>CM076605.1:76697500-86697500 GCA_038502835.1 Octonoba sinensis | reverse complement strand
GGCTGGGCAGGGTCAACTCAGCCTTTCATCCCTTCAGTGGAGTCGATAAAATGAGAACCATGCATGCTTGTGAACTAATCACTGGGGGCCCCGCGTCAGGCCAACCACTTGACTGGAACATATGCTTCTGCACCCCAGAGCCCTCAGTTTCGAAAATTGGGATGGGTACAGTAGGCCTTAGCCCCCAAAAGGGCTGTCTCGCCACTAAGTTTAGTTTTTAGTTTAGTATTTATAAAAGCAATGTACATAATGTTAATAATTTTTTTAAAAGTATTTAAAACATAAAAAAATACTCCTAAGTTGAAACTTTGTGAAACAAAAAGCCTTTTTTAACCCTTTGATGGGCTTTGATTGAGATTTCCACTTGCACACGAAGGTTGTACAAAACTAGAGAGAATGAAATGAAACGATTGCAAAGTAGACGAGGAATGATGGTGTTCAGAAATTCACCTGTTGCATTGTTTACAGGATTGACTCACCCTAATCTATGGATAACTCAGTTGCCAATTTGATTAACTCCACAGAATTTGAGAAAACGGATGAAGAAGATTATGTGTATTACTAGTAATCAGACAATCATGTTACATTTTTTGCTGTCACATGGCAGACAAAAATTTCATTGGGTTTTCACTTACTTCATGTCAATAGAGCTCATTTAGGTCTATAAGGAAATTTTTAGAAGTGGCTTTGCTTTGATCAATTTGGTAACTGAGCCATCCATATAGCTCTGCAAAGGAAGGGGGTACGGCTACTACTTAATCATTTGGAAGCTCTTTGCACCTTTGGAACTTTAATAACCCTGACATGGAAAATTTCAGCTAGGGTGGAAATAAAACATATCTTGCTTGCATTGATGCAAAGTTTTTGATTATTTTGCTGCTCTCGATTATTTAATATTAATTTTATGCCTTATTGGAAAAGCAAAAATTTTTAATGTATAAAAGCATCACATTTCATAAATTGCTTTAAATTGTCTTTACTATATCTGTGTCTCTTAATTTGTAATTTTTAATTCACCTACTAGGTTTACTTCAAAGCAGCCTAGTGAAGTCACGAAGTACTGTGAAAACTGCAAAGAACATAAAACCACGTGTACTCAACGATCTATCAGAAGGCTTCCTATTGTTGCCAGTTTACATTTACAAGTAATGTGTTCATTGGAAATTATACTGTTCATGTAGTTGCTGAGAAGTGTTTAGAGAAAATGTTATTGTAACAATGGAGGGAAAGTGATATTTTATTAATGTAGCACTTAGGGTCTCGAATTTATAATAATGTTTCTGAAAGGAATACATAGTTTTTTTAGCAGGTAGCGTCTAGGCAATAATGGTCATTAGTTTTTGTTCAGGAATGCACTGAACATGTTTAGTCAAATGATCAAACAGTGCTGCAACCAAAATGTGCTACTGAGAGGGAATTTTGGTCCTTGCAATAATATACTGGGATTGACCAAGACCAAGGGTTTTAGGGGACGTTTCTGGGGTGACCCCAAAACCCCCTCCTTAAACTCCTGTGATCAAGGAGCAATGAAATTTAAATCGGATTTTTGTATTTTTAAACAGGATTTAATTTTTTTTTTTTAAATAGACCCTAACGACTTTGGATATTTATTATGTTACACTTATACAAATAATATTACATGTTAAACATTATGCTAAAGAAGATTTTAAGCTATTTTCACTACAGTTATTTTTAAATAATAAAAATGAGCAAATTTTAATGTCAGTGCACGATTCAAATGAAATTTAATCCTACCAGGAATCATAGTACACTCTAAGTGAAGAAAAAAATGAACACATTTAATTTGAATTCTTTTGCTGTTGAAAACTGAAAAAAACCAAACAATTACTAATTGTGTGCACTGAATCTGCCCCTGGATATAGTATACCATAACTGATATTTTCTTATTATGATAAGTAAATTTACATGGATCTAAATGAAAAATAAAATGTACCACACACAACATAAGGGGTACACATTTATGTGAACCTAATTTTTGTTTTAAGTGAAGTAATTATTATTAAAAATCTTGATGTATTAATATTTTTTGTAAATACAATCAAATTTGTACTAAGTGAGATTTGATTAAATTACCTCATATAGTAATGTGCTGGTTTATATGCTCTCCACATTGAAATAAAATAGTTTAAATAGTTTGCATGGAAAGCATCTGTGACATATATCATTGGTATATGTTCAATATATATCATAAATATTCGATATTTTGATATTTATATAAATATCAAGACATTTTCCAATCCTGGGTGGGGTGCCTGTTGGTATTTTACTGTAGAGGGTGGTTAAAGCTAAGGAGAGAATTTTTTTTAATGGCATATGTATTTTGTATCCACCATTATTTCTAATTTTACTGAAATGGAATTTTATTTTATATCAAAATGGGAGATTTTGTTCAAAAATAAGTTAAAATTATATGAGTAATTAGGTAAATAATATAGTTTTTGTGTTAATTTTAATGCTTTCCTTAAGCAATAATTTCAAAATGTTTTTTAAAAACATATGCTCTTGAAAACCTAAAATTTTAATTTTTTAGGCCTTAGTTGAACCAAATATGATGTAAGTGAACAGTAATAATATAGATAAATAACCAAATGTGATTGGCGTGAACAATAATGTTGATAAGTAACCAAATGTCATAGAAGTGAACAATAATATAGATAAGTAATCAAATGTCATCAGAAGTGAACAATAATATAGATAAGTAGCCAAATGTCATAGAAGTGAACAATAATATAGATAAGTAACCAAATGTCATAGAAGTGAACAATAATATAGATAAGTACCAAATGTCATAGAAGTGAACAATAATATAGATAAGCAATCTGAAATCTTGAAATTTTTTTCTGTGGCTATTATTTTAAACTATCAAAAAATTTTGTTTTTGTGCCTCTTATTTTAAACTGTCATTCGGATGATTTTTTTTTTTAAGGATGTCCTCCAAAATTCAGTGTAATACAATTGTTTGGTTCAATAAACTTCGTATTATGCTCCAAATTTGGTACAAAAATTGCCAGTTTCCCTGAAATTTCCATGCCAAATACTGTTTGTGTTACAATTTTTTTCAGGACACTAATTTTGAAAGTTTCTGAATATTTTCTTGGCATTGTTTTTACTGTTATATTCTTTCTTTTTATAGCGTATGTTACACATTGCACAAAACTGCGGAACAGCCGACGTGTCAGCTGTTTTCTTTAAAAATTCCGAGTTTGTGGAATTTAAAGACTGCTTAGATCTTTCTAAATTTGTGTCGTGTGATTGTAGAGAGCCTCACACGAGGAACCCTGAGCCAGTATACAGTATCTTGGATGAATATGATAAAAGGTTAGTGCTGTCTTCGGATTTGGCATTAGATTTTTTTGACCACATTACTAATTGAGGCGGTGAGAAGCAAAGGGATGTAAGTGACTAAGGTATCATTTTGAGTAAAACTCCTTTAAAGTTGAATTCCTATACTAAATTCTAGAGGTTCTTCGTGTAAATATTTTTTTTATTTTCGAGTTCTATATGTATGTGTTAGTTTAAGTATGAAGTGTGAAGTGTTTCTGATGATTAGATTTGGCGTAGGATTTTTTTAAAAAATAGCTTATTTTCACTTACACCTTTTTGCTTCCAACTAGTTAACTTACACCCCTTTGCCACTCAATGAAAAACGTGTCTTGTTCATTTTGCTAATTTATACAATAATAAAGATCGTTTGTTAGTGATATAAACTCCATTAAAAACTGCATAATATAAATTTCGAATAATTATATTTATCAACAAACTAAAAATCATTGCCATTAGACAAATTGCCAATTGCCGAAAACAAAACATGACAAAAATAAAATCTGCAGACGATTTAGCCCTTGTTTTTATAATTATTATTCAACAATTCGGAGTTCTTTTCCTATTTTTTTTCTTCTTCTCCGCTTTAAGTTTCGTAAATAGATCGTCTGCATCGCATATTTAAAGTAACTGAAAAATTAAATAATTTTATTGAGAGGCAAACGGATGTCAGTGCACTTACATCCCTTTGCCACCAAACGGAATGCAGCTTTTATTTAGTAATTTTTTTAAGCCGCACTTTTTTGCAGTATCTGTCAAAGCTACCACTAAAATCTCTTTCCCACAAAACAGAATATTGTTTAATTTATCATTTGTAGTAGCTATCTCAAAATTTTCATTTTGGTCACTTACACCCCTTTGCTTCTAAGTGCCTGAATTCATATCAGAAAGCAAATCATACAACCAATAAATCACATGTCACATTTATGTACTAGTTCTTTTTTTTACACTGTAAAAATTTACTGAACACTATTTTTGGTGTTCAATTGGTTTAAAGTTGAAATTTATTCCTTTTTTGATGTATTTTAAATTCTTTTAAGTGTATGTCTAAAAAGATACAGACAGCAGAATGTTTTTTTAGCATATAATGTTTGTTAACTCATCTACGCATCAAAGATTCATTATGGTTGCTCATTTAACCAATTTTCATAGAAATGAGCAATCGCAATAAAATTTCGATACCTAACGGAGTTAGGTATCGAAATTTCTATTCATTTATCCCATTTTCATAGCACATCTCATTCTATTCATTTATACTATTTTCATAGAAAAGAAATCAAAATTTCTATTCATTTATCCAATTTTCATAGAAATGAGCAATCGCAAAGAAATTTCGATACATAACGGAGTTAACAAATTCGATGTGCTAAGAAACGTTATACTGTCTATATTTTTTTAGACAGTCACATAAAAAAAATTTAAAGTACATCAAAAATGAATAATTTTTAACTTTACACCAACTGAATACCAAAAATAGTGTTCAGTAACACCAAAAATGGTGGCTACTAAACGTGAAATTTTTACTATGCAATTAAGAAAAAAAAAAATATATTTTGTATTATGTATTTAAAAAGATTTTATAAACACATGGGAAAAATTTAAAAGAAATGTTGATTATCTTATTATTTTTAAATAATTCATTTTAAAAATATTCATGATTATCTTTTGTAAAAAATCTCAATGCAAAGGCATAAGTGAAATTATTTGAATTTTAGAAAAAAGGAGTTTGATTATAAAAATTAAGTTGCATTTTTTTCTGTATTATGTTTTACAATTTTGTATTAAAACAGTTTTTTATGTTTTTCTTCATTTAATTCTGATGATGTAATGTCAAATTTCAGGTTTTCTCTGTATGCTGTTGTATGTCATTCAGGAAATGAAGAAAATGGCCATTATGTATCCTATGTAAAATTAAAGGAAAATGAGTGGTACGTGTGCGATGACAGTGAAATAAAGAAAGTTGATCCTAGCATAGTCTTCAAGGCGGAAGGGTAAGTAATATTTTTATGTGATGATTTTTGTGCTGTTTATTATTAAAGATTTACTTGTCTATGCACATTGAATAATTAAAGTGGTATTAACAAGCTCTGGAAGTTCATAACCTATAAAATGCTCTAAAAAATTGCCAAAAATGACACAAAAAATGCTCTTAAAACAAAAATGGCACTTAACTTTTTGAAAAATGCTCTTACGATCTAAGGTTGACATTCGACTTAAGCAGTTTAAATATTTGCTTTTTAGAAAATTATAACAAAGGACTTTATAAAAAAATGAATGAATAATAATAAAAATAAAACAATTCAAGCAATAATTAGAAAACATGTGTTTTGACAATTTTAATATCTTAAATGAGAGAATATAAATTACTCTGAATAATGAAGACTTTTTTTTTTCTTTATGATAAAAATCTATACCGAAAGTAAGTTTTATATCTTGAAAAACATCTTTCAATGCAGACATATTTAGGACACATTTAAAATAAACAGAAACATGCATGGAGAAATATTTTCTTCAAATTCACACTGAATCTCTTCCTTTTAAAACACCAGCAACTTTTTTTCAGCTCCAACAATTCATGTTTTGTAGCAATAGATTCGCAATTCTGCCATTCACCAAACTTTTCATTTTTTCTTTTTTTTTTTTTTGTAAAATTTAATGAATAAATCAAATTAAATTTTAATCAGAAAATTTTTTTAAAATGTCATTTATAACATAGAAAAAAGTTTTTAAAAATGGGAAAAATGCTATAAAAATCTTTAAAAAAATGTTCTTCCAAAATATAAAAATGTTGAAAAATTCAGAAAAAAAAGCATTATTATCAACTTTCGGGGCCTGTTTATTAATGATCAATATTAATAGGTATTATTAAGTATTGGTAGGTATTTCCCTGTTCACTGATTAAACTTGAATCTTGGTGAAGGGTTGCAGTCGATCAAACGATATGCTTCAAGAAAAAAGGACCATCACGACTAAATTCTATTTTAGACTTACTGGAAATGCAAATTTTTATGGATTTTTGTAGTGTTTGATCTGCATGTTATTAGAGCAAAAATTATGGCTAAATACCAAATAAGGAATTGATTTTGCGAGGAAATGTGTAGCATGAAATTGAAAAGCGTTATTACTTGTATTCAATTACTTAAATCGGTGTTTCCCAACCTTTTTCCCCTTGCGAACCCCTTTCTGTAGGCGTTAGAAACAGGTAGCAAAACAATAAAATGTTCTAGCATAATTACCTTTCTTTGTTGCGTAATAGTTCATAGAAAGAAAGGAAAACATACAATGAAACCTCTCATAAAGACCACCTCTCATAAGGACCACTTTTTTAAGGCCTAAAACTTCCAGCTATAGGCTCAATATTAAAAGACCACTTATTTTCTGTCTCCCTCCCAATAAGACCACTTTCAGATGAACAGGTAGGATATTTCCCTAGGGGAATTTTAAAATTACCTTATTTCTCAGAAAAACAGGACCCATCTAGTAGGTGGAGGAAGCTAATGTACCTGTTCCTGGTATTGGGCTTAGACCATATAGTAACTAGACGAGCCCTGCTATTCACTCGCCATTGTTAGTTCCTAAGCAGAAATGGTGGGGACCAGTTTGACTGACAGGGGGCGGAGATCAAAGATTTTCACCGCCGGTGACCACGTGGGTGAGTCTTCTCAATTTCTGAACTTTCTTCTGATCTGTAAAAGAGCTGAGATTGTTTTCAGGCAAACGATCAAGACCCATCCTATGCACAAACCTAATTTATTAAACATAACAGCAATATTAACAATGAGAAGCGTAAACTTTAATTTTATTTTTAAATCTCTGTCCGGAGTATCTCATTCTTGATTATGAAGAACAAGAAAATCATATATATAACTACAGCAATTGTTGAAAAATACTTAAAAATGGGGTCCACACCATTTCTTTAAAATACCAGAAATGCGTAACAAATTCACAAAATTAATTTTATTTAAAAATCAATAGCAATATTCAATAGAAATTAAACAAATTTTTTTTCCAGTAATTAAATTCTATTCGGCTTTATTAATAATGCCCCGTCGCCTAAATAATAAATGCAACGTTGAAATTATCATTGCAATAACATTAATCTTAAAAGACATGAAAGATGCTTGAAATATAGTCGCAGAAAGGCCGAACGTTCGATGCATCACCAAGTATGCAAATGTGTGCGTTCGCTCCAGTTTTTTTATTTTTTATTCTTTACTTTTAATAATGTATGTAGAATTGTTAAATTTTCAAAATTATGCTTAAAATGCATTTCATGCTTTAATCTTACCAATATATACATTGTATTTCTGACTGTACTGCTCAACACTTGGATTATAAATTAATTTTGTGCCGTTTATTTGTATGCCGTTCGTTTTCAATCTTCGAACAAATTTAACCTTGTGTAATTCATTAAAAAAAACACTCACAATTTAATTGAGTACAATGGGACCGTCCTTAAATGATGTCTTGCCTTTTTCCCATCCCTCCCCCCCCCCTTTGTCACATGTCACGCTATGTTGCATAAGCATGATGTCACACTCCTTGTTACCCCTCTTCTTGTGTCAATTTAAGAACCCCCCTCCCCCCTCAAAGCGTGAAATCAGTTATGAATGCTCTCAATCCAATGTTTTCAGTCCTACAGGCTAATGTCACATGACTATTAATTTTAGATTTACGAACTTACTGGGTAAAAATTAAATTTTTGACTGATAATTTTGTAAAGTAAACAATTTTCGGAACTTAAAACAATTTTCTAAACAAAAATTTTTTTCTTCATGTTGTTGATTTATTTCAGATTTTGAAAAGAAAAACAGCTAAAACGCTTTTGCTTTTCCTTCCTTATTTTTCAATGAACTGAAAAAGAGAAGAATAGGTATATTTGATGTTTGGCCTTTTAACGAAATATTACATATATTTTTATTTTTCGCATTAATATCTCAAGAGCAAGACATAATGAGAATGAAGTAGGTTAAAAACCTTGTAAAAGCAATACGAATTGTATTCATTGCAAGAAATTTAGTGTATGTCATTGCGTTTAGAAAAAGTGAGCAAGAAACTAACTCTCCTACTTAATGAGCTCAATAAATAACATCATTCTCAAATCACTATTACTAATTAAATATTTATAGTATCAAAAAAAAAAAAAAAAAAAAGCTTGTCCATTAATCTATGAACTATGTTCTTGCGTGTGATAGAAAATAATTGTGCTAAAATGTTTCTGTCATATAATAAAAAAATAAAATGAATCACTCTTCAAATCTCTACGAGAATTAACATATCAAGATGGGCAAGTTTATGGAGAAGGGGTGAGAAACCTGAGAAAGAGAAGTGTGGAACATTCTTTGGTTTTGGCGGGAGCTAGCCAGGAGCCCAAGGGCTCGTTTGAGGCTTAGACCATATAGTAACTAGAGGAGCCCTTCTATTCACTCGCCATTGTTAGTTCCTAAGCAGGAATGGTGGGGACCAGTTTGACTGGCGGGGGCGAAGATCAAAGCTTTTCGCCGTCCCATACCACGTGGGTGAGTCTTCTCAATTTCTGAACTTGCTTCTGATCTGCAAAAGAGCTGAGATTGCTTTCAGGCAAACGATCAAGACCCATTCTGTGCACAAAAGTACAAACCTGATTTATTAAACATAATAGCAACATTAACAATGAAAAGCGTAAATTTTAATTTTATTTTTAAATCTCTGGAGTATCATATTCTTGATTATGAAGAACAAGAAAGTCATATATATAAATTAACTAAAGCAATTGTTGAGAAATACTTTAAAATATGACTACACCATTTCTAAAATAATATCAAAGAATACCAAAAATGCGTAACAAATACACAAAATTAATTTTATTTAAAAATCAAGAGCAATTTTCAATTGAAATTAAACTATTTTTTCCAGTAGTTAAATTCCATTCTGCTTTATTAAGAATGCCCGCCCCCTAAATAATAAATGCAACGTTGAAATTAACATTTCAATAATATTAAATCTTAAAAGACATGAACGATGCTTGAAATTTACTCGCAGAAAGGCCGAACGTTCATTGCATCACAAAGCATACATATGTGTGTGTTCGCTCCAGTTTATTTTTTATTCTCTACTTTTAATAATGTAAGTCAAATTGTTAAATTTTCAGAATTATGTTTAAAATGCATTTCATGCTTCCCTTTTACCAATATATTACATATATATTGTATTTCTGACTGTATTTCACAACACTTAGATAATAAATTAATTTATTCCGTTTGTTTGCAATCTTCGAACAAACTTCACCTTGTGTAATTCATTAAAAAAACAGTCGCATTTTAATTAAGGGTACAATGAGACCGTCCATAAATGATGTCACGCTTTTTTCCCATTTATTTGACTCCCTCCCCCCTTTGTCACAAAGTGTCACACTTCAACATACCCCCTCCCCACCCCTTGTCACAATTTCACGAACCCCCCTCCCCCTCGAAGCGTGACATCATTTATGAATGATCCCAATCCGATGTTTTCAGTCCTACAGGCTAATGTCACATGACTATTAGTTTTAGATTTACGAACTGTATCGGAGAAACATTAAAGTTTTAACTGACAATTTTCTAAAGTAAACAATTTTCTGAACTTAAAAAATTTAAAAACTATTTTCAAAACTAAAATTTTTTCTTCATGCTGTTGCTTTCTTTAAATTTATTTCAGATTTTTAAAAGAAAAACAGCTTAAATGCTTGTTTTTCCTTCCTTATTTTTCAATGAACTGAAAAAGAAAAGAATAGGTATATTTGATGTTTGGCTAATTAACGTAATATTACAAATGTTTTTACTTTTCGCATTGATATCTCAAGGGCAAGACATAATGAGGTTGAAGTCAGTTAAAAACCTTGTAAAAGCAATACGCATTGTATTCATTGCAAAGAGCTTTACTGTATGACATTAAGTTTCACAAAAGGGGGCAAGAAACTAACTCCTACTCTCAACGAGCTCAATATATAAGATCATTTTCAAATCACTATTACTTATTAATTATTGGTAATACCAATAAAAAACACTTGTCCATTAATCTATGAACTGTTTCCTTGCGTGTGATAGGAAATAATTGTGCTAAAATGTTTCTGTCATACAATAAGAAACTAAAATAAATCACTCTTCAAATCTGTACGAGAATTAACATGGCACAACGAAGCCTTCTCTCAGCGAAGGACTCCGTCACCTGTTTTCCGGGGAAAGACTCCTGCTTACCGACCACGCCCCCAGACCTTGTCTATCTAGTTTATGGTCTAAGGTATTGGGTGGGTGATAAGCTGATAAGCACCCAGGCAGGGGAATTGGACGAATGTTACCTTTCTTGAAGAGCTAAGGCCGTTTGTAGAGTTCACAGGGTATTTCTTTCTTAAAATTATTGTAAACTAAATGATATTACAGTCAATATTATTTAGATTTTTTTAGGAGTTTATTCTGATTCAGAAATACAAGCTTCCTCCAGTGAAACAGCCATCAAATTTGCTATCAAGAAACACTGAATGAAATAAATGGATTAATAGAAAATTCAATTCCTGCTGCCAGATGACTCTAAATTTGTTTCAGGAAATCAAAGATTAGAGATAAAGATTGGTAATGAGAAATTAGTAAAATCAAAGCAAACTTCGATTAATTCATTTTTTAAAACTATTCAGTCATAAAATAGTAATAAAAACAAGTTTCAGAATAGTGTTTTGTTGTATTATTGCAAGAGATTTTGTTTTAGCCATTACCTCTATTCAGAGACCACCTCTCTATAAGACCGATTTTCTACGGTCTGGTGAGAGGTTTTACTGTAGTTGCAAAACATCTAAGTTGAAATAAAAAGGACAATTACCTTTTGATTACTTGTTCTTTTTGAGTTATTAATCGGGGAGTAAACATATGTATTCGCAAAAATATCTTTAAATATTATTTTCCTGGTAGTGCGAAGAAGTTGTGAAACGGCATAAGAAAAAATATATGTACAAAATTTTGAATCAATTTATAGGGTATATATCCTTTTATTTATCTATCTAAATCTACAACGATAATTTAGTTCACCATCCGATCCCAATCCTTTTCTCTATCTCCTCTTCACTTCAGTTCCTAATCCAATAATAATCATTTTCTAAAATCCTCTCTTTACTTTAGTTCGCTCGGCCGCCACAAATTAATAAATATTGTTCGGTTACACTTCGGGTTGAAATGTACAAAATTTGCAAAAGTTGGACTGAAATGCGATAAATGAGAGTACAAAATATAACAATTGAATAACTATCTTCCGGCTCAGCGTTTGATTCGCTGCATGAGAAATTTGTTACAGTTTACGCAAAATTTTACATTTTACTAATTTTTAACATTTCAGACTCTTTTTTTTTTTTTTTTTTCGCTTTAGTGAGAAAGAAAGGAAAAATAGAAGGAGAAACCTACGTTCAAGATTAAAAATAAATCAATAAATATCTTTAGATACCACTTTGAGATCCATATTTTCGAAGCCAGTTTACAGTAGAAATAAGTGCCTTTCAAATCGTGTACGTATGATTCCTATGCTAGTTCATAACTTTTATGAGTTATCGTGAAAGCAGCTTATTAAAAAAATCATTTTTACACTCCGTCCTAATGCCTACGCGAATTTATTATATCGTTTTTCTTTTGCATTAGCAATTAAAAATTCCGCCATTGCAAGATTATTCTCGCGAACCCCCTTTCGATAGCACACAAACCCCTAGGGGTTCGTTGGGAAATGCTGACTTAAATAATATTTTTGCATTCCTGGAACTGTTCAGAAACATAACCAGAATGTTTTACGATCTCTAGGAATAGCATATTCCTACAGATAGGATTGCATATTCCAATCTCCAAGTTAATAGGATGTAAATATCCAAAAATTATTGTTATTATTTAAAATTTGTAGACGTAATTTATTAATTTAGCCCCTTACCTCTCGCTCCCGTCAAAATCACGGGCTGTAATGTTCCAAAGTAGCGTACCAAAACATTTAAAAAAATCCTCTCCTTAATCCCAAAAACTTTTTTATTGTCTTACATACTAGATGATAGTATCAAACTAGTATTTATTGTATAATTAGAGAATAAACATTTTAAAAATGTTTTTCTGGAAAACAAATTGGCTCTTTGTTTTTGTGAAATTTATGTAACATTTAAGGGGTTAATTTGGGAGTCTTAAGCCTTCATTGGTTAAATTTATTTTTAAAAATTTATTAATGCATTTTGAAAAGAAATTTTACTAACGAAGGTTTAAGAAAATAGAAGATATGAATGGACTTCAAAAAAAAAAAAAAAAACATAAGAAGAAAAGATTTAAAAGCTGTTAAATGTAAATGATTATACCCATAAGACAGTGTCTTACTATGTGCCAAGCAAAATTCTTAGAAGGTTGAGAAAAAAAGAAAGAAAGAGGGGGGTAAAATGTTTCGTTTTTTTTTTTTTTTTTTTTTCTTTTTTGAGTCTGTTGGAGCATTTGCATGTATGAATGATTCTAAAATGTATGCATTTAACCTATTTATTATACTTGAGACAACTTCATGTTGCTTTAAAAGTTGTTGGAAATAAAAATAAATAAAATCCTATACTTTATACATCATAGTTAATTAAAGATCATTTATTTTGATTTTAATCTTATTTGTAAATAAATAATTAAAAAAGCTGAAAGATCTTCAGTGTCCAGATATCCCTAGGCAAGCAAACTCGAAAGATAAAAGCATAAAGTTCTTAACTTTTCTGCACTTTTACATATGTAAGAAAGCTAGATTAAGTTGTTCGCTATGTAATGATTGTTTTAATGAATAATAAATTTATTTTTAGGTACATTTTATTTTACCACAAGAAAATTCTTGAATATGACGTGGATATTCTCTGAAGTTCCTCTCTCTTTTCAATTTATTGCCAAATCGTTGATATGTTCAATTTTGTATAGAACTGTATATTTTAAAAAATATAATAAAATGTCCAAACTGGAGGCAAATGTAATGTAGCCTTGTTTTAAAAAACACTGCCACAAATGCAATGAATCACACTCCTACTATTCCAAATGCATTTTCATGAATATGATCCCAAGTGTAGAAATTCAAAAGCCTTCAAACATGCAAAAAGCCATAAAAATGACCTCCCATTAGTCAAAGAAGAATAAAAAGCAAAGGCTCGGTAGTACTTTTTAAAGAAGTCTTTTCTTCACTTCTGCCTCATACACTATTTCACGCATATCACAACATTAAAAATTGAAGATAACTAATGTGTGTTTCCATGATGATTGCATTGAATATATCTAACAATACTACTTTTTTCGCTGAGCCAAACTGCAATAGCTCCTGAAAAGGAAGAGCTATTATTAGGGTGCATTATGGGGGTGGAGGAACCACTCCTACTTTTTAATACTATTTACACCAGAGACGAATGAAATATGTCTATCATGAATAACGTACAATATAAAGTTCCAACCAGGCTTGTAGCCAGACTCCGACTCCAGGGGGGGGGGGGGGGGCAGACTAGTTTTTCAATTTTTTTTATAAACATGTTAGAATTTATGCTCTATTTTGGCCGTTTTCTTAAAATTTAAATTAATAATTTATTTAATAATCAATGCAATTATTTCATTTATTAATTGATAAATTAAACAATTAGTTAATGAAACTAATACTAATTTAATTCAATACTGAAATTATTTGATCTTAAAAGAAATATGAAGCATAAAACCTGTATCGGTTTGTTACAGTAAAAGACTGGGCTGCCCATGATCCTTTCATTAGTGCCTAGTTTAGATTGAAACCGGAAAAAAAAAGATGAACTGAATAAAGGAAAAAGTTCATGTTTTTCATTTTATCTAAAATTTGAATTAAGAGATAAAGGTGCATGCGAACCGGATTTTTTCGATATGACTTTGCGTTTAAACAAATTAAAAAGCTAAAAACAGAAATACCATAGATTATTAAGGTCTAATTAATCACACTGGGTCGGGCAAAATCTTTTCCAGGTCGGGCATTGCCCGACCTGGCCCCCCTCTGGCAGGGGCCTGGTTCCAACTGCATAATTTTTTAAATGGGGTATCTTCGTCTTAAATTAACATTAACCAGTAGCGGATTTAGGTTTAAAGGCGCCCTAGGCCCGAGACGATATGCTCCCCCCCCCCCCCCCTTTATGATTTTTCAAATTCATTCTGCGACCTTTTAAAACTGATCAATCATGCTGATCGTTGCGGGCTTCACATTACGTAAAAGTATTATATTTTTACAAAAAGTTGAAAAATAAAAAAAATATTGTATGAGTCAACTGATACTTGTATAATTTATCATGGTGAATTAATGTTTTGTTTTATAATGTAGTATTCCTATTTTCTCACAGTAACTGGTCCGAGAAGCAGCAAGTGAATTTTAACCATTTAATCAAGAAACGAACATATTTTACAGCTATGTACAAAAAATAATTTTAACATCGATAGAGCACTGCTTGGCCATTCTCTTCG
Source organism: Octonoba sinensis (assembly GCA_038502835.1). Lineage (NCBI taxonomy): Eukaryota > Metazoa > Arthropoda > Arachnida > Araneae > Uloboridae > Octonoba > Octonoba sinensis. The sequence goes on along the minus strand of CM076605.1, from coordinate 86,682,705 downwards.
AAAAACAACTAACTCAATTCAGCTCAAGTCAACTGACTGGAACACAACTTGTAACGCCTTTTATGCAAGCTCCGTTGCCAATCGGCACAAATCTATTTCAGTACAGTAACGATTGTAGTTCAGTTCCATATGTAAATCAGTTTAACTGTTCACCAACGGCTGTGTCGATCCCATAATAATAATGAGCAAACAAATGTTACAATTAAATTTTGAATGAAAAATATGAAACAAATCTAATTTCATAAATAAGCATTAAAGTATTAAAAAAAAGTTTTTGAAAGTCTTTTTGTTAGATATTTCAGATTTTAGTACTAGCCTGATTAATTATTTTAACAAAGAAATTCTACCCTCAAAATGGTACTATGTTTAGATAGTGAGAGCGCGCGGGCGCGTAATAAAATAAACTTTAAAATTTGGTCTTACAGTTTACAGTAAACCCAATCGATTTTTAATTTTAGTAGTCTTAAAAATGTTGGCGCCCCTCAAAATTTGCCGCCCTAGGCCCGGGCCTAAGCCTAAACCCGCTACTGACATTTACTTTAAAAAATTTCAAATGATAATCACATTTTTAATCACAGATTTGTAATCAGGGGTGATTCTGTTCCGAAATTTCCGGAAATTTTTGAGAACTTAATCCGAAATTTTTAAAATTAATTTTCGTAATTATACTTTTTTCAAAAATTTCATGTTTAGAACTTTTTTTTTGGCCCAGAATCACCCATGTTTGCAATCTCACATATAATTAACCCTGTATACCAATTTTTGTGTCATTTGGTTCAGCGGTTGCTTTCCAATTAAATTAAGAAAAACCTACAATGAACGACCCGTATATGCACTAGTATTTGCGCGCGGTTGAGAATGTGGTGGATAAGTGTGGTACGTTTTTTAACGCCACGGTTTTACTCGCGCGCTTGGATGGTTTAGTACGTATGCGCAGAAAGCCCTTTGGTTCATAAATTTTTTTTTTAAGTTATTAAAAAAATTAAGTGCTTTATGTGTAATGCTATGTTAGGTAGTGCGTACACCGTATTTTAAAGGCTACATCATAAAACCGAATTAAATTAAGTTCTTATCTCATTATGAGCAGGCGACTTAGCACGCGCAACAATATTGAGTACGCGGGCCAAGTTAACCTAGTTAAAAGATGTTTCTTATATTGGTGAATTGTTTTATAACATTTTTTCCCTTGTGTGACTTAAAAGTGATTTTAACTGGGTACAAATACCAGCCCCGCCTTTAAACGGCACTGCACGAAACGGGTCTAGTACCTGCCGCCCGCTATTTGGAATAGAGTAATGATATTAATTCATAATTAATTTTAGTGTTTAGGTTTACCATTTTGAAGTAATTCAAAAGAACAAATAACTCATTACTTACCTTTTCTCTCCAGAAGATGAGGTATTACCTCACCTTCTCTTCGGTTTTCTTCCTTCCTGCTGCCGGCGTTATTTTTATTGAATATATGTATATTACAATCACAAGTATAATTTTACAATGTGTACACAGGTCACAATACTTATTTACGATGCCTTTTATAACTTGATGTACGTCACATGCAAAAAGTTTTCAAGACAATTTAACCAGAATAAAGGCGATAATACACACTTACTCTACACTAATTACAAATGTATCGGATGGTGAGCATAACGCGAAGAATTGACGCTTTCAAGTTCTGCGTCTCTACGTATGAGTCATATATAGTCTTTAATAATATGAAAGAGTTATCTTTGGCAGTGAGAAGCAAAGGGATGTAAGTGACTAAAATACGATTTTGAGAAAATCGCGTTCAAAACTTGGATCTTATGGCACCTTTAATATTTTTTTTCTGAATCCGGTTGTTGCGGAGCACCTGTTAGAGATATATCTAACATGTCTTGCCACAATATAGAATAGTGCTCACCCTATTATATTCATTGGTTATTTCCAAACTTTCAATTTTGTCATTGTCCATAACATTAAAGGATATATATATATCTTTGGCAGTGAGAAGCAAAGGGATGTAAGTGACCAAAATACGATTCTGAGGAAATCGCGTTCAAAACTTGGATCTTATTAGACATTTAATATTTTTTTCGGAATCCGGTTGTTGCGGAGCAACTGTTAGAGATATTTCTAACATGTCTTGCCACAATATAGAATAGTGCTCACCCTATTCTTTTCATTGGTTATTTCCAAACTTTCAATTTTGTCACTTATACCCCTTGCGTCAAAGTGCCTCATATATCGCTCATGGCTTCTATAGCGGCACTTTGGACTAATAACAGATGTAATTATAAAATTGCACTCTTTTCAGCAGCAATACTAGCATAACTCTCAATTCAATATTAAGCCATAAGATGGCAGCAAACTAAAGCATTTCTTGTGCATTTTCTTTAGCAATGAGAACTTTAAATCCGCTTATCTCAAAACATGATTTTTTGAGTTATGCCGCTTTTGTACATCATGAGTAGTATATTTCCCTTTCACATATGATCACAAAATAGTGTCTTTAGGAAAAATAAGAAAAAAAAAAAAAAAAGAGAACCACCTAGTGGCATAACTACTGTGGCGGTTTGACTGGAAAATAACTGTAAAATGGACAACTAACTGTAACCGCAACTGACCAGAGCAGTCAATGTTTTTCTTCTCTGGGGTGTGTGTCAAGCGATGTTCAAAAAGAGTTCAATAAATCTTGTTCTTGTGTTACGCTGTCTTAACAAGATATAATTTTAATTTATGCAGCATTCAAAACAGAAGGTCTTTGCTTATAGCAAGACAGTAGTGTTAGAGCCGGAGCTCCGCTATACTGGTGACCTGCATGTTGGATAGTGCACGTGGCTTTCATCGTTAACATCCGTTGGCATTTTATGTACGAATTATTTGAGAATATTTTAATTGTTATGTAGGAATTATTCGCGAGTATTTCAGCTTCGTTTACGAATGTTATTTTTTAAGGTAAATATTTTAAATCATTCTTTTAAAACCTGCTATTTTTGCAAAAGCATGCTGAAATTCTGTGTCACTGGTGCTTTGTTTTCGCTCGTGCGAAACACTTTTTAGGGCAATTTTAGTTAGCGTTTTTATAATTGTTCCTCATATTAGCGTATTTTATGCATAGCGTTTTATAATTGTGTATTTTCTATTTTTATAAATACTACCCGTATTTCCGTTATATATATGTATATCTTTTCATATGTATTCCTTATAACCTCAGATTAATATCTTTCATAATGTCCGAACCCAGCGACAACAGTGGTAGTCAGGTGGCATATGTCGGGGTAAAACCACCCCCATTTTGGAAAACAAATCCGTCTCTATGGTTCCTACGATTAGAAGCGCAGTTTTCATTAGCGAGAATTACATGCGAGGTAACTAAATTTAATCATGTTGTTGCCGCAGTCGACGCCGACATTCTTACTTCGGTTAGTGATCTTATAGTCACACCCCCAACTGAAAGACCATACGTAGCTCTGAAGAAACGCCTCGTTGAGTCTCACTCGGAAAGCGAGGAGTCGCGAATTCGTACGTTACTGCAAGGTTTAGAACTTGGCGACTCGTGCCCATCTCACTTGCTTACACGCATGCGAAATTTCGCTGGAAATTCCGTGGGGGAAGCACTTCTCAGGTCCTTATGGCTCGCGCGTCTCCCTCCAACTACGCGAAGTATTGTCGACAGTGGCCGATAAAGTGCACGATTTATCTTCGTCTCCTCAGGTTAATGCGACTTGCAGTGCTTCGCCTGTACATAGTTCATCGCTGGAAGCAAAAATTGAGCAGCTTTCTCAACAGATGAGTGAATTGGCTGCCATCGTACACCGACACGAGAGTTCAGGAATGGGCAAATTCAGCCATCGTAATCGTAGTCGTAGTCGTTCGAGGGGCCGGTATAAAGAGCCTGCAAATAATCAGTGTTTTTACCATACCAATTTCGGCGCTAAAGCTAAAAAGTGTAACCCTCCATGCTCCTTTAGGACTTCGGAAAACTAGATTGGCGTTCGCCTATAGGCCATGATCGCGACCGCCAGGTAAATAGAATTCTTTTGGCCGATCCTTCGTCTAAATTAAAGTTTTTGATAGACACGGGCGCAGATATTTCTGTCATACCAGTTGGCATCACTAGACGCCCAGTGGTCAACGAGGGACTTTTTCTTTATGCCGCAAATGGCACAAAAAAAACAGACTTACGGTACCCAACGGCTTACCCTCGATTTGAACTTACGGAGAACATTTACTTGGTCTTTTGTTGTTGCTAAGGTCAGTCAGCCGATTATTGGCATTGATTTTCAAAAAAAAGTTTAATTTACTGGTAGATGCTAAAAATAATAGTATCATCGATAGCGAAACGAAGCTATCGTCGCGGGGAAAAGTGGCTCATATTTCTTCAGACAGTTGTGGCGTAAGTATCCTTTTTGGGTCTTCCAAATTCGATCGGATCTTAAACGATTATCCGGAGCTCACTAATCCTTCCCATACTCAAAACCAGCAGCCGGATCACACTGTTTTCCACCATATTGAAACGAAAGGGCCTCCGGTTTTTTCTAAACCGCGTCGGCTATCACCTGAGCTTCTCGCGGCGGCTCGTCAGGAATTCGAGTTCCTACTGGCGCAGGGGATCGTGAGGCCTTCCAAGAGCGCTTGGGCGAGCCCATTGCATATGGTTAGGAAGGCAAATAGTGGATGGCGTCCTTGCGGGGATTACCGTCGATTGAATGCCATTACGGTCCCAGATCGTTACCCACTCCCCCATATCCAAGATTGCACACAAATGTTTTATAGGAAAAACATATTTTCGACTTTGGATTTAGCTCGTGCGTACCACCAAATTCCTGTTAATCCCACCGACATAGAAAAAACGGCAGTAACAACGCCATTTGGCTTATTTGAATTTTTGTTTACTCCGTTCGCCTTACGTAATGCAGGGCAAACTTGTCAGAGGTACGTCCATCAGGTATTAAGCGGCCTTGATTTTTGTATTCCCTACTTGGATGACATTCTCATTGCATCGGCTAATGAAGACGAGCACGTGAATTATCTTAAACAAGTTTTAAATCGTCTCAGGCTCCATAGACTTAAGCTAAATCCTGCTAAGTGTGTCCTAGGAAAATCTTCCGTTCCTTTTTTGGGGTGCCTTATAACACCTTCCGGTGTGAAACCGCTCCCTGAAAAAACTCGGACAATAGCTGAATTCCCAAAACCCAAAACTATTGTGGAATTACGGCGTTTCTTAGCAATGCTTAATTTTTATCGTAGATTTATTCCGAATGCCGCCAAAACCCAAGCCCCTTTGCATGAGTTGTTAAAAGATTCCAAAAAGAATGACAAACGCCCAGTTCCCTGGGATGATACCTTGATTCAGGCATTTGAGGCATGTAAATATGATCTAATTCATTCTGCAACCTTAGCTTACCATGCACCCCATCAACAGCTCTCTCTGATGGTTGATGCATCTGACATTGCCATCGGCGCTGTTTTAAATGTCTCAAATGATAGTAGTTTGCAGCCTCTCTCATTTTTTTCGCGTAAGTTGAGTCCTACTGAGCGTAAATACAGCACCTACGACAGAGAGCTCTTAGCAATTTATTCTGCTGTAAAATATTTTCGGCACAGTCTGCTTGGAAGACACTTTATCATATATACCGATCATATGCCGTTGACTTTTGCTTTTTCAAAAAAGTCAGATTCAGGGTCTCCTCGCCAGCTCAGACATCTGAACTTCATTTCCCAATTTAGCACCGATATTCGGCATGTTGCTGCTTCAGACAATATTGTAGCCGACACCTTGTCACGTATAAATGATATCCAGCCTATCTCTGCAGACTTTTCAACAATGGCTGCAGAGCAAGCTACCGACAGACAGTTATCTGATCTCCTTGCCAAGCCGGATTCATCCCTTAAATTTCAAAAAATGGAGATAAAACCCAAGGTGCAACTTTATTGTGATGTTAGCACTCACAAAGTGCGACCATATGTCCCAGAGACGTTGCGATTTGCAGTTTTCAGAGATCTTCATTCCTTATCCCATCCGGGGGTTAGAGCCACCCGTAAACTGATTCAACAAAGATGTGTGGCCAGGAATGCAGAAGGATATCTCAAAATGGGCACAGTCATGCATCGACTGTGAAAAGTCCAAGATTCATTGACATACTCTTAGTCCTTTGCAGCAGTTTCCTGTCACCTCCCAGAGATTCGAGCATATACACCTTGATCTTGTGGGACCCTTACCTCCTTCTGAGGGATATACATATCTGGTCACTTTTATCGACAGATTTTCTCGTTGGCCAGAAGCAATACCATTGCAGGATATTACAGCCGAAACTGTTGCCCGCACTTTGGTGACACATTGGATTGCGAGATTTGGAGTCCCTCGAATTATCACCACAGATCAGGGACGACAGTTTGAATCCCATTTATTTTCCTCCCTAATGAAGACCTTGGGTGTGCACCGCATTCGCACCACTCCGTATCACCCATCAAGCAACGGTCTGGTGGAACGTTTTCACCGCACTCTTAAGCAAGCTTTGAAGTGCCATAACAGCCCTCATTGGACAGAGGTCCTACCTGTTGTGCTCCTCGGACTCCGTGCCACATTCAAAGAGGATCTTGGTGGCACTTGCTCCGAAATGTTCTACGGAACAACATTGTCTCTACCGGGTGAACTTTTGCAACCGTCTGCGGAAGGATCTCAGGCGGATCCAGCACTCTTTCTACAGCGGCTGCGGAATGCCATGCGAGAGTTAGCTCCAACTTCCACAGCCTCACATGGCAGACCTTCATGTTTTGTTCATCCGGCATTAGAGACTTGCACCCATGTTTTTGTGCGGAACGATTCCGTAAAGCCGCCATTGTCACAACCATATAATGGACCTTATTTTGTTATCAAACGAGCTGTTAAACATTTCACACTCCATATAAATGGAAGAGAGTGTGTTGTTGGCATTGACCGCCTTAAGCCGGCCTTCATCACACAGGAGGATGTACCATCAACACCACCAGTTAGTACTGCACCAAACGCTACTCCGTCAGACGAAGTATCCAGTGAGGAACCAAGTCCCTTTCCATACAAAACTACTCGTTCTGGTAGAGTAGTCAGATTCAGATTCAACCCCCGCTATTTGTGATGTGTTCAGTACTTCCAGTACTTGGGGGGAGTACTGTGGCGGTTTGACTGGAAAATAACTGTAAAATGGACAACTAACTGTAACCGCAACTGACTAGAGCAGTCAATGTTTTTCTTCTCTGGGGTCTGTGTCAAGCGATGTTCAAAAAGAGTTCAATAAATCTTGTTCTTGTGTTACGCTGTCTTAACAAGATATAATTTTAATTTATGCAGCATTCAAAACAGAAGGTCTTTGCTTATAGCAAGACAGTAGTGTTAGAGCCGGAGCTCCGCTATACTGCCTTTCACCAAAAAAGTTCAAATCCTAATTTTGTGCTTCGCATGGCCGTATATGCCACATGCTTTCAAACATCTTCACATTTCTATCTGACGTAGCTGCATTTCTTGATTAAATCAAAATATGCATTACATTACCCCTAGTTGGCTGCCGCCGAGTTTTTACAGTATTACACATCCACTCAGCTGTTGACTATCGTGGCCATTTTTCTTCATTTGTAGTTTATTTTGAAATAGTCCTTTTCCTCTTGTTCCAATTTTGTCCATTAACAGGGTAACGTGATTAATACTTGCTTAAGATGTTATTAATAGTAAATAATTCTATTTTATCATTAGTTTTCCAATGTACTTGCATAAGAAAATTTTCACAACATGCCATGTGTCCCGAAGTGGACCAGTAGGTACAAATTCGGCTCCCGTAGAACACCGATCGTGAAGAAACATCGACTGAAGTCAGTAGTTTGGGAGGGTGACAACAACCTCTCGCGTCTGGTTGCTTTGGGACCGCGTACGGGGCAGATAACTGGTGCACGTAAACTGCGTCATTGCTCCAATATCCTCCAAGTGTAACAATCCCTCTAGGGGTGCTAACCTCAGGTGACGGTCTCTCATCTGGGAGCCGGTTCAAAAACTTAAGTGACCTCTCTCAACGGGGACGAAGTCTTGCTTCTTCCTATAATGGCCTCGTTAGACTGAAAAGCAGCGCCCCCATTCTTCCCGGCTTCACCTGAGGACACGACGACAACAACAACATGACGAAAAGTGTAACTTCCAGTAAGATCTTGGGAGTCCACAACAGCTGTATGCATGTTAGGTTTCCAAACCCTCTAATAGCGCACAAGAGCTGATATCCTATAAAGAAATATACTGTCATTAATATTGTGGCAAGGCAAGTAGGCAATAATTACACTTACCAGAATACAGTTTTACCATAAAAATACTGATAGCAGCGTGCCAAGAAGAATCCATTCATGTTCAAGTGAGGAACTGCCGTCATAAAGAATGTGCCGTTTCTGCTCTTGTTCTAGTTCGTTTAGCATACTTAATGTCTTCCGAAATGATGCTATCTGCCAGATTATACATTGAGTTGCTTTCAACACACAGAGAAGCAAACATCCTGATTCGCGAACTAGATAAACGCACCTGCAAAACGAACTTCCCTAAAACCCGAATGGATTCGACCTTTTCTGCCATGCGCAGAAGCGTCCAAGTGTCAGTACTTCGTGGTCGAACTGTACGTCATCATACCAAATAAGGCGTCAATTTGCGAATCTTATAAGTTGTGATGCGGTAAGTATCACAACTTGCTTATCCTCCCCGTCTTCGTGTATAAACTGATGAAGAATATTAGTTATAATCAAAACGATCAGTTAATTTTCAAGAAAACGGTCATAAAAGTGCCTATTTTTTTATCCTTGAAAATTATATAAAAATATGAGTATGAACAAGTGTGTATTCATTTTTAATTTGTTTTTAGCTTGAAATTTTAAACACTCCTGCCCGGAAATATCACGGGAGCGAGAAAGAAGGGGTTAAGATTCTGTCTGCGTTAGTGTAAACAAAAGATGGCAACCGTATCGATACCATAATAAAAATCGACTATATTCAACTGCAAAGTTTCTCGACTATGGAGAAATGTGCTGAGAGCAAGCGAAGAAAGTAGTTCTCAGCGCGGTGTCCGATTTTCGAGTTAAACTAAGCACTTCGCTATAGAAATATGATGAGGTATTTTAACCTACACAGATATAGAGTTTATTTGTCATAATTTTCATAAAATGTTATATATTTTCAATTTTACGAGAAGCGTAACGCGTACTAATACCTTCATTTAGAACTAACGTTCTAGCCAATAAGAGCTCTCTAGCAGTTGGCGATCTTCCGATAAGCGGTTTGGCAAGATTTAGAATTGTTTATATTTATGTCTGACTCGCTGACTTGTGACTGCTTAAAGCTAAACATATTTTATTATTCTATTCGTTAATATCGTTATTATTATTTTTGTTAATATCGTTCTTCTTATATTATTATATTCGTTAATATTGTTATTATTATTATATTCGTTAACAGGGGCGGACTGGGAAGAAGATTCGGCCCGGGCATATTTCAAACAGACCGGCCCTTGGAGGGGGAGTCAGTACTAAGGAACGGAAAATGAACGCGAATCAGATATTATGCACTCCCCCCCCCCCCCATTTTTGAAATTGACACATTGACAACAACGAGTTTTAATGGCATTTTAAAAAGAATTTCAGCTTTCAAAATTGCAGCAATTTATATGAATAGAGGAAGAGCTGAAGAATAAACATGGAAAATTATGTACTCATCGTACTCTGTGTATTGAGTGTGCAACAATCAGTATGTTATCATCAAGTAAAAATTAGTTCTAGTTATGAAAAAGGTAAAAGAAATGTTTATTGTTCTGGTTTCCAGTACTATAACATACAAAATAGTAACAGATTTCAAAAAAAAAAAAAAAAAAAAACCTTTAGTCACAATCAAATATACATTGCAATATTTGCTTAAAGATAATTTTCCTTTTAAAGGCCATTTAGTATTTTAAAAGCGATTTTAAAAGGGGACAGGGGGACTATCTGCTACATCATCTATTAGACTTTCCATGTCAAGCTTTACTAATATGTCTTTTTCACACTACATTAACATAAATGATTCCAATTTGTCCTGAGTTGAATTGTTCTAATCTGTTCTTAATATACTTTAAAATAGAAAAGCTTCGTTTACAACGTACTTGCGAGGAAGACAAACTTAACAAGTATTTAAAAGCCAGTCCAATAACCCATAAGAACCTGTCAGTAAATTATAATGACTCTGGTGTTTATAACAACAAACAACAATTATTGCAGGATTTTCAAAGTTTAGATTTTACTTTGACTTCATCCCCAAATTTCTTTTGCTCTGCTTCCTCTTCTTCACCGTCACTATGCTCTTCCATTTCCAAAACGCTTTACGCTTCCTTCAAGCGTAGGAGCTTTTATTTTATCCCAGGTATGCGCTAAGTAAAGAAGATGTTTTTTTATGCTGTAAATACTGCCTTTAGGGCCTCAGCCTACCGCTAGCACAGTTCAAAATTAAAAATAAATAAATTTTGCGACCCCCAAAAATTTTCCATCCTAGGTTGTTTATATGGACAAGCTGGCCATGAGAAATTCTCAGGGCCGTATTTTGTAGATTGCAGGAGCTAAAAATATTGTCGGTAAATATGTAGATATGTATTAAAATAATATTAAATGTTCACAGTACAGCTATTTTTCTTATTCATCACGGAAGTGTAACGAAACGTAATATATTAATTAACTGCTAAAAGCTGCCGCACTTTAGAGCGTTACGCAGTGAGGCAATTGGCTGAGAGACAACTGGCATTGAGAAATTTTCTGGGCCGACTTTAGGAATTTTCAGGGCCGGCCCTGCAAATATCTCACGCCGGCCCTAAAAATTTGCATCACTTGGATTGAGAAATTCTCAGGGCCGTATTTTGTAGGTGGTAGGGATTAAAAATATTGCCAGTAAATATGTAGATATGTATTTGAATAATATTAAATGTCTACAAGACAAATTTATTTTGCTTATTCATCACAGAAGGGCAATAATACGTAATGTTAATCAGCAATTAATAGCTGCCACCTGTTAGGGCGTTGCGCCGTGAGGCAATCGCCTTAGCCTCCCCGCCGACACTGCTTAAAATTGAAAAAAAAAAAAGGAGAATAAAACATAAATTTTGCGGCTTTTAAAAGTTTACACCACAGACGGCCGCCCAGATTTTCTATACGGATGAGCCGGCCTTGAAAATTTCTCAAGCCGGCCCGGAGAGTTCGTCGATATAGACAACTTAGGAGGCAGCCTAAATTGCAAAACTGATTTATTTATTTATTTTCAAAATTAAAAAAATAAAATATAGTCAATTTCGCAGTCCCTAAAATTTTGCACCTCCGTCTGACTGTCTATACGGACCACCCGCCCTGAAAAATTCTGCCCCCCCCCCCCACGTGTGGCCAAACGGCCAGACCTTGGGGATTTTGCCCCATTGCTGCATTGCACTCTCTAAAGAGCCCGGATTACACCAAAGTTTCGGGCCTCCGATTTTTTTAATTAACATTGTAAAAGCTGTATACTCAAAATGAAGAAGGTAGAAATTTTACGACCGGCCCACCGAGCATTTGCCCGAACGCCCGCATAGCCAGTCCGCCGCTGTTCGTTAATATCGTTGTTATTATAAGAATGGAATCTACTCCAAAATTGAACTACGTCTTAAAACCCCACAAGAAAGGCAGTGCTTTGAAAACCGCTGAAAAGACAATAGTCATGAATGTATTTCACAAATTACAAAAATTGAATCTTCCATTTGGAAAAAACTAGATAAGTCGATTTTTGGCCAAAATGAGATAAATACCCTAGACAACCTATATTGTATCCTACACATCCTGTAAAAGTATAAAAGTCAATGTCAGTGGTGTTCTTAAAAACCATTGTGCATTGTTAGACCATTTTAAAACCATATTGCATTTCAAAATGTAGCTGTGATAAAAAAAAGTTTTTTGATATTTGTACAATATCTATCTGCATAAAAGTATTAAGAGTATGATTTCTCTTTTTTTTTGTCGAAAGGAATAACTTCTGATGAAAATATATTTGATCCAATAAAATAAATTACGATTGCGTAAAAAAAAAAAAAAAAAAAAAAATAAGCTTTTAAATTTTACATTTTTTTTTTCTGATAAACAGACAAATGATTTTTCAAACATGCAATGTGCCAAATAGAGCTTAATCGGATTATTTGCCAAATTGGTAGCTTGGCGTCTTTTCGACCCTCCTCCTGTAACCCAACAGCATCGCTCTTTAACTCATATCTTCTGCCGCGCGTTGTGACGTCATTGTCAAGAAACGTTGCAGTCTAGACAGAACGAATAAACAGCTCCGATAAAGGAGATCCATCGCGTTCGGCAGCGTAATGAACGAGACGTGGGAGGTTCTACGTATACCGCAATAAATAAAACCTTGTTTTAGTAATTTCTAACGAACTCTGAAATGCATTCTCATGAAGCTGCAAATGAAAGTGTATATCAGTGTTACAAAATTGCAAGAGTTTACTAAGCAACTTGAATTGGAAAATAACAGAATTATTCGGGTTTTCCACAAAAGCCCTCGTCTCCCTACTACGGGGTCATTCATAAATGGTGTCACGCTTCGATGGGGGTGGGGTTGACGTGTGACAGTTTGTGACAAGGGGAGGGAAGGAGGCAACAAGAAGTGTGACATCATACATTGTAATTTCTATGAAAACATTTAAAATCAAATCATGGAAATGAAAAAAAAAAAAAAAAATCAAAAATAAATTTAATTTGCTGATTTTAAAGTTTTACTCATTTTATTTTGTATCGAAAACACCGATACTGATTAAAGTTTAAACATACTTCTAGTTAGAAGTTGAAAAAGAAATCTTGGGAATTTACACTTTTAGGATAAAATCGCGCGGCTATTTTTCAGAATACGAACATATATAATATTTTTACTATTTATACTAATTATCTTATTTATAGTAAACCTAATTTAATTTTATACAGATTAAGTATACATATAATCGTTATTATTATGCTCACAAATGTTATTGAAAGCTCAAAATAAAATCAGAAATGTGATCTATAACGTAGTGCGTTGTTTCTGAACTGCAACGCTGCAAGTACACATGCTAATGTATTATAGCGTGGCATGTGACAAAGGGAGTATTGGCTATGATGAAGTGTGACATCGCGTGACAAAAGGGGGGGGGGGGTGAAATACAGAAAAAAAGTGTGACATCATTTATGAACGGTCCCTATGATTATATAAAGAGTCATTAAAGGACAGTAGAATCCGAGAATTTTAATGTATCTTCCTATTCTTTCAATGCCAGAAGAGAATAAATGTGATATTACAAAAAAAAAAAAAGACTATAAAATATAAATAATAAGAGGTTATAAATTTTTTCACAAATCAAATCCATCAGGGCTTATGTAATCCTCTTTTTTCTTTTCCTTACTATAATAAATAAATATGTCCGTACCATATTCTCCATTCAAGTATCGCGCAAACGATATTTTTCGTGTTTCATCGTATATTCTTTAGATTTTTTCAGTAGTGGGGCGGATGTGGTTTTTACCTGTGTAATAGTAGTATACATTTTTTTTTATATACAGTACAACCCAGTTAAAACGCGGTTGTCGGGGATATACTTGGCACCCGCGTTATAACATAATCGCGGTATAGGTAAACTATACCGCTGAACCAGTTTCACGAAATAATACTCGATTTTGTTGCATCATTTTTAACTTTCTCAATTACTGTTAACCTCTCGTCTATAGTCTATTGTTTTCTTTTCTTCTTTGCTGCCATTTTACTAACTGTAATTGCTGTGTAAGAAGCAAACACCTCAACTGCGCAATCAGATAGGTAATAATCCCACTGTGTTCCCAGAAAAAGGGAGCCTACAAGTGCTTTTATGTTGTCAACATGGTATTGTGAAGGGGGAGAGGTTCTAAGAAAAAATAAGATTTTGAAGAGGAGGAACGCACTTTTCAAAGAAACAATGTTTTAAGCCTGTGAATATACACTGGAAAATTTATTTTTTAAGAATGTTAAAGAATCTAGAATAAAAAGGTTGATAAACGCTATAAAAGAAGTTACACACGCATAACTAGACTTTTGAAAATGGAAGATAGTTAAGCATTAAACTGACCAGTTCCTGACAGATACAGCCACTCGGGGCGATTTTACCCGATTTTGAAATCAAGCTATATAGTGTCCTAGGTTGAAGAACAAAAAAGCGTGAAAGTGTACACCAAACCTATCACAATAGGGTTTTATCCGTTATGTGTTGGGGGGGGGGGGGGAGAGGACCTCATTGGCTAGAATATTTGTTTGCTCGGAAAAGACTGCTGGCTGGCTTTATTTATCATCGTAAATGTGGAATCACCTTTAAATGGCAAGAGTAAAGTGTGGTGTAAACGTCGGGGGACATGATAGTCACCGCGGTATATCCGATTCCGCGGTATACTGAGGCGCTGTATAACGGGGTTTTACTGTATTCGTACAAAGATGAGTCAAAGCTTTCTCGAGTGAGCCACAATTAGCGGGTTTGTCTATATATATATATAGAGAGAGAGAGCACAAGATATAAAATCAAAAAGTGTTGTTTTTGTATTTTATTATGAAATTTCTTCATGTGATAAAATAATTTTGATCATACAGGGCAGAGATGTTTGCATGTTGAATATCATTCCTTTGTAATAAAAAATTTCACGTTAAGAAAGCACAAATTAGCATTAAAATTCAGACATGTTTCGGGATTACTTGGAATCCCTTTTTCAATGCAAAAGTGCAGCTTCTAGATGTAAAAACATTCAAATGAAGCGGACAAAACAACAAAACCACGGCTTATATAGCCTAAGATTTGCCTGCAAACCAATGAGAATGAAGGCCGCGTGGAAGTGGAAGTAACACGGAAGGCACCAATAAGAAAGCACCAAACGAAATCACTTGAAAGTACACAAAGTGAAAAAGGAATATCAATTACAACAAAGCACCACAGCATGCATAAAATGCGAAATTAATTGTAAAATGCAAAACAATGAAATAAAGTACAAAGAATTAAATTGGAAGTAGAAATTTAATGCAAATTTGTGCTTTCTTAGCGTGAAAATTTTTATTACAGTTTATTTGTTCAAAGTTATTTTATTATCATTCCTTTGCTTTTATACCAAAAATGCGTCAACTTCAAAAATACTTTTTCCATCCTTTCAAGTAGTACACTTGTTTCTGAAATTCGTTGTTTTCTTCTGGATAACTGTTTTTCAAAAAAGAAAAAAAAAAAAAAAAAACTGCTACTTCAATCGTAGCTGATTTATTGTTTATCCTTATTCGTAATAATAAATGAAATTGTCGTGAACGACATCTGTTTCTTCTAAATGTTCAATTTTTTTACAGAAGGTTCTGTATTTAAATCTGATTAATGAGTTGTCTTTGAATTATTTTCAGCAGAGTATCAGTATCGTCCAAAACAACGAAATGTCGAAGGTTTAATAGGGAGTAGGCTGCATCTTATTTGGACTCGGAACCAAATTGTATGAGTACATTTCACACAAAGGATCAACATGAACAGCACATTTACAATGGAAAGCAACATTTTGCTAAAATAGCAACTTCTTATGGTGAAGTCAAACAAAGTTACGTAAACATACTGCAAGGATATAAAATATCTCATTAAAAAGAGGGATAGAACGAAGAGAAACTATTGGGAATCTGATGTACTGAATCGGTTCGTTTAATGCGAAAAAGTACAAGATTTTAATTCAACAAAAGTTTCCTTTATAAAAAATCCTTTATGCCGAATCAAGTGGAAAAATGCAGACACCAGACCAAATAACTCGTGCAATGAGAATACAGACGACTGAAGGAACTATAGCATCTGTAATTAAAATAGGCGCATCAAGGTCGCGCTTCCTGCTTCGTTACCATGGCAACTGCGAGAAAAATAACAGCGCCAGACTTTTTTTTTTTGTACTACAGTTAAGGCAATTGCATTACAACACCTCCGATTCAAAATATTAGAATAATTTGTAAAAAGTAATAAGAAAGAATTTATTTTCCATTTATTTATTTTCACACTAAATAAATGCAAGTAAATTTCTCATAAATTAAATCTAGAATATTTAGATAAGATTTTAACATTTACAAAATATAAAATACAATGAATTCGGTACACAATAGCTTTCTGAAACACATCAAAATATTAGAATAAGATTTAGATTGGTTCAAAATATTAGAATACTTTATCTGACCCAATCTATTTTTGCCATTGAAAAATAAAGTTTATTTGAATCCGTCTATTATTATTATAACTAAAACAACAAACGTACTTATGATATTCGCCATAACCAACGTAGGAGAAAAGTTTCTAGCACGGAAACCATGGCAACCAGAAGGGAAAAAGGTAGAGTTGTGTGACCTTGACACGCCGATTTTAATTACACAGACTATAAGAAAATCCAACCACATGAATATTTCTCAAGAAATCAAACCAGTTTTTAGCCGATATGCAAGAAAAAAAAAAAATGGGTGATTTTTATTTACCAAGGAAAAAATTTTGCGTTTAGTTGCCGCAACTAATGGTGTTACTGAACACGATTTTTGGTGTTTAGCTGGTGTAAAGTTGAAAATTATTCATTTTTGATATATTTTAATTTTTTTATGTGGTTGTCTAAAAAAATTAAAAAAGACATTATAACGTTTCTTAGCTCATGAAATGTGTTGACTCCGTTGCGTATCGAAATTTCATTTGCGATTGCTCATTTCCATGAAAATAGCATTAATAAGCAATCGTAGTGAACTTTTGATAAGTAGAAGAGTTAACGAACATCATATGGTAAAAAAAATATTCTGCTACCTCCATTTTTTAGACAGACACTTAAAAGAATTAAAAACACATCGAAAAACGAATAATTTCCAACTTTACACCAACTGAACACCAAAAATGGTGTTCAGTAGCAACAAAAATGGTAGAAACTAAGCGCAAAGATTTTACAGTGTACCTGAAGCTGACATGCAAAACCGGAATTATTTAGAAAAAAGTGAAGCAGATGTTATTCATGCAATTTCGTCCATTTATACCGGACATGGATAAACAGTAAATCATCTCAGACTGGAGTGACAGTACTTTAAGAAAACAGGTATCCAGAAGAAATTAGAGAGTTTTAGAAACAATATATAAAAGTGAACTATTGAAAAGATCAAAAAATTAATATTTTTGTGATGTCAGAAGATCTGTTTTGGTATAAAAGCAAAGTATTGACATGGAAGGTGCAAGCACGTATGCTCTGCTTGACTACATGAAAAAGTTTCATAATAAAATTTAATGTCAACAAAGTGACGTTTTTGTATCTTGTCCCCCCTCTCTCTCTATATGTGTGTGTCCAGGTATCCAGGGTATGTATACATATATATTTACGATATCACCATACTATAAATTTCAACAGATCTTACTGCAGACCAATATACTGGACACATTTTACGTATGATAAAATGCATAAAATAAGCTATTTTTTTTCTTTAAAACTAAAGGGACTCCCGGGCAGCTTTCTTTTCCAGGATACTTTAAACCAGCGGTTCCCAAACTGTGGTATGCGTACCACTAGGGGTACAGGAAGCCTCTCGAGGTGGTACCTCTCGCGTGCAGGCCAAAAAAAGAAAGACTATTCTAAGTATTATCCGATAAGATATCCATTTGTGTCCTTCTTTCCCCAATACAATATTCATTAAAAATATAAGAAAACAAGGAAAATAAATGTCGACCCAAACTTGGGGTTAAAACTAACTTCTACTGAATCAGATATCACCTCGCGTGTGTATCCGCCATGCAGCAGCAACCTTCTCAATTTCGTTTTTTCATTCTCTTTTTACATGTTTTTTGCACTTAAATACTTATTTCTAATGTGTTTTGGAAGTACGTTTTAAAAATATGTTTTATATATTTCATACATTTAATTTTATATATAAGCTTTACTTTAATAAACTGTTTTCTCTCCCTTAACAACCACAAAAAATGGTATTTATATTACCTAGTCGACCTAGTATTTTTAAATAATCTACTAATATTCTTTTGTATACAATAAAGTTATATTCGCAGTGGTACGCAAATGTTTTGCAAGAAAAATGGTGGTACGCGATTGGGAACCACTGCTTTAAACATATCCAGTCGCAATAATGCATAGACTATTATTATTACTTAGTGATTCTTTTTATGCGTTAACGGAAATTAAAAAACCGAATATTTTGAAAATGTCAAACTTTCTCTTAAAAGCAATAAGACAAGAAAAACTTTTCATGTGACACATTCTCTTCATAGTATAATTTTTCAGTTTTTTTGTTAGCTATTGTTCGGGTGTTGCTTTTTAGCTGAAATACTAAGGTTAAAATTGCGCGAAAACGGATTTCAGACCATACTTTGTGGCCGTTGTACAAAAGAAATAAATACCCTATCAAAATAACTATCGATTTATCATCACCTAAAATAGTACGAACCAAAAACTATAAACATAACCGTGAGGTGGTGTTGCTGTAAATAAACTACAGTACACCGAAGTGCGCCTTGCAGTCATTTTGCCATAAAAGCGCAGCACAACCTTAAACTTTGGTAGTTTATACTGAGCAACAAAATTTTCTTGAAGGCTGAAAATGTCTGAATGTTCACTCCGCATGACCTACTTTCACATATATATAAAAATATCAAGGAAATTAAAAAAAATGTCACTACCACTATTTACTCCACATAACCTACTTTCACATGTAAAAAAATAATTCCAGGAAATGAAAAAAAAGGCCACTGCTAAAATTTGCTTTTTTTGCCCGACTTTCAAAATAATGCCTTTTAAATCAGCAGAAGGGAAACAAAGTCTGGAAAGTAGAAGTGTTTTTACTTAAATTTAGGACGAAAAACGAAGAGAGAGAGAAAAAAAACCACGACTTTAAACAAAAATTAACTTTTGTATCCTTTAACTGACATTTAAAACAAGTTTCTAATATTAATAAATTCTGCGAAAAGTAGAAAAAAAAAAAAGTCAGTAAATAATTAATAAAAAAAGAACAAAATAAAATAATTGCATAATGCAAAAAAAAACCTTGGGATTTAAAAAAAACATAAGAAAATGGGAACTGAAGTTATAATTATCTACCTCACGCAACATTGAAATTGGTAAAATTATAACCTTATTTTTTTAAATGCAATTTGCAGTAGTAAATAATCACTAAATTAATTGTCATTAATTTTGAGCTTTCTTACCAACTTCCGAGGCTTCCGAGAAAAGGCAACCCCAACCCCTCCCACCCTATTGCTAATATTTTTTTAATAAAAGATATCAAACTTCTCACCTGAGCAAAATCTCCTGATATTGTCATCGGGTTATCTCATACTGGATCGTGGCATGCCGTTCTTTCACACACCACACGGCTCCTGTAAGAGAAAGACCACAACAAATTATCGAAAGAAAAGCAAACGTATTTGAGTAGTATGAATGTTCTGACACTCATTCAAAATGCTCGAAACAACCATAAATGGATTCACAGCAAACGGTGTTATTATCAAATCGTTAAAGACTGGGTACACCCGCTGACATGTACAGTGGGTTGCCAAATAAATGTGTACACTCTAAACATTGACGAACATCTCTCATGATTCGAAATACGTACTTGGTGGTTAACAATGACTCAAAATAACCAACAGTTTGTAAAAAAAAATATATATGTAATTGATAAAATTTTTCGTGAATAGTTCAGAGATTTTCTTCGTCTCAGCCGAAATTTGTATTTTAGCCTTCGTCACATGCGCGAGATGTTTAGTATAAATAAATAGTAACCAAACTCACCAAAATGATCGTTTCAGCCCTGATTTCGTATTAACAGTGTTCGTATTAAGAAAGTTTAACTGTACTTTAAAGTTTTTGATGTGTCTGTCTAAAGAAATACCGACAGCAGAATGTTTTCTAGCATACGATGCTCGTTAACTCATTTAGGTATCAAAAGTTCATTACGATTGCTCATTAATTTTATTTTCACAGAAATGAGGAATCATAATGAAATTTCGATACATAACTGAGTAAGCAAATTTCATGTGCTAAGAAATATTACAAGGTCTATATTTTTTTAGACAGATACATAAAAAAAAATTAATGTACCAAAAATGAATAGTCTTCAACCTTACGCCAACTGAACAAAATTTCATTGTGATTGCTCATTTCTACTAAAATTGGATACATGAGCAATCGTAATGAATTTTTGATGCGTAGATGAGTGAACGAATTTCATATGCTCAAAAAAACATTCTGCTGTCTGTATTTTAGACAGACACTTAAAAGAATTAAAAATACATAAAAAAAACGAATAATTTATAACTTTACACCGACTGAACGCCAAAGACGGTGTTCAGTATTTGGTGTTCAGTAACACCAAAAATTTTTACAGTGTAGACGCAAAATTTTTAGTGTACCAGTATCGCCAAACTTTTGAGAACACAGAGCAACCGTACCGAATTCATATCAGTTTTTAAAATTCTCGTACGGGCTACTCTCACCCCTACCCCATCACAGTTGAAAAAACACCCCGCCAGACAAAAAGTTCGAAATTCAGTTCTCAGTTATTAGTCAAAACTCAGTTATGTGACACGAGGCACCAGCAAGTTTTTTACTGCTAAGGAAGTCGTATTGTCAAGAAAACATATGTAGAGTTTAATTAATCGATTGTAATCGCAAAAGTGTGATAATACAATTGTAGCAAAAACTTAAGCATTGAGCGAGAAGAAGTTGATTTAAAATTTTTGTACTAAAACTATGAATTTCAATGTAATTTATCAAAACACTCCAGAAAAGCTAAAATTATTTTTTGCGTTAAAAATAAAATAAAAAAAAAGATTAAAAATTATTTCTGAAATTAAGACATGCCACATAAAATTCTGGTTTTTAATTAGTAATAAGTGTGTAGGTAAAAACAATAAAAGGATAAAAATAAGTACGCTATAAAACATTTTTTAATAATTTTATTAAAAATAAGTTATGCTACAAAAGACATTTTAAAATAATTTTATGTTTACTCAGATTTTTGATAAGTGGGAAAATCACGCATTAACGTCAATAACTAAAATGTTTCGATGCCGCCTTCTTCTGAAGCATGCAAGTTTTTCACTGCTAAGATTATCGTATTGTAAAGAAAACATATGTACAGAATTTCTCTTGATTGTCATTTATTAAAATTTTTTATACTGTAATGATGACCTTCCTTAAAATTTAATGACTGTTTCTGAGCCATGCGCTGTTCAATTCGAATGTTGGCGAAATTAAAAAAATCAACTAAGAATAGTTGGGCAATAACGTGCAGAATAACCACCTGGGCGCGGCCGCGAGCTACGGTCTGCGACCACTGTACAAGGGACTAGGAATTAGGGATGTAACGAATATTCGGCCACTATTCGGTATTCGGTCTGGCCGAATACTGGGTAAGGTCAAATTTGGCCTGGCCGAATAGCTCTGCTGCAGTACGAATGTAAAAAAATGAAGAAATTAGTAGCTGTCAAACGTTTAAAATTGCATTATAATTATTGCAAAAGAATATATATTAGTATATAGTTTTAATAAATAAAAATAATTTAGAAAAAAAGTACTTGACTGAGCAAAAACAGATTTTAGTGTTGTAATATTTTATTTTATATTTAGCATTTTCTCCCAAAAGCTGGCGACAGTTAATTATGATGGAGAATATGATAATTAATTTTGCTATTATTAACAAAGTGGAAGTCAGACTTTGTTTGGGTAGACTGATTTATTGTGAATATTGGGTATGAAAGAAATGTGAAAAGCCTAGAATATATCATGAATATTTGGACAGAAAAAGTTATTGGGGTTTTTGAAAATAAAAAATATATTCCAGTTAAGCGTATTAAATATTTATAGAACTTTTTAAAATATGTATTAATATGTATGTATTTAAATGTAAAGAAACCTGTAAAAAATATTAACTTTTTAACTTTAAAAATATCTTCACAAAACAGTTTTGAGCAAAGGAAAAGTTCACTAAGCGATAGTTCTTTCATTTGAATTAAATAATTTGTAAAATAATGCTAATGCTTACTACCATAAAACCTGTCGTTTCTATTCCGCTTATGGGTGAAATTCTTAATTTTATTACATTCAAAACAATAGAGAAAACAGATTAATTTTAAATAGTTTTAAATTCTTAACAAACAAATTTTAAAGCATACTTCATAGAATGCGTGTAATTGGTGTTTAACTTTGCGAGTAATTTTAAATTTGACAAATACTTTCTATTACAACGATTTTCTAGAAATTTTAATATTCGGCTTAAGACATCGGCTTATTCGGCTTAGAAGAAATGGACGAATATTCGGCCAAATCACTATTCGTTACATCCCTACTAGGAATGCACCAATTTCTCGACAACAATCGGCCCCTTCACCTATTATTAACCCTTTCACCTCGAAACATCTTTTGCTCAGCCCAACCAGCAACTCGCAACGTTGTCTTCTTTAGGCAGGGAATTGGAACACACTCTTTTTTTGAGTTGCGCCACTCCGATTTCTAAATACTTGCTCTTTCTCTGCTCAGTGTTCCGAATAATTTTAATAAATTATATTATTTATGGCTACTATTTTTTGTTTAATTAATATTTTTGTTTATGTGATAAAAAATTGAAATTTTTTATAAAAAAATCGGAGCAATGGAGCGCTTTAACAGTCTTTGCTCCGGCTCTGCTCCAGTTTCGAGCAAAGTATCTCTGCTCTACTGCTTCTCCTCTACTCCTGATCCCTGATATTAGACAGGCATTTACAGGTAGTTTAAAATAGTTTAATACTCAAACAAACGTATGCAAATAATAAAATTTCACCAATTTTAAAATTGATAATTTTAAAAGTTTAAGTAATAAAATTTTACATAATAAATTAAACTATTGAGCTTTACAAAATAAATAAAATTTTACAGCGCCCTTCAAGTGTAGGCATCAAACTTCTCAATCGCCGTAGGGTGGAAGCATCAAACGCACCGCTTGAGTACAAAGGGTTAACAACCGGTCGATTTTTAACGAATAATCTACGAAAAAACATTGTTTTATAATTAAATTTAATCTTGGAACAGTTTTAGAACGCCAAGAGCAAAAGAAACTATGTTGAATAAATTTATCAATAAGAAAATATATTTTTTCAGCGTAAAGTGTCTATAAATACTCGAGTAAACCTCTGTGAATGAAATCTTAGAAGATTATGGTCACAGCTGAAACTGACATTTTACTGTTATGAATAATCAAATCACAGTACTTTTAAATCATTTTCAAAAAAGCATTTCTTCGTTTATTAAGACATTACTTATTTCTTGAAAATTAATATTATAGTTCTTCCTTTCACGTTCTTAAGACTTGAAATCGCCCAACCAGTTGAAATTCGACAGCAATAATTCAATTTAGCATTCAAAACATTATGCTATTTATATAATTATGAAAGAATTATTCACCAAATCTGGCTATTATGACGTCGATTTCATTTTGATCATCCTCACTTCAGCAAACATATTGTAAATCAGTTTCGCCGCAGAGTCAACTGCGCTCGTAAATGTAGCCGCTTGTACGTCTGCCGATTCCGTACTAAGTTGAGTTCTCAGTTAATAAAACTTAAACGTTTACTTCTATACTCACTATTCTCATTTTTCATCTCATTGTTTCAGGAAGCCTTCACTCAAACTCTTATTATAATTGCTTTTAAAGTTGCTGCTTAATGGCAAAAATGAGTTTTATATTTTTATATTTATTACCTAATAAATTACTCAACGAAGACATGTTGCCATCTGCTATCTAGAACAATATAACACAGTTATAAATGAGGCTTGCCTTACATATGAAAAAGGAAAATAATCTATATATATGTTTCAGTTAACGTGGACCAGTTACGATTAAATTTTGCGAAACGATACGATAAGACATCATGCAACAAACAAACTATGGTAAAACGATATTTAAAAATTTGTTTTACGATTAGCGTGGAAGAGTAAGATTTATTATTTATTATCGTAACTTACGGGATAACAAATTTATTTTTATTTCTTAAAATGTATTTCCATTAATAACTTAATTTTCAAGTCCGATTCTTTGGAGTGGCAACACCTCAGTTTGTTTGTATCTAGCGATCTTTTCTTAAGCCTTTTGAATTTTAAACTTATGTCCCGCAGATGTTCTGCGGGAGAACAGCTAGTTAACTAATAAACTACTTCCAAAACTTTTTTTTAACTGACATAACTAAAACTCGTCAATAGCCACTAAACAAAAAAAAAAAAAAAAAGTAAGCAAATCGGTGCATAAGCAGAGGATACAATAGTTCTTACCTGTTTTGTTTTTGCCTATTTACATATGATAATGCTATTTCCCTCAACATTTCAAGGCTTGTGTACTAACATGAGGATTATATTTTCCTCTTGGAGTTCTACTATAAAAATGCATTGTTGTTTTTTGTTGGTTTTAATAAATTTAAATTAAGTTTTAAGAGTCTAAATCGAAACAAAGATTGGTCATGGAGAAAT
The DNA here is from genome assembly GCA_038502835.1 of Octonoba sinensis. Lineage (NCBI taxonomy): Eukaryota > Metazoa > Arthropoda > Arachnida > Araneae > Uloboridae > Octonoba > Octonoba sinensis. The sequence continues at coordinate 86,658,219 of CM076605.1, read as the reverse complement.
TTGAGTTTTAAAAGATTAATAATCATTATAATTAACCGGCCATCGATAATCTGCCAATTTGTTTATCGATGGCCAGACTCTACTCTCCACATTAATTTGCAGTCCATCGCTGTTATAGTCCGACCCCGAAGTTTTGACCCTTGGACGCTTCTGCGCATGGCCGGAAAGAACGAATCCATTCGAGTTTTAGAGAAGTTCGTTCAGCAGGTGCGTTTATTAGTACGCGAACCAGAATCTTTGCTTCTGTTTGTTGAAAGCAATTTAATTTTTAAAACTGCAGATAGCATCAGCCCGGAAGAAATCAAGTATGCGAAACTAACTAAAACGAGAAAAGAAACGGCACATTCCTTACAGCAACAGATACTCCCTTGAACGTTAATGGATTCTTCTCGGCACTCTGCTAGTTATTTTTATTTATTTATTTATTTATTTTTTGTTATAGAACTGTAAATTTCTGAACCAACAAAGCCTCTTACCTGACAGGAGCGCATGGGGGTCTTGTGTTCTGCTTTCCACTGGGCTTAATCCTCAAAAAGTGAATCTTTGCAAATGCACTTGTTACCCGAATCTGCGTCGCCATACACGTCATTGTTGACGTCTTGATAAGTTTGTCCCTTTCGCTGCATCGAGGAAACGTTGTAGCGGGGAAGGCAACTCACTGGAGTGGCTAGCTGAAAGTAAAACACCAACTTAATGTCATGTTTAAGGGACACAAGAAAAATAACTTGCTGAAATGACTCATTTAAGAAAACGAAAAAATAGTTGTAGTTGTCCGACCACGTTTCGAGAGGAAAATTTGCAATTTTCCAGTAGAGGAGAAACGAAATGATTCAGTCCCTAAGCAAAAGAATGTGCTTAGATCAGCGATTCTCAAAGTGGGATCCGCGAAACCCTAGGTTTCCGCAGAAGGATCTCGGGGGTTCCTTTAGCAAGTTACTATATAAAATTATCTTCAGTAAGTCATGTTTAGAAACACCGAAGCGACGCGAGCGGTATTAGAAATTTATCTAAAAGTGGTAGTTATGCACCCTCTGAAATTAAAAATACATTTGAAGGAAGCAAATTAAGAAGTAAAAACTATTCAGGGAATCTTTTAAGTTAATTAATTTAAGGTAACGTACAAATTGTAAAATGGCTCGTTGCTCCGCTTAAGGGGAGTCGGCACCATGAAACCATTTTTTTCTCTATGGTGTTTTTATTTACAATTTTTGTCTCATGTCATGTTATATCACTTCATAATAAAGTTAATATTTAAAAAAAACCTGGATTTAATAAATATAATTTGAAAATTTTAATTTTTAACCAAAATTTAGCAATTTTTAGAAATGCATCTTCTTTTTCAAAAATTGGCGTAAAGTCTCAAAAATTTTTTTTCATTGATTCATTGCTCATAAAGCAAAACTTTCATGTTTTAAAAATTTTTTTATAAGTCAAATACTTTAAGTAAAAAAATAAAAACTGAAGTAACGCAGAAAAAACAACGAAAAATTCAAAAACCTACAGAAAGAATTAAAAAAAAAAAAGTACGTATTATAAAAAAAAAAGCATAAATTTGTTATGTATAGTTTCAGGAACATATGGGAAGAAAATTCACATTATAGATACAAATTTAAAAAAGCCTTTGCATTTTCATATCGAGATGAAATGCGTAAAAATCAAAGCGAGAGAAAACAGAATTCAAAGTTTTCGGCATGCAATATCTTTATCAAAATGTCAAGAACGAAAGTTTTTTTTTTCAGTTACAGTGACTATGAAATTGGCTTCTCGCTTATTTTATTTTTAAAAAATAATATGTTGCTTATAATCAACACAGTTTCAGTTTCGCAAGGAAAAGGTGGTAAATCACACCGTTATAAAATCACTGATAAAACAATAAATATTACTTCAATTTTTCTGAAACTTCCAGGAAACATTTATTTTGTTACTTACCTTCACGTCATTGTATCCGTCTTCATACGTGTGTCCGTTTCGCTGTATTAAGGAAACGTCGTATCGGGGAAGGCCGCTTACTTAAACGGCTAGCTAAAAATAAAACACAAACTTAATGTCATGCTTAAGGAACACAAGAAAAATAACTTACTGAAATGACTCTTAAGAGAGCGAAAACATAGTTATTGTTCTACCACGTTTCCAGTGGAAAACTGTCAAATTGCCAGGCGAATCGAAATGATTCGATCCATAAACGAAAGAATGTGCTTAGATCATTTGATTTGATAATATTCTTCCAAAGAATAATAAATATAACAGTGAAACCAAAGTGCTGTTTTTATTCACATTTAAATCATCTGAGCGGATGGTAAAAATTTTAGCAAACATGTTGTACACGAGAGAAGGGAAAATACTTTTCTAAAATATCAAGGGCATATCATCAAGACGTTTTATTGTAAATTGCTCTAAGTAAGGCAGCATTAATGGAAAGTATTTTCACAGACTGACTTAATTTTTCTTGGGTGCATGTTCCATTTTCTTCAACAGAATAAAGAAACACTTCAGATATTTTTTGGAAATTTAATACACTTACTTCAATTATAGCTCCATGGACGGTCTTCGCATAGTTCGTCATTTCATGGACGGTCCTCATATAATTCGGCATTTCATGGACGGGCCTCATATACTTCTTCATTTCATGGGCGGTCCTCCCTTGCAGTTCAACATTTCATGGGCGGTCCTCACATGTAGTTCGTCATTTCATGGACAGTCCTCATATAGTTCGTGAATTCTCAAATATAAATTCAGAAAATAGAAGACAAAAGAAAAAAAGTTATGATTCACTTAAATGCAGCATCAATGGCAAGGAAAATGTTGACCACTCTCCTTCAGAAAATTAATGTTTTTCTTCGGAATTATAATAGTAAAAATCGTAGTGCAATAAATATTCATTTTCCCCTAATGAATACCATGATATTCTGATTTCTCCAAAAGTCTTAAAGATGAATATATTCTTATTAAAACTTTGAATATTATATACAAATGATACTACATTCATAAAGTTCAAAAATGTTGCGTCTTTACGGGAATTTTTCACGTCTAGTTTCTTGATGCAATAATCACCAGATAAGTTCTTTTAAAAGTGGAATCCAAAAATTTGCCGAAGGGATACTTTTTTCTTTAACTTATTTATCCACAGTGGCACAACGAGGGAGGGGTTTTATAGTTAAAATTCCTCTCTGAACCCTTGGTTTTAAGTCATAACGCTAATCCCCTTGTATGATAATATCAAGACCAAAAACCCCTCCCTAGAAAACAGTTTGCGCCACTGTCCCATTCATTCACTGCATAAACAACCAGTCATTCACTGCATATACAGTCATTCATTGCACAAGCAACCGCCCCTCTATTCGTGACATAAACATTTATCCATACACAACCTTTCAACCACACAAATTGAATTTCCCCACCACTCAACCCTTACTTGCGGGAAGATCCATTCAACCATTCACAGCATTATACAACCATTCACCCGATATTAGCATTAACCGCCTTGGACCATTCATTACATAGACAGTCATCCAACCACAGTCACGATCAAGTCATCCAACCACAGTCACTGAATACACAGTCATCCAACCACAGTCACTGAATACACAGTCATCCAACCACAGTCACTGAATACACAGTCATCCAACCACAGTCACTGAATACACAGTCATCCAACCACAGTCACTGAATACACAGTCATCCAACCACAGTCACTGAATACACAGTCATCCAACCACAGTCACTGAATACACAGTCATCCAACCACAGTCACTGATCACACAGTCATCCAACCACAGTCACTGAATACACAGTCATCCAACCACAGTCACTGAATACACAGTCATCCAACCACAGTCACTGAATCACACAGTCATCCAACCAGTCACTGAACACACAGTCATCGAACCAGTCATTGCGCTCATGAAAAGAAACCGAATATGCATCATGCCACTCAAATCTATTTCGTTGAAATAAGCAGTGAGAACAAGGAGCTGCCCTGTGGTGAGCAACCTGTGAGCCTGCCCACCCTGGGGTGTAGGTTACGACAGGGTTCCTGAAGACAGACGTGCAAGCCCCGAAATGTCAAATGAGGAAAGTTTGTTCGATTGGAAAATGACAAATCCCTATTTTCAGGCCCGCGCCAAGCTTGCAGAGCACCGTCGTACAAATTCCTACCGAACACCTTTTTTTTTTCAGGGGGGGGGGGGGGGCTCAAAAAAATTTTGTTTTCCTCCGAAAAACCTATCGAAATTTTTTTTCAAGTTTTATGGAAAGAGGGAGTTGGGGTTTTATTGTGCACTTTTTCTAAAGGCGCCTTTTTGACACATTCAAAGTATCCCGGCACGGGCCTGCCTGTTTTGGTGCTCAGAGGAAGCGTGCTTTGATGGAAAATCTTTCCTAGGGTTGCTTGGTTTTTAAGCGAACGTCATGCTTAACGGTACTCCCTAACCCCTCCATGCACATTCTTTAGATGTCTTGAACTTTGGAGCACCCGCACTTTTTATGTATGACCGATGATTGAGCGTGAAGTGCACTTAAAAACCAAGCCTTAAGGGATGTGTTAACACATTAAATTGCCAAATTGCAATTTTCTAGCTGTGACCTTTTTAATTAAGTTTTTTTTTTGTGCCCAAAATTCATTAGAAAATATACTTTTATTAGGCGAATAGGATTTATGAGCTCTAAATATCTATCACGTGACCGGTCGTTTGGCAAGGGCTCGCATTACGCGTGATCGACATTGAACGTGTTAAAACGTATTTGAAATGAACCCTTTAAATCATCAGACAGAACTCGTCATGACTTAAAATTTTATATCACTTAGCCCCTCAACGCCCCGCTAATCAAAAAATAATTTGAATGAATTTGTAGTTTGCGATACTTTAAAAAAATTGAATCGTGTACATATTTTTAAAATCGTCCTAAGCGTGATACGCCACTTACGCCCAATCCAATTTCATGCTTAGGAAGCATGCTTGAATTCATTGTTTTAAGTAGCAACAACACAAGCTGCAACTAACGATTACAGCACCGATGTACTTGTATACCTAATCCCAGCATTACGTACCATTTTACAATTTCGTAAAACCGGTAATTTTCGTATTAGGGATAATTAATTAATCTTTCACTTATGACCAATAAAAAATTATTAATTATCGAAGTATAATCCCCATGATTTATTGCTTACGTCATAACATCACTAGGAACAAAAAAATGATGGCTGTTAGTTTGATAGCCGTAGCAACATTCCATTACCAAAGACTCATTTCGTTGCTATTGCAAAAATGGCGTGAATTTACTTTTAGAATAATTTTGAGTAGGTCAAATGCATAAGCGAATCTATAGAAGTCTCTCACCCATGACGACAGAGTTTTGCAAAAAAAAAGTCAGATGAAAGAGAAAGAGAGAGAGAACTGTGTATCTAAAATAATGTCAAAGCTGGATTGTACAGTACCTCCATTTCAAGCAAATGCACAGGAAGATTTAACGATCTCATTACTCTCAGAAGTACTTAGTATTTTTGATTCATCGATCATGAAATTTCACTGCAATGTAACTATTTGAGAATGGTTTTTAATCGATAGACCGCCCTTAATTTTATGCAACAGACTACAATGAATAGGGGGAATGTGCACGAAGTTTTGAAGCATTTTTGAGCTTTCACCGAACTTTAAAAATGATTACAGTTCTTTCTACTTTGAGTTATTTATTTATTGATCTTTTTGAGCTAAACTTTCTGCTCAACATCTATCACATCGTCGTACAAATTAGAAAAATTTATTGGATATAATTTCGACATGTGCTCTACTACGATAATTTAAGACTCGTGAGCGAGAAAATCGCACACCATCCAGACATCGATTGGGATTATTTCTTCATTTTTTTTTCAACAAGACACTGTTTTTTCTAACCGTCTAAAGAAAAACTATTCAATAGCATCGATTGAATGGATGATTTCGGATTTTCATGACTTGCCTATTCTATGTTCTGTATTCAAACTCGTTCCATGACGCATTGGGGACATTTGCATAAACAAGGTATACGTAAATGCACACTTCTCTTACCGTATGGGGAAATTTGCGTAAACAAAGAACACATAAATGCACACTTCTTTTACCGTAAGTAGAAGCACTTGAGACCTCGAGGGTAGCAATAGTACTCGAGCACTGGAGGTTTGGTAGAACTCAAACCAAAAAACTTAACAGTAGTAAAAGCAGTAGGGTCACCTCAGGCATTATCCGTATTAGTAGCTAAAAACAAAAGTAACAGGATACATTTAATCTTCCCCTTTCCTTTTTTTCTGTGCATGTGGGGAGAGGGGGGTTCCGATAACCCTCCTGGGATCAAATACTCAAAGAAAGAAAAGAACGCACGGCACAGCTATGTTACTCATGTGCTACAGGAGGCTGCAATTACTTTCAAAATGGCCTAAGATAGTAATAAGAGGTTACGTGATGGTGTTCGAAAGTTATCCCTATATATCAATTAAGTAGTATTTAATTTTTTGAAGAAAAACTTTCAGGAATAACTTAATAAAATCAAAAATGTATTTGAACTGCTTAGACACCATGCAGGTATAGATTTAAAACAATTACTACATTTTTTATTTGAATGATGTGGGGCCCAGAATCTACGCATATTGGAAGTAAAAAACATTGCAACGCTAAATATTTCAAATTGAAACCCTACAGGTGTAAATCGAGCACAAATGCATCACGTTATAGTACGAAAAAACATTTTAAAAAAATTGAATGTTATTGAGTTGCCATCAGTTATTCTACCGTTTATTTTGTCTAGTAGAATTAAGTTGCCCTGTGTACATTCAATCATTTTTACTGGCTTTGAGTTGCACAATGCCGTCTAGATTTTGTATTGAAAATGGACGTAAAAGGTAATTACATTACTTATAATTTTTGAAGTGAAGTACAAAGTGTTGATTTTACTAGGTCATGATTCTTACATGGACATTTTGCATAACAGCAGGACTGAACCTGGAACTGCAATCTGAATGTGCAAAACGTCTCTGCTTTCTAAACATTTATTTTTTGTATGAATTTTTGCTAAACGGAGTTCTTTTTTCTTTCGTATTCTGTTGCTCCAATTGCTTTCATCCCGGGCTCCGTAAGTTCTAGGAATAGGTTTTAGCAAAATAGAACAACCACTAACAGGATGGCTCAACATTTTTTCCCTATTGTGACACATTAAGAATCAGACACCATTTGAAAGCAATATCAAGCGACAAACCTAGTGTTAAAATTAGAGAAAGAATTTTCTTTTTTGTTGATGGCACCGCAAAAAAAAAAAAAAAAAATCACAGACTAGAATTTTTTTTGAGAATTTAATTACTTCATTTTTATAGAGGTTGTAAATTTTAGTTCATCTTTGCATTTCAAACCCGGATTTTAAATGCTAGCCATCAATATATTTAAGTACAACATTACATTCTTATCAGAGACTGTTACGTATTAAAAGAAAAACTTTTTGAAATTTAATACAGTACAATAACCGTATTTAAGTCAAAAGAGTATCAGGAGGAGGTGAATATCTTTATTTTCATTGTTTAGTTCTTCTGCCAAAAAATGCCAAATCAACTGATAGCAGGTATTTTAAGAAAAAGGAAAATGCACTAAAGTACAAAGTGTTGATTTTACTAGATCAAGATTCTTACACAGACACTAACGTTTTGCATAACATCGTGACAGAAACTGGAGCTACAATCTGAAAGTGCAAAACGCCTGGACGACCTAAATTTTATGAAAATGTTTGAAATGTATTTTAACTCTGTCTATTTTTGGAAGAACCTTTTTAAAATCGTAATTTAAAATCTTCATTTTAAAGAGAAGTAACCGACTAAGTTTTATTAAGGAATAGTTCCCCCCCCCCCAGTAGGCTGTTAATAATAACATTAGAGGGATTCAGAATTAATTGATACGTCCAGGAAACGAGCTGTCAAATCTCTTTTCTTCTACAAGTTCATTCTTTCGCATTGAAAACTTGACTCCTTGTAACCGCAAAACGCGCGCCTGCTAACTTGTTCCTTTTCACGTTAAGTTTTTTAGCCTAGCACCGTTAATAGCCAATTTGATTTTCTAATTTTATACCCGTGTTCTGAGTTACGAGGAAACCCTCTGCGTGCAGACAATTAGTACAGTACTTCATTTGGAAGAAAAAGTTGCGTCTGAGTCGACTCTGGTTTTCTCCAGACTAACGCATCTGCGCTAGAATCAAAGTAATACATGCCAAGCAAAGTAATGCATACCAAGGCATATTCATATCTTAAGTTTGAAAGTGTTTTGGAGAATGGCAGTGAATGAAATAAGTACGACTATGTGTATAGATATTAATCTCTTTTCTTTGTCAAAGGTTTTGAGCTAAAAGTAGAAATTTTCCGACCTTGTGTACTAATTGTAGGATTAATTTAGCTACAGGTCGGCTTCAGCACAAACGACGGGCATGTTCATTTACGAATTGTCGGCAATGATACACTCATATAAACGAGTCTAGGCTCTTCGAAAATCAAGACAGTTTTGAAAAATCTTTAGACAACTGTTTCTCTACGCCTTTTTACTTCACACACTCTCAAAGAAGATATCCTATCGGATAAGATCCAAAAAATAATCGTTTGCGTCTAAAACCGGCAAAAGGAAAGACACTTCGAGAGGCTAACTTTCGGCTAACCCGAAACTTTTAGACAAAATGAAACGTTCGTTATAAGCATGACTCTTTTGAACAGTATTGACTCTTTTGAACAGTTATTACGTACTTTTTATCTGAATTTGATAAGTACAGTCACTACTTTGTAATAGTGAGGCATCATTAAATCACAAAAGAATTTTGTTTACAAAATGTGTTTATAAATTTTACATTTATCGAAAAAAATTAAAACGCTGATTAATTTAAACTTTCTGTATTGTTATTTACAAATTGAAAACAATTTTTCTTTTTTTGTTGCGCTAAGGATTATTATTTTCAAAACGATGAATTAAACACAGGGCATAAGAACAAGAACATGAGAATTATTTGCAACTTCACAAAGTTCTTTGTAATTCTAAGCAGAAACTAATACCTTCAGCACTATTATCTTTTAGGGCATAAGTTTCGATGAGGGTAGGGTGGGGTGGGGTGGGGTGGGGTGGTGTGGTAAAGCCTTGGCTTTTTTTAACTTCTTAAAGAGTAAGTACTTCGACAAAAATATTGCACTGAAACTGACTAAAGAGTTATTTAAATGAAGAAGCAACTTCACAAAATCAGAAATTGATGAAGAACATGTCGAAGCTATCAAGCATTTGTGTTAAAATGTATACCGCCATATAATTAGAATGGCACTGATTATAAACTTCATTTGAGGCTCACATATTCCACGCCTGTTGAGTAATCGAGTCTTTTGAGAGCCAATATACGAAAATGAATAAAAAAGTGAGGTGGATTAATCAAATTGTTTGAATGGCTAATAAAAAAGCATTTTGCCGTCGGTTTATTCTATAAGAATGAAAGAATACGCTCATGCTTCTCTTCGAATTACTCGAAATAGAAAAGAACTTTATATATTAAAAAAAAGAGTAATGTGTTTCTTTAAAATTTTCCTCTGCAAATGGAACGCATTCAAAAAATTCCAAATATACGAAACTTTTATTTCTTATAAACAGCTATGACAACTACCGCGAAAAATGTGAAACAAATTCAATTTTTTCCTGTTCCCATCATGGATTCCCCGCTTATAGAAAGAGGAAATTGCACTATAAAATTGTTATCAAAGATGCTTTGAGAATAAGTTGCATGTGTATTGTTATGATTGGTGCTGTAGCATAAGCTTCAAGCATTCTGATTTTTGCTTCATTGATTACGCAAATGTAGTTTCTCGGAAACTTTCAATCAATCCACTCTTAAGAAAACGTCATTTGACAAGAAATGTTAAAGTTTATTAGTAGGTATTTTAGAGCGGGAGGAAAAAAAAAACAGTTTTTTGAAAATAAAAAAAGACATTTTAAATCAAAATTTTAGGCTGGCTGAAATTTTAACAGTAAAAAGCCCGCCTCAAACATAATCTCGCAAGAAAAAAAAAACATTCTGCATGTAGTCAATGAAACGTAAAAAAAAAAAAAAAATGTGCACGAAATTTTAGACTACCCTCCCCCGTCCCTTATTTATCGATTTATTCTTTTCCAAATCAAAAATTTCAAGAGCCTTCAATAACCTTTTGAATTCAAATTTTCTACTTCCAAAATCTCTGCTGGGAGTATGAAATTTAGAGCTAATTATATCGTTTACAAATGTATAGGAAACTTGCAAATAAATTATTAATTATTAAACTGGGTTTAGTTCCTGAAACACAGCTCAACAATTTTTATTAAGTAAAGACACGTCAAAAAAAAAAAAAAAAAAAAGGCCCCTCACGTCATCTCAGTTTACAGTATTTTCTCAAAATCTTTAATGGATATGAGGCTAAAATGTGACTTGTGTCTCAAATCTAATGCCACCCACATGGGAGTGTAGGGGTACCACGGCAATGGGGTACGGCAGAGATAAAAATAAAAAATATATAAAAAATTTATCTACCTATTTAAGAATCTTGACAAAAAGAAAGGGAGATCCTGGGTATAACCCAGCGTCCTGCAATGGAGCCTCCAATAAATGTAGGCACCATGTCCTCATGTGACAAGTTTCTTGAGAAAAACGCTCCAAAATACCAAGGTAGATAGTGAGCAATTACGATACGTTATTAAGAGGCAGATTTTATAAGAATCAGGCAGGTCATTATACATGCCATTTTTGATTTTGTTGAAATTTTTATGATGGATTCTTCTAATGATTTTAAAAGATACCTATATTTTTGTTTCTCCAAAAAAAATTTTTTTTTGACCCAAAAATTCCCAAAATGCGTCATGGCCCAGTGTTTTTCTCAAATCGACATCCTTTTGCATTTGATTATTTCAGTGCATTGAGCATCAGCCAAAGTAATTCTTGTGATTATAATATTAGCTTTAGTAGTTAAATTGAATAATGTCATAAATTTAATGGCTGACCTTCAATGCAACCTGGCAGGGTTCGGCAAACTTTGTCGCGGAAAGTGAAAAAGTGCCATATCTGAGACCTCCTGGGTCCATGCACTGGGGGTCAGCCATAATTATAGGGGTTAACTTGTGTAGTACTACTCAATATTAACTTAATTAGCTCATTTGTTACATGGCTGACCCTCAGTGCTGCCAAAAAACACATACTTTTTTACCTAACAAAATGAAAAAATGCCCTTTTGGTGACCCTGTATTTCTGTGCATTGAAGGTCAATGTGGAACTTAATAATTGCATTTCATAATATAAGGCCCATATTTTAAAAGACAATTGACAGAACTTTGGCTAATGGTCACGTGAGCCTATGGGGCTTACTTTGAGGCATCATGGAAATAGAAAATACAGTAATAATGCATACAATTAGCTATAGCTTATTCACTATATATATCACTTCTTATTATTTTATTTGTGACTATTCAATATGCGAACATATCTTTTTTTACAATAATTTTATTTGTAGCATAAGCAATATATAAATAACATTGTAAATGTTAGCGATCACATTCGGAGAAACAATTTTCCATGGATTGGTCCAAAATTGAAAAAAAAGAGTCAAAAACAATGCTCATCATTTTAGTAAAACTTTGTTATTGGACACCTTAAAAAAAACTGTTACAAATACTATTTTTTTTTTCATATCCTAATGATAAACATTGATGTTTACTCTTTTTTTCGACTTTTAAGACTTATAAAATGTATGTAGCAAAGATAGGAGATTTAGGCAAGTTTGTTCTTTGATGACAATATTGTTAAGTTTAAAAGAAAACTTTACTGAATTAGTAAAATTTATTGAAATAATTTTTTTTTGAAGACAACATTGCTAAGCTTAAAGAAATAACTTTACTCAATTAGTAGAATTTCAAATTCTTAAGCAATTCCCCGATTATAGGAAAAAGCTGTTCACTGCGACAAACCGCACTAAAAATGGAATCTAATATATGTGACTAAAATTCTACCACGTGTCAAAACCAATGATACCGAATGTTGATATCAAAAAGACCAACAATCGCCATTTTTGTTCGTAATAAATATAACAAAATACAAAATATCTTAAAACAGTTGTTTTCTTTTAATTTGGTCCTCGCATTCGAAACGACAAATGCTTAAAAAATCTAACTTTGAACTGTGCCGCAATTTCTGTGCTGAATCAATTTAACCAATTAAATATTTTTACTTGTTATTGGTAATATTTGAATTCATGGAATACGGTTGGAAAAACTAAAATTCTCATTCTACAAACAGGTAGAATGAGAATTCTACTACAAGGCACTGATGCTATACATGTTTTTGTAGGTAAAATGATTTCACGGTCATTCAACTCAACCGCCTGATGCAATCACTATCTACTTTCTCCGATTACCCTTACGTTAAGCGAAGTTCCACAGTTCAGCGTGCTCATATTATTTAGCAGCAGACTGAAATAGAAAAACTAATTTCCCCCTTTTTTTTACAACTTCATGAAGGCATTCAACAGCTATTATCATTCAGTTAAATTATCGAACTATGTACAGATCGATTTCGAAATTACGAAAGAGACACAGAAGGAAAAAGAATTTACAGCACGATCTGACTTATGTCTTTTACCTTCCCAGTTAGCATGTCGGAGTTGAATTTGCAATACGAATACATTGAAAAAGTGCGGTACTCAAGTTAAAAAATATATAAAAGTAGAAAACTACTCTTTCACAAAACATTCGGAATAAAACAAAATCGTAAAGTGATATTGAGACCTGTTGTCGGGTACCTTTGATCTAACTTGAACTGAGAATTCACTACAGAAGTTTTATGTGAGAAATATTGATGAGCATTGACATCTGTACATCAAAGTAAGTAAATAAACAAAAAATAGAATAGAATGTAAAAACATATTTTTTTTTAAGTAGCATCTTTGACGGCGAAGAAAATTTTCAGGCAAAACGAATTAGATTTTGCAAAATACGTTTGTCAATTGCACAAAATAAATATGTGCATTTACGTCAAACACGTATTTAAAAAATAAATATTTACTGCTATTTTAATCCCAATTCATGATTAACTACTTAAGTTACAGGAGCCGCACATTTTTTTTTAAAAACCTACGAACGAGGCCGTAAATTTTTGAAGATATTAACAGTTTTAATAGTTTTAATAAAGTACAACCTTTGACACTTTCACAATTTGATGGGGTGTTGATGTTTATTTACATACACGCAGATATGTGTGTGTGAAGAGAAGTAATGCTAACAGGTATTAGTTACGCACTGTAAATATAACTCGTTTCAGCAAAAAAAAAAAAAGGTAAAGTTTAGAAAACCGATATGACATCTGCCAAACAAACATTTGTCTATTCAACTTTTAATTTAATAGAAAGGAAAACATGCTTGAAAAGTCAACCAACTTTAATAAATATTGCGCATCTAATACAACACATTTTGAATTCGAATGAGAGTAATATTAAAGATATCTAATAACTAAACTGGAAAATGTACTTTTGTCTGTTTTTTTTTTTTTTCTTTTTTGTATGCATTTTTTAATGATTTTTTTTTTGAAGTAGTACATTACAAACTGGTTAACATTTCTAACTTCCGCAGTAAATTTAACTTTTAGAGTTATTTTAAGTTATTTTTATATCATTGATAAAAAAATTATATTCTCTTTCTGAGTTTACTTTGATTTTCATTAAATAAAAAATATTACAGATTTCTAACTGTTAAAACACAAAGAGAGAGATAGAAACATTAACATTAAAAACTTGAGGAAAATTTTTTTTAAAGATAACAAATTATGTGTAACATAATTTCAGTAATAATAATAAAACACTATGCAAAAATCTAGCATAAAAATACACAAGTTGCCTACTAGCATTGACAGAATCAAAGATGGCATTTATATGTCATTCAAATATTCATTGAATTCCCTTTCATAGTGACATGTATATCAAAGTGCAACACAAACACTGTACAACTAGAAATTAACTGAACTGTAAGCAATATGATCAATTAAAATTAATAATAAACAAAACATTGCAAAAGCCTCGAGTGTCTAATGTCAAACATGCAATATCAGGCTAACTTGAGTCTGCATTACAAATCTTGCGACAGTTGATCAATACCTATTATATTGCTCAAAGTTTTTGGAAAAAAAATAAATTATACCATAAATACTTTTTGTAATTTTTTTTTTTACACACACAGATGTCTTTTCAGTACTTCTTTACATATATTTGAGACAAATCAGCAATATCTTCACACATACTTCCCATTGGATAGCTTGACGTCTTGATCGTTTTTGCAAACATAACTATTTCTGAAACACAACAAAATTCCAACATAACACAGAAAACATAACACTGAAGCGCTATTGAATTGAAATTTTTGAAAGTGGTGAACATTCCCAGATTTCAGCCTTTTAGACAGCATTAAATAAGGCAAGTGGAGCGACTCACAATAATTCCATATTCTGTCGAATGCAATCCGGATAAATTGCTAAAGTGTTCAGTTCATTCAATAGATAGTATCTATTAGTCGAAAAATGAGCAGTATTTAAAAATGCAGTTCATAAAGGGAAGAGTTCCCCCAAGGCGGATTCTTGCTCCAACTGGCCTACGAATGCAGTGAAGTTTTCGAGTCTTTAGTGTTGACCTTAAAATCATTAGTTGTAAGGTTAGTATTACCCGCTTTTTTTGCAGGTATAAGGCACTTCAAGTGATCTTGCGATGTAAAATTCTTATCAGTCAGTTTCATGAAGCAATTTTCAAGCTACACAAGGTCCTGTTGCTAAGCCGTCTACGGTGTAGAACTCACATCAATCTTCTTCAGCGAAAGAACAAGACAGATCAGGATTGAAAAGGTTTATGCCTGAAGTATCTGCGTCAGACAGAAGGTTAGGCAAGAATGGTTTGTTTATGTCCAATTTTCAACTCAGTTGCATCGAGTTAAAAAAATGTGCAACTCTTACGTTCAAGATTCTGGACAGCTGACAGTAGGTAAAACTATGAGCCGCATACCTTGTTTGATTCAGTAGTAAATGCAACAGGATATAATAGAATGTGTTTCTTGAGTACACAAATGCTTTCAGTGGAAAAGTGTTTTCTGAAGTGGTAACAAAAGCAAACATGAAGATTACAGCATTTGCAGGTTCACATTTGGAAATGTCTTTTGGTTGAGAAGCATTCATGTTCTTCAAGCACCAAATCTGCTAAAACTACTTTAAATTATAAATTAGCCAATTGCCCATAGTTTATTGTCCATCACTTTCGCTTTTTAGTCCTGATTAGTAGGTTAAATGGCTGTATTAGCGTTCATGTTTTCTGCTCCAGCACTGTTGTTTAGCCATTGTACAAAGTTCGAAATCAATATATTACGCAAATTCTAACCAAAGCAGGGAAAAACATTATTGAAAAACAAAATTTCAAGCAGAAAAAGTTTATTTTTTAAATTTCATTTTAATCTTGCTGTAAGGTCCAAATGAACAGACGAGACATTGTAGGGCAATTGTGGTACAGTTTGGTGTGGTTGCCTCCAATGAAGTGGCATTATGTCTACAGCTGCAATACAGTTGTTGTCGAGTCCTCGCACGTGACGAGGAAGAATGGTTACGCTGCTCCTGAGTTTAACGGGGCCCTTATAGGCAGGAGTCCGATTTCCGCCCCTTTTTGAAAGGTCTCTCAGTTTTTGAACCAGCTCCCAGATGAGAGACCGTCACCTGGGATTGGCACCCCAGAGGTATCGTTTCACTTGGAGGACATTGGAGCCACGACCTATTTAACGTGCACCAGCTCCCTTTAGCGTACACGGACACCACAGCAACCAGCCACGAGAGGTTTTCACCCTCCCAAATACTGACCTCAGTCAATATTGCTTCACTTTCGGTGTTCAACGGGAACCGAGCTTCTACTGACTGGTCCACTGCGGGACCTGCAATACAGTGAGTGCTGTTTATACTTCAGCTGGAACCTGCAAAGCCAGTCTTGGTGTTTAACTTCATTTTTTCTCAGTTCGGCTTAAACTTCTTTTCCAAACAATTCTTTTTTCTTGTTTTGTTTACTGCAAATTTCTATATTTTTTTAATATGCAGTACTATTTTATTTTCATTTCATTTTTTTCTCTTCACACCTCTTTTTTTTTCCACTTAAAGTTGTTTTACTTTTTTTAAAGTCTTTTTTATTATTTTTTTTTACTGGAGTTTAGCACATTTTTTATTTATAAAATAAATCGTTTTTTTTTCTTATTCCTTGCATAAGGAATAAAAAAAATTGAAAGCATGTGTTCGCTTTCAATTTTTTTTCCTCCGTAAACCTTTCACTTTTCTGGAGATCATCAGCAAAGTTTGTGAGGGTTCATACTGCCTTTTTTAGCTGTAAATAACAAACGGGAAACCTTTCACCTTCTCTTATTTCAACTCAATAGCGCTCCAGAGCTTGAAGCATTACTCACAGAATACAATTGATTACAATACATCATTTACTTCTTTTATATTCATTTATATTCATTCATATAATACTTCATTTAAATTCATTGTTACATATTAAAAACTGCTGAAACTTTTAAAATTTTTACCTTTTTTTCTTTAGTTTGGTTGATTTATTATGAATAATATTAGATTTTAGAAAAAGTATGGCTAGGCACTTTTCTTTATAAAGTTAAAAAATTATTTTGTTAGACATCTCTGAAAAGATGTTTGTTGTAGAAAACACAACAGTTAAATAAGGAGAGCAATTAGGAAAAATATATTAACCCCTTATAAGTCACCCAATTTTCAAAAGAACAACAACAAAAGCGCTTCTTTTTTCCAAGAAAAATATTTGAAAAATGTTTAGTCTCTAATTATACTATAAATAGTTAGATGCTATCATCTAATATGTCAACACAAAAAATAATTTTTCGGGATTGAGGGGCAGATTTTTTCTTTCTTTTTTTTAATGTTTTGGTGCGCTACTTTGGACCGCTCCAGCCCGTGATTTTGACGGGAGCGAGAGGGAAGGGGTTAAGAGATTGAAGCAAAGATAATTGAAAACCGTCTATAAAAACGCCAAATTTCAACATCCATGAAAAAAATTACCAAACGAAAATTCATAATAAATTTTAGAGTATCATTTTTTAAATTACCGTCTTTCAAAACAAAACATTAAAGTACAGTTAATTTTATTTTATTTGTTGCAATATTATATTCTAATAAGATATTTTTCAAGAACTGTTAAAAGTTAATGCACTGTTTAACTGTAACTTTGGATAAGTGAATTTTTCTACTTGTTTCAAGAACAAAATATATTCTAACAGTATTATTATTTAATCTACCTATTGACTTATGGATCTAAAGTCACTGCCCTGAAAAATTTGGAAATGAGAGAAATTTTAAGAGAAAGAGTATAGAGAAAAAAACATTACTTCAAAATGAAATTTCAGAGAATGAATGAAAATTACAGCACATAATTTTCGTAAATGACACTAATATCAGTAATGAAATGCTTAAATATCATACAATAAAAAATTTTTCGATCAATATTATATAAAAAATCTGCACTTGTGCGTTTTTTTTTTCTGTCGTCCGGGGGTCCCTGATCAGATACAACTGATCTCTTTCCCCCAGATGGTCGACTATTTGACACACACAAGGAAGTCTTGAATTGAACCAATATAAACTTGAAGACAAAATACAAATTTCTACACGTTATATGCTAGTTAGCATAAGCAGTTGGTACACTTAAACGTACAAAAGATGAATCCAGGCATTAAAAATAATATGCATAAAAAAGTCAACGCATTTCTAAGACTATGAATGCCCACTATCACCTTCCAGTTTTCTTTTTTTTTAATCAATAGCAGTTGCTTCCAATGTCTTAATGGGTGCTCTTTAGGGTGACTCTTATAATATATCAAAATGTAAAATTAAGGAATAAAGATAAATTTTTAGAAAAGTATTCACTGTTAAAAGAGGTTTTTCTTTTTCGTCCCCTTTGAACAATGTTTCGCATGTTAGCTTGAAAGAAGCAGAATCATCCCTAGCAATTTGGAATACAAAACGAGTTCCCGCCAGAGCACCGTGTCACTCTTTTCTTTTTGTAGTGACATAAACGCGAAGTTCATAAATGAAAAATTCATGCAAGCAATTTTAATGATTATTTCAATTAAATGAATCTAATACTTCAATGCAAACATATCGGAAAATTTTTCAAGCTTAGTAAAACTTTCTATTTCAATAGTTGGAAGCATCTTAGAATACACAAGAAAAAAATAATTGCAAGCAATTTTTCTAAGTCGCTTATTCCTCCTAGACCTAATGATTTAGCGCTGCATAATTATGCCTTTCATGCAACTCTGTAGTTCAACAGCGATATCTAAATTTATTTATCAATTCATTTTTGAATGCTTAAATTTCAGCAGTCCTTTATAAAAAAATAAGTACAATTACTTTAATCATTAATTTTGTAATACAATTCAAATATATTCACTTTTAGTTCATTGATTGTAACTATGTATTTTCTATAACAAAATATGAAGTTCCTCAAAATATAGGTTCAATTTTAACAAGTTTTAACTATTTTAAGCCATTGTACTTTTTCTTTAATGATAAAATGAAAAGGATTATTTCAATAAAAACTTAGCATTTTATTATGCATTGCATTTTAAGCACTAAAATCTTTCTACTTCAGACAACTCCTGTCGTAGAAAACGCTTGTTACTTTAATGAAAGGAGTTCTAAGAAAAGAAAGAACAAAATTAAACGTGCTCATTGCAAAATAATTACAAATAATTTATTTCAATGGCATCGCCTATTATAGTAACATATGAATGAGTAGTCACTGCCCTGATAAATTTCGAATAGCAAAAAATTTCGAAACAAGTTTTCCTCCAGAGAAACTAGAAAATGAGATTACAAAATATAAATGATTTTTTCTTCTCTATAAAAAATAAGCAATCCATGATAATTACTGTGCATTTGTTTTGTCAGTGACACAACAGTTACATATTCATCGTGAGGATTGATAAGCTAAAGTTTTATACCCTTGTTTCATTCAAATATTACAGAAGAAATCATCTGCACTTGTGTTTTTTTTTTTTTTTGTCGTCCGGGGGTCCCTGATCAGATACAACTGATCTCTTTCCTCCAGATGGTCGACACACAAGGCAATGATACACGTAATAAGGTTTGAACTGAATACAAAAATTCTCTGGCATTTAGTTGGATGTAGAAAACAGTTCTCTTTTGTCGTATAACATAGATGGCACGGACAATCCATCAGTACCTTATGAAACATGAAACTATTCGTTGAACATGATAAAAACTCGAATATTTATTTAAAAGATAAATGCAACTACAGCATGAAAGTCTTAACATTTTAATGGGTATTCCTTAGGGAAACTCTAGAAGACATAAAAACGAAGTTTTAAGAAACTTTTGATATATGTTTAGAAAAGAGCGAATTGTTAAGAGGTTTTTTTTTCGTCCCCTTTGAACAATGTTTTGTTTTATTTGCTTGAAGAAAAGCAAAATCAATACCCCAACAATTTGGAATACGAAACGAGTTCCCGCCAGAGTACCGCGTTTTCTATTTTTTTTCGTCATAATGACCAGTACGTAAATGAAAATTTCATAAAAATTAAAGTTTTAATGGTTATTTCAATAAAATTAATCTATTTTTTTCCCTGAAAATAGATTTAGTATGTTCCAATTTAGCAAAACTTTCCATATTAATAAGAGGATTACAGTAATAAATATCAGAAATGTAGATTTTGAAAAGAATAAGTCATAAATTTTAGATTACTTTTCCCAATTATTATATAATATTTTTATCGCGAGTCTTTTTGCAATTTACCCCTTTTTTTTTGGGGGGGGGGGGTTTTTTTTAATTTTATCACATATATATACTTTTTCTCCTGCGTTTAAAATATGTAAAGCTCTGCCGAATCTGTAATACATAATTATAAATTCCATGCAATAAATTTTCAAAATAGAAAAGGGACAATAAAAACATATGATAACGACATAAAAAAATCTGCCCTTGTATGTGTGTATGTTTTTTTTTTTTTGTCGTCCGGGGGTCCCTGATCAGATGCCACTGATCTCTTTCCCCCGGACTGTCGACTTTTTGATACACACGAGGCAGTCTTGAACTGAACTCAAAATTTAAAATACACAATACCACATGACCCTACATGGTGCATGCTACATTCGTCAGGCGATTTATACAAATTAATAGTAGCGTACGAAGCAGGAAACTACGCATTAAACACAATCTGTATCAGAAACATTCATGTCAAATTTCTAAGCTTATAAATGCCATCGATAACCATACATAACAAATAAATTCCTTTTTACTTTATTTTATTCTTATTTATTTTATTTTTAATTAATAGTTTTTCCCAATATTTTAATGGGTGCCCTTTAGGGAGACTCTTATTCGATATCAAAATCTAAAATTAAGAAGTAAAGATAAATTTTCAGAAAAGAATTTATTGTTAAACGAGGTTTTTTTTTCGTCCCCTTTGAACAATGTTATACATGTTTGCTTGAAATTGAAAGAAGCAAGAATACCCTAGTAATTTGGAATAAATAACGAATTCCTGCCAGAGCAACGTGTCTTTTTTTTTGTAGGGACACAAACGCGAAGTTCATAAAACAAAAATTCATGCAGGCGAAATTCAATGATTATTTCAATTAAATGAATTAAATTCAAGAAATTTTGAAAATATTTGTTCTCCAGAGAAAAAAACTTGAAAATGGCATTTTAAAGTGTAAACGATTTTTGCATGAATGGAAAAAATATAAGAAAACCACGGTAATTACTGTGCAGTAGTTTTACGTGACACATAGTTACACATTCATTGTAAGTATTGAGAATCTTAAAGTTCATACATTTTGTTTCAGTTCAATATAACATAAGAAATCTGCGCTTGTGTGTGTGTTTTTTTTTTTTTTTTTTTTTATGTCGCCCGGGGTGTCTTTCTCCCAGATAGTCGACTATTTGACGCACACAAGGCAGTCTTTACGGAATTAATAAAAATTCAAAAGACAATAGCAAACGACTGTACAAGGTTATATGCCAGATTCCACAGCTAATTCATACAAATTAACAGTAGCGTATGAAACTGGAATCTACGCATTGAACATTATCTGTATCAGAAACATTCATGTCACATTTCTAAGATCACTAATGCCAGCGATAACCATCCATAATCAATTCCTTTTAATTTTTTTATTATTTATTTTAATTTTTAATTAGTAGTTTTTTCAATATTTTAATGGGTGCTCTTTAGGGCGACTCTAATTCAATACCAAAATGTAAAATTAAGAATTAAAGATAAATTTTCAGAAAATAATTCATTGTTAAAAGAGGGTTTTTTTTCCGTCCCCTTTGAACAACGTTTCACGTTGAAAGAATCAAGACCATCCCTAGCAATTTGGAATACAAAACGAGTTCCCGCCAGAGCACCGTCTTTCTTTTTTTTTTTTATGGTAATGACACAAACGCGAAGTTCATAAATGAAAAATTCATGCATCAAACAAAATTTAATGATTATTTCATGTAAATGAGTTGATGACTTTAATGCAAATATGTTTAAAGTTTCAAGCTCTGAAAATTAGTGCATCAATAGTGCAAGTATCGGGAACGCACAAGAAAAATTGAGCAATTTGCACATTTTTATTAGCAATGCATAATTACATATTTCATTCAACGTTTACCTTTTCAGCTAATTGCCAATGCCCGAGGTATCGCCGAATTCAACGGCGATAAATAAACATGTCACACGAAAATTCATTTTATCAATACCTTTTTGCATATTTAAGTTTTTGAAAACAATCCGCCGTTCAGAAAAAAGTATAATTACTTTAGTTACTCATTTTAGAATATCCTTAGTTTTTATTATTAAAGTATAATTACTTTTGTTCTATTTATTGCAATAATATATTCTAATGATATATGATATGCTTCAAAACTTTTGCCAACTGTTTAAAATATTTTAGTTTTTTTTTTTTTTTTTTGGGAAAAGTTAAAAGTATTGAGACAGTTTTCTACTAAGACAAGTATTCAGTGCCAAGTACGAAATCATTTTATTAGTAATTATATTTTAGGCACCAAAATATTTCTCTCTCAGACAACTTCTGTGATATAAAATGCATCCAACTTTACAAGAATAAATTTAGGAACAGGCAGCAGAAAATTAGACATGCTCATTTAAAACGAATTTCAAATAATTTGTTTCAAGAAACTTTGAAAATAGTCCTCTAGAGAGAGAAACCGAACTTGAAGAGTCATTTTAAAGTATAAATGATTTCTACTTTAATCGAAAAGACAAGCAATCCATGGTAATTACTGTGCATTCATTTTGTCAGTGACACATCAACAGTTACACATTCATTGTGAGCATTGAGAATCTTAAAGTTCATACATTTTGTTACATTTCAATATTACATAAAAAATCTGCACTTGTGTGTGTGCGTTTTTTTTCTTTTTTTTTGTCGTCCGGGGGTCCCTGATCAGATGCAACTGATCTCTTTCCCCCAGATGGTCGACTATGTGACACACACAAAGCAGTCTTGAACTGAACTAATAAAAATTTGAGGTCACAACAATACTACATGATTCTATATGATGTATGCTAGATTCCACAGATAATTTATACAAATTATGACTATCGTACAAAACATGAAGCTAGGCACTGATCCTAATGTGTATCATAAATATTAATGCAACATTTCAGAAATAAATTTATCTGTAGCCTAACAATTTTAATTTTTAAACGCTTATTTTTAAAAATTTGCAGCGGTGCGAGTCAGTCCTTCAAATAGCCCTCTTTGCTCCTGCCCAGGGGGCGCGCCTTTTGGGGAATGCGGCTACCACCAAAAAGATCTTGGTTCGACTCCCGGCGCTTCACAGCCACACTCGCACCGTTACATCTGGTATTTCCTTAGTGGCCCAGAAAAATTATCTGCAGCGTGTAGCAGAGATAAAACAGTCCTTCAAATTTAGACCCATCTTTGCCTCCTGCACCAAAGGGGAGTCGTTTCTGCCCCTTTTTGCAGCCCCTTTGGGAAAGCGGTAAAGAATGCGGCTACCACCAAAAAGATCTTGGTTCGACTCCCGGCGCTTCACAGCCTCTCTCGCACCGTTACAAATTCAATGGATGTTCCTTAGGGCAACTCTATAAGGCATAAAAACATAGCTTTAGAAGTTACAGAAAAATAGTTTGAAAAGAATTTGTTAAAAGGGGATTTTTTTTTTTGCATCCCCTTTGAACAACAATTTACATTTTTGCCTCCAAAAAGCAAGATCGTTCCTAACAATTTGGAATACGAAGAGTTCCCGCCAGAGCACCGTCTGTTCTTGTTGTAATTGATGATGAAAACGCGGTTCAGAAGGGATAAGGTTACACATTAAATAAAAATTTTTGGCTACTTCAATAAAATTGTTGCAAAATAACTAAAATATTTCTAGCTTAGTAAAACTTCCCATATCAGCAACAACTTTTGATAATAGAGGATGAGGAAATACACATTTTTAAAAATTAATTGTTCAGCGGTTTTACTATTTTCTTTCTTTTTTCTTTAGTAATTTCTAGCTTTTTTACTCTAATTTTCTTAAAGTTTTTTTTCTTTTTTTTGTTTATTTTTTAAGTTTTTCCCTTTTTCTTATCTCTACCTCTCTCGCAATGCATATATGTACTTATTTGTTTGTTTGGTTATATTTTTTTAATATTATTCATTTTCCTCCTCGGCACTACTAAAAAGACATTTAAATTCTTACGAATCTGCAATGCACTTTACGTTTTACTTAACTCTTTACTTTTATTCACACTATAAATCCATAGCGCAGATTCGATTAAATTTTATAAAATATTATTTTGACTTCAAGCACCACAAATGTACAACTAATAATCACTACAATAATTCTTACATGACAAAAGCACAGTTTTTCCAGTCAAAATAGTTGGCAAAAACCGTGACCACTTACATGTATATTAGAAATAACAATGGGAACACAATGTTCATTTAACCAAGAATAGACACACGCCATTTAATTTCAACTTACATTTTTTGCTCTTGTCGACTTTTCAAGCATTGTACCATTAATAACTTACCTGAAGGTGTGAAACTCTCAACCTACTAAGACCAATTGGGTAAATATTTGAATTCATTTGCTCAGCCATTCTTTATGAATTTTTGTCACGAAGAACTGCCTGGCTGTTTCATTCAAGGCTTTACGTGATTGTTTCCCACTGTATTTTTCGGACAGAAATTTAGAAAAAGCTTTATACAATTTATGAATTTAGAAAAAAATTTCTGTTCTTTAAAAATAACTTTTCACAAAAACGTAATTGGGGGGAGGAAAAGAAACCTAGAGCGAATTAAGATGAGAAGTTTGAAAAACAATATCATGAAAGGGATTAAAATAGCAGACTTTTCAGTATAATTCGGTGTTCAGTGAAATTCGGTGAATCAAAATGTTTAGATTACAGCAAATTTCCCTTACTGCCTTAAACAGCTACTTTTAATAAGGTACCTGCGCTCAATATGGACACCTTAAGGAAAATGTATCTTTTTCAGCCCCATGTACACGTCATAGGACTCCAAAAATGTTTGATCATTATCTCTGGACTATTGACTATCATTAAAATTAGCGACCTTGTATTATCCTGGTTTATTTTAAATGATAAAAACAAAAAAAAGTTACAAGTGTCCATATAAGGAACCACCTGTCCTTATTATGGACATGCATATCCATATTAGGGACAGGTGGCTTCTTATTGACCTACTACACAGGGTGTATGGAAGAGACACTCTTCCAAGGGATTTCAGAGGAGAAGGAATGAAAAAATATAGCTTAAAGTATTGCGGGGTAGGGGTGGGGCACTGTAAATATCTTCAGAACATGCACTTTAGAAGGGGGTGTTATTTTCGGTTGTGGCTCTTCGAAGAGCCATGCAAAGCCCCTCAGCTACTACAAAATATTATGAAATAATATAGTTGCTTTTGCTCAGCTTTATTGCATCTGTCTGCAGACTTAACATCTGCTATTACCCAATCCTCACACAATGGACAAATAAAAACTTCATCATGGGCACTAAGTCCCACACAATCCTCATGGACATACGTGCCGCATGTCTGCAAAAGCATCAATTAAAAATTCATATAAACATTAAGTTATTATGAATTAGCAAAACAAAATAACATTAAACAGATATTTTACAAATTTGTGAATCTAAAGATTCACTTGCTGTACTTCCTCAACAAAGGAGAGCTGGCACTGCTTCTTATGAAGTATTGATGCAGTTGCGGACATGCGGCCATGCATCAATTGCGGAAGAGATGTCCATGAGAACTGTGTGGGACTTAGCGCCCATGATGAAGAAGTTTTTATTTGGACGTAAGGTGTCCATATTGGGAATCGGGCGTAGCATTACGAAATCTTGTAATAAATAAGCAAAGAAAACATTTTAAAGCAATATACGCAATAGCAATCAAAAATATGTTCTATCAGCTTTCTAAAACACTCTACTTTTCAATATTAAAAGTAATTTTATCATATCTAATACGAGTGTTCACTTACGAGTAATTACGATCAGCACACTATGAAAAAACAAGTTTCCTTCAAAATGGCGAACAACGCCCTTTTTTTTTTTTTTTCACTTTCCTGGCTAATTTATCTTTTCAACTGCTTTTCTTCACGGACATGTAGTGCTATTTCTCGATCAAATTTGTTACTTTTAAAGATATTAGGGGTGTCCATATTGAGAGCACTGTCTATATTGGGTACAAGTACCTTATACGTACTTATTTGTAACTCTGTTACTCTACTCGTCGAGAGGGAAAAATATAAAAACATGACAGTAACGGACGCAACGTGAAATGGACACGCATTGGAAACATCCAAATTTATTCAAGAATCTGAGTTATGAACTTGTTACATTTTTGTACAAGTGAAAAAGTAACTTTTCAGCGGAAATATTTAGCGGAAAGTGTCCACTTTTACAAGTTTTAAGGATTCGAGGATTTTAGTATTAAACGGATTTTTTTTTAATTAAGAATTTTCCTTCTTCAGTAGTTACAATTCTTGGTTTTCATTCGGAATTATGAATTATGAAAGTTCATTATTCAAATTATATTTATTCATTCATTTTTGGCTTAACAATCAAAACTTCAACAAAATAAAAATATTCGGTCATCAATATTTCAAGAATTTCATTTTCACATTCTATTTTAATTTTAATATTAAAAAAAAATCTATTTAAATTCAAAAAATGAATAAAATAAAGTAAAGATATCTTGCACTTGTCGCATTTAAGACACAGGTTAAATTAATTAATTGACCAAATAACATAATTAACAATAGTTTTTTATTTAAGATTTGTCTGGAAACCTACCATGTTCATAAAACATTAAGTAATCTTGAGAATGAGTCTTTTGCTGTCCTTCATATTTCTTTTATTTTGTTAAACTGTTTCAAATCTGCATTTTCTAATCTCTCTCCGGCCAATCATTCGTGTTTTAGCAAATGCTGAGACCCGATTGGTTCGGGACTTTTGTCTTATGTCTTTAAACTCACTATCATTTCTTTTCTACTCTCGGTGCTGACAAAGGAGGTTGATTGCCCTTGAAACCGGCTGCCGTTTTTAAGACCTTTAATGTTGCTTTCACTTATTTCGTATATTAAAAAGTAATTTGTGTATGAACAATTACTACTACAAAATAATTTAACAGACCTTATCTACGTTCAATTGGTCAAATTATGGTGCAGCACAGAAATCGCATTTTAAGTTAAATCTTAAACGGTTATTTGAAGCCAAAATTTGAGTAGTCTCATTTTAAAATATATTAGAGTGAAATGTATATTAGTCTCGTTGTTAAAAGTAGGATGGGTCTGAACAAATGACGTCAGACTTGATAGTCTTCGATGAAAACGCCATCGGAGTAGAAGAATTATATAACCTCCTCGGTTTGAGTAATAACAAGAGTTATTAAGACAAACTGTGTGAATTCAACGAGAATACATGCATTTGATTCCATTCTTAAAGTTGTTTACCACAATATGCGAATGACGCCAGTAATAATGAAATTTAAATTAAAATCTTAGGCCAAAAAAATATTTTTTTTCAACTAAGCTTTGAAGGCAGTCCTACTTAGCAAAAGCTACGGCCCTATACATAAGTAATTTCATGAAATATTTTTTTAAAAATAATTGGGACAGACACGGTTCGTGGCAATTCATTGTCCTAAATGGACAATTCATTTCATTTGACTAATGATAAAGCATTGAAAGCAAATGAAGTGAAATATTTCTTATCTTAAAATGATTAAGCTATTTACCATAGAATAATTCAAAAACGTCTCGGAATTTATCAATTCTAATCAAACAACGAAAAAAAAAAACTTCAGTTACGTTCATTGGCATGATAAAAGGGTTGGACTCTTCACTTTTTGATGGTATGCCACCGAAAAATGGAGACTATTACAAAACTAAACAATCGTTTAGTAACTTCAAAAGGTGAGAAAGTAATTTTTACTTAGATGAGAATAAAAATATTTATTTGATGATATGGTCTGTCAGAAAATAAATTTCCAAAGCAGAATACGGAAAAGATGTTAAGATTTCCACAGTGAAGTTCGACATAACTGCAGTGATGCAAACATGAACATTCTATTTATTAATTTGCTAAATAAAATGTTTGAACAGTTAATTAAATTAAAAAAAAACTCATGAAGCGGTTTTTGGAAAATAAATTGCCGAATTTAGAACAAACTACGTCCAAAATCTCACAGGAAGCAAGACTGTGGTTTGAATTAGTTTTATCTACACCAAAAATCAAGGGAATTGTGTGCAAGGCAGACTAACTTCAATGAATAAGTTTATAAGCAAACAGCTTTAGTCAACACTCATAAAATCAATACTGAATTTAATTTTTACTTCACCTAGTCATAATTAATATGTATACAATAGATGTATTTTATTCTTTATCTCGCACATATTTTTCATGCCTTATATTACTATACTGGATGCTTGAAAAAAAGTTTCATTTTACAGATATTCAAGAAAGAGCATAAGATATTTAATTGAATCCCAAACGAATCTACCATCTGACGAAACAGACTGAATCAAGCGAATTAGTTTCACGACTGAAATAACGATAAAATTACACTAAATAAAACCCTTGAAAAAGAACTCGTTCAAGTCTTAAGATATTATTCCGAACACTGTTCTTAAAACTGAAAGGGGGAAGCATAATCGAAGAAATAGATTTGTCTTGAGCTACGCTTTTGTCTACTAAAAAGAACTTATCAGATTGCTGGATAACAAAAAAGTAAGACTAACAATGAATTCTCTTTTCTTAAACTATTTCTTAAACCTGTTTTTCAAGTGTTACTCTGTATTCATCATTATTTAATGTAACGAAATTACGGCTATAACGATTTTTTTTTTGGTTCCTTTCGACTTCGTCATAAACGGGCGCGACTGAATTAACTTATTCAACTCGAGCAATTTGGTGACTAAATCATTAAGTAGTTCGCACAAAAAAAAAAATGATGGATACGGCAACATCTTATTTTTGCTTCTGCCACCTCTTCCCTCGGTACGAGAGAAAGTTTTAAGTAAAAGTTACATCGAATTACAGCTATTTCGTCACGAGATATCTGGTCCCCAACTAGAAATCTGTTAAAAAAATCTAAACATGGGCTCTACGAATGAGGGCACCGCTCTATCAAAACGTCTTATGTTTAAATCTTCACACTAACTGAACGCCTACGTGCGCCATAGAATGACAAAAGGCCAATTCATTTTGATTTCGATAAGGACATTTCTTCAATTAATAAAAAGTAAAGAAACTCATTTATAGAGTCTATAAAATTGTTCTTAAATATAGAGACCAACAGAGGGCGCCTGAGACGGTGGAATTGAAGTATTAAAAACAAAAGCATTACGGAGACGAGATTAGTGTAGGTGTAGACCAGGGGTTCTCATCCTTTTTTGACTTGTGGCCCCCCTTACAGGTACCAAATTTTGTCGTGGCCCCCCTCGTGTAAACTTTTATTTTTCATTATGAAATTGCTTCTTCCAGTTTTGATAGCTGGTACAATTTGCGGAAAGAAATTCAAACCAACTGTTGATATAACAGATTCCACAGCATTCAACTTATATATCACTGAGTACAATAAGCACATTCATGCTTTCAAAGAAGAATGCAATCTGTCGTATATTATAGACTTGTAATATATTTGATCAGAACAAAGTGTAATATTTTTCCATTGGTTGGAATGTGGAATATTTTATCAGTTTGAAATAATTGGTTGGTGGTCTCCTTTCGGAGGTTTATGGTTTCCCTATTTTACTATTTTTCCCTGTGGCCCCCCAGATTTTTTCTATGGCCCCCGATGGCTCCTGTTGAGAAACCCTGGTGTAGACGAAGTATGGCGAATGTAATAAGTAGTCTGTAGAATACTTTATGTTGTGTATGTGTGGGTGTTGTGATATGTCTATATTAAATAATGAAAAAGATGAAAATGCCTGGCTCTTTCCTTCTCCTTGTGCATCTCCCTCAGTTACAGTATTTAAAAGTTAATAATTTATAACACATTATATTAGTAATGGAGGAGGAGAAACATAGATAAAAAAATAAAGCACTAAATATGTCTGTGAATGCCATAAATGGACATTATACTTGAAGAATTTACTAACTTTTAATCAATAAAGTGTTCGTATGTAGATAAAATGCAGGGGGAAAAATAACACTTTGGATGGCTCTTGCATTTTACTCGATACAGAAAAGGTACCAATGAGTGTTAAATAACTCAATATGACGACTATTCACCACCTAAATCAATGGTTCTTAAAGTGTGGTATGCATGGCCCCCCTGGGGTACGGAACTCTGTGGGCGTACGCAGAGTATCGAGCTTAGAACATTAGGTAAACAAAAAAAATTCTCAACTTAATGTTGCAATGCCAAAAATCCTTATTCTTTCATATTCAACATAAGGTGAACGCTTAAATGCTACCATGACAAAATAATGAGTAGCAAAATGAAAAAGTAGTTGCTAATAGAGATGTCGACTGATTTCCCTCCCTTAAGATGTTAGACTCGTAAAATAGATACTGATTCTTAGTAATGTAAACACAGTATTTCGAGAACTTATTTGAGCTGAAAAGTTACTCAACTGATTTGAACAAAACTACTGAATGACTACGATATCTGCTCTTACATGAATACCATAACCTGGACATAGGATTTCTCAGATGCAAGCGAAAGAAGAGTGAGTAAATTTCAGGCGGATTCTCGAGAAGTAAAAATAAGACTTGTTACTTTGACATCGTTCTGACTGCAATATTAATTTAATTATATATATCTAAAATTTTTTAAGAATACAATTGTCTAAATGAATATGTACCCAGTTTCAACAATTAAAGTCGTTGCAAATTGGAATAATTCTCCCAATATACACAATTTCATTCTACTCATCAATTTAGATGACATGGTATACTTTTATTGGATTTACTTTATTTTGATGGATTTTATTTTTCGTTTATTAACTTGTTTATGCACTAAAAAAAAGAGCAATATACTTTTTTTGACCGAGCGGTATGGAGTGATACGAAATTATGGAAGGGGTACAGAGATAATGAAATTTCACTGACCCAAAAGTTGTTTTATAACTATGAATTCAATAAAGAAACAACTGCTGAAAACAAAATCGAAGAATTTTAGTTACGCTTTGGGATGCACAACATTACATTTTCAATATGACATCTAAAGTAACACGTAAAACAAAATTTCAGTCTTTGCTGCACAACTTATAAAAAGGATGTGCAGGGATACATCATGCACCGTTTTTGGGAGTTACGTTTAACCAGAATTAGGACATTCTCAAACGCGTGAAAGAAATTTTCAAGTTATCTCGACTTCCAGAAAATCTACACTTCGATAAAGTTTACAGCATATTAAAACTGCTCTTTACCCTACAATTTCTCAGATTTTGAATTCATTAGCAATTGTCTAGTTCTAATATTTATTTCTACCTCGAGTAAAAAATGGTCGGAAATGATAACGTTCGGAACATTGGAAATTCCCTTTGGCAATGCCTCTACCTACAAATATTCGCACATAGCAACACCTGCAAAATTATCTCAAAGCATTCCTTGGAACTAACACTAAGATTCCCCTTCGGTAAAGTAGTAAAGCATGTCGAAGAGAAACAGACACAAAGTAAAAATTTTGGAAAGTCCCTCAATAGAGGATTTGTAAAAAATCTAAAATGATGTTATTTAACACGTTCGAACTTTCAGATTACAGAACAAGTAAAAAAAGAAGGCGGTGGAGGGGGGGGGGGGGGTTCTTCTATAAATTAAAAAAATCAACTCAATTTACAAAAACTGAAACTGCTGGAATTACATAAGATAGTGATTGTCAACAGCAAAGGCAATGGTTAGAAGAATATTTGTGAAGTGCAAAAAAACTAAAATGTTTCCAGAGAACTTACTGCGTTTTCGGAGGGACTATTTTCGGAAACCTTACACTCGGTTTTATAACATGCCAAACTGAATGGCTTTTGTACTGAAGTTACCTTCCATATGATTTCAGTGACCAATACAATTTCTCTCAAGTTCCCTTTCTGTATGATACGCATATCTAACTGTTGACGAATGAAGAGACATTTTTATTAAATGAGTACAAAGAATTTTCTTTCCTACGAATGTAATGAACGAAGGCGTGACGTAACGAAAGATTTTAAAACAATATATGTAGTAATAATTCTTAACATTCAGATTCTAAAAACAGACTCCATTTCATTAAAGTTTTTGCCTTTATCTTTTAATTGCATAACTCGAACTCAACTGATGAGTAATTGGCCACCATTACCATTCATAGCTATAATTTCAGTTTCGTTTAATTAGTTTTGAATTAATGCTATTATTTTGCGACTATCAATGGTGCTTTAAATTTCAAGTTTTCCTCACGGACAGGTTTTTTTTAAAAATAATTTAAAAGGGATTTTTCTAGGTACTGACCTTTTATTTTTCATTTTTCTTCGAGTAAAATATGATTTCTCTTCAAAGTTGTTTCTCATGGATACTGAGGATAATTCGCTTAACTTATTATTTTAATCAAAATAGAAAGCAAACGCAATCATATTAAACTAACTATCTCGAGGTGTTTTTAAAAACAGTTTAATTTTACAAATAATAACTTTTCTTCTAAATACATTTCATGCGGGAATGCATAGCATAGAACTAAGGCTCGACCGATGCATCGGCCTTGCCGATGCATCGGCTCCGATTGTTCAACAAAGTTGCCATCGGCCATCGGCATCGGCGGCAGATGTTAACTTTAGAAAAACATCGGCCCATCGGCCTTAAAAAACATCTAATAGCCGATGCAAGGCCGATGTTTATCGCAGTGACAACTTTAAAGAAAACATTCTGTCTTTCACTTTCTTTTTCTCTCCATAGCTCACTTTCTATTTCCATACAATAACAGGCAGTACATAAGTTTAAAAAAAACACAAAAATAATGTCATTCTACAAAAGTATTTGATAAAAAATTCGGAAAACTAGTTTAAGCGATCGCTGCCCAAAAACCTTCATTATAAAAATAGTTCTCGTTGAACAGAATGCTCGCGAAATAGACAATGTTAAAGTAAAAGTCATAGAGGCGTCTTATGTGTGCTATTTGTTTTTCGCACTAGGTTAGTTGCCTTATTTTTGTCCGTTTTTCTTTTAATAAGGACTTTTAAATGTTTAAAATCTACTAATTTCTTTATTTTTTTACATTTCTACTGCAACAGAACTATGCTGCCGAATAGTCCGTCAATATTCGGCCAGGCCGAATATTCGGTCAAAGGGTCGAATAGATCGAATACCGAATAGTGGCCGAATATTCGTTACATCCCTAGTCTGTGTCATAACATCTGCATTCCTCTCCATGAAAAAAATAAGAAAATAAAGGCAGCTGCACTTGGCATTTGCAGTGCAGGTTTTATAAACAGAAAATGTTGAAGGAAAGGGAATTAGACCCGAGCCGATCCAATAGTTGTTGAGTATTTTTTTTTTTTTTTTTTGCAAAGATAAGAAAAAAAAAAAAGAATTGAAAATCCTCCGATATAGCATTTTTAATTTTTTTTAACCTCCAAATAGATTAATTACTTTACTAGAATCGCGAGTGATTCTTTCAGTTTTAATTATTATGTAAACTTCCCCCAAACAGTTTTACGGACTTACTTGAATAATGCATTTATGTTTTTATAAACATAAAAATAAATAGTAAATGATTTAAATGATATTTTTGACAAGCATTCTACACGTTTTAATGGTTTAAAGCGACTTTTTTTCCCATCGGCATCGGCCGATGGAAGAGGAGAATAATCGGCAATCGGCCATCGGCCGATCTCGGAACAATCGGCCAACAATCGGCATCGGCCCATCGGCCAAAAAATGCCATCGGTCGAGCCCTACATAGAACTGTACATATTTTTGAATTCTTGTAGTCATCCATGGTACCGAAAGGGCATTAATGTATTTAACATTGCAGCCCGGTCTACTATGAACCAATCTCCCATAGCCATTCTTATTGATGAGTGAAAATATATTTGTTTTATATTTTCAATTAACCTGAGGGTGTCATTCATAACTTTACTTAAAGACATTACGACTCCGATAAAAAGAAAACTAATTATTTTAATGCCGACACTTGTATTAGCGAAAGAGGCTTAGAGCGAAAGGGATGGACGCAAATGGTACTGATCAGATGTTTTGTTCCTTTCCAACGATTTTAATTTGCTTCGTGTACGGAAGCGGTTTCTTTTATTACATTAATCTTTACGGAAATCACTGTGCACAAGTGCAGAATATTGATTGTTGAATAATGCGCATCACAAGACTAATAGCAGTTTAAAAGCACAATCCAGAAGTTTAACAGCATTAAGCAAATTTAACAAAAGTTTATAGATCACCAAAGTTATTTACAAGGCTTTTAGGCAGTGATGTAACGAGTATTTCCCACGCTAACCTGACGTTAATGAGTTTTAATTATAACAACAATGAGTATTCAAGGTGCCACGTTAACATTTTTTATAGATTCGTTGCACGATCTTCACTGATGAAAAGGCAGAGTTTTTTTTTTTTTTTTTTTTTTTTTTTTTTTTTTTTTTTTTTTTTTTTTTTTTTTTTTTTTTTTTTTTTTTTTTTTTTTTTTTTTTTTTTTTTTTTTTTTTTTTTTTTTTTTTTTTTTTTTTTTTTTTTTTTTTTTTTTTTTTTTTTTTTTTTTTTTTTTTTTTTTTTTTTTTTTTTTTTTTTTTTTTTTTTTTTTTTTTTTTTTTTTTTTTTTTTTTTTTTTTTTTTTTTTTTTTTTTTTTTTTTTTTTTTTTTTTTTTTTTTTTTTTTTTTTTTTTTTTTTTTTTTTTTTTTTTTTTTTTTTTTTTTTTTTTTTTTTTTTTTTTTTTTTTTTTTTTTTTTTTTTTTTTTTTTTTTTTTTTTTTTTTTTTTTTTTTTTTTTTTTTTTTTTTTTTTTTTTTTTTTTTTTTTTTTTTTTTTTTTTTTTTTTTTTTTTTTTTTTTTTTTTTTATAGATGAAATCGCCACTTTTTGTAAAAGTATTGTTAAATTAGTATGTATAAACCTATTGATGGTCATTTTCTAAGTTCCAAATATTTCAACAAAACTTTTAATTGACTAAAATTTAGTAAATTGTGTGGATTGATTTGATTTGTGCATATTAAGTCCACACTTTTTCAAGAAACTGTTTGATAAGTTCACATTTAATTCTGTCTTTCATACTTTAGGAAAAAAGATTTTAAAAATTTTTCTAAGTCTTAAACATTTCTATAATTAACTTTGACTTAAATTTTGTAAATTTCGAGGATTGATTTGTTTGGTTCACATTAAATATAAATTTTCTCAAGAAGCTATTTGATTGGATCACAATTAATCGTGAGTTTAATATTTTTTGGGGGGGGGGGGGGGGAATTACAAGTGTAAAAATGAAATATGTTCAAAATTAAGAGCTAGTTACTACTTATACATTATTAAGATTAAAATAGTGCTATGAGTTGATTAAAAATTGAGAAATTTAATTCTGATGGAAAATTAATTCTCGCTAGAACACAACGGTTAAAGTCTGATACAAACGCAAGGAAAAAAAAAACATAGTATTCATGATCCGATCGAATGAGTTTTACAACATTAAGGTTTGAGGTATATGAATCCGAATATCTGAAAGAAGATGTAATTAAATAAAATACTCTATGTCCAAAAATAGTTTCTCTCACTAGATGGTAGCATGAGCGTTTCAACTCTTGAAATTAAAACTAAAAACATGTTACCAATTCAAAAATTAATGTTACCACTCGCGAAGAACCCAAGTTGGAAATTAAAAATAACATCGGAAAACGACTAAGTCCAAAAAATAATTATTCCTATTTCTATCACTAGGAGGCTCTTCGTAAAAATACGTTGTGATGGAAACCACAACATACGCTAGAACCATTGCCATTCCCTAAAATATAAATTTAATCAAAACCAAAACTAAATCGGTGTTGCCATTCCAAAAAACAAAACTTTAGACGCAGTGCAACAAGTAAGAAAAACAACTCAACTCCGTTCAGAAACCCTCGTCATCTTCTACGAGGAAACCCTACTACTCAACCCTACTCGGCAGGAGGTGGGACCACGCCCCCTTGCACTTGCACTCCACCTCCTGCTGGGGTTGAATGCCCACTATCCCCCTACTATCGATGGTAGAACACAGAAAAAAAGCGACTTTTGTTACATTTTCATTAAAAAATTTTTTTTTTTGAAAATATATAGCAAATTCCATCTCTAATTTTATCAAGCACATCATATCGAACACACACAAAAAATTTCAAGTTGCTACATGAATATATGTAGAAGTTTTGGCATTTTAAGTACTACAATATGGCGAAAACACACAAACCGAGAAAACGCAGTTTAAAGAATACAAAATCTTACTAAAACATCAGAAATATTCGAGTTCTCTTACTTCTTAACTACATTTATTTTGGTTGTATCGCTTCAAAACTTCGCTCAGATATACTAGGAGAGTCAAACCACATTTTAAGCAAAAAATTGAAAAATCGTTATTTTCAGTCATTTTCTACATTTGAAAGGTGCCAAGTCCCTTTAAGATCTCTAAAGTTATTCATACACTACATTATTCAGTAAGTCTCCCTGAGCTAAAGATACAACACAGAGACTATAAAATAGTGATAGGTAGTGGAGTATCGTTTATACGACGTCAAAGGGTGTATCGAAAATCGTCGTATAAACAAAAACGTCGTACAATCGATTTACCCTTCTGGCTTAATCTAAGAATTGGGGGCCACTAAAACGTCCTATAAACGATTGATCGTCATATAACTGTAGTCCAGTATTTCCCAAACTATCGGTCGTGAGCAAATATTGAGTGGGCCCTTGCCACTGAACGCATGAATTTAAAAAAAAATAGGAAGCCTGCGAATAAAAAGGAGGTTGAAGTTGAAGTTGATGCTAAAACTTTAATGAAGGAAAATAAGAAATAAATACATTCTTCCCATTGAAATAACTTTGTAAAAAAAAACATCGCAGGTGTAGGTATTTAAGTAATAAAAAATATTATTTCAGTTGTGTTTCTTATTTCAAGTCTTTCATTCATATGGGTAACACTAATTTTTATTTTTAATTTCAATTAGAACAAAGAACACAGCATTAAGTAGTTCCACAACTGGCCACTAGGGAATCTGAGCATTATCAATATTAAAGCCCTCTTTTCTCTATAAGACAGGTAGAGGTGGGTCCCAAGAATGGAAATTTTTGTTAGTTGGGTCGGAGCCCAGTCAACTGTATTTGATATGAGAGAGATTCATTCCAATGATTTGACATTTGAGTATCAGTTATCCCAACGATTCTTTAAGAGCCATTATTTTGAGATTCAGACAAGTTGTGGCAGTGAAATGTTTCGAGTTTCTTGACTTTTTTTATTTCCGAAAGTAGTTCATGAGAAGTGAACATTGTAAAATTTTCAAACTAAAAATTTGATTAAAAAGTATACTTAACAGATAAAAAGCAAGAGAGAAAAGAAGATTTTTAAAATATTAATTTTTTATTTACTTTTTAAATAATACAACTGAATTGATGCTATTTGTTTAATGTGAAATAGAAGCTTAACAATAATGTCAAACAAAAAATTTTTAATGATTACAGAATAAATTTCTTTTAAATATTAATATAATTATGAAAATGTTCAGAAAAAACCATTAAAAAAAATAATTGCATTTTTATAAAAGTGTGTTAGACAAAAATTTGAATTAGTGGAGCTAAGTGTGTTCAACTAAAACAAATTATTTTCTTTGTATTTTCATCAAAACATCGTAATTTTGAGCTAAACATTACGCTCTAAAGCAGGGGTCTCCAAGCTTTCCAGCCTTAGGGCCATATTGATTACTCCAGTAAATTCCAAGGGCCAAAACCATATTATCATTAATTGTTGCCGGTGGTAAAAAGTTGAATCAGTCCACTAGTGGTGTAAAATATGATTACTTTTTTGCCAGATGCCATTAGCGACGGGGAAGCTGATGTATTTTCTGTATCGTATGGGTATCCGTTATAATGGGGTACCCGCATCGTATCGCCATAGTAATCATTGATTACAAAAGTAATGAAATACACAAGTAATCATTGATTACTTTTTTCTTCAGTAATCGTTACTTCGGTTCCTAACGAGTACTCAAGTAACGAATGAGTATTTTTTTACATGAAAAAAAAAGTCCGAAAAAGTACGCCACGTTTAAAAAAGGCTGCAAATCGAACTAAAGTCCGCAAAACGGCAACACTGCATATTATTAATTTTCCTGTCATTATCTGTAATTTCTAGATTAGTCGTAGAGTACGAGCGAGCCATGAGGAGTAACGTGACAGGACATCTGGTGGACACAAGCAGAAATAGGTAGTACCTTCTATCCCTAACAGATGGCGCTAATAGCACTTACAGAATAATCTCGTTGGTTCGATAAAGTTCTGGTGTCTTCCACTCACTTCTAGATGGCAGTAAGTGAAATATATAAGAAGGCTAGTGGCGCAACCACAAGTCAGTTCCTATGACACTGCTGTGAAATAAAATAGTGCGTACCTCCTTAAAACGTGTTTGTGCGTGTTTAAGTTTAAGACATCTTTGTAACAATATTTTTATTTGAATTGCTGCTTTTGTGTGTGATTTAGTAGAATGGAAAAGAAGCGAAAAATTGATAGTGAATGCAGAAAATTCAAAGATCAGTGGAACATTCAGTATTTCGTAATTGAGTCCAGTAACAAGGCGCTATGTTTGATTTGCAATGAAAGCATAGCCGTTCTCAAAGAATATAACATTAAACGTCATTATGAAGCAAAACATTTTCAAAATTACTCAAAATATACAGGAAGTTTGCGGACAGAAAAATTCGAAGCTATGAAGCGCGGATTGAAATCGCAGAAATCTTTATTTACAAAACTCAAAACTGAACAAGAGGCTGCAACTCGTGCCAGCTTTCGTGTGGCTCTTGAAATTGCAAAACGTGGAAAACCATTCACCGATGGAGAAATGGTCAAAGAATGCATAATCGCAGTAGCCGAAGAAATGTGCCCTGAAAAGGTAAATTTATTAAAAACTGTCAGTATGTCAGCAAACACTGTGGCTCGAAGGGTAGAAGACATCGCTGAAAATATATCCTCTCAACTGTTCAACAAAAATGGACATGTTGAGTGGTTTTCTTTGGCCTTGGATGAGTCAACGGATGTGTTAGATACTGCTCAGGTGTTGATTTATATTCGAGGAGTAGATAAAAGCTATGAAGTGCATGAAGAACTTCTTGATATGTATAGTATTCATGGCACAACTACTGGTTCAGATATTTTTAAAGGAGTTGAAATGGCCATTAAGCAAAAGAACCTTCGATGGAAAAACTTGAAATGTATTACAACTGATGGAGGCAAAAACATGAGTGGGAAAGATAAAGGAGTGGTCGCTCTTGTGTCAAAGGCTGTAGAAAATGACGGTGGTTCAAAACCAATAGTCTTACATTGTATCATTCATCAACAGTCTTTGTGCGGAAAATGTTTGGATATGTCTGAAGTTCTGAAACCAGTCATATCAACTGTTAATTTTATCAGATCTTTTGGGCTGAATCACCGACAATTCGTACAATTTATTAAAGAGATTGGAGAAAATGACTTACCTTATCATACTGCCGTACGTTGGCTTAGTTGTGGGAAAGTCCTTCAGCGCTTTTTTGAACTTCGAGCAGTGATCGAATTTTTTTTGAATGAAAAGCATCGCCCTCTTACTGAATTGCAAAACAACGCATGGCTGTGGAAGTTAGCATTCTATGTTGATTTGACAAAACATGTGAACGAACTGAATTTGAGATTGCAAGGAGAAAACCAGCATCTTCCTGATTTATACAATAATATCAAATCATTCCGGAAGAAATTGATACTGTTTCAATCACAACTACGAAGTAAATGTTTTTCACATTTTAAAACATGTGAAATATTTAGCCACACCACTGAGACCGAGTTTCCTATCGATTTTGCAGTCGAAACTTTGAGTGCTTTGAAAATAAATTTTGATACTCGTTTCTCGGACTTTGATGCCATTGCGAATCAAATTAAGATTTTTCAGAATCCTTTTGATACTGACATTGAAACCCTAGCCCCGGAACTTCAAATGGAAATGATTGATCTACAGTGCAGTGATATAATTAAGAACAAATATCAAAACTTATCTTTGTTGGAATTTTATAAGTGTCTTCCACTGACACAATTTGATAATTTGCATAAATTTGCTCGTGGGCTGTTTTCTGTTTTTGGTACTACTTATTTGTGTGAGAAGACCTTTTCCAAAATGAAGTACACAAAAAATGTTTACAGATCTAAATTAACTGATGAGCATCTTAAATCTCTTTTAATAATTGGTACAAGTAAAATTAGTCCACAACTACAAACTATTGTCAGTGGAAAATCTCAATTACATAAATCTCATTAGTATTTCATATGTCGTTATGCTTGTTATAAGTTATCTTTTCATTTAAAATGTATAAAATGTTAGTTGGATTCATTTCAATAATTTGTTAGTTAGTAAATAATAACCTACAACAATGTTATGAGTAGTTAGCCCATGACCATATCAATGTAGATGTCATATTAATAATTATTCAACATAAAAATAGATTACTTCAGTAAACTTAATTTAATTTGCTATAAAAAATAAATATGTTCTCTAGAAGGAGTTTTCTTTCAAGTATGCTAGCTCTCCGCGGGCCGGACAAAATCTGTCCGCGGGCCGGATGTGGCCCTCGGGCCGTAGTTTGGAGACCCCTGCTCTAAAGCTATCAGCTTGAACTGATTTTCCAGCAATACATTATCATTTGTGTGGTGCTGCCATCTATTGGAAAGCTTTGCTATTACTCTCAGTTTTGGAATTTTGAAGGGTCGTATTACCCTCTTAACAATTTTTTTTTTCATTAACGTAAAATGAATAATTTTTGGCAAGGTTTGAGCGCTCCTTTGTCAAGCAATAATTAGTTTTAAAAAATTTAAAAATTTTTTTTTTTTTTTTTTTGCTAATTTGCTATGACTAGAGTCCCTGTTGTAAAGGAACTCTAACTATGACCGCCTCTACAATTTTGTGCATTCACTTAGCTATAGCTATATATATATATATATATATATGAAAATATTTTGTGGTTAATGTTAAAAATAAAAAAAATGTCCAGCCTACATTTTGTATAACGGGCTTTAAAAATTTGAATCATTTGTGAAATGCTTATCCAATGCAGTTCGTTGAATATATCATACTGAATCTAGAAAATATTGCTTTAATGCTGTATCTTCAATAGAAGAAAAGCTTTAGGGATTTAATTAACGTGCAAAGGCAAAAAATAAATAAAAAAGATCACTAAGAAAAAGTTTTAGAGTTGTTTTTTCTTCAAAAGAACTACTTCCGAATTAAAATGTATTTTTAACATTACGCAATAAAAGTTCTTGTAATTACCCATGTTACAAAGTTAAAAACTTCAAAAAATGCAATAAAAAGTCATTTTTATAACTTAGAAGCATTTAATCAGTATTTATGTTACGTGAAAAAACTGAGATCAGAAGTAACTATTTTGACAATTAGCATGACATAAAACACTCATATCATAACGATTTAAGTAATGGAAATAGATCAATGAACTTTTCCTCAGTGTGTTGAAAAAAGTCAAAAGTTTTTTTAAAAAAGCAATAAAAAAATTTCCGGATTTTTAACACATTTTGGGCAGTGCAAATCTTTGAGTAGAATACTTGCTTAACACAACAGATCACTACGTAAAAATGAGAAATTCTATAACATCTTAAAATAAGTTAAGTTGCTGCATTAGCAGTTAATTAGATTGCTGCCAAGCTCTG
Organism: Octonoba sinensis; assembly: GCA_038502835.1. Classification (NCBI taxonomy): domain Eukaryota; kingdom Metazoa; phylum Arthropoda; class Arachnida; order Araneae; family Uloboridae; genus Octonoba; species Octonoba sinensis. The sequence continues at coordinate 86,616,794 of CM076605.1, read as the reverse complement.
TGAACTACCTCATTCTTGAGACATAAAAAATGATAATAAATGACGAGAGAAATTAGAAAGGGGGGGGGGGGCAGTTCCACATGCAAGAGTGGATTCAAGTATGATTAAATTTCAGGATAAGGGATCAGCGGCGGACTGGCTATGCGGCTATTCGGGCAAATGCCCGGTGGGACGGTCTATATATAAATATCTATCTTTTTTTATAAAGTATACAGCTTTTACAATGTTCATAAAAAAAACGGGAATCAAAACTTTGCCGTAACCAGGGTTTCAGAGAACGCAATGCAGCAACGGGGCAAAATCTCTGGGGTCTGGCCTTTGGGCCACAAGGGGGGGGGGGGCAGAATTTCTCAGAGCCAGCTGGTCCCTTATAGACAACCTAAACGGCTGCCTGAGGAGAAAAAATGATTACGTTTTATTTTTAAATTTTGAAAATGAATAAATAAATAAATGAAATACATCAGTTTTGCGCTTCAGGCTACCGCCTAAGTCGTCTATATGCACGAGCTCTCGGGGCTGGCTTGAGAAATTCTCAGGGCCGGCTCATCCATATAGAAAACCTAGGTGGCCGTCTGTTATGCAAACTTTTGAGAGCCGAAAAATTGATGTTTTTAATTTTGAGCAGTGCAGGCGGGGGAGGATAAGGCGGCGAGGCGATTGCCTCACAGCGCAACGCCCTAAAGGACGGCAGCTATTACCAGCTAATTAACATATTACGTATTATTGCCCTTCTATGGTGAATAAGAAAAATTAATCTATCTTGTAGACACTTAATATTATTCAAATACATATCTACATACTTACTGACAATATTTTTAATCCCTACAAGCTACAAATTACGGCCCTGAGAACTTCTCAATCCAGGTGATGCAAATTCTCAGGGGCGGCCCCAGAGAATTTCTCTCCGGCCAGTTGTCTCATCCGATTATCTCACTGCGCAACGCCCTAAAGTGCGGTGACTATTAACAGCTAATTTATATACAGTATGGGACCTGGGGCCGCCATTTTTCCAGATTTCGGAATTTTCCGGATTTTGGGTTCTCATTCAAAAAAAGTAGCAAGTAGCATCAGAGCTCATATAATTTGCTCTCTAAGTTTTTATTAGCATTTTGCTCATTTATAGTATTTTTGGTCACTGGCGTAGATAAGGGGGGGGGGGACAACCCCCCCCCTGAAATTTTGACTTAGAGACTTAAAAGGACCCCCCCACCGAAATGTTGGTGTCCGAAAACTTTTTTTGAGACCTTAAATCTCTTTGCGCTTTATACTATTCTAAAAATATGTTTTTAAATAACAATTGAATAGAGTGAACACTGCCAAAAAAAAATAAAAATAAAAAATATATAAAAAAGCGCGTTAAAATGCAAAAAAAGGCAATTTTGGGGCCTTTGGGTTATAGGGTCGTACTAGGTCGCACCTAGTGTTGCAAGTTTGTCGCAGAAAAAAAAAGCCGGAAATTCGCGACAAATTTCGCGAAATGTTCGCGAGAACAAATATAATGTAATAAAAACTAGAATATCTGCAATTAAATTTATTTTCTTGAATAAAAAAGGAATAATTGTATTACTTTCAATTTTATCAATACAATAGGTATTTAATTAAATGTACGGCATTTTGGTACAAAATATTGTACATGATTAAATTATTTTCTTTAATGCTTCGTCGTTATCACGTAACACGTTTTTATATGCAGAAAAACACCGTTCAGCATCTGAGCTATTAGTCGGAACTGACTAACATCGGATCGCCACTTTGGACAGGTTGGGAAAACTTTCTCTCTTGAATTTAAAGAATTGAATTGCCCTCCTTCAACGTGTAACTCATTGGGGGAGGGGGTATCATAGGGTTATTGTTAACAATGGAACAACTATCAACTTCGTCAAAAACATTTAAATATTTGTATTGATTTGGATCAAAAACTTCCTCTAAACATGAGTGGAATTATCTATAACTAGTTTTATAGTTATTTTTCTTTTGATGAATTCTTCTAAAAGTTTGGTACATCTGTTATACATTTTAAAACTTCAGAAGAGTATAAATTGCAGTTAAAGTGTAAATAAAAAAACAAAATAAGTCTCAAACTTTAAACAATCGTGGTATTTTTTAAAAATCGCAGATTTTAGGAAACAAAAATCGAGGGAATTCACGGAGTGACAAACTTGCACCCCTAATCGTACCACTTTCCTAGCGGTTTCTCCCCTAAATACCTCGAAGCCCGAGCCCGCTCGAACCTGAAATGATTTTATATAGTACATCGATTAAATGTAGGCTTTTTGTTGCTATCGCAATTGGTTCTAATGATTTTCTTTTAATTTTAAGTAAAGAATATATATTTTTTTAAATTATCATGAAATGCTCCAGTTGAGATTAAATTCTGGTGAGCTAAAATGCATGAAAAATGTTGGAAAATCTTTGGTTTGGCAGCATTTTCCGGAAGGTTTGGATTCGCAGTCGAATTTAAAACTAGAATATATTCGGTGCAATTCTTGCAGTTATGAGACTTACTAATATTAGATACGGGTCTCTAGTCTGGAGAAAATTGAAAATGAAAGTGGACACACACAAGACTAGCAAAAAAATATTATTAGAATAAAAAAAAGGAAGCTGGAAATAGCCAGCAGTCCGAATGAAAGCAATCCGAACTTTTAACAATAAATTTATCTAAACTAGAATCTTTCCCATGAGAAAGACCCTTTTATGACTTCTTCCTTTTAAGAAGGTGCTTTCAAGCACCACAGGGGATTGCGTTAATTGCTCTCCACTTTCAACTTATCACTACTGACCATTCAATAATAACGCCTCAGCTGCATATACAGAAACAGATGCGCAGAACACGAAGATGGGAGATAGTGGGAGATAAAATGATCGAGTTTCTTTCTCAATCTCTCCTCTCCCCTAACAAAGTACTGTAGCCATAAAAAGGCTATTTTCTCACGTTCTTTAAGCATAAACTATTCTAATTTAAATGGTTTCTTCACCCAATGGTCGTTTACTTTGCTTGTAGGTTGTTGTATGAATATTTTACCATGAGCTCGAGCCCACCCACTTTCCTCTCGTGAAAGCTGTATCCACAACCTCCTCCCCTTATGCCTTGATGGGTCGGTATGTCCTGCGCATTTTTTTTCCAGAATTCCAACCCAATATATTTAGGGGAGTGCATTGAATGAGAGGCAGCATTGAAGCGAGCATAAACCTATTACAAGATTTTTTCAATTCGAGAGAGAAAATTGATGATGATCGTTATAAAAAGAGAAAGTTGATGTCCTCTGAAGAAGTACAATCTGCTGAATCAGAATTAGTTTCACTAGACACTTCCTGAAGGTAATTTTATTTTTGCCGCTTTTAGTACTAATGCATTATCTAACAAGAAGTTCCGTCCAGAACTATACGAGTCAACCTTTCCGTTAAAAACCAACTTCAAACTTATAATTCAGCTATCTCTCTTTCTCATTTAGCTTTAGTTCTAATTACTTCAAATACCTTTTTCAACGGTCTATACATATTCATTCACTCATCATTCATTCTTTCATTTATTCAGTCATTCGTTTGCTCATAATGTATTTATTCACTCATTTATTTATTTTTCCATTCATTCACTCATTTATTTATTTTTCCATTCGTTCACTCATTTATTTATTTAGAATTTATTCCCTCATTTATTCATTCAAAAATATCCTTAGAAATCCCGATGAAAAAATTTCATTTGAAAATAGGCTCCCTTAGTTCCGATTTAACTTCGTATTTGTACATGTTCTACGTCATAAAATCTTTCCGATGAAGTTTGTTCCAAGCAAATCCGTCTGTTAGATCATGATTTATATAAGATTGAAAATTCCCCGTAGGGGTTATGTTAATTTTTTTTGAACTGTTCGAAAATGAATAAAGGTTGTTCAAATCAAAAAATCTTTCACTCTGAGAGCTTCTTTCAGTAAGCTTGTTCATAGGAGCTTGGATCCTACACCCAGAGGTCACATAATTTGCCAATAGGAGCTAATGTTGAGATTGTTTGAACTATTCAAAATTAAGCGGAAAAATGGGCAAATCAAAAATTCAAATGTAGAAATGAGATTCCCGCGCAAAGATCCCCCCCCCCCTTTCGATTCAAAAATAAAATATTTCGAATAGGACAAATCCTTTAAAAGTTATTGGGGGGGGGGGGGGGGAGATAGACCGACAGACACACATTTTCTCCATCTCAAAAGCATACTTTCAAATTTTTCAGTCTTTATTTAATTACTTCATTTATTTTAACTTTTTCTTTATTTTTAACGATATTTACACGATGCATTTAGCTTTCTTTCATGCTTTATTAATTTCGTTTAAAACTTTGACGGGAAAGTAGGCTAAAAATGATAATGGAAAAAAAGTTATCAGTCGAGATTAAAAATAGTTCTATGTTCTATGACAAAAATTTTTATTCCTGTAAATTCGTTAAGTTTGATAAGTTTTAGTTTTATTTTATTTATTTATTTTTTTGTTTTTTGTTAAAGCTATTCTTGTTTTATTGCATATTTAACTTTCTGTATTAGCAAATTTTTTAAAACATTTGGATTGACTTAATAGTTTTATTCTTTCCATTGTATTCACACAGACTGGAGATTCAGAAGTTGTCTTGTTCGTTAATCACCTTCCTACCTAAGACACGTAAACTTGATCAGTGTTTAATTTTTAACATAATGTATTTTTCTCTTGTATTTTCCCCTGAAACAGCTTCAGTTCTAGTTAAATTCTGTCTGAAGCGAAAATTATAAAAAACGTAAATCAGATTGTTTTTAAGTTGATAAATATGTTTTTTTCCCTTCAATTTTCACATTAAAATGAGCCTAGTTAGAAACTCTATTTATAATAAATTTTTTAATCATCAATTCCACCAACTGTTTTCGTAAAATTAACTGCGTGAAATCGACCTTCTTCCAGAAGACCCTCCCCCCCCCCCCTCCGAAATTGGGGTCTAGCTACGCCACTGTTTTTGGTTATCGTATACACTCGCCTATAAGTCATGAAATTATCACAAAAAACGAAGTTAGAGTTGGCTTACAATCGAAGGCAAAACATCGAAAAACCTAGACTTTTCCCGATATTATTTTAATCTCTTAACAATAAACGATAAGAATTCCCGTAATTTCTGATATGATTTTATGTTCTCTAGTTACTTAATTGCAGTAAAAAATCAGGCGACCGGGAAAATGCGAGAAGCGCCGAATTTCAATTTCGCGAATGTTCTGTATCGCGAGAAAATTAGATCTCACTTAAAAAAAATAAATGTAATAAAACAACAAGAAATAAAAAAAGCAAAATTTAATGATATTAACTCACAATTAAAAACACTCTAATTCTAATCGCAAGAACAAACCCTTTTCAGAAAATCGAGAAATAACTTCGAACTGCACATTTCCGATCTTAAACATGTTCGTTGCATTTTATTTTCCTTCTTTTTAAAATGACATACTATTTCCAAAAAAAAAAAAAACCACGGCGCAAAATATTTCCTGATTTTTTTTTTTGAAGAAGTTACTGATTTTGGGATTCCGATTTTGGGGTCCTATACTGTATTACGTATCATTACACTTCCATGCTGAATAAGAAAAATAACTGTCGCGTGAACATTTACTATTTTAATACATATCGACATATTTACTGACAATATTTTTAGTTCCTGCAATCTTCAAAATACCTGCCCTCACAAGGGCTCTGTTTGAAATATGCCCGGGCCGAATTTTCTTCCCAGTCCGCCCCTGTAAGGGATCATTCATAAATGATGTCACGCTTCGGGGGGTGGGGGATGGGGGTTCGGGAAATTGTCACAAAATGTGACAAGGGGAGGGGGTATCAAGAAGTGTGACATCATGCATTACGCAACATAGCATGACAAAGGGGGGGAGGGGGTCCGCTGAAGTGTGACATATTGTGACAAAGGAGGGAGGGGTGTCAAATATATGGGAAAAAGCGGGACATCATTTATGAACGGCCCCTAAAGCTAAGAAAGCCAACAAACAATGAGACATTTCCTGGCAACTTATAGTAATCACTTGAACAGAATATTGTTATTTAAACAAAAGCAGCTACTCCTGTAAGACCAAAAAAAAAAAAGAAGACTAAACACACTTCTCATCATTTTTTAAATTTATATACAGCAGAGCCTCGATTATCCGAGGTAATGTGGACCGAGGGTACCTCGGATAATCGAAAACTCGGATAACACGGACGCGCGCTGTCCAAATTGAGAGGGAAACGGGTTGAAATGAATGAAAATGTCGTCAAAGATGTAAAAATAAAAGGCATTTACTGTACATATTAGAAAATGAAAAAAATGAGGTTACATACATACCACTATCTAATTTTGCATGTACACATCAGTTGAGTACATGTTCCAGTTAAAGTTGTTTCTTGAAGAAGTTTATGTATATTTATATTGTTTTCTGTATTTGGGAACTCGCTCGTATCTTTGCTGCCATTTTACGCAATGGTTGTAGATGGCACAACCTTGGCAAATGTACCTTGGTTAGTTAACCCAGAACTCGGTAAGTCAGAGCTCGGATAACAAAGGCTCTACTATAATTTGTTTTTGAACACACAAATAATTACTAACTCATAAATAAGTAGAAATATATTATAGAAAAGCATTTTTATCTATTTTTTTATTTTAAGCGTGTATTGCCAAAAATAACCGATAATTAATGTTAATATTTTGAAGTACAATTAAACTCTTTGTTACTTTACATCAAGTTACACAAAACGTTCGTAAATTTAGAACTTCAGTCCATAACTCTGCAGTCTGTAGTACTACATATGTTCTACAAAAATAAAACAAATCCATCCCTTGCAGTTAGCAGCTGTGTTATGTATTAAGACGTAGAATACAGTAAAAAAAAAACAAGGCATTTCTAACACTTAATTTACTACAGAATAGACTTTTATTTTTTAGACATTTTCAAATCCAACATCTTTATCTACAATGTATGCCACCGAAAAATTGATAATTGAAGATATTTGTAAAATAGATGTTTCTTTGAGAACTTCTATTTTATTTGAACCACTAGGCTTAAAAAGGTAATAAATCCAAAAAGTAGAAAAAGGGAAGATTGTCTAGAATTTAACCAATTTTTCTCGGAAAAGCATGAAATTAGCTCATTTCTCCGGAAGACCCCCCCCCCCCCCCGCCCTTGAAATCCGGGTCTAGCTAAGCTACTGTTCATTACAGGGTTGGCAGGTTTTTGACATGCGACGGTTATAACCGGTTTTAACCATGGTTAAAACCGGCTTGTCAAAAACCTCCCTGTCAAAAACGTCAAAAACCTAATTTGTAAAAAAAAAATTATCAAAGAAATAATTTAGCAGAATTAGATAGACTTTAATCAACAAATTTTAAGTAAACAGCATAAATGCATTAAAACTTCTGAGTATAAACTACAAAAATAAATGCTTGCTGTAGCACAGTCAAAATCTATGCCTGAGGGTGATTTTATTCATAAGAATCGTTTTTAAAAATCAATTATTTTTTAAGTGCACAAACACGTGTTTCTGTTTTCTGATGCTGTAGGAAGGGTTTTAAGTCCTAAAACATATCTTTTGATGTGCAATGCCAGTGCATTCTCGAGATACATTCTATTTGTAGAATATTTCGTGAACATGATACTGATAATAGACTATATGTGACAATTTTTGAAATAGAAATTGTCAAACACTTATTTAATGAATCATTTTATTGTAAACGCATACTTTTAATTACTTTCAACACAAAGATGTACAGTTAATAAATGATTAATTATATTTGTAGTAATCCCGGTAACAGAAATTGCGCAGCACGGCAGCGAGTGTTGCAGATTTATCTTAAAGCTTGGAGATTATTTAGCCACCTTAAAAAAAAAAAATTTACTTTAGTTTTTTTACGACGCTTAGTTAAATAGAGCTATTAATGATTCAGATAAATGTTTATTCTAACTTATATAATAAATAATTTTCAGCTGTTAAACTGCATTCTATTGTCTTTACCTCATTTTCTCTTAGCTTGCACTAATTGGATGTAAATTTTAGGTTTTATTAATTTAATTATAAATTGAATAATTATAATATTTACTGATTGCATGCATGCATTACTATTATATGTCAACTATTTAGAATGCATAGTTTTCTACTTTTTATGATTGTAAATTTGGTTCCACGTCATTCAGTGCCGCAGATAAATTTTGACTTCTGACAATCGTGCTGCAGATTGATACAGAAAATTCCTCTATTGGGGTAGTAATTAAAATTGTGTAGGTTTAATCCAATATTTTGCACTGCAGAAATAAATTTAGATTTTTAAACTTTTTTTATGGATTGAAGCAGAAAGTAATTCATTACAATTGCAATCTAAAGAAGGTTTGTACTTTCCCCAGGATGGTTTCCTACCAGTACAAAGAAATATTGACACTAAAACAGCTTTTCTTAATTCCCCCCCTGCATTCTTGCAAAAGATCCACACCAGAAAGAAATACATGTAAAAAATTGAAAATTAAGTCAAAAAAAGAAAAGTATATAAATTAATATTTAGTTATAATTCAATGTATACTAAAACTAAGGAACATTATAATTAAACAAAAACAATGCTGTATCTTGCTATTATTACCAACCTTCATTTTTTATTTTTAGCATATTTAAATTGTATTGGGGTTTTTGACGGTTTAAACCGGTTAAAACCTGGTTTAAACCTATGTCACATCAAAAACTAGTTTTTGACGGCTAAAACCCAACCCTGGTTCATTACTCATGTACAGTAGGGCAGTGCTTATTTTTCGAAGTTTTGAATTTTCAACCTCATACCCTCTAAATTTGTTCCATTATACCAAAAACTGATTCTGATAAAATTTTATTACCAGCAAACAATATTTAGAGGTAGCTCAAAGAGGGTAAAGTTTCATAATTGAACGAGATTTTACGATTTTTTGAACTTTTAAGCAAGATAAGAATAATGATTTGTAATTATGTTTAATTTATGTAATTATATTAAAAAGCAACTCCTCTATGAATAAGTAAAAATTAAACATTGTAAATTGCATAGCTAATAATGTAGCTCTCTTAATAAAATATACAGCATTCAAGTCTACCTCATAGGTGGCTACAACTGTTTAAATGAGTGATCCAAACGTATGGAGCCACTGCGCAACAATACCTTTTCCAAGTTTTACTATGAGTTATTCTTCTCCCCCCCCCTCCTCCCCATAGTAAAGAAAGACAGGTCAAAAAGTAAGAAACTGTTCAATTCTCAGTTATTTATTTATATATGCCAGAACGAGGCAAGAGGGCTATTATATTGGCAGTTACTGCTTTTTAGTGGATTTATGCTAAAAAAAGAAAATTCTCCATTTTCCTTCTACGCCATAAACTTTCAATGCAAATATTGACAAAGTATGGAAAATCCACTAACAGTTGTTAGTGTAATTATATGCAGATTAATCACCTGATTATGACTACGATCTACCGAAGATTTCCTTGTGAGCTAATTGTTGCTGCGATTTACGGTTTGGTAACGACTGGTCTAAGCTACAAGTATGGAACAATTTTGCTCTGAAAATGACACAGTGGACTTGGCAGGTGGTGAAAGGTCACACAAATAATATCTGAGAGCATTAGACATGAAAAAAAGCTAAATATTGCTTCAATAACTATTGAATCCCAACTGTATTATAGCTAATAGAATTAGATCAAACAAAATATTTATACGACTATTATGCAGTATTTATAATATAGATGCTGCTTGATTTCGAGGCAGTGCAATGAGCAAACGAGATCGTTTCAATGAAATTTGTAAAGGATAAGTAAGGCGTTGTTTGAGTTTCATGTGTTGGGAAAATCTGAATCTTTCAGCCACTTCCTTTAAGGGCAGTAGTAACAATAGAAATAAAAATTGATGAAGCTAAGGGAAAAAAAGGACCTTCAATGCATTTGTGTGTTCTTTTTCAGTACTAATATTATCTGGTATGCTGCGTAATATTATCTGGTAATGGTATGCTGCCTAATATTTGTTGCTAGCCTGTGTATGTTTCACATAGGATATCAGCTAACCCCAAGCAGCAAATTTAATGTGTCTCCTTTCAAAGCCAATTGCATCCCCACCCATGGTTTAGACCAGTAGTTATCAAACAATAAAATGCTAACTACAAGTAACTCGTATTAGTAAATACAAGTAACTCGTACAGAAATCTTTAGTAGATTGCAGCGGTACTCATGTGGTTAATTTGCACATAATTACGCCAATAACTGTTGATTTTCCATATTTTGTTAATATTCGCATTGATAGCTCATGGCTCAGACAGAAAATAAAGAATATTTTGCAGGCATAAATATATACAGTGAAACCTCGATTTTACGTCCCCCGAATCTACGTTTTTCTCGCATTTTACGTTTTTGTCATCAGGTCCCAGATTTTCCGTATACTAATAATGTTAATTTAACCCGGATTGTAAGTCTGTTATACAGGAAATTTCCCGCATTTTACGTTTTCCCTGGAATGTGAAAAAAAAAAAATGTTCTAAAATAAGCAATATTTTTCTCTCTATACTTTTCGTCAGCCGATGAAGATCAACAAAAACAGCCGGAAGCACAGCCCGTCCCTTCTTTCACTATTGCAATGAAGAGCTTACAAATAGTGAAGGACGATTTTCTTTCTTATAAAGACCAGGAAAAAAAGTTGCAATGTATTTCAATCCTAGAAGATGCTGCATTCACTTTGAACTCAAAGACTAAAAAACAATCCACTATTACGGATTATTTTCAGCCTCAACGCCAGAAATCGCATCTAAATGTGCTAAAATTATCTTAAAATGGTATGTATAATAATGTTCTTTTCGTAAAATATAGATATTATACCTTTTGAAAGAGTTATCTTTACTACCTTTAGTTTTTTTCTATTTGATTTTTGCATTCTATGTATTTCCCGTATTTTACGTTTTTCTTGCCCAGTCCCTTGAGGAACGTAAAATCGGGGTTTCACTGTAGTACATGAAAGATGTAGCTGCCCACTCGCATATATAAATATCTGAGAATTAAAAAGTTTTAAACTTTTTTGTCCTGTCTTTTTGTTTCTTTCTTTACTATGGAGAGGGGAGGGGAAGAGTAACTTACAGTAAAATTTCAAAAAGGTATTACTGCTCAGAGGCTCCATAAGTTTGGCGATCACTCGTTTAGACAGTTGTTGCCACTTATGAGGTGCACTTGAATACTGTATTTTTTATTAAGAAAACCAATTCATTATACCTATACAATTTACAAATGTTTAATTTTTACTGATTCATAGAGGAGTTACTCTTTAATATAATTAAATAAATTAAACATAATTGCAAATCATCATTTTTATCTTGCTTAAAAACTCAAAAAATCGCAAAATCTCGTTCAATTATGAAACTTTACCCTCTTTGAGCTACCTCTAAATATTGTTTGCTGGTGATAAAATTTTATCAGAATCATTTTTTGGTATAATGGAACAAATTTAGAGGGTAAGAGGTTGAAAATTCAAAACTTCGAAAAATAAGCACCACCCTAATGTACAGTCCTACCAGAAAACTAAGAATCTACTCGGTACAGTGCCAGGAAGAATCCATTCATGTTCAAGGGAGAAACTTGCTGCTATAAGGAATGTGCCTTATTCTGTTCTCGCTTTAGTTTGTTAGACTATTTTATTTTCTCCAAGCTGATGCTATATGCCAGTTTATAAATTTGGTTGCTTTTAGACAACAGAGAAGCAAACATTCTGATTTGCCTGGTAACAAACTCACCTGCATAACAAACTTCACTTCCCTAAAACTTGAATGGATTCGCTCTTTCCAATCCCAAGTATCAAAACTCTGTGGTTGAACTGTAATCCTATGTATTCTTTTCTCAATCAGTAACACTTATTTTTTTTGCCAGAGATGACTGTAGGTTATTATTTCTCTTTATCAAACAAGCATACAGTAATAGAGCTATACTTTTGAGTACAAAAAGTAATTTTGTTAATTTCTATCTCCCCCTCCCTTTTATACCGGATCAACCAATTGCCCAACTTGAGATTTGCATTCCAGCAATTGGGGGTAAAACAACATGAGTTAATACTAAATTAATTACAATTATTTTATTTTTTACTTTGCCGCCCTATTCTCTCTTTCCGTTTCTTTACATGCTTAGGAATTTTAGTCTGTTGCTTCTCACGACGGGCTTCTTTCAAGGCTTTCTTTCTTTCTTTCTTTGTATTTGGAGATTCATCCCTAGGTCTGCCAGCTGTCACATGAGAGTTCGATTCAGCTTGATCATATTTTTCATCACCATCCTCATCATCCAAGCTTGATGATTGATCTTCATCCGATTCCTCTTTATTTTGTGCTGCTGAATCCCGAACAACAACGAGGCTTGGTTTCAATCCTGTAACAGACTGATAAAGTATTTCCCTATCTTCTGAAAAAATATCGTTTTCTACGTCAATAACCTCATTTAACCTCTTCGGTATGTAAGCTTGCTTGAAAACTTCCTCATCGATTTTATCTTCCTCCGGAACATCTTGCTCGCTCCTGTTTGCGGCAATCTCCTGAGCTTTTTCAAGGTAACAATCCATGTTTTGATCAGTAATATTAGGATCAGTTACGAATTCGAAAAGTTCTCGAACAGTCATCACTGGAACATTACATTTTTTAAAAAAGTCTGTGATATTTGAGCAATCCTTCCTCAAGAATTCAATCGCATGTGGGTGCTCAAGTTCCACCGACTGAGAAACATCAATGATTACGAGCTTACCATTGTGATATAACAAATTATATTCACTCAAATCTGCATGAATGAGCTTGCATTTGTGAAACAAATTCCTTATCATCATCACACAATCCAGGTACAATTCTCGAGCTTTGTCTTCAGACAAATTTACTTCTTTTAATAGAGGAGCAGGCCAACCATCTTTGCCAACGAAGTTCATAACCAAAACGTGGCTTTTGAGAACGATAGGTTCAGGACAAGGCAATCCTGCCGAATATATCCTCCACAAATTTCTCATTTCCTTCTCTGCCCATGTCTGAACCATTTTCCTCGGATTGCTCCGGCAATAGCCTGTTCGAAATCGATGGTCGCCTGTCACGTACTTGTCTCTATCCTTGAAAGTGAGAATGGAAGTTTTGTAAATTTTCACAGCCCTCTCAACTCCGTCAGAAGAATATGCATAATAAACATTGGCTTCTTTACCGGTACTTATGCAACCCTCAATTTCGGAGATTATTCCTTTACTCAACATCTTGAACAAGATCATTCGAGTACGAGGATCTAACACTTGCTCCACTGTGGCTCTTTGTTCTTTATCCTTCACTTTAGTTTTAGCAAGTTCTTTCTTTCTAGCTTCCTCATGTAGGAGTTTCACAGCAGATTCTGGAAGATTGTTACACTGGTATTTATCAACACATATTTTTGTTAGGTACTTCTTGTAAAGGCTTCCATGGGGCTGAAATGCATCTTCTTTCACTTTTTGTTGATTCGGTCTTGGGGCCGAACTTTGGGAGCCGGTTATTGATTTCAGAGAATGAACACCATCGTCAATGTCGATAGAATAATTTCCGTCATCAGAATAATCTTCTTCACTTTCTTCATCATCAAAATCTTCTAGGGCAAGATTCCCAGTCTGCTCACTCACAGAATCCATTTCTGATGACCCCTGAAAATGAAATTTATAACTATTAGTTTCCTCAACATTTTTAACAAGAGCATTTTAGCAAATGATTAACATAATTATGTTAAGTTGTTAAGTAAGGTATGCTGCACTCATACTTGCCAACCTTGGAGGAAAAAAAAACAGGATATTTTTTTCAATGACGCCCCCCCTCCCCCCCCCCCCCACAAAATGAACAATTAAACTGACTTATACAAAGATTTTTTTTTAATGTTCATTTGATAAAATTTTATCATCAAATGTCTGATCGAAACATTTTTTAGCAAAATTATTTTTTAGGAGCAATAGGATGTTCTCTTTGTTTTCATTTGACAGCACTGGACGAAACTTCATTTTTCAGTTATATATTCGATGAAAATAGGAAGAAATTTTATTCATCTATTTTGTAACAACATATAATGATTACCAAAAAGGAAAAAAAAGCCAAACCCTAAGAGGATGAAAAAAAATTAATTCTATGCAAAAAATATTTTAAAAACTAGATTATTAATAAGGATGCAATATTAGTAGTTACAACTAACTAAATGATCCCCAAAATTTTTTAAAAAGGCTATTGAAATTTCGAGTGGGTGTGGCAAAAGGGGATGTACAAATCCTCTACTACAGAGGCTAAATCGTAAAAAATATGAAAAATAATGGTAAACCAAAAGGTATTGATGTCCAAGAGATTGAATGAGATAGTACACAAGAACTAGGGACTTTTACCGAAGCGGATGCAATCGGATTTTTGAAAAAAATCGGGACTGACCCTTGAAAGCATATGAAAGACAAAATGCGGAAGTTTTAATGCTAATTTGTAAAAGTTTCGTAAAGCAAGTATCTACGCATGCTGCTTCAACATTTTCACAATAAAAGAAAGGAAAAAATACCAAAATTACGTATATTCGCGGAACCGAAATTTTGACTTTTCAAAAATACCAAAAATACGGAATTTCATCAAAATACAAGAAAATTACATAAAAACTACTCGGCGAATAACTACGATCCCGAGTGCCGTCCATTGAGCAAAAAAAGATTGAAGCTTCATTCATTTATTTTAAAGCGAAAATTACAAAAAAATGGGAGATCGGGAGACAGACGCAAAAAACGGGAGTTTCCCGTTAAAAACAGTAGACTTGGCAAGTATGTGCACTCCTTGTTTTGAAATAAAAGTTATAAATGTGACAATCAGAAGTATCTGAATAGAGGTACATTGCTTCATTTTCTTGACGATTATTTTAAATTTCCACTTTAAAATCAAATGTATTTATATGTGTTGTAGAATTACTCTCAAGAAAAATATTGTCGAGGTGTTACTGGCCTAGACTTGGAAACTGAAAAATGATGTATGCATTTAGAACAGACATGGAACAGTGGTATATAGTAAAGGCAAATTTTTCCCCCATAATTAAGCTGAATTATATTCATTATTCATATTCTGAAAACTTAAGTAGAAAAAAATGTACTCTTTCATTGTTTTTTTCCTAAAAACAGAAATATGTTAGTTATGTTACTCAGGGGACCCTCCCCTCAAAGCGATGGCGCACTTCCTAAAACACTGTGCTCCCCAGTGGTGTAGTCCTGGAAAAAAAAGGTGGGGGGAGGCTTACATATACGAATATCAAAAAGTAGAGGTATGCCTATGTTAAAATTCAATATAAGTGGGAGGACGCTTGTGTTAAAATAAAAAGGTTGGGGGAAGCTGTCCCCCTGAGTGCCCCCTCGACTACACCACTGATACTCCCCAAAATTGGCGCTAAGATCCCCTGAGAAGGCATCCCCTTCCCTAAAAACTTCAATGCTTCAGTCTCCACCACAACCCCCCCCCCCCCCTCCCCACGGTCGGCACCCCTGTGTTACTCCCGGGAAATAATCATGAATAATAAAATATGTACTCATTATTAAAAAAATCTCAATATTGATTATCTTTACTAATATTATAAAGCTGAAGAGTTTGTTTGCTTGAACGTGTTAATCTCATGAACTACTGGTCCGATTTGAAAAATTCTTTCAGTGTTAGATAGCCCATTTATTGAGGAAGGCTATAGGCTATATACCATCACGTTAAGACCAATTGGAGCGGAGTTCCGAAAATTGCACAAAATAGTCCTTTTCTATCTGAATAAATTACCGCATCCTTTCAAGCTTGATACCATTGTAAAGCCCATAAAAAAAAACTATCCTAGAAAGAGTTTTGTCCTTCGTGCCAAAATTGGAAGCCTCTAAATTAACTAAAAGAGAAGATATAAGCGTTTTTCTCTGTAGTTTGAAATTATTTTTTCACGATAATTAACTTGAATTTTACTTAACCTAGATGATGACAGTTTTATTTTATTTGCATTGTTGCATCATGTCAACAATTGTTACAGTTGCCATGTGAACAAACAAATCAATGCAGTTGCCATTGTTAAACAAATCAAAAATATAATAATCAACGCTTTTAACAATTTGATGAGACATCGCTATGTTTGCAAAATATAATTTAAGATAGACCGTGTGCAACGCCGGGCGTCGCAGCTAGTTGTTGAATAAAATTAAAACATGAGATAGGTTTTCGTAACTTTATCTGTTAACTGAGCACGTCTCTCGTCAGTTTATTTCTCTGTAGGTTAAAATGTTATTTGATTGATTATTAAATGTGTAGTCATTATTTTTCCAATTAATTTTCTTGCTTATCAAATACAATCTAAGTGGTTATGGGCCCAGATATGCTTTCTTTGTTGCAATCTGAATGCACATCCGGTGTAAATTTTTTTAAAATTGATTCCCTGCAAATATGTAAATATCAAAAATTATTAGACTTTAAAAAAAAAAAAAAAGAATTAAAATTTGACATAATGAAAGAGGTATGAGAATATAAAAACATCATATTATATAATAGAATCACATTTAATTGTGTTTAGTTAGAATTGTTATTATAAAATGCTGATAATAATTACCTTTGTCTATTTAAAGTCAATCATCGAAAGAATGGTCAGTGTATTGTAGGTCCATCTCTTCTGGTAATTCTATCACATTTATAAGTTCCCTTTCAAATATTCTTCCATTAAATTTCATTTACGGGTCATTCCGCAGTATTTATGCGTTATGCACAGGACACTCATGGCAAAATTTTGAAGCATATTTATGCCTGTTTTATTATGAAAATATTAGTTTACATTCTTAAAAAAATTTAAAAAAAACAAAACATTTAGCTTGGAATATTATCCTCTTTGACCTGCTCAGGAACATAACTAGGTCATTTTCCAGCAGGGGCAAGACCTGGTTGTGCGCCCCCCCCCCCCCCCCAGATGTACACATTTAGACAAACTTTTTAAAAAGGAAAAAAATTCCTATCAAAATTTTCATTTTTCAAGAAAAACATTATCTTATTTTGAAACATTTGCTTCAAATTTAATTATTCCCTTGTGATTTTTTTGAAGGATGTTCAACATTTTAGGTCTTACTGAAATTTAACTGTTTAATTTACCTGAAAATTCAATTCAAAATGCTAAAGTAGACAATAACAGAAATTTGAACTCTTGAAAAAGTTCTGTTGTTTTTGGAAATGCATTTTCATCGATATTTATTTAAATGATAATTATTTGCGTAACTAGTTATTCCTTTCGCCTTTTATAATAATTATATTTTGATAAAATAGAAAAAAAGCTTTTCGCTTTTTAGCCTAGTTCCCCTAAAAGTGAAAAAAAAAAAAGCACGAAAGAAGGCTTAATGTATTGTGAAAATATCGTTTGAAATCAAGAAAAGGCAAAAATAAGTTAAGCATTAAATAAAGAATGTAAAATCAGAAATTTGAAAGTAGGGTTCTGAGATGGGGAAAAAGTCTGGCGGTCGGTCTTCTGCCCCCCCCCCCCCCCCTTCAAATAACTCTTGGACTAATTGTCCGATTCAGAAAATTCTTTCTGCATTCGAACTACCTTGGCGAGGACATCTCATTTTCATATTTTACTTTTTGATCTGAACAATTTTTTTATTCAATTTGGAACGGTTCAAAAATTTTTAACATTAGCGCCTATGGGCAAAATTGAAGCAAGTTATGTAAACTCTGGGCACAAGATCCAAGTTCCTATAAACAAGCTTATTGGAAGAGGTTCTCGCCATGAAATATTGATTTGAACAATTTTTTTTTCATTTTTGAACAGTTCAAAAAAATTAACATTAGCAGGGAAATTTCACTCCCATATAAATCCTGATCTAACTGATGCAATAAACTTTATCGGAAAGATATTATGATGTAGAACATGTACAGATAAAGTTCAACAAAAGCTGAATAAGCCTATTTTCCTAAGAAATTTTTTGATCGGGATTTTAAAGAATATTTTTGAATAAATGAATAAGTGAAAGAATGAATAAAAAATGAATCAATGAATAAATGAGTGAATGAATATGTATTAACCGTTGTAAAAGGTATATTTGAAGAAATTAAGACCTAAAGCTAAAAAGCTAAAAGAGAAAGAGAGAGAGATAACTAGATTATAAATTTGAAGTTGGGAATATACAGGAAAGTAGGCTTTTATAGTTCTAGACGGAACTTCTTGTTTTTTTTTTTTTTTTTTTTTTTTTTTTTATTTAGAAAAAATGCACCAACAGCTAAGAAACAATAGAAAATTCAATTTTTTCGTATGTGACTCAACTTGAGCTTCAAATAACTGTTTTAAGTCCCAAAATTTGGAATCTCCCCCTCCTACTCGCAGTTATAAAACAAAAGTCACCTTTGTTTTCTACTAAATTGACATTTTTACCAGAGCTGCAAAAAAGTCGGCTTTTTTAAAGAAAAGACCAGAAAGGCTTTTATTAAAAAAGACAGGTCTGTTTTTGCAAAAAGCCGGTCTTTATTGCCTTTTTCAATTTCACACAATACTATTTACAATTAGCACATGTACTATATTAATTTACGTTCCTATTGTTAATTTGTGTAAAATTAAAAAAAACTTTTCTTTAATGAAATCATTTTGTAATGGAGTTTATAAAAAATTACTTAGATCTGTGTTATTACACAACCAAGAATAATATATATTCACTATTTAAAAGTCACAAAACTTGCAAAAAAAATATGCATTTTGGGTTTACAAGGGTTACCGAGTCCCTATCCCCTCTCTTCGTCCATCCCATCTACTCTTTATACGTGTTAAACCAATACTAAATTTGACTCAGTATTTATCTTTAATTATTTTAAGCAAAATAAAACTAGATATTTTTTCAGTTTTTAGTAAGAAAAAAGAATTGCCACACTACTTGGTCAATTTAGCGCCCCCTTCAATCTGCCCCCCCCCCCCCTTAGTTACGTCCCTGCCTGCAGTAACACCAACTTGAGGCCTTTCCATACAAGCTGATGCATTACGCATTTTGGATCATTTTCCATTATTGAAAAACGAGGGGTACCAAAAAGAAGTTTCTGACAGTAATGGAATCACATAACCACATTTCATGAATTTAGTGGAAAATGTAAATGTCAACATCACCGAAAAGGCCAGCATGGTGGTTTCACAGTAAGGCGCAGGATCTTATGACCTGGGACGTACGCTCCAGGTGGAGCGTAGGATAGAGCCTTGAAATCTCGGTGAATTTTTCAGATACAGAAAATTGTTTGCGCCCTTGCCGTATGATTATGCAGCATGTAAAAGATCCCTGCAGTAAACAATTTATTAGCTTGCACTCTCGGCTAAATTAAATTTCCTAGTGCAATTTCGCAGTCCAGGTTCTCACCCTTTCAGGTGAAGAATCTGGTCATAAAAATTCTCATGCCGTGATGGTTGTGGGGCCGCTAAAAGAGTTGGTACCAATCTCTGGGGGGCGCTTTAGGTCTACAATTGGCAGAAGTCAATTCAGCAGCCCCACAAGAAGACATCACCAAAAAGCAAAAAATTGCAGAAAGGACCTTCATGTCAAACATGTTTTATGTGCTACCTTGGCAACTAAATTTTGCCAACATACAATTTAAATCTAATAAAATCTTGTGCTATTCAAATCAAATGTATACATGACATTGCTTTTTTTTCTATTTCATTTAGCATTATTTAGTTTGGTGAACAAAAAAAGGTAGGCTGTATAACCGATTTGATAAGTTCCGAGCGCAATATGCATACACAAAAGTATAACAAAATGTAATTCGGCTAATGATCAGAAACTTCAACTCAAAACAGCATACAATTGTGTTGACATTTTCTACGCGTACAGTCACCTTTACAGACGTTCTGTTGTGCTTAACAGACCAAGGTAAAAACTCAGATTACAGTCATAGAAACAGAGTACAAGCATTGCAGTACTGAACAATAGTAGTTTTTCAGTTTTTGAGACCTTATGTTGTACTTAATTTAGTAACGACGTAAGTCAATAAAATTTGCAGCGGTTTTGTATTAATAAAAACATTGCAAGAATATCCCTTTCCTCATTATATTTCTAATTGGGTTGCACAATGAACTTCACTTTCTTGTATAACCTGTAACTTCGATTTCTTAGTCGAACAGAAGAAGATATAACAAAACAACTAAAATGCACTACCCTACTAAATACATGTTTGCACTATATTAACACATTTAGAAAATAATTATTAAGAGAGAAACTTACTTTTAACGTGAAGATTGTCAACAGAAGACACCACCACGTGAAAAATTGTGCAATGTTTTGCAAATTCGCAATTTAAATTTCACTCGTTGCCATTTTTTTTACTAATTATGCACTGAAGTTTTCAAAATCATAAAAATCGTAGATCACGAACAAAATCTGAAAATATTTATATCTTAGTACTTAGTGTATAAACTAATAAGTAATGCATTGCTGAAAACTATGGACGTACAGAAAAAAAAACTAAATAAATAAACTGAAATGAAATCTGGCAACACAGACGTTTTCCGTCTTGTTGATTTTTTTTCTCAAACGTGCTTTGTTTTGAAATGTAACTAATAATTAGTTTATTTAATTAGAGTTTCACTATAGCTCATCAGTATGTCTTCCACAGAAGGTAACTTGGGGTATCAACTGTTTGTAATTTCTTAGATGTTGGTTTTGGTTTCTTAGGTGTTGATTTTCGTTAGACAGAAATATTAATTGTTTACACTGTTTATACAGCATTGCAGATTTCGCCAAATACCCTTTAGTTTAGACAAATCTTTATAACTAGTAAAACCATTTTATCTTCTTGATAAAATCGTTATTATCGCAAAGGACAACTAGTAAAAATTATTTATTTTACCTTGATCTTTAGGTGTGTTTGTATATGCAATTCATGGCCACATCTTCATCGAACGTAATAGATCTAACTCGTATTTCAACGTATTCAACTAAGCAAATCTCGTGATGAATACCGCGCCATTCATTCGTGGATGGTGGTGGCACACTCTCTGGGACAATTATCTATCTCTCTAGTTTTAGACAGGTACAAACACAATTCTTACTTTCTAATGCAAAATCGGCCGCTCTAATCCCCCCTCTCCTTTTCCTTCGTTTTCAAAGAAGAAAATATTGAAAGTATTTTTGATTTAGAGAAAAGGAAATTGAAATAAATTTACAAGCATCCTAATGACCTAGTTTTACACATTAGCATGGGTGATTGTATTTCACTTTTAATTTGGGGTTTTTTTTTTTTTTTTTTTGGAGTTTTTTCTGTTATTTCTATGTTTTACAGCAATAATATTATAAAGAGGATTCTTTTTCTTAACTAAATTTACTCCCATTTTATAGAAAATTACTCTTTTTTTTATTGTGAGCCAACCTGACTTACAGGTTTTAAGTCTAGAGAAAGCACTGCAAATGATGAAATGTGCTTTTCTTATACAAAGCTAAAATTGTTGAATAATATTGTTACGTTTTTTAACCGCCAAAAAGTGTAATCCCCTCTTGACAGTGTTACAAATAAGAATTTAAACCTACGCACATCATGGCACCCAGGATAAGTTTCTAGGTACCAAAATGATCAATCGAAGTCCCATTTTTAATAAACCAAAAATCATGTTTTGTTCTCTATTTGAACAATTACGTTTAATGTTTATTACAATTGTTCCATAAATTGATTTTACAATCGGCTGTTCCATTAAACTGAATTAATTAAAGTTTTTCTCTTCTGTATTTAACATCTCTCCCTCTTTCTGTACAGAAAAAAAAGTTGTTGAAAATGCTTGGTCAATGCCAATTGAACCATTTAAGAAGGAAGACATGCCCCACTCTTTGTTATGTGAAAGCTCCTTCGCAACACTCTTTCCGAGATATCGTGAAAAATATATCAGGGAATGCTGGCCTTTAGTCAAGAATGCACTTTCTGAATATGTAAGTAAAATTTCAATGTCAATCTGGATTCGTATGTAATTTTGAATTTGTATGCAACCCAAGGCACTAAAAAGTAATTAAACATGGTAATTAAATGACTTTTTCCTCTAAAAAATAATTTCTGTGCTTAATAAATCAAAATGGTAGTGTAATCACCTATTGAATATAGAAAACTTGATTTAATGTCCGTAGGTGTTTTTTATTTTAACATCTGGTTATTACATACTATGTACACATATACAGTATGGGACCTCAAATGGCTCAGACAAAACAAGTCTTGTCTGATTAAGCCCATATTTCCGACTTTCCACTTGTACTTTTGAATCAAGTCTTCAGTTTGGACCAGTGAGAAATCTAGTTCAACCCTTGATAGAGCCAAGAGTTGGTAGCCAGTGACTGCACGTTCTGTTTTCCGAAATTGAGAGAATTTGTATCTGGAACACAGTTACCTTAAGTCGGTAATGTGAAAACATCTGCTGGTTACAGCCTCAAACTTACAGGATGTGTTTTTTCCCGAGTCGGGATTAAACAAATTGGTTCCGCAATCCTGTGTTCAGATAAATGACTTACATGCACAGGGGTTTATCCAGCCTTTTTTAGCAGGGTCCATTTTTTGTGAATTTTGAAGAGTTTCTTCGTGAAAATTGACAATTTTAACATATAGTGATGAGAAATTTTATTATTATTTGCCGCTTTTATAGAAAATAATGGCGTGAAAAGTATGATTTTGGAAACTTAGAATTTGAATTTAGAATTTTGTGAAGGGACCATTTTGTCTGATTGAATTTCGTGAAGGGTCTGAAGACGGATCCGAATTTCCTCTGGCGCAACCCCTGATGGCATGTATATTACCATACAAGAATCTGCAATAGTGCTTAAGACACGGTTTCCAAAGGGACCCTCAAAACCTGCTTGAGACCTTGGATGAAACAAACTTAATGACTAGGCCTTACTGCGTAGTGTTCCTGTTTTGCATTTTTCAAAGGGCACGGCACCCTGTCCCTTTTTGGAAAACTGGATGCCCCCTGCGCTTTTCAGGGAAATTAGGAAAATACCTGTTCTCTTAATAAAAAATGCCCTTTTCCAACTGAAAACTGCCATTTTTTTTTGCAACAGAAATTGCCCTTTTTGAAAATTGCTCCCTGCCTCTTTTAAAAAAAAAAAAAAGTGAACACTATTACAGGGTTTGTATGGTCCTTAAAGGTCCTTAGAAAGTCCTTAATGTTCATTTTCATTTTTAAGGCCTTAAATAGTCCTTATTTTTTTTTTTTTTTTGTTAAACTAAGAAGGAACCCATGCGCTCTATTTGTTTTGCTATGTTTTGTATTCTTCACAAGAATCAAACTTCTTTCATTTCAACTACTTAATCGAACCTCAAATTTGGTTTGCTCGGGTCCAGCACTATCGCGGCTTTCGGACAGACCCAAAACGGTGTATTGAGAGGACCAAAAATGGCGGACTTACATAAACATCATCGCATTTTTACTACAAATTTCAGTGCTTTCTCAACTGGTAAATAAATAATTAACTCTTGTTTTTTTAATTTTTTTGAAAAGTTATAAGTAAATTGATGTGTTATATATTCTGACAAAAAAAGAAAAGGTTCATGGAATGTTGATAAAACCAACTACAAACTACAACACCCAATTCAGTTAAAATTTACTTGTACCCACCCACATGGCAGCTCCCAATTTGCTATTTTTCCTGCAATTGTATGAAAAAGAAAATCGAGCTACATCTAAAAGAAAATTAGATATTAGTAAGAGAAGTTGAATCAAAACACAAGCATGTGTACAAAATGCAATGGTGCCCAGTAACTGGGCACCATTTAAGACCACAGAAAAATAAATCACACAAGTTCCCTCATTTTGCTTTTAAAAGAGAAAAGAAAAAGGAATAAAATTTGAAAAACGGACTTTTAAGGACTCGAGGAGAAAAATTTTTATGAATAAACAAAAATCGGGAATTTTCGAAAAAGAGCCGAATTTCGGGATTTCAAATTTGGGATTCGATACTAAATTGAATTTCAAAGTAAATAAATAGTTTTTTGCATAAAAATTGTTACTAAATGATCTACATTCTAAACAATTATCAATAAAGCAAGTGGGAGCAGCTCTTAACAAGTAATCAGTAAATAAATATTGCTTTTAAAACTTTTTTTTTTAATTTAAGGGGTGGGGGGTGGGGTTAATACTTCAAATATGCATATTGTTGACATCAATAAAAGAGATACATTTAACTAATATGTAGGCAAAAAAAAACTTTCAGCTTTTTTTGCGTTTGACCAATCGCATACTGTATGATTATCGCTTCTTTTTAGCTGATCTTTCGCTAAACAGTTTGTTCTTCCATTGTTTTTTTTTTTAAATCAAATAAAAAATATATATCTAAAAAATTAATTTGTTTTAAAGTAATGTTTTAATATTTAGTAAATTTTTGTCAAGCAATTTGGCTTTGCGATCGTTCACTGTGGGGTTTTGTTGTGTGGGAGATGATGGATATTTGCTGTGTTAATCAAAATTTGTATCTCGTAAAATTTCTTAATTTGCAGTAAATTGAAGGAATCGACCTGTTCTTAAGCCTATGCACCATAGTTGCCAAATGCTCCGTTTTCCCCTAGTTTTTCTGGTTTTTTTTTTTTTTTTTGAACTTCGAAAATTCGATTTTTTGCAAAAAGATCCGATTTTTCAAGCTGAAGTATTTTTATCTAAGGGGATTGTACTACAAAACAAGAAAAGTTTTGAAGAAACTTTTTAAAAAGACATGTATTAATTTACACGAATTTTCGTAACTTATAACGCGAAAGTGTAAAAGCCTATTTTTCGGAAACTTGCTAACATCTAGCACGTGCTTCGCCGAAAATTGCACACAGCTTTTGAGTCTTCTATCCCTTTGCGTCCTGTAAATATATCAATTATTTAAAAAGTTGACAGTTGTTTTAGTGTTTGCAGTCTGTAGTCTGCTTGCTTTATTTTTTATTTAAAAATATTGTTCAATTTTTTGAAACTTTATTTTGGTTCAATTTTGGTTGTTACTATTTGAGGGTAATGTACAAAGTTTTAAGCTCCATTTTTTATTTGTATGTTGTTTCCAAAATGAAATATTTTTCTCAAGTTGAAAAGTCGGAGATAAAAATTTAAGTAAGCCTAAATTGAGATGCTGGCAACATAAGTTAAGTAAAATGAAAAAAATCTAAATTAAACACAAATTCTCAAAACAAAATGCAGCGTTTTCTTTAACAATTTTTTTTTTATTTAACTTGTATTTTATAGCATTAACTATTTTTGATAATTTTTCACTTTGCTTATATATGATTAATACTTGTGATGTGTGCTTCTTATTACTAGCTCCAATAATTATTTAACTCCCTGACTGTATTGGACATTAGAAAAGCAACAAGACAAAGAGATCTCCATAAAAGTGTTTCTGTTGTGTTCCTAATAAAAATGCGATGTTAAATCAATTTCCTCTTTCAATAATGCTTCCTTTTGAAATAAACATAACAGTTTGTACATTGCGAAAAATTTGTGCGGTCTTTAAAATTTTTTGTAGGTCCTTAGAAAGTCCTTATTTTTGGTTTTGCCGAAAGCGTACAAACCCTGTATTACTGCACATGAAAGTTACTGTATCTCTGAAACAAAATATAAATGATATAAAATTTTGAAATTAAGCGTTAACTGATATTATGTATATTGTGGTTTGTCATTATGTTTCTTTATATTTGATATAAGAGGGTTTTTTAATTTGTTTCTCCAAGGGAGTAAAAGCTGATCTTGATGTAATTGAAGGAAGTATGACTGTAGCTACTACTCGTAAAACATGGGATCCTTATATAATTCTTAAATGTAGAGATATTATCAAGCTCATAGCCAGAGGCGTCCCATATGAACAGGTATTTATATCTATATTACAGAAAAGTAACATATAAGAGCCACTTTTTTCAAACTGTTTTTGTACCTTAATAACTGAAAATGTTTTTGATGAATTTCGTTATAATGCAGATTTTAATTTGTATGATTTTAATTGAATTTAAAGCATTGAGTTTTTACCTTAGCACTGTTATGGAAATGATTTTACTGCGTCTTTATCGCTACAAACATTATGCAAGCCATTTTGCTGTTGACGTGAAATTTTACATTGAATTAAAGTGTAGAAAGAATTGTTCAAAGCACAATCTATTAAAAGATATGCTGCCTCTAATGGTTTAAAAATTAAAAAAGGTTTAAAGCTGTTTTTTTTTTTTAATCAAAAGGTCTGTCAAATTTGTAGTTGCAGGAATATTATGAAACAACCAGCAAAATCAGTGGTGCAGTCCTGGAAAAAAAGGTGGGGGACGTTTACATATACGAACATCAAAAAGTGGGGATACGCTTACGTTAAAATTCCAAACAAGTGGGGGACGCAGTTCTTTTTCTCACGTACTGTTGCTGCACATCTCCACAGTGTTGGAGGACATATATTGCTTGATGATATTATGATAAATATTGTGATATATATCATCATACTTATAAGCTGATATATATCCAAAATAATCAAATTTATAATAATTAAAAGTTGAACACTTTAAATTCATCTTAGATAATCCTATTGATTTCCTTCTAAGTTATTGAAACAATGAGAAAATATAATTATGTAAGGAGAAGCATAATGATACTAGATTTAAAGTGATGAGAGAGATAATGAGACCAAAAAGAAACCAAAACCAGACAAGTAACACACTAAACTCGGAGTGTTAAATCATTTCCTCTTTCTTAACTTTCTTATATTAAACATGACACCGATCAAGATCAATAAGGACTTTTATTGTTATAGTTCTGTAATTATGGTATCTAAATTGAAAGTATGTATCATTATAACATAATTGATATTTTTTCATTATGATGAACAAATTTTCATTGGTTACCTAAAATGTAAATATTAAATAAAATATACCCAGACAACATAAAAGTATTCATTTATATAAATCTAATTCTTCTTTTAGATGAAGTGATAATTATTAAAAATCCAGATGTTCAATATTTTATATAAATACAAGCAAATTTGTACTGACAAAGTGAGGTTTAATTAGTAATTAACTCATTTGATAATATTACGGTTTATATCATTTCTAATGGGCTGCTGTTGGATGCTGCCAATTGCAGACCTAGTGCTTTCCGCAGAGATTGATACCATCTCTTTCAGCAGCACCACAATGAGTAGTAGTTTGTGTGAAAGCATCTGCAATATGTATATGGTCAATATTTGATATTTATATATCATATATCATGATATTTTCAAATGCTGCTTCTCCATGTTAAATGTATACTACTTGTCTATTTAAAAATAAGAAACAAAACACATAATTGATAAATTAACTGGTGCTTTTGTATGTTTCTTAATTGCATTTTACATAGTATTTTATTTATACAATATTAGCAGTACATGAAACGAAGTTACCTTTATTTTTCCGTTTCAGGCTGTCCGTGTGTTGGATGATAATATCGGCTGTGATATTATTAAAATTGGTTCTCTGGTAAGAAAAAGAGATAGGTTTGTGAAGCGTAGGCAACGATTGGTTGGACCTAAAGGAGCAACTCTTAAGGTATGCGATAGTTATTGTGGAAAGATAATTCCCCCATTAATTTTGAATAATGCTTTATTATCAATTTATAATGATGTATATTAAACTGAAGCTTATATTCGTAGGCGATAGAGCTTATTACAAACTGCTATGTGCTAGTGCAAGGAAATACTGTTTCTGCTTTAGGCCCTTACAAAGGTTTACAACATGTAAGTATAATTTCTTAAGAGTTTTTATCTTTTTTATTATCATTTTCTAAAACCAATTTATTTACTTTGAAGTACAAAAAAAAAAAAGAATAAGTAAAAATTATTTAATGGGGCAGATACAAATTCGTTTTATTCCTCTGAGAAGGACATGTGTCTCTTGAGCTCCCCTCTAAAATCATCCATTTGTTGCACTATTAGCATATATTAATATTATTATGTTAAAATCTCTCTAAGGGCTGCATTATGTTACAGTCAGATCACAAAGTTAATACATTTTAAATACTACTTAATTTCCTTAATGTTTTTTCTTTTAATTTTAGGTTCGCAACATTGTTGAAGGTACAATGAAAAACATTCACCCCATCTATAGCATAAAGGTGTGTATGAAATATGTATAAAAGTTTAATACTCATAGGGCTTTATACTAAGTAAAATGTCTTTTTTCTTCAAAATACTCATACTAAGCTGCTATTTAATTATTTTTCAGGCACTAATGGTAAAAAAAGAACTAGCAAAAGATACAAAATTGAGAAACGAAAATTGGGACCGATTCTTACCCAAATATGTTAATAAAAATGTGCAAAGAAAGCAACCAAAGAAGAAGAAGCCAAAGAAGGAATACACACCATTCCCTCCACCTCAGCCTGAAAGCAAAGTTAGTATTAAATGTTTTATCTTCGAATATTCTTGCATTTATAGTTTAGCATATCATCGCCAAACTTCTTTTAGAATTCTGTGAAAAATGTTTTTTTCATGTCATAGCAATATTTTCGTACCAGGAAATCACGTCTAAAATGTAATCCTTCAACTGAATTAGATGATATCAATATGAAAAAATGATTTAACATATTTTTGACCCCTTCTTGGCTTTTGATTTTTATATTGACCAAATTTAAAACATGAACATGTTTTTGAACATATTTTTAAAAAAGTATATAAAGTATATAATTTTTACTGTATGCATTTCCAAAATTTGCCGCGGCACAGTGGTTAAAAATTACTGGTGTATAAAATTTTCTCTCTTTAATATTTTTTGCACTTTTTATTTTTATATCTGTAAATCTAAATGAATTTTGAAGTTTATACTAATCTGACTATTCAAATTTCTCAGTCAAAGTGACGACTTTTAGCGATTTCCAATTCTAAACTAGCAAACTTTAATTTAAAGAATTTATATCTCGAAAACAGGTGATTGAGCCAATCATTTAAAAATTCAGTATAAAAACGTGTTTGCATTAGAAAAAAAACTTTAAAAAATGTGGGGTAATTATTAACTAAAATTAATTTTGTAAACTGAAGAATATTAAAATAAATGGAAGTAATAAGATCCTAAAAGGAAACATAAATTTATTTTAAATTAAGTATTGCATTTACACTAAAAATTGTGATTTCTAATGTAGTACACAATCTTTTATCTGGTATTCAGTGAACCAGGAAGAATTTTGCTTAATTTTCTCCCATTTTTCAAAGCTGCGTTTTTGGGTAGGAAAGGGGGGGGGGAATCATACTTTCCTGCCATTTTTGATAAATTGGCCATAATACATAAAAAAAATACATCTGTATACTTCACTGTATAAATATGATAAAGCATCATGTTTATTATTGTGTATATAATTTTGGTTTGATAACTATCTGCTAAACTTCTTTTTTGCGATTCTGAAAACTGAGAATTTTAGATATCTGGGCATTTGAAATAATTGGTTCTCACGCTATACTTTAATGAAAGAGTGCCAATATTTATTGCCTGAAAAATTATATACCTTTAGAGTTGCTAGAAATTTTGTGGAGCATCTATAACTTGGGTTACAAAAAAAAACATAAGGCATTTTTATTCAATATTATACACATTAATTATTGCATTTTAAATTTTAATGATATGAAACCTTCAATATTTAAATGAAAAGCATGTATGCTAGTCATGCATGTGCATCACATTTTTCAATGTCCAAATCAACTGACTTTGAGTGTGATGATACTGCACACATGCATAAAATTCAAATCCATAAGTTCTGAACTACCTACAAACAAAAATATATTGTAATATTGTATATACTGATATTGAAAAGAAAGATAATGTGTGTGAAGAAAAATAGCATATTGAGTGTTGAAAGGAAATTGCCTGAAAGTTTTGTGTTGGCCTCCTGTGAAAGTTTTGTGTTAGCCTCCTGTTATAGCATTTCAATTAAAGTGAAATAACTTTGGTATTTATTATGATGTTTAGTAAGTGTTAAAGCAAACCAAGTACTACAATTATAGAACAAAATTTTGCAATAATGTCATTACTATGAGGTATTGAAATTCTTATTCAATCACTTCTCTTTTTCTTTAGATGGATAAACTTCTTGCTTCGGGTGAATATTTCCTGAAAGAAGAAGATCGGAAGAAAAAGAAGCTTAGCGAGAAACTGGTACAATTGTTTTTAATGCTATTTATAATTCCACTTCTTATATTGATTATACATTATTGCTTGCATGTATGCTGCTCTTTAATAATTCCCTGAAACATCTAAATATATGAACACATAATTAAGTACTTGATTTTGTTTGGTTTTAAGCTTATATATACGAGCAGAATATAGGTATATATGAGCAGTAGTACTGGGCGATGTCTAATTTTTGATACCGCAATATATCGTCACAATAATATCAGTATGTTTCGATATATCGCGATGTGTCAGTACAGTATGGGACCGCAAATTCGGAATCCCGAAATGCGGAACTTTTTCAAAAAAAAAAAAACAATTTTGTTTTTTGAAGAAAAATCGGGAAATATTTCGCACCGTTTTTTTTTTTTTGGAAATAGACATTTTAAAATGAAGTAAAATAAAATGTAATGAACATGTTTAAGATCGGAAAAGTGCAGTTTTCAAAAAAAGTTATTTCGGGATTTTCTGAAAAGGGTTCGTTTTTGCGATTAGAGTTTTTATTAATTGTTTGCTTTAATGCTGAGTTAATATCGTCAAATTGTGCTTTTTTAAATTTCTTGTAGGTATATTTATTTTTTAAGATGAACTAATTTTCGCTCGATACAGAACATTCGCGAAATTGAAATTCGGCGTTTCTCGCATTTTCCCGGTAGCCTCATCTTTTACTGCAATTAAGTGACTAGATTTTTCGATTCAAATGTAAGTCGACTCCAACTTCGTTTTTTGTGTTAAATTCCGCGACTTTTCGGCAAGTATATACGATAATAAAAAATGCTATAAATGAGCAAAATGCTAATAAAACTTCCAGAGCAAATTATATGGGCTCTTATGCTACTTACAAAATTTTTTGAATGAGGACTCAAAATTCGGAAATCCGGAAAAATCGCGGCCCCGAGCGTTCTGGATTTGAGGTTCTATACTGTATGTTAAATTCTCTGTATAGCTAAGCAAATATATAAAAGAAATTCGTTTGTAAAAAATCTAATTTTAAACCCTAATAACAATAATATTTTGAAATGATATTTTAATTTATTTCATATGAATTTTGAAAAACGTAAATGCTTCTCTCAAAATGACATACTTCCAAGTATATAGACATCATTTTTACTGAAAACGACTTACATACATTACCAAGTTTAAAACTGAAAATAATTATTTCGGAAATTGAATTACGAGCGCACGCCCCCCCCCCCCCCTTTCTTCCCGCGAATTTCCCTTAGGTGAAAATACCGATTAACCTCCTCCCCCCCCCCTTTGATTGACATTGTAATTATAAAGAAGGAATAATTAGCAAATTAGAAAAAACGAACCTTTTACAGAAATCACAATCGCAAAAAGACAGACAATGAGTAAAAAAAAAGGCTTCATTTACTATCATTAAATATATTCCCTAAATTTTATTTTCAGTATTTTAAAAATATTAATTTCAACTTTAAGATAAGGAAATACAAAAAAGAAATTCTTTTATTAAAAGTCATTTATAGAACACCAATAACAATAATACAGTACCGAGCCCCAACTTCGGCATGCTCGGGGCCGGTGCTATGCCGGATCCTGACCCAAAATGGCAAATTTACGGAACCAAATGTGTCCGACTTACGTAAGTATCAACGCCGACATACGCATTTTTACTTCGTATGCAGTGTTTTCTCAAGTGGTAGATAAAAAGTACTTTTTTTTCTTTTTTAGAAAGTAACATAAGTAAATCAATGCGTTATTATATTTTTACAAAACAAAAAATAATTTATTCGTGGATTTTGATAAAACGCTCCAAATTATAACACACATTTTAGCGAAAATAAACAATTACTCAGTACAGACATAGTAGCTCTCCATTTCGCTTTCACCTGCATGAGAATGAAAATAGAACAATTTCACAGACTATCAGTCTGACAGATTGCAACATTAAGTGATGTGGTACGACGCCACAATTTTCCAAAACGTAACCATAATAATAAACGATTACCCCCCCCCCCCCCCCCCACAAGCTCAACACAAAAACTATCCCCTTTGCTATCAATTTAGCTAAGAGCCGACGCAAGCGGAATTTTTTTCTCGTCCATCAAATAGTGTAATAAAAACAAATTTCACGATAAGAAAGCACAATTAAGCATTAAAATGCTGACATGTTTCCGGATTGCTTGGAATCCCTTTTTCAACACGATAGGGAACTTCTAGATGCAAAAATATAGTCGGTGAAAATACTAGAATGCTACAGAAGCTCGAAGCTCAAAAACTCCGTCTGGGGAAAAACAACCATTGTTCGTGAACCTAAACATGTGCTAAAAGGATGTTTGCATTAGTCAAGTTGAAAATAAAAAATGTGAGAGAAAAAGAGCCAACTATTCATATCAATTAGCAAAGATATTTAAATATTCCGTTTTCAACTATATGTATTAGATTAGGTTAGGTACTTACGTTTTTAATGCAATTGCAATCCATTCTTCAATTTGAAAATAATGTGGATTTTTTTAAACATCCTTATTATGCAATGACACTTCAAAAATCTTAGTTCTAAACGAGTAAACATGACCTCTGTCAAATTAAACTATGCAGCATTTTATTTTCCTACGATTTTATTTCGCCCCTCCTCTCCCCGCGTAGATCGACCAAATCAGTGGGTTTACTGAATTTACGGAAAATATATACGGATGTCTATGTACATGTATATATCAGTAATGTTACTACGGGGGGGAAGGGGAGGGAGCGGAGCTGCAGCGGATCCAGAGCAAGTATTTAGAAGTCGGAGCGAAGCAACGCAGAAAAAGTAGCTGCTCCAGATTTTTTATATAAACTGCAAAACTACAAGTTATTCAACCCAACATTCTTTTTCTTTTTGTGGAAGGGGGAAGTGCTGACCCCCGATGCTGGAGTACGCCACTGCTGTAGCTTCACTATTTAAAAGGAGGGGGGGGGGGGGATGTTCATGAAAAAATAACACTCTCGGAGAATATTATCACTTTGTATTCCAAAACACAACAGTTTTCCATCTTCTTCTTTTAATAATAATAGCTAAAACATCTACTTATGTATATTTCATGAATTTAGAAGAATAACGCATTAGTAATTAACGCATTAAAAAAATACAGACAAATAACGTTTTTGTTGTAAAAGAGAATGAATGAATTATTTTAAGATTAATTCAAAAACATACATCTTGTTTTTTCAAACTTATTAAATATATTTTTCATGCATTAAGAAAGTCTTCAATACTATTTACAAACTTAAATACAAAAAATAAATAAATAACTTAAGGTTTAAGGCATGTTGCACATTTTAGCCTATTTTAGTAAAAAGAAAAAAAATACACATTTCATTTTAGCGAGCCTTTACCGCTTGTCAATTAATGAAAAGCAAAGGAAACGAAATATTTTCCCAATCACAAAGAACCCCATCACTTCCCATTATTGCCGTTAGCAGACCCAAGTCAGAAGTTAGGAATGCACACGCCACGCTAACCTTTCGAAAAAAAGAACTAACACACGAAGGAGCGCCACAATGATTTCATCGGCAAACGCCGGCAGCACATGTTTTCCCCCGCGTCAGGAAAAGCAAAGAACAAACAAGAACTTACGATTACGAAGAATCCGGTATCACCGTCAGTCACGATAAACCGTAATGTATCGGAAACCGGTATCACCGTCAGTTACGATAAACCGTGATATATCGGACCGTGATATATTGCCAATCACGATATATCAAAAGATACAGCAATGTGAAATCGAACATCGGGATGAATGTGTAATACCGGTATTTTGCGATATATCGATATATCGCCCAGTCCTAATGAGCAGAAAATGTATCCTTCAGAAATTATTTAGAAATATTCAAATTATGGCAGGCTATTTGATTTTTCATATGCACAAAACATTTGACACACCAAAAAACAAAGGGATCCAAATGACAAAAAAGAAAAATTATTGCACATAGGGGAAAAACCAATTTTTTTTGTACCAATGGGGTCATTCGTAAATGATGTCACGCTTCGAAAGGGGGAGGGGGGTTGTAAAATGACAAGGAAAGGAGGGGATGTAACAAGAAGTGCGACATTATGTTTATGGAAAATAGCGTGACATGTGACAAAAGGGGTAGGGGTATGTTGAAGTGTGACAAAGGGGGAAGGGGTGTCAAATATATGGGGAAAAACACAACATCATTTATGCACGGTCCCAACAAGGTGTTGATAGAAACCGTGACATGTATTAATATTCAGCTGGGTTTTATGAAAAAACTTTCTCAATAAAAAAAAAAAGATTGTGAACTTCATACGTATTTGATTAAAAATCTTTCTTTTGTTACATATATTCCTTTTGTGCCTCACTGTATCATTGGATATTCAAATCCGTAAAAGAAATAGTTCTAAATCATTTAGACTCTTAACAGTTCATTAGAAAAATCAGTCGTGATTAGCATGATAAAAGTTCATTCATGTGATTTAGTATTATGATCTTAGCAAAAGTTGAATTTTCTTTGAGCCCAAAATCAGAAGAAACAAAAATTTAGGGCATTAATTGGTTATTATTGTTAATTTCTTGTTCTAACTATTATAAAGTACACCTAAGAATTAACTTTTGGCAGGCACTTATGAATCAGAATTCACTGTTAGTGTATATTTATACTTTGTATACAGTAATTATTACACTGATTTGAGCCATTTTTTTAAACAAAAAACTCTGTACCAACATGATTTTTGTGTTAAAGGAAAAATACCTTTTGACACCCTACTTTCATAGTTATTATGGTTGTAAAAATAAAACTAGTACAACAGTTGTTCGAGTGCCTTAGCCAAAAAAGGTTTAGTATTATTCAAAGAACTAATCCCAAATAATGTATATGCAAAATGAAATAATGAAAAAAAAAAATTTTTGCGAAGTTTAGTAGTGTCTAAGAGGAAATACTGTTATCAAGTACCGTAAAATGTATATAATTCTTTTGGTTGTATTTATATTTTTTTAAATCAAATTCTATTCAGATATTTTCTATTTGTTTCTGCAAAAAATATTAGAAATATTACAACTTCTTAAATGTAATTTTTTCTCCCTCTCTATTAAATAACCCTTTTTTATTTATTACTACTCTCTTAACTCAGCGTCTAGTCAGTCGGGAGGGAATCTTAACTCAGTCTAAGCCCCAAAACCCTTTGCCTTCAAGAAAGTCAAGCACAAGGAGAGAATTTTTTTTTAAATTTAAGTATATTTAATTGTTTGACAGTTTTTAACTGTCATCCTTTCATTAAGAAGAGTACTTTGAAATCATTTGACCCTTTGCAAGAAAAATCTTACCCATAAGTTGAATTGGTGATTAAAAATTAGAATTTTGAAGGAAACATTTTTATATTCTTATGAACTACAAAACATCTATTTATGAAATCTAATTTTAGCAGAGCATCTATTTTTTCCTTGCAAATTTTTCTTCAGTATTTATTTCGTTGTTGAATTTTGAATATTTTACATAATTTCAGGAGAAAAAGGCAGAAGCTGAGAAAAAGAGACAAGAACGGAGGAACAAGTCTTTTATTCCACCAGAAGAAAAACCCTACAGAAAAAAGTGATTTCCATAAGACACATCTTCCTGTACATATTGTATTCATATTCCTTCATTAAAAAAATAGATATTTATTATTGGTTACATTGCTATAAAAGGCAACTTGTTTTTGCACCTAAATATGATGAAACACTCCTGCCGCAAAAAAGATGCATAATTTTATAACTATACTATATTGCCTAAGCAAAAAAAGAGAGAAATCTCAAAAACTTAACTTTAGTCAATGAGGAACTTTTTTGTTTATGAGCATCTATTAGTTTGGACTGCATTAATTTATTATATATAGTAAATATATTGTATTCATTTATTTAGCTAAATTTAATACTATGAGAGTTCGCCCAACAATCAAAATTAGACCGTAATAATTAAATTTAGCATTGAATTCATTATGCTATTTATATATTATTATTCATCAAATTTGGAGTTTATAACAGTTTATTTTGAGCATCCTCACTTAAACTAAACATATTGTAAATCATCATCGCCACAGGGCCAATTGCGCTCATAAATGTAGCCGCTTGTACTGTTGCCTTCATACTAAGTTGAGTAAAGCATAAATGTTTGCTTCCACACACTATTCTCATTTTTCATTCCGTTAATTGCTTTTACTTTAACTGCTTAATCACAACAAACTTTTTAACAATGAGTTTTATATTTATTAATATAATTGCTTAATAATTTACTCAACCAACACAAGTTGCCATCTGCTATCTATATCAATATAACATTACAATTAGAAATGAGGCTTATCTGACAAAAAAGGGGGAAAATAATTTACTTATGGGTAAACTGTTTCCAAAAAATTTTTATTGATATCACTAAAACTCGTCAATAGCTACAGTAAACTCCTAGGAGAGCCCACCGCTTTTCAAAATCGCCAATTTGGTAACCATTTCGCAGAACGATAGAAGCTGGGTTTCTATCGATCTGGGTTACCAAGGTTGCGTACTCATCGCCAACCACGCCAATGGGGTGGGCTCTCCTAAGATCCAACCAATAGCTACTAAACAACAAAAAAAAATAATAAGAAAATTGGTTGAAAAACAGAGGAGAAAATGGGGGGTGGGGTGCACCTGCACCCCCCATTTTAGCTGTTTTGTCTTTGTCTATTTATGTATAGATTAGTAAAAAATCTTTAGCAGAAAAGATATTTTAAGATAAAAAGATAGATATACCTTTCTTGCTAAGGAGGGCAGCATTGTAGGATAAACTGTAAAAAATATTTGCATGTTAAGGAAACACAAATCAGCTTTAAAATACAGACATATGTTTCGGGATTGCTTGGAATCTCTTTTTCAATGCAATAGTGGAGCTTCTAGATGCAAAAACATCCCAATGAAACCAACTAGAAGCTCACTATTTCATTGAAAGAGGGATTCCAAGCAATCCCGAAAGATATGTCTGCATTTTAATGCTCATTTGTGCTTTAGTAATTATGTGCAAATATTTTTTAGTTTACTTGTGCACAAAGTACTTTTATTATTTTGAATGTAGGATGGTTACGTTTTATTTCGACTTGCTAAAATATTGTTTCCTTTGACTATGGAAACTATTCTGTACTCAAATTCAATTGCCTCCACAAATTTTTTCTTATGTTTCTGAGTCTGCGTTGGTGCAGTATTTGTACGAGAAATATATTCTTGGACAAACTCTTTGCAGGTGCACAGATTTTTAGAACGCAAATCGGAATGTTTGCTTCTCTCCTTGTTGAAAGCAACTAAATTTTATAAACTGTTATATAGCATCAGTTCGGAGGAAATTACTTATGCTAAACAAACTAGAACGAGAACAAAAATGGCACATTCTTTACACCTGCAGTTCCTCCCTTGAACATGAATGGATTCTTCTTTGCACTCTGCCAGGCAGATTCCTTTGGTTGATGGTAGAACCGCACTGGGTATGGTATGAATACCATCTTCATTGAAGTTATTTTGAATACGTTACCTAATAGCATCTGGTGCACATTAGGGTGTATGTAGTTTAAATTAAAATATTATTTCAATGATTTTTAAAACAAATACAATTAATTAGTAATTATAATTAATTAAAATTAAATGCATAAAAATAGAATAATTTTAAAAAGCATCAACTTCCTATTAAAAAAAGTATATTAGTGTGGCAAATTTTTGTTCAGCAATTTTGTGAGAATTGGTGGTCTCAATTTGGTGGTCAAAATTTAATTTATGTAACAAAAGTATGTATCGAAAATTTCATCCAATTGTTGACACACTTTTCTCCCCAACTCCCCTTTAGCGTAAAGCCTTAGGATGGCCGTTTGTTGTCACCTTGACACAGTAAACCTTAGAAACAGGAGAAGGGGCTAACTTCTTATGCTAAGGAACCTGTGTCAACTATGTAAAACATTAATCCTAATTACTAGATCACACAAAAAACTAAAAACCATGTGTGATGCCGACTATGAATATTTTAGTATTTCTTAGGTAAAAATAAATAAATTGGAACTTCTGGTGTAAGCTGATGTGTGAGTCATCTCCACTGTAAAAGATATATTTATAAGTATAGATTTTGCTTAAATAACACCCGCATTAAATATTACTTTCATATGTTTTGTATGATGTTCTCCTTATTTACATCAGTAGAGACTGTTAACAGCTCATTAAAGTTTTAAAAGGCCAATATTTTCCCATTTATTATGCTTCTTTAAAGTACAAAAATTAAAAGAAATAAAAATACTTTATTTGGTTCATCTGTTGAATATATACATTTTTAATGTAAGTACATGAACTGCGTGAAAATTTATATGGATGAAATGAAATTCTAAAAAATAATTTGTACAAAAAAATTCAATTTTTTAAGAAAATAAATTTGTTATAATAATGTCCATTGTTTAAAAATCCCCAGATACTTCTGTGACATTAAAATTAAAAGATGTTTCGGCAGTATCTAAATTTATTGAAATTTCATACTCCAGCATTTGGCTTGTTTCACTAACTTGTACTGGTGGTTGAATGAAGTAAACTCCTTGCTGAAGATTCATGTACCATTTTATGTAAGAATTAGGCCGTACATCTTCTATTGGTCCCGTCTTTAAGGTCGAGTTCTGGAAACAATAATCTGTCCATAAAACCACTGCATTGCACATCCCTTTGCTGAAAAAATAGCAATTAATCAGCAAAGAAAGACAAAAGAAATTTAAAAATCAGTATGGCAGATCCCCTCTTATCCGGCACATATTTTTAAAATACAAAAAAACAAAAATAGCTTTTAGAGCGCTAGTTATATGGAGGAAACATGCTACGGTACTCAAGTGAATTTTTTCACTCATGTGGACAGAGCAAGAGCACGTGAATGAGGCATTGAGATACGACGAGCTGCAACCATCAGCTACTCCCATGGATGTGATATTCCTAAAGAAATGGCGGGTCTATGTAGGGAAGTGCCGGGCTTCTCATCTGCATCAAAAATGGTTCACAGACTTCTTTACTAGAGCTAGATAACTGGTATGTAACTCTCAAAGTAACTACTAAAAATGCAATCAATCATCGCACCTCCACTCTCTTTTAAATTGCATAATATATGTCCCATTTTTTGTTATCCCCCCCTTTAACCGTATTTTTACTAAACCGGCTTACCATGGGTCCCAATTAAGATGGTTAACAGAGGTTCTACTGTAGTTTCTAGATAGCACAGAGGACACAACTTAATGGGATCACACGCAGGTAAAAATGATTTGATAACAATAAATAGGTGATTATAATAAACAATAAAATTTTAATGCTGGAAAAATGCATACTATTACTGTTCAGTCTTATGATTTCATTCAATTACAAAACCAGAAGTTCTAGAAATACATACCTTGAAATGGCTTGTTTTCCTGAAATACTTAGAGCATTTTTGTAGCTATTTTTCTGGAAATCTACTTGCAACAGGTTAAAAATATCTGTAACAGGCTTGCATGGATACTCCCAAAGAGGATGGGGTTCAACTGCAGTATCTGCAATTGAAATGGCTTTCTAAAAGGAAAGAAAAAACTATTTAGTCCATCATTCTATATACATAAAATCCCGAAAGTGCGTTTGGTTTTTTAAAAACCAAACTGGCAAATTTCAGATAGGGGGGTTATAATCGAGATTTTCGAAAAAATTATTTAAAAAAAATGTTTTTACTATTAATTAAGAGCATCTACTGAAGATAAATAATAGGTATAACCCATTTAAAATTACTTTAAATAATATAAAACAAGATTCAAAAAATAAATAAACAAAAATCTGTCTTATAAGTTTCTAATAGAAAATTGATTGCATGGGGATGGCATCTTTGACTGAAGAAAGAATTTAGCACTTCAGTTAGCAGAAATCCCTATAATTTAAATTTAAAACTCATAAAACGCAAATTTGGCATGTTCGTGGCCAGCGCTACATCGGTATTTCGTAATGTGCCGAGTTTCAAAACACGACCAAAAATGGCGGCTAATGAACGAATCAACGCGAAGAATGAATTCAGCACTTAAGTTAGCAGAAATCCCTATAATTTAAATTTAAAACTCATAAAACGCAAATTTGGCATGTTCGAGGCCAGCGCTATATCGGTATTTCGTAATGCGTCGAATTTCAAAACACGACCAAAAATGGCGGACTCACAAGATCAAAGATGGCGGCTAATGAACGAATTAACACCGAGTACCTGAAATTTGTTTTTAAGCATATAGACCTTGAATATTTATGAATAAATAAACAAATAAAATAAAACACAAAATACAAAAATAAATTGGACATATTTAATCTTTATCGTAAGATGCATAATGCAAAATTTGTTTTAAAATCGTCAGCCATTTGGGGAGGGGGGTTATATTAAGAAATATGGAATGATTCCACTTTCGGCACGAAAGGGGGGGGGGTTACATTCGATGGGGGGGGGCTACTTTCGGGATTTTACGATAATTTTTTTTCTTTAATTTCTAATGGATTGTGTAGTGCATTCCCAGAGATTGGTATCGATCCTTTCAGTGGCACCACAATGAGTATGGTATCATTGTCACAATTTTTGACGCTCAGTTTCCCTGTAGATGAAGGCACCTGAGCTCTAATTGATGCAAACTGCAAAAGGAATTTAATTTAGTCCATAGTATCCACGCCAAACGGATACTCGAGGGATCTTTAACATGCCGCATAATCATACGACATGGGTGCTGTCGATTTTCTGCATCATGAAAATCCATAGACTTTGGACAGGTTTGATCCTGCGAATTTGGGCGTACAAGGCCTACGCCTTGCCACCATGCCGGCTCATCCCATATAATACACATATATATATACACAGTAGAGCCGTGGTTATCCGAGCCCCAACTAATCGAGTTCCAGATTAACCGAGGCACATTAGTCTATTAAAAAAGCGCCTTTAGAGCGGGGCTTTTTTTTTTTTTTTTGGCGCCCCTGTGCCGATGGCGCCCTTACTGACTGACGACAGTTGCTTTTTCATTTTGCTAGTATACAGTTTGTTTTTGTCTGTACTGTACTGTATTTGTTACGTGATGAGTGCTAAACGCAAACAAACTGTTGTATCTTTTGAAACTAAATTACAAGCCATCAACAGACTTGATAAGGAAGAGACATTTAAAAGAGTGGCTTCAAATTTAGGGTAAGAGAATCATCATTTCATAAAATGTGCAGTAAATGCCTTTTTTCAGATTTTTCAGGACATTTTCATTCATTTTATCTTTTTACCCACGTTTCCCTTTCGATTTGGACAGAGTTTGTGTTATCCGAGTTTTTGACTATCTGAGGCAAATCTAGTGCCAATGAAAATTATATAATTTCTTCAGATAAGAAACAAACTTTCACATTAATAGCCTAAAGGTACAAATTTTATAATATAAAAATATAAAAATACTTTTAATTGAAACTATGTTTTAAAAAAATGATTTTAATCTTTCAGCTGTCTCACTTTTCTAACATCTATGATGGGGAAATCAAAGTAATAAATACAAGAATAGCAATCAAATTCTAGGCACATGCTTCAGGGTTATCCAGGAAGAACTTTGTTGATGCAAAAAATATTCATTATTTATCACAATGAAAGCAATTTTTTAAAGATATCTCAATCCCTATTTTTAAACAACTTTCATACAGTAACTGGATAAATGTTCTATTGTTCAATATTTAGTTTTCTGTCAATTAATCAAAGAATTGACTAAAGTTATTTTCACAAAATTAAGCCCATTTCAGAAAAATAATAAATTCTCAGAAAACACGACACCTTGATAACTTTTTAGATAGACCTCTGAAAAAGTAGTGACATACCTGGATCATTTCATCAAATTTTGAGAGATCAAAGCCCTCAGCATTCTTGACTGGTGCCCGTATCCTCCACAAGTCATCAAATTCAACAGCAACAGCGTTAATTTTTCCAATTTCAGGTATGACCACAGCATTTTCTTCTAGAAGTGGATTCAAAACTTTTCTCAAGTGCCAAAAGGTCAGAAGCTCCCACGGTCGTAAACAATTGGAAAAATAAGGTTCTGCAACAACAACATTTACCTAAAAAATTTATCAGATAAATAGGGAAAATAAATAATTTTTAGGAGAACCTAAATGCACTAAAACAAACAAACACCAAATTCAAAGAAAAAATAAATACGGTCTCAAGCATTCTATCATACCTTTTCCATTCCTAAATCTTCTAAAGTGAGATCAACTGGTTCTTTTTTAATAATATGTATCACATATTTTTTATCATTGGACTCCTTGTAGGATTCAATCATATTCTGATGGAAACTACTGGATTCTACAGTGAATACCTGAAAGTTTCAAGTGTCATTTGATTTTAAAAACATATTTCATCAAAGATATGAATAATGTTTTTGCTATTTTTAAATAAGTTGAATATTATAAGTAGTTTTATAAGCATAATTAAATTATTTTTTAATCAATTGTCATCACTGGAAAAAAATTTCATGAAAAAGATTTATCAGTATTCAATGTCAAGAATAGCACTTCATGTTGTTAGTAATACTAAGTTAACCTAAACTTAAATTTTCTCACATTTACTTGATTATCTCATAAGGATTAATTTTTACAAAAATAAGCAAGATTTTTAAACACATAAATCATATAAGCTCTTTGTTCCTTAAGCTAAGAAACAAAG
The DNA here is from genome assembly GCA_038502835.1 of Octonoba sinensis. Classification (NCBI taxonomy): domain Eukaryota; kingdom Metazoa; phylum Arthropoda; class Arachnida; order Araneae; family Uloboridae; genus Octonoba; species Octonoba sinensis. Next base: position 86,574,051 of record CM076605.1, on the reverse strand, counting down.
TACATGAACATATTTATTCCCTTGAACGAATAATAAAACCAGCCTGTTGTGGCCATCATGGAACTTTCTTCTATGTCTCTCATATGAATATTACTAGTCGCCAAATATCTCTCTTATGATACAAATCCTTATTGAAAAAAAGTAAATAAAAATTGTACATAAAAAATTTTTTTAAAACCCAAAATAAACTAATTGAAAGGTTTGTGCTACCAGTGAAGCCTCGAAACGCTAAAAATATCACTAAGAATTTTATTTATTATTAACATGTAGTTTAAATAGCAAACAACAATACAAAACAAAGTATCTGCTCCCTTGGAGCCAGAATATAATTGTTGGAATTGTTGGATTCTTGAGATAAATGCTTAGCGAGAAAAATACTCAATTGCTCCATCCCCCTTGTAGCAAATAGGGCTAAAATTTAATCAACATCACTTCCTATCAGGATGTATGTGTGAACTGAATTTCATTTAATTTTTTGCATTATGTTATGCGTTACAGTGCCCCCAAAAATCTAATAAAAAGTTCAATTGCTCTATTCTGCTTGAAGCAAATGGTGCCAAACTGCAATCAGCACCTGATCTTATCAAGGTCTATCTGTACACCAAATTTTGTTTGAATTCTTCCATTACTTTTTAGATATACCACTCACGCTAAGCAGGAAAATGTTCGATTGCTCCGCCCCCTTTGAATAAATTTCTGCCAAAAGTGATCAGTATCAGTTCCCATTAGGATCCATGTGTGCAGCAAATTTTGTTTGATTTCATACATTACTTTTTGAGTTACAGCAGCAAGAAAAAAATTTAAAAATACCACATACACATAGACATTTTCTAAAAATGGCGAAAACGGGTTTAGCTCACCTCAAAATGTCTAAAACTGTTGAAATTCAAAAATTTTCACGAATCAAATACTTTCTTCCAAATATTTGATATAAAACAAAGTAAAAGACATACAACTAAAAACTAAACATATACTCAGTTGAAAAAGACATTTATGCAACTGGAGATTTTACCCTTTTTTGTTGAAAACAGGATTTAAAAGAAAAATTCATTACCTTTTTAGCTCCCAGTTTCGCTAGTATAAGAGGAAGAAGAGAACCATCACTAACGCAAAGGCAAGTTTTATCAATGACAACCTGGGAGAAAAAATTACACAAATAGAATAATTCAGCCCATTACAAGTTCAGTTGTTATAATTTTTTGAAAGTCTGTGAAGAAAAAAAGAAAAAATAGAGCTTGAAAAATCTGCATTTAATAAATGAATCCAATCTCAATTTATAGTTATCAAAAATGTCTCTTTTAATTTTTTTTTTGTAAAACATGAGAATGTGAGGCAGATTTAGATACAAACAAATTAGACTCTTGGTTGGGGTTAAGATTTGATGGGCAAACTTTGAGTTAAGAAATTTTATCCTCAGATTAAAACAAACTTAGTGGTATAAAATTGCATATTAAATACACAAATACAAAATGTCTCCATTTTTTAAATAATTATAGTTTATTTTGACATCAAACATAATACAATTGAATTATCTGTCAAAGGAAACAAATCACTTTGTGGAACAAAAAAGATGATAATAAAAGAAGGACAGATAAGTAAATTTAGTATGTGGCTTGGAGCTACAATAACCAATGTCCAAATTCGATGTACTAAGAAAAATGGATCTGAAGCATGATCCAAACACATTGACGTGTTTGGACATTGATTGCTGCAAAATAAAAATACAATACTTGCAGAGTTCAGAGAATACTGGTAATTGATGCACAGAAAATTTTACGACATAGTATAATACCCACAGTAGAAGAAAAGAATACCACACAGTATGTAATCCAGAAAGTTGTATATAATCCAGAATGTTAGAGCGGAAAAGAGCATTGTTTGAATACGTATCCTTAAAGGAATATTTTAATATATCCACTCTCCATAACATTTTAAGTTTTTTTTAAAATATTTTTATCAACATTTTTAATGAAGATATTTTATTAACAAATAAAGTTTCAGCTTTTGGTGAGCATGTGATTTTACCAAATAAGTTAAGTTTTAAAATATTATGAATTTCTTTTTATAGAAACATAGCAAAATTATTTAAGTGCACTCAGTACAAAATTAAGTGCTTGTATAACATGACACATAATTGTTTGATTTATTTCACCTTTTCAAAGGTAAAAACAAAATTATGTTCAAGTTGTTCATTATTTTTCTGCATTTAGAGTATACCTAAGGGGGCAAAGGTTAAATTTGATTTGAATGATGCATTTGCATTAAAATTTGTTTATCTATATCATTATTAATAATAAATAGCTGCAGTGAAATTACCTTAAAATATGTTGTTTAACATGTCATATTATTTTTATAAATGTAATAAAATAAATATCCAAAATATTTAAAGTCTGTATTAAAAAATTCAGTTTTTAAAAAAAATTTAAAAATCACAAACTCTGCCTAGCAGCCATGATCATTTCACTATGAATGATGTTGGCTCATAAAATATGCAATGGTCTTACTTTTAACTTTGCAGCAAATACATAACCTTCACATTTGCCAGAGTAGGCATTGCATTTGACACATTGCAAGAAATCAGTCATTTATGCAATTAATGTTAAAAATCAAAAACAAATCATAATTATTACTAAAGGAAAAAAGTTTCAAATTTTATAAAGGTTAAAAAAAAAGTTTAAAGTATGGCTTACCAACCTCTTTCAACATTTGTACGTAAATAGAATTTCTTTCAGCATCATTTTTCATAGCTATTCTACTGTGAGAGTCACTGACGTGAACTAAGCATTTGCATGTCGGGCTTTCTATCAGCTTCTTATTGTTGGCTCTAAAAAAATTAAAAGAACCATTCAAGTTAAAATCTTCAATCAAATAGCTCAATAATAATTATGATGATGATGATAATAATAATAAGGCATTTAATATTCATAAATGATTGAATTGCAGTAACTTCAAAGATATGTCACTGAAAAGTTTTTATATCTAGTATCTAAAGAATTTGACACAATTATCCACTTGAAATGAAAAAAAAAAATAAAATGAATTAAATTTTATTCACTTCTGACAGAAATCCCATTGTTCTAAAACCCAAGTGTGCAAAACCTTTTCCTTATTTTCCTTATGCAGATCACTTTGAGAGGGCGAGAGGGTGCTGTAAATAGCTGCCCTTCTGGAGGACTTCTATGGGTGGAATAGAACAAAGAAAACAATTACCGTTCAAATCAAACCACCTCACTTCCATATTTCTCCAAAAAGTTAGTGCTATGCTGGGATTAGAACCCAGAACCTGCTGATTATCAGCCAAACGGATTAAAACCACGAGTAAAACCCTAAAGAATTTTAAAATTAACACAAAACGTTAAAATATGTATAAAGAAAATGTGATTTATGGGTACTTAAATTGATGAGTTAAAAAGTTTTAAAAATAAGTTTATTTGACTGTGGCTACATCACCATTTTCAAAAATACAGTATTCCATGATAAACAAGGATAGGAAAAGATTTTTAGCTAAGCATGACACAATTGAAGAAATCGCTCACAATTTTTTTTTTTCTTATTTTATAACTACATTATAATTTTTATTACTCTAACAAATTCGTACATAACATCATAACTTGGTATTACTCTCAGGTGCGTATTCTGGAATTTGCTGTGTAGAAGGCAAGTTTTTTGTGATTATAACTGTGCCCCTGAAAAGTTTATACAAAACAGGAACAATTTTAAAGTTTTTAGATTGTTATTCATACTATCTATCACTCCACAATTTTTCTGAATAAATATCATCGAAATAGTTTACAAATACATTTTTTTGGATTTAAGGAAAAAAAGTACTTTTAAGTTTTTGTTTATAAGAACAACGTTACAAAAATTTTCAGACATATTATTTTAGAAAGTATTATACAGATACTTTTTAAATGAAAATTGCACAATTAAGTAACTTGATTCTTATTCATGAATGCATAAATTTTGTTTTTAACCGTACTTCTCTTAGGTCACACGTTCCCAACCTTTTTCATGTTACGACCTCATTTTTAACAGCTAAGCAACTGGCAATATCATACATGTAAACGCACACTTTCACAATAGTTTTAGCCCAAAAAGGATACCTTTTGTTTTTAAAGCCCATGGAAATTGTAAGTTTATTTATTTTTATTTTATTACGTCCAAGGACTGCAAAATAAACGATTTTACAGTGAAGTTGTACAGAAATATTGCATTTTTATTTTAACATTTTTCTGTGTCTACTCTAAACTCTCACAGAAAACATAATACAGTAAAACCTATAAAGTTGACCTCTTTTGTAAGTTGACCACCTGTATAAGTTGACCCTTGTTGTCAGGAACGGAATTAGCCCTTTACTCTCTATAAGTTGACCACCTGTCTAAGTTGACCACTAAAGTGCTGCACCACAAGTGGTCAACTTACACAGGTTTCACTGTATTTGGAATAGAACTAAATTTGGCACACAAATGGACCCTAATGGAAAATAGGGCTAATTAGTTTTTGACAGTAATCCTGTTGAGAGGGATGACTCAATTGATCATTTTTCATGTTATGTTTAACTGCTCTCAAGAAATAATTCAAGGATTTTTTTAAAAATGGTTGATGCCATATAGTGAATGCACCTGCATTTATTTGAATATTTCTGTAAATTACTTAAATCTATTCAAATATTTCACATTTATTGAATATGTTCCATAATCCATATATTATTTGAATATTTTTGGTATATTTATGCTTTGTTTTGAATATTTTTGATGGATCTTTTTCTGGTCGGATATGACGGACATTATCACACCACTGGACAATTTCTTTATAATTTATGCCTTTAAGTTAAGCACAAAATAGTTCAAAATGATATTTAGTATAAGAAAGTGTCATTTTGTCTATGTGGTTAAGTGTTTTGATATAAAATTAGAAATTATAACATAACCCCAAGAGATGTGCCTCGCGATCTCTGATGGCTTGTGACATACAGGTTAGGAACCACTGTCTTACATTTAATTTTAGGAAAAGGTAATAAGACTACTTTACTTGAAACTCTTTCCTAAGGCAAGGTGAACTGAGCAAAGAATTTACTGTTAAAAATACATATACTTTTTTATTACTAAATTAACTTATTTAAAACAAACTTTGTTAAATTTATTAGAATTCTCAACGCAGGGAATGAAAATTATCCTCATTTCCTTCATGCATCTGCACCTGATAACTCCTACAAGAATGCCCACATAGAAAAGCGGCAAGAAATAGCGTGAAAAAAACTTAAGTGCACAGAATTTCGCCTGTGACATTGCATGGAAGATTAGCTTTATTCATCATACTTCTGTATGAAACAGAACTTACTGAAAAAGTACCTGACCACTTTCAAGATAATTAATGTTAATGAGCCTTTTATCAAGTTTAATATTCCTCCCAGAGGGCTAACAAGATATTTCTTGACAAATTTATGGCATAAGCTACAAAACACAGAAAACTTAAGATAGCAAATTTATTTAAGTTTTGATATATATGCTGCACTCTTAGCAAATTAATGAGTGCTATGAATTTATTACCTTAAAAAGTAAAATAATTATAAGCAATAGGTACTTAGGAATGGCAAACCATAGGCTGTATTCATCATGGTAGGCAGTAAGTGTGATTTTGTCTCCTTTTAAAACAGCAACAGTTTCGGGAAGATAATAAATGGCTTGCATCCAATGATCCCTCCACTGAAAATGTAAGAGAGCACTTTCCATGAGAATTAAATGCAATTAAAATAAGTGTACACAATCACAAAAATGTATGCATAAGTACTGTACCTTTCTGTCACTATAAAACTGAACAAACTTAGTTTTATAATGCAAAAAATACTCAGAATTGCATATACACTCAGACCTCGTACAAGGTCACCTGCATATAAGGTCACTTTTCTTAAGTCTGGCTTATTGAATATCAAACGAATATGAATCGGTTATAAGGTCACCCTGCTTATAAGGTCACTTTCGTGAAGTCCTTCGGAGGTGACCTTATATCGAAGTTCGACTGTATATATTACTGACAACCTGTGCATACAACGATGATAGTGTCCACAATGTTGTTACAAGTTGGATTTAAGAACAAGAAAGAAATAGAAATACGAAAGAGTTTTGCTATTTTGAAGCACAGTTTCATTTCCTTGTGTTTGATATACACTGGATTTAAAAATTAATGACCAAGGATGATAAATAAAACTAGTCTTTCGATAAATTTTAATGGACTGTATAAAAATATGAAACATATATATTGGTGCAGATTGCACACAAAGTGCTATTAAATCAAGACACAATATCATGCTAAAATTGGCAGGAGATGTCTGATCAGGTGTCAAGGAAGAAACCTGACCTTTCCCAACCCTGTGCTCTGAAATATATGTTCCCTCTAATTTGTATGCAATTTTCATTGTGAATGTGTTGCTTATCATGTTGAATTAGTTGCCTTATCAAAAGTAAAGAAAAAAAAATCCACAGCATGGACGAACAAAATCAGAATAGTGAGTACTCACAAAAGTAAAAGTAATTGGTTTTCAGTTGAGTTAGTTGTCAGATTGTTATGAATAGTTAAAATTACATCAGTAGTGTCACTATAGGGAGGGGGGCAGATTGTGTCCATGCAGGGAGACACAATTTTGAGGGGTTTTGTGGGAGCTGACACCCAAAGTGAAGTGAAGAGCTTTCGAAAAATGAATATATACTTGCTATTTCAACGTATCATAGCCGAAATCAATAATAAATCAAGTAATAATAAATCAAGTGAAAGTCACATCAAATAAAATAGATTTTTTCTTCACCACAGAAAATAATACAAACTGTAAAATTAAAAGTATATACAACACAACAATGTTTTTTTTTTCTTTTTCATTTATAGGGGGAGGGGTGACATCACTAATTACCACCCAGTGCGACAATCATGCTAAGAATGCCACTGATTACATAATAGATAAACATCTTTTGAAAAAAAACCACAAATTTCCTTAATATTGCAAGAACACATTTTTATGGAATAATGCGTGTTTCACACTATCAAAATCTTTGTCATAGAGGAGAGAAAGACAGAACATGAATATAATACAAATGATACCATGATATAAACACAATAAAAAGGACATGAAATCAGTAATAACATAATGTAAATGATAAGATGCGGGTGCTACACTATCTACCAAAAAGTATTTGGACACTTTGGATTTTAGACATTTCTTTTTTAAGTCTGAAGAAATATTAAACTTGCTGTTCTGTATTTTGTACCATGAAAAGAACATACTTAAACTCACATTTAGGAAACAAAATTCAGGCTTATCGGCGGCGATTAGAGGGCAGTCAAAAAATTAAAGAAGAAAAACAACACTTTTGAACATCTTGTATCAGAAAGTGATCGAAATGTCCTGTAACTTTCGCAAAACATTTTTAATTATATACGCAATGCTTACTACTGCTTTCGTCAGAATAGCAGTAATATTCATGAAGATATGGGTATTTGTTTTAAATATTCGAAATTTTGCCCAAGTGTTTTGCTTATAACTCGCTAAGTTCAATCTCAAATTACCTGAAACTTGCAGACAATTTGGCAAAATAAAAAGGAAGTATGGTACCAAAACTTGGGGAAAATGTAATAAATAGTCAATGAGATTTGAGCAGTTTTATTAAAACAAATGTTATTGCGCATGCACGAAAGATACTAATTATTATTTTTAATAATTTGGTAGTGAGATCTATGGAGCAACTTATGTAAAAGTTTCAGTTGAGTATTGATATTTTTCAAAGAGATATACACCATACAGTGAGCCGTATTCAGCAAGTTCTCAAATTGGAGAAAAAAGATATGGGGTTTTCCACAAATTTTTATATTGCATGATAATTTGGGCAAAGTAAACAGCAGCGTTCAAATTCAGACTCAATAAACACAAATAATGCAATTTAATTAAGTTTAACAACTCAATTTTCCAATTTATCATGCAATATAAAATTTTGTGGAAAACCCCTTATCATTTTTCTCCAATTTGAGGGCTTGCTAAATACGACTCACTGTATGGTGTATATCTCTTTGAAAAATATCAATAGTCAACTGAAACTTTTACATAAGTTGCTCCATAGATCTCACTGCCAAATTATTAAAAAAAAATAATTACTATCTTTCGCGCATGCGCAATCACATTTGTTTTAATAAAACTGCTCAAATCTCATGGACTATTTGTTACATTTTCCCTGCAATTTGGTACCATACTTACTTTTTATTTTGTCGAATTTTCTACAAGTTTCGTGTAATTTGAGAATTGAGATAGAACTTTGCGAGTTATAAGCAAAGCACTTGTGAAAAATTTCGAGTATTTAAAACAAATGCCCATATCTTCATGAATATTACTGCTATTCTGACGAAAGTGGGTGTAAGCATTGCATATATAATTAAAAATGTTTTGCGAAAGTTACAGGACATTTCGATGACTTTCTGATACAAGATGTTCAAAAGTGTTGTTTTTCTTCTTTAATTTTTTGACCGCCCCCTAACCGCCGATAAGCCTGAATTTTGTTTCCTAAATGTGAGTTTAAGTATGTTCTTTTCATGGTACAAAATACAGAACAGCAAGTTTAATATTTCTTCAGACTAAAAAAAAATGTCTAAAATCCAAAGCGTAAAAATACTTTTTGGTAGATAGTGTATAAAATGAATTAGAACACATATGATACAAAAGCCATATCAATAAGAAACAAATATTTTAGACTACAAACTACCTGTGCTGTTTCAGGATCAGGTTGCATCCATTTAGGTCCATTACACAAGATGACTTCTCCATCCATGTCCATCTTTAAATCCCACCACATGAAAACAACATCACAATTCCCTTCTCTAAGAGTGGACACTTGTTTTATGAAAGTTTCATTCATTTCTATGGATTTCGTCCCAGTAAAATCAAACCTAAGAAGTGAGTGAGAATGAATAAAAAAGGAACAATGTATTTTTCAGGAACTGTTATTTAAAAACTGAAACACAAAAACGAAGAGAAAGAAAAAAAGATAAAAGATGGAGAAAACCTTTTAATGCAACAGATCCATAATACTACTTAAACTTCCTCCATAAAAAAATGGATTAGTATACTGCTAAGATTGGAGCAGGGAACCTGTAACCTTTCAAAATTTCATGCATTTTCAATAATATAGCCCACTGCAACCAGAAAATACATTGTATTTCTTGCAGCAAAAAATTGTTGTTATGGCTTTACATGAACAGCATGAGTGTTCCTGTTCTATTTTATATCATAATGCAATTGACAAATTATGGTCATTTTGGTAAAAGTAATTTTTAATGATGGAATAAATGACAGCCAATGAGCACAAGTCAGGTGAATGATTCATTTTGCATTATAACACATATTTTATTTAATTATTTCAGAAAACAAATATTGACTTCCACTCAAAAAAAAAAACTTTCCACCTGGCAATAATGCAAATACATAAGTCACCTTATATTGAGTGTTTAAGCATGTACACACTTTCCAGCTGAACACACAAGCTATATTAAAATTTCCTACATATAAAGGAAAACTCATAGTAAGTACCAACTGGAATTTTTATGTCTAAAAACTCAATTTTTTAAAAGTAATTATGAGATGCTCATGGCAATATTTGAAAGTATTTTTGCATCAAGTTTCTTTTATAACTGATGATAAAGGTTTAACAGAATATTAAATAACATTTCAACTGCAATCAGATTACCAAACTATGCACTGCTACAAAAAGGGTATATTAAAGTTCAATAATGTATTTACAAGATAAATAACTGCACCATTTATAAATTAATCCTAATTAATAACTGGAATATTTCATTGAGGATTATTCATATGAAATTATAATTAGTTTTCCAAAAAATGAGCCAATTATTAAATTAAAGCTATTATCAATATATAATACGTTTAAAATTTACAAATGCCCAAATGAGTAGAAATATTTCAGTTAAAAGATGCAACAAATAAATTCCTAATGGAAATAACATACGTAAAAACACAAACTGGCTCCGTCAAAGCGTGGAATTTGTCTTTTGGAATTTGAGACATCTGCACATCATGGACAGAAGCAGATCCTGGGCATGAAACAACACTTTTTGGTGGATATATACATTTGTCAGAATCTATCGCAATTGGGTAAAGCTTATTCCAACTTGTTATTAATGGTGAATCAATGACTTGAACAAATACAGAGGCTTCAGATGGTATAACAATGCAATTAGGCTATAAAAAAAGCAAAGTAGGGGTATAATGCACATTATGATTTTTAGAACCTTTTTTATCTCATTTAATTTAATTTATTAAGAAATATAAAAACAACATTTTTAAGATTTTCTCTTTTAGAAAGTAAGACAAAAAAAAAAAAATTAAACCAAATATATAGGTAAGGACTGAATACACACATTAATTAAAGTAAAATAAAATATTGTCGTCAATACTGCAAAAAGTTGCATGTCAAGTGACAATTGATTTTTAAAAAAGTTTTTATTTTTATTTATTTTAATGTTTGATTATTGTAAGAAAAATTGAATTTGGTATTCTTTTCACTTACGTCATCTTTCAGAACCTCAAAACTGCTCATTTTTATTACAAATAAAATTAAATCCCAAAATGGAGAATTTTTGAGACACAACATCAATGATATAAATACTTAATGTTAAAAAATCCAAAATTCAAACAATCAATGAATAAAAATTAAATAGAAAATAAAAATAAAATAACAATTAAATTTCAGAGTGAAACTGAAACAATGCATGATTCTTTGAATTTATAAACACAGTTCAATTTTTTTTCATGTTTACTCACACTAAAATACCTAACTAAATTTCATACCTCTAGTAAATTATTTAAAGCATGATGAAAAGTTTTAAGGGCTCCTTCTCCTATAAGCTCTGTATCGAACACTTCAGCAACTAAAATGTTTGCTTTTTCCTTCAAATCTCCATCTAGAAAAAAAGAAACAAAACTAAAACAAAAATTACATACAGATTTGACACATTGCATCACCAGAGGAACAAGGTAAAATAGGAATAAATTCAGAATGTTTTATTAATGGCAAGTATTTATATGCGTTTTAAGTTATTTGAGATAGTTCAATTACTAGCTGAAACTGGGTTATGAAATGGTTCCATAATTATAGCAAAAATTGTATATCCAATAACAGAAAGGGTCAGGTGGGGTAAAGTGGTCATAAAATCTATTTTTCAACTTCGATGGACAATAAATATAAAAAGTTGTCCAAAACCTTCAGATTTTTTGGTTGATATTTAACATTACATTATTATAGAGTACATTGCCTTAAATTTGGGGCAGAAAAAAATATAGTAAAACAATTTATTGACACTTTCCTTTTAGGATGCATTTATGACCACTTGACCCCAGGAGAGGAAAAAAGTCAAGTGTGAGAAAAAAAAAGAATTTTAGAAATGAATCAAAGTCACGTCGGGAAAAAGGGGGGAGGACAATTAGTAACTTATACTAACCTTCACCAACAGTTAAATCTGTTGAATGCTTCAAAACAATTTTTATTTTTCCTTCAAAACCATTTTCTTTGATCACATCTTCTGCACATTTTGCTACTGGTCGAAAAACCTGCAAAAAGGCAAAACTTTACAATAATATTTAGCAGTCATAATCAAAAAACATCAATGAAAAATCGTCAGAATTCTACCTCAGAGTGGAAGATAATTTAGTAAACGTGAAAAACAGTTAAACTAGTAAGCCATTAAAGTAAAAAAGGTTTCTCTTTTTTCATGGACACTATGACTTAATACTAAAATTACAGATTAACAACTGCAATGTAACAATTAAAATTTTAATAGCAGATAGCCAACTATAAGGCAAAATAAAAGAAGAATATGACTTTTGAATGTGTAAGAAATGCAAAATATTGAACTCCTGCAAAAAATATAATGTTGAAAGTCAATCTCAGCGGATGCAACAGTTTGTGAAAAAAATGCTGCTGCTTTAAGCTCAAGCATAAAAAAGTACACCAATGAAGATCAACACTTGAACCGGGCCTGTAGCCAGACTTTGACTCCGGGGGGGGGGGCAAACTTTTGGACAAGAGAGGCCAGAGTACTTTTTCAATTTTTTTCTAACATGTTAGAGAATTTATGCTCCATTTTGGGCGTTTTCTTAAAATTTAAATTAATAATTTATTTAATAATAAATGCAATTATTTTATTTATTAATTGATTAATTAAACAATTAATTAATGAAACTAATATTAATTTAATTCAATACTGAAATTATTTGATCTTAAAAGAAATACTTACAAAATAACTTACAAAAAGTACACAAACTTACAAAAGGCAGAATTGAATTTTGGACAAGAGGGGCCAGAGTACTTTTTCAATTTTTTTCTAACATGTTAGAGAATTTATGCTCCATTTTGGGCGTTTTCTTAAAATTTAAATTAATAATTTATTTAATAATAAATGCAATTATTTTATTTATTAATCGATTAATTAAACAATTAATTAATGAAACTAATATTAATTTAATTCAATACTGAAATTATTTGATCTTAAAAGAAATACTTACAAAATAACTTACAAAAAGTACACAAACTTACAAAAGGCAGAATTGAATTTTTAAAGCTTATTCTAAGAATGTCTTTTGTAAATTAATAAAATATATGAAATAACATAAAAAAGTGAACATGTTTTAACGATAATTTTAGTGTGAACAACCATTCAAAGTAAGATATTAAAGCATAAAACATGTATTGATATGTTACAGTAAAAAACTGGACTGCCCATGATCCTTTCATTAGTGCCTGGTTTAGATTTAAAACAGGAAAAAAATGAGCTGAATAAAGGAAAACCTTCATGTTTTTTTTATTTTTTCTAAAATTTGAATTAAGAGATAAAGGTGCATGGGAACAGGATTTTTTAGATATGACTTTGGGTTTAAACAAATCAAAAAGTTAAAAACAGAAATACCATAGATTATTAGGGTCCAATTAATTAAGCTAGGACGGGCAAAATATTTTCCAGGTCGTGCGCTACGGGCCTGACTTGAACCTTTTTTTTAGATAAATTAAATATTACTACATAAATAACAATAAAATATAACAGTCTGGCATATTTAGAATATATACATTTATGATGAAATATATTTTCATAAGTTAAAACTCGATACAATAGTCTGACACTTCGAAAATATAAGCAAATATCAAAATACAAAAAATATCAAATAAAAATTAAACAAGCTATAAAATCCACTATAAATAAATTAATGCTGAATTTTAAGAATAGCACTTAGTGACAAAAGCTAACATTAAATTTTTGTGACTGTGACCTATTTAATATCCAGAAGCTTTTGCATTGTAAAAGGGGTTCCCATAACCCCGAAACATGTCCATCGATATTTTTTGAAATTTTTGAATGATATTAAATGGTATTAATATCATCAGTTTACTCATTAATTATTTCCACACAAAGGTAAACAGAAACTAAAGCCTGGTCTTGCCCCTAATGGAAAATGACCTAAATCCATAAATTACTGATGATGATAACCCAAGACTATGGAAAAAATTTAAAATCCATGAATAAAAAATAATCTGAAATCAATATTACCTCACAGGCTGTAATAGAATCTGCCCCAGAACGGGCAGCCATCATAGACAACAATCCAGTTCCAGTTCCAATGTCCAAGACTTTGGCTAATCTCCCTTGTTCCTTCATTGACCTGACAGCTTTTTTTATAGCAGTATAATACTTTTGATTCTGTGCAGAAATAAGAACAGTACATTTTAAAAATCACAATGCGGATGACCTTCCCCTAGGATTGAAAAAGGGCAGGGTGCTTCTGTAAAAAAAAGGGTATTTTTCCAAATTTAGGGCATCTTACCGAAATAAAGGGCACATGTAATTTGAAGTAGGGACCGCCCTCCCCCATTGTCACATGTTACGCTATGTTGCACAAGCAGAATGTCGCACTTCCTGTTGCCCCTCCCCTTGTCACACTTTGTCACAATTTCAGGAACCCCCCTTCCCCCCTAGAAGCGTGACATCATTTATGAATCCTCCCCTAGTAATACTTTATTATTGCCATAATTTAACATTTTAGTCAACCATCAACATCATCACAGTGAAACTGAACATTGAAAAATATCTATATACTAATTTGACAATATTCATTTTTAAGATCGTTTTCAATATTTGAAGTAAAGCATGAAAAAAATCTGCTTGTATATTCAAGGCAACATCAACCAATAATGATTTTAAATTCAATAAAATATCTAGCAAGGATTTTCTGAGTTATACATTTTTACTAATTTATGAGAGTGTTTCTGTTCATTCCAGTACCTCTGAAGATCTGATCACCTCTGAGGAATAATAAGAAAATTAGAATGTATCTTTTCTTAATACAATAAAGCTTCAGTAATAATAATTAGAGCCCGGATTTTGATGACCTAAATGATCACTGAAAACGCCCTTTAAAATTTTTAACATGTCCTAAAAACAGCAAAATTGCAAAAAATGACATTATAATTAATCAAGAATACCAATTGAAAGCAATGGTTTATTAGGTTATGGGAGTTTTTAAGAGTTGCAATATACTCAAGCACAGAATCATTGGAAGAGTTTCAGGCTACACACAAAAAATTACCCAAAGCCAAAAAAGAGACATAAAATGATATGAAAAAAAGAATCCCCAAAATCTCAAAAAGTGCCCGAAAAATCTCGCAACTGTCGGCCCTAAAAGAGATCATTATTAATTTTGTAAAATGTTTAAACTAAAAAAAAAATTCCTTATTTATTTTATGATTTGTGATAATACTACTTCTTTTCAATAATTGTTTATTGTTTTTTAAAGAAGTTGGATCCAGGTAAATTAACAATTTTCTAAAAATTTCTTATTTATCCACAATTTAGTATTTTCTAAAAAGTAAATAGCTGTCAATACTAAATTCAAATTTGAAGTAAATAAATGAAACAATAATAGTGATTTAATAATCGTGAATAATTAGTGATAAACGCAATTTTCGACAAACACGCGTTCAATATCGGCACAGTTCACAAAAAAAGTCAGAAACTATCAAAATCAAATGCAAAATAAGTAGATTTAGGGTAGCATGTGTGAAAAATATCTTCTAATTTAGAAAATAATTGAAATTTTTACTCGATGCAAAAGGATTAAAATCTCTAACGTAGAATCCAATTTTCGGCGAAGCTCGTGCACGATTTTGGCTGTTTCTATATTTATACTTTTTATTTTCTTTTTTAATTGTTAAAATGAAACGACAAATAAGCAGATTTAAGGTAGTGCATGCAAAAAATATCTTACAACTTTCAAGATAATTGAAATAATTCCAGGATGGAAAAAGATTGAAATTTCAATCACGGTAAGCAATTTCCGGTAAAAATCGGTGGAAAAACTAGTTTCCGTATGGCCCAAAACTTAACTCCTATTTCTTTCTTTATTTAATTTGAAGTAGACAAGAGAATTTAGGAAAAGGTCACGTGTCAAAATAAAAGTTCGGGAAAGGCTTTTAGCATTTGCAAATGGTAGCCACATTGGCGACTTCAATGAAAACAATGGTCGCCAAAACGTGAAAATTGGTCGCCTTTGGCGACTGGCGATCGCGAGTTTTGAGCACTACAAGAAGGGCGCAATTTCACTAACAAAAGAGCAAGATGGGCGCGTTTCCGGAATCCAAGGGCGGGCCCCGCCCTTGGGCGCGGCGCCCAAGCCTGGGGGAAGCACTGGCGGATACAAAATGCAATCTTTATAATATCATTACAAACATAGATATATTACATGATGTGAGAAAAGAATCATGTTAGAAAGAAGAAGAAAGCGTGTAATCAATTAAATAAATAGAAACAACTAAAAAAAGCAAATTTCTCTAGTGAAACCAGAATTTTTTAGAAGCAAAATACAGTTGTTGCATAAAAATGAAGAGGGTCATTGTATGTAACTCTGCAATTTTCATTGCAAGTATGTGCTTAATAATGTTGGCTCCCTTTACATATGAGGCAAAAGAATAACCAGCACTGCATCATATGACAGGGATAACCTAATGGTAGGACTGTGTCCTTTGAAAAAATTTTCTTATTTGGCAATTTTGACTGACTATTCGGTAATTTTGGAAACTTATGCATGACGACCTTCTTTTTGTTTGCTTGTTATTAGCATAAACTAACAACAAAAACTAATTGTCAATAATAATAATCAAGGCATCATATTTTAGTTTTTGTAAATTAAGAAAATAAATTTAAAAAATATTCTCAATAGGTCTCATAAATTCTCAACAGATCATGTTAGATTAAGCTTGAACTACGTTCATATTTTACGATTCTGAAAAAGCTTAAAGTTACATTCGGCAAATTGAAAATTTCTACACAGATTAACTCATTGAATTCTCTTCAAAAAGCACATTACATAAACTTGATTTAAGAAACTAAATCAGAAATAAGAATTGAATTTCTTAAACAAAGTGGAACTACACGGAACAGAAAAAGATTATCGCAGCCCTGTAAATATAAATAAATAAATTATTCATACAAATAAATTAGAATAAAAATCTTACTCGTTCTGTATCATGCAACATGTCAGCATATGCTGATCTGTAAAGAGGAAAGACAGTAAGTGTTACAGCTTAGCATCATTCAAGACAAAAATTCATTCATTCTGCCTTTTTGGCAGAAAGAAACAAAATAATGGGCATATAAAAATATATAAGCAATCAGCAAAATACTAGCCATAACTTAAATGTTTAAACTGAATTAGTGTGAGGTACTATCTTTTCTGCGACGTTAGGTGCAACATAGCAAATGGTCTAGGGTCAAGGTGTTCAAAATAAAATGTGAAAAAACCTCTTTATATACAGTTCAACTTTTATTTTTAAACAAAAATAATAGTTGATCAACCTGAAAAACACAATGTTGGATGTCTTTGTATCCAGTTCATATGTTTTTGCATTAAGAAAATGTGTAATTGATGTAGATTTCAATGTGGAATAACTTTTCATATTTTATCTTGATTCCTAAAAATAATACTTTTTTTTCTATTTTGGATTCTAATCTATTACTAAAAAAATCGAGACATGGCCTTGTTTACATTAAAATTTTGACAAAGATGCCACTACCCAAAAGATTGTCTTTGTGAGAATCAAGTAAGTCATTTTAGCCAGGTGAAATCTAAATATCAAGCTAAAGTTATATGTATGCTTTTTGATTAATGCATTTTAAAAATGGGTAGTTTATTTTAGCATTCCGGAAAAATTTTCATAATAGGAAATTAGGGAATCAAATATGCAATAAAATAGCCTACATATAGTTGTGATAGCTAAGTGATAATTTCAAAATCGGAACGGCGGTGATTAGATCATTCAAAGGAAAAAAAAATCGCAGAATAAAGAGGGATAAAGAATACACTTATGAATATTATCACCATTTCACTAAAGTCATTTCTGAAAATTCTATTCAGATAGTATTTTCATATAGTACTTAATCTAATACCAAACCAATTTATAAAATTCAGTAATGCACTTCCTGTACTCTATATAAGAATAATAAAAACATAATTTCAAGGAAATACAAAGCAAAAATCTTAACTTTATGCAACTGTTTACTAAACAAAATTAATACGAACCGCGCAACCTCTTGATAATAGTCATAATACTCCGGTTCTTGTATCCATTCTTTTTTACCTATTAAAGGATTTACTGACACTCTAAATACGCTCATGTTTGCAAAAAGTATTCTCTGATGATAAAACGTATATAGTTGACAGATGAACGATAGTTTCACGTGTTTCAATAACATTCACAATACCGGCACAAAAAGCAAAAATTGGATTTTTTTGTTTACGATACAAAGGTGGAACGATATTAATATCGATATAGTATGAAAACAAAACTAAATACGAAGGCTTTACAAAAAAAAAAGAGTGACATTTCTCTTATTAGAGTAAATAGAAATGTAAGGCATGACTAGATAAAAACTTTACTTAGCATAGAGAAAAGTTTCATTTCTTTCTTTTTCAAAAGTATAGACCACGTATAGCCGAAGGTAGTATGACGTCACTTCAGGCATTAGATATGACTTGCGGCAAAAGCAACATGTGCGGATATATGGAGGGAAAGTAATATTATTTTTTGATCTTACTTTCTATAGAATGAAGATTAAAAATACCCACTCCCTCCACAGGTCTGAGTCCAAAATCAACCCATTATTTTATATATAACCAATTTATCTTGCGCATTTTATGTTACATTATTTTAGCTCTCTCATTTTTTGTAATGCTTTTTACTCGGGCTGCTTATTAATGAGGCATTTTTTTTAAATCTAAATCTTTCCCTTTGTGTTTTTAGTATAACCTTTTCTATTTATTACTCCCTATGTTGTATAATTTAAATTTATTATTACTTTTATTTGAGTATTAAGATCACAATTTTCTTCTCTCTCTCTCTCTCTCTCTCTCACACACACACACCCCTTTTTTAATTTAATATGCTGCCGATGTCATATAATTCTAGATCTTTTCTTTATGAATGCATTTTAATCAGATATTAAAAATCCGAAGATTGTTTAATGAATCTATTTTTTAACTCTTTCAATTTCTATTAACCTCTTTTATATTATTTATTAATCTCCTATATATTTTACTAGTGGTACCCGCACGGCAATGCCCGGGCTGAATTTTAAAAACGTCGCCTACGGTTCTGTTCTTTCTAAGAGCATGAAAAACGTCACCTACCCCCATGTCCTTGATAAAAACGGAAAAAAACGTCGCATGCGGCACTGTCCTTGCTAAGTATAGCCGGGTACAGACTGGAGCACAAATGGGCGAACGAGCAAGATTAGCTCAGTAGGGGGTTGATGATGGGTTTTTGGAGTCTCCAGAAACAACCTCTTTCGCGGTATTAAGGGGTTTGAGTTAATTCAATTTGCTTCTTTCCACGCAAACAGCCCGCCATGTTGGGTCACAGCCACTTCTTTCTTGCGCGGACATTTCGAATTACAAAATCAGTTCGAACTATGAACTTCTCAATGCATTTTAAATAAAACATGAAATTAATTAAAATTTCAATTTAAAATTACATTTCAAACTCAGCCGTTTCGTGATAAGGACATGGCATGCCACTGCAACTATGTTTAATAACAATAACAATTCAAAAATTGATCCGCTAACTAATGCCAAAAAAAAGCTGCATTGAGTTGCATTTTATTACAAAACATTTTTCTAGTTATTTTCAACATGAAAATATATTTTTCGATTATGGAATTAAAGTTGTTGAACTCGCATAGTAACAGAATGACATCCATTTGTGTCATTCCACCTATGAATAACAAATAAGAATTAAGGTTTTTGAAGATACAAACGCATCACAATATTTTAAGCTCAAAATATGCTTTTAAACCAAAAGCTTCTGTTTAAATTGTTGTATAATTCGTTTTATATTTACCTAATATTTTCTATTTATTAAATATCGTCTGTATTTCGTTAACATTTAAAACGAACGTTGTTTAATTATTTTAACTTCCAATGATTTAATACTATTTAATGGTTTGTTATTACTTTTCTCTTCTACTTCAAGGTACAAAAGCAACAGTTACGCTACATGTATATAATGCTTACATTTATGGGAGAAAGTGTGATAAATATGAAAACCAAATTTGAATTTAATCAACAAATATATTTCAGTTTCTGTTTAAGGTGTAAACTTGGGGAAAGACTTTAATTTTAAAATTGAAATGACTTTCCTACTTTTTTCAATTTTCTTTGCCACTATTTAATTGCTTAGATATTTCATTCCATGCACCCTCTATTATCGGTCGAATTAATTAGAATCGTAAGTGTTGTATCTTGACGTGATTGTGATGTTTGGTACAATACAACAAATATAATTTATTACGAAAAGTGGGTTATTTATTATACATATTTACAAGACATTTAAGAAATGCTAACTACACCGGCGACGGCCGTTAATCGACTCTCAATTCTGTAGAACGAGATGTTGCTCGGCAAAACGTCGGGCTGTTGCCAACATCTTCCCCTTTTAAGTCATGACATAATCCTTGAATCTTTCAGGACGTTTGATGGTTCTTTGTGGTCTGGTCCGCAAAGTTGTTGAAGTGTCGGGTGGAGTAACAAACTCACTCAATAGAGATTCATCTATTTCTGATCTCTCAGTTATGGAGTTGAACCATGTGTCCTGCTGCAGCGAGTCAGAGGCTCTGAACTCGTCAACAAATGGATTTGAATTAGGACATAGTGTTGTACTTGCTTCATACCGATAGCGTAGTTGGTTTGCATGAGAGCGAACGAGTCGTATTCTGTCATTCGACTCAAGAAACACATTGTAAAGGACATTCCCCTTACGTTCTGCTATTTTTCCTGGCTCCCATTTCCAGTTGTTATTTGAGTATACTTTAGCATAAACTAAATCACCTTCTTTGAAGAATCTATTTTCTGCGCCATGATGTTTATTAAACTGAAAATTTTGTTTTTCATTCATTTTGTCAGCTGTGTCGTCAGAAGGACGAATCAAGTCCAAAACTGTTCTCAGTTTTCTTCCAAGCATCAGTTCGGCAGGTGATTTATTTCCGATATATTTGTTTGGTGTGTACCGGTAAGTGAATAGAAATGTATTAAGAGCAGCTTGTAGATCTCCCCCTTGCTGAATTTTCTTAATACCTCTTTTGAAAATGTCTACAAAAATCTCTGCTTGACCGTTTGATTGAGGATGATGTGGAGGTATTCTATAGTGCTGTATACCATTTTTCTTGCAGAAATCATCAAAAAGATTACTTGTGAACTGAGTACCGTTGTCAGAAACTATAATTTTTGGCACTCCATATCTGGCACAAGTTTGCTCGATAAATTTCAATGTTGTAGATGCAGTGATTGTTTTCGTAATGAAGATTTCAGGCCATTTGCTATTTGCATCTATGATGAGCAGGAAGTAATAACCATCTATTGGACCTGCGTAGTCGATATGAATTCTTTCAAATGGCTCTTTTGCTAATGGCCAAGAACGCAGTAATGTCTTGGTTGGTGATTTTCGAGAAGTTTGGCATGAATGACACGTTTTGACGTAAGTTTCAATGTCCTTGTCTATTGAAGGCCAGAAAACGTAACTTCTAGAATATGATTTCATGCGTTCCATTCCAGGATGTCCTTTGTGCAATTTTTTTAGAATTCTGCTTCGAAATTTATCTGGAATAATGACTCGTTCACCAAACATTAGACATCCTTTCACAACTGATAGAGAATCTTTTCTGTTAAAATATGGTTGAATCTCTTCGGGAATTTGATTTTTATGTGATGGCCAACCATGGTCAAGAAACTCTATAACTTTTTGAGCGACTTCATCTTTCTTAATTTCTTCTTGGATAGATTTGTGTGTGATGTTGACTGAATTAACTGAATCTTCCAAAATTTGATTTACTGTTGTTTCCAGATGAACTGAGGCAATGACGATTTCCTCCTCTGGTTGGATTTTGGAATTAATCAGTCTTGATAATATATCTGCGTAACCAAAAGAATCAGTGGAAATATATTTAATTTTGAAATTGTAGGCCAATAAGATACAAGCCCATCTTTGAAGTCTATTTGCAGTATGAGCGGGAATACCTTTTGATGATCCAAAAATGCGTAACAGAGGCTGATGATCAGTTTCCAGAATAAACTCCCGACCATAGACCATTTTGTGGAATTTTGTTACGGCAAAAATTAATGCAAGTCCTTCTTTTTCTATTTGACTGTATTTTTGCTCTGTAGCTGACAAAGTTCGTGAAGCGTGAAAAATTGCTTTTCTTGAACCGTCTGGAAATTCGTGATGTATTACAGCTCCAATTCCAGTATTACATGCGTCAGCTGCTACAATGATTGGCAATTCTGGATTATAGTGAGTCAAAAGAAGATCACTTTGCAAAATTTTCTTGATGTCATCAAAAGCTTTGTCGCATTGCTTAGTCCATTTCCACTCAATATCTTTACGAAGAAGATTATCTAATGGTTGTCTAAGTTGCTGAAGTCTGTGTACAAATTTTCCATAATAATTTATAGCTCCCAATAAAGATCGTAACTCAGAAATGTTCTTTGGAACAGGCATTCTTTTAATAGCTTGAATTTTCTTTGGATTTGGAAGAAGTCCATTTCCATCTATTACGTGCCCTAAAAATTCAATTTGGGGTAAAAACAGTTGACATTTTTCAGGACGCACTACAAAACCGTAGTCCTCAAGCCTTGCAAAAAGTTCTTTTAAATGCCGTTTATGCTCAGAAACAGATTTGCTTGCGACCATGATATCATCAAGGTAAGCACTGGTGTTTTTAAGACCAGAAATCATAGCATCAATAATTTTCTGAAATTCTCCAGGTGCTGGTTTTACTCCAAAAGGCAATCTATTAAATTTATAAAGACCTTTATGAGTGTTTATGGTAAGCAATTTACCTGAATGTTCATCTACTTCAACTTGGAAATAGGCATCGGACAAATCTATCACACTGAAAATACAATTTCCAGCTAAGTTTGCAAAAATATCCTCTGGAACAGGTAACGGATGATTGTTCGATTCTAATGCATCATTCAGTCCTGTTGAGTAATCTGCACATATACGTAATTTTCCATTAGGCTTCTTGACTACTACGATAGGTGCTGCCCATGCTGAATAGTCAATTGGTGAAATTATTCCTAACTTTTCCAATCTATCTAACTCTTCTTCAATTTTTGGAAGTGCTGCATAAGACACTGGTCTCTTGTTTCTAAAAATTGGTTGAACACCATCTTTTAACTGTAGTGTTACCTTTGTTTTTGTACAACGACCTAATTCTGTCGAAAACACTGCAGGGAAATCCTTGACAAGTTGCGAATTAAAATTTTCGTCCGATACAGAGCGGACACTGCAACATATTGAAGACATCGGAACATCCCACAAGTTGAAAAGTTCTATCCATTGTATTCCAAATAAATTAAGATTTGGCACTTCTGTCACGAAACAAGTTCCAGTTTTTGTAGTATCGTTAATCGTAATTTCGCAGTCAAATTTATGAGTTAGTTTTACTGGATTACCAGATGCACTGTTGGCAGAAAATTTGGTTTTGTTCGCCATAGGTTTTC
Organism: Octonoba sinensis; assembly: GCA_038502835.1. Lineage (NCBI taxonomy): Eukaryota > Metazoa > Arthropoda > Arachnida > Araneae > Uloboridae > Octonoba > Octonoba sinensis. The sequence goes on along the minus strand of CM076605.1, from coordinate 86,550,959 downwards.
CTATTTGTTCCCATGTACTTTCAGAAATAATGGTGATGTCAGATGCTGTGTCGAATTGTAATCTAACTAATTCATTATTTATTTTAACTGTAATGTATTTCCTTTTATCTTCGAAAGAAATTTTATTTACAGCAAAAAGGGCTTCAGTATTTGGCGAAAACGTCGTTATTTCCTTTTGCACCTGTCCAGTCGTAATCGCTTGAATAGTTGGCGAAAAATTCTTTATTTTCTTTTTCCTTCGTCTAATCGGAATTGCTTGGCGACCGCTATTACAATATCCTTCTTTATGTCCTATTCTATGACATTTTTGGCATTCATGCTTCGAATAAGTACAGTTCTTTGCGAAATGCATTTCACCACAAAACCAACAAGGATATCTTGGCGACTTTAGTCCGCCGTTATCTTGCTTTGGCGATGACGCACCACGCTTGGCGTAATTCTTTCCAAACTTAAAATCAGACGATTTTACAGTGCGGGATTCTCCAAATTTTTCCTCGCCAAATTTTGCAAGTTTTTCATTTGAAACTTTGTTAATTGATGATTTTGCGGGGGTGAACTGTTGTATCATCGCTGCGTCTTCTTTTAATGAAGTGAAAGCTTGGCATTCTTCTACCAATTTACGAATGTCAATTGGCGATGTGGCAGATTGTTTATCCATTAATTGTAGCAATCTGGCACGAATTTCAAAATGTTTTGGCGCGTTAAGACCGCTGATAAAAATAAGACACTTGAATTGTTCTACATCGAGTTGATTATACTCAATATCTTCGCATTTTTTATTAACAATGCCTGCATATGTGGCGAAATCATCCCAGTCATTCTTTTTAATTTGAAGACAGTTAAATCTTTTATGAAATACTGACTGTTTGGGACTAAGAATAGATTTCAGCTGGCTAACTGTATCGTTAAATGACACATCTTTGAATTTCTTTGGAAGAATGTAATTGATATATTTATTGTAAGATGCTAGGTCTAACTTACGTAGAAGCAATCTTACCTTTGCGGCGTCATCCAATTTAGCTGCATCGGTAATGAACGTTTCTTCATACCGTGTGTACCACTTATCGAACGACAGTCCACTTTCTGCGTCATAAACAAAATCACTGATTCCATTAGCCAAAGTTTCCATTAAAAACTCAATATTATCTGCTGCATTTGAAACTGCAGTTGTTGAGGAACTTTGACGACTGGTTTCTTCCAAAAGTTCAAGTCGTTTATTTGTTGAGATTACCAAAGCCGTCAGCTGCTGTAACAAATCTTCGGTTGTAGCCATTTCTTTCCGCTTGCTGATACTTCGAGACTTTTAAATGTAAAAGATTCTTGAAAATCCTCGTCGCCACGTTGTTGTATCTTGACGTGATTGTGATGTTTGGTACAATACAACAAATATAATTTATTACGAAAAGTGGGTTATTTATTATACATATTTACAAGACATTTAAGAAATGCTAACTACACCGGCGACGGCCGTTAATCGACTCTCAATTCTGTAGAACGAGATGTTGCTCGGCAAAACGTCGGGCTGTTGCCAACAGTAAGGGTTCCAAAGTATTTGGAACTCTTTGTATTCCTCAATGAGGCCAAAAATGTCGGCTAGATTCCAGTCTTCCATCTCTGCACTGTTCGCCGGAATGCGTTCAAAACCGTCCAAACTAGTACATAGGCTTCGTCCAAAGAGATCATTCATAAATGATGTCACGCTTCGAGGGGGGAAGGGGGTTCGTGAAATTGTGACAAAGTGTGACAAGGGGAGGTGAGGGGGTAACAAGAAGTGTGACATCATGCATTATGCATCATAGCGTGACAGGTGGCAAAGGGGAGGTCCGCGCTGAAGTGTGACATATTGTGACAAAGGTGGGAAGGGGGTCAAATATATCTGAAAAAAGCGTGACATCATTTATGAACGGCCCCAAAGACCGCTCTGGGGGGTCGAAAGAGCGCGATCGTGGGGGACGTTCGCGCTACAGTGGGGGGTTCCCGTTCGGACGCCGTTCACGCTAGTCGTTAATGGCTCCGAGAATGCTCATTCGCTCATTTGTGCTCTAGTCTCTACGCGGCTTATAAAAAATATCGCCTTCGTCATAAAGCCTGTAGTGTTTGAAAAACGTCGTGTGTCTAATTAAACTACGACTAATTTAAAAAGTCAAATTGCAGCTTGTCGTCATTCGTCATGTTATTTGAAATCTGGGAAACAATATACGTCAGTAAACTTTTCCAGGCGATATTTATTTAAATGCTATTGCTAAAACAAGGAAATCGTTAAATTGGGGAGGCAGAACTTCTTATTGACTTAAAAACTTCGAAGAAATATCATCTTGTGCAGAAAAATCAGAGCTTTCGATCGATAGTTACATTAATACATGCAAGGTTTTTTTTCACCCGATATTAGGGAATTTATGTGGAAATTTGCTTAAAATTGGAACAAAAAAAGAACTACTTGTCGGATGCTACATTATAGCTTGAAAGTTGGCTTTTAAAATAATTTTATTTTTTACCAGGATATTAAAAATTAAGGTGTTGTGTAATGCACGAGTTTTTCATTTAATGCCAATCGTTTTATTTTATATTACTTCATTCATTTTGTTTAACATTTCCTGCTCTTTACTTAATATTTTTTATTCTGATACTGAAATCTGAAGAAGGCCTAATAAATCAAACACAATTTCATACAATACTAACTTTTCCTTAACGTTAATTCTTTTATTTTGTTTCTTGTTGCGTATGTTATGTTAAATGATTCTAAATTTATTATTTAAGCAAAATGTGGTTAAATTCCTCTTACAAGGATATTTCAAATCTGAAAAGCAGTTCAATGGATTAACGATTTATTTATCATTCATTATTATCATTTATTGCAAGCTCTTTTAAAAATTCATAATCAACATTTAAAACCTATAAATAGAACGGTTGTTTTGAGGTTTATGTGAACTTTTTACAGTGGCGTAGCTTTTAGTGCCTAATTTTTGGACGGGGGAAGAGGAGTATCCCCCAGTGACTTTTAAAATCACAAAATAAAAAAGCATGAATAGCAGTGAAGAATATCAGGCAAGTGTTAGGAGTTTCGAAAAACCTCTTTCTCTATTATAAAAAACACTAAATAAATAAGCAAATAAAATTTAAAAAAAAAAGGAGCTCAAAAAAAAAAAAAAAAAAAGGAGAAGTTGCCTGAAACCCCGAAACACAATGACAGCATTTCTTATCGCTATTTATGCATTTTCCTCAATGTTATATATATATACACAATAATGTTAGGTGTTCTATTTTACTTAATATCTTCTATATATTTCATATTCTATATCATTATTTGTTTAATGCTTTTTATTCATCCTTTGCTCATAATTCAATCTGAAGAAGGTGGAGTGAAATAAGTAAATAAATGGTTTGCAAAGGGGAGAAGAAGAAAAAAAAGAACAGAATAAAAACTGTATTTTTATTAAGTAAATATCAACTTTTCGTTGAATTTATGTGCCCCGATAAAATATAACACTTTAAAACAAAAGAGAATGATAATTTTAGACATTAACTTTAATTTCATAAGTTTATTAAGTGCATCTCCATTTATGATTTGCTGTCCTTTAACATAGGACGGCGCTTCTTTGTTGCTGAAAATGCAAATTAAAATAAAGAAAACGTTTTTTATGTAGAGAGGAAACATAAGCTCAATGTACTAAAAAAATTAAAATTGTTAAAAATAATAAAATGCTACCAACGAAATGCAGGTACTAACACATACAAATACGATCGTCGACAGCACATTACAACATGAAAAAAGAAAGGCAGTGAAAAAAAGGCAGCATTCAAAATTACCAAATCCAAAGAAAAGAAGTAAAAAATATAAAAATCAAGCGATAAGAATAGTAAAAACTATAAAAAGGAAGGCGAGAATATAGTTATTTTTAATTACCTAAGCTATATCTAACGTTTTTATTGTTATCTCCCGACAATTATGATATAACAAAAGAATTAATCTATTTTAAAATTATTTATAAATTTTCATAGCAAGGGAGATGCATTGCATGATGAAAACAGACGTGACATCTGTTGGTGTAATTTTAAATTATTCGTACCTCTATTTTAACCGTGGAAATATCGCCTAGTTGTTTGACATAAAATGCTTTTGCTTGCAATAGGTCACGCTTCCTCGCTGCCAATTGCAATGGGAGGCGATGCGTGAGCAGCTGTGTTCCTTCAGTCGTCCCATTTTGTGTGATAATATATTATATTTGTATATATCTTGTGGTGGTTGTCTATAATTTTGTTTAAGTGTAAACCTATTTATAAACTTTGATTATTTATTAATATAAATTACCCAGAAGGTTGATGAAAATAACGCAGATTGGCATTTGGCTTATAATTGTATGCTAATGTGTTTCGGAAGTAAATATTTAGTACTGTTTTTTGAGATTAATCCATGGACGTGGACGATATGAGAATAATTGTTACCATCTTAAGAAATACAGTCGATTTCGAAGATTATGCCTGCTAGCTGTTTGAATATTTTCCCTGTATTTGCTTGGTAGATGTAAATAGCTTGTCCTGTATTAGTTTTAAAGGTAAGTTATTTGACATTGTTTTTCTTTATTGTTTCCTGTTATATTTTCTGTGATCAAGTGTCATATTTTCGTGATACAAAGTGATTTCTCTTCTCTCTTAATATTTTGTAGTTATTATAATTTTGGGTTTTTGTTAGGAGTGATTCTGAGTAATATTAATCAATTGGCTGGCAAGTAGGAAATACCGAGAATGCGGACGTTGTCCATTGATTGCATCGAACTTGATGTGATTAAATTTTATTTTCAATTTAAGCAAATGCTTTGCAAAACTGGAGCATAGATTCACTTAATGTTTTATTTAATATTACCTTTAAATTGAAATTTGTTATTTGATATTTTTCCCGGAAATAATTTTATACACTTAACATATGTGTATTTTTCTCTCATCAGTAATTTTTTTTCTTGTTTATTTATTTTTTTAGACTAGTGATTTTTTTGTAATTTGATCACAAATTATGTTCAATTTAAGTGAGGTAATGATTATTTAGGCTTTAAGAGCGATGTTATTGACGTTTTTAGCATTCACCAGCGCATCAATGTCGGAAGAAATTGTAAGAAATTTTAGAGCCTTATTCGGTTTTCAACGTTTTAAAACTAAGAATTTAACAATATCAATGAAATCTAACAACCATTTTACATATGCATTAAATGTTTAGAAAGCTCCTAATGTTGCTTTTTGTTTATTTTTAATATTTAATATTCATTTTAAAATTTATTGGTGATTTTATATTGTATTTATTTATTTGATTCAAATTCTAAAATACATAATAATATGAGGGTTTGTAGGAGATATTTAGGAATTGCTTTCTATGAGTGCTGTTAATATTGTGTATGTAAGCAGCTTCCTGCACAATCAAGATAAGTCTGTATTCGATAAATTTAAAAAATGCTTTTGCTAGACAAAATGTTGATACTAATGTTGTTGTAGGCTTAATCTATTGTAAAAATATCAGTAAAATGAAGGAAAAATAAGTTATAATTAATAAGTCATAATTAATAAGTTGAAATTAAATAAATATTTAAAAACAAAAAAATTGAAAGTAGGGTTTTGAGATGGGGGAAGGGGGGAATAAAATGTGTATCTGTCTGTCTGCTCCCCCCCCCCCCAATAACTTTTGAAGGAATTACCCCATTCTAAAGATTTTTTTGGCATTCGAACGATCTTAGTGAGGACATCTCATTTCCATATTTTACTTTTTCATTTGAACAATTTTTCGATCAACTTTGAACAGCTCAAAAAATATTAACATTAGCGTCAACGAAAAAATTTATAATTCTAATCCTGTTCTAATAGATGGATTTGCTTGGAACAAATTTTATCAAAAAAATGTTATGACGTAGAACATGTACAGATACAAAGTTCATCCAGAATTAAAAGAGCTTATTTTCCGACGAAACTTTTTGATTCGTTTTTTTGATATTTCCGAATGAATGAATGAGTCAATAAATGAGTGAGTGAATGAATGAGTAAATGAGCGAGTGAATGAAAGAGTAAATGAATGAATAAATGAATGAATATGTATAAACCGTTGGGAAAGGTATATTTAAAGTAATTAAGAACTAGATCTAAATAAGAAAGAGAGATAGCTAGAATATAAATTTGATTTTGGTGTGTAAAAGGATAGTAGGCTCGTAATGTTCTCGACAGAACTTCTTGTTTAACATGGATATATGTCACGCTGGCAGTTTACATTTAAGTCTAAGTAGTGTAAAATGTACTTTCTGCCTGAAACATACTTAATGGGTTAATGGCATACCCACAGTTTACCTTTTGCTTTGAATTTTACTTGTAAAAGTATTAAACATGCTTCCTACTTATGCATTACAAATTCTTTAAAAGTATCCCCAAAATTATGCAATGCTAATTCAAATTATAAAATCATTTCAACCAGTCCACTCAGTGGTGTAGTCCTGAAAAAAAAGTTGGGGGGGGGGGATGCTTATACATAAGAAAGAAGATAAGCAATTAAAATCAAAAGTGGGGGGACGCTTATGTTAAAATGTAAAAAGTTTGGGGGGACGCTTGTATTAAAGTAAAAAGGTAGGGGGACGCCGTCCCCGCTGCGTCCCCCCTCGACTACACCACCGAGTCCACTGCTGGATGAATGTTTTGTCCAAATTTTTAAAAGTATCATCTTCTGCTCTTGATTTCCAATGAACTCCGTAAATTTTTTTTAGTTGTTCAGACTCTCATTTTGGAACGGATACTTTTCAAGTAGAAGACTACTTATTGTCATTTGTCTGCACTACTTGGCCCTCATTAATTTTTGCTCAGTATTGGATAATTTCTCTTGAAATGTACAGGTCTAACCACTCGAGCATTCCCAAAAGGTCTGAAAATTTGCATACTTTCAGTCGGGTGCATTTGAAACTTATTGTGCAAATTTTAAGTTTTTAAACATTGAATGGTAATGGTTTCACAACCTTATTTCTAAGAGTCGGAAAAAAAAAAAAAAGCAAAACAGGTATTTATCTGTTTGCATATATATGTATTGCTAGCTTATTAAGCCATTGTCTTTGTCGTTGGAAATTTTGTAAATATTTTTTGCACCAAATGAAGCATAACTTCAGAACAAAAATCTGATTCAATTAAAATGTAATTGTGTTTATAATTTGAATTATAATGTTAATTCAGCGCTTTCTTGAAGCGGCTGAAACATCTTGTTGTCGAGATAATTCCCTTCTTTTGTAATATAGCTCTGTGCTACTGTTAATAACAGAAAGAAATTGAAATTCAACGCAGAACTATGAAATACTCATAAAAGAAGTGATACATAAGTGAGAGATTACTACAGAGACTTCATATAATTAGACATATCCATATTAGACAATTTTCAGGGTTAAAAACAATTTACATAAAATGATTGGGTTTAAAAATTTGGTAAATTTTACTCTTCTTTCTGCTGCATAATTTCCTTGAAAATGATACCTTACACAGCTTCAAAAGAATATTTTGCAAAACTCTGCTTAAATATAAATCTCTTTTAAGGGTTGTATGTCGACTTAAAAGTTCAAAAGCACAGAAATCCATCAGAGGAGTTAGGAGGAATGTTGTTTGTATTGTTAAGAATTCCTGTTTGCACTTTAACGAAAATTTCGAGTACCTCAGCATAAATTATAATTGCTCAGTTTTGATGCCAGAGATTATTTTATATTATTGTCTAAATGAAGATAATCTAGAGCGCTTATGTTGCTCGAATTTAGCCTTACTAATTAAAGCAGAAAGTTTAAATTTCCATTTATCAATTATACTTTCTTTCAGCACAGAAGAGTATTTTTTTTGGCAACAGCAGAAAAAAATTCAATTTCATCCCTTTTGATGGATTTTTTGCCAAAAACTAATCAGCACTACTTCACATTGGGGTTCATGTATCCAATATAGTTCCATTCCAAGCAATTGAATTTTCAGTTAGAGTTGATGCAAAAAAGTGCTAAAGTAAATGTCTTTCAGTCCAACGCCACTAAATTTGTTAATTTTACAGTCATTTTACGTTAACATATAAAATAAATGCATTTACAGTGTGGTTGGATTCAGAAACAGCCTGGAATCTAACATATTGTTTTTATGTCAAAATGCTTCTGTGAAAGTGTGTGTGTACTTACTTATAGAGGATTGCAGGTTGCTTATTTGTCAAAAATGGCTTGTGACGTGGAAAATGTGGGGAACGACCGAGTTAATTCAACTTGATTTTCTAAATTAGTTTAAATTACCGACTTTAAAAAAAAAAACTATCAATTAACGTGATTTTCAAAGCATTTTATTTTGTTCTAAATTTGTTGATGCTAAAAAGTTTTTTAAATATATAGTAGATTGCATTTATATCAACCTTCAATTAATGAATTAATGTATAATTATTTGTGTAATTATTTTCACAACTTAGGAACAACCTACATTTTTAATTTTGAAATCTTACACGACTATTATTCTTCCTTCAGAATTGAAACGGACAAAAATAAATAAATAAATAAAATAAAATAATAATTCAGTGCAGTTTTTGAACAGAAATGTAGCTATAAAAAGTATAACCAATAATCATGAAGTATAAGATTTTTACACTAAGGACATAGTTCATGATTATGAAAATTATTCAATCTCCTTTAATTAAAAAAAAGAGTCGCTTGAATCACTTTTTGCATTAGAACTTGTTTCTGAATCAATATTTAAAGAGATCATTCTAGTATATACAGTGAAACTCCTCTATGGCAGTCAACAGCAGGAAGAAAATATTTGTCTGTAATAGAGAGGTATCCTCAAAAGAGTGTTTTTTTTTTAAAGTTTCAATGCTTTGCTGGCGGAGAAATACAAACCCTTTGCCTAAGAGGGGTGTCCGTTAGTAGGAATTTCACTGTGCAGTTGACGCTTGACTTTACAAACTTCTAATTTAGAAACACTCACGATTTTAATGACAGTACAATTTACCCGTCCCCGAAAATCTGCTGAAAAAAATACTCTTTGATTTTAATCATTTTTCATGATTCCAAAGTTTTTGTGAAATCGAACATCAACTGAAAAAATAAATTGCCTGGATTCAGATTATTTTTGTGTAATTTTCCAGTTCATATTTTCTCTCTTTTAAACACTTTCCATTACTTTTGATACCATCCCTAGTTTTATTTATAACTTTTCAAATTTACGCTGTTTATGCTGAAGCTATGGGTGAAGAATAATCCGTAATAGTATGAATTAATATTGTTTTATCTTACTTATAAATTCCTAAACAAAATAAGAAAGTTTTTAAAAATAATTTAAATATTATTAAGATATACCGCTTTTATATTTGTAAATTCATAATAACTAAAATTTTTAATCTCTAGGGGAAAAAAATCAAATAAATCTGATTGCAATTTTTAAAAAAAATCAGTTTCTTAATTAAAAAAGAATTCACCACAAGCCCTGAGTAGTTTTGGCCATTGCACTTCCTGGCGGGTACCGCTAGTATGAAATAAATGATATAACTAGTAGTTATGTTTTACTTTAATGAATTTTAAGAAAAAATAGTAAAGCATTTTGCATAAAAAATCTATATAAAACTGAATGTATGTCTGTTTGTCCTTTATGCATTACTACACCATTCATCCGATCGCCATGAAACTTTGGGAAGTTGTTGAGTAACACTCGTGCGAAGGTTTCTGACGAAAAAAAAAAAAAAAACCTACAGGTAGCTCTTTTTTTATTCCAATTTTACGCAATTGTACACATAAATTCCCCAATATGGGGGGGAAAAAAACCTGGCGCATATTAATGTAATATATCGGTCGAAAGCGCTAATTTTTCTGCACAAGATGATATTTGTTCTGCGTTTTTAAGTCAATAACAACGCCAGTTATAAGCTTTTTAGTGCGATTTCTTAAGGCTTTCCTTTATCCAAAAATAATAATTAGCAGTTTCCTCAACTCCAGGAGAATAGAGTTAGCTTAATTTCAATATAAAACTTCATTTTCCAAAATAGAGAGACATCAGTTTAGTTATCAACGGAAAAAAAATAATAGAGCATACCTTCGATTTAACGATCTTCTCAAATTAGCAATAGGTTTTAAATTCGAGATTGAACTTGATAAAAGTATTGTCTCCTCGATTTACCGATTCCCTGGATTTAGCAATAGCATTTAAATAAATTACGCCAGAAAAGGAATACGTATGGTTTATACTAGATTTCAAATAACGTGGCGAATATCACACGCTACAATTTGACTTTTTAAATTAGTCATTGGCGATAAATCGGAACACACTAATGAAATTTACACTTTTGGGGAAGAATCCATTTCCGAATAGTATTTGGTTCTTTCGTTTTACAGTTAGCACTATCTTCGCATTCATGACTAACTGTTTGTATTTGCTTCCTATTCCCCTTTAAAAAAAAAAAAAAAAAAAAAAAAAAAAAAATAGGTGGAAAATATTTACTCAAAGCTTAACTCTTTTTCTTTCTTTCTTCTTTTTAAAAGTATCAATAGAAACATTTCTTTTTATTTTCTTTCTTTCTTTTTTTTTTAATCTCTCGAATGGAAATGTTACATTGGTTGCCTTGTTTTTTCAGAGGCACAGACTAGTATTGACTTTCCAATCCATACTCTCCTGCCGTTTGTTTTTATGTTTATTGAAAAGACTAAAATCTTTTTTTTAATTAATTTTTTAAAAGAAAGTGCTGATTAAATAATTCTTTTTTAATTACAATTTAATCATTAAAATCACTTAGAATAGAAATATATATATATATATCAAAGAATAATAAAGAAAAATCAAAATGGAAAACATTTCTGGAAACTATTCCGAAATATTTTTTCGTGTTTGTAATTTTTTTTGTAAGGTATCAGTTATCAACTTAACCAACCCACTGTATTATAGTATAGACTGTAGGTAACGTACCTTTCGATTGCTGTTAATCTAGTGGCATTCCTAGCACAAGTATCATCCAGGTCGTATGTTTGTCCCCTCCCCCACAAAAAAAAAAAAGCTATTTTATTCCTTTTGATGTGACCTTCAGAAAAAGACACGTATTTTCAGTTATGATACGTTGAATTAGCATCAGAAAATTATATTTTTTCAATTATATGTATTTGCCAAAAACTTTTTATCTCAGTTTGGATGTCACCTCCAACACCCAACATAAGGGTGTCACCCGGAGTGAACCGCTCCCTCTCCCTTCCTCCGTAGTGACACCAACGGATCGTGACACTACTAATTTTCGTAATTTTCCTTTTAAACAATTACAAATCCTGAAATACGTGTTTTTTTGTTTTTTTTTTTTTGTTGTCTCACTTCCAAAAATATCAAATAAATCCGAGTTTATAAGTGATAGAGGGTAAAAAAAGAAAAGAAAACACAAAATTTAACATCATAAAATTCGTGTTTTTTATTTAGTTCTTGTTTCGAATCCAAAAGATCAAATAAATCCAAGTTATTGGGGATAGAACGTTAAGGCAGAACGACACATTCTAAAATTCCTTAAGCTGTTATATGTTTCAGAAAATAAAAAGAGTCCTTTTGGAAAATAAATGTGGCAGTTTTCCACTGTTGTTAGTTAATTATTAATCAATTAAAAGTTTTGTGGCAATAAGTTTAGTTTCGTATTCCCCTTGCTCTCTTATTTTCGTACCTTGTATTCTAATTCAGCAAGAGACTCGAAAGAGGTGCCATTGCTTGAAGAATATCGTTAGCATGTTTAAATGGCACTGATGTATAGGATAAATACGGAACGGGTGCAGTGTGCATGCGTGCATGTGTGTGTCTGGGGGGGGGGGGGGGGGAGTGATATTGATAGAAGGAGAATGATAAATTAGCAAGTTGTACTGCTCCGGAATAGGGCCGATATACCACACAAAGAGGCCGGCTACAAGCACGGGAGGAGTGGCAGGTGATTCGTTCTGTTGAAAATTTGTAGTGGGCGAGCTTAGAAAGATGGGTGTTGTAAGGAATTTTTACAAAATTGATTATTTTAATAAGTTAGGGTAATTGGTTTTAAAATGTATCATTCGGCGAAGTATGTAAAGCAAGTGGCGATCGTTGAAACGGACCCTTGACGGAAGTATTATTATTTATTAGCTTAAAAATAATACTTGCACGTATGTAGCTGTGTATTTTATATTGTAGGAACAATTTCTTTATGCTCCTATACATTAATTTGGTCATTTATGATATTTTTCGCATCATAAAAATAATAGTTTTAGAATTAGTTTAGTTATTTTAATTTTGCAAAGCTTGCTAGCTTGCGTTGCTATTTTAGTTCATCATAATACATGGTGTGATGAAACACTTTTTTTAAATACCTTAAACCAGGGATCGCGCCAGCGGAAATTCAGGTCCGTTTTCGGACCCTTCAACAAAACTTGCACTTTTTACAGAATTATTTATTAAATATGCGGCATATAAAAAATATAAAAAATAAAATTTTTCAATCACTTGTATGCTTAAATTTTGCATTTTCACAAAAGTTTTTAAAATTCACGAAAAACGGACTCTGTTAAAAATGCTGGATCGACCCCTGGTGGTACAAATCGTGAGTATTTTTGCATTAATTGGAATGTAATGGAAAGTTGTATTTTAAAATAATCAAAGTGACTACGCATTGTTCAATTTCCTTTTTTTGATTTAATAATAATGTAAAAAAAAGTTTAATTATTGAGACTTTCCAAAATAAATATCCATATCTATGTATATATATATTAATCGTTTAAAATCCTGTTCCTTTAATAAAGATGCTTGTGCTGGAAGTCGAGTTGTATTTGAGCATTTTGCTCAATTCGAATTTTTTATCTTCTTAACTTTCTATGTGGTAGAAAGGAAGAGCTTCGCTTCGGTTATACGTTTGGAAAGTTGTCGATGGGCAAAAAACATGAGAATTTAACATGTCTCCGTCGTCTGTCGCCGTGTGGGGTATATATAGGGGCTGTATTAGTACATCGTCTGCAATTCTTTTCCATCTCCCCTTCTTCTCTTGGTTTTCTGCTGGGATTCTGGGAACTTACCCTTTTGTCGGGCCGTATTGGTAACGCAATCTGCCGTTCTTCGCCAGCTGTTCGGTTTGGCAGGGGAGAAAATGCCGAGTGGAGTTGAAGTGTACAGAAAAGAGTGAAAATAATAATAATAATAAAAGAAAAAAAGGTGCATGCTTTTTCCGAAAAAGACCCTCGCCGGGTGGCGAGCGCAAACTGATGGAAAACCGAGTAGGATATGCGATTTTTTCTCCTTTTTCGTTATTTTGCTTCTCGAGTTGGAAATAGTCGATAAAACTTGAGCGCTAACTTCGCAGGGTGGCTCGTTGTGCTCCTGGCAGGCCCATGCTTTCAGACCCTATTGCTGCATGGGGTGTTGATTTAAAACCAGTTTTCTTACCTCCCTGGGGTTTCCTTTTTCCATATCGAGGGCCTTGTTCTTTCCAACACTTCTTGAAGGGGAAGCGAGTAAACATTTATTCCACAGTTGGTCCTGCAGGAATAATTTATCTTGGAGTGCTGCGAGGAATTGCGGATATTTTGTTAAGGGGGGGAACTTCTGGAAGCATTTATATTCCCAAGTCAGCCTCTGACATTCGCAAGAACCAACCAGACCTTGTTTGGCCTTGGTTTAGGTTTTCTAACATTAGGCAAATAAAGGCGTCTGTATTTTCTGCAACCTTTTCTTGTTTTTAAATTCAGAGCTAGAACTTAAACCAAAATTTCAGAATATTAGGAAAAAGAGGAATATGAAACAATTGAGAAAACTATTATAAATAATTTGAGATGAAATTGAGGATTGTATACAGTAAAATATCGTTACAGCGAATACCGGTACAACGAAACTTCCGCTACAACGAATCAAATTTTTAGTCCCGTTTTAAACCCCAGTAAGGTAATGTATATTCCGTTACAACAAAGTATTTTGGAGTTACCCTTGGAATTCGTTATTACGGGATTTTACTTATTATAATTTTGGTTGTGTCAAAATATTTTGTTTCGTGAAACAGAATAAAGGTATAGTGCCTTAAAGCTCACACCAAAAAAACGGTTCCTGAAGCTGACACCCTCAAATAAAAAGGCATTTAAAGCATTACCAATTCCCTAAAATAATTTAAAATGAGATTTCCTTCCTTTTTGAATGGTCTCACTTCTTAAATCCCTTTATTTCTAAAATCTCTTTAAATTGGTAAATAAAAATCAAGTTTCTCGTAAGATACGAAGCAGTTCCAAAAAATCTTTTCAGCAAAAATGCTATTTTATTTCTAAAAGTGAGCACTAACAGTGTTTGGTCTCCTGTGTATTCCAGGTTGTACTAAATTGGAATTTCAGTTATGCCCTTTTTAAAATACGAACACAAATATATGTATGTAAAGAACAAACTTTTGCTGCCTCCCCCCCCCCCCTCAACGAATCAAAAATTAAGTTTGCTAGAAGCAAAGCAGACTGCTTCGAGTGAAAGGGTATGAGGAGATGGTGTTGATGTTGTTCTGCTGGCGTTTTGTAAACTGTGCGTTGTTTATACGTAATTGTATCCAAAGCAACAAAACGTGCTTAAATGTTGCCTGTCGTGCGGGTACAGCTACCATTTTTTGCTCAAAGGTTGTTTGCGTGGGGGTATTGCTGCCATATTTTCAATGTAGTGCCATTTTAATTTATGTTGTAAGACTAAAGTTTTCAAAACCAAAATGAAGATTAGAATTTAAAATACAATATTTATATGGTTTGATAGCTATCTCTAAATTAAATTTTATAAAACCGTGTAAATTAATTAAAAGAAAAATGATTTGAAATAAAATTGTGACCTCCAGGATGTAAGCAAACTGCCGATCCGGATGGCGACTTACAGCGTGTGCCGCAGCTGATATCTCCGGGATTTTTCAAGAAAAATGTTTGAAAATTTCGGTAAATGTTCTTCAGTATATCTATAAAATAACCTCAAAATCTCAATAAAATATATTTATTCTTTATATGTTAAAAAAATTTAATGAAAATTGCTCTTAATACGCCGTCCTGCACCTATTTCCCCCTTTAATATGCAGTTGCTTCATCCATTTAGGGTGCTTTCACACTGAACGCAACAGCAACATAAGACAAAGACAACATTTTTCAGAACATGTCATTGGTTCTACCTAATTTCATAACCACGCCCTCGCGTTGACTGATTGGCATATTTTATTGCGTCATTTAGAAGGAGCCTACAGTGATTGGTTCATTGCGTTATCGAAGGCACGCGTCATCCTTGTTAGTTTGGTAACCATAGCAACAGTCTGTTGAGACGGCGACAAAATGTCTTGGTCGCTTTTGATGTGAAAGCACCCACTGCATTGCAACCGAGGGTTTTCGCGTCTTCCACGAACACTTGTCATTTCCCACCCCACACTATGCAAACAAAATTTTTACGTGCGTGCGTTTTAGCAGCTCTTAAAACGTGGCCCTTAGATTCAGAGATATCCTGTAGCCTGTATGCATTGTAACTCACTGCCATATGACTGTTAAATGCTAATACGGAATCCGTGCGAATACGGTAGGATCAAACTTACAAGAGACAGGGGTCGACCGAGCATTTTTAACAGGGTCCGTTTTTTGTGAATTTTTAAATAGATTTTTGTGGAAAATGAAATATTTTTGGGAAAACTCAAACTTTAACCATATAGTGATGAAATTTTTTATTATTATTTGCCGCTTTTATAATAAATAATGGTATAAAAAGTACGATTTAGAAGCTTGGACTTTTGTGAAGGGTCCGTTTTGCTTGATGTAAATTTTGTGAAGAGTCCGTTTTGGGCCATTCCATGAAAACAGGTAAATGGGTAGTCAATTTGAAAATCATTTTTTTGTGGATTATTTTGGTATGTATTAAACGATAAAATGTCAAATTTTATGTTTTGAGTAAGAAATCAAAGTTTATTATTTCTGGATTGGCAACACAGTACTCTAAAGATGGTTGCCTTGTGCAAGCAAGTTCATTGAGCTTTCGATCCAATTTCGCATGATTGCTTTGGGTAAGAGAAATCAACAAAATCTCTTGAAGTCAACTTTATAGGTAAGTCTAAAGTTTAATTATTTTATTTTATTAAACTTTAAGACCTAAGAGATATCTCAATAGCTATACTATCACACACAAAAAGCTTATTTTTCGTGTCCCACACGTGACGAAAAAGATGAATATTTTCAGTTAGGTTAAAAATAAAACACATTTATTTTGTTTAAATGACATTTCTAAAGCAGATTAATGTAGTACACAAATCCTATGCTAGTTCTAGCTTTTAAAATTATTTTTACTTATGAAAAAATCCAAAAACAAAACTGTCCCGCACGTGACGCATTACATATAAGAAACACAATTCCAATTTCTAAATGTTGATAAGAATTTTATTTCAACATAGATTGAATTCTTTAATGGGTTTTAGTTATTAAATTGCGTTACTCTAAAGAAATTATGCATTTTTTCATATTTATGATAGCTTTTGCTAAATTATGTACTTAATAGAGCGTACATTTCTAAAATTTTACATTTTCATTACAGAATGCCCTATCGTTTCAGTGATCATTTATGTTTCAGAACGGATTACTCAAATCATATACAAAACAAATATGACTAATAAGCTAGTTTAAAATATTAACAATAAAGCAACTACATTTTTTATCGATGAGTTGCTTGGAAGGGTAATATTTTTGATTTTTTCACTATTTTATATAAGATTGTAACAACATAGCTTAAACATTACATGAGATTTTTTTTAGAAAGTTTATTTAGAATTAGAGCTGAATTATATTTCAATTTTATGACTTTTTGCACAATAACTTTTCCTAATATTTAGCATTAATAATTTATTTATTTTTTTGAACAGAAATGGAAAGATCTAAATCATGCGCTGAAAGAATGAAAATGATGAGAGGAAAAAAAAGGTCGAAATTTCCAGAAGGAAGAAAGTAAAAGGATAAATGGACTGAAAAAAAGGAGGAAAGGCTATATGACTAAAGCTGAAAAAGAGAAGCAAAAGCTCTAATACTACGAGTGGCCAGAGCCCCCTGAAGAAAAGATAAAAAAGGAAGTTGAAACATGCAAACCATGGCATATTGTATCAAATGTTCCAGGGATTCAGCAATATCACATCATACAATGGAAAGAAGAAATTTATTTGCAAAATTACTACTAATGACACCGAAAGAGTGATCAGTGATGAAGAAAAGGAGAAAGTTAAAATTTTAAATCTCTGCAAAGGCGACTGGGTGGTGGTTATTTTCGACTCCAAAGCATTCCTAAGAGTAATATTACACATGGAAAGTCCTTACAAAATCAAAATATCTGTAATGCATAAAGCAGAAGGGACATCAGGGATGTACTCATGTCCAGTTCCATGCGGTTGCATCACATATGAAATGCAAGACATTTTGAAGAAAATGTCTCCACCAATAACTGTGTGTAACGGTGCGAGTGTGGCCGTGACGCGCCGGGAGTCGAACCAAGATCTTTTTGGTGGTAGCCGCATTCTTTACCGCTCTCCCAAAAGGCGCGCCCCCTGGGCAGGAGCAAAGAGGGCTATTTGAAGGACTGACTCGCACCGCTACATACTCCGCCCCCAGTGAACGAGTAGGGGAAGAGTGAACGATATTTTACCACAGATGGGTGCACCAGCGCGAGAGAAAGGCTGCTTGAGGTTGCTGCGGGAGTGAGTGAAGTTTGGGCCTGTTTGCTCGGATCCGTGGCTGGGCTCAAGTGCGAGCGCGTGCAGACTGCACGAATGCGTGCGAGCAAGTCATCTCGTGGCGCCATCTGTGGAGTGTTCGGGTCTCCATTGCTGCGTGCGTAAATGCCGGGTCACCAGATGTAACGGTGCGAGTGTGGCCGTGAAGCGCCGGGAGTCGAACCAAGATCTTTTTGGTGGTAGCCGCATTCTTTACCGCTCTCCCAAAAGGCGCGCCCCCTGGGCAGGAGCAAAGAGGGCTATTTGAAGGACTGACTCGCACCGCTACACTGTGAATAACCGTGGCCAATCTAAAAAATTTAAACTTTGTTTTTGTTTTGTAACTTTTATGTTGTCTTAGCTTTTTGTTTGGATACATCAATAAATGTGATGTAAATTACTTTTAAAAGTTTCATTTAATCACATTGCTCCAGAAATTAATTTTAACATTAAAAGTGTATAGTATTTTATGGCTCTGACAAGTAAAGTTATGTTTTATACTAAAAAGTTAGTGATAAGTTGAATTATTGTATACTGTCACGTGTGGGACAGCATACAATTCTCACAAGTGTCCCACACGTGACGGTCTCATGCAAAGTAAAAAAATTAATTACAAAAATAATTACATTTATAGAAAAATAAAAACTATTAAAAATCATTTAAAGATGTATACATTTTATGAATAAAAATACAACAATTTAATAATTCATTCCAATTAGCTGAATTTTCTCTTTCAACTTGAAAAACTAACACCTAATATTTCAGCTGTGTCCCACACGTGACACTTGATTCAATGAGTGTAAATAATATGTTTTGATACTTTTTGAAAATGTATTAGTCCTAAAAAATAGAGCGTTTATGTGTAGTTCATGGAAATCTCATTAGATTTCTTTTTGTAATACATATTATAGATGTTATGGTACTATTTATAAGCAAAATGTGTGTACAAATGTCCCGCACGTGACGATGGAATGGCCCTTTGATTGATTGGAATTTTGTGAAGGGCCCGTTTTGATTGATTTAAATTTTGTGAAGGGTCCGTTTTGCTTGATGTAAATTTTGAGAAGGGTCCGTTTTGATTGATTGGAATTTTGTGAAGGGTCCGTTTTGATTAATTGGAATTTTGTGAAGGGTCCGTTTTGCTTGATGTAAATTTTGAGAAGGGTCCGTTTTGATTGATTTAAATTTTGTGAAGGGCCCGTTTTGCTTGATGTAAATTTTGTGAAGGGTCCCTTTTGATTGATTGGAATTTTCTGAAGGGTTTGAAAACGGACCCGAATTTCCTCTGGCGCTACCCCTGTAAGAGATATGGTAATTTTGGCTCTTACACATCTTACGAGTTGCTAAATAATAAAGCTTAGCAGATGTGGGGGAAATTTTTAGATCCCATATGGATAAATTTTCTTTGTATTCCTTTTTGGAACACACGGATGAACGCTTTGGTCGCTTCTAGAGTGATGCCAGATAGCGGAACGACTGATGTACAGGATATTTTTTTTTTAAGCATCCTGTCGTGATAAGATAACTTTCGTGAGCTTATAATAATGTGTACCATAAACTAAAATATAACTCCACGAAATCGTTGGCAGTTTGTTTGTTACTTGCTACTCTGTTTTAGGTGTCTTCAATGGGATTTTATGAGTGACGCCTAATCTCATACAAGTTATCAATTTTCGCTTCCAACGCTTCTAATGCATACTCATATCATCAATCATTATTATTCTACTGCTGGAGGAACGTCTTTAATGACCTCCTCCACATGCTGCTATTTGTTGAGTTAGATTTTCAGATATCCCAGCGAAATTCCGTTGTTTGTTAAACCGTGTTCAACTACAGGTATATTCTGTGACGTTAAGCTCTTCATTCCAAGTGTACCCAATTGGGTACATTTTAAAATACTGTTTATTAACTACTGTTTGTGCAATTTGAAAGCTAAAACACCGAATTGTTTTTGAAATTAATCAACAGATAGTTTACTTCGTTTTAAACGTGGAAATTGGGCATTAATTATTATTTAAACTAATTATTAAGTAAAATTGAAGCAATAGTTTGTAGTTCTGTTTCGTAATCATTTTTTAAATCAGAGAACCAAAAAATTGCGTCAAAATTGTTTGTGCTTAGTTCTGGGGTTTGAAGAGGTTAAATTAAATTAGTATACGGACCTAGGAGTCGCGCCATATGAAATGCAGGTCCGTTTTCTGACCATTCACAAAATTCCGAGCTAGCAAATCGTACTTTTTACAGAAATATTTATTAAATAAGCGGGAAAAAATAATATATTTTTTTGTCACTGTATGTTTAACTTTTGAATTTTCACAAAAATATTTTATTTTTCACAAAAATGGTTTTAAAATTCACAAAAAACGGATCATGTTAAAAATGTTGGATCGACCCCTGTGTAGGATACAAATTCAAACATCGTAGAAGCTGATATTTTATCGGAGCCCGCCAATCCTTTAAATATTTAGTAGATTTAGTACATTACTGTATTAAATCTACTAAATATCCCCTCCCCTAAAAAAAAGACTACGGCTATGGCCGTGTAGAAAAGGTGATTGTACTCAGTAATAGAAATATAATTTCACGTTAATTTAAAGCACAAATGAGCATTAAAACGCAGACATATGTTTCGGGATTGCTTGGAATCCCTTGTCAAATATGCCAAGAATTTTGAAAACCTCTTTAAAGGAATTTTGGTCAGCGCCCCTCTCATGAAAAAAGTTTCTTATCTTATTATAAAGATTTACGATTGTTTATTTAGAATCTAAATCGGTAGCTTCGAAGTTAGAGATTCGTTGTGTTGTTTACTGAAGAAGCGTGCGCTGAAATTTAAAGTTGTAGGTATACCGCTGGTACATAGCGGACGCCTAATAAGTATTTAAGTTATATATATATACCCCCAGGGAGATAGGGGCTTCGAGTGCTTCCCCGCAGAAAAATTGAAATATTAAGTGTAAAGGAAACGTTTCTAACGTTCAACTTGAGATATGAATCTAAAGCGCAAAAAATTTTACCTGTTTTGTATTACCCAAAGGCATTTTGTTTTCATTTGCTTAAAAACATAATGATCAAGTGAGAGAACTACGAATGGTTTAAATTATATATTGTACCCCCAGGAGATAGGGGCTTCGGGTGCTACCCCTCAGAAAATGTGAAATATTAAGTGTAAAAGAAACGTTTTTAAATTTCAACTTGAGGTATGAGGTTGAGCAAAAGTTTTACCTGTTTTGTATTACCCAATGCTATTCTATCTTTTTATTTGTTTAAAAACATAATGATCAAGTGAGAAAACTACGACTAAAAGGAATTATGTTGAGTAACCTATAAAATTTGGCAACTAAACCGGAAACATTATACCGCAGCGCTATTGCAAAATACAAACATATGTTAGAAGCAAAATATTACTGTACGTTTTTCTCCACTGTCTGTCTCACTCTCTCTTTATTATTTTTTATTAATACACGGTTTTATTTAACTTGATTTGTCACGAAAATTTGTTACGCGGTTTTCGACCACTGTTACTGCATAAATTATCTTCTAACTTTGCACACAAGCTTATCTTCGATGAAAATACAATATCCCATCCATTTTATAATTTATTATAACGTTAATTAGGAAAAAAAATTAATAATTTTCGCTGTGAAGAAATTATCAGAATTATTATTTGGTCGAATGGCAACAATAGCTTTGTTTGGAATGTTTGGATAATGCAACAATGTTTTGAATATTAAAATACTTAAATCATGACAAAATTTTTTAGTTTTTAACCGACTTCACAAAAGAAGGAGGTTATACATTCATACTGTATGTATGTCGTTTTTTTTTTGTTTTTTTATAAATAAAACCGAGCAACTTAAGATTTTTTACACGGTTTTATTTCCTTCTTTTTTATTTTTAAAATATCACAGTAACTCTAGTAACCCCACTACGCACGCCTGTGCTTAACTTCCTGCTCATGTGAGTTTTTTTTTTTGGTTAAAGAATCGCTTAATAGTTATTGCCATGGAATTCTGATTTTCTCCTTGAAGGGTCTTTGGATTTCTAGCATTGAATTCACGTGCAGAGCTGAGAGTCAGGCGTCAGCGCCCGCTCCCCATCGCTGATTTGGCGAAATTTTACCACCGCCCTGCAAGCGGGCTGAACTTTGACAGGCTTTAAACGCAGTTGGCGCGGATTGTGATTTTTAATTCCTGTCGGGCATTCAAATTCTCCAATAAATTAAGCGCTCCACTGCATTTTCTGTGCTCTCAGACTAATTCAGACGCTTAGTATTCAGGTAAATAATGCTCTCCAACCCTCTCTATTTCCTGGATATACCAACGCTAGTTTGCGATTGGTCCTGCACCGAGGAATGATGGGAGAACAAAGGTTTGGGTGCAATCGAATGCGAACCATGCAGCTTCGGTGTATTCGGATTCGGATCGCGTGGAATTTATTTACAAAGCTATTCTTTCCATTCCATTGTTGTAAATCATCATGAAAATGGTGTGAGTTTTAGAAATTCATTTCAAACACTTAGATTGCAATACTTACAACTGGTAAAATTATCAATTCCACGATTTTCCCCCTCAAATATTTTGCTTTTCTTCCAGTTCCAAATAGAGCAGTTGGCTTCGACTTCCAGGAGTTCAGTGTCTTGCATTTAATTTTTTAAAAGCGAAGATATCTTTGAGCTCAATTTGGCATGGGGGACAAATATGTGGACGAGTCGATCCAATTTAGAACCTGAATGTATTAAGCTGGGCAAGAAAAAGGAAAAAAAAAGGAATGAAGCGCTTGAGGAAGTTTTCTGATTAAATCATGCATTATTGTCATTGGGCCATCGTTTCTCAACCTTTTGAGAATGGCGACCCTTAAAACGCCAAAAACATGCATAAAAAGCCTTGCGACACTGTTCATGCAATATTTTTTTTGTAACTGAGCCAGTAACGAAGTCTTTTTCTGTAAATGATTCCTAAAAAAGGTCATATTTTTTATTTCACTGTCCGTGCTATATGCCCCCCTGCTCTCAAAAAGTAGCTGATTTTTAAAATAATGTAAATTGAGCAAATTAACGTACACTAAAGTTAAAAAATATTTTCTTAAGATTTATCTAATTTGGGAAAATACATCTTTCATTACTATAACTGAAAAAAAAAAAAAAAAAATCAATCTGCTTTTTAAAAGATACTGCTGGTAATGGATTTCCTTTCACAATTTGTTGAGCTGCAAAACATAACTTTATATGTGTTTATTTTTATTATTTAAAAAACCATTTATTGTTTTCACTTGCTAAATTCACGAGCGTGGCGAGTTTTTACACACAGTTTCTATTAACCGAGATTTCCGATATTCGAGGTACTAGTATTCCCAATTAGCTCGGATAATCGAGATTTCACTGTATTTTATTTATTCATATAATTATTTTACTTTACTGATAACAAGTTTGGTACCTAAATTTTTGTAAGTACTGCTAGCATTAAAAAAAAAAGCATTTATTTTTAATACTGTATGTTATAACTCTAAAGTATTAGAATTTCCTCGTCAGATTGAGATGTCAGTCCATCAATACTGATGAATCTATTTTTCAAATATTCAAAAGAGGTACATTGCTCAATATTGTCCGCATACAAATTTAACGAGAAAAACCTTGGGTTTTTTTAATTATCGGCAGCTAACTAATTGAATCTGAGCTTCATCTTGAGTGAAGATAATTAGTTGAGAGAGTTAAAAGAGGCATAAGGAAAGAATGCCTCTTTTAACTGTGCTCTTCTTCAGTGCTATAATTCTATGCCACAGAATTGAAATGACGAAAAAAAACTATTGGCTGTGTATTTTCTTCTTTCAAGTTGGATTCTTTGTGCCGTAAGGGGCAACTGTAAAATTGGCTCTTAGTTGCCTGGCAGCATTTCACAATGCTTGTCAGTAACTCGATGCCCGAAGCCGTAGTATTGAGACCGATAAGTAGGGTCATTTATAACGCCGTACTATGTAATATATAAAAGATTTTTTGTTCAAGTCTCGACTAAATGGCTGCTCTAGTTCTAATGACAAAGCTGCTTTAAATCCAGCGAAATGGTGCTTTTATCCCTTGGTTGAAAGATTGTAAACATAGTACAATTACCCTTGTAAAGAACTAGGATTTGCTTTTATTACTGTAAGAAACTGTTGTCCATAGGGATATTTGTTGTCTGTTCGGTGTTTTAAATAGACTCTGTAAGGTGCAAGTAATTTTCAAGGATATTGTGGAGAACGATTTTGTCAAAAACGGTACTTTGCTAAAACTTGCTATTACAAAACCCTTTAAAAATTAAATTAGTGTCTTTTGACACACACGCACACGCAAAGAAACGACAAATCTTAGATTTTTGTGTAGAATTTATGAACCGCACCATGCGTTGAATTACAGTGAAGAAGCATCTACTATCAATATCTGAAAGTCGCCTGTTTCAATTACTTTCATACATTCAAAATATTCTCTACTATCTGGTCCCGCAGAACATCTGCGGACCAAAATTGACCATTTTAAAATCGTAAGAAACGCTTTAAAAATCGAAAGGCTTAAGAAAAGATCGCTAGATATAAACAAACTAAGGTGTTGCCACTCCAAAGAATCGAAAATTAAAAATTGAGTTATGAATGGAAATGCTTTTTAAGAAATAGAAATAAATTTGTTAAAGCCCCGTAAGTTGTGACAATAAATACAAATATTATGTTACTCTTCTAAGGCAAGGCTGAACTTGATCGTTAACTGTTTAACTGTTATTCGTAACAGTTAACTAACTGGATCAAGTTCAGCCTTGTCTATGGTAACCATTAAACAAATTTTTAAAAATCGTTTTACCATAGCTTGGTGTTTGCATGATGTCAGTATCGTATCGCATTACGTAAGTACATAAAATTAGCAGTTAGAATAAGATGAGATTTTGAAAGGCAAAGTTTTAATGAGGTGAGCGGTACTGATTTTTGTACCTTAAATTTAGACTTTACGGATGAAAATGGAACTCTCATGTTAGATTGAGGATTAAAAGTCTGTTGCGAAAGTTATTTTCTGTCGGCACAAAACAAAGTTTCGCGCTCATATGTAGTTTTCACATGATCCAAAGAGCAGACATGGCCTTTTGCAACAATTCGGGAAAGAACTCATTTGAACTACACCAAAATTCCACTAAGGACTTTAATTATAATTTTTGTTGCAATCAGAAACGCCGAATTTCAAAATCTCAAGGCGGTGTTGTGGAACATCAATATTTTGAAAAGCAAGTTTCCCGTATTAAAATTTCCAAGGAAGCAAGTGCCCCAATTATCCCAGTTACGCCTCTGATTGTAAGGATAAATAATATTAATTCTCCAAAAATGTTTTAAGTTACATGGTTTTATTTAAATTCAAAACATCGTTGCATTATCCAAACAAAACTATTGTTGCCAAACGGCAAATGATAATGCTGATCATTTCGTCAGAGCCAAAATTATTAATTTTTTTTCCTAATTAACGTTATAAATAAATTATAAAATGGATGGATTATTGTATTGTCATCGAAGATAAGCTTGTGTGCAAAATTTGAAGATAATTATGCAGTAATAGTTGTCGAAAACCGCCTTACAAAATTCCGCCACAAGTCAAGTTAAATAAAACCATGTAATTGCACGTCATTTCAATAAAACATCTACATTCTTCTACTGACTTATAGTTAGCGTTGCAAGTTATAGACTTATACTTAGCGTTTGTCGCGTTAAAAAGAGCCCGAAATTCGCAAAATGTTCGGGAAAACACAAACGTAATAAAATATAGCATATCAAAGTTGTTCTTCATCCTCAAACACAGAAATATTATTAAAGGTGGAAGAATTTTCAACTTCGTTTAAAGCATTTAAATATATGTATTGACTAGGATCAAAAACTCCCCCTTGGATCTTGGAGAAATCTATATATGTTTGTTGTTTCTGCTTTCAAAAATATAATTTTGAATTTTTTTCGTTGCACAAGTTTAGAGCACTTTTTGATTTTGGGTACTCACAGATTTTATCTTTGCTTTCTGAAATTTTTGAAAAATCGGACATTTAGCGAGTCAATAATTAAAAAGTAAAATAATAAGAAAAATTCGCGGGTTTTAGGAAAAAGCTTTAAAAATCGTGAAAATCATCGCGGTAATTCGCGGCGCGACAAACTTGCAACCCTACTTATAGTTAAGGGACGTGCAGTGATAATAAATGTTTTAGTTCTCCATATATTTTGATTTTTACTTTGCTCTTCGTGTATTGCTTTTTCAATGACTTTCTTGAATGTTGAAGGAAAAAATTTCTACTAATTCTATGGAACTTTTGAGCGATATCTGGTGGAACCCTTGGGTTCCGCGGAGCACAATTTAAGAAACGCTGATTTAGTGAAAAGTTACGGATGGAAAAAAAAAAAGAAGCTATGGATGGATAAACAAACAAAGGAAATAAACACCCGGTATAAATTGATAACCGTTCTCCTTTTGTGCGTCGGTTGAAAAAGAGAAGACATTCGATTTACGTTTTGATGTATATTATTTCTTAATTTTTTTTAATCAATTTAATACAAATGCCAAAATTATTTTCTTATATTTAATTAATATTAGCCTTCTTTTAATACACAGCCAAACCTGCGAAAACTTTTTTCTCCGTCAAATGCTTCAAATAAATTTTCCTATCTTCTGAGAAGCTCAATATTTACTACATAACAATCATAGCCTTCTGACAAATCCATCATGCATTGCATTCCGTCCCATAATGCCGTGTGCCCCGACTGGTTTCCCCCCCAATTGATTAAATAATATCCAACTACATTTAGAACATGAGAATTAGAACTCTCTCAAGCTCATATCGCATAGCTGCGGTTTATCAATCATCACAAGAGTGTTTGAGCCTTGTTCCACCATTTCCTATGTGTATTAATTTGGAGACTACATTTCACAATTGAAAGTGTCTGTCGCCGATTTCCATCGATTCATTTTGCACCAGATACAGGTACACCAGTTTGTTTCATGTATCCGTTGAATATTTCTTGTTTTCAGGCTTTTGTGTTTATTGTATGCTTTATGTTCGTTGATTGCACGCGTGATATAACGTTGCTCGGTGTAAGCGATGCTTGATA
Organism: Octonoba sinensis; assembly: GCA_038502835.1. Taxonomy (NCBI): domain Eukaryota; kingdom Metazoa; phylum Arthropoda; class Arachnida; order Araneae; family Uloboridae; genus Octonoba; species Octonoba sinensis. Next base: position 86,524,189 of record CM076605.1, on the reverse strand, counting down.
TGCATAGTAATATATCGCTATTTCGTACTGTCTGCTCTTTGTTGTGTGACGCAGGTTCTCAATTGTCTGTTAGAACTGTTCAAGTTGTCAAACAGGCAGATGAACAATTCAACCAGGTAATTTTGACATTTGGACGCTTCTGCGCATGGCAGGAAAGACCAAATCCATTCGAGTTTTAGGGAAGTTCGTTTTGAAGGTACGTTTATTTAGTACTCGAATCAAAATGTTTGATTCTCTGTTTGCTGAAAGCAACTAAATTTGTTCACTGCCATATAGCATCAGTTTGGAATAAATCAAGTATGCTAAACGAACTGAAACGAGAACAGAAACGGCGCATTCCTTACACTAGCAGTTCCTCCTTTGAACATGAATGGATTCTTCTTGGCACTCTGCCAGGCAGATCGCTTTTGGTTGATGGTGGAACTTTATGTGATAAAATATAGCAGTCTCGCTTCTCCGACGTAAACTGTCCAACAAGAAGGAGGTCGGGTGAACTAAAATGTGGGATTAAGTAGGTGTTAAGAGAAAATGTATGGAACACCAAATTGTTATAGTTTTACACATTATACGGATTTAATAATCATGTTTTACAAACGAAAAATAGAAAATAAAATAATCAGAGTTACATAACCGCATAAAATCCAATAAGTGAAGGTCTGTAACGATTTAGGAAATTCCTTATCGTGACATAGCTGCTGCTTTTTTTTTTTTTGCAGAATTTTTTTTTTTTTTTGCAAACGCCTGATATTTCAGAATGTCGCATAAGTGAAGCTCGAATAAACGAGATTTTACCGTATTAAAAACGATATTAACTTCTTTTTTTGTTCTATCTAAACCGCGACAAGAAAATTTCATATCTTTGCACTCCAGCATATCGGCAAATTCTGCTGCCGTAAAAATCACCTTAAACTAGAAAAGAAACGGGGAATAGGGTGCAATAAGGATTCGCCGATTCAATGAATATTTCATCTTTTTCATAATGGTCGTCGTTTACAATTCATTCAATCCATTTTTATTTAATTCTAATTTGAAGTTAATATAATTTAGTTCTTGGTGGGTTCACTATATCAGTATACCCCGGATCCTAGCTAATGACTAACGTATAATTACGTTAAAAATATGTGAAACCATCAGCAGGTCTGTATCGATATCTGTATGATCTATATCGTTTACTATAATGTATGAATTTACACACATATCGATTCTTGGTGAATGCTAATCTGTCTACATGAGTCAGGGGATTAGCGATCGGGGTAGAGCGAGAGAGAGAGAGAGGGGTGAAAGGAAAAATATTTGTGTCACTGAATGTGACTAATGGATTGGGCGGGAAGGCAGAACAATATGAAACTCGTGTTACTCTTATGCTCTTATTGATTTTGACATTATTATAGGTATGAAACATTCGTAGTCCTGAAAATAAATCACATGGGGGGGGGGGGGGGGAGTTTTCTATGTAATTCTTGGAGGCTTATTAAAGAACTTGACCTTATCCATTTTCTGACGCTGTTTTGTCAAATTACGTACTTTCGTGAGATTTGTCAGAAATAATAAATGATAAAATCAACTTAGTTAAAGAATGAAATTGCAAAAATATTGAAATATTTTTTAAGTATTAGGGTGGGCCGAAGAAAAATCCTTTTTCTAGTTCCTATAATGGGTGGGCAAGCTGCCATTGGTGATACATAAAAGATTTGAATTCTGTAGAATAATGCCTTAGCTTAGAAATTTCAGACAAAATTATTCGGCAAAAACAGTTTGTCAATATTTTGACCAAATTTGTTAAAATTGTGAAAAAGAAGAATTTCTCCGCATTTGCGGCAAATGAAGGTATTATTCTGGTCACTTTAAATTTTTTTATGTGAACGAAGTGGCATTGCGGCACCTTTCCCGCACTATCCATCATGGTGATATAGAAAAAAAGGTTTTTTTTCACTCTCTTTGTTTGCTATTATTCAAAAAATAGATGTTTCAGACGATTGATCTTTTAAAACATCGTATTTAAAAATGATGTTTCAGAAGACTGATCTTTCAAAACATCATATTATTCAAAAAATCGATGTTTTTCAATTGATAAATTACTTTTATCGACGTCAATATTCAGTCATCATATTTAGTTTATATTAGTCGTATGTTTTTATATTAGTCGTCAATATTTAGTCATCATTAGTTGTTTCAAACGTCAATATTTAGTCATCTATGTGTCATCTCCTATTTTGCTGCATGTTTTCATTGCTCATTTATTTAACTGCTGTTCTCTCTCATGCTTTTCCTTAATTTTCCAAATTTAATTAAATTCGTGTGGTCTATTAATTCGTCAAGTAGGGTTTCCCCGATTTTTGGAGCTTGAATGTACAAGATGGTGTTTATGCTCGAGTCCTAGGCACTTGATAACCCTCCGGCAGATCCTGTGAATCCGCCTGGCGAAGGACTATAAAATGTCTAAATTGTACTCGAAAGCCTGGAGTAGTCACTCTTATACCGTACGTGATGTGCCCTGGAAAAGGCACAAAGGAAAAATTTGATCGCTGCTCCGTGATTGGTGGGTGGGTATCACTAGCCCCCTGATAGCGCATTTCATTAAGCTTTACCGCGGGGGTCAAAAGCTCTCTCTCTGACAAAGGAAAAGGAAAGAGCCTTCGTCTGGACCGAGGAAAAACCTGCGTCAGTGCTGATAATCAAAAGCCCCGAGCACGGCTGGAAACTGTTGGATATCATTTCCCCTTATCTGAGCAAACAGGAGGTTTATTTCGAGTTGACTCGGATTCCAGCTGTAGTTTGCGTCTCTCCTAGAATTTAGTTTGTCGGCGCCTTCAATTTTGCGGTCGTCTGCTCGCCATGTTTGTCACTGTTGAGTAGTGGTAGTAAACAGTTGCCTAAATAAAACTTTAATGGAGAAAGTGTGGAAACTTGAATATCAAATATTTGCATTTCATGCGCTATTGCAGATGCAAGTGCAAAATCTGTCTCGATTTTAGTGTTTGTACCAGTGCCTTAGGCTTAAAAATATTCGCTTTTGACAGATAAAATGTTTTTGTTTCTCCAAAGTTTTTTATAGTAAAAAAAAAAACTATTGAGGGCAAGAATGCGCTTTGAGTGTAAGTGGTCCAACCTTTGTGTTCGCCCCGGTGCAGAGGCGTCAATTTTCAAAATACCGGGGAGGTGAGGAGGCGTATTGAAAAGCAATAGGGTAATCATAGGCTTACGCGCGGGAGTCTCCAGGGTTACCATGGAGTCCTATCTGCTTAGGACCGCTGATTTTCACCCAGCGGTTCTAGGCTAGATTCCCGACAATGGAATAGAATGCGAACTAATTTAGTTCCCCGCGCAATAAGGGGTGGGGAGGGGTGCGGCATCATTAATCCTAATTCTTCATCCTAATTATCATTGTTCCAAAGAGAGGGAGTTCTTGGAGAAAAGGCGGTACTATGGTATACCCATTGCTAATAAATAAATAAAAAAGGACTGCAAAAATACAAAATTGGCAATATTTTTGTGTTTTAACTTTACTGATTTCAGCTCAATTCATTTTATTTTCATTTTAAAACCTCAGATGGCTTTAAAATGTTTCTTTTACGCCGAATTCTTCAAAATTTTCCTGTCTGAGCAGTGTCATCTAATACCCTCATCGTTTGGGGGATAGTCTAAACCCCTTAGATCGCTTGATCCCCAGTACCGTGGTGCCATTAGGGATCAGTGAGATAACATAGTGTGTAAAAAAGTAATAAAATTGAGGAGTAGGGGTGGGGAGGGGGCAAGTATCAAAATAGTTCTTCGAGGTGAAAGACTGAGAAACTTCATTACGAAAGTCATCACAGCTTTTCCGACCTTCAATTTATCCACTTGTTAATGTTCGTTCGTAAAAAATGTTCGTTCTGGGGCTCGAGCATGTAAAGCTGCATAATTATGAAACGTCTCTCCACACAATGGAAGTTTCCCACTGAAACGCTTCATATTAATCTTAGTTCTCATGGCGAAACATTTTGTATCTGCAAACGGAAATGATGTTTCGGTGCTCTTCCCTGACTTCATTTTTATCGCTTCCTTTTTTGCTGCTGCTGTGCGTTTCATGGAAAAGTCAATTCATTCGGCGACTTTTTCGACACAAGTAACCTATGGGTGGCAACGGCAAAATAAGCTGGGCGTGCGCAATTTGTGGGTGTTACGCTAGACAAAATGTTGCTGCATGGAGGTTGCGAGACGTGTTTCCTCAACGATTTTTATGCCATTCGAATGGCAACATGTGTTGGTTGCGAGCAGACGATTTCCTGTAGTTGATGGAAGGTGAAAGAACGCCCTTCGAGCAGAGTATTCTGCTTCATTCTAAAGCAACAAAACTTTTATTTATCAATTTTTACAGACAGGAATTGCTTTTCTGTTTTCTTCTTCGAAGAATAAGGCTGCGAGCTTATGATTTCCACTTAAATTCAATGCAAAAGAAGAGAAAAAAAAGTGAAAAAGTAACTATAAATAAAATGTGAGTTTTAACAACGTAGAAAAATATTACAAATTTGAAATATTACAAATTGAAGTATCTTATCATTGTATCGTTGAGGCGTTCAGAGCTAAAGTTGATCAAGTCCATAGATTAGCTTTAATCAAAGCTAAAGTTTATAAACTTGCGTATTTTAAAAATAAAATACATCAAATCTTGTACCAGAGTCACTTTTTCACTCCCATAAAAAATGCTACCCCCTCCCATTGCGATCCCAGTGAGTTTCACTCCCCCACTAAATTCAGTATCAGGAAAATTGGCCTTTACAAAATTCTCGATCGCATATGCGTATTCTTTTCAAAAGTGTAATATCGGAGGCATATTTGGTTGTAATGCAGCCTCCTCCCTGTCTTCTCTTCACTTCGTTTCTCCCTTTCTCCAAATCGGTTGTTTGTGTAGTTTCACTAATTTTAATTATAAAGTGTTTAATAACATATGTAACATTATTTTAGTATTTGTGTGTGATTAATTGAACTGCCTTTTTGTGCTTATATTTATAGCTTAAAATATAAGCAAAAATGTATGGACCGTGAATGATTATCATACTACAAAAATGGAGTTTCAAGGAGAGAATTAAGCGTTTATTTATCTATATAAACTAAATGTTTATATTAAATACGTAAAATACTTGTATTGGATTGTGAGTAAGTAACATAGATTGCAAAAGTTTACATTGATTTATCTCTCTTTATTTTGACTATTAATGTATTAACTTATTAAAAGTTGCAAGCAGTAGCAAGGGATTGATTTTAAAATCAATTTTGTATACTTAAGTTGTTTGTTTATAAATCTACTTGTTGTAGTAACGGGGTGTCACGCCGCCTGGAAAACAGGGTAAAAGCAGGGAATTTGAAAAACCACCTGAAAAACAGGAACAATTTCAGGGAATTTTAAAGTTTCTGAGATATTTTAAAGTAGGAGAGAGTTAGGATTAATGGGGACAATTGCATTGTTGTTTCTAATGACACTTGGATATCCGAGCTCTTTTTCGCAGAGCGACTAGGAATTAAGGCAGTAAGGAGCGCCTTCCGTTTATAGATGAGCACCACAACGGTGGAAGTGCGACTTGGCTCATTATGTACTTGGATTACACCAGATTGCTCCACTTTCCTTTTTTGACCTAAGAGTGAAGGGAAGTGAAAATAGCACCCTCCGGTGCCCTTCGAACTGCCTCGGGACTTCAGGGTCCACGGATTTTACATGCACGTATCCCCAAGTGCAGTTGGTGGGTCTTCAGCGGCTCGGGTATCGAACCCGAGATCCTCCGATCCGAAGCTCACAGTTGCATTTATGTCTAAATAAAATATTAGAATTAATTTCTAGTTCCTCTACTAGATGAAACAGTTATAGCTTCTTGCATAATTCCAATTGTTAACCCGCTGCAGTATTTTGTCTGTGTTTAAAATTAGAAAACGTTGTTTTTTTGCCTGAGCAGTAAATATAGGTTCTTACTTTTTTCAATGATTGTTTTTACGCATATTGTTACCAAAATAAAAATATTGTATTGATAATGTATAATAAACTCAAAGATACAGTGTTTACATACTAACTGTCAAATTAGGCGTAAATCCAGCATGCTTCAGGTGACAGACATTTTAAAAGCATGTTTTGGAGAGGGAGGAATGGTACGTGTCTTATTCCTCCTTAATTGTTCTTGTTCCCTTTTATTTTCGTAGTTTTGATTTTTTAAACAGCTAAGTATGGTAATAACTGAAGTTTTTCACTTTTATTAATGTTAACAGCTAATAAAATAGAAACAGCACAGTTAAGAAGCTCAGTTAAGGGGGAAAAGATTTTTAAAAAAATAAAAAAAGTGCGAATGAATTTACCGTATGATGTTGATGGAAAACATCAAATTGATGTTTTCTTTTCATTACTCTATGATGAAGAGCCTTTTGATTTACATCCTGATGATAGTGAATTTGCACTTTTTGAAAATAATTGTTTGAGGAAGTATTCATAAATAGGGGTGAATGACTTTATGCTTGTTAAGTTTTTGACGAAGAAGACATTTTATTATATTGGCAGAGGTTGAGGGTGTAGACAGTGATATGGAGTTTTATCATATTCTGTTTATGAGATATTTCATTTTCCACAGAAAAGGACTTTATTGTAGTAGAAAAAAATCAGGTAAAAACTAAGGAGATATTCATATTCTGATATTTTGTGCATTGTTTCCAACACTGCGTAGGCAGAGAAAACACAGGGATTTTCCCCCCCAGATTTGAGTGGCAACCCTGTGTACGTTTTTTGTTGTCGTTTTACTTGCGCATCTTTACAATTTTGTTTTTTAAACGATAAGTTTTTAGGGTACATGCACCAATTGTGGCCAGTTTAAGGAGAAACAGAAGTTGTAAGCTACCAAAATCCTCATACAGAAGCATTATAGATTATAGCCATAAGAAATATGCCAGTCTACACAATATTTAGGCAAATATGACCTTATAAGCAAAATGGTTTAATTGCCCTGTGCAATTATTCTGTGCATTTTTGTAAAAATTGTACTTATACTCACGAAGATATAGGCATTTCTCTAATTTCTTTCACACGTTTTTGGCTAAAAACACGCAAAGTTTTTCAGGAAACGTCACCATACTTTCAGAAAACTTGACAGTAAACAAGCATTATACTGAAATTTAGAACAAAAATATTGAATATTTGATAAATTATGGGATTATTCCTTTAAATTGTCATTTAAAGGAATTAATTTTTTACTGCGCATGCGCGAAAGATAGCAATTTTTAACTCATACTTTCAAACCCAAATGTACAGGGCAACTCATAAAAAAAATTCAGTTGGAATAACTTGAAAATTCAGAAAGATATCGGCAATTTATTGAGGCATATTTCAACATTTTTCGGAAAAGAGGTATTTCTTAAGGGGATGTTCACAAATCAGTCTCAAGTGCTTGCAATCATTCAGTGCATTTACAAACTAATTCCAATATGATGCACTTGATAAACAGCAATGAATGTTATTTTCGCGCATACATCAACCGGGCAGAATCATGAAACGGTAGACGCTGATAGGGTTGGAATTTTGTAAACAAACAGCCTGTTGCCAAGCGTGAAAAAGAAATAAAGTCCCTTTTTCTGCTACGCATTAGCGTTTTATAAATTATAGATTCTAAGAAATGTTATTTACCTTAAATGATAAAATTTTTCGACATAATTTTTCTTTCGCAATCTACACAGTTAAGATTTTGCGTTTAGTTGACAGCCTTTTTGGTGTTACTGAACACCATTTTTGGTGTTCTATTGGTAATTATTCATTTTTTGACGTATTTTAAATTCTTTTGACTGTTTGCCTCAAAAACTATGGACAGTAAACAGTATAACGTTTCTTAGCACATGAAATGTGTTGACTCCGTTATGTATCGAAATTTCATTGCGATTCTTTGCTCCTTTCTATAAAAATAGGATAAATGAGCAATCGTACTGAATTTTTGATGCGTAGATGAGTTAACTATCATATAATAAAAAACCTTCTGCTATCTGTATTTTTCTAGACAGACACTTAAAAGAATTTAAAATACATCAAAAAATGAATAATCTTCAGCATATTACACCACTGAACACCGAAAATATTCAGTTACACCAAAATTTTTTAGTGTAGGGAAATAATTCAGTTCATGAATTAGATTGTTCTATTAAAAAGGGAGGGGGGGGGGAGGGTTTTTTATTTTTATTCTTGCAATGTAAAATTATTTTCTTTTTATGAAAGGATATTTTTTCTTCGCTCCTTTAAATTCAAGCAAACAAGAACCCCAACCAAGCCACGTAGCACAAAAATCTCGAATTCGAGACACTGTAACCGTACTCTGGAACATTTTTCCTCCTCACTCCATTTGCCCCCACTGGGAGACGTAATTTACGGAGGGAAAAATAACACGCCCTCCATCGAACATGCGGACGTCTCGCCCGAAAACACTCCAGCGGACGCTGTGTCCCTTTCCTTCTCCCCAGCAGACCCCGAGCTTAGCATGAGAAATGGGCGGAAACCGTTCTGAAGATAACCGGGATGCCGGCATTTTTTTGTTTCTTTTTGCTTCCACGTCCAGTAGACTTTTGGGAGTGGTGTACCCACCACACACCACTCCTAAATCAGCTGTTAATATTTAAGCTAATTTTCGTTCCATGTCCTCTAACTCTTGATCTTCAGCGTTGGGGCGTTGCTCAAATTTTTGTCCTTAGGAATATTATTGTTGCAAACTTTTCGCTTGTGTTCGATGAAGTAATTTTATGTTGATCAGATGAAATATTCACACAAGCACTTTTTTAGGAAATAATATTACTAGGGTACAAGTTCACTCCTATTTCTGTACATAATTATTTCCTGAGACATTTAAAAGTTAGTTTGTTAATTGATAACATAAGTTTTCTTTAAATTTTATGTAAAAAAAAAAAAAAAAAATCAACGTTTTTTTGCTTCAAAATACAAATAAATGAAATAGTAAATGTAAATATAGCACAGATCGTCAAAAAAGTGTAGCTGTTGATTCGGAAGATAAACATCAATCCATAACATATTCTTTCAATGCGGGAATAGCGAACTTTCAATGAATAATTGCAAACACTTGGGAAGAACAAGAAAATGAAACACAATGACCAAATGAAACAAATGAACACAACAGTTGTTATTTAAATGGAAATATTTCTCAATTTAATTACGGCTAACTCGTCAATTATCTGCTAAAGCTAAACTGGGTTGAAATAACTTATGATGCAAAGAGTGATTTGACTCTGGAGTGCGATTTTCCTGCCGTGCTGCTGACCGCGGCAGAAAAGACAGTATTACAGATACACATGGGAGTGTTACGGGAAGCTCGCCAAATATAGCCAAACTGGCACTGGATTTGGCATCTTTTTTGTTTTTGCGCCAGTCCAAATGGTTGCCAATTTAAGACTATTTATCGGTTTATCAGCTCCGATTTTTTTAAAATTTAATTTCACTCGCACAAAAAAATCTAACTTAAGAAAGAAAAAAAAATCTCACGTTATAAAAAATATATATTTCTCAACAGTTAATAGAAAGTAAGAAAATTAACAGATGGCAATCACGGGAATTCTGATTAGGAGAGAACCTTTCCTACACGCACGACTAGTCTTTAATTAGGTAACAATAAGCAACATCTAACAGTATGTAGCTCAAATCAATGCCCCACGGTCTAATATTTCCAAATTTCTTTCTTTCTTTCTTTTTTTTTTTTTTTTGTAAATTTTTATCTGTAACCAATCGGTTTTTTTATTATTTATTTTTAGTTTTTTGTAGGTACTCAATTGTTGAATTATTTTTTCAAAGTTTAAACTAATTTTTGTCGATAAAAATCGATTAAGTTGTACTATCGCCACATTGTAACTCAAAGATTAAACGCGTAAAAACAACTTGGGTAGATATTGTGTTTAAAAAGTACAAATTCTGTACTATCGAATAACAAAATTCTACCCCCCCCCCCCCCCAAAAAAAAAAAAAAAGAAAGAAAGTCTGGTCTGGAATATCTTGATTTTTTTTCGTTCTTTCTTCACGGAGTAGATTCCTGTAGGATTTCAGCTCTGTGTGTCGCATAGTATTCATAAATCAGATCCTGACTTAGCTAAGAGAGAGCGGGATAAGAGTTCATGTTGTTTGACACACTTTGAGAGTTTTGCTGTTGTTGCCCATATATTGCTGTTCACGTTGCTCTGTTGTGATGTAATCACGATGTCAGCTTACTAAATACGTGCAACTAATTTCTCCGCACTAAATATCTGTTCTTGCTTGTTAAAGTTTTTTTTTTTTTTTTTTTTTTTTGTAGTGATGTGGAACATAATTTGGTGCACCAGCTCTGAGAAATTTCTGTGTTAATAAGATTTGTAAGGAATTACATACAGTCGTTCAGGATTATCCATCTGCTCACCGTCTGAGATTTTTTTTCTTTTTGAAATTATGTCCGTTTGTAATGATATTAATTATCCATTTTGCATATTTATATACTGTCAGCCCCGCTTAATCGGGTAACGGATAAAGGAATACCCCGTTTATAAGAATAAAACCTTCCGGAACCGAATATTTCCCCATAGACGCAATGTCAACGATCCCCGTTTAAATGAATGATTTCTCCGGATAATCCAATAATACTGGTCTGCTTTTGAAATATTTTTGATAAAAAATTGATTAAATTTCAAAAATAAATAAGTAAATAAGAACAGTTTTTGAGTTTTCAAGTTGATCTTTCAGCAATACCTTTCTTTTCATCATTTTAATATTTGTACTTAAAAATATATAATAATGTATTTAATTATTTTGTTATTCGTTTATTTTATTTAAAAAAATTTTAAACACTAACATTAATAACTTCTTTTAATTAGATATACTGATTTATTATTACGTTTCGAGGCAATATTATCAGTTCTGTAAGGTAAAGAAAATTTCCCCGCATAATCGAATACCCCACTTAATCATTTAAAATATGCTGGAACCGACGGTATTCCTTTAAGCGGGGCCGACAGCATACCAGTATTCAAAATGTAATACATATTTTCAAGGAAGTTATATATATATATATATATTCAAATGCTTAATTTCATTGGCTGGTACTTAACGTTTTAATTAAATAAAGAAATATGCGTCAAATAGTGGTTCGTTGTGTAGAGGTACCACTATTTTGAAAAATTCAATTATAAAATATTAAATGTCCTTTGAAGGGCAAGTTATTTTTTTCACGTCAATCATCTTTTCTGGAAAATTTGAGGCCCGGAGCTTGCTGGAATAAGTCTCTAGAACTTTTTTCATTTATATTCCTGTTATGGATGTTGAAAACTGCCGTTCGTCGATAAACTCCGATGGCTAGATTGCTATGAATGGCCTTCGATCGCTTGGCGCAGCTCTTATCACACAGCTTCGAAATATAAGAGGGAAAATATTGTGCATATCTAGAGTGCATTCATCCTGGAGCAAAAAAGCATTGGAACTAAAGAAAAAAGTCCTTGGATTTCTTGGCATGGTTGATTATGTGCGTTGGCTGCCTTCATCAGCAAAGAGGCTTATCGCTCGTGTTTAGGGCGCAGCGCAGCTGTGGAGTCTTGCAGAACGTCAATATTTATGCTGTTCTTAATAACTGATTAATGGTTTGGAATGACTTTTATTTGAACGAATCCCAACTTCATCCGGCGGGTTAAAAGATACAAAGAATAATGCTGGAGTTCTCCCTATTGCTAGGAGGCAGGAGACCCCGGGATGAGGGAGGGAGGGAAGAAGTGATCATGCCCATGAACGTTAATCTCTTTAAAGGAATTTTATCGTTTCAGATATTTGTATGCAGTTTAAAAATCGAGCCATAATAAGCAATAGAATAAAAATTTAAAAAACTCACGAGGTTAGTGGAAAAACGTTTTTCTGCGTCTTTTGATTTCCAAGACGTCGAGCAGAATAAGAAAATCAATTTTACCTAACATTTGCTTCTTTAAGCGTTAAGGCGCTCAATCACCAGGTTGGTTGTAGTTATTTATTTATTTTTAAACTTCTAATGGGCTGCGCATATTGTTTCTTAATAATTGCAGACCTAGTGCGTTCCCAGAGATTAGTACCAACTCTTTCAGCGGCACCACAGCGAGCGTGGTACCATTGCCGCAATTTTTGACGCTCATTTTCCCTCTAGATGACGGCATCTAAGCTCTAATTGATGCAAACTGCACTAGGAATTTAATTTGGCCGAGAGTATCCACGCCAAACGGATACTCAAAGGATCGTTAACATGCCGCATAATCATACAACATGGGCGCTGTCGATTTTGTGCATCTTGAAAATCCACCGACTTGGGACAGGTTTGATCTTGCGAACTTGGGCGTAAGAGGCCTGCGCCTTGCCACTGCGCCATCCTTCCGGCTCGTTTGTAGTTATTCTGAACAAAATTATTTTCAATACTTAAACTAAGAAAAAGGAGCGCTCAGCTGAACAAAAGTAAATGAAAACATAATTTTAAACTCAATGTATGTTAACTTTGTCATCAAATTGAAACGGGTATTATGTTGCCATTTTTAAATAGAATGCGTGCTTGTCAGAAATTCACTCGCAGATCAATAGTAATTATGGAATTAAAAAATTTACTTTAGTTCTGCAGCAGTGAGTGAAAATCAACGTAAACAAAGCACTTAAAAATATTCCTGCGAGTGGTGCTTTATTTGCGTTGACTTTCTCATTCAATAATAAATAATGGAGTTTGAATAACGATTTAAACAAAAATATTATTCATTGTTTGTTTACTAGTTTTCTTTCACGTGAACTTAATAATGTGGGTTTATCCAGCTTTTCCTAAAATTATATTTTTACGTGAAAAGATGTATTTTATTTGTTTCTCTTCCATCGTTATTCGTTCGTTAGCAATGTTTGGCTTAAATGTGCTGCTATTCTTAGAATATGTGAAAACATTAGTTTAACAATCCTGTTTGTACTAGAAAAATAATGCACCTGAATAGAAAATAGGTCAAAATAGGAAATGTCGTTTCTTTTTGGATGCTATTCGTCGTTAGAGATGTATGATGGAAAATTTTCCGTTTCGAGAAGTCAATTTTTTAGTAAATGTTTTTGTTATACAATAAAACTTTTCACATTCCTCTCATTGATTATTTTTAGCATCATTTAAACAAAAATTTTTAGGTTATAATTCCATTTTTATTGAACACTTATAAAGTTAAGTTTGCTTTTAATTTTGTTATGTTTTGTATATTTCTCCATTTGAAAATGAGAATAAAAACCTTTCCAATGAATATAATAACAGATCACTAACATTAAAACAACCCTTTTCTTGTTGGGTGAGAAACAAACAAATACAACGCTAAAAGGTCTTTCGCTTTGCCACTGTCAAAAGATGGCAATTAGACTATTTTCTGAAATTTATAGCCAATTCCCAGTTTTTTACGATGCAAGATTATCTAAAACATTTTTCTCCTTTTTCAATTTCTTGATTGTCCCCTAAATGCAAGATTGAATGAATTTTTACTGGAATCTGTGAACATTGTAAATTAAAAGATGTAAAAAATGGTTTTTGCATCAGACTGAGTGTTAAGTATGAAATTACAAAAACTCGGTAGTGCGTCTATTAATTTGGCCAGGGACTGTATAGTGGTAAAAAATGTTATTAGTAATTACCACTAATCAAAAATAATTCTGCGAAAAATACGATTTGGTAGCTTTGAATTTTGTGGAAAGTTCTATTTTGATTGATTTTAATTTTGTGAAAAATCCATTTTGAGTAATTGGAATTTTGTGTCGGGTCCTGGAAGCTCATGAAAGGGATTCATCTGCAGCTTGTTTATTTGCAGCCTCTAGTACTCAGGAATTTAGTTTTACAAAATCTTCATAGATTAGATGTTCGGAAAATTTTTCATTTCAAGAATTTCCGGAAAACTCACATCTCTAGTCGTTGTTTAAGCAACCTCATTACTGTTTAGTCTGCCCTTGGCTCTGTGATAAAAACACTCGTCCGCTTATCACCTAGCGGTGATCCTGGGCTTTAAATTGTTGGAGATGCTAAAAAAAATTCAATTTCCAGAACAGGAATGATTGAAGAAAGAAACAAACTGTAATTCTGTTTAATTATTTATTTATTTTTTATCATGTTACAAAGTATACGTGACGTATATATTTTATTGCATTTTTACTTCGTTAAGACATGACGTCATTACTCAGACTCTCTGCAAAGCATTATTTGCTTACGTACGATACGTAATCGCTAATTAAATTTCTCCTGGCTACCTGTTACGCGTCTTTTTTCTACTACTTTTTATTGCCTATTCCGAAATAGCCTATGATGTAAAAATGTTTTAAGCTCTCCTAAAAATTTTGTAACTTCACTACATTATTGAATTGCGTCAACATCATATTTGTAGCTGGAAATAGGAAACTTCTTTTTTCTCCGAGAAAATAGTTTCGACATTAAAAAAGAATTTACCATCTACTAAACGATCAAATTTCCAACGTGAATAAAACAGCATAAAATGTTTTTTTTTGTCGAACATGAGAGCAATATTTATTGACTCATTCCCTTATTAAAAAAATTAAAATGTTATTTCTTTAATAACTAAATATTTTATTTGCCCCAAATTGAAGAAATGCATTTTGAAATTTAATAAATAATATTTTTTTCTTGTGTCAACAGATTATTGCTATATATTTCTTCATTTTCTCCCCTTTTTCTTATTGATTTTTAGTGGTTTTTTTTTTCAACAACAGTTATTTTTTTTTATCCTTTATGTATTTCTACAATTATAAATTTGATGTTCTTAATCTTTAATTTTAGTGTATTATTACTGTTATTTTTCCGCCCTTCGAACTATGCGTGCAATTTAATTATTTCAAAATTTGATTGTTAAAAAAAAGGGAAATAAAACCCCGTCATGCTGCATCTACTTCTTATTTTTACTTACGACACATCACGATCTAAGCGACTAGGAAATATTAGTGTCACTGTCGTTTTTGCAGAAGACATTTTCGAATCGAACATTTAAAACTACTCACGATTTCCTTTAGCCGTGATCGTCTGCGAGTGCAAAACGTATATTCCAAGGGCGTATTTCTCCAAAACATATTTCCCGCTGTTGGAAATCCCATTTAGCTCCACCCGTACTTTTCTGTTTTAGCACCTTTTGATTAATTAGAAGTCGTGCTTGTGTCAAGGCATTTTATTAACAAATTCTTTTACCTGTGGATGAAAATAAACACAATTAGTCTTGACAAATGAGAACTTTCTGAGTGAAATCGAACACGATCATTCAGACGAAAGCTCGAATCATGTAAAGGGAGTTTTTGAATATCGTTTTATTTTTGCAGTAATAGTCGAAAATTCTTCATTTATAATACTTCACGTAAAATTCCTAGTTACAACTGTAGCTGTACAATAATTCTTTAACCTCTTTAAAGCGAGTTCTCTCACGTGATATTAATATTTTTATTTCGCAGACGATTAATTTTTCCAGTTGAACATTTAGCAGCTATACGCTTGAGTTACATTTCCGTAATCCGAATGTTTAATCTAGTCCGCAAAATTAATCGAATATGTGAAAAATGCGTTTTTAATGTTCGATTTGTCGCCGTTGAAGTTCAGAATTTATATGATAATCGCTTTACGATTTTATTGCTTTATTTAATTTCACCAGATAATAGTTCCGGTTTGAAAGCGAGATAGATCTTAAAAAATAGCACTTTAACTGTGTGATAGGAGGAAAGGAAAAAAGAAATGGAGGGATGTTTGTGCTGGGGGGGGGGGGGGGGGATCAGGTTGGTCAAAAGTTGGTGAATTGAAAAAATATTATTGTTTTTTCATTTATCGATTTTTCTGATTAAAATCATGTTTCTGGTTTCTCTTTTACTTGACGCTAGGGAAATATTACTTCGCAAATCCTATTAATTGTCGGGTAAAGCATTTTTTAAAAAAGTTTAAACTCTATGTCATTTGTTATTTAAAAATATTTACAATTTCGATTTTTAAAACGAATTTTATTCTTTCTTGTTACTGTTATTTAGCTTAAAATTTCTCCGGCATTCTGTATCGAAATCCATCCAAAGAGTAGAATGGAAGCTTGGACCAATAATTTAAAAGTTGTGGCTGATTTCTTTCATTTTATAAATTGTAGCTCTCAAAAATCTTGTTTGAATTTGAAATAGCGTTTAGAAAAGAAATCCCCTTCTGCAGAATTCTTGAAATAAATAGATTTCTGCGTTGAATTAGAATGGATGAGGATTTCTTCTCCAGTTCCTTCCAGTTTACTGAAGTTGAAGTATAAGTTATTCGAAAGATATGCCTCGGTTTCTCAAATGTAATTCGTTATTATTCTGGAGTACGAATGTGTTTGTTTCATTTCAATTATTTTTGCGAGTTTCTTTTACCTTTCCAGGATTGGTTTGAAATGCGAAGTTCTGGTTTATTTTTTATTATACATGTATTAATTTTAGTTCTCCAGTTGATATATACTCCTGCCTCATAAAAACATTTCAAAAGAATGCATTTTTTTTTTGTGGGAACGAAATAATGGAATTATTGAACAAATCTTGAACATGGTTTTTTTTATGGGTTTAACTTTTTTTTAAAATTCAAATTGTTAGTTTACACCCAATTAGATATTTTAAAGCAAAAGTGTATACTTCTCCCTTCTCTTCAGAAAATCCTTAAAGACCAGAAGTTCTGAGATTAATTGAAAGCGTTGTTAAAAAATACGAAAGTGCGAAAGATTTTTGTCTTGCAAATTCTCCTCACTTTTGAGTGTAATTGGGCAATTCTGTTCTTTTGGGGTTCAATTAGTGCTACCACTTAAACGTTTGAGTCGTTTTTATTATTATAATTATTTTTATTTTGTGCAAATTACCTAATTAATTAGATGTTTATTTAGTTCGCAGGTGTGTTCTTTTACACGGTTAAAATGTCTTTGAAATTTTTAAAGGAAAAAATTAATGAAGATTTGCTATTAAAATGCGCCGATTCCTCTGATGTTGTAAAGTTGTGATGCTTAAGATTTATTGCTAAAATATGAGTTTTCTTCTTTCTCTTTTATCTCTTTCTTTTCGAATAAAAAAATGAACATTTTTATTAAACTATACTATACTTTTAATAATTGTACGTTCTTAATAATGTGAAAAAACGAGATTAGATTTTTTTTTTGGGGGGGGGGGGGGAACTGAAGTAATCTACACCGCGATTTTTTTTTATTACGGCTTCTGATGTAATTAGTACTCTGAAGTTTTTTATATACATGAAAGCTGCAAGTTTATTGAATAGAAAAGAGAATGGTATGAATTGATTAGAGTATATTCTGGTTTTTTTCAATGAACAATAACTAAAATAAAATAATAAAAATTGGGGAAATGTATTTTAACTCCCTGACAAGCTTGGGCAGTAACGTATAAGTACTTTTAAAGGGATCTGTACTCCCTTTACAAGCTCCTTTTACACAGTAGTGAGACGTAAAAGAAAATGGAGGACAATTTTCAAACTTGGTTTCCCAAGCTTTTCCCTAGGTCCCTTTTCCAGTGCTCCGCCTCTCGCGTCGCATTGTTCCGGAATATTAGAACTATCCGAGCTTCATTGAGCACAATTTGTTGACGTTTATTCTGTCGTCATAGTGATTCGGTTCTTCTTCGATGGGCTCGTCTCCCGTAGCTATCGTATCGACTCGACTGCGAAGATATCCATCCAATAACATTCGGTTCCGTTTGAACCGGAACTGTTAACCGTTTTCAGGTCGAATTCCCAATTTTATGAATCAATAGAAATGTGTAACACAGTCGCCTTTTGTGATAGAAGTTGAAGTATTGAAATTAATAAATTCGATTCGTATTGAATCTATTTGTTTTTCGAGGATGCTTTTAGAAATTGGGACGTTGCTAAGGGTCGGGAGGTTTGATGGGTTTGAATAGAGTTTGTAATGGATGCTCGATGCTTTGCCCAGAATTTTTTTCCATTTGTTTTCTGGAGTGTTTGGATTACTTGTAAAATTGATGTTCACTTTATGTAAGGGACCGTTCATAAATGAAGTCACGCTTTTTTCTCCATATATTTGACCCCCTCCCTCCCTTTGTCACAAAATGTCGCACTTCAACATACCCCCTCCTCTTGTCACACCCTCCCCTTCGAAGTGTGACATCATTTATGAATGATCCCTAACTTTTCTTTTAGAGGCAAAGGGAGAGGAGGGATGGTAAATAACAAGAAATCAGAAATATGTATGAAGGTAAATCAGTAAAAATATTTATAAAGATAATGAAGTAATAGTTATGGTATTAAGGAAAATCTAGGGTAATATAATTTTGTAAGAAGTTTATCTTAAGTACTCCTGTGGAGAAAATTGCTAACATTTTTTCAGGAGTAATTTATTTGCTGTGTCTTGTTTTAAATGTAACTTATTCTAGCAGTACACTTCTAGATTTGTTTGTTTATCTTCTTACTATGCAGAATTCCTAATATTTTTACCTTCCTCAGTGAGTTGTTCATTGTTGCTAATGTTTTTCCTTTTGCCCTTTGGTAAGTGAAAAATGAAACGGGATTCCGCGCGCACCTTCATTACTCGATTATCGCCCATCGGTGGGCCCGATCTCCTATATAATTACAGGCATTTTGAAACAAGACCATAGTGAAAAGGGAATGATGTAGAATTTTTTTACCTAGGATTATGTGTGGAGTGCCGTCTATACAACAGGAAACGATCAGTTTACCAAGTGGGAAGGTATACTTTTCAATAAAAGTAACATAATTGCGTACTGCAGAGCACGTCTGAAAAAATGCTGATCCGCGATTTTTCGCTTTTTTGTATTTTGTTCTCTATTTCTACTTTCCTCTTTTCTCCCGTTCTTCGGTCCGCTTTTCTTGAAACATTTTTTTTGACCTGTTGTTGTTCTTAGAAAATTTACCTATGAATAAAATAAGCGAGATGGGATTTTGTTGCCCTGGCAGCATTTTCTGGCGGATTTATGAGAATCTGCTATTGAATTCATGGTCTATGTATTCAGTCATGCCCTTGAAGCCCCTGTACTGCACTAGAGTCTTAAATATCAGAGTGACGACAATAGTAGCGGCGATATTTCACACTCAGCGCAACTCTGCTTGTTTTCGTCCATTTTAGCGTGTCTTAATTAGAGAAATCTAGACGAAAGATGCTGCCGCGATTGCCGCAGTGAAGAAAACTACCGTTGTTGTCGTCACTCTGCTCTTCAAAGCACTCTACCTTGTACTAGGGCAAACCTTAGTACCATAATGCGTCAGAATTCAATTCCTTGCTACATCCTGCTACTGAAACGCAAAAATCCGTTGTGTTAAACTGATTATTTCGGCTAAATTTTTCTTCGTTTTTGGCAAATGGCCAATTTGTTTCCGACTTCCGTTTTCCTAAATCGTGAATTTAGATGAACTAAGTACAAAATTAAGCATATGAAAATGGTATAATATAAAGGGTTTAAAAAGATGAGTTTGTGCTAAAAATGGTAATAATTTTGTGGAGGGTCAATTTTACGTTCGAGATTGTTTGTAAACGCCTCTTTTTACACGGTTTTATTTAACTTGATTTGTTACGGAAGTTTGTTACGCGGTTTTCGACCACTGTTACTGCATAAATTATCTTCAAACTTTGCACACAACTTATCTTTGATGACAATACAATATTCCATCCATTTTATAATTTATTTTAATGTTAATTAGGAAATAAATAAATAATTTTGGCTCTGAGGAAATTATCAGAATTATAATTTGTCGAATGGCAACGATAGCTTTGTTTGGAATGTTAGGAATGCAACGATGTTTTTAATTTTAAAATACCGAGATCATGGCGAAATTGTTTGGTTTTTTTAAATAAAACTTACTTAAAACATTTTTTTCTTCTTTTTGATTAAGATTGGGATTTTTATGATAGCTTCGATTTTCGATCACGATTTCATTATTGCATGGAATGGATGGTTACAATAGAAAATCGCTGCTTCAATACCATTAAATATTGAAGGTTTCGTACGTAATTAATTCATTTGTATTTGTAAACGTATTTGTCTGGTGGGCTTTCCTCATTTTCCAGGAAGGTTCCTACCAATCTTCTGACCCCAGTGGGATAAGTTTTCTGGAAAGGGCTGCCCAACAGATGTGTCCATTATCATCGCGTTGTTCAATGAATCGAAAGCAGTGAACTTTGCAAAGTGGTGAGATGCTTTGGTACAGCAGGGTCTTTCTCCTGCCGTATTTGTCCTGAGTGCTTTATCACCCGCTTGATTGAGTGGTGCGCCCGGGTGCTTGATTGACGGAAACCAATTGCTTGGGAGGGTCTGTGGAAGCAAGTTGGTGGCAGCGAGGATCCAGCGGAGTCGATGATGAGTGTATTTCCGGATTCGGGCTAGTTCTGTGTGGGTGGTCAGTGAGCAGTTACAGTTCTTTTGGGGGGTTCGTGAATGTGAAATCTTCACTAGCATTGCCAAATGAAATGTGCAGGAGATTTTCTTGTTTGCTTCTATTAGAACTAGGAATTCATTTCTCACGATGTCTTCTTTTTTTGAGCATTAATTTTCGAGTAAAATGTTATTTCATACCTCGTTATTTAATTGGTTCTTTCCACACAAAGGACGATTCTCGAAATATTGTTCTAAATACATGGTTTTTTTGTTCTTTGTTCGAGAAAAAAATTATTTACAAACAAAACTTTCTTTTTTTGAGAATAGGGATTTTTAATCAGTTTCTAAACACTCACAAATTTTATAATCGCTTCACAACCCCGGAAACATCCACAAAATATGTTGTTGTCATCCCTGTTGCTATGACTTTACACAACGCTCTCTTACTTGATAGAGCAATCACCAATTAATGAGTCGCTGAATGAAAGTGGTTTTTGATGGTGCAATCAATCGACACCCAATCCGTAAGCAGGAGGGCGTGTTTATTAAATTATGTAGAACCAATGACATGTGCAGAAGGGCAAGGGCAAATATTTAGTCGGCATCGGTGTGAAAGATTCCTGATATTTCTACTGCTAGTAATGTTGAGTTCATGTTAACGTTCATCCTCCCACACTATGCCTCCCACTTGCTGTTCATTCATTTCCATAGAAAGGGAAAGTCATTGTGGCGGGACGCACCATTTCGATAGAAGCAAGAAATTGACAGAAATAATCGTTATCTTTCCATTTTCTGCCTCCTGATAATGGCGGAGAAGGAGAAGCCAGGAAGATGAACCCAATTACAAGGTTTCAGAGTCATTAAGAAACCATCTCTGACTTAAAAGTTCTAGACGTTCCACGGGGCCGGGGCTACCAAAATCTTAATGAATTTCCTGCGCAGCGAGCAGCGCGGCCTTTAACGACTCTTGCGGGGAGATTCGTGATTAGCATGATGCGCGGTGCCGAATCTCCATAAAGGTTAAGAATTCTTTCTGGTGGATTTTTTATTCCCCCTCTTCTCTCTGGAACATCTAATGAGCAGGCTCACGGCTTTCGTTCTTCAGAACACGCCGCGTGTTCGTTTGGAAACATTAGAACCTTGAAAAAGCACAATCGCCCCTCGTGAATAGGGCTTTGAAGAATGTTCTTGGAGCTTGCTCGACTTTTTCCCCTTAATTATGCGAGCAATAAAATTACGACTGATTCTAGTGATTTTTCTATTGGTTCTAACAACGATTTTTATTTTATTTATTTAGCCATTTCCAGATTCAATCAAACGTAGTGTTTCGAAAACAACTTAAGATAACCTAACAAACAAAGGATTATGCCTTGTTTTTAAGATAGCAATATAATTCTAGGTCACTGGATACGTCGATTGAGTACCGTTTTTATTTAAGTCCAAACATAAATAATAATAGTAATAATATAATAAGAAAATTAAAAGAAAAAAAAAACCTTTTTAAGACTTAAAAATTTTAAGGGGAAAAATTGCCTTAGTAGTTTTTTTACCCCCATAATAGCGGTCCATTATAGTCAATATTCTGAACTCCAAATTTACAAAATTATAATGGAGCCTAAATTTCAATTCTTAAATAAATGACAATTTCAAAAATGAAACATGGAGCAAAAAACCCATTAAGTAATGTTAATTCATTTATTGGCATATATTTCATGGTAATGGAACATTTAAAGCCAATCAAATTTAAGTTAACATGCATTCGAATGCTTTTTGTTAATAACAATTGAGAACCTGTAAACGGGAGGAGGGGGGGGGGGGATAGTTGTCAGGCAGTTGTACCTTCGCTTTAGTTTCACACAACTAGCTCTTTCTATCAGAGCATCATCGAAGCAAGCACGCAACAGAGGACTAACCCTCCATTAGCACTAATACATATAAAAAAAAGGGAAACGCCGGTGTGGAAGGAAATCGTTTCTCAACCCCAATCAGAACCGATCCTTTTCTTACATAAATCTGTCAAAAGTCGGTGCCCGCGACGTTTCACTTTTAGCCGTAATTCGTTCGAACTAACTTTAACTGGGTTACAGGTTCCGCAAGTGTGAAAAATAAAGCTCCATTTCGCTAGGGCCCCAAATTGGAAAAATACGCAGCCGATTTTCTAGAAAAGCAGGTGTTACGCCGATAGGTAATGGTTTTCGAAGTCATCGGAGCTTAGCGTTCTTTGCAGTAAAAGGTGTGGGGAGGGGGGGGGGGGGTCCTGCGAAAGTGATTTCTTCTTTATCATTACGTAGTGTGTATACGTCTGTAGCAGTGTCAAGTGGGAACGTTTCGAGATCTCATGGATGTTCAGAGAAATTTTTATTTGTGCAAGACACCTGTCTTGTTTCTAGGATTTGTGTTCTAAGTTTGTTTTTTTGGCAGGAATACAGTCGATTCTATATTTGCTCTTTGTACAAGAAATCAATAATGAACAGTTGAAACGCAATGCGATTAAAAACGCAAGATGTAAGCAATTGGTAGATTTCCCTTTCAATGAGTGAAAAGAGAATAGTAAAAAATGGAGACAACCTCTGTGAAAGAATCAAATACAGTGGAGTATCGTTTATATGACGCTGAAGGCACTATCGAAAAACGTCGTAGAAACGATAATGTCGTATGAACGATTTACCCTCTTGGCTAAATCCAAGAATTGGCATAACGCTAAAACGTCGTATAAGTGTAAACGTTGTATAAACGGTCGTCGTATAATCGATTTAACCTTTTGGCTAAATCCAAGAATTGGGATAACACGAAGACGTCGTATAAGTGTAAACGTTGTATAAACGATCGTCGTATAAACGATAACGTCGTATAATCGATTTTCCTTTCTGGCTAAATCCAAGAATTGGGACCACACTAAAACGTCGTATAAGTGTAAACGTCGTATAAGCGATACTCTACTGTACAAAGAAAAAAAATGACGTTCGTTATGATTTAAACATTTTGCATTAAAGCAAACATTTGTTTGAAATCTTCGAAATTGAACAGCGAGAAAGAACTCAACCCGTGAACCAATGGTATTTATTGTCTTTAACTCGCAACCAGATGATTCTTGGTTCTGATTCCGCTGTTGCATTTGCTGCTTTGAGAAACGAGAATAGGTGGCTGTTGTGACTTATTTAACTCTCGTTGAATTGCTTGGGAGTTTTTCTAGTTTTCTCCTATTCAATACAAAAATGCGGTACAGCAACTCTTGAAATTTCTCTAGCAAGATAGTTGCCCCTATGTGCTCTGCAGCGAAATGAACTTCCAGTGGCCATCACACACACAACTAAACAAATAAAACTAGTGAGGGGGGGATTCCCCCCCCCCCCCAAAAAAAAAAAGATAATAATAGTAATGCTATTACTGAGCAAGAAACAACATGTAATGTAAGAATAATTTTTATTCAAGAATTTTTCTGGTACTAAAATAAAATATTTAAAAATAAACTCAATCATTATAAACATGATTTGACTTCATGGATTATAATGCTCCCCCACCCTTCCATTTTATCCACTACTTTTTTAAGTAGTAAATACAAACTTCCCAAAATATATTTTTTGAAATGCAAAATAGACAAAATGTGAGAGTCTTAAAAAATTTGGCCTTTTTTACGACCTAAAAAAAAACGTTTTTGAGAGAGGACTTCAAGTCCTCTTCATCAGTCTTCGTTAACTGAATTCATCAAGGTCATCGCGGTTTTTGAATCTTTTTACAATAGCTTTTTTTACTTATTTCTTTTTGTACGCTTTCAAAACATTTTTCTATGTTTTAGCCCAGAGGTTCAAAAACTTTTTCAAGTCGTGCTTCCTTGTAAGAATTAAGAATTTTCTCGCGGAAGCCTAATCGTATAATATCTGACTTAGGAACAAAATTTTGTTATCATGGCACCTATCATCTTTCGCCTGTGGCACCCTACACTATAAAACACTCTAATTCAACTTCTCATCATAAAAAAGTGGGGGAAAAAAAAAAAAAATGGTGAAATTCAGCGGTAACCAACATTTGGTGCTAAAGTTGAAACATTTTAATGTTTCCTAGTTTCACACATATTCATTATGAAACTACACCATTATAATGGTTCAACTTTGTACCAAATGTTGGTTGCAGCTAAATTTCACCATTTTTTTTTCCTTTTTTTTTTTGGTGAGAGGTTATACTAGAATTTTTTAGTGTAGGGCGCCGCGGCACTCGGTTTGGGAGCCTCTGTTTTATCCCATTTTTTTTGCATATTCTATTTAAAGTTTTATTAAATTTATTTATTTAATTGTGGTACTCAAAACGAAAAATTTCCAAATTTAATTTTCAAGAACAGTTCGTCCAGTCATCTTCGTCCTCTCATCTGTGGGAGGGGAACAATCTTTGTCTCCTTTGAAAAGGAAAGCAGGAGACACTGGAAAAACGTATTTACGACTTATTCATTGTAGTCCTCTTTAATAATAGAAATACACTTAATTATAGATTATCCTAATCAACATGTGAATTACTTTTGCAAAAAATTTATTATAAGCTATTTATCTTAGATTAAGTAGAGTAGTATCTTAGATTAGTGTATTATTAAAAACTTTAAAACAATTTAAAAAAAATTTTAATGGCTTTTTTTCTTTAATTTTTGTAGTTTATTGATTTAATTAATTATTTTTTTTTTAAGTAGGAACTTTTTTCAAGTCATCAACTTCTGGGACCTGGTTATCAGATATTCAATTTCGACATCGTTTATCCTTGTTATTGGGTCAGTTTTTGACTTGTTTTTTGGTCTTTTTTTGACTTAAAACCTTATTAACTCAGTTTAAAAACACGATACGTAACAATTTCTTCCTTAATAGATGCGCTTTTCAAGGGGGAAAAAGAAAAAGTCGGTTCTAAATATTAAAAATAAATACCAATAGAACGGGTATATTATCCCCACGTTGTTTTATTACTCCGCATGAAAACATGGTAAATTTTACTGTTTCTAATTATTACGTTGTGTACTTTAAAACTTTTTCAACTACTGTTTGTTCTCGAAAAATCGACTACCAGTCGGGAACGATTCCATTTGTCGAAGGGGTGATACGCTGAGACCACAGTTTTGGAAGTTTTATTTTATAGGAAGTTTTATTTTATAGGAAGTATTTTTTTTTTATTTTTCTCGACGCTGAATTATTCCATTTCTCATGTTAAAATTTAGCGGAAAAAGGCAGGAAAAAGAACGCAGCTAGTTTGTTATTCTTCGCAAAACCGTAAACATATCCTCAACTTTATTTCTTCTATTTCCCCTATTGCGATGAAATTGAGGCAGTCCTGACGCATGCGTAAAACGGAGGGAGGTTTCGGCTTAGAAAAACAGACAGTATAATGTTAGGTGTTCATTTTTTCGCATCGCAACGTTTTTTGAGTTGATGTTTTTATCAGCAATGCTTTGACGCCCGATTTTTTGTTTGGGATGTTTTGATGCGATATATTTAATTACAGCTGACATACAAACTAGGCTTATGGTACCAATTGGGCATATTTGCTCTTAAACAATTGAGAAACAATTTTCTTATCAGATCTAATCGATTTCGTCGCTAAAACCTTTATATTATTTTCAAAAACGTTTCAGAGTTTGTCGACTTACCTTCCTAGTAGAAATTTTCTTTTGACATTTATCTGATGTGAGTTCCGCTTTTCCAGAAGAATTCAACTCATACATCTCCCGTAATATCTAATCTTACTTTCTCTTCTTTAAAGAAAGTCCATTTTCTTTACTTGAAGTACACTTCTGAGAAGATAAGTTTGCTGTCGATACCCGGAGGAACCTTGTTTGATAAGAAAAATCGTCGTTTTTATTTTACTTTCTGAGAAAAATATGTTACGGCATTAAAACACAGATCTTGAATCATATTTCTTTCTTATACGCCAGTGCTGCAGACGTGTTTTACAGTATCTTCTTTGTTATGTTTAAGCGCCGTTAAAATAAGAGCATGTTGCCAAAGGCTGATTT
The DNA here is from genome assembly GCA_038502835.1 of Octonoba sinensis. NCBI lineage: Eukaryota > Metazoa > Arthropoda > Arachnida > Araneae > Uloboridae > Octonoba > Octonoba sinensis. Next base: position 86,497,877 of record CM076605.1, on the reverse strand, counting down.
AAACATCCCGTCACCCTGACCCTTATATGAGGCTCCTGCTTCAAAAAGTGATATCCATATATATACAGTCGGACCTCTATTTAACGAAGTCGCAAAATCCAGCGAAAAAGTTCGTTAAATGGAGAAATTCGTTAAATAGAGATTTACATTTTTTATAATACTTTGGCTACACGATAACTTTTAAACTAATGAAAGCTCCACATATCATGTAATAATAACTATAGCAGTTTACTTTTATTATTTCACTTAAGAAAGGATAAAACAAAGAATAACCATTATAATATGGAATTAAACTTATTCACTACTCTAAAAAAAAAATGCTTATATTTATTTTAACACATAGTGTGCAGAAGCTTTAGTAAAAGTGTTTAAAGAAATACTTGAAAAATAGAGTGGAATTTTTTTTAGATTATCAGAAGAAAGCTCGTTAAATAGAGAATGTGCTTCGTTATTTGGAGGTTTTTTTACATGGAAAATCTTAAATATTCTTACGGCCAAGAAGAAAATTCGTAAAATGGAGAAATTCGCAAAATAGAGGTTCGTTAAATGGAGGTTCGACTGTATATTACACTTAACGTGGACCAGTTACGATTAAATTTTGCGCTACGATACGATATTGACATCATGGAAAAGGCAAACTATGGTAAAACGATGTTTAAAAATTTGTTTAATGATTGGCCTTGAAAATTAATATTTATATTTATTATCAGAACTTGCGAATTTCAACAAATTTATTTCTATTTCTTTAAAAATATTTCCATTCATAACTCTTTTTAATTTCCGATTCTTTGGAGTGGCAATACCTTATTTGTTTATTATTGAACTTATCGATCATTCTCATGTTTATGTCTAGCAATCTTTCCTTAAGCCTTTCGAATTTTAAAGAGTTTTTACGAGTTTAAAAATGGTTATAGCACGCAGATGTTCTGCGGGAGATCAGATAGTTTTTATTTTATTTAAAAACACCAAAATTTAATTTTTCTTTTTTTGCTCAATGTCTCCTTTTATTCATCTGTAGTACAAATGAGGCTTAGGTGCTTCCACACCAAAGGCGACAAAGACAAAAAACTTGTTTTTTTTTTCCTCTTCTGCGCATGTGCAGAGCAAAGTAGATGGTCCATTTATAGCAATTTGTAGTTCTGAATTACATGTCGTCGTTCCGGAAGAATAATGACGTAACTGCAAAAATGTGTCAAATGCAAATAATTCCATAGACAATATCAGAAACACATCCCTTATACAGGGGGACATGGACGTAACTGTAGAACGATAGTTTGTGTCTTCTAGAACAACGAACAATTTTTAGAGAAACAATGACCTAACTGCACTTAGGGGTTGAAATTAGGGTGATTAAATCCTAATCCCTTATAAATGAAAGTAAAGTATATATCCTACATAGTTACTCTCAATATACCTTTATTTTCTGTCACTTACACCCTTTTCAATTACCGTAAGTTTTATACAACTGCAAATCGTTTTTTTACGCTGCTGTAAAATTGAAGTTTTTGCATTTACGTCACTGTTCTTCCGGAACGGCGATTAGTTAATTAATTTATAAAAAAGATGAAAAATGTGTAAGATAGAATTAAAATGAAATAAAATAAAAATACAAATAAATTACAAAAAGAACAAAAATAAAGTGGGGGGCGAGGAGCAGAAAGCTGTTGATTAACAAATTAACATTTCAAATTTGGGGGTCCGTCTTAAAATGAGGGCATGGCGGAGCACAATCACCAAATTCACCTCTATAAAGTGCTGCCGCGAATAATTATTACTAGCGATTTATTTTTTATAAAAATAAGTTTTTGGCAGTTTACTGTGATAGGAACTTGTCTTCAATTTAAATATCGGGCGCCCACAAATTATTCGACCTATAATTTATCCGGCATTGCTCCCCAGCTCCATAAATTATTTAATTCATTTCGATAATGGAACATAATCGTTCAAATCGTTATCCGACTTTGTTTCAGTTTGATAAATTATTTTAACCATTTCAATATCGATTCAGAATCGTATGAGTCGTTAATCACAGTTGTTCCAGTTTTTTTTTATAAATCAGTTAAATATTTTTATTATATATTTTTTTAAAATCGTTCGTCTGCGCTCTTTTTTTTAGTGTCAACAATTTATAATTAAAATTTAAAAATTTAAAATAGTTCAATAAAAATGTGTAGAGTTCTCACGAAAATAAGTGAATGTTTAGAGTTTAATAGTTCGCTCATATAAGTTGGTTTTAAATTAATTTTCTAAGTGAACGAATGACTAATTTTACCTTGAAATTTTTTGTTTTCTTGAACTGCTGCGTTGGAAGAAGTCACTGCTATTTACAGGTTTTATCTATTCACATTCATTAATGTTGCATCACTCGCTAGGAGGTATCTTCTAAAACTCTTAAATTTTCGGCTATCCAGGAAGCTCACGGCCGCCAGACACACCTAACTATCTACCTATAACTAACTGCCTTCAAACTCGAATTGCATGTTAACTAGTACTCTCAAACTTGAATTGTATGTGGGCCGAATGCTTGATTGGAAATCTGCTGATAGTCTGTGTATGTGCAAAATCACTTTTTTGGCTACTCTGGAAAAGCATTACCTCGATTTCTTACAGGAGATTATTTCGACTTAAATATTGTTCAAGTTTCACGTAAATATTGTTATTATTAATATTTATTTATTATTGATATTATTATTATGTGTTTTTTTATTGCCCTGAAACCGACAAAAGAGTTAAAAATATGCTATTTCATCTGAAGTTTTGCAAACGAAATAAATTAATTTAAGTTACTTTTTATTATAAACATATGCGCGGTTACTTCTTGTATACTCTACAACAGGGTGGAGCGAAACGTATATGAAATCAAGGTCATCTGCAAGGGTGCCAAAATTAATTAATACTACAAAAAGAAAAAAAAAAGTGGTTTTATTTTAAATTTCAACGATTCTTGTTGTTAAATTTCTCACAAGAGCGACATGTACTTATTCGCTACTTCTTCATATTACAAAGGTGAAATTTTTGTAAATAAAATAATATTTCGATCGCCTGAAAAAGAGATCAAATTTAAAGAAATTGTTTGCCCTTTCACACAGTGATGTATATGTATATATACAGGTATATATACACACACAAACAATTTAACGAAATCTGAGTAATGTAGTTTCATACTAGAAAGTTTATGACATCCCGGCACACATTCCAAAAAAAAAAAAAAAAAGAAGCGAAATTCTTCGTTTTTTGTGATATTTCAACTCTTGCTGCCGATCAAAATATTATTCAAAAAATTTTATTTTTTAATCAGAAATATATTTATTTTCTAAGTAACATTTACAGCATCCGCCGCTCCCTATTGGCCCGGCCCCACAACCTGAAGAATAACGTACACTATACTATATAGTTCAAAAAAAAAAACTCTTAATTTAAGGGGTTAACAAACTTTAAATTACGGTGAAAATGTATGCAAACCATAGGAAAATTACTGTGAAAGTGTTTACTTTTACTTTAAATATACTACTTTAACGTTTATAAGTCTTGTTTTTGTGGAAATACTCGTATTATAGAAATGTTTATTTTTAAGACTAAAATAATTTTTATAACAATTTTATAACGTTCTTTTTTCTCCACTATTTTCTTTTCTCACTAATGCTCCTGCTTACTTTTTCTTTTTTCACTTCACTTATTAATGAATGACAAATTCGCAGACTGCGCTTTATTTCTTGAAAGTTATTTAAAAATACCGGGAGAAAAACTCGTTAATAACTACATTATTAACTTAAAGAGCATCGCGTTGTGGAATATGGGTGTGGGTTTTTCCGCCTTTTTTTAAAAAGCTGTGCAGGCCTTTGTTGAGCTGAGGAAAAAACGCTTGAGAATGCTCAAACAAAACCTTATTTAGTGACAGTTTGTGTGTGCCATTGGCCGTAAAGACCTAAGCTCTATTGTATTAATAGAACGTCTACTGTTTCTTTTTTTTTTAACCCTTGTGTTGCAATAAAACTGTTCATTTGTAAGTTGCTTTAAGTACCATTGCTGCATGACGCACGTTCTAAGTTATTAAATGATTTATTTTGGTTCTGACGTTGGTTTTGGACTTTTCTAAACAAATTGTCTGCAGTTTCGAAGGTTGTTTGTTCAAATTACCGGGTCAGAAAAAAAGGATTAGTTTAATCTGATGAAGCATCGGTTTTTAGAAATCATTTTTGAAAGAGCTGTTCGTCTGTACTTTGAGTGGGTATGGGCACGAAATTGTGCGAAATGTTTTATTTCTGATATATAGGGAAAATATTTCCCGATCATTTTTTAAAATTAGAGGTTAACGTTGTTTTCCTCTGCTCCATTTCCAGGATAAATATTTACAGAAAACACCACATACTCAGAAGTAAAGTTTATTTTTCTTTTTTCCTTCTTCGTCTTTTTTTAAAATATGGTATATGCTCATTAAAAAATGAATATTTTAAGATATTTTTTCTTCTTTGCTTTTTTTAATTTCTTTTCTTTCGTTCTCGTTTTTAAAAATTTTAGTACATATTGTAGGAAACAACTGGTTACTGAATTTGGTCCGCGTTAGATACTCAGATTAATGAATACATTTAGAATACTATGTACAGAGATAGGAGGTAACACCATTGGCGAGATAAATGGATGGGATGATAAACGATAGTGCGCCAATTATACTGCATGTAACATGTACTGCATGAAAGACAGCATTCCATCCCATCAGGACTTGAAAAATTAATTGCGGCAACCTCTTTCTCACTACAGTAAATTTTAGTTTTGCTTCTTTTTTTTTGATAATTATGTTATTGAAAAAAATCATTTGTTTTTTCATGTAAGAATTTTTTATGCATTAATTTAAACAAAATAGTAGTTATGTTTAATTTTTTAGACCATTTATATAATTGTTTTCTTGCCGTTTTAATACCTTGTTTTTATCAGAAAATATTTTAATTAAATTTTAAACTGTGTAAATGAGCTAAATGGAACCAAATGACTCGATTAGGTTACAAAAATAAAGTTTTTAAAAAATCAGGATTTTTCTATTAGATTCATTTTTGCTTTTTAGAGGTTTGCGAATTCTCGAATTATATAAAGAATAATATAAGAAATATAACATGAGCCGTCTAAGAATATATTGCAAAAACTGTTGCATTTACGGCTGTTACCAGTGATTATTGATTTGCGTTTCTGGAACATTTGTACGTAGTATGGTGTATATAGTTTATTGTGTATATACTTTTATGCTTAAAAAGTTTTCTGTAAAAATATTTTTGTTAATTAAAAGAATAATCATTTTTATTAGAAGAACCAATCCTACAATCTCGCCCTAAATTTTACGAACCAGTAATTACTATTATTACCTAGAACGGGAAATCGACAGAGTAGAAATGAGACGTTAATTAAACCCCGTGGAATTTGAAAGGATGGATATTGGAATTTTATTCAAAACTTTCATATTGTTATTGTGACAAAAATCTTTTTAATAAGAAAAATATTGGGACGTGGATATTGTATTAATTTTCGACGTTCTTTTTCTTTCATGCGGTTATGAAGAAATACTGATCGCTTTTCCACTGCGGCTTTTCTTTTTTTTCACCACTCGCCCTTTTAATTAATCTTTTGTAAATCTCACTTTTTTCTGGAGGAAAGGAGGGAATGGCTGTTCTTTTTTGATAAGTTAGTTTTTGATCAATATCTCGTATTTTGTTCATGAGTTATGAGCTTTGTTGAGGATTCCGTAGAAGTTTACTTATAAGGCTTCATTCTGTTTTGCGTGCAATGGTTCTTTTTCGGTATAATTAATTATTAATTATTTTGCGATGAATATACTAGTATTTAATTCTGCTTTGAATTAATGAATTTTTGTTTCTTTACCTCAATTTCTAAGGAGTCTCCTATATAAAAAAATTTTCACGAGGGGTAAATAAACCCCCAAAATAATAGTTTTCACATTGTGCATCGATAGTGATAGGGCCATTTCACAGTATTTTGTCCAAACTTAGATTCCGTAACATGACACTTTTTTTTTGTTATAACTACTTAATTTACAGTTTAATTATCACTTAATTTTATTTTCAAATAATGTGTTGGTAGGACTTCCACACTGGCAAAAAAGAATGCATTTTCCTATCTTAATGCAATAAATATTCAGGTTCAAACTTTGTGAAATGTAGAGTCCGCAACATTCAAACACCGTGAAATATCCCCATAATTGAATATTATTTCATAATATCTGTGATGTTTATAAATTTTAGGTTTAATTTTGTTTGAGAAAAAAGGTTATTCTAGATCAGTAGTTTGCAACCTTTTTCACGTCGCGACCTCATGAATGTACACTCACGCAATTCCACACAAGTATTTTGACCCAAAAGCGATTCGGGTGTAGTATAGCCAATGGATGTTCTTAAAAATAAAATAAATAAAAATATGATTTGATTGATTCGAAGCTGTCTCTGAATCCAACCCAACTATGATTTTTTGTTATTTTATAATATCTAAGGACACTAAAATAAACAAATTTACAGTGGGGTTGGACTGAAATAATTTTACTTAAACACTTTTTTGTGTTCGCTGAAAATGTACTGCTTGGAATAAAGCTAAATTTGGTGCACACATGGACCTGGAGGGAAGTAATGCTGATTAGTTTTTAACCGAAATATTTTTCGAAATAAATCATCGCCCCCCCCCCCCTTATCTCAAACAACCTCGCAATTTCTCTCTCTTTAAATTTCAAAAATAATTATTCATTTATTTATTTTACTGAGATTTGAATTTTTTTTTTTGTTGCTAAGGAAAATTGCCTGTGTTTGTTTTAGTTTGATTTGATTACACTTTTTTCTCTCTAAAGATTGATATTCATTAAAGTTCTATCAATCATATTTTCTCTTTTTTTTTTCAGTTCTATTAATTTCGAAACTGACTGTATTTCAGTTGAAGAAATTTCAATTAATTACTTATGAAAATTACGCATCTTTCTCTTTAATGCTTTGATTTGGTTAAGCAGTTATTTGGAAAATTAATAATCATTTATGTCTTTTCCTATTATTTGATTGACTTTGTAAAAAAAAAAAAGCAAAATTTGCACGTATATAAATGCATTGTATTTTTCAATATTAAGGGGACAATTATCCCCCCCTCTAACTGGTAGGTCTGATGCCCCTTCAGACTCGGTCTGTGTGAAGAGGTGTTGTGGATAGGATTTTTTTTCGGGAGGGGGATATTTCTTAGTGGAGCAGTTTATTAATGCCTGTATTTTAAATGACTGCTATTAGGTAAAGGAACTTCGGGGAGGGGATATATTACTCGATGGATATATCCAAATAGTAGTTGCTCCCTTAGACTCTGTCCTTTCATGCGGTGCTGTTGCGAAGTTTGAACAGATAGACTGAAAATATTTTGAGAGATCCTGTTCGAGTTCGCGTTTGTATGAAAAACCAATCGTAACTTTTATTTCTGCGTTTTGCTTTGCTGTATTGGCAGTTCTCGGGAAGTATGATAAATTTCTCACGATCGTAAACATGTTTGGTCACGTACCCAAGTGGACCGTGCATCGATTGCCAAATTCCTCCTTCGCGCTTTCTCTCGCTGGGACACTTTTGTAAATTCCGTCCGTCTTCCTCTGAAAGGCAATCGTTCCGAAGGTCTAGCCTTGGCTGAACTAGCCTTTTTTTCCCAAGGCTCCAGTGTCGATCGGTCACGGTTCGAAAGGACGGTTGAGCGAAAAAAGAAACTATTGAGGATGTCTGGCTGGCGAAAGTGGTTGAGGGCCCATTCGAATCGCATCATCGCTTCCAGGGGCCAGAGGTCGATTTGGCGCCCTCCCCCGCTCTGCCGGTGGGCTGCCGCCCTCCATCTTTTCGAGTGAGTTGAGTTGAGTACACTGCGCGAGCGAGATATTACAGTCTTGATTGTACGAGACGGATTTTAGATAACCGAAATTCTAAGGAAGGTCTATTTAGGGCTCCCTGGTGGACGATAAGTGAAGAGAAGTGATGGCGAGCGAGTAGGATGTGGAATTTTGTTGCAGGAATGAAATGTTGTTAGTGACTTTGACTTAAGGATTCCAAATGATGAGTGTAGTGGTGCCTAAAAAAATAAAATAAATAAAAAAAATAGATTTAATACGTTAGTCATTCTTGCCTCTCCTAATTTTAAAGTCATAGAGTCGTTCTGCCAATCCTAAGTTATACATGAATTAAAACGAAGAATAATCACACTGCTCCAAATCCTGAAGTCATATTTACCCTTATCTTACTCACGGAATAATGCCTCTTCTAATTCTAAAGTCCTATCAGGCTTCCTATTCCTTAAGTCAAACATCTCCTAATCCTGAAGTCATATTTACCCTTCTCTTACTCATGAAATAATACCTCTTCTAATTCTAAAGTCATACCAGGCTTCCATCCTATTCTAGAGTCGAACAACTCCTAATCCTAAAGTCATATCACCCCTTCTCTCAATCATACAATGGTACCTTTCCTAATCTTCAAGTCATACTCATTTCTTCTAATCCTAAAACGAAGCGCATCTCCTTTACTTTTAAATTAAAGTCATATCAGGCTTCCTAATCCTGAAGTCATACTCATCTCTTCTAATCCTAAAACGAAACATATCTTTCTTACATTTAAAAAGGTCATATCACGCTTCCTACTCCTAAAGTCAAACATCTCCTATTACACAAATATTTGTGCAGTAATATCAAGTGTTTTAAGTTTTAGAATAGGATTTTGCTCAATAAAACAAGAACTAATTTTCATTGATTCAGCTGTTTTAATATGCATGGTGATTTTTCAGTTTTCGATCTTTAACAGATTAGAAGTATAATTTCATGGCAACCATAATTTTGTGTTAAAACTAGCAAGATTTCTTGGTAAATAAGCATGATTTCAGCCTCATTTTTTGCTTTATCGCAAATAAATCGCGATTCCTGGGAAAAGCCACGAAATATGTTGCAATTTAACATCGCTGTTTTCATGCTTATAATTTAACAATCAATGTGTTGGAGTTCTCAGCCTTTATGGAAAAACGAAATTAACTGAGATATTATGCAATTTTGGCATTTACACGACAAATAATCTTTGAAGTGTACGTGTTTGTTAAAGGAACATGTCTCACTGAAAGCATTCAGCCATGTATCCCAAATCTCGTAAGCTTGCTGTGTCGGTTTTTTAAAGGAAAAATGTATGCGTTTCCATTTTTGTTTTTTCTTTCTTTTTTTAACCCTCTGTATCATAGTGCGACTGTAGGCAACGTACCGTTCGATTGCTTTTTTTTGCAATTTTCTTTAAAATTGATTTAAAATTTTCTGAAATACGTGTTTTGTTCAATTTTTGCTACATTTTGAACAGTTCAAAATGATTTAACATTAGTGCCTACGGGGAAATTTCAATCCTATATAAATCCTGAACTAACAGACGGATTTGCTTGGAACAAACTTTATCGCAAGGATCTTATGTCGTAGAACATGTACAGATACGAAGTTCATTCAGAACTAAACGAACCTATTTTCAATTTTTTGATCTGGATTTTTGAGAATATTTCTGAATGAATGAATGAAGAAATGTATTGAGCAAAGGGAGAGAGAGTAGCTAGATTATGAACTTGATGTTGGATGTATACGGGAAAGTAGGCTGGTATAGTTCTAGAGGGAACTTCTTGTTTTGTATTCTTATTAGTTTCATTTTGTATCGAAAACTTCCATATTAATTAAGTTATGAAAAATAGCGTCACGTGTGCGAAAGGGTAGGAGAGCTCTTTGAAATGTGTCATTTTGTAACAAAAGGCATAGGGGAGTCAAATATAATATAAAAAATTTTGACATCTTTTATGATTTAAATTTTGTGCACATTTAATATGAAATTTTAACAAGTAATTTAGTAGTACTTTGAATTACCTAATGATTTTTATGTTTATGTATCTAGATTTTATTTTACTCACTGGTGCAATTTTGTTAATTTCAGGTTCCATGTGCTCTTTCCACAGAAAGATATTCTGAATTCGTTCCTGAACTAGCTTGTTTCTTTTAAATGTTAGTTTTAATAAGGTAAGCAGCATTTTTTCTTTCAAATGCTTCAACACTAGATTTACCAGGCCGTTTTTAACCATTTCCAAACTTTCATTTTACCCGAAGTTGCTACTAATTATAATAAAACTTTCACTCGCATTCACTTGTCCTACTTCCCGTGTATTAGGAAAAGCCGATGCAATTGGCAAGTTGCACTATAATTAGTAGCAAATTATGTAAAATGGAAGCTTCGAAACAGGCAAAATGACTGGTCTGGTAAATCTAGTGTTAACTGGTTAAAAATAATATGGAAATGACAATAAGATTTAGAAATCTTTGTATTTTTTATCGATTTATTGTTGGTTGATTGCCCTATTCAAAACGTTTACAATAAATTCTAGGGATTTGTTCTAAAAAGTGAAACTAATGTTTTATAAAAGCATCAACATCAATACAATCACTCAGTCACTTGACATTGACACGTCTGCTCTTTTATGTGCTCTTTCGGTAAACAATTTTCAATGTTGAGGTACTGCTTTTACTGTGTTCTCAGATTTTATAACAAATCATAAACATGTAGAGCACAAAATAACCTTTTTTTTTTAATTTACGGAAAAACTGGCCCCGAGGTACAAATCCTGCAACTTATGCATCTGTATGTCATGTTTCTAGGCTTTGTCGTTTTCATGGTACTTGCGATAGAGACAAACAAATATGTGTAGAGTTTATTTTATATTTATTTTATTACATGTATTAAATAAGCATTGTAATGACACATGGCATTCTACAAAATTCCTAGTATGAGACGCCAGCATTTTTTTAGAGAGTTTAACTTTTGTGTTGCGGCAGTGCCTCAACACTGGCGCTAAGTATGCAAATTCGGCCGGCGGAACAAGCGACTTTTGTATTCTTCTGAGTGGCAATGGCTCTGGCCGTGCTATAAAACCACGTAGCGAAGGAAGTAGAGATGGTAGATAACATGGTGAGGCACGGTTTCATCTGTTTTTGTAAATAATAGCTTTTAATAAATTGTTTTAGTTATAAGTTAATATGGCTTCATGTTCTATGTTATGAATGTTTTACCGACCTATTCTATTTACATTCTGCACATGTTATATTTCTCAAGTTTTAAGTTAAACCCGTACTTCCAGTACCATTGGCGTAGCCAGACCCAGATTTGGGGGGGGGGGGGGGTTCTTCGGAAGAAGTCGGCTAATTTCATTCTTTTCCAAGAAAAATCGGCCAAATTCTAGACAATCTTTACCATTTCAGCAGGGTTATCCCTTATCTACGCCAGTGTCCAGTACATTAGGTACCGCGCGACCTCAATTTAGCCTGGAAAAGATTCTACTACATACGATTTTAAGTTGCATATGTGTTTCATAACTTTTGTTTCGAGTTGGATGCTTTGTTTCGTCGGTTTATGGTACTGCAGCCTTTGCCGATCGCTTAGAATTATATTTATTCAGTTCAACAATTCCTTGATAATGTAACAGTTGGAGACTTTAAACTCACAGTATTGGTGATGTTAACAAAATTTCAAATTCACAACAGACGTACTTTTTTTGTTTTATTCTTGCTTCATTTTATATCACCCACAAAATTGATTGCTCAATAAAAAGCATTTATTGTTGTGAATTACACTGGGTTCGTGTGGTTTCCGGAAAAATTGAGCAATATCGGTGTAAAATAAATATTCTACTTTTCTTAAATTGTAATAGAAACGAATTTTTATTTATGTAGTAACCCGTAAAATTAAACTGAGATACGTTTTTAGAATTTGGTAATGCTGATTTTGAAATCTTGCAATTTTCAGCTGGACTTTTTACTAAAAAATATCTTCGAAACTCGTTTCAAAAGAATCGCAATCCATTTCGTAGATCAATACTTCATTTTTCGTAACTCTTGTAGCCCTCGGTCATATTCTATTTCTGGGGGAGAGATTGAAAAATTCTCGTTTTACTCACATACATATGAAGCACTACGAAAATTGGATGTGATTGCTGGATCCTATGAACAGGCTTTCATCGTGTAGTTTGAAATTTATTAATTTTGTCCCCGGTTTCGACTGTGTATGTATGTGATGTGGGCAGTTTTCTAACGTATTTGAAAATTCATGTAATGATGTTTGATAAAGTTGTTTCCATTGCTGTAACTATCGCCTAATTTTCAAAAAAGTTAATACAAGTGCTTTTATTGAAGAAGACAAAACATGTCAATGCGTAAATTCTAAAATAAACCAGATATCTTATTTCATTGAAAATAACAATTCATTGCAATAACGTGGTTGTAAATATCATAGTTCATTGCATGAGAAATAGAACTTTTTCCTAGCTTAAGAACTGGAATGAGAAACCCTTCGTGCAACTGTTGGACATGCCAATTAAAAATGCCAATTAACGCATATTTAATGCTCTTAAGAGCATTAAACATGTGATATTAACTTAGAGAGTTAATTATTCACATGTGTAAACATGTGATTGATGCAAATGGAATGCACATTTAACAAAAACTATGTAAAAAAAACAAGTTCTTTGTCTCCAGTTCATTTTCCGTTCTCCGTCTGCCCCGTTCTAACCCGGTGAGAAAAATTTAAACTAATATTTTCTTACTGCAGATTTCTTTCCCCCTTGCTCCATATACCGTACGTACCGAGTTTCGATGATATACATTTATTAGAACGATCTCTAGGTAGCTCTAAAGGGAGGACCCGCCGGAAATATAGAAAAACATTTCCGGCGGGGGTGCTAACGTTAGTATCAAGTGAGAACTTGCAAGTATGTTGTTGGCTAATTTATGTTGATTTTGATGTCTATTTTGGATATTTTCGGGGGAGCTCAAGTCTTCTAGTTCTCTGTATACGCACATGGTTCCTTTGTATATGAATTTCATTGTTCTAGTCCACCATGAGTAGGGTTACCCTATTTTTGAACGTCAATTTGGGGACATGTCCCCAAATTCAAGGACAGGGGACGCTATAAAAAAGTTTCGGGGACATAACAAACTCAATTTAATTGCAAGTGCAATATGCAAAATTAAGGTCCTTAATGAATTTCAAAGGGTATTTGAAAATATTTTCTAAATAATTTATGCATCTTTTCTTAGTTTATTGCCTGTTAGAAATTGTAGTACTAAGGCAATAATTTGATAATTGCCGTAACATATCTAAAATTTTACAAAATGTTATCTGAAAGTTCTAAATTGCAAATCTAGAAGTATTTTGGTGAGAAAGAACAGAAATTTTTCAATTTGGAGACTCTCTGCGTCCCCAAGTTAATTTGAGTGTTTTGGGGGACAGGATATTAAAAATGCACAAACTTGGGGACTGTCCCCGAAATTCGAGGACGAATGGTCACCCTAACCATGAGTTCTTTTTCAGGTATAATCTTAAATCTTTAGGCTATGCCCCAGGATTTAAATGTTTCAATGAGTACGGTGGAATGAACTAAATTACAATGTGATCTCGGGAAGAGGTTTTTTTACACGGTTTTATTTAACTTGATTTGTCACGGAAGGCTTATCTTCAGATGACAATACAATGTTCCATCCATTTTATAATTTCTTATAACGTTAATTAGGAAAAAGAATTAATAGTTTTGGCTCTGAGGAAATTATCAGAATTATTATTTGCCGAATGGCAACTGTAGCTTTGTCTGGAATGTTTGGATAATGCAACGATGTTTTGGATTTTAAAATACTCAAATCATGGCGATTTTTTTTTAGTTTTTAAAAAAATAAAATGTATTTTTCTTTTATGCTTATTTTTCTTTTTCATGTATAATCTTAAATCTTTAGTTTATGCCCCTGGATTTAGACGTCGACATCTCGTTACAATGAGTACGGTGGAATGAACTAAATTACAATGTGATCTCGGGAAGAGTTTTTTTTACACGGTTTTATTTAACTTGATTTGTCACGGAAGTTTGTTACGCGGTTTCCGACCACTACTATTGCACAAATTATCTTCAAACTTTGCACACAAGCTTATCTTCCGATGACAATACAATGTTCCATCCATTTTATAATTTCTTATAACGTTAATTAGGAAAAAGAATTAATAGTTTTGGCTCTGAGGAAATTATCAGAATTATTATTTGCCGAATGGCAACTGTAGCTTTGTCTGGAATGTTTGGATAATGCAACGATGTTTTGGATTTTAAAATACTCAAATCATGGCGATTTTTTTTTAGTTTTTAAAAAAATAAAATGTATTTTTCTTTTATGCTTATTTTTCTTTTTCATGTATAATCTTAAATCTTTAGTTTATGCCCCTGGATTTAGACGTCGACATCTCGTTACAATGAGTACGGTGGAATGAACTAAATTAAAATGTGAGTTTTTTTTACACAAATTTATTTACCATTACTAAGGGGGAAAAAAACCTTTTCGAAAGTAGCTTCAACCTGGATACTATCGGGGCATTTCCGAGTATATTTCCCAACTGGGAGCCCCGAATTTAGTGCAACCTCAATCGATGTGAGGTTGTGAGTAAATTTAAAACTGCGGCAAAAAGGTAACGATCTGCCGCATGGAGTGAGTGACTAATCAGTGGCCTGGTGCCACGACGCGGAAATCCTGCCCCGTTGAGTGCTCCGATCTGAAGTGGAATGTGGGACTGAGACAGTGGCGTGTTTTCCACCGGTTCTTTTAGTTAGTGGCGTAGCGAAAAGGGTATTGTATGTTGTTTACTTCGTTCAAATCCGTGCCCAGAATTTCACATAGGTAGGAGTTAAAAAAAAACAGAAAGAAAGAAAATGTGCCAAAGAAGATTAAATAATTCATTTCGTTTTCTGTCGAGAGTTTATTTTTTTACACTCCCCCCTCCTCTCTCTCTTAAAAAAAAAACTTTTAGCAAGGCATAATGCATTATTTAATAAAAATTTAAAGAAAAATTTAAATTTTTAGAACAATTTTTTTAACGTAATATTCTTTTTACATTAACGGATCATTCATAAATGATGCCACCTCGAGGGGGGAAGGGGGGGGGGGGGTTCGTGAAATTGTGACAAAGTGTGACAAGAGGAGGGGAGGGGGTAACAAGAAGTGTGACAGTTTGTGACAAAGGGGGGGGGGAGGGGGTCAAATATGTGGTAAAAAGCGTGACGTCATTTATGAACGGTCCCTAATAAACAGAAATTCGTCGAAAATGAGGGGTACAAAAACGAAAGTGACCAAGAAGATTAAATAATTCATATCGATTTTACGTCGAGAGTGTTTATTTATTTACCTTGCATCCCTCCACCTCTCTAAAAAAACGAAATCCTTTTAATGTATGCATTATTAAATAAAATTTTTAAGAAAAAGCAAAATTTGTTCTTTTTTTTTCCTATAAAATATTTTTAATACGTTAATAAATAGGAATTTGTCGAAAAGAAGAGTTACATTAAAGGAACTATATATATCACTTCATTGTTGCAAAATTTACTGCTATGTGAAAGGATAATTCAGTGTCATGACTGGGGCATTGCCAGACTATTCGCCGTTCTTTCAATCCAACGATGATTTTCTTAAGAATAATTTTTAACTGTAAAGGGGGATTATAATTCTCGTTTTGCGGGAACGTGTTAAAGGTAGGAAGTATGAGTAAGAAAGGACAAATAAAGGCATAATAACTCTAAAGTTAACATAGATTAAAACACACATATTTCATTTAGTTTTCCTATGGGAAGCGGCTTTAACCCGTAAAACCCTCCCATTCTTGGGCTGGGCACTTGAATTTGTTGCTACTACTGGTGATTCGTGACTCTTGAAAAAAGGCCGCCGAAATATTTTAAAGTTGTTTGAAATTTAAAATATTATTGCATTATCTTCCATTACAAACTGCATTATTTCAGATATCAATCTCATACTCGATATTTAAAAAAGTAATAATTAATGAGCAAGAAATATGTTTGTCTTTTGCGGAGAAACTGTTTGTGCGTCGGAAGCTAAATTGCACCTCCCCCTAGAATCTAAGTATTATTTTAGGTTATGTTCTTACTAAAGTAAAACGTAATTAACTCCTTTGGAACAAATTTTCGGGGAGATAGGTAAAATCTCAAAGAAATTACATTAGCAAATTGTTGTATCCTCGCTTGGTCCCCTGTAACCGCGAAACACGTATATATATTTTATTTATTTATTTACGAGTTTGGTCTGCAATAAAATTAATTTTATTATTTCACCGTCATGTTTTATTAAATTGCATTATTTTCTTGTACGCTTTTTATATTAGAATAGAACACCAATGTTTTGACTAGCTTAAAAAATAATTTCGAAATTAAATAGCATCGTGAATAATACGTACAAAGCAGGAACACATCACTTTACTTTCATATCCCCCTCCCCATCACATTTCTGTCTATTTTTCTTTTCTCGTAATTTGAATTTTCGACTCGTGTACACATTTTAGCTTCTGCTCTCTGGGAAATTTTCTGTTTGAATCGCAGTATACGCGAAGTTTTAGAATATTTTTCGACGAATCAAATAAAAATTTCAGCATTTGAATATGTGGTTAAGGTCATCCAGCTGCTGAGTTGTATTTGAAACGCGTTTGCAAAAATCCAGCTGGGAACATTTTGCAGAGAGAGGTGGAATTCCTGTCCCACGCAATACCTGTATAGAGCAGTTATTTCTCGTCCGCAGTCCTGTCATCAAATGTAATTGAGCATGTGGAACTGCGTCACGCAAAGAACATGGAGTTTCATTTCGTGCTGTTGCCAACATTTTCAACAAAGTGTTGTAAAACGTGGAGCTTGGTAATTTGGCCGTTAAATACATCCCCCCAGCTCTTTGTAGAAAAATCCGGGAACTTGGAATACATAATTTTAGTTTTGATGGTTTAATGTTTTTCTTTTATTGACGTGATGTAGGTAAAAGCAGTAGTATAGTATTTTTGTTTGCCAATATAATTCATGCTATCATATTTCTTTTTCCCTATGCTTCCTTTGGCGTATATTTTTATCATAGAACCGTAGAAGTAACGGGGGAGGGGGAGTGAGAAAGGGAAATTTCTTTAATTTAAAAGTCACTCTAGAGTCGAAACAAACTGGTAAGAACCGCCCTTGAAAAAACACATATTTGCGACTCAAGTGGCAAAACTGTGTCCATTTATTAATTTATTTTTGCCAGCTAAAGTGAAACATCAGATAAAATAAATTTTAGTTTCAAATCAATACTTAATTTAGGTGCTAAATTAAATGAGTATATATATATGCATTTTATCAAACAATACTCAATTTCATAACAAAATTAAAAATTGACCTACTATGAAAAAAATTTGCAAGTGAATAAATAAATAAAAAATGAAATGAACAGTTCATTCTAGCGCAGAGCTTCCCAAACTTTTTTTTCTCGTGGACCACTTTCAAAGTTTTACTATTTTCGGTAGGACCCCCTGCTGCTACATTTCTACTGTATTTCCAAAACTCCTAAAAATATCACCCTAAATTGGGGGTGTTAAGAAGAAAAAAAAAAGTAGCACATTTTCTTGTGGCCTATTTATTAAAATAATACTTGTGGTTATACAAAATTAGAAACATTTATTATTACAAACAATACAATTGACAAAAAATCAACAATGAACTCTGAAATGTAAATAGTCATACTTTAAATGAGACGGATGTACTTTATGAATTGACATCAAATTATCAATATTTGGCTTCAGTTTTGTAAGAAGTAATCTCAAATCTCCCTGTTCTGTGATGTTCAATCTGCTCCTTTTTTTTGTTAACAGGTTGGTAACGGCACTAAAACTTCTTTCGACAAGATATGACGAGGGAAACACTGTCGAAAATTTTCTCGCAATTTCCCACAGCCCAGGATATTTATTTAAATGTTGAGCGTATGTCTGAACATCCTCACCAAGACATTCTATCTGTGACAAGTGCGGAAACTGGGAGAATTCGCGCCTACTAATATTTTGCTTCATTAATTTCAATTTACCAAGAAAAGCCGAAATTACACCCTTTGTTTTTATTAAATTCAGGCTGCCCCTTGTAACTACAAGTTAATGTCATTGAATTTTATGAACGACTCTGTTAAGTACGCAATGTCCGCTTTATATTTGATCAGATTTTCTTTTAAATCTTTTGCTTTAATTTCCAGACACTCCAGCACTGAATCGAAAAGTGAGTAAAATTTCGATAAGCATGCACCTTTCGACAACCAGCGTACTTCAGTATGTAAGCGCAGTCGTTGGAAATCTTCATCATTTTCATCGCACAATAGAGCAAATAAACGGGTATTCAAAACATTGCTTCTTATTTTATTAACTGCGTTAATCACAAATTGAAGCGATTGGTGCAATCTATTACTCAAATTTTTCGCTACAAGGTGTTGTCGGTGGATGACACAGTGAATTGCAATTAGTCCTAGTATTATTGTTTTAAGATGGTTTATAAACCCACGATATCGCCCGAACATGGGAGGAGCTCCATCTGCTGCCATCGAAAGTCTCATTTCATCCCTTTGCAGGTCTAAACAAGCATTCCGGACGAGCGGGCGCACGGGCGGCACTTTGCAAGTCTCGACATGTGGTGTACACTTGTACTATTATCTATTGTTCTATTCAATTCTGTGTTTGAACTGAGTCTCGAATATCTTTGAGTACCTACCTAGTGAATGATGCTACCTGCCTACGTTGATAGGTAAATCCAGGCCAAAAATTTTTGTTCTTTATTATGAAAACCAGAAAATTTTTCGTGGACCCCCACTTACAACTTGTGAAACCCTGTTTTCTTTTCACGTCTATGTGGACCCCCGTGTGGTCTCCTATGGACCCCTGGGGGTCCACCTGGACCACTTTGGGAACCTCTGTTCTAGCGGGATATTTCTTTATCCGCTACCCGATGAATAATGTCGTCAATATTGAGATAAGATTTTGTGACATTCTGCAAATAAAATGTCCCGCCGATCTTTGAGTTTTGATATCCATATGATTTTCCCACTAATTAACGTTATTGTGTGAATTTGATTCTTCAGATTCGCTGAGTTTTTATGCTGTGTATTTTTTACTGTTTAGGAAATAAGTAATATTTAAAACTAATAGGGGTAAGTGTTTAAATGTTTGTTCCCATTCGCAGCAATGCTTTAAAATAACTTTAACCCTTCTTTCCACGTGGAACTTTGCCTTTGAGAAATGTAACTTTGCGACACCTCGCATCAGAGGGGCCGACTTTCTAAACTCAAGCAGCTCACTAGGGCGCATTGATGTATTGAAAAGTAATGGTAAAGTTGAGATATATGAATCGTGGGGCGGCAACCTGAGGGGTCTGGGCTCAACTCCCCCTTAGATGCTTGGCCACGAGCCAAGTTGTCAATCTTAATACAGGGGTTGATCCAGCATTTATTAACAGGTTTCGTTTTTTTTTTTTTTTTTTAAATTTTAAAGAGATTTTTTGTAAAAAAACAAAAAAATATTTTGTGAAAATTCAAAATTTAAACATACATTGTGATGAAAAATTTTATTATTATTTGCCGCTTTTATAATAACAAATTGTGTGAAAAGTACGATTTAGAAGCTTGAAATTTTGTGAAGGGTCCCTTTTTGAATGATTTGAATTATGTGAATTTTTTTGAATGATTTGAGTTTTGATTAATTGGAATTTTGTGAAGGGTCCGAAAATGGACTCGAATTTACTTTAGCGAGACCCCTGTAATATATTAATTACATACATACATATAAAGTTTCCTATGAACCAACATGACTAATCATTTGGATGGATTATTGCAAAAAGGACAGATACCTATTTAAAAATAAGAAATGTATAAATTTCCCTAACGGTCGCATTGCCTCCCTTGAAAATTCCCAAGGGGGCATGGTGCCCTCGCCTCCCCAAATTTGACACCTGTAACGTGATGCCGCGCGGATCCAGTGTCAGCTTGATATTTCACGAGCCTCCTATGGCGTGATCAACAGTCTGTAAAACAGTCTTTCCTGCCTTTCTTCAAGGCATGGCGGGAGCAGATCCCACTTTCACTGATGTTATTTCTGGACCTTGACAGATGATTAATGGGTTCACTGTAGTTAAATTACGAAATTTTATCATTTAAGCTATAATTCACAACGTGTGTTTTGACTCACTTTGCGAATTAGTGCGTTAAGTTGTGTAGTCTTAAGAACGTCATGAATTAAAAACGTGATGGTTTGATTCGTGACAAATTTGTGTCGCGATATGAATTGACACGTTGTTATTGTTTCTTATCCGTGTTAGCTCTTTCTGGTTCGTGTACGCATTGCCGAATGAGTATCTGTCCATGCGTTGTGCACCTGAAAACTTGATGGTAAAGTCAAGGGAAAATCCAAGACGAAATGATACTTAGACTTGAAAGAAGCACGTTTTTGGTTAGTAGTTAGTTAATGGGTAACATTTTAGTAGCTCCACCCCCTTTTTTCCTGAATTAGTTATGGCTTTTGTAATCAGTTGATGAATTGATGATGAAACTGCATTTTTGATTTTATTACAGTTGATGAAATTTAAAATCCCGTGCGTGTTTAGACCGATTTCATTTTGAAGACTTAGAACACGAAGAAAGTTATGACTCAGTTTGAGAACAAGTTGATATAGTCCAAATCCGTGGACGGTTTGGTATTTTGTTTAATTGCCAAAATACGTCATTTAGTGTCCAGGTGGCGTACGGGGGGTGATTATTTTAAAGTTTACGACGTATCAATTGTAATGACTCTTTTGGTAAACTTCTTCCTGATTTGATCCTAAAATTGATCTCGCTCATGCCTTAAAAAATGTACTGCAGTGGACCAGTCAGTAGAATCTCGCTTCCCGCAGAACACCGAAAGTGAAGCAACATCGACTTAAGTCAGTATGTGGGAGGGTGTCTACCTCTCGCTGCTGGTTCTTGTGGGACATGTACGCTAAAGGGAGCTTTTGCACGTGAAATAGGGCGTGGCTCCAAAGTCCTTTAAGTGAAACGATGCCTCTGGGGTGGCAATCCCAAGTGACGATCTCTCATCTGGGATCTGGTTCAAAAATTAAAGAGATCACAAAATTTGAGGTCAAGTCAGGCTTCAACCCTCGTGATTCCTCGCTCTAAAATGAAGCTGCATGTCACCCTAAGCCAGAGAATTATTGATCTTCTGGATCTGGCTTTCCTACGCCAAGGGGATTAGTAACAACAATACATTTATAAAACAGATAAAAAATATTTTATTTTGGATTCCTGCCGTTCTGATCCACCCCCTTGGCTACTAGCATGGGTTTATTTACTTAATTATTTGAATTTTTTCGCTTCCAATAAGCATTAGTTAGTACAGCGTACTAATAAAAAGGCTTCAAGTTTAAGAAGTTGTGGACCCCGTAATATCCATCGTGAACTGAATGCCGAATTTGATAAGCAGATCGTTAGCACACGATTTTCACTTTAGTTTTACGATCTTGGGTTCAGGAAAGAAGGCATTAATGTCGCTTGCGTGTTCCCTGGCCTGTTATTGGCTTGTGCTTTTTTCCCCCCTCTAAAACGACATTTTTTTCTTAATGATGCCGTAGAATGGCACGGTTGCAATTATTGATGGAAGAAAATAAGTTCTGACATTATTTATGTAATGAGAATGGTTGATTGAATCGCATAATTTATGTCGTAATTTTTGCAGCCGATGGGGAGAATCGTTTGCTCTAATGTAATTAAAAGTAATCTTAATCAACTTAATTGGCTTCTTCACCTTGCTTCAGTGCATAATAGTGTGCTGGTGATTGAAAACAATAACCCTTTTTGATCGAGTTTTCTGTATGACATTTTTTAATGAATAATATAAGCAACATTAATTCGTGCGTTTGAAAAAGAACTATAAATGTATAAAATTTATTATGACAAGAAAGTTGCTTGTAAATAATGCTGTTACTATATTTGCTATATACAATGAGAGAGGGGTTATGTGTACGTCTGTCTGTCTATATTTTATGGCTTATTTCAATGAGGATGTATATTTGGGCTCGCAACAAAGTGACCTTTCTACTCCATCCCCCTCCCATGTTAGCGCACGTGGCCTTAGGGGTGCCCTACCCCGGGCGAGTGAAATCCGTCGAGCGCTCATAACCGCTCCGACATAGGTTTGCTGGGCGCCAGCGCAGCCTGACTACCTCCTGCTGTGTGAACCTGGCCCTCCTTGATATACCTAGGTTAGAAGAGTATCATTTGGAGGGTTGTCGTTTAGTTACCAAAGTCGGTTTTGTTTTTCAATGATAGTTAACGTAGAATATATTTATAGTAAGGTATTTTTTTTACAATAGTGAGTCAAATCCATAGCTCCCTTACTGAACTGTATAAACTACGTGTTTGTCATATTTATAGCGTCAATAGTAGATTTTGGGACCGTTTCTCCTATGCTGCTGCACCTTCTATCACCGTATATTTCTAAATAAACATGTTTTGTCAGTTAATAAAATATAATGCGTACGTAGGAAACGGACACGGTCCCACTCAAAAGACGCCAGATATCCGGTATCCGACAATTTCTTTAAATATCCGGAACCCGATCCGGCCACTACACGAAAGGCCGTGGTAGCCTAGTGGTTAGAGCGTCGGACTTCCACCTGGAATGTCGCGCGTTCGATACCCGTTGAAGACCCACCATGTACACTTGGGGATACATGCATATAAAATCAGTGGACCCCACTACCTCGCTCCGTGCGCAAGCAATCCTAAGGCCTCGGCTAACAGGTAGGGGTCTGGTAGAGAAAAGGCCACTGCACGAAAGGTGCATTTGTCCGACTTGTCAAATTTAATTTTTAAAATTAAATTAGTTAGCATGTTTTAGAAATATACCTAAATTGAGAACTTACTACGCATTTGGAAGCGCTGGAATGTTTAAAATATGTCTGGAATTTACAGGTTTCAAATATCAGAGCCTGGTAAACAGGGTTCGATCTAGCATTAACAGGGGTGTTTACAGGGTCCGTTTTTTGTGAAGTTTAAAAACATTTTTGTGAAAATTCAAAATTTAAACATACAGTGATAATTCTTTTTAATTATTTTTTGCCGCTTATTTGATAAGTAATTCTGTAAAAAGTGCGATGTGGTAGCTCGGAATTTTGCGCAGGGTCCGTTTTGATTGATTGGAATTTTGTGCAGGGTTCGTTTTGATTGATTGGAATTTCGTGCAGGGTCCGCTTTGATTGATTGGAATTTTGTGAAGGGTCCGTTTTGATTGATTGGAATTTTGTGAAGGGTCGTTTTGATTGATTGGAATTTTGTGAAGGGTCCGTTTTGATTGATGGGAATTTTGTGCAGGGTCCGTTTTGATTGATTGGAATTTTGTGCAGGGTCCGTTTTGATTGATTGGAATTTTGTGCAGGGTCCGTTTTGATTGATTGGAATTTTGTGCAGGGTCCGTTTTGATTAATTGCAATTTTGTGAAGGGTCCGTTTTGATTAATTGCAATTTTGTGAAGGGTCCGAAAAGGACCTGGATTTCCTCTGGTACGACCCCTGGTAAGAAAGTCACACAAGAGGCAACGGATATCCGACGTCCGGGAAAATCAACATCCTTTTTATCCCTAACCTCGGCCTTGGTCCGCCCCCCAAAGCAATCCTAGTTGCGCCACTGTGTATGTATATCTATGTCAAAGAAACAAGCAGTAGTGCAACCAGGTGATTTGATACTTCGCATATTGAATTTATCGGATATTCGGCTGTAATATTTTACACGACATCTATAAGTTCTATTTATATTTTGGTGTAAGCACCCCAAAACTTCAAAATCCATTGCAAGCTTTTAATATGCACATTTTCAAATAGCGCCTAATTCATTAAATTTTAAAAATCAAGTTCTCGTTTGAGTGGGAACTTCAAGCCTGCTTCGACTCTCCGGAGATTTTGCGAGGTGTCCTTATTTGACATGCCTGATAACCGGATCTTGAGCGCAGTGGGAAGATGGTATTCTGGAATTTGAAGATCGACCAGATTTCGGACATCCGGTGCCTTCTGGGGGGGTCGACAGGCCCCTTCCACCCCCTTGTTGGCTCGTCCCTGCATGCAAGGTACATCCCGTTTACACCAAAGGGAATTCTAAAATCAAGCATTTTATTTTCATTTCAATTAACCTTACCAAAATCAAGAATGCTTGCAGGCCCGGCGCAATTATAAGCTGCGCCATGAGGTTAATAAAATCTGCGTCCTTGTTATATGTACTTTATAGAGTGTAAGGTCTAAAAATATGGTCAGTATATTTTAAAAATATTAAATATCCATAAGGCAGGTTTTATTTTTCTTGTTCATTGGAAGCGTAATGCTAAGAGATAAATTTGTTTACTCTTAATAGCTGCCGCCCTTAAGGGCGTTGCGAGGTAAGCGCCTCGCTGCCTCTGCCTCGCGCCGGCCCTGAATGCTTCTACCTAACGTGGCCAACGGGCCTATAATGATCCAAAAAAAAAAAAAAAAAAAAACAGAATTTTGTGCTCGCCACCATTGGCCCGCTTGTCAGAGGATTTATTATTTCAAAAAGTGGAAACATGTTATAGGTTTTGCTGATAAAATCCTCTACCCTGCGAAAGAGGTAAGTTAATCTCTCGCCGAGCAGGTGGCGCGATTTCCGCTGGAGGTATAGCGTAACAGGCGGCATCGAATGAATGAATGAATTGAAAGCTCGCGCTCCTGAGATTGTAATTAGGCTCTGACCCGAATATGCCTCTAATCCAAAGGAGACCCCGGCCTTCTTCATAACTCGGCAACCATGTAGGTCGCGCCCCATTCATACCTGTGGCTGGACGCATTGGCGAGAAAAAAGAAACTAGATTAGTGAAGCAGAATTTTGGCGTGAGGAAAAATGTGCTTTCCTCCATATCGGGTGCTCGCGGAGACTTTTTTACGCTGACGTATCTATTATATATCTTAATTTCGAAACAGGTGCATAGGCGCTCGCGAGGAGCAGGAATTGCTTCCCCTATCGAATTTTTTTGACGGAGGGAGGGAGGACAGGGCGAGTGAAACATTAATTTTAAAATCTTTTTAAAAAAATTGTAACTTTCAATATGTCGGTAGAAGAGTTGGAGCAATCAACATGGTAAAGTTCAAATTTGCAATGAAACTTGCAGGCATGTGTTTCGTAACTGCAAAAACCATGCAACTTCCAATATTCGCTGACAATGTAGTAGGGAAAGACTTTTCGATGCAATTCATTACCCAATTGTGTAAAATATTAATAATTCTAATTGTTGTCAGTAATTCTTCTAGGCATTTTCTTCAGCTATCCACTGTAAATTTTGAAGAAAAAATAACCGCTGTATTTTTCAGGTTCACAAATCTGGTCATGCGCAATGATGCAGCCAGATTTTTTTTTCCTGGGGAGAGGAGATGATTCATAATTATATTTCTTATAAGTATACTATACATATATAAACATACTCACTTGGCCATCATGGCTTGAGACATGGTTTCAAACGGATTTATCCTATCCCTCCTCTAATGCGTACTTGAAGAAAGATTTTGTTCTTTTTAAGGGGCGGGAGTGAAGAGAATTTTTTTCCTTTTCAAGCGAAGGAATGTTCATTTTTATAAACAAACATCTAAAAAAGGGAAGATTGTTAACAGAGAAAAGAGAAGTATTACAAGTTTTCTTTTACCCTGTTAAGAATCTTCCCTTTCATACAAGGAGCGTCATGTGAGATTTTTGCAAATTTATGTTTACAATTTGTAAGTCTTCCATTTCCAAATGAGGCAGTTTTTGCTAGATTTCACTTAATTTAGTTCGTTCTGTTTTTGTCGTTTCCCCTTTGTCCCATCAGCAAAGATTCTTTCATTTAATATTAAACAATGTATTTTCTTCGTTTTTACTTACATTCGGTTACCGATACAATAGAACATGCAACTTATCTGTAATGTTATAATTTCTTGAGCTGCGCATGAGGAGGGAGGTGGACACGGGGGAGTTGCATTATGAAAGCAAGTTTTCGGCTATTTTTATAGTTTGGATAACACAACTTTAGGAAATGAAAAGCGGTTCTTTTTTATTCTCTTCATGTTTCCCCCTTTAGGTATGTCTGTAACATTACGTCAATAATTTAAAGGACATTCAAGGGTATGCTAATATCACACGATGTTTTCCCACTGCTCTTTCAAACGCAGATACAAGTATTGTGACGTATGTCCTCCGCTATCAAGGCCGAGTGGGAACTATTAGATAAGCCTTTTTACAAGTAATTTTTTCCCAAACAAAATATGGCTGTTAATTGTGCGAAACAATTGCATGTTTAATCGATTTTTTTCTTCTCTCATTGTTTAATTGTTTTTAGCTAGCTGTTCGTTGATACCATTTACACCGATATATTTTCTAAATATTATCGCTGTCCTTTTAAAAAAATGCTAATGTTTTCCTTTTTTTGAAAAGTTGTTTAGTCAGTCATTTATCTAAAAGCTTCAATTTATCCGAAATTACTGTTGCCACAAAACAATATGTCCGATGAAATGTTGATACGAAACGGAATTTAACTACACACACAAAAAGTGAAAAGATAACATTTTCTAATTAATGCATTAACATGAAGCGGTTTTAATTGGAATTGATTTGTTAGCACAAAAGAATCTGTCTTTCCACAACGAAATTAATCATGAAATAAACATCTTCCCTCAACAAGTGTCTAGTACTTATTACACTTACTGTTGTGATTGACAGTTCGTTACAGGAGCACTGAATTTGTTTCGATGAAATATAATTTGGATTGTGAGGTTTATGAGCTAGGGCCTTCTAGTCTCTCTTTAAATTATAAGCATTTCTTTCTCTCTCTAAATTATTAGCGTGCATTTGCCTAAAAGAATCTCTTAATTCATTATATGTTTTGATATTGACTTTCGTAATAGCAGGGTTCGTGATTTTTTTTGATTTAAAAAAAAAAAAAAAAAATCGTATTTTTTTGATTTAAATCAGATTTTTTAAATTTAAATCGGATTTTTTTGATTTTTTTAAAAAGACCTTAAATGTTTTGGATATTTATTATGATACATTCATAGAAACAATATGGCACGTTAATCAATATGCAAAATCACACTTTAAGGCTATTTTCACAGCAATAAATAATTTTTAATAATAATAATAATGATAAACAAATTTTAATACAAATGCGTGACTCAAATGAA
Source organism: Octonoba sinensis (assembly GCA_038502835.1). Lineage (NCBI taxonomy): Eukaryota > Metazoa > Arthropoda > Arachnida > Araneae > Uloboridae > Octonoba > Octonoba sinensis. The sequence continues at coordinate 86,470,817 of CM076605.1, read as the reverse complement.
ACTTAAGCCTACCAGGAATAACAGTACACTCAGGAGTACCGCGGAAATGAACAAATTTAATCTGAATTATTTTGCTGTTAAAAGCTAAAAAAAGTAATAATTGTGTGTGCTTAATTTTTACATTGAGTGTACTTTAATCATTTTTCTATTTTATAAATGAAAAAGCCTGAAATATTTTTACCAATTTAGTAAAATCATATGCCCACACCATTACTAAAAACTGAAACTTTTTGTTTTAATCAAATATCTTTATTGAAAACATCTATGATAAAAAATGTTCTAGAAGGAAGAAAACCTTAAACTATTAGGGCACATGGATGAAACTTTAAGGATACATATTCTAAATTCTAACAATTGTTGTCAAAAATCATTCTGAGTTATTTATTGTGTGGCATTTATTAAACTGATCTAAAATACTATTTTAAGATAAAAAAGCACAAAATGGCTCATGATTATTATGAATTCTAATTTGAATGATTGAATGAATTATGTTTTGCTGTTAAGATGCTTGAAGAATAAGAAAAATTTTGTAAACTTAAAAAAATAGTAATTAGTTCTAAATTTATGAAATATGTTATGCACACATACAGATGGACCTAGGAAGTTTTTTTTAAGCAGTGGTTATAATTGCAACACATTTCATTTTTACAACACTTTCTAACTTTTAAAATCAATGATTTTTTTGAAAAAAAATCACTTGATTTAAATCAATGATTTTTTAAAAAAAAAATCACTCGATTTAAATCATGATTTAAATCAAGACGATTTAAATCAACGAACCCTGCGTAATAGACTAATATTTTTTCATTTTTTTATGAATTCATATTAATTTATATAGCAGTTTTTTATGAGCAGTAAATTTTAAAATTTACCATTTTTCACAGTACAGTGAAACTTGTGTAAGTTGACCACTTGCGCTGCAGCACTTTAGTGGTCAACTTAGACAGATGGTCAACTTTGCAGGCGTTACTGTATATATATATGCAGTAGAACCCCGGTAATCCGAATCCCGTTTATCCGAAAATCGGCTTACCAAAAAGGCAAATGGGTCTGTTTTTTTTTTCATAACGGGTAAATGCTCCGTTTTTTTAAATTGTTTTTTCATAAAAGGTAAATGGCCCGTGTTCACCATAACTATCAAAAATATTGTCAGTGCATGATAAAATGTATAATCCCTAAATGACATAAACGTAAAATAAAATAATATTTTGTATAAAATTAATTGCAACAACTGTGTTTGTTACATTTAAGTTCAGAACCGGTTAATCTGCTTGGCAATCCATTATATTCTGCAGTTGGACGAAGTTCTATGCGCAGGGTTGACATTTGCACATGTTGGTTATAAACATGGCCTTTGCCTATATTTCTCGCTTATCCGAAAATTTCTATGGTACCTCGATTAACCGAAAACATTACGGTTCCGTGCTTTTCGGATAACCGGAGTTCTACTGTATACCTACAGGGGCGCCCAGATAAACTTTGGCTCCGTTTTCGGACTTTTCAAAAAATTCCAATCAGTCAAAACGGACCCTTCACAAAATTTCGAGCTACCAAATTATACTTCTAACACCATTACTTATTAAACAAGCGGCAAATGATAATATAGGTACAGGAAGTCGTTGGAAGCTTCTAGGTTTCACCGCACAGACTTGGTAAAAGCTCGAAGTGGAATCAAGTCACAGCATGCTTCGGACTTTTACCAAGCTACTTTCGGGAAAACTTAGGATTTAGCAGACCTCGGGCTTTTACAGTAACATATACAGTGGTACCTCGAGATACGAGTGATTTTAGATACGAGCGCTGTCGAGCAGCGAAGTTTTGTTTTGAAATACGAGCGACATTTGAGATACGAGGAACGGCCAGCTGCGACGCCACGGCCCACCCAGTTTACTGCTCCTGCGCAGTAAATTGCTTTGAGATACGAGCAAATTGACATACGAGCAAGGTTACGGAACGAATTAAACTCGTATCTCGACTTATCACTGTATATAAATCGTAAACTTAACTATCCTATGAGTTAAGATTATTTTACTTGCTCATTATATCGTAATGCAACCTGGATGAACAATGATTAAGGATAACTGCGTATCGATTAGGCTAATGAAAGTTGCGACAGGATAATTAACGTCATTATTTACTATTTCTATATAACGTTATTGCATGCATCAAAAGTAAATTCATGCCTGCATCAAAAGACGTTTCTGAATTTCCTTGATTCGACGATTTGTTCAAAATTGCGTCATTGTCGGCATTGACGTAACTTCATTGTTTCTTTTTTGGAGCCTATTTGTCATTCACTTGCTGAAGTTTGTAAAAGGAAAGTTAAAGCAAACTTAACTACATCAAAATTTTCTTAAAATTACGTTCGACTCTTTTTGAGAAGGTATTTACGACTCTAACGAGCAGTATTCACCTGTTCGGAGTAGTTGACTATTCAGAAAAACTGTTAGTTTATTAAATAAACTGGTAGGTATTCGATTCCATTGATTCATTACTTATAAAGCAAAATTTTTATGCTTTGAATTTTTCATAAGTCAAGTACTTTTTGAGAGAGAATAAAACTGAAGTAACGCAGAACAAACAACGAAAAATTCAAAAAACCTACAAAAAGAATTTTTAAAAAAGTACTTAAGTTGTTATCATAAAAGTAAAGCATAAATTTGTTATGTTTTGTTTCAGAAACATGTGTAAAAAATCCACATTATAGATACAAATTTAAAAAAGCCTTTGCAGTTTAGGGGCCGTTCGTAAATGACGTCACAATATGTCACACTTCAGCGGACCCTCTTTGTCACGCGTCACGCTATGTTGCATAATGCCAGATGTTACACTTCTTGTCCCCCCCTCCCCTTGTCACACTTTGTCACAATTTCACGAACCGCCCCCCCTCGAAGCGTGACATCATTTATGAATGATCCCTTAATTGAGATGAAATGCGTCAAAAACAAAGCGAGAGAAAACAGCATTTTAAGTTTTCGTCTTGTAATATCTCTATCAACATTTCAAGTAAGGAACATTTTTTTTTTCAGTTACAGTCACGATGAAATTGCTTCTTATCACTTATTTTGTTTTAAAAAATTAATTCGTGACTTATATTCACCACAGTTTCGGTTTCAAAATGAAAAGGTGGAAAATCACACCGTAATAAAATCAATGATAAATCAATAAATATTGCTTCAATTTTTCTGAAACTTTCAGGGACCATTTTTAAAGGTTGATTTTACTACTTAAGCCAATAAAAAAAAATTCGGGTTTTTCGTCAATTTTGGGTGTTGACTCCCCAATGTAGAAACGAATTTACAACGTTAATTTAGTGCTGCATTTATTTTTCCTTGAACATGAGGATTTTATGAAAGAAATATGTTAAGGGGAAAGACAATATTAGAACTGGATTTACCAGGCGGTTTTCAACCATTTCTAAATTTTCATTTTACACTAAGTTGCTACTAATTACAATAAAACTTTCAGTCCCATTCACTTGTCCTACGTACCGTGTATTAGGAAAAGCCAATGCAATGGAGGCAATTCACCGCTAGAGGAACTCATGAACGATCATCGTTGTCACGTGATATCCGCTCTTTGTTTACTAAAATTTTGACTATTTCATAAGCCTTGAAACAGTCCAACTGATTGGTGTGGTAAATCTAGTGTTAAATGCTCTGTGCTTTTGTACTGGTGGTGAATTAAATCCGAATATTACTGTTTTTCAATTTGATTTACCCCTATTTCAAAAACTTTTCTGTATCAAACGGAAGGTCGCAAGTTCAAATTTTCGAAAGAGAGAGTGAGAGAGAGAAACCTAGAACTTTCTTCATATTTATCAGTTAAGTTATAAAATTGAAACTTACAAATCTTCCACGAATGTATAATGTAAAATTAAAAAAAAAAAAAATCCTGTTTGAAGATTGGTGAAAATTGCATTTTATCATTTCGTTGCAATATTTCGTTATGAAATATCAATTGTAGAGATTTCAAAATAAGAAAACATTCAACGCTGCTCTCCTGTTTAAACGCAATCATGCAGTAAATAATTATTTTCGTATGCTTTCTAGAAAATGAATGGTTCTAGGTCAATTTTTGTTTAGAATACTCATTTCAGCGATTGCTGTTTATTCCGAGCGCTGCGTGCATTCGATTTTTGCTGCCATTGACGCGGAAAGGATCAAAATGAAGTTCCAAGCAAAATTCCATTGCATTAAAATAAAAGAAAATCATTGCGTGGAATAATAAAGATTTAATCTTAGCTGTGCAGTATTCATGTGGAAGTTCCGAGATCCTATATAATTAATTTTCCCTTTAATTAGATTTTAAGATTAAATTTAAGGGTAGATGGGAATTTTTTTTCCAGATCGGGTTGAGTTGTTCGGAATTTTAATATTTGAAAATAATGGTGGTTTTCGTATTGTTCTTATTTCAAGCCATTTGTAGAAACGTTTCGGATTTTGCTGTCCCTGTAGTTCAAATGTACTTTTAATTTCAAAGAGGAGAAGAAGAAAACAAAGTTTAGTAATCAATAGGGACAATTAAAATGAAATAAGAAAAATTATTTCGAGCAGTAAAGATTGCTGTTACTCAAAAATATGGAAAGGAGGCTTTTTAGGGAAAATTCGTTAATTTTTTTTTTTGTTATGTTTTCCTTGAAGTTGTACAAGCCATCTGTTGAAACACGTCAGATTCTCTCTGTTGTTGAAATGGAATTTTAATTTAAAAACTAAACGGAACCATGAAAAGTGATTTCGAATGTTAAATATTACGGTTTTACACGAAACTGGCGAAGCAAAAGAATCCATTATGAAAAATTAGACAGAATTACCTATTTATTGCTCTCTTCCTATGATGATAACCACGATGATTGTTCCTAGAATTTGTAGTCTACTTGCAGGTCACTCAAATGTTTAATCTACATTACTGTTTGTTCTTGGCAATACCTATAGCATATTATACAAGTATCAAATGATTAAAACGTTAAAACTATTTGTTTTATTATTGCAGAAGGGCTATCTTAATGTCGGGTTGAGACCCCGGATACAAAATGCTCAGGGTTATGGTATTTATTTCTGAAATTTCGCTCTTTAAGTGGCATGAGTGACGTGTTCCTGGGATTTACCTGGTGGAGCCTAATGCTTAAAGACGGCGATGTTTATTGTCAATCATTTTTAACCATACTAGCTGATCTACCGCTGAACATCTGCGTGCTGTAAGTTCAACAATCAAACTTCACAGGGATCGCTTGATATAAAGAAACTATTAAAGAAACTAAAGTCACTGGATATCATTGCGGAGCAATATTTGGGGTTACCAGGAAACCCTTTTTTCGATACAAAGAAGGGATTTTATAGATGAAAAAGATCGTACTCAGTCGGGTTAAAAAGCAGCTTAAATAGCCGTGTAACTATTTAAGCTGTTCTCAACCCTTAGAGTAAAGGCACACCCATGGCAGCAGAAACGAAGGCAGCAACGAAAAGAAGTCGAAGGATTTCATCATGCGTCATTGGTTCTACATAATTTAATAACCCCGGCCTAGTGTTCACTCACTTGCGCTTTTTTAAATCTGACCCACAGGAGCGTAATTTGTTGAATGCGCCATGACGCCAATAGATGAATTCTCGCTGTTAATTTGATAACCGTGGCAACAGTCTATTACGCAGAAGTAAAATGTCGCTGTCGCCTTTCGCCTTTCGCCCCTTTGGTGTGAATGCACCTTATGAAAGTTTTCGCCAGGGTGGTGATTTGGTCAAACATGACGGCAGTACGGAAATGTGTTGCTTTATTGCCGCCCCCAAGATGGAAATAAATAGTTCAAAAAAACCTTCAAAAACGAAACTCTTTTCCTCTGTCTTGTTTGGGTAGATTTTCTGTCATGATGGTTTATGGCGACTCACGGAATATCGCCAAGGTCACCAGCTCCTACAGTTGCCAGTTGGAAATAGGTTTCCGACTGGTATACTTAACTGGAATGCGTACTTTAAATATTTATTTCCAAAAAATATTGACGAGTTTCCGAATGCCCCGAAAACTTTTATAACCTTAAGTCCCTCTTTGTTGATTAACTGCATTATTTCCTAAGTTTAAATCTTCGGCTTACTTCTTTCATTTATTAATTGTGTCACTTTAAAATTAAGGGTCAATCTAAGTGTGCCTCCATTTAGATTTCCGATATTTACATCGTTCCTTGTACTTTCTGGAATGACCAGTATAACAAAAATCTCCTCGACATCCAATTGACTCGCATTAGCGGGCTACCGTTTGCCGAATAAATTTTAATCATCCTGAGGGCATCTTAATGATTTCTTCTCATTTCGGGGATTTTCGGAAATGACGTCATTGGAGATAATTATTTCCGCTTCATCGGCAGCGCTACGCAAATGAGAATCTCAGCCCAGTTCGGGAATTGTTCGGAACCGAATGATGATGGCGGGAGCTTTGGGGAAATGCGATCTGTCAGCGAAAATTTTCTGTGATGGTTTTATTAAAGACTGGAAATTCGGAAAGCCTTCCCGCTTAATCAAGAGGGGAAACGCTTTAGCCGGAGATTAAAAGTGCGCCTCCCCTATTAGCTGTTTTGGAGTGGGAAATTATAAACTCGTTTATGGTTCTGTTACGGAGTGTTCTAAAAATTTAATGATTGGCTTATTTGTCAGGCCGTGGATGTTCGTTAAGCTGGAATCATATCGAGTGCTTGATGGTGAAATTAATTCATCCTCTTCTTTTTTTTTTTTTTGCTGAAAAGGGAAATATTTCAGTCGGTTTAATTTAAATGTCATCCCTCTCCCCTTATTTTTTGGGAGAAAGGGACCGTTCATAAATGATGTCACACTTTTTTTCAATATATTTGACCCCCTCCCCCCCTTGTCACATGTCACGCTATGTTATATTAGCATAAAATGGTTTAATTTGCTGTTTTTAAATGTTTTTATAGAAATCAAACGATGTCGCACTTCTTGTTGCCGCTCCCCTCCCCTTGTCACAAATTGTCACACCTTCTTGAACCCCCCTCCCCTTGAAGCGTGACATCATTTATGAATGACCCCAAAAAGACATATGTACTTTAATAAGATTGATAATTTTGCTGAGAAGGAAAACCTTAGAAATCTAGAAGTTCAAGGTTGTTTATTTTAACTTTCTATAACGAAAGTTTCCTTCTCAAAAAAGTTATAATTCATCTCACGCGTGAAGTTAAAAAAAAAATTGTACAAGGCCAAATTCATCATTGTTTTGATCTTTTTAAGACCATATTGCTATTATTCTTTTTGAAAGTATTTTGTTGACGGAACAAAATTTCTGCTGTGCACACGACATAAGCAGTTATTGCATTAAACATGAAGTATGAAGTATGTTTCTTTAAAAAGGTAAGTGGGAGGTCGTGGAATAAGGGGATTAGCATTGATGTCTGTGTGAGCCTTTTCATGTTGTAATTAACGTTGATCTGGAACAGCCATATTTTGAAGTTGCTCTTTTCCGACTTTTAAATACTTGCTCCAGCTCCGCTACTACTTTTAATGAAGTACATAATTTACCTTTACTTTTAGTTAATTAGTTTATGTGGCCGGCACGGTGACGTCGTGGTAAGGCACAGGCCTGGCACGCCCAAATTCGCAGATTCGAGATTTGCCGCGTCGGTGGATTTTCAAGATGCGCGCATGTCGTGTCATTATGCGGCATCTAAAAGAAAGATCCCTTGAGTAGCCATTTGGCTTGGGTTAAATTACATTTCTGGTGCAATTTCGCATCGACAGAGTTCAGATGCTTTCCTTTCAGGTAAAGAAACTGGATGTCAAAATTCGCATACGGCGATGGTACCAATCTGAGAAGAACGCACTGGGTCTGCAATGGCGCCAGTCAAATGCAGCTAATTTGGGGGGGAGGGGGGGATATGATTTTAAAAAATTCAGAGTAGTGGTGCAAGAAATTTCTTTGTTACGCGCTCCGCTTTCCATCTCCCTGGTAATTTAAGTTTTCCTCGGCCTCTCACTAAAAAATTAACTTAATGGATTTTTAAACATAATAATTGTATGTTTTTCTGTTCTTGCTTATTATTTTTTGTCATACCTGCTAAAAGGTATTTAAATCCTGGCAGACATTCGAATGCAAACGCCTGACTGGCATATATTTCTAAACGTCTTTAAATAATACTTCTCCTAACTTTGCTGACTTCACTTCTCTTTCCACTGACGCTTTGACATTTTGGACCGACTGAGAAATCAAAGGAAGGCGAAACGAAATTTTTGTGGGCGAGCCCGGTACGTGTGTATTCCGTGCTCAGAAAAGTGGCATTTTCCTGCAGCTGCTTAATGTTTAGCTGGCTTCACAATAAACGCAGCTGCTTTGTTTATGAATTCTGACGGGAGTTTTCCAGATTTCGTGTCAAGAGAAGAAAGACCCACGTTTCTCCTTTGGATGTCTACAAAAGTAGAAATTTCTCTCCCCGTCTTAAAAATCTTTTCCGATTTAAGTAGAAGAGTCGAGAGAGGCCGATTCTGAGCATTTTGTATTTTGTTACAGTTTATTTTCAGCAGCGGTGCATTTATTTACAAAAGTGTTATGGTGAAGGAGTTGCGAGCAGGATTGAATGAAGAAAAGGAGTACAGACAGGGTTCGAAAAGTTAGGCGCCATTGGCACCTAACTTATTTGTTTTAGTTTCCAAAAATGTCCTGCTAGGTGTCATTTTTAAATAATTTAAATTGCTTGGGCAGATATATCAACTGATAAATATTAAGACAGTTGTGCAATTGTTAAAAAATATCGCAAAACATCACAACTTTATTGAGAAAATTATTGATAAGTACGAGAGAAAAATGTCCGAAAATCAATTTGTTGAGAAGTTGGTCATTTTACTTAAGTTCATACATCTATATAAACGTTAATTTTAATCAGTGACTAATAAAATAAAATGTGAGTTAACCTTTTTTCTGTTTCTTGAAACTGAGTAAGTAACACTTGATTGTAAATTACTTTACAAATGAGTAAAAATTCACAATTCAAAATTTGAAGGTCAAGCAAATACCATAATCTTCACAGGCATCGCAAGAACTCAAAATACCGAAGATTAGATGAAATTTGCTCAGAAAATAAATAATTGTACAAAGTAATATCAGATTTTAAAAAATGAATACATACATTTTGAAAAATTGGTCGTCAAACTGAAAGTTTTATGAAAGGTTAGGCGTCAAAAGTGACGACTGGGTGTGAAGTCCCGGTCGTCAAACAGAATTTTTTAGTTGCAAAATACGACTAACGGCCGCTATTTTCGAAGCCTGGGTACTGTGAAACCTGTGTAAGTTGGGCACTTACGTTGTAGCACTTTAGTGGTCAACTTATAGAGGGTTCATTTTTTTCAAAAATTTCTTACATTATTCATTTTAACTAATTAAAATCTATCTTAAAGTCATGTATTAACGCTACTCTAACATTTGTAATTAGCTATTTTTTCAATGATCTAAAATACTATTAGATAAATTTAACCTGAATTACTTGCAATGTATACTATACAAAAAGCACTTACTTAATAAGATTTTTATCTTTATTTTAACTATGTAAGTTACTTATTGGATGGTAAAGATTTCCTAAAAATTGCACAATTTTTTCAAAATGGCTAGATTAATTGCAAATGAAAAGAAGGAACTTATTTAAAGAATAAAAGAGCACTCATAGTAGTTTCCCCATATGGTTAACTTTCAAAGAGGTGTAGGCAAACTTTATATTGATGTTCCATCCATCCAAACAAATACTGGTTTAACATTATAGTATAAAACATATCCTGGAGAAGTTTAAGTTTTCTTTATCTTTGCAAAAATAGGTAAACAAATAAATATTGTAATAATTACTCGGTCAACTTACAAAGTTTTTTTTTATATAATACTCCCATCCAGATTTGATGTGTACTAAGGCTCGACCGATGCATCGGCCTTGCCGATGCATCGGCGCCGATTGTTCAATGAAAGTGCCATCGGCCATCGGCATCGGCAGCCGATGCCAACTTTAGAAAAACATCGGCCCATCGGCCTTGAAAAACATCTAAAAATTTTATGAAATTGATTATTAAAATTGATTATAAATTGATTATAAATTTGAAGCTGGTGTATACGGGAAAGTAGGCTCGTATAGTTCTAGACGGAACTTCTTGTTATAACTAATCACGTGTTTTTCAGAAGATTATTTTTCAACAGAAAACTGCTGGTGCTCAAAATATTGGTTTATTTCGGTGACCTTACATTGTGTTTATGAAAATATAAAGAATATGTCAAGTATTTCAGTGTAATTTTCAGCTCACAAGAAAGAAAAAAAAAAGCTAATAAGATTAGTTCTTATGACCCACCCCAGCATTCATTTTTAATGACAACAAAAAATCTCACGTCTGTTTTTAAATCAATTTTCAGTATTTCTTGGTTATGAACAGGGGGGAGGGGTTACTGCGAGCGAAATATTTTAATATTTTATTTTAGAAAAAGAGCTAGTTTTAATTAAAATAACTTTTATAATGTTATGAAAAATAAACATATAATCGTTCCCGCTTTTCTTTTAAAATAGGGGAGGGGGGGGGGGTGAAATTATGAAAAAAATCTGATACTAGGGGCTGACAATTTTGTTAAAGATATAAACCCTCATTATTTGTTAGTCTATATTATATCATCCGCATTTCTCTCAATGAAAAAAAACCCAGAAAATAAAGGCAGCTGCATTTGGCATATGCAGTATATTAAAAATACAGCATTTTGTTTTAAACCTCCAAATAGTTTACTTTACAAGAATCGCGAGTGATTCTTTTAGTTTTAATTATTATGTAAACTTCACTCAAACAGTTTTACGGTGCTTGAATAATGCATTTATGTTTTTATAAACATAAAATAAATAAATGATTTAAATGACATTTTTGACCAACATTCTACACGTTTTAATGGTTTAAAGCGACTTTTTTTCCATCGGCTGTCGGCCGATGGAAGAGGAGAATAATCGGCAATCGGCCATCGGCCGATCTCGGAACAATCGGCATCGGCCCATCGGCCAAAAAATGCCATCGGTCGAGCCCTAATGTGTACATAAATGCTCAATACAGACAGGTGGTAGAATTAGGTGATCAAGTTACAAAGGTGGTCAACTTTGCAGATTTTACTGTATTGGGAAAAAATGAGAGAAATACAAAAAAAAAAAAGTTTGTAGATGATGGTTTTTTTTTTTTTTTTTAACACTTTTGAACCATGTACGGGTGGTTACACACAATATAAATGATTACATTTTCTCTAAATAAAGTTTATATATGTTGAACCACGATTTTACTTTTCCCACTTCACTCTGTCGCATATTGCGCCAAGATGAAGATGTTGTGTTGGCCATAAGATGAAGACGTTGTGATATATCCGCTGCAAGGTGAAGACATTGTGATACATGGCATTAATAACTTCTGGATTGTCGGTACCTCCGCCAAAGTAGTATCTTTAACCACTCCCTTCGTATTATGGAGGTTGCAGTTAAAGAGATTACATTGGCGTCGGTTTTCCGAATTGAATTGATCGTTTACAGTTACCTTATGTTGCCAATAAATGCATGTACATTAAAGCACAGAAATTTATCTCTGTTGACGAGCGCGACTGTATTGGCTTAGCAAGGTAGGCCGCCGAAATGCATAATAGTTTCCCAGAGTATCTTCTGCTGAAAAAGTATTTTGTGAGAAATCATTATGTGAAATGACAAGAGATTTATATAAATAAAAGGAACTTTGTGCACCAGTAAAGTTAAAAGATTTCACTTTATTTATAGCACAAATAAGCATTTAATTATATATTTTTTTTTGCATCCAGAAGATCCACTATCGCATTGAAAAAGGGAGTTCAAGCAATCTCGAAACATTTGTCTGCATTTTAATGCTTACATTTATTAACCCGCGTTGCTGAAGCCTTGCCCTGAAGAAGAAGAAGAAACTTTTTTCTCGTGTGATTTGTTGTTGTTTTTATTATTTTTATTATTATTATGAATTGGTAAGAGAGGGAACTCAAACCCTTTTCGTTTGAAATGTTTACAGCTCAAAATTCTTTACATCCTATAAAAATTCATGTTTGCTGTAAATTATAGTGGTAAGTTATTTTTATTTTATTTTATGCTTCGGACATTTTCAGCCTCTGTACTTTTTAGTTGAAGTGGATGATAATATTTGAATATATTAAAGGGAAGATATGAAATGATTAAACCATACTAAGAATATTAAATCATATACGAATAAGCTTCTCTAATGAAAGGTTTGTTCGTTCCCGCGCTCTATTAACTGCTGTATTCTTTTTGAAAAAATTGAATATTTTGATGTTCTCATTTAGAGCTCCTGCTAAACATACTTGACAGAAGTTGTCATTGTCGTTTTACGGAAGGTACTGTTTAGTAACGTTGTGGTTGACAGTTTAAGATTCTCATCGGATTAGTTCAGGTGGAAGTGTTTTGCCCAACTACCAATTAAATTAAGTGTCAAAATTAACGGGTATATTTAAATACTGAAATAATTAAAAGTCACTGAGCAAAAGATGTTAAAAACATATTTTGCTTATTTAAAGGAACTAGAGTTCTCCCAACAATCGAAATTCGACCATAATTGTGTAAATAGCATAATGTTTTCAATGCTAAATTTAATATGTCGCCAATATTAAATTTAGCATTAAAAACATTATGCAAGAATAATTCATCAAATTTGGCGATTATTTTATTTTGATCATCCTCACTTAAAGCAAACGTATTGTAACTCATTGTCGCCGCAGGGCCAATTGCGCTCATTCATGTAGCCGCGTATAGTTCTGCCGATTTCGTACTGTCAGTTGAATAAACTTAAATAACCATACACTCACTATTCTCATTTTTAATTTCATTGTTTCAGAGAAGCCTTCACTTAAACTCTTATTATAATTGATTTTACTATTACTGATTGATGGCAACAAACTTTTTCTAACAATGAGTTTTGTATTTATTACCTAGTAATTTAGTCAAACAAGACATGTTGGCATCTACTTCTATAACAACATAACATTACAACTACAAATGAACCTTGCCTGACAAAGGAAATAATGAACTAGCAATAAACTATTTGCGAAACTTTTTAATTGATATTTCGAAAACTCGTCAATAGCTACTTCTTTTTTTAAGAAAAAGTAAGAAAATCGGTTGAAAAACGGAGGAAAAAATGGTTCTTAACTGTTATGTCTTTGCCTACACTGTTAGAAATTTCATCATGAAATTACGGTTAAATGACCGGCAGCAGTCTGTCCATCTAATTCACCGTTAAATTTACGGTTTGGAACATTTTTCTATTTTTACGGGGCCTAACATTTCCAATCAACTTGGTTAAAAAGCCGTAAATACAAAAGTTTACGGTTTTATAACCATTTAAAAATGGTTTCGAAACAAAAGTTTGAATCGTATCTGAACCATTTCAAGGCATAGAATCTTCGACGCGTCGAAACCGTAAACGAAATCCTTGGGACTCGAACCCTGGGTGTGTGGTTTACAAGCCTTGCTCTCTAGCCATTCGGCCATCTACACCACGTGAAGCGGCCGTTTATTTATTAATAAATCTTTCTTTTCAACAGGAGAAGAAAGATTTATTGATAAATAAACTGCATTAAAATTGAGATTTCAGTTTTTGATTGGATCCAAAGTCATTTTTGGTCTAAATTTACTGTATATTAACGAAAATCATTTTATTTGCTGCAAAAATTGAAATACAAACAAGCTTCAGCAGCTCAATTTATGGGCTCGCTCATTCGCAAACAGTTCGGGAATCCGATGTCTCCAATTCTTGATTTACGTGTGTATGTGTTTCTATTTAGTAATTACTGTTTAAGCCACTTTTTTTTTCTTGTTTTTTTATATACACATGCAGATTTGAAGTGATAAATCTTTATTCACATTTTAACAACAACGTACGACCAGTAAGGTTTCGCAACCAAGATGGACGCCCGATTCTTACTGAGCGCTTTTAAAGTATGGTTAGTTAAACGTTCTTTAGTAGAAACAGAGAATAAACGATTTTTTCCCAATCGGTTGTTTGAGTACCATCTTTTTAATGGTTATTCAACTGTTGTAATTAAATATGGTAAAATAACAATCAAATAAATGGTTATTAACCGACTTCACAAAGGAAGGAGGTTATACATTCAGATTATATGTATGTCGTTTTTTTTTGTTTTGTTTGTTTGTCCACTCATAACTTCTTAACGGATGAACCGATTTTCATGAATTTTTTTTTAATCGATCGAGGTTGGTTTCCCATAGGTCCCATACCTTGGTTGACCATATCCGATAATTAGAAAAAAAAATTGTGGGCTGGAATGTGGTCATTTTTTTGCTTTTTCATCCATAACTTTTGACTAAATGAGCCGATTTTGATTATTTTTTCTTTGATCGATAGAGGGTCGTCTAACTCAAATATCGCGCATCAGTTTGACCACACCTGTCTTTTTAGAAAAAACGTTATGGGTGAAAAATAAGTATTTTTTAATTTTAATTGGAAAGGCTAGGCTCGATTTTTCTTTGTTGGAAAAGTTGTTAATAAAAATGAAACTCATTGTTAAAAAAGATTTTGTTGCCACTAAGATGTAATAATAAAAGCAATTATAACAAGAAATAGACTGAAGGCTTCTCTGAAGAAGAAATTAAATCCAATCAGTTTGCTTGCTCTAGTGACTCTTTAAAATCGATTTTAAAACGAAATTTATCTTTCAAACGGTTAGTTTTTAGTGTCATTCCCTCAAAGGCTTCCCCTTTGATATGTATGTTTTAAAAATAGAGTATTTATATAAAAATGTATTTACACTAAAAAGAATGAAATAAAATAATTTTTGGAAAAAAAAATAGAACCGACTTCAAACTATAAATTGCGCTAAAAAGTAAAAAATAATATTATTCTTTAAACAACTTCGATACGACTCTTAAACATAATTTTTGAAGTCGGTGCAAAATTATGATTGATTTTGATGCATGATTCCTTTTGTAACTATGAACCATTACAAATATAAATAGCGTAGAGTTTGCAACAGTTTCAGTGTAAAATAACGCATGGTGTAGTTATAATTAGACTGTTATAATTTTGCACCGACTTCAAAAATTATGTTTAAGAGTCGTATCGAAGTTGTTTAAAGAATAATATTATTTTTTACTTTTTAGCGCAATTTATAGTTTGAAGTCGGTTCTATTTTTTTTTCCAAAAATTATTTTATTTTACTATTTTCATACGGAAATTTTTAACAGTGTATTTATAGATTAGATGCTTATTTCTCAGGATAGCATGTGAGTTGTGACATAACAGCTTTTGATTAGGTGGCAAAATTTGTTTTAGTAGTACGAATTATCCAGTGTCTTTCATATTTAACTGAAAAGGCAACCCTGCGATAATCTAATGTTTGGAGATGTTGTAGACTTCAGTTAAAGTTCCAGTGTGTTTTCGAGGGAAATAATATTATCTGTGGTCATACTCCAAGTTTTCGGGCTGTGACTTGGCTACTTTTGGTCACACGGGGAACCTTTAAAATGGTGACCAATAAAGCTGCTCCACTTTATGCCACGAACAACTTTTGGCACAGTTAACTCCCGATTATCCGCGGAATAGGGTGGCGCGATGACCACGGATAAGCGAATTTCGCGGATAATCCGCAAAATAGCAGAAAAATGACAAACATCAACACACAAACGCATTTAAACTATTTTTAGGAATCATAATATAATAGTACATACTTACATAGAGTTGTGACAACTGTACAAACCGCATTTTCGTCTATTGCGCAGGTTTCGATGATCTGCACTAAGATTCATAGAGATAGGTTCTAATCTGCGCAATTATGAAGGGGTAGCGGGGGAACGGGGTTGAAAGAAGAGGGAACAATCAGATTGTTGCTTTAAAAATATATTTTGTATTCGGTTGATCATGAAAGAAAAACGCGTGTTGTGTTTATTTTTCTTTTCAAAAAAAAAAAAAAAAAAACTGATAATCGGGAGTTTACTGTACTTACACGTTTGGCTGCCATTGGCGATAATTCAATTTTTTGGCATGAAATTTATAATTCTGACTATCAGAACCAACCATCACAATAAATTTGTAATAGCTGTTAGAGATCATTCATAAATCATAAATGATGTCACGCTTCGAGGGGGGACCCCCTCCCCCCTTTCGTTCATGAAATTGTGACAAAGTGTGACGGGGAGGGGGTGGGCAACAGGAAGTGTGTGTGACAGCATGCATTATGCAACATAGCGTGACATGTAACAAAGGGGGAGAGGGGGTCCGCTGAAGTGTGACATATTGTGACAAGTGGGAGGGGGGTCAAAAATATGGGGAAAAAACGTGACATCATTTAGTGAACGGCCCCTTACCTTGCGTTGTAAAGCTAAAGTTGGACACTGTTCGCTTTTCTTTTATTTTTGGCAAATTTTGGCTGCTATTTGGTAGGCCACCATTGTGAACTTCAAACGAAATTTTAAATTAGTAACATCCAACAAAGACACGAGGAATTTGTTCATACGGGACTCTAAGGAACATTATAAACAATGAGAGTGGTGGGGGGTGGGGAGCAATTTTCTTCCAATCCATCGACATTTATTGGCAAGCTCCATCATTCGATGTTCAGTTCTCTCCAACTTCGTGACAGCAAAAATTCATGCCGCGCATAAAATTCGCTTATCTCTATTTTCCCCGTGTAATGCTAGAATTCTTCTTTCGTAATTCGAGCCTCGTGTCTCGGCTATCAATGTCTGTCCTCTTGTATGCAACCTAACTAGCAGCTGCGTTGCCACTGGCGTAGGTGTGTACTCGGCTGCTATGCTGGTAGCTTGCATTTCCTACATCTGTCATGAATCATACGGGAGTGTAATCAGTGCCCTGTCCCCTCTAATGTGTTAGGGTAATTGCAACGTCGAGAATGGATTGTGAGAGGACTGTTCTAATTGATTCATGTGTTCCACGTTCTGGGGGACAAAATTTTTGCGTTCGTCAGAATAGTTCGTCGATACAATTTTGGGTTTATAAATATTTTTTTTTTTTTTTTAAATCACGAACTCCACTATAGTGTTGGCCAAAATGTTAGTATTTGAACTTTTTTTTTTTCTTTCTAATGGGGCTGCAGTATTGGTCATTAACCATTGCAGACCTAGTGCGTCCCCAGAGATTGGTACCAACTCTTTCAGCGGCACCGCAATGAGTGTGGTACCATTGCCGCAATTTTTTTTGACGCTTAGTTTACCCTAGATGGGGCACCTGAGCTCTCGTTGATGCAATCTGCACTAGGAATTTAATTTAGCCGAGAATATCCATGCCAAACGGATACTCAAGGGATCTTTAACATGCCGCATAATCATACGACATGGACGCAGACGATTTTCTGCATATTGAAAATCCACCGACTTGGGCCTGGTTTGAACCTGCGATCTTGGGCATACGAGACCTGCGTCTTACCACTACGCCACCCTGTCGACTAGTATTTGAACTAATTTTAGAAATATACACTTTTGGAAAACCAAAACGGGACGTTACAGTGGCGTAGCTAGACCTGGATTTGAGGGGGGGGGGGTGTTCTTCGGGAGAAGGGTTTCATTGTTTTACAAGAAAACTTGGTCAAATTCTAGACAATCTTCACATTTCAGGGGGGTTTTATTCGCAACCCCCCTTATCTACGCCGGTGGGGCATGGTAACTTGAAAGTTATGTGACATCACATCGGCATTGTTTGTATGATTCAAAAATTTCAATATAATAACATTTTCCCAGGGTGTTTCAGTAATTGTTTACCTTATTAAGTTATTTTTTCATGGAACAGTAGTAGTAAAGCTTTTTTAATTTGCAACCTTTTCATTATTACAAACCAAGTCACAATATAGTAATAATGACACACAAACATGCAAATTAAATTTCAGCCCCTTGCTTTGGGGGCTGCAAGAAACTCCTTTTATAATTTGTTCATTGAAAAGGGGGTCCTTGTAGTGATGCAAAAATAAAATACATAGTTATTATTTAAGTTTGTAACGAAATTGAACGGAATTTCTGTGGAGGCTAGGTTTGTTGGACTTTTTATAAATTAATTATTGTCGATAGTTTCTCTAATTTAATGACCGTCTAAATACGCCAATCAACAATTAACAGCAAAAACCTGGCTACCTGTCGTGCGTAAAACTAATGATTATGTGATTTAGGCAGCAAGGTATGCTAATACAATTGAGACATGTTACATGACTTTTGGGCCAAAAAATATCCGCTTCCAAAAAAATTGCAAACGCTAGGTCTATAAAAATTCCCTGTCTTGATGACCATTTATTCACAAGACTTATCGAAAACCTTGACGCCAAAAGTCAGATTCCGAACCCATTGTTAGCTTGGCGAAATTTGGCGAGGTTCCTATAGAATCCCACGTGCGACATTTCCTAATGACGATCTCTGTAAAACTGTCTTTCCTGCCTTCGGTTTAGGTATCGCGGGGATCGCACTCCAGAGTTATTTCGCACTTCACAAATGCTGCTCGTATTTTTACACCGTTTAGCAGATAAATAATGGGTTAAACAAAATTGAATTACGAGATATTTACATTTAAATTACAATTCACAACGATATTAAGTTAATATGTTCCTTTTTTTTGCGATTCTGTACTAGTTTATTTACTTTTTTACATAAAAAATTGTGAATTTTGCAAGTTTTATTTCATTTGGACATTTATGATTTGCAATTAAACTTTAAAAAGACGAAAAATGCTGCAAGTTATGCAGTTCAAAAAATTAGAGAAAATATGAACAAATAAATGGAGAAAAATCAATAAGTGATTGCTAATAATAATAACTTAATGACTGATTAAATTTACTAAAAAAGGTAAATTAACAAAGATATGAATAAATGATTAAAACTATTTTTTTTTCTGAAAAAAGAAGGTTGTTTGGTTTTTCTAACATCAGATAACAAAATGTCTTGCTGAATGAACGCCTGTGACATAAAATTTTAATTTTAAACTGTTTGTGCAAAAAAAAAAAAAAAAGAGTTTAAAAATTTAATTTTTTTTTTATTACGTTTTAGTGCGTTTGTTTTTTTTATTTTTCAAAAGTTTTTATTATGTTTTAAAAGTTACAAAAAAAAAAAAAAAAGTGCGATGCTTAAAATTTTGAAGTTTCATACTGATTGAATTTTTTTCGTAAATTGAAGTTAATTATAGGTACATAAAATTTTAGTTTGTGCAATATTTTAAATGAATTTAATTATGTTCTTCTCCTAAAGAAAAGTTCTGTTGTGCGTTTGAATTTTTTTGCCATGTAAAAAAGAAAAACTTCCGGAATACTTCTTATATGTACTTTTCTATTTAGGCCATAACGTTATTAACTTAATTATCTTTTCTCAAATATAAATTTAACCCTAAATTCCTAAATAATTGTTGTCATAAAATTTACGAAAAGAAAATCAACAGCACGATGTTTAGCCCCATTTTCCTGGCACCTTATTCCGGTTATTGAATTCTAAATAATGCTGTATCTATCGATTCAATAAGCCTTTTGTTTTCTCCAACAGAAGTGAGAAAAACATGGAAAAAAAGAACACAATTATCACCGGTTATCCTCCTCCCTTCTTCACAGCTCCTAAAAACGACTCTTTCCTGAGAAATTTTTATATTTTTTGCGCAACATAAAAGCAGCTTTAATGTGTGTGTGTGTTTTTTTTTAATATTGTCAAATTTCTCACACTGACTTTTACGCCTTCCGACTAATCTGTTCCCTGAACTCCATAATCTTTCAGAATCCAGTGTTCTTATCTTTAGCGCCCCTTAGCATGTTATTCCAGTTACCTTGGTAACAGTTTAAGAGTAAAGGTTTAGTCAAATGTAATCGAATTTTTGAAAATTTCGCATTGAAAATAATTGAACGCTGGCCTTTTTTTTTTTCGGAATGATTTTTAAAATCGCAGTTACTGGTCGAGTTCCTAGACGTTGGATAGAGGAAGTGCAAGAACACTTTTGAATTAATAATTTTTCTGAAGTTAGTAATATTTTAATCTTCGACAGGGTGCGTTGACACTGAAGCCAATTTGTTAAGACTTTCGAAAACACATTAGGTTGTATCATCGGTGTTGTAGTAAAAATTACGGAGCTCACAAAAAGAGGTTGAAGGACTGCTGCAGTTAATTAGAATTGAAAGGTAGTTGTTTCATGATAGGAACCAATATCGCAATTTGAGAGGTACATCAACATCAGTAAACCTACTCTAGGAGTTGGAGTTCCGTAAAGTGATTTTTACTATTTTCATAACAATTTTCCGAAAGTTTAAATTGAAAGTGTCTCAAAATTGGAGTCATGGAGTTGAGATTTACCGGAACACCGACGATATATTGCAGTAAAAAGTGTTTACGGCTTTGGTTATCATAGGCTATTATTATTACTTTGATAGTATAAACGAAAACACTTCCCAAATATTTTGAACGTTTTTAGCTTTAATTCTTAAGTATGTTTAAAATTTTGGGATCAAAATCACCCCTCCTCCCAACAGAAAAAAGAATCTCGATAACATAACCGCTGTATTTTAAAGATTTTTTTTTCTGCAGATAAATTAAAGTACACTTGGGCACTCGTGAAAAATGAGAACGTCCGGTAGATTTTCTAGCGATCTGGAATTCTTTTACTACAGTTCCAAAGGAATAAACAATGTCTGAATTATGAAATCAGTGCTTATAACAAAAATAGTAACCTCTAGTTTTACTTTAGCTCTTTGTGTCTCACTCCAGTGAAAATCACCGGGAAAATTTCCACCGTCCATTTCTAGTCCCAGTTATGTTTTCGGGTTGGATTGTTCAAAGGTTGCTCACGAAAACTTAATATCATCCATTTCTTATGGTTAGATTTTTTAATATTTTTTATATTTACATACCAGAGGCCAGTACCACCTAACTTGTGGGGTTTGGTAACATTTCCGCCAATATGTTTAACTTCGTAAAGTGAAGGTTACTGTTAGTGTAGATAGTGTAAGTGTTTTTTAAAACCTACTCTGAGACTTCGCGTTATTGTTAAAACCATTGTTCTGTTTTTGAAGTCAAAAAATGGCTTTTGACCTGACACTTTGAAAGCTGTCATAAATTTCCAAATGCCTGGACCAAGTGCATAATCATTTGGTACTATATCGCTATTATAAATAATTAATGCTGTACTGATTTTCATTAATTGATGCCATACCTTTTAGCTTCAGTTAATACCTATCATTATTTGCAGATTTTCTTTTTTCTTGTCTCGGTAATAGTTTTTATACACATAAACATTATCTATCGATCTATAAAATTGTGATCATAAGATAAATGTACCTGGGTATTGTAAACTAAAATTCATTGTAATTATGTACAGTACATATATTGATTACATACGTGATTAAATCGATATAAATTCAAGTAAACCTCTGTGCAAATCCCAGTCTTAATCTTTGTATATGCGTGCATTACCAAGAATAATAATGATTGAAGATTTTATTATACAGTAGGGTATTTATAGATTTATTATTTCGTATTTGCTTTGTATTTTATGATTAAACTTCAAAGGGGAGGGGGGAAGGGGTATCACTTTGGACTGTCTTTAATTTAAATATTGAACAACTTGTTTACTTCAAAAGTTTGAGGACTGAAACAAACAGTTTTGAAAGGAATTTTGTGAAATGACGGTTACACCGGGTAAAACTTAGAATTGGGGACAACTTGCCAAACCGGGTAAAAACGGTTCGTTTTTATTCTTATCAAACGTCCTCGCATCACCGATGTTTACCAGAGTATAAGTTGCCTGGATACTTCACATTGAATCCTGTTTTTTGTTGTAGAAAAATGTTTGACCCTCTATGAAGAACCCTCTTTAGCTGGGTATCTTCGCTGTCCCTTGCTGCGTATGTAGCGTCAAACCTTACAAATAGTTTTTTTTTTTCCCTCTCCTAAAGCGCTTATCACTTTTTATGAAGCATCGACGGCAGTTTCTTTATGGCTTCCGCTCAATCTAATCGGCTCTTTTTAAACTCCCCTTTCCCCAATTCATTTAGATTCTCGAACTTTCTATTCGCGCTCTCTCTCTCTCTCCTCTTGCAAAAAGAGATTGGTCGTGAAGAGAGGGGGGAGGGGGGGGGGCAGATAGAAGAGCGCCACATTCCTGTCCCAAGTATCGGTTTTTAAAAGGCCCCCTTCACGGAATATTTTTCCCGAATCTTGTTTTTCGCGAGTGCTGCTGCAGCGGAGGTAATTTTTCGATGGGGAGACGGGGTGAAAGATTCGGGTCTTTTCAGAATCCGAGCTTTCCCCTCCTGGCTTTTTGTATGGGCCGTCTGTGTGTCTATGTGAAGGGGGGGGGGGGAGAGGAAAATCAGCAGACTCGACGAAACGTGAGTTTTCGGTCTCGACACATAAGGGGGTTTGTCATCGCTTTGCCCTGTGGGACAGAAGCCCGGCTGTGTGGAGAGGCTTTTCCCCGATGGGTACCGGTAGAAAGGTCAGTCTATCCGAAAGAAGAGAGCTTTTAGTTCTTTTTTTTTCATTCCATCAGCTCCATGCCAGACAGCAGGCAGCAGCAAAGCCCAGTTGTTGCCAAGGTAGTTAAGCTTCGAAGGGATTAGCTAGGAATGGTGTTTGCGCCGTGTTCGAAGCCTCTGGAACGAAGCCAGTTATGTGCGTAAGTTGTTTTTCTGTTGCCACCCTTCTCTACGGAATTGGCGGAGTTTTGAAGTGTTCTAATGATAAGAGAGCTTGCCAGAAGGAGCCACCGTCATGGGTTCTAAATTTCAACCGGAAATGCAGGATGAGGATTCTCAGCAAATGCCGAATTCGAGACTTTTTTTCACGTGTCTCCTAGCATTATGTAAAGAAAGTGCCGAAAAGCGCGAATTCCAGCGCGACAAAGTTCTTGTTTCGAGCGAACGGCGCTTTTTGACACAGAGAATTCATTAGCGACCCCTATTGGGAACTTGGAGAGTATTTTCGCTTGTGGGATAAGAGGGAAGGAAACAGAAAGGAATTGCATTTTAAATATTTTTAATTACTTATTATTTACTTTGTTGATCTTCTGAAAGAAAATTGTGCTAAAAAGCCAAAATAAAGACACTATAGAAATAAAAAGAGTTTTGAATGTAATGCTTCCAGACACTTTTTCTTTCAAAAATTTGTCTTAGAGCTTTTTCAAGATATTGCTCAAAAATTTGAAAGACGAATAATTAAGCAAGTCTTGAAAAATATACAAATAAAATATTTTCTGAAAATAAAAACACAACAAAAATGAATAATTTCAGGGGTCGATCCAGCATTTTTTAAGAGTCCGTTTTTTTTTGTAAATTTTAAAGAGATGTTTTTGTGAAAAATCAAAGAATTTTGTGAAAATTGAAAATTTAATCCTACAGTGAAAACATTTTATTATTATTTGACGCTTTTATAATAAATAATGGTGTGAAAAATACGGTTTGGAATTTTGTGAAGGGAAGTGACCGAAAACGGACCCGAATTTTCTCTGGCGCGACCCTGATAATGAATTAAAAATAGAACTTTTAAAAGATACCAGTGGAAAGAAATTACTGATGGCAAAATATTAATTTTTATTCAAATGTTTTACTTTCATCACATAATGAACATTGCAAACGAACAGTTAGTGAAAAAACACCATAATACATCCGTTTTGTCTTTGAGGAAGTTGTGTATGAATGACATAACTGTTGACACATATTTGGTCCTCTTACATGTTGGTTTGTGTAGTAAACCCTAAACATAAACCACATTTACTATTACAGTAAACTGTCCTACTTACAGCCATGAAATTTGTCATACAGATGGTCTGAAAGCCATCTATGGTAGCGTGCGTCAGGTATTCATAAGTAAAAATTACTTCCCGAGAAGGTTTCCTCCTAAAGCTCCCCCCCCCCCAAAACCTATATATATATATATTATTTCTCTAGCATCTTTTTCTGTTGCTCTGTGATCTCTTCCTTATTCCTTTATCAAATTCCATGATTTACCTCTCATTTTAAAGCATATTGGGCCTATGACGAAAAATAGACCCACGATCTAAAAATGTACCGCTTCACTTAAATTTGAGATTTAAAATCATCTAAGAAAAGGTCCTTTAATGGATGCCAAATTGTTGTAGTGTATGCTGGCGCCATCTGTTATTAAGTAAACAAACAAGAAACTATTCTGTGTGTAGAAACTCTTCTGTTCTATTGTGTAGAACATTGGAAAGCTGCATCTGTATATTAAACTAATTCAATCGTTAAACTCTACACACTCATTTATATTATGAATGTGTTGAGCCTAACCAACCAACAGTAACTATCTTTTAAGTAATGGAACTGTTTCGTTATTGCCTTTTAAATGCTATGTATTCTAATAATAAAAATAACTATCATTATTATTGTAATTATTTATTACTTTGAATATTTAAATAATAGTGGAGGGAAAATTCATAACAGCTATTTGTACTGATGTGTTCAATTATATGTCTTCTTTTGTACCAAAACCCGTCTTTTCCCTATTCTTCTTCATAATGTCCTTTCTCGCGAATTAGTGCGGAATTCCGCACCAGTCAACTAGTCACACAGAAATTTTGCATCCTGATTTTCCAAAACATCATTATTTACATTTTTGTGACATATCCACCATGGACAATAGCCATTTATAATTAACTGGAAATCATCTGCAATTGTAAGGGAAGCAAAAATACAACAACAGACTATATTTTTATTTTGAGCATACAAGGAACTGCTATAACAAATTTTGGGGTATTTTTGAACCCCTAAAACACCTCTCCACCGTTGGCTATGGCCTTGGGAAATATTCTAGAAGCCACTAAAAAAAGGGAGGGATGAGCTGCTGAAAAAACTAATGTAATGCTTTTTGACATTACTCCAGTATATATTTTCGCTTTCGTATGGTGCAGTGGATAGATCTCCCCTTTATCAGGAGGAGGTGTGAGCTAGATCCTCAGGGTAACAGAATTAGATAGCCTTTCTAATTATGTACTACAAGCTTTTATCATCTGCATTATAAATGACTGTTAAATATTACAAAAATACTCTGAACCTTCTCCTGCAAAGAACACTAAAAGCCCTACATACACCTTCTGAAAGTCAAGACAGATACTCTTTAAAACCCAGATCTTAAAAGCAACGGATTATTATTTTTTATGTGGGGAGCTTCAAGGACAAGAAGGGAGGGGTGTCAGCTATTGCCACTAAAATTTCTGTTTTTATCAAGTGACAAATATTTCGACAGTGAAATTGAAACATACCCAAATAATTTACAACACCAAAAGTTGCAGAGTGAAGCTAAACATGTACACTATGGTATTCTTCCTATTTGAAATAGTACTAGAGATTCAATGATGTATTTGACTCACATACTAGCAACATTGTAATTTACAATGTAGAAAGTAGGCATAGAAAATTATCCTTCCTATCAGTAGCATCATTACAGTGGGGGAGGGGGGGTCAAATTTATGAAAGTTTTTGGGCCCTTCTTTTCTGTTTCGCTGTATTCAATGGTAGAACGTCAGTGGCAATTGTGATAATATCTGTCAATACAATATAACTTTCTGTACTTTTAATGTTTAGCTCATACTCTCTGCTGCTGTTATGTTAACACTTCATATTCTTTCAGGAGAGGGCTTCAATGCTGGAAAACGTGCATTTCATTCATGCACAAAGACTTAGTGGAACTGTATGCGACACCTCAAAGAAATGGAAAGTAGATGATCTAAATTGGTAAGTTGTTAATTTTGAATTATTGATCGTTTGGTCATATCAGGGTGTCAAATACTCTGTTACAATCCCCTTGCATAGATAAGACGTTAGTTTTGGGGATAATCCCCCCGCCCTGAAATGGTAAAGATTGTTTAGAATTTGACCCATTTTTCTTGTAAAACAATGAAATTAGCCGACTTCTTTTGAAGACCCCCCCCCCCCAAAAAAAAAAAAAAAAAAAATCCGGGTCTATCTACGCCACTATGTTACAATCATAGATCATAAATAAACATAGACTGCATCTTCCATTTTACACATGGTAGAAACAGGTTGTCTAAATGAAACAGGAAACTGGTTTTTAGAAATTTGCCAACTTGTGCATTTGTCTCCTTTGTCCACTAATCACAATCATAGTGAAATTAAACTAGCTCAATATTCGACCTGGATAAAAACTCCGCCCTAAATTAATACATGAAATTGGTGTTCAACTTTGATAATTTTTAATTAAAAAAAAAGTCTTTCTTACCTAATTTGAACATTTTGGCATTAGCCTAAGAGAAATCGAGACTAGCCTAAGAGAAAGAAACACTGACATTCGGAAGAATATCAGTGTTTGGTTAAATCATTATTTGTTGCATCCCTAATTAATATTGGTATTTTTAATTAGTTATTCTTACAATTTTTTTTTCTCTTCTTATCCCCTAAAACTATTTTTTCCACTTTTGATGATTTTAGTTTTTTTTTGTAAACACTATGGGATAGTGAGATTGCTCTGATCAATTAAGTGTCTCTGTTTCAATTAATAAATACATTAATGGATGTGATGATAATGAACATGAAATTTAAGAGAATGTTCCAAATGTGAGGTATTGAGTGCTATAAGAACTTTATCGCAGTAATTTGAATTCCTCACTAACCATTATTGTCATTCAACCTCTCTAACGTTCCATTATAACTATTGAAAATGTAATTTTTACTGTGTCATCTAATCAAAGAAAACTATGAAAAATAACTGATCATTCTTCTAAATAAATACATGCAAGCAAGTACAGTAAGGGATCATTCATAAATGATGTCAGGCTTCGAGGGGGGGGGGGGGGCGGTTCATGAAATTATGACAAAGTGACAAGGGGAGGGGAGGGGGTAACAAGAAGTGTGACATCATGCATTATTCAACATAGCGTGGCATGTGACAGGGGGGGATCAGTGTCAAGTACATGGGAAGAAAGTCTGACATCATTTATGAACGGCCCGTAAGATGTTTTCTTCCCTTCTTTTTTCCTCTTTTATTTTGAGAAACTCATTAAATTTCTGTTTAAAAATTTCTGTGCTTTTTGCACTTTTTCTTGCGCCATGTGTACTGATTTTTATTGAGTATTTTTATAATGTACTTCGCTTATAATGAACCATATTTTCCGGTCCCTTGACGGCACGTTCATAACTGGAGTTGATTGTAGTTGAAAAGGATACTTGATTTAAAAAATCATATGCAAGTAAGTTTTATTTACTTTTTTTTTTCAGTGCTGAATATGCCAATCCTCAGCAAGTGAGTGATGTAACCTCTACGAGTAATTTGCTTGCTGCTGAAGGAGTGTCCAATGCTGTCAACTATGTCTTGGATCAACCCCACAGCAGCAGTGTGGTTCCGTTTAGTGCTGCATCTGCGTCTACTAGCTCCAACCACAACAGGAGCATCAAAACAGCGACAAATGTCGAGCTTCCAGTCATTCCAAATGTTATCCGGACCACTACAATAAAATTGCATGACACTTCCTCCTACCAGGTTATTACTTTACTTATTTATTTTTTAATAAATAATTTCAGTTTTTTGCATAACTTGCAAATTTTTTGCCTACTTTTTATTTTATTTTTTTAATAATTATATTTTCTAAACCTTTGGTGCATATATATGCACACACACACACAGGATTTCGGTTGAGAGGGGGACAAGGTCTGGGTTCCGGATACTCCAGATTCTGATTTTACCATACATCCAGTGTCTCTTGTCTGACGAACCCTTACTGGATATCCATTTTTGATGTTAGAAAAATGTTAATTCCATTCATATTATTAAACATCTCACAACTTTCAAATGCATAGCAAATTAGTAAGCTTGTAATTTATAAATATTTTCTAAACGTGCTAATTATTTTAATTTAAAAAAGTCGAATTTGACGTTCCTTATGTCCAGATCATTCTTTTAGTGGCAGGATTGGAATTGAGCTATTAAAAAAAAAAAAAAAAACAGCTGGATGCCAGAAATAAGATGCCGTATGGGGGTAGGGGACCCCCCCCCCTTTCCTGTTGGTTTCTTCCCTGCACACGCATAAATATATGCAGTCTTAAGTTTGGAAACACCCGGCCTAATTTAAAAAAAATTCCGTTTTATTTCAAAAACTCCAGATACAACCATTTTTCTGTGACATTCACCTACTTGAAAGTCTCCCTAGTTTTCATCTTGCAATGTTTGTAGCTATGAAAATGGATTCTTTACAAAATTCTTCCTCTAAAAACGGACTTTGTAATTTCAAAAATTAACCTTTCGCATCTTTCAATTTTTTATGCATTTCAAAATTCGCTTCTGTAAAATTTGCTCATTTTATTTTACTACAAACTGCATTGCTGGCCAATGCACAGGCTATCTGTAATATTGCATCATTCCCTGGAGGAGGTAAAGTGATGTTGCCTGACAAATTTTCAAATCCCTTTTGGAATAACAACACTCCCTAAAAATCCTCATTGTTATGAAGCAAACAATTCCCAAGTATTCCCATTAAAATGAGGGCAACAGTACTTAAAAATTCCTCCTAGAATATGGGTAACAATTCTTCATTTCTGAAAATCACTATTATGATAAGGAAAACCTTAAACTTCTTTTTATCATGAAGGAAACTTCCAAAATAACCTTAATAGTCGCTCTAAAAGCCCTATGAGGACAAGAGTTGAAAAAAAATCCCCATTGCAATAAGAACAATTACCCCTAAAAATCCCTACTTGAATGTTTACAATTCTCTTTACAAGTGATGTTTTTATGCTATTTTGCAACAATTCAAGGGTAAACCAGATGTCTTATCGTCTAGCCCAGTGGTTCCCAAACTGTGGTACGCGTACCACTAGTGATACGCAAGGCCTCTTTAGGTGCTACTCTTGCAGGCAAAAAAAGAAGACATAAACTAGACTAAAAGCATTGCGTTGCTTTCAGTTTTGATAGGGCTTGGGCAAAGACAGGTAAACACAGAGGAGTTTTTGCCAAAATAAAATCTTTTTTTGGAAAAGGCACTTTTCTTCATTGCAGCATTCATAAACAGCAGTTGGCAGCAAAGCATATGCCTGAGCCATTTAAATGTAGGAACAGAAAGGAATCTGTCAAGGTGGCAAACTTTATTAAAGCACGGGCACTAAAAACTCTCGATTATTTTCAATGCTGTATTCTGAAATGGGCAATGATCATATTCAGTTGCTACTACTTACTGAGGTGAGATGGCTTTCTTGTTATAAAGTTTTACATAGATTATTTGAATTACTTTCCGAGGCACAACTGTTTCTGATGGGAACCAGTTTTGAATTGCTTGAATACTTGAATGACAAGCTTTGGACATCAGCCCTTACCTACTTAACCCACTGGCGGCTTTGGCCGTGATATCACAGCCTGAGGAATGTGCGGAAAAGCAATGCCTCCGATGCACCAGGGAACCTGTTTTGGAAAAGGGGAAGGAATAACGCAAATATACGCTCCAGACCATCTTGACGTGTAAAAAGAGCATCGTAATATCACGGCTACAACCATTTTGAGAAAGATTTATCATGGCGTGACGTCACAGCCCAAACCGCCAGTGGGTTAACAGACATATTTCTATGTAATAAAGTCATATTCGCAGTGGTATGCAAATGGTTTGCAAGAAAAGTGGTGGTTCGTGAAAAAAAAAAAACAGATTGGGAGCCGCTGGTCTAGCTCATTGTGAAATAGTATCTCTTGAACAGATTCACACAAATCAGTGACTGTATTTCTGTCCATCAGTCAAACAGTGACCGTATTTCTGTCCATCAGTCAGTGAAACTGGACATCATGTAACTGGCATTTCTGTCAAGCCACGAATAAAGGCGAAATATTCAGGGAAGATTCGAAGCAGTCTTACAGAAGGTATCGGAACACATACAGACATCTATTCGAGCAGCCAATTGCTTCCAAAAATTGAGGTGCACAACTGAATGTTGTAAATGTCCTAAATACAATAATTTCAGCATTTTATGGTGATCTGTTTTGAGTTATGTGAGATATGTTTGGTACACAGTTGTCACAGTGAATTGAAGTCCAAATGAATTCAACTCTTGTCAAAAAAGGATACTTCAGCTTTCATACTTACATAAGTACACATGAAACAGTGAGAAGCAAAGGGATATAAGTGACCAAAACACGATTCTGAGAAAAACTCTTTTAAAATTTGGGTCTTATGGAACTCTTAATGTTAATTTTTTCTAAATCACGTCAGGGCCGAGCACCTGTTACTGCTATCACAAACATCTTTTGCCACAATATAGCTTGGTGCTTTCGCTTTCATTTTCACTAGTTATCTCCAAATTTTCAATTTTGTCACTTACATCCCTTTGCTTCTGGGTGCCTCATATGTAAGTCACCAAGAAATTAATCAAAATTGAGTCGGTGTTTATTAAAGTGAGAATTTATCGAAATGTGAGAGGGAATTTTTTTGCAAGCAAAGTTCTTTAAGTGGCAAAGGAACTGTGAGTGGAAATTTGAACTACTTAATTTTACAATTATAAGAGGCTCAGCACCTAAATACATAAATCAGTTTAAATCAACTTCATTACTAACTTGATAATTGCATCTAAGTAAAAAATGCAAATAAATCCAATGCCATTCATATTTCTTTACTATAAAGTACATAATATTTATGCAATTATTCATATTTCAAAGAATCAATCCATGATGCATCTTTCCCAATCTCTCTCAACAGCATATTTAATTTACAAATTTTAAGACAGATTTTCCCCCCATTATGAAGCATAATTTTATTATGTAAAAAAATGCAAACATATAATGCTTACTGTCACTTGTGATGTAGCAGGGAGTAATTTTTCATGCAAACCAATGTTGAATTGACAACAAACCAGTGTTCAATTGACAATTGATTTCCAAGTGTCTACAATGTGTGTTTTCCTTTACTGAATGGGAGTAGAGTACTCATTTTTGCAGCCCGTCATCATTCTCCGCTCAAACCTCATCTATATATATAAAAATGAATGTATGTGTGTTTGTGTGTTATGCATTACTACACCATTCATCCGATCGCCTTGAAACTTCGGGAAGTTGTTGAGTACACTCCTGCGAAGGCAAGGGCGGATCTAGAAAATCTTCAAGGGGGGAGGGGGGGGGGGGCGATTTTGGAAATCTCGGGGTTCAATGTAAGGATGGATGGATTAGATTCTTCAATAATTTTCAACAGTCCCCCCCCCCCCTTATTTTCTCCAAATAGCAGGAACAACAAAAAAGAAAATGCAAGTGTAGTGATATTTCAAATTTTACTAACACATTTTTTCACATATAGGTTTATTCAAAGCCCGTATAAAAGGAACACAAGCTGCCGTTTTTTTGCTTTCGGAAATCTGTCTATAATTTTTTCAACGTCCAATGTAATATCTTTATGGATATGCAATAACGCTAATCCAGTGAATCTATCATCACTCATTCTGCTTCTTAGCCAAGTTTTAACCAAGTTAGGATTTCCTTCAAGCTTTCTCAAGGAAAATGTATACTTGTAAATACATTTTCTAAATTTGAGTTGATATGTTTAAATAACAAAATAATAGCAATTATTAGTAATAAATATTCTAAAATTTTAAAAATGTAATACTAAATATGTACTAAAAAACCATCAACGTGTATATGCAATTTATATAAACATCTGTAATTATGAATGTTCAATGAAATGTTTCAGACTCCAGGTTTTAGCATAAATGCTGCAGGAATTTACACCACGTGCTAAGGCTTGGCTAGCTGTCACCAGTTGATAGGTAGAAGAAAAGAGCCGGGAATCTCTTTCCCATTATTCCGAGGATTAGTAACTCAGCAATACTAAGAGAGGACAAAGGGACAGGGGGGGAAAGCATAAAACTTGAAACTGGACTATTAGGCTTTGATTCAAAGAACATAAAAACATGGCTGGTCCAGGGGCACAAAGTGTAAAAACTCACTTATTAAGAGTGTCGATGTAGTATCCACTTGAATCAGCCCAAGGGATAGGGGGCGATCGCCCCATCGCTCCCCCCCCCCTTAGATCCGCCGTTGTGCGAAGGTTTCTGAAAAAATCCTACAGGTAGTTCTTTTTTTATTCCAATTTTAATGAATTGTCCACATAAATTCCCAATATGGGAGTGAAAAAAACCTTGCACATATTAATGCAATATATCGATCGAAAGCGCTAATTTTTCTGCACAAGATGATATTTGTTCTAGGTTTCTAAGTCAATAAGAACGCTAGTTATAAGCTTTTTAGTGCAATTTCTTAAGGCTTGCTTTAGTCCAAAAATAATAATTAGCAGTTTCCTCCATTCCGTGTAATAGTGTTAGCATAATTTCAATATAAAACTTATTTTTCAAAATAGAGAGACATCAGTTTAGTTATCAACGGAAAAACAATAATAAAGCATACCTTCAATTTAACGTTTTTCTCAAATTGGCAATAGGTTTTAAATTCGAGATTGAACTTGATAAAAGTATTGTTTCCCCAATTTAATGATTTCCTTGATTTAACAATAGCATTTAAATATCGCCAGAATAGAAATACGTTTGGTTTATACTAGATTTCAAATAACGTGGCAAATACGACACGCTACAATTTTACTTTTTAATTAGTCATTGGCGATAAATCCGAACACACTAATGAAATTGTGCTTACGTTTTTTAGGTACGGTTAAAATTCAGCACGAGCAGCCCCGTGCGGGTACTGCTAGGTTTCAATATGAAACTTATTTTTCAGAATAGTTCAGTTTAATAAAGATAAAACAATAATAAAGCATATTTTTTATTTAAAGTTTTTCTCAAATTAGCAATAATTTTTAAATTCAAGATTGAACTTGATAAAAGTTCCGTCTCCCCGATTTTACAATTTCCTTGATTTAGCAATAGCATTTAAATAAATATCGCCTCGAAAATTTTACGGACGTATAGTTTATTCTAGACTTCAAATAACGTGGCGAATGACAACACGCTTTAATTTGACTTTTTTAATTAGGCGTTGGTGATAAACCGGCGATAAAAAATACTAACAAAATTGTGCATACGTTTTTTAGGTATGGTTTACAGTATCATTTAACTATAAATATTATCACCTACTATTTCATCTCTATGGTACCACTAGCAATGCTTCATTTCATTATAAAACTTATCTTTCAGTTAGTGAGATAACAGTTCACCATGGCTATTAAATAAAATAAATATGATATTGCAATTTCATTCTTGCAATCATTCTAAGATCAGCGCCAAGACTAAGACTCATTCCAGATGAAAAGTAACGCAACAAATGACGCCATGCTACAATTTGGTAGTTTTAATTACCCTTCGGTGACAAATCTGACCCTACTGATGGAATTGTTCCCAAGTTTTCTTAATTGATCCTTCTACATGTTATATTACTTTTTCAAGCATTGACAATGTCCAATGTGTTTTTTTTTTTGACAAATAGACACACAATGTTTTTTAAACAATGTAATCTTTATGCCGCAGGCGATTTTTTTTTTATTAATACTCTTAGCAAGAATAGCTCCGTAGGCGACGTTTTTAAATTTCAGCCCGGGCAACGCTGTGTGGGCACCACTAGTACCTAATAAAAATCGAGAAAAAACTACTTTCAGCAATCCATTTTTTTAAAATATTTTTTTCATTGTGTTCAAAAGCTCTTCTGTGCACACAAATTGAAACATTAGGAGAAATGAAATGTTTCGATGTCATGATTACTGGCAGACATGTAAATATACAGTTGAACCTCTATTTAACGAACCTCTATTTCGTGAATTTTTCCATTTTGCTAATTTTTTCCTACACGTAAGAATAATTATGGTTTTCCACGTAAAAAACCT
This sequence comes from Octonoba sinensis, assembly GCA_038502835.1. Taxonomy (NCBI): domain Eukaryota; kingdom Metazoa; phylum Arthropoda; class Arachnida; order Araneae; family Uloboridae; genus Octonoba; species Octonoba sinensis. Next base: position 86,437,050 of record CM076605.1, on the reverse strand, counting down.
CTAAGTAACTAAGTGCATTCTTTACTTAATGCACTTTTTTCTGGTAACCTAAAGTTTTTTTCAAGTATTTCTTTCTTTAAACATCCTTTCTGAAGCTTATCGGAACAAAACCAGTTTCTCCCAGAACATATACCCGGAAAATGAATAGAATTGCCAGTCTCTTCATTTAACCTAATCCAAAAGTGGGTGTGCCTCTGGGCAATCTTTAACCCTTTCAAAGAATTTCCAAGTATTTGCTGTCTTATCTCTTTTAACATTGATTGTCCTTGAACTTCTGGTAAAGATTCTTGCTATGTTCACTTCGTACTTGGGCACTTCGTTCCTTGGCTTATAAAAATGGCCAAACGAAAGAGTTTAAACTTCAAAGATAAAGTGTTGATTCTTGGTGAAGTTGGCAAAGGGTGCTTTTATACCAGAGACGACAAAGACAAAAACATGTAACAATCAAAGACAAGCGAAGGAACTTTACCAAAATTATCCCTGGTTAAGACAAAAGAATTGCTGAAACTCAGTAGAAATGCGATAAGGATGATCATTGGTCTGTTAACTGGTCATTGTAATCTCAAGAGACATCTTAGCATCATGGGCATTCTTGCTGACCCACTATGTAGAGGATGTCAAGCTGCAGAAGAAAACTCAACACATATTCTATATGAATGTGATTACTTCTCTGCACAACGATTTGAATATCTTGGATATTACTCTATATATTGAAGCCTGGGAACTACCCAATTTCCCTGCCAATTTATTGCTGAAATTTGTCTCAGCCACTGATCTGTTTCAGACTCACTAATTGAGGTTGTTAGTACAATAGACCTGAGGCCGCAGTGCTAGTGCTCCTCAGAGCCACCCTCAAAACAATTCATTCATTCATTCAAGACAACAACATGTCTTTTCCACATCTGAGCATGAGCGGAGCATATTTTCACCACCAAAAATATGTTCTGTGGTTGCGCAGACGAGAAAAACATGTTTTTTTTCTTTGTCACCTTTGGTGTGAAGAAAAAAGATATTGCTTCCAAATTTGGTATTCCACCGAACAGTTAATCAACCATATTAAAAAATTGCAATAGGATAGAGAGTGATTCATCAAATTTAGTTTTCTTCAAAAATTGTTTAAAAACATGTGTCGATGACGATGTGGATGAGGCAGCTTTGAAGTGGATATGCAGAATGGGAGAAAAAATTGTCTCTGGACCTTTCATCATGGAGAAAGCACTTGAATTTTCAAAAAGACTAGATCATGAAGAATTTTGGGGAAGCAGTGGCTGGCTTGAAAGATTTAAAAGAAGACACGGGATTGTAGCAAAGTAAAGTCTAGAGAAAATAAAGACGTTCATGATAATGTTAGTGAAAACAGGTACATTGAAAAAATTTCTAGAGGAGTATGCAGGACGAAACTGCATTATTTTTCTAATGTTTACCACCAAAGGCATTAACATTTAAAAATGAAAAAGCTTTCGGGAAAAACAAAGCAAATTAAGAATAACTGCACTCTCAGAAATCGAATGCTCAGTTTTGGCGATTCTTCAATCGTTAGGAAAATTTCGTCATTTACAACGTTTCTTTCCTCGCGCGATCACGTGACTTAGAAAAGTCACTACACAAATTTCGCCAATTTGGCGAAAGGTTTACACGGAGCATTTTTCACGAAGCCATGTCGTCAAACATGACGAAAGTTTCGAGAGATTTGAGCATCTGCTTCTGAGAGTGGGTCTTGTTAGGGGCAAATATGACTGGAAGAGAGAAATTGAAACCATTACTAGTAATTGGAAGAAGTGCAACTCTGAAATCATTTCGTGGAACACAATCTTTGGAGGATGGAGGTAGATTATGATTTTGACACAAAATCTTAGATGACCATAGAAATTTGTAAAAAATGGGTAGAGAAGCTGGACGGAGCTATGATTAAAGAAAAATGCAGAATTGCTCTGGGTTTTGATAATTGCCCACCCCATCCGAAAGCAATGAACAAAAATCTACGAAACGTAAAAGCTTATTAACGTAAAAGCTTATTAATTGCGCCTAACAGTACATCAAAATTACAACCTTTGGATCAAGGTGTGATAAAAAGTTTCAAAGTACAGTATTGTAAGGGAATAATGGGAAGGGTTATTACTGCCCTAGAGAAGGATGAGCCTATGCCAAAAAGTAAGCATACGGGAAAGCATATCCGATATTTCGAAAGCATGGAATTTTTATATGATCCATATATAGCCGTATATTTTTATATATCTCTAACAGTTTTGCTAAAGTTGGATTCATCTTAAGTAGTGAAAATTCTACAAGTATGGAGACTCGTATAAACCCTCTTGAAGAAATTAAAAAGATGTAGATTCTGAAAAAAAAGCGAAATTTTTTATTCAAGAACTAAAAGGTATTGGTGTAGTGACGGTACCAATTAAAAATCCTAGTTTGTCTTTTAATTGATTTTATTTAACAATTAAACTTGAACACAACAACTAAATTTAAATATTAGACTGAAAAAATATTAATATGTGAAATTCTTCAATTAGCTTATCTAGAAAAACACTCCAACCAAGGTGCATAAAAATCCAAGTATATAGTAATTCTTCTTCTGGTTACATCAGACAAAAAGGAGGAGTCACATGGCATGACATGACGTAAGTGAAACTCCAGCCACACAGAATCACGTCAACAGATTCAGCTAATAAAAAAAGGAAAACAGAAACAAATAGCAGTAATTTGCAGATTGATGACTTTGATTCTTTCAATTGATTCAGAAGTATTGACCTCGGAAACACCAAACGAATAGGAAATATTGGACAACGTAAAATTAAAAAATAGTACTGCAACGGAAAGCTATATCGAGGAAGATTCAAAGGATTGTGACGTTGAAATCAACAAACCTTTTCATAAAGATATGTTAAAATTTTTGAGGCATTTTGAAGGGGAATGCAGTTCAAGAAAATACGCTTGAAGAAATATTGAAATCATTGCAAAGATGGGAAACATATTATGAAGGAACACACTTTTCTAAAGAAAGTACTCAAATTAAAATAAATTAATTTAATAATATAAATTAATTTAATAATTCTATGTACACAATGTCTTAAAATAAATATAAGCATTAATTTTTTAGAGTAGTGAATAAGTTTAATTCTAGATTATAATGATTATTCTTAATGTTTTTTTTAAGTGAAAGAATTAAAGTAAACTGTTATCATTATTATTACATGATATGTGGAGCTTTTATCAGTTTAAAATGAGTTCTTTCTTATGTAGCCAAAGTATTGCATAAAATGTAAATCTCTATTTAACGAACCAATGTTCTCTCTGGATTTTGCAACTTCATTAAACCAAGGGGCGACTGTATATTAATTCTCATAAAACGTTTTCGTTGATGGAAGTCTTCAGTGCATATATTAAAGGGTTCCCACAAACCTCGAAAGACAGAATCACAGAAATTGAATGAAATTGTAATGGGTTAGAGAAAGTCAAGGATTTTTGTTGTAAAATGAAGTGAATCAAAGAATTTTGCATAAAAGTAACTTTATACAACGTTTTCCTATGAGCAGTTATATTTTGGAATTCTCGAAGACTGAAAACTGTTTTGTAAGTACTAAGCAAAACCAAAAGTAGACGAGAAAAAATATTTGAAGTCCAAAAGCATAATAAAAAATAAGCTATTGAAGCTGGTATATTTTTGCATGGAACAAAAAAAAGAAAAGAAAAGTAGTAGAAGAAGAATATTTGTGCTAGTTCTGGATTTATTAATTTCAACACAAATAAGGCACAAGTTTGCATATTTTTTTTAAGTTAGGAGGAAATTGCCTTCTTTACTGAAAAAATGAAGGTAGGTGAGAAGATCAGCTATGAATACTAAATAGAATGCTGTATTTCTTGCATCGCTCTATTTTCTTTTGTTGGAGAAGAATTACCTCAAAACTCCAAAATGCATGTACTTAAATTTCTTTTGAAAATTTTCCTTATTCATGCTGGAGTTTAAGAAAAGTATAAGCGTTTTTATTTATTAAAGGTGCATGGTTTTATTGGTCTTAGGAGAAAAATCTTTGCTGTCTTAAGAGTGACTGTGAAATCCCAGTATGCATTTGGCAGAATATGAACATCAATTTGTCAAATACATCAATAAATTAAACATTTATACATTTTCTAATTTTTTATACAATGGGTAGACATTTCAATATGTATGGACTGTTTTCCAATTGCACCAGTTTTTTTTTTTTTTTTTCGAAAGAGCTAAATATTAAAAATTAAAGGAGAGAGGGGAGGCATGGACAGGGGAGTTGGTGATGGCTATTTTAATTTTTTAAAAATCGCGTCTTAGGTGGTCAGTGACATTTTTAGCAGTTGATCAGTGCAGGAAAGAATATTTTGAAGGTTTTGTGAGAACTTTGTATTAATATTGTTTTCTCAGTTCTCATTGAACTTGGAAGAGTAGGGTTTTCATTTTTTTCCCTTTTTGTTTTTTATTCAATCATAAAATCATCAGTAATTAAAAAAAAAGGAAGAAAGAAAGAAAAAGAGGGAAGGAGATAGGAAGAAACTCCTGCTTGATACTTGAAATAAAAAAGCATTCTTTTTCTACAGTATAAAATTGTTAACGACCTTTGTACGAAACACAATATATTAAATCAAATTCATTTATTTTTCAATTATGATTTTCTTCTTTTTGTAAATAAAGCAATTTTTTAAAGATTTGTTATTTAGTTATATATTTATTTTAATAGCGGAAATACCTTCCTGTCTAGGTAAACAAGAACCGTGAAGTCTACGCCAAAACCATTTGAAATTTCGGAGCGAATCCGAAACTTCGTTTTTCTAAATATTCTTTTCTTTTCGTTTTGAATGCTGGAACTGTAATATTTATTAGGAATGCTGGAGGGGCATAATATTTTCCCACAATAATCGCACTTTTATTGCTACTTCCTTTGAAGTGATATAATTCATCACTTTCTGGTCTGGCAACTATTTATTTTTATTATTTTTTTCGCTTTTTTCAATAAAATACTCAAATGTGTAGTCTTAAATTGAACGTTTACTTAAATGCGCTATTACATACGGTCCTTTTAAATTTCTCTCAGAAGTTAAAAAATATAGCTATTTTCTTTTTTTAACTTCAGTAACAACCAATTAGAAATTTGTTCTTTTTTTCAAAATTAATTTGATAGAGATAATAATATTCGCTTCCATCGCGATACAATTAAAAAGAAATTATCAATGTTACTTTTAGTTCTGTTTTTCTCATCAGTTGCTTGTACTATCTTCCTTGATGATTTTTCCACAAGATAGTTACAAGAACGGTTTCATAGAGGACAACTCAGTGCCATGAGTATCATTGCTCCAAATTTGGGGACTTTTGGAATTGCGATACGGTAAATCCGTTCTCTCCCCCCCTGCTTCACTTAAAAAAAAAAATAATAATAATAAGAAATTGTCAATGAAAACTAAACGACAAATTATTATTATTTATGAGTTAATGGAAATAAAAAATGTTCCCTTAGATTACGATAAAATATCGATATTGCTGATTTTCCAGAAAATCCCCCACTAGTAAAACTGTCACCTGGTTTTATCTACCGAACTATAATTGGGGAGTATAAGAAAAAAAAAAGGATATTTTCTGGTTGTTCATATACTAAACGATAATGCCATTAGTTCATAAGATCATGGTAAGTTTTTTTTTAGAAATTACTTTCCTGGGGATCGAAAAAAGATCGACGCTTTATAATCCTTAAAAAATATTACTCAGAAGAAGAAGAATTTTGAGGATGGGGGCGGAGCTTGCTACGGTATATTCCGAACTATAATTCTATGCTCAATAGTTAAGACACAGTTTAAGAGAGGTTTAAGACTAGTTTAAGAAGTTCTTTGTAGTTCAGCAACAAAATGCGGATTATCTATAAACCTAAGGTAAGATTTATTTCAAACAAAACTTTTCGGGAAAATGGATCCTTGCGCTTTAAATAACCTTTTATTTTTTTTAAATTATTTTTTAAATTGGAAAAGCACTTATTTCAAAAGAAATTTTCTTCAAAATGGCTAAAACGTGATTTCTCTTTCATGTGAAAAGTAAATGTTAAATCTAACAAAGAACCCAATTATTTTAGTGTTTCTATATTTTAATAAAATCTTTTTCATTTGCTATTTCTATGATTTATGTAATGCAATTATTGCTGTACATATTTATATAGGGAACAATTGCTCGTGAAAGAAATTGCAGGGCGCCATTTTGTAAAAGTTTGAGATATTACTATTTTAGTTTAACCTAAGAAAAATGCTATGTGTTTCAGTTTGAATGTTTAAAGTTGTGTACGTTTCCTTTTTCTCCGCTAAAATTTTGTCATTTTTGCGATTCTCTTCGCTTGCACTTGGAATGAAGGCTTACGTATTTTTAAAACACGTTGTTGTCGTCGTGTCGCAATCTTTTTCCATCTGCTTTTTGTTGATTACCTTTTTTGCAAATTTCAAAAAAATCAACAGTATTGAGTGTCTTAAGTAGAAATACTAGACAATTTTTTTTTCAAAGAAAAGAAAAAATGCAAATTTAGTGAATACTTATCGCAATAAAATTGCCTAAGTAACTTAGTGTTGATCGGGGGGGGCGGGCTTATTTCAATAGTCAATTAATGCAGAATGTAATCCAAAAATTTCCATTCAGTGTTAAATTTTAGTTTTTCTTAACACATTCTCTATTTTTCCTCTATAAATGTAACAATAAAACAATTGTTCTATCCTCTTAAATAACAGTGCATATTTTTATATTTCACTTGTGAGTTTTTTTTTTTTTTTTTGAGCCTCTTTAATGTTTTTTTAAATATTGTGATAAGTTGTAACATTAGCTAGAATAAAATTCCTGGAAAGCTTACTGATAGGCAAATTTGTAAATAACTGCTATACAGGAAAAAAGAAGTTTGGTTGCAAAACATTTTAAGTAAACTAACTAGCATTAAAAGAAAGAAATGCTTTTTAATTATGTATGTATGAATTAAAAAAAATATTTTGTAATATCATTGTTTAGCAATTTTTATCAATTTTTGTTTTTATAAAACTTGAGAGAGAGATTTCTTGTTTTAAAATTATAGTTTATTTGTTCACTGAAGAATTGTGGATTGTCTTAACGAGTGAAGGTTGCAGAGTTAATCTTAAGTTCGTCAATTTACTAATCAGGTGCAAACTATTTAGGTGTAGGATAATTTTTGAAGACTAATTTTTAAACTATAACAGGGGTGGCCAAGCTACTTGATAATCCAAGCCATTTTTCAAAATTTGAAATTTTTCATTAGCCACAATTAAATACTTATTTAAAAGGTATTAAAACTATTTTCACAGAAATTATATTTATTGAAAACATATATAAATAAAAGTATAAAATATGTGTATTGAATTTAAATATAAAAAATTAAATACATTTATTTTACTTCTTGATAATTCTTTAAAATTTAGTGAATAATTGATGACAGTATTTCTGAGTAATTCTTTGAGATGCTAGTTAGTTAATACTGATTGGTGTTTGGATTTGGTTAAAGTGGAATAAAATGATTCACATAAGTACATTGTTGCGAATATTGAAACAATTAGACAAGCAGCCTTTTTTTTTAAATTCAGGATACTTCGATTCTGCTACAAATTTCCAAAATACAGTAATCGACGTCGACATATATTTTAATTGTTGAGCTTGATCTTCTTGCACCTCTATTAATTCTAATTCTCCAGATGATTTTTGGGTCATGATTATATTGGAAATAGAAAACTCACCTTTGAATTCTGTTAATTTCAAATGGATTCAGAAAAAAATCACGAGAATTTTTAAAATATTTCAAGTCTTGAAATCTATTTTGGAATTCCGTCAATATTCTTTCTAGCTCTTTTATATACTCATTGAGTTTTTCTTGTTTAATATTGAAATTTTTTTTTTTAATTCGAGGAAAATGACAAATGTTTTATTTTTAATGTCCTTTTGAAAAAGTTGCAATTTAGTTTCAAAAATAAATATACACTGAAAATTCAGATTTTATTTTATCTTTCCCCTGCAACTGTAAATTGCAGGGGATGTTTACTTATGTTCGTTCGCGCAGTTTAAATGAGTCAATTTCATTCTTAACTTGAACGGAAATGAAATTTGTTACAACGTTGCACTTAGTCTTTCATATTTTTTTGTCAGTAATTTAAAAGACATTTTGAAACACATATGGAACAATAGTAAATTTTAAAAATATAATAGCACGAAAATTAAAAGGGCACTCGAGTACATTTATCGGAGCGCCACAAATAATCCTTCAAAGAGCGGCAGGTTGGCCGCCCCTGAACTATAATGACCTACACTGGCATATTCAAGAAGGAGGATATTGCGATATATTTCCCTTCAAAATTCTGGTATTTAAAGGAAGCCATTTAAAAACACCCACTAATAAACAGCTCCCAAGCAATATCATTCTCCAAAAAAAAAAAAAAAAAAAAAAAGATCCCAGATACGCTACTGATGACCTTAATGTCATTAATGTGTGTTGGGCCCAATTTTTACAATGCAAAAGTTTTTCAAACATATTCTCTTGTCTCGTAGTACTAGTTTCCCCCTTTCCAGAATGCAAGTCTGTGAGGGAAAAGGTAAAGGGATAGCAAGGAATTAGGGGGTTTGCAGATTGAAAAACTTATTTTTATTTATTTTTGCTTTTTTGGAGGGGCTTTTCTCAATTAGGAAGTGACGTATGAAGTACTCCAAGTTTGCCAGTTAAATGGGGTTAAGACGGTTACAAAACTCTAAAATTCATCAACATCACATTCAGAAAACCAGTGACTAATTTTTAAAAATACTATTCGCAAGAGAGGAGTGAAGCTTAACATGACAACCTTTGACTTCATCCAGCATGTTCCACTGTAGACTTTGCTCATCGAATTTTTTTTTTTTTTTTTGTTAATGGAATTTTTTTCTCTATTATGGAGACTGGGTTTCTAAAAAGTTTATCAAACAACAACCAAGGGTGACGTCAGTGATGCTATTTGATTTTATCAGCATCAATACTTCAGAAACAACAGAAGTTAAAATGTCAAATTTCTCATTTGGCAATTTTTATCTATTGCGAACATTTTATGGTAAACCTGATGCAGCTCATTCTAGTTTCACCATTTATCCAGCATGCTTCCTAGTGTCACCAAGTTATTGTGTCATCCCATTGAGGTGACGCTGTCACATGCTAGATGATGTACATGTACAGAAAATTATGGGACTTAGGGTGAAGACGTTAATATGAACTCTTGTTCTGTTGTTTACAGAATTAGAGGAATATTTTATTTCCCCCCCTTTTTTGTATAAAGTAGAGAAAGTATTGTGATCATGAAAACATTTCAAATTTAAATTTCTTTGTAAATTTTTACTTTAACCTAAATTAATTTTGACTTGTGTCTTCCTGACATTTGTTTGTGTATAAGTACATACTCATTCATGGGCGATCAATCTATCCATTTTTTAAGTCCCTAATTCGATTTTGATATATATTGTCATGACTCTTGTACATATTTACGTAAGTGTTTTTATCTCGTTTAAGTCAAAAAGAGTTAGCCATTTAAGGTTTTGTATTTAGGACTTTTACAAGATCAAGTGGTGCACTTCCTTTTTTTGATTGTCTGTCAGAACGTCTGTGCGTACATACCATACGTACCAATTCTCATATCTCGGAAAAGGTTTATTGAATAATGTTGAAATTTGTCGCAGAGCGTGATTGATTAGCCAGCTGTAATATTCTCATATACACAACAACTTATTAAAAACAAAAACACATTGATTAAATGGGAGGAAAAATTGATTTCCATCATCAGTTTCAGTATCATTTTACATTAAATTCGCTGATGTGCTTCTTTGGGCCACACCGTGAGCACACATAGAAAGGTCAAAACTAAGGGCTTTACACAGCTTAGAAAAAAATGCAGCTCGTTTTTTTCCAGTTGATTGCGATTAAAGTTTTCGATTGCAATAACAAAATTTTATATTTGACTTTTATAGCGAAGTCTTGTGTGCCTGGAACATAGAACTTTAACCTCAAAATCACTTTAGATGCCCCCCCCCCCCCCACCCTCACATATTAAATGAAATCAAAATCATTTGCCTATCTATTCTGTACACCCTTTTCTGTCATTAGTTATGATTTTTGTTATTTTGGAATTGAACTGACATTGTTTTGTTATCTTTTCAATTTCCTGTCAGCTAAAAAATTATGTCCATGATCCATTTGTATTTTTATATTAAAAACTTGAAAATTAACAAAATATTTTACTAATAAATATATCTATGCAGAAACAGCCTTTTCATTTATTTTATTTGTTCTTTGTTAAATATCAGCCAACAAAAATAGTTTACAGAAGAAACTGTTCAGACATTACAATGAAATGTTTTTGCATACCTTTTCTCAAAAGTGCTAAAATGACCCTTGCCCATATTTTTAGGTTAAGGCAATAAATGAAGTAAAATTTTCTTGAAAACTATTTTATCACTCAACAGAGTAATTTAGGAAGAATCATGAAAGGATTTAGATATTTGTGAAAAAATAGAAGAGTTATTAACGAAAATGTTCGCTTTGGGTTAAAATGATGCCTTCCATAATTCTAGTGTTAAAACACTACAATTTGGCAGATAGTTGTGGCACATTATCTGGAGTTGGGCAGTCAAAGATTTAAACGTTAAATGGACGAGATATCTCATCACAATTGCAAGATGGTTAAATGGAGAAATATTTAACGAAAAAGTTCCTTTGCATTCAAAGTAGCAATAAAGGTTCTTCTGCTACTATCTTACACATAATTTGTGCTAAATTGTGGTATTTGGCTTCTGTGTTTGTACTAAACAGTACAGTTTATGTGTAATTGCTCAAAATGATAAATTATTGTTTTACTTCTTTTTTTTAGGCGAGATATGCGGTGAAGCGAAAGTCCAATGAATTGGATTCGGTTAACGTTGTCCACTTGGTTGTTGACAACCAGTCACACAATCAGAGGACTCAACAACAACAGCAGCATCGTCAGTCGGAGACACAGACCCAGTCTCAAGTACAGGCAGTACCACAGAAGAGAGGCGGTGATCATGGTCACCACCACAGTTCTCAGAGGCATCACTACCACCACAAGCACAGTTCAAACACCAATTCCTTCAAGAGTTCAACCAACAACAATGGGAATCAGAATACCACAAAGAGTAGCTCATCAGGGAGTGAAGGGGACTATCAGCTTGTGCAGCATGAAGTTCTTTATTCCATCAACAATCAATATGAAGTCCTTGAATTTCTTGGCAGAGGAACATTTGGACAGGTAAGCAATTTTATTTCATGCTTCTTTTGATTTGAAAGGACGAGCAGAAATATATTTTTTTTTTCTGTTTTTTTCTTTCTTTAGATTTACAAATTACTCTTAAAACTAATGAATGAATGGATGTTTATGTGGTTTAATGGTTCGTAGCTCAAATCTCAATGCAATCATTAACGTCATTTTCAATTACATAGAATGTAATCTCTTGTAGTTAGCATTGTTTCCCATTGAAGTAGTAGTTTATGTGCTCAGATTTTTTTTTTTTTTTTTTTTCTTTCCAATCAATTTAACAAACAAAAGGTTTACGAATTTGCAAAAATCATTATTTATTTGTTTATTTCTTGCAGTTTTGCATTATGAGCAGCGCATTGTATTTTTGTTTCAAAACAAAATTTCATTTGAAGAGTTCAGTAATGATTTTATTAATATCTTCATGTGACATTCTCAATTTAAACAAGTTCTAAATTTCATATATTTTATTGTGATCAATATTTCAATTTAATAACATTTCATCAACGTTTAAGTTGAGAAGTTATTGTGTGGTTAAAGATTTTAAACCACACAATAAATAAATGTTTTTACTTATCTTTATCTGTAATGTTGAATGTGTAATAATGTCTTCTTTTTATTTTATTCAATATAGGTGGTGAAGTGCTGGAAGAAAGGGACCAATGAAATAGTGGCGATTAAAATATTAAAGAATCATCCTTCTTATGCTAGACAAGGGCAGATTGAAGTTAGCATTTTGCATAGGCTTAGTCAAGAAAATGCTGATGAGGTAAGAATTGTTTGGTACTCATTTGACCTACATGTTAACAAATAAAATTCTTAGTAATATTTTTAGCATTTTGAAGCTTTTCTGCCAACAAAACCTTTCTATTGGATTATCTTGGTTTAAAATCATTTGTTCTTTTCCATAAGGATTTGTATCATAATAGGGGTATTTGGCAACTAGCAATGTTCATATGAAATGAAGCATATTGAAGAAAATTCCGTGATGGAAACGCCAGACTAGTTTAATATGTATGCAAGATTCTAAGATAGACTATTATTCTAAAAATTGAAATCCTGTCAAATTTTGGAATTATCTTTAAAAATTTCTTATTTGTAAATTTTATGACTATACAATTATATCAATAATTAAAAAACATATATTTTTCTTATTTAATTAAAAGCAATTTCTTCCTTTTTATTTACAGTATAACTTTGTTCGTGCTTTTGAGTGTTTCACCCACAAAAATCATACCTGTTTGGTGTTTGAGATGCTGGAGCAGAATTTGTATGACTTCCTGAAGCAGAATAAGTTCAGTCCACTTTCTTTGAAATTCATCCGTCCCATTCTACAGCAAGTATTGACAGCTCTTCTAAAACTGAAGGTTAGTTTTTTTTCATGCATTATAGTATGTTATCGAAATGAATGATTTACTCTTAGTATTTCATTGCATCCCCCTGCCTCCTAAAAAAATCATTCCGAAAAGTGATCAAATTTGTGATGAATTGGTGTGTGTAATTTTTCATGCATTTTTGTTTTTCTAGATAATGCAATTTTAATTTTTTTCTTTGAATTTATGTTCCCATATCATTTTACATTAACAACTTAAAGTTCTTTATGTGTAAAATAAACACTACCTTTGATTTTTTTTGTAGTACAATAACAGAAATTCTCACTTGTAGGGCTAATAATAAAAAAATTTCTGTGTATTGTGTCTGTGCAACTATAGAAACTTTTTTTTTTAACTTGAAACTCATTCTCATTTTAATTTTTAATAGGTATTCTCATTTATGTAAATTTAGCATTGATTAACCGCAATTCAAGTATAAAACTGAATAGTTGAAATTTAGAACGTTATTTTTTAAGATACCTCTAACAGAAATGTGGTTGACTTGCATGTTTTCAATATAATCATATGTGTCTCTTAACTATTTTATTTTATTTTGTTAGCCAATTTTTCTACAATTTAACTGTCAGTTAGTGCTTTTCGCAAATTGCTTCATTGTGATTGAAAAAAGAAAAAGAACTTAAATGATTAGCCAAAATTATTGTTCAGTCTTCAGGGGTTGCACCAGAGGAAATTGAGGTCTGTTTTTGGATCTTTCTCAAAATTCCAATTAATCAAAACAGACCCTTCGCAAAATTCCGAGCTAGCAAATAGTACTTTTTACAGAATTATTTATTAAACAAGCTCAAAATATAATGGATTTTTTTTATCATTGTATGTTTAAATTTTGATTTTTCGCAAAAGGGTTTTAAAATTCACAAAAAACGGACCCCGTTAAGAATGCTGGATCAACCGCTGGTCTTATTTTGTGTTGTAGGAAAATTCATATTAAAATAGCACAAGTGCAGCTTATAAAGTTTTTTGAATTTAGTTTTGAACTTAAATACTTGGCACATATTTTTTAGACAACTTCGTGTCCTGTTTTAGAATGCTGTTCGTAATTTCGAAAAATATTTCGTTTATTTCAGCAATTGGGCCTGATACATGCTGACTTGAAACCAGAAAATATAATGCTGGTAGATCCTGTTCGACAACCCTTTCGGGTGAAAGTAATTGATTTTGGATCAGCCAGTCATGTGTCCAAGGCTGTATGTTCTACATATCTTCAAAGTCGTTATTACAGGTATATATATATATTTTTTAAGTTATTATTTTCATATCAGAATTTTACATCTTTGCTTTGACTTGTCATATTTTTTTCCATTTAAAAATCATGTCACAAATTTGCAGCCTCATAAGATGAAGGACAGTCAGTTACTATAGTTGATGCTTAATTTTGCAGACCTCTAATTCACAAAAAGAATTGCAATTTTATGCACAGTATACTGTTGTCGAAAAAAATCTTCAATGGCAAATTGCCTTTCGCTTCTACGAACCCTCAATTTTATGAACACTTTTTTGTGGTTCCAAAGTGGTTGTAAAATCAAGTGTCAACTGTATTATTCAAATTCTTTATCTAAATTTTATATGAGACTGTATGCTATGCATATGAAGTTACTAATGCCGTGTCTTTCCTTCCAGAGCACCAGAAATTATATTAGGTCTTCCATTCTGTGAAGCTATAGACATGTGGTCCTTAGGATGTGTCATAGCTGAGCTGTTCCTCGGGTGGCCCTTGTATCCAGGTTCTTCAGAATATGATCAGGTAATTCATTTTGAGTAAATCTTGTCATCCTTTGCACTTTGGGATATGAAGAAGCACGAGTGTTAGTCATAACTGCAAAATTAAGAAAAAAAAAAAAAACCCCACCTTCCATAATAATTATGCACAGGTGTAACAATAAATAGCAGCACATTTCTATGAGAGTAGCTACACTCTGATATCTTACTTCCCAAAGCTTACAACTTTATGCATTAATAAAGGGTTTAGCCCCTCACGATCCCAAAACTTATGTCTCCGATATATATATATTTGCAATTTCTGAGCAATTGCTTTTCTTATTTATTTTGACAAAGATAGGCTTAAGAAGCAAAACTTTAAATTGATGATATTTCCTCCACTTTTACAAATTCTATTTAACAAAGAATCACATACAATGGAGTATTTTCTACCATAATTAAGTTTTTGATGTAATTGTTCGTCAAGTGTTCAGTCTTTAATTACAGTTGATTAATTCTTTACAATTTATCGTTAAATGATTGGAATAGAAAAACCTTGCATCATTTTTATTTATTGCATTTGCTTCTAGGAATTAATCATTTACAACATTATTATTGCAACGTCTTTATGATATAAGTTATTGTTTTCAAGAAATGGGCAATTTTTGTTTTGTTTTGTTATTACACACTTGAAATGTCTTCATTAAATTCTTGGTACATTTTCCAACAATGTTCGGCAAAGTACAGTCACTTTTAATTTTGTGCCATAAAACTTGAAAATAGTTGTTTTAAAATAAGTAAATAAATAAATCCAGTAAAGTTGCTGCATTTATTGATTTATCACACTATATTCAACCATAAAATATGTGATTTAAGATAATATACAATTATCGCTTTAGTATTTTTAGCATAAATATAGTACAGTTTTGCAGATATAACTATATGAGCTTTTAATGTTAAATGTTTATTTATTTTTTACAGATAAGGTACATCAGCCAGACTCAGGGTTTGCCTGCAGAGCATATGCTAAACAATGCAACTAAAACTACCAGATTTTTTTATCGTGAAACAGATAGCAATTATCCTTTTTGGAGACTAAAGGTAACAATACTGTTCAATATTTTGTAACTTATAGACAAGATTATGTAATTTAAAATGAAACTAATTTTATTAAAATTCATTTCACTAGAATCCTGAGGAACATGAAGCTGAGACAAATGTAAAATCAAAAGAAGCCAGAAAATATATTTTTAATTGCCTTGATGACATGGCTCAGGTAAGCACTGTATGTTATCTTTTGTTTTATTTTTCAACATTACAAAACTGGGTTTCTAAAAGTAACATAAATCACTTTTTTTTTTCAAGTGTAATGTAAATCATTATTATTTAGTATTTGAATAATGTCAAAATAATTGCAGAATGGATTAAAAGGAAAAGCTTTTTAATCTTCCTTTTCTTCCCAATATACTTTTAAAATTTAATTGTGATGAATGTCAAATCTTCAGATTTGCTGAGAAAGCTTCGTGTTTGCCAGTCTATTTTCAGATTACGTAAACAGAAATCCCTTTTTTTTGCCTGATTCCCATTTGAGTTCGAATATTTCTGAAATTTGTCAAATTCACATAAAATTGCAATTTCAAGCAATTTCTTTTGAATGATCAGAAGGACAAAAAATGATTCCCAGAGTACTGCATCAGTTAAAATTTTATGCTAGAAGTAAATTATGTTTAAAATAGCATTAGGCCTGCTTATCGTAATGAAAATATTAATGTTATTATTTTATACATTTATTTCATTGTATTATTTATTTTTTTTATTTTGATTATGATGCTTAGTTTAACTAACTAAAGCCCATTTTAAAATCCTCACTTTAAAATGTTTTTTCTAATTCTAGAAGTTGCTTCAAATTTGCGACTTAATATATAGCATAGTCTGTTGCATGTGATCTGAAACTATTTTTTTTTTTGGAATTTGAATGATGCATTTAAAAATAATTACTTATATGAATTTTTATTCTTAGTTTTAATAATGTTGCTTATTTTCTGGGGAATTCCATTTAGGGTGCACATTTCATAGTTTGAATAGTTTCATAATTGATTTTGAATGGCATTGGATAGAAATTATTCTTTATTTAAAAGTAGAAGATATCATTTTCAATATAATTTTGTTAATATTTTATCAAAAAGGGTTATATGCACTGAAACTCATAAATACTAATTTTATAAAAGATTTTAAAATGTTATGTTTTCCCTAGTGATTTGACAAAATTTACTTTGAATTTCTTCAGGTGAATGTGCCAAATGATTTAGAAGGAGGTGAGCTTGCTGCTGAAAAGGCTGACAGGCGCGAGTTTATAGATCTGCTGAAGCGCATGTTAACACTGGATCAAGAGCGTCGTATCTCGCCTGTTGAGGCACTGAGTCACAGTTTTGTAGCCCTCAGTCATTTATTGGATTATGGACACTGCAATAAGTAAGTTATAGCATCAGTTTACTTACCAGCTACATAATTTAGCATGAATGCCAATTCTGAATGTCTATTCATCTGTGTACCCAAGGGTCCCAGTGGAGGAAATTTAGGTCTATTTTCGGAACCTTGACAAAATTCTGATTAAGCAAAACAGAACCTTCACAAAATTCCTAAAAATCAAAACGAAGCCTTCACAAAATTCCAATCAATCAAAATGGTACCTTCAGAAAATACCAAGCTACCAAATCGTATTTTTTACAGAATTGTTAATAAATAAGCCCCCCAAAATAATAAAAAAACTTTATCACAATTTAATGCATCAATTAATTATATTATCACTGTCTTTAAATTTTGACTTTTCAGAATTTTTTTTTTGCGAAAAATATTTTTAAAATTCACAAAAACTGGACCCCGTTAAAAATGGTCTGGACCCCCGGTACCTGTAAATTTTCCTTTAAATTTGCTATGGCTTCTAAAGAGTTTAGAAATTGTCCCAGTTAATCATTATTGTATTCTTATGTAAACATATGTGCTTAGGCATAGATATGAATTTTTAAATGCTGTTTGAATTTTGTCTCTGGGAAAATGAGTGGTAATAATCAGTTACGTGCCAGATACACTTTTTCGTTTCGCTAAACTATACCAAAAGCATTAAACTCTCAAGGTCGGGCCTCATCTTACAAACATACTATGCATGTAAACATGTGTGATGCATGCATCTGTATCTGCTATGTTTATAAGAACTTGTACTTTATTATATTGATTTGAACTTTATTATATTTTTTCTTGTCAATTGTACAAGATATTTATGTATGTATGTTTCAGTTTGAGGCTGTTACCATCAATTTAAAGCACATTCAATTTTTTTGAAATTTACATTTTCTTTTTCTTTCTTTTTTTAAAACAGTGTAAAGTCTTCAGTGACAATGATGGAAGTGTGTCGAAGGAACAGACATAACTTTGACCACAACAGTAATCAAATTCCGATCGTTACTGGCTTCACATCATCTGGCAATGTGGCTCTCACGTTTAATAACCAACTAAATTTACAAAATCAGGTAATATTTTCAATGACTTTGTGTAAATATTTCAATAATGGTTTTTCAGCCCCAGCAAGAGTAATGATGATCATCTGTAGAAATTTTTAGAAATTTATGTCTATATTTAATTGTTTATTTCTCATGTATTCAAAAAGATTCTCTTTTTTTTTTGGTCACAAACATGTGGGGTTATTATCCGCATCTAGGGGGATATCCATGTTTTTGATGAGCATTCACAATAACACACAGTGGTCAGATCCAAATTAAGTATATTTACAAAGTATTTACAATATTTTCAAGTAATTATCCACAGTTACAACACAGTTGGTGCAACCCATGTCCACTCAGGACCATCCCCCTACTTCTCTGCTTTATCAAACGATGGCTCTAGTAGAAGTTGAAATATCCGCTCCTACATATATATAGTAGGTAGATGATTGAGTTTAATGGTTTCTGATTTCTAAACATAAATTGGTTTTTGATGCTATCTTCAATTGTGAATAGTAGTTAAGAAAATAAATTTCTGCAGTAAGATATAATTTATGCACATGCTGAATTAGTTAAATTTTGAAAGAAGGTAGCAGCAATACATCACCAATAACAAGATCTGTTACCCAACTTTCTGAAAGTTCTCAGTTTGTTGAGACTAAAAGATTTTTAATTCAGTATTTTACTGCACAAAATTAAAATTAACCCCTTGAAGAATGAGTTTTTTTTTTCGGAAGAACTGGTACAAAATGATTGAGTTTTTTTTTTTGTACAGAAAATGAATATATAGCTATTGTGTAAACTGTTCTTGGCAATTTCAGTTGTGACTAGAGAGCAGGGCAAAAAGTTATATAAAAAAAATATTATACAAACAAAGTGTAACAAACCGGATCTAAGACGGGCATTAGAAATAAAATAACTTGAGGTACATGATCGCCCATGTCAGACACTGGCAAATGCGTTAAGAGGTTAATGCACAAATAAATTTTTTTACAAAATTATTCTTTCATAATTGGATTATTTTCTTGCATTCCGATTTAAACAGAAATGTGAAATGAAAAGTTGTCATTTATGTTTATCCTATTTTATTATGTTCAAAGCATTTTAGTACTAGTAATATGAAATTGAATTTTAATTTCATATTTTTCTCATGAATATATTTAAAAGTTTTGACTTTTGTCAATGACATGTTCGCAAAACCTGACCTCATTAAACCAATTTTAATGTTGCAGTTTACTATTGTAATCTTTTTTTTAATAAGGGGAGCGTTTGTTTTCAATAAGTAATTTTATGGAAATTTATTTTTTATCGAGCAATCTGAAATCGATGAAAGTTGAATAGTTCCACATAGGTTTAATTTAAAGAAGAAAAAAATGCTTTTTCAGCTACAGTATAATAGTTTAATGCAGTAAATGTATGTTGTTATGTGTTGATTTCTCATCTTTTGAAAAATATTTAGATTAGCTCTTCATAGGGTTGCATTTTCTGATTTTCTTATTTTTGACTTTTCAGCGAATCAACTTGTCTCAGCATCAGACTTCCACAAGAGTTAGCGCCGCCCCTACTGTAAATAACAATTTGTATGCTGCAACTGCATCTCAGGCTCGTGCTGCTGACCCCTTCCAGCATGTGGCACCTTCCCTGTGTGTATCTTCCATTCTTTGTCCTCCATATCAAAGTGAGTGGCCTTTCTTTTTTCTTTTATTTTAATAAAGAAATTATCTACTTTATCATTAGTGAAAATTGTATAATAAATGCATTGGATACATGCAGTTATACAGTGAAAATAATAATTGATTTAACTGTGATTTGCCATGGTTTTTGTTTCAAATTATACTTTTTTTACAAGGTTTTATTTAGCTTGACTTGTCACGGAATTTTGTTAGGCGGTTTTTGACCACTATTACTGTGTAAATTATCTTCAAACTTTGCACATAAGCTTATCTTTGATGACAATACAATAATCCATCCATTTTATAATTTATTATGACATTAATTAGGAAAGAAATGAATAATTTTGGCTCTGAGGAAATTATCAGAATTGTCATTTGGCAACAATAGTTTTGTTTGGATAATGCAACGATGTTTTGTATTTAAATAAAACCGTGTAACTTAAAACATTTTTGGAGATTTAATGTTTATTTAAATTTTTGGGTTGTCATTTACATTATTAATTTTGTTTGCCTATAAAGCAAAATGCATTAAAACATGTAGCAATAAGTTAAATATTTTTTTAATGTGAAGGTTTATCTTTATCTTCTTTTTAGGTTTGAATTCCCCAGCCAAGCATATAGTTCCTGTAGTAGCAGCGCAAGCAACCCAGCCACCAGCCTTACAAATTCAACAGTCCTTGTTAACTCAGGTAAAAATAATTCTTTAAGTAGAAATGTTGGAATGCAATGAAAAAAAACTCTCTCCTTTTGATCAACTACATTCTTTTCTTTTCAGCCAAAAATTATAGTTTGTAAAAATGCATATATGTGTTAATCATTGTTAATCTATCTCATCTGCATTTTATGCTTTTGATAATTTAATTTTTTAATATTTAATTTTTATACTTTTAAACTTATAGAAATCTGTATTTGTAAAAGAAAGTTCATTACTTTTGCATCAATTATAAAATTGTCGCCTCCTTGCGATTAACTACTTTGTTTTATGTTAGAAATTCTACATTTTCCAGCTTTCCAGATTTAAAATGATTTTATCTTTCCAGAAACATTTCTATACTAGAATGTTTGAGAAAAAATTCTTATGAAGAGTAACCAATTTAATTTGTGTCACCATTTATTTTTAATGAAACATGTTTAAAGATACCTAACTAACTAACCTATATACCTATATACTAACCTGTTAACTGCATTGTAATTTATAAAATCTAATTTGCAATCAGAACTAAGTTTGAAATTTTAAAATTATGAATACATTGATGTAAGTAATATTATCTTATTTTTTCAGTTAAAAGTTTTTTTTTTCTGTATGCAGGACTTATTATGAGCATACCTTATTTTTGCAGTTTTTATTTCTTGTAATGCTCTTAGGCCTGAATACTTAATTTAATGCTCAATGATTGTGGTTACATGTGTATTTTTTCTTTCCAAGGTTGGAACTCATCAGTATGTACCTGTGTCAGTCGTTGAGCAAAATGGTCGTCCAATGTTATTAACTGTTAGTATTAACAATGTTATTAACTTTTTTCTAGTACTGATTCCTGTGCTGTTTGTTTAAATGACATGAAGATCCAGTTCACTTTTTAAAAATTATCTCATAGTGCTTTAAAATATAAATGGTGTGCTATGTAGAGTATTCAAATTTGTATTTCAACGAATTTGATTCGCTGTAAAAAGTAAACATATTTTTAAAATTGCCAATAAATTTGCAAATACTCGATATTTTTTGCAAATTCAGTGTGGTTCTAAGAACATCTATAATTTTCTTGTCTTTTTTTTTCTTTTTAGCAAGTGTTTTGTTTTCAGTTTTTACTCTATGCACTATGAAATAGAATTATCATCTGTATCTTCCCTATCTTTTCCTTTAATCAAGCCTTTTCCCTTTATGTAAATAGGAAAAAGGAAAGAAGGCAAAAGTAAAATAGGAAACAATAATTTTAAAGACCATAAATGAGATATGAATGTTTGATTTCTCTGTTCTTGTTTTTTTTATCAAAATTGTGAATGCATAAGTGCTTGATTCAATTGATACTAAATAGCAAGTGAACAAATGCATTTTCATGTCATAAGAGATTTCCCCATTACTTATTTAAATAAAGTTGCAAAAATATATTTGTACATATTTGCAAATGAGTTAATTTGTGCCTTTTTTGCTTTCAAATAGAATGCTGTACAGCCAGGTTGGCCTAGTAATCGTCAGATGTTCGTACCATCCTGGCAACAACTTCCAACACAAAGAACATTCCAGCAACCAGTTATTCCAGAGGCAGAATCTTGGGGAAGGCCTTTGGTATTGGAACGGGCTGCTTTATTGCCTGAACAGTCTGCTGTCATACCAGTCGTAAGTTGAAAAGTTGCTTAATTACCGATTCTCCTGTTCTTATTTTTTTCCATTTTCTTCTTGTAAATGAATGCATTTCTAAATCAATGCCCTTTTTTAACATTATATCTATTTTGAAAAAGTTTCTTTTATTTAAGTAGAACTTCATAATGTTACCATAAAGGGGGAGGGGTCTATGAAGTGATGGGGGAGGGGTCTATGAATGACTGAGGAAAGGGGGAGGGGTCTATGAATGACTGTATGAAAATAGAAAGTTCATTTAAAGGACAGAGATCTTTAAATTGTTTCTTAATTTTAAACATTTTTTTATAATTAGGTGTGTGCCTAAAACATAGGAAGAAATTATTGTTAGTATTAATATTTTTTTGTACTGCTTACTGCAGCAAAAACTGTACTGTACTAAAATATTTTATTGTACCAAAATTATTTATATTAATGTAGTGCTAAATACAGTTATGATTGATCACATCGGTTTTGGTATTTAATGTAGTTACTCCATACATTGAAACTGCAATTTCTTTGATTTTCTTAAATTGCTGAGATCAGTACATAAAAAGGCTTCCTTCGAATAAAAATTTATCTTTACATATCAAAATTTTTTAACATTCGCCCTCAACAGTGATAGCAATGTGCTGGTTTAGATTGGAACAGTCTAATACTGAGTCAGTTTCACTGGAATGACAAGAGATGTGATCTCATCTTGCATTGTATGCTGTTGATTTTTATATTCTGAAAAAACTTCTGTTAGAAGCAGTGTAAACATTTTTAAAAAGTACCCTTAAACAAATTACCTACTCATTTTTTTTACCAACAGAAATTAATATCATAACATCGTTTTTTCACAATGTGGTTCTGGTTTTTTAGATTTATATCCGTTTAATGATGTATAAAAATTGTTTCGAGATTTCCCCCCCCCCGTCATAATTTTCACGTAACTAGGGCACTGTCTTTATCAGATACTGTATTTTTATGCTACGTATTTTTCACATATTTATCTTAATTTAGATTCTACATAATGAACCTTTAATGGTTCATCCACATATTGAAAAATCCAAATGAATGCTGATAATAACTTTTGAATAAAGAAAACAACATAAAGGTGTTATTAGTACTAGATCTCCGGAAAAACACACAGAAAGCACCACAAGATTATTCAGTCAACAAAATTATCTATCTGCTGATTGCCAAAAGCATTTATATCACAAAATTATGTTTAATGGATTTACACCAATTTTCCTTTAAAAATATCTACAGTAAAATCTGTAAAGTTGACCACCTTTGTCAGTTGACCACTTTTGTCAGGAACGGAATTAGCCCTTCACCCTCTCTCACACTCTGTAAGTCAACCCCCTGTCTAAGTTGACCACTAAAGTGCTGCACCACAAGAGGTCAAATTATGCAGGTTTTACTGTACTTAATAATTTATCTGCATGAAGGTCAACCTGGTTTTAAATTTAAATCCTTTTGTTGCAGGAGGTTCGAGAAACTGCAGTATATGATCACCTCAGGGATAATTCTCAGTTGAATTCCCTACTCCCTCAGCAAGCAGCTACTCTTGCTGCTCCGAACCTTACTCAACCGTGGACGATTATGACCGCAGAGTCTGCTCACTGTCCAGCAACTACCTCCGGCCAACAGCATCGCCACATCCAGCAGAATACGTCTTCTCATCGACTGAACAAGAGCAGTGCTTCCAGCGTTCAAGTAGCCTCAAAACGGGTTCAGAAAACACGGTATAGATTTCGATTAGTTTTCTTTTGGAAAAAACAAAGACATGCTTAAATATTAATGCACTCTTTCTCTCTCTCTTTTCTTCTGTAAATTTTGAAGCATTTGAAATAAACAGATTAATGTAATGAAAAATTGCTTTGCTGTTTCTTGAATTTCTCTGAATAATGTATTATAGTAAGCAGCAGCATTTTATTTGCCAAATTATTACCACACTCATTATCGTTCATATTGTGTTTTTGAGTGTTGTAAAGAAAATATTGGTTTAATGATGGGTTGACTGTATTTAAGGTGTTTACACAAAGCCAAGACATTGTCTTCTTTTCATTGTCGGTGAAATTGACAGGGAATGGGGAGTAATGTAAAGTGTATTCAAATTTTATATGTATTAGATATAAATGAATACTAATGATTTGTCTCTTTGAAGTGTAGGAGTCTAAATTATAAATTGAATTGTCCTTAATTACATGAGGAATAGCAAGAAAAAAAAAGTTTTCTTGCTCTTACAGAAAAACACTACCAAAAATAAGAAAAGAAATTTTTAACACTTAAACCTTTTCAAGCAGCTTTCCGTAACATTGAACACTCCTCAAGATCTATTTTGATTTGTCATTACTGTTTTGTTTAAACTGTTTGCTGTAAACAATCTTAATTCAAGTGGCTGATGTTTATCATTGCAAGTAATAGAATCTGTCACTAATAAAAACACAATGAAAGCAGAATATTATGAATTTAGTACAATATGCGTTTCTAGCCTCAACTTTTTAAAGTAAATTTTATAACATTAATAAATTTTTAAATTTTTTTATATAAAAAACAGTTATACTTATTTAGATATTAGTAATATATTTATTTGAATATTACACAAAATATATTATCTTCTTTAGTTTCTTCCTTTTTTTTCTCTTTTCTTTTTGAAAACCTTTAGCATGATGGGGCTGGATCTTTGATTAACTTTTCTTTTCTACTTTATGTACAATATGTTTAAATCAAAGCAAGTACCATTCTGATCAAACTAACATTTCTGGCGAGTATGTAATTCATGCTATTCATATTTGACACATTTAGCAGTTTTAAGGTCAATTACTTCCTGATGCTAACAAGGTAATACCACTCACTGTGTATGAAGTTGTTTCTTTAATTATATACGGAAAATTTAAATTTCAAAAGTAACTAAAAGTGGCCTGGCCCTAAAATGTACTGTTTTATTTAATTACTCTGGAGAATAAAACTACTTTTTAGGACCCTTTTAAGGAAGTCACGCAATTAAAAAGCCGAGAATTAGCAATAAAACGCAATGGTAAAATGCTCCTTTTTAAATGAGCCAAGTATGAAAATTTGTAAATAAAAATTAAATTATCTATTTATTCATAGATTTAATGTAGTTTGTATAATTTAGTACATTTATGCAAGGGACACTTAATGTTTTTCCTTTGTCAAATCGTCTTTAATAGTCATGTACTGTTCAAAATTTCATTATCTTTCTATTATTGTGATTCTTAAAATTAGCCTATAAGTTCAGAATAACATGGTAGAGAAATTTTTCCAAAGGGGGGACTGAAGGGCTGTCCACCCCTTGTAGAGCCGAGTTAGTAATTACAAATAAATATTGCATCGACCGAGATAAAGCGTCAGTTACAATAGCAATCTCATTATCGGTAGGGTTTAAGTATTGGTAGTATACATTCAACAAACACATGCTACAATGTAATAATTAAAATTAACAGGCATAAAATTTATTCTTTATTGTATTTTGTATATTCTTGTAATATAGTTCTATTAAGGGATACAGCAAGAAATTGTGTGTTTAGCCTTAATTAGATATCCTCGAATTTCCGCGGCAATACCAGCTCTAAATAAGGCGATGGTATCAGGACATGCACATTAGTTAAGCTTTCGCAAAATATATTCTACTAGCAAACGTGAGGTTGTTGTATATTTTAAATCTTTATTTTTCCTTAAAAATTTACGTATTAATATTTTGTGGAATGGTATTTGAAACAATATTGAAGATTTATTGTGTATTGATCTCTCGTTATTTGCAGTTAAAAGGAATTTTTCCTTTACTAGTATTCTATTTCAGTTAAAGTGTTGCAAAGTTTATGTCTTGATGTAATGAGTCTTTGTTGATCTAAAAATATTTTGGATAATACTTCATGTTAGAAAATGAAATCATTACCCATTGCATTTTTTAAAAGCTCATTATTATTATTTTTTAACTTGGTTCTGTTGTTGCTAAACAACAAATGATAAATTACTATTGTTTTATTTTACATGTTCTAAATCATTTTTCTCTTCTAGCCCAAGCAAGGAAAGAGAAGTGAGCCACCATCTGTCTCCAGCAAGAAAAAGGTTGAAAGAAAGTAACAGTCCTAAATGGGAGCATGTAAATGGAGATGGGCTCAGCAATTTATTTTCAGCCACTCATCAATCAAAGACTTTACCCAACCAAACAGTCCACTGGATGTCTCACAATTCGAAGCCTGTATTCAAAGCCAGGTATGATAAGTACTTTTAAATGGTCTTGCTGAGAAATTTCCTGCTCTGTTTTGCTAAAATTTCTAAATTGATAATATCTAATATTAAGTAATTGTAACCTAGTAATTCATTCCTAGTAAATAGCTTATCACAATATGTTTGTTTGTTTTAGTTCAAATCATCGGCAATTGACGGTGGCTGCTGACAGAGAAGCATCAAAGCCGACCATTGTCATATGTGATACACCTAGCCCTGCTATTAGTGTGATCACACTTAGTTCAGACTCGGATGAAGAATTGGACCCTATTGTGATGTAAGTTTACTTTCAATATATTTTTTCTGTACTTATTTCGTCCACAATGGTTAACTTTGAAAGAAAAAAAAAATTTATTTATATATATATATATATATATATTTATTTGTTTAAAAATAAAAGTAATATTTAAAAGCAATAAAGAATTTTCTGCCTAAAATATTAGTTTTTATTAATATGATTACAGTGGGCTTTACACAAAAAGAAAGCTAACATTGTGCTGGCATAAAATTTTTAATTAAAATGGCCATATTCAATTTTTAGAGTTAGGGAGAGCACCTTTTAGTTATGAAAAAGGATGTAAGAAAGTCTTCCAAGAAAAATGGCATACTATTTTTAATGTTTTTATTTTAAGCTAAGTTTTAGGTAACAAAATTGTTCTGAAATTTGGAGAAAAGGAATGAAGAAAAATAATTTTAATCAGAAATGGAATACATTGTGTTTTTAGTTTTGAGTTTCTGGAATGATATACAGTTTAACTTAGTTAGTGTGAGCTTATTTATTTTCACAATGTTGTTGTAACATCAAGAAATTCTGATCCCTTCATTTGCCTATGAACTGTATAGGTTGATTGTCTATAATATTATTTGTCTATAACATCCTTAATGTTTAGGGCTCTTGAATGATGTTAAAACAGAGTTTCCTTATATGCAAGTTATTTTTTGTAGGGAAATTTTGACGAATAATGTAATACTATTTTGTGCGCTAGATACATAGCTTTAAAACAAAAAACTCACCTATTCCAAACTCAAAATTAAATGATAAAATTATTTTAAAAAATATCAGTCTTAAAAAGCATTCATGATTTAATTTCTGAATATATTTTTTTTTAACTTATGCTTATTTTTACTGGTTTGATTTTCAGCAAAGGCAAGATTTCATCAGAGAAAAAAGTTATCAAATCGGTTTCTGGACAACATATGACCAACTCGGTCATTGCAACTACTTGTGCCAGCGTTTTACCTCTGACACCTGATAACCAAGGTTTGTATTATTTTCCATGAAAATTGTGTGTGTGCCTTTATAGGCTTTGAATAATTTTATTTTCTAATCTGGTAAATTTAGTACTTTTTTGCCATGTTTGTACAATAACATATATAAAGTTTAATGACGAAAAATAATACTTCCTGGCTCAGATTTGATTAATTAAGTATATTTTAAAAATAGGTTACTTTTCCATGAGTGCTTAGTTATTCCTAACATTTATTTTATTACTATTATTATCTATATATTTAAAATGCTTGTGCTCAGTGGAAAAAGGGCCATCCTTTTGTTTTCCCATACTGCGTTTGCTCATAAATTCCAACTCTAACGACATCTAGCATTTTGCAATTTTGCCCAGTTGATCTATATGCGAAAACAACAAGGCCATGACTTTAAATGAGTTTGTAGGATATAATCTGCGGAGAAGCGCAGTGAGATGCAAACAGCTAATAAGGTAAACTCCCAAGTTGAGATGAATGTTTTTGAGATAGATTGCAGAAGTATGAGTGAAAAATGCAAATTTTGTCAAACTCTATAGTGGAGACAAGAACCTAATTCCAGCTATGGTAAAATCCGTTTCTAATTTTTTATGTAACAGTAATGGAGTTAGACTAAAATATTTTCGTGTCCCATTAACGAATGGAGCGATGCAATCCAAAGGAAGTGTGTAAGCAGGTCTTTGGAAAACAAGGAACTGACACAAGCAGTTTTGGGGGTTGGTAAGCTTTAATTAAATAAATAAAAAGAGTTTTTTTTTTGGATTAAGAATTTTTGGGATTGTGTGTAAAGCGGGTACTGCTAGTTGTTATTATTTTAATTATTTAAAAACTATTTCTGCATTATACAGGAAACCTTGCCTTGAAACTTGGAGCTTCTGTTGGACATGCAGCTGCAAACTTTAAAGCCCACCCAAGAGTGAGCTGCGTGACAGTCTTTGATTCCGATTCTGATGATCAGCATAGCCCTATCAAGAATCAGATGATTTGTGGAACCAAAGTCATTAAACCTGAGCCTCAAAAAGAGGTTTTGAGGTATGAATGGTAATTGTTTTTTAGTTTGTTTTAACTATCATTCTTCTTCTTTTTTCAAATTTTTATGTGTTATAACTTTTTTTTAAAATTTTATTATGACTGATGAGATCAGTTAATTTTCAAAATGGGATCAAGAGGCTGAAGAAATATAAAAAACTAAGTAAACACTATGAAAGTCAAACTGTTGCTTTCTATTATTTAAGTATTTCAGGGTAAAAAACGTGATGACCTAAAAAAAAAGCACTAAAAAAAAAGCATGGCAAATTGAAGTAGGGAAGATATTTATCCTTGTAGAAATTGAGAGATTAAGCAAGTGTTTTTCCAGACTGCTTGACTATACATTTATGCCTAGTAATTATTCTGAAAACATGCAGATTGAGTGCAATTATGCTTGCACGGGTTCCACTCATATATAAACGTGCTTCTAGTTTCAACCTTGTATGCGTTATGAATTTAAAATTGCATGATTTTTTTCTTTTTAATTCCAATGTACTTCTTTAATGTGTCATAGTAATTTAGCATTGACAGCACTAATCATTTATCATCAGTGGACTGCAAACAGAAATTTTAACCTGCTAAATTTTTAAGCAGCTTTGGAATTCCAAAATCTAAAAATACGTTATGATTTGTTATCCCATTTGAAGCTTTTTCCGAATATCAAGTCAAAAATTGATATAGAAAATTAAATAAGAAATTTATAATAGCATGATTTGTGAAATTTATAATTAGCATTTAATATATAAATATTATAATCAGAAACTTAACATTGAAGTATCTTATCAGGAAACATTCAATGTTTTATCAAGGAAAAACTTGTTTGCATTACATATTTTATAACATGCTTTTAATGTTTAATGCAGTTGAAATTAAGATTCTAAGAACTAAATAAAATTATTCATATCCATTTTTACTAAAGTGTCACATAAAGCTTTTGAAGATCCTTTGCAACTTCCCTCTGATTGTAAAAATTTCAAGCTTACCATGTTAATGAACTTAAAAAATGTTGATTCTTTGCCACAAGTGTGAAATTTTCCTTTTGCAAAAAATGTGCAAATTAATAAAGCATTGAAGATTGGAACTTTGAGATGATTTAGAATTTTGTCTTTGACTAACAGAAAAAGATGTCAACTTCCTTACTAACAGTGCTATTGTTTGTAGTTCTCGAGAGAATGTGGTCATCAACTTCCTTACTAACAGTGCTAATTTTTTCAGCTCTCGAGTGAATGTGTGCCAGAAGAAGAGGATATTATCCCAAGCCAACATCTACAGTCAGTGTCAACTGAATGTTGGGACTGTTCAGACAAAGCAAGAGATTCTTACCGATGATGAGCAGAACACAGCTTTCCTGCAGAACCTCCATTGTTTGCCTTCAACACAACACCAGGCCACGCCTGTGGCACTCACATCCACTGTTCCATCGGTGCTGTCTAGCCGTTACACAGGAACTTACACCAAAAGCTCTGATCGGTCGTTGAGAAGTCCTTACTGTGGGAGGGAGCAGGTTTGTGCTTGAATATTTTAGTATCTTTTCTATTTTTGAAATTTTATGTAGCTCCTGTATCAAGTTTCAGTATGTTATTTGAAATTTTGAAACAAAGTGGAAAAAAGTTTTTCACTAAAGTTTATTTTTCAGATGTAATAAACGGAAAATTTGCACCTTTTTTCAATAATTTTTTTTTGCTATAAATTATGCTAATATGCACATTTTCAGTGTTTACTTTTTTTATTTTTATTAAATAGGTTGCATAGATTTATTGACAGTCATTTGCTTAAAATGTTAAAATTAAAATAATAAGTTTTTTTCTTTTAATATAAATTTGAAAGAATAGTGTTTCTTATTCATTTTTATTTCATTTTAAAGCCATTAAAAATCTTGAAAAATCACGCATATAACTTACTTTTGAATTCATTTCAACTAAAAAGCTTATTCTTATCGCTTTTTCTCTATCTTAAGACTTCAAAATGGCTGTATGTGTAAGAATTTTTCCAAAAGTTTACCCTTAACATGTTATTCTTTCTTGATGATAGAAAACTTGTGTCAAGATACCAATATTTTCTCTTGTTGTGAATATAGTAACACAAAATTAATTTTGAAAAGACATATTTTTAGGCAGTAAGGATAAAAATTAAAATAACTTAGTACATGAATTTTAACACTTCATTTTACATTGATCTGAATAAATTTCGTATTAGGAAAATATATTATTATTACGTATACTTGCTTATATTGTCTTACTTGCTTATATTGCACATTTGCAAGTAAGACAGCAAGTGCTGTTTTACTTGCTACTGAAAAGCGCTTGTTTATATTGCTCATTTCTAGTTGATCAGCAATTTAAATAGTAGGTAGGCATCAGAGGACTTACTTCATAGTAGCTTCTGCACTTGCTCTCTTCATGCAATTTAAGTATCCATTCCATTATCAAGTGAAATAATTAACATTTTATATAATACACATGATGTATCTTTATTATAGAGAAGAAGAAGAAATTTGATAAAAATACCATGTAGATTGTGATTTAAACTAGGAGCTAAATTTTACACTACATCGTTGAACAAAAACACGTTAGCAAGAAGGAGCGCAACACTTTTAAACATATATATGTACATACATATGATCTTGAGGTGTCATAGTTACTCATAATATCTTATTTATGATACTATTTACAGTTTCATGCTTGACACATGCAACTCTCTCGTCAAGGAAGAGATCACTTCTTCCAACATTTTGCAACATCCTGTTGCTCAAAAAATGAGTTTTTTTCTACTATTCCAATTTAATAAAATTTATATGATCAATTAGTATCAAGAACAAATTCAAATTCAGTTGACTAATATTTTTTTAAAGCTTTGCCTTTACAGCACTGAGTGTACTCCCCCCCCCCCCAAAAAAAAAAGTATTAACTGATGCATTCTACTTCTCTTTCCCCCTCTACTCTTAAGTAGAGTTAGACAATTTTCTACTGTGTTTAAACATCAAACACATTTTATTTGATGTTGTTTTTTTTAGCTCTGTTCTCAATATTTATTCACATTTTTTAATCATAGAAGTCGAGCATAATAATCGGCAGTTGCGAGCAGCTGCCTTCGAATGACGATCTGGCACGACATTCTCAACTGGCCACGTCTCTGCATGCAACGCCTGGGCCGCATATCAGTCAGTCACTCTATTTAACTACTAGTCAAGCTGACATGTACAGGTGAGTTATATTTATATGGGGGGGATGGGGTAAAATGGGTCACTTGATAAAAACCCGAAATAATAGAACTTGAAATTGAAATTTTAAAACCAGTATTTTTTATGTTATATTTCAATGTGTTGGCAACATTTTTCATTCTAAAAAAAAAGTTAGGTTCTTATATATGGCAACACAAAAAATATTTTTGTAATTTTTGGATGATAGTGTGCTAAAGTTATGGTTTACCAACTTCCAAAATTCTCTATATTATTTTCAAATAACAGCCCAAATTTGAAGGATTTCCTCACTAAAAAACTTTAGAGAGCAATTCCAGCCTAGCATATAGAAAAAATATTAAATATTGAATTTTTTACACCAGTTTTTCTCGGATGAGGTAAAATGGGTCAGGGTTAGGCTTAGCTAGTTCTATTTGATTATTATTTTAAAATTTAGTCTGTTGCACCTCACTGCAGAAGGTTCCTAATTTAAACAGTGTATGTTGTTTATTTTATTGGAAATTAAACTAAAAAAATATTTTTTCGTGTTTTCCTTAAAAAAAGACCATGTTGATGTGGCAGAGAGAAGTGATGTTGTTGAAGTGTTATGTGAACCAATATATAACGATCTAGAACAATATTATTTTAACATTTATATGTAAATCATAATTCAAAATCTTGCTAAATATGTTACTTTCATTTTTTTTCCAATTTCAAAGTAATAAATAACTGTTCCAGCATTATTTTCCACTCTGACCCATTTTACCCCACGATGGAGTAAATTAGGTCACAACGTTATAAGCTCAGTTAAACTATTTCATAAGTAAAAAATTAATATTGAAATGACATAAAATTGACCTAAAGGAGTTCAATGTTAAGATGCAATTGAAACGAAATGGGAAATGTTTCTGGTTTTGTTGCTATGAAACTTTAAATATGAAAATAGCTAAAAAGTGACCCATTTTACCCCACCTGACCCTACTCTCCTAATTATTCAGACATTCATTGAATTAAAGTTGTATTTTGTATGCAAATAAGCTTTAAATTTGGCTGCTACTATTTAGTTACTCTCAATTTAGATTTATAGGTATGTATTATTTAACAAAAAAAAAAAGAAGGGGGAAATGTAACAAAATTAAAAAATATTTTTTATGAGGAGAAAGAACTATTTTTCATTAAAATTAAATAAAAATAGCCTTCAAAAAAATGTTTATATTTTTTGGCTTTTGTAAATTCTTTTTTCAATCTTAGTATTTCCATTCGTAAATATCTAGCATTCTTCCTTTTTTCCTTTCAAAAGGCCAAGTTTTATACGCTTAAAAGAAGTTTTGTAGTGCAGCTCCTCCGTAGCCTCAGAAGCAAGTGTTGCTTACAATATTCAAAAATTATAAATCAGCATCGTCGAATAATAAAATTTTGAAGTTTTTTGAGGGTGGGGGGTCTGTTTATTAAATACCGAAAAAATGCTGTGATTGTATTAACTGTTCACACACACAGTAGAATAAGACAATTTTCTATTGTGTTTAAACTTCAAACACATGTTTTTGTAAGAAATAGTATTATTCTAACCAACTTTCAAGCATTCAGTCATTTCAGAAAATAATAACACATAACAATGCTGTTGATGAAAAAATAATGGCACAATTTTTTAAAATTTTGTGTCTACTTATTCAAGGCTCTCAACATTTTTAAAAATCAAACCTTATAGTCTTTAATGTTTTGAGAAGGGAAGAGTGAAATAAATGACCGCAATAAGTTTCATTACCATCCACTAACATCCTTACTTTCCTCGTCAGATATTGTAATGAAATAATCACCCAATTATTCCAATACTGTTCTTTGTACTAGTAATATTTGGACAAAATTTTGAATTTATTGAGTATTTTAACCGACTGTGACTTTTTACTTTCAGTAACTACTGCAGGTCTTCGGTACATGCCTCTTCGAGCCTTTCCCAACCGACCTACATCTCCAGTCAGTCACAGAAGTACATCCTCGCAGCAGGAGGAGAACATTCCAACTCCGCTTCTTTCGCCTCCACTCAACTGCCCGTTCCTCCCCCCGCCCACCACCACACGAGTCGCACCGCCATCGCGACCTCCATCCCCTACTCCGGCTCGAGCAGCCACCCCCTGCCTGCGCACATGCAGCCGGCGACCGTCGGAGCTTCCTCGTCGATCCTCCCCGCATCCGCAGTTCCTCTGGTGTCGTTCCCGTCCGGCACCGCGCAGGCCCAGGCGCCTGCGCTCTACACCTACAGCGCAGTGAGTCCGATGAAGACGCAGTACCAGCAGCTATGCCAAATGTACAGCGAGTAGGCGCGACCGTGGTCCCGGTTCGGCGAGTCTCTGCGACCGATCCGGTTCTGCGAGTCGGCGCGACCGGTCCGGTTCGGCGAGTCGTGTCGGCTGGTCCTTTTCGGCGAGTCTTTGCGACCGATCCGGTTCTGCGAGCTGTCGCGACTGGGGTCCGGTTTCGGGCCGAGTACTGTCGACTGGTCCGGTTCAACGAGTCGTGTCGACTCGTCCGGTTCGGCGAGCAGTCGCGACGGGTCGGGAGAAAAGTGTGTGTGAAATTCCTGTTGCTTTTTCCGAACTAACTGCTTTGCGTTGTGAGTGGTGTCTTAGTGAAAAAATAAGCATGGTTTGTTGATATAGACTTTTTGTAATGATTTTTGTATGAGGATTTCGTAGCAGTTTTTAAGGACTGTATTGACATGGCTTTAGATTGCTTTCAAAAAAATATAATAAATAATATAAAGAGAAGCTAGTCTTATTCTCAGGAAGGCCTCGGTGAAATGTTTTTTATTTTTTGTTTTCAGCCTCAGAGTATATTCTGTGTATTCCAGAAAGAGGTCTATGGGAACTTTTTGCGGTTATGTTTTCGGCTTAAAGATGTTTTTTTTTTTTTTTTGATTGAAAGTTACTTTTCCTTTGCTTAACAACCACTTTTCGATTGAAAGGTTTCTTCTCTTTGAATAAAATGGCAAAATGACGTTATTTAAAGTATTGTAAATGGTATGATGATTTATTATATCTCAATATTGTTTCTATTTTGTGAAAACAAGATGCAATGACTTCACTAATATTTTTAAATGTTTGTTGCCAAAAAACTAGGTAATTCAAGGCCTTAAATTATAAAAAAAAAAAAAAAAAAGATTAGTAGCAATAAAATGGTCTTGAATAAAGCTTTGCAAATCACTAAGTTGCATTCATGAAATTCTGTTGAATATTTTTGTTGTTATTATACTTTGGGACAAAAATTTTATAATAAGAGGAAACGTAAAATGTTTTGATTTAGCTATAAATTTCTATTTTGAATTATAATTTTAAATCAAATGCTGCAGAGGTCTCAAATTATGTTGAGTTTTGTTGCTAATATTTTGTTTTGGTATTTTTAAGCATTACCCTATGACGACTATATATTCTTTTTATGTAAAATATTAAGTTTTAACTAATGACATCCATGATACAGTGCTTATGGGAAACAAAATTAAAAGCGGTTTCGCAAAAGTAAATAACAAGTCATTTCTGAAAGTTAATGCTCAATTTATCTTATTTTTAAAACTAACCATACCCATCTTTTGCAAAGCCAAAAGGGAAACAAGCTGGAACTAATAAAATATATTTATGTTTTTATTGACCTAAATGAAATAAAGTTTAAAGATCAATATAGTAATAATAATATACAAATTTGCAATAAAAACTGCAAGTAGTGCCTCAAGATTGTATTGAATCTCTTTTTGTGCTTAGACCACTACAAGATTTTCAAAGAATCCTTTTTTTAAATGATTAAATTTTATTCAGTGAAAAAAAAAAAAGTCCATAATTACTTAAAAATTTAATTTGTGTCTTAATCACATTGTTATCCAATTAAGTTGCTCCCTTCACAAATCCCCTTACTAAAAGGATTATTTTAATTTTTGGTCTTAAGAAAAAAATACTTGATTATACTTTTTTTTTCAATAAATCATTTATGATATAATAAATCTATTTTTTTTTTTGTTAATACTATTAAAGATTATCTTGTTGTTCTAACAAATCTGTCGAAAAAGGCCTTTTATACATATGTATACTAGGTTTTTCATTTTCAAAGCAATATTTTTGCCTGTATTCCACGTCAGGATTTAATTTGGTTTGAAAAAATTGGCCTTGTGCCAATTATTGATATTTATAAATAAAAGCTTTTCCAAATTTTGTGACAAGATATATTTTCAAAAAGGAGAAAAAGACCTATGCCGGAATAATGCGATAACTTTTTGCAATGTCAGAAATGTACTGCATTCTGTGTTTCTTCCACAACTTCGGGAATTTAACTTGAAAGCCATGTGATTCAATAAAATGATTTTGGAGGGTAGTCGATTGTTATTTTAATATCATGTTTATTACTACTCCTTGCATGTTATTTCTGTGTGGTAGATAAGTGCCTGTATTAGTACAAATAACCTATGAAGAATAAGAATATATTTAAATCACTTGAGCAAAGTCAGCAGTTATTGACTTTTTGTTTAATAAGCATTTTGGTTTTAGTTATTTTTCAGTTGTAATGTTTTTTGTTGTATTTTTCACCTTTCAAGGAATTATACTTTTAAATAAATATATTATTAATCTTTTTAATTTCTGAATCAAAATCTTTGAAAACAATTTGCTTTTGTACTTTAAGAAATGTTTTAAATAATCCTAATTTCATGAACTGATGCAAGTTAGCAAGTTGGTTTTTGCCATGATATTTGATTCAATATATTATGTTTTGATAATAATGTAACAAGTGCATTTCTTCCACAAAAAACATTGTATTTAGCTATGCAAATATTTGATATATGCTGTTACACATCATTTGGAGCATTGAATGATTTTCGAATTGCTTTTGAACTTAGTTTTGTAAGACCGCATTGTTATATTTGATAGTACTTTTTATGGAACTCGACTGTTCCTGTGGCTATGCAATTTATATTTTAAGATAGTTAAAAATAACAATGTACATTCAATAATTAGCAGCAATAAAATGAAATTTCAAACGAATACTTTTCGAGGAGTTCATGTATCTGCAAGTATTATTTTCACCCTGTAAAAAATAATTTTCTGTAATTATGTGACTTTTAAGAGAAGATATATTTCCAAATAAAGGGAAAGAGTTACTGTACAGTTTATTTATTTATTTATTTTTCAATACAAATATATATGTATAGGAATTGGAATTTCAACTGACAATTATTCTTGGCGACATGGATTTATATTTTTAAAACAATTACTGCGAAAAACTACTGAATATATTCCTCCTTGATGAATCTATTGAATTCTTCATTTTATTTTACAGTGGCTTAGAAATATTTTCCTAAAACAGCAACAAACATGCATTTATATTTGGACATAGTATGTATGGTTATTAACACATACACTTAAAATATCAAGCTATATTGGTATGCAAATTTACATGCCAGTAAATTTTTCTCGGGAATAAAAAAGCCTTCATGGTTATTTAATCGAAAATAGCAATGATGTGAAATAGGAATTTTTATTTTCATAAAAAATTACGGCATAATCAAATACCATTCACCCTCCACATATGACCCCTATTTTTAGGGGTAGTTTTTTAGAGGGAAAAATTAGTTTTTATTACTCGGTGATACATAAAATATTTCAATACCTAACTGCACAGAGCATCTTTGGTAGTAATTTTCTGAACATGACGAGGAAGTGGGCTACTGAATATGTAGTCGGTAATATAATAGGATAGTACAATATGAAGTCTTTGAATAAGACTTGCACATCAATTTTTCAACTTAACTTTTGGACCAATGAGAATGCTACAAAATAAGATTATGGAATCTAGCATTTAGTGGATAACTACCACCATTTAGGGTTAAATTTTTTGAGATTAAAATTGAAGAGGAAAGGGAAAAACTACAAAAAGAGAGAGAGAGAGAGATCATAACTCCACACACTGCATGACCAAATAAAAAATGGCCTGAAAACAATTTAAAAGCAGAACCGGGAAGGAGTTGATAAAAATTTGAAATTTAAGTTAGTTTTTCTCCGGTTAGAATGTGTTCTGCATTTAACTTAAATGCTTCGGGTGCCGACAAGATGAGGGTTTTAATAAAGGAATTAAACTTGATATATCTTCTCTCTAAAGCCATATTACAGCCTACGTTAAGGGGGTATTACTTTGCATTTATTTAGAAATGGAATTGTGGCTTTATGCAATAAGGTTGCAAGTTTTGCAAACTCGGGGGTCAATCCATCATTTTTAGCAGGGTCCTTCCTGTTTTAGTGATTTTCAAAAAAGGTTTTTGTAAAAAAATCGAGTAAGAACATTCAAAATTTAATCAAATAGTGATAAAATTTGATTATTATTTGGCACTTTTTTAATAAATAATTCTGTGATGGGTACCATTTGGTAGCTCAGAATTTTGTGAAGGATCCAAAAACAAGCCCCTAAATCTGCACATTTGTGGCAACAACTACAAGCTTTGTTAACTTCAAATACTTATCGATTGCTAAAGCCCCCATATTCTATTCAGACATTAATCTTGTTTTTATGTTTATTCGAACTTTTTCAATAATGAAAATTTTACCTTAATTTCCTCTAAATTTGATATATTTTTCAATAAAATGATACATGAATTACTTTTTAAAATATTATATACTCTCATTAATAATTAGTTCTGTACATTTTAATATATCTATGCAAAGTGGTTTATTTAAATGTGTATTTGCCTTCTTTCTATTTGCACAGTTGATAATGTGCTTTTCCTTGTGTATAAATATTTAAATCATATTGTGTTTTTCAAATATTAGAATTAGTGAAAATCATTAAATTTGTGATTTTTATTCTTCAGATGAGATAATATATTTAAAATGTAAGTGATATAGATGTTGTGTGATTTATGTGCTTTTTTTCCATTATTTCCTCAAGTATTTAAATTTATTTATGATTAACATATGCCTTAAGGCTGATAGCTAGTAAAAGAGCAAAAAATTGTTCCTTTAAAGTTTGAAATGAGTTTTATATTTATGAAAATTTTCTATGTTTTTAGTTATATATTTTAGTTATTTGGTAGATGGATACGTTGTATGATTTTTTAGAAGTTCAGTGATAAAATTATTGTGAATAATAAATCAATGTATATCATGCACATCTTATGTAATTAGTTTCTTGTGATTTTGACAGAATTATGAAGTGAACAAAGGAAAATTAAGATTTATTCACGATTTATGTTTTACTTGTATGTGTGTGTCTTTTTCGTTATGTAATTATTTAATTTTAAAGTAATTATATTCTGCTGTTTTATTTAACAAGAAAAAATGACTTAGCAAGCCTTTTTATTATTTTTTTCAAACTAGTCCTTAATTAGTACAACCTGATAGTTTGCTAAGTATTATAATATATACCTCTTATATAACCTTTCGAATTTCAGTCTTGGTAATGTGTTTGTTTTCTAATTGTGTCTGCATTCGGAAAGAAGTTTACCGATGAATTATGGATATCATTTAATTGGGTGCTCATATTTTGCTTCAATTCCTGGAAATTGTATATTTTTACAGGCCAAACTTTACCTCATGAAAATTATTTTTGTCGATTTATTTTATGTTTTTTCTTGTTATTTTGTTTCCAGAAGGTAACTTTTAAAGTATTGTATATTTTTGTCAGTAGCAGTATTTAAAATATTGTAGTATTTTTTTCGTAGCTGCTGCTTTTTTAATTTTTCTTTTTAATATTTTATGGAATTAGTTTCTTATGCATTAAAAGGCGATGATAAGACATATTAGTAAACAATGAACAGCCAAGGAAATATTGAAGATCAATATGAAAATTTTGTGCAAAAGTATTAAAAACAAATTTATTAGCAAAAAATGCATAAAAAACATTTTATTGGTTATAATTAGATTTGCCTAAAGCAATATTATGACAGAAGATTTTTCATATAACTATCCTAATTTTTGAGAGGAGGCAATTGTTTCTAAAAAGGAAATGGTAATGTAATTCATAAATGTTCAACGGGTATATTAACAAATTATTACGGAACATATTTTATTCTCATTATCATTATATTGCTACCCTTAGATTTTTTTGTAGGCCAAAATATAAAGAAATGTAAAAAATTTTGTGATTAAATGCACAAAAGTGAGCAAAAGCGAAAATACAGATCTTATATTCAGTGTAAACTTCTTTTGCACATATCATATCAGTGGATTTTTGTTTTTAGATGTTAGATTTTTATTTTTGATGAAAAGGATGTGTGTGTGATTTAAGTTGTGTTAAATGTAAGAACTTCCTTTGAATTAGAATATTACTATAATGTGATATGTGATAAAATGAGAAATATAAGAATAATTTATATTTCATTATTTTAAAACTAATCAAAAATTAATTTTTCTCAATGTTTGATTGACTGGAAATGAATTATTTGCAGCATTAATCCCGCCTCCAGCTTGTCAGTATAATTATATAATTTTTATAATACAAGCAAATTAATAATTAAAATTAGTGCTGCAATTAAAGTATCATTCCATATGTGTTGTTTTAATGTATTTGGGTTAATTTTAGTGCCAAACACGTTCACTGAAAATTTGTTTATGTAAGAATTATTTTCAAAGCATTTAAGGAAATGAATAGGTGCCTATGTACAGAATGTAGATAAATATATTGTTTTGCCTCCAACTTTTTATTAATATTAAAATCTTAGGAAATTATCATCAACAAGTAAGTTAGACATTTTTGAAAGAATGGCTGAAATTCTTGTGAAATGTTGATATTTTAATAACTAAACCGTGTATGTGTTTGAATTAATAAGATGTCTGAACACCATATTTTACCACCACTTGTAAAAATTATTGGTTGCACTTGGTAACTTTTTGTAAAGATGAAACTATTGTTGCTTTATATATAACTTTTCTAAAAGTTACGCTGTTGTATTTACATAATGTGAGCCTTTCGATGGTGGTGGAAACAATGAAAAGTTTTAGGGTCTATAAGTGTGCTCTCACACATTTTTCTCTGCTAAGTATTGAGTTGCAGATATATGCTTCAAATGTTGTGCACTTTTTTATAGGTAATAGTGATCTGCGGATTATAGAAAATAACAAATTGAACTGTGTACCTAATCCTGTAATGTTCTTAATTAGTGTAAATTTTGTAAAGCAACACGAAAACAAATTTAGGCAAAATTGTTAAATAAATTCTTAAAAAGGTCTAAAGGA
This sequence comes from Octonoba sinensis, assembly GCA_038502835.1. Classification (NCBI taxonomy): domain Eukaryota; kingdom Metazoa; phylum Arthropoda; class Arachnida; order Araneae; family Uloboridae; genus Octonoba; species Octonoba sinensis. The sequence continues at coordinate 86,396,258 of CM076605.1, read as the reverse complement.
GTGTTTATTTGTGATTATGTGTTTTTTAATCCCAACATAAAAATCTTCACTTTCACTTCATACACAATTCGTTTTAAAAAATAATTTTTATAAAAAAACAGAACCGACTTCAAATTATAAATTGTGCTAAAAAGTGAAAAATAAATCCATTCTTTAAACAACATCGATGTGACTCTTAAACACAGTTTTAGAAGTCGGTGCAAAATGAGAATAGATAAAATCTTTTGTAATCATAAATCCCCCCAATTACAAATGTATATATTTTCTCAGAATTAGCAACAGTTCCAATATGAAGTAGCAAATGGTATAATGGTAAATAGACTCATAATTTTTCACCGACTTCTAAAACTATGTTTAAAAGTCACATTGATGTTGTTTAAAGAATGGATTTACTTTTCACTTTTTAGTGCAATTTATAATTTGAAGTCGGTTCTGTTTTTTTATAAAAATCATTTTATTTTATTCTTTTTAGTGTAAATACATTTTCTATATAAATACTTTATTTTTTAAAAAGTTCATATCAAAGGGCAAAACTTCTTTGAATTAATGACACTAAAAAGTAATCATTTGTATGATAAATTCCTTTTTGAAGTCGATTTTAGCAAACAAACTGATTGGATTAATTTTTGCCACAGAGAAGAGAAGCCTTCAGTCAAACTCCCGCTGTAATTTTTCTTAATATTATAGCCCATGACAACAAACATGTTTTTAACAATGACTTTTATATTTATTAATAGATTTTCCAACAAAGAAATATCAAGCCAAGCCTTTCCAATTAATATAAAAACTTTTTATTTTTCGCCCATAACGTTTTTTCTGAAAAACAAATGTAGTCAAATTGATTTTCAATATTTGAGTTAGACGACCCTCTATCGATTAAAGAAAAAAATCATCAAAATCGGTTCATTTAGTCAAAAGTTATGGATGAGAAAACAGAAAAAATACTACATTTCTGCCCATAAACTTTTTTTCTAACTATTGAATATGGTCAAACAAAGGTACGGGACCTATGGGAAACCACCACCGATCGATTTTAAAAAAAATCATGAAAATCGGTTTATCCGGTGAGAAGTTTGGAGTAAATAAACAAACAAAAAACGACATACATACAATATGAATGTATAACCTCCTTGCTTTGTGAAGTCGGTTAAAAAGTAATTATTTCCTAATATTTGCGAAGTATTACTTCATTGTTAGATGATTGTAAGACCCCCATTTATAAGGTAATTTGAATACCTTATAAGCGGGTGACCTTACAACCAATTTATTATACACATCTGACATTTATTTTAAAAGTAGTTATTATTTCCTCATGTTTGCAAAATATTACTTCATTGTTAGATGATTGTAAGAATCCCATTTATAAGATCATTCAAAGACCTTAGAAGCGGGGTGACCTTACAACCAATTTATACACATCCGACATTCATTTTAAAAGTAGTTATTTCCTCATGTTTGTGGAATATTACTTCATTGTTAGATGAGGGTAAGAACCCCGTTTATAAGGTCATTCGAAGATGACCTTATAAACGAGATAACCTTACAGCCAATTCTTACACATCTGATAGTCAATGAGCGGAAGCTTTAGAAAAGTAACCTTAGGGTGAAAATATGCAATATGCTTTGCAATTGACGCTGTATGTTTGTTTTCTTATACATTGTTTCCAGCTAAAGGAAACAAACACTCCACCACTCAGCAAGTGCAAATCTGGAATCTAATGCAGTGCATGTACTAATTTTTAATTTATTCAATTGATTTCTCTTCATGATCATTTTTTATAAAAAGAACATAGTTACTCAGTCAAGCAGATTTGTAGCAGTTTTTGGGAGCAGGGGGAAATTCAAGTTTTATTCCGGAAAAAGAATTGTTTTAAGATTCTTTCAGCAACACATAAACCTCGTAAAATTTTATTATTTTTAAAATCTTTCATAAATACTACAGGATAAAAAGATGGCTTAAAGATTCAATTTTAATTCTGACTATTCATTATTTCATTGATATCATTTGACAATAAATAAAACAAAAATAAATAAATTTCAACTGTTGTAACTAAGTTCTATTAACAGTTCCATCAGTGTTCACATTTTGTACAACAACAGGTAGTAGTGGAGGAGGGAGGTTTAAATTTTCTTCCAAGAAACTCGCTTCAGGAGAAAGTGGATCGACCAAACCGCTTACGGCAGAGCTCTGAATATTGTCCATGTAGGCTAAAGAATTTACCGGCCTCAATTCCTCCGGTCTGGAAGATTCCTCGCCATCAACATCTGGAAAAATTTCGGTAGGGTACTCGAGGTCTTTTATATTTATCACAGGCTCAACTTTGTCTGGCTGGCTAAGGTCAGGCTCAGCTTTGCTATTCTCAGACAACATTTCAGAAAACAGCCGGCAACTATCTCCATTGGAAGGTAAGGCTACACATAAGGATTGCATCATGGTCACATGACTGTTGGGACACACAACTTTTGATTCAGTCAAGGATATGCTATGAAAGTCTGCAAGGGAATTACTATCACCAAAGCCGAGTGGAGTTGTTTTACTTGCTGCAATATTCTCTTGGGCATCTGTGTCTCCAACGTCAGGTTTGCCACCAATGTCTACGAGTATATCTTCAGGTGAATCTTCCATTGTGACTCTGTTGTGGAGAATCTTTGGTATTAGATTCAAATTTGTATGCGCTGGAATAACATATGGCTTTGGATTTATGATGAGTGGAGTTGAGGGCTTGTGTTTCTTTAAATCTTCCTAAAAATAAAATTATACAAATATTATATAGATATATGAATTTAAGGACACAATCAGCATTTTTTTAGTTTAGTAGCAAAGAAGAAATGCCATTCTTCTCTCATGATAAATTAGCACAGGGAAGAAAGGCGAAATGTCAATCTTTCGAGTGTATGAAAAAAAAATCATGTTTGAAATTCACTGTACAGTTAACTTTTGGGTGCATTTTTCTTATTTTACCTGTTCAAATAGAGCAACAAATTCTACTCGACTTTTCAAAAACTCAACTTGACTGAGAGTTGCCACACTAAATACAACTCAAACAAAAAATTTACATTTCGCCTTTCTACCGTGCATTCAAATAGAATAGGCTGTAGCAGTAGAGTAGCTAGACCCGGATTTCAGGGATTCTTTGGGAGAAGTGAGCTAATTTCATGGTTTTACAAGAAAAATTGGTTACATTCCAGACAAGTTGCATCATTTCAGGGAGTTTTATCCCCCAAACACCCTTCTTATCTATGCCAGTGAGCTGTATTATTTCACATGATTGCAATGGAAACTGAAAAAAATTCCTCATAATTTTCCCCATTCTGCTTTATACATAGATATATCCATACATGCAGAAACAGACCTCATGATAAAAATTTCTTTCAAAGTTATTTAGCATAAAAATGTGCAATTTCATAATAAATCATATTTCTATGAAATTGCACAAAAAGTTTATGTATGAGATATGAACTTTATTTAGAGCTATTATATGTTAATTCAGTTTATACTTTTATGCATACACACACACACGCATATATATATATATATAGAGAGAGAGGACTCTCTCTATTCTGAACACTAACAGGATCAAACAAAAGTGTTCAGATTATAGGGGTGTTCATTATAGAGGAAGATGTGCAGTATGTTTGCTGGTTTGGAGTGGGTTATGACAAATCATAATTGATAACGAGTATGTGCAAGAAAAATCGCAGATTATGATTAGCCATTTCACAATGAGGCTGGGACGACATCGATCCCAGACGAAATTCACTTTTTGCTGTAATATTATTAGTATAAATATGGTATTCAGACTAAATTTTCCTCGTACTATGATACCTAAATTAGTATAAATCTTGTTTCACAGCAAAAAAAAAAAAAAAAGAAAAAAAATATTGCACAAATATGCCTAGCAGCTAATATATAATAGCAGAAATATGTAATAAAGCTGCATTAAATTCCTTATAGGTCTCTCTAGACAAAGGGTTAATAGTGATTACCAAAGATGAATTAAGATTTTGATAACAGATTCACGAAACAAGAATAATTTAGATTTTCCTTTTTATTATTTGGGTTTTATTAATAATTAAATTAGGAGCAAGAATCTGTGATTCATGCCATCTCGGATTTTTCTCAAAAAATTATCAGCTGATACTTGTCTTATGAAAAGACCAAATCTAGCATTATTTGTTCTAAAGTTGAGTTGTTCAGCTTTTATGGATCCCCAAAGGTCAATGTGTGCGGGCGAAAACTGAGCAAATTTTTAAGACATGGAATTCGTTATGAGCCACAACTCTTTATGCAAACAACCTGGGTCCAAATTCTTTTTAGATATGGGACATAAAAGGGTCAAACGTTATATAATGGATGATAAGATTTTGGCAAGTCGTTGCCGCAAGGTCACTGCAGGTCATAAAGTTTGGCGTTTTCAGCATTTTTTAGCATTTTTAAGACCTGACAAAAGTTTGTGCCTTCTAGTTGCCATGGCAAAAGTGGTGTCAGTTGAAAGGTAGGTATTAGCACTTTATCATTGAGGCAAGTTAAATGCGCTTTTAATAAAATAGGACCAAAATCTGGAAAATGTCGCATTTTACCAAAATTCAAACTGTCATAACGTCTTGCGGCATCCACATATTGAAATTATTTTTTTGCTATTATTTTACTCTATTATTTGTCTCTACAAAAAAGTAAAATCCACTGAGGCATGTTGCGTTAAACAAATTAAAACATTTTTTAACTTACTAAACTTTCTTCATGGAAAAAAAAAAACATATAGTTTGTTACATAGATATTATAATATATTGTGACATATCTGACATATTAGACATATTTGGTATAATTATGGTATTTATTTCCCAAATGAAATTGTTGACATTTAATACAACTTGTATATTTTGGGACAACATTCAGTATTTTTACATTTCAGTTCTGGGAAAAAGATGTTTATTAGGACATATTTATGTGAGGGTCATGATGTTGCATCAGCTAAAGATGTGTATGATGCAGTTACATTTAAAGGACGGATGAGAAATTCCAAGGTCAGGTCTCAGTTGCTGATATTAATAAATACGAGTGTTTTATAAGAAGTATCAAGATTCAAAAAGAATGCAAACTGTAAAAAAAAAAAAAAAAAACAAATTATCAAAATTCCAACTTTTTAGAAGGTGTTATTGAATCTAATAGCAGGGCAATTTATTCAGGACTTGTATCCCAAAATGGGTGGCGCTAAAGCCAAAAAGAAAGGTCACTCGTCTAAACCAAAATCAGAAAGAGTTCCTTCAAGAGTGCTTTTATAAAGGAAATAAAACAGGCAAATAAATTGACAGCACAGAATGTTGTAGAAATGCTAAGATGTCTTACTGTAGATGGGGGAAAAAAAAATAATAACCCAGGAGAATATTTAACACAAGAGCAAGTAATGTCCTATTGATGAAAATGAAGATGAACTATTTCAAGCTACAATTGAAGAAAAAGAAAATGCACAGAGAGAAAATGTTAGAAAAGAAATCCATCGATTTCCCAGAACTGAAATGTAAAAATACTGAATATTGTCCCAAAATATACAAGTTGTATTAAATGTCAACAATTTCATATGGAAAATAAATGCCATAATTATACCAAATATGTGTAATATGTCAGAGATATGTCACAATATATTAAAATATCTATGTAGTAAACTATATGCATTTTTTTTTCGTGAAGAAAGTTTAGTAAGTTAAAAAATGTTTTAATTTTTCTAACGCAACATGCCTCAGTGGATTTTACTTTTTTATAGAGACAAATAATAGAGTAAAATAATGGCAAAAAAATAATTTCAATATGTCTATGCCGCAAGGCGTTATGACAGTTTGAATTTTGGTAAAATACGACATTTTCCAGATTTTGGTACTATTTTATTAAAAGCGCATTCAACTTGCCTCAATGATAGTTGATATTTTTTAAAGTGCTAATACCTACCTTTCAACTGACACCACTTTTGCCATGGCAACTAGAAGGCACAAGCTTTTGTCAGGTCTTAAAAATGCTAAAAAAAGCCGAAAATGCCAAACTTTATGACCTGCAGTGACCTTGCGGCAACGACTTGCCACAATCTTATCATCCATTATATAATGTTTGACCCTTTTATGTCCCATATCTAAAAAGGATTTGGACGCAGGTTGTTTGCGTAAAGAGTTGTGGCTCATAACGAATTCCATGTCTTAAAAATTTACTCAGTTTTCGCCCGCACACATTGACCTTTGGGGGTCCATAAAAGCTGAACAACTCAACTTTAGAACAAATAATGCTGGATTTGGTCTTCTCATAAGACAAGTATCAGATGATAATTTTTTGAGAAAAATCTGAGATGGCATGAATCACCCCATAATGCTAGGTGTGACAGTTTCTCAGATTCTGTCTCTTAATTTTACTAGTGTGATAAAACAAGCATAATTTATTGAAATTTCAACTGTAACATAATCAAAACTCAGTAACGCAAAAACTATAAAACCAATCTGTAATTGTTTGCCTTTGTTCTTTTGAGAGATACAATATACTAACTAAATTTGGCTCAAAACAGGTAAATTTTTTTAGTTAATTTCACATAAAATGACCCATTTTCTTAAAAAAAAAAGTATGAGTTTTCATTTGAAGAGTGGAACCTCATTAATAGGGTTGTAGGTGGTTGGAATAGTTTACCAGAGGCAACTGTTAGTTGCAGTGGGGTAAAAACTTTTGAGAAAGCTATTGATGTTCATTGCGGACTGCTAAGTTGACTATGACCAGCCTAGCTTGGCCCTGAGCCTGTTGATGGTCGTCACCTTTGTATTTGTATTTGTATATCAATATTTATAAACGAAACTGATAAACAATATAATTAAGCTAGTTTAGAACAGTTAATGCAGGCTTAATAAATTTCAAATAATAATAAAAATAAATACATAAATAATAATGTTTTTCACCCCACTCAATTTCCAATTTTCAATACGGAGTGTAGGGAAGAAGTTAAAAGCTTCACTATTTTTGTATATTAGTTTACTAACATTATACTATATTGCCACTTACAGTGATGCTTCTCAGGAACGAACATCCTGCGTTCCGAGAAAAATCAGTCATTAAGAGAGGTGGTCGCTCTGAGAAGCATTGACATTGGAATGCCTTAAATAACTTCATAAAGTTTTTCAAGCTACTATTTTAGAAAAAAATCACTATAAAGCAATTGTTAAGGGTTTTTCCAAGTATTTATTGAGTTTTGATTTTATAGGAACGAATGCATGTGTTTTGGAAAAAGAAAAACATATTTAAACCCCTTTAAAGTGAGAAAATTTTGGATATTTTGATTTTTCCATAAGTAATATAAGTATACTTCCTTCGTCCCCCTTTCAATGAAAACAGAGCATTAAACGAGTTGCTCTCTGAATTTGACATAATAAAAGTCTTTGCTTCAAAGTTTGCTAGGTTGTCTAGCCACTCAGCAAACTTTGTCCTAGGTTTGAATTATGTTATCAGATGGACTTTCCCTTCCGAATTATAATAACGCCTTAAAGGCTAAAATAATTTTAGACAATTATTCCAAAACAATTTAAGCACTATAGATTAATACTTGAACAGGAAAGGAAGGGGACATTTCTGTAATGAGAGATAAAAATGGTAGCTAACAGAGGGTTCCTGACAGCCTGGTCTCTATGAGGTAACTTTTAACATCAAGTTGATAACGGGAAAAATCGGAGCCTTAAAAAATTGGTTGTTAACAGAGGTGGGTGTAAGGAGTACACCCTTTTCGACGAGGGGTGTACGTAAACTTCATGGCACCTTTGAATAACCCAATAAGATATCGGCGGGCAAATATACCCGATCGGAGCGCCGCGATGGAAGCGAATCAAAAAATTTGCTAGTCTGGGTCACGCCCCCCCCCCCCCCCAAAAAAAAAAAAAAAAAAATCTGAGACCAGGATCGAGGAGATGGTTGGAGACTCCCGTCATAGCAGGACGTGAACTGTCTGTTATTAATTTTTTTTAGTACCTGCTCGGTACTGCGAGTCGCTTAGGACTTCGTTCCTAAAATTAAAGCCTAATTTCTTGTGAAATGCCTGCGAATAGTTTTTATCTACTGTATATAGGTGTATATAACTGTACATAATCCTTATATAATCCAGTGGAGTTTAATTAAATATCTCTGTGATCTATTTGAAACTTATTTAGTCTGACCTTCAACATTTCGGTACATGAACATTCCATTATCCTTTCCAAAACGGGACAGTGGTCTCTTAATAGAGGCGGTCGCTCATAGAAGTTTCACTGTCAGGGGTCGATCCACTATTTTTAACGGGGTCCTTTCTTTTATGAATTTTAAAGAGATTTTTGGGGAAAACCAAATAATTTTGTGAAAATGAAAAATTTAAACTAAAGCGGAAAAAATTTTTATTATTTTTTGCCACTTTTTTTATATAATTTTATTATTAGTTAATTTTTTCCCCTTTCCTTTTGTCAGGCAATCCTCATTTATAATTGTAATGTTATATTTTTATAGATAACAGATGGCAACATGTCTTTATTGATTAAATTATTAAGTGATTAATATAAAACTCATCGTTAAGGAGTTTGAGTGAAGGCTTCTCTGAAATAATAGAACCATAATTGAGAATATTGTATGTTAGCAAACATTTAAGTTTTACTCAACTGCCCTTTAAATTGGGTACGAAATCAGCACAAGTAGAAGTGCCCCTACATTTATGAGAAAAAATTGGCCCTGTGGCAACACTGATTTACAATATGTTTGCTTTAAGTGAGGATGATCGAAATAAACTCGAGATTATAATTGCCAAATTTGATGAATAATACTTATATAATTGAAGGGTCCACTGGAAAAAGGACCTAAGTGACATACTACTTTTTGAACTATGCTTTATGTTTTATTATAAATGATGTATCTATACTAATATTATAAAGCTGAAGAGTTTGTTTGCTTGAACGCGCTAATTTCGGGAGCTACTGGTCCGATTTGAAAAATTCGTTCAGTGTTAGACAACCCATTTATTGAGGAAGGCTATAGGCTATATATCATCACGCTAAGACCTATAGGAGCAAAGCTTCAAAAATTGCATAAAATATTCCTTTTCTATCAAAAGAAATTATCACATCCTTTCGAGCTTAATACCATTGAAAAGCCCATGGAAAACTATCCTGGAAAGAGTTTTGTCCTTCGTGCTAAAATTCGAAGCCTCTAAATTAACTAGAAAAGAAGTTATAAGCGTTTTCTCTAGTTTAAAATTATTTTTTCACGGTAATTAACTTTAGTTTTATTTAACCTAGATGATGACAGTTTTATTTTATTTGCATTGTTGCATGGTTTCAACAATTGTTACAGTTGCCGTGTGAACAAACAAATCAATGCAGTTGCCATTGTTAAACAAATAAAAAAACTAATAATAATCGTTTCTAGCATTTTGATAAGGCACCGCTGTATTTGCAAAATATAATTTAAGATAGACCGTGCAACGCCGGGTGCCGCAGCTAGTTATAACTATACATATTATAAATTTGAATTTTGGCGTTACGGTAAAGGTAGGCTCGTGTAGTCAAAATTAACATTCATGTTATAAAATAATAGAATAAAGCATAAAGCAAATTTCAAAAAGTAGTGCGTGAATTAGATTGTTTCTTCAGTGGACCCTTCAATTATATAAATAGCATAATGTTTTCAATGCTAAATTTAATTATAACAGTCCAATTTTGACTGTCGGACAAACTCTAGTTTATCTAATTTAGCAATGCTGGAAATGCTCTCTAACAATAAATTTATAAGATTAAATTATACTGAAAGGGTATCTTACCACAGATTGTGACAGGACATCTTTAAACTCAACCACATCCACATTCATATTGTTCAACTTTTCTTGTATTTTATCCAAAGCAGAAATGTTCTGCAACATCACGCGCAACGCTTCGTTTTCTGTTGCATTTGCCTCGTTTACACCGGCAGGGATTTCACCCGAAAGATAACGCTCGAATTCTTCGTTGCTCAGATTCAAAGACTCTGACGTCAGATCTTCGATAAACTGAACAGCACAGCACTGGAAAAGAAAAGAAATGAAATGATTAAAGTAATATCACACCTGAGAAGAGAAGTATGACTATAAATGAGGACAATTTCAATTGAAGCTTATAAACCTTGCAACAATAATACTTAGACTCTAAGACTCTAACCCAGGGTTTTAATAGAAAAATTTCTGTTGGGCATAGGATATCTATTCAATGTATATTAAATGAAAAAAAAACAACAAAATGCATAAACACATTGCATTTCCAAAAGTCGGGGGGGGGGGGGGGGGCAATTATCCCTCTCCCGATCGCCTGAATCACGAGTCTATCATTTTAATTGCAAATTATCTATTTTCTGATAAATAACTGTATTAAAACCATACTATTGAAAACAAAATGTAAGTTCCATGGTAAAAATCAACCTTGAAAAAGATTCCATTGGTCAAAAAAATTAAGAAACACTGCTTTAACAAAATCCAATTGGATGTTAAATCTCCTGGTTTTTTTTCCTGAATAAGAGATGGCTAAAAAATGAGCATATGTGTAAAAAATGATGCTGTTAATACTTTTCTTTAAAAGGCATTGTAGTTACATAATCTTGCTACTTCAGGTTATTTTCTAGATTTTTTTAAAATTAATTTGTAACAGCTTCAACTATGTTATAATTATCTGCCTACAAATCACCTAAAGCAATGGAAATAGTTTGAAATGAATACATAGAAGCTTTACATTCTGTTCCAGTGCCATAATGAAAAGTTTTCATCTTTATTGGTCTATTGAATTGCGATTTTCTTCTTCAAACATTAGTATACAAGTTTTCCGATTTCTTATGTAACTTTTTAAAGAATCATATTAACTTCCACAATACTTCTGATGGTAAGCTGAATTCCATTCCATTAGCATAATAAAACTTTAACATTTACATAAACTTTGGTTTATCATCTGAATTTCTCACAATTCGCATGATAATTTAACTTTGAAAAATAAATTTTTCAACTTTCTTATTTTCTTTGTTTGTTCTTTTTAGGCATTCAAACAAGGCCAGATTATTATTGATTTCAGAACTAATGGTAAAAGATAAATTTCTCTCCCCCCCCCCCCCACCAAGAAAAGAGCAAAATCAGAGAATGTGACAGTCATGGCAAAATCATGGTGGTATTTAAGCTATTATTATTTTATTGTTATTATTATTGATATTTCAATTTCTTTTATTCTATAAATGAAGGATTAATTAACATAAAATTATAAAGAGAGAAAATATTCGGTTAGTATAAAATTAGTACATTAAAGTTATGTAACAAAATAATTTTAAAATTGTTTAAATGCTAATAAAAAACATAATCTTCAAAAATTTTTTGAGAAGAGTTCATTTCCAAGATTACATATTTTATAAAAGGTTTATTTCAAATAGGAAAAGAAAACGAAAAAGGTCCTAAACGGATACCTTATTCAATAAATGAAGAATTCATTAACATAAAATTATAAAGAGAGAAAATATTCGGTTAGTATAAAATTAGTACAATAAAATTATGTAACAAAATAATCTTAAAATTATTTAAATGCTAATAAAAAACATACTCTTCAAAAAATTTCTGACAAAAATTCATTTCCAAGGTTACATATTTTATGAAAGGTTTGTTTCAGGTGGGAAAAGAAAAAGGTCCTAAAGAGATACCATATTCAATAAAGGTAGGATTCATTAACATAAAATTATACAGAGAGAAAATATTCGGCTAGTATAAAATTAGTACATTAAAGTTATGTAACAAAATTAATTTTAAATTATTTAAATGCTAATAAAAAAACTCTCTTTAAAATTTTTTTGAGAAGAATTCATTTCCAAGATTACATATTTTATGAAAGGTTTGTTTTAGATGGGAAAAGAACAAGGTCCTAAATAGATACCAATAATTACAAAATGCCCCCAGACAGTTAGTTCATTTTTAAATGAAATGTGACGGAAAGATAAAAAGGATAACCAAACATGAGATAGGAAATACATTTTTCGGACCTTGCATTCATGATTGTGTTGAATTGCAAAATGGCAAAATAGAACTTACAAGATTAGTAAAATAGGATTAAACTTCAAAATGGCAAGATGGAACTTACAAAATTGGTAAAATGGAAGGATCAAATTGCAAAATGGCAAGATAGAACTTACAAGATTGGTAAAATAATAAGCCCCTTCACCACTTCTTAATCTCGTAGGAATGCTATAGCTGGTGATGTACTTGATATTGGACTGCAGTCTGGTTGGGTTCGCCCTCAGGACTATGTAGACCAGTGCAGGCAAAAACTCGTCAGCGCTGGCAGTTACTCCTTGGCACAAGTTGATTATGTTGAATATATTTCTGCTGCAGTTCACAATACAACTGATCTTTTCTTGAGGTGCAATTTTGGAGTCCATTTCCACTATATCTACAGAGATAACATGGAATCAAATAAAATTAAATTTAGGAATTTCAAGAGAGATTGAAAATTTTTGCATTATCCAAAATACTTTTAACCAAGAAATCAATATGTTTTCTCTTGCAATTATCTTTAAAATTTAACCAGCAGTCCAGAATTTAAACATTGCATAAGTTTGATGTAGATTTGTGCTGGTGAAGTTTTTCACAGATTATTAAAGTTTAAAACAAAGCATTGAAGATTTTCATTTGCAAAATATCTTAGAGTATCTTTATAGAATACATTTGGCACAAAAACCCTTCTGATATAAATTGAGCTTACATCAATAGGTTATGAAAAATCCCGCTATTCCACTGCACTAAGTCTAAAACATAAATCAGTAAGGAACTTTCGCTTTTGATTTACGTTCTTTTTATTTTAAGAAGAAAAAATAGGGAACTGAGTAAAGTGTAAATTGGAAATTTAGAAGGGAAATCAAACTGGCCAGCACGGAAATACAAGATGTCCATTCTGTTACGTAGCTTTCAGGGATCCACGGATGCTGTGAATGGAATTTTTCTAAGGCCGTCGGTTCTCGTAACTGGTGCTACGTAAGAACAGCGTACAATAATGAATTGACTGTGTTTGAGAAGGCCGATACTAATGCACTATTGATGTTGACATCTAATATGAAGGAAGATGTGTTGCCAAATGTAATTAGATTAAATTCTTCAAAGGAAGTATGGGATGAACTGCATAGACTGTATGATGGTGTTTCCCAAGATAAAACCTATGACTTGTTTTTAGAGTTTTTTAGTTACAAATGCCAAACAACTGATAATATGGCAAGTCATTTGTCCAAGCTGAAAAAGTCTTGTGGAATAGTCTGATGTTGGAGATCTCTAAAGACACAGAAAATAAGTTCGAGCTTTCCGAACTGTTGTAGATTTGTAAAATTTTTGGACCACTTTCGGATGAATATTTTTCATTTATATCCAGCTGGTTGTTAGAAAAGAAAGAAAGAACAATTGACAGTCTGACAAACCAGTTATGCACATATAAAAGAGCCTTATAATCAAAAGAAAGGGAATATTCTGCTCAAGAAGTTCTATTTGTGAAGACAGCTAAGCTGAAAAATAAAGATTACCAAAAGAAGAGTAATCACAATGTAAACATAGTGCGCCACTACTTCAAGAAGCCTGAGCACCAGGGGAAAGCCTGTTTCAAGTGGAAAGCTGATGGAAAGCCTCCGAAAGAAGCTAAACAGGATATAAATATGGTCCTGATGTTGGAGACTTCCGAGATTCAAGTTACCGAATGTAATGACCTCAGCTGGTATGTTGATAATGGAGCAACGAATCATGTATCGAATCGAAAAGATATGTACCACAATTTCGAGCCCATTTTGGAGTCACATAAAGTGATGACAGCAAATGGGAGTGTTGAAGCACTTGGTAAAGGAACAATTGAAGTTGAAGCTGATATGAAGAGCAAATGGAACAAGTTACTATTAACTGAGGTGTGGTATGTTCCTTCCATAAAGAAAAATATATTTTCTGTATTGTCCACTCATGACAAATACCCAGGAAGCACTTTTACTTCAACGTCTGATGCACGTTAGGTAATTATCGATAATAAAGTAAGGCTAAAAGGCATTAGAAATCAAGATGGACAAGCTTGCACTAAGAAATGCTTTTCCCAAGATGACTGCTGATGTAAATATGGTGGCAAAAGATAACTAGTTACACCTGTACCATGAAAGGTTAGGGCATCAAAATGAGCGACATGTAAAGTCAAAAACTCCACAAGAGTTAAGAGCCGATGTTAAAGTGAACAGTGAGTTACGTAAAGGATACATGGAAAACACACAGGTTAAAGTTTGGAACTCCAGAAAGGGCAACTGAGTCAGGCCAGCTTTTCTACACGGATGCTTGTGGTCCTTATCTACGCTCACAACGACGGTACAGATATTTTGTACAGTTTAAGGATGACTTTACAAGGTACAGATATGTATATTTTATCAAAGAGAAATCTGAAGTTTCAGAAAAGATTGCATAAGTGATTGCTGAGGTCAAGGTTTCTGGATATGTCATAAAAGAGTTGTTAAGTGACAATGGTGGGGAATTTGACAATGAAGCTGTTTGAAAAATTCTTTCCCGGAATGGAAAAAGCAGAGGTTAAACATGCCTTACACGCCACAGCAAAATGGCTCCTGTGAATGGGAAACTAGAACTGTTGCAGAAACTGCAAGTGCAATGATGCATGCACATGGAAACATCCCACAGGGACTTTGGGCAGAAAAGATTAACACAGTCACCTACGTTTTTGAATCGTACAGGTCCGTCAAGTTATTATATTTCCAACTATGATGAATAGGAAAGTCTAAATGGCAACGGCTAGAAACTTTTGACAATCGAGCGACTCTCATCAACTAGGCATCCTTTGTATGAACGTTCTCAAAGAAATGTTAGATTCCAATTTAACATGTATATCAAAATCTATCTAAATCAAATTATTAATTATATATTGTGTGATAAGTGTGCAATAAGTAATAAATGTGTTTGTGTTATAATAACTGTTTCATCATATATATATAAATATGCCACTCAACCACCTAAAAGATACAACAAAGATTGGCGACGAAAGGTAAGCATTTTATTAAGTAGCACTTGGATTTTATTTCTACATAGTTTCAATTTTGTGTATCAAATATATCAAATAATATGGATGTGGAGCAATTAAAACTGCTTATTGAAACAATGAACAAAAATCAACAACTTTTGATCGAGCAACTGGTTTCGGTTTCGAAACCGCCATTAGCAGACAATGTGACGGCCGCTCCCGTCATAAACATTTCACATGTTCCTCCGTTTGAAAACTTTGATTCAAGGAAAGAAAATTTCAAATATTACAAACAATGTTTTGAAAATTATTTAATTTTGAAGAATTTATTTGATGATAAGCCAAAATGGGCTCAAATGTTATTAAATTCTATAGGAGCATCTAGCTGTAATATTCTTGTTTCCTTAACCGCGCCAAGAATGCCAAATGACCTTGAGTATGATGCGCTACTCACGGTCTTGGAAAGTCATTTATCACCCAAGAGAGGCTCATTAGTGTCACAGCATTACTTTTTGTCCACTTATCAAAAGGAGGATAGCTCTATTTCTGATTATGCAGCGGATTTGCGTCACCATATCCCCCAGTGCGAATTCAACGTGACTTGTGAATGCAGTAAAAAAGTATCTGTCACAGATATTTTTTTTCGAGCACAATTTATTCGAGGTATTAAAGACAGTTGGATTAAAGAACAGATTCTCCAGTCTGAACTGACTAATTTTGATGAAACCATTGCTAAAGCTATAGCGCTTGAAGCTTCAAAAATCCAAAGTTGTGAATTATCAAAGCCTGTGTCACGAAGTATCAACACATCTGAATCTGAGGATATCAATAAAATTTCTAAAACACAACACCGGCAATCGAAGAGCACGAATCCTTCATTTAAAAATTTCAATATGAATAAAAATCAGTCAGATAAAAAGCAACATGAAAAATCAAGACCAAAACATATTGATTACGAGAAATTATGAATCAACAATTTATGCCTCCGTTGCGGCCGTGATAACCATCTATGTAAAGACTGTCGAACCAACCCCGCTAGCTTAAAGTGCAACTCATGTAAATTAAAAGGACATATTCAGAAAGTATGTATCAAAACAGTCCTCAATAACCAGTCATCAAACAAAACCCTTAACCCTTTATGCCCCGACGGGACTTCTGAGTCCCACTTACTATAAAATCAAGTAAGACTCAAAATATTACCTGAATCCCAACGGGACTTTTCAGTCCTTTTATTTAATCCTTCTTCTAATAGTCACTAGATAGCAGCACTTCAGATTTTTTTTTTTTTTCTCGTGGAAATTAGTGAAGAAGTTCATCCATTGCTGTTTTGGAATCGTCATTTTTATCGAACGTCACTTATTTGTTTCCCAGTTCAACAACTATTGAATATTGATTGGTAAGTACTTAGTTTTTTTTTTACGGCTTCTTTATTAATGTTCTTGTAATTTTAAATTAAAAGTTAATCGATTGAGTGAAATTTTTATTGTGTTACGTGTTATTGTTCTTCTGGGACTTTGAAGTCCCGCTGGTTCTGAAAGGTCAGAGTGAAAATAGTTAGCACATTTTTGGGATGGTTTTTAGTTATTGTATTTTACTGTAATTTTTTTAGTGCATGTGTATAAAATTGTCCTCAATTATAGCATTTTTTAAATTTTGTTTGTTCTTTCATTAATAATTTAGTAATTTTTTAGAGCGTCCCCCTCCCCCGTTTTTTTATCTAATTTTGATATTATTTTTGTTTTTAGAATAATGAATAGACGTCGAAAAGGTTTGACCCCGAATGAAATTAAAGTTATTTGGGATGAATTGCCCTCAGATATTGAAACATCAGAAGAGGAAAGTAGTTCTGACGATGAAATATATTTAGAAAATAAAACAAATGATCAAAATTTACAGCCGAAAGTCGTTCATCAAATTTCATCTTCTGAAAGTGATAGTGATTCTGAAAGTGAGGAAAATACAGTGGAAAGGGTTTGGAAAAAAAAGAGATTGTGATTCAACAATTCCTATTTTTAATTTATCCCATGGAATATGTGCATCAGCTTTCCAAGATAAAACCTTGCCTACTGATTTTTTTTGACATTTTTTGATGATGAAATAATAAGTGATATTGTATTTCAAACCAACCTGTATTCCAATCAAAAACAAAAAAATATAAAGCCCATTTCTAAAGAAGAATTTTACGGATTTTTGGGCCTAAATATGTTATTTAGCTACCATTGTTTACCTCGAGTACGCAATTACTGGAGCAGTGACATAGATTATTGTGTACCTGTTGTTCCTGATACTCTTTCACGAAACAGATATTTCCAAATATTAGGAAACTTGCATGTGAACGACAATGAGCTAATGCCAAAGAAAAATACTGACAGACTGTACAAAATAAGACCGTTCATAGACAAACTAAATGAAAATTTTCAATCATTTAGAATGCCCAACCAAGTTCAAAGTATTGATGAGAGTATGATATTATTCAAAGGACGCTCTACACTGAAGCAATACAATCCTCTAAAACCAATAAAAAGAGGTTATAAATTATGGTGTCGATCAGACATGTCTGGTTACATGTATGAATTTGAAGTATATCAGGGAAAAGACGATTCAGAATTCAAAAGATTTGGTCTAGGAGGGAGTATAGTACAGAAATTGGCAAAATCTCTTCTGAATAAAAATCATATCATAATGATGGATAACTTTTTGTCTTCTGTGGAATTATATGAATATTTGAAATATGTTGGCATATATGCATGTGGAACTGTAAGAAGCAATCGAAAAGGTTTGCCAACCCTTGCAGCGGACAAAGCTTTGAAAAGGGGCGATTTTGATAGTAAAGTTTCAGAGCAAGGACTTGCATATTTCAAATGGAAAGATAACCGTTGTGTGTTTTTTTTATCCAATTACCATGGAACTGAAATTTGTCAAGTACAAAGAAAACAAAAAGATGGTACAATTATGGATATACCAGCTCCTATAATAGTAAGAGACTATAATAGTCACATGGGAGGTGTCGATAAAAGTGACATGCTAAAGTCGCTCTATGACAGAGACCGGAAATCTAAAAAGTGGTGGCATCGTCTTTTTTTTTGGGATTATAGAAGTTGCCATTGTGAACTCTTACATTTCCTATTGTGAAGTACAAGAGAAAACATCCCTTCTCGAATATAAACGGAGAGTAGCTCAAGGTCTGATAACAAAGTCAAAAATTACTTCAAAGAAAAGAGGTAGGCCAAAATCAGACGGTGGGGAGAGCGAATTACCACACCCACAAAAGCGAAAAACTGCAAAATTTTCTGTTTCTGATGACATTAGGAAACAAAACAAAGGTGCCCATTGGCCAATATTTGTCAAAAATAGAGGTCGCTGTGAAAATTGTGCAGCTAAAAAAATTGAATCAAGACCCCATTCTCAGTGCACTCTATGCAACGTTTTTCTTTGTGTAAACGAAAACAAAAACTGTTTTTACGAGTACCATCAATAATTGAAGTTAAGTCCCGACGGGACTCTGAAGTCCCATGTAATATTTTACCTAATAATAATAAAAATAATTTTTGTAAATGAATTTGGTTTTTTTTCCCCACCTTTCTAGAGTTGAATTAAGCATAAAAAAAAATATATTGCTCAAGTTTTCTGAAAATATCATAATTTGGGACATAAAGGGTTAAAGGATGGACGCATCAAGTTAAAAGTTCTGACAATATGTTCGTCAATACGGTTGTTGACATTTATGACAATCAAATATCAGATGTCGCAGAGGATGCAAAGAAATATTTTGCATCAATCAAAATAGAAAATGGTTTCCAAAAATTTGAAGTCGACACAGGAGCAGGATACACGCTCATACCGGAAACAGAATTCAAAAAACTAAATATAAGAAAGCGACTTCAACCAACCGACTTCAAATTCCGGTCTTATACCGAAAATGTATTTTTACCATTAGGTAAAGTTCGGGTTAAAGTTCAATACCGGAACTGTAAATCGAATGAAGATGTATACGTTGTTCCCGATGGGGTAAAGCACTTCTGGGAAGAGTTTGGGTTAGACATTTTAAAATCTAAGTGATCTTTAAATCTAAGTGAGGTAGATAAAGCTCAAGAAAGTAAAATTGAACATAAAATATCAACTATCAAAAATATCACTGACATAGAGGCAATATTTCCAGAAATATTCGCGCAGAAGATCGGCTGCGTGCCAAATTTCGTCATCAGTTTAAAATTACGCGAAGGAGCGAAACCAATCTACATTCCAGAACGAAACGTGCCTTACGCCTTGCGGGAAAAGGTTGAAAAAAAACTAAATGATCTTGAATCAGCCGGGATAATTACGAAATCAAGTACCAGTGACTGGGGATCACCCTTAGTTGTAATTCCTAAAGGAGATGGCTCTGTTCGACTTTGTGTTGATTATAAGGTAGGGGTAAATGATCTACTTGTGAACACACATTACCCGATAAAGAAAATTGAGAAAGTTTTAGACAGCCTGAAAGATTCCAAATATTTCTGCAAGTTGGACCTTTTTAAAGCTTATCTACACTTAAAAACAGATGAAGAAAGCAGCATAGTGCAAACAATTTCAACTCACCGAGGAACTTATAGAATGAACAGATTTAGCTTCGGTATAAAAACGGCACCAGCAGAATTTAATCGAGTTATTGACCAAATTTTGAACGGACTACCAAAGACAATAGCTTACTTTGATGACATTGTAACCATGGGATTACAAAAACTGAATGCACAGAAAATCTTTTTGCGTGCTTAGAAAGATTGAGAGAATATGACTTGCATTTAAACAGAAACAAATGTACCTTTTTCCAAACTCGCACTGAGTATTTAGGTCATGTGATTGAGAATAATCGCCATTTAAAATCGAAGCTATACAACAAATACCTAGACCAAAGAATGTCCAAGAATTGCGCCGATTTTTGGGTATGGTCACTTATTATTCTCGATTCATACTAAACGTTTCTACTATTACTTATCCATTACGCAATCTGCCCAAACCGGACTTTCTGAACCACCGGTCAAGTCTACTGGTAATGCCTTATGGAATTTCATCGGATCAAGGGGGACTGTTGGAATATGATCCGATTCAACCTTGAGCCAGATGCCAGATTATTGCTTTACCCCTCCTGTCTGACTCTTACCTACTGTAGAGGCTATGAACTGACGAACTGAAACTTTCTGTTTTATATGCGCGCGCAACATTCTTTTGTATCTGAAGTGTTAATTTCCCTTTCTTCTCTCCTCAGATATGTGTCTGTGTATGTGGTAGAAATATGTTGCTAGTATCCTAATTAAATATGTGATTATTAATTCAGTGCAATATCTTCTCTGAATGGATTTTTTGTGTAACTGATTCACAGCTACGACTGTACCGGATGAAAATGACAGCTCAGTTGAAATTTTAACAATTTTTTTTTCCATTCCCAGTGTGGTGAAGCTCGGCGACCGCTGCACACCAATTAACATTCTTTGTAAGAATGAACTCACCTTTTCCTCACCTTCACCGAAAAATGCGCATAAAGCTTGACGCCCTGTTCCCCTATCAAGAAAATAAGTCCTCACAAGAGATAAAACCCCACACTCGAAACATTCAAGTGGGGGAGAGAGTGCGATCTAAATTCTTCTTACAAAACAAAGTCACATGGAAACTAGGAACAATAACAAGGAAACTGGGTCATCTCCATTACATTGTACAGTTGGATGAAGGAAGGAAAATAAAAAGACATATAAATCAACTTCAAAAATCGGAAATTAAGAAGAAACAACTAACATCAAATCCCTCAAGCTCCAGCTTCAGAGCACATACGGAAAATTACGACTACTATCAAGTTTTTCCGAAATCTACTGTCCCCGACTCCGATGAACCAGAGGGACCGGAACAGCCGGAGACACCTGTTGATTCCTCCCCAGCAGTACGACGATCAAACAGAGTGAGGCACATGCCTGGATATTTAAGAGATTATCCAGTTATATTAATTCTCCATTTTTGTCATTCATCATTTTTCTCTTTTTTGCATATATGTTTTTTATTAAGTGGGGGAGAACTATTATATTTCCAACTATGATGAATAGGAAAGTCTAAATGGCAACAGCTAGAAACTGTTGACAATCGAGCGACTCTCATCAACTACGCATCGTTCGTATGAACGTTCTCAAAGAAATGTTAGATTCCAATTTAACATGTATATCAAAATCTATCTAAATCAAATTATTAATTATATATTGTGTGATAAGTGTGCAATAAGTAATAAATGTGTTTGCGTTATAATAACTGTTTCATCATATATATATAAATATGCCACACAAGTGTTAGTGGAAAGTCACCTCAAGAGTTATGGTTAGGGAAAAGGCCTAACATAAACCATTTGAGGATTATTAGCTGCACTTGTTATGCTCACATTCAGAAACCCAATAGGAAAAAGATGAATGGAAAAGTTTTTAAGGTCATCTTACTTGGCTAACAATGATGGATATCATATTTGGACTAATGGAAACAAGCTAATTAGATCACGAGATGTGGTGTTTCATTGAAGAACGTCTAGAAGAAAAGAATGCTCAAGTGCCATGTAGAGAATAAGAGAAGCTGGAACCAATTTCAGAAGTGATAGTAAGAAAAATAGAGCCAGAATACAGTGAAGGAATTTCAGATGAAACAATTAATTCTGAAATTGTAGATTCAGATAACATTTCCGAAACGATAGACAGTGAGGATGATGAAACAGTTTCCGAAACAGGAGCTGAGGAAGATAGGCAGCTGAGAGATCGCTCAAATATCAACCCCCATTCAAAGATTCAACGATTATATTATGTCTACTGTTTTAAGTATTACTACTTGCCATGAACCAAATTCAAACAGACAAGCAATAGAAGATCAAGAGAAACATGATTGGCACAAAGCTATGGAAAATGAAATAAAGTCACTAGAAGAGAATAAAACTTGGAAACTTGAAGATTTACCCAAAGGAAAGAACCCAATTGGTTTCAAATGGGTTTTTAAAGTAAAAGCAAACCCTGATAGCTCCATAGAAAAGTATAAAGCTCGACTTGTTGTCAAAGGGTTCTCCAAAAAACCAGGAGTTGACTATGATCAAACGTTCAGTCCAGTAGCCAAGATGGGGATCAACAGAAGTTTAATAAGTGTGACAACAAGTGAAAAAATGTCTTTCATACAATTTGACATTACAACCAGCGTTCCTACATGGCGAGTTAGAAGAGGATATTTTTATGCGTCAGCCAGAAGGCTTTGAAGATGGCACTAATACAGTTTGTCCCCTAAAGAAAAGCTTATATGGATTAAAACAGGTGCCAAGATGCTGGAATAAGCGGTTTGGAGAATATTTGATGAAATTAGACTTCAAAGAAAGTGAAGCAGACCCTTGCCTATTTATACAGAGGAAGAACTCCCAATTGATCATGACTGTATAAAACATATACCGTAACATACCACAACATACCGTATATACAGAGGCGTAGCAAGGGTTTTCAGCTCCCGGGGACAACTGAAGTTTTTGCGCCCCCCTGTGGGCCTAGGGGCCCCCTAGAGGGAATTAAAAAACTTTTATGCTTCCTAAATGATAAATAGCTGTAAAAAGCAGCCATTTTAACTTTCATTTTTATCAGCGACCATTCACCTACAGGGGAAAAATGGGACACTTTGGCTTCGCCAAATTACCTTTTTGATTTCTGACGCACTCTTGTGCTACATTGGTCATTTCCGATATGATTTGCGGTGCTCCCAATTTTTTGTTCAACATATTCACAACTCTTCAGTTCAAATAACTTTCTTTTCGCATTTAAAAATAAAATAAATTAACATTAAATTGGCGCCCGGGGACAGCTGTCCCTCCTTGCCACCATCTAGCTACGCCTCTGCGTATATATTGTACGCTATATTAGAGTTATAGTATGAATGTTTCAAAGGCCGTGGTAGCCTAGTGGTTAGAGCGTCGGACTTCCACCTGGAAGGTCGAGCGCTCGATCCCCGCTGAAGACCCACCATGTACACTTGGGTATACGTGCATGTAAAATCCGTGGACCCCGCTACCTCGCCCCGTGCAAGTATGAATGTCTCTCAAATTATTATGAAATTCTATGAATCAAAATTGCGACAGTAAAACTGTGTCTGAATGGGCATAATTGTTTTCCATATTCTCATATTCCATTATAGAAGTATTGTTTTGGGGCAATTATTCAATTTTCATAATCTGGTGGATGTAGGGGAGTCTGGGACACAGTAAGACGGAAAATATAAAATTCAAGAAATTCGGAAAGATTGATACTATAAGAAAAATTTTAATGTGGATTTGTATTACAACGTAGTTATGAAATCTTCTGGAATGCCAAAATTCCCAATATTATGTGAATTTTAGTGTTGTCGTATATATTGCAACTGTACCCTGCATATAGAGTTTAGTGTTGTCATATATATGGTAACTGTACCCTATGTCATAAATGTTGAAACCGTAATTGCAATAGCAGTTGCTACTCGATTCTAGCTTGAACTTGTTTACAGAATAAATACCTCCGTCCCTACAAATAGTATATTGCATCTTGTGTCTACAATCTAACACAAAATATCTAATGTATAAAATAAAAATTCAGTCATATTGAACAAAAGATCAAAGTCTCACCACACATCTAAATTAACAAAGTTGATTTCAAATTGCAAAAAAGATTGATTTCTTGATTTTGCCTTGTAACAATTCTTTCCGTAGAAGCTGCTAACAATAATTTAATATCTTTATTGGCAGCAACAGCTGATGAGGTTTGTTTAACTTCAGACATTTGGACAAATTTAGTGAATAACCACCATTTCATAAGCATAACAGGACAGTGGATATGTGATGATTTGGATCATTACCATACCGTTATTGGAGTTAAACGCTGTCCTGGTAGCCATACTTTTCTCAAAGATGCTGCAAATGTGCTAAAAGCATTTTGCAATGAGTGGGAGTTGAAAAGGATTCATCTCATTCTGAGAAATGGTGGAAGTAACATGATAAAAGGCCTGAACAGTCATAAAATCTGAATATTGTTTCCTATACCTTTTGCACTTAGTGATCACTGAATCATTGTCTTCACAAAGGTTGTTTTAACAACCAGTCACCAACAGTTGATTTAATCTCTTTACCCATAAAGATCGTCAGACATTTCAATCATTCATCTTTAGCATGTTCTATGCTACGAGATATTCAAATCAAGTCTTGGTATAAAAGACAAAAAAATAATCCAAGATATACCAACAAGATGGAACAGTACATATTATATGTCAGATCGTTTAAGCCAGCAAAACAATGCTATTTTTTTGTATGCTACTGAATTCGGTAGTGTTCTGTTCTGAAATAATTAAAGCTTCGATGAAAGACGCTCGGAAGGCTGCTGGACGCCAAAGCTCCAACACATATTTCTAAAAAGATCCACCCGTTGCAAGCAGTGGCAATAATTATTTGTGTTAATTAAGATTTATGTTGTGTGGTAACGGTTTGTCTTTATGTTAAATAAAGGTAATTATAAAATCAAATCTACAGTCCACTATGTTGACGACCAAACTTCAGGCAGCATAAACAATTTGACGGTTAACCAGTGAATGCTTATAGAATTTCTTCTAAATTTGTGGAAGCCTTTGGAGGCAATTACAAAACAAGTTAGCTCCATGAAATGTTTTGGTTTTTATACCAACCAATGTAAACAACCCTAAAGCTATGCAATTCATCTCAAATTCTGGAGAAAACTTTTCAGGCATGGGTACAATACGGAAAGTTCTTTTGCTAAATTTAGAGAAATGGTTTCATCTATTCGACAACAATGAAAATTACTCAATAGCCACCATTTTAGACCCAGAATTTAAAATTGCTTTTTTTCGATAAGACATTGAAAAAGTACACATAGTAAAAATTAAGCTTTTATCAATTATGCAATCCAGGAATACTGATACCAAAGTAAGGGAGCTTTCTTCGAATGTCAGCATGACGAAAGATGGAGTTAAGTCCACACAAATTCTTTTTGGGATTGTTTTTCTGAGTTAAGAGAATCATCTGCAATATTGATTTGGGAAACCTTACCCATGCCACAGAGCTAAATGCTTTTCTTGAAAAACCTCCCATAGAAAGAGTCCATTGTCCATTAACTTGGTTGAAGCTAAATGCAAAAAAATTTTCAAAACTTTCTAGTTTAGCAAAAAAGTACTTATCAGCTCCTGTAAGTACAAAATGTAGTGAACATTTGTTCTCTGAAGCAGGCAATCAGGTGCATAAGCAAGGGGGTGCTCAGGGGGCTTAGCCCCCCCCCCCATTAGAAATCAGGAAATTTTCACTTAAATGCCAAATTAGATAAAGCTACTTTTAAAGTGAAAATTTTAAAATAAAAATCAAAATTTAAAGACTTCTTACACCTAAATTTTAAATTTAAGAACTTCTAAGTCTTATTATATTCTAAAAATGAAATTACTCTGAGACATAAGAAATGTGCTTGAAAATGCACTTCCCTTTTCGTGGGTCCCCCAACTGCAGAAATTTTCCGGATTCCTTTGAATCTAGTGTTTAACCAGTTTCTTTCTCAAGAAGCAACACCACCCACCACTGACTGATTTCAAAGCTTTCTCTTCAGTCTTTTACAACAGGTGAAAAGTGATATACAAGTTTTTTAATATTACAATGGAGGCGGAGAAGGATGGAAAAGACGACATTCTGTGTATTGACTGCATTCAAACTGAACAGAATGGGAAAACATCTACATTCACGTGACTAACCTTAACTCGTCTGTATTTGTCTTTCAAGACGTGTGGCTTTGCCTATAATATTAGCAAGCCAACTAGTTCAGTTGTTCTACTTTTTAGGTTTAATTAGTATCAGAGAGCAGTTGCAGTATGAATTCCTCTAAGCGACCTCAAAATTCAGTGTTGAATGTTTTCTCTAAAGTTCCGGAAAAAACCCAGAAAATTCTGATATTAAAGATGCAAAACATGATCAAGAAGTTATGAAAAGTGCTGTTGGTTCAATTCCACAGAAAGGTCAACTAGATGATCAAATTTTCGAAATCAACATTTTTAAACAAATAAGGCATCATTTTAAAGGTAAAGAGTTGTATGTATTGAAACTTTTATCCAAAATTTGATAAATTAAGTTTTTAAAAAAATAAAAGAGGCTAAACGAGGGTCAATTTCTTTCAAAATAAATGAATTAATATTATAAACTAAGGTGAGTAAACATTTAAGTATGCAATCTACAGCATGTAATGTTGCAAAATGTGTAGAAATATTATCCATACTTCACATATTTACGTCCGGCACCAAATTGTATAATTATTTATGCTGAGCAAGTACTTTTAAAGCGGCATGAATGAAATTTTCTATATAAAGCAGGATTTTCAATATCATTGAAACAACCTACTTTCATTTTTTTAATATTGAATTTTATACTAAAACCTTGGTGTTGGATGTAAAGACATTTTTTACGTCCCACAACATTTATGTACAACACCGTTACTTTTTTAAAACTACATTTGTTTTCAACTGTTTTTCTCCACATATTTTCTTTTATTTGTAAAACAAAGGAAATAGGCATAAAAAGGAAGTTTTTGCATTTTATGCAATTTAATTTTCCTTAGTTAAAATTTAAAATTTTGTTTTACCAAATAGGGTCAAACAAAACATTTAACAATATATTCTTTAAAAAAAAATCTCACTACACTTCACAATTACAGTACATTAGGTCCAATAGCTTTGGGAATAATATGTTTACTTTTAAAAGACATCTCCACTTATGTTCTGACAAAAAAATAACTCAACTTTACTTTTGTTTACCTAGAGTTCTAGTGTTCTATATTAGAAATTAAGTTCTCAAGTTTTATTCCGTTCAGCAAAGTTTAAAAAGCACGTTTTCATTGCTGAATTCTTGCATCTGGAGGCCATGATTTTTTTATCAACATTCTACTTGATGATATGGTATGTATATTACTTACTTCTTTTTCAAACTTTCTGTTTTAAATTATATTATTTTATAGCTATTATTAATATTACTTATCATTATTAGTATTATTACTATTTTGTTAGGAAACACAAGAGCAAAGCATAATCAATACTGATATTATTAGCATTGTTTGTAGCATTTTATTCTTCATAAAAATTTACACTCATATGAGATGTACCTTTTTACAAAGTATTTCAAAGATCTGATTTCGTGGTATTGTTTTCTTCTAGAAATGGCTCTTACAAATTTCGAAAAAATGGCACTTCAATGTGCAAAGATTGCTGCTGATCCTCAAAAAAGAGAACAACATCTGAAAGTTGAAAGGGAAAGAAAGCAGAAACAAAGAAATAATTTAAAGAAGTTAATGAGCGCAAAAGAAATAAAGGAATTTAATGCAGAAGAAAGTTCATGTGTTCTATCAATATATTATAGAAAAAAAAACAAGGTAATGAACCTGAATCATCTGTAACAGATCATGCACCAAACCAAAGTATTTCTTCACCTAAAAAAGCATATAAGTCAAAGCAATCAGTCAGTAAAGCTTTATGGAAAGCATTTACAAATCTTCCTTCATCCCAATAAGAGAAGTGCTGTTATGAAAGCATTAGCTGTAAAGTGTGGGATTGAATTGTCAACAAATATTACAGCTGAGAAAAAAATCTAGATTATGATTTGATGAAAAAAACAAAGCTATTGTAGAAGAATTTTACATTTTAAAAGATGATATTTCTTGGCAGGCACCTGGCAAAAAAGACAATGATTCTCCGAAAAGTTTCTGCTAAGGGCAAAATTCTCAAAAGAGAGAGTCAGTTACGCTATATGTTAATGCCATTGAAAGAAGCTTATGCACACTTCAAAGAAATTCATAGTGAAATAAAAATTGGAATTTCAAAATTTTCGGACTTAAGACCCAAACATGTTAAAGGATTTCACAAAATTCCTCATAATGTTTGTGTTTACTGCTATCATAAAAACATGAGACTTTTACTGCTAGCTTTGAAAACAATTACTCATCTTCCAACAGAATTTTCTGGTTTCATCGACCAAATTGTATGCAACTCAAAATCCTTATCTTGCATGTCTGTACAACGCAACAGTTGCAAAGATAATATATAATGTCTTTTAAACCCAACACAGATATGGAGAAAGAAGCAATAAAATACATCCAATGGCAAAAATCAGATAAGTTGGAGAAAGTTGAAATATTATCTACAATAAAGGAAGCATTTGATGATCTAGTAGGGCAACTCAAATATTTTCTCACGCATACATTTTTCAAAAGAAATCAGTCGGAAGTTTTTGAGCATTTGAAATCCAATGTCAACAAAGAACATAGTCATTCAATTAGACTTTTCTTAAAATACAATTTTTCACCATCAAAATGAGATCCAATCTGCTCATTGGGTTCATTCTCAAACCACTATATTTACAGTATGCGTAGATAAATCAGAAAACTTCATTAGGAATGGTAATTGTGTCGGATTCCTTGGATCATACAAAATCAAGTATATACAAATTTGTGGATTACATTTTTTCTTTTCTAAAAGAAAAATATAATGAAATAAGGTGTGTAAATATATTTTCTAATGGGCCAAGCTCTCAGTTTAAGCAGAGGTATTTGTTTTCAAACTTGTTAAGGTTTGAACAGTCTCATAGCACCAATTATCCTAGAACTTCTTTGCTACTGCTCACGGTAAAAGGGTTGTTAATGGTATAGGAGGCCCTGTGAAAAGAACCGTTTGGCGACACGTTAAAGCGGAAAAAGAGTTATTGACACAAGCAGAGCAATTTTCTCAGGTTGCAGAATGTTTGAATCCAAACATACACATAAAGTACATTACAGCAAAAGAGATACGCAACATTTGCAACAATACTGGAAAGCTGTTTTGCCGATTCCCAACATAAAATAGATTCATTTGTGAAACCAGTTGGGAATACTCGAGTACAGATTGGAGATGTTTCAAATGACAGTAAATTTAGAATCGTATCAATATTTCCTGTGTCCGAATCAGATGATTCTGAAATTGATGAGACTGGGTTGTAGTCAAATATGACTCCAATCTCTATCCAGGATGCATTACAAGAAAAATAAAAAATGAGATAGAAGTGTCTGTCATGCATCGATCAGAAGGCAATTTTAAATGGCCCAAAAATGAGGACAAAATCTTTTATAAATTACATGATATTATAAAATTTATTCAACCCCTATCTCCCAACAGGAAATAGGGGGCAATTTAACTTTTCTGAATCATTTTAAATGTAAAAAAGAATATTTATGTGACATTTGAATAAAACTTAAACTAAGTTATATATTTATAATTGCTATCAACTTTTATTTTCACAAAAAACCAGCGGTTTGTATCCAACCTGAACAATTTACGTACAACACCAAAGTAAAAATAATTTCAATTAATTATAATTTACATAAATAACTATTTTAAAACTATAATGTGCTTCATTCAAATGTATACTTTTCAATTTAACTGTGTTTAAAATTAAAACATAAGCTAATTCACAGACTTCTAGAAATATTCAAGAGAACATTCAATTTTGCCATTTGTGTGTTTCCGTTCGATACCAACTAATTAAATTATTTTAATTTATACTAGAATAATATCTTTTTAAAAACAAACATTATTTTTTTACTCAGAATGATGTAGTGAATATCTTGAAAGTAAATTTTATAATTTTAAGTGAGTTTATATGTGGTAAACAGAGTTAAATTTGCAAATTTTTCTTCATTTTTTACCTCCGACTTCATGGAATTGCCCTGTTAATAATGTTAACCATATTGTACTGTCAACATCATCATTCGTGCCCTTGGGGAGGGGGGGGGGGCAGTAGTATATGAAATGGATATAGGCTTATTTACAGGTGTCTTTCTTGATGGCAGTCAGAAGTTAAAAGCACTGGAAAATTCATTTAAACCAGATCTGTCATTTTCTTTCCCTCCAAATGATAAAAAAAGAAAATTTCAATACCGATGGCTAGAAAAATATCCATGGTTATCATATTCTTCAAAATTTGATGGAGCTTTCTGTCAAGTATGTGTAGTGTTTTCAAACAGAGAAGGTGGCCAAGGAAAGCAACGGCTGAGTAAGCTAGTTATATCTCCCTTTAGACAATGGAAGCATGCTTTAGAAGGTTTCGCTTCACATCAATTATGCCAATATCACAAAAACTACAGCTTACTTTCAGAAGATTTCAGGAAAGTTATGAAAGGACAGCAAAGAAATTCAGCTTCATAGTCACAGGAGTGCAGACATTGATAAAAATAGACAAAAACTGCACTCTGTAATTAAAAGTCATCCTTTGCGGGAAAACAAAGGCTCCCATAACGTGGCCACAGAGACTATGGGAATATTTCTCTTAAAGAAACGAGGGGAAATGAAGGAAATTTTAGAGCATTGCTATCCTTTCGCGCAGAATCTAGTGATGAAAATTTTTTAAATGATGTGCAATTAGGAGTAATTTTTAAAAAATATACAAGCCCAGACACACAAAATGAGATTATTAAAATTTGCGGGCAAAGCATACGAAATCAAATTGCAGAGAAAATAAATAAAACAGTTCTTGCAGATGAATCTACAGATATCTCGGGAAAAGAAATTCTTACTCTTTGTGCTTGTTATGTGGACGAATCTAATTCTTGCGTCATAAAAGGAGACTTTATAGACTTCATAGAAGTTGAAAATTCATCTGGGGCTTCAATCGCTCAAGCAATGTTATCCAACCTTTGGAAACTAGAAATCAATGTTTTATATCTACGCGGCCAAGGATACGATGGAGCTGCTTCGATGTCCGGAAAATTAAGCGAGTCCAAGCTAAAAGAAGAGAGAATCATCCAACAGCTCTGTATGTCCACTGCTGCAATCATGCCTTAAATTTTGTGCTCTCAAAATCCTGTTCTATCCCATCCATCCGGAATTCTCTTGAACTTGTTCAAGAGCTTCAGCAAAAAGGAGAAGAATATTGAAGAACGAACTACAAAAATATTTTCCAAACGTAAAAGATGAGTCCAAAAAATTACTTGTCTTGAGAATTTTTGCAAAACTCGCTGGGTCGAATGTCACGAAGCTCTGTTTACATTTTGTGAATGTTTGGATCCAATTATTTCAAGAAATTCAAGATAGGAACTATGATGCCGAAAAAATCCAGAAAGGCCATAATGTTTTATAACTCATTATGCCAAGGTAATTTTTTAATTTCCCTACTCGTGGCGGAAAAATGCTTCGCAGTCACAAACAACTTGTCGTCAGTCTTGCAAAAATCCGATAACGATTTAATATCATCATATAACGCCATAAAAGAAGTTACTGAAATGTTTAAAAGAATGTGCAGAACTTCAGAAGCTAAATTTTCTGAGATATACAAACGAGCAGCTGATATGGCGAAGGAATTGGATATCGAAATTAAGAGCATCAGTCTTGGAAAGGAACAAACGTATCGAGCTAACACGCCGAGTGAGTCCGCTGAAGATTATTATAGGAAAACAGTTTTTATACCACTTCCGGATTTCCTTGTTCAAAACATGGTTGACTGCTTTAAAAACCATAAAAATATAATTAGCAACTTGCATGGCATTTTACCCAAAAATGCTGAAACATTTTCAATAGCGAATATTATGCAGTGTGCTCAATTTCATTCTTCTGATATAGATGTTCCACCATATATCTTAAAAGGGGAAATTGAAATGTGGTCAGAAAAGTGGTCATTAACAGACATAAAAGACTGACCAACCACTGCAATCGAGTCGTTATCAAAGTGTGGACGCTTCTATTTACCCCAATACCATTTGAATATTTACCAACACAGAATGTTATTTCCCTGCCTTTTGAATGATGCTTAGCTGAAATTCTCTCACATTTTGTGTGTAATTTCTCTTAATAATTTTGTTTTATTTGGAAATTTATTACTTTATTTCAATAAACTATAATGTTCTACTATTTCAGGTCACTCCTAAGCGAATGAAAATGAAGATTTAATAAAAATGAATGCTTCATGAATCAACATTGGGAAGGGGATGCAATTTTTAGGAGAAGATTACTACATGAATGAGGGGGTTAAGCATTGGCATATGATATTTTGTGCATGGCCACCATACAAAGAGTATTTCACTAATAAAATATCTCATTTACTACACTAACCATTAATAGCATCATCAACCAGGGCCCTAACTCCCGGCAGGCCCTCATTAATATCCATGCCAAGTTGCTGCGGGGTGATCCAATTCAAAGCTCGAATCCGATTCTGTAGAGCGAGGTCCTTCTCTTCATTTTCGGAGGTTATCAGATGGTAAACTGTTGTGTGCATGTGTATCATTAGCTTCTCTTCAATTTTGTCAATCAAAATGTCCATTTGTTCACTGTTTAAATCTGCAAAACAAAGAATAATGAATACATGCTTCTTCATCACACAAAACGACTTACGCGCCAGTTTTATTAAAAACAGCACTATTCAGGGTTGCTATGCAAATAGTGGAGCAGAAATATTAGGAACCTCAAACAGAAAGTTCAATCCTGCAAAAAATACGAGTACCCACCCCTCAGAAAGATTGTGCAGCCTCCCAAAATGGCGACCCCTCAAATCGCCCAAACTGTCAGCTAAACCCCAAGCCCCTGAACCACCCCTCTCAATTTCAATGGTGCTGTCTGCGTACCCTGGTGGGCGATAGAATTTGCTGTCTCTCATTTTCTTACCACTCATTTATTTAACTTTGTTACATTCTGTAAAGAAAATTTTATTATTTTTAGCGTTAATTATTAATTTACTTTTAGCCTGAGCAATATTTAGTTTTCCTAGAAATGCATAAAGTAGTAGGTAATATTGATAGCCAGAGTTTGCTCGCTAGGTTGCAGTGTGTGGTTGGGCGGAGCCTATGACAACAGCTTTCCAGCTTGCCTTGCTAATGTTCATAATTTATTAGAAAGCTCAGCAGTGAGGAGTGCTGTGCTTACCTATTTTCTATAAGGGGTCCCAAAATTTATAGCTTGTGTTTTCCAATACAAGTTTTTAAATAAGCATAAAATGTTCCCAAGTTATGATATAATTTTGATAAAAGCTTACAAAATGCTGTGATTTTTCCCATTTTCATTTCAATTACAGTAGACTCCCAATTAACCGGGATCGGATTATCCGGGTTGCGGATTGTGCGGGACGGCTCAAAAAAAAAAAAAAAAGAGAGCTGAATACGGAAATGTACTGGAAGAATGCTTTCTTCTCAACCCTTCATTCTGTAATGGACCCGTTCAGTTGACGAGACTGGGCTTGACCACCAGCAGCTGAGAAAATGGACTGTTCCTTCTCTGAGGTACCAAAAAAAAGGTACCTTTTTTTGGGGGGGCGGGGGGGAATCAGGCTTTCACTTGATCCCCTGTTCCGTTTAGGTGCCAAGACAGGTTTCAAAATTCCCCCTTTCACTAACGTTCTTTCCTATTTTTGCAAGTGGACTTGTCTTTTCTCAACCGGTTAGTCACATGACCCACGCTCCTATGTCAGGTATTTTCTCCCGTTCTGGAATGTGGGATCAGGAGATGATTCATCAATCATTGCAGTATTAGTGCTGTTTAGATTCACATGTGTTACACGTTCTGTTCTTATTATTGAGATGTCGAAGCACAAAAGAGTCGTTCTTAGTATAAATCAAACGTAGGAAGTAATTAATAAATCAGAAAATGGACATACAGTGAAATCATTAATGCGTGAAGATGATATTGGTGGGGGGGGGGGGGGCAGCAATTATCCGGGATATTCGCTTAACCGGGACGAGGCATTTCCTGACCATCCCATTTAATCGAGAGTCTACTGTAATTCATATTTTTGTTAATAGTACGAAGTAACAAATTTTAAAACTCCGATTATTTGAAATTGAGATTAAAATATATTACAGTCGGGGGGCATTGGGTCTTTCAGATTTTCTTCATTTTTGAAATACTTACAGATGTTAAATAATCCATTTCAGGTCTTACATCAGGATTTACTTTAGAATAAACATCTAAAACTTACACTGTCACAACACTAAAAGCAAATATCTAAATTTTAGGTCACAAAAAGAGGTGCAAAATGAAGTGTAAGGTTCTAGTTGAACGTTGGACATTTGAAAACTTTTTTAAACATGCATGAAAAATTCTAAAAATGGAAAGACTATACCTTACAGAGTAATTTCATAGAACTAACTATAGAAAATCAAAGTTTGATAAAAATTAAATAATTATTTAAGATTATTACTAATCCAACTTTTATTTTAAAGCTGTAAAAATAAATATTAGTAGAGAAAAAAGTATAAAACTGTATTTAATCATTCATAACACTACAAATATATTGTTTTACCAAATAAATAAAAACCATGTTATTTCTGAAAAACTGTTCCCCCATTTTTACCAAGAAATTAGATAAGATTGTGACAAGGTGGAGACCTTGTCACAATCTTACCCAAAATCACCAAACGATTATTCCAGGGATTACTACTTTAACATAATCACGAAAATACATAGCTCAATATTTAAAATTCGCTGAAGATACTCGACCATGTACGCGTTGATATTTACCTTGATAAGCAGGATTAGTTTCTAGTCTGTTAGACATAAAATTGTAAAAATCTTGCATTACTTCCGACTGTTCATCAATTGATTTGTCATAGAACTTGCTCATGATGTCAAGTTGGGTTTGAATCTGCTTAAAGACATCCTTGGCAACAGCATCTTTCAGCTGTAAGTCTTTACTCAATTGATGTATTTCAGCGATTGTGAAGACATCTTTTGATGGTGATTGAGTGGTACTTTCTGCAGTAAATAAAAACAAATTAAAATAATTTGCTATCAACAAGTTAGTATATGACAACTGAAAAATAAAAATGAATGAGTAAACATAAGAAAGAATGAATTTAACCAAATACATTTCAGCTAACATCCAAATCACTTAATAAAAACCATTCTGAAACCAAATTTATTTTTCAACAGTCCAAATTTGAATCTGTATTGTCTGAAAACTCTTCAAATCGCACATAAATAAAAAAATGTCTCATTAAATTAAATTCTCTAAAAAATTTTTATTAACCTCAAAATACATTATAGGACTCACATAATTAGCAAAACATTTTCCCCAGAACTAAGTCAGAGTTTGTGTTTTTCTCTTGGCAATGTGGATAGTAACATCAGTTTCAGAGCGATGTGGTTAAATCAGGGATGTATTGGAGCGTTATGGCAGGGTATACGGGCATTAACCTACTAGTTTGTTTCAAAAATAATGTATACCCTCTGTTTAAGAAATTTTGCAGAAAATTCAGAACCAAAAATAGGGTGAGGAGGGAATGGATTTGTGTCTTGCCCTATCGTACGGGATGTTGTTTCAGGAAAACTAAAATTCTTAGTATGTCTATTTATTTAAGTTTTAATCTCAGTTCCCCATCATCTTTCCTCTAAATTTTTAGTTGGCTTTAGTGTATACCTTCTCATTTTTGGATTTATGTATGGTTTATGAATCATTTTTAAGACTGCAGTACTGGGATTAGTCATTCAAAGTAACTTTGAACCATGTTATATCTTTTAGTGCATTTGATTAAAAAATGTAACTAGAAGTCCACCTATGAACTCTGCTTAATAGGTTATAAAATCAATTATTTACTCTTAATTTTTAATTTGTTAAATATACTAAAAAATATAACGTGGTTAAGTTAATCCCCATTGTTCAAAGTTACCCTGAATGACTAATTGCTTTACTCTTTCTTCCAGGGAAAGAAATGAATAGAGAGTTGGTAGGGGTTGAGATTAGCTAGTGTACTGCATCCGATTTTTCATAAGAATAAAGAAAAGTTATTGTTTTAGACAATTACATTCTGATTTGGTTAAGTTCTGAGAAATGACTATTTAATTTCAAACAGTATGTACAGAAATGAATACAGTCCTTGACCGCGACTACTAAAGATATATTATTATACAAGGCAGCATAGCAATAAATTTTCAACAAAAACATTAATTATTTGATTTGAAAGAAAAAAAAAAAAAAACAAAAAAACAAAAAAAAAAAAACAGCACAAAATCATTCTATAATACAAAAATGAATAGCAAACATTTCAACCTCACTTTTTCCAGTAGAAACTTTCAAATGTGATAAAGTACTAAATAATATTTTTTCTTTTTTAATTAACAGAAATGTTTCATACCTTTTGACGTGTGTCCTCTTTTAATAATGCTTTTGATAGTTTTACTTCTTTTCTCTGTTTGCTGCTTTTTCTTCTCTTCAAATTTTGAGAAACCAAGGCTGATTGAGCTTTCATGAGCATCACTGTAACTTCTCACAACTCTGGAAGTATACGGAAGTAAATAAAAGGGAGATATACATTAAAAACACTTACATAACTCAATGAAAAATGTATGCACAAAAATATTTAAAAGGATTTTTCCTTCTATTAGTTTTAACAGCAATTTTTTTGTAATTGCAAAAAAAAAAAAAAAATTCTTATCAGACAAAGCCCATAAATGTGTTTTGATCAAGCTTATTTATATATTACAAGAACTAAATATAAATACTGGCACAACCATAACATCAGTTTATATTTTATACAATAAATAATTGGTATACTAAGAATTTATATCATGAAGAATGAAAAAAGTAAGCAGAACATGTAGTGATAGGAAATATATCCATTTTGCAGGGCTCCAGAAATTAGAAAGAAAAAAAAACTGAAAGATCATCTGCTCTAAAATATACAAAATTTACAAAAGGGATTGATGCAACCTCATTGTGAAATGCATAAAAAATTGAGTACAGGATTCCAACTCAATATTTGCCACTGTAAATAAGGCCTTTTTGCTTATTAAAATAAGGCCTTTTTAAGGCTATTTCCTCCATTTTTCGAGATTACTAAAAAATTGCCTGTGCTCTAATTTTTACACAACATGGCATATGACTTAAGAAAAATCTAAGACTTCTTGATACTGGCACACCAAATTTTTTTTTGTGCCAGATGGGATATCTACCAAGTGAAAAATAATTTCACCGACATAAAACATTTACACCTATTAAATTAGTGTACACAAGTTGAATTTTGCTGCAATATGTTACAGCCATAACTCGCTTTATAATTAATACTTACATTAACAAGACACGCATTGCAATATTCAGAACTTACAAAATTTTACAGTAAGGTCACTATAAAATGACTACGCTACTTAATAAGAAAATAGTTGAACTGCTAACACCAAGGAATAGATGTGTACCTTAGTAATTTTAAAAGAAAAAACCATAAAATCACCAAATTTTATTTAATCACAACTTTACAAATTGAATTTATCTTTAAGAATTAATGTAAAATCTTTCCCTTATCTTGATTTCTTAACCGATCCCGATCGCTTATTGGTTGTCCATTACTGAAGAAAGAAAATGGAACGATTTCCACAACCTTTCGTTGCTTCAGTGTCAGAATATTGTATGGCAGTCTTGTTTTGATTGACATGTTGTTCAAGTTTCAAAACGAAATGGCAGAAAAAATATGCACGTAGTAGTTCAAAACGTTAAAAAAAAAAAAGGCTTTCAGGAAATTTTTAAGGACTTAAAAGAATAAATAAAGCCTTTTTAAGGACACTTATGTTTTTTCAAAGCAAATAAGGCCTTTTTTCGGCCTGCTTAAAAAGCATGGGAACCCTGATAATGTGCCGTAAAAAGAAGTTAAAACTTCCCTCCTACTTACTTTCAAAAACATAGATTCGCTGATTAAGAAAACTGAAATCAGTTGCCAGTTAAAATATATTGGTCGCCATATTTCACGAGCCCTGTCCATTAGTAGTAATAAATAGTCGATAACAGTTTATTGATCAAGATATACAAAATTGATGCATGTTACATTATGTTAAAATATTTAATTATTATCAGTGCTGAATTCCTTAATTTTTATGCCCACTTAATTTAACTGCACATTGTATTAATTATTTTCACATTATACAATCGCTGTAAGAGCTAAACAATGAAGAAAGTTTAAGTGAAATTTCTTATGTATCCCTAAAATCAAATAATAATAATGCTATTCCTAACCAATTAATAACAATAAATAACACAATTGCTTACTTTTTTGAGGGTCCTTTGGTATCATGAACAGGTTTTATTTTTTGATTTAGTTCTCTATAGCACTGGGAACAATATCCCTGCCATTCACGATTTCCATAGTAACCACATTTATTTTTACATTTTAGCTCTTGACTGTAAAGTGCTGAAGCCTTAGGTTTATTTGAACTGGGGGCAAAATCAGACATAACAAATAGAAAATCTGCAACAAAAGGTATAAATAATTAAGAAATAAAATTTGATAAGCCAAACTCAATACATGCAGAATTCAATTCAATGCAACAAAATACAATAAATTAACAGGTATGAAAAAGGGGGGGTGAGAGAGAATGCTGCACTAATTATAAATGTGTAATGTATGTATACACATTGAAATGTTTTCCTACAAAAAAATATTTAACCTAAACTTGATTTACAATGGAATTGTTTACTTCGAAAAGGTAATATTTCCATTTTGAAAAAGGAACAAATCCCAGTATTAGTTTATTAATTTTTATGGCAAAATTAATCAAAAATTGTTCTAATTTACCAGTATTGCATTGCTATTATCTACTAAAATAAATTAGTAAAAGATCAGACCCATAAAGTTTCTCAACTTTCAGAAGCCATTTTTTCTTTATTTCCTGATTTTTTTTTTTTTTAAAGAGTTGTTTGGAAGAGTTGGAAATCTTGATACAAGCTTCAAATTAATACCCAAAATATAAATATGTATCTTTTAAAACTTCTAATAAATGAAAGATTGGTTGGCGACAAGTGCCTTAAAACAGGT
The DNA here is from genome assembly GCA_038502835.1 of Octonoba sinensis. Lineage (NCBI taxonomy): Eukaryota > Metazoa > Arthropoda > Arachnida > Araneae > Uloboridae > Octonoba > Octonoba sinensis. Next base: position 86,357,451 of record CM076605.1, on the reverse strand, counting down.
TATACGACACTAAACTACGACCGATTTAAGCCCTTGTGTAAAACAAAAGAAATAAAATATAGAAATGGCTTACAAAGGGGCTTAATTTCTTAAATTTTGATCAAAATGTGCCAAATTATGCAAAAAAAAAAAAAAAAAAAAGAAAGAAATTTTACGTTTTTAACAGAATTAAATTCCGTAGAAAATAAGCTAAAAGTAACTGAGGGAAGGAGGTTCAGGGAAGACTGAAACATATAGAAGAGTAGAAAGGGCAGAATGGCAGACAATTTTAATAAGTTTTTTTTAAAAATAATAATTAAAAAAAAAGTACCTAAAAATAACATTTTTAATGCATCAAAATTTCTTTTTACAAGGATTTGCACTTTTACAATTAATTTAACTGATACATAGTCTACTTCCAAAATAAGATTCAAGAACTATTCAAGAACCATAGGAGCACTGTTGCATTCTGACATGATACGTAAATCACCATAATATTTAAAGTTAAATTTAATTTAGCAAAAATCAATATCACAGTGAAAAGAGATTTTATAATAATTTAAGAATTTTTCACTAAATGAATTTTAAAATCTTTTAAATAAAATACTATCACAGGATAGTTCTCAACAAATCATCTTTAAAACTTAAGTATGTCAGGGCACCTGTTTAAAATTTGCTTAAAAATTTTGTTAAACAATATTTGCTGATAAAAGATAATTTGAAAGAACAATAAAAAATGAGCTTAATAATTCCACATTTGAGCAAACTCAATTAACATACTGAATAATAATACTTGAAAATATAATATAGAAGTTGGATGCATATGAAATGTTGTTTTAAATATTTGCTTATTTTTTTTCATGGATATTAAATAATAATATTTATAAATCCTAAAGCTACATTATTTGTTTCAAATGAATTTTGAAGGTTTATTTGATTAAAAATCAAAGATGTTCTTTTAACCCCCAGAATCTTAATAGAATCGTCTTAACTGAGAATGAATGCAATTGCGAATAAATTCGTTCTGTTCACCTTCATCCTCAATTAACTTGAATAGCTACAATTATTTCGATAATACTAAGAATAAATAAAATAAAAATTTAAACAAATGAAATTTTTCAGAGGAGGAAAAAAACAATTTTTAATTAATTTCCTTTTCAAATCTCGAAAATATTTTTTCAGGTTATTATTTATTATATCTTTATACAATAAATATTTTATACAACAAATATCGATAAGTAGTATGCGCACTTGGTGTGAAAATTTCTTCAAAAACTAATTTACCTACCGAAGAAATATGAATTAAACTTAACATATTTTAGGGATAACAATACTAATTGATTAAAATAACTTTCGTAAAATTACAACGGTATGAAATTTTAGGAAATAAATAATATACATCAGGAATAAAGGGAAATTGTGAGTACATTTTCGAAAGACGTGCTATGTTGACTTCAAAAAAAAAAGATAATTTTCAAGATATATTAAGTCGCATTTTAAGTACAGAAAAAATGCCAAATAAGGAACTCTCGAAGTATTAGGAAGCATACTGTTTTTTGGAGATAAATACAAAGATGTTCACTTTTTCTTTCAACGACAAAGGCTTTGCATCACATGCCTATCGGAGAATTTTTACGAAAAGATAAACGGGGAAAATGTATTTGAACAATGAGTAACTGCTTTCCATTTTCCCTTCCAATGCGATTGAAGGAAGTAAACAAAACAATCAATTTCGACTACTGTTGCCATTAGGTATTTCAATAAAGAGAAAAAATACACGATGAAGTAGGAAAAAAAGGCAATAACGTGAATAAATTTCAAATTTTGTAGGAAGCATAAACTTTTATCAATTGAAAATTCCAAAACCGTCAACTGAGTTGTAATATTCATACGTATTTCTTTTGAATATTACCAGACTACAAGATGAGAATACATTTAAATAAATTGTTTGGCAACAAACGTTTTGTTTACATCAACAACATGGACGATTGCACATTTTTTCATCTTCGCCTAGTTTTATTTTAGTCATATATGTAAAAAAAATCAGATATCAGTGCTCTCAGAGAGTTATTTAGAATGGAGAGAAAATCTGTTAATCTTCTTGAGGTTGAAAGTAATCCAGATTCTGTTCATACGGAAGATGGAGCCATTGATTTAGAAGCGGAAACCATGTCACACCAAGAAGCTTTAGCATTTGTCGAAAGTGGAATCCTTGACATTATCAAAACTGATCCACTCTTGCAATACTTGCCATCTGGTGTTACGCTTGATGAATTAAATTCCATGCTAGCATTGGAACATGGACGCGCTATGACAGTTATAATTCATCGTGCGGATGGACAGTCGTATTCCATTGTAGTAGAACAGAAAGCCACTGTGTATGACTTGAAAAAAGCAATACAAAGACATGTTGTCACTAAATTGGTAATTTTTATTGCAGTTTTATATTGATTTTCTACCCGTAATAATGATATTGATGACGCAGCTTCAACAAGTCATTATTGAGAATTTAGTTATAGATATCGTGAAAAATCATAAAATGTTGCTCATGGTTATGTACCTTCATCATTATAAAAAAGGGCATATATTCATATAATTGTTAGAAGTTTCTAATTTTGAGTTTCTTCATCATGATTAAATTCTGAAAATATTTTGGAAGTTTTGTACATGGTTATGAATGTTTTATAATATTTTCCCTTATCATACAATCATTTCTTTTAATTTTTGTGTTTAATGAGTTCGTGATGGGCCAAATTTATTTTCTTGTGTATAAATAATCTTCCTATGACATTTGGAGAAAAATATATCTGTCATGTATTTTGGGGATACAACGCATAAAAAGAGCATATTGAAATTATTTTGATCTTTTGCAAGCCTAATAGAGGGCTGATTTGAAATATCAGCATTAGTTAAGCATACCCAAATGTATCTCAACTTGGCAAAAAAAATTTGACATACTTTATGTTAAGTAATGATGAAATTACTTATATTATGATAAGTAGAAAGGGATTTGGTGTCCAATTGGACCAAAATCCTTAATTTTGTGTAAATAAAAAAAAGGGTATGAAGTATATCACCAATATTTTTTTTCCTTAATTTGTGCATTTTTAAAAATCTTGCTTAGCTCTGGTGATGAATTGAATAAAGCGATTGATTTTTTCGGTGGTGCCCATCCTCCCGCAGAGTGAGGGCGCACCCCCAAAAAGGTGACACAACCCCTCCCCTTGACAAAAAATGATGACCCCCAAACCCCCTGAAGACAACCCCCTTAAATATTTTAATGATGCAGTCTGTGCCCTGCCATGCACTACCCCCCCCCCCCCTTCCCCAGTAAACATCCCTGATTTTTTAATATGTGTAACAGTAAATGTACATTGACTGTGCTATTTATTATTTCAATTAATGCTGAATTGTTGCTTACTTCCTTTTTTATATATACAGTCGACGCTCGTTATAACGACCACACATTATAAAAACCCTTCCATTATAACGACCAGTGGTAAAAGTCCCAACTTTATCCCTATGAACTCTATATTAATTTGCTTTCGGCATAACGACCGTTCTGTATCGCCTAATCCAATACAACAACCGAATGCAGTGGACAGTACTTCTGGTATTTTTTTCAAATAGAGCATGTTTAAAAACTTGTAGCTTGATTATATTGTGCGTAGAGAGCTGCATGGAGTCTTCAGTGTTTAGTCCAGCTTTGTCAGGGGGGTGGATTACCGACTGTATTATAAAAACTTAGGGGATGTTGATATTGTAATGCATGTAGCACTTGAAAGAGCATTCGTGCATTGACTCTAGTACTGTGTATGCCTCTAAATCTGTGTATGTTATCTTTTTCCAACAGATTAAGTGGCAACTTTGATATTTCTTTTTGTGATTTCTTTCATCGAATGTAAAATTTTATAACATAACATTTCTCTAACAATTATTCCATATTCTTCATTGGCGAAAAATGTATTCTTTGTGACAGCAGACATAAGAAACATTCAGAATGACATGTGATGTTATTTTAAATTTTATTTTTTTACAAAGAAAAAACTTATTTTGAGAATGGTCATAATAAGCACTTATTAAGTTAAAATGCTGTATTGTTATGTTATTTATTATTTGCACACGACTTAATTGACTGTGGTTAAAACTTATATTTCAGAAAACGCTGCTAAGGGGAATTAAGCTGTTCATTTTTAATCTTTTTTTTAACATAGAAACAACTTATTTTGGAAATGGTTGTAATAAGCACTTATTAAGTTAAAATGTTACATTGTTATGTTGTTTATAATTTACACACGAGTTATCTGACTGTGGTTAAAAATTTGTATTTCAGAAAAGAGAGGGCTGCGAAAGGACATTGAGCTGGAGGTACGTGTGGAAGACATATTGGTTGTCTTTTGAAGGACAGAAACTGACCCAGGATCATAAGCCATTAAAAGACTATGGCATTAGTAACAACTCCGAGTTGTCTTTTGTGAAAAGATTAAGAAACAAATAACTACATTTTAGTAATAATCTCATCTGTTCTTATCTTATCATTTATCAATTTTATTGTAGGTTTATTATGTAAAAACTGCAGAAAGCTTGTATTAAAGTTTTATATTTAAAAGTATTTTTATGTATTGGCTTTCTTTGCATTCTCACACCTTTTATTTTTATTTACATTCTGAAACTTTTTTTTACAAATATTAAAAGTACTAATACAAATACAAAAGTGACGACCAGCAACAGGCTCAGGGCCCAGCTAGGCTGATCCTAGTCAATTCAGCAGCCCCCAATGAACATCAAGAGCTTTCTTAAACGTTTTTACCCCACTGCAATTAACAGTCGCTTCCGGTAAACTATTCCAACTGCCTACAACCCTATTGAAGTATTAATTTTATTCTAATTTCAAGATTAGCCTGAAATTTGAAAAGCTTAAAACGATCTCTGGTTCTACTTTCAGCACATAGCTGTAACCCATCAACATTTCCCATTTTAATGAATTTAAACAACTGAATCATGTCCCCTGTAACTCTCCTTTGCTCAACAGAGGCGTAGCTAGGTGGGGTAAGGAGGGACAGCTGTCCCCCGGCGCAGTGTCAAGGGACACCAAATTAATGTTAATTTATTTTATGTTTAAATGCGAAAAGAAAATTATTTGAACTGAAGAGGTGTGAATATGTTCAACAAAAAAGTGGGAGCACCGCAAATCATATCGTTGCGAAGCCAAAGTGTCCCATTTTTCCCTTAGAAGTGAATGGTCCCTAAAAAAAAAAGAAATTTAAAAGGGCTGCTTTTTGGAGCTTAATCATTTCGGAAGCATAAAAGATTTTTTAATTCCTTTTAGGGGCACCTCTAGGCCCCCAGGGGGCACAAAGTCTTCAGTTGTCCCCGGGCGCTGAAAACCCTAGCTACGCCTCTGTTGCTCAAGACTACTGAATTGCTAAATAAGATATTTTAATAATTAATTTGTTTTCATGTCCAACAGTGATTGTAAATTTCATTCACACCACAGGCATTAAATGCTCTTGTACTTTTCATTTTTCTGTTTTTTTTTTTTTTTTTTCAAGACCGTTTTTCTTTTCAGAAATCAATTTGTTTTCATCTCTAACAGTGTTTGAAAATTTCATTAACACTCCAGGCTATAACCGCTCTTGTATTTTTCAAAGAAAAAAAATCTATCAAGTTAAATACTAATTTTTCTTTTGAAATCTTTATTATTTCAATTAGCTTCATTCAATTTTAACAACTTGTTTTGATGTTTCGAAGGAATTCGTGTGCAACAACAAGCAATAAGGCACGAAGTTTACTGTTATATCTCTTTTTGGAGCGATGAAGGTGAAAATTCTACATAAAACAGAAGTAATGATTAGAGCCCCATTATGCCGAGCCAACACACCCGCCATTTAAAATCGGAACGCATATCCTCCTTTCTACTACTCTGTCGTAGACGCCGAGAGCTAGATCGGTCGCTTCCTAAAGTAAGGTTAGCAGCACAGCATTTTCGATGGGCGTACAGAGAGTCTATTCCCTTTTACCCGATAATCATGGCCTTTGTACATAGAACTTAAATTATTCCTAATTTTAAATATTTCTAGTCTCGGCCTATGCGGAGCACAAGGGGTGTGCCATACTTTATATGGCAATGAGAGTTGTCAGAACCGTTTTGGAAAGTTTTGCCGAATAGAACATATAATGATAGTTGATTCAGCTCTGTGGGGAAAAAGTTTTTGAGCTTTTTTTATTTTTTTTGTTCATTTTTTAAAATTTTTTACTTTTTTTTTTTTTGATTTTGTTAAATAGTATTTCTATTTTTTTGCTTCAAATTTTATAAAATTAAACATTTTTTTTTCCATAAAAATAAACATAAGAGAAAGGAAGTGAGAAAAAGTCAGTACGAAATCATTTCAGGCGCAAACCGTCGTCAAGAGGCGCGAACCAATCAGGAGATCCTCATTAGGGGGGGGGTCGAACTGAGGGTTTGGGAGGGGGTTGTTCGGGGTGCTGAGAGAATCATAATTTATATTTTGAGATTGGTGAGGGTAGCGATACTTTTCGTTTCTGTGGTAGTAGAGGCTTTGTTCTTCGATGTAGGGATTTGAATGGAAGGGGATGAGGGAGTAAAAAGACTTAGCAGTTTTGATTATATATCTTGATACCGAGTTGATGCCGAGGTCCGCATGTAAATCTTTCCCTCTGTCGTATCTGCCGGCTTGCTTTATTTGTCTGACAGTTTTGTTCTGTATTATTTGTAGGTTACAAATATTGGTTTTTGCAGCAAATCCCCAGATAACAGATCCGTATAATAGAGTGGGTCTAACTATGGTGTTAAAGATCAGTTTTTTATTCTTCTGTGAGAGTTCGCTGTGGTAGCCAAGAAGGGGTTTGAGAGCGTACACTTTATGATCGGCGTTTTTGATAATATTCATGATATGCGTGTTGAAGTAGAGACCTTGGTCGAGTGTAATTCCAAGATACTTGACCGATTTGGAGTAAGGTAGTTGAACGTTGTTTATGACTATACGATTTGGATTTTTCTTTCTATCGTTTTTTTTTGAAGCACATTATTTTTGTTTTGTCAGGGTTTAGCGTTATGCGCCATTTGTTGTACCAGGTAGATAATTCGTTTAAATATTTCTGTAGGTTTTTTCCTGATTTCCGTCTATTGTAATGTTTTGTGAGAGCGGCGGTGTCGTCCGCATATAAAGCCATCATAATCTCCTCATTTTTTGGCATATCATGTAAATAAACATTAAATAATGCTGGGGCTATGAGTGAACCTTGCGGAACACCACTAAGCATATCGCGTGGAAGTAAGGTTAGAAAACTACACAACATATGATGCATTTCTTGACAATTTTTGAGCTGGTTGTCACAGATTACCGAGAAACTTGATATCTTTCTCTGAAGGTGTGCTGAGTGCGGGGAAAGAGAGAATTTTATTGATAAACTGCTATCAAGAAAATTTTTTTAACAAGTTCTTCGTAAATTTGCAGAAACACTCAGTCTAATTTCTGTGTTTTGCCCAAAAAATTTTAGTGTGGAAAAAACCACACACACACAAAAAAAAAAAAAAAAAAAACCCTCTTCAGCAAAATCCTGTATCTGCGCGCACTAAAGGCAGCTGCTTCATAGCGAAGCTCTGGTTCCACCGTATTTTCATAACTTAAAAAATAATTCCTCCGCTTGATGCAATAATTTGGGACAGATAGGAAATCTTAAAATGCTGATGAATTAAATTTCGTTTGCCCGATAGCGTGCAAAGCAGTAAAACAATACTACTTGCTCAAAAATAACTGCTTAGAGAAGCAAAGTCTACATGTGGGGTTTCATTCATCGTGCTCCAAAAACAAGTCATTTATTTTCCACTGTATAGTTTTAGAAACGCTAATTCCGCAGATTTTCTTTTATCATTTGTATCAAGGACCAAAGAATCGAGACTAGCCAAAAAAAAAAAGGCGATTAGTTCCTCTGCGTAGTTGCGTTGAATAGCAGAGACGTAACAGACTAGGTAATAGTTCAAAGCAGACGAAAAAACAATCTGTTCCAGAATCTCATATTGCACAGCAATGATGGAGAACTCGTTAAAATGGTTTTTATGCCCGTGCGACCAGTGCGAATGTCCCTCACTCCCAGCTATCACACAAAAAACTTTGTCCAACTTTCGATGAACTAGCAGTTTTGTCCTGTTGGTTACATTACCGATATGTTCCAAAGAGAGGTCCAAATTCAAACAAAGTTTTGTAAAAATGACTCGGATTTTGTAGTTCAATTAATCAGAATACCTGTACTAGCGTCGCTAAAAAGAGTTTGCTCTTTCAATGGCAAAAAGATCGTGAAAGTAGAAATTTTCGTGAAGTTTCGCTAAAACCCCCACAACTCTTTTTCTCTACACACCATATACTATATGTAGATATAGATATCAAACCGAATTATTTTATTTTTAAAACTTTCAACTTTTACTTTCAACTATAGGATTTTTTTTTTAAATCTTAATTTAATTTCTTCTTTTTTCTCTGACAGCATTAACAAAACATAAATAAACATTACATTTTTTTTTTGATTTAGTACTACTATAAGACAATATTTTTCTCGCCAAGCAAAATGTTGTTTCGGCTATGACCATTAAAAAAACTGCCATCTTTGGTTGCGAAATCTTTAATTTGTCAGATCCCAGCCCCCACACACACACCACGGAATGCGTTAAGTTTCAAAGATGTTTTTTCGTTCATTTGATTTTTTTTTTTGTAAAACATATTGAGGAACAAAGACACTACATTGAATAATTACAACTAAATAGTTTCCACCGATACCAACGCGTTCGCGTAAACCAGCGATTCCCAAACATTTTTCCTTTGCGAACCCCTTCTAAAATCTGAGAAAAAAAAAGGCGACTTCCTTTAGTAATTGTTAGTAACAGATAACAAAACTATTAAAATTTGCTATCACATTTATTTTCCATGTTGCACACAACATATTCACAACACGAAATGAAAACAGAATTGTAAAACATCCAAGTTTAAGTAAAAACTAAAATAATTACAAGAAAATATTCATTTTTCTTGTACAAGAAAATAATGTACATATCTTACACTTATTTTTTAAATTAAGTATTACTTTTTTGCAATTTATTCTTTTTGAATTATTAATAAGGTAGTAAACATAATTATGTATCCGCAAAAAATATGTTAAATAATAATATTTTTACCGATAGTGCGAAAAAGTTATGGAATATCATGAAAAATATACGTACAAAATTTTGAATCCAACAATAAATATCTTCCGGTTCCACTTTCGGGTTGAAATCAATACACTTCCCGAAGTAATAGAAATTTACAGAAATATGAAATTTACATATTTTTCAAATTTCTCATTGCGACAATGCAGAGAAGTTGGAATAAAGTGATTAAACGAGAGTACGAAATTTGAAATTAATAAATATCTTATGGTTTTAAAAATGAGGCTTGAGGCGAAAAAAGGCAAAATGTTATATTTTTGTAAATTTTCATATTTCGGACTCTTTCTTCGTGCTAGCGTGGGAAAAAATGGGAAATTGTAGGAAAAACATTAGTTCAAAATTTTAAATAAATTTCTTCTTTTACTACTTTGTGATTCACAGCTGGCAAAAGTGTACAAATAAGTTTTCAAATTTTGTACGTATGCTTCTTGTGCCAGCCCGCAACTTTTTCTCATTATCGGGAAAGCAATTTATAAAAAAAATCATTTTTGCGCTGTGTCCTAAAATGTATATGCTAATTTATTAGTTCCTTATTTCATTTACGTTAGCAATAAAAAAATATCCTCATTACAACATTATATTTGCGAATGCCTTCAAATACTGCGCGAATCCCGGTTGGGAAACGCTGGCGTGAACTCTAAAATCAGTAAATGTTTGGCGTTAAATTCAAAAACTTGCGGATTCTTTTTTTAAAACTTACTACGGTTAACCTCTCTTGTCCCTCGCCGATCAACATCGGATCTAAGAGGAACTTTAATGAATTTGAGAATATGCCACAGGTGATAACAGAAACTTTTCTCGTTATATATATATATATAGATCTTTAGGTGTTTTAGATTTGACTGGTAGGAAAATAAATTTAGAAACTGATGGACTAAAATTGATTTGGTAGATATTGCAAATCTAGCTCTCCTTTTTTCGTTAGCTTCTTTTTCCAAAAGCTCAAATAGTTATTATAATACCATAACAACTTTTATATTGGAAACATGTTATTAATGACATTAAATTTAAGGGTGAAAAAGTCAATAATTTGTTACTTTTTTTATATCACAGATGGCAGTAATAAAATTAAAAATAAAGAGTTAAATTGCATATTCACTTTCGTCAACTAAAGTTCTGACAAAGTAAGGTAAATGACCCAGTAGCGGACACTTAGTTCTTTAAGCTCCTAAAATAAGCGTATGTAACATTAAACTTGAATGAAATGACCAGAACATATAGCGAACGATTCCTAGTGCTGGTTAATAGAGCTAAAGTTGGCGTGGAGCATCTATGCAAGTACACGGAACATAATATTTAATAGCTGCTTCCACAACGGTCACATTAGCTGCTCTTTACTAAAGCCGATCCATAAGAAGGTTAGGGATTTGGGGAAAATATATGGGGAACAAGCGTGACATCATTTATGAAAGGTCCCTTAGTCATTTTTAAAATTATTTCTCCAAGTTAACAGCATAAAATCAGAGCTGATAAAATAGATCAATGGTTCCCAACCTTTTTTTCCTTGCGAACCCCCTTTTGTATCGTTAAAAATTATTTTCCCGACATTGCGAAAAAGTTAAAGTATGGAACGGTATGAGAAATGTCCACAGAATTTTTTAAATCAATCTATGAATATCACTCGGTTCCATTTTTCGGTTGAAATATAGAAAATTCTCAAATGTTGGAAATAAAGTGTGATAAATGCGAGTGCAAAGTTTAAAATTAACGAATAAATATCTTCCGGTTCCACTTTTAGGTCTGTATATGAAAAATTAGCCGAAATAATGCCACATTTTTCATTTTAGTAAATTCATATTTCCGACTCTTTCTTCGCGCTAGAGCGGAAAAAGAAAGAGAAACATGCATTCAAAATTTAAAATAAATCAATGAATAACTTTCGATACCACGTTGAAATTCAAATTTTCGATACTTCGATATTAGCAATAGAAATAGGTACATTCAAATTTTGCACGAATGCTTCGTGCAAAATTCGTGCACAGGACGGAGATCCGGTATACGGACGAATTTTTCAATATCCAAAATCCAATCCAGCCACTGCACGAAAGATCCGGTTATTCGGCTTGTCGATTCCTTTTAAAATCAAAAGTAGTTTAGGGTCAGCGGAAACTCCATATCCGGCAAAGGAACATTCCAAGCCAAATCATCCAGGGGTCGACACCCGAGGTCGGTTGATTTTGATGAAACTTGGTGAGATTGTTCTACACATAGATATAAGAACAACTGTAAAGTTTTATCCCAACATATTGATTAGTTTTTGAAATAGAACAGTTTAAAGTTTTGTCAGAAATTTGCAATTCGACGCTGATCGCAAATCAAGCAATTATATACTTCAATTGCATACTTCTGTATTTGCAATTGCATACTTCTATATTTTTTATCTTAAAAACGTTATTTTTGAAGTTAATTTTTTTTGCATTGTGTTCAGTATTTTTTGTGAATTGAAATATAGCATTAGATTTGGGATTTAAAGGAAGTAAGGCAACTTAAAAAATCTTTGAAGAACGAAATTGAGTTGTATTTAGTACAATGACTAAAGCCCACAACTTTTACGCATTATCGAGAAAACAATTTATTTGAAAACATAATTTTTAGACTTTATCCTAATTACGCTTATAAACTTCTGATTTCATTTTTACTTTCACGACAGTCATTAAAAATTCCGCCATTGCCATATTATTTTCGCGAACCCCATATCTACACTTCGCGAACCCCCAGGGGTTCGCGAACCACCGGTTGGGAGACACTGAAATAGATGATATTAATTTCTCTCAACTACTAATGCAAATAGGTGTCTTATAAATGTCCACTATAGATACAAATGAAGCGTTTAGTAAATTTGACGTAAAAATCCTAATTGTTCATCAAATGACATTCTATAGGTAATTAATTTTTAGAGAAATAGTTGGCGATTAAGCTGAATATGCAAATATTGATGCAAGTCCCTTGAAAAAATTTTGCCAAGTACAAGAGTACGAAAATTTTCTTAACTGTGTCCACTACCGGGTCATTTACCTTATATTTGTAATGTTTTGGTGCATAAATAACTAGTGCAGTTGTTGTAGAAACAATGTCAAATCCATTCCGTCAATTTCTAATGCATCGATCGTAAATCAGTAAGTTTAATTTTCAATGTTCTTCAATTTAACATACATTTAAAAACATAATTTTCAAACACAGAAGCATACAGGGAAAATTAAATATTAATAAAATTACTGTTTATAAAACTAGAAAAAAATATGCCTTTGTAGCAATATGATTTAAAAAGTAAAAAATAATCTTTGAATACAAAGGCGTGTTCAGTAGCAAGGGGCTGTCCCACAACTAAATATAACTTAATTTTTTGAATTATATTAAAATACCTAAATAATCAGAACAAAAACCTTGACCAAACTATTAATTTTAAGAAAAAAATGGTGTGGTACTTAATGATTAGAGATGTGAGTTTTCTGGAAAATTTTCCGAACATCAAAACAATGAAGCTTTCATAAAATTAAATTCTTATATGCAATTTTTAATTTGAAGTCGGTTCTGTTTTTTTATAAAAATTATTTTATTTTGTTCTTTTTAGTGTAAATACATTTTGTATACAAATACTCTATTTTTTTAAAAATCCATATCAAAGGGCAAAACTTCTTTAAATTAATGGCACTAAACACTAATCATTTGCATGATAAATTCCCTTTTGAAGTCTATTTTAGCAAACAAACTGATTGGATTAATTTTTGCCACAGAGAAGCCTTCAGTCAAACTCTTGCTGTAATTTCTTTTAATATTATAGCCCATGACAACAAACATGTTTTTAACAATGCTTTTATATTTATTAATAGATTTCCCAACAAAGAAAAATCAAGCCAAGCCTTTCGAATTAAAATTAAAAATATTTATTTTTCCCCCCTTAATGTTTTTTCTGAAAAACAAATGTAGTCAAATTGATTTTCAATATTTGAGTTAGACGACCCTCTATCGATTAAAGAAAAAAATCATCAAAATCGGTTCATTTAGTCAAAAGTTATGGATGAGAAAACAGAAAAAATACTACATTTCTGCCCATAAACTTTTTTTCTAACTATTGAATATGGTCAAACAAAGGTACGGGACCTATGGGAAACCACCACCGATCGATTTAAAAAAAAATCATGAAAATCGGTTTATCCGGTGAGAAGTTTGGAGTAAACAAACAAACAAACAAAAAACGACATACATACAATATGAATGTATAACCTCCTTCCTTTGTGAAGTCGGTTAAAAAAAGAGATTAAACAGAGATGTATTTTGATGAATGACACTTTTTTTTGTAATGGCAACCTATTTGCTGTTTACAAAAATTAAAGTTCCTTGACAATGGATAGTTCTAGTGGCGCCATCTTTTGACTGTGCAAAGTCAAGGATTCTTTACAGCTATCTTATTTGTTGGTTTTTTGTTTCTCGCCACAAACACCGCACTAAAAGGAGAAGGTTTATTCTCCTGTTAGTGATCTACCAATCAGGCCCAGATCTATAAATTTTGCCCCCCCCCACACAAGAGATAATTGAGGCCCCCTTTTTTCCAGATAGCTAAAAAAATTATATTTATATTGGGAGGTCGCGCGTTCGATACCCACTGAAGACCACCATGTATACTTGGGGATATGTGCATGTAAAATCCGTAGACCCCACTACCTCTCCCCGTGCGTAAGCAATCCTAAGGCCTCGGCTAACAGGTAGGGGTCTGGTGGAGAAAAGTATATAAATATAGACGTGTGTGTGTCATTGAAGCAGCTCATGAACTTTTTCAAGGGACCAGGAGAAAAAAACTTCTTCAGAAAAAAATTTAACAATGAAAAAAGAAAGAAATAAAAAAACGGTTGAATTTCCAAAACTTTTTGTTTTGACATTCAGTTTAAAATACCTATTACACGTACATAATGATTCTAAGAAGATCATATTAATCATTTTGAGAAAACTGCAAAAATTAACTACAATGTTTTTATATTCTCGTTATTATTATTATTTACTTACTTATTTATTTATTTTTTAAATCTGCGATTCAGAAGAAATATGAAACATTCAGAATCTTTTTGAGCTTAGCAATAATGCCACAGTAAGTTAAATATTTTGGAAATTTCAGTGCTCGATTTAAATGGGATTTTTCTTCGACTTGGTACAAAGTGTTCATTTTTTTACACGTATTTTACTTTCTATTCCTTTATAAATGAGAAAGTGAAGAAATTTTATTTGCACTCTGTTCATCACAAACGTTCAAACTGCACAATCGTGCCAAGTGCCAATGCAGAGTAATTAAGTTTAAATTGAAGAAGGCAAATATGTGCAGTTGTGACATTAACAAGTTCAAAGTTGTTAGTCATCAGTTTGCAATGAAAATTGAATACACAGGTTTTGAAAGTGAAATGGATCTGTGCGACAAAATAGCATGATTTTTTCACTTACAGCTTTACTTTCTTCAATAATAAAAAAATTAAACTCAGTGGGAGAAATAAAAGTAATAAACCACTTTAAAAAGCATAATAGAAATAGGAGAAAACTCGTGATGATAGAAAAGAAATTTATCTAGCAGGTTTCACTGTATGCATACCGGTAACTTATGACAGGAATACATAGCATTTGCATTAACATCAAAATAGTATTTATTTAGAGGTTTACACAATACGGTAAAAATTAGAGAAGAAGAATTCTTGTCAAAAATATGCGATGGTAATAGTGATTCTTTGCTGTATTTTTGAAGTGAAACTTCTTTATCGGGGTTGGAAAAAAATTTAGTGTAACATTTTTTCGTTACGCGTCACATTTTTCCGTTACGTGCCATCTTTTTCTTATCCCTACCACGCGTGATTCGAAGTATACTTTCTCCAGCGGAGTAGGGATTGGTAAATGTCTTTCAATCGAACTTTGGTGGATTAGATATTATTTTCATCGGAGACTTACGTCAATTACCTCCCGTTCGCGCTACTCCTATCTACAAGCAACCTAAGCAGACTATTGTTGGACCAATATTATGGCGAAATCTGAAATTTTATGAACTAGACCAAGTTATGCGTCAAGCAAATCAACAGTTCTCGTCAATACTTACAAAAATCGGGAACGGTGAACGTCTTAATGAAAGTGAAATATCTATCATTGAATCTCGTTTTTATTCCGTAGAAGAAGCTGCAACTAAGTGTCCTCAAGGTATTCGATTATTTAATACAAATTACGCAGTCACTGAGTATAATACTCGAATATTAAACTCTTATTCAGAAAAAATAATTTCAACTGCTAATGATGTTTATAGTTGATGTACTTCTAAGGATCAAGAGACTTTTGTGCACCAAAAACTACATAAAATGTCCTTGATTGATACAAATGGGTTGCCTTACCAAACAACATTTGTAATAAATATTTATTACATGATTACTACAAACATTGATGTATCTGACGGATTAGCAAATGGAGCTGTTGGGAAGTTAGTTCATGCAGAAACCGATATCGAAGGAGTAGTTAAAATAGCATGGCTTGAGTTTCCAGAATTACCTCGAATTGGTGAAAAATTGAGACGTAAAGCAGCAGGTCACGCAGCAGAAAATAATATCAGTCGAATGGCTGTACCAATTGCACAAAGATCCTCTACAATTCCGCGCAATAATAACAAAACTATAGTTGTTAAACGTACTCATATTCCGTTAGTTTGTGCTTGTGCTACTACCATTCATAAATCACAAGGTAGCACATTTCCGGAAATTGTTTATGAATATGAGAAACATCACAGCCAATCCTTGTTATATGTTGCTTTATCCCGGGTAACGAGTATTGAAGGATTGTATATAACTACTCTCAATAATGATAAAACATTTTATCATGGCCGAAAAACGTCAACGTCCACCATCGATTTACAAGCAGAATTTAAACGATTGTCTCTGAATAAAGTAGAGACTATAAATGAACAATTGTTTCAGTTTATAAATAACAGGAAAGGTTTGTCACTTTTTACTTTCAATTGTCAAAGTCTTAGAGCTCATGTAGCTGACCTGGATGATTCAATTGTGAAAAATTCGAATGTTTTAGTTCTGTCTGAAACATGGCTAAACAATGACAGTGAAATAAACATTACTGATTTCAAATGCATTGCACAATTTAAACGGCTGAACACAAGAGCAGGAGGTGTAGGAATATATCATAATTCTAAAGATGTTGCTAACATTGTAACTTCATCGATAGATTTTTCTGTTCTTTCTCCTGACTTTCATGGGTCACTAACTTCAGCAGTTGGTGATTTATGTATGGCTCAATGCACAATGGTAAATGGGATAAAAATTTTGATTGTTGCAATATATATATCTCCTAATCAGAAGGTGGACGATATTATTGATTTTATTCACCATTCATTGTTATCATACACAAGTGGCGGTGCCTCTTTACTCGGCAACAATAATGATAAAATACCGATGATATTAAGTGGAGATTTTAATATCAATTTTGCATCAGAAAAATCTTTGAAACTAATTGAATTTTTGAAAGATAAACTTAATTTATCCATGAAAAACAATCCTCAAACGTCGACAACGAGATCCGGCACTACAATTGATGGAGTTTTCGCTCGGTTACTAAATTTTGTGGAATGTAAACAATATATTTCGTATTTCAGTTACCATAAGCCATTAATAACACAAATATATAATAACGACATCAATGATAGTAATAATTATATTACAATTAATGAAATTCAATAATAATCTTTGTAGTAATAAGCTAAAATGGAATAATTGTAGAATTTGTATTTATGTCTATGATAATAAAAGCCTTTTATTAAACTTTATCTAATTTAACTTTATTTAACCAATTTCTGTAAAGTTGCATATAGTAAATTATTTTTTGAAAAATAACGTCATAAAGAAGTTTCACTTCTTACGAGTGTACGCTAGTACACGCACACATTTTTTTAAAAATAGTCTTGTGTCTTTTTTTCGTTGAAAAAAAAAAAACACTTTCGGCAAAATAGCACGTTTCTTAGCACTGCATACAGTAGCGTAACTATACCATCTGAGGCCCGTGGCAAATTCATAGGATGGAGCCTCAGAAAAAATCGTCAAGTTGTAATTTAATTTTTAGAACAATAGGTGTTACATATTTATAATGAAATAATTTAAGCTTAAGATGTTTATTAATACAGCTCTTTTCTACGAGCTTTCTGTTCCGCAAAAGTATCAATAACATCATCAAAGTTTAAAGGTCGGGCCACACAGAATTCTCAATAGACAGAATAGCCTAGTTACTTAGCTGTCTTGTCCCATAGAATTAATTAAATACGGTTTTATTAATTTTAGTTTCGAAAATGATCTTTTAGCACCATTTCTAGTCACTTCAACTTGTCTTTAACCCTCCACACCCCACCCCCTTCAACAAACGGGTTGGTTATCTAGGTTCTCGAGAAAAGGAAGTTCTTTTTTCCTTTTTCTGTTTGTTTATAATGGCTTTTTATGTTGTCAATATATGTCTTAACACATAAAAACGTTCCCGTGCATGCAATGTCGCAATTTTGAGCGCTAAAATGCGATATCAAACCGTCAACTTAAAAAAAAAAAAAAAAAAAAAAAAAAAAAAACGTTGCAGATTAAGCTAATAATTTAAAAAATCTTTGTGGAAGGCCTCCCCCAAAGTAATTTGTCTCTAGGGCTTTGATGACAAGTTTCTCCTCACGCCATCCAACCTACTTCTTGTTGGGTATGTTTTCCGAAGCACCCTCATGCTGGTGCTCTGTCGCCGTTCCCCCCCCCCCCCTCTGACCTCCGATGCTTTCTTAACTAGTCTTAACTATTGTCGTATTATCATCAATCAACCCGCTAATAATGCTGTTGGGCGGTGGAGGACAACTGTTCGATTCAGTATAGCAAATTGTGCCAAGTGCCCTTTGGATTAGTATCAGAATTTTCCTCCGTTGTTTTTGTACGCAATGATAATATTCAAAAATAAAATTTTCAATTATGATCTAAGTTCCAACTTCAAAATTTTAATGCAATGACTTCTAAAAAAAAAAAAAAAGGTTTTTCCTTAGGGCCCTTTTAAGCTTTGGGCCCCCCGCGGCGCGGGTACGCAGATCCGGGCCTGCTACCAATGTGTTCATTGGAAGATTTTTTGTCATTATTTTCAAATGAAGAAATTTACTAAATATAACAAAATTACATAAAATTACATAAATTGATTTTATAAGTGGCCAATAAAAAATTGGAATTATAACCTAAAACATTTGTTTGAATAATGCAAAAATTGATTAATGAAAGGAAATATAGAAAGTTTTATTGTATAATACAAAAAATATACCACAAAATTGACTTTTTGAAACGGAAAAATTTTCCTGAAAAATCTAGTGGAATATTTTCCATTTCGGAAGAATTTGCTCGTAACATCTCTATACTTGATAACAGTTGTTCTAAAATTTGTTACTGCTAGATATTCGTGCCAGAAAGGTAAACCACGCAGAACACGTGCTCTGATCAAAAATGGCGGATGTGTTCTCCTATCCATAGAAGGCTATAGATGTATCAGAAGAAAAGGGACCGCTCGGATCACGTACCAGTTTGTTCTATAGCTCGATGTAATATGCAATAAAAATACCTCAAAAGCTAATTTTTGTTCAAGGTCACCTTTTCCGTGTACTAGGCTTACTCCGCCTTGATATTTTTTACGGAGATTTATCACGTACAATATGATGGCCATTGCAATGTTAGCGACTCTTTTAAGGAGACAAAACGGGAACAAAAGAAACGAACACATATGGCTTCTAAAGAAGAGTTTAATGAAAATGAAGAAGCCAAAGGCGCCATTCAGATCACGTTCTACTTTGTTCTATAGTTCAATGTAATAGGCAATGAAAATACCTCAAAAGCTAATTTTAGTTCAAGGTCACCTTTCTCATGTACGAGGTTTACTTTGCCTCGATATTTTTTGCACGTATATTTATCACAGATCGCCACTGCAATGTTGACGACAATTTTAAGGAGGCAAAAAGGAAACAAATAACGAACACGTATGGCTTATAAAAAGTTTAATGAGAATGAAGAAGAAAAGGGATCGCTCAGATCACTTTCCAGTTAGTTCTATGGCCTCGATGTAATAAAAATTCCTCAACAGCAAATTTTAGTTCAAGGTCACCTTTACTGTGTACGAGGTTTACTTTTCAACCCAGATATTTATCAAAAATGGCCTTTGTAATGTTGGCGACTCTTCTGAGGAGACAAAAATAACGAACACATATGGCTTATAAAGAGTTTAATGAGAATGAAGAAGACAAGCACATGCATATGTACACACACTTCTCAAAAATGTAAAACAATGCGTACTCAATTTAAATAGGCAATAAATAATAGAAGCGACATGGATGCGAAAATGTGTGAGGGGGATTGCTCAGACCATGGCTGGGGTCTGCGAACTGTAGTTGTCGTGCGGCCACACCGCTATGTCCTCATTCTGAGACCTGCACAGGTACACGTAGGCAGAGATTGAGATGTCGTCGAACACACGAACGCAGTGGCTTCCTTGCTGGCAATCGCACCTGCAACACAGAGAGAAGATGTGTATGTTAAAACGAGTCTTGTGTCCAACAGAAATGTCTTGTTGGAATTTAGTCTTTTTCACACCAAAGGCGTAAAGACAAAAAACTCAGTGGCTGAGCAGTCTGAACGACTGGTTCCGGTACCTGCGTGCGTACAGTGAAGAGGCGTCGGTACGATTCTGACTTTCCCCTCGATGTATTTCCTTCTTTGTATAGTTAATCTGCTGTGCTGTCTTGTTCTATGAGATTTTGAGGCACATCCTTGAGAATAGCAAAAAAACTCGAATATTTATGTGACCTGAAATGTTCGTTAACAAACAAACAAGCAAACAAAAAAACTCTTTTCTCATCTGCGCAAAGCGCAACCGCAGATCATATTTTTGTCTTCAAAAATATGCTCTGCTCCTGCGCAGATGAGGAAAAGACAAGTTTTCTTGTCTTTGTCGCCTTTGACCAGCCTCACCAAGTTTAATTTCACTCCAAGCGGGGCATTTTCAGTTAGAGTGGACACAAAAAGATGTTGTTATTTCAGTCTAATCACACTTTGATTATTTTAGTGCCCTTTGACATTATAAAATAAACAAATGTACAGTGGGGTTGGATTTTGCGACGGCTCAGAATCTAACCTATGGTTTTTGTGCTAAAATACTTGTGTGAAAGTGTGTGTATGACCCGTAACGTGAAAAGATTAGAAAACACTGAACTAGCGAACGCATATTGCTTACTAACCAGCAATTATTAATTTTTCTTTTGCCCTGAGAGCCTGTAAAAAATTCTGAAAAGATCGCGG
Organism: Octonoba sinensis; assembly: GCA_038502835.1. Taxonomy (NCBI): domain Eukaryota; kingdom Metazoa; phylum Arthropoda; class Arachnida; order Araneae; family Uloboridae; genus Octonoba; species Octonoba sinensis. The sequence continues at coordinate 86,336,937 of CM076605.1, read as the reverse complement.
AACCACCGATTGCGGATCGCTGGGTCAAATCAAAAAAAAAAAAAAGAAAGAAAAAAAAATGTATGAAACTTAGTATTAAAGATCTGTTACATAAGTTAGTTGTATCATTTATTTAAAATAACATTTAAATGTAAAAATAAATAATTATGATTAAATAAATCTTTGTGGAAAATTCCATTAAATTATAAAAAATAATTACAAAATATAGCGTAGAAGAAAATGCGAGAAGTAAGAAGCGACAAATGTAAAGAATCCACTCCAGTGCTTGTCAACATTCAACGATAAAAGCACGAATTCTAGGTACTAAAATTATGCCATTGGTGCAAAAAACGTCGTACAATTAATCTAACTTTTTAGAATTGTTTAATCATTGAATGCTTTTTCTTCCAACTGACGATTTTGAGTTTGACGCTTCCAGAAGCACGCCACAGATTTTAATGAATGTTTACTCTTTTGGTTTCGTCCTTCAGGATTGGTCCTAGAGGGACTTACATACATAACCAAATAACGCAGAGTGCAACTGATGATAGCAGTGGTACGTTCTTCAATAATATACACATAAATTTTGATAAATTTCACTGGTAGTAAAAGATAAAATAATTTTTATAAAAAAACAGAACCGACTTCAAATTAAAAATTGCGCTGAAAAGTAAAAAATAAATTCATTCTTTAAACAACATCGATGTGACCTTTAAACATAGTTTTAGAAGTCGGTGGAAAATTAGGATAGATAAAATATTTTGTAATCATGGATCAATTACAAATATATATATTTCGGCAGAATTAGCAACAGTTCCAATATGAAGTAGCAAATGGTATAATGGTAATTAGACCCATAATTTTGCACCGACTTCTAAAACTATGTTTAAAAGTCACATCGATGTTGTTTAAAGAATGAATTTATTTTTTACTTTTTAGCGCAATTTTTAATGTGAAGTCGTTCTGTTTTTTTATAAAAATTATTTTATTTTATTCTTTTTAGTGTAAATACATTTTGTATATAAATACTCTATTTTTTTAAAAATCCATATCAAAGGGCAAAACTTATTTAAATTAATGGCACTAAAAACTAATCATTTGCATGATAAATTCCCTTTTGTAGTCTATTTTAGCAAACAAACTGATTGGATTAATTTTTGCCAGAGAAGCCTTCAGTCAAACTCTTGCTGTAATTTCTTTTAATATTATAGCCCATGACAACAAATGTTTTTAACAATGCTTTTATATTTATTAATAGATTTCCCAACAAAGAAAAATCAAGACAAGCATTTCCAATTAAAATAAAAAATACTTATTTTTCACTCGTAACGTTTTTTCTAAAAAACAAATGTAGGCAAATTGATATGCAATATTTGAGTTAGACGACCCTCTATCGATTAAAGAAAAAATCATCAAAATCGGTTCATTTAGTCAAAAGTTATGGATGAAAAGACAAAAAAAAATACTACATTTCTGCCCATTACTTTTGTTCTAATTATCGAATATGGTCAAACGAAAGTACGGGACCTATGGGAAACGACCCCTGATCGATTGAAAAAAAAAATCATGAAAATCGGCTCATCCGGTGCGAAGTTATGAGTGGACAAAGAAACAAAAAAAACGACATACATACAATACGAATGTATAACCTCCTTCCTTTGTGAAGTCGGTTAATAAAATGCTAATAAATTAAAATTGACTTAGAAGTCGGGTTACTATAATTTTGAAATCTTTTTTTTTTCTGGCATCAGTTATTGTAGAAACTGTCAGATCTATTCGGTCAATTTTAATGTGAAGGTAAAGCAGCGGATTCAGATTGTGAAAATTCTTTCACCGAAAGTATAATACATTCAACAACGTAATTTCGAAGCTCAGAGGCATGCAGGAGTACATAGTAATAAAACACGGCAAGGTATATCAAAACAAACAGTAGTAATAAAATTTTCAATCGAAATGTGTATGCTGGTAGTTTGGTTTGATCTGAGCGACCTGCGTTTTTTCAGTTCTAAAAAGATAATACTATTTTTTAGAACAGATGATTTTTTTTACGAATGGATATGCTTTAAACAAAAAGCATGGAAATTACACCCATGAGGGATTGGATTTCCGATCATGGGAGATGTTATGGAAACGTGATTTATTGTACATTGGTGGGGGGAAAAATATGTTTTTCCTTTTTTTGGAGATGGGGAGGGCGAAGGAATACCTTAAATTGAAACAGATTGGTAACTTCCGAAAAGGTATTGACTTGAACCTTCGTTTATTCGTATTTCACAGAACAAAAAGTCAGGTCAAACACAGTGCCCCAACACACAGTTGGATATTTTTTTTCATCTTTATTAGAAGTGATCTTAACTTGCCAAAGAGCATTGTTTAAATTCAAAAACCTTAAAGAATTTCTGTGATTTATTGCAATAAAAGTAATAAATGTGAGCACCATTTTTCTGGTAGAATGATTACAAAAAATTTAAAGCCCAATTTACTCGTCTAAAGGCAATTATACATTTTTTTAATAGGCACGGGAAACTTTTTTCTTTATAAGTGAAAAAATTATTAATGCATGTTTTTTAATTTCTAGCTCGTGTCTCAACTGTTTTTAGTGCATATTTGCATGTATATTTTAATGAGTTTTTAGTGAATACTAATGATCACCCTGTGGTCGAAATTCGACCGTAATTCAATAACTTTTTACGTTAGAACATTGTTGAGTTTTTTTTTTTTTTTTTGTCAAAGAGCATATCTATATGTCCTTCGCACATAATTTTTGTCTTCAATTTTGTTCAATTACGTCAGTTGCAAGCGTGTACAAATGCGTTATTATGAATAAATCTTCGAGTTATTCAAAAAATGCGAACGATAGGGAAAAATGAGGTATAGTTTGACAAAGCCATATTTAAAAAACAGTAACTCGTGCTTTGACATTTTCTTGTTTTTTTATTACTATATATATTGCCCTTTCTTCGCCAAGGCCGCACAGTTAATATTCATCTACTTTTCAAAAAATATTTAAAATTTAACTAAAAAATTAACACAAAAAATGAAAAATAAAGTAAAGCATAAGTGCTTCGTACTTTTTTTTTTTTTACATTCACTTCTTATTGAAACAAAAACACCGTGTGGTTAAAAACGTAAATTTGTCAATTGAACTTAGCCTGAAAATGATTTTAATGACTTAAAATCTCTGTGTAGACAATGATTTTTTTTTGGTAAAATCTCTACTTTGTACGACTGTTTGATTACAGACTAATATGTGTTGGGCATTGACAGATTTAAATAATCCGCAACTTGTTTTTTACTTCGAAGAATTTTTTTACTATGAATGAATAATCTAAATAAGCTTCCTCTTGCAGTGGATTTTATTGCGGGGGAGGAGAGGGTTAATGAAATCAATTGCAAGTCATCCACGCAGCATTTACTCCGATAAAAATCTTCTTTTTTATATAGATGGCAACATAGTTTTGTGTTTTTGGACTGCATTTTCTCTCTATTTTAAAAATTACAATAAATCAAGTATTTAGTGTTACCACTACAGCAGTGTTTCCCAACCTTTTCCCCTTGCGAACTCCTTCTAAGGTCCGAAAGAAAATGACGAACCCCTTTCTGAAGTCGTTAGTAACGGGTGACAAAACTACAAAATTTACTAGCACATCTACTTTCAATGTTGTACAATACTTCATAACAAGAAATGAAGACATAATTATTGTAAAACATCTAAGTTTAAATAAAAACTAAAATACAGCTACAAACATTTTTTTAAATTTTTTATTACTTTTTTAATATTTGTTCTTTTGAATTATTATTAGGGCAGTAAACATATGTATTCCTAAAAAAAAATAAATTCTTTTCCCGATAGATTCCATTTCCCGGCTGAAATGAACAAAATTAAGAAAACTTTTGGAAATTTAAAGAAAATGATGAAAAATGTTTTCAAGTTTCTAATTGTGATACTGTGATAATGCAGAAAAGATGGAATAAAGTGTGATAAATGCGAGTCCAAATTTGAAATTAATGAATAAATATCTTTTGGTTACACTTTAGGCTTTGCATAATGAAAAATTAGCCTAAAATAATGCAAAATTTTACATTTTGCGGAGTAAATTTTCATGTTTCCGACCCGTTCTTCGCGCTTGCGACGAACAAGTGGGAAATGGTAGAAGAAAAATACGTTCTAAAATTTAAAATAATTCAATAAATCTCTTTCGGTACCAATTTGTAATCCAGATTGGGATCTAAATTAGAAATCCGGCAGAAGTAGAAATATGGTGCATCTCAAATTTTGTATGTATGCCAGTTCGCTACTTCTCTGCATTATCTGGAAAACATTTTTTTTTTTTTTTCTAATGGGGCTGCAGTATTGGTCATCTACCATTGCAGACCTAGTGCGTCCCCGGAGATTGGTACCAACTCTTTTAGCGACACCACAATGAGTGTGGTACCTTTGCCGCAATTTTTTTGACGTTCAGTTTCCCCTAGATGGGGCACCTGAGTTCTCGTTGCTGCAATCTGAACTAGGAATTTAATTTAGCCGAGAGTATCCATGCCAAACGGATACTCAAGAGATCTTTAACATGCCGCATAATCATACGACATGGACGCAGACGATTTTCTGCATCTTGAAAATCCACCGACTTGGGCCTGGTTTGAACCTGCGATCTTGGGCATACGAGACCTGCGTCTTACCACTACGCCACCCTGTCGACTTATCTGGAAAACAATGTATTAAAAAAATCATTTTTGTTCTCCTTCCTAATAATGTAAATTTATTCTTTCATTTTTTTTTTCTTTTACGTTAGCGATAAAAAATTCCGCCATTGCAATACTTTTTTCGCGAACCCCCTATCTGCACCGCGTAAACCCCTAGGGGTTTGCGAACCACCGGTTGGGAAACGCTGCACTACGCTGCACGGCAAGGCCGTAGTCAGAAATTTTTTTCGGGGGGGGGGGGGGGCAACTTTGAAACACTAGTGTTGAGGAAAGTTTCAGGGAGGAATATATGCTACATTGCGAAAATTTTTAGGATTTCGGGGGTGGGGGGCCGTTGCCCCCCACCCCCCTCTGGATACGGCCTTGCTGCACGGGGGTCGTGAATACAGAGTTGGTGTTTGCTATTGATAATATTTCTCACACATGAAGATTTTGTATTTGTAATAAATGTATTTGCAACAAATATCATACATAAATGCTATGGCTAATATTTGCCCCATTTAAGGATTCTTCGCTGAGTGGGCGATTCTGTTGGTATTTAGCCATGAGTTTTTTTACTCATTGAGATCCAATTTAATGGGCCTGTAACACATATTATGCATAAATGTTAGCTTTCTGCACTGCTTATCGACATGAACTTTACCGATGCCAAATCTCACACTCCTCCGTGGGCTGCTCAATATGCTTAGAAAGGAGTACAACAACTTTTCTTCGCATATTCATATATAGATAACTAACTTAGTGAATAAAATATCAAGGATGACTGATCAAGTTCAGACCTGAACCCGTAAACAACTTTCAGACAGTTTCTTTATTTTCCGTTTTGGCCAAAGTTTGCTTTGTTTAAATATTTCAATTAGCCATAATATTTTCTCATTGTAACGGTTTGACCACAAAATTAGTTATAAAATGTAATGTATTTATAACAAGCATTAGAGATAAATTTTGCACGTATTAATGTATAGACTGGAGTACGCCCAACAGTAGAAATTCGATCGTAATAATTAAATTTGGCATTGAAAATATTATGTAATTTGAAGAGATAAGAACTTTTTATCAAATTTGTGGACTATAACGTCGAGTTTATTTTGATCAACCTCACTCAAAGCAAACCTGTTGCAAATCATTGTCGCCGCAGGGTCCATTGTGCTCATAAATACAGCCGCTTGTACTTCTACCGATTTCGTACTAAGTTGAGTGGCAGTTGAATAAAACTTAAATGTTTGCTTCCATATACTATTCTCATTTATCATTCCATTGTTTCAGAGAAGTCTTCACTCAAACTCTTTTTATAATTGCTTTTAATGTTATTGCTTAATGGAAACAAACACTTTTTAACAGTGAGTTTTATATTTATTACCTAATAATTTATTCAACGAAGACGTGTTACCCAGCTGCTGTCTATAACAAATATAACATTACAATTATTTTCTCAAAAATATATCCCACAAGTCATTTTTACAGCTAAACTCTCCTGCTGCAGCACAAATGTATTTCTCTAATTATTTCCAGTAATTATCCCCAAATTTTCATTTTTATCACCTATTTTTGCTTCTTGGTGCCTCAAAGTGCTCAAACTAACTTAAATGGTACCCGACCCGCCCCCAAGTCCCGCAGTGAACCAGTCGGTAGAAGCTCGGTTCCCGTTGAACACCGAAAGTGAAGCAACATTGACTGAGGTCAGTTTTTGCGAGGGTGACAACCTCTCGCGGCTGGTTGCTGTGGTGTCCGTGTACGCTTAGGGAGCTGGTGCACGTTAAATAGGTCGTGGCTCCGATGTCCTCCAAGTGAAACGATACCTCTGGGGGTGCCAACCCCGGATAATGGTCTCTCATCTGGGAGCTGGTTCAAAAAAAATAAGAGACGTTTCAAAGGGGCGGAAATCGGACCCCTGCCTACAAGGGCCCCGTTAGACTGAGGAGCAGCGTACCCGTTCTTCCTCGCCACGCGCGAGGAAACGACCCAATTTCGAATCTAATTCTGGTAATATGCATGGGTATACACATAAGGACTGCCGCCCACAGCTTGGGATAAAATTCTGGTCGCGTCACCTGACCACAATATCGTTTAAAAATTTCATAAATTTTGTGTGCATACTATCCCGTTTTAATAAATGTAGACTATAAATTTTATTTATCCATATATAAGTAGGCAAAGACGAAACAGTGGCCGTGGTAGCCAAGCGGTTAGGATGTCGATCGGAGGATCTCGGGTTCGAAACCCGAACCGCTGAAGACCCACCATGTACACTTGGGGATTCGTGCATGTAAAATTCGTTTATTTACTGAAAATGACATGTTTTATAATTGATATTTCTCTATTGCAAAACATATAATTTGCTCTGACTCAAGAATTTTTAAATTAAACAAAATATTTCCGTATTTTCAACTTACTTTTGACAAATTTCATATTCAGCGAAAGATCTTTAAGAATTTTCAAATTAAAAAAAAAAAGTTATATTCCCTATTTTCAGCATACATTTGAAAAAATTTTGTCTTAAAGGAAATATGTTGAAGAAGGGGACCCTGAAGTCCGGAGGCATTTCCGAGGGTACCGGGGGGGTTGAGATTTCCCCTTCCCTTCACCCATAGGTCTAAAAAGGAAGATGGCGTATTTGTGGTGGCGCCATCTGGTGTCATCCAAGTACATTATGAGCCAAGTCGTACTTCCACCATTGGTGCTCAGCCTCAGCTTGAAACGGAAGGCGCTCCATAATGCCTTATTCCTAGTTGCTCTGCGAAGGAGAACTTGGATATCCAAGTGGCATCTGTTTCTCAACCGATTTTCTCCTTTTTTTTTTCTTAGTAGCTATTGACGAGTTTTAGTGATATCAATTTTAAAAATTTTGGAAACAGTTTATTATTGGTTAATTATTTCCCATTTTCTTTTGTCAGGCAAGCCTCATTTATAATTGCAATGTTACATTGTTATAGATAGCACATGGGCAACATGTCTTTGCTGAACAAATTATTAGATAATAAATATAAAGCTCATTGCTAAAAAGAGCTTGTTGTCATTAAGCAGCAATATTTAAAGCAATTATAATAAGCGTTTGAGTAAAGGCTTCTATGATACAAAGGAATGAAAAATGAGACTAATGTAGGAAGCAAACATTTAAGTTTTATTAAACTGCCAGTACGAAATCGGCAGAAGTGCAAGAGGCTACATTAATGAGCGCATCTGGCCCTTTAGCGACAATGTTTTACAATACGCTTGCTTTGAGTGAAGATGATCGAAATAAACTCGTCGTTATAATCGCCAAATTTGATAAATGATCTATACATATATTTCACTTAACGTGGACAAGTTACGACTAAATTTTGCGTCACGATACGATACTGACATCATGCAAAAAGCAAACTATGGCAAAGCGATATTTAAAAATTTGATATTTGTACTTATTACAGTAACTTACGGACTTTAGCAAATTTATTTCTAGTTCTTAAAAAGTATTTTCATTCATAACTTAATTTTTAATTTCCGATTCTTTGGAGTGGCAACACCTTGGTTTGTTAAAATCGAGCTTGTTTATACCAAGCGATATTTTCTCAAGCCTTTTGCATGGAGGCAATTCATACAGCGTCATAGGTCACATGATAGCGATGTAAGCGATGTAAACAAAGGAAGCTGTAGTATCGGTTTACTTCGAGTTCGACCAATCTAATTACAACTAGGCTTAAATAAAATTCTACGTTATTAAAAACTAGGACTAAATAAAGTTCTACGTTATATAAAACTGACACTAAATAAAACACTATAACTATTATAATAATTCATAAATTTCTTTTATAATGAATAAATTAAAGGTAAATTACTGGGTTTATGGTCAGAAAAAGCTATGAAACTAGTCTAATTTTGAGATAGCTAATTTTGCTTCGTGAACTCCACGTAGAGCGAAATTAAAAATGTGGTAAACAAATCAGCGATCACCGTTGTCACGTGACGCGATGAATTGCCTCCATTATAAAGCGTTTTTTACGAGTTCTTCGGGAGATCATCTAGTACTTATATAATTATGTAAATAGAATAATGTTTTCAGTGATAAATTTCGTTATTACGGTCGAATTTTGACTCCTGGATTAACTCTAGTCTTTACAAAAGTTCGTTGATTTTTGTGTGCATATCTATCCCGTTCTGATAAAGGTAGACTAAAGATCTTATTTACCTTTTTGGTATCTCATACCGCCCGCAGCCCGGGAGAAAATTTTAGTTGCGCAACTGAAAATTATCTACATAAAATGTCATGGATTTTTGTGCGTATCTGTCCCATTTTGGAAAAGGTAGGTTAAAAGTCTTATTTATATTACTCAAAAAAAGATATCGTTCATACTTACGGGCTTTTGATGAAGTATTCAACATTCCTCATGAAAGGCCTGTACACCTCCCATCCACAAGGCGTAGACCTGGAACACCATTGTGCGGTGTCTCTCCTCTGGAAAACAAAATTTTAGATATTTAATCTAGAAACACTCAAAACGGTTCATACAAGCAAAAGCACACAAAAAATTTGTGCTGAAAGTATAAATATTCAACTTAAGGGGAGACAGCCCCCAAAAAAGTCGAAAAAACTCGAACGATTTTTGTTGCCTAAGTAGTAAAATAAATCTTTAAAAATGTTCCTTGAAAGTTTCAGAAACATTAAAGCAATATTTACTGACTTATCATTAATTTTATTAATGTGTGATTTGCCGCCTTTTCATTCAACCAAAATTGCGCTGAATATGAGCCGCATATTTATTTTTTAAAATAAAATAAAATAAGCAAGAAGAAGCAATTTCATCGTGACTGTAGCTGAAAAAAAAAAAGTTCCTTACTTGAAATTTCGATAAAGATATTGCAAGCCAAAAACTTAAAATGCTGTTTTCTCTTGCTCTGTTTTTTGCGCACTTCATCTCAATGCAAAGGCTTTTTAAAATTTGTGTGTATAAAATGTATTTTTTTTCCAACATGCACTGTTAGAAATTTCATCATGAAATTACGGTTAAATAATCGGCAGCAGTCTGTCCATCTAATTCACCGTTAAATTTACGGTTTGGAACATTTTTCTATTTTTACGGACCTAAACCATTTCCAATCAGCTAGCCTAAAAAGCCGTAAATAAAAAAGTTTACGGTTTTATAACCATTTAAAAATGTTTCAAAACAAAATTTTTACCGTTTTTGCACCATTTCGAAGCGTAGAATCTTCGAGGCATAGAAATTGTAAACGAAGCGTGCGGGAATCGAACCCGGGTGTATGGCATACCAATCTTGCGCTCTAGTCATTTGGCCATCTAAACCACTTAAAGCGGTCGTTTATTTATCAATAAATCTTCTTTTCCAACAGGCAAACTGCCTTAAAATAGAGATTTCAGTTTTTGATTGGATCCAAAGTCATTTTTGGTCTAAATCTACTGTATATTGACGAAAATCATTTTATTTGCTGCAAAAATTAAAATACAACCAAGCTTCAGCAGCTTAAATTATGGGTTCGCTCATTCGCAAAAAGTTCGGGAATCCGATGTTTGCAATTTTTGATTTAAGTGTGTATGTGTTTCTATTTATTAAATACTGCTTAAGCCACTATTTTTCTTCTTCTTTTTTTATATACCTATGCAGCTTTGAACTGATAAATCTTTATTCATATTTTAGCAACAACGCACGACGAGTAAGGTTTCGCAACCAAGATGGACGCCCGATTCTTATTGAGCGCTTGAAAACTACGGTTAGTCAAACTATGGTCAAACGTTCTTTAGGATAAACAGAGAATAAACGATTTTTGTTTCACAATCGGCGGTTGGAGTACCATCTTTTTAATTGTTATTCAGCTGTTGTAATTAAATATGGAAAAACAACAATCAAATAAATGGTTATTTTACTATTTTCTTACGGAAATTTTTAACAGTGTAAGTAGTAAATTAAATCTTTAAAAATGTTCCCTGAAAGTTTCAGAAAAATTGAAGCAATATTTATTTATTTATATCATTAATTTTTTTACTGTGTGATATGCCACCTTTTCATTCCGATACCGAAACTGTGCTGAATATAAGCCACATATCTATTTTTTAAAATAAAATAAGCAAGAAGAAGCAATTTCATCTTGACTGTAACTGAAGTAAAAAAGTTCCTTACTCGAAATTTTGACAAAGATATTGCAAGCCGAAAACTTAAAAATGCTGTTTTCTCTCACTTTGTTTTTTGCGCGCTTCATTTCAATTAAAATGCAAAGGCTTTTTTAAATTTGCATCTATAATGTGGATTTTTCCCCAGATGTTCCTGAAACTATACATAACAAATTTATATAACTTTTACGATAACTTAAGTACTTTTTTTATAATTCTTTTTGTAGGTTTTTTGAACTTTTCGTTGCTTTTTCTGCGTTATTTCAGTTTTTTTCTTAAAAAGCATATGATTTATACAAAATGCAAAGCATAAAAGTTTTGCTTTATGAGTAATGAATCAATAAAAATTTTTTGAGACTTACGCCAATTTCCGAAAAAGAAGATGCATTTTTAAAAATTGCTACATTTCGTTTAAAAATTAAAATTTTCAAATTATGTTTAAGAAATCCATTTTTTTAATATTAAATTTCTTATGAAGTGATATAACATGGCATGAGACAAAAATTGTAAATAAAAACACCATAGAGAAAAAAATGGTCTCATGGTGCCGATTCCTCTTAAGTAAAGCCCAAATGGTCAAAAAACATTACTTAAATACACGTCATCTCTCCCTTATGCGTCGGTAAAATGAAATAGGAAAAATAAAAGAGGAAAAACAGCATATACGTGGTTTTTTTAAGGCAGAAATGAAATTCAAGTTTTCTTCTACAGACCAAAATAAGTGTAAATGTAACTGAACAACAGCACAAAAATGTCAAAAGAGTGGTAGCCAGGCCCGTTATTCCAAAATTTTCCAGGGGTATAAACTCAATGTATATTGCGTTAAAAAAAATACATTTACAGTAAAATTTTTAAAGTTGACCACCTGTCTAAGTTGATCTCTTTTGTCAGAAACGGAATTAGCCCCTATATTATGTAATATAGAGAAACCTTTGTAAATTGACCGCCTAGATATTACCATGATATTTATTTATTTAATAACAAAAATACCTTTCCAGGATATTTTTTAGTGTTATAATGTTCTAACTGCATATGTCTACACTGCATGAATGAAACAGTAATTATAAAGGTTGTTCAAACCTTTTTCGAACTTTACCAATGGAAAAACTACTATGAGCATTCTTCGACTCGTTAAACAAATTTCTTCCTCTATGTTCTATCTGAGATAGACACTTTGAACAATTATATATTTTTAGGAAATTTTTACCATCAAATAAATAACTTACACAATTAATAACATATTTTATCCTTATTTTAACTAAGTACTTTAATTTTGAAGCTGTATGATACATTGTAAGCCCTTCAGGATTAATTTCTGTATTGGTATTTCAGATAATTGTGAAATAAAATAGCTAATTACTATTTCAAAGTAAGGTTTCTACATTAAGATAAATTTAAAAGTGTTTTAATTAGTTAAAGTGAAATGAATGCATGAAGTAAGAAAGACAAAATAATAAACAAACCATCCTCACTCTTTATAAGTTGACCCCCAAAGTTGTGCACCACAAGTATATTTACTAAGCCAATGGAGAGACAATTGACCCCACGCCTCCCCATGACTCCCCTAAATGACGGGCCGGGGGGTAGCTTCATTTCAGTGAATTAATTTAAGTCAAAAAAGATGTTAACAGGCACACAGTTAAAATAAAATGAAATTTACATAACATGGATGCTTTACAATTTTTTGACGTAGTGCTTCAAATGGGAAGATTTGAACTGTTTTCCCACATTATTTGAGAATGTCCATCGCAATTTCCTACAAATATTTATGCGTTACAACAGGCAGCGTTTTGTATAAGATTAATTTCGAAAAATACCGGCAGGGTATTAAACCTTCACAAAACCCTTGATTTTAACATATATTGCCAATCCTAGTGTGTTAATCTGTATGAAAGAAAGAACTATTATGAATCTCCCTCCCTCAGGAGAAATTGCTGGTTGCGCCACTGGATGACATAGCAAGCATATTTTAATTGATCGAAATAACTGTTTCAAAACAAAATAGAACTTTGATGATTAGAAAAGAAAGAACACCGTATGTCGAAGAATTTTTAAGACTGCAGCTGGAACTAAGCTTACAGTGGCGCTATTTGCGTTATCGATCATTCGTGAAACTCCTCAACTCTCTGTTAAGCTGATCCACTGCCAAAACCTCAGTTCATTTATTATTATTTTTTTCACTTTGATGACACTGACACTATACGAACAGCTTCGGCGCGAGCTTTGGAGCAGTCCTACAATGTGAGCTGGACAGGCATTCGAATCGCTGTGACAAATGTATTGAAGCCGAAGGAACTTATTTTGAATTAAAATACTTAAAAATTAATAATTACTAGTTTTTATTTTATTTTATAAAACTAGTCTTAAAAATTCTTTGACAACAGTGAAAAATTCTTTGACAAGTTTTTGCGAATAAATTATTCGCAGAAGTTTACATATATATATAATTTTTTTCTTATATATATATATATATATATATAAATTATATATATATATATATATATATATATAATTTTTTTACTCTTTACGTTTTTGAGTTGCTCCCTCCCCTTTGCTTCTTTCCATCCCTTTGTAACTTCATTTCTATTTTGATATGAACTTGATGTCAATGTATCCGCGGACTCTAACTTTTTCCGTTGACAGAAGATAAGAAAAAAATTAAATAAATAAATATTTTTTGCTCCACGAGCAACAACCACCCCCTAGCTTGGCCACTTTGCCCGGATTGGTGCTTTTACACAACAGTTGAACAGTTGTCTTTCCTTAACTATACTATCGCCGAAGCGGGATTTCGTAATTAAGAAACCGCCCTTTCGGAATAATTTCCTTGAAAAACGGCGAGTGACTTGGTTTAACAGTAGGGAACTGTTAAACCAAGGCCTTTTCCCTAAACTGGTTTTTCACCAAACATCAGGAAGATCAAAAACCACAGGAATTATAGTAACTCCGAGAAACCAAAAGCAATCGGGCGAGGTTTCTCGGAAAGACTGATAGTATAGTTGTAAGTGTAATAACAAGTTCTGACCTTTCCCAGGCAATGGAAGCATTTTGCACTCACTCCCTACACCCCTCTCCAAAAAAACAGTTATCACTTGCCTATTGTTTCCTTAAACAATCCCATTGCAAATTTACTCATGGAAAAGAACGCGCTTAAAATTTTCAACTGTTATGTTTGACTTCCAATGAACAAAGAACAAGCTTGCTCTTCCTTTTCTGTGATATGAATAACCCTCAAATTTGTGATTGTATTCGTTTATGTACACCCTGTACATTGCAACAGAATGAAGAAATATCAGCGGCAGCGAATGAGCAAATCAGCAGCAGCGAATTTTTCCACGGGGGGAGGGGGGGGGCAAAGGGCATAATTATCATTTTATATTGCATTAAACAAACAGCAAATTACAATAAAAATCCATTACATTCTCAAAGCCAGGGGGGGGGGGGTCAATTGCCTTTTCTTGACCCCCTAAATAACGGGCCTGGAGCAAGTGGGTTGAAATTACAACGCTATGAAATATAGCAATAATAATTGCTTTAAATGAAAGATAGGAGAGAAAAAGAAGGGAAAGACAGAAGAATGAAATGGGGAAGAAAAGAAGAGTAGTAGAAGGGGGGGGGGGCGGAGAAAAAGATGAAAAGTTTTTTTTTTTCTTTTTCGTTTTGTTTTGATTGGTATTTGCTTTTAAGATTTGAAATATTAATGTCTGAGAAGTATTTTTTAGGGTCATTGTCTTGAGCATAAAAAGCAATTGCTACATGAAGTAAGTTTTCCCGCATCTGTACTGTTACTATTATAAAAACATTTGTACAGTGAAGCTGAAAGAAGTTCCCAATCCAGCTTTCATTAGGGGCGGAAGAAAGGGGGGGGGGGGAAGCAATTGTACATGAAAAGTTTCTTTCTTTCTTTTTTTTTTTTTTATTATTGATACATGTGTTTAAGACATGAAAATTTTTGGTCAAGAACAGGGATGCACGAACTTTTTGAAGGGCCAAAAAATTAGAAAGTATCAGGTTGGGGGCCAAGTAACGTAATGTTTTATTCATAAAAATACAGGATGCATTTCAGTTTTTATTTTGAGGTAATATGCACGAATCACATGTAATCATAATTACTGTACTCGGGAACAGATTATTAAATAAAAGTTTTTAAAAATTAATGTAAATGAATTCAAACAAAATGAGGTATAAGATTTCTAAACAATTAATTGCACAACATTTATATATATCAATGAAGTGATTGGTCAAATGGCAAAAAAGAGGAATACTAAAATTTTTTACAAAAATGTGTGCAAATTATGAAAAGGAAGCAAATGGAAAATAAAAAGGTAATTTAAACTTAGAAAAACACAGCATTATTCTCTAAATTACAACTTTCTTTATAATTTAGATAATTTTTCTTTGATATTTTATAGTGTAAAATTTAAAATATATATTAAGAGTTAAAATGAGAAATTAATTAAAAGAGCGAATATAAATACAGAAGAAATAAACACACATATAATAAATAGCAAAATCCAAATGCTATGAGTCTGTACATCACGTTAAACCCTTGCGATTCAGAATTACTACTAGTCAATTTGGCTCGTAGAATTGTTTTTTTAACTAACCATTTACAAAATCTTATTAGTTAAATTGGCATCGTGATATTAAATTCATACGTGGACAATAAAAAAAAAAGTTAAACTGATTAGTTTATCAAAAATCAACATATCATTATTTTGTTCCATGGCATATAATTAAATATAAATCCTTTAATCACTAGTTTTTCTGCAGAAGATCTTTGTGAATTAATGTAAAAAATCGTTATTTATTTATTCATTTCCTAAATACATATCAACAATAAAATTTTCCTAAATATATATCAACAATAAAATTTTAAAAGTTTGATGATAAATTACACTTTATAAAGTAAAATAATTATTCAAATTGATATTATTAATTCTGAAAATTAATGTTTAATTAATAAATTTTTGTTTATTCATTACTACTAGTCAATTTGGCTAGTAGAAATTGTTTTTTTAACTAAACATTTACAAAATCTTATTAGTTAAATTGGCATAGTAATACAGTACTGAACCTCTTATCCGGGAACCAGAAAACCGGGAATTTTTCGTGAATTCCCCACCATTTTTGAAAAGTTCACGTTTTTTTGCCCATTTAGTAAAAATACGAATTTTTTAAAATGCCTTTAAAAATACGCATTTTTCCGTTACAAGTAACATATTCAGTGTTTATAAATCGAACAATTTAGTCTAAAAACGATGTTTTTTTAGGGGAGGGGGACATCAACTTACTTGCAGATGAAAATTAGGAAAAAAAAATCTCCAACGATACTTGAGAAAAATCAGACATTTTCTCTATTTTATTTCAATAATTAAACATGAAAGAAATAAGTAATTACATTCTTATATATACATTTATTTAATTTTCTCGTCAGTATTCGAAGACGAATTGCAACAAAAGTCGGACTATACGAAAGTTCGGAAAATTTCTAATACGGCAGATTCGCGACTTTTCCGCAATAGCTGATCGTGTGAAAATTAAACCTCGTTTATTTTTGTTTTATATATTTTTTATTTATTTAAGAGCTTAAATAAGGTAATAAGAATTTAAAATTGATATTAAGGCAACAAAAATTGCAACTGTGACAATGAATTCTTTATTAAAATCGAGTTTGCAAAAGCAAAATCGTTTTACACAAGTATGAAATTTGCGCGTTTCTGCATGTAAACATGCTTCTTACATTTCGTTTTCCTCCTTTTAGAAATCATTTATTACTGTAAAAATGATTGATGATCAGATTTCAAAAAATTAATAATTTGATAAACAAGATGTCCGTTTCGGAAAGCATCCAAATGGTGCTACACCCGAACGATGACAAAGAGCAAGAAAGCGATGAAGACGAAAATAATGACATTTTGCCTGGCTATGTCTAACGATCGTTGCTTTGAATTAACTAAAGAAATCATAGCAAGGAATGGGACAAAATTCTTTTATAGACGAAATAACGCACATAATGGCTGTTCGAAAAATCCAGCAATCGAATTTTCGACCATTTCCCGATAAGCTATTGTTCTGAAACTTTACATATAGCTCAGAACCAGATGACAATGCTATATTCCACCACTTTTATCATGATTTGATTAGTTTCTGAAGTATTTCCAATAAAATAAAATTAAATATGGCGATTAGTTCCGAAAATTACGACCAAAATTCAATAGCGGCTCTGCGATCGTATTTTTTTACTACGATTTTTCGTAAGCTTTTTTTTACAATTATTTTTTCTTTCGTATTTTTAAAATTTTATTATAATTATTCTTTTTTATGAACTATATTAGCGGGCCATAGTTTGTGCATCCCTGGTCAAGAAACACTTTTTTTTTAGGCTGTGTAAATAAGTTTCCCCGCAACTGTATTGTTACCGTTATGAAAACATTTGTACAGTGAATCTCAAAGCATTTTCAACGCAGCTTTTAGTAGCAGTGTGATATTTAATTATTCCGGTTTGCTATGCTACTATAAAAACCTGAAATGTTTGAACGTAGCAGAGCATGTGAATTTTAAAAAAAAATTAAAACAGAACTGGAATTTCTAACTAGTATTTTTTCTTGTTATAAATTGTTTTACTCAATTCAGGGTTAGGGAAATTAATGTTCTCTCCAGGGATCTGGAGAAACCCTTTTTTTTTTTTTGAGTTGCTCTGCTCCGACTTTTAAATACTTGTTCAGCGCTCCGAATAATTTTAATAGATTGTATTACTTTATCTATTCTACTCCCACAGTGGACCAGGAGGTAGAGGCTCGGTTTCCGCAGAACAGCGAAAGTGAAGCAACATTGATTGAAATCAGTGGTTTAGGAGGGTAAAAAGCGCCGCTCGGCTGGTTGCTTTGGGACCGCGTACGCTGAAGGGAGCTGGTGCACGTTAAATCCGTTGTGGCTCCAATGTCCTCCAAATGAAACAACACCTCTGGGGGGGTGCCGACCCAAGGTGACGGTCTCTCATCTGGGAGCTGGTTCAAAAATTAAGAGACCTCTCGAAGGGGCGAAAGTTGGACTCCTGCCTATAAGGGCCCCGTTAGACTCAGGAGCAATGCACCCACTCTTTCTCGCTTTGCGCGTGGACACGACACCAACTAACCAACTTATCTCTTTTTTCAGGGGTCGTGGTAGCCTAGTGGTTAGGATGTCGGACTTCGAACCGGAAGATTGGGTGTTCGATACCCGACTCGCTGAAGACCCACCCTGTACACTTGGGGATATGTGCATGTAAAATCCATGGACCCTGAAGTCCCGAGGCAGTTCCGAGGGTACCGAAGGGTGGAAAATTTCCCTTCCCTTCACTCTTGGGGAAAAGTAGGTGTCGTATCTTAGGTGGCACCATCTGGTGTACAAGTACATAATGAGCCAAGTCGTACTTCCACCGTTGTGGTGCTCATATATAAAACGGAATGTGCTCCTTACTGCTATGATTCCTGCTAGCTCTGCGAAGGGTGCTTGGATACCCAAGTGGCATCAGAAACAAGAACATCTCATTTTTCAGTTTATGTTTTCAGATGATAAAATGTTTAAAATGTTAAAAAACAACTTTGCAGTGGAGAACAAAACTTATTTTTCTCGGGCTCCGCTTTAGTTTCTAGCAAAATACCGTTACTCCTCTGCTCCGCTCTCCTGCTCTCCTCGCTCCAGATCCCTTGTTCTCCCTATCTTATTTTCAAACGACGCACGCTTTTCCTGCAAATATGCCCTGCCCTGCCCTTTTCAAAACTCTGGCTAAAAGAGAGATTAGTTGCCTTCCCCGGTCACTAAATACCCAACCCATTCTTGAAAATAAACATTCTCATGTCACACAACTTATGGGAACCGGTGGTCAAACATTTAAATTCTCACGATCTCGGAAATGCCATGTATCTACCGCGTCAAGTCGTAGAACGTCGAAACGATTAAGCACGCAAATATTCCTAATCGTTCTCCAAGCAGGCGTTTTTGATTCGTTGTCACGTCACACTCCCGTGCGAAAGGCATCTGGCATTTTGACCTTCGACGCTAGTAATTTGCCGCACGGAAGAACTGAATTTTTTCAATGATTAACTACTTACTGAGTTTTTTTTTTTTTTTTTTTGAAGCTTAAAAATGTATCGGCCAACTGTGAGAAAGTATTTTAATTCTCGTTCAGCGAACTTCATTGCAGAAAAGTGACTCATACTTCGACTCATAGAATGTTATTAATTCCAGCGACTTTTTTATATCTTTGAACGACTTGTCTTGTAAAAAAAATCTTATGCTGTCAAGGGAAATTTCGAAAAGTTTTCACCACTTTAACTGGAGTCTACTATGATTTTATGCTTTACTTGTTGGTTCCATAAAAATTTTTAAAAACATATATTTAATCGTAATCATAATATGCTTTTAGAGCATGTGTAATTGTATTGGAATTAATTGCATTTTAAAAATATAATAATCTCTTTTAAATACATATTCAATAATCATAGTGCGTTTGCATTCTGGTAAAAGTCCCTAGGTACATGAAGAATGAATAAATTAATTAATAAAATATAATGAAGTAAAATAAAAATGAATAAATAAATAAAAAGCAAATAAAACTAGCAGTAAAATAAATAAAAATATAAATAAAATGAATAAAAATAGAAATGAAATAAGTAGACATAGAAATAAAATAAATAAAAATAAAATATATAAATAAAAAGATTGACTGAGTATTGCATTTGCAGCTAGTTATTTCAGGGAAAAAAACAATAATACAATTTTCAGTTACAAAAGTAAACCAACCTACTGCAGGGGTTTAAAAGTCTTTGAAATGATTTTCACTTTTTTCCATTACGATTTGAAAGTTTAACAGCGGTTAAGCAGAATTGATATCTCAAAACTGGAGTTATGGACTTCGTGATTTTTTACAAAAACGTCGACAATATAGTTTAGAATAAGTACAATTGTGGCTATTACTGTGAACTTTTTGTGCATTTGTAATTGTAATTTTCTTTCGCACATTTCGTGACACTTGTCATTACTTTGAGCATTTTTGAAACCTTGTTTATTGAAGACATTGTGTAATCATATCCATTCTATCTCTGCTATAGGATACTTCTTGGGGCATAATGTAATAACCATTAACCATTTTATAGACATATTCGTTGTACGTTTTTTAGATGATAGTACACATTAAGTTTTGGCCACGGCAATTCTTATTTTATTTTTTAAGACCAAACTATTCTTCACAATTCTTGTTAACTAGATACTGCTTTGCGGAAACTCTTTGAAAAAGAAAACTGCGCAAGATGAAGTTTGTTCGAAAATCGTGCGTGATAGTTGTTTTAAATGTTATAGAAACTAGGGCTCACTTATGTCTAAAATTCGAAGATACATGAAAAAAGCATGCTCCTTTTCTTCAATGAAGCAACAACTTTATTTTCGAATAGTTTTAATAGCAATCACATAATTTATCATTTTTTATTTATTTATTTAATTTATTAATTTTATTTATAGAACTTTTATTGAGAAATAAAATGCGTTTAAACCGGCATTGTGGCGTCGTGGTAAGGCGTGGAACTCGCACGTGCCTGGTCAAACCATCGCGCCTGGCAATGCCGGTGGATTTCCAAGATGCAGAAAACCGTCTGCGCCCATGTCGTATGATTATGCGGCATGTAATAGGTCCCTTGAGTAGACATTTGACTTGAATAATTTCGGCTAAATTGAATTCCTAGTGCAATTTCCCAACAGAGTCCGGGTGCTCGCCCTTTCAGATGAAGAAACTAGACATCAAAATTCTCAAGCGGCGACGGTACCACACGCACACTCAATGTGGTGCCACTGAAAGAGATGGTACCAATCTTTGCTGAACGCACTAGGTCTGCAATTGGCAGAAGCTAACAGCAATCCATTAGAAATAAATAAACAAAATAAAAATGTATTTTATGTTAATATACCCTTGCTTTTGATTCTTTTGAGTAAAATTAAAGACACCAAATCATTTTTCACTCAAAATTAATTTTAACGCGATATAACTCATGTTTCAAATTGAAAGAAATTCTGATAAAAAATATAAGGGCAGTCGAGTACGAGAAATTCCTCTGCTCCTGCTCTAGGTCTCTGCTTACTCTTATACAGATAAAGTGGTGTGCATCTTATGCAACTGATTCCTTTTAAAAGCGGGTCATAGAAAGATCCTCTAGTTGCTTATCACATCAAAACGATCCTCCATTGAAGGAAAGCGTAGACGACTCCAAACTTCGCGTATGTTCTTCATTTTGAAACGCTCCTCGATATCAATTCGAAAGTATAGTACGACTTTGCATCATCGGGGAAACGTAAACATAGCAGTCTGAAGGCCCCGTTTGACGAAACAACCCTTTGGAAACCCTTAAAGACCTGCCGACAGACAACCCATCTCCATTTCCTCGTTTTTGTTGTACGTGTGTCAGTTGGGGCGGATCAAAATAAACATTTCTTCAGTCGTACCTCATTCTTGAACCTTGAACAGCTTTCAGATGACACGATGATTGAAGAGTCGTCTGCATTCGAGACGATCACGGGATCAATCGTGAATGGTGGGACAATTATATATTGTTCCAAAACTAGTGTAATTCTCCAGAACGCTAGACATAAATTATTTCACAATAATCTCCACCAGCTACGAATTTCTTGGGCATTTCACTACCTTTATTCTCTAAAATTTGAGTATCGTGTGAAATTGCATTGCATTATTTTATGAATTTATCATGTCATTTCATCCTTCTAAATACCCATTACTATGTTTTTTCGTTCACAAGTATCTATATCAGTGGTTCTCAACCTTTTTTCCTTGCGAACCCCTTTAAACATCCGGAAGAAAGTGGCGAACCCCTTTAAAGATCCGAAAGAAATGGCGAACCCCTTTCTGTAGTCGTTAGTAACAGGTAACAGAAGAATAAAATGTGCTAGCACATTAACACACCATGTGGAAAAATGTTTCAGAACAAGAAATGAAAATATTATTGAAAAATATCTAAGTTTAAATACAAACTAAAATTACTTTTTTAATATTTGTTGTGTTTTTTTTTTTTTTGAATTATTAATAGTGCAGTAAACATATGTATTCGCCAAAATATCTTTAAGAATTATTTTCCTGGTAGTGCTAAAAAGTTATGGAACGGCGAGAGAAAAAATATAAGTACAAAATTTTGCATTAATTAATAATATATCGCTCGGTTCCACTTTCGGGTATTTAAATATACAAAATTCGCAAAAGTTGGATTAAAATGCGATAAATGAGAGCACAAAATTTAAAATTAATGAACAAATATCTTCCACTTAGGATTCTGTATACGAGAAATTTGCCTAAAATAATGCAACATTTTATATTTTATTAAATTTTCCTGTTTTACACTCGTTTTCGGCGTTGTTGAGGAAGAAGTGGAAAATGGCATTAGAAACATTCGTTCAAAATTTAAGATAAATCAATGAATATCTTTTGATACCACTTTGAGTTTCAAATTTTCGAAATCAGGTAACAGTAGAAATAAGTGCCTTTCAAATTTTGTACGTATGCTTCTTCGCCAGTCCACAACTTTTACGAATTACTGAGAAAACAATTTATTAAAAAAATCATTTTTAAGCTCCGTTCTATGTAAATTAATTATTTCGTTTTTCTTGTCCATCAGCAATTAAAAATTCCGCCATTACTAGATTATTTTCGCGAACCCCTTTTCTACACCACACGAACCGCTGGGGGTTCGCGACCCACCGGTTGGGAAACGCTGATCTAGATCAACGATTCCCAGTGGTACGCAAAGCCTCTCCAGGTGGGACGCATGCAAATCAAAAAATAAAGAGAAGGACTGGACTTGAGAAGCATTGCGCTGCTTTCTGCTCAGGTGGCGCTCGGGCAATTACAGGGAAACACGGAGGAGTCTTTCCCAAAAGCAAATATGTTTTATATATTTTATATATTTTACTTTATATACAGCTTTACTTTAATAAACGCTTTTCTCTGCCCCCATAACCATGAAAAATTGCATAGTTTAATATGGCTACCCGCCCTAGTATTTTTCTATAATCTATTAGCATTCTATTGTATATAATAAAGCTATATTCACAGTGGTATGCAAATGGTTTGCATACAGTAATATTTGTTACATTAATATTAAAACATGAAAATTCGTCTAGAGCTATACGAGCCTACTTTCCAGTATACATCAATATCAAATTGATTACCTAGCTATCTCTCTCTTTCTCATTTCGCTTTTCTTCTTAATTACTTCAAAATATTCCTTTTTAAATGTTTTATACATATTCATTCATTCATTCATTCATTCATTCATTCACTCGTTCATTCATTCACTCATTCATTTATTCATTCATTCCTTCGGAAATGTCCTTAAAAATCCAGATCAAAAGTTTCGTGGGAGAAAGTTTTGTTTAGTCCTGGATGAACTTCCTATCTGTACATGTTCTACGTCATAGCATCATTCCTTTGTTCCAAGCAAATCCGTCAGTTAGAACAGGATTTAAATGATATGAGATAGAAATTTCCTTGCATGCGCTGTTGAACTTTTTTCGAACTATTCAAATTGAACAAAAATTGTTCAAACCAAAAGATGTTTCCCGTGGAGAGCTCCTTCAAATAAGCTTGTTCACAGGAACTAGGAGGTTACATAATTTGCTTCACTTTTGCTCATAGGCGCTAATGTTAAGAATTTTTGAACTGTTTAAAACTGAACGAAAAATTGTTCAAATCAAAAAGTAAAACATGGAAATGAGCTGTTATCGCCCCTCGCCGAGATCTGTTAAATACAAAAAAAAAAAATCTTTCAAATCAGACAATTCCTTCAAAAGTTGCTAGGGCCCCTCCTAATTATGAAAGACCGACAAACAAATATTTTCCATATCTTAAAATCTTAGTTTTAATATTTTTGTTTTTCAATATTTCTTTAATTACTTCACTTATTTTTGACTTTTTCTTATTTTTAACGATATTTTTACGATACATTAAAATTATCCTTTCAGTCTTTTTCTCTCTTTTTTTACTTTTAAGGGAAAGTAGGCTAAAAAGGAAAAGAAGTATTTGCATTGTTGTTTTTTACAAAAAGGCAAGGGGTCGAATTTTTTTCAAATATTCATAAACATTTAAAAATGAGCAGAATTTCAGCAAAAGAACAGAAAGACGGATGAATGACTTAAAAATTGGAGATTACGTTATGATACATTGACAATTAACCACTTAACGCATGAGCCCGTGTCTGACACGGGCGAAATTTACTGGTAAATTCGAAGATGCCCGTGTCTCACACGGGCGATCTTATATATCGCGCTATTTTATTTCTAATGTCCGTCTGAGATCCGTTTGCACTTTATCTGTACATATAATATTTTTTTTAGTCCCGCAGTGGACCAGTCGGTAGAAGCTCGGTTCCCGCAGAGCACCGAAAGTGAAGCAACATCGACTAAGGTCAGTGTTTGGAAGGGTGACAACCTCTAGCGGCTGGTTGCTGTGGTCCGTAGACGCTAAAGGGAGCTTTTGCACGTTTAGTAGGTCGTGACTCCGATGTCCTCCAAGTGAAACGATACCTCTGGGGGTGCCAACCCCAGGTGGCGGTCTCTCATCTGAGAGCTGGTTCAAAAATTAAGAGACCTTTCAAAGGGGCGGAAATCGGACTCCTGCCTATAAAGGCGTGCTCATTCTTCCTCGGCACGCCCGAGGATACAACAACACTATTTCTTTTTATATAACTTCTACCCCCCCCCCCCTCCTGAAATTGCCAGAAACAATTTATAATACTATACATATATATTCATTTTCTGTCCAAAAAAAACCGGTCATTTTTTACCAGTCCCCCCCCCCCCAAAAAAAAAAAAAACTCGTTCTTCAAGGCGTAAAGCACTGTCGATTACAACTTTCTTAATATTAAACAGCCACCAAGTTTCTTGACATAAATCAAAGCTAAACTTCACTACGCAGTTAAACACTTTTTGATCACATGATATAAATGTGATCACCATCTTTTCGGTTTCCTTGGATGACGTAAGTTAATTGTGAAGGATGATTTTCTGATTTATCTTTAGATGAATAATGGATTGATGAGAGTTAAATTTGCAGCATTTAAGTGATTTGCGAGTTATCTTATCATAAATTCGGATTATGGGTTAGGGTGAAAGTGAATGTTCTTTTATTTATGACAAAGGTCGGAATCCTTGTCAATACACAAGTATATATTTAGATTAGAATTGATGAGCGTTGCTGTCTTCTGGAGGGATAAATTATTATGTTTCTATTAAAGTAGTTATCCTTGAAGAACTCCAAAAACTTTAATCATGAAACTTCGCTTATTGCGTTCACCTGCCCCAACACTATAAAATTTTTGCGCTTAGTTGCCACCATTTATGGTGTTACTGAACACAAATTTTGGTGCTGCTGAACACCATTTTTGCTGCTACTGAACACCATTTTTTGGACTACTGAACACCAATTTTGGAGTTACTGAACACCATTTTTGGTGAAACTGAACGCCATTTTTGGTGTTACTGAACACCATTTTTTGTGCTACTGAACACCACTTTTGGTGTTACTGAACATCATTTTTGGTGTTACTGAACATCATTTTTTGGTGTTACTGAACACCACTTTTGGTGCTACCGAACACCATTTCTGGTGTTACTGAACACCACTTTTGGTGCGACTAAACATCATTTTTGGTGTTACTGAACATCATTTTTGGTGTTACTGAACACCACTTTTGGTGCTACCGAACAGCATTTCTAGTGTTACTGAACACCACTTTTGGTGCGACTGAACATCATTTTTGGTGTTACTGAACACAATCTTTGGTGTTCAGTTGGTGCCAGGTTGAAAATTATTCATTTTTTGATGTATTTTAAATTCTTTTAAGTTTCCCTCTAAAAAAAATATTTTTTTTTTTTAGCATGTGGTGCTTATTAACTCATCTACGTATCAAAATTTCAGCACAATTGCTCATTCATGGACATGAGCAATCGTAATTAACCTTCGATACGTAAATGAGTTAACGAACATCATACGCTGAAAAAAATATTATGCTATCTAAATTTTTTTAGAAAAGAATTTAAAACAAAACAAAAAAAAACAAAAAAAAAAAAATAATTAAGCATCAAAAAATGAATAATTTGCAACTTTGTTTCAAAATTGGTGGCAACTAAAAGAAAAAAAAGTAGTGCAGAAAAGGACGAAAAACGTATTCCCGCGAACGGATTCTTATGGATGCTTTCGTTTTCGTTAAACGGATTCTGTTGCTGTCTGACTAATAAATCAATGTGAACAATGATAATTGCAAACAATAACATTATTAAAAACAACTGAAAACTATCATTTTTTTAAAAATTAACACTAACGTTACAATATATGTTTGAAGACCTTTAAAAACTCTAATTACGCAACTGTCTTTGACAAGAACCGATTACATTTCTTTACCATTTTCATTTTTATTATTTTCAATTATTCTAAGCATTTTTCTATTTATTTTATTTAATCAAAAACAACTGAGAACTATTAAATTTTTAATTTAACACTAACGTTGCAATATACGCTTAAAGAACTATAAAAACAATTACGCAACTGTCTTTGAGAAGAACTGATTACATTCCTGATTCTTTTCAATTATTCTAAGCATTTTGCTGTTTATTTTATTTAATCAAAAACAACTGAGAACTATTAATTTTTTAATTTAACACTAACGTTGCAATATACGCTTAAAGAACTATAAAAACAATTACGCAACTGTCTTTGAGAAGAACTGATTACATTCCTGATTCTTTTCAATTATTCTAAGCATTTTGCTGTTTATTTTATTTAATCAAAAACAACTGAGAACTATTAAATTTTTAATTTAACACTAACGTTGCAATATACGCTTAAAGAACTATAAAAACAATTACGCAACTGTCTTTGAGAAGAACTGATTACATTTCTGATTCTTTTTAATTATTCTAAGCATTTTGCTGTTTATTTTATTTAATCAAAAACAACTGAGAACTATTAAATTTTTAATTTAGCACTAACGTTGCAATATACGCTTAAAAAACTATAAAAAGAATTACGCAACTGTCTTTGAGAAGAACTGATTACATTCCTGATTCTTTTCAATTATTCTAAGCATTTTGCTGTTTATTTTATTTAATCAAAAACAACTGAGAACTATTAATTTTTTAATTTAACACTAACGTTGCAATATACGCTTAAAGAACTATAAAAACAATTACGCAACTGTCTTTGAGAAGAACTGATTACATTCCTGATTCTTTTCAATTATTCTAAGCATTTTGCTGTTTATTTTATTTAATCAAAAACAACTGAGAACTATTAATTTTTTAATTTAACACTAACGTTGCAATATACGCTTAAAGAACTATAAAAACAATTACGCAACTGTCTTTGAGAAGAACTGATTACATTCCTGATTCTTTTCAATTATTCTAAGCATTTTGCTGTTTATTTTATTTAATCAAAAACAACTGAGAACTATTAAATTTTTAATTTAACACTAACGTTGCAATATACGCTTAAAGAACTATAAAAACAATTACGCAACTGTCTTTGAGAAGAACTGATTACATTTCTGATTCTTTTCAATTATTCTAAGCATTTTGCTGTTTATTTTATTTAATCAAAAACAACTGAGAACTATTAAATTTTTAATTTAGCACTAACGTTGCAATATACGCTTAAAGAACTATAAAAAGAATTACGCAACTGTCTTTGAGAAGAACTGATTACATTCCTGATTCTTTTCAATTATTCTAAGCATTTTGCTGTTTATTTTATTTAATCAAAAACAACTGAGAACTATTAAATTTTTAATTTAACACTAACGTTGCAATATACGCTTAAAGAACTATAAAAACAATTACGCAACTGTCTTTGAGAAGAACTGATTACATTCCTGATTCTTTTCAATTATTCTAAGCATTTTGCTGTTTATTTTATTTAATCAAAAACAACTGAGAACTATTAATTTTTTAATTTAACACTAAAGTTGCAATATACGTTTAAAGAACTATAAAAACAATTACGCAACTGTCTTTGCGAAGAACTGATTACATTCCTGATTCTTTTCAATTATTCTAAGCATTTTGCTGTTTATTTTATTTAATCAAAAACAACTGAGAACTATTAATTTTTTAATTTAACACTAACGTTGCAATATACGCTTAAAGAACTATAAAAACAATTACGCAACTGTCTTTGAGAAGAACTAATTACATTCCTGATTCTTTTCAATTATTCTAAGCATTTTGCTGTTTATTTTATTTAATCAAAAACAACTGAGAACTATTAAATTTTTAATTTAACACTAGCGTTGCAATATAAGGTTTGAAGAACTATAAAAACAATTACGCCACTGTCTTTGAGAAGAAGTGATTAAATTTCTGTATCATTTGTATTTTTATGCTTCTCCATTATTCTAATCATTTTGCTATTTATTTTATTTAATCAAAAACAACTGAAAACTATTGAATTTTTAATTTAACACTAACGTTACGATATACGTTTGAAGAACTATAAAAACAATTACACAACTGTCTTTGAGAAGAACTGATTACATTCCTGTATCATTTGGATGTTTATTCTTTTCAATTATTTTAAGCATTTTGCTGTTTTTTTTTTTTTTTTTTTTTTTTTTTTTTTTTTTTTTTTTGCATTTTTATTTTTTTTTGAGATTGGCTTTACCAATGATCCTTAGTATATTAGTTCTAGAATTTTTTTTAGAACAATACATTTAAAATCTTTTTGTAACTGATACAGATAAAAGGAGCATTTAAGTTTCACTTACTGATAAATATTCGAAGAAGTATTAAAGTACAAAAGAGAAAAAGAAATATCATCGTTTTCAATGCACAAAGCATTATACCTCAAGCTGGAAATAGTAAAAAGGATAGTATATACGTGTTTCGGGGTTACCAAGAATCATTTTATCAACGTCAATGTAAACTTCGATATGCAAATAATCCGAGCGAAGCGGAGGAGGTAGAAGACAAAGGCATTTCATACAAACTTAGAATGAATGGATAACTTCTGACATTAATGAAGTATTTTTCTTTTCTTAGAGATAGATGTAAAAGTAATAAAAATCCTTCCAATTTAAATTTGATCAGAAAAAGTTTCTAGTTTTTAAATATCTCTGACATTGATGAAATATTTCTTTTCAGGTATCTATGAGATTTATAATACAAATCATTCCAAACGACTTTCAATGAAGGAAAAGCATTCCTCTTAAAAAAAACAACCCTCGGAATTACAAGTAACTTTCAAAAAAAGAAAAGTGCCTTTCTTTTTAGATACATCTGCCATTAACAGGAAGAAAAATTCATAAGCCACATTCTTAATAAAATTAAATGAAGCATTTAACTGTAAATGTGAAATAAGGGATTAAAAATATTTGGTGCAGGAATGAATATCTTTACTTTTCGGAAAAGCTTTTTAGATAACTTTTTTTTAAATGCAATGTCTTATATCTATGTCTACTTATTATATGAAGGCAAAACTTATCATAAAATAAGAAGATATAGAAATTTTGTTCAATATCATCTAATAACACATTTCAAAGTTAAGAGCTTTCTTTAGTTATTATTCATAAAATTCAAATCATAAGTAGTAAGCATGAATGATAAAAAGTAAATATTGCAAACTGTGTGAGGATTAATTAGTATACGAAAAATTTAATACCAAAAAGAGAGAAAGCAAAAAAGAATGAATGAGAAGATTTCTAAAGGGAGTACGAGGAATTGATTTCCAACTATAAGAAATTTCAGTTTATTATTATTATTTACTTATTTAGCTTTCATTAATGAATTTCAAGAAAGTAAGCTTTTCATTAGATTGTAGTTTATTTCAATCAGCAACTCCCATTTTAATTGCTGCATTCCCAACTAACAACTTTCGAAAACTGAATTGAAACAAAATTTAAGTTTTTTACCATTCTGTTTCATCTAAAACCGTAATTTAAAAATAAATCCGTTTCAAAATAACTCACTTTTTGCAAAGTATAATAAATTCTTGAACGTTTATTTAACAGTTTTTATTGTTATTGTATTACTTTTATTGATTGGAAGAAGTGCTTATCTATTAGCGGTTTTAACCGACTTCCAAAAAGAGGACAGTTATCAATTCTTACCGTATGTTTTTTTTTTTTTTTTTTTTGTGCATTGATAACTTTTCACCTTATGAACCGATTTTGATGACTTCTTTTTTAATCTGTCAAGGGTGGTCTGCGAACTGTTACGTACCTTTGTTTGAGACCATATCCGATGATTAGAAAGAAAAAGTTGTACGCGGAAATATATCAATTTTTTCGTTTTATCATCCATAACGTTTTACTAAATGAACCGATTTTAATGGTTTTTTTTTAATCGGTAGCAGACCATCCAACGTAAATATCGTACATCGATTTGACTACAATTGTTCTTTAGAAAAAAATGTTATGGAGAGAAAATTAAGTATATTTCTTTTAACGGGAAAGGACTGGTTTGAAATTTCTTTGTTGAGTAAATTATTGATAAATATAAAATTCTTTATTAAAAAGAGTTTGTTGCCATTAAGCAGTAATATTGAAAACAATTATTATAAGAGTTTGAGTCAAGGTTTCTCTGAAACACAAATTTATGTTTTTAAAAGTTAAATTAGACTTTTTGAAATCTACTTCATAAAGGACTTCAAAGAGTATGAGCCCATATACATATATATATATACATATATATATATATTAAACAGAGCATTCATATGAAAAATATATTGACACTAAAAAGTAAAAAATAAATTAATTCTTTAAACAATATCGATGCTACTACTTTTAAACAGGGTTCGTTATTTTTTTATTTAAAAAAATCGGATTTTTGAAATTTAAATCAGATTTTTTAAAATTTAAATCGGATTTTTAAAAATTTAAATCGGATTTATTTTATTTTTTTTAAAAACAGACCTTAGCGACTCTGGACATTTATTAAATTACTTATACAAATAATATGACATGTTAAATATTGTGCAAAATGACTTTTTAAACTATTTTCACTACAGTAGATTTTTTAAATAATAATAAAAATGAACAAATTTTAAAATGAACGCACCATTCAAATGAAATTTAACCCTACCAGGAATAATAGTACACTCTAAGTAAAGAAAAAAGTGAACAAATTTAGTTTGAATTCTTTTGCTGTTGAAAGCTGGAAAAAATCAAACAATTAATCATGTGTACTTAATTCGTTTTTCCTACTTTATAAATAAAATATCAACTTGAAATATTTTTTAGACTACCCATTTAGTAAAACCACATGTTCATTCCGTCCATTACTAAAAACTGAAACTTTTTGTTTTAATCAGATATCTTTATTGAAAATTGCAAGGTAAAAAATTATTTCACAAGGGAAAAAACCTAACGCTATTATGGTACATGGATGGAACATCTTTAAGGATACATATTCTAAATTCTAAGCAACTTTGCTTTAAATACTACCATCCTGAATTATCTGTTGAGTGGTATTCATTAAGTAAAACTAAAATACTACTATTAACATTGAAAACATATTAAGTAGATCATGATCACTCTGAATTGCAATTTGAATTGTTAAATGAATTATGCTTTGGTGTTAAGACATCTGAAGAGTTAGAATAATATTGTAAAATTTTAAAATGTGAATAATAATAATTAGTTCTAAAGTTATGAAATATATAATACACACACACACACATACAGAGGGATCAGTGAAATTTTGCTTTAATTAGAGTTTGTAAATGCAGCACGTTTTGTGTTTAAAACAAACTTTTTTAACACTAAAATGAATTTTTAGTAAATTTTTTTAGTGATTTAAATCAATGATTTTTTTAAAATTATTTTTTTAATCGTGATTTAAATCAAGATGATTCAAATCAACGAACCCTTCTTTTAAACATAATTTTGGAAGTCGGTGCAAAATTATGATAGATAAAATCTTTTATAAACATGAAACAGTTCCAATATAAAGTAACATCTGGCGTAATGGTAATTAGACTGTCTTAATACTGGGCCGACTTCAGAAATTATATTTGAAAGTAGTTGTATGAATGTTGTTTATAGAATGAATTATTTTTTTTAACTTTTAAGCACAGTTTTTAATTGAATTGTAATGCTTGAAATTTAGAAAAATTTGAATAATGCTTCAAGTTTAGATGCATAATATCAAAATAAAGAATACGTATGAGCAAAAAGGATATTTAACGGCTTTGCAAGAGGACTATCTCAGTTGCTCTAAAATCAGTATTTATTTTGATGTGATATAGTTAATGCATTCATTTTAATCCGTCATAGTACATATTTATTTTTGCATAACATATTTTAAAATATGTATTTTGGCTTGAAAACTTATTACGTCTATAAAATAAAAATTATTCGAATTTATGTTGAAATTAAATTTTTGTCAAAAAATAGTTTCTTTTTCAATTGCTTTAACAAACATTTTCAGCAAAATATATTCAAATTATTGAATGATAAAAGCTTTAATGAGAATTGGAATTACTTATTTCTTCAGTCACAAAACGAATTATTTTCATTATTCGCTTTCCTAGTACTACAACTCGAACTCGTGAATGAAAATAATTCTGCTCTATCATTCCCAATTCATGAATGAAAAACTCATTTGTTTACTACGATCGCTCATTGATAAGTTCTTACCTGGACAATAGCTTTGCTTTCAACTTGAACGGGCGTCAAAACACACGCGACGATCATACTGGCGATCATGTAAACTTCGACCACTGCCATCTTATCCTTGTTGTTTCTTTCTTTTTTTTCACGAGGTACACCGATAATTAAAACTCAAATGCTAGAAAACCTATGTCCGTTCGCACCGATGGCCCAAGGTTTTTATACGCAGTTTGTTTTTGATTTTGTTGCTTTGCTTCCGTCGGGTTTTGCGATCCCCTCTCCCCATTCGTTCGTCGTGGGATTCTGAGCGTTTCCATGGCAATGGGAGGACGCGGATTTCATGCTGCTTGGGATGGAGAGCGTTTTCAACCGCTGCTTTTTTACCGCCAAGTAAATGAATGGATCTGTCAATGGTTCAAGGAATGACGTTGTGCTTTTTTTTTTTTTTTGTTTGTTTATTTATTTATTTATTTTGTCTAATTTTTCTTTTGATATTTTTTTCTGAATGCATTTTAACATACTACAACAACTGCTGCTAAAATATTACTACTTTTAATGGCATCTGTCAGTAGCACTATTTTAAATTGTTCCATTCCCTCCCTCTCGATGCTTATGGCATTTTTTGAGCCTAACATGGTGGAACATGCTAATCCCTCGTTTGATGTAATAATTACAATATTTGCAGGAGAAAAAGTTACACATAAATTATTTGAGGAAATTTCGTTATGTTTCACTTTTCTTTGTAATACAAATTCTTAAACATCCGGATTCCCTAATTTACATTGTGATTACCAAATATCTGAAAACAATTTTAATGTCTCAATATTTCTTATTTCAAATGTTTCATTTTTGCAGAAACGTGGCTGTGTAAATTATTCGGAAATAAAAAGAAAATTCTGAATTAAATTTTCTAATATTATTTTTGCAAAACAATCTTACGGATATCGTAACTGGATATAATTTCTGAGTAAATGAATAAAACTACTAAAATATTGCTAAAAACTATGTTATTGCACTCCTACAGAAAATTCGACGTAATAGATTTTATTGGAGGTGTGACCCACTTCATGGCCAATTGAAATCGCTTTTGGCAACCCTGTTGCTTCTGCTATTTTATCTTGATGATATCAAACTATCTCTTTATCAATCAAGGCTTCACTTTCAAACTAAATACGCCCTTTCCTTCAAACAAACAAAGTTCAATTGACTGTTGAAAATTTTCTTTTAAAGCACACAGATAATTCCGGATGGTTATAGTAAGGCCTGTCACTTCAAAATTTTCCAAGTGGAGGGGTGTGGACAAAGGGTATATTTTCAATTCCTATTATGTGTAAAAAACAACAAAATACATAAAAACATGCATAAAATCAATGTATTTCTAAAAGTCATGGGGGTGCAATTGACCCCTTTTGATCGCCCAATTGACGAGCCTGGTTAAAGTTACTCTGCTCGTGCGGAATTCGTCCTAATAGACGTATGTCATTGAACCTTGGCATAGCGTTCTATATAGTACACTATGGTGAAAAGAAATCTGCAAGAAGGAAATAACAGTTGAAATTTTTACCACTAAGTGGAAAAGTACAGTCGACGCTCGATATAACGACCATCTGCGTCCCACAGAAAAAGGTCTTTATAACGAGTGGTCGCTATAAGAGGCAGAATTTTCTTTAAAAAATATACCTGCATCATGCATATTCTGTATTTCCATTAAAATTGGTAATATAAAAAAATTCCAACTAAATGCTGAAATTATTTTTAATCATTGGCATTTCAAAAAATTAGCAGTGCAAAATATTAACAGATTTTAAAGTAGAAAATATAGGGGAAAAATTACGTTCACACATCCCTGAAAGCAGAGCTTCTGAACTGACATGACAACTAGTACGGTCGCTGTATTGGATTAGACGATTCAGAAAGGTCGCTATACCGAAAGCATATTAACATTGAGCTCATAGGGATAAAGTTGGGACTTTTACCACTGGTCGTTATAATGGAATGGTCTTTATATAGTGTGGTCGTTATAAAGAGCGTTGACTGTATTTCATTCTCGCGAATTGATGTACATTGCCAGAAATGAGAATCTAATGGGCGTATTTTTCTTGTTTTAGGTAGTTCATGCAAGTTTAATGAAACAAGTACATTCGACTCGGGTTATAACATACTGTCAATGGACCGCAATATATGGCACGTTGTAAACAAAGTACGTTATAAAAAATACTCAATAAAATTCGGTGCATAACGTGCAAGAAAAAACTCATAATTACACACGCAATGACAGAGACTTCAAATAGAAATTTAATGAGTTTCTCAGTGTAAAATAGAAAGAAAGAAATTTTTCCCTTGCAATTATTTAATATGAAGAATAATCTGTTATTTTTCGTTGTTTTCTTTGATTAGATGACACAGTAAAAATTACATTTTCAATATTTATAATGAAACTTTGCAGAGTCTAAATAAGTTAGTATGGAATTCATCAAACCTCTTTTTATTGCACTCCATGCCTCACATACGTTTGGAACGTCCTCTTCCGTTTCATTTTCATCATCATCACTTTCACTAGTGTCTTTATTAATTGAACTAGAGATTCTTAACTGCCCAGAGCAATCTCACTATCGAATACTATATGAATACTTTATAAGCGATAATACGTTATATCCTAGGTACTTTATAACCGGAGACGACTGTATTTGTGAAACTGGCTTAGGTTAATTTATTCTATTTACTGCCTGATGGTTATTATTGGACAGAATATTTTATTAACTTATTTTTCTTCCTACTTTTATTATTATTATTATTATTATTATTATTAACGCCACAGCTTATGTTTCATCATCAGCCTCCGCACAACTCAATACAATTCAAGTTCCGGCAAACTTCTGTAGTTGGTCAACGCAGAAAAAATCTAAAAATGGTATCTGTCCGTTCTTTCCCTGATGTCAAAAAGTGGGCAGAAAGGGCTTTACTCCTATCAATGAAGATTTTAATTTCTTCGCAAATTGAAATAAGATTTATTTCCTGCGGTACAGCAAAAGAAGTATTACCTTCAATTTTGTAAATTGCATTAAATAGAATATATTTTTTAAACATAGAATTGAATTAAAATAAAAATGCTCCCGTTATAATTTTTCAAAATTGAATAAATAAACACTAACACAATTTAGTCTTCTAAACTACTGTAAGAATAAATTGAAACTATAATGTCTGTTGGTTGTCAATGCTGTTTAACTTTTTATTGTTGCCAAACCACAGAACGGAAATCAATATTATCACTAGCTGCATCGCCGAGCGTTCCACGGGCTATCTCAAATATGTAGCGGAGGACTCGATTCCAAAAATTCTGCACTTTAAATGGTAAGCTTTTCGGTGTTGCAGGAGCTATACCAAATGGAAGAATAACTCTTAGGACAATTAAAAATCTGACATTAAACCTGAAAACAAATGCGATAATTTGAAAATTGTATCTATACACAATAATGCATATAAAAATGTAGGCATAATCGTTTAAAAGACAACAGTAAATTGATTCGAAAAATATCGTCTGTGCTTCAAATTTATCAGAAATAGTAGATTTTGCCTCTTTTGAGATTTCTTTGGTCTTCATACATGTTAATATTTTCACAGACTGATAAAAGTGATTTTTCCCCTATTTATTCTCGCACATTGATTTAATGAAGAGCAAATACAGCGGTGCCTCAAAATGCTAAAAACGTTGACTAGAATTTGATTTGTGAAAACGGCAAATGCATTGCTGAAACGGCAACATTAGATAAAATAAAGCTGCCCTTTAAAAACGATTGCGTCTTTAATTAATATATCTGCTCATTAAAGTCCCACAGCAATGAGAATAGGCAAAAATATTGAAAATTGTTGTTTACTCTCGGATTTTAATATGTAAGAGACCTTAAAAATTGAAAAGCAAATAAAATATTTGCACCTCAATTATAAGTTGTCTCAAAAAAAAACTCTTTAGTGGTTCTCTTTTTATAGTCCAAAATAAAAAAAAACATTTTAATTATTAAGAATGTTTAAGTTAGAACATGTAAAAATTCTATAAAAAACTCACCAAATAAGTGGCTTAAATAACTTCCTTAGAGATTAAGCATAACCATAATTACGGTACGGATACATTAGATTTAGCTCCTAATATTAGAGTTGCTTGAAGAATTCGTACAAAACGTCAAATTGTACTCTTTTTGACAGACTTTTGACAAATAGGATTACTGGGAAATGCTTAAAAACAAAGCTAGACGTTCTTAACCCCTACCCTCTCGCTCCCGTCAAAATCACGGGCTGGAGTGTTCAAAAGTAGCGCACCATAACATTAAAAAAAAAAAAAATCCACTCTTCAATCCCGAATTTTTTTTCTTCTCTTACATACTAGATGATAGTATCAAACTATTTATAGTATAATTAGAGATTAAACATTTTTCTGAATGTTTTTCTTGAAAAGAATAGGCGCATCTGTTGTTGTTTTCTTGAAAATTATCAGACCGTTAAGGGGTTAATGGTTCATTTTCGCGAAATAAGTCACACGCATGAAATCAATATGTGTGTGACATTATACACACAAATGAGTCACTATTTCTGCTTTCAGAAGATGTATTTTTTTGTCAAACATATAATTTTAGTACGATTTTCGAAAAAATATATATAAAATTCGGAGGAGTTATATTCTTCAAAAAAGTGTCATTTATAAAGGCATTCTTTCCACTCTTCCTAGCGCCGAGTAGATAACGATATCAACAAGTGACAAGTTGAATTGTTTATCTCTACTATCACTTCGCGTTAGATCGACTATAGTGCTCTTTTGATGATTTTTGATAGCTTAAAAATAGGTATTGAAATAAAATGGTGTAGACAAAACATTTAAGTATCAGATCCTTTTTTTTTTTTTTTTTTTTTGCAATGCTCTAAAAATGTTGAAATAATTTCGCAATACTCTTAAGTGCCACCTGTTTTGCATTGATGAAAATAATAAGAGGCACTTGGGGAGCTCTCAGTGTGTGGGAAACACTGAGTAGTGGGTATCCGAATGAGCACCTTTGCTCAGCAGCTCGATTGGAAGTTTAATACTGAAAAAAAAGCTCTTTATATTAAACCGGTTTTAAAATACTGAAAGGTGTGATTTTTGGTTTAGAAACCCAATGTTTTGTTCTATACATTCATTTGAAGGAAAGCAAATTCGATTCTCGTCAGTTAAAATATTAAGGGATCTGTAAGCGAAAATTGTGACATTAGTTTAATAAATGGTATGGGGAAAAAAACACGGTTTCTCCGACTAGTTTTCGAAAGCGATGAAAGACATATATACATGTAACATCATCGTTACAAGCAGCCGTTATTTTAATGTAATGTCCGTTAGTAAGTCAATCGTGGCCGAAAATCTTCCATCTTTGATTTATTAGTAGCTTTACATGCTAAATACACATATTCCAAAATACAAGACGACACAAAACATCACACTTTTCTATCTACAATATTTACATCGTGAATTCCAGCGAAAAGCTTGCGAGATCGCCTTTTATAATCTCTCGAGCTATATGTCACGTGATAAAGCAACGGTTTTTCCATTCGTTCTGCTGCAAAACTATTTTTAGTTCACATTACATAATCTTTCTCTCGTTATTTTCCCGGGCTAGTGGACATCTATAAAATATTTATCTTTTAAAAACGAAACAGAATTTAAAAAGGGGTTTAAAAAAGTTATTTGGTTTTTAATGTTATATACATATTTTTTAAATGTAAAGTAAAACAAAACTAATAATAATAACAATAATAATGTGTTTGAAAAAAAAAAAAAAACGATCTTCTGAAAGAGGAAATAGTGAGCTCTTTTTGTGTACACTTTTTCATACAAATAATAATTTCATGCGTGCAGGGCCGGCGGAAGGGCCGGCGTACTACGCGGGCGACTGCCCGGAGCGCCAGATCAGGGAGGGGCGCCGAAAGAGAACAAGTATAATGTTGTCTGAACTTCAATCTGTTTTGGGTTATAGTCTATGACCCTAAACAGATTGAATTCCCGAGCAATAATCTCTGTGGAGAATGAAACTTTAAAATCTATTGATTTAGAAGAGTCAAACAGAATTTTTGTATCTGCCAAAGCAAGAAAAAATACATTTTAATGCATATATGTATTATATTTGTATATGATACAAAAATGTACTCTGTTTAAAAATGTTACATCTGCCACCCATAGTAAAATTTTATTTTTAGAATGGAAGTGATATTCTGATTCATTGAGTTAATGGCTTTCTTGTCAAATTTAAATGCTTTAATTGTTATTGATAATCGATACGTTTCTTAAATCAACTTTTATAGATAACGCATAATATATTTTTCTTTCAAATTATTGCGATTCAAAATATGAAAAGAAATTCCCAGCGAAAATTTAGAAAAAATTATCGTGCGATAATGAGAAAATAATATGCATTGCAGCGTTTAGTGCTCCAAGAGGACAACTTCAAAAAATACGAGTTAATTTTAATTTTGATTTCTTTTCCGAAATTGCGTTAAGGGCGCCGTTTTCAGTAACGCCCGGGGCGCCAAAACGTCTTCCGCCGGCACTGCATGCGTGTGACAGCTTTGCCCAGAATGAACCGTTAAAAACGTCTGGTTTTATTTTTAAACATTTCAAGTGTTATAGCGGTCTCCATTTCACAGTAATCCTATTTGAAAGTATGTCAAAAAGAATATTTGAAGTTTTTACGATGTTCTTCAAACAACTCTAATATTAGAAGCTAAATCGAATGTAGCCGTACCCGTAACTATGGTTATTAATCTCTAAGGAAGTTATTTAAGCCACTTATTTGGTGACTTTTTTATAGAATTGTTATATGAAGTATTCAAACTTAAATACTCTTAATAACTAAACTGCTTTTTATTTCCAACTATAAAAAGAGCACCAAAAACGATGTTGTTTTTGATACAATTTATTATTGAGGCGTAAATATTTTATTTGCTTTTCAATTTTTAATCTTATAAATTAAAACCCGAGGTAACCAACAATTTTCAATATTTTTAACTATTTTCATTTCTGTGGGACTTGAATGAGGGGAGATATTAATTAAAAACACAAAAGTTTTTATAACGCCGTTTCATTTTATCTGTACTGTTGTCATTTCAGCAATACAGCTGCCGTTTTAACAAATCAAATTCTAATCAACGTTTCGATTTTAGCATTTTGAGGCATCGCTGCATTTGATCTTCATTAAAATAATAATAATAATAATAATAAACGCAAATAGGGCTGAGTGTACAACGTAATCGAAAAGAGAATGCATAAAATTTTGGGGGAGATGCAGGGGGAGCAAATTTAAATCATATATTTATGTATTATTGGGAAGCATTAGAAGCTGAAGCTACAGTGAGCCTGCTCTACCGAAGCCGTTTTTTAAATTAGCAGACGCTCTTATCACATCCAATATGATCCATCAAAGCTATTTTGAAGTGTGACATTAAATCCTGGGCAACAAGAACTACTAACTGCTTTAAATTGAAAACAGAACCCAATTTGTGCAAAAGTTCTGTTGCTTTAATTTTTTTTCATTTTGTTTCTCCCGCGTGGCAACACTTTCCTGGTTTCATCAATCGAAGGGCACCGCCTACTAGTAGGAATAACCTCCAAAGGGACTGTTTTGTCGGAAGCGTTAAAAGGATTCTTTCCT
Organism: Octonoba sinensis; assembly: GCA_038502835.1. Lineage (NCBI taxonomy): Eukaryota > Metazoa > Arthropoda > Arachnida > Araneae > Uloboridae > Octonoba > Octonoba sinensis. The sequence goes on along the minus strand of CM076605.1, from coordinate 86,296,846 downwards.
TTCACCCCACGGAACAAAACAGGATGATGAAATTCTATTTCCGATTCGAGCGAACATTTACGGTTTTTGAAAGATTACAATTCATCTTGTTTGGAACTATTGTGTTTCAAATAGATACCGTAAAAGGGAACTTTATGTAATTTCAAATAATAGGGAGATTTGTTTTTTGGATATTGATATACCGTTGTAAAAAAGATTATTTTTGGTCTATTCGGAATATTGAACAAATAGTATAAGGCAGTGGGGTCTCCAAAGTTGACCGTGCTCCGACTCATCTAACAAAAATTTCCATTCTTGGGACTCGCCTCTTAGCTCTCTTAAAGAAAAGAGGGCATAAATATTGTTATGCTCAGATCCCCTAGTGGCGAGTCTTGGAACTACTTAAAGCAGTCTTATTTGTTCTAATTGAAAAAAAATAAAAATTAGTGTTACCAATATGAATGAAAGACTGTTGAAATAGGAAACACAACTTAAATATTTTTTTTATTACTTAAAAACCTACTCCTGCAAGGATTTTTTACAAATTTATTTCAATGGGAAGGATGTATTTGTTTCTTATTTCTCTTCAATAAAATTTTAGCATCAACTTCAACTTTAGTTGCATTTATTCTCAGACTTCCTATTTTTAAAATTCATGTATACAGTGGCTAAGGCCCACTCAATATTCGCTCGCGACCCATAGTTCGGGAAAATCTGGTATAAGGAATCGTTCATAAATGATGTCACACTTCAAAAGGATTCGTGAAATTGTGACAAAGTGTGACAAGGGGAGGGGGTAACAAGAAGTGTCACATCATGCTTATGCAACATAGCGTGGTATGTGACAAATGGGGGAGGGGTATACTGAAGTGTGACATTTTGTGACAAAGGGGGAGGGGGTTTAATATATGGAAGCGTGACATCATTTATGAACGGTCCCTAATAAGCCATTCAAAAGAATCCTTTCACAACGACCGCACTAGAAGATAAGGGGCAATCCCACGAAAAAAAATACATTCATGTCCTGCAAGTGACAGCTATAGTTCATTTAAAGCATAATAATTTAAAAGGAAATGGGAAAAAATTTTTTGCTAAAGATATCACACATGTGTGACTATTTCCTAAAAAAATTTTTGTTTATTGCTTTTTCTAATATTTATTTTCTTAATGTAATATATTGTCACAAGTGGAACATTTTTTATAGAATGACCCTATGCTCTTTATCGTTGCCATTAAATGCATATATATATTTTTTAATTACAAGATTTTTTTTGCAGTTTACTCTCATTTTAACAGTTACAGTTAACGATTTACAGTTAAAGTATTTGAGTAAACTTTCTCATTAGCATTATAACATTTCAAAGTATATGCGTGAAAACATTAGTATTAATCAACTTGAAAAATATAAAGAGTTTGCAGATAAAAAAACTCATCAACAACCTTTAAAATTTTCTGTTTCAATGATCATACTCTCAACTTTACTCTATAAATTTCCTTAGCAACTACAAACCGCCGTAGTTACGTACTTAACACCGTAGTTAAGCAGCGCCGCAGTTGATGTTTCTCTTATTTTTTTCGGAATAAATAAAAAGAGGAAACCCCTGTAAATTAATACCTGTTGGCGATTTGCCACTTTGAACTGTTTTTCTTAATTAAAACATGGTTCCTTGACTTTTTGTGAAATATTACGTAAGTGGAAAATGTATATGCTGATGGTTTTACTATAGTACATAAATTACTATTTAAACACAATAGATCAGACTAAACACTTGACTATTTAAATTTAACAGGGTACCAAAATTTACTTTTGGCGTGTCTCGCTACCTTTCGGTGGATACACAACTTCTTCGTCAGCTGTTTATTGCTATTTTGTCCCTCTCTCCGCTTTTTTAACCTGCAGGATTTTCTGTGGGTTAAAAAAAAGAAATAATAATAATGGTGTTTTTACTGTGTTACGTGGGTAATATTTATCTCTGACATGCGTCATTACATCAGAAAGACTTCATTTTAAATATTGTTTTACGTAATGAATGACACACGTGTGAAAGTAAACACGCCGTTTCTTTTCTCTGAAGTCAACTTCTTCACAAAATGGCGCAGTTTGAAAAAAAAAAAAAAAAAAACAGAGTATAATCTCTCCTATAATGCAGTAGATGGGTTCCTAGAAAATATCGGTTGTGAGAAATCGTGTTGTGTGAAATCAAGAGTCTGTGCTAAATGGGGAGTTAAGTTTCCAAAATTCAATGAAAATTAGTATTAGTATTGTTCTTATCATTAGTTTAAGTCTTTTATAAGCAGCTTTATTAAAATAATTAAAATCTGTTCGTGTCTTTCTGTTTGTAACCGCATATGTTCCGGACTGACAGCAGTTACAAGAAACTGCTTTTTCAATGCCAAACTACTTATAGTTTGTGATGATGAACAGCAATCACAATGAAATTCAATTGTGCTGATGAACTTCAGTGCTTAATGTGTTATAAGATTGTTATTTCTACTGATAATGAGTTATGAGAAATCTCATTCATTTTATTTATTGACGTGAATACGTCTTTAAATTTGCTACCATACGGGAGCAATCCAAAAAATCCAATGATAACAAAATCGGGGGATACAATTTGACGTTGTAGTTTCGAATCTATCCTTTACATCCAAAATTAAATAATACCACTGCATAGCTAAAGGATCAAAGAATTCATTACGGTAAGCGAAACCATTGACGCATCGCAGGGGGTAAAGAGGGAACGCCGCCATTTTGAGGTTATTTTGTTGCGTAGCAAAATTTGCAATTAGTATAGCTTTTGACTCGTAGAAGCTACGATGTTCGTTTAAGTTTTAATCATCAGCTGCCGTCAAAATTTATCGATTGTATATAAAACATTAGTTTAAAGTAGTGACAGTGAATATAATAAGGTGTTAGAACAAAAAAAAATATCAAAAATATAAAGATAATGTCGGTTTATATGCGTCGAAAAGCCAAAACTATAAAGTTATTAATTATTAAGTTATATTGTAACACAATAGTTATTTGTTTCCTTGCTTTTATTCTAAATGCATCAATAAAAATATCTTATTTAAAATAGATAACCCGTTACATAAACGTATTCACGTACAACACACGGCCGTGTAAATGCCACAGCCATACCCCACATTTTTTTAAAAACTTTTTGACTGAATAAAATTCCTAATACTTTGTTGATACAATATATAATGTATAGTAATAAACGTAATAAAATACATAAATAATATTTTATTATGCTTATTACTATAAGGTACATAACTGAAGTAAAGAAGAGTATTTTTATCAACACAAATACATCTTAAAGTTCCGAGTAGAATTACGTATATTCTCCTATATATTTACGTATATTCTCATAAATTTCTACATCTACAAAAGGCCTTAAGTTTCATTTATCAATATTTCTGTCATTCAATGAGACTCGATTATTCAGAAATTATTTTACTGTTCGCACAAAATGCTCTTGAAAAATTGCTCACGAACTATACGTTGATCCCCATCCTGTTTTAAAAATATAAAAAAATGTATGTTTTTCAAAATATAGAATCATGCAGTGACATTTGGGAAATTTTTAAAAATGCTGTCTCTTTTTTGACTAAAGAAAAAACTGCCCATACAAGAGTTCAGAGAATGCTGTGGTAAACCTGCGCACTGAAAGGGCTTCACGCCCACGATTTCAATTAAGTTTTCCTTACTCTGAGTTGGTGCACTGCATTTCTTGTACATTAATTTTTTTAAAAATCTTTATATACTTCTTCTGAAGATAAAAACACTGTTGGAAATTAATCAAAAAGTTACAAATCGGGTAAATACAAAGTTAACAGAGGGTTAAAGGTTTTTAGATCAGATGCAATTGAATCGGTGAGTGGAAAAACAGTACTAGTCCAAAATCGATCGTTTTCAGATACCTGACAAAAATTACACTAATATTTAGAACCACACGTTTCAATGAAAAAGAATACAACTGACCAGACCTCCCACGTTATAAAATCTAAACATGACGTTAACAAAAAAAAAAAAAAAAAATTGAAAACGGAAGTTCTTTTTGCAAATATCTCACAACGTTTTCTGGACTAGTACTGATTACTGGCAACCGGCTAGTTTGTTTCTATGGTAATACAAAAACTACTAAACTGATCTCAGCTGCAGAGATACGCCTTTTGGAACCCAACTCTATGCACACATTTCGCCTACTGCTAAAATACGTTTCCCCCCCCCCTTCCCCCCATTTATGATCAAGTTTGTGGTTTAAGCTATTCGTTTTTAAATGGCGCTTTAGAAATAGGGCTACCATCGAAATTTTTTCGCGGCAGAAGGCATCAATTCAAACAACTAAAGGCACAAAAATTAATATTTTCCAAGAAATGAATTTCTTTTAGAAAACAATAAATGTCACAAAAGAAGTTGTTTTCAGATTTGTTTCATGTGTAAATATTAATGGAAATAAATCAGCTTCTTTTTCTTTTTTTTTCGAGGCGGGTACAAAAATGCCACCACGGATAATAATTATTCAACTAAATGTAAATGTCAGTTAAGTGAAACAGCAGTAGAGTAAAATACAAAATTTGTGAAGAAACATAAGCCGAACAGATTTTTAAAATAAATAAATAAATACAAGAATTATATTAAATGTATGTCATATAGTGTTTCTACATAAAAGATTGCTCTTTTTCCTATTCTGGAGCGAACACTTCGAAATACTCTTATAATCTCGAATTCCATACCCTTTCGTAGATCTTTGAAGTTGCTATGTTCTGTCATATTAGCAATATTATTCTATAATCAACGCGAGGAAGGAACTATAGTAATTTTTAAAAAATAAATTAAACTTCAAATTTTTGTATTTTCCTCTACTAATCCGAAAAATTCCCAGCCGCAGTTAATTTAGGACTTAGGAAAGGGCTGTATTTTTTAAAATTAGAATCTATTTCATTTTTCACAGTATCGTCTGCAATTAAAAATGGAGTTGTGCAACTTTTGTCTTATATGTAATTTGGTAATAAAAACGACACCAAAGCAGTCGATTTTATTTTAAATTTATGTTTTTTTGTGGGAGATTTTTTTCGATTGAACATACTTTGTGTGGCTTTCCCCGATTTCATGAATGGAAACCAAACTATAAACGAAGCAAAAACAAGGCTATAGACAACAAATTATTCAAGGATTGGAACGCTGCACACTCAAAGTAATCATCAATTTTTTTCCATATTGTATCGACAGATATAGTCTTTTTTTTTTTTTTTTTCTAATTTTATTTCTAGCAGCAACACTTGATGAATACATCATCCGTTGGAGTGTAAAAAACACTCAGAGCAAACACACAAAGAGAAACAACCATAAAAGTTTAAAAACGTCAAAAAAATCGAATGAATAACACATTAGAACAAATTTTAAAAAAGGAAATACTATATAAAATAGTAACAGAAGCATTGGCTTAAAGTCAGTCAGTTTGTAGAGCTTGTAACTGTTCTCTAGCACTCCAATATCTATCATAGATGTTTCCAGAAACAGCAATGCAAACCCCCAGATGCTGCGCTTTGCAAGTTGTAGTGGATTTAGCCAGAGTGCACCACGAGGAGTGCAGATATATTATCAGGTACCGTGTGCAACCATTCATTTTCGTGTACTTCTATTAGCAAACTGTACCTAAACTAAATTTTGACCGAAATTAGCTAGTAGGACACACACAAAAAAGTTCATTAACCTGTCCCTAAACTAAATTTTGACCGAAATTAACTAGTCAAACACACACAAAAAAGTTCATTAACCCGTCCGATAGCAGTTTTAATGTTATCATTGCATAGGGAGTCGTTCGATTTCATATCCATCAACGTAAACTACAACCAGCATAGATTAGTTTTTTTTATGCATAGTTTTACTGCTTGTTTAAGTTTACAGAGTAAGCACCTAGTTTTCAGCAAACGCAAGAAAAGCGGTATATCTTGATTGATATAATCTTATCTGTTTTTATCGTCTTTGCCGACCATGTTAGCTTTTATTTTCTAGATAGTAACTCATATAATGTCAACCGCTCAGTAATTACTCTGTTTATTGAAATAAATCGATGTTTTTCAAGGAAAACCTATTTCAGATTGGTAAATTATTGAAATTCCGCCTCTTAGGAGAACTGGACTTCCTAATGTTAAAACTGAAATAATGTAGTCCCTGGCAGAAATAGTTAACCCGGTATCGGTTTTTTAGTACATCTTGTGCGGATGCCACACCACACAAGATGTACTAAATGCGACAGATACATACAGATACACAACAAATGCGACAAATACTAAGCTACAGATACAAAACATCTGTCGCATTACATATGAACCATTTTGGCACTTTTGTTGCATGTTATGTAAGTTTCTTGTGTTCTACGTCTCAGAAGATGCTTAAGTTCAAGCAGACGCTCGATTGCATTCCTTTTGGTGAAACACCTCAATGTTATTTTTTAATTAATTAAATCTAATTTATTAAATATTGAAATATTTTTTAGAATTTTTAATTTAAAATGGTTTTATATTTCCTCCGACTGGCTCTCCGGTATTGAAATGAAGTGCACTGAAATGAGTAAACTTAAAAATAACGAGTACGACTATATTCTTAAGTAAGAAACCTGCAAATTGTGTCGGAGTTAATTAAAATGAGGGATTTAAGTACTAAGACATATATATTTTTCAGTAAAGAAATAAAAGTGATTTTTAAATCGTCCTATGTAGTTTTATATAACATTTAAAATGGTGTTTGAATTGTGTGAGCCCGCTTGTCACTTACACTTTAAGGGATCATTCACGAATGATGTCACACTTCAAAAGGGGATGGGGTCAGAGAAATTGTGACAGTTTGTGACAAGGAGAGGGAAGGGGATAGCAAGAAGTGTTGCATCACCCATTTTGGTTAAAATAAAAACATTTAAAACCAGAACACTAAACATTTTTATGTTACTCATTTATATATTTTTTTATTTTATATGCTCATTGATTTCATTTTGTCGAAATTGTGGATGCGGATTAACGAATAAGTTAAGTTTAAGTTAAACGTTTAAATTTAAAGAGAAATCTTTTTTTGGGTATATATGTTACGGTGAATCTCCGAAACGGGAGAATGTTGACAATCACCGGTGGATGTCGACATACACCAAGTAGAGAATATCGACAATCACCGGTGGATGTCGACATACACCAAGTAGAGAATATCGACAATCACCGGTGGATGTCGACATACACCAAGTAGAGAATATCGACAATCACCGGTAGATGTCGGCATATCACCAAGTAGAGAATATCGACAATCACCGGTAGATGTCGACATACACCAAGTAGAGAATATCGACAATTACCGGTAGATGTCGTCATACACCAAGTAGAGTGTGTCGACAGTCACCGGTGGATGTCGACATTCACCATCTATCAGACTGTTGATTGTCGACATTCTCCAATTTCGGACATACACCGTAACATATACACTTTTAAAACAAAACAACGCGGGTTATTTTTACAGAATTCGAACAATTAATATTTTTTTACCATAATATATTGATTATATTTTTTTGTGTAAACCTTAATTTTGTGTGATACAAATTAAGTACACACATAATCATTATTATTATTATGCACACAAATGTCATTAAAAGTTCGAAAATGAAATTGGAAATGTGATCTATAACGCAGTACTTAGTACTTTGTTTCTGAACTGCAAGTATGCTTACGTAATATAGCGTGACATGTGACAAGGGGATAGGTGGTGTGTTAAAGTGTGACATTTAGTGTCAAGGGAAGGAGGAAGCCAAATATATATTGAATAAAGTGTCACATCATTTATGAACGGTTCCTTACAGATTAAATGTATTTTATTCAAAACTTTCCCATTAAATGAATCAAGATTGATTTTAGTTTTCTTTTTCTTTGCTTTGGAACCATTCATAAATGATGTCACGCTTTTTCCCTATATTTTTGACCCCCCCCCCTTTGTCACAATATGTCACACTTCAGTGGACCTCCCTCCCCCTTTTTCATATGTCACGCTGTGCTGCGTAATGCAGGATGTCACACTTCTTGTTACCCCCCTTCCCTCCCCTTGTCCCACTTTGTCACAATTTCATGAACCCCCCTCCTCCTCGAAGCGTGACATCATTTATGAATAATCCCTTTCTTTTTTTTAAATATTTTTTTTTCTTCTTGTTTTTCTTTTTCCTTCTTTTAATACCGTAATGTAAAGCGCGAAGAAAGTAGTAATTCAACATCTTCCACACACAAAATGTCCGTCGATTGGTTGTAGACTTGTCCAAAATTAAAAACGAAACATTAATACATAACAACCACAAATTACTCTGTAGTTGCGTGGGCGTTAAGTGTCGCTCACCAAAACTTTTTTCAGTAATGCGAGCATTTAATTTCGTATGTAAAAGACTCCGAAACAAATTTAACGCTGTGTAAGGGTAAAGATACTAGTATTTGAGTAAGGTCATTCTCCTTTGTCGTACTTCTCGGAGAAATCCTGAAAAATTAGTTCAATTTAATCACTTTTCGAATTGTTAATTTTGATTATATGAAGAATGTTCAGTTAAATACGTCACTGAAAAGAAGGGGGAATAATATATGCATGGTTTTATAATATATAGTTATAATAAATAAATAAATAACGTGCAAACAAGGTACAAGAAATATAAATCAATTAAGAGCAATTGAGGCACCTACAAGCAGCGTTCGTGGATATATATCACTTGATATACAGGTTGTTTCTAAATGAATATCGGGGTTTTAACGCTTTGTAGTATTTATAACGTAAAACGTAAAATTATTATTAATACATGAAGTGAAAGAGCATCCCAAACAGTTTTACGTACAAGCTTACAAGTGTTAATTGCGAGCATTTTCCCGTCACACGTCACATATTAAGTCAATAATACAGTTCTTCCCAAATGTTGTTCAGTGTTTGTTGCAACAACTGCCTCAATCCTGTTTCTTAGGTCGGGTAGGTGAGCTGGTAGTAGAGGCACATACACACGATCCTTCATGAGCCCTCACAGGTAGAAATCACATGGCGTGAGATCAGGTGACAAAGGAGACCATGCGAAACTAGTTGGACCCTTTGGGGCCAATCCAGCGTTCGAGTGCAGTGATGCTCAACAAATCGGTATTTGCAAACTGATGATACCAGCAACAGATATTATTATGGCTTGCGGGATCACATCTGAACTTAACCCGTAATGCGCGTTCCACACAGTGGCGTACGCAAGGGGGGGGGGGTTAGGGGTTTAAACCCCCCTTTGAGCCCTAAATAATAGTGCTTTATTACATACTCGAATTTCTTTTAGTTGTTTCAGAACATTATGAACCTCCCCCCCCCCCCTTGAAAAAATTCTGCGTGCGCCACTGGTTCCACAGTAACTTCAGATTCGGTCTTTGCAAACTGCAGAACACAAAAAGATTTTTGCTCAATAGAAAGAATCAAGAGTCTCAGTAGAAAGAAAAGATATCTGCTCAAGAAAAAGTCAGAAAGCACAGAGGCTTTCTAGCGCATGCGCGTACCAACAAACAAAACTGTTTGAGTTGCTCTTTCATTTCATGCTATAATTAGGATTTTAAGTTTTACGTAATAAATACTAAGCGTTAAAACCCCGATACTCTTTTAGAAACACCCTGCATATCATGATATTTATACGCTGAGATATATCGTGATACATATCCAATCACAATTTTATATTATTTACAGTTAAACATTTCAAATTCATCTTAGATCACCCCCATTGATTCTCTTCTAAGTTAATGAAATAACGAGAAAATATAATTATGTAAGAGGAAGCATAATATGGAAGTAATTTCGTAGTGATGAGCAGGATGGGGATGAGGATGAGATCCAAAATGAAAGTTTTTCGGTTTTTAGTTGACTTTGATTCATTCATCAGACAAGTAACACACTGAACTCATGACGTAAAGTCATTTTCTCTACATTAATTTTTAATTTTCAACAAAATTCATACATACTTTTATTTTTATAGTTGTACAATTATGGTATTAATTCCAAATCAAAAGTATGTCTCAGATATAGCATACTTGGTATTTTCTCATTATGAAAAAGAAATTTACACTGATTATACAAGATGTAAATGTTAAATAAATAATAAAAATAAAAAATACTACACACAACAAAAGGGGCAGATTTATACTGTATAAACCTAATTTTTGTTTTAAGTAAAGTAATAATGATTAAAAATTTTGATACAGTAAAACCTGTAAAGTTGACCACCTTTGTAAGCTGACCACCTGTCTAAGTTGAACACTTTTGTCAGGACCGGAATGAGCCCTACAGAAGGCTTTGTAACCACCACTTTGACCACCTAAGTTGACCACCTGTCTACGTTGACCACTTATGTACTCCACATTTGGGTGGAAATGTTATAAAAACCCTTTGTAACTTGACCGCCTAATTATTACTATATTTATATGTTTATCTATTTTTAGAAAGATAAAAAATACTAAAATAGCTTCTCCGGGATATTTTTATGCTATAATGTTAGACCAGTATTTGTCTGGATGGATGAAACATCAATATAAAGATTGCTTAAACGCCTTTGTTTTTTAAGTTAACCAAATGGGAAAACTACGAGTACTATGAGATATGAGCACTCTTTTGTTCTTTAAATAGGTTTCTTCTTTTTCCTTTGATCTGCTACAGCCGTTTTGAAATATAGATATTTTTAGGCAATCTTTAGCATCATATCAGTAACTGACATAATTAATATGATGATGACATATTTATCTAGTAATATATATAGTAAGTAGTAGTATAGTAATCTATATAGTAAAATGACATATTTATCTTAATTTTAACTAAGTACTTTACTTTTAAAGTTATATAGGATATATTGTAAGTCATTCGGGCTAAATTTCTTTAATGATATTTTAGTTAATTGTGAAAAAAAAAGCGCTAATGGCTATCTTAAAGTAACGCCATCACATGAAGCTATATTTTAACTAGTTATAAATGAATAAATGCATAGTGTAAGAAATGACAAAAAAGAAAAAAAATCTCCGCCTTCTATGTTGACCACCTGTCCAAGTTGACCACTAAAGTCCTGCACAGCAAGTGGTCAACTTACACAGGTTTCACTGTATTTTAGTATTTTTTACAAATACAAGCAAATTTGTACTGACTAAGTGCGCTTTAATTAGTGATTAATTCATTTAATAATACACTAGTTTGCCCAACTGTCGAAAATCAATCTTAATAATTAAATTTAGCATTAAAGACATTATGCTATTTACATAATTATACAAGTATTATTCATCAAATTTGGCGAATATAACGTCGAGTTTATGTTGATCAGCCTCACTTGAAGCAAACGTATTGTAAATCATTGTCGCTGCACTCACAAATGTAGCCGCTTGTACTTCTGCGGATTTCGTACAAAGTTGAGTGGTAGTTGAATAAAACACTAATATTTGCTTTCATACACTGTTCTCGTTTTTCATTCCATTGCTTCAGAGAAGTCTTCACTTAAACTCTTATTATAATTGCTTTTAATATTACTGTTTATTGGCAACAAACTCTTTTTGCCAATGAGTTTTATATTTATTACATAATAATTCATTCAACGAAGACATGTTGCCATCTGCTATCTATAGCAATGTAACATTACAATTATAAATGAGGCTTGCGCAGCAAAAGAAAAGGGGAAATAATTTACTAACAATAAACTGTTTCTAAAATTTTGAAATTGATATCACTAAAACTCAACAATAGCTACTAAACAAAAAAAAAAAAAAAGAAAGAAAATCGGTTGAAAAACAGATAAAAAAAGGGTTCTTAAATTTTTTGCACTTGTCTATTTATATATAGATTGTGGTTAATATAAATTAACTCATTTAATAACATTCTGGTTAATATAACATCCCACATTTAAATAAACAGTTTTTAAATATTTTGTGTGAAAGCCATCAGTGATATATATCATTGATATCTATATCTTTATATGTATTTATAGATCATGAATATCCGATATTTTGATATTCACATAAATATCGTGATGTTTCCCAACGCAGCCTAGAAGCATAGGGGTATAAATGTCAAGATCAATAATTTGTTGATAACTAGCGAAAATGATAGGAAAATCGGCATTCTATACTGTGATAAGAGCGTTTGTCATAGCTCTAACAGGTTCTCCAATGTGATTTAGGGAAAAAAAGCATTGAAGTTCCCTTAAGGGGACTATACACTTTTAACCAATTTAAAAAGTGGAAAATATGCCTCAACTTTGAGATTTAAAAAAAAAAAAAACCCAATGTATCAAAACTTCTAAAATTTTCACGGTTTTTAGATACAATATAAATAAATTTAAAAATATAAATTTTTATAGTTTTAATTAAATTAAAAATCTGGTTTAAATATTTTTTTTAAATCCCGTTTTTTCGGCTCATGTCACATTGCGCGCATAATAGTTCTTGAACATTTTGCACAATTTTCATAAAACTGATTTTAAATGAAGCACAGCATTCTTTTAAAACTTCTGAACTAGGACCGTTTTGTTTGTTTAATAATGTTTAAAATAATGAGGCATTAATTAGATAAAACTCATTTTTCGTAATACTTTCAATCTTTTTACAGCACTTTTTTCCTTTTCCATTCATCGGAACTTCATAATCCTAGTTCATTTTATTTATTTATCCAAGATTTATGCTGAAAAAAAATTTGGGGGGTTTATCTTAAACGGTTTTGAAGATATCATGCGTGCAATGAAACATGAGCCGGGAAAACGGGGTTTAAAAATATATATTTAAATTAAATTTTTAACTAAAATAATACTATAAAAATATTTTTTTAAAATTTATTTATATTGTATCCAAAATCCCTGAAAATTTTAGAAGTTTTGATGTATTGGGAATTTTTTTAAAAATCTCAAAGTTGAGGCATATTTTCCAGTTTTTAGATTGGTTAAAAGGGTATAGTCCCCATAAAATTCAAACTTTAAACTCCTTTCACTCAGAATTGTTTTTTGGTCATTTACAGCCCTTTGCTTCTTACCGCTTTAAGTGTGTTTGTTCTTTCAATTCGTTTCGGTTTGATGCAATGATTTTGTGTAAAATGCCTTTGCTTACTTTCTCTTTCTCTCTCTCCCTCTTTCAAATGTCAAAATTTTCTGCAACGCTGATAGAAGGGCTCTTTCTTAATCTCGAAACACGTGCCTGCATTTTTTTTTTACACATTGTGTTTTTGTCATTTATTTATTTTATGCATTTATTTTCCTAATATTTTGGTTTCAGCATGAGAGTAAACCTTTTACTTTTTAATGACATTGGCTGAAAATTCATATTAAAACCTAAAAATTAAATTTTGTACGGAATGAGAAGTACAAAATATGTGTGTGCTTTGTAGTAATACTTCTGAACAAGGTTTCACATAATTTCCAAAAATGATCACAATATAAGATTTCAAAGGTTCAGCAACGAGGCATCAGACAACAGTTTCAAATTTCCTCAAGGCTTCACACAAAGTTTGACAAATCCTGGTGCTGCCGCAGTGCGCAATACCAGGATCCCGGTTCTAAAAGGGGTTTCTCTAAAATCAGACACACAGAAAGTGAAATATTCTGCATAGTTTTGAGGAAGGTCCTAAAAAGATTTCTATGTACAGTTCTAAGTAAGTGCAGTTCTTCGGGCATTCTTCACCTCGTTAAAATTATTTTTGCTACGCCTTCACATTTTAGAAATTATTGCCACGTTAATTTAAAAATAAACATTCCATCTTACTGCTTCCGTAAAAATCAAAACCGAAAATAGCAAACAATATTAGCCACTCTACAGGCATGTGATTTGAGCGATCAGCGGAGGTCGATTGACCCCCTTTGACTTTTAGAAATACATTGAATTTATACATGTTTTTATGTATTTTGTTGTTTTTTACCTATAACATGCATTGAAAATGTACCCTTCGCCATGGAAAAAAATTTGAAATGACGGGCCTGCCACTATAGTCTAAAATCTAACCTGAACAGTTTTTGGAGTAGTTTAGTCATTCAGGGTGAATTTGAACCACGTTATATCTTTTTTTATATTTGACTAAGAAAAAGAAACTCGAAGGTTCAGTGCTGCACTCAGCTAAATAGGTTACAGAATCAGTCTTCTACTCTTAATTTTTAAATTAAGTCAAATATACTTACTATAAAATAGGACGGGGTTCAAAGTTAAAAAAGAAACTAGGACTTTAAAAAAAACTTGACAAAAAAAAAGAAACCATAAGATCAAGTGCTACACTCAGCTGCATAGGTCATGGCTGCCTGCGATCATATAGCGGCTGTCCAAACAGGCGAAAAAGTGCGTGCAAGCAGAACTTACATTTTTTGCCACCACTTCAGTCAATTGGCGCTGTTAGCATGTACTTAAAAGTGAGGATTTAAAGGTCTAACCATTGCAATATCATCGCGTTAAAGGCTTGAATTCCTAGAAAGATAAACATTTAAGTGTTGAGGGCAAAAGTAACTATTAAAATACGTTGCAGGATTATGTATTTGCCATTAAAACGTTTTTAATACAGAGGAAAAAATAAAAAATATCGTTTTTTTTGGTAGTAGCACATGCAGACTTTGAAGCTGCTCGTTAAGATACAACTTTTCATATATACGTATACTTTTATATATAATGAACACAGAGAAAATTTTCTTCGCAATTGGCTAATCATATTATGCTTTCAGATTTATTTTTATTTTGAACAACAATAATTGCGCATAATTTTCTGAAATACATTTATCCTTTCACATTGTGTAGCACAAATAAATTGGCTAGCAGATTTTTGAAAGCCGTAGTGAATAGTCTTTAAATGGTTATTAGTTGCTTTATTATAAAGCAATTTTCAATATATTCATGTTAATACTATTAAATAACAGCAGTTAAAAGAAAAATGACATAGATTATGATTAATAAAGTTATTTTCAATATTTGAGTTAATTGAATTATTTCAATTCCATTTATTGTAAATTTAATTATTACAGGAAAGTGGAACAGTTAGGGTGTGAAGTGACTTAACAAATAAAGATTAGTTGAACAATTATGTAATTAAGTAAATGATTAATGCAACATTTTTTTACTGTTATTGACAGACTAATAGCATAATACTAATATCTAATATTGCATTGTATAGTATAGCTGACTTTAGTTAACTTAAACAAATGGATTATCATGTAAAAGTAGCGATTTTTTTTTTGCTGGTCTCATCTAAAGCAATTACACTAGTTAAATATTTAGAATAAAATCTTAAAATATTAAGTAAGAAAGGTCAAAGATTAGGCCTTTGTAAAAGAAAACGATTCAATAAAATAAACCATCAAGGGGAAATATTTTCAAATATTACAATTAAGTACAATAAATGAGAAATTAACAATAATTACTTAAAACGCTTAATTATATGCAGTTCAGAGTTATCAAGATTATTTTTTAAACTTGTAACTGACAATACATGGGTGCCAACCCCCTAAGCAAGATGGTGCATACTAATTGGTACGAAGTCCCCCAAAAAAGACAATCACCCAAAAGGGCTAAAACTCGATGGAAACATGCCCCCCAGGGGGTGTCAAAAATTTCATCAAAAAATTTAATGGCATTAAAAAATTTAATAACACTATCGTCCCTGCACTTTTCCAAAGACCCCTCCTCCACCACTATTTCATTACAATTACTTATGCTCTTATCTGTAAGCCTCCCCCCTCTCACCTTTTTCTCCTTTTTTACGGACTACACTGAATATTCTCAATTTTTAATACCAAGACTTTGCAACCGGCATTTCTTCGATGAAATCTACCAAAAGCTTTCGGATTCTCTGATTTTCTGTAACCTGATTTTAATTGAATCCTTTCTTAAATTAATTTTTCCCCACTTTTAAATTAGAAATCAGAAATACGCTTTAGGGATCATTCATAAATGATGTCACGCTTCGAGGGGGGGGGGGGGGTTCGTGAAATTGTAACAAAGTGTAACAAGGAGAGGGGAGGGGGTAACAAGAAGTGTGACATCAGGCTTATACAACATAGTGTGAAATGTGACAAAGGGGGGAGGGGGTCAAATATATCGGAAAAGAGCGTGACATCATTTATGAACGGTCCCTTAGATAGTTTATTTACTTTTCTACGTTTTAAGACTCTATGGTGTAAAAAATGGGTGTACTCATGAACGCGTGGAGAATCAACAACAAATCTTAGAGGGAAGTCTCCCTTCCTTTTAGATATTTCAATTGTAACCCCTGTTCATGTAGCGCGAGTTTAATTTTAAAAAGGTACATTACTAGATTTATAATATAGATTCTCTCTCACTCATTCCACTTTTAACTTTATCATTCTATACAAGCATAAGAAATTTAAACGTCTCAGAACAAGAAAAAAAAATATATTTAAAAGCATAATTTAGACCTAATATGAAGTTCAAAGTTTACTTTTGAGTGGTAAAAAATTAATGAGCGGACCAACGTTCTTATAGCGCCAGTTGCAAAAATTACTCCATACACATGTTTTGGAATTAAAAAGAACCCCTTTATCAATGCGTAAAGATTTGACATAAAAAATGTAAGTAATCCAAGTCAGTGTAAATCACCCGAATTACTTGCATCCAGATGCGTACAACTCTATTCATTGATAAAATAATTCCTCTTGTCCCGAAATATGTTTTCTGAAATTTGGGCTATAATGACGTTTGTTTTCTCATTAATAACCTGAAGTACAAATAAATAAAACTAATGCATAAATAAATAAAACCAGTAAAGTTCGAGACATAAGGGGAAAATGCAAATGTCAGCCCTCACTGGTTAAAAATATCCTCTAAAGCATCAAACTCACGATTTCTATTTGCAGAATAATTGAATAGGTGACATGGAGTGAAAAAACAAATAGAATATATGCATATAAACCAAACGTGAATTTAGACAATCCCTAAAATTATAAAATGTATGCATTCAATAATTTAATGCTTAGAAAAAAACACTCTACTGCTTTCTGTCGTTTTCTTTCATTTACGATGAAAAATTTCTTTAAAATAAATATATATATGTTAGACACAATTAAACATCGGGAGACATATTCCCGATCAGTAATGCATGAACTAAAAATTTACCAAAAAAAAAATTTTCATGATGCATGCTGCAAATCCGGCAAAAACAATGCTTTCGTAATGTATTTCCATACAAAACTAGTACATGCTTGCAGCGCACCAGTGACGAAAAAAATAACTATCGTTTGAACGCTTATTCCGTTGTTCTGGCGCTGCGTCTGGACAGCCGCTATATGATCACAGGCAGCCATGCATAGGTTATGAAACCAATTTTCTACTCTTAATTCTTAAATTAAGTCGAATATACTAAAAAATATGACGCCGTTCAAAGTTACCCTGAATGACTGTTTGTTTTCAACTACGCATGCGCCTAATCTTAATCTCGCGCCATCTACAAATGTTTCCTGGAATTCCAACTGTGGTCAAATTCATGGGAGTATAGCAGAGTTGTGAGTAACTGCGTACGAAAAATTCATTGAACTCTGAACTTCTACTAAAGAACTTGTGACCTTGTTTACAACTCGAGGTGAACAGACGACCAGCGTGACGTCTGCACGAGAAACAATGAGACTAAGAAAAACGAAACGGTTCGAGTTATCGATCAAAGTATCTCTAATCGCTACAGTGGATTTCTCTCGTAGCGATTTCAAATGCAACGTCAGATTCAATATAACGAATTCTTGAATTTAAACTGCCATAGAATCTCGGTAGCTCGACACTCAGATAAGTCGACATTTCCCACCCCTAATGGATGGCCCAATGCTAATTTCAATGGGCGAAAAACTCCCTAACTTGACACACAATTTCCAGTTACCCCTGTAAGTCGACCTCCATTTTGTATTCTTATTAACTTTTCTTCCGGTATTGTTTCAAGGTGTTTCAAGTGAATTGCAAATCAGCAAGCTGAATAGTTTTGAAGAATGTATGTTTTCTCTTCAGAGGGAAAAAACAAACAAAAATTATGGATTTTTTTTTTCTCATGCGGTATTCAGATTTGATGTACTATGTTAATATATTTATTTATTTATTTGTAATGTATAACTTTTCAAAACAATAATAATAACAGATAAATAATAAATGGGGATAATTTCATTCGCTGGAATTGGCTTTTATAACTTGAATGTTAAGTAAATAACAACACAACAACACAGACCAATATTAGCAATTGAAATTACGGAACCTCGGTAACTTGACACCCCCTTATCTCGACATGTTTTCGTGCTCCCTTAGGGTGTCGAGTTATCGAGGTTTCACCGTATTTTCACTTGTCGTTTTGTTATTAAGAAATCAGGTCCGACATTTAAAAATTTTCCAGTGCGGGAAGTCAAAGGGTATATAATTCAATGCATATTATAGGGTAAAAACAACAAAATACATACACATAAAAATACAATGCATTTCTAAAAGTCGGGGGGGGGGGGGATCTGGAGCAATCACCCTCTCCTAAGCCACCAAATGACGGGCCTGTAAGAAACATGAATCCACCCCATTGAGTAAATCAATATGCAATTGAATGCATACTGAATTAGCATCGTGAATGCATACTGAATTATCGTTATCAATTTCCATTCGGATTTGCTGATAAGGTTACTATAAATTATCCTCTCCTGATCCACCAAATGACGGACCTGTGAGAAACAGGAATCCATCACATCAATGCCTAATTCTCTGAATAAATCAATATGCAATTAACTAACAATTGAATGCATACTGAATTATCGTTATCACTTTCCATTTGGCTTTGCTGATAAGGTTCCTATAAATATCTTGCATCATTAATTCTAATTTTTTGTAAGTAGAGTTCTGAAGAAAGATCTGCTCCGCTGACTACTTGATCATAACTAAGGGACCATTCATAAATGATTTCACGCTTCGAGGAGTGGGGTTCGTGAAATTGTGACAAAGTGTGACAAGGGGAGGGGAGGGGGTTACACGAAGTGGGACATCATGCATTATGCGACATAGCGTGTGCGTGACATGTGACAAAAGGGGGAGGGGGTCAAATATATGGGAAAAAAGCGTGACATCATTTATGAAGGGCCCCCAATAGCTCTTCATAAAAAAAAATATTTTCATAAAATGTGTGGGTAATGTGAATGATAAAATGTGTGGGTAATGTGAATGATAAAATGTGTGGGTAATGTGAATGATAAAATGTGTGGGTAATGTGCTTGATAAAATGTGTGGGTAATGTGAATGATAAAATGTGTGGGTGGGTAATGTGCTTGATAAAATGTGTGAGTAATGTGTTTGATAAAATGTGTGAGTAATGTGCTTGATAAAATGTGTGGGTAATGTGCAATAAATTGCTCGATCATGCAAGTAAATGTATTAAGACGCTTAAACTAAAAATTGAATGTCATTTTTAATTGCTGAGCTTAGATTACTAACAGATTTTCACACAATTTAAAGCGATACAGAAGCCAAATTTGCGCAATCTTATCACAACATTGTGGATCACCTTTCCAGCCGTCAATGCGTCAGGCCAGTGGCGTAACTATACCATCTGAGGCCCGTGGCAAATTTATTGGATGGGACTCCAGAAAAAATCGTCACGTTGTAATTTAATTTTAATAAATCACTAAAGTAGTAGTTGTTGTTGTTGTTGTCGTGTCCTCGCGCGTGGCGAGGAAGATTGGGTACGCTGCTCCTGAGTCTAACGGGCCCCCTTATAGGCACGATTCCGCCCTTTCGATAGGTCTCTTAACTTTTGAACTAGCTCCCAAATGAGAGACTGTCACCTGGGATTGGCACCCCCAGAGGTATCGTTTCACTTGGAGGACATTGGAGCCACGACCTATTTAACGTGCACCAGCTCCCTTCAGCGTACACGGCCCCACAGGAACCAGCCGCGAGAGGTTGTCCCCCTTCCAAACACTGACCTTAGTTGTTGCTTCACTTTCGGTGTTCTGCTGGAACCGAGCTTCTACCGACTGGTCTACTGCGGGACACTAATTTAGTTACCCAACACTATTACTAATATTGTGTACATTTTAGTTCCTTAAATAGGTTTATTTTAATTAATTTTAGTTTCGAAAATGATCTTTCAGCAATGGCTGTAGTCACAGGAATTGCAACAAATAATATCAATGCAGTACATACTTTAGGAAAGCTGCATGACATAAAAAGATTCTTTAATATTAGTAAATCGGCAATCTAAATACACGAAGACATTTTTTTTGTTCATCTCTGAAGGTGGACCGAAAACTGAGAATTTCCCAGGCGAATGATTCAAATGAACCAATGGATGCATTCTAAAATTGATCCTTTCTTTATGAATGCGTTTAATTCTTAATAAGTTATTTGAATTTGTATATGGTATTTAGTTGTGTTTAACTTTAATTAATTTAAATACTTTTATAAAATTTAGAATTTTTACTAAATTTTGTGAAAAATGTTAGGTTACTTCTAAGCTTGCTGCCTCTCAGGCCGGGGGCTCCATCGGGCCGGGGGTCCGTGGCATTTTTCCAGCTCTGCCACCCTATAGTTACGCCACTGCGTCAGGTATTCATCGAAACCCAATAATTCAATACATTATTAGGCGGTTGGCACAAGCTATTGCCAAGAAAGAACAAGGAAGTTTGTAAGACACATGTTGAAGGCCATGCTGTTTAAAAGCTATTAAATTTAGAGATCTTTCGAAATGCGGAATTGTACATTACGTTAAACCTGCCAGACGGATTCTTTTAAATCTATGAATTCTTAAAAAAGAACAGCATCGCAGGCGTGAAGCACCTGATCACGCCGGCGCGGCGTACGTGAGTCAGCAATAAAATTCGATACACCAGAACATTTGCGGTTCCGTTTTTTTATAATTTATATATGTACATCAGTTAAAACAAACTGGTAGAATTAAAAAAAAAAAAATCGATTAATGACATTGCTAAGGGGCCGTTCATAAATGATGTCACGCTTTTTCCCATGCATTTGATCCTCCCCCCCCCCTCCTTTGTCACAATATGTCACACTTCAGCGGACCCCCCCTCTCCCCTGTGTCACATGTCACGCTATGTTGTATAACGCATGATGTCACACTTCTTGTTATCCCCTTCCCTCCCTTTGTCACAATTTCACGAACCCCCTCTCCCCCCCTCGAAGCGTGACATCATTTATGAATGATCCCTAATACAGAGTTAAAAACCTTTTCTGGTCAAATGTGAAGGGTGCTTTTAGTAAATTAATAACAATAATGAAAACGGTCCAATCAGAAGGAAAGTAAGCTGTTTGGCTCGAATAGTGTAAATACTTTTTGGGGATTTTTATGAATAATGCTCGCTCCCAGTGCAGTTTATCAGCACATATGTTGATGTCAATACGAAAACAGTGATAGCAAACCTATTTGAGTTTTGACATCTAGGAACAGACAACCTCTGCGATGTTGACTGTCTTGCAACATGAAAATTTTTTTTATCCATCTCTCCGTTTTCATCATCTTAAAAATGTAACACTTATAATTTGCTAAGTTATCTTATTGCTTAACCCCTGAACGATCAGTTCACCCCTTGCCTTAGCTCCCGTGAACGTGACGGGCTGAGGTTTCGCCTTCTATTGCTCGCTCCCGTGATATTTCCGGGCTGGAGTGTTTAAAATCTCAAAATAAAAACAAATAAAAAATTAAAGAACATATGTATTGTTCATACACATATTTTTATATAATTTTCAGGGATTAAAAAAAATAGGCACTTTTGTGACCGTTTTCTTGAAAATTACCCGACCGTTAAGGGGTTAATTTTCTTAGCTTGACATTTTAAACACTCCAGCCCGGAAATATTACGGGACCGAGAAATAGAGGGCGAAACCTCACCTCGTCATTTTCACGGGAGCGAGATGGAAGGGGTTATTCACCTTGAAAATTTTCGAAAATTTAAAAAGATGTAGAAGTACGGACGTCATGAAAAACACTGGTACGAAATTGATTCACGGGTGAGTAAAATGAAAATTTAGGCCGAAGTTTGAGTGTTGCAACAATTATTTAAAATACGTACGAAGTTTCGGGAAAAAAATATTAAAAAGACTTCCTGGAAGAATTTCTCAAGAAATGACAGATTCATTGTTTGGCAGCACGTTTCTTCCTAAAATAATTAATATTTTCTTTTTAAATTAAATTATCAAAACTTATGCTCCAAGGTAATACAACTACGGTAAAACAACAACTGTATAGCACAGCGGTTCCCAAAGTTGACTCGGTCTAAGACCATCTAAGGGGCCGTTCATAAATGACGTCACGCTTTTTTCCCATATATTTGACCCCCCTTCCCCCCTTATCACAATATGTCACACTTCAGCGGACCCCCTCCCCCCCCTTTGTCACGCATCACGCTATGTTGCATAATGCATGATGTCACACTTCTTGTTACCCCCTTGTCACACTTTGTCACAATTTTTCGAACCCCCCTCCCCCCCTTGAAGCGTGACATCATTTATGAATGATCCCTAACAAAAATTTCCAATCTTGGGATCCACCTCTTAGCTGTCTTAGAGAAAACAGGGCATAAATATGGGTAATGCTCAGATCCCCTAGTGGCGAAATGTAGAACTACACTTTGCTGTCTTGTTTCTTCTAAATGAAATTAAAAAAAAAAAAAAAAATAGTGTTACCAATATGAATGAAAGACTTGAAATAAGAAACACAACTGAAATGAATTTTTTTTATTACTTAAATACCTACACCTGCAAGTTTTCTTTTTACAAAGTTATTTCAATGGGAAGGATGTATTTGTTTCTTATTTGTCTTCATTAAAGTTTTAGCATCAACTTCAACTTTAGTTACTTTTATTCGCAGACTTCCTATGTTTTTAAATTCCTGTGTACAGTGGCGAGGATCCACTCAATATTCGCTCGCGGCCCACCAGTGGGTCGCGACCCATAGTTTGGGAAATGCTGGTATAGCAAATTTCATACTTAGAGCAAATTTCATACTTATGAGTATATATATACAGATATATATATATACTCATTGTTGAAAAGAATTTACTTCCATTAATCAGTAATATTGAAAAAGATTATAATAAGAGTTCTGATTGAAGGCTTCTCTGGAACAAAAATTAAGTTCATTCAATTTTTTAACTGTTTCTAGTTGTGTGTGTAGTCAACTTCAAAACGGAATTTATCATCGAAAATGATTAGTTTATTTATCGCTTAAAAATTATTTTTTTTTCTTTAATCAACATCGACACTTCTTTAAGAAAAAATTTTTAAATCGGCGCAAAATTATGAGAGTCTAATTACTATTTGGTACACCATGTCACCATGTACAACCTACTTTACCTAGGAGACTTTGGGTCATTTCTATTTGGAATTAATTTATGATTGCAAAAGATTTTAACTTTCATAATTTTGCGCCGACTTCAAAAATTATGTTTAAAGTAGTATCGATGTTGTTTAAAGAATGAATTTATGTTTTTCTTTGTAGCGTAATTTTCAATTGCATTGCTTTGAAGTCGGTGCTATTTTTTTTTTTTTAAACAAAGCAAAATTTTTTCCTGGGTAGGGTATTTGCATTTCTATATGGACATGTAAAAACCATATGGGGACTGTTCATAAATGATGACACGCTTTTTTCCGATATATTTGACCCCCTCCCCTCTATCACAAAATGTCACACTTCAACGAACCCTTCAACGGACCCCCTCCCCCTTTTGTCACATGTCACGCTATGTTGTGTAAGCCCGATGACGCACCTCTCGTTACCCCCTCCCCTCCCCTTGTCACAATTTCACGAACCCCCGCCCCTTCGAAGCGTGACGTCATTTATGAATGATCCCATTTACGAATAAGACATGGCTATAGACACTCGCTGCTCTATTAGGATTGGCAATATGGCTTACAACCAATGGTTCAGAAGGTTATCCTTAAAACCTCCTCCTGGCTTCGGCTTTTCATGCGATACCCGAAATTTATGTTATCACGATGACGACTTTCCTTTTCTTAGGGAAGAATCTTACTCCTTTTAGACCTCTAAAGGGAATGTTTTAATGCTAAAGAATATTAAAATTTTCGCAAGTGATCCGTTTTTTGTTATCATGAATTTTGAAAAGTCCTTCTAAGACGCAATAAAACAAAGCCTGTTTTGAGACTGAATTTGCCCACTTGGAATACAGTGCCCTTTTAAAAGATTTCTCACCTTGTGGTTCTTTCGCTTGGGGTAGAACATAATGATGTCACACTTTTTTAAATATATTTGACCCTCCCTACCCCCTTTGTCACATGTCACGCTAGGTCATCATATGTACTTGCAATTCAGAAACTAAGCACTACGTTATAGATCACATTTCCAATTTTATTTTTGAGCTTTTAATGACATTTGTGAGCATAATAATAATAATGGTGAAATGTGTACGTTATTTGTACAAGATAAAATTAAGGTTTACAACAAAAAATGTAATTAGTATATAACAGTAAGTAAATAATATTAACTTTTTCAATTCTGTAAAAGTCAAATGCGCTTTATTGTCTTAAAAGTACTAATGCCCAAGAATATTTTCTTTGGCTTTAAACTTTTAACTGGAAGTTAATCAATAATCAAACCTTAATCAGCATCGATGTTTTTGATTCAAAATAAAATCGATACCATTGCAAAAAAAAATAATAATAAGTAAGTTTTGTAACAAATTTTTTAGCTTCATATTTTAAATACTTTTACTTTAAGCAAAATTTGTGATGTCACACTTCTTGCTGCCCCCTCCCTTCCCCTTGTCACACTGTCATAATTTTTCGACCCCACCCCCACCCCTCGAAACGTGACATCATTTATGAATGAACCCTTCTGCCTTCAATATTAAGGATTGGGGATACTTAAAAAAAAATCTTTATTCTTTTAATTAAGGGTCGACTCCTTATCATAGATTCCACGGCATGAACACGAACAATCGTTTAAAATCAGACTAATCTCTCAGCTTTCGCCAGTTTGGTATATAATTGCTACATTGATAGTAAACCTTACTTGATCTTTGTTTACAAACTTCTTGACGTCAAAACGCCACCCACGAGTTTATAGAAACTTTAACTCTTTCAGAGCGAAGAAGAAATAAAGGCAGATAAGAGTAACATAAATAAACAAACTCTTATCGGAAGAGAGTGATTTGTGACTGCGTTTTAATACACTTCAGGCAGTGGTTCCCAACTCGCAGAAATCTGCGGACCACTCAGACTGAACCAGAATTACCACGGACCACCCATTTCATTGATACATAAATCTTAGCAGTTGTAGCCAAATTCAAAGATGATAAATTTAATGATTTTTTAGAAATGAACTGTCATTATTAATGAAGAAACGTATAATTAACACTTCAGGCAGTGTTTCCCAACTCGAAGATGTCACTCAGCCTGAAAAAGGATTTCCGCGGACCACCCATTACTTTATTTCGTACATCTTATCACTTGTAACCAAATTCAAAAATGATTAAATTGTAACGATTTTTCTAAAACTAACTATCATTATTAATTAAGAAACTTTTACCACGGACCACTCATTACATTTTTCACAAATCTTATCAGTTGCAACCAAATTCAAAAATGATTAAATGTAACGATTTTTCTAAAACGAACTATCATTATTAATTAAGAAACTATCACCACGGACCACTCATTACATTTTTCACAAATTTTATGAGCTGTAATCAAATTCAAAGGTGATTAAATGTAACCATTTTTCAAACACCAACTATCATTATTAATTAAGAAATTATTATGATTAACAATATTATAAAAACTCTTCAATGGTAATTTTCAGAATGTAGGCTATGCTGTACAACACAAAAAGCAAAAATTATTTTAATTGTAAATTGTCTCTTAATTAAATAAAGAGAACTTTTTAAATACACTTCAATTAATGGTTCCCAACTCGCAGACGTCTGCGGACCACTCAGCCTGAAATAGAATTACCAAGGACCACCCATTACATTGTTACATAAATCTTATCAGTTGTAACCAAATTCAAAGGTGATTAAATGTGACGACTTTTTGAAAACAAACTATCATTATTAATTAAGATATTATTGTAATTAACAAGATTAATAAACCTCTTCAATGGTAATTTTCAGGACGTAAGGTACACTGCATGTCACAAAAAGTAGCAAGACTTTCCGTCTAGAACTATACGTGGCTACTTTCCCGTATACACCCAATTCCAAATTTATGATGTAGCTTCCACCCTCTCTCTCTCTCTTTCTCATTTAGCTTTAGTTCTTAATTACCTTTTTCGACGGCTAATACATATTCATTCACTCATTCATTCATTTACTGATTCATGTATTCATTCATTCATTTACTCATTAATACATTTACTCACTCATTTATTCATTCATTCCGAAATATCCTTAAAAATCCAGATCAAAACGTTTCGTGGGGCAATAGGCTCGTTTAGTTTTTGGATGAACTTAAGGATTAATATAGGATTGGTCCACGGGCCACCAGTTGGAAAACATTGACGAGATATTTGTCGATTGTTCATTTAATTTGATTCAGCGCAAGAAAAAGATTTTATAGATTATTTGACGGTCGTGTTTTTTTTTTCTTTGTTTATTTTATTTATTTATTTATTTATTTTTAAGTTACAACTAATTCTAGATTTTAAAGCTACACTAATTTCAAGCATAAAGCCAGCTTCAGACTGAGAGAAACAGCGGTTGCTGTCACTACAGCTATCCGCACGTGCACTGTTTTCCTAATTTCATTTTCACAAGCAATGCGCTGAGAGAAAGAGCGGTTGCTGTCACTCAAGTTATCCGCACGTGCACTGTTTTCCTAATTCATTTTTACAAGCAATGTACTGAGAGAAAGAGCAGTTGCTGTCACTCAAGTTATCCGCACGTGCACTGTTTTCATATTTTCATTTTTACAAGCAATGCGCATGTGCAAAACCCAAGGAAACCGGGATATCGACAATATTTAACATTGCTTTTTATGAGCTCAGAATCTCGCTAAGTATCACGAAACTGACACTGAATTTCGCATCTCATTTTTGATACCAATTTTGTCGCCAACTTGGCGTTACACCGCCAAATGATTGCCAATTAAGTACTTCATTTCTGGTTGTCATTTCGTTTGATAATTTTCTTATAAATTATTCACACCTACTTTCTCAGAAAAATCGCAAAAGCATTAATCTTTATGCAAATAAAATAATAAGCAATATCTTTGATTGTTTAAAATTTTTCAAAACTAGCGCTAACGTTCAGTTTCAAATTTATACTGTATTATCATCGGCATTGACTCTTCTACTAAAAAAGAACTCTCAATGTTATAAAAGTTGTTTATGAATTAAAATGAGCGAAATCTTTTTTTGTTTTTGTTTTCCCTCATTGTTATCAAATACTCGCATATGTATATTGTGTACCCTAGTTACTATCCTTTATTTCATCCTAATAGGGGTGGATAGAAATCATAAACGTTTTCATGTTCCTATACAGACAAAATATAATCAATTTAAATTTAGTCTTTACCGCTTAAGGTCAGCACCCAAAAATTTCGAAAAAAAACAAAAAAAAATTTGTTGGCTTAAATATAAAATAAATCTTCAGAAATGTTTCCTGAAAGTTTCAGAAAAATTGAAGCAATATGTATTGATTGATCACTGATTTTATTACGGAGCGATTTGCCACCTTTTCATTCCGAAACCGAAACTGTGAGCCACATATTTATTTTTAAAAATAAAATAACTGAGAAGAAGGCATTTAACCGTGACTGTAACTGAAAAAAAAAATCCTTACTTGAAATTTTGATAGATATTGCACCCCGAAAACTTAAAATGCTGTTTTCTCTCGCTTTGTTTTTTGTGCATTTCATCTCAATTAAAATGCAAAGGCTTGATTAAATTCGTATCTGTAATGTGGAATTTTTCCCCACATGTTCCTGAAACTCTCCATAACAAATTTATGCATTCCTTTTATGATGACTTAAGTACTTTAAAAAAATTCTCTTTGTAGGTTTTTTGAATTTTTCGTTGTCTTTTCTGCGTTACTTCAGTTTATATTGTTTTTCTCAAAGCATATGACTCTTAAAAAAATCAATGCATAATAGTTTTGCTTTTTTGAATAATGAATCAATAAAAATAATTTTAAGACTTTACGCCAATTTTTGAAAAAGATGATTCATTTTTAAAAAATGCTAATTTAAAAAAAAATCAAATAGTTCGAATTACATTTAAATTATTTTTTTTAATATTAAATTTCTTATGACGTGATATAACATGACATGAGACAAAAATTGCAAATAAAAGCACCATAGAGAGAAAAAAAAAGTTTATGTGCCGACTTCCTTTATTAACGGATATTCCATTAAGAGAATTCAACTGTATTCTATTCATATGCCTCATTAAACTCGTTTTGGGCAAGACCTCAAAATAGCAAATGCGATTCCGTGACAAAATCTTTTTCTTTAGGATTTAACACGCCACATATGTTTGAAGATACGTCTGAATGTTTGGAGTACCGTCTGAAGAGGGGATTACTGTAACCGTACCTTGAGTTTCATTTCACTTAGCATTTTTAAAAATTAATGTTATAGTTTTTCCACTTTAAATGGATGTATTTTAATTAAATCACGCTAATGGTTTTGGTATACAGTATTTTAGTGTTGAAATGTACCTGTCGCACATCAGTTTGAAATAATTGCAATTGGAACTTGTTTTAATTTCAACAGATCATCCAGTTGTTCGATATTAAGTTGTAAATTAAAAACTTTTTTGTAAATTTAAAGGTCTTTTTTTTTTTTGGTATAAACGACTGGTAGTTTTGGTATTAGACTGTTTCGCTTGCAGATTCATGTTAATTCATAGTTTATTTATGAATTGCATTAATTAAAATAATGAAGCATATTTCCTTGTTTTATTTTAATTGAGAATTATAGGGGAGCGTGTACCATGATATCATTTTTTTTTCTATGGTTTTTTTTAGTTACAATTTTTGTCTCATGTCATGTTATATTACTTCATAAGAAATTTAATATTAAAAAAACTGGATTTCTTAAATATAAGTTGAAAATTTTAATTCTTAAAACGAAATTTAGCGATTTTAAAAATGCATCTTCTTTTTCAAATATTGGCGTAAATTATCAAATTTTTTTTTATCGATTCATTACACATAAAGCAAAAATTTTATACTTTGATTTTTTATAAGTCAAATACTTTTTGAAAAAAAAAACTGAAGTAACGCAGAAAAAAACAACGAAAAATCCAAAAAACCTATCCAAAATTTAAAAAAAAAAGTATTCAAATTATCATAAAAGTAGAGCATAAATTTACTTTAATTAATGAAACTTTAAAATAAAATTATGTATAGTTTCAGGAGCATGTGGGAAGAAAATCCGAATTTAAGAAAGCGTTTGCATTTTAATTGAGATGAAATGCCCTAAAAACAAAGTGAGAAAAAGCAGAATTTTAAGTTTTCGGCTTGCAAAAACTTAAATCCTTTCTTTATCAAAAAATTTTAGGTAAGGAACTTTTTTTTCAGTTACAGTCACGATGCTTCTTCTTGCTTATTTTATTTAAAAAAATAAATATGTGGCTTATATTCAGCACAGTTACTGTCTTTGGAATGAAAAGGTGGCACCTCACACCGTAATAAAATCAATGATAAATATTGCTTCAATTTTTCTGAAACTTTCAGGGAACCCTTTTAAAGATTTATTTTACTACTTAAGCCAATAAAATTTTTTTGGTGTTTTTCTTCATTTTTCGGTGCTGGCTCCCCTTAAGAATGTCAGAAATACTATTGGCGCAAAAATCCATTTGTGAGAATTTTTTACGACAAGAAAGATAATTAGTATATAATAGCAAAAAATATTGATTGTTCAAATTCTAAAAAAAAAAAAAAAAAAATACCTGCGCAAATTTTATTATATAAGTTTAAATGCCTCATAAAATTTACTTTTAAACTTTCAACTAATTAATGAAACTTTAAAATCAAATTATGAAAGTTGAAAAAACTTTAAAATAAACTTCATTTGCTGATTTTAAATGTTTTTATAGAACCCAAATTGTGTGACGAATTGACTTCTTGTTACCCCTCCCCTCCCATCGTCACAAACTGTCACAGTTTCTCCTCCCTACCCCCTCGAAGCGAGATATCATTTATGAATGTCCCCTTGTTGATTGGAGGATGTTTTGCAAAAATTTATTTGGATGACATTACAATAAAGAGAACGTCTAAAAGATAAAAACTACGGGATGAAACAGTAATAGCAAAGGCCGAAATTGGCCAAAAAAAAAGTTTGGGTCCCACTGGTTTCAAATAAGTTGCTTTATCTCTAACCAGAAGAAAAAATTGTTCAGTTTCGTTTAAACTAGCTACCGCCTTTGAGTAAACGTAATAAATCACAAGTTTTCGCGGCAGCTTAAGGAATATAAATTTTGCATTGCGTCATCCAAACATCGATACTTCCGCCGGGGTTAACTTAAAACGTCGCGAAAAATATGTTTAACCAGGCTTTCTTGTAAACCGCGAAGCATGCGCTAACGCAAACACTGATTCAGTAGAATGTTCCGGCGTGGTCCATTAATATTTCTCGCCAACAAAAGATAAATTGGAAAAGACGAAACAGTTAAGCCCCATCTTCCCCTCTGTTTGTCATTGAATTTATAATTCAAAGAAGAAATGTCAAGAAGGAAATAAATGGGAAAATATAATCTGTTAATTGAATGTCAAATCCAAATAATACTAATCTTAAGCTAGCAGTTAATCCGTTTCCAATATATATATATATATATACATATATATATATACATATATATATATACATATATATAATATATATATACATATATATATATATATATATATATATATATATATGCGTGTGTGCGTATGTATACATGATAAGTCAGTCAGAGTCTTTGTCCAGTACAGTGTCAGACAACATAAAGTACAATTTGAAGTTTGATTCGAATCAACGTTTTGTAAATTTGTTGATTTGCACTAGCGTTTTAAACGCATGAGTACATTGAAAGTGAGTGCTTGTATTTCTAATTTGTTCAACAATTATAGAGTGGCATCCAAATTTTTATTTCTATTTTCTTCACAAGAAAATTACAGAAGATTAAAATTTATGTATACTATGGGTTACAAATGCATTAAATTAAATAACTACCTCAGTGGTCAGCCGCAGTCAAGATCAATCAGCCGCACTCAGGAGAGATTATCGCTAATTAAAAATTTAAACAAAGCAAGCGGTTGCCAAACACAGAAACTACAATGTCTAAAAATTGTTCAAACGTTCGAGGGGAAATTGAAAATTTTAAGGAATTGCTGTCGAATTTCGTCCGCTGGGCGACCTCCAGCATTTGTAATTTCATTCAAATGTGTGGACAATCTTAGGTTAGATTTCGATTAGATATTTTCGTACAATTACACGTCAGCTTTTGTAAATGGAAAGAATGGAAGCGTGCACTAGAGGCGGAACGGAAATGAAAAATTCTGATAAAATACTGAAACGAACTAAAAGATAAATCCTGATGAATAAGTAAAATATCAAAGAAAATAGTCAATAATCTTAATGAACAAATGAAAAATATTGATGAAAGAAGAAAAATTCGCAAGAACTGAGGAAGAACTGGGGATAATGTTTTCATTAATAAGGGAAATCTATTAATGACTGTGTGTGTATATATATAATGAGAAAATACTCAACTGGCGTATGTTATTTTTGAACTTTGTTCATTCACACATTTGAAATAAAAGTGAAAATAGTAGTTCTTTTTTTGTTGTTGTTATTGTAAAAATGCTGTACTATTTTCGACTAGAGCCTCTCAAAAAACTTGCTGTGCTGGAAAATTCGTTCTACAGAAATTCATTTAAATAATATTTATCTGTATATAGGAACACAGAGAGACGTGCAATGAACTTTAAATTGCACTGAACTTTGGTTTTAGAAACTAAAGTAATTGAAAAACAATTCTTTAGCGGCAACTAAAGTTGACCGCCGACCCCTGAATGGATTAGCGACTCATAATAGGAATACGCGGAATTAGTCGATAAATTGGAAGAATTTTTAGAATATATCTGTCAATTTCAACACTATCAAAATA
This sequence comes from Octonoba sinensis, assembly GCA_038502835.1. NCBI lineage: Eukaryota > Metazoa > Arthropoda > Arachnida > Araneae > Uloboridae > Octonoba > Octonoba sinensis. Next base: position 86,264,805 of record CM076605.1, on the reverse strand, counting down.
TTTTGCACACTGAACTGATTGCTTAAATCTACTTCATCTCACACCTGTTGAAGTGATTCATAATCACATTGTCTACAGTCGGAATTCAAATGTCGGAGTGAATTCTGAAAACAGTAATAAAAACACAAGTAAATTAATGCGCAAGACAATAAAAGTGCGCTTTATTTCCTCTGATGCCGTCTATACAGATGTTCCATCCCACGATGCCAAAATGTAAACACCTCATAAAATTTCGGAAGGATAAGTCTGGGCTTGATGCCAGTGCCATCTGCTTTTCAAAATGAGAAACAAAATTTTGGAACCTCTGCAGTGTTACGTCACACTTCCGCCCAATTTCCGCTTCGACGGATTGCCTGATTTGGCGCAGATTCCGTACCAGTTGCAACAAAAGTTTTCGAAAATATTTTCTTTTTTTCTTTCTAAGAATAGAAACATAGAAAACGAACTAAATTAACTAGTTTAATGTCTTTATTCGGGTGTCGTGAATAGCCACGGTTGAAATTTTTTTCTTACTTTTGAAACACATGCTTGTTTACTTATAAGCATTATTTTTCAATGATACAGAGATTTTTATATTTAAGAGATAGATGATGTTAATCACACACATTGAGGCACTTAAATGAAAATAAAAATAATTGTTTTTAATTTATATATATATATTAAATAAATTAAAAACTCTCTTTACTCTTTAACTCTTTATATATATAAATTAGTATATATATATAAAGAGTAAAAACGAAAACCAATTTTATTTTTAAAAAAAGAAGAAAAAAGGTGCTTAAGATCACTACATTATAACCATCTACGAATGTGTTTTTAAAAATATGAAAATGGCTGTTACATTTTTTTTTTTTTTTGCTTTAAATGCAGCTTTTGTATCAGTTCACATGCATTGCAGTGAAACAAACTATCTCTGATAGGTGGGGAAGAAAAATTAATTCAACACTAAATCGCTGTATCGAAATGAGTTGGGGCAAAAGTAATCCATGTAAATAAGTAAAAAAAAAATCTATTTCTTTTTTTTTACCACAGGAAAATCTTCTAATGGTCGCTAATAATGCTCGTTAAAACAGTTGTATAGCCGTAGGTATAGAAGTCTGCAAAAAAGTATTCTTCAATTCCTACTATTAGTTCCCACTCTTCCGATATCTTCTTCAAATTTTCAATCGTTAATAAAATACTTTTTATTCCTCCACTCAAGTTCAAATACATTTTTAAAACTTGTAGTTGATGACACTTGATGTTAACCCCTTCCTTCTGGCTCCCGTGAAAATGACGGGGTGAGGTTTCGCCCTCTATTTCTCGGGATGGAGTGTTTAAAATTTCAAGCTAAAAAAAATCAAAAATTAAAAATGAATATATATATTGTTCATAGACATATTTTTATATAATTTTTTGGGGTAAAAAAAATAGCCTCTCTTATGACCGCTTTCTTGAAAATTAACCGATCGCCAAGGGATTAATATTTTTTTCAAATATTATTTCATTAATTAAATTTAACTGTTATTACTTTTAGTTTTATATGGATTCCATTAGAAATATTGAAGGCATAGGCCACTATTTTTAAAGCATTAGCACACGAAATTTGATTCTTTAGAAGAACTCGTTGATTTCCATTCTGTTCATGCTAACACGGAAAACTGATTCTTCTCCCATCAGTGCCCATCAGTGCCCATCAGTGCATCAGCACAAAATATATTTTTTTCGACTCCAAAGTATTGTGTGTTATGTCGAAGACTAAACTGGTTTAAGGCCTGCAATGAGCAAGCGAAGCGAGCTCATTTCTTGGAGCGATCCAAAGAAACTGTTCCGTGTGGTAGCGAGCAGAGGTGCTAACCCGTATTTAAATTAAAATGCCTTTTTTTCATTTGACTAAGTTTTTTAACTAGCTATTACACTGAAAATTATTGGATTTATAGTAGGGATGTAACGAATAGTGATTTGGCCAAATAGGCAAATACCGAATATTCGGCCATTCCTACCAGGCCGAAGCCGAATATTAAAATTTCTAGAAAATCGTTGTAATAAAAAGTATTTGTCAAATTAAAAATTATTCACAAAGTCAAACTCCAATTTCACACATTAATCTACGATGCATGATTTAATTCTTGTTTGTTAAGAATATAAAGCTGTCTAAAATTAATTTATTTTCTGTACGTTTTTTTAAAGCACAAAAAACTGAGAATTTCACAAACAACTGCAATGGAAATGAGTGTTTTAATGTAAGACATTATCATTATTTTACTGATTATTTAATTCCAATTAAAGGAATACTATCGTTAAGTAAACTTTTACTTAGCTCAAAATAGTTTTATGAAGATATTATAAAGTTAGATTTTTTTACATACCTAGTTTTAAAAGATGTATTAAAACTTAATGCATTTAACTAGAATATATTTTTATTTTTATAAACCCCAATAACTTATGCTATCTTAATATTCATTCTGTATTCTATGCTTTTCACATTTCTCTCTTACCCAGTATTCACAATAAATCAGTCTACTCAAACAAAGTCTGACTGTTATTAGCTATTTTTACTGTTAAGTACTGTTATTATAAGTTATTATAAGTATTGTTATTAATTATTTTTACTGTCAAGCAGTGGCGTACGCAAGGGGGGGGGGGGGTTAGGGGTTTGATTAACCTAAACCCTTGAGCCCTAAATAATAGTGCTTTATTACATACTCGAATTTCTTTTAGCAGTTTCAGAACATTATGAACCCCCCCCCCCCTTGAAAAAATTCTGCGTACGCCACTGCTGTCAAGTACTGATATTACAAGTATAGTTACTTGTTATTTATTTTTAGCACTAAACTTTCAAACATTGTAAAGTAGTAAATTATTATACTTCTCAGAATAATTTAAAGGCAGCTGTTTTCTGACACTTCACTTTATTTAAATGCAAAATCATACCTGAGCTATGCTTTTAAATCAATAAATCCAGTGAAAACTTTCACTCCTTGGCGACAGCTTGGCGGCAATCTCACGCAGCCTTTCCAGCAACCCTAACGTCATAGCTGCCTGTCAAAAATTTACCCAGTGTTCTATGTAAATAATGATATTCGGAAAAAACGTGAGCGTGGCAGTAAATTTCAATATCTTATGTTCACCCTACTGACGTAGGAAACTGAAGAAGTACAGGTAGATTATTTATTATTACATAGTTTATTTTCTTTAGAATACCTTTAGCTGTGTTTGGAACTGTTACTGACCTAGTTCTAAAGCAATGGCTGGGATAAACTTCGGAACTCAAACTGCATGAGAATTAATGTAGCATAAATTCAATGTTTTTATTTAATGATACAAAAGAAAGATCTATATATCTCATGTAAACTTCGTTTATTTATTTATTTTTAATATTTTTAAAATTTTCTTTGCCCTCATAAACAAAGAAAAGAATGAAAGAGAGGGCTTTTTAATTATTTATTTATTTGTTTATTTTCAAAGTTTTACATAATCTGCACCACAATCATCTAATTCTATATCGAGAATTCTTTACAACATAAAATTATTGTTGATCAATGGTGCAAATGAGGGGTGCTTATGAGGATTAACGCACCCACCCCAAACCCTTAGTGTTAAGCCACACTGCCGATCCTAATATAGCAGTATAAATACATGTGTATGGACTGCTATGAACAAATCCCCCCCCCCCCCCTCCCCAGCATCCCTCAAAAGGAGAAAATTCTGGTTGCGACAATAATTATAACACTAAAGGTTGCGAATTCCGATAATAAAATTTTGATAAATATTATATATACAGGCGGTTTCTTTTAAAATATATATATTTTTTAAATTATAACATTTATTAATTTATCCATTGCTCTCCTAAGATTTCTTAAAATCACTTAAATATTTTTTTGATGTTGCATTTTTTAAAAATTTCTTTTCTTTCCATTCTTTTTTTTTTTTTTTTTCGTTTTTCTTTCGCGTGTTTGCTTAATCACTTTAACTCTTTCAAGTGACTCAGTAATTAGTTTAGTTGCAGAGAAAATAGTGTTCATAAAAGAAGTAATATACAAAAGTAGAAACTTAATAAACTAACTTTGAATATTTTAACATTTATAAATTTGTAGTGTTTCTCTATTTGTAGTCTATCTATTATTTGTAGTATTCAAAACTACAAGAAGTATTTTATGCATAGTTAAAAATACCGTTAAAAGAATATTTTTAGGTAATTTTATGCACATGTTTAGGTAATTTTAGTAGAATTTTAGCTCATTTATCTTAGGGGGTAATGTACTCTAAGCTACCAAAATGTTAATTTGTCAATTTACAATTATTAATGTAATTACAAAACAATTGGAAAACTTAATGTCGCAAATTAAAATTCAGAGTAATATAATACCTAAATATATTTGTTCATCCTAAGAAATTCTATTGAAGAATAAAAAGCCACTATAAGGTGCGGTTAAAAGTTAACCCAATGAAGAAATATCTAAAACGTACAAATCAGGTGGAGAAAAAAAAGCAGATAAAAAATTTTGCGTTCAAATAGTTTGAAATTTAGCTCATTTTGTTGATACGTTTTACTAATTGCATAGATATCAGCGCAAGCTTTGACAGGTATTAGAATGAAGAAATAAATTAGCTGAAATCTCGTTCATTTAGTTTGTAGAAAGGTCATTTTAAGGCTCAACATATTTTCGTTGCTTTCTTTTTTTCTTTCCTTTTCACTTTTCCTCTTTTCTGTATCTTTTTCTCAAGTTTTGAGTGACTTTGCAAGTAAAACAAACTTTAGTTGTGTGAAAAATTACATGATTCTTGTTCTTAAAAAATAATCACCTATAGAAATAAATCTTATGAAACTAGAAAATGGGCCGGCATGGTGGCGTCGTGGTAAGGCGCGGGACTCGTAGGCCCCAGTTCATATGATTGAGCCCGGTAGTGACGGTGGATTTTCAAAATTGTATGCGCCCACGTCGTATGATTATGCGGCATGCAAAAGATCCCTTGAGTAGACATTTGGTTTGGATGCTCTCGGCTAAATTAAATTCCTAGTGCAATTCTTCATCAACAGAGTCCGGGTGCTCACCCTTTCAGGTAAAGAAACTGGACGTCGAAATTCCCATGCCGCTGAAGGAGTTGGTATCAATATCTGGGAACGCACTAGGTATGCAAAGGTTAAGAAACCAGTATGCATACGCAGGACATTTGAAATAAATAAAGAAGACTAGAAAATGGTGCTGGAAAAAAATAGTAAAAATGTCCTTATGTAAATACTGAATTTCATAATGTTATACCAATCGACGGAGTTTACAAAACACCATATTCAAACACATTTTTTTCCTTTTTATTTTTTTCGACTTTTTCCTGTTTGGGCAGAATACTCGACGTTTTCTTCACTGTCAGCTGCTGTTGAAGAAAGGGCAATTAAATCTTTTTCTTTATTAAAATTAGTGTCACTTTTATGTTAATTGTTTCTCGACGACCTCTTTAAACTATCTTTCTTTTATTGAAACAATAGTTTGTGGGTCTTCAGCAGATTCAAAAACTGTTGATTCAGTAAAATACCAGAGATTGTAAAAATACCGAAAATATTCATACCTTTCTTTCATTTTCTCTTTTCAGAGTTTTTTCCATTTGGAAAGAATATTCGGGGTTTCCTTCAATATCATATGCTAATAAAGAATGGACAGTTAAATTACTTTCATCGTTAAAATAAACTCCATTTTATCTCAATGACTTCGTTAAATTTATATTATATTGAATCAAACGTTTTTGAATCTTCATAGGGTTCGAAAGCTATTGATTGAATAAAATACTGGATGTGTACAAATGCTTATTTTAACTTTCGCTTTGCTGACTTCTTTCCAGTTGTACAGAATATTTGGCGTTTCCTTAAACGTCAGATGCTGGCGAAAAACGTCGATTAAAGCATTTTCATCGTTAAAAAACAGTCACTATTATTTGAAATGTTCGCACTTGCCTCTTTAAACTGTCTTATTTTTATCGAATCAATAATTTTTAAACCTTCTGTGTATTCAAAAACTATTGATCCAAGAAAATGCCAGGATATGTGCAAATAGCATTTTCACCCTTCTTAGTTTTTCTGGGACTTTCCAGACAATATTCGGGGCGTTTTCTTCCATTTCGGATGTTGATGAAAAAACGTCATTTAAATCATTTTGATCGTTATCATAAGTGCCCATTTTTATCTAAAATAATCTCAAACGACATCTTATTTTTTCTTTATTGAATCAATTGTTTTTGAATCTCCGGAATGTTCAACAACTATTGATTCAGTAAAATACTGGGAAGTGCTCAACTGTATGTTTCACTTTTCCCTTTTCTCTGTTGTTTTCCACATGGAAAGAAATTCGGTGTTTTCTTTCTAGCCAAATACTGATGAAGAAACGTCAATTGTATCAATTTGTTCTTTAAGATTAGTCATTTTTATCCAAAATGTTGTCAAACGACTTCTTTTAAACCAGAATATTCGGCGTCTCTTCCTTATCAAATGCTGATGAAGAAGCGTCAATTGTAAGCATTTGTTCGTTAAAGTGAGCCCATTTTACCGAAAATGTCATCAAACGACTTCTTGAAACTTTTTTATTTTTAATGAATCAATAAATTTTGACTGTTTAGCAGGTGCAAAAACTATTGATTCACTAAAATTCTGGAAATGCTCAACTGCCTATTTCACTTTTCCCTTTGCTGTGTTGCTTTTCACATGGGCAGAATATTCGGCGTCTCTTCCTTATCAAATGCTGATGAAGAAGCGTCAATTGTAACCATTTGTCCGTTAAAATGAGCCAACTTTATCGAAAATGTCATCAAACGACTTCTTGAAACTCTTTTGTTCTCAATGAATCAATAAATTTTGAAAGTTTCGGAGACTCAAAAACTATTGATTCACTAACATTATGGAAATGTTCAACTGTCTTTTTCACTTTTCCCTTTACTTTGTTGCTTTCCACATGGACAGCATATTCAGCGTTTTCCTCGTGAAAGACTGATGAAGAAACGTCAATTGTATCAATTTGTTCACTAAAATGAGTCACTTTTGTCTAGACTGTTATGAAACGACTTCTTTGAACTGTTTCATTTTTATTGAATCAATAAATTTTGAATTTTCAGCAGATTCAAAAACAATTGATTCAGTAAAATTTCGGAAATGTACAAATGCCTTTTTCATTCTTCTGCTTTTGAATCGATTCCATGTGAGCAGAATATTCTGCACTATCTTCTTTCTTGTCGTTATTTTTAATTTTGAGCCATGTACTTACCCTTTCTATCTCAACCGGATAGCAATTGCTGATAAGGAAATGCCAGTTTCATTCTTTAACGAAAAATAAAACTGGCATTCGAAAAATAAGTGTCACTCATGGAAAATTATTGTTGATGTTCAATTATCTCCAGTTACAAAGTTCGTCAAAGGTTTTTCCCTTAAAATTCGGAGCTTCCTACACAACCATATCACAAAATTTATACGTCTTTCGATAGTACCTTATAGATTCTACTGATCCCATAATCATAGGCGTAACTAGGGTTGGTGAAAGGGGGAGGGTCAACCTAAAAATGTACAGACTAAACACCAATAAGAAGTGTAAAAGAGTTGAAAATTTACTAGTCATAAACACTTGTCTCTAAAGATGTACTCCGTGTTTATTTCAGGCATCTCCCGGGGGGGGGGGGAGCTACCCCCTCGGAGCAAGTCAACTCCTCCACCCCCGGCAAAAAATTCAGATCACAAGTTTTAAAAAAATAAAGAAAAGAGAAATTACGCTTTTAAGATACTTTACTCTCAGAAACACTTTCAGGGAAAGGACATTGAACACTATCACGAGCGACACCAAAAGTTACTTAAAATATGTAAGACTTTATTTTGAAAAAAAATGCGGGGGGGGGGAGAGTAACCAAACTCCTTTCTGTTTCCTCTAACATCACCTAAGTATCCCTAAATTGCATTGCTAGGAAGATTTCAAAAAGTTTCCTGAGGAGAGCCCTCGAACCCTTGCCTCCAGTTAGCCTAAGCATTATAGATGTAAGACCAGTTACAAAAATTTAAGTTGTAGAAGCCCCAAATACCCACTCCTCTAACTTCACCAAAGAGCTAAACATACCTCTCCTATATATATATATATATCAAAAAGCTGTCATATATGTAAATAAATTCATATTAACATCATTTCTAGTTATATATATCTATATATATGTATGTATAAAGGGTATGATTTTGAAGCATACACTGCCCTTCCTAATTCTTAACATGCTCCCCTTGCTCCGGAGCCAAGGCAGTATCCAGAATGTTTTTCCGGGGGGGGGGGGGCAGACTTCGACACACTTATGTTAAGCAAAGTTTCAGGGAAGAATATATGATACATTGCAAAAGATTTCTGGGGGGTGGCCCGTGGGTCCCTCTTCCCTTGTGGATACGGCCTTGATTCATAAAAATATTAAACATTCATTACAAGATCTATTAGTTAATTTTTTAAATCAAACGCAATAGCAATCTTCTATGTCCAAGCATTCATAACATTAAAACTGGGAAATAGTGGAATTTTAGAGAAAAAAATCCAAATTCCTCTACAAAAATGCTCATCCCCACAATAAATTTCTAAAAATTTTGTTAAATTTGTAGCAAAACATACCTCAGAAGTGGAAGCGTCTGAATCAAATTTCCTTTTCTTTTTGGATGACGAACGTGTCCATCGCTGGAGTGCAAACATTATTATGCACCGAAAATAATTAAAAATTTAGCTAAAATATAAATAATACTTGATTGTAAATTAAAATGCAGCATTAAACCGTAGCAGTGAGATTGGAAACGTTGAACGGATGATTTCCAGAGTCGTAATGCAATCAGTGATGGACCATAATAAGAAAAAAAAACATGTAAAATATAAGAGATGAAAGAACATCTGCAAATGAGAATGCATTGCAAATACAGTTCATCAGTTTTCCAATCGGCTCATCTAGAAAAAAGATTTACCAAAATTTGTGTCTGGACAGGAAGTCATAAATAAATACAAATTGTAAGTTTCTTGATGAGCATCCCTTCCTGGCTTGAGGGTTTAACCCATTAGGACAATTGTTGGCTAGGGGTCCTTCATTTTCAGACCCCAGCGCCCTGGAGCGCCTACAACACCGGTTTATCAGAAAACAAAACTCCATCACAGTAGAGAATATTTTCCACGAAATTTATTACTTGTGCGATTGTATTCCCAAATTGCTGCCTTTGGGTAAAAAAGACATCAAGAAGGAAAGAAAACCCTCTGAAGTGATTGAAAAGATCTCTGTTTGTCTGTGTGTGGTACGGTGATTGAAGCCACCTTTAGCTGTAAACCCCCCCAACTCAATACAACTCAACCCCTATAATCAATCCCCAAGGTTGATTATAACCAGATGAAAAGTCCTCTTCATTATGAGCTGCATACTTTGGTCATGATCACAACCCTTCAGAGCAAGAGGAAATAAAATCATATGCATATGTGTTTAATTTTCTTAGGAAAAAAAAATATGTGCTTTGCAAGGCCATAGCCAGAAATTTTTTTGTGTGCCTAAACGTGCCTAAATAAGTAAATACCCGATGGAGGGGCGAGGGGTGTTGAACCTCCCCCCCCCCCCCCGGTTACGCCTATGCCCATAATCTCTCCTTTTTTGCTTGCCTTAAATATTCCTAATCTTGAAAACGCTTGTCCGAAGCAGTTCATCTGAAAGACAACAAGAAAAGTTTTGTGATGATATTTTTTTTGTTATCGTATATATATATGTGTGTATTATAGTATATCCTTTCATTGCATTCTTGTATGAGTTTTCTTGTGAATATTTTATTTGTGCTATTGGATTTTCATCAAATGCAATGTATAGTAAAACTTGTAAAGTTGACCACTTTTGTCAGGAACGGAATTAGCCCTATAATATTTAATGTAAGGAAACCTTTGTAACTTGACCGCCTAAGTTGACCACCTGTCTATATTGAATACTTATGTACGCCACATTTGGGTGGGAGTATTATAAGAAACCCTTTGTAAGTTGACCGCCTAATTATTACAACTATATTTATTTGTTTACCAATTTTTGCAAAGATAAACTTAAATAGCTTCTCCGGGATGTTTTTTATGCTATAATATAATGTTAGACCAGTATTTGTCTGGATGGATGAAACATCAATATAAAAGTTGCCTCAACCTCTGTGTTAGTTAACCATACGAAAAAACTACTACGAGCACTCTTTTGTTCTTTAAATAAGTTTATTCTTTTTCTTCTAATTGACCTAGCCATGTCGAAAAATAATGTATTTTTAGGGAATCTTTACCATCAAATAAGTAAAATGACATATTTATCTTTATTTTAACTAAGTGCTATAATTTTAAAGCTATATAGCATACATTGTAAGTCACTCAGTTTAAATTTATCTAATAATATTTTAGATAATTGTGAAAAAAATCTAATTAACTAAGTTTAAAGTAACGTTAGTGCATGAAGTTATATTTTAATTAGTCACAAATGTGTAGTGACATAATGTAAGAAATGACAAAAAAAGAAATCTCCACCCTCTATAAGTTGACCACCTTTGTAAGCTGACCACCTGTCTAAGTTGAACACTTTTGTCAGGACCGGAATGAGCCCTACAGAAGGCTTTGTAACCACCACTTTGACCACCTAAGTTGACCACCTGTCTACGTTGACCACTTATGTACTCCACATTTGGGTGGAAGTGTTATAAAAACCCTTTGTAACTTGACCGCCTAATTATTACAATATTTATATGTTTATCTATTTTTAGAAAGATAAAAAATACTAAAATAGCTTCTCCAGGATATTTTTATGCTATAATGTTAGACCAGTATTTGTCTGGATGGATAAAACATCAATACAAAGATTGCCTAAACGCCTTTGTTTTTTAAGTTAACCAAATGGGAAAACTACGAGTACTATGAGATATGAGCATTCTTTTGTTCTTTAAATAGGTTTCTTCTTTTTTCTTTGATCTGCTGTAGCCGTTTTGAAATATAGATATTTTTAGGCAATCTTTAGCATCATACAAGTAACTGACATAATTAATATGATATTTATCTTAATTTTAACTAAGTACTTTACTTTTAAAGTTATATAGCATACATTGTAACTCATTCGGGTTAAATTTCTTTAATGATATTTTAGATGATTGTGGAATAAAATCTAATTAACTAAGTTTAAAGTAACGTTAGTGCATGAAGTTATATTTTAATTAGTCACAAATGTGTAGTGGCATAATGTAAGAAATGACCAAAAAAAAAAATATCCACCCTTTATAAGTTGACCACCTGTCTAAGTCGACCACTAAAGTGCTGCACAGCAAGTTTTCAACTTACACAGGTTTCACTATATTCATAAGTAAAATCATGTATAAGAAGATCGCGAATAGCTAACTTCGTTAGAAAATTCATTTGATCTAAGAAACGTACGAAAACGGTTCGTGTAATCCTAATAATGCTTAAAAAAGAAATAAAGTAAATATTATGTCCTAAAAAAGGCAATACATTTTCCGACAATTAATGTGAATTCACATTTAACTGTTCCACAACATCCCATCGCAATCAACAAATCACGACCTCAGAATTAGAGGCTTTCTGTGAAAGTTACTCAAAAGAATTTCCAAAATTATTACTATTATTATTTTCAGTTAGCCAAATTTATTCTTGAAACATACGAGTGAACAGTTACAGGTGCTTATTTTATTTTAAAGAGTCCTTTAAGCAGATTATCGATTAAGTAGATTATTATGAAAAATACTCAGTGTATTTGTGGTTTTGTTTCTGCTATTACTTACGTGTAAAAGAGCCTATACAACTGATGATATAATATATATATATATTAAGGCTCGACCGATGCATCGGCCTCGCCGATGCATCGGCGCCGATTGTTTAACAAAGTTGCCATCGGCCATCGGCATCGGCTGCCGATGTTAACTTTAGAAAAACATCGGCCCATCGGCATTGAAAAACATCTAAAAGCCGATGCAAGGCCGATGTTTTTCTCAGGGACAACTTTCCAGAAAGCATTCTGTCTTTTACTTTCTTTTTTCTCCCTAGCTAGATTTCTATTTCCAAACAATAACAGGCAGCACATCAGTTAAAAAAAGCACAAAAATAATGTCATTCTACAAAGTATTTGATAAAAATTTAGAAAAATAGTTTAAGCAAAAGCTGCCCGAAAACTTTCCTTCTTAAAATTATTTCCCTTTGGGCAGAATGCTCGTGAAATAGAATTTGTTAACGTAAAAGTAATAGAGGCGTCTTATGAGTGCTGTTTGCTTTTCGCACTAGGAGGTTAGTTGCCTCATTTGTCCGTTTCTCGGTTAATAATGACTTAGTGCATTAGATGTCATTGTGCAATAATATTATACCATCTGCTTTTAGTTTGTCGTGTTTCGTATTATTCCGAAATTATAAACAATACAAAGTCAACTCAATCAAAGTACGATAATAATTTAAATTTTTACCAGCGTAAACTTTTTTCTCTTAGCGATTTTTTTTTTGCTTCGATCCCAAGTGTTAGTTTTTCTGCAATTGTGCAGCACTCTCGTTGCATCTGCTTTTAGTGTGCGGTTATTCTCATTATTTCATTTTTAGTTTATAACATAGAAAAGATTGGTAAAAAATAAGAAAAAAATTTCCGGTATAAATGTTTATTCATCGAAATTTTATGGTTCGACTTGCAATTTTAAAAATTCAATTCTCAAAATGCGAGTTCGCGCGACAGGATTTAATAGCATCTTAATAAAAATACTAAAGTTTCTTTAGTTTTAAAGATTGATCAATGCATATTTTTTTTTTTCAAAATACATCTTAACTTTTTTTATAATATAATTATTTTAATTTCCTCCCGTTTACACTTCGTTTTTTTTTTTAGCGCTTTATTTATTTCTTTAATTATTTTTTTTTTTTTTTTGGCTTCTTTGATGTCACATGTTACAGTTGACAGTTTTTCTGCTATTGTACAACAATCTCGTTGCATCTGCTCTCAGTTTCGAGTATTTCTTGTTATTTTATTGTTAGTTTACAACATAGAACATACAATTTTTCAGTATAAATGTTTATTGGTCGAAATTTTGTGTCCAAGTTTGACTTGCAATTTTCAAAAATTTAATTGTTAAAAACCGAGTTCGAGCGGCAGGGTGGAATAATACCTTAATAAAAATGCTACAATTTCATTAATTTCAAAAATTGACAGCGTAAATATAAATATATATATTTAAAAAATATGTATCTTAATTTTTATAAACGATCACGTGTTTTTCAGAAGATTATTTGTCAACTATGTTGTAGCTGCTGGTGCTCAAAATATTGGCTTATTTCGGTGATCTTACATTGTGTTCATGAAAATATAAAGAACATGTCAAGTATTTCAGTGTAATTTTCAACTTACAAGAAAAAAAAAAGCTAATAAGATTAGTTCTGAAGACCCAGCATTCATTTGCAATGACAATTAAAAAAAAAAAAAACCTCACGTCTATGTTTTTAAAGCAATATTCAATATTTCTTGGTCATGATCAAGGGGGTGTTATTGCAAGCGAATTTTTTTAATATTTTATTTTTATTTTAGAAAAAGATCTATTTTTAGTTAAAATAACTTTTATAATGAAAAATAAACTTATAATCGTTCCCGCTTTTCATTTGAAAACGGGGGTGGGGGGGGGGGATCTGAGAGGAGGGGGTTGAAAATTTCGTTAAAGATACAAACCCAGATTATGTGTTAGTCTGTATTATAGCATCTGCATAAGCAGCTGCACTTGGCATTTGAAGTGCAGGTGTTATAAAGAGAAAATGTTGAAGCAAAGGGAATTAGACCCGATCCGATCCAATAGTCGTTGAATTTTTTTACAAAGATAACAAAAAATAATTAAAAGACCACTGAATCAGCATTTTTTACTTATTTTTTAACCTCAAAATAGTTTAATTACTTTACTAGAATCGCGAGTGATTCTTTTAGTTTTAATTATTATGTAAACTTTCCCCAAACAGTTTTACCGTCCTTGAATAATGCATTTATGTTTTTATAAACATAAAAATAAATAAATGATTTAAATGACATTTTTGACAAGCATTTCTACACGTTTCAATTGTTTAAAGAGACTTATGTTTCCATCGGCCATCGGCATCGGCCATCGGCCGATGGAAGAGGAGAATAATCGGCAATCGGCCATCGGCCTATCTCGGAACAATCGGCCAACAATCGGCATCGGCCCATCGGCCAAAAAATGCCATTGGTCGAGCCCTAATATATATATATATATATATATTAATTCCAAAAAGAGAAATGGAGTGCGGCGGAGAAAGAAAGAAAGATGCAAATCAAATGAAAACAACAACATTCTTCTTTGTTTATCATATTTTTAGTAAATATATTGTTTCATTAAATAACTATTTTTTCATTATTCACACAATTTCGTTATAAATAATGAAAAAAATATTTGAGAAAAAAAAAGTTTTAAAAAAAATCCCAAAACAAACAACTTCATCCTTAGAGTAAAATAAAAAAAATAATGTAGATTATTATTATTATTATTGCATTTCAGTTTTTCATCAGTCAATACTGCCTATCGGTTATTGCATAATTTGCTCAAAAGAACGAAAGCTTAAAAGGATAAATATTCTAAGCATTTTTTTCCTTTTAAATATTTTTTAAATTAAAAGAAAAAGAACGCATTTTTTTTTTTTTTTTTTGAATGCAAAGATACATTCTAACCAGAATGTAAATTTTGTTATATATCCATGATGTAACTGAAGGTATCCAATGTGAATAAGAGATTCTCTAACAATCGTCAAAGCGCAGTTAATAAAAATTTCCACAAAAATTATACAAACGCCCGACTATAAAGCAGATGATTTGATCTCTCCATCTTGGGAAAAGATTCGTCTGCTCGCCATCCTATTCTTCCCTTTGCCTTCACGGTACAGTTCTATCCTCAACCAAAGTAATCTGCCTGGCAGAGAGCCAAGAAGAATCCATTCATGTTCAAGGGAGGAACTGCTGGTATAAGGAATGTGCGGTTTCTGTTCTCGTTCTAGTTCGTTAGCATACTTGATTTCTTCCGAGCTGATGCTATATGCCAGTTTATAAATTTAGTTGCTTTCAATAAACAGGGAAACAAACATCTGATCCGCGTACTTAATAAACGCACCTGCAGAACGAACATCCCTAAAACTCGAATGGATTCGTCCTTTTCTGCGATGCGCAGAAGCGTAAAAGCATCAAAGTTCCGTGGCCGAACTATGCAAAGCGAGAACTTCCAAGTTTCCAACATTAGGATTTTTCTGTTCCCCACTGCGAATCACTAATAAATTAAAGAAAAATCAAACGTTTCTTTTTTGATACTCTCATTCTTGACCCCCCACTCTCCCCTCTCCCCCACCGTTCCTTCATCTCTCCTTTCTTACCGAAACCGAGCCCAAGAGACCTGTGAGCTAGATCCATTTTTCATTCAAGAACATTTGTGGATAGCACAGGAAATTATTCTTTAAGCTACCAGTTTTTGGCACTGTGTGCTACACATTATGTGGTTTGCTCGATAGTTTGATTACTCAACAAATCATAAATTATAATAATAAAATTACACGTTAATTTAAAGCACAAATGAGCAATAAAATGCAGACATATGTTTCGGGATTGCTTGGAATCCCTTTTTCAATGCGACAGGGAGCTTCTAGATGCAAAACATGGATGTTTTGCATCTAGAAGCTCCCTGTCGCATTGAAAAAGGGATTCCAAGCAATCCCGAAACATATGTCTGCATTTTATTGCTCATTTGTGCTTTAAATTAACGTGTAATTTTATTATTATTGTTTACTTGCACAAAGTTAAATTATTTAAATCATAAATTGTTAAGTCAAGTGTCACGTTTCTCCGATCCAAGCTGTGCTCGTGAAATGATTTTGAAAAAATGTTGTAATTTGGCTTGCGAATGTGCGGGTAATTATCCGAAGCTGGTTAGGTAAATGACCCGGTAGTGGGCACTTAGATTTTTAAGCTCCTAAAATAAGTGAATGCAACATTAAACTTGAATGAAATTATCAGAACCTATAGCGAACGATTCCTAGTGCTGGTTAATAGAACTAAAGTTGGCGTGGAACATCTAAGCAAGTACATGAATCATAATATTTAATAGCTGCCTCCAGAACGGTCACATTTGCTGCTCTTTACTAAAGCCGATGAATAAGAAGGTTAGGGATTTGGGGAAAATATATGGGGAAAAAAACCGTGACATCATTTGTGAATGGTCCCTTGGTCATTTCAGAAATTAGTTCTCCAAGTTAACTGCATAAAATAGATTATATTAATTTCTGTCCACTATTAACGCAAATACGCGTCTTGTAAATGTCCACTATAGATACAAATGAAGCGTTTAGTAAATTTGACGTAAAAATCCTAATTGTTCATCAAATGACATTTTATAGGTAATTAATTTTTAGAGAAATAGTTGGCGATTAAGCTGAATATGCAAATATTGATGCAAGTTCCTTGAAAAAAGTTTGCCACGTACAAGAGTACGAAAATTTTCTTAACTGTGTCCGCTACCGGGTCATTTATCTTACTTCTTAAGATCTGGAGGCATTAATTCGTCTTGCAGACTGATGGTCCCAACCACGCAACGCACACAATGATACTGCTCCTAGACGCTTGTAAAAATTCCAGTGTGCACCACTGCGGATCACTAATATATTAAAAGAAAAATCAAGCTTTTCCCTTCTGATGCTCTCATCCCCCCTTCTCCCCCACCATTCCTTCATCTCTCCTTTCTTACCGAGTCCAAGAGCCCTATGAGCTCAATCCATTTTTCATTCAACAGCATCTGCGGATAGAACAGAAAATTATTGTCCCGCAGTGGATCAGTCGGCAGAAGCTCGGTTCCCGAAGTTCACCGAAAGTGAAGCAACATGGACTTAGGTTAGTGTTTGAGAGGGTGACAACCTCTCGCGGCTGGTTCCTGCAAGGCCGTGTACGCTAAAGGGAGCTGGTGCACGTTAAATAGGTCGTGGCTCCAATGTCCTCCAAGTGAAACGATACCTCAGTGTGCCAACCCCTGGTGACGGTCTTTCATCTGGGAGCCGGTTCAAAAACACATGATCGAATGAGCTTCGTCCGCATATCTACGGATCGCGATTATTATAGAAGTTTTTTTTTTTTTTTTTTGAGCAGCAAAAGGCGAATTACGCACGCGAGAAAATTATTATTTTTAGCCAACTTTCCCCGTAAAAGTAAAAAGAAAAAGAAGAAGAAAGCATGAAAGAGGACTTAATGTATCGTAAAAATATCGTTAAAAATATAGAAAAGTATAAAACAGTGATTAAATAGATTTAAAAATAAAAATTTGGAAGTAGGGTTTTGAGATGGGAAAAAAGTGTCTGTCGGCCTGTCGCTCTGTCTGTCCCCCCTAATAGCTTTTTAATGAATTGTCCGATTTGAAAAATTCTTTTTGCACTCAAAAAATCTCGGCGAGGAGATCTCACTTCCATATTTTGATTTGAACAATTTTTCGTATAATTTTGAACAGATTAAAAAAATTTAACATTAGCACCTATGGGCAAAAAGGAAGCAAAATATGTAAACTCTGGGCACCCAAATTCCTATGAGCAAGCTTACTGGATGAAGCTTTAAAATATTGATTTGAACAATTTTTGTTCATTTTTGAACAATTCAAAAAGATATATAAACAAATAATATTAGCGCCTACGGGGAAATTTCAATCCCATATAAATCCTGTTCTAACCGACGGAATTGCTTGGAACAAACTTTATCGGAAAAATGTTAAGCCGTAAAACATGTAGATACGAAGTTCAACAAGAACTGAAAGAGCCTATTTTTCTATGAAATTTTTTGGTCTTGATTTTTGAGGCTATTTCTGAATGAGTGAAAAAATGAATGAATGACTGAGTGAAATAATGAATAAATGAGTGAATAAATGAAAAAAATAAGTAAATGAGTGTATAAATGCATGAATGAGTAAATAAATTAATGAATGAATGGAGTGAATGAATATGTATTAACGGTTGAAAATGGTTTATTTGAAGTAATTAAGAACTAAAGCTAAATGAGAAAGTTAGAGTATAAATTTGAGGTTGTGAGTAGACGGAAAATGGGCTCGTATAGTTCTAGACGGAACTTCTTATTTTTATAATAAAAACAAAGAAAAGTACGGAGCATTCCAAAATGAGATTAGTAAAAAAAAATCTATTCAATTTTTACCAGTTCATTTATTATTTTTATTATGATTGTCATTATTTGTTATTTTCGTTCTCGCCCGTGTGGAACTACAGCTGAACTCGCTTAATACGAAATGCCAAAAACTCACGAATTTGTTCGTATTAGCCGTTATTCGTAACAACCGTGAATAAGTAAAATTGTGTGAAAAAAAAGTATTAGAAATTATGTTTACATTTTAAAACTAATTGTGAAAAAAGGGTATTCATTTCAATTCTTGACTCGAGAACAAAATAGTATCGGTGTAGTGATGGATAGCCAAGTCAAAGGTGAAAGTACCAAATTAAGTCCTTGTTTGCCTTTTAATTAATTTTATTTAACAATTAAACACAGAACAACAACTAAATTAAAAATCAGACGGAAAAATATTATTTCGGGCATATTTGAAGGAGCGTGTCTGGAAAAGGCTCCAACCTTGTTGCACGAAATCCAAGTTTCAAGTGAATCTTCAATTTGATTGTCAGACCAAGGTTGACTGGTTGCATCAGACACGATTTATGGCATGACTCAAGTAAATCACGTGAACAGACTCTCAACACTAATTGCTACTATTTGTAATAAGAAGTAAAATAAATAGCGAAAACAAATGGTTTATTTTTACTTATATACAATTTTAAATCTTACTAGTACATTGAAAAAAAGTGAACTTACCGTCTAAAATGTAACAATTTTGGAAAACAGCCTCAATGGTTAGTTGTTTTTTAGGTACATTAAAGTTTATCATGCAAATTTTTCGTGAATCTGTCAGAAATTTTGTTCGTCTTAGCCGAAATGTGTATTTTAGTCGTAATATGCGTGAGATATTTAGTGTAATTAAATAGTAAACCAAACTTAATGAACAAAATGCTCGATTTAGCCGTGATTTCGTATTAACCGTGTTCGTATTAAGAAAGTTTAACTGTATTTTTTTCTACGAATGCCTTGCAATAACAATTGGGATAAACAAATATGTTGACGAAGGTCCGCCTGCGAAAATAACACAAATGATAAAAAGATGGGTGATCACATGTAGAACAATTTTGTAGAAGGTGAATTATTGCAGTTTTTATATCTGCCAATTAGTCTGATTATTATTAGATTCAAGAATTTTATTCTCTAACTCGATATGTTTGTAAATAAAGAAATACCATATGTGTTAGGTATATTTTTTGAAAATGAAACATCATTTAAAAATTGTGAACAAATTTTCAATTTAGGTAAATTTAATTAATACTCGAAATTTTACAATTTAATTGAAACTGGAATCGGTATTTCCTATTGCAATTTGCTCTCATTAAAGTTTGTTTGAATTTTTCGGATTGTTTGACTCGATTAATGATTAAACTCAACTTTAACATTACTACATTACAATGTATAATTTAAAGTCATATTTTCGTTTCAAAATGTTAAAAAAATGTAAAAGTTCTGAAAAATTCTAAATTCGGTCACGTAGAACACTTTATATCTGAAAAAAATTATTTTTAAAATTACCACTACAAAATTTAGGAATAAAATGAATTTTATATTTTGAAGATAGATTTATACTTATTTAATATAAATTTAGATATTTTATCATATTTATTTATAGTTTAAAAGAACACTTATAATGAAAACATTGATTAATTACATATGCTGAAAATTTAAATGAAAGTTACTAATTGTATACACAGCTATTTTTTTATTGTTTTTTCCTATGGATAATCTTAAAAAGGTGACTTCACTTAAAAGTATTACATTTTAACTTTTAAATTATTTGTGCTTTACTGAATAATTGCTATTAAAAATGACTTCCAAAAATAAAAGCTACCAAGTACTGTAAGTTTTAACTAAATTCTTTTCAGCTATCTAATAAGATTAAAACAATTAAGTATTTTATTCTATTTTAAAAAACAAAATAGTTATATGTGTTTAATTTTCTGTTGTAAATGTGCCTAAATTAAGTACAGGCAGCGAAAGTTTTGGTCGGTATGAAACAAAAAATTCGATGTGAAACGATGAAGCGCTGCAGAATGTGGGGTCACTTGGATTGCGCAATCAAATCTTAAAGCAGGCCCGGTTGAAAGGGAGAAACTGCTGACATCGAGATGGCCCTGGTAGGGAACCGTCCATAAATGATATCACGCTTTTTCCCATATATTTGACCCCCTACCCCTTTGTCACAAAATGTCACACTGCAGCGGACCTACCTACTCCCTTTGTCACATGTCACGCTATGTTGCATAGGTAGGATGTCACACTTCTTGTTACCCTCTCCCTCCCCTTGTCACAATTTCACGAACCCCTCCTCCCCGCACGAAGCGTGACATCGTTTATGAATGATCCCTGGGGGTGGGGGTTATGTTGAAGTGTGACACTTACTGACAAAGGGGGGAGGGGGTCAAATATATTGAAAAAAAGTGTGACATCATTTATCAACCTTTCTTATCGAGCCAAAGAGACGTGTGAGGTGGCGAAAACCACAATTTCTCCAATAGCAGCGGTTCTCAAACTGTGGTACGCGTACCACTAGTGGTACGCGAAGCCTCTCTCGGTGGTACGCGTGCAGGCAAAAAAATCTATCTATTATCTGTTGACCTTCTATTCTATATCATAAAGTTATATAGCAATGGTACGCAAAATGGTTCGCAAGAAAAATGGTGGTCCGCGAAATAAAAAGATTAGAAACCGCTGTCCTATAGGGGAATGTAGGGCCTACCACAAGATCAAAATTAACTTAGAAAAAACAAACCAATCAGCAAAAAAACCTTCAACTCCTATCTAGCCGATTCTAAGCTGTCCTTTTCAAAAGTAACCAATCCCAATCGGGACTGATCCCCCAAACTCCTTTGATGATTTTTCCGGATTGTTTAAAAATTTCAAGGAACTCCAAGCCATTTTCAATTTCAAAGATATCTTACAGAAAATTGGAAAAATTACCCCAGCCCTTAAGAATCAAAATAGCACTATGGAAAAACTTTTCCTCATTGGTCAAACCCTTATGGATTAGACCACTCCTTAGGGACCGCTCATAAATGATACCACACTTTTTTCCAATGTATTTGATTTCCCTCTCCCCTTTGTCACAAAACGTCACACTTTATCGCACCCCTACCCCCTTTGTCACGCTATATTACATAAGCATATATACTTGCAGTTCAGAAACAAAGCACTGCGTTACAGATCACGTTCCTAATTTTATTTTTGAACTTTTATTGACATTTGTGAGCATAACAATAATAATGATTACATGTGTACTTAATTTGTATAAAATGAGGTTAAGGTTTACAACACAAAAGATAATAAGTGCAGAACAGTAAAATATATTAATTGTTCGAATGCTGGAGAAATGACCCATACAATTTTATTTTAACAGTGTAAACGCCTAAGAAAATTTCCATTTAAACTTTTAACAAGAAGTAAATTTAAACCTTCATCAGACGATACAAAAATATCAGTGAAACTTCAAAATCAAAATATGAAAATCAAAAATACTTAAATAATTAATTTAATTTGCTGATTTTAAATGATTTAAAAGAAACCAAAACGTGTACTGTCACACTTCTTGTTACCCCCTTCCCTCCCCCTGTCACAAACTGTCACAATTCCTCGAACCCCCCTCTCCTCCTCGAAGCATGACATGAGTTATGAATGGCCCCCTGTTCTTTCTATTTTTTTCATCTACTTAAATTATGAAAAAGAAGGAAAAAAAACCTCTATCTTTTTACTTCCCCTTCTCTTTATAGCAATCACTAATTTTGCTGCTAATGATCATCCGGGAGACAACTTGCCACTAATGATACACATATCGAAAGTTATGTCCCGCTGGACGAGACATCATGACAGGGAGATAAGGGGCTTTGCCCCTGGTACTCCCGAGGTTCGATCCGTATATATTTTCCAATCCATTTTTCATTCAACAACACTTGTGGATAGCACAGAAAGTTATGCTTTAAGCTACTAGTTTTTGGCATTGTGCGAGATATATTTATTTCCATCCGTTGAACTCCTTCAACATGTTTTCCTAATTCCCAAGTTAAGCACCCCACTGCAACCGTGACTCCTAACCGCCACACTGGAAGGACCAATGGGATGCGAGCATCTGATTCTTATTAGTTATCCGTCTCCAACCTTCTACATACAAAATATCATACATGAGATTAAAGGGAGTCCGGCCCTAGGTGCTCAAATAAAAATCCAAATGAAAAAATAAGTTTGTACATCCTTAATCTCTGCCCCCGTGCCCAGTCATGTCCTACCGAGCGCTGTGAGCTCAATCCATCGTTCATGCAACAGCATTTGTGGATAGCACAGAAAATTTATTCTTTAAGCTACCAGTTTTTGGCACTGCGCTAGATATATTTATATCCTTCTGTATCGGAACGTTGGCGTTTCAATTGCAAATAGTGAGTAATTCGATTATCGTAGTGTCACGGCCACGTAAAACAATCTCGAATACATGTTATGTTGCATTACAGTGTTGTCGTTTGGATTAGAATTGAAAGATTCTATCCACAAGCAAAAAGTTAGGGAAGAGGAATGGAATTACGCTCAAGGCTTATTTCGCTGAATATTTCTAGCTCATCACATTTATAGTCTTATTTTACAAATATGTCCTACGCGCATTCAAATTTTAAAGCGCATTTCTCATAAATAAACTAAATTCTACAACGTTGAATGAATTACTTAGATTCATTTTCTAAACAGCATCAATATACTTAATTCCCATGTATTATTGACCATGCTTTGCTATAATGCTTGGGATCTGCGAAAATTCCAGCGGGAAACGAATAAATGAGGACAAAAAAAAAAAAAAAACTGCCTTATCGAAAGCAAACTATGATAAAATTCACGTGATCCTCACGAACAATGTAATTATATTTGTATTTAAGGTAAATGACCCGGTAGGGGACACAGTTAAGAAAATTTTCGTACTCTTTTAGGTGGCAAAATTTTTTCAAGGGACTTGCATCAACATTTGCATATTTAGCTTAATCGCCAACTATTTCTCTAAAAATTAATTACCTATGAAATGTCATTTGATGAACAATTAGGATTTAACGTCAAATGTACTAAATGCTTTATTTGTATCTATAGTGGACATTTATAAGATACGTATTTGCATTAGTAGTGGACAGAAATGAATAACATCTATTTTATGCTGTTAACTTGGAGAAATAATTTCTGAAATGACTAAGGGACCATTCACAAATGATGTCACGCTTTTTTCCCATATATTTCCCCCAAATCCCTAACCTTCTTATTCATCGGCTTTAGTAAAGAGCAGCAAATGTGACCGTTGTGGAGGCAACTATTAAATAGTATGATCCATGTACTTGCATAGGTGCTCCACGCCAACTTTAGTTCTATTAGCCAGCACTGGTATCGTTCGCTACAGGTTCTGATAATTTCATTCAAGTTTAATGTTACATTCGCTTGTTTTAGGGGCTTAAAGATCTAATTGTCCACTACTAAAGCAGTGTCCACTAACGGGTCATTTACCTTATTTATTCCAGTAATTCTACTTCTAGTTTCTTCGCTAAAAATATCTGTAAATTTGGCGGAACCATTACTTTTATACCAAAAATATGACTTATGATAAAATAGTATTTTAACGCAGGACTCTTCTGTTAGCATACCAAAACTAAAAATAAATGTTGATTTACTTACCGAGCCAGTTCTTCGCAGAAATTCGTGAAATTATTGAAATATTAGTAGGACCTTAAGCACAGTTCAACATTGAACATAAGAAGACATCATCTTGAAAGTGAAAAAAAATGTGGAGAGCTATGGTATTGTTGCCTTATTATTGTTTTTGCTTTGTAGGTAACAATGCATGAAATTTATATTGTCGGAAAATTTCTCATAAAAGTAGCGAAACTCAAAATTCTGATTTTTGGTTGGGAACCAAGAATGACGTCAAAACATTAATCATTTAAGAATACGCCAGATTTCTAAAAAACAAAGATTTAAAATTTCAAAAACAAAACTAATTTTAATCAGAGTTTTTTGTCGTCATTGTGCCCTAACAAAGCTGTACCAAAAATGAAATTTATGTTGTTGGAAAACTGTATTCTTAATAGTAATATTAGCACATTAGCTAAAATCAAAATTATACCAGTTGTAAAAACTAAAACAAAAGTCACTGCTAGTGGGTTCCAATGGTCACTATAGGAGACCATTTTTGTTTTTGGTTTGGAACCAAAAATGACGCGAAAACAGCGATATGTCAAGAACTCGGCAAATTTCTAAGAATGATATAAAATTTCAAATACAAAACAACTAATTTTAATTTTAAAAAATTTGTCGCCAACCAAAATATCGTCAATGCGCCCTAAAACCAAAGCTGCACCAAAAATGAAATTTATGCTGTTGGAAACTTATACTCTTAAGAGTAATATTAGCACATTATCTATTTAAAATCAAAATTATATTTTTAAAAACTATTAAGAAAAGTCACAGGTAGTGGATCTCTAATGGTCACTATAGGACACCAATTTTTGGTTTTTGGTTATGAATCAAAAGTGGCGCCAAAACATTGATATGTCCAGAACTCACCAAATTTCTAACAAAGATTTAAAACTTCAAAAACAAAACAACCAATTTCAATCAAAGTTTTTTTTTGACGTCAACCAAAAATACCGTCAATGTACCCTAAAAGCAAGGCTGTACCAAAAATTAAATTTACGTTTCTGGAAATCTACTCTTAAGAGTTCATAACCAACAGCACTGGTGTAGATAAAAGGGGGCTTTGGGGATACCCCCCAATCCACCCTGCCCTCTCCGAAATGGTGAAGATTGTCTAGAATTTGACCAATTTTCCCTGTAAAACAATGAAATTAGCTCACTATTTCCGAAGAAACCCCCCTGAAATGATGAAGATTGTCTTGAATTTGACCAATTTTCCCTGTAAAACAATGAAATTAGCTCACTTTTTCCGAAGAAACCCCCCTGAAATGATGAAGATTGTCTTGAATTTGACCAATTTTCCCTGTAAAACAATGAAATTAGCTCACTATTTCCGAAGAAACCCCCCTGAAATGATGAAGATTGTCTAGAATTTGACCAATTTTTCCTGTAAAACAATGAAATTAGCTCACTATTTCTGAAGAAAACCCCCTGAAATGATGAAGATTGTCTAGAATTTGACCAATTTTTCCTGTAAAACAATGAAATTAGCTCACTTCTCCCGAAACCCCCTACCCCGCAAAAAAAAAAAAAAAAAAATCTGGGTCTAGCTACACCATTGATCAATAGGTATAAAAACGATTCTAAAAGTTGCCCTACGGAACACTATGCTCCTGTCCGCTGTGAGTGATGACCTTCAACAATTCCCCTTTGTTTCCTGGCATTCCATCTAATTTATCAATCCATTTTACTGTCCTTCCAAGTACGATACATCTAATTCCATTAGAAGTTCATTAGGCTTTATCAAAAGAGTTTCTCGGATACGAAACCTCTACATCGTTTTTATCACATTAGAACGAGGGCGGGTTAATCTTATCAGAGAACAGCGGCAAAATCAGGGAAAGAGTGAAATAATTAAAAAAAAAAAAAAGATTAAATGTAGCTTAAGAATTCCATTTTCTATTGCTGCTGTTCAATTTTTATTATCAACTTCAATCCATTATCAATATAGGAGAGAATGGGGGGGGGGGGGGGTGGACACTTTGTTATCAAAATATTTTCTTGAAACATAACTTGGAACAGTAGACCGATTTTATAACTGTTAAACAAGGAAGGCAAAAACTATTTTTTTCATTCTAAACATTCGTTTTATTTGATACTTGTACACACTTTGTTTTTGTCAGAATCGAACGATTTCGGATTTTTTATTGAAAGTATGAAGTTACAATTTAAAGGTTTTTGATAACTTAATAAGTGCACTGCCGTATTTATCTAGACTCGTTGATACCCTAAACATTTCACTCCAATGATCTCTAAAACTGTCTATAAAAAAATTCTAAGCATAGTATCTGTAGTGTCTGTCCGATAATTTATGCTTTCAGCACAGTTTAAATAGCATGAGAACATTATTTACTTGGAACATTAAAAAAAAAAAAAAAAAAGGCATTAAGGGGCGTAAAGAAAATCAATGGTTATTATTTAGACTCTTACAAAATCTGACTTGCCGCTTTTTAGCACATTAAACTCGGAAAAAATAGTGTCAAAATTTTGTTTTCATATCCGATCACTTGATATTCAATACTTAAAGCCCTTTGACTTTATCTTGTAGAATATAGGCTGCGTTTTCATTTTTTAAGTTATTTTGATATCGAAACAAAAAAGTCGTCCCACATTACAGTTAAATACCATTATACTTTGAAATACTGGGTTAGCTATAATCGAAGATAGTTTCTAATAGGGCTGCATGTTGAGTAACCCTCCATTATCAGAGCTAGTGCAATCCCCAGGGATTGGAAATCATTCTTTCATGTGGCACCACTATCGACGGATGCTATTACCTCTCGAGAATTTTGACGCCCAGTTTTCCACAAGTTGGAGGAGTCTGGGGTCTAAAGATGCGAAACTGCGCTAGGAATTCTGTTTAGACTAGATTATCCAAACCCAACGGATACTCAAGGGATCTTTTACATGCAGCTCATGGACGTTGATGATTTTCTGCATCTTAAATATCCACCTATTTGAGCCAGGTTTGAACCTTGGCGCCTTACCTCCACGCCACCCGTTAAAGCGTTGTAATTAAAGCTACCCTGTTTGTACCTACTTAAAGCTTGTTGTAATAAACGTGTGCTGAAACTTGATGTATTCGTCATGTGGTCAGTGTCTGATTACCGCAAAGGCCAACTAGGCCGCGGCCTTGGGCCTCCAAACTTTAGGGGCCCCATAATTTGTAAGAAAAATTTCTGAAAATTATCTCTTAAAAGATTTTTTTTTAATTTTTCGTACCATAGGGGTCCCAAAATAATGTTGTGCCTTGGGCCCCCGGCTGTCTTAAACAGGCCCTGCATGTGGTCCATGGGAAAAAGAAACATGCCATAAGAAAATACTTGTTCAAATTTTTATCTCTAGCTCTAGCACTGGCGTCACAGCAGTCTAATTATTGAGGGGGACGAAGCCAATTTTTGACTTGTCTTCCAGTCTTCCTAATTTTGCTAAACAATAATTGAAACTCTTTATTATTTCAGCAATAGTATTTCCCCATTTTTTCTATCTATACAAATTGTGTCAACTATTTATTTATTTTGTAAACTTAATTTGCAACAAAAATTAGATGTGATCTAGAGAAATGAAATATGTTTAGAAAACATTTAAGTTAAAAATATTTATTCAAAAAAAAATTAAAAACGGTTTTTTTTTACTCTGTACAGAATCATTTTTATATCGTTTATAATTAATGAGGTGTTGACAGGGTAGCGTAGTGGTAAGGCTCAGGCCTCGTAGGCCCAAGTTCGCAGGTTCAAACCTGGCCCAACTCAGTGGATTTTCAATCGTCTTCCCCTATGTCGTATGATTATGCGGAATGTAAAATATTCCTTAAGTACCCGTTTGGCATGGATACTCTCGGCTAAATTAAATTCCTAGTACCGTTTGCATCAACGAGAGCTCAGGTGCCGCCATTTAGGGGGGAACTGAGCATCAAAAAATTGAGGCAATGGTACCAAACTTATTATGGTGCCGCTGAAAGAGTTGGTACCAATTTCTGGGAATGCACTAGGTCTGCACTGGTTGAGGAACAATACTGCAGCCCATTATAAAGAAAAAAAATAATTATGTATGTATATGAACTTATTTCATTTCTTTTCTGACTCAAAAGCATTTCTTCGACTGTCTTTGGAAGAAATAGTTTTTTTTTGAGACGGTTGCCGTATCAACTTGATCGATGACATCTTGATGAAAGAAACACACCTCAACGTGATTCAATCGCTTTTGTGTCATTGTTGAGCGCAAATACAACTTCAACTTTTTTAAGCGCTGAAACTTCTTTCCGCCTTACAACTGGATGCTGGAGACACCAGAAAAAGTCGTACCAGAATTTCTATATTAGAGAATAATCCCCTAGATCCTGCTTCCATTTGTAGTAACGCTTTTCTAACATCATGTGCGCACGTCATGCCTTTAAACTCCTCTTTGAAAACTGAAAGTCGAATCCTTAATTTTGAAAAATTAAATTCTGGGTAATTTACTGCAAGCTCCAGAGATTCTCTTCATGTAGTAGCATCTTTTCTAGTTCAAATTGTTTTTGAATTACCTTTGATTCAATATGCGATTTTTTAGTCCGGCAATTGTCACATCAAGTAAGTGAAAGAATTCAATGCGATAGTATTCTGCAACTGAAGAAAAACCATGACCTACTGCCACACCATCAAACCACTTAGGAGGTCTTTTTTTTTCTTGGCAATTTTAGGGGGTCTAGTCCTAGTTCCATTTTTTTGACACAGTCATCGAAAATGGTGAAAAACACAGCGTCGTTTCGCATCTTTTCCAAGTAATTAGCATCTGTTTGAACTGATTTGACCAGTCCAGCTACTGAACACCTCCTTTGGAAAGAGGTGTTCAGTTCTGCCAGCAAATCAATCGTTTGTTTCACCAAAACTTATCCCCAGATATTTGGAACCGTTTTCGAGAACAGCTAAGGACTGCTAGCGCCATCATAAACGTCTTCAGCCAACTGACTCAACGTGTCCATAATTAAAGGATATTTTTTCAGTATTTCTTCAATTTGAGAACTTCGACATATCCATCTTGTTCGACACAGAGGTCTAATTTTGCAAGTATTTCCAACGGGACATTCAGATTCATTTCCCAAAAGGTTCTGAAACAAGCCGTTTGTTTTTGTTGTCTTTCATTATTAAGTTAGTGCAATGTGGCCCACATTGAACAAAATCTGCTAAAGGCTATTTTTTACTCATAATAGATAGAGCACCTTTAATATGGCCACTCATATCGGCTGCTCCGTCATATGTTGGCCCCCGAAGATTTGCTATTGGAAGTTGAAGTCGAACAAGGGCGTCACATATAAGGGCAGCTATATAGGTTTTTCCGTGACTGAGCGGGTTTCGAAAAATTCTAGAAAACTTTCACACCTAAGTTACAGTGAAGAAATGTGGAGTGCTGGGGTATTTGTTAGATATTAAAAAAAATATCAGGGCCCTCCCCCTCCCACTTTTTTGCCTAGGCCTAGGACCACTGGTATAAAGTGAAATATGTACTGAAGCACAGTTTGAGTAAAAAATGTGCATGTTTTTCAAACCTATCATAAAATGTTCCCCGAATTTGTAGAAATAAGGGTTCTTAACATATTTTACATGCACTGAAGACATTTCGAAACGCGTGTTTGCAATTTTTGCTGCACTACTTAATTACTCTTCATGTTTAACAAGTTTATAAAACTCTTAATTTGTTCGATATGGCAATATTGATGCGACGGGAACGGGAAGCGTATTTTCTCGGATCCCCATTGGTCCCATCACAAATAGACAATGACACATGATTAAATTCCAGAATGTTCACATAAAAAATGAAGCAGTAGGTATTTTTTATTCAAAATCTATACGCGCATTGTCCCTCACTTGTTTTGAATTTTAACATAAGCGCACCCCCACTTTTTGATGCTTGTATATGTAAGCGTCCCACCACCTTTTTCCAGAACTACACTACTGGGTCCTTTTATTTCTAAATTTTCGTGTGAAAAGGGGAGATTGTCCCCTCTGCCAAACTATTGAGGGGCACTGTCCCCCTCTTCCAAATTATTGGGGGGGACGCGTCCCCGAATCCCCATAGGTCGTGACGCCCGTGAGCTCTAGGTACTTCGGTAGGTAAGAGGAGTCGATGGCAGCGCAAGTAAGGCAGAAGACAAAGACTAATAAGACAACCATTCTTTGGACAAAGTGGTATCGAAAGGACCGATACCGCTTTGTCCGAAGTATCTTTGTAACGTTTTGCCCTCGCGAAGTCGCAGATGTATCGCGAAGTCGCAGATGTATCGCGAAGCCGCGATGGCCCCCGCTACAGATCAGTCTGATCTGATCACTTGATAAACAAAAATGAATGCTCATATTCTATTCTTGGCTAGGTTCCATTTGAGGCTCTTAAACATGTTGCTTGAGGGTCGTGGATTGACTATGTAGATCGCGCGAGTTCTCTCATAGTTTCCTTTTCCAAAGAAATATGCTTTGCTTGGTTTTTATCATTTTAACACTCCGCGTTCATCCCTTATGCGGATCCCAAACGTTACAGCAATAAATGGTGAATGTGTCATTGAAACTAAAAAGAATGAATTCATTTTATACTTTACATTTTCAGTACAGATTACAGTTATGTGACACGCAGCTTACTTTTTCCATTAAATCTGGTTTGAAGGCGTTCCAATCATATTTTCTTTTCTCTTCTTTACTGATGATCTGGGAGAAACTAAGCAATCCATTTAGCACTATGAAATTTTATTCATAAAAAAGGGCTGTTAATTTGATTGCAAAAATCAAGGTGTTTGTAAAATAAGACTAGAATAATGTGATGAGTTAGAAATGTAGCACTGAACGCCCTTTTGGTTAGTTAGTTACCTATTTGCTCCCTAGATGACGCTGCAAAACAAAAGGGAACGTATTCTGTGAGTATAGGACTGTATTTTCTCGGGCTGGAAATTTGAATGCAAAAGTAGGTCGTTTCTAGACTAGAATAATGATGATTCAGGGACATATAGCGAAAAGCGCCTTTGGTTAGTTAATTTTTCCTCACCAGAATGCCCTGCAAGACGAAAAAGCAAATATTCTATTATTATTAGAAGGTGGCGTTTTGCTGGGCTGTAGAATAAAAACACTGGATCCCCCCGCCCCCTCAAATTTTATCAAACCGTGGGAATTTATTTTTTATACTTCAGACTCGATGTGTTCTAGGACAGGGGTCAGCAACCTGCGACTCGCGAGCCTTATGTGGCTCTTTAATTCCATACGCAAATATTATTTATTTTATCCCAAAAAAATTTAAAATCTTTCTGAATCGATTAACGAGGATTAGACACTGTTTCTATCTCTCAGCCCACTTGCACTCGCTTTTCCCCGCACACCTCCCCTTTGACACGCGTCGATGTTTCTATCTAGGTTTTAATGCGCTTTCAATAGCAACTGATGGTGCCAGAAGTATGACAGGAAAAAATAACGGGGCAACGGCGATTCTCCAGAGCAAAATAAACCACGAAATATTTACGTTTCACTGCATAACACACCAATAAGTGCTTTGTGCCCAAATATTTCCGGCCGAAATTGTTTTAGCAAGGGCTGCCGGGAAAGAATTCATGCTAGTAAGACCAGAATAAAATAATTTTTGGAAAAAAAATAGAACCGACTTCAAACTATAAATTGCGCTAAAAAGTAAAAAATAATATTATTCTTTAAACAACTTCGATACGAATTTTAAACATAATTTTTGAAGTCGGTGCAAAATTATGACAGTCCAATTATAATTACACCATGCGTTATTTTACACTGAAACTGTTGCAAACTCTACGCTATTTATATTTGTAATTGGTTCATAGTTAAAAAAGGAATCATGCATCAAAATCCATCATAATTTTGCACCGACTTCAAAAATTATGTTTATAAGTCGTATCGAAGTTGTTTAAAGAATAATATTATTTTTTACTTTTTAGCGCAATTTATAGTTTGAAGTCGGTTCTATTTTTTTCCCAAAAATTATTTTATTTCATTCTTTTTAGTGTAAATACATTTTTATATAAATACTCTATTTTTATAACATACATATCAAAGGGGAAGCCTTTGAGGGAATGACACTAAAAACTAACCGTTTGAAAGATAAATTTCGTTTTAAAATCGATTTTAAAGAGTCGATAGATCAAGCAAACTGATTG
Source organism: Octonoba sinensis (assembly GCA_038502835.1). NCBI lineage: Eukaryota > Metazoa > Arthropoda > Arachnida > Araneae > Uloboridae > Octonoba > Octonoba sinensis. Next base: position 86,232,833 of record CM076605.1, on the reverse strand, counting down.
GATTCAATTTCTTCTTCAGAGAAGCCTTCAGTCTATTTCTTGTTATAATTGCTTTTAATATGACATCTTAATGGCAACAAACTGTTAACAATGAGTTTCATTTTTATTAACAACTTTTCCAACAAAGAAAAATCGAGCCTAGCCTTTCCAATTAAAATGAAAAAATACTAATTTTTCACCCATAACGTTTTTTCTAAAAAACAGATGTAGTCAAACTGATGCGCGATATTTGAGTTAGACGACCCTCTATCGATCAAAGAAAACATAATCAAAATCGGTTCATTTAGTCAAAAGTTATGGATGAAAAAGCAAAACAATGACCACATTTCAGCCCATAATTTTTTTTCTAATTATCGAATATGGTCAACCAAGGTATGGGTATTATTATTATGAACACCCACTTGCATAGCGCATGCGTATTTCGCTTTTTCCTTGAACAAGTTGCTATAACGGTTGGGATCCGTAGATTTGCATACGACTCACGTTCATGTGTATAGTTCTTGTGCCCTAAAATTCCGTATGGCGTACAGCAATATCTATCGACATTAAATTGTGTAAACAAATTTCAGGTTATGCGTATTTCGCTTTTTCCTTGAACAAGTTGCTATAACGGTTGGGATCCGTAGATTTGCATACGACTCACGTTCATGTGTATAGTTCTTGTGCCCTAAAATTCCGTATGGCGTACAGCAATATCTATCGACATTAAATTGTGTAAACAAATTTCAGGTTATGCGTATTTCGCTTTTTCCTTGAACAAGTTGCTATAACGGTTGGGATCCGTAGATTTGCATACGACCCACGTTCATGTGTATAGTTCTTGTGCCCTAAAATTCCGTATGGCGTACAGCAATATCTATCGACATTAAATTGTGTAAACAAATTTCAGGTTATGCGTATTTCGCTTTTTCCTTGAACAAGTTGCTATAACGGTTGGGATCCGTAGATTTGCATACGACTCACGTTCATGTGTATAGTTCTTGTGCCCTAAAATTCCGTATGGCGTACAGCAATATCTATCGATATAAAATTGTGTAAACAAATTTCAGGTTTAACCCTTGAGACTCCAGAGCCTTCCTTTGTTTCAGAAGAAACCTGGCTTCGATGCCGCGTAAAACTTCTTTAAACTTGAAGAAAAGAAAAGCGTTATAAATGGTAGGCTTAGACATATAATGTAAATGTAAGAAAATTTGATCCTCCGGAACCGGGAGTTGTTTCAATGTTTATTTTGGAATTACAACATCGGACGTCAGAGACCTTTGTACTGGTCGCGTACGTGAGTCAATTTACTTGTTTAGAAGGTCTCAATGAACTTTTACTTATTTAGGCATTGCTTTTTTACATACTGGTAGCTAAGCTCAATTATAAAGTACTGCTGAAATGTGTTTGACAGATGTGCAAACAAGTTCTGTAAAAGATTTCAAAACTTCCTTCCTGGCAGACAAACATACTGTCAGAAAGGACGCTTCGCATACGATCCCCTTGGCTCTCCAGGAACAAACAAGAGTGACAAAAGCTCGTGAATTTAATCGTAGCTGATTTCAAATAATTTAGTTCAGCATTTATATTTGAAATCCTCAAGTTCTTTCCATATCTTTAAAATCCAGGGGTTTAAATATAGATAAAATCAGTGCTGCCGCTTGGAAATAAAATTTGTACACTATAGTTTTAGACGCACACATGTTGGTTGCACATCTTTAAAAGAATAAACTTTGAGCAAAATGGATAATTACATAGGGTCAGTTAGGGTAATGTAAACGCTCCCTGGATTCATTCTTTTTGCGGAAGATATTCAGAGCGGTAAATTAATTCATTTTCAGTTTCAAAGCAATATCGCGATAAAACCAGTAAAACTGTGAATTACTTCAGCTAAGTTATAAAAAAGTTAAACATGAATTTGCTGACAGATTTGAGCAATTCAAAACCAACAAAACCACTCTAGGATTTAATAGTAAACCCTCTCAATACAAATAGTAACGAAATCCACATTGAGCCATTTGGAATTGATACTGGATCTCTAGAAATGCAATTGATCGATTTAAAAAGTAAAGCTTTGTGGAGTGGAAAATTTACAGAGTTGAAAAGCAAGTTGGAAGAATTGGAAATCCAGAAAATGTATGTACGTAACGCAACATAAAATAATTTTTGGAAAAAAAAATAGAACCGACTTCAGATTATAAATTGCGCTGAAAAGTGACAAATAAATTAATTCTTTAAACAACATCGATGTGACTTTTAAACATAATTTTAGAAGTCGGTGCAAAATTAGGATAGATAAAATCTTTTGTAATCATGAATCAATTACAAATATAAATGGCCCGGAATTAGCAACAGTTCCAATATGAAGTAGCAAATGGTGTAATGGTAATTAGTCTCATAATTTTGCACCGACTTATAAAACTATGTTTAAAAGTCCCATCGATGTTGTTTAAAGAATGAATTTATTTTTCACATTTTAGCGTAATTTATAATTTGAAGTCGGTTCTGTTTTTTCTTATAAAAATTATTTTATTTTATTCTTTTTAGTGTAAATACATTTTTTATATAAATACTCTATTTTTTTAAAAAATCCATATTAAAGAGCAAAACTTCTTTGACTGAATGGCACTAAAAACTAATCATTTTTGTATGATAAATTCCCTTTTGAAGTTGATTTTAGCAAACAAATTGATTGGATTAATTTTTGCCACAGAGAAGCCTTCAGTCAAACTCTTGCTGTAATTTCTTTTAATATTATAGCCCATGACAACAAATATGTTTTTAACAATGACTTTTATATTTATTAATAGATTTCCCAACAAAGAAAAATCAAATCAAGCCAAGCCTTTCCAATTAAAATAAAAAATAGTTTTTTTTCACCCGTAAACGTTTTTTTCTAAAAAACAAATGTAGTCAAATTGATTTGCAATATTTGAGTTAGATCACCCTCTATCGATTAAAGAAAAAATCATCGAACTCAGTTCACTTAGTCAAAAGTTATGGATGAAAAAACGAAAAAAATACTACATTTCTGCCCATAACTTATTTCTAATTATCGACTATGGTCAAACGAAAGTACGGGACCTATGGGAAACCACCCTCGATCGATTAAAAAAAATCATGAAAATCGGTTCATCCGGTGAAAAGTTATGAGTGGACAAAAAAAAAAAAAACTACATTTCTGCCCATAACTTTTTTTCTAATTATCGAATATGGTCAAACGAAAGTACGGGACCTATGGGAAACCACCCTCGATCGATTAAAAAAAATCATGAAAATCGGCTCATCCGGTGAGAAGTTATGAGTGGACAAAAAAAAAAAAAAAAACCGACATACATACAATATGAATGTATAACCTCCTTCCTTAGTGAAGTCGGTTAAAAAGTGGACAGCATTAAAAAAAATGCCGCGAGTTGAGGCACTTATATTCGACGCATGGAATAGTCTTCCAGATTACTACAGTGAGGTGAAGAAGTTGGCATTTGGAGTGCTGACTATCTTCGGATCGACATATTCGTGCGAGCAAGCGTTCTCTTGCATGAATATAATTAAAAGTAAAGTAAGAAGCCAGCTAACAAATGAAAATTTAGAGTCGTGTTTGAAACTTAAATTAACAAGTAAGGAGCCAAATTTATCCTAACTTTCTAAAACCATGCAAAGCCAACGCTCCTATTGAATTTGTTTGCTCAAATGTATGTTACTGTTTTTTTTTTATTTTCAAGTACAACTTACATTGTTTAATAAAGTTTAAATTTTCTACTTGAATAACCACGCAAAGCCATCGCTCCCACTGAATTTGTTTGCTCAATTGTTTCTTATTGAAGTACAAGTTAGTGTTGTAAGTAAATGTTGAATTGTTTTAATTTTTTTACTTAAATAATGAGTAATAATCTAATAAAACCATATATATATATTATCTAATTTGTTGTGAAAAACACTACTTATATATGAATAAATAGATATTTTTTATTATGCATAAATAGATTAGTTTTTTTTATGAATAATAAATAAAACTAATCTACAAATTTAATAAATAGTACTTGCATAATAAAACTTTATTTATGCAAGTACTATTTATTGTTGGCAAGAAAAAATTTTGTGCCTCTAAAATCTTTGAAAGTTTGTAAATTGTAATTTTTGACTAGGAGAGAAATTGAACTAGTCCCTCTAACAATACCTCTAGGAAGAGGGACTTACATGAGATGGAACCTTCATCTTGAATACTGTCAACCCAAAATAATTCTTCTTATTATATATAAGTTTCATCATCAATAGTACTGGTGGTCAAAAAAAAGAAAAACTCGTCTAACAGGAAGCGTTGGCGAGATTTAGGGCTCAGGTCCCGGGATGGAGGGAAGGGGTGAAAATTTACCGCACGGAAAGTATAAAATGAAAAGCTCCCCCCCCTCCCCCAAACCCGTCGCCCATGCTTTATGATAGGGAAAATTCGAGTAGTTGTTGCAAGTCTTGCTTTACACGTTTCTTTTGATTTTCTTTTTTAAACATCTAACTTATAAATTCAATGCGCAAATAAAATTAATGCTGAGAAATGCATTACAGTAAAACCCCGTTATACCGCGCCTCAATATACCGCGGAATCGGATGTACCGCGGTGACTATCATGTCCCCCGACGTTTAAACCACCCTTTATCATTGCCGTTTAAAGGTGATTCCTTATTTACCTTTTCGTAAATAAAGCCAGCCCGAGTACACAAATATTCTAGCAAGAGCTCCAATTCCCCTATCACACACACTAACAGGTAAAGCACTATTGTAATAGGCCTGATGTACACTTTTTGGTTTATAACCTAGTTACGATTCTTGACTATATTTCTTTATTTACATTTATTCACTTCGCTGCCTATTTACATTATTATTTTACATATTATTTACAGTGGTTCAAATTCCACATCATTGAGTTCTTAGATGTTTCAAAGTTACGGGCGCAAGCTCTCCCGCGCAATGTTACGTCTAAAGTTCTTTGGTATTTCTTTACGGGCACAAGCTCTCCCGTTACGTCTGGATGGGCGCAACTCCTCCCTGTCCAGCATTCGAAGATCTCCTGCTCATCCAAACGCAACCTCGTAGGCAAGCGAAAGTCGATCTTCTCGCCCCCGCTTTTGAGGGCAGCTTATATAGGGGGTGCCTGACCTTAGGCCGACATTGAGGGCAGGGGACACACGTGCACCATTTCCTGTCGTGTGGGCCCCTTCGTCCTGTCACGTAGGCCCCGTAGGTTTTCCGGCCTAGGCCTAACCTGACAAACCTAATATTTCGATAGACTGATTGCACAGTTGAGATGTGTGCTTCTTGCACAGCAATAACAGTTAATAAAATGGCACCAAAGAAGAAAAGAAAAAATCATACTATAGAAGAAAATGCACGAGTCATTGATAAAGTTAAAAATGATGCAACAAAAGTGAGTATTGTTTAGATAATGTGGATCCGCGGTACAGCTTCACTATACCGCGGTTATGTTATAACGCGGGTTTCAAACACGTCCCCCGACACCCGCGTTTTAACGGGGTTTTACTATATTATTAATATTAGTGAGAATCCATGACAAAATCTAATTAAGGTCACGAAACAGCGCGCAAGTAAAAGGCTTTTAAAAGAACAAGTGATTTTAGCCGCGCCATCTTTGAAGTAATCAAGTAGTAAGTAATCAAATAGTAGATTTACAACAGCTAAATACATATTGTGAAAGCAATATAAAATTCATTCCGCCAATTTTGTATGGTATCGTCCTTAGGTAAGTCCAAACTACCTATGTATTTTAAGCGAAAACTTGCTGCATTCACAAACAAAATTCAAAAATGTAGACATGCAAATAAATAGAAAACGAAATAATAATAAAGGAAGAAGTAATAAAACCAAGCAGTAGGAGTACGACAGTAAGAGAAAGAATAAATTAAAGAAGACCGAAATGAAGCGTACTTTTTTTTATTTTCTTGTCAGTGAAACGCAAATTGGAAAACAATAAAGCAAACTGTACTCGATATGATTTTACATTTGTTGATATAAAAATTATTCACTGCAGAATGAAAAAACAATTGCTATAAATTCTATAAGAATTATGTTTAAACGTCGAACAGTTAATTTTCTCATTTACACAAATTTTGGAAAATTGAAATTATTTTTTTTTTAAATTTCTAATGGGCTGCTGTTGGCTTCTGCCAATTGCAGACCTAGTGCTTTCCCCAGAGATGGGTGCCATCTCTTTCAGCGGCACTCCAATAAGTGTGGTACCATCGCCGCATGAGAATTTTCACGTCCGGTTTCTCCACCTGAAAGGGCCAGTACCCGGACTCTGTTGATGCGAAATTGCACTAGGAACGACATGCAAGCAGACGATTTTCTGCATCTTGAAAATCTACTGACACTGCCAGGTTCGATCCTCAGACCTGGGGCGTTCGAGCTCCGCGCCTTACCCCGACGGCAAATTGAAATTATCAATTATATCAATATGAATTTTTACGTATCAGTTCTTCAAACCACTAGGGGAGGATGGGCTAAAATGGGTCTCTTTATAAAAAACCGAAAATAACAGAACTTGAAATTGAAATTTTTAAACCAATATTTTTAATGTTATATTTCAACAGTTTTCTTTCTCAAAAAAAGTTAGGTTTTTAAATATGGAACCACAAGAATTTTTTTTTTTTTTTTTTGTAAACTTCGGATGATAGTGTGTTAAACACGTGGTTTACCAACTTCTGAAAAGCTCTATATTTTATCAAATAACAGCCCAAATTTAAAGGATTTCCTCACTAAGAAACTTTGAAGAACAATTCCAGCCGTTCATGTAAAAAAAAAAAAATTTTTTTTTTTACATCAGTTTTTCTTGGATGGGGTAAAAAGGGTCATGGTTAGGCTGAAGTAGCTCTATTCTATTCTTTTTTTTTTTTTTAATTTACTCTGTTGTACCTCACTACAGAAAATTCCTAAATTTAAACACTGTATGCTGTTTATTTTATTGAAATTAAGTTTAAAAAAAAAAATTATTGTTTCCCTAAAAAAGATTATGTTGATGTGGTAGAGAGAAGTGGTGTTGTTGAAGTGTTATGTGAACCAATATATAACAATCTAGAACAATATTATTTTAACATTTCAATGTAATCATAATTCAAAATCTTGCTAAATATGCTACTTACATTTTTTTTTTCAATTTCAAAGTAATAAAAAACTGTTTTCACATTATTTTGCATTATGACCCATTTTACCCCACGATGAGGTAAAATAGTACACAACTTTATAAGCTCAGCTAAAGTATTTCATAAATAAAAAATAAATATTAAAATAATATAAAATTTATCTAAAGGAGTTCAATGTTAAGATGCAATTGAAAAGGAATGGGAAGTGTTTCTGGTTTTGTTGCTATGAAACTTTAAGCATGAAAATAGCTAAAAAGTGACCCATTTTCCACTGCCTGACCCTACTTCTTATTTTATTCCTTTGTTCTACCCACTTTTAATCACTCCCACAAGCTTTATATTTATGAATATATACCTTCTACTTTTACTCGTAGGCATCTATGGTAAGATTCATGAGCCACTTGGAATGCACCACAAAAGAATGTGCTATTTAAAAAGAAATGGATAATGTTGTATATATTGGTTAAAATCTCCACCTTCACGTTGTTAGAACAAACTAATCAATCCACGTACAATAAGGACTTTAAGTACGAATTTGTAACCTTCGTTACTCTTAAAAAATCTTATATATACTATATATATAATTTCCGGGATGGGAAATTTCAGCTATAGCATGTATTTTCAGCTGTTAATTTTGGAGTTTGGATATTTTTTATCGTTCTCCTTTTTTGAAGTTAATACGCATATTTAAAGCCTTTTTATTCTTTTTTAGTTTTCGTCCGTCTATTAGCTATTAAATTGCTTTAAACCAGTTGAATGTAGTCATTCTGTGATTTAAAAAAAATTAATCCAAGTACAGTAAAACTTGTAAAGTTGACCACCTTTGTAAGATGACCACTTGTCTAAGTTGACCACTTTCGTCACAGGGACGGAATTAGCCCTTCAGCCTCTGCCTGACCTTCTCTAAGTTGACCATTGAAGTGCTGCACCGCAAGTAGTCAACTTATACAGATGTTCCACTGTATCTAAAAAATTATTTCGGTTTCTGTATCTAAAGCTTAAACGTTTTTCACATACTCTGCTGGGATTTCTCAGAAACCTGCAATACCAATATTTCACTTTGTATATACTTCCTCTTCCCCCCTCCTCCCCCCACTGTTGAAGAGGCAGGCTGTGTCATTTGTTTTTCTCCTTTTGAATTGTTAATCTTTTACTTTTTATGTTAACTGTTGACATACCCTGTTGTTAACGTTTTCCTTCATATCATTAATTAACCTACAATATGTTTAAGTATCCTACAATATGTTCTTGGGAGCCTTTTGGAAATTGTTCCTTTCCCATTTTTTCTTTTGGTTTATTACATACACACATACATACATATATATATATATATACGTGTGTGTGTTTTGCAATTGTTTTAATTTCATGTAAATGTACATTTTGATCGTTTCCTTCTCTCTTAAATGCACTTTTTTTCGGTATTCATTTTATTTTACCTTTATTTCTTCAATGTTGTGGACTGTGCAACAGTTCAAATCATGCAGGGAATCTTTACATATTTTGTTTGAGATTTAAAGCTTGCCATTCTCTGATATACTGCGATACCAGATCTGATACGGGAATAATTAGGGTTGGTCATAAAATCGAAAAGCGAGTTTATATTGAATCGGCATATGTATATTGAAAGTTTATCATGAAATTTATGTTTTTGCCGAATTTTGCCCCAATTGCCCCATTAAAATTTGTTTGGTTGAAGGGAAACTGTTTGCTTCTTTAAATTTACGAAGAACTTGCTTTAAATAATTTAATCAAGTTTCTGGATAACAGTTTCTTTAAAAAAATTCTCGTTTCATCACACGATGTAAAACTAGAGAAAGGTTTGTTAAATTATGTACATTTGAACACTCGAAATTTGTGACTACCAGTTTTAAAGTTATCAAATTTGCAATATATATTGTTGGCGTATTTTGGCATACAATTTGAACAAAAGAATATAAATTATAGCAAAAAAGCTAACAATTTTTTTTTTTAATTCTCGAGAAACTTTAAAGTAAATATTATTCTCGTATTTTAGTTTAAAAATTGTCCATTGCATTAATCTTATCTTCAGAAAATAAATAGTGAAAGTTCTTGTATACTAAAGATGCTCCCGTGACGAAACATTTCAGCTACCACGCCTACTTTAATACGTCATTGCCGCCGCAGCAGTTGCCGTCAGGGGCTTAGACCCTTGCTTAGACGCTAGTTCATTTGATCAGTGTTTCCCAAGCTTTTTCCCTTGCGAACCCCTTTTAAAATCCGAAAGAAAATGGCGAACCTCGTTCTGTAGTCGAATAGTAATGTGTGAAAAAAAAAATGTGTGCGTGTACTAGCGTACACTCGTAAGAAGTGAAACTTCTTTATGACGTTATTTTTCAAAAAATAATTTACTATATGCAACTTTACAGAAATTGGTTAAATAAAGTTAAATTAGATAAAGTTTAATAAAAGGCTTTTATTATCATAGACATAAATACAAATTCTACAATCATTTCATTTTAGCTTATTACTACAAAGATTATTATTGAATTTCATTAATTGTAATAGAATTATTACTATCATTGATGTCGTTATTATATATTTGTGTTATTAATGGCTTATGGTAACTGAAATACGAAATATATTGTTTACATTCCACAAAATTTAGTAACCGAGCGAAAACTCCATCAATTGTAGTGCCGGATCTCGTTGTCGACGTTTGAGGATTGTTTTTCATGGATAAATTAAGTTTATCTTTCAAAAATTCAATTAGTTTCAAAGATTTTTCTGATGCAAAATTGATATTAAAATCTCCACTTAATATCATCGGTATTTTATCATTATTGTTGCCGAGTAAAGAGGCACCGCCACTTGTGTATGATAACAATGAATGGTGAATAAAATCAATAATATCGTCCACCTTCTGATTAGGAGATATATATATTGCAACAATCAAAATTTTTATCCCATTTACCATTGTGCATTGAGCCATACATAAATCACCAACTGCTGAAGTTAGTGACCCATGAAAGTCAGGAGAAAGAACAGAAAAATCTATCGATGAAGTTACAATGCTAGCAACATCTTTAGAATTATGATATATTCCTACACCTCCTGCTCTTGTGTTCAGCCGTTTAAATTGTGCAATGCATTTGAAATCAGTAATGTTTATTTCACTGTCATTGTTTAGCCATGTTTCAGACAGAACTAAAGCATTCGAATTTTTCACAATTGAATCATCCAGGTCCGCTACATGAGCTCTAAGACTTTGACAATTGAAAGTAAAAAGTGACAAACCTTTCCTGTTATTTATAAACTGAAACAATTGTTCATTTATAGTGTCTACTTTATTCAGAGACAATCGTTTAAATTATGCTTGTAAATCGATGGTGGACGTTGACGTTTTTCGGCCATGATAAAATGTTTTATCATTATTGAGAGTAGTTATATACAATCCTTCAATACTCGTTACCCGGGATAAAGCAACATATAACAAGGATTGGCTGTGATGTTTCTCATATTCATAAACAATTTCCGGAAATGTGCTACCTTGTGATTTATGAATGGTAGTAGCACAAGCACAAACTAACGGAATATGAGTACGTTTAACAACTATAGTTTTGTTATTATTGAGCGGAATTGTAGAGGATCTTTGTACAATTGGTACAGCCATTCGACTGATATTATTTTCTGCTGCGTGACCTGCTGCTTTACGTCTCAATTTTTCACCAATTCGAGGTAATTCTGGAAACTCAAGCCATGCTATTTTAACTACTCCTTCGATATCGGTTTCTGCATGAACTAACTTCCCAACAGCTCCATTTGCTAATCCGTCAGATACATCAATGTTTGTAGTAATCATGTAATAAATATTTATTACAAATGTTGTTTGGTAAGGCAACCCATTTGTATCAATCTGAGGTTAATTTTAAATAACGTGGAAAAATAAATACCATAATTACAACTAAGTATTAGAAAAGAGATGTAATTACTTACTTTTTTTAGAAATTCACTGGAATTAGAATTAAAATAAACCCTTTGATTTTGCTGATCACTTCAATATAACATATATATATATTTATCACGTCACTATAGAGCGTTGGGAATAAATAAGCGTGCAATAGAAAAACGGTCAAGTATAGTGGTAGGAGTAAGTCCGTTAAAACGATATGCTATTGGTAAATGGCAATTGCACGACACCACCTAGTGGTCAAAGTCATCACTACTCAAAGCGGGTCATGGGCTTTTATGGAAGTCGATGCAATCGCCACCTGGATTTCAAAAATGTAACTACTCAAAACGGGAATCACGCGTGGTAGGGATAAGAAAAAGATGGCGCGTAACGGAAAAATGTGACGCGTAACGAAAAAATGTTACACTAAATTTTTTTCCAACCCCGATAAAGAAGTTTCACTTCAAAAACTAAAAATTTACATGGAGCAAACTCCAGGAGATTTTTATGGGATTATAAAAATTGTAAACTCTTTGTTGCTGCAAAGCCCTCAATTTCCCTTTTTAACGTCTTTATAGTACCTTGTTTTTAACTCTCTAGTTTTACGTTAGACTCCGGATAAATGATTTCCAGTGATGATTTTCTCGTGTAATTTCGGCCAAAATTTTTTTACACTGTACTTAAATTTCGAAAACGTTATTATATTAATTTCATTTTTCTTTCAGAAACTGCATTTAACCATGCTTCAATTCTTCACATTTGAAAACACCACCGACAGAGCAAAGAAGCTGCATTTTGACATCTAATTGTCAAGTTCGAAATATGACATTTTCATTTACAAAGCAAGCCATTTTCTTGCAAGATAACTGTATTGTAATCTTGCAAACCAACAGTTCACAGATTACTTGGATGCCGAAAGCACATCTGCTGCCAAAACTTCATCACATTTCAACTCCAAAAAAAATGAAGATATGTTTTTAACTCACCATATTCAATCACTCTAGTCATTTTAGAAAAGCTTTTTTTGAAATTTGCTTCTTAAAGTCATATCTGAACATAGATCAGCCCAACTATTTGTGATAAGAACATTTAGCAGTGATATTTGAATGAAAATAGCTTTTATATCCGACGTTTCAGTCTAGAATACCAAAGATATAGTTATAAAATATTTATGTATTCATTGTAGGACGTAAAAGCTTCGTGATATTCAACTTTAGAAAAACTTCTTACTTACAGTGAGGTTCTTTTTGAAATGTAACCGAATTTACCTGTGTTTTGCTCGTCAAAAATTTTGAGGGGATTTTATTTCACTAAAAATATTTTTAATTTATGGTACGAAGCTTTATTAAACCTCGTGTTTTTAAATTTTTTATGAAATGAGTTGTTAAAGAATAAAATTTGTAAAATAGTAACTTTAAGATTAAAATTACATAAAAGAAAACTTCAAATTTTTTACATTTAAATTTTTAAAATATTTCTAACATTAAATAGAAGCCCAAGTTATTTAACATATAATATTTGAAAGAAATTTTTCATTTTTATATGTAGGAAATATTTATTATGGAAACATAAAAGATTTAAACTAATTTAGAATTCTGAAAATGATTTTTATAAATTTATGATACATAATTTTTTTTATTGAGAATTAGAAGCAAATTAGAAGACAAATTTCGTCGAATTTACATAGTGTTTTGAGTCTAAGTGCGATTGATTCGAAGCAGTAATTTTTTACGCTAAACTTTCAACTATCTTTTTTTTATAAAATATATTTTTTAAAACCGAATAGAAACAGGAGAGTAAAAAGTGAATTTCCATTCTTCTCATTTTTTTTACTTACTTTAATATTTTATAAAATAATAATAAAAAAACATCATTTATTTAATTTTGTGACGGCAGTAGAACTAAAATTAAATCCCTAAAAAATGAACAGAGCTTTATTGGATTTTTCAATCTGAGAAACTTTTAAAAATTTAAAAAAAAAAAAAAAGTGCCGAAAAAATACTTAATTCGAACAGATATTCAAAAATAAGTGTATAACTTTATGTTATAGTTTTCTGGCTTTTTAAACAGTAGAAAAAAATATTCTTTTTGTAATTTTACTTTTGCATTAGTTCCAACATTTAGTCTTTGTGAGAGAAGCATTGTTTTGCTTTACTCATAAAGAAAAAAAAAAGAAATCTTAATTTACTTGCACATTATCACAACATATAAATTGATTTAAAATAATAATAAGCTCATTGTTAAAAAATAAATAAACCGCTAATTTCCTGCCTACTTTTCAATTTTATTTTTCAACTGACACAAAAAGATTTATAATTAAATTTAATGTCCAAAAAAAAAACAAAAAAAAAAAAACAATGGAATTTTTAATATGTAACACTCAGAGGCTTTAAAATTACTGTTACTCTGAAAACAACCTACAGGAGAATAGGAGATATATGCAATTTACTGAATTGAAAACAAAAAGAAAGTTGGTAATAAATAGTAACCACTACACCGCTAAAAAACCGAGAGATAACAAACCAAATTGCTAATTAGTAACTTCCTCTTTATGAAAAAAAACATAGACAGTTACTAATATATTATTAGTTGTGGTTACTAATAACTCGTAACCACAACATTTCTCACCCACAAAAAGAAGTTGATAATAATTAGTAATCACTACAACTCTGAAAAAGTAAGAAATAACAAACCAAGTTGGTAATATTAGTAACTGTTCTTCGTGAAATAAGCATAGACAGTCATTTCATTTACAAATCAAATTACATGGTGAATTTGGAATAACTTTTACCTAAAAGTAATGTCAGTTATTTTATTATAATTCCATAAAATAACTTTCACACACGTAGAAAAAAATAATAAGATGCATTTATAAGGTTTTCTGTCATAACCAAAGTGACCCATCCATTTATTTGAAGTGAACCATCAAGACATTCGAAATACGAAGTTCCCAGACCGCGAAAGCAGTTTCTGAATATGAAACCAGATGGAAATTGAACGTTTGACCTAGGGAAAAAATCTAATTATTTCATCCAATTCTAGTGCAGACTAGAGAAGAAAATCATGAGGAAATGAATTATTGATAAGTATAACTTGATTAGTTTATACCGTACGAAAATTGAAATGATTCATTACAAAAATCACACAAACCTGTTAAACAAATGATTTACAAATGTTATTCAAGTGAAGGTTCAAACTCTTTCACAAAAGCTCGTATACCTAAAACATAATGGTCTTGAATCTGTTCCAAATAGTTAATATTTTGCGAAATTGTTAAACAGGAGAACTTCGAGTGGTTTAACTTGGTTTTATACAGTGATCTTAATAAGAACTTATCGGTGTAACATAAATATGAGCTGAACTTTATATATACATTTATATTCTTAGTTGTATACAAAGCAAAAGGACCTTGGAATATCAAGCTCATGTGGAAGCTCTCAAAGTAAATTATTAATAGAATAAAACCTGGTTATGTATCAGGACTATATGTATATACGTAAGTATTTATTACACAGGTGGTAGTCACATGAGGTGAAATCAGCTAGTCATATAGCTAGTCAAAAGTTATATTGTGATATTTAGGTAAACTGTTAATTAACTTCAATAAAAAAGAAACAATGGTTGCTCTGATATTGTTTATGATAGCGACCGTCGTGGCGCTAGTGCTGTTCGACAGATACGTAGAGGAACACACAAATCAGCAGCAGAACTCGCAGTCTTCTTATGTGGATGAACCACGGGCTGAGCGAGGCTACAGCAGTTGCAGCCTCTTCACGGTGCTGGGATTCACGCGTGAGGAGGTCCGGTCCTTCACGGCATTCCGGGACCACTTCCGGAGCTATGCGGAAGTGACGGCTGCCATGCGCAGGGCGGGGCTGGAACGTGTGCGCCTCATCGTGGGTATAGACTTCAGTGCCAGCAATGAATGGCAAGGACGAAGGACGTTCAAAGGTAAGAACAAGGTATTATTTCTGTGGGGGGAGGACAAATACAAATACAAAGACAAATACAAATACAAAAGTGACGACCAGCAACAGGCTCAGGGCCCAGCTAGGCTGGTCCGAGTCAATTTAGCAGTCCCCAATGAACATCAAGAGCTTACCCCACTGCAATTAACAGGCGCTTCCGGTAAACTATTACAACTGCCTTCAACCCTATTGAAGTAGTCATTTTTCCTAATTTCCAGATTAGCCTGAGATTTGAAAAGCTTAAAACTATGACCTCTGGTTCTACTTTCAGCACATAGCTGTAGTCCATCAACATTTCCCATTTTAATGAATTTAAACAACTGAATCATGTCTAACTCTCCTTTGCTCAAGACTATACATATTGAGCCTTTTAAGCCTAACCTCATAATCTAAGTCTGAAAGACCACTTACCAATCTTGTAGCCCTCCTTCGGACAGACTACTGACTAAAAATAAAATGACTGTCTGGAGGGTAAAAAAGAGATAGAATAGCGGACCAGACTTGCGTAGGAGGTATCTTTTCCTCTCCAACCTCCTTCCCAATTAGCACTAGGCCTTAGGGATGCCCTCCCCCGGGCGAGAGGTAGTGGGATCCATGCACATATCCCCAAGTGTACATGGTGGGTTTTCAACGGGTCGGATGTCGAACATCCCACATTCTGGTTGGAAGTCCGACATCCTAACCACTAGACTACCACAGCCCTTGTACGTACATCGTACAGGGTATCTGGCACGTACCGGGGAAATACCCAACTTTCTTGACGGGATTGAAACCCTGGTAATGATCTCCTTCAAACTGGAGAAAATGCTTATGGAAGGCTTCTTTTGGAATAGGGGATCATTCAAAAATGATATCACGCTTCGAGGGGGATGGAGGGAGTTCGTGAAATTGTGACAAAGTGTGACAAGGGGAGGAAGGGAGTAACAAGAAGTGTGACATCATGCATTTTGCAACATAGCGTGACATGTAACAACGGGGAGGAAAAGTGTCCACTGAAATGTGATATATTGTGACAAAGGGGGGAGTGGGGTCGAACATAAGGGGAAACAGCGTGACATCATTTATGAACGGCCCCTAATGTTGATCTCTGCCGTCACATTCTTCATTCCTTTCGCTCATTCATTCACTCAAGACGGGATTCTTTCGATGTTTTCTTCAGTTTAGGAAGCAGCGAGAAAGTCGCGAGGCAAAGATTTCTCAAGACTGTTCCCGACGCGGTAGACATAATTGTTTGTAGAATCTTCTAGGCTGCTTGGAGTCGAGTATAAAAGGGAGGTGAAAGGTGAGATTAGTGCACGATTAACTGCGACCGTCTGTGATAGCTCTCTAATTTTACTATGTATTACAGTTATAAATAGAGGGAGTACCCTGTTTTTGCGAAGTATTGTAAATAATTTCGTTCAAATATGCTCACAGCAAAATCTTTTACTTTTTTATAATGTCTTTATTCAGCAAAGATCGACTCTATTTGTCAATCTTAGGAGAAGAATCCGTTAAAAGTAGAAATATTTTATGCAATTAAAAAAGTGGGTTTTTTTCTTTCTTGTTTTCGTCTGAGCTTCGAAATTCAAAAATATTTTATGCTTTAAAATGAGGAAATGAACAATCGAAAAGTTTTGATGTTGTTGATATTTTTAGAGTGCTCAACCAATATGGAGGACTTTTTGTATAAGGTTATTAGTAAATAAAAATTAAAAATTGAGCAAAATTTGGAGTAAACGAGGGCTGTTTAATGGGGTACGAAAACTTTGAGTAAACTTTGTGATTGAATTATGCAAATGAAATAGCTATAATTAACTTCAAAGGTTTAAGACTTAAAATTATATCTTATATGCTGAAGAAGTTTTTTTTCCCTCGACTCGGATTGTTTTTTGAAACATGAAAGGGTTGGATGTCTGACTGAGAATGAGCTGGTATATATCGGGTTGGGAAGAAGTTTACAAACGGATTGGCGAGTTGAGTAAATCGATCTAATCGGCAACTTTCGTGTCAGGTTTCTTTCTTGTATGTGTGAAGCTTTCGCTTTTGCAATCACTCTTTGTTAATTTGCTCAAATGAGAAGATTGATGTGAATTGTTTGTTCCTTCTCTTATTTTAACCAGGAGAGCTTCTCCACGCCTTAAAAGGCACTGCTGTCTTCAATCCTTACCAGAAAGTGTTGCACACACTAGCTCCAGCTTTCACGCCTTTTCTACATGGCCAACCAATCCATGCCTACGGTTTTGGTGACGTCAGGACTAAAGACTATGATGTGTTTCCACTGAGACCATCTGGATCAACATGCCCTGACATGCATGATGTGTTGGATGCTTATAATCACAGTGCGCGCAGGGTGAGTTGATTGCACTTTATACACTTTTCCCAAAAATAATTTTTGAGGTGAGGCTAAAGTAATTCTCTGGCTTTTAGATAAATTTCTGAACTTCTTAGAAATATCTTCAGCTTTATTAGACGGTGAATTTACCTCTGAAATCCTCGTTGAACGCGATTTCAATTTGCTTCCGTGTCCTTCGAGAAAGTTATTGAAATTCATGTTGATGGAAATTTAATATACTAAGACATTTGGGGGCATCTTGGCGTAATCGTCATATAGAATCAGCTTTCTCTGTGTAGTGCAACGAAGAAGAAGTAAAATAAAGGTAGTAAAAAAAATGAATTACTATTTTTAATATTAGTAATAATAAAAAAAAGTTTACACCTGCAGAATCACATTACATAATCATCTTTTCTATTCCAACCTCCTTCCCTGTTAGCCCTAGGCCTTACTGATGCCCTTCCCCAGGCGCGAGGTAGTGGATTTTCCATGCACATCCCCAAGTGCACATGGTGGGTCTTCAGCGGGTCGGTCATCGAACACTCGATCTTCCGGTTGTCAGTCTGCCATCCTAACCACTGGCCCCTTCTTTTCACTTCTTAATCTGTATAAATAAAACAGAGATATGTACACAGGGGTGCACCGATGGAAAGGAACAAACGGGACTGGTCCACGACCAGAAGGCATTGGATATCCGGCATCCTGCCGATTTTTTACTACCCGGAATCCGATCCGTCCAATGCACTAAAGATACTTCATGTCAACATGGACATCCGACAGCATATTCGAATAGGAGAAGCAAACTTGAAAATTTGATCATTAAGATTTAATTAGCATGCTTTGAAAATACTGTGAAACCTCGATTTAACGTCCCCTCAATGTACGTTTTTACCACGTTTTACGTTTTTCACATCAGATTCCGTATACTAATTGATGTTGAGACAACCCGGACTCTATAAGTTTGTTATTTATCGAATTCCCCGCATTTTACGTTGTCCCTCGAAAGTAAAAAAATATAACTAGCGATATTTTTACTTTTGCGCTTTTTTTTTTTTTTTAAAGCTAATCCACGTTGTTGGAAATTAGTTATTACTTTCTCACAAAATAAATTACAATGAAGGATTGTTTTTGTTTTCGAGAATTTTCAAAAGGAGTTTATTCGAGTTCATAATAATTTTCTTTTCAAAACTATAGATATTATACTTTTTGAAAGAGTCACCTTTGCTACCTTTAGTTTTTTTCTATCAGATTTTTGCTTTCTATATACTTGCCGTACGCTTAAAAATATGAATACAAGTTACAGCTTTCAAACACTGAGCCGGATATCCAGTACTGATCTTTCAGGGAAGGGTAACCGGACATCCAATATCCGGCAAAATCAATATCCGATACATGCCTAATCCTGATCTTGTTTGGGTCCCTTAAAAATCCTGTCGCTACTGTATGTAATATGTATATACTAGGGATGTTCCGAATATTCGGCCACTATTCGGTATTCGGCCATTTAGCCGAATATTCGGCCTGGCCGAATACTGGGTAAGCTCAAATTCGGCCTGGCCGAATATTGATGGACTATTCGGCCGAATAGTTCTGCTGTAGTAAAAATGTAAAAAATATGAAGAGATTAGTAGATTTAAACATTCAAAATTGTATTATAATTATTGCAGAAGAATACATTAGTAGTATATAGTTCTAATAAATACAATTAATTTAGAAAGAAACTACTTTTTTTAAACCTTGCTTTAGGCTTGACTGAACAGAAACAGCTTTTAAAGTAGTAATATTGTATTTTGTACTTGGCTCCCAAAAGCTGGCAATAGTTAATTACGATGGAGAGTATGAGACATTTATTTTGTTATTATGTATTAGCAATGTGGAAGTCAGACTTCGTTTGGGTAGACTGATTTATAGTGAATATTGCGCAAGAGAGAAATATAAAAATATAGTGTGAATATTTAAATAGCATAAGTTATGAGGGTTTTTGAAAATAAAAATTAAAAATATATTACAGTTAAGTGCATTAAGCTTTAATAGCTCTTTTAAAAATAGGTATGTAAAAAAACCCATAAAATAAAAATATTAATTTCTAATATCTTTTAAAATATCTTCATAAAACTATTTTGAGAAAGGTAAAAGTGCACTACGCAATAGTATTTCTTTTATTTGAATGAAATAATTAGTAAAATAATGCTAATGCTTACAACATTAAAACCCGCCATTTCTATTCCACTTATGGATGAAATTCTTAGTTTTATTACATTCAACGCAATAGAGAAATACATTAATTTGAAATAGTTTTCGATTCTTAACAAACATAATTAAATCATACATCATAGATTGTGTGGAATAGGTGGTTGACTTTGTAAATAAGACAAATACTTTCTATTACAACGATTTCTAGGTATTTTAATATTCGGCCACCGAATATTCGGTATTCGGCCTAAGACCTTCGCCGAATATTCGGTATTCGGCCTGGAAGAAATGGTCGAATATTCGGTATTCGGCCAAATCACTATTCGTTACATCCCTAGTATATACATGTGGTGCGTGTGTGTGTAACGTCGTCGTAAAAGTCACTAAGTTTACGTAAAAGTTACTAAGTAGAACACGACAGTTTTGAGATACAGTAAAACCTCTTTAAAACGCGGGTGCCGGGGGACATGTTTGGCACCCGCGTTATAACATAACCTCGATATAATGAAACTGTACCACGGAACCATATTTACGAAGTATATTCGCTCCTGTTGCACCACTTTTAACTTTATCAATAACTCTTAACTTTTCTTCTATTGCATAATTGTTTCTTTTCTTTTTTGCTGCCTTTTTATTTGCTGTAATTGCTGTGCAAGTCACTTCTCAACTGAGCGGTTAGTCTATCGAGTGATAGCTTATGCAGATTAAACTTTCCTGCCCTTAGAGACTCCTGAGCTAAAACCATCTCAACCGCAACGAAACCAATTGTGTTTTGAGATAATGTGGGCTTAAAAATCGGTGCGGGCTTTTAAGTTATCAACATGAGATTATGAAGTGGGAGAGATTCCGAGAAAAAAGTAGATTTGTGTGGAAGGGGAGGAACGCACTTTTCAAAGAAACAATGTTTTAAGCCTTTATACACTCTCACAGACTAAAGAATATGTTTACATTTCAAAAATATCAAGGAATCTGGAATACAAAGCGTGGTTTGAACGTCGGGGGACATGGTAGAAACCGCGTTATATACGATTCCGCGGTATTACCGAGGCGCGATATGACGGGGTTTTACGGTATTGCCAATTTTCAAATCGTAGCAAATTATTTTCAAGTCCTCTAAGGGAGCTTTCACACCAAAGGCGACAGAAACATTTCGCCTCTGTCGAAACAGAACTGTTGCTATGGTTATCAAACTAAGAGCGATAACCTTTTCAAGCGTTCTGATATCGAGAAAATCCGTAAAATTTGAAAACATTTTAGAAAATGACCGCAGAAAAATAAATGACTGTGACAGTATATTTTCTAGAATAATGGGTGCACAACCTTTTTTTGTTGATATTGCTCAGGCCACATACAACTGTTTCACAGTCCGTGACTTTAATTTCATTGAAGTTAACGTGCGTTTCTTTCATAATGTTGCCTAGTTCATCTAAGAAATGTTCTTTTCATTGAAAGGGAGAAACCAAGATACAATTGGTTGCGAAAATTCAAAAGCTTGCTTATCTTTTTTTAACCAAGTCTTTTTTACACAGTTTTATTTAACTTGATTTGTCACGGAAGTTTGTTATCGGTTTTCGACCACTATTACTGCATAAATTCTGTTCAAACTTTGCACCCAAGCTTATCTTCGATGACAATACAATCTTCCATCCGTTTTATAATTTATTATAACGTTAATTAGGAAAAAAATTAATAATTTTGGCTCTGATTAAATTATCAGAATTATTATTCGTCGAATGGCAACGATAGCTTTGTTTGGATAATGCAACGATGTTTTTTTTTTTTAATTTTAAAATAAAACCGTGTAACCTAAAACATTTTTACACGATTTTATAAATTATTTTGCATATTTTTTTGTGTTTGCTTTGATATGGCCTATGGCTTCTCCTTAGCTGAATTATCTATTTAGTTGAACTATTCTTTTTTCGCAATGTTTGGTCTCCCTTCTTTTTTTAAGTTTTACCTACAACATTTCTGACTACATTCAACTGACATATTCTGCACGCATCCATCCGTTCGTTTCTCCGCTGAGTGCATGTATTAATATTTTGTTTCCGACCCTCTCGTTCGGTCCAAGAGTGTCCCACTAGACTGCAATTTGCGCAGAAAAATTTAATTATGTGTGTTGTTTTTTATATATATACGTACACCATTGCGAAAAATACTGGTAGGTAAGTGTAGATGTGCAAATAAATACCCATAGACTAAAATTCATTTAGTACATAGTTCACGTCTTTTGACTGAAATAGTTATTTCAGAATTAACAGAGCTTCTATAATGAAAAACATATTATAAGCAATCGTATTGTATAAGCGACGAAGATCTCTTCCAATAAAAAAACATAAATTATTTCAACTCTGCCATCTGTGAAGTGACGAAATACAAATAACATACAGTGATTTTTTTCTTCTTCTTTTTTTACGTAAGTACTAGATTAATTGTTGTGAAAACGATATCAAATCTATTTGTAATGTGTCATAAATCAGTGATTTTGATTTTGTAAGTGTTCTTTGAGTGGAAATTTGGTACATTTATAAAAACAAAACTTCAAACCATAAACTCACGCGCGTAGGGAAAATGAAATAATAAAAAACTGGTGGTAAAAGTATAAAACGCTATCAGTAAAATTTTAAATCAGATAGTTTAATTTATGCCAATAATTGTCACTTATCTTTTTTTCCGTACATGGGTGGATTTTCCGTAATGGGATCGTTCGTAAATGATAACACGCTTCGAGAGGGGAGGGGGGTTAGTGAAATTGTGACAAGGGGAGGGGAGGGGGTAACAAGAAGTGTGACATCATGCATTATGCAACATAGCGTGACGCGTGACAAAGAGGGAAAAGGGGTCAAATATATGGGAAAATAGCGTGACGTCATTTATGAACGGCCCCAATGCTGTTTTTACGTATGGTAGAAACTAGAACCTCTGCTTTATCTTCTTATCTTAACCCGTTTTCCTCGCCCTTCATCCAAGGGCGTATCCAGAAGACTCCCGGTAGGGGGAGGGGCAAAGTTACTCAACTGATGTACAACTAACGTCAGGCTCGAAAATATGCATATTTTGAAAAGAAAAACAAAAAGGGAAAGGGGGATATCAATTATTTGTATGATTCAGTAATTGATATCATACTGGTAAGAACGCCTAAAAAGTTAAGAAAGACAATTTCCTCCATCCCTGCAAGGATACAATTCATCCATGTTGAGGGAGGATTTTTTTTCTTTCTTTCTAATGGGGCTGCATATGGTCACTAATTTTTGAGGACCTAGTGCATTTGTATTTCCCCGAAGCTGGCATCCATTCTTTCAAGTAGCACCACTATCGGCGGATGCCATTACCACTTGAGAATTTTGACGCTCAGTTTCCCCCTAGATGGCGGCACTTTAGCTCTAAATGATGCAAAACTGCACCATAAATTTAATTTCGCCTAGACTATCTGATCCAAAGATACTCAAGGAATCTTTAACGTGTTGCACAATCATACGACATGATAGCTGATTTTCTGCATCTTGAAAATCCGCCGACTTGGGCCAGATTTGATCCTGCAAACTTGGGCATTCGAGGCCAGTGCGTGTGCCTTACCACTCTGCTGGCTTGTTGAGGTGGGATACATCCTATCCCTCCTTTCTTTCTTTTTTTTTTGCAGCAACTCAAGCACCCTCTCATCTATTCTTCTTTTCACTCAAGTGCCCCCTTTTATTTTTCTGCTTGCATCTACAAGCATCCCTCTACTTTTTATGGGACTACTAATGTAGGGGAAGAAATAACTCTAAGGGGGGGGGGGCGTTCATAAATGATGTCACGCTTTTTTCCCATATATTTTACCCCTCTTCCCCCTTTGTCACATGTCACGTTATGTTACATAATGCATGATGTCCCATTTCTTGTTACCCCTCCCCTCCCCTTGTCACTTTGTCACCATTTCACAAACCCCCCTCCCCCTCTCGAAGAGTGACATCATTTATGAATGATCGCCAAGAGTATTCAAGAAATTCGGGACCAAAGAGAGAAAACACTAAATACGGGAACACGTTAAATGCGGGTGATGTTAAATCGGGGTTTTACTGCAGTACTATATACATGTAAGTTCTGTTATGAACAGCCTCCTATAATAGCTGGGGTGGAGTCTTGGTCTATGGCACAAAAGTATTACACCGCTGCTTATGTTGTTGGGTGGCTATTTGTGCTTTATTTACATTAATGAATCATTTTGACATGTGGATGAATTCGTGTGCTTTGATATGCTTTTCCTACTTCCAGGTACAGAGAAGTGGACCCTCCAGTCTAGCTCCTCTGATTCAACGAGCCACTGACCTCGTCCACCGCACTAAGTGCTTCCACATTCTGCTCGTGGTGACCGATGGCCAGATGCGGCCAGAAGACGCACATTCCCGCCACGCTCTGGTTCAGGCCTCTCGCTGTGCCCTCAGCATCGTCACTGTGGGGGTGGGGGACGGGCCCTTCTCTGCCCTGGAGGAATGGGATGAGGGCGTCACAGACAGGGTCTTCGACAACTTCCACTTCGTGGATTACCACAAGGTGGTGCGGTCGGCAAGGAACGCAGAAGCAGCCCTCGCTCTTCATGCCCTCATGGAAATTCCGGATCAATACCAAACTATCATCCGAATGGGGTATCTGGAGAAGTTTTGAGTGGATGAATCTGGTGCTTGGAGTTCTCGAGTGTATGCCGGATAAGACTCTTGTTGTGCAAGTTGTGAAGCATTGCATTGTGGTGATTGTGACCCAGAACTCAAATGTCTCAGAACTGTTGTATTAAAGTCATAACATTGTTACACTCCATTCTCTTTGCTACAGCTTTACACAAAAAAAAATATCCAGCTTAACTACGTTTCTCCTGAAAGCCATTGGTAAAAAATAAGTAAATTTGCACTGATCCTTTATTCATTGTCAATTTTTGTGAGGGAAACTAATTTCCACATACTCACCAAAGGATGCATATGCTGAAAGTTTGGGATCACAAATAGCAAAAAATATCGAGGTCGGGATTTTCTCTGGAGCACAATCACCCCTGCGCATGGAAAAGGGAGGACTTCAATAGCCTGGAGCTTGTTGTGCAATCTTCAGGAAAGTAGCAGCAAAGAGAATTTTCAAACTGTTCATATTTTGGAAGAATTCAATATCAAAGTTAAGTTCAATAAAATTTTTATTTGGAATGTTTTGAGAACTTATAAAAAATTTTAAAAAAAGAGGAACAAGGGGGAGGAAAAAAAAAAGAAAAAATCTATCTAAATTTCATAATATTGCATTTTTTAAAATGTGTAACACCAATGTAAGATATTAACATGGGTTGGAAATCCTGGAAATATTGTACCAGACTTAAGATTTTTACAAGAGAAAAATTTGGATTAAATATTGGATTTGTTTGTTTTCATAACCACCAAAGTAAAAATAACATGGGCAAGGCCCTGAACAACCCTAAATAATATAGATTTGGTGATTTTTTATATCAATCCCCACCCCCTCTTTTTTATAAATGGCAAGCTGACACACCAGTTACTTTTAAAGTCTGAGAAAATACATTAAACTTGTAAAGAATAAATAAATTTGACCAAAAATTTACAACAAGAAAGAATATTTATTTTTCAAATATTTTTACATCCATCAATAATACAAAATTATGATTTTAACATATTTTTTAAAAAAGAAAAGAAAAAGACAACAAGATTCTTTGAAAAGGGAGAGAAAGAGAGAGAAAAAAGAAAAAAAAATCAATTACACTCCATTGGCTCTGTTATATTAAGCAGCTCTTTTAAAACTTTAAGATCTTGAGGATATTCAACCATTTTCTGTTTATTGGCAAAATAATGGTTCCCATGGAATGATTCAAAGAACCTCCCAACTTCAACATGTTGAACTGGTAAAGCCTTGTCATCTATTTTCAAGTTTTCTAAAAACAGAATTAAAAAAAATCAATAATTAGGGTAAACCGGACAGTTATTGACACTCAGTACAGTTATTGACACCTCAAACTTTAACTTAAAGAAACACGTAAACAAGTCCAAATTTTATATTAAGATACATATGAAACTATTGTTTGAGGGTCCTCTAAGTCATTTATGATGTAAGTGTTTAAGAAACTAACACAGTAACTGTGGTGTCAATAACTAGTTTTTGCTCTTTTTACCATAAATATTGCCATATAGTAAATGGAGTTGAACTTTTGACACAAAAAATCCTCTTGAATCTATATAAAGATAGATAAAGAGGAGCTATAGAAAGTTTCAATATGATCCCTTCATAAAAAGTTCACCACAGGAATTTAGTCTTAAAGGTGTCAATAACTGCCCAGTTTACACTACAGTGTTCACATTTTTACATTGATTTTACTCCAGTTTCTTTGTTTTCTTTCTCATTTTTTACTCTATCATACACATAAACCCAAATGTAAGTGAAGAATTTCTTCATTTCTTGTGAAAGAACCTATGCTAATATCAGTGGTCTGTTTTTTAGGTTATTTTTTGAGTCACACTGTGCACAAAATTTCCAGCTTTAAAAATGAACCCTTCATCAAAGTCTTAATTTTTTATATGCTATTTTATAATACAGAAGTACCTTACTTAGTATGGTTAACTGGTTGTTATAAAGCAACAGATTAACTGGACCAAAGCCACACTGACAGAAATGTTATTTCCATTAAAAAAAAAACAAGGTCATTTCATAAAAATAATTATTTTGCTGTTAAAAGCTGAAAAAAGTACCAATTGTGTGTACTTAAGTTTTACATTGCTTGTACTTTAATCATTTTTCAATTTTATAAATAAAAAAGCCTGAAATATTTTTACCCATTTCGAAAAATCATATGCTCACACCATTACTATAAACTGAAACTTTTTGTTTTAATCAAGTACCTTTATTTAAAACTTCTATGATAAAAAAAAATATTTTAGAAGGAAAAAACCTTAAGCTATTAGGGGATGTGGATGAAACTTTAAGGATATATATTCTAAATTCTAACAATTGTTGTTTCAAACACTATCATTCTGAATTATTTATTGTGTGGCATTGATTAAATTGATCTAAAATACTATTTTTGAGACAAAAAACACAGAATGGTTCATGATTATGTATTATGAATTGCAATTTGAATGATTGAATGAATTATGCTTTGCGGTTAAGATGCTTGAAGAATATTGTAAAATTTTTAAAAATATTGTCAAATTGAAAGAATAGGTATTAATTCTAAGCTTATGAAATATGTTATGCACACAGACAAATGTACCTAGGAAGTTTTGTTTAAAACAGTAGTTGTAATTGCAACATATTTCATTTTTACAACACTTCCTAACATAGTAAAATCAATGATTTTTTTGAAAGGAAATCACTTGATTTAAATCAAGCTGATTTAAATCAACAAACCCTGCTTTCCAACTCCTCCATTTTCCCAGCATACCACCAGCCCTAATTAGGTTGCCACCTCTTAAGGTGGCATTGCATTCAAAAAATCATTCACACATAAAAAAAGAAAGAAATTTTAACAGTAGGGAAAATTGATTCCATAATTTTAAGCAAATTATTACCTTGTGCAGCATATCTGTTTGTGCCATCATTCACCAAAACATGATAAAATGGTTGCTTCTCTTTATTGGACAGGCTGCTTACACCCATTTGCCTGATCCAGTCTCTGCTTGCAGTGCACACATTATCCCAGCCATATATAACACACCGGTAGCCATACCTACCAAAAAAAACCAAAGCATAAAATTTCTCCTACGGCTCACCAAATAATTTTTTACTCATAAAAAGTGACCACAGAAGTTCAAAAATTGTTATCACATAATAATGCAGATAAAAAGAATATTTCATTATTTTTTACCATTATTTATTAGCTTACATTTTAAGCAATTGTTTTCTTACTTTTTATGCTTCATTATCATTCCAACAGCATATTGTACTTCTTTATTATATCCACCCCTATGCTGAACCTTTACCTAATAAAAATATTAAAACATCCATATTAAACTTTACAATTAAATTATTGGTTTATTGCACATCAAGCAATTTCAATTCTTTAAAAAAAAATCAGTTGTTTTTTATTTGAAAACGAATTACAGGTGAATAACTTGAGAGTATCCCCCCCCCCCCTATTAACACAGAGCAACCTATATTTTTAAAGAATGGCAACATGCACACCAACAAACAGAAATTGATATAGAAGTAGTTTTCTTCCATTTATAGGTAGGGTAGAGTAGCTAAGATATAACACCTGTGAATGAAATAGAAATTTATCAAAACGTTTATGTGATAAAAATTAACTGCAATGCACAAGCAATTTGCGGATTACAATATCAAAATAGATTATAAAAGGGACCTACATATTTGCAAAACGTCAAATTTCTTTCGTTATGAATCTATTTTTTCATAATAAACACATAAAAAAAAAGACTGATAAATTTCCAGAAAGCTGATTATGATCAAACTAACAATAGTGAATTAATTATTTTTCGTTTTTCTATAATTGTATGCACATTAAGGGGGGAAATACGTGTAAAACTGCATATTAAGAGCAATTTTCATGAATTTTTTTAACGTATAAAGGTTAAATATATTTTATTGAGATTTTGAGGTTATTTTACAGATATATTGAAGAACATTTACTGGATTTTTCAAGCATTTTTCTTGAAAAATCCCAGAGATATCGGCTGCTGCACACTGTAAGTCGCCACTTGGATCGGCAGTTTGTGTACATCCGGGAGGTCACAATTTTTATCTGAAATCATTTTTTTTTAATCTACTTTTTTTTATAAGTGTCTCTTCTAGTTGAAGTAAAATCATCACAAAAAATTGAAAATTTCTATTTTTTTTTTGGAATGGAAAAATTAAGTACGATTTTTAACCTTTTTTTTTTTTTTTGTTCTTTTTTTACAACAAAAAAAAAACTAAAAATAAAGATATGTTCATGATTCTAGTTCAACTAAAGCGTGTATATATAAAGAGATTGTGTGCTAAATTTGATAAATATTGGTCAAAAACTTTGCGAGCTAGAGTGTACGCAAATTCGGAAAAGTAGTTTCGAGAAAAACGCGTTTGAAAAAAAGAGTGGTATTGAAGGTAAATTTAAGGCAGTAATGAATCAATTTTTTCTTATACTTATAGATACTAATACTTATAGAAATTTCTATCTGAGGTCTCAATTGTTAAAAGAAATAAAAGGACATCTGTTAACGTACTCTAATATCCTTCAGGTCATTGATGAGGGGCTACCTGCACAACTGCTCCAAAAGGGGGTTTTCGCTCAAATGCTTATAACTTTTAAACAATTTGGAATATTGCAGTGAAATTTTCAGGGTATAACTATTGAATAGTTGTAGAATCGATTTATGAAGAAAAAAATTATTTGAGACCTTTACACGTATTTCCCACCTCAAGTATAATTTAAAAATCTGCTTTATTTACAAGCTACATACATTTTTAATTATACACATGCTAATGCATAATTGAAGGATTGTTGAATTTTGGTTAAAAAAGGAAAAGAAAAAACCAAATTGATAGTAATTTACTAATTAAAGAAGCAAATGTCTTTCCTTACTACATTTTTTTGCTTCGATTTCTGATTCTCCAGCGAGCAAAGAGCAGATTGATACATATAGCCAACAATCCCTACAGCCATAGGATCTTGAGCTGATATTTCTTGTAGTAAAGCAATCACCTACAGGGAAAGCCAAATTGATTTTTAACAGCATACAAAGAGAACAAACATATTTCCTGGTTACAAGTTTTTAGAAAGCCATGCTAATTAGTATTATCCCCCCCCCCCCTCCTGCCTTCAAAACACAATACACTCATTTCATTTTTAATCAAATCTCATAAAGGAGAATCAATTACCTAAGACAGCGTTTAGCAACCAGTAGTTCGTGAAACCCTACAGATTCATGTAGAGTAGCAAGGTTCACATAAATAATATTGTAATGGCAGAAATCTTTAATTGCTAACGCAGATCTGCCAAACTTACTAAATGAAAAAGCGGGAGAAACAAAATGAAAAAGGAGGAGAAACAAAATAAAAAAACAGGAGTAATTTCTGTACCTCAGAACCAGATGAATGCTAGTATAAAATTGATAACAATTTTGTTCTTAGATGATATAAATTACATAAAAATTAATCCAAGAGATACAAAATGCCAAATTTATAAATTATACATTTTAAAAAGATAGTTTTGAATTAAATAAAATACTGGTTTGTTCTGTTTTTATTTTTTAAGAGCATTTAGTTAAGATAATTTAGAACTAAAAATAAAATACTGATTTATGCTGTTTTCCTTTTTTAAGATCAGTTACTACATTATTTCAAATGTATCTCATTAGTCTAACAATTGATTAAAGAGGGATACTTAAAAGTATTTTACAGCAAAAAAAAAAAAAAAAGATTAAATATTTATGCAATTAAGTAGGACTTTTATGTGGTCATGAAATGCAAGCACTAAACCAAAAATTTGTATTATACAACTGCAGTTAGTAAAAACCTTTTGAAAACAAAAAGTTCTTAAGTTAGCTAAATTTCTGCTACAAATGAATAAAACTGAATTGGATAAATTTTCCCTTAAAAAGCAGGAGAAATTTCTAGAAGGCAGGAGATTAAACAGAAAAAGCAGGAGAGTTGGAATGTCTGCTAAGATAAAAGAGATAACGGAATAATAAATTAACCTACATATGAAGGAAGGTAACATTATATAATTCATTTATTTTACATAGATCCTTTTCCAGATACTGCAGAAAAGTTGCGGTCTGGCGCTCGAAGCATACCTACAAA
Organism: Octonoba sinensis; assembly: GCA_038502835.1. NCBI lineage: Eukaryota > Metazoa > Arthropoda > Arachnida > Araneae > Uloboridae > Octonoba > Octonoba sinensis. The sequence continues at coordinate 86,202,554 of CM076605.1, read as the reverse complement.
ATTTGAAATGCACTTACTTCTACTTTTGTCTGATTTGCCAATTTGGATCACAAAGTTATACTGGAAGACATTTGTTGATTCATTTAAAATTTTACATTTTTACGTTTACCTTATAATTTCGGACGTCTTCCGCATTAGCCTGAAAAAATATGAAAACTTACCAAAATGTGCATAATTTTTGGCTAATTTGTCATACATAAACACCACAATGGAACCGGAAGACATTTATTGATTAATTTCAAATTTTTAATTCATATTAATCATACTTTCTTTCAACTTAGCTGCACTATCACAATAAAAAACTTGAAAATATGTAAATTTTATTATTTCTGTAAATTTCTATAACATTTGGCGAATTTCATACCCTCAACTCGAACAAAAAATAGGACCGAAAGATATTTGCTGATAAATTCAAATTTTTGAAGTTCTCATGCCATTCCCTAACTTTTTTGCACTTTTGGGGGAAACAGTTTCTAAAAAGAGTTCTTTTGAATACACATGTTTGCTGTCCTAATAAGAAAGTAATAATTAAAAAACGTATTTGGTTTCTCGTAGCTTTATTCTAAAATTTATTTATTTTTCGTCGTTTTGCACAATCATATTCTCATTTCTTCTTATAAACTACTGTGATACACAGAAAATAATTGCGCTAGTAAATTTTGTATTTTACCGTTACTACCGACTACAGGGGTTTCACCAATTTCTTTGAGATTTTAGAGGGGGTTCGCAATGAGAAAAAGGTTGGGAACCATTGACCTAAGGCATTAAAAATTAGCCCTTCAAAAACTATTAATTACATTTGACACCAAAATAAAAAATCAATCAAAAATATGCAACAATCTGATGTAACTTTTAGTCATGTATTATCAAAAAATAAACTCAGTATTACAAACCACAACATTAATATGTGCATACATATTGCATGTACAATATTTTGCCTTTTTTTAAACTTTTTATTTGGAAATTTGAGGCTGTATTATAATCAACTGGTTATACATTTATGATCCAAAGTATGGTCCATTGTTCAGCATTAACAGGGTTCACACTGGGGAAAAATACAAGGTGGGATTTCCCACCTTGACCAAAATTTTAAGTGGGATTTTTAAAAATTAAGCGCAAACAATTTTTTTTTTTTTTTTTGAGTGGGATTTCAAAAAATATTGCGGGAATCACGCAATCTCGTGGCCTTGCGCGAACCCTGATTAAGAATTGCAAAATTAAGAACTGAATCATATAATGCCCTTCACTACACATTTATATGCAATAAGAGCATTTTTCATGCTATTTATGTCTTTAGATTTCACATGTCTCTGCTATAACTGATTGAATTTTTTTAGAGACTTTTGAGGTGAGAGGAGTCTTCTTGTAGAGTCTCAATTTTTTGCATCAGTTTCTATTATTTCTCTACTGCTTACTTTCTATTTTTTAAAAAGAGTAATGTAGATTTACTTGTTAGAACTATAGCAGAAATCAGAAACTTAAAGCACAAAAATATTTTAACTTCAAAATATGTTATTTTAAAAACAAATGAAAAATTAAATAATTTATTTGTTAAAAGTTTTATATGTTCATAAAAATAAGTATATGTACTAATAATTTCATAACATCTAAAATCAGGTTTATTTGCTGCCAATTTCACAGACTAAATTAAAAGAAAATATCGCGAAAACAAATTTTGATCAACGAGTGATCGATGTTAAAAGGAGATATCATTTATTCACACACTATGCATGATCGCAAAGCCAAATAATATTGGTTGCCAAGAATTTTGCTCATAAATCAAAACGATAAGTTAAATTTTAAAACATCAGAAAAAATTATTCAGACTGATCAAAAATCGGGAGAAATAATTAAAAAGCGGGAAAATGGGAGAGTTTCCAGTCAAGATCGGGAGAGTTGGCAACTTTGCAAATGGAGTAGGACTTCCCATTTCAACATCTCCAAGTACGTCTGGACCACTTTCATAAAATGGGGTTAAGCATAATAATTCTGCACCTCCCCTCCCGCTGAAAGCAACTTTCATGGAAAAGAATGCTTGAAATTAAAAAGTACTTCTGATAATGCTATAACAGATTTCTTTAAACAAAGAATAAAAACAAAAACTGTTCTCTTACATCAGTGATGTTGATACTGAGATGCATATACACTCTTGCTAAAAGTAACTTGTGTTCCATGTCCTCAGGATTTATGATTGACAAGAGTTCCAAAGCGTTGCATAAACACACAACTATTGCACCAATGCCATCCATTTGGCGACCAACTTCAACTAAATTCCAACACATGCGTATAAAAACCTACAATGGGGAAAACATGCAATAAATAAACAATTGTTGATAATTTCATGGATAATTTTTGATCAATCTTTTTTTTTTTTAATGTTAGTTCCTATGACAGTAATTCAAACCACTTTACCGTTCATCCACGAAGTTCTGACACTTGGACACTTCTACGCATGGCATAAAACGATGAATCCATTTGAGTTTTTGGGTAGTTCGTTTCGCAGGTATGTTAATTAGGACATGAATCAGAATCTTTGCTTCTCTGTTTGTTGAAAGCGACTAAATTTATAAACTGGCACATAGCATCAATTTGAAAGCAATCAAGTATGCTAAATGAACTGGAACGAGAGCCGAAACGGCACATTTCTTATACCAGCAGTTCTTCCCTTGAACATGAATGGATTCTTCTTGGCACTCTGTCAGTCAGAGCTCTTTTTTTGGTAGTAGAACTGTGTCCATATATTTAAAAAAAACTACAGCACAAAAATTATTTTTTCGAATAGAAAAAACTCGAGAAAATTAAGGAAACTGAATATAGTTTTAGTTTTTTGTTTTAAAAAACAGTAAAAAAGTTACTGACAGAAATCTAAATATCTTGCAATGCAAAATACCGTAATTATCTGTGTATAGCCCACAGGTTATCTACAAAAAAATCCTTTTTTTATTATCTGCGGGCAATATAACGATGCGGGCAATACATGGAATTAAAAAAATAGATATACATTTTATAAAAAGACAACTATCATTCAAAAATGTTGAAATTTATTTTCCTGCAAAACAAAATGCAGAGAAATAAATAGTAGCTTTCAAAATGATTATCAGCAGCAGATTGGAGCTCAAGTGCTAGGAATGAAAGAACTTTATGGAGGAATGTAGTTAGGTTTCAGGCGAATGTAGTTTTCTAGGGATGTATCCCATGACAAAGGGGACCTGTGCAGGAAAACTTCGTGCAAAACCTTTCCTTCTCTTAAACAAAATGTAATGCTCAAATGACAGAAGACCAGGGAGAAGGACATAGATAAGCAATCTAGTTGTCATAGGAGCCTTTGCCTCCCTACGAATTTAATCACAATAGGGGTAGGACCAGAGCAAAGGTCACTGTCCATGAAGAGATATGCTTTCACGTTTTTGGCTAGTCATGCATAAATAAGTTAAAATGTAAACTTTTTAAAAATTTATTTTAAATAAGTTGTTTGTAATATAAACTTTTTTCCTTATAAACAGTGTACCTCATAGAGTGATTTGTTTATGTAATTGTTTTTGTAGTGCGTGCAGGTTATACAACCATGCGGGTTATACACCGAACTTAATGTTTTTAGAATGTATTTTTCTTCCTGCAGACTATACAACAGTGTGGGTTATTTACCGATAATTACGGTAACTAAGATTCCTTTTAAATCGTTATCTTTGGCAATATAATGCACTGAAGTTTACATAAATAATATAGTTTATATGAAAACAAAATAAAGCATAAAGCAATAAAAATGAAATCTCAATATTAAATTTTTAAATTAAGTGTTCAACACTTTGTTAATGAAGATATGGATAATAAGATAAAATGCATTGCTCACTTTCACAGGGGGTACAGCTTCATACCACGATGGATTAAAATTATCATAGCCAGGTACGAGATCATCCAAATCCCTTAAACTTTTCAAAGCACCTTTTTCAAATACATCTATGAATGTGTATGCTTCATTATCGGTGCGCCTGAAATTGAAATTTAATTACTTCATACAATTGAGTTCCAAAAGAGTAAATAATACATTAATCAAAGTATTAATAATCTGTAAATTTCAATATCTTATCATTTTGAACATTTCCTACATAAATATGAAAATAGTATAAGTGCTTCAAGAGTTACTAAATGTACTGCAAAGATAAGCTAATATTTCAGGTAAATTCTGAACAACTAACTATACAAAAAAGTTGAAAGTAATTTGCTGAAACACTTTGGAAAAATAAAATGAATTGTTAAATATAATAACAAGAATTATATTTAACAATTCATTTTGATGAATATAAATAACAAGAATTGAATTGCCATTTGAATATTTAAATAAACAAAATATATTGTATAAGAAAGTCACATTGTTGATATAAAGAGAAAGAGTAAGCAGAAACTTTTAATTTAGTTGAGAACATCACACCATTGTAAGGGGGGAAGCAGAAGTAATATTATACAATGGCAAAGAAAAATAGCACTAAAGACTTGCAATTTCATTTACTTAAAAGAAAGAAAAAAAAAAAAAGCTGAATATAGTAAAAAATTTGAAAAGAATAATGCATAGTGCTTATGTAAGGAAATATATTGGGGGGGGGGGGGGGATCTACTATTTTATTAACTTAAGAAAAAGCAAAAGGTCATACAATTCAATAAATATAGTTGTAAATTGACTTGGAGACAAACTTACCCACTATGTTCCAACCACTTGAGTAAAAATTGCCCAGGAAAGCTTACAGGAAGACATGCAACACCAAGTCTTGCCGCAATATAATGGTAAACAATTGAAAGAGTGATTGGAATTCCTGTTCTTCTCTCCAATACCTAAACAGAACGAAAAACAGGAAAAGGTACATTAAACTGACATGCTTTTAAAAAATCATTTTTTTTTTCTTCTTTCAAGATTTAACCCTTTACAATAAACTAATTGTTGAGAGTTCTATTCTTCTAAGAAAATTAAGGAATTTTTTCCTTCCCTCTTTGAGCTTAACAAGCATGCAATATCATCATTTTATGCCTTCTTGAACTTACTTTTGCTGTGTACCATATCATATAAGCAAAACCATTTAAATAAAACTGCAAACTGCGATCATAATTGACAGAAACATGAACAATAAACTCACACCAAGTAAATGAATTACTTGAATTCTTTTTATACAGATCTCAAATTATAACTAGCCTTTATATGCTTTCATATGTATACAGTAAAACACGCTTAATAAGCTTTCCAGGGGACTAAGACAAAAAAACTTCTTAAATGGGTAGACTCTATGATTGAAAACGAATATAATTTATCATATTTAGGATGATATTATTATATTATTTGACAATATTTAAATTAGACAGAAAATAGACACACCATAACTCCACAAACATTCCTTTCTCCCCTTATCAGTCATCATTGTTCTCATGACAACAAACTAATTCTCACTACCACCTGTTTTAATTGAACTTTTGGTGTTGAGAAAAGGGTACCCTTGAGAAAAAAGCTCAGCAAAACAGCTTTTCTAAAACTTCTTGTGATCATTTTTTTTCATTACGAAGAAAAATAACTATGTAGATTGCAAGAAACGTGAAAAAAAGAAACTTTAGACGTCTGAATGTCATTTAAATAAAAAATTGAATGATATGAAAAACTTATTAAGCGGGAAAAAAATAAAGTCAAAGTTTTTAAAAGAGTTATTTTAACATTAGGGAGATGGGAATGAAACTGGTGTTGAAATTAAAAAATTCTTAAAAGGGAAAACTTCTTAAACGAGAACTTCTTAAACGGGTTTTACTGTATAACTTTCCTCAGTGTAATCAAGAATATTTTTATTTCACTTAAGCTTACTTAAAGTAGTTTTTTCATTTCTAAATGAAAATATTACTAAAACATTACAGCGTTGGCACATTGAATATAATTAAATGTGAACTACTGTACTTTACTGGTGCATAAGGTGCTTCTGCGTGCTAGGTATCCATGAACATTAACAACAGTCTATGAAGGGGGAAAAACTATGAAGCATGATTTAAAGGAGGGATGATGCTAGGACACCAGGACACCACATGACTTCCTAGTAATTCTAGAAGGTTACAGTGGAAAATGTCAAAAATTTGCCAATTAAAAAGTTGGTGTATAAAGTATGCCTACACTGTATTAATGAATATTAGATATTAAATTTAAGTTTATAATAATAAACTATTAGTACTTTTATATAGTTACACCATTTTAAAATGAAAAAAGTCTTTTCTTTCAAAATCAAAAATTTACCTCAAAACAGAAATTTAAAATGTTCCTATGTGCGGCAATTTTTATGTTATTGCTACCAAATTTTCCAAAAGTATTCCTATATTACGTTCTTCTAGTTTAATGGATGAAATGTAGCAGTAATAATTATTTGAAAGAAGATATTTGACTTATTGAAAAAAATTACTAAATTTACAGAAAATTTCACATATAAGTACATTTTAGCCTTTTATTTTGTAAATTATCATATAAAAGGTTTTATTTTATCCACTCATTTATAAAAGGATATCTAAGGATTTAAAATCAGGGAAAAAACTGAATTTAAAAGAAACTTGCAGCACATGGAACGTTTTTAAAAAGTTCAAAAATTTTTTTTTAAATTTTTAATAAACTACCCGTTTTTTTACGCCAAATTTTTTGTAGGGTACTTTTTCTGACATAAGTACAAACTGACAAAATTTTTTTACATAAAGAATTTAAAAAAAATTTTAGTGCTCACTGCAGCCTAAAATTGAAATTTTCAAAACCAATACCTGAGTTCTGATTATCTGAGTTTTACCATTTTTGTGTAAGCCCCAATGCACATAGTAGCAAGTTCAGTGCATATACAATAAGAGACTTAATTTCAATAATAATAAAAATAGGAATCCTGTTTTCCTTCCAGCATAGTAACTTCCAATTATTTGAGCAACAAAGAAAATTAGTTTACACAAATAATACTGACTGATGCTTTGTTAAAGCAGTTTTTCTAAAATTTTACATTTAATCAATTGTGAAACAATTCATTAATCAATTAATAATGCACATACTATCCCAGCTAATTAACAAGCATTAATAAAATTCTTAAAGTGTCATAACCACATAAAAATCATAGGAAGGCAAATGATTTGAAGAACTGAACAGCATTGATAAGGAAAATATTCATGGTTCTCCAATGTTATGAAAATATTGTTTGATATTTCTCAGAAACATAAACAGCTCTGAAGATGCTATGTACCGTGAACATTTTTCAAACAGATGACTATGGTCATGACAGTAGTACACTTTTAAACCCGAAATTGAACAAATATTTCTTCATAGATAAAGTTTTCATATCAGTATGGTACCTCTTCTACTTTCACACAATAAATATTGTTTTAGTTTTAGCTGGGATTTAATGCATCTCTTTTACGATAAATAAAAATTACCTTATTAATGAATGTATTTTCAGCACAGTAGAAATCTTCTCTGTTGCCAGAAAACTTTAATTCTTCAAAGATCACAGTATTTATGCAACTCAAAATGATTTTGCAGTCTGATGATGTCCATAAAGAATTCTTAATATTTTCAGCTTTAAATAAAAGTAAAAATTACAAAATTTTCACTGTGAATTAATTATGTAAACAAATTTTATATTCATGTCATTAAAACAAAAAAAAAAAAAAAAGGCCTACATTTTAAAAAGGAAGGTTAAACAAAAAAGGAATTAAAAAAAAGGAGGAATATCCAAAATTGTCTCACGTAGGTATTTGATTATTTTTTTTAAATTAAATTGGATATTTTTGATTTAAATCAGATTGTTTTTTAAACCAATAAAGAGAACTTGAGACTGACACACTGCGAAAAATGCAACTAGATATAATATGTTTTATATGCAAATTATAGTCATACATTTTTAAAAAATGAAAATTTATGCTGCGAATTTTCAAAATAAAAGTCTAATTATATAGCATTATATGTTAAATCTAATATGTATATGTTATTAAACAAGATAAATGTTGGAAAAGTTATACTGAGGGCATTTGAATTACCTCTGGCTGATGATTACCCACGCATTTTTTACAGCACTTCAGTTTTTAATAATTCAAATGTTGACATAGATTCTGAAATTTCTTTCTCAACTAAAGCTCTACATTTCTGTAAGAAAATCCAATTGGTTGTTAAATCCCCTGCTTTTTATTTTGGGGACAAGATATTGCTAAAAAATGTGTGAGCACATAACAATGTCTGTTAATGCTTTCCTTAAAAATCATAAACTAGATCTTGTTGCTTTACATTGCTTTCTATAACTAATTGTAACAGCTTCCACAATATTAACCTCCTGAGACCTGGCATTCAATAAAATGGATGTTCTGCTTTTTCTCCCTGTTGTGACAGCTTTTATTTCTAGCAAGCAAGACCTGGACTGGAATTATAAAGGAGGAATAGGAAATAACTTTTCAACTTTAAGAATTCGGAAACGGTAGTTTATTTGTTTACAAATAAACTACCGTTTCCGAATTCCATGGCAAAGAACACGAGTCAAGTCGGAATTTGGCGCTCTCATGATTGTTTTGATTTTCTCGTTATTTTTTCCTTTTTAATATTGTTCTAGGATTTTTATGCAAGTTTGATTTCTTAGTATAAAGCTTTATAAGTAATGAATAAAATTTCTTGCTTATCTATATTTGTGTAAGTATTGCATAGTTCTACTGTAGTTATGACCTCAACATACATTCAAATGGATGTGTCCCCCAGAAAAATTTAAAAATTCAAGTTTATTAATTTTTTGCAAAACATCACTTTTAATGCCCAATTGTTCAGAAAAACTAACAGTTGAGAGAATATGCTTATTTGTTAAATAATTAATTAGATCCTCTACATTATGTTCCACTGCCACATTGGAAATTTTTGATCATTGTCTATTAAATTTCTATTTTCTTCTGAAAAAATTTGTATAAGAAATAGCCAATTTCTTATGTAAGTTTTTAGAGAATCACACCAAGTGGAAGTTCATTCCGCTGCTATCATGAAACTTTTTCAACAAATTTTGTTTTTGTTTTAAATTGGGCTGGTATCTATCATGCCTATATCTTTAAGAATTCAATTGCATGCTAATTCAACTTAGTATTTTTTTAACATTCTAATTTTCTTTAACTTTTCTCAAAACACTTGATCTAAATCAATTGATAAAATCAAATACATAATGGTTATGAAGAAAAACTATTATTATTATTATTATATTTTTTATGAAAGTTTTTTTTCCCTTCAAAAAATACATTACTACATACTTACAAGGTGGCAACAGTCCATGAGCAACAACAGGATGCCTGGGAGATATGGCTTTTACTTTTGCAAAAACTAATTCTGCTGTGTCATTCAGTTGAGGAATAACATCTTTTGTACAATGAATGTTAGTAGGCTGACACCACTGTGAAATCATGCAAGCTCCTAACAAATTCAAAACAAAAGTATTAGTAGTAACTGCAAACAATTCACATAATCACAAAAGTAAGTAAAGTTTTTCAAGAAATAACAGAAAGTCTCAACAAGTTTGTTCCTATAAATTATCAAAGATGCATTTATATAACTTTTAAGACAGAATTTTTAGTTTAAAGAATTTTATGTCAAAAACTTAAAAGAGAAAGATATGCAAACATATTATCTTTACATCGTTCAAAAGTAAAAAAAAAAATGGTGCATACAATGGGTGCAGTGCATGCACTTTTTTTTCAATTTAAAGTAAAAAAGATATGAATAAATAAAATTTTCCAAAAGAGTTTAAAACACTGTCAATTAATGGCACCACAAGGTTTGTCTTTATGTGCTTGTGATGGTTTTTTTGCATTGTTCACTTCCACTGGCATTGCGCAGTCGTTATGTAATTTTTTACTTTGCATCAAAATATCAATTAAAATAAATAATTTTTTGAAATAAAATATACTAAGCGCAAAAAAATGCTCAAAAAATCATTTAGTATAAAAGACTCGAATTTTGGAAAAAAAAATGCATCCAAAACGCCAATGTTCCAAAAATAGAACACACTAAAAAAACAAATAAAAAAAAAAATTTTCTTGACATTTTTTGATTATTCCATATTTATTAAGTATAAACATGATCAATTTCAAAAATTTATGCATATTTGGTTATCCGTTAATAGTTCGGCATGTAAACGGTTAATGCGGTATGAGGCTTGGCGGATCTGGCAGGGGAGCGGGATAGCGTGTGTCTCGAGACTTAACTTGTACTTGCTAACTTACCGCGTTGCTCGCTTCGGGAGCTTCTTTTTTGAAGGCCGGAAGTACCGGCAGATAGCTGCAATGCTCGGTACTTATTTTTTTTATTAATTCGATGTTTTATTAGGATCTAAGAATCTGTTAGCTGTTTTCCCGGTAGCCTCAGTCGAAATCTTTGTTTGTTTGTTAAAATGTTTTTAGTTAATCCATGTTTTCAAGTTTAATTTAATGTCATGTGTTGTTACCAATAAACATTTGGTTGATTTAATCCTTTGTCAGTTTTCCTACTTGCACTTACTTTGCCAGCTATGAGTATGCATTTTCAGAAAGAATTCTTGAGACATTGTTTTATCAAAGAGTCAGGGGTCCATTTGGTTACATTCATAGGCGTAACCAGGGGGGGGGTTTTGGGGGTTCAAACCCCCCCCCCATTGGGTATGTTCTTATTTAGGCACATTTAGGCGCACAGAAAAATTGCTGACTACGGCCTTGCAAAGCACAATTTTTTTCCCCCTAAGAAAATTAAACACATATGCATATGATTTTTTTTCCTTTTCTCTGAAGGGTTGCGATCATGGCCAAAGTATGCAGCTCATAATAAAGAAGACTTTTCATCTGGTTATAAGGTTATAATCAACCCCCTTATCACCTTGGGTAGGGGGGGGGGGGGTTAACAGCGCGCGCGCGCGAAAGGTAGCTTCAATCACCGTACCACACACAGACAGAGATCCTTTCAATCACTCCAGAGGGTTTTCTTTCCTTCTTGATGTCTTTTTTACCCAAAGGCAGCAATCTGGGAATACAATCGCACAAGTAATAAGTTTCCTGGAAAATATTCTCTGTTCTGATGGAGTCCTAAAGTCCAATTGTCCTAATGGGTTAAACCCTCAAGCCAGGCAGGGATACTCATTAAGAAACTTAAAGAGCAGTTTGTATTTATTTATGACTTCCTGTCCAAAGACCCATTTCGGTAAAAAATTTTTTGTAGATGAGCCGATTGGAAAACTGATGAACTGTATTTGCATTGCATTCTCATTTACAGATGTTTCTCATCTCTTATATTTTAAATGTTTTTTTTTTCTTATTATGGTCCATCACTGATTGCATTACGACTCTGGAAATCATCCGTTCATCGTTTCCAATCTCACTGCTACGGTTTAATGCTGCATTTTAATTTACAATCAAGTATTATTTATATTTTAGCTACATTTTTAATTATTTTCGATACATAATAAGTTTGCACTCCAGCGATGGACACGTTCGTCATCCAAAAAGAAAAGAAAATTTGATTCAGACGCTTCCACTTCTGAGGTATGTTTTGATACAAATTTAACAAATTTTTTAGAAATTTATTGTGGGGATGAGCATTTTTGTAGGGGAATTTGGATTTTTTTCTCTAAAATTCGACTATTTCCCGGTTTTAATATTATGAATGCCTGGACATAGAAGATTGCTTAGCGCTAAATATTGAATTTTCTATTGCGTTTGAATTAAAAAATAAACTAAAAGATCTAGTAAGGAATGTTTAATGTTTTTGTGAATCAAGGCCGTATCCAGAGGGGAAGGGGACCCACGGGCAGCCCCCCAGAAATCTTTTGCAATGTATCATATATTCCTCCCTGAAACTTTGCTTTACATAAGTGTGTCGAAGTCTGGGCCCCCCGAAAAAAAATTATGGATACTGTCTTGGCTCCGGAGCAGGGGGAGCATGTTAAGAATTAGGAAGGGCAGTGTATGCTTCAAAATCATACCCTTTATATATACATATATATAGATATATATGATTAGAAATGATGTTAATATGAATTTTTTTACATATATGATAGCTTTTTGATGTATATATAGTAGATGTATGTTTAGATCTTTAGTGAAGTTAGAGGAGTGGGTGTTTGGGGCTTCTGCAACTTAAATTTTTGTAACTGGTCTTATATCTATAATGCTTAGGATAACTCTGGAGGCAAGGGTTCGAGAGCTCTCCCCAGGAAACTTTTTGAAATCTTCCTAGCAATGCAATTTCGGGATACTTTGGTGATGTTAGAGGAAACAGAAAGGAGTTTGGTTACCCTCCCCCTCGCACTTTTTTTAAAAATAAAGTCTTATTTCTTTTAAGTTACTTTTGGTGTCGCTCGTGATAGTGTTCAATGTCCTTTCCCTGAAAGTGTTTCTGAAAGTAAAGTGTCTTAAAAGCGTAATTTCTCTTTTCTTTCTTTTTTTAAAACTTGTGATATGAATTTTTTTGCCGGGGGGGGGGGGGGAGGGAGGAGTTGACTTGCTCCAAGGGGGTAGTTCACCCCCCCCCCCCCCCGGGAGATGCCTGAAATAAACACGGAGTATATCTTTAGAGACAAGTATTTATGACTAGTAAATTTTCAACTCTTTTACACTTCTTATTGGTGTTTAGTCTGTACATTTTTAGGGTGACCCCCCCCTTTCACCAACTCTAGTTATGCCTATGGTTACATTACACAACCAACAGATGTGTCCTCTGATAATAATAAAGATCATAATAATAAAGTATAAATGCTTTCGTTATTTTTAAAAACCCTTTAAAACTAATTTTATTCAAATAGCACACCAATTTCATTAACTGATTGTGCTTTTAAATTGCTTAACATCGGGTGCGCCATTTACAACAGATACGGAGCCTACAATAATTTTGATGCAAATCATGCTCATTGATTAATTGTGCAGCTCATACTCCTGTAAATACGGTATGCAGTTTTTTTCTCGTTAATTATTTTCTCTCTCAAGGAACAGCCACATGCTTACAAAAATTATGGTTCTTCCCTAAACAGCATAGCAACACGAAAAAGGTTAGGTTTGAAATAATTTCTAGGTAGGTACAGATAATAATTGTATAGTCAATATTTAAACACATTCAAAAACTAAAATATTAAAAATGACATGCAAGACTGAAAATTCTTTTGAAATTATCAAAAAACATAACTATACTCATTAAATATATTTACCTTCAATCAAGGATATATTTTCAACAGGTTGTGCTAAAAACTTTTTCCAAAGGACTTCTAACTGCTTATGTCTTATAAAACGCAAAGTCCTTTTAGCATAGTACTTGCGAGTCAAACTCAAGTGACTGAAATAAGCATAAATTTAGTTAAAAAACAGATAAAAGAAAGTAAACTGGGGACAAAAAAAAGAGACCGATTTAGAGACAATTTTCATAAAAATTGTGAAAATTATGCTCATTGACAAATTTTTAATTCAGCATGTAAAAGACAGAGCAGCTAAACAAAGACTTATTTGTCAGAGTTATTTCTGCAACATGTTTATTCAAACAGGAAAATTACAAAATTATGAGAGAAAAACCCAGACACAAATACGGACAATCAATCATCTACAATAAAGTAATTACTTATTCTTTGGAAACTAATTAATCTGTGACTTAATTTGAAGATGATTATTGACCAAGTATATGACTTTCATTTAGAAATAGTATGTCAAATATTGCTTAACTTATTTATTCAATAATGAATTAGACTCGATGCCAGCTTTTCTTTATTTAAATAAACATTTCTCAGATATTTAATGTAGTAAAAATACTTAGGTTAACAGGGGTCGATCCAACATTTTTTTAATTGGGTCCATTTTTTTGTGAATTTTAAAGAGATTTTTGTGAAAAATCAAATAGTTTTGAGAAAATTGAAAATTTAAACAAATAGTGAAGACAAATTTCATTACTATTTGCCTATTTTCAAATAAATAATGATGTAAAAACTACATTTTAGAAGTTTGGAATTTTGTGAAGCGTCCGTTTTGATTGATTTGAATTTTGTGAAGAGTTCGTTTTGATTGATATGAATTTTGTGAAAGGTCCATTTTGATTCATTGGAATTTTGTGAAGAGTCCGAAAACAGACCCAAATTTCCTCTGGGGTGACCCCTGGTTAAGTTTTACCTCGATAAGTAGCTTAACCTGACAGCGGCAGACACTGAACAGCAAAACCACAATAAAAAGTTACAAGTATGTAGCCAAGCGTAATGTATAACTAATAATGTGTGTAGCCAATAACGTATATGTAATACCAGTAAAACAACATACAAGGAATTAAAGCTAATAAGTATGATCTTAGCAGGAAGTGCTGCTTTTTTTATAACACACGTTTTTTCCTCATTAAATCGTAACTTTTTCAGCCATTATCACAATCATAATTTTTTACGTGTCGAGAGGAATTAGTGCATAAAAGTTCATTTAATATACACAAGGCTATACTAGGATTGGCAAGTTTTTGCCATAGTCAGAAAAAAATATGGTAAAAACCATCGCAGCAAAGATAGACTCTGCGTAATATTTTTTACCAGGTAAAAAGCAAACTAAAACATCAGATAAAAGAAACTTTTGTTTCAAATCAATGTTATTTATATTTAATTTGAACACTAAGTTAAAAGAGTATAATTTATACAATATGGCATTCGAAATATAAACATTTTATGAAAAAAAATCTTATAACAAAATTAAAAATGAAACTTTTTATACAAAGTTTAAATAAATGCATAGAAAATTAAATGAGCTATTCCATTTGTTGTTATCCAGTTACTTTTCCACTTTTTACTGAACAATTTCAAAATGGGGAGCTATACTTGAGATTGGATAGATGATTCTACTTTCATAACTGTTATTATGAAAGAACTGTTGTTATGATGTAAGCATTTGACTATGCCATTGGTGAATTGCAGGATTTGAATAGTAAATACACAGAAAAATGAAAGCAATGGTAGAACTATTTGTTCTTTTTCCCAAAATCAAAGGGGAAAAAAAATAATCAAGTTGCCTTATAAGACATAACAGAAGATTTTTCATTGTATAACTTTCAGTTAATTTTAACTACTTTGAGTTCGTAGTTTAGACTTTCAATAAATAGTTGTTTTAATTATAGCTTTAACTAATTAGCAAAATAAAGGCATTCAATAATACCCAAAAGACATTTTAATCATTTTGGTTTTTATCAAATTATAGCTCATTATTTAAGTACCTACAGTATGTATTTTTGCCTGTTTTCTAGTTTTTGCCACTGTTCTGGCAAAAATACCAACACTGGACCCTATTGTGGTATGCAATACAGTCCAAAATAAAGGAGGTTAACCCCCTAGCTCACTGTACTCTTGGCTCCAATATAAAGGAGAGCAGAATTAAACTTAAAAAAATTTTCATTTAGTACCATCATCTATCAATCTTTTATATGAAAAAAATATTTTTTATAGAAACTAGCAAAAGTTTGAGCAGCAAATTACAAAGTGGCATATTTTTACTGGGAAAGTATCAAAGTTTCTTTTAAATCTTGTCTGTCCTCTGCCTTTCAATACAAAAATTACAGTTTAGCCATTAAATATTCCTGAAGTTAAGCATATTGGTAGATGTTCAGACAAAAGTCATAATAATGCATTTTAGCCGTTCACATTTCACAAGGCAAACAACAAAATATGGAATCAATCATGGATTCTAAAAATTATTGTATACAACAAGTCCACAAAAATCAGACGACTGTTTAAACTATTATTCATTGCAAAATAAATGTTAAATATTACCTATCAGGATGATTAATAATGCATTCAAGTTCATCAATTAAAATATTATGTGCAAATGGATGATCCTCACAGACAGCATGAATGTGGAAAAATGCATCATTTGATACATTGTCCTGATGATAGTACACAGCAGACATTTTATCCAGCTTTTGCCCTCACAGATACTTTATGGTGATATCTCAACCGATACTCATTTCTCCAGTCTGTGTCAGATGGGAACAGGGGAAAGAGGTCTGGCCATCTAAGAAATAAACAAATAAAGATGAAAAGTATTAACATTTTAAATTTGGCAGGCCTGTCATTTAAACAATCAAATAAAACATTATTGTTATTGTCTTATTGTTATGTCATTATTGCTATTGTCTTTTAATAATCCACATTTTATTAAAAAAAGTACAAGATTTTTTTAATCATATTTCTTTCTGTTTGTCCTATATTTTGCACATTTTCCTTGTGATCCCTGTTAAAATGAGTATTTTCATCCATTTCTGTCTGATTAAAGTATTTTTCAGAAAGTACAACCTAATAAATCACATTGCGTCAGTGGTGCAGTTGAGGGGGATGCAGGGGGACGGCACCCCCTCTACCTTTTTATTTTAAAACAAGCGTTCCCCCAGTTTTTACATTTTAACATAAGCATCTCCCCACTTTTGATTTCAATTGCTTACCTTCGTATGCATATTGTGTCCCCCCAGCTTTTTTTCCAGGACTACAACACTGCACTGCGTCTTATATGTCTGACAATACAGTACCTTAGTACCTATTAAAAGAATTGAGGTTTAGGATTTTTTTCTGGAAGTTCAGGAAATGCAAACCCTTAGTGCTCGCACCCTTGATATCTTTAAAGCCATGATATACTATTTTATGGGTAGGGGCCCGCTTTTTGGAAGAGACCCATAAATTTGAAAAGTCTTGGGTCCTAGGGACCTGCAGTTTCCGAAGTTTAGTGGTATAGCTGCCATAGTATACATTGAATCTACACCCTCCGGAAAATGTTGAAATGACTGGCCTTTACCCCATGGTGGGGAAAAGTGGGGGTAGTTCTAAAATTAATGTATATTTCAGTAAAAATATGCAAATATTAGTTTTCAAATATGAATACACCGTTGCAAACATGCCTTCATTATGTTCAAAGTTACAAATGCACAAATAAAAAATACTCTTTACATTTTATTTAAGTACAGTAGAACCTCGGTTATCCGAGCTCCGACTAACCGAGTTATGGGTTAACCAAGGTACATTTGCCCTTGAAAAAAAATTTTTTTGGAAGCAGATGGCAGTGTAACCAGCTACCACAATTCAGGCCCGTAGCCAGGTGGGGGCCAGGATGGGCAATGCCCGACCTGGAAAATGTTTTGCCCGTCTTAGCGTGATTAATTGGGCCTTAATAATCTATGGTATTTCTTCTACTTTTTTCAGTTGGGCGGGCAATTAATCGTTCCCAAGGAATTTCTATGACGCATCAAAGAATGGCAGATTTAGCTTTCTTAGCATTCGAAAGAAAAATGGACTGCAAGCTTAAATATAGAAGAGGTGATTAAAAAGTTTAATACGAGCAAACAAAGAAAATTACAACTATATTAATTTTTTTACTGTAACGTACCGATACATGTTTTGTGATTCAATATCTTAAGTTTGAATGATCGTTCACATTAAAATTGTCTTTAAAATATGTTTACTTTTAATGTTATTTCATACATTTTATTAATTTACAAAAAACATTCTTAGAATAGGCTTTAAACAATTCTGCCTTTTTGGTAAGTTTTAATCAAGTATTTCTTTGAAGATCGAATAATTTCAATGTTGAACATTAAATTAGTAATAGTTTCATTAATTGTTTAATTAATGCAGTTATTTAATTTATTAATTATTAAATAAATTATTAGTTTAACTTTTAATAAAACCTACAAAACAGAACATAAATTCTAACATGTTAGAAAAAAAATTGAAAAACTAGTCTGGTCCCTCCTCTCCAAAAGTTTGCCCCCCCCCCCCCCCCCCCCGGAGCTAGAGTCTGGCTATAGGCCTGCAACAATTGCGTAAAACGGCAGCAAAGAAGCAAGCAAGTTTTGTTAAACAGAATATATGCATTAACTTCTTCAAGAAACAACTTTAAACTGGATCATGTACTCTACTGATGTGTACATGTAAAATTAGACATTTGTATGTATGTAACGTCATTATATACAAACCTACAAACATAAGTGAGGGGGGATGGTTAGGTTTTCTAAAAAAGTGGGGGGGGGGAAGCTTACAGTTAAAAAAATAAAACAAAGTTAACTTTTTTTTTATGCACCAAAAAGGGATTCAAAATTAGGGGTTACTTAAAAATCTTAAAAACGACTTTTTAAGATTCAAATTTAGTTAATTTAAAAAAAATTTTGTAATTTTTAAAAAATTTTGGGAAGCCTTAAAATATTTCTTTGATGAAAAATTTATTTTTTTAAAATTTTGTTGCATTAACTTTTTAAAACCCATTTTCTTTCTTTGGAATTTTAAAACTAATTTTTTTCAAAACCCCCACAAAACGGAACTAAAGCTCTCATATGCTTTAAAAAATTAAAAAAGGGTTTCCCCTAAAAATTTTCCTTCTCTTTGCCAACATTAGTTATTGTTTTTTTTCGTAATAGATTAATTATTCAAAAAATAAGTTCAAAACTCATTACAAAAATACATTTGAAAAACTTTTCCTGCTATGTGAAGGAACATTCAGCTGCTATTTTTATATAAAACTTTTTATTTTAAAATAAACAAGACCATTTATTTCAATAATATTCTGCATTACTAACCTATTCCTCAAACAAACAGATTCTGAAATAACTTTTTGATTTTGTTAAACCATTAAAAATTCACCGTAAATATGAAATTTTTTATGAATTTCGTCATAAAATTAAGCATTTTCTCCTCCCTAATAATAATCAAATTCACCTTAATAATGATCAAAATCATGATTTAAAATAATGGATGTAAATCAAACACCCTGCTTGCATAAATTCTTAGGAATCAACTAAACTCATTATTAGAAGTGAGTTATTGGTGTGTCCAAAAAAGTGCGTTGCAAAAGTATCAGGCCTTGGGATTTAGGTTGATTTAGTAAAGTACTCAGTACCTCAAAAAAAAACAGCAACGCTCAAAATTTTTTTTTTAAAATTCTGTGAAATTTTAAGATTTTACCTTTGTTTATATTTTTTCTCCCACAGCTTATTATCGCTCGATACAATGTTAAAAATTCTGGAAACACACGAAATTCTACCAATATCTTCACCCAAAATACATTCTGAACTCAATATATTTTCAATGATTTCGACGGGAAGGTGAGAAAAGCAAGCCATATTTTGTTTGTTTGTCTTCCTGTATGTGAAGAGTTCACATTGAGATTACATAATTATGTTGATAGTCAAATCATGTAAATAATCGAAATGTAAATAAAATTTACAGAAAATTGAATAAAACCTTATAATAAACGATTATAAATACATAAACAAAACAAGAAGTATTTCATAAGACTTCACAAGAAGCCTTTATGTGAGACTGTTGCCAATTATCGCAACCTTATTAATAATAATTATTCACTCACTAATTTCTTGAATTCATATTAAGAACGAAGGTTGTGCTTCCTTTAAAAGTATTTTTAAGCCGTTTGCTTCGTTTATATAGTTAAAAGATGTTCCATTTGTGATTTCATTTAATTGTTACACTGCAGCAAGCTTATGCCTAACTGTAACTGCTTAAAAAAACAAAACAAAGCATTTGAATCGGCGGTATTGTATAAACAAATTTTAATATTAAGGTATATATGAAACTATAATTTCCCTGAATATGAAGCTTGTAAGATTCTTAATGAAATTAAGCCATGAGACGGTCACTATGGAACTGAAAAATGGCACTCAAGTACATGGAACTATTACAGGTGTCGATGTAGCGATGAATACTCATTTAAAATCGGTCAAAATGACAGTAAAAAACAGAGACCCTGTTCAGCTAGAATCACTTAGTATAAGAGGTAATAATATTCGGTATTACATACTTCCAGACAGCCTGTCTCTCGAAACAATTCTGGTCGATGACACTCCAAAAGCCAAGGCAAAGAAAAAGGAAGCGGCAATCGGACGTGGACGAGGTCGTGGCCGCGGTAGAGGAGCTCGCGGTCGTGGAAGAGGCCGCGGACGACGATAATCGCACAGCATTTTTTAGGTAATAAGATTTTCATGCTTTCCTAAGTAACACGCATGCTTTCAGGTGATTTTCCCCTTTTTATTCACAAGTAGGTATAGTATAAGCCCGAAATAACGCGGTCCGATATGCCGCGAATTCGGATTTAACGCAGGGAAAAGAATGTCCCTCGTAAAATAAAATAAAATTTAGGATAAATTTTGCGTTTAAAATTTCAGTGAAACTAAATAGAATGACAAGATGGAAATTGACAACAGCAAACCAATATCAGATGTCATAGATCAGGATATCGTTGATGCTGTAACGCATAAACATTGCAGTGAGCAAAATGATGATGAAATTGAAAATGATGTGGTAATGAAAGAATGTTCCAGGTGTAAGTAAAGTCATTTTACTTTTAACGAAGGTAATTTTGTGGATAAAGAAGCAAGACGATTCAAATAGTGATCATCTACTCTATCTTACTATTGTGAGACAATATGCCAAAAAGAAACAAAACGCCTCAGTTCGCGAAACAACACTTGCGTATTCTTTAAAGATAGTGTAAGATTAAGTTTCTGTTCAGAGAACGATAAAGTTAAATACATTTCGCTAAGCAGGTTGTTGTTTTCATCATTTTGTATCACTGTCGGTCACAGATTTGACACCTTTCCGATATACTGCTGTTAAGCTATAAACGCAGGTGTGAAACATGTCTCGTAAAACCTGAAAATTTGATGTTTTGACATTGCACTTGCATGAGGAAATTTCCTGCTTTAGTTGCTTCTGATTTTCCTGGGCCTTAGATTTCACACAAAAACATTGTTTTATTCTGTACCATTTGGTTATGTCTAATGCAAAATGCAGGAAATTGTTGCAGTGCAGCTTCATTGCGTTACTCCATTAACAATATTTTGTTCGCAAGCTTTTACATTTGGAGCGTTTTTTAATCACAAGCCCAGTGGCATAATTTTCTGCATCTATCTGCAGCACAAGCTTTAGAAGTCAAAGTTTATCTGCGGTGCCACATGATGAGGAACCAAATTTACAATCATAAAAAATAGCTAACTATGCATTTTAAAATAATTTACATATAACAATAATACGTGCAGACATTAAGTGCTAAGTGCAACTAATTATGCAATTTATAAATAATATAGGGCACTCGCCATGTGGCGATTAAAGTAATAAAAGTAGAGATTAAAAAATTTATCATCGATTGCCACTCCTGCACCGTCACTTTTTATCACATGCTACTGAAATGGGGGGGAGGGGGCTTATGAGCATATCACGCTTTTTCCTCTTGGAAACATGCAATATTGAGCACATGCTTCGCCGGAAATTTCGTGCCATATTTCAAGTTTCAATCCTTCAACATCTTATATATATACTTAAATACTTTTAAAAGTTCGAAAACATTTTAGCATATGCTAGTTCAAGTCTGCGTATTTCTTGTTTTATTTCAATATTTTTTTTTATTTTTTAAACAATTTTAGAGTTATTTTTTAATTCTTATGTTAGCAATTTTAAAAAGTGGCCACTAACAAAACCGAGTCGATTGCCCACTGGCTACTGACCAAATTTTCCAGTTTTCACCTATACGTGTTACTGACCAAGTAATCTGGATGACTGATATATTTAAGTTTGTGAAAGGAATCCTTCGTTCTTAGGAGAAAAGGGGGTACTACTGTGATATAATCCCCCCTTGGCGACATTCGAGTTAGCGCGCCAATTTGTAATGATTTTCGGTTGGCGATATCTTTTCGTTTACCCAGCGCCATCGATGTTGGCTGAAGTAATGTGTGGCAACCCTGATTATGCAATGGGTGTTTTTAGAGTGTGATGGTTGGACCTTTAGAAAGTTCTCTTTAACTAATAGGTAGCTTTTTAGTAGTTAATTTCATCGTTAAAGTTTGTGGAGATATTTCCTGTTGATAAAGGAAGAATGTAAAGTGTTAAAGTGAATTAATTTAGTTCAATTGTTTTGTATTATGGCGAGATAAATGAATTCATATTAGTTTGTTAAGGCGCCATTTTTCGAATCTGACGGAAACGTGGTTTGTAGTTTGTGCTATCTGAAGTACGACATTGTTTTGGTTGATAAGTGCATAAGTTTGGTTAATTGTGACTAAAAGCAAAGAAAAATAAAGTGGTAATTTTCGGACCATTTCGTCGTATTGGATTGTAAGTTTGATGCTATTTGGGATTAACATTGAAAAGCCAACTGGTTTAAAGTGAGTTCTTTATTTTTGTTAGTTTATTATCTGCTTATGTTATGTGTTTGTAAAGTTATAAAACAATGAATTTTCAATTGTTCCAAAATATTAGCTGTAGTAATTAGGGGCGTTGCTAGTTTTGATAAAGTGGGTTTCCGTTAGTTTAATGTAAAATGTATTTGAAGTTTTCCGTGCAATTGCGCGATATTTTTACTATGTTTTTCGTTGAATAATGCATGTCATTTTATGTAATGATAATTAATTGCAATAGTCATTATTGTGCATGAAATGCGTGTTCTTTCAACAAAGTGTTTTTATGGTATTTTTAATGTGGGGTTTCCAATAGTTTAAGACAAAATGTACTTGAAGTGATGACCGTTATTAATTTTGTTGTCTAGTTTTTATGCTAGTTTTAGTGTAGGCTTCCAATAGATTGATGTAATATGTGCTTTAATTGATCAATGTTATATATTTTCTAATGGAGTCTTTTATTTTAAAATTCCCACAGCTTTAATAAACATTCGTTTTGCGTTGAATTGCGCGATATTTTAATTATGTTTTTCATTAAAGAGCATATCATTTTATTCAATAATGAATCATTGCAGTAGTTATTATTGGGCATAAATTGCGTGTTCTTTAAAGAAAGGGTTTTTATTTAACTTTGAGTGTTTGTAAAGTAAATAATTCTATTTTTCGAGTAATTATCGATCCGTTAATGTATTGAATTGCTGTTGAAAAATGCTGTATGTGCTTTACATAGTAGCGTTGATATTGTGTCTAAGATATAATTTGCAATTTTTGGTATTTTACTGTTTTTTAGTGATTTTTCTTGACATGTTTGCTATGTGTATGATGTAACATTGTTGGCGACATAAAAATCTTGTTGTTGGCGACGGTTTCTTGGCGCCAACGAAAAAGTCGCCAAGGGGGTTATATCACAGTAGTTCCGAAAAGGGTGATTATTTTTCCTGGGGGGGGGGGGGATATAATCATTTAAAAACTGGAAAACTTTTTTTCCGGTCGCATTAAAAAAAATTTTAAGGTAGCTAATCAATCTGCAAGCTTCAAGATATATCTGCAGTGTGCCGTGCTGGGTGATTTCTGCTAGTGGGTTCACAACGTGTCGTGTAGTAACAGATTCGTATATTGTTTTATTATAGTATATTTTGAACTGCTAATTATATTTTAAGCCCCAATGTAAAATATTGCCAGTCAGATCAATACTAAAGCTATTCCTTGAAATTGAAACCATTTCCTACCAAGTGTATCAACAGATTTGCATGCTTTACTTGTTTCTTTCTTTTACTACTTTCTGCTGTTTTTATTTTATTTATTTATTTTTTTTGTTATTTATGATGTTTTATTTCAATGATATGAAGCATTTTTTCAGATACCAAACGCGCTTTTGAGTAGATACTTGTAAACTCCCCTCTAAGCATTATATATGAAAGGAATGTTTTTGCCACATTCTAAAAGTTTGCATTTATTATCTTGTGTTTTTATCACAATCTGTTCACATCCTTAAAAATTACTTACTTTTATTTTATTAAAATTAATACTAAACATTTTAGATCTTGGTCAAGTATGAATTCTATTTTTAGTAGAATAAAATAAAAGGGAACCATTAATATTTGCAATGATTTTGGCAGTTTGTTTT
Organism: Octonoba sinensis; assembly: GCA_038502835.1. NCBI lineage: Eukaryota > Metazoa > Arthropoda > Arachnida > Araneae > Uloboridae > Octonoba > Octonoba sinensis. Next base: position 86,178,780 of record CM076605.1, on the reverse strand, counting down.
CTCGCATGTTATAAAATACTCAAAAAGTTTGTTAATGTCAAAAAAAAATCCTTCCACACTTAAAAGAATGCTAAATGCTTTGAAAGAAAAATTTTTAACTCTTGTTAGGGATGCAGAAAGAGTGGATTTCACTTAATTTGTTGTAAATAGGAATCAGCTGAATTGGAAGAATTACTTTTTCCATTTAAAAGCTGCGAATAAGCCATCAATCAAGCAAAATTTGCTGCATTTTGTGAAAACTCAGCTTATTATATGTCTCCCATGTCAGGGTTAATTGGATTACCGTATATTTCCGTGTATAAGCCAAGAATTTTTGGACCTTTTTTGAAAGCTAAATCGGGGGGGGGGGGGGGTCGGCTGATATATCCGACAATCTAAAAAAAAAAGGCAGTCTGTATATCGAGTAATATAGAGCTCCAATTATGTAATTTACAACTCCTACATTAAGGAAGCAATTAATTTAAAATAAGTAGAGTTTTATTTAAAAAATATACATATATTTTATAGCTGGATTTTGTAAAATCATCGCTGAAACAAAATGGCGAAATTCGCTCCCGACATCAATAATACGCTCGCGACTAGCTGTGTATGCCTTTCTATTCCCGCTCATCCAATAGAAATGTAGAAAATAATTGAATAAAAACAATAAAAAAAGTAAAACAAACTAGCAAACGCAGGGGCAAAAAGCAACGATGCCCGAGTGCCATGTGCTCACCTCTTTGCGGTCGGCGCTTGCCTCAGACAGGGTTACCAGAGATCAATTTGTGGCCTTTGGCGCCAAGCTTCTCACTTTCACAACGTCTTGATTGGAAAATACTTGATCTGTGTTACCTGCTTAGCGAAAGTTTCGCCAATTTTGGCGATTTTCTTTGAACTGTAATTTTTTAATTTTTCTCGGCTTATATACGAGTTTTGAATTTTTGGTACATTTTTGAAGGAATAATGCACTTTCGGCTTATATTCGGAAATATACGGTAATTCAGGAATTGGAAACTTTTACAAAAAAATCATTTATAACTGGCTCGACAGCCCGTTGTGGGCCTTGGCTTTCTTTAAAAGATTCAGCCAGACTGTTCTGCTCTTGGTCATGGATCTCCAGTTTTTGATTTTAATTACTCTAAAATTTACAATATAAAGTTCAACATTAATTTTTTCTATAAAATACTTGAAAGAGAAAAAAAAATATATGGCGGAGTATCGTTTATACAACGTCGAAGGGACTATCGAAAAATGTTGTATAAACAATAACATTGTATAATCGATTTACCCTTCTAGCTAAATCTAAGAAATGGGACCACACTAAAAATGTACTATTCATGTAAACATTGTATAAACAATACTTTACTGTATTATACTACAGTCGACGCTCGATATAACGACCATCTGCATCCCACAGAAAAAGGTCTTTATAACGAGTGGTTGCTATAAGAGGTGGAATTTTCGTTAAAAAATATATATGCATCATGCATATTCAGTATTTCCATTAAAATTGGTAGTTTTTAAAAGATTACAATTAAATTATTTTTTATCATTGGAATTTAAAAAAAATTATCAGTTCAAAATATTAAACAGATTTTAAAGTAGAAAATATAGGGGGGAAATTACATTCACATTTCTGGAAGCAGAACTTCTGAGCTGACATGACACCTGGTAAGGTTGTTGTATTGGATTAGACGATTCAGAAAGGTTGCTATACTGAAAGCAAATTTACATAGAGTTCATAGGGATAAGGTTAGGACTTTTGCCACTGGTCGTTATAATGGAATGGTCTTTATATTGTGTGGACGTTATAAAGAGTGTGCAAGCAATTATTGTTACAATTAGCCTTAAATTTAAAAATTTGAATTTTAAGCTTAACCCTTGCGTTCGACAGAAAAGTTAAGTTACATACCTTCTTAGTTTAAATATTTTCATTAAAGTTTCGAATGTATAATTTCTTTCAACTTTTTCAAAAAAGGCTTTTATATTAATGTAATGCTTTAATTCATTTGTTGCAGATGGGGTTGAAAAGCAACAGACATTTGTAAGAAGTTTTTACATTCCTACTTAAATGTCGTAGTGTATTGCCATTGCTGCAGCTGGTCGTCATTTTATTCATCTTTCATGTTTTACAGTAATTTGATTTTCCATCAATGTACAGTAATGGAATAATGTAAAATAGTCATGACTTTATCATTCCTCAATTTATCTAAAAAGATTTTGGAAATAAACATTGAACATGCATGATTTTTTATTCATTATTATGGCATTCACAATTAATATTCTAAAATTTAGATGTTTTAGGACTGTTCTTATAGGTTTAATTTTAAAATCTGGCTTAAAATTTAAGTCTGTGATTTTTAGTTCAAATATTTAATTACTCATTAATAACAGCAATGTCATAAATATTTTTTCAGCTTTTTTTATTGGCTAAATCTTTTGAAAAGATAAAAAAAATATTGATAAAAATTGTTCAGTTATTTTCACCGTTAAAATGTTGTTTTGCTTATAATCAATTTGTTACCACTAGCAAAAATATTTTTTAATAACATCAGAATTGATACATATTTACAATTTTACATTTAAATAACATAAAATCACCAATCATCTTGAGGCATGACATAAGTTTCATTATCTCTCTTTAATATTGTCAGTCTTGGGCCAAAGTAATTTATCACATAATGAGAGCCATCAGAAGGTCCAACAACCTAGAAACATTTAAAATAAAAATAATGGTCAAATATTATTGCTGGAATGTTCAAGCATTTGTAGCCTGAGTTATACACAGCAGGGGCTAAAATTCAAATTTGCAAATGGAGGGGAGAACCCTTCCAAACTTTATACCTTGAGAGGATTGCAATTTTTTAGAAGGGATGATAAAAAAAATTTCTAATTATAAAATTGGTACATATACACATAAGTGAAAATATTAGAATTTTTGTTCGGGATTCATGTTTCCATCGAAATTTTAAAAATCTTCCACAGTTGGGACATTTCCACCTGGTTTATTTTCCAGAAGAGGATCTCAGATATTTGGGCTGGAATTCCACCCTGAATTTTATCCCCTGTACAGGTATTCATATTATAAGTTCACATTTCAATCATTTTTAAAACTTTCATCCATAACAGACTTTTATGTTGGTTTATGGATTAAAAATACACCTATTGCAGGAAAAATAACGCTGAATATCTTCATTTTAGAGGAAGGCAGCTAAGGATTTTGTTATTGTCTAGTTTTTGGGAGATTGTTTCAAGATATCAGTAAGGCAGGGGCTGCCATTAATTTTTCAAAATTAGATTCTAGTCAAACAGCAATTGAATGAAGTAAAATGTTTTACATCGCTGCCCACTCTTCCTCATTTTGCAGAAGCTTTCTTCATTTGGTCTCCATTTTCTGCATTAATGATCAGATCTTCCTCAATTTTGTTGAGCCCCGTGGCAGAAACACGGTGACAATGTCGCAGAACGGCAAGGATTTCTTGCAGAAAGATTTTCATTAAAAAAAAAAAAATCATTTTTGGGAGAATTCACATCTTTGTGGAAAATTACTGATATCGTTCTGCATAATCAATTTGTTTTTCTGCAGACAATGAGTCACTTCCTAACATCCTGGATTAGACAAAAGGGCCATTTCACAGTATTTTGTCCAAATGTAGAGTCCGCAACATGACACTTTTTTCGTTATAACTACGTAATTTACAGTTTAATTACGAAAAAAGTCATGTTGTGGACTCTACATTTTTAGAAAATACTGTGAAATGGCCCAAAAGCACAAAAGTAGGCTATCATTTAGACCAGCGATGCGCAAACCGGGGGTCGTCAGAAAATTTTTGGGGGTCGCCAAATTCAAAAAAATTCAAATTTATGAAAAATCTACAATTATTCATTTCAAAGAACGGACATATCGGAAGATTTTATATGCTGTGAAAGGTTAGAAGGGAGAGCTACTGAAGAGAAAATATTTGTAATTATTAATATATATTTTGAGGGAAAGGACCTTATCTGGGACCCACTGTGTCGCGATTTGCACTGATGGTGCTGCAGCATTAACAGATAGTAAGAAAAGACTCTGTCTTAAGAATGAAAATTTGCTCCCACACACACGTATATAGTATTCAACCATTGCATGATACATTGACAAGCTCAAGTTGCAAAAGACATCGATGAAGATATGCCCAAGATATTAAATGATATCGTTATATTGCAGTTAATTACATTACAAGCAACTGCTTAAGCTGTCTTCTATTTTCAATGCTCTGTAATGAGAGACCGAATTTAGATCGACTGTCAGAGGCAAAATATTGCGATGTATTTTCGATTTGAGAAATGCAGTTTATGTTTTTTTGGTGGAAAAGAAACATATATTGGCACGTTCATTCATTAATGAAGATTGGCTCGGAAAACACAGTTACACGGTTGATAATTTCTTCAAAAAGCTGAACAATATGAATATGAGTCAACAGGGAGAGGGTAAAACATTTTCACGCTAAGCAGTAAAATTGAAATTTTTAAGAATAAGCTGATACTTTGGCAAGGGGGAATTGAACAAAAACAGCACAGACATGTTTCTGTGCTTGTCATTATTTACTAAAATAAATAATAGATTTCTTGTTATTTAAGAACATCATCTCCCGTCATTTGATAAAATTGGTAGAAAACTTTACGAATAGGTACGAAAAATTTCCTTAAAATTAATTACTTTGGATCCGTGATCCATTTTCGTTTGATATTATTAATTCCAATATCCCTTTAAATGAGAGAAAAAACCAGTTAATTGATGTTTCAAGCGATGAAACACTGCGCATTTAATTTAACTATCTGACTTGCCAAAAATTTTGGTTATCGATTGGAAACGAACACGCCGATTTGAAAAGAAAGAGATCAATATTTTGATTCAGTTTGCTTCGACCTACTCATGTGAATCCGGCTTTTCAAAATTAATTTTCATTAAAACAAAATATCGATCTCGATTAGATCCAAAGGATGACTTAGGACTTGTGATTTCCCATACAGATCCGAATACAGAAGCAATCATGAGCTCTTTGACCTCATACCTCACATTGACTTTTTATGATGTAAAGTTTCTTAAATATATTTTTCATTAAAAAAATATTTATACCCATATGTGTAAAAAAGCCATTGTTTCAGAAAACTATGTGTTGATTCATTAACTGATTTAATGATGTTACATTTTTTATAACATTTTTTGATGGTTTATAAGTTTGGTGCGATATTTTAAAAAGGCATTTTTTTCAACAATGACGTCACGACACTTTTAAAAACACCCTGTAAAAACAAATCCCAGAAAGAATTTCAATGTAACTTCGTTGACGATTAAACAAAACGTCTACTGTCTATCCAGGGGTCGCGACAAAATTTTACGCAAAATAGGGGGTCGCAAATGAAATAGTTTGCGCACCACTGATTTAGAACGATTTTCAAAGCTCTCCTTGCCCTACCTCATTCTTTGCAGAAGTTAAAATCATTTGCTAATTTTCGTTTTTGCACTTTCTGTTCCGTATTCGGCAGATAATTTGTAATGGCGTATAATAATCGTACCGCATGTGCTTATCGATGCAATGAAAAATCTTGTTTATACAAAAAATAGTATTAAATTTTTGCTCAGTATGCTTTTTAATGGTAGCAATTAATAAAAGTGTGAAAAATATTGCAACCCGAAAGCAGATGCAGAAAGATTCCTGCATTATAGCAGCTAAGTGTTAATATTATGCATGACACGTGGCATCAAAGAAACGCCAAAATAAGCTGCAAACTCGATGTTTGTAGCTTGTAAAAGCCAAGTATAAGTTATTTTGAACCCTAAAAGTAAAAAAGTTCGAGTCTTAAAAATATCAAGTTTTTTAAAATGGCGCCATTGATTATTTTTTCCCCCCAAACATCAAATATGGATGAGAAAATTGAACAGAAAGAATGATGTATCCCCCTCTTGTAGCAGATTTATTTTACAAATATTTGATTGAGTAAATTTTTCATAAAATCGATCCAAAAGTTTAACATAAAAAAAAAAAAACTTTTCCCTAGTATACTTTGCATTTTTTAATATTTAGGAAATAATAATCAATATGAAAACCAATAACAGATGTTAAAAAGATTGTTGATCCGTTACAGCAATTCTTTAAAATTCCTAACATACTTTCCACGTGCAAGCGAAGGAATGCGTATGTTCTGCAATCTTTTTGCATCCGCCACAAAAATCGGATTTTTAAAATTTCATCCATTTATTTTGTTTCTTTTCAAAAGCAAATAAATGAAGTTACTTTTTATTTTAATTGAATACTTAGTTTGGAAATACATATTTGTTCACGAAAATGTTTAGTGGTGCGCTTTCAAATGGTATTTAAAATTAAACATTAAATTGCATTTTTTTTTCTTTACTCTTTAGGTTCTACAATATAATCACAAGCAATTAAAAAACATTAAACATAAAGTATAAAAAACGAAATAAGTAAAAAAAATGGTTGTTAGAAAAGTCACCAAAAATGAAAAGTTTCTAAATTTGCACCAAATGGTTTTTGCCTTTTGAGTGATAATCAATTTGAAAGAAAGAAAAAAACCGACCTAAATGAATTGATCTTTAGTAAACATGTTAAGCAATATTATACGAAGAAATGGAAATGTTGGTGTGTAGGAATAACCTCATAGTTTATTTCGGAAACCATTTCCTGTAATCCTAGAGCTTATAAAATTTAATTGAACTAATTACACAATTTTTGAAAGATGTAAAAATAGTTGGAAGAAAAAGTAATTACTTCCAAATTCAAAACCAAATGAGCAATAAGGATTATTAATTGATCAGAAAAATAGTAAATATTACTACTGGTAGCAAATTGGATAGACTTCAATTTTTTTTTATACATAAAATTATGAAATTATTGTTCAATTCTATGAAAATTTTACTATTACTACAGTCACAATGTTTGAACCTGAAATTATATTCTGGAAAATAAGTGCCATTTAATGGTAAATATTTTTAAATAAATTAACCTTTTATATTAGAAGAAAAAAAAAGAGTTTTAGCTGTTAAAAGAAATTGAAAAACTTGTCTAGTGGCATGAATGATTTAAAAAAAAACAGAAGATGAAGAAGAACAATTTTAGGTCTTCTTCCAACAGGTAGCAATGTTTATATTAGAAAAAAAAGAAAGAATTAATAAATAATTTATGAGAAAAGTTTTTGAATATATTATGTTATGAATATTTTTTTAAGAAGGATAAAAATAATTATCTAATCTAGTTACTACTTCCTTTAAGGGTGTTATCATATTTCCCATCATTCTGAAGACTCTGCGATTAGCCTGTACTCCTGTACCTCTGAAAACATTTGTTTTAAAAGAGCCATTCAATATTTAGGAGGAAAAAAAATCCTCCAAAAATTGTACAAAGTTGATATTTTCACCTCCTAGACTAATACAAAAATTAATTTCTTCTGCTCCAAAATCTGATACAAACTCTTTGAGGCCCATGGAATCACTGCATTTAAAAAAGTTTTTATGCTGTAAAAGATTATTTTTTAAAGTAAAAAAAACTAAACTAATCTGCTATAAAAACTAAAACATCTGCTTCATTCTTTTTGGCTCATTTATAGTTACTAATAGATTATTCAAAAACTAAAATATAAAATGCTCTGGTATGAGTTGTATGTGATCTGTAAAATAGAATAACTTAAATTTAAAAGAGGATTTGGCTTCCTTTTTTTGTTTACAGCTGGTTCTGTATTGAAATGTGCAATCCTTTTACAGCTTTGATATTAAGTTTTTATAGGGTGGGTGAATATTTTCAGTTAAATTTAAAATTGTTGATCATTATATTATGCATGAAAATGAATTGCCAATATAGCTTACGTAACTTATTTTTCTCCCTTGTGCCACTCAACTTTAAAAATTTACATTTGGCCAGGATTTAAAACTTTTAACAAAATGATTAGATTACATCATTTATGTATGCATAGTAATTGCAAAAATTTTTAATAAAATTAGAAGGTATGAAATAATTTATGAAAACATTGAACAAACTTTTAAAATGTGGAACACTCTTGCAGAAAGATTTAGGCATTGAAAAAGTTTGTCGCAGAAAGCATAACAAATGTCTGCCACAGGGGTTAAGAGTAATAAAGTATGACACACAATTCTTTAGGCGCATACAGATTCAGATGCACATGCATTGTAAAACCAAGTCTGAACTTAATTTTCGCCACATACAACAGGAATGTTTCCTAACCGCTCCATAGACTGCAAAATGATCACGCATGATTGATGCCTTTTTCAGCTTCCACCAATTGGCTCAGATTTCAAACTATTGTCGGCACTGCATCTGGTTTAGCTTAGCTATATTTTCCACCTCATGGAGACATATTTGAACATGGCAATTTTTTACACAAGAAAGGAGAAAGAAATTCATTTGTTTACAGGTTTTTACTGTTTAAATTTGCAGCATTTTGTTTCATAATGTATAAACTGTCTTGATTTTTAAATTTTAATTAGACCAAATCCCTCATTTTATAAACATGTGGTTTTTTTGAAAATATCAGCATGAAATAATTGTATAATAATATTCAGTAATGATAATAAAACTTAATTTTTAGTTACTTTCATCATCCATGGCATAATTTGGCATTGCATAAAATTTTCTGCATTTTTAGAAATAGTTGCTGGCAGGTATGGTTTTCACTAATATTTACATTTTAAAAAATATTCTAATTGGTAATTTTATATAGAGAAAATCTTACTTGAAGAGCTATCAGTATGATGTCAACTAATTGGCCAAGAAACATAAATCCTAATGTACATAATTTGGCAAGACCTAGTAAAAAGGAAAAAACGTATTTATTTGTAGAAATAAATAGAAAATAAATTTAGTTCATACTGCAATCTGAGAGATATTCAAAGCAGAACTATTTGTCACTCAAAATACAATACAAATCACAAAAGTATGTTTAAAAACTAAAACAGTTTTACCGCCTTATTCATCTACACGCATTCGAACGTTTGGCATTCAACTCCAGCAATGCAAACGTTTTATATCACGTGACCCATTCGATCGGAGTCGAACGCTTGTCTTCTATCGTTTCATCGATTTCAGCCAATCACAGTTTGTTTACGTCTTCCAGCTTCCAACATGGCGGAGAGTTCAACTGGAAAGTTACTCGATTGAAATTCAAGTAAGTGTTTTGTTTATTAATGTTTCTTAGTTCAATTAAAAAACTTGTTTATGTTTTCTTTTACATGTGTTATTATATATACAATATGCATCTTTTAATGAAAGACATTTACGTTTGCGGTAAGTTAAGAATTTTAGCGAGCTGCGCGTACAGAAGCAGGAAATATTTCGAGTACACAGGACATCTCAGTTTATAATACTCAGGGTTCACACTGGGGAAAAATACAAGGTGGGATTTTCCTCCTTGACCAAAATTTTAAGTGGGATTTTTAAACTTTAAGCCCAAAAAAATTTTTTTTGAGTGGGATTTCAAAAAATATTGCGGGAATCGCGCGGCCTAGCGCGAACCCTGATACTTTTATATAATACAAGATCAAAAGATTAAACATTCGATTTTTATAGTAATATTATCATTTTAAGTCTCGATGGAAATCAATACGTTATCATTCAGGTCCACGAACGTGTTAAACTTCAACTTCTAATCTGTTACTATTTTTCAGCTGTTTTTCCCCCTAGTTACTTGCACATATATGTCATACATAAAAAACAAAACTGCTAAAAATTTTTAAAAATTTGAATACTAATTAAAAGTTTTCCTTCGGAATTGTTAAATAAATTAGCAGGTTCGTTTTAATTATTCTGCACAACTGTTTTGAACAATCAAAATGCAAAGTCATTTGTGAAAAGTTTCTCTCCCTAGGTTATTGCAATAGTGTAAGAATTGCAAAAATGTTTACTCACAACTCAAAAGTCAATTGCATACAATCATACAAAATGTGAAATCATACTTTTGTTTACATTCTGTAAGTTTTAGTACATCAAATGTAAGTTTAATAAATTTTTTTGAAAGTTTTTAATGTGAATTACACATTGAAGACTAAAATTTTCTTGTGACTGTAATCTACTGTGTCAAGGTAAATACAAGTTTTGAATTATTACACAGTAAAATCCCATTACGACGAAGACCAAGGGACATGGAAAATGCTTCGTTGTAGAGGAATGTTTGTTATAACGGAATGTACATTATAAAACACTTAAATTGTTTTGTTATAACGGAAATTTCATTGTAGTGGTATTCACTACAACAAGAGTTTGCTGTACTATAATGTAATTAGATCAGGGTTCTCAACCTTTTTCGACTTGTAGCCCCCTTATGAGTACCAAATTTTGTCGTGCCCCCCCCCCTTGTGTAAACTTTTATTTTTCATCATGAAATTGCTTCTTCCAGTTTTGATAGCTGGTTTAATTTGCCGTATATAAGAAATTCAAATCAACTGTTGATCTAATAGATATCACAGCATTCAACTTATATATTATTGAGTACAGTAAGCACATTCATGCTTTCAGAGAAGAATACAATCTGTCGTATTTTATAGACTTGCAATATATTTGATCAGGATAATGTGGAACATTTTATCAGTTTGAAATGATTGGTTCGTGGTCTTCTTTTGGAGTAGACCTTCGTGGTCTTCATAATCTTTCAATATTCAAGCAATATTGACTTGATGTTATTGAAATTATATTTTGCTGATTTCTGTTCTTTTACTGTTTCATAGGTATGATGTAACTGGGCATAGTCTTGACATTGTAGCTAGGTTGTTAAGAAATTGCTACAATGCTCACATCCAGGAGACTTTCTTTTGAAAATACTATTAAAATTGTACTATTTTTATTATGTATGCCTGTACAGAAAAGTTATTTTATTTAAATAAAATCTGTTCTTTTCTTTTTAAAGTCATTTGTGACAATGTATTTTAATCAAGAAGCACAATGCTCTCATTTTTTGAGACATATTGTCTAAGAAGTATCAATAAGCTTCCTGAAATAAATAAATAAATTACTGTCGTTAAAAAATTAATACTATTAAAAAATTTATATTCTTAATGTGTCAACTTCTCTTAGGACAAAGTGTGTGGTGTTGCGTATTAGATTGCCTTAAAAGTTATTTATTTGCAATTTTTATTTCAACATTTTTTAATATGTAATTCAAATATAGACATGTATAGAGACAAGAATACAAAACTAACAAAAGTCACTTAAATGTTTTGAAAGATTTTAACAAGCAGGGGGAGGGGGGGGGGGCAGTTAAGTGCTAAAAAATGAACAATAAATTAATGTACTACATATTTTAAGTTAAATACTGTAACAATAAAATTGAAGGTGTGGGGAAATGATTTCATTGTAAGGGAATGATGATTGTTACGAAATATTTTCTTAATTAGCTTAATAGCATTGTTATGCAAATCAGTCTTCGCTGTTACAAGATTGCTCTGTATGCGTATATAATATATGTATATATTTTATTTACTGCATTTTATTTTATTATGTAGAACTTAAAACACAATTTTGTAAACTTTTATAAGGAGAAGTTAGAAGCATAAAATTTTCTTTAGTTTTTATCAATTTTTTTTTTGTCTCTGTTCAAAGAAAAAAAACTTTTTCCAGCTAAAATCCGAATATGGTATAAGTGTGGACCATGAAATGAAATGCCTAATTTAGCATATTATAGACAGAAAAATAACATTAGTGATGTACCACATCATCGACATACTATAATTTATATTTATATTTTTTACGCAGCATGATTCATGAATTTTGGAAAAATTTCAGGCGCAACAAATTCCTTTATTGCACATAACCTTTCTGGGGGGGCAAAATTACTGGAGTGATTTAATTATAAAAGCAGTATTGGGAAATATGTAGCCATTATGCTAGTAAAAGGTACTATTTCGGCACAAAATAATAAGCATGAGCTATTAATTTTCTGCATCATCAAAGTTATTTGCCATATTTTCCACAAATAGATGCATTACTTCTGTTCATTAGCTTGCAGGGTTCATACAAGATTTGCTTAGTAAAAAATAAGGACTTTATAAGGACTTTGTCAAGGTAGAAAATAAGCAGTGTTAGCGAACATATATATCGTGACATTTAAAAACTTATCATGATGTATTTTTACCAAGCTATGAACTCTGAATATAATTCTTATTAAATGTATCTTAGACACTCCATTGACTCACTTCTAAAAAGCTTGTGGTAAATGCAAAATATTGAAAAATTTAAAACCGATTATTCTACAAAAAAAATACGCATAAACCAGTTAAACAAATGGGAAAAAGAATTATGACTATAAAGAATTTAAAAACGAGAATAATGAGAAAATCTTCCTTCTCCTTACAATCATATATTTCTTCTTTACATACAAATGGAAACAATATTACTTAAAATTTATAGTAGTAGTATTATTATATAAAAATACTTACATTAATGTTACTTGAAAACTATTAAAAAAATACAAGTGGTGTTGGTTTTAATTGTGTTGTAAATGATAGCGAGATCCTTTCTTTTGAGCTGACAGACAAGTAATGCACTGCATTAAGAGTAATTTATAATTTTGTAAAATTAAGTATGCTACTTATAAACAATACATTATTTTTCCACAGAAATGGATAAAATTAGTTATTGCCTGCATCAGTTATGGCTTTTGTTTCTTCAATAAATAGGATAATTTTTTGTTTTAATCCTGCTAGTAGTCTTCCTTCCTTCACCTATTATCACCTAACTATGCAAAAAGCGCAGAAAATTGTAACTGGATTAATGAACTTCTAAGATCAAGAAGAGGCACTATCAAAACCCTTAGTCTTATTTTTTTCTCAAACTTAACAATTATTGTATAATATTGGAAAAATCTCCAAACAGAAGATTGCTGATTTTTTTTTTCATGCTTTTTAATTATGAATGAAAGCAGAAAGAATTGCCAATTTATTTTGCAACAATATTATAATGAGTACTTGAAAGGAAAAACCTCTAATGCTAAACACCGCCAAAAATTTAAAAAAAAAAATTATAAAATTACATACAAAGGGGAGGGGGGGGGGGGGGATTTTAGACAAAAATATTTTGTCAACTAGATTATTAATAAGGTTGTAATATATAATAACTACAATTAACTGATATAACCACTAAAACGTAAAATAACTTTCGAAAAATTTCTTATATTTTCGGGCAAATTTTCAAGTGGGCGTGGCAAAATTACGTCGGTGCAAGCTCTTTACTACAGAAACTAGAACTTAATAAAGATAAAAAATAATGGTCAGCTCAAAGTTATTGATACCCACGAGGCAGAATCGGGCAGTAAATGAGAACTGGGAAGTTTCGCCGAAGCCGATGACATCGGATTTCGAAATGCATAAAAAAATCGGGACCGAAACTTGAAAGTGCGAAACACTGACAAAATGCGTAAATTTTACTCCTAATGTGTAAAAGTTGTTAGTAGGTATGTATGTTAGCGCGATACTTTCAAAGATTTGCATAGCAAAAAGAGGAAGATAGTTTTCCAAAATTATGGATTTTTCACGGAAACTAAATTCTTAATCTCCAAAATCATCGAAAATACGGAAAAATCACATGTCTGAAGAAGTTAAAGCGCAAAAACTTATTTTTATTATTTCAGAATAAAAGCAACCATTAGCAAAAAACATAACTGAAAAGCGGACCCTTTACGAAACTCGCGATGGCAAAAATCAAACTATACGTTTTCGATTGTAATTACATTTCATTTCCCTTCTTTTTAAAACATTTATAATATCTAAAAACCTGCGGCAGAAACGTTCCCGATTTTTCTTTGAAAGTAGGTTAGTCTACTTACACGCGGGTTTCCGTTTGTTTGTCTGAAAGTTAGGGGTTCGGTTTACATGCGAATGGATAATACGCAAGTATATAAGGTAAGATTTTCGTAAAAATAAAAAGAAATTTTATTTGTTTACTTCATAACTAAACTTAAAAAATAATTTAAAGGAAAACAATATGATTCTTGTAAAGGATGCAAAACGATTACGCAAAGAAAGGAACGCACGAGTTTCTTTGCTTGCACGTGGAAATTAGGAATACGTATTTTTTACTGCAATGACGATGATTTTTTACGGAAAAAAAGGACTGTAAATGAAAAATAAGGACTATAAGGGTCCTTATTAAGGAGTACCAGAATGTAAGGAGTTTATAAGGACTTGTAAGGACCGTGCGAACCCTGGCTTGGCGCTGGAATGGGAAATATTCATTACACTTATATAATTGTCTATTTTTAAAAAAATTTGTACTTGACTTTCTTTTTAATGTTTCACTTTTACCTGTTTTTTATACTCTGATTGTACATGTATTTGCTGTCATGGCCGTAGCCAGGATTTGTTTTTTCAAGGGGGGGGGGGGGACGATCATATTGAAGAAAGTTTTTTCTTATCAAAGTATTTTTAATTTCCAAATTGTAATTTAATAACTTCATAAAATTTGGTAGGGGGATTCTCACTTTATTCCTATTTACACGGTTTAAGAAATAGGTAATTAATTTTAAAAATTCAAAACTCGTGAGATCTTTTTTTTTTCCTTCTTCTTTTAATGAATTACTATGTATTGAAAATATTGGAATCCTTTCTGTACATTGTTAAAAACTGAATGCTGCTAAAAACGCACAAGTTTCAGCATCTCTTCACATCACACCACATAATAAGTAACGTTATTTTAAATTATGAAATCCAGTGTTCATTAAACATGAAAAACAAAGGGTTGCATATTATCGGTAAAAAGAAGCAAATTGCTTAAACACGTGTATAAATACATTGTATTTCTTAAAGTAAGGGAGGGGAAATACCCCCCCCCCCCCCCCCCGATTGCCTTCCAAAACCTTATCGTAGTAAAAGATTCTAAGAAAAGCAAATCCCCCTGTAAGATGATTGTCTTTTTTTTTTTTTTGCAATTCTTATAGAATCCTGAGATTAATGTGCTTTAGTGGAACAGGGGGCAGAGTGAAATGGAAAAATATTTACCCTGTTTGAAGGAGCAACTTTAATAACTTTTTACTGTGTTATGTAATATTAGTTGATTCCAGTCAAAAAATGGTTAGCTCTAGCTTCAAGCTATACGTTAATACAAAGCCATTTTCAAAATTTAATGTTCAAGTTGTAACATTTCGTTCAAAAATATTTTTTCTATTATACTCGTATAATGATAAAATTGATAAAATTACTGTTATATTATTTACTGCACTATTAATTAAGACTTTCTAATGTCCAGTGATAATTTATTTTATGTTTGGCATATTTTGGTTTCAAATGTTTAGTACTATTTGTCATGTGCATATGGGGCAAATTGAGGTAGCATTTTATTTCACTTTGTCCCTACACTAGTCATCATTGAACTAAATTAGTCCTTCATTTATACATTCATTCAATTTTAAATTCATTTATTTGTTCTTTTATTAAGTAGTTTTTTCATTCGTTCATTTAATTAATCATTTATTTTCCTACATTCATCAATTCCTTTGCATATAAACTCATTTTATCGATCATTCATTCGATTAGTTATTCATGTTCAATAAAAAGTATTCATAACTCTCGATATTATGAATCATTACATGTTATTTGAACAACCTTAGGGCAACGCAAATGAAATTCCCAAAGGGAAAAATATTATTTCAATGCAAGTTCTATTATAAAATTCATAGTTCTTTCCCTATGTACTGTTGTTTTCAAAATGGATTTCCAATTTGTTCAATTTTGAAAAATAATTAATTTTAACTACCCCATATATCCCCCACTTATTTGAAGCAAGGGTAAAGATTTATGAATATAAAGGATGAATAGCATCATATGCTATAGTCCTCAGAGATGTTACTACACCATAGATTGCAGTCTTATTACTGTAGTAAATAACATTTGCATTATTTTAATTTTTTTAGCAGTAGAGTAGTCATTAAATAGCTCATTTTTTAAATGAATCTATTCTAAAAGTAATTAACGAGTATTTATTCTACATAATTGTATTCTATGGGGGGGGATTCAATCTTTTTTTCTAATACCCCATATCGATCGGTTTACAAAGCATTGATGATAAAAAAGAATAATTTAATTAATATATGCCGCACTCGCTTCAGTCTTGCAAGAAAAAAGAAAAAATAGCACTATAGTGCTGGTAAATATTTTTCAACGCTGCTAAACAATGCAATTATTTTTAAAAATTGGAAATGAATTATATTTATTTGTTCCCCTTTGTAAAATACATAAAACTTTAATTGTTTACATGCACTTCCGTTCCACATAAAGAACATTAAAAATATCTTTCAAAGCATGCTTCTAAATTTTATGCATAAATTACTGCGTCAAAATGTCCATAAATGTCAATTTTTCCACAAAAACCTTTTTTTTATTATTTTTTTCTCCACTAATACTTCAAGGTGTTTAAGTACAAATTTCTTTTTATTCTAAGTTATGCAAATTATTTATAGTTAAAGATTAAAAAAAAGTGATTTCATTGCTTGCAGTATATTAACAAGTTCTCAGCAGATACAAATACGAATGCATATAAGCTTCAAACAGCTCCAAATTCAACAGAAACCTGCTCAAAAGAATCGAACAAAGCACATCGAGCGCGTTCTCGGCACCTACGGAGCAGTCGAGCTGAATCCGACAGTAAACATCGAACTCAAATCGATGTCGCGGTACGAGAATCCCTCTCTCCTCAATCCTACGTCGATTTCACCGCCAAACCGGTTGAAAACGACAGGAGAGCTCTATTCGAGGCGTGCGGGAATCGCGCTGCTTGTTCGAATGCAACCCTGCTCTGTTCTATCGCAGATGAAAGGGGAAGATGAATGAGGCGTTTCGAACGGCAGGAAAATCGTTCGCATTCGAACCCGCTTTTCGATCGAATCGAATACGATCGAACGCGTTGTAGATGAATTCGGGCATTAGATATAATATGCTCCAAAGCCTTAATAACTGAAACCTCTTACTCTTCCAAATGAATAAGAAATAAAAGACAAAAGAATATTATTAAGACGCAAATTTAAAAATATTGCTAACACAGATTTCGGGATTACAAGGAGGATGTTTAACAATGCTCAAAGTTATTTATGTTTTAATAAAAGAGTTCCTTTTAATTCTGAAAAACTGCTTGCAATATTTTTGCAAATATATGTTTTAATATTGTTGGTTTCTTCATTGCTTTTATTGTTTCCTCACAAAAGTTTATAACTTGACATTTATGGAAAGTGAACTTGGTGTTGGTATTAAAGAAAAATCTACAGATTATTTACTATTTCATATAACTCCTATAATACAGAGTTTTAAAAACCCTAAAACAGGTATATTATACATTTTAGTCCTAAATATTTCATTATCTTTTTTTTTTTTTATGAAAACATCAAAACTTAAAATAGCACAAGCAAATTTATTGAAATGCCAAAAAAAGTGGATCCTTGTTTGCAAAACGAATAAAATACTTGCACCTTGCTCCCAACAAATGGCACAAGATAGTAGGACTACAGCTCATGTGATTTTAAAGTACCAACTTCATATGAAGTACACACAAGTGTTGACAAAAGGCGGAAGTGGTGGATGTACAATTTGTATGCTTTTCAAAGGTATGCACCAGAAAAGGAAACCATGTAAATTTAATTTTTAATATATCCCTAGCCCACGTTACATTTTTAGTCTTGGAATTTGTTTGAAACTCATGAAACAAGTTGTGGTACAACTGAGAAATGGAGGAAAAATAGTCTTTTTTCAAACAAGAATTATTTTTCAATGGATGGTCAAATAGAATTTTAAAACAATTAAATAAAAAACCTTACTACATATAATTTTATAGCTTGAAAAGGAGTAATTTCATGTCAACGCCACTAATATAATTTTCTGAAAAGCTAATCACTGAAATTTTTAAGTTTTTAAAAATGGATTTAAACATTTATTTCTTAAGGAATTATTTGAATAAAAAAAGAAAGGAATTATTTGAATTTAAAAGCAGCAAATGCACTGGCAAATGAAATTTTGGTATCTTAAACTACAAGAGCTAGAGGAATTGCCTAAATATACCTCTTCAATGCTAAAATTATAATATTCTTTGACATGTATCAAAAAGAAGAATAAATTATTGTCATGGTAGAAGACTGCAGTATTTGGACATAGATTTTTTCAAGTCATTTTACTTTGGTAGCTTTGAAAGTTGAAACAGTGCTGTATTGGGAGGAATTTCGCATATATATTCTGATTTTATTTGAAAAATTGAGTGTACTTTCTGTTTATTAAGATTTCAGAGAAAATGCAGAAGCAGTGCTGGATAACTCAAAACCTGTATTAAACATGGTATCTATCAGGGCTCGGAAAATTTTAAAAGTTTTACATGCCCTGCCGGGCATGTTTGTCTAAAATATTACAGGCCAGAACTAAATTTTTACATACCCAGAAGTTTTTTTTATTGCATATTAATAAAAAACATTTGAATTAGTCGGATAGCATTAATCAGACAAAAAATTAAAGTAACTGCTTTATAACATAATCAAGAATTATTTTAACATTCATCTAAATCATTAAAAAATTACATTGCAAATAAATATTACCTAATAAGTCGTCGAAATAATAAAGTTTTGGAAAGAAATATTTGATTGAAAAATTACATGCCCTGCCAGGCAGGTAGAAGATTCATGCCTGATCGGAATTTTTACACGCTCCGGCATCTCAACTTTGCCATACTCTGAGTGTGAATGTGACTTTAATATAATGAACAACATAAATGATTTACAATACTCTTTTTTTAAACTTATTTCAAATGTGTCAAATTTAATACTAATGGATTATCAGTCGATTTATTTCGACCAAAAAAATATAAGACCTTACTTGATAAACTACCATTGAGCACATGATGTCCAATTGAAAACAAGGCGCAGGCAAAACGAATGAATCTCGCTCAGTATATGCAATATATTTTCAGAAAAGTAAAAATTCTTAGCATTTTCTACAATTTAATATAAGTTATTCATCATCTTCTTACCAGAATTTCTTTTAGTTAAGCGTTTTCGTACTTTTAAATTTATGTACAGTGTACCTTCTGCTACTTTCAAGACTACAGCACTGCTTTTAAAATTGCTATTTATGGGCATTATTATTCAGTCTAATTTGGCGTGGACATAATTCATATATTATACAAAGCATTACTTCTTGGAATGCAGCCCATTATTACTTTAGGGCAGCGTTTCCCAACCGGTGGTACGCGAACATAATAGTGCAATGGCGGAATTTTTTTTATCGCTAACGTAAAAGAAAACACGGAATAAGAAATTTACATACATAATTAAGTATAAAAAGGATTTTTTTGAAAAATAAATTGCGTTTTTCAGATAATGCAGAAAAGTCGTGAACTGGTATAGGGAAGCATACATAGAAAATGTGAAATGTACTTATTGCTACTTTTGCTTGATTTTTAAGATTTGGATCACAAATTGGTACCGAAAGATATTTATTGATTTATTTTAAAATTTAGAACGCATATTTCTCCTACCATTTCCCACTTTTTCCTCGCAGGCGTGAGAAACGAGCAAGAAACCTGAAAATTTGCATCATTTTCGGCTATAAAGACTAACATGGAACCAGAACGAATTTATTCATTAGTTTTAAATTTGGGACTTCTTTTGGACATTTATTCCAACTTTTCTGCATTACCGCTATTAAAAATTTTAAAATATGTAAATTTTAATTTTTCTTTAAGTTTCCAAAACGTTACCAAATTTCGTATATTTCAACGTGAAAGTGAAACCTATCGGGAAAATAGGGTTTTTAAAAATTTTTAGGAATGCATATGTTTACAGCCCTAATAAATATTCAAAAAGAACTAATAATGAAAAAATAATAATTAAAAAAATGTAACTGTATGGAACTAATGAACATGTTAGTAAATTTTATAGTCTTGTCCCCTTATAGAAGGGGGTTCGCCATTTTCTTTCGGATCTTAGAAAGGGTTCGTAAGGGAAAAAAGGTTGGGAAACACTGCTTTAGGGTATGCTTTTGGCTTAATCTTTCAACTATTTCTTGTAACTAGATAGACGTCTTTTTTTTAATAATGCGTCAATGTCAAAAATGGAGCTTTTTTATCAACAAAGAAGCAAAATTTGAGCAGTCGCATTCAATCTAGTGAAAGTTTGAGGTTTACATGCGTAGTTGGAACTTACATTCTCAAGCTTCTTCAAATGATGTATTGTACTTATTCAGGTGTTGTGTTAGAGGAAAGTTGGGTCCGTTTACAGACCTTTCACAAAATTTCAATCACTCAAGACTGACTCCTCACAAAATTTTGAAAAAACCAAATCAGACCTTTTTCAAAATAATTATCAAATAAACACCAGAAGGAAACCCAAAATAAAAACCTAAGTCCTTTCAAAATTTCCGTTCCCATTGCAAAATCAAATATTTTTCAGAAAAGTATTTGATTTATCACAAAAATCTGTTTTAAATTCACAAAAATAGGGCCCCACGAAATACGTTGGATCCACCCCCTACGTATTATTGGAATGGTTTGTCAATGTAAAGTTGAGTGGACTGCATAATGTGGGTTAGGGCTCATTCATAAATGATGTCAAGCTTCAAGGGGGGAGGAAAATGGTTTGAGAAATTGTGACGAGGGGAGGGGATAACAAGAAGTGTGACATTACATGTTTCGATCTCTGTAAATACATTTAAAAACAGCAAATTACATTCATTTTAAAAATTTTCTCTCCATGATAAGGTTTTAAAGTTCATTGATCTTTTTGTATCGTAAACACTGATGCTGATTAAGGTTTAAATTTACTTCTTGTTAACAGTTTAAAATCTTTACTTCTTGTTAAAAGGTTAAATTTTCTTAGGCATTAACACTTTTAGAATAAAACAGCGTGGGTCATTTTTTCAGAATTCGAACAACTAATATATTTTACTGTTCTATACTAATTATCTTTTGTTCTTTTGTGTTGTAAACCCTTATCAGAGATAGTTTTGGTTCGTATGTCCTTGCTCACAAAGGATATTCAGGTGGACATTTTGTTTGGGAGTGAATATTTTGCAATTAAACTTCTTAAATCGCCTTTGAACTAATTATAAGAATTTTTTTTTTTTTTTTTTTGATTCTCTATCTTAACTTATTTTACATCACGATAGAATTATACAGTAAAAGAAAATAAGACCAAATGTACATCTGTTTTCTGCAGGGTCACTCTGAGTAGTAGGAATTAGAAGAATAATAGAAATACAAATTAGAAGAAAGTGAGCATCAGTTAGAAAAAATATAAATCTTTCCAGGCAACCCGTTACATTACATAAATTTTACTCTACATTTTAATACATATTACATATAATTCAATTATTACAATCAGTCAAAATGTATGCTATTACTGTTAAAATACCTGTGGAATAATTAAAAATCTTATAAATAAGGTTTATAGAAGTGAAAATGAAAACATTTCTGACACTTGAAATGGATATTTACCAATAGCAGGATAACCTAAATAGAACCTGTCGATACCAAACATGCCAAGAAACAGTGACAATAATAATGCAGTTTCATAAGAGTAGCCATTTCTGAAAGATAAAATATCATTAATTATCAGAAAAATTAAAAAACATATTAGTTTTGTTTCAGTAAAACAATTATTCTACAATACAAAATAGTCAAATTTAATGTAACATGATATTACAGAGAACTACATAAGGCTCATGTCCAATGCTCAAAAATGTATGGAAATGAGATCTGGGTTTCCTTGACATTGCAAAGGACTGAATGAGACCACACTGAAAAAATAGGATATTTTAAATAAACATAAATTCTGATGCGGCGATGGATTGTCTCTGAACTCAAAGAAACATTGACCTGAGGGACTCTTCAATTTTTAGATGAGTACTGTAACATCAAGTGTTCAATAGATTCTCATAAAATAAAATGACGAAATCAGTATTATTGAGGAAGAAATTCACAAAAATAATACACATTTTGGGTTACCAGGGGTCACGTCACGCCAGAAGAAACGCAGGTCTGTTTTGACAAAAAAACAAGTTTTTGTCTGTAAAGACAAAATAGATTAACAGTAGTTAATAAGAAAAAAAACACGTGGGTGAGGAATTACTTCAGTCCAGGTAACGTCCAATTCGTCACAGAACCGGTTCAAGTTAATTTCAGCAAGCAATGGGATATTATTTACTCTGTGTGTGTGTTTTTTTTTAACCCCAGTTACAAATGTGAAGGTTTTTATTTTCTTTTAATTCATATGCGACATTATTAATTCATGACATAGAATTATCTCGCTTTCGAGAAAATTACAGCCTCGCGGTATAAGCCACCAGAATTTTAATGAATAGAGCTCAAACGCAATTAACGAATGTAGGCTTGGTCATATTGTTGCCTTTTCCCATATGACGATTTTTTTATTATTCCTTCACAAATTTCCAATAATTAATCAAAACAACCCTTCAAGATATTCAAATCAATCAAAACAAACCCTTCACAAAATTTTGAGCTACTAAATCATACTTTTTACAGAATTATTTATTACATAAGTGGCCAAAAATAACTATAAATTTTAATCAATCTGATTAAATTTTGAATTTTCACCAACATATTAACCCTGTTGAAAATGCTCGATCGACCCCTGGTTACAAGGATCTGTTTTCTTAATGCAAATATTGAGCTTCTAAGGATAAGCATAGAATTGCTTCATTGTGATTGTTGCTTAGCAACTAGCAGCTCAAAGCTTTTTCTGGATTGAAGAATTAAAGAAGACATTCATTGTAACTAGAAGTATTATGAATGCCAAATCGTACATCCAGTTCAATACCGCCAGAAGTCATGGGTGCCACTCTTCAAAAATCACAAGACTGAACATTTTTAATGAAACTGCGTAATAATGTCTAGCATCAATATTTCATTATTACAAGCAATAAATTATCACTATTGCTGTCATTAACAAGAACTTGTATGTTGATGCAATACATATATATACACACAAATTTGTGCTACAAAAACTAATATTATTTGTACCACACAAAGAAAATTTTTTAAAAAGCAATTCTAAACTAGTTTTTGCAAAATAGCTCTCAACTTTCAAAACAACTGAAATATTCGAAGGATGCAAGAGGATTGAAATCTTGGCTACAAGAAGCGATTCTCGGCGAAGCAAGTGTTCAATGTTGGCGTGTTTCCAAAAAAAATAAGTTTATAGTTATGAAAAATAGAAATTATGAAACCTAAAATACTTGAAACAAGAAATACACATTATTTGTCAATACTTTTAAAAAATTACTGTCTTTTTAAAAAATATTACTTCAGCATTATCGCTAAAAGACGGAATTCCGTCCCCAGGACGGAAGAGTGGCAGCCGTGCCAGAAGTGCAGCTTCGCAATTTTTTATTTTATGGCATTCAACATGTTGGCTAACATTTTGAATATCACTATCTTGTATTTCATGTTCAAATGAAATACAAGTGATTAAGTTTAATATTATTAATCACATGTAGCTATATTTCATTTCAAACCCCTACGTGTTAGCACTGCAATCAGCGATGTAGCTAGCATGGGTGACACCTGGGGTGGGTAGTGATGGTGTCGCCCCCTTTGGAAAAGATTACCCCCCCCCCCCCCAAAAAAAAAAATCATGTAAGTGAGAGGTATGCATTTTAATGAAATATATTAAACAAATTTTTTAAAAACCTCAGCTTTGAAAAAGAAAAACACCAAAGGTATCAGTGCGCCCAGAAACCCCCCGCACCTGCACCAAAGGTATCATGAGCCTCATCATATTTAACGTATTTACTGACAGCAAACAGTTATGATTCGCAAATAAAATACATTGCAAATATATTTTTTAATGAAGTTAAAAATAGAAGAGAAAATGATAGTAAAAAATATCCAATTGAAAGTTTTGTTTTATTCCACGGAGCTTTTAGGGGGTTTTTTCCACCGTGTCTGAATGTCATCCCTGAATGGGCAACACCAGGGACGGGCTGCCCCCACTTAGCTAAGCCACTGACTGCAGTACCACCACAAAACCAAATATTTGAAAATTTGCACTTATGCCAGTATAGAACTTGATGTACAAAACTATAGTTCTATTTTGGTCTAGGATAAATATCAGAATTCTTTGTAATGGAAGTTTTTTTTTTTTTTTAAGTATTCCTAATATTTAAAATAAATGATTAGTAAGAATTTAATATTTATTTCATAATATGTTAAAGTATTTGAAAAGCTATAAAAATAATTTTGTTACAAAATGAGGCAAAAATTAATCTTTACATCATAATTTGAATGTAACTAATGATGCACAATATTCTTGGGGGAAATATCTGAAGTTTTCCCTGTGTATTAACCCACTTACAAAATCATACATTAAGTATGCCGTATGCCTGTATTTTGTAAGCAAATAATAGTACTTCATGCTTAAATAAAATCTAACTATATTGATTTAAGAATAGTTAAGTAAAATGTAATTTTAGGTCACTTACATGTTTTCAATCTTATATTGCAAGATGATAGTAATGTAATATGGTTTTATCATTTGATGTTATAAATGAAACAAAAAACAACATACACTTTAACTCATAAATAGCTCTGAAAAAAGGGTATTCATTTCAATTCTTGACTCGAGAACAAAATAGTATCGGTGTAGTGATGGATAGCCAAGTCAAAGGTGAAAGTACCAAATTAAGTCCTTGTTTGCCTTTTAATTAATTTTATTTAACAATTAAACACAGAACAACAACTAAATTAAAAATCAGACGGAAACATATTATTTCGGGCATATTTGAAGGAGCGTGTCTGGAAAAGGCTCCAACCTCGTTGCATGAAATCCAAGTTTCAAGTGAATCTTCAATTTGATTGTCAGACCAAGGTTGACTGGTTGCATCAGACACGATTTATGGCATGACTCAAGTAAATCACGCGAACAGATTCTCAACAAGCTCAAACAATTACTCAAGAATTTAAACACGAAAGGCACATTCAAGATGGAGTAGTTAAGTGTGCAATCAGAATAATATGAATTTCAAAAACCGACATATGTAATTAACAAATCATTATTTTTATTCTTGATATATAATTAGAACATTGTACGTTACCAATAAAAGTACATTGCAAATAAGGGTTTTAAAAACCATATGCAGGTATAATAGTCAAAATTAAAAGTTAAATGCCAATGTTTACAAAATAGTTCTAACTTCTTATTTAGGAAAATTTTTACTAATATGTTCTTTTAAAATAACTACTATGTAATAAAATAATTAAAATCTACAGGCTCCATTATTTTAATTACAGTTACTTGTTGAAATATTTGGACTAATATATTATATCTCAGTAAAATACTACATTTTCTAATCAATATTTGGTCAAGCCAAATATTATGCAAAAGGGTGACATTTTTTGCAACATCCCTACTTGTAACACAAAAATTTATGCATTTGCAAAAAATTAGGCCTTTTTTAGAGAGAGCGAAACTCTTCTATTGGATTAAAAGCTTTTGAGTGTATATGTACAACACAGGGGGGGGGGGGGGGGGTGATTTGTGATTCCTACAAAATAACAGCTGTTTGAAATTAAACAAAAACATTTTAAGATTATGCCTTCCAATACATACGTAAATTGACAATCAAAATCTTTTTCAAAGGTTGTTTCATTTATTCCTGTCCCAGGCTTACAAATAATTCCACCAGCAGTGACACATGTAACTGAAATTGAAAAATATGTATTAAAATTAAATTCAAAATTATTAATGATCACAACACACAAAAAAGAACTCATTGAAATAAGCAATGAAATGAAGTTTAGAATGCAAGATAAACTGGTAGAAGTACAGTACTTGTACATGAATTTGGTCTTTGATCAAATTTTGTGAAATACAAACTTTGAATGCAGTGGTGTAGTTGAGGGGGAACATGGGGGGACAGCGTCCCCCTACCTTTTTATTTTAACGCAAGCATCCCCTACTTGTTTTAAATTTTAACATAAGCGTACCCCCACTTTTTGATGTTGGTATATGTAAGCATCCTCCCACCCTTTTTTTCCAGGACTACACCACTGTTTGAATGTCACGAAAAATTAGCGAGATGTGAATTAAAGAGAAAAAAAAAGATTTTACAATCATGGTGAGCATTTTCAAATGCCTTTCCGGAGAAAATAGACAATTTTGAGTTGTTCCTGTTGCATTGGAAATGTGCTATAGTTAAGCAAGACACAAAAACATTATAATTATTTCAAAGCATGAATGATATTTTGCTTTTCAAATAAATTTAACAACACCAAACAGATTTATATAACTTACAAAAAAGCATTTAATAGTTACAAAGTCACAAAAACTAAAATTTAAGAAATTTTTCTTTTACAATGTAGTAACGGAATGTTTTGAACATAAATTCTATTCATTATACTTTCATTTAAAATAATTTTAAAAATAAAAAACATGTAAAAAATTATAACAACTATTTTAACAAAAATTACCTTTTGCAAGGTTATTCTTTTGGCAATTTTTTGGTTGTTGAGTCTTAGGATCAATATCAGGACCAATGCATTGATATCTCAAGTGTTAAGAAAAAATTGAGAACTTTAACTGTATCTAGCTACAATATGAAATACAATCAGTGTGGCTTCGAAAGGGGAGGACCATGCCTCCTCCAAAAGGAATAAAAGAAATTTGTTATTAACACATTATCTATTTCTTCTGCCCCTTAAAGTAGATTAATCGGTTTAAAGAGATCTTAAGAACATAAAAACTCTTATAACAATTTATTATAAAAAATATTTAGGATGAAGAACCACGCTCCATAAATTATTTTTGGCTAAACTCTTGAATACAATCCTCTTAAAAACGTAAAAATTTACTTAATATAATTCTCAACTATGATTTAGATTATATCCCGATACACTGTATGATGATGAACTGAAAGAAAAACAAATGCTATAAGGCTTTTTCTTTTTAACTAGGTGAATTTACTTTGTGGTATACTAAAAAAGATTTGGAGGGCTGGAAGCAACCCTTTTCTGAAATTAAAGAAATACCTTAAAACAATCATTTAAATAAATCACTAAAAAATATATTTATATTAAACTTTGTAATGATTCATAAATATTAAAGCATTTAAATAGAATTCAGGTGACGAGCTAAAAAATCTTATTAGGATAATGATGTCAAACTTTAATAAAATACACTTCCAATTTAAAATCACAAAGGAAAAGGATACTGTCCCATCAACAAATTTGAACAATTTGCTTCATAAATACATGACATAGTTTTAAAATAGCAAGTAAATATACAGAAGTAGAAAGTAAGGAAAAATCGCATGATAAAATATAACCCTTCAATAAAGAGTAACTCTCATTTTTTCACACACGATTGTGCTTTAAATTAACGTGTAATTATATTTTTTAAACTGTTTACTTGCTCAAAGTTAAATTATTATTATAATGAATAAAATGCATGGTCCCTGGCGTAGTCTACAGGGATTGTCTCAAGCCTGTTATTTTCGACCGATTTTCAAAACGAAAAAGGGTCCAAGAATTCTCCCGGTAGAGGGCGCCTTTAGTAAGGAAAACTAACGAGCGTCTGAATTCTTAAATTTCCCCTATGCTATGCGCATGCGCTAGGAACAAACTCGCCAAATCAATTCTCGCCAAACTTACTGCTATCTTATATTAACCTTTTTCTTGCTTCAATCATGGAGAAAGGATTTATTCCTCTGCACGTGTTCTTTTGTGTAATTAAGATGCCTGAAGTAGGTTATGTTGTTAAAATCTTTTCTTCAATTAATGCGCATTTAATCAATCAGGTGATCCAGTTTTAAACATGATTCTTTTCTTTTCCATTTTATTGTTCAAGTTTGTTTCTTGTTCTGGTATATATTTCAGGATTTTTTTTGTTTGTAACTAGGAATTGTATTCAAATCGTAAATATCTTAGAAATGTGTAACTTTTCTGCTAAATCCTGTACATGATAGGATGTTCTCTTGAATATAAGTGCAGTTTCTTCCTTAGTGTTTTAAGTGTAATGCAATTTCAAATATCCTGCTGAAAAAAGCATATTAGCTGCGATTTGAATACTTTGCACCCTATGTTGTGTAAACTTTAATTAAAGTGACTAAAGCTTAAAATCAGATAGGTATTTTTTTGCAACGATGCCTTAATGCTTATAACCAAGTGTTGTATCTTGACGTGATTGTGATGTTTGGCACAATACAACAAATATAATTTATTACGAAAAGTGGGTTATTTATTATACATATTTACAAGACATTTAAGAAATGCTAACTACACCGGCGACGGCCGTTAATCGACTCTCAATTCTGTAGAACGAGATGTTGCTCGGCAAAACGTCGGGCTGTTGCCAACATCTTCCCCTTTTAAGTCATGACATAGTCCTTGAATCTTTCAGGACGTTTGATGGTTCTTTGTGGTCTGGTCCGCAAAGTTGTTGAAGTGTCGGGTGGAGTAACAAACTCACTCAATAGAGATTCATCTATTTCTGATCTCTCAGTTATGGAGTTGAACCATGTGTCCTGCTGCAGCGAGTCAGAGGCTCTGAACTCGTCAACAAATGGATTTGAATTAGGACATGGTGTTGTACTTGCTTCATACCGATAGCGTAGTTGGTTTGCATGAGAGCGAACGAGTCGTATTCTGTCATTCGACTCAAGAAACACATTGTAAAGGACATTCCCCTTACGTTCTGCTATTTTTCCTGGCTCCCATTTCCAGTTGTTATTTGAGTATACTTTAGCATAAACTAAATCACCTTCTTTGAAGAATCTATTTTCTGCGCCATGATGTTTATTAAACTGAAAATTTTGTTTTTCATTCATTTTGGCAGCTGTGTCGTCAGAAGGACGAATCAAGTCCAAAACTGTTCTCAGTTTTCTTCCAAGCATCAGTTCGGCAGGTGATTTATTTCCGATATATTTGTTTGGTGTGTACCGGTAAGTGAATAGAAATGTATTAAGAGCAGCTTGTAGATCTCCCCCTTGCTGAATTTTCTTAATACCTCTTTTGAAAATGTCTACAAAAATCTCTGCTTGACCGTTTGATTGAGGATGATGTGGAGGTATTCTATAGTGCTGTATACCATTTTTCTTGCAGAAATCATCAAAAAGATTACTTGTGAACTGAGTACCGTTGTCAGAAACTATAATTTTTGGCACTCCATATCTGGCACAAGTTTGCTCGATAAATTTCAATGTTGTAGATGCAGTGATTGTTTTCGTAATGAAGATTTCAGGCCATTTGCTATTTGCATCTATGATGAGCAGGAAGTAATAACCATCTATTGGACCTGCGTAGTCGATATGAATTCTTTCAAATGGCTCTTTTGCTAATGGCCAAGAACGCAGTAATGTCTTGGTTGGTGATTTTCGAGAAGTTTGGCATGAATGACGTTTTGATGTAAGTTTCAATGTCCTTGTCTATTGAAGGCCAGAAAACGTAACTTCTAGAATATGATTTCATGCGTTCCATTCCAGGATGTCCTTTGTGCAATTCTTTTAGAATTCTGCTTCGAAATTTATCTGGAATAATGACTCGTTCACCAAACATTAGGCATCCTTTCACAACTGATAGAGAATCTTTTCTGTTAAAATATGGTCGAATCTCTTCGGGAATTTGATTTTTATGTGATGGCCAACCATGGTCAAGAAACTCTATAACTTTTTGAGCGACTTCATCTTTCTTAATTTCTTCCTGGATAGATTTGTGTGTGATGTTGACTGAATTAACTGAATCTTCCAAAATTTGATTTACTGTTGTTTCCAGATGAACTGAGGCAATGACGATTTCCTCCTCTGGTTGAATTTTGGAATTAATCAGTCTTGATAATATATCTGCGTAACCAAAAGAATCAGTGGAAATATATCTAATTTTGAAATTGTAGGCCAATAAGATACAAGCCCATCTTTGAAGTCTATTTGCAGTATGAGCGGGAATACCTTTTTATGATCCAAAAATGCGTAACAGAGGCTGATGATCAGTTTCCAGAATAAACTCCCGACCATAGACCATTTTGTGGAATTTTGTTACGGCAAAAATTAATGCAAGTCCTTCTTTTTCTATTTGACTGTATTTTTGCTCTGTAGCTGACAAAGTTCGTGAAGCGTGAAAAATTGCTTTTCTTGAACCGTCTGGAAATTCGTAATGTATTACAGCTCCAATTCCAGTATTACATGCGTCAGCTGCTACAATGATTGGCAATTCTGGATTATAGTGAGTCAAAAGAAGATCACTTTGCAAAATTTTCTTGATGTCATCAAAAGCTTTGTCGCATTGCTTAGTCCATTTCCACTCAATATCTTTACGAAGAAGATTATCTAATGGTTGTCTGAGGTGCTGAAGTCTGTGTACAAATTTTCCATAATAATTTATAGCTCCCAATAAAGATCGTAACTCAGAAATGTTCTTTGGAACAGGCATTCTTTTAATAGCTTGAATTTTCTTTGGATTTGGAAGAAGTCCATTTCCATCTATTACATGCCCTAAAAATTCAATTTGGGGTAAAAACAGTTGACATTTTTCAGGACGCACTACAAAACCGTAGTCCTCAAGCCTTGCAAAAAGTTCTTTTAAATGCCGTTTATGCTCAGAAACAGATTTGCTTGCGACCATGATATCATCAAGGTAAGCACTGGTGTTTTTAAGACCAGAAATCATAGCATCAATAATTTTCTGAAATTCTCCAGGTGCTGGTTTTACTCCAAAAGGCAATCTATTAAATTTATAAAGACCTTTATGAGTGTTTATGGTAAGCAATTTACCTGAATGTTCATCTACTTCAACTTGGAAATAGGCATCGGACAAATCTATCACACTGAAAATACAATTTCCAGCTAAGTTTGCAAAAATATCCTCTGGAACAGGTAACGGATGATTGTTCGATTCTAATGCATCATTCAGTCCTGTTGAGTAATCTGCACATATACGTAATTTTCCATTAGGCTTCTTGACTACTACGATAGGTGCTGCCCATGCTGAATAGTCAATTGATGAAATTATTCCTAACTTTTCCAATCTATCTAACTCTTCTTCAATTTTTGGAAGTGCTGCATAAGACACTGGTCTCTTGTTTCTAAAAATTGGTTGAACACCATCTTTTAACTGTAGTGTTACCTTTGTTTTTGTACAACGACCTAATTCTGTCGAAAACACTGCAGGGAAATCCTTAACAAGTTGCGAATTAAAATTTTCGTCCGATACAGAGCGGACACTGCAACATATTGAAGACATCGGAACATCCCACAAGTTGAAAAGTTCTATCCATTGTATTCCAAATAAATTAAGATTTGGCACTTCTGTCACGAAACAAGTTCCAGTTTTTGTAGTATCGTTAATTGTAATTTCGCAGTCAAATTTATGAGTTAGTTTTACTGGATTACCAGATGCACTGTTGGCAGAAAATTTGGTTTTGTTCGCCATAGGTTTTCCTATTTGTTCCCATGTACTTTCAGAAATAATGGTGATGTCAGAAGCTGTGTCGAATTGTAATCTAACCAATTCATTATTTATTTTAACTGTAATGTATTTCCTTTTATCTTCGAAAGAAATTTTATTTACAGCAAAAAGGGCTTCAGTATTTGGCGAAAACGTCGTTATTTCCTTTTGCACCTGTCCAGTCGTAATCGCTTGAATAGTTGGCGAAAAATTCTTTATTTTCTTTTTCCTTCGTCTAGTCGGAATTGCTTGGCGACCGCTATTACAATATCCTTCTTTATGTCCTATTCTATGACATTTTTGGCATTCATGCTTCGAATAAGTACAGTTCTTTGCGAAATGCATTTCACCACAAAACCAACAAGGATATCTTGGCGACTTTAGTCCGCCGTTATCTTGCTTTGGCGATGACGCACCACGCTTGGCGTAATTCTTTCCAAACTTAAAATCAGACGATTTTACAGTGCGGGATTCTCCAAATTTTTCCTCGCCAAATTTTGCAAGTTTTTCATTTGAAACTTTGTTAATTGATGATTTTGCGGGGGTGAACTGTTGTATCATCGCTGCGTCTTCTTTTAATGAAGTAAAAGCTTGGCATTCTTCTACCAATTTACGAATGTCAATTGGCGATGTGGCAGATTGTTTATCCATTAATTGTAGCAATCTGGCACGAATTTCAAAATGTTTTGGCGCGTTAAGACCGTTGATAAAAATAAGACACTTGAATTGTTCTACATCGAGTTGATTATACTCAATATCTTCGCATTTTTTATTAACAATGCCTGCATATGTGGCGAAATCATCCCAGTCATTCTTTTTAATTTGAAGACAGTTAAATCTTTTATGAAATACTGACTGTTTGGGACTAAGAATAGATTTCAGCTGGCTAACTGTATCGTTAAATGACACATCTTTGAATTTCTTTGGAAGAATGTAATTGATATATTTATTGTAAGATGCTAGGTCTAACTTACGTAGAAGCAATCTTACCTTTGCGGCGTCATCCAATTTAGCTGCATCGGTAATGAACGTTTCTTCATACCGTGTGTACCACTTATCGAACGACAGTCCACTTTCTGCGTCATAAACAAAATCACTGATTCCATTAGCCAAAGTTTCCATTAAAAACTCAATATTATCTGCTGCATTTGAAACTGCAGTTGTTGAGGAACTTTGACGACTGGTTTCTTCCAAAAGTTCAAGTCGTTTATTTGTTGAGATTACCAAAGCCGTCAGCTGCTGTAACAAATCTTCGGTTGTAGCCATTTCTTTCCGTTTGCTGATACTTCGAGACTTTTAAATGTAAAAGATTCTTGAAAATCCTCGTCGCCACGTTGTTGTATCTTGACG
The DNA here is from genome assembly GCA_038502835.1 of Octonoba sinensis. NCBI lineage: Eukaryota > Metazoa > Arthropoda > Arachnida > Araneae > Uloboridae > Octonoba > Octonoba sinensis. The sequence goes on along the minus strand of CM076605.1, from coordinate 86,146,036 downwards.
TGATTGTGATGTTTGGCACAATACAACAAATATAATTTATTACGAAAAGTGGGTTATTTATTATACATATTTACAAGACATTTAAGAAATGCTAACTACACCGGCGACGGCCGTTAATCGACTCTCAATTCTGTAGAACGAGATGTTGCTCGGCAAAACGTCGGGCTGTTGCCAACACCAAGGTAATTTCAAAATTTATCATTCTAATTTCAGCTCAATATAACGTTCGTAGTGAACTATATTTTTCATTTATTCTTTAATTCCTAGGCATTAGGTATATGTTGAATTTTTAACAAAATTGATGTTTTAGAGCTCAAAATTTGTCCAATAGTTTGAATCAAATGTTTATACTTTATTCGCTTCTCATGGATTTTATTATTTTTTTTTTTTTTAGAGAGTCATTGCGAACTAAGAAATGTGAAGCTCTAGTTGAATTTTAGCCCTGGTGCAGATGTTTTAAAATTCTGCATCATGGTTTTAATTTTACTGGTAATCTGAAGCTGACAAAGAAATTGAGAATTTTCTCTTGATAATGTACTAATGTGTGCATACATGAAAAAAAAGTTATTGAAGTTAAAATTTTATTCAGTAAATTTCATTGTTACTTGCCTGCAGTTCAGCTTGCACTCTTCTGTTTTTATACTTTATTTGCTCTTGATCTCTATGCTTTTAGAGAATGCAAGTGAAAAATTATCCTTACTAAACTAGGTGAATTTTAGCCCTATAGACAGCGGAAGATGTTCCAAATTGCATCAAGGGTTTAATTTCACTGATGAATATTTTAAAAAAGTGTTGGTAGAAATAAAGTGTTTTTTATGTGTTTGGTAATATGTCATTTCTGTGTGTGGGCGGAAAAAATGCATTAGAATATTTTATCTAGTAGAACTATTTTATAGCTTATTGTACCCTCTAATGCATATTATTTACATCAGTTAATAAATTGCAAATGATTATTCTTGTCCCTAATTTATTCTAATAAAGAAAGCACATTCATGTGTTGGTACACAAGCACTATACATATATTTCCAAGTATAATTCTTCTGCATATATATATAGAATTTATATTCGTATACATGTGTGTATGTATATATTTACACATATATTGCACTTATTAGTTTGGATTCAGTGATTGTTTTGTTATTATATTAATATTCTTTGCTTCTTTTTTTTTTTTTTCATGACTTGGGCAATCCTTTTACAGGTTTTGTAGTGTTCTAATTAAATTCAATTCCTGATTTTTAAGGTTTATGTTGTGTTTCTTAAAGTAATATTTTTCAATAATGATATTGAAGTGCATTGGGAAAGTTATCATGCGATGTCAGAAGTTACATGTACTTGAATTTTAATTAATAGATATGACTGTATTTGACAGTAAAAGCTGTTATTTTAGGTTTCATTGATTATATGAAAGTAAGCATCTTCTCTTCAAATACTATGTTTATCAATGAAAATGAAATTTAAAATGCTATTTAGTTTTAAAATATTAATACTGAGTCATAATAATATAATTTAAAATGCAAACATTCTTAAATTTTGTGATGCACTAAATGCAAGCTTTCAGATTTACGGAGTACAAACTGTTTGAATTACTGCTCAACATGCCAGATATATCTACCATTAAAAATGAAGTGTAATTATATTATTTCCTATATATGGGGGGTCCGGTGCATAATGGATTCTCCCTTTAAATATGTTACTATCCATTCATATGAAGTCTCATAGACAGTAGCGTAGTTATGGTTGTTTGCAACTAAAATGCCAAAAATATCATATGGGAAATACTTGGGTACCCGTTATGAGAAAATTTTATATTTTGAGCTGCTAAAAGTAATTTCTCCATCTTGAAGTTTTCTTTAAATTTTATCATGCCTGAAATGTCTATGAGTATTAAATAGTCCTTCCAGAGAGGTGAAATCATGCTGTATTTAAGTTTCTAGAAATTATTTACACATTTACAGTTCATATATAATTTTAGTACCTTTATTTGTTTCATTTCAACATGAGGCACAGTGGAACATCAATCTGTTTAAAACTGCAGCTTAATTAGTTTACTTAAATTCACATGTACACATAACTTCCAAAGTGTTTATATGAAAATAATGGTAATGAAAATAGTAAATTTCTCAATAATAAAATAAATATTTGAATAATACAGAAACACTAAAGTCATTCGTTATTTTGTTGCGAAAATTTTTAACATAAAGGACATCACATTCATTGGAGGACATTGTTATACTTCTTCCTGACCTATTTGTGTCCTCAGGAAATTCATGGATGTGTTTTCAAATGTGGCTTACAGTATTTCATCATTAAATTTTAAAACATACAATAATCACTTAATAAAATTTCTCAGTTTCAATGGTTTCTTTGTTATTTTGATTTCCTTTAAAATTTGGTAATTTTATTTTGTGATATTGTTTGCATTATGTTTCTTAGACCAAAATGCATTAGAATGTAATCTCAGAAGAAAATGTAATTTATATCAAGTTAATCTAGGATGGTCTATGGTCCACTGTATCTCAGGAATGGTTCACAGTGGACTATTTTGTTGAATCCACACAACTTATATTTTTACTCATAATGCATTCCAGATATTGTTGCAAAAAAATTAGGTCATTACAACAAAAGTTTGAAAAATGTCTGTAATTTTTTCAAGCACATAGCTTTTTCCTGTTTTTTTAAAAAATAAGGGCAAGGGCTCCACTGCCCTGGGTCTCCCCTGTAGTGCAACAGTGTCAGATTTGTACATTTTATAAATTTACATATTTTGCCATCAATTTTTTTTTCTGCATGTTTGTACATTGTGCAGAAAATGAGCATATTTAGGGGAAAGCTTGCAGGTTTAAATCCCCCATCTGCAAATAGCCAGAATCAGTGGCGTACGCAGAATTTTTTCAGGGAGGGGGGGTTCATAATGTTCTGAATCTACTAAAAGAAATTCGAGTATGTAATAAAGCACTATTATTTAGGGCTCAAGGGTGGGGGGTTTAAACCTCTACCCCCCCCCCCCCTTGCGTACGCTACTGACCAGAATCAACATACAGCTCTCATACTAAACTGCTGTACTAACAGTAGTTCCGCTTAAGATATTTTTCAATATGCAGTCGCTCATGGTGCAAAGGTATTAAATATATGTGCTTCATAAATTTATATATATTGGTATTAAATTTATGCAGTAAAACATGTAAAATTGACCACTTTTGCAAGCTGACCACCTGTCTAAGTTGACCAATTTTCTCAGGAATGAAATTAGATCTATATTACATAATGTAGGGAAACCTTTGTAACTTGACCACCTGTCTATATTGACCACTTATGTAAGCCAAATTTGGGTGGGAGTATTATGAAAAACCCTTTGTAAGTTGACCGCCTAGTTACAACTATATTTATTTTTTTTATCTATTTTTTCAAAATATTTTTAATAAAACTAAAATAACTTCTCCAGAATATTTTTTATGCCATTGACCACTGACCAGTATTTATCTAGATGGAGGAAACATCAATATAAAGCTTACCTAAAGCTCTTTGTAAGTCACCCATTTGGGAAAACTACCATGAACACTCTTTATTCTTTAAATAAGTTTCTTTCTCTTCTATCTGATATAGCCATTTTGAAAAATTATATATTTTTAGGAAATCTTTACCTTTGTATAAGTAACTTACATATTTAATGAGATATATATCTTTATTTTCTAAGTACTTACTTTTAAAGTTGTATAGGATACATGTTTGTAAGTCATTCAGGTAAAATTTTTCTAAGCATTTTTTAGATAATTGAAAGAAATAGCTAATTACTATTTTAAAGTAACGTTAATGCATGAAGCTCCCTTTATAAAGTTGACGCCCTAACTAAGTTGATAACTAAAGTGCTGCACTGTAACTGGACATGATACAGGTTTCTCTGTATATAAGTGCAAACTATTTGAATTACAGCTCAATATGTCACTCTTTTGAATGAAGAATGTATGGTATTAGGAAAAACAATAAATTCGTTTTACCAAGTTGTTTCGTTTTTGAATTGTGTCACTTTTCTTGCGTTTAACATTTGAGCTATATATTGAGCCAAAAAGCTGCCATTGTGTCCGGCAAGAGTCCCCCCCCCCCCCATATGGGTGCGCATGACTATATTTGCTCATATAGTTGCAATCTCTATTGAAAAACTGTACATCAGACTTGATTTTTTGGCAGAATGCCTTCTGTTGCTCTTTATTTTAACTTAATCCTTTGCTTTTTTTTTTCCTCACCCCCGCAACCATATTTTTAGGGTAGTAATCACCTTTTAATACTCATTAAAATAAAGAGGTAATTGCGGGGGGGGGGGGGGAATAAAAAAAATTAGGACGTTGTGTGTGTTCTTTGACTATGGGTCTTGGGTTTTTTCATGTATGTGTGTGGCCCTTTTGGGAAGGCAGAAAGTGTGGTTCCTATTCCTCATTAATTTGGTGTTTTTAAATGGAATTTTTTTTAAAGTGATAGAAATGAAGATTTTTGAAAAGCAGCTTATACAAATACAAAAACGAGAATCAGCAAACAGAAAAACAGGCTCTAGACCCAGCTAGGCTAATCTTGGTCAAATTAATAACATGCAGTTACCTCAAATCTAATTTTTTTCATCGTTTCATGTATACGTTTATTTTTTAATTTCAGTTATTATTATTGCTGCATTGGAAAAAAAAGAGGTCCCCTTAAGCTCTGAAACACGTGTCTGCAATTCTTATCGTTTAAAGTGCTTAACGTTATTTTTCAGTTCTTTACAAAAATCAGTTTGCGTAATCAACTTGTTTGAAAAATCTAATTGTGTTTTGCTTTTATTAATCACGTTCAAAAACAAATATATCTAAACAGTTTTCTCCAAATAATATGTCTTTTAAATATTCTGCAATACAACCGTAACGGTAAATAATTGCGCAGCATTGCGATCTACAGCGTTATTAAAGTACCCAACCAAATGCAGCCATTGGGAATCATTTATCGCTATTTGGTTTCTGAATGTGCGCCAAGGCGCATGCGCATAGACTGGGGAAATTTAAGGATTCAGACGTTGCCATTTCAAGCTAAAAAAATGCTGCTTTTGATTTTTCTTTCTTTAGCATATTAAATGCAAATTAAAACTGCATATAATACATATTTTTATTGAAAAGCAAAGCAAAACAGTATTATTATGATTTTGCGCCACTTCACTGCATTCAGCTTTAACTAACTGCGAATTTACCTGTATGTTTTTTTTTGTTTTGTTTTTGTTTACGTTTTTGTCAATTTGGTGCTCGAATGATAAATATCACTTGGGAGTAACAATAAAATAAACATCTGGGTGACTGGTTTCTGCGTATTCTATTTCCGTTCAAAATAATAATTTTCCGGTGCATTAATCGCTTTCAAAAATATGATCTATGTCGATTTTCATTCAATGTTTGCATTCATTTTTCTTCAATATGCAGGTTATAGACCGAACCTGTGTTTGCATCTACTGATGAACAAATATAGCATTTAGGAAAAATACGTTGCTACTGTACGTGGTTTTACCTCTTAATAGTTGTATTCTTGAAATGATTCAACTTTTGATCAATATTTTGTATTTTACATGTCTCATTCTTCCTGTTTAATAAAAACTTAGTTTACAGAAGTCGATGCTTTTTAAAATGGAGCTCTTTAATGGATAAGCTTTTTAATATTAATAAGTATTTTACTGAATATAATCCTAACTTTTATTATTGATTTTTGATTGTGCTTAAATTAGATTAAAAATGGAACATTAAGTATGCAAAATGCAGTTTGAGTAATGATTTCTCAATTTATGATATTGAACTTTAGAACATTGGATTGTTTCATATTTATTAATTTTATACTCTTTGTATGCATAAATTATTTGATTATTTAAGTTGATATTTTATGTTGCAGATTTTGCTCAATATGGCTGTTGCAGAATCAAATTTAACACAGTCTGTTGTTATGGTTGATGTGAGTATTTTTCTTTTTTCTTCCTTGTATTTTTTTATTTATTTATTTCTTGTTATACAGCTCAAGAACATTCATGAAAGGAATAAGTACTTAATTGTTTAATTTTTCATCAAATAAAACAAAAAAACAATAGTTTCATAAAGTTTTATTTATTCATTTTACCTTATATTGCTCATCTGAAAATTACATGCTATTAGTTGGAATATCGAGAGAGAGAGAAGAAAGAAAACTTAATTTTTATTCCAACAATGGAATGTTTGAAACTCAAAGTTTTGTCTAAAAGAAATGTATACTTTTGTCTTAGTTATACATATTGAAACTTTTTATCTGGGAATGGGGTTAAACAGGAAACGGGGTGGGGTGCTGTGTAAATTAATCCTTTGTCCAGAGTTTGTTTGGAGTTGCAAAATAATACAGTTGTTCAGGGACACTTTGAATCAAGTTATATATTTTTGTATATTTGACTGAAAAAAAGAAACTAGAAGGTCCAGTGTTGCTCTTGGCTAAAAACGTTATAAAATCGTTTTTTCACTCTTACTTTTTAAATGAAGTCAAATATACTAAAAAAATATGACGTGGTGGGTCAAAGTTAACCGCCATGGCTTAAAGTTACCTGGAATGACTAGTAGATTGATAGGGAAAAATGGGGGTATCCCCAAAAAATTTGCTTGTGACTAGCACATCACCTGACTAATTTCAGGTGCAGTGGCTATGAAGGGGGGATGGGGTTCTGGACAAAAATGATCATTGAAAATCCATTATGTAGATTAAATAAATTGATCTCCCTGAAATTATTACTGTGAAGATTGAAAGGAATAATCGATGCACTTTTGTTTTTTAAGAAACGCAAAAGTCTTCCCCCTCCCCCACCAAAGCTTTAACTCCTACTAATTGTTATTAAAAAAATTTTTAACTTGAAATTTTAAGCAATAAGACTTTTTTTGGTAGGAAGAGGAGGGCACCAGCAGTCAAAGTCCTATTGGAATCCCAGACTGCAACTGTCCAGGTGAGGATCCCAAGCAAAGTTTCCAGGGACCCCATCTGCATTCCAAATATGGTTTCAAATCTTAGCAGGAATGCTTAAAGCAGACAAACAATGTTGTTGTTCTCAATTTGTGCATATACTCAATGTTAGAGCAGTTGACTTCTCTTCAAATGCTGATTTTTTATAGTACACTATTTTTTTATTAGATGGAACATTATTATAAAATGTGAAAACCATCTAATTTTTTATTGCTTAAGTCCGTGGTTCACCGATGGTCAGGGCACAAGTTTTGGGGTGCCCTGGGCAATAACTAATGTCCAGACAAATGTATAGTATTTACAGTCTGTTTTCAGATGTATTGGCAGCGTGAAAACTTGGACTATGCATCTTGGAGGACAAACTTTAAAATTAAGGCGTTCAAAATTACTTTGTGTTTTTTCTTCTTTCGCAGATTTTTTGGACTTATTTTCCTAAGGGTTGGCAAACCTTGTTCCATTAGTGTGCCAGTTAAATTACGGCTCCTTATTTTCAAGTGTCCAGTGTGCCACTTGTCATATTTCTTTTCAAAAATCATTTTTAAACCCCTGATTTGATTTCAAATTATCAAATTATGTTTTGTAACTCTACCTGTTATTTAGTTATGAATTTGCATAAAATATAAATTATCTAAACAGTATTTTAAAAATATCAGTTTAATATATACAGAAAAAAAAACAAATATATAAAAATATATCAGTTTAATATATCAGCACCCTAGTTTTCCCTGTGAAGGCAGGGAAACTAGACCATCACGTACCATCACGGGGTAGACGTACCATCAGAAACGTATGAGCACATGCAAACGTATGACTTTCCCCAGGAGTGGATTTCTGTTACATTTTCACGAGCCACCTTTTGGAATGGAGTTTTGGCTATCGTAGCCGGGATATTGGTAAATTTTACTTTGATAAGTCCTAAAGCAGACATTCTTCATTGCAAGTAAAAAATTTAACTTTCATGGTGTAAAGCCAATACAAGTCAAAATATGTTACTAATTGCCCTAATTTTTTTTCATTTTAAATATGCTGCCCTCTTTTGGAGGCTTCACACATTGGCTCATTATACTTTACTTTTCAAGAGGCGTGCCGCTGAAATGCTTGTTGTGTCCCACGTAATGAGACACGTGCCATCTGTGACCCAGCTTTCCCTATGATGGCAAGGGGGCGTAGATGTACCATCAGAAAAAAAAAAAATTAATATCATTAAAACAATGTTTTGAACCATTGAGACAATTGCATCAAGTTCTTCAAAGAGAGTTCATTTTTTATACATTTTAAAAGGAAAAAGCTAAAATTCCTTTATCTAAAATTCCAATGGTGTTATTATTTTGGAAAATTATTCGACAATGGGCCCTCAACAAAATCAAAAAATCTCTGATTTGCATTGTTTTTCATTTTTATTCATTTTTTGGACTAAAAAGATATTAATCACCCCAGCTGTCCCATACAATACATTTTTGTTTTGTTGTGTCATATGGTATGGTCACACATTTAGCTCCGAAGAAAATTCATTGGTTTACTTACAAGTATGACATCTGCGGATTTTCTTATTTTTTCATTCCATTGAAAGTATTTTTTATTTGGTCAATTTTGATTGTATTAATTTTGTTACTTTCTAAAATTTGAATTTCATGACGTAATTTTAATTTGTGTTAAAGGTATTGCAAAGTGAAACATGCTTTTATTTGAAAACATTTGCATTGTGCATTCTTTTAAGCTGTTGTAATTTTAGTCACTTTGGCGCATTAACGAACTCGAACATGTCACAAGCAACTCCATGAAGGTATTATAAAATATTTTAAAAACATTTTAAATAATATCCTGTTTGAATTAAAAAGCACTCATGATTTTAGATACATCTCTTTTTAATTTCAGCCATAATTAAACCATTAATAAAGTTGTGCCGAAGTACGTAATTATGATTTAATTCATTTTGTTGATGTTACTTCTGTAGCTTAAAGTCTAGTTTTTTATTCAATTTATTAATATTATTTATGTTCATCATTTTTAGTTTATTATCTTTTGGTGTTTTGGGTAACCAATTCGAAAAATGAGATAGAATTATCAGAAAAATTGGCATTCTAATTAATTTTCGGTGCCATTTTGTCGACATCAATTTTTGGAACTTAATTTATAGTTTATTAGCAAAACAGTACGGAAATCAAAGCTACAGATTATTGCGGCTCAGCTAATAGTAGAAAAATTAACGAACCGTTTTGAACAATCATTAGCATGGGAAAAAGAAAAAAAACCTTTTTATTTAATTTGAAGAAGAAATAATCAAATATGGATGAAAAATATTTGAACTACCAAAATTAAACAGAATGGAGCAAACAAATTGTTCGAATTACAGTAGGACACATTGAAAGAACAAGAAAAAATAGAAAACAAACAATTCATAAAAATTAAAAGATAAATTGAAGAAACATATCAACTTAAAGAAACAGGATTCAAAAGCCCATGAACTTCCCTAAAAGTGCACATAACTGGTCTTACAATAGGAGAAAATGCAAAATAAATTAAACTTTAAAACAAATAAAATAGAAATTAACTAAAGTACGTAGAACAGTAAGGGAAAATATTTAACCATTTAAAAACAGGCAACAATCAAGATAAGGTTTAAAAATAAATCAGCCAATTACGAGGATGTACGCCAACATGTAAAAATACGGAAGGAAAGCTAAATGATTGACATTAGGCGGCCTAATGTCGCCGCTCTTGAACATAAAACTTGGAAACTTGAAAAATCATAAACCTTGAAGATAAAACTTGAAAAATCAAGGAACAAAAGCGAGAAATTTAGAAAAAATTTTCTTGCACAACGCAGAGTGGTTGAAATTACAAAATGTTGGACATGTGAGACTTGTTTGTGTGCTGTTTGTACATAACAGTTTTGTAAAATGATAAATGAAATGATTTTTTAAAAATCAGGAATTATAAAAATCACCAAATTTTTCAGAAGCCCTTATAGATTTAATCAAAAAAGAAAAATTTAAAACCAAAACAGTAAATTAAAACAAATCAATTCAAAAATTGAGTTCAAAATTTAAAAGTTTTTTTTTAATTGCTATTCTGTATATGGGGAGGGGGGGAGACTTTACTGATTTTTTGCAATGAGGGCCCAAAATTTATAGACCCTGGCCTGATCCCTATATATAGGATGCCCAGAAGTTTATATCAATCCTTGAAAAGTTTGAAACCGAAGATAAACACTAGATTTACCAGACTAGCCATTTTGATTGTTTTGAAGCTTCAATTTTGCATAATTTGTTACTAATTATAGTGCAACTTTCAATTGCATTGGCTTTTCCTAACACACGGTAGGACAAGTGATGGGACTGAAAATTTTATTATAATTAGTAGCAAATTGGTGTAAAATGAAAGTTTAGAAATACCTGGTAAATCTAGTGTTAACCCTTATTCTCATAAAGCAGCATATATGCTACCTGGGGTTTTCACCTACTTTCTATTCGTTAAGTGACGTCAGCGTGCACGTTGCATTGTTATTTGATAGTCCTTATTCTCCTAAAGTAGCATATATACTTCCTGGGGTTTTCCCCTACTTTCTATTTGTTAACAAGTAGAAAATAGGGGAAAACCCCAGGTAGCACATATGCTACTTTATGAGAATAAGGGTTAATATACATTCTGTCCTTTTTTACCATGTGGTAGTTTTAAACTAAAGAGATATACTACACTCCAACGTTTCTTGACAATGACGTCACAACGCGCAGCGGAAGAAATGAATAAACAGCGAGGCTGTTGGGTTACAGGAGGAGGGTCGGAAAGACGCCAAGCTACCAACTTGGCGAATAATCCGATTAAGCACTCTATTTGGCACATTGCATGTTTGAAAACTCATTTGTCTGTTTATCAGAAAAAGACAATGTAATAAATTTAAAAACTTAATTTTTTTACCCAATCATAATTTACTTTATTGGATCGGATACATTTTCATCATAAATTATTCCTTTCGACAAAAAAAAGAGAAATTATACTCTAAATACTTTTATGCAGATAGATATTTTACAAACATCAAAAACCTTTCTTTTATCACAGCTACATTTTGAAATGCACTATGGTTTTTACCATTCTTATAATAATAACGATATTAACGAATATAATAATAAGAAGAACAATATTAACGAATATAATAATAAGAAGATCAATATTAACAAAAATAATAATAACGATATTAACGAATGGAATAATAATAAAAAGAACGATATTAACAATAATAATAATAACAATAATAACGATATTAACGAACAGAATAATAACAAGAAGTTCCGTCTAGAACTATGCGAGCCTACTTTCCCGTATACACCAAATTCAAATTTATAATCTAGCTATCTCTTTCTCTCTCTTTCTTATTTATCTTTAGTTCTAATTATTGAAAATATACCTTTTTCAACGGATAATACATATTCATTCACTCACTCATTCATTCTTTCATTTATTCAGCCATGCATTTATTCATTCATTCGTTACCTCATTCAAGTGTTTATTCATTCATTTACGCATTCATGTATTTATTCACTCATTTATTTATATTTTCATTTATTCAATAATTTATTCATTCATTCTTTTCCTCATTCATTTATTCATTGGTTTATTCCTTCACTCTTTCATTTATTCATTCATTCATTATTTCACTCATTGAGTCACTGAGAAATATCCTTGGAAATCCCGATCAAAAAATTTCATAGCAAATTAGGCTCGTAAGTTCTGGATAAACTTTCTATTTCTACATGTTCTACGTTATAAGAGCTTTCCGATAAAGTTTGTTCCAAGCAAATCGGTCCGTTAGATCAGGATTTATATAGGGTTGAAATTTCCCCGTAAGCTCTGTGTTAATTTTTTGAACTGTTCAAAAATGAACAAAAACTGTTCAAATCAATATTTCACGCCGAGAACTCCTTTCAATAAGCTTGCAATAGGAACTTGGATCTTGTGCCCAGAGTTTACAGAATTTGCTTCAATTTTGTCCATAGGCGCTAATGTTAAAATTTTTTGAACTGTTCAAAATTGAACAAAAAATTGTTCAAATCAAAAAGTAAAATATAGAAATGAGATGTCCTCGCCGAGATCTTTCGAATGCAAAAAGAATTTTTCCAATCGGACAATTCGTTCAAAAGTTATTAGGGGGGGACAGACCGACAGACAGACAGACAGACCGACAGACACACTTTTTCCCCATCTCAATACCCTACTTTCAAATTTTTTATTTTTCAATCTTTATTTAATTACTTCACTTATTTTTGACTTTTCTTGATTTTTAACGATATTTTCACGATACATTAAGCCTTCTTTCATGCTTTATTATTATTATTTTTTACTTTTACGGGAAAGTAGGCTAAAAACTGTTTAGTTTTAAACCAAGTCACAAGTCAGCGAGTTAGACATAAATATAAACAATTCCAAATCTCGCCAAACCGCTTATCGGAAGATCGCCAACTGCTCGTGAGCTCTTATTGGCTAGAGCGTTAGCTCTAAATGAAGGTATTAGTACGCGTTACGCTTCTCGTAGAATTGAAAATATATAACATTTTATGAAAATTACGACAAATAAATGCGAAAAATGTGCAGGTTAAAATACCTTATCATATTTTTATAGCGAAGTACTTAGTTTAACTCGAAAATTGGAACACCGCGCGGAGAACTACTCTCTTCGCTTGCTCTCAGCATATTTCTCCATAGTCAAGAAACTTTGCAGTTGGCTATAGTTTCTTTCACGCCTATAACGATATGCACACCCCCACATTAATTTCTGAGTGTGTCACGTCAGAAAATAGATCTAAAAATCGGATGTTGCTCAATGCATTTGATATTTTGTCTGAACCGTGTTTCCTTTTTTTTCCAGGAATCTGAAGTATGGCTTACAGGCTTCACGTATTGCTTATTGCTCATTTCCATTGGTGTCTGTGCTGCTCTTCAATATCTGTTGCAGACTATAAAGACGAATCTTCCATCCACAAATAATGCCCACTTTAAAACATTCCAACGAAAGTACTTTGCAGTGTACTTTCTCGCTCTGTTTGGTGACTGGCTGCAAGGGCCATACATCTACAAGCTTTATAGTCATTATGGTTTCACCAATTCCCAAATAGCTGTACTGTACGTTGTTGGATTTTCAGCTAGTGTGCTATTCGGTACGGGCACTGGCGTGTTAGCTGATAAATTCGGACGGAAAAAGATGTGCATGGTTTTCTGCATCACCTATTCTTTGTGCTGCTTCTTGAAGATATTTCCCAATTACAACATCTTGCTTTTGGGGCGATTGCTGGGCGGCGTATCAACTTCGTTATTATTTTCCGTTTTCGAATCGTGGTACGTTTACGAGCACATGCAAACGTATGACTTTCCCCAGGAGTGGATTTCTATCACATTTTCACAAGCCACCTTCTGGAACGGAGTTTTGGCTATCGTAGCCGGGATATTGGCAAATTTTACTTCGGAGTCTCTTGAACTGGGACCCGTTTCGCCATTTGTGCTCGCCATTCCCTTCTTCATTGTCAGCTGCTTCATCATTTCCAAAGCATGGAATGAGAACTACGGGAAGAGCCAGAAAAGCTCGCGAAGCGCATGTTTCGAAGGGTTGCACGTGATTTTGAGTAACAGCCTGATTTTCATGGTTGGCATCGTGCAATCGCTGTTCGAAAGTGTGATGTACGTCTTCGTGTTCCTGTGGACCCCGATTCTGGACTCGAAGCACCCACCTTTAGGGCTTGTATTTTCAGTATTCATGGTATGCATCATGATAGGTTCGTCCATGTATCAGTTGGCCTTGTACAAGAAGACCGAACCTCAGCGGATGTTGCTGTTAGCCATAGTCATCGCGACTGTTTCTCAAAGTGGAAGCGCCTTAGCCACCAGTTATCCCGAAACGAACGTTTTTGTGGCTTATGCCTCGTTCCTCCTGTTGGAGGTGGCTGTTGGCATCTACTTCCCCGCAATAGGATACATCAAGAGTGAATGCATCCCGGAATCACATCGAGCAAACATCATGAACTGGTTTAGAGTTCCTCTGAACATTATTACTTGCATAATTCTTTTATCCCTGCACGGAGAAGTCAATTCCAGTGGCAATTGCGTCATCTTTATTTTGTGCTCGGGCATGATGCTGTGTTGCACTTTTATCATGTTGAAAATTATCAAAATCTTGCCCTTTGTTAACAGGATAAACGAACAAATTTGCTAAGAAAGCTGTAAGAACAATAAATATATTTTTCTGTATATATTTAAAAGTTTTATAGACTTTTAGGTCTTAGGCATTTATTATAGATATTATATTTGGAACTTTCTTCCTTCATTTAACCCCCCCCCCCCCCCCCCACCGACAGTAATTAAACACAAAACCTTCCGCTTTTATACATTTGACTCTTGCGGTCGTATCACAGTAGGTGTAAAACTTAAAAAGAATACAAGGGAGAAAATTCTATAAATTTTATAAAATTTTGATCTTAGTTTAAGTAAAACTCTTCATGAGTAAAGGAAGATCTTTAAGAACTGCGAAAAATTATTATAACTAAAGACGAAATAATGCGGCTGAGTAGGGAATTTTAAGGATTGGGAAGAAATCTCAAGAATATATATTTTTTTCTTTCTAGCAAATACCACACTTTATTTAATGATAGAGAAGAATTCTGATGACCAAAAAGGCAAATCTTTAGAACTGAAAAGAAAAGAACTTATGGACTAGAGATGGGTTTTCAAGAAAATTTTCCCGAACATCAAAACAAGAAGATCTCATAAAATTAAATTCTTGTGCCTAGAGGCTACTAATAGACCAACTACAGATGAGTTCCTTTTCCTAAGTTTTAGGGTCCCTTCGTAAAATTCCAAGTAATCAAAACGGACCCTTCACAAAATTCCTATCAATCAAAATGGACCTTTCACAAAATTCCGAACTACCAAATCGTACTTTTCACAGAAGTATGTCTTAAGCGGCAAAATAACATTTTTTATCACTATATATTTAAACTTTGAATTTTCTAATCTTGAAATTAAAAAAAGAAACTACTTCAATAGAATTGTAGGCATTTGGAAATAGTTTGTCGTTCGTCAGAAACACACTCTCAGAAGCACATGCTCAATACTCAGGATACTTTTGTCGTATTTGACGAAATGGCTTCGTGAAAAAGGCTCCGAGTCAACCTTTCGCCAAATTGACGAAATTTGTGTAGTAACATTTTTAAGTCACGTGATCGCGCGAGGAAAGAATCGTTGTAAATGACGAAATTTGTCTTGACGATTGTAGAATCCTCGAAAGTGAGAGTTCTATTTCTGAGAGTGCCGATGTTAATCTGTATTGAGCTTAATTCTTTTTTTTTTTTAGTTGTATTTGTATATGATCAGAAGAAATGATATATCAATCAATAAAAGCCCTTCCATGGATAGATTGGGAATTGAAGCTATCTGTGGTGAGATTAATCGATAAAACGTTTCGTAGCTTTCCCTCGAAAATTTTTAGAAACTCATTTTTAGACTATGTTGACGTTAGCAGAGAACAGGGAAGCCGAATGTTATCCTTTTCCAAATTTTCCGAAGTTAAAAGTCTTAAAAACCGCAATTTTGAACAATCTGTGTTTTTTTTTTGTTGTTGTTGCAACAGGGTTTGTGCGGTCCTTAAAGGTCCTTAGAAAGTCCTTAATGTTCATTTTCATTTTTAATGCCTTAAAAAGTCCTTATTTTTTATTCCAGGTGCTTAATTGTTTTTTTTTTTGTTAAAATAAGAAGGTAGCCATGCGCTTCATTTGTTTGCAATCTTTTGTATTCTTCACAAAAATCAAACTTCTTTCATTTCAACTACTTAATCGAACCTCAAATTTGGTTTGCTCGGCACCGGTACTATCGCGGCTTTCGAACAGACCCAAAATGGCGGATTGACATAAACATCAACGCATTTTTACTTCAAATTGCAGTGCTTTCTCAACTGGTAGTTAAATAAGTAACTTTTTTTTTTTTTTTTTGAAAAGGTGCAACTAAATTGATGTGGTATATATTTTTACAAAAAAAAAAAAAAAACTCATGGATTTTGATAAAATGTTTCAAATTACAACACCCAATTCAGTTAAAATAAACTTGTACCCACCCACATGGCAGCTCCCAATTTGCTATCTCCTGCATGATGAAAAAGAAAATCTGCATGATGAAAAAGGAAATTGTATGAAAAAGAAAATCGAGCTACATCTTAAAAAAAAGAAAAGAAATATTAGTAGACAAGTCGAATCAAAGCACTAAGCATTTGTACAAAATGCAATGGTGCCCAGTAACTGGGCACCATTTAAGACCACAGAAAAACAAATCATACAAGTTCCCTGATTTTGCTTTAAATAAAGAAATGAAAAAGGAATAAAATTTGAAAAACGGACTTTTAAGGACTCGAGGGGGAAAAGTTTAATAAATAAACAAAAGGCGGGAATTTTCGAAAAAGGGCCGAATTTCGGGATATCAAATTTGGGATTCGATAATCAAGTTTAGTTGCAAAGTAAATATTTTTTTTTTTTTTTTGCATGAAAATTGTTACTAAATCATCTAAATTCTAAACAATTATCAATAAGGCAAGTAGGAGCAGCTCTTAACAAGTAATCAGTAAATAAATATTGCTTTTGAAACTTTTTTTTAATTTAAGGGGGGAGGGATACTTAAAAAAAAAACTTTCAGCTTTTTTTGCGTTTGACCAATCGCTTGTATGATTATCACTTATTTATACTGTTAAAGGTAAAAGAATGATTTATTTTTATTATCATTTTCCTTACGTCTTACACTATAATTAGCGCCGAGTTGCCAACTCCCCTCGATCGCTTTTCAGCTGATCTTTCGCTAAACAGTTTGTTCCCCCATTGTTTTTTTTTTTTCTCGATCAAATAAATTTGGGTAACGAAAATTTGTTTTAAAGCAATGTTTTAATATTTAGTAAATTTTTATCGACCGATCTGGCTTTGCGATCGTTCGCTGTGGGGTTTTGTTGTGTGGGAGATGATGGATATTTGCTGCGTTAAACAAAATTTGCATCTCGTGAAATTATTTTGCAGTAAATTGAAGGAATCGACCTTAAACCTATACACCGTAGTTGCCAAATGTTCCGTTTTCCCCTAGTTTTTCAGTTTGTATTTGTGAAATTCGAAAATTCGATTTTTTGCAAAAAGATCCGATTATTCAAGTTGATGTACAAGTATTTTTATCTAAAGGGATTGAACTACAAAACAAGAAAATTTTTAAAAAGACGTGTATTAATTTACATGAATTTTCATAACTTATAACGCGAAAAGGTAAAAACCTGTTTTTCGGAAACTTGCAAACATCTAGCACGTGCTTCGCCGAAAATTGAACGCAGCTTTTGAGACTTCTATCTTTTTGCATCCTGTAAATATATCAATTATTTAAAAAGTTGACAGTTGTTTTAGTATTTGCAGCCTGTAGTCTGCTTGTTTTATTTTTTATTTAAAAAAATTGTTCAATTTTTTGAAACTTTATTTTAGTTAAATTTTGGTTGTTACTATTTGAG
This sequence comes from Octonoba sinensis, assembly GCA_038502835.1. Taxonomy (NCBI): domain Eukaryota; kingdom Metazoa; phylum Arthropoda; class Arachnida; order Araneae; family Uloboridae; genus Octonoba; species Octonoba sinensis. The sequence continues at coordinate 86,128,545 of CM076605.1, read as the reverse complement.
GGTAATGTACAAAGTTTTAAGCGAATAACTCCATTTTTAATATTTATGTTGTTTTCAAAATGAAATATTTTTCTGAAGTTGAATAAGTTTTTTCTGAATTTTTGCAAGCTCTTCTAAATTCTTTTAAAAAATTATTTATGGCAAAGATAAAAATTTAAGTAAGCCGAAATTGAGATGCTGGCAACATAAGTTAAGTAAAATGAAAAAAAAAATCTAAATTAAACACAAGTTCTCAAGACACAGTGCAGCGTTTTCTTTAAAATTCTTTTTTATTTAAATTGTTTTTTATTTGACTTTATTTTATAGCACTAACCATTTTTGATAATTTTTCATATCATGATAATTTGCTTATATATGATTAATACTTGTGTTGTGAGCTTCTTGTTATTAGCTGCAATAATTATATAACTCCCTGACTGTATTGGACATTAGAAAAGCAACAAGCCAAAGAGAGCTCCATAAAAGTTTCTGTTGTGTTCCTACTAAAAATATGATATTAAATCAATTTCCTCTTTCAATAATGCTCCCTTTTGAAATAAAGATAACGGTTTGTATATTTCGAAAAATTTGTGAGGTCCTTAAAATTTTTTGTAGGTCCGTAAAAAGTCCTTATTTTTGATCTTGCCAAAAGCGTACGAACCCTGTGCAAATGCCACTTGGATACCCTCGCAGAGCGACCAGGAATTTAGACAGACAAGGAGCGCCTTCCTTTTTTTTAATGAGCACCACTCGGGTGGAAGTACGACTTGGCTCAAGCGCAGCTTATGAATTCGGATGACACCAGATGGCGCCACCACAAATACGCCACCTTCCTTTTTTGAGCTAAGAGTGAAGGGAAGGAAAATTCTCCACCCTCCGGTACCCTCTGTACTTCAGGGTCCACGGATTTTACATGCACGTATCCCCCAAGTGTGCATGGTTGGTCTTCAGCAGGTCGGGTATCGAACATCCCCCGAGCTTCCGATCGGAAATCTGTATTCCTAACCACTTTTCTCCTCCAACCTCCTTCCCTGTTAGGACTAGGCCTTAAGGACCGGATTTTACGTGCAGGTATGCCCAAGTGTACATGGTTGTTCTTTAGCGGGTATCAAACACGCAACCTTCCAGTGGGAGGTCATTTGATACCCGCTGATACTCCCCTGTAAGCTGCTCCCCATAGGAAGTCCGACGTCCCAACCACTAGACTATCACCATCAAAGGCGATTCTGATCCGAAATTCTCCGACATTTCCGGAAATTTTCTAGGGCCTTTTCCGAGAATTTTTAAAAAAGAAAAAAAAAGCAATTTTCCGAATTTTTTTCAATTTATTAATCTTAAGATTTCTTTGATGAATAATTTCCGTACTTTTCTTTGTTCCTACAGCCAAGCAAAATATTTTGTACTAATTGAAAGAACTTTCAAGACAATATAATTACATTTCCGGAAGGAAAATACTTTTAATATTAATACTAAACTTTTAATTTAATTATTACTTAAGCTATTACTTAAGCTTTAAGTTATTACTTAAAGCTTTTTTTGAGCTTATATATAAATATATACACGTATGTATGTATTGTGTGTTGGGTTGGCGGGAGCGGAGCATGTTCAGCTAAGTACGTCTTTATTTTAATTTAATGGTGCATACTTTTCAGAAAATTTTGTGTGAAGTTCCGAAAATGGCTTTTCGCTCAGATTCACCAATGGCTACTACGACCCTTGGTTTCTTTAATGAGGGTCATTAAGCCCCCTCTGGGATTCCACTTGGCCATCATACATGAATCCGCTGGGCCCCAGCACGGGCCTTGGCTTGCCTCCTCTCCCAGATCCAGCACGGCTGCAGTTGAACAAATTAAAATGTAGTTAAAAGTTAGTCAGATTGTAGTACCTTAAATTTTTTGATCGCACTCGAAAAACTCATAGACAATTCCTTACCCCGGCCTCTGGGCTGAATTTCAAACAAAAAATAATAATAATGCAAGAGCATGAATATAAGTTCGTCAGAAATTATATTCATGTTTCATTTGTGAATAGCCTAAAATTAAACTAATTTATGAAAATTTATGAAAACGCACCAACAAAGAGATGTACAAAAGCCGAGTTCTAGAAAGCTCCCCTGCAAATTAAACCCCGCTGCAGCATTCATATTAGCGAGAAAACTGTTTAACATGAGAGAGCAATGAAACGCTTAATGAAGTTTAAAGAGTAAAAACCAAAATTTAAATGTTCGGTTATGATTTTTCGTGATTATCATCAATGTAGTCCCAAAACGATATTTTCCCGAATTATTGAAATTGCATGGCAGTAAATGAGCCGAATTATCCTATTTATTTTATATCCGTTTTCTAGCTTGGAATGGGGGGAGGGGGATGTTGGCCACACATAAACACCAGGTACGGCGCCTCTCAAATATACATATCTGAAATGGCCCCGGGGGGGGGGGGGGGAGGTAAGCTGTTATAAAACCATGTGTTCCCACATTCTGACTCTAACGGATGTTTCATTTTGAAGTTAATAAATGAAACAAGGGCAAAAGAGTAAAAAAAAATACTGCTTTTTAGACGGAAAAGTAGGTTGTGGGCGTACTAATAGATTACGGGGCAAAACAAAATATATATTTCCAAAAGATACAACTGACGCACATATATTTTTCAGAAAATCTCAAACCGATTTTGGGGGACACAGGGGGGGGGGGACTCCCCCCCGTAGTGACGCTACTGTTATATAGAGTGAAACCTGTGTAAGTTGACTACTTGCGGTGCAGCACTTTAGTGGTCATCTTAGACAGGTGGTCAACTTATAGAGAGTAGGGATTTTTAATTTTTTTTTTTTTGTCGTTTCTTACAGTAAGCATTTATTCATTTGCAACAAATTAAAATATAGCTTCATGTATTAACATTACGTTGAAATAGTAATTAGCTTTTTTCCCCCCACAATTGTCTGAAATATTAGAGAAATGTAACCTGAGTGGCTTACAGTGTAACCTATGCAACTTTAAAAGTAAAGTACTTAGTTAAAATAAAGATAAATATCTTATTATGTAAGTTACTTTTTTTCGTAAAGATTTTCTAAAAATACATAATTTTTCTAAATGGCTGCATCAGATGTAAAAAAAAAGAAGAAACTTATTTAAAGAATAAAAGAATGCTCATCGTAGTTTTCCCATATGGTTTACTTACAAAAAGGTTTAGGCAAATTTGATATTGATGTTTCATCCATCCAGAGAAATACTGGCCTAACATTATGGCATGAAAAATATCCTGGAGAAGTTATTTTAGTTTTTTTTTCATCTTTGCAAAAATGGATAAACAAATGAACATAGAAATAATTAGGTGGTCAACTTACAAAGGCCTTTTTTTATAATGCTCCCATCCAAATTTGGCGTACATAGGTGGTCAATATAGACATATGGTCAAGTTACAAAGGTTTCCCTACGTTATATAATATAGGGTTAATTCCGTTCCTGACAGAAGTGGGCAACTTTACAGGTTTTACTGTATACATATGATTGTATATATAGTATATCATATTCAGGGTGCCACCACTTGGGAAAAATTTGAGAACTTCTGCAATGCGCGATTTAACTGTACTGAATAAAGTGATAGCTGCCGGCATATCATTCAGAGTACAGTAGAGCCTCGGTTGGGCCGTGGTAGCCTAGTGGTTAGCACGTCGCACTTCCACCTGGAAGGTCGCGCGTTCGATACCCACTGAAGACCACCATGTATACTTGGGGATATGTGCATGTAAAATCCGTAGACCCCACTACCTCTCCCCGTGCGTAAGCAATCCTAAGGCCTCGGCTAACAGGTAGGGGTCTGGTGGAGAAAAGTAGAGCCTCGGTTATCCGAGGAAATGTGGACCGAGGATACCTCGGATAATCGAAAACTCGGACTCTGTCCAAATCGAGAGGGAAACATGGGTTGAAATGAATGAAAATGCCGTCAAAGATGTAACAAAAAAAGGCATTTACTGTACATATTAGGAAATGAAAAAATGACGTTACATACGTACATACAAATATCTACTTTTATATGTACACATCGGTAGAGTACATGTTCCAGTTAAAGTTGTCTTTTGAAGAAGTTAATATATATATATTGTTTTCTGCTTAACGGTTGTTCTAAGTCTTTATATCACCAGAAAATAATTAGATGACTGACGTCAGTCAGTGACGCCGCCATCGGCCGCCAATTTTTTTTTCAAGGGCAAATGTACCTCGGTTTACCCGGAACTCGGTTAGTCGGGGCTCGGATAACCGAGGCTCTACTGTATGTATAGAAATCACGTTTAGACTTAAAAATGTTTTTTAAAATTACAATATTGGGCACATTTTATGATAACCGAATAGTAAAGACACGGTTGTCGTAACATAATGAAATTATATAGGAAAACAAAAGTATAATGCATTAATCAAAAGCAATTCTGAAAAAAAAAATATTGATTTCATTATTGAATAAAAAACTGCACAAATTTAGAAATAGTAGCAGTTAGTTAGTAGCAGTTTTATTGCTTTATTTTGGCATTAATTCAAGCGACGAGATTTTAAAAATGTATGTAATTGTGCAATACCGTTTGAATAATCTGCCTAAAGCAAAAGTATACTATAATACCAAATCTTTTTTGGAGGGATCATGAACTTGGTAATTGAGAATACACGCAGATAAATGGACAAATTAAAATGATTCTGCCTATAATAATTTATGTTGTGAATATTCTTTTGGCAATTATTATTATTATGTGAAACGAGAATATTCCATCTGAAATAGATAAATTGTAAAGAAGAAATGCCAAATTATGAACTGTTGTTGTTATTCGTAAAACATGGGTAATAAACAGAAAAAAATGCGCCTTTGGATCAAAAAGTGTCTGTAATAGGCGGAGGGAATGAATCACTGGAACTAAGGCTCGACCGATGCATCGGCCTCGCCGATGCATCGGCGCCGAATGTTCAACAAAGTTGCCATCGGCCATCGGCATCGGCGGCAGATGTTAACTTTAGAAAAACATCGGCCCATCGGCCGTAAAAAACATCTAAAAGCCGATGCAAGGCCGATGTTTTTCGCAGTGACAACTTTCCAGAAAACATTCTGTCTTTCGTTTTCTTTTTTTCTCCATAGCTCAATTTCTATTTCCATACAGTAACAGGCAGCACATAAGTTAAAAAAAAAAAAAAACACACACAGAAATAATGTCATTCTACAAAGTATTTGATAAAAAATTCGGAAAACTAGTTTAAGCGATCGCTGCCCGAAAACCTTCATTATTAAAATAGTTCTCTTTGAGCAGAATGCTCGCGAAATAGAATATGTTTAAATAAAAGTCACAGAGGCGTTTTATGGGTGCTATTTGTTTTTCGCACTAGGTTAGTTGCCTCATTTTTGTCCGTTTTTCTTTTAATAATGACTTAGTGCATTAGATGTCATTGTGCAATAATATTATACCATCTGCTTTTAGTTTGTCATGTTTCTTATTATTCCGAAATTGTAAACAATAAAAAGTCAACTCAATCAAAGTACGATAATAATTTTAATTTTTACCAGCGTAAACATTTTCTCTTTGCGGTTTATTTATTTATTTTTTTTTTTTTGCTTCTTCGATCCCACGTGTTACAGTTTTTCCGCAATTGTGCAGCAATCTTGTTGCATCTGCTTTTAGTGTGCGGTTGTTTTCATTATTTCATTTTTAGTTTACAACATAGAAAAGATTGGTCAAAAATAAGAAACACTTTCCAGTATAAGTATTTATTGATCGAAATTTTATGTGCCCCAGTTCGACTTGCAATTTTTAAAAATTGAATTCTCAAAATGCGAGTTCGCGCGACAGGATTTAATAACATCTTAATAAAAATGCTAAAATTTCTTTATTTTCAAAAATTGATCAATGCATTTTTTTTTTTTCAAAATACATCTTAACATTTTTTATACGATAATTATTTAAATTTTTCTCCGTTTATACTTCGTTTCTTTAGCGCATTTTTCTGGCTTCTTTGATGCCACGTGCTAGACAGTTGACAGTTTTTCTGCTATTGTACAACAATCTCGTTGCATCTGCTTTCAGTTTAGAATATTTCTTGTACAACATAGAACATATTGATAAAAATATGAATCCATTTTTCAGTTTAAATAAATGTTTATTGATCAAAATTTTATGTGTCCAAGTTCGACTTGCAATTTTCAAAAATTTAATTCTTTAAAAACGAGTTTGGGATACAGGGTGGAATAATACCTTAATAAAAATTCTACAACTTCATTAATTTCAAAAATTGTCAACATATATATATATATTTTTGAAATACATCTTAATTTTTATAAACGATCACGTGTTTTCAGAAGATTTTTTGTCAACAGAAAACTGCTGGTGCTCAAAATATTGGTTTATTTCGGTGACCTTACATTGTGCTCATGAAAATATGAAGAACATGTCAAGTATTTCAGTGTAATTTTCAACTCATAAGAAAAAAAAAAATCTAATAAGATTAGTTCTTAAGACCCAGCATTCATTTGTAATGACAAAAAAAAATCTCACGTTTATGTTTTTAAAGCAATATTTAGTATCTCTTGGTTATGAACAAGGGATATACTATACAAGGAATAATACTGCGAGCGAAATTTTTTAAAATTTTATTTTTATTTCAGAAAAAGAGCTTAAAATAACTTTCTTAATGAAAAATAAACATGTAATTGCTCTCGCTTTTCTTTTAAAACGGGGGGGGGGGGGGGGTGATCATGAAAAAAATCTGAGAGGAGGGGGTTGACAGTTTCGTTAAAAATACAAACCCACATTATTTGTTAGTCTGTGTCATAACATTCTCTGATATAGCATTTTTTAATTTTTTTAACCTCCAAATAGTTTAATTACTTTACTAGAGTCGCGAGTGATTCTTTCAGTTTTAATTATTATTTAAACTTCCCCCAAACAATTTTACGGTGCTTGAATAATGCATTTATGCTTTTATAAACATAAAAATAAATAGTAAATGATTTGAATGACATTTTTGACAAGAATTCTACACGTTTTAATGGTTTAAAGCGACTTTTTTTTCCATCGGCCATCGGCCGATGGAAGAGGAGAATAATCGGCCATCGGCCATCGGCCGATCTCGGAACAATCGGCATCGGCCCATCGGCCAAAAAATGCCATCGGTCGAGCCCTAACTGGAACCGATATCTTGCCAGTTTTTTTCCTTTTTAATTCTTGGAAAAGAATACCAGGTGGCGGGGGGGGGGGGGGGGTGAGAGGGTAGTTCAACGCATCTAGAAACTCCACTACTGCATTGAAAAAGGGATTCCAAGCAATCCCGAAGTACATGTCTGCATCTTAATGCTCATTTGTGCTTTCTTTACGTGAATAATTGTTCTTCAGTTTTACTGTGCACAAAGTTCATTTATTTTATCTGTCTCAATGTTCCGATTCCGAATACCCGAGCTTCTCCTCCCTCCCCTGTTGCTTGAATGCTGGATAAGATGCGGCTTTTACTCTCGCTCTCCATATATGAATGATGGAGAAATCCTCCCCACTATAATATTAATAACTTAAAGAAAGGAGAAGTATAACTGAAATAAGTACAAAAATTTTAAAATCAAGTAAAGGTTATACCTTATAATGTCACTATGTCCAAGCTCAACTGTACTTAAATTAAAAAATTATAGCACAAGTCTCTTAAGTTCTTATTTAAAAATAAGTGCTAAAAAGTATACATGTAATTTTCATTATGCAAAATGAACATTGATGTAAACTGAAGGAAAAGTGGCGGGAAGATATAAAGCTTTGATTTCATTTGTTACTTTAGAGGAGGCATCTAATTTTAAATTTTAAATTGCTTAAAATAAATTTCCAAAATAAAACATACAAATGTTTTATTAAATATAAATACTAAACAATAGGGTAATGAGAAAGAACGCATGCATATCACACTAACGAATTCCCCCTCAATTTAAAAATTTTACATTAAAAACAGGTAGATATCTGTTGTAGTATTATGATACAATATTAATAATTAATAGCCAATTTCTAGTTAGCTTATTCTATGATATATTTGATTATACATTGCTTATTACCACATATTATTATATACATCGGCTTTTCTGGTACTATTAGTGCAAAGCAAAAATAACTTAATTGATGATATACATTTTAGAAGCAACTCACACAGTAAATTGAAAATGTTGTACGAAAGGAAGAATATTAAAACATATGGAGCATAATATGATGTTATGTACATTTATTGTGTTTCAATGTTAAAGCTGAATATGTACAGCAGTCGAAGCTTCGGTATTCGGCCAAGCTGCGCTTCCTGCCATCACTAATGTATATAATTATACTTACGCGTTGTAAGCGATCCTTGCCCATGTGAAAATATCTCGCTACGCCTCTGTGCGAACACGATGAATCATAATATTGAAACAAAAACACTTCCCAAAATGAAAAAAGCATTTATTACTGAACAAAATGGGCTTTTAGAAATAAGCATTATATATATCAACAATCATGTGTTTTAAGACAAATCAGTAACATATAAGTTTAGCAAGGGCGGATCTAGAAAATCTTCAAGGGGGGGGGGGGGCGATTTTGGAAATCTCGGGGTTCAAAGTAAGGATGGATGGAGGAGATTCTTCATTCCTTTTCAACAGTCCCTCCGCCCCCCCCCCTTTTTTTCAAACAGCAGGAACAACAAAAAAAAAATGCTAGTGTAGTGATATTTAAAATTTTACTAGCACATTTTTTCAATGCATATACGTTTATTTAAAGGCCTTATAAAGGGAACACAAGCTGACGTTTTTTTGCTTTCGCAAATCTGTCTATAATTTTTTCAACGTCCAATCTTTATGGATATGCAATAACGCTAATTCCGTGAGTCTACCATCACTCATTCTGCTTCTTAGCCAAGTTTTAACCGAGTTAGGATTTCCTTCAAGCTTTCTCAAGGAAAATGTAGGCTTGTAAATACATATATCACTATGATACAATGTTATCATAGATAATAGAATGTTCGTAAACGATAATTTGGTATTTTCATCATATTAAAAAAAAAAGCCTACATAAATTAAAATTATGTAAATGAATACTAATTTACTTTTTTGAAAAATGATCAGTGACTTTAGTTGGACTTTCTAGTGGTTTCTTTATTCAAAAATATCGAAAGTGTAAGTAATTTAAGATCATTATTACATTTTAAATAATTTCTTTTTCATTTAAATGTTGGTGATCGATGATTTCAGAGTAGAGTTTGGGGAAGGGCTGGCACCTGGGTTATTAACCCCCCCCCCCCCAAATACTGAAGCTTTGAATGAGATCTCCAGGTGTTATAGAGATGTTTTTCTCTAGGTAAAAGCCCATATATTGCATGTGTGTATATGCATGTTTATGTAAGTTTTAAATTTTAAAGTAGAGTCTCTCTCTCTCTCTTAAGTTTCTACAAATAATAAGCATTTGTTTATGTATTTGTTTATTTGCGTATCTCATGTAAGTCTTCCTGTTTCGAGGTTTTGTATGTTTTTAAGTCAAGTTTCAAAGTTTGTAAATAAATATGTGTGTAAGTAAGTGGCATTTATAAAGTTGTGAGTTTATAAGCTTTTCTGTTTCTAAGTTTTTGTGTTTTGGTTCTTCAAAGTTTTCAAATTTTTGAAGTTTATATGGTATTTTCCCCCTTTGCTTTAATTTTTAATTTTACTAAAATAATCTAAGTTTTTTTTTTTTGACGTTTTGTACTTAGTACTTTTGCAATCTACAGTTAACATTTTACATTTCCGTTTCACTACTGTAGTGTTTGTACACTTAATTATGCATTTTGTTTATAAGTTCTGTATTCTATTTTTTGATTTCGTCTTTCTCATTCATTGTTCTTACAGTACTTTTCCATTTTCGTGTTAAGTTTTAACCCTTCGCAAGAGGAAAACACTTTTATTTTTCTAAGTTAAGTACTTTTTACATTTTCATTTCAAGTTTTACTTGTGATCAAGGTTTTATAATTAATAATTTTTATAGGCTTTTGTACTGTGTACTTATACAGTTTGATACAATTTTCAAATTATTGTTCTAAATTTTGATTGTTTGTATGTAGTACTTTTATATTTTTTATAGTATGTTTTAATAGGTGAATCTCAGTTTTGCAATGATAGTTGTTGAAAACCATGTTTCTTTATTTCAGTTAGTAAGTCTTTGAGTATATCGTTTCTAACTTTTTTTTTTTTTTAATTTTCTGTACTTTATGTTGTTACGATTTTAACCAATTCAGTATTTAAGTTGGGCTCTGTATTAAGTTGCATGTGATCTTAGTTTCAAAGTAAAGATTTCAAGTTTGTATGTAAGTAATAGACTTTTTCAAAACATGAAATTTGCAGTGTAAATAGTTTTAAAGTTTTCTTCGAACTTTGGTAATAAACCTTTTCAATGTGTGAAAGACGTGTTGCAAGTAGTTTTGTTAAATATTTTTCTCGGTTGTATATCATAAACTCTGTGTAAATTATAAAAATTGTGTTAAAAATTGAGTTTTTGAAAATAAATAACTCTTTGAATAAATGAAATATTCGTTAAATGTTAAAGATTGAGTTCGGAAAAAAAAAAAAAAAAAAACTCTTTGAATAAATGAAAGGTACGTTAAATGTTAAAGAGTAAGTTTGAAAGTCTTTCAATAGATGAAATGTTCGTTTAATGTGTTATATGTTTGATTATAATATTAACGGTGTGAACAAAGTAAAGATTCCAATTTTGTATGTTAGTAATGGATTTTCTCAAAACATGAAATTTGCAGCCTAAATAGTCTTAAAGTTTTCTTCGAACTTTGCTAATAAACCTTTTCAATGTATGAAACTCGTGTTGGAAATAGTTTTGTTGAATATTTTTCTCGGTTGTATATCATAAAATCTTTGTAAATTATAAGTTCTCTGTGAGTCGTAAAAAAAATATGCTAAAGGTTGAGTTTTGAAAATAAATTAACTCTTTGAATAGATGAAACGTTCGTTAAATGTTTAAGAGTAAGTTTTGGAAGTCTTTGAATAAATAAAGCGTTTGTTAAATGTATTGTATGGCTTGATTATAATACTAAAGGTAAGAAATTCTTCACTCGGAAGTAATGAATTAAAGGGTTATATCTAGGAAAAAATGTGTGTTTAAGGAAAACTGTCTGAGTTTGGCGAGTTAAATACATAGGTCTTCGTAAAATTATTAAATTTATATGTATGTATATGTTTGCATGTATGAAATATTTTTTAATTAAAACTTACTGTTACATTCATATTAAACTTCAATTGAAGTCAAATTGGTTTATCGATAGTGTTATTCAGCTGGTAGCATCATGTTTGCATGTGTCATTCTTCGATTGGGGTGGCCGATGAGGTATTGCTACCTTATCTTCGTCAGCTGATAAGAGTCTGAAGAGTCATTTCTACGCTGCGGTTTGCCCTAGGAAGACGTCTATTTGTAAGTAAATGATGTTTTATATAATTTGTATTTCAACTTTAAAGTATTTCTAAGATTGTACTCTGTTAAAATTAGTTTCATGTAAGTTTGAATAATTGAAATATAGCTATATTGCATGAAAAACTTCTTCGATTTTCAATGTGTGAATGATATTTTTTTAAAGTGCATTCACTCTCTCTGTGTCCATTCACTAACTGTATTGCTAGATTTTGCATATTTGATTCATGTTCGTGTATCGGATAGTTGAAATTCGCCATGATTTCTTTGCATTGTAGGAACTCGGTGGAGGATGTGCTAAAATTGTCCTTTATTTCTAAGAGGCTTTTTTAGCATTCATTCTTCCAAGTTCTAGAAATTCTCTTGATGTTATTAATTATTTTTAATGATAGTAGTTTCTGCAGATGGTATGTCTTGTGTGTGTTTTTTATGTCTTTGAGTATAATATTTCTAACTTTTTTTTAATTTTCTGTAGTTTATGTAGCTATGATTTTAAGCATTACCGTATTTAAGTTAAATTGCATTCCTGCAATCTTAGTTTCAAAGATTCTAAGTTTGTATGTAAGTAATAGACTTTTTCAATGTATGAAATTTGCGGAGTGAATAGTTTTAAAGTTTCTTCGTGCTTAAGTAATAAACTTTTTCAATGTGTGAAAATCGCGTTACAAATAGTTCTGATAAAAAAATTTCTCGTGTGTATTATTCTGTGTAAATCATAAAAATAATGTTAAAGACAGAGTTTTGAAAATAAATAACTCTTTGAAAAAAATGAAAAATTTGTTAAATGTTAAAGACAAAGTTTTTAAACTCTTTTGAGTAGCTGAAATGTTCCTTAAATGTATTGTATTGTACGTCAATCAGGTTGTTGAACTGCTTCGCAGTTAAATTTAGCACGATGCGCTTGACTATTTTTAAAAGTTTCTTTAATCATGATGTATATGACTACAATAATTTCTGAGATTGTATTCGTTTGAAACGTTAAAATGTGTAAAAAAATATTAATTAAAAACAAAATGAATAAATAAATCTTGGAATTTATGAAACGTTCGCTTATCATTCTATGTAAAATCAAGTTGCTGAACATACTTTAACTTCCACTATTTCATGCAAACTCTTAAACTTTGGAAAAAAAAATCTTGTGGTATAATATTGATTAAAGGCTGATAATCTAATGTAAATATAATCTTAGTTGATATAAATTCATTGATTCGTATTGATAGAAGACAGTAAAATGGATGCAAACCTGTTTAAATATAGAAGCAATTGCCGCTTTTTGTAAAAGAATTGTTAAATTAGTGTGTATAAACCTATTGATGGTCATTTTCCAAGTTCCAAATATTTCAATAAAACTTTTAATTGACTAAAATTTAGTAAATTACGAGGATTGATTTGATTGGTGCATATTAAGTCCACACTTTTTCAAGAAACTATTTGGTAAGTTCTCATCTAATCCAGTCTTTTATACTTTAGAGAGTAAAAAGTAAAAAAAAAAAAATTCTAAGTCTTAAACATTTCTAAATTACTTTTGACCTAAATTTTGTAAATTCTGAAGATTGATTTGATTATTGGTTCATAATTAATCCTTTGTTTGAAATTTTAAGGGAAAAAAATTACAAGGGTAAAAATAAGATACGCTCAAAATTAAAAGATAGTTGTTACTTATACATTATTAAATCGATTTTATGATTAAATTAATACTATGAATTGATTAAAAATGGTAAAATTTAATTCTGATGGAAATAATTAATTCTCGCTAGAACACAGCAGTTAAGTTTGATAATAACGCAAGGAAAAAAAAAACATAGTAATCATGATCTCATTGAATGAGTTTTACAACATTAAGGTCTGGAGTGCATGAATCCGAATACCTGAAAGAAAATATAATTAAATAAAATACTCTATGTTCAAAAGTAATTTCTCTCACTAGATGACAACATGAGCGTTTCATCTCTTGAAATTAAAGAAAAAATAATAATAAATTAATGTTACCCTCGCGAAAAAACCTAAGTTGAAAATCAAAAATAACTTCGGAAAACGACTAAGTCCGAAAAATAATTATTCCTATTTTTGTCACTAGGAGGCTCTTCGTAAAAATACGTTGTCATGGAAACCACAACATACGTTAAAACCATTGCCATTCCCTAAAATATAAATTTAATCAAAACCAAAACTAAATCGGTGTTGCCATTTTGAAAAAAAAAAAACGAAACTTCAGTATAACAAGTAAGAAAAACAACTCAACTCCACTCAGAAACCCCCGTAATCTTCTACGAGGATAGTATCAGGAACCCTACTACTCAACCCCACTCGGCAGGCGGAGGTGGGGAGGGGAGGGGGCGTGGCAGGAGGTGGAGGGGGGCGTAGTTCCATCTCCACCTCCTGCTGGGGTAGAACTCTCATTTTTCTCCTACTCATAATGCATAATTAATGCTCCACCCCCTTCCTCTCTCCTGTGTATCTGCATATTATAGTACAGTGATCTCTCATTTATGCGCCGGCCCAAGGGCCTACGGCAAAAACGCGCATAAGTGAAAAGCGCGCAAAAGTCAAAAAACCCAAAAGGGAGCTAAAAGTAAAACACCAGTGCAGTCTACACAGTAACTGTTAATTCCTATAATTATGCGTACAATCATACTGAAAAACGAGAAAAGAGATTACATAGCGTCAGAATTCAAGTACTTATAATGCAAGTTACGTAAGTACTGTACATTTCTTTCTTTTTTTTTTTTTGAACTCCAAGATGGGTCTACCGTAATGAAAGACTGATAATGGTTTGCAAGCACGAATTGAAAAAAAAAGGGGATAATGCCGATTATGTGCATTATGCATCACATAATTTGAACTTAGTTATAAATGATTCAGTGGAGAATCTGATAACATGGAAAATAAATGCTACCAAATTTTATTGCCCTGTTACCCTGTACTAACGACTGCAGAATGGGGTTCGTCATTTTCTCTCGATGCTTATAAGGAAGGGGTTCGCAAGGAGAAAAGGTACGGAACCACTGCTTTAAAGGAAGCGCCTAATTTTTAATTTAAACTTTTTTCAAATAAAAGAAATTCCAAAATTAAGCATACTAAATATTGTATTAAATATAAATAATACTAAATGATAGGGTAGTAAGAAAGAATGTATGTATACTTACAAATTCCCCCTCAATTCAAAAACTTTACTTTAAAAATGGGTAGATATCTATTGCAGTGTTAAGATACAATATAAAAAGCTTAATTCTAGTTGGATTATTCTGTGATATCATACCGTCAAGTGCGCCAACTTTGTGCGAGCAAGTCTGCTTTGCGCCACATCTTTTCAGACACTACTGCTACCAACGGGATGCCGACGTGTAAATAGAGCTTCGAAACTTTTTTTAAAACTCTTAAAATATTTTCGAAGCTCTAGTTACACCCTCAAGAGCCGTTAGGCAGTCCTAGTGTCTAAAAGGACGTTGTGGCACAAAGTTGGCGCACTGGACGGTATTTGATCATACATTGGTTTTTATAAAAATCAACCTAATTACAGAACATACTCCAAATAACGTTTCATGTTATTTATTTGCAGTAAAAAAAATCGAAATACTATATACCTTTCTGGTACTACTAGTGCGAAATAAATTTTACAAACAACTTACACAGTAAGTTGGAAATGTTGCACAAAACGAAGAATATTAAAGCATATAGAGTATAAAATGATGTTATATCCATTTATTGTGTGTTCAGTGTTAAAGCTCAATATGTATACCAGCAGAAGATTCAGTATTCGGCGCGTCGTGAAGCCATAAAGAATAATACACATGTATGTAATTCTATTTACGTGTTATAAAAGATCTTTACCCACGTGAAAATATCTGGCTACGCCACTGTGCGAACAGGATGAATTATAATATTGAAACAAAAACAATTCTCAAAATGAAAAAAGCATTTATTAGGGAACAAAATGGATTTTTAGAAATAAGCATTATATATAAATCAAGGTTCATGTTTTTAAAGACAAATCAGTGACATAAAAATTTATATGCCGTAAATGAATGTTATTCCAAGCAACTGTGGTATCAGCTCGCAACAAAACAGAAAAGAAAAACAAATAGCAATAATTAATTATAATCATTTTAAATACCATTTATTTTACAAGTAAATATCTCTTACCGTAATTTAACAAATATTATTGCATAAAACAAATTTTTGCACATTTCAGTGCTAACCATTTTTTTTCTTATAATCCTGCTCATTGCAAGATGCAAAACAATATATACGATTGTATATGTCCACATAAAATTAAGTTTTAAAGCAAAAATATTTAAAAAAAAAAACGAATATTTTACATTATTCCAGTTACTTCTAGCATTTCGGCAGCAAGTTGACGATTTTGTGAAGTCATTTTTCTCCAACTTTCGCTTCCTAAAATGGATGAAACATTGTGACTTAGATAAGTTTTCGCAGCGGAGATAAGTACAGGGTCACTATGGTAATGTCCTAAAGCATACACATCACAGACATTGTCCACAGTAATAAAATTGATCAGCTTGTGTGCACACGCTTTCTTCAAAGATTCTAATGCATATTTATCGGAAGCCACATACAACTGAAAATATCGTGCAGCACGAAGTTCAGGAAGCTGGCCAGTGTAAAGGTATAAGGTAAATGCTTCCATAGTATTGAAGTCGAAATCTTCAACAATCAGTTTATTATCGCGCATTTCCAAGGTATCGCTTTTAAACATAGACGCGAAAACAGGCGATCGGGATGATAGAATACACTTGTGCACAGGAAGTTCCTTATCCTTGACGACTATGGTGAAGTCACTTAAAGTTTTAGATGAATGCAGTGCTCTGAAGTTATCCAACAAGCATTTTAAATCGTTTTCGGATGATGCTTCCGTTGTTACGTCACCTCCAGTCGAGCATCCAATAACGATAAAACAACATTTCAACATCAAACTACCTTTCACTAGCAATTCATGTATATGTGGAAGATATTTGTAAAAGGAATCATGTGCAAATGTTTGATGAATAATATATGAAGAATCGACTGATTCTCCTCTCCCCTTATACTTCTTGAGAATCTTTCCTCCCTTATTTTGAAATAATAATTGGCATTTAATTCCAAACGTTTTTTCAAATTTTGGGAATTTCAATAATTTAGCTCGAAATATATACTCGGTGATGGTCCCATTGCACTTACTGAGTAAGTAAGTTTTCCATGCTGTCTCTGGCTGCGTCGGCAGAATAATATCAGGGCCACTTATGGAAGATTTTTGCGAAAACAATGCGTCGAAGAAATTATCTATTTTCCACAATAAATTGGCCACTTGTTCTGTTGTAGTAGTATGAGCGGAAATCTCTTTCGGCATAGTTTACTGACGATATGTGAATACACTAGTAGAAAAAAATGCGCAGACTTTATTCATCAATCACACTAGAGCAGTTCGTCTTTTACTTGTACTTTTGCAATTGTAGACGTACGGGATTTTGAAACCTAGGTCAGGGTTGCTAGGAGAAAGTTATGAAAATCGCCAAAACACTACTTAAAATCAGCCTAATATAGCCGACTTGTAAGTTTTGGAATCTAAAATCTTAACCATACTTCAATGGTCGCCAAACTTATGAAGCCGCTGAGGCAGGCGCGGACAAGCTGGAGGCAATGAAGGCAATTTGCCCTTTCCTGAGAGTCATGTATTACTGCAAATTATATGAATAACGAACTAAAACAGGACTGCTCACGAGGGAGGGATCGTTCTTGTGGGGGATGGGCACCCCCAATAATATCCTATTTTTTACTAAACTCAAATGTGTGTAATTAATGTTGAAATAAAGCAATACTAGCAAAAATTGTGGGATCCGAAAAATGCTGATCTAGGGCATTCCAATAATTGATCAGGGGTTCGCAACCTGTGGGTCGTGCACTTTATGGGGTCGCCACATGATTTCTAATTTTAATCAAAACACTTTACCACATTTACAAAAGAGCTCTTTCTTACACTAAATACCATTTTGAATTATTTTGTAGTGAACTGAAGCATTGTAAATATTATGTTATTTATATAATTATACAAATATTATTCATCAAATTTGGCGATTATAGAGCGGAGTTTATTTTGATTACCCTCACTTACAGCAAACGAATTCACTTAAAGCAAATGTATTGTAAATCATTGTCCCCGCTGGGTCTATTGCGCTCATAAACGTAGCCGCTTGCAATTCTTCCGATTTCGTACCAAATTGAGTCTCAGTTGAATAAAACTTAAATGTGTTTGCTTCGTGCACTCTTCTCATTTTTCATAATGTTTTCATGTTTGAGCGAAGCTTTCACTCAAACTCTTATCATAATTGCTTTCAATACTACCGTTTAATATCAACAAACTCTTTTTAATAATGAATTTCATATTTATTAACTAATAATGTACTTAACGAAGACATGTTGCCATCTACTAACAGTATAGCATTACAATTCCGGGCCGGGAAGAGTCCGGAGAGGGGGAGACTACGGACAGCACGTTTTACACCTAATTTTAATTAATGGGCAGCCATTTGCATATGACAATAATAACAGCAGATTACTACCAACATAACAGAATTATTTTTGCGCGGGAAAACCAACAAGTCTTTTTTAAATGAGGCTTGTGCCTGACAATAGAAAAATGAAAATAAGTAACTAATAATAAACTGTTTCCAAAACTTTTTAATTGATATCACTAAAACTCGTCAACAGCTACTAAACAAAGAAAAGAAGTAAAAAAAAATCGGCTGAAAAACAGAGGAGAAAATGGTTCTAAACTGTTTTGTATTTGCATATTTATATATTAGATATACGAAATATACTCACCAGGCTTGGAGTAGTCGCGATTACGTAATCGTAATCTCCTATAATCGATTACATTTTGGCAAAAACGAAATCGTAATCGTAATCTGACAATGGCATATTTTTATAATTATAATCGAAATTGAGTAATCCCTTTTCTTGCGTAATTTAAATCGTAATCTAAGGGAAAAATCGGTAATCCCTTGTTAAATCAAAAATTTAATCAAAAATCATAAATTTTTGATTTGTGACACTGTTGCAAAAATAAGAGTTGTATGCATAATATCTTCTAATGTCACGCTAATCAAATCGTAATCGGCTATCATAATCGTAATTGATTACATTTTTTAACTACTGTAATCGCTGCCGTAATCGTAATTACTTTTTGGCAAAGGATTACAATCGTAATCGTAATCATAATCTCTCAATTTTTCTCTTTGTAATCGTAATCGTAATCGATTACGTTTCTTCGTAATCGACTCCAAGCCTGATACTCACATGATGTACAGAAGTTGAATAAATTCAAATAATTTGCGGTAACATTCAATTAAAAGCAGTGGCTCTTTCACATGGCATCTTCATATGATATGGCAACAACCATTTTTTAAAAATTCTTCCATTATTTCTTGAGAACAGATACGCATAACGAGAAAAACGTTCAATTGAGTCATCCCTGTTGACAGGTTTGCCGCTAAAGGGGACTGACTATACACATTTAACCAATCTAAAGTGGAAAATATGCCCCAAATTTGAGATTTTTTTAAAGAAAAACCCAATTCATCAAAACTTCTAAAGTTTTCAGGGACTTTAAATACAATATAACTAAATTAATAAAAAATATTTTTATATTTTTAACTTAATTAAAAATTTGGTTTAAATATATTTTATTAAATCCCGTTTTTTCGGCTTTCGAAATATAGCGTCTCATTGCGCGCGTGATATTTCTTGAACATTTTGCACAATTTCATAAAACTGATTTTAAACTGCAGTCCAAAGTTATCGACTGATTTTACAAGTACAGTAAAGGGTCGGTTATCCGCGGGTGACTAGGGACACGGGGATAACAAAATACGCGGGTAATTCGTAAAAAAGTCAAAAATAAAGTATAAACACGAAGAATAATGTTAAAAATAAAATGTATTCATATATGTGTGTATATTTAAAACGTTCAACAGTAATCTTTGGCCTACATTTAATTCACTGAAACCACGAATGGTAAAGGGAAAAAAACATTACATACTTTATGAAAGTGTTTAGTTAGTTTAAAAAAAAAAATCTTTTTCTTAATTCGAAATTGTACCTTCCTTAATATGAGCTTCTCTGCTAGGTGTGAAATCGTTGTCTTGTTCCTCTAAATCAGTGATTCTCAAAAAATTTTTTGTCGCGGTACACTTTTCACGAAATTTCGGCACGCAAAGGAAAAGATAAGTTTAAAACAGTGGTGCCCAAACCTTTTAGTCTCGTAGATCCCTTGCCATGTTTTTTTAGTATTGGGTAACTTACCTGATATTGATTTTTTGTAAATTCATCAACTTCAAATGTGTTTTCGACACTGGTATAGTATTGCTCACTCTGAAAGATTTAACCTCTTGCGATTTTCTGTACCCAATTGGGTGCATTTTAAAATACTGTTTATTAACTACTGTTTGTGCAATTTAAAAGCTAAAACACCCAATTGTTTTTTAAATTAATCAACAGATAGTTTGCTTCGTTTTAAACATGGAAATTAGGGATTAATTATTATTTGAACTAATTATTAATTAAAATTAATTTTTCTAGCTATTTTGTTTTGTAATCATTTTTTAATCAGAGCCTAAACATTGCGTCAAAATTGTTTGTGCTTAGTTCTGGGGTCTGAAAAGGTTAAATTTCTAACTGTAGTGAACTGTAGTGGGAAAAACTTTAGGAAAACCTCGTGTTAATTTTAAGCATTTATTAATTAAATTCAAATAAAAACAAAATGTAATATATGTTATATAAAATAACTAAGAAATAAATAAATGATTTTAGTAGGAGGGATGAACCTGATGCTTTAATAATAAATTATCAACATTTGGCATCAATTTAGTTAGGTTTAATCTCAAATCTCCTCGGTTAATGATGTCCAGTCATTAGCTTATAGAGATCCCCTGTCGTTGACCCCCATTTTCATTTCATGAACCCCTTGCAGGTTGTCGTAGACCCCTGGGGGTCGATATAGACCACTTTGGAAATCACTGCAAATATTGAAGAAGTCCGTCAACGAGCTACACAGAGCAGCTTCGTATGTCGTCAGCGCTGTAGCCTCGTCTGAGCACTTGCCTCAAACCTCAGAAATGTTTTCCTTCATGATTTCGCAAATATTGATGGTTTGATGTAATCCCATGCAAACGCAATGTCGTAAATGCTATCCAAAATTGTATAATTCCGCCAAAAAAATTTTAAATTGCAACCTTGCTCGAATTTTGAGAGTAACAACTTTGTCCAGTATGCTCTCTTGACAGTTGCAATGACTCCCTGATCCGTAGTTTGTACGCGGTAACATTTGGAGAGGGGGCCTCAGTGGCTGAGCGGTCAAATCGACTGGCTCCTGTGCCTCCCTGCGCGGAGAGAAAGAGGCGTGGGTTCGATTCCCACCTTTGCCCTGGGTGTATTTCCTTCTTTGTATATTAAAATCTGTTGTGCTGTCTTGTTCTATCTGTCATATTGGACGAGAGTTTGAGGCATATCCTTGAGAACAGCAAACTCGAATATTTATGTGACCTGAAATGGTCGTAAAACAAACAAACAAACAAACATTTGGAGGCAAAAACTTAGCGAAGATTTCCTCTTCAGCTGATTTAAACCCACTTGTAACTGGGTATGAAGGCGCGTTGTCAATTACCAAAACAGCGTTCTTCGGCAAACATTTTTGAGTCAAGATGTTTACTTTACTGGAGGCATAAAAATATTTTCAAACCGTTCTTGAAAAATCTGGAAAAATCTCTCCTTTGCAGAAAGGAGCGTGAAAGTTTCAGGAAACGTTCCCGTTTAAGTTTGACTGAAGAAATAAGGACTTTTGCTGTAGTTAGTTGAAAATCAAAAATTGCAGATAGATCAAAGATGGAAAAGATTGAAGTTGACTTCCATACAAGAAGAGCTTGATAAACAAAGAGCATATAATGATGCGGCATAACGATGGACTAATGGTTTTCAAACATTAATAAATACAGTAACAATAAACAGGGTAAACATTTTTCTCTTGCTATTTTCTATGTTCGCAATTTTGAGTTCTCGAAAACGGCTCTAACGATTTGGACCAAATTTCGTATTTAAATTAGGCTGTGTTTTTTAAGCTTACCTATGTAGGTGTCTTACCCGAAAAAAACGCGATTTTACCCAAAAACCCATTTTTTAAATAACACAGCCGAGGTGCTTGTAACAGTGAGCAAACATCATCAGCTATAGATATTTCATTTCAATTGAGATAGCACTACACTGAGTGGCAACACTTATTTTTAATTTACCCTTTGTGGATTGAAATTTTTTAATGTTACCATTTGTAAAATTTAAAATGCCTAGGGAACCCATTGCATAAAAAAAAAAAAAAGCTTCAGTAATCCTGCGCGTAATTATGAATGTATCAGAAGGTCTATGAAATGGTGTAAGATTTATTGTGACAAGTTTGAGTAAAAACATGATGAAGGCAAGAATCGCTATGATGAACAATCTGGCAAAGAAGTATATATTACATGTACCTATATTCACTTTTTGGGTACAACTTTAGTGTAGGAGCCCGTTAGCGACATTTTTGGTTGGAGAGGAAATTATTGGTTACAATTGCAATTAATGTGTGGAACTTTAGTTTATTATGTATTCGGTAAGTCAACGTTTCTCAACCTTTCAGTATTCGCGGCCGAATTTTCTATCATAATTTTCATCGCACCCCCCACTTACCATAAATGTATACAACAATAATGTATATTGAGTAGCACTGATTCTGTTTTTGAATTATTTTTAACTAACTGCCAAAACAAGAGTAAAAACGAATAATTTAGTAATAAAATTAATTTTGTAATAAATCATTATTTGAATTTTGGGCAGGAGTAGAGGATGATTTTTCTGCACTAAAAACAAGGACATTTCGCATTCTATTACCATTTTCAACATCCTACTTTTGTGAAACTGGGTTTTCTGCTGTGGCTTCTTCGAAGACAAAACATAAATCTCGGCTAAATATAGAAACAGAACTCAGAGTGGCTATTTCAAATATTAAGCCTTCCTTCGAAAAACTTTGCTTTGAAAGACAGACCCAAAGAAGTCACTAATAATTATTAAATTTGTTTTTAATTTAGTATGTTTTGATTGAGAAAGTTTTAATTTAGTAATATGTTTTGTTAAATATGTCGGAATGTATTTTGTTTTCTATGTGTATGTGTGCTTTCCTTTCGGTCCGTTAATCAATTTTTTGAAGTAATATTTTCTCTTGGATATTCTCGCGCCCCCTTCTCGTGTGCTCGCACCCGGCGCCCCTTTAGGGGGCGCGCCTCACAGGTTGAGAATCGCTGCGGTAAGTTCTGGACGTATCGCTCTTTTCGCGGCATGTCTCGTCGCCTAAAACAAAATAAATAGCCCACCGCTCCCTATACTAAAGACGTTTCTTTGCCATGACAGTACGCTCCTCTCAAGGTCAACAGCTCTATTAATCGGCATGAAAATTTATAGTTGGAAAACATTTTAACTTTTCAAATTTATCTAAATAAGTATCTTCTTCGAAAAAAAAAAAAAAAATACTGCCGAGCAAAGCTCGGTCACCAGGTACTAAGTTCTTAACCGCGCTCTAGAGAGCGAGCCATTCCGATACGCGTTCAAGAGAGCTTGTGAAGGCAAGTTTCGAGCGCGCTCTCAAGAATGCGGTTAAGAATGACCCTCAAAAATGACTCAGATGCGCGTTCGTGATTGCGCACCTAGAAATGTTGCATTTTATAAACGCGTTCTTAACCGTGTATCAAAGTGGGAGGATTGGACGATTCTGCAAGCTGTTGCTCCTGCAATAAAAACCTTTTGGTCGGGTTTTGTATCTTAAATTTGACAAAGATGTGGACATTGTTCTGTGTTTATTATTGTAATTCATTTCGTAATGATTTTTATTCAACGTATTACATTTTATTCTGTTTTGAATATTAGCTTGGCACGTAGAACGATGTTGTCTCCGAAATTCCATGCGCCACTCTGTAGGGGACTCCAATGAACGACCGGCAACTGAACGCGTTCTTCCAAATGTGATTGAAAGGATAGGCAGGCTGCTTGTGAGAGTATGAAGGTAAACACACCTGGATGATATAATCTTTAAAACTTACTGGAAGCCTGAGTGTGTTAGTGTAAATAAATGGCGAATATAGCCATATAGGATAGTAAGAGAAAAATTTTCTTATCTGCACAGTGTGTCAAAGAATTTTTCAGACTGGGTTTATAAAATAAAACAAATAGTAATTATTTTTTTACGTATTTTTATTAAAAATAAGCGTCTTCGGCTTCAATACATTTGTTACCGCGTTTTAACAACGATTCGAATGCCTGTTCCAGCTCACATTGTGGGACTGCCTCCAAAGCTCGCGTCGAAGCTGTTTGTACACAGTGTGTCTAAGAATTTTTAAGACTACAGCTGGAACTAAGCTTACAAGGGCGCTATCTGTGTTATCGAGCATTCGTGAAGCTCCTCAACTATCAGCTGATCCACGCCGAAACTTCTGTTCATTTGTTTACCTTGTTTTTTACTTTGGTGACAAGACAGTATACAAACAGCTTCGACTCAAGCTTTGGAGGCAGTCCCACAATATGAGCAGTAACAAGCATTCAAATCGTTGTTAAACTGCTATAACAAATGTATTGAAGTTCAAGGAACTTATTTTGAATGAAAATAATTTGAGAAATATAATTGCTAGTTTTTATTTTACTTTATAAATTTAGTCTAAAATATTCTTTGACACACTGTATATCTTACTGTATTTATTGCTGTTTTAAAATGAATATACACTATGCCGGACCCTGTATATGCGGATGCGTGTGTCCGCATCCTGAAACAAGGGTTTAGTTATCCTGAAACAAGGGGGCCCTCCCATATCTCCCATTACGTCATACCTATTTAACCCTTTCTCCAGCTAATCCAATGAAATCGCACCTAATCTTTTGAATCAGAGACATCCAAGTTCAACTCTTGTTGATCTGACTTGAAATAACCTCGTATTCGTCCATTGTGCTTCGCATATGCGTACTTCCTGAGAAATGAGAACCATTTCATCTATGCGCTCTTCAATTTGTGTTCCGCCGCGGTCCCAGTCTTTTCGCTTTCACAAACGATCCAGATTTAAGAAAACACTAAAATTTTTCCTTCATTTATTATTATTTCCACTTTTCTATCGCCGGCAGACGATAAAATAAACAGAGGTTCTCTTTCAAACGTCGTTTCGTAAAGTTGAGCGGATTGGAGCGTATTCCCTGCTGATATTTCCGCGGGCCTCAATCCCCCTGTTCCAACCCCCGTAAGGTCCTGGGGTCAAAGATTCTTTTCTGAGTTTGTGGACTCCCCGCGGCTTTCCGAATCGTTCTTTTCGGCGAGGCGGAACGAGGTGTATCTTTTCAAGAAAAAATTTTTTTGTTGTTTTGTGGAACGAATTTTATTATTATTTTCTTTTTTCTCTTTCAGTTATTGTAAGCCAGCCCCTCATGCTTAGAAACGTTCACGGAACACTACAAATTACCAAGGGCGTGGCTGCAACGGGAGATAATGAATCGCGAATTTGGCGAATTTCAAAGTGGATAAATAATTCTCTCTTTTACTTCCAATTTTGAATGCAGTTCTTTTATTATGCCCAAGATTATTGTTATCGTATTTTTAATTTTAAGCACGATACTGAGCTTGGAATAAAGAACTTTTGAGCATTCTTAAAGTTAAAATTTTAGTTTTGACAGACTTAACTTTATCTCATGTATGAAAACCTTTTTTTTTACTTGCTTCATTGAAAAGTTTAGCGATTTTAAGTTGTGCTGCAGTAATAAATTATGTTCGTACTTTTGATTTACTGATATTATGAACTGATATTTCTAACGCAAAAAGTTTCCGTATTTTGCATTAGCTGGAATTTCACGAGCAATAAATCTAAAACTTGTTCAACGTGCCCCACCCTCCCGTATATAGCTGAGTTTGCGATTCTGGCTGAATCCGATTTATTGTTTTTCTTCGGGGGCTCCTCACTTCACTTTATTCTCTGGGTATACAGCAGGGTATCGCTTATACGACGCGTACACTTATACGACGTTTTAGTGGGGTCTCAATTCTTAAATTTAGCCAGATTTTCGAGAGTCCCATCGGCTAAGTCTCTATGGTAGTACCAACTTAAAATCAAAAGGTTCACGTTAAATCTCGATGGCTCAGGCCGTCCAGACGTTACATGTTCTCCAGCGCACTTGCTCCCTTGGGCGTCACATGGCAGACACCAGGGGCCCCATGGTATCCTCATCCTCACCCCTAACAAAAACGATAGCTAATATAACAAGAAGTTCCGTCTAGAACTATACGAGCCTACTTTCCCGTATACACCAAATTCAAATTTATAATCTAGCTATCTCTTTCTCTCTCTTTCTTATTTATCTTTAGTTCTAATTATTGAAAATATACCTTTTTCAACGGATAATACATATTCATTCACTCACTCATTCATTCTTTCATTTATTCAGCCATGCATTTATTCATTCATTCGTTACCTCATTCAAGTGTTTATTCATTCATTTACGCATTCATGTATTTATTCACTCATTTATTTATATTTTCATTTATTCAATAATTTATTCATTCATTCTTTTCCTCATTCATTTATTCATTGATTTATTCTTTCACTCTTTCATTTATTCATTCATTCATTATTTCACTCATTGAGTCACTGAGAAATATCCTTGAAAATCCCGATCAAAAAATTTCATAGCAAAATAGGCTCGTAAGTTCTGGATAAACTTTCTATTTCTACATGTTCTACGTTATAAGAGCTTTCCGATGAAGTTTGTTCCAAGCAAATCGGTCCGTTAGATCAGGATTTATATAGGGTTGAAATTTCCCCGTAAGCTCTGTGTTAATTTTTTGAACTGTTCAAAAATGAACAAAAACTGTTCAAATCAATATTTCACGCCGAGAACTCCTTTCAATAAGCTTGCAATAGGAACTTGGCTCTTGTGCCCAGAATTTACAGAATTTGCTTCAATTTTGTCCATAGGCGCTAAAGTTAAAATTTTTTGAACTGTTCAAAATTGAACAAAAAATTGTTCAAATCAAAAAGTAAAATATAGAAATGCGATGTCCTCGCCGAGATCTTTCTAATGCAAAAAGAATTTTTCCAATCGGACAATTCGTTCAAAAGTTATTAGGGGGGGGGGGACAGACCGACAGACAGACAGACCGACAGACACACTTTTTCCCCATCTCAATACCCTACTTTCAAATTTTTTATTTTTCAATCTTTATTTAATTACTTCACTTATTTTTGACTTTTCTTGATTTTTAACGATATTTTCACGATACATTAAGCCTTCTTTCATGCTTTATTATTACTATTTTTTACTTTTTCGGGAAAGTAGGCTAAAAACGGCAATATTTTTCCGCATTATAGTGGAGAACCGATTATACGACGAATCGAAATAACGTCGTATAATCGATTCACCTATCTAAGGATGAATATTAGGAAAAGTACCAGACAGTGAAATTTGCGGCCCAGAGAAATTTCTGAACCATTTTCTATTAAAAACCAAAGAAATATATTTTTAATAGTGTTAACTTCATTTTACATTCAATCCATGGCAAATATCTAAGTTGTTACTTTAATTTACGTCAAAAGAAGCATTTTATTTCTTCAAAATCAGATGGGTAACGTGTCCCAGATACGAATCGCGATTTTTAAAACGAATCCTGTACATTGTACAACATCACGAGAAAAAACAACTATCAGCGGAGACAATTTATTTTATGTTTATTTATAGTAATTGACATTCCTGCTTTAGAAAACGTAAAGATACGTCGGAAAAAAACAAAATCTATCCTTATCCCAGGTTTTTGAACCAGCTTGGTTACGCCGAATTCCGAGATATTATTCCCGGTCAAAAAAAAAACGTTTTTAGTGCCAACTAATTACGTATGCTAAAACCTCTTTTTGTGAAGCGCAAGTATCGGTTGAAAGTTTGAACTCCCGTTTAACAGAATTACAGGTAAGAGTTTTTCAAACTTTATTTTCCTGTGTCTACCAAATGAAAGATTAGTTCGATAACGCAAATTAAAACCCAAATTGATTTTTTAATTTTTGTTTGTCTATTAAAGCAGGAATTAAATGTTGTGAATAGAATACCACACGCTTTGGTTTCAATTCATTAATTAACCCTACACTGCGCCGTATTGTTTTTAAACAATACCTCCATTTTTCGTTCACTAAGCTTTTATTTTGTAATATTTTTAACATGTGGCGCATTTCGTTCATTTTGTATGTGTGATCATATTAGTTGACATAGTTTCCCCTAGATCTTGTAAACTGAACTCAAGGTTCACTTTTTCCACAAAATCGTAAGACAGGTTGATTTCGTAAAAAACAGTAACTTCTTTTTTTTTTTCTACAAATTTTAAGCAACAATTTTATAAGTTGTCCGAAAAATTCCTTGAAAAATATATATTAAGGCGCCTATTTGACTTGTTGTTTTAAAACAACACCGCGCATTCGGGGGCAATTTTTATGCTCCTGCATTATTCGCAGTATAAACATGAACAGGTGTCACAGGTTGTTCTATTTCACTTTATTTAGTATATTTTAGAATATTATTGTTAAATATTTCACAAATTAGCTTAAAGTGGTCGATTAAATGATTATTTAGGAATTTTGTTTAAAATCAATTCCAAAGAAGATACGAACATTATCGCATAGACCCCCTCCAGATGTTAGGTCTCTTGTCTAAAATCTTTTAGTGAAATTATTATTAAACTTGATTGGTAATCAAAGTAAAAATTTGCACATGTAACTAATAATTATTAGTTAAATCTGCAAATTTTTGCTTTAATAAATTTAATAAATTTATAAATAATACTAAAATAAATTAGTTTAATAAATGTTCATATTTTAGTGCAATTTTATAATTATAATGCATGCCTATTTATTAAAATTTGGTTTCATTTGTTAAAATGATTATATAAAAGAATTATTTTTGTTACCCCTAAATGAGCAGTGTTGTTTTTAAACAACATGTCAATTTTTCTCGAATTCTACTTTTCCGAATTAAATAAGAATTTTTTTAGTATTTTTCCCACTTATAACTAGCACAAATAAACACACACACAAAAAAAAAAAAAAAAAAAAAAAATCACAAAGGAAAAAAAAATTGCGCAGTGTAGGGTTAACGATGCTTAGCGAATATAAATAAGGGAAATTCGTCAGATCTCTAACAGTCATATCGGTAACAACGAAGCAACTCTTTGATCTTAATAAAATAAATTTCAACTTGAACTTTTTTCCATAATTAGTTTTTCTTGGTATGTGTTTCAGAGAGTTTCTTTTTGCAGAATAAGATGAGCTTAAATGCATCACTATCACTATCGTAACCAAACTTTCGATTACTTTTTTGATTAGGATGCTTTCCCAAAGTTGATTCCTCAAGACATGATTTTCGTTCCCAAACTATAAGTTTCTAAAGAAAAAAGACCTTTTTTCTGTAAATTTTCGGAATTTTGATCGTCAAACTCTTCTGAGGACACGACGTTGCTTTCAAAAAGAAAACGTAATTTGTTAAACCATTTTGAGCAAACTCCCCCTCCTACCTGAAAAAAAAAATGATTACCGAATTTTCGGTAGTAAACGCCGCACCCGCAATTTTTTTTTAGTAACGATGTGAGTGTTTTATCCTTTTAGTGTTTTCATTCAAGCATTATTCCCTCACCCACCCACACACTTGATCGATCTATTATAAATAGAACCGATTTCACTTTCTAAAAATCTTTTGGAATCGAAATTTTCAATGTGACATTTTTATAAAATACCTAATTTTTTGCTTCCATTTTAACAATATTACCATTTATAGATGATTATTGCACAGGTTTACTTGTTTTATAATATTATTTTATATATAAATAATATGGGCAGTATATTTTGTACAAGTTAAGGACAGAAGCTGTATGTCAGAGCCGTAACATTCGCATCAGATCTGTAATAGTCCAGAAATTAAACCTTTCAAAAATAGGGGTAATTCTTCCCCTTGATCTTGCCATTAATTAAAAAAAACTATCACTAATTTGTAATAAAAATACACTATAAATATCATTTAAAAATTTTTTTCAAAAATTGAAATATTTCATACTCAATTTGGCACTTTTTCTAATGTTCACCCCTAAATCTAAAAATTGGGACCACACTAAAGCGTCGTATAAGTGTAAAAGTCGAATAAATCATCGTCGTATAAACGATATTCTAATGCACTTAAATTTTCGTACCTCATCTGGCTTAAAACTACCTTTGCGCAAACATTTTCTAATTTTTCTTTATGGGAGAAACTCAAACTCTAATAACTTTCTTGTTACTTCTCTAAACCCCAGATGCAGTGGTAAAGTTTTGCGCACGCTTATGCTTTCTCTTTATGGCGACATTTATTGCGCATGTCAGGTGAGAGTGATCTGTGGCGTTGAGACTGAGCGAGACCTCTGCTTAAAAACCAAGACTCTACAGGCTAAGCAAAACAAGTCCTCACATATTAGTCTACTACTGTGAGGGGGACATTAGTTTACTAACGTTTCCCAAAGAAAAATAGAAAATGTATGCGCAAAGCTAGTTTTTAAGTCAAATGAGGCACGTAAAGACTAAGTACAGTACAGTATCATCTATACGACGATCATTTATACGACGTTTACACTTATACGACGCTTTAGAGGGTCCCAATTCTTGGATTTAGATAGAAGGGTCACATAAGTTTACTAAAGTGAGGGGGGTACTTATGTCAGGGATACCCACCCCTCTAAGATGGCGAACCCCCCTAAAAACTGCAAAACACCCTCATAAACGACGACCCCTCAGATCGGCCAAACAGTCAACCAAGCCCCCCAAAAGCCCCCGAAACGAGCCCTTGAGATTTCTGGGGGGAAGCCCCCAAAAATCTCAAAAGTGCATTCTGCGCCATGAAAACCCTGCCCCCCCCCCCCCTAGTGCACACCCGTGATTTACTAAATATCGGAGAAATTGGAAATGAAGAGAAAATTGATATTATACACTAAAGGTTTTGCGTTTAGTTGCCACCACTTTTGGTGTTACTGGATATGATTTTTGGTGTAAAGTTGAAAACGCTTCATTTTTGATGTACTTTAATTTTTCTATGCGATTGTGTCATTGCGATTGCTCATTTCTATGAAAATAGGATATATGAACAATCGTACTTAATGTTTGAGGCGTAGATGAGTTAACGAACATCATATACTAAAAAACAGTCTGCTGTCTGTATTTTTTTTTTTTTTTTTGACAGACGCTTAAAAGAATTTAAAATACGTCAAAAAATGAATAATTTTTAAATTTACACCAACTGAATACCGAAAATTTTCAGTGCAGAGGAATTTAAAAAAATAAATAATGATAAAACGAGGAAGTGTACTGTTGTAAAAAAGGGACAGGGAATACCGCAATTATCGGTATATAGCCCGCATCGTTGTATAGTCCGCAGGAAGAAAAATTCATTCTAAAAAAATTAGGTTCGGCGTATAACCCGCATCGTTGTATAACCCGCACCCCAGAAAAAACATGGGATACAACCCTAGAAAACAATGCATTCGCCTGTAGTGCCCGAGCCCCAATCTGCTTTGGAAGATTGTTTCGAAAGCTACGATTTATTTCTCTGCATTTTGTTTTGCAGGAAAAGAGATTTCGATATTTTTGAACGGTAGTTGTCTTCTTAATAATACTTTTTTTTTTTTGAATTTCATGTATTGCCCGCATCGTTATATTGCCCGCAGGTAGTAAAAAAAAAGAAGTTTTTTTGTAGATAACCCGCGGGCTGTACACAGATAATTACGGTACCTCTCTACTTATTTACATCACACTTAGAAATCTGAAGAAAAAGAATTAGTTGTTTTAAAATCATTGTGAAATTAAAAAATACACACATAAGGGGCTGTTCATAAATGATATCACGCTCTTTTCCGATATATTTGACCCCCTCCCCTGTTCGTCACAAAATGTCACACTTCAACGAACCCCCTTTGTCACATGTCCCGCTAAGTTGTATATGCTGATGCCACACTTCTTGTTACCCCCTCCCCCCTCTAGTCCCACTTTGTCCCAATTTCCCGAACCCCCTCCCCCTCGGAGCGTTATATTATTTATGAATGATCCCTAAGTTGGTTATTTTCGTTTGTTCATAACTGCAACACCGTGGACAAATATGGTGGCTGCGTCTATTTCCTGCACAATCACGCGAGCCGGTTAGCTAATCG
This sequence comes from Octonoba sinensis, assembly GCA_038502835.1. Classification (NCBI taxonomy): domain Eukaryota; kingdom Metazoa; phylum Arthropoda; class Arachnida; order Araneae; family Uloboridae; genus Octonoba; species Octonoba sinensis. The sequence goes on along the minus strand of CM076605.1, from coordinate 86,096,903 downwards.
GAAAGCAGCGTTGACAAATAAGAAAATTAAAGTAACCTATCCTTATCCAGTTCCTTTTTTCTTTCTTTCTTTAAGCTTAGAACTGCCTTTGCTGTTGCTGATATGGTAAATTTACTGCGCATTGTGTTTGCTTTTTACTGTAAATTTCTAAGCACAAATAGGGATTTAAATCTCATTAACGGACTCTTAAAAAGCACTTTGTCTCTTCAGCGTATAAAGTTAAGATTATTAAGGGACTAATTATTTCACTAATTCTGTCTTGAGCGGAACAAGACCGTTAATGTTTCTTGGAACTCATCCAGATAATATAAAACATCATTAATAATGATGGATTGTACTCAAGGTCGTAATTATCTTGGAAAAATAAAAAATCAAAGAACAATTGTCAAAATAGGAACGTTGTGATGCTTTGAAGTTCATTACACTGCTTGAAGACTTTTTCTTTTTCCCTTTTTTTTTTGAAGGGCAAAACGTCAAATGTTCGAAAGTCAATCAGCGGTAACAATTATCAAAATGTCGAATTAACACTACACTAAAAAAATCCCGTAAAATGGTTTTAATCGTAAAGGTTACTAAATTCAAATTTGCAACGGGTTTTTATCTTTACGGAAAAAACCATTGCGACTACGGATTTACTTCATAACTTTTTCGGTTTTTCACAACCAACCCAGCTGCCGGTGTAAAACCGTAAATTTGACGGGATCTTTTAAACATTGTACATGCAATCAAAATTCTCTGGCGTTACCGTCTACCATAATATTATTACATAATGTTATTACCGGCTATCATAATATTACTACATAATGTTATTACCGGCTACCATAATATTATATCAACCTCATATGCATGTTAAACCAGAGGTCGATCTAGCAGTTTCATCAGGGACCTGTTTTGTGAATATTAAAATAATCTCTGTGAAAAATCACACAGTTTTGCAGAAATTCAAAATTTAATTATACTAGAATTCGCCCAACAGTCGAATTTCGACAGTAATAATTAAATTTAGCATTGAAAACCTCAAGCCAATTGTATAATTATATAAGCATTATTCATCAAATTTGGCGATCATAACGCCGAATATTGTAAATCATTGTCGCTGCACACCAACTGCTCTCGTAAATGTAGCCGCTTGCACTTCTGCCGATTTCGCCAAATTGAGTGGCAGTTGAATAAAACTTAAATTTTCATCAAACTCTTATTAATTTTGCTTTTAATATTACTGCTCAATGGCAACGAACTGTTTTTAACGTTGAGTTTTATATTCATTAAAACTATTAAAAAAAACTCAGTGGCGCGTCAGCCCTTTTGGGGGCCATGGCCTACTGTGTCCATCCCAGTTTTCGAGACCGAGGGCCCTAGGGTGCAGGAGCGGATGTTCCGGTCTAGTGGTCGGCCTGACGCTCTATATTCATTACCTAATCATTTACGCAACGAAGACATGTTGCCATCTACTATCGATAACAATATAACATTAAAATTGAATCGTTTATTTCAAAAAAGTAGTAACTCTTAAAAACAAAATTTATTCCAGGATATAGAAAGAAAAAAAAATGGCTTATAAAAGGTTGGAAAACTTTACGGTTCTGATCTTTTACTATTTTATTTTAGTAGGTAATAGCGATGCAATATTGGTAAATTAAAACGACTTTTGATTAATTATACCATAAAAATTAATAAATTAATACTTAGAGTGCTTTCTTTTTCAAATCGGAGATGTTACCTTTCCGAAATAAATGAGGATTGCCTGCCAAACGAAAAAGTAAAATAATTAACTAATAATAAACTGCTTCCAAAATTTTTAAATTGCTATCACTAAAACTCGTCAATAGCTACTAAACAAAAAAAGTAAGAAAATCGGTTGAAAAACAGAGGAGAAAATGGTTTTATCTGTTTTGTCTTTGCCTATTTATATTTAGATAGTGATTAAAAGAATATTATTTGCCCCTTATTTTTAATAAATAATACTGTAAAAATAAGATTTGGTAGCTCGGAATTTCGTGAAAGGTCCGTTTTGATTGATTAGAATTTCTGAAGGGTTCAAAAAATGACTCTAATTTTCCGACCTTGTTGCGATTAAACTTACGAAAACCTTGTTATGAAAATTTATAGAAAACAATAAATTGAACTAGCATTGCACGCAATAGCGAGAGAGCAATAAAAACGTTGCCAAGATGTAAAATTGGATACCATTCTTTTTATCATTACAACGAAATACGATTTTATGGCAAAGAGGGCACCGAAATCGAAATTACATCGATAGAGTATAAAACATTTTGAAAGTGAATGAATTATTCTTTGTTTCAACTGAATTTTTGGCATTCTTCAAAAATTTTGAGTATTTCGCCAGTAAATGTCTTTTTTCTATGATAGTACTGATGTTGCAGTACAGCGATCTTACAGGGAAATCAATCGGCTCAATGTCAGTCCATAAATATTACCATTTTTGTTTAAATGAAATTGTTACTTTGTTCTTGTATTCGTTACCTTGCTCTGTATGCGGCATTCTGTGGGTGGGGGTTATGAAAGTATTTACATTTGTACATATTACTCACTTGCGTGTCAATCGATTAAGAAATCAATCGGAAGAATTACTCGATTGCCTAACATTCTATTAGGAAATCGATCAAAGGAATTACTCGATTGTCTATCATTCGATAAAGAAATCGATCTGAAGAATCCCTCGATTGCCTATCATTCGATTAGAAATCGATCTGAAGAATCACTCGATTGCTTATCCTTCGATTAGGAAATCGATCTGAAGAATCACTCGATTGTCAATCTTTCGATTAGGAAATCAATCGGAGGAATTACTCGATTGTCTATCATTTGATTAGGAAATCAATCGGAAGAATTTGTCGATTGTCTATCATTCGGTTGGGAAATCAATCGAAAGAATTACTCCATTGTGTATCATTCGATTAAGAAATCAATCGTAAGAATTACTCGATCGTTTATCGGGTAATTATTAAGAAATCAATTAGAATTAGGGGATCAATCGGAAGAATTACTCGATTGTCTATCTTTCGATTAGGAAATCAATCGGAAGAATTTGTCGATTGTCTATCATTCGGTTGGAAAATCAAGCGAAATAATTACTCGATTGTCTATCATTCGATTAGGAAATCTATCGGAAGAAATACTCGATTCTCCATCATTCGATTAGGAAATCAATGGGAAGAGTTTGTCGATTGTCTATCATACAGTTTCGAAATCAATCGGAAGAATTACTCTCACAAGATTGTCTATCATTCGATTGAGAAATCGATCTGAAGAATCACTAGATTGTCTATCATTCGATTAAGAAATCGATCTGAAGAATCACTAGATTGTCTATCATTCGATTAAGAAATCGATCTTAAGAATCACTAGATTGTCTATCATTCGATTAAGAAATCGATCTTAAGAATCACTAGATTGTCTATCACTCGATTAAGAAATCGATCTTAAGAATCACTAGATTGTCTATCATTCGATTGAGAAATCGATCTGAAGAATCACTAGATTGTCTATCATTCGATTGAGAAATCGATCTGAAGAATCACTAGATTGTCTTTCATTCGATTAGGAAATCAATAGAAAGAATTACTCGATTATCTGATATTCGATTAGGAAATCAATAGAAAGAATTACACGATTGTCTATAGTTCGATTAGAAAATCAATCTGAAAATTTTTTCGATTGCTCATCATTCGATTAGGAAACCAATTGGAAGAATTACTCGATTGTCTATTATTCGATTAGTAAATCAATCGAAAGAATTACTCTATTGTTTATCTCGATTAGGAAATCAATCGGAAGAATTACTCGATTGTCTATTATTCGATCAGGAAATTGATCGCATAAATTATTCGACAGCAGATCATTTGAATCTTATGCATTAAAATGCTAAATCGGACAAACGTTGAGAGCGCTCTAACATCTGTGACCCGAATATCCAAAAATACAACTACATATTACTTTCACTTAGTGGGAACAATAAACGACCACAGTATAACTCATTCCTTTACTTCTTCTAATAAAATAATCATTGCCTTTGTTGTTAGTTATGGGCGTTTGAATTTACCAGCAACTGGAGCGTCTGTCACAAAACGTTCCAAGGCTAAAATAATTTGCGGTTAGTTCCGGCGTGAAGAATTTCGACGATTTTAAGAACTGGTTTCTGGAATGGAAGTAGTTTATATCACATTGTAACAGGCCCTTGCCCAGTATTTAATTAAGGGAGGGTTTAAAAAAGAAAAGGAAAAAAAAATTCCATCTTGGATTGCGTTGTCAAAGAAATTGTGTGACAAATTATGTCAAATGAAGTCATTAAGTTATTTTAATCTATGCAATATAAAGCACATTTTAAATGTAAGAAAAGTTAATGCTTTAATAAACTGAATAGAAATTTATTAAAAATGAAAATTATATGTACCAGACTAATATTATTAATGCTTAGTTGTTGTCACAGCTATGTGAAGCAACTGGTTCATCCACTAGCTTCTCAAAATATGGGGACCGTTTATAAATGATGTCACACTTTTTTTCAATATATATGACCCCCTCTCCTCCTTTGTCACATGTCACGTTATATATATATATATTTTTTTTTTTTGCATAATTTAATTGCTCGTTTTAAAGGTTTTCATAGAAATCAAAATGCACGATGTCACACTTCTTGTTACCCCCTCCCCTCGTCACAAACTTTCACACTTTCTTGAACCCCCTCCCCCCTTGAAGCGTGACATCATTTATGAATGACCCCATGTGGTAATATTCTGTCTTGGAGACTTAATGGATGCCGAATTTTGTTTACATATATAAAAACTTGTAAATCGTATCACTTTTAAAATTTTAATCCGTATTTTGTTTCTGGCACTACACTATGCACAAGTTAAATATGAAAACAAAGTTAAATTTTAATATTTAAAAAATAGAAAAGTTGTAAATCGTTACCATCAGCTGAAACTGTAAAATTTATTATTTGAACGTTTATTTTATGAATTGGCAGGCTTTGAAATTAAAATCAGCAGTTAAATAGATATGTTTTCAATCCGATATGTGGACTATATATGGACATTTAGACATAAGATCGTTAGTGCTAATGTTAGGAACAGGCAAATTCCTCTGAATATCCATAGTTATAGCTTCCAAGTCAGTATTTTGATGGGCTAATCTTTTTGCTTTTCTTTTTCTCAGATAAAAAGCCTCTGCTTTTTTCTTGTGCAACGTTAACACACTTTCAGTCCTGCGAAGTTCTGATTGCACATTAGAATCACCGCTGCATAGGTTTTCTCTCAGCCTTTTCATTTTCAACTACAATTCATCGCACATACTACAGGTGTTCGTTCTGGGATACCCAAATGAAATGTTGAAGTTATTGAGGAAAATACCTTGAAAGTTTCATAAGATACTTTGTGATCAGGATTTAAAATCGATGTACATGTTAAATAATTTTGTTGCATTTAAATCTTCAGGTAAGTAAATTTTTTTCGATTCATGCAAATTATAATGGGCTTTTTTTCAAGGATCCTATAAAATTCATGACTGCATTTTTTGTTTCTTGCTTCATTTTAAAGGAACAGTTTGAATGACGCCCTCGATTTTCTATGAGAGACTTGCATTCTTTTATCCCTTTTCTAAGGCGGTGGGAAGTAGGCTTCTTACCAAATTCATCAAATTATAGATGTTTATAGTAAGCTATTTTACCCTTTCTGATTGGCAGAATCCTGCCAAAGACTCTGGGAAATATATTTACCGCCACATGCATCAATATTCAAATATTATAACTATTCCCCCTAAAAGGGGGGGGGGGTGGAAAAAATCATGCTAATCTTATTTACTGCCCTATATGAATTTCTTTTTTTTAAAAAAACAAAATCTGAAGAATATTTTAACACGTTGACTGTCAACCTACGAGATAACTCGTTGTAGGTGAACTTGTTGAGAGACCAAATTACAAGTTGTCTCGTTGTTGCCGACTTTTTTTCATTTTTCAATACATTTATAGAAAGTTAGTAATTTTTTACTTAATAAAATGTTTTGTTCAATATGTTGTAATCAAATTAAACTATCGTCTGGAGATCCATAAACTACAAATAGCGCTGGCAGTCAGCGTGCATGTCGGCAGTCAATGTGTTAACATACCGATACTACAAAAAAAAAAAGGCCCTTTAAAGGGTTAACAAAGAAGATTTAATAGTCTGTAATCTACGATTAGTAATACCGTGTAATGATATAAACTCTTGGAAGCAAATTGGTATTTCAAAAGCCATTTCATTTCTAAGAACACTTATACGATATTTATAAGAGGATTGATTAGAGATAGCTTCGTCTTTAGGTTTTCGGTTTCTTCTTCGTTGCTCTGGGATAACAGAAATTAAAGAAAGATGTGAGTCTGCTCGTTGTTTGTTGAAAATGAGTTTCATTAGTCAGAATTAAAGTTTTTAATTAACAGATTTCTATCTTCCAAAGTTATTTTAGTAAAGCATTCTAATCTGGAACACTTACAGTCTGGTCCGGTTTCAGTGGCGTAGTTAGACCCGAATTTTTTTTTTTTTTTTGGGGGGGGGGGTGTCTTCGGGAGAAGTGAGCTAATTTCATTGTTTTACTGGAAAATTGGTCAAATTCTAGACAATCTTCACCATTTCAGGGGTGGGGTTATCCCCCAAAAACCCCTTATCTACGCCAGTGTCCGGTTTCATCAGTCGAAACTCTTAACTTTTTACTCACCTGTCTTACTCGTCCATAAGATTTCTTCCTCTTGGTTGACGAATCTGATACTTTGGCTATTTCATCTTCTGAATCAAATAATTCATCATCCGTATTTGTTTTTATTTTACATATAATTTATTAAAAATTAAATATTTAATAATACAAGAGAACCACAAAGTGTAGTCAAAACAAAATCAAAACAACACCAGCACATTCATAAGCCAAATAGCGATAAATGATTGCCAATGGCTGCACTGTGTTTGTTACTTTAATAAGTTACAGATCGCAATGCTGCGAAATTATTTATTGTGCTGCAGAATATTGAAAAGACAATATACCAGAACAAGAAACAAACTTGAACAATAAAATGGAAAAGAAAAGATTCATGTTTAAAAGTGGATCTCCTGATTGATTAAATACACATTAATTCAAGAAAAGATTGTAACAACATCTTAATTACACAAGAGAAAGCGTGAAGAGGAATAAATCCTTTCTCCATGGCGAAATTGATTTGGCGAGTTTGTTCCAAGCGCATGCGCATAGCATAGGGAAATTTAAGAATTCAGGCGCTCCTGTAGAGGAGCAGTGCGCATGACTTTGATCGTTCTTCCACGGTACTGAGTGGGATCAGATCTTCCTCCCCCAGTTTTGCATTTCAGTCTCTTTGTAATATCAAGGACTGTGATCAATTTATCAATGTGTGAATAGTTGTACAGAAAGCCTTTATTAAACCCCACACTACTAGCTCAAATTTGAAAAAAAATGTACTGTGATCGTTTTTCCCCTGTAACCCTTCATATGCTTACAGGCAGACATATGCCATTCCCAAGTTCATTATGACTGAAATATAAATTTAATTAATTCAAATTTGCTGATTGATTTATAAAGGGCTTCGTTAATACATGATGACTAGTACAGTTTTTACTTATTTTAATTTTAAATTGCTATAATTCATTCCCGAATCTACTCAACTTGTTGTTGTTGTTTCTAATGGCACTTGGTTGTCCCAAGGTCCCCTTCGCAGAGCGACAGGGAATTACGGCAGTAAGGGAGCGCTTTCATACAGAAAATTCTGCTGCTGGGCGGCTTCCTTTGTTTACATTGCTTTAATCGCTGCCACGTGGCCAATGACGTTGCTTGAATTGCCTCCATTGTAATGGGACGGGGGAGGGGGGGGGGGGACTAAAGCAATAAAATTTTATTAACTTTTTGCCCTAAAACATACTTTTATCTGGGAATGACCAATTTGCTTTATGAATGATACAACTCGAGAAGAACTCTCAATTGTTCTTCAACCTTCAATAACTTATGGCTGATAAAGAGGCAAAAATATAATTGAAACGTTCTTCCACAGTTTTAATAACGCCAAACGCAGCCCAGCCAGATTTGCTCTCACGAGTTGGGGGAATTGATGAAAGCCCTTACATGTATAATATTACCATACTAGGATTGGCTTTACAGTTTCGTTTTACTCTCTTGCTTTCTCAACATTTGCAAGGAGCGATTCCTCTAGTGATTGATTGGGAAGAGAGGAACAGTTTTCTTTCTCTGCCAGTTTTTTTTATCATCGTCCGCCGCATAATTACCGATCCCACCCAGTAGTAGGCTTAAACCACGCCTTTTACTGCCGTTTTCAATGACACCATGATTTCTAGATGGCGCTATCACTATACTTCTGTTTCTCTTCTCAAACTCAATTTCGTTCTTTCTTCTTTTCGTTTCTTTCTTATCTCACAACTCGGTCAATATGCTCGCCCGCCTTGAGGCGGAACTAGGAATTAGAGGGTTAATTTTATCTACTTCATTGTCTCCTGGAATGACATTTTTTTCTATCAGTCATCCTCTAAGTGAGCCACTGATCCACTCAGTTACTACATGCATAAGCATAACCGTATCGGCCGTCTGTCCTGTGTTGTAGACAGTAGTAAAACAGGGGCCCCCAACCGGTGGATCGCGACCCAAGATGGGGTCGCATGGCATTTCTCATGGGGTCGCCACATAACTTCTAATTTTAAATTAGAAACCTTTTATGAACAGACAAAACGACTCTTTCTTGCACTAATATCATTTTTAATTATTTTGTGGTAAACTTAAGGGGATAAATTAATAGGAGATTGTCTGGTGACGTGAAAATTTTTGTCATATCCAACCAGAGACAACTAAAAAAAAAACTTTCCTCATTTGGGCTTTGAACGCGGACTGTCTTGACTCCACGTTGATACTCTAACCGCTGCGCCAGGATTACCTCGAACGGATTTGAATTAGTGTATAGCGTCCAAACGTATCAACTGCGGGAGCTAAAGTACTTCCGTGCCAAATTTCTATAAGAGCGTTACACTCGTCCATTCTGTTTTCTTATTTTACTGCGTCCAATCCGAATCTGACGAATCATTCATTCTGTATTCCTGCTCTGAAGAGACTTACAGACAACTCACATTCTCGAATCGTTCTGACGTCTCGCGCGGTAAATAATTCTTAAATTTTGATACAAATACCATTGTTCTAAAAAAGTAATCATGAAAAAAAAAAAAAAAGCCCCTGCATTAATTTTGAGTGTCATGTTTCTCTATAAATTTTTCATTTATTGCAGTTAATACTTGGCTTGCTCTTTCCGCCACTATAAATTTCTAAGTAAGCATCGGAAATAAAATGAAATCAAACTACGAATAAACAAAATAAAATAGTAACTAAATAAAAGAAAAACTTTATTCACAGCGGTATTATTATTTTTAAATATTTGAATGGAGGCAATTCACCGCTAGAGGGGATCATGAGCGATCATTGTTTTCACATGATATCCGCTCTTTGTTTACTAAGATTTTCAAGTGGTTGCTCTACTCATTCGAGATTGTAAATAAATACTATATGTTAAACATGCATCCGTTAAAATTGTTTTTTCTTTTTTTTAATTATTTATTTATTTTTTGTTTTTCTTATTCAAAATATTCAAAAATGATAGTACCGTTATAAATAAAGTTTTTCTATAATTTAGTTTTCTTTTATTTTGTTTATTTAAACTGAGAGCAGCGCTAGCTCATTTTTGAGTCAATATGACTTAAAAGAATTAGAAGGTATATTTGCTCATTTTTAAGAATGTTTGTTTATTTTAGTTTACAGTCCTTGCTTCTTGAACATTATAAAACAAACACATTTACAGTGACAGCTTGGAATTTGAATCAAACGTGTCGTTTTTGTATCAATATTCTTTTGTGCCAGTGCGCGTGTACATGTACAGAGGCGCGACGTGAAAACCACCGATTTGCTCCACATTCCCAGTCCCTCAAGAATGCTTCGAGAGGGACTTCAACATGCATTCCTACACAGAGTTAAATACAACGAGTTTGCTACTAAAAGTAATTTATCAACAGTAAAGCATAAGTTTGACTGGTAGTTACAGGAAGCATTACTACTAATGGACGCGAATCATTTAGTACATATTGCAATAGTGAAGTGAAGCTTCCTATTATTTCACGTTTCATCACTTGGAGACTGAAATAGTTATTTCAATGTTCTAACCCTAACAGAAGCTTTATGTTTTGAAGAACATACGCATTATTTTATGAAAAACCATAATATTTTACGAATATATATGTATTTAGATTTAATACAGTTAGTTATTTAGTTCCTAGATGGCGTTAAAAACAATCGAAATAAAAACACTAATCATTTCAGTTCCGCTTTTTGTGTGAAGTAACCATATAATCACAGTTGTAGCTTACTTGCTGAAATATCCGATTTGTTTTTCTAAAAACGATGTCATATGCATTACATCAATTTGTAATGTGTCGTAAATTAATGAATTCAAATTACACAGGTTTGTGGTGGTTCTGTACTTTAGGTTTTGATGAGTGACACTTAGTATTTTTAGAGCTGATTCCGAGGAGGAACTTATTGAAAAACAAATGATAATCCTATGTATGTATATATTTGTTCAAGGCAAAAATAAATAGATGAATCAATAAATAAATGAAGGAATAATAAATCAATAAATAAAATAAAATAGAATAAAAAAAATACAATAAAGAAACAAAATAAGGGAATCAATAAAATAAAATTGAATAAAATTAACTAATAAATGAAGAAAGAAAGAAAATAAATGCCTAAAATGAAATCAAAATATGAATAAACAAAATAAAATAATAACTAAATAAAAGAAAAACTTTATGTTTAACATATTATAGTATTTATTTACAGTCTCGTATGAGGAGAAAATCTTGACCGGTGGTAAAAAATCGTCTGCATTCTTCTGTTGCCAGTTGTCTCCTAGATAAAGTAAAATAAAGGAATAAATAAAACGAGAAGGAAAATAAATAAATGTATAAAATGAAACTAAAATATAAATAAACAAAATAAAAAATAATAGCTAAATAAAAGAAAAACTTTATTCATAGCGGTATTATTATTTTGAAGTATTTTGAATTACGATAAAGAAAGGGAAAAAAAATACTTTTAACGGATGCATGTTTAATATATTATAGTATTTATTTACAATCTCGTATGAGTAGAAAATCTTGACCGGTGGTAAAGAAATCGTCTGCATTCTTCTGTTGTCAGTTGTCTCCTGGATAAACTAAAATAAATGTATGAATAAAACAAGAAGGAAAATAAATAAATGCATAAAATGAAATTTAAATAAATAAACAAAATAAAAAATAATAACTAAATAAAGATAAACTTTATTTACAACTGTATTATAATTTTTAAATATTTTGAACTAAGAAAGAGGAAAAAAAAAAGAAACACTTTTAACGGATGATTGTTTAACATATTATAGTATTTATTTACAATCTCGTATGAGTAGAATATCTTGACCGCTGGTAAAAAAAATCGTTTGCATTCTTCTGTTGCCAGTTGTCGCCTGGATAAAATAAAATAAAACAAATGAATGAATAATACAAGAAAAAATAAATAAATGCATAAAATGAAATTTAAATGTAAATAAACAAAGTAAAATAATAGCTAAATAAAAGAAAAACTTTATTCATAGCGGTATTATTATTTTGAAGTATTTTGAATTACGATAAAGAAAGGGGAAAAAGTACTTTTAACGGAAGCATGTTTAACATATTATAGTATTACAATCTCGTATGTGTAGAAAATCTTGACCGGTGGTAAAATAATCGTCTGCATTCTTCTGTTGCCAGTTGTCGCCTGGATCAAATAAAATAAATGAATGAATAAAACAAGAAGGAAAATAAATAAATGCATAAAATGAAATTTAAATATAAATAAACAAAATAAAAAATAAAAACTAAATAAAGATAAACTTTATTTATAACTGTATTATAATTTTTAAATATTTTGAATTAAGAAAGAGGGAAAAAAAAGAAACACTTTTAACGGATGATTGTTTAACATATTATAGCATTTATTTACAATCTCGAATGAGTAGAAAATCTTGACCGGTAGTAAAAAAAAAAAAATCGTCTGCATTCTTCTGTTGCCAGTTGTCGCCTGGAGCAAAAGCAGTGTGGATTATTTATAACTAAACCCACTAATTGGATACCGAAGTCAGGGGAACACACACAAGCACCGCTCCCGAAAAAATATTTTCCACAAAAACAACACACACCAGTGGGTCCCCGCTTTGAATTCCTGAGTTAAATAATTTAAAGCTACCTTCTCTCTTCAAGATAGGCGTGGAATTTCCCTGTGTAATAGTCATGGCAAAGTGCAAAAAGAAATTTTTATTTGATATATTTTGTAACTTGTAGAAATTAATGGCATCGCAAGAATTGTGTACGTTGCTTAATTGATTTCATGGTAGAACAAACATCCTTACAGTTTTAGGGCTAGTTACGAATTGAAGAAAGAAATATTTCGTTCCCTAACTTAGTGCTTTAAATTTCTTTCAAAAATTTAAAGCACAATCTTCATGAAACTGGTCTAAAGCAAACTTCGTAATTAATACTTTGTAATATGAAATAGGATTAAAACTTGGGATTAAAGCTTTAAAATTTTAGTTAAAATGCAACAATAATAATAGTCCAATCGCGGCGAAACAAACATATTCACAATTTTAGGGCTTGTGAGGGATAATTGCTAGTCGAAAGAATGATTGCGTTCGTTAAATTTCTTTGTGGTTTTAATTTCGTTCAAAAGTTTAAAGCACAGAGATCTTGATGAAATTGGTCTAAAGCAGTAACTTCGTAATTAATACTTTTTAATTTGAAACACAATTAAAACTTCGGATTAAAGTTTTAAATTTTCTTTAAAATGCAACAATAATGAAAGTCTAATCACGGAACAACAAACATATTCGCAATTTTAGGGCTTGTGAAGGGTAATTGCTAGGCGAAAGAATGAATGCGCTCTGTAACTCTCCTTTGTGCATTAAATATCTGTCAAAAATTTAAAGCACAGAGACCTTGATGAAACTGGTCTAAAGCACTAAATTCGTACTTTGTAGTATGATATAGGATTGAAACTTAAGATAAAAGCTTCAAAATATTCGTTAACTTGTCACAATAATGGTAGTCTCATCACGGTATAACATACATACTTGCAATTACCCCCTCCCCTCCCCTTGTCACAATTTCCCAACCGCCCCTCCCCCTCGAAGCGTGACATCATTTATGAATGACCCTCTAGATCCGCGGTTCCCAATCTTTTGTTTTTCGGGTACCTCCATTTTTCTTGCAAACTATTTGCGTTCCACTGCTAATGTAACTTTATTATATAGAATAGAACACTAATAGATTGTAGAAAGATACTACGATGATTATTTTATTTCAGGCACACCATTTTTTATAGTTAATGCGGATAAAAACGTTTACTATAAAATAATTTTTGTGAAAAAAAACAGAACCGACTTCAAATTATAAATTGCGCTAAAAAGTGAAAAATAAATTCACTCTTTAAACAACATCGATGTGACTTTTAAACATAGTTTTAGAAGTCGGTGCAAAATTAGGATAGATAAAATGTTTTGTAATCATGAATCCAATTACAAATTTATATATATTCGCAGAATTAGCAACAGTTCCAATATGAAGTAGCAAATGGTGTAATGGTAATTAGTCTCATAATTTTGCACCGACTTCTAAAACTATGTTTAAAAGTCACATCGATGTTGTTTAAAGAGTGAATTTATTTTTCACTTTTTAGCGCAATTTATAATTTGAAGTCGGTTCTGTTTTTTTCACAAAAATTATTTTATTTTTTTCTTTTTAGTGTAAATTCATTTTGTATATAAATACTCTATTTTTAAAAAAATCCATATTAAAGAGCAAAACTTCTTTGACTGAATGGCACTAAAAACTAATCATTTTTGTATGATAAATTCCCTTTTGAAGTCGATTTTAGCAAACAAACTGACCGGATTAATTTTTGCCACAGAGAAGCCTTCAGTCAAACTCTTGCTGTAATTTCTTTTACTAGCCCATGACAACAAAAGTGGTTTTAACATTGACTTTTATATTTATTAATAGATTTCCCAACAAAGAAAAATCAAGCCAAGCCTTTCCAATTAAAATAAAAAATACTTATTTTTCACTCGTAACGTTTTTTCTAAAAAAAAAATGCAGGCAAATTGATTTGCAATATTTGAGTTAGACGACCCTCTATCGATTAAAGAAAAAATCATCAAAATCGGTTCATTGAGTCAAAAATTATGGATGAAAAAACAAAAACAAAAAAAAAAAAACTACATTTCTGCCCATAACTTTTGTTCTAATTATCGAATATGGTTAAACGAAGGTATGGGACGTATGGGAAACCACACTCGATCGATTAAAAAAAGAATCATGAAAATCGGTTCATCCGGTGAGACGTTATGAGTGGACAAACAAACAAACAAAAAAAAAAAAAAAAACGACATACATACAATATGAATGTATAACCTCCTTCCTTTGTGAAGTCGGTTAAAAATATAGCTGTACGTATGAAATGAAATATATAAAATATATTTTTAATACGTACTTCCAAAACAGCGTTAGAAATATGTCTTTAACTGCAAAATGCCTAACATGTAAAATAAATGGAAAATCAATGAGAAGGTTCTGCATGGCAGATAACAAGCGAGGTGATATCTGATTCCGAGGAAGTTAGTTTTAACCTCAAATTTGAATCGACATTTAATGTGCTTCTAAATCTATTTTTAATGAATATCATATTGGAAATAGCAGTTTCATAAAGATGAGTCGTTGTGAACTGAATTAAAAACAGCAATGCTTTTTTTAACGTGAATATTTTTAACCTTGCGTACCACAGTTTGGGAACCGCTGCTCTAGATGAAAAGGTTAATATGTTGTAATTTAAAAAAATAAAAGAAATAGAAAATAGGGAAGGTCGTCATTGATAAGGAATGAAGGAAAAAAATAATAATTTTCTTATATTTAACTTAAAAAAAAAAAAAAGAAACAGAAAGAACGAAAAAATGAAAGGTGTATACTTGAATAATTACCGAACATTATTTTAAATATTTCTAACCAAATACAGAAATCCTATTGAATTTTCTTCATCATTCAAGCATCGTACCTTAAAGATATCGACAAAAATCCTTTCATATATTGCGTTTAACTACAGTCTTTTTTACTTGTTTCGGGGGCGTTTTTAAAGCTTGAATGCATTTCAAAGCAAAGAGTTAATCATCTATTCCCCCTTTTTCTCCTATCTCTCCCTCCCCAACTCCTACCCCCCTTTTTTTGCTTTAAAGATTCAGACCAGTGTGTGGTTTTTTATTATACGTATATCAATTTTCAAAAACTTTAAAAAATGCAGCGCAGAAAAAAACCAATTGATATTTGGGAAAACGTCGAAGCTTACTTTTGTTAAAGGAAATTGAAGGGGGTATCTATTACTGGTCTAGAAGGATATAGTTATTATCTAAGAAGAATTTTCTTATTTATTTTAATTCTTCACTTGAAAAAACATGGACATAAACTCAATATAACATATTCCTTTGCTTTCTTTTTGATCTTATCAAGCAGCATAAAATTCCTGGAGTTTGTTTTTTCTGCTGAGATGCTTCAGTTGCAATGATGCGTAGTTTTGTGCGTACTACTGGTGTGATTATCCAAATTAAATTATACATTTTTGAGGGATCTGCAGTAAAAACTATTCTTCACACGTTTTCAAAGTTCGGGGTGTGCCGTAATAAGATATTGCAGTGTGCAGACTAATGATTTTTTTCTCGAACATTTAATATTAATGTTAACGCTAACAAATAATAATAATAATAATTTTTCTCCACATTAAAAAAAATAATAAATGAAACAAAATGAAATAAAAATAAATAAAAATTGAAAGACAATGATTCTGAATATAATGATTCTGAATGTGCTTTAAATTAACGTGTAATTTTATTATTATTTTTATATTGTTCATTATTAGACTAAATAGATATTAGGATTTCTATTAAATCTATCCGAAGCATGCAGGCCATGACTATCGCATGAGGATCCGGGGCTCATGCCCTTTGGGGGAACTCTCTAAGGGGCAGGAAATGTTTCCATAATATCATTTAAATTCCTTTTTATAATATGTAACTGGTTTTTTAAATTCTAACATCTTATTATATTCACTGTCACTTCTTTAAACTAATGTTTTATATACAATCGATAGATTTTGAATACAGCTAATGATTAAAACTTAAACGAACATCGTATCTTCTCTTCTAATTGCAAATCTCGACACGCAGCAAAACAACCTCAAAATGGCAGTGCTTCCCACCACCGCGCGCGATGCGTCACTGTTCTCGCTCACCGTAATGAATTCTTTGATCCTTTAGTTATCCAGTGGTATAATTTAATTTTGGATGTAGAAGATCGATTCGAAACTACAACGCCAAACTGTATCCCCCGATTTTGTTATCATTAGATTTTTTTGGATTGCCCCCGTATGGTAGCACATTTAAAGACATATTCACTTCAAAATTGTAACATAAAATAATCAGTTTAATTAAGAATAACCGCTGGCAATTCTTCATAATAGGAGGTTATTTTTCATAATAATTAATTTCACGTTGACCGTAGTACACGCACACATGCATACCTGTAAGTCAACCATTCCAAGGGGAAGAATTTAAGAATTTAGCGTTCTTGACTAAGTACTTCATTCAATAAATACGAGTAATATCGCTTTACAACTCTTCAAATTATAAGGTCCTGGCCAATTTTCTACCCCAGCTAAACGCGAGAACCTTAAAAAAAGTTTTTCGTTAGGTTACTCAATGAATCTGGTGTACAACTGAAAGGGAAGTAACCAAACAAGTTTTAAAGGTCTACCATCCCCCCCCCCCCCACCTGAATGCAATGGCGTGGTGAGAATGTTTACGGAGGAGGTTTCAGCTTTCACTTGCGACACATATATACTACGTACATACACATATGCAGGGCCTTATTTACCATTAGGCCCATGAGGCCCGGGCCTAGGGCCCCCACTTTGAGGGAGGGCCCTAATTTTGGTTGTTATTATTATTATTATTATTTTTTTTTTTTTGTAATTTAAAATTTTTTAGAAAAATATTTAAAAATAGCATCTTCCAAAAATAAACTGTTAGTGGTCTGTTGCTTCACAGAAAATTTGTATTATTAAATTCTTTTAAAACCACAAGGAATTTTCACTTTGTGAGCCCCCAAATTTTATTCCGACAATTTGAAATTTGAAAAACAAAATCGACTTTGCACTTTGGGGGCCCCAGATTTTATTCAAACATTTTGTAATTTTAAAACAAAATCATTTTACACGTTGGGGGCTTCCAAATGTTAGTCTGACTCTTTGACATTTGAAAAACAAATTAGTTTTTGCGCTGTGGGGGCCCCCAAAATTTTATGTTTAAAAACTTTTCTTGCATGAGGGGCCCCCAAACATGAGTTGTGCCTGTTGTGATTCAAAATGTAAATCGGGCCTGCACATATGCATATGCACATACTCCCATGAGGCACTAAAACTAGGTGTAAGTTATGACCCCCTATCCTCCCCCTCTGTTGGCTACACTACTGCCCCAATGAACCCTCAGTTATAAGCAATATTGCCAAGCCTAGCATGGTCATATGTATTCGTAAACTTGTAGATCAGCAATGTTGCTTGCAACCTGTTTCGTAACCAGGATTTTTTTTTCGGAGGAGTCTGGCTATGGAGCAACCAGAATTTACACGCATATACGCAGGCCCTGACTATTGCACGGGCACCCGGGGCCTGTGCCCTGGGCAGGAACTTTTTCAATAACATCATTTAATTTTTTTAAAATTGTAATGTAAAAAATCGGTGTTAATATTTACCGCTGCTAATTTTTCATAATAACAGGTTATTCTTAGTTAATTTAGTTAATTGCATATTGAGCGTAGCACATACACAGACATACCTACATAATTATATATATAAAGTAAGTGAACAACTACACGGGAGCAGGAAAAATTGAAAGGGCCCTGGGCATGAAAAGTTGCAAGTCGGGACCTGCATATATGTATTACCATAGTGCAGGAGTCGGCAACCTTTTGAGTCGGAAGAGTCAAAAATTACAATTTCAAAATTTTTAAAGAGCCACAAAATTTTTTCTTGCCAACAATAAATAGTACTTGCATAAATAAAGTTTGTTGATAAAAAAAAAACTAATCTATCTAAAAAAACTAATCTATTCACAAGAAAAAATATAAAACGAGAAAAAATATTTATACATATATAAGTAGTGTTTTTCACAACAAATTAGGTAATATATATATGGCATTATTAGATAATCACTTATTATTTAAGTAAAAAATTAAAATAATTAAACATTTACTTACAACACTAACTTGTATTTCAATAACAAACAATTGAGCAAACAACTTTAATAGGAGCGATGGCTTTGCATGGTCATCCAAGTAGAAACGAATTCAGAACGTTTTTTAAATGCCTTTTTTTTTAATAAAAAATAGTGTTTGCGTAAGGAACTAAAGAGCCGCAGCTTCGCATCCAAGGGTTGTCGACCCTTGCCATAGTAGGATTGATAACCCTATGCAACACGAAAAATGTCCTTTGGATGAAAATGTCTGTTTTTTATGTATTTTTGGCTGAGAATTACGAACATGCAATTATTTTTTGCCTATCACGTACCATTTTCCCGAAATCCCCCATTTTAGCTCTTTACGCATTTTCTGGATAAATGTGCATATTTTCGAAATTTATCGACTTAATTTATTATAAATTCTATATTTCTCATTGACAGTGAAATCGTTGCCATTCTAGAGACCTTTTTAATGATCTTGGGCTACTTTAGCGACATGTTTTGGCAACAAAAGCTTTATCTACTTCTCGAAATTTCGGGTTTTTTACAAGACGACAAAAACATTTTGTAGACTATTTTGCGGAGAAAGAAAAAATAGTATGCTGCTGTGATGTGAATGTAGTGTTTCAAGCATTAGGACATGAGCACAATTCAGCAGAGTCGCGCTTGTTTATAGGTGCTCTTCCATCTAAGTATTCTTTTCCTATTCATTCATGTAGCATATTCTGCAAACACAAAGGAAATTTCAAAATTTCGAATGGCAAAAGCATATCAAATTAGCCAGTTGTAAATCTACAATGTGCCATATGGACTTCTTTCCTCCAAACCTAGGCGTAATTAATGATGAGCATGGGGAAAGGTCTCATCAGGATATCTGTGTTTTAAAAGCGTTTCAGCGGTCGATAGAATAGAAGTATACGAATTGAATATTGCTAATCTATTATCAGGGCACACCAACAGATGCCCACAAGATAAAACGGGCAAAAAAAATTTTTTTTTGTGTTTGTGTTTTCATTAAGTAAGCCGCAGTTACACTCTTCTATAACCAAATTGTATTAATGTGAGAAGTGGGTCTCCAGCAAAAATGGTACGTGATGGACCATTTTGGTTTGGATATTTGAATTAAGCACCTTTTGATTATATAGAATCACATAGTTTCATCTAAAGGACAAAAAAAAAGTTCAAATTTGTTGCACAGTGTAATATAAGTTAAAAGTTGAAACCAAACGCTCTGGCGGGTTGACCAACAAATACCCTCCCGAGTTACGGCGCAGCCAATAAAATAACAAACAGCACTTTTTAAACAAGGGGGAATAAGTAGCAAAATTTGTTGAAACTTTGGATTTCGCGAGGGGATTGCAGCCCCCTCTCGTTATGCCTCTGCTTTAAATTAAGGGTTATTATGGATGACCGCCAAACCACTCCCTGACTGCGCCCCTGCTTGTGAGGAGTCCTCCTCAGCCCCCAGGAGAAAATTCTGGATTTGACACTGGTAACTGCTACAAATGTTTTAACGACGGATGTTGGTTGATGCTTAATTTTTCGAATTCTTTGTTTCCGCGAAAGATATTCGTAAAATCGGAAAGTACTCATTCAGCTGAGGAGTTCTCAGGACTGGTAAACTGTTCGTAAAATCGTGACTGTTTATAAATTAGACGTTCGTAAAATCGTGGGTGTTCGCAAATCAGACGTTCGTAAAATTGTGGGTGTTCGCAAATTAGACGTTCGTAAAATCGCGAGTGTTCGCAAATGAGACGTTCGTAAAACCGAGAGTTTTCGTAAATTAGACGTTAATAAAATCGTTAGTGTTCGCAAATTAGACGTTCGTAAAATCAAGC
Organism: Octonoba sinensis; assembly: GCA_038502835.1. Taxonomy (NCBI): domain Eukaryota; kingdom Metazoa; phylum Arthropoda; class Arachnida; order Araneae; family Uloboridae; genus Octonoba; species Octonoba sinensis. The sequence goes on along the minus strand of CM076605.1, from coordinate 86,076,665 downwards.
ATCAACTATGTATTAGCCCACTCAGAACCCCGTTGGTCGCCGATTCCGGCTTAGACTACAACCATTGTCTAATTTTATAGAAAAAAAAGAAGGCAGGGTTTCAGAAAAAATTCGAGAGAACACATTCTCTCTTCCAGCCTTGACTGGCCAACGCAGACGATCTGCATCCGAGGAATCATAAACAATCACAATAAAAAGGGCAACCCCGAGACACCCCACAGTGCGCGAGAGAGCCAAAGAAGAAAGCGCGTGCCGTCGCCAAGAGCTGCGGAGAAGAACACGAGTTTCCACCCTCCACCCCCCACCCGCGGCAAAAGAAAAAGAACCTCGCTGTCTCCCGCGCGCGAACTCCAGTCCCAGAAAGCAGATTCGCCATGCGGGGCTTCTCGTTCGCGTTGGGGCTGCTGTTGGTCGCGCTCGCGGCCGGCTCTTCCTCGCTGGATCGTCTGCTGGAGGTGCTACAGGTGGCTCCGCCGCCCTCGCAGCACCGCGTGCCCCGGCATGCGCCGCCCCGGTATATGCTGGACCTGTACAAGTCGGTGACGGCCCCTGACGGACTCACGCTCTCGCCGACCCCACACAGTGCCAATGTTGTGAGATGCTACGCGGATCGCGGTGAGTGATTTCTTTTTATCTGTCTACTAATGAGCCGTGACTTTAATTTTTTTGGTACTTACGTATTATCCCATCGAACAGCGATTCCCAATCTTTTTTTTTCGCGTACCACCATTTTTCTTGGGAACCATTTTGCGTACCACTGCTATATAACTTGATTATATAGAATAGAAGATCAATAGATTAGAGATAGATTTTTTGCCTGCTCGCGTACCACCTAGAGAGGCTTAGCGTACCACTAGTGGTACGAGTACCACGGTTTGGAAACCGCTGCCATCGGCCATTTTCGCCAATTTTAAAAAACTTACCCAAAATGCCATACGTCGCCAATAATGGAAAAATGATGGTATCCCAATAATAAAACGTCATTTAAATTTTGTTATTTATGTTTAAATTTGGCTTTGGCGTCAGTATTTTCGTTGACGCGATAATATGTAAACACCAATTTTTTAAATCGTCGTTTCTCGAGGCAGTGATCCCATGGGAGGTCAATGTGACCTCCCAAAAATGTTGATTGATCGGTCGGTAAATTTGCGAAGAGGCCCGTCATTTAGGGGTCAGGGGGATAAATTGACACCCCTGGCTTGGGGAATAATGTATTTGTTATGTATGTACATGTATTTTATTGTTTTTTTTTATTGCAATATACATTGAGTTGAAACCCTAAGCCACCCCACCTCCTGGACATTTTTTGAAATGACAGGCCTGTTTGCAAAGTCATTTTTTCCCTTTTCTTTTTCTAAAAATTGCATGTATAGATAGATGTATTGGATAACGAGATACAGTCAGTGGCGGATTTTCGGAGGGCGCAAATGCCCAAAAGAAATAAAAGAAACTTGTAATTAATCCGTTAAATACTTTTTACTAACTTTTCTGCACTCTAAAGTAGATTAATTGGTTCAAATTGATCCTAAGATGCATAAAATATCTCATAACTTTATTATAAAATATTTACGAGGGAGAACCACTTTTTACTTCCTGCTGCGCTCTCTAGAAATTATTCCTGCGTCCGCCCCTGTGCATAATTGCATAATTAATCCCCAATAGAACATATTTAATTCCATTTGAACTGTGCTGTCAATTTAGGTTTCGGTAAAATTTGAAGTTTCATTCCCCTCACTCAAAAATATAAGTTGGGGGGGGGGGGGGGGGGCTCTGTTTCTCAACCTGTGGCTCGCGACCTCTAGGAATGTCGTGATCAAAATAGTAAGACATATTGTTTTATTATATGAAGTGTCTTAAATTACTGTTCAAATATGTTCCAATATGGAAATTTAGCGTTGTACGAATAAAGCTTTTCAATTCTCAGACTAATCTTGAAATTATGTAAAAATACTACTTCAGTAGGGTTGTAGGCAATAATTTATCGGAGGCGACTGTTACTTGCAGTAAAAACTTTTAAGAAGGCTCTTCTTGATGTTCGTTGGGGATTAGTTAAATTGACTAGGACCAGCCTTGCTAGGCCCTGTGTCTGTCGCTGGTTGTCACTTGTATTTGCATAAAATATTGCATCAAAAGGGCTCGCTAGGTTTTTTGTGTATTATATGTATTATGTATACATTATGCATAGGCATCATGTAAATTTTCGACTTTTAAGGTAATCGCAATGTCAAAAAGTTGAGAAATGATGCTTTAAATCGAATCAGCCAATTGATAAGTCATGAAAATCATTCCTCTGCCATGACTGAGTTTACAATTAATTTAACTATAAGGTCTGTATTTATAAGTCACGACTTTGCGTTTACAAGTCAAATCATTGCAATATTAAATCAACATTTACGCAATATGGCTGATTATTAAGCCAGTAATTTTTTAAAATCATATCAGTCTGTCCAATCATGTCCATCATTGAAGTTACTACAGTGTACTAATAAGTCGTGTTATAATTAAGTTTATGCCACGGTATTAATTAGTCATCACTTAAAAAGGGATTTGTCAGTGTATCAATACAATACATATGACGTACCTTATAATATAGTGATCTTCAGTGATACTTTTTTACTGATCAAATTGAGTTAAGAAGTCGATTTTGATTAACTCATATCGTTTTATTTCATACTTCGTCCAAAATTTTCTTGAACTATATTTGCACTAGAACCACGTTTTTTTTTTTTTTTTTTTTTTTCAAAGTTTCGAAACTTTTATTTTGTACCGATTTGTTACTAATTCTAGTACATTTTGGTGTAAACTAAAGGTTTCTTCGAAATGCTCAAAAATCGGTCAAATATCGGAAGTTCTAGAGTAAAAAAAAAGGTCCGACCCCCTTTATATATATTTTTTAAGTGTTCTCTTTTGAGTGCTATCTAGATGTTTCTGTGAAGATTAGTTTTATGTTTTCAAACGTTTGTATACGGACCTACATTCAAATATGAGTACATTTAAAAGCAAAGGGGTGTAAGTGAGAAAACTGAAAATTTTGGAGATAACCAGTGCAAATGATAGGGAAAGCACTATTCTATATCGTGGCAAGAGATGTTATTGATATTTCTAACAGGTGCTCCGCAATAACCTGATTTAGAAAAAAAATAACATTAAAAGCCCCATAAGATCCAAACTTCGAACGCGTTTTTCTCAGAATCATTTTTATGGTGACCTACATCCCTTTGCCTTTTCACTGCGTTCTATTATACCTTGGAACGGTAAATGACTATATATTAGACTACAAATGTGGTGACTACAAACGTATTACCCCCCCCCCCCCCACAAAAAAAGCTGCTTTTTGACACATGCTTTAATTAAAATTTCCCACATCTCTTTCATAGTTAAAAGAAAGAAATCCCTTCTTTAGTGCAAAAGACTAGAGCTATACGAGAATAAAATTTTCATTGACAATTAACGTAACAATTATGCGTATAATATTTCTCTTGGCATATAGGAAAACGTTTTCCTTAGCTCAATGAATTTTTAGTCGCAACTATCGTGTTCTAGCACGAATGACCATTTAAAATGCATTTTTCTCGAAACTAAATTTTTCTTCATAGACTTCTAATTGTTCCTAGATAAGCAATTTTTCCACCCATAAGGCCGGAAATTAGTGATTTACTAGTTTTTGTACACTAAGACTAGTCAGCACTTTTTGGCAATTATCTACTAATTGCAAAAATGCTTAAAATGCAACTGTATCTCTAACGTAAATTTCAAGTCCAAGACTTTCAAAGTTAGAAATGAGGAATTTGAAAACTGAATAGTTTTATGAAAAATTGTTCAAAATTTAAGTGATCGAAACATTTTAAGCTGCTTTCAAGCTTGTGTGGCAATCTACAACATTGTTCAATTTTCTAAAGAAAGGCTACAGCAAGGCCTGAGTTTTCTACTTGGGAGAGAGGGGAGGAGGATTCTTCAGCATTTTAAGGGTTAGGAAACATTTAAAATTACTTTGAAACTTCCGTAGAATGCATTGAAAATGTACGTCGGTTTCCAATTTTCTGAAATGAGTAGAAACACTACATGCCGCCAGAATTTCCACCTTTTAGCGGCAAGTTCATAAAATTCCTTACGTTCATGTATCGCCGCCTTACTAAGATCAGCAATATAACTTAAACCAAGGCCCCTCCCTCTCTCTTCGATGTGTCTTGTAAATGTACTTTCAAACCCTTATAAATGTGGCTGTAAACGTATAAAGTTCTTTAATTCGTTTAAAAGTGGTGGGGAAAACTCTTCAAAATATTTTAAGATTAGGTTTCTCGACTTTTACAGAAGTTGGTGGCAATGTATGGAAATAGAAAGATTTAATTTCCTAGAGGTGTTATGTATCCCTACTCGGTGTTCAATTTTGTGCATTCAAAATAATTTCGTATTGCGCTCTAATTAGTAAATTGTGGAAAAGTTTAACCTTTAGTTGCCTTACGTCTATTAATATTATCTGTACTGCGTAAGTAAAGTTTTGGATTAAAATACTTTTACATTTGTTTCTAATTTGTGTTAGAATAAATGGAAAATTCATGACCGTTCTATGAGCATTTGCCCTTGTATTTATGAAAATTAACTTCAGACAGCTCTCAGCTTGCTGACAAGTTACATCTATTGACAGTTTTTGTCTATTTATGTCACAGACAAAATAATTCTAACGTATTTTAAAGATTTTGGATACATTTACATAGAAATTTAGCTTTGAAAAATGAGTAGGGGTGCAGTTCGACCGCGGATTTTTGATACTTGGACGCTTCTGCGCATGGCAGAAAATGACGAATCCATTCGAGTTTTAGTAAAGTTCGTTTGCAGCGATAAATTAAGAAAGCGTATCAGAATGTTTGCTTCTCTGTTTGTTGAAAGCAACTGAATTGATAAACCGGCATGTAGCATCAGTTCGGAAGAAATCAAGTATGCTAAACGAACGAGAACCAGAACGTCACATTGCATTTACCAGCAGTTCCTCTCTTGAACGTGAATGGATTCTTCTTGGCACTCTGCCAAGCAGATTGCTCTGGTTGATGGTAGAACTGTAAAACCGGAACTTTTTAGGGACCGTTCAAAAATGATGTCATGCTTTTTCCCCACATAATTGCCCCCCTTCCACCCTTTGTCACAAAATGTCACATTCGGGTGACGTAAGGCTTGCTTTGTAGCACGACTATGGTCCCGGGTCGGTAAAGCAGGTCGGCAAAGCTCTGCCAGCCCAGCCCCTTATGGCTGGTGCTGGTTGTCAGTTTGTCAGAGAGTTTGTGGGAAATTCGAGGAGGATACCGCTGCAGTCGCACCCCCTTCTACTGGGGGGTAGTCTGTGAAGGCCTCGATGCTATAGACAGTATGGCTGCAGTTTGCATTATTTACCCCTCCCCCCTTTGTCACATGCCATGCTATGTTGCATAAACATGATGTCACACTTCTCGTTACCTCCTCCCCTCCTTTCCCCTTGTCGCATTTTGTCACAATTTCACGAACCCCCCAACTCCCTCAAAGCGTGACATCATATGAATGATCCTTTAGGGGATAAAAGGTATATATATATATGAACAAATATGTATACTATTTATATATTAGTTCTAGAGAGAGACCTCGGGGCATGAGGTCCCACTTGCTCTTTTTAACAAGAAGTTCCGTCTAGAACTACATGAGCCTACTTTCCCGTACACACCAACATAAAATTTATGATATCTCTCTACATACATTTATACTCTCCCCCATACATTTATAGCTTTAGTTCTTAATTGCTTCAAATACGCATTTTTCGACGGTTAATATGAGTCGTCTAGATTCCAAACCAGATAGATCCACTTTTTAATAGTTTAAAGAAACCTTCATATGGTGTTGATTTTTTAAGTTTCTAAAGCAGCTACATCATGCTAAAAACTGTGTTTGAAATTTGCTGGTTTGTTACAAAACCAGATCCCCCCCCCCCCCAATCGATCATATTTGTCAGCTCTTCTTTTTTACCCTCCCAATATCTTCCAAGGAAAAATTATTTTTGTGTTAAAATTTCAGCAAGTTAAAAGTCTATCCCAATGCTCTTAGCTAGAAATTCGAACTTCTTAGATACTAGTTTTTTGCCCGCCGTGAACAATTTCTTTTTTTGGATGTCGCTGGTTTTGAAACTAGACGACTCATATAGTCATACACTTACTCATTCATTTATTTATTTGTTCTTTTTTTCTTTCACTCATTCATTTATGAATTCATTAAATCAGAAGTACCCTTAAAAATCGAGAATAAAAAAAACGCATGAGAAAATGGGCTCGTTTAGCTCTGTTTGAGCTTCGTATCTGCACATGTTCTACGTCATAAGATCTTTCCGATAAATTTTGTTACAAGCAAATCCGTCTGTTAGATCAGGATTCATACAGGATTGAAATTTCCTCGTATTCGCTTATGTCAAATTATTTTGAACTGTTCAAAATTGAACGGAAAATGGGTAAATAAAACATATTCGACTTCGGGAGCAATGTTAGATTTTTTAAACCGTGCAACAAAAAATTGGTCAAATCAAAAAACAAAGTATAGAAATTTGGTGCCTTCTCCAAAATCTTTTAAATGCAAAAAAAAAATCTTTGAAATCGGACAATTCCCTCAAAAGTCATTAAGGGGGGGGGGGGGGTTGGCAGGCACACATTTTCCCCATCTCGAAAATCTACCACATGCTTGTTAACTTACTATTTCGTTATTTCTTTTACTTTAATAATTTAAAAAGTTCCGCTTTTACAGTATTATTTTCGCGGACCGAAAAACTGGCGTAGACAATACTTAGTGTACTGGTTTGATCCCTCTAGTGTACTTCTAGAGAGACTTACAAGAGCAATCTGTGAAATGTAGAGAAAGGCAATAGCCATGCTTCATTACTGACAAAGGAATCCTTTATATATTAACAGAAAATCATAGATATGACTGAAAGTTATGAAAAATATATATATTCATAGACTAAAATAGATTTAAAACTTACTAAACGCATTTGGACTCTCTGTTATTTTACAAAAGTATACTTTTTTTGCACGCTCTTCTAGAAGTATTAATTCCAAAACCCCAACAGTAATTTTATATTCAAAAATATATTATTAGTGGCATTAGTGTATTAGCCGAGCAAAGCCTGTGAGTTAGTTCATATCATAGATGGTGTTCAAAACATCATTAGCAAGAATAGATTTCTGCAGAGCCATCTAATAAGTAACAATAACGGTAGTTTATTTGCTGTAATAAATACAACTTAATTAGGTGTCATAAAAACGATGTAAAATTCATCCCGGCAACTTGTAGTGCGTCTGTAAATCAGTGATTTGAAATTTATCAATGTTATTTAAGCGGAACTTTTAGACTTGAAGAAAAAAACACGTAGGGAAAATGAAATAATAGAAAAAAGCAAAGAATAACAAAGCAAAGCTGCAAACAGTACAATTTTAAATTTCATTATAATATGCCAGTAATGTGATGTTTTCTTTTTTTAATCTCCACGACAGATGAATCGAAATTTAAAAGAAAAATTCAGCTGGTCAAATCAGCTTTATTGTGATATGGGCATTATTATTTTTAAATCATTGTTTATATGTTACGACGTATGTCCGAAATTGGAGAATGTCGACAATCACCGGTCTAATAGAAGGTGAATGTCGACAATCACCGGTCTAATAGATGGTGAATGTCGACAATCACCGGTCTAATAGATGGTGAATGTCGACAATCACCGGTCTAATAGATGGTGAATGTCGACAATCACCGGTCTAATAGATGGTGAATGTCGACAATCACCGGTCTAATAGATGGTGAATGTCGACTATCACCGGTCTAATAGATGGTGAATGTCGACTATCACCGGTCTAATAGATGGTGAATGTCGACTATCGCCGGTCTAATAGATGGTGAATATCGACATCCACCGATGATTGTCGACATTCTCCCATTTCTGAGATTCACCGTAACACAAATATATGTATCCAAATTTGTGCAAGAATCATGAAATTATCTCATAATTCAGTGCCAGCTATTATTTGTCGTAACTCGAGGGGATACTACAGAACTTTCGGTTCTGCCGGTGCGAAAAAAATTAATACATTAAACTAAGTCCCACCGATAAAGTATTCCACTGGAAGTGGTCCACTGGAAAAACGACTTAAGTCACATACTACTTGATGAACTTTGCTTTATGTTTTATTTTAAATCATGCAGTGTAAATGAATATATGTATTATAAATTTGAATTTGGGTGTTATGGAAAAGTAGGCTCGTATAGTTAAAATTAACATTTATGTTATAAAATAATTGAAAAAAACAAAAAGCAAATTTCAAAAAGTAGTACCAGACTTAGGTCGTTTTTCCAGTGGACGCTTCACTTGCTTATTTTTCATTTATTTAATTTAAATAAGTAGCTTTCTGATGCTTATTAAAACTTACGCTAATTTTCAATAATTTAATCGTTTTTTAGAACTACTGCGACAATAAAAGAGGGGAAAAAAATTACCAATAAAAGAGGGGAATTCAGTGTTTAACTTCAAAGTCTTGCTGGAATTGAGGAAAATCTAAAATACTCAATTATCTGATTCACTTGCGATTTATTCCGTTTTTGTTTGGAAATGTACAACTCGCGTATGACCATAAGTACAGGTTAACTACCACTTAAGAAAGTAAAATTTCCTGCTGGTCATGCATTCTGCACATGGGAAATAAAAAAATTGGCAAGTGCGTGAACTCAATTAGTTTTTCACAACATGGAAAATATTTTTATTTATTTATTATTATTATTATTATTTTTGCGTTTTCAATGCATGAAATTGTCTTATGAGATTAGCGGGAGAGGGCAGATTAGAGTGAGGTTGGAGAAAATAAAGAAAATTAGAAGATCTCAAAAGCTTAGTGTTGAATGTTTTGCTTGGATAAACAGAAATGTTCAGTTGAAGAAAGGCTTTCCCCCTCTTCTTAAAAGAAAAAAAATAAATAAATAAAAAGGACAGTGTTGAAAATTTTCATTTTTTTTCTCTTCGTGTGTTTCTGGCATTAGGTTCACGAGCAAATTTAACATTTAATTTGAGCTATTTTTCACAGTTAATTTTTCCCCCGCCCACACTCTTATCTTGAGAGAGATGGGAAAGTAGATCCTAATTGATAACAAGAACTAATTCGTCATAAAATCTACGGTAAAAGTGGAACCTGAGCAATCATATTAGTTGCTGTTGTTGTTTCTAATGCCACTTGGGTATCCAAGCTCTCCTTCGCAGAGCGATCAAGAACTAAGGCAGCTAGGAATGCTTTCCGTTTTGGATGAGCACCACAACGGTGGAAGTACGACTTGGCTCATTATGCATTTGGATGACACCAAGTGGCGCCACCACAAATACGCCACCTTCCTTTTTTGACCTAGGAGTGAAGGAAATTGAAATTCTCCGCCCTCAGGTACCCTCGGAACTGCTTCGGGATTTCAGGGTCCGCGACTTTACATGTATCCCCTAGTGTATATGGTGGGTCTTCAGCGGGTCCGGTGGGTCTTCATCGGTGGATGTCGATATTCACCATCTATTAGACCGGTGATAGTCGACATTCACCATCTATTAGACCGGTGATAGTAGACATTCACCATCTATTAGACCGATGATTGTCGACATTCACCATCTATTAGACCGGTGATTGTCGACATTCACCATCTATTAGACCGGTGATTGTCGACATTCACCATCTATTAGACCGGTGATTGTCGACATTCACCTTCTATTAGACCGGTGATTGTCGACATTCTCCAATTTCGGACATACGTCGTAACATATAAACAATGATTTAAAAATAATAATGCCCATATCACAATAAAGCTGATTTGACCAGCTGAATTTTTCTTTTAAATTTCGATTCATCTGTCGTGGAGATTAAAAAAAGAAAACATCACATTACTGGCATATTATAATGAAATTTAAAATTGTACTGTTTGCAGCTTTGCTTTGTTATTCTTTGCTTTTTTCTATTATTTCATTTTCCCTACGTGTTTTTTTTTTAAAGTCTAAAAGTTCCGCTTAAATAACATTGATAAATTTCAAATCACTGATATCGAACGCTCAATCTTCCGGTTGTAAGCTCGACATCCTAACCACTAGGCCACCATGGCCTCATCACATAAAATAAATTTCACGATCGCGGAAAGGCGGAACAGTAAGTCGATTCAAGCGTAAAAGTTTTAAGTTGGAACATATTCAATGTTTGATGGCCTGTTAATACAACCATGGCCAATTATATGAACAGGCCGAAGATTGGTCACGTGATGTAGTTCGTCTTATAACTTAACGTATAGTCAGAAGGGAAAAAATTTTCAAAACCGGTTTCTTCCCTACTCATTGGGCCGGATTAAGTCTCGTGATCAGGCCTTTAGTACCTAATTGTTCCGTGGTGGTAGCTGAGACGTGCAAACTCTGAAGAGAATTTATTTGAAACTGTTAATAAATTATAAACCATCGTTTCTCAACCTGGGGGAAGGGGAGTCACAATATGTCCAAAATAAGGAGACTCGTATACAACGCGTCCTTTTATTAATTAAAGTTCTTTAAAGTGTAACCAAGTGGTATAAAATTCAATATTAACAAGCACTATCGCTAGCTTTTTTTTTTTGAGGCAGGAGGGGGTATTAAGGTCAGAATTCATCAGTTATGCATCGGATATTGATTATGGCGGATCAGATGGCCTTTGTTTGATGAATCCGTACGGGATTTTCAGCTCTTATATTTGACACCTATCGAACGTTTTATACTTATTTATTAATTCTACGCTTAAAAATTTTGTACTTATTTTTAAACGTTCCAAATCCGTACTAAGCTTTTATTTTCTAAACATACAAATTAAGTAAAATTTAAAAAATGACTTTTCTTTTGTGAGGGAAGTTTAGGTCAGCGCCTCTTCTCCGGATATCCAGCGGACATGCCGAATAACCGCATCTTTCGAGCATTCGTCATATAGGATTTCGGGTATTTAAAAATCAGTCGTACAACAGATGCCTTCTGAAAGGGGGGAGGGGGTCCGTTTGTTCCTTTCCGTCGGTGCGCCCCTCTTACCAAGAAAAAACAATCTCATAAAATAAACTAATAGCTAGTTGAAGTACTAAGGGCTTAAGAATGATAATTGCATACCCAATAGCACAAACAAAATCCCAATGTTTGTGCTGATTGTGTACCCAGTAGCTAGTTGAGGTACTAAGGGCTTAAGAATGTTGATTGTATACCCAATAGCTAGTTGAAATACTAAATGCTTAAGAATGCTGATTGTATACCCAATAGCACAAACAAAATCAGTTTTATGTATAGGTAAAATGATTTTTAATCAATCTACATGAATGAACTACTGCCCCAATAAAAATATTCTACGACCATCAATATCTCATCGATGAAGAGGATCTTTAAAAAAAAGCTGCAAAAGTTTCTTTATTATTGATGTGTGGGTCGTAAAAGATTGTCAGATGATTATTATTTAGTAGCAGTTATGCGGTTTTATGGGCAGTTAAAGAAGGTGCACTTTTCCTTGTGTATTAGTTATTAAACTTTTTCGAGGGTTTAAAAGTTGTTGGTACGTACCCTGTGCAATTGACAAAACAGACGGCGATGTCCAGCTACTCCTTTGCTCATAAAAGTGAAAGGATATAAACCTGAGAAGTTATGCTGTTCTACTACAGCCATAACCTACATAACCTGTCTTACGACAGGTTATGCTGTTAGTAAGACCCATTGTCGTTAATTAATGCCTCTGGGCCTATGAAGCGGAGAAACCCCATACGGTTCCCTTTTTGTAAGATCCATATGGTGATCATCATTCCACAAAGGGCATTAATTTTGAACCTTAAAAAAAAAAAAACTGAAGTACTTAAAATGCCAATATCTTGATTTCACGTGCAGTACCTACACAGTTTGTTTATTTGTGAAAAATAACTTTGAAAAACTGTTGAGGTAAAATAAAATATTTAGAAGCTTATAAAAATCAAAGCTCAAGGTTCCTATTTGTATAAATATGATTAGTACAGTTACTCAAGGTTGTTATTTGTTTGTTTAAATATAATTAGTATAGTTATTCAAGGTAACTTTGAACCACGTCAATTTTTTTTGTGTATTGACTGCAAAAGAAAAGCTAGAAGGTTCAGTGCTGCACTCAGCTGGCTAGATTACAAAAATCAGTTTTCTGCTCTTAATTTTACGAAATAAGTTTGCAACGCCGTACACAGATCATTATGTAATAATGTTTTTGAAGTCACTGCTTGGAAGCTGTTTTTCAGTGCTGGTTTGAAGTTGTTGAAAGCTTTTGGTTGAAATTCTTGAAATAGCTCTACCACTATCCTAAATTATAGAAATCCTGTGAAGTTGGGAAATTAAAAATAAATAAATAAATATTCAGAAATTTTATTTCTCTGGTTCTGAAAGGTGCACAGCTATAATATTTTAATTAAAATAATTCTTTTTAAGATCACTTTTCTGACGTGGTTCAAAGTTTCCTTGAATGGAAGGATCAGTTTAAAATAGGTTAATAATTCACTTATGATGCTTTTTATGATTATAATTTCTTTATGTTTGCTGGGATATTCTTGTTTTGTGTCAGTAAATACACTATTAAAATACGAGTAGTGGAGCTATTAAAAATGAAGAAATTCTGGATCAAAATTACCTCGCTTGACTGTGCGCAAGTTGAAATCTGCTGTACGCGAGTATAATATCAAACAAAATTGTGTTGTTAGTAAAACCCAGTGGCGTCAATTAAAGCTGTCGGGCCTGTGACGTTGGGGAACCCCATTTGTAAGATCCATGTGGTGATCATAATTCGCCAATCGCATTAATTTTGAACCTTCTTGTAAAAACACTGCAGTACTTACAGTCGATCAGGGTATTTTTGATTTACGATTTTTCTGTTTTTAATTGCCCTACGTCGATTTTAATAACGTTATTGTATTTACTGGCATAAAACTGTAGATCTCCTAAAATATTTCATAGTCGCCAAAAATTGCGAAATAATAATTGTAAAATCCATTTAACCTGTTTCAATGTGATCCTCCCATACAGGGTAACTTTGAACCACGTCAGAAAAAGTGACGTTAAAAAGATTATATTATAGTTTTTTAATTTTCAACCATAAAAATAAAATTTCTAAATATTAAACAAAAATTCATTTTGAAGCATAAAGGGATTTCTATTAAATTATCATAGTGCATAGGATATGCTCAAGAATTTCAGCAACTTCAAGCATTTCAACAGATTCAAACCAACCATGAAAAATAACTTTCGAACAGTGATTTCAAACAGATACAGTGTTGCAACAAATAGCGAGTAGAGAACTGATTTTATATCCTAACCAGCTGAGTACAGCACTGGATCAGCTAGTTTTTTTTTTTTTTCTTTGGCGTCAAATATTAAATATGACGTAGTCTAAAGCTAACCACCGGCACAAAGTTACAATGAATGACCGTACATCTCCCCATACATTTTATAAACAGAACAAGTTTAAGGTTGCTCAGATTTAATCATGTATTTATTCACAAAACAACATAAATTGATAACAAAATAATAAATAGCAGCCATAGTAAGCTTACTATTGAGTTCTGTAAGTGGCGTGCCTGGAAACAATTTCAGGAGAGCTTAAAAAGCAGATTGCGTCTACAGCTTGACGAATATTCTCTGGAAATTTTTTGAGATCATTCCGTTACTCAGACCACATTAGGATAATTTTCCACTTGAAACTGAAATTTTGTTTTACGACAGGATTTCCCCCTATTTTTTTAAATACTGATTCAGCCCGATTTCTAGGAAACTCATTTTCATGAGCAACGCTTCCGAAAAACGTGCGCCTGAAAACATTTACCGCGATATGAAAGAGCAAAATTGAAAAATCGTTACTATTCTAAGCTTTGACGTTTGTCTCAGTGATGAATGGTGTTAAGAACGTATAATTCTTATTGGATGAAACTGAAAATCGATTGGGCTGGACTGAAAAAAAAAAAAAAGTCAGGAAATTGTCCATTTATTGTTGAACTTGTCGACCAGAGCGTCTACCACCAATGACTCATATATCTACACTCGTGTAAATATTGATCCAAGTTTGATGATATCATTAGTGGCAGGTATTGCTGAGGTGGATTTCCACCTTGCAGACAGTTTTCGGTGCATGCATTTTAGAAGAAATTCTGGGTATTGAGATTTTTTCTTTTCTTCTTTTGTTATTCTTAGATGCTATTTCAGAAAATACTACTCATTTTTTTAGAGGTTTTTCATGGATTACTCAGATACAGAAGGGAAAACCGAATCAATATATTTTTTTTGCAGGAAAGGGGTTTAACAAGTTGAGGATGGCATGTACCACGGGTGGCTCACATGCGAATGGTATATTTGGTGGCGTGTACCACTGGTGGCTCACATGCGAATGGTATATTTGGCGGCGTGTACCACAGGTGCATCACACGCAAATGGTTTATCTGGCGGCGTGTACCACTGGTATCTCACACACGAATGGTTCACCTGGCGGCGTGTACCCCCGGTGGCTCACATGCGAATAGTTTATCTGTCGGCGTGTACCAGCAGTGGCTCACATGCGAATAGTTTATCTGGTGGCGTGTACCACCGGTGGCTCACATGCGACTAGTTTATCTGGAGGCGTGTGCCACTGGTGGCTGACACACGAATGGTTCATCTAGCGGCGTGTACCACCGGTGGCTCACCTGCGAATAGTTTATCTGGCGGCGTGTACTACCGGTGGCTCACATGCGAATAGTTTACGTCGCGGCGTGTATCACTGGTGGCTAATGCTTGAGACTAAAAAAAAATGTGGTAGTAGCTGATGGCTAGTAAACCCAAAAAAGTGAGTCGCCACTTTGAAACTGTTGGTCGCCACTTTGAACCGTGTTTCAAACTGATCCCCCCTCTCCAACCGCGGCTTCATTTGCATACATATATCTCAAACTACACTTTGTCACAAAATTACACAAAGCCCTTTTTTTAAATAATAATAAATTACAAAACTTTTCTAGTCGCCAGTTTTGGCTACCGACATAACATTTTGTGGTCGCCAAATAAAAATTTATAGTGGCCAACTGCGAGTGGCGACCGCTATTCTCGACCTTTATACTCGTGGCTGCTCACACACGAATCGTTCTTCTGGCGGCGTGTATCACTGGTGGCTTTATGTCAGCTATAGTCTTATTACACAGTTTTGTTAGATGAAAGAAACTTCATGTGGTTAAAAATAACTTTTTTACTGCAAAATTGAAAAGCTTTTTACAGGTAGCAAAACAACAGGTAGATTTTTTTGACCCGCTTTATTTCATTTTTGCATTGTTGCCGTCGTTTCCAACAGTATAATTACAGTTGCTGTGGGAACAAACAAATCAATGCAGTTGCCATTGTTATTGTAACAAATATACTAATAATAATCGAAACGTTTCTCCAGCATATTGAGTGAGGCTTCGCTGTATTTGCAATCTCCGTTGAAATTTAATGCATACGCGAATTTAATTTAATCCTTCCTTTCTTTTTAATTTATTTATCGTCTGCGCTTTGGTAAAATCCTTGGAGAGCCCACCATGTTTCAAAACCGCCAATTTGGCGTCCACCTCGCAGAACGATAAAACAGGGTTACGATCAAATCAGGATTACCAAGATGGTGTACTCATCGCCAACCGCGCGTTATAGTAGTGCGGGACAGTAAGCAAAGGGGTGTCCTGACCTGGGAATTCAGTTTGAATTAGCAGACACCTTTGCCCAAATCATTTTAATTACAATTTATAATTTCTAGAACAGCGGTCGTTTCGTTTGACCGCCGGGCTTACTAGTATAGTATATGCGGCCAATCAAACAATGCCGTTTTGAAAGTCTATTTAAAAAAGCGATGCAACTTACTGAAATGAGGTTTATTTTATTCAGTGTGTCATGCCGTTTTATACATTAAGTCTTAAAAATGATATCAGAAAAATGATGGCCGCAAGCAGCGATACATTGATCAAGGAAATCTCGGCTGTACCAATCCGAAATGTCTCAAAATGCGGCCGAAAACTTCAGAAATCGCCTTCATTTGTCGCAGCTGGCGACCATCATCTTTCTGATTATTTTTAACCCTTTAAGCTTTAACTGTCAAGTTACTTTGATGATTTAGGTACATAAATTGTCTTTTTTTTTTTTGCAAAAATCAAATCGTTAGTATAAAATAAAATACACTTAGTAGTTAAAAATTGATTTTTGAATTGCATGCATAAAAATTTTAAGGTTTTGTAGTCACTACATATTCGCTTGAGGTCGTGGCTGCCACTCGGTGTGGCAGTGGTAAAATTCGCTTCTAGCGAAGCGTTATTTTCTAAAAATTAAAAATAATAATTAATTTAATTATTTAAAAAATAAATTTAAAAAATGAATACTTATTAGTAGTTCAGTAATTTAGTAACTGGAAAAGCTTTTCCAAGCACAAAACAACTGCACAATCAGTACAGCAGAATCGTTTCCTTCCTTATCTTTTTCCAATTTGCATCCTTTTTTGATCAACAAACTTTGCACCGTCTTACAGGCTCAATTCAGCGCAAATTAACTTTTCCCGAGATAAATTCGGGTTTGCCGAACAGATGAAGGCGAAATAAACTTCTCCCGAGACATATTCGAGTAAAACAATACTATGCATCCAAAAAAAAATTATCTCGAGTAATACTCGGGTGTGACATTTTGGAAGATCAGTCCTGTGCCCCGGCGATATATATAAAAGATATAACCCTAGTAAGATTGACATTATTGCTTCTGGGGGACAGGGGTGGGGAATTAACATCAAACCTCTTCGTTTCTTTCCCGCAACGAACATCGAACACAGTAGGAATAATATATAAAATGGAAATAGTAGTTTTCCTTGTTTATATTGTTTATCCTATGATATTTTCGCCGAAAATCTTACACAGGTTTCACACTGTAAAATAGTAAGAGTAAGTTGGCCACTTGCAGTGCAGCACTTTAGTGTTCAACTTAGGCGTTAAAAAAACTACCAACTCCCAGATGAGAGACCGTCACCTGGGGTTGGCACCCGCAGAGGTATCGTTTCACTTGGAGGACATTGGAGCCACGACCTACTTAACGTGCCCCAGCTCCCTTTAGCTTACACGGCCTCACAGGAACCAGCCGCGAGAGGTTGTCACCCTCCCAAACACTGACCTAAGTCGATGCTGCTTCACCGTCGGTGTTCTACGGGAACCGAGCTTTTGCCGACTGGTCCACTGCAGGACAGTTAAGAGTTTAAGGTTTAAATAAACTTCTTGTTAAAAGTTTCAAAGGAAAATTTCTTAGGCATGTACTCTTTTAAGATAAAATTGTGTGAGTCATTTTTTTCAGAATTCGAACAATTAATGTATTTTACTGTTCTCCCCTAATAACCTTTTGTGTTGTAAACCTTAACTTCATTTTATACAAATTAAGTACACATGTAAATCATTATTATTATTATATTCACAAATGTCATTAATTCAAAAATAAAATTAGAAACGTGATCTATAACGCAGTGCTTCGTTTCTGAACTGCAAGTATATATATGCTTACGCAATATAGCGTGACACGTGACAAAGGAGTCTAGGGGGTCCCGTACTCACTCTTATGTGTTCGCTGGTTTCACTTACACTTACATTTAATTGCACAGAAATCGATTTGCCTCCTTCGATCAACTTTTAAAGAGACGTCTGAGAGTTTTTTTTTCTTCTCTCATCTCATCTAGTCACGCAACGCAAACAAATATTTACTTGCGCTTTCAAAATGAATCGATGCACGTGGGATGGCTTTTTTGGACTCTCCCCAACAAACTCCCATCCCGCATTTCGGGAACCATAAAGCTATTTTGCTTTTGTATTTGAATAACGGTACTGGTACGCAGCCAAATTGAGTAGAAAAAGGGATGGATTTTATTAGACCTCAGGCTCAAAACGAAAACAGCAAAGAAAATTGCTGTCGTTTTATGGGTCCTACTTTTAACAGGGGGTAAAAAACCTATCATACTCGTATGTATATTTCTATGATGTGTATATTTTATGTATGTGTGTGTGTGTGTACAATATCTGCTTCAGCCAGAATTTTCCCTTGAAGAGATTAGAACGTTGGCCTTTGATCATAACAATCCTTACGTCTTATATATAAGCCGCTTAAGTGTCTGTTTGTCGACGATAGCTTATTCTTAATTTCTTACTCCGAGACAACTGCATCGTGCTGTCATCTACACAATTGTTTCTATAATGAAAACGACTCATAACCAAAACATTTATCTAGCATTTTGAGTGAGTCATCGCTAGATTTGCGATCTCCGTCAAAAATTGATGTAAGCTCGAATTTAATTTTATCCTTTTTTCTTTGTTTTAATTTACTTATCGTCTGCGCTTTTTGTATATATTAAAGTGGCAGTGCTCTTTTTCCAGTTTTGTTAAAACTACTGCTTTGACGATGATTATGTTGGATATAAAAAAATATTTTTCGCAAACAATTTGATTATATTTATATAGTAAATGATATTTTTATTTTACAGATTATTATGACTTAGATGTTTTTTTTTTGGTAAGAATATTTCTTTCCGAAATTATTATATGTTTATTATTCATTCATTAAACATTCATTCATTCATTCTTTACTGTTCTACCTGATAAATATCTCTTTGATTTGATGTGCATTTTCGGTTACTGGGAGAATTGTATATTTATAATATCTGGAACAGCGGTCATTTCGTATAACCGCCGGGCTTACTAGTGTATATATAAACATTAACAAACTCGTTTGGCGTGGATACTCTCTGCTAAATTGAATTCCTAGTGCAGTTCGCATCAATTAGAGTTCAGATGCCGCCATCTGGGGAGGAAACTGAGGGTCAAAAATTTCGGCAATGGTACCACACTTATTGTAGTGCCTGAAAGAGTTGGTACCAATCTCTGGGAACTCACTAGGTGTGCAATGGTTAAGAACCAATGCTACGCAGCCCATTAGAAATAATATATAAGTATTAACATACTGGGATTGGCAGTATGGCGCAAAACCCGTTTCTAATTGCGCCGCTCTATAATTCTTGTATTCACATAAGGTAAATGACCCGGTATTGGACACTTAGATCTTTAAGATCCTAAAATAAGCGAATGTAACATTAAGCTTGAATGAAATGATCAGAACCTATAGCGAACGATTCCTAGTGCTGGTTAATAGAACTAAAGTTGGCGTGGAGCATCTATGCAAGCACATGAATCATAATATTTAATAGCTGCCTCCACAACGGTCACATTTGCTGCTCTTTACTAAAACTGATCCATAAGAAGGTTAGGGATTTGGGGAAAATGTATCGGGAAAAAAGGGTGACATCATTTATGAATGGTCCCTTAGTCATTTTTAAAATTATTTCTCCAAGTTAACAGTATAAATTAGATGATATTCATTTCTGTCCACTACTAATGCAAATACGTGTCTTATAAATGTCCACTATAGATACAAACGAAGCGTTTAGTAAATGTGACGTAAAAATCCCCGTTTTTCTTCAAATGACATTTTATAGGTAATTAATTTTTAGAGAAATAGTTGGCGATAAAGCTAAATATGCAAATATTGCTGTAAGTCACTTGAAAAAATGTTGCCACGAAAAAGAGTACGAAAATGTTCTTAACTGTGTCATTTACCTTATATATGTATAGATAAATACTCTTGTGTGTAAATGGTAGACACCAGTAACTAAAATTTAGTGATCTAGAAAGACCCCATAGATTATAGATTAAGATTTGATAGTTAAAAAGTAAACAAATAAAAAGTAGACAAAAAAAAATTAACAACGGGGATCTGGAGCAGCCATTCTTTTTAGTTGCTCCGCTCCGACTTCTCAATTCTTGCTTCGGTTCGGGGCCGCCGCGATTATCTGTCTTTGACTGGGCCTGGAACAAGGGTGAAGCGAAAATCGCTAAATGATTATTCGGGGCGGGGCCACCGCGATTATCTCTCTCTTTGATTGGACCTGGAGCAACGGAGAAGCGAAATCACTGAGATAATCGCAGCGGCACCGCCCCAAGCCATCGTTTAGTGATTTTCGATTCTCTCTTGTTCTAGGCCCAGTCGAAAAGACAGATATTCGCGGCTGCCCCGTTCGGTTCCGCTTCGGGCTCCGAATAATTTAAATATATTGAGTTATTGCTTTCTTTTTTTTAGTTAATTTTTTGAAAATTATTTTTAAAAATATGATTAAAATGATTTTAAAAAGAATGGAACAGTGTAGCACAACAAAGTTTTTTTGATCCAGCTTTTTGCAAAATCTGCGTTGCTCCCCATACATGCTCCAGATCTTCGATTAAATGCACAATTACCCACTTTTTGTGTATATTTGAAGTTATATTATTCTAATGTTTTATGTGAACAATCAAACTATTTAATGTTTAGCTCTTCTAAACTACAGTTTTCCAAACTTATGAAGCTACTTTACAACTGAACCATTTTCAGCTCTCAGCTATTTATTGTACGCCAAAAGCAACGAACTGGTTACTATATTGGCACAGTTATCGTCTTTTCATATAATTTGCATTTATGACAAAAAGTATTCTTTAGTTTTTTATGAATAAAGCGCTACTCAATGCAAATATTCCCGAAACATCCGAAATCAGCTAAGGGACCGTCCATGACTGATGTCACCCTTTTTTCCCCATATATTTGCCCCCCTCCCCCTTTGTCACACGATGTCACACTTCAACATACCCCCTCCCCACTTTGTGACATGCCAAGCTATGTTACATAAGCATAATGTCACAATTCTCGTTACCCCCGCTCCTCTCCTTGTCGCAATTTGTCACATTTTCATGAACCACCCCTCCCCCCTCGAAGCGTGGCATCATTTATGAATGATCCCTAATGATCTCGTTGATGTAATAATGTGTAGACTTAAACCACGGGAACGTATTCGAGAGAATTCACGAAATACTTATTATCATAATTTTGATTTATTCATCTGAAAGAAAACATTGTCGAGGCTGTATAATCAAATACGAAGAGCCCACTAAATCCTTATTTATTTTCAAAAAAGATTCCGAATGATTTTGATGTGTAATTTGCTTTTATAAAAAAATAAAATACCACCAATTTTTCTTAAGAACATAATTTAATACAAACAAAACTGAGTTCAATTCAAGAGCATGATTGGACGTGATTGACATTGCCAAGAAAATATACACTATGAAATTATACAAGTCAATGTTATCGATCATCTACCTGATTATCTAATCGGTCAACATAGCTATGCTCCTTGAAGATATTTCCGATCCCCCCCCCCCCCCTCGTTGCTGGAACGTTTACTTTTTCCGCATAAATTTTTATGTAGATGCGATGTATGGAAATGAAGATGAAGGCATTGCGGACTTTTCTTTTATATCTTGTATCGAACTTTTCAAAAGTTCGAACTGGGCACTGAATAAATTTGTAGGGTACTTTTAGCTGTTTAGATTGTTCTATTTTTAAGTCCTTTTTACTAATTGAGATATGTGTTTTTAATGTGCTATAATTTTTTAAACGATTTAAAATTTCTAGAAAGAATGCTAAAAATGTGTTTTGGAGTTTTTCACTTCTATATACATATATACTTTCAAAAACTGTTTTCTGCTCATTTTACTAACTTTTCTGTTAGTTTTCAACAATACCGCTGGGGAGTCCACTGTAGGGGAGGTCTCATACCTGAGCCCTGGTCCTAGATGCATGACATCTTTTGAAAGAATGTCAGCAGCCACAAGCATTATCTCCAATTCAAATAACATTAGAATTTGCTTCGTCATTGATAGTTTTTTTGCGGATGGTTACAGTTAAAGATATCCTCACAAAGTAAAATACGACTTTTATTACGCACTCCTATTGAAAAAAAATTGCAGACACTTTTTTTGAAGGCCAAGAGCACCACTTTCTTCTTCCTTTCGAAGGAGAAAAACGCTTCGATTTTAACAGCCTCACTTCTAGTTGCGCAAATCAGTCAATTTATACATTTTTCTCACCTTAAAATTTATTTAACCATTTCCTTCCCGCTCCCGTGATATTTCCGGGCTGAGGTTTCGCCTTCTATTTCTCGCTCCCGTGATATTTCCGGGCTTGGGTGTTTAAAATTTCAAAATGAAAACAAATCAAAAATTAAAAAGGAATATACAAATTGTTCATACACATAATTTTATATAATTTTCAGGGATAGAAAAATAGGCACTTTTGTGACCGTTTTCTTAGAAATTACCCGACCGCTAAGGGGTTAAAGGTCGCGTACTTTTCCCTTGTTTAAGGGTATTTTGGGCGTTTATTCTCTGTGGTACTCTCAAGCAAACAACCCACCCACAGACAGTACTGTTCCACCATCAAAAAGAGCTCTAACAGGCCAAGTGCCTGTCAGAAGAATTCATATCCATGCACATTCAAGGGAGGAACTGCTGGTATAAGGAATGTGCCATTTCTGTTCTCGTTCTAGTTCGTTTAGCATACTTGATTTCTTCCGAACTGATGCTATCTGCCAGTTTATGAATTTGGTTGCTTTCAACAAACAGGAAAGCAAACATTCTGATTCGCATGCTAATAAACACACCTGCGAAACAAACTTCCCTAAAACTCGAATGGATTCGTCTTTTTCTGCCATGCGCAGAAGCGTCCAAGTGTCAGAACTTTGTGGTCGAACTGTACTGTAGTTTCTCAGGAATCAACTCTTATTCTTTTTCAACTCCCCTTTTTTTTACGAACTCGGTCACCCTTTGATTCATATTAGGCCGAGGTTTCGAAACTCCACTGTATTACCTTGCGTTCATGTTATCCTGCTTTTCTAAAAACTGAAGGTTTTTAAAAGCACCAATTGCTGTTATTAAAATAACGAAACAGCTTTTTAATGCTCCCATTCTCAATAATTATTTGTTCATGCATTTTAAGTTTTAATTTGTTCGTGCATTATAAGTAGTGTTATTTTATTCTAAATGTTTCAAGAACCAGAAATCTGGAACGGAGCATGGGACAGGACAGCAGTCGGAGCATGGCAATTTTTCGTACTCGGCTCCGATTTTTTTGAAATTGGAAGTTTATTAAAAATTTTGAAACGACGTTTTATCTGCATTAAATTAGTTTTGAGCTAACAACGACACGCTCTAAAGATCATTTTTATATGCAAAATAAACTGCTTAAAAAAATTAATTTGCTATCAACGAAATCTTTGCTATCAATTAAAATTAAATAAGTAAAGCTGATGAATATAATTTCTATTAAAAGTACTAGGAGCACTGAGTGCAGTTGAGCAGAGTTGGAGAAAAATATAAAAATCTGAGAACAGCAACTCAAAAGTTGTTCTCTATTAAGAACAGTCATGAAAACGGAGACTAAAATTCTGCCCTTTACTCGAGCAATATGCAGTCAACAGCTCTCTGTTAAGAACAGTCATGAAAATGGAGACTGCAAAATACTGGCTTTTACTCGAGCAATATGCAATCCATCCCCGACATCGCATGTTCGATTCAACATTTTATGTAATCAATTAACACGATTAAAATAATATAAGTAAAGCTGATGAATATAATTCCTATTAAAAGTACTAGGAGCACTGAGTGCAGTTGAGCAGAGTTGGAGGAAAATTTAAAAATTGGAGAAGAGCAACTCAAAAGTATTGTTGCTATAGTGTACAGTTCTCTATTAAGAACAGTCATGAAAATAGAGACTAAAATTTTGGCTTTTACTCGAACAATATGCAGTCAACAGCTCTCCGTTACGAACAGTCATGAAAATGGAGACTCCAAAATTCTGGCTTTCATTCGAGCAATATGCAATCCATCCCCGACATCTCATGTTCAATTCAACATTTTATGTAATCAATTCAGAATATCGACTAAAAAGACATCACGAAAATGAAAAAAAGAATAAAGAAAAGCTCCATTTAACCTCCACTCGATCTTACCCAAAGGCTTCGACAGACTTCGGTAAATCGAAACGACCGTTTGTCGTCGAAGGAAAAGGGGGTAAGGGAAAAAAAGATTTACCGCCAATTCGATCTGAATTGCAAATGAAGCGGCTTCAAACCCAGGGCGGGCCTTTATGGTCTATCGCCGGTACATTACATACAAGACTCTGCAGGTGGTTCTTCCGAAATAATCACATGGCTCTGTCTCCACGCCCGTGGGCCACGGCAGATGACTTTTAATCCGTCAATTAGGGAAGACATAATAAGAGTGGACTCTTCTCTCTGCTTCAAGTGTAGCGAAGATTTCCGCAGAGGCAGATCGCCATCTCCGCCATATTTGGGCACATTTTCAAAAGATTTGCAGTGAAGATCAGTGGCGTAGCCAACGGGGGGACACGGTGACAGGGATCCCCGTGAAACTACACATAAGTGAATGTATGTGCGATAGGGAAACCCCTACCCTTAAGCGCTCCCCTCCCCCCCCCCGTTTTTTGCTTCCCTGACTTTTAAAAATACAGTGTTTTTAAACATATGTTTATGTATTTGCTTTTACCGCGGGGGGGGGGGGGACAATTACCCCTCGCGCTTTTTAGAAATAGTGTTTTTATGCATAATTTGTTTAAAATACTGTAAGGAGGAGTTCATGTTTTTTTTATAACTTATAATACGCATTGAATATATATCCTTTGCCTCATGTTGAAAATTTTTGAAAGGACAGGCTTGTTTGCTACATTAATATCTGATTAGTTATAATTGTAAAAACAATGTCAAGTTCATTCCATGAATTTAGAAGTTGCCGTCATTATTCAGATGCAAATTATTAGTGTTCTTTAAACAGAAACTACTCACATTCAAGACCAAAATTTAAAAATGTAGACATATAAACAAAGAAAAAATGAAATAGTAACCACATTCCTTATAGTACTAAAAAATAAGTAATTCGTGCTGCCGCCGCTGTCTTAGAGAGAAATTCTGAATTGAGCACTTCAAACTCTTACAAGTCAAAAAAAAGTTCAATGAAAAATTCTGAATATCTTATAAATTGTAGTGAACTTTCTGGCGACCACGCCGATGTAAAACATTTATAGATTCGGATAGTTGTTTTAGAATTATTTAATTTGAAAGTCAACGAATTTATTTTCCCTTTGTTTGGGCTCAATTTTAAATCAATCAACGCGATTTTTGGAATGCAGAGAGATAGACATGGTATATTTATGCCTGACGGAGCCCATTTTTCCGAAATACGAATTCTTCAAGTTGAGAAAATCCAATTTACATTTCAAAACTGCAATTTTTTAATGCTGCTTTGGCAGCTATCTGAACCTGCAACGTCAATAAGGAATTAAGTAAAAATTAAAAAAAGAAAAAGAAATATTATTTAAAACAAAGTTTAATTATTTGATCAAAAAAAAAAAAAAAAGAATAATAATAAAAATATGCATAAATAAGTTTTTTGCAATCGTTTCAGTTTTATAGAGCCGTAGAAACGTAATGAACTTGATAGGTTAATAATCTGCTCGCCAAGATTCAGCAGAACATCGCCAAATCATACAACAATGCTATTTTCTTGAACGAGTTTGGTCGGTGATTTATTAACAGCTAATTATATCATTTAATTTATTAATGGCTCATTCAAATTATGTGCAATTTTTCGTTGCTAATGAAAGTCATTTTCTCCTTTGCAACGATGAATAAAATATATCTAACTTGCCGATGAAGGAAGTAATTTTAATTTTTAAATAGATTTTGTGCAATTAGTCCGTACGTTGCCTTAGGCGGGTTATCTCAAATACAGTAAAACTTGTAATGTTGACCACCCTTGTAAGTTGAGCGGTTTTTGTCAGGAATTATCCCTATATTATGTAATGTAGGGAAACCTTTGTAACTTGACCACTAAAATTGACCACCTGTCTATATGTACACCAAATTTGGGTGGGAGTATTATAAAGAACCTTTTGTAAGTTGACCGCCTAATTGTTACTATATTTATTTGTTAACGTATTTTTTCAAAGGTAATAAAACTAAAATAACTTCCCTGGAATATTTTTTATGTATTTGTCTGGACCAGTATTTGTCTGGATGAATGAAACATCAACATTAAGAATACCTAAACGTCTTTGTAAGTAAACCATAAGGGAAAACTACTATTAGCGCTCTTTTGTTCTTTAAATAATTTATATGATATATTTTTTACTCTTTAAATAATATATTTTGTTTTCTTAAGTTTCTTCTTTTTCCTTCTATCTGATGTAGCTATTTTGAAAAATTATGTAATTTTAGGAAATCTTTATTATCATATTAGTAACTTACCTAATAAATAAGATATTTATCTTTATTTTTTCTCCCTACTTTACTTTTAAAGTTGTATAGGATACATTGTAAAATCATTCAGGTTAAATTTCTGTAAGGATATTTTAGGTAATTGTGAGGAAAAAAAACGTAAAGTTTAAAGTAACGTTAATACATGAAGATAGATTTTAACTAGTTACTAATAAATAAATGCATAGTGCAAGAGATGACAAAAAAAGTCGACAAGGTGGCGTAGTGGTGAGGCGCAGGTCTCGTACGCCCAAGATCGCAGGTTCAAACCTGGCTCAAGTCTGGATTTTCAAGATTCAGAAAAGCGACTGTGCCCATGATTGTGCGGCATGTTGAAGATCCCTTGAGTATCCGTTTGGCTTGGATACTCTCGGCTAAATTAAATACCTAGTGCAATTCGCATCAAATCAGAGCTCGGGTGCTGCCATCTAGGAGAAACTGAGCGTCCAAATTCTCAGTGGCAATGGCATCCACCGACAGTGGTGCTACTTGAAGAAATGGATGCCAATTACCGGGGGTAAGCACTGGTTTGCAAAGGTTAATGACCATACGCAGCCCGATTAGAAAGAAAAAAAAAATGAGATGACAAAAAAACAAACACCCTCTTTAAGTTGACCACTAATGTGCTGCACCGCAAGTTGTTAACTTACACAAGCTTCACTGTGTTGCATAATAAGATAGGAAGGGAAATCAGTAGACACATATTTTGTTCATTATTCTCTCTTAAAAAATAGCGAACCTTAGTTAAGACTCCCAATTCTAATATGGGCAACAAAATTCGGTCCTGAATATTCTCTATTTGAATAAGGACAACAGTCGCTAAAAATCTCCATTAGATCAAGAACTGCCCAAAAACGTTCATGAGATTAAGAGAGTAACAGTCCCAAAAAGTTCTCAATAATTTTCGTTTAAAACTCGAAGTCAAAACACAATAGTATTTAAAAAGTGGGCGCGTCAAAAAGCGAACCTTTGTTTAAAGTCATCAGGAGCTGTGACCACGAAAAACCAAAATGTCTTCAAATCAACAACAAAATATTCTGAACCAGTGAAATCATGTTTATTTAAATTGTTCTTTCTGAACATCGATGAGTACGCTGTTACAATTCAAGTGTGCGACTTTTGTCAGGAGACTTTGGCGATGGTAAAGTGTTGGCGACATTCGGAATCTCACGGAGTTTCTGATACTGTAAAATCTCTATACATTATGTAACAAATTCATTCAGGTTTTGGCTTAGGGAGGGGGATCAAGGTTTGTAAAATATCCACCTATCTTTAAACGTCCCAAAGTTTTTATATCCGTTGTAACTTTTTAATTCGCATGTATTTTCAAAACATAATAATAAATTATACCTTAAAAATTAAATTTTCGTGCTAGAGGAAGGTCTGCGTCTCCTCACCGGATATCCTACCGGATGTCCATCCTTCTATACAGTATCGCAGGATTTATCCGGATATTATATGCTTTATGAGGGATCCCGTCCGTTTCTCCCTGTCGGTGCACAACCGAGCAAGCACAAAAGATATATTTTTCTATTCCAAAGGGCTGTGTGACGAATCCAGTTTAGCCTGCTATGAACAAGCGAAGCGAGCTTGTTTCGTGCAGCGATCCAAAGAAACTGTTTTCGGGGTTGGCGAACGATAGCGAGCAAGGGGCCGTAGCCCCTTAGTAAAGGAAATAATAGCATAATAGAACTAGCAGCAGAAATTTAACCAACAAGGGTAAACTTCTAATTAGAAAGATGAAATCGCAATAGTCCCTATTTAAACTTTATATTGGGGAAAATATTAGCTGAAATTTAATTCTGCTATCTGTTTTAGTTACGCATTCCAAACATACTCCAAAAAAATTTGAAGGTGATGTTCATATCGTTTTTATATTAACATTTTCCCTTTTATATAAAAGAGGCATATTTTGGTTCTGTAATTTTTATTTTAATTTCTTAAAAGGTTCATAATTTGCAGCCTGAGCTAAATGCGAGGAAGGAAATTAACTGATGTGAAAAGAAAAAAAGAGTGATTTGGGCAACTGGGGAAAGTAGGCTCGTTTAGCTCTCGACGAACATTTTGTTTTTCTCAAAATTATTGTTCCGCAACAGTTTGCTTTAAAGTTATCTGATTTTCATAAAGTAATCTAAAAGTTTAGTAGAGAAATAACCTAAATAGTCCTGGTAACCTAAAGAGAAGAACCTGAACCTAAAGGAAAGCAGAAATAACCTAAGAAGAAAGAGAATAAGATAGAAGTAACCTAAAGAGCAGAAATAACCTAAATCGTCCTTGTTAAAAAATATTTACTTCAAACTAATATTACTTCAAACGTGAGACCAAAATGGCGGTTGAACGGCTTGCTCGTTGTGCAAAGGGGCTCTAGTTGTAGCGAAAGATCGGGGATCGGTGTATTTCTGTTTGATGTATGTTGTTCTTCTGTCTTCTTATTCTTTCTTGTCTTCCCATCCATCCATCAGCGAGGTCAAATGGCATTTTTACACCTCATTTTGTGTAATTGGTGGCCCTCGGGACGGTCGTGGCCTGTTCGGAGGCTTTTTATGTTTTGAGCATTTTACGCAACCGCACGCGATTTAAGGAGCTGGGAACAGCATTGGCTGTGGATTTTCGTTTGATTCATAAGGACTGCTGCTTCGAGCTGTTTTTGTGGAGAAGACCGTTTTAACAATTTTATGATGTGTCACACAGTTGATGCAGTAGGGTTGAGGGAGAGGGAGAAAAAAGAAAATCACAGCCAGTCCACGTCTGTTAAACTGACAACGTCAAATAGTTTTTCATTTTTACTTCGCCTGCGTCCATATCGTGTGATTATGCAGCATGTATAAATGATCCCTTGAGTAGCCATTTCTCGGCTAAATTAAAATTCTAAGTGCAATTTCGCATCAACAGAGTCGGGTAGCTCACCTTTTCAAGTGAAGAAACTAGACGTCAAAATTCTAATGCGGTGTTGGTACTTTTCTCCACCAAACCCCTACCTGTTAGCCGAGGCCTTAGGATTGCTTACGCACGGGGAGAGGTAGTGGGGTCTACGGATTTTACATGCACATATCCCCAAGTATACATGGTGGTCTTCAGTGGGTATCGAACGCGCGACCTTCCAGGTGGAAGTCCGACGTGCTAACCACTAGGCTACCACGGCCCGCGCGGTGTTGGTACTGCACTCATTAGGGTGCCACTGAAAGAGATGGTACCAATCTCTGGGGAACGCACTTGGTTTCCAATTGGCAGCCGATTAAAAAATTTGAAAAATATATCAATAAATAAAAAAAGACAGTTTGCAATTTTCAGTGTCACAACCTCTGCTTATATAGAGCAGAGGGTCTGTTGGTCTCATTTCGATGCCAAGCGAATTCATCGTGCTCACAGCCATTAAATATGTGGTACACAGGTACCAAATGTCCTGATTTAATTAAAAGTTTATTCACCACTTGCATGCACTAAGCTGCTCAAATCTTTTCCGGAACTAAAGTAAAAAGTAATTACAGCTTTTTAACACGTTGACGGATACTTGCGTCTACAGCCGTCATGCAGCTTAGTGAACTTTAAAAATAATAGCTTATTTGAGTCATTAAACCTGTCATTTACATTAAAAAATGTTTGCTGTTATAGTTGCCGTCGTCCCATTACTTAGTGTCTAGAGTCCGCTGGCGCCATGACGGTTATAGCCGCAACCTAATTAAAAGTGCTGAATTAATCAAAATTTAGTTTAATTAAGCAGAAAAAGTAAAACTATACTTCTAATATTCTAAAAATTACAAAAACATATAGAGTCAATTTTCGAACTTGTTTCTACTGTCCGTCAATGTGTTAAAAATCTTTTTTTCCTACGGTTAGTTTACTTTTCTTTTTGTAAACATTATTATTTTTAAACCCATTATTAATAACGTTCCCGAATTATTTCAGTTGCATCTTCTTGTCCTTGTTTATGCAATTTATATAAAACAGTATTTTTTCCCCTTTTTTCTTTTAGAATCAAGACATCACTCTCATTTTTTCTTCAACATCTCCTCCGACAAAACGGACAAACTGCTAGAAGCTGAATTTCATATTTATAAGCTAAAATCCAGAGCTAAAGATTTGAGGAAAGTGAAAGTATTGAAGTCTCAGCTGTTACAGGTAAGAATAAAAGTCTTTCTGATTCCCGAAAGTCTCCATTCAATTCACTTTCAAAACTGCAATTTATAATAATTTATCTTTTTAAAGACGAATATAATTGTCTGTAACAGTAGTCTGTAACTTCGGCGTCTCGTGGAGCCTTTAGAGATACCAGTTTTTTTCTTTTTCTGTCGGGAACCCTTTTCCAACCTTACAGAATTTTATACAAGTTGGTTTATAATTAAAAACGATTATAATTGTCTGCAACAGTAGTTTTTAAACTTCGTCGTCTCGTGGAGCCCTTAGAACTACCAGTTTTTTCTTCTTTTTCTTTTTAATTTGGGAACACTATTCCAACTTTACAGAGCTCTACATTGGGTTGTTTATAATTAAAGTAACCCTGTTTTGAGCTAGATGAGCCTGTTGTGTATGTTACCGGCTATGTATGAAATTCGGCATTCCATGCAATACCTAGGTATTGTATAGAATGCCGACGTATCATAACTTCGGACTGTGGGAAAGAAATCTGTAATAAGAAAAATAATCGTTCAAATTTTTATCGCCAGAGGAGAAACAGCGTTGGTAACATTAGAAGCAAACAATTTAAAAAAAACCGCGTTAAAACAGGCCGTCCTTGCACCAGTAGGGTGGCGTAGGCCGTGGTAGCCTAATGGTTAGCCCGTCGGACTTTCACTCGGAAGGTCGCGTGTTCGGTGCCCACTGCAGACCCGTCATGTACACTTGGGGATGCGTGCATTTAAAATCAGTGGACCCCACTACCTCGCCCGGTGCGCAAGCAACCCTAAGGTCTCGGCTAACAGGTAGGGGTCTGGTGGAGAACAGTAGCGTGGCGTAGTACGGGCAGTGGTAGCCTAGTGGTTAGGATGTCGGACTTCTACCCGGAAGGTCTGGGGTTTGACACCCGACCCTCTGAAGACCCTCCATGTACACTTGGAGATACGTGCATGTGCAGTCCGCGTACCCCTTTACCCTCACTACTTTGCGCCCGGGGGAGGGCAGCCCTAAGGGATGATGCTGATTGGGAAGGAGGTTGGAGGAGAAAGGTAGGGCGGCGCAGTAGTAATTGATTACTACAGTAAGCTACTTTACTACAGTAAAGTAGGGTGGCGCAGTAGTAAGGGGTTGGCCCTTACTACTGCTATCCAACTGGCCAGGTCGGCTGGTCGGCGAACGCCGAGGGTCCCCGTAAAAGGGGGCCCCCAAACGGAGAGGGGAACAAAATAATTTTCTACCCGAACTTTTTTTTACAGATCTTTAATTTCTTCATAACTATTTGCATCTGCTTCATTACACTTTTCCCCAGGATGCTTCACTATCGGACTTGCTTTGTATGAGCTTGTAAAATCAAAACGACCTAGATGGGCTCTTCAACATGAAATATTATTGCTTGATATTGCGGAGCTACTAACTTAAACGGTTTTTATAACGGCCTAGAAGCCAATTTCAAGAAGAGAAACAAAGATGAGTGGGGAACCTGGCGGCCGCCAACCAAGGGGCCCCTTCATTATTTCAAATTTCCTTCCCTCCATAATATAGACCACATGGATAAAGGTATATATAGGGCCTTGCAATAAATGATGTTTCATACAAATTGTACAGAATAGGAATTGGTTGAAAAAATGATCAATTCAAATACTGGGCACTCACATTTACGTTTTCAAGAATATGTTCAGGGGGCCCCATATTGATTTTACTGCCAGGGATCCCCAAACTTTTCATTGCGCTCTTGACGAAGATTTTATTTCTACTCATTAACTCATTGCATGACTTCCATTTTAAAGGCCAATTTAGTTTTATAAAGTAGTAAAAAATTCTTTTAGTTTTTGCCTTTTGCAATTATAATGATTAGGGATGTACCGAGTACTCGGTTCTCGGCTAGAATTTTACTACTTGACAAAATGTCAAGTAGTAAAATTCTAGCCGAGGGGAGGGGGAGAACTTGCAAGTGTCGTTTGAGAAGGCAGACAAGTGTCTCTTCGATATTAGCGTTAGTAAGAAGGCGGAGAGGGTGGCGAATTATTAAAAAAATGCTCATTTTATTCTGCATTTTTATAACTATTTTTATGAGTAAAAGCGTTCAAACTTTAAAAAGTTTCAATTTGCTTCTTTTTCCCTGACATTTTTGCAGTCCCAAATGCGTCTCCTAAAGCCTCAAAATGCGCCAGTTTACATATAGTTTTCAAATTTTTCCCGGGGGAGAAATTTCCCCGGGGCCCTCTTCAACTGCTTGAATTTCATATCTCCAGTTAAGCGGAGTTAACCCTTATGGCGCTAACCGCCTAATCTTCAGCTGAAAGGACCTGGCAGTTTCTCTGGGCCTGAAAAGTTTATGGGTTTGGGTCCGCGCAAGTGAAGACTCCTTAAAAAAATGGCCAGAGCATAAAATTTATGAAATATGAGCAATAATTAGATGAAGGGGCGGAATTTTTAAGTCTCGCCCCGCGACGGAAAACTCCAAAATCCGGAACTGGTGCATGAATGGCAGTATGTAGAAAAACAAATCAAGAGGAAATATACTGCCCGTGTCAAACTATACTGATTACAAGAAAAATATGAGCGACGACGGTGGAGCAAGCATTGCAAACAACAAGCAAAACTCTTTCAACAATCGTTGGTGAGTTTTTGAGCAGTGGAGATGAAAATGCAGCAAAACAAATTAATGTCAAAACTGTTTTCAAAGATAGTATATCTGTTAGAAGTTTTAACTACAAGTCAAAATTGGCAGCAAAGAATTTGATCAATCAACGGCACAAATTTGAAAACTATTGCTGTTTTACTTGATTTGTTGGAACCTTGGTAGAAAAACTGCTCCAGCCAGGAAAAATAAAAGCAGTGATAAACAATCTTGTGAACGAAAAAAATGTTCATTTTATTATTATTTTCTTGGCCTACAAGCTAATGTTATTTTTTAAATTTTAAATTGGAGCAAATCTATGTTTGATTTTTAAGATAATGCATGCTTATAACACTTAAAGAAGCATACCTTTAAAACATTTTTTTTTCTCATTTAATATAAAAATGTCGCTTTTTAACTACTGTATAAGACCCGAAAAGGGGTAAAAAACGGTTTCCAGATATATAATTTTAAAAAATTTTCCGGGGAAGGACCCTCCCCTCTAGGTGGCCCCTTTTCAGTACCTGCCCGACGGCCCCAGAGGGGGCCAGTCTGGGTCTGTATTTTACTGTCACTTAAAATAAGATGAAGTTCATATGTGCAGTTTTTAAAATTTTCAGGATGACGGAATTTCCACCTGGAAGGTCGCGTGTTCGATACCCCACTACCTTGCCCTCGGATGCAGGACATCCCTAAGGCCTAGTGCTAACGGGAAGGAGGTTGGAGAAGAAAATAAAAGTAAAATAGGGTGAGAGAGTGACAAAACCGATATGGGGCCTGTCTTGGTTCTTGCCGTCCCTGCTGATAATAATTTAGGTTACTTTTTAAATAGGCAATAAGTGCCTTTACACGGCATCCATATCTTACCAATCCTGATTTGTAATTCAGTCCCATTGTGACTTGTACAGTTTCCCTTAGAATTGAGATAGAATACCATTCTTTCCCGCGTAGAATTTGTCTTGACACGCGATGATTAATCCTCTCGGTTTCGCCAATGCAGGTGAAAGTGTATCAAGCCCTCCCGCCATCCAAGACGAAAAGGAAGCGGAGGAAGAGATTACTGGAGACGCGGCGGATTAGTGTCCATTCCACTGGATGGGAGATTTTCTCTGTCAAAGTGGCAGCAGCAGAATGGATCGCCGACAGCGCCACCAATCTCGGTAAGCCCTCCTTTATCCATTGATCAGTACTGGGGTGACCGATTTCTGAGTGTTAATTCGGGAACATGTCCCCAAATCCAATTACAATTTGGTACATTAGGAAAATTTTTTGGGTATGTCTTTGGGGACATAGCAAACCAATATACATACACTTCAATTATTAAATCTCATTAGTATATTTCAAAGGGTATCTAAACCAAACATATTTTCTACATAATTTATGCATTTTTCCTTAGTTCATCGCCTGTTAGAAATTTAGATACTAAGCCAATAACTTGATAATTGCCGTAACATTATCTAAAATTTTCCAAAATACTATCTTAAAAGTTTAAAATTGCAAATCTAGAAGCAATTTAAAGAGAAAGAATAGAAAATTTTGAATTTGGGGACTTTTTGCGCCCCAAATAGTAATTTTGGGTCAAAATATTAAAACTATACAAATTTAAGGGCTGTCCTCTAATTTCGAGGACGTATGGTCACCCTAATCAGTACTGTTTTTGAAAATAGCGATATCATGAAAGGGTATCAAAAAACTTCTCAATACGAGAGGTTTTTAAATAAATTTTTAGCTTTATTGCTGAAGAAAATTATCAAATTTTAGAGAGCATAAAAATTGAGCTATAATTTAAGTGAAATAAAACTATTTATTGAAAATGAGCATTCTATTTACAAATGGGGGAGTGGTGACGGGCACACGTCGCTGCAAGTTGGAGCCACATGTACTGCACACGATTATTCAACCAAACTATTTAACACGCGTTCAGATCAACCAGAGCAACGACAAGCAAAAGCGGCGTGACCTTTCAGGGCATTTCATTGGTTCTATCTACATACCTTACTAACCACGTCTTCGTATTCAATGATAGCGTTTTTTATTGCGTCATTAAAAGCGGCTTTCACTCAGACGATCGTGATTTGTTGATTGCGCTATCGAAGATATGCGTCATCGCTGTTAGTTTGATATCCATAGACAAAATGTCTCCGTCGCCTTTGGTGTGCAAGCACCGTAACAATCTAAATTCTAAAAGCGGTGTTGCCAGACTCATATTCTTTTTACATCGGTGTATCTAAAGACCTATTATCTCAGTTAGAATTGCCACGACTTTTGTCGATTTTCTGGGTCTAAATTATAGCAAAATTTTAGAATTTATGTCTGGAGAACGGGTAGTCCAGAGTAATATATTCATGTATCAAAAGCTACATTTCACTCGTTTCTTTCCACTACTGCTCTTATTTGGATTTCTTAAATATTTCAATATGGCGTATCTTGTTGCTAGATCGTGTTTCGTATGTGAACCAAAAGTAAATTCCCTTTCGGGGCCTAAGTGGCTGAGTGGTCTTATCGACTAGTTCCGGGGCCTGCCTGCGCGCAGTGAAGATGCGTGGGTTCGATTCCCACCTTGCCCTGGGTGTATTTCCTTCTTTGTATAGTAAATCTGTTGTACTGTCTAGTTCTATCTGTCATATTAGACGAGAGTTTGAGGCATATCCTTGAGAATAGCAAATAAAATCGAATATTTATGTGACCTGAAATGGTCGTTAACAAACAAACAAACAAATTCCCTTTCCATATATGACGTCATAACTGATAACACGAGAACTCTGTGCCACAGTCCCTAAGTACGGGCCGTGGTAGCCTGGTGGATAGGATGACGGGGTTCCAACCCGACGGGTGCTCGATATTCTGCCCGCTGAAGCCCCACCATGTACACTTAGGGTTACGTACATGTAAAATCCGTGGACCCTGAATCCCCGAGGCAGTCCCGAGGGTACCGGAGGGTGGAGAATTTTCTTCCCTTCCCTCTTAGTTCAAAAAAGGATGGTGGCGTATTTGTGGGGCGCCACCTGGTGTCCTCTAAATACATAATGAACCAGGTCGTATTCCACCGTTGTGGTGCTGATCTATAAACGGAAGGTGCTCCTTAAATCCTGGTCGCTTTGCGAAGAGGAGCTTGGATACCAAGCCATTAGAAACACAAAACACTTCTTTCTGTTGAACTGAACTAAAAGTTTGCGGTAGCTAATTTAAGATGATGTAAAAAGTTCACAATAAATGGGGTTTACTATAGACCAGTGATTCCCAAAGAGGCCTATATCGACCCCCAGGGGTCGACGACAACCTGCAAGGGATCCATGTCAAGTGGAAAAATTTGGGGGTCCATGAAATGAAAATGGGGGGGGGGGTCAACAATTAGTTATTGCTTTGTTATTTTATATAACAGATACATTTTAAGTTGATTAATTTTAATTAATAAATGCATAAAATTAACACGTGTTTTTTTCTTGAGTTTTTCACACTACGTTCCACTGCAGTTAGAAATTTAAATCTTTCGCAGTGAGTAAGCACTGTACCAGCTGTCACAAATACATTTGAAGTTGATGAATTTACGAAAAATAAAGTATCAGTTCTACCCAAAACCAAAAAACATCAAACGAGACAAAAAAAAAAAAAATGGGAACCACTGCTATAGACTATTGCCCAAGTGGCATTGGAAACAACAACAACACAATCCCTAAATACAGTCCATCTCTCTCTTCCATGGTTAATGTTGAGTGTACGAAAGACCTAATACAGTCCATCTCTCTTCCAGTGTTAATGTTGAGTATACGAGGATCTAATACAGTCCATCTCTCTTCCGGGGTTTTGGATGTTTTGAAGGGTTTTTTAACGAGGACTGGAAGACGAACCGGTGCCTAAAGGTCTGGTGCGATTTGCCAAAGGGAACCGCTCTGACAAACAACCACTGCTTGTGCTCTTCATGGACGACAGCAGGCACTCTAGTGGAAATTTTCCTGGTTTTGCTAATGGTAGGTTCAGGAATTAATATGTATGATTTTTCTTTTTTTTACGACAACATTTATGTAGGAATGTTTGAAAAGTAAAGATCGAGGGATCTATGCATAAATAGGCAAAGACAAAACAAAAATATCAATTGGAAAGTGTCCCAACTCTATAAATTTGTTGTCAAATAAATAAATAAAGGACATTAACTTTATTTTTGACATCATGTTATCAAGTTTAATTTGGTGAATTTTTCTAACGTTATTTAAATATAAATAGTTAAAGACAAAACAGTTAAGTACCATTTTCGCCTCTGTTTGTCAACCAATTTTCTTACTTTTTTTTTGTTTAATAGCTATCGACGAGTTTTAGTGATATCAATTTAAAAAAAATTTGGAAACAGTTTATTATATGTAAATTTATTTCCCCTTTTATTTTCTCAGGCAAGCCTTATTTATAATTGCAATGTTATATTGTTATAGCAGATGGCGATATGTCTTCTTGAGTAAGTTATTAGGCAATAGAGATAAAACTCAGAATATAAATTTTCCTGGCTTTGCTAATGGTAGGTTCAGGAATAATTAATCTTGTATGAGTTTTCTACTTTTATTTTACGATAACATTTATGTAGGAATGTTTAAAAAGTAAATATAAAAAAAATATATGCATAAAAGTCAAAACAATTGGGTAACTTTTTCTCCTCTGTTTGTCAACCAATTTTCTTACTTTTTTTTAGTAGCT
The DNA here is from genome assembly GCA_038502835.1 of Octonoba sinensis. Classification (NCBI taxonomy): domain Eukaryota; kingdom Metazoa; phylum Arthropoda; class Arachnida; order Araneae; family Uloboridae; genus Octonoba; species Octonoba sinensis. The sequence goes on along the minus strand of CM076605.1, from coordinate 86,039,027 downwards.
ATTGATTAGTTTTAGTGTTATCAATAAAAGTTTTTTTTAAAAAGTAATTTTAACAAAAATTTTGACATCCTTTTAACTTTCGACAAAAAAATTTAAAATCCTTTTTTTTAAAAAATTTTTTTTTTCCAAACTTTTTTAAATTTCTTTATTTTTTACTCCCTTATTACCTTCAAAATTTGCACAATTTTTTGGCTTTCCCTTTTGATAAAATTTTTTTTTCAAATTTCCAATTCCCAAAAAAGTACAGGGTTCAATTACCCAAAAGCAAAATTAAGAACAAAATTCCGTCTAAAAACTTATAGGGCCCAGTTTTTTTACAACCAAATTCAAATTTAAAATCTAGCTATCTCTTTCTCTCTCTTTCTTATTTATCTTTAGTTCTAATTATTGAAAATATACCTTTTTCAACGGATAATACATATTCATTCACTCACTCGTTCATTCTTTCATTTATTCAGCCATGCATTTATTCATTCATTCGTTACCTCATTCAAGTGTTTATTCATTCATTTATGCATTCATGTATTTATTCACTCATTTATTTATATTTTCATTTATTCAATAATTTATTCATTCATTCTTTTCCTCATTCATTTATTCATTGATTTATTCTTTCACTCTTTCATTTATTCATTCATTCATTATTTCACTCATTGAGTCACTGAGAAATATCCTTGAAAATCCCGATCAAAAAATTTCATAGCAAAATAGGCTCGTAAGTTCTGGATAAACTTTCTATTTCTACATGTTCTACGTTATAAGAGCTTTCCGATAAAGTTTGTTCCAAGCAAATCGGTCCGTTAGATCATTATTTATATAGGGTTGAAATTTCCCTGTAAGCCCTGTGTTAATTTTTTGAACTGTTCAAAAATGAACAGAAACTGTTCAAATCAATATTTCACGCCGAGAACTCCTTTCAATAAGCTTGCAATAGGAACTTGGCTCTTGTGCCCAGAGTTTACAGAATTTGCTTCAATTTTGTCCATAGGCGCTAATGTTAAAATTTTTTGAACTGTTCAAAATTGAACAAAAAATTGTTCAAATCAAAAAGTAAAATATAGAAATGAGATGTCCTCGCCGAGGTCTTTCGAATGCAAAAAGAATTTTTCCAATCGGACAATTCGTTCAAAAGTTATTAGGGGGGGACAGACCGACAGACAGACAGACAGACCGACAGACCGACAGACCGACAGACAGACAGACCGACAGACACACTTTTTCCCCATCTCAATACCCTACTTTCAAATTTTTTATTTTTCAATCTTTATTTAATTACTTCACTTATTTTTGACTTTTCTTGAATTTTAACGATATTTTCACGATACATTAAGCCTTCTTTCATGCTTTATTATTATTTTTTTTTTACTTTTACGGGAAAGTAGGCTAAAAACGGCAACTGAGCCATTCATACTTCAATCACATGACGGTTTTCAGGCAATTTCTATTCATTTTTGTAACATGTACGAGACTTTTAAAGTACTTCCATTAAAAAATTTTGAATAGATTGTGAAAACGTCCTTAGTTAGACCCAAAATCTATATAAATAAAACCGAAAGTTTGTGTGTGTGTGTGTGTGTGTGTCTGTCTGTCGATCGCCTCCTGCCGAGATGGAACGGTCTAGAAGTACGAAATTTTGGTTACAGGTACCTTGGGTCAGGTCCTCGTGCACCTCGAAGCGTTTTTCCGAAAATTCGAATTTGTTCTTCTTTTATTCCAATTTAAGCAAAACTGTTAATTTTAGGAATATCTCATCGAAGAAACGTCACACCTTTCCGGTTTTTGCAGCATATTGATGCCCGTAAAAAACCGCACAAGGTGATCTCTTTCTGAAGTTCGTAGAACAAATAGAACACGCGCAATATTCATTTAAAGTAGTTTTCGAACTTTAAAGCGAGGCTTACCTCTGAATTTCTCTGCTCAATTTGCGTGTTTTCGCCAAAATTCATAGTACTTTTGTCGCCAACTAGATGATTTTTGTTAACGTAATATTGAAAAAATGCTGTTTTATCGTTATTCATGCCGTTTTATGAGCGAAACGAAATCTAAAAATTAATTTCATTTTTTAGCGTACTGCAGACGATTTGTAATTACTCCTTGAGGTTGATCCTTCTTTGTTTTTTGGCGATTTCGTATAATGGTACCAGTTTAACAATTTCATGAAACATATTATTTCTCATGGTAGAGTGTCCGTTTTATCAACGAAACAAATTCTAAGAATTCATTTAATTTTTATGCATATTTTGTGGATTATAAAGTGCAGACGCGATTTTCAATTACTTTATCTTGAGGTTGATTTTTCTTTCCATATTTTACTCAAGTGATTTATTTTATAAAACATTTACTTAATTTTTTTACTGTCTATTTGGCACTATTTGGACATAATTTAGTTATTTTTTTTCTATAAACTTAAATTTCACACGTCATGATTGGTTCAGTACGAAACATTTTCTAACTTATATAAGCATTTGCCTTTGGAAAAATGCTTCCCTTTCTTTCGTTTTTATCCGAATTTTAGGAATGTGCTATTCAACTGAATTTTCAGGAAATATTACGACGATTTTGCAATCGGGATTTATAGGAACTTAACCTTATTTTAGTGGTTAATTTAAGATGGACTGTTGGTAATTTTAGGAACAGTAGCTCTTGAAGGTCAGTATTCTAATGGGTATTTTTAGTCACTGACGTCTTTATTCCAATGGAGATTTTTTGAGACTAATGTCCTTATTCTATTAGGGATGTTTAGGAATAGTTGTCTTTATTCAAATGTGAGGATTTAAGGATTTTTTTCTTTATTGTAGCAGACATATTCAGAGACAGTTGTTCTTCATCTGGTGGACATTTTAAAACAGAATACAGATCTTACTTTGATGAGAATTTTTAGATGTATTGTGGTAGATATTGTAATTACGATTTTTATGGACTCTTGATATCATTTTGGCCCAATTATCTCGCTGCATCTGCGCATTTTAGTTACTGTTGCAATTACTATAATGGCAATTTTTATGAACTGTTGTTGGCATTTTAATGTGGATTTTAATTTATTGTTATTTTTGATCTAAAAGGAATTTTTCTAGGCTGTTCCTTTTAATGCAATCGTTTTTTTAAGGGTTTTTACTGTTTAAGATTTTTAAGGCCTGTTGCCCATCTCCTACATGGATTTTTCAAGAAAGCAATTCCTTACATATTTACAACAAAATTTTGGACATGCGTCACTTAGCCTGCGAATGATGCAATATTATCCCGCGCAAAGCCGGGAATGTCAGCTAGTATCTAATAATTCTGATCCTTCTTGTACATTTCAAGAAAGACTCACGTGAATAAGATCGTCTCTAACAAATACTCATTGGTTATCATCATCATCATCATCACATGTACTAACTATATATGATGAAGTCAAATAATGAAAAATACTGGTAGCTTAAGGAAAAATATGAATAGAATATAATGTTTGATCCTGGAATGTTTCTCAAGAACTTTTTTCCCTGAGCTGAAATAAATATTTTCAAACCCTAAAAGGCATCTTTCGTTGAAAAGGGGTCAATCATAAATTATGTCACCTTCGAGGGGCAGGGGGTTTCGAGAAATTGTGACAGTTTGAGACAAATAGAGGGTGAGGGCTAACAAGAAGTGTGACATTACAACATTTTAATTTCAATAAAAACATTTAAAATCAGCAAATTAACTTTATTTGAAAAGTTTTTTTGATTTCCATAACTTGAGTTTAAAGTTTCATTGATCATTTTGTATCGTGAACGCCGATGCTGATTACGGTTTGCTTCTTGTTAAAAGTTTAAAAGAAAATTTTTTAGGCTTTTACACTTTTAAGATACAATTGCGTTGGTCATTTTTTCAGAATTCCAACTTCCGTTTGTACAAATTAAGTACACGCGTAATCATTATTATGCTCACAAATGTCTTTGAAAATTCAAAAATAAAATTATTATAGAAACGGGATCTATACGGCAGTGTTTATTATTTCTGAACTGCAAGTATATGTGCTTATGTAATATAGCGTGACATGTGACAAAGTGGTGTAGGCGATTATGATGAAGTGACATTCTGTGACAAAAGGGGAAGGGGGGTTAAATATATTGAAAAAAAGTGACATTATTTATGAACGGTCCCTTAGTAGTACTGGTAGCATGCTGTCTAAGCTAGTCTGTTGATTAACTCGGAGACAGCGAAAGTAACATCTAACTTACTAATGAGCTTTGAGTTTTGTTGCGTCACGTGTGAAGTAACTAAGTATTTATAGGAAGTTTCTCTTCTTTTCTTTATTTTTCTTTCTAATGGGGCTGCGTAGGGTCATTAACCTTTGCAGACCTAGTGCGTACCCCGGTAATTGGCATCCATTTTTTCAAGTAGCACCGCTGTCGGTGGATGCTATTGCCCCTGAGAATTTGGACGCTCAGTTTCCAGTAGATGGCGACAACTGAGCTCTCATGTGATGAGAATTGCACTAGTTATTTAATTTAGCCGAGAGTATCCAGGCCAAACGGACTCAAAGAATCTTTAACATGCCGCAGAATCATGCGACATGGGCGCAGACGATTTTCTGCATCTTGAAAAGATGCCGACTTGGGCCAGGTTCGAACCTGCGATCTTGGGCGTACGAGACCTGCGTCTTACCACTACGCCACCCTGTCGACATTGATAGGAAGTAATTTATTTGCTATATAAATACCTAATCAGTTATTGGAAAAAAGATGACAAATCAATTGCATTATATTATGTGTCGTAAATCAGTGAGTTCAAATTACGAATGTCTTTTAAGCGGAAATTTGATACTCATTCAAAAACAAAAGTTCAGAGCAGCTGATGCTGCCAATTAAATTTTATTTTTACGTTTTAATTCATTTTTAGTTTACTTTCTAGTAAAGTTTTTTAAAAAAAAGGAAGAAGGCTTAATGTATTGTAAATATATCGTTAAAAAACAAACAAAAAGTCAAAAATAAATTTAATAATTAAATAAGGATTGAAAAATGAAAAAAAAAAATAATGAAAAAAAGGAAAGCAGAGTTTTGAGATGGGAAACACGTGCGCCTGTTCTGTCTGTCCCTCCCCTTCTCCCCTTTCAATAACGTTTTAGCAAGTCCAATTCAAAGGGGGGTTTTTTTTTCATTCGAAATATCTCGGCTTCTTGAAAGATCTGTAGATAGCAAACAGACAGCCACAAACAAATACAATTACTGAACATTATTATTAGTAAAGATTTGTAGTTGTCAATATTTTTGATTTTATTCGCTCTTCCTTCGATTTTGAATTGAAAAATAGATTCAGTCGCATTAAATGCAGCGTTTTTTTTTTTCTTTCTACTCTATTGGTGACTTAGTATCATCTTGTGTGCAGAACTAGGATTAATCCTAGTCGGAAATTTTCTTTTGGTAGTTCTCCAAAAGGTGGTTTTGAAGCTGGACTTGCCAGGATCGCTACCTTTCCTTTTTTTCTAGAGATTAATTTTCTTCTTTCCAATCTTTTATGTCTTCTGGAGTGATGTAGAAAGTGGAACTGGAAGGTCCAGAATTCTCGGACTGCGGAGCAACCAGAATTTCTTCCTGATCCTTACATGTATTATGTAGATATATATTACCGTATTAGGATATGCAGTATTGTTTTAAACCAAAGGGAAATCAAGGGTCCTACGGCCTGTGGTACTGGAGTAGGGGTTGACAACTAAAACACCCCTGGTTGAGCCTCTGGGTTACATGGTGCCCGGACAATGAAACTATCTAGTATTCTCTTCTTCTCCTTTGATACAAATCACGGAAGAATTAATATCTCCTTGTCTACTAGTCTGCCTGAATTTATATCTGGATTTAAATTTTCAAGTCAGTCGGATAAAGCGTGATAATAGGCTGCTTTGTGTCAAACTTCGCAGCTCAATCTTAAAAAAAAATCATTCGGGCCATTTCTAGAAACAAGAAGTTGACATCAAGAGAAAATAGCGGAATATTTTTCTCGAAACATAAATCAATAAGTAAAGAAACAAAAGCTTGATTCATGCTATACCTACTAGAAAATCTTAAAAGAATGTCTTCCTGATACAACTACGCACTTTAGAAGCAAAAAAATACAACACTGCTCACTAAAAACAATTTCTTTTTTTAAAACTTCCAAAGATCTCTTGTACATTAGGCAGGTTGCTGCAACTGGTAAAACGACGGAAAACTGACAAAAATATCAGTGGGTTCAAATCAGAAGGTAGCCCCCCCCCCCCCCCTACAAAAAAAAAGTAGTGTCTTGTCTTATCAAACGACTTTGTTTTAACCAACACTTCCATAGTAATAAGTTAGTAATACTCAATCAATCATATTTTATTTCTTTGAATTTGGGAGTTAAATTTTCAGTTGTTTTATTGTACGTAAATAGTAATTATTCACTGCGAAATAATCCCTATATTTTCCCCCTTTGATCAAACATTAAAACAACATGAAAACAGCAAGCTGGCAAGCCTGCAAAACGGTGATGTTTATCATAATTTCACAAATTTGATTAAGGCTTATCGCTTGTTGTTCGGCGATTTCTTTTGGCCCAAATTGAACGGTATAGACGTACACTATATATGGTTCTAGCAAGATTTCGCTGCGTGCCACACAGCGGACACCACGATGCAGATTTGCATAAAAGATTTCAGAGTATGGTTATCTCTCGCAGAGGCACCGCTAGTTAGCCAAAAAGATTGTGCAATTGGTTTCAGAAGTCGCAGGACAATAAGCTGCAGTTGGACCCGATGACCTTAAAGTCAACGTAACGCTGCAGAGTCATTGAAAATTGAACTACTGATCTGTGCCACCGTGAGAAGCAGAGCCGGACATTTGAACGATAGTATATTTTAAATATAATGGCATACAAAGCCTTCCAAATAAAAAAAGAATGAATTTCGTTAATACAGGTTGACCACGAAATTTTGACATTCGGACGCTTCTGCGAATGGCACAAAAGAACTAATCCATTCGAGTTTTGCAGGTGTGATTGTTTAGTACGCGAATCAGAATGTTTGCTTCTCTGTTTGTTGAAAGTAGCTAAATTTATAAACTGGCATGTAGCATCAGTTTGCAAGAAATCAAAACGAACTAGAACGGGAACAAACGCGGCAAATTTCTTATACCTGCAGTTCTTTCCTTGAACATGAATGGATTCTGCTTGGCACCAGGCATATTGCTTTGGTTGATGGTAGAACTGCATTTAACACTCAGCCTTGTTTTCTTCCATTTCAACATCTACTCCTCTTATTGAAAAAACCTAGTATTCAAACCAAATAAAAATTCTTAAGTTTCTTTTGATCTTCTTTCAGATTACAACAGCTATCAACTTCCTGGAAAACCCGGTGTGGAGCTTCCTCGGGCCAAACGAGGGAATGGTGTGCCCCCAGCTCTAAGCAACGCAGGTACTAGCAAAGATGGTTCGTGTTCCAGACATGACTTGTACATCGACTTCGAGCGCATAGGATGGTCTGCTTGGATCATCAGCCCGAAAGGCTACAGTGCTTACCAGTGCAAAGGCACGTGCCACTTCCCATTGGGCCAAAACCAGAAGCCCACCAATCATGCCACGATTCAAAGCATAGCTCACGAACTCGGATTGGCCGATGCCGTGCATTTGCCTTGCTGTGTGCCGGACAGATTGCTGTCCATATCTCTGCTTTATTTTGACGAACACGAAAACGTGATACTCAAACAGTATGACGATATGGTAGCAGCCAGTTGCGGCTGCCATTGAAGACCTGCTAAGCTGCCTTGCTGAGTTGGATGAATATTCTACGCAACAACTCGCATCTTGCGGGACAGGATGATAGCACAACATGTGGACTGAAATTTACTGGTACTATGGACTGGTATAAACGCAAGCTGGCTTGTGCGTAAGGAGTTTCCTGTTTCTACGCAGTAAACGCAAAACTACCGACAATCAGAAAAGTTAAAACATTTAACTTCCCACGAGGAAGGCTTGTGACATCAACAAGTGTCCAGTCTATATGTGGACTTAAGTGTTATCCAGAAAACAAATCAAACGAATGCTTTCATGTGTGCTGATTAATCATACATTGCTTCGTTGTTTAAAATCTTTGCTATTCTCACTGACTTTTTTTTTTTTTTTTGCTAGGACGATACAATTCCATTATCTGAAACAACCAGGTAAAACTCTTGAAAGCACTTGATCTCCTGAGATTCCGTAATTGCAAAAGACTTAAACGGAAACAACGACCATTTTGTTCTTCACAAAAATTTGCGTTCCGTAGTTTGTAGCACGGTTGTGAGATTGATGTTCTTAACGCTTTTGCTTAGGGGCTATATTTGTGTTAATTCAACAGTTCATATGAATAACAACAATCGGATAAAGGAAAAGCTGTAAAAAAATACGTGCATCTATCTGTTTTATTTATATTTTTTATTTTTTTTATGGTCGAAGTGCATATGGTTCTTGTTGAACATCCATCGTCTTAGAAAACATGTAAAAACGTTTGTTACAGAAATTTTTCCATATAATTGTAAATTTTTTCATAAATATTGATAATTAGAGCTACTTGTTCGAACAAATCTTAAATATATCAATAAATTTGGAAATGTTGGGGACCCCAAAACTGGGCTTTCTTGGCTTGTGTTTAAATCAGGCCCTTTGGGCGATATGCACAAAATACAAATTCCAAACGTTTAAACTTTCAGAAAATATTACATAAAACAAAGTTTTTAAGCTCATTTAATTTAGGTGTAGAGAGATGTAGTTAACTGCATAATTAATTGCTAAAGAAATTTTTCGAGACTAAGCTTCACATGTTTGTGAATAAAATATTCAAATGAAATTGTGTAGTTCTTTCTTCTTTCCTTTGACCTCTCTCTGCTGAGCAGGGTCCAATTTGCATCATTCGGGGCCAAAAGCACAAAAAGTTTTCGGGACCTCATGAAGAATTCAGTGTAGCAGATGTTCTGGTAGGTATTGACAGGGCGTTGAATAAAGAATTCTCACTTATATGTGGTCTTAAAAAACATGTAAAAAAAAAGACATTACAGAAATTTTAGCGAAGAGAACAACTTAGTTTGGAGTTTTTAATGCAATTTTAAGTTTACATTGTTACATTAAAATAGAGTTTCTGATACAAAAAAATACCAGAGTTTGTTTTGAACACAGGAAATTAAAAAAATTAGGGGCCCCAAGCCTGGGCTTTGTTGGCTTGTGCAGAAATCAAGCCCTGGTGATGAGCATGTGCTCTATTTAAGTAATTAATAGCCAGCAGAAATGAAGTTCTTAATGCAGATTATAACACTGGAGGGCAGTCGGGATCTTATACCTCCCATTATAAATAGCATAACCCAAAAATCGGTTAACACTTTAAAATTCAATAATCAATGGTAAATTTATTCAAAGGAAAAGATCTAATAGAGATGTGCATTTCAGATTTTAGGAAGCCCCGGATGTGCGAGAACTATATATATATATTCAGTAGCGTCACAACGGGGAACGGGGCGGTGTCCGCCCGGGGGACAACCGTTTGGAGACATAAATCCAAAATGGGAAAAAGAGTTTTTGAAAAATACATGTATCATACAATTTTACTGATGTTATTCCTACGTAAAACTGAAAATAAATGTAGTCTACTGAAAGTTACACCAAATATAAAAGAATTTCTTAAGATTTTTTTTTTCACTATTGAAGCTACTGAAGATAATATAAACTTCAAAATTACAAGTTTATACAACATAGCAACGGTTTTTTTGGGGGGGAGGACGGGGGTTGCACCACAAATTGCCATCCTGGGTTGCACCTACGCTAGGAACGCCACTGATTATATATACACAGTGTGTCGAAGAATTTTTAAGACTAACTTTATAAAATAAAATAAAAACTACTAATTTTATTTTCAAAAGTATTTTTATTCAAAACAAGCTCCCTCGGCTTCAAAACATTTGTTACAGCGGTTTAACAGCGATTCGAATGTCTGTTCTAGCTCACATCGCTGGACTGCTTCCGAAGCTCGCGTCGAAGTTGTTTGTACAGTGTGTCAAAGAATTGTTGAGACTACAGCTGGAACTAAGCTTATTAGAGTAGCGCTACCTGTGTTAATGATCATTCGTGAAACTCCTTAACTATCAGCTGATCCACTGCCAAAACCTCAGTTAATTTGTTTACTTTTTATTTTTTACTTTGACGACCATACTATGGCGCATTGATGCCGAACTGTTTTCCTCATACAGATGGATTTTTCTTAAGGATTGATTTGATTTTATTCAGTGTTATATTGCTTCACGCCAAGTCATTAATTAAAATAACTCAGAAAATTATTTTTATTTTTAGTTTAAAAAAAATTTTTTTGCGAGATTTTAAAATTTTACGAGTAGATTTTTATAAAATATTTCTTATTAAAGGCTTGACTCCACTATTGTAAAACCGCAGTCTTTGCATTAACACGATACACGGTTAACTTCAGTTAACTGTATTGTTTCGAGATTTCAAAACAAAGCCGCGAAAGTTTATCAAACTTAATTTCCAAGCTCTATGAATGTTGTTTTATTCAGGTAAGGTTTTACTTTTACTCAGTATAATCTATAATAGTAGACTAATAATTTATGTACGTATGTCTCCATTTATATATTATTCACTGAAATTTTAACTTACTAGTCGCATATTAGTTTTTTTTTTCCTTTAAAGGATCAAGCAAAAACTATTACACCAGCTTTTTGGAAAAGATTTTTACAATCTCCTTATATTCTTTTAGTATTATATTTAAAAAATATAATACTACAAAGAATACTATAAATGTTTAGAAACATAAGAACAAAATGTTCGTTTCCATCATAAAATTTTTTTTCTAAGTGCGGTAGCGCCATCTATATTTCAGAAAACATTGAAGAGACTAATTTAGGAAAAGTTATTATTTTTTTTTTCAGCGTTGAGGAATGTTCTAAATTTAAAGTTAAGCTTGCAGTTTTAAAGTTTTAACATTTTTATTTTGTTGGTAATTCAATTATAATATGAAAAATAAATAAAGACGAAAAGGAGTTAGCCGTATAATTATTGAAGAAGAATAAGGAGCATGGATTAATTAAATATTTATGTCACAATTGAAAATGACAGTAGTATTTGATTTCATATTAATTTCTCAGTTATGTGCTTGAAGTTAAAAATGCATATATTTTTAAAATTAGGTTAAAAAGTCATTATGTACGTGCACAAGTCAATGAATTATAACTGTAGTCGATGAGCTTTCAAATTCCAATTTTTTTTATTCTGGAAAAATAAAATGGGGAATTTTTTCCCAAAGTGAGACATTCCCTGGAATTTCTACAATGTTCCAAACGTGAGAAATCAGATTTGCTTGTAAAAGGTGTGAAAAAATGAAATAAATATGGACAATTATTAGGAAAATGGTGCACTTATTATTTGGTAAGCAATTCAAGATCCAATTGATTCCTAAGACTTGAAACTCGCTAAAGCTATAATATTTTCATTAACTTTTATCTGAAAACAAATCATGAAAGGCGGGAAGGGGAGTTGCTCACAAATGCATTTCTATATTATCTTTTACGTCATCCTAATTATGATTATTTAAATTCATATTGAGGAATCAACTAGTAAATCTCCATATTAATCTTTGGAAGTTAAAAGAAAAAATGCTTTGTTTAGAAATTTTGTTGGACAATATTAGAAATAACGAAAAAAGAATAATTTTTAAAATAACCTGATTTTTAGGTTTTGATTTATGTATTGCTAAAAGGAAGTCTCCAGTGGTGCAGTTGAGGGAGGACGTAGGGGGATGGCGCCCCCCTAACTTTTTATTTTAATTCTAGTGCCCCCCAAACATTTTTACATTTTAACATAAGCGTCCCCCCACTTTTGATTTCAATTGCTTATTTTCTTACGTATCGGCGTCCCCCCCCCCCCCAACTTTTTTTTCAGGACTACACCATGGAAGTCTCAAAATCTTCATGAGGGGTTATTTATACATTAGGAGTAAAAGTTTTAAAAACATTTTTCAAGGTAAATTTCACTACAGATTCTAAATAGGTCTTGTTATTTTTAATGGGCTTTATATTTATTTATTAATTAGAATTATTATTATATTAAACTAATCATATAATATATATATATATATATGAGTCGTCTAGATTCAAAACCAGATACATCCAATTTTTTTCGATTTAAACATTTTTACACTTTCTAATAGTTTAAAGTAATCTTTATATGGTGTTAATTTTTTAGGTTTCTAAAGCAGTTACATCATGCTAAAAAGTGTGTTTAAAATGTGTCGGTTCGTTAAAAAACCAGATCCCCTGCATCGACCATGCTTGCCAACCTTTCTTTTTCCCTCCAAATATCTTCCAAGGAAAAATTATTTTTGTGTTAAAATTTCAGCAATTTAAAAGTTTCCCAATGCTCTAGGCTAGAAATTCGAATTTCTTAGATATAGGTTTTTTGCCCGCCGTGAAAAATTTCATTTTTTGGATGAAGCTGGTTTTGAAATTAGACGACTCATATATAAAGTAACAGAAATATTAAATTTAAATAAAAAGTTTTTAAAAATGTACATACGTGCACATAATTTCAAATTTCTTAAATTATTATTAATTAGCTGGTACCAATTTAACACATTGAAATTACAGCTTTTGTCTGTATATAGTTAATTAAATAATTTGGTGTTAGTTTTATGTGCAGTAGCTCGAATATGTTTTTGGAGCAAGGACATTTAGATTTAATACTAGCTATTCTGCTTAACCTTTTTATTTAAAATTTTGTATTTATTAGAGACATTAATTTGTTGTTCTTATTATTAAATCATTTATGATGAAAATCATTGTAATCTTTTCAACCTTGAATTTAAGCACTGTTGAATAAATCAAAGTCTAAATAGAGTATTCTGATAAGGAAATTGTGTATGCAATTTATTGTGACAATTACCAAACAATGAAAAATCTATTGTTCCACTTTGTTTCAAGTCCCATCAATGATCCTCCTTCAGAATATGGCATTAAAATTTTTGCTTCCATGAAATAAGATTTTTGATAACCCCTCCTGTTTAAGATGGGGAAAATGTGTGTCTAACACATTTCCCCCTCCCTCTAATAACTTTTGAAAGATTTGTCTGATTAAATTTTTTTTTTTTTTTTTTTCATTTGAAAGATATCGGTGAAGTAATCTCATTTTCATATTTTGTTTTTAGATTTGAAAGCTTTTTTGTTCAGTTTTGAAAAGTTCAAAAAATCTTAACTTATCGCCTATGGACAAAAATGAAGCAAATTATGTAGGCTCTGGGCATAAGATCCAAGTTCCTATGAACGAGGTTATTGGAAGAAGCTCTCAGCATGAAATATCTTTTGATTTGAACAATATTTGTTCATTTTTGGGCAGAAAAATAGCACCTAGGAGTAAATTTCAATCCAATATGTCCTGGTCGAGCAAATGGATTTGTTTGGAACAAACTTTATCGGAAAGATGTTATGACGTAGAACATGTATAGATACTAAGTTCATCCAGAACTAAACTACCCTATCCTTTTTTAATCACTCATATATACCTTATCTACGTTGAATTTATTCAAGTACCTGCACTTAGTTCCCTCAAAATTACAATATTTCCTTGTCTACAAGTTTTTAAAGAAACCTGTTTTCAATTTTTTTTAGTAAAACTTTCAGATTAAGGGAATAAATAAGGCCTGTATAAGACAGTCAGGGGCCCAAGGCACAACATTATTTTGGGGCCCCTATGGTATGGAAAAATAAAAATACTGGGTATAATATATAAAGCTAAATAAAATTGGATATTATTTTATTAATACTGGGTTCATACCCAATTGGCAAGGGATAAAAAGCACCTACCGATACGACGATCCTACTATTTTGCATTCTATATTGTTTTTATTCAATATGATTTTTATGTTATTCATTACATAAGCAAACTTTTTGAATACACATATTGCATTTTCAAATTTTACTGCTTGTAATATTAAATAAATAAAAAATTTATCTTTTAAGAGATATTTTCAGAAATCTTTCTTACAATTTTAGGGCCCCTAAAATTTGCGTGCCAAAGGCCTAGTTGGCCTTTTCGGGTATCAGGCACTGGGAATGAAAATGATTTCCTGTGTGTGACAAAAAAAGAAAAAGAAAAAAAAAGAGAAAGTTGATGTTGTTAAAACACAATATTTGATAAATAATTCCATATGCATGTTTCAGAATTCAAAGTGCTTTTTTCCCTCTCCACCATTACATTCCAAAAATTGCATGATATATTTAAATACAGATGATTATAAAGAGAGATACTTATAAAGAAATAAACCATATTATGGTTTTTAAATAAATCACATTACATTGTCAGTGGGGCTTGATTGCTGGTACCCAACCCACAATAAGATCGAAGATTTATGGAAATAAAATACATGCACAACAATAATAAAAAACTAAGTATTACGCAATGTAATATGATAAAACATAAAAATTAAATTTTTGATTTTTCTGACAATTTTATAACAGATTTGCACATCCTGAAAATAAAATCATTTTGAAATAAAAGATTCTTATGCTAATGAAAGATGTTAAGTTACATAAATGCACAAGATTGCAAAAGAACTTTTGAATTGTGTTCCAAAGCTCTTTTTCCCTCTAGACAAAATCCTATCCTCCCTATTCAAATATTAATCCTTATAATCTTCACTTAACTTAAAGGTAGAAGAAATAACTAATTGAAATAAAACCTTGCCATTAGAATGAACATTATAAAATTACTCATTCCCAAAAAGGGAATATTACTAATGAATAAATATAAACATTATGCTTTTAATAATACATTTTTATTGTTCTGGAATGGGATTTATTAGGCAGAGAATGTTTATTAAGAATGTTTCATTTGAAACGTAGCAAGTTTTTAGAAATTTCAAATATTTACCTGCTATAAGCAAGGAAGCTTAAAACTGCTTTAAATTCAGTACTGTAATTTTAATTTCCATCCTCATTAAAAATAATAATAATTTAAAGCTTGTAATTATCTATAGACACTTTTGAAGTAATAGTTTTATCAATAATTACATCGCATTTAATCGAGATACACTCGCACTAAAATATAAAAAAGAAGGGGAAAAAATGTTTTTGCATTTTATCAAAACATTTTTATTATCTAAATGCAAAGATATTAAAAATTAACCTTTAAGCAACGGTTTAATTAATTTAAATATTCTATAAACATTCTAAATACGTTCAATAAATGCAATAGATATCCAGCTTTTCGTATTTTTCAAATAAAGTGAATTGTTTTAGCTCTTAGTTAAAAGTTGCATAAATTTAAAATTATAGTTACTCTGTATTGTCAAAAATGTTCACATTTTAACGTTTACAAGAAAAAAAAAAAAAAAAAACCTTTGTTAGAAAGAAACTAAAAACACACATCAAAAAGCGCTCCAGAATATTCCCCGACATTCCAGTGTTAAGACTGCATTCACGGAAATATCTTCTAGATGGCAGCAGTAAACAATGGCAGTGCATGACTCACTTCTGGAAAATTCTAGATGTCTCCTCCCTAGATGGCAGCACCAGCATAGATAATTGTAGGCTTTTCCGGAACTTTCGGCAATGTTTATTTATACTAGCACCGCGTGGTCGCGCTCCAGATTTCGAACTGAGCTTGTGCCATTGCAAGTGCGATCGTTCGAAGCGCTTTTTCTGCTCTATTGCTATTTCTAGTCTTCTATATTGTGACATTTTGACTGAATTTGAGAGACTGTTGTGAAGTTATACTGCAGTTGAGAAAATGCCTGGCGGGAAAGCTCCTGCGATTGGAATCGACTTGGGTACGACGTATTCTTGTGTCGGCGTATTTCAGCATGGAAATGTGGAGATTATCGCTAACGATCAAGGCAATCGAACGACTCCAAGCTATGTTGCCTTCACAGAGACTGAAAGACTCATCGGCGATCCAGCGAAGTCTCAAGTTGCTCTTAATCCTGAAAATACGATCTTCGATGCAAAGAGACTTATTGGCAGAAAATTTGACGACCCGAAAATTCAGCAAGACCTGAAGCATTGGCCCTTTAAAGTCGTGAGTGAAGGCGGTAAACCAAAGATCTGTGCCGAGTTCAAAGGTGAAATGAAGCGATTTAACCCAGAAGAAATCAGTGCTATGGTTTTGACCAAAATGAAGGAGACTGCTGAAATGTATTTGGGACAGAAAGTTGTTGATGCTGTCATCACTGTTCCTGCTTACTTCAATGATTCCCAGAGGCAGGCCACTAAAGATGCTGGAAAAATTGCTGGACTGAATGTTTTGAGGATAATCAATGAACCTACTGCTGCTGCCTTAGCATATGGACTTGACAAGAACTTGAAAGGGGAAAAGAACGTGCTTATTTTCGATTTAGGTGGTGGCACTTTTGATGTTTCAATCTTGACTATTGATGAAGGATCTTTGTTCGAAGTGCGATCCACAGCTGGTGATACACATCTTGGAGGTGAGGACTTTGATAGTAGAATGGTTGCTCATTTTATTGAAGAATTTAAACGTAAGCATAAAAAAGATTTGCGATCTAGTCCGAGGTCTTTGAGGAGATTGAGAACGGCTTGCGAGAAAGCTAAGCGAACACTATCCAGCAGCTCGGAAGCAAGTATTGAAATCGATGCATTGTTCGATGGAGTGGACTTTTATTCAAAAATTTCTCGAGCTAGATTTGAAGAACTTTGTATGGATTTGTTCCGATCAACCCTGCAGCCTGTAGAAAGAGCTTTGACTGATGCCAAATTGGACAAAAGTAGCATTCATGATGTTGTATTAGTTGGTGGTTCTACTCGCATTCCAAAAATACAAAAATTGTTGAAGGACTTTTTCAACGGCAAGGAGCTGTGCATGTCTATCAATCCCGACGAAGCCGTTGCATATGGAGCCGCAGTCCAAGCAGCAGTGTTAACGGGAAGTACCGATGACAAAATCAAAGATGTTCTCCTTGTAGATGTAGCACCTCTTTCCCTTGGAATAGAAACTGCGGGTGGAGTAATGACAAAAATTATCGAGAGGAACTCCAGAATCCCGTGCAAGACATCTCAAACTTTCACCACTTATTCCGATAACCAACCAGGTGTGGACATTCAAGTGTATGAAGGTGAAAGAGCCATGACCAAAGATAATCATCTTCTAGGACGATTTCAACTCTCGGGCATTCCTCCTGCTCCCAGAGGCGTTCCTCAGATTGATGTCACATTCGACTTGGATGCCAATGGAATTTTGCAAGTTTCTGCTCAAGACAAGAGCTCCGGAAAGTCTCAAAGTATCCGCATCACGAATGATAAAGGACGCCTGTCTAAAGACGAAATCGAGAGGATGCTGAATGAGGCCAAGCAGTACGAGAAAGAAGATGCCGAATACAGAGAAAGGGTTGCAGCGAGGAATTCGTTGGAGAGTTACGTCTATGCCGCCAAGCAAGCTGCTGAATCGGCACCTGATGACAAATTGTCTTCATCGGATAAAGCCAAGGTGAAAGATGCTTGTGAGTCGGTGATCAGGTGGCTGGATAACAATACCCTGGCAGAAAAGGATGAAATTGACCATAAAATGAAAGAAATTCAATCTGAATTGGCACCTTTGATGACGAAAATGCATCAAGCTGGAAATAATTTTGGAGCTGGGCAGAAACCAGGTGCTGCAAGTGCCAGTGCTGGTGGTCCTACCATTGAAGAAGTTGATTAGGACTTTAATTGTAAATTATGTGTTTTTTTTTTTTGTCAAAAAAAAAATGGGTTCCTACTTAGATTTTGTGTTTCATCTGTAAATTTTCATTTTGGAGAAGTTATATCTCAGGAGATGTACAAATATTGATGACAGGTAATAAACTTTTTCTTGTTCAATTTTGTGTAATGTTTTCTTTCAAAACTCTATTTTTGTTCAATGACGTTATTGATTATTAGTTAAGATTTTCTATTAAAATAAGTATTTTAAAATATTAAGAATTTTTTGTAACATGCAAAATATAAGTTCTTGATTTTCTCTGCTACTTGAGCTGGTATTTTGAATTTGTTTGCTAATTAATTTGCAGTATGTTGGATACTGGTTAATCATGTGGTTTAACACCAATTGTTTCACCAATACATTTTTTTACAACTGAGTTTAAATTCAACTTTAATATATATATATATATATATAGCAATCAAATAGTGTACTAAATATTCAATGCTGGGTACTTATTATATCAAATAAATTCACGCATTAATTGATTAAAAGAAAAATTCTCTTCATAATTTTGAAAAGTTCAATTTTTAAATTAGAGAAAAAAATGTGGTTTTTAAATATATACATAGGATTTATTAGGAAGTGCAGTAATGAACACATAATTTCAAACTATCAAAAATGTATATTAATTGGGTTAATAATTTTTTAATACAATAAACTTATTGTAGTGAGATTTTTATATAAATTTAGGTAAATAAAATTACTATGAATGTATAAATTAGTGTGTGAAGGAAAATTTTGATTCAATGTGTCTATAGTTACTCCTGTGCTAAAATATTCATTAAATCTCCACACTTTATAAATTGTAATTTTTAAGTTAAGAAATGTAATTTACTGCCATTGAATTGCATGCCACTAGTTCGCTCATACATGGGCGATATTGATCCAAAAATTTTAGAGAATGTGTTTCAAAAAAATTAGTTTTCCAAAAGAGTTTTGTTTTATTAAAATGAATTCTTTGGCACAGGTGAAAGTGGTGTTTAGACAGGTCTTGACTGTCATATGAATGGCCCAGCCTGTGCCCTTAGAAGGAAATTTTTCCATAAAAGCCTTTAGATTTCTTTTTTTTTTTAAATTGTAATATAAATAAACTTATAATTATCTGGTAATTTTCATGATAACAAGTTCTTAATTATAACCAATTTCTCGTTGACCAGCACTAACACATTATAATGAGCTTTCCCTTTGCAATGTATATATATTTTGTTTTTTCCATGTATTCCAAATTATTAATGATTTTCCCAAGTTCATTTTTTTTTTTTTAATAAGTGTGTAAGGAATGCTGAAAGCATTCCCACATGAATATTGAACCAATGATAAAATAAAAGTGTATAACAAAAGAAAAAAATAGTGAAAATTTGTTCTTTAGGGGACAGACATGAAGACCAGTTATCATGGTTTGGCCCATATATATAATAATAAATGAATCATTCAAAGGGGGCAGGAAAAATTGTAAATTAGGCCCAGTGTTTAGGGTGTTCCTTGGAAATTTTTGTTAAAATAGCCAACTGTTACATTATCTAGGTGACAGCTCCATCATTTCAAAACTTTCCACGGAGGGGGGGGGGGGGGTTGCTCCAACCAGCAAAGGGTATATTTTAAATGCTTATTATGGGAAAAAATGACAAAATACATCAAAACTATGTATTTCTTGATGTATTTTGTCAGTCGGGGGGGGGGGGGGGGAGTTAATTGACCCCTCTGATCGCCCAAATGATGGGTCGGACATTTGAACTGAATTAATCCAATTCTCAGCTATCACCAAAAAAAGTCACTAAATGCTGCAGCACCCTAAACTGCACTTCAACCTTTTGACAAATAATGTATATGCATCTGGTATGCTTATGTTTCTACCTTGAGACAAGCAAAATATTTTGTGCTTTAAAATCTTATAATAATGTTTTTGGGAAAAAATTAACTCTATTAATGTTACAGAACTTACATTTAATTACTTGAAGGATTTTTTAAATTAATAATTTATAGTTTGTGGGGGGGGGGGGGGTCGGGTTTCACCTAATTATATAATTTTTATTATGTGTTTTTCAGAGAATTTTGTGTGAAATTCAGATTTCTTAAAACAGAATCACACACGCATGCCTAAGTATAATGTATGTTTGTTTGTATGTTTTTTCAGTCAAAAATATACAAAACTCTTTAATCCACTTAAGAACTTTTTATTGCATTGAATGCTAATACATTGATGTCCATTCTAAGTCGAACATTTTCATGAAAGCTTCATTTTTTTCTCTTTATTTTGGAACATTATGCAGGTCAACTTTTTTAATCATTGATTTGACATTGCTTCATAAAGATGCAACTCACAGGGAATGCTCAGAAGGTTTTTGCAAAAAATTTTAATCTTTACAAAAAAAAAAAAAAAATGTGTATAACTATTATTGAACACTTAAATGTACACAAATGAACCCAATCCCAAAATGTATAAATACATTGGCCACAAAATCTTAGAAAAAAAAAAAAACAAACACCAATGATGAAATGCGTCAGCTATAGCTAGCTGTTTAAATGAAATGAAATATTGTTTTTAAAAAAAGTGCACATATTTATTAATGTAAATGATACTGAATGTCAGTTACAAATGTTCCACTAATTTACAAGTATTCTACACTTAGCTGACTGTGATGAAATCAAGTGTACTCAAAGTAAAATTATATGGATTTTAATTAACAGGAGTTTGTTAAACCAAACCATGTTACACAGTTTATTACAGAAGGTAACAATATTAGACATTGCATACACCAAAGTTTTTATCATTTACAAGTTTTTTCTTCCCTCTTTCTAGTATCATTTTAATCAAATTATTATATTGAAAAAAAAACTCAATAAATATTTTTTTTTCTCATTAGGAAAATATAAATTGTACAATATATAGTACTGTAAATGAAAATATACATTGCTATTTTCCGTGCATGCTACAATAGAAAAAAGGTAAGTAATTTCAGTGTACACATATTTATTTTCTAGTTCTAAGTGAAATCATGTTTTGAATTCATATTCTTAAAACTTGTTCAATTTTGAATTTGAATTAAAAATTAAATATTTGCTATCAAAGCCTAAATACTTTGGAAATAAACATTTTTACTTAAAAATTTAAAAAAAAAAAATTATTTTATTTATTTATGAATCAGTAAAGTAATTTTTGGAAAGGGTACTAAAAGTACTTTGATGTTTAAAAAACAAGTTTTTATAACCACCCCAATAGCTGATGCAAATCGGACCGACTTAAGAAATCTTAGGAAATTGTGCACCACTTAACTAATGCGGAACCTTTAGCTGCACTGGCCATTTTTTTATGGGATTCCTTTTTATGGTTGACATCTCCCTTCCCCTTTCTTAAGACGACTCTATACTTTTGAATTTTGTAATTATGGTATCCCGATTATTTTACATTTGAACAAGTTGCAAGTACTGTTGCAAAAGGCTATTATAGTAAAGATGAAAATATTTTTAATATCATTGTGTTTCATGTTTACTGCAATAAACATTTTTGATTTCCTACTTCACTATAAAATACTTAAATCGACTTTACACAACATTAGCCTGTCAACTGACTGTTAAAAACATATGTACTTCTTTTTTAATATCAGACTAGAGAATTTGCACAAAATGTTTTTTTTTTTTTTTTGTATGACTCACACAATCTGGCATGGCAAAACCAAGGGTGCCCACCAGAGGGGAATGGGGGGTTTAATGGGGCTCAGATGTTTTATTTCTCTAGTTATATGAATTGCATTTATAAAGTTGTACTAAATGCACCAAGTTTAGAACACCATTAGCAAAACTAGACAAATTTTCTTTTTATCAAAGTCGGTTAGTTTTTGGAGTATTGCTCGCATTTAAAAATTGATTTGCTTTGCAGTTTGATAGAAAAAATGGCTCCTCCCAAAAGAAAATTTTAGTTAAATGTTTTGTGGGTATATATCTTTACTTCTAAAAGTCTTTACTGTCCCATTTCAGAAAGTACAATGCTTAGTGTCAAGATAATACAATAATTTGTCCTTAGAGTAATAATTTTTTTGGTTTTTCTCACTCATAGTTTAAAAATAAAACCAGTTGCTATTGTGCATACGTTTAAATGGCAAAATGATAGCACTAAATAACAATGTAAAGCTTGGTAGTGTGTGATTTTATCTTTTTTTTCTTTTTAATGAGACAACTATTGTGATGTTAAAGTTCTTGTTTATGACCATATAATATTAATAATAATAAAAATATTTTTCATTTTATTTTTGTAAAATATACTGGAAATCAAACTAATGTTTAAAATTGAAATTTGATTTGTGTGATGTAAAATTATAAAATGGTTGTGCATCACAATTGTAAGAAAATGATGGAATTCAGTAGAATCGTATGTCTTTTCCTTAAGCATAAGCAGTTCATTGAATGATTACAATTGTTTTAAAGTCTAGTTGTCCAGGGTGTTACTTCAACAAGTGCTCCTGTTTTATTTTTAGATGCAATGCTGCACTTTTCGGGCTGCCTCCCTTTGTCTGTTACAGTGATTCGAAAACCATTAGTTGAAGTTACTGCCTTCAGACATTCTTTCTCTGAGCTGTCATCTTGTAAAGAAGCAGATCTATCAAATCTGGGTAGTGTTTGACTTTGTGGACAAGGAATTTGCCCATTAACTGTGATCTGAAAGTAAGAAAATTAAATTATTTTGAAATTCATTTGATAAAGTAAAAACATAAATTATAATTAATTTCTTTTTGGGATAAGTTACAAAGCACATTTACAGCCTTACGCCATCTATATGTGCAAGGTCGTGCAGCACGAGACAAAGACGCCTTGAAAAAAATGCAAGAAAACCTAAAGAAACATTGAAATGGGTTTTTCAGAAGAAAAAACCTGTTCCTGTTTTCAACAGGTTTCAGAAAACATGGTTTCTCCTTCCCCTTCGACTACGCCACTGACCCAAGCCCCTACTGAGGCAAACTTAAATTCACATTCAGTCAAGGGTGAAGTCCGTTGATATTGATTAAAGTTGCACTTTTGTTAAGGGAGCATTGTCCTTTTCAATTTGGGTTTCTGGACGCATCATTGATATACATTTTTTGTCCCATTTTGTTGGTCCTTTATACAATAAGTTATTGACATAGTGAGTTTGTACTCATTATTAAATTAGTATTGGTAGTTTATTCGCTGTGAAAAGACTTCGGCATTCAGTTTACGGTTTTGTTTTAACCCCTTCCCTCTCGCTCCCGTCAAAATCACGGGCTGAAGAGTTCCAAGGTAGCACAGAAAAACCTTTTTAAAGATCTACTCCTCAATCCCAAAAAATTATTTACTTCTTGTCTGACATACTAGATGATAGCATCAAACTATTTATAGTATCATTAGAGACTAAACATTTTTCAAATGTTTTTCTTAGAAAAAATAAGTGCTTTTGTCAGGGTTCATACTCCACCTGGAAAAGTCATGGAAATTGATATCTGAAAGATATTTTTAATAATTTACTGTAAAATATTTTAAACTTGTTCTTCTATTGCTTATAACTGTGACTTTAACTTTAACCGTCCATGATGTTCTGTTGTTGTGAAATGATGCATGGCTGCGGCTTACGATAACTGATGATGTTATAATTTACTTCTTCGCATAAGATATGCTATGTAAATATATTTGTATATAATTTATTAAAGTGATCAATAAATAAGCTATAATATGTCACCCGATCTTCAAATTGGTAGCAGAATCGAGGTTGAAAGAAGCGAAGTAAGCAGAAAACTGTGTTAAGCCTAACAGCTAACTGTAAGATAGAATTTCTTTTCCTGCTTATTTAAAAAACAACGAAAAAATGGATCACCTGAATTCCGCAAGAATCGAACAGCTGAATGAAAACAATTATGCTATATGGAGTATGAAAATTGAAGCAATATTGGATGCAAAAGAATTATTCGAAGAAGTTATACTAAAAGACGAACCAGCCCAAACCGACACGGATGCAAATAGCGTACGGAATCACAAAGATTGGTTGAAGAAAAATAAAGAAGCACTAGGTATAATTATCCTAAGCCTAACAGCAGAACAAGCGATAATATACAAAGGTATAAAAAGAGCCAAGGATATCTGGGAGGCAATAAAAGTTCGTTTCGAAGGTGCACTTGAAGATAAAAGGACCGATCTGTCACTAGATTTAACAAGATTAAAAAAGACCGAAAATGAAAGTGTTGATGAATATCTTACAAGATTGCAAGGACTTTCACAGCAAATAAATGAATTGGGAAAACAAGTAACCGAAAGAGAATTAGTACGATACATTGTGGAAGGTTTACCAACGAAGTTTGAAAATATTACACTGGCTTTATCGGCTAATCGAGGAATTAAATTTGTGGATTTACGACAAACCTTATTAAATTTTGAAAAAAAAGAACAAGATATAAAAAATGATTTTAGCAAAGCTTACAGAACTCAAGATAAAAATAAACCGAAACCAAAACGATGTTTTGTCTGCTCGAAGCTTGGATATTTACAAAAAGATTGTTGGTTTGCAAAGAATAACAAAAGAAAAAATCCTGGAAAACAAAACACAGGTATGAAGAATTTAAATTACAGAAATGAATATGCAAAAATTTCTACAGAGACATCAACATCTGGGAAAGAATCAGCTTTAACAACTTATGAAACTGATCACTGAAGAAAATATTAGTGAATGGCATCTAGACTCTGCTTGCACATCACACATGACCCCTACTGAAACCTGGATGGAAAATATTAAGGAAGAAAGCAAAATCATCAGTGTGGCTGAAGAAGGAAGGAATATTGAATCTACTTACAGAGGTGAAATTAGAGCCGCTACAGCAGAAGACATGAAGAATGTTAGATTAAAGAATGTTTTATGTGTTCCACAGCTGAGATGTAATTTGATGTCAGTACCAAGCATTGTGAAAAATGGAAATGAAGTAATACTCAACAAGCAAGGTGCATATATTTATGATGGAGATGGTGAATTAATATGTAAAGGGAAACTAAAAGAAAATATGTTCATTGTGAAATTAATACCCCAGAAGACTGAAACTGAAAACGAAGCATGCTTTAAAATAAAAGAAAACTCCTATGAACTATGGCACAAGAGACTTGGACATCTTAATCCAGAATATTTGAAAATGATGCTGACTAAGAATATGGCACGAGGACTAGAAAAATTGGAAGGTGAAATGAAGATCTGTGATTCATGTGTAAAAGGAAAGATGACAAGTTGCTCTCATGAAGACACATATTCAGAAACATCAAATAAACCCCTCGAAGCTTTACATGTTGATTTGTGTGGCCCATTTAGAGTTGCGTCTTTAAATGACAGAAAATCTATGCTGACAGTAGTGGACCAGTTTTCAAGAAGCTATTTCATTGAATTTTTGAAAACCAAGAATGAAGCAATTAGAGCTTTGCAAAACCTCATAACAAGAAGAGAGAATGAGTTAAATATCGAGCTTAAAAGAATTCGATCTGATAATGGTTTAGAGTTTGTCAATGAAGAACTTAAGCAATATTTTAATCAAAAAGGTATAAAGCATGAAAAAACAACATGCTATTCCCCGAGAAGCAAAGGAGTCGCAGAGAGGGCGAACAGAACATTGCTTGATAAAGCAAGAACACTTCTGATAGACAGCTAACTACCATTACACTTTTGGGCTGAAGCAGTTGCAACCACAGAATACATGCACAATATTACACCGACTAAGAATCGAAAGGACAAAAGACCAATGGAACTATGGAATTCCAGGAAACCTTCTGTTCGACATTTGAAGCAATTTGGATGCACAGCATATTACAAAGTTCATAACAACAAAAGGCACAAGCTAGAACCAAAAGCAAAAAAGGGTGTTTTCATTGGATATTCAAGAGAAAGGAGGGCATATAGAATATATGACACGGAAGACAGAAAAGTATATGAAACATCTGATGTAATATTTGATGAATCAACAAACGGTTATGCTCTAAATGAATCACCAAAGAAACAAGTAAATTATATGGAACTTGACCACTGCCTAGGAGATCAAGAAAATTGTGCAAGAGATGATTCATCAATTGAAGTATCAGATTCAGAAGAACAAATGGACACAACAGTGAATAATGATGAACAAAATATCAATGACTCTGATGAAGAAAGCAAGGAAGATCAAAATGAACCTCAAAAGCTTGTTAGAAATAGAAGAATGCCTGCAAGATACAGTGACTATGAAGTATATACAGTGACAGAATTGACACCTGATTCATATAAAAGTGCTATAACATCAAATGAGAAAGATCAGTGGATAAGTGCAATGAACGAAGAAATTAACTCTTTAGAAATGCATCATGTATGGGAGCCAGTAGAAAGACGTAAAAATAAGAAAGTAATTAAAAGTCGTTGGGTTTACAAGATTAAGAAAACAGGAGATGAAAAGCATTACAAGGCAAGACTTGTTGCAGTAGGTTGTGGGCAGAAACAAGGAATTGATTTTGAAGAAAGTTTTAGTCCAGTAATGAAATGGGATTCATTAAGGGTCCTTCTGGCACTTGCAGCAACAAAGAATTCTATTATGAAATTTTATGATGTGAAAACAGCTTACCTGAATGGAATGCTAAATGAAGAAATTTACATGGAAGCACCAAATGGTAATGAGTTGCTGATGACAAAGTTTACCTAATCAAGAGAAGCATTTATGGTCTACCACAGTCAGGAAGATGTTGGTATGACAGATTCAGTAAAATATTACAATAGGCAGGTTTAGAGAGACTCAAGTCAGATCCATCAGTGTACACCAGGAAAGAAGGAAATGATTACATTCATGTTGGAATATATGTAGATGATTTCCTAGTTGTGGGAAGCACAGAAGAAATGATTGATAAATTAATAAGTATTGTGAAGAAAAATATTGATGTCAAGGAAACTACAGATACAAATATGTTCCTGGGAGTTCAGATAAATAAGACAAGTGAAGAAATAGTTTTATCACAAAGAAATTATGTGATGAGGATCTTAGAAAAATTTAAAATGCGAGATTGTACCCCAGTAAGAACTCCAGGGGTAGCTGGAGATAAACAACTTGATGATTATGAAAAAATCAAAACCTTTCCCCCAGAAATCATATCAAGAAGCAATTGGGTCTGTAATGTATTTAGCTACTGGAACTTGTTCAGACATAGCCTACACTGTGAGTAGACTATCACAATATAAGAGATCCAAGAGAAGTGTATTGGTCTGCAGTCAAACGACTTTTTCGATACCTGAAAGGGACTATGGATTACTGCCTAAAGTTCAAAACAACAAGTGGAAAGCTTCACGCATGTACAGATGCTAGTTGGAGCACAACACCAGATGCTAAGTCATATAGTGGATATTTACTGAAGATAGGAGAGTCGCTTGTAGGATGGAAAAGTGGCAAACAAAAGCTAGTAGCATTATCTACAATAGAGGCAGAATTGGTTGCAGCTTGTGATTGTGTTGGTGCAGTAAGGTGGATTAGTGATTTACTTGATGAACTACAAGAAAATGACTGGATAATTACTCCTATAGATATAATGACTGACAGTAAAGCTTTAATAGATTGGGTGAACAACCACAAGGTAAGTTGTCCTACTAGACACATAAACCGAAAATTTCATTTCATTAAAGATGATAAAAAGAATGGGCTTATACAGCTCATTCATCAAAATACTAGTGATTTAGAAGCAGATGCAATGACAAAACACTTAGCAAGTGACATTTTAAATAATCATATGGCCAAAGTTGGACTTGAGCCAAGTGTATTGGACTGTGATTGAACTTTACAAAGAACTGTGATTGACTTTTTTGTTTTTATTGCGAACTCTTAATTGATTGATATTTAATAACTGATGTTTAACTATTGTTAATTGAAGAACTGTAAATGATAAAAAATATTGGGGGAATTGAAAGATATTTTTAATAATTTACTGTAAAATATTTTTAACTTGTTCTTCTATTGCTTATAACTGTGACTTTAACTTTAACCATCCATGATGTTCTGTTGTTGTGAAATGATGCATGGCTGCGGCTTACGATAACTAATGATGTTATAATTTACTTCTTCGCATAAGATGTGCTATGTAAATATATTTGTATATAATTTATTCAAGTGATCAATAAATAAGCTATAATATGTCCCCCGATCTTCAATATCCTTTGCAAAATTCATGGAATAGTTAATGAAAAACGTAAATTTTTGACAAAACCTGAAAAAGTCGGGGATTTTTTCCCATACCAGGATCCCTTGGAGGGAACCTACACTCATCACGATGTCAGATCCTCCATTAACTTGCCTTCCTTTTCCTATATAGGTTTTTCTTTTTATAATGGTGTTTATTATATTGTCATGGCATAAAAGTGCCTACATCAGCATTTCTTTAAATTTAAATATTGGTTTTCATGCGTTATTATAGAGTTAAAAAGCTGATCTGTCCCCACTGGGATCATCCTAGTTTTTATTTTATTTTATTTATTCTTTATATTTCATGTTTTATAATTTTAAACCAGCTTTCTAAAATTTAAATTAAAAGAAAAATAAAAAAAGATGTATGCAAATATAAAAGCTAATATCTTTTGGCAGTATTGTGTCATAAAATTTTGCTTTTGAAATTCTAAAGATTAAAATTCTATAGTATAAGTTTGTTATCTTAATAAGCATGTGTGGAATATTTTAATATGAAGTTAATATAATTGTATGGTATAAAATATTATGGAGGGCGAATTTAATGTACAAGTAGTGCATTTGCTAATAAATATTTTTACTTGGAACGTTAACCTGGAATTCTGCTTTGGATCTACCTGGAAAAATCATAGAAGTTTTTTTGGCTATTTGAGTATGAACCCTATTTTGTGGTTCTTTTGAAAATTATGCAACTTTTAAGGGATTAATGCTGTGAAAGTAGGCTAACTTACTTTTTGGCACTCTTTACTAGCATCTGTAGCTTTTGGAGGTGGAGGGGGTGGTGGCTTCACTTTATTCTTTAGAGTAAGCTTTGAAAATTCCATATTTGGAGGTTCCTTTTCATTTTCCTGCAAAAAAGAAATGTTATTTAAAATTTGAAAAAAATTAAGTAGATTTTGTTTAGTTACAACATAATTTAATGATATAACCTTCTTTGAAAGAAAAAAAATACTAATGGTTACTGTACTATAACTTACATACATAGGTTTTACATTCAGGGGACTTATCTTTGAAAGACAGGATTTGATAATGCACAGACCAGTGATGGCAGATATATCAATGTTTATAAGCTGATACGTATCCAAACACAAATTTATGTTATTTAAAATTTCTTTGAAGTCATCTAGATTGTCTTTTTGATTCACTTTTAAGTCAATAAATAATTCAAAAATATAATTACATATGAGAAAGCATAGATTTAGATTTATAGAATGAGCAGAATTATGATGAGCCAGAGAAATAAAAAATCCACAATGATAATGATTCTCTGTTTAAGTTGCCCTTACTCTTTGATTCACTTGTCAGACAAGTAACCCACTAAATTATTTTCGCTATTTTAATTTACTAATATTAGACATGACACAATAAACATCAATAGAAACTTTTACTTTTGGTATGATACCATAACAATAAAAGTATATGTTTCAAATATAGGTGTAACTAGATTTTGTTAAGCTTGTAACATCAGTAAATAATCTGTGCCTCTTAAAATTATTGATTTGAACAGTAAGTCTGTCATTTAAATTTTTTGGAGTCTCTTTCATTTAGTGTCAGCAGATTCATCTGAATTTTGTTAAAGGCGATAATACTTACATTTTCATCCATTGGTAAAACCGTCTGTGAACCAAACATTTTTCTATGTGCTTCTCGAAATTCTTCCATCAGCATTTCTTAAAAGGAAAAACAGGAATAAAAAGACACATAAACTTCTTCAATGAACATAATGCATACAAAAAATGGTTTAATTTGGGACAATAGTATCTTTATTGGCTGTTGATTTTAAAATAACTTCATGTTAAGCATATGTAGTTCATGTCAATATGGTTTGAGATGAACTATAAATAAATGCCTCAAGAAAATTATACTTTAATTTTTGAACTTTTAAAAAGAAATATTATTTTAAAAGCATTCAAATGATACTCTTTTTAATTTTCTACCCCACAGAAAATTCTTTTTTTACGAAGTATGAGAATATAAACATGAAATTATAATACTTTTAGATATGGTAGAGTTCAATTTTTGAAAGCTTTTGCTTTTGCGTATTACATAACAAACTAAGTGGATGAATTACAGCTCCTAAATTATTTTTCATTCCGATTTCCTTTTGTGATGTGTACCTGCAGCTCATTTCTTTTTTAGCATGTAAAATCAAAGGTTCAGTAAAATAAATGCATTTTAGTTTTTTTTTTTGTATTTTTTTGTTGATGCTTTTTTAATATGTTTATAATGTTGAAAAGGTGTAAACTGAATCTAATTGTTTTGAAGTGTTAAAAATCAACAAAGTATAAATAAGCAAGGAAAAATAAAATTTTTCATACCGTGCTGCATCCTTTTAATGGCATCTTCTTTACATCTTTTGCCTTTTACCCCTTCTAAAAATAATGAAAAAATTATGCATTTTATTGCATTAAAAACAATTTTATGCATGTTTTTGATAAATCTCCATAATATCATTGCTTTTCAGACTGCCATTTTTTGGCAAGTATCAGTAATGATATTGATTCACCACATAAAATTAACTCACAAAATCAGCAAACTCTTCATGAAAAGAAAATATTTCTTAAACATTGAGCCACATACCAGTCCTTAATTTTGGGCCATTCT
Source organism: Octonoba sinensis (assembly GCA_038502835.1). Classification (NCBI taxonomy): domain Eukaryota; kingdom Metazoa; phylum Arthropoda; class Arachnida; order Araneae; family Uloboridae; genus Octonoba; species Octonoba sinensis. The sequence goes on along the minus strand of CM076605.1, from coordinate 86,008,563 downwards.
TCAACGGATCAGCTCCTTTATTCTCTTTGGTATTCATTCTAGCTGCGACTCTTTGAAGCTCACTTAGAAAATTGTTGTCCCTAAAAGAGTTGTCTTCCAAAGAAGTGGGTTGGGATGAAGAAGAAGATGAGGATTTTTCCAGTTCCAGCTTTCGCTTCTCTTCTTCCAGCTTCATCTTTTCTTCCGCCAGTTTCCTCCGTCCTTCCTCCAGGTTACGCTTCTCTTCCATTATCCACGCATCTTCTTCGATTGTCGAAGCGGACGGAGTCTTCTTGTGTTGCGGCCATTTTGAGCTTTTCCGCAGACCTTCAAAAGCACTCTCTTCCGAGATGGAATAATCCTTCTCGGAATCACTGGACACGCTGCTCTGAAAGGAGCTGCCTTCCGACTTCGAAGAGCAGCTGCCAGAGAACTCATCTTTTATGCGAGAGGATAGACTGCATGAAGAAAAATATGTGAATTAGTAAAAACACATTTGAATATATACGTTACTGTAATTACAAAGTCGAATTGATTGTAAAGAGAATTGTATTAGTACTGAATTGAAGCATTAGTACTGTTGTGTATGTTACAATAAAACTCTATGAGGAAACATGATGATGAATTGCTTGTTAAAAATTGAAAAAAACAATTCATTTTTTGGACATTTTTCGTATTAAAAGAAAAAAAAAAAGCCTGTAGTTCTTTGAACTTTTGGGAAACATTTATAAATTTAAATAGAATCTATAACTATATTCGCAAAAATTAGAAACTTCCTTTAAAAATTTGCCATGATTCTCTCATTCTATCATTGCTGGTAAATGATTCAGTGCCCTTTAAAAACTTTCATTTTTTTTTTTTTTGGTCTGTTTGAAATGCTATTAAAAATAGTACTATTTTCTTTTATTTTCTAGGTTATCCTACAGTTAAAAAGTCGTGTTGTTTCTGTCTTCTGCCATAAAATATGACAAACATCTTTGAGTTTTACCATATTCGAAGAACACAATACTCGTCTCCAAAGAACCTTCCTGCATTTCAGCCGATGTGTTTCAATAGAACAAGTCTGAGGTCTTAAAATTTCATTGACCAACTTGGAAATCCTTCCTCTTCAAGTAAGATGATTAAAATTAAATATCACAGAAATCTCATACAGAGAGACAAAATTATCTTCTTGTTGTTATTTATAATTATTATTTTAAGGTATTAGCAGCTGATATTTCAGAATTTCAATAAAATGCCATTAATTAGAACTAGCAGTAAAGTAGATGAAAAGAAACAAATAAAAAATAACTAAAAATGTAGCTGCTCAAAAATAACTCATTTTCATTTTCACAATTTCTATTACAATCTAGCAACCGCACAACTCTATTGAATGGGAAACTCTTCCACCATACTATCTTATCCTTCTCATTTGGATGTACTATAGTATTCTTTAAAAAATGGGAATTGTAATTTTCAGAACATGCATGCACTATGCGAGCAGGAAACAAGCCCAAAGCAATAGCATGCAAAGCAAAGTGCTATACCCAGTGTGCAAACTATGCAAAGCTATGTGCAAAAAGTGTATTTAATAGATGCTACTTACAAACTGGAAAGGCTACAGACATTTTGTAGAATTAACTCTTGCTCACTGCAGATGATGTAGTCCTTCCTTTTGTAAATTTTATCGTGAAAAATTATTTGCATTATTATTTATAAAGCTTGAATAAGTTACAAAAAATATTTATTTCTTTGCTATCACTTAAATATGCTTGTATCAAGTTTTCACGTTTGTGTAGAGTTTTAGAAGTGCTCAAGCAATATGCTTTAGCAATAATTTGTTTTTGGTTTATCAATGGACATTATTTTAATATCAATTGAAGTAGTTTAGATTCAAAATGATTCAGTTTTAGATTTGTTTAAGCAAACTTTTTTTGAAAGTTTTGTTTTTATACATTAGCTTTTGTTAGTTCTTCAGAACATTATTTTAGAAATTGGCTACAAAATTTAAATCAAATTGACTCTACCGTGGCAGATATGACTTTCTATAGAGCATATGCAACTAATGGCTCATTCAAAATATTTTCTGCAGTGAAAAAATATCAAATATGCAATAAGTTTTGACTTTTGAAAGAAGTTATGCATTATATGTACACGAATAATTTAAAGCTTTAGTAGTTTTCTATCTTCACATAAGTATATTGCATCGTAATTTCTGGATTTTTTCCTGTAACGTTATTGCGCTTTTGCACACTGGGTTGCACATTTTAGTTGCTTTATTATTTATATTGTTTCACATCATTGAATTTGATGAGATTTCAGAAAATAGTATTCATGCATGTGTCGTAACTAAGGCAAAGATGCACTCATGGTTGCTAAAAAAGTAATACGAGACGAAATACAAATACAAAAAAGACTTCTTGCAACAATCTCTGGGAAAAATGAAAACAACTTCTATAAACGAATATAATAACATAAAATGTGTCACATCTATTAATTTTTATTGAAACATAACTTATTACTACTATCAGATGCAACAACTATATTTTTATCACTTTTGCTGCATTTACTAAAATTCCACCATCATGCATTAAGTACTCGGGGGTCGGCCAAAAGTCCGTTTTTGAACCCTTCGCAAAATTCGTATCATTCAAAGCAGATCCTTCACAAAATTCAAATCAATCAAAACGGACCCTTCACAAAATTCAAATCAATCAAAATGGACCTTTCACAATCTTCCCAGCTTCCAAATGGTATTTTCGCACCATTATTCATTATAAAAGTGGAAAATAATAATAAAGTATTTCATCACCATATGTTTAAACTTTTAATTTTCACAAAATTATTTGATTTCTCACAAAAATCTCTTCAAAATTCACAAAAAACAGACCCTGTTAAAAAATGCTCGATCGACCCCTAGTATTTTCTCCACCAGACCCCTACCTTTTAGCCAAAGCCTTAGGCATGCTTTCGCATGGAGCTGGTGACCCCTGGTACTGGTAAAGTAATTAGTGCAATACTATTTTGCAGCTTGTTGATTAAAAAAAATGCATACTGTACACTGTACAGGTAACTCTTTATGTAAGCATTTATATAAATGGAAAGTAATTTAATTCCATAATTGGGATACAATTTCTCCGTTGTTACACATTTTTTGTCGGCAAAGAATATGCCTTAGTTACGTTATTGATTTGAATTTAATACTTTATATTTAAGTGTATGAAATAAAAGTTATGTATTATCTCACATTATGCACATAATCAATGGTTGTGTTTATCAATAGAGCTATTTCGAACAAATCTGAGGAAGATATATTGCCTTTATACAGAAGTTTGGTACAGAAGTCATTTGGAGTATGCTGTTCAGTTCTGGTCTTCATACCTGAAGAAGGATATTATCTTATTGGAAAGCGTTCGAAGGAGGGCTTCTAGGTTGGTAAGTGGTCTCTCAGATTTAGATTAGGAGTATCTCTTTTATTGTGGTAAAGTTGATTCTCTAACTTTGATTGATAAATGTCATTGGTCAACAATCATCCCTAACCCCCCACTAATGCAATAGAGCAGTTTATGTTGCAGTTTCCTTTTTGCATTTTACTTATTTATTTTTAATGAAATTAAAAACATATATGCTTGTTTTACCTTACTTGAAGTTTGAAAGCAACTTTTGAGTCTGCAAAAAGTTGAATACATTCTAATTTCACTTTCGCAACTAAGGCTCAACGAAATATGTTTAAAAAATCCACTAATTGAAAACAGAGATAAAACTCAAAATAAAATCAAAAAATATTTTATTAAAAATATGAACTAAAAATACAACTACGCCCACATAATATTTTCATACATTCACCAGTATACTGGACCAGCCTGTTCACCACAACTGCTAACTCTAATTACCAATAACCACCCTGTTTTACAGCCTAAGTAAATTAGTATCAGAAGTAGCAAACCACAAATTTGTGTTTAACTCATAGAAGTATTTTACCCATCACTGAGGCTTCTGGTGGTGGACAGGGAATCTTCATTCTTGTTGCTGTTAGTGGTGGAAGTGTTATCTAGAAATAGACTGATCCCTGCTGCCTTCTTTACTGTGAGTCGGATGTCTTTAGAAGATTTCATCAGAGCCACAGCCTGGAAAATTTATAAAAACAATTTAAGTACAAGGCTTTTTTTAATGCAATACGTGATAAGACACCCAAATAATAAAGAAATCTCTCTTATAAAGTTCTACACTGCAAAAATTTTGCAATTAGTTGCTACCCTTTTTGGTGTTACTCAACGCAATTTTTGGTGTTCAGTTGGTGTAAAGTTGAAAATTATTCAGTTTTGATATAATTAGAATTTTTTTTTTTATGTTTCTGTCTAAAAATATATAGACGGTACGACGTTTCTTAGCACATGAAATTTGTTAACTCCATTACGTATCGAAATTTCATTAATAAGGGGCCATTCATAAATGACGTCACTCTTTATTCCCATATATTTGACCCCCCTCCCCCCTTTATCACAATATGTCACAATTCAGCGACCCCCCTCCCCCCCTTGTCACGCGCCACGCTATGTTGCATAATGCATGATGTCACACTTCTTGTTAGCCCCTCCCCTCCCCTTGTCACACTTTGTCACAACTTCACGAACCCCCCCTCCCCCTCGAAGCGTGACATCATTTATGAATGATCCCTAAGTTAGAATGAACCTGCTGTTAGACAATGAATTAGAGAAGCTGGACCCTTCTGCACATGGGGGAAAAGAACGAATTTGTTCGAGCTTTAGGGCACTTCATTGCTGGGATATGTTTATAGTCTGTGTAATTACAATCGGCGTGTCAAATCATACAACTCTACCTTTTCTCCTTCTGGTCGCCATGGTTTCCGTGCTAGAAACTTTTTCCCCACTTAGTTTGGGAACATAAGTCAGGTTGTTGTTTTAATTATAATAATAATAGACGGATTCAAATCGGATTTATTTCTCAATGGCAAAAATAGATTGCTTCAGGCAAAGTTTTCAAATATTTTCAACCAATCTAAATATTATTCTGACATTTTGATGTGTTTCAGAAAGCTATTGTATAGCTAATTTATCGTATTTTATATTTTGTAAATGTGAAAATCTTATCTAAACATTCCAGATGAAATTTAATTGCATTTACTTAATATCAAAAATAAATAAATAGAAAATAAATTCTTTCTTATTACTTTTTCTCAACTATGCTAATATTTTGAATCGGAGGAGTCGTAATGCCATTGCCTTAACTGCAGTGCAAAAAAAAAAGTCTGGCTCTGTTACCATTCTCGCAGTTGCCATGGAGACAAAGCAGCAAATGCGACCTTGATGCACCTATTCTAATTACACAGACTATAGTACACTAGCCCAAATGTTCACTTCTCTGTTCTAAGAAAATATCAGGTGCACGTTTTGTGGCTAGAGACATGAACTAGTAACTTGTTTTCTTTGACTTCTTTATTGTATAAATTATAATCAATCATTTATATAGACTATAATTATGTAGTATCTAAAAAATATTAAAATTTTGTTACGTACAGGACAGCAGAAATGTCCCTTATGAAACAAAATGTTAATAATTTAAAAATTATTGGCTCCATTGAAAAGGAATTATAAACTAACATTGGCTCTGGGTGTAAAAAGTATACTGAAAAAAAATCTGAAAACTTTTCATTACTCTTTTTTATAATTAAAAAGTATAAATACTCAAATTTTGCTTTAAATGTGCCATACATTACACAAATGAAAACACTGTGGAATGACCCATTTCTGCTTAGTATAATTTAAAATTAAGATGTATATTAGAGTAAATTTTCATGCTGTGGCTTTTCCATAATTTAATTTATCTTTTTTTCTACATTTCAGAAATGGATACATTGTCTTTATGATGCACAACCACCCAAAGGTTACTACAAAATATTGTGCAAAAACCTATTGCAGCTCAAAGTTCTGGCAGTCTTAACAGGATTATTCTTTGAAGATTTTAAATTGTTGAAGGTAATGCTTCTCTTGAAATGACTTTAAACTAATCTACACTGTTCAACAATAATTGCCAATTCAATCAGAGAAATTCTCCAATTTTGTGTTATTTTATGCTTTTGTTCCACACATATTCATATTATTTCTATTTGTTGAAATATGCTTCAAAAGCTGGAGCTTTTCTTTGGTCAACTTATGGCCTTGTGTCTATTATATGTGTGTGAAACCTCCAAACATATTTGGTTGACTCAATTACAGTACCTGAATAGTATAAATGTGGAATTCTAGCCGCAGACATTAAACTGTATAAAAGTTGTGAAAGTTTGTCGGAAAAAATGTAGTCTATGTTGGAGGAAAATGTATTTGTCACATATGAACAATTTCTGTTCATTCAAATCATTTTCAAACAATCATACCTAAGTTATTAGTTATCAAAAGACAATATTACAGTGGATTAAAGAGTTTGACACGGAACATTGAAAATGAGACAACAAAAAGTTTTATTTCAACCTGGAGTCGGATCCTTAATGGAATTTAATTCACCGATGAAGCGAAAGCAATGTGGCAAAATCCATGTTCAAGAGGCTCATCATTCAGTTATTATTCAGCTTTATAAAACCATTTTCAGGATGATTCTGATCATGTTCCTGAATTGTGGGGCCCGAGTATTGGAGTGTAGGGAATAATTAAATTAATTAATTAAATTTAATAGTACAATTCTTGTTGCCTGCTCCAGATTTGTTCCAACCTTTCTGAAATCACGTCTGTAAGAATGTACTTGGCGAGTCTTTTATACGGCAAAATAATTGAACATCGATTTTCAGTATTTTTTGCAATCATTTGCTCCTACAAAACAAGCTTGCATATTGAGTCACAAAAGTTGCAGCATGATCATATGTCCCCTTCCCCCGTATGTACTGTTACATTTCAGCTTTGGGCGCTTGCTTCTTTTGTCAATATAAAGTATTCACCAGATTCATTACTGACACTGCCATTGAGGCCTAAGATGCAATGCCCAGGGGCAATCGGCATTGCATCAAGTTTTTGTAGGTTCATTCAATCACAATGTATCAATTTCGGCCTCACAATTCAGGAACTTGATCAGATAGGCATTTTATAAATCTGCATGCTTTGATAACGAGTCTGCGACAAGGATTTCACCACATTGCTTCTGCTTTAATGTGTGAACCATTGAGGCATCCGATTTCAGGCGGAAATAAAACTTTTTGATGTCTAATTTTGAACATTCTTATTGTCCAACTCTTTTGATAATGTTTTTGCTGTCTAGTGACTTAAGTTAGCTTGCTTGAAAAAATTAAATGAAACTTTTTTTTTATAGTAGTAAATACATTTTTCCACATATAGACTAATTTTGTCTAAAAATCCTCATAACTTCTGCATTATCTGACGTCTCACTGGAATTCCATGTTTATGTTACCGTGAATGTCCGAAATTCCAGAATGTCAACATTCTCCCGTAAGGGACCGTTCATAAATAATGTCACTCTTTTTTCCCCCATATATTTAAAGCCCCCTTTGTACAAAATGTCGCACTTAACATACCCCTACCCCCTTTGTCACATGTCACGCGATGTTGCATAAACATGATGTCACACTTCTTGTTACCCCCTCCCTCTCTTTGTCACAATTTCAGGAACCCCCTCCCCCTCGAAGCGTGACATCATTTATGAATGATCCCTAAGATGTATGGTAAATGTCGACATTCTGTATTTGGTGTATGTCGACATTCACTGTGTTGTGACCGTGTTTGTTCAATGTTGTGACATTTTCCACTTTCGGACATTCACGGTAACATTTATACAATTCAGAAAGCGTCACTTTTGGAACATATATACCATGTTAGGATCCTCTACTATTAGGAGAGAACATTCACTTGTTAATGAATTTATGTGTTGGTGGGTCAATATGCAAGGATCTGGATATGGCAAAAAGAGTGTACATACGTCACTGAGCTTGAGCTCATGGAAGCTGGTGCCATTCATGTCCAGGATCTGGTCTCCTACTTGTAGACCGGCCTGGTCTGCAATGCCACCTTCTTTCACTGTGCACATGAAGATGCCGGGCATCTCTGGAGGTCCTTTGGCGATGCTAGAATGAGTTTCCAAAAATAAATCAATCACACAGGTGACGACTTTGGTCCCTACTCTGCAGAGGTATGCCAACGGTGCCACTCATTGTTGCACAAGATTTCCCTTAAACACATTTAAGTGTAAAGATGCCAACCAATACAGATTACTTGTAGCTACTTACTACTGAAAATAGCCAACACTATCAGTTTACAACAGACTGTGGGAAACTCATGTGTGGTCTTAAAACTTTGTGATTTCCTCCACACATAAAGCTTGAAGGGGAGTCTCCCCATACACTTACAAATTTGAGTTTTAGCCCCTAATTGATGTTTAGTTAGTGTGTCTTTGACTTCAATGAATTATATGCTCCTGTATACTCAGTGGTGTAGTCCTGGAAAAGAAAGTGGGGGGACGCTTACATATACGAATATTAAAAAGTGGGGGTACGCCTATTTTAAAATTCAAAATAAGTGAGGGGACTCTTGTGTTAAAATAGAAAGTTAGGTGGACGCCGTCCCCCTGCCTCACCCCTTGACTACACCACTGTGTATACTCTAATAATATAGTATTATTTGTTACTATCAGTTAAAGATTGTAAATTTGGATGCAGTCAGTTAGATGATAAGTTAATTTTTCTCCCTTAACACAAATCATTATAAGAAAGAAAAAAAACTTATCTTCTAACTGACTAAGGGGAAAAAGTAAAAACTATAAAAATGGCTTTGCTTGCCATGGAAAACTGTTTATGCAGGTTGGCACATTAGTGAGAAAAAAAACATTGAAGAAAAATAAGGAAGAAATATGTAAATAGCACTAAATATAATAATAGTACAGCAAAAAATGACTAATATATTTAAACACACACACACGGGCAAACACTTAAGAATAGAGTGCATGTTGCTAGAAAAAGCCAAAGACAACAAAATTATTCAATATGATTTGTAGTAAAGTAATAAATTATGTATTTGATTTTTTCTTCTGTTTGCATATGCATGGTTGCATACATACATATAAAAACGTAAACATAACGCTAAACAACTTTGGCATCTTTCCTAGGAAGATTCTTGTTTACACCATATACATATTGTGCGCTGTGTTCTCATCTCTACTTGGCATTTGCAATTTTTGAATTTGTTGGATTATGTTTGACATTCTTTTAAACAATGAGCATTGCATACAGAAATAATCCTAATAACTTTGTAAAATACTCTTTTAACAAAATGCATGAGGATTTACCTTTGTACTGAAATACTAAAAATATTTAATATTAAAAATGTGGGAAATACAAAATAGAAATAAAAATTGCAGACACATGTCTGCAATTTTAGTTGCTACTCCGTGCTTTTAACATTGATTTTGTCTTTTAGTAGAAGGATTTGTTACAGATGATCTACTTAGAACAATTAACTGCTTAACTGAATTCTGTATCTCCACATGCTTGTTCAGTCATTAAAAAATATCAGTCGTTCAAGTCCACTTACTAAACTTCCTTTGGACTAGGGTCACTTGCTGACACACTCATGGAAATCCTTTTTTCAGTGGTGTAGTCGCAGAGGGACAGCGTCCCCCTACTTTTTCATTTTTCCCTTTGTTTGAATTTAACAGAGGCGTACTCCCACTTTTTGATGTTCGTATACGTAAGCCTCCCTCCGCTTTTTTGCCAGGACTATACCACTGCTTTTTTTTCTCATTGGCTGCCCATTTATAGGACATTGCCATCTGTTTACAGAATAAAAACTATTATGAGCAGCAAAAGTATGAATAAAATCAAAAGAAAGATCACCATAGCTGACCCAATGCACACTGTCAGGAGCAAATCAACTTGAATCTCAACCAGTGAGGCATGTGAAATATTACGAAATCAGTTAATTTGTTCTGATTATCTTCTGTACTAAATGCTCATACTAAAAGTTAAAATCTATTAGAAGCTCAAGACAGCAGTAAAAACTGCAGACACATCAGGACCCTCATTTCAAAAATTTCCAAGGGAGGGCAAAGGACAGAAACTTAATGTATATTTCATTAAAAAACAACAAAATGCATGCACATACATAGAAATACATTATATTTCCCAAGTCAGGGGGGGAATTATCCCCTTAAAGGCCTGATACGCACATCTCAAATATTTGTTGCTGTTTTATCCTTCTAACATTTTTGAATTTTAATATATCTGTATAAAAGTAAGTCCTTTGCATTTTGAAATTATCCAATTCTGATGAAGCAGTATCTTATAAAATTAATTATATCTGTGAAGAACAACAACTTATTTAACATTCTTTACACAGTATCAAACATAATCCAACAAAATTCAAAAATCTCAAATACCAGGTAGAGGCTACAATGCACTTTACGAGAGCCCTTAATTCAATTTATTATTGTTATTGCCATTACAGTTATTTCATGTTTTGAAACCTGGAAATAAGTGCGATTGAGAATCATTTCATAATGCATAGAAATATTTTAAAAACTTACCTGCATCCTAGGCTTGAATTTCCTGGGACATTAATTTCAATTTTCACTATAATGCTATTTTCCAAAGAAGTCCCATTCACATGTGAATGCTGTAGCCAAAAATGGAAAAAAACATTTATGTGGATATTCTTTTAAAAATTTGTAAGAAATAAATGAAGGCTAAAATATAACAATATCTTATATAAGTATAAAATAATATTTATCATTTTATGGCATTTTTCAAAAAAAAAAAAAAAATCTTGAATATTTAAAACATATGTTTCTTTATAATAGCATTATATTCTCATACAAGAGATTGTCCAATATTTTTGTGTAAATGAAAGCTGTTTTTAATGTTTAGTCCACTCCCCCCCCCCCCCCCCCCTGATGCATGAGAATTCAACCGATTGTTACTCTAGAAGAATTTCTTTATATGCTGATTTAAAGCGTATTTACATACTTTTATTAACTGTCTAATTTTTAAACAAATCCCGGCAAAGAATCTCTATTGAATTTATTTTGGGTGAAATTTTTGATGAATATATCTCACTCAAATTTATTCCCAAGACTGACTCATGTCGGTTTTTATGCATTATAACTTCAGTTAAATTTGTTTTTTTTTTTTAAGCTTTTAATTTTTTCTTTATAATTTAACTTCATTTTTAAAAATAAAGAATAAATGAGAATAAATTTTTATGTTGTGATTCTTCTTTCAAAATTTAGAATCTCCTTTATTTTTTAATTTCAGAATTTACACACATCTATGTGATGGATACCTCTCTCATTGTCACTTACCCGACACAAGCCACCATAAAACTCTGGAAGCCTAGCTTAAAGAAACCAGCCTATATTCAAGAAACTGGCTATTTCTTGTATGAATTCGTGGAAAATATTAAAACTTTTGAAAATTAAGTGCTTATGGCAGCAAAATGAGATCTTTGGAAGCACGAGTCCTTTTCAAGTTTTGCATCCAACACCTAGGCTCTTCTATGGTAAAATCTGAAGTCAAGGAAAGGAAGCAATGTTCCCTTTTTAAAAGGGCTAAAACTGCTGCATGCTGAGCTTCGTCACTAATTATATTATGGACCGATATCATAAACTGTCCATCTTAAAAAATAAAAATTTAAAAAATGCTGTAGGAATTTGTAAATATTATATGAATAAAAAAAATTAATTTAAAGATTCTATTGATCATTTTACCCACACTATGTTGCACTGTGCTCTTACATATTATAAAATGTCTATAATTCGTACTTCTGTCATTGAAATTTTGCTCAATATACTCCATATTGGACAAGTTTCTTCAGACAGCTTTTATGTAAAGTTTGGCCTGTTTTGCCAATTCGGTCCCAAAATTATGCCTAAGTTCCAGTTATTTTTAAAACACTAATCATCTCTTATGTTAGTATGTCTAACATGGGCGATTCGGATCCGAAATTCTCCGACATTTCCGAGCACCTGTTGCAAAAATTAAGAAAAAAAAAGTTTTCCGAAATTTTTTAATCTTAAGATTTTTTTGACAAGTAATATCTTTCATGCTTCTCTTTCTACCTTCAGACAAATAAAATATTTTGCATCTACTTTAAAAAACTTTCAATACAACTTTCTGGAGGAAAAAAAGTTAATATTAGACCTTTCAACTTTTCATTTAATTATTGGAAGGATTACTTTGAGCTTATATATGTATATATATATAGCCTTATGTGATTGCGTGTTGAGGGGGGCAGGCCTCTTACGCTAAATATATACTTTTTTATTTTAAGTTGATGGCACATACTTTTTTCGAAAATTTTGTGTGAAGTTCTGAAAATTTTTTTTCTGCTTAGAACCACCTATGATGTTTAATGAATACAAAATAAAGTATGCAATACTCACAGCTACTTGATCTGAACAAATAAGAGCAGATGGTGGTTCTACAATCTTCCAAGTCACCGGATCTTTGTCACGTCTGTATTGGAAAAGAAACAAAAATTATGTTTGGGGATAAGGAAGTGATGAATTCAATTTTAATATCTCAATTGATTCATATCGGATATTTATGAATGCATGATTTATGGAGCCATTTAAAAAATCGTTTACGCTTTTTATTTCCTTAACTTAAAATCTCAAATTTCTGCATGTGATCCCTATGTAATAGAATTATTTTTGGGTACAGTAGTAAAATTTTCAAAGAACTTTTTATATAGCAGGCATAAAAAAGTTTTCTTTTACCTCTCTCTTTTCAGTCATAGTTTAAGAATAACGCTAATGCAAAAAGGAATAAACCAGCCCTGTCCTGGTTTCCCTGATATCAATTTGTGGTGAAGATCAAATCGAATATAAAATAACCAGCCATCTGAGCTGAAGAAAAATTCTTGAATTGTTCTGCTGTTGCTTTGAAAAACATATTTATATTATAGAATAAGAAAAGAATAACAAGTTTAAATAAGTGAATCATGTCCTCTCAAACAAGAGTCCCACCAAACCTATATTTTTGGGCAGGAAAAGTTCTAAATTTACCAAATTAAATTCGAAATTTTACTGAATCATAAAATGCGAGCAACTAAAACTTAATTAAATAAAAAATGATTGACAGAGAGTTAATAATTTATTGTTCATACAAAATTAACTAGGATGCATCGAATACTATTATCAAAAACATTATACAGTTGTCAGTATTACGCACATGAAAAAAACATTGCAATACACAGTGTGTTAAGGAATTTTTAAGACTGGGCTTACACAATAAAATAAAAACTAGTATCTATATTTTCTTAAGTATTTTTATTAAAAATAAGCTCCTTCCCCTTCAACATTTGTTACAGCGGTTTAACAGCGATTTGTCTGGCTCACATTGTGGGACTGCCTCCAAAGCTCACGTCCAACCAGTTTGTATAGTGTCATCAAAGCAAAAGAAAATAGTACACAAAAGAACTGAGGTTTTGGCAGTGGATCAGCTGACACTTGAGGAGTTTCACGAACGCTCGATAACACAGATAGCGCCACTGTAAGCTTGGTTCCAGCTGTAGTCTTAAAAATTCTTAGACACACTGTGTACAAAGAGCTTCGATGCGAGCTTTGGAGGCAGTCCCACAATGTGAGCTGAAACAGGCATTCGAATCGTTGTTGAACCGCTGTAACAAATGTATTGAAGCCGAAGGAGCTTATTTTGAATAAAAATACTTAAGAAAATATAATTACCAGTTTATATTTTTTTATAAGCCTAGTCTTGAAAATTCTTTGACGACAGTGTCCTGTTTCCAAATTTAACAATTGGCAACACAAAATTTGCCATTAAGGAAAATTTTTGGGAGGTTACAATGACTTCCCATTGAGGGGGGGGGGATGCCCCTGCATCTAACTCTTCTTTGCTACAAACTGCATATTGCTTGACATCATAATCTAAATTTGATAAATCACGTAGATGATTACCTTTTTTTTTCATTCATGACGCAATAACACAAATCAGTACTAAAGCTTTTAATAATATCCCCCACCCCAGTGGCTCAAAAGTTTTCCATTGCACTATTTTGTGCTAGATACTTTATTTTTTAATTTTTAAATATTTTGGGGAATATTTTGTTATTCAAATGCATATGCACAATTAGGAGAGTACTTACTATTGCACAAATCTGTCGATAAAGATACCAACTATGGAAGAGAAAATTGAAATAAAATTGTCCTGGGAACTTTTTTTGTCCTTTTTAACATTATGTGGCACTACTGTTTATTATTATTAATTTTCTAATGATTATAAAAATTATGTGTGAGTTGAAAATTTCACTTACTCTTTCACTGGAAGGATTCCAACTCCTATTTAAAAAAAAAGAAAAGTGAATTAATTATGAAAGGAAGTGAATAACTTATCACATTTCGCTGAACCGTTTTACAGTATGTACATTATTATGACTGCAAAATTATAATAAATTACAATATTTCATGAAACTATACAGAATATTATTTTTGAAATATCAAATGCATCTCTTAAATTTCGATTCAAGTCTCAAGCAAGTGCGAGCATTTAGACTTACTTTTAATTTTCAGAACTATTCCAGGACAAGTTTTTAATAGACTGAGAACTTCCATGTGTATGGCTCGATGAATGCTGAAGCCATTAATTCGAACAATCTGATCCCCTACCTGCAACACAAAAGGAATTTCAATCTAATAACAATGGAATCAGATAAAATGAAATCAAAGCACTGAAAGAAAAGTGAAAGAATTCAGTGCTGTGTTTCTAAAATGTAAAAATTTTGCGCTTAGTTGCCACCATTAATGGTGTTTAGTTGGTGAAAAGTTGAAAATTATTTATTTTTTGAACTACAGTGAAACCCCGATTTTACATTTCTCAAGGGACTGGGCAAAAAAAAACTTAAAATACGGGAAAAACGTAAAATACGGGAAATACATAGAATGCAAAAATCAAACAGAAAAAAAACTAAAGGTAGTAAAGATAACTCTTTCAAAAGGTATAATATCTATATTTTACGAAAAGAACATTATTATACATACCATTTTAAGATAATTTTAACACATTTAGATGCGATTCCTGGCGTTTAGGCTGAAAATAATCCGTAATAGTGAATTGTTTTTTAGTCATTGAGTTCCAAGTGAATGCAGCATCTTCTAGGATTGAAATACGTTGCAAGTTTTTTTCCTGGTCTTTATAAGAAAGAAAATAGTCTTTCACTATTTGTAAGCTCTTCATTGCAATAGTGAAAGAAGGGACGGGCTGTGCTTCCGGTTCTTTTTGTTGATCTTCAGCGGCTGACGAAAAGTACAGACGGAAAAATATTGCTTATGTTAGAACATTTTTTTTTTTTCACTTTCCAGGGAAAACGTAAAATGCGGGAAATTTCATATATAACAAACTTACAATCCGGGTTAAATTAACATTATTAGTGTACGGAAAAACTGGGACCTGATAAAAAAACGTAAAATGCGGGAAAAACGTAGATTCGGGGGACGTAAAATCGGGGTTTCACTGTATTTAAAAAATTTTAAGCGTCTGTCTAAAAAATACAGACAGCAGAATGTTTGTTTAGCATATGATTCTCGTTAACTCATTTATGTATCAAATGTTCATTACGATTACACACTTATTTTATTTTCATAGAAATGAGCAATCGTAATGTAACTTCGATACGGAACAAATTTCATGCGATAAAATACATTTCATGGTCTGGGTAATTCCATGGTAACTAACATAACATTAGCATAAATATTTTAATATCATTTTCTGTCTCCTAGCTTAATTTTTGTCATAAACAGGGTATTAATCTTCTTTGCACCGATAGGTTGTTCAAGAAAATGCAAAAAAATGATGTTATTATTTTTATTTTTCAGATTTAGAGGGCATTTTTATCAATGTGACTAACATAACATAATTGCAACCCTAAAGATTTTGTGCAACATTCAGACACAATTCTCTCTCTGAAACTAAAACAATAAACTAATTATTTTCCTCTGATATTATCTATGTGAAAGGTTATTGTTACATTATTAAGTGCAAAATTGACACTTATTTTAAATACATTGCAAGAAACAGTGTTTTAATAAAACTTACCTGTGACTAACATAACATGCAAATACAAATTTAACTTTAATATGTTATAGGTAATATTAACACAAATATAAGTATTGTTATGAATGCCCACCCCCTAAAAGGCTACAGAACCCCCCAAATCAGCTAAACAGTCGTCCAAGTCACCCCAAACGCCCTCTTTATTCCTCTTTTAGCAATGAATCAATATTTTGCATCTGATGTCTATTTACTAATTAGCAATTCATCTACTAAAATTGAAGTACATCTCCAACATCACTAAGACGTTAGGTAATGATTATTGTTCTACGTTAATCGGCTTACATGTTTTCACTGGCTGTAACGCATGAAGGGTATTAAAAAGGCAAAGGCAAGCCTTTGCTCAGAGTGCAGTCCAAATTGAGCCACTTAAAAATGCTGTAAGAACTGGACATGCTGGTTCAAGATTTTCGATGAAGTTCGTTATTTGATCTTTAAACTGAAGTTTAGCATCAATGAACCATTGCCTCCAAACTTTGATTCCCTTTTAGGGGGGAAAGTCATCATCAAAGAAGTAACAATCAATCGGACATTCATCGTTGATGTTTGTGCAATTTAATATTGAGTCACTTAAAAGTGCTGCAAGAACTGGACTTGTTGGTTCAAAATTTTCAAGCATTAATGAAGCTCTTTGTTTGATCTTTAAACTGAAGTTTAGCATCAATGTGCCATTGCCTCCAAACTTTGATTCCCTTTTATTACACATCAAAAGAAGAAACTATCAATCAAACATTCATCGTTGATGTTTGAGCAATTTAATTAATGGCCACACTCTCAGAAATATAACTTCCACTTTCGAGGATTCTCCAGTCGTCAAGACCAATTTCGTCATTTACAACGATTCTTTCCTCGCGCGATCACTTGACTTAAAAAAGCTTACTACACAAATTTCGTCAATTTGACGAACGGTCTTCTCGGAGAAATTTTTCACGAAGCCATTTCGTCGAATATGACGAAAGTTTCGGGAGAGTTGAGCATGCGTTTCTGAGAGTGCATAGTCCATCAAACCATGGATGGATTATTAATGACAGTAGTGTTGAAATAAAATGGTCTACTATTCCCATTGCACCAGATAAGTACAAAATTACATCTCCTGTGCATGACAGAAAACCCAATGAACTTTGAAGAGCATGCTAGATGGAAAATAGTTCATGTACAGAGTTTTGCTCTTGTGACAACAGTTGTCGAAGCTCCCAGAAAGAAAATGTTTTGCTCGAAAATTCTATAGATCAATTCAGTGGTTCTGACGAATGTTGCTTCTGAATAGATGATTATTTGTTATTACTTTTAGCATGAATTGTCTTCCAGTCACTGCACTTAGTTAAGTTGAATACTTTAATAATTCGATCACCTGAATCGATGGTTCAGCGAAATACTTAAGACCATGACCCCACCCCACTCTTTAGAATCCCTCTGTACGTTGAGGCTGGGCCTCCGCGATTTTCCATCCCCTTAGTCAAATGGAGAGGGATCTCTATATATACATTTGACTGAGCTTCGCTTATCCTTTGTTCCAGGCCCAGTTTAAGTTAGAAATAATCGCGGCGGCCCCAACCCGAACCAGTCAAAGTGTGATAGACAGTGGTATCGTAGTGGTTAGAGCATCGGACTTTCCACTTGGAAGGTCGCGTGTTCGATACCCGCCATGTACACTTGGGATACGTGCGTGTAAAATCCGTGGACCCCACTACCTCGCCCCGTGCGCAAGCAATCCTAAGGCCTCGGATAACAGGTGAGAGGCCTAGTGGAGAAAAGTCAAAGTGTGATATAATCGCGGCGACCCCGCCCCAAACCAGCCAGAGAGATATTCGCGGTGCCCCCGTCCCAAGCCATCGTTTGTGGTTTTCGCTCCTCCATTGTTCCAGGCCCAGTCAGATATATATATATATATATATATATATATAATAGCGGCGGCCCCGTTGAGGCTGCTACGTATTGAAAAAAAAAAAGTTTTATTAAATGTCTATATATTGTTTGCTGTTGATAAATTACTTTTTATCTTATTTGCTTTTCAAGGCAAATATTCTGTTTTAAATTACTATCAGGATATAAATGTGTATAAATATGCTTCGTATCCTTAGTTAATACCTGTCAAAGGAACTGGGCATAAAAACGATTTATTTTACAAATGACAAGTAATAATTATAAACACCACAAGCAATATAAATTGTGTTTATCCCTTTAGTTTCAGTTCAAATTGACCTACTGGAGAATAAATAAAATGTATATATAACATTCAGAAAATATTATACTATTGTATCACATTTGACATTTTAAGAAATCCTGAATATGCATCACTCATCTTGTAAGTTATTTAGTATGTATTATGTCGGAAATGCGTATTAATTAACTCTGAAATTTTCAAGTAATTAACAGAAATGCATATGTATTGAATACAGCAATTTACAAGTTTTTTTTTTTTTTTCGTTTATCCTTACTATTACTATACTATCTCTTGGAGTTAAAGAGAAAAGAAGTTACCACAATTTCATAAAAATTGCCACTAATTAAACTGTTACTACCGGAAAACGAGCTAAAGAATTTCCCCAGTTTTTGCACTTCATCAGATTTTACACGAAAGCAAACGTTTACTTAGTTATAAGTAACTTACTATGAGTACTTAAATTAGATAAATTTGGCGGTAAGTTACTTTTTTTTTCAATCTTGTAAAGGATTGTAATTGGTATAAAGGGTTTTAAACCATTCTCCGTGCGCATGACTACTGTGAGGAGAATAAGTGTCTACTTGTACAACGGAGGGAAAACTGGTTGTTTTTCCTGCATGGACACTACGCTGGCAGAGGAACAACTTTTACAGAGCGTTACCCGCCATGTTTTCGAGAGAAAAGAGGTAAATTCCCAAAAAGAAGGGGGTTCTTTTTGAGAATTTACATCTTTTCTCTCGAAAAAATGACGGGTAACGTTTCGTTGTCTATATCTTCTGTCCCTGATATATCCGGGTTGGATTGTTCAAAAGCAGCGTTCCAAAAAGTTAAAACAAATTTAAGTCTTGTTGTCGTTTTTTCAAACAGTAGATGGCATGAATATATTAACTAATGCTTTAAATTGATTGAACGTACGAAAACTCGTCATTTTGGCTGCGAATTGATACAAGTGCCGCCACTGTTGTGGTGAAAGATTTTTTTCGCGCTTATTTTAATCATCAATTACAAACACTCTTTTTGCATAAGCAAGAATACTTTTTCACCACTCCAAACTAATAAACTCTGCTCTAACAGGGGAAACAAACATATCCCTAATGCTAATGAAACACTTACCCTTAAACCTTGTTTTTGAGCAATGGATCCAGGAACTATTTCCGAGACAAAAACTCCAGTACCATGCTCCCAGCCTAGAAAGAAGAGAAACATAGGAAAATTTTCAAATTTTATGTACTCATAAATGTTTCTTCCTATGAAATCGAATTATATTGTTTAGCGTCAATAAAAAAACACCATCAAAATATGATTCCTCCCCCCCAAAAAATGCACGAAAATTTTTCATTACTTCTACTAATATAAAAATTAAAGAATTTAAACTGGACCCGTACTAATTTTTGCTATCCAAATGAAGAACTTCTGCCAACACTTCTAAGCAAAAAGGCTTCTGTTGGGATTCATACTCTTTCTTGATGAAAAAATTAAGGACCCATGACACCTGAATTGAAAGCTAATAAGCACTATCCGATTTTGCATGAGCACCACAAGAGTCAAGGAGCGACTTTAGGCTGAATACAAAAATGTGTACTCAGAACTCAGATGACACCAGACGGCGCCACCACAAGTACGCTACCTTAAAACTGAAAGAGAGAGAAAATTTAAAACCTCTGGTGCCCTCAAAACTTCCTCAGGACTTCAGAGTCTACGAATTTTATATGCAAGTACAGTAAAACCCCGTTAAAACGCGGGTGTCGGGGGACATGTTTGGTACCCGCGTTATAACATAACCACGGTATAGTGAAACTATACCGTATACCGCGGAACCGTATTACGAAATAATACTCGCTATTTGTTGCATCATTTTTAACTTTATCAATTACTCGTAACTTTTCTTCTATAGTATGTATATTTTTTCTTATTTCCCTGCCATTTTATTCACTGAAATTGCTGTGCAAGAACCACGCATCTCAACTGCGCATACCCAGTCAGGGCGTTGCACCCGATATTGAGCCCTAAATCAAGATATAGTGTCCTAGGTTCAAATACAGAAAAGGTGTTAAAAAGGTATACATCAGACCATCACAGGGCTTTATCTGTTAGTGTGTGTGTGGTGGATGTGATGGGGGGATCGGAGCTCTTTGACTAGAATATTTGTGTGCTCGGGCTGGCTTTATTTCCTATGGTAAATAAGGAATCACCTTTAAATGGCAATGATAAAGGGTGGTTTAAACGTCGGGGGACATGTTAGTCATCGTGGTATATCCAATACCGCGGTATACTGAGGCGCGGTAAAACGGGGTTTTACTGTATTCCCAAGTGTACATGGTAGATCTTCAGTGAGTTAGGTTCCAAGCACCAAAGCTTCCGGTTCAAAGTCTAACTCCTCCCCCCCCCCCAGGATATCACGGTCTTCGGGGCGTTAAGTACAACAGATCAGCGAGCACTTTTAGCCGTACATAGAAACCTAGCAGATAAGACAAAAGACGTTGGACCACACCGATTGGACGAAACTGCAAGGCCTACTTCACGCGATCTCTTATTTCCCCTCACTCGCCGCTTCTCACAAAAGAAAGCACTGTATCTCCGTCTAGATTTTAGCGCTCTTTGGTCGCCTGCTTAAAAAATAGCTATCCTAATCACTTTGCACTAGATCACATGGAACCAGTCTTGGGACACTGGGTATATAGTAAAGTAAGGGATCCCTTCCCGGAGAAGGCAGAAATTGAAAAAGCACCCGATACCACAAGTTGTCGAAGATGTCTGAAGAAAAATTAATGGACTTCCAGGTGGAAAATGTGAAACATGAAAGTCTATCGCTTATATAAACAAGAAGTTCCGTCTAGAACTATACGAGCCTACTTTCCCGTATACACCAGCTTCAAATTTATAATCTAGCCATCTCTCTCTCTCTCTCTCTCTTTCTCGTTTAGCTTTAGTTCTTAATTGCTTCAAATATATCTTTTTCAACGGTTCATAGATATTCATTCACTCATTCATTTATTCAGTCATTCATGTATTTATTCACTCATTTATTCATTCATTCTTTTGATTATTTATTTAATCATTCAATAATTCAAAATATTCTTGAAAATCCCGATCAAAATATTTCATAGGAAAATAGGCTCGTTAGTTCTGGAAGAACTTTCTATTTGTGCATGTTCTACGTTATAAGAGCTTTCCGATAAAGTTTGTTCCAAGCAAATCGGTCCGTTAGATCAGGATTTATATAGGATTGAAATTTTCCCGTAGGCGCTATGTTAATTTTTTTTGAACTGCTCAAAAAGGAACAAAAATTGTTCAAATCAATATTTCACGCCAAGAACTTCTTTCAGTGAGCTTGTTCATTGGAACTTGGATCTTGTACCCAGAGTTTGCATAATTTGCTTCATTTTCGCCTATAAGCGCTAATGTTAAAATTTTTTGAACTGTTCAAAATTGAACGAAAAATTATTCAAATCAAAAAGTAAAACATGGAAATGAGATGTCCTCGCCGAGATCTTTCGAATGCAAAAAGAATTTTTCAAATCGGACAATTCGTTTAAAAGTTATTAGGGGGGAAAGACCGACAGACACACTCCCCCCCCCCCCCATCTCAAAATCTTACTTTCAAATTTTTTATTTTTCAATCTTTATTTAATTACTTAACTTATTTTTGACTTTTTTTAATTTCTAACGATATTTTCACGATACATTAAGCCTTCTTTCATGCTTTATTATTATTATTTTTTTTTTACTTTTACGGGAAAGTAGGCTAAAAAAGTATATATATATATAAAATTTTCAGACCAACGGTATGATATATACACTAAGGACTGGAAAACAAATATTTACTTAAATATATATACATATAACAGACATATATATATGTTATATGTATATAGATGTATGTTATATGTATATATAATTAAGTAAATATTTGTTTTCCAGTCCTTAGTGTATATTTCATACCGTTGGTCTGAAAATTTTTCAATAGTGTCACGTCATTGCAAATGAATAAAGGGTGTTCAATAAGAAGACTGCGTGTCTAGTTAAATAGTCCGTAACGCCATCTAAAAACGAAGTGATATAAACTAGAATGAAAACTTGCTTGATAGAGAAAGCCCATATATTTTACAGTATTCGAATCCAAACCTAATTTCCTTCTCATTGATCCCTTTTCAGAACAATAACCAAGTTACTAAAAGTGTCTTCTGACCCCAAAACACCTTTCATCCTTTATCAGCACTGTTATAGCCAGATTTAATTTATGTAATTTTTACCCGTTTATCTTAGTTGCAAAGTACAATTTAAAAAAAAAGAAACCCTATAGTTTGCACTTTTACTTAGAAAACATACATAAATTAGCCAAGAGAGAACGGAAGTATGTTGACCACGTGACTTGCGGTGAAGAGGCTTCGAGTTAAAAGCAAGATTATTATTACTATTATCTTATTCCCAAGATTTTCTCATGGACTGTGGCTTTTTTTTTTCTTCCTCCCTCCGTTCTCCCTAGTGTACGAGTCTTCATCTTGCAAAACCTCCAAGATTTAAATAAAGAAACCTTTTCTCCAGCTACACTATTCCCCAGGCGTTTCATATTTTTCGTTTCAAATTCTCTCTCTTTTTTTAGCCTACTTTGCCGTAAAAGTAAAAATTTAAAAAACAAAGCATGAAAGAAGGCTTAATGCATTGTAAAAATATCGTTATAAATAAGAAAATGTCAAAAATAAGTTAATAAATTGGATATTAAAAAATAAAAAAGCTGAAAGTAGGTTTGAGGTCGGGAAAATGTGCGTCTGTCAGTCTGTCTCTCTATTAACTTTTGAAAGAATCGACCAAATCGAAAGATTTGTTTTTTCATTCAAAATAACTCAGCGAGTAAATTTCATTTCTATATTTTACTTTTTGATTTGAACACTTTTTTGTTCAATTTTGAACAATTCAAAAAATCTTAACATTACATAATTTGCTTCATTTTAGCCCATAAGCGCTAAACTCGGAGCATAAAATCTAAGACATGTACAGATACGAAGTTCATCCAGAACTTAACGAGCCTATTTTGCCACGAAACTTATTGATCTGGATTTTCAAGGATATTTCCGAGTGAGTGAATGAAAAAATGAGTGAGTGAATGAATGGATGAGTGAATGAATGAATAAATGATTGAGTGAATGAATAAATGATTGAGTGAATGAATAAATGATTGACTGAATGAACAAATGATTGAGTGAATGAATAAATGATAGAGTGAATGAACAAATGATTGAGTGAATAAATAAATGATTGAGTGAATAAATGTGTATAAATTTTAAAAAGTTACATTTGAAGTAATTGAGAACTAAAGCTAAATGAGAAAGAGAGAGAGAGAGAAGATAGTTAGATTATCAATTTAATATTGGTGTATCCGCGAAAATAGGCTCGTATAGTTCTAGCATGAACTTATTGTTTAAATTTATTTTCAGTGCTTAAAAATTTGTTCCAGTTGTAATTAACAAAGCCCTTTCATTTAATGATTTTAAGCTCATATGCCAACGTAATTTCAGGTAATGAAACTAAAATAAATGAATAAATAAAAATTACCTCCTCTAATAGAGAAGCCTAGTGGAGCACTGCCTCTTCTCCTCAAGGTGATCACCTTGATGATGCTTGCCGCGTATTGCTCCATCGGTGCATAGTCTCGCCTGTTGTAGCCGTTTTGAGCAGGATTGGTGACGAAGCTGCCAAAGAAAGCGGATTTATTAATAAGGGAAAAATAACGTGAATGCATAATATTAAGCAGACTGAAAATCAATCGGTTGTGTGGGGGGGGGGGGGAGCTAATTTTAAATCTGGAATGGACACTAACTTAAGTATTATCCCGTCGACCCATAAATTGGCGAAAGAATTGACGCCAAAGCTTGGCGCTTGAAATGTTTGATGGCTCGGGAACGTTTCTTTTTCATTATTGGCTGCATATTGGGTACAATTTTTAAATTTGGCGAAAATAGTGACATTTTGGCTACGGTTTTCCCAGCAAATTGTCGTTTTTAAAGCTAAGCGGCCTAAAGGAATCGGTTTCGTATCGAGGAGTTGCCTGGGTCAAAACCCTCTGCCACGACCTCCTCATACACTTCACACCACTGCAACAGCTTCCATCGGGCGACACAAATGGTTACCTGGACGCCATACAAACACGCAACTTTCTGATCCCCTTATAATAATGAAAAAAATTAAACATTTTATTGTATTTTTTTTTTTCAAATCATAAATGTGTCTTTTTATTCGGGCACCCTGCGTATAATTCAACAGATAATAGCAATTTAGTAAAATTGTTATAAAACAATCACCGTAAAGTAATATACTAGTAAAAATATTTAATAAATGTATTTATTTAATGCATTACAGGCACAAAGTCAGATTAAAGAAAAAAAGTCCAGCTTCAGCGTCATAAGGCCCTGGTTCCGCTCTTTAGGGCCTTAGATTCTGTAAAGTGCATAAGTAAATCGACTGGGATAAAATGTCCTGAGGAGAATCAAAAGAAAAGAAAAGGCCAAAAGTCCCGAAAATTTTGAGTCCGAAGGCGTCGGAGCCCCTTGAGGTAATCAGGCCCTGTGCAACCAGGATTCTAAGTACAAGGAACTGTAGGAGCCGTGGTAGCCTAGTGTCGGACTTCGAACCGGAGGGTTGCGTGTTCGATACCCGACCCGCTGAAGACCCACCTTGTACATCTGGGGATACGTGTATCCCTGGACCCTGAAGTACTGAGGCAGTTCCGAAGGTACCCCGGGTGGAGAATTTCCCTTCCCTAAGGTCAAAAAAGGAAGGTTGTCATGGCTCCATTTGGTGTCATCCGAATACATCTTGAGCTAAATCGTACTTCCACCGTTGTGGTGTTCATCTATAAACGGAAGGCGCTCCCTTTTTGCCTTAATTCCTGGTCGCTATGCGAAGGGGAACTTGGATACCCAAATGGCATTAGAAACAACAACAGTAGCGAAATATTTCTAAAGACTTACTTCAAAGAATTTAATAAGTTTATATGCACGTAAAATAAAAATCCATATATATATTTCACTTAACGTGGACCAGTTACGATTAAATTTTGCGGTACGATACGATACTGACATCAAACAATGGTATTTAACAAAACGATATTTAAAAATTTGTTTAATGATTAACATAATATTTGTATTTATTATCGTAACTTACGGACTTGAACAATTTCATTTCCTATTTCTTAAAAATTATTTCCATTCATAACTTCATTTTTAATTCCCGATTCTTTGGAGTGGCAACACCTTAGTTGGTTTATATCGAGCGATGTTTTCTTAAGCCTTTCGAATTTTAAAGCGTTTTCTTAAAAAGTATTTTTATTCATAACTCAATTTCTAATTACGGATTTTTTGGAGTGGCAACACCTTAGTTTGTTTATAACAAACGATCATATTTAAGTTTGAATTTTGAACCTATAGCCCGCAAATGTTCTTCAGGGGACAGATAGTAATAAATAAAACCCTGTTATTGATAATAATAACTAGTATTCGGCAACTACTCGTCAAAAAGTAGTTAACTATCAACTACTAACTAGTCTAAATAAAACTAGTTGCAACTAGTAGTTAACTACTCTTTTCTGAGACTAGTTGTATCTAGTAGTTAACTGTTCTCCAAAAGTAGTTAACTACTAGTGAACTACTTATAAGTATGATTCATTTGAATTTTTATTTTTAAGCTTGTTCTTAAATATTTATTCCTAATAATTCAACTCAATATTATTTTTAACCATTAAAACAATTTTAAAGAAATTTCTGTAAAACATTCAAAGATTGAATATTTTCAAATAATACTGAACAATTAATATATAAATAGATTTTGGATTTTTTCTTTTAAAAAATAGATTTAAAAAAATTTTTTTTCGAAAGTAGTTGGAATTTTGAAAGTAGTTGTAACTAGTAGTTGGGAAAAAAGTAGTGTAACTAATAGTTCACTAGTTCAAAACAAAACTAGTTACAACTAGTAGTTAACTACTAGTTAACTATTAGTTGCCACTAGTAGTTAACTACTGCCGAAAGCTAATAATAACAATGATTGCAAATGCTTATACGTATGATTGCTTGCAAACATTCCGTTCTACAATTCTCAAATTCAGGAAAAGAAATTCAAAAGTTATTAAGGCGCTGAAAAAAAAATATTACACAAATAAAAGAAAGTTTCCGCGTTTTAAAGCGTTTATTCTTGTAAAAGCGAATTTTAAGAACAGAAAGGCATATATATAATCTCAAAATCTCCACCGACACTTAAGAACAATTATCAGGATCATTACTACAAGATTATATAGAACAGTTGTACGGTTCGTCAATTTCACACTTTCATTGGCTGCTTAAACAAAAGAAAGATAAGGTGGGAACGACATTTTTCTAAAGCTAGAGAGGGAGAGAAAAGAAAAGAAACTTAGACAATGCATAAAAACTTCTGCGGATAATGACAAGGATGTAAAATTCTAGTTTAATGAAGTTTATTGTACTTTAAAACCGTTTAAGAGGTAGAGCTTTTAGCTTTATGACTGTGGAAGTGTTTCCTGGTACGAAATAGATCATAAATTGTGGTGTAAACTTTGGTGTATTTAGACTCGGATACCAACGCATTGGTGTAATTTTCGCACTAGTTCAGAAATTGATCCAGGAATTTCGCATAATTTTCCTATAATCACACAGTCATTTGCAACCCCTTCTTGCATAATATCATTCCATTATGTGAGATTTATGTAAATTTTTATTACTGAATTTGTTTTAAATCCGTTTCATTTGAGTGAAACTTTTTTTTATTCGCATAACTAAAAAAATGAACTAAATTTCAGACGTAAAGATGTGATTTAATTTCTAATAAAAGCAGTGCGGTAGCCTAGTATCTTGAGAACTTATTTATTTACGCAAACGGCGGGAATTCCATCTAATAGGTAAAAATTCCCATAAATTGAAAAAAAAAAAAAAAAATTTCAGGAACTGAGTTTTCGCGAGCTTCTACACAAGTACTGCGCTTTTCGGTCCAAAAAAAGGTCTCGGGGTAAATCGTAAGGCCTTTTTGTGAGAAAATATCAAGTCTTTGGTTCTACCCTGCTCTCTACAGCAATATTTCCCTCCCAAACTATGGGTCGGCCCACTGCTGGGTCGCCGAGCCCATATTGATTGGGCCCTTGTCACTGTACACATGAATTAAAAAAATAGGAAGTTTGCTAAAGATGAGGTTGATGATAAAACTTTAAGGAAGAGAAAGAAGAAACAAATACATCCTTCCCATTGAAACAACTTTGTAATAAAACCTTGCAGGTGTAGGTGTTTAACACGTTCACGTCGGTGTGACCCACCGGTGGGTCACACTTGACTGTTCCGTGGAGCGGCGTGCCCCACAAGTGGGTCACGCTTAACTATCCAGTGGGGCGGCGTGCATCACAGGTGAGTCACTTGTTTTCAGAAATGAAGTCGTTGAAGAATAAGTTTATTTTATTTTTTCTCAACATTATATATAAAAATTCGAAGGCCTTCACGAAGCGTAAGGATACAAGACAGTCCCGACTCACGCGGAAAAACGTAGATATTTGCACCCGCGTGAACGTGTTAAGTAATAAAAAATATTTAAGTTGTGTTTCTTATTTCAACAGCCTTTCGTTCATATTGGTACCACTTTAATTTTTTTTTAAAATTTCAATTAGAACAAATAAGACAGCATTAAGTAGTTCCACTACTCGCCACTAGGGGTACTGAGCATTACCAATATTTAAGCAATCTTTTCTCAAGACTGCTAAGAGGTGGGTCCCAAGATTGGAAGTTTTTGTTCGATGGGTCGGAGCCCAGTCAACTTTGGGAACCACTGCTCTACAGCATAATCGTAAACTTTGCTGATGTAAATTTTCGATAAAAATTTTCTTTTATATCGTTTGCTTGTCCTGTGAGAAGCAGAGAAGCGAGGGATAACAGTAAAAAAAAAATCTATACATAAATAGGGAACGACAAAACAGTTAAGAACCGTTTTCTCTTCCGTTTTTCAACCGATTTTTTCTCTTTTTTTTTTGTCTAGTAGCTATTGACGAGTCTTAGTGATATCATTAAAAAAAATTTAGAAACAGTTTATTATCATTAAATTATATCCCTTTTTCTTTTCTTAGGAAAGCCTCATTTATAATTGCAATGTTATACTGTTATAGATAGCAGATGGCAACATGTCTTGGTTGAGTAAATTATTAAGTAATAAATATAAAACTCATTGTTAAAAAGAGTTTGTTGCCACTAAGCAGCAATATTAAAAGCAATTGTAATAAGAGTTTTTAGGGAAGGCTTCTCTGAAACAATGGAATGAAAAATGAGAATAGTGTATGGAAGCAAACATTTAAGTGTTATTCAACTGACACTCAACTTAGTACAAAATAGACAGAAGTATAAGCGGCTACATTTATGAGCACAATTGGTCCTGCGGCAACGATCCCTATATATATTTCACTTAACATGGACCAGTTACGATTAAGTTCTACGGTACGATACGATATAATTATAATCATACCTCAATTTTTATTTTCGGATTATTTGGAGTGGTAACACTTTAATTTTTTTATTCCCAGGGATTTTTTCTTAAGCCTTTCAAATTATATAGCGTTTTCTTAAGTATTTCCATTCATAACTCAATTTTTAATTTCCCATTCGTTGGAGTGGCAACACCTAATTTTGTTGATATAAACAAAATTAGGTGATGTTTGTTTATATCATTCTCAAGTTGAACTTATAGATCGCAGATGTTCTGAGGGGATCAGCGAGTGATTTACTATACGTTTAATATACTTGTATAATTATATGAATAGCATAATGTTTTTAATGCTAAATTTAGCTGTTACGGTCGAATTTCGACTGCTGGGCGAACTCTAATAATAATAAAATAAATAAATATATAACTGCAACCCTGCCTGCGAGGGCTTTCAAAAATTTTTGTTCTATAAAGTAAGCAAAAATACTGCATTCAGAGTACATAAATTTCAAATGTGTAGAATACTAACTTGATGAAATTCCAATATTAAAATTGCTGCCTTCCTGACATAATGACGCACTTGGCAGGCAAAAATTGCAACACAACGCACAAAAACACTTCTCAAACCCACCAGAGAACACGCAAGACAGGCTCTGATAAAATGGCAGTCTAAATACCTGACAAAGGGGTCTAGTGTGTTCAATAAAAGCAAGCGGAATACACCAAAGGCGTAAATTGTGGTTTTATGATACCACCCTGTTTTATCCGCTCCCGGCGGATGTTAATCTTGCTCTGTAGCATGACTGCGGCGGGACGATAAAGCAGGTAGGCAACGCTCGCTAGTCCGGTCCCTATGGCCGGTTCTAGTCGTTAATAGTGTCTGAGAGTTTGTGGGAAGTTCAATGGAGGACAGCGCTGCGTGCCGCACCCCTGGTATGGGGGTAGTCTGGAAAAATCTAACGGTAGAGGCCGTATGGCCATAGTTAGCAATTCGCACCATTCTGTTTTATCTAATTCTCCCAACAAATAAAATCTTGTAAATCCTGAGCAAATCATGTTTTATTTCATTAAATTTTAATGATTCAATAACTGGTCCTCATATGGGTGATTAACAAACAAAAACTTGGAATATGCATCAAAAGCTTGGTAAGTCTCAGAATTTTTAAATGTATGTAAGAGCTCGTTTGGTTGTATGTATGTTTGTTAGTTCTTTATAACCACACACGTCATGTAATTTGTCACAAAATTCAATCATCCCCTGAAAAAAGAAACGCACGAAGTCTCATTCGGAGAAGAATTATCAAGCGAGCAAAGCGGGATAATTTTGCTAGTCGTATGATAAATGTACAGCAAAAATGAGGGATTAAATCATGCGTGACACCGCCCAGCGTTGCTTGGCAACGCTGTTTCCATGAAAGAAACAATCTCTTTTCAATGACTTTCTTTCTCTTGCATAGATCGGCAGATATCATTTGCTTACCGTATATTGCCAGTAAAATAGTTTTGTCTATACGGAGTCATCAAATTCAAGTACAGTCGGATCACCAAGTTTTGAGACTTGGTCGCTTCTGCGCATGGCAGAAAAGAACGAATCCGTTCGAGCTTTACGGAAGCTCCATTTGCAGTTCGTTTATTATCAACGGAATCAGAATGTTTACATCTCTGTTTGTTGAAAGCAACCAACTTTATAAACTGTCATATAACATCAGCTCAGAAGAAACTATGCTAAAGGAACTGAAACGAGAACAAAATACAGCACATTCCTTGTATCAGCACTCACAAAAATAGAATCCTCATTTTCGACGATTCTTCAATCGTCAAGAAAATTTCGTCATTTACTACGATTCTTTCCTCGCGCGATCACGTGACTTAAAAACGTTACTACACAAATTTCGGCAATTTGACGAAAGGTTTACTCTTAGCATTTTTCACGAAGCCATTTCGTCAAACACGACTAAAGTTTCGTGAGATTTGAGCATGCGTTTCTGGGCGTGAGCTGTTTCTCACTTGAGCATGAATGGATTCTTCATGACACTCTGCCAGGCAGAGCTCTTTTTTTTTCCCGGAAGAACTGTATTCCGTTATTGTTAACTAAAGTCTTATTCTATGTTAGGATCGAATTGTGTTGACCGGATATTAAGAAATCTGAACACGCTCGAAGTAATCTTATTAGAAAACGCTTTCAGAAACGCATGCTCAAATCTCACGAAACTTTCGTCGTAATTGACGAAATGGCTTTGTGAAAAATGCTCCTGTTAAACCTTTCGTTAAATTGACGAAATTTGTGTAATTTCATTTTTAAGAAAGAATAGTTGTAAATGACGAATTTATAGCGTTTTCAACCTTTGTATTCCAAATTATTTAGTATTACATGAAGTAAACATTCTCTAGTGTATGAAGGCTTAAAACATTGTTTCTTTGAGAAATGCGTTTTTTCCCCTTCCAAATCTTATTTCGGGCACTTAGAAGCAAAGGGGGGTAAGTGACCAAAATGAAAATTATGAGATAGCTAGTGCAAATGATAAATTAAACACCCTTCTGTTTTGTGGGAAAGAGATTTTAGTGGTAGCTTTGACAGATACTGCAAAAAAGTGCGGTTTAAAAAAATTACTAAATAAAAGCTGCATTCCGTTTGGTGGCAAAATGATGCAAGTGCACTTACATCCGTTTGCCTCTAAGTAAAATTATTTGATTTTTCAGTTAGTTTAAATACACGATGCAGACGATCTATTTACGAAACTTAAAGCGGAGAAGAAGAAAAAAAAATAGGAAAAGAATTCCGAATTGTTGAATAATAATTATAAAAACAAGGGTTAGATCAAAATAATTTAACTTTGTGCAAGAAAACAATAATAATAAAATTACACGTAAATTTAAAGCACAAATGAGCAAAACAATGCAGACATATGTTTCGGGATTGCTTGGAATCCCTTTTTCAATGCGACAGGGAGCTTCTAGATGCAAAACATCCAAATGAAGCAGACAGAACAAGAAAAACAAAGCTTATATAGCCTAAGAATTATCTGTAAACCAATGAGAATAAAGGCAGCGTGAAGTGGAAGTAGAAGTAGCAGGAAGACACCAATAAGAGAGCAACAAACGAATCCAGTTGAAACATATGTCTGCATTGTTTTGCTCATTTGTGCTTTAAATTTACGTGTAATTTTATTATTATTGTTAAGGGTTAGATCGTCTGCAGATTTTATTTTTGTCATGTTTTGTTTTCGGCAATTGGCAATTTGTCTAATGGCAATGATTTTTAGTTTGTTGATAAATATAATTATTCGAAATTTATATTATGCAGTTTTTAATGGAGTTTATATCACTAACAAATTGTCTTTATTACTGTGTAAATTAGCAAAATGAACAAGACACGTTTTTCATTTAGTGGCAAAGGGGTGTAAGTTAACTAGTTGAAAGCAAAGGGGTGTAAGTGAAAATAAGCTATTTTTTAAAAAAGTCCTACGCCAAATCTAATCATCAGAAACACTTCAAACTTTATACTTAAACTAACACATACATATAGGACTCGAAAATAAAAAAAATATTTACACGAAGAACCTCTGGAATTTAGTATAGGAATTAAACTTCAAACGAATTTTACTCAAAATGATACTTTAGTCACTTACATCCCTTTGCTTCTCACCGCCTCATTTATTCCTGACGACCTCTCCCCCTTCACAATCCCATGTTGACAACATGAAGAGATTTTTAAGCCCCCCCCCCTTTTCTCGGAACACGGTTTATAATCTATGGCTCGATAGACTGATTGCGATTTCGCAGTTGAGATGTATGTTTCTTGCGCAGCAATTATAGTGAATAAAATGGTAGAAAAGAAAAAAGAAAAAAATGTACTATAGAAGAAAATTTTCGAGTAATTGGAAAAGCTGAAAATGATGCAACAAAAGCAAGCGTTATTTCGTAATATGGTTCCCGTGGTAAAGTTTCACTCTACCGCGGTTATGTTATAACGCGGGTGCCAACCATGTCCCCCGACACCGGCGTTTTAACGTGGTTTTACTGTGTGTAAAAGACGATCATAGTTTGCAAAATGACGTTGAAATGATGATTATTTTCTGTCTAGCCCCTAGCAACCAGTATAGACACATAAAAAAAATATGATACGTCGCAATCATAGGCTATAAAGGTTTCGTAAAACCAAAGAAGTTATTCCTCCAACAAATTAAAAA
The DNA here is from genome assembly GCA_038502835.1 of Octonoba sinensis. Classification (NCBI taxonomy): domain Eukaryota; kingdom Metazoa; phylum Arthropoda; class Arachnida; order Araneae; family Uloboridae; genus Octonoba; species Octonoba sinensis. The sequence continues at coordinate 85,975,712 of CM076605.1, read as the reverse complement.
CCAATTATAGTGAAACTTGGTCAAAAATGGTCATTTCAGAGTGTTCGGATACTTTAATATTTGATATCAATGCTTTGTTAGCGCTCCTATTATATTACAATCAATTAATGATTGTGATAATATTATTATTTATTGATATTATCACAAACAATAAAATAAAATATAATTAATAAAGAAATAAAATCTTGTAGAAGTTATAAAATTCTAAGAGCAATTTCTCAGCAAACGTTTAAATATATACACTTTAACAAATTTTAACAAAGCATGAGCTCGGAAACGACTATTGACACAAAAGAATATAGAATGACACACATTATCAAATGACACTTTTGCTCCAGTAACTCTTGAATGTCCCATGCGTGCAAGACGTTGTGAAGCATCTTGTCAAACTCTTTGATGAATGTCAAAACAAAGAAGGCATGCAACCTGCAATGCCAGAAGCAACGTCATTTACTTTGTTACAATGAAGGAGTCATCCAAAAAGGAGTAGAGTAGCAAGTGGGAATTTACGTTCGTGAAATTCGTTCGTTAAGCGAGTGAAAAGTTTTGCCTCAAAACAGAAAGTATTGGGAATACGACTGAGTGCTTGCTCTAAAATAAACATTAAATCAATGGCGGTCTTCATGGGGAAATACGTTTTTTAAATTTCTAATGGGCTGCTATTGGCTTCTGCCAATTGCAGACCTAGTGCGTTCCCGAGAGATTGGTACCCTCTCCTTCAGAGGCACCACAATGAGTGTGGTGCCGACGTCGCATGAGAAATTTGACGTCTGGTTTCTTCACTTAAAGGGGCCAGCACCCAGACCGTTGATGCGAAATTGCACTAGGAATTTAATTTAACCGAGAACACCCAAGCCAAATGTCTACTCAAGGGTCCTCATTTTATTGATCTACTGAAGGGATGAAGGATGGCCGTGGTATCCTAGTGGTTAGGATGTCGGACTTCGAACCGAAGGGTTGGGTGTTCGAAACTCGACCCATTGAAGACCCACCACGTACACTTGTGCATCTAAAATCCGTGGATCCTGAAGTCCCGACGCAGTTCTGAGAGGACAGGAAGGTGGAGAATTTGACTTTCTCCTCCACCCCTTCCCTGTCAGCCTTAGGGTTACATGTTTATTAACTTTTCTCCTCCATTCCCCTTCCCTGTTAGCCTTAGGGATACATGTTTATTGACTTTTCTCCTCCAACCCCTTTCCCTGTTAGCCTTAGGGATACATGTTTATTAACTTTTCTCCTTCAAACCCTTTTCCCTGTTAGCCTTAGGGATACATGTTTACTGACTTTTCACCTCCAACCCCCTTCCCTCTTAGCCTTAGGGATACATGTTTATTGACTTTTCACCTCCAACCCCCTTCCCCGTTAGCCTTAGGGATACATGTTTATTGACTTTTCACCTCCAACCCCCTTCCCCGTTAGCCTTAGGGATACATGTTTATTGACTTTCCTCCTCCAACCCCCCTCCCTGTTAGCCTTAGGGATACATGTTTATTGAGTTTTCTCCTCCAACCCCCTTCCCTGTTAGCCTTAGGGATACATGTTTATTAACTTTTCTCCTTCAAACCCTTTTCCCTGTTAGCCTTAGGGATACATGTTTACTGACTTTTCACCTCCAACCCCCTTCCCTCTTAGCCCTAGGGATACATGTTTATTGACTTTTCTCCTCCAACCCCCTTCCCTGTTAGCCTTAGGGATACATGTTTATTGACTCTTCTCCTCCAACCCCCCTCCCTGTTAGCTTTTTAGGGACACATGATTATTGACTTTTTTCCTTCAAACCCTTTTCCCTGTTAGCCTTAGGGATACATGTTTACTGACTGGGAAATAGATAGTAGTAAATGGCCAGTGAATGAGTTCTCATTCACTGGGCATTTACCACTTTTTGTTGCGCCACTTTTTATTTGCACACCCAAAAACATCTGAAGATGAGCCATTTAAAACCTTCCAAAATTTTAACAATATTTACGCATATGAGTAATATCATCTTTTTGACGTGAATACGTCTTTATATTTGCTACCATACGGGAGCAATCCAAAAAATCTAACGATAACAAAATCGGGGGATACAGTTTGACGTGGTAGTTTCAAATCTATCCTCTACATCCAAAATTAAATTACCACTGGATAGCTAAAGGATCAAAGAATTCATTACGATTAGCGAAAACACCTAATCGTAACCCTCTTTACCCCCGTGACGAATCACGGGGGGTAAAGAGGGAAGAGCCGCCCTTTTGAGGTTAATTTAATGCGCATCGAAATTTGCAATTACTATAGCTTTTGACTCGTAGAAGCTACGATGTTCGTTTGAGTTTTAATCATCAGCTGTCGTCAAAATCTATCGATTGTATATAAAACATTAGTTTAAAGTAGGGACCGTGAATATAAAAAGACGTTAGAATAAAAAAATATCCAAAATATATAGATAATGTCGGCTTATACGCGTCGAAAAGCCAAAACTATAAAGTTATTAATTAATAAAGTTATATATTTTAACACAATAATTATTTGTTTCCTTGCTTTCAATGTAAGCACATAAATAAAAATATTTTATTTAAAATAGATAACCAGTTACATATGCGTATTCAAGTGTAACACACGGCCGTGTCCATCACACAGCCATACCCCACATTTTTCTACCGTCATGTATCAAATACTATATATTAAAAAATATAATACGATTTTTAAAAAATCAAACTGTTCTCAAGCATTTTACGGTATTTACGTCTGCCGCGGTTGCCTTGAAACCAAACAAGCACTAGATGAACCATAACTTACACAGAATTCCGCTGATTCTATTAATCGGCCGCCGCAGGATGTTCATCCCTAAGCTATTTTTTGATACAAGGTTTCAGGAAGTTCGATTTCGATGGATGAAACCGGTTTTTCTCTTTCGTCCGAACGGATTGACCCTTCTGCGGAAATAACTGGGGGAGGAGGAGGATAACATTCCTTGCTCCCGCATTCGAGAAAGTGTTCTCATGCGTATCTCCATTTCGAATCCCTGCGCCCACAATAATAACCCGAAACTAGTTTCGGAAAAAGATACCCAATTTGAGGAACTATATTATTGCGCGTATCGTAATTATTCCTTGCGATGCTGTTGACTGACTTTTGAGTTGGCGAGGCTCTTCCTGCAATGGCTTCTGATACGACTGCCCCACTGATAGAATTCATAATTTCATATCTATTCTAATGGGGAAAAAAAATATAAACTCATCTTTTCTTCTTGTTTCTTCTTGTCAAGAAGAAAATGCATTTCAAAACAAGCAAGTTTTACGTTTCAGTTTTCTATGGCTGTTCAACGAGTTTTTACAGATATTAAACCGTATATTTGAACGCTAATACGAAACCGACAATATTTTTTATCCCCTTTAAGATTCACTAATTCAATACCTCAGATGCCTTAGAAATGCTGTTTTCAAGCAGTGACATCAGCATTTCTCTTCCTGCTCTCCACATTCCACTTATGCCATCATCTCCTTTGTAGCAGTAAAGTGCAGTTAAATTTTCATTTATGTATAATTACATTTACAGTACTGCACATTTGTTTTTTTATAGGTTTAAATAAGCAACCATTTGTGGGTCTGGAACGGATTTATCCAATTTACGTTACATCTTATGTGAAAAAATAATTCCCATTTTAACTTTCTCCTGGAACGAATTGTGTACGAATAGCGAGGTTCCACTGTAGTGTTATATTCACGCCAATTAAATATCCCCATATAAGGTAAATGACCCGGTAGTGGACACAGTTAAGAAGATTTTCGTACTCTTTTACGTGGCAAAATTTTGTCAAGGGACTTACATCAATGTTTGCATATTTAGCTTAATCGTCAACTATTTCTCTAAAAATTAATTAGCTGCGAGGTTCCACTGTAGTGCTTTATATTCACGCCAATTAAATATCCCCATATAAGGTAAATGACCCGGTAGTGGGCACAGTTAAGAAAATTTTCGTACTCTTTTACGTGGCAAAATTTTTTCAAGGGACTTTCATCAATGTTTGCATATTTAGCTTAATCGCCAACTATTTCTCTAAAAATTAACTACCTATAAAATGCCTTTCCCATTGTGTGTGGGATTTATTTTCTTCACTCAACGAATGTATTAGAAGCTGAATTTAACTTTTCCATTTTGTCATTTTTGAAGGAGCTTCTAATTTCGCCGTAGCCAATTTACTCCCATGTGCCTAATTCTGTAATCCATTGCATTTTTTCATTTCAGTGATAACATAATGGAATATTGTGTAAGCTGTATTACTGTATATGAGAATTTAACATCACAAAACACAAAGCAGTTTAGAATAAATTGTGAACATTGCGCATTTATTTTCCGTGCTGTTATTCAAGAAATGTACCAAGGAAAATTAAGTTTGGCATCTTACTAGTTTCATACTGTTGTTTTAAGCTACGTAATTTATTTAGTTACCAAATGAGGCATTTATTAGAAAAAAATTTTTAAGATGCCTCAGTATTGAACGATATCTGCAAAAAATTAGTATTTAAAAATTGGGACAAAATGAGGCATTTACTTTGTAGATGTTCTTTTAAAGATGTCTCAGTATTGAACTAGAGCAGCGATATATTCAAAAGTTAGAATATTTAAAAATTGTGCATATACCTTTTCATTTTTAATTGAACGTCATAATTATATCACTTGGAACTTATATCTTACATCACATATTAAAAGGTTTGTGACAGTTATTTAGAAAGTGCAAAAATATCTATTTTTCTTAATTGGCGAAAAAATTGACGCCAAAGCTTGGCGCTTGAAATGTTCGACTGCGCGGCAAAGTTCTTTTTTCCATTATTGGCGGCATATGTCATTTTGGCTACGTTTTCTTTTAAATTTGGCGATGCAAGACTCCTGGGGGTGCAAAGGCATGAGGGCTGGCCCGCGTCGACCAGTTGCGCCACTTTTGAAGATTCTTAATGTAACCATAACTTTATTTGCATTTATTTATTGTTAATTTATATAGCTGAAATCGTAAACTTAAGAGAATTCAATTTTGAAAAGCAAACTTAATAGAGCTAATTATAAAAACTGCATGTTCAAAACATATTATCATTTTTGGGTTATCGTAATCAAATTCTGATCTCCAAATTCATAATTCTGCAAAATTTATATATATATTTCACTAAACGTGGGCCAGTTACGATTAAATTTTGCGGTACGATACGATACTGACATCAAACAATGGTAAAACGATATTTAAAAATTTGTTTAAAGATTAGCATAGAAAAACTAACATAATATTTGTATTTATTATCGTAACTTCTGGGACCTTAAATTTAATTCTATTTCTTAAAAAGTAGCTCCATTTATAACCAATATTTTAACTTCCAATTCTTTGGAGTGGCAACACCTGAGTTTGTTTACATCGAGCGATCATGTTTGACTGTTGAACCTGCAGCCCGCAGATGTTCTGCGTGGATCAGCTAGTTCTTATAATTATTTTATGGTTTTCTAGAACTATGTTAAAGTTGAGAAGTTTCGTTGCGCTTATCAGAAATCACTAGCTTTCCATCAAACCTCTCTTTTGTAATGCATAGACAAAATTGCAAAACATTTTATTACAGTTATACCATTAAAAAAAAAAGAGCTTTGACTGGCAGAGTGTCAAGAAGAATCCATTCATGTTCAAGGGAGGAACTGATGGTTTTCGGAATGTGCCGTTTCTGTTCTCGTTTAAGTTCGTTTAGCGTACTTAGTTTTTTTCCGAACTGATGCTATATGCCAGTTTATAAATTTAGTTGTTTTCAACATACATACAAGCACACATGCTAATAATCGCACCTGCTCAACGAACTTCCCTAAAACTCGAATGGATTCGTCCTTTTCTGCCATGCGCAGAAGCGTCCAAGTGCCAGAGCTTCGTAGTCGAACTGTACCAACCGGAAAGAAACTGCGACCAACTTAAATGCTACTGGCGCAATATCACAATTTTTGAAAATATTGTTCTAAATTCCACTTCAATAACTGTTTTTCCACTCTTTATAGCGTTAAGAGCACAAAAATAGGTTACAATTTGAAAACGAAAGAGTTCTGTTCGCCGCCATTTTGAAATAAACACAACACGGTTATCTCTTTTCATCTACGCACACACACACCAACTGATATAAACAACCACATTAAGAGATTTGCCATGGAATGCTGAGTTGTATGATATTACCGCAGCAGCCTAAAAGTCTTCCTGTGCAAAAGAATCCATTTTAATAATTCCACGTACGACCCAGAAAAATTGTATTTGAACCGAATCCAGTCTCAAAGCTGTTACCCATTAATCCATCATTTCGAATAACGTTGAAATGCGAAGCTTTATTGTTCGGCAGCGAATGAGAATTCTTTGAACCATGTCTGGCGATGGAAAAAATTCATTTTGTTTCGCTTTGCTGTCTTCCTTGCTATATTGTTGTTGCGTTTTTCTTAGGTTTGAATGAGATGAGTCTGTAAATAAGTGATTAAAGTCAAAACATTCTTCAAATACAAACGAATAAGAGGGTCATTTAGAGATATAGATGGACATGCATATAAAATTGGAATACTGTATATTGGTGACGTTAAATTCAATAAATAACAAAAATTTCTTGCAATTCCAAATATAAAACGGGAAACTTACTATAAGGGACCGTTCATAAATGATATGACGCTTTTTCCCCATATATTTAACCCCTCCCCCCTTTGTCACAAAATGTCACACTTCAACAACCCCCCTTTTTCACATGTCACGCTATGTTAAATAAGCATGGTGTCACACTTCTTCCTACCCCTCCCCTCCCCTTGTCACAATTTGTCACAACCCCTCTCGAAGCGTGACATCATTTATGAATGATCCCTAAAGTTTATTTCAAAAGGAATGTTTGAAAACTTATCAGATTAAACCAGTGATTTTCAACCACTGTGCCGCGGCACATTAGTGTGCCGCCAAAAATTTAAAGTGCGCCGCCAAATTTTAGAAATGTATACTGTAAAAATTTTAATGCTTTTTTTTTTAATTACGAGTAAAGTTTGTTAAAAAAAAAGATCGAGACTATTAAATGTAAAAGACGATATGCGAGTAGAATTGTCATTTTTACGCCCAAATCTAAAAGAATAAGTTATCAAAGAACATCAAGCTCAAATTTCTCATTAAATGTATTCTTATTATTACCTTATAATTAATCCCTTAATAAACGTAATGTTGGTTTTGTCGTATATATTATACTAGCTGGTCCCTCCCCCCCCCAGAAAATCTGCGGTCTATAAGTTCAACAATCAAACTTGAGAATGATCGCTCGACATAAGCAAAGCAAGATGTTGCCATTCCAAAAAATCGAAAGTCAAAAATTGAGTTATGAATTGAAATACTTTTTAATAAATAGGAATAAATGTGTTAAAGATCGTAAGTTAAGATAATAAATACAAATTTTATTTTACTTTTCCATGATAAAACAAATTTTTAAATATCGTTGAACTATAGTTTGTGTTTTGCATGATGTCAATAGCGTATCGTATCGTATCGCAAAATTTAATCGTAACTGGTCCACGCTAAGTAAAATATATAAAATATATATATATATATATATGGATTATTTTATTTTTCATTCAAAATTATTTTCATAAAAACTATATTATACAATGTATTATAGGTAAGTAAACAACTTTTAAGCTTATATTTTTCTTTGTGTGCCGCTGAATGTTGAAATCGTTAAAAGTGTGCCGCAAATAAAACAAAAACAAAAAAAAAGTTGAGAATCACTGTCTTAAATGTTAGCATTATACGTTTACTATAAATCTGAACAATTTATGCATGCTTCAACTCATATACGTTCGAAGAAGGGACACCTCTATTAAAGGGACAACATGTCTAGTGCCTTAGTGTCCCATACAGAAAGGTTCTACTGTATATATATCGCTTGTAGAAATGAACAGTGTCATATCTGCAAAAAATCGTGTTTTTTTTTGTTTTTTATATCAATATTTTCAGATTTTTGAGCTCTTTATATTGGGAATACTGCCGTAAGTAAATGTTCAAAAATTAAGTCTAGAGGTCAACTGTATATTTTTGGTGCAATATTGCAATAACTACTTTTTGTAGTTATTTCTAATTTTTTTGACATCATTAACATCCATCAGGTGAGAGAAAACTAGAACAATAACTATTTTCTGAACAAAATCTTATAATCGATTTTGTAATTTTTTTAATGGCAAAAAAAATTTCAAATTATTAAAGAACTAATTTCTATATAACTAATTATTATAGTACATAGTACTAATCATTGAAGCAAATAAGGTAAATAAATGAAACAAATTGTAAAACGTTCAAATTCGTCTCTTGAAAAATGTCCATTTTGCAGATGTGACACTGTTCATTTCTATAAGCGATATGTTACCGGCATTATATGAATAGAATGCCTAGGCATTGTATATAATGCCGGACGTTTTTAGGCAGAGTATCAAATATGAGAAGCATTACACACTTTCCCTAGGCATTGTATATAATACCTAGGCATTCTATAGAATAACAAATGCTATTTTGCAAAGTATGAAAAAAGCGTCCTGATGAGGTTATAATGTAAATGATGTGCATTTCTCAAAAATCAAATGTTGTCCTGAAAAAATAATGAGGTTTCCATTTTTGTTTTCCACAATCATTACACCGTAGCGATTCAGCAACCAACAATCCCTGAGTTCCATCTTAGTAGTCATTTTGGCATTTGGTACACCATTTATTAACTTCTGGTAAGTAGTATCGATTAAGAAAACGTTATTTTTTGCAGCGTTAACTCTCCTTTTGCACTTATGGACGGAGTTCTTAACGAATCGGAGATGTACTTTATACTTTGCCAGTTTCTCATTCGGCATTGTATAGAACACTTAGGAAATGTGTGAAATATAAATCGCTTCATACATTGCCGGATAGTTTCAGGCATTATATACAATGCCTAGGTATTCTATGTTGTTGTTGTCGTATCCTCGCGCGAAGCAAAGGAAGAATGGGAGCGCTACTCTTGTCTAACGGGGCCCTTAAAGGCAGAATTCCGGATTCCGCCCTTTTACAAGTGGTATCCTAATTTTTTGAACCAGCTTCCAGATGAAAGACCGCCACCTGGGGTTGGCACCCTCAGAGGTATCGTTTCACTTGGAGGACATTGGAGCCACGACCTATTTAACGTGTACCAGCTCCCTTTAGCGTACACGGCCTCACAGGAACCAGCCACGAGAGGTTGTCACCCTCCCAAACACTGACCTAAGTCGATGTTGCTTGACTTTCAGCGTTCTGCGGGAACCGAGCTTCTACCGACTGGTCCACTGCGGGACTAGGTATTCTATAGAATGCCGGATTTCAAACTTTGCCAATAACATATATATATATATATATATGTTAATTTTTAGTTACACACGAAACAAAATTGTTGAACGAAGGATAAATAAAAGTTTGAAGAGAGGTTGGAACTGCCCTCAGATCTGCGGCATGTTTAGAAGCCTGGTAACCCAGAGCGCACGTCAAGACGAGGTCCATCCGAGGCATGGTGATGATGATGATGATGCGCACATTCCCGGGCGCACCGTACCGTGACAGGTGACTGGCACGACACCCAGTGTTCCGGGTGTTCGGAAGGCCCGAGACTTCTTTGGAGAAGAAGGGGTGGAATGACCCCGTCCCGCTCTTCAAGGCCGCGGCGATGTGGGCCACGCAGACGATTTTATGTTATTGTTTGCAAGTTCATCTGCTGGATGGAATGCGATTTCGTCGCAGCATACGCAAATCATTCTGCAAATTAGCAATTTGTAAGAGCAAATGACTTGTTAAAGCTAAATGTCTCTTTCGGAAGATTTGCAAATAACTCAACAAGCGTAGCAGACAGTCCTAAAGTTCAAGAACTACAAATCGTTAGTCTGAGAATATTAAAGTGGTCCATTCAGTCCGACCGTGAAAATTTGATATAGCTGCCTTTATACGCATTTTATTTGTAAAATGTGTGCCCTTTTTGGTGAATAATTGCCGGACATATATGTTTAGCCATGTTGTAAATGTTTTTAAATAAAAATAGTTTCTCCTTTACCCTAGGCGGTGGGAAGTATGCTTCCCGCCAAATTCGTCAAATTATAGATGATTATAGTAAGCTATTTTACCCTTTCTGATTGGCAGAATCTTGCCAAAGACTCTGGGAAATATATTTACCACCACATGCATCAATATTCAAATATTATAACTACCCCCCCTCAAAGGGGGGGGGGAATCATGCTAATCTTATTTACTGTCTTATGTGAATTTCTTTTTAGAAAAAAAAAACAAAATCTGAAAAATATTTTAACATACCGATACTACAAAAAAATTGCACTTTAAAGGGTTAAAATGATTTTAATGCATATGAAAAACTAAAGCTTTATTGAACTGTAAACGAAAATAGAATTATTTTCTTCATAGGTTCCAGGCTGTGGTTCATTCAGGATATTCCTTGTTGTACTTAACAATAAAAAAATAACAAATTCTGTGCTCCAGTACTTCAAAAGGAGAAATCAGGTGCTCCCTTGAGAATGAAGAGGATGAACCAATTGGAAATAGCACCACCAGATCTGAGACAAATGGCTTTGCCCAATTCGAATTAGGATCAAGACCCACAGAGAACTTAAGCCCAAACTTCTCCTTTAAATTCATTCGTACTCTGAAGAAGCCTGAAACATATCTAAACTAATAAAAAACCTCAGTGGCGCGCCAGCCCTTTTGGGGGCATGGCCCTGTGCCCATCACAGCTTTCGAGACGGAGAGTCTGGGGTGTAGAAGCAGACGTTCCGGTCAAGTGGTCGACCTGACGCGGAACCCCCAGTGTTTAGTTCCCAAGCATTCTTGGTCCTCATTTTATCGACCTACTGCAGGGATGAACTCAAACATATCAGGCTAGCCAAAAACCTCCGAGATCATAGTTTCCCAAACTTTCGATATTATTGTGCATCCTTCTATGATTTTTATAATACTGAGTACCCCTCGTCAATACATAAACATATATATATTAACGAGCAGAGAAAATGCGTTTAAAGATTTTAAATGTAGAATGAAAGCAGCAATAGTCATTAACTAAAACCGGAATATCTTTCAAAGTATTGCTCACATAAGTTTGAAAATTTTCACGAGGCTTTAAAACAGTTTTATCTATCGAAATAAGTAATAAAAAAATATTTCTGAACAATTTTGAGGTACTGTGCTGAAATTTTGTGAAGCGTCCGAAAACGGACCCAAATTTCCTCTGGCGCTAACCTGGCTATACAATCCATAATTTACACAAGTTAACTGCTGTAGGAGCCAGGGGTTTGTAAAGTGTTTTTAATAACGATTGCAAAATTTAGTTTACTATCTCAAAACTGGAGTCCCGGGCTTTGATTTTGACCAGGACGCAGATTGTATGAACTTTTTTTTTTTTTGATTTGAACAATTTTCCGTTCAATTTTGAACAGATCAAAGAATTGTAGCATTATCACCTATGATGAAATATGAAGCTAAGTAATCCCTGGACTTAAGATCAAAGTTCCTTCAGATATGCTTATTAAAGAAGTTCTCTGCTTGAAATATGTGTGAATTTGAACAATTTTTGTTCAATTTTGAACAGTTAAAAAAATCACATTGCGCCTACGGAGAAATTTCAGTCCGATGTATAAATCCTGATCAACAGACGGATTTGTTTGTAACAAACTTTATCGGAAGAAGTTTATTACGTAAAACATGTACAGAGACGAAGTTATCCAGAACTAAAAAAGCCTATTTTCCAATGAACGAGTTTGATCTGGATTTCGAAGGAGATTTCTGAATGAATTAATGAATGAAAGAGTGAATGAATAAATGAGTGAAATAAATAAAAAATCAAAGGAAGGAATGAATACATGAATGAGGGAATGAATTAATGAATAGATGAGTGAAAGAATAAATAAATAATCAAATGAAAGAATGAATACATGAATGAGGGAATGAATTAATGAATAAATGAGTGAAAGAATAAATAATCAAAGGAAATAATGAATACATGAATGAGGGAATGAATTAATGAATAAATGAGTGAAAGAATAAATAAATAATCAGAGGCAGCCATGAATACATGAATGAGGGAATGAATTAATGAATAAATGAGTGAAAGAATAAATAAATAATCAAAGGAAATAATGAATACATGAATGAGGGAATGAATTAATGAATAAATGAGTGAAAGAATAAATAAATAACCAAAGGAAGCTATGAATACATGAATGAGGGAATGAATTAATGAATAAATGAGTGAAAGAATAAATAAATAATCAAAGGAAGGAATGAATACATGAATGAGGGAATGAATTAATGAATACATGAGTGAAAGAATAAATAAATAATCAAAGGAAATAATGAATACATGAATGACGGAATGAATTAATGAATAAATGAGTGAAAGAATAAATAAATAATCAAAGGAAGCTATGAATACATGAATGAGGGAATGAATTAATGAATAAATGAGTGAAAGAATTCCCTGTGGCCCCCAAGATTTTTCCATGGCCCATCTTGAGAAACCCTGAAACTTCTTGTTGGCTTGTCGAAATTCAAGAAAAAACACTGTCTAAAGTTACAGCAAACTGCACAAAAACAAAGCGAAGGAATCTATCACAATCAAACATCAAAGTGTCGATAATTAGGATCCGGTTATGTCAAGACCATGACGGAGACCGATAGCTATAATGAGTAAGCATGTGTCTTGCTTTGTTTAAGTACGCCGATTAACTTGTTATAAAGTAATCCATTGTAAACTTGTTGCCTGAAGGAACGCCGATTCAACTCGGCTGCGAACGAACACTGACGCAGCATTACTTCCTATTTATTGTTTGTAAATCGGTTTTATTCCTTTTATTTTTTCTCCCAAAAGATCTTATCGATTCCAGGCTTTATGGTAGTTTTATCGCCTTTTATGATAGCGTGGACGTCGCTTTCAAAGTGTCATGATACTGGTGGATGTACCAGGCAACTGTCGGTTTTACGTGACAGCTTTTGCGTTGGAAAACGCGAAACAGAAGTTCATTGATTTCATTCAATACGCTGTATTGATCTTTTTTAATTGCAGTTTATTTATTGCTTTGAATTGAAATAGTTGACCTCAAGGGTTTTTGATGGTTCTAGAAAACGTCAGTCAGGAAGTCGGGAGACTTGTTTATTTTTTGAAGGGAAATCTTGCAATTAACAAATCACATTACTTCAAGTGGTAGTTAAAAATAATGCAAGAATGTTATGCGTGAATCGAGAAAATGGCAAATCATGTTATGAAAAACGCAAAAAAAACATTTAATAAACAAAAGCACATATGAAAAATCTTAGAGCACACAACTATCGAAAATCCATTTCCTTATTTTTGCACTTTTAAAACAATATACGACATCACGAGATGCATGTAAATTAAAATCAAAGTTAAAGTCATTATTGTCAATAATAAAAATATTTTTTCCGCTTGTGACAAAAAATTAACAAACAATTCTCTTCAATTAACTTCATTTAACGAAAAATTTATTTTCAAAGTATTTTTTCACTAACTGGTTTTGCCTTAAGCCATCAAAGGATAAAATAAATAAATAAATAAAAATGTATAACAACTCTTCCCATTGACTTGTTTTATACCGGTGGGTTTTAGTTTTATGTCCTGCCAAGTTTTTTTTAAAAAAAAGTCTCTTACAAATACAAATTGATAAAAAATCTGATGGTGATTGTTGCTTTTGGGGGACCCTACTTTCTTGCAAAGTGCAGGTATGAAGCATCTCTGGGCAGCATAGCGTATGCTGCCCCCAGGGGTCGCGCCACAGGAAATTCAGGTCCGTTTTCGGACCCTTCAGAAAATTCCAAACTTCTAAATGGTACTTTTTACAGAATTATTTATTAAATACGCTGCAAAAAATAGTAACATTTTTTAAAACTGCATGTTTAAATTTTGAATTTTTACAAAATTATTTGAAATTTCACATATATCTTTAAAAATTCACAAAAATCGAACCCTAGTAAAAATAATGGATCGACCCCTGCGAGGGGACCTGCCATATTCAGACCCTATTTCTACAGATTTATTGTTGCTTCCGAAAAACCATGGTCCCAATTAAACTCAGTTTCTTAGTAGCCATCTCAGTTATTTTATCATCCTTACCACTCATTCTACATTTTTTCTTCATCAACAATTGTAACTCAAACAAGCAAAAGGGAAAAACTACGATTATTTCTCTTTTTCGTTCTTCAAACTCGCGCACAACAAAAACAGTTAATAAACCCATTTTTTAAACCTTCATATAAGCTACAAAATGTTTAACAAGGTCACATCACTCTGAAAATAAACCTGCTTATGAGATACATTTCTATTCACCCCATGCAGACGATGGCAAAACATTCTAAATTAAGTAAAACATACGTGCTCTCGTTGAACTAGATTTAACAAATCCAAAACTGTTTTAGAACTGTCTCGTATTTTAACTGGAATATTAATAACCCAAGGATTCAAATATTTTCTTGGCAGGAAAACGTTTAGAGCTGTTTGCGCCCGCTGTGCAAACAGTTGTGACCGGGTTTCTAATGGTTGATATTTGTTCAAGTAGCGCTGAGGGGCTGAAGAACTTAATGTAGAGCGGAATGATACTTAGACCAAGAATGGTTGACATAAAGTTTGGAATTTGGTAATTGCTTTCAGTAAAGGAAATGGACGATTTTTGCATTTATATGAGCAATGAAAAATGGCATTTAGTCGTACGTGAATTTTAATATCAGGAAATTTATGTTATAGATCGTTAATTACAGTACAGAAGATTGCCTAAAGACAATTTGTTGGTTTATGGAATCTTTATCCATAAAATATCGAGTAAATGTACGAGGGATATTTAGTTGAAAAAAAATATTAATAATAATAACTCTTTACTTATTCTAGTTAAGGCAAAATAATTACATTTTTAGGATATAAATTTTAAAGATTATATTTATTTATTCACTCATAAATTGTGAACATTAAAATGTGTGGAGTCTAGACAATTTTTACTAAGAGAACAATTATATCATGTAAGTACAAATACTTCGTTTTGTTAATTAACAATAGAACAACGAACGCCATCTGCATCGAGTGTTTTTTTTTCTTCGTTGTTTCATATTTTTCTTCAATACAGTACGAAGTTCAAAATTCGGAATGCTCCGGATTTTGGTGAGTTGTAAACAAAGTCGATGTTGTAAACAAAGTCTAACAATTTTCCGTTGTTCGAATCTTTTAATACCACACCCATCTAACGAACTAAGCAGTTTTTTGTAGTGTCATCTTTTCGGAAAAAGAGAGCTCAACGATAGAAGATTTATATGTACACTTCATTGTAACATACATATCATAAAATACAAAAAAGTGGTTGCCTTGTGGTCAAAATTCGACCGTAGTTCATTACATTTTTAAGTGGAAACGTATTTTTAAGTGATGATGATAATGCGCACATTCCCGGGCGCACCGTACCGTGACAGGTGACTGGCACGACACCCGGTGTTCCGCGATTTGAGATTTTTGTTTTTATCAGAAAGTATACCTATATAATCTTTGCATACAATAGTTTTCCTGAATTTTGTTCAATTACGTCAGCTGCGAGCGCGTACAAATTCGTCATTATGCATTAATTTTCGTGGAAAAGGATGATTTTAAAAACTTTACAAACGTTGTAATTCGAAGGGACATATTTTACAAAGATTCTCTATGATTAAATGAGATCGTTTTGCTATTAAAAATAAAGTATATGGTTCAGGAAAAAACTAACGGTTCTTTCAAACGGAAGTAATTTTGCAAGCACTATACGACATTTTGTTTAATATTGTGTATAGATAAGGTACAGTGATTGCAAAGGCCTGCGTTTTATTTTGTATTAGTGTAGATTTTCGTTCTACAAAGTATAAAGCTGGTAGTCGGCCCGGTGGCGTCGTGGTAAGGTGTGGGACTCGTACGTCCCTGGTCATGAGATCGAGTCTTAAAGTGTCGGTGGATTTTCAAGATTCAGAAAATCATCTGCGCCTTAATCATAATGTTGTATGATTATACGGCATGTAAAAGTTCCCTTAAGAAGACATTTGGCTCGGATACTCTCTGCTAAATTAAAATTCCTGATGCAATTTTGCATCAACGGAGTCCGGGGGTTCACCTTTTGAGGTGAAGAAACTGGCCGTCGAAATTCTCATGCGGCGATGATACCACACTCATTTTGGCGCCGCCTAAGGAGATGGTGCCAATCTCGGGAGAATGCACTAGGACTAATTGGCAGAAGCAAACAGCAGCTCATTAGAAAACAAAAATAAATAAAGCTGGTGCGATGACTTTTAGAAAGAGCATTAAATAAAAAAATAGCTTGAATAATAATAAATATTCTAATTAATAACTACGAAAGCATTCAGAAAGATGACCATCCCCCCCAGTAAAAACAAAGATAAAATATCTAAGAACTGGAAGCTGGAATGACCTTCTTTCGCTGACAGACATAAATATAATTTAAACATCAAAAAAGCAGATTTTCAACAAAAGGAATCGTCTTGAAGAAGCGATGAGAAAATGAGCGAATAAATATAATAAAAAAACAGTCTAAGAATTCACGTTCTTGGTCAAGAATTTTACCTTTACCGGCGTCAAGGTAAAACCATATCATTCACATTTACAATTTAATTAGGTCATATTTCTGAAAGTAATACAATATAAGTTGTAATAGGTCTAATGATGTTTTGGAAAATAAACTGCCTTCTGTTTGTATTGCTTCTAAAGCACTGGAATTAATCATAAGCGATACATTTATTAATATTTATACATGGATATTTCATACGTAATTAATTCTTGTATTTAAACATTCTTTTACTAGAATTTCAACAGTCCCGAACATTAAAAATACAAATCAACATTAGAAGCATAAAATAACATTAAACATTGCATATGTTTAATTCCACACACATTGTTAAATCTTATTATTGAGATAAAATGGCCTATTTTTAAGCACATCGTGTTCTTGTAACAACCCCAATTCAAAATGACTTAGATTTGAATGACATGGTTTTGAAACAACACAACTAATATTGAAAGCAGCTTACGGCAGGTGAGGAATTAATAACTACTATTATTAGTTATAGATTGGAAACTGATACAAATTAGCATTTATTGTTTCTTCATAATCGAGTTCTACGCTTCAAACAAAAATAGTACATACTATTTTTCTGGATTATAAGCAATAACAACATGGGAATTGCAATTTGAATTGCAGCAATCGTAAATTACACCATAAAATGATTTTGATGACGGTTTTTTTTTTCTTTTGACGTAACGTTATAAATTTTAAAACCAATGCATGACTTTTAAAAACAATACACTAAGGCTATAAATAGAGAATTGTTGTCAAATAGAGAAATTGAACTTGTCCGATTTATTAATTTATTTATTACTATCTGGTGCACCGCAGAACATTTGCGGGCTATAAGTTCAACAATCAAACTTGAGAATGATCGCTCGACATAAATAAGATAAGGTGTTGGCATCGCAAGAAATCGAAAATCAAAAATTGAGTTAGGAATGGAAATACTTTTTAATAAATAGAATTAAATTTGTTAAAGATTGTAAGTTACGATAATAAATACAAATGTTATTTTAATTTTCCATGATAATCATTAAACAAATTTTTAAATATCATTGCCCTACAGTTTGTTTTCTGCATAATGTCAGTATCGTATCGTACCGCAAAATTTAATCGTAACTGGTCCGCGTTAAGTGAAAGTTTAAAATCGTAAAAAACTTTAAAACTCAAACGGCAAAAGAAAAGAAATCGCTAGGTATAAACAAAACTAAGGTGATGCCATTCCAAATAATTGGAAATTAAAACTTGAGTTATGGATAGAAATACTTTTTAAGAAATAGAAACAAATGTGTTAAGTTCGTAAGTTACGATAATAAATGCAAATATTATGTTACTTTCCCATGCTAATCTTAAAATAAATTTTTAAGTATCGTTGTACCTTAGTTTGTTTTTGCATGTTGTCAATATCGTATCGTACCACAAAATTTAATCGTAATTGGTCCACGTTAAGTGAAATATATATATGGATTATTATTATTATTGTTAATAAGTTTCCATACATTCCTTATCTAATTTTGTACTTCAAACCGCAATATACATTGTGCTAGAAAATAAGAAAACACATGCATTGTTTTTTTAATTGTAGCAACCGTAAGATGCATTAAATAATTTTTTCAGCCGGCACGTTGGCGCCGTGGTAAGGCGCGGGATTCTCACGCCCCAGGTCAAAGGATCGAGCCTGGCAGTGCTGGTGGATTTCCAAGATGCAAAATATCGTCTGCGCCCATGCCGTATGATTAAGCGGTTTGTAAAAGATCCCTTTTGAATAGACATTTGGCTATAGTGCAATTTCGCATCAACAGAGTCCGGGTGTTCAACCTTTCAGGTAAAGAAACTGGACGTCGAAATTCTCATGCGGCGATGGTATCGCACTCATTGTAGTGCCACTGAAAAAGAAGGTACCAAATAACCAAACATCCTGCCATTGGTCTCAGAGCCCAACAGCAGCCCATTAGAAAAAAACGATCATGAAATGAAGCAAAACTTTTAATATTAAAAGTAACGCGCTTGACTTTTTAAAATTTGAAACCATCTTGCGATTTATTTATTTATTATTATAATTTTAACAATTGAAAGCAATTGGAACTTATTTCTTTCCGCTAATCGAATCTTACATTTCAATGAACAATCTGCGTTCTTAAATGAAATTGATGAAGGTGTGTTCAAAGAAAAGTCCCGTTCAATTCAAAACTGCTAATTACAAACAATTTATGGCTTTAACCTTCGAACTTTGACATATTTTCTGCATAATAATCAAACCATCAAATCTTAGTTAACATCTTCATGACCTACAGACCCATGGGAAAAGGTTTAACACGTGAACTGAATTTGTTACTTTAAAATTGCAGGCATATAAATCTCCTTTCTTCAATATCATAAACTTTTTATCTTGTATTCCTCAAATCCTAGTGGAGTGTTGTTCATTAAACTTTACATAACTCTTTCGACAATTAATATTAGCTTGTTTGGTAACAGTTTAATCATTATTTCCCCAACTGAACTTTTTTTCCCAACTGATGTCTATCTCTTCTTTTCAGTTCATTTATAAATTCAAATTTCATCTCAATATTACCTACAATGTTAATTATTTTTCTTTAAGAGTTCGAAGTTCAAATTTTCTCTTCATTCTTAGCAAAATGTTGCCATCATTGGATTTTAAAAATTCAATTTCATAATAACTGAAGTTTTTTTTATTAGTGGTGTCATATATTACTAAAGTTTTTTCTACTAGTTGTGTCATATTTTACTTAAGTTTTTTCTATTGTTAGCGTTTAGGACCTCTTTGGCAACAATATCATTGATAGTTGCCATTTTTTGTTTTCAATTTTTTTTTTCATTGATTCATCACTCATAAAGCAAAACTTTTATGCTTTGAATTTTTTGTAAGTCAAATATTTTTTGGGGGAAAAAATATAAACTGAAGTAACGCAGAAAAAACGAAAAATTCAAAAAACTTACAAAAAGAATTAAAAAAAAAAGTGCTTATGTTATCATGAAAGTAAAGCATAAATTTGATATGTTTTTTGATGTCTTGATTACATTTATATCTATACCTTAGGAATGAAAGGAGGTCATTGCAGCTTCCAGTTCTTAGATATTGTAACTTTGTTTTTACTGATAGTCATCTTGATCAATTATCTTTGATGTTTTAGTCACTGGGTTAGTTATATGCATATTAATGGGAGCGGTACCATAACACCATTTTTTTTCTCTATGGGGTTTTTATTTACAATTTTTGTCTCGTGTCATGTTATATCATTTCATAAGAAATTTAATATTAAAAAAAACTGGGTTTCTTAAATATAATTTGAAAATTTTAATTTTTAAAACGAAATTTAGCAATTTTTAAAAATGCATCTTCTTTTTCGAAAATTGGCGTAAAGTCTCAAAATCTTTTTTATTGATTCATGACTCATAAAGCAAAACTTTTATGCTTTGAATTTTTTTATAAGTCAAATACTTTTTCTAAAAAATATATAAACTGAAGTACCGCAGAAAAAACAACGAAAAATTCAAAAAACCTACAAAAAGAATTTTTTTTAAAAAGTGGTTACGTTATCATAAAAGTAGAGCATAAATTTGTTATGTATAGTTTCAGGAACATGTGGGGAAAAAATCCACATTATAGATCCAAATTTAAAAAGCCTTTTTATTTTAATTGAGATGAAATGCGCAAAAAACAAAGTGAGAGAAAATAGCATTTTAAGCTTTCGACTTGCAAAAACTTAAATCCTTTGTTTACCAAAATTTGAAGTAAGGAACTTTTTTTTTCAGTTACAGTCACGACGTAAATGCTTTTTCTTGCTTATTTTATTTAAAAAAATAAATATGTGGCTTATATTCAGCACAGTTACTGTTTCGGAATGAAAAGGTGGCACCTCACACCGTAATAAAATCAATGATAAATAAATAAATATTGCTTCAACTTTTCTGAAACTTTCAGGGAACATTTTTAAAGATTTGTTTTACTACTTAAGCCAATGAATAAAATTTTGGTGCTTTTCAACATTTTTGGGTGCTGGCTCCCCTTAAGTGCTTGGAAATACAATTTTATTTATTTTAGTGGATTTATCAGGAGATGTAGACTTCTATCTTCGTATTATTCTCAACGTCCTAGATATTGCAATGAAAATACAACTCTACAGAAATAAAATTTTGTTTCTTTATAACGAACATTTTTGGTTTTCACGAACTATGTAATCATTAACAAACGGAACACGAAATTGCACATCTTTTGGAAACCTTCTCTTCTTATTGAATAAATTTCACCAGAACTGGAAATTCACAAAAATTAATGCAATCACCTACGATTATGCTTGTTGAATATAATTGATGAAATAAAATAGTATTTTTCTACGTAAGTACCAATCTGACGCAAAGCAGCACTAATCCAAGTTTACTTATCAAAACGGATTTGCAATCATGAAACAAAAAAATTTGTTCGACAAATTCTTCGTCACGGACTTCCGTGTTTTCTTCCGAATACCTTCAAAAATATCCTTCTAAAAGACACTAGACAGATTCTGTTCTCTAATAATTTATGCGTTTTGTGAAATGGCTGTCTCTTTTTCGTGCAATAAGCCGTCATCATGATAATGGCAGCGCACAAGGGACACTTGTTGACAAGGCAGAACCGCCGCCGGGCATGCTTATTAGGCTCCATTTCGTGCGAATTGGAAACAATCGCGAAGTCAGCTGAGCGAGCAAGAGCTGCGGGAAGATGGCAGTTAGTTGCGCGTGCTAACCCTGAACTTGGAAGTCGCTTCCGTGTTGGTTCGATGGATTGATGGACTGCGGATGACCAAGAGACTGTGGCAAGTGGACATTCGAATCCTTAAATAGCTGCTAAATCGAGCGAATGTGTTTTTTTTTTCATCGAAGTGTTTTGTTATTTATCGAGAGGAGGTTTTTGCTTCCTAGCAGTCCTATAATACTTACAAATATTGATCACACTAGGATTTATGGACTGCGGATGACCAAGAAACTGTGGCATTTGAACTAGCCATTCGAAATATTAAACACACTTCGATTGACGGACTGCGAGGTTGTTGCTTCCTAACAGTCCTACCACGTACAAATATTAAGCACACTAGGATTGACAGTAAATATTACACACACTAGGATTGATGGATTGCGGATGACCAAGAGACTGTGGCAAGTAGCCATTCAAAATATTAAACACACTTGGATTAATGGACTGCGAGGTTTTTACTTCCTAACAGTCCTAACACGTACAAATATTAAACACACTAGGATTGATGGACTGCGGATGACCAAGAGACTGTGGCAAGTAGACATTCGACATATTAAACACACTTGGATTGATGGACTGCGAGGTTTTTGCTTCCTAAAAGCTCAAACACATACAAATATTAAACACACTAGGATTGACAGTAAATATTAAACACACTAGGGTTGATGGATTGAGGATGACCAAGAGACTGTGGCAAGTAGCCATTCGAAATATTAAACACACTTGGATTGATGGAAAGCGAGGTTTTTGCTTCTTAACAGTCCTAACACGTACAAATATTTAACACACTAGGATTGATGGACTGCGGATGACCAAGAGACTGACAAGTAGCCATCCGAAATATTAAACACACTTGGATTGACGGACTGCGAGGTTTTTGCTTCCTAACAGCCCTAACACGTACAAATATTAAACACACTAGGATTGACAGTAAATATTAAACACACTAGGATTGATAGTAAATATTAAACACACTAGGATTGATAGTAAATATTAAGCACACTAGGATTGATAGTAAATATTAAGCACACTAGGATTGATGGACCGCGGATGACCGAGGGTTTGTGGCCAGTGAACATTCGAATCATTTTACTGTTTATCTAGAGGAGGTTTTTGATTCCTAACAGTCCTAAAAACACGTACAGATATTTAACACACTAGGATTGATGGACAGCGGATGACGAAGGATTGTGCCAAGTGGACATTCGAATCCTTAAATGGCTGATAAATCGAAATTTTTTTCACTTCTTCTTATCGCAGTGTTTTGCAGTTTATCGAGAGGAAGATTTTGCTTCCTAACAGTCCTAACACGTGCAAATATTAAACGAATTAGAATTTGCAGTACTTGCTTTAAACCAAGGAATGTCGGGGAGCAGGTAAATCTCTCGTTGCGTGACCGAGTGAAATTTCATTACAAATCCGTACTTCAAACAGGCCCGTGCCCAGGGCAGAAAACTTTCAAAGGGGCAGAAAAGCTTTCCATAATCTTAATCTTAATACTATTATAAATGCGAAAGTTTGGATGTATGTTTGTAACTCAATCACAACAGAACGGCTGAACGAATTTGGATGAAATTCGGCAGTGATAGATTACAGTCTGGAATAGCACATAGGCTACTTTTTATCCCAGAAAATGTACGGTCCCCGTGTGGTTAAGCAGTACCAATTTGGTTTTTATTCTCTGCCACTAGATAGCGCTTTACAATGAGGGTTGTTTTCCAATCGCGCTATAAAGATTTTCTTCCGACGAAAGACCTACCAAGCAATTTTTGTCTGAACTTATCTCGGTTGAGGAGCTATTTGTTTACCTTTGCTGCGCTCCTTCGTATTTAAAAATATCAATCTCGATCGATAAACACGACCTGATTCTGATTTATTCGTGATGAGAAAAATTCAGTGACAAAAGCATTGAAATATCCCCAAAAGTGTTGCCGATTCAGATATATAACTGTAAAAATAGTTTAAATTAGCGTGCCTCTAGTAGCAAGAGTGATGACGACGGCTTTTACCATCTTAAACTTTTTACCAGTGCACCTGCGCATCGCCGCTTTTACCGCGCCTCTTGGCAATGCGCAGGCGCTCTGGTAAAAAGATGGCGGTGGGGAGCATGGGCAGTAGCCGTTGTCATCACTCTTACTACTAGAGGCACGCTAGTTTAAATAACTCAAATAAAAGAAACGTATAACATCATTTCAATTGTCAAGATAATCCAATGTTTGAATTTTAAACGCTTGCGCCGCTGATGAGATCTCGCTTTTGAATGGCTCTTGTTATCATAGTAGCTACGATTTGATTGACTCCGCCGACACCATCATTAGATTTATATATATAGAGATAGAGTGACACATAAATAAATTAGATAAACTGAACAAATATTTACGAAAACTATCCAACTGCTTATGATATGATGTTTTAGAATTCAGGCACGGATACAGAATTGTGCTGAAGGAAAGGGGGAAGGGGACTTTCTTTGCAATTTCACCGATCTCCCCTAAAAATGTGCTCCAAAGGGCTAATTACAATGTCTTGGCACATTATTCATACAATCTGTAATAATACGCTCACTACAATAAATTGTAACGAAAGCTGCACGAAATTGCGTTTAAGTGCTTTTAATTTCCTCAATAATTGAAAGAGTTTCTCCGCAAACAATGTAAAAATCAATAAAAAGAATTACCGCTAAAGGTATTTAGCTTTCCTTTCATTGACAAAGTAAACAATAGAATACCAATTTAGGGAAAAGGAAGAACAACCAACTAGCAAACCAGATTAACTTTCACGAGCATTAAGGTTAAGAAAAGGTCAAACCACCACAGGAAAAGAAACACACGCAATTTTGCATGAATGCTTCACAAAACAAAGAGTAAAAATTGCTCGTGGAAACACCACGACGGGAAAATTCCACTTAACCCATTTTCCGAGCGGAAGAATCTCCGACCTCCGTAAGGCCGTGGGCTCTTCTTGCTGAGGAAATTTAGAGAAAGAAAAAATTCTCGCACAGGTTTTTGTTTTTTTGGCTCGTGGGCAAGAGTTTAATAACAGCACTTTCGCGAGATGGCAACAGTGCGATGATCGCACTTCGAACTATGAGTGAGGAAGAACAGTTACGCTTTCACATTTTTTCATAATGCAGGGAGGTTATAATTAAATGGACTTCGTAGTGCGCATTCTAAGGGGGCTTTCACACCAAGGCGACAAAGACAAAAACTTGTCTTTTCTCATCTACGCAAGCGCAAGGTAAATTTTTGCCTTTAAAAATATGCTCTGCGGTGTCGCCTTTGGTGTGAACGCACCCTTAACGGGAGAGGGTACCATGAGGCCATTTTTTTTTCTCTTTGGAGTTTTTATTTACAATTTTTGTCTCGTGTCATGTTATATCACTTTATAAGAAATTTAATATTTAAAAAAAAATGGATTTCTTAAAAATTATTTGAAAATTTTAATTTTTAAAACGAAATTTAGCAATTTAAAAAAATGCATCTTCTATTTCAAAAATTGGCGTAAAGTCTCAAAATCTTTGTTATTGATTCATTACTCATAAAGCAAAACTTGTATGCTTTGAATTTTTTATAGAAAAAATCCTTTTTGAAAAAACAAATAAAAACTAGTAACGCAGAAAAAAAAACGAAAAATTCAAAAAAACCTACGAAAAGATTTTTTTTTTTTTTAAGTACTTAAGTTATCATAAAAGTAGAGCATAAATTTGCTGTGTATAGTTTCAGGAACATGTGGGGGAAAATCCACATTGTAGATCCAAATTTAAAAAAAAAAAAAAAAAAACCTTTGTATTTTAATTCGGATTTAATGCGCAAAAACAAAGAAAAAAAAAAGCATTTTACGTTTTTTTTTTTTTTTTTTTTTTTTCTTCTTCCCCGGCTTGAAATATTCTTATCATATACGATAAAATTGTTTCTTCTCGATTATTTAATTTTAAAAAATAAATATGTGGCTTATATTCAGCACAATTTCGGTTTCGACTTCGAAATGAAAAGGTGCAAATCACACCGTAATAAAATCAGTGATAAATCAATAAATATTGCTTCAATTTTTCTGAAACTTTCAGGAAACATTTTTAAAGATTTATTTTACTACTTAAGCCAATAAAAAAAATTTTGGTGTTGTTCAACATTTTTGGGTGTTGGCTCCCTTTAAGAATGCTTTCACCCCAAAGGCGGCAAAAACAAAAAACTTCGTCTTTTCTCATCTGCGCAACCGCAGAGCATATTTTTGAAAGCGAAAATATGTCTTGCAGTTGCGTAGATGTTTTTGTCTTTGTTGCCTTTGCTGTGAAAGCATCATAATAATAAGAGTTACGTTGTTGAAAGTTGGTATGTATGTTATATGGACTGTGGGGAAGAGAAATATGCAACAATAATATACTATACTAGACTGCAACGTTTCTTGACAATGACGTCACAACGCACGTCAGAAGATATGAGTAAAGAGCGATGCTGTTGGGTTACAGGAGGAGGGTCGAAAAGACGCCAAGCTACCAATTTGGTGAATAATCCGATTAATCTCTATTTGGCACATTGCATGTTTGAAAAATCATTTGTCTGTTTATCAGAAAAAGGCAATGTAAAATTTAAAAGCTTATTTTTTTTCTACGCAATCGTAATTTTTTTTATTGGATCAAATATATTTTCATCATAAGTTATTCCTTTCGACAAAAAAAAAAAGAGAAATTATACTCTTAATACTTTTATGCAGATAGATATTGTACAAACATCAAAAAACTTTTTTTTATCACAGCTACATTTTGAAATACAATATGGTTTTAAAATGGTCTAATAATGCACAATGGTTTTTAAGAACACCACTGACATTGACTTTCATACTTTTACAGGATGTGTAGGATACAATATAGGTTGCCTAGGGTATTTATCTCATTTTGGCCAAAAATCGACTTTAGTTTTTCCCAAATGGTGGATTCGATTCTTGCAATTTGTGAAATACATTCATGACTATTGTCTTTTCAGAGGTTTTCAAAGCACTGCCTTTCTTGTGGGGTTTTAAGACGTAGTTCAATTTTGGAGTAGATTTCGTTCTTATAATAATAACGATATTAACGAATATAATAATAATAATAAGAACAATATTAACGAATATAATAATATACGAAGAACGATATTAACAAAAATAATAATAATAATAACGATATTAACGAAAAGAATTATAAAAAATGTTTAGCTTTAAGCAGTCACAAGTCAGCGAGTCAGACATAAATATAAACAATTCTAAATCTCGCCAAACCGCTTATCGGAAGATCGCCAACTGCTCGAGAGCTCTTATTGGCTAGAACGTTAGTTCTAAATGAAGGTATTAGTACGCGTTACGCTTCTCGTAAAGTTGAAAATATATAACATTTTATGAAAATTATGACAAATAAACTCTATATATGTGTAGGTTAAAATACCTCATCATATTTCCATAGCGAAGTGCTTAGTTTACCTCGAAAATCGGACACCGCGCTGACAACTACTTTCTTCGCTTGCTCTCAGCACATTTCTCCATAGTCAAGAAACTTTGCAGTTGCGTATTGTTCACATTTTTACTACCAGACGAAAAACAAATTAGCAACAGAAAAACTTCACAGAATTTATTTAATGCGCATTTCATTTGCGTCCATCGCATGCTCAAAACGTGTTCAGTAGTAGCTCGATCAATCAATAGAAGTAACTTGATGGGAATTGCAATTAATAGAGGATTAACCACTTAACACGCATTTGCCCGTGTCTGACCCGGGGAAAGTTACCCGCAAATTTGTACATGCCCATGTCTCACACGCGCGACCCTGTATCTCGCGTGATTTTATTTCTGATGCAACTGAGATCAGTTTGCACTTTGTTTGTATAATACTTTTTTTTTTATTACTTTTACTCCACCCCCTACTCTCTAGTCACCCCCTACAATTGAAGTTGCCAAAGACAATTTATATTATACCTATATATTCATTTTCTGTCAAAAAAAAAACCTCGATCATTTTTTACCAGTTTTTCCGAAACAAACTCGTGCTTCAAGGGGTTAAGAAACACTTCCCTGGTGGTGAAATTTTGAATAATTATCTTCCTTCTGACTACAGTGAAACCCCGATTTTATGTCCCCCGAATCTACGTTTTTCCCGCATTTTACGTTTTTTTCATCCGGTCCCAGTTTTTCCGTATACTAATAATGTTAATTTAACCCGGATTGTAAGTTTGTTATATATGAAATTTCCCGCATTTTACGTTTTCCCTGGAAAGTGAAAAAAACAAAATCTTCTAAAATAAGCAATATTTTTCCGTCTGAGCTTTTCGTCAGCCGATGAAGATCAACAAAAAGAACCGGAAGCATAGCCCGTCCCTTCTCTCCCTATTGCAATGAAGAGCTTACAAATAGTGAAAGACTATTTTCTTTCTTATAAAGACCAGGAAAAAAAACTTGCAACATATTTCAATCCTAGAAGATGCTGCATTCACTTTGAACTCAATGACTAAAAAACAATCCACTATTACGGATTATTTTCAGCCTAAACGCCCGGAATCGCATCTAAATGTGTTAAAATTATCTTAAAATGGTATGTATAATAATGTTCTTTTCGTAAAATATAGATATTATACCTTTTGAAAGAGTCATCTTTACTCCTTTAGTTTTTTTCTATTTGATTTTTGCATTCTATGTATTTCCCGTATTTTACGTTTTTTTGCCCAGTCCCTTGAGAAACGTAAAATCGGGGTTTCACTGTATTAATTCCCTTTTATCCATATAACGTACCAAGTTAAAATTACATTCATCTATAAGAGCAAGCTCTACGTGATCTCATCTGCGCATTTAAGGTATTTGAGGCATATTCAAACTTTTTTTGAGAGGATTTTACGTTTGCCACCCCATTATTAAAAATCTAGGCGTTAGCAATTTAAAAAATATATCTATGATAATGATGAAGCGTGGTATAACTTATTAATACATTAATTTTTTAAATTATACTCTATACTAGTTAATAAAGTTTTGTATTTTCGCTATACTTTAAATTATACTCTATGCACTACAGTTTGTATATGAGTGTGGTAAATACAGTTTTTACATTACAGTGGTAAATACAGTTTGTATATGAGTGTGGTAAATACAGTTTGTATATGAGTGTGGTAAATACAGTTTGTATATGAGTGTGGTAAATACAGTTTGTATGTGAGTGTGGTAAATACAGTTTGTCTCTGAATGTGGTAAATACAGTTTGTGTATGGGTGTGGTAAATACAGTTTGTATATGGGTGTGGTAAATACAGTTTGCATATGAGTGAGAAATGCAGTCTGTATATGAGTGTGGTAATACAGGTTGTATTATGAGTGTGGTAATACAGGTTGTATTATGAGTGTGGTAATACGGGTTTTTGAGTTTTGTTTTTTTATAAAGCGTGGTATAATTTCTTGATGCATTTAATTTTTCTGAGAAGCTATACTTGCAAACAAATCTTCGTGTTTTTGCCATATTTTTAAGATACAAACTACAGTTTTGTAGGGACACAAACTATGATTTTGAGTAGAGGAAAGGATTTCTGCTACCCCCACACCACAGAAACTTCCCCCCAACAGTGAATAAACTAAGAATTTAATGTCTTCCAATTCATTGATGAAATTTTTTATTGACTAACGTGGAAATCTGGTGAGGAGAAGAAATCAATATTTCCTGCGAAGTAGATGATTTCAAATTGAAACGTTCTTCTCCATGTGAAACATGCAATAAAGACACAACTTTGGAATTTAAATTATATCATAGCATTTCTATCATAAAATTTTGGGCCGTAGTGGTGGGGGCCTCCTCGTGGTGCGGCCTGGATTACGCTAAATCCCCACCGATCTGCTCCGGCGGATGTGAGAGTTACTTTGTAGTGAGTCCGCGGCACTGGGACAGTATAGCAGGTAGGCAACGCTCGCCAGTCCGGTGCCTATGACCGAAACCGGTTGTCAATTGGTCTGAGAGTTTGTGGAAGGTTCAAAGGAGGAGCGCTGCGTTCCGTGCTGTTCGGGGTTATCTATGATGGCCTTAGATGTTATAGACAATAGGACGTAGTTGCGTTGCGTACCACAAAATGTTACTATTCGACTTTAGTTGCTTCAAAATATTTATTTACGTAAACAAGCCCGACTTGCTTCACTCGAGGCAGCAAGGAAAAGAAACTTTTCGGGGTCTCATAATAAATTCCGTGCAGGAGGTGCCTCGGTATATATTGACGGTGTTTAAATGATTTTATGTTGAACATACATGGTCTTAAAAGAACATTTAAAAAATTTACATAAAGAGCAAATTAAGAGTTTTCTATGCATTTATTGTTGATGAAAAATTACTTGTTAGAATAATTCTTAAATCAGTGGATAAATTTGCAAATTTTGCTTTTGTGGAGGCCTTGTAAATAATGAATGAAAAGGCAAAATCAGACGATAATAAAAATGCCTACATAGATTTCGTAATATCGCTTTCACAATATTGAGCCGATTAAAGATGGGACTCGGATGACTTATTGCCCTAAGCTCTGTTAGAACATTCTTCATGTAATAGATATTTCATCAAGATAAATAGCAGATTCCAGACACATTTTCGCCAAAGGCAAAAAGATGCCAAGCAATGGAAAGGTTCACGATAGAGATCAATTAGATTCATCAGGTCAACAGTAACAAATGTTCTGGAACGGCTTTCTAATGACGATTTTTTTTTTAATCATATGTTTGGCTCGCAGAAAGAATTTGTCTCTTAGCATTAATTTTACCTGCTACATTTGATACTAAATAGTATAGGGGATCCTTCATAAATAATGTCACGCTTCGAGGGGTGGGGGAGTGAAATTTGTGAAATTGTGACAGGAGAAAAATGAAAATAGGGGAGCCATGAACCATGTAAAGGAGGTCAAGCCTGACTTATTTCAAACTTCTAAAATCTTTCACCATAAAGGTAAAATATTCCATGTAAAGTTTCACCAAATCTTTCAAAGGTAACACACGACACAAAATTTTATATCTTGACTATTAAAAAAATCTTTCAACGCATTAAACAACGCGAAGCATTAATCTTCTGAGGGACTATTCATAAATGATGTCACGCTTCGAGGGGTTCGTGAAATTGTGACAAAGTGTGACAAGGGGAGGGGGTAACAAAAAGTGCGACATTATCCATTATGCAACATAGCGTGGCATGTGACAAAGGGGGGGAGGGGTTCCACTGAAGTGTGACATATTGGGACAAAGGGGGGAGGGGGTCAAATATATGGGGAAAAAGCGTGATATCATTTATGAACGGCCCCTAGTAGTGTAGTATAGCCTAGTTCTAAAATGACAAAACATACAGACACAGCCATATTAATGTATTTTCGAAGGGCAAATATAGAATTAGAGACATTGACAACTAAAGACTAGTAAGAATTTCTTTGAATCCACTAAAGACCTGAAGAGTTTCTTTACAGGAGAGCACTCATTAGAAAAATGAATCTTAGTTTGAAGTAAGTAAAAAAGCAACGAATTTAAGCCCAAAATTAAATTACAACAAGAAGTTCCGTCTAGAACTATACACCAACTTCAAATTTATAATCTAGTTCTCTCTCTCTCCCTCTCTCTTTCTCATTTATCTTTAATTCTTAATTACTTCAACGGTTTTCCTTTTTCAAGGATTAATAGATATGCATTCACTCACTCATTCAGTCATTCGTGTATTTATTCATTCATCTACTCTCATTCATGTATTTATTTGATCAATTATTGAATCAGTTATTCAATTAATCATTTATTCATTCCTTTATAAGTCATTAGGAGGGGGGGCGGAGGGACAGACAGACAGACGGACAGACACACATTTTCTCCATCTCAAAACCCTACTTTCTAAATTTTTATTTTTCAATCTTTATTTCATTACGCCACTTATTTTTGACTTTTCTTTATTTTTAACAGTATTTTTACGATACATTTAAGTCCTCTGTCATACTTCATTATTTAATTTTTTTTTTACACTTGCGGGAAAACAGGTTAAAAAAAGCAGACGCGTTTCGGAATTACATGGAATTCCTTTTTCAGTGCAAGCAAGAAGGGAGCAAGGAAAGCAAAGACCCTACAAGAGTCCCGCCAAAAAGAGAAGATTTCCGACAAAAAAGAATCTTAGTCTTGTAAAAACAGAACATAGAAATCTATTCAAATATGATGTCTAATGCGGGAACATAGTAAACATTTTGATGGGTATGGAAAAATGTTGTTCTTGTAAAATTAGAAGAGTAAAAATAATTAAATCAACAAAATTAACATTAGGTTTTACCAAGCCGTTTTCAAAAAAAACTTTCATTCTACCCCAAGTTGTTACTAATTATAATAAATTTTTCAGTCACATTAACTTGTCATACTAACTGCGTATTAAGAAAAGCCAATGCAATCGAAAAATGAACAGTAATTAGTAACAAATTATGCAAAATGGAAGCTTCCAGACAGTCAAAATGACTGGTCTGGTAAATCTAGTGTTAATACCCTTTTTTATTACACGGTTCTTTTAAACTTGATTTGTCACGGAAGTTTGTTGCGCGGTTTTCGAGCACAATTACTGCATAAATTATCTTCAAACTTTGCACAGAAGCTTATCATCGATGACAATACAATATTCCATCCATTTTATAATTTATTACAACGTTAATTAGGCGAAAATATTAATAATTTTGGGTCTGAGGAAATTATCAGAATTATTATTTGTCGAATAGCAACGATAGCTTTGTTTGGAATGTTTAGATAATGAAGCGATGTTTTGAATTTTAAAATACTCAAATCATGGCGAAATTTTTTAGTTTTTTTAAAAATAAAACCGGGTAACTTAAAACATTTTTACACGGTTTTTTAAGTTGTTTTGAAACATTTTTCTAGAAATTGATAGAAAAATGTTTAGGCTCTATTAATACATGTTCATACAGAAAACATTTTTGTTATGCATAGAACAATTTAAGAAAACTATTGTACAGACATTAGATAACTATAAAACCTTATGTTGATCTTAAGGAAATAGCCGATGTTTATTGCAATAGTTTTACTAGTCAATTATGCAGTGATAGCTTAACTAACAATTGATTCATTAAGGGAAAAGTCTAACAAATGATCTATTGTTTATCAAAACATTGATTACTTGTCAACATTGATGTAAGCACTATTTAGAACAAGTCATTAGTTATTCAAAGAAACAATTTTTTTGATTCATTTGTCTTTCTAAAATGCGATATAAAAAAAATCCAGAGAAATATTCAGAACAAGATGCAGCTCTGCATTCTAATCAGAAATTTCAGAACAATGAGAATGCTCGCTCCACATATTCTGATTCTTCCCATCATAATTTATATCGATTATTAGCTTCCATCTATCCTATCAGTTATTCTTGCCACATTCTAAATATATAACAATGTTTCGGATTGTTCTTCGGCTGCTTTGCATAGCAAGGAAAAACTGCGACCCATCGCCAAATCTGGAACGTTTAAATTGAAATATAATTTCAAGTTCGATTCCAATCGAATGCACGGTCACCGACTTAAAATGCTAATCTGGCAACATCGTAGGCGTTAATGAGTTGGCTCAAATCTTTCTCGCTGTGCTCAATCGTCTGTGAAAATGAAAATTAGTTTGCCTTTTGGATTCTTTTTCCCACAAACTGTGCTTGGATTGTACTTGGAATAAACTTAACCTCAGCCCTTGAAAAATACCTAGGTGGGTTTGTTTTAATACTGTATTTTTAAAAATTCGCATTGCTCTCTTGGTGAATTATGTAACTTTAATTGGCTGAAGATGCTGATCGTCCAAAATAATTTTTACTTTCTTCCTTTAATAGCTTATATATTGTACTCCTTTAATAGCTTATAAATTGTACTTAATTTATATTTCAACACAATGGACAATAATATAATTAGAGTTCTAACCAGAGCCCGATTTACATTTTGAATCACTATGGGCACAACTCATGTTTGGGGGCCCCTCACGCAACAAAGTTTTTTTAAACATAACATTCAGTATGAGTTTGTAAAACTTGCCAGTCACACCAAAATTTGGGGGCCCCCAAAGCACAAAAACTAATTTGTTTTTCAAATGTCAAAGACTCAGACTAACATTTGGGAGCCCCCAATGTGCAAAATGATTTTGTTTTAAAATTACAAAATGATTTTGTTTTAAAATTACAAAATGTTTGAATAAAATATGGGGGCCCCCAAAGTGCAAAATCGATTTTGCTTTTTCAAATTTCAAATTGTCAGACCAAGATTTGGGGGCC
Source organism: Octonoba sinensis (assembly GCA_038502835.1). NCBI lineage: Eukaryota > Metazoa > Arthropoda > Arachnida > Araneae > Uloboridae > Octonoba > Octonoba sinensis. The sequence goes on along the minus strand of CM076605.1, from coordinate 85,942,111 downwards.
CCCAAAGTGAAAATTCCTTGTGGTTTTAAAAGAATTTAATAATACAAATTTTCTGTGAAGCAACAGAACACTAACAGTTTGTTTTTGAAAAATGCTATTTTTAAGTATTTTTCTAAAAATTTTAAATTACAAAAAAAAAAAAAAATAATAATAATAATAATAACCAAAATTAGGGGGCCTCCCTCGAAGTGGGGGCCCCTAGGCCCGGGCCTCACGGGCCTATTGGTAAATAAGGCCCTGGTTCTACCATCAACCAAAGCAATCTGCCTGGCAGAGCGCCAAGAAGAATCCATTCATGTTCAAGGGAGGAACTGTTGGTGTAAAGAATGTGCCTCTATCTTCTCGGGTAGTTCATTTAGCATACTTTATTTCTTCCGAACTGATCCTATGTGCAAGTTTATAAATATAGTTGCTTTCAACAATCAAAGAAGCAAACATTCTGATCCACGTACTAAATAAACGCGCCTGCAAAACAAACTTCCCAAAAAGTCGAATGGATTCGTTCTTTTCTGCCATGCGCAAAAGCATCCAACTATCAAAATTCCGTTATCGAACTGTATGAATATAAGAATATAAAGCTTCCGAAGGTAATAACAAAACAAAACAAAAAAATGGCTTATAGGCCGCAGTCTATCCAGTACATTTCCAGCTAGGGACCCATAACCCTCCAATGGTTATTCCTTTAGTATAAGGATGGCGGGGTTGATGTACGCATATCAGTCCAGAAGAACTATCTCGGCGCAAGTGGGACCACCGTAGTCGACCGACGGCCATCGGCTCTCTACCTAAGGCTTCGGCTAAAAGGTGCAAGGGTGTCCGATGGAGAAAAGTACATTTCCAGCTAACGTTCAACCTGACATATCTCAGGCTTTATCAAGGTTCGTGTGCACTTACACTTGGCTAATCAGGCTGAACAAGAAGTATCCCTAAGCATCCTAGGGGCCCTGAAGCTTAAAGTGAGTTACAAACTACTACTAGCAAATGATCGGAAAAAGTGTTATTCCGATCAATCATGTCCATGTCCTTGGCAGGATAGCTGAACCCAGACCCTTGAGTCTTGTGCCCTGCCGCTTGTGTGTAAGCATTCGAACAGGGTCACTAAATGAGCTAAGCAAACGCAGTAGTTCACAAAACTAAACTACAATACTTTTAGATCAGACAGAATCAGCGCCAATAAAAAAAAAATCTCAGCTCTAAAAAACTGTCGTCCTTATGTATTTTTTCTTGCTCCGAAAACGACGATGCTCGTACGATCAGAAATGATCTAGAAATTGCCGGTCTTGGCGACAAATTAGCAGAAAAAAAAAGAGATGCCGAAGCCAGCAAACACCTTCACGATATTCGAATGGCTTCTCACAAGCCCCTACGTAGAATGGGCATTTTCCCTTGACAATCTCTGTAAAACGATCTTTCCAGCCTTCATCGGGATACTGTAAGAATAGCGCTCCAGAGGTTTCCCTCTTCAAAATGGTATTTATGCACATTTAAACAGATAATTAATTGGTTAAACCAAGACAAGAAATTTCAGTTCTAAAGATATAAGCCAGAATAAAATCATTTCTCTACACTACTTTAGTCAAGAAAAATATGAAGTTTTAAATTGTTAACAGATATCTTCTTCCAGATCCCCACGTAAAATGGGTATTTCCCTTAGATAATCTCTGTAAATCGGTCTTTCCAGCTTCCATAGGAACACTGTAATAGTATATATATAACTTCAATTTTGATCCAATCATTTACTTCCTTTAACGTTTTTATTTTAGGGGAAGCGTATTAACTTTTGCCTTTTATCCCCAGACCACTGGAAATGTTTACATCGTTATTGCTTTTCAAAAATAAAAAAACCACCACACAATAGAAATTTTAGGAACATTTACACTTATTTACAGAAAACAATTGCATGAAAATATCTTTCATTTGCTCAGATCATATAAAATTAAATTTTTAAAGATGTATCTGAAAATATTGGAAAGGCTGTAGCTCTTCACCATTTATAATAAGTTTTCCTGATCTAACTAAACGTTAATTTTATAAATAATGCTGCTATTTTTCACTGAGGAAAAAAAGAAAACTACCCGTAATCAAATGCATAACGATGCTATTTTACGTAACGTATTCATGAGTTAAAACAACAGAATTAGAAAGAATATCACCGAGAAAGATCAGCCATCTTTATTGTTTACGTTAGAGATAGATGAAAACAATAGCGGCACAATGATGATTGTAAACCGATGAACTTGAAGGAGAAAACAAAGAATCTTCACAGAAATAGGATTATCAGTGTATAGTTTCTTGGGTAACCGTTGTCATCCCATTATAAAAATAAAATAAATATTAAAATAATTATTAAGAAAAACCACAGTAATGCGTGAAAAAATATTTATTCTTTTATAAATAAAAGTTTACTATATGATGAAACTGGCAAACTTTTGAAAGGTATGCATTAAAAGCACGAAGAAAAACTATATAATCAATAGGTGTTTAATATAATGCACAAGTATCTAAAATATTTTTCCATACTTAAAATTTAAGTTTTAAGTACACGCTAGATAAAATAAATGCCGAAAAGAGCAAAGAATATTAATCGTTCGTTGCACCTTTAGAAATAAAAGTCTGACTTATTTTATTCAATAAATAAATAAAGTTTCAAATAAATTTATTCCTTAAATGTAAGCATTTCTACAGAAATTTCACTTTCTGTGTAAGAGATTGGAAAGAGAAATAAAACATTAATAAATATTCTGAACCTTATCAGTTCGTAAGTAAATGGCAAAAAATAAGAAGGAGAGAGAGGAAAAAATTGCTACTGAATCTCGTGCTCTTAAAATGACGCCAAAAGGGAAAATAAACATACATAATTCTAGAACATGTAGAGCACGTTCAATTTATTTTCCCTGCCATTTAAAAGCGCATTCCATGCCAAAAAAAAGTTGCAATAGCAAAACTAATCTTACTTCTAAGAAACATTTCAAAACATCCAGTAATGCGTCATTTCTATTTCGAAAATATTTTTGAACACCAAAATTGTTGATGAAAGTGATATCTGAAGAGATTGAAAATAAAGGGGGGGGGGGGGTCCTTCTTTAAGAAAACTTCAATGTTATGGTTTTTAAAAATTACTTTCCTCTCAAATGGCAACGGGTCATTGCTCATATGATTATAGAGCAATAAAAATGCCCATTGCAGATTCTAAAATATTTAAAAATAGTTTTTAAGTCTATTTAGAATGGAGTGGCTTTGGAATAGACGTCTGGAGCCTTACAAATTATACGTTGGAAAATTACACTCAGCAAAAAAAAAAAAAAAAGAAATTCAAGCTCAGAATTTAGAATGTCTATGCAATTTGCAAACAAAAGCAGTCAGCGCTACAGGATGTCAAGAAGTTGTGTACATTGGAGAGGATGTTTATTTAAAAATAAATAAATAAAACTTGTTATCAGTAGTAAGGCATGAGTGCATTATGTTATTGCTCGAAAAAATTGCAAAATTTGATTTTTTTCTACTCCAATTTTTCGCTTTAAAATGGAGTTCAGATATCCAGACAAGAGACAAAATATATTTATCCTCTCATAAGCTTTTTTCTGAGCATTTATATTATTTTATTGTTTTATTTTTTGCAAGAAAATAAATAATTTTTCTAATAACTATTCTTCCATGAACACCATTTTTGACTCTTCGAACTTTCCATTATCATGGAAGTGTGAGAAAAAATCGTGGTTGAGGATCTGCTTGCTAAGATTGCACGGAATATCATCATAAAATAACAGCCAAAATAAATTTTTAGTGCTAGAGAAAATAATACACTTACCACTTATTTAAATGAAAAACCTGTGTATATATATTTAAAAATAAAAAAAAGTTATAATTATACAGAAAAACATCAAAAAAATTAATCAAAAATAAATAAATAATTAAATAAATAAAATAGAAAAAACCTAAACATTTTTGTTTAAAAAAAATTCCACTATAATGCACGAAGACACCGAATAATTACTAGAAAAAAAAATTATGAAAAATAAATAAATAATTAATTAAATAAAATAGAAAAAAACCTAAATATTTTTGTTTAAAAAAAATTCCACTATAATGCACGAAGACACCAAATAATTACTAGAAAAAAAAGCGAAGTAAAAGTTAAGTTTTTGCACAATTTTTACATTTTTCCAGATGAGCAAACGTTGATTATTTTTAAATGAAAATGTAACATTTAAAAAGTGGCTACGTTACATTTAAAAAAAAAAAATAATTTTTTTAAGGATGAAACAGGACTTCCGAATCTCCCACGCAACAATAAGATTCGTATATTTCTTATAGAATCATACATAGGAAGTAAAAATATTGAATTTTTTTGTTCATCAATAACAATTAAAGTTTGTTTATAACAAAATAGGAAAAAAAACAATTTTTGTTGTATATTGGTTGATTTAAATGAGATAATTGAGGATGTTTGCATTTTCAAGTTGGGAAGGAATGGTACGTTAGGCACAATAGTGCAATGAAAATTGCGAACGATTGTTTCGCAGCATCAAAAGGATACCTTCATCAGTAGTGGATAAACTAGGGGTATAACTCAAGAGCTGTATCTCCACGCACTAAAATAGTAACACATTACTCCGTACGTATGAGATTTTTACGAAAATAAATACCTCAACACGCTGCTTTTGATTCAAGTAGGAAACAGATTCACGTAGAAAAGGCATGTAGAAAAAAATCTTTCTTTAACAATAATAAAAAAAGTTTTAAGGACAAAACGGTGACATACTTTTAAGAAGTGTGAAAGTTGTAACGAAACAAAGATTAATTAAATAATGCTCAACTTAACGGAATATACAATGTGTTATAAAAAGTTTTCTTATATAGAAGGATAATCTAGATAGACAGAAATACGGGGTCAAATGGAAGCCCAGGAACGAACAGTAACTGGTTGTCAGTTCTCAAACAATTTTAATCAAAAATAGGGCTCCTGTGTTAGTTTTTGTTCAAAAGGCATCAAGCCATAATCGCCCATCCTTTATTTTTTTATTCTTTTAAAATTGCAGAGCGCTCGAGATTTGTGACTACCAGTTTTAAAATTGTAAGAAAATGCAATATATTTTTGGCGTATCATTAAATTCCAGCAATAATAAGTAGCCTGCTTGCACTCGACGGCCAGCTTTATCGACTCCGGAGGCGTCGGACCTGCGTGGTCTCAACTGAACTCACCTTCGATTTAGTCTTACTGGACCAATATCAATTTAGCTTATTCACAGATCGCGCCACTACTTCGGAACATTATCTGTTGCAATCAATTTATAGAATGTTCTCTCTTTTTTTTATTCTCTGTAATTTCCTTTTTGAAGACTTCGCAGTTCCTTGTTTAAAAAGTAACTAATTTTACGTCACACTCCGGATAAATGATTTCCAGGAGAAGAATGTATTTTCGGACAATCTTTTTTTAAATGTGTACACAAAAATAAAAATTATATTAACGAATTACAAAGAACATCCTGACAACCAACATACGTTGTTAGTTATTCACGCTATCGGTGTAACATCCTTTATCGAAGTAGATCTAAAGGGTTCCGTTGAAAAGATTCTCTCATGCAAATTAACAAAAGAGGAACGTTCCCATATTATGGGCTGTATCTCCTACATTTTACGCATCATTCATATCACTTGAAAATATCGCATGCAGCAAGGAATATCTGCCACGGCAGTTTAATCTTTTATTTCCAATTTCCGTTTTTCGATTGCTTGAAATTTTGTGGCAACATCTACTGCAGCGTTTATAGAATAGGTTTCAGAAATCATAGAATAAAAATCTACTTAGTTTCCATGTCCTTGTACTGTACTGAACATTTAATAACGAATAGAAAAATCTATTTATAAATAGGCAAAGACAAAACGGTTAAGTACCATTTTCACCTCTGTTTGTCAACCGGTTTTCTTACTTTTTTTTATTTAGTAGCTATTGATGAGTTTTAGTGTTATTAATAAAAAAATTAAGAAATAGTTAATTTTTCCCCCTCTTACTTTTGACGTAGGTTTGCTCCCCCCCCCCCCCCATTTATCAGAAGTCTTTATTCGTCATACTATTTCTTATAGCTACAATCTACAGTATTTGTACAACATTCTCAATGCATTTTTTCTATATATATTCCAAGAGGAAAAATGAATGTCAAAGCAAAGTAATAATAATCTTAAGGCGTCAGTTAATACATTTCCAAATAAAAAAAAATGCTGCGAAAATCTTTAAAAAATGCTCCAAATCAAGAAAAATGCAGAAAAAACAAAATCAGCAACTTCAAAAGCCTGGCAACAATAATGATAATAGCAGTCATAACAATATTGTGCAAAATATTTATCTTAATTAAAACAATTATATTTTGCGATTCGTCTGCACCAAGCACAAAGATTACAAATTAAAAAAAAAAGAAGAAGAAATCTTTTTTCGTGAACTAATAGTAAAGTTGAGTTGTTTTCTTCTCATTCTGGGAATAAACGTTTCCGTGATAGAAAACGATGCTTCACAATAGAAATAAAAGTAGGCTAGGGAAAAAGCGACCGGTTTAACTACCAAGTCTACGTTCCCCTTTCTCTTTTAGAAGGCATGGGAAATAATACACGATTTTTCCAGTGGAATGATCGGCAATTCAGATTCGATAACAATTTATTTTATAAGTTTGTAAGTCTCGAACAGAGGCTGTGATTAAATTAAAATCAAATACTCTTCTTTGATAAAAAAAATCAATATGATTTTTTTCGAAAACAATAAATGAAGGAATGTTCTTTGTTAATTTAAAATATAGTTCTAATTTAATCAAAAATATAACAACAATAAGAGATTTTAAAATGCTCGTAACACGTAAGATAATGCTCGGCGCGCTTGGCTTCTTAGAGAATCAAAATTGGCATGCTTGGCGGAATGATTTTTATCTCTTATTAGCAAAGATAGAGAGAGAGAGAAAATGCAAAATGCAAATACTTTACTGTATGAAGTAGTTCCAATGTATTTTTTATTTTCAGAATACAGAACTCTTATTTAAAATATTTGGGAAAATGCCTGCATGGTGGCGTCATGGTAAAGCGCGGTTCAGGTCATAGGCCTAGCAGTGTCGGTGGTTTTCCAAGATGCAGAAAATCGTCTGCGTCCAAGTTGTATGATCATGCGTCTTGTAAAAGATCCCTTGAGTATCCGTTTGGCATGGATAATCTCGGCTAAATTTAATTCTCAGTGCAATTTCGCATCAACGGACTCCGGGTGCTCACCGTTTCAGGTGAAGAAACTGGAAGTCAAAATTCTCATGTGGCAATGGTCCCACGCTATTGTGGTGCCGCTTAAAGAGATGGTACCAATGTCTGGGGAACGCACTAGGTCTGCAATTGTCAGAAGCTAACAGCAGCTCATTAAAAACAAATATATATACAGTCGACGTTCGATATAACGACCATCTCCGACCCAAAGAAAAAGGTCTTTATAACGAGTGGTCGCTATAAGCGGTATAATTTTAAATATATATATACATGCATCATGCATGTATATATTTTGCATTCGAGAAATCAGTTCACTTCTGACAGATGTTCGACCATTTCTAAGTCATAATCGATTTTAACATAATCGTCAAAGTTCAACGTCTCATCCGATTTCATTTCTTAGAAATTTCTTGCAGCAATTCCTCTTCAATTATTGCGAAGATGTAACTACTGTTTGAAAGCGTTTGCAGTTGCGAAATTGCAAAAATGGAACTGCTGTTTACAGTTTGCATTTCACTGAAGAACCCTGATTCTTTTTTCGCTCCTTCCCCTAGAGAATAACTAATCTAGTTGGACTGAGCACTGAAGACTCCATGAAGCTTGTCCGTAAATTATAATCAAGGTCATTAAAAGTTACAGATTTAGGAACATGTTTTATTTGGAAAAATGCCGGAAATAGAATACGCTGAATGCGGTCGCTATATTGGATTAGACGATAAAGAACGGACGTTATACCGAAAGCAAATTAACATTGAGTTCATAGGGATAAAGTTGGGGCTTTTACCACTGGTCTATATAATGGAATGGTCTTTATAATGTATGGTCGTTATAACAAGCGTCAACTGTATATATGTAGTGATATTCAAAAATTGCTACAATTTTGCAACCTGCACCTCTTTGGTCACAGATTGAGTAGCCCTTTAAAGGCGTTCAAAACATCCCGTGATATAACGTATTTCTGCGCAGGTACATCCTGAAAAAGCTTTTCTTTTTCCATTTCGAAAGCCGTTTCTTAGATGAATTCAGCGATATTATCAGAAGATGATTTGTTGAGAGTTGTAACCAAGGAGGATTTCGGTGACTAAAACCCTTCCCAGCACCCTTGATGTAGAACCAGACGCCAATCTTAGTATGTTAACAGTATATAGTTAGTATGTACGAACTAGGGATTCAACGAATATTCGGCCACTATTCGGTATTCGGCCTATTCGGCCTGGCCGAATAGTTATTTCATCACCTAGAAAAATATTCGGCCTGGCCGAATATTGACGGACTATTCTGCCGAATAGTTCTGCTGCAGTATAAATGTAAAAAAATAAAGAAATCAGTAGATTTTAAACATTTAAAATTGTATTATAATTATTGCAAAAGAATACATTAGTATATAGTTTTAATAAATAAAAATAATTTAGAAAAAAACCTTTTTTTTTTTCAAACTTTGTTTTAGGCTTGACTGAGCAAAAACAGAATTTAAAGTTGTAATATTGTATGTTATATTTAGCATTTGCTCCCAAAAGCTGGCAATAGTTAATTATGATGGAGAATACGAGAAATTTATTTTGTTATTATTAACAAAGGGGAAGTCAGACTTTGTTAGGGTAGACTGATTTAATGTGAATATTGGGTAAGAGAGAAATGTGAAAAGCCTAGAATATATCATGAATATTTAGATAGCATAAGTTATTGGGAGTTTTTTTTAATAAAAATATATTCCAATTAAGTGTATTAAATTTTAATAGATCTTTTAAGAATAGGTATGCAAAAACCCCATAAAATAAAAATATTAACTTTAATAACTTTTAAAATATCTGCATAAAACAGTTTTGAGCAAGGTAAAAGTTCACTAAGCAATAGTAGTTCTTTCATTTGAATTAAATAATTAGTAAAATAAGGCAAATGCTTACTACCATAAAACCTGTCAATCTGTCATTTGTATTCCCCTTGTGGGTGAAATTCTTAGTTTTATTACATTCAAAACAATAGAGAAAATAGATTAATTTTAAATAGTTTAAAATTCTTAACAAACAGAATTAAATCATGCATCATAGATTGTGTGTAATTGGGGCTTGACTTTGTGAATAATTTTAAATTTGACAAATACTTTCTATTACAACGCTCTTCTAGAAATTTTAATATTCGGCATTCGGCTTAAGACATTCGCCGAATATTCGGCTTCGGCCTATTCGGCCTAGAAGAAATGGCTGAATATTCGCTTTCGGCCTGGAAGAAGTAGCCGAATATTCGTAATTCGGCTAAATCACTATTCGTTTCATCCCTAGTACGAATCACCAAAAACCCTTTGCTGAAGAAAATTCTGGTTGTATCAAAGTTTGTAGCTTACTTCAATTCTCATTAATTTTTATGTTGCGCCCATGAAAATAGTTATCATATGTGTCGCCTGAGAGAGAAAAATTGAATACCACTGGGGGATCATTCATAAATGATGTCACGCTTCGAGGGGGGAGGGGGGGTCAGCAGAAGTGTGACATATTGTGACAAAGGGGGAAGGGGAGTCAAATATATGGGAAAAAAGCGTGAAATGATTTATGAACGGCCCCTGAACTTCTTTTTTTATGTATCACGGATCCATCCAGCATTTTTAACCGGGACCGTTTTTACTGAATTTTAAAAACATTTTTGTGGAAATCAAACCCTATTAGAAATACAAACTTTCAAGTATGTAGGCCTAATAGTTTTTGAGTAATGATGTGGTCCAAAGTAGCTCAAAATGGTTCGGGTAAATATACACATTGGTCACCGTTTCAGAACTTGGCTGACACACTAGATATTTATAGTAACGCTAGATATTTATAGTAGCACTAGATATTTATAGTAACAGTAGATATCTATAGTTCGTCTAGATTTGTTTGTAAAAATTCAAAATTTAAACAAATGGTGATAAAAAAAAAGTTTATTTTTTTTGCCACTTAATTAATAAATAATTCTCAAAAAAAGTACGATTTGGAAGCTCGGAATTTAGTGAAGGATCCGCTTTGATTGATTGGAATTTTGTGAGGACCCGCTTTGATTGAATGGAATTTATGAAGGATCCTTTTTGATTAATTGGAGTTTTGTGAAGGATCCGAAAACGGACCGGAATTTCCGCTGGCGCGACCCTTGCATACGCAGACATAAATATGCCACGAAAATATGTATTAACCATTTGTCGATGGAAAGTTTTACATTAAAAAAAGATTTTTAACAATGTGCCAAGTATTTTTTTTTTTTTGTATAACGTGCTAACTAAGCTGGTTGTGATAATTCCAGAGGCAATTACATAAAAGTCTACGAATCCATAAACATAGGACTGACAAAAAACACAAAAATGAATTTTTACCAACGCTTTGTAGAAAATATTCTCGAAACAAAATTTAAAATCCAAAAATTCAATTTCGGCCAAATCGACAGAACAACTTCTATTCTGCACAAACTTCGTCAACTAAATATTGTGCAAGATCACATCGTTGGAAAGAAAATCAAAATAATTTAGTTGTGACGCAATAAGAAATTCACCGCAAATCTAAAAGCTCAAATTTTCGGTCTATGATTATAAGCTTCCATTTTAATAAAAATCTATCTCAGAATACCTGTTAATTCACGATATACCCTGAAATTCGTTATTGTAAAGTTTCAATTTTTTTGAAAGAAAATTAAAGCTTTGTGAGAGCTGAAGTATGCTTTAAGGTAATCAAATAAAATGACAAAGCATTTTCAATTCTTTTGAATGAAAATAAACGTAATAATAAAAAAAAGAAAGAAAAAGACCATTTCTTGTTACTGTTGAACTAATCTATTCTGCAAATATTCCTCCTTCGTCATATATGTTCCACTGCAGATATTTAAACAGCAAATTGCATCTTTAAATGACAAGAACAAAATTAGTTTTAATTTTTGTTCAATTACGCAACGCACTTTAGGAGGCAATAAAAAGAAAATACGATTTGCTTCCACAAAAGAACAGGCGTAATAAGTACACATTTAAAACGAATGAAAGTAATCAACGTATGATTGTAAAATGTCAAAGTAAAAGACAGGATATTAAAAATATTTTCAGATTGCATATTAAATAGTAATTTCATTGTTCGTGAAGCGTAGTTATTTATAGAAGATGGAATAAAGTGGGAAACTCTAGCAGATTTAAGGTTTTTCCTGGTATGGAATTACAGCTGCGAGGTATGATGAAGTACAGAAGAAAAAAAAAAATTTAATTGCGACAATCCGAATCACCGTAGTCTTATGTTGATTTTCCACCGAAGGCGACAGCAACAAAATCTTTGCCCTGTCGCACGTATTGACTCTACATAATTTAGTTAATACGCCATAATGTTGCTCAGTTATCGCTGTCATTTTTTATGCCATCATTGAAAATTACATTCACCCAGACAATCATGATTCTGACCTTGGTTCTTATCCTTGGTTTAAAGCCAATCACCAATCCTAGTATCGAAATATATGCACATGAAAGGACTTTTTTGAACTATTATCCCCCTCCCCCCACTAGCAGGCGAAAATTCGGGTTGCACTAGTGGTATAGTGTAACACATTAACTACCCCTGCCCCCCTTTTTTTAATTTTTTAGACGGATTAGTGATATCCAGTAAAGCCTGTTTTTGTGCGGTGGATAGGGACCGCATAAAAGAAATAGCACAAAAAAATATTCGGAAATTTTATAAATTCTTACATATAATAAACAACTTTGTACGATATACTACATAAAAAAATTTTTATGCGGTGGATAGGGACCGCATAAAAAAAGTCGGACTTAGAAAATACATCAATGATTTATGAAATAGATGAAAGAATGCTTCCCATTAAATTAAATAATTAAATTAGACCTAAAGAAATTGTAAAAATATTTAATTCTTCATTGCACATATCCATGGAGAAGTTTTCAAATTATACATTAAATAGTTTGCTCCTACACATCGTAATCCAAAACGCGCATCTTCTTGTGACGAATTGGTTGAAAATCGCTTTCGTCGCTTGAAGATAGGATTTCAATTGATTTCTTTTTTGGTACCATGAAGTCAGTGATGAGTTTTTGTAACGACGGTCGACTGGTCAATTGCTTGTAAACGTCACGATAGTGAGATATGCATGATCTCAGTTCTTTAAGCGTCTTTCCGCATTGGTATCTATTTTAAGAAAATGCGTTTCCAATTTTTTAGAAATCTATATCCCTGCATATATTTTATCTGCTGTAATAGATTCCGGTTCTTCTTGTCCATTTTCATAATCTATCAAACTATTGATAATGTCACTATCAACGATAGTTTGGTCCTCAATCACCTCGTCAAGGTCATTTTCGCCGAAATTATCAAAACCTTCTCCTATAATTTTTATTTATACAGTAAGCACATGGGCACTTACCATGTGCTTACTGTATAAATAAAAATTATAATTAGTTTTCATTTTTAAACATGTATATGTACATTGATAGGAAACATTAAACTGGTGCTAACGCCGCTAAGATTCATATACCGCATAAAAATAAATCGCACGAAAAAAATCGCACAAAACCAATCGCACAAAAACAAAATCGCATAAAAAAGGACCGCACAAAAACAGGTTTTACTGTATATGCATATTTGCGTAATAATACGTATTATGGATTTAAATTATGCTTTTTTTTTTTTTTTTTCGTTTTTGAAAATACTTTATTTTTTTCCGAAAGGGGACAAATGAATACCGTTATAAGAGAATCAATTATAAAAGGATTATTTTAAAAAATCAGGAGCAGATCGTTACTAAAACCTCTAATTACATATATATATACGGTATTTCAGCATCTATATCATATATGACCCAAACCAGAAATATAATTAAGAAATGCACTGTAAAAATTTAGCTGTAGGCTGCACCACAAAATAGTGCAAGTTAATACCAAATGCACCACAAAATAGTGCAAATTAATACCAAATGCACCAAAAAATGGTGCAACGCGTTGCTTATTACAAAGTATGGTGCGTAATTTTACTATATTTTGGTGCAAGTTGCGTATGTTGCAACATAGTACAACATAGGTTGCGTATGTTGCTATTTGGTGTAACTTGCAGCAAGTTACACCAAATAGCAAATATAAGCACCATCCTATGTAGCCAGAAAATCTGCACCATTTTTCGGTACAACAATACCACTAAATTTTTTACAAGTATACACGCTCTCTGCTACGCACAATATTGACAGAAAAATATAAAACACAACGTAACTGTGAAGCGTACCAAACATATTTTTGCCACCGAGCTGTGCTCGTAAAATTCTAAAACCAACAAATGAGGATCGTGGCTGCTAGTGTCCAATACGAACTTTTGATGGTGGTCATTGATGAAATTCGGTATTTTAACACTAGATTTACCAGGCAGTTTCCAACCATTTCTAAACTTTCATTTTACACCAAGTTGCTACTAATTCTAATAAAACTTTCAGCCCCATTCACTTGTTTTAATCACCGTGTATTAGGAAAAGCCCATGCAATTGAAAATTGCACTGTAATTGGTAACAAATTATGCAAAGTGGAAGCTTCGAAACAGTCAAAATGACTGATCTGGTAAGTCTAGTGTTAACCCCTTAACGGTCGGATAATTTTCAAGAACAACAACAGAAGAGCCTATTCTTTTCAAGAAAAATGTTTAATCTCTAATTATACTATAAATAGTTTGATACTATCATCTAGTATAGTGTTTCCGAACCGGTGGTTCGCGAACCCCCAAAGTTCGCGTGATGTCAAAAGGAAGTTCGCGAAAATAATACAGCAATGGCGAAAGTTTTACTTGCTAACTTAAAAAAATATATGTATACGAATTGGGACGGAAGGGTTAAGTGATTTTTTTTTAAATAAATGGTTTTTTTAATGATGCGCAAAGTTGTGGACTGCTATAGGAAGCATATGTACACATTTTGAAATCTTTTTTTTTTTTTTTTTCTGCTGTGACCTGATTTCGAAGATTTGAGTCTCAAAGTGATATCGAAAGATACTTATTCATTTATTTTAACTTTCGCACTCATATTTATCACACTTTATTCTAACTTTTGCGAATTTTGTGTACTTCAACCTTAAAGTGAAACCAAACGATATTAATCGGCTCAAAATTTTGTACACATATGTTTCATGCCATGCAACAACTTTTTTACACTATCAGGAAAATAATTCTTAAAGATATCTTTCGCGACACATGTTTACTGCCCTATTAATAATGCAAAATGAACAAATTGTGTAGAAAGTAATTTTAGTTTTTATTTAAATTTGGATGTTTTGCAATTATATTTTCATTTTTTGTTATGAACTATTGTGGCAATACGGAAAATAAATCTGCTAACAAATTTTGTAGTTTTGTTACCCCTTACTACCGAGTACAGAAGGGGGTTCGCCAATTGCTTTCGGGTCTTAGAAGGGGTTCGCACAGGGAAAAAAGTTGGGAACAACTGTATGTAAGAAAAGGAAAAAATAAATATTTGGGGTTGAGGAATGGATTTATTTTTTAATGTTTTGGTTGCGCTACTTTTGGACATTCCAGCCCGTGATTTTGACGGGAGCGGGAGGGAAGGGGTTAAAGCTATGGAACAGTCAAATTAAATATTTCAATGGCACAAAACTTTTCACATAAGAAACAAAATCCCCATTAAACAGCGCAATGTAGTCCAATGAGACTTTTTGCATCAATGGACGTAATAAAACCACCCAACCTATTAACTTGTCCTAAAGCAATCTATTTCAAAACACGCATTCTGTTCGAAGCTATTATATTTCACTGTTATTTTACATTCCCCGGAAATGTTATAATGTATTGTTTTCCCTATTACCCTCACAAGAATTCTATTCCTAGAATTCGCTGGGAGAAAATTTTAATTTATAGTTACATCATAAAATAATGCGAAACCGGCTCATTTTTTCTGTCGGCCATTTCAAAAACAGGATCCCCTATAAATAAATGGCGACGCTAAATCGAGAGCATGCAAGGCAAATTGCAAAAATATTTCCATGGAACGCAAAATGGCGGCGGATGCTATTCCAGTCCAGTGATTTTACTTGTTTCCTAACCCTAATTCGAACGCATTCCGCCTTTGTTTCAAGCTATATTCGCAATTGGCGTTTTTGCGGGATAAACAAGAGCAGACGATTTCTAACTTTATTATCCGGGCTGAAAAAAGTTCTCTCGTTAACTGGGGAAAAAATATTCTAGGTTGAGTTAACATATTATCTTCACACGTGAACCAACTAGCGTGAATGGCGTTGCTCTTTCACGAGTTTGAAGGGAAGTGCTCGTTGGAAACAAATGCGTGTAAGGAGAGCAATGTGTGATTGTGTAAAGTTTAATTGTGTTTTCTCAGCTGCATAATGTTTTCTTGTTGCTCTTAAGAGCATCAACCGACAACTTTCCACTCAACTGGGATTTTTTTCCCCTTACTTTCAGCTGTTGATTTGACAATTATGAAACAAAGAAACAAATGAGTTTCTATAGTTTTCTTTTTAGCCACTTTCGCCAACAAGAGCATTAACATCGCAGATAACAATGTAGATCTGAACGGGAATCCTTTCTGTTATTTAGCACGTCGAGGACGGCGTGCCCCACCTGTGGCTCACATGCGAATAGTTTATCTGGTGGCGTGTACCGCTGGTGGCTCACACACGAATGGTTCATCTGGCGGCGTGTACCACTGGTGGCTCACACACGAATGGTTCATCTAGCGGCGTGTACCACTGGCGGCTCACACACAAATTTTTTATCTGGTGGCGTGTACCATTGGTGGCTCACACACGAATGGTTCATCTGGCGGCGTGTACCACTGGTGGCTTATAGTTTTAATTCCAGTTCGACCACGAAGTTCTGGCACTTGGACGCTTCTGCACATGGCAGAAAAAGACGAATCCATTCGAGTTTTAGGGAAGTTCCTTTTGCAGGTGCGTTACTTAGGATGCTAATCAGAAAATTTGCTTCTCTGTTCACGGGGGGCCACCAGAGGTACTATTTGCCCCTCATAAGAAGATTGGTGAAATGAGAAAACTATTCTATTCGTTAAAATAGGGGTGAGGAAAACAGGTTTGCCTCAGCAACAAGGAAGCTATCGACTCTGTGCTAATATGAGAACACTTTGTTTCTTCCGAGCTGATGTTATACACCAGTTTATAAATTTTTTCAACTGACAGACGAAAACACATTCTGATTCGAGTGCTAATAAACGCATCTGCAAAACGAACTTCCCTAAAACTCAAATGAATTCGTCCTTTTTCTGAGATGCGTAGTGGCGCCCAAGTGTCAAAACTTCATGATTGGACATGAGAAGCATAGGTTTTCGCACGTGATTTCCTAGTGGTACCGTAGTAGTGGTACCTCCATTAGCTCATAAAAACGATCATTAATACGAAACTGGCCAAATTCCTTTTACGTTACCACTTCAAAATACTCTATGGAAGAGCACTTTTGGGAGAGCTTTTGCTCATAATCTAAGCTTACAGAACACTGGTACACTTGTTCCTCAATTCTTAAGCTCTGTTCCGAAAACTTATTTGATAGAGCTTTCTGTGGTTGGAAAATACCGTTTTTTTTTCACTGCCGAATTACCAGAACTTCCGGATATCCAAGTACCGAGACTTCAGACAGTTATTTTTAAATATCAGTTCACTTTCAAAGTATAACTCAACATTTAAAACAATAATATCATCAAAAACATGCAAACTCATTAGATTGAACAAGCGGATTATCGGAATTTTCCACTTGAAGGATGCCAGGGTCGCGGGCCATTGGTCCACAAGATTCGACATGTAATAATAATCGGAAGAAGCAAAAACAAGCTCGCAGTGTCGTCTTTTCGCTAATAAGTGCTGCACGTATGGAATAACCGGCGGCACTGTTTTGAGTTAGTTTCTTTTCTGTCCGCCAGGCAAATGGGTTCAAGGACCTAATCGAGTGACGTTCCATTCCGTTGCGTGCGTTTTTCGCTCGAACAATCGAAAAAACAAGATCCCCCCTGATTGTTTCTTTCTAGGCGTCGTCTCCTCCGTTCGTGTGTCGTATTTTGCATCTGGCGTGAGCCAAATGAATTCTATTCTTCAAGAAAAGCAGAAGAGAAAAAAAAAAGAGATTAATAGCTAATTTGTTTCTTTTCTGAGACGATATACTTTCACAGAAACTGGAATTCGTGGCCAGGAGTAGGCTAGTACGAGTGAGACTACTGATATAATATCTGTATGAAATAGTTAATTACTTTCGATCGTAATTAATATCAAAGAAAATTATTGGAATAAAGGTGCCAGGCATCAGTTGATTGCTTATATCATAGACGGCGCGACCAAAATATCTATAACCACCATTATTTGACTTATGACATTCTAAAACTTTACGCATTTCAGTAGTGTCATCTATGAAATAACTAAGTAACTACTGCGACAGTCTGTTTGTTCGATTGGTGGCTAATGATATTTGATACTCATAAAAGCAACATACAGTCATCTTTCATTCCATCAATCCAACCAAATGGGAAAGATTTGTCTCTTTTGAACGGCTTCTTGTACAGGGTGGGCCATCTAACGTTTGGAATTTGGACTTAAGTTTTTTTGACTTTGAAAGGTTATAATGAAGGTTATAAGTTGGCAGAAATTTAGTTTAGTTTTTGACATTTATGAAATGGGACGGTTTACGCTTGAACAAAGTTGGGAAGTATTGAAAACTTACTTCCAAAGTGGTGAGTCTCCTGCCCAAACGGTAAGAAATTTACAATGAAGCTCACTTCCATCTCGGAGGCTATGTCAATAAGCAAAATTGTCAAGTTTAGGGTTCAGAGAATCCCCACTTAACTATTGAGCAGCCTATGCATCCACAACGAGTAACTGTTTGGTGTAGTTTTTGGTCCGGTGGCATCATTGGGCCATTTTTCTTTGAAAATGAGCAAGTAGCCGCCGTTACCGTCAATAGCGAACATTACTGTGAGATGCTAAACAAATTTTTGTTCCCAAAAATTGAAAAGGATGACATGAGTGACATTTGGTTTCAACAGGACGGCCCACTTGCCACACAGCCAATACGTAACCATCGATCTTTTGCGCACTGTTTTTGGGAATCGAATAATCAGCGAAGTGCTGATGTGAATTGGCCGCCTCGGAGCTATGATTTGACCCGGTTGGATTTCTTTTTTGTGGGGAACCATTGAGGATAAATGTTACGCTAACCACCCAGAGACGATTGGTGCCTTGAAACACGACATCGATATTGCCATTCGTGCGATTGGAGCCCAAACAATCGAAAATGTACTAAAAAATTGGGTTGATCGAATGGGGTACTGTCAAGCTAGCCGTGGCAGTCATTTGAATGATATTGTATTTCATCCATAAATGAAAATGTTCAATCTTTCTAATAAAGTCGTAATTTTTAAAAGATATTAATTAGTTGTTATTTTATAGCCAATTCAAATTCCAAAAGTTAAATGGCCCACCCTGTATCAAGAGTAAAGGTTAACACTACAATTTAGTTCGAATATAAATTACTTCTGAGGTCCATGGGCATTTTTTTTTCAGTAGGAGCTAATCATGTTATATGTAGTGAAATACATATAGTATGTGTGTGTGCGTGTGCAAAGACTCATGAACCACCCTCTCCCTCCTTAAGAGAGAATTCTGGTAGCGCTACGGATAGCTATATTAATTGCATCCATGCCTTAGTGAATTGCATCCATGCCCCTTTTGAATTGACATTTCGGTGAATGATTTTATTCTCTTAAGAACATTTGCTTTAAAGCAAGGGTGCAACAAGGGGGGTTTTGGGGGATTAACCACCCAGAATCCTTGTTTTTGCTTTGTTTTGGGCAATATTATCGATCCTAGTATGGTAACATATGTATATGCATGTTTGTGTATGTATATAAGGAACATCCGCCCCCTTTCAAGAGAAACTTCTGGTTGCGCCTCTACTTTGAAGCAAAAACTAACTACCAGTAGGAGAAAAATGCTGGACCGTACTAAAATAATGAACTTAACGATCTATCCTATTAGACTATTTAAAACTGCCTGCGAAAACTATATGTCTCGATAGAAACGAAAGGATTATTGTTTATTCGGTGATCTCTCTCTCGTCAGTTTTTTGGAACAAGAAAAACATTTTACGCACTAAAACAAATAAAATTATCCTCATTGCCTGAAACAACAGTGAAATCAAATTCTTGCCGTGCAGCAGCTTTTGGAAGCATCTAGGGGCAACACTTCAGAATACCAGTTATGTAGGCTCTCTGACATAACATTGCCTGAAGTGAGAAAAAAAATCTGGCAATAGCGGTATCGGGTGTCACGTGTGAACTTGAACTGTTGTCGATATGTTTTCGAATCACGTCCGCAGTCGGAGTTGAATCATGACTCGAAATAACAGGAACTGAATCTTAAAAGAGAAAAAGGTAAAAGAAAGGAAAAAGTTTTCAGCAACTGTGGGTACAAAGCAGATAGTCAAGATGTAAGGAGATCTTTGATTGATAAAAATGCTATTTTTTGATTTGATAATCTCTTTGCAAAGGTCAAAAGAACGGAATATCAATGTTTTACATATCCTTGTCGTGCCTGCGAAACCGGATATGTGTACCCTAAATGAGGGAATGTCTGCACTATAAGCAGTGAACACTAATGACAGAATGTATACACTATAATCAGTATGACGACTGTCTTCGGCTAAAAGGTGCAAGGGTGTCCGATGGAGGTATGACGACTGTTGAATAAAAGTGTACACTAAAAATTGAAAGTACGCTATAAGCAGCATGATGAGTGATGAATGAAAGTGTACACTAATGAATGAAAGTGTACACTATAAACAGTATGATGAATGAAAGTGTACACTATAAACAGTATGAAGACTAATGAATGAAAATGTACACTATAAGCAGCATGATGAGTGATGAATGAAAGTGTACACTATAAGCAGCATGATGAGTGATGATTGAAAGTGCACACTATAAGCAGCATGATGAGTGATGAATGAAAGTGCACACTATAAGCAGCATGATGAGTGATGAATGAAAGTGCACACTATAAGCAGCATGATGAGTGATGAATGAAAGTGCACACTATAAGCAGCGTGATGAGTGATGAATGAAAGTGTACACTATAAGCAGCATGATGAATGTTGAATGAAAGTGTACACTATAAGCAGTATGATGACTGATGAATGAAAGTGTACACTATAACAGGGTTCACACTAGGGAAAAATGCAAGGTGGGATTTCCCACCTTGATCAAAATTTTAAGTGGGATTTTTAAAATTTAAATAGGAAATTTTTGTTCTTAAAAGTATTACTAAACTGTCCGAACATGATCTAATACAATCTATGTAATAAAAGATGAGTATCTAATCTATGCTCAGCAAGGGAAGAATAAACATTAACAAGGTTCACACAAAAACGGATCGTTAACAAAATTAAACTTTTCAGTGACCAAGGAAGATTCCCCTTTCCCACTCCTTTTTTTGACGTTGTCCTCTGTGAATAGAATGAATGAAGATAAGTCTACATTTCCATAGGAATTACCTTTTTCAATAATCCCAAAGAACGAAGAAGTTGTCAATCTTTACCCCATGTTATTATGCATGATAAATAGGGTTCCTAGATTCTTCTTTTCATTAATAGGGATAAGATGGCAGTTGAAAACTAACATACTCCATTTAGTTTATTTTGAATTATCAATTTAGAATAGCAGTTTTGTTTCGCGATATTTTCAACGCGTGTCCGCTAGTTTCGGGAACAGCCCGCAAACGAACTTTTTTTGAGTGGGATTTCAAAAAATATTGCGGGAATCGCGCAATTGCGCGGCCTAGCGCGAACCCTGACTATAAGCAGCATGATGAATAAAATTGTACACTATAAGCAGCATGATGAATGAAAGTGTACACTATAAACAGTATGATGAGTGATGAATGAAAATGTACACTAATGAATGAAAGTGTACGCTATAAGCAGCATGATGAGAAATGAATGAAAGTGTACACTATAAGCAGCATGATGCTCGAGTAGAATAACAATCCCAGAACAAATATCGATTTTAACAAAGAATCCAAAGTCTTTTATCTTCTTTAATATTGCACTTTAAATGCAGAAGCACTTCCATATGCATCGACTCCGATTATCCACTTGACAGGTAATCCGAAGTCATTTTTATGACGATAATTTATGAATAGAAATAAATAAACACACTTTTTTAGTAATAGAAATATAATTTCACGTTAATTTAAAGCACAAATGAGCATTAAAACGCAGACATATGTTTCGGGATTGCTTGGAATCCCTTTTTCAATGCGACAGGGAGCTTCTGGATGCAAAACATCCAAATGAAGCAGACAAAACAACAAAAACAAAGCTTATATAGCCTAAGAATTAACTGTAAACACAATGAGAATGAAGGCAGTGTGAAGTGGAAGTACAACATATGTCTGGGTTTTAATGCTCATTTGGGCTTTAAATTAACGTGAAATTATATTTCTATTACTGTTTACTTGCACAAAGTTAAATTATTATTACACTTTTTGAGTATCTAATAGTCATAATCAGAAAATGTAGAATTTTTTTTTTAAATTCCTTATTTTGAGACAAATTAAAAATATTGCAGTCGCAAGTAAAAAAAAAAAGTTTTGAAACGAGAAAAAAAAAAAAAAAAAAAGAGAGAAAGAAAGCAACAATATTTTGATCAAAAAGAAACGAAGATACAACGTTTATCCGCGGTTATCACACCACCCTATTTAGAGGACAACTATGAGGCCCCGAGACATGGAAGATGGGGGGCCAATCCACGAAGTTAATGCGCAGTTTATAATTACAGTCAATGTTCAGTTACAAAACTCGAAAACTAAAATTTAAATATTGCATTGATCCCATAAAAAGTATTTATATATGCAGTTCAACCATCAACCAAAGCGATCTGCCTGGCAGAGTGCCAAGAAGAATCCAGTCATGATCAAGGGAGGAACTGCTGGTACAAGGAATGCAGTTTTTGTTCTCGTTCTAGCTTGTTTAGCATACGTGATTTCTTCCGAACTGTTTTGTGATTTATAAATTTAGTTGCTTTCAACAAACAGATTAGCAAACATTCTGATTCGAGTAAAAAAGAAACGCACCTGTAAAACGAACTTCCCTAAAACTTGAATGGATTCGTTCTTTTCTGCCATGCGCAAAAGGGTCCAAATGTCACGATTCCGTGATCGGACTGTATATATATATATATAAGAGAGAGAGAGAGCATGGAGAGATACAAATGATTAATGCTGTTGTTGTTGTAGTTAAATTCCGTTTCTGGCCTGAAGAAATGATTCACTTTATTGGAAAGATATCAGAATTGAACTTCCCAATTTCCAGCAGTTAAACAAATTTGCAAAACGTTGTGTTGGATTGCGCAAGACGGTATGAAGGAAATTACATTAACCTTTATGAGAAGAAGTATTTCCGAAACAATTCAGAACTACAAAGGGTATTTCAGCCTTCACACATTTTTACCAGACACATAAACTACAAAGAATATCACAGGAAAGCCAAACGTCACTAGTGGGGCGAATTTACGCACGTTTTATGCAGACGATAAAAATGGGAAGACCCAGAAACTCTTCAACTCGCGCCAGTTAGGCTTGTCATGACCCCATTCCATTTGGCGAAAAAAATGTGGTACGTAGTTAATATCGCATAGAACTCGGTGAAAAGTAAAAATATCAGTGGACCCCGAGTCCTCACAACCCTTTGTTTCTTACAGGATTAAATAAAAACGAGAGAAATTTGAAATGAAACAATGGCTGAGAACGATGATAGCAACTTATCGTTGTGACCGAATTTTTAATTCAAAATTTCGAAAACTGGCATCACAAGCCTGAGTATTAAGTAGGATCAGACACACAATTGAGTACTTAATTCTGAAGTGTGCTTCACGTCACTTAAAACCGTATATTTACTGTCTCTAGGATGCAGTTATTTGATTTTTAATGGTAATAGAGAATAGGGGCGCCAGCAGGGGAGGATTTGGAGCTTAATCCTACAGAATCCCTGGTTTTGATCCACGTTTCCAATCCTACTATGGCAATATTACACATGTAAGGACCAAACCCCCTCTCTCCTGGAGAAAATTCTGGCAGCGCCTTTGCTAATCGTAAAATATTTTTCATAAATAAATGATATCACTACATTTATATACACATTTGTGCGTGTGTTATATATACTGAATACAAGTTTAAATGTTTGTAAACAATTTATTTTAGGCCATTAAGTAATATTTATAAACATATGAAGGGTCCACTGGAAAAATGACCTAAGTCACATACTACTTTTTGAAATTTGCTTTATGATTTATAATAAAACATAAAGCAAAGTTCAAAAAGTAGTATGTGACTTAGGTCGTTTTTCCAGTGGACCCTTCATATATTTTTGCATCAGATTTTCCGGAATTTCGCTCAACTTAGGAACGCATGTGCGACAACCGTGGTTATTTCTGTTATTACACTTTTATAGTTTCCTATAATTCACAACTTTTCCGCAGTATTACGACTTACTTTTTATTTATTTATTATTATTTATTTATTATTTTATTTATTTATTTATTGAATTTTCGTCCCACTCTATTAGACATAGCAGGGGTCTAGAGAGGAGCGGTGAAGCATGAGGGCGGAGCAACAAGATCTGGCTCCAAACTGGGGTGAAGCCGAAGTAAGCACTGCTCCGATTTTTAAAATTTTTTATCACATAAAAAATAAATTGAGTAAAAAGATGAATAATATGATATATTAAAATTATTCGGAGCACGGAGCCGAGCCGGAAAATAGAAAAGGCAAGTTCGCAGAAGTCGTAGCGGACCATCCAAAAAAGTGGCAGCTCTAGATCAGGGTTTCTTAACCTTTTTCGACCTGTGGCCCCCTTATTAGAAATCACAAATTATTAATTTGATCCCCCCTCCCCACGAAAAACAAGTCACGTAAGATTAATGTTTTGAGTTGTTTCATGCGTTGATGGATTTTTTTTATAGTTAAAATATGCAATTGTGTGTCGTGTGTTACCTTTGAATGATTTGGTAAAATTTATATGGATATTTTACCTGAATGATGAAACACTTAAGAAGTTTGAAATAAATCAGCCATGGCCCCCTTTCAAGGCCGTATCCAGAGGGGGGGCCGACGGGCCCCCCCCCCCCCCCGAAATCCAGAAAAGTTTTCCAATGCAGCATATATTCTTCCTGAAACTTTCCTCAACACTAGTGTTTCAAAGTCAGGGCCCCCCCCCCGAAAAAAATTTCTGGCTACGGCCTTGCCCCCTTTACATGGTTCATGGCTCCCCAATTTCAGTTCTTCTCCTGTGGCCCCCAAGGGGGCCATATATGGCTCCTGTTAACTGTTGAGACATCCTGCCCTAGATCGGATACATAGTAATATGAAAAGTAAGCCGCAAGGCAGGCCCGTCAGTTGCAAGACTATCAAGGAGAGGGACTTTTAGAAACACATTGAATTTGTACATGCTTTTATGTACAGTTGAACTTCCTTAATACGAACACGGTTAATACGAAATCACGGCTAAAATGAGCAATTTGTTCATTAAGTTTGGTTTACTAGTTAATTACACTAAATATCTCGCGCATATTACGAAAGCTAAAATACAAATTTCGGCTAAGACGAACAAAATTTATGACCTATTTACGAAACATTTTCTCGATCTCAAATAATTTATTTATTTTAAAAAGAAATTGTTGGCTATTTTGAGTCATTGTAAATTACGAAGTACGTATTTCGAATCATACGTTGAATCTTTCTGGGTAGCAATAGCTTACAGCAAAGCTGAAGAAGCTTTAGGTACTTTAATGAACTTTTATGAGATGCACCGGGAAAATGACAATTTACAAATGACACTAGGCATTTTGCGCCGAGACATGCATATGATCAAATTTAATGTACCTAAAAAGCAACTAACCATTAAGGATTTTTTCCATAATTGTTAAATTTTAAAAGGTAATTTCACTTTTTTCAATATACTATGTAGTAAGATTTGAAAGTGGCTATTAGTAGAAATAAAACATTTGTTTTCACTATTTGTTTTTCTTTTTATTATAAATAGTAGTAATTATTTTTAAAATATTAAGCATGCATTTCTAATTCTTTTTTTTTAAAACCAAATTTTACTTTTTCTCGGTTGTTACGAATAACGGCTGATACGAACAAATTCGCGAATTTTTGGCATTTCGTATTAAGAGAGTTCAACTGTATTTTGTTCTTTTTACCTACGATATGCATTGAAAACATACCCTTTGCCTTCGTCCCCCAACCCCCTGGGAAACTTTGAAATGCTATCCAATGCAAGGAACACGACAGGGTCCCAATAAGCAAAACAATAGCTTCTCTGAAAGATGTTAAAAAACTATAAAATATATTCCTCGTCTCTCAGAAGTTCTTTGCGAAGGTTAAAAGCATACGGAGTCACCGAGCGGAAACGACCGTTAAAATCTGAGAAGGAAGCAATCTGCCATCCTTGGCGGATTAGAAAGGATATATCGAGGATTTTGTAGCCAGAAATTCATGAAATGGAAAAGAAGCCGAATTCTTATCTTGACAACCGCTTCGATTTGCTTAGATTATGTTGCTTTCACAAATATGGCCGACCGTTGCTTCGTTATCCGTGCAGTTTTTGGATTGTGTTTTTAAGAATCCGCGATTTTTTTCCTCTCAGTGATTTCTGTCTCAATTCGGTTAAAATAGTGTGATAGCATCAGTTTCCGAAGGAGTTTTCTGAGGAAAATATTTCTTTTGATATGAGCAGCTCTTTGTATTATTATAAATTTGGGTAATAATCTAAATGTACAAATAATATACAAACAAATAATACTAGTCGAACCGTGCGGAATTTCGCATTAATTTGGGAGAAAGGGCATTATGAAGAATAGAAAAAAGGAAAAAGAGTGTTGATACAAAGGAAGACATGTAATTGAACACCCATCAGTACAAATAGCTGTTACAATTTTTCCCCCACTATTATTTAGATATTCAAAATAATAAAATATTCACAATAATAACGATGATTATTTTTATTAGTGGTATTCATTGCATTAAAGCACACTAACGAAAAAGTTCCATTATCCTAAAGCATATATTTAAAAAATATATTCTAAAAGTACATTTTTTAATTTACTACATGAAAATAAAAACACCAAATAAGTATAAAAGAGCCTTTTTTTATATTTAGTTTACAAAAATCAACGGTCCAGCAAAACAATTAATTGGAGAAAACGTAAACGAAACGCGGGAGTCGAACCACGGGTGTTGGGTATAGCAGACTTGCGCTCTAACCGTTCGGCCACTCGGCCTCTAGCCAACCTACACAACACCAATATGGCATCCATTAAAGGACCTCTTCTTAAATGATTTTAAATTTCAAATTTAAGAGAAGCGGTACATATAATTGTATATTTTTCCGGTATAGCGGTCAAGGAAAGCTTTAAAATGATGTCTCATTCATGAAATTTGATGAAGTATTAAAGAGGTTATGGCGTACCGACCAAAAAAAGTCCTTGAGAAATAAAATATATGATAATGTATCAATAATAAACGAAAATGGTTTGATCAAAACAAAAATAATTGTCTTGTTTATCAGTGCAATAAGAATTTTTCACAAAAATCTCTTTAAATTCACAAAATACAGACCCTGCTAACAAATGCTGGATCGATCCCTGATAATAATATTAAAATATGAGTGGAGGGGGTCATGGCAGTTATAAATAAATAAATTGTGAATCAAAGTTACCCTGATTGGCTGCACCTTTAAAATACAGCTGAAGAATTTTATTGCACAGTAAGTGTTGAATTGCTAAACAGAACTACTACAAACCAATACAAATTTACCGAGCTAGAATTTTAATTAAGAAACACAATCATTTTACAATTAATAAAAAAAGAAAGAAAAGCGGTATTCTTTTCCTAATAACCAAGAGGAAGAAACAGAGAAACGGCTTTTTGGTGGAGTTTCATTTTTCAATTAGCGGGCGTAGTGCTTTACCCCATTACCTACATATGCAATGAAAACATAGCGTCTTAAAATTACGTAGCTTTGATACAATTTAAAAGCGTCATTATTTTTGCGCTCAAATAAAAAACTTTTAAATACTGAATCAAAGGCGGTTTCAAGAATTTGAGGTATTTGTTTTTTTTCAGCCATTGAAAAAGTGTTTATGTAGAAAACTACGATGTCCTCAATCAAGGTTAAGATTATCTTCAAGCTCAGAGTTGTTAACTCACGGAATATGCGCAATAAAGGTTAGATCAGTGATTCTCAACCACTGTGCCACGGCACTTTCGTGGGCCGCCAAATTTTAGAAATGCATATAGTAAAAATTATAATCCTTTTTTATATTGCGAGTAAAGTTGTAATACATATGACATTAGCTTATGTGACATTCAAAATTATTTTTATAAACTATTTTACACAATGTATTATGGGGACATAAACAACTTTTAAATTTATCTTTTTCGGTGTGTGCCGCCAAATTTTGAAAAGCGTTAAAAGTGTGCCGCGATAAAAAAAAAAAAAAGGTTGAGTAACACTGGGTTAGGGTTGCGTCTACAAGTACTGTGTGGTTCTAGGACTATCCTCAATGAAATCTGCCGCTGGTGTTTTAAAAATATTCCACTTGATAATTCCTACACCATAGTTAAGTTTCAGAACAAACTTTATCGAGAGAGTGATATGACTTAGAACATGTACAGATATATGAAGTTCATCCAGAACTAAACATATATATTTTCCTACGAAACTTGAATGAATGAATGAGTGAGTGAATGAATGAATGGATAAATGAGTGAGTGAATGAATGAATAAACGAGTGAATGAATAAGTGGATAAATATGTATAAACCGAATAAATATGAATAAATTTGTTGATCGGGATTTTTAAGGATATTTGTGAATGAATGTATGAGTGAATGGAGTAATGTGCGAATGAATGAATGAATAAACGAGTGAGTGAATAAATATGTATAAACCGAATAAATATGAATGAGTTTGTTGATCGGAATTTTTAAGGATATTTGTGAATGAATGAATGAGGGAGTGAGTGAATGAATGGATTAATGAGCGAATGAATGAATGAATAAACGAGTGAGTGAGTGAATGAATAAGTGAATAAATATGTATAAATTTTTTGACCGGAATTTTTAAGGATATTTGTGAATGAATGAATGAATAAATGAATGAGTGAAAGAATGAATGAATAAATGAGTGAATGAATAAAAAAATAATTAAATGAGTGTATAAATACATGAATGAGTAAATGAATGAATGAATCAGTGTATAAATATGTATAAACCGTAGAAAAAGGTATACTTGAAGTAATAATAAAATAAAGCTAAATGAGAAAGATATGGAGAGATAGCTAGAAAATCAATTTGGTATTGGTGTGTACGAAAAAGTAGGCTCGTATAGTTCTAGACGGATCTCCTTGTTTATTACATAAATTTAAAGTTATATTTTCCTTCCCTTTCTTTACATAAAAAAAGGCATTAACCCTTTATCAACCGACGGTACTTATAAGTACCATTCTCTATAAATTCCATCCCCAGCAACCATTTTTACCAATATTCTGAAGGTACTTTACCAAGACCAGTCTTTACATTCCCCCTTTTCAGGATACATATAAGCAAGGGTTCTATAAAGAGTATTGTAGCGAGGAAAGGAACATAGATAGTTTTGAAACCGATGCTGTGTTTTGAACTTCCATTTTGTTTAGATTGCTCCCTTAGAGTTTCGCTCCAGAAAAGCAGTAAAATTCAAGAATCAAGTCACTGATTTTTTTTTAATGTGTTAGTTAAGAACTTAGAAAACTATTTGACGAATTATTTTGATTAAAAAGTGTATGTAATTAATTTCACAGAGTAAATACTCTGTGGCATTTATTACCTGTAAAGAAATGAATACTTAGAGACTGAGCATTTTATTTATGTAAATCTCTTAATTTTCAGTGTAAATACCTAGACAAACTATTTCTGTAAAAAAAATACTGCAGATCATAATGCGGTAGATAAAGGGTTACTTTGCAAGGCCTCATTTATCATCGTTAGTTATATGTGCTGCAGATGTTCCTAAAACAGCTTGTTTTATACTACTTTAAAGAGTTCTAATTTTTACTGCTTGCCATTGCCATTTAAAAATAGGAAAACAGTATAAAAAGACAGTATTTTAACTTTGTTTACTGTATAATTCAATTTAAAATTTCAATAGTTCGAAAGCATGAATTTTTAAGCATTTGTTCTTTAAGAAACATCATAACAGATTTTTTTCTTTAAAAAACTAAAGATAAAAACCATTTTTAAAATAAAATGTGTTACATGTCTCATAAACTCATCTTCTATGCAACAAATTAAATGGCAGACTTTCATTTCGTTTAGCCTTCAGTTGAAAGGCGTTCTATCTTCAAAAGATTCGATTTCACAGTAGATGAATTAGCTCGAAGGCCCTTTTATTCAAAGGGGAAGAATACAAGTAAGGAAAGACAATTGAGAGGAAGTTTTGTGTAATCTTATATCATCTTTCTCAGAAGATTCCACAGCTTGCGTAAGATCTTATAAAGGCAGAGGACACAGAGGTACAATGTTTCTTCTAGTAGAACATCAGGGAAAATGGCGTCTATTTATAACATAATAGGATTTCTATGAGAAGATAATTCGAAGATCTATTCCTGTGTAACTTTAATTGTATTTTGATAGTGATGAAGACAGAAATGGAGAGTATATCGCTCAATGGCAACAATAGTGGCATATGTCAAAATAAAAACAGAACGATTTTAAGTCAATTGTTTAGGTCACTAATGTACAAAAGAAAAAAAAAGATATGTTATGATTAGTCTTCGTAGTCTAAATCAGGATTTATCAATAGGAGCCATATCGCCTCCTTGCGGGCCACAGAAGAAATATAGGGAGCCACAGGAGAAAATAGAAAATAAGGGAGCCATTACCGCTGTGGAATGGGCCGTGGCTGACTTATTTCGAGCTTGTACAATCTTTCACCCATAAGCAGGCTTGCCATACGTCCCGGTTTGACCGGGACAGCCCCGGTATTTTGCTCTTGTTCCGGTGTCCCGCCCAATTTTATCAATGTCCCGTAAACGGCTGTAAGATGTAAAAAGTAATGAATTTATGTTTTTAAGATTCTTTTATGAAGACATTAAGAATCTTTAAGATGACAGAGCATTAATGAGGGAGTCCATTGCAAGGGCATTGGTTGTATCTAAAATAAAATTTGGCGTTTTCTTTGCGCTGACTTTTATGAAAAGTCAAGCTTAACAAACACATTTTGAAAAAAGTACATCCAAGTCAGAAATATGAGTGGGTTGAAAACAAAGAATAACATTCTTAACTTATTAATTGCTTTTTTAGTTTGACAAAAATGTTTTTTTGAAATGGATTTTGTAGTTAGACAAAAAGTTGTAATTTAAAAAAATAAGATTTAGTAATTAATTGTTCAATTAAACAATTTTATGGAGTATTTTAAACTTTTTTTTATTAACACTTCTTTCTATAGATGGTAGACCAGAAAAAATTCACAATAAAAGGGAAAAAAATCTTTTTAAGTAAATTAAGTAGCAAAAATTCCTTTTTTATTTTTAAAAGGGGGGTAGACTAACAAGTTAGGGTTCCAGATTCCTCACTCCCGTTACTTGCGAGGCTTTAAAAAAGGCTTGAAGCTCACCATTTTGCTTTTATATTAATGTGTCCCGGTTTCACTGACCAAAAATATGGCAAGCCTACCCATATGGGTGAAATATTCCATATAATTTTTTTCCAACACTTTCACAGGTTTATAAACGACACGAAATTTCATATCTTAATTTTAAAAAAAAATTCATGAAACAGCACCCTCCCTTTTTGAAATCCTGTGTTCGGGCCTGGAAGCACCGACGGGGAAAGTGTCGGATATCCGGTGTCGGACCGTTTTTAAAATATCTGGAATCCGATCCCACCACTGTACGAAAGATTCGTTCAACAGGCCAAATTTTATTTTTAAATAATCGATTAGCATGTATTTGGAATTTTTAAATATTTATAAGTGTGTATGGAATTGACGGGTCTCAAAAAGCAAAGCCAGATATCCAGTGAGGATCCGTCAGGCATGGGAAATCAGATATTAGGTTTCCGATGCATTCCCCCCCCCGCCCCCCCCCCCCCACCAAAGAAGAATCCCAGGTGCACTACTGACTATGGTATCTAAGGGGAGCCACAGGAGAAAGAAGTGTGACATTACTACTTATGCAACATAGTGTGACATGTGACAAAGTCGGGGAGGGGGGGGGGGGGTTCGTTGAAGTGTGACATTTTGTGCCAGAGGGGAGGGGGACAAATATGTGGGGGAAAAGCGTTATGAACGGTCCCTAAGGAAAAAAAAATGGTCTTGAAAACAAAACTCCAATACACTTTTAGAGTTGCTCATAGGCTAAAAATTAAAAAAAAACTACACAAAATGACAGCATTTGGAAAGCAAATAATACTAGAGCTGTTAGATCTTTTGGTTGCCAAACATATCGAAAACCCACCTCAAAAAACTTTCAATTGTTTTCAGAGTCATTTTACAACGTTTTTCTTAACTGACTTTCTTGTATGACCGCGAAATTTTGCAATCGAATTTTCGACCATTTCCCGATAAGCTATTCGCTATTGTTCTGAAACTTTACATATAGCTCAGAACCAGATGACAACGCAATATTCTACCACTTTTATCATGATTTGATGAGTTTCTGAAGTATTTCCAATAAAATAAAATTAAAGAGAAAATTGCCACCAAAACTCAGTAGCGCGCTGCGATCGTATTTTCTACCTTTTTAGTGCGCAAGAAAAACGTTGTTTTATATTATTGAATAAAACCTTTCCAATTATTTATTGTCAAGTTCTGAGATGAAAAACACAAGAAAAAAAGACCTCCTAAATGTTTTTATTAAACGAGATTATGTGTTCTAATTTTATTGAACAGGCTAGAGACGGAACATTGTGAAATGCATACTCCATTTAGTTACAGTGAATTAAACTAATAATAAATAAAATTATAACAATAACAATTATTATATTTTTTTATGAGACAAGAGGACATGAGGAGAGGAGGAGGGTGGAATGTTTTGATTAAAATTCCAACTTCCAAAAAAACATGAAACTGCTTCGAACTCAAAGAATTTGAAAACTGCAAAAGGAATACCACGTCGGAATTCATCCGTGAAACTTATCCAAGTCGAATTTTGTTATATTATTTTTGTGAAGGTAGAATAACCTATTTTGATGCGAAAACTTTTCTACAAACATGTTTTGAGTAAACACCACTAAAAGGAAAACTGTTTTCAATAAATGCTACGACAGTTAAAACAAAAATCCGTTGTTACACACATTCAGTTGAATGCCATATGATTCACACTTGAAAGCTCGATTTGAAATGTTTATGTTTCCAGCTTTCATCAACTCGCAGCATAATTAGAAATAATTCTGAGAATGTTTCATCTGGGAAAATGGAAACTCAGCGAAGGTTGTTGTGTTTTTGTTTTTTTTTTCACACCTGCGCGCTTTTTTCAATGATGCAGTCGAAGTTGGGATTGTGTTTCGCAACCAGAAACGCTTTGAGTGAGTATATTTTGTTTCTGGAAAATATGCTTTCACAGATATCAATGCTCCCCCCCCCCCCCACACACACACCCACTTCGTATTTATTTGTATTTATTTATAGAGAAATACAAACATAATATGTGTTTGGAATACATCTTGATATTTTTTCTAATTGTAAAAGGATCTACTGAATTGTCTCTTTTGGGTGTTGATAAAATTGCCGAGAAATCAAACATTAAAAAAAGCACAGATTTTTGACGTAAATACGTCTTTAAATTTGCTACCATACGGGAGCAATCTAAAAAATCTAATGATAACAAATTCGGGGGATACAGTTTGGCGTTGTAGTTTCAAATCTATCCTCTACATCCAAAATTAAATAATACCCCTGGATAGCTAAAGGATCAAAGAATTCATCACGATAAGCGAGAACAGTGAAGCATCGCGGGGGTAAAGAGGGACGCGCAGCCATTTTGAGGTTATTTTGCTGCGCATCGAAATTTGTAATTAGTATAGTTTTTTACTCGTAGAAGCTACGATGTTTGTTAAATTTTAATGATCAGCTGTCGTCAAAATCTGTCGATTGTATATAAAACATTAGTTTAAAGTAGTGACAGTGATTATAATAAGGTGTTAGAATAAAAAATATATAGATAATGTCGGCTTATACGCGTCTAAATCCAAAGCTATACAGTTATTAATTAATAAAGTTGTAACACAATAATTATTTGTTTCCTTGCTTTTATTCTAAATACATAAATAAAAATATTTTATTTAAAGTATATAACCCGTTACATAAACGTATTCAAGTACTACACACGGTCGTGTCCATGACACAGCCACACCCCACAATTTTTTTAAATTTAGGGCTAAAATTTTAGTTTTTACTTTTTTAAAAGCACTTTAAATGACACGCTTTATTTCTGATCATTTCATATGCAGTTCATACAGAGAAACATCGTTTATACGGCACCGAAGGGACTACCGAAAAACGTTTTATAAACGATTAACTCTTCTGGCTAGATTTAAGAGGGCCCACACTGAAATGTCGTATAAATGCAAGCGTCGTATAAACGATTTACTCTTCTGGCTAGATTTAAGAATTGGAGCTACACTAAAACGTCGTGTAAACGACGCTCTACTGTATTTATTTTATTAGTAAATATTTTTGACACTATTTAGCTTCGACATGGTTTGACATGATAACGAGCCTCCCACATGATAACGTCCGTCATTTAAGGGGGTCAGGGGGGGGGTCAATTGCCTCCCCTGGCTAGGGAAATATAATGTATTCATATGTATGTACATCTAATTTGTTGTTTTTTTTAATATAATATACATCGAGTTTATAGCCTTTGCCCTACCCCTTTGCAAATTTTGAAATTACGGGCCTGTCTTGGAGGCCGCCACTGAAATAAGGGGCTGTCTTATGATTTACGAATCACCTCTATACACAAAGAAATTCAAACTCCACCAGACCTTATCTCCCAGACCCTAAACTTTTCGGGATATGAATAAGTTTGCCGAAACAGAAATGAACCAAGAATTAGCCACCAATTAACAAAACCGATAAAAGCACAAAAATATTCTCCAAACGAGCACAGCCTCATCCACATGCAAAGTACCAAGCAGCAAAAGAACTTTTAGAGTAAAAGACAAACACATTCATAAGAATGAAAAGAGCCCTAACCAACTTAAAAGCAAACATGCACAAACACGGAGAAATTTTTAAAAAAAGTCACTGATGGCACTTATGACCCCCGGAGTAAAGAGAAACTCAAAAGGTAAGAATCTTGAAGATAGGATATTTTATCATCATAATTACTTTTTTTCTTTTTTCACTTGTTTCATTGCAAAACTGTAGTATGTGATTGAGCAAAACCGTCATTTGGGCAATCAGGAGGGGTGTAGGTCAATTGACTCCCCCTCCCCGACTTTTAGAAGTACATTTAATTTACACATGTTCTTATAAAATTTTGTTGCTTTTTACCCTTTTTTTTACCCTGCATTGGAAATATACCCTTTGACCACCCCTGGAAATTTTGAAAGGACAGGCCTGGGTTTCAGGTACATTGCAGGAGCCAGTTTGGAGATGATTCCAGGTTTAGTTTAAATAAATTATCTTTAGTAATAAAACAGTTTCATACGATTCTATTGAGAAAATTTTATGTTTTCCTATATTTCAAAGAAAGGTTTTTTTAGGTTGGATAATTATCTGAATTTATGGACGTTAAAATATTTTCAAAACCTCCATCTTTCCATGTTGCTCATCTTATTTTTGCTTTCAATGTATTTTGCACAATCTCTGCTGAAAATGTCAATCTAGAGATATTATTGTTCTTGATTGATTCCCTTAGCCAATTCGTCTGCCATCTCGTTTAGATTGATGTTTAAGTAACTGCGCACCCAGTTTAGAGCTTCATTAAAACACGTTGTAGTTCGTTTGAAGAATTAAAAATATTTTTGTTCTTTCCGCTACCTTAGTTTCTCGTCTGCTGTAATTGAAATGAGGGATGTGGAGTGAAGCTCTGAGCAGGAGCACAAGAGGAGACAGACAAATAGATTGAAGGCGGGGCAGACGACCAAACACGTAGACATAGGAAACCGATAATTTAATGTAGCGATTTTTAATATTTATTTTTTCACGAAAAAAATTGAATGATTTATTTACACAATGGTGTTAAAATTACAAAATGCATATTAGATATCGTAACAATTACTATTACGTAATGTGGTTTCTAGTATGTTAAATAATCGCAAAGTACAGTAAAATTATTATAAACAATTTAATGTCCTAAATTTAGAAAACAAACGAGGCAGAAAAAAAAAAGCAATTAATCATTCATTTCCGAATACCCCCAAATTAAAAATAATAAAAGGTTAATAATGAATGATTTAATAGATTTTTTAAATGTTTTAATCACAATTTCATCAATTTTTTTAAGCTAAACTTATTGAGCAATATCGCGTACTTAACGTCATTATAAACTTAAAGTTAAAAAACAACTAAAATTAAAGGACGCAAGTAATTTCTATCAAAGATGAAAAATTTAATAACATGGTTCCTAAACATTTTGGAGAGTGCGTTTCCCGGCTTTTCCAGGTTTCCCCCGAGTTTTGAAACCAATTTCCCTGATTTTTTGGCATTGTACGAAATTTACGTAAATGAAGCAAATGGAAATAAGATAAACATCTTTGAGTTTTATATTCAGTTTTTAGCAATGAGAAAATACTGGACGCTTAATCTGAGCAAATTTATTACTTGATTTCAAATCCAGAGTGACTGTGTAGAAAAGACATTATTTGCTTAAGACGTTTATTTCGTACGCGCATCAGAATGTTTGCTTCGCTGTTTGTTGAAAGCAACTAAATTTATGAACGGACATGTAGCACTGGTTGGAAGAAATTAAGTATGCTAAACGAACGAGAACAAAAAAAAACGGCACATTCCTTACACCTGCAGTTCTTCCCTTGAACATGAATGGATTCTTCTTGGCAGTCTGCCAGGCAGATCGCTTTGGTTGATGACAGAACTGTACGTGAGTTTAAAAGATAAATTAATTAAGTTATTGCAGGAAAGAATAAAACTCTAATAGTTTCGCAAGTTTTCTCATCATAATTCTGCCTTGAAACAGCTCCATAAAAGAAGATATATCTTGTAACCATTAACTATTAGTATGGGCTCTAAAAAAAATAGGCACTTTTTTAAAAAATTGGAAGATGGACTTAGCTCGGGTGACCCTTAAACTCGGATGTTGTCCAAAAGATTCCGTGAAAAGGTTGGAAAACGCTGATTTAATATATATCTATTTTATGAGACTATTAATCTACATTTGCATCCTCAAATAATATTTGCCACTAAGTCAATTAACATTCTATCTAAGAATGTAAATTAACTGTCATACTGTTAGTAGTGGGGTCGGGTTTCTACCGTTTTATTTTAACACAAGCATTACTCTCCTTTTTTTAAACTTCGACAAAAGCCTCACGCCACTTTTTTTTAAATTTTACCATAAGCATCACCCCACATTTTAATTTTAATAACTTATTTATGTTGGTTTATGTAAGCGTCCCGGACCTTTTTTACCAGGACTACTTCATTGCAAACAATGCATCTAGTTTCTAAGCTGAAATTATTTCTTTGCCCAAAATTAATAGAGTAACAACGATGGCAAACCATGCTTATTTAAATACCTTCCTATTTTTTCTTATACAACTCATAAAAATTTCATGCTAACATTTTATGAAAACACCCTGTGATTAACGTCCCCTTGATTTGAATATTTAAAGATTAAATAAATGAAGATCGTGTAAAGAAAATATTGTGATTGTGTCCCTTATTATAGATACAAATCAAAATACAAATAGGAAGAATCGAATTAAAATTATTAAAGAATCAGACAGTTCTTATTTATTTTAGATTTTAGGATCCGATTTCATTTTATTTATTCATTTTCAGACGATTATTGAATAGCAATTTTTATTTGACAAAGTCAGACAACCCGTAATTATTTCAAAGTTAACGAAAACACTTTTCAGTTTTACCTGAGAATGAAAATAAATAATTAAACGAAAATTGAAGAAAATATTGTGATTTATGCATTACGATTTTTTCATAAATAAATGCTGAAAAGCTAATGTTAGAATGATTGTTTTCTTTTATCAACAACCACAGCTTTTTTTAAAACAATTAGCGTATGAGCATTTCATTCAGACAATTTATATAAAAACACTTAAAAGTTTTACCTAACTGTAGAGAATTAGAGAATGAATTAAAATAGGAGAAGAAAAAAACAGTCTGATGTTTATTCCAATTTCAAATCAAAAGAAAATTTGCAATAGTTAAAAGTTTTATTTAATACATTTCAGATGATTAAAAAATGTCTTTGATTAGTTATTATGTTTCCCATAGTTTAAAATAAAGTTTCAAACGGCAAAAAAGTACAATTAAAATTTGATCTGTCAAAAGGTGTGTTCGTCTTCCCCCACTTCCGGTAGTAAACAAAAATAAACTCTTACCTTTCGTCATTGGGTTTCATTCTCTACCGATCTAAAAGTGCCAAATCACATAAAAATTCCAACAGTTGACAGCAACGGGAATAAAATAGTCCACGTAAATAAACACACTTTTTGAGATGTTGTCAAAGTTTGTTTGATAAAGTAACGGGATTTTTTTCGTTTCACATCCTATGGATAGAAGACACAGAAGAGAAAAAAGAACGCCCAAACCAGCCTTCCACGAAACGCTCTACCACCTGTTCTAAAGCTAAACGCACCTTGCCAACGGCCTCCGTAACAATTATTAAAAGCGCATGCGCAGTAAGTCGGACAGGATGCAAGCGCCACATGCGAGGTGGATTTTTTTTGTTATTGGGGAAAACTTACCTGTTTTTTATGCAAAAAGGTAAAGCAAAAAGTTTTGATGCAGATAAAGTTTTGCGTTATTTCTGGGAGCATGTTCGATACGCTTACATGAAGAACAGATAAGTTTAATTATATTTTGCTTCAGCTTGAATAATATAACACAACGTTTCCGACATGAATTTCAATAATAATTATCCTCTTCTAAAAGTTTCAAAATACGGATACAAATTGTTTTTGACGCGTTTGGAAGGATGAATTTGGTTCTAGTTTCCGAGAATTAAGTCACCTAATAATTTATGCTGAAATTTTTTTTCAGTTATGACAAATGGATGCGGCATTTTATCAAAATTATCTGAATTGTTTGCGGATGAGCTGAAAAATAACTAAAACGGAAAACAAATTATGAAATGAAAATCCGTTTCATTTTTTTGATATTTTTTTTTCTTCCCGGTTTTGATTGCACTTGACAGGGATATGGAGGAACTACTTTTTTGAGTTGCTCCGCAGCGACTTCTAAATACTTGCTCCAACTTCGTTCCGTGCTCCAAATAATTTTACTACATTGTATTATTTACCTCTTCTTTTAAGCTATTTTTGCATATGATAAACATTTTTTAAAGGCTTTTAAAAAATCCGTGCAGTGGAGCACAACAAATTTCCTTGCTCCGGCTCTGCTACAGTTTCGAGCAAAATCTCGTTTCTCCACTGCTAAACGCTCCTGCTCCAAATAGTTTTAATATATTGTAATATTTATATCCAGGGCCTTATTTACCATTAGGCCCGGGCCTAGGGCTCCCACTTTGAGGCGCCCCCTATTTTGGTTATTATTATTTCTTTTTCTTTTTTTTTTTTTTTTTTTTTTGTAATTTAAAATTTTTTAGAAAAATATTTAAAAATAGCATCTTTCGAAAACAAACTGTTAGTGTTCGATTGCTTCACAGAAAAATTGCATTATTAAATTAATTTAAAACCACAAGGAATTTTAACTTTGGGAGCCCCCAAACTTAGGTCTGACAGTTTGAAATTTGAAAAACAAAATCGGTTTTGCACTTTGGGGGCCCCCAGATTTTATTCAAACATTTTGTAATTTAAACGCAAAATCCTTTTGCACGTTGGGGGCTCCCAAACGTTAGTTTGACTCTTTGACATTTGAAAAACAAATTAGTTTTTATGCTTTGGGGGCCTCCAAATTTTGGTTGTGACTGGCAAGTTTTACAAACACATACTGAATGTTATGTTTAAAACCTTTTTGTTGCGTGAGGGGCCCCCAAGCATGAGTTGTGCCTATAGTGATTCAAAATGTGAATCGGGCCCTGTTTATACCTCTGTTTTTAGTCATTAAACCAACGATAATTTTTTTTAAAGTTTTTAAAAAATCAGTGCAGTGGAGCACAACAAATTTCTTTGCTCCGGCTCTGCTACAATTTCGAGCAAAATCTCGTGTATCCACCGCTCCGCTCAACTGCTCCACTCCAGATAATTTTAATATCTTATATTATAAACCCATTTTTTCAGTTACTTTTTCAGTGATAAATTTTTTAAAAAATGTTTTGAAAAATCGGTGCAGTGGAGCACAACAAAAACAAATTTCTTTACTCCTCTCCAGATATTTTTAATATATTATAATATTTAGCTCTCTTTTTTAATTTATTTTTTCAGAAGATATAAATCTTAAAAAAGGTTTTAAAAAATCGGCGCAGTTTAGCATAAAAAGTTTCCTTGCTTTGCCTCTGCTACAGTTTGGAGCAAACCCTCGTTTCTCTCCTGACCCACGCTCTTCTCCAGATAATCAATATATTATATCATTTACCTTTTCTTTTGAGTTATTTTTTCAAATGACTCAAAAGATCAATCAATTTTTATCATTGATAAACTTTAATCAATGATAAAAATTTAAGTAGTTTATAAAAAAATTGTTGCAGTGGGAGTGTTCGGCCCTGCTCCAGTTTCGAGAAAAATCTCGTTTCTCCACTGCTCTGCGCTCCGCTCCAGATAATTTCGATACATTATATTATTTACCTCTTTTTTTAGTTATTTTTTTCGATAAATTTTTTTTTTTAATGTTTTGAAAAATCGGTGCAGTGGAGCACAACAAAAACAAATTTCTTTGCTCCATCTCTGCTCCAGTATAGAGCATAATCTCGTTTCTCCACTGCTCCCACCCCTCTGCTCTAAGCTCCTCTCCCAAATAAATTTAATATATTATAATATTTAGCTCTGTTTTTGATTTATTTTTTCATATGATAAAAAATTTAAAATGGTTTTAAAATATTGGTGCAGTGGAGCAAAACAAAAATAAATTTCTTTGCACCAACTCGGCTCCAGTTTCGAGCAAAATCTCGGTTCTCCACCATTCCGTCCACCTGCTCCACACTCCTCTTCAGATAATTTTAATATATTACATTATTTACCTCCTTTTTTTAAGTTATTTTTGCATATAATATACCTTTCGAACAAGTCTAAGGAAGTTGTATTGCCATTACTATACAGAAGTTTGGTAAGACAACATTTGGAGTATGCTGTTCAGTTTTGGATCCTCCTTACCTAAAGAAGGATATTACCTTATTGTAAAGGGTTCAAAGGAGGGCTACCAGGTTGGTAAGTGGTCTTTCAGACTTAGATTATGAGGGCAGGCTTAAAACTCTCAAGTATAGTCTTGAGCAAAGGAGAGTTAGAGGGGACATGATTCAGTTATTTAAATTCATTAAAATTGGAAATCTTGATGGGCTTCAGTTATTTGTTGAAAGTAGAACCAGAGGTCACTGTTTTAAGCTTTTCAAACCTCAGGCTAATCTTGATATTAGGAAACATGACTATTTCAATAGGGTTGTAGGCAGTTGGAATAGTTTACCGGAGGCGACAGTTAATTGCAGTGGGGTAAAAACCTTTAAGGAAGCTCTTGATGTTCATTGGGGAATGCTAAATTGACTAGGACCAGCCTAGCTGGGCGCTGAGCGTGTTGCTGGTCGTCCCTTTTGTATTTGTATTTGTATTTATATGATAAGATTTTTTAAAAGGTTTTAAAAAATCAGTGAAGTGGAGCACAACAAATTTCTTTGTTATGGCTCTGCTCCATTTTCAAGCAAAATCTCGTTTCTCTCCTTCTTCGTGCTCCTGCTCCCGGCAATTGACAATTATTTTAAGTCATTACTTTTCTATACTCATCACAGCGATGATCAAAGTTTAATAAGGAAAAATAATGTTATTCTGGAGGCTTAATACCCCTTTCTTTTTACTTTATTTTCCTTTAGTTATTTGTTTTACTTAAATATTTGATCATTCCGCATCACAGTAACCGGAATTCTTTGTCAAAGTCTCTTTGCCTAATTCATTAATACCGAGAATACCTGTTTCCCTTTTTCCGCGCAAATCGTAATGAAACTCCTGTTGTGATGTATCATCGAGTTGCTTGTTGAGGGGTTATCTTGGACTTTCTGTACTCGATGCGCAAATGCAGCGTCTTAAAGTCTGATATTTCATTTTTTTTCCAATGATAAGGGCAAAAAGGTATGAACTGAATAAATGTATTATATTTAGATGTATCAAATATGTACAGCTTATCTTTAGCAATAGTTTTAGCAGGAAAAACTAATTTTGATTCTGAAACATTAGTATGCATCTTATGATCTGCTTTTGTCCTTATGCCAGTTCCACTCGCAGAATTTAGAATTAGATTTTCAAAAATTAGAAAAACCATCTCAATTAATGTCGCTTAAAATGTCCTAACCGCGGACATTTCCCTTTTTGAACAAGTTTAATTTTCAGTAAAGAGAAGCAAAGGAGCTTAAGGATACATTTACCTCACTTTATGTGAGCAAAAGTAGTAATACTGGAATCGTGGACGAATAAAGCACACATGGACACAATTCAATGAAGAGTAATTGCAGAGTAAATAAAGCTAAAAGAACAGAGCGAAGCTCTTCATGCATTGTCCGCGTGTTTATAAAGCGACATTTCTTGTTGCAAATTGCAGCAACAAATTATTTCAATTTGCAATCGTATATGGAACATATCGAGGAA
This sequence comes from Octonoba sinensis, assembly GCA_038502835.1. Taxonomy (NCBI): domain Eukaryota; kingdom Metazoa; phylum Arthropoda; class Arachnida; order Araneae; family Uloboridae; genus Octonoba; species Octonoba sinensis. The sequence continues at coordinate 85,899,946 of CM076605.1, read as the reverse complement.
AATGTTAAAAATCCGTCCAGAGGCAAATAGACTAATCAGAATGGAATAAAATTTTGCATATGTTACTTTGACACCAATTTGGAACTTTTTAATGCTACGTCTCCTAAAACTGAAGGTAAAACCTATTAGGACCAATACATATATATATGTATTATATATATACATACATACACACAGTAAAACTACTCTATAGCGGTCACCAGCGGGACAAAAATATTTGTGCGTAATAAAGAGGTGTTCGCAAAAAAGGGACATATAAATATATACTGTGAAACCTGTGTAAGTTGACCATTTGCGGTGCAGCACAGCACTTTAGTGGTCAACTTATAGAGGGTGGAGATACATATATATATTTTTTTGTTATTTCATTTTACACTACGCATTTTTGAAATTTTCCTTTTTCTTTTTTAAAAGGGTTTTTTTTAATTTTAAAAATTAAATACCCCCCCTTCATTTTTAAGGAGGGGTTATTTTTAAAATATTTTTTTGGAAATTGGGGGCCCTTTTTTTTTCCCAACAAAATTTTCCCATCTAAAATATCATTCAAGAAATTTAACACGAATGACTTACAATGTCTCCTGTGCAACTTCAAAAGTAAAGTACTTATTTAAAATTAAGATAAATATCATATTAATTATGTCAGTTACTTAGATGATGCTAAAAATTGCTTTAAAATATATATTTTTCAAAATGGCTATATCAGATCAAAGAAAAAAGAAGAAACTTATTTAAAGAATAAAAGAGTGTTCATAGTAGTTTGCCCATTTGGTTAACTTACAAAGAGGCTTAGGCAAACTTTATATTGATGTTTCATCCATCCCGACAAATACTGGTATAACATTATAGCAAAAAAAAATATCCTGGAGAAACTATTTTAGTTTTTTTATCTTTCCAAAAATAGATAAAGAAATAAATATAGTGATAATTAGGCGGTCAACTTACAAAGGGTTTTTTATAATGCTCCCACCCAAATTTGGCTTACATAAGTGGTCAACATAGACAGGTGGTCGACTTAGGTGGTCAAGTAACAAAGGTTTCGCTACATTATATAATATAGGGCTTATTTCGTTCCTGACAAAAGTGGTCAACTTAGGCAGGTGGTCAGCTTACAAAAGTGGTCAACTTTACAGGTTCCACTATATATATATATAAATGCAGTAAAACTTATCTATAGCGGTCACCAACGGGACAAAAAAAAGTTGTGCGGAGTAGAGAGGTGTCCGTAAAAGAGGGTTTTTTTAGGCTCAGTACTTTGCTGGTGGAAAATTAAAAAAATTCCATCTAAAAGGGATGCCCACATTTAAGGAGTGTCCATTAGGGGGGTTTTACTATATATATCTATATATATTATTTCTCTAGTCTGCTTTTCTGTCGGGCCCCACAAGATCTTCATTATTACTGTATCAAATTCCATGATTTACCCCTCATTTTAAAGTTTATCGTGCCGGCTAATGACGAAAAATAGACCCACAGACTAAAAATGTACCGCTTCTCTTAAACTTGAGATTTAAAATCATCTACGAGGAGGAGATGCCAAATCGGTGTTGTCTACGCTGGCGCCATCTGTTATCAAGTAAACACACAAGAAACTCTTCTGTTTTTATTGTGAAGCAAATTGAACAGTTTTAGCTGCGTCTATGTGTTAAACTTATTCAATCGTCAGGCTCTACATATTCATTTTTAATATGATCCTGTAGAGCCTAACCAACCAACAGCAACTATATTTCAAGTAATGGAACTGTTTCGCAATTGTATTTTAATGTTATGTATACTATTAATAAAAATAATTATCATTATTACTGTGATTATTTTATTATTTCGAATATCTAAATACTAGTAGGAAAAAAATTGCCACAGCTAATTTTTACTGATGTGTTCAATTGCATGTCTTCTTCTGTGGCAACAGCCCTTTACTTTTTTCTATTCTTCTTCATAATGTCCTTTCTCCCAATTTTTTAAAGAATCGAATGCCACACAAAACGATTTGATGCGCAATGTGGAATTCCGCACGGGTCGACTAGTATATATATATATTACTTGCATAGTGCAGCCAGAATTTTTCCTGGGGGGGAGGGGGGTTGGCGTTGGTATTAAAGTCCATATATCACCATTACTAAGATTGGCTATATGGCTTAAAAGCAAGGGTTGTGGGGTGGATCTAACACAGTGGTTCCCAACGTGCTCCATATGGACCCACCAGCTTAACCAGTAGGTGCTCATTGGGAACCACAACATTCAAAATGGTACTCCTCAAGCATAGGGCACCAAGGAGGGCCAGGTTCACACATTAAGAAGTAGGTAGGCTGGACTGGCGGGGTTGCTGTACGCAGAACAGTCCAGGAGACCTATCTCGGCGCATAAAATGGGGCTAACCGTAGACGATCGACAGCCACCAGCTACACGTTTCGACAAACCTAAGTCTACGGCTAAGAGGTTGGGGTTTGGTGGACAAAAGTAGGTACTCATTATTGAGGCCGTGGTAGCCTAGCGGTTAGAGCGTCGGGACTTCCACCTGGAAAGTCACGCGTTCGATACCCGCTGAAGACCCACCATATACACTTGGGGATACGTGCATGTAAAATCAGTAGACCCCACTACCTCGCCCCGTGCGCAAGCAATCCTAAGGCCTCGGCTAACAGCTAGGGGTATGGTGGAGAAAAGTAGATACTCATTGGCCACCAGCTCCGTGCGAAAGCAATCCTAATGCTTCGGCTAAAAGGTAGGGGTCTGGTGGAGAAAAGTAGGTACTCATTCTGTATGTACTTGCAAGTGAAGTTAAATTTTGCACTTTTAATGTTAGTAGAAAGGCTGCATAGCCGGGAGGACCTCGTCATTAAGTTTTGATGCATAAAAGTAAAATTTTCCGTGATCAAAAAAATAATTCTTAACATTTCGTTCTTAATTACATTTCGCAATTTTCATGTGACATTCCTCTTTACTGTTTTAGAACTTATTGGGGAAAACTTTCCCCTCTTTTTTACCCTGTTTTGGAGCTTTCAAATGTAAGTGGTGCACTCATCGACTTCTTTTAGAATAATCCTTTAGGAAGGCGGGGTCAACAAAAAGCAGAAAGAAATGACAAGGGCTCCACGGGATAAAAAAAATTGGGAACCTATGGTCTAACGTCAAAACCTCTTGGCTGTGCCTCTGATTTCATGACGTATTTTTCTCTATTAATTAACAAATTTCTTCTTTCGAAGACAATGGAAGTACGACAGATCTTCGACCTTCTCTCCTCCTTCATCAACCGTGAATGCAAAAAGGTTGCCGACTCATGTTAGTGGAACAAATCTTTTTCTCGGAACGGATGAGCTGAAGCCTAGCTTAAGCGATCGTCCATTAAATTATGTATCTTCCAGTCCTTCGTGGAAATAAATAAATAAATAAAAATGAAAAATAATAACCAGTTAGAAATGCTCCGTTACACTACCAAAAGAAATGAAATTCTCCTTTTTGCATCTCATTACGATTTTTGATGAGCTTGAGGCAGATGATTTAATGACAAAAAAAATATCGATTAAGTTTGAAAATAAATAAATAAATTGCATGTACACGTATCAGAATCCTCAGGAATACCGAGCGATTGCTGCTGTTATTGTAGTGCTACAAAGTGGTTCTACATAGTTTCGGGATTACAAAGAACCACGTTTTTGACAAAAAGACATCCATGAAATAAACTCCTACTGTTTTTTCACAGATGTCTTTCCATTCTAAAACTTGCATCCGTTTGCATGTTCAATTAGCAAAAATTAAAAGAAACTGATTACCCCCATTAAACCATAAGGTATGACTTGCTGGGTTACAATAGTTGGAACATCTCAGTTTTGTGACCAAGAAAAGATTTTGAGTTAGTGAATTTCACTTGTAACACCACGAAATACAATATCCAACTTAACTTTAATATTGCTAAAATCATGTTCCATTTCAATTTTATTGTATAATCCCAATAAAATTGAAATGGGACATGATTTTAGCAATATTGATGAACAATTGATATTGATGATTTTAGCAATATTGAGCAATATTGATGATGATTGAAACATCAATCTTCATTTTAACATGGTCTTTATCGCTGCTTGATACTCATATCTTGAATCACTACACAGATATTTTGAAAAACCATTACTTCTAAATATCTTGATCGAATCACCTAGTAAAAGTGTTTTGTAACTTAGGGATCATTCATAAATGATGTCAAGCTTCGAGGGGGGGGGTGGGGTTCGTGAAATTGAGACAAGGGGAGGGGAGGGGATAACAAGAAGTGTGACATCATGCTTTTGCAACATAGCGTGACATGTGACAAAGAGGGGCTTGTCAAGAGGGGCGAGTTTTTAACATGCTTGTTAAAAAAAATAACTTAACTATTATTATTATCATTATTATTATTATGTTTGGTACGCATAGTTTTACAGAAAAAAAATAAGTAGTAGCCACGTAGAATATAGCCCGTAGAAGCTTTTGAGTGAAAAAAAAGGAAGAAAGAAATATACGGTAGCATTTGGTCCTTCTCGGGAACAGCAAACATGACGTCATGATTTTTAAAATTATCCACGTCATATTTTTCAGAATTGCAACTTATAATAAGTTTTTATCTTCATAAGTCTTATTATTAGTGTTGGTCTCTTTAAAATCCAAAATATTTTCAGAATTTTAAAATTGTTAAAAGTCGAATTAAGACACCAGTTATGTGTCAAAATTGTCCATTTTTGTTTGGAAAAAGCACATAGATCTTCCTGAAACGGGTTTTAAATTGTGTCTTCGTGTGTGAAATTCCATTCGCTCGGACCAAAACAAAAACTCTCGAGTATGTCATGTTAGTTTATAAACTTTGTTTTTTCATGTGTCACGTTTTGTCAAAGCCATTTTCAAAAAGGGGGGCAGGAGGGGGCAACTGACCCCCCTGGCATTGAGAATATAATAGATTTTTATGAATTTGCATGTATTTTGCTGCTTTTTAATGAAAAATAAATTAGAATATACCCTTTGCTCCCAGGAAAATTCGAAACACCCAAAAGAGCAACCGTTTGCGCCATCTTCAAAATGGTATTGTTACACATGAAACGTAACTGGAATTATTTCTTGACAAATATCCCAGAAATTTAGTGTGCAGAGCACATTCTGCTTTCCTCATTCTTCCGATGCGTGTCGAATAGCTGGAAGGGGAGGAATGGAACGTTAACTACCAGCAAACTGAATTCGAACGGTTTCGTTTTGCCTGGAAGGGAATTTTGGACATCCAAAACGATTCCATTACGATAAATCAGGTGACGCTCGACTTGAAGGAAAAAATTCTGTTTTTAGTTCTATTCGAAATCATTTTTCACTTGAATGACGAAAGAGGGATTGAAGTGTGACGTCGTTGATTGCAGTCAGATAGTTTTTCATAAATTAGGGCCGAAAACGGATGACCTTTCCCAGACTGAAGGACATGGTAGAGATTCGAAGTAGTAGTAAAAAAATAAACGGTCAAAAAACTGAATTATTTCAAGAAACTTGCTTGAGGAAACATTAACCCGGCAGAATTAGAAAGGCTATAAAATGTAAAATTGTATCTAATGAAAAAATGAGAAATTTGTATCGAAATAAAACTTAGGAAAAAGATTTTGGATGCAAAATACTAATTTCTATTTCTATACCTGAGAGCCATAGTATCTTAAGTCAATTTTCGAGTTTTGGCAATGAGGTTACAAATAAACATTTTTAGTAAACTTTTTTTTTTTTCTTTCTAATGGGGCTGCGTATGGTCATTAACCATTGCAGACCTAGTGCGTACCCCGATAATAGGCATCCATTTTTTCAAGTAGCACCACTGTCGGTGGATGCCATTGCCACTGAGAATTTGGACGTTCAGTTACCCCTAGACTGCGGCACCTGAGCTCTCATTTGATGCGAATTGCACTAGGTATTTAATTTAGCCGAGAGTATCAAAGCCAAATGGATACTCAAGGGATCTTTAACATGCCGCACAATCATGCGACATGGATGCAGACGACTTTCTGCATCACGAAAATCCACCGATTTGGGCCAGGTTCGAACCTGCGTCTTACCACTACGCCACCCTCTCGACAACGCAAACAAAGTGCCCGGGACTCGAACCCCGGGTACTCGGTGTACAAGCCTTGTTCTCTAACCATTCGGCCATCTTCACTACTTTTAGTATACCATAAGGCTGGACATTTCCGTGCGAGCTTTAGAATAAAGATATCCGATGGGAGGTTAAAAGTTCGAAACTCTCCTGTAGCCACTTTTCTCTTCCAACCTTCTTCCTTGAGCATTAGGCCTTAAAAGATGCCCTCCCCCGGGAGTGAGGTCCACAGATTTTTCATGCATTTATCCCCAAGAGTACATGGTGGATCTTCCGCAGGTTGGGTATCGAACCAACGACCTTACGTTGGAAGTCCGGCATCCTAACCACTAAGCTATCACGGCCCCTAGGGATCATTCATAAATGATGTCACGCTTAGAGGGGTGGGAGGTGGGTTCGTGAAATTGTGACAAAGTGTGACGAGGGGAGGGGGTAACAAGAAGTTTGACATCATGCATTATGCAACATAGCGTGACATGTGACAAGGGGGGGAGTGGGGTCAAATAAGTGGGAAAAAAGCGTGACATCATTTATGAACGGCCCCCTACTCATGTAGCTACTGGTTTTGTCGTCGGTACTCTGTATGTTTATTCAGAGTAAACTCGCGAAAGTGGATTGTTTACAGAATTCTACAGCAATGTCACTTTTCAAGTCATGACAGGCAAAGAAAATTTTATTGCATTGCAGTGCTCATTCATTTATTCATGATTCGTGGAGAAATATGCTTTAAATTTTTGATCAAGAAGATGAAATTTCCCGTTGAGAGCTTCTTTAAAATAGGCTTGTTCAAAGGAACTTGGGTCCTCCAGAGCCTACAAAATTTGCTTTATTTATCCCCATAGGCCCTAATGTTAAGAATCTTTGAACAGTTCAAAATTAAACGAAACATTGTTCAAATCAAAAAAACAAAATATGGTAATGAAATGTGCTCCTCCTCCAAGATCTTTGGAATGCAAAAAAAAAAAAAAAAAAAACTCGTTTGAATCGGACAACTCCCTCAAATTCATTACGGGGAGACAGACACACATTTTCCCCCATCTCAAAACCCTACTTTTATTTATTTTTATTTATACCTCATCAATCACCACCGTACCTACCCTGACGAGGGTTTAACCGGATGTGGTGATTGAGAGGAAAGAACAGATAGAACAAGACAGCACAACAGATTTTAATATACATAGAAGGAAATACACCCATGGCAAAGGTGGGACTCGAACCCACGCCTCTTTCTCTCCGCGCAGGGAGCACCGGAGCTAGTCGATTTGACCGCTCAGCCACTGAGGCCCAAACCCTACTTTCAAATTTTTTATATTCCAATCTTTTATTTAATTACTAAACTTTGTACAGTAGAGCCTCGGTTATCCGAGCCCCGACGTTTCTCCACCAGACCCCTACCTGTTAGCCGAGGCCTTAGGATTGCTTACGCACGGGGAGAGGTAGTGGGGTCTACGGATTTTACATGCACATATCCCCAAGTATACATGGTGGTCTTCAGTGGGTATCGAACGCGCGATCTTCCAGGTGGAAGTCCGACGTGCTAACCACTGGGCTACCGGCTAACCGAGTTCCGGGTTAACCGAGGCATATTTGCCCTTGAAAAAAAAATTTTTTTTTTTGGCGGCCGATGGCGGTGCCACTGACTGACGCCAGTCATCCAATTATTTTCTGGTGATATAAAGACCTAGAGCAACTGTTAAACAGAAAACAAAAAAATATATACTATACATATAAACTTCTTCAAGAGACAACTTTAACTGGTACATGTACTCTACTGATGTACACATATAAAATTAGGTATATGTATGTATGTAACGTCATTTTTTCATTTCATAATATCTACAGTAAATGTTTTTTTTTTTACATCCTTGACGACACTTTCATTCATTTTAACCCATGTTTCCCTCTCGATTTGGACAGAGTTCGTCTTATCCGAGTTTTCGATTATCCGAGGTACCCTCATTCCACATTACCTCGGATAATCGAGGCTCTACTGTACTATATTTGCACGATACATTAAGCCTTCTTTCATATTCTCTTTTTTTATGGGAAAGTGGGCTAAATGTGTTCATCTGTTCTTTGCTTTGTAATTTTTTACAATAAATATTACATTCAGAATTTCTATACTTTACAGTAAATTTGACCACATGGATGATTCTGAGCGCGGAAAAAAAAAAAAAAATCAGAACTTCACACAAAAAGGTATGCGCCATCAATTTAAAGTAAAAAATTATATACATAGGTTAACACGCCTCCCCCCCCCTCAATACACAAAACATACACATGTATGTATATATAGGCTCAAAAATAATCCTTCAAGTAATTAAAATGAAAGGTCTAATATTAATACCGGAAGTTTTTTCTTTTTCCGAAAAAGGTTGCTGTGTTGAAAGTTTTTTAAGGTAGCATAAAATATTTTGCTTGTCTGAAGGTAGAAAGAAAAGCATAGAAATTAATTGTCAAAAAAACTTAAAGTTAATAAATTTAAAAAATTTCGGAAAACCGATTTTTTTTCTTTTTAAATTTCCAAACAGGAGCTCGAAAATTTTCGGGAATGTCGAAGAATTTCGAATTAGAATCACCCATCTTTGACCAGCATTCATTATTTTCCCGCATTTACAGCTCGCATAGTTTTAGCATTGGGGTGCCCCACTATACTAGGTCGAGGGGTTTAGATTACATCCAGAAAATAAGAGCTGAGGGTGCTTTCAAGCGAAAGGTTTTGAAGAATCAAAATGCAAAGAAACATTTTAAAGGCATCTCAACTATGGAACTGGTGAATCTAAGGCGCAACTTTTTTTCCCCTAGTTTCGTATTAGCGATCGTTTTTATGGGCGAATGTGGTACAACGGGCACCTTTGGCGACTCCTAACGAATGGCCTCGTGAAAAACAATCGATCAAGGTTCCATTGTATACATATACATAGGCAGTGTGTCAAAGAATTTTTAAGGCTATGTATATAAAATAAAATAAAAACGAGTACTTATTCTTTTTAAAGTATTACAAAATAAGCTCCTTCGGCTTCAATACATTCGTTGCAGTGGTTTAACAGCGCATGTTCCAGCTCACATTGTGGGACTACCTCCAAAGCCCGCGTCGACGCCGTTTGTGTAGTGTGTCAAAGAATTTTTAAAGCTACAGCTGGAACTGAGCTTACAGTGGTGCTATTTGTGCTATCGAGCATTGGTGAAACTCCCTATCAGCTGATCCACTGCCAAAACCTCAGTTCATTTGTTTACTTTGATGACATAGACACTATACAAACAGCTTCGACGGGAGCTTTGGAGGCAGTCCCACAATGTGAGCTGAAACAGGCATTCGAATCGTTGTTAAACCGCTCCTGTAACAACTGCATTAAAGCCGAAAGAGTTGATTTTGAATAAAAATACTAAAAAAAGATAATTACTAGTTTTATTTTACTTTTATAAAGCTGGTCTTAAAATATTTTTGACACTATGTATGTGTATCCAGGGTTCGTTGACTTAAATCAAGTGATTTTAAAAAAAACATTGGTTTAAACTTTAAATCATTAAAAAAACAAAAATTCTAAGTTTATTTAAATGTTTGAAAGTATTGTTTTAAACATAAAATGGTGTTGCTCTACCTCTATTCCAAGGACGTAGCCAGAAATTTTTTTCAGGGGGGGGGGGGCTAACTTTGAAATACTAGTGTAGGGGAAAGTTTCAGGTAAGAATATATGCTACATTGCGAACATTTTTGGGATTTCGGGGAAGGGGCGGGCGCCCCCCCCCTCCCCCTCTGGATACGGCCTTGCTCTATTCCAAGCAAAACTTCATAGATCCCTCAGTCCTGAGTGTATTATATATTCCATAACTTTACAACTAATTATTATTATTATTTAAATTTTACAATATATTTCTTATTCTTCGGATGTCTTAACATCAAAGCATAGCTCATATTAATTCATAGTAATCATGATCCACTTAAGGGGGGAAAATACGTGTAAAGGTCTCAAAAAATTAATTTTTTTTTTTCATAAATCGATTCTACAACTATTCAATAATATACGCTGAAAATTTCAAAGCAAAATTCCAAGTCGTTTAAAAGTTATAAGCATTTTAGCGAGCGCCCCTTTTGGAGCAGTTGAGCAGGTAGTAAGTAGTCCCTCAGGAATGACCTGAAGGGTATTAGAGAATGGAGAATGTTAGCAGATGTCCTTTTATTTTATTTTTTTAACAATTGAGATCTCGGATAGAAATTTCTAATAAGTATTAGTATACAAAAAGTATTTTTTAAAAAAATGATTCGTTACTGCCTTAAATTTACCTTCAATACCACTCTTTTTTTTTTCCAAACGCGTTTTTCTCGAAACTACTTTTTTTGAAATTACATACACTCTAGCTCGTACACTCTAGTTTTTGATCAATCCCTATCAAATTTAGCACACATTTTCTTTACATATACACGCTTTAGTTGAATTACAATCAAAAACATATCTTTATTTTTTCTCTTTTTATTGTAAAAAAAAAAAAATTCAATTTTTTGTGATTCAACTAAAAGAGACACCTACAAAAAAAGTAGATTAAAAAAAAATTGATTTCAAATAAAAATTGTGACCTCCAGGATGTACGCAAACTGCCGACCCGGGTGGCGTCTTACAGTGTGCAACAGCCGATATCTCCGGGAGTTTTCAAGAAAAATGTTTGAAAATTTCAGTAAATGTTCTTCCAATATATCTATAAAATAACCTCAAAATTTCAAGATAATATATTTATTCTTTATACGTTAAAAAAATTCATGAAAATTGCTCTTAATACCCCGTTTTACACGTATTTCCCCCCTTAATTTTTTAAATTTTAATAATATAGTATTTTTGGATGCTTCATTCATATTTCATAATAGCTTAAGGTTTTTTCCCTGGTGAAGTATTTTTTCATCTTGGAAATTTTCAATAAAGATATCCAATTAAAACAAAAAGTATCAATTTTTAATTAACCGCACCCGCGGTGGAGCCGAAGGTGATAGCATGTAAAAGTTGTTAAAAAAATAAAAAAAAAGCTACGAATTATTTTATACCGTATCAAAATTTATACAGTGATTCCTGAGGTTATTTTTAACTAAAAATAGCCATCAGCTGTAGTGGAGAGAGGGGATTATACGTTGTTGTTGTCGTGTCCTCGCGAGCAGCGAGGAAGAATGGGTACGCTGCCCCTGAGTCTAACGGGGCCCTTGCAGGCAGGAGTCCGATTTCCGCCTCTTTGAAAGGTCTCTTAATTTTTGAACCAGCTTCCAGATGAGAGACCATCACCTGAGATTGGCATCCCCAGAGGTATCGTTTCACTTGGAGGACATTGCAGCCACGACCTATTTAACGTGCACCAGCTCCCTTTAGCGCACAAGGCCTCACAGGAACCAGCCGCGAGAGGTTGTCACCCTCCCAAACACTGACCTAAGTCGATGTTGCTTTACTTTCGGTGTTCTACGGGAACCGAGCTTCTGCCGACTGGTCCACTGCGGGACGGGGATTATACGTCAGTCACGTATATGAACCATGTTAAAATTGTTGAAATATAAAATAATTTTATACCTTATGACATTTATACAGTTGCTTTGTCATACTTTATAAATAATAAAAAAAATCGTCAGCTATATAAATAACAGTGGTAAAACCGTCAGTCAGCGGAATAAACATGCATTCGGCACATCTGAGCGGTGCATAGTCACTTTTTGACAAGGGAACTGACGGTCTTTACACCCACAAGCATTCAGTTGACGGTCATTTTTAATATTATTAACAATTAGGGATGTAACGAATATTCGGCCACTATTCGGTATTCGGCCCTTTGGCCGAGTATTCGGCCTGGCCGAATAGTCAATTCATCACCCAGCCGAATATTCGGCCTGGCCGAATACTGGGTAAGGGCAAATTCGGCCTGGCCGAATATTGATGGACTATTCGGCCGAATAGTTCTGCTGCAGTAAAAAAGGAAAAAAATAAAGAAATTAGTAGATTTTAAACATTTAAAATTGTATTATAATTATTGCAAAAGAATACATTAGTCCACTATAGTTTTAAGAAATAAAAATAATTTAGAATAAACAACTTTTTTTTTAAATCTTGTTTTAGGCTTGACTAAGCAAAAACACATTTTAAAGTTGTAATATTGTATTTTATATTAAGCATTTGCTTCCAAAAGCTGCCAATAGTTAATTATATTAGAAAATATGATAATTTCATTTTGTTATTATTAACAAAGTGGAAGCCAGACTTTGTTTGGGTAGACTGATTTATTGTGAATATTGGGTTAGAGAGAAATGTGAAAAGCCCAGAATATATCATGAATATTTAGATAGCATAAGTTAATGGGGTTTTTGAAAATAAAAACATATTCCAGTTAAGTGCATTAAGTTTTAATAGATCTTTTAAAAATAGGTAGGTAAAAAACCCCATAAAATAAAAATATTAACTTTTATAACTTTTAAAATGTCTTCGTAAAACAGTTTTGAGCAAGGTAAAAGTTCACTAAGCACTAGTATTTCTTTCAATGCAATTAAATAATTAGTAAAATAATGCAAATGCTTACTACCGTAAAACCTGTCATTTCTATTTTGCTTGTGGATGAAATTCTTAGTTTTATTACATTTAAAACAATAGTGAAAATAGATTAATTTTAAATGTAGTTCTAAATTCTTAACAAACAGAATTAAATCATACATCATAGATTGTGTGTAATTGACTTTGTGAATAACTTTAAATTTGACAAATACTCTCGATTACAACGATTTTCTAGAAATTTTAATATTCGGCTTCGGCCTGGACGAAATGGCCGAATATTCGGTATTCGGCCAAATCACTATTCGTTACATCCCTATTAACAATGAAGCTGCTCTGTATTTTAATTTCATTAGGTATAAAACTAATTTAACATAATTTGTGCCACTTTATAAACAAGCTTTCATATAAAACCTTTAACAATGTATAGAAAACATTACTTTTATACATGTTATAGATAGGTAGACGAAATAACTTATCAATTATAATTTAAAAAATTTCCTTGTGGGTTAATAAAAAATTTTAATTATTTATAATATTAACAATTGTTTAAGTAAATGATAATTAATTAGGCATTAAATTTTATGAAATGTTTATTTCAGACAAAAGTTAATTTTTTAAATCATTTTTTACATTAAAAATTTTTTAATCGATAAATTTTTCTGTATACTCGTATTCATCAATGTCATCGCAACTATCATCTGAGTTATCAATGATAATATTACGATCTTCATCGAATCCCACATCCGTTTCAGCATCATCCAATCCTTCCATTTGCTCACTTTCAATATTTTCGGTTAAAAAATGACACAACTTATGATGTAATTCAATTGTAGTCTGTTATAAGCATGTATAAGTTGAAAAAGCACTTGCAGGGTTTTCATCGATGAGTTATGCCAATTATTGTCGGTGGGATTTGATGACCATCGAACCACTTAAATGTATGTTTATTGTTTTCTTCCCTCCATCCATAATTTAGGGGTGATAACTCTGAAGAAATTGTTTTATAAGCATCACTCCAAACATTTGATATGTACGATGTGCGTAAAATATGCTGTTCTCAGCATAAATTCGTCAGTTTTTTCAATCATTTTATATGCTCTCGTATATGTGGCTACTCGTGCTGTATTTACGTTATTTAGTGATTCTTAACACATACATTCTGCCGACATATTTTTTCTACAGTTGTTTGCAGTTTATCTATATTATTACAGTCCTGAATATTAGATATGTCTATGAACGCTTGAATAAATTTTTCCTATTTTTTTAGAATCTCGAACGGTTTTTTTATCTCTTCTGTAGAATGAGGGGTTAAAATCACAGCCTTTGAAAGCATGAAAACCTGGCAACGATGCGCTTAAGTTTGGCCCCAGTGTTTCATATAATTGACTGACGTCGATGTAACGAAGATTGTTTCGAGTTCCGAGTAGCATATGAATTTTCAAATTTTGTTGGATATGACTCATATTTTCTAATGATTTTCAATTAAAATATAAAAAAGTGTCTGAACACCTTATTGTCACGTAAGCATCATCTTGTAGTTGACAAACATGGAATACTATCTTTGGGTCTGCTTCCCTCATGAGCTGCACAATTTTTAAACTTCTCAGAACTACTTCATTTTGTACATTATATTTGTAACAGACATCATGATTAATGTAAATTGTTTTTGCTCCTATAACTGGCGCCCTGTAATTTTTCTTCTAACCATCACAAAGGAATTGAACTAAGGGCTTTTTGAAGTATATATTTTTTAATTCGTTGATAAAATTAGACGGTCGTAACTGATCCGGATTATTAATACAATAATTTTGTTCCTCTCTTCAGCCTCTCACAGAAAATGGTCTTTTATAGATAGTGTGAAGTGTCTCGCTCATTTGCATAATTTTGTCCCACTCGTTCAGCTGTCCGAGTGACTATGCACCGCGTAGATGTGCCGAGCGTGCGGCATGTTTATGCCGCTTAACCACCGGTGGTTTTACCACCGTTACTTATACAGCTGACGATGTTTTTTATTATTCATAAAGTATGACAAATCAACTGCATAAGTTTCATAAGGTATAAAATTACTTTATATTTCAACATTTTTAACATGGTTCATATGCGTGACTGACGTATAATCCCCTCTCTCCACTACAGCTGACGGTTATTTTTTAGTTGAAAATAACCTCAAGAATCATCGTATAAATTTTGATTCGGTATAAAATAACTCGTGGCGTAATTTTTTTTTTTTTTTTTGCAACTTTTACATGCTATCACCTTTGGCTCCACCGCTACCAGACCGACTGACAGTCAAATCTCTTATGTATTAGTAAATCACTATTATTGTTATGAATACGTGCCGATATGAAATTCCTAGTGAAAATTAACGCTACCTCCCCTACTATTAGGATCAATACAAAAAGAAATGTCAAGTAAAACGTCAACTGGTTTGAGTAGAATCATTCTGCAGGCATGTTAGTTGGGGAGTGAGGAGAATGGTTGCAGCTTTTACCTGCAGCAAATTCAGAAGAAAGGAAAATATTCCTGTGCGATTGCTTTGTTTAATGAAGGAAAAGGGGCTATACTGAGAAATGCAATATTTTTACTGCAATGTTTTGAGCTCAAACTTAAAATTTTGGGAAACAAAGAAAAAGCGCGATATATATAGGGGTTACTGTATATAAAAAATCACGAACCCTGTGTGCCTCTATGCATGAATATTTGTGCTGCAGTAAAGGTGTGGTTGAAGTATTAAGCCAAAAGATGCCAATTGGAAGCGGGAATGTGTGGCACATATAGAAACGCACTTGTTTTTTTTTAACTTACAGAGGCTTTGCAACAATGTATTAATGTATTAAAAAAAACAAATATACAACAAATTTTTTAAGTGAAAATAGGATTTATAAAATCAACACCAAATTACCAAACAAAATACTAAAAAACATATAACAGATTTTGTATAGCTATAAGAAAAAAAAGAGTTGCACAACTTGAAAAAAATAGTACAGCAAATAGATTTTAAAGTAACACAGAATATGATTCGATCACAGTTTTGTTGCAATTCATTAAAGAAACATTTTGAGCAATATCTAACCATTTAAAACACAGATCATTGCTGTTTGTAAAAATTAAGCCATTAGTGATGGAAATGCAAAAACTACGGAAATTAATACTGTAGCCACACCAGTGGCACAGCTGGAATTTTCTCCAAAGGGGAAAGGGAGAGGGGCTCACTTCATAACAATCATTATAACCATATAGTTGAAACTTAAGTAAAACCCCCAGTCCAAAACCAGTTTTGAAATATTGCCAACTCCGAATCACGAAATAATTACCATTAAATTCTAATTCACTGCTGAAGGTGAAGGCTAACAATTTTTTTTTTTGGACAGCAACTTATACCAGATCACTGTATAAGTTCATGTATATGAACATACTAGGATTGACAATATGACCCAAAACCAAATGTCCGGGAATGGAGTTAAACCTCAAAGCCCTATTTTAACACTATTTCTATCACAACTCTTGTACTGAAACGTAACTACAAGCCAGTGGTGTAGTCCAGAGGGGACAGAGGGGGACGGCGTCCCCCTACCTTTTTATTTTAATAAAAGCGTCCCCCTAAAAGTTTTGCATTTTAACATAAGCGTCCTCCCTTTTTTTATTTCAATTGCTTATCTTAGTATCCATATCCGTCCCCCCAACTTTTTTTTCAGGACTACACCACTGCTACAAGCTTCATCATTTAGATTTAGAATTTTTCAAGATTGAGATGGATCAAATGGTAGACAAAGAATCATTGTAAGGTTTTAATTGGTTCTAAGCATCAAGATGAGGAAAATAATTCATTTGTAGGAGAAGCAACGGATTGCAAACACTGGCAAACAAATAAAAAGCATGATACAGTAGATTCTCCCTTAACCCATCCGCATCATTTGACGACCTGTTGTCTTCATGCGATCTTTTAGCGTAAGAATCATATGACGACCACAGCTTGTCATGTAATTTACAACCCTTTTCAAACCTTTATAACTTTCATAAGAATAACACACTTTAAACATTATAATACCATTATCGAACTATACGACAATTCTTAGCATATGCATATAATATCTTTTTCACTCTGTACTTCTCGTTATTTTTTCTCTTTTCCTAGAAATTTTTTAAAATTTTTTAGCAACTGGTCAATTTGACTGAGCACGGTAGAAATAGGTTCACAATTATGTCGGTAGGTTTAGTGTTAAATCTGATTCCTCTATTAACGGGATAAGTATTTTAGTACAATTTGATTGGGTTAATTAACATCAGTGGCGTAGCTAAGAGGTGGCGGTGACCCACTCCAGGGTCACTTGCTTTGCTGAACCACCCATTCATGACGGGGGAAACAATAAACCTGTAAAAGCTCTATATAATGAAACAAATACATTAAACTGGATATTTTTTCTATCATTTTCTTTTTTATTTTAAACTGAGCAGAGTGTTTCCTTACAAAAATATATTCAAAGTGGTTTTTAACCACTAAATACACCATTACCGTCAACAAATACTTTAAATAATATAAAGCCCATGATATGAATGGAATTTTTTTTTTCTTCTTTTAAAAAAAATATATTAGATTAAAATGGATGTCTCACCCTGACATTATTTGGGGGGGGGGGGGGGGGGTGTGACACCATCAATTACCCGTCTTGGGTGTCACCGATGTTAGCTAAGCCAATAAATAACACTGTACAGTATTAAGCAAATGGGAATCTACTGCAGTTAATTAAGAAATTGTTACAAACAGGGTGGCAATAAGTAGTACAAAGGGAGGTATAAAAAATACAGTAAAATCTGATGCATGAGATTCTTAATGTATAGTGCCAAAAAGCATTTATTCACATTACCTATACAGTTGTAAGAAAAGTATATTTTGATGGTAGAAAAAACATATTTTATCAGAGTGTGATCAACAAAGTAAAAACATATTTAAGTAGACCCAATAATAGTTTTTACACACTTAGTTGAACACTGTAAATTAACACATGCAGACACACAGTTTTAATACTAGAAGAGAGTCACAGTAAAATTTTTACAAAAAGATAAACTCAGATTACGAAAAGAGATGGAATTTACTCACTACATTATGCGAATCGCAAAGTTAAGTAGGGATCACAGACATACAAATAATTATAACAAATAAAGAAAAATCAAACGTGAAACTGGAGAAATTTTACAAACTATATAAATCATTTTTTAGTATATTAAACATTAAAAGTTTTCAAAAAGAAATACAGTTAGCTTCCACTTGCGTGTCACCTCTTTTATGCAGCTTTGTGTTCTTTCCAAAGTCCCAAACAAAAGTGTAGAAAAATTAATGCAATTTAACTTTCAAGAACGTGTCACTGATTTAGAGTATCTCTTTGTTATGTGTTGAGAAGAATTTAAAACTGCTCTCTTTTTTCCCCCCATTCTTTTCAAAACAACTGTTATCCAAACATAATTTATTTGTGGCGAGCATTTGGGAAAACAAATTCTCTACTGAGGAGGGAATGAGCGTAGAAAACAAAACTCCCACGATCACTTGTTGCATTTAGGGGCTCAGAGACTAGACCTTTGGGAAAGCAGTTTTTGAGCCAGAATTATTGGTTTGCCCTCGGTTTTGAGCAGTATTGCCGATTTTAGTACGGTAATACATGCACATGCAAGACTCCCCCCCCCCTCCCATGCAGGAGAAAGTTCTCATTGCCATCACTGGTTATACAACATATTTCTTGTGGTACATCTCTGTTCCACAGAGTTAAAGCAGAGCCGAGGGAGAATATTTTGCCATGTGCTAATTTGACTGAGCTTAAAATGGTGGATTTCTTTTCAGTTGAATAAATTGGGATGCAAAGTCATTGCTTGCAAAAGTGATCAAAATTATTAATTTTATTTAAAAAGGAAAATCAAAAAAAAAAAAAAAAAATCCAAAGAAAAGCACAATGTTGCGAAAACAGAGGAACATTTAACCCTTTATATTTGTAAACATAAAGGAACACAGTTTTTGGACGTCCATAAGGGGACATACAAAACAAAGGGCTAAAATCCCAGAAACCACATTAAGATAGATTTATTTGAAGGAAAGACACTATTCATTTTTTTCTTTTTGAATTTTTTTCTCTTGTTTATTTACATTTAAAAGGCGGGCACAGAGATGTCGTGGCAAAGCAAGGGACTCGTATGCCTCAGGTTATAGAATCTAGACTGGAAGTGGTGGGGTATTTTAAGATGCGGAAAATCGTCCGTGTTCATGCCGTATATGATTATATGACATGTAAAACATCCTTTGAATAGACATTTGGCTTGGGTAGACCTTGGCTAAATTAAATTCCTAGTGCAATTTTGCACCAACAGAATCCGGGTGCTCACCCTTTCAGGTGAAGAAACTGGATGTGAAAAATTCTCACACGGAGATGGTACCCGTTATTGGGGTGCGAATATCAAGCAGGGCAAGGTCCACACAGTAAGAGGTAGGTAGGCTGGACTGGCGGGGTTGTTGTATGCATAACAGTCCAGCAGACCTATCTCGGCGCAAAAATGGGTCCACCGTAGTCGACCAACGGCCACCAGCTCCACGTTTCGCGCACCTAAGGTCTCGGCTAGGAGGTGTACAGGTGTCTGGTGGAGAAAAGTCATTGTGGTGCCACTGAAGGAGGTGGTACCAGTCTCTGGAGAATGCACCAGGTCCGCAACTGGCAGAAGCCATTTCAGCAGCCCCAGAAGAAGGGAAGGAAAAAAATCAAAAATATCAAAGGAGTAGTAGCACATCCAGTTTTTTCTTGGGGGGAGGGGGGGGGGAAACAAAGGCAAATTAGGGATGTATTGGATTTTAATTAATGCCCTTGTCTAATGGATCAGTGTAGGACATAATTTATTTTAAAGGTTAAAATAAATAAAACTTCTAAAATGAATTTGATCTAAAATATACATGCATTTCCCAAATGAGTCTGTTTTAGTGAGTATTTTTGTAGACATGTAAGTGAAAGATAAAACTGCATTTGCATCGAAAAATATAGCTCTTATACTTCAAAAAACCGAAGGTTTTAAAAATACATTCAATAACAAAGTTAAACATGTTTAAAATATTTTATACCCTGCTTAAGTGGAATGTTATTTTCAGTTAACAATACAGCCATTGAGCAAATATCAAGTCATATTTCAAGTTTAAAAAGCTCTGAATGCACATAAAATATGTCATTAATTTCAAACTTGGAGGAAGGACAATTTACTTACACATAAACATAATTCAATACATATTCACATGACTGAGATTTCAAGGGAAAGAAAAATGCTATTTTAAGACAATATGAATATGCTGACATCAGCCTTCCAAATAAATAAACAAATAAAAATAAAGAGATTCATTTATTTATCTGTTTCTTCAATTTATTTTCCAAAAAATTATTTTAAAAGGGAAATTTTTCTGTATACTTTACTTAAATTTTTGCTGCTTTGTGCATCTTTTTGTTCTTTAGGTTTCTTTTTTCAAAAATATTTTGCATTTTTTCTATTTAATATGTTATATATACATATAGATATCAATATAGTTTTAATCCTTCATGGGGGAAGGGAATATAATCCTTCTACTTCCCTTTGCTTTCCCGTGGAGTCAATTGGGAAAAGTATCAACTCTGATAATTTTTAAATGCCCAAATCCTTTACAAATAGTAAAACCTTAATCTCTATATTTTCTATTTTCTCCATTTAATGAACTTTTGCTGGATTTTTCAGCTTGGTTAAATAGGAGTCCAACTGTATATATTAAGAATGTAATGAATATTCGGCCCTTTAGTAGGCTATTTGTTTGACCGAATATCAATTTGACAATCTAGCTAAATATTCGTCCTGCTCCTAATACTGATAAACTATTCGGCTGCCAAATACTTGTGCCATATTAGTAATAAAAAAAATAAAGAAATTTGCATTACAGTCAGGGGCGCACCGACAAGGAGGACTAACGAAAACGGGGGTAAATTATTGGGGGGTGGGGTGAGTGGAGCTGCGGCAAGTATCTAGAAGTCAGAGTGGAGCTGAAGCGGAGCAACTCAAAAAAGTTGCTGCTCTAGATCTGTGATAAAAAGCCTTTATCAATAACAGATATCAAAGAAAAAATTTTTTTTGAAACATTGGGAAAAAAAAAAAATCCTAGAGTTGCAGTTGACATGTTTCTAAGGAACTCCAACTCCTTTACTGCCCAAAATCCAGAAAAAACCAACTCCGATTCCGCAGCCCTGACTGTAACCCTACTGCTTAAGGTTTATACTATCAGTGATATTACAGAAAATAAATGAGATCATATTACAATAATAAACACATAAGACATTACTAAGAGAATTACTTAAAGGGTGTAAAATAATACAGACTTCAATCAGAAAATAAGGTATAAGGATAAGGGTAAAATATAAAACACCTTAAAATGCCTCAGCTAATATGAATTGAACACAACTTCCAAGAAGGAAAAATGATAATCTAAATTTTTTAAAGAACCTATTTCCAATAAAATATCAAATTAATGAGTACATTCAGCATAGCTCTTTAAACATTTCACGTTTTAGTACAAAATAAACACATTAAAATGCCAGAAAATGATTATAAAGATATTTTCTATCAGAAACACAATTCCAAACGTAATATTTTCTGGGCTTATAGGGCTGTGGTCCAACCAAGATGTTTCTGGCTGATGTTTGGCCTGACATGTTTCAGGCTTCTTGAGTGAAAAGAGGCACCCCAAAATTTTCGCTCTGAAGAAGCCTGAAACATGTCGGGCGAAACGTCAACCAGAAACATCTTGCTTGGACCACGGCCCATAAGCCCGGAAAATATTATGTTTGGAATGGACACTGGCCTTGAAAACCTAAGTTCCTATAGAGACACAAATAACTTCTAGAATCTAGTATTTGATCAGATCTGGGATAATAAAAAAATAAAGCAAGTTTATCCATAAGAAGGTGATTGTCTGTTTATCTTGTTTGGTTTTATTTTAAAACCCGTTTTGGAATTGTTTTATGGTTTTACTTTAAACATTGAATGTTTATGGTTCTACTTTAAACATTTCAGTTGAAAACAAAGCATGCAAATAAAAATATCACAAAAATGCAATAATGAATACAGATGTTTGTTGAAATGACACATTTTAGCTCATAAATTGAAGAACTTAAAGTCAAATAAAAACTTTTTCAGACTTTTCGATTATAAGCCAATGTTGAACTGAAAATCTCCTTTGTAATTTTTTTCCAAACCATATAAAATTATTTGATAATTATATCAAGGATTTACATTTAAAAAAAATTGATTTCAAAAGTCAAAACTAAAAAAGTATGTATGTATTATACACTCAATATTGTAAAAAACTCATAAAAAAATTCATTTTTTGTACTTAATTGTATATTAAACTTAAAAAAAAAAAAAAAAAAAAACCATATTTGTAAAAAATCACAGCCACAATTTCAGTCGTTTCATATACAATAGATAAAAAGTACTAATAATATTTCAGTCATTAAAATTTTAACAAAGCATGCATAAAAAAAAGCATCTAATTCAAAGCTGTCAAAATATTCTAAAAATCAGGCACATGGCAGAGGGAGACCTTAACAATTAAATTGTTAAACAAAAGTATACCATAAATACTGGTCTTTTCTTCCGACAATACTTTTTCATTCTGCTTTATCAGTAGTAATGCTGTCACTAAAAAACACACTTTCAGAAGGACTATCAACAACTTTTTCTTGTGGAGAGCATACCAAAAGCTTTTGAATCACCCTAGTTGTAGAATCTGCAATGAAATGAAAATATGAAATTTATTTCCTGTTAACATTACGAAATTCTCATACTCAATTATAAAATGCTTTTAAATTTTTACCTAAGGGAACTTGAGATCTTTATATCAATGAAGCTATTAAAACCCACCTCATTAAACTTTATAAGCTTATGTCAAAAATGAAGTTAATGTTCTTTATTTATTTATCTGACAACAAATTTACAGTTGGAAACCTTTCCAATTGATATGTTTTTTCTTTTGAGACACTACCCTTAACAGTTCAGGTTCAAAAAAGCTATGTGTACTAAATTTTTAAATCCAATTTCAGTTAATGAAAATTTTATTTACTTTACTGTGCAGAGCAGTATGGAACTGTCCATAAATGATGTCATACTTTTCCCCCTAATATTTCACCCCCCCCCCTTTGTCACAAAATGTCACACTTTAACATACCCCTTCTCCCCCTTTGTCAGCATGCTGTGCTATAGTGCATAAGCATGATGTCATACTTCTTGTTACCCCCCCCCCCCCCTTTTCACAATTTCACGAACCTCCTCCCCCTCGAAGCGTGACATCATTTGTGAATGATCCCTATAGGTTACAACTGTAGTTATAGAAGACTGATGTGTAAATTTTAAATCAATGATGATTTTCAATCCGAATCTTACGGAAATGTCAAAAACTTTTAGATCATAAGCCAATGCTGAACTGCAAATCTCCCTTGTCAGTATTGCATAAATTAAAATTTTCTACTTAAAGTAGGTATTATAAAATGACCCAATTTGTAGGTTTTATTAATTTAAAATTATGTCGGCACAAATACAATGTCCCAAATACATTACGCATCAATACAATGAAACATCTTAACAGCAATCGCCTCTTATTGTGATGCAATTTGGTCATTAACCCGTTACATGCTTCTCCCCTCCCACCTTTTTAAGGACTATACTTTTTTTATTGGGAGGATGCAAGAATTATGTTGGTTTTAAACTCATTCTACATGCAATATTGTCAAATGGACTTTACTGTTCATGTCTGAATTTTGAAAAAGTTTCTTTTTATTTAATTGTTATCAGAAGTTAATGAAATTTGCATTAATTTTTTCCTCTGCATTCGGTAGCATTTAAAGATATCTGTTAGGCTTGTGACAACAATAGCATTTACATTACTGCTAGATATATATTGTAAAATAATTTTTTGATGTACTTGAAAGTGTTTGATTTTGAAATGTACATGTAATGTAACGGGAGTCCTGATAAGCTGAAATGACTGGGACAAGACTTTCTGTATTGGCGAAATTTTTGAATTAAGCAAAATTTTCCCTTACAGTAAACTTAAATTACATAAATATTTTTACTAGCTATCATACAGGCTATTGTATTAGGTCTGTTAAAACATCGTTGATAACAAGCTCAATAAACAGAATCTTAAGGCTATAAAAATTAAAAAGTTTTCCCTGAATATGACAAAGGTAACAAAAAAGGAAATTATGCAAAGGCTCCCTTTTGCAATAAATAATTAAAATAACGAATATATTTTATTCATTATTCAAAGCATAGTTTTCATTCTTAATTTCAGAAAATCAAGTTTTCTGTTTAATTACAAATAATAACAGGGGTGTTTTGCAGTACAGAATAATTTTCTGAAATTCAAACAAAATTTTCGGAAAATGTATGCACCACAAATTAAAAATATAAATTATATAATTAGATGAGCACCTCCCTCCCTTCAGACATACTTGCTTGTAAATATATAAGCTCAAAAAGAAAAGAAAAAAATCAAGCGGCTGAAATGAAAGTACTGTAAATTAATTCTGGAAGTGTTTTTTTTTTTTTTTCTTGAAACAGCGTTTAAAGTATTAAATATTTTGCTCATCCCAAAGTATTATTCATTGAAGAAATCTTAAGAATAATAAATTATTTTTTATTTCAAGAAACCGATTTTTTTTCTTCCTTTTTTTTTTGTCCTTTTTCTTTCATTCTTCCTTTCCTTTTTTTTTTTTTTAATTTTTGGAACAGTCTGGCTAAGAATCTCGTAAATTTCGGATTAGAATTACCAACTTAATAAAAAGGCTCAACTTTCCATTCACTTTTTGTTATATTATTGTGTTTAATAAATTAGTTGCACATTGTAATTCATGGATCAGATAAATTTAAGAGTTAAAGTTAAGAGTTTACTTCATTTATCAATCACAAAACAGGAAAAAACAATCCACACAAAAGTTTATTATTATTCTTGGAGTATTTTAAAGCTCTAAAGTGATTGCATAAAATTCTACATTTTACATGAATAAATCATTCCGGGGCTCGACATGAAATTTCATACTTACCAGAAGCAGAAATCACCCAAGCTGGCTTATTTTTAGATCTCACAAAAAGTAAGTAGAATGGGATGCCCGACAACGTGATTAGAAGAGCTGTTCCCGTTTCCATGACATTTTTATAAAAAGGAAGGACAACTAAGAGTGTACCAATCAACAGAAACGCTATAGGGAAGATCATGTTGACCTGAAATAACCAAAATGTAAAAATAAATCCCTTTTTGTTTAAGAAAACATTTATTAGTCTTAAATACTAAAGAGCATTTTTATATAAATTCCATTAATGCATGAAGATCATAAACAAGGCAAGAAGTATTTCTGGAAGGAAAATACGTTAAAGTGAATCTTGGCAATGAATTAAAAATGTAATATTTAGCAAGGTATTTTGTACACACCCTAAGCTTTGTAGCCTGAACCACATTATAGCAATTCAAGCATTGAAAATATATTTTACCCAAATGAACTTTCTGCTTAAAAAATATTTCTGCAATTGAAAAGGGTATTTCTGCGTTAAAATTAGAACAACATTTTGAGTTGTGTACACTTATTCAGTTATAATTAAATTATTATTTTGTTAAAATATTGTTTTATTAATTTTGCTCATAGGCCAAAATATTAAACAGCAGGGTTTACCTGAGGTTTTTTAAAATTTAAGTAGGAACACTTTTTTTAGTTTTTGAAAGTATTAATAAATTGAATCCAAACAGCACCTAATACATGCAGTAAAAGATCATTATCTAATTTATATTCAGCAAGACGAGAATAGGCATTAACAAGGTTCACACAAAACGCAAAAGATCCTACGCAAAATTCGGGATAGCAAAAATGGGTCCTCTATAAAACTATAAGCATGAAAAGGATCCTCTTAAATGACCAATATTTTTTGATACATGATTATTACAGAAAAAACCCTTTAATATCGGTTTAATATTTCTTCAATTTTTTCTGATCATATGTCAATTTATCATTTGATGTTTTTCAAAGAAAATAGTATATTTTAGAACAGGGTTCGTACGCTTTTGGCAAAACCAAAAATAAGGACTTTCTAAGGACTTTTTAAGGACCTACAAAAAATTTTAAGGACCTCACAAGTTTTTCGCAATATACAAACTGTTATGTTCATTTCAAAAGGAAGCATTATTGAAAGAGGAAATTGATTTAACATCGCATTTTTATTAGGAACACAACACAAACACTTTTATGGAGCTCTCTTTGTCTTGTTGCTTTTCTAATGTCCAATACAGTCAGGGAGTTAAATAATTATTGGAGCTAGTAATAAGAAGCACATAGCACAAGTATTAATCATATATAAGCAAGTGGAAAATTTTAAAAAATGGTTAATGCTATAAAATACAAGTTAAATGAAAAACAATTTAAATAAAAAAAAATTGTTAAAGAAAACGCTGCACTTTGTCTTGAGAATTTGTGTTTAATTTAGATTTTTTTTTTTTATTTTACTTAACTTATGTTGCCAGCATCTCAATTTCGGCTTACTTAAATTTTTATCTCTGACATAAATAATTTTTTTAAATTATTTAGAAGAGCTTACCAAAATTCCGAAAAAACTTATTATTTACCAGTTGAGAAAGCACTGAAATTTGTAGTAAAAATGCGATGATGTTTATGTAAGTCCGCCATTTTTGGTCCTGTCAATCCGCCGTTTGGGTCTGTCCGAAAGCCGCGATAGTACCAGACACCCGAGCAAACCAAATTTGAGGTTCGATTAAGCCCGGGAGCAGAAAGTGCTTAAAAGTGCGACGTACGTCGCAGAACAAATGCGATCTCTGCAGAACATTTCATCCTTTAAAAGAAGAGGGGAAAAAACGCGAGCACAAACGCAAAAGAATAATTAAAAAAATAATAATAATAAAAAAAAAAACGATATGTTCTGCAGAACAACTGACAAAAGAATGTTTATATATTCCAATGGTGCACCCAGAGATCGCGTTAACGCCTCTACAAGCGTGTTTCACGCCTTAAAAATCGGTAATACGCATTGAAATTTAAAAAATGCGTATTTTCACTCTACAAATCGCTCTGCTACTTTTAAACAACTTTTAGCTTGTTAAGTATTGCAAGATATTTTTCATTTTATAAAAACTCGCAGTCGCCAGTTGCCTAATGCGACCAATTTTCTTGTTTTGGCGACCATTGTTTTCATTGAAATTGCCAATGTGGCTACCATTTGCTAATGCTAAAACCCTTTCCCGACCTTTAATCTTGACACGTGATCTTTTCCCAAATTCTCCTGTCCACTAAAAATTAAATAGAGAAGAAAGAAAATAAGAGCTCATTTTTGCGCCACTCGGAAGCCAGTTTTTCCTTCGATTTTTACCGGAAATTGCTTACCGTGTTTGAAATTTCAATCCTTTTCCATCCTGCAATTATTTCAATTATCTTGAAAGATGTAAGATATTTTTTGCATGCACAACCTTAAATCTGCTTATTTGTAGTTTCATTTAAACAATTAAAAAAGAAAAAAAAGTATAAAAGAAACAGCCAAAATTGTGCACGTGCCGAAAATTGGATTCTATGTTAGAGATTTTAATCCTTTTGCATCGGGTACAAATTTCAATTATTTTCTAAAGTAGAAGATATTTTTTACACATGATGCCCTAAATCTGCTTATTTTGCATTTTATTTTAATAGTTTCTGGCTTTTTTTTTTTTTTGAACTGTGGCGATATTGAACACGTGTTTATCGAAAATTGCGTTTATCGCTATTATTCACTATTATAGTTTCATTTATTTATTTATGCCTCAAATTTTATTTTAATATGGACAGCTATTTACTTTTTAGAAAATACTAAATTTTGGATTAATAAGAAATTTTTAGAAAATAGTTAATTTAGCTGCATGTATGCTACCCTCTGTGTCAAGGTCGCAGCAGAAGTGGCATTCACTCTGAACTCGGATATCTGTAAAGAGTGTTTATTATTATTATTATTTTATTTTCACTCTTCCAGAAAATGAAATACTCCTCCAAAAACCTCCAAGGAGTATTTTCATTCTTTGACAAAAATTCCTAGCGCGACCTCTGGGTGCACCACGTGGCCGTAAATCCGTTAGAAAGTTGTTAAAAGCAGTCATTGTCACAATGTATAATCTAAATTTTTATAAACATTTTGTAAACAGTACATCTGCATTAATGTCGCAGTATCTGATTTCAAAAGTCATTGACAGAATTGCAAATTCTGAATGTATGCCTTGGTTTTAAATAAATAATTTAATATGTTTTGTCAAAAATGAGTAATAAATATTCTACTAGTTAATTAATATTCTTATATCTATTTTGTGTTGTACTGTGGTCCATCAAATTTGGACGACATGCCTGCAGAACATTTGGAACTGTTTAAGGTCATGTTGCAGAACACTGAATATAATTCTGCTCCTGGGCGATTAAGTAGTTGAAATGAAAGAAGTTTGATTCTTGTGAAGAATACAAACCATAGCAAAACAAATAGAGCGCTTGGGTACCTTCTTAGTTTAACAAAAAAAAAATAAGCACCTGGAATAAAAAATAAAGACTATTTAAGGACTTTTTAAGGCCTTAAAAATGAAAATGAACATTAAGGACTTTCTAAGGACCTTTAGGGACCGTACGAACCCTGTAGAAACCAGTATTCTCTTGAATACTTGCAAAAGAGAAAATTTTTTCATGTCTAGAGCTTCTATTGACCTAAATGATTCCGGTCATTTCAAAACTGCATTGTTTTGAACATAGTACGAAAATTCCAAATGAATATTTTGAAATAAAGGAAATTTCGTACTCCAATACGAGAGTGGTTTGTTTTTACAATCAAGATTTTTGCAAAGAATTTGATTTTATGATCCTGATTTCTTGAAAATGTTCAGTTTTGCGTTTTCTAAAACGTATTACTTTTATTCTACGTGAAAAATATTAAAATTTTACTGTTTGATTTCTGGAACCCATATTACCTTCAATATTTTAAAATGATTATTATTGGTGTAGAGAGAGAGAGAGATAGCCAGGAGCGTAGCAATTTAAAAATCAATTGGGCTCAAACAATTTCATTTCCAAATGCTCAAAATTATTTTCAAGAAAAACCAATTAACAATTAAAAAGTAACTAATATTCACTCATTATTATTAATACTACTGGCAAAAAATAACTAATAAACGAATATTTTTATAGATAATTAAAATAAAATAATAGATTACACAAAATAACCGATTTTCCCAATTTCTAATGGGGTTGGGGGCTTAAGCCCCCTAAGCTTCCCCTTTCCTACACGCATGGAAATAGCTAATGTTACAAATTCAATCTTGGTATGCGAGAAAATAGGAAATTAGTTTGGGACAAGCATCTTATTTTAACTTGCAAAATAGAGCACAATAAATATAAAAAATGTTACTCTTATTTGTAAGTTTGTAATAAGATTATTTTAGCAAACTATTTTCACACTACAAGTGGTTTTCTTTCTCCTAAAATATATCAAATTTGAAAAAAAAAAAAAAAAAAATCACTTTTTTCTTATCTTTTTTTAAAACTAACATTTTTTTCTGAACTGCTGCATCAGTTTCATTTTTGGCTACAACACCGGTTACATAAGATCTCTTTCCTGGTCTCTGATAGTTGATCTGTTTTACAGTATAATATAGTAAAAGCAGTAGCGGATTTTGGTTTAGCATTAAAAAAAAAAAAAAACGATTTTAAAAATATTTTTGTTAGATATTTCAGATTTTAGTACTAGCCTGATTAATTAATTTAACAAAGAAATCCTACCATCAAAATGATACTATGTTTAGATAGTAAGAGTGCAATAAAATAAACTTTAAAATTTGGTCTTACAGTTTACAGTAAATCCAATCGATTTTTAATTTTAGTCATCTAAAAAATTTTGGCACCCCTCAAAATTTGTGTGCCTTAGGAACAGGCCTCACAGGCCTAATCTTAAATCTGCTACTGAGTAAAAGTATGAATATTAACAAATATGCATAAAGCATTCTACAAGAATGTCACGTGCGATAAGAGTGAGCCATAAAGAAGGTTGATCTGCATTAATTATTATTCAATTTTTTTAGGGTGAAGGAGGTAAGTCCTGTGCATTCATTTTCATCAATATGTGCAGATTCGAGCTGAGCATGTGCTGATAAAGGTATAAAAAATGCTTCTGGATTTCTTTTAGTCAATGTTGGAACATTATGTCAGCGTAGTTGGTATGCATTTTGTATGGTTAGTTAGATGATAGGATGTGTATGGTATGTTGGAATGGATTGTTAGTTGGTATGGTGAGAAGTTATTTGACTTGAATTGTGTTGTTGTTCAATCAGGGGTGATTGCAACATAAAGTAAAAAACCCTGAAAATTTTTTATGCAAAAAGTCGGTATCACTTTTTATGCGCCATAAATTATACGACAGGTCTTATACTCATATACTGCATGTTTAAAATAACTTTTGAAACTAGAATTTATATTTTACTTACCTACTTCTAACTAATAAAAAAATTTTATTCATTTATTTTTTGCAAATAAATTGTACAGTATGGGAACTCAATTCCAGAATGCTCAGGGCCGCGATCTTTCCAGATCTTGGAATTTTCCGGATTTGGGGTCCTTGTTCAAAAAATTTTGTAAGTAGCATCAGAGCCCATATAATTTGCTCTGGAACTTTTTATTAGTGCTTTGCTCATTTATACCATTTTTATTAACATATATACTCGCTTATAAGTCTCAAAATTTAGCACAAAAAAAACGAAGTTGGAGTCGGTTCACAAGTTGGAATAGGCTGACATTTGAGGCATAGCATCGAAAAATCTTGACTTTTCCCGATGTTATTTTAATCTCTTTAATTAAACAATAAAAGAAAAGAATTCCAAAAAATGTTATATGATTTTATATTCTCTCGCCACTAAAATGTAGTAAGACTATCGCAAAAATGCGAGAAACGCCGATTTTAAATTTCGCGAATGTTCTGTATCGCCCAAAAAATTAGAGCTCATTAAAAAAATACACATAAGAAAACTACAAGAAATAATAAAAAACAAAATTTAATGACATTAACTCAGAATTAAAGCAACAATTAATAAAAGCTTCTAATCGCAAAAACGAACCCTTTAAGAAAAATGAAATATCTTTTTTGAAAACAGCACCATTTCCGATCTTAAACATGTTCATTATTTTATTTTCCTTCTCTTTAAAACGCCTATTATTTCCAAAAAAAACGATGCAAAACATTTCCTGATGTTTTTTCAAAGCAACAATTAATAATTCTAATCGCGAAAACAAACCCTTTTCAGAAAATCGCGAATTTTTAAAAAAAAAACAGCGCATTTCCAATTTTAAACCTGTTCATATTACATTTTCCTTCTCTTCAAAACACCTATTTCCGGAAAAAAAAAAAAAAAAAAAGAAAGGTTCAAAACATTTCCAATTTTTTTCCTCCAAAAAAAAACATAAGATTTTTTTTTCAACTGCCAATCCTTTCAAATAAGTTCCGTATTTCGGGATTCCGAAATTGGAGTCCCGATACTGTAATTTATAGCAAAACATAATGAATAGGAATTTCCCATGACTATATATTTTTGAGAAATTTTTGCAGTGAAATACTTTTTTTATTTAGAGTTATTTTTTCATTTATTTGTCAAGTATCTGCAACTTTTAAAATAAAAGTTGAGAAAATAACTTGAAGTCCATCGCCGATTTCA
The DNA here is from genome assembly GCA_038502835.1 of Octonoba sinensis. Lineage (NCBI taxonomy): Eukaryota > Metazoa > Arthropoda > Arachnida > Araneae > Uloboridae > Octonoba > Octonoba sinensis. The sequence goes on along the minus strand of CM076605.1, from coordinate 85,868,601 downwards.
GGAAAAGGACGTGAAAATATGTTATGAAAAAAAAAAGAAGTTTGGAAAATGAGTTCAACTTTTTACGATGTTTATTAGAAAAATAACAAGTTAAAAAAAAGCTCCAAGTTTTTAGTGTCAATTTAAAAACAAAAATAAAGTCCGGGGAAAAATTATCACTTTTGGCGATGTTTACATCGGGAACATAAACATCGCCAACCACGGGGTTTGGCGCCGAAAAAAATTTCCAAAATGGCGCCAACGCCCAGTTATACGTAACAACGAAAGCACGTGGAGCGTGGTGGAGAAAAAACCTCCACCCCTCTCTTCTCCCATGCTGCTGCCTTCCTCTGCCAACCACTTCGTCTTTTTGAACAAAGATGGTTTGCGCCGTTACAATCCTTGCTGCATAAAGAGTTGCTACAAAGGGAATGTTTATTGCTTTTTGGTGTATTTTTTTTTTCCCATCCGCTAAATTTTCCATTTTGAAAACTAAAAAATCTGATTTTTAAAATACGGAAGGAGGATATGAAAAACCCGGATTACCGTGGTACACCCGGAATACAATCACCCCTGTTCAATAAACCTGATTGCTTATATAAAATAGATTTTCTTGCATTAAATCATGGTATACAGTCCATTAAGAATATTGACGGCATCTATCAGAAGTTTTGTAATCCAACTTACTTTTATTGGTCTCTGCTTATGTGGATCTTTAATGCGGAGATAAACCAGGGCGCCAGTAGTCATGGTGAGGAAAAGAGCTTCAATAAATGATGTAAAGTTGATCAATACATAGACGCTTCCAATATACAGGTAGAAAATTGTTATAAGACACTGAAATAAAATAAAAATTATTAAATTTATTTTAGTGAATGACCAACTGATGGAGGGGAGTCAGTCCCCTCCATTGTCTGAGTATTTGGAGGGGATTACAATTTTTAGGAGAGAGAAAAAGAAGCAATATTATTTGACTATTTCAGCATTTTGAGTATTCAAACATTGTAAATGTTTGTGTTTGGTATTGTGTTACTTCCACAACTTTTTAAAACTCTTAACAATTCTTTACTTTTATTTCACTAAATTTACACAAATATGTTAAAACTTAACAACTGTTATAAATGCATATTAAGTATAATTTTTTTTATTAGAATGATACTTAAAGAGAATATTAGTATTTATAACAGTTTTGGCAATTTGTTTCCACACATGTAATATATATACTTTCAAAACTTTGACTTAAAATAAGAATTTTTTTAAAAAATCCACTCTTTAGAGGTAAATGTTAAAAATTTATCTAGTGAGAATTCCAATGATGCAAAAAGATTTTGCATTTACCTTCACAGGTGCTTTAAATGAAATAAATAAAAAGTTAAAGGAAAAAATTATCTTTTGAAAGCTGTTTTCATTTTAGATTAATAATCTATAACATTGTGTCTATAGCTAGGATTGCCATACGTCCCGATTTGACCGGAACAGTCCTGGAATTTATCTCTTGTCCGGGTGTCCCGCCCAATTTTATCAATGTCCCGGAAATGGCTGTAAGATGTAAAAAGTAATGAATTTATGTTTTTAAGAATCTTTTACGAAGACATTAAGAATTTTTAAGATGACAGAGCATTAATGAGGTAGTCCACTGCAAGAGCATTGATTGTATGTAAAACAAATTTTGGCGTTTTCTTTGTGTGATATTGCATCACATTTTTTCTATTTAAAATATTTTTTTTCATTATTAATTAATTTATTTTATTTTTCTAAACTATTTTATTATTTAATATTTTTTATGTAACGCTACCTTTCAATTAAATTATTCCAAATTATTTTATTTTTCACGAAATCGGTATTTTCGGCACTAAATTCTTTCAACATCAAAATTTCGCTTATTTTAATTACCGATTCATAATATTTTTACCATGCTAAGCTTTTTTTTTAATATAAATTTTTTTCATTCCTTTTTCCAAATTACCAATTTTTTTTACCGTATTGCCATCTTGTTTTCAACGAGTTTGTCGTCCATCTTTGAACATCCTGTCTTGAAGATTTTATCAGGTCGTTTTCGCCGCGCCATGCGATCTTTATCTGTCAGTTTTGGTTTAGAATTGTTGGCAAAATATGCCTATTTTATTTTTATTAAAGTTTCTTGACGTTTCTAATGCAAAATGTTTACTCACATGTGCGGGAAATCATCTCCAGGGCTCGGGGTAGAACTCGTTTTAATACCTATTGACGAACATCCCGACCTCCTTAATGTTAAAATGCCATGTGCTAAAATGTAAACAACTTCCACGGTTCTAACCGTTAAATGAACAGTGAAAAAGAAAGTTAATTCGTACAGTTAACCTTTATGTTAATGTTATTTATTTCCGGTGTGAGTTTGTAAAAATGGTGTTGCCACTCACACGGAAGGATTGTTTGCTGAAGTTTGTTTCAGGATATTTCAAGCTTGGAAAATGCAAATCAACTGATGACGGATTTAACGTTTTTGCTATATAAGCTTGGTGATGATTCCATTCGGTCTCTCTCTCCCTTTCGGTGTTTTTCCTACACGCTTGTGTTCTCGGCGATAAGCCTGCTGGGCTTCGTCTGACGTGCGGTCGTGTTAGCCATGTTGTCCACCATATAGGATGGTTTTTCTGGAGCTGGCCTGACGGACTTTATGATCTGTTGACTTTCGGACTGTAATGAGATGTCATATAACTAATGGAAAGACTTTGATGTGCCATAAGCTTTCCAGGATAGAAATCGTCGAATGTATGTGAATGGAACATTCAAGCCCGGTGCATATTTATGTGGTATAAGATTTTCATTTTTACCGTACTGCACAGCTACGGGGATTTTTATTACATTTTTCTATAATTGTTATTTGTAATTTTAAATGTTAAAATAAATCTTTTGTTATTTGTAAAATGCTTTTCTCATGTTTTTACCAGACACTTAAGGCGAGGTCCACACAACCCTCTGAATCTTGTTTTTGGGACTTTTCCCTAACAAAGTGGTAGCAAAGCGTGGTTATCTCTGTGTCTTGGTTTTTTTTTGAGAAAGCTTAAAAATTTCAAAATGGATAAAGATTATAGAATAATTAAAAAATTAAGTCACCAAAACTGGTCCACCTGGTCTAGGGACATGAAAATGCTTTTGATAGAACGGGACCTGTGGGACGTAACTCAAACCAAAAAATTAAACAGGGAAAACCCTGAAATTAAGAAGAAAGCCAATCAGGCTTTGGCTTTAATATACTTAAATTTAGAGGATGAGTTAAAGCAACTGATTTTTGAGTTAGAGGATCCCCAGGCCGTATGACAAACTTTAAAGCAAAATTTTGAGCCTTCTTCCCTAGCCAGAGTGGCCAGTTTATGGGAAGAATTTTTTTCATGTTTTTAACATTTAAAATTACAAATAACAATTATAAAAAAATTTAATAAAAATCAACGTAGCTGTACAATACGGTAAAAATGAAAATCTTATACCACATAAATATGCACCGGGCTTGAATGTTCCATTCACATACATTCGACGATTTCTATCCTGAAAAGCTTATGGCACATCAAATTCTTTCCATTAGTTATATGACATCTCATTACAGTCGGAAAGTCAACAGATCATAAAGTCCGTCAGGCCAGCTCCAGAAAAACCATCCTATATGGTGGACAACATGGCTAACACGACCGCACGTCAGACGAAGCCCAGCAGGCTTATCGCCGAGAACACAAGCGTGTAGGAAAAACGCCGAAAGGGAGAGAGAGACCGGATGGAATCATCACCAAGCTTATATAGCAAAAACGTTCCATCCGTCATCAGTTGATTTGCATTTTCCCAGCTTGAAATATCCTGAAACAAACTTCAGCAAACAATCCTTCCGTGTGAGTGGCAACACCATTTTTACAAACTCACACCGGAAATAAATAACATTAACATAAAGGTTAACTGTACGAATTAACTTTCTTTTTCACTGTTCATTTAACGGTTAGAACCGTGAAAGTTGTTTACATTTTAGCACATGGCAATTTAACATTACGGAGGTCGGGATGTTCGTCAATAGGTATTAAAACGAGTTCTACCCCAAGCCCTGGAGATGATTCCCCGCACATGTGAGTAAACATTTTGCATTAGAAACGTCAAGAAACTTTAATAAAAATAAAATAGGCATATTTTGCCAACAAGAATCAAGAGTTGTCCAACTATTGGTTCCCGCCGAAATTCCTCCTGCGCTCTCATTGGCGCACGTGACGTGCGCCGTTGCCATCCGAGAGTTGTGTGAGGAGAAGGTAACGAGGAAGCGAATGACAACGGCTTGGCTTCCCGTGCTATGCAGATGTCGGCACATCGGGCTCCCGTGTGTGAGCGAAAATGGTTGGAGAGATGGATGCCGGCGCGATGAAAGATGCCGGCTTGTAACAGTCGCCGAGCCAGGATAAATATTTTAAAACCTTTTTTTCAATTGAAATACTTCAAATCTCAACGTTTTCACCGATGCCAGCCACTTCAATTTTTTTCTGAGCCAGGAGGCCCTCATTAAGATTATGCCTGCATAGCTTCTCTTCAACTGTCCCAATACAAGGCGCATTGTGGCTGCCTGGGAGCTAATATTACGTCTACTTGATCGTCATGGCCATCCAACTCAATCATCGGCTGAAGGCCCGCTCCTTTTTTCATCTCAGTATTTTTATTTTTTTTGAACTTTTTGATTTTAAGTCATGGACAATCTCCTACAGCAAAAATTGATCAATAGTTTTTTTGTACCGTCTGAAGATGCTAAAATGTAATTTGTAAAAAAAAGGATGTCTAACAGTCTAATTTAAAATGGTAATTGTGCAGATGATCACCTAAATGTTTTTTTTATCTTATATGAGTTAAATGCAGTAAGTTCTTTCAGAAATAAAATTCTTTGTTATTTGTTTAAAACTTGTTAAGTTTTTTTTTCATGATCAACACGCCATCCACAAAGGGTAAGTCGATTTTTTCTTCTTTTCACGGCAATCTGTAAACGCATTCAAGGTAGTCGTTGGTTTGGGAAAATTATTGTGGCACTTCGCGATTAAAAACATAATTATGTGCAACCACTATTTCGGCCTAATCAAAATTTTTGGGAAATTAAATTCTAAATACATTAAGTAATCAAAATTTTAATTCCAACTGGGGGGTGTAACGTAACACTTTGCTCTGACTTTTATGAAAAAGTCAAGTTTAACAAAGACATCTTGGAAAAAGTATATTCAAGTCGGAAATATGAGTGGTTTGAATACAAAGAATAACACTGTTAACTTATTAATTGCTTTTTTAGTTTGACAAAAATGTTGCAAATTCCATATTAATGTGTACCGGTTTCACGAACCAAAAATATGGCAAGCCTATCTATAGCAAATCACTCCCTAAAAATGTGTATGTACATATAATATCCGTGTCTTGACGCATTAGTTTTTAAAAAGAAGTATTTCTGTATTTCATGGAAGTTTCACAAATCTTCCGGTTTATTTTTAAGAAAAACATCTGAAATTTTTCGACAAGTGTTCCTCTTTCACTCCCCTCTTTGAATTTTAGCTCCTGTAAAGTATTAAGCTTTAGCACATTACACAAAATATTTACAAATAATACTAATAGCAAATAAATAAATATAAAAATTAAAACATATTAAAAACGACGGTAAACAATCATGACGTAAACAGTCAGTGCCAACAGTACTGCAGTATAGCTCAAATATTAACTAATCATTAGGGTACAACATTTTTTAATGTTTTATATAATGAAATGACATATATGGCATGCAGAGGAAGATACGCAAGAAAACCCTTTTACATTTGAATCGCACTCATAAGTTGGGAATAGAAGAATAGTGTTTCCGAATAGATAGCACCAGGTAACGAGAATAAATTTACAGACTCAACTTATCTAGTGAATGCAATTTAACCCTAAGGCCACGTCCTAACAGGGTAAAGGAGTGAAGTAGAAAAGTGAATGCAACTTTCAAGAAATTGAGTGTGACAAAAAATGAACAATTAGAGGTTTGGAGAGGATACCATCAATTTTTGAAAACTCAGTAGAAGACTTTTAAGCAGCTGATCCATAAAGTACAATTCTCGCACATAATAACCACACAACTTTTCAGAAGCAAACAGTTTAGTTTTAAAACTTTTTTTTGTCCACCTTACTTCAAAGTTTTTATTTAAAAAATAGTATCTACAATAATAATTAAAAAAAGAACCAGATTTCTTTTTTTTTTTTTTTTGTAAATTTAGCTATGCAAACCATGAACTAAGCAAATGTGCAGAATGATGAATTTACTTTTGACTGTTGAATGTGAAGCATGTTTGTGAATAATAATTAAGTTGCATGATTTGTACTTTAATGCTTTAATTTATGTTTGATACTTGAATACCTCACTTATTATAAAAATACATTTGTTCACCTTTAAATCATTGATGTTCATATTTAATAAATATTTTACATAAAATATGACACACGTTAGACATACATATATTATACTTATCAATTGTGCACACACAATCATTTTTTTTAAAGTACAACATCCAGTATGACATCATTGATCTAGAATATCACACAAGCAAGCATAAAAATACTTTAAATCAATTTAAATGAGTGAATAAAAGGTCATTTCGAAGAGGTATTATTACAAATAACTTATAAATAGCACGTATAAACTTGAAAACAATAACTCACCAAAAAAATTAGGCTTGGAGAGGGAGTCAAGTAATTAACATTTATCATTGAAACTATACTTGGCAAGTGTCCTTGGCGAGCACCAACAAAGAACAATCTACAAATAGGATTGCGGAATGTTAAAACAAAATATTAATATGACTGCAACCTTGCATATTAAGCTATATTGTAATTACAAGAAAAAACAAAACCAAAAACAAATAAAGAATTAGTTGATGATGTTTTTTTTCTTATTAAATGCTTGATAAGCTCATTGGAAAATTATATAATAAAAGTAATAACAAATTTATAGCACATAATAACTATTGTATATAATATTTAAAATAAGATCACAGTTAGCATGAGCAACTATGAAACTAATTTTGGTTTCCTAATTATGTTTGATATGCTAATAATTTTTGGGGAGAAAATATAAGGTTAGCAAATATTAGAAAAATTTTGGTTATCTAAGAATATATCTTTTTTGTAACAAATTATTTAGTAAGGTAGAGACAGGAAATTAATAGACAATCTAGTCAAAACAGAAGTGTTATTAATGTACATGTGAAGATAGTATCAGACATTTTGTTTATGCTGCCATAGGGCAAAAATTTTGCTGCTTGTGGATTTGTGCAATAATTGATTGACAGAGCACAAATAAAGAAAGTTATTGATGAATAATTTGATATAATACAAGATGATTATAAGTGATGAATTATATATATAAGATACTATATATTGTTAAATAAAACTCATGCAAGAAAACCATGCATCATAGTAAAAGTTTTGAAGGTGAGAGCATTCAAGATCAAGACAATATTTAAAAAATATTAACAAAGAATTACATGCAGGTAGAACAGATTTTTAATGAGAACATTCAAAATTAAAATATTACCGGGGGAAAAAATATATTGGTGAGGGGTCAGAATAGCCAATACAACAAAATGCTAGAGATTTCGAAATCCCAGCACTCTGAAATTCCTGAATTTGGTTTCCCATGAGTGTCGCAACCAATAGTCTGTGATGAAGTATTTGTTACAAATTTTTTTCATTAATCATGTTAATCATAAGCTTAAAAAAATAGAGGGCTCCCAGACATTTTTTTAATTATTATTATTAGGCACAAAGCCCCTACTAGAGGGAATATTCTTCCTGAAAAGGCTTCAGGACATTGATACATGTACTTAAATCAGAAATAGGAGAAATTTTAGTCATCTTGGTACAAAGCCTTGTACTAGGTGCAGCCATTGAATTTCTCTATTCTCAAAGCAATACTTGCTAGGAAGAAAAAATTAAGACATTTATAATGTTTTCAGGAACCATTTAGTTTAAGAACTATTTACAAAAATGATAACTTCTATACTATTAAATAAAAATAAATTTATCAATTTAAAAACTATCTTTATAGTATAATCATACCATTTAGAGATAACATTTTAAACTTTTTGAAGGAAAAAAATCCTCCTACCATTAACATTAAAAAAAATAAAACTGCAGATACAAAGAAAAAAAAACCCTTTTTGCTACATTAAATAGATATTGATTTTGTTGTTCAACTAAATTAAAATTGGCTGTAAAAATAAATCATGTAGTTTGTCAAACTTATTTAACACCTTGCAGTAAAGTGACGAGTCTAGTTCTTCAACTTTTTATGCAAATCGTACGACAAGCTATATTCATTACATGATTAAAAACTGTTGACAATAAAAACTTAGTCAGAACTACGATACATTAGACCATCGTTTCTCAATCTGGGTGTCACATACAAGTAACAAATCTAAAAAAAGTAAGACCCATATACATTTTTAAAAAGTATTTAAAATTATTCTCAAGTGTTATAAAATTCAATACTCTATACATAAAATATTGTACAAGGGTATTGTACAATGCTTTTTACATTTTTTTCCTTTTTTCGTACTTTATGAGGGACAACACTAATTGAAAAACAATGTGGCAGACTCTTAGACCATGCAAACAAAACTTGAGATCGTGCATTTTATTTAAGATTTATCTTGAATTTCTCAAATTGTAACTTTTTGATATTCCACAAGAAAATCATTATAAGCCTATCCAAACGAACAATATAATTTCAAATCAAAATAAGTAAAAACTACAAAATAAATTTTTTTTTAATTCCCCCCAACAAAAATGATATCACTATTTCATAGGCGTAACCGGGGGGGGGGGGGGTTCAACCCCCCCCCCATTGGGTATTTACTTATTTAGGCACATTTAAGAACCTAAAAAAAATTTTTGGCTATGGCCTTGCAAAGCACATATTTTTTTCCCCTAAGATAATTAAACATATATGCATATGATTTTATTTCCTCTTTTTCTGAAGGGTTGTGATCATGACCAAATTATGCAGCTCATAATAAAGAGGACTTTTCATCTGGTTATAATCAACCCCCTTATCACTTTGGGGGAGGGGGGGGTTGCAGCGAGCAAAATGTGGCTTCAATCACTGTACCAGACACGGACAAACAGAGATCCTTTCAATCACTCCAGAGGGTTTTCTTTCCTTCTTAATGTCTTTTTTACCCAAAGGCAGCAATTTGGGAATACAATCGCACAAGTAATAAGTTTCGTGGAAAATATTCTCTACTGTGATGGAGTTTTGTTTTCTGATAAACCGCTGTTGTAAGCGCTGGGGTCTGAAAATGAAGGACCCCTAGCCAACAATTGTCCTAATGGGTTAAACCCTCAAGCCAGGAAGGGATGCTCATCAAGAAACTTAAAGAGCAGTTTGTATTTTTTTATGACTTCCTGTCCAAACACCCATTTTGGTAAAATCTATTTTGTAGATGAGCCGATTGGAAAACTGATGAACTGCATTGCATTCTCTTTTACAGATGTTCTCTCATCTCTTATATTTTAAATGTTTTTTTTTCTTACGGTACATCACTGATTGCATTGCGACTCTGGAAATCATACGTTCAACGTTTCCAATCTCACTGCTACGGTTTAATGCTGCATTTTAATTTACAATCAAGTATTATTTATATTTTGACTAAATTTTTAATTATTTTCGATACATAATAAAGTTTGCACTCCAGCGATGGGCACGTTCGTCATCCAAAAAGAACAGAAAATTCGATTCAGACGCTTCCACTTCTGAGGTATGTTTTGCTACAAATTTAACAAAATTTTTAGAAATTTATTGTGGGGTTGAGCATTTTTGTAGGGTGATTTGGATTTTTTTCTCTAAAATTAAACTACTTCCCAGTTTTAATATTATGAATGCCTGGACATAGAAGATTGCTTAGTGATAAATATTGAATTTTCTATTGCGTTTCAATTAAAAAATAAACTATTAGATCTAGTAATGAATGTTTAATGTTTTCGTGAATCAAGGCCGTATCCAGAGGGGAAGGGGGCCCACGGGCCCCCCCCCCCCCCGAAATCTTTCGCAATGTATTATTATTCCTCCCTGAAACTTTGCTTAACATAAGTATGTCGAAGTCTGCCCCCCCCCCTCCCTCCCTCCGAAAAAAATTCTGGATACTGCCTTGGCTCCGGAGCAGGGGGAGCATGTTAAGAATTAGGAATGGCAGTGTATGCTTCAAAATCATACCCTTTAAAAATATATATATAGATATATATGATTAGAAATGATGTTAATATGATTTTTTTTACATATATGATAGATTTTTGATGTATATATAGTAGATGTATGTTTAGATCTTTTAGATCTTTGGTGAAGTGAGAGGAGTGGGTATTTGGGGCTTCTGCAACTTAAATTTTTGTAACTGGTCTTACATCTATAATGCTTAGGCTAACTCTTGAGGCAAGGGTTCGAATGCTCTGCCCAGGAAACTTTTTGAAATCTTCCTAACAATGCAATTTCGGGATACTTTGGTGATGTTAGAGGAAACAGAAAGGAGTTTGGTTACTCTCCCCCCACAATTTTTTTCAAAATAAAGTCTTATATCTTTTAAGTTACTTTTGGTGTCGCTCGTGATAGTGTTCAATGTCCTTTCCCTGAAAGTGTTTCTAAAAGTAAAGTGTCTTTAAAAGCGTAATTTCTCTTTTCTTTCTTTCTTTCTTCTTTAAAACTTGTGATCTGATTTTTTTGCCGGGGGGGGGGGGGGGGGGGTTGACTTTCCCCAAGGGGGTAGTTCCCTCCCCCCTCGAGAGATGCCTGAAATAAACATGGAGTATATCTTTAGAGACAAGTATTTATGACCAGTAAATTTTCAACTCTTTTTCACTTCTTATTGGTGTTTAGTCTGAACATTTTTCGAGTGACCCCCCCCCCCCTTTCACCATCCCTAGTTACGCCTATGCACTATTTCATTGCAAATATTTCATCATTAAAACATATGGCAGGATGTGTGTCATTGAATAGGGAAAAAAAAAACATGTGATAGAAACAAGAAAGCAAAAAGAAAAAAAAAAAGCTAAAAAAAACAAAACTAAACAAATAAATAACATGCAACTGAATAATTATAAAAACAAGAAGTACCAAGATAAGAATATTATTTTGAAGATGAGAAGAAACACCAGAAGAAAGAATGTACGAAGTTAGTTTCCAGTTTTGAAAGAACAATATGAAGAACTATAGACAAGTATCTAGAAAAGAGAAATAAATATGAAATCGGCAATAATTACAAAAGCAAAACAGAAACAGAAAATTACTTTCTCGTGATAATAGAAATACTTCCCGAACAGAATGAAATATTCAATTAAGAGTACTATGAAAAGTCAAATTTTCACATAGAAATTTAAAATATTGTAAATTCAGTTTTACATCTAAATTTTTTGCACTTAAATATGCATTTTTAAACTTTAACACATATAAATTTCATAACAATAATGGAGAAAACCTAATGAAATGTTAAAAGAATAAAAAAAGTTTGCATGGTATCATCTACACAACAACTCTGTTATAGCAAGGGAATTGGGAATCATATTTTGCACCCAGTAACACATCTAGGGTTTTAGTTTAGAAGGAGACCAAAGTCATAATAGGGATGCATTTGGTATTGAGTTTGCCGCACCATAGGACATCCGGTGTCTCTTGTCTGAGGCTCTGATGTTTGAAAGCTGTAAATTCTAGGCATATTTTTATACAAACATCCCAAAACTTCTAAAGTTATTTTAAGCTTTTAATTCATATATTTCCAAAACATGCTAATTAATTAAATTTTAAAAATCAAATTTTCGTTTGAGATGAAATTGAAAGTCTCTTCTCCAGGTCAGTTCTTTCCTGGGGGGAGGGGGAATATATTTCCCTTATACATCACAAGCATTTAAAAAAAGAACAAAATATATGCACTTTTTATAAAAATCCATTATATTTTCTAAGTCAAAGGGAGCATTTGCCCCTCCTGCCCCCCCTCCCCCCAACACAGACCTACTCCTCTCCTGATATCCTGCCAGAAGTCAATCTTGACATGCCTGATAACCGGATAGGACTTTGGACATTTAAAAATCGGTTGGATACCAACTATCTGATGGCATCTCAGGAGAGGGACTGGTCCCTTTCATCCCTTCCCATCTGTGTTCCCCTGTTTGCACCTGTGTTATAACATAACCGTGGTATATTGAAACTTGTGTTTTATGAAATGTAACTTTAACAAAGTAAAGCAAGTTGAATTAAATGTTGTTACATTTTACCAAAATTAAGATAACTATTATTTTCATAATTAATGAACACGACTAATATTTTAATAACCTACATTTGATGTGGCAACACTAATTCCACTCCATTTACGCTGCAAGTTTATTAAAGCTTTAAATACTTTCATACTTTTATTGGAATACAAATTCAGAGTTTGGATAAAGTTGTGGGAAAGAAACCAAAGGCATAGAATGTAGTATTTTAGAGTATGGGGGATATATCAAAAGTTGAAAGACAGAAACAATATTGTAACTTTTCATCTTCAAAAAATTTGCAACCCCTTCTGTGTATATAAAACAAAAAGAGGAATCTCTCCTCTATTTAACAGTTTGAGTTTTTGTCCCCATTTTATGGACATGATATAAAATGGCACTACTAGTTAAAGTGTTTGTTAAATAACTTGGTTATAATCTTTAACACCACTTTACTATGCCTATGACAATTTTCAAGTTTTTTGAAACAAATTTACTTTTGCACATTTAATAGCAACTATTTTTTAAATTAAAAGTCCCGACTTCCCATCAGAACAGTTTCAAATAACAAAATAGTGTTTTGTTAATAACAGAATGATACTTTCTCTGATAATAACACAATTGAAGTTTTTATGTTTTTTAATTTTTAATAAAGCTTGTTTGCATTTTTTTCCCCAACACAATACAATCTTTAAATAAGGAAATTTATTGATCATTAAATCAGATATAGATTTTGTTATGTGGAAAATGCAATGAAACGGCTAAACTTCATGCCTGTTAAAACTTTAAATCAATGTTATTAAGCCATTTGTTAAAATGAATTTAATAAGTTTAATGGAAATACTAACCTTGCAGAAGAAAATATGCCTCCATTCAATCCCCCAAAAGTAGACATTGCTACACATAAGGGCATCACCCAAGCCATCATTCCTAAAATTTTATCTCCAAATGCCTAGTTTAAGCGAAGGAAAAAAAAGATCAAAACTACTCAGACTAGATAAAGAAACAGTGTACAGACAAATAGAATAAAAATGTACAAATTTACAGAGGTCTAGTTTTATTTTTTGTCTAAAATTATACAACATTACTTTTTATTATTTAGATTTGAAAAAAAATCTGCTTTAGGAGCCTGAAGTTTACTTAAGAAATTTCAATAAGTAAAAAAATTCAAAATGTAAGTACTTAAATACTTTAAAAAAAAAAAGAACTTGCACTGAATTTTTAAGAACACGTTAATTACAAGACTAGTATTATTATCAATTGATAAAGCATAGTTAAATTTGAAAAGTGCAGAGCTATGAATCATCAAAATATCGGCTTTTTATATAATATGAATGAAAAAACTGCTAATATGTGACATTTTACTCACCCCAGCAACAGCATTGGAAGCCAGAATTTCTGACCTTGTCAGAACAGCAAAATAAGCTACATTTGTCAAAAAGTAAATCAGGGAGACCAACGGCAGGGATATATAAATAGCTCTTGGTAAATCTCTGAAAGGATATTTCAATAAAATTGCAGCAAAGTTTTGCATTAAAAACATCTATATTTAAAAACAAAGTTGGGGAAAGATAGTGAGACAAGGGAATTTTTTTTAACAATATTTTTGTGTAGTATTTTGTCGATGCAGTATCAATTACAAAACTTTCATAACAAATCTTTTGATAATAGTCTATTAAGGAATTCTCAATTAAGTTAATCAAAAGTAGAATATATTTTATACTAATGGTCTCAGTAATAGTATATCAGGTTCAATTTCAAATCAGTCAGTATGTATAAAACATATTAACATAATTTTATTACCTCATAGGATGTTTCATTTCTTCTGTCACAAAATTTAGGGAATTCCTAAAAAATGAAAACAAATTATTAAAATGATGATGAGATTAATTTTAAAGTTTTTTATAAGCATAGTAAAGAGGAATCTTAAAAATGTATTTACTATTTGCTCCTCATCATGAGACAAATCGAAGTGCCACCCTCTGCTTTTGGGAGGATATAAGTGCTAAAAGTGGCTAATACCAGTAATTTAGAGTCACGTAAAGTTTGGAGTTTAGTACAATAGACCTGTGGACTGAACGTTTGGTTCTTTTGAACCCCAGATTCTCTTATTTCTCAACACAAGTATAACATGCACTTCGAATGTCAGTAATCCCAAACATTATTTCATAAACTATATTCTGTGGCAGGGGTGCAGTGTAGATCTACCTCCTCGTGGTGCACCCTGGTAACGCTTTTGCGGCTAAATGATCTACAACTTTGGCTAACCCTATGATGCCAACGTTGCCTTCTATATATCTGCGTGTCTTGCAGTGGAATGCGGGTGGTCCATCTCAGCTCAAGAGAGCGGAGTTAGTACTGACGCTCAACGCTCATGATATTGATGCCTTTACGATTATGGAGGCTAACCTCACTGATGATAAATTAAAATATTTTTCTTTTAGGGGATACTCCCTATATATCCTTCCTAAGTCTAGACAAGTGGCGAGTGGCATCCTAGTTGGAGTTAAAATTGGGCTCACTGCTGGTTTCCGTATAATAAAAGACATGGAATGCTCCTCTGATAAGAGCGAAGTTATTGAGCTAAATCTATGGAAAAACGGAAAACGTTTCAAAATCCTTGCTATCTATAGCCCACCTAACAATAAACCTTACTTCTCCTACCTTAATTCTCAGAGTCGAACCATCTTCCTTGGAGATTTTAATGCTCACTCCCCAATATGAGGGTATAACGACTCTAATGAAACAGAGAAAAGAGTAGAGGATCTCTTGAACTCTAGTACCTTCAGGTTAATCTATAGCCACAATGATCCTCACACTTATCTCCACTACAATGGAACGTCCACTTCTCCTGATTTTTTTTTGGTCACCTCAGATATTAGTGAACAATCGAGTCGATATATTATTGACGACCCGGGCTCCGGTCACCGTCAAGTCATAGCAGAAATTCCTCTGGGTTCACAATATAGGCAGCCCATGTCACTCTCTAAAACCTCATGGAATTTCAGGAAAGCTAACTGGACTGCCTTTATCGCAATGACAGAGCAAGAATTACACCTAGACCATATTGACTTTACCCTGCACCCAAGTAGAATATGTGAACTTATCAATGATAAAATTATATGATTTGCAAAAAAGAGTATACCTAGGGGAAAAGTGAAGAAATATAGATGCTTTTGGTCGGAAGAACTAAAACATAAGAAGATTAAGCGCAACAGACTTAGAAGAAAGGCCGAACTAACACATAGGTGTTCGGATGTTCAGGCGTGGAGAAAGCAATCAGCCCTATTCAGAAAAACTGTGCTTGTCGAAAAACGGAAATCTTTTAATGACTTCATATCTGGCGCCAATTAT
This sequence comes from Octonoba sinensis, assembly GCA_038502835.1. Classification (NCBI taxonomy): domain Eukaryota; kingdom Metazoa; phylum Arthropoda; class Arachnida; order Araneae; family Uloboridae; genus Octonoba; species Octonoba sinensis. Next base: position 85,853,019 of record CM076605.1, on the reverse strand, counting down.
CAGAGAGATGGAAAGAGAGTTTATAATTTCCTCTCTCGTATCAAAAATGTAGGCACCGTACCCCTAAACAACCTTTTCAAGTCGCTAATAAAACGATCTCTTCTGATACAGCAATTGCTAATGCATTTGTTAAACACTTTTATAAATGTCACCAAAAGAATAAACACGCAAGGACATCTTCAAAGGTATTAAGATGTGAAATTAAATCATTTGTCACGGTTTTTGGTGCTCGGACATCTTCTCATCCCATCTTTGATTCATCTCTATCCATGGAAGAGCTCACTCAGGCTGTAACTAGCCTTAAAAGTAGAAAATCCCCAGGAGAAGATGGCATACATTCTGAATTCCTACAACATCTGGGCACTTGTGCCTTGAGCACTCTTTTAAAGTTCTTCAATTTGATTTGGAATTCGGGAGTTATTCCTTCTCAGTGGCTTAGAACCATAATTTTACCAATCCACAAAAAGGATAAAGATCAAAAGGATCTTCTAAGTTATAGACCAATATCACTTACAAGTATAATGGGGAAAACTATGGAGAGAATTATAACTAAAAAACTCAGTTGGTTCTTAGAGAACAACCGCCTCCTTGCTGAGGAACAGGCTGGATTCAGACAATTTACATCTACCAATCAACAGGTAGCACTGCTCAGTCAGTCTATCAAAGATGCTTCGGATAAAAGCCGAATACTTTCAGCGGTATTCATTGACCTTAAATCTGCCTATGACACTGTTTCGATTGACAAAATCCTGCTGAAACTCGCTTCTCTTGGTATTGAGAATAACATGTTCAGTTGGTTTCGTGGTTTTCTCTGCCAGCGTTTATGTAAGATCAGATATGGAAAAAGTTATTCCAAATACAGTGTTCTTAAAACGGGACTACCTCAGGGTTCAGTATCCAGCTGCACACTCTTTAACATCTACATAAATGATCTTGTCCACCAGCTCAGGAAGATTACTGATATTAGATGCCTGCTTTATGCTGACGACCTTGTGATCTGGATTGACTCTCCCAAGAATCGGGCAGCACAATTAAATAGTCACGGCTTGAATTTGGCACTTGAGATCTTGGGGCAATGGTGTGACGAAAATAACATGAATGTTAACCTTGATAAAACAGTCTCGATCAGTTTCTCATTGACACACCAACCATTGCATATTGATCTGTTATACCGAGGACATGTCATCCAGGAGGCCGATAGTTTTAGCTATTTGGGCGTTACATTTGATCGTAAGTTATCCTGGAGAGCCCATACCGAAAATATTGTAAACCGTGTCTCAAATAGAACGACGCTTTTGAAAAGACTTGCTGGTTCTAGGTGGGGCTGTTCTAGTCACACCTTAAATTTGACTTACAAGTTATTTATTTTACCTATTTTGACTTACTGTTGTGAGCCACTAATTACTGCATCTGGCTTTGTGACTGAATTACTTAAGAGAACCCAAAACCAGGCCTTACGGCTCATCACAGGGGCTGTTAAAACAACTCCAATTGATGCAATGCTTATGATAACAAAAAATAAACCTCTAAAGAATATCTTTCAAGAAAGAGCCCTGTTGCTATGGGAAAAATTAACACGACTACCAGATGGCCTCTCCCTTTTGTGCAATCTTCATTTGGATTCAGGAAGGCATTTGAAGACCCAACATGGTTTTGTGCAGGGTGTTCTGGAACTAAAGCAATTGCTTGATATTGACTTCACCCCCGAACCTCTGGTGTCATCTTTAGATCCAATTATTGATAGAGGTTTTCGAATTCGGACTGAACTTACCCAGGTGATTTCCAAAAAGGAACAAAAGACCTTAATTTTAAGGTCGTTAGCTTTGGAAACGATTGAAACCATGTATCCCGAACCTGATTGGGTGCATATCTATACCGATGGAAGCCTTTTGAGGGACACTGACAGAGCAGGAGCGGGGGTGTATTGTCACCTTTTCTCCTTTTATCTAACAACTGGTAAATTCACAACTGCTTTTGATGGTGAGGTTGCTGCTATTCAAGTAACCCTTGCGCAACTGCATTGCCACCTAAATAGTTTCGTAAGAGCTGTTATATTCTGTGATTCAAAAGCAGCAATTCTGGCAATAAGCTGTCTTTCTGCTCCTGCCTCCTCTAACATCCTTGAGTGTAAGAAACTCCTGAAGAGTCTGTCTAAGTACTCTAAAGAAGTCGACTTGCAGTGGATCCCTGGACACTGCGGTATAACAGGAAATGAAATAGCAGACCAGCTAGCAAAAAAGGGAGCTTCTATCATACAAACATCAAAGAAAGCTGTCCCTTATACTAGTGCCAAGCGTATCAAGAGAAAGATGAATGATCTCACGCTACATCAATACGCTGAGAGAAATTCCAATAAGATCTGATGGAATAAACTCGGGGATCTTCCCATGTGGCCAAGACGTAAAGCAGTAGCTGAGTTTCGTCTGGCCACAGGACATGACTGCCTCTTAAAACATCTACATCGAATCCATGTTGTTCAGGCCCCCTTCTGCACACTCTGTGATCTTCTGGAGGACATGGATGCTGGCCACATTCTCCGCTGCCCGGCACTTGGTGATTCCTCGCTGAGTGACCGCTACTGCCGCGCTAGGGAGCTATTAGGTTCATAGACTTTTCTCGCCACATTATTATGTTTATTTGTTTTTGCTCTTGTTCCTTTTGCCTCGTGGTGTAGAGGTCTTTTGTAACCTTGCCATTAGAAATAAAAAAAAAAATATTCTGTGGCATTACCAATGCAATAGCTGCAGTTCACTTCAATTTTTCCTTGCACACTCAAATCCGCTTGCTTTCTTTGATAGGGAAGATTAAGGCAGGTTGCAACAGAGACAGGCTGTAACATTGCTAATATTTTCATTCTAACACACTACAAAATCTGAAACTCAGAATCCACCGAACTCCAGAAATTGCAAATTTTGGAGTTTAGATCATTTGCATTATCTAACCACGACTTCACATTTATTGATGTGTGGAGCTTGTTTGCAATGCTAAAAAACATAGTTTAATAGGATAATTATTTTTAGCATTAAAAAAAACTTTTATAACAATTGCTTACAATATTTATATTATTTGAGAGCGAGAGAAACATACTCGTGTAAATCAAATTTTTTAAAAAAAGTAGCTGATTCAATATTCTATAAGATGGGATGTCATCTACCTTTATTTACAGTAAACTAAAGAATACTTTAAAAATTTATCAACATATACCATCATTATTTTTTTCTTATTGAATACTGTAACATTAAAACTGCAACTCAAATTGTTTTTCTCAAAATATTAACTGCTTGACTAACACCACTATATCCCCCCCCCCCCCCCCACTTATACATCTTTTGAATATGGATAACCCAGAGGTTTGAACAATGTTCAGACAGAAACAACAAAACACAACTGAACAGCATATTCCAAATGAGGTTTTATTCAACTTCTATATAGTGATAACAGATTTTTCTCTTATCCCCTCCTCCTCTAAACCCAAGTACTGACACATAAATAAAATATTTTATTGCAGTTTTAGTAACTATTTGCTTATAGAACATAGGCTGAGTAATGTTATCCAAAATGGTTTAAATACATGCTATTTAACCATTTTAGATAACAAAAGAGCAATTGTGATGTTTTAAAATAAAGTAAGAATGGAAGGGGAATGCTCAATCTTTATATTTACCAGCCAGAAAAAGAAAACATTCCAGAATAGAAAGCTAAGGAAACATCAGCAAAATTCCATGATGACTCTGCAAAAGGCTGGGACAGATTTTCTGTACTTCCTAAAAAAAATAGAGAGAGAGATGATTTTTTTCTAAATATTAACATACAAAATGAGTTTATATCATTCACAAACAAAAATTTTAGATAAATGCTAAGTTCTGAAATAATGTATAAAAACATTATACATATCCCATAGCCCATTTGGGTTTGAAGACCTTTGGCAGTACAAGAGTACTCCTCCTTAGTTGCATTTCATAATATTGTAATCATTTTGTGTTAACCCTTTTGGTCCAAAAAGTGTTCTATGGATTCCAAATTTCTATTAGATTTAATTATTCATTTGGTATAGGAGGCAGTTTCAGCGGCTCAACTAAATAAATAAAATAATAATGAATACATGATGATTCTATTAAATTTAATGATATCCATTTGGCATCATAGTTTTAGAGGCCAAACAAAAAAAAAAGAAAAAGAATATAATAATCCCAAGTGGCATCACTGGGAATAAAAGTTCAGAAAGTGTTAATTATATCATATAAATAACGCCAGGGTTCGTTGATTTAAATCAGCTTGATTTAAATCAAGTGATTTTTTAAAAAAAATAATTGATTTAAATCGAGTGATTTTTTTTCAAAAAAATCATTGATTTTACAATGTTAGAAAGTGTTGTAAAAATGAAATATGTTGCAATTACAACCACTATTTCAAACAAAACTTCCGAGGTCCATCTGTCTGTGTGCATAACATATTTCATTAGTTTAGAATGAATTACTGTTTTGTTAATTTTACAATATTACTCTTATTCTTCAAGCATCTTAAGAGCAAAGCATAATTCATTCAATCATTCAAATTAGAATTCATAATAATCAGGAAACATTGTGTTTTTTATCTTAAAAATAGTATTTTAGATCGATTTAATAAATGCCACACAATAAATTCAGAATGATAATATTTAAAACAACAATTGATAGAATTTAGAATATGTATCCTTTCATTCATGTCCCTTAAGGTTTTTTCCTTCTAAAATATTTTTTAATCTTAGAAGTTTTTAATAAAGATATTTGATTGAAACAAAAAGTTTCAGTTTTTAGTAATGGTATGAGCATATAATTTTACTAAATGGGTAAAAATATTTCAGACTGTTTTATTTATAAAATAGAAAAATGATTTTAAAGTACACTCACAATGAAAAAATTAAGAACACACAATTGTTACTTTTTTTCAGCTTTCAACAGCAAAATAATTCAGATTAAATTAGTTCATTTTATCTGTACTTATGAGTATACTATTATTCCTGGTAGGGTTAAGTTTCATTTGAGTCATGCATTTGTATTAAAATTTGCTTATCATTATTATTATTGAAAAATATTTACTGCTGTGAAAATATCTTAAAGTGTATTTTTGCATATTGATTACCATACCATATTGTTTATATGAATGTAACATAATCAATATCCAAAATATTTAAGGTCTTTTTAAAAAAATCAAAACAATCCGATTTAAATAAAAAAAATCCGATTTACATTTACAAAAAATCCGATTTTTTTTTATTTTTAAAAAAAAATCAAAAAAATCACGAACCCTGAATAACGCCAACATTAATTCTTTTTGTTGTTTCTAATGGGGCTGCATATCTGTTCGTCAACATTTTCAGACTTAGCACATTCCCCAGGGACTGAAAATCCTCCTTTCATCTGGCATCAAATAGCCGATACCATTATGAAGTGAGAATCTTGATGCCCAGTTTCCCACTGGATGGAAGCGCTTGGGCTCTGATTATACAAAACTACACCAGCAATTTAAGAGTAGAGTATCAAAGTGAAATAGGTACTCAAGGGATCTTAATCATGCCATATAATCATATGACATGAAAGCTGACAGTTTTCTGCATCTTAAAAATTTTTCAACTTGGGCCAGGTTTGAATCTGAAAACTTGGGCGAATGAGACCAGTGCCTTACCACTATGCCACACGGCTGGCTTATAATTAATATCACAGAAACATGTTTTTAAATATTTTCTATGATAAGAAAAGGAAGAAATCAAACGGAAAGACACAATGGCTCAAGTTTTATTGCATACTGCATTTGAATGACAACTTGGCAAAAAATAAGTTACTCAACTACATGGAGGCTCTTTATAAAGAGATATTTAGTGACTGAATAAATACGTTTTGAATTGCATCGGGATAAAAATAATATTTTTTTTAAACAGAGAACATAACTTAAAATTTGGGGAAAAACTAATTTCAAGCACAATTTTAAAGGTAAATTTTCTCGACATTCATTTCCAATAGAAAAATTACATGAAAAAAGAACTCACCAAAAATTAAATATCCAACACCAGCACAAATGATAATTACAAGAGCAATGATCTTCGCAAAAGCAAAACAATCCTGTAAACATGTTGCCCATTTCACATTGTGGCAGTTCACATAGGTGAGGAACACTAAAATTTAAAGCCAACAATTACTCACAATGACAAAAACATTAAAATTATCCAAGATATCTCTCAGTTAATGGCAATAAGTTTTTAAAAGAAGGCAGAAGCATTTTTCTTTTAAAAAACAATTATTAGAGCCATAATGTGGTCACAAAGGGAAAAGGAAGAAAGCTACATCTCAAGAATTTTAACACTAGCCTAAATAAAAACGTGGAAGAAAAAGGTAAAATACAATATTTATAACAATATATATATATATAGGTACATATGCAATTGAAACAAGTTTTTACATATATATGATAACTGATTAACATCATATTATAATTGAACAGATATGTTTATAAAATTAAAATTTTTTTTTTTCACAAGTTTCGCTCCTTATTGGAAATAATATTTCTAACATTTATCAATTAAATTCATATTTTTGGGGAAGTTTTATTGTCTCCAAGAGAAAGTTGTTTCAGAAAATATTTTTAAAGCATATATCTTTTACTTTCTTGAAACTAATAAAGAGCTTTCAAAAAAAAAAAGTAAAAAGTTTGCTTTTTTTGTAGAAAATGAAAGTTCAAACACAATGTTGAATACACATATGGAAATAAGAATCGCATGCATACGTGTTGCTACAAGGATTTGTTTTGTTTTCTTTTTCCTAATGAAACAGGAAGATGTAAAATGCACAAAATACTGGATGCTCAGAGAGGACCTTGTAGTTTTGAAACATGCATCTTGCAATTATTGTTATTTGTATAGGATATATTTTTTCATCAATAAGTTTTGTATGGACTGAAAAAGCTAGGTTGCTTGTAACCACATAACACATCTGTAATTTTTATTTCTCTTTTGGCATTGATTATTTGACTTTTAAAGGTTTCTATCCTATAGTTAGCTTTACCTATTTATCCAACACTTCTCACACAAAGCATGAAAATTAGGAACTTTGTATGAGCCTTGTTGTCAAAGAAAAGGGTTCATTGAAAGGGCAGACTGCATCATTGAAATTTTAAGGCGAGGGGTTTTCAGGCTGTTTTAGCCAATTTTCGAGGGGCTCCTTAGTTGAGGGGGGGGGGGGGTACCTATAAAGAAACACATTTTAACAAGCTGCTACTGATTATTTATAACATTCCAAGAACAACGCACTACTTTAACTTATTTGCTTGAGGATTACCAAGAACATTTTTCAAGGTCGAAAAGATGCAAGCATCTGAAAAAAAGCCATTTGAGCAAAGTGAATATACAAATACATAAACTTTACTTGGATGACTTTTACCTAGAAAATAACATTTTTGTACACTGAAAGGAGTATTTTTTGAAGACCTAAAATTATGTGTATACAGTTTTTATTGCTATTTCTTTCACATCATGTTGATTTTCTTAGGTTCTGTAATTTTTTTACTTCTGAATAACCAAAAAAGTATTTACAATACAATTAATTGATGAAATGTTGAAAAGGACACATATGAATCTCTTGGCAATCTCCAGTCCCGATAGTAAAATAACCATACAACCGTGAAATATTTTACTTCACCCATCTACGTCACAGGTATTGTATATTTAGATTTTAATATATAATATTCATGAAAGCTGAAGTGATTTTTAGTTTGAACTTTTACCGGCTTATGATTTTACATTCACAATTTCAAAGATGTTATTTTTAGGAATGATTTTAAACAAATTTTTTTCGTATATTAAGTGTTTACTTTTTCCGATGACTGATTTTTGATTGGAAAAGAGAGGTAGTTGCTATAGGAAGGTTTCAATATATATATGACATAAAATCGTGAACTTTTGAAAAACTAGTTGTGATTAAAATTTTAAGTAAATAAGTTATAAAACAAGACTACTCTCAAAATATGACTCACATATAACAGCAACTGCAATCAATTTCACAGCATGCTCTGGAGCTTCACAATTTGTATAAAAAGGTTGCAATATGTATTCTGCAAAGGTAAGACCAATAATAGCATTGCCAGTAGGCATTATAATAAATAAAGCAACCCATAGATACAAAAAAGCTGCCAAAGGTCCAAAAGCTTCATTTAAATAAGCAAATTCCCCTCCAGATTTAGGTATAGAAGTTCCCAATTCTGCATAACACAAGGCACCACACATTGACAACAAACCAGTTGACATCCATACGATTAATGACAAGCCAACTGAGCCAGCATTTAACAAAACGCCTTTCGGAGATACAAAAATGCCTGAACCTACTATGACACCTACAATGATTCCTATGCCATTACCAAGGCCTAGTTGTTTTTTCAATGTTACAATATTGATAGGTTCAGAGCTTTCATCAGTTTTTGTGGGAATTTCTTCGGAGCTTAAGCTTTTTAAGCTTCCTTTATTCGCGGTTGTTGTCATAGCTACTAATCTAGCGAACGAAAGCGAATTTCAGCGACAGCTCCTTCTACACGTGGTAATTTAAAAACCGTAGCAAAACAATTATTTGAAACGGATGTTGTTAACTATAACGGAAGTGCAACGAACTCGTTTAGAGCACGCTGATTGGTTAGAATTTTGCAGGTAGTTCAAATTACTACTCTATAAAAAATCATTAAAGGATTAGATTTTGCAAAGTTTCCTATAAAAATTTAATCCTTAAATGTTTTGCGTAAGAAAATGGTATCACAGAAGCTTTGGAAAGAGTACTAAAGATTTTTTGCGTGTTGTCTTCTGCTACAAAAGTAATTGTTAAACGAATATGGCAACAGAAGTTGTTGGATTTGTTCGGCAAATCCGTCAACGAGGTCTGTATTGTATGTTATATTTGCAAATAATTTTATGAAATTCAAGTGGAAAACATTAAAATCATAGTATAATTTTACAAAATCGAACTACTTTACAATCAATAGTTTCGTATGCAATCCGTGCAAAAGCAGAAATGGAGCTTTAATTTTAATCTCAAAAAATTACATGAAAATTTATTGCATTGCTGATTTATTAAATTGGAATTACTTAAGCTGTTTTTCTGTTATATATGCATCTTTATTTATACATTCAAATTAACGAATTTTATTTTTAAATATCACTGTATGATTTCTTTTTTATTTTAGTTTGATGATCATTTTTTCCATTAAGCATTTAAGTATTTATGTTAATCACGTTGAAAAACTCATTTTCCTTTAAGTAAGTTCTACTTTAATGCTTTTTTTTCTTGAACATGTTGGAAACAAATGGGCCGTGAAAAACATCCGCGAAAAATTAAACGGCTGTACTCTTTGGAACCAGTGTTATAAATATTAGGTGTACACAAATTGTAGACCATACCTAGACGGTTTTTAACTGTAGTAGATTGTTGAAATCCTTAATATTTGTTTTGCGGCCTCCCCCTTCCTTTTCTCCATGAACTCCCTTGCAGAGGAGTCTCCAATCCTCTTCAATGTTTTAATTGCTGGTTTTAACTTACCTCTATCTGACAGTATCTGCTTGTGGTCAATGTGGGCAATTCTCCAGTAACTTTTCTATCCCTTTGTTATTATTGAAAAGGATTGTTAAGTCAAATTTCTGATTTTTATTTACATTATTTATATATTTTTGAAAAAATTATAGATATTATGTAAAGTGGAGTTGTTATAAATATTTATTGTTAAATGGGGAGTACCCCACCCCCATGGTTTGAAGTTACTCTGAGTTACTGTATTTTTTATTTATGAATCAAAATTTACAAATTATATTTTCATTTGTATTCTGTATTTTAATTTATTATGAAACTTGTGAAGCAATTTTATAATGTTGCATGTTTTTGTTAAGGTGATTAGGGTAGTATGGCTGGTGATGTGCCTTCTCAAAAAGATGTGGAAGTTCAAGAGAATTTACCTGTGGGTCCAATTCCAGGAATAAAATATCCCATTGAAGTTATTTACTGTGGAGGTTAAGAATTTTTTAAGTAAAACTATATTTGTTTCATGTTCTTGTTTTCAGTCAGTTATATTTTTATATTAAATAAATTATACATTTTTGATTAATTTTGTTTTTCACTGCAAGTTTAAATAGTGTCAGGATGGTTGTATTCCAGTTTCACATTATAATTCCAGTTCTTTGAGAGGAATTTTTAAAATTTATATCAATACTGTGTATGTCTGTTGGTATTCGTAATTTACAATTTTGAGTCTTCTATATCCAATTTAGGAGGACTTTTGAACCACATATAATTGAAAATTAAATTTTCTATTTTATTGCAATGCTTTATTTCAAAGTAACACTACACTTACTATTTTGTTATGAGGTAATCTTTTAAATTTGTTATTTTTATTATTATTATTTATTTTTGATAAAGTAAACTAAAAGTTATTACTCCTTTTATGTTTTTAACTGTGTTACTCAATTTGTATGCTTGTTTGATTGCAAGTCATTTTTGAGCAGACACTTTATCCGCATGTTATTTATGGAATCTGTTGTCCCTCTATGGGGCTGCTGCAACTAATGCACAGGAAATTACAATGCCCATCAGTCTAAGTTGAGGGATTTTAATATTCTCTGTTAAATGTCCTTAAGTATAAAGAACAGATAAATTACCTTAGTAGTATAAAAGAACAAAATGTTCATAAAGTAAGTATTTCAAAGGAAACACCTTTTGTTTTGAAATAAGCCATTAATAGAAATGGTCTCTTGAAATGGAATAATATCCAAAAAATTATGAATAAGGTATCATGAACAACACAGTTAAAGTTTTAAATACAAAAACAAAATTTCAATAAATTATAAATTTGTGAGGAATGATCTATTAATATCTCAGCTTGTAATGACATGTAGAGAGTATGAGTTCTACTAGTTGCTCTAAACTAGTTATAGAAGTATTAAAGCTGTTAAATTAATTACTAAAATCTGGGTGTTTTGAGGTATTGAAAGACATTAATTTTGGGGAACATGTTTTTTGTTTGCATCAACTGCGTTACAAGTAGTAATGGGAACATCAAATGCTTGTTAACCCACTGGCGGTTTGAGCTGTGACGTCACGGCATGATAAATCTTTCTCAAAATGGTTGAAGCCGTGATATTACGATGGGCTTTTTCCACGTCAAGATGGTCTGGAGCATATATTTGCGATATTCCTTCCCCTTTCCCAAACAGGTTCCCTGGTGCATCGGAGGCATTGCTTTTCCGCACATTCCTCAGGCCGTGATATCACGGCCCAAACCGCCAGTGAGTTAAAAGAAAAGTGTTTTTCGAGAATGGGATGAATGGAAATAGTGAGCTTATTTTAGTAGTTAGTATTAAAGTTAAAGCAGACAAAATTCTTTTTCATCCAGTTTTATTCATTGGGGAATTGTTGCATTTAATTGTTTAGGGTTATTGTGGTATTTTAGGGCACTGCATCTAATTTGTGCTCCTTCTATCTGTAACTGCTATTGTGATTCTTTGTTTATTAGTTGACAGTTTATTCTTAAAAAAATATAATATTGTCCTTTTTCTTTTTCAGAATGTTCAATGCCTTTAGAAGTAAGTATATTTGTTGTTTTAACATATATTTTCATTTTAAAGCTTTGTTTTCTGTGAATTTAAAATACTATTTCGGGTCGTGCTGAAGTGTTTTTGTGTTACGTATGAAAAATATTACAGCAAAATTTTAGAGAATTTATGTTTTTTTAATTATGAAAATATTAGTGAAAAGTTTTCAAATATTTTTAGTGCACTTTGTACTAGTGTTCGGTTCTTCAAACAAAGAAAAAAAAATCCGTGATTTTCCCCACTTTTTGTTTTTTTTTTCAAATTTTTAAGAAGGTTTAAACAAAAAGAAGAAATTAGTGAACAAAAGAATTTAAATTTTTTTATTTAAGAAAGTTTTAATAAAGTAAATTAAACAAAATACTTTTACAGTTGATTTTTTCTCTCCAGTTTTCTCTACATAATAGACGATTAACATAAAAACTCATCAAGATTTTTGAATTTTTATCGCCTTTACAAATGCATTGTGTTTTACTCTTATTCAAATACACCGATGCACTTACTTCTAATGTCTTTAAAAAAGAAAAAAATTTGAAAGGCTTTAATTGAAAACATTTTGCTTTTTACCATAACTGTTCATACTCTAGAAATGATTCAAAATACCTTCTTTAAGTCATGTCATATCCAATTTTCTGAAGGTTTTGTAGATTGCATAGTGAAATCTACACTATTCGAAAGCATTGATGTAACTAATTTTCTGTCAAACCAGGGGATATCACAAATCTGAGATAAACAAAAGACTAATTTTCTTCATATTTTTTTTTAGAAATTATGAAAATTTTATAAACTGTTGCTGAAGACTGAACATATGAACAGCAGTTTTTACTATATTGCAAAAATGTTTGATATACGTTACTCTACTTAATTGAGTTGTCACTAGTATATTGTAGAATAGAAGTATCCTAAATGTTTCATATTTCTATTGAAAAAAAAATTTTGAAGTTTTTTCAATTGAATTTTTTTTTTTTTTCTGAAAAATAAACCTCATTGAAGTCTTCCCTAGAAAAAACCCCACCTTTCCCAGAGAACCCTCCCCCCCCCCAAAAAAAAAAAACAGTTTTGGCTGGAGTATAAAATTTGTTTTCAATCGGGGCCAATAGTTTTTTTTATTTAAAATATATTAAAAATTTGTTACATAGGGGGCAGTTGTTATTTCCCATATGTAACTAAATCAAAGTTATGAAATATGTATCTTAGTTTTTGTATAAAAAATTGTCTCAGCTATGATTTTAATATTTTACAGTATTGTGAATTTTATCCTAATTATGAAAAATGCAAAGAATGGTTGCAGAAAAACTTACCAGATATTTTTGAACAAAAAATGAAGTTGGGTAAGTTTGACCTTATCTATTTGAGCTGTTTATATGTATATATTAATATATCATCTCAATACAAGAAGTTGTGGTTAGTCATAGTATGCTGGGCAAGGGCTAAAATTCAAGATATGATGGCCGAATTTCCACCAAAAATTCTGAGACACCCTTCTTGAAATTAGCTTAGGCAAGTCTTCCTGTGAAAATTGGAAATTTCCATAAAAATGCTAAACCCTTTAATTTTGTCTTTATGTGTAAAGTTAGGAATATTATTGCAGTAAAACCTGTAAAGTTGACCCCCTTCTGTAAAAGGAAACGGAATTAGCCCCTTACCCTCTATAAGTTGACCACCTGTCTGAGTTGACCAATAAAGTGCTGTGCTGCAAGTGGTCAACTTAAACAGGTTTCACTGTATGTGGAAACGATAAACTTATTTTGGATCTGCATTGTAGACATTGTTATCATTGATTGTTTATGTGTAATAAATAATCTAAAATCTATATCTATAAAATAAAAATACATATTTTCATGAAAAGAGATTTTTTTTCTTTTTATCTTTTCTTGTCTTCTGTTTACAGCACCTATGAAGTAAAAACATAATCTTTTTATATTTTTAACAGGAATCAATTTTCCTTTCCAGATTTTTCAGCATTACACTTTAAGGTTTAGATATTTCTTTAAATTGGAACTTTTTTTTTTTGAATACTTTATTTTCATGCGTGGAAACAAATTGCTAAAAACTTTTCTTTAGTGCCATGCTACTAATAGCAGAGTTTGTACTTGATTGAAATTTATAACTTTAGATTGACTTTTGGTATATTTTTTAATTTAATGGAGTAAACATAAGCAATTGTTAACAATTTGAAAAATGTTGTGTGTGAGGGGGATTATTGAATGCTAACTTAAGCAATGTGAAAAAACAAAAAGACTGAAATAACGAAAGGAAATAATAATGCTACTTTTTTTTTCCTTTCCCAAAAATTGGCATCCCCTTCATGCATGAAAGTTGTGGGAGTTTTCCCTGCAACTAAAGAAAATTGAATTTTATCTGTTATATATGGTATATGTGTAATTGGGCTGTGTAAATAATTAAAATTGGCTGTAAAGACGGAAGCCGAAGTTCAGACAAGGGAGGAGAGTTGTAAAGAAATTTAATTTATTATATTTTTCATAAAATTTCAATTTATCTATCTTTTTCTTTGTAATGTAGTTAAGAGAAATTGAAAATTGGGTAGTTTTACACATACAATTCAAGATATAATGAAATATATAAAAAGTATAAAGCTATGCATAGTGCATCATCAACAACTTGCGGTCAGAGCCTGATTTCTAAATAGGTGGAGTAGGCTTATATCAGTAAATTTTACTTTTCATGGACTCTTTCTTACTACATTTAAAAACAAAACATATCATTATCTTTTTTGTTTTCTATAATGATAACTTTCTATTTTTATTAAATCATATTTATTTTCATTCTCTTATGATATTGAAATTTATTTTTAAGGTCAATCAATCACTCACATAGCCTGCATTATTAGTAAAGATTTTGCGCAATCAAAAATTCAGTATTTTTTACATATAAAGACATTAGTTCTGCATAGTATTTATCAGTTTTAAGATTTTACTGCTATAATTTTTCGCGTTTTATAATCAGGGTCACAATGATGCCATCGTTGTTTTCTGTAGGGTTCAGACTTGTGATGATATAAGAAATGTCTTCATCCAATAAAAAATATCAGTTTTAATTATTATTATTATTTTATATTAGTTATTAGTTTTTCTATGAATGTGATTTCTTTGTAATTTATAGGTTATAGAATTTGGATCAATAATTTAAATCACCAAGTATGTAGAAGGACATTTTACATTTTACAATTAATGCTTTGTCCAGGTTTTTGTTAATGTTTGCTGTGTACTGTATTTTATGTAATTTAAACCTTAATTGGTTCAATTATTGCAACAGAAGCCGAACCTGCACAAGGGGAGGAAGAGAAAAAAAGGCAGAAAAGAGGTGGCAAGGGCATGATGAAAGCAAAGAAAAAAGCAGAGAAAGAGAAAAAAATATGCTTATCAAGAGCACCTCGTGGAAAGAAAAAATTTGTAACTGTCATAACTGGCCTTAAAACTTTTGGTAAAGTGAATTTTTTAGCACTAATTTTGCGTGGCGTTTTATTTAAGATTCATCGTTTCTCGAACCCCTCTCTATCCTTCATTTGTGAATGACCGCTTAATTACATGTGAATATTAGGGATGTAACGAATAGTGATTTGGCCGAATACCGAATATTTGTTTCTTCTCGGCCGAAGTCGAATAGGCCAAATACCGAATGTTCTGCGGCCGAATATTAAAATTTCTAAAAACTCGTAGTGATAGAAAGTATTTGTTAAATTAAAAATTATTCACAAAGTCAAACATCAATTACACACAATCTGTAATGTATGATTTAATTCTGTGTGTTAAGAATTTAAAACTATTTAAAATTAATCTATTATCTCTATTGTTTTGAATGTAATAAAACTATGAATTTCACCCACAATAGAAATGACAGATTTTATGGTAGTAAGCATTAGCATTATTTTACTAATTATTTAATTCAAATGAAAGAACTTTTACCTTGCTCAAAACTGTTTTATGAAGATAATTTGATAGTTATAAAAGTTAATATTTTTATTTTTGGGTTTTTTATGTACCTATTTTTGAAAGATACATTAACCCAAACCGTTTTTGGGTGGAAAAATTCACTTTTTAAAAAAATTTTTTTATTAAAACTAGAGCTCTTCCTGGATCATTTGCTGTAAAAATTATTTAAATCTGAGCATTCTAAGTACTTAAAATGATTTTTTGAAAGTTGCGAATCTATTGAAATTTGGTCTAGCGAAATTGGGTTTTTTTGCTTTGCACTTTACCCTTCCTTGTGTTTTCAAGTTCATTTCGATATACAGACTATTGATGGTAGTGACAGTAACAATTGATGGCATTCATAGCATGGAAATATCGAACTAAGGGAACAAAAAGCCTAGGAATAGCGGGAAATTTGACCTTCTGGATTAAATCTGCTCCCCTGAAAAGTTGCATTTTTTCCTCTTTCGGAACCGTTTTCTCGAAAACGGCTAAATGAATAAATATACTTTTTTTTGCATATGATTTGCTTATATTAGGCCTATATTTACAACCAAGGGTTTTTCAAAATTTTGAAAACAACCTACAAAAAACAATTTTTTTTCAATGTTGTGTACTCACTACGAAAAGTTTTTAGCTGACCAGATTTTTATAAAGTGAAATTTTTGAATATCCCTGGTTGTGAATTCATTATAAGATGTGACAAATAAAATAAAAAAATAAGATCAATAAAATCTTGAATGGATTATGAGAAAATGATTCGGAAGTTATGAAATTGTAAAAAACTTTGATATTGAATAAAAAAATAAATATTCAATATTTTTGGATACAATTTGGTCTACATATAGAGAAAGACCTACTTAAAAAAATATAAAAAACCGCGAAGCAAAATTCCCTTTGGCTGAGGAGTAACGCTTGAAGAAAGTTGACTACAAATTGGCCGCCTCAAAATGGTTCGGGTCCCCTTAAAATTTAACACATTTAACTGGAATATATTTTTATTTTCAAAAACCTCAATAATTCATGCTATTGTATTATTCATGATGTATTCTAAACTTTTCATATTTCTCTCTTACCCAATATTTCACAATAAATCAGTGTACCCAAACAAAGTCGAACTTTCACTTTGTTAATAATAACAAACTAAAATCCATCATAACTAACTATTGCCAGTTTTTGGGAGCAAACGCTAAGTATGAAATACAATATTGTAACTTTAAAATCTTTTTCTTTGTTCAGTTGAACCTAAAAACTATGTTTAAAAAAAGTAGTTTTTTCTAAATAATTTTTGGTTATTAAAACTATATACTAATCTATTGTTTTGCAATAACTATAATACAATTTTAAATCTTTAAAATCTACTAATTTGTTTATTTTCTTTAACATTTCTACTGCAGCAGAACTATTCGGCCAAATAGTGCATCAATATTCGGCCAGGCCGAATTTGATCTCACCAAGTATTAAACCAAGCCGAATATTCGGTTAGGTGATGAAATAACTATTCAGCCACAGGGTTGAATATTGAATAGTCTCTGAATATTCGTTACATCCCTAGTAAATATATGTATTTTATCATACGTATTCGTATGTTTATGTATGAATTTATAATGCCATAGAAAGTTCATGAAGCACAATTCTCCTCAAACCACACTTTTCAGAAGTGAAGAGTTAATGTTGCTGTTAAGAAATCTCTATAGTCCACACTGCAAACATAACAGCATTCATTTGCAAATAAACTTAATATTTTTACTCTAATTCACAGCTTTTAAATAAAAAATGCAATTGTTATTGCAAAATAATTTTCAAAGCGTGAAATGACTGAAGTGATGTAATAAGTACACACATACTGTACAGAATGTGCAATATTTATTTCTGAATGGCACTAAATATTATTAAAATCCAGAATAGTGCTTTAAAATTATTTCTTGTCAAAAAAATATTTTAATGGGCTTAATTATCAAGACCCAAAATTCAGGGTGGAATTCTCGCGGAAAATTCCTGGATACCTTCCTTGAAAATATTCTGCCCAGGAGTCTCCTGAGCAGGGTAGCTTTATTAATGGATGCATGAGGATTTAAAACTTATTTTTTAGAACATTTGTAATTTTACTAGAATAAAACTAAGCATTGATTAAGAACTTGGAGAAAGTTGTGGGAATCATGATCAAGGGGCCATTTCACATTATTTTGTCCAAACAGAGTCCACAACATGACTTTTTTTTTTTTGTTATAACTACTTAATTTACAGTTTAATTATCACTTAATTTTATTTTCAAATAATGTGTTGGTAGGACTTCCACACTGGCAAAAATGAATGCATTTTCCTATCTTAATGTAATAAATATTCAGGTTCAAACTTTGTGAAAAGTAGAGTCAGCAACATTCAAATACTGTGAAATGGTCCCAAGACATCAATAACAAAATTATAGAATGGGAATTTACAAATAGGTGAAATAGTTATTAAAAAGTTATCCTTTTGTCTATGCAAATAATAAAAATTGGATCAACAACATGTCAAGTACAAAATTACAATAAAAATCACAGATATGTTTTTAGCTTTTCTTTGGCGTCTTTGCATTAACTCCAAAGCACATGTCTACTTTTTATTGCAAATTTTTGCTTAAACGTTTATCTTATTTTTAGTGAAATATTGCTACTTAAAGTTTGGAGAGGAGCTTCCCCTCCTCTTAAAAATTTGACTTTTAGTCCCTGGTAAATAATTAGTGTATTCCAAACATGATTTAATTGATTTGTGAAATGATTTATATAATTCATTAGTTTATAAAATAGGGGGGATCAAGGGCTAATGGAACAAATTTTTAGTTTAATCTATATTTCTGTAAAGAAGGCATGGGTTTTTTATGAAACAAAGCTGGTTTATGTGATTACTTAAAAAATGCTAAAATGCTATGTTTGTTTTAAGAGGACTAACCACTGTTCTTGAAAGTGTTAGTTTCTGAAATTTCAGAAAAAATTAGCCCCCATACGTTTGGTTCTAGTGGGACATGATGGTAGGGTCAATGGGCAGATTGAGAAAGTTGATAAATTCTTAAAAACATAAAAACTTTGTAGAATAATGTCCACAAAATGATCATTTTAGGGGTGGTGGACTATTTTTATTTTATGGGATTTTTTTTAAGATCAGTTGAAGAAAATCAAAATTATGCTACTGTTGTTGTTTGGTACTGTTTAAATTGTCTTATGTTTCTAATTTATTTTACCATAAAATGTTGATAATGATTTTCCGCCCCTTCTTTACAGATATAGATTTAAAAGATGCAGCTAAATTCTTTTCTCACAAATTTTCATGTGGGTCATCTGTTACGGGCGACGATGAAATTGTTATACAAGGTGATGTCAAAGATGAATTGTTTGATATTATCACTGAACAATGGCCCGAGGTAAGATGTTTTAGAATTTGCATCAATTCTATATATATTTGTTTTACATAGAGGTGGGAGTGGGAAATTTTCTCTGTTCATCAGGTTTGTCCCATTTTGAAATTTTTAAATTTTCCTGTTATTTTCTCTAATCCTGTCTGTATACTATTCAAGGTTGAAATTGAGTGCTGTTCGGCGGGTTTCTTCAGTCTTAAAAAGTTACGTAATTTATTCCTGCCATTTGTGATCGCTCTGATGGTGTATGGCCACCACCACATTTCCCCTCTCCACATTTCAATTAAATTCATTTAAGTCAATGGGAAAAGAAATATATATATATTGTATCTATACTTGCTTACTTTTACTGATTATCCGTAAAATTTACGGATTTTAGTTGCTTTTTACGCATGAGTCGCGATTTTTTACGGATTTCGAAATCCAATTGCATTTGTTATTGTAAAACTCTTTTGGTTTAACTTTCTTAGTGATTCGGCCTTTTGGACATGAATAATAAATTGTTAAACCTTATTTTCATCTGATCTTAAATTTCATCTTGTGTCATAAAGGACTTTCACCCTCGCCATTTTGCCCAAGTAAAACTTTCATTCCAGTTGCACTCGAGAGTTTGATACACAACAGTTTATATGCTTTTAAAAATGAGAAGATAAATTGTACATACCAAATCAGAGTAATTATTTAACAGTAAATGGTTATTTATTAATAGTTGTTTAAGGGGAAAGTAAGTGAAAATGTACCTTTTAATGAAGTTTTTGTACTCAAAAAAAAGTTGCTTCACTATAAAAAGCAAAAAAAAAAAAAAATTCAATTTACATCACTGATTAGGCCCATCTATTTACACCAAAAGCGAATAGTTTTTGATGTAAACTTATTGAAACCAATAGTGATGCTAAAAAATAAAAATAATTTAGTTATTGCAGTATAATGCTGATATTTATTAAATTGCGAATATTAATATTGCTTTGATGAAGTCATTGCATGCAGACAAAAATTTTACTGAAGACCATAAAGTTTGCATTTTTTTGGGCTTAGGTCAGTATTATTTCTGATATATTAAGCTTTGATGCAAGGAATGTAGCTTTTTATAACAGCTCCAGTTTTAAACCTGAAAGGAAAGGCTCAATCCTGGAATTGTTCCCTCCCTATGCTACCACTAAGTAGTTTTTAGGTTTTTTTGTTATAGAAACTGATCTTAATTTGAATTTTGTCTAACACTAGCTTCATTGGAGAATTTTTCCGCAAAATTTTAAGAGGTTGCTGCTTGTGGAAAATAAGAAATAATATGTAAACCTTTGGGCTAGAAAGTAAGAATTAAAAATTATCGTAAATTATGCACAAATGTTTCCAAAAATTACAGACATGTGCTTTAAGGTTGCAAGGAACCCCTTTTTCAATGGAAAAGAAATGAGCTTTTAGATGAAAAATATCCAACTGAAACTCATTTCTTTTCTAGAAAAATAATTGATTATCTTGTTGCTTTATGTTTCAAAGCCTTGAAATTTTGCTGTATTTTATTTGATGGTTTACATGGTTATTGCTTGGTGCTTTTTCGTTTTATTTTTTATGTACAGGGGTTGGACAAAAATATGGAAACACCTTAAAAAAAACACGTTTCCTTGCCTAATATGGTGTGGGAAACCCGTTGGCATTCAAAACAGCTTGCAGTCTTCTCGGAATGGATAAATACAGTTCCTGTATGTTTGCCAAGGGAATATTGTACCATTCTTCCTGCAAAACGGTGGCAAGTTCAGATAACGATGTTGGCGGTGGATAGCGAGAACGCAGTTTCCGCTCCAATGTAGACCACAAAGGTTCGATAATATTCAGGTCTGGTGACTGTGGTTACCAGGGGAGTGGCGACAAATCATCCTCGTGCTCAGAAAACCAGTCCTGGACAATGTAGGCCGTATGAACAGGGGCTTTGTCGTCTTGGAAGATACCATCACCATTGGGGAACAAAGTTCGTACTATGGGATGGACTTGATCGGCCAAAATGTTCACATAAGTCTTAGCAGTAATATGCCCTGACAGAGTTATCATGGGGCCAGCAGAGAGCCACGATATGGCTGCCCAAACCATCACCGAACCCCCGCCATGTTTCACTCTTGGCAACAAGCAGTCTGTATTATAGGCTTGAGATGGCGTTCTCCAGACGTAAACTCGGCCACAAGTGGGAAACAATGTGAAAGAAGACTCATCAGACCATATTACTCTCTTCCTATATTCCTTCCTTACTGCTCTATAGTCCTGGCTTTATGACTTAAACACCACTTTTTCCTGTTACAGGCATTAGCATCACTGATGAATGGCTTTTCAATTGCAGCACGACCAGCAATTCCCTGTTTATAAAGCTCCCTTCTAATTGTTTTTGTACTCCCAGGATTTGGTAACACGACATTCATTTCAGCAGTAACTTTTGCAGCTGTGGTCTTCTTTTTTTTCGAGATAATCCTCCTTAATGATCGTCTGTCACGATCGCTCAGCACACACTTTCGTCCGCGCTGTGATTTAGCGGATGATGTTTTTCCGCATTTCAAACATGCGGAATAAATCTTCGATACAGTACCTCTTGAAACACTAAAAACCTCGGCTACCTTGCTTACGGAAGCACCCACCATACACGCGCCAACAATTTGGCCACGTTCGAAGTCTGTTAACTCTGGCATAATGCAATGACAACCTCACATAACACTGCTCCGACAACGACTGAACGGTTCAGCGCATTTACGAAGTTGTATAGGTGGCGTCAGTAGGCGAAAACTCCAGCGCCATCTACATAGTTCATTAAAATCAATCTTTCTTTTCAAACATGCATTTCAAGAGGTGTTTCCATATTTTTGTCCAACCCCTGTACTTATCAAATTACAGTTATGTTTTTTATTGTAATTAAGATAAGTTATTTTAAAATTAGTGATATTTTAAAAATTTCTTCCCTTTGATAGTCCTTTTTTTCCCCCTACCAGATTGATGAAGACTTCATCGATATGCTTGCTGACCAGTCTCGGTGATCAGCACTTTAGATTAAAATTATGCAATTTTCAATTTTTATGTAAAATATTTGTAAAATAAAATCTACTGGATGGTTGCTTATATCTTTTTTAGATATTTTTAATAATGTGTTCCATATTGCAAACATTTTAAAGATATATTCAGAAGCACAAACTGTTCTATAGAACTTATTAGAAATAATGAAATTAATTGGAAGAGACAATGGTTGTGTTGTTAAAAAATTGAGAATAAACAGCTCCTGTGTAAGTAATGACATGACCTGTAACTGTATCCACTATGATGCATAGCGCAAGCTATAATTCAGACCAAGAGTCCCGCCGAAAATTGTTAGATCCCCTCCTTAGAAATAGTCAAGGCAGAATTTTCCCACCTGCAGAAGATTTAATGCATGCATGAAGGTTTCAAAACATTTGTTAAATTTTAGAATATCTGGGCAATTTTGGTGGAAGGAGGTGAAATACTGACTTTTTTATCCCTTCTAAAATTTTGTGAGCCCCTTCATACAGGGAGCCTCTTATCTAAAATTAAATTTAAATTAGGACTGTTAAGCCAATCTTGGACATTAACTTTAGCCCCTGCATGAAATTCCTGAAAATGTTACTCTGTTATAGAATTATCAATCATTAACTAATATAATAATTTACATAAAATATATTTGTCCATGTATCCATATAAACCCTATTTAATACCAACAGGATCGATTTAGTTTCTGGTTTAGGAGGGAGTCGTTACTAGAATATAAGCACATAAATCGTAGGGGAGGCACATACAAAGGGCATTTCAAATGTAGGGGAACTATTTTTTCCAGTTTGTAAATTATATTCTGAAATTACTGGCCAGAAAAGGTATTTCGCTGCTCAGCTGAGGAAGGAGTTTCGAATTTTGCATCAAAAATGCCGAATAAAAAAAATTTTGAATTTGTAAAGTTATCAGAAAATCAATGATGACTAATTCCTTTTTTATTAAGACAAAAATTTACCGATTCTTATTATATTTTTCTTGCTACAATTATTTTTTCACTAAATAACTTTTCAACAACAAGTAAGGTAACATTGCTTGCGAAAATCGACAGTTATTTATTTGAATGTGCAAAGTACGGATTTTTAAATCGATAAAATTTTATTGTTTGTTATTATCACTCGATTATTGTTATCAAATCATTTTCGTCCCGATGTAATCATATTAAGTGGCATCTACTGTAAATTGAATACTTCCTAGTGACATCAGGAGAGATTGAAAGGACATTTTCATCTTTAGAAATGATGATGATGGTTAAAACAAACGGTAATGTCTAACCACAGAAAACCCTAAAAAACAGATTGTGGTTGATTGCATTATTGAGCTAACATTTTTTGTGAGAGCAATCTTTTTAATATTACTCATATATTTATCACTTTAGGAACAAATATAGAAAAATTAAAGTGCCTATCTTTTTTTTTTTTTCTTTTTTTTAAATCTGAATGATTGCTTTTCTTAGGTAAGTAAAAAAAAAAGTTGTAGTACACGTTCTTTCATTTTTAGTGCTTATTCTAGGTGTTTTACCCACTTCAAACCCCAGAACTAAGCACAAGTTTTGACCCAATTTTTTGGTTCTCTGATTTAAAAAATGATTACAAAACAAAATAACTAAAAAAAAATACTTTTTTTAAATTTTAATTAGTAATTAGTTTAAATAATAAATACCCAATTTTCATGTTTAAAACAAAGTAAACTATGTGTTGATTAATTTCAAAAACAATTGGGTGTCAGCTTTCAAATTGCACAAACATTAGTTAATAAGCAGTATTTTAAAATGTACCCAATTGGGTACCGAAAGTCGCAAAGAGGTTAATACATATTTACATGCATACTTTCATGTTTTTTTTTTAGTGCATATGATTCAGGTTCTAGTTATTACATATAGATGTGACTTATTTCATTATAAAATAAAAATGCAGAAAAACATTTCTGGCAATTTTCTCAAGTTCTTTAAAAAGCATCTCTCTGACATCAACCTCATATGTATTTGAAAATGTAATGATTTATTTTATTAATTTTTATAAAATCAATTCTTTTTGATTTTCAAGTTGGGAAAGAATGCAGATAAGAAATATGTATCATTGGATAGTTAAATAAAATAACAATTGAACAAATGTATAGTTTTTACTTCTTAATAATTTTGAACATCTTGAAATTATACCTATAGAGCTGTTTACATCGCTTTCATTCATTTGATTTAGGCTTAGAATAAATTTGCTTGGCTTTTACATTGTAAAATGTTCCTTTCCTTGGACCATGGATGAATACTCCAGTAAGCCAATTGCCATATACGCATCCTGTATCTAGTCCTGTAGCAAATGGGTACTTCTGCAACATCCGTTTTGCATCATGACCAAAATAAACGTGTTGAGGTCCACCCCACATTGATGCCCATGGTTCGCCTTCATCAATATCTTTTGATGCTTTTAAACCTCCTTCCCAAAAGTAATCACCTTCAATTATGTTCCTCATGCAAACCATGTTAAAAGGATCATTCGCTTCAAGTGGCATTCCAGGAAGTAGACCAGCATGTACGACCACAACATTCAGAGATGGAATAGATATGGTGAATGGCAATTCGACAAGATAATTTATATTTTCTGAGCTTAAATTCTTAATCCATTGGTTATAAGGTTTCAGATCATAGCTCGGATTTTTAGCGCTGAAATATTCTCTCAAAACAACTTCGTCATGGTTTCCCCTCACTGCCAGTATTGAAGTGGATTGTCTTAAATAATCTAAAACTTCTGAATTTTTTGGACCTTTATTCACAAGGTCACCAACAATTATTTTGAGTGTGGAATCTTTTTCAGCATTGGCTGTTTTCAACAGCGCACAAAGTTCGTCAAAACAACCATGAATGTCACCAATGACGAATACGTCTTCATATTTTTCTAAATAAGACTGATCTATGCATTTATGAATGGTTTTTGGGAATGGTAAATTGAAAGCATGAACGATAGTATGTGGAGGTTTTCTGATTAGGTTCCGGATAAACGAAAGAGATGAAACTGTCAAGGACACCATTTTCTTAGAGTTAAAACTGGGCAGTAATTCTGAATGACCATCAACATCAGAATCCCTACCTGTAAAATAAAACTAATCTGAACAATTTTAGCATTTTAGTAACATTCCATGAATAATGTTTATTACATTTTGAACATAAAAGTTTGAAGTTTTAGGTACATGTGATATTTTAATCATCGTGTTTCAAAAGATTGAAAATTCACTCTCCGCTCTTACAATATTTAAGACCAGCTGAAGTTGCACTTTTCATCATAAATGAAAGGAGATTTTCTAGCAGGGAATTTATTGTAAAAAGGTTATAGTATGTAGCCCAAATAATATATACATGAAAAGCAAATCTAAATTTTATACTTCATAAGCAGGAAAATTCTTACATTCTAAGAAAATATCAAACCCATTTTTCCTAGACAGCGTTAGAAAATATCGTATTTACATAAATATCAAAATATCGGATATTTATCTAGTGATGTTAGCACCAATGTTCGCACTAAAACTGCTAAAACATTGTCTATATAAATAGAATATTATTAAATGAGCTAATTATTAATTAAAGCATAGTTAGTCAATGGCATTCTGCTTGTGTTTATGAAAAAATATCAAGAATTTTTCAAAACTATCACAAGTACTACTTTTTCTTCCTCAAAACAAAAATTATGTTCATGTAAATGCATACCCAAGGTTGGCTGATGTAAATAACTTTAATTTTTTTTTTAAATCATTGATTTAAATCAGAAATAAAATTTTATTATTTTGAAATGTTTACTTTTAAATTTTTACTTAGAATTTAATAAGACTTAAAATCCCACTTATTATCTGATTTAATTTGAAAGTAAACAGAGCAGCTTTTGCAATTAAAAGGAATGTGGATCTTGATAATAAACTTGAGTATCTCGCTCAATCTCTAAAAGTAGTTCAAAAAGATTGCTATTTTATATACAGTATGCAGCTGTTCACGTTTGCAAATAACGTCAAGTAAAACTCGATTACTTGTACTTAGATGAAATTAATATGAAGTTTTTTTTCACAACAGTATGACCAAACAATACGGCCACCTTATTTTCTAGCCTCTTGAATAGATCCCCAATATTGTTGATTTAGAGAAAAAGGAAAAAGCTTTTGACTGTGTTGAGGCAAAATATTCTAATAATTTCATCAATTTAATAATATGATGAATAGCTAAAATAGATGCTGTCTATGATTTTCTTGTTGAGAAAACTGTTTCCAATGTCTTCTAAGGCATCGTGGAAGAGTTATTTCAATTCCAGATTTTTGAAGAAACAATAAAGCACAAAAACCATGAAACAATTATTTGGTGCTGCTGAAACATTTGCATCAGTAATTATAGTTTTTAAAAAAACTAAAAAAAAAAAAAATGCTTTTGTGGCAGCATGAACGAAAAAGAATCTTTGAATAAAGATATGTTTATTAGCAATGGGATGTCACACAACTAAGTACACATTGATTCGTTGAATGAGTTTAAAATAATCAGAATAATATTGTTGACCAAACTTAATTTTAATATATAAAAAAAGCGTGGGGTGCTTCTCTACTTACATTTTGGTCACTATTTTCTCACGATGACAAATTATCTCACAAAAAAAGAAATTTCAAAACAACAGGTATCAAGCACCCCACTCTTTTTTTAATATTGAAATTAATAGTTTGGTCAATGATTTTATTCTGATTATTTCAAACTCATTCAAACAATTAACTTAAACCTAATTGTATGACATCCCATTGCTAATGAACATATCTTTAAATTCAAAGATTAGTTCAAACTTTTTCGCTCACATTGCTACAAAAGCTTATTTTTGACGTGAATATCCCTTTAAATTTGCTACCATACGGGAGCAATCCGAAAAACCTAATGATAACAAAATCAGGGGATACAGTTTGACGTAGTTTCGAATATATCCTCTACATCCAAAATTAAATAATACCACTGGATAGCTAAAGGATCAAAGAATTCATTACGATAATCCAGAACAGTGACGCATCAAGGGGGGTGGAAGGGGAAGAGGCGCCATTTTGAGGTTATTTTTCTGCATATCGAAATTTGCAATTAGTATAGCTTTTGACTCGTAGAAGCTACGATGTTCGTTTAAGTTTTAATCATCAGCTGTCGTCAAAATCAATTGATATAAAACATAAGTTTAAAGTAGTGACAGTGAATATTATAAGGTGTTGAAATTTAAAAAATATCAAAAATATAGATAATTTCGGCTTATACGCGTTGAAAAGCCAAAACTATAAAGCTATTAATTAATAAAGTTATATTGTAACACAATAATTATTTGTTTCCTTACTTTTATTCTAAATACATAAATATAAAAGTTCCATAAACGTACTCACGTCCAACACACGGCCGTGTCCATGACACAGCCATACCCCACATTTTTCTAGTTTTATTAACTATATTTTTATTTAATCTTAAAACAAAATTGAACATATAAGTAAGGGATCATTCTAAATGATGTGACACTTTGAGGGCGTAGGGGGGTTCGTGAAATTGTAACAAGGTGAGGGGAGGGGGTAACAAGAAGTGTGACACCATGCTTATGCAACATAGCATGGCATGTGACAAAGGGGGAAGGCGGGTATGTTGAAGTGTGACAAAGGGGAGGAAGGGGGTCAAATATAAGGAATTAAGGAAAGCTTTAAAGAATAACTAAGAAGTTCATAGCTCGTGTTCTACTTAATACAGATTTCGAACAAATTCCATTGATTTAAGAAAAACCGGAGCTTTCGATTGATATTGTATCATGTTAATATGTGCAAGAGGTTTTTTGCCCCCATATTAGGGAATCAATGAAAATTTTGCTCAAAATGGGAATAAAAAAGAAAATAATCTAAAAAATCCAGCCTGCCAGCTTGTATTGTCATTGGCTCTTGCGTCATTGTGTACAAAATTTCAAAGAAGTTAGACCACAAGAAGTGGGTGAAAATTTAATTGCAAAATTTGATTATATACAAGTGAAACTAATAAAAGCATATGGATTAATTCCTAGTAGTCAATTTAAGTGGATTTCACTAAACATGCACCCTGCTACCAAGTTTTTTAATACAATAGCATTGCTCAAAGGAGAGGAAAAATGCGTTGATTTACAAAATTTTATTTTCATAAATTTTTTAAATAAAAGTTATTTTATGTCTACTACTTCTCATATCTACTCACAATTAAATTAAGGAAATGCATTTTACCTTCAAAGTAATCAGTCAAATGACTTAAATTAAAATAAATCCTATTAAATAAAAAAAATCCGATTTAAATTTTTAAAAATCTGTTTTTCCCAATTTTAAGTGTATTCCTTCCATTGCCTGAGTTATGTGTCATTTCAAAATTACATCTTATATAATCAATGCCCATATGATGTAATTGTTAAATAATGTACATGTAGCTCTTATGTATCGACCAATGTGTTAAGTAAAAAATTGAAGTAGTCAAAAAAAAAAAAAACCGGCTTAAATTGAAAGCAGATTTTTTGTTTTTTTGCTATCCGGTGGAGGCCATTTATTGATTTTCTGCAGAAGGCGGGGGGTCACAGGTGTATGGTACATCCAAGTTGCACGCTGGTTTTCGGTGTCCGACAGTCCGTGTGCAAAAAATTCTATATTGCAAAGCTGGGACTGGTCATAATGCACCTGCGGGCTGACAGTCTGACTCGGATGTTTTGTTCATTTTGGTTTCCGAGAACCGGCCGCTGGGACCGTTGATTTTCGTTTTGTGTGTTGAGTATTTTTCAGCTGTTTAAGGTAGATATCAAGGATTTAATAGCAAACGTTGCAATTAATCCTTTGATATTGGATAAGCGAATATGAGAGCAACCTTGTTTTTTCATAACAAAATAATTTTCATTTTGCTGAAACTAATAAAAAAATATAAAAACGGATAACTAGAAATTCTTTTTATACAAAATAAAATTAAGTGATAAACCTATGTATGTTTTCCCCCCATCAGAACCATGACATAATTTTCAGGAATTATAAGAAGGTAAACATTATTAAAAACCAACATGAATCTAAAAAACACAAATGTTTATTTGAAACCATTTTTTTAATTATAAAATCCATGGTAATACAGCAAAGATTAAGATGCAGTAATTAAAATCAATGTGCCCCAATTTGTTTACCTGCAAAGATTTTTTTAAGGACAATAATAATAGAATGATAGGTCATAGTTTTTTGAAAATGATATGCCTAATATTACTTCAAATAAAATATTTTTTCTTTCTGCACAACTCTTCACTTAATAAATATTTTTAAAATGCACAATAAAACTTTCTTGAAAGCCTTTTGAATTAATCTTATTCAATCTCTTCAATAAGTGGTCTGGTTTGAACCAATTCTTTATTTTCTATATGAGTGTCCTCTTCATTTTGTGAATCTGAAACCATGTCAGGAAGCATTAGCAGTAAAAGATCTGATGCAATATCAGACATGACTGTTTCACTATCTAAACACCAGCTCATTAAAAATTCAATTTTTTTAATAGACAGATTCAATTTCTTTTTCAATCTTTTATCTATTGTCTTGTGTTCTTGATAAGCAAATTTCAATTCAAAAAATAATAATTTTATGTCATGTAAAGCACAAAGAACAAATGTTGAACATCTTGCATTATTGGGGCCTTTCATTACTGAACAAACATCATTCACAATGGCCTTTGCAAAATCAACCGGAACATCTGAATGCTGGCTTAAAATAAGCCTAATGGAATCCTGAACACATTCAACTAAGCTGCAGTAATTATGTTCCATTAAAGCAGGACTGAGTGTAAGTATTTCATCGACAACTTCTTCAAGAAAGTCTCGCAAGTCACAATTATAAAACCTGTACAAAAAACAATAGGCATATAGAATATTCACCAAATTATACTGAATGCACTCGGACGGCTTAAACGATGTTAACTCGGAAAGTTTCTTAATGTTTAAAGGAAAATGAGGCCGCGGCGAAACGTGATCGCTACCATCGGGTTGTTCAATATCTAACTCAGTAACTAAGTTGACCATTGTGACAACCCACCATGGCTGTTTCACGGGTATTAATGTCTCAATATTTTTATCATCTTCAATCAACAACGTAAAGCTCTTTTTCTCTTCATCAGTAAGTTTCTCCCATATTGTCTCTTCCTCAGCCGAATTTATATCGAGATTGGCGAATCTATCTTCCATTGAAAGATCAAGTGCATTTTCTTCCTCAGACGCATCAGCAGATCGCTTTAAAATCTGCAACATATTTTCTTGTTCCGAACGATCAAAATTCTCACTTTTGAGTGATTCTTCTACCCATTCTCGATAAAATGACTCACTGCACATTTCATGATCCGGACATTTATAACAATTTGATGAGCAGTACCTTCGATTACATCTGGGACATGAATAAATACCAGCTTCTTTCTTGCAAATTTCACAAATTAAATCATTTTTAGATAAATTCATTATTGTTTTGATTCAAATGAAAGATTACTTACACTAATCTGGATTATAGTAGAATACTGAACATCAGAAAGTTTTACACATTGTCGTCAATTTACCGATATCCATTCAAAACTCCATGAAAAAAAAATAAACAATACGCGAGAACGTCATTTAATCTTCTTTCTTAACGTGCGAGTAAACATCGTGAATCTTCATAGATAAGTGGCTAAAGCACCGGCAAAAGCTTGACTAAGGTGCAAGTTTTCACAGGCGGCTAAACAGAGCATCCACTTTTACTCATCTGACATTTCATTGGCTAAGGAACATGACGTCATATCCAGGGCGGTACTACACGCTTAAGTGTGCGCCAATATTGTTCTGTTATAAAATCTAGATATTTAAAAGGCAAATAATAGAAACGTTGGTAGAGATTGCTTCTGTGCTGTTGTATGGGTGATTCTGATCTGAAATTCTCCGAATTTTCTAAACATTTTTAAAAACCGGAAACTGAAAAAAAGAAAAAAGTTTTTCGAGAATTTTTTAATTTATAATTTTTGATAATTCCTTGACAAATAATGTATTGTAGTATATAATTATATATATATATATATACATATATATATATATATATGTGCTTTTTTTCTGTCTTGCGAGAAGCAAAATATTTTGCACTTTGAAAAACTCAGAAGAATGTTTCTTGAAAAAATGGTGATATAAGTCTGGTCATCACATCAAATTGTACATTGACTGTTTTCATTTAATCATTTGTAAGATTTTTTGAGCTGATATATATATGTAGCACGTATGTATCAGGTGTGTGTGGGAAGGGGGAGGGATGTTCACCTAATTATATAAATTTCTTTCATTGTATTCTTTTTCAAAATATTTGAAAATTTCAGTTTTTTTTTAATTGAAAATTACCCATGTGCTCTTATATGTGATAATATGAAAAGCAATATTCAGATTTCACCGAGGCTAATGTATATTTTCAATTCTTAAACTAATTGACGTATTAATTCTTCATAAAGGTTTTAACCTCCCCAACCCCTTTTGCTACGTGCTTATACAGGGATAAGTATCGACCAACATAAACACGCAGTTTATCTATTTTTAAAAGATAAAATTAAAAAAAAGCCGGCCAACCTGCAATTTGGAAAAACTGGTTTAAAGTATGAAAAAAGTTTAATTAACAAAATAAAGAGCATTAAACGCAAAAAAAGCAATAGCAATTGCAGACACGTGTTAAGGAACCCCCTTTTCAATTTAAACAGATGTCTCTTCATCTACAACGCATTTTTCGTACTGAAAAAGGACTCGAGTCATAAGCCCTGAAACACGTGTCTACCACTTTTATCAGAACTTTAGACCACGCCTTGAATGCTGAAAATCAGTAGTGCTTGTTTTATTTGTGCCTAAAAGTTTTAGGAAACCGGTAAATAACGTTATTATTTCTAAGAAAGTTTTATTTTACTAAACACCTAAAAGCAATAAAAAAAGAAAGAAATTCTTAAAAAAAGAGGAAGGGGAAGGGGAGATAAAGAAGGAAGAAAAAGAAGTGGGTCGTTCAAGCGCCACGGAATAAAAGAAATAAATAAACACAATTAATTGTCCGACATTGAGTAATAAATAATTAATTAAATTAATTAATTGATTAATTGAATAGATTAAAAAAAGTAATAATAAGATTACTCTCTTGAGCAGTAAAAAATTGCACCATCTATGCCTGAATTTATCTCATTTTTAGTGCTTGTTGAATGAAACTTAAAAAAATTGGCGTCATACGATTGATTTGCAGGTCCATGAATCCATTTATCCTATCTAAAACTACTGGCCCCAACTTCCACAGTAATTTATTTTTAACCGACTTCACAAAGGAAGGAGGTTATACATCCATATTGTATGCATGTCGTTTTTTTTCCTGTTAATTTTGTTTAGTTGCAGAATTATATGCATTGCAAAAGTGTTTAAAAATCAATATGTGTTTTTAGTATAGCTTCCTTCTCTGAATTTCGTATAATTATCCATTCAATTTTCGAAGAGTCGAGTGTATTGAAAGATAGTAGCAGCTAGAGTTGTAAAAAACCCACAGTTTTTGAAAGCCGGGAAAAAACCCGGGAATTTTGGGGAATAAACCCGGAATTTTGGGGAATATTGGGAATTTTGAATGTAAACAAAAAGTAGACATTTTCCAATTTGAATTTAGGGCTAATATATGAAATATAATAGCAACAGTATAAATAAGTAGCACATAAACCAGTTTGACATACTTTATTTTAATTCTAATGATTTTGAATATATTCTTTTTCTAAAACACTTCACCTAAATAAACATATAATACTTATATCACCTAAATAAACATATAATATTTAACTTTATAAATTTATTTTTAAAAAAATATCAAATGCTATTAGAAAATAAGTTTTTAAATAATATCAGCTAAAAATTGCTTTTGAATTGCACCAACAAAGGAGAAGTAAATCTCTCTAAAATTCCACATTTCCATAAATTGCTATCTCAAAAGATATTAAGCTTATTTTCTGAAAGTTTTTCAAAAAAAAAAAAATAGTGCTAAGTCATGTAGAATAATACAATGTAAGATCAGTCAAAGCAGATTCTAGAGAAAGAAATTTAAAAATTGAATTTTACCATCAAATCTAAATATTCTACGAATGATTTGGCAAGCATTCATTGACTGCTCGCAAAATGCTCATGAATGTAATTTATTTTGAAACTGCTTATTGAAAAAATGATTTGTACAATTTCTTCCCGATTTAAATATAACAATAACAACACACCATTGTTTATTATTCTTTATGCAAGTTTATAAAATGTGCAAATTATTTCTTGCTATATTTAAAAAAATATATAACTTGCATTGTTTTATCTTTCTTCAATGACTTTCAAGCTCCAATTTTTAATGAGAATTATTCTCCCCCCCCCCTTTTTATAATGATGATAGGCATAGGATTAAACACTATCATCTGCTTTTTCAACAATTTCTTTTCAATTCCACTAGTTGTTATTCAAGTAAATCCCAATGTCCTGGAAGTTTATGATTTCCACAAACTCCCAGCAATATTATGCATCATTATTTATTTTGATGAAAGTATTTTAGGATTATTTACTGAAAAAGCTTCTTCAGCATTTGTTGACATGCTAAATTCTTTTGATGATTGGTTTGTTTCTTTCTAAATTCTGTAGTCACTTAATCTATAAAACTTATGTTTGTTTTCAAACATTTTAATAATAAAGAGTAATTTAACTTTGCTTTCAACATTAAAAGAGAATACACCAGTTTAAAATTAAGTTTAAAATTAAAATTTTCCATAATTAAAATTTATTGAAAACTCCCGGGAATTTTCAAAATTTCCTTCCCAAAAAACCCGGTTTATTCCCGGGAATAAACCGGGTTTTTTCCACCCTTTACAACTCTAGTAGCAGCCCCCCGAAAAGAAAAAAAATATATTACCATAAAATTTATCGCAACCTGTAAAGAATAGATTTTTGCCAACATTTGAATTTTCCCATTTAGTCATATTAACAACACTTTAAAATAAAAATCACAGATCCAATTATTTTTCTCAAATATTCATAAAATAGATAGCATTTTTAAAGTTAAACGTTTTTTTCAAATTTTTTTTCTAGACTAATATGTGTCTTTCATTTCGAAAAATGCATGTTTTGTCCCCTTCACGTATGATTGATTTGAAAACAATATGGTGCTGTAAAATTTATTTTGAAAAAAAGAAAATATTTTTTAGTATATTGCAACGAAAAACACGCTCATTCTGAAACTGTGCAACTTTCGATTTCATCATTTGCGCTGACGTCATACGATTTGTGACGTAGTAGAATTTAACGAATGAAACCGCAGATGAGTAAAAGTGGATGCTCTATGTTTAGCCGCCTGTAAGTTTTTTGTCTTTGCAGCGAAAGAGTCCTAAAAACTTTAATTATGTACAACCTGCATCATTCAATTATGATTAGTAATTGTTGTTGGATGTGCTCTCTCACTAATTTTTTCTTGGAATCATAAAGTTATTTTCCTTTTCGTCAAGAACTCAAAAGCTGTGTGAAAACGAAGGAAAAAAATTAAAATTCAGTTATTGCTAAAGGATGCTGCTTAAACTTATTATGGTTATTAGAAATATTGGTCCAAATACGTGTATTCAAATTCTGTATGTGTGATGAAATTTAATATTAAGTATATATTATGCGTGATGTTGTTTAAATTTCGTGTGAAAATGTTTATAGGATTTAATACTGCGTTTGTTTTGTATAGAAAAATCAGTGGTTTGAAAGATTTATACAGCATTAGGGAGGCCCAGCGAAGAAGCTGGAGAAAGAACTCTCTCACTTCGTTGTAAACCATATTGCGAATGATAAAATAGGCTCAATTGTCGATCCTAGTATACTAACATAAGCGTTATTGCCAGTCCTAGTATAGTAATATAGGACACACTTCAAATGCTGATATGGTAATATAGGTTACATTGCTAAGGCTGTTATGGCATAAAGGGACTTTTTTTACCCCCTCCTCCACTACCCCACCTGAAGAAAACCAATTGCGGTAGTGTCTGACAAGCGCTCTGTTTCTTTTTATTATTATTAATAACTATTGTAATTTAATTTTTTGTCTCTTTTATGTTTGCTTACGTAATAACTAAGCTACTGGAATTTTTAAAACTAATCCTTAATTCCTAACTAAACCACTATCCACTTCATCCCCCCCTTCTGCCCCCCCCCTGCTGAAGGCAAAACACCTTATCGTTTACAGGAAAACAAACAGCGCTCTTTGACGCTGCGTCCGGGGACAGCTGTCCCTCCTTGCCCCTAGAGCCCCTTTAGCTTATAGGGACCTTACTTGCCCCCACCTAGCTACGCCTCTGCCAAAGGCATCGGAGGTATGGTATTCAACAAATTTTAAAATACTCGAAATCTGAAACAGTATGAAATATGCGGCATGTCAAATGTAATTTTAAAAATTCAATTCATTAACATGTGTTTGAGAATACATGTAAGTTACAACTTGCTACGTATTTGGAAGCTGTGGGGTGTTTAAAATTAGGACTCAAAAATCAGAACCGGATATCCAATATTCGGTGCATCACCGATATCCGGTACGCATCCGTCAGACAAATGACAGTGGATATTCAATATTCGATGCATCACCGAAACGTCACGAAATTTCAGCTTTTAACAACTCTGTATTAGAAACTTATGAAAACTGATGTTCTTGAAAGAGAAAACTTTTTGCAAAAAATATTAAACTGAAATTCTTTTATGAAAAATTTCTGACACTTGACTGTCGAAAATATCATCAAATCCTCAGTTTAACTACAGTGAAAGCTCAACAAGTAAGACACACTTCTTAAACTGAAAAAAAAAACCTCTTTTGTCGTCACCTCATAATTACGGCAAATTCCTCTCCTGCACACAACCTACTCAGTACCCAACCAACGAGCACTCTAACGATCGACTGGAGAGGTGTTATTAAGTTTTAAATCATAAGGGACAGCGCGAACGCCAGTCCCAGCTACCAAAAATTACGCACCCCAAGCAACCGCAATTTGCGGATGTGGCGAGCGTCAACCCTCCGAAGTGCAATGAAGGGCCTCTGCTCGGGGGAGCCTCCTTGTTGATCGAGGCATCCCCAGTGCCAGGTAAGTATGAAAAAGCGAGGATGCGGTTTAATATTTATATTGCTTCACGTGCTAGAAAAAACTGGTTGCTATTTTTCCATTTCGTGGAAATAAATTCAGATTGACACAACATGTAATTATATAAATCATGTTAACCCTTTCCAAGGCAATGATGAAGTCCAAAGACTCTGGGAAATATATTTACCACCACATGTAACAATATTCAAATATTATAACTATCCCCCCCTCAAAGGGGGTGGTGGAAAAAATCATGCTAATCTTATTTACTGTCCTTTATGAATTTCTTTTTTGAAATAAAATAAAACGAAATCTGAAATACCGATACTACAAAAACATGGCCCTTTAGGGTTAACCTGGTGAACGAAAACAACTTTCCTTAATAAGAACCGAATAGTAAGTAGCATTGTAGTAACAACGTCAAACTACTTTTGCTCGTCAAAAACTGAAATCAACCTGTAATTGCTCTTAAACCGAACCATAAAATTTACTGGACATCGTCTTATTTTCTACTACGATAATTTGTGGGTCCATGAGGGATAAAATTGCTCACCATCCGAACATACGATTGGATTTTTGTCTACAGAAAAACTATTAAAGAGCATCGATTGAACAGCGGTGAAGGGATGATTTCAGATTTCATGACTTGCATATTATCTGTTCCGTAATCAAGTTCGTTCGATATGACGCATTGGGGGCATCTGCGTAAGATACAAGATACCGCTTAGAGCCGGAGTGAAAATTTATGTGTGGAGTTTTGTTTGGAAACCTAAAGTAGCAGAGGTCTTGATAGTGAGGCGTCCAGGATTTATTGCAAAAGTAATTATAACTATTTCTCTTTTAGTATCTATTTCTACTATCAGAATAAAGATCAGACACTAAAATATCTAAGATATTTTAGTATCTTATTTCTACTTGTTACTCAGCATTTTTCTAGAAAATATCATTAACAAGTAAAAGATTACTTAGGATGTGTAAATCGTTTGTTTTTGTGTAGTAACAAAAGTAATCAATGCTACTAAAGCATAGGTTAAAAAATTATACTTGTATAACATTGAGTATAGCATGTATTTTTTTGGTATAAAGCGAACTTCATCAGTGGCGTACGCAAAGGGGGGCTTAGGGGTTTAAAACCCCCTTGAGCTCAACTCAAAATTGTCTAGCTGTCTAAATTAGGGAAATAATAGTGCTTTAGTACATACTCGAATTTCTTTTAGTAGTTTCAGAAAATTATGACCCCCCCCCCCTTGAAAAAATTCTGCGTACGCCACTGAACCTGATGCTTGCATTGTTTTCCAATCAGTTTCTAGTTGCGTTTCGTTAGGTTGTTATGTCTCTTGTTAACAGATTTTGAAATCTTCGTATAAAAAGACTTTTTTTTTGCAATATTTTTTGCATTTTTAGGTATTTACATTTAAACATTGATGTACCATTTCTTTAAATTACACTCCGCTAAGTACTAGCCTAATATATTTTCATCGTGTCACGTTTCATTTTTACATTAATTCTCATTTTTTAGTGCATAGAAACCGAATTTGTTGACTGTTTATAAATCCTCAAGTATTAATGTTCTCCTGTTCTCTCGTTTAGTCTTTCCTGTTTAATCGCAAAATATTACTTATGCTGATGTAAAATTAACTGCAATATTGTTGCGGTCCGATATTAAATAAAACCATAAGTTTTGAGCATAGAGTAAACCAATGTAGTTGCAGTATAGAACAACTGTTGTGCAGGTACTTTAATTACATTCCTTTTAAGTAAAATAAGTTTCTTATTGAAACCAAAGCAATTTTTTGGGTTTAGTTCATGGGTGGTTCTGATCCGAAATTCTCCGACATTTCCGAAAATTTTCGAGGGTCTGATCCGAAAATAAAAAATAAAAAATCTGTTTTCCGAAAATTTTTCAATTTATTAATCTTAAGATTTCTTTAACGAATAACATCTGTACTTTTCTTTCTTCCTTCAGACAATCCAAATATTTTGTACTACACTTTAAAAGACTTTCGAGACAGTAAAAAATGACGTTTCCTGGGAAAAGAAAGAGAATTTTGTTGTTAATACTAGACCTTTCATTTAATTATCACTTAAAGCTTTTATTGCAGATTATATACAAATATATACACGTATGTATTAGGGATGTAACGAATAGTGATTTGGCCGAATATCGAATATTCGGCAATTTCTCCTCGGCCGAAGCCGAATATTCGGCCAATGTCTTAGGCCGAATACCGAATATTAAAATTTTTAGAAAATTGTTGTAATAGAAAGTAAAGTTTAAAAGTATTCACAAAGTCAAACGCCAACTTCACACATTAATCTATGATGCATGATTTACTTCTGGTTAAGAATCTAAAACTATCTAAAATTAATGTATTTTCTGTATTGTTTTGAATACAATAAAACTGAGAATTTCAGCCACAAGTGGAATAGAAATAGCAGGCTTTAATGCAAGCATTGGCATTATTTTACTAATTACTTAATTCAACTTAAACTAATACGATTGTTTAGTGAACTTTTACCTTGCTCCAAATAATTTTATGAAGATATTTTTCAAAGTTATGAAAGCTAATATTTTTATTTTAAGGGGTCTTTTACATACCTATTTGTAAAAGATATTTTTTAATTTAATGCAGTTAACTGAAATTTTTAATTTTAAAAAGCCCAATAACTGATGCTATCTTAATATTCATGCTATGTTCTAGGCTTTTCCCATTTCTCTCTAACCCAATATTCACAATAAATCAGTTTACTCAACCAAAGTCTGACTTCCATTTTGTTAATATACAAAATAAAAGTCTGACTAATTAACTGATACTATTCTCCATCATAATTTACTATTGCCATCTTTTGAGAGTAAATGTTAAGTATAAAATACAATATTATAACTGTTTTTGTTCAGTCAACCCTACAAACAATGCTTAAAAAAAGTAGGTTTTTCTAAATTATTTTTATTTATTAAAATTATATACTAATGTGTTCTTTTGCAAAAACTAAAATTTTTTAAAATGTTTAAAGTCCACTAATTTCTTTATTTTTGTACATTTCTAATGTAGCAGAACTATTCGGCCGAGTAGTCCATCAGTATTCGGCCAGGCCTAATTTTATTTTACCGAGTATTCTGCCAGACCGAGAATTTGGCAAGGTCCTGAAATGACTATTATGCCAGGCCGAATATTCGTTACATCCCTAGTATGTATGCAGTGTTGTAAAATACTCAGGCATTTATAAATTGAGCAAATGCCCAGAATCCATAAATGTCCGGGCATTTATATGTTTTTTATAGAAATACTGATTATTTTTAAACAGTCAAACAAATTCTTATTAATAATTAGAAATACTTCAAGCCTGATAAATATAATGTAATTTTTGTAATTTGTTTGTTTGTTTGTTTTACGACCATTTCAGTTCACATAAATATTCGAGTTTATTTGCTATTCTCAAGGATATGCTTCAAACTCTCGTCTAATATGACAGATAGAACAAGACA
Organism: Octonoba sinensis; assembly: GCA_038502835.1. Lineage (NCBI taxonomy): Eukaryota > Metazoa > Arthropoda > Arachnida > Araneae > Uloboridae > Octonoba > Octonoba sinensis. The sequence continues at coordinate 85,813,482 of CM076605.1, read as the reverse complement.
GCACAACAGATTTTAATATACAAAGAAGGAAATACACCCAGGGCAAGGTGGGAATCGAACCCACGCCTCTTTCTCTCCGCGCAGGGAGGCACCGGAGCCAGTCGATTTTTTTGTAATTTATTTATTTTGTTAAACGTTAGTTAATATTGCCACCCGTAGATATGAAATTTTTCTATCTTAAATGTTTTGGTTGGACTGACTTTAGTTTAAGTAACATTTGAGTTGGTTTTTGATATTCCGTTATAAATAAGCTAGCAGCTAACCCCTAACACAGTATTTCCCAAACTAGTGGATCGCGAGGGAATATTGTGTGGGTCCACGCCACTGCACACATGAATTTAAAAAAAAACGGAATTCTGCGAATAAAAGTAACTACATTTGAAGTTGATGCCAAAACTTTAATGAAGAGAAACAAGAAACTAATACATCCTTCCCATTGAAATACAGTAGTCTCTCGGTAATCCGGCAGATGTCGGAGAAGGGTACTGCCGGATTACCGAAAACGCCGGATTACTGGAATGTACTAAAAATACGCATATAAATACTTGGACAAATTATTTATTTTAATGTACATGGTGTTGTTTACATTATTCCTTTGAAGTTGAAGGCATAAAATAGTTTACTTTTGATTGTTTTTTCCCTTTAAATGACATTTTCAATGCGTTTTCTTGAAGACGTTTCAACACTAAAATGTCACGAGTAAGGCTCGACCGATGCATCGGCCTCGCCGATGCATCGGCGCCGATTGTTCAACAATGTTGCCATCGGCCATCGGCATCGGCGGCAGATGTTAACTTTAGAAAAACATCGGCCCATCGGCCTAAAAAACATCTAAAAGCCGATGCAAGGCCGATGTTTTTCGCAGGGACAACTTTCCAGAAAACATTCTGTCTTTCACTTTCTTTTTTTCTCCATAGATCAATTTCTATTTCCATACAATAACAGGCAGCACATAAGTTTAAAAAAACACAAAAAAATGTCATTCTACAAAAGTATTTGATAAAAATTTCGGAAAACTAGTTTAAGGGATCGCTGCCCGAAAACCTTCATTATTAAAATAGTTCTCTTTGAGCAGAATGCTCGCTGTTAGAATATGTTAAAGTAAAAGTCATAGAGACGTCTTATGAGTGCTATTTGTTTTTCGCACTAGGTTAGTTGCCTCATTTTTGTCGGTTTTTCTTTTAATAATGACTTAGTGCATTATATGTCACTGTGAAATAATATTATACCAGCTGCTTTTAGTTTGTCATGTTTCTTATTATTCCGAAATTGTAAACAATAAAAAGTCAACTCAATCAAAGTAAGATAATAATTTTAATTTTTACCAGCGTAAACTTTTCTTCTCTTTGCGGGTTTTTTTTTTTTTTTTGCTTCTTCGATCTCACGTGTTACAGTTTTTCTGCAATTGTGCAGCAATCTTGTTGCATCTGCTTTTAGTGTGCGGTTGTTCTCATTATTTCATTTTTAGTTTACAACATAGAAAAGATTGGTCAAAAATAAGAAAAAAAACTCCAGTATAAATATTTATTGATCGAAATTTTATGTGTCCAAATTCGACTTGCAATTTTTAAAAATTGAATTCTCAAAATGCGAGCTCGCGCGACAGGATTTAATAACATCTTAATAAAAATGCTAATATTTCTTTATTTTCACAGATTGATCAATGCATATTTTTTTTTTTTCAAAATGCACCTTAACATTTTTTATACGATAATTATTTTAATTTTTCCCCTTTTATACTTCGTTTTTTTTAGTGCTTTTTTTTGGCTTCTTTGATGCCACGTGTTAGACAGTTGACAGTTTTTCTGCTATTGTACAACAATCTCGTTGCATCTGCTTTCAGTTTAGGATATTTCTTGTACAACATAGAACATATTGATAAAAAATATGAATCAATTTTTCAGTATAAATGTTTATTGATCGAAATTTTATGTGTCCAAGTTCGACTTGCAATTTTCAAAAATTTAATTCTTTAAAAATGAGTTTGGGATAGAGGGTGGAACAATACCTTAATAAAAATACTACAATTTCATTAATTTCAAAAATTGCCAACGCATATATATATATATATATATATATATTTTTTTTTTTTTTTTCAAAATACATCTTAATTTTTATAAACGATCACGTGTTTTCAGAAGATTATTTGTCAACAGAAAACTGCGGGTGCTCAAAATATTGGTTTCTTTCGGTGACCTTACATTGTGCTCATGAAAATATAAAGAACATGTCAAGTATTTCAGTGTAATTTTCAACTCACAAGGAAAAAAAAAACAATAAAATTAGTTCTTAAGACCCAGCATTCATTTGCAATGACAAAAAAATCTCACGTCTATATTTTTAAAGCAATATTCAGTATTTCTTGGTTATGAACAAGTGATATACTATACAAGGGATAATACTGCGAGCGAATTTTTTTAATATTTTATTTTTATTTCAGAAAAAGAGCTTAAAATAACTTTTTTAATGAAAAATAAACATGTAATCGTTCCCGCTTTTCTTTTAAAACGGGGGTTGGGGGGATCATGAGAAAAATCTGAGAGGAGGGGGTTGACAGTTTCGTTAAAAATACAAACCCACATTATTTGTTAGTCTGTGTCATAATATCTGCATTCCTCTCCATGAAAAAAAATATAAAATAAAGGCAGCTGCACTTGGCATTTGCAGTGCAGGTGTTATAAAGAGAAAATGTTGAAGGAAAGGGAATTAGACCCGAACGGATCCAATAGTTGTTGTTGTTGTTGTTGTTGTTTTTTTTTTTTTTTTTTGTTGCAATGATACGAAAAAAGAATTGAAAATCCTCTGATATAGCATTTTTTAATTTTTTTAACCTCCGAATAGTTTAATTACTTTACTAGAATCGCGAGAGATTCTTTTAGTTTTAATTATTATGTAAACTTCCCCCAAACAGTTTTACGGTGCTTGAACAATGCATTTATCTTATATATAAGCGGCTTATTCTGTCTGTCTATCTGTCCGCTATAGAATCCCAGCCGTTTTACCGATCGGGACCACATTCGGTTTACGATCCGAGAAACTCATCGCCGCAAAAATAAAAGTTGTGACTCAATTAAATTTTTTTAAATTCATTTTTAAAAATTTTTTAATGATTTTCTTGACCCGTTTTTTTTATTTTTGCATTGTTGCCGTCGTTTCCAACCATATAATTACAGTTGCCGTGTGAACAAACAAATCAACGCAGTTGCCATTGTTGTAAAAATGTAACAAATATACTAATAATAATTAAAACGCTTCTCTAGCATATTGAGTGAGGCTTCGCTGTATTTTGAAATTTCCGTTAAAAATTAATGTATGCGCGAATTTAATTTAATCCCTTCTTTCTTTTTAATTGATTTATTTATTGTAATTTTATATTTTTTTATTAGAGTGACAGCGCTCTTTTTCCAGTTTCGTTAAAACTTTTGTTTTGAAGAGCATAATAAAATTTTCAATAAGTTCTTTCGACGATAAATATATATTTTTCACAAACGATTTGGTTATATAATGAACTATGGAGTACTACTATATGAAAAAATATATAGTAGTGTGGGGCAGTAAGCAAAGGGGCTTCCTCGCAGCCTGACCTGGGTAATTCAGTTTGAATTAGCAGACACCTTTGCACAAATCATTTTAATCACAATCTATAATACCTAGAACAGCGGTCATTTCGTATGACCGCCGGGCTTACTAGTGCTTTTATAAACATAAAAATAAATAGTAAATGATTTAAATGACATTTTTGACAAGCATTCTACACGTTTTAATGGTTTAAAGCGACTTTTTTTTCCATCGGCATCGACCATCGGCCGATGGAAATGGAGAATAATCGGCAATCGGCCATCGGCCGATCTCGGAGCAATCGGCCAACAATCGGCATCGGCCCATCGGCCAAAAAATGCCATCGGTCGAGCCCTAGTCACGAGCAGAGACGCCATTTTCTTCTGCCCAAGTAATAAATAGATTTAGCGAAGGAACGAACAGCTACGTCGTGTGGTATTGTCTAAACAGCTGCGCAGAAACAGGTTTTCAACTCTACTACCACGCATTTACTAGCTTCTTATGAAACACCGGATTACTGGCAGGGCCTTACCAATGAAGTGCCGGATTACCGAGAGACTACTGTAACTTGCAGGTGTAGGTATTTAAGTAATTAAAAAATATATTTAAGTTGTGTTTCTTATTTCAAGTCTTTCATCCATTTTGGTAACACTAAAATTTTTTTGTTTTAATTTCAATTAGAACAAATAAGACCGCATTAAGTAGTTCCACAACTCGCCACTAGGGAATCTGAGCATTACCCATATTTTTGCCCTCTTTTCTCTAAGACAGCTAAGAGGTGGGTCTCAAGATTGGAAATTTTTGTTCGATGTGTCGGAGCCCAGTCAACTTTGGGAGCCACTGTTCTAACATATTAGGTTGCATACCACTGCCACCTAATAATAATAATAATAATAATAATAATAAAATTAAAACACACACACAAATAAATTGAAATGGGTTATTCTTTTTCCTTGCCCTCATCTTATGCCCTTTGACTTTATTCCTGTGCCCTTTGACATGGATTTTTTAAAAATAGAGTATTTATATAAAAAATGCATTTTCACTAAAGAGAATAAAATAAAATAATTTTTAGAAAAAAAAAGGACCAACTTCAAATTATAAATTGCCCTAAAAAGTGAAAAATGAATTAATTCTTTAAGCAACGTCGATGTGACTTTTAAACATAGTTTTAGAAGTCGGTGCAAAATTATGAGTCTAATTGCCACTACACCACTTGCTACTTCATATTGGATCTGTTGCTAATTCTGGGGCCATTTATATTTGTAATTGATTCATGATTACAAAATATTTTATCCATCATAATTTTGCGCCGACTTCAAAAATTATGTTTAAAAGACATATCGATGTTGTTTAAAGAATTAATTTATTTTTCACTTTTTAGCGCAATTTGAAGTCGGTTCTATTTTTTTGCAAAAATAATTTTATTAAGTGATGCATTTATTTGAACCAAGAAATAAGCATATGAGTGTAATTATGTCATTACTAGACACTTCATAAATTATGCAAGTACCGATTCTCTTTGTGCGTGTTTTAGTAAAATCTCGCATTTTTAATGCTAGTAGAAAGGACGTATCCCTGGGGGGGACTTTGCCATTATATGCTGCTGTGTAAAAGTAAAATTTTACATAACATTTCTTAACATTTTGTTTTCAATTGCATTTCTCAACTTTCGCTTGACATCTTTCTCTATCACCCTACTATTTTAGACATTCTAGGGGCAATCTTTACTCTCAGTTTTACTCTCTTTTGAAATTTTCAAATATAAAAGTTGCGTCGTCAGGGTGGCGTACTGGTAAGGCGCATGTCTCGTACGTTCAAGATCGCAGGTTCAAACCTGGCCCAAGTCGGGGGATTTTCAAGATGCAGAAACTCGTTTGCTCCCACGTCGCACGTTTGTGTGACATGTTAAAGATCCCTTGAGTATCCGTTTGACTTGAATACTCTCGGCTAAATTAAATACCTGGTGCAATTCTCATCAAAAGAGAGCTCAGGTGCCGCCATCTAGGGGAATCTGAGCGTCCAAATTCTCAGTGGCAATGGCATCCACCGACAGTGGTGCTACTTGAAAAAATGGATGCCGATTACCGGGATATGCACTAGGTCTGCAAAGGTTAGTGACCATGCGCAGCCCCATTAGAAAGAAAAAAATAAAAGTTGCACTAATTGACAGAATGATCCCCTGGGAAGGGTCCCCGAAAAACTGGAAGGAATGACAAGGGTTCCACGGGGTAAAAAAAGTGTGGGAGCTGATGGGGGTTTAGACAGTTGTAGCTACAGTCCTCACTAATTGACAGAATGATCCCCTGGGAAGGGTCCCCGAAAAACTGGAAGGAATGACAAGGGTTCCACGGGGAACCCTTGTCTTCACTTCTATAAAGGGACTCTAGTTGTAGCCACCTATGAGGAAGACATGAGACCTGTCCAGCATTCGCAAATATCATGATATCTTCGAAAATATCAAAAATATCCGATATTTTGATATACTTATATCCGATATTTTCAATATTGTAAACTTCTTGCTAATGATATATATTTTCAGATTTATTTAATTCAACTTACCCACCAATACATATTACACATTTTATAAAACTAATATAAAACATTATTCTAATATAAAAGAGAACTTAATTTTATGTATATAATTGTTATAAATATTAAAAAAATCTCTTTAAGCATTTATAATAAAATTTTAAGTTAAACATTTTTCTCTTTCAAAACACAGAATACAAAACTGTCTCAAATTTCAAGAATGTTTTATTTCTTTAACAAAACTTTAAACACAAAATGAAATTTATTCATCATTGTTCAAAAATTCAAACAAAAAGGATGTTTGTCAGCGTTCTCGGTCCCTAGCCTGTTGCGCAATGTAGACTGAAACATACCCAAAGCTAAAGAAAATTCTCTCTAACGGTGCTGTAGTTGGCAAAGCAATAAACAGTTGATTAACTAAGTTACAAATAGATTATTTTAGTTACTGTTCAATTTTTATATTGTCCTATTAAATCAATGGTTCTACAGTTAAGAACTCGTCTTCAAACATTAACTTTGGAAAGGGGGATTTTTTTGCTAAAAAAAGTAATTATTAGAGACATTTCAGGTGTGTAGAAATTGTTTTTGTTAGCTCCTTTTAGAATTTTTTATTTCCAAATTATAGTTTAACTTTCAAAAATTTAAAGTTCTAATATTTAGGCAAAAAGTATAGTGCATAATGCTATTTTCAGTATACTTCACCAAACTGAAAATATCAAAATATTCCCGATATTTAAAAAATAGATATCGGATATATATATCATGATATGCATCGATTGATATATATCAACGAACCCTGCTGCTGTCTATTTTGTTAGGTACTTGATTACGGCTATGCAAATTACTAATGTTAATTTTTTTATTTTTTATATAAAAGTCATTTTTTTGCTATAAATAAATAGCTTACACAAAATTGCAAATCATAATTTTTGTCTTACTTAAAAATTAAAAATATCACACGATCTCGTTAAAATATGAAAATTTACCCTTTTTGAGCTACCTCTAACTATTGTTTGCAGGTAATAATTTTTTTTTTTTTTGGGGGGGAGGGGGCATAGTAAAAGAAATTTATAGGGTGACAGATTGAAAATTTAAAATTCGAAACCTTACTTTAGGTGCAATAAGACCTTCCAGACATCGCTCGCGCATACAAACAATCAAACGTCGTCTGCTTTATATACATTGATTACAAACCAAAAAATGTTTACATTTAAAAAAAAAAAAAATGTTACCTACATAATACATATAATGTTAAAAAAAGAGAAAATATTTTCGAGCATTTTAAAACAAGCCGCAGACTATACGGCGGTGGAGAATGCTCAGCTTGTGAATATATCAGAGGAAGATGTGGGGGTAAAAGTATAATCGGAAACACAAAAATTGAAACTTTTTTTCTTCTTTGCAGAATTTTCATGAAATGAAAGATTGTAAAGCCCAAGCTTGAAAACAGGACAAATGACAGACCACTTGAGCCCAGCTGACTTTCTATCGATGGCGTCCATTTGTCTGGATGGTAGGGCAGATTTGTCAAACTGGCCAGACGACCTCACGTTCCCGTCGCCGAACGGTCTCAACAACTCTTGCTCTACCGACGACGCGGCGAGAAAAGTGCCCTCGCCACACAGCCCAAGCATTTCAGTACCAGACATAATCCGTATGGGAGACTGCATGATCGTAATGTTGGCAATGGGGCCATGCAGTTTGGAGAATGGACACAATCTTGGAGATCTTGGCTCTGCAGATCAGGGATGACACACTAAGGAGGATGTTTCCTCAGGATCAGTTCGAGGCCGAATGCGCAGATGATGACGTCATTGGCCAGACTGCATCAGCCAAAGTGCTCCAAGAAATTGAAATGTATGTAGCAGAAAAGCATCGAACTGCAAATCGATGCAACAGAAACCCTTTACGCGAGGGACAGCAAGGCAACGAACGTCAATTCTTCATGGATCTGAAATGTGGGGAAAACTTCTTTCTTCGATACCCACACCTTAAGAAGGATGACTGGGATGATACCCTAAAATTTTTCTGTCGTTTCGAGCGTGTAAGCGATGAAATCAAAGCTGCCTTTTATTGCTTCATCGCAGTGATGTTAATTAGAAGCTGTGTCAAACCTCCAGAAACTTTAAAAAGATGCCTTCTTAAAGCTAAGCAGAATTTCAGTGTTCTGGTCACCCACATAACTCATGGTCTTATCCTACCCACCCCAATGACTCTTTCTCTGCAGGATCTGGCACGCTATTTTAAGCCTGGATTAAAAGTACTTCGCCAAGTGTTGAAGGTATTTCTACTACACAGGTACTACTGTAAAACCATAGGCCCTGCAGCTTGCGAAATACTCGATTTCACTCTCCTCAAACACTGCAAGTACAACGGCATGCAGATGATCTCTCTCGACGGAAATGGCTCGCGATATCGAAGACATGAGCCTCGATCGTCTCCGTAAGCTTACTTATAACTTCGAGGTGTCCGGAAGTTGGGCACATATCTGCAAATATTTTGAAACATACTCGGATGCTAACAATCCAGCGTATCCCGGGTATTTGGCACCATGGAGTAGGCTGTTCAGTCCCGATTTCTGGTCACGCTTGCACATCAGACACCACTCTGGACTTGGCCACACGCTTGCGGCTCTATGCGAGTGCAGGAACCCGACCGTCTGGCAGATGAAGGGATTGAAAGTCGACGAAAGCCTAAAATTGAAAATTCAAAAAGAAGTTGAATCGTACAGAAAAAACAAAGAAAGCACAGAAGCGTCATAATAAAGCACAATCCTGCAGAGATTGACCGGGTTGGACACCATAGCTCCACCAAGCGGACACCATAGCTCCACGTGACGAAAACGAAGAAGAACCATTTTGAACATGGTAAATTTGACTAATATTTTTCAAGACTGTCAATGATCTTACAGAAATATTTGTGTTATTTAGAAATTGCACCGAAGCTCTTTTAAACTTTGCAGCTGCCTTGCACATGTGTTACGCAGTTCCACGCCAAAATTATCGTCCGCAGTCATGTAGTATTTGAAGTAAATTGTATTTTTAATTGCCTGTTTTGGGACAAAATTATGTGGAAAGAATGTAGGTTCTTTTCCACTAATGAATAAATTATTATTTTTAAAAAAAATATTAATAAGAAGAAAATTTTGTTAACTTCCCGTGATTTCATATGCTAGCAAATATGTACTATGTATGAAGATATATATGTAAGTGTATTTCATTTTTATCTAGTATCTAAAATGTTTTGTCTTGTGTTCTGAACTGATCATATAAACCAGAGCCCCCTATACTAAATGCCCTCCGATAGCGCTTTAAATCCATACACATTTTGTCCGCAACTTTTTATATAGAGGGCGCTAGTTCTCTGCTCATAATAATGCATTTATAAGTAGATACATATGGCAAAGATTAATGAACTGAGTGTTTAAATTACATGAACTATTTCATCTTAAACATATCAGCAAACAAAATCTTCCAGAAAGCAAATTTTGAATAAAATTAAAACCTAACTAGTTCTTAAAAGAAATTTAAAGTTGATACAGCAGGTTATTTGCGCCACCTAGCGGAGAACTTTTCACGGCCGTTTTTCTCTCATATCGGAAGGCATTTAGTATAGGGGGGTCTGTATAAACTTCCTCACTTGATGATTGAAATTGACTATATTTACGTATAAACTTTTGAGTTAGTATATCCGAAAGTTATTTATGTAAAACAAGAAATTGATTTCTCCCTTACTTTACTTTCTGTTTATATTTTTTGTTTGTAACCCATCCCTCTTAAAATATTACTTTTCCTACTAGTACAGGTTTCATACAAAGTCAGGAAAGTTTAAAATAGGATTCAAAAAGTCCAATAAATTAGTAAAATATTCGAAGGGTTCAGGAAGTCGGGGGAAAATATAATTCTACTACTTTACACTGTAAAAAAAATCCCGTAAAATTTACGGTTTTAAACTGGCAGCTGAGTTGGCTGTGGAAAGCCGTAAAAGTTACGAAATAAATCCATAGTGGCAACGGTTTTTTTTTATCGTACGGGTAAACGTTACGGTAAACAACCGTTGCGGAAACGGTTTTACCGGAACTGTAACTTTTACGGGATTTTTTTTTTTTTTTTTTTTTTTTTTACGGTGTACTGCTTAACTGCAAAATCTCAAAAATGAATAGGAAGTCTATCTTCCTAGATTGTAGCATTCAAGTCTGTCATGAAGTAGGAATAGTTTTATTCAGATATTTAGTTATGTCTACAAAATGATCAGTCAATATTATTATTTACTCACCAATCTCTCTCTCTTTCTTTTTTTCCCCTTCTTTTCTTTTCATTTCAAATTGAATAAGATTGAATAACAAGTTTTCATTATTAGATAACTCCATTGTGCTTTTGTTTTGTTTTGTTTTTACATATTAAAACCAGCGTTAGGTCAATACGGTTCTTTGGTTGTGTACTGTAATTCACCTCATTTGGTTTAATTACTAGAACGAAAGACGAACTTGCACAAAGAGAGAATTGGTAATAATTATAAAAATAATAATAATTAAAAATAGCATAGAAATGAGGAAAGCGAAGCAAAGAATGGAAAAAATATCGTTTATCACCTCATAGGGGGAAAATGAGTGTCACTTCTGTCCTTGAACGATTTCATTAAGTTCAGTTTTATTAACAATAACTATATTTTCAGTTTTTCTTAAAATTAAAACTCAATGTTAATGATAAATTGGAAAAGAAGTGGCATTTATTATTTTCAAAAATTAAGTTTGAATTGATAATTATGTAAGATTGTGAACAATGTTGATTGTGAACAAGTTTTTTTTTTTTAATGAATGTAATTGATGTTCTATATGTTCTTATATAATTCAATAAATACTACTTTTTGAATATATGTTTTTTTTATGGTTCGCTAAATGAATCAATCAATAATTTTCTGAAAAAATGTAGTTAGCTATTGTCAGGTATTTCTTCCGCCCCCCCCCCCCCCAGGAAAGGAAAGGAAAAGAAAAGGAGATATACTAAGTACGCAATACTGCCGTGCTAATCATAAAAGTCGTATCTTCATTTCGATATAGTGATAAGAACAACTGATATTCATGTTCCAGATAACTTACAACAAGTTTCATGGTGTGCAAAAAAATACTAATTTTGTTTAATGCATATGCGAGGGTTTTTTCGTCTCCGTGAAAGATAACAATTTATGTAAAAATTTTGCTTAAGATGAAATTTTAAAGAATAAATAATTTGAATTTTAGAAAACTTCGCGTGTTCCGAAGCAATTTTGTGCCAAGGTCCGAAAATCCGGTAAAACTATCTTGGGCTTTCAAGAAATACAGATGTAATTTCTCTTGTATTATTAATAAATATTTCATGCAATTAAAATTACAATGATTTTGATTTATAAGGACTAATTTACTAAAAATATGTGCAACAATAATGGTTTATTATGGCAATTTTACAACTTTTTGATCTGAAGTCGCTAATTGAGCCTGAATATATTTCTAATGGGGCTACGTAGGGTCACTAACCTTTTCGGACCTACTGCATTCCCCCGAAACCAGCTTCCATTCTTTCAAGTAGCACTACTATCGACGGATGCCATTACTACTTGTGAATTTTTGACATTCAGTTTCCCTCTAGATGGCGGCACCTGAGCTCTAAATGATGTGAAACTGCACTAGGAATTTAATTTAACCAAGAGTATCCGAGCCAAACAGATACTCACGGAATCTTTAACATGCCGCATAATCATGCGACATGGACGCAGACGATTTTCTGCATCTTGAAAATCCGCCGACTTGGGCCAGGTTTGATCCTACGAACTTGGGCGTACGAGGCCAGTGCGTTACCACTGCACCACCCTGCTGGCTATTAAGCCTGAATTGGGAATGTATTAACAGTTTAATTACCAGTATTACTATATTTTTCTTAATAAGATGAAAAACCGACGTTGACAGTTACTAAAAATACAGTCGAACCTCGTTAATTCAAACACGCGTAAAACGAATTACTCTTAAGACGAATTAAATTTGCGATCCCCGTCTTAATGCATTAACAATGCCTAAACAATTTAGATGCCATTGAAAACTTCTGGAGCGATTGTTCAGAAAAGAGTAGGAAACAATGTATTATAACTCAGTATTTTTAAAAAAAACAATACGATAATTTTGAAAGATTTTCTCTTGATATGTAATTTTAGTTAATAAATGTTTAAAGAAATTGAGTTGTTACTTATAAAACTTTTTATTTGAGAATCAGAAACTGTTTTTTTCTTATGACAAATTCGAAATCTACAGCATTGATTTACATATACATTAGGGGCTTAAATCGAGCATTGTGTACTGGAAAATAACGTGAAATTCCTGTTTTGCTCTCTCTCTAAAAAAAAGAAAAGAAAGGATTTCATTGTTTCTCGGATAAGACGCACTACGGTTAAGACGAATTTATTTTAAAAGTCCCTTTTTTTTCGTTTTAACGAGATTCGACTATTAGACTAAGAATTAAAATAATGAAATCCAGGGCATATTTGCAAAAAGTAACTTTTAAGGAACATCTCGCATGATTTTATATTGAAACAAAATGATGAAAGAGGCCGTATTGACCGGACCGGTTCATTTGATAAATCCTTTTTTTTGTACTCGAGAATCCTCTTTCTTCTTCCTTTGCTTGAAGTGTGTGAAAATTAAGAACATCCAATGTTAGCTATTTAAAATTAAAAAAAACATTTTATTTAGAAACGTGGTTTTTTTTAATATCATAATTTAGAGTACAAAAGAAACTGAAATGTGTTTTGGAGTGTTACAAATCATTTGAGTTGCAAAATGGTACACATTATGATAACTTTATCAGTAAATGCAGCATAATTAAATTATTTATTGTTGCAAATCATTATGCATACAGAATTTAATGTATTTGTGTAATTCATTGCTATTTGCAATCTAATACGTACATTAAAAGTATGTACTCAATTAAGGCTAAGAGCTTCTTTAAGTGCGAAACTATTCAAATGAATGCTGGCATCTCATCATTGTTAAATAATTATTGACAATGTACAAATTATAAATTTTAAGGTTCAAATTAAGAACAATAATGAAATTTTAAAATGCTACTTTTGTTTTCATATCGTACCTCCAGAGCAATAACACCTCAACTCGATACAAGTAATGGTTTATATATAGGGCATTTCTTTTTAAAATATTTCGAGGTAAAAATAAAAAATCAACGCAAAATTAGGCAAAAAAGTTGCAAAAAATTGCAGACACGTGTTTTGGGCAACAAGGTTTTCAATGCAAAAGAGTGAACTTCTAGATGAAAAACATCCAACTGCTGCTTAATCTTTTGCGTTGAAAAATTGTTTTCTTTTACCTCGAAACACGTGTCTGCAATTTATGCAAATTTAGTGACTAATTTTAAGTTGAATTTTAAATTTTACTTTGTAGCGCAATATTTTACATTTTATTTCATTTCGAGGTATTTCAAGTAATGACAGGAAAATGATATTGAAACGTCAGAAAATTTTTGTATGAAAAAAAATGCATTTTTCGGGAGGAAATTTACCATTTTTCCAAAACTGGCAAGTATATTTCCGACTTTTGTTTTTTAAATCGGAAATTTAGATGAAGTATTGTAGCTCCATATAAAATTCATGATGTCAATATGGTTCAGCAAAGCAATTTAATCATTAAAGAAAAAAAAATTTCTTAGAAATATGCCAATTTTATAGAGAGTCGATCAGTTTTACGTTTGAAAGATTGTAAACATTTTTTTAAATTCAATTAATTTTTTTTATTTATCTATCTCTTTTGTTATTGTGGTTTTTGGGATGGCACCGATTTTTGATCACAACGTTTATCCTTCAGGTTATCTTCGACCATTTTTGTTGGATGCAAGTGACAGCTTCCGTAAGCCATTTACATTTTGACAGATTTCATCCTGATATAGTTAAAAACAATAATGCCTGATAAGGTTGTTAAAGTTCAATATGTTATTCAACTTAAGAAAAACTTGAATTAAAAAGAAAATTTGGTTTTAAGTTATGGATTCCTAAGGCCACTCCTGAAAAGCGAGTCAGTTTTGAGTAGCGGTTCCCTCGAACTGGAGGTGCGATATAACGTTAAAAAGAAAGCTATTTTTTACAGAACTTAGGCTTTTGAACGCGATATTCTTTCAAAGCTGCCACCTGCCTTATCTGACTTTTACGAGGTCCGCTAACGAAGATACCCGTCAAATTCTTCCCATAGACGCAGCCAGTGTCAAGACCAGTCGCTGCCCTTTCAATCTGGAGCATCCTTCTGGAATCGTGCCCGAAAAAGACATGCTGAGGACCACACCACAAAGACGCCCATGCCTCGCCTTCACACGCATCATCCAGTGGTTGGAAACTTCCCCTTTGAAAGTCGATCTTGATGTTCCTCATATTAACCATGGCATGAATATCATTAGATTCCAGCTGGACACCGGGCAGAAGACCTGCATGAACTACAACGGCATTTATTGAGGGCATCGAGATTGTGTAAGGCAATTCTGTCAGGTACCGGATGTGGTCTGGGGTCAGATTTCTTATCCATTCGTCGGTTTGCTTCAAGTTGTAATCGCCATTTTGTAATCGAAAATATTCTTTCAGGACTTTCTCTTCGTTGTTTCCCCTCACGGCGATGATGGAGTCTGAATCCTTGAGCAGGTTCAAGACTTCGATGTTCTTCGGTCCTTTCACCACAAGGTCCCCGGCTAGTATCTTCAGAATGTTCCTGCCAGGAACATCCACTTTCTTGAGCAGCATCAAGAGCTCGTCGTAGCAACCGTGCACGTCTCCAATGATGAAAACTTCGTCGAAAGATTCCAGGTACTCGGCATCAAGCCTGACGTGTAGATTTTCAGGAGGAAGGTATAGGACGTCTTCCGCAGACTCCGTAGGCAGACTATTCTGTGGTGTGTACCACGTCAGAAGGAAACAGGAGATGTATGTTATATCAAATGGGCCAATCATTGGAAAGCTTTAAAAATTGCAGTCGAATTTTCAAAAATAGGCTCAAGATCAGTCTTGCTGTTTATCAATATTTAATTTTGCGTGCCTGAAAAGACAAAACCATAATTTATTATATTATGAAGAATGATTAAAAAATCTTATGCTAAAATGTGACACAAATCATGAAAAAAGCTACAGCAAATAACTATTCTAAGGCTTCAGTGGAACCTTCTCTTTGAATAAAAATACTCATTGCAGTATGGTTGCATTCTCAGAAACGCATGCACTGTTAAAAATTTCCGTAAGAAAATAGTAAAATAACCATTTATTTGATTGTTATTTTACCATATTTAATTACAACAGTTGAATAACCATTAAAAAGATGGTACTGAAACCGCTGATTGCGAAAAAAATCGTTTACTCTCTGTTTATCCTAAAGAACGTTTAACTAACCGAAATTTTCAATCGCTCAATAAGAATCGGGCGTCTATCTTGGTTGTGAAACCATACCGGTAGTACGTTGTTTTAAAATAGGAATACGGATTTATCAGTTAAAATCTGCATGTGTATGTAAAAAAAGAAGACAAAAAAAAGTGGCTTAAGCAGTGGATACTAAATAGAAACACATACACACGTAAACAAAAAATTGGAGACATCGGATTCCCGAACTGTTTGCGAATGAGCGAACCCATAATTTGAGCTGCTGCAGCTTGTTTGTATTTTAGTTTTTGCAGCAAATAAAATGATTTTCGTCAATATACAGTAAATTTACACTAAAAATGACTTTGGATCCAATCAAAAACTGAAATCTCAATTTTAAGGCAGTTTGCCTGTTGGGAAAGAAGATTTATTAATAAATAAACGGCCGCTTCACGTGGTGTAGCTGGCCGAATGGCTAGAGAGCAAGGCTTGTACACAACACACCCAGGGTTCGAGTCCCAAGCATTTCGTTTACGGTTTCGACGCCTCGAAATGGTTCAAGTAAGGTAAAAATTTTTGTTTTGAAACCATTTTTAAATGGTTATAAAACCATAAACTTTTGTATTTACGGCTTTTTAACCAAGTTGATTGGAAATGGTTAGAGCCCGTAAAGATAGAAAAATGTTCCAAACCTTAAATTTAACGGTGAATTAGATGGACAGACTGCTGCCGGTCATTTAACCGTAATTTCTTGGTGAAATTTCTAACAGGGTGCTCAAATCTCACGAAACTTTCGCTGTATTTGACGAAATGACTTCGTGAAAAATGCTAACAGTAAACTTTTCGTCAAAATTTGTGTAGTAACTTTTTTATATCACGTGATCACGCGAGGAAAAAATCGTTGTAAATGACGAAAGTTTCTTGACGATTGAAGAATCGTCGAAAATGAGGATTCTGTTTTTGAGAGTGTGTGTGTTACCGTTAAAGCACAATTTATAATTCAGTTATTCTCTGAAATACTCATCTATTTTAGGACATAACAAAATGCACAGGTATGGATAAACATTGCTGGAATTTTGGGGTAAGCGCTACATTTTTTCGAAAAATCGTTAGAATTTCACAAGAAATCTCCAAAACCTAAAATTCATTGCGAAAACGAAAAGAATCATTAAAAAAATTACGGGAGTAAAAGTTGGTCAACTTTCGTAAAAATTACGAAAAATCGTAAAATTCGTCAGGTATGAAATTCCCACAATGTTCGCAGGATGTTGATTAAAACGACAGTGCGAAATATCATAATTCGTTAACGATTCATTTTGGGCTACCTTCCTCCACCAGTGATCGTCAAACGCTGTCAATGTTTGGAACTCTTTGAATATGTAATATTTTTCCTGGGAACCTCAGTCAGAATTTTTTCCAAAAAGGGGAAGAGGGGCATTCATAAAAGTCCTTCACGCATGTAAATAAATACAGTGTGTTAAAGAAATTGCAACACAATTTTTTTAAAGACTTTTTATTCAAAATTAGCTCTTTCGGCTTCAATACATTTGTTTCAGCGGTTTAACAACGATTCGAATGTCTGCTCCAGCCAGATTATGAGACTGCTTCCAAAGCTCGCGTCGAAGCTGTTTGTATAGTGTCAATGTCACCAAAGTAAATAAAAGTAAACAAATGAACTGAGGTTTCGGCAATGGATCAGCTGGTAGTGAAGGAGTTTCACGAATGCTCGATAACACAGATAGCGCTACTGTAAGCTTAGTTCCAGCTGTAGTCTTAAAAATTCTTTGACAACAGCCTCGACGCGAGATTTGGAGGCAGTCCCACAATGCGAGCTGAAACAGGCATTCGAATCGTTGTTAAACCGCTGAAAATAAATGTATTGAAGCCTAAGGAGCTTATTTTGAATAGAGAATACTTTAAAAAGTATAATTACTAGTTTGTATTTTATTTTATAAACCAAATCTTAATAGTTCTTTGACACACTGTGTCTTACCATACTAGGATTGGCAATTTAACAAAGCAACAGAACCACCTCCGACTCACCGGGGCGATTTACTTATTTTCAACACCACTCCTGGCTAAGCGTTTATCAGCATCGTTTTGTACCTATGTTACTGACCCGTCTAACCTATCCTCACTATTACATTTCTTTAATTCTAAATTATAGTAATGAAAAAGAAATGAGTCAGCAATGCAATTATAGCTATATGCAATGTTCCACAAAATGAAAGATTTCCTTTCCCTACTGATATACAGTTCTACAGTCAAGCAAAGCGTCTGCCTGGCAGAGGGCCAAGAGGAATGCATTCATTCATCTTCAAGGGAAGAAGTGCTGGTATAAGGAATGTGCCTTGTTTGTTCTCGTTCTAGTTCGTTTAGCATACTTGATTTCCTGCGAATGATGCTATATGCCAGTTTATAAATTCAGTTGCTTTCAACAAACAGAGAAGCAAACATTCTGATTCGCGTACTAAACAAACGCACCTGCAAAACGGACTTCCCTAAAACTCGAATCGATTCGTTCTTTTCTGCCATGCGTAGAAGTGTCCAAATGTTAAAATTCCTTGGTCGAACTTTACCAACATCATACCACCAATAAGAAAATTTTACAAACCTAGTAAGTATGGCAACATCACTCGATGAACCAATAGTATGACAGGGAGGTAGGGGGCTCCAACTCGGGTACACCCTTAAATCGACCCAATAGATAATGCGTTGAATTTAATGCCATGCCCAGCTGTTTTTACATGACAGTTTTTGGCAATGGAGGCAATTCACCGCTAGAGGGACTCATGAACGATCATCGTTGTCACGTGGTATCTACTCTTTGTTTACTAAGATATTCAATTGAGTTCTACGTGGAATTCACTAGGCAAAATTAATTATCTTAAAATTAATTAGACTATTTTCACAGCTTTTTCTGATTATAACCCAGTATTTACATTTAATCATTGTAAAAGAAATTTATTAATTATTACAATAGTTATAGTGTTGTATTTAGTGTTAATTTTATGTAATGTAGAAGAACTTTTTTAAATCCTAGTTTTTAATTAGATTTGTCGAACGCGATGTAAAGCCATGCTACGGCTTCCTTTGTTTGCATTGCTTTCATCGGTGCCATGTGACTAATGACGTTGCTTGAATTGCCTCCATTGTATTTTTCTTCATTACAACGTATAATTCTATGTTTTTAGTGTTACTTTTGACAGTTACCTAAAAATGGCCGCTTTTGGGCTAGTGCAGTGGACGCCGCTTAATGTGATCACATCGAGACGAAACTGATTTGATAACAATAAACTTTTATTGCTGGAAAAATCCGTACTTATGCACATTAACAAATAAATATAGTGTCGATTTTCGGAAACTATTTTTACCTTACATGTTGTTGAAAAGGTATTTAGCGAAAAAGTAATTGTAACAAGAAAAATACAATAAGAATGAGAAAATTTTTCTCTTAAAAATAAAGGAATTAAGGTAAATGATCACCTTAAGGTAGTGGACACTTTTCTCCACCAGACCCCTACCTGTTAGCCGAGGCCTTAGGATTGCTTACGCACGGGGAGAGGTAGTGGGGTCTACGGATTTTACATGCACATATCCCCAAGTATACATGGTGGTTTTCAGTGAAGGTAGTGGACACTTTTCTCCACCAGACCCCTACCTGTTAGCCGAGGCCTTAGGATTGCTTACGCACGGGGAGAGGTAGTGGGGTCTACGGATTTTACATGCACATATCCCCAAGTATACATGGTGGTTTTCAGTGAAGGTAGTGGACACTTTTCTCCACCAGACCCCTACCTGTTAGCCGAGGCCTTAGGATTGCTTACGCACGGGGAGAGGTAGTGGGGTCTACGGATTTTACATGCACATATCCCCAAGTATACATGGTGGTTTTCAGTGAAGGTAGTGGACACTTTTCTCCACCAGACCCCTACCTGTTAGCCGAGGCCTTAGGATTGCTTACGCACGGGGAGAGGTAGTGGGGTCTACGGATTTTACATGCACATATCCCCAAGTATACATGGTGGTTTTCAGTGAAGGTAGTGGACACTTTTCTCCACCAGACCCCTACCTGTTAGCCGAGGCCTTAGGATTGCTTACGCACGGGGAGAGGTATGGTCTACGTTAAAATAAAGTAATTTTCAAGGTATACTTTTGAGTCACCTTAGGATTGCTTACCTTAAAAATAAATTTGGGAAGGTAGTGGACACTTTTCTCCACCAGACCCCTACCTGTTAGCCGAGGCCTTAACAAAATGGATTAGGGTTTTTAAACCAAAAGGAATTAAGGTAAATGATCACCTTAGGATTGCTTACCTTAAAAATAAAGGAATTAAGGTATTTTTAAGGTTATTACCTTAAAAATAAAGGAATTAAGGTAAATGATCACCTTAGGATTGCTTACCTTAAAAATAAAGGAATTAAGGTATTTTTAAGGTTATTACCTTAAAAATAAAGGAATTAAGGTAAATGATCACCTTAAGGTAGTGGACACTTTTCTCCACCAGACCCCTACCTGTTAGCCGAGGCCTTAGGATTGCTTACAAAAAAGGGGTTTTAGGTTTTTGTGGGGTCTACGGAAATTTTTTAAACAAATGGAAAAAATGCCCAAGTACTAAATGGTGTTTTTTTCCAAATGTTAAGGAAAATTTTTGGGGACACTTTTCTCCACCAGACCCCTACCTGTTAGCCGAGGCCTTAGGATTGCTTACGCACGGGGAGAGGTAGTGGGGTCTACGGATTTTATATGCACATATCCCCAAGTATACATGGTGGTCTTCAGTGGGTATCGAACGCGCGACCTTCCAGGTGGAAGTCCGACGTGCTAACCACTAGGCTACCACGGCCCAGGTAGTGGACACTGCTCTAGTAGTGGACACTTAGAACTTTAAGGTCCTAAAATAAATCAATGTAGCATTAAACTTGAATGAAGTTATCAGAACCTATAGCGAACGATTCCTAGTGCTGGTTAATAGAACTAAAGTTGGCGTGGAGCATCTATGCAAGTAGATGGATCACAATATTTAATAGCTGCGTCCACAAGGGTCACATTTGCTATTGTTGTTGTTGTTGTCGTGTCTATGGATAGTAGATTTGGAATGTCAAATAGGGCCGTGTACGGTCCACACAGTCTCAGCTATGCGAAGGCAATTGTCCGAATAAAGGTCCTCGTAGGGAGAGCCGCCAATCTGTTGAATTCTCGCCAAGATGGCCGGGCAAGAGAAGACGTGTTTGGGACTTAGTTCCATGTCACAGTTTTTGCAGCTGGGGTATGTTCTTGTTCCATCCGGCTGAATTTTCATTCCCCTAAGGTGTCCAGTTCTCAGTCTTATTAGGGTTTTGGGAAGTGATCTGCTTGTTGTTCATTTACAGATCTGATGTTTCAATTTTATGGTCTTCTCCTTGAGTTTTGATTTTGCCACGGCATTTATGTCACATTTGCTGCTCTTTACTAAAGCCGATCAATAAGAAGGTTAGGGATTTGGAGAAAAAAGCGTGACATCATTTATGAATGGTCCCTTAGTCATTTTAGAAATTATTTCTCCAAGTTAACAGCATAAAATAAATGATATTAATTTCTGTCCACTACTAATCCAAATACGTCTCTTGTAAATGTGCACTATAGATACAAATTACAAATGAAGCGTTTAGTAAATGTGACGTAAAAAACCTAATTTTTCATCAAATGACATTTTATAGGTAATTCATTTTTAGAGAAATAGTTGGCGATTAAGCTAAATATGCAAATATTGATGTAAGTCCCTTGAACAAATTTTGCCACGTAAAAGAGTATGAAAATTTTCTTAATTGTGTCCACTACCGGGTCATTTACCTACTCATTGTTGATTTTATGTTAATTTTACGAATTTGACAGTTTTTTCTGCACACATCGACGCAAAATTCGAAGCGCTTTCGTCATCTGAGCAGCGAAATACCTTTTCTGGCCAGTAATTTCAGAATATAAATTTAGAAACAGGAAAAAATAGTTTATTTTTCCCTTGTTTTTGCCGATTTAAAAAAAGTGCTCTCTGCAAATTGATAACAATGAACGAAATTTTGATTACCAAAACAAATAATTTTTCAATGTACTTTTATAACAAGCGGACGGGACTTGGCCATGTCGATAACATTAAACGACTGATAACATTAACCGTGATTACATTAAGCGGCGTCCACTGTACTGTTTTTCCACTGATCGATTCCATTGGAAAGTTACTAAGACAGGGTTTTCAGCATGCACGCAAGCTTGCCGATGTGCGGGTAATTACCCGAAACTCGGGTGTATTTAAGATCTGTGGGTATTTTTGAGGGTATTTATAAATTGGGGGTATTTTTAAGGTATCAAGATTCTAAAATAAATTTTACATAGGAAGTTTCAGATTTAAGATTTTGTCAAAACGTTGGAACTGATGTGATATAATCCCCCCTTGGCGACTTTTTCGTTGGCTCCAAGAAACCACCGCCAGCAACAAGATTTTTATGTCGCCAACTTCAAACAGAATACGAATCTTGGCAATGATTTTATCGCCAAAAATGTCCCATCATACACAAAATAAACCTGTCAAGAAAAATCACTAAAATACAGTAAAATACAAAAAATAACAATGCTACTTATTAGTTTAAAAAAAAAAATTCTAAAAGTACAACCATCACACCACAACAACACCTCGCATCATCCACTGAGGGTTGCCACACATTACATCAGCCAACACCGATGGCGCTGGGTTACCACAGAAACGAAAAGATATCGCCAACCGAAAATCCTTACAAATTGGCCAGCTGGCTCGAATGTCGCCACGGGGGTACTATATCACAGCATAGCCAAAACGTTTTCCTTAAAAAAAATTGCTCTTCAATTTTTTAAGCTGTCCACTTAATGTCCACAGTTATCGCTGTACGCCATTCCGTCATAGATTTTAGGGTATAGAAACACTATACCTGTACACATGATTGAATGAGGCGAGTTCGTATAGCTACGGATCTCAACTGTTATAGCAATCTGCTTGAGGGAAAAGCAAATTACACACACGGGAAAGTGATACTGTCGGCCCGCTTAAAGGAATACCGTCGGGATGCATCTGTCAATCATCATTTAAGGCAGAGTCTGCACTTGTAGCCAAAGCTGAACTGGAGTTTCTCGGAATTGGTGGAGGGGTTGCCATTGCTTTCGGCTACTAAAATTCCGAGAAAACCGAGGGATGTGAACTTGTAGGGGCGAGGGGGGGGGGATTAAGACGCAACGGGATAGCCTTTTGTATCTATAGCTTGAAAGAAAATCGCAAAATAATTACAGATGTGCAATGTCTTTCTTTTCTTTTTTACCAATGTGCTGTGAGAGCCATGTGCTTTAGTTTCTGCAGTTGAAAAATTCAGATTCATGCATCACTCATTTAGTATCAAAATGCGTAACATTTTCCTTCCCTAACTTACCTTTTCAGTTTAATAACGGTAATATTAAAGGATTATAAACATAATTTTAAGTGACTTCTGCCATAGGCGCAGCGCAACCAGGGGAGGGTTTTGGGGATTCAACCCCCCCCCCCCCCATTGTGTATTTAGTTATTTAGGCACATTTATTAGGCACACAAAAAAATTCTGCCGGCGTCTTGCAGAGCACATATCTATTTTTTCCCTAAGAAAAATAAACACGTATGCATATGATTTTATTTCCTCTTTCTGAAGGGTTGTGATCATGACCAAAGTACGTAGCTCATATTACAGCGGACTTTTCATCTGGTTATAATCAACCCCCTTATTATATTTAGGAATTTTACAGCGAAAGGTGGCTTCAAACACCGTACCTCACACAGACAGACAACAGAGATCCTTTCAATCACTCCAGAGGGTTTTCTTTCCTTCTTGATGTCTTTTTTATCCAAAGGCAGCAGTTTGGGAACACAATCGCACAAGTTTCCTGAAAAATATTCTCCTCTGTGATGTAGGTTTGTTTTCTGATAAACTGGTGTTGTAGGCGCTGGAGTTTGAAAATGAAGGACCCCTAACCAACAATTGTCCTAATGGATTAAACCCTCAACCCAGGAAGGGATGCTCATGAAGAAACTTAAGAAAAGAACAGTTTGTATTTATTCCTGTCCAAACACCCATTTTGGTAAAATCTTTTTTGCAGATGGGCCGATTGGAAAACTGATGAACTGTATTTGCATTGCATTCTCATTTACAGATGTTCTCTCATCTCTTATATTTTAAATGTTTTTTTTCTTACGGTCCGTCACTGATTGCATTACGACTCTGGAAATCATCCGCGTTCAGCGTTTCCAAGCTCACTGCTACGGTTTAATGCTGCATTTTAATTTACAATCAAAGTATTATTTGTATTTTAGCTAAATTTTTAATTTTTTTTCGGTACATAATAATGTTTGCACTCCAGCGATGGATACGTTCGTCATCCAAAAAGAAAAGAAAATTTGATTCAGACGCTTCCACTTCTGAGGTATATTTTGCTGTAAATTTAACAAAAATTTTAGAAATTTATTGTGGGGATAAGCATTTTCGTAGGGGAATTTGGATTTTTTTTCTCTAAAATTCTACAATTTCCGAGTTTTAATATTATGAATACCTGGACATAGAAGATTGCTTAATAAATAAATTAATAGATCTAGCAATAAATGTTTAATGTTTTTGTGAATCAAGGCTGTATCCAGAGTGGAAGGAGGACCCACGGGCCTGCCCCGAAATCTTTTGCAATGCATCATATATTCCTCCCTGAAACTTTCCTTAACATAAGTGTGTTGAAGTCTGGGCTCCCCCGAAAAAGATTTCTGGATACTGCCTTGGCTCCGGGGGAAGGGGGCATGTTAAGAATTAGGAAGGGCACTTGTATTTGGCAAGGTATCCGGACAGGAGGTCCAAAACCATAGGCAAGGATTCGAGAGCTCTCCCCAAGAAACTTTTTGAAATCTTTTTAGTCAATGCAATTTCGGGATTCTTTGGTGATGTTAGAGGAAACAGAAAGGAGTTTGGTTACTCTGCCCCCCGCAAATTTTTTCAAAATAATGTCTTAATACCTTTTAGGTTACTTTTGGTGTCGCTCGTGATAGTGTTCGATGTCCTTTCCCCGAAAGTGTTTCTGAAAGTAAAGAGTCTTGAAAGCGTAATTTCTCTTTTCTTTCTTTTTTAAAAAATTGTGATCTGATTTTTTTCCCGCCGGTGTGGGGGGGGGGGGGGAGTTGACTTGCTCCGAGGGGGTAGTCCCCCTCCCTCGAGAGATGCCTGAGTAATCTGTAATGACAACGGAGTATATCTGTAATGACAAGTATTTATGAGTTATGACTAGTAAATTTTGAACTCTTTTGCACTGCTTATTGGTGTTTAGTCTGTACATTTTTAGGGTGACCCCCCCTTTCCCCAACCCTAGTTACGCTTATGTGTATTTGTAATATATTAGGATCGGCTATATTGCTTAAAACCAAGGGAAAATCAAAGGTTATGGGATGGGGGTGTACTCCTTGTTACGTCCGTGGAAAGAAGGAAATTACTGATTCAATAAATAAATACACGAAAGAAGGTTTAATGTCAACGCCACGGTTTTTCTAAATGGCATTGTTAATGCGTCGTGAAAAAACACATAGAGAAAAAAATGTTAAAAAATGTAATGTTAATTTCAAATGTAAAATATTATTAATTTATTCAATAAATAATCCTTTTACAAAAAAAAGGATGATTAAATTCGTGTCTGTGACCCTGATAACTTTTAAAGAAATAGTCCGGCAAGGGTGATTCTGACCCGAAATTCTACAAAATTTCCGAAAATTGTAGAGAACCTGTTCCGAATATTAAAAAAAAGGAAAAATTGGTTGTCCCAAAATTTTGCAATTTATCAATTTTAAGATTTTTTTTTTTTTTTTTTTTGATGAATAATATCTGTACTTTTTATTAAATATACCTCTAGACAAGCAAAATATTTAGTACATTAGGGAACTTACCATAATATTTTCAGAAAAAATAGCCGTCTGGTATTAGTGTTCCAAAACTTTATTTAATGACTTGATTTTGTTTTGTTGAGATTATATTTATACACACGTGTGCGTGGGAGGGAGGGGGGAGGGGTTGTTCGCCGAAATATGCAATGTAATTTTATTTAGTTTTTATTTCAGATTCGTGGTGCCTACTTTTTCCGAAAATTTTGTGTGAAGTACAGAAATTTTTTTTCCCGCGGTCCGGTTTCCATAACTGTTTTTGCCAGAACCCTTCAGGACTACGTTTCAGGGGCGGAGGCAAAACCAGAATTTTATCCTGGGTGGGAGGTTCTTGGACCTTATATGTATTTATATTAACATACTCGATTCCCGGGCTGGGCAGGGCCGACAAGTACCATATGGGAAAACGAAACTGTGAGCACTTTTTTATCCTTTTAAATGAGTTTATTCTTTTTTTTTTCTACCTGGTATAACCATTCTGAAAAATTATGTATTTTTAGGAAATTTCACCATCAAATAAGTAACTTACATAGTTAATACGATATTTAACTAAGTACTTTTATTGTAAAGTTGTAGTTTAATTGTAAAGGATACATTGTAAGCCATTCAAGTTAAATTTCTGTAGTGATATTTTGGATAATTGAGAAAAAACAGCTAATTACTTTTTTAAAGTAACGTTAATATATGAAGCTATATTTTAATTAGTTATAAATGAATAAATGCGTAGTGTAAGAAATAACAAAAAATAAATAAATAAAAACTCTACTCTCTATAAGTCGACCGCCTGTCTAAGTTGACGAGGGCCAGATTAAGATATTTGGGGGCCTAAGGCACATTATTTTGGGGCCCCCTATGGTATAAAAAATAAAAATACTGGGTATAATTTATAAAGTTAAATAAGCTTGGAGATTATTCTATTAATACTGGGTTCATACCCAATTGGCAAGCGGGAAAAAAGCACCTACTGACACGACATCCTAGTATTCTGCATTCTATATCGTTTTTATTCTATATGATTTTTATGTGATTCATTAAATAAGCAAACTTTTTGAATACACATATTGCATTTTCAAATTTTACTGCTGTTGCTGATGCCGTGTCCTCGCGCGTGGTGAGGAAGAATGGGCACGCTGCTCTTGAATCTAAGGGGGCCCTTATAGGCAGGAGTCCGATTTCCGCCCCTTTGAAAAGGCTCTTAATTTCTTGAACCAGCTCACTTTAGCGTACACGGCCCTACAGGAAAAAGCCGCGAGAGGTTGTCACCCTCCCAAACACTGACCTAAGTCGATGTTGCTTCACTTTCGGTGTTATGCGGGAACCGAGCTTCTACCGACTGGTCCACTGCGGGACAAATTTTACTGTTTATAATATTAAATAAATTAAAAACGTCGAGATGCCTCAGTAATTAAAGGACACTATTTAGCATGATAGTAAATGAAGATATTGATCTGATTGTGCATAGCTTACCTTATTTACGCAAATACTTTTAGCTCACCATTTAAATGAGTTAAAAGGTAATTTTTCACAAAATGGAAAGATCTTAAGAGATATTTTCAGAAATATTTCTTACAATGTGGGGCCCCCAAATTCCGTGGCCTAGTTGGCCTGTGTGGTAATCAGGCACTGAAGCTGACCACTCTAGCGCTGCACCGCAAGTGGTCAACTTAAGCAGGTTACACTGTACATCAAAAATGAATAATTTCCAACTTTACACCAACTGAACACCAAAAATCGTGTTCAGTAACACCAAAAATCGTGGAACCCAACACAACATTTTTATAGTGCTTTTTGATTCGAAATTTCTTATTACGCAGGTTACACTGTACATCAAAAATGAATAATTTCCAACTTTACACCAATTGAACACCAAAAATCGTGTTCAGTAACACCAAAAATCGTGGCAACTCAACGCAACATTTTTACAGTGCTTTTTGATTCGAAATTTTTTATTTTCCTCAAAAATCCTAGGGCTCGGCAGAACTTAGCTTGAAGGCCACTGTAGCATACAGATGAAGTGGCTGCGTAAAGCAAAGAAAGACCTTTGCCCCATTAACCCTATCAATCCTTCATTACTTCGCTTTACAGTATCTCTATTTCATTGAGTACAATGATAAATACAAAACGAAACAATTGTTTATATCTATTTTTTTTTCTTTTTGCTTGAAATTTGACATCCCGATAAGGTTTTCAGAAGTTCTTATCTTCCTAAATTATTACAGTTTGAGAATATTACGTTCTTATTATATGTATATATAGTCTTGAGCAAAGGAAAGTTAGAGGGAACATAATTAATTCAGTTGTTTAAATTCATTAAAATGGGAAATGTTGATGGGCTACAGTTATGTGCTGAAAGTAGAACCAGAGGTCATTGTTTTAAGCTTTTCAAATCTCAGGCTCATCTTGAAAATAGGAAAAATGACTACTTCAATAGGGTTGTAGGCAGTTGGAATAGTTTACCAGAAGCGACTGTTACTTGCAGTATGGTAAAAACTTTTTAAAAAGCTCTTGATGTCCATTGGGGACTGTTAAATTGACTAGGACCAGCCTAGCTGGGCCCTGTGCCTGTTGCTGGTAGTCACATTTGCATTTGTGTTTGTATTTGTAATATAAAGAGAAGTTCGACATTAGATGCAGTCGAAATATCAACAGTATCTTTGGAGAATATCTTAAGAATCACAGGTTTCGGTACCTATTGAATGGACAATTACAGCAATTTTTTTTTTTTAAATCTTAATACACTCAGAATATCCTAATATCACCAGAAAACATTTTTTTTTTTTTTTCTTGTTTCAGAACGATATTTTAAAAGTTATTTGTAATTAAAAATAGGCTAGTTTCGTTTTCTGCTGAAACGGGAAGTCACATGACTCCCCAGGAAGTGACGTCGTAAGTGCCCAACTTCGGATTGTTTACACATGGTTCTTCGTTGCGCGCGTGCTTTCTGTAAAAATATCTGAATATTCTTCACGGTTTAGAAATTTAAATTGTTGTACAAATATAATTTTTAATAATAAAACCTTTTAGCATTTTTCTTTTAAAACGTTTATTTTCTCATAAAATCTCAGAAATCAATATTTTATTTTGAATAAAAATAGTATTTAAGTTAGTGTACATTGAACTTTTACAGAAGCTAAAAATTTTTTCTATGACCAATGGCGTAGCTAGCATAGGGGATACCCGGGGCGGTTATCCGTGGTGTCACCCCCCCCCCCCCCCACACCTAAAAAGAAGAAAAAAGCAAAAAGAGAAGAAAGCCCAGCAAAGAAAAGAAGGGGAAAAAAAACATTCGTATCATGTGAGTTATAATATTAATGTATTTGTGGACGGCAATGGTGTGTTCAGTAGTAAAAATCTTTTTTGAATATTTTTGTAAAGAAACACTTTGCTCAGTTAAAAGTAGTAAAGAAAATGATAGAAAAAATATCCAGTTCAAGGTATTTGTTTCATTATATAGAGCTTTTAAAGGTTTGTTGTTTCCCCTTCGTGGCCGGGTGTCACCCCAGAACGAGTGACACCCAGGGAGGGCCGCCCCCCCCCCCTTTAGTTACGCCACTGCCTATGACTTTGAATGTATCAGAAACATGGTTAATAGCTCCCTGGCTGCATTATTCCGCTGTAAAAAAGTATTGATATCCATCCCAACAAATTTATTTAGTTAATATAATTTTAAAATGTACCTCATGATAAAAATTATGCATGTTTGCTCATGATCTTTTTTACAGGCTGTCAATGCCAATTTCAAATTTGTCAAAAGAGTTTTTTTTAATGACTTTTTTCTTTCACTAAGAGAATGGAATATTTATATACTCTGAAAAAATAGGCTAATAAATTAACAAAAAACATACTTTATATTTTCTATGTTATAAATTAAGGAATTAAGGTTTTTTAAGGGAAGGGGGAAAACTGCCGATACACTACTTCAAGGAAAGTTTCGTAGACGAATTTAAGTGCCATTACGAAAATTTTCGCTGGGTGGGGGCAGCGATCCCCTCCTCTGGATACGGTCTTTCACCTAACGCTAGTTTTCAGAAATAGCAAAATTCTTACTTATACACAAATAATAATATAATGTAGGAAATAGATATAAGAGATATAAAAAGGTTTTACTACTGCATTTAATGAGCTTTAACATTTTAATTTTTTTTTTAATTATTAAACATTTAAAGAATATACAGCACAAAAAAAGTTTGTCAGTATTTACTTCCTTTTTGTATGCGTCTATTACTATTTTTTTCTATTTATTATTTTTTTCTTATCTTTCAAATTTAGAAAAAAAAACGACTTTCAAGATTTTTTTAGCTATATTTAATTACACGCCCTGAATTTTACGCTGCAGTATATAGTTTGAACAGATATTTTTCATTTCGAAAGCACTTGCTTTATTCGGCGGTACTGAATGCTTAAATCAATGACGTTGCTGCAACTGTGTAGCAAGGCCGTATCCAGAGGGGGCCCCACGGGCCCGAACCCCCCCCCCCCCCCCGAAATTTTTCGCAATATAGCATATATTCCTCTCCCTGAAACTTTGCTCAACATAAGTGTTTCGAAGTCAGACCGCACGCCCCCGTAAAAAATTTCTGTCTACGACCTTGCTGTGTAATTGTTATTATCGATCTAGTTAGTATATTGTATCTTGTTCCATCCATTTCTGATTCTATACAAAGAAAATTTTAAGACTGTATTGAAGATTCTGTTTTATAAATAAATAAATAATCACACATTTGAGCTGTCACACCTTTGATTTCAGGCGAAAAGAAATCTTGATTCTCTCTGAAAGTGCCTGATAACTTTTTCGGTTATTTTGGGCAAATTATCAGGCAGATCGTTTTGGAATCCTTCATCCATAATGCATACACTCTCATGTACAGTATTTTTCTTCAAAATATTAATAAAATATGTTCTGCAAAGAACGATTATACCAAGATACGAGAAAGACATGTAAAAGAACACTGAAATACGCTCTGCAGACGAAGTGGGCGTGCTTCCGTGAGGCACTAGTGACGTCACCACCATTCAGAGCTCGTTTTGCGATTGCATCACTTTCTGGCCGTTTTTGGGCAATTAAAACGTTTAATAACTTATTAAATAAATTTTTGTGAGGAAAAACAATTGGATTTTGGTATTCAGAAGAGAAGTTTTCATAAGTTGACACTGAAAATTTGTAATTTTAAGAGATGCTGTAACTGTCCATTCTAGCTAAAATCCATTTGCCGGTTACTTTCCGCAACTTAGTTCATACGTATTATTAAAAATATATTTGCTAGCTTTATATTCCAGCGTTCGTTAAACAGTACCAACCTTTAAAATTTTTTACAACTCACGATCCTTTTTAGATTATTTTTCCGTTATAGAAGTTCCGTCTAGAATTATACGAGCCTACTTTCCCGTATACACCCGCAGCAAATTTATTATCTATCTCTCTCTCTCTCTTTTTCGTTTAGTTTAAGTTCTTAATTACTTCAAATATACCATTTTCAATGGTTAATACATATTCATTTACTCATTCATTCATTCCCACATTCATGTATTCATTCATTCGTTTAT
Organism: Octonoba sinensis; assembly: GCA_038502835.1. Lineage (NCBI taxonomy): Eukaryota > Metazoa > Arthropoda > Arachnida > Araneae > Uloboridae > Octonoba > Octonoba sinensis. The sequence continues at coordinate 85,782,542 of CM076605.1, read as the reverse complement.
TTATTTATTCCTTCATTCATTCATTTGTTCATTCATTCATTCACTCGTTCATTAACCCCTTAACTGGTTTGCACTTACAGCGTACGGGAATTGAAATTTCCGCCTTTCTTGTTTTGATTTGCCCGTATTTTTAATAGATTGAAAGAGAGTCATTCAGGGGCATTTGTGTTTCAAAGTTATGAAATAAAAAAATGTTTAAATTCATTATTTATGAAATTAAAAAAAATTTCTTTCATTTTCCTTTTATACTAAGTTAAGACTATAATTAATGCAATAAAAATAAATATAAATTCAGAAATATCCTTAAAAATTCAGATCAAAAATTTCATCGGAAAATAGACTCGTTCAGTTCTGGGTGAACTTCGTATCTTCGACGTTCTACGAAGATCTTTCCGATAACGTTTGTCCCAAGCAAATCCTTCTGATAGATCAGGATTTATATAGGATTGAAAGTTACCCGAAGGCGCTAAATGTTAAACTTTTTTGACCTGTTCAAAATTAAACAAAAATTGCTCAAATAAAAAAATATTTCATGCCGAGGCCTCCTTCGATAAGCTTGTCTGAAGGAACTTGGCCTAGGGTTTATATACTTTGCTTCGTATTTCCCCATTGGCGCTAATGTTAAGATTTTTTAACTGATCAAAATTGAACGAAAAATTGTTCAAATCATAAAATAAAATATGGAAATGAGATGTTTTCACCAAGATCTTTTGAATGCAAAAAAAAAAAAAAAACTTTGGAATCAGGCAATTCCCTCAAATGTTATTGGGGGGGGGGGGGGGCAAGCACACATTTTCCTCATCTCAAAACACAACTTGCAAATGTTTTATTTTTCATTTTTATTTAATTACTTAATTTTTTTTTTTACTTTTCTCTATTTTTAACGATATTTTTACGATACATTAAGCCTTTTTTCATAGATTTTTTTTATTTTTACGGAAAAGTAGGCTAAAAAGGATGAAAAGTAAACAAAAGCATGTAATAAATTTTTATACTTCAGCAAAGAATCGTTGATTGGTCGGGTGAATCACATGACTTCTGTTTTCTTTCGATAATTTGTTTCGCCTGTTTATTTGAGTTTTTGTTATAATTTTTGCGGATCCCAAGCATTATAGCTACACGTAGTAAATAATGCATGGTAATAATGTGTCCCTGATGTTGTTTGAAAAATTAATTTTTTTTTTACTTTTCAATGCAACTAATAATTATATGAAGAGTAGTTTGATCTTTCGTTTTGAGGATGGAATCCTTTTTTTCTTCTTCTACTTCTTTTTATTCTTATTATTTATTTGTCTTAGTGAACTTCCGCTGCAGCGAACTCCAAGGGACCGGAAAAGTACATCGTTGTGACGGATTGTTCGTTATAACGGAATATACTTGACCCAATGGTGTTTAAAACAGGGTTGAATATTTATTACGGTGTAACGGAAATTTCGCTACATCGGTATTCGTTACAACGATATATTTTTGTACTTCTTATGAGCTAAGATAATTTAAGTAATCCATTTAACATTATAAAATTTAATTCATAAGAAAAAGGGTCGTTTTATAATATGAAGATTTTAAAAGATAAAGCCACGTGATCCATTTGGTTAGTTCTATTTCTCCTCACTAGATAACGCAACGAGAAGTATAAGTTTGAGGGTACTGGAAGATTTCGTCTGCTTTTTTTTTGTTATAGCGTAAAACATTTCTTGCACTGTAAAAGTTTTGTGTCTTTTCGCCACCATTTTTGGTGTTACTGAACACCATTTTCGGTGTTCAGTTGGTGTTAAGTTAAAAATTATTCATTTTTGATATATTTTAAATTTTTTTAAGTGTGTCTAAAAAAAATATAGACAGTATCATATTTCTTAGCTCATGAAATGTGTTAACTCCGTTGCGAATCGAAATTTCATTACGAGTGTTCATTGCTATGAAAATAGGATAAATGAGCAATCGTAATGAACATTTGATGCGTAGATGAGTTAACGGACGTCATACGCTAAAAAAACTCTGCCGTCTGTATTTTTTGTATAGACACTTAAAAGAAAACATGCATAAAAAAATGAATCATTTTCAACGTTACCCCAACTGAACACCAAAAATGGTGTTCAGTAACGCCAACATCAAAAATGGTGTTCAGTAAGGCCAACACCAAAACTGGTGTGCAGTAACACCAAAAATGGTGTTTATTAAACAAAAATGGTGTTCAGTAGCACCAAAAATGGTGTTCAGTAACACCAAAAATGGTGTTCAGTAACGCCAACGCAAAAAATGGTGTTCAGAAACAACAAAAATGATGCTCAGTAACACCAAAAATGGTGTTCAGTAACGCCAACGCCAAAAATGGTGTTCAGTAAAGCAAACGCCAAAAATGGTGTGCAGTAACACCAAAGATGGTGTTTAGTAAATCAAAAATGGTGTTCAGTAGCACCAAAAATGGTGTTCAGTAACGCCAAAAATGGTGTTCAGCAACGCCAAAAATGGTGTTCAGTAACGCCAAAAATGGTATTTAGTAACGCCAAAAATGGTGTTCAGAAACATCAAAAATGGTGTAAAGTAACGCCAAAAATGGTTTTCAGAAACACCAAAAATGGTGTTCAGCAACGCCAACGCCAAGAATGGTGTTCAGTAACGCCAAAAATGGTGGCAACTAAACGCAAAATTTTTACCGTGTGGTAGCTCTCTGCTATGCCGACAGGGTAGCGTAGTGCTAAGGCGCAGGCCCTGTACTAGTTCACAGGATCAAACCTGGCCCAAGTCGGTGGATTTTCAAGATGCAGAAAATCGATAGCGCCCATGCCGCATGATTATGCGGCATGTTAGAGATCCCTTGAGTATCCGTTTGGCGTAGATATTCTCGGCAAAATTAAATTCTCATCGCAGTTTGCATCAATTAGGGCTCAGGTGCAGCCATCTAGGGGTAAACTGAGCGCCAGAAATTGCGGCAATGGTCCTACACTCATTGTGGTGCCGCTGAAAAAGTTGGTACCAATCTCTGAGAACACGCCAGTTCTGCAATGATTAAGAACCAATACTACGCAACCCATTAGAAATTTAAATAATACTAAATCAAGATTAAAAATGTTTTAAGTTACAAGGTTTTATTGAAGTAATAGTGGTCGAAAACCTCGTAACAAACTTCCGTGGCAAATCAAGTTAAAAAATTTGACCGAATCCAAACAAAGCTATCGTTGCCATTCGACAAATAACAATTCTGATAATTTCCTCAGAGCTAAAATAATATTTTTTTTTTCCTAATTAACGTTGTAATAAATTATAAAATGGATGGAATGTTGTATTGTCATCAGATAAATTAAATTCCTAGTGCAGTCTGCATCAATTAGAGCTCAAGTGCCACCATCTAGGGGAAACTGAGCGTCAAAAATTGCGGTAATGGCACCCCACTCATTGTGGAAGGAGCTGGTACCAATCTCTGGGAACGTGCTAGGTCTACAATGGTTAACAACCAATATATGTAGCCCATTAGAAAAAAAACTCTCTGCTATCAATCCCCTGCACGACGATCATCTTTCATAAGTGCCCCTTTTTCTAAAAAAAAAAAAAAACTATTGATAACCGGTTTTGTGAAAATATTGACAAAAAAAGCAATCTGTTGAGGAATAGCAAATCAAAGTTGATTTTAAAACTTAAAATTAGACATGATCGTGTTATCATAACAAATATATAGCTAACCGCAATGTACAGGATGGGGCGGAAGCAAATGACCCGGTTTTAAGAATGTATAAAAAAAGACTAATACAATTTGAGACTTAAACTTTTTTTTATTTTGATCTGTATATAATCCCATTTTTTGCTTACTTTCCTGTGAAAGTAAAAAAAAAAAAGCATGAAAGAAGGCTTAATGTGTCGTAAAAATACAGTTAAAAATAAAAAAAGTCAAAAAAAAAAAAAGTGAAGTAATTAGATAAAAATTGAAAAATAAAAAATGTGAAAGTAGGGTTTTGAGATGGGGGAAAATGTGTGTCTGTTGGTCTGTCTGTCGGTCTGTCGAAATAAAGAAAAAAAGTAAATGAATGAGCGAATGAATAAATGAATGAGTAAATGAATGAAAGAATGAGTGAATAAATGATAAAATAAATAAATGACTGAATGAATGAAAAAGTAATAAATGAGTGAATAAGTACATGAATGAGTAAATGAATGAATGAATAAATGTAGGACTGGATAAATGAAAGAATGAATGAATTGAAGGACTGAATATGTTTTATCCGTTGACAAAAGTATATTTGAAGTAATTAAGAGTTAAAGCTAAATGAGAAAGAGATAGCTATATTATAAATTTGAATTTGATGTATACGGGATAGTAGGCTCGTATAGTTCTAGACGGAATTTCTTGTTGTACATTAAGTTTTGAATACCACTTCGGCAAGATGGCGGCTTTTTGCAGCAATACACTGATGCAGTCTTTTTCAGAAGTTTTGGGAAACTTTTCTGCATATTTCAAGGGGTATGGCAGATATTTTCTCAGTCTATCAGCTCTTCTAAAGTATGGGGGCAATGTTTTCAAACTTTCGCCTTCAAATAACCCCAAAGGAAAAGGCTTTCGCTAGGGACTGTACAATTAAGCGGAACATTGGAATGTACCCGAAGATGTCTTTACGTGGAAGACTACACTGCATCAATGTATTGCTGCTGAAGGCCGCCATCTTGCTGTTCGTGGTATTCAAAATTTTTGTGTAAAAAATGGTATTAAGGTAAATGACCCGGCAGTGGACACAGTTAAGGAAATTTTCGTACTCTTTTACGTGGCAAAATTTTTCCAAGGGACTTACATCAATATTTGCATATTTAGTTTAATCGCCAACTATTTCTCTAAAAATTAATTACCTATAAAATGTCATTTGATGAAAAATTAGGATTTTTACGTCACATTTACTAAACGCTTAATTTGTATCTATAGTGGACATCATAAGAAACGTATTTGCATTAGTAGTGGACAGCAATGAATATCATCTATTTTATGCTGTTAACTTGGAGAAATAATTTTAAAAAATGACTAAGGGACCATTCATAAATGATGTCACCCTTTTTCCCCATACATTTTCCCCAAATCCCTAACCTTCTTATGGATCAGTTTTAGTAAAGAGCAGCAAATGTGACCGTTGTGGAGGCAGGTATTAAATATTATGATCCATGTACTTGCTTAAATGCTCCACGTCAACTTTAGTTCTATTAACCAGCACTAGGAATCGTTCGCTATACGTTTTGATAATTTCATTCAAGTTTAATGTTACATTTGCTTATTTTAGGAGCTTAAAGATCTAAGTGTCCACTACTAGAGCAGTGTCGTGCGTAAGCAATCCTAAGGCCTCGGCTAACAGGTAGGGGTCTGGTGGAGAAAAGTGTCCATTATCACGTCATATACCTTATATACAGATAAAAATACAAAAAAAAATGAAGTCTCAAATTGCATTAGTTTTTTTTATATTTCCTCAAAACTGGGTTATTACTTCTTCCCCACCCTGTATTTTGGTACGTTTTGATGTTAAAGAACAATGAAATTACAAAAGAAACCGCGGAGGTACAAAAGAAAGAATCACTTACCAACATTCAGCTTTAAATCAATAAATGTGTTTCCATTCTATTGTGTCAACTATTGGAAGGTTTTATTTGTTCAGAAGGCGGAGAATTCTTGAATCTTGGAGCGAGCAAAAGAGTTGCAGTTTTCATTTTCAATTGTTTTTATTTCAAACTTGGATATTGTGTTTTCAATCAGTTGAGGAAGCACTCTGTTTAAAATAAAAAATTACATTCGATTATACACACAAATATGCAATACATACGAATAAACAGACTTCCTCGCTTTACACATTATAATGTATGAATGTATTATATATTATTTATTATGCATATGTATCTGCATTTGTGTGAGTGTGTGTGTCGACGAAGTCCCTCCGGAAGCCTTCGTTTTAAAGAAATTTTACTATTCTATTGTGATAGTATGTACATTAATCGCCCTTTTTTTTTTCATTTTCTGTTTTTTTTTTTAAATTAAATTCGCAATAGTGCGGAAAAGTTCTCTTTATTTTTCCGTATTTCACATTTATTCTTATATTTCTTCTGATTTTTTTTTTTTTTTTTTGAAGCCCCTAACCAATACTCCACGTGGAGTCAAAAAGTTTTTTTAAGTTTTGTTAAAATAAGATCATTTATCGAATTTTACGTTTTTTTGAAATAGTTTTAATTCATCCGTATATGTAGTCAAACCCTAAAACTGAAGTAGAACCTTTCGTTACGAATATCACGCTTTTTTCTACTACGGGATGTAGTAGGTAGAGTTCTACTTGTTTAAGCCCCTTACCAATGCCCCCAGTGCAGTCAAAAAGGTTATTTTTTTTTTCTCCAAAATAAGATTATTTAACGAAATTTGTGTTTTCTGAAATTAAATTAGAATTGTTTTTAATTAATCAGCACATACAGTCAAAACCTAAAGCTGAACTAGAACCTTTCGTTACGAATATCACGCTTTTTTCTACTACGGGATGTAGTAGGTAGAGTTCTACTTTTTTAAGCCCCTTACCAATGCCCCCAGTGCAGTCAAAATTTTTTTTTTTTTCCCTCCAAAATAAGATTATTTAACGAAATTTGCGTTTTCTGAAATTAAATTAGAATTGTTTTTAATTAATCAGCACATACAGTCAAAACCTAAAGCTGAAATAGAACCTTTCGTTACGAATTTCACGCATCTTTCTACTATAGGATGTGGTAGATACAGTTCTACTTTTTTAAAAGCCCCTTACCAATGCTCCCAGTGCAGTCAAAAACGCATTTTTTTTCTTTTGATCAAAATAAGATTATTAAACGAAATATGAGTTTTTTTTTTAAATTAAATTAGCATTAGTTATTTAATTTTTAAATATTTTTCTAAAAAATTTTAAATTGCAAAAAAAATAAATAATAATAATAATAACCAAAATTAGGGGGCCCCTTTAAAGTGGGGTCCCTAAGCCTGGACCTCACTGGCCTAATGGTAAATAAGGCCCTGGTTCTAAGCAAGGCCGTATCCAGAGCGGGGGGGGGGGGCGACGGGCCCGGGCCACCCCGCGAAATCCGAAAATGCGTGCAGTGAAAGAGGCGTGGGTTCGATTCTCACTTTCCCCTGGGTGTATTTCTTTTTTTGAATTATAATATTCTATTGTGATATCCTGTTCTATCTGTCATATTGGACGAGAGTTTGAGGCATACCCTTGAGAGTAGCAAATAAAGTCGAAAATAAATGTGACCTGAAATGGTCGTTTAAAACATACAAACAAACATAAAATTAATAAAAATCACTGCAAGGCAATACATTACCTAAGAAAGAATCCTGATCAAGAAGCTGAGAAAATGTCTTGGCCTGAATTTGAAAAAGAAAAAAGAATTCAAGTTAAATGGAACAATGGGTATGAATTCAAGTTGAACACGAAAATCGTGCAATCTCGGTGTCGATAACACTCTGGGAGATTAGATTTAGAATTGAAAAGCTCCCTGTTGAAAGTTACCCTCATGTCACGTGATAAGTACAGTCAAAACAATATGTCATTTTTATCACAAAATGATATCTCATAAAGATTTCCATGCTTATATAAATAGAAAAATCATCACAACACATTTTAAAACTTCAATATTCGACACACAAACAAATCTGTTCAGAATCATTTCTTTTTATTATTACACGGTTTTATTTAACTTGATTTGTCACGGAATTTTGTTACGCGGGTATCGACCACTATTATTGCATAAATTACCTTCAAACTTTGCTCACAAGCCTATCTTCCGATGACAATACAATATTCCATCCATTTTATAATTTATTACAACGTTAATTAGGAAAAAAAATAATTATTTCGGCTCTGTGGAAATTATCAGAATTATTATTTGTCGAATGGCAACGATAGCTTTGTTTGGATTCGGTCAAATTATTTAACTTGATTTGTAACTTAAGTTTGTTGCGAGGTTTTCGACCACTACTACTTAAATAAAACCCTGTAACTGAAAACACTTAAAATCTTGATTTAGTATTATTTTAATTTCTAACGGGTTGCGTAGTATTGGTTCTTATTGCAGAGCTAGCGCATTCCCAAAGATTGGTACCAACTCTTTCAGCGGCACAACAATGAGTGTAGGACCATTGCCGCAAGTTCTGACGCTCAGTTTACCCCTAGATGGCGGCACCTGAGCTCTAATTGATGCAAACTGCGCTAAGAATTTAATTTAGCCGATAGTATCTACGCCAAACGGATACTTAAGGGATCTATAACATGCAGCATAATCACAAGACATGGGAGCGGTCGATTTTCTACATCTTGAAAATCCACCGACTTGGGCCAGGTTTTATCCGGCGAACTTGGACGGACGAGGCCTGCGCCTTACCAGTACGCCACCCTGCCGGTTGTTGCGGTACGATACGATACTGAAATCATGCGAAAAATAAACTATGGTAAAATGTTATTTAAAAATTTGTTTAATGATTAGCACACAAAAGTAACGTAATATTTGTATTTAAAATCGTAACTTACGGACTTAAATTTATTTCTATTTCTTAAAAAGTATTTCCATTATTTTTAAGTTTATATCTAGAGATTATTCTCATGTTTATATCTAGCGATCTTTTACTTAAGCCTTTCGGATTTTAAGGCATTTTTTACGATTTTAAAATGGTTAATTTCCGATTCTTTGTTGTTGAACTTAGGGGGACTGGGTACGTTCGAAACAAAGGACGGTTGAAACAGGGTTGATATCTCCTGCGCAGTGTGAAGTATGGTGATGGGTACAAGATGAACGAGCCCGAAAGCAAGTCTGAACACGAGGTTCATTGTTGCGTCGATCTCAGTCAAAAAAAATTTTTATAAGAGGCCCTATTGTGTTTTGATAAGCAAAAGTAAGTATTTTTGTTCAAAGATTTTCGTAATTATTATGGATTTTATTAAAGTAAGTGTATTGAGCACTTTTTTTCCATTTGAAGTGAAGCTTGTTGAATATGGTAGCGTCATTAGTTTTGATATAAAATTATTGTAACCATTCATAAAAATGGTTTTGTACTGAATGATAGGGATGGGGACGGTTGAACCATTTTATGTGGGTACGGTTGAAACAATATATTTATTTAAATTTTATGTTTTCTAGGTACCGAGGGTTCTCATAAGAAAGACTTTGAGAGGGCAAATTAATTAATGCTTGTTCAAAGCCCAAGGAAAGCAAACAGAGGTCGGAAAACCAGGAAGTAGAGAATTTACACAGATACACCAGAGAAGGAAGAGATAAGAAAGATGCATGAAGACAAATTAAAGCGTGCCAAAGCTAAGCAACTTAAAAAAAGATTCGATGGGGGTAACGGTAAAAGAAACACCACAAATAGGAAGTAGACACAACAGTAATCAGCATCAAAGGAAGAGGAGTGTTTTCGCCTCTTTGGTATGTAGCAGTATTCAGAGAGCAGACCTGGAAAAAAATGGAAGCAGTGCACAAATTGTAAACTGTGGGCTCATAAAGAGTGCACAGAAGGCGGTTTTAGTTATGTTTGTCCCAACTGACTCTGATTGATTCGAAAACCAAAACTTATAATTAGATATTTAATCTTAGTTCATTTTCCAATTATTTTTCTAGTCGAAGTGCCATGAGTTGAGTTTTTGTTCCCTTTTTGTTTTTGAAAATGTTCCTTTTTTTATTTTTATGATTGTTTAATAGTTTTAATGATAAAAATAATAAATAAAACATGTTAAAATATTAAATTTCGTATTTTTGGCATATATTTCAGCTGACCCCAATCGCTGTTTCAACCGCCCCTGGTATGGGGACGATTGAAACAAATGAGATTTTTTTAAAAATTTCATCTTATACTAAAAATGAAACATCGCGCAATCAAACTATTCTGCCCATTATTAGACAGAATCGCGCTCTTGTATTTATGATATCCCCTTCATCGCTAAGTTTATTAGCGGCTATTCATATGACGATATAAGTTAAATCGTTTCAACCGTACCCATTCTCCCCTATTTCGCACAGATGTTCTGTTCGGCTATTCGGCCAAATCACTATTCTATCAATCCTCATTCATATCTATCACCCCTAGTTTTAATGCCTTTATTAATTACGGATCGCGTTATTTGTTACCAAGATAATAGTTAAACCTTGAAAGATAGCTTGCTATAGGCTAAAATGTACTACACGGCAACCCATGATTTTTCGTGGGGGGGATCAGCTAGTACATTTTATTTCCCAAGCCAGGGGGAAGTTGACTGGCCCTTAAATGACGAGCCTGATGACATTAATTTTATACTTAACTAACTTATCTCGCATTGTAATGATTTAACTTTGTGCAAAGTAATAGAAATAAAATTTCACGTTAAATTAAAGCACAAATGAGCATTAAAACGCAGACATATGTTTCGGGATTGCTTGGAATCCCTTTTTCAATGCGACAGGGAGCTTCTAGATGCGCTCGAAATTTCTGTCATAATGTGACGTCATATCTGGGTAAATTGGGAAAAGGCCAACATGCCAAAGAGAAAGAAACATCGTCAAAAGATGATACATGTCAAAAAAGACAACCACGTCATGCAACCAGACATATAATTTGACAAACGACTGTTTGAGATTAGTTCGACTGCAATTCAATTATACGTACCAATTTTTGAAGCTTGCAGGGTCGGTTTTAATAGGGATGTAGCGAGTATTCGGCCTTTTGACCGAATATTCCGTATTCGGCTATTCGGCCAAATCACTATTCTATCAATCCTCATTCATATCTATCATCCCTAGTTTTAATGCCTTTATTAATTAAGGATCGCGTTATTTGTTATCAAGATAATAGTTAAACCTTGAAAGATAGCTTGCTGTAGGCTAAAATGTACTACACGGCAACCCATGATTTTTCGCCAAATCAGTAAGCCTGCCGCGCCCCGCGCGAAATCCGTTTTACGGCGACCCTAATGTGTTTTTTCCTTTCTATCTCTTAGACAGCGTTTTGACTCTTGGATTTGGCGAGTTTTTTTTTTTTTTTTTGGAAAAGGCGCCAAGGGTTACCGTAATATAAATTTCTTCTATTAAAATTCATTTCCTATTTTCGTCAATAAAAGTCGTTCTTTCGATAGTTTCGCTATCGAAGAAAGCTGTTCTCTAAAATTTCCTATGAGATTTATGATTTAAAATATTTACTCATAAGTAGAAATCAAGAATAAGTATGGAAATAAACCTATAAATCAGGGTCACCTCCTGTTTGAATAAGCTTTTCTAAACCTAACACAGTATCACGCATTCAAAGATATTAAGAAATTTCCTATTAAAATCGCATAATGTTTTTATTCATAAAAAAATTTTGAACATTTACGCCGAAGTGCTACACTTAAAACTTTGAATTATTACATTTCAGGAATTAGAATTAATAATAATAATAACAATAGTAATACTAATAGTACTATTAATAATAATAATAATAACGGAAGCAAATTGCGACCTCGAGAACTCTCTAAAGTTTCCCGTTTTACCAATGCGTCATCAATTAATGTGCCATAGCAAGGCAAATTTTCAATTTTGGTTTTTCCGACAGGGTGGCGTAGTGGTAAGGCGCAGGCCTCGTACGCCCAAGTTCGCAGGTTCAAACCTGGCCCAAGTCGGTGGATTTTCAAGATGTAGAAAATCGTCTGCGCCCATGTCGTATGATTATGCGGCATGTAAAAGATCCCTTGAGTATCCGTTTGGCATGGATACTCTCGGCTAAATTAAATTCCTAATGCCGTTTGCACCAATGAGAGCTCAGGTGCTGCCACCTAGGGGGGGGGGGGGCGACTGAGCGTCAAAAATTGCGGCAATGCTACCAGCATATTAACCGATCTCACTCAGTAGCAGGCTTAAACCACGCCCATTACTATTCTGTTTCTTTTGAGTATTGTATTTTGCGCTTTTTTCAGATCATTATGATGTAGCTATTTAAATAGAGAAAACGATGGGAGTTGAAAATTTTGCATTTACAATACAAGGAATTAAAATTCTGCTATTGTAAGTGATTTATTTTATTTGGAAATAAGTTGCACAGTGTGCTTCAGAAATGGGGAGGTCCATCCCCCCCCCCCCAAAAAAAAAAAAAATTACCAACAATTCTCCCGTCTTTGTGTGTTTTGTTTTTACTTTTAAATTCGTAAAATAAAATAATTTTACACTTTTCATGATGAACGTTGACTTGAAAGTTAATAAAAGACCGATTTAACTCTTAAAAATCAATATTGAAATTTTTTTTTTTTTTTTTTTTAAAAGGGGCCTGCTATGCATCTTTTCCCATATAATTATCGATTGTGAGCCGATTTTTTCTTTTTTATAATTCGATATCTTGACAATAAGTTTTTTTGTTTTTAAATATTCTTATATATATATATATAGATCAAAGTGAACAATTTAGTTTGCTTTGTTGACTCTTCGAGTGTAGTAATGGTTAATAGTAATGGTTAAACTTTGTGCAAAGTAATAGAAATAAAATTTCACGTTAAATTAAAGCACAAATGAGCATTAAAACGCAGACATATATTTCGGGATGGCTTGGAATCCCTTTTTCAATGCGACAGGAAGCTTCTAGACGCAAAACATCCAAATGAAGCCTTGTAAGATTGTGACCATTAATACATTTAGAGTGTTTTCATATTTTTAGATGCTATCACTCCTTTGATGCCTCTTCTGATGAATAACCTGTGTGTATGTGCATTGTGTGAAACACAATTATCAGTAAAAAAGAACAATTTGTCATTGCTCAAATTTGTAAAATATTTCCACGCCCTCCCTCAAACACGTTTGAATATATTTTCATATTTGTTGCACTCAAATGTTCTTACTGACAATTCTTACACAAATGGTAAATAAATTTATAAAAACCTTTTTATTGTTTTTATTTTCAGAACACAATTGCTTTTTTCTTCAAAAAGGAAATTACTTAAACTTTATTATGGGGCCTTTTTTTCACACAATACATTTACTTTCATAAATTAACGTATTAATTTATTACAAAACTACCTAATTTATCATTTGCTTAAAATAATTGGGCTTGTTAAAATGCTGATTTTGTAAAGGGATTTTTGCATAAATAATGTGCAGGAGGCATCATAAATCAGCCGTAATAATTTCCCCCTCCCCTCATACATGATAATAAGAAAAGAACAGCTGGAAAAAACTCATTTTTTATTGTAACACTTTTATGCATATAACTAATCAAAAATTTCTATCCTTGATTCGTATTGAATGCATTTTTAACCATTCTTTAAGTATGACAAAGGGAAAAAAAAAGTATCAAGAGTGTTTCAAGACAGCATATTGTTGTAGCAAAGAATAAGAATTTTTTTAATGAATACTAGTTTAAATTATCTAAAATGTTGGAGAACTTTTTTCATAAAAGAAATCTGTAAACATTTTGTGGCAAATATGCCTTTTTGAATAAAAGGTAATTTACCGAAGCTCACTGCTTAATTTATTTCCAAATAAAATAAAGGACTTATATTAATAGAATTTTAATTCTTTATTTCTTGTGTAGTAAATGTAAACTTTTCAACTCCATCATTTTCTATATTTAAATAGCTAAATTTTATTGATTTGAAAAACCGCAAAACACAAAACTCGAAAGAAACAAGAATAGTAATAACTAGCGCCATTTAGGAATCATAATGTCATTGAAAACGTCAGAAGAGAGGAGGCGTGGATTAAGCCTACTACTGAGTAGGAACGGTCAATATGCTTACATACACAGCAGACCATAAGTTGCTATGGTTTGCTGTATATACTGCCATCTGCCAACAATTTTGAGAACTATTAGTTGGGATTTCCAATTCACAAACATAATAGGAAATACTTTTGAATGTGACTCAATTAGTAATTGATCAGAAATTTCTTTTATTTACTGATTAAAAAAACATTAATGCACATTTGTGGTGTTTTGGTCATGTTTTATGCCTTAACAGAATCTGTTTTTCAAAACTTCTCATTAATAATTCAGAGCACTAAAATGACAGACACTCCCAGTGTATATTTAGCATTTATAGGGTAGAAGTATATTTCTGTTACAGGCATAATTATCAGGCTGAAATAAACAATGATAAAGCTATCAAGAAGACTTCCAAGCGGAGGTCATAATCAATACTGGGCTAGTTTTTGACCTTAGGGCCTTGCGGGTATTTCGCTACTGGCCACTTACATGATCGAATCATCGAATGAGCCTCGTTGGTATATATATGGATCCCTACCCTTATACCAATTTATATGAGGAGAAAGCGAATTACGCATTCTCGAAATCGTAATAATAATAATAAATATTATTATTATAAAAACAAGGAAAAGTAGCGAGCATTTTTGGAATGCTCGCTACTTTTCTTTAAAGAGAATAATAATAAAGATCAATTTCATTTTTACATTTTCATTTCTTTATTTTATTATTGATTGTTGTTTTTATCCTCGCCCGAGTGGAATTAATTTTATCAATGCCTTGCTAATGGGACAATGCCTAACAAATGGGATCAGCATATATTTTGATGAACGTGCGTTTACGAAAATATCCCTCATAGCAGAAACTAGTTGGTTTCTCTTGTTCTTCACTTATTCAAAATCACTCATTTGCAAAAGATTGGTTTATTTCAATCTTTCCTTGTTTAATTTTCTTACTTTTAGGATTTATTTAATTTTTATTTTACTTTATTTATTTTTTGATTTCAAAACTTTTTAATCATTTATTTATTACTTCCCTATTAACATTTTTATGTTAGTTTTCCAGCATGCGCAATTTGTATTTGTTCCCGTCAATCCTTGCTAAAATAATTATCTTCCTTGAAAATGATTTTAGATGATGCCTTTCGCAGGAATTTCTATTTTTCTGCTCCTGTACACGTGCTTATCTATAACCATCGGGATCCGAAAATATGCCTCTCTTATAATCAGCGGTGTATTCATTGATTAAATGCTGCAAACAAATGTAAATTAACCGATGATATTGCAAATGGCATCAAACTTTAGACACTCGACATCGCAAATAGGCGGAGTGGATGACAAGCAAATCAGTCACGTCGCAAATACAGACAGACCTTTGGCAGCGCACTACATCCTTAGCCGATAGGTCGAAAGCTGCAAATAAAGTTCTGGCAGTTCCCTACGTCAGGAATGCCCCCATCAAATAGGGAACTTAGGGCCTTCCTCAAAATAAAGAGCAATCTTGAAAATAACGAACCCATCAATAGAAACACCTTCGATTCTAAATTTACTGATCCCACGGTGTCCTTACTCTAAAGCTATTAATCCCAATCGGGATACCGAGCCGCCCAGTACCAAACCTCCCAACGAATTTTTCGAAATTATAGTTTCTCAAGGAACTCCAAAATCGTTTTTATTTTAAAGAATTAATTCAAAAAGTTAAGAAAACCATGCTAGCCCCTAAAAATCAGACAAATACTAAAGAAAACTATTTCTTATTGATAAAGTTCTCATGGACTAGAACAATCAGAGCTCTTCCACTCTTTCTTATTTTTGGGGGATAAAAATATTCTTTTTCCCTTCTTATTCCCGCTATTCTATCTAGCAACTAAAAAGTTTCCTGCTTAGGATCGTCAAGTAAACTCTAAGCCGCTTCAGTTCGGCGAAGAACAAAGCTATGTTCCACTGAAAACGACGATACGACAGGGAGGTCGGGAGCTTCGCCCCAGGTACTCCCCACGTACGATCAAATTATATATTCGTCCCATTTCATCATTAGTCTAGTAGTCAGAATTGTGAGGTCCTTTTCACCTAATCGGCAAACTTGTGAAACGAAGCTGAAATCATCTAGTGCCGGATCTAGGGTGGAGCAAGCCCCTGGCGGCACTTCTGGCTGGCGGCAAATTCAACTGTGTATAAGAAGAAAGAAAGAAAAAAAAGAAAATACTTAAGAAAACTTAACTTTTGGTAGATAATTAAAATCATAGTTCTGCGCTCCGATTTTATCATTGATCAGCTATTTTGCTAACTATTGAAACGGATTAATTGAATTATTTATTTGTATAATCTGTCGGAAATTTTAAAATTTAGGTTAGGGGGCGGCAAATTTCGCAATGTCAAAATTTAAAAAAGTCAAGGTTATTTCCCTCTTGTGATAGTGAAATACGTATAAATCATGCCATGCTCAAACAATACCCAAGGGTTTTCTTTTTTTTAGAAACTTTCAAAGCATCCTTTTAGGAAGAGGTGGGAGCTTGTAAGTGTCGTTTGAGAAGGCAAACACTTGGCTCTTCGATATGGGCGTTGGTAAGAAGGAGGAGGAGGGAAGAGTGATGTCCTCTGGATTTTAAAAAAAAATGCTAATTTTTTGTGAATTTTTATTATTACTTTTATGAGTAACAACGTTTAAATTTCGAAAAATTTTTGTTTGCTTTTTTTCCGAAATTTTTGAAGTCCCAAATCCTCTCCTAAGGCCTCAAAATGCACCAGTCTGCATATAAATTTCAAAATTTTCCCGGAGGATATTCCCCCGGACCCCTTACAACTGTCATAGTTTCATATCTCCAATTAAGAGGGACCTTTCATATGGCTCTATCCCTCCTAATGTTGAGCTGAACCGGCCATGCTGCAGGAACATTAACGGAAGTTTTATGGGTCTATCAGTGACCCCCAAAGGAATGATCCTCAAAAAAAAAAAAAAAAAGGCCAACTCATGAAAGTTATATGAAATATCAACAATAATTGGTTGGAGGGGGCGGCATTTCAAGTTTTGCCCCACCTCGGAAAACTCCAAGATCCGGTACTGAAATCATCCTTAATACAACCTATATCTCAAATATCTCTGCTCCCGCACGGGAGTGCAAGAAAAAGCTTATGAGTCTAAAAACACGTTAGCACTTTTAAACAACTAGTTCGAAGATAGTTGATTGCTCGTGAGGATCACATGAATACTTCGTTGCATTCGATCACTGATTGAGGTCTGTGCTTTCGATAAGGCGGGTTGTTTTGCCGCATTTATTCGTTCCTAAATTGCATTTTAGCGGATCCCAATTGTTAAAGGATACCATAGTAATACAGTGTCATGGATGTTGTTTAAAGAAAGAAGAAAATGTTTACTATTAATTCAATGCATCTCACCATTATATAGCAGGTAGCTCTGCCCCCCCCCCCCCCTCCTTAAATCCATCTGGAAGACGGTTCTTTTTTTTTTTTTTTTTTGGAACTACTTTTATTTATTCTCCTACTATAGATCTAGAAAAGTCTAAGTAATTCATTAAACGACGCAAAATTTTGTTCATGGGAAAAAGGCGCTTTAAAAGTTTAATACGGTAAGGTCGTGTAAATAAGATTATAAAAGTGATGAGTTAAAAATATTCCACTGAATAAGCCTTTTTCTTAGTTCGACTCCTCTTCACTAGATAGCGCTGCGAGACAAAAAGAAAAAAAGAAAAGAAACTGCTGGTGTTGGATACTGATCTCTGTACTAGTCAATGGTATTCGAATGTATTTTTGCTTGTGCCTTGGATGGCAGAAATTTTATTTCCAGTCGGCAACACTGTTAATAGTGTTTTGAGCACTGATTGACGAAGGGAGAAACGATACGAGGGTGAAACCCACGTTGGCGAAGAACAGAGTTAAGATGACGCGTAGTAAGAAGCAATGATTCTCTAACACTGTGCCGCCAAATTTTAGAAATATATAAACTAAAAATTATTGGAAGAATCAATTAAATTCATTTTGGATTAACATTTGATGCGATTATCCCATGATAGACAAGAAAGCTTTAAAAATATTAGCACAACTTTCTACATATTATTTGTGTGAATTCGGATTTTTAGTATTAACCAACACAATAACGAACAAAAGATCGAGACATTTAAATGTAGATGATATGAAAGTAGCATTGTCATTTTTACGACCAAATACAAATGAAATTATCGAAGAACATCAAGTTCAAATTTCTCTTAACGTGAACCAGTTACGATTAAATTTTGCGGTACGATACGATACCATACATCATGCAAAAACAAAATATGGTAAAAGGATATTTAAATAATATTAAATAGGGCTCGACCGATGGCATTTTTTGGCCGATGGGCCGATGCCGATTGTTGGCCGATTGTTCCAAGATCGGCCGATGGCCGATGGCCGATTATTTTGCTCTTCCATCGGCCGATGGCCGATGCCGATGGCCGATGGAAAAACTTCCCTTTAAACCACGTGTAGAATGCTTGTCAAAAATGTCATTTAAATCATTTATTTATTTTTATGTTTATAAAAACATAAATGCCTTATTCAAGCACCATAAAAGACTTTGGGGGAAGTTTACTTGATACAGTAACTTTGAAAGTTCGGACATTTTTCCGATTTCAGTTTTATTAATTTTTTTTTTAAAGAGACTTGCTTAAAATTGCAACATTTCATGTGAAATGCAGTTAAACATCTTTAACTGAGCAATAAATAAATAAATATAAGGGCTCGACCGATGCACCAGTGCCGATAGTTAAAAAATCTAGCCATCGCCACCGGCATTCTTCGGAAAAACTTTGGCCTATCGACCTTGAATAACATCTAAATGCCGATGCAATGCCTATATTTTCCGTATGGAAAAATATCTTCCAGACTTTAATTTATTTTTACTTCAGAATGAAAAGTACCAAAAATCACTTTCCTGTATCTAGAAAAAAAACAGGACAATTTCCCGATCGCGATATTATTTTTCGATCTTATATTCCCCTAATCCGTTACTTTTCAGATATACTAATAGTAATACTAGTAAATACAACACTGATTAAATGTAGAATAAACTTTTTTTTTTTTTTTTTTTTTTTTTTTTTTTTTTTTTTTTTTTTTTTTTTTTTTTTTTTTTTTTTTTTTTTTTTTTTTTTTTTTTTTTTTTTTTTTTTTTTTTTTTTTTTTTTTTTTTTTTTTTTTTTTTTTTTTTTTTTTTTTTTTTTTTTTTTTTTTTTTTTTTTTTTTTTTTTTTTTTTTTTTTTTTTTTTTTTTTTTTTTTTTTTTTTTTTTTTTTTTTTTTTTTTTTTTTTTTTTTTTTTTTTTTTTTTTTTTTTTTTTTTTTTTTTTTTTTTTTTTTTTTTTTTTTTTTTTTTTTTTTTTTTTTTTTTTTTTTTTTTTTTTTTTTTTTTTTTTTTTTTTTTTTTTTTTTTTTTTTTTTTTTTTTTTTTTTTTTTTTTTTTTTTTTTTTTTTTTTTTTTTTTTTTTTTTTTTTTTTTTTACAGACAAAACTTAAAATATGTACTGTTTTGAACTTCTTAGCCAGTGTTATACATCACTACAAGATTCAACCTCATTATGCTTACCCAGAGTTGTGTAGACACATATTGCAAGCCTAAATGCCAAGTTTGGGAAAGATCGATCAAAAACTAATCCGCGAAAAACATTTAACTTGGCGTTGGCGCCATTTAGGATTTTTTTTTTCGTCGCAAAATCCTGGGGTTATAGGTGTTAACATCACCGATGCAAACATCGCCAAAGTGGTACTTTTTTTCCTCTGAACTTCATTTTTAGCCTACTTTCCCGTAAAAGTAAAAAATAAATATTAAAGCATGAATGAAAAACTTGTAAAAATCCATAAAATTTGGTTCTGAGAAAAATGCAATGGGCGACATGGTGGAAAATGTGTTTCTTGCCAAATTTCAAACAGCTGTAACCTCGGTAAAAACGGTCGTAACAACAAGCCGCTTTTGGCACCTTTAGGTGGAGAAATATTTAAAGTAATAGTGAAACAATAAAAGTTCAATTTTGACTTTACAGTTTTCAGGAGAGTGGAAATGTAGCCTTTGGAGTGTTATCGCGCTGCTTGGATGATTGGAGTGCCTGTGAATGGCCAGCTGAACATAACCCTTATTTTTAACTTTTAAGTCATATCGCCAATCCTTGTATAGTAATATGTATACACATATCCTATATACCTAGGCTTGCCATACCTGGTTTGACCGGGACAGTCCCGGTATTTTGCTGTTGTCCCGATGTCCCGCCCAGTTTTATCAATGTCCCGGAAACGGCTGTAAGGTGTAAAAAGTAATGAATTTATGTTTTTAAGAATCTTTTATGAAGACATTAAGAATTTTTAAGATGACAGAGCATTAATGAGGGAGTCCACTGCAAGAGCATTGATTGTATGTAAAGTAAACTTTGGCGTTTTCTTTGCGTTGACTTTTATGAAAAGTCAAACTTAACAAAGATATTATGAAAAAAGTACATTCAAGCCAGAAATATGAGTGGATTGAAAACAAATAACATTGTTACTTATTAATTGCTTTTTTAGTTTCACAAAATGTTTGTTTAGTAAAAAAACCAATTTAAGTATACCAAATATGCTGCTCGCCGGTGTGGAATTTATTTCTACCAATGAATTGCTACAACAATTGAATCAAAAAAATGTTAATTAGCGTGCGTTTACGAAAATAACTCATAGCAAAAGTTCAGACTTTTGCCTTTGCCCTTCAATTAATTATATACACAAGATTGATTTATTTCACTCTTTGTTTATTTAATTTTTCTTATTTTGGGAATATTTGGGACCTTTAAACATTTTTTTGTTTCTTTATATGTTAAATACTTTATTTTACTTTTCTTTCTTCTTTTGGTCTTCTAGAATGCGCAATTTGATTTTTTGCCTTAGAAAGGCGATTATTTTTCTTGAAAATGACTTTGGAAAATGCCTTTCTGTGGCATTTCAAATTTTCAGTTCTCACATATATGCATTTCGTTTGTTGGGATCCGTGAAAATAAATCTGTAATAATCACATGAGTGATGAATGATCAATTGCTGTAAGAAATATAAATGACACGATTATATCGTAAATGGCATCGTACTTCATGCACTTGACCCCACAAATAGGCGAAATTGATAGCAAGCAAAGCAAATAAATAACTCATTTTGGAAAGGCTGAACATTCATTTTTAAACTGAACTAGGGACGCGGCCGATTAGACATCCGTCGGCGCACTACCGTCGATCGTTAGCCGATTGGTCGGCAGCAGGTAAAGCTCCGGCTGTTCAATGCCCCCTAGCCAACTAGTCGAAATTGTAAATTTCGGGAAGAGAATACAAAATGTTTATGAGTCAAAAAATAAGTTTTGCTTGTGAAGATTATGTGAATTTTGTTATAGTTTGCGTACGATAAGCCACTTTGTTCTGCCTCATTTATTCGTATCCCTCCAGGATTTCCGCGGATCCCAACCGTCATAGCAAAGCATAGTAAAAAATAAATGGCAAATAATGAAGTGTCATTGACGTTGTTTTAGGTAAGAATAAAAATTTTTATCATTAATTCAATGCAGCTCACAATCATATGAAAAGTACTTCGCTTTTTTTCCAGTAAAATCCGTCATGAAGCTGGTATTTTTTTTTACTTATTCTCTTATTAATGATCAAGGAGAATCTAAATAAGTCATTTAACACTGTAAAATTTAGTGTTTAGAAAGAAGCTTTAAAATGTGAATAGGAGAAGGTCGTTTGTAAAATAAGACTATAAAAGTGATGACATAGAAGTATTCGGGAAAATAGTCCTCTTGCTTAGTTCCTTTCTTGTTCACTAGATGCTTCGTCCTGCAGTATGAAGCAGTAGGCTTCGTTTACTGGAGGGCAAAAACTTTATTTTCAAACAGCAGCAGTGATGGTAAGTCCTTTAAATCCAAAGTGCTTTTTAAGTCCTTGCTCATCATCGTCAGTCTTGCCAATGTGAGGGTAATTACCCGAAAATCGGGTATTTTATTCATCCGCGGGTATTTAGGAGATTATTTATAAAAGGAGGTTATTAAATTTTAATAAAAAAAGTTTTTAATAAAAAAAAACTTTGCGGCATCGAACATATGATGCACTCAATGCAACAAACCGATCAAAGCACAAAGGAAAAGCCGAAAAGCATTTGTATCACCTGCAGGTTTGTACCCTGGCTATAGCCTACAGCAGGATTCACAACGGACAAAAACCGACCGAAAAAACGTGATATCACCCCGTTGCCCTACTTACCGAACAGTAATGTCCGTTATCCGTCGATATTAAATGGATCTGTGACAGGCCTAATAAAATGCCGACGGACATAGTAAAATGTCCGTCACAGACGAATTGCGTAACGATACACAATCAAGCAGGCGGCTTCGGCGAGAAAGGAGGACATGTTTTGTCTGCAGTGCTTATGTAGAAGCGTTGCACAAGCAGGTTTGTCAGTGTGCAGGAAATTAACCGAAACTTGTTTATTTTTAAGATCTCTGGGTATTTTCAAGGGTATTTATAAAATTTAGAGTAATTTCTGGTAATTTTGACACATCAAGTTTTTAAAATAATTTTTTGTGTAAGAAGTTTGAGATTTATGCTTCAGTCAAAACTTTTTCTTAAAAAAAAGCAATGCTACATTTTTTTTAACTATCTGATTAATGTCAACAATTATTGCTGTACGACATTGCGAGTATTAGGGTACAAGCACCACACAGATGATCGAATGAGCTTGTCCGCATATCTACGGACGGATCCCAACCGTTATAGCAATTTGTTTGAGAAAAAGCAATTTACTCACCCGAGAAATAATACCAATAATAATTATTATTATTATATAAACAAGGAAAGTACCGAGAATTCCGAAATGAGAATCGTAAAAAAAATCAATTTAAATATCCTTTTTAATTTTTCATTTTATTATGCTTAGTTTTTTTTTTTTTTTTTTTTCTCGTTCTCGCCAGTGTACAATTAATTTTTCTACCAATTTCTTACTAGAGCAGTTGGAATCAGAAAAACTGTTGATTCGCGAGCGTTTACGAAAATAAGACTCACAGCAAAAGTTACAATTTTTTCCCTTTGCTTTCAATTACTTATTTACACAAGATTTGTTTATTTCACTCTATGTTTATTTATATTTCTTTTTTTTTTTGGGGGGGGGGTTAATATTGTGTATTGGGGGTAATGTTTTTATTTCTTTATATATTACTCACTTTATTTATTTTTCTTTCTTCTTCTGGTGTACTAGCATGTAGTTTGCGCAATTCGATTTTTTCCCCGTTATGCCTCGGAAAAGCAATTATCTTTCTTGAAAATGACTTTGGAAAATGCCTTTCTGTGGTATTTCAATTTTTCCGTTCTCAGATATATGCATTTTGTTTGTTTTCTGCATGCATATCCATAACAGATCCGTGAAAAAGAATCTCTAATAATCACTTGAGTGATGAACGTTCAAATGCTACAAAAAATTAAGTTACACGATATTATAAATGGAATCGTACTTCAAGCACTTGGCCCCGCAAATAGGCGAAGTCGATAGTAAGCAAATAAACCATTTCGGAAAGTCTGAACATTCATTTTTAAAACGAACAAGCCACACGACAGATTCGACAACCGTCGACGCACTACATCCTTAACCGATAAGTCGAAAGCAGCAGGTAAAGCGCCGGCAGCTGATTTCCCCCTAAGCCAATTAGTCGGAATTGTAAATTTCGGGTAAAGAAGACAAAATGTTTATGAGTCAAAAAATGAGGTTTGCTCTTGATCAGTGTTACCATTCCAAAATCAACATTTTACCCTTCAACCCGATTCAAAATAGTAATACCCGACAAATTTCTGAATATGGCGCCACCTCATGAGAAAAATTGTAACTGTTCAAAATTCCTGAGGTTCAAATTTGCTTAAATTATATGTCTACCTTTATAACGCTATTTTTAAACACAAAATTAGTCAATTTTTCAATATATTGCAAAATCTTTTCTTCTTTTTTTACAAATTTTTAAGCGTTTTTACGGTACTAGAACTATACGCATGAACAATCGTGCTTCGTTTGTAAATCTATGGATCCCAACCGTTATAGCAATTTGTTTAAGAAAAAAGCGAAATACGCATGCGTTATGTAAGTGGGTCTAATAATACTAGTAATTATTATAATAAAAACCAGTAAATAGTAACGATAATGCCGAATAAAGATTAATAATGAGAAACCATTTAATTATTATGATTGTTGTTATTTATCATTCTCTCATATGTGGAATTATTTTTTTCTTTCAATAACTTGCTATAACAATTGGGATCTACAATATTTTTGACGAGCATTTACGAAAATAACTCACAGCAAACGTTAACTTGGTTTTTTTTTTTCTTCACTTATTTATTTCCATATGAATGGCTAATCGATAGCGATTGGGATCCGTAAAAATGTATTTCTAATAGTCACCGGTGTGATGATTGATTAAATGCTACAAACATACCGACGATATCATAAATTGCATCGAACTTTAAGCATTTGACACCACAAATGAGTGAAGACTATGACAAGCTAATAGATCAAGTTTTCCGACTTTGACCTATTAGTTAAACATTCATTTTTTAAACAAAGATTTTGTGACGAGATCAGTTAGTTATCTGCCAACTACATCCTAGACCACCCCTTGCCAACTAGTCTGAAGTGTGATTTCTTCTTCACGTGATCTGCAAACTTGGGGAAACAAAAGGGAAGTCATTGACTCATTCGGCAGGTGAGACCGCAACTTGTCCCAGAGTTTGGGACGACAAGTCAAAAAGTCTAGGAGTCAAAAAATACGTTAGGACTTTTAGACAACTAGCTCGAGGGTAGTTGATCACTCGTCAGAATCATGTGAATTCTGTTATAGTTTGCTTTCGATAACACATTTTGTTTTTGCCTCATTTATTCATTTCCCGCTAACATTTTCGTGGATCCCAACTGTTATAGCAAAAAAAGCATGGTACGTAATACATTTCAATGAAGTGTCATTTACGTTTCTTAAAAAAGGAATTAAATATTTACTCTTAATTCAGCGCAGTTCGCAATTCTATAAAAAGCAGCTCGCGGGGGACTAAATCACCCGATTTTTGGGTAATTACCCGCTCATTAGCAAGACTGCTTGTGATGATCATATGAATTCTATTATAGTTTGCGCAAGATAAGCAATTTTTTTTTGACTCATTTATTAATTTATTTCTGGAATTTTTGCGGATCCCAACCGTTATAGAAAAGCATGGTAGAAATAAATGGTAAATATAAAGTGTCATTGACGTAGATTTCGGTAAGAATTACATTTTTACACTTCAATGCAGCCCACAATCATATAAAAAGTAGTTTGCTTTGTCCCAGTAAATTCCGTCTTGAATCCGGTATTTTTTTTTATTTATTCTCTTACTAATCATCTAAGAGAGTCTAAGTATGCTATTTAACGATATAAAATCTAGTTTTTAGAAAGAAGCTTTAAAATTTAAACACGGGAAGGTCGTTTGTAAGATAGGACTGTAAAAGTAATGACTTGGAAATATTCGGGTAAAAGACTCTCTTTTTAGTTCCCTTCTTGTTCGCTAGATGACGTTGCAGGACAAAGCAGAAGGCTGCGGTTATTGGAGGGTATTTCGGAAGGTCGTGGAGGGTGAACACTTGATTTCCAAACGGCAACACTTATGTACCCAAGATTGGTTTATTTCACTCTTTGTTTATTTATTTTTCTTATTTTGGGGTCTTTAAAGACCGCAAAATAACATTTTCTTATTTCTTTATTTATTACTTACCTACTCTATTTTTTTTTTTTTTTTGATCCTCTAGCATCTAGCATGTGCAATTATATTTTTTCCTCGTTATACCTCGTAAAAGCAATTATCCTTCCTGAAAATGATTTTGGAAAATGCCTTTCTGTGGTATTTCAATTTTTCCGTTCTCACATATATGCATTTCGTTAGTTTTCTGCATGCATATCTATAACCGTTTTAATCCGTTAAAAAGAATCTCTAGTAAGCACTTGAGTGATGAATGATTAAATGCTACAAGAAATGTAAATTATACGATGATATTGTAAATGGAATCGTACTTCAAGGCATTTGGCCCGGCAAATAAGTGAAGTCGATAGCAAGCAAATAAATCATTTCGGAAAGACATAACATTCATTCTTAAATGAACTAGTGACGCGACCGATTAGACATCGTCGACGTACTAGTATATCCCTAACCGATTGGTCGAAAGCAGCAGGTAAAGATCAGGCAGCTCATTTCCCCCTTAGTCAATTAGTCGGAATTGTAAGTTTCGGGAAGAGAAGACTAAACGTTTATGAGTCAACTAGCTGCGACGCCCTGCGTTGCACGGTCTATCTTAAATTATATTTTGCAAATACCGCGATGCCCCTAAAATAACGCTAGAACATTGCTAGAAACATTGATTATTATTATATTTGATTTGTTTAACAATGGCAACTGCATTGATTTGTTTGTTCACACGGCAACTGTAACAATTTTTGAAAAGATGCAACAGTGAAAATAAAATAAAGTAATTTTTATAAAAAAACAGAACCGACTTCAAATTAAAAATTGCGCTGAAAAGTAAAAAATAAATTCATTCTTTAAACAACATCGATGTGACTTTTAAACAGTTTCAGAAGTCGGTGCAAAATTAGGATAGATAAAATATTTTGTAATCATGAATCAATTATTACAAATATATACATTTTCGCAGAATTAGCTACAGTTCCAATATGACGTAGCAAATGGTATAATGGTAATTAGACCCACAATTTTGCACCGACTTCTAAAACTATGTTTAAAAGTCACATCGATGTTGTTTAAAGAATGAATTTATTTTTTACTTTTCAGCGCAATTTTTACTTTGAAGTCGGTTCTGTTTTTTTATAAAAATTATTTTATTTTATTGCTTTAAGTGTAAATACATTTTTTATATAAATACTCTATTTAAAAAAAAATCCATATCAAAGAGCAAAACTTCTTTGAATTAATGGCTCTAAAACTAATCATTTGTATGATAAATTCCCCTTTGAAGTCGATTTTAGCAAACAAACTGACTTTTCTCCACCAGACCCCTACCTGTTAGCCGAGGCCTTAGGATTACTTACGCACGGGGAGAGGTAGTGGGGTCTACGGATTTTACATGCACATATCCCCAAGTATACATGGTGGTCTTCAGTCGGTATCGAACGTACGACCTTCCAGGTGGAAGTTCGACGTGCTTGATTATTTTTTGCCTTCAGTCAAACTCTTGCTGTAATTTCTTTTAATATTATAGCCCATGACAACAAACATGTTTTTAACAATGCTTTTATATTTATTAATAGATTTCCCAACAAAGAAAAATCAAGCCAAGCCTTTCCAATTAAAATAAAAAATACTTATTTTTCACTAGTAACGTTTTTTCTAAAAAACAAATGTAGGCAAATTGATTTGCAATAATTGACTTAGACGACCCTCTATCGATTAAAGAAAAAATCATCAGAATCGGTTCATTTAGTCAAAAGTTATGGATGAAAAGACAAAAAAAAAATACTACATTTCTGCCCATTACTTTTGTTCTAATTATCGAATATGGTCAAACGAAAGTAAGGGGCCTATGGGAAACCACCCCTGATCGATTGAAAAAAAAAATCATGAAAATCGGTTCATCCGGTGCGAAGTTATGAGTGGACAAACAAACAAAAACAAAAAAAAGAAGACATACATACAATACGAATGTATAACCTCCTTCCTTTGTGAAGTCGGTTAAAAATAAAATCATTCTTTAAACAACATCGATGTGACTTTTAAACATAGTTTTAGAAGTCGGTGCAAAATTAGGATAGATAAAATCTTTTGTAATCATGAATCAATTACAAATATATATATTTCCGCAGAATTAGCAACAGTTCCAATATGAAGTAGCAAATGGTATAATGGTAATTAGACCCATAATTTTGCACCGACTTCTAAAACTATGTTCAGAAGTCACATCGATCTTGTTTAAAGAATGATTTTATTTTTTACTTTTTAGCGCAATTTTTAATTTGAAGTCGGTTCTGCTTTTTTATAAAAAATATTTTATTTTATTCTTTTTAGTGTAAATACATTTTGTATATAAATACTCTATTTTTAAAAAAATCCATATCAAAGGGAAAATCTTCTTTGAATTAATGGCACTAAAAACAATCATTTGTATGATAAATTCCCTTTTGAAGTCTATTTTAGCAAATAAACTGATTGGATTAATTTTTGCCACAGAGAAGCCTTTAGTCAAGCTCTTGCTCTAATTTCTTTTAATATTATAGCCCATGACAACAAACATGTTTTTAACAATGCTTGTATATTTATTAATAGATTTCCCAACAAAGGAAAATCAAACCAAGCCTTTCCAATTAAAATAAAAAATACTTATTTTTCACTCGTAACGTTTTTCTAAAAAACAAATGTAGTCAAATTGATTTGAAATATTTGAGTTAGACGACCCTCTATCGATTAAAGAAAAACTCATCAAAATCGGTTCATTTAGTCAAAAGTTATGGATGAAAAGACAAAAAAAAATTGT
Organism: Octonoba sinensis; assembly: GCA_038502835.1. Lineage (NCBI taxonomy): Eukaryota > Metazoa > Arthropoda > Arachnida > Araneae > Uloboridae > Octonoba > Octonoba sinensis. The sequence goes on along the minus strand of CM076605.1, from coordinate 85,754,338 downwards.
ACATTTCTGCCCATAACTTTTATTCTAATTATCGAATGTGGTCAAACAAAGGTACGGGACCTATGGGAAACCACCCTCGATCGATTAAAAAAAGAATCATGAAAATCGGTTCATCCGGTGAGAAGTTATGAGTGGACAAACAAACAAAAAAAAAACGACATACATACAGTATGAATGTATAACCCCCTTTCCCCTTTGTGAAGTCGGTTAAAAAAAACGGTCATCACCTGGGTCAAATAAAATTAAAGTCAATTTACAGAGAAAAACGCTTATAACTTCTTTTCCAGTTAATTTAGAGGGTTCGAATTTTAGCACGTAGCGAAAAATGCTCCCTGAAGTAGTTTTTTACGCGCTTTTCAATGGTATAAAGCTCGAAAGGATGCGACAATTTCTTCCGATAGAAAGGACTGTTTTATGGAATTTTCGGCGCTCCTCTCCTATTAGACAGCATGATGATATATAGCCTATAGCCTTCCTCGATAAATGGGCTATCAAACACTGAAAGAAGTTTTCAAATCGGACCAGTAGTTCCTGAGATTAGCGCGTTCAAGCAAACAAACTCTGCAGCTTTATCATATTAGTATAGATAAATAAGTTTTGCTCGTAATGATTATGTGAATTTTGTTATTATACTTTGCGTACGATAATCAATTTTGTTTTTCAGCATTTATTCGTTTACCTCGGGAAATTTTTCCCGCGGATCCTAACCGTTATAGTAAAGCAAAGTAAGTCATTTAACGATGTAAAATTTCGTTTTCAAAGAAGCTTTAAAAGTTAAATACGGGAAGGTCGTTTGTAAATTAGGACTTCAAAAGTGATGACATAAAAATATTCGGATAAATGAGCCTTTTGCTTAGTTCTCTTCTTGCTCACTAGATGGCGCTACAAGACGGAATAGTAGACTGCGTGGAGGGTATTTTTGCTTGTAGTTGTACTGGAGGGTAAAAACTTGATTTCCAAACGGCGACAGTGATCATCGCCAAATAACCGTGGCAGGAACTCAGTTCTGCGTGTACGCACTTTTTCTCCCGTTTGGACAGCCACTATAGAATCGTGGGCTGTGAATTGACTTCACTATCCACCAGTTTTTTAAACGCTTGGTGTTGTATAAATATAATCTAGGTTTTCGATTGGTTCACGCCTGGCCCGTCGCTATGTACGAAGGTTTAAAAAGTTCTCTTGCTCTCCGCCTCGACAGAGAGGTAGGATGAAGTTAACCCACAAACTGAAGCGCCACAGAAGCGACCACCGCCCGCATTTGATTACCTCCCCTTCCAAGCAACATCTTGAAAACAATGCAGTAGAGCGCCGATTATCCGGAATGGCCGGGACCGAGGTAGATCCGGATAATTGGATTGCCAACTTTAAAGCCCCTATAGGGCTAGGCCTTTTTAGGCAGCTTCCCTTCACACTTCTTCCAGACTTAAGACTAGCATTTGTAGTAGTGCATATTTTATCATATTATAAATGGCGTGCTTGCCATTGCCTCAATGTTTTTTAAATATTTGACAGAGTTGATGTACCGATGCCATATTCAAGGACTATGTTAGGGACCGTTCATAACTGATGTCAAGCTTTTTTCCCATATATTTGACCCCCTCCCCCCCTTGTCACTATATGTCACACTTCAGCGGACCCCTCCCCCCCTGTCACATGTCACACTATGTTGCATAATGCAGGATGTCACACTTCTTGTTACCCCTCCCTCCCCTCCCCTTGTCACACTTTGTCGCAGTTTCACTAACCCCTCCCCCCCTCGAAGCGTGACATCATTTATGAATGAACCCTTGCTTCCATTTTCTCCTTTGTTCAATCTTTTCACAATTTCTATTTTTTTATCAAAAGATAACACTACTCTTTTGCGCTTCCCAGACATGTCTAAAAAACAACTTCTACACTTATTACAGATCGCAATCAGAAAAATGTGGGTTCCTTCAGTATGAAAGCGCACAACCACGTGATCATTTCGCGAGGTGCACGGTTTATCTTTTATTCAAGTGACTTTCTCAAAACAGTTTTCCTGGAAATTTAGTTAAGCATAAATAATTTAACTCGACCCCTTGACAGTGAATGCAGTACTTGCACTATTTTTCTTCTGTTAGTTTCAATACTTTACTTCCGCTCTAAAAAGAATCTTAATCCCTTTGTTCAGTTCCCTTCAGTATGTACAATTCCCCATGCTAATTGTAACTGAATGGAACAGACCTTGAGGGAAAGGGGTGGGGAGGGAGGGGGGAGGGTGATCCCTCTTTCTTGGAACGCCAAAAGGCAAAGGAGAAAGGAAGGTGGTTTTCGACCTTCAATCTGAACTTTAGTGCTTTAAAAAAATATATATATATTTTTGCAGAGCACAGGGGAAAAAAACGCATGATCTCCGACCGATCCGGTTGATTGGACATCCGGATAAGTGGCGCTCTACTGTATATGCAAACTGCAGCAACACAACACCGTACTTGCGCATGCGCAAAAGCAGTTCGACGAAGTAAAGAAACAATGCTTTTTGCTTTAACAACCAGAAAAAGTGAAGACGTTATTAGGTTCGTCCCAAAAAATATCAGAAAAGATCCCATGAAATATTTGTTCTGAATACTGCATTCTGAATACTGCCGCCCATTTAAAATGGGGCGCTTTAGAAAATGAATGGAAGGGAGAACGTTTTCTGACGTTCGCGATGTACTATTTTAATAAATATATAAGTAGTATTTACAGTAAAATGGCTCGAATTTATTTAGAAAAAAAACGAAGAAGGAGAAAAAAATAGTTTTTAATTGATTTAAAGAAAAGAATCAAACTAAGCTTCATATTTGTTAATTGCGATAAAAACTAACAAAATAATTAATTCTTTAAAGAATATTTGTACTTCTTTTAAACATAATTTTTGCAGGAGAGTCTGAAAAAGTAGACCTATCAATCTAACACAAGCATTGGTTTTAACTTTCAGTCACGTTACTAATCCTAATATAGTAATACTAGTACGCCCGGCAGTCATACGAAATGCCCGATGTTCTAGATATTATAAATTGTAATTAAAGTGATTTGTGCTAAGGTGTCTGCTAATTCAAACTGAATGACCCAGGTCAGGCTGCGAGGAAACCCCTTTGCTTACTGCCCCACACTACTATATATTTATTTACTATATAATCAAATTGTTTGCGAAAAATATATATTTATCATCGAAAGAACTTATTGAAAATTTTATTATGCTTTTCAAAACAACAGTTTTAACGAAACTGGGAAAAAAGAGCGCTGCCACTCTAATAAGAAAAATAAAAAGAGCGCAGACGATAAATAAATAAATTAAAAAGAAAGAAAGGATTAAATTAAATTCGCGTATGCATTCATTTCTAACGGAAATTGAAAATACAGCGAAGCCTCACTCAATATGCTACTAGATGAACGTTTTGATTATGATTTGTATATTTGTTACATTTGTTAAATGGCAACTGCATTGATTTGTTTGCTCACACGGCAACTGTAATTATACTGTTGGAAACGACAGCAACAATGCAAAAATAAGAGAAGTCACATCGATCTTGTTTAAAGAATGATTTTATTTTTTACTTTTTAGCGCAATTTTTAATTTGAAGTCGGTTTTGTTTTTTTATAAAAAATATTTTATTTTATTCTTTTTAGTGTAAATACAATTTGTATATAAATACTCTATTTTTTTAAAAAATCCATAACAAAGGGCAAAGCTTCTTTGAATTAATGGCACTACAAACTAATCATTTGTATGATAAATTCCCTTTTGAAGCCTATTTTAGCAAACAAACTGATTGGATTAATTTTTGCCACAGAGAAACCTTCAGTCAAACTCTTGCTGTAATTTCTTTTAATATTATAGCCCATGACAACAAACATGTTTTGAACAATGCTTTTTTTTTATTGATAGATTTCCCAACAAAGAAAAATCAAGCCAAGCCTTTCCAATTAAAATAAAAAATACTTATTTTTCGCTCGTAACGTTTTTTCTAAAGAACAAATGTAGTCAAATTGATTTGCAATATTTGAGTTAGACAACCCTCAATCGATTAAAGAAAAAATCATCGAAATCGGTTCATTTAGTCAAAAGTTATGGATGAAAAGACAGAAAAAATACTACATTTCTGCCCATAACTTTTTTTCTAATTATTGAATATGGTCAAACGAAAGTACGGGACCTATGGGAAACCACCCTCGATCGATTAAAAAAAGAATCATGAAAATCGGTTCATCCGGTGTGAAGTTATGAGTGGACAAACAAACAAACAAAAAAAAAAAACGACATACATACAATACGAATGTATAACCTCCTTCCTTTGTGAAGTCGGTTAAAAATTAATTGAGTCACAATTTTCATTTTTGCGGCGATGCGTTTCTCGGGTCGTAAACATTAACCGTGCCGAATGTGGTCCCGATCGGTAAAACGGTCTAGGATCCTATCGCGGACAGACAGACAGACAGAATAAGGCGTTTATATATAATAACATGTATATATGCATATCCCATACTAGGATTGGAAATATGTCTTAAAAGCAAATGTTGTGAGTAAATCAGTTTACTCTTGTGATTCATAATAAATCCAAACTGATGCAAACCTATACTGTATGCTGCCGGTAATTAATTTGCATTAAAATAATATAATATATATTGGTTGAAGCTCCAATCTTTCGTGATTTTGCATGAAAATATTAACCTAAATTGTATTCATGATTAATTGCTGAATTAAAAACTGACAAAAATGAAAAAAGAATGATTGTTTTTGATTATACATGTTGCAGATGCTAAACTTTAAAAGAAAAAAGAAACACGTAGTTTTCCCCCCACTTTTTTTTATATATCCAAATTTCATTAATGCATGTTGACTTGTTTATTTGACAACACTACCGGTTCACCTCTAACCAAAATACCTATGCATAGTGCGTGCATTTGCAACAAAGCGTGCTGAATTTTACGAAAATTATTACAATAATTTTGATTAAAAATCGGGAAATAAATACAATGTCGGATGGGGAGGAAAGGATAATTTGAACAATAGATGGCGATCTTATAGAAAAGTTGTTAATTCAAATCCTTCAATTTATGCAATCTCATAATAGAAATAGTTGATTACTGTTTTCGCGCATCTAACAGTACTTAAAGTAAAGTCTGGGACAAACGTTCAAGAAAGAGCGATCGCCATATTGTATCAACAAGCAACAAAAAATTTAACGCAACTTGCGTCTGTATCGCTCGGTAAAAACGCGCCGCGTGTAGCAGGTAGGAAATATGGTCGAATATGGAAGTATCGTTTGTGCTGCCTCAGTGTGCGAAAAAAAAAAAAAAATTCGCTTTTTGAGAAGATAAATTTTTTGCTTTTCTTAGTTTTTATAAAATATAACTTTTGTTACATTTACTTAACTTTTAAAGCTGTGGAGGGAATCTGCCCCACAGCAGGGAGAGGGGGCGGGGTCATGAGGACAGCGCCAATGAAATATCTAGGACGTAACTAGAGGGGGCAGGCATTATTTTAGGGGCGCCAAATTGACTAAATGTGTGTGTTTACATGAATACATACACAATTTTTGTGTATATATAACGGGGAGGGGGCGGAAAATCCTGATCTTATCCCAGTTAGAAAATGACCTAGTTACGTCCCTGTCTAGGGGTTTTTTATCAACGTGGTTTTATCCATTTGAGAGGGTAGGGCTCCGTAATATTAAAAAAAAAAGCTAGTGTTTTTTCCGTAGTAACGTTTCCGTTTTTTTTTTTTTTTTTTTTGCAACATAACATGTAAAAAATTAGCTTTAAATTGTAGTGAAGAAAAGAAGTGGCAATGGCGTAAAGGGAAACATTTTGATATTAAAAAAGAAAAAGATGAATTGAAAATTTTCCCGTACACATAGAATCAACATTTATAGACATCATTTGTAAACAAACTTTTGTAGTATCCGTTTGGCTTGGGTACGCTCAGCTAAATTAAACTCTTTGTGCAGTTTAGTTAGAGCTCAGGTGCCGATGTCTAGGGGGAAATAGAGCGGCAAAATTCTCAACTGGTAATGGCATCCGCGGATAGTGGTGGCTACATGAAAGAATGCATGCCGGTTTCCGGGGAGTGCAATAGGTCTGCAAAAGGTAGTGACGATACGCAGCCCCATTAGAAAGAATACAAATAATTTAATAGTTATGAATTACATATTACTCATTCTAATATGAAATTTCTGCTACATGGAATAAAAGTTTAAGATGAAAAAATGGGTTTTGCCAGTCAAAATAATAATAAAAAGAATGATAAAAACCATAATAAAATAATCGAATCGACAGACAAATATTAATTTTGTTGTAATATTATATAAATCGTATTTTCTAAAGAACAGTTTTGCCGGTGTTTCTTTTTTTGATGTTCCTTTCTACAAATTACTTTATTTCATACAATTATTTATTTTTAATTTCGCACATTCGTAATTCACTTCGTCCCAAACACATCGCTATAACAGTTGGGATCCGCAGATATGCGCACGAAGCTTATTCATTCCCATGCTTGTAGCCTCCATGATGCAATAGCCGGAAGAAAAATTGTTGACATTAATTAGAAAGTTAAAACACTTCTCATGTTTCTTTAAATATTTTTTAAGAAAATTGTAATACAGAGTGTGATTAGTTAAGAGTCATTCTTCATAAAAACCATTAATTAAGGTTAAATATAAAATAACTAGAAGCTTACTGAGCTGGTAAAAACCTAAATTAGACATATTTGACTTTACAGGCAATCAGTCAATAACATCTGGCATTAAAAAATGATAAATTTCTCGAACTGTAGGTAGTGTAGAAGATTGTAATTTCTATAGTGCTGCTTTTGTAGGAAACAACGGACCACTTTGACCTTAATGAATTCACTAAGATTTGGGAAAAACCACTTAAGTCAACTTATGTTCTATTTCTCAAATTTATTTGCTTGTTTGTTTTACAACCATTTCAGGTCACATATATTTTCGAGTTTATTTGCTTTTCTCAATGGATATGCCTCAAACTCTCGTCCAATATTACGGATAGAACAGGACAGTACGATAGTTTATTACAATACAAGGAAGGAAATTACAAGAATACACCTGGGGCAGGGTGGGAATCGAACCCATGACCTCGTTACTACGTTACTGCGCGCAAGCAGCGGGCGGAAACTGGTAACTAAGACCGCTCGGCCACCGAGGCCCCCTCAAACAGGCCCTCAAATTTCTTTCTTTCTTATTAGAATACTCTCACCCAACATTGGTGTGCATAAGTGGTCAATCTAGACAGGTGGTCAAGTTACAAAGGTTTCTCTACATTATATAATATAGAACTAATTCCGTTTTTACATGATAAGTAAATAACTAGTGAAGTAAATATTTAGTTTTTGTTCAATGTCTATGAATTTTTTCTAAGTCTCTAAAGGTTGAAAAAATATAAAACTTATTATCCGCACATTTTTGCATTATTAACTACCAGTTCTCTTTTCTGCTTAGTCCTTAAAGCTATATATATTAGTATAACACGGCACAGGATGGGTTTTGGGCGTGGCGCTATACCATTGTGGTGTCTTGTCCGCTTATTTTCGGTGGCAATTTATTCGTCCGCGAGTTAGCGACGGTGATTTGAGTCTGAAACACGAGAAATGAACTTCATATACTAAAAATCTCAACGCCACCAGAATTGCACTTCTAGACCTGTACAACGATTTCAAGGAGATAGGATTCGAAAGACTTGAACGGTCAAGAAATTTGGTCAATCATGAATTTTAACGACACCCTTCACCACATCAACGAAAAGACGATCTCCCTTCTTCAAGAAGCGACAGTTGACATGAGGGACCAAGAGTCTGAAGCCAAAATCCAAGAATTAGAAGAGAAAATAGGAAAAGAAACCAAGACTGCCTTTCTTGAATTTAGCAAAAATCCAGGACCCGAACAAGGTTATTAAAGAAATGGCGGCCGCTACTGGAGCAAAAATCAAGGCAAAAATTTACAACGACGAGGTCAAAGTTGAAGCTGATTCCAAAGAAGAATTCCACAAGCTTGAGGCCTACGCTACGGAAAAGAAAATGGAGCACTGGGTTAGGCGCTATGCCGAAAACCCCCCCATCAAAAGGATTATCAAAGGTCTCCCAAAGGACTACTCTGCTGATGATATTCTACTCAGCCTGACCGAGAAAAGCCTAGAAATTTCGAAAGTTGTCCAATTCAAGAAGGGAGGCTCCCTACTACCCATTTTTCTGATAATAGCCCCGGACATCGATGCCAACAAATGCCTCGAAGATCAAAGGTACATCGGCCACTTCAGGATCAAATGGGAGAAATTAAGAAGGAGGAGCAATAGCATCCCCCAGTGCTTCAATTGCCAAGGCTTCTTCCACTCTGCCTTCAACTGCCGAAAATCCCCCAGCTGCCGTTACTGCGGAGAGTCGCACGACTCACGCATCTGCACCCAAAAGGAAAAGAGTACCTGCGTCAATTGCAAAGGTGAGCACGGAGCTGCAGACCCAAGCTGCCCCCGGAGACCCAAGACCCAACACCAGAAAGAGCGCGCACCTGCCGGCAACCTCAAGCGCTCCATGCATGTTGAGATTCAGGCCATGATGGCCAAGCTCCACCAGTTCAGCGCCGCTCTAGGAATGTAGACCTTCACGGATTCTGTAACTCGGCCTTCGGGCGACCCTTCACACCCCTTCCCTCCCACCTATCCCCTCATACCGGGTAAAAGGGCCCTAACGGGCCCTGTGGACCCAACTCATCTTGCCAATGCCAATATACTAAAAATTACTTCAACAAACTGCAATTTATCCTGGTGAATTTTGAGGATTTGCACCTAACGCCTTTTGAGTATTCCCTGGTTCAAAAAATCTATCAATGTTTTTTAACTGCAATGTTTTTCCTCGTGATATTAGTTGATACATTCTAAGTAGGTGGGGTACGTATGAACGTATGTCATCCGGCAGCTACTTTTAATTCAAGAAATTCCCTAAATAGGAATCAAAATTGATTTATTTGCGATTAAAATTAGAATAACGTGGTGTTTTAATTCTAATTTTTTACTTTTCGCAAATGTAGCTGCTATGTCGGGACAGGGACAAATCTTTCAAAAATTTATGTGCGCTCCTCAGCCATGCGCCATTTTGGTAAGAATTCTATCAATATGATTTTTAAAGCTAATTTTTTACTTATTTAAAGAGAGGAAGATGGACTGCTTGGTAAGTAAACCTTCTTAATCGATAGCATATACACGAAGATCTCTGAAAATCGTTCAAAGAAACTCATAAAATCATCAGTATGAATGTACATGTTTTCTATTTATACATTCTTTTTCCAAATCATGCTAATTAAATCATTTTCAAGAGTCAAATTTGCCATGCCGGATAACCGAATCTTTCGTACAAAGGTGAAATCGGATTAGCGGTCCTACACTGGGTATGCGATACCTGGGGGGGGGGGGGGGGAGCGTGGCGAGACAAGTGCCATTCGATCCTCTCCTTTGGTGCACCCCTGTACATTTACATTATTTTACTAATGTGTCAATCCCCGTATAACGGCTTTGATAAGTTAAGGAGCATTTAGGTATGGTTCCCGAAAATGCGATTTTGAAATTCTATGTGCATTGATGGAGGGGAGTCTGACCATTAAAATTTCTCATTAGACAGAATTTTCCCCTATATAGTTTCGTCTGCTAATTCGGTAAATTCTCGTAAAGGATCTTCAGGGCTAACGTTGTCCCACCAAATTGGGGGAAAATTTCTTTCTTTTCCAGTTTGGAGCTGGAAATCATTAGAATTATTATTACATTATCAATTTCAATTTTATAATCAACATCAATAATTCTGTCGCAAACGGATTCCTGAAGAACACTGAATCAAAGCGAATGACGACACAATGCAAAATAAAATAAAATGAAATAAAAATTTAAAATTATTTTTAAAAAAAGTGAATCGTTTTAAATACCAGTAATAGTCTTCAAAGAAGTGAATATAATTTAAAAAAACGTCGCTGCGCTCTCAGCACGCCTACCCATGCAATTCCGTCTTGTAATTGCGGTTTACGCACCGCGAAATGTGTGGCAGAATCATAGGTGTTTATAAATTGATGGTCTCATGTGGAATTTTAAGTCATCGAGTTTTAAAAATATATATAGAGGGAGTTTCAGCGTTATCATTCTGTCAAAGCGATGTCTATAAAAAATAAAACACTACAATTTTTTAAACTGTCTGATTAATTGTAACAGTTATTGCTGTACGACAATTCAGGCCCGTAGCCAAGTGGGGGCAGGACGGGCAATGCCCGACCTGGAAAATGCTTTGCCGGTCCTAGCGTGATTAATTCATGGCTGGATAAATTATACCTGAAAATCTATGGTATATCTTCTACTTTTTCTACATTGACAGCAATTAATCGTCCCGAAAGATTTTCTATGACGCATCAAAGAATGGCAGATTTAGCTTTCTTAGCATTCGAAAGAAAACGGACTGCAAACTTAACTTTAGAAGTGCTGAAAAAATTGCGAAAAGTGCGAGCAAGGAAAGAAAATTACAACTATATTAATTTTTTTTTTATTGTAACGTACCGATGCATGTTTTGTGCTTCAATATCTTCGTTTTAATGATCGTTCACAATAAAATACTCTTTAAAAATATTCACTTTTTTAGGTTATTTCATATATTTTATTAATTTTCAAAAGACATTAATAGAATAAGCTTTAAACAATTCTGCCTTTTGTAAGTTTTAATCAAGTACTTCTTTTAAGATCAAATAACTTCATTATTGAATTAAATTAGTATTAGTTTCATTAATTAATTGTTTAATTAATCAATTAATAATTTAGCTAGTTGCATTCATTATTAAATAAATTCTTAATTTAAATTTTAAGAAAACGCCCAAAATGGAGCATAAATTCTAACATGTTAGAAAAAAATTTAAAAACTAGTCTGCCCCTCCTGTCGAAAAGTTTGCCCCCCCCCCCCCTGGAATCAAAGTCTGGCTACAGGCGCCTGCGACAATTGCATCATGTGGTTTTAAGCCTACAAGCATTACACTGATGATCGAATGAGCTACGTTCTCATATTTACAGATCCCAACTCTTATAGCAATTTTAGGTAAAATCGAATTGCACATGTGCGAAGTGAAAATAGCAATAATAATTATTACAAAAAACAAGGAAAGATAGCGAGCTTTTCAAAATGAAATTAGTGACAAAAATCAATTTGATTTTAACTTGTTATTTATTTTATTTTGATTGCCCTTATTTAATATTTTGGTATTCACCTGTTTACTTTTTTTTCACCAAAACGTTGCTATAACGATTGGGATCAGAAAAATTTTTGACAAACGTGCGTTTACGAAAATAACTCTCACAGCAAAAGTTAAGTTTCTTCAATTTACTCTTTAGTTATTTATTTACTCAAAACTTATTTTCTACTCTTTGTTTATTTATTTTACTTATTTTAGGATTTATTTATTTTTAATTTTCTCTTACATTTTTGATTTTTTATATTATATGTTATTCATTTTTTTTATTTTAAAACCTTTTTGTATTGGAATATTTATCGCTGACTTATTTATTTATTCCATTTTTCTTTCTCCTTTTAGTCTTCTAGCACACGCAATTCAATTTTTTTCCCGTTATGCCTCGAAGAAACAATTATCTTCCTTGAAAATGAGTTTGGAAAAGCTATTTTTCTGCTCTCAAGCAGGCGTGTTTTGTACACACATATCTATAACAGTTGGGATCCGCAATAATGCATCTCCAATATAATTAACGGTGTAATGATTGATTAAATGTTGCTAAGAAATGTAAATTTCTCGATGTACTGTAAACGAAAAAACTTGACACCTCAAATGGATGGAGATGGATTTTTAAACAAATAAGTCACTTTGGAAAGACTAAACATTCATTTCTTAAACGAAGAAATAGCAATGCGACCAGTTAGATATCCGTCGGAGCACCACATCCCCTCAGCCGATTCGTCGGAAGGAGCAGGTAAAGTTCCGGCAGCTCATTTTACTATAAGACAATTAGTCGGAATTGAGACGTGTTTTTCGCATTATCTGCAAACTTGAGAAACAAAGGTGAAGTGTCATTGGTGTAGATTAAAGAAGGGATTAAATTTTTACTATGAATTCAATGCATCTCACCATTATATAAAAAGTAGCTTGGTTTTTTCCTCTATACTCCATCTTGAAGGCTGATTTTTTTTTTTTTTTGCCTTTTTTTTAATTTATTCTACTGCTATTGATGTAATATAGTTTAAGTAATTCATTTAACGATGTAAAATTTAGTTCATGAAAAAGGCGCTTTAAAGTTTGAGCACGGAAAGGTTGTTTGCAAACAGAGACTATAAGGATTTAAGTTTGAAAATTCGGCCGATAAGTAAAAGACACGCAAGGGAGCTCGCGTAGAGTGCGCAGTAGATATCTGCGCTGAAAACGAAAGACAGCCAGTATAAGGAACTTTCGCGATGCTTACTGTCATCTAGTTGACAATACGTGCATTTTGCGTATCGCCATCTTTGGATAAATATTTAAACTATACAAAGATATTTAACTGTGTTTTCTTTTTAATTACATACCTTTAAAAACAGTTGAAAATAAAAAGTAATACCGTTTTTTCATTATATAAAATACGTCGCATCTGAGTTTTTAGTACAAGCGAGTACTAAAAATTGTACTCGCTCTCGTGCGAAATTTGAACTTTCAGTCCAATTTTTTAAGCAATGTTAAATAAGTATTTGGCCAGACTTTAGGCTAAGATCAAAATGTAGTATCTGTTCTTATCAGCTTAATCCCCAGCGCGAGGCGCTCTGGGATCGTGGTACTGACTCTGGTCGAGGTCGGGAAAGCGGTCATCGCGATTTATTGCATAAGTTTTCTTTAATCTCTCATGTGTTCTTGCATCTGCGGCGTCTAATTCCTGACTTGGAGACATCATTCTCATCTGGCTATGGAACCGGCGATTATGGGGAGAGGTATTTTCGTCTTGTTTCCCCTGTCCTCAGTTTTCCCCCTTCTCCTGCGGTGCCCTTAGCTACGGACACTAGCGCGTTTGGTAGCGCCATCTGGTGGGACTTTTTGTCCCTTTTTTGTTGCTCGTGTTATTATTTTTCTTTTATCTTTTTGTGTCTTTTGTTCTATTTTTCCTTGCCGTTTTATCTCTTGGCGTTGTTTTATTTGCATGTGCGTTCTCCCATCAGTTCGTTCGTGGAGTCCGCATTTTCTGTGTCCTCCCTCCCGTTTTCGAGGGTTGTGTGTTTTCTGTAATTCTTTTTTTTTAATTCTTTCTTCTTATTATTGTAGCTGTGTTGTTCAGTTTTCGTGCCTCACTTGAATGTTCTTTCTGTGTTTTGTTCTGTTTTTGTGCATTAACCCTGTGCTCTCCTGGTTTTTAAGTGCCTACCAGTTTTCTTCCGTAGGCACTTTGAACGTCTCAGTTTTTCCCTACGTTTCCCGGTGATTTATGCTCTCAGCGCCATCTAGCGATTGCTAGCGTCTTTAGGCCTTCTTTTCTTCCCCCATAGGGCATTGTTGTTTTATTATTATTTTTTTTTTAAATGTGTATATATATATATATATATATATATTTTATTTCTCACTCGGAGTTGTGCCCTGTCACTATGACCGACACTTCCTGTTTACTGTGTGGTTTTATTACCTTGGCTTTCACTTCTTCTGAGACCCCACCTCGTTCGTTGTCGCTATTTTTAAGTGTCTGCCACGTACTCCCTTCCTTGACGTCTGGGTATGGAGCAGCCTGCCGACAAGTCTCCCGAGCGGGCCTTTCTGGAGATCCTTGCTGCCGCCGCCCGGTTTGGATTCAAGCATCCGTCGTCACCACCTCAGTGTAGCCCGTCACCGGAGCCTCATTCTCCTGAACCTGATGCTTGGACGTCGCCTTCCGCCAACGTACCGGTCAGCAGCCAGCCCTTCTCCTGGATCAGACATTCCTCTCCCCGTGCCACCCCCTGCCGGACCCCTAAGCTGGAGAGAGATTTCCAGCTGACGATGGAGCCTTGCATCGAAGTGACCCAGAGTGAAGTGACCCCCGAAGTGTCGATTGAGCCTTCGCCCATCTGCCACCGGACAAGGGCTCAGGTCGCAGCTGGCCGCTCCTGTCGTCCGTCTGCAGTCCTGCCAGCCACCGAGAGCCTTGGTTCTCACACTGCACCTGAAGCTAGCACCAGTGCGCCTACGCGGCGGCTCTCCTCCGGTGTGGACCTGCCTGATACCCCCGACGTTGCTCAGCCTCTTCTCACCGCCTCTTCAGTGGCGTCGGGCGCCTCGGGGGGTTTATTGACCCCGGTGATGCCAAAGTCCTTCCTGTGCAAGAGGTGCGGCTTTTCTACTTCTTGTCCCGTGGAGAAGAGGACTCACCTCGACGTTCACATCGTGGAAGCCTCTGAAGTTCTGGGCAGCAGAAAGGAGGCCAAGAGGCGACTGAAGAAGCGACTGCTCCAGTGCCAAGCTGTTGGAAGTGTCCCCCCAAAAGCTGCAGAGGGTACCCTTTCTGAAAAAATTCCTTCAGGAAAACCTATCTACCATTTCTGACAACCTGTCTGCCATTTCTGCTTCGCCTTCTGGTACCCTCCCTGAGGATGTCCAGCTACTCGCCACGTCTGCCGAAGCAGTGCTACCAAGGACTACCCCAAAATGCGGTCAAGCCCTGGTGATCGACGTAGCCCCCCCCCCCTGCACCACCGTCACTCGCCCCTTGACGTGTTTTTCGGAGTGCTGGTTCTCTGCACGTTGTATTCCCGGCTTCCAACTCCTTCCGGTGCACCGAGAGTGGACGCTCCGCGTCGTGGAAAGCGACCAACTGGCGGTCTGCGAAAGGCTCCCTGGTTCGTCACCTTGGTAGGGAACATGGTGTTCTGGTTCTGGAGACAACGTACTGGTGCAGTGTATGTAGTCAGCGCATCCCAACCAGGCCGGCCCGTCATCCTTGCCTGGCCGGCCGAGCGGTTACCGACCCCACAAGTCTCATCGGTCGTCATCCCTGCTCTGTGTGCGACTTCACTGCTTTGTCCAAGAGGGGACTTAAAAACCACCTTGCCGGGCATCATCGCAGGGATAGGGAGGCCAACAGTATTCCCCTGGTGATCCCTCAGCGAACTCTAAAGCCTCAATCGCCCGGACGCCCTCGTCGTGCTGAGGAATAAATTGTTCATTGTGGACGTCACCATCCCAGCGGAAAATCGCCTGGCCGCATTTCTCCAAGCCAGGGAGCGAAAGCTTGGAAAATACGCTCCCCTCTGCGACATCTTCCGGGGACAGTACGATGAGGTAACTGTTGTGCCTATCATCGTCGGGGCGCTTGGAGCCTGGGATACACACAACGACCCGTTTATGCGGAAAATATGCTCTCGCCGTTACCTCAGTAAGTTTAAGAAGCTGGCCGTCAGTGACTGCCTCAGGTGGTCGCGCTTCATTTACGTGGAGCACTTGACTGGCACCCGGCAGTATGGCCAGGGAGACGCCGCCGAGGCGGCTGTCAATGCACAACACCTCTCTTCGGGTTGAGGCCGGTGTCCTCTGCCTTCATGGTTTTTGCCGTGCTGTACCAATTTGAACTCCTGCTGCTGACTTCTCTTTGTGTTTGGGCCTGCCTCTTATGTATCATAGACTTCTGGTTTATAACCTTTCGTTTTTTCGCTCTTGTATAACTGCAACTCCCCCTACTGTCTGTATTATTAACCAGTTTTTGTTCCTATGTAATTGTTCACTCCTTTCTTTGTTACATTCATTTAAATCACACTGTAAATAAAACATTTTCTGTTCTTATCAGCTTAATATCTGATACACTGTCCAATGGACAGTACGATATTAAACTAATTTTTGAACCTAGGCTTGTGGTTTGGAATTTATTGCGCCCTTGCCACGGGTCGGCCTGCTATTGCATTACTTGCAGGAACGGCCCACATCACTATAAAAAGTAGAATTCACATTTTCTGATAAATAAATCTTTTACTTCTCATAGGGTAGCAGTCTTGCCGATGTGTGGGTAATTACCCGAAAATCGTGTGTTTTGGAGGGAATTTATAAATGGAGGGTATTAAAATTTAAAATCGTAATAAAAAAAAGTTTTTCATAAAAAAAATTTTTGTGGCGCCTAAATCTCTTTCTTGATGCAACTAAGCCATGAAAGCAGAAAGGGGAAAAGCCGAAAAGCATTAGTGCTGTACGCCATTGCATCATGGAGTACTAGGGTACAAGCAGTACGCAGCTGATCGAATGAGTTTGTCCGCATATCTACGGATCCCAACCGTTATATCAATTTGTTTGAGAAAAAGCGAATTACTCACTCGAGAATTAATACCAATAATAATAATTATTTTTAAAACAAGGAAAAGAACCGAGAATTCTAAAATGAGATTCGTAAAAAAAAATCAATTTAAATATAGTTCATTTTTTTTAATGCTTGTTTTTATTTGTTATTTTCGTTTTCGCCAGTGTGGAATTAATTTTTCTACCAATTTCTTGCTACAACAATTGGAATCAGAAAAAGTGTTGGTTCGCGAGCGTTTACGAAAATAAGACTCACAGCAAAATGATTTTTTTCCCTTTGTCTTTCAATTACTTATTTACACAAGATTCGTTTATTTCACTTTTTGTTTATTTATTTTTCTTATTTTGGGAATATTTGGGTTATTTTTCTTTATTATTTTTTAATGATTTATATTAACGTTGAAATAATTCTTGAATTAAATTTTATGTTTAATTAATGCCATACAATAAGTTCAAATGCTTTTGTTAATATTCAATAACGTACTGGGTACGTACAAATTTGGTTCATGCATGTATCCTTTAGACAAACATGCCCGGGCGGGCATGTAAAATATTTGTAAAGATTTTTCGAACCCTGTGACATACTAATCTTTTTCAATTCATGAATTTCCAATCTTAAACTGCGTTCTTCCGCATCTTTATTCCTGCCAGAACTTTCTAATTGCTACACCGTTGCATCATAATAGTCTGAAAGGCGTTACATTTCTTTTTTTTTTTTGCAACTCTAAAAGTTGCGTCCAGTCATTATTAGAAAAGTAGTTAAAGTAATCATTAGCTTCTTAAATTACAGAATCAATAAAATATGCTGAAGAAAATATATTATACAAATACATCAAAACAGTTTGTTTCACGCACATTTTTAAAAAATTTACTTCTTACAACATACGTGCAGCCCAGTGTTTTCAATTAAAAGTATTTTGAAAAAGCATACGAGAAAGGAAATTTTTATAGAGAATTTCATTCAGTTAGAGTTGTTAGAGTTGGGGGGGGGGGGGGTGTATTTAGTCTTCAATTTTTTTTAAAAATAAAGAATTAACACTATTAGTTAAAATAAGAAATACCCTTGCATTTTAAGAATTTACGGCTACTTTTCGCTACGAAATTGACACGTACAGAAGCAAATCATAAACAACGCATCCTTTGTAGAGGAGAATTATGTGTGTTTCAAAACGAAATGGAAACACATGGAATTTTATTCCTTATTCATGTAAAAAGCTACATAGAGTAATCAGCGTTGCCGTTTGAAAAATCTGACGTTACCTATTTGCCTGTCGTCGGCTCCACCCATTTGCGGTGTCAAGTGCTTAAATTTCGATATGTTTGTAGCATTTAATCAATCATCACTCCGTTGATTATTATTAGAAATGCCTCTTTACGGATCCCAACCGTTATAGATATGTAATAAGAAACAAACGAATCGCACAAGCTCGAGAACGGAAAAATAAATACCCACAGCTAAAGGCGTTTTGGAAAATCATTTTCAAGGAAGAAAATTGCTTTAGCAAAACCTGAAGAGAAAAAATTGGTTTTGCGCATGCTAGAAGACCAGAAAAAGAAGGAAAAATAAAATAAATAAGTACGTAATTAGTAAACAATTAAAAAACTGCTCAGAAAGTTTTAAAATGAAACAATGAATAAGATTTTAAAAAATCGCAATCGAAAGAAGAAAATAAATAAATAAATCCCAAAACTAAGGGAAACAAATGAAGAAAAAGTGAAATGAACCATTCATCTGCAAATAAATTAGAGAAGAACGAAAGAAACCAACTCAACTTTTGCTGTGAGTTATTTTCGTAAACGCGCGTTCGTCAACATATTTGCGAGTCCTAAAAGTTATAGCAAGGTATTGGAAGAAAAAATTAATTCCCACTGGCGGAGAACAAAAATAACAAATAATAACAATCGTTATAAAAGTAACATTATTGGAGCTTCAATGCGGGACGTTAAAAGTCCCGTTTTCTCACCAGGATATTGATTTTGGAAGATATCCAATATCGAACCCGTCATGTGTGACTGGTCAGTACCGTACATCCGGCTATGATGACCGAAATCTGCAAATTCTATACATTTTGAAAAACACATTGCAGCTTATAAATCGCTGTACATTTTTAGTTTCCGTATATTTTTAAAATATGATAATTGAATGAATTGTAAAAATCAAAATTTACATGTCGGATAAACGGATCTTTTTTGTAGTGGCCGGATCAGATTCCGGAATTAGAAGTCTTGGTCGGATACTGGATGTCCAACCACCTCCCTTTACCTTGTTGTTTCGTATTTGCAGTTTTTAAGTTTGGCAACCTGGTTGCAAACAAGTTAAAACCAAGTGAGAAGTGAGATACATCCAATTAATAAATTAGATTCATTTACCAGGAGTTCCCAACACCATTTCAGCAATTTCTTGCCGAAGAAAACGGATTTTTCGTCGACAATGTTCCTATTGGAGTGCTATTTTATCCGCTTATCTCATATTGGGGACTCACTAAGGGCAATTTTTGTCATTAAATCATCTATACCCATCGTAAAACACTGAAAAATGCTCCACCTGAAAACGAAAATCAACTGCTTCAGCGGCAGGTTGGCTGAAACTTGAATGCACAAATCATTCCGTGGAATGTCTGAGTCAGGCCATTAGAGCGCGCAGGTGCACTATAGCCACCCCCAGCTTTGCACTATAGAGTTTTTTCTACGTAGACTGTCTGGCTCAAAAAACCAGAGAGAAGGTTCTTGATTGTAGACAGTGTGCTAAATCAAGGAAGCTCCACAAGAGATCTGAATGTTTATTTATTAAGTCAACAGCATGTAAAATACTGGTAGTAGTATGCAGGAGTGGACTGGGGAAAAAAATTTGGCACTGGAATAAAATAAACCGGTCCTAAAGAAGGACAACACCAGGGATCGGAAAATGAATGGCCACCCCCCCCCCAACCGAAAATTTTGTAAATTTACACACTAAAAACAATAACAGCATTTAAAAGAGAATTTAGCTTTCAATTTTTTTTTTGAAGCAAAGTGGACCAACTCATGAAGGCCCAGCCCTTGTACAATTGCCCAAATGACCACATAGCCAGTCCACCGCTGGTAGTGGCCAAAATTGCGTTCTTGTTCGAAAATGAAGTTTTTACCCTCCAACCCAAGCAAAAATATCCTCGAATACCTTTCTCAAATCTACTACGAGATCGCGACTTGAGAAAAAAACCCTCTCTGTTCACTTTTTTGTTTCAATTCAATGCGGCTTGCAATTCTTCAAGAGCTGTTCTTTTTGCACAAAATAATCTGTTTCAAAAGCGATTATTATTATTATTTTTTTTTTTTTTGAAATTTTTTTTATTTGTTCCACTTTAATGATCGAGTGGTCTAGGAGAGTCCTACGCAATCCATTTCACTTTACACAATTCAATTAATAAGAAAAGAGGTTTAAATTTTCAATGCAAAAGGAGGTCATTCATAGAATAAGACTATAAAAACAACGAGTTAGAAATACTATACGGTGAATGAACCATTTTGTTAGTTACATTCTTCCTGGCTAGATGGCAGCTCAAGGCGAAGTTGAAAACAAGAAAACAGCGTGCGGTATAGAAAGGTATTATTGCTTTGATCGGATAGTACTAATTCAATACTTTTAATTTAAATTTCCAAACGGCGAATACTTTGGAATCTCACTCTCTGCCACGACCACGCGAAGGTAGGCAGTTCAATGGAGGCAATTCAAGCTACGTCATTGGTCACGTGGTACCGATGAAAGCAATGTAAACAAACGAAGCTTTACATCACTTTACATCGAGTTCGACAATTCTAATTAAAAAATAGGCCTAAATAAAGTTCTTCTACTTTACATAAAATTAACACAAATACAACACTATAACTATTGTAATAATTAATAAATGTCTTTTATAATGATTAAATTAAATGTAAATACTGGGTTATAATCAGAAAAAGCTGTGAAATAGTCTAATTCATTTTAAGATAACTCATTTTGCCCAGTGAACTCCTCGTAGAACTCCATTGAAAATCTTAGTAAACAAAGAGCGGATATCACGTGACAACGGTGATCGCTCATGAATCCCTCTAGCGGTGAATTGTCGCCATTTACGAAGGAGTACATAGCAGAGAATTCTAATTTCTGACTTGTTTATACACAATACTTATTACTGTTTTTTTAACGAAAGATTTTATGAAATACTTTCGGTTTACAAGAACAGTGAACGCAGCAAGCGTGGGAAGACGGCCTTTTGCCGATTCTCAGTCGGCAGATGCTGCACCAGTTAGGGGCAGGGTTTCCGGCACAGGCAAAACTGTGTTCAAGAGCAAGGTGGCGACGGAGGGATCCCTTTGTTGTTGTCCAGTCCTTGCTTTTGAAACGACGGGTGCAGCCTTGGACGGTGCAGTCAAGGATTTCGGGCAGTGGAAAGGGCAACAGTAGATACGGGCCTCTTGTGCAGACGGCGTCGGGGCACCCGTTGCTGCTTGCAAGCTGAGAAGAAGACAGCTGCGCGGTCGGGGCAGGGGGTCCCGTAACACTGGAGGAAGGCTGGTGAATGTCCCCTAGTACCGAGTTGTCCGCAGGAAGCGGCGGGGTAGGCACTGACGGTATAGAAATGCTGCTTTCGGGGCTCTGGATCGGGGAATCCTCGGACTCCAAGAAGAGGACGTCATTTTCATTGTCGGGCTCCGGCGGCGGTATAGTGGCAATGCGCGCTCTCGTCCGGTGAGAAATTGGCGAATCACGCTGTCGTTCAGCGGCCCTTGGCATTATGAGGCAGTTCGTATGCAGCATCCGTCCAAAGGGAGATCCAGGGAAGAGGTCGGATGCGGGCGCGGGAGACTCAGGGTCCCCATGGCCAATTGGCAGCTGGCGGGCTTGAGGAAGCATTGTGCTCGAGGAAGACCAAGGGCTCCAGGCAGCGGGCGTAGCGTCAGGGAAGAGGGTGCAAGCTCCCCTAGGGCGGTAGAGCTCCGGGTGCTGTGTGTTCAGTTCGTCGAAGCTGAGGGACCAACGCAGTGGGGCCATCTGGAACACAGACGTAGAATCCCAATGGCGAGAAGGGGCGGCTCCATCAGTCGACGCCACGTCCAGGGCACGGTAGCAGACCTTTGAAGCGCTCCTTTCCTGGTACTCACCGAGTTCCTCTTCCAGTGAGGGCAGGGACCAGGATCGTCCAGGCGGGAGTCCCAACTGCTCATTCCGAAAGCTTGTGACATCAAGGGTCAGCTCCTCCTGGCGGGAGTTGTCCACAGGCATGGTGTAGCGGGACGTCTGGAGGCTCGTCCTGTGGCTTCTTGGGAGAGCTCTGCATCGGCTCGACTCCATCACAGGATCCACGCAGGAGGAGGCGAGGTCAACATCAGGCATCGCGTCCAAGTCCATAGGAACGTTAGCAACACCAGGCCTTTCGAACCAATCGGTGAGCCTCCTCGCAACACACTTGGTGAAAAGCTTGTACAGGGTGTTGCAGAGTGCGATGGGTCTCCAGTTGGCGATGGACGTCGGGTCTCCTGACGGGTAGCAAGATGGAAGTTGCCGCTTTCCATGCCTCAGGAATTCTCCGGAAGGCCAGGCAGAGGTTGAAGATCTTGGTCAACGTGCCGCCGTCGGGGTCTGCACTTTTCCAGTGGGAGTAGGTGATTCGATCAGGTCCGGGAGCTGAGTTTTCCGCTGACCGGATTGCCCTGGAGACTTCCGTTGCGGCAAGTGGCAGGTCAAGGGGGTCGTCAGGGATTGCTGGAGCTGGGTTGAAGAAGGAGGCGTCGAAATCACGTTCCCTCCACGTCTCGAAGAAGTGGTCCTCGATCGTGCCCGCTGCAATGCCGCACCTCTCTGAGTCGGAGTCGGTAATTAGCCGTAAGGCACGCCGTCTGTTGCGGCGGTAAAGCTTCTGGATGGCCTGGGCGTCATCAGGACTGGGCGGGGAAGAGGGGGAACTCGGTGCATCCAGTTGAGGCTCAGGGATTTTAAAAGCATTTTTTACCTTCCGGGTAACCTCGTCCACGAGCTGGCAGAAAGCAAGGAAGTCGTCGTGGGAAAGGTTACCCTCTGCGAGTGCATCGAGGGCCTGGCCAAATTCGGCGAGCAAAGGATCCTCTTCACCGGCAGGCACCGGGAGCTGCGACAGGCCAGCGGCGCTTTCCGTGGCGGCACCATCGACGGGTGCAGTTTGAGACTCCAGTGGTGACCCATCAGCAGAGGACTGCTGGCTTTCAGGAAGGGAGGAGGGTGATTCACTGGCGGGAAGTCCTTCAGGCGGTGGGGTCGAAGACGGCCGGCGAGAAATCCTGGGCGACGAGGTTGAAGCTAGCTGGTCGACTTGCAGGGGAGGAGTTCCGGCAGGATTCCTTGCGTCCGCAATGACCGGGGCAGAAGCAGCCGGAGAGGCATCCGTTGGAGATCCTTGCTGATGTGCCGGAGTGGGGACTGCATTCGCAGCGACCGGAGGGACGGAAGAGCTGGTGGCTGTGCGGCGGAGCGGTGGTGCGGGGTCTCCTGCGACCGGTTCCATGCGGAACGGCTGGGAGGACGAGTCCCTGGCTTTGGGCGGCAATGTCTTCCTTTTTGTGCTGAGCTAGGTGTAGTGTCAGGCCTTTCCGCGTTGTGGAGGAGAATGAACACCTTGAGCAGCAGTGCGGGAGGGGTTCCGTTGGCCTTGTAACAAGTTCCCTGAAATTGACCACTTGCGGTGCAGCACTTTAGTTGTCAAATTAGACAAGTGGTCAACTTATAGCGGATGGAAATTTTTTTTTTTCATTTCTTTCACTATGCATTTATTTATTTGTAACAAATTAAAATATAGCTTCATGTATTAACGTCACTTTAAAATTGTAATTAGCTATTTTTCTCACAATTATCTAAAATATCATTAGAGAAATTTAACCTGAATGACTTACAATGCATCCTACACAACTTTAAAAGTAAGGTACTTCGTTAAAATAAAGGTAAAGATAAATATCATATTAATTATGTAAGATAGTTATATGACGGTAAAGATTTGCTAAAAATACGTAATTTTTCAAAAGGGCTACATCAGGATAGAAAAAAAGAAACTTATTTAAAGAATAAAAGAGTGCTTATAGTAGTTTTCGCATATGGTTGACTTACAAAGAATTTTAGGCCCACTTTGTATTGGTGTTTCATCCATCCAGACTAATACTAGTCTAAGAACGAAGCATAAAAAATATCCTGGAGAAGTTACTTTATTTTTTTAGCCTACTTTCCCGTAAAAGTAAAAAAAAATAACAATAAAGCATGAAAGAAGGCTTAATGTATCGTGAAAATATCGTTGGAAATCAAGAAAAGTCAAAAATAAGTGAAGTAATTAAATAAAGATTGAAAAATAAAAAATTTGAAAGTAGGGTTTTGAGATGGGGGGAAAAAGTCTGTCTGTCTGTCGGTCTGACCCCCCCCCCCCCCTTTAAAAACTTTTGAACAAATTGTCCGATTGGAAAAATTCTTTTTGCATTCGAAAGAGCTCGTCGAGGACATCTCATTTCCATATTTTACTTGAACATTTTTTGTTCAATTTTGAACAGTTCAAAAAATTTTAACATTAGCGCCTATGGGTGAAAATGAAGCAAATTATGTAAACTCTGGGTACAAAATCCAAGTTCCCATGAACAAGCTCACTGGAAGAAGTTCTTGGTGTGAAATATTGATTTGAACACTTTTTGTTCATTTTTGAACAGTTCAAAAAAAAAATTAACACACCGCCTACGGGGAAATTTCAATCCTATATAATTCCTGATCTAACGGACCGATTTGCTTGGAACAAACTTTATCGGAAAACTCTTATGACGTAGAACATGTACAAATAGAAAGTTCATCCAGAACTAACGAGCCTATTTTTCTATGCAATTTTTTGATCGGGATTTTAAAGAATATTTCTGAATTAATGAATGATTAAATGAATAAGCAAAAGAATGAATCAATAAATGAGTGAATAAATACATGAATGACTTAATAAATAAATGATTGAATGAATATGTATTAACCATTGAAAAAGGTATATTTGAAGCAATTAAGAACTAAAGCTAAACGGACACAGAGAGAGAGATAGCTAGATTATAAACTTGAATTCGGTGTATACGGGAAAGTAGGCTCGTATAGTTCTAGACGGAACTTATCTTCTCTAAAAGGAGATAAACGGATAACCATGGTAATAATTAGGCTGTCAACTTTACAAAAGTTTTTTCATAATACTCCCACCCAAATTTGAAGTACATAAGTGGTCAACATAGACAGGTGGTCAATTTACAAAGGTTTCTCTACAACTACATTATACAATATAGGGATAATTCCGTTCCTGAAAAAAAGTGGTCAACTTAGACATGTGGTCAGCTTACAAAGGTGGTCAACTTTACAGGTTTTACTGTAGTTCTTTTTACAAGTAGCTCCGACGAAAAATGCGACATTTATATTTTTCATTTACAATCCGAAAACAAGGAATCATTTCATATGTCGGGTGTTTTTTTTAAAAATGTGTTCTCTGTTTCAAAGCTCACCAAAAAGTCGCGCCAACGTCCCAAGCAGGGTACAAACTAGAAGTAAACACAAATGGTGATTAGTTTAGGCGACATATTCTTATATTTGGGTGGGGGAGGAATAGAAATTACGTATTGTTTTTCTCGTTTTTCCGTCTCTGCTGAAGAGTTGTTTCTCTAGTACGAATATAAGTTTTACAATGCACAGAGCAACGCTATTCACACTGCGTTGTTAAAACTACTGATTAGTGACTTGGGTTGAAGAGAGAGAATGCATAAAAACACTGAACTTAAAAACTTATAACTGTGTTCCAATTCACTAATTCAAATAATAGATAGAAGTATTTAAATGTGTTTTGAAGTTTTATTTTGCAGAATTTTAATTTATAAAAACGATGTAAAATTTTACTACACGCTGAAAAATGTATTATTGTTTCTATGTTCTGGGAACTATTTTAACATCTACATTTATAAACAGATAATTTTGCTGGGTTTTAAATATTGTATAACAGGTGTATGGAAAATAAAATGAATAAAAAAGACATTTTACAATATTTATTTACAATAATAATTATTATTATTATTATTTACATATAAATAATTTCAATGAGTGGATATAAATAGAAAGTTAAATTCATGTTTCTGCACGAAATTGTTTCTAAAAAATAATTTATTAATGACGTATCTTACACTTTAAAACTAAACAATTTCGTTGATTTTCTTTGTTATCATCATCATCATTATTATTGAGTACATGTAAAAAATACTAATGAGTGGATATAAATAGAAAGCTAAATTGCTAAATTCACATGTTTCTACACGAAATTGTTTCTAAAAAAATAATTTATTAATGACGCATTTTACACTTTAAAACTAAACAATTTCGTTGACTTTCTTTGTTATCATTATCATCATTATTATTGAGGTCATGTAAAATATACTAATGAGTAGATATATTTAGAAAACTTCAAATTTACTCCCCTATACACCCAACGCCAGTTTCAAAATAATTTATTGCAATTTGTACCAGCAGTAGCACACAAGTGTGCCCATACCAATACCATTTATTAGAATTATCGAGTTTTTGAAACATAACAAAAACCACACAGGCGGCTAAACATAGAGCATCCACTTTTACTCATCTGACATTTCATTGGCAAGGAGCATGACGTCGTGTTGAGTGTGGTATTACGCGTTTAATTGCGCGCCAATTTTGTTGTTACAAAATCAAGGTACTTGAAGGCAAATAAAAACAATTTAAAAACCCAAAAATTAAAAAAAAAAGTTTATCGAAAACTTTTTAATTAATAATTCTTGATATTTCTTTAACCCGCTAATAATTTTAAATACATATATATTTTTTCTCCTCCTCTCTTGCGAGAAGCAAAATAGCTTGCTCTTTGAAAATTTTAGAGCAATGTTTCTGGAAACCTCTGGTAGTGTCTAGTCATCCCATCAAATTGCATGTTGATAGAAATTTTATTCTTAAGTGTTCTTTTATGCGATCAACATTCTATGATAAACAATATACAGATTTTACTTAGGCTAATGCATATTTTTTATTCTTAATAATCTAATTAACGTATGAATTCTTCATAGGAGGTTTCAAACAGGGACGTAATTAGGTCATTTTTAGACAGGGGCAAGACCAGGCTGTAGCGCCTCCCTTTCCCCTGATGTGCACTTCTAGACAAATTTTTCAAAAGTAAGAAAAAAATTCTCATCATCATTAGTTTTTCAAGAAAATCAGTATCGTATTTTTATACGTTTTCTTTGAATCTATTCCCTTTAGATGTTTTGAAAAGTTGTTCCACGTTTTAGGTCTTATTGAAATTTAACTGTTAAATAACACTTTCTTTTTTTCTCTCTGAAGAATTACACTACTCTTATGTATAGTTACAAAATTAATAGTTAATAGTTTTAAATACATTATTCCACTATATTTTATTTTATTCTTTCAAACATCATAATCATATGCAATATAAAAGTAGCTTACTAAACATTAAGAACATCTTTTTCCCTCTAGGGACCGTTCATAAATGATGTCACCCCCTTCCACCCCCCTTTTATCACAAAATGTCACACCTCAATGGACCCCCACCCCACCTTGAAGCGTGACAAAAAATGAAGTTTCAGTCTATATTTGTCAACGTTACTGGAGGCAAGGGTTCAAGGACTCTCCACAGGAAACTCATTGAAATCTTCCTAACAATGCAATTTTGAGATTCTTTATTAATGTTAGAGGACACAGAAAGAAGTTTGGTTAATTCATCCCCCGCAAATTTTTCAAAATAAATTCTTATCTTTTAGGTTACTTTTGGTGTCTCTAGTGAGTGTTCGATGTATTTTCCCCAAAAGTGTTTCTGAAACTAAAATCTTAAAAGTGTAATATCTCTTTTCTTTCGTTTTCTTCAATTGGGTGATCTGAATTTTTTCCCGGGGGGGGGGAGGGGGGGGCGTTGGTTTGCTCCAAGTGGGCAGTGCCCCCAGGAGAGATGCCTGAAAGAAACAGATTTCAAATGAGGTTTTGCCAATTTTTGGACATTTCTTAAAGGGGGAGAGGGGATGGCATTAAAGGTGGAGAATCTCTACTTTTGTGGAATAGGTTTTGCGTTGCTCAATAAAAGCAGATATTAAAAAACTTCTGTACAATCACATGCAATGTTTCATTAGGTATTATTTTTTATATTGTACATACTAATGAAAAAACTGCAGATAACAGAGCTAAAATTACTATGAAAAAGCCTTACTTATTTGACGTTTAGTGTGTTAGCAATGAAAGAAGCTATATAAACGAGCTAAAAATACTATTAGCAGCCATCAACGCAAATTCTTCAAATCTCGGCTGCAGTTGGGAACAGCACGATTTCTAATGTAAACTGATTCATCAGTCTTCAAATGAAGAGCAAAAATTACCAATAAAAAAACAAAAACATTCTTTTCAAAGTGTTAATAGTAAAAATGAATAACCGACTAAATACTTTGATGCAACAGTATGTAGAAAACTGAAGCTCTTTGGGTGAACCACAAAATTCTCAGGAATTTCATCCATGAAAATTCACCCAAGTACAAACCTTTGCGGAATAGGCTTTGTGTGGCTCAAAAGGACGTCAAAAGCAGATATTAAACATGTACGTCACATGTAATATGTTTCATTAGGTAATTATATTTTTTTATAAGTACGTACGAATGAAAAAATGCAGATAACCAAGCTAAATGTTTTATAGTTAATTATTGCAGTAACTGTAATTAAATAAAACATACAGTGATTGATCAGACATAAAAAAAGCTGAAAATTTTTTACCCACATACTATTAGTTAATTGTGTTTCATTGAAAAAGAAGTCACGACATGCTTCTCTGAAGCAGACACCAATTAGTTGTTCATAAGAACACCCTAACTAAAAGACTTCATTAAGTAAATTTTGCAATAGTCTCATGGCAATTTTTTTCATTATTATTATTCAATATCAGTTTAAAACTTAAAAAATCTTGTTTCAAAAGGAAATAATGTTGTTTTTTTTTTTGTTATTTGTTTTAAGAACTGCTTCTTCTTGCTTTATTAAAACTTGTTTAGATGATTTTGCAACGTTATACATGCCTTATTTATACTTTCAAGCGAAGTTCATATTTTAAAAATAAATGAAAAAAAAAATTTGTTTAATTTCTTCGTAATTGAACTTAAGAGTTGAAGTGAAAAAAGTTTTGATTTTTGTGAAGGATGCAGAAAGATTGCAAAATGAATACAACACATGAGTTCCTTATTTTAACAAAAAACAATCATAAAAACGGATTTCCCCCAAATTTGAAAAATTAAATTAGTGGCAAAATCACAAGTATGATTAAAACAAAGAAATTATTTTTAGATCAAACAACTTCCGCAGAACAATTTTATGCTAGTTAATAACTTAGCTAGTTCCTATTAACTTATACTAGTTAATAGGAACTTTATAATTCCAAAAGAATTGCTGTAAACATATGAAGACATGCTTTGTTTTACAGCCACTTAAATTGTGGCTACCAGTGTACCAGTTACTTAGCGATTTCAATTCATTAATGCTATTTTAAAAACAAAATAGATTTTATGCGACTGGGAAGAAAAAACAACATATTACAAGTCTCATGTTTTTGGAAAATTTTACAATTCTTTCAAAATAGATCAGCTCATTCTTCATATTCATTGAAATAGAAATTTTTTTGTATATTTAATCACAATAGGAAACTTGCGCTCACTTTAAAAAATCATAACTGCTACTGTTCAAAAATTCAACATCTACTATATTCAATGGAGTTGCTTAACATTTCATAAATCAAAAGGAAACTTTCTCCTCATTCTGAAACAATATTCATCTTCAATAAAATCATACAATAAATTAATGCATCAGAATTTTATTCACATTACTGTAAAAATATTCAGAGATAACTTACACACTAAGCAGTACAATAAATTGCTACAAATGAAAATTCAAGACTAACATGGCTACACATTTTATTTAAATCATGATGTTGAGTCGGACAATCTCATTTATCTACATATTTCTCAGGGCAACATACTCTTTAAGTGTTTAATTCAACTGGATTTTGTTCAGCTCAGTTGTGGAGCCAAGCCTAAAGGAGGAAAAAATTGAAGAGAATCAATAGCCAAGTTTAAGCAATACAAACTACCTTCACTAGGAAATTAAACTTCACAGAAGTCTATAAAGATTAATAAATACAGAGGAACCTCGGTAGCTCGACACGCGGATAAGTCGACATTTCCTCCCCTAATGGTTGGTCCAATGCTAAGTTCAATGGCCAAAAAACTCTATAACTCGACATACAATTTCTAGGAACCCCTTTGTAAGTCGACCTCCATTTTGTATTCTTGATAACTTTTTCTTCCGGTATTTTTTCCTGGTGTACAATTCTGAGAATTTTAGTGATATTTCTTTGTCAATAAATCAATTCTTTTCTGGAAAGTGTTCCTGGAAGATTCTCCTTGTACAGTGGGGAGCCTCCCCATTACCCCCATTTGTGAATATTGACTCTGAACTGATCACTTCAGCACCTCTAGAAGAATATTTTAGAAGCTATAAAATCAAATTGCAAATCCGTTAAATGCTGAAAACGGATCAATTTCGGAAGAAGATGTCAAAGTTGTCGGTCAGTCTAGGCGCGAAGCATTGAAAACTGAATGAACACAAGAAAAAAAATGAATGGCGAATTAGCAAGCTTAATAGCGTTGAGGAATTTGTTTTCTGTTCAGAGGGAAAAACAAACAAAAGTTACGTATTTTTTCTCATGAGGTATTCCGATTTGATGTACTATGCTTATATATTTATTTGTAATGTATAACTTTTCAAAATAATAATAAATGGGGATAATTTCATTCACTGGAATAGGCTTTTATAACTTGAATGGTAAGTAAATAACAATACAGACCGATTTAGTAATTGATATTACGGAGCCTCGGTAACTTGACACCCGCTTATCTCGACATGTTTTCGTGTTCCCTTGGGGTGTCGAGTTATCGAGGTTTCACTGTATATATAGGTAGACAGATTTTTAAAAAGTTAAAAACTGAAAAAATAAACACTAATCACCAAAACATGTGCAAAGCAGCAAAAATTTATATAAATCAATACATAACAGAAATGTAGTTTCAGTTTTTAAAGGTTTTAAAAAAATCAAAATTTTTTTTTAAAAGGTTTGAAAATGAGACAAGGACTCAACAGTGTTGGTTTGACTCAAAGAATGAGTGATGAAGAGCACCTACCAAATCCCAAGCAAAAACACGCTAGAGCCAATTGCAGTATAGGCCGGAAAATCTTCAAAACAAGCATAAACAATAAAAATTGAACTAATTATTTTTTTTTTAATCCAATGGGGCTGTGGTATTGGTCCTCAACCATTGCAGACGTAGTGCGTTCCCCAGAAATTGGTACCATCTCTTTCAGCGGCACAACAATGATTGCGGTACCTTCGCCGCATGAGAATTTTGGCGTTCAGTTACCACTAGATGGTGGTACCTGAGCTCTCATTGATTCAATATGCACTAGGAATTTAATTTAGCCGAGACTATCCATACCAAACGGATACTCAAGGGATCTTTAACATGTCACATAATCATACGACATGGACACAGACCGATTTTCTGCATCTTGAAAATCCACTGACTTGGGCCAGGTTTGAACCTGTGATCTTGGGCATACGAAACCCGAGTCTTACCACTACGCCACCCTGTCGGCTTGAACTAATTATAAATATTTCAAATATAGGCAGATAAGACCGGCTACAGGTTGTTACGCTTTTAAAGAAGAAGGATTGGCAATGTGCTTTTAAAGCTAAGGGTTATCAGGGAGTTTAACAGCTCAAACCTCCCTGGTTGCGTCCTTGTTGGCATAAAAGGCGTACATTTCTAATGTTTTAGATTAATGATTCATTGGCACAAGAGTAACTATAACCCTTCATCTACTCTACTGAGAGTATTTATAAGTAACATTCTCTATAAATTCCATTCCAGTAACCATTTTTTACCAATATTCTGATGGCATTTTACGAGGACAGTCTTTAAATTTCCCTTTTTCAGGATACATATCATCAAGGTTCTATAAAGAGTATTTTAGCAAGGAAAGGAACATAGATAGTTTTGAAACTGATGCTATGTTTTGAACTTTAATTTTGTTCAGATTGCTCCCTTAGAGTTTCACTTCAGAAAAGCAGTAAAATTCAAGAATCAAGTCACTGACTTTTTTAATGCGTTAGTTAAGAACTTAGAAAACTATTTCACGAAATATTTTGATTAAGAAGTGTATGTAATTAATTTCACAGGGTAAATCTTACTCTATGGCACTTATTAGCTGTAAAGAAATAAATACTTATAGACTGAGCATTTTATTTATGTAAATCCCTTAATTTTCAGTGTAAATTCCTAGACAAACTATTTCTATAAAAAAAATTAGTGCAGATCATAAAGCAGTAGATAAAGGGTTAAGTGCTGAAAAAAAAAAAGAGTTAAAATATTATCAAAAATTATTTATTTATAATTTTGAGATTATTGCTAAATGCTCCGAAAGAAGAAATTTAAATTTAATTTTATGATGCAAAAAGATTGCACTTCACAGTTTAAAACAGAATTTAAAACAAGTTCAAAGGGGGAACCTTTGAACACCTATTTTCCCCCTTAAGTAGGATGTGGGGAAATATGTTTTTAACACTTGCTTAGAACTTAAAGGTGAACTGAAATTTCATTCCAATCATTTTAAAGAAGACATTAAACCATGACAACTGATACCTTACTTGTATTTCTAGAGTGTATGATAGCAGAGTAATTTTGAGTGTTTTGTTCCCCTACCCCTTCCTCCACTGTATATGACCCTTAGAACCTGCAGTAGGTCACTGCAAAATGCTTTCATAGAAATATTTATAACCTAAACTATAGTTACTACACTTAACAGTTCTTCTGGGCATAACCCGATTTACATTTTGAAGCACAAAAGGTACAATTCCTGTTTGGGGGCCCCTCATACAACAAAAATTTTTTAAACATAAAATTTTAGGGCCCCAAAGAGCAAAAACCAATTTGTTTTTCAAATTTCAAAGAGTCACACCAAAATTTGGGGGTGGGAGGGGGGCAACGTGCAAAATGATTTTGTTTTTAAATTACAAAATGTTTGGATAAAATCTGGGGGCCCCCAAAGTGCAAAATCGATTTTATTTTTCAAATGTCAAATTGTCAGACCAAAATTTGGGGGCCCCCAAAGTGAAAATTCCTTGGGGTTTTAAAATAATTTAATAATACAAATTTTCTGTGAAGCAACAGAACACTAACAGTTTGCTTATAAAAAATGCTATTTTTAAATATTTTTCTAAAAACCTTTTAATTACAAAAAATAATAATAACCAAAATTAGGGGGCCCCCTCAAAGTGGGGGCCCTAGGTCCGGACCTCACAGGCCTAATGGTAAATAAGGCCCTGCTTCTGGGTACTTTTCTAAAAGAAAAGGCTTTAAAAATCGGCAACTCCGCCAATTAGGTGTTTCTGTAGTTTTTTAACACTACAGATGCAATATTTTTAAAATTTGAGCTCTGAAGTTTTAAATCTTACCATTAGCTTGTTGGCATTGTCTAAAAACTTCATTAAACCCTTGGCATAAACTAATGTCCGTCTGATTCTGAGTGCATTCCAGAAATTGCTTGAATTCAAACTGACAAGCCGATGGCTGAGCTTGTTGTGTAGGGGCAGCTTGTGCTGGAGCAGGAGCAGCCACTTCAGCAGCACCACCTCCCATGCCACCAGTTAAGGCATGGCCAATAGTGTGACCCTAGAATGAGAGGGATAACTTCAATTTCAGAGATGATACTTCATCAGCACCATCACATATATGCACATAAGTCAACAACATAGACTTTGCAAAGAAAAAACTAAACTAGAGTAAGAAGAGAAAATCTGTTTACATCTTTTGTTTTTGCATATATTTTTAAGTTCACCAAAACACAGAAAACTCTGGTAAAAAAACAGGTTAGCAAAACTATTAATGGTCTAAAATAGTTTTTAAACAGCGACTTCAAAATACAGACCTGCCAACCTTTTAAAATAAAAAAGCAGGAGAAACGAAACCAAAAAGAAGGAGAAATTTCTGTACCTAAGAACCAGTTGGATTCTAGTATAAAACTGATTTTTTTTTGTTCTTGGGTATAAATTACACAAAAATTTATCCACGAGATTTAAAATGCATCTTTTATAAGTTATTCCCTTTCAAAAGATAATTTAGAACAAAAAATTAAAATATTTACGCAATTATAAGTAGAACTTTTATGTGGTTATGAAATGCCGAAACACTAAACAAAAAAGTTGTGTTATGAAACTACACCCTGTAAAAACCATTTGAAAACAAAATTGACATAAGTATTAACCTTCTTTAAGTAGTCTAAATTTCTATTACAAAAAGATGGATGAAACTGAAGAGAATCGAGGCTTTTTTTTTTTTCTCTTTTTTTAAAAAGCAGGAGAAATTTCTGTATTGGCAGGAGGTTGAACAGAAAAGCAGGAGTCTCCTGCCAAAAGCAGGAGTTGGCATGTCTGAAAATATTTAAAAAAAAAAAAAAAAAAAAAAGGGAGCTGTATTCTTTTCCTTCAATTGTCATCTAGACCTTTATTTGGATTTTTTTTTTTTTCAAAATGTCATTAAATTTGGTGCAAACGTACCACCGGAAGATATCGATGGATTCAAACAAGATTTAAACATTTTTTGCTGTTTTTCTAATACATAAGAATTAGAGTTGTTACATTTGGACAGAGGCAAATTTCTTATCATAAGAATATAAATTATTTATATTCTTATGATAATTTTTAATATTTTCATATTAAAAATTATCATAAGAATATAAACTTTTCCTGATGTTGGGAGAAACCTAAGACCACATGCATGACCGGAAGATATAAACCAGATTTTATAACTTTTTAAAACCCTTCATGATTTTTCACCCTACAGTCCAATCCTTTGCCCCAAGCTGTGAACATTTAAGGGTGGTTACCGTAAAAGAGGAACTCTTGTTCTGAGCCACCTTTGGAAAAACACCATTACACTTCAGAGTTTTTCTCTAAAATCTCAGAATGTATTGAATACATTTTGCTTTATGTCTCTCCTAAGGATGCTTTTATTGGAAAAACACCCCTTTCACAAGAGACAATATTAGTTTGACATTATACTGCAACTTATGTTTAGCAATACCCAACAAAACATTTTTTTCGAATTAGAGAGTTTTACAATTCCAGATTGGATTTGGTGAACGTTTTGTTCCCCCCGAGCAGGGTGTCTTCAGATTTTTAAAAGTGAAGTTTCGTAACCGATCGGTGATACATCGGATGTCGATTCTGCAGCTTATCAAATACCCAGCTTCAATGTTGGAAACGTGTAACTTCCATACACATTTTTATATTTAACATTTTGACTACAGGAGGCCGATAAAGAACTTACTACACCTTTACCTAATTTTTCTACTATTACAAATTAGTTACTAGACACGTAAGTGGTACATTTTCGCTGCAAAACAAAATTTATACTAGTATAGGTATCATACTATAGGGAAAACCTAGTCAGAATACCATGTTTAATTTGTACTAATATTATTAGAGCAAAAAATGAATTTTCTCTGGGACTACTGTTGTTCCAAGCCCCGTTGTGAAAACATCCCACAGTTCCCAAACACATAGTAAGTTTGTAATTCATATATTTTCAAAACCTAAAAGTTAATTAATTCAAAAACTAAAATATGACCTACGACCTACTGGAAAATCGGAATCCAGTGCCTTCTGGAAAGGATTCGTCCCGTTGGACAGAAAATGTGACCGATTTCTAAATTTATGACTCTCGCTAGACTTTCGTAACCTGTACACACTCTGCTGATTTAACGATAGCATTTGAAAGTAAATAGAGAATCGTTAAATCTAAATCAAATTAAATAATCAAAACCAATGCAACAAAATATTGAAGGAAAAAAATCATCATTGCTTGCGCATTAATACACACTTGACGAATTAGAATATAAAAGCACTTACAACAGCAGATCCTACTGCAACGCCAGCAGCAGTGGTTGCCATCTGGGCAAACATACCCGGTTGCTGTGGAGCAGCCATAGGAGCAGGTGGTTGAGCCATGGGTGCCGGTTGGTGTTGAGGAGCCCTTGCAGGAACATTGCTAGCTGGCCTTGGAGCGGACCTTAAACAGACATGAGAGGAACTGAAGGAAAAAAATACTGAAATATAACAGCACCACGAGTTATTGTTGTAACAGGGTGTCTCACTCATTATTTCCTCATTTAAATAAGGACTTTTTAATGTCTATTTGCCTGATAAAAAATGGCCTCTTTAGACTGGTTTACCTCATTTATAGCATAGTACAGTCAAGGCTCATGCTCGACAAAATTATCGTCTTTGTCTGAAATTCTATCCAAAACTATTTAAAAACACAGGTGGCAAATTTTCCAAAATTATGTGTTACTGCTGTTACTACAACAACATAACAACAAAGACATTATCATTTCAGTTTCATGACATTTATTCGACCAAACTTTGTTATTCAGCCGAAATTTTAATATTTGACAGCTGGATTCGGCTTTGGTGAAGAAGAAATAGCCGATATGGCCTGGGAGAAATGACTGAATATTCAGCTATTCAGTCAAACCCCTATTCTTTACATTCCTACTCCCTACTACTTTTCTCCACCAGACCCCTACCTGTTAGCCGAGGCCTTAGGATTGCTTACGCACGGGGAGAGGTAGTGGGGTCTACGGATTTTACATGCACATATCCCCAAGTATACATGGTGGTCTTCAGTGGGTATCGAACGCACGACCTTCCAGGTGGAAGTCCGACGTGCTAACCACTAGGCTACCACGGCCCTCCTACTCCCTACTACTAGATATACAAACTAGATTCCTGAATGCAATATTTGGGGGGGGGGGGGGAGTCAATTCGCATGAGGACTATGTTTTGAATCATGAACATCAAACACAATAAATGAAAATAAAAGTTTATGAGAGAGGGAATAAGATTAGCAATCTGCTTACACAAAAGGAAAATAATTTTTAACATGCATAATCATTTAGTAATTTTCATTTCCAAGTCCAGTCAAATTATCTTTTTCAAGCCTGTTTATTATTTTGGAAAAATAAAAAATCTTTACATACAGGCGTAGTACTTTTCGCATTGTGAGTAGAGCTATCACGATTAGTATCCTTAGCGTTCAGATGCTAAATGATAGCTGCTGCATTAGCTTTAAGTTGCATGTGCTCCATGTGTGAGCTTGAGGGTCTGAAAACTAGTTACATTTTAATACAAAAATCGAAGGTGTGTAAGTTTAACTACTGAAATCAAGAAATTCTAGAGTTGAAAATTTCGGAAAATATTAATTTTTACGAGTTGGCGCTCCCTTTACTTTACTTCATAATGACACAACTAATTACTATTTGAAAGCTAAAACACTCGATTGTTTTTTAAATTAATCAACAGATAGTTTACTTCGTTTCAAACATGGAAATTGGGCATTAATTATGAAAACTAATTAGTGTTCACATTTTTTTAAAAAAGGGGCAGGGTGCAATTTTCAAAAAGGGCATCTTCTTTTGGAAAAAAAGGCACTTTTCAGTTGAAAAAGGGCATTTTTCATTACAAGAATAGGTATTTTCCTAAAAAGGGCAGGGCGTAGCCACAGTTTTCCAAAAAGGGGCAGGGTGCCACGCCCTTTGAAAAATGGAAAACAGGAACACTAAAACTAATTATTAATTAAAATAAAAAAAAAAAAACTTTTTTTTTTTTTTTTACTTATTTTGTTTTGTAATTATTTTTTAAATCAGAGAGCCAAAAAATTGCATCAAAATTGTTTGTGCTTAGTTCTGGGGTCTGAAGAGGTTAAATAAATTTGAAAAAGAACTTAAAAGTTAAGAAATGATGGAGATCATAAAACAATTAAAAACTTTGATAAAATAATAGAGGAATATTGTCTGACAAGTGATCCATAGTTCAAAATATAGTGACAGCAAAATAGTAGCTAATGAATACAAATTAAGGCTTTCAACTGCTCTTTAAGGTCTCAAGAGTGAGAACTACTAGGTTTGTTTACAGACTCTTATTATTTTCAAAGCAAATAATAAGGCATTTTTAAGGGTTTCTTAAAAAGAGTGGGAACCCTGAACAAGGTTAATGAAGAAAACTTGTATTACTATAACAAATTACTATACAATAGAATTTTCAAATACAAAGCAATCAAGTCATTACTTTAATATAAATAAATAATAATAATTAAGGCTAAATGTTTAACCAAGAATCATCAGAGCTTATTATTTTCATCATATGCAAAAGTCCGAATTCAGGAAATAAAAAGGATTCTCAGCATTCACTACCTAAACTGAAGTAACAATTTCATATTCTTCAACTTTTAAAATATAAAGAATAAAGTGTGAAGTAATAAATTAAGTGAAGTGAAAGAAAGGGCTGCAAACAATTCCTTAAGGAGAGAATAAGCTTAGAATGAATGAATGAAGAAATAACTATGAGAACAACAATATTGTAAAAAATAATTGCACATAATTAAAGCAAAAATTAGCATTAACATGCAGACATATTTGGGATTGCTTGGAATCCCTTTTTCAATGCAATAGTGGAGCTTTAATTCAGAAACACAATAAGCACACTTGTGATTTTTACATACAATAGTTGATCTTTTATTTATATCTATGTATAGGTGAATAACTTGACAAGCAGTATCAAAAACTTCAGTTTTCTCCCCCCCCCCCTCAAATTTGATTATTTTATAATATTTGAAAATTTGTCCGACAGACAATAGAGAACTTTTTGATTTTTTAGTTTTATTTTTATTTGATCAAATAACACGAGTATTTTTTGATGAAAAAACTTTTCAGTAATGAAAAGTAATGTTATTCTTTTGTGTTTAAAAGTTGTTTTTCTTCCTCTAAGAAATTTAAGCATGGTTAATAATTGTCTTTGTAAAATTGAAATAGTTCCGATTGATTTTGTTTAAATTCTCAAGCATCATCATTGACTTCTTAACCTGAATACCCTCCAACCATAATTATTAAAACGGTTGAGTTACATTTTTTCAAGTAAGAAAAAAATTAATAAATGTTTAGAGTAAGAAATAAAAACAATGATTAGATTCGACAAGGATAAGGGTAGTCTATAAATATCAATAGTTGTTTCTAAGTTTATAAGTGAATATTATCATAAGGATCGCTATGACTGTGATTGGCCTCCAGCAAATTGCACGATCATCAATGAAATATGGAAAAAATGGTTGAGTAAAAATGCAGATTTCAGTCTTTGACATGGCAGAAAGATATAAAAACATAACAAAATTTCGATTGCATTGATTTTACATTTTAGGTTTTACTTAACCTTTAATGTATGAAATAGATTTTATGAATAGCGCAGTGGTGAATGATAGCAAATTGTTATTTGAATATTTTTTCTATTAATTAAAAATTCGCTTTACTTCAATGACGCATATAAATTCTTACAACAACGCGTTACGAACCTATATTTAACCATCACATATTTTGAAAAATAATTGATTATATTTGCAAACGAATATTCATGATTACTAATTACTACACAAAGTTGAAAGCATTTAAATCCCGTATTATCTACTGCTAATTAACAAAAACTCCGCCAAACTAATACACTTATCAAATTTTGAATATGGAAACTACATTTTGTTGATATAAGCCTAGTCAATGGAAAAAATAGGTTTCATACTTAGAAAGTTGAACCACGTGTAAGTT
This sequence comes from Octonoba sinensis, assembly GCA_038502835.1. Classification (NCBI taxonomy): domain Eukaryota; kingdom Metazoa; phylum Arthropoda; class Arachnida; order Araneae; family Uloboridae; genus Octonoba; species Octonoba sinensis. The sequence goes on along the minus strand of CM076605.1, from coordinate 85,715,332 downwards.
TTTTAAAAAATAATCTTACCTCATTGGAGCTGACCTTCCTCTTCGAGGCATATTGTTGCAATTACAAGTATGACTTAAAAAATACACAATAAATAACGATAATAATTCGCCCTTATCGCGACCTCTTTCGTATTATGAAACGACTCGATTGATCAGCGAACACAGAAGAGAAGTTTATTTCCGCAAACTAAAACTGCATGTACTCTTCGCCGACTTTCAGAATCAAACTGAGGTGATCGCGCAACGCAATTGCAATTTATTATTATGCAACAATGCAGCCGCAGCCAAATGTTATTTCCAGAATATTCTTCAGTGTTTTACTCAGTTTTGCTATTACATAATCAAAAAATTACTAAAAAAGTTGCTTTGATTACGCTTTGTTTTTATTTTTTTGTCTTTTAAAATTATATTTAGTTGAAAACAAGGCTAACAATGCCGAATGCCAACGATATTTTTCAGCATTCACTTTTTACCTGCGCACCTTCTGCTTCTGATCATATTTGGGAACATTACAAAAACTTTAGGCAAGGGTTAATAAGTCGCATTAATAAGGAGAAAAATCCCTTACAGCTCATCCTAATACATTATAAAACATGATGGAAGACAAATTTTGCGGTGACCAAGGAATTTCCGTATTCAGCAATGGAATTTCCGTGTTCAGCGGCGTGGCAACGGGTTATTTAATTCGTCTACTGCGGGAGTCTACCTTAGGTATCACTAGTAATAGTACACAGCTGTTCCTAATCTTTTGATCACGGAAAACGGTTCACTCACTTTGAGGAACCCGCATTACTGTTCATATTGAAAATCAAATTTAACGCTCTGAGCAAGGTCTACTTAAAGGACACTCCTCGGGAAATGAACTTAGTACTACTTATTTTGAAATGAAATTTGAAACTTATTTTTAAGTTTTCAGGCTGTGAATGAAAAAGACTTGTAATTAAAAATAAGAATAAATTGAAAAATTTTTGTTAATTAACACGTTATCACTGTTTTATTAATAATTGTAAAGTTAGGAGGTTTTATCTCTGATAGTTGAATACATAGACCAGAGTAGTGTCCAATCTAGATCTGAATTTGTATTTACATATGCACATGCCAAAAAATCTTAATTTTTTTGCTTCGGTATGTTACTGCAAAAGGGGAGAAAAGGATTAATATAGCTCGCTAATTTGAAGATGGGTCTTCCTTTTTTTTTTCCTAACTTAAAACAAGGCTTCATTGCATGCAATATGATAAGATTGTTGCAAATAGTATAAACTTTAATATTCTGTAACCCCCCTCCCCCCATTAGAAATCAGAAAAATTGGTTATTTTGTGAAAACTATGAATTTATTTTAATGATCTATAAAAATATTCATTTATTAGTGATTTTTTTGTAAATAATATTAATAATAATGAGTGAATACTCATTTCTTTTTAATTGTTTATTTGTTTTCCTTGGAAATAATTTTGAGCATTTGGAAATGAAATAGTTTTAGCCCCCCTCTCCCACTGATTTATACATTGCTACGCTCCTACCCTTGAGTATCTGTTTCGCTTGGCTAAATTAAATTCCTTGTGCAGTTTAACATCGTAAGTGCGTTACATGCCAGTGAAGAAACTATAGAGATCAAAACTCTCATAAGGCAATGACATTGGCCGATTGTGGTTCAACTTGAAAGAATGGATGCCAGTTTTGAGGGAATGCCTTAGGTCTGCAAAGGTTAATGACCAGTACGCAGAGAATAACCATACTCTTCGACTCTTTTCGGGAAGCATGTCAAAACGTAAATACCTCCAACAGTATATATGTTAAAAAAAACTATTTATACGAATACTTTAGCAGAAAACGAAAACAATGTTCTTCTTCTTCACATGAAACCGGGTTTAAAGAAAAAGTTTCAGAAATAACAGAGGTGTCTTTACTTAAAGGGGAAATTCCGTAAAATTGCTGATGCATAAACTACAAAAGGTCTAACTGCTCACTCACTGACTTTTCGAAAGACCTCTGATTAAAGGACTCATGAAAGATAACACTTTGGAAGGGAAACTCATACTTAAAAAAAACACGCATGGGAGAAGACTTTTGTACACTTCTTATTCAATTTCGTTTTACAAGAGATTTTTTAGTTAAAAAAGATAAATTTTATTTTGATGTCAGATAAAATGTTAGCAAAAGATCTGGCTTCACACTTCTTTCATATTGTTCCCAGAAGCTCCAAGTTAAAATTTCTGATATGGGACCGTTCATAAATGATCTGATGTCACGCTTTTTTCCCATATAATTGACCCTCCTCCTCCCCTCTGTCACAAAATGTCACACTTCAATAGACCTCCCTACCCCCTTTGTCACATGTCATGTATGTTGCATAAGCATGATGTTACACTTCTTTACCCCTCCACGCCCCTTGTCACTATATCACGAGCACCCCCTCCACCCTCGAAGCGTGACATCATTTATGAATGATCCCTATAAGCTTTTTCTTTAAAATGTTTAGAAAAAATTCCAGTATTTTGAAGCAAAAATTCTGTTTGACGATAGCATTATTTATCTATTGCTTCCAAATGGCGCAGTTTTTCGGTAAACGATGGATCATTCATTCTTGCTCATTTCCATTTTTTAAATTAGTCATAGCACAAAATATTGTACTTAGTATTAGTAGGTCTTAAATTTTTAAACCATATGAAAAAAGTCTGAGCAATCACAAAGTTTGAATAGTTGCAATACAGAAAGTTGAAACCTCAATATGTTTGTAACTTTCTGCAAATTAAAATTTAATGAAAAAACACTCGTTTGTGGAGTCGACGGGTACTTTTACACCAAAGGTGACAAAGACAAAAAAAACATGTCTTTCATACATTTGAGCATATTTTCACCTTCAAAAGTAAGTTCTCCGGTTGCATAAATGTGGAAAAGACATGTTTTTTGTATTTGTCGCCTTTGGTGTGAAAGCACATTGAGCAGCAGCAGATGGGGACTAAGTTCGGAGAACTCATTAAGGGGCAGGGTTGCAAGAAAACTCTGACACACCTGTCCTTTCCACTTACCTTGAGTATGCTACAAAATATGCAAACAATCTCTATTTCTTCAAACTACCTCTACTTCGTAAGACATTCATCTCTCCTCACACTACACTGAACAAAAACAAAATTGAAACTACAAGTATGAACAATATTTATTTACAATTTTTCCAGAGCTGCCATGTAATAAAGCAATTATGTATTGTGTATGAAAGTAACACCAAGGTTCTTCTCATCTTCTAACATTCTTGATTCTTCATGCTTAACAAAAGTAAAAAGAAATGGTTAATTAATCCCCAATTTTAAAAAATAAAATTAACTACAGTTTTTAAAGATTAACAGTACTCATATTTCAGATTTTCCCCTACTCATTGCATTTATGATTCTAGAAAAAAAAGTAAAAAGAAATGTTTAATTAATCCCCAATTTAAAAAAATAAATTAAACTACAGTTTTTAAAGATTAATACTTATATTTCAGATTTTTTTCTACTCATTGCATTTATGATTCAAAAAAAAAAAAAAAAACTAAAAAGAAATAGTTAATTAATCCCCAATTAAAAAAAATAAAATCAACTACAGTTTTTATAGATTAATATTTATATTTTTAGATTTTCCCTTACTCATTGCATTTACGATTCAAAAAAAAAAAAAAAAAAAAGAAATGGTTAATTAATCCCCAACTTAAAAAAATAAAATAAACTACAGTTTTTAAAGATTAATAACTTATATTTCAGATTTTCCCCTACTAATTGCATTTACGATTCTAAAAAAAAAAGTAAAAAGAAATGGTTAATTAATCCCCAATTTAAAAAAATAAAATAAAATACAGTTTTTAAAGATTAATACTTATATTTCAGATTTTTCCCTACTCATTGCATTTATGATTTAAAAAAAAGCATAAGCAAATGTTTTTTTTTGGTGATGCATATTTCTCAAGAGTCACAGAAAATACTTCAAAACTTTGCCTGATATTTCCTCTGACAGAAGGATGAAAAGCAAAGTTTTTTATATTATTATCCTTTTTTAAAATTTAGTTTTATTTATTTTGAAAAATGCATACGAATTTATAGTGACAGAGAAAGTGGGGAAGTTGAAATTAGGAATAATATGTAGGTAATAATGAAACATAGTCTATAAAATAAGTAATTACAAAAAAAAAAAAGCTTTAAAAAGTACGGCCACACTAGGTCAATAACACACAGTAAAAAAGACATGCATTTATATGATGTTTTTACCATGCTAATTGCAGAAATCTGCATTTTTGACCATTTGTGATTAACTGCCTTGGTGCAGTGCAACTTACCAGAGACCCAGGAGTGGATTTACAGATCAGTCAAGGGGGTGGTGGTTGAAAATCGTGCTTGTCCCCCCCACACAACCTTTTCGACACCGAAGTCCGAAGATAGTGCCTAAAAGTGCAATTTTAGGCCATCTTTAGTGACGTGATAGGAAGAAAAAGGGCAAAGGTTCTTCCATGAAAATTTTCAGAAATTGAAATTTGAAAAATTTAATTTTATGCTATGTTTGGTAACGTTGGGAAGGGGGTTTTACCAGGAAGTTATTCCAAATCAAAGTCCTAAAATAACATTTATAAGCTACCATTAGAGACATCGGAAGGACGACTGCAGTTCTCTTTCTGTTATTTTTTCAAATTGCAATCCTAAAAACTTACTTATTTAAGCCATGTTTAGTGAGGTTAGGAAAAGGGGAAGAGTTCGGAAACAGTTACAGGAAATTTTTTATCCTTGAAATTGGAGAAACACAATTTTAGTCTATCTTTAGGAGACGTTAGGGGAGAGGGACTGACAGCTGCTCTTCATTGTAAATTTTTCTGAAATGAAATTTCGAAGAGACAATTTTACGTTACCTTTCGTGACGTAAAAAGAAAGAAGACAGTTCAGTCATTTTCAAAAGAAAAGTTGACTGAAGTCTTCAAGACACATATTTAGGCTATCTTTGGCAATATATTATGAAATTCAGTGACCCAACATTTTATGAAATTTATGTTTAAAATTTGCAAAAAATTCTGAACATGAGTATCATGGGAATGACGCCCCTCCCCCCCATAAATCCACTACTGCAGAGACCAGACCAATAATACCTAAAGCGATCCCTAAGAATATGCTCATATTTATAAACTGATAAGAGGCAGCTATTGATTTATATTCAAAAAAATTTTCAAGCCCTTCTAAAACTTTGATTGCAAATTTTCAAAGGCCATGATTTTAAAGATTCATTTTATGACAAATTAGCAAAATTAAGTCCTTTTTACAACTGAATAAAAAATAAAAAAGAAACTGATAAAATTAGAAAATCAAAGCTTTTACACCATTCAATGAATTTTTACTATGAACAACAATCATTTATGATTGTATATCTCTAATATCATAAATAGCTATAACGTATGGATGAGTTAGTTTTAATTTCTTTTATTTTGTCTTTTTTTCATAGATTAAAAAAGATAATTCTGCTTTTATAAAATTTTATCATTTAACCACTTAATGCATTTGCCCATGCCTGACACGGGCGAAAGTTACCAGAAAGTCTACCCATGTCCGTGCGTTATTTTATTTCTAATGCCAGTCTGAGATCCGTTTACACTTTGTTTATGTAATATATTTTGTTGATGTAACTTATACCCATCCCCTGCTCCCTAGTCACCCCCCCCCCCCCAACCTGAAATTGAAAAGAATAACTTACACTATTCTAGTTTTTCAGAAAAAAAAAACTCATGCTTTAAGGGGTTAAGGCTCTACTTTACAAATATATTTCAGGTAGACACATAAAATTCAGATAGTGAAATAGTGAAGCACTTTTGTACAAGCAGTTGTTTTTATTTGCTATTGGACTGACAGGCAAACAATTGCACAGTGGATAATTTACTCAATGTAGAATTACAACAAGCAAACAAAAGGAGTTTGACAAGAAAATCAAATTTACATAAAATACAGGGTGTTTCTGAAAATCATCCACAATGAAAAAAGAAAATTCACTCCAGTTATAGAAGAGGAAGTATACATAGAGGCTGATCAATCCCTGTATATTATTTTTAAAAAAGCTAGATTTTTAAGTACTTAGGGGATAAAGATTGTAATGCTTCTATAAGAAAACATTTAAAAACTTTAGGCATATTATAGGCCATAAATTACACCATATGCGTTTGTTTGGATTTTTAGAAAATATACATCTTAAATATTAAGAAACCTTTCTTATAGAAAAATAAATTAAACAAATACCTCCAACAATTTTGAATATTTTTGTGCAGGTTCATTATCTTCCTCGTCTTGGAGTTCCTCCATTTTCCGCTTGTAACTAATGACAAATTAAAAGCAATAAGAGAAAAAAGTGTACTGCATTTTTAAGCTGAAATAAAATGCATTATATATATATACAGAGTCCGACAAAAGTGCAAAATTCTTAGGAGCCAGGGAAAATTTTTAGGAGCCAGCTGTAATATTTTCATTTGCGAACTAGTCGCTGAGGCATATTTTTAGTCGCCTGGGCGACCAGGCGCCCGGGATTTTTCGGACCCTGTATATATATATATATATATATATATATATATACAGGGTTCCCACTGGGGGAAATATGAAATGAGATTTCCCACCTTGACTAAAATTTTAAGTGGCAACTTTTGAGTTTGTTTTTAAAAGTATTACTAAATTTCCCGAACATGATCTAATACAAACTATGTAATAAAAGATGATTATCTAATCTATGCTCAGAGAGGAAAGAATAAACATTAACAAGGTTCACACAAAACGGATCCCTCACAAAATTCACGATCGCAAAAATGGGTGCTTTATAAAATGTTAAGCATGAAACTTTATAAAATGTTAACCAAAATTCTTTAATGTGTGATTTTTACATAAAACCCTAAAAATTAGTTTAATATTTCCTCTATTTTTTCTGATCATATGTCATTTTATCTATTGATGTTTTTCAATGAAAACAGTACATTTTATGAACCAGCATTCTCTTGTAAAAGTGAAAGTTCTTCAATGTCTAGCGCTTGTAACGACTTAAAACGATTCCCGTCAATTTGCAAATGCATTGTTTCAAATATAGTGCAAAAATTCAAAATGAATCTTTTGAAATAAATGAAATTTTGTATTCCTATGCGAGAATGGTTCGTTTTTACGATCTCGTTTTTTGCGAAGGATTTGATTTTATTATAGCGATATTTTGGAAAGGTTGGGTTTTGCATTTTTTAAAAATTATCACTTTTATTCTATGAGAAAAAGATTCAAATTTTACTGCTTAATTTATTGAAACCTTATACATGCAATATTTTTAAATGAGCTCGAATGTTCAAGTGCTCAATTATCTGAAAAATTCGTGTATACGGAATTCTGCCTTTTACACTTTGCTAATAATCGAGGCATTTTAATAAATATGTTGATGGTTGGTGATGGATGCACAGGCTTAACATTACTCCATTATAAAGTGAACTAAATAACACAATAAAAGAATGTAGACAAAGGAGGTATGTTAATGAGCGTTGATACTTTCATGTGCATCTTTTTTTCAATCCTGATTTTATGGAATGATTAATTTTTTGCGATCGCAAATTCTGAAATGAATCCATTCTAGAACATAAATAAAATGCCCTTTTGGAGAAGAATATTATTTTGAAAAGTGTATGCATTCCACATTTTTCTCTAAAGTCAACATTAGAAAAAACTGGTTCTCTAGTGGTTTGATTTTCTTTTGCCTCACCCCCGTCCCCTACTTCAGTGACTAAGGAAGATTCCCTTCTACTACTCCTTTTCGTTATTTTTTCCTCTGTGTGCGCGTTGTAGATGAATTCGTGCCATCCCAAAAGACTTAAATTGTTTAATGATCCCAAAGAATGAAGAAGTTGTCAATCTTTCCCCCATGTTATTATATATGATAAATGGGGTTCCTAGATTCTTCTTTTCATTAATGGGGATAAGATGGCAGTTGAAAACCAACTTACTCCATTTAGTTTGTATTGAATTATCAGTTTAAATAGTAGCTTCGTTTCACGATGTTTTAAATGGGTGTCCGCTAGTTGAGGGAACAGCGTGAAAAATGAACTTTTTTCAGTGGGATTTCAAAAAATATTGTGGGAATTGTGCAATTGCACGGCCTAGCGCAAACCCTGATATATATATATATATATATATATATATATAAGTATAGTTTACAAGACATAAGATGTATTTCTTGGAGAAATTGCTTCCAAAACTCAGTGGTGTTTTACATTAGCAAGTAATGTTGAAAATATCCAGTTTGTGGTGAATTCAGAGCTAATGTTAATGACATGTATTTCTTTGTATGTAGAATTAAACTTAAAAAAAAAACTCTAAACCTTAGTAAAAGAAACTACTTAAGAAAAATTTAACATTAAAATTATAAACTAAACAAAGATAAAGAAACAAATTTATACTGGAATATGCATTCATGATGTTTATTTTATAGTGATTACATGTTTTGGGCACTGGGATTAAGAGGATTGAAATACAAGATTCAAAACCAATAATAATAATAATATAATAAGAAAAGTAAGTAGGCACTTAAGATGGCATAGTCAAAAAAGATAAATAATATAGTTGAATGTTTGAAAAATTATCAAGAAATTGCTTATTTCTAATAAAGTAAGAGTAAAATTTAACTTAAAAGCATAATTTGTCAAAAAAATTGACAATACATCACATTAATTTTAACATACTTACGCAATGCTACTTGGATTGTTTTCTTGATTCCTACATTTCTCTAACTTTTTCTCTAGAGAAGCTCGCATTGGATCATTAACCATGGCAGTTTCACTTTTAATCATCAAAAACATAGCTGCAACATGTTAAACATGCACAATTTATTAAAGATAAAATTAAGAATTTTGAGAAATTATCAGTGCCATTCCTGTAAAATTATTTTTAAAATCTTGAAAACAAAAAGTTTCCATGCAGAAAGATCATGCAAAAAATTTATACAGTTGATGCTCGACTTCACAAATCTCAAATCTATAAAAACTTACAATTTCATGAACCACTTATTAGTCTCAAAAACCTTTGCATTGAACAATATTATTTCAGATTTTTTTTTTTTTTTTTTTTTTATAAACTGAAAAAGAGCAAAAAATCTCCTTTTTATAAAATTGAGATAAAAAGTTAAGTAACTCTTTTTTAAGAATTACAGTAGTAGGGATTGGAAATTTGAGGCAGAGAAACTCTAGTGAAATTTCAGCTTTTTTTGTCACTGCTTTTACTTCTACAAAGAAAAAAAAATCTATTTTAAAACGCTCAGTGAAACTTGACCTTATGAGCTTAATTTTTGGATGTCTAGAAGTGGATTTTTTAAAAAAGACAAAGAAAAACAGAAATACCTATTAATATGCCTCAATTTTTATGATTTTTTCACAAGTTTTACAAAAATTGGCTACTAAATAGTTTTATGCTTGCAATTAACGTTTCACCTTCTTTTTTTTTTTTCCAAGTCCATTTTAGATTCGGCGATATTTAGTGCAAATCCGACAATTTTCCCCAAATTTCAGCACTGTTTTGCAACAAAAATAATACTGTTCAATACTTTTATTCCCAACTTCTCGAGTCAATGAATTTCATATTACTTGGTATTATTTATACTTATTATATATATATTATATATATATATATATATATATATATATATATAAAAAGACTTTTCCTATGTACTTTGAATTTAGTCATAATTTGAGAGCGAACAAGATTGTTAATGATTCGGGATTGCCAGGAGCATATTTTCCAATGCAAAGCAAATTGTTATTCGAGCAATTTGTTTATATTTTTTGAATAGTCATGATACAGCAGAAAAGACTTTTCAATTCCATTTCATATAAATATATAGCCGATTTTAATTTTACACAATTATTAAAAAAAATTAATTATACAATTATTAAAAACTTAATTTTGAGATATCTTGTTTAAAATTTGAGTAAAACATAGAAGAATGATTTAAAAATGACACATGAACTGTAAAAAGAGTCAAATAATGGTAAATAGAAATCAAAATTTAAAGTTTTCTGGAAAAACCTGAATAAGCTGGGGTTTTTCATGAAAACCCAGGCGTGCTGGGTTTTTTTTGGAAAAACTTGGTTTTTGAAAACCCTGATTAATACTAAAGGTGCAGATTAGCAGTCGCCACTCGCCAACTAGCTACCAAAAATTTTGAAATGGCGGCCAAAAATGTCATTGCCGATCGCCAAAAGACGGACAATGAAATTTTGGTGAGCAAAATTGTCTCTATTAATTGGATCAAGGAGGAAGAACAGGTTACTGCATTTGCACCATAAAAGCACATAATTAATAATTTATGCTAAAAATAGCTTAATATTTTTGCTGATTACAGTTTGAATTGTGTACTAATGAAAAAATAATCAGAAATATTGTGAACCTTGAACAGGTGCTAAAAGATTGCTGCATAATTAAAGCAAAAAGCTGGTATTGCGTATGACACATGGCAATAAAAAATAAAACATAAAAATAAGCTAAAAATACAAGGTTTTTATGCATAAAATGCACATGAGAACATTTCAAATTTAAAAAAAAAATAATTTTATCATTGAAAATTTAAGAAATAATTAAGAGAATTTTTTTTTCCAAAATGGCGCCATTACTAATTATCTTCGATTCTCATGACGGTGATTGGTTCTTAAACAATTATCCTACTCAAATGAAAATTATCATTTTTATAATTGAAAGTTATTCTAATATGTTACCCTAAACTAGCTTATTCCATTTCTTATTTAAAGATGTTACTTATTTTTCAAAAATAAATATTGGTTATTTTATTATAGGTCTGTTTGTACTTATTTTTGGAGGAAACTAAATTTTAAATGAATAGACACTTAATTGCATAATTAAAAAGATCTTTTTCATATTCCAACTTGATTTTGGTGTCTGCTAAAGTCAATACACAAGTAAATAAATTCAATTTTATAAAGATAATTAGAAACTTGGAATTACAAACAAGAAATTGCAAAGGTAAGATTGAACTAAACATATTTGTTCAGAAAATAGCAAACAAACTTCTCAATAATGCCCTAGTAGCAGTGTCCAGTATCGATTAAAATTTGGCAGCTCAAGGTGCAAAGATTGACTTATATCTGAATGTCAAGTTTTCGTTAAATGTTCGAATGAAATGTATTAAAATTGTTGAAAACAAATTTTTTGTTCGCCTAAATTGTTCTCATTTTTGATTAAATTTGACTTCTTTTTGACTGCATTATATTTAAATAGTACGTTTTAATAATATTAATTTTTACTCTCATACTTATGGCATTATTATGATGCTTCATATATTAATTGGAGCTGCCTACTTAAGTCCTAACTGCTCATGACAATTTAAAAAAGTCTTTTTTCAATCAATTTTATCCAATTACTTTCACAAAGGGAAGGGAGAGGATATTAGTAACTTCAATTGCAAGCAACTTTTCATTACATAAACATTTCTGATATTCACAATATATATATTTTTTAATTTAAAGTTAACCTTCATCAGATGAAGATTTTATATCTCTGACTTGATACCTTCCTGCACAGGCAGCGAGATAATTTATGGATTCATTGTTGTGACTACCAAAAATTCAAAGTAGCTACCAAAATTTTTTGTGTGCCTAGCCACTATGCCACCAAAGAAAAATTCCAGTCTACACCATGCCCGATTTAACAATCGTCTATGGACCACTAAACCTTGTCCTTAAATCAAGATATCTTTATATATAAATTGGGGGAAATATAACATTTATCAAATGCAATTCGAGACATCGCGCCCTTCTTTGGAGAGATAAAACTTTTCATAGTTGTGATTTTTTTTAAAATCATAGGAAAAAAACCCACATATATACATTTTTAAATGGTTTTCTCTGGAAGAAGAAAAAGTAAACTTTTCTGAGTAAATTTCATACATGTGGCAGTTTTGGCTGAAGAAGAATTAAATTTTTAAAGAAATGAAAACCGGGCCAAGTAACCTTCTTTCGATACAAATAGAATTGCCTGTTTGGCGAGGAATTTTTAAAAGTGGCAAAGATTGGCCATAAAACCGTTTTTGATTACTTCAGCTATGTTTACTCATGAAATGTAGGGTATAGATACAACACTTCAATGCAAGAAAACATTCTCAAAAGCAAATTAGTTTCTTCAGTTAAAAAATACCCATGAAATGGGAAAACAATTCAACATTTTGAACAAAGGCTGCAATAAATTAACCTAATTTTTGGGATCAATGCAATTTTTTAAAAACCAATTCCCTTAAATAAAAATCATGTAACTGTATTGCAAGCTGTTGTAAGTAATAAAATTAAAACATAAATTAAAACTCATTGTATAAAATACTAACTTCTGATGGCTTCCCGCATATAACTGATTTTGTCCGCCATGCCAACAAATAAAATGTCATACATGTACCTATAAAATATGATTTTTCAAATTAAATCAAAAACAATAACTTAAATGCAATAATAATCATTATTTTTGCAACGTTTTTAATAAGTTATAACATCAAATAGGTAATAAAAATGAAATAAAAAAATATAACTGTACCACAAAATAAAATATTCACACTTTCATGAGTTCATAAAAGTATTTTTGCGCAAATATAATATGTTAATAAAATATTTTTTATAAAAAAAATAAAACTGACTTCAAATTATAAATTGCACAAAAAAGTGAAAAATAAATTAATTTTTCAAACAACATTGATGTGACTTTTAAACATAGTCTTAGAAGAAGTCGGTGCAAAATTAGGATAGATAAAATCTTTTGTAATGATGAATAAATTACAAATTTATATATATTTTCCCAGAATTAGCAACATTTCCGATATGAAGTAGCAAATGGTGTAACGGCAATTAGACTCATAATCTTGCACCGACTTCTAAAACTGTGTTTAGAAGTCGCATCGATGTTGTTTAAAGAATGATTTTATTTTTTACTTTTTTGCACAATTTATAATTTGAAATCAGTTTTATTTTTTTATAAAAAATATTTTATTTTATTATTTTCAGTGCAAATACATTTTCTATATAAATACTCTATTTTTTAAGAAAATTCATATCAAAAGGACAAACTTTTTTTGAATGAATGGCACTAAAAATTAATCATTTGTACGAAAAATTCCGTTTCGAAGTCAATTTTAGCAAACAAATTGATTGGATTTAATTTTTGACTCAGAGAAGCCTTCAGTCAAACTCTTGCTGTAATTGCTTTTAATATTATAGCAAAATGGCAACAAACACTTTTTAAGCAATGACTTTCATATTTATTAATAGTTTTCCTAACAAAGAAAAATCAAGCAAAGCCTTTCCAATTAAAATAAAAAATACTTATTTTTCACCCTCAACATTTTTTCTAAAAAACAAATGTAATCAGATTGATGTGCGATATTTGAGTTAGAAGACATTCTATCGATTAAAGAAAAAATTGTCAAAATCGGTTCATTTAGTCAAAAGTTATGGATGAAAAAACAAAAAACATACAACATTTCAGCCCATTACTTTTGTTCTATTTATCGAATATGGTCAAACGAAGGTACGGGACCTATGGGAAACCACCCTCGAAGTTATGAGTGGACAAACAAACAAAAAAAAAAATGACATACATACAGTATGAATATATAACCTCCTTCCTTTGTGAAGTTGGTTAAAAATATCAATGGAATTTTTTTTATAATTCTCAATAAAAATTTTGTTGAAACTGAAGTATTGTATTAATGTTGGAAATTAATGAATATGAATATGCATGACAGGTCAACAACTGCCCACAAGCAAAGAGACATTCTAAAAACAGTAAAAATGCATAACAATTGCTCTTTTTATGATTTTTGCTGTAAGATTTACTTGTAACAAATAAATAAATATAGTAATATGAAAAAAAGCACTAAAAGTGGTGGGGGGGGGGGTCTTAAATTTTTATATGAAGCTAATAAATGGAACTTTTATGATTGCACAAAAAATCTATTGAAATTTTTTTGCAAGAATCTTTGATGAAACTGAAAGAAATTGAAAGAACGCAATAAAACAAAAAGCTGTTAGTTTTTTTTTTTTTTTTGAAATTTTGGCTATCAAAGTAAAATTTTCCAATAGCACTTTTGGTTATATTTTTCAAAAACTTCTTCCACATGTGTTATATAGGTAATTGTCCAAAAAAAAGTTTTAAAACCGAAGACATATTTAATTATGAGGATGCAAACCAATACTGAAACAACAGATATAGTGCTGAGAAGTTACAGCACACCAAATACCTAGAAACTGAAAAGTAGGTTGCAAAAACTGAATTATTCACAACCAACACTACTTTCAATTCTTCTCAATAAAAAGTTTTTGAAGAGGAAGAATAGCGAATGGAGGGGGGGAGGGATGATTAATCATTACTATAAGTCAATTATTATTACCAAGCATTCATTGAAGATTAAATTAGAAATGGCGAGAATTTCAAAAACTGTGTGTAGTTTATTTCCTAAACCTGAAACAATGGTGAAAAAATGACCCTTAGGTGAAAAATGGCTGAGCAAATTTAAAATCTTAACCAAGGTTTAATAAGATTGAATTTAAAATATTCAGTATTTCACATGAATATGCAGAAATTACATACTATATTACTTAACCCTTTTGCGCGCAGTGGCTACCAAGTCTCGCCATATAAACATAACTTTTTCTTTAAGCGGGCAGCGGCTATATAATCTAGCCACATGTGTTAATTGAAGCTAAGCTGAAATACCTGAAAATTAATACAGATGGCAGCATTTAAATTATTTATTGACTAATGTCCTCTGGTGGAGTGCTGAGTTTTGTCCTTTCCTGCATGAATAATACAAATTTGCAAAAAATAATTTTGTTTACAATTAACCTACTTTCTTGTAAAAGTAAAAAAAAAAGTGTGAAAGAAGGTTTAATGTATTGTAATAAAATGTCATTAAAAATAAGTCAAAAGTAAGTGAAGTAATTAAATAAAGAATTAAAAATAAGTTTGAAAGTAGAGTTTTGAGATGGGGAAAACTATGTCTGTTAGTCTGACTGCCCCCCCCCCCCTAATAACTTTTGAGGGAACTGTCCGATTTGAAAGTTTTTTTTTTTTTTTTTGCATTTGACAGATCTTGGCGAGGACATCTCAGTAAATGAATGAATGAGTGAATGAATATGTATTAACTGTTGAAAAAAGTATATTTGAAGTAATTAAGAACTAAAGCTAAATGAGACAGTGAGAGATTGCTAGAATTTAAATTTGATGCTGATGTATACAGGAAAGTAAACTCGCATACTTCTAGAAGAATCTTCTTGTTGATTCGTACAATAATTTTTGGACAGAAAAAAGTAGATTTGCCTGTTACCAAAATGAATCAAGCAAATGCACTAGAAAAACCATTGATTTTAGTTATTTTTTTGAAAGTTTTCATAGGTGGATAGAAGTTACAGCTACTGCCTGCTTAGAGCAGATAATTATGGGTTGAGTTTTTTCTACCTCCTTTTTGCGTGAGAACTTTTGGGAAATTTTGAGGCCTCTTCAGGATAGTTCTAGGTGGGGAATGTCAACGAACTTTGCTACAACATGTGTTTTACAATTTTCACTAAGTAATTTTTTAGCAGCAACAGCAAGAATATCTAACTAGATTTTTGATACATAACTCAATTAATTAAAATTCAATAGAGAAACTAAGGGTCGAGTGATTGAAAGTTAAAACTGCATTCATATAACAATACACAGATGGTTGCTAAAATGTATTTTATGCATATAAACTTTTAGACTACATTAATTCAAAGCAACTGATATATTTCATGAGGCTCTAGCATGAATGTAGTCCCCTTATTATAGCACACGTAAATTGTTGATAAAATTATGGGGAAAATTAACACTGACGTTCTAATAGCAATGAATTGATATATAATTGATAAATATGTTTCTTACCCATCTATGCTTTCTTTAAACTTTAAAGCTCCATATGCAATAGCAGCTAAAGCCATCTGGAATAAAAACATGGATTTCATTCTATAAATTATGACTTATCTATAAGAATTAAATTATACTTGATTTTGTCTTCCGGGAGTACACAGTAGAATGTTCTTATATCTTTTTGAAAAAATTTTGACCCCAAAAGTTCCTTTAGACTATTTCTTTTCTCAAGGAATGCACATTTCTCATGCTTATACGTAAGCAAGCATACTTTCCAAATTTCAAGAAAGTGCATCAAATTTACATTGCTTCAACCGCACCCCATAACTATTTCTTATTTCCCTTTTTGTTCTAAAAATAAAAAAATTCAGAATTTCAGCAGCATGCTAAGGAGCTTGGAAGTATCAAAGAAATTTTTAAATAACAAAGTGGTGGAATAAACTTTCTAAAGGTCTGCCCACTTTTGAATAAAATTATAGTTCCAATATTAGTTATGACATGTTATTACTCCTTGGCATCATGATCCTCAATTTGAGGAGGAACTATATACTACAGTCATGGGTGCAAGCTCTTAGATGTGGGGAAAAATGGGGAATCAATTGAACTCCCCCATCTCCTACAAGAAAATCCAATCTATGACATGCATAAAATTTAATTACACATTTCAAAACAAAATTTCTATCTTTTTAATGCAAAGTCCTTTCTACATGTTTTAAAAAGAAGTATGAAAAAAGTCTTTCATTATAAGAATGTTTTATGGTTTTCAACCAATCTTAGTCATTGTCATCAAAATGTCAATCTGCCTCAAGTGGAATAGTCCCTTTTCTAACCAATATTTTAATGTAATTATCATGTGAAAAAAATCTATTACATGATGTAGTCATCTCATGATAACTCAAGTTTTTCAATATCTTGAAAAAAGAAATCTATTTTCCTGCACTTTTATTACTTTGTATCTTAATCCAAAGTCTTTCATTATTGCTCTTAATAACCCAAAATTTGTATATTATTCAAATTGTTTCCTCCTTTTCTTTTTTCTCTTAATTATTTCCAGTCATTCAAAGCTAAGGTTCTCCAAAAGCTTTGACTTGGAAGGGTGGACCCAATGAAATCCTAGGATGCTGAGAAGACCCACATCTAAGATACAATAAAGAATTTATGTATAAAATTGCCCCCCCCCCCCCTCTGTTAATAAAAAGTTAATCCCTTCTTGTTAGTCTAAACATTGAAAAAAAAACCTAATCAGTCTACACAGGTTTAATTTTTTTCAGCTCACAGATTAAAATTTATGATCTCTTTTATCAACATACCAGGGATTTTCTATAAAATATTTGACACTGATTTTCGGCACATGTCATTTTCTATATTATTTAATTCACATGCCCTTGGGTTTACTAATCAACTGAAATTCATTATCTATTTATTCCATTATGAACTAGTTTATTGTAGGCATCAAGAAACTTTCATATACAGTTGAACTCGCTTAATATGAAATGCTAAAAATTTGTCAATTTGTTTGTATTAGCCATTATTCCTAACAACCGTGAATAAGCAAAATGGTGCAAAAAAAAAGTATTAGAAATGCAATTTATATTTTAAAAATAATTAATACTACTATTTATAAAAAAAAAAGGAAAATAAATAGTGAAAACAAAGGATTTATTTTTAGTAATCAACACTTCTAAATCTTACTAGTACGTTGAAAAAGTGAACTTACCTTTTAAAAATTAACAATTTCGAAAAAAACTTTAATGGTTAGTTGTTTTTTAGGTACATTAAATTTTATCATACACATATCTCTGAGCAAAATGCCTAGTGCCATTTGTATATTGTCATTTTCTGGACTCTAAAACTGATTTACAAAGTGAGATAATGTGCCTTATCAATGTTCTACAAAAGGGGCCTAAAACAGGGAGACGGGTCGGTCATTTTCATTGTGCGAACCTGTTTCAATCACACCTGCTGAAAAACCCTTTAGAAGAAAAAGGATTCGAAGATAGAGGGTTTGATCCCTGAGCAGACTGATCTGCCCGAAAGCCAACACGTCCATGAGCTTTTTTCTCTATACAGAAAGATTCAACGTATGATTTGAAATTCGCACTTAGTGGTTTACAATGACTCAAAATAACCAAAAATTTCTTTAAATATATATATATATATATACAATTGAGAACATTTTTTGTGAACAGGTCACAAATTTTGTTCGTCTTAGCCGAAATATGTATTTTAGCCTTTGTAATATGTGTGAAATATTTAGTGTAATTAAATAGTAAACCCAACTTAATGAACAAAATGTCAGTTTTAGAAGTGATTTTGTATTAAGAAAGTTCAACTGTATCTTCAAACTAAATAATGGTTTTAAAAACTGTCAAAGGATGCTACTCCTTTTGAACAGTTAGAATTAAAATATTATTAGCACTTACAGGTAACAATATTTAGCAAAATGTCATTTAATGCAATAGTTGTAACATTCAACAAATTGTTAATTAGGAATATTGACTAATAACTAGATAATTGACTACAGAGATTTTGTTTCAATTAGCAGAAAGATGTAATAATATTTTCCATGATTACAAGTAATTGAAAAACTTTACCTGGGGTGGAGAATATAGAAAACAAGCATCTGAATATTGAATTTTTTCAAGAAAATCATCTATTGCAGGTCGTAATCGCTCAGGATCTTGAATTTTAGGATATCTTGTCTGTTAAAAAAAAAGTAAAATAAAGGTTAAATTAAAATGAATTGTAAAACAACAATGTATGTTATTAACTTGAAGACAATTGCAGAAAATTGTGTTTCAAATGTTTTTACAATAAAATAAATAGTTAATTCAAGTAAAATTAACCATTGAAAGAACCCAAGTTACATCACAAAATAAGAAAATTTTCCTTTAGAAACAATTGTTCAAATTTTTATTCAAAAATTTTTAGAACTTAATTAACAAATGCTTCAAGAAAAGGCCCAAACTGTGCAAGTCAGTAGTTTCATATAGTCTTAGAATTCAACTTCATAAAATCAAAAAAAATAAAATAAATAAATAAATAAAGAAAGAAATAAAGAATGAAGAACACAAACAAAAGAAAGAAAATGACCCTTAGGTTTTCAGTAACCTTAAGCAATATTGCCGATTCAACTATGGCAATATATATGTACATATAAGGACCACTCCCATCCCAGGAGAAAATTCAGGTTGTACCAAAGTACATGAAAGCCATAATGGCACTTATTTTCGTTTTGAATAAAATTTGAAAAACACCATGATATTGTATAACATATAATGGCAGAAATATAAGTAAAGTTTTGAATGATATAAGTAGAAAAGTTACCTATTTTGATAGAAATTAAAATTTATTATTAAATTTATTTTATTTTTTATTATCATCATCATCATTTGTGCACCTAAAACTCAAATGTGTCGCAAGGACTTTTTCTGGTTTTTAATGACATATGTAGTGGACACCCTTTATGTGATCACGGTTAATGTTATCAGTCGTTTAAAGTTTTCAAAATCGCTAAGTCCCATCCAAATGTATAGAAATGCATCGAAAAATCTTCATGTTTGCAGAAAAAAAGAGGCTGAACTTGTAAAATTAGCAGAAAGTCAACAATGAGAGTAATTCCTCTTTTTTTACCTTTTTTTTAAGACAAAAATTTACTGATCCTTATAAAATTTTCTTTTGTTACCAATTTTTTTCCTAAATACATTTTTAACAACGTGTAATGTAACGTTTTTTGCAAAAATCAATAGTGCATTTAATTGTTAATGTGGCAAAAGTACAGAGTTTTCCAGCAATTATATTTTATCGTTTCTTATTATCAATCAGTTATTGTTATCAAATCATTTTTGTCCCGATCTGATCACATTAAGCAGCGTCCACTGTATCAATATTTATCTATCTACCACCATAAAACAAGAAACAATTTCAACCCAAATGGGCATTAAAGCACTCTATTTAACAAGGAATAACAGTTAACCATTAGAATAGAACAACAATTTCAATAACCAGTACTTATTTGGAAGGGGGAAGGATCAAAATTTAAAAATTAGAATGAATTAAAATAGAATACATGTATAAAATAAAAAATACAAACTTTGATATCAATTAAGAACCCTTCCACTGCTCTAAATGGATTATATATAGCTAAATCAAAATTGAGTTGCTGCATTAGTAGGAGTTCATGGTTCAGAATGATCTCCATGGCCTTTTCTCTATCGCCTTTCACATTTGCGACAAACTGGTTGATACTGACATTGAATTCCTCCACTTTTGTCGCCAAATATACACAAGTCACCCTGAAAAGATATTATTTCTGTTTAACTGAAAAATCACAGTACAGTGCACAAGCTTCAAACACTCAATATATTTTTTTCCTTTCCTATTTTTAATGCTATGATTGCCAAAAAGTAAATAAATAAGTGAATACAATGTACGCCCAGAGTTACTTGTTGTTTTCTTATTCAAGTTAAAAATATAAAAAACACATACACACATTAACTTTAAGAAAATTGGGTGGGGAAGGGTTGTTTAATTTCAGTTATTACACTTGGAGTTTCATTTGCATTTTAAATATTAGTTCCATATGAAAATAGATTTAATTAGATATTTCAGAGGTTCTGACAACAAAAACCAAATTTTAGAAAACTTCTTGGAATATTTTTAGTACTTCTGCATGGAGTTAAAAAATCTTTTAAGAGCTTTAACTAATACATATTCAATACGAAATTCCTGAAAGTTTAAACGATCAGAACTTCCTATTAGTAGCAGGGTTTGCCAAAATAAGCCCAGCCCAGAAAAACTCACCCAGATTTTCATTGAACATTCTTAGTGAATCAGAATGTGAAACATTTTTACAGCATTGAACAATCTTACAGCTTTTTTAATTCTTCACTTCCTTCTTCCTTTTTTTAAATTATATGCATATATATATACATACATACATACATATATATATATATAAAACTAAAATTTTTCATGCATTTCACGATTAAATTAAAATCCATATGAGATCAAAACACAGATCAAGACTCCAAAGGTTTCATTTTATTTTATTCATTTACCATGCGCTGTTGCAGAAAATATTCTTCAGTAGTTTGGTGCAAGCTTGACAAATAAAAGATTTGCTTTCAAAAACTACTTGAAAGTAACTAAAATAGCCAAGATCTGATAATTGCTTAAATTCTTCCCATTTTCAACCATTTACAACATATTCCTTGCAAGAACGTAGGCAGAAATTTTTTCGGGGGGGGGGGGGGGGGGGTCTGAGTTTGAAACACTTATGTTGAGGAAAGTATCAGGGAGGAATATATGCTACATTGCGAAAAATTTTGGAATTTCGGGGGGGGGGGGGGGGCATCTGGATACGGCCTTGATTCCCTGTACTTCGACATACAAGATTTACTGACTTCATAACTATTATTTAATGCAGTTCTAAATTTTATTTTTTGTTTCTGTAGTCAATAAATTTCCTTTTACTTGGTATTATTCGTATTTCCTTGGTATGCTGCTTCCCCTAAAGAATACCCCCCTCAATGCAAAAAAAAAAGTACTCCCACAATTTGTTACTGCACGTAAACGTATACGAGGAGGAAAGGTAGAGATTAACATAATTTTTGGTAATTACTTCAATTATGGAACCGTAAAGTAGAAATGCCCTTAACCCATTATCTAAAGTACCATTCTTTAGAAATTCCATCCCAGCAACCATTTTTACCAATATTCTGATGGTACTTTGCCGGGACAGTCTTTAAATTCCCCCTTTTCAGGATACATATCAGCAAAGGTTCTGTAAAGAGTATTTCAGCGAGGAAAGGAACATAGATAGCTTTGAAACCAATCTTGTGCTTTGAACTTCCATTTTGTTCAGATTGCTGCCGTAGAATTTCGCTCCAGGAAAGTAGTAAAATTCAAGAATCAAGTCACTGATTTTTTAAATGTGTTAGTTAAGAACTTAAACAACTATTTGTACGAAATATTTTGATTAAAAAGTGTATGTAATTAATTTTACAAGGTAACTACTCTGTGGCACTTATTAGCTGTAAAGAAATAAATACTTATATATTGATCATTTTATTTATATAAATTCCTTAGTTTTCAGCGTAAATACCTAGACAAACTATTTTTGCAAAAAAGTTACTGCAGATCATGATGAAGTAGATAAAGGGTTAAGGTTAAATGGATGCAAAGTAGCAACTAAATATAACATGAACAGCATGCCAAAATCTAACTTATGATATCTAAACAAAACATTGTAATCATTTGATCCTACTCATATATTGCAAATAGCATTAAATTCAATGAGTGCATCCAAATATAGCTATATTTGTCATTATGCATCTTGACATTTGCAAGCTCGATAGCATTTATTGTTGTCCACTTTTTATTTAGTGTAATTAGAATTCTAGTATTACCTATTGCTCTTTCAAGAGCAATTCCGAAGTGAGAGATTACAGAAGCGAACCAAACTCCAAAATCATTCTCATAAAAAAAAAAAAGAAAAAAGCTAAAATTAAAAATCCTAAACACAAAACATTTAATTGCTTTCTCATGATCTTTTACAAAAAAAAAAAAAAAAATGGCTCATTTGACCGTTATGCTGAGTGCTGCTATGTTTTCAGACAGGTGCTTACATGGCCCAATCAATTTCTCATGTAAGCCACTCATTCATGCTTGTACTTTAAAGTAATTTATTTTGTAAATTAATCAAATAGTTGTTCGGGCAATTGTGTTATGAATACACATATACTTGCAGTTCAATCAAGAAACAAAGAATACAAAAGCACTCTACACAATTATTTCATAACAATATTCAAAACATGAAAAAAAAAAAAAAGTATATATATATATATATATAATATATATATTAAACTTACAACATGTCTTTTGGATGATAATCCATTACAGAATTATTCAAATAAAATCTCTTGAAGTAATGAAAGGAGCAACCCTGCAAAAGAATTGATTATTTAAATATACAGTAGAAAACCCTTCTAATGCACACCATGGATCAGAGACTTTGATTAGTTTAGATTTTCAATAAAAGTTTTGCCTTTATATAGATCAACAAATATATTTGACAAATTTATAAAATAGTTTTAACGGTATATCCACACATTTGCATATTAGAGTAATTTCAAAATAAAATGAGAATTAAAAAGTAAGTTATACATTTTAATTTCATTTAAATAAATATACTTCACAATAAAAATAATTTATAATCCTGCACTTTTCCTTGCTTCATGGTTTGCATTGTTGCATTTACAAAGACAGTCTGACTTTTATATTGTGAATGCTACTTTTCATGCAAAAGCTTTGAATGAAGGTGAAAAGGTGGCAAACTGTTTTAAAATTTAATTTTCAAAAGAGTTTTCTGTCATTTTTGTAGCGTAGAATATAAGGTTTTTTTAAATGCACAACTTACTGTTTACTTCTGAAAAGTTGTGCAGTTTCTTGAGAATTGCATTACATAGGTCAGCACTTTGAAGGTCTTTTACTGCATATATATACATAAACACACAGCAGCCCTTCAAACTTGCAATCTATATAGTGCAAGTTTCTTCAAAACGAAAATTTTTCAGCAGCAAACAATAAGTTGTACAGTTGAAAAGCAAAAACAAATTCTGCATTGTAAAAACAACTGCATTGTCTAGCAAATTAAAGTTAAAATGTTTTCATTGTAAAATAATAGCATCAAATTGTGTTAGTAAATGTAGCTATGCAAGCTATAATTTCATTGTAATTTATTGTTCTTACTATAACATTCTTGGGCATTGGAGGCTGAAATTTTGTGCAAAATTTTAATAGTACAGATTCATAATGTTTGCACAGAAGTCTTTCTTCAGTTGGAGTTAAGAAGTGCTTAGGTATTGCATCTTCCTGAAAAATGTAAAAATAAGAACAGTCGGAATTAGCTACTAAAATGAAAGTTATTTAAACTACATATATTAAAAACCAAATAAACTGTTATGAAGAAAGAAGTTTTAAACTACATTTGCAGTATATTTTTAGTTAAACTGATTGCAAATTATAGCTAATAGATGTTAATTTTCCTGTTTCAGAAGAGTGATAAGAATTGGCTACAAAATACTAAACTCGTTTTTACCTACACTATTTTAATCACTTTCAAAGAATATACAATTAGTTGCTGATACTGAAAAATGTACAGAACAGATAAAAACAAACAAACATCCCCATGGATGGGATCATACAATTACACATTTACTAACTTCACAGAATATTTTCAGATACCCCCTCTATTCTTTTTCCCTTGACTGAAACAATATATACAGGATGAATTTAAAACATTTAGACAAATTTAAGTGCTTTTTAAGGTTACTTAAATATTTTTAATAAGTTTAATAATGACAATCAGTCTCAATTCTCAGTGGTATGAAGAAATGATTTAAGGATTATAATAATGCTATCTGCTAAGACTTATTCTGAATTTTTCAATGCTACTGCAGAGGGAAAAGAATTGAAAACAGCAAGTCAATACCAAGATATCTTCATTTTCTGTACTGACCAGAAAAAATGCAGGACAAGTGATTTTTCTTTTAATTCCTTTTGACTTCTTACCTATAGTTTATAAGGATGGATGCTAGCATGTTTTTCACGTACAGCTGGGAAGTATAGCAGAGTTTATTGTTTATTATTTGTTTAAAATAAATTTTGACACTGATTTGATGCATCAAATATTTAAATTTTGGATTGTTCTTAACATAGCCCCCTTAACTTGATGCCTGGCGCTTTGCGGGGAAAGTTGGCCGCGGATTTTAGTTACCTTTTTCTCCACCAGGCACGCTACTTATTTGCTATAGCAAACCGCGCTCTTTCTATTAGTTTGAAAGGTAGAAGATTGGTTTTCACTGCTATTTCTTTCTTTTTTTCCAAATAATTTGATTTATTTGGATAAAACCGGTCCTTTTCACCACCAATGTAACTAAATGAAAGATGGTTTTCAGTGTTGTTCCATTTTGCACATCAAATTCAGTAAATGAAAAATTAGTTTTCATCATGTTCTATTGACTAGTATCTAGAGACATGTTCTAAGCAGAACATGTCTCTTCCAAAAGGAAAGAAGACTTGCACATGATGGTACGGCTGAAGTTACATTCATGTGACGCATTAAAAATCTGTACCTGAAGACCATAGTATCAAGTCCATTTCTCGAGTGTTTGCAAAACCAACATTTTTAGCACTATAAGACTAAACTTTTAAGGGCGAACCTTAGAATAAAGATGTCCGAAGGGAGCTTTAAAAGTTCAGAACACTCATGTAGCTAGTGGCTTTGTCGTCAGTACTTTATATTCCAGTGTACATTTGCAAAAACTCAAAAAAAAAAAAAGGATATAATTTACTATGGCTCTCAGGTACAGAAATAATTAAAGCTCTATCCATAAAACATATCATAGTAACTACACACTAAAATAATCATGAAAATATTGTTTGTTTTTTTTCTAATTGCAATACTTAAATTAACAAAATAGATCTTACACTAATTCTTTTTCCATGCTCTTTTACAAATTTTCTGTTAGCAGCTTCTCTGAGTTTTGTAAGTTCATTACTACTTTTGAACATCCATGATCTAGACTGAGCACTGGAATTGAACATCTCAGCTCTACATTGAAAAATAAAAAAATAAACACAACATTAAAATACTTAAAATAAAAAACGAGCATTTTTTACAAAATAATTAATGCATTTTGCTTTCAGATGTGTGAAGAAATACAAAACTATTTATACAGTAAGTAATTGCATAAATTACATTACAAACATACCTTTACACATGATGACAAACAAAGTAGTAGAATATGAATTTTAAAAAAATGTCAAAAATTATTATAAGTTAACAAATATCAACAACCAAATTTTCTTATGGTAAAAAAAAGGAAAGGAAAGAAAAATACACTAAAACCCGTAAAGTTGACCACCTGTCTAAATTGACTACTTTTATCAGGAATGGAATAAGCCCTTCACCCTCTATAAGTTGACCACTAAAGTGTTGCACTGCAAGTGGTCAACTCACACAGGTTTCACTGAACTTTTAGAAAAAGTGGGTCAAACCTCCCATGTTTCCCCTACAGGTTGTTAAATTATTGGAAAAGTTAATACTGTGAGTGTTTAAATTATTTATGGCTAGTTATCATCCGTGCATTCTTTTATAACAGTTAGTTTTCAATCATTCAAATGTTATTGATTCTGAAGTTTCTTTTTCAAATAAAATTCCCAAAAATGAAGTGAGCATGAGCTTCAACCCATTGCTCAAAAGTCCAGTGTTTTCTTTAGTAAAATCCACTTAGCTGTTAAATCAGCATTATATATTGGGGATAAGAGATGAATAAAAAATGAGTGGCCCTCGGACGTGAGACGTTGAAGACCCCCTAATTTAAGTCATATACACCCTAATTAAAACACTCGTTGAACGTACAATTTCTTAAATATTTCATTATTTTAGATGAATTTAAACCAAAGTTTAATATTTTATAGGAAACAACAGAGCTTAAACATCACCTATGTTTTTAGTGCAATTGGCCAATGTTTCAGAAATAAATTAAATACACATATATTAAATTTCACAAGATTAAAGAACCTAATTAAAATTATTTACATACAGCAAAAGAATTAAAAACACAGTTTGAAACTCTTACTAACAGAAGTTATCAAAAGTTATTGCAATATTTACAACTGCTTTTAAATTTTCGTGTTTTACATTGTTTGTTTATTTAGGTGGACGTTAGTTCACATTATGAGCGAGCGCTCTCCAAGTGTGACGTCACGCCAGGGGGCGTGGAGCTCTGACGTCACTCTGTTAAAGCCGCATGCGCGTGGCCGTTTTCGTTTTCTGCGTTGAGTGTGTGAGAGTATAGTTTTTGATTCTTAACAGATCTAAGGAAATTAACGTTCCAGATAAGAGGAGTTTGCTCTCATTTATTATTGTTATTAAAGCAATATCATTTTTTTTCCAATAAAAACTTTGTGTATTTTTTTTTTTTTACTTTTTTTAACTACAGTTATTATTATTTTTTAAACTTTGTGTATTTTTTTTTTCAATAAAAAGGTGTGTTTTTCAATAAAACACACATTTTTGTTTTGAATAAAAATAAGGAACATTGGGTTAATAAATTGTTAAAATTAAACATTGCTTTTTGCTATCTAACAAGAGCTTTCCTTCAGAGCTCCCTAAGCAGTAAGAGCCTTTTAGATTCATTAACATCTTTGGAAAAGTAGCTAAAGCTTTGTGTGGTTTTTCAGAATGATGTTAAAAGATGAAATTTTTTTTATGTACTATGTAATTAATTGTCTATTCATTTATTTTGAAAGGAGTGAGTTTGTGAGGTTTTACTGTGATCTAATTGCATATTTTCCTTAGATATTAGATGTCAGTTTGTTACCATTGTAGGACAATTTGAGGTTTATGTTGTGTTTCCTTATAATATAATAATGTATCGGGGCATTATTATAATAAACATGTTTATAAACTTTACCTGTGCGAGACCTTAATTGAAAAGTTTGATGCACTAAGTGCAAAGTATAAAAGTATAATGCCTTCATATATAATTTCCTATTTTATATTTTATAAGTTACCTTCCCAAAATTACTGCTATATTTTTGACATTGTTACTGTTTAAGCAGTGAATTTTTAAGAAATTCTTTTTATCTTAAAGTGCTTTCTATTTTATTTGCTCTTAATATATTTTATATTTCTTCTTACAGATAATTGGATATCTCAGATTATTATCTGAAGTGCTAGTTGAATTCTAGCCCTGATGCAGTTATTATAGAAAACTGCATCAAGGTTTTAATTTTACTGAAGATGTTTTGAAGATGAAAAAAAAATAGTTCAGGAGTTGTTCTTGATGTTGTGCTGTTTTTGTGGGGAAAAAAATTGCATTCAAAGTTTAAGTTTTATGTGGTATTCAAACTTTTTTTTTTTTGTAATTTTGCTTTCATTTGAATACACATGTAAATATATCAAGATCCCCATAGGACATACCTATTTTCTTATTCATTAGAAGCGTAATACTACTTAATAAGTTGATTGGATAGTAATTGCCGCCCCCTTAAGGAAGCTGCGCTGTGAGGCAAGCGCCTTGCTTCCTCTGGTTCTCGCTGGCCCTGTGTTCTTGAAATTATTGATTTACGTTTACTTACCCTTCTATACTTCAAATGAGGCGGCTTCTTTCATATTTCCCTCAAAAATGTAATAATAATAATAATAATAATAATAATAATAATAATAATAAATGTTCTTCAAGTGGTAAGGATTATGCTATCAGTGTAGCTGTTGACTTTTTCAATTTTATAACGTTTTGTGCAATCTTTTTTACAACAATATACTCTGAATGCATTGGAGATTAATGTATAAGGACATACACATAACAAATATTTACACGAAAAGATGCACTGATATTTTAGAAGTGGCATTACTTTACAACTTTTTTTTTTTTTAATTCAAGCTTTGATTGTACTTTCTGGATTAAATGAATTTCGTATTTTTAAATAGTGTCTAAATTTAATGAAAACGTTTGGAAAGAAGTTGGATTTTTTACCTTTAAAAAAAAAGCCAGCATTGATAGTTGATTTCGTAAATATTAAAATAAATCAATTAATAAAGGGGGCACCATTTGTACCAAGCTTTTTGGTTTGTTGCTAAGATGTTCTGCTTGATTTTTAATTGAAATAAAGTTGCGCCCCCTTTTTTATTCCCCTCCCCCTCCCCCGTCTCTCTAAGTTTATTCATATATAGAGACTTATTTTCATTAATGCTCGCTGTTAGACCCTAAAATCATTGCATGACGTAATTCTTTTAGATGATTTTATTAGAGGTAAAATAAACAGCTTATAGTACAGTACACTAACAAACAGTTTTGTTTCCTGCATTTCAAACTTTATCCAAATTCTTAACAGTAGATAACTTTTAATCAAATAAAACTACAAAAAAATCCTAGCTTGAAATTTACGTTCAAAATTGCAGCTTCATTACAATTATATTTTAATTTTAGTTTTCTCTCTCTTATTTTATTTTCTGTAAAAACATAAAGGATTACTTTTTGCATAAGTGGGTTTCCAAAGGGAACCGTCGTCCCGCACGTCACAGCCCCTACAACGCAGAGACCACCCTGTTTGTTTGTAATTTGTGACTTTCGGTAATGTTGCTGATGAACTCCCCACAGTTCGGAACTTCTTGTCATTATTTAGTGGCACAATAAACGAATGCACCTGTTAAAGCATTAAATAGGGAGGGTTGGTTCTCCGGTTGTTACATAGCCTTTGGGGTGTGAAGTAGGTTCTCTTGTGGTCTGGAATCCCCTTACTGCGAGAGTGATAATGTGTAATATAAATCTATAATGGACACCTGTTAATGTGCTCACCTTTGGACGAAAATCATTTGATAACAATTACCAAGTGCTAATATTAAAAAATAAAAGTTTAATACTTTAAAAATGCGAATAAATACTCAGTAGATTTTCGGAGACTACGTTAATTTACGTGTAATTGAAATTGAATGAATATATTTAGCGTGAAATAACAGTTACTAGAAAAGTACAATAAGACTTAGTAAATTATTGATATAAAAATAAAATTTAAAAAAAAAGAAAGGGAGGAGGGGAAGGGGAGGAATCACCGATTGCTGATTGTCTGCTATTTTTTTTTTTTTTTTTTAAGTTTAACCCCGTCTGACTGAATTTTCAACAAAGTGTGTTAGTTTTTTTTTTCTCTTTAAGCTAAATGCTGAAGCTACTTAATATGTCCAATATCAATCACACACAATTTCAAGCTTTATTAATCATAAATAAAAATTGTCCGAGAAAGCGGACACAACGCAAAACATCAAAATTTTATGACAAAGAATTGTTCCAAATTAAAATATTTTCGTTTGTGTTAAATCTTAAAACAGTAGTATCTCCATTAAGGGACACCTCCGAAAAAGGGACACTTCTAATTGAGGAACACTTTTTCTGGTCCCAGTCCCTTTAAATAGGGACCACAATGTATTTACCTCTGGATAAGGGACACTCTATTTAAGTGATATTCAAAGAGAAAAGTTTCAAAAATTAAAGTTATATATAGGCTTGCCATACGTCCCGGTATTTTGCTCTTGTGCTTTGTTTTGTTTTAAAATTTATCGAATGTGATTGCAAATTTTAATTTGTTTCTTATTTATGAGAATTTCGCACCTAGTTTTTTTTTTTTTTTTTTTTGTGTTCAAGTAATCCAATTTGTTTTTTTGTTTTTTTTTTTTTTTTAATTTGTCAAATGTGATTTCAAATTTTAATTTGTTTGGGATTTATGCAATAAAAAAGAAATAAAGAATTATGAACAAATGTATATGATTTTTTTTTAAAATCAAATTCATACTTCAACTTAATGTTTGGTTGCATTTTGACAAAGTTTTAATGAACAATCTCATATTCTAAATCAAAAGTATTTTCAAATTATTTCTGTCATCAATTCCTTTAAAATATACTGCACACAATAATTTTTTTAAACTAGTTGAAGGTGATTTAAATTTTCTGAGAAAAATGAACTGGAAAAAAAATCGTACATTTCCCACTATTCCTTATTTTTATTCAAAACAAAAATGTGTGTTTATTGAAAAACACACTTTTATTGAAAAAAAATACACAAAGTTTAAAAAAAAAAAAAATTAACAGTAGTAAAAAAAAGTAAAAGAAAAAAATACAACGTTTTTATTGAAAAAAAATGATATTGCTTTAATAACAATAATAAATGAGAGCAAACTCCTCTTATCTGGAACGTTAATTTCCTTAGATCTGTTAGAATCAAAAAGCTTGGTACAAATGGTGCCCCTTTATTAATTGATTTACTTTAATGTTTACGAAATCAACTATCAATGCTGGGTTTTTTTTTTTTTTTAAAGGTAAAAAATCCAAGTTCTTTCCAAATGTTTTCATTAAATTTAGACACTATTTAAAAATACGAAATTCATTTAATCCAGAAAGTACAATCAAAGCTTGAATTTTAAAAAAAAAGTTGTAAAGTAATGCCACTTCTAAAATATCAGTGCATCTTTTCGTGTAAATATTTGTTAGGTGTATGTCCTTATACATTAATCTCCAATGCATTCAGAGTATATTGTTGTAAAAAAGATTGCACAAAACGTTATAAAATTGAAAAAGTCAACAGCTACACTGATAGCATAATCTTTACCACTTCAAGAACATTTATTATTATTATTATTATTATTACATTTTTGAGGGAAATATGAAAGACGCCGCCTCATCTGAAGTATAGAAGGGTAAGTAAACGTAAATCAATAATTTCAAGAACACAGGGCCAGCGAGAACCAGAGGCAGCAAGGCGCTTGCTTCACAGCGCAGCTTCCTTAAGGGGGCGGCAATTATAATCTAATCAATTTATTAGGTAGTATTACGCTTCTAATGAATAAGAAAATAGGTATGTCCTATGGGGATCTTGATATATTTACATGTGTATTCAAATGAAAGCAAAATTACAGAAAAAAAAAAAAAAAAAGATTGAACACCACATAAAACTTAAACTTTGAATGCAATTTTTTTTTCACACAAAAACAGCACAATATCAAGAACAACTCCTGAACTATTTTTTTCATCTTCAAAACATCTCCAGTAAAATTAAAACCTTGATGCAGTTTTCTATAATAACTGCATCAGGGCTAGAATTCAACTAGCACTTCAGATAATAATCTGAGATATCCAATTATCTGTAAGAAGAAATATAAAATATATTAAGAGCAAATAAAATAGAAAGCACTTTAAGATAAAAAAATTTTTTTTAAAAATTCACTGCTTAAACAGTAACAATGTCAAAAATATAGCAGTAATTTTGGGAAGGTAACTTATAAAATATAAAATAGGAAATTATATATGAAGGCATTATAATTTTATACTTTGCACTTAGTGCATCAAACTTTTCAATTAAGGTCTCGCACAGGTAAAGTTTATAAACATGTTTATTATAATAATGCCCCGATACATTATTATATTATAAGGAAACACAACATAAACCTCAAATTGTCCTACAATGGTAACAAACTGACATCTAATATCTAAGGAAAATATGCAATTAGATCACAGTAAAACCTCACAAACTCACTCCTTTCAAAATAAATGAATAGACAATTAATTACATAGTACATAAAAAAAATTTCATCTTTTAACATCATTCTGAAAAACCACACAAAGCTTTAGCTACTTTTCCAAAGATGTTAATGAATCTAAAAGGCTCTTACTGCTTAGGGAGCTCTGAAGGAAAGCTCTTGTTAGATAGCAAAAAGCAATGTTTAATTTTAACAATTTATTAACCCAATGTTCCTTATTTTTATTCAAAACAAAAACGTGTGTTTTATTGAAAAACACACATTTTTATTGAAAAAAAAATACACAAAGTTTAAAAAATAATAATAACTGTAGTTAAAAAAAGTAAAAAAAAATTACACAAAGTATTTATTGGAAAAAAATGATATTGCTTTAATAACAATAATAAATGAGAGCAAACTCCTCTTATCTGGAACATTAATTTCCTTAGATCTGTTAGAATCAAAAACTATACTCTCACACACTCAACGCAGAAAACGAAAACGGCGCATGCGGCTTAAACAGAGTGACGTCAGAGCTCCACGCCTATTGGCGTGACGTCACACTTGGAGAGCGCTCGCTCATAATGTGAACTAACGTCCACCGTTTATTTATTTATATTTCTTAGCAATGGTTGCAGTTAACTGTATAACTATTATTTGGAAAAAAGTAATAATATTTTTTCTTCTTTATATTTATAGCCTGCACAGGAAACATTTTTTCTGAAGGTGTTCAGATGATATGAAAAGTTTCAAACAGGGAGTCTATTTCAAATCAAACAGAAATTAATACTGATACTTTAACTATTGATAAAGAATTTCCTTTCGAAGCAACTAAACATCTCAACATAATCAAAAGACTTTGTTTCAGTTTCTCAGTGGTCTGTAAAATTTATCATACTAGTGGTAATATTATCTTCTGCTTTTGCAAGGACTTTTCTTTTTTCTCGGTACACTTTTTGAGGAATTTATTTCAGATTAGAGGGAATAGGTGGCTAGAGGTTTTTAAGCATTAAAAATTTTATGTTCTGATCTTTTTATAATCATTTCCATAAATATACCAAGACCGTAAAAGCTGATTTATAATGTAAAAGTTATTTTTAACTATTAAAATATTAATTTTATCACTATTTACTTGGATAATATTGATAACTTTTTCTGAAGACATGAATTTTGCTTGTAAAAACCTAAGTTGTACTTTCTTTATGTTGGGAATTAATGTTCTTTTTCTGTATTCAACCTTTAAAATATCGTACATGTGGTAAATTTCTTTGCATTCAATGAAAAATGCTAGGGATTACTATTATAAATAGTAATCTTATTCACAAGAAAATCTTCAAATAAAGTTTCCGAAAATCGTTTGAGAACGGATCTAATATATGAATTTTCCTGTTAATCTTAAAAGGTTTTATAGCTTGTGGTGTAGCACATTCCCTAAGAAATATTTATTAGTAACTTTTACTGTGTGTATTCCTCTCGGTTGAATTGTTGAAAATTTCACTTGAATCCAGTTAATATTTTAATGGTCCCTTTTTTCTAAAACAGAATCTTTTTTTTTCGTAATGTATGACTATGAGTTACACTAAAAGGATCTGTAAGATAAACTGCTTAGAATGCTTCACTATTGTAAAAAGTATTTTGTTCTGAAATATATGTTATATGAAATAGGAGAAAGCAGTTCCTCACAATTTTGTGCAGTGAAATCATAAGTGTTCAAATGTATTCACAGCAGCAGTGGCGTACGCAAGGGGGGGGGGGGTTCAACCCCCCCCCCTTGAGCCCTAAATAATAGTGCTTTATTACATACTCGAATTTCTTTTAGTAGTTTCAGAACATTATGAACACCCTCCCCCTTGAAAAAATTCTGCGTACGCCACTGCGCAGCAGTGGTGTAGTCGAAGAGGGCAGCGTCCCCCTACCATCTTATTTAAATGCAAGCGTCCTCCCCCCCCTCACTTGCTTTGAATTTTAACGTAAGCATACCCACACTTTTTGATGTTTGTATGCGTAAGTGTACCCCCCCCCCCCCTTGCTTTGCAGGACTACACCGCTGATTCACAATGATTTTTTCCTTGCATATAAACCTTTGTTTAATACACTTTTCACAGATGTAACAAAATTCTTATTTTTTAAATCTCAATAGCTCCCATATTTAGTTAAAATTTCTAGCATTCTTAAAGTAAGATTTGGGTAGAAATGTCTCTGAGCTTTTTTTGTTAAAACTTCTATTAAGATTGAAAGAAAAGATGCAATTCAAATGATGTAACTCATATTGATGAGGGATCTTTGCTCCCCTGAAGTAAAGATAGATTTTCTATGGAAAGCTTATAAAGAAAATAAACACCCATTAGTTTTTCATATGTGATTCAAAATGATCCCAAATGGCTGCTCTAAGCTTATAGCTTATCTGTGATTATTTTATTAATTAATAACATGGAAAGAAACCTAAAAATTTATAATTTACATTATAAAATTATTATTTTATTATTGTAATTATTTATTGTTCACATAGAAACATTTTAAGAAAAGTCAAGAAAAACAAGCTTTGCTTATTCATTTTAAGGTTATTAATATTGTAGAAAATCAGGAAAAAGGTCAAATTGCATCTCTAATGTTAAGTTTGGTACAGTAGACTCCCGATTTTACCCGGGATCGGATTATCCAGGTTGTAGATTATCAGGGACGGCTCAAAAAAAAAAAGAGCTGACTGAATACAGAAATGTGCTGGAAGACTGCTTTCTTCTCAACCCTTCATTCTGTAATGGACTCGTTCAGTTGACGAGACTGGGCTTGACCACCAGCAGCTGAAAAAATGGATTGTTCCTCAGAGAAGGTACCTTTTCTTTGGGGGGGGGGGGAATCAGGCTTTCACTTGATCGCCTGTCCCGTCAGGTGCCAAGACGGGTTTCAAAATTCCCCCTTTCACTAACGTTCTTTCCTATTTTCACAAAGGGACTAGTCTTTTCTCAACCGGTTAGTCACATGACCCAGCTCCTATGTCAGGTATTTTCTCCTGTTCTGGAATGTTAAGAGATGATTCGTCAATCGTTGCAATATTAGTGCTGTTTAGATTCACATGTGTTATACGTTCTGTTCGTATTATTGAGATGTCGAAACGCAAAAGAGTCGTTCTTAGTATAAATCAAAAGCTGGAAATAAATAATAAATCAGAAAATGAACATACAGTGAAATCATTAATGCGTGAACATGAGATTGGTTGCCCCAGCGATTATCTGGGATATTCGCTTAACCGGGACAAGGCATTTAACGACCGACCCGGTTAATCAAGAGTCTACTGTATCATAAGAAATAAAAGTCTCTTTGTGTAAAATTAAAAAAAAAAAAAAGAAAAAAACTTCTTTAAGCAAAAATTTGCACAAAATTGCAGACATGTTTTTTAGGTTCTGTAGGCTCAAAATATGTCGCCCCCCCCTTTTTTTTTTTGCAAAATTTGCTCTTACTTAACATTATTTTCTCTTCTTTATGGAATCACAATCTAAAGTCTATTTGCCAATCTTGCTAAGCTGACTGAAATTGTATATACTACTGACTGTGTGTGGGGGGTAAAATTGTAATAAAGTGAAAACCACATTAATTTTGTTTCTTATTTTTAGCACTTCAATAATAGTTCAACATGGATCGTAGTCATCACCATAAAGAAAAGAGTGCTCATACACAAAGTTTACGTTCAGATTATCATTACCTCATGGCTGAAATGAGTATGATGTTTTTGTTATAGGCTTTTCTCAATTATGTTGTGTATTTTTTATATTTTTTTACACGGTACAAAGGAATATTACAAAAAATTTCTTGTGGTTATTGTACCATGCATGTCTGTAATATACTTTCAAAAACAAATTTGTTTCCGTGGCAGATTTAGAAAGTGAAACCCTTTTCTTGAAAAGCTATTGGAAATTAATTAGTTATATAGATAATATAGAAAATTTCTAAACTGAAAGGCTTTTCATTAAACCTTTCCTTAGTCTTGTTTCAGTAATACACCCAGGATTTTGGCTTTTGAAAGGTACGGTGGTTCAAGTTCTGAATTAGAGATGCTCCAGACATTGATTTTCCCAGATAACTGATATCCAGTGTCTGATGGATCAATACTAGATATCCGGTTCTAATGTGTAACCTGTAAATTCTCTACATACCATTTTTAAACATCCCACCCCTTCTAAACACAAGTAAGTTTTTTACTTACATGTTTTCTAAACATGCCAACTAATTAAATTTCAAAAATCTAATTTGATATGCCAGATAACCAGATCAACCCAATCTGGCGCAGTGGCCAGATTGGATTCTGGATGTTTAAAAATCGGTTGGATACACCAGCTATGGTGACTACTATGGCGTATATTATAGTGGTCCCCAACATTTAAATAGAAATCAAAATTTAAAACTTTCGTGAGAAAACTTGAAAAGCCTGGATTTTTCATATAGGAAAACCAGGTAGCTGAACTTTATTAAAAAAAAGCACAGGTTTTTAAAAATCCTGCTGGTAATAATTATTTTCACTTTTTTTTCCTTTTTAATTATCATCATACTTTTTCACTTTCTCTCAATTTTTTTTTTGTGATATTTTTGGTTTGGATAGTTGGAATTTTTTCTGTGTATACGTGATTTCATTATAATGCATTTAATTAGTTATATGCAAAAGTAAACAATAAACTGCAAACATTTTCAATTGAATCCCCTTTTTTATACCACAAAGTATTTCAATTATGATGTAGTATTTTGTAAGAGAAAAAAGGTTATTGCAAGGGTTAAAACAAGTCCTTTGTTCTTTTAATGGTTTTTCTTTTTTTTTTCAACAAAAATAGCTATCTTAGGAATGTTTGAATAGCAAAAGTCTGTATTTTTTTTGCTCAAAGAGTATTATTATGAGCCCTTTGCCTCTCATATGCTGCCCATAGCTATCCTAAACGCACATAGCATTTAGGATGATATGGGCGACTTACGAGTGCATAGTGATAATATACAATTAAATTCCCTTTAGTTACGACTAAAATAACAAAATACATGAATATTCAATTTCAGTTTTATTGAATGTTATTTGTATGTTTTGTAATTGAAAGAGACAAAATATTTTGATTGAAATATCAATGCCCAAAATATTTTCAATTTTCTTGAAATCAGAGTTTTAATTTTCTCACTCATCCCCTCACTGTCAACTGATATGCCTTCAATTTTTAAATTTTTTTTAAATATTATGTATATGTACTAATTTTGTCAAAATTTGGTTCTTTAGTTTTAGTATATTTTTTTTTATCATTTAGAAGCTCAAAATTATGATGTGATAAAGTTTGCCACTTATCGTACAGCTTCGAAACTCCGATTTATACAGAAGAAAACCAATCGTAAGTGCACATATATTACTAGCATGCATAAACATTGGCATTAATAACAAATTTAGAAAATGTTATTTATGCAACTTATTATTTGTATTTTACTTTAATGGATCAAATATAAATATTCAAATATACTCCATATGCGTTTCGAATTTTATTGCTTTGTATGGATTTGACACTGTTTACTACATTTGCACCAGTTGACACAGAAAAATTTCCCGCACTATGTATTTTGTACATCACATAATTCTGAATTTCTAAGTAAAAGGATTAATATTTTATAAGATTAGTTTTAAGTCAAGTAGAACCACTATGTGAGCAATAAATCAAAGCACTTGAAAAGGCTTTTAACATCTTTAATCCTTTATTTTAAAAAAAAAATGTACTGTAGAACTTAAAAAAATTGTTCCTGCATTTATTGCTTTTCCATATGTATTTGTTTGTATTTACGGTTTAGTGGCATGGTCTTGCTTTATGTTAACCCACATACCGAATTTGCTTTTCCGAATGTACTGTCTGAAAGAAATGGTCCTGTGACAAACAATTGATTGAGGTTTCACCATACTGATTCAAGTTGTTTCTTCATTGTTTAGTGCAATTTATTTGTAATGAATGTTATTCTTCATCCTCAAACATAAAAATATTGTTAAAAATGAAAAACATTTTAGCTTTGTTAAAAGCATTTAAATATTTATATTGACTAGGATTAAAAAAACTAGGATTAAAATGCTTTTTAAAAGTTTGAGGCTGGTTGGCACAATCCATGTTTATTGTTACTGCTTTAAAAAAAAAATAATTTTGAATTTTTCCTTGGCACAAATTTCGAGCCTTTTTAGACTGTGTGCTCACAGATTTTATATTTACTTTCTAAAATTTTTGAAGAATCGTACATTTCGCTAATCAATAATTAAAAAAAAAATTGCGGGTTTTAGAAAAAGCTTTAAAAATCACGAAAATCGTTGCAGGAATTCACGGTGTGACAACTATACCCGCAACCCTACCTATGGGTTTTCCAGAAGGAAAAGTTTAAGGATGAAGCAAAAACGCAGCAGCAATCATTAACGCTCCAATGGTGTGCAAAATACAAAACTCTGGTGCGACTTATTTAGGCTTCAACTCTCTCTCTGTTTCTTGACATTGAGACGCTAATTTTTTGAATGTCAGGGGAGATAACTGTATAATTGCATAAATATTTCTTGCTTTCAGTGAACTTGCTTGATATTTGGAATATAATTGAAGCTTTTCGAGAAAATGGATTGAATGCTTTAGATTCCCGTTTAGAACTTACTGTGTCCAGATTAGAAACTCTTGTTCGATCAATATATTCTCAGCTAAACAAAAGGTTACCCTTATCACAGCAGATTGATGTGGATTACAGTGGCGCAGTACTTGTGAATTGGCTGCTTGCAACATATAATCAGTAAGAATTTTTTTCGTTAAATATCTTTTAAAATCTATTCTTTTCTTTATTTTTCTGATGCAAATATTTTATTTCTTTCTCTCTCCCTTTTTTTTCTGTATTTGTATATTAGATTATGCATTTTAATGTCTTCTTGCATTGTATTTGCTTCCTTTGAATTTTAATTCCCAATATTTTTTGGGAACTACATATTTTTTTTATATTTTAATTTTAAATTATTTAATACATTATTGAAAAGAAAAATATTTTAGAGTGGAATAATTTATGAAAAAGTATCAAAATTCTTTGCGCTAAAATATTTGCTCACATCTCGGCCAGTAAATTTGTAGTTTGTAAGGCTCGACCGATGCATCGGCGCCGATTGTTCAATAAAGTTGCCATCGGCATCGGCAGCCGATGTTAACTTTAGAAAAACATCGGCCTTAAAAAACATCTAAAAGCCGATGCAAGGCCGATGTTTTTCGCAGGGACAACTTTCCAGAAAACATCCTGTCTTTATCTCTCTTTTTTTTTCTACAGCTAGATTTTTATTTCCATATAATAACAGACAGAAAATCAGTTTAAAAAGCACAAAAGTAATGTCATTCTACAAAGCATTTGATAAAAAATTTGAAAAAATAGTTTAAGCGATCGCTGCCCGAAAACATTCATTATTAAAATTATTTTTCTTTGGACAGAATGCTCGCGAAATAAAATATGTTAAAGTAAAACTAATAGAGGCGTCTTATGAGTGCTATTTGTTTTTCACACTAGGTTCTACCATTTGTGTCCGAATAATGACTTAGTGCAGAGGTTCCCAAACTGTGGTACCCGTACTCTCTATGTGGTATGCGTGCAGGCAAAAAAAATATATCTATTATATGGAATAGAAGATCAATATATTATAAAGTTATATAGCAGTGGTACGCAAAATGGTTCGCAAGAAAAATGGTGGTATGCGAAAAAAAAAAAAAGATTGGGAACCGCTGACTTGGTGCATTAGATGTCATTGTGTGCAATAGCATTATACCATCTGTAATAACTTCACTCCACGAGTGGAAGAACACAACTTGATTATATTAACATACTTTATCTTGGCTAAATACTACACAGATGCACGAACATATTATTTACAGACATTATTTACAATTTAACTATGTAAGCAAGCATAGTGACAAAAGCCGTCTTGGCTTAGCTGCGTGTTTTTCTGCTCCCGCACGAAACTCAAACCCAAACCAAAACCCAAACTGTTTTTAATTGTCAGTT
This sequence comes from Octonoba sinensis, assembly GCA_038502835.1. Taxonomy (NCBI): domain Eukaryota; kingdom Metazoa; phylum Arthropoda; class Arachnida; order Araneae; family Uloboridae; genus Octonoba; species Octonoba sinensis. The sequence continues at coordinate 85,675,350 of CM076605.1, read as the reverse complement.
CAGTTGGCGGTTTCGAGCTTATACACAACACCATCTGCTTTTAGTTTGTCATGTTTCTTATTATTCCGAAATTGTAAACAATACAAAGTTAACTCAATTGAAGTACGATAATAATTTTCATTTTTACCAGCGTAAACTTTTTTCTCTTAGCGTTTTTTTTTTTTTTTTGCCTCTTCGATGCGACGTGTTAGTTTTTCTGTAATTTGTGCAGCAATCTCGTTGCATCTGCTTTTTGTTTGCGATTATTCTTATTATTTCATTTTTAGTTTACAACATAGAAAAGATTGATCAAAAATAAGAAACTATTTTCCAATATAAATGTTTATTGATCGAAATTTTATGTATCCAAGTTCGACTTGCAATTTTCAACAATTGAATTCTCAAAATGCGAGTTCGCGCGACAGGATTCAATAACATCTTAATAAAAATGCTAAAATTTCTTTATTTTCAAATATTGATCAACGCATTTTTTTTTCAAAATATATCTTAACTTTTTTATACGATAAATATTTTAATTTTTCCCCGTGTATACTTCGTTTCTTTAGCACATTTTTTTGTCTTCTTCGATGCCACATGTTAGACAGTTGACAGTCTTTCTGCTATTGTGCAGCAATCTCATTGCCTCTGCTTTCAGTTTAGAATATTTCTCGTTATTTCATTATTAGTTTACAACATAGAATACATTGGTAAATAATATGAATCAATTTTTCAGTATAAACGTTTACTGATCGAAATTTTATGTGTCCAAGTTTGACTTGCCATTTTCAAAAATTTAATTCTTATAAAACGAGTTTGCGCGACAGTGTGGAATAATACCTTAATAAAAATGCTACAATTTTATTAATTTCAAAAATTGACAACGTATATATAAATATACATATATGTATTTCAAAATACATCTTAATTTTTATAAATGATCACCTGTTTTTAGAAGATTATTTATCAACAGAAAATTACTGGTGCTCAAACTATTGGTTTAGTTTGATGACCTTACATTGTGCTCATGAAGAACATGTCAAGTATTTCTGTGTAGTTTTCAACTCACAAGAAAAAAACCCTAATAAGATTATTTCTTAAGACCCAGCATTCATTTGTAATGACAAAAAAATCTCACGCCTATATTTTTAAAGCAATATTCAGTATTTCTGGGTTATGAACAGCGTTACTGCGAGCGAAATTTTTTAATATTTTATTTTTATTTTAGAAAAAGAGCTATTTTTAGTTGAAATAACGTTTATAATGAAAAATAAACGTTTCATCGTTCCCGCTTTTCTTTTAAAAACGGGAGGGGGGGGGGAGGAATTATGAAAACAAATCTGAGAGGAGGGGGTTGACAATTTCGTTAATGATACAAACCCACATTATTTGTTAGTCTGTATTATAACATCTGCATTCCTCTCTATGAAAAAAAATAAGAAAATAAAGGCAGCTGCACTTGGCATTTGAAGTGCAGGTGTTAAAAGAGAAAAAGTTGAAGGGAAGGGAATTAGACCAGATCCGATCCAATAGTTGTTGAGTTTTTTTGGCAAAGATAAGAAGAATGAATTAAAAATCCTCTGATATAGCATTTTTTTTTAGCCTTCACATAGTTTAATTACTTTACTAGAATCGGGAGTGATTCTTTTAGTTTTAATTATTATGTAAACTTCCCCCTTACAGTTTTATGGTGCTTGAATAATGCATTTATGTTTTTATAAACATAAAAATAAATGAATGTTTAAAATAACATTCTTGACAAGCATTTTACACGTTTTAATGGTTTAAAGCGACTTTATTTTTTCCATCGGCCAAGGAGAATAATCGGCCATCGGCCGGTCTCGGAACAATCGGCATCGGCCCATCGGCCAAAAAATGCCATCGGTCGAGCCCTAGTAGTTTGTTTTATTTGTTTCAAGTTTCTTCATTTTTTATAAAAATTTGTTCATTTTTATCAGAAGAAATATAGTTTTTTCTCTTTTTTTCTATTATTAATGTGAAATATATGGTAAAATTTTTAAAAAGTCTAATATTATTTGTTTATTTCATAAAATCTAGTTTTTAAGGAATATTTTCAAATGTATTTATAAATCAGTGTGATATTTTCTGAATTAATTTTAAATTTTGCCTTTATTTTAGTAGTATATATTAAATTTAATTTTTTACTTTGCTCCAAAAAAGTTGGTACAATTTATAAAACTAACTTAACTATATTTCAGGGTGAAAGTTTTAAGAAATAATTAAAGAAAATTTTTCTTTTAATTTTTAATTAAAAAGGATTGGCTCATTATTCATAACAACATATCGTTTATTTTATGAGACATAACTATAACACACATACATTGAAAGGGAGTGTTTATAAAAATCGACATTGCAAAGAGTCTATAAGTAACACTATTGCATACCATCTTCGTTAAAGACATTTTCTACTGCAATTTTTTCTTTTTTTCTTACATATTCTGTCTGTTTGTTCTGTCCTAGATGTTTGATGTATCAATAGTGGCATTTTTCAATCCCCTCACATTCTTTTATCAAGGAAAGCTGTTGTTAAATGATCATAAAATTATGCTAATAGCTAGATTAACAATTATAAATGTTATTAATTTACTGAATTCTCCGAGCAATTTCACTGTAAATTAAAGTCATAATATTATTGTATTGTAGTGTGTATGTTGCGATAAGAAAATAAATAAAGTAAAAATAGTTGCTGTAGTGTCTTATACTTGATTCAGACTTTCTTATGGCTGTCATTTGAAAAACATCTTAGTTTACTGTTTTTGCACTCTGCTGTAAAAATTCCAGATAATTAAATGTTAAAATGTGGTTATTTAATTTTTTACCTTCTGTCTATTTTCTTATCATCAAAAAAACTTCTGAAGGAATTAAAAAGATATGGTAAAATACAACCTGAATTAATGAATATATTCCTAATTGAATATTCTTTATGTAAACTAAGTACTGAATAGTATAACAGTATTTTGTTACCTTTTTAGTATTTTGTATAATTGTAATTGAAAATATGCAAATAGCAAATGTTACTGAAGTGTACTTTGAATCTAAATTGAAAACTTACTAATATCATTTATTTAATTTTAGGGAAGATACTGGCAAAGTTCGAGTGTTCTCGATAAAAATTGCTCTTGCCATCATTTGTGCTGGGAAAATTACAGATAAACTTAGATGTAAGTTAAAATTTATTATACAAATTGGATTGTTTTTTTTTTTTTTTTTTGAAAAATTAGTTGAATTGTTCTTTTATTTTTATGTGTGCAAATTTTATCTCCTGTTCTATTAAGAGGGGGAAAAATGTGTAATTTTTTCTACTTTGAACTCATGTGAAAGCGGGAAACAATATAGTTAAGGCTTACTTGTTATCTGCATTTTCTATGCTTAAGGAGGGTAGATAATCAGGCATGGATGCTTTATTTAGTTGAGCAGGAGATAATTTCATTGTAATTTTGCCTCTCTCCCAGAAAATTGACTAAAGTCGGAAGATTTAAGTTTCAGTCCGTTGTTCATACAACTTTAAAAAATACTCCACTTTCGGGGAGGGCAGAACAATCCCCCCCCCTTGCCTCTTCCTTGTGTATGTACTTGTATTTAATAAACATATGTTTTCATTCTCAAAATTATCCATTTAATTATTTGCCTTTTTTATTTAACTTTACACAACTTTATTTACATAACTTTTACATAACTTTATTTTTTAGATATATTTTCATTAATATCTGATGTCAATGGAAATTTAGTCTTCAGCAAATTTGTAGACTTCTTAAAGGAAGCAATGGGATTGCCTTGTTCTGTATATGAATCACCTTCGTTCTTTTTCACAGATAGTTTGCCACGTACAATATTTGATGGGGTAAGTAACACATATGAAGTTGTATATTTATAATCAGACCACTATGCACGTCACATATGTGCATATAAAAATCTGAAGTTCCAAAAAAATAAATTTTAAAAAGTGGAAAGTTTGGTTTTTGAATAAATAGAAGAATACAGATGCTTCAAAGTTTCAATAAGAAGTACAGGTAATGCGTATTTCAAGAACAATTACTTTTTGTTTTGTTTTTCTATGATTTTCATGCCCATTCACTTTGTTATCAACGGAAGCAACTGTAATGTATAAATGCCCTTAATTCCATTGTCCCCCCTTTATCAGAAATAAAACAGCATTTGACCGAAAAAATTTTCTACAACCTTTGAGACTGAATTGTAGTTGTTTCTTATTGGAAATAAATTTTTCATGGATATAGTTCTACATATGTGTTTGAAATAATTTGCAATTAGAAATTTAATTATTGCTTCTTTAAATGAATCCATTTTTTTCCTTGCCATTTTGTCAACTTTTCTTAGCTTTAAAAAAAATTGTTAAAGTACTATTAAAATTGTATTTTTTGAGTATCTTTCAGAGTCAGTACGTGAAATTGAGTGAACCGGTTCTCTTTCTATTATCTTTTATCTCCTTGCTCTATGCATAAAGATTTACCTTATAAGTCCAGTTTTTAATAGTATTTGTACAAGAAATATCCTGCAATCAGAAAACTAACTGAAATCTCGATACCTGTTTAGTTTTTGCCCACAAACCTAACACAATCTCTGAATTTTGTTGTATAAATTCTGCAGAAACCCCTGGTTCCAAACACCAGTATGATTGTTCCAAAGTCTGGCTTTTGAGAACAATATTCTGGTACTAATGCATTGCCACTCTAGGCTCAAAGGGTTGATTTTTATGCTTAAGCAAGGATGTTAAAGATAGCGGTATGTTTCTTCAGTTTCCTGTGAATTAAGTTGCATTATTTGGCAACTACTGTATATGTATGTGTGGTTAACCCCACCTCTCAACTTTCCTACGAAAACTATTTCAAAAGTGATGGACCGGTTCATAAGCCCTCACTTTGAAAATTGATTCGTTTAGTAATTGAGTCTTCTGAAGAATCCGATTCCTAAGAAAAAGATGTTGATAGTGATTCTACTGACGTCTAAAATGATGATGTTGATGAAGTGAATTTGACGGATTTTTCGAGTGTTCCGACAATAAAATATTAGTAAAATGGAACATTTTTATCTTCTTTGTAATCTTTGGGCTTTTAAACTAAAACCCTAATATGCTAGATCTTTATTCTGCCAACAAATTTTCAAAATTTTTAACCTGTGTATTATACCGACTCCCCCATTCCTTTCAAGCCGAATTTTCACAAAAAAATAGTGGGCTTAAAAACGAGTATATATTGTAATCCTCTTTTTGACAATTTTATGCAGATATCAGTTTTTCTTTTTAACAACTTCTGGGGATTTTATTCAGGTTTTTATGTAATTACGATTGAAACATCATTAAAATTTGCTGCCATTTTTATTATGTCACTATCTATGTTTGATAGGTTTTATTTTCATAATTAGCTTGGGATATTTATCGAGTTATTTATTGCAGCCTTTTTATTGGCCACTATCAAAAAGGAAAATAAAATATTAAATCTGAATTTTGAGCACAAATTCAATATTAATTTTACATTACACAATCCTTATTAAACATCCTGTCCACCGTGTTTTGTGACTAGCTGAGTCGTAACACAGTAGGGAAAAAATCTTAATAAGCTGAGATATAAACTTACACTATACAGACAAAACCATCAGATGCTATCATTTTTTGACATTTTTTTCAAATTTCCTCTGTTTATTTTATCTACCTCGAGTTTGTTGGTGTTTTTTCCTTTGTTAATAATTTTTGTTTAAGTTGGATTAGTGGATGTTCAATTGATTAAATCAGCTGTATTATATAGATAAATACTAAAAGATGTTTGCAAAAAAAATCTTTATGTATGCAAAGCCGTAGCCAGAAATTTTTTCCGGGGGGGGGGGGGGGATTTTCGGGAAGAATATATGCTACATTGCGAAATTTTTTGGAATTTCAGGGGATTTTCTCTGGATACGGCCTTGTATGTATGTGATGTTGTGATGTATATATGTCTTTGAAACTGCATGCTGGTTAGTGTTTCCACTATTGTGAAGTTAATTTTGTCTAGAGCATCAGGGAGCTCGAAAAATCTTTAAAATTTTACATGCCCTGCTGGGCGTGTTAGTCTCAAAAATGCATTCCCAAACAAAATACTTGCCCAGAAGTTGTTTTGTTGCACATTAATAAAAATATTTCAGTTTGTCGTATAGCATTATTCCCAGACCGAAAAAATTAATTAACAGCTTTGCATCAGAACCAAGAATTCTTTTAATGTTAATCTAAGTCATTAAATGATTACATTACAAACAAAATATTACATAATAAGTCATTACCAAGGCCGTAGCCAGAAATTTTTTCGGGGGGGGCCCTAACTTTGAAACACTAGTGTTGAGTAAAGTTTCAGGGAGGAATATATGCTACATTGCGAAAATTTTTGGGAATCCCGGGGGGGGGGGGGGGGGGCGCTGGCCCCCATCTGGATACGGCCTTGGTCATTACAAGTAAATATTTTCAAAATTTTAAATTGTATTACCAGTTTTATTGTTGACATGCATGTTCGTCAACATTTTAAATTTGAATTCTGGTAAGGATGTGGTGATTTTTCAATAAAATACGAAATAATAAAGTTTTGGAAAGATATTTAATTAAAAAGCTACATGCTCTGCCAGGCATGTAAGGGTAGAAGGTTCATGCCCGATCGGAATTTTTACATGCCCCGGGCATGTCGGGCAATATCATTTTCGACCCCTGTGGAGCATGAAAACTTGACTCAACCCCCTCAATCAAGGGTTGCCCCTTTTTTTGTTTGTTTCTCGGTGAAATTTCTGAACTGGATTGTTTAAAAGCAGCATATAAAAATGTTAAACATCCATTTCTTTTGCTTAAAAATTTTCTTTCTTATTTTACATGCCAGATGCAGCATCAGATTATTTATAATGTGGCTCAAGATACATTATTGATTCATTTTAAGATTTGCTTAGATTTTTTTTATAATTTCCTTCAATAGAAAAAATAAGCACTTTTGTTAGTTTTCTTTAAAATTATGTGATCATCAAGGGATTAGGTTAAATTATCATAATCTTGAATCTGAAAAACTGTTTTACCCATTATTTTTGCTAACAAAGACTGCAATTTTTTTGTTTTGTTGATTGTACTTTATTTACACATTGTCCTCTAGTCATCATCCACTTCACTTTACTTTGTCCTTTTTATTCTTCAAGGCAACCATGTCTGGACATGCACATGAGAGGGGTACTTTTTCACCCATTAAGAATTATGAAGAAAAAATTAGAAAAGATGTGTACTTTATTTAATGATTTAAATTAGATAGCATATAATCTCGATTATCACAAACTTCCAAATATGACCTGCCCCGTGTTACTATTTGACCCAGAATGCGATCCATACTGTTTTCCCAAAAAGATAGGTTTGTAACTTGTGGGACAGGATTTAACTGAGGATTTATTATCATATCATTATATATTGGAAAGGTCACCAGCAGGGGTTTAAATCACAGCAAGGAAATAAGGTATTTAGATGCTCCCCAATGGAAACTTTTGAAGAATTTAATGTAAAGAAGCGTTTTTAATACATCTGAGGTTCTGCAGGGAGTATGCAATTAATAAAGCTAAATGCGAACATTTTGCCAGTTTCATATTGATGTTTATTTTAATAACCTAATCGGGGCACCACGGCAACCCCCCCCCCCCCCCTGGCGCATGTGCTTTCACTTGTAGATGTTTGAAAAACATTGAACAGTGATTTTTACATGTGGAGCAATAACTACACTTTCTAAAGTTTTAATGTCATGAATTGAATCTGTGTTGCTTATGCACAAAAAAGCTTTCTGTTTATTTTTTTTATTATTATTTATGTTTATTTTTTCTCGTATTTATTTCATTGTTTTTTTACTAGGGCATTGATATGTTGTGAGCTTGCTTTAATCTACTTGTTTTATTTAATGTGAGTATAATTCGCTGTTTTTATTTAATTTGTTTTTATGTTTTGTCTCAAATTTAAACATCAAGCTATGCTGTGATTTAAATATTATGCTGCATTGTGCACCAGAACAAAACTGAATGTGGAGGAAATGGCTTCATTGTGTAAAAAAAAAAAAAAAAAAAAATGATATGTATCATGTAAGGAGTAGGCATGAAAGATCCCTCGTAATATTCATTTTTAGTCAATGAATGCCCATTTTTATTTACAAATAGCAGGTGAGTGGAAATGGGGATTTCCCCCATAAGGCTGATTTAGGATCAAATCGTGTCGAATGCATTCTCCTTGGAATCTTAGAAGTTATGAGACATAATTTTGTTTTGTTTATCTTCCAATTACCCTAACTGGCAAGTTCAAGTTATTCCGACTCATACTAGGGATCATTCATAAATGATGTCGCGCTTCATGGGGGAAGGGGTTCAAGAAAATGTGACAGTTTGTGACAAGGGGCAGCCAGGGGTAACAAGAAGTGTGGCATCGTACATTTTGATTTCTATAAAAACATTTAAAACCATCAAATAAAACCTATTTTATGCTAATGTAATATTGTGTGACATGTGACAAAGGGTATGTTGAAATGTGATACTTAGTGAGAAAGGGGGAGGGGGTCAAATATATTTAAAAAAAGGGTGACATCATTTATGAATGTCCCCCCCCCCTTCTTTGACTTTCCACGTAAAGCAGTGGTGCAAAAAGGAAAAAGAAATCAAATGGCTGTATTTTAGAATAAACTATAGCAATTAAATCAAAGTGTTATCAATATCACATAAATACAGTACTAAGAGCTGAGGGCCGTGGTAGCCTAGTGGTTAGCAAGTCGGACTTCCACCTGGAAGGTCGCGTGTTCGATACCCATTGAAGACCACCATGTATACTTGGGGATATGTGCATGTAAAATCCATAGACCCCACTACCTCTCCCCGTGCGTAAGCAATCCTAAGGCCTCGGCTAACAGGTAGGGGTCTGGTGGAGAAAAGTACTAAGAGCTGAAACTTCTGTAAGGTTCATGCAACAGATCTTCTATTATGACTGCTGTTTAGTGTCAGGTGCTCAAAGCTTTCTCTGCATTGAAAATGGGTTTTCTTGTAACCCAAAAACACCTGTATGCAATAATTTTGCAAATTTTGGGCTTTAACAAAGTTTATTTTATCATTTTATGTAAAGTTTTTTCTCCCTTGTCCCCTTTCCAAGCAAAGTATTTTACCACTAATCAAAATTTGTGATGTGAATTGAGGCACTTAGGGATCATTTATAAATGATGTCACGCTTCGAGGGGGGAGGGGGTTCATGAAATTGTGACAAGGGGAGGGGAGGGGGTAACAAGAAGTGTAACATCATGCATTATGCAACATGGCGCGACATGTGACAAAGGGGGGGAGGGGGTTAAATATATGGAAAAAAAGCGTGGCATCATTTATGAGCGGCCCCTTAGAAGCAAAGGGATTTAAGTGACAAAATCGAAAATTTTGAGATAACTGGTGCAAATGATAGAGAAAGCACCATTTTATAGTGTGCCAAGAGGTGTTAGTGATAGCTGTAGCGGGTGCTCCGCCCCAATGTGATTTAGAAAAAAATTAACACTAAAGGTTCCGTAAGATCCAACTTTGAACGCGTTTTTCTAAGAATCCTTTTTGGTTACTTACGTCCCTTTGCTTCTCACTGCCTCAATTATACACAAATATGCACTAATTTTTCTGTGTTTACTAGCTTTCTTTAATTTTTGTATACCTAATACTATAACAGTGATAATGTGTTTGAAATTTCTTAGCAATCTACTGTGACAGTGAACGACTTCTTAGATGTTCTGCTATCTGATCCTGGTCCTCAATGTCTAATGTGGTTCCCCCTAATACATCGAATGGCTAGTGTTGAAAATGGTAAGAATTTAATTCTGATTAACAAAATTATCTGGTGTTGCCAGCTGCGATAATAATATTGAGAAAATAATCAGCCACATGAAACATGGTTGAAGAAAATTTACGATTAAGTTTAAATTAAAACTTACAGGTTCATTTTAATAAAAACAAATTATTGGAGTCCATTCTTCCTAAATTATTTTTATTTAACAATTAAGTTTACTATGATCTTCTTTCGAAGAAATGAGATCCTAGTTAATAAATGAAGTTGTATTTATTCTGCAGTTTTCGAACAAATTCATTCTGACAATTTGTTTTATGTATCAACTTCAGAATGTTATAAAATTTTAGGAAGTAAGATTTTTTCAATACTTTTTAGTGTCAAATCAGATGTTGAAATTGTAGAGAGAAAGAAACAGTATAATTCAAAATTTTTAATGGGATGTTGCCTTTCTCTGGGGCAGCTTTTGAATTTCGTTCCAATTTTTATTCCAATTGATCAATTGGTTATGGCTCTTTATATCAAACATACAAAATGCAAACAATCTTTTTTATCATATTGGGTGATAATATATAGAAGCACTTTTTAAGACATATAGCTGTGTCTAACCATTCTTTCACCATATTTCCTTCTCCAAGGGTGAAATTCATTTCATAGGACAAGTGCTATAAATCATTAAAATTTAACTTTTAAATGCGGTACAAAATAGGAACATTTTTTCAAAAGGTATGTGATGTTGACTCATATAAACAAAAATACTGATCCTATTTACTTAATGATGCGAGTTCCCTTTGAATGTATATCTATGTGAACTTTAAGTGATTTTTTTGTATACAAAAACTTTGTAAAGGTGCAGATTGGGGATCGCCACTCGCCAATTGGCTATCAAAAAATTTGAAATGGTGACCAAATATTTCATTGCCGATTGTCATGTTAGGGACCAAAATTGTCTCCATTAACTACATCAATGAGAAAGAACATTTACACCATAAAATCGATGCAAAAACAAAATTTATCCTTAAAAATAGCTTACTATTTTTGCTGAATACGATTTGAATTGTTTACTACTAAAAAAATAATAAGAAATAGCGTAAACCGAAAACAGATGTAAAAAGATTGATGTCCAATTACAGCAAACTCTAATATTGCGCATGACACGTGGCAATCAAAATAAGCTAAAAAAATACATTGTTTTCGATGTATAAAAGGCAGATTTGCATTATTGTAAACATTTCAAGTTAAAGAAATGCTTTTAGCTTTGAAAATTTAAGAAATTTCTAGCTTTTTACCTAAGTTTCTAAAATAGTTTTTTTAAAGTAAGTTTCACTGTTTACATCGGAAATCTTACACAAATTTTAGATGCTCGTGGATTTTGGGTTCGGGGATTTGAGAGTGTTGACTGTATTCTTATAGATGTAACACACTTTTTTTGATTATACTTTGTTGGAAGTATCTTTCATAGCCATTTATTTGTGAGCATTGTACTTTTGATCTCTTGTGTAGGCTCCTTGGGGCACCCCTCCACCTTTGTATACTCAGGGCACTTGACCTAATCATTCTCTTTTTGGATAATTGTGCTTTCAGGATTATCATCGATATAAGATTATTAAAACCTTTCTGTAACAGAAACTAAATCTGAATAATTACAAAAATGTGTTTTGTATTCTTGCTAAAATGTAATTATTAAATTGTTTTTTTATGAATGAAATTTTTTAACGATAGTTTTAATTAATTGCTTGTTTGCTTTTTAAGTGTTACATAATGTACAGTGTGAAGGATGCAATAAGGAATCCTTCACAGGCTTCCGTTACAAATGCCAAAGGTGTTATAACTATCAGTTATGTCAGGATTGTTTTTGGCGATGCAGAGTTTCTGGCAACCATACGAACCAGCATGAAATGAAAGAGTATACTAGTTATGTAAGTATTTATCAACTGCATTTAACTACTCCTGTTTTAAAATGATCAATCAGACTGTCATTTTGAATATTTTTACTTCTTCAGAAATTCTGAGGTCAAATTAAAAGATATCCTGAAATCAATGTTTGTTAACAGCTACATGTGTTTTGGCAGACTCGTGATGTTTTTATTGATATTACTGTTTCTGCCATTGTAATTGTGATGAATGGTTTTTTTTTTTTTTTTTTTAGTCCTTGCAAAGAGTTAAAGTTTTTAAATATCATAATTTTGAATTTTCATTGTGTAAATACAGGCATATACAAATAAAATTTCACGTTAAATTAAAGCACAAATGAGCATTAAAACGCAGACATATGTTTCGGGATTGCTTGGAATCCCTTTTTCAATGCGACAGGGAGCCTCTAGATGCAAAACATCCAAATGAAGCAGACAGAACAACAAAGACAAAGCTTATATAGCCTAAGAATTAACAGTAAACCAATGAAAATAAAGGCAGTGTGAAGTGGAAGTAGAAGTAGTAGGAAAGGCACCAATAAGAGAGCGACAAACGAATGCAGTTGGAAGTACAGGAAGTAAAAAGGAATATCAATAAAAACAAAGCAAAAAAGACAACAGCGTGCATAAAAATGTGAAAATACATGAAAATTGCAAAAAAATAAAATAAAATACAAGGAATAAAATGGAAATAAAATAAGTACAGAAAATACCAAAAACAAAAATCAAAACAAAGTACACATGCAAAAGAGGGGGAGGGGGGGGGGAGAGAGAGAGGAAGAAAAAAAAAATTGACACAAAAAAGGAAAACTAACAAGAAAACCAAGAAAGAACAACAAATTAAAGGAACTTATGCCAGACCTGTGAAAAATAAGGAGTTGAGGAAGAATCATTAACCAAATTAGAACTATTCCTGTTAATATGATAAGCTTCCCAAAAGTCAAGTTCTAAAGGGGAAGAACATTTTTGAATAATTTTCCCAGAATTGAAATCAAAAGAGTGGTTGGAATTCCAACAATGTTGAGCAATGCTAGACTTATTTAGCTCTTGCTTTCATACATAACCTTTATGCTCATTTAACCGAATTTTCAGAGCACGTTTTGTCTGTCCAATGTAAGAAAGGCCGCAACGGCAACTAATTTGGTAAATACCCCAAGTATTAAGTTGATCGACAGGATCTTTAAGAGAAGAGAAGGAAAGTTTGTTGCTAGGAGCAAAAACAACTTGAAATTGAAACCTTTTTAGGATTTTAGCAATACGAAAACTTACGGAATGAAAGAATGGTAACACAACCAAATTCTTTCTAGAGACCACATGATTGGGACCAGAAGTTTCTCTAGAAAGTTTGTTATGAATAGAATCAATTAAAGAGTGAGAAAATCCTCTATCAACAGCTACAGCTTTCAGATAGTTGAGTTCAATCTTGAGAAGCTCAGGAGAAGAGCAAATATTAATAGCACAATGGACAAGAGCATTAAAAGCCGAATATTTTTGGTTGGGAGGATGAGACGATAGTCTGTGAGGAGGTAAAGAAACAGCGAAAGGTTTACGATAGACAGAAGTAGTGAAACCAGACTCACTCCTAGAAATCAAATCATCAAGAAACGCGAGGCTACTATTAAGTTCTTTCTCACAAGAAAACTGGATATTAGAATCAATGGAGTTCATAATCGAAAGAGCATCATCTATACCTAACAAGTTACTGTCCGTTAGGACAAAACAATCATCCACATAACGGACATAAAATTGAAATAAATCCAGCTTGAGTATCAAGGAGTTCTTGAGGTTCCAGCAAAACTCTAGATGTCTATTGTTCCTTTATTATAGTTTTGCTGAAGCAAATTGGGATGAGCACATTTTTTCAGCTCAGGCATGCGATTGAGAAAAAAGAAACAATCCTGGTTCAAAGCAATTTTAACTCATCCCAACATATCAAAAAAGTTACAATAAAATGTGTTTTTGTTTTCAAAGCTATGAAGGTTGCATCACAGCTTTATGACACTCAAAATCTGGTAACAGAAGTTAGAATCTAGTATGATTTATGGAAAAGCAAACCCTGTAGTGAAAAGAAAAATCAGGATTAGGAAACCCTCCCTTTTTCTGTATTAATATTTGCCATATAGCAATCATGCTTAACCTGCGAATCCTTTGATTGTGTCCCTCCTTTGGAGCTTTTGGTATCAAAAACTAATCAGCACCAGTTCTTATCAAATACCATCTGCATGCTGTAAACTTTTTTTTTCTTTAGTTTTTAATTGCATCAATTTCTCAGATATAGTAATAATGCTCCAGCAAAAAGCGGTAAGTTGTGCCTTTGCCCTTAGAGCACTTGGAGGCAAAAATTAATCAGAATTAGGAATCATCTGTGTATAGTCTTTTGTTTTAATTCTTGCATTCATCCCTGAGACACAACAATACAAACATTTATGAGAAGTTGTTCAATTGCCCATCCCCTGTGCCATTTCGGAAAAAAAATCTACAAAACTGCCATATAGTTCTTAGACGTTTACTTCATTAAAATACGAATTTTTTGCGTTCATATGTGAATGCATAGTTTTTTAAAGAAATCTCCCAAAAAATAGTGTCAGTTGTGTGTGAACAAAGTTATAAAACTCTAATAATCAATTTCTCCTTTTGATCTCAGCTGCGGGTGCCACATTTTGGCTTAGCAGGCTAAATGATTTTATGCTTAGCCTGCATGTTTCATTTATTCATCTCAGGAGTATACCCTTCATATGTATGGAACATAACTAGGGTTGCAAGCTTTCTCCGAAAAAGAGCACAACTTTCGCAAAATGTTCGCAAGAACACAAATATAATAAAATATAGGATATCTGCAATGAAAGTTATTCTTCATTCTGAAACACAAGGATATTGTTAAAAATGTGAGAATTTTCAACTTCATTAAAAACATTTAAATATTGGTATTGACTAGGATAAAAAAACTCTGCATGCTTTAAAAGAGTTTGAGGCTGGTTGGAAAAATCTGCGTTTATCGTTACTTCTTTAAAAAAAAATTATTTTGATCTTTTTCTTGGCACAATGTTTTAGACTTTGGGTGCTCACAGATTTTACATTATTTTCATTATAAATTTTTTTAGAAATCGGACATTTCGCTCGTCAGAAATTAAAAATGAGAAAAATCGTGGGTTTAGGAAAAAGCTTTAAAATTCACGAAAAGCATAGCAGAAATTGCAACCCTAAACATAACTCATCAACTGACATTTTACAAATATTCTTTAAATCCATGCTTTAACATCACAAACTACATTATTTCAGAAGTTGAGGAATTCATAGGACTACCATGTGATTTCCTCTGTTAACAGTTTCATTCTTGAATCACTTTTAACTTGAAAAATATAATGGAAAATGCGTGTTTGAATTTTTGCCTATTAAAAACTAGGTGTTAGGGATAGTGCAATTATGTAGTACACATTCTCAGCATTCAGGCAAAAGTTGCTAAGTTTACAAAATAAATTCTGTACTCAATTACCATTTACAATTTGTTATTTCATGATATTTGCCCATTGGACACCTTAAAAGTTTTGTCTATAAAACTCCTGATGGAGTCTACAAAGTAATTTTTAATTTTTTTCAATTAACTTTTCCAAAGTTTGAACTGACATCTCAATGCTATATTTTGTACTTAACCCTACACTGCGCCGTGTTGTTTAAAAGCAACACCTCTGTTTTCGTTCACTAAGCTTTTGTTTTGTATTATTTTTAACAAGTGGCACATTCTTTCGTTTTATTTTGTATGTAAGATCGTGTTAATTAACATAGTCTCCCCTAGATCTTAAAAACTGCACTCAAGGTTTATCTTTTTTCACTAAATCGACAACAACCGTAAAAAAATTGCGCAGTGTAGGGTTAATGACCTTTGACTTCAAAGCCGACAATAGCCAATTTTGGTCTGATGTGAAACTTAGAATCTTGTTGGTTATGTTGTGTCATTCTTTTCCTTTGACTTTTTAGAAAACTCCTAGTAAACAGCTGGGCCATTCTTTGAAAAAGTCGATCCTCTGTGTTCCTGACAAGCCTTCACATTTAGAGTCCCATTATCATGATGAGCCTGTGAGAAATACCAACCCTTCATTTGATATGTGAGTAATTTAATGTTGTTCTTAAAGGAAAAGCATATTTTCATAAATATTCATTAATTCTGGTCTCTCCATCATTTTTCTTTTGTTTCAATGCTACCAGTCTTTCGTAGACTTTCCATTCCAGTCAGAATATCGTTGATTTTTCAGATCTAAATGCCATTTCACTTAAAACTTAAATGGCTAATTGTTACATTTGTACTTCTACAGGACTGTTAACTAACTTTTGCTATAACAACCTAAAGACTTTCCTTTGCTAAAAATGTGATGAGAGCTTTTAACAGGTGATTCCAACATGAGGCACAAAGGTTGCAAGTGGCGTTCGAGGTTCCTTTCTACCACCCTTTTTTGGTGATTGCAGCGGAACAAGCTCAATTTCACTTTAAACGCTTTGCATACTTAAGCATATTTTTTAAATTATGCATCATCAGCGCCCCCTCCCCAAAAAATTATGGTGTGGGCCGCCACTAGAATCTTGGCTTCAGTTGCGGCCCTCAAGCTCTTAGAAGTTGGAAACTCCTGGGCTATGCTATTGAACTTTTCTTTGTATGTGAATTCTTTAAATATTGCAGTTTGTATTTTGAATTATAATTTTAGGAATTCCACGTCAGTGAATATTCATAATGGATCTGCAGACAACTTCACTGCCAGTCATTATGCTAGAAGTTCACTAAAAAAGTAAGACTTCTTTTTTGTTTCACATTTTCCTTTATGTAATTGTTTTCTCCCTTTTCTATGCATTTTATAATAATGATTTTTTTTTTCAGCACCCACCGAAGATCTAGTAGTGATTTTTATCCTAGAGATGAAGAACATTCCCTGATATCCCAGTACAGTAATCATCTTTATGCTAATAGAAAGGTAGGCAAGCTATTTCCTTCAAAAATAATTTGTCTGTGAAAGTGATTTAATATTTTTTTAGTTTCAACAGTCATTTTGATTGTCTATAACATTATTTCGTTGAACTTAATTTACCTTACCATTTTATGTTTCTTATAAATTGTTAAAACACACGTTATAATGAATCTTACAATTTCTTTTATAAATTAAGATTATCTAAACAAAGAAGAAAAAGAAGTTGTACTCTTTAAGCTTTTCCCTACAGTAAGCATTTGAAGAGCAAAACGAGCTGTTAGTATATGTTTATGCTAGTAGTTACTGTAAGGACTTAAACTATGTAATTTTACAAAACAAAATCTATATCAACAAAGCTCTCATATTAAGAGGAAAAATAACTCTTGGATACTCTCCTTATCCAGTTTGAATGGTAACAAAAATAGAACTTTTACTGGTACAACAGTTTAACCAGTACCCTTGGAAAAAGGTTAATGAACTTAGTGGTAAACGGTGAATTTATTAGCTATCATAGATTCTTATCACATACTGAAATATGCGTTTCTTCAACCGTTCCTTCAACCCATTCGGAAATCTAAAGAAGAGCAAATCGTTTCCTGAGGTCAAAAATCTAAATTCTAACAGCAATATATGAAAGGAATGTAAGAATTAATTAATGTACTTTTATGACTTATGGCGACGACAGGAGAATTAAAATACTCAACCCTTTATTTACAAGTTTTTTAAAAAGAAATTTTCATATTTGTCAACAAAAAGATGATTGCCCATTTGTCGATAAAAGTATATGATTGTAGTCACAATAATTCATTGAGTAAAATGTATTGCTAGAACATTTTAATTATCTATCCCATTATTAATGAAAACTAGCGTATTTAACAAAGAAATGTAATATTTTCCTTGGTGAAAAAAAAAACGTAATGTCACAATGAGGAAAAAATTAAATACAATACTATATTTTTTATTCTCAATTAATTTTTGCACTCAAAATTTTGCAAGATTTAAAATTATTGCATTCTATGTTTTATGTGGAAAAACCTGATAGTCTGTTTTAAAATTTTCATAGGGGAGATATTCATCTGAGCTTAATTTGCCTTCTGATACTGCTAGACAGAGAGAATTAATTGCTAAACTAGAAGCAAAAAACAGGTATTTTTTCTTTTTTCATTTTTAATATATTTGATTGAAATAAATAGATAAATAAATAATTTGTTTGGAATCCATATTAAGATTTAACATGAAATTAGCCAAGTGTGATTCTATACTTGATGCTGCTGGATCTGTGTACCATGATAGTCTAGTTTAGTGTGTATTCAATGCGAATATTGGGAAAAACAACTAACAATTGTTGATGTAATAACCACCTGTGTAATTGTTGATGTAGTTAGCCATCAACAGGCTAACCACCTGAGTGCCACCATGATCTACCGAAATTCTACCCACGAGCTACCAGTAGTTCACGATCGACGGTTTGGCGACCTCTGGTCTAGTTATACATTTTTGTTACAATTAAGCTTGAAAATTTCTAATAGACTCCTCTTCACTAAAATTATTTGATTGTTTTTGAAAAGTTTTATGTAATAAGATTAAAAATACCCAAGAAAACAAAAGTTTGTTTTTTAAACTTATTTATTCGTCATGTTTTTATGGATCATTATTTATCGTATGTATTTTTAACAGAAAAGTTATGATTCATTTATCTGGGCAAAATTAAAATTGCTGTTGTTCTTTTCATTTATTTGCCCTTTCTAGTATAAACCATGTTAAAAACTTCAAATTATATTGCTTTTTTTATTTCTGTGTTTCCTTTATATGTTTTGAAATATTGTGTAAATTTTGTTCAGAAATATTGTAAAAAAAATAGGTGAATTATAGTCTGTGATGATCAACATTTCAAATAATTAACCGTAGATATTCATTAATCTGAAATTGATTTTTGCAGATCTGTTATGAAAGTTTCCAAGAAAAGGGCTAATTTTTTTAACCTTCAAATAATTAACCGTAGATATTCATTAATATAAATTGATTTTTGCAGATGAATTATGAAAGTTTCCAAAAAAAGGGCTAATTTTTTTAACCTTCAAATAATTAACCGTAGATATTCATTTATCTAAAATTGATTTTTGCAGATGAGTTATGAAAGTTTCCCCAAAAAAAAAAAAGGGCTAACTTTTTTAACCTTTAAACAAATCTCAAGAAATATTTCTTTTTTAATAGTTTTTAGAAGTAAAAATGTTTACTTATGTGCAGTTCTTGTGTCACAAAATGAGTAAAGGCCAAATTTTTTAAAGCACAAAACCGCAAAAATATTGTTTGGTAGAAATTTATGAGAAAAAAATAATTTCATAGCTAAAGTCAACAGAAATGCATAGAGCTTGAGGTTTTAGAACATGCCAGCATGCGACAAATTCATTAATTTTTAATTTTTTCTTTAAAGCATTGGAATACTTTTTAATTTTTTCCCTATCCTTTCTAAATATGTTTACAATTAACATGTGAATTTATTTTTTGCTATTTCAGCTGTAATATCTTGTTTCTAAATATCTTGTTGATAGAAAAAAAAAGAGAAAGAGAAATATAGTCGCAACATAACTGCTTTCAGTTTTGCGTATGCTGTAATTTCTTTTAGTTGTGCAGTAATATAGTGGAAATTTCATGATGTGTCTGATAAAAGATGTACTCTTATTTTTTTTGTTTGAAACAGGGAAATAATGCGTGAAATTATTCGACTACGCAAACAACAAGAAGAAGAAGATGAAGCTCTTAGGTCAGAGAGAAATCCGACATTACTTGCTGAATTGCGTGCCCTACGTCTAAGAAAAGCTGACCTAGAGCGCCATCTATCGAGCTTGCAGGAGAGTCGGCGAGATCTTGTGTTGCAGCTAGATGTGCTTATGAGAATGTTAAAGGTACGTACTTATAGGTTTTCTTTCTTTTTATTTTCCTACTTATTCCAATGCCTAATGGTTCCATATATAAACATCTTTTGTGCAGTTTTAGGAAATGTATTTATTAATAAATAGATTGATTCTTAGCTGGCATTGCATTGTAGAAAGATAAATGGATGTAGAACATGCTTCTTTGTTTTTTTATTGAACAATATGAGTTCTTTCACTCAGCAAATAGATGTCAAGCATGGTTGTTTTCATTTTTGTTGAAATTATGAGCTCTTTAGGGATCGTTCATAAATGATGTCACGCTTTTTTCCAATATATTTCCCTTTGTCACATATCCCACTATGTTGTATAAGCATGATGTCACACTTCTTGTTACCCTCTCCCCTTGTCACACTTTGCCACAATTTCCCGAACAACCCTCCCCCCCTCGAAGCGTGATATCATTTATGAATGATTCCTTATTAAGGATACCCCGATTGATTGTCAGTAATCAATAATCGACTGCTTTGCGTATTTTTCATAATCGGTCAGTTTTTGCCAATTAGTCAGCAATAAATAATTTTTTTTAATTAAATTTACTTTTTGTATTCCAAATACAAGAAACTATGCTGAATGAATTTTTTAACAATAAGCGATGGTGCGCCTTCCCTTTCCTCCAAAAAATAGCCAAGAAAGTCATCAGAGCAACATTTATCAAAATAAGATTTAATGAATAAAAAATATAGAGGATATAACAAAGAAGAGGGAAATCTATAACAGCCCTAATTAAATTGATTTTATTGTTTTAGCATTCACTATTTATTAATAAACTTCAACTTACATTTTACGGTTACCGATTTTAAAGTGTTGCTTTTTTCCTTCAACAAAAAAAAAACTATTTAATATCTTTTACTTTTTTGAAAATTTATATGTACACACTTTTTATTCCTTTCACAAGAATTGATGTTTGATGCAATTTTTTTCATTATTATTATTATTAATTTCATTCTTTTCTATTTTACATAAAAATGCATATATTCTGCAACATTTAACGTGTGTCAATATTTTTTTCTACCGTCTAGCTTTAGCTTGGTATATTACTTTACATGTGTTATAAAGAATAAAACTCTTGGATAAAGGGGCTTCCAATAATAAAAATAGTGCTACAAAGTTCAAAGTGTCTACCAGCCACTGGCTACTAACTTGAAATGTTTGAATTTTGTTAATAGAATGTGATTTTGTGTAACAATCAATAATTAAATTGGTTCACAAAATTTGAACAAAATGTAAAATTATTACTATTTAAAATATGAAAATGGAAAAAGTTAAATCATTGCTTGCAAAAATTAACTGTTTGCTAATTCTGTAAAGTTAAAAATTGTAAAAAAAAAAAAAAGAACAGACTGAGAAATTGTAGTGTTGTTGTTGCAAATGCTTCTTGGATATCCAAGCTCCCCTTGCAAAGCGACCAAGAATTAAGGCAGTAAGGTAGTGCCTCCCATTTTTTTTAATGGGCACTGCAAGGTTAGAAGTACGACTTGGCTGAAGCACAGATTATGTATTCGGAGAACGCCACCACAAATACACCACCTTTTCTGTCCTAAGAGTGAAGGGAAAGGAAATTCCCCAATTCTCCGGTAACCTCAGAACTCCTTCGGGACTTCAGGGTCCACGGATTTACATGCACGTATATCCCCAAGTATACATGGCAATTCTTCAGCTGGTTAGGTATCAAACACCCAACTTTTTTCCCGTTAGATATCCGACATCCTAACCACTAGGGCCTCATGGTGGTATTAAAAATAACTATCATTATAATTAATCAGAATGGGTAATTATATAATCTGCCAATACCATTAATTGGTATTGGCAGATTATGTTCTGCCTATTAATTGGTAATTGGCCAATTTGCTTATCAGTATGAAATTGGCATGAAAGGATGCACTATCAATATGTAAATAAAAATATAATTCTTTGCTTGTTAACTAAAAATTTGAATTTTTTCAATCAATGCATTTCAAGCAATGTAGGAATGGGAAACCAATGTATGAATATGACTTTTTGCTTGATCTGTTAAGCCAAAGATAAGAGCACATGGAGGTTGGTTGTTAAGGTTGGTTGTAACCCAAGAGACTGACCATCTTGTGCACTTGCGTTTGGTTAAACAGACTAAGCATGAAGTGCCCCTATGGATCTCTGGGGAATATATAGATTTAAGTAGGATCTGAACTACTAGAAGATGATTGGAGGAACTACTATAATTGAATCTTCACGCCTTAGCCAGGCTTCGAATCTGGTCCCTTAGCATAAAAGCCTTTGGCTTAAACAAATATGCCACTGGGCAGCTGCAAAGTACCTTATCTATTCACAGCAATTTGAATTTTAAAGCTCATTTGAGAGGCTTCCCCCCCCCCCTACTTCCTACTCCTTCAAGTTTTTAAATTAATTACTGAACAGTAAGTTTATAAGTTATTTATGATGATAGCATATTATCTCACTTATGATTTTTATTTCATTCATGTTTGAGGATCAGTTACAATGAGTTTTTGAGCAATATTTGCTCGTAGAAAAAACGTTTGAATCCTTAAGGGGGCTGCATGTGTTTCAATACTAGGCAAAAAAGAAGGTGTACAGTAGCTGTATAAAGTCGAAGTTGTTTGCATAGTGTCAATGTCATCAAACTAAAGCAAAAAGTAAACAAATGAACTGAGGTTCTGGCAGTGGTTCAGCTGATAGTTGAGTAGTTTCGCGAATGCTCGATAACACAGATAGCGCCACTGTAAGCTTGGTTCTAGCTGTGGGCTCAAAATTTTTTTGGCGCACTGTGTACAAACAGCTTTGACGCGAGCTATGGAGACAGTCCCTCAATGTGAGCATGAACAGGCATTCAAACGGTTGTCAAAACTGCTGTAACAAGTGTATTGAAGTCGAAAGAGCCTATTTTGAATAAAAATACAAAAAAAATATAATTACTATTTTTATTTTAATTTTATATTATAAACCTAGTCTTAAAAGTTCTTTGACACACTGTGTATTTCAATTTCAGTGTCATTCATGAAACATGTTTTATGAAATTTAATTACTTATCTTCCTAGGACCATTCACCATTATCATCTCCAAATAGTTCTCCTCATTCTTTAATATCAAGATATTCCCCAGTGCATTTGTATCCACTCTCCTCAGTGAGCGCACCTGCAACACCTGGCAGTGGATGCCCCTACACGGATCCTTTGCTCGGATTGGGTGGAGATGTGCGGCTAGCATTTGGACCAGCAGCCAGCTCAAGAAGTCTCCAAAACGATCTGCTCGTTGCTGCAGACTCGGTTACTAATGCCATGTCCTCACTAGTCAAAGAGCTCAACCTAGGTGAGTAATGTTTCAGTTTGAATTGAACTAAAAGTCGGGATTCACCGATGTGAGCAAAGCACAAATAAGGATGCTTGCTTTTAGAATGTCTGAGGAGAAAATTTCATTTATATTAGGCTGTACACTTTAGTGAATCAACATTTGTAATGTGTGTGCAAAAAATTAAGATTTTTAAAGTTCAAAGAAAAGAAAGAAACTTTTGGTTTTGTTTCAATATTTTTCTCATTTTCTTTTGCACAGTTGTAGATTTGCTGACCTAGGAACTTAAAAGGGCTGAGATTTTTTTTTTCTCGATGACACATTTTTAAAAATTTTAGCAGTACCACTTGTACACGGTTCATTGACCAGTACAACGCAACATACATTGTAAACAACAAAAATATTCAGACATACAATGTGAGATGTGTCTAATGAGAATATGTGTCCATTAAATTGCATTATAATTATTATTTTTTTGCTTCAGAAGTCATTTGATATGTAAGAAAATGTCAGAAGTTATAACTTCTAAGTTCGAATCACTTACACCTCTTATATAGTGCACGTTTTGTTGTACTTCCAGTATTTTTGTTTTCCGTTCTTATCAAACTTTTTTTGCTGCAAATAGTAGGAATATTTTTTTATATTCCATGTAATTGCCACCCATGTTTTAAACTGAGCTGTACCAAAGGTATGAAATCTCTGTATTATGCTGCTTTTGAAAAATAGGCTGCATTGAATAAATTAGAAGCTTATATTACGCAGAAGCTTTAAATTAATACTGTCCGTGTTCCAAAAAATTATTTAGTCAATTTGAATATCCAGTTTCAGGAAAGAAAGGACTTGGTTTTTGTTAAATGATTTATTTAATTTGCAAAACGTCTTTATCAGCCGAAGTCAAGAAATTAAAAACTCTGTGTTTTTATGCTGCATTCAACGTTATCTTCCCAGAAAAATGAGCTATTGACTAAGCTATTTCCTTTATTTCCAAACAACTTTTTCCTTACCTCCTTTCCAGTGTATTCTTATTTTTCATTTAACCTTCATTAAATTCAAGAACATTATATAACCTAATTGGGATGTGATCATTCTTACTGTAACAAAAAAATGGAATAGGTGGGTTGGGTGCAACTGCAGGCATTGTCAAAATATTTTTACAGTAGGAATAAAAAAGCTGTTGGAGCAATCAAAAATCGTCTAATCTTTTGTAGGGTTGATAATATTTTTGCAAGCTATTTTTCTTCCCTACCAATCTATTGATGCCGCTTCCCTTGCCCCCCCCCCCCCTCAAAAAAATTTGAAAATTTCACTTATTGACTTATTTACTTTCGTTTAAAAATACAAAAAATGTTTCATATACTAATCACGACTCTTGAAAATAAGTCTCATATGGTGTAAAATTATCAAAAATGTTAAGCATCATGACAATTGAAAAATAAATATTGGATTAGTGGTGCTAAAAAAATTAGATCTGGTAATAACTTCAATTACATTAATTTCCTTCTTCAAAATTATTTTTTGATATTCTTTATTCATTACTGTTTTTTAAGCTGGGGAAAGTATTAATTCTTTTTAAAAATTTAGGTGAAGGAGATGACATTTATGCTCGACGGCACACAGTTTGTGTACCAAGTACGTATGTAATTTAGTTTACTACTTATTTATCCAGAAAATAACTTTGAAATAGGAGATAGTTGTTAATCATTTTCTTTAGTAGTATGGTAGAACCTCTCTTAACCAACTCTGAATTAACCAGCGTTTGCTTTATCCGGCCCATATTTTCAAAATACAAAATAAAACAAAAATAGTGTTTAGAGCGCTAGTTATTTGGAAGAAACAAATGCTGCATTGCTCGAGTGAATTTTTTTGTTGGAATCCTTACCTCCCCGGACTATGCGGGGAAGTGAGGGGCTTCTTGTCCGCAGCAAAAACAGGTCACAGACTTCTTTACTAGCGCTTGACAAACTGGTATGTAACTCTCAAAGTAACTGTACTAAAACGCAATAGATCATCACACCCCCACTCTCACTTTTAAATTGCACAATATATCTCCCATTTTTTGCTATCCCCCACTTTAGCTGTATTTTTACTTAACCGTCTTACCATCGGTCCCAATTAAGCTGGTTAACAAAGTTTCTACTGTACCTTATTTTTTCCTTCAATGTTAATACTGAGGTAATATGATTTTAATTTTATTCGTCACAATCACCTTAAAATTGTATTTTATGTTATTGTAGTGTAATACTTTTATTATTGTTTTTTCAAACTGTTCTAGTTCAAAGTATTCTGTTTGAAGGCTTGGAAATATTTGCAAAAAATGTCACCAAAGAAAAAAAAATAATTGAATCTACCCAAAATCTAGTGATCGGTTATTTTTATTCAGATCTTTAGATAAACTCCTTTGGCAGCATCAAATTTTCTTGAATCGGGAAAGGAGAGATTAAAAAAGTTGTATGACTCATTGGGATGGAGGGGAGGGGAAGGTAAATCAACATCCACATAACACAACAAAACCCTTTCCCAGAATTGGTTGTCGCAAATGGTTAGAGAAAGACCTCAGCTGTCACATAATACCTTTAAGAGGGCAGTGGTGTGTTCCGGGGGGGGGGGGGGGGGAATGGAGGGACGCTTACAGATGTGAACATAAAAAAGGCGTGGTATTCTTGTGTTAAATTTTTAAAGAGGTGGGGATATGCCGTCCCCCAGCATCCCCTCTTGACTACACCAAGGCAAGAGGGACAACCCTACTTAGGAAATGCCTGAATGTAATGAGAGAGTATTTAAGAGAGATTCCCGAAGCGAAAGCGTAAAGCTACCTCTTCGTGAAAGAGAAGTCGTTAAGAAACGCTTTATGCTGCCCACTGTACTTGTCTGAAAACTCTTGAATTTTATTTTACCTGTTATTTGTTGTACTGCTGTTAAATTATAAAAAAAATTATTTATTAGAAATTCTCTACTTAAAGTTTTTATTTATTCTAATATTTTTGTAGGTATAACTTATGTGGTTTCAGAGCTAAAACTTCATGATCTTGATTTTAATATGCTATATTAATATATGATCCAAAAGAGTTCCTTGTAGTTCAGAATATTTATTTAAATAAATTTAAAATATGTGATTTGTTAAATAGCAACCTTGATTTAAAAGAACAATTTCACTGCCTACTTTCATTCTAACTGAACATACTGCTTTTAATAAAGTACTAAATGCATCATACTATAAAGCTATAATTTGTAATGTAAATATCATAATTGTATTTTTCCCTTTTTTAGTAAGCGACTCTTATTTTGAATATAAATGTTGCTAGTTGGTTGTATTTTGTGGCTAATTAATAAATTGTTTCAGCTATGGGACCACAATTTGATTATCCCTTTGAAGATGAGTCTTGGCACAATGTTGCAAATGGGCCAGAATATCGTAGTGGATACCAGAAATCTTATTTGTTGGATCCTGGCAATGACATCTACCAAGATGTAAGTAATTATGTGGTTTCTAATTTTGTTCAGAGAAGATGAACGAGATGAATGTCAGAAAAGATGAATGAAGATGTGATGAATGTCAGAAAATGTTCATTTTGTGCATTCACATTAATTACTCCAGTACATAGGTTCTCAACGTGGGCGATAACACCCCCTTGTGGGCGTTTGAGACTTTCAGGGGGTAGTAAAAGACCCAGAGAAAACTAGGGGGCGTTGAGATGACATGGAGGGGCATGGGCAGATTAATTAAATAAAGTGTAAAATAGACTAAACACGCTGATTATGTGCTAACAACTATTAGGTTTATGGTCGATTGTTCAGCGATTTCTGATAGCATTCATTCCCATCTTCATATTTAGCTGAAAGTGGCTATAGTGATTTAGCAATATCGGTAACCAAAAAGAGAAATCTGCTTCATATTACTGAATGCGGCGACTTACGATTGTTTTTAAGTAAAATCGAGTCTGATATTAGCAAACTCCTTAAAATTCATCAAATCCAACCTGCTTATTAGTTAAGCTACGACTTCAATGTCTAAAAATTTTAATAAGAATAGTTTTCAATATAATTAAGTATGCATTTTGATTGCTCTCATTAAAATAGTCATAGAAATAGGATAGGGTCATATCCTATCTACGAATAAAATGTATAATATTACACATTTAAAAATATATTCGTGGGAATAGCTATTTCAGATTCGCAAGTAAAAAAGGAGGGGGCTTAGAAAAAAAAATATTCTCAAAGTGGGCGCTGGGCAAAAAAAAGTTGAGAACCTATGCTCTATTAGTTTGAGTGTGAAGCTAGGGCTGGCTCAAAGAAATGGGCAAAGGATTTGTTGTTTTAAGAATCCTGAGAGAAATGGCTCTCATAACCACCCAATGCTGATGTGCAGAACAGTCGTATTGATACTAAGAAAATGGTGGGAAAGAAGAAACCCAATCTAGAATATATCTCCAGAATTCTTATTAAAAGTCTGGATTTTTTTTTTTTTTTGTCCATTAAGCCTAAAATTTTTGGACTGGTATTCATTCTAATGGTAGACATGGAAGAGGGATGTTTTACATATTTTATCAGTTAATCACAACTCTGTTTTAATCAATGCTTCTTACAGCAGAAATGTACTAAATACTAAACTCAGTGGCACGCCAGCCCTTTTGAAGCCATGGCCTACTGTGCCCATCCCAGTTTTCGAGACCGAGGGCCCTGGGGTACAGAAGTAGAAGTTCCGGTCAAGTGGTCGGCCTGACGTGGAACCCCCAGTGTTTAGTTCCCAAGCATGTTTGGTTCTCATTTTATCAACCCCACTGCTGGGATGAAAGGCTGAGTCGACCCTGAACAGCCCGGGAATCGAACCCCAGACCTGTGGCTTGGTAGCACGTAAGGCTACCACTCAGCCACTGTACTTCTAGTATAAATATACAATTTTGTCATTTATGTTTATTTGCCCCCTCAGTTGTCCAGCGTGGTCCGATAGGCTTCAAAACAATTTTCGAGACATAGTAAAACCTGACACTTTTTACACAATCATCAACGTAGACCACGGAAGCGTTCCGTGGGTCAAAGTTAATGGGTTAACAAAGGGATCTTCTTATAATTGGGCAGAATTATCCCTGCAATAAAGCTATTTATAATGTTTTGTACAATTAGTTGTTAACGTAAATGCAATTCTTTGTACCCAAATAAACTGTTCGTTGGTTCATCTTAAGTTTCAATTGCACAAAGAACCAACAGGGTAATCAATGCTAACTACGGCCATGCTGCCTATACCTTTTCGGTTTCGCAGACTACCCCAACACGAAGGGTGCGGCACGCAACACTGTCCTCCTTGCACTTCCCACAAACTCTCTAGACACTTGACAACCAGCACCGGCCATAAAGGGCTGGACTGGCAGAGCGTTGCCTACCTGCTTTACCGACCCGAGGCCAGTCCAACTACAAAGTTGGCCTTACGTCACCCGGATCGGATAGTGCTATTTTGGTCGCCTCTTACGACATGCATAACTACGCTGGGGCTATTCTATCTTCCCCGGCCACCATTCGGGGTAGAACCAACAGGGTATTAGCACTTCCGTAATTTTGTCTGAGGACTTTATGAATATTCTGGGTAGAGATATAATGTTGGTTCCGTTACTTCTATGAAAATACTGTGGCTATCCCGTCATTTAACCCTTTATCTACTGACGGCAACTATAAGTACCAGTCTGTATAAATTCCATCTAGCAACCATTTTTACCAATATTCTGATGGCACTTTGCCTGAGCACTCTTTGAATTCCTCTTTTTCAGGATACATATCAGCAACGGTTCTATAAAGAGTATTTTAGTGAGGAAAGAAACATAGATAGTTTTGAAACCAATGCTGTGTTTTGAACTGCCATTGTGTTCAGATTGCTCCCCTTTTTTCACTCCAGGAAAATAGAAAATTCAAGAAGTCACTGATTTTTTTTAATGTGTTAGTTAAGAACTTAAGAAACTATTTGGCGAAATATCTTGATTAAAAAGTGTATGTAATTAATTTCCCAGTTAAAATACTCTGTGGCACTTCTTAGCTATAAAGAAATAAATTCTTAGATTGAGCATTTTATTTATTTAAATCCCTTAATTTTTAGTGTAAATACTCAGACAAGCTATTTATGTAAAAAAAAAAAATACTGCAGATCATAATGTAGTAAAATAAAGGGCTAAATGCATATGCTAAAAATTATTTTTTTTCTTTCAGGGCAGGGAAATTTACCTTGGAGAAGGCCCCTTATTGGAAGATGGTTTCCTGCGATCTAACGAAGAAGACAATTGGGAAGATGGAGCTAGGCGTTGGGTAAATCGATGAATGATTGAGAATAGATAAATAAATATATGTCATTCACATCACAAGAATTCTACTGAATGTTATTTTGTCCTGATGATAAAGTTTCTTTTATGCTAAGTGCTTACATAATGAAAAAAATATTTGTTGTTGCACACATTGTTATGAAATGGTTGTAGAGTATTTTATTGTGCCAAATGTTAATGTAAAAAAAAAGTAAATTTTATTCCACCAAGAGTTATTTTATTTTTGTTGATTACAATGCCTGTTGAAGCTTGGCCTAGTCATTGTAGGAATATCAAATTATGACTGTTAGAACATAAATAATGCTTATTGCTGCGTACATAATAAATGTAAGCCTTTACTGATACAGAAGTTGCATTTATCCAAATAAAGATATTTATAAGGGATAATATTAAAGTAGCTATAGTAATATACTTGTCTATAATAACACAAGTGCTTGAAATTAATATCAACTTTTTTTGCCCTTTTCAAGAAAAATGCAGTAAAAACCACTTAAGAAGTTTTCCAGGAGCCCAAGAGAAAGAAACCTAATGCGGGAAAGCTTCTTAAAAGGGTAGGCTCTATGTTTGAAAATAAATTTACTTTATGATATTTGTCAATATTTAAATCAGACATAAAATAGACACCCCCATAGGAGATTCTACAAACATTCCTTTTTTCCCTTATCAGTCATCATTGTTCTCCTGACAACTCACTAATCTTCACTGCCACCTGTTTTCTTGGAACTTTTGGTGTTGGGAAAAGGGTACCCTTGAGAAAAAGCTGACTGGAATATCTTTTCTGAACCTTCTTCTCATCTTTTTTCTATTAGAAAGAAAAATAACCATGTAGATTGAAAAAAACATGAAAAAAAAGAAACTTTAGAAGTGTAAAGTGTCATTTAAAAGAAAAAATTGACCAGTATAAAAACTTATTAAGCTGGAAAAAAACTAAAATCAAAACTTTTAAAAAGTTATTTTAACGTTGGGAAGATGGGAATGAAACGGTTGTTCAAATGAAAAACTTCTTAAATGAGAAAAGTTCTTAAATGGGTTTTACTGTATTTCTTTTAAAGTTGGAACAACTGAACTTTTTTTTTAATGCATATTCAAATTTGAGCATAAAATAATTTATGATGTCTTTAACTATTGTAAAAGTTTTTGCATTGTTTTTGAGGACTGAAAATATTTTTTGCAACCACTTTTTAATTGAGTTCCTTGTTATTTATAAAATTATATTTTCTGCGTTAGAAGTCCTACTTCAATAAAAAGAAGTTGGAAATTTTTAAAATGAAATTCTGAGTAAATTTAGAATATTTCATATGTGTTATTGTATTATTCATTTCTGTCCATGTCCATGAGTTACAGTTAACATGATATCAGGAAATTTTGCAGAAAGTTATAAAATAGAAAAATCAAGCTGGTATATAGGGAGATCTCAAGCAATATTCAAAAGATTTTTCATATTAGGGTAGTCATAAATCATCTTAATCAGCTTGTATCATTATATTTATTTTTATTGATTACATTTCTTTAGAGATTAAACTTTAAGTATATGTACAAATGGGCCTCAATCAGTGTCTATCCAAGATTTTGCTGTTTGGCGTTTGCACTTGGTCTTGTATGTTACTAGATTTCTTGAGAGCAAGAATGAGGTCAAACCACATGCTGGTTCTTATTTCTGTGAATCCTGCATCAACTCCTCATTAGACAGAATTTTTCTTTCTTCTGCCTTTGCTGTTGGTGATTAGCTCATTTTTTCCCCTGTGCTGACATCTGAAGGTTATTTTATGAACTTAGATCAAATGGAAGTGAAATTAACTTTCGGGGACATAGTAGATTAATTTTGTGTAGTTGAAAATTCTTTCAGCCCAATACCATCAGTTATGCCATTGCATTTGTAGATGGGGCCATGGGTGTCCATAATGGGGGGGTGGGAGAATTATCCATTATATTCTAAGGCACAACCAGAGGGAGGTAAGGGTCAGTATACCCAGAATGCATTATTTTGAGTAATTCTTGCATATACTTTTTTTTCTCAAAGCAGAAGAAAAAAATTATTCAAGTTTTTAATACATAGTATAATAACAAAATTTAAATTAAAATAATGAATAAAAGAAAATCATTCATTAAACTTATAACTGATTAACCTTATATCGTTTTATCATCTCCTCCCCCAAACAAAAAAATGTGGTTGTGCTACTTATCCTAAGGTGTGTTTCTATTAAATATAAAATCATCTGACTTATTGAGATTTTTAAAAATAATATATATATATATATATTACACATAAATATATTATTATTATTTTTATTTATTTTATAACTCTTCAAATGCATTTCAAAAAGAAAAGTAAAACTAGCATCAAAAGCTAGAATTTGAAAGTTTGTAGTCCTGAAAAATACTTTTTTTGTAAACATTTTGATATTAAAACTAAAATGAATAAATGAAAAAAAGAGAGGTTTTTACTAATTTTTTAGAAGTTTTGAATTGGTAAACATTTTATCTCTTTGAAAATTTTCACTGTATGATACAAAGTATAATCAACATATCCTTGCAGTTGAATACAGGGTATTCATAATTAAAGTTACCCTGTTTAGATCTACATAGAGTTCGTTCTTATAGATGTATGTCATAGAAACTTGGTGTGTACATTATATATAGAACACCGAGGAAAGAAATATGCAATATGAAAACAATAATTCAAATTTTTGCCACCAGTTGAGGGTTTCTTGCTTTTCCATTGATTTAAATTCCTTTCCTCAAGCTGCTACAGTTTTTGGGAAACCTTACATACCATTGTTGAACATGCTATAACATGCTTTGTACATTTGATTGACGTAAATGCAATTCAAGTTGAAAAAATTCTGTGAAAAAATTGACATTTTGCTTCTAATTTGTTTTTTGTTCTTCATGTATCCCCTTCTCTAGTGGTGGTAACAAGCTGCACTGGCATAGATAAGGGTGGGGTTTTGGGGATAACCCCTCCCCCTGAAATGGTGAAGATTGTCTAGAATTTGACCAACTTTCCCTGTAAAACAATGAAATTTGCTCACTTGTCTCGGAGAACCCCCTTAAATGGTGAATATTGTCTAGAATTTGATCAATATTTCCTGTAAAACAATGAAATTTGCTCACTTTCCCCGAAGAAAACCCTCTAAAATGATGAAAATTGTCTAGAATTTGACCACTTTCTCCTGTAAAACAATGAAATTAGCTCACTTCTCCCCAAGAACCCCCCTCCCCCCCAAATCTGGGGCTAACTATGCCAATGACAAGTTGAACCAATTTTTTATTATTGCAGATTTTCCCCCAATGTCCATGTAATGTATATAGAGGCAAGGAAGGCTAGCATAGACAATTTTCATGGATTTTGGCAAAAGATGTACTGAATACCATGTTTAATGCATGAAATGTTTTTTTTTTACAAAAATTCACTTTTGCCATTAATGTGGTTGAAAGATGGAATTATTTGGCAGTACTAATAATAAATCACATATAAAAAAGCTTTTTTTATCCTTACTATCCCCATGCTGTGGGGTTAGTGTGCACAAGTTAGAATACTGCTTTATATACTAATTTAACTTTTAAAAATGGATGAAAACCATATTGATATAAATTTAAACCTAAACAGCGTGTTCTTTATTTAATCTTTTATCAATATTCTAGAGTATACTTTACTTTATGAAGGATTGCATTTAGGTATATTAAGAATTTAGCAATCTATTTCAGGGTCAAAACCAGACCTAGGTATTAAATAGCAGTAATAAAAAAAAATGGTAAGAATAAACACAAATTATGCAATTAAAAATATTCTAATTTATATTTACTAATTTAACATTTTTATTTTTCCAATTGGCAAGTAGTTTAATCTTACAAATGGTTTAAAATATGAATCCAGTTTGCCAGGTTACATTATTTGTCAAAACAAACAGTGTAATGTTATTCATTCGTGTTTGCACACCCCGAAAACAACATAATAAGCATTTTGCCTTTTTGTATGTCTAAAATGTGCTGCAACTAATCTTCTTGCCTGAAGTAGGAAGCCTTCGTGTATGAAAACAATTGAACATGTAAATAATACTATGCCGTGACTAATACCAGTGCTTACAGTCGTTATTAATACTTCAATTTATAAATTTTTAATTTAAGTGTAATTAAGGACGCTGTCTTCCTATATGTTCCATCCATGCTGTGGTATAGTCAAGGGGGGACGGCATTCCGCTACCTTTTTGTTTTAATACAAGTGTCCACCCACATTTTTTAAATTTTAACATGAGCGTCACCCCACCTTTTGATTTAAATTACTTATTATTGTATGTGTGAGAGTTCCCACCCCCAACTGTTTTTTCAAGACTACACCGCTGCAAGTATGAAAGTATACATTATGCTACTGAAAGCTGAACGTTGCTGGTGGGAATTTTAAATTAAAGTTATCTAAATGAGTAACTAAAAAACAAATCATGAGTTTACTATTTGTCATGAAAACCTTCTTTTGTTTATTTCTAATGAACTGTGAAGTGCATTTTCAAGAAACAGCATTGAAAATGTATATCCAGTGGCAGAGCTAGCATAGGTGACACCCGGGGCGGGTAACAGTGGCATTAACCCATGTAAAAGATTTTTTTTTTAAATCATGTAAACGTGAAATACGTAATTTAATGCTATATATTTATTTTTTAAAATTTGAGCTTTGAAAGAAAAAAAAATTATTATGGACGTCGCAGTATTTAAGGTATTTGTTGACGGCAATGGTGTGTTTAGCTATGAAAAAAACACTTGGAATATATTTTGGGAAGGAAACACTTTGTTCAGTTAAAAATAGAAAAAAAAATAATAGAAAAACTATACAATTTTAGGTATATATGTTTTTATTTAGGGAGCTTTTAAAGGTTTACTTTTTCCCTGTCATAGCTGGGTGTCGCCCCATAAGTGCCGCCCCCAGTTAGCTACGCTACTACGTACATCAGCATTGCAATACCACAAAATTTAATGAGAAACATGAAGTGAAAAAATAGCAGATTATGTTGTCTACCATAACCCTCTACTTCTCTGCCAACTTTCAGTGACATACATTTATTGCAAGAAGTTCTAAGTAGATCAGTAGGTGTAAAAACAGTAACTAATTATAACCACCATTTGAAATATTTGCTGTTTGTTCGTAAGGAGCTCCAAGTGTAATTTTTTGCTTTTAAAGCACTGAAAATTGCATTATATTTTTGATTAATAAAAATTGGATCAAGTCTGCTAAAACCAGTGCTAAAAGTCTTCATCTAATTTTGGCTAAGAACTAAAGCTGTTAAGTGCATGGAGTTGTTCTGTTGGCGAATTTTGTTTTACTAATGCAAAAAATAATTAAAAAGAAGATTTGGCTGTGATGTCTCATATTTTTAAAATTCTATATGTATTAAAGGCATTGAAATAGTTTGTTCAGTTTTCATGTGTATGTAATGTTTGTATTACCAATTTTTAACATTACAATGCATGTAATGATAAAATTGGTAATTAATTTTCCTTTTTACATCAAGTCAGTGCTAAAAACCTTGCAAAGATTTTTAACATGCACCAAAATTTTGTGTTAAAAATCTTTACATAATTTTGGTTAAAAACTGAAGCAGATGTGGTGTTGGCTAATTTTGTTTTACTGGTGCAAAAAAAGATATGGCTAGGATGTGTCATATTTTTTAATTCTATAATTATTAAAAGCAGTGAAATTGTTCTTTCATCTCCATGTGCGTGTAATATTTTTATGAATGTGTGTGTATGCATCTGATATAAAATACTTTAAAAAGTCATTATATACAGTAGAACCCTGTTCTAACAAGCATTGGTGTAGTCGATGGAGGACGCAGGGACGTCCTCCCCCTACTTTTTTATTTTAATAAAACCGTCCTCCCAAATTTTTTATCTTTTAACATATTCGCTCCCCCCCCCCCCCACTTTTGATTTCAATTGCTTATCTTTGTATGTATACGTGTCCCCCCCAACTTTTTTTTTCAGGACTACACCACCGCTAACAAGGGAATTTGGATGGGGCACACTGAAACTTGTTTTTTTTTAATATAACTTTAATAGCAGTAATACAATGTAGTAAATGCTCCTTGCTTTTCTGATGTGAAAAATTTAGTGTCAGAGGGAAAACATAAGATCAAGCGATTGAAGGAACCTCTAGCCCATACACTTTGTAATGATTGATTTTTTAAATGTAAAGTAACAAAGTCATTTGTGTTAATTTATTATGTATTCTGTTTTGTTATTTAAAAAAAAATGCTTTCCTAGATAAGTAGGATTTGCTATTAATTACTGCACACACTTCAACCATCAACATTGTAGCAATTTTTAAATTATTAAAACATTAAGTTTAGAGAATAATTTTAAAAACTTCATGTATTTATAATAATTAATGCATTGATTAATTTAGTTGATACCTAGAGATGCCAACCAATATGGATTGCTGATAGACACTAGAAAATTGTCGAAAATATCTGCTTAATACAAGCTAATGTAAATACCAAGTTTTCTACTGAAAATTGAGTTTTTTACTTGTCATTTTTTTCCCAAAGAAGAACGCAGAAGCTGATATTTGATCGCCAATAAAACAGATGCATACATAAGAATTACAGAAAATTTTATTTAACACTAGAAAGATGGAAAATTCCTTCATACCTAGAAAACCTGAAGGACCAGTGTGGCCCTTCCCAGGCTTTTGCGTGCAATTCGTTCAAAATTTCTTCTTGATTGAGTTCACATCCCCGATGCATGTTTTCTAATCCCTATACAAAAGTTGAATGTATGATAGTGTACCATGGTGTTTTCTTTTTAACATCAAAGTGTACAAATTCTTTCTATTTCGAAGAGCAGTTATTGTTCAGCTAGCCGCTGTGACATGTGGTTGGTATTTTAAAGGTAGTATATGAGGTTTCTTTAGTATGAAGTTCATTACATTTGCTCCTATGAGAATAAAACAAAAATGATTGGAATGGCACTTATGATGGATCCTGTTAGGAAAAGTCAGAAAGCTACAATGCATTCAGTTAATTATTATTGGCGTTACTAAGCAACAAATATCAAGAGGAGCCACACAGGCCCCCTTCGTCTTTCTAGTGCTAAAATTAATCATTTCAAATTTTCTCATACCAAATGGAAGCAGTTTGCTGTAAAAAAATGTAAATAACCTAATTTAATGCTGGAAAACTCTCCTCTAACTGCAGAGCAGAGTTAAAAATTACAAAATATTATCTTGGTTGTTCCAAAAAACTGGTTGTCAGGTTGGCAACTCTGGATGTCATTACATTGCTTTAAAATGCATTATTCTGCTCAGACACCAACATTATTGATTGGTCACAAAATAATTACATTTGGATACTGTAGACTTTCTTAGACTGAACTAAATGTTACTTTTTTCAATTTTACAAATGTGTACTTTGCAGCTCCTGTACTTATTACATTCTGGAACTTGATATTTATATACATACATAATCTCTGTGTATTTATTTTTTAAAAAAATCTTAATGCATATGAAACTGCTATAAAAATTTAGGTTAGACATTATTAATAGCTTAAAAAGTCATAAATGTATACAATTATTAAGATATTTAAGCAGATTTAATTGCATATCAATGTTTTTTAAGGTATGAATTTATTTTTTCAAACTGTAATTTTTGTATGTAAAGATGTCTTAGTGGAAATTGCAAATGAATTTAATGGAAGCATTTCTTTGTACAACTCATATTTTCTCATTATAAAATTGTGAGATGATGTTTTGTAAAGCACCGTGACATGTTACTTTTTCATGTGATGTCTGATTTTAATACTAAGTAATTTTAGAGTTTGAAGTTACATTTATCTGTGGGAATGAAAGGTTTTGTTTA
Source organism: Octonoba sinensis (assembly GCA_038502835.1). Classification (NCBI taxonomy): domain Eukaryota; kingdom Metazoa; phylum Arthropoda; class Arachnida; order Araneae; family Uloboridae; genus Octonoba; species Octonoba sinensis. The sequence goes on along the minus strand of CM076605.1, from coordinate 85,638,328 downwards.
TAAATTTGAAGTATGGTTTTTTAAAAACTAATCTACTGTTTGAGTTTTTTATAATAAAAGAACATAAAAAAGTGTGCTCTAATGTGTTACTCAATTTTTTTCCCTTCTAATTTTTAATCTTGGGGTGTTATTTCAAATCAAATGCAAGCAGAGGTGTAGTAAAAAAAAATTTTAAGGGGGGTTGTCCTGTTCTCCAGGTTAAGAATAACAAATGCTGATGCTTTTAAATATAAATAGAAAAAATCAGAATTTGATTTTAACTTAAATACACTGTCATACATACCTACATACATAAAATTGTATCAATGATTATAAAAAAACAATCCTTTAAGCACAAGAGAATTATTTAAATTTTTATTATATTTTTTCAAAATTTCCAAGGTAAGATGTAGCAAAAGTGCAGTGACTTCATTTTACGATAATCTTGTAATCGATGCGAAGATTCAATAGAAAAGTAAAAATGCCCATTTGGAGTACTGCTCTTGTTGCGGCTTTCTCTATATTTGCTACATCTTGCCTTTGACCCTTTGATATTTTCGATCCTGGCGCAGCAATCTGTTGCATTTTGACCTCCCCTTTTCGCGTTGAAATTTTGAAGTCTTATTCTTATGCATTAAATTTTATGATTTTAAATGGATTACTTACATCCCCTTGATCTGTAGTAAAACAAATTTAAAAAAAGAAATAAATACACAAAAAAATAGCATTCAAAATGAATTTGAGGCAAATAACAAACTATACTCATCTTTTATTGTAATTTGTATTGAAAAGTAAAAAAACAAAATCTTTTAAACAATGCCAATCATGCTTTATTATGTATTATTTACTATGCATTAATATAACGGTTAGGATCCGCGAAAACACTAAGAAAACAAGAAGTTTCCTCTAGAACCATATGAGCCTATTTTCTCGTATACATCCAACTTCAAATTTACAATCTAGCTATCTCTCTCTCTTTCTTTCTCGTTTAGCTTTAGTTCTTAATTGCTTCAAATATAGCTTTTTCAACGGATAGTACGTATTCATTCACTCATTCATTTATTCAGTCATTCATTCACTAATTCATGTATTTATTCACTCATTTACTTATTTTTTCATTCATTCGCTCATTCATTTTTTTTAATCATTTATTCACTCATTTGTTCATTCATTCTTTCACTTATTTATTTAATCATTCATTAATTCAAAAATATTCTAGAAAATCCCGATCAAAAAATTTTATAGGAAAATAGGCTCGTTAGTTCGGGAGGAACTTTTTATTTGTACAATGTTCTACGTTATAATAGCTTTCCGATCAAGTTTGTTATAAGCAAATCAGTCCATTAGATCAGGATTTATATAGGATTGAAATTTCCCCGTAGGCGCTATGTTAATTTTTTTGAACCGTTCAAAAATGAATTTTCATCATTTTCAATGTTATGTTTCTTCCACTTCATCTGAATGAACATCAAGCCGGCGGAAGGGGTGGGCTACCGCCTGTAGCGCCTGATCATGGGGGGCGCCGAACGAGACCAAGTTTAATGTTGTCTGAACACTTAATTAACTTCTATGTTATAAATATTGTCTTCTAGTTAAAAAAAAAATCGTACTTTTATGCATTTAAAAATTTCTACTCTTATATGAGCATTTTTGACGGGCAAAGTTCGGCGCCATTGACGCCGTTAAACGCTCCCTTTTCAGTAACGCCCGGGCTCCAAAGCGTCTTCCGCCGGCACTTATGAACATTTTACAGTATTTTTTAGTCTAATCGTACTTTCCCCTTTACAATAATGTGTAGAGTATGTATATATATGTATATATAACATTAGATTAAAAAACAACTAACTCTGTCAAACCCCTTTTTAAATTCAGTTTCTATTTTAAAACACAAAAACTAAAGTGACCTACAGAAAATTGTAGGCACTTTATATACGTTCCCTTAGCCGGTCCCTTTTTCTCACGGCGGGGAAAAAGCTTATGTAACCAAATCGTTTTTGCAGAATCGGCGAATCAAAAAAGATTTGCATGATCATGTGACTTTTAGCTCAAATATTATTTAAAGACGATTTTGCAGGGATTTCGAGTTGATTCATGAGATGTAAATATAATGTGATGTTTTGTGTTTTGTCTTCGTGTTATTCTGAACGTGTGTATTTCCCATGTTGAAGCTGCAAATAAATTGATGATTCATTGAATTTCGGCCATGATTGATTTACCAACAGACATTCGATTAAGTGAAGTGTGTTGGTGTAACCGATAATATTACATATATACAATATACTTATATATGAACTCTCTTAAAACTCCCGGTTTATTTCTGGGAATCCTAAAAATGCATATTTTTTCCATAGATCTTCTAAGATTTATGATTCTACTAAGATCTATGATATCTATTCCAAGATCTATGATTTTTTCTACGGGCCCTTTTTTTTTTTTTTTTTTTTTTTTGAAACAACAAAATGTTTTGCAGATTCGCCCGCTTTTATGGAGTAAAATTAGATTCTTCCAAAAATGAATTTCCTTTAGTTGTTTGGGGTACTCTATTTTGTGAAACCGGTAATTATTACATTTCAAAATTTTGCAGATATTAGGTCTCTAGAATATTGATGTGAAGAAATCAGATTTGAGCTCATCACACTATTATACGACAAATCACGAATTTCTGATTTTCTTCTTATTTTTTCTCCCTTGGATAATAATTCCATGCTGAGCAAAAAAGCTGAACTTCAAAAATCATTCAAAGTTTATGTACATGGTTTGAAAGAAAATAATTTTGTATGCATTTGAAACAAAAATACCGTACTTTTGTGATAGACACATTTATTGTTTCTCCCTATTTTTTCGTAATAAGTAAATCTATATGTGACTGTTTTACGAGGAGCTTATTACACTATATGGGATTATTCATAATTGATGCCACGCTTCGAGGGGGAGGGGGTTCGTGAAATTGTGACAAAGTGTGGCAAGGGGAAGGGGTAACAAGAAGTGTGACCAGTGGTGTAGTCCTGAAAAAAAAGTTGGGTGGGGGGGGGGGGGGGACGCATATGCATACGAAGATAAGCAATTGATATCAAAAGTGGGGGGGACGCTTATGTTAAAATGTTAAAAAATTGAGGGGACGCTTGTATTAAAATAAAAAGGTAGAGGGACGCCGTCCCCCTTCGACTACATCACTGAGTGTGAAATCAGGCTTATACAACATAGCGTGACGTGTAACAAAGGGGGAGGGCGTCCGTTGAAGTGTGACAAAAGGGGGAGGCGATCAAATATATCGGAAAAAAGCGTGACATCATTTATGAACGGTCCCTATACACATTCATGCTAAATCTAATATACACTGAGTGGCCAAAAAAAAAAAAAAAAGTCGCAGGCACTAATATTTAGTAAGACCACCTTTGGCACGAATGACAGCTTGCATTCGTTTCGGCATTGATTGTACCAAATCGTGCAACTTCTGGACACTTATTTTTGGCCACAATAACATCAATTTTTCAGCGAGATCGTCCAGTGAAGAAGGAAGAGTCGAGTTCCTTCTCAATGACCTCTCGATGACATCCCACAGATTTTCAATGGGATTGAGGTCAGGGCTTTGGGGAGGCCAGTTCAAGTGCTCGAATGAATCATCATGTTCTTGGAACCAATTATTGACAATGCGAGCTCGATGAATCCGTGCATTGTCATCCTGAAAAACGCCATCACCTTCTGGAAAAAAGTAATGCATTGAAGGGATAAGATGATCACTCAGTAAGCTCAGATAATCTGTAGATTTCATTTTATTACTACACAATGTTGCTGAACCTAGTCCAGAATAGCAGAAGCATCCCCAGATCATAACACTTCCTCCAGAGGCTTGAACAGTGGGTACGGTACATGATGGGTCCAATGCTTCATGCACTTCCCTTCTAACTCTGATGCGACCATCATGTTGTAATAGAGTAAATCGGCTTTCATCGGACCACATAACCTTCCGCCATTGCTCAGGAGTCCAATTTTTATGCTGCCTTGCAAATTGGAGTCTCTTTTTCCGAGTAGTCTCAGTAGCTAAACGCTTTCTTATTGCAACACAACTGTTTAGGCCCATTCCTCTGAGTTCTCGTCTCATTATTGTACGGGTGGAAATGGTTTTGCTTGCCGTATTGAAGCTTTTTGTAAGTTGTAGGGTTGTATTTTTACGATTAAATTTCACTAATCGTCTTAGTGATCTTCGGTCACGATTGTTGAGGATCGTTTTTCGACCACACATTTTCCGCGAGGATGTTTCTTCACCCAGCTTTTTCCACGATTTAATAATACGCTGGACAGTTCGTAATCCGAAGCCGGTAATTTCAGCAATCTCCTTGCAGGGTTTCAGCCCTTGGCGCAGCCCCATGATTTGGCCCTTCTTGAACTCCAAAACGTCTTTTCCGCGACCGCACGTAACTTCTCCAAAAATGATTGCTTTCAAATGATTCATTGCACACTGCTTCTTGCAAATTTTCTGAATACATCATCTTTCTTTCTTCTTTCACAATCTGAATATGTTAAGTGACGTCGCGACTTTTTTTTTGGCCACTCAGTGTATGTTAGCAAGTAATCTTTTTCAAATGACAGTTCCTTAGAAACTGCTTTCGTATCAAAAACTTTCTCTTTAAAAAGTCTAAGCCTTTTAGTGTGAAAATAGAAAGCTGTAAAAAATAATTGCACGAAATTAAAGCACAGTGAGCAATAAAATGCAGACATAAAAGAGATGGAGATATTTCAAATTAGTGCGCTAAATTTTAATGCCACACGTTTGATTATGAAATGTTTAGGTTGCTTGGGTAAAAACTTTGATTAGCTGAAAATATAACCACCATTCACCAGTAAGACCGAGTAACATATATAATGGAAATTGATAGTTGTTCGTTTATGATCAGGTTTGCGTTCAAAAATCGTGCTAATCTTTCGCCTTTAACTAAAGATTACCGTGGAGGGGAACAACACAAATGAGCTTCAAATAATAGAAGTAAAATTTCACGTTAAATTAAAGCAGAAATGAGCATTAAAACGCAGACATATGTTTCGGGATTGCTTGGAATTGGACCCTCCGCGAGGAGGAATATTTTAAAAATCGAGATTGAATGTTTTGGGATTTGTTTTAACAGATTTTCATTTTTGAAGGTGTGCTACTGCACATTCGGTGCTCTCTAGCTTGTTTGTTTATTTCAATATGGGAATTTCGATTTAAATTTGATTTTCAGTATAGAGTCATTGTGAACGTGATTCATATAATTTTAAAATTAATTATTATAATTATTAGTCTAAAGACCCTATGCATCTAAAACATTTCTCCAAATTGCATGAAATAAGGATCAGACACATTTGAAAAGCAAATAATGTCTTTCATGGTTTTGTATCAAAACTGTAACCTAAATCGAGAAACTTACTTTTAACTTTTCAGATATTTGGCTAGCATAATTTGTTTTAAAGTCCTCACTCCTCTCCCCCCTTCATTTGAGCCCCCAGGGAACAGCGAATCAATATTTTTACTGAAACCTTCACCTCAAATGCAACATGATAAGAACATGAAGTCGGAATTTAGGATAAATAATTTGTTAGTGATAAGTAATTTATTAGTAACTTTTAAATTATTTGTCACTAACAAATGAGGTGATGAGATTTGAGTGTCAACACCCAAGACTCTCCTCCAAGGTTTGATCGAATACGATTTGATCAAGTGTTCATAGAACTTCGCTCCATATTAAGCAGTTTTCAACAGAAGTTTTATTAGGGTTGAAGGGGGAATAAAACAGAAGGAAACATACTACGAGAAGAAAACAAAGTTAAATAATTACATCATTTATACTACAGCATTTATGTGCGATTAATTTAAGTATATTCTTATTTTTTATTCTGAAGACTTTTAAATAGGGGTCTTCAACCTTTTACGTCCCAGGGCCATATCAATAAGTTCATAAAGATCAACGGGCCACAGTTGAGAGATAATTTAAAAATCGAGAGGGAGGTAACACATTACAATTAATTGTAAGAAGAAGAGTGCGGAGTTAGAAAATATTGGAACATTTAAAAATTACTATTTTTGTTGGAAAGAAAATAGTTCAATGGAAGTGGAATTAATAATAAGTGCTTTGTACTTTTTGAAATGTTAATCCGTCAGACATGGTTTTGATTTTGTGTACTTCATTTTACGAAATAAATCTTCACATGTGGGTACTACCAACGATTGGAGACATGAACAATGCATGTATAGGTATTCCTGGATACTTGTCCTGAGACACTTACTTCGAATGTAAGTCAATTAATAAAGGTATTTCAAAAACGTTTTTGGCAGTAGAGTCGCCCTGAAAATCTTTCTAATTGAAGTTCAGATGGAATACTGTTATACTGAGAATGGCGACATTTCCTTTAAAATTTTATTCTCGCGGTAGTCTGAAAATCAAAATCTACGAAGGAAGTTTACGCTTTCGTACATAGTCCTATTCCCTTTATAAGTGAATTTCTTAACCGATTTCGACCATTTTCTTTTCCTCCCCATCCCCTTTATTTTTTGGACAGTTTCATTTTCATTTCATCTAAAAGGCTTGGCGGGTCACTAAAATATCTTCGGAGGGCCACGGGTTGAAGACCTCTACTTTAAAACGTTATAGTTATAAACTACATTTTATGACACCCGTTGAACTCAGATGCTCACCATTCCTAGCTACCCGATCTCGCTGGCAGGATTTCAAAACATCAATAAACCGAATTTAATCAATGTTTTTCGCAAAGTTTGTTAAGTTGTTCTATTAGATTACCTTCATAATTGAGACAATATGTTTTAAAATATAAAATTAAAAAAATTCACATCCCTAAAATTGGACTAATTGTTTAGCTACCAGTTTTATTCAGCAATGAGTCTTTCCATCTTTATATATACCTTTCAATAGCTATATCATTGTACTTGCTTCGGCAGTACATATACTAAAATTGGAACGATACAGAGAAGATTAGCATGGCCCCTGCGCAAGGATGACACGCAAAATCGTGAAGCGTTCCATATTTTTTATCCATATCCTCGAAAAATATGAAGTTTCGGGTAATGTTCTCTTAGAATTGATTTGCCTTTTTCCCACTCCTGGAGGCGTATCACAATTTTCATTTGAATACTAGGAGCTTTGTGAGTAGTGTAATGCTATTGATACATGCATTTTAAAACCTTTGCTTAAAGCAAGATTTCCAAAAGAATTGTCAGACATTAGAAAAAATATGTTTATTCCTTTTTTTCATTTAAAGCTAATTTGAAAAAAAAAAAAAAAAGATCTAATTTTGGGGATTCAAAATTAGTTCGTATGAAGTTTTTGAAAGTGTTTTAAAGCAGCATTCAAGTTTGATGAATACAAAAATCAGGAATAGATGTCCCTTATGTATTTTTCATTTTTAGCCTACTTTCCCGTAAAAGTAAAAAAAAATAATAATAAAGCATGAAAGAAGGCTTAATGTATCGTGAAAATATCGTTAAAAATCAAGAAAAGTCAAAAATAAGTGAAGTAATTAAATAAAGATTGAAAAATAAAAAATTTGAAAGTAGGGTATTGAGATGGGGAAAAAGTGTGTCTGTCGGTCTGTCTGTCTGTCGGTCTGTCCCCCCCCCCCCCCAATAACTTTTGAACGAATTGTCCGATTGGAAAAATTCTTTTTGCATTCGAAAGATCTCGGCGAGGACATCTCATTTCTATATTTTACTTTTTGATTTGAACAATTTTTTGTTCAATTTTGAACAGTTCAAAAAATTTTAACATTAGCGCCTATGGACAAAATTGAAGCAAATTCTGTAAACTCTGGGCACAAGAGCCAAGTTCCTATTGCAAGCTTATTGAAAGGAGTTCTCGGCGTGAAATATTGATTTGAACAGTTTTTGTTCATTTTTGAACAGTTCAAAAAATTAACAGTGCTTACGGGGAAATTTCAACCCTATATAAATCCTGATCTAACGGACCGATTTGCTTGGAACAAACTTTATCGGAAAGCTCTTATAACGTAGAACATGTAGAAATAGAAAGTTTATCCAGAACTTACGAGCCTATTTTGCTATGAAATTTTTTGATCGGGATTTTCAAGGATATTTCTCAGTGACTCAATGAGTGAAATAATGAATGAATGAATAAATGAATGAGGAAAAGAATGAATGAATAAATTATTGAATAGATGAAAATATAAATAAATGAGTGAATAAATACATGAATGCGTAAATGAATGAATAAACACTTGAATGAGGTAACGAATGAATGAATAAATGCATGGCTGAATAAATGAAAGAATGAATGAGTGAGTGAATGAATATGTATTATCCGTTGAAAAAGGTATATTTTCAATAATTAGAACTAAATAGGAAAGAGAGAGAAAGAGATAGCTAGATTATAAATTTGAATTTGGTGTATACGGGAAAGTAGGCTCGTATAGTTCTAGACGGAACTTCTTGTTGATGTTGATTTTTGTAAAAAGAGTGACACCTCCGTATGTAAAAAATAAATAAATCAAAAGAGGTAATGTTAAACAATGAATATTTTATCTACCAGTCATTACTATCAGGAAGAAAAATACTGGTGAAAATCGTGCTGCGGTCTTTCATACTTACTTGGCGTCGGGAATGCCTTGATCACCGAGGGGGCTTCCCCGGCCGGAGGCCGTCCATTGCACTACGGGCGGCTGACGACTGCCACTTCCGCAAATTGCGGTTGGTTGGGGCGCACAATTTTTGGGTGTCGGGACTGCGTTCGCGCTGATCCCGGTCGAATTTGATGAGACGCAAAATCTGCTATGAATAATTCATCGTGTAGAAAGTAGTGGCAGTCTTGCCAATGTGCGAATTATCACCCAAATAGCGGGGGTAGTCGCCCACGGGTACTTTGGCGATTGGGAGGTGTTTATAAACTGAGGGTATTTTTAAAAATTTAACGAAAACAGGTTCGAAAGAACAATCCTTTTGTTCTAATTAACGCAACGGACATTTGATGCTTCCGATGCACCCAGAAAAGAAAAGCCGACAAGCATTTCTGTCACCCGTAGAGCCAGACACCTTGACTTCGCATGCACCGTTGACCGTTGGCAGCAGTGCTGCCGTTTGGAAAGTTTTTACCACCTTCCGGTAGAAGCAAAAATACCCTCCAATACCGGCAGCCTACTGCTTCGTCCTGCAACGCCATCTAGTGAACAAAAAGGAAATAAGCAAAGGACATTTTACCCGAATAAATTCCAAAAACTTTTATTGTCTTATTTTACAAACGACCTTCCCGTATTCAAATTTTATAGTTTTTGTATTAAAACTAAATTTTACATTATTAATAACGTACTTAGACTCTTCTAAATCATTGGTAAGAGAATAAATAAAAAATAATCCGGCTTCGAAACGGATTTTACTGGAAAAAAGCGAGCTACTTTTCCTGTGATTGTGAGCTGCATTGAATTGATTGTAAAAGTTAAATTCATACCTAGAACAGCGTCAAAGACACTTTATTTTTTACCATGCATTACTATAACCGTTGGGATCCGCGAAAATTCTAGAGGGACACGAATAAATGAGTCAAAACAGAGTGGCCCATCGCACGCAAACTATAACAGAATTAGCATGATGCTCACGAGCAAAACTTATTTTTTGACTCATAATCAATTTGTTTTCTCTTCCCGAAACTTACAATTCCGACTAATTGGCTAAAAGTGGAAATAAGCTGCCGGAGCTTTACCTGCTGCTTTCGACCAATCGGTAAAGGATCGACGGTGGTACGCCGATGATGTCTAATCGGTCGCGTCGCTAGTTCTTTTTAAAAAGGAATGTTCAGCCATTCCGAAATGACTTATATTTGCTTTTTCTATGTTTGCTTGCTATCGACTTAGCCCATTTGCCATTTGCGGGGGAAAGTGCTTGAAGTACGATTCCATTTACAATATCATCGTGTATTTTACATTTCTTGTAGCACTTAATCATTCATCACTCAAGTGATTATTACAGAGTAATTTTCACGGATCCCAACTGTTATAGATATGCATGCAGAAAACAAACGAAATGCATATATGTAAGAACGGAAAAATTGAAATACTACTGAAAGGCATTTTCCAAAGTCATTTTCAAAAAATATAATTGTTTTTCCGAGGCATAACTGAAAAAAAAAATCGAGTTGCGCATGATAGAAGACCGAAAGAAGAAAGAAAAAGAAAATAAAGTAAGTAAGTAAATATATAAAAGAAATAAAAAAATGTTTAAAGATCCCAAATATTCATAAAATAAGAAAAATAAATAAACAAAGAATGAAAAAAAAAAAAAAAAAAAACAATCTTGTGTAAATAAATAATTGAAGAACAAAGGGGAAAATCTTAACTTTTGCTGCGAGTCCTATTTTTGTAAACGCATGCTAATCAAAAATTTTTCTGATTTCAGTTGTTGTATTAAGGCATACAGAAAAATTAATTCCACACAGCCGAGAAAGAAAATAACAAATTAAAACAAGTATAATAAAATGAATAAATGAACAGCATATTTCGTATATTTAAATTGATTTTTTTTTCTAATCTCATTTCTTAGTTCTTGGTACTTTCCTTTGTTTCTGTATTAATAATAATTACTATTGGTATTATTTCTCGGGTGAGTAATTCGCTTTTTCTCAAACAAATTGCTGTAACGGTTGGGATCCGTAGATATGCGGACAAGCTCATTCGATCATGTGTGTAGTGCTTGTACCCTAATCCTCCGCGATGCAGCCGCTTTCAGCAATAACTGTTGACATTAATCAGACAGTTAAAAAAAATGTAGCATTATTTTTTTAAAAGAAAAGGTTTTGAAATAATCATAAATCTGAAACTTCCTATATCAAAAAATATTTTAAAAACTTGTGTCTCAAAATTACCAAAAAATACCCTCGAAAATACCCAGAGATATTAAGAATACCCGAATTGTGGGTAATTTCTCGCTCACCGCTTGTGCAACGCTTCTAAATAAGCACAGCAGACAAAACATGTCTTCCTTTCTCGCGGAAGCCTTCTCTTCTTGCTTGATTGTGATTAGCCAAGTAATTCATCTGTGACAGACAAAATCAAATTCATTTAATATAGACAGACAACGGACATTCCTGTTCGGTCACTATCACTATGGCAATGGGGTGTAACCCCGTTTTTTCCATCGGTTTTCGTCCGTCCATGGCGGTGTGAATCCAGCTGTAGGTTGTAGTATATAGTGGCTGTAGTCAGTGTCTGGCTCTGCGGGTGAAACCATGTTTTTTGAATTTTCCTTTCTGCTTTGCTGCATCAAGTGTTTGTAGGACAAATTTTTTTTTAATAAAAACTTTCTTTATTAAAATTTTAAAAATACCCTCAATTTATAAATATCCTTCAAAATACCCGATTTTTCGGGTAATTACCCGCGCATTGGCAAGACTGGGCTACACGTTTCGCAAGACCGCAAGAGTGTGGATGCCCTCAGTGCTCGCCCCTGGCTAGGAGAACCTCCGCGAGATTCTGGAGCTGATATTTTCCCTTGAGCGACCGCAAGTGCAAACCGCCTTTAATTAATAGCTAAATCTAAAATTCAGTGCATTATATACTTATAAGCACTTGGTTACATCTATCTATAATGTTCCTATAAATAAAACAACTGGTAGTTTTACAAATTATTTACAAATTATTTTCAAAACTATCAATTTTTAAAAGGGATGTTGTTACCTGCACCTTTACTAACCCTACTAATTTTTGTATTGTACTCTCACCTAATCAATGTTCATTGTTGAACTTGGGAGATATATATATATATATATATAAAAGGAATAATTAATTAAAGTTTTTTAATTAATTACATTAAAAATATTATATTCTTTTTAAATTCTTTATTAGCATTTACTAACTCTCTAATACTTAACAGTAAGTTTAACCTTACTAACCACGCCTAGTTATTTCTGGCAACACCTGATAGGTTCAATGAACCAATGGTATGACAGGGAGGTAGGGGGCCCCGCCCCAGGTACTCCCAAGGCTCTCGCTACATTTAAACTGTGCATGCCAATTTTTAAAATTTTACCCTTTTATCTATTGATGCAACTCCTAAGCACCGCTGCCTTTAAAAAACGAATATTTTGAATGTACCTGCAAGAGCACTAACTAATCTGTAAAAACGGTCCCGCGCCAAATAGAATCATTTCTTAGCAATGCGATGCCAAATATGGATTATGTATATTTCATCGTCAATTCATTCATAGCAGGGACGGACTGGGACTCCTAAAAGGGCGGTGGATCAGCTAACCAAAGGGCGGCAACCAAAGGGCACACACACACTCACACATATAATATAGGATGGTATCTGCGTGACACATGAGGTTTCAATGCCTCCTTAGGAAAATTTGAACTCTTAATATCAGTCAAGCACCGGGAGATGTCCCGGTGGGCCAGTCCACCCCTGATTCATAGAAGGAGCATTTCCCTTCGCTCCCTCATTGATGCAATATAGAAATTTCTCCTTCATGTCAAACCCACGTTGCGTTGATGCATAAATGTGACTCTTTCAATGAAGCCAGGTGAAGCCGACTTGAATCTTGCTGTGTGAACAGGGCTGAAGAAGCAAGAATTTTCCCCTGGGAAAAGGAGGGGGGGGGGTGTGCTCCATACTTGTATAAATATTGCTGTACTAGGATGGGCCATATTGCTTGGGCATATCAAAAAACTGCCTCCACAACTTTTGTTTAACAGCTCCCCCCTTCAGTACCAGACAGCAGCAAAATATCTTGGGGTTCTACTTGACAGAAGCCTGAAATTCAATAATCACATAATTAAAACAGCCAAGAAAGCTAAGTCCAAATTAGGTTTGCTCCACATCATCTTCTCTAGAGATAACTTCCTATGTCTTAAGACGAAGCTTCTTATGTATAAAACCCTGCTTCTCCCCGCCTTTACGTATGCTATACCCGTCTGGGGTTCAGCTGCCAAGTCAAGTTTAATGCAATTACAACTAATTCAAAATGCAGCTCTAAAACGCATTACGGGGGCCCCGTGGTATGTCTCCATTGACGCCCTGCATAGGGATTTAAAAATTAAGTACCTAAACCAGTTCATTGTGGAAACGGCTACGGAGTTCTTCACAAGACTTGAACACCATAACAACCCTCTTATACGTGAACAGTTACACTGCAGTAACATGTCGACCAGAAACATCAGATTCCCTGACCAAAGTATGGTAATAGACTTCTCCCTTAGATACGCGAGGCGCTCCAACCCGGGGCCCTCTTCCTCTAACACGTAGCCCCCCCGGGCCGGGCCTTGTACATTTGTATATATTTTCTTTTCTTTTTCTCCTTCTTATCTTGCTTAAAAAAATATTCAAAACGGAAAAAAAAAAAAAAAAACTCCCTGATACGGGACTTTGCAGTCGGTTCCTAGCTACCAGTTTTCCTCTGACACGGGTTCGGTCCTTGACTCCACTTCTCCCCGTATCCTCCCCCCCCCCTCCATACAAGCGACAGGATCATTTTCGATGACTAGGATAAAGCCGAAGCCCTTGCTGTGGCGTTCGAAGATAATTTTCGGCCAAACCCTGGTCTCAATAATATTTCGAACAAGATGCTTAAGAACATCCCACTCAAAGCACTCACATGTCTTACGAAAATAATTAATAGTTCCCTTAGAAAGTCCTATTACCCCTCAGCATGGAAAAACTCTAAAATTACTCCCATCCACAAACCCACAACTGATTCTAGAAACCCCCTTAACTATAGGGCGATTAGCCTTACTTCCCATATTTCTAAAATCTACGAAAAAATAATTAAAACCAGACTCCATAAGTTCATTGAAGAAAAAAACATCCTTCCCCCCGAGCAATTCGGGTTTAGGGAAAAACATAGCACGATTCACCAGCTCGTTAGAGTGCTAAATTCTATTACTGAGGGGCTTAACCATGGTAAACAAACCTTAGGAATCTTCCTTGATATTTCGAAGGCTTTCGATAAAGTCTGGTACGAAGGGCTACTTTCCAAGATGATCACCCAAAAGTTCCCAAGATACCTTATAAACTTAATAAAAAATTACCTTGAAAACCGCACCTTCCAAGTGCAAATCAACAAAGAAACCTCCTCCACCAAACCCATCAGAAGTGGGGTCCCTCAGGGCGCGATTTTATCGCCCCTACTTTTCAATGTTTACCTTGCCGACTTCCCAATCCATCCTAAAACGATGACATCGCAGATGACGCGGCCATCATAGCAAAGCAAAAGCTGCGTACCCATGTCAAAAAATACGCCCAAGACCATCTGTCCCAAATAGAAAAGTGGTGTAATAATTGGCGGCTTACCCTAAACCCTACTAAGACAACTGCCATCCATTTCAAAAAGAGCAAAAATAAGAAAAGCCCCGACCCCCTGGTACTTAAAGATACTACCCTAAACTATAAGCTCCAAGCAAATTATCTTGGCATCACATTGGACTTCGGTCTTTATTTTAATAAGCACATTGCTAACAAATTAGACAACGCAAAGCACAAAATTCACCTCCTCCGCCCGCTTATTGGACGCTATAGCAAAATCTCCCTAAAGAACAAAATGTTGATATTGAAGCAAGTTCTCAGGCCCACCATCCTTTACGGCTTCACTGTTTGGGGTCACGCCGCGCGTACTACTATAAATGACATCCAGATACTTCAAAACAGGACGCTCCGCCAGGTCGGAAATGCCGACTGGTACGAGAAAAACAAGTCACTGCATAACGAGCTGTCTATTGATTCCATCTCTAGACACATCATTAAGCATGCCCGAAAGCTCTATAGTAGCTTTCAAACCCACCCTAACGAAGAAATTAGAGCCCAAGACCGCTATATAAACCTTAACCAAAAGTACCCCTACCCCTCTAAGACCTGTCTCTTAGACTATGATTCTTGAAGTACACGAAATAACCCGCTACCAAATCCTCAGTTTGACATGCACCCTTCAGCATAGTCGTTGGGCTGTCGGCCCATGTTTCTTTGGTTACGTTTTTTTTTGACCTTGGTTCCTTTCTTGTATATATGTGTATATAACTTAATAAAAAAATAAATAAATAAAATAAAATAAAAATATATATATGAAAAATCATTAAAAAGTATAAAATGTTGAAAAAAAAAAAAAAAAAAAAAGTTACTTATATATTGTCTATTACTATTATTCTCAGTCGTCCGAGATGCGGACCCCCTATTATTCTCCCTGCTCTTCGGGGACCTGACGTTCGCCTTCGGGCAATTTTGATGATTTTCCCCCTGACGCTCACTTGCAAGGATATCTGGGTAAAGGGCCCCCTCTGGGGGCATGATCGCCCGTCCAAAAATCTAAGTGATGATGATGATGCACTGTTTCGGCTCCTCCCTCCACGTCTCTCCGGCCAATGAGGCCGCTGTTTCCCTTTCTCTCCCTTGCTACCTCCTCACTCCTGCATACCCCCTCCTTCCCACCACCTCTCCAGCACCGGGCAAAAGGGCCCTTCGGGCCCTGTGGACCCAGCCCATCTCCTATGCTATGGGCCATATTGCTTAAAACCATGAGAAAACAAAAAACTCTGGGAGGTTTTCGAGCCTTTTGCCTTTGGAGGTCACGTCTCTGTTTTCCCATGACTCAGGGGTCATTCATAAATGATGTCACGCTTGAAGGGAACGAGGGGGGTTCAAGAAAGTGTGACAGTTAGTGACAAGGGGAGGGGAGGGTGTAACAAGAAGTGTGACATTGTACACTTCGATTTCTATAAAAACAACTAAAATCAGCAAATTAAACCTATTTTATGCAAATTTAATACAGCATAACGTGTGACAAAGGGGGGGGGGGAGGAGAGGTCAAATATATTGAAAAAAGAGTGACATCATTTATGAACGTTGTACTTGCGTGTCATCGACTCCGCCATTTTATGTGCTATTGAAAATAATAAAAATTGAAGCTCGTGTTTTAAAAATAAAATGCGAACGCTTAACAAATAAATTCTATAACGTAAAGGAAAACCGAACCAAAATAATGACATGCTTGCTTCTAAAATAAAATTTGAACCAAGATTTATAAATGTACAGTAAAACCTGTGTAAGTTGATCACTTGCGGTGCAGCACTTTAGTGATCAACTTAGACAGTTGGTCAACTTAACAGGTTTTACTAAATTTTTACTGAGTGATTTGGTCCAGAAGAAGCCATACGGCGGATGTGACAATTCCTCTGCTAATGCTTGTCGCCATCGTTCGGCAAAAATGCGGATACCTCCTGTCCTCGTGGAATAGGAGAGCATGGAACCGGAATTTTACAATTAATCCTCGAGCGACTGCAGGTCGCCTTTCGTGACGGACTTTCAGATCTGAAAAAGTGTTCACAGAAAGGTCGTAAGTCACATTTACTTATAAAGTTCTTAGAAATAAAATAACTGGTAGCTGTACAATTTATTTTCCTGGAGTGTAGAAACGGTCCCGCGCCAAATAGAATCATTTCTTAGCAATACGATGCCAAATATGGATTATGCATGTTTCATCGTTCACACCCACGAGTTCATGAGTACCCAGAAACACTAAAATAAGAGTAAATACTACAAACGAGTAGATTGGACGTGGCTTATTCTATTACCTGCTGTTTGACAAAAAAAAAAAGAAAAAAGAAAGGGGGGAAAACATCAAAAGTGAGAATTAACGAAATAAACTGTTAGATCCGCCCTTAACTCAAGAAACTATACAAACGAATGCATGGTCAGCAATGCAATAATTTTAGGCAGTAGCACGAGAAGAAATTTACATTTTTGTGGGTACTAAAACACTCCGTCCATGAATATCTCGTGACGTTCTAGGATTGGCAATATGGCTCAAAACTACAAATTAGTACCAAGGTTCCTGTGTTGCGTTAATCTCAAACATCTTGGTTTCGCCCTTGGAAAAACAAGTTCTCAGAAATTACTAAAAGCACCATAGTCGCAGCCGGAATCTTGTCGTGGGGAGGTTGTTCTTTACGTGTATAGATATTAGAGTACTAGGATGAGCATGTCTGCTTAAAAACAAGTGTTTTGGAGGGTTTAATTACATCAAAGGGGATAAAGAAGAGTGGGTACTCAATAGTAAGCCTGTTTTTTTTAACCTGCTCCGCAAACTGAGGCTGAACAACCAGTCCTTCTCTCAAAAACCTGGTTTTGACTGCTTTTCCACCTATACTTGTAGCGAAATCCTTCACCCTTGTTAAAATGTTGGTTTGTGTATGGAAGAGAACTTCCTTTGCCCGGTATCAAATAAGAACAACATTTTAATAATTAATAAATTGTTAGAGAATAACTTAACAGTTTTTTTTAATCTCTTCCGATTTTGAGCTTGCATAAGCAATGCATATTGTTTTCGAGCCAGCTAATTCGTTTTGAAAAACCAGGTTTCGACTACAGTTGATTTTCTCAAAGTGCATTAAGCGAGCTCATACAAGAAAGTCCTCGGAGCCAGCCTGCTAAAAAGGCCAAAATAAGTAAAAGTAATTTCAGTTGAGTCAATTATAACCGGTGTTGCCGTTCCAAAATCAGCATGTTGTCCCCTCCAATCCGATCCAAAATACCCTCCAATACTCCAATACCAACCAACTTTTTTTTATGTGGCGCCGCTTACTAATAAGAAAAAATGTAACTATTCAAAATTCCTGAGGCTTACATTATCTGTTTACCTTCGTAACGCTATTTTTAATCATAAAATTGCTTCAATTTTGCAATATTTTTAATACTACTAATGACTTTAATAAAAACAAGGGATAGTCACGAGCATTCCGAAAGGAGATTAAAAATGAGAAATAATTTAATTATTAGGATTGGTGTTATTTGTCATTCTCGTATGTGTAGGATTATTTTTTTCTTCCAATAGCTCGTTAATGTAGTCGGGATCTACAATTTTTTTACGCGCGTTTGCGAAAATAGCTTACAGCTAAAGTTAAGTTGGTTTCTTTTGTTTATTATTTATTTACACATAACTGGTAAATTTTACTCATTTTTTATTTATTTTTCTTACTTCTGGAAAATTTTCCCTTCTTAATTTAGCGATCTTATTCATTTTCTCATTTTAAAACTTTCTGAACATTTATTTATTTGTTTATTTATTACTGACTTATTTATATTATTTTTCTTACTTTTTCTGGTCTTACTATCATGAGTTCTCTACCGGCAAGCCTTCCTAAAACGACTTTTTTTCCTTGAAAATAATTTTAGAAAATGCCTTTCGCTGGTAGGGCTTACCAGGTGTATGCAAATGAAATGAGACGATTATTTTTTTAAAAAACACAATAAATTTGCGAGAACTGTTAATATTTCTTTATTCGAAATAATATCCATCGCTAGCTACACATTTTTCCCATCTTTCGGGCAATTTGTGAATACCACGCCAAAAAAAATGATCAGTCTTTTGAGGCCAACCAGTCATCAAGCCAAGATTTGACGTTTTCGTAAGAAGTGAAGCGCTGGTCAGCCAGTGCGTGTCCCAGTGATACAAATAAGTGGTAATCGGAAGGAGCAAAGTCTGTCGAATAAGCCGCATGCGCTAAGAGCTCCCAGCCGAGAGCCTTAACGATGTCCTTGGTCGGTTTAGCAAGGTAGCTAGATGTGTTGTCATCAAGGAAAATCACTTTGTGCTGCCGTTTCTTGTATTGCTCGCGTTTTTCGAGTATAGCATCGTTCAAATCAAGTAATTGTTCTTGTAGCGATCAGTATTAACGGTTTCACCGGGTTTGAGAAACTCATGATAGATTGGACCCTCCTGATCCCAGAAAATACACAGCATTGTCTTGCGGCCGAGGTGATTCGGCCTTGCGGTCGATTTGAACGGCTGTCCGGGTCAACATATGATCGATTACGCTTGGGATTCTCAAAATAAATCCATTTTTTATCGCCAATCACAATACCAGATATGACTTGCGTTTGCAGCGGGCAAGCAACATTTCGCACACGGTTTTTCGGTTTTCCTGCTGACGGTCCGTTAGCTCGTGTGGCACCCATCTACCGACCTTTATTATATTGCCCATTGCTTTGAGACGACGGGAAACTGCTCTGGTCAACATTCAATCGTTCTTCAAGATGTTCTTGCGTTTGGCCATCATCTTCATCGAGTAATGCTTGCAATTCAGCGTCTTCAAATTTTTTGCTGGTCTGCCACGCTCCTCGTTTCTCACATAGAAATCACCATTTTGAAACTTTTCAAACCACCTGTAGCACTGCGCACGGCTCAGGGCATTATCACCGTATGCTTCTACAAGCATTTGATGCGATTCGGCAGCATTTTTCTTCAGATGGTAACAAAGAATTAATGCTGTCCGCGTATCGAGGTCGGAAGGCATAAAAAATTCGACATTTTCAACACAGTAAAAAATACACAATGCACGTTGAAACTCCTCCAAATGTAAACTAAACGCGAGTATCAAAGGTCAAACTATAAAAATATCACGTGTCACGGTTTCGTGATGTTTGCATATATGCGTGGCGACATCTGTTAGCAATCGTCTCATTTGATATGCATACACCTGGTATTTCCCCCTTTCTCGAGCATGTGATCGAGCATTATGAAATCATATCTATAGCGGTTGGGATTCGTAAAATTGCACTCCTAATAATCATTAGTTTTATGGTTGATTCAATGCTGCAAACATACCGACGAGATCTTAAATGGCATCGAACTTTAAACATTTGACACCGCAAGTGAGGGGAGACAATAACAAGCTACTAGGTCCAGTTTTCCGACTTGACCCATTAGCAAAACATTCATTTTTTTAAACAAAGATTTAGCGACTCGATCAGTTAGTTAAACATCTGGCGCCTGCATCCGCAGCCCACCCCTTTCCAATTAGTCTGAAGTGTGTGGTCCTTATCACGCGATCTGCAAACTTGGGAAACAATAGTGAAGTCATGGACACACTCGGTAGCCGAGACCGCAACTTATCCCAGAGTTTGGGGCGACATGTCAAAAGGTCTATGATTAAAAAAACACGTTAGAACTTGTAGACAACTTGTTCGAGGGTAGTCGATCGCTCGTAAGAATCATGTTAGTTCTGTTATAGTTTTCTTTCGATAACGTTCTTTGTTTTTGCCTCATTTATTTATTTTCCCTAACATTTTCGCAAATCCCAAGCGTTATAGCAAAAAAGCATGGTAATCATTGGTAATGAGGTGTCATTCATGTTGCTTAAAGAATGAATTAAATATTTACTCTTAATTCAGCGCAACTCGCAATTATATAAAAAGCAGCCGGGTTTTCTCTTTTTAATATGTTGTAAAGGCGGTTTTTTTTTTTTTTTGGACTTTTTAAAAACTTATTCTACTACTACTGTTCTAGGTGAATTCAAATAATTCGTCACTCCCCACCCATTTAACGATGTAAAACTTAGTGCATGAGAAAAGAGACTATTAAAATGTGTATACGGGAGGTCGTTTGCAAAATAAGACTACAGCAGTGATGAGTTAGAAATATTCTGGAAAATAGGACGTTTATTTAGTTCCATTCCTCGTTACTAGATGACATTGCGAGAAGAAGCAGAAACTGTACTGTGGTTATTGGAGGGTGAAAACTTTTTTCCAAAAACTGCTAATTTTAGTTTTCCAGGTCCCCCTCCCTCTCTCGAATTAAAATTTGAATGAAAGAGCTGATGAACAATCTAAGAGTTTTTCCCACCTCTACTGCTAAGTATTTTAAAGAATGACAACAACACTTTCTTTTGGACTTTAGTTCCATTTGTTTATTTAGTTCTCTTGTAGTCATTTAATTAGTTCCCTTGTAGTTTTCCTCAGACCCTTGTATTTAGTTCCCTTACTGGTTATTAGATGACACTGCGAGACGAAACAGAAAATACACTGCGGGTGTTGGGGGATAAAACTGTACTTCCAATCGGCTTTTTGTAGTTTTCCAGGTTCCCCCCTAAAACAATCAACAATTAGAATTTCCTCGTGGGAGGGTTTTCAGTTTTACATGTATATTACCATACTAGATGTCTAATGGAGTTAAAAATCATACAACTTTAAAATATCGAACGAGCTGCCGTGATTTCACATTGTTTGAGAAGTGTACTCATATTATGAGGACAACCCAAGGTTTCCAATGTGCGGGTTATTACCCGATACCCGGGTACTTTAAAGATGTGTCTATTTTGAGGGTATTTCTGAAAACTGAGGGTATTTGGTGGTATTTTTGAGGCATAAAGTTTTTAAAGCAATTTTTTTTATCGGAAGTTTCATATTTTTGATTCTGTCAAAATGTTTTTTTCAAAAAAAAAAAAAAGCACTGCAATTTGTTAAACTGTCTGATTAATGTCAACAGTTATTAAGACGCCATTGTATCATAAACTTTTAAGGCCCAAGCACTAAACATGAACGAATGTGCTTCTTCTGCATATCTGCGGATCCCAACTGTTATCAGATTTGTTCAAGGAAAATGCGAAATATGCCTGGGTTAAGCAGTGGGTCTTGATGATATCAATAATTATTATAACAAAAACAAGGAATAGTAACGATCATTCTGAAAGGAGAGTAATGAGAGAAAATCAATTTTTATCTGTTCATTTTGAAATTTCGTTACGTGTGTTACCCGAAGAGTAACACACGTAACGAAATTTCAGAAATTTTTTTAACAGACAGCAAATACATATATATCTTCAAAAATTTTTTTGCATACTTAGAACACATGTACTTTTACTAGCCAAAATTAAAGAACCTAAAAAATTCCCAACAAGTTTGTTAGAAAGCTCGTTGAAGTTGAAAAATGTTGTGTAAATGTAACGTCCGCTATTGTGGAATGACCCATTATTGTTATTTTGCTGGCAAAACCCATTTTAGCATTTAAAAATTTTATTCCACATATTAGACATTTTAGATTAAAATATTAGTGATGTATGATTCTAATGGATTATATACATTTTGTCGAAAATAAATCTAAATGATGAGTTGGGATTTTCTAGTGGAATTAGAAATAAAAGCAATAATAATAATGAAAATTAAATTAGTAAAGAATAGTAACCGAGATAATTAATTTAGTCTTTACTACAAGCTACTTTTGTAAATTCAGGCTCCCATCCTTATTTCCGTTCTGGTCCGTGGAATTCGTTTCTTTCTACCTACGCCTTGCTGGAACGCTTGGGATCACTAAATATGTCGGCGAATGTTCGTTTATGAGCATAACACATACAGTAAAAGTAATTTCTTTCTTGACGTATTTATTTACACAAGTTTGGTTTATTTGACACTTTCGTCGTGTTTTTCTTACTTTTGAGATAGATTTACCTTTTTTTTTTGTGATTATTTATCTATCTTAGGGTCCCTCATAAAGGATGTCATTCTTCGAGAGGGGAGTAGGGTTCGTGAATTTGTCTCAAATTGTGACAAGGTCGCAGGGGGTAACAAGAAGTGTCATATCATACTTATGCAACATTAAAGGGGGGAGGGAGATGTTGAATTGTGACATTTTGTGACAAAGGGAGGAGGGTTCAAATGTATGAGAAAAACGTGTAAC
Organism: Octonoba sinensis; assembly: GCA_038502835.1. Lineage (NCBI taxonomy): Eukaryota > Metazoa > Arthropoda > Arachnida > Araneae > Uloboridae > Octonoba > Octonoba sinensis. Next base: position 85,615,922 of record CM076605.1, on the reverse strand, counting down.
ATCATTTATGGACGGTATCGTATTTATTTTAAGATTTTTGATATTTGTTATTTATTTATATTTTTACTTATATTTATTTTCTTTGTTTCTCTTCCTTACCTTTATTTGGTGTTGTATCATGCGCAATTAGAGTTTTCCCCGTTATACTTTGCTGAAACAATTACCATCCGCGAAAATGACTTTTTCTGGAATTTTTTCGTTCTCGCGCATGTGCAGTGCGTTGCTTTCTACATACATATTTATAATGGTTGGGAATCTGACTACTGACTAAATGCTAAATACACCGCAAGAGGGCGTTGTCGATAGCCACGCAAATAAGTCACGTCGGAAAAATTGTGATAAAAACAAAACTACTGTCGGATTTTTTTTTCTAACGGATTTATAAACATGCTGCGTACTCCAAGCGAAAACTTTCAGCGAAATCCGACGGGTAGTTTTCGAGATTAGCGAAGACATACACGCCAATATCCACTTTTACATACCCAGATAATTCAATAATTTGAAATCAATGCAGAGGTTTAAAAATGATTTTTGAGAAGAAATGTAACTTCATTTGAAAATAACAAAGCGAAAGTAACTTAACTGGCACACTACCGAAAAAAGGTTCACCATCACCCTCTAGAAGAATGATTTATTTTGCTGTGCTTTGCTACCAGTAGTTAGAAATTTCGATAACATATAAGTATCTCATGGCTTGGTGAAATTATGCAGTTGTTTGTTCGTCTTTCGTGCTCGTGTTTCAAAACCGTCTCTGTTGCAGAGGTGCGAGAACTAGGGTTTTTTGAACTACAGTCAGTCACAAAAGTCTACAACATACACCCGCTAATATTCGCAAATCTAGCACTTTACTCATATTTTTGAATGTACAACTTTATTTTCGATAACATCTTGGGTAATAACTCATTTCTAACAAAAAAAGTTATGAACAAATTCGTTAAAATATAACAAAAATTAACAACATATTAAATTATATAGTCACAAAAGTCTACATACAGAGACAGAACAATACAAACTTTCAGAATTAAATACCAAAAAATGTAACATTAATACTTTGTAGGATCTCCCTTTGAAGTAACAACTGTCTGAATTCGGTTTGGCATCGACATAACCAGATTTTTTTGTCGTCTCGGGTGTAATTTGAGACCATGCAAGCTCTATTGCCTTCTTTAGGGTTTCCTTGATTGTTCCCGAATTCTCCTATCAACTTCCTCCCAAAGATGCTCGATTGGATTAAGGTGGACTGTGGCGGCGAATGGAGCTGTTTAGGCGTTTTATAGAGTAAATTCCTTAACAATCTTAGCTGTATGTTTTGGGTCGTTGTCGTGCTGGAAGACAAAGTTGTTTCCAAGTCCCAATTTTCGAACCGATGGAAGTAGATTGTCTTGCAAAATCTTCAGGTATTCAAATCGATTCATTATGCCATCGATAAACACTAAATTGCCCACTCCAGTGGCCGCCATTGCTCCCCAAACCATAACACTGCCTCCACAATGTTTCACTGTTGGAGTCAAATTCTCGGTATTCATTTCTGTGGTTTTTTTTCCTCCAGATTTTTCCGCGGCCATCACTCCCGAACACGTTGAACTTACTCTCGTCTGTAAAAACAACTGTTTTCCAAAAATTAAAATCTTGGTCAATATGTGCAGAAGCAAAAACAAGTCTCTTTTGTTTGTTAGTAGATGAAATGAACGGCTTTCGTCTAGAAACTCTACCATTGTAGCCGGCTGATCGAAGAATTCTACGAACAGTTTCTGGATGCACTTTCTTTCCACTAGCTGTTGCAATTTGTTTCGCTAATTTTGGAGCACTAATTTTCGGATTTTTCTTTACATTTTTTACTATGGTTCTTGCATCACGATCATTAAGCTTCCTTGGACGACCACATCGATATTTGTTAAGCACATTTCCCCACATAACATAATTTCTGTAGATTGTTTGGAAAGTTGACCGACTTTTTTTTACAATTTTTGCAATTTCTGCATAAGATTTCTTTTCACATTTCATTCTTACTATCATATTTCCAAGTTCTAAAGATGTTTCCTTTCCCTGACTCATTTTGTTGAAGTTACCATGTCAAAAAATATCGGGAAATGAAGATTAGAATAGATAACGAAACATGTAACCTCAAACTAAGACAATCTTCCAAAATAACTTCGTATGCAAATTTTTTTCCGTCCGCCAATCAGGTGTATGCAGACTTTTGCGACTTGATAATTACTATACAAATCACAAAATTACCTAGAAATTATTATTTCTGAATATTTTTATTATGGAAAACAATTTTTTTAGAGAAAACTGAAGGAGTGAGATGATTTTTAAAATTGAAATTTAATTGCTTTTTGAGAAACCTTTATTTTGATCAGTGTATGTAGATTTTTGTGACTGACTGTATGTGGTTATTTTTCAGGGTATTAGGCAGTGCTGCCGACTGAGAATAAAGTTTTTACCCTCCAGTAAAAGAAAAATACCCGCAGCCTCCTACGTCGTCTTGCAGCGCCGTCTGGTGAACAAAAAGGGAACTAAACAAAAGGATGAATATACTGAAATATTTCTAAGTCATCACTTTTATACTCTTATTTTACAAAGGAAATTCCCGTACTTAGGGACTCTCTTAGATCATTAGTAGGAGAATCTCTACTAATAATAAAGCAGCAAGTATGTGTGTCTGTCTGTCTGTGTCCGGCGTAGGGCCAAGACCGTTCGGCGGATTTTCATGAAATTTGGCACGAAATTAGTTTGGATCATGGGGTTGTGCATCTCGGAGAGTTTTTTCTGAAATTCGAATTTGTTCTTTTATTTCAATTTATAGCCGAAAGTTTCATAAAATAAACGTTTTCTATGAGAAGGAATTATCGCATCCTCCCGAGCTTGATACCATTGATAAGCCCGTAAAAAACTACCCCGGACAGAGTTTCGCTTAGCGTGCGAAAATTCGAAGTCTCTAAATTAACAAGAAAAGAAGTTATAAGCATTTTTCTCTGCAGTTCGAAATTATTTTTTCCCGGTAATTAACTTTCATTTTAATTGTTACCATGCCGACTGACTATTGATCTTTTTTTCTTTAAACGAATTAAAATTTAGTTCTTGCGGTTTTAACATTTTGAGGAGCAGCCGATTTTTAATTTATTTATTTCTTTTTTTGGATTTTGATTTTATTTTTTATAAACGCATTAAAACTTATTTCCTGCGGCTCACAGGCGATTGATAGCTTTATTTTGATTTCCTTATTTTGACATATATTTTACGGGACCATTTCCCATTCTGCACAGGAGTTTTTAAAACAAATGTTATCCTTTATAGCGATTCTTGTTGTTCCAACTTATTATTACTATTTATACTTTCATTTATTTTATTTTTTGTTTCGCCAGTGAATTAGCACATATGTTATTTTCCTATTTGAGCTCGGATGAAAGGTTTATTCCGCTTTCAAGGCTTTGCTTGCTGCTGTTTGTTTTTGCAAGCTACAAAGTTTCGTCCTTCTGTTTTAATGCTAATGAATAACAGATAAAAATTAATTATACTAAAAGTTTGTAAATGAAAACTATTCTAATTTATTATAATCGTCCTTTTTGTGTGGGTACTTGAACTAAACAAGCAAAATGTTTTTTCTTTTAAATATTTTCTTTTTGCCGTTTCGTTTCGTTTCTTTCTTTCTTTTTCCCTTTTTTATTGTGTGTGTTTTGTAAAAAAAAATGCTTAAATGCGTAGGATCGCTGGTTGATTGCCGTGGGCAGATAATTTTTAATTATGTGGAATGCTAATTTTAATAAAATAACATATTCTACACCTAAAAAAGGTTCTCACTATATATACAATGGCAAACCGACTGGTCTATTCAGTTTTTAACACTGGCATATCCGTGCGGGTACCGCTAGCTAATAATAAAACAGCAAGTATGTCTATGTGTCTGTGTCCGGCGTAGGGCCAAGACCGTTCGGCGGATTTTCCTGAAATTTGGCACGAAATTAGTTTGAAATACAGGTGTGCACCTCGGAGAGTTTTTTCTGAAATTCGAATTTGCTCTTTTTTTATTGCAATTTATAGCCGAAAATTACATAAAAGGGATCTTTTCTATAGGAAGAAATTATCGCATTGTTTCGAACTTGACACCTTTGAAAAGCCCGTAAAAAACTACCCCAAAAGGAGTTTTGCGCTACGTACTAAAAGTCTCTAAATTAACTAGAAAAGAAGTTATAAGCGTTTTCCCTGCAGTTCGAAATTAATTTTTTACGAAAATTTACTTTCATTTTATTTTCTCCAGACGATTGATAAAGTGCTTGCTTTTTATTTTATTTGAATTGTTACGAATTAAAATTTATTTCTTGCGGTTTTTAGCATTTTGAGGAGCAGACTATTTTTAACTAATTCATTATTTTTAGCCTACTTTCCCGTAAAAGTTAAAAAAAATAATAATAAAGCATGAAAGAAGGCTTAATGTATCGTGAAAATATCGTTAAAAATCAAGAAAAGTCAAAAATAAGTGAAGTAATTAAATAAAGATTGAAAAATAAAAAATTTGAAAGTAGGGTATTGAGATGGGGAAAAAGTGTGTCTGTCGGTCTGTCGGTCTGTCTGTCTGTCGGTCTGTCTGTCGGTCTGTCGGTCTGTCCCCCCCTAATAACTTTTGAACGAATTGTCCGATTGGAAAAATTCTTTTTGCATTCGAAAGATCTCGGCGAGGACATCTCATTTCTATATTTTACTTTTTGATTTGAACAATTTTTTGTTCAATTTTGAACAGTTCAAAAAATTTTAACATTAGCGGCTATGTGCAAAAATGAAGCAAATTATGTAAACTCTGGGTACAAGAGAAAAGTTCCAATGAACAAGCTTACTGGAGGAAGCTCTTGGCGTGAAATATTGGTTTGAACAATTTTTGTTCATTTTTGAACAGTTCAAAAAAAAAATTAACATACCGCCTACGTTGAAATTTCAATCCTATATAATTCCTGATCTAACGGACCGATTTGCTTGGAACAAACTTTATCGGAAAGCTCTTATAACGTAGAACATGTAGAAATAGAAAGTTTATCCAGAACTTACGAGCCTATTTTGCTATGAAATTTTTTGATCGGGATTTTCAAGGATATTTCTCAGTGACTCAATGAGTGAAAGAATAAATCAATGGATAAATGAATGAGGAAAAGAATGAATGAATAAATTATTGAATAAATGAAAATATAAATAAATGAGTGAATAAATACATGAATGCGTAAATGAATGAATAAACACTTGAATGAGGTAACGAATGAATGAATAAATGCATGGCTGAATAAATGAAAGAATGAATGAGTGAGTGAATGAATATGTATTATCCGTTGAAAAAGGTATATTTTCAATAATTAGAACTAAAGATAAATAAGAAAGAGAGAGAAAGAGATAGCTAGATTATAAATTTGAATTTGTTGTATACGGGAAAGTAGGCTCGTATAGTTCTAGACGGAACTTCTTGTTTATTTTTATTTTTTTAAACGAATTAAAATTTATTTCCTGCGGCTGACAGGTGATCGATAGCTTTATTTTTATTTCCTTATTTTGACATATATTTCACGGGACCATTTTCCATACTGCACAGCGGTTCTTTAAAAAAATGTGATCCTTTATAGCGATTTTTGTTATTCCAACTTATTGTTCTATTTATATTTTTATTTATTTTATTTTTTTCTTCATTGAATTAGCACATATGTTATTTTCCTATTTGAGCTCGGATGAAAGGTTTTTTCTGTCTTCAAAGCTTTGCTAGCTCCTTTTTGTTTCTGCAAGCTGCAAAATTTTGCCGTTCTGTTTTACTGTTATTCTCTTTTACTGTCTGTTTAATAATAGATAAAAATTAATTATACTAAAAATGTATTAATTAAAACTATTCTAAAGGATTATAATCGTCCTTTTTGTGTGGGTACGTGATTTAAACAAACAAAATGCGTTTTCTTTTAAATATTTTCTTTTTCGTTTTGTTTCGTTTCTTTCTTTCCTTTTTCCTTTCTTTATTGTGTGTGTTTTGTAAAAAAAAAAGGCTTAAATGTGTAGGATCGATGGTTTATTGCCGTGTGCTGCTAATTTTTAATTATGTGGAATGCTATACATTTTAATAAAATAACATAATTTACACATTAAAAAGTTATCACTATATACACTGTTGCGATTCGGTTTTGGAAATATTATAGATTTTGTTTTGTGTCATGTTTCTGATAATTTATTCATGTTTGTGTTTGTGAACTTTTACTATTTTGTTGTTGGCAACACCGAATAAGTTGTATAAATACTAACCGTGCATTGTCGGCGGCAGAGCTATGTAGCTCAGACGGAAATGTTTCAATAAACTGTTGTTATGTTATTTTTAAAGTACTTTGGACTCTTTATTGCTCTACAAAAGGAATGCATGTTCCACGAGGCAAGGGAACGACGCCCATCGGGTAGACGAGCTAACCTGCAGTTGCGATACAGTTTGCAACATATTAAGTCGTCCGCGACAGGAGGATATCTTTTGTTTCTGTGGAACTTTGAAACATGGAGTTGCTTAAAGGTCAACGTAATGGACAAAGAATTGCGTTTACTTTGTTTAAGAAGACAGTAGAAGATGAATTGATTAAAGAAGTCTGTGATGGCGAAAAGTTGAAAATTCTATTAATCCAACTCCGTGATAAATTCGAAAGGTTGGATACGACACAGCAGAGTGTACTTGAACAGTTGCAAGAAGAAGCGCAATATTTAAGTGATTATGCCGAGTCGGAGACGTACCGTGATACTTTCGTAACCTTGAAAGTGCGAATAGAGGAGAATCTTCCGGTGTTAATGAAGAGTTCGGAAGATGATAATGACTCTGTAGTAAGCCGGCAAGCTGCTACTCGTCCGAATCGGAAATTTCAACTACCCTTGCTGGAGTTTAAGAGGTTTTCCGGAGAGGCAAGAGACTACCTGGGTTTTTGGAGCCAATTTCCGAAGATTCATGATGATCCTGATATCGCGCTAAAAGATAAATTTCAGTACCTATGCCAAATTCTCGGGCTGCGCAACTTTTGAACAGTTTTCCCCCCAACATCTGAAAATTATCCAAAGGCGAAAGAACAACTGAAAGAAAGATTTGGATGGGATGATTTACTCGTTCAGATTTATGTGCGAGATTTATCACGTCTCGTAATGCAAAATGCGGTGTCCAGTCATTCGAGCATTGAGTTGTCTTCAGTTTACGATGCCATTGAAGGAGAGTTAATGGCTTTGGAGAGTTTGGGAAAAACAATAGAGAAATTTGCGGATTTCCTCGGTCCCCTTGTGGAGTCGTGTCTACCAGAGAAGGTATTACGGGCGTGGGAAAGGAATAGAAGTTCTGATGGAAGTTCTAAAAGTTCAGAAAGAAGTTTAGATAAACTTATGTGCTTTCTTCGACATGAAGTTGAATCTGAAGAAATGATAAAGCTGTCCCGCTCTGGATTTGGTTGGGCCCCTGCAAAACGAGCAAAGGCAGCCAACATTTCGGGAAAGTTTACGGGTAACGTAAATGAGGGAGGGACATAGTGAAATTCCGACATCTTCTATGCTTTTTACGACTGGTGATTTTAACAAGGGTAAGTTAATTTCGCACTGCATTTTCTGTGAAAAACAGCATCCGAGCTATAAATGTTTTAAAGCAAAAGGAATGAGTCTAAAAGATAAAGAAAAGTGTTTTAAGTGCAATGAGAATCACTTTAAGATAATGTGTCCTAATTTTAATAATGAGAATGTTTTTAAGGGTTAAGGTTTAGGAGAATGGTCCAAAGGCCGATGTGTCATTGTCAAATAATAGCAACCGCAAAAGGGTATTTTTGCAGACTTTATACGTAAATGTAAACCTTAAAGGTAAACTAATAAAAGTTAGAGCGTTACTAGATTCTGCGTCTCAAAGATCTTATCTATCGGAAAGAATTATAAAACAATTCCAGTTAAAGCCTACTCGTAAAGAACGAATTGTACACGGGTTGTTTGGAGGTAGGGAAACTGCCCCTTTACTTTATTCTGTCTTTGTTATAGCAGTTGGTGACTTGAAAGATACTTATAAATGTTCTTTTGAGGTTTTTTCTGAAGGAAAAAGTTGCGGTTTTGTACCAAATGCCGGTGATTTTCATATTCTTGAAGAGTTAAAAAGTAAAAATATCGAGTTAACCGATTCTTTTTGCGAGGAAAGAGAAATTGATTTGCTGATAGGTGCAGATGTTCTCGGAAAATTGTTAACGGGGGAACATGTACAACTAGACACGGGATTAACTGCTTGTAAAACTAAGTTGGGATGGGTAATAATGGGAAAACTCGATTCTAAATATAGAGATGAAAAGGCTTTAACAGTGATTTCTATGCATGTCAGTAACAGTTGTTTAAAACAACTATGGGATTTAGAATGTTTGGGTATTAATGATCCGATTATTTCTAGGGATAGAAATAAAAAAGATGTTGAAGATTTAATTAATTTTCAGGATAAGTTAACCATTCTACCTACGGGAAGGTATGAATGGGAATTGCCTTGGAAAAATGATTGCATGGAATTATCGGATAACCGAGATTTAGCATGTAGGCGGCATGTGCGAATGATAAAACGGTTAAAGAATGATAATATAATAGAGGAATATCAACACATTTTCAATGAATGGGAAAATTTGAACATTATTGAAAGAGTTCCCGAAAATGAATTAAATGATAATTGTCATTTTTTGCCGCATAGACCCGTTATTAAAGATAGTAGTGAAACAACAAAAATGAGGCCGGTATTTGACGCATCTGCAAGCGAGAGGGGGAAATGTTCCTTGAACCATTGTTTAATTAAGAGTCCTAACCTTGTAGAATTGATACCTGATATTATAGACAGGTTTAGAATGTACCCTATAAGTTTAAGTTCCGATATTGAGAAGGCATTTTTACAGTTGGGAATTGCAAAAGGAGATAGAAATTTTTTGCGCTTTTTTTATCCTTCTGACAATGAGGAACTAATATATAGACATTGTAGAGTTGTTTTCGGTCTTTCGTCAAGCCCGTTTTTGCTTAATGCGTCCATTAAGCATCTTTTGGATCATTCTCCTCTGAAATATGCAGACGTTATTGAAAAGTTAAAATGCTCATTTTATGTTGATAGTTGTATAACTGGTGTATTTGATGTAACGGAGGAAGAGTATTTTATTGAAAAGGCTCAGGGTCTTATGTCGACGGGTTGTTTAAATTTGCGAAACTGGGAAAGTAACGTGGCTTGTAAACACACAACTAGGCATTCAGGTGACACGTTATTATTAGGTTTATTGTGGAATTTAGATTTGGACACTTTGAGGTGTAATATTAATGTAAATGTGTTAGTAAATGTGTTAGGTTTTGATGTGAAGCTCACTAAAAGACATATTTTATCTATAGTGCAATCAGTCTTTGACCCGATTGGGTTGTTAGCTCCAGTAATGCTTCTTCCTAAACTCATGTTGCAGAATACATGGAGACTCGGGATTTCTTGGAATGAGAGATTGCCACCTGATATTGAAAGTGAATTTTATAGATGGATAGCGGGTATTCATTTGTTAAAAAAAGTGGCAATACCGCGTTATGTCGGTTCCAATGCAAATATTGAATTGCACGTTTTTGTCGATGCTAGCAAGGATGCGTATGCGGCATGCGCGTTTATGAGAGCTGTTGAAAACGCGGAAGTTAAGGTAACACTTATGCGAGCAAGGGCAAGAGTGGAACCTTTGAAAAAGTTAAGTATTCCGCGTTTGGAATTAATGGCATGTTGTATTGGGGCTAGGCTTGCTTTTTCCGTAGAAAACGCACTTAATTTATCCGAAATTAAAATACCATTTTGGTCTGATTCTAGTGTAGGATTACGGTGGACCAGAGAAGGAGGGGAGTGGACTGTTTTTGTGTCCAATCGTGTCAGGGAAATTAATGAATTAACTCAATTTCAATCTTGGAGACACGATCCTGTTAACCTGAACCCCGCGGATGTATTGTCTCGAGGGTGTTCGATAAAGAGGATGGTAAATTCTAACTGGTGGAGCGGTCCTTTTTGGTTGAAAGAAGAATCGGAATTCTGGCCGGATAGTAAAATTGAGTGCCCATCGGCAGATGTTGATTTAGAACGGAAAAGAGTCAAATTAATAAATATTAATATGTCTGAAAGTTCTCCCCCTTGGTATGCCCTAAGAACTTTTGATTATGCTAGGATGATTCGTGTAATTGGCTGGGTTTTACGTTTCGTTAACAATTGTAAAAAGAATTCAATTGCTATTAAAGATTCTGAAATTTCTCTTGACGAAATAGAGCATGCTGAAAAATCAGTGATTCGTTCAATTCAGAATTCTTGGTTTTCTGACGTTAAAAATGTTAATTCAGTTGAAGTTATAACTGATAGTGGCAATCTTTTAAGGGTGAAAACTCGAATCACTAATCGTAAAGATATTTCGGACTTTTTGTACCCATATCTTTTACCTGGTAATTGTACTTTCACAAAATGTTAATCGACTATATGCATGGGAAGAATTGTCATGCCGGAATTCAAATATTGGAATGTATATTGAGAAAAAAATTCTGGATTCTTAAAGCTCATAAAACTATTCGTAGTGTATTGAATAAGTGTGTAAAATGTCAAAGACATAGAGCGAAACCGATGTGGTGTGAACCTACATCTCTGCCAGCTGATCGAATTGAAGATTGTGCCGCTTTCGAGATTGTAAGACTTGACTTAGCGGGGCTACTATTTTTGAAAAGTGGTAACAAGGTTTGGATTGTTTATTTACTTGCGCCGTGTACAGGGCAGTTCATCTTGAGCTTGCGACTTCGCTATCGACTGAAGCATTTTTATTAGCTTTAAGGAGATTTATAGGGAGAAGAGGTAGGCCGAGGATAATTTATTCCGATAATGGAACTAATTTTAGAGGTGCGTTTAATGAATTTTCCAGATTAGATTGGAATAAGATTTCGAGAGAATCAAAGACTCGAAGAATATTTTGGAAGTTTATTCCGCCCACAGCTGCTTGGTGGGGAGGCTGGTGGGAGCGGTTAGTTAGACTAGTTAAAGACCTTTTGCGACGCACATTAGGAAACTCGGTACTATCTTATGAAGAACTGGAGACGATTTTATGCGAATGTGAAGCGGTTATAAATTTTAGACGTTTAACTTACGTATCGGAGAGTTCTCATGATTTGATCCCTTTAACTCCGTCCATGTTTCTGGCCGAGAATCATAATTCTAACGTTAAGGATTTGGATGAAATAGACAGTAAACATTTGCAAAAACGTATAAGATATAGAGCTAAACTTTTGAGGGACTTGAAAGGGCGGCTCAGACGAGAATATTTAAGTCAGCTGGTTCAGAGACAGGTTCAGACTAAAGATCGTAGAGAACTAAAGTTAGATGAAATAGTTTTAGTGGGTGATGATTTCAAAAAGAGGTTGTATTGGCCTGTAGCTAGGGTAATGGAGTTAATTCCAGGTCGTGACGGAAAAATCCGAACTCTTAAAGTTAAAACTCGGTCAGGGATAATTGCGCGACCTATTCAACGTGTTTTTCCGTTGGAAATGAATCAAGGAGAAATAATCTCTAATGAAGGGAAAATTCGAAATTTCACCTCATTGAATTCTTTGGTTAAGAATACAGCAAAATTGGATTTATTTGGTAATTACGTTTTTGAGTCGTTACCAACTGACCCAAAGTGGGGACTATGTTGCGATTCTGTTTTGGAAATATTGTAGATTTTGTTGTGTCATGTTTCTGATAATTTATTCATGTTTGTGTTTGTGAACTTTTACTATTTGTTGTTGGCAACACCAAATAAGTTGTATAAATACTAACCGTGCAGTGTCGGCGGCAGAGCTATGTAGCTCAGATGGAAATGTTTCAATAAACTGTTGTTATGTTATTTTTAAAGTACTTTGGACTTTTTATTGTTCTACAAAAGGAATGCATGTTCCACGAGGCAAGGGAACGCCCATCGGGTAGACGAGCTCACCTGCAGTTGCGATACAGTTTGCAACATACACAATGTCGAATCGACTGGTCTTTTTATTTTTTAACACGGACATAGCCGTGCGGAAACCGATAGTAAAAAATAAAAACCGACTTCAAGACAGATTTTACTGTAAAAAAAGCAAGCTACTTTTCATATGATTGTGGGCTGCATTGAATTAATAGTAAAAATTTAATTATTACCTAAAACAACGTCAATGACACTTTATTATTTGCCATGCTTTGTTACAACGGTTGGGATCTGCCAAACTTCCAGATGGAAATGGATAAATAACGCTAAACAAAGTGGCTTATCATACGGAAACTATAAGAGAATGCACATGATCCTCACGAGCTAACATTTTGTTTTTTTTTCCCGAAATTTACAATTCCAACTAATTGGCTAGGGGGAAATGAGCTGCCGGAGCTTTACCTGTTGCGTTCGACCAATCGGTTAAGGATCGTCGGTAGTGCGCCGACGGATGTCTAATCGGCCGTTTCGCTAGTTCTTTTTAAAAATAAATGTTCAGCCTTTCTGAAATGACTTATTTGCTCGCTACCAACTGCGCCTTTTTGCGGGGTAAGTGCTTGAAGTACGATTCCAATTAGAATATTATCGTGTAATTTACATTTCTTGCAGCACTTGATCACTCATAACTCAAGTAATTATTAGAGATATATTTTCACGGATCCCAACTGTTATAGATATGCATGCACAAAAGAAACACATATATGTGAGAACAAAACAAATTGAAATACCACAGAAAGGATTTTCCAAAGTCATTTTCAAGAAAGATATTTTCTTGTTCGAGGCATAACGGGGAAAAAGTCGAGCTGCTCATGCTAGAAGAGCAAAGGAGAAAATAAAATAAAAAATATATATAAAAAAATTAAAAGAAAAATGCCTAAAGATCCCAAATATTCTCAAAATAAAAAAGAGTAAATAAACAAAGAGTGAAATAAACCAATCTTGTGTCAGCAAATACGTGAAGGACAGAGGGACAATCTTAACTTTTGCTGTAAGTCTTATTTTCGTTAACGCACGCTAATCAACATTTTTTCTGATTGCAATTGGTACAGCAAGGCATTGGTAGAAAAATTAATTCCACACAAGCGAAAATGAAAATAGAAATAAAAACAAGTAAAATAAAATGAATAAATGAACTGTACATTTAGTATATTTAAACTGATTTTTTTACTGATCTCTTTCCCTTTAATTCTCGGTACTTTTCCTTGTTTTTATAATTCTAATAATTTTCATTGGTATTATTTCTCGGATGCGTAATTCGCTTTTCTCAAACAAATTGCTATATTGCTTGGGATCCGTAGATATGTGGACAAGCTCATTGGATCACGGGGCTCTAATACTTCATGATGCAACGGCGTACAGCAATAACTGCTGATCAGACAGTTAAAAAATTGTAGCTTTGTTTTTTTTAAAGAAAACGGCTGTGACGGACAAAATCAAGTACGTACATTTAATATCGACGCACAACAGACATCCCTTTTCGGTAACTACGGCAACGGGGGGACCACACTTTTTTTTCCGTCGGTTTTCCTCCGTCCGTGGCGGTGTGAATCTAGCTGTAGGTTGGGGTTAGTGTGTGGGTCTGCGGGTGATACGAATGCTTTTCTGCTTTCCCTTTGTGTGTTGATGGCTTTGGTGGATCAGTGTTGGCTGGAATTAGAACAAGATTTTGTTTATTAAAATTCTAAAAATACCCTCGAATACCTTCCAAAATATCTGCGGATGAATAAAATACCCGATTTTCGGGTATTTTATTCGCACATATTACCCGCACATTGGCAAGACTGGTTGGAAGGCCTCTCGGATTGGAAACCATAAGAACTATTCTAACCATCTGCTACATAGAACAGAGATAGTACTTGATGGACAGCGCTGCCATTTGGGAATGAAGTTTTTTCCCCCCAGTAAAATCAAAAATACCCTCCAATACCCGCATCTACTGCGTTGTCTTTCAGCGCCATCTGGTGAGCAATAAAGAAACTAAGCTAAAGCAATATTTCAAGTCATCACTTTTATACTCTTATTTTAAGCGGTTATCACACGACAGGAATTACAGGCAAACGCAACCATAATAGGAATCGTCAACTCTATCGGAAACTGGTTTTTCTACTAATTTCCCCCATAGTTTCCTCAAAATGCTCGTGTGCTATATCAACTCACGGTTGCTCGAATTAGAAGCAATTCGTTATCTGTGCAAGAAAAAAAATTGCTTCTAGAACGTTTAATTTAAGGCAAATCAGGAAAGGACCAATTATAGAGCTGGGATTTCATGACGTCAAATCAACTTTCCAGTAAACATAGCGATGAAGGATTTGAAGAGTGGAGATCGAAAGATAAATGTTAAAACGAGAGTGCTGAGATATCGAAATTAGATTTTTTTGGTTTAAATTTGCGAAATCATGCCGAAAACACATTTGTACGATGTAAAGTCGCTACTTTACTAGTGTAGAACATTACAAAGACTGTCTTATGATGAAATCGCTACCAAAATGCAAGTGCGTTTCAGGTCATAAATTTAGAGACAGTATGACTACCGTTTTTTTCCTTTTTTGTTTTTTCTTCATTTATATATCATGGACAACCACTCAAGAGAGCGTTCAGCAATAATAGTCTAGGCATCATATGTTATTTTCCATTTTTGATGATTTTTTAACTAATTCCTCTTAATTTATTTTAATTAAATTTAAACTGCAGTCCTATTTTATGATTCATTAGAATTCGAAGTTCCATATTCAGTAAGTTGTGCACACCTCCCAAAAATTTCCGTCCGTGGCACTCCTGCTTATGTACACAACAGTTTTATACAACTTTAAATGAACAGTTAGAGTCACAATAAGAAAAAAAAATTAATTAGATTGATATTAGAAGAGACACATAATATCAAATAATAATATTTTACCAAATTATATTCCATAATCAATAGGGTCACTACGGGGGACGGTGGAGGGGCCGGGCCACCCCGGGTGACACCCAAAATGAGATATAGAGTTTTAGAAAAATACATGAACTTTAACTATACAATTTTAAGGGTGTTATTTTAAGGTATCATAACTGAAAATAAATGTAGTTTAAATGATCATTCATAAATGATGTCACGCTTCGAGGGGGGAGGGGGGTTCGTGAAATTGTGACAAGGGGAGGGGAGGGGGTAACAAGAAGTGTGACATCGTGCATTATGCAACACAGC
This sequence comes from Octonoba sinensis, assembly GCA_038502835.1. Classification (NCBI taxonomy): domain Eukaryota; kingdom Metazoa; phylum Arthropoda; class Arachnida; order Araneae; family Uloboridae; genus Octonoba; species Octonoba sinensis. Next base: position 85,600,760 of record CM076605.1, on the reverse strand, counting down.
GTGACATGTGACAAAGGGGGGGAAGGGGGGTCAAATATATGGGAAAAAAGTGTGACATCATTTATGAACGGCCCCTAATGAAAGTCATCCCAAATAAATAAAATGAAATTCCTAAAGTGTTTTATACAGCACAACAACGTTTCTTTCTTTTTCTCCTTTTTTTTGGAGGGGACACCAAAAGTTATCGCCCCCGGGTGATACTTATGCTAGGAACGCCATTGCTTTAATACAATTCCATTAAAATTAAACATCTTGTGATGAATAAACTCATAGCATATAATTTGATAGTAAAACTGGCAAAATATGGTACAACGTTTTAACAAAACTTTTTCAGATTTCATGTGAATGTATTGCATTATAATATAACAACAATTTGTGATCACAATTTTCTGAAATATTTAAGCAGGCAGAGATGCCTCGAACTTATGATTTTGGGACGGGTAGGTGATTTTTAATTTCCCGAATGAAACTTCGTATTTCACCGAATCGTGAAGATCAAACTTAATTAAAAATGATCCTATTGATAATAAGTGATCATTATATACATAAAATAAAATTTGATGCCTTGCTATTGCAACTGCTATTGACAACTATATAGTTGTCAGTCAAAAATGAAAAACTATTATTATACCAAATGGTCAAATTTACCACGGTCTGTCAGAATTTGCGGAATAAGAACACTTTTTGGGAGGTCACAGTGGCTTTCCGTAACCTTGCATGGGGTGCCCCTGAATGCAGAAACCTACTTGTTTGAACGAAATACCAAGTATAAAAACTGTAAACAAATGCCCAACACGAGGATACAGATTAGAAAATGGTAGCCCGTTATGAGCAACCGTCCGAGAAACCGGGTGCAAGCCTGTAGGAAACTCCGGATCGAAAATTTCCTCCTGAGGTTGCCGATAGAACGAGGTGGAAGTAACGTTTGCTTAAAAATTCCTGTCGTGTGATATCCGCTTTACAAAGGAAATTGCCGTACTTAGGACTCTCCTAGATCATTAGTGAGAGAATAAATAAAAAAAACCGACTTCAAGACAGATTTTGCTGCAAAAAAGCAAGCTACTTTTTATATGATTGTGAGCTGCATTGAATTAATAGTAAAAATTTAATTATTACCTAAAATATTGTCAATGACACACACAATTATTTACCATGCTTTGCTATAACAGTTGGGATCCGCTAAACTTCTAGAGGGCAACGAATAAATGACGCGAATCAAACTGGCTTATCGTACGGAAACTATAACGGAATGCACATGATCCTCAAGAGCAAAACTTAGTGTTTTTTCTCATAAACATTTTGTATTCTTCCCAAAATTTACAATTCCAACTAATTAGCAAGGGGGAAATGAACTGCTATAGCTTTACATGCTGCTTTCTACCAATCGGTTAAGGATCGACGATAGTGCGCCGACGGATGTTTAATCGGTCGCGTAGCCAGTTATTTATAAAAATGAATGTTCAGCCTTTCCGAAATGACTTATTTGCTTGCTATCGACTTCGCCTATTTGCGGAGGAAAGTACTTGAAGTACGATTCCATTTACACTATCATCTTGTAATGTACATTTTTTGCAGCATTTGAGCATTCATCACTCAAGTGATTATTAGAGATTTATTTTCACGGATCCCAACTGTTATAGATATGCATGCAGAAAACAAACGCATATATGTGAGACCGGAAAAATTGAAATACCACAGAAAGGCATTTTCCAAAGTCATTTTCAAGAAAGATAATTTCTTGTTCGAGGCACAACGGAGAAAAAGTCGAGTTGCTCATGCTCGAAGACCAAAGGTAGAAAATAAAATAAAATCTATAAATATAAAAGAGCAGTGTCTGTCGATCTGTCTGTCTGTTCGCTGTCCTAGGCTGAATCCTAGGCCGTTTTACTGATTGGGACCACATTCGGCACGGTTAATGTTTATGTCCCGTGAAATTCATCGCTCAAAAATGCAAGTTGTGACTCAATTATTTTTTTTTAAACTGTTCTACTTTCTTTAATTGTTGACTTTTTTACATTTAGATCTTTTAAACTATGTACGTTTAGATCTTTTAAACTACGCAACGGATTTTAATGCGGTTGTAATTTATAGACAGAGTGGTTCAAGAGGACGGTTTATAGACCCTTTAGAAAAATCCTACCGATAGTTCTTTTTTTATTCCATTTTTACGCAATTTTACACATAAATTCCCCATTATAAGGGTGAAAAAAACCTTGCACATATTAATGTAATATATCTATCGAAAGCGCTGATTTTTCTGCACAAGATGATATTAGTTCTAAGTTTCGAAGTCAATAAGAACGCCAATCATAAGTTTTTTAGTTTGATTGCTTAAGACTTACTTTGACCCAAAAATAATAATTAGCACTTTCCTCAACCCTACGTGAATAGTGTCAGCATAATTTCAGTTTAAAACTCATTCTTCAAAATAGAGACATCCGTTCAGTTTTTAGCGGAATCAATCTAAAATAAGACTTATTCCAGATGAAAAATACGCAACAAATGACGCCGTGCTACAATTTGGCAGCTTTAAGTACCCTTTGGTGACAAATCTGACCCTACTGACGGAATTGGACCCAAGTTTTCTTAACTAATCCTTTTGCATAATATATTAGTTTTTTTGAAGCGTTAACAATGTCTGTTTTTTTTTTTGGCAAATAGTCAGACGAAGTCTTTCAAACGCTACATGCTTTATGCCGCAGGCGGTTTTTTTATACTCCTAGCAAGGACAGCGTCGCATGTGACGTTTTTAATAGTTTTAGCTGGAACAGACGTTTATTTACATCCTTTTCAAGGACATCACGGCAGGCGACGGTTTTTATACTCTTATTTTTACGGTTCAGCACGTGCAACGCCGTGCGGGTACTACTAGTATATATATAAAAAAATTAAAAAAAATGTTTAAGGATTCCAAATATTCTCAAAATAAGAAAAGTAAATAAACCAATCTAGTGTACAAAAATAAGTGAAGGAGGAAAATCTAAGCTTTTGCTTCAAGTCTTATTTTCGTTAACGCACGCTAATCAACATTTTTTCTGATTTCAATTGGTGTAGCAAGGCATTGGTAGAAAAGTTAATTTCATAAAGGAGAGAACGAAAATAACAAATAGAAACAAATATAATAAAATGAATAAATGAACAGCATATTTAGTATATTTAAATTAATTTTGTTGCTAGTTTCTGTTGTCTTTTTCTTAAACAAATTGCTATAACGCTTGGGATCCGTAGATATGCGGACAAGCTCGTTGGATCATGTGCGTAGTGCTTCTACTCTAATACTTCCTGATGCAACGGCGTACAGCAATAACTGTTGACATTAACAGTCAGACAGTTAAGAAATTGTAGCTTTGTATTTTTTTAAAGAAAACGGCTGTGACGGACAAAATTCAGTACGTACATTTAATATCGACGCACAACAGGCATTCCTGTTCGGTAATTACGGCAACTGGGTGACCTCACGTTTCTTCCGTCGGTTTTCGTCCGTCCGTTTCGATGTGAATCCAGCTGCAGGTTGTGGTTAGGGTGTCTGGCTCTGTGGGTGACGCGAATGCTTTTCGGTATTCCCCCTTTGTGCTTTGATGGCATTGGTGCGTTGGGTGCATCCACTGAGCTAAATAAGAGAAACCTGGAGCGGAGGACTGGGCGGTCGAACCGCTTCACACCCTTTTCAGCCATCAAGGAAAAACGCGCAAACTACCAATTCGCGCAATGATAAAACGGCTAGCTTTAAAGAGCTCTCGAGCTCTTAATTCTTTTCCGATTTTTCTAAAAAATTTTATTCTAATGCCTGTCATATAATAATTTAAAATTTCTCATAGCATTTTAGAACAATTATTCATACAGATTTTTACGATAAAAAACATTATGCGATACTTTTTATTATCTTTGAATGCTATATGGGAGTGTGCGACTATGGCAGGTTTAAAAAATGTTTATTTAGACAGGATGACACCCTGATTAATTGGTTTACTCTCCTTGACTACTGATGAATAAATGCTTTACACAGTTAAATTATAAATCTCATAAGAAGTTTCAGTGAGCAGCTGCGAACAGCATCAATATAGCGACTTTTATTCCCAAAAACGATAAATGCGTTTTTAGAGTTCTTACACTTCGATATTGCACTTAAACATAATACAATTAAAAAAGAAGAAGCACTTAAAATAAGAAGAAAGAAGTCATTTTTGGAGATATTATAGGATAACATTTTTATTAAAAAAAGTTTGCAAATAACTGGAATGGAGCATGTTATTTTGAGATGAATCTGAAATGTATAAGCATTTACAAATTTTATATTTTACAAGTTTGCTTGCCTATGACCAAGTTAAATATTTCTCACTAATAGAACATTTCACTTATGAATATTAAATGTAAATAAGAATAATAAAGAAATACTACTTATTTTTTTAACCATGCACAAATTAAAAATATAGCTGATCAGTGCATCTGCTGGGAAAAAGTGTGTGCTGTAATTCAAAGTTTTATAAGCACATTAAAACTCTTTGAGTGCAGATGTTAATTTAGTAACAAAAAAAAACATGATCATAATAATATTTATCATGATTTTTTAAATCATGCACAAATAAAAATTTCAGCTGATCAGTATATTTACAGGGGAAAAGTGCTGCAATTCAAAGCTTTATGAACTCATTAAAAATCTTTGAGTGTAGATGTTAATTTTGTAATAAAATAATAAATAATAATAAAATAAATGTTTTTAAAAAACAGCCACATTTTGACAAAATAAAAATTAACACACGCAGAAATCAAAAGTTTACTCAAATGAAAAGTTAATTCAAAAACATCAAAATTATTATTGAAATTTCCATTAACTAGCAAATTAAGATAAAAGCAAAAAAGGTACATGATTTAACTATTTGTATAACTGATATTTTCACTTATAATAAAATATTACGTAATAAGGTTTGACTATCGAGAAAACAGGAGAAATATTTAGGCTGTAATGCTAAAAGAAAAAGTTTTTCAGCAATGTAATTAAGTTGTAATATTATGATTTAAGGCAAACTTTATTCATCCAAAAAACAATTTTGTGCACATTATGGGCATAGTAATTAAATTTCTGTGAAAAAGGCCATTCAAAGATAGAATACGAGAACAAGGCATTTAAAGTTTAAATAGCCAATTCGCCATAAAAATGAGCTTTAACACCGTTTTCTTTTAAGTTTCACGAATTTATTTTTACATCCCTTTGCACAACAGGATGCAAACATATTGCTAAATGACGAAAATAAAATTTTTTGATAAACTATGATAAATTAAACCGAAATTTGTAACAATACACCATACGAGCCAATGCTTCCACAATGGAAAGTCAGCGATGTTTTGCCTTGATGGCTCGAGCACTGTGTTCATGCGCGTCGGCTCGCAAGCTGCCTTGTTGAAGCATGGGGAGTCCTCACTTCAGATTTCTCTTATTTAGCTCAGTGGGTGCATCAAGTGCTTGTTGGAATTCGAACAAAATTTTGTTTATTGAAATTCTAAAAATGCCTTCGAATAACCTCAATTTATAAATACCCTCCAAAATACCCGCGGATGAACAAAATACTCGACTTTCGGGTAATTACCCGCACATTGGCAAGACTGTTGATGGAGTAAGTTAGGGATGGATCGTTCTGCACTGACCCGGTAAAATCTACCGGGTCTTTCAATCGAACTAGTTCAGTGTTTAGTTCAGTACCGAGCAATCTAGTTCAATAGTTTGTTTAGTTCAGTAGTTCGATATACGCACGTGCGTATATCGAACGCATCCAGCTAGTTCAACTGGTTTCGGACTGCTCGTTTAGTTCATTTAGTTCGTTTAGTTCGATTTCATTTCTAGTTTGGCAGGTTTCTCCTAGTTCGATGAGGTTTCTAGTTCTTCAGGTTGCGTTTAGTTCGTTTAGTTCGATTTGATTTCTAATTCGACAAGTTTCTTAGTTCCGATGAGGTTTCTAGTTCTTCAGGTTACGTTTAGTTCGATTTGATTTCTAGTTCCGCAGATTTCGCATGTAGTTCAACCAGTTTTAAGGCACATGTTTGTTTACAGTTTAATTCATCTAATGCTTATCTAGTTCAGTTTAATGGGGAATGGGATGGATGGGTGTTTGTTTGTACCCCCCAATGAGATGGATGGGTGTTATTTTCTATTAGGGAGTTCCACTGAGGTGGTGTGCAATTATTTCCTTAACTTAGTGTGGAGGTTACAAACTTATAGCGTAGCATATTACTTTAAATAAAATTATGTAGTTAATGAAAATGCTGAAATAAATGTTGCTCAATGAGTTTGAAAATTTTATAATTGCATGTCAAATTCAAATATAAGATATAACAAACATTTTTCTTAGTTAATAAACTAAGATTCAACAGTCATATGATATTATTGGTGCAACATTAAGCAAATTTTTTTTTCATTACAGATTTTTTTTCCAATCTAAATAGCTTTTATTCTTTTATTTTTGAATTTATCAAATTGTAACACGTTTTTAAATTTATGTGTATGCGTTGCTCTTGGTAGATTCTTACTCTTGGTGCAAAACTTCGACAAACTTTCAGCAAACAAGACCATGGAATGTACGAGTGATACAAAAGAGAAAGAAAATGAAATTCTTAACAATATCAATCATATATCAAATTTAAGATAAAAAGCACTCCTACTATAAAGATCTTCAATGATTAATGCGATGTTTGAATTACAGACGATGTTTGAATTTTGTAAATAGCAGAGAAAAAAAATATTTTGCGACTCGCCATGTTTTAAAACTCTTTAATTGAAAAAAAAAAAAAAATTAAGCAAACAATATCTGCATTTTCTTCTTATATTTGATTAGCATGCAGTGGCATAATAGCAGTGCTGGGTGGGGGGAGGTGTTTTACTATATAGCGGCATACCCAGCATTAAAACACCAAAATGTCTCCAACAATGGTACCCGAACTACATGGTACATTAATTATTTTAAGTATTGCAATTTTGCATCCAACTTAAATGAAAATAAATAAATCTAAATTAAAAAATTCATTAATCGGTCAAAAAGTAACGTCATTTTAATGACATTGTTTTTCTACCAATGTCAAAAAGGAATAGATTATACACTGCGGCTGTATTAGGAGAAGTGCCAGGCCTTGATGTATAAAGCTCAGAGTTTAAAATATTTGCCCATTGATTGTATTAGAACAAAGAAAAAAAAAAACGAGCATGACTACCATCCAGTGGCGGATCCCCAGGGGGGGGGGCGATCGCTCGTCCCAACAAATGAGATCAAAGGGAGGAGCGATAGCGCCTAAACAATAGAATGGGAAAATAATGAAAAATAAAAAAATCTACAAAAACAAAGAAAGCTGAGTCCTTGCGAGTACTTGAAATCTATCCATGAACACAAATTTTATTGTTCCACGAAAGGGAGATGGAAATATTTTAACTAGTGGCGACGGAAATACCGGTAAGCTGGAAGGCCATTCCAGCTTCTTGATTCTTCATTTCAGATTAATTCTTCATTTTGTTTTGCCATATCAGGAATTGTTGCTAGGTTCTATTTTGATGCGAAAAAAAAGAAATCGATAGATTATCATCAGATGACATAATATCATATTCTTGGACTTTTAAAATTTTTGCTTTTAGACCTCTCCTGATAGAATAATAAATTAACTTTGTGCTAAGTAAACTGTAATAAAAAAAAATTCACATTAAAAAAGCACAAGTAAGCATTAAAATGCAGACATAAATAACAAACTAGCTGTACCCGGCCACGCGTTGCTGTGGCCCAGTCTGGTTCGATGGAAAAGCAAGAAAAAGCACATATTTCTTATATGTTTCATTTGACCAATGCTTGTTGCTTCATTGTCTGAAAATATATATTGTCTGGTTTACCCATTCTAGAACACGCAACATATAATTGTACACATGAGAAGAACTAAACTGCTCAATTTGATTGATTGGTCTTGAGCTTTATGTTTTTCACAATGCTTGCGAGCAATTTTTTTTTTTCGTTCCATTGTATGTGAAGATTTTGATATTGTCTGGCATGGCACATTGAAAAATTCCAACATAAGCCTTACCCACACAGAAGAAACACAAACACAGAAATTCTAAATTAAAAAATTGCCGGTCAATATAAATAATCTGTGTTTTAAAGTTGCCTTAATCGTTAAGTTCAAAAATATTAAAAAAATACTTCAATACAAACAGAAAAAACACAAAATTTTAACATCAGAATGAAAGTAGCTAAATGAAACTGTTAACATTCAAAATAAGTAATCTTTGTTTTAAAGTTCCATTTAATCTTCGAGTGTAAAAATACTAACAAATGCTTCAATACAAACAGAAAAAACACAAAATTTCTAAATCAAAATGAAAATAGCTATATTAAACTGTTGCCATTCAAAATAAGTAATCTTTGTTTTAAAGTTCCCCTTAATCTTCGAGTGTGAAAATACTTCAATACAAACAGAAAAAAATATTAAATCAAAATGAAAATAGCTGTACCCTGCCAATAGTTGCAGTGGTTCATTCTTCCTTAATAAAACATTAAAAAACGAAATAATTAATTCAAAGTTGAAGTAAATTAAAAGTGATATATAAAAACGCATGTTCTAATAAAATTTCAAAGCAATCGGTGAAGTACTTACGGAGATTTGAGGTTAGGAACCAAGGCTGAACTTGATCGTAACCGTAAACTGAATCAAGTTCAGCCTTGTATGAACAAACGAACACTTACATTTTTATTCATATAGCTTATATTACCCGGAGTTGAGGAAACTGCTAATTATTATTTTTGGATCAAGGTAAGCCTTAAGAAATAGAACTAAAAAGATTATAACTGGCGTTCTTATTGACAGAAACTTCGATCAAATTTCATCTTGTACAAAACAATCTGCTCTTTCGATCGATATATTATATTAATATGCGCAAGGTTTTTGTCACCCCATATATTAATTTATGGGGAAATTTGCGTAAAATTGGAATAAAAATATTAACTACCTGTCGGATTTTTTTCTAACGGGTCCATAAATCTTCCTCTTGAATCACTCTGTCTATTGATGAAAACCGCATTAAAATCCGTGAAGTACTTCCGGAGATTTGAGGTTATGAACAAACGAACACTTACATTTTTAACCGACTTCACAAAGGAAGGAGGTTATACATTCATATTGTACGTATGTCGTTTTTTTTTTTTTTTTTTGTTTGTCCACTCATAACTTCTCACCGAATGAACCGATTTTCATGATTTTTTTTAATCGATCGAGGGTGGTTTCCCATAGGTCCCGTTCTTTTGTTTGACTATATTCGATAATTAAAAAAAAAGTTGTGGGCAGAAATGTAGTTTTTTTTCCTTTTTTTTTTTTTTTTGTTTTGTTTTTTCATCCATAACTTTTGACTCGATGAACCGATTTTGATGATTTTTCTTTAATCGATAAAGGGTCTTCTAACTCAAATATTGCAAATCAATTTTACTACATTTGTCTTTTAGAAAAAACGTTACGGGTGAAAAATAAGTATTTTTTATTTTAATTGGAAAGGCTTGGCTTGATTTTTCTTTGTTGGGAAATCTATTAATAAATATAAAAGTCATTGTTGAAAACAAGTTTGTTGTCATGAGTCAAATTAAAGAGTCATATTAAAGGAAATTACAGCAAGAGTTTGACTGAAGGCTTCTCTGTGGCAAAAATTAAATTCAATCAGTTTGCTTGCTAAAATCGACTTCTAAACGGAATTTATCATTAAAAAGATTAGTTTTTAGGGCCATTCACTCAAATATGGTTTGCTCTTTGATATGGACTTTTTGAAAAATAAAATATTTATAAAAAAAATAGTTACACTAAAAAAAATAAAATAATTTTTGAGAAAAAAATAAACCCGACTTCAAAGCAGAACCACTACAAATTGCGCTAAAAAGTGAAAAATAAATTATTTCTTTAAACAACATCGATGTGACTTTTAAACATAGTTTTAGAAGTCGGTGCAAAATTAGGATAGATAAAATCTTTTGTAATCATGAATCAATTACAAATATATATATTTTCGCAGAATTAGCAACAATTTCAATATGAAGTAGCAAATTGTGTAATGGTAATTTACTCATAATTTTGCACCGACTTCTAAAACTATGTTTAAAAGTCACATCGATGTTGTTTAAAGAATTAATTTATTTTTTACTTTTTAGCGTAATTTGTAGTAGTTCTGCTTTGAAGTCGGTTCTATTTTTTTCTCAAAAATTATTTTATTATTTATATAGATAATTGCAATCATAATAAAAGGATAGCTGAACAGGTAAAAACTGATTTTCTCTCATTAATCTTTTCTCAGAATGATCGTTACTATTCCTTGTTTTTATTATAATAATTATTAATATAATCAAGACCCACTTGCATAATCCATGCATATTTCGCATTTTACTTGAGCAAATGTCATAACAGTTGGGATCCGTAGATATGCACAAGAAGCACATTCGTTTATGTGCGTAGGGGGCCGTTCATAAGTGCCGTCACGCTTTTTTCCCATATATTTGACCCCCCTCCAACCCTTTGTCACAATATGACTTTTTGTTAACCCCTCCCCTCCCCTTGTCACACTTTGTCACAATTTCACGAACCCCCCTCCCCCGCTCGAATCCTGACATCATTTATGAATGATTCCTAGTGCGTGTACCCTAAAACTTCATGATACAATGGCGTCTTAATAACTGTTGACGTTAATCAGACAGTTTAACAAATTGTAGTGCTTTTTTTTTTTTTTTTTGAAGAAAGCGTTTTGACAGAATTAAAAATATGAAACTTCCTATTCAAAAAATTATTTTAAAAACGTGATGCCTCAAAAATACCCTCAAAACTACCCGAGTATCGGGTAATAACCCGCACATTGGTAACCCTTGTTGTCCTCATAATATGCGTACAGCTCACCCTCCCACGAGAAAATTCTAGTTGTTGATTCTTTTAGGGGGGACCTGGAAAACTACAAGCTGTTTGGAAATACCGTTTCGTCCCCCAACACCCGCAGTGTATTTTCTGTTTCGTCTCGCAGTGTCATCTAGTAAGCAGGAAAGGAACTAAATAAAGGGTCTATGGGAAACTACAAGGGAACTAATTAAAATGACTGCAAGGGAACTAAATAAAGCCGAACAGAAAATGTTGTCATTCTTTAAAATACTTATCAGTAGAGGTGGGCAAAACTGTTACATAGTTCATCAGCTCTTTCATTCAAATTTTAATTTGAGAGAGGGAGAGTTACGTGGGAAACTATGAGGAGAGATTTTGGAAATTAAGTTCCTACCCTTCAGTACCCGCAGTACATTTTCTGTTTCGTCTCGCACTGTAATATTGTAAGGAGGAATGAAACTAAGAAAAGGGCCTATTTAGCCAAATGAACTCATGAACTAAGCCTCTTTCTCATGAACTAAGTTTTGCATCGTTAAATGGGTGGAATGATGGGATGGGTGAATTCACCTAGATCAGAAGTAGTAGAATAAATTTTAAAGAATTCCAAAAAAGAGGAGAAAAACCGAGCTGCTTTGTATATAATTCCGAGCTGTGTTGAATTAAGAGTAAATATTTTATGCATTCTTTCAGACACATGAATGACATCTCATTATCACGTATTACTTACCATACTTTTTGCTATAACGGTTGGGATTTGCGAAAATGTTAGCGGAAAATAAATAAATGAGGCAAAAACAAAGAGCGTTATCGAAAGAAAACTATAACAAAACTAACATGATTCTTACGAGCGATCGACTACCCTCGAACTAGTTGTCTACAAGTTCTAACGTGTTTTTTTAATCATAGAACTTTTGACTTGTCGCCCCAAACTCTGGGATAAGTTGCGGTCTCGGCTGCCGAGTGTGTCAATGACTTCACTTTTGTTTCCCAAATTTTGCAGATCACGTGAAAAGAACCTCACACTTCAGACTAATTGCAAAAGGGTAGGCTAAATATTCAGTCGCCAGACGTTTAACGAACTGGTCACGTCATTAAATCTTTGTTTAAAAAAAATGAATGTTTAACTAATAGGTCAAATCGGAAAACTTGACCTTTTAGCTTCCCATCGTCTCCACTCATTTGCGGTGTCAAATGCTTAAAGTTCGATGCCATTTATGATATCGTCGGTACGCTTGTAGCATTTAATCAATCATCAAACCGTTGATTATTAGATATGCTTTCTTACGGATCCCAACCGCTATAGATTAACCATTCTTGTGTAAATAAATAAGTGAAGAAAAAAAGAAATTAACATAACTTTTGCTGTAAGTTATTACCGTAAATGCATGTCAAAAAATTGTAGATCCCAATTATTATAACACGTTTACAATCGCCTCCCACGAATGAAAATTCAGATAACCACGAACTTAACTGTCGCAGACGGTAGGATAAATGCGTGAACCAATCTGTACTACACTAATGGCTTTCTGTTCGTGTATCAAACTGGAAGCAAGATAGATGCCGTACATTATTGGAAGAAAAAAATAATTCCACTCATGCGAGAGCGAGAATGATAAATAACAACAATAGTTATTAAATTGTTTCTCATAATTAATCTCCTTTCGGAATGCTCATTACCATTCCTTGTTTTTATTTTAATAATTACCAGTATTATCAAGACCCACTTACATAACGCCATGCGTATTTCGCTTTTTCCTTCAACAAATTGCTATAATGATTGGGATCCGTAGATATGCAAACGAAGCTCGTTCGTTCATATGTATAGTTCTTGTACCCTAAAATTCCGTGATGCAATGGCGTACAGCAATAACTGTCGACATTAATTTGCGAAAAAAAAAAATGCAGTTGAGAATCCAGAACCCCCTTTGTCTCAGAAGAAGACTGGCTTCGTCGTCGTGTAAAACTTTTTTAAAGTTTAAAAAAATATAAAAAAATTAATTTATTGAACAAAATTTGAAAATATCGTAACGATAGACAAATAATATAAGAAACTACGAGCCTCGGTAATTTTGAGCAGTTACGTTTTTCTCACTAAGTGGTGTGACATAAAATTGTCAGGTATTGGAGGGTTATTTGGAAGTGGATGGGATTAGTATATTTTACTGTGCACTCCGTAGATCCTGCACGTTTACAATCGCCCTTCCACGAAAGAAAAGGCAGATAACCACGAACTAGTGTAACTGGCGCAGCCGAAAGGATTCCTTTAAAAAAGAATCTGTACTATACTAATGGCTTCCTGTTCGTGTATCGAACTGGTAGCAAGAGAGATTCTAAATTCAAATGGTGATGTGAAAAAGTAATCAGAACCTTCGGTTTCCGTCCAAAGGTGCTCAAACGCACCGTTTCAATTAACATACATTTTTTAAGGACAAATATTTTTTTCTAATTTCATTTTCGGCTATTTCTTAAGGGCTTTGGAGACATCTACAAAATATTAGTAATTCAGTTGTACGAAACACTTTTTTTTTTTGTGAAATTTTCAAAGTGGCTCTCTATAGAATTCGAAAACGGTGCGTATGCTCAGTGACTTCATAAGTATAGCGTATATGAATGACAAAGTTTTATTTGTGCCTCAAATAGATGGTCCTAACAATGACTTCAGACACTTAGAAGCAAAGGGGTGCAAGTGACCAAAATGAAAATTTTGAGATAGCTAGGGCAAATGATAAATTAAACACACTTCTGTTTTGTGGGAAAGAGATTTTAGTGGTACCTTTGACAAATACTGCAAAAAGCGTGGTTTAAAAAAATTACTAAATAAAAGCTGCATTCCGTTTGCTGGCAAAGGGAGGCAAGTGCACTTACATCCGTTTGCCTCTAAATAAAAAAAGTTGATTTTTCAGTTAGTTTAAATACGCAATGCAGACGATTTATTTACGAAACTTAAAGCGGCGAAGAAGAAAAGAATAGGAAAATAATACCGAATTGTTGAATAATAATAATAAAACATGGATTAAATATTCTGCAGATTTTATTTTTGTTAAGTTTTGTTTTCGGCAATTTGTCTAATGACAATGATTTTTAGTTTGTTGATAAATATAATTATTCGAAATTTATATTATGCAGTTTTTAATAAATTTTATATGAATAAAAATGATTTTATTACTGTGTAAATTAGCAAAATGAACAATACATGTTTTTCATTTAGTTGTAAAGGGGTGCAAGAAAAATAAGCTATTTTTTAAAAAAATCCTTCGCCAAATCTAATTATCAGAAACACTTCATACTTAAACTAACACATACATATAGAACTCGAAAATGAAAAAAATATTCACATGAAGAACTTCTAGAATTTAGTATAGGAATTAAACTTCAAACGAGTTTTACTCAAAATGATACTTTAGTCACTTACATCTTTTTGCTTCTCACCGCCTCACTTCACCTTTGCTTGACAACTTGGAGATTACTTGACAAGGACCTCAGAATTCCGACCAATTGGCTAGGGGGCAAATGAGCTGCTGGAGCTTTAATTGCTGATTTCGACCAATTGGCTAAGAATGTAGTGCTTCGCCGGATGTCTAACTGGTCGTGTCGCAAGATCATTGTTTAAAAATGGATCTTCTTTGCTTGTCGTCGACTCCGCCTATTTATTTGCGGTGTGAAGTGATGTATTGTAATAACGATGCCCCAAAAGCTCGATGTCACTTGCAATATCATCCGATAATCTATATTTATTTGTAGCATTTAATCACTCATTACACCATTGAATACAAGAGATGCCTTTTTACGGATCCCAACTGTCATAGATATACATGCAGAAAGAAATAACGGAAGGCATTTTTCCAAAATTATTTTCAAAGAAGATAATTGTTTCAAGAAAGGCATGATGAGAAAATGTTGAATGCTTATGCAAAAGACCAAAATAAGTAGGTAAAATAAAATAAATCAACAAGCTAGAAAATAATAAATAAATCAAAAAATGAATAGGATAAAATTTTTAAATATCTCAAATCAAGGCAGAATAAAGAAATATTCCAAAAGTAAGAAAAAAATAAAAGGGTGTAATAAACCAATCTTATGTAAATAAAATTGGTAAAGAGCAAATGCATTCAACTGCACCTTTTCTACGATTGTTACTTTCGTAAACGCGAGTTCGTCAGCATATTTGCTGATCCCAAACGTTATAGCAAGAGATTGGTAGAAAAAATTCTTTACACACCGACGAGAACGGAAAAAGTAACAAATAATAACAACCATTATATAATTCACTAGCTGTGACGCAAGGCGTTGCACGGCCGATCTTAAATTATATTTTGAAAATACAGCGATGCCTCATCAAAATGCTAGAAACATTGATTATTATTTTTTTTATTTGTTTAACAATGGCAACTGGATTGATTTGCTTGTTCACACAGCAACTGCAACAATTGTCGAAACGATGCAACAATGCAAATAAAATAAAACGGTCATCATCTGGGTCAAATAAAATTTTTGCAATTTTTTTTGTGTTTTTTTTAATTTTATAATTTTTTTTTTTGGAGTCAATAGGTACGTCGGAAAGACTAAACATTCACTTTTTGAACGAAGATCTTCCGAGGCGACCAGTTAGGCATCTAACGGCGTATTACATCCTTAGCCGATTGGTTGACATCAGCAAGTCAAGTTCCGGCAGCTTATTTCACCGCTAGCCAATTAGTCGGACTTGAGAGGTCCTTTTCACGTGACTCGAGGATAGTTAATTGCTCTTTTTAACTTTTACCTTTTTATTATATACATAGGACCTAATCCTGTGATATGAAGTCATGTTAAATTAGTTTTAACTAGTTAAAATTTTGATTACCTAAATTGAGACTAGGCAAACGGAACCCAACCTTCCGGGTATGTGGCATATTCGAAGAATCACGAGGTAGAGGGGGAAAACTATCGATAGTCGGCGCCATCGATAGCTTAAATTTGGACTATCGATTACTATCGATAGATTAAGATTGGACATTCGATTACTATCGATAGTTTCCGATAGTAAAGGAAATTTTCGCTACTGCTGGATGAGTTCATGCTGGTGCTGTGATTCTCGCATCGCACTAACTATTACATTTTAACTTTTCAGCTACATACTGAAGTACTAAGTTGAAATAGAGGTAGAAATAAAAACCACTATTTACTAATTCAATCTTTATTACAGCCAATTGCTCTGATTCATAAAAATTAGCATATCTGCATTTTTTGCTTTAATTCTTGAACGGCGTTCAGATATCAATTGTCCAGTTTTGCTGAAAATTCTTTCTGCTGGAACTGAAGAAGTAGGCGCACTTAAAACTTTTTTGGCGTACCTCTGAAGCAAACCGAATTCCGCAACATTCACTTAGAAGACAAGTAACCGTGATGCTTGTCAAATAATTCTCAAAAAGTTTTGCTGAACAAGACAACTGAACTACGCTTAAATCTGCTTCATATTTAACTTAAAAAAAAAAAGAAAAACTTACCTGCCAAAAAATAATGGGTTTGTGTCAGAACTTTTGTGTGTAAGAGTAATTGGTTGTTAATTACTTTTTAGGTTATTTGTATTACTAACACGACAAACACAATTTGTCAATTTACACTAAAGCCAAAACAAGAAATAAGAAAAACGATTTAACAACCGTATAGAAGAACTCCTGAAAATGTTTATACATGTAAGCAATTTGTAATTAATTTGAGGAATTATTAAGAAAAAAATCATAGTACTGCTCTTTCTTGAAGTGCTAAATGTCCTCTCCCCCCCCCCTAAAACAGATTTTTAGTTTCATGCAAACGAATATCACCCACAACAAGTGACAACAAAATTACCTGTATAACAAGTGCCTTTTTTTACTTTTTGCATCGTTAATATATCGTTTGAAAAAGAAAGAGTAATTTTTATTTCAGTTGTTGCATCAGTTTAAAACGTAGGTCGTTTCGGGTTTTATTTAAAATGTTTTTTAAAGCAAATAAATAAATAAGCGTAAGTAAACAAAATAATATCAATAATAAATAAATAAATAATTGCACCTTAGAATACATATATTGTGCAGTATATTTTGTATCAATTATTATATGTTTTATTCAAATATTTCTTACTTACTGAAACAAAGTGCATTATTACACTGTGAACACATTTTTCGCAAAAAGCTCCTTTATAATATTTTATTTTTACTTTCACCAGGTTGTACGTGTTTTTATAAAAAGATCCAAGCTGCTTTTCAAAATATTGAAATTTTCTTCAACTTTGGCACTGCGAAAAAAGGACAAACTCCTAAGAGTTGTTTTCTCAACGGAATCAATGGCCAAATGTTAGGATTAGTTTTGTAACACGTAAATACCCCCCTACTGCTTTATTTTTAAACCGAGTCTTTTAAATTCTTTCATTATTTATCAGTAAAATGAATAGAAGTTTATTTACAACAGATATAGGAATTTCAGCAAAGTATAAACCAAATTGAACACTTTCGATTTTACACCATATACCAGGGGTGGCCAAGCTCCTTGATAGTGAGAGCCATTTATCAAAATTTGAAATTTTTCTCGTGCCGCGATTAAATACGTATTTAAAGGGTATTAAACATTTTTTTTACAGAAATTATATTTATTTAAAACATATCAATAAAAGTACAAAATATGTGTATTGGGTATAAATATTAAAAATTAAACACATTTATTTTACTTCTCTTGATTTTACTTCTTCAAAATTTGGTGAATAATTGGTGACAGCACTTCTCAGTAATTCTTTGAGATGCTAGCTAGTTAATACTGATCGGTGTTTGGATTTCACAAATTTTAAAGTGGAATAAAATGATTCACATAAGTACGTTGTTCCGAATATTGAAATAATTCGACAAGCACCTTTTTTAAATTCAGGATACTTCGACTCTGGTACAAATTTCCAAAATTCAGCAATCGGCGTCGACTTACATTGTAGAGCTTGATCTTGCATCTCTATTAATTCTCCTTTTCCAGATGCTTTTCGGGTCATAATTATATTGGAAATATAAAACTTACCTTGAATTATGTTAATTTCAAATGGATTCATAAAAAAAATCCAAGAGACGATTCAAAATATTTCTCAAGTCTCGAAATATATTTTGGAATTCCGCCAATATTCTTTCTAGCTTTTTTATATACTGCTGAACAACGAGCTAAATTTGCTATAACAAAAACTATCGATTGTTTGAAATCTACTATCGACGGTCACAATTGTCAGAACTATCGATAGTTTTCCTCCATTATCACGAGGTTCATGTGAATGTTCTGTTACCGTTTGCATTCTATAAGGCACTTTGTTTTACCTCATTTAATGGTTTCCCGCCAGCATCAGTCACTGATATTATTTTAAAACTATTAATTCAATGCAGCTCACAATTATACGAAAAGTAGCTCGTTCTCCCCCTTTAAATCCGTTTAAAGGGGGCTCTCGTTTTTTTATTTATTCTACTAGTAATAATCTAGGAGATTAATTCCCCATTTAAGGATGTAAAATTTAGTTTTCATGAATTAAATTTGCGAGTGTTCATTAGACACCATGAAAGAACACAGGAGTTACGTTACGGTCAGTGTTGCCGTTTCGAAATGAAGTTGAATTGAAGTACATTTATTTTCCAGTTCGTGTGCTTAGTCTCGGGGCTCGCTTATGAACTGTCGTCCAATATGACAGAGAGCACAAGACAATACATGAAAGATTTTATTACATCACAAAGAGAGGAAATAACAGAAATGCACCCAGGGCAAGGTGGGAATCGAACCCACGACCTCGTTACTGCGCGCAAGCAGCGGGCGGAAACTGTTACTAAGACCGCTCGGCCACCGAGGCCCCAGAAATCAAGTTTTTACCCTCCAGCAGAAGCAAAAACACCCTCAACCTTAAGCTTCGTCCTGCAGCGCCACCTAGTGAACAAGAAGGGAACTAAGATAAAGGCTCATTTAACCGAATATTTTTGAGGCGTTACTTTTATAGTCTTATCTTACAATACGGCACTATGCAATCCTTTTTAACGTCTGTCCAGAAGTGATCAGGACAGGAGTCAAGCTGTGGGGTTGGGAAAGAGGGGGATGGAGCCGGCGATGACCAACCGGTTACCGGCGGGGAATCTGGCGTTGGGAGCGGCGGATGGGCCGGGGGACTTCTTGTTCGCCGGCTGGGCGCCGGAGCGAGGATTAGGTCGGCCGGGGCAGGTCCAATCGGACGCCGCATGGGGACCTCCGCAGTTACAGCACTTCAGCTGGTCCTTAGTGATACAGGTGCGTGAGTCGTGCGCTCCAGCGCAGAATCTGCAGATGGATCTTTTATTGCAGGAGTGGGCTGAGTGAGAAAAGGTCTATCAGTTGTAACATTGGGTGGCTGTGGTCTTTTTCTTGAGATTCTCCCAGCGGATACTGAAGTGTCCGATGGTTTTAATCGAGGCGAGGTGCTGATTATCTTGGGTGTTGGGGTAATCACCAGAAATAGGGGGAGCTTAAACTCTTTGCCCTTGGAGAGCTGGATGATTTTGGTGATAACCGCTGATTTATCCTGCAGCTCGGCGAGTAAATCCTCGGTGGGGTAATCCACGGGGAGCCCTCTTATTACTTTCTTGATGGGCAACTCTTCTTTTGATTGCTGGACCCAGTGTTCCAGGCCACTGCTGTCAATGGCTTCTTTCAATTTGGCTAAATCTTCGCGTTTTTCCGTCTGGAGCCTAATTTCGTTGCGCCGCACAGTTGCCTTGATGGTCGAGCCAACCGTATTACATAAGGTCTTAACTGTGTCCGTCGGGTTGGCGATGTTGGCCAAGGTGATAGCCGGTGCCTTGAGGGGTCGAGACGCACCTTTCGTTCGGCGGGTGGGAGTCTTGCTTTTGTCACCTCCGCGAAGGAAGGGCGCTCACTCGTCTCTTCTAGGATCTTGACCTTGTTTTTGAGCATCTCGATCTCTTCTTTGGCTTCTCTTTCAGCTCTTCCTATATTATTACTGTACAATCGGAAGGCCATGGTCCTTATTTCCGTAAGCTCGAAGAGGTCTAAATCTCGGCTTTGTACATATTGTTGATTCCTAGCTCTTTACATTCTTGGATTACCTCGTCAAGCTGTAGGGCTAGCTGCAGTAAAAAATCTCGATCGGTTTCTGCTATGACTTCTGATCTGATATCTTCAATTGATATCTCATGTCTTAGTAGAACGTCTGCAACACGAACACACTTTCCTTTCGATCAGCAGGTGCTTGCTTGCGAGATACAGCTATCTCCGCTCTTTTTCCGCTTGTGATGTGACATGTTAGTTGGGGTTAGCCCTGAAAAGGGCTCTTATATGAGAAGTAGTGAAGCGCCGTAGACGGCCTGACCAGCTAGCCGCGCAAGGCGGCGTAGGAAGCCCGGCTAACTACGGCAGGGGAAACGGGATGAGGAGTTCCGATAACGGAACTCGGGAGCTGGCTGTAAATACGTCCGTCCACTTCGGACGTTGGAATCGATGATGTCAATATCTGAATGATAATAAAAAATGTTCCTTGACAATAGGGATGGCTTATTCCGATCGGACCCGGTCCGAAGGACCCAATCCGCAAATGGAACTAGTTCCGAGCTTAGTTCCATGACCGACGTTATCATTCCGGAAGTTATTCCGAACTATTTCCGGTGGGGAAGAAATTTGGTCCGATGGAACTAGTTCCGAGTTTAGTTCCATGCTGACGTTATTGTTCCGGAAGTTATTCCGAACTGTTTCCGGTGGGGAAGAAACCTGGTCCGCTGGAACTAGGTCCGGATTTCTATTCCTTCATTCCCTGCGGAGGATATCGGTCCGATGGAACTGCTTCCATGTTTTTATTCCGATCGGAAGCAGAACGACAGTTCGGTCCATTGGGAATCGGAACTATTTCCATGCTCTTATTCCGATTCGAAGCAGACTCAGCGGTCCTAATCGTCGTTTTTAGTGCTCTTTCCGTTTTAGTTCCAAGCGATACTTTACTTTAGTTCTTTTGAAGATATTATTTCTCAGATTTATTTAGTTCAATTTTCTAAGAAGACATATTCGTCATATAGTTTTACAATGAAATTAAGAGTGCTAATTTGTTTGAAAATGAACTATCAAATGGAAAGGGTTGGATTTATTTAACTGCTTAAAGTAAATCCTTGCTTATTGTAATAAGTTACAGCATGCTACTTGTTTTAGGAAAATAGCATTTCTTTATATAGGTAGTCAAAATTAAACTATGACCCCTTTTTGGGAGGGGGGAGGGGGAGAGATCTGATAATCTCTTATCCGTAAAAGAAAAGAAATTCTTTTAAGAGTTACGTGATTTTCATTCTTTAATAATTAAAAAAATACAACATAGATTTCTGTTTTAAAATACACTAAAAAAAAAAAATCAGTTTTCATATTTTGTGCAATAAATATAAATTATCCAAATTTTGCTTATATGATTAAAATGCGAATTAATTATCATTAATATTATTATATTATTAGTATGAACGGCAAAACACATTTTAGTATTTTTAAATTGCTTTTTATATAGCAGAAATTTCAGATGATACTATTGCCCTCACACCAAAATCCTCTGATGGTTAAAAAGAAAATTCTCCTCTCAATAATAATAATAACAATAAAAAAAAAAAATGCTGAATTAATTTTTATCATTTGTGTTCATTCTTCCTTTGCTAATCTTTTCTTACATTTTTCTCCCCTTTCAATCATTTAAACATTTTTGTTTTCCATATTTTGTGCAACCAAATATAAATTCAATAACTTCCCTTTAAATAAGCATAAGGTTTTTCAAAAATAATTTGGGGAATCAGAAATAGAAATGTTTAATTTTAAAACTAATCTTAAAATTCTGAAGATTTTTTTTTTTTTTTTTAAATGTACCAAAGAAACTTATGTAAGTGGCAAATTCAACTGTGGTGCACCAAGAAAAAGAAAGAAAGAGAAAAGAAAAGAAAAAAATATCCATAGTTTGACGCTCCGATTAAAACCGATTAACAGAATTATTTATTTGTATAAACTATTAGAAACTCTAAAATTGAAGAATACTGAATGTGAGCGCGCGAACATGTTTTTAAAAGCATGAAATTAATTTGCCTGATACTTCGGAATTTGCTGCTTAATCTTTTGATGAGGAGGTAGCAGAATGTTTCATTTGTATAAAACAAATGATTAGTGGTGAATGCTGTCGTGAAACATATATGAGTATTTCGAAATCATTTTGAATTGATTCGCATGGCATTTTCTCATTTATTATTTGTGTTGCAGTCAAAATTCTTCCTACAAACAGTATTGTGCTTGAATAAATGCTATTGTTTCATAAAATTTTGGGTATTTAATTTGTGTAAATTCATGCGCCAACTCTAATTCGTAACTTCAACGCACTGATCTTTTCGTTTTTAATTTCAAGTAAAATTGTTCAAGAATTGATTTAATAAATTTCTGACTAAATTCAGTAATGAACGTGATTGCTTTATATTATTTTACCCAATTATATGTCTGTTCCAGTTATTTCGTATGTTTAATATATCATGAATTTTTATGTTTCATAGTCATGAATGGGAATTCTATTGTTAGTATATCATTGAACTTTTCGTTGCTTACGCTTTGTAGAGTTGCGATTTCATTGAGTTGAGCCAACGATTTCCAAAAAAACAAAAAAGAACCGCTTTTACAATATGTTTAAGAAGGGAAAACCGAGCTGCTTTTTGTAGAATTGCGAGCTGTGCTGAATTGAACGTAAACATTTAATTCCTTCATTAAGTAACATGAATGACACATCATTGCCTTGCTTTTTTGCTATAACGGTTGGGATCCGCGAAAATGTTAGCGGGAAATGAATAAATGAGGCAAAAACAAAGTGCGTTATCGAAAGCAAACTACAACAGAATTCACATGTTTCTCACGAGCGATCGACTGCCCTCGAACTAGTTGTCTACAAGTTCTAACGTATTTCTTTAATCCTAGACCTTTTGACTTGTGGTCCCAAACTCTGGCACAAGTAGCGGTCTCACCCGCCGAATGGTCAAAGACGTTCCTTTTGTTTCCCAAGTTTGCAGATCACGTGAAAAGGACCTCACACTTCAGACTACTTGGCAAGGTGTGGGCTATGGATGCAGTCACCAGATGTTTAACTAACTGGTCACGTCACTAAATCTTTGTTTAAACAAGAAGTTCCGTCTAGAACTATACGAGCCTACTTTCCCGTATACACCAAATTCAAATTTATAATCTAACTATCTCTTTCTCTCTCTTTCTTATTTATCTTTAGTTCTAATTATTGAAAATATACCTTTTTCAACGGATAATACATATTCATTCACTCACTCATTCATTCTTTCATTTATTCAGCCATGCATTTATTCATTCATTCGTTACCTCATTCAAGTGTTTATTCATTCATTTACGCATTCATGTATTTATTCACTCATTTATTTATATTTTCATTTATTCAATAATTTATTCATTCATTCTTTTCCTCATTCATTTATTCATTCTTTCACTCTTTCATTTATTCATTCATTCATTATTTCACTCATTGATTCATTGAGAAATATCCTTGAAAATCTCGATCAAAAAATTTCATAGCAAAATAGGCTCGTAAGTTCTCGATAAACTTTCTATTTCTACATGTTCTACGTTATAAGAGCGTTCCGATAAAGTTTGTTCCAAGCAAATCAGACCGACAGACACACTTTTTCCCCATCTCAATACCCTACTTTCAAATTTTTTATTTTTCAATCTTTATTTAATTACTTCACTTATTTTTGACTTTTCTTGATTTTTAACGATATTTTCACGATACATTAAGTCTTCTTTCATGCTTTATTATTATTTTTTTTTACTTTTATGGGAAAGTAGGCTAAAAATGAATGTTTTACTAATGTGAGTACTACTTTATGTGAGTTATTTTCATAAAGGCACGTCAAAAAAATTGTGGATCCCAATTGTTATAACAAGTTATTCAAAGAAAAAAATAATTCCACATATGCTAAAACGAAAATGACAAATAACAACAATCATAATAATGTAATTGTTTCTCATTTTTAATCTTCTTTCGGCATGCTCGTTACTATTTACAGGTTTTTATTATAATAATTACTAGTATTATCAAGATCCACTTACATAACGCATGAGTATTTCGCTTTTTTCTTGAACAAATTGCTATGACTGTTGGTATCCGTAGATTTGCAAACGAAGCACGATCGTTCGTGTGCATTGTGTATAGTGCTTGTACCGTAAAACTCTTTTAAAGTTTGAAAAACAAGAAGTTACGTCTAGAACTATACGAGCCTACTTTCCCGTATACACCGAATTCAAGTTTATAATCTAGCTATCTCTCTCTCTGTCTTTCTCGTTTAGCTTTAGTTCTTAATTGCTTCAAATATACCTTTTTCAACGGTTAATACATATTCATTCAATCATTATTTATTAAGTCATTCATGTATTTATTCACTCATTTATTCATTCATTCTTTTGCTTATTCATTTAATCATTCATTAATTAAAAAATATTCTTGAAAATCCCGATCAAAAAATTTCATAGGAAAATAGGCTCGTTAGTTCTGGATGAACTTTCTACTTGTACATGTTCTACGTCATAAGAGCTTTCCGATAAAGTTTGTTCCAAGCAAATCGGGCCGTTAGATCAGGAATTATATAGGATTGAAATTTCCCTGTAGGCGGTATGTTAATTTTTTTTGAACTGTTCAAAAATGAAGAAAAATTGTTCAAATCAATATTTCACGCCAAGAGCTTCCTCCAGTAAGCTTGTTCATTGGAACTTGGATCTTGTACCCAGAGTTTACATAATTTGCTTCATTTTCGCCTATAGGCGCTAATGTTAAATTTTTTTGAACTGTTCAAAATTGAACGAAAAATTGTTCAAATAAAAAGTAAAATATAGAAATGAGATGTTCTCGCCGAGATCTTTCGAATGCAAAAAGAATTTTTCCAATCGGACAATTCGTTCAAAAGTTATTAGGGGGGGACAGACCGACAGACAGACCGACCGACACACTTTTTCCCCATCTCAAAACCCTTCTTTCAAATTTTTTATTTATTTACTTGCATGATTATTTATTTTATCATACTTATTAGGGATGTAAGGAATAGTGATTTGGCCGAATAGCCGAATACTGAATATTCGGCCATGTTTTAAAGGTCGAAGCCGAATATTCGGACAATGTCTTAGGCCGAATACCGAATATTCGGAGACCGAATATTAAAATTTCTATAAAATCATTGTAATAGAAAGTATTCGTCAAATTTAAAATTATTCGCAAAGTCAAACACCAACTACGCAATCTTTGATGTATGATTTAATTCCGTTTGTTAAGAATTTAAAACTAATTAAAATTATTCTATTTTCTCTATTGTTTTGAATGCAATAAAACCAAGAATATCACCCACAAGCGGAATAGAAATGACAGGTTTTATGGTATTAGCATTATTTCAATAATTATTTAATTCAAATGAAAGAACTACTATTGCTCAGTAAACTTTTAACTTGCTCGAAACTTTTTTATGAAAATATTTTAAAAGTTATAACAGTAAATATTATTATTTTATATGGTTTTTTTACATACCTATTTTAAAAAGATCTATTAAAATTTATTACACTTGACTGGAATATACTTTTATTTTCAAAAACCCTAATAACTTCTACTATCTATATATTCATGATATATTCTTGGCTTTTCACATTTGTCTTATACTCAATATTCACAATAAATCAGTCTACCCAAACAAAGTCTGACCTCCACTTTATTAATAACAACAGAATTAACTGATCATATTCTCCATCATAATTAACTTTTGGGAGCAAGTGCTAAATATAAAATACAATATTATAACTTTAAAATCTGTTTTTGCTCAGTCAAAATTTAAACAAGGTTTAAAAAAAAGTACTTCCTCTAAATTTTTTTTTATTTATTAAAACTATATACTAATGCATTATTTTTCAATAGCTATACTGCAATTTTAAATGTTTAAAATCTACTAATTTCTATATATTTTTTACATTTTTACTGCAGTAGAACTATTCGGCTGAATAGTCCATCAATATTCGGCCAGGCCGAATTTGACCTTACCCAGTATTCGGCCAAAGGGCCTAATAGGCCGGATACCGAATGGTGGCCGAATATTCGTTACATCTCTAATACTAATTTATTTTGGTCTTTTAGCATGAGCAGTCAAAATTTTCCCATCATGCCTTGCTAAAACAATTATCAAAGAAGAAAATTGTTTTGGAAAATGTCTTCCGTTGTTTTTATCTGCTTTCACGCATGTATAATTCATTTGTTTTCTGTAACAGCTGGGATCCGTAAAAAGGCGTTGCTAATAATCAATGGTGTAATGATGATTAAATGCTACGAATAAATTTGCAGGACCATTGATTTTTGATAAACTAAATATAAAAAGGGCTCTTATATATTTTATTTGGTGTTTTTATTTTCATGCGGTAAATTAAAAAATAGTAGAAAATATACGATTAAAATTATTTATTAAATTAAATATTCAATGAATAAAATAACTTTTTGAAATGATTCCGTCAAACATACTCTGTTATTATTAATTTATTAGCTGCTAAATTTAAAACATTTTATCTGAAAACAAGATATTCTTTCTGAATATCCGTACCTGACCAGTATTCCTGCCCCAGTAGTGCACTCTTGGATATATATATATATATATATTAAGGCTCGACCGATGCATCGGCCTCGCCGATGCATCGGCGCCGATTGTTCAACAAAATTGCCATCGGCCATCGGCATCGGCGGCAGATGTTAACTTTAGAAAAACATCGGCCCATCGGCCGTAAAAAACATCTAAAAGCCGATGCAAGGCCGATGTTTTTCGCAGTGACAACTTTCCAGAAAACATTCTGTATTTCACTTTCATTTTTTCTCCATAGCTCAATTTCTATTTCCATACAATAACAGGCAGCACATAAGTTAAAAAAAAAAAAAAAAAAAAACGCAAAAATAATGTCATTCTACAAAGTATTTGATAAAAAATTCGGAAAACTAGTTTAAGCGATCGCTGCCCGAAAACCTTCATTATTAAAATAGTTATCTTTGAGCAGAATGCTCGCGAAATAGAAAATGTTTAAGTAAAAGTCATAGAGGCGTCTTATGAGTGCTATTTGTTTTTCGCACTAGGTTAGTTGCCTCATTTTTCTTTTTCTTCGGAAACGGAAAAAACGGACTTCATTTGTCCGTTTTTCTTTTAATAATGACTTAGTGCATTAGATGTCATTGTGCAATAATATTATACCATCTGCTTTTAGTTTGTCATGTTTCTTATTATTCCGAAATTGTAAACAATAAAAAGTCAACTCAATCAAAGTACGATAATAATTTTAATTTTTACCAGCGTAAACATTTTCTCTCTGCGTTTTTTTTTTTTTTTTTTTGCTTTTCGATCCCACGTGTTACAGTTTTTCTGAAATTGTGCAGCAATCTTGTCGCATCTGCATTTAGTGTGCGGTTGTTCTTATTAGTTCATTTTTAGTTTACAACGTAACAAAGCTTGGTCAAAAATAAGAAACACTTGCCAGTATAAATATTTATTGATCGAAATTTTATGTGTCCAAGTTCGACTTGCAATTTTTAAAAATTGAATTCTCAAAATGCGAGTTTGCGCGACAGGATTTAAAAATATCTTAATAAAA
Organism: Octonoba sinensis; assembly: GCA_038502835.1. Taxonomy (NCBI): domain Eukaryota; kingdom Metazoa; phylum Arthropoda; class Arachnida; order Araneae; family Uloboridae; genus Octonoba; species Octonoba sinensis. The sequence goes on along the minus strand of CM076605.1, from coordinate 85,573,253 downwards.
ATGCTAAAATTTCTTTATTTTCAAAAATTGATCAATGCATTTTTTTTTTTTTTTCAAAATACATCTTAACATTTTTTATACGATAATTATTTTAATTTTTCCCCGTTTATACTTCGTTTTTTTAGCGCATTTTTTTGGCTTCTTTGATGCCACGTGTTAGACAGTTGACAGTTTTTCTGCTGTAAGTTACAACAATCTCGTTGCATCTGATTTCAGTTTAGAATATTTCTTGCACAACATAGAACATATTGATAAAAAATATGAATCAATTTTTCAGTATGAATGCTTATTGATCGAAATTTTATGTGTCGAAGTTCGACTTGCAATTTTCAAAAATTTAATCCTTTAAAAACGAGTTTGGGATACAGGGTGGAACAATACCTTAATAAAAATGCTACAATTTCATTAATTTCAAAAATTGTCAACGTATATAAAAATATATATATATTTTTTTTTTTCAAAATGCATCTTAATTTTTATAAACGATAACGTGTTTTCAGAACATTATTTGTCAACAGAAAGCTGCTGGTGCTCAAAATATTGGTTTATTTCGGTGACCTTACATTGTGCTCATGAAAATATAAAGAACATGTCAAGTATTTCAGTGTAATTTTCAATTCACAAGAAAAAAAAATCTAATAAGATTAGTTTTTAAGACCCAGCATTCATTTGTAATGACGAAAAAATCTCACGTCTATGTTTTTAAAGCAATATTCAGTACTTCTTGGTTATGAACAAAGGGATATACTATATAAGGGATAATACTGCGAGCGAATTTTTTTAATATTTCATTTTTATTTCAGAAAAAGAGCTTAAAATAATTTTAATGAAAAATAAATATGAAATCGTTTCCGCTTTTCTTTTAAAAACGGGGGAGGGGGGGATCATGAGAAAAATCTGAGAGGAGGGGGTTGACAGTTTCGTTAAAAATACAAACCCACATTATTTGTTAGTATGTGTCATAACATCTGCATTCCTCTCCATGAAAAAAATAAAAAGGGAGCTGCACTTGGCATTTGCAGTGTAAGTGTTATAAAGAGAAAATGTTGAAGGAAAGGGAATTAGACCCGAGCCGATTCAATAGTTGTTGAGGATTTTTTTTTTTTTTTTTTGCAAAGATAAGAAAAAAGAATTGAAAATTCTCTGATATAGCATTTTTTAATTTTTTTAACCTCCAAATAGTTTAATTACTTCACTAGAATCGCGAGTGATTCTTTCAGTTTTAATTATTATGTAAACTTCCCCCAAACAATTTTACGGTGCTTGAATAATGCATTTATGCTTTTATAAACATAAAAATAAATAGTAAATGATTTAAATGACATTTTTGACAAGCATTCTGCACGTTTTAATGGTTTAAAGCGACTTTTTGTTCCATCGGCCATCGGCCGATGGAAGGGGAGAATAATCGGCAATCGGCCGATCTCTGAACAATCGGCCAACAATCGGCATCGGCCCATCGGCCAAAAAATGCCATCGGTCGAGCCCTAATATATATATTACCCTCATAATAGATTATTGTCTTACCAATTAAGTTTTTAAAAATATTTTTTTTTATATTTGCAATTTAAGGGCGGCATTCTTTGCTCCACCTGTTTCCTGGACCCAGAAAAAAAGTTATTTTGCATATTTTTGGTGTTTTTTACTTTAAAAACATCTTTAAAATCCGAGATTACTTATTTTCCATGTGTCTGATTTTTTTTAATTAAAAAAAACAAGATGAAAAATCAAAACGATGAATTTAATCAAAAAGTCGGTGATTTTTATGGAAGATTATTCTTATAAAAGATTTTACCGCATATTGTTTTTTATGTACATCCATAAATTATGCACTGTTGTTAAAGCTTAGGTTTTCAAGCAAAAATCAACTAACATAGTTAATTTATTTTATGAGTATTTTTTCTAATTATAATTAAGGTCAAATCATATTTTTAATCAATTTTAAATCCCCGTATAATTATATGACCAAATGCAAGGTTTTAACCTTAAAAATAAATTTACAGAATTATGTCAATGTCAATGGTGCCCGACTCCCCCCTAAGACTACGACCCCCAATTTCCGCGAAAAGTCAATCAAGGGCCCTTGAAAGACAGATTTTCAAATTGAAATTTCCTGACTTTTTTCTGACCTTTCGGTGACACATCGGATCTTGATTTTGCAAGATATCGGATATCCCCGATGCTTGAAACTAGTAAAGTCTATAGACATAAAAACATGTACTGAGCTTGTAATTTCCATATATTTTCAAACCAGGTTCATTAATTTAAAAAATAAAATTTTACATGCAAGATAACCGGATATTTTGCGCAGTGGCCGAATTGGTTTTAGAATATTTAAAAATCTGTCGAATACCGGATATCCGATGCTTTCGAAGGGGATCGGTACCGCTGGATGGAAAATTTTCGCCACCTATTCCTAATTTTCGTAACCGATTTCTGAATTCGTAACCTGTAGACACCCTGCTCTGTCAATGCATATCACGCAAATGTGTGTCCTGTCGATGCATATTATGCGGAATCGAAAAATTGTTTTCTCCCTTTTTGCGTTACACATCCAACTACCAGTTTGATTACGCACAGGAAACCATTAGTATACAAAAGATTCTCCACTCAAACAAAAGATCCACCCCCCTTAAAGTAATTACATGCCTCACAAAAATTATTAACGCTTGCCTGAAGCTCAGCTACTTCCCCCAAATATAGAAAAATGCTATCATTATCTGCATTCCGAAAAGGGACTCCACCCTCAGCGACGTCAATAGTTTTCCCCCCATCAGCCTTCTCAGCGCCATGGGCAAAATTCTCGAAAAAGTTATAAACCACAGGCTACTGACTTACACTGACTCCCATGGCATTATCCCTGACGAACAATTTGGTTACAGGAAGAACCATAGCACCATCCACCAAATCCTGCGTAATGTTAACTTTATCAACGAAGGCTTCAACACCCATCAGCACACCGTGGGGGTGTTTCTGGATATTAGTAAAGCCTTTGATAGGCTCTGGCACACTGGTCTGATCTACAAACTCATCAACCATAACTCCCCCCCCCCCTATTTGATTCTTCTTTTATATAACTACCTTCAAGATCGGACCTTTCAAGTCAAAATTCGAAATTCTTACTCCCCCCCTCTCACCCCATTAGAAGCGGCGTTCCGCAGGGCAGCGTAATCGGGCCTACCCTCTTTAATATCTATATGAGTGACATTCCCAATAACCCCAGAACATCTCTGTCTCTCTTCGCCGACGACCTCGCTGTCCTCGCCAGGAACCCTAGCCGTAACTATGATAGAGCCTACCTGCAGAGGCACATTGACGACATCTCCCAGTGGTGCGCTGATTGGGCGTTGAAAATTACTACCACCAAAACCCAATGCATCCATTTCTCCAAGGGAGGGGCCAAGAATCCCAAAAGACTCAAAATAAACGATGAACTGCTCCCCTACAGCCCTGACATTAAATACCTTGGTGTCACTCTTGACAGTAAAGTAACTTTTGCCAAGCAAAAAGATACCTTAATCAAGAAAACTAACTTCCGTGCCCATCAAATCAGGCATCTCATCAATAAATATAATCACCTCCCACTAAAAAGTAAATTACTTCTGTATACCTCCACGCTCCGCCCTATCCTCATGTATGCAGCCTTCATCTGGGGCTACAGCTCAAAAAAGATTTTACAAACTCTCCAGACCACGCAAAACAGAATTTTGCGGCAAATCACAGCAGCTCGCTGGTTCATCTAAGGCCGTGACATCCACAATAACCTAAAAATCCCCTCCATCTCCCACCTTGTCATAAAACAGTCCCGGAAATTCTACTCCTCCCTAGAGTCCCACCCCAACCCCCTAATCAGTGCCCAAGCCAGTATAATCTCATTGACTACAGCTTAAAGCATAAATACCCCTCTAGTTGCAGATTAATTAACTTTGTTCCCTCAGCACAAAAAATAACCCCCTCCCCAACCCACAGTACTTTTATGATCCACCTTAACTTGCTGCGTTGCTCCTGAGAAGTCTTCTTCATCCACCAGTTTTTTCTTTCGTCGTCTCGTTGCAGCTCTACCAGTTTCTTTTCACGGGGGATCTCCCTCAGCTTACAATAACTTACCGTTACGTCATTGGTAGCTTTTTGCTTCAGTTTCGCTTCTCCTGTATGTTTTGTCACTGAAGCTTTTTATGCTTATATTTATATTTAAAAAAAAAAAAAAATCTATATAATACTAACAATGAAAGACAAAATATAACTTATATATAATCACCTTATGTTTACTAACCCCGTGGCCCTGAAGACGGCCTTTTATACTATCTTTTTATATTATATTTTTTATTTTTCTCTATTTTCTTTTCTTTTGTTTTTTACTCAAATTCTCACCATGGTCCATCAATTCAATTTCCATTTCATGTTATTTACCCTGCCACAGTGTCAGGTAAAGAGGCTACGTGCCTCCCACCTGTTTCATTCACGTCTAAGTCACTTCGGTTCATTATACTACTGACTACGAACTCATTAATGTTGCCTTTCCGTTCTCGTTGAAGGGCGATTGAAAGCACAGGATTCGCTGAGTAATCAGTTGATTAGAATGTAGAATATATATATTATTTCCTGAATTTCGTAATTTGCTTTTGGGAATTATCGCCAGTTGCAATTATAGGTGCGGGTTTTTCTGTTAAATGTAAATGAAGCATTTCCCAGCCAAATACAGTTCCAAACAAGCCTATTAATTCAAAATGTTACTTTGAAATTTAAAGAGGTTGTGTGTCTGTATGTATAAAGTATACTAGTAAGCACGGCGGTCATTCGAAATGACCGCTGTTCTAGAAATTATGAATTGTAGTTAAAATGATTTGCGCAAATGTGTCTGCTCAAACTGAATGACCCAGGTCAGACGGCAAGGACGCCCCTTCGCTTGCTGCCCCACTCTAATATATACTTATTTACTATATAATCAAATTCTTTGAAAAATATATACTTACCATCCGAAGAACTTATTGAAAATTTTATTATGCTTTACAAAACAAAAGTTTTAACGAAACTGGGAAAAAGAGAGCTGCCCTTTCTAATAAATAAATTTTAAAAAAAGAAAGGATTAAATTAAATTCGCGTATACATTATTTTTTAAAGGAGATTGCAAATACAGCGAAGCCTCACTCAATATGCTAGATAAACGTTTTGATTATTATTAGTATATTTTGTTACATTTGTCAGAATAACAATGGCAACTGCACTGATTTGTTTGTTCACACGGCAACTGTAATTATATTGTTGGAAACGACGGCAACAATGCAAAAATAAAATAAAACGGGTCCAAAAGAAAGCATTGAAAAATTAAAAAAAAAAAAAAAAAAATAATTGAGCCACAACTTTCATTTTTGCAGCGATGAGTTTCTCGGGTCGTAAACATTAGCCGTGCCGAATGTGGTCCCGATCGGTAAAACGCCCTGGGATTCTATGGCGGACAGACAGACAGAATAAGCTCACTTCTCCCGAACCCCCCCCCCCCCCTCTCCCAAAATCCGAGTCTAGCTATTGCAGCAGCGGTTCCCAAACTGTAGTATGCGTACCACTAGTGGTACGCGAAGCCCCTCCAGGTGGTACGCGTGCAGGCAAAGAAAAAGAAGAGTTTAAAACACAAACTCATGATTGAAGATCGAATTGCACGGGGATTAGAGTTGGGGAGAATGTTGATTCTGTTAAAAATGGATTCCCGTTATTGTCAAGAAAAGCGTTGCTGTTTTTAATTCAGTTCACAACCCACTCATCTATGTGAAACTGCTTTCTATAGTATGATATTTATAAAAAAATTATATAGAAGCAAATTAAATGTCGACCCAAATTTGAGGTTAAAACTAACTTCTCGGTATAAGATGTCTCCTCGCTTGTACCTGCCATGCAGCAGCAAACCTTCTCATTAATTGTTTTTTTCATGTTTTCACATGGCAGATATTTTGTACTTCTAATGCTGTTTTGGAAGTACGTATTAAAAATATATTTTATTTTATTTTATACATACAGCTTTATTTTAATAAACGTCTTTCTCTGCATTAACTACAAAAAATGGTGTGATCGAAATAAGTTAGTTGTCGTAGGATTTTTCTATAATCTATTAGTATTCTATTCGATATAATAAAGTAACATTAGCATGTACGCAAAGGGTTTGCAAGAAAGATGGTGGTACGCAAAAAAAAAAAAAACAAATTCGGAGACGCTGCCTTACCTATCGGTCCGAATTGTAAGGCCCTTATCAAGTAATTTACATATTGGTTAAACAAATCCATTAAAGGCACAAATAAAGTTTATGTCATTCAGCACGGTGGTCGCCATACTTATAAAGTCACTGAGCAAATGCACAGTTTTCGAATTCTACAGAGAGCTGTTTTGAACATTTTTGCAACAAAAAGTGTTTACTGCAACTGAATTAATAATAATTTGTAGACTAAACTATTATTACCTTATACTTTATTATAATGAACATTATTAATCGAAAATGGATTTAAAAACCGAGAGTTCTGATAACTGTAAAATCACTATTTAAATTAAGCACATATCTAACTACCAGTTTGATATGGGCGCAGAAATCCATTAGTACACTAAAGATTCCCGGGTACTTGCGTTTTATGAATGTCTCTCGTTCTGTATTCATGGTCGTTGCCTTTCCTTTCACGTCGAAAGGCGATTGTGTAATTAATTATGAAATTCGTAAATGTCAGACTTTTCAGAACAATCGCTTCGCGTATTACAAATTTAGGTGCGCGATTTACGTTAAAATGTACTTGAAGCCTCCCCTAGCTAAATAGTTCCAAACGTGTCTATTAATTAAAAATGTTACTTTGAAATGTATATATAGGGGAAAGTTGGATAAAATCGGGACCAGGCAGTTTTAGCTTGATTAGTATTGCTATTTGTCGGAAAACGCTTGAAACTTGTTGCAAACAACCCCCATGTTATTTGAAGTTAAATGAAAGGCAGTGTTGTTTATTTGTTTGTCAACGCCGATATTTCGAAAAATTCGAGTGGAAAAGTTTTGATTTTTACACCACCGATTTCACTTTGTAGTTTCTAATTGCTTAGGGATTTATTTTAGGTAAGTACATTTCGCTCATGGGCTGCAATAGTGGCACAACTCAAAAAACACGCTTTTTGGACTAAGAAGAGATTTAAATATGAAAATACTCATTCTTTTCATCAGCAAAACTAGCACAAATCCATGCTTCAATGTAAGGCCGTAAGATGGCAGAAAACTAAAGCGTTTCTTATGCATTTTCCCTAGCAATAAAAACTTTAAACCCTCTTATCTCAAAACGTGATTTTTTGAGTTGTGCCGCTATTGCAGCCCATGAGCGATTTGAAAACACCTTTTTCAGCAGTTATTTTAAATTATTAAACCAGGTTTTGCATCATGTTTGAAATGTGCTAAGCCGTCTTTTCTGATTAATGGCGTTGTCGGATAAAACCGGGACCTTGGCAGTCGGACAAGGCCGGGTAGTACCCGGTTTTGGACGACCTTTTTTTTACTGTGTGAAATATAAATAGTTTAATTTATAAAATATAAATCTTAAAGAATCATCTCATAAATGGTATAAAATCAAATCTTTATTACCTTTTAGGAGGGACTTCGTATGAATATAGGCTACCAAATTATAGTATCCCACTTAGTACAAATATAAAATTAAAATAATTAACATTTAAAATAAAAAGTATTTTTTAAAAATTAAATCGTGTGTGTCAGTTTATTCCAAAAAATGTTTTTTCTTCTTTTTTTAAAGTAGGGTAGAATGAAAAAGTTAATGCTTTTACAAATTTATAATGTTGTTAGAATAAAAATTGCACCCATGAAAATTAAGGATGCTCGTCAGTCAATTTCCGAATTCAACCCACTAATGTTAAGTCTATGGGCCTGTCATGCATTCGTATTTTTAAAAATATTTCCTCGGAAATTAATTAAAAAAAAGACATCCTTTAAGAAGTCTACACAGAAAAAAGAATTCATAAATACAATTTCCCGAAGAGATATTTTTAACCCACGTATGTTTCTCAGTATAGGACGGCCATTGTACCAGTTTATTGTTATAAATAAATATTTCAGTAGTAAGACAACAGCATTTTTTAAAAATGTTCCTAAACATACCCGGTTTTATCCAACCTGGTTGGATAAAACCGGGTACTTTTATACTTCCAAAAAAACATTTTTTTACCCTCCAAAATATTGTTCTTCCACATTGAAAAATAATTATTTCTGTAACTAAAGAACTAATTTATCATTCAAATAGAAATTTAAGCAATTTTATTCACTTAACTGCTTAGGGAAAAAAAAAAAAAACACTTTGGGAGCCGGTTTTGTCCAACTTTACCATATATATATTTCTATATATATAAGAGTCACATCGACAAATAGATAACAATACAACAGAAATAATTATTACACAAAACATATTGTCACCAAACAGGGCTACTGAAAACAATTAAACAAGCTTAAAAGTTAAATCAAAACGTAAAATAAAAGCATCAATATATTTTACACCAAGCAAACAATACAGGGCACCGGTTGAAGACGTTAAAATTTTGCAGGGAGTTCGTTTTGAACATTTCAGATGCTAACAAAAACATTAAATTTCATAAGGTTAAACATCATTCTTCTTTCAGAGTACTTATAAATTAATGAAAAAAACATACGTCAGAGTGCGCACTCCGATGGGTCTTATCATGGCAACAAAAAACATTAAATTTCATAAGGTTAAACATCATTCTTCTTTCAGAATACTTATAAGTTAGTGAATAAAACATACGTCTCAGTGCGCACTCAGATGGGTCTTATCAGCCTTCAGGGGCGTGATTTTCATCAATTTTAGTTCTATTTTAATTAGGCATTTACTAACAAGAAGTAATTTTTTTGTCCCTAATCAAAATTTTAGGTTTAGCCCGTGAACATAGCATCCAACAAAAGAAAAAGAACACCTAATTGCAATCCTCGAATAGCAAAAGTTTTAGTTTGTAAGGCCTTTGATAGGTACAAAATCCGAGTTGCCAATTTGGCGCGTTATCCCAGAATTTGGCATGATTGCAATAGTACGTGCGTGCCTATTTTTTTTTAAATTATTTATTCTATTTTTATTTATTTCTTCCTTCCGCCCAACTGCACGAAATTTAACCATTACGCAACATGATTTTTTTTTTCTACAAGCACATTTATACATAGAGGGCTCGTTCTGTTTCCGTCTTCCTTTTCTTCAGTCCCCTTTAATTCCACCAATTTTATAGTAGTGTTTGATTCAAAAGGTTGTTTAGCTCACAACTATTAGTACAGGTTGTTAGGTTAGGTAGTACAAGTTACAGAGTTGCATGAGTTTTGAGTCACCCTCAGTTTGGCTCTATCTAGGGATGCAAGCCGAATTTTCTTTTCGATTACGTGTCCGACATTGACTTTGTTGATATAGCATAAAACAAACGCTACTCTGATTTATAAAAAACAACAATATTTATTACGAAAAACGTCACCTGAGCCCTGGCTCTCCAGGTTATTCATTTTTATCAAATATTTTAACCAAGCATAACATTGAACGAGAAAGCAGAAAGAACAATAAACATGGAACACGGTTGAACGTTTTCACTTTCGTTTCACACGTAAACAATAGAGAGAGCAACCAGCTGTTGCCATACGGAAAATAGAAACTTACATGAAATATTATTAAACATTATTCACAACGTACATATTACAGTATTAGGATTGGCAATATTGGTTAAAACTACAGCAGGGGTTCTCAACCTTTTTCGGCTAGTGTGTACCAACTTTTGTCGTGGTCTCCCTCGTGTAAACTGTTATTTTTCATTATGAAATTGCTTCTTCCAGTTTTGATAACTGGTTTAATTTGCCGTATATAAGAAATTCAAATCAACTGTTGATCTAATAGATACCACAGCATTCAACGGATATATCATTGAGTACATTAAGCACATTCATGCTTTCAGAGAAGAATACAATCTGTTGTATATTATAGACTTGTAATATATTTGATCAGAATAATGAGTAATATTTTACCATTTGTTGAAATGTGGAATATTTTATGAGTTTGAAATGACTGGTTCGTGGTCTTCTTTCGGAGGTTTATGGCTCCCGTATTTTACCATTTTTCCCTGTGGCCCCCATGGGAGCCATATGGCTTCCGTTGAGAAAACCTAAAGTAGAGTATTATAAAGAAACCCTAGTTAAAACAGGAGACAAATATGCGAGATCGCGAGTTCAAAGTGCTGTTCACTTTCCCAAAGAGCTCTCACCCCTTATTACTCTCCCTCGAACGTAACCAGATCAATGAGATTGATGTTAAATCTGTCATTCCTCTGAAGACTGCTATTTAGAGCAAAATTTTTTTCCACATTGGCGATAATCATCGACCAACATAACGAACTAAATATGGTTTTCGTCCAAGGTAAATGAATACAGTGTTTTTATGGAATTTATTTCCACTTACCAATTCGCCGAAACTGACATATAAACTGTCTGTGGGATTTTTTTGCGTTGCTCAATCTTTTATTTATTAGGACGTAAATCGGAAACTATCTTTATGAAGAATCTTAAAAACCTTTTAAAATTCAAAATACCACCAAACTCCGAAAATACGCACACCTCTAAAAAATACCCGAGTGTCGGGTAATCACACACACATTGTCAAGCCTTAAGGCTCGACCGATGCATCGGCGCCGATTGTTCAACAAAGTTGCCATCGCCCATCGGCATCGGCGGCCGATGTTAACTTTAGAAAAACATCGGCCCATCGGCCGTGAAAACCATCTAAAAGCCGATGCAAGGCCGATGTTTTTCTCAGGGACAACTTTCCAGAAAACATTCTGTCTTTAACTTTCTTTTTTCTCCATAGCTAGATTTCTATTTCCATACAATAACAGGCACATACACATCAGTTAAAAAAAGCACAAAAAAATGTCATTCTATAAAGTATTTGATAAAAAATTCGGATAAATAGTTTAAGCGATCGCTGCCCGAAAACCTTCATTATTAAAATTATTTCTCTGAACAGAATGCTCGCGAAATAGAAAGTAAAAGTAGTAGAGGCGTCTTATGAGTGCTATTTGTTTTTCGCACTAGGTTAGCTGCCTCATTTTTGTCCGTTTTACGTTTAATAATCACTTAGTGCATTAGATGTCATTGTGCAATAATATTATACCATCTGCTTTTAGTTTGTCATGTTTCTTATTATTTCGAAATTGTAAACAATACAAAAACAACTCAATCAAAGTACGATAATAAATTTAATTTTTACCAGAGTAAACTTTTTTCTCTTAGCGTTTTTTTTTTTTATTTTTTGCTTCTTCGATCCCACCTGTTAGTTTTTCTGCAATTGTGCAGCAATCTCGTTGCATCTGCGTTTAGTGCAGGGGCGGCGTTAATGGGGGGTTCGGGGGGCCCTGCCCCCCCCCGTCGGGCATTCCTGCCCCCCCCCCATCGGGGTAAAAGTTCAATTTTCGTCGGGGAAATTGTTCTTCAATTGAAACTTTCTACCATATCCTTAATTTTTTTGCGGTAACACTTTCATCAAAAATGCATGGTAAACCTTTTGAAGCCATCAACCAATCACAAATGAGAAAACTGTGAGTCAATGTTTTCGTTTGGCGAGAGTTGAAGCTTTGGCTCTAAAATAACCATTACTTTTGGCGATAAGAAGCAGTTCCTTCGTTTTTTTCTTAGGAGCAGTTGCAAGAAACCGGTTCGTCGTTCTTTGCCCACCCCTACTTAGTTCACAGGCGGCTAAACATAGGGCATCCACTTTTACTCATCTGCCATTTCATTGGTTAAATTCTACTACGTCACAAATCTTATGACGTCAGCGCAAATGAAGAGAATCGAAAGTTGTACAGTTTCGGAATGAGCGTGTTTTTCGTTGCAAGATACTAAAACTGGCAGGTGCATAGGAAAGGGAGGGGGGGGGGGGATTAGGGGCTTAAGCCCCTCTATTAGATATGAGGATTTTTTTTTATTTCAATGCTAAATGAGAAAAACTGCTTTTAAAGAGAAAATTTTAAAATAAAAACCAAAATTTAAAGACTTCTTGCACTAAAATTTCAAATTTAAGAACTTATATGTCTTATTATATTTTAAATATGAAAAATTACTCTGAAATACATAAGAAGTGTGTTTAAAAATGCACTTCCCTTTTCCTCCCTCAACTACAGAAATTTACCGACTACAAAAATATTTAATTGCGTAATTTTCTTTTTATAAACAGATAGATTTAAAACAAAAAAGTGCTACTGTTTGTTTTACATTAATCACGTTTAATAAATGTATAGTTAAATCAACGATACTGCATAAGGATTTCGGTTACTTTGTGAAAACTATGAATTTACTTTAGTGATCTATAAATGTATTCATTTATTAGTGATTTTTTGTAATTAATATTAATGATAACGAGTGAATGTTAATTACTTTTTAATTGTTTATTTTATAAATTTTTTTTTTTGAAAAAAATTTGCGCAATTGGAAATGTCTAATTGGAATGGTCTAATGTACTAATAAAAAAGGTAGACACGTGTTTCGGGGCTTATATGGAGTCCTTTTTCAGGGCTAAAAATGTGTTGGAGATGAAAAGATATTATATGTATCAAAATTGAAAAAGGGGTTCCTTGTACCCCGGAAACACGTGTCTGCAATTTCTATTGCTTTTTTTTTTTTTTTTTGCGTTTAATGGGTTTTATTTTGTTAATTACACTTTTTTCACACTTTAAACCAGTTTTGTCAAATTGCATGCTGACCGTTTTTTTTTTACTTTTTTTTTCTGTAATAGATAAATTGAGTGTTTATGTTGGTCGATACTCATCCCTGTATAAGGGCGTAGCGAAAGACCCTTACGAAGAATAATACGTTAATTAGTTTAAGAATTAAAAATATGCATTAGCCGCAGTGAAATATGAATATTGCTTTCCATGGAATGTTTTATCAGATACAAGGGTAATTTTCAGTTTTAAAAAAAACTGATATTTTCACAATTTTTTTGAAAAAGTATATATTAATGAAAATTATATAATAAGGTGAACCCCGTCCACACATACACTTAATACATACGTGCTATATATATATATATATATATATATATATATATATATTAGCTCGAACGATCTTACAAGTGATTAAATGAAAACAAACAACATGCAATTTGATGGGATGACCAGACAGTTATATCACTACTATAGAAGTCCATTTTTTAAAGAAACATTGCTCTGAGTTTTTCAAAACGCAAAATATTCTGCATCTCGCAAGACAGGTGAAAATAAAGCATATAAATAGATAATACATTATTTGTCAAAGAAATATCAAGAATTATAAATTAAAAAATTTTCGAAAAATTTTTTCCTTTTTTTTTTTTTAATTTTTGGTTTTGAAAAATGTTTAGAAAATTCGGAGAATTTCAAATCAGGATCATCCATGCAAGAGCGCAGAAGCAATCTCTACTACATTTCCATTATTTGCCTTTTAAATACTCAGATTTTGTAACAGAACAAAATTTGTGCGCACTTAAACGTATAATACCGCCCTTAACATGACGTCATGTTCCTTAGCCAATGAAATGTCAGATGAGTAAAAGTGGATGCCCTATGTTTAGCCGCCTGTCTTAGTTCTAGTTATACGAATTCTTTGGAAACATCGTGCCTTCGTGCCGTGCTCTCTCCGGATCGATTGGCGATTGAATAATTTTTTTAAGCGATTCTTTTTCGTCTCTTGTTTAAAAATGTCCGCAAAACAGAGGACTAGTTCTGCTAAATATAATCGATATAAAGTGGAGTGCAACATATGTAAAGAAAAGTTTGATAATGATTATGTGAAGAAGCACACTTCTGTAAAGCATCCAGATCTTGCGCAAGAAAACCGCTTAGCTCCAGTTTCATTACCGGGAGAACACAAGAGGAAGAACCCATGGTCTACAGCTCTGCCACTAAAGAAAAGGGAAACAGATAACGACGTTCCTATTTACTTAGATGCTTGCAGTAATTCGTCAAAAAGTGGTAAGAAAAATTTGTTTCTTAAAATTAATGTAACTAAAATGCAGAAAGAGCATGGAGTAAAAGTTATCGAACTAAAACAAATATCAAATACTCGATGGGCATGTCAAGCTACAATGCTTGAAGCAGTTTGTTCCAGATTTACACTTTTATATAAATTACTACATGATGTGAGTACGAATGAAACTAACTCCGACAGAGTCGTAAAAGCACGTGGTTTGCTTTACCAGTTTTCCCCGAGCTTCATAAAAATATTGTTCACTTTGCGACACATTTTTCAATATACGAAAAGTGCATCAGATTGCCTACAAAACTCAAAACTGGACTATTCCGAAGCTCTTGAACGTTTGGAAACCCTACAAGACAAATTATCTGAATGCAGACAGGATTCTGAAATTGAAAAGATTTGGAAACAGTCAGTAGAGATTTTTATAGAATTAGGCTTGTCTAAAGTAGAAGATGCGGATGTTAGTTACAGAAAGGCGTTCTCAACGCACAATCCGAGTCCCGAATCATCTGCAGAACTTTATTGTTGTGGCCCCTATACACAGAGATAAACTAGAAAATAAGAAGGAATTTAAAAGGTATATTTCTTTAATATTTATGTAGATAATGTACATTTTATTAATTTTTATTTTATTCATTTGAAAAAAAAAATCATGTTGTAAGTCTTTTATTATTTTTTATAGGGAAATCTTCTCGCTAATTGACAGGCTGAAAAATGAAATAGAACGGCGCTTTTTTACCGAAAATAAATCCATTATATTAGGAATAAAAGCGCTAGTTCCTAATTCCGAAACTTTTTTGAAAATGGATGATGTTATAGCCTTTGGTAAAATCTACGATTTAAACACAGACGATCTCAAGATCGAAGCTGAAAATCTGATCCGAATTATAGCAAGGAAGGATGACACTTGCAGGCCAAAAACCTTGTTAGAACTCCAACATTACGTTTCAAAAGTGTCTGATGCTTTTTATCAAATGGATATCCTTTTGAAAATTGCATGCACGATGCCAATAACGACATGTGCTTGCGAAAGAAGCTTCAGTACACTACGTATTGTGAAAAACTATTTGCGCACTTCAATGACTGAAAATAGGCTACAAAGCCTTATCATTTTAGGAGTGCACAACAGCAGGTCAAAAGAAAAAAAAAATTTGAACGATATTGTTAACAAATTTGACAGGTTATATCCACAAAGTCGGATACAACTTTATTAAAATGTATCAAGTGTTTAGAATTACATAATTAAAAATGTAAGCTTTTCTATTCATGATTATGTGCTTATTTCATTGTTTCATCTTATTCTTTATTCTTATTTATGTTTCATCTTGTTATGATACCTATTATATATATATATATATAAACAGGTATGTATGTAGAAACTCAATGTTGCCCCCCCCCCCCCGTCGGGCATATTCTGGCGCCACCCCTGATTTAGTGTGCGGTTATTCTCATTATTTCATTTTTAGTTTACAACATAGAAAAGATTGATCAAAAATAAGAAACAATTTTCCAGTATAAAAGTTTATTGATCGAAATTTTATGTGTCCAATTCAACTTGCAATTTTCAAAAATTTAATTCTCAAAATGCGAGTTCGCGCGACAGGATTTAATAACATCTTAATAAAAATGCTAAAATTTCTTTATTTTCAAAGATTGATCAGTGCATTTTTTTTTTCAAAATACACCTTAACTTTTTAATACGATAATTATTTTAATTTTTCCTCGTGTATACTTCGTTTTTTTTAGCGCATTTTTTTTTTTTTTTTTGGCTTCTTTGATGCCACGTGATAGACAGTTGACAGTTTTTCTGCTATTGTACAACAATCTCGTTGCATCTGCTTTCAGTTTAGAATATTTCCTGTTATTTTATTATTAGTTTACAACATAGAACATATCGATAAAAAATAGGAATCAAT
This sequence comes from Octonoba sinensis, assembly GCA_038502835.1. Lineage (NCBI taxonomy): Eukaryota > Metazoa > Arthropoda > Arachnida > Araneae > Uloboridae > Octonoba > Octonoba sinensis. The sequence goes on along the minus strand of CM076605.1, from coordinate 85,557,326 downwards.
TTTTCAGTAGTTAAATGTTAATTGATCGAAATTTTATGTGTCCAAGTTCGACCTTTGCAATTTTCAAAAATTTAATTCTTAAAAAACGAGTTCACGCGACGGGGTGGGATAATACCTTAATAAAAATGCTACAATTTCATTAATTTCAAAAATTGACAACGTATATATAAATATACATATTTTTTCAAAATACATCTTAATTTTTATAAATGATCACGTTCTTTTCAGAAGATTATTTGTCAACAGAAAACTGCTGGTGCTCAAAATATTGGTTTATTTCGGTGACCTTACATTGTGCTCATGAAAATATAAAGAATATGTCAAGTATTTCAGTGTAATTTTCAACTCACAAGAAAAAAAGCTAATAAGATTAGTTCTTAAGACTAATTATTCATTTGTATCTAATTATTCATCATACCCAGCATTCATTTGTAATGACAAAAAAAAAAAAAAAAAGCTCAAGTCTATGTTTTTAAAGCAATATTCAATATTTCTTGGTTATGCTTGGTTTAACTGCGAGCGAAATGTTTTAATATTTTATTTTTATTTTAGAAAAAGAACTATTTTTAGTTAAAATAACTTTTATAATGAAAAATAAACATATAATAGTTCCCGTTCCTCTTTTACAAACGGGGGTGGGGGGTGGGGGAATTATGAAAAACATCTGAGTAGAGGGGTTGACAGTTTTGTTAAAAATACAAACCCACATTATTTGTTAGTCTGTATTATAACATCTGCATTCCTCTCCATGAAAAAAAAATAAGAAAATAAAAGCAGCTGCACTTGGCATTTGCAGTGCAGGTGTTATGAAGAGAAAATGTTGAAGGAAAGGGAGACCCAATCCGATCCAATAGTTGTTGAGTTTTTTTGCAAATATAAGAAAAAAGAATTAAAAATCCTCTGATTCATGCTGCCTCTGAGCATTTTTTAATTTTTTTAACCTCCAAATAGCTTAATTACTTTACTAGAATCGCGAGTAATTCTTGTAGTTTTAATTATTATGTAAACTTCCCCCAAACAGTTTTACGGTACTTGAATAATGCTTTATGTTTTTATAAACATAAAAATAAATAAATGATTTAAATGACATTTTTGACAAGCATTCTACATGTTTTAATGGTTTAAAGCAACTTTTTTTCCATCGGATCTCGGAACAATCGGCATCGGCCAAAAATGCCATCGGTCGAGCCCTATCAAGCCTGCTTTATTTACATGCGAAGTTTCCAAACTATGTAATGTGACTTTTAACACCTTTGAAAAATCAATATATCCTCTCGAAATCGTGTGTTAGTGACATCTGATGTTAATTGTAAAATTGAAGTACATCAGACCACTACTTTTCACCTTGTCCAATGTAGTCTCATACTCAATTACAAGGGACAGCGCGAACGCAGTCCCAGCTACCAAAAATTACGCACCCCAAGCAACCGCAATTTGCGGATGTGGCGAGCGTCAACCCTCCGAAGTGCAATGAAGGGCCTCTGCTCGGGGGAGCCTCCTCGTTGATCAAGGCATCCCCAGTGCCAGGTAAGTATGATCTACACGCAGACGTTTAAACTGATATGCTACTTCTCGGTGTAGAACTAACTGGTTGTTACTTCACGTGGTTCAGTTTTAATGTTCAAACCTTTCTCGTTGGAACAAAAATTTAATTAGAATGTAGGGTTAGAATAATATCTAAAAAAATTTGGTTTTGCTTGTCAACGTCAAGGAACAACCTATATTTACTGTTAAATTGAACTACACTTGCTTCTACAACATTACGATAGTATCTTTATATATATGGAGCAGCTCTTTGACCGGCTTACCAATAGATGTACGCCATCTATTGGCAAGCCGGTCAAAGAGCTGCTTACCACCATGTAAGGGCTCCTATTCTGTAGTGGCTCTACAATGGATCTACTCGAAGCTTTAAATAAAAACTAAGCCAGAAGAAAATGAATAGATTTTTTTAAAGTTTAGCTTCTTTTTTATAGTTATTTTTAAATGATTAATAGGTGAATGAAAAAATTCGCAAAAATACTTTTGAAAATTATTTTCCCGATAGAACGAAAAAATTGTGGAATGGCCTGAAAAAAATATATATGCAAAATTTTGAATCAATGAATGAATATCTTCCGGTTCCTCTTTCAGGTTCAATTGTACGAAATTCGCAAAAATAATAGAAATGAAGAGAAATATTATTATATTGATATAAATTCGAATTTCTAATTACGACAATGCAGAAAAGTAGGAATAAATTGTGACAAATGAGAAAAAAATGAAAAATTAATCAATAAATCTCCTCCGATTCAACTTTTGGGTATAGTATATGAGAAATTATCAGAAAATAATGCAACTTTTTTTTTTTTGTAAATTTTCATATGTCTTCCCCTTTTTTCGCGTTAGGAAGGAAATATAAGGAGAAATATACGTTCTAAATTTAAAATGAATCAATGAATATCGTCCAGTATCACTTTATGGTCCATCCACATTGTCGAAATCCGGCAAAAGTAGAAATACGTGTTTTCATATTTTGTAGGTACTAAATATGCTTCTTATGCCAGCCCACAGCTTTTCCGCATTATCGGAGAGACAATTTGTGTTTTAAAAAAATCATTTTTACCTTTCGTCATAACATGCATGTTAATTTAGTATTTTGTTATTTCATTTACGTTACCTATTCAAAATCCCACCATTGCAATATTTTCGCAGACCCCCTTCATGCATTCTGCATTTCTTGCCTCCCTGTTTTTATCAGTTGAAAATTATTTCGTAATTATTGAAAGAATATGTAATGAAAAGATTGAAAAGTGAAACCACAATCCAACAAAAGAATGACGAAAAATGATCAAGATGAAGAAAATAATCTTCAAATGGGACAAACTCTGCGAATGTAATAAGTAATATTTGTAAGCGCTCCTTGAAATAAATTAAACTTCTTCGGCAAAATTTTATTTACAATTTGCATTTTCTAATTGTATATATTAGTTGATTTTTTGTGAACAAAATGTCTAAAGTGTTATGTCTGATGTTGTAGTTGTAGAATTTTCCGTCGTACTTCTGAGATAGCACTCCAGTAAGGTCTGTGCTTTGATGGATAGTGGACGTTTGGAAAATGTTGATATTTTCTGTATGTTTAAAAAAATCAAACGTAGCACGTCACGTTCTTTTATTCTTCCTTCGTTTTTTTTTCTTGCTGATGTGTTAAAAAAAAAAGGGGGGGAAAAAAAAATTGTGAACTCAAGTTTTGTCTTAGCATTTGGCAATGGCATTTCGATTTCGTTGTTGACTCTTCTGCTAGCTCAAACTCAAACATATTAGATATTTAAAATTAGATTGCCGAAGACATAACTAAAGTCGAGAAATTTATGTAGGGGGAAAAAAAAAACAATTTAAGTCGTTTAGTGGAGCGCATTCACTTCCCTTGTTGCTGTGCCGAAATGGAAGACGAAACTTTAGATACTGCTTTACAACATGCAATTCTAGCTTTACTTGATGTCAAACCAAAAGATCCGATTAAATTTCTCGCCTCCCATTTTCAAATGGAGTGTGAAACAAACCTTGTCGCTAAAGCAGTTCATTTATTACAAAATATGACTATTTATCATCCTGCTATTGAGGAACGACTGTTAAAAGCTTATGCTACAATTAGTCAATACAGTGAAGAAGATGGCTTAACAGGGGATATATATACCGATTTACTCGTTAAATTAATTGTAGATTTACCACTGCATCAGAAAGATAATTTTTTACAACATTTACAGTGTCAAAGTACTGAGTATGTATCTTTTCCAGTGTTTCGGTCTGGAGTTCTAAAATCAATTTTATTTAATCAGTTTGTTGAAGAAGTCAAAGTGCTATTTGCAAAACTGTGCGTGGAAAATCATGATTCTGCTCCAACATTTTTGTGCAAGAAAGCTCTGCGAAAAATTAGTAAATGTTTAAACGAAGCTGCTAAAAGGCAAGTAAGTGGAACCGATTTTCCATGTACTTTAGGAATTTCAGATTTGGGATCGCCAATTCGGAAAACAATGCAACGAAATTTATCAGCAAGTGATTATGTAAAACTTGCTACATTTCTGTCAGAAGCAGTTGAAATATTCTTAAGAGAAATTCCAAAAAAATAATGCATTTTATTAGTTATCACTTCCTAGCAGAGAGTGTTATTTCTTGTTATTTACACAATAGCAAGTACAGATTAACCTAGATTTTGCCTCACTGAAAAATTATGTAAAATAGTAAAAAATAATTAAAGAATGGAACTTAGTTATTTCTTAGAATTAATTATTTTATTTCCAATATTGCAGTATTTGTCAGGAAGATAAGCTGAACTTTTGCATATCCCTATGCAAAAGTTCAGCTTTAGAAAACTAAAAAGCGCGGGAAAATGCCCATGCAATAATAAATTATTTTATATTATTATTTTTGGTGAGAAGTTCTTGAATTGGTTGTAAAATTACAGATCTTGGCTCTCATTTCTGACTGTGGCCTTGCTAATGGATAAAAGGACTATGAATTAGTAGATTGATAATTTTTTATTGGAGCTTCAAAAGCATATGAAACTTGGTGGGTGCAAGTGCTGTTTATGCTCCTGCTTGGCGATTTTTTTAAGTCCCCCCCCCCCCTCACGAGTAGTCGCCTCCATTTTTGTATCGTCTAATTCTCCCTGTCGGGATGTAAGCCGCCCCCCTGGGATAGGCAAAAATCCCCAAACCTTCCTCAAATAAATTAAATCGCCAACTGTGACATTATCAAAGAACTGTTAAACTGAATAAATCTAATTCTAAATGATCGCCAAACACTGCAGCAGCATAAACAGCACTTCTACCACTTGATGCTTCAAACTCATAGATGCTCCTCATCAAAAAATATAGTTTTTTAAATTATGAAAGCCAGTGTTGATTAACACAGAAATTCTAGGCATAGTAAGAAACTCTGACAAAAGCAAAACCCACTGTCAGATGTTCTTTCTTACAGTGGTTTTGTATTCTTTATTAGGGTTTTCAGCTAAATATGTTGTACATATTTAAAGTATATGCAAGGATTTGCTATTCTAAAATATAAAGCGTGTTGTAGTTGTCAGTCGTGTAGTAACATCACTGTGATTATACCTTTATTATAATCACAGTGATGTTACTACACGACTGACTATTATTTTATATTGTTTATTAGTAATTATTAAATAGCATATAATATTTAATCATCTATTTTTAAGAGAATGATAATCCAAGTGATTTTACACACTATTATTACACAGAGCTTCAATCCTTTTTTAGAATATCCCCCCTTCCTTTCCTCATTTTAATCCATGAACAACAAAGCACGACTATTTAATTCACTCCCTCCCCCTAGTCTTGAGTTCTGGAAAGGAAAAAAAAACACTACAACACTGATTTTTCCCATAATACAATAGAGATTTAAATTAGAATATTATTTCATTAATACTAATAAGTTTCGGCGGTGATTGCAATCAAAACGCAAGTTGATATAACTTATATTGTAAAAAAACATATGTTGGAATCACAATTTATTTTTCAATTTATAATGTAGTATAATCCTAAGATATATACTATTGTAAAAGAATGTTTCCAAAATAAGCCTCAATATCTTGGCTTATTTTGGATGTGTAGTGTTTGCATTGCTTATCTCTACCAGACCCCTACCTGTTAGGCGAGGCTTTAGGATTGCTTACGCACATGGCGAGGTAGTGGGGTCCACTGATTTTACATGCACGTATCCCCAAGTGTACATGCGTGGTCTTCAGCGGGTATCGAACGCGCGACCTTCCAGGTGGAAGTCCGATGCTCTAACCACTAGGCTACCACGGCTCCGGTGTTTGCATTGCTGAACCAATGATTGGCCCATAAAACAGTGGTGTAGTCCTGGAAAGAAAAAAGTGAGGGGACGCTTACATATACAAACTTCCAAAAGTGGGGGGACACTTATGTTACAATTTAAAACAAATGGGAGACCTTTGTGATAACAACAAAAAGTAGGGGGACGCCGCCTCCCGGTGTCCCCCCTCAACTACACCACTGCAATAAATGCATAAAAGAATAGTTTTTTCAGTACAGCTAAATCTGTGTAAGTTGACCACTTGCGGTGCAACACTGTAGTGATCAACTTATAGAGGGTGAGGGGCGAATTCCGTCCCTGACAAAAATGGTCAACTACAAAGGTAGTCAACTGTACAGGTTTTACTGTTTTTTGTAAAGGCATCTCTAGCAGTTATACAATCTTGGTATGACCGAGGGCGCGCCAAACTTTTTTTTAGGAGGCAGAAATTCTCAATTTACTCCATGAAGCTTAAAATTTTATTGAATCGGAAAAATGCAAGTGCAGTTTAAGTTTTAATTAGTAAAGAATGATCAATTAAGAGTAGATGATTTATCAAGTAGACAAAATAAAATATAATGCCTCGAAATACTAACTATTACCTACACTGTAATTGTGTTTAGTTGTCATCATTTTTGGTGCTACTGAACACAATTTTTGGTGTAAAGTTGAAAATTATTCCTTTTTTGACATATTTTAAATTTTTTTATGCATCTGTCTAAAAAAATATAGAACATGTAATGTCTTAGCACATGAAATTTGTTAACTTGGTTACGTATTGAAATTTCATTTCGATTGCTGATTTCTATGAAAAGAAAAAAAATTCAGACAGCTGAAATTTTTTTCAGCATATGAGGTTTGTTAACTCATTTTCGTATCAAAAGTTCATTATGATTGCTCATTTATTCTCTTTTCATAAAAATGAGCAATTGAAATAAAATTTCGATATGTATCTGAGTTAACAAATTTCACGTTCTAAGAAACTTTACACGGTCTACATTTTTTTAGACAGATGCATGAAAAAATTTGAAATATATCAAAAATGAATAATTTTTTACTTTATACTAACTGAACACCAAAAATGGTGGCAACTAAGCGCAAAATTTTTAATGTCCCCTTGTTTTTTTTTTTTTGAAACAGAAAATATGATTCTATTTGGAAATAAACTTTACCCATTTTTTTTTTATATATACAAAGAGTCGGAAGTTGATTAAAAAAAAAAAAACCCCACAAAAATAAAATGTCGACAAAAAGTGTAGGAATGAATGACACAAAAAAACATTATAATATTGTTTCCAAATGTTTAGGTGGCATTTTATTGTGACAAATAACAGGGGGCACTAAAGTTTGATCCTGCCTCATTAGAAAATGACCTAGTTAGGTCCGTGGTTACAATAACCTCCCATTTAGGTGCCCCGGGTGGGATGTGTAAGCTATTAAGTTACTATTGCCTTTTTCTGGTAGGTACTGCATAAATATAAGTAGCTTGCCTCTAACATGCTCAAATTTTGGAGCATGATCTGGTGATCTGACTGACATGGCGGATTGACTTGATTAAAATCAAAAGTTGAATGCAAAGTAGTGACAAATAAGCAAAAACTGTGAAAAAACTTTTCACAAATATAGCAATAATATAACGCTGAAATGTCTGTCCCTATGGCAACAAGGTAAATATCATTTTTCCAAGGGAAGTTCAGTGAACAATGGATCACTAACTGCACCATAATACTGCAGTTATCACCGTGGCAATACTTTTCTCTTAATAAGACATCTTTTGCTTTTTCTCTTGCATTTAATTTGAAAGCTAACATACAAAGGTGAGAAAACAAATAACAAAATGCTGCTAAATAAAAAGGAGCCCCTTAACCCCTGCAGAGAATAAGTTGGATCTGTTTATATCGCAGCTGCCATTGATTCGTTAGACTTTGCAACAGAAGCTTGCTCATTAAAGACAGGTAGAAGCCATTTGAAAAACATTTCCATATAGTGTATTTTGGATTCAGTACTTATATCAGCACTTTTGACCGTTTTTGTATATTTATTATTTATTCAACAAAACCAAATTATGTTTGTTTGATTTTAAATAATTTTATTGAAAAGACTTTAAACATTTTTATGAATTATTTTGAAGATTTGCACTTTATCAAAAATTTAAATTCAGGTTGATTTTAACAGCAACGGCTTTCTACTGTTGTCACTTCTTCACTGTCAAAACCATGGCGGAGTATAGAAAATTGATTTATTAGATAAAACTTAACTATTAAAATCATTTCCATAAAGTATGAACAACCTTCTGTACTACATATTTCTTTTCAAATTAATGCACATACTGAAATGAACGATATATTAAAAATTTACAGCTACAAAAGATCGCTGAGGGGTTACATAGACAAGATACTTAGAAAAAGAACAGGCGATTCCCAGAGATAACCTACTTTTCTCAACAGTAGTCCTTGAATTTGATGCTGAAACATTACTTATCTTCATTTTTCGCTTGAGAATAACCCAAGAATTGTTGTTTTAGTGATATTAAGGCAGTTTTCAGTTAAGAATACAGTTAAACTAATAACTAACAATAGATGCACCTGGGCTAATAATATACATTTAAGTTTTCTTCAACAATTACTACAAGAAACACACAATGCTGTAAAATGTGAGGCATGCAAAAAAAAAAAAAGAGGCGAGTTTGTGCTGTCAACATATAAAATTGCAAATCATATCAAATGCAGTATCAAAATTAGAAAACTTATAGGTGTGTACCTACGAAATTTTTTCACTAGCAAATCTGCAAAAAAATAAAATAAAAAGCTAGTGTAACAGTTACTGCAGTAGTAAGTTATGATTTTTCTTCTAACAATCTGACAAGCACGTAATGGAATTAGAGAATAAAAAAAAGTTGCTTCGGAAATGAAGGTACACTTTTACTTATGTATATGGATGTAATTCAAGCAATTTCAATACACAAAATGGTTTATCCAAAAAATATTAAATGACTTTACATGTTGATACACTATGGGTTGTAGAGAGAATTCCTAGCTGTTTGGGACCATTCATAAATGATGTCACACTTTTTTCAATATATTTACCCACTCCTTTGTCACAAAATTACACTTAAACGCCCCTTTCCCTCACTTGATATTGCATAAGCATATGTACTTGTAGTCCAGAAACAAAGCACATTGTTATAGAGTGAAAGTCCAATTTTTTTTTGAACATTCACTATGTGTTTCGATGACATTTGTAACCAAAAAAATAATAATGATTATATGTATACTTAACTTGTATAAAATTAGATTAAGGTTTACAATAAAAACATAATTAGCATGTAATATAGTAAAAACTATTAATGTAAAAGAACAATTGAAAGCAATAGTGTTTCAAAACTATTGCTTTATAAAAAGCAATCACTGGTTTGAAATGTTTTTATTTTGACTAAAATGTGCGATGTCACTGTTCTTGCTACCATCCTCCCCCCACAGCATGGCATTATTAGTGAGCGACCCCTTATTGAACAGCTGAATCAAGGATTTGTTGTAAGAGAGCAGTCATGGGGAGATTCGCTGTAAAAACAAAATTTTTTGAACTTCGCAAAAAAAATTTTGGAAAAATAATGGGTCACGAATTAAGAGAGAAAAATTATATAATTGAAATATATACAGTCAAACCTTGCTATACTGAACCTAATATATAACGATCCCCCGTTGTAACGAACCTTTCAAATGGTCCCAAATGAAACCCTATGTCACTATAGCATTTTCAAACACTTATAACGATCACAGAAAGTTAGAAAATCGGTTATAGCAATCCCAAAATTTTAAGTCCTATACGATTTATCTCAGCAACATTCCTTGCCATTTGTGTTCTAATCTAGTCAAACACTATCTTTTACAATGGTTCCCCATCTTTTCTCTGAAATCCTCCTATTCAAGCCACATATCTCACCTATTCTTCCTGTGGTAAATAATAAGGTAAATTTTTATATTTGTTTGTTTATTATTAAAAACCAATTTAAAGTTTAATATTTTACTCCTCTACCATGAGTGTTATTTATATATTTATTATATAAAAGTACCTTAGTCAGTTAACCTTTTTTTTTGCAAAATCGGATGTAGCAAACCCTCGGTTATTGCGATCTCCGAAGTTGGTCTGTTGTGGGTTCGTTACATACTGACTGTAATATACATATTACAACATACACACACACACATAAATACATAAGCTGCAATAAAAAATCAGAGATTAAATAAAAATTTTAAAACTAGAACTCAATTTTCCCCAGAAACCATTGTCGTAAGTTTTTTTAAAAGCACCAAATATTTTGCTTTATCTCAAGGTAGAGAAAAAAGTATGATTTTACTCATAAAAAAAATCCTTAAATTATTATAAATTGAAAATTTTCCGGAAAACCGATTCTAATGGATGGTCACAACCCAAAGTTCTGTCTATTATTAGGACTTGCTCGCAGTATGGTAGGATTTGGTATTTTTCTTTTCCTGAGTTTATGGAAAATTATTTAATGAAAAATTTATCAAAAATTTTATATTCTCATTAAATTAAATGATGTTTAAATAAATATATATATATCCATATATATACATATAAATTGCATACACTGTTTCAGGGTTTTTGGAACCTCTTTTTCAATGCAAAAAGTTATAAGGTTATGGATGAAAAGAAATCCAAAAAAAAAAAAAAGTTTATGCATGTTCATGCACATAAGCATGGATATTAATGCATAAAATAATAAATCATCAAACTATTCGAATAGTAAAAGAATAGGCAAACTATTTTACTTATTAAAAACACATTTTGTTTTTTAAGTTTTAACTTTATTTATACAACATTACACTTTAAAGTTATTTTTGTCATTTTACATAATGAGCATACTTTGCTCCACAAATGAAACAATAAATCTGACAGAAAAACCACAAGGAAAAATCAGCTTTGTGTTCACACACATCAATAATTTCCCTTAACATATATAAACAAATATTATACAATGAATACTAAACACATGACATATGGATACAGTAGAATCTCATTTATCTAACCTTTAATTATCTGATGACCTCAAAAAAAGAAAGGGAAAAAAAAAAAAAGAATCAACTGGAAGATAGCATTACAATGAAAAATTTCATAAAATCCTCTGGAGTCTTCATTTTTTAATAGCATTTATGCAATTCTGATACTTTAAATTTTTTCAGGTATTTTTGTATTTTGTTCTAAAACATGATAATTAAATCCCTAAAGTGTAAAACTGAAATAGTTTGATGTTTAATAGGTTGCTTCTAAAACACCTTCAAATAATCTGCCATTTTGGCTGCAATGGCTGACCGGTTTATGAGACTCTACTGTAATGAACAAATATACACATGGAAAATGGTTTGTTTACTAAATAAAGATGCATATCACATGAAAATCACAGCACTCTGCACATTGGTTGGGTTTCTCCAAAAAAAAAAACTAACAATAAAAATGTTTCCAAGTTAATATTTACTAGCTTACGCATGAAATGTGAAAAGTTTCTCTATTATTTCAACACTTTTTTTTTTTTTTTTTGCACTTAAGAATTTTATTAGGTCAAATAAAACGAAATTGTGTGAAAACAATTTTTTTCACACACACACAAAAAAAAAAAACAATTTTTTTTTTTTAGAAAACGAAAAATATAATTTAACTATTTAGACCTAGAACATGATATGTAAAGTCAACATGTGAAAATGAATTTATTGTATGTTGCTTATGTAAGCTGTAAGAGCTAATAAAATTGTTTGAGAATATTTTAATGGGAGAACATTTCTTGTTCCTTGTCCCCTGGACAGTTTCTTCCATCCCAGAAAAAAAATAGCCAACCTTGTTTTGTGTTTGTAAAACAGCAGAGAAATATCATGTCCAAAGTTTTTAGATATATTGCTTGAAAAATAATTCATTTTTTTCATCATACACTTCCTCCCTCCTTCATACATCCTAAAAGACAAGCAATAGCTTCATTGGAGCAAGCTGAAATATAAAAAAGAAATTACTTAAACAGTTGTGTAGATAACAAAAAAAAAAAAAAAGGGGAGGGGTGGGGGACATAAGACAGAACATAACTTTAAACAACTTTGCTGGCCAAAATTCACAAGAAAATTGCTTACAGAAATAATGGTATTTTTTAACATTATCCGTTTTCCGTTTTGCACATTTAACCCTTCACAACACATTTTTTGAAGTGAAGAATAACAATTATGTTCATATTCAGGATCGGTCTAGGAATACGGCAAAACTATAGGTGGTCAATCTACAAGCACCTTAGCTTATATTCAATTATAGAGGACAGCAGGGAAAATACAATTCAAACTTAGCCTTGCAAAGTGACGCAGTGAAAAGATAAAAATACACAGTAACAACATTTGTATGCAGTGTATGTAAACATGATTGGTGATTCATATATTTTTTACTAAGTTCATACTAGGGATGCACCAATTAATCGGCGAATGATAATTTTTTAATTAAAATTACTTTTAGTATGCTAAAAACAAGAAACCATGATGAATGAATTCGTTAACAATACCAGAGATTTCCTCCCCCACCTCCTACCCCAAAAAATAAGAAAAGTATCAGACTATGATTTCACTAAAAAACATACAGAAGATACTACAAAGGAAAGGGAAATTTACAGCAGCACTTTAAATTGATTTTACAACATTCTAAAATTTAAAATGGTGCAATCTGCACCATGACCCCTTCCCCCTTGCAGGTACTACTGCAGTACGCCAATACAATTTTCTGCAGCATAAGGTGTCATTACATCTTAGGTGTAGGTGTAAATACACTCCTATATATTCTAATTTTCAAGCTGTGGGGGAGGCATTTGCTATCAAAATAACAGATCTGGATGTCACACTTGAAGATAAAGAGTCCTACATTGTAAAATAGAAATTTGTGGACGCAAATTGCCAGTAGCTACCAGGCATAGTTCATGTCGATTCAGACAAGTAAAAATAAAATCTCACCTTCATAGTCACAGAAATGTTTGAATTTCACACATGTTAAATTTTAGAACAAAGTGAGCCATAGGAACGTTTTTGTTTTGTTCAAAAAAATTCCTGGCCCGAGATACAAGCAACTAAAGATGACGCCTCCGGCGCAATTTCTTTGACAAAAAAAAAAAAGCCTTTTGACATTAAAAAAAAATATCTTTGTTATTTTTTCCCTCAAAAAAGCCAATCTCAAAAGATTTTATTTTTTTAGTGTTGGTTAATACTATCGATTACTACACTCCCTGAAAAGGAGAGCTGGGGGGAAACTTCTGTCTCATTCTGTCGGTCCTGAATAGGTCAATGATATGCAATTAAGCTGCTTAAAATCTTTATTTATTTCAAGTATTTTTAAACATGACTCCAATTTTCAGACATGAGAGTTTTCAGATCTAAATCTGCAGCATTATGCTTATATTTTGTTTAATTTGTTTTTAATTTCCCAATTTTCATTTATACAAAATATTTTTCTCTTATATATATTGCAAGAGTTTCTGAGTTTTACTTGAATGATTATGCACTAATATTTGTGTTACTTCTTCCTTTTATGAAACTTAGTCTAACTTTCTCATAGTTCGATTAATGGCACTTCTTACTGTTGGACTCTTGGGACCAACAAAAATCCACATAACCAAATATTGTACTTATATTTATGATTTTTTAAAAATACTTTTGTGAATTTTTACATTTTTTCTTCTACCCATTCAAGTCTCAATTGTTCTCCATTTTATATTTGGAGAAGAAAAAAATGAAGTTTGCTATTGCAACATGTGTGATATTACTTATATATTTGTGCCTTGTTCGTGCATCAGCACAAAAGTGAGAGATCAACATATTAAAAAAAACCCTCAACATTTTAATTTTAGGACTCAAACATTATTAAAATAAAAATTTATTTCAAATGTCAGGAGATGTAGCATTGCTCCTTCAGAGATCCAGAAGATCCATTTATTTATTTGAAATGTTTAAGCCCTTTGTAATGACTGTAAGAATAATAATTTTGAAGCTCAGTATAAAATACAACAATGTCAGTATCTACCCTTGGGTCCTTCAGGATCAGTAAAATATTCATGCGTTAAACATTCTTCTGCTGTTAACCTAAAATTAAAAATAAAGACAACTAAAATAATATTTGCATATTACTTAAAAATTACAATAAAATAACTCATTTATTTAATATTAAAGATTTTCTTGTAACACATTCCATTAATTTATTACTGAAATCTTTTAATAATGGGCTACCTTCTGAATGAAATTGCCCAGTTTGGAGGGAAAATGTTATTCTCAAATTTTAGTCAAAGCAAAGCTCTATAGCAGTGGTTGTGTTAGTTTATTTGCCATATTTCGCCCATGTATAAGTGAATAATATTTTATTATGGTCTGTGTAATTAAAGTCGGCACGTCAAGGTCTCACAACTCTATCTTTTCCTCTTCTGGTCACCACGGTTTCTGTGCTAGAAACTTTTCCCTCACGTTGGTTTGGCGAATATGATAAGTAAGTTTGTTGTTTTAGTTGTAATAATAATAGACGGATTCAAATCAGATTTATTTCTCAATGCCAAAAATAGATTGCGTCAGATAAATTATTCTAATATTTTGATGTGTTTCAGAAAGCTATTGTATACCTAATTTATTGCATTTTATATTTTGTAAATATTAAAATCTTATCATAACATTTCAGATTTAATTTATGCAAAATTTAATTTCATTTACTTAGTATCAAAAATAAATTCTTTCTTATTTCTTTTTACAAATTATTCTAATATTTTGAATCAGAGGTGTAGCAATACTATTGCCTTAACTGCAGCGCAAAAAAAAGTCTGACGTTGTTATTTTCTCGCAGTTGCCATGGTAACGAAGTAGGAAACACGACCTTGATGCGCCTATTTTAATTACAGAGACCATAGAATAAATATATGGTACATGAAAAGGCAATAATTGTACCCATTTTGTGTTTAATGGCATATATTAAATAACTGAAAAAGTTTCTTACTTTTTTGTACCCTCCCCCCTTCTTTTCTCTCAGAAAAGGTGGGGATGGCGCACAGTCGAACTTGAAAAATGTACAGTTGCTCAGTGCCTTCGTAAATTTGACTGTTCTAGAGTAATTATTCTCAACCGAGATTCCTATACATTTTGGGAAATAAATTTCCCAGACTTTTTGCCATTGTACAAAATGAATGTAAATAAAGCACACAGGAATACAAGTATCTTTTAGTTTTATGTTTGTTTCGGGAATGAAAAAACATTGAAACTGAATAAATCCATCACTGGATTTGAAACCCAGAATGAATGTGCAGGAAAATATGTTTATTTCTCAACAGTGAATGTTAGTAGAGTAGGGAGAAAAAAAAACATATTTCCTTAAAGAATTTAAAATATCTATTTTACAGAGATATTACTATACCTACTTTTTGCTTAACATTGGTAAAAATCATTATATTTTATAAATATCGGATATTTATGATATACTACCTATCGGCAAGTTATATATACTGATAGCTACTACTACTACTTATGATATTTGACTATACCGATATTATGATACACAACTGGTAAGTGATGGCACACTGATACACAACTGA
Source organism: Octonoba sinensis (assembly GCA_038502835.1). Lineage (NCBI taxonomy): Eukaryota > Metazoa > Arthropoda > Arachnida > Araneae > Uloboridae > Octonoba > Octonoba sinensis. The sequence goes on along the minus strand of CM076605.1, from coordinate 85,541,905 downwards.
TGATACACAACAAGATTTTATATTTCTTGATTTTGCATGTGACTGGTAACATTTGATAAACTTATTTTTGCATCGAGTGGATCAGTTAAAAGGAAATTAGTGGAAATGATTTGAATAAATTTAAATGATTTTTTTTTTGGGGGGGGGGAGGTACTTTTATAATGGAAAGGGAGTTTTAAAAGTTACAAAAGTTTTTCTATTTTCTTTTAATCAATTACTAAATCCAGAAGAAAAACTACCAGAACTGAATTGAATAGTAGAAAATGTCTAAAAAGTAATTAAAATCCTTTTGTTGTATAGTTAACTTATTATTTTGCTAACAAGAATCTCATTTATTGAAGTTTAAATGTTTTTGGATGTATTTGATATTTTTTCTTGTATCTCATAACAAACTTCAAATATACATATTTAAGGGTTACATAAATTGTTTTTTATAAAGTCTCTTTACATTTCATTTCCTTTTAATGCTAAGTTATTATTCTTTGGCATTGTCTGCCTTACCTTAACCCACTGGCGGTCTGGGCTGTGACGTCACGCCATGATAAATCTTTCTCAAAATGGTTGAAGCCGTGATACTAGGATGGGCTTTTTCCACGTCAAGATGGTCTGGAGCGTATATTTGGGATATTCCTTCCCCTTTTCCCAAACAGGTTCCCTGGTGCATCGGAGGCGTTGCTTTTCTGCACATTCCTCAGGCCGTGATATCACGGCCAAAGCCGCCAGCGGGTTAAAATGCCGTTAGTCTTAAACTGTTTTTAAATGCAATCCAATGTTTATTTCATGACTTTTTGGCAAAGCCCTGGTAAACTATTTACTTACAATGAATGCAACTTATAATTAAATATATTAATTGACTGAGAATGAAATGAATAAGAACCTTAATTCATTTTTTAAAAGAACTTATGTTTTCCTGCATTAAATTAAATAAATAAATAATCAAAAACAAAACTGATGAAGGATCCCAACAAGGTGAGTTATATTTGTTAAATTCGTCATTTTTCACAAAAGTTAAATTTTCATGTGTTTTCAGTTCAGCTGAGAGTTAAATTTCAACATGCAAGGGAAATCGATATTTCTTTGAAATCCTTTATTACTGTCTATTTTTAGGCAGTTGTTTGCTAGTGTTGGTAAGTAATGGAAAAGAATAGTTAAAATTGAACTTCTCATTGAGTGGTCTGACTTAATCTTATTTTTGTGAATTCATTAATTGACATTATACAGCAACAAATATAAAGCAAGCACTCTACATAATAAACCAGTGTCCATAGATAGTAGTTAGAAATTGCAAAGCCAGACATAGCGCAGTTCAAATTCCGAGTTTCCATGCTCAAATGCTAGCCAGCAAATTTATTATGGAGATGTTTTCTGCAGAAAAAAAAGTGATTTAAAAGTATCAAAGCAAAAAAATCAAAAAGTAGGCCCTTTAAGTTTTTACTAGACAAATAAAAATTATGTATTTAAGCAGCGTAACTTCTAATGAACGTATATAAGTACTTGCACAGTATACAAGCATTTTTCCCCCGCCCAGACCAGATTCAGATTTATGTTCACTGGCAATATATGATTCTTCAAAATCAGAAAAATTATTTACACTAAGCTCTATCTCTTTTTGAGTGAGATATATGGGATCTTTTTTTTACCCATAATTTTTGAAGCCATATTTAGCTTATTTGCAGAAAATGTGAACCGATAATGAGGATCAACCAAGCTGAAAATCTACTACACATACGCTGTGAACGGCCACTCAAACTGCTGAATGTGGAAACTCGTGGCAACTAAAAACATAGCTAAACGCCAGAAACTGGATATGTGATCTTGGCTCACCGATCCCCGAAGGTAAAAGGGAGGGTGATGAGCATTTTCTTTTCCAAGGGGTAAAATAGATGATTCGAAAGTATCATGGGGTCTCACAGCAATTAAAGGTCAAATTACATGCAAAAAAAAAAATGGAAAAATATTTTTAAAACTAGATTGTTAAAAAGGCTGTAATATTTAATAATTAAAATTAACTGACATGGTCACAAAATCTTAAAGGATAAAAATAATTTTTTAAAAATTCCTTAAATTGTCGGCTGAAATTTTGAGTGGACGCAGCAAAGTGATGTTCGTGCAAGTCCTTTACTACAAAGCTGAAATGTAAGAAAGATTAAAACAATTGTAAGCTCAAAGTTAAACGTTGTTCAAGAGGTAGACAAAGATAGTATACGAGAACTAGGAAGTTTTACCGAAGCCAAAGCAATCGGATGTATAAAATCGGGACTGATCTTTGAAAGCGCAAAAAACACAAAATTAGTAAAAGTTGGTGGGTATGTAAACAGGCTACATTCCAAAATTTGCATAGAAGAAAAATAAGAGAAAAATAGCCTTCCAAAATTAACGGATTTTCGTGGTAGAGAAAGTTTTAATTTCCACAATTACCAAAAGTACGGAATTCCGTTAAAATATGGAAAAATCACATGTCTGTATAAATCAATTACATAAACAATACTTACCTGACTTTTGGGTTATAAACTAAAAGCCCAGCAAGTAAATGTACACAAGTGGTTCTTTGATCTCGTAATTTTCTCTGCAACAGCATATATCTGGAAGAGAAAAGTTCCCATTTATGACATATATATTTTATTTTCCATCGTATTATAAAATCTAGGAGACAAGAAGGGGCATAACTTTGTTGTGATACTGAAAGGAATATCCTCTCTATTGACATACTTCCTCTGATGTTGAAATCGTGTATCAATTTATAATAGGCAATCAATCAATATGATGTTGATGTGTTTTTCATATTTTAAAAAAAAGAGAAAAGAAAAAAGAAATAAAAAAGCAGCCATAATTTACTTTTTGTCACTGCCAATGCAAAGTGATGAATCTGATCTTTGCAATGTTATTATCACAGCAACTTTATGTCTGAAGATTTTTTTCCCTTTTATTTATTAATTTTTATTTCAATACCTAAATATTTATAAATGAAAATGGAAAGAAGAGACAAGTTTGCTACTTTAGGTATTTCTAATGACTACATAAAACGTTACAAAAATTCACATTAGAAATTGGTTTTAAATAAAAAAACATAAAATTACTTACTTGTTGCAATCATTGGCTGTAACATTGCATTGTTGAAATAATTCAGATATGCCCTAGTGTGAGGACAAAATTGCAAATCAATCAAGTAACTCCAAAAATAAAAAAAGGAAAAGATAGAAAGGAGGGTAGAAAGAAAAAAAAAAGAAAAGAAGGAAGAAAGAAAAAAAAGATTTTGGAAAACCAACAAATACAGCTTCCAAAAATTATGTATATTCATTTTTTAAATTCTATATTTTCTTAGAAAAGTTATAGTAGTTGCTCTACTTTTTGAGGTATTCATTCCATCCTCAGAACAACTCGGTTTCCAATCACTCGATTATAGAAATTTTCCGATTATGCCCCTTCTGAATCAGAGCATATCTTTTTCCTGTCCAGTTTTTGTTTGCATGTCAGTCTCTTTGGCTCCATTTTTGTGCAAACTTTTTTCATTTGAAAAACCTCAGTCAAAAGCTTTCTAATTGTCTCTCTCTCAATGTTTGTTATATCTTATATTATCTGAGCACTCAAAGCTCAGTCTTTAGGCACAATTTTATTCATTAATCTTTTTTAATGTTTTCATCAGCTCTTGGTGTCAGAGGTCGACCAAAATGCTCATCTTCAACATCCTTCCAACCTTTTAAAAATCACTTATGCCATCATTCAAAAATTTGACTATGTGACAGGCAGGGTTGGTTCAACTCTGCCCAACCCGAAAAAACCCAGTTGCAAAAACCCAAGTTTTTGTTTTTCAAAATTATCACTTAAAATTATATTTTACTTAGACCAAATATAATACATACTTTCATAATATTCACATTATACGTCATGGGTATAAAATTTGAGGTTTAGCTCAAAAAGAAACCTACTTGAAAGAACCCAGAAGTGGGTTTTTTCAAAATTCTTACTCAAAATTGAACTTTGCTTATGTAATTATAAAAAATACAGATTTAGACCAAACATAATAACATGCTTTCATCTTACAAATTTTATTTTACTACTATTTAGTTTTTACTATTACTACCCTACTAACCACTAGTTAATAGGGTTATTAAAGAATCAGATAAATGTTTACCCTGTTTTCACTAACATATATAATAAATAACTTTCAAATATAAAACTGTGTTGTATTGTCTTCACTTCATTTTCTCTTAGCTTGCATTAATGACATGTTCAATTTCAGATTTTATTAACTTATTTATAAATTGAATAATTATAATATTTATTTATTGTCTTGCAGGTATTATTGTTAATATCTCAACCATTTTAAATTGCATAGGTTGCTATTCTTTATGAATGTTAATTTCATTCGAAATCATTTGGTGCCACGGATAAATTTTGACTTCAGAAACTTGTGCTACAGATTGATACAGGAAATTCTGATACTGGGTTGGTGAGTAAAAAAACCTCCTGAAACCAACAGAAAATTTATGGAACATTTCTGGTATGTGATGTTTATGGAGATGGTAAAACTTACAACACCAAACATGAACTCAAAAAGCTATTAACAGCCGGAAAAATATCTTAAAGGGCACTAAAAAACATTCTATTTCCACAACTTGAAGTATGGTTGAAATAATTGGCCTTATTATTTCGTCTGGCTTTCTAGCATGCATTAAAAAGAATAAAAATCATAAAATAAAAAGTAATTAACTTTTTATAATTCAAACTGCAATAAGCTGTAATTTTCAGAAAAGCTAAGTACATATTTGTAATAATAATGAAGTTTTTCACTAGGCCTGTTTTTTCACCACTATAGTGTATGAATGAATGAAACTAAAAATGTTTTTAAGACTACACAAGAAAAATTAGGACCTTTTTCTGAATTTCGTGAAAACATAAGAGCTGTTTAGGGTCCCCTAAAACAGTTTTATGATTAAGGGCTTATTAAGGGTTTTTAAGGGCCCATTGGAAATTCTTCTGTAACAAAAATTTTATCATACAGCACAATGTTATAAGTTCTTACTACATTCTACAGCAAAATTCAAATACATTAATAAAGAACAAAATATAACAAATTTTCTATGAAAATAAACAAAATTTTTTAAAACTTACCGGCAAACGATCATCATTAGGTAATCCTAATAAATTAATTATATCTTCACAGACGGCTTTTATAGTTGTACCAACAAATAGTTTCTTTTTGAGCAATAATTCAGCAAAAATGCACCCAACTGCCCTGTAAAAAATGTCGATAGTAAATATAAGTAAAATAATTTAAAAAAAATAAAATAGAACGGTTTAGAAGTTCTTTATTATTTATAAATTACAATATTTTAAGGATATGCAAGTAATAAAAATAATAACTTTGAAATTAAATGGAACAGAAAAAAAAAAGAGTTGGCATTTTCCCTAGAAGATCAGCTAATGATTCAAAAGTTTGATATTTCCATTTCATTATCCAGGGGTTCTTTGGGTTTCGGGCCGCATATCTATGATCTTTAAAAAGTCACCAGTATTGAAAAGTACACATGCCAGAACATACGAGTTAGATAATTACCTCCCGCTATGCACACACAGCAATAATTCTTCTGCATATTTGCAATAAAAAAAGGAGGAACATTTTGAGATGCCTGCAGAAAAGATTTTTTTGTTTATTAATGTGAATTTAAATATTTCACTAAAAATTTAAAACACAGTCATTTAGGGTGACATTGATCCATGGTGGGTTATCTTCGAACCACCTCATATTTTTTAGTATATTTGACTTCAAAATCTAATGCTGCACTCGGCTGACTAGGTTATAAAATCAGTTTTCTCTTCTTAATTTTATGAAGTAAGTTTGCAACACTGTACATAGATAATTGTATAATGCAGTCATTTTAAAGTCAATGCTTGGAAGCAATTTTTCAATACTAGTTTGAAGTTGTTGAAATTCTTGATGATGCTAGAATGCACTATCATAAATTATAGAAATCCTGTGATGCTTTGAAATAATAAAAAATAAATATTTAGAAATTTTATTTTACTGGTTCAAAGTTGCACAACTATAATACTTTTGTTAAAAAAGATTCTTTTTAAAATCACTTTTCTCACATGGTTAAAAGCTACCCTAAATGGAAGGATCATTTTGAAAACAACAGGTTAATAATTCATTTTATAAATGGTTTTTACCAGGGCTCGAAAATTATCTCGCCCAACATGCTCGGACCAAGTAAAAATTCCGATTGGGCATGAATTTTTTCCCGTTACATGCCCAGCAGGGCATGTAATTTTTTAATCAAATATTTCTTTCTAAAACTTTATTCTTTTCTACTTTATTGAAAAATCACCACATCCTTACCGAAGCTAAAAATTCACATGTTGACTGACCTGGATATCAACAGTAAAATTTGTAATACAATTTAAATTTTGCGACTGTTGACTAGTAACGACTTATTATGTAATATTTATCTCTACTGTAATTCTTTAATAATTTAGACTAATGTTAAAATAATTCTTGATTCAGATATAAAGCTTTTAATTTAATTTTAAGTCTGATTAATGCTCTAGGACAACTTTTAAATGCAATAAAGCAACTTCTGGGTATATAAAAATTTTGTTCGGGCATGTAAAATTTTAAAGATTTTTTGAGCCCTGGTTTTTAAAATTGTTATTTCTTAATTTTTGACACATGAAATATTTTGTAATATGGAGTTTTAGGAAATGTTCTCCAAATTTTAATAGAGGTTTTTAAAAGACTATTATCTCTAATTTAATTGGCAGTTTTAGAAGTAAATGTTGACATTATTTTGATGAGGAATTTTTTGGACTATTATCCTGATCCCAATGAGAGTTTTTGGGTAGTTCTGTTCTTAAACGATATTTTTAAGGACTGTGTCAACATTTTAATAGGGAATTTTTAAAAACCAATTTTGTTGCCCATATTCAAATGGGGAGTTTTAACTATAGTTATCAATTTTTTAAAAGAGAATGATGAATATGTGTCATTTGGATGTTTTGCATCTAAAAGCTCCCTGTCGTATTGAAAAAGGGATTCCAAGCAATCCCGAAACATATGTTGCATTTTAATGCTTATTTGTGCTTTCTTAACGTGAAATTATTTTCTATTACAATTTACTTGCACAAAGTTAAATTATTATTATGTGTCATGTGATGCTCCTTCTTACCCCCAGGAATTATGCAATATTTGAAATAGCCAGTGCAAACCATAGCACATCACCTACTAATAAATAAATAAACCAGCATTTCAAATAAAATTTTCATTTATGAAAAGATTTTCCTTCTAAACTGATCATTATACCACAAAAAGTAGTTTTACACACATTTTCATTTCTATACAGCAAAGGGCAGAACTATTTTTAGCAGTTCCAATAGAGAGATAAAATTTATTTCTAAACCATTTGTTAGCAATTTAATGTTCAACTGTCAAAGTATTGCAGGGTTCATACAAGATTTGCTTAATAAAAAATAAGGACTTTATAAGGACTTTGTCAAGGTAGAAAATAAGCAGTGTTAGCGAACATATATATCGTGACATTTAAAAACTTATCATGATGTATTTTTACCAAGCTATGAACTCTGCATAGAATTCTTATTAAATGTATCTTAGACACTCCATTGACTCACTTCTAAAAAGCTTGTGGTAAATGCAAAATATTGAAAAATTTAAAACTGATAATTCTACAAAAAAAAAAAAAAAAATATGCATAAACCAGTTAAACAAATGGGAAAAAGAATTATGACTATAAAGAATTTAAAAACGAAAATAATGAGAAAATCTTCCTTCTCCTTAAAATCATATATTTCTTCTTTACATACAAATGGAAACAATATTACTTAAAATTTGTAAAATTAAGTATGATACCTATAAACAATACATTATTTTTCCATTACATGTTTTAATTTGTGGGATGTTAAGATTGTCATTTTCTCATGATCATGAACAAATCAAAATTATGAAGAAATATAATATTTGATTCTCACTATGAAAACTTTTTAGCTTGAGTGAAAAGAAAACTTTGTTATTCGTGAAAAGATATTGATACCATTGCTGTTATTAGTATAATTTTAGCAGAAGTTAATTTGCACTAGCAAAATAAAGGTTATGTAAATGCTTTAGTCATATTTATCATAAAAAGCAAATATTCATATAAACATCACATTTCCCAACATTAATTACAAGACAAAGTTACTATAATTTCAAAATAATTTTGTTACCAGATTTACCAAACCAGTCATTTTGAGTGTTTCGAAACTTCCATTTAGCATGATTTGTTAATAATTATAGTGCAACTTTCAATTGCATTGGCCTTTCCTAATGTAGGACAAGTTAAAGTGACTGAAAGTTTTATTATAATTAGTAGCAACTTGATGTAAAATGAAAGTTTAGAAATGGTTGAAAACGGCACGGTAAATCTAGTGTTAAAGGAAGAGAAATCAATAGCTAATTATTTCTATCCCATATGAAATATCACTAACTTTAAGGCGTTTACAAATTAAAAAATTAAAAATGAAAATTAATGAAAGCATAAGAATTGAACAAAAACTTTTCAATTAAGAGTCAATCTTTTTCTTCTTTTCATCTATTTTAATACATAAATTAATTTCCTGGCTTTTTTCCTCCTATCTTTTTCTGTAACTATTAGATTTTATAAACAATTGAACATCTTTTGCTGCTTCTGCTTTTTCGACCAAATCCTCTGCCATATTTGCTAACTCTGATTTCTCCTTTTGAATACACCTTTTCTTTTGCTTTAAAAAATGTATGTCATCAATTATTCTTTTTGGTTTCATTTTGGCAGAGGCAGACTGTTACTACTGCCTTTGTCCTGTTAGATGCTGCTCATATTTTATTCTGGAGGACGCCACTGACCTTCTCCCTTCTCCTTTCCTCAGTTATAACCACTTCATGTAGGAGATCAATGTTCTTCCAACTTTCAAATATGATTTATTAGGTTGGAATTTACGAAAAATATTTGAATAAGACAGAAATGGATAAAAGTAGTTATTGCCTGCATCAGTTATGGCTTTTGTTACTTCAATAAATAGGATAATTCTTTGTTTTAATCCTGCCTGTAGTCTTCCTTCCTTCACCTATTATCACCTAACTATGCATAAAGGGCAGAAAATTGTAACTGGATTAATGAACTTCTAAGATCAAGAAGAGGCACTATCAAAAACCTTAGTCTTATTTTTCCTCAAACTTAACAATTATTTTATAATATTGGAAAAAAATCTCCAAACAGAAGATTGCTGATTTTTTTTCATGCTTTTTAATTATGAATGAAAGCAGAAAGAATTGCCAATTTATTTTGCAACAATATTATAATGAGTACTTGAAAGGAAAAACCTCTAATGCTAAACACCGCCAAAAATTAAAAAAAAAAAACTAATAAAATTACATACAAAGGGGGGGGGGGGGGGCATTTTAGACAAAAATATTTTGTTAACTAAATTATTAATAAGGTTGTAATATATAATAATTACAATTAAATGGTATAATATCACTAAAACGTAAAATAACTTGTGAAAAATTTCTTATATTTTCGGGCAAATTTTCAAGTGGGCGTGGCAAAATTACGTCGGTGCAAGCTCTTTACTACAGAAACTAGAACTTAATAAAGATAAAAAATAATGGTCAGCTCAAAGTTATTGATACCCACGAGGCAGAATCGGGCAGTAAATGAGAACTAGGAAGTTTCACCGAAGCCGATGACATCGGATTTCGAAATGCATAAAAAAATCGGGACCGAAACTTGAAAGTGCAAAAAACTGACAAAATGCGTAAATTTTACTCCTAATGTGTAAAAGTTGTTAGTAGGTATGTATGTTAGCGCGTTACTTTCAAAGATTTGCATAGCAAAAAGGGGAAGATAGTTTTCCAAAATTATGGATTTTTCACGGAAACTAAATTCTTAATCTCCAAAATTATGGAAAATACGGAAAAATCACATGTCTGAAGAAGTTAAAGCGCAAAAACTTATTTTTATTATTTCAGAATAAAAGCAACCATTAACAAAAAACATAACTGAAAAACGAACCCTTTACGAATATCGCGATGGCAAAAATCAAACTATACGTTTTCAATTGCAATTACATTTCATTTCCCTTCTTTTAAAAACATTTGTAATATCTAAAAACCTGCGGCAGAAACGTTCCCGATTTTTCTTTGAAAGTAGGTTAGTCTACTTACACGCGGGTTTCCGTTTGTTTGTCTGAAAGTTAGGGGTTCGGTTTACATGCGAATGGATAATACGCAAGTATATACGGTAAGATTTTCGTAAAAGTAAAAAGAAATTTTATTTGTTTACTTCATAATTAAAATTAAAAAATAATTGAAAGGAAAACAATATGATTCTTGTAAAGGATGCAAAACGATTACGCAAAGAAAGGAACGCATTAGTTTCTTTGCTTGCACGTGGAAATTAGGAATACGTATTTTTTGCTGCAATGACGATGAACTTTTACGAAAAAAAAGGACTGTAAATGAAAAATAAGGACTATAAGGGTCCTTATTAAGGAGTACCAGAATGTAAGGAGTTTATAAGGACTTGTAAGGACCGTGCGAACCCTGTATTGGTTTGTACAGATTTTTACTTTGTGTTGTTCAGCATTATTTCTAGTTGATATTTATTACATTGGTTAAATTAGTAATCATAAAGAAGTTATTAGTTAGCGAGAAAGAATGAAAACATGCATCATTTTCAAAGTTCACCACTGAGGTATTCACTTCAATTCAACCTTCATTAATAAATTATGAAATATATAAATATATATTACATTTTACTTTATACTTTAAAGAGTGAACACATGTTTTTAAATAGCAAATACAAAGCTATATATATAAAAAGTCTTATGCTTACAAAAGTTAAATATTTTAAGATCAACCAAATAAATTTTTTAGTGAATATGGCTAAATAAATAAATAAGAGGTTCAGTGGGCAAATCTTCTAATCTATAGAATAAGAATTTATTCCAAGATTTCATATTCTTAATAACTTATATATTAGATGTGAACTGAAAGAAGGCTCTATTATTGCAAAGAATTACCGGCATGCAACATTTAAACTCATGATCAATTAATTGTGAAAAACTAAATGTTTTCTTTCAGAATATGATCATTGCTATAATAAAGCAACAAATTAGATATATATATATATATATATATATATATTTGTCTTTTAAAACTTAATCATAATTTTTCAGTTTCATTCAATATTTCCTGTACTGTTTATTATTATTACTTTTTAACAATAGAAATATTATGCATATAGTATAAAATTTAATAAAGTTTAAGCAAAAATAAAATTGAAGAGACGATTCTGCCTTTAACTTCTTTGACATTTGGAACAAGCACATAAATTTTACTTAAAAAATTTTAAATAAAGGTTTTAATAAAAATAAATTAAAATTTTACTTATTCGCCTTTTAACAAGGCTTATTAAACATCAAAAATGAAAAAAAATCCAATTTCTATACCAGTTGCAAAAAGATTTTCTTTTTCCAAATGTGCATTAAAAGCATAAAGACAGGAAATTATAAAAGAAATATTTTTCATGAAAAAGTTATATATACCACCTGTACGTAAAATCAGGTGATGTATATTCATCCACACTGAATGTGGCATACAAGAAAAGCATCTTTTAAATACCAAGACACCAAAGAAAAATAATAAAGACATCAGTCATAAAATTTAGTAATTTTTAAAATCTAAAATACAAGAAAAAAAATACAGACTTTTTAAGGAACATATTAGATGTTTTCCAACACAGGAAGAACAAGAACATCATAATGTAGAACAAGACAGAAAAGCATTAATGTTTATAAAAAAAGGAATCTTACCACATATCTATTGCAGGGTGTTGCTTTTTAGAGCCCAATAAAATTTCAAGTGGTTTATAACTGAAAATATGAAATGCATGTATCATAATGTAAACTGAATAATGTGCTTTTTACAAAACACTATTCATGAGTTATGTGCACATGTACATAAGGCATAATACATATTCATGAGGTGTACACACCATTTTGGGTACCATTGTACCCGTGTTCTAGGGGTTTAGACTTCCCCTAGAACAGCGGTTACCAAACTGTGGTACGTGTACCACCAGTGGTACGCAAAGCCACTCTAGGTGGTAAGCGTGTAGGTAAAAAAAAATGAAAAAGAAGGGGCAGACTGGTGCTATATACTAATTTCTAATGTGCTTTGAAAGTACGTATTAAAAATATATTTTATATATTTCATATATTTTACGTATAGAGCTTTATTTTAATAAACGCTTTTTTTTTTGCCTTAATAACGAAAAAAAATGTTTTGATTTATATTACCTAGTCTTCCTAGTATTTTCCTATAATTTATCATTATTATATTCTATATAATAAAATTATATTCGTATTGGTACGCAACTAGCTTTCAAGAACAAGGGTGGTACGCAAAAAAAAAAAAGATTGGGTTGCAGGTGCTTCTCCATGTAAAAATTTGTAGAATTGAGAACATGCATGTGCAAGGCCTGTCCAAAAAAAAAAAAATTGCCTGATGGGACCATGGGGTACTTCTGTCACCCTCCGTATACATGCCTACAGTTATATATAAATTACAATGCATGGATATATTGGAAATATTAATATCTGGAAAGCAATATACTGCGCCGTGGTATAAAAATCCTGATTCGCCCAGCTCTAGTAAGCTTGCCCTTACCTTCTTTTTTTGGAATCCACCACTGGTTGCAAGCTGAAAATATACTTTTAAAAATCTTGCAACGGCCTTGATACAAAGTTTATTTGTGCACAATATTACATTTTGTAATGCTTGACTGTAATTTAAAATACTTTATTATTCAATAAAATGAGGTTTTTTCGTTCAAACTGTGACTTCATTTTTTTCAATTGTTCTTTGTCAAATTGCGATCCCCTTTATCATCCCCAGGTTGAGAAAAGCTGATGTAAACGATGCAGAAGGATTGCGTACAGCAAGAAATGCTACAGCTAAACAAATGATCACAGAGTTAACTCAGAATGTTGAGTGATCAACAGGAAATGATCTACTTAGCTGGTTTTGGGTTGAAAAAAAAAACCTTTTTTTTTTTCATTGATGTGCATGGACCAGTGTAAAAAATATTTTTAAAAGGTGAAAATAGCAACCTATCTCTAGAAAAAGAGACCAATGTTTTAAAAAATGTGACTTTAAGTGAAAAAAGTGAATTGCGACAACCCTCCTGTTTTTTGTACATAAAGACATCACATTCCAAATATAAGACAGAAAATGATAATTAATGCTAGCTGCAAATAAACAACAGATTTGTGGAACATCGGTTACTTTACCGAATATATCTGCAGAAAAGAAAATTTCAATGTAAAAGTCATAAAAACTTACTTTAGAACACAATATGCTAGTGATCCCATCAAAACAGGGTCTGAAAACAACAATAGTAGTTAAAAAAGTATTCGCTATTACATTCTTGACGAAAGATTAAAACAAGATTAACTACATATGCAGACTTAATAAATTTTCAAGAATATAAATTTCTACCAAAATTTAACTCCAAGTAAGAAACATCACTTAAAAGATAGACACAAAACAAAGGCTGAAACAAGATTAACTAAAAATGCAGAGCTAATAAACCTTCAAGAATATGGCAATATTATTAAGCGAACAAATTTCGTTTGCTTAAGGAACATACGAAAGCTACATGAAAGTGAAAATCAAACCAAAGCAAAACCGACTGTTTCGACCAAATGTTCGGACATTTACTACCCAGAGATTCTTGGGCTCAGTTCAAGGCCACACATTTTCCCCTTTTCTTTGCTTGTAAACTGGCAACATAAGTATCCTTAACTGCAAAGTTTCTTAACTATGGAGAAATAGGCTGAGAGCAAGAGAAGAAAGTAGTTCTCAGCGTGGGGTCCGATTATCGAGTGAAATTAAGCACTTCACTATAGAAATATGATAAGGTATTTTAACCCACATATATATAGTGTTTATTTGTCATACTTTTCATAAAATGTATTTAACTGTGTATAAAAATTAACTTTTAAACTTTGTTACATTTGTTTATATTTTTCTGATACACTGACAAATGACTTTTCAAACACGCAATGTGCCAAACAGAATGCTTAATCAGATTATTTTGCCAAGTTGGTAGCTTGGTGTCTTTTAGACATCCTCCTTGTGACCCAACAGCCGACCTGTTTCCTCATTTCTTTGCCACGCATTGTGACGTCATTGCCAAGAAACGTTGCAGTCTAGTATAGTAGATTTGGGGACATACAAACGTTCATGCGTCCGGATCAATCGCATTTTGGTAGTAAATTTTAGTATTTGGTAGTAAAACCATAGATATTTTCAAAATTCTAACTCATCAAAACTCTCTTTTTAGGGAATTTCCGAGTTGTAATAAAAACTTATGCTATATAAAATATTATTTTTGACAGAACACCAATTCTTTCTGTAGAGCCATAAAGCTAGACTAAAATAATTTTGATTGTAATCAACTAGTTTTACTCACTCAGATTTTGATCCCAAAGTGATGCCAAAGGACTGTGCAAACAGTTCCCGAGGTTGATGAGTGACATTGATCGGGATGCGATAGTCCCGTAGCGTATTAAAGGATAGATTTCACCGATACAATAGATTGCATGACAAGGATTGATTTTAATAAATAATACTAAAATAAATGTTAAACAAACAAATAGCATTTTCTGATTCCAATAATAACTATTTAATGAAGCATTAAGCTCTTAAATTTAGTTATTGCAAACATTAACAGCAATGAGAAAAGTGATGCAAAATTCATACCAGTAACTGTAATATCATTGCCATCCAATGAAGTTGTATCATGATATATATCTGGATTAGTGTAATCAGCTGTAAAGAAAATAGGAAGAAAAGACAGCCATGAAACTGCTAAAAAACAGGTAACTAAAACTTAACTGTGGCATCAAAATCGCCAATAGTTTGAAGAGGCATAACATTTTTTTAATGGTTATCTACGATGAAGAATAAATTACTGTGGAGTTAGAGATTTTACAGTACATAGTGTTATAAATATGCAATATATTTCATTCTGATTTATCTAATAGTTGCATGTTATTGTAAAGCGAATAATATACAAATTATCTGACTTCTTTTAAACCCAGCGGGAATTTAAACCAAACACTAAGTTTTTAGTGTATGACACACCTGGATTTTTGAGGATTTTTCTCAACAAAAAAAATGTATTTTGGTCTGTAAAATGCAGCATTCATAATTTTATCTTGTTGCTTTTTTCATCTTATTTCTGCACAAAAACAAACATTTGGATTTTGATATTTACACCTCACTTAAATAAGGATTTCCCAATCTATGGGTCACGACTCCATTCAGGTCATGAGGTACTTCTTATAGGGTCGTGATATTGCTTCTGATTTTAAAATACTTAAAATTATAAGGTTTCCAGCCAAAGCTGTCAAAAGTGATGGATTTTGTATCACTCACTTTCTTCAGGGCTTTTTGTTTTTATTTCAGTCCTGGTGACAAGAAAAAGGGGTATATCCCTTTCTTACTTTGCTTACGAAACTAGATAGTAGCATTGAGTTTTGGCTTTGATATTGACAGATTTACCACTTGCCATAGGTCCCTTATGTATAGGGGACCATCACAGTACTTCACTACTTAACCATATAATTACTGTTTCGCCTATTTTCTTCCTACTACTCTAGGCCAATTCCAATCATTTTTGAGAGAAGCGATTAACATTTAGACACTCCTACACTTTAATTATAATAAAAATGTATGTAATGGATCAAACATTTCGCAAATAATTATTATAAATACAAATGAATCGTTTATTTTGAAAAAGAAAGAACTCTCAGCAATAATTTATTAATTTTTATGGCATAGTTAATCAAAAATTGTTTTAATTTACTAGTATTGCATTGCTGTTATCTACTAAAATAAAATAGTAAAAGATCGGACCCGTTAAGTTTTATAACTTTTCACAAGCCAATCTTTCTATCTTCTGAGAAAAAATTTTCTTTTTAAGAGTTACCTTTTCAAAGTAAAAGATTCAATTTTGTTCAAAAGAGATTTTAAGTACCCTCTTGCCCAGATAAGGATGTAAAGGATCTGTCTAGAAAGTGATGAGGCTGATTCCATAAAATTCATTTACATGCAGATAATTTTACACATAATATTGTTTAAAAAAAAGCTTTCTTCAGTATAAATACACTATTGCTAAAAACTCGGTCATCTGTTGAATTTTGTAAAATTGTACTTGTTCAGTCCAACAAACTACCAGAGTAAATTTGTCTGTTTTACAGTGTCCCTGGATACTGTGAAATAAATAAATTTTCAATGGTGTTTGAAGCAGCTTATAATCCAACATAACACATGCACACACACACACACATATATATATATATATAATATACATGCAAATACAGGTGTGTGTGTTTTGTACAAATATATAGGGTCCCTAGTAAATTATTTGTTGAAAATAGGGTTCAACCTAAAAATGGTTGGGGACCACCGATTTAAATGATGCTCTTAATTGAGATTTCTTTAAAAATTGTTGGAAAAATTACCTATTTTTAACACTCCAGAACTGTGAAATAAAATATTCTCTGGATTGAGGTTTCTAAAATTAAAAAAGAAAGAAAAAAGAAAATACTTCATGAGGTAATATGAAATCTTAGAGAATCATTTCATGATTAAATTTAGCTAAAATAACTCACCCATGGCAGTAATCAGCACTGTGCAAGTATTTCAAACCACAAAATATCTCTTCCATGACTTTTTTAACCTAAAAAAATATTGCTTTATGTATGCGGTTTGTATGTCTTGCATTTTAGATATTCATTGAGAATAAATAATCCAATAACACAATTTAATAACAGTACAAAACATTAAAATACAGTAAGACATTAATTGATAGATGCCTTGAGCATACATAAACTTAGAGGTTCTTCGTCAAGACATCCGGTTACAGTTAAGCTTCCTTAGTGAATACACTACACCATTAAATTTTTAGTCTTCATGCATTGGGCCCAAAAGATGTAAGTGACAAGAAAAAGTTTTTGAGAAAATTCCATGCAAATACAAATCATACGAGAGCTTTAATGTAATTTTTTAGCACCTGTAGGAGCCAGGATTAACATCTTTTGCCAAAAAAAAAAAACAGATAAATATTTCTCATATAATTTGCATTACTTATTTTTGAAAACAAAAAAGAACAATAGAGTACCAAAAAAATCCTCATTAGAATAATAAGGATAACAGTTCAAGCAAAAACAAAAACCTACAGAAGGTGGCCCAAAGATCTTTTAAAAACCCCCATCTTCTTAACTCATTTGTTACTGATAAAATTGCTAATATCAGTAGTAGCAGATTTAGGTTTGAGGGCGCCCTAGACCCGAGACGATATGGCGTCCTCCCCCCGAAAAAAATTGAAAAATAAAAAAATTATTGTATGAGTCAACAGAGACTTGTATAATTTATCATGGTGAATTAATGTTGTTTTATAATAAAGAGCAAAAAAATGTTACAATTAAATTTTGAATGAAAAATATGAAAAAAAAAAAAAAAAATCCAATTTTGTAAATAAATAATATGCTAGCATTAAAAAAAGTTTTTAAAATCTTTTTGTTAGATATTTCAGATTTTAGTACTAGCCTGATTAATTATTTTAACAAAGAAATTCTACCCTCAAACTAGGACAATGTTTAGATAGTAAGAGCACAATAATATAAACTTTAAAATTTGGTCTTACAGTTTACATAAAATCCAGTCGATTTTTATTTTTAGTCTTCTTAAAAATTTTGGCGCCCCTCAAAATTTGCCGCCCTAGGCCTGGGCCTCACGAGCCTAAGCCTAAATCCACTACTGAATATCAGAACAATATGTAACTACAGGAAAGCTTCAAAAATATTAATGTAGAAGAATTTTAATTTAAGGGTCAATACACCCTTTGACTTTTGTTACAATATCCTATTTTTATAACTGTTTCACTTTGCATCTCGGTACATCCTCATCTGGAATATTTCTTCTATTCCATAAAATTAGGAAAAGAGTTCAACTGGATATGATGAACAAATATACTTACCACATGAGGAAATAAAAATGATGGGTTTTGTAATAAATCAGTTAATGAGTGTGGGCAATCTTCAAAAACTATCCAAATGCTGAAAAAAATATACATAGTGTTAAAAACTAAAAGTCAGATTGCACGACTACATATTGATTTAGCAAAACATTTTTCAAATATTGTGCATTTTCGATTTTTTTCTCTAAATATAAAAAAAAAAAAAAAAAAAAAATCGGATTTTTTAAATTTAAATCAGATTTTTTAAAAATTTAAATTGGATTTTTTAAAAAAAACCTTAAATATTTTGGATATTTAGTATGTTACATTCATAGAAACAATTATGGCATGTCAATCAATATGCAAAACCACACTTTAAGCTATTTTCACAGCGATAAATTTTTTTAAATAATAATAATGATAAACAAATTTTAATATAAATGCATGACTCAAATGAAACTTAATCCTACCAGAAATGTACACTCGTGAGTACAGAGAAAATGAACAAATTTAATCTGAATTATTTTGCTGTTGAAATCTGAAAGAAGTAACCATTGTGTGTACTTAATTTTTACATTGATTCATCATTAGTCATTTTACTTTAATCATTTTTCTATTTTATAAATGAAAAACCTGAAATATTTTTTATCCATTTAGTAAAATCATATGCTCACACCATTACTAAAAACTGAAACTTTTTGTTTTAATCAAATATCTTTATTGAAAACTTCTATGATAAAAAATATTAAAATATTTAAGAAGGAAAAATCCTTAAGCTATTGGGGGACATGGATGAAACTTTAAGGATACATATTCAAAATTGTAACAATTGTTGTTTTAAACACTATCATTCTGAAGTATTTATTGTGTGCATATATTAAATAGATCTAAAATACTATTTTTAAGATAAAAGCACAGAATGGTTCATGGTTATTATAAATTCTAATTTGAATGCTTGAATGAATTATGCTTTGCTGTTAAGATGCTTGAAGAATAAGATTAACATTGTAAAATTTAAAAAAATAGTAATTAATTCTAAACTTATGAAATATGTTATGCACACTGACAGATGGACCTAGGAAGTTTTGTTTGAAACAGTGGTTGTAATTGCAACATATTTCATTTTTACAACACTTTCTAACATTGTAAAATCAATGATTTTTTTGAAAAAAAAAATCACTTGATTTAAATGAATGACTTTTTTTAAAAATCACTTGATTTAAATCAACAAAGCTTGTCCCAAACTGAAAAAAATATTTTATAAGCCGCCCATGTGAAAAGAAATGTAAAGCAACCTGTTTGTTCTCAGCTCAATAAAGTAGTAAATTTAGATAAGAGTGAATGAATGAGGGATTTGTATCTGCTAAGATATCCGTTTATTAGCTGTAACTGATGCTTTTGTACTTTTTATTTTCTTAATGTCCAACCCCAATGGTAAATATTTTATTCTAAAATAGAGATTTTATAAAGTAAATCTTTTATATATATATATATATTTAAAATTAGCTGCTTGCTATTTTAGCTACAACCCCACCCCCCCCCCTTTTTTGCACGTGAAGTGTTCCAATTTTTCTCTCCCAGGGTTCGCAAGTATGATATTAGCCAACCCTGGTGCTGTCTATAAAATGATTTGACACCTTAAATAATTACTCCAGTTATAGGCAGTTCAATATCGAGTTTAAATTTACATGTAAAAGCATGCATACCTGTCTAGGCTTTCTCCTGAAATAACTTCCAACATTTTTACTATATTTCTATGTTCCATACCATAAAGGGTGTTCACTTCATTCATGACAGTTGTGAAAGTTTCTAAAAAATAAATAAGCAAATAAAAAACAAATAAGAACTACACACATATTCCTTTTTGACAAAATTTTTAGAAAAAGAAAAATGTACAAATCACAAGCAATGCATAGCATGATTAGAATCATATTAACTAATAGTGTTTCAGAAAAGTCTGCCATTATACAGTCAAACCCCGTTAACATGAACTCCCTTAACGCGAAATTTCGCTTAATGCGAAAGGAATGCCATTCCCCGTCAGATAATCTAAGAACTAGTGCTAAATTAAACGTTTAAGACGAAATTGATTTGAATGAAATCCCGCTTAAGACGAAAAACAAATTTTTTCAGTTGAAAAAAAATTAAAAGAGAGGTGAAAAACATCCTTTTAACATGAAATTTCCATCGAGCTTTGGAAGCTTGGACGTTTTGTTGCACCTCAATTTTATGAATTCTATGAAAATAGCCAAACAGTTTAAATGCCTGCAGTTCATTCATGCTAATCCTATTTCTGACAGATGCTGTACAGGTGTGTTGATGTGGATTAGTGACAGGAATGAATTGACAAGGGACACCTCCATTAATGGGCATAGATAAGCAATGAACACTTCCATTAGGGGACAATGAGGTAGAATTTCAAAAGTGTGTGGGTCAGGAAGATTTCCCACCCACCCAGAGGTAGAATTTCAAAAGTGTGTGGGTCAGGAAGATTTCCCACCTAGCTGCTTTTAACCCACCTTTTCCGCGGTTCGGAAGAAGCAGTCGAAGAAGAGCAGGATGAAGAAACAACTTCTTCAGTTCTCGAAGAAGCTGCTAAAAGAGACATAGTTTCAGTAGCTTTGTTTGAAGAATATGGGCAAATAGATGACGAGGCCTTAACTTCAGACGTAGTGACAGATGAAGATATAATTAGAGGACCCCAAAAGGAAACTGTAAATGAATTTGAAACAGACGGAGAAGATGCTGATCCAGAAGCCCAAAATCTAATCACTGTAAACGAAGCTACGGCAGCATTATAAACTGTGCAACGATTTTTAATGCAGCAAGAGAATGCTTCACATGCGTTAAATAGTTTAGAAGGCATCGATTCTTTTGTAAAAGGATGTTAGTTAAAAAAATTGAAGTAAAAATCTATAACAGATTTTTTTAAAAAGTAATGCTTGAACAGGTGAATAAAACTTACTCTTCAGTTCTGATAATTGTTTTTAATACTATTTTAGTAAATTTCATATAAATTTCCTAATTGAAGTAAATAAGTGCGTATGTGTGTGTATGTGCAATTTTATATAAATATAGTTTCGGTTCCTATATTTTCTGCATCATAAGAAACAAACATTTTTACTAAAGTCAAAATCCTGCAAACATCGGTTAGCGCGAAAAATTTTGGCGTTCCCCTCGACTTCGCGTTAACGAGGTTTGACTGTATTATCTTGATAAAATACATATAAAAATTGATGACAAGAGTATAAATTTGTTATATTAATTAATGAATAAAATTAAGTTTTTTTTAATAAAAAAATTTGGTATTAAAATATTTAATTTTTCAGATGAAATAGTGCTTATAATAATATGGTAAAAATGCAAAAATTATACAACAAACCAGGGTTGTCAGATTTGCTGCTCGGGTAGCTAAACCATTTTCCCCGCTGGGCTGGGTTTTTTGGGGGGAAAATGGGATTTTTTAATTTAAAAACAAATACTCCCTTGCAAAATATTTCTTTTGGATGAAAATTCTACATATGTCAATACCATTCAATATTTAATTTATTGTTTTTAATTTCCATAGCTTAAAATTAGATATACAAAGAAAAAATTCAAAATTATGTCATAATAAAAAAGAAATAAGAATTACAAGATAGTTGAGGAAAATTAACTTGCACAATTAAAAAGCAGAAATTTATCTTTAGTATTAACACAAAAGTTTGGAAAAGTTAAGGATTCATTTTTAATGAAAAAAAAACCACTTCTAGACATCATATATCTTATATGAAACTGTATAAATTTACATTTTCTGTATTTTTCAGACAAAAGCAGTTTTGGTTTAAAATTTTCTTCTTATTTTTTATGATAAGAATAGTTTTTGTTTCGATTAGACCAAAATTTATTTAGTGGAAAAATAGTTTTGGTTTAGATTTGAAGAAGTTAAGGCTCTAGTTACATTTTAAAAAAATGAAAAATGAAAAACGCATTTCAAGACATCATATATTTTATATGAAAATATATAAATCTACATTTTTTTCTGTACTTTTCAAAAGTAAAAATAATTTGGAAGTTAAATTTTCAATTTGCAAAATGCTAATACCCTCTATCTTTCTTAAATATTCCTTTATTAAAATTTTGCTTAGATTTGTTGAATAGAATATAATTATGATAATAAGAAGATGAAAAATATGTGGTATGTATTAACTATATAGAAGAGAAATCATGAAATAAACCTATACAAGCAACAAAGGTAATTTATCTGTATCTGTGTGTATATACATATATATACCTAAATATATGCACATATGTTTTATTTTTTCAAACAGTAATTTTTCCCCAACTTTTACTTATAAATAATTATAAACTATTAAATAATTTATCTAGGAAGCTTTGATGATGAATGGATTAATCAGAAAAACATTTAGAGTAAATATTATTTAATTCTTTACTGTGTCACCCATACTGGATCACTGAATTTTAAAAATGGGCATACATATACATGAAATAAGATCAAATGAAATCAAATGCAACATTCAAGTAAGGTAGTTGAAAAAAGAACTACTTTTGTTTTAATAAAAATTAAAATAAAAATAAAATTTGATCAAAACTGTTTTTTAGTGCTTGCTGAATTGTGCATATTCTAATACAAAAATATATACATATTACCATACATTATTAACTTGCTGGAAAAAGAAATTTCATTTTCCCCATTTTACCCAAAAAATCCAGGTTTTTTACAACCCTGCAACAAACGTTACTTCATAATAAATAGAGATGTATTCTGATACATCCGAACTAGCTACTAAAAAGAAAAAGATGTTATTAAAAATGTGCTTAATGAAAAAACATTTTTAAAAAAGGAAAGGAAGGAAATATAAAAGATAAATGCTTGAATAGGATTTAGGTCCAAATGAAGAATTTCAGTTTTAACTTACCATTCTGCAGATTTTCACTCAAATTGTAAGATTTCAAGGTAACACACTTTCTATTTTTAACATCAGTGGCTTTATCTGCACAAGAGAAAATTGAAAAATCAGAAATGAAAAATATTTAGTTACTCTTGATGTAGCTTTCTGGGGGAGGATCGATGTCCCCCATTTCTCGATTTTGCTACTATTTAATACATGCCAGAACTTAAGAATTTCCTTTAAGAGCTACTAAATTTAAAAAATAGCATAAACATGGGGAACAATAATAATGCACATTTAATAGAATAGGAAATAGGACAAATATTAACAAAAGTGCTTTTTTGGACCTCTTTTTGCTTATGCCCAATTAGCTCCAATACAAGAATTTCTCTATTTTTTTTGTTTTAGAGTTTATATATATTTTAAAAAATATTGAATTTAAAACAATTTTTTAATAGGGATTGTGAAGGCAGTATATTGCAATGACAAAATTCAGGGGACAGATTTCTTTCCTGCATGACTCAATTAATAACAATAAGTGCAAAATATAGGTTATGTAAATAACATTCGTCAATAAAAACAAAATGCCACATTGGGTTAACTCCAATCAATATCAGTAGCTTTAATTTTTAATGCAGACAAAGCTATTATAATCAAGACTTTTCATTTCTTGAGGAACACTTAACAACCTTTCCAGAACAGTTGGGAACAATAATTTAACTTATTTCTATGATTACAGTACTACGTGTAATGTCCAATTGAAATTGTTTTTTTCTTTTGGAAAAAAACTTGTTTCAGACATGTGACTCACTGAGGGGAAAAAATACTGAAAAATCACGTAAAAGCTTATTAAAAAACTTTATGATACAAACATAAATTACTATGCAATAGAATTATCCAATACTAAGTAAAGTCAAGTCATTACTTTAATATAAGTGATTAATTGGGGCTTAATGTCTAACACAAAAATCCTACATTCTTTGGAACTTATATTCATATGTGAAATCTGAATTTAGTGCAATCTATAAAAATTCATTGCATTTTTTAAAGAAATAGACATGTTTCTGAGCATTAACTTTTCAAACTGAAATAACAATTTCACACCTGCCAACTATTAAAAATGTTAAGGAATAAGGTATGAAGTGAAAAAAAAATTACAAAGTACCAAAGTATTATATGAAGAGCATAAAAGAACAATGTCGAAGGAAGAGATTAAGATGGACATTGGTTAAATAAAGAAAGAACCATGAGAAGAACAAGATTATTAATACACAATAAACATACTAGTAATTTAAACAAACAATAGTTGATTTTTTATTTATATACAAATGTGCATAATTTTGAAATACTTAACGAATAAAATTCTAAGATTAAGAGGCACAATAAAAAACAGATTTAGCGATTGTTTTAAGGTATTTGAAAAACAATTGCTATTTTTTTTACATGTTTTTAAATTATATATTGAGTGAAAATAGAAAGAAATGTTTATTTATTTTGTAACAATATATAATGAGTATACTTGAAAACGGGAAAAACACAATGCTAAAGATGATCTAAAATTTAAAAACATTAAATTACATGTAAAAAAAAAAAAGGAAAAAAATATTTTTTAAATTAGGTTATCAATAAGGATGTAAGATTTAAAAATAATAAACCACTTATTTAATCACTAAAACTTTCGAACGGGCGTGGCAAAATGACGCCCACTCAAGTTCTTTACTACAAAAGCTGAAACTTAAGAAATATTAAAAATAATGGTATACCCAAAGTTACCGATGTCCAAGATGAAGAATCTGATAGTAAACAAGAACTAGGAAGTTTTACGGAAGTCGATGCAACAGAGGATTTCGAAATGCGTACAAATCGGGATTGACCTTTGAAAGCGCAAAAAACGGACCAAATGCGTAAATTTTAATCCTAATTTGTAAAGCTAGGAAAATATTTAAGCAGACTTCTTCCAAAAATTTTCATTAAAAAAAAAAGAGAGAGAGAAAGCCTTCTAATATTACGAATTTTCGCGGAAACGAAATTTTTAATTTTCAAAATTACCAAAATACGGAATTCCGTCAAAATACTGATAAATCACATGTAATGTCGTTTATAAGGTGACATCTGCATAATTACAAAAGCAAGAAAGGAATATTCTATTTCTCAAACATATAACTTACAAAAGACCCCGAAACATTCTTCCTTTAATTTCGATAATCCTTCAAAAGAATGAATAGGTCGGCAGCGTCCATGCTGTAAAAAATACAAGGATTAAGAAAAATTTAAAAACATTTGGTGAAAATCGAAACTTTTAAATACGTTGCCTTACTAGATCTTGATGTGGCACATGAAAATTTCCAATCATTCTTCCAGCTCCATTACTTTCGCTAGGAAGAAAACCAAATCCCGGTATTTCAGCAGTCATCGTACTGTTAAATTCGAATTTACAAGCTCTCGTCTTCTAGTCTACTTTTCTACAAAACGTCAATTTTCAACAGCCCGCCGAGCGCAAAAAAAGAATAATGAGCATTATATTACATTTGAACGTTCGCTACTCTACAAGGGTTGAGAGATGTAGCTTCTGTGCTCCTCCTCTCCCATACCCATCTTTGTCGTTTCTCAAAACAAACGAAATAATTTTAAAAAATATCTGCAAAACGTACGAATATTATACCTGAAACTCTATATTCATTATAAAACAAAAAAAAAAAAAAACTTTTCATAATGCAAAAAAAAAAGACTTCGTTTGAAATAGTATATGTTTTTTAAATGGTGCAAAATACATTTTTTGTACTTTAAAATTACCTTTCTTTATTTTAGATCACACAACACCGGAGGTGCTACCAGAATTTTATTCTGTGAATAGGGGTGGGCGGGGGATAGTAGAGTCCCTTTATAGCTTCTATAAAGGGACTCTAAGGGATAGTCGTTGCATGTTTATATGTTTCCGTACTAGGATTAGCATTGTTGCTTAAAACAGAAGGAAAAACAATGGTTCTGGCTTAGTTAATCTCCATCGCCCCTGTAATTGCGCCCCGTATAGCTTTCATAAACTCGAGCGCTGCAAGGGAGATTGGGGGTTAAACTCGCGGATGCACTCGGTTTTAAACCTTATTGCCAATCACAGTCTGGTAAAATATATACATGCATGGATTTTTATTATCCCCTCTCCCCCAGAAAAAATTTTTGGTGTAGCTAATACTCGTTGAAATAAATTGTAAAGTTTTCATTTAATTATATCATCTCTGTTTTAAACTCTTGAACTTGTGTAAATCGTACCTAGTAAATTAAGGAGGCAAAATATAGATGCAGAAGAAAAAAAAAGACTCATCAATGCTTTATTTCATAATGACAATGAATTATTTATTATCTGCCTAAAGTGAAGAATGGGGGATTGTGGGTGCATTGGCGAGATATATTGAATTTATGACTTTGGTAACCTATGACTTTATTGCGTTTGGCAACATTGTATACATAGATGGCAACCCTAGTGTTTTCCGCCTTTGTTTGGTCACTTGTTATTAGTGGAAGATGATATCCCAACAGAAACATATTAAATGTGAAAAAAGGGCCAAACTCGATAGCTTGCCACATTAAAAAATTATTTAAAAATTTCTAATGGGATGAGTTACATTTTTTTAATGTAATTTACCTGAATTAAAACTTGCCAAGTAAAATCCGATTATAAAAATAATGACAAATTGTTTTGAAACAAATTAGAGAACATTGTACATTCTACTGCTCTGATTAAAGGATCTGCTATGGAACTTATCATCCGTTTCCGTTAGATACTTAAAAAATCATTTTTTTATCGCTGACACCGACTACTCCGAAGGTCGTTGTCAGCCCGACAAGGCAAGCTATAATAGTCGATTTGTAACTGTCGTCTTATTGTTTTCTTGAAGATAATTTATCATAATTAAAACTTGACAAGTTAGAAATATGATATTAAAAAAATAACAAATTGTTTTTAAATAAATTAGAGAACATCGCACACTGCTATGATTTAAGGATCTGCTATGGAACTCAGCACCCGTTAGATATCAATTTTTTTTATCGCTGACACCAGCTATTCCGTAAGTCGTTTGCTCTATCGAGTCTGGCCCTTTTTTCCCATTTATGTTTTGTTGGGGTATATTTTATCCGTCGTAGCAAAGTAGAAAATGACTTTCATTAGCACTGCTGATCGGGGATCTGGAGCAGATCTGGTTCAAAATTAAGAGATCACACAATTTGAGGTCAAGTCAGTCTTCAGCCCTCGTGGTTCCTCGCTGTAAAAATGAAGCTGCATATCACCACTAAGCCAGTGGATTATTGATCACCTGGACCTTTTCGTAGGCTTTCCTATGCCAGGGGGTTTAGTAACAACAACAACAATGTTAGTTGTAGAAGGCAAGGAAATGAAAAGAAGAAAAAACTCACCATTGCATATTTAACAATTTATCAAAATCTTAACGAATTCTTTGTTATAAACGAAATATGTTTAAAATTCAGATGTTTCACCCAAAACTATGTAGGGAAAACAACAGTATAAAACAGTCAAAAAGGACTTCTAACACAATTTAGCATCAAAAATAAACCATTATTAAAAAGCGTTTTTGCATTAAAGCATCTTTGCTTTGTTATTATATTTCTGCTGCACAATCGACTACTCCGGCTTTCCTTTTATAAGAGATCTATAAAATAGAAAGAAGTGCTACAGTTAATAACTCACAATCTACTTTAAGGCATAAGTAAAACTCAGGCATTTTAATGCTTTAAGTGTAAAAAGACCAAGTCAAAAAATCCAGTGCGAAAGTTGAAACTCTTACAACAACTTCCATTCTATTCACTGTATAAATATGTGATAACTGTTTCTTAATTAACATATTGATCGTAAGTAAAGTTCTTCAACCTTTTGTCAACCATTATGGAAGATTGAATGCCTTTTCCCAAAAATTTCTATCCAACTTTAGTCCGTTAAACTATTGATTTTTTCTTCTAGGGAGTGGTTTGAAGAGCATATTCTGCTTAGTGAACTAGTGAATTCTAAAAAATGGCGGGATGAATGAGAGAGTTGAGAAGCTTACACACTGCTATGGAATATATGGCGGATCGAGCCATTTGGGGGCCCTAAACGGTTGAACATTTGAAGAAAAAAAAAAGGCAATTTATAAACAAATTAAAAAAAACAAAAAACAAGTGCAGTAAATCCTCTTAATAAGGGACACTAAGAGAACTGTGGAAACTTTGTCCCTTAAATAGAGGTGTCCCTTCCTCGGAGGTTTCGCGTACACATACAGTGTATTTTGGTTTCCCGTGGAGTGTCGGTAAAGATTAAAGAAAGTTGACAACTAAAAAGTGGAAGATTTGTTGCTGCTCGCTTTGCGCTAGCAACTTGTAGGAAACTAGTGGAGAACTGTTCTCCCTCCACGCGCCCCGTACGTGACGGGGCGCCGATTCTTTGGCAACGAGTTTTCCACTTGTTGCTCCATAATTTGAGAAGAGCAACTTTTAGTTGAATACTTTCAGTTTTCTACAAACAATGCTTTGTCAACTTTTAGTTGTCAACTTTGTGTAAACGCGCCTTTACACTTCAGGGTTGTAGTGGCCGGGAACCTTGAAGAACAGAATAATTGTTTGCCTGCAGATTTTTTTACCCATCGGTTATACTTACAAATACTGTCAGATACCCGTGTGAAACTAATTAAAAAACGCTTATTTGTCTCAGATAATATTTTTATCTGCGCAACCGATGAGCTTGAATCTTGTAAAATACAATTATTCTTCCCGCTCTAAATAACTTTGGAATTTCTAACAGATTTCATTGCCTGCAGAAAATCCAGGCTTTAGAATGGTTTAAAATTTTTAAATGTGAAAGAATTCATTATCTCCATAGTAGAGAATGTATGGTAAAAGTTTGCGTAAGAATAGGAATTAAAAATACAAAATCTTCGAGGCTCCGCACTTATTTTGTTTTGAATTTTATGAAAATCGGTCGAGCAGTCTTGGCCCTATGCGAAACACAGAAATACAAACAGGCATTCCTTGTGTTTCTCTATCAGTAAATTAACTTTTTTTCTAAAAATTGCACAGTATTAAAAAAATGAAGTTACATACTTTCAGGAACTACCTCTTTTGGATTATTGCATCAAATTATAAAGATAATAACATATAAAACAACCTTTAAAAATAAATATAAATAAATAAATAATAATATTAATAATAAAAATAACAGAAATGGCAAAGGCAAAAGTGGCTTAATTATTTTGGGTGCATCATTGTTATGCCGCTGTGTTCACTTCATTAAAGAAAATTAGAAGAGAAGAATTTTATGAGGCACCAAATATCTATATATATATTTCACGTGGACCAGTTACGATTAAATTTTGCGGTACGATACGATACTGACATCATGAAAAAACCAAGCTGTGGCATAACGATATTTAAAAAATTGTTTAATGATTACCATAAAGAAAGAAAATAACATTTGTATTTATCATTTTAACTTACGGGGCTTTAACAAATTTATTTCTATATCTTAGAAGGTATTTCCATTCACAACTAAATTTTTAATTTCCGATTCTTTGGAGTGGCAACACCTTAATTTGTTTATATCGCGCATGTTTATATTTAGCGATCTTTACTGAAACCTTTCGAATTATAAAGCGTTTTTTGTACAATTTTAAAATGGTTAATTTCGGATCCGCAGATTTCTGCGGGGGATCAACTAGTTAGATATAAATTAAACAGTCGTACTTACAGAAATCTTATGATTTAGGCTTACTTTTGATTTACTATTCAGATCTCTACTAGTCTTGGCATATGGTAAAATTGTTTGATCTTCTTCATCAGAGAGAAGTGAAAAGATAGTGGCTGAATGTTTGTCTCTGTGATTATTATCGAAATTTTTGATCATTTTTGGTTTGTGCTTCTAATGGAAATGCTTCTTCTTCTGAATCACTAGTTTCTGGAAAATTCTGTTTCCCGGCAATTTCATTTCCGGCAGGTCTTGACATTTCAGTCGTTGAAAATACTAGAATTGTAAAGAAACAAACGCTTTAATAAGAAATAATTTTATGTTTTAGGCAAGCAAAATATCAAGGACAGGGTTTGAGTATAATAGCAAACGATAATACATCAGAAGGGTTTTTTCTTAATTGTTTTTTTTCCCCTAAATCTCTTCAAAGTAGTAAACAAGGTTCACAAGAGGTAAATACAAATAAATCGTTGATGAACAAATTAAGATAAACGAACACACATGAATAGGATGGGGAGGGAAAAAATAATACAATAGATTTTTTTTTCTTTCTAATGGGCTGCAGTATTGGTCCTCAACCATTGCAGACCTAGCTGCGTTCCCAGAAATTGGTACCAACTCTTTCAGCTGCACCACAATTAGTGTGGTACCATTGCCGCAATTTTTTTGTCTCCCAGTTTCCCTCTAGGCACCTGAGCTCTCGTTGATGCAAACGGCCCTAGGAATTTAATTTAGCCGAGAGTATCCCTTACAAACGGATACTCAAGGGATCTTTTACATGCCGCATAATCATATGACATGGGCGCAGACGATTTTCTGCATCTTGAGAATCCACCGACTTGGACCTGTAGGTTTGAACCTGCGATCTTGGGCGTACGAGGCCTGCGCCTTACACCTACGCCACCCTGTCGGCACAATACTTTAGATCAAAACAATCGTTTAAATTAAATTAAGAGTCAATAAAATCATGAATATGCAAGATAACCATAAAAACGAATTCATGACACTCGTAACGGCAGCTTATGCCAATTGTTTTTTAGATTATATCTATACAAAAAAAATCTTAGAAGATTAAGTTACGGGTAGGTCAGTTAAAAAAATAGGAAAAACAATTTGTTTAACAACAAGATCACAAGAGCACAATTCGGACGACGTCTAGTAGTCAGTTTAAATCTTACAAGATAAGCATTCACCTGAACTAAAAAAGGAGGCTTTAAAATTAAGGAGGATGTTCGTTTATTTTACATGGTTTTATTCAACTTGATTTGTCATGGAAGTTTGTGCCGTGGTTTTCGACCACTACTTACTGCATAAATTATCTTCAAACTTTGCACACAAGCTTATCTTCGATGACACTACAGTATTCCCTCCATTTTATAATTTATTATAAAACTAGCTGACATGCCCGGCGTTGCGCGGGATAAAATTGCATCATTCGCAGGGCAAATGATGCATGTCCAAAATTCTGTAGTAAATGTATAGGGGAAAATCTTCTTAAAAAATCCAAGTAGGAGATGGGCAACAGTCCATAAAAATCCAATTTAGACAGTAAAATTCGTTAAAAACCACGATTGCATTAAAACCAACAGCCCAGAAAAATTCCTTTTAGACCAAAAATAAGTCCATAAAAATCAACATTAAAGTGCCAACAAAAGTTAATAGAAATTACCATTAGAGTAAGAGAAACAGTAACTAAAATGCACATATGTAGAGGGATAATTGTGCCAAAATGATATCAAGATCCCGTAAAAATCGTATTAAAAATATCCCATCAGAAAAAGAACAGTATTCTCTGTAAAAATGTCCATCAGATCAAGAACAGCTCTCTCTGAATATTTCTGCTACCATAAGGATAACATTCTTTAAAACCCCCATTTCAATAAAGACAACTATTCCTAAATATTCCTAATAGAATAATGACATTAGTCCCAAAAAAATATCCATTAGAATAAAGGCGTCAGTAACTAAAAATAGAATACTGACCTTCAAGAACTACTGTTCCTAAAATTACCCAGCAGTCCATCTTAAATTCCCCATCAAAATAAGGACAACCGTTCCTAAAAATCCCACTTGCAAAATCGCCAAAACATTTCCTGAAAATTCAATTGAATAACACTTTCATAAAATTCGGATAAAAACGAAAGAAAGGAAAGCATTATTTCAAAAGGCAAATGCTCATTTAAATTGCAAAATGTTTATTACTGAACCAATTCTGACGTGTAAAATTGAAGTTCATAGAAAGACATAACTAAATTCTTCCCAAATGGCGCCAAATAGACAGTACAAAAATTAAATAAATGTTAGAAAATAAATCACTTGTGTCAAATATGGAATCAATAATCTCTACGTAAAAAAGTTAAAATGAAGCAGAAGATCGCCAAATTGCACTGTAGTAATGGAATCATTTCGAAATACACCATGATCCTACAGTGTAAATCACGTATTGAATTAAATGAGAACAATATTACTGGAAAGGATTATTGGGAGCGGTTTGGAAAAGTTATGAAGCATAAAATAATATATTGAGAACAATTAACTGGAAGGAGGGGAGTAAAAGTTATCACCACTTGGCGAAATTTTAAATTTCATCAAAAATAAGCGATATCGAAGACCTTCCAACTTAGTTTTTATCGAAGAACTAAATATTAAATCGTCAAAAAAGAAAGAAGAATCAACATTAAAAATCGCATGCAGTTCCACAAAATATCCAAAAAATAGAAATGAATTTTTAGAATTTGTTTCGTTGATAAAGCGGACACTCTACCATAAGAAATATTGTTTCATGCAATTGTTAGACTGTCACTATACTATTAAATCGCCAAAAAAGGAAGGAGAATCAACCTCGAAGAAGAAGTAATTAAAATTCGTCTGCAGTTCCACAAAATATGTATAAAAATGAAATGAATTTTTAGAATTTGTTTTGCTCATAAAACGGCATGAATAAAGAAAAAATAGCATTTTTTTCAATCTTACGTTAACAGAAATCATCTAGTTGGCGACAAAAGTAATATTTATTTTGGCGAAAACACGCAAATTGAGCAGATAAATTCAGAGGTAAGCCTTGCTTTAAAGTTCGAAAACTACTTTAAATGAATACTGCGCGTGTTCTATTTGTCCTACGAACTGCAAAAAAAAGCATCTTGTGCAGTTTTTTACGGAGATTCATATGCTGCAAAAATCTAAAACGTGGGACGTTTCTTCGATGAGATAAACCCAAAATTAACAGTTTTGCTTAAATTGGAATAAAAGAAGAACAAATTCGAATTTTAGGAAAAACGCTTCGAGGTGCACGAGGACCTGGTCCAAGGTACCTGTAACCAAAATTTCGTACTCCTAGACCGTTCCATCTCGCCAGGAGGCGATCGACAGACAGACACACACACACACACACAAACTTTTGGTTTTATTTATATAGATGGAGGGAATAGGAGACGTTAATTAGGAAAAAATGGCTCTTAGGAAATTATCAGAATTATTATTTGTCGAATGGTAACGATAGCTTGGTTTGGAATTGTTGGATAATGCAACCCCCCCATTTAAACTTAGTTCATGAGAAAGGAGAGAAAGGAGACTATTAAAATTTGTATACGGGAGGTCATTTGTAAAAGACTACTCTGACAGCAATGAGTTAGAAATATTCCGCTAAATTGTCCCCTTATTTTAGTTTCATTCCTCGTTACTAGATGACACTGCGAGACGAAACAGAAAATGCACTGCTGGTATTGGAGAGTAAAAACTTTATCTCCAAACGGCTCCTTGTAGTTTTAAAGGTCCCCTACCCCTATCAAATTAAAATTTGAACGGAAGAGCTGATGAACTACCTAACTGTTTTGCTCATCTCTACTGCTAAGTATTTCAAAGAATGAAAACAACTCTTTCTTTTCGAGCTGTACTCTTTCAGAAAAAAATACTTATTTCTGGAAGTAAAAAGTAATCAACAAAGAGATCAATCGTCCTTTCAGCGATAAAGTTTTTAAAAGTGACGGCTTCATTACTGTTTACTGCAATTAGCCAATAGAAAGGGAGCTGTATCGGCGTGTGTGTGCCTACTAGAGGCGAAGACAGTTAGTTCACACACGGTTCCTCTACTTTCCCTATCCAAAAAATGTCGTTTGTGTAGCATTGTTGGCTTTTCCTTTCTGCTTTGTTTGGTGCATCGGACGCATCAAGTGTCCGTTGCCGTTAATTAGAATAATATCTTTTTTTGTTAAAATTTTTAAAATACCCGCACATTGGCAAGAGTGGTCCTGGCTCACCAGCTTGCGGTTCCTGAACTGAAGGCACCGTGCTGACACCGCCAAGTAGCCGCGAAATTTTCTTCCACTTGCACATTGCTTTCTTATACACTCTTTCAGCAGAAATCGGAGACTTTAACGGTCTCCGTACAAGATATATGCTGGCAGTAATGCTCCTTACGGTCAGCATTTTTGGGTGCATTAACGTCGACAAACTCAACGCCTTCATATTTATGCATCGCAATTTTATGTACTGGTAGCTAAACTTAATTATAAAGTTCTGCTGAAAAGAGCGTCTAAATTCTTAAATTTCCCCTATGCTATGCGCATGCGCTTGGAACAAACTCCCCAAATCAATTTTCAACAAACTTACTGCTATCTTATGCTAACCCTCTTCTTCTTTTTTTCAAATCATGGGAGGAAGGATTTGTTCCTCTGCACATTTTCGTTTGCCGTAATTGGATGTTAAAATCTTTTCTTGAATTAATGTGCATTTAATCAATGAGGTGATCCGTTTTTTTTAAAACATAATTCTTTCCTATTCCAGTTCATTGCTTTCGTTCGTTTCTTGTATATATTTCAGCATTTTTTTTTATTTTATAATCAGGAATTGCATTTAATTCGTAAATATCATTGAGTGATGGATTTCGTCTGTGAGAAAAAAAATAAAGCTAATTACAGTAAAGAAATGTTTTTGAAAACGCTTATGATTCATCCTCTAATTAACGTAAAAACTCGGAACAAAGTTCCTGTGCAGAAAAAAAAGCTCTTTCTATTGATACATAATATTAAGGTGTGCAAGTGCCCCTGACACATTTTGACAATTTATGGTAATTATGCTTTAAAAATTTTTGCAACAAAACTTATTAGAATTTTCATACAATTCTTTATTAGCAGATACCTACAACTCATGAGGAATCTGAGGAATCTAAGTTTGTAGCATTCATACTTTCTGATATTTCGTGTTTAATCAGTAAACGTTATTTCGCTTTTATATATACATATTGTTTATTATACATATTGTTATTATAGATATTGTTTTTCAAAAGTTCGTGAATAAATTGCGTGTGAAAAACCTTATACCAATATATTTTATATGCGAAAATATTATGTATCTTTATTTAAAACTTAAAATTCATTTCTTTATCGTTTTAACATATAAAATTACGCATCCAGATCAAATGCCGTAGAAAGGGTTTCTCTGCATAGGCAGCCCTGCGGCGGTGAAGTAATGTTACAGGTAGAAGTTGGCGGATTTTGTCTCGTTACGGCGAGGTGTCAATACTGATTTAAATCATTCTTGCCGTCAACAGTCGACACTCTAAGCAGTTGCATTCGTTTCGATCCGCACTCGTTGCACATGCTCCCCAGATAGCGATACATTCTTGTAGCCTTCCGCTTGATCGCAAGAAACCCGTTCCTTTTTCCAAAAGAAATATGTTATAATAGGAATATTAAGCGCACAATTCCTACCTCTCCGTTATAATTTCCTACGACGCGTGAATAATTATAGCGACGCATGAATGCCTACATTTGGTGACAAAAAAAAACTAACAAATAAATAAACAAAAAAATAAGTAATTAAAAATCTAAAAATTAAAGTAAAAAAAAAAGCTTTCATATTTATCGTTAAAAATATGTAATTGTGGCCCCAATAAGTAATTAATCTCTATTGCTAAAATAAAACCCAAAAAATGACGCTTCCGCGTCAGGCCGACCACTTGACCGGAGCTTCTGCTTCTGTACCCCAGGGCCCTCGGTCTCGAAAACTGGGATGGGCACAGTAGGCCATGGCTCCCAAAAATGGCTGGCGTGCCAATGAATTTAGTTTATTTTTTAGCTAAAATAAAAATTCGAAAGGAATATGTATGTTGAAGCATCGTTTTAAGTATACAATGCATTATTAAAGTGCTGATGCTTTTATTAATGAAAACTGCTCCCAGCTTGAAATATTCTTCGATTTGAACAATTTTTGCTCATTTTAAACAGTTAAAAAAAATACGATAAAATTAGCGCTTGCGTGGAAATTTCAATCCTGCATAAACACAGACGATTTTTCTTCGAACAGACCTTTTCGGAAAGATGTTTATGACGCACTAAACGAGCTTATTTTCCCACGAAGCTTTTTTATATGGATTTTAAAGGATACTTCTGAAAGAATGGATCTGAGTGAGTGAATGAATATGTATAAACCGTTGAACAAGGTACGTTAAGAAGTAATTAAGAACTAAAGCGAAATGAGAACGGAAGATAAAAAAAATCAGTTCAAAATTGGTGTATACGAGAAAGTACGCATGTTTCATTCATTCATTCATATTGGAAACCGCGGTTAACCCCCCTCCCCCCCCCCCCATCCCCAGCAGTTCCAAAACAGTTTCAATATAGCAAATCTTTTCGAAATGTATTAAATGTTCCAGTAAAAAGGAAAATTTTAAGAATTTTGCTTGAAATATTTTTTTTTACAAGGGATATATGGAGTGGAGCCGGAGCACAGAACCTTCTTGTATTACAGTGCTCCGATTAATTTTTATTTCAAATTTTTTATCATGTAAAAATAACTTTTGATCATCCTCACTTAACGCCGTGCCTCTCGCTCCCGTTATATTGCCGGGCTGGAGTGTTTAAAATTTCGAAATAAAAACAAATCAGAAATTAAAAATGAATATATACGAGGTGTGATTGGAAAGTTTTAAGAATGGGCTTGTAATTTCACAATGGCGGTACTTACATGCTACTGTGATGCATCTCCTTCAAAATAGTCCCCTGCTGACTGAACACACCGACTCCAACGGTGTTTCCACTTTTGGAAACATTCCTGAAATTTTTTTTCTCAAGTGTGTTAAGGACGCGCGCCAGATTCGCCTGGATGTCTTCAATCGAGTCAAATCGCTTAACTTTCAGTGAAAATTTCAGTTTAGGAAACAGGGAGAGGAATTTTTGATCAAATTTAACACTCCTGGGCTTCCACAACCGCCCTATTCCCCTGATATAGCCCCTGCGGACTCCTACCTGTTTCCTAAACTGATATTTTCACTGAAAGGGGAACGATTTGACTCGATTGAAGACATCCAGGTGAATCCGGCGAGCGTCCTTAACACACTTGATGAAAAAAAATTTCAGGAATGTTTCCAAAAGTGGAAACACCGTTGGAGTCGGTGTGTTCAGTCAGCAGGGGACTATTTTGAAGGAGATGCATCACAGTAGCATGTAAGTACTGCCATTGTGAAATTACAAGCCCATTCTTAAAACTTTCCAATCACACCTCGTATATTGTTCATACGTATATTTTTATATGATTTTCAGGGATAAAGAACAGGCACTTTTATTACCGTTTTCTTGAAAATTACCCGACCGTAAAGGGGTTAAAGGAAACGTATTATACATGTTGCCGCCGGGCCAACTGCGCTCATAAACGTAGCCGCTCGTACTTTTTCCGATTGCGTACTAAGTGGTGTGATAGTTGAATAAATCTTAAACGCGATTGCTACCGTAAACTATTCTCATTTTTCATTCCTTTGTGTCAGAGAAGCCTTCACTCAGACTCTTATCATAATTGCTGATAACTTTATTGCTTAATGACAGCGAACTTTTTTTAACAATGAGTTTCATATTTATTACCTTATAATTTACTCAACGAAGACATGTTGCCATCTGCTATCTATAACAATATGACACTGTAATTATGAATGAGGCTTGCCTGACGAAAGAAAATAATTGACTAAAAATGAACTGTTTCCAAAATGTTTTAATTGATATCACTAAAACTCGTCAATAGCTACTAAACAAAAAACATAAAAAAATAAAGAAAATATGTTAAAAAGCAGAGGTGAAAATGGTCCTTAACTGTTTTGTCTTTGCCTATTTATGTATAGATGCATTCACTCATTCATTTATTCATTCACTCTGATTTATTCATTCAGAAATATACTTAAAAATCCAGATTAAAAAAATCATTGTAAAATAGGCTCATTTAGCTCTGGATGAACTTCGTATCCGTACATGCTCTAAGTCATAAGATCTTTCCGATGACGTTTGTTCCAAGCAAATCGGTCATTTAGATCAGGAATTATATAGGATTGAAATTTCTCCGCAGGCGGTATGTTAATTTTTTTTAACTGTTCAAAAATGAACTAACATTGTTCAAATCAATATTTCACGCCAAGAACTTCTTCCAGTTCTCCGTCTGTTAGATCAGGATTTATATAGGATTGAAATTTCCCCGTTAGGTGTTAGTTATTATTATTTTTAATCTATTCTCAATTGAACAAAAATTGGTCGAATCAAAAAATATTTCAACCCGATAGCTCTTTTAATAATCATGTCTGTAGGAACTTGGGTATTATGTACCGGGTTTAAGTAATTTGCTTAACATTTCCCTAACAGCGCTAATGCTAATTTTTTTAAGCTGCTCAAAATTGAGCCAAAATTATTCAAATCAAAAAATAGTTCAAGCAGAAAGATCTTTTAATAAGCTTGTCTAAAGGAACTTGGGTCGTCGTATGTAGTGTTATTGGTTTTAAAGTAAAAGTTAATTTTCTCCCCTATCTGCAAAATTTAAACATTTCTTTTATCTGTCCAAATGTAGCCTTAAAAAATAATCAAAAAATCCTTTCATGTACACGTTCTACATCGGTTCTTTTTAGTGAGAATAGTCCAAAGACAATTTCGCTATTAAATCAGAAGTAATTAAGAATTCAAATTTCTTCGTAAATCCCACTGCTCTTTCTCCTAACTGTTCAAAATTGAACAAAAGATTCTTCAAAGCAAAAAGTGAAGCATGAGAATGAGATGTTGATCTTTCCTGGAGAGGGGGGGGGGGGGTCTTTCTTTCGCATTATTACTCCCGTAATGATTAGGATGGGAGAGAATGACCAACATACCCCATCTAATAAGCCTGTTCTCATGGTTTCTGTTTTCTAATATTTATTGGCTTAATTAATTTTATTTTTCTAATATTTTACCGGATATTAGGCCTTCTTTCATGTTTTTATTTATTCATTTTTCCTGTAAAAACAATTTCTCTGTAGGAAATAACGCTAAAGGTCAAACACATCTTACAATTTTGAAATCCCAATAGTGTATTGCAGCAAAATTGAAGAAAAATTATTAGGAAAGACATTGAGGAAAACATAAAATTAATTGAAATTTACTTTGCTCTTTTTCCCATGAAAACTAATTGACTTAAGAAGTTTCGTGCTTATGCGCTGTTTCATGTTTTGAGTGTTAAAAGAAATTATTACTCCCCCCCCCCCCCATATGCATTTTTGTGTCGTTTGTACATCTCTGAAAACTTGGGCAAAAATTTATGTGAGATATTTTATCCTTTTAGTGAAAGCTTACAGAAGCTTAAAATAAGTTAGCCATGGCCACCTTCATGATTCATGGCTCACCCATAACCATTTTATTCCGCTAGGTGGGGTTTCGAGTTTATTTCCGGATTGTTACTCGTCAATCGATCGTCTGGATCCTTAAATTTCCCCTTTTTAAGCGCATTCGCCTTGGCACACACTCAGAAGCCAAAGAGCGATAAATGGCCAAATTTGTTTTATAACTTATAAGCTATAGATCGAATGCTGCGCACTAATTCTGTACCTGAGAAAATAACGCTATCGATCAATATCCGTAATAAGAGATAAGAAAATCATTCACACGGTCCGCATAGGACAGATCTTAAAAAATGCTAATGCTTGCTACCTCATTGAAGAGGATTCCTCGAAAGAAAAAAAAAAAAAGAAAAGTTCGACTTTCCTGATGCAGGAGATCTAACTAACGAATATACCTTCTGCTGATTTTTACTAACTGGTAGTGAAAATAAATTCTTTTGTAAAATATCATTAATCATTTTAGTAAAGAGGTGTCAACAGGAAGATGGAGTTATGCTTAAATCATACCTATCAATTTTTTGAGGTAAGAATTTAGAAGATTCTCCTCAAAAATTCAGAAGAATTCATTAAAACAACGGTGAATGGGGAATGTTATTCTAGCGAGAAAAAAAATCATCAAGAATTCACACGGATAGACAAGAAACATGAGCTAATTTCGACTACAGTCTATTGAAATTTAAATAGCCCATCATGAGTATTTAATTCTAAATAACGGTTCAAATAACGTTCTTAAACACGGTTTTATTTTACTCGATTTGTCGCGGAAGTTTGTTACGCTGTTTTTGTCCACTATTACTGCATAAATTATCTTCAAACTTTGCACACAAGCTTATCTTACGATCACAATACAATATTCCATCAATTTCATAATTTATTATAACGTTAACTAGGAAAAAAATTAATAAGTTTGGCTCGAAGGAAATTATCAGAATTATTAATTGTCGAGTGGCAACGATAGCATTGTTTGCAATTTTTGGATAATGCAACGTTGTTTTGAGTTTTAAAATTCTCAAATCGTGGCGAAATTTTTTAGTTTTCTTTAAATAAAACCGTGTAACTTAAAACATTTTTAACGGTTTTATATTCATTAATATATATTCATATTGTTTATTTTTCAAAAGTTCGTGAATAATAATTCAAAATAAATCTTCTTGTGGAAAACCTTATTCCAATATATTTTACCCACAAAACTATATATCTTCATTTAAAATTTT
Organism: Octonoba sinensis; assembly: GCA_038502835.1. NCBI lineage: Eukaryota > Metazoa > Arthropoda > Arachnida > Araneae > Uloboridae > Octonoba > Octonoba sinensis. Next base: position 85,501,397 of record CM076605.1, on the reverse strand, counting down.
TAATTCATTTGTTTTTCGTTGTAACATATAAAATTACGCGTCCAGAACTAATGCATCAAATGCTGTAGAACGGGTTTCTTTGTAGAAGCAGTGCTTCGGCAGTGAAGCGATGTTACAGGTAGAAGTTGACGGATTTTGTTTCTTTACGGCGAGTGTCATTGCTGATTTAAATCATTCCGGAGTTTATGTATTGCCTAAAGGGCCACCACTGCTTGCTATCTCTCGTCAACAGTCAAAACTAAGCAGTTCCACTCGGATCGCTTCTCGACCCAAGCTCGTTGCGCTCGTTCACCAGGTAGCAATACATTCTTGTAGCCTAGCAGAGCTCCCTCAACGATGTCTGCTTGACCCCAATAAACCTTTTAACTAATGAAAAACAGTAATTTAATAGAAATATTAAGGTCGCAATACCTAGCTCTTCGTTATGAGTACTTACGACTCTTGATACTTACCACGACGTATGAATGCATCCCCTACCCCAAATTAAAATTTATATATTTTTTATGAATCTTGGTGACGTCAGTGGCAATCTAAGTACTTAACCCTTTATTGCATATTTTAACCACTTTAATAAAGAAATGTTTAGACTTGGTGACGAAAAATTTTTTTCAATAGAGAATTATTAATAAAATAAATAAATATAACATAATAAAACTGTTTTTATTAAAATACGATTGCTCGTTAAAAAGACGTTAGCGTAGTCACAAAAATTAATTAATCTCAATTGCTAAAACAAAAGACGAAGGGAATATTTATGTAACCGTTTTAAGTATACATTGCATTATTTAAGTGCTGATGCTTTTATTGATGAAAACTGTCGCTTTGAAACTGAAAGAAATGTAATGTTTTTCGTGGCGAAAAAAAAAGTAAATAAAATAGGAATTGGCGAAATATTAAATGCAATACACAAAAAATTGTCAGGAGTGTCAATGATTGAATTATTCTCGAAAGTGTTGCAACTCAAGATGTTTAATTGTAAAAGTAATTAAACAAAGCAAAAGCAAGAAGTTCCGTCTAAGAACTATACGAGCCTACTTTCCCATACACACCAATATCAAATGGATTATCTAGATATAGCTCGCTTTCTCATATAGTTTTAGTTCTTTAATTACTTTAAGTATACCACTTTCAACGTTTGTACATATTCATTCATTCATTCTGAAATATTCCTAAAAATTCAGATCAAAAGTGTCGGGGGAGAAGAGGCTGTTTTAGTTCTGGGATGAAATTTGTATCTGCATATGTTCTCCGTCATTACATCTGTTCTAAGCCAGCGTTTCCCAACCGGTGGTTCGCGAACCCCCAGGGGTTCGTGCGGTGCAGAAAGGGGGGTTCGTGAGAATAATATTGCAATGGCGGAATTTTTCATCGCTAGCGTAAATTTATTATTTTGTTTTTTCTTATATATACTTGTTAGGAAAGAGTGCAAAAATGATTTTTTTAAAAAATAAATAATTTTCCAGATAATGCAGTAAAGTAGTGGACTGGCATAGGGAGTATGCATACAAAATTTTAAATGCGTTTTATTTCTACTTTTGGCTGGTTTCTAATTTGGATCACAACCAAATTTGGTACCAAATTGGTACCGAAAGATATTACTTTAAATTTTAAAACTTATTTTTCTCCAACTATTTTCCACTTTTTCATCGCAAGCGCGAAGAACGAGTCGGAAATGTAAAAATTTGCTACATAAAAGGTAAAATTTTGCATTATTTCATCCTAATTTTTCACTATACAGAACCTTAAGTGGAACCAGAAGATATTTATTCATTAATTTTAAATTTGGAATAAAAAAGAACAAATAATGAAAATGTAGTTCTATTTAAAAAAATATTTGTAGCTGTATTTTGGTTTTTATTTAAATTTAGGTGCTTTGCAATAATTATGCTTTAATATTTTGTTATGAAGTATTGTAGAACATGGAAAATAAATGCGTTAGTAGATTTTATAGTTTTGTCACCTGTTACTAACGACTACAGCACAGGGGGTTCGCCATTTTCTTTCGGATCTTACACGGGCTTCGCAAGGGAAAAAAGGTTGGGAAACACTGTCCTAAGCCAATCCGTCTGTTAGAACATAATTTATAATTATATAGGATTGAAATTTACCTGTAGGCGCTAATGATCAATTTCTTTGAACAGTTCAAAATGAACAAAAAATAGTTTACATTCCCCTGTGCAAAGACATTATTTTATTTGTGTGTGATCATGCATAAAATAACAAAAAACACTGAAAATGAACATAGAAAAAAAATCATTTGTCACTTTGAAAACAAGTAACAACAGCAGATACAAATACAAAAGTGACAACCAGCAACAGGCATAGGGTCCAACAAGGCGTATCCTAGTCAAGTTAACAATCCCCTATGAACATCAAGAGCCTTGTCAGAAGTTTTCATTCCACTGCAAGTAAGACTCACTTTCCGGTAAATTATTCCAACTTGCCTACAACCCTATTGAAGTAGTCATTTTTCCTAGTTTCAAGATGAGCCTGAGATTTGAAAAGCTTAAACCAATGACCTCTGGTTCTTCCTTCTGTGCAAAAATGCAGTCCACCAACATGTTCCTATTTTAATGAATTTAAATAACTAAATCATGTGCCCCCTCTAACTCTCCTTTGCTCTCTAGACTATACATATTAACACTTATTCTCATAAAGTAGCATATATGGCTACTTTATGAGAATAAGGGCTGGCAAATAACAATGCAACCTTAACAAATAGAAAGTAGGGGAAAACCCCAGGTAACATACATGCTACTTTATGAAAATAAAGGTTAAGCGTTTAAAACGATCAATTTATGCCTAACTTCATAATCTATGTATCTACTTACCAACGCAGAAAGCTTCCTTTGAACCCTTTCCAATAAGGCAATATCCTTATTGAATACCAAGATGCTAGACTACAAAGAAAAATTTTTAATTAAACAGATATTTTCGATGTGCAACTATAGAGGAAAAAAGTACAGCTGAATTAGAAAATTTCTTTTTCATATAAAATTCTAAAACTGAATAGGTAAAACATGGAGTGTAAAGTAAATCAAAATCTATGTGTTTCTACTTAAAGATTGTGTTTATCAATAATTAAATCATTTGAAACTTTCTTTTCCAAAGCAATAATGTGCTTTAAATTTCTTGAATTCGTTATTTGAATCAGATGGTCCAGCCATCAGTGTTAAGTCTAACAAGATTTTTTTTCGTTTTTTCCAACAATTTTTTCCGAAAATAAAAAGGAAAAAGGAAGGTTAAACGAAAGGAAAACAAATTGTTTTTGGACGCGATTAGAACCTGGGCAGTTTTCAATTTTTGGGCTTTAACATTTTAGTTTTAGCGTTATTGGTTTTAACGTAAAAGTTTAATCTCTCCCGTATCTGCTAATTTTAAACATTTTCATGTGTCTAAAAGTGGCCTTAAAAGAAATTTTTTTATGTTCTACATCAAAAGTTCTATTAGATAAGTCTAAAGCCAATCTCGCCATTAAATCAAAATTAATGAAGAATTCAAATTTCCACATAAAGCCCACTGTTGTTTCTCTTAACTGTTCAAAATGGAACAAAATATTCTTCAAAGCAAAAAGTGAAGTATGAGAATGAGATTTGGATCTTTCCTGGATCTTCGGAATATTCCTTCCGAAATCATTAGGATGGGAGGGAATGACCAACATACGTATATACGCAGCTAATAAGCCTGCTCTCATAGTTTTTGTTTAATGTTTATTGACTTAATTTTATTTGTCGAATATTTTACAGGATATTATGCCTTCTTTCATTTTTTTATTTATTCATTTTTTCTTGTAAAAACAGTTTTTCTGTAGGAAATAACGGCTAAAGGTCAAACACATCTTACAATTTTGAAGTCCCAAACGTGTATTGCAGCAGATTTGAAGATACATTATTAGGAAAGACATTGAGGAAAACATGAAACTGATTGAAATTTACTTTGCTCTTTTTCCAATGAAAACAAATTGACTTAAGAAGTTTCGTGCTTTTGCGCTTTTTCATGTGTTAAGACATAAAAAAAAAAAATAATAATAATAACTCCCCCCCCCCTTTGATATGCAGTTTTGTGTCGTTTATATGTCTCTGAAGACTTCGGTAAACGTTTATATGAAATATTTTATCCTTTTGGTGAAAGCTTACAGAAGCTTGAAAAAAGTCAGTCATCCCTTCACATGATTCATGGCTCACCCAAAAACATTTTATTCCGCTAGGTGGGGCTTCGAGTTTATAAATTGTTACATGCGTATGAATGAGTTAACATACTAGGATTGGCAAGATAGCTGTGAACTAAGGGTTACTCGTCAATCGACCGTCTGAATCCTTAAATTTCCCCGTTCTTAGCGCATGTGCCTTGGCACACATTCAGAAGCCAAAGAGCGATAAATGGCCGCATTGTGTAAAACCTTAATAACGCTATAGCTCGCAATGCTGCGCACTAAATCTGTACCCAGTGAGTCTAAGAGGAAGTTGCCTCAACTAAGCGGGGAACGAGCCGAAAACAGGGCGCGATGTTTCCACCGCCGTCAGATGGCGCTAGTGCAAAATGTCTTGTCGTTTGATCAAGTAGGGAAAGAGAAATTTCGTTTGACTCGGAGTATTCGGAGAAAGGTAGCGGAAAATCAGCTCGTTTTGGCGGCAGCGGTTCGGGCGTTCGGGCACGCAGCACTCACTCGTTGTTCCAACAATTGAAATTATTATTTGGAATAACTTAATACATTTTATTATAAGTTAAACGTATAATCCGAAGGTTATTTCGGTATCTTGTTTAATGTAATTTTTTTTTCTTTCGTAAAAAATCACTGTAATTAGCTAGTGACTAGATATTTACGATTAAAAGAGGGATAGAAGGTGGTCAGCTGGTATTCGTGCCATCATGAATGCGAGGAAAATGTCGGGGCCAGAGGGCACTATCCCCCCCCCCCGACCCTCTTAAATGACGGAGGGAAGTATAAACTCATTGTACGTTGCATTGCATTAAAAAACACAAAATACATGTACATACTCCCCCCTTTGTCACGTATGCCACGCTATGTTGCATAAGCATGTCACACTTCTTGTTACCCCCTTCCTTCCCCTTGTAACAATTTCATGACCCCCCTCCCTCCGAAGATTGACATCATTTATGAATGATCCCTAAACTTCCAGAAAAGGACCCCCATAAAAACCCAATCTATACAACATATATGTATATCAGTTGCGTCACTATGGAGGGAGGAACCCTTATTTTGAATGTATCGTTTAATGCTATTTCAACGTATCATAACTGCAAATAAATGTAGTGAACTAAAATTTGCACCAAATAAATTAAATTAAATTTCTTAAGATTTTTTTTTTTTTTGCACGATTGAAAATATATAAACTACAAGTTTATACAACACAACAAATGTGGAGTTTTTTTTTTGGAGTGTAATGGGGGTGCGTCCCACAAATTAAAAATTATAATCCCGGCAGGTGACATTCATGATAGGAACGCCACTGTATATATATATAACATACACACGTATATATATATATACATATACACACATATATACATCGCTCATAGAGGGAGTAAGCATCCTATATATATATACATATAGGGGATCGTTCATAAATCTCACGCTTCTTCAAGGGGGGAGGGGGGGTCAAATATATGGGAATGAAGCAGTCGGCAACATGTCCCCCTCCCTCCTTTCGTGTGCACCCTTGATATATACTATATTTATGTATGTATCATTCTCGCTCCAAGAGGATGGTGCATCCCCCAAAACGATGTTCCATTCAAAATTCAACGAAGCCCCCTCCCCCACGAAAACGACCTGTATAAAAATTTTCGGCTCTATGATCCCAAAGGGAACCCCTAATATATATATCTACCTCCCAGTTGTTCGCCCCTGAAAAAAAAAGAACCCCCCCCCCCCCGTAAAAAAAGCAAAGACACCTGAAACAACTCTCTTAAAACTCCAATTGCGTGCGGTATGCACAATACCCACCACCAATGGAGTTCGCATCATTTTTGGGGGGGGGGGGGGTAAGGACGAATCCAGAATATTTTTTTTTTTCGTGCGGAGACCCTGACTTTGACACACTTATGTTAAGGAAAGTCAGGGAGGAATGCATGTCACATCATGAAAAATTTCTGGATTTCGGGCTGGGAGGGGGGGGGGGGGAGCCCGTGGGTCCCTCTCTGGATACGGCCTTGGAGAGGGAGGCTCTACAGCTTTTGGGGAGGGGTGCATTATCACATTTAATGGACATGTTTTTTATTGAATTTTTGCAAGGATTTCAAAACGTCTAGTTTATTCCCGGAAAAAATCGTTTTTTTTCCCCCCGCGAATTTAAAGCAAAATCGGGAAATTTCAAATTTCCTAAAAGCGGGGAACGGTTTTTTTTTTGAAATAGTAATTTTAACGCATCAATAATAAATACATTTTAATGAAATTTTCGTTATAATAGAATTATTTTATTGAACATAATTGTTAAAGCAATTTAAAACAGACAACCTATTTATTTCGTCCTGTTGGTATCTGTAAAAGAATGTTACTGTTGAGAATTAAAAAAAGGAAGTTGTTAATATTTTTTATTTACATTGTAAAACTTGATACTTGTTTAAGTCATCAATAAAAAACAAAATAACACATTAAAAAATTTAAAACCTGCCTTTACAAAAAAATATTGAAATGTATAATAGTGCTTTAAATAGTTTCTTATCAGAAAATTACCCCTCCAAATGTGTCGTTAAAGTTGTAATTAAAATGCTATGAATAAAACAGATATATTATTGCTCATAGTAATTTAAATCAAGGAGTAAAGAAAGAAAAATATTTTGAAGGTCAATCTTATTTTCTGTAAAGCAACCAGATCAAATAAATTTTTAGAACCAATAATACTGCAATAAAAATGCCTATTGAATTTACAAGTTAATTTTCTCAATTATAAATTTGATATAAAATGTTATGTTTGACGCTAGATCATATATCTAAAATAGAAATAATATAACGTTACAATGTTATATGTTATGTAACAATATTTGAAGACTGAAAAAATTTTGATATTGATTGAATAATTTATTATTATTTGAAGAAAGTTCGTTTTTTCCTCTCAATTCAAATTCCCAATGTTCCCAAATTTCCCAGCTCTTTCCAAAAATTTACAGGTTTTTTGCATCTCTAGTTACAATCGTAGCAAACCGAAACCATCAAACTAAAATGAACCAAATATAATAAAAAGAAATCACAAAAACATTCTGAAACTAAAAGTAGTCCATGATTCTATAACCAACTTCTCAAAAATTGACTCTATTTAAATACTCTTAAAAAAACCCTTTTAAATACATTTATTGTAGCGCTAATTTATGTATGCGAATCACACTCATAGCAAGACATTTTACTTGCGCGCCATCTAGCGCCAGTGAAATCGTCCGGACAAACTTTTACTATGGAGATTCGTCTATGTACCTCAGAAAAAACCGCTATAGATATCGATCCGCAATATCCATTTTATTCCGCTAGCTGGGGTTTCGAGTTTATAAATAGTTACATGCGTATGAGTTAATATGTATGACATTCTGGTCCCAGCGTCCGTAGGAGTCGGACGTGTTTTTAGCAGGCTCAGGGAGCGACTCCGGTTCCTCCCATCTCCCCCGTCCAGGTTAACCTTAGTCGTGCTCTCTACGCCGCCGATCGGTACGCCGTTTGCGCGGCTAGCGGGCCAGGCCGAGTGTGATCTCTCCTTATACTCAAGTGTGAAGAGCTTTTTTCAAAGCTATCATCACAGTAGCACAATGAGTTCCAACAACTTTACTTCCAGCTATGAAAACAGAAAAACAACGCCGAGGCAGCGCTAGCAGCAACAGCAGCTCTCACTCGAGTCTCACCGCCTCGAGAGGAATGGTTGGAAACCACATCAGGTTCCAGGACATCACGCAAGCCTACCATTTCGAGGAAAGAACGTTAATATTAGAAATTGAAGAATCCGATGACCCTGTCCAGCTAAAATTAATTAGACAAGCCCAGTACGACATGTACGCGGAGTTTAAGCAACAAGGTTTCAAAGGACTTAACGGACAAGAAATCTGGTTTCTTTTGAGATTCAACGAAGTACTGCACCAGGCGGACGAGAAATTAATCACCTTACTAACAGAAGCTACCGAAAACAGCAGGGAAAAAGAATTCTCCGAAGAAGTTGAAAAACTCAAAGGTAAAGTATCTCAACTCGAAGAGGAAAAGAAGATGAGAGAAAGAAGTTACGCGAAAGTGGTCGACAGCGCCATCCCACGGCAGGAAAAAGAAGCAAAAAAGCCAAAACTTCCCTTCCTCAACCTCGTCAACGTCCAAAACCCAGGGATTCTTATCAAGAAAATAGCGGAGGAAACTGGCATTAAAATCAAGGCAAAGATATTCAAGGATGAAATTAAAGTTGAAGCAGAAACTAAGGAAGGATTTCTCCAAAGTCGAAGACTTTGTGGTCAAGGAAAAAATGGAACACTGGGTCCGCCACTACGTCGAGAACCCGCCGATCAAGAGGATAATACGAGGACTGCCCAGCGACTACCGTGTAGACGATATCATGTTAACCCTAACAGTAGGAAGTTACGAAATTGAAAAAAATGTACAGTTCAAGAAAGGAAGGGACCCCCTACTGATATTCCTGGTTATCGCTCCCAACATTGAATGCAACAGAAATCTCGAAGAAGTGCGATACGTAGGCCATTTCAAGATAAACTGGGAAAAGCTAAGAAGGAAGGGGAACAATATTCCCCAGTGCTACAATTGTCAAGGTTTTTTCCATGCCGCTTACAACTGCAGAAAAGCTACGTGCTGTAGGTTTTGCGCAGAGCCGCACGACTCACGCTCATGCATAAAGGACTCCCTCTCATGCGTCAATTGCAAGGAAAGCCACAGCGCCTCTGACCCCAGCTGCCCCAGAACACCCAGGTCGCAGCAAAAGAAAGTTCAAGCCCCAGTCACCAACAGTAATCACAGGACTTCCATACAAGCTGAGATGCAAGACATGATGCGGAAACTCAACAGGATTAGCGCCGCCCTCAACTTGGACTAGCTCCCTGTTGTCGCCGGCTCCGCCCTTCCTCTTTCGCTCCTCCCCTTCTTCCTCCTACTCTGCAGTAACTCGGCCTACGGCCATCGGCTCTCTACCTCAGGCTTCGGCTAAAGGGTGCAAGGATGTCCGATGGAGAAAAGTAACTCGGCTTTCGGGCGTCCCTTCCCTCCCACCTATTCTCTCATATCGGGCAAAAGGGCCCTATGGGCCCTGTGGACCCAACTCATCTCCTAGATAGATAGAATATGTATGAGGTTGGCAAGATAGTTGTCAACAACGAAGGGTTCCGGAGGTTTACTCGTCAATCGAAATCGATCGACAGGATAGTAAAGTTGTCAAGTACCATTCACAGGGCTCGCATAAGACAGACCTTAAAAACCATAACGCTTGCTACCTCAACCTCAATGAAGAGGATTCCTCGAAAAAGAAACAAAATTCTGACACTGCTCTACAGTGGAAACTCTGCAACAAAATGTAACTAACTAATATACGTTCTGCAGATTTTAACAAACTGGTAGTGAAAATAAATTCGTTTGTAAAAGATCATTTTTCAGGATGTTGCACAATCACTTCTTACACAACATGCATGACCCAAAAGTGCTTGATACTTGATTAATAAAAACAACTGATTTCAATCGATAGAAATGCAACTTCAACAGCATTATACCTACATGGCAGACCAGCGAATTTTTTCCTAGATTTTTCAAAATTAGTTACAAAGTTAGTAACAATTAACGCTCCTTATCTAAATCATTCCCACACACGGAATGTATATTGTTTGGTTATCCAAAGTACACACATTTATGTACAAGGACACCACTAGAAAGGAGTTTAGTGCAAAACTCACCCAAAACCTTGCCCCGAACTATGTTGCCAATCCTAGTATTTCTATAAATAATGTCATTAAAAGTTGTGCATTCTCTAGTGGGAGCTCTTGCATTCCTAATGTAATAAAAAGTAAAACTTTCGTCAGCATTATTTCAATTTAGCGTAAACTTCTCTACTCCAGTCGTGTGGCCCAATTAGAGATGTGAAGCTCTGTGGATTCCCGGTTGCTTAGAGGTTGTAACAAGGGTTACAAATTGGATGTAAGAAACGTATTCTCTTGGAACAAACTTTATCGGAAGTATGTTATGCCGTTGAACGTTTACAGATACAAAGTTAATCCAGAACTAAACGAGCTTATATTCCCATGAAATTTCATGATTGGGATTTTTAGGGCTATTACTGAATGAATGATTGAAAGAATGAATGGATACATGAATGAGTGAGTGAATGAATATGTTTTAACCGTTGGAAACGGAATATTTGAAGTATTTAAACTAAAGGTGGAAGAGAGAACGATAGCTAGATCAAACATTTTATGTCGGGTGTATACGGGAAAGTAGGCTCGTACAAGTTCTAAACGGAACTTCTTGTCAATAATCAACGGCTCTTTATTAATCTCACGTTATTGCTAGGTTCTTGCTCTTTATAAGCTGTTCTTGTTACTTCGAGCTTTCATTGCATGATGAAGTTTTTTTTAAATTAATGTGAGTTTATAATCATTTCAGTTAAAAAATTTCGTCAGCATTATTTCAATTTAGCGTAAACTTCTCTACTCCAGTCGTGTGGCCCAATTGGAGATGCGAAGCTCTGTAGATTCCCGGTTGCTTAGAGGGTACTATAATTTAAAACTTCGAATTTTAGCTTTGTCAGAAAAAAAAGGAGACAGCTTCTAGCTTCCATGCCAGTTTCATCAAGTTTTGAATAATTTAGAGTCGACAAAAGCCCTGTTAACTCTTTGACGAGCCTTTCCTCAACATTTGAATGGCATGTTTTTTAAGTTCTTTTCCTAATTTCTATACTGATTTGGTTTTGTGCTTACAGACTACTAACACAGCCTACTCTAGAAATAACAATTTAAAAATTTTATTGTTACTAATTCCAAAAAAATTGTAGAAAATATTTCTTTGGTTTCAATTAGGTAAGACTGCTAATTTTTGCACCCATATTTGCCCAATTTTAAATCACATTTGCACTAAGAACTTGCCATTTTTCAATTTTCCGCATGAAAGTAAGACTAACTCTTCCGAAGTCATTTAAAGTAGCAACCCTGGTTTACTTCCAGTGAAAAAAAAAAAATAATTACGATTGCGTAGGTGGAATGCAAAAATTAAGATTCAAGGCATGAAATAGTTTTAATCCGAATCCTAATCGGCGCTCTTCCTCATTTCTAGAAAAGAGCTGTGTCGTAGCTGTCGACTCAAGTTAGTGGCCCACAGTAGGCAGGCATGCCAATGTGCTTGTAATTACCCGAAACTTGGGTATTTTTCAGATATGTGGGTATTTTCGAGGGTATTGGGTGGAATTTTTGAATTTTAAAAGTTTTTAAAACTCCTCATAGAGGAAATTCCAGATTTACGATTTTGTCAAAACGTTTCCTTTTAAAAAAAGTACAATTTTTTAAACTGCCTAATGAATGTTACTTCAGTTACTGCTGCACGCCATTGCATCATGGAGTTTTAGGGTACAAGCTCTACGCACATGATCAGGTAAGCTTCGTCCGTATTTCTACGGATCCCAACCGTTATAGAAGTTTGTTTGGAGAAAAAGCGAATTACGCATGTGCGAAATAATTATTATAATAAAAATATGGAAAAGTAGCGAGCATTTCCAAATGAGATTAGTTATAAAAATCAATTTAATTTGTTACCTGCTTATTTATTTATTTTATCATGATTGTCATTATTTGTCGTTCTCGCCCGTGTGGAATTAATTTTTTCTACCAATGCCTTGGCTATAACAATTGGGATCATCAAAATGTTGACGGACGTGCGTTTGTGAAAATAACACTCGCAGCAAAAGTCAAGTTAGTATCTTTTGTCCTTCATTTATTTCTTCTCAAAAGATTGGTTTATTTCCCTCTTTGTTTATTTGTTTTTCCTATTTTCGGATTTATTTACTTTCAATCTTCTCTTACATTTTCGATTCTTTTATCCTATCTTATTCATTTCTTGATTTTAAAACTTTTGAAATATGTATTAGGTCGTTTGTAAAATAAAATAAAGTGATGAGGCTGAATAAGCCGTTTTCTTAGTTCCATTCTTCTCTACTAGATGGCGCTGCAGGAAAGAGCAGAAAATAGGCAAATGAGTATTGGAGGGTATCTTTGCTTATGTTAGAGGGTAAAAATTCCTAACGGCAGCACTGATAGTGTGATACAAGCTCCCTTGTATAAGGTAGCGTGCCTGTTTAACGTAGTCATGGTTTTTCTTCTATTTTGCAACCAGAATTTTCTCTGGCGGTGCCTGGGTATTTTCCCGTGCATATGTACTATCATACTAGGATCGGCCATATTCCCTAGAACCAAAGGGTTCATTGGGGTGGGGCATGCTTTGCGCTGTTTCATGATTTGAGTATTTTTTAAAAGTTGAGATAAGCAAATTTGTGTCTTTTATACACCCCTGAAAGGTGACTTTCCGTATTGGGGTGCGTGCAGAGCCTTTGGCTCGATCCCTGAAACACCAAAAATTTCTTGTGTTTTTTTAACTGTGTTTTTTTAATTGTAAAATTAACATTTTCAAAGAGGATACTTTTCTATCTTTAGGTTTCGACTCGGATGGTTTATAAATATAATGAATTATGCAGGAGGTGTTTTGTTAAGCAAGATTTAAAAAATAAATAAAATTTGAAAATAACAAACCAGATCTTGTATCTCTTGCATAAGGACTTTCGCTACATTGTACGGTAGAAATAGCTTGAGAATATGAATAGTACGATAGCTACTGAGAAAAATATAGTTGACCATTTTTTGTTGGTGATTGTTGTGCAGATTACTAAAATATGTTATTTAGTTAAATTATTATTCAATTATTACTTCTTAGTACAGATTTTTCTATTGCGTAGAAGTGTAAGACTGTTCAATTTGCTGGGCTTATTCTGGCACAGGTAGCATTGCAAGGCTTTCAAAACGCCTGGTCTATTCCCGAAAAAAAAAAACGGGTTTTTCACCGGAAATTTAAAGCAAAATCGGAAAATTTCAGACTTTCCAAAAACTGGGAACATTTGATTTTTTTTCTTGAAATAATAATTTTAATACATCAATAATACATAATTTTTTATGAAATTTTCGTAATAATAGAAATACTTCACGGAACATTATTGTTAAAGACAACATATTTATTTCGTTGTGTTAGTATTCGCTGTAACAAAATTTTACAGTTAGAATGAAAAAAAGGAAGTTGTTATTTTTTTTATTTACATTGTAAAAATTGCTATTTGTTTAAGTCATTAATAAAAAACAAAATAACACATAAAAAACCAACCTTTACAAAAAATTATTGAAATGTATAGTTAGTATTTCTTATTAAAAATTACCCCTCCAAATGTGTTGGTAAAGTTGCAATAAAATGCTATGAATAAAACGGATAAGTTAAGTATATGTGTATTATTTCTGATAGTAATTTGAAATCTAGGAAAGGAATAAAGAAGAAAAAAGATTTTGAAGGTTAATCTTATTTTCTGCAAAGTAACCAAGTCAAATATAATTTTAGAATCAATATATTGCAATAAAAAGTCCTATTGAATTTACAAGTTAATTTTCTAATTTTTTCAATCGTATAAGTTTTTTATAAAATGTTATGTTTAACGCTAGAATAAAAACAATATAACGTTATATACAGAATAGAAATAGTATAACGTTAATATTATATGTTCTGTAACAATATTTGAACAGTGAAAACATTTTTATAGTGAGTAAATAATTTATGATTATTGGAAGAAAGCTGAAGTTCGTTTTTTCCTCTTAAAATTCCCAAATTTTCCGATTCCTCCCCGAAAATTTCCGGGTTTTTACCTTCACTTCAAAATTCTCGGATTTTTTTCATTTCTAGGCACATGGTATATTATAGAATATTGAATGGATGCTTCTTAACAAAACTCAAACTAGTAAACTAATCCCAGGAACTACCCGTAAGTTCAATAAATGAATTATTATTGTTGTTATTCAATAGTTTTATTATAATCATTTCATCTACATTTTTAATGCGTAAAAATTTTATTACTAGCATCCTGAAGCTCACAATTTTATGAGTTGATAAATAAGTTTCTTTTGACCCAGCATAACATATGTACAATGATTTGTGAGTTCTTAATGCTGGTTTTTGAGCAAATGGTTTTTTACTAGGTCAAACATTTTAATTCCTCTTTAGTGTTGAGTCGATTAGCATTATTTTTATTTTCAATGTATGATCGACTCAATAAAAATATTAAAATGTTAAGACTTGTTAAATGTTTGCTTTTATTATCATATACTGATGTTTTCGTTATAATGATAAATTGCGTGCGGTAATTTAAAATAATAATAACAAATAAAAATAAAGTTTAACAAATTTGAACATTAAATGGGAAAAAAATCAAATGGATTATAGATTTATAAAAAAAAGTATCACAACAAAGAAACATGACAAAAAAAATTTTGGAAGTTCATTTATTTCATCAATTCTGAAATATCTATTTTCATATTTATTCTTCTATTAATTTTCACCTTTTAACTAAAAAAAAATAGTTATACAGGAATAAACAGATTTAATTCTTTTGGTACAAATCTAAAAAGTGTTGCATGAAAATTAAACGACTCCAAATTGTCTTAGTTCTCATGGCATACAATCAGATTTTATAGAAATTTTGCACAGTATAAGAACGTTTCTATGATGAGTTATGCTTTTTATGTATTTTTTGGAAACAATCTTATATAAATAATGTAAGTGTTCGTTTGTTCATAACCTCAATTCTCCGAAAGTACTTAACGGATTTTAATGCGGTTTTCATCAATTGAAAGAGTCATTCAAGAGGAAGGTTTATAAACCCATTAGAAAAAAATCCGACAGGTAGTTCCTTTTTTTATTCCAATCTTATGCAAATTTCCACATAAATCCCCCAATATGGGAGGGGGAAAAAAACTTGCACATATTATTATAATATATCAATCGAAAACGCTGATTTTTCTGCACAAGATGGAGTTTGTTTCTAAGTCAATAAGAACGCCAGTTATAAGCTTTTTTTTATTCGTCACGATATTTATTTAAATGCTATTGCTAAATCAAGGAAATCGTAAAATCGGAGGGACGGAACTTTTCTTAAGTCCAATCTCGAATTTAAAAATTATTGCTAATTTGAGAAAAAGTTTTATATTGAAATTAAGCTAACACTATTCCCCTGGAGTTGAGGAAACTGCTAATTATTAATTTTGGGTCAAGGTAAGCCTTCAGAAATCGAACTAAAAAGCTTATAACTGGCGTTCTTATTGACTTAGAAACTTCGATCAATTTTCATCTTCTACAAAACAATCTGCTCTTTCGATCGATATATTATATTAATATGCGCAAGGTTTTTGTCACCCCCATATAGGGGAATTTATGGTTAAATTTGGGTAAAATTGGAATAGAAAAATTACTACCTGTCGGGTTTTTTTTCTAACGGGTCTATAATTGGTCCTTTTAAATAATTCTGTTTATTGATGAAAACCGCATTCAAATCCGTTGCGTAGTTTAAAAGATCTCAGCACACGGAAAGCGACTTTGTTTTATACTCTTTTAAGATTTAGCATTTGCTCCCAAAAGCAGGCAATAGTTAATTATGATAGAGAATATGAGAAATTTACTTTTTTATTATTAACAAAGTAGAAGTCAGACTTTATTTGGGTAGACTAATTTATTGCGAATATTGAGTAAAAGAGAAATGTGAAAAGCCAAGAATATATCCTGAATATTTAAATAGCATAAGTTATTGAGGTCTTTGAAAATAAAAATATGTTTCAGTTAAGTGTATTAAATTTTAATAGATCTTTTAAAAATAGGTATGGAAAAAAACCCCATAAAATAAAAATATTAACTTTTATAAATTTTAAAAGTTTTGAGCAAGGTTCACTAAGTAATAGTAGTTCTTTCATTTGAATTAAATAATTAGTAAAATAATGCTAATGCTTACTACCATAAAACCTGTCATTACTATTTTACTTGTGGGTAAAATTCTTAGTTTTATTACATTCAAAACAATAAAAAAATAGATTAATTTTAAATAGTTTTAAATTCTTAACAAACAGAATTAAATCATACATCATAGATTGTGTGTAATTTGTCTTTGACTTTGTGAATACTTTTAAATTTGACAAATACTTTCTATTACAACGATTTTCTATAAATTTTAATATTTGGCCGAATATTCGGCTTCGCCCTATTCGGCCTAGAAGAAATAGCCGAATATTCGGCTTCCGCCTGGAAGAAGTGGCCGAATATTCGGTATTCGGCTATTCGGTCAAATCACTATTCGTTACATCCGAATTAATATCTAAAAAGAATTCCAACAATAGTTGAAACAAAAATTACTTAAATAACCTAATATATATCACGTCCAAACAAGAATTTAAACTCGGGATTAATTTATATTTGTGAATGGTTAATTCTGTTCGGGGAATTCATCGGCCTGTTCTCAGTCTGAAAGCAGTTTGCAACATACAGAGTGTCACGCGATGCAAAGTTGCACCGATACAAATTTGAATATAAAAAGCAGCAAGAAACCTTCTCTGTAAGGTTTTCATTTGCGACACTTCTCTTAGAATATGAAGTACAAGTAGTAGGCATTACGGATATCAAAATAGTATATGCCGACACTTTCAGCCAACCAACGTTTTCCCTATCGCTTCACCCAAGTTTCGACAACTTTTTATAAAATAGCTCGAACTTTATATTAGGCCTAACGTGGCGATGCCAAAAAATTGGAACTATAAGAGAAAAATTGCAAATTGTTGCTTTGATGGCTTAGTTCTATTCCTTTTTTTTTTGTAAACATGCAAGCCTCATGCAATACGCTCTAAAAGGAAATTTCGGAACCCTTCGTACAACACTACTCCTACAGCACTACATAACGTGAGTTTTGTGTGTTGTATTTTAAAACTAACTTACTTGAATAATGACAAGAGGAAATAATGAACTGTTAGGATTCTCATCAGAATGAAATGCACAAGGGAGAAGATGTGGCCATCGCCAGTGGCCATATCTTCTGACGTAGCAGTCCAGTGTCCATATCTTTGAATAGAAAACGTTTTTAAATCGACAGAAATGAAATAGCTATATTAGAAGGCGAGCAGAGTCAACAGTTTTGTGGACATGGATATTGAGGGAGTTGAAGAGTTATTAATGGAAGAAACTGATGAAGTGGATTTGATGTAAACATCACCCAAAATTGTAAGTAGTGATGGGCATAATCAAGATTTATTTAATCGAGTAGTTATGATAATCGAGTGGTCGGCAATCAAGAGAATATCTCGTGAACTTGAGCGATCATCTCGATTGGTTTCAGAAATTAATTAATTAGTATAAATACAAAATTAAACGAGGGTATTTTTCAAAATAAATTGTAAAATTACCAGTTATTAAATTTCCTGGAATAGTATAAATAAATGTAACATTATGGCTCGATTGATTTACCTTACTGTTATGTATATCTCAGTCTTGTACGGCGACTTGCCGTTGCAGTCGCTGAAGGTTTCCCCTCACAAAGAGCTCTTGCCATTGAACGGGTAATTAATTACCCGAAAATCGGATGTTTAATTCATCCGCCGATTTTGGTGGATGTTTTTTAAATTTTAATTAGAAAAATTTTGTTTTAATTAACGGCAACAATCTCTTCATGCATCAAAGCATTAAGGCAAAGCCAACAAGAATCACCAACAGAGCCAGACACCCTGACTACAGCCATTATTCTACTGCCTATACAGCTGGATTCACAACGCCACGGACGGACGAACATCGGACGGAAAAGCTGCGGTGTCAACCCGTTGCCGTATAATAGTTACCGAACTGGAATGTTCGTTGTCCCTCGAAAATAAATCCTTTTGATTTTGTCCGCCTCAGACGAATTGCTTGGCTAATCACAATCAAGAAGACGAGGAGGCTTCAATGAGAAAGGAAGACATGTGTTCTCTGCTGTGCTTATTTGGAAGCGTTGCACAAGCAGGCTTGCCAGTGTGCCGGAAATTACCTGAAACTCGGGTATTTTTAAGATCCCTGGGTGTTTTCGAAGGTATTATAAATAGAGGGTACTCTCTGGTAATTTTGAGACACCAAGTTTTTAGAATAATTTTTTATATATGAAGTTTGAGATTCATGGTTGTTGTCGGAACCTTTTCTTTACAAAAACAATACTACAAGTTTTTCAACTGTCTGATTAATGTCCACAGTTATTGTTGTACACCATTGCTTCGTGGAGAATTAGGGTACAAGCACTACACAGATGATCGAATGAACTTGTCCGCCTATCTACGGATCCCAACCGTTATAGCATTTCTTTTGACAAAAATCGAACTACTCACCAGAGAAATAATACCAATAATAATAATTATTATTATGAAAACAAGGAAAGGTACCGAGAATTCCAATATGAGATTAGTAAAAAAAAATCGATTTAAATATTAAATGTACCGTTTATTTATTTTATTATGCTTGTTTTTATTCATTAGTTTTGTTCTCGCCTGTGTGGAATTAATTATTCTGCCAATGCTTCGCTATAACACTTGGGATCAGAAAGAAGAATGTTGATGCATGCGTTTACGAAGAGTCGAAGCAAAAGTTAAGATTTTTCCTTTTGTTCATCAATATTTTATTTGTACAAGATTGGTTTATTTCACTTATTTTTTATTTATATTTCTCATTTTGGGATTATTTGGTACTATAAACATTTTTAAAATTCTTGCGTATTACTTTTTGCCTATTCATTTTATTTTTCTCTCTTCTTTTGGTTTCTAGCATGCGCAATTCGTTTTTTTCCCCGTTATGCCTCGGAAAAGTAATTATCTTTCTTGAAAATGACTTTGGAAATTGACTTTCTCTGGTATTTCGATCCTTCCGTTTTCACACAGGTGTCACACACAAGCACTTGGCCCCGCAAATAGGCGAAGTCGAAAGCAAGCAGATAAGTTATTACGGAAAGACTCAACATACATTTTTAAAAAGAACTGGCGGCGCGATCGGTTAGATATCCGTCGGCGCACTACATCCTTAGCCGATTGGTCGAAAGCAGCAGATGACGTTCTGGGAGCTCATTAGTCGGAATTGTAAGTTTCGGGAAGAGAAGACAAAATGTTTATGAGTCAAAAAATAAGTTTTACTCGGAGAGAATCATGTGAATTCTGTTACAGTTTGCGTACGATAAGCCACTTTGTTTTGCCTCATTTATTCGTTTCCCTCTAGAATTTTCGCGAATACCAACCGTTAGAGCAAAGCATGGTAAGAAATACATGGCAAATGATGAAGTGTCATTGACGTTGTTTAAGGTAAGAATTAAATTTATACCATTAATTCCATGCAGCATACAATCATATGAAAAGTAGCTCGGTTTTTTTCCAGTAAAATCCATCTTGAAGTCGGTATTCTTTTACTTCTTCTCTTATTAATGATCAAGGAGAGTAAGTACCTCATTCAACAATGTAAAATTTAGTTTTTAGAAAGAAGCTTTAAAATGTGAATACGAGAAGGTCGTTTGTAAAATAAGACTATAAAAGTGATGACTTTGAAGTATTCGGGAAAATAGTCCCTTTGATTAGTTCCTTTCTTGTTTACTAGATGACGCTGAAGGGCAAAGGAGTTGGCTTCATAACCCACCAAACGGCATCAAGGTAGATTTCTTGGTTTCGGACTTTAAAACAGATTTGAGTCGAGTGCGCCACTTTCGGATGAACTTGCGTAGCGAAGAATACAACTTATGCGGGGGGTGCTTCTAGGGGATTATCGCGGATTTTGAGCAGCGACTTAGCTTTGGTTAAGCAACCGTGACATATGAAAATGTTAACTTTAGCTACCAGTAGCAGTAATATCTGAAGATACATTAGTATTGTTGACGTTATTATTTGGTTAGATTGTTTACTATTAATCAGAAAGAGTTATCATGTTCGAGGCCGTACATTTCATTTTATTCTCATTCGCCTCCTTTCGACCGAGCAGCAGCAGCAGCACAGCATTTTCGATGGGCGTACAGAGAGTCTATTCCCTTTTACCCGATAATCATGGCCTTTGTACATAGAACTTAAATTATTCCTAATTTTAAATACTTCTAGTCTCCGCCGTAGGCGGAGCACAAGGGGTGTGCCATACTTTAAATGGCAATAAGAGTAGTCAGAACCGTTTTGGAAAGTTTTGCCGAATAGAGCATATAATGATAGTTGATTCAGCTCTGTGGGGAATTTCCTTTTTTTTGTTCATTTTTTAAAATTTTTTACTTTTTTTTTTTTTTTTGATTTTGTTAAATAGTATTTTCATTTTTTTGCTTCAAATTTTAAAAAAATAAACATTTTTTTTTTCCATAAAAATAAACATAAGAGAAAGGAAGTGAGAAAAACAGTCAGTACGAGAACATGCCAGGCGCAAACCGTCGTCAAGGAAGCAGTCGTTTGACGACTCTCTGTGCTCCAGGGTACGTGCGCCGTCCTTCGGCAGAAGGTCCCCCGCGCCTCGCGCGGCTGCTCTCACTCTCGCATGCTGTGGGTTTTTGCTTCCCCTTCCCGAGTAAGCCCGTCGAGTTACGCGTCCCTAGCGGCCGAGTAACCTCTTCCGGCGAACAAGGGTCGATCCGCTACAGCCTTTTTCAAGGCTACCTATAAGTAGCACTCCCTTTTTGAGGAGTTCCCTGCATCTGCTTCTGATTTCCCGGCTCACTTTCGCTGACGATGGATAAGGACAAGACTATGGATTTGGACAAGGACACCAACACGGCTCAAGACCTGGTAAGCCAAATACTTTCAAATACTAACGACCTAACAATCGCAAGGACATGCGAGCTAACTTTCACTTCCCTTGAAGATAGGCTAACCAGAACTAACACCATTAACTCTCTTAACCAACTTAAAGCAAGCATTTCATTTCTTGAGAACGCGTACCCTTTGGCCCAAAATTCAGGTGATGATCCCTTAATCTCCTTGAGGCTAATTCGTTACAGTAGGCTCCGTGCCCTTATTTCTAAGAAAGAAATTGAAATTCAAATTAAAATTCAAGACGATAAATACAATAAACTTCAGGACCAGTATTTTGCCTTGGCCAAAGAAGTTCAAAAATTGAAAAACGATAAAAACTCCCCCCCGCCCCCCCCAAAGAATCAGGCTGACCCTGATCACAATAAAATTAAATGTTTCAACCCTCCGCAAACTGGCACCGTAGTTAATGTGGAAACTACTAACAAATTCAGCCCCTTAGAACAAAAAACTAAAAGTAAAAAGCAAAATAGGAAAAGGACGAACTCCAACAAAAATCAAGAAGCCCAGCTTAGTAAAAAGGTTTCTGTTGATAAAATCTTGCAAAATGCCACGAACTCGGCCTTGTCGCCCGAACTCATGGAACTCTCCACCCCCGACAATGACTTAGAACCAAACGAAAACGAAGAGGAACCAACTAAAAAAGACCAAAATGCTCCAAATAACACCTTACAACTACAAAGGCTTAAAAAAAACTCAATCCCCCCCTCCCCTTTCATAATTGATACTTTAGAGGAATCAGTCGAATTCGCAAAAACCCTCTCAGAAATGCTAGGGGAAAAAACTACTTTAAAACATAACGGAAGAAAATTCCATATTTACCTCCCAACCTCAGAGGCTTACCGAAAGATCGTAGCTTATCTAAACAAACATAACATCAACCATCATACCTATGCAATTAATGAGGATAAACCCCTAAAAGTTGTGATAAGAGGACTTGCCATAAATTCCAAAATCGAGTACATCAAAGAAGAACTAGGAAAACTTGGATACTTTCCGTCTAACATCACACAAATGCATGGGAAAGAGCGAAAGCTACTCCCCTTATTCTTGATATACTTAAAGAGAACTGACGAAAATGCTAAAATCTACCACGAAAAAATACTAGGCTGCTTCAATATCAAAATGGAGCCCCTTAAACTAAAAACGTCCCCGACACAATGCTTTCGTTGCCAAGAGTACTGGCACTCAAGCCTCCATTGCACTAACCCCTTCCGCTGTCTTAAATGCGGAGAAGGCCACGACACTCGCCTCTGCAGAAAACCATTAGAGCTCCCTGCAAAATGTGCACTTTGCTCCAGCCAGCATACGGCCAATTACCACGGTTGCCCCAAACGCCCTGCTGATCGCGTTGTGAAGGATAATGTGGTTGTACCCCATACCAAAAACCAAAGCCCCCCCCACCCCCTAACCCCCCCAACTCGGACCAAAAAAGCTACGCCCAAGCTGCTAGCAAAAATGACATCCAGGACGTTACTAAATTCATGGAAAACTTCAGTAAAGTACCTGCTCTCATCCAGAACATTGTCAAGGGATTCCAGTCCTTCTCCCATGACCTCAATATGCTCAGCAACATCTTCCCTCATGGCTAGGTCTTCCTTGCTTATAATTTCTTGGAACGCCAACGGCCTCCTCCATAAAATGGGGAGGTCGCCCCCTTTGTTCTTGAACACTCCCCTGACATCCTCCTGGTTCAGGAGACCCATCTTAAGAATTCCGACAAAGTCTATATTCAAAATTACTTTTGTCATCGCTCCGACAGGACCTCCGGCCCTGGCGGCGGCGTTGCTTTATTTGTTCATCGCAGTCTTACCCATTATTTCAGGCCAGTCGATACCGCCCAACTAGAGAACTCCTCTATTATCCTGCAAATTAATAATTTCAACATTTGCATCTCCTCAGTTTACCTCCCCCCCCCCCCCCATCATCCGCTCCTCTCTAGCGATTTACTCGCTCTCCAAAACATCGCCCAAAACTCTATTCTCTTCGGCGACTGGAATGCTAAACATGAAATATGGAGTCACGGCAGAAAAGATTCTAACGGTGATAAGCTATTAGACTTTGCACTTACTACTAACACCGACATCATCTTCCCTGATGACCCGACTCACTTTACCGATAATATCAGCACGACAATTGACTTTGCTTTAATTAAAAATATTAGCTACAGCAAAAGAATTGACTCCCTCCCGGAACTGAATTCCGATCATAATCCTGTACTCCTAGAAATCGCCTTCAATTCCGCCCTCCGCATTGACAAATCAACTATTACCACCATTAACTGGGGTTACTTTACCCATATAATGCATAGCATCACCGAGGGTAACCCAAAAACTGCAAACTTTAACGACATCGAAGTACACGCCGAAAAACTCGCTGAAAACATCAAACAAGCAATAGAAAAGTCTAAAGTTACTAAAACTATAACCAATCACCCCAAAAAGACTTCCCAAAGAAATTGTCTCCTTGATCAAAAGGAAAAATCAGCTTAAAAAGTTTTGGAACACCTCTAAGTGCCCTAGCGTCAAAACCGAAATAAACCGACTTCAAAGGAAAATTAAACTTGAAACGACCCAGTTTAAAAACGACACTTTCAAAGACTTCATCAACTCACTTAATGATGAGCCCAAAGCCATGTATAAAATGATAAACAGTCTCTGCAAAAAAAATAATAGAATGCCCCCCATACACGCTAGCCACGGCCAAGTCGTCTATACGATTGAAGAAAATGCCGAAGCTATTGCTGATAGCCTGGAATCTCAATTCCAACTCAACGCAGATACTTACGACGATGATACTATCGATCATGTAAACAGAACCATTATAAACTGTAATAGCATTATCAATAACCCCCCCCCCCCCCGCCACCGAACCCATCGAAATAATGAATATTATAAAAGATCTGAAAACTCGTAAAGCTGCCGGCGAAGATGGCATTAAAAACGCCTATCTAAAGCACCTCCCCCTTAACGCAATCACTTGCCTCACCAAAATCATCAACAAAATCATTGCTTACAGCTACTTCCCAAAATTATGGAAAAACGCTCTTGTCTGCCCGATTCCCAAACCCGACTCCGACCTCCATTTCCCGGAAAACTACAGGCCTATAAGCCTCCTTAACTCACTGTCTAAAGTGACGAAAAAAGTTATACAGCGTCATATAAACCAATTCCTGAGCACTAATAATATTATCCCCAACTTCCAGTTTGGTTTTAAAAGGAAGCATTCTACCTCCCATCAACTTCTGAGACTTATTAATTTCATTACGGATGCATTCAACAAGAAGTTCCACGTCTTTGGCATCTTCTTCGATATTAGGAAAGCCTTTGATAGAGTATGGCATGAAGGCCTACTCTATAAAATGATCCAACTTAACTCCCCCCCCCCTACCTTATTAAGCTAATTCACACTTTCCTGCATCACAGAAGTTTCCAAGTTAAACTTTTCAACCAGATCTCTTCTAAACGCCTAATAGCCGTGGGGGGGGGGGGGGGTCCGCCCTCTCAACTTTTCTATATAACTTATATATCCACGACTTCCCCGATAACCCCTTCACCCTTTCCTGTCTCTACGCGGACGACACTGCTATCATCGCTACTGACCCCAAGAAAAATCGCGCCCACCATTTCCTCCAATACCATGTAACCCAAGTTCTTGAATACTTTAACCGCTGGAGAATTGCGATTCATCCAGGTAAAACTAAAGTCCTTTACTTTACAAAAGGCACCCCCCGTAATCCTCTAAAACCAATTACCATAGACAACTCCCCCCTCCCTTACAGCCAGGAGGTTAAGTATCTTGGTATTATAATTGACAACAAGCTTACTTTTCAAACCCACATTTTAAATGTGGTTAAAAGAGCTAAAATAAAACTTGGATACCTCTTCGTCTTGCCAAACAATAACAGCCAGCTCAGCCTTAAAAACAAAAAACTTATTTACTCCACCATAATCCGTCCCACTATGCTTTACGCAATCCCTATCTTCGGCCACGCCGCAAAAACCCACATCGGAAAAATTCAGGTGCTACAAAATCTTGCCCTAAGAAAAATCACGGGTGCTCATTGGTTCGTAAGTAACAGAACACTCCACAACGATTTAAATATGTCAACCATCCCCCATTTTATCATAAATTTTGCAACCAACTTCTTCACTTCCCTTGAATTCAGCGAAAATCCCCTCGTCAGAGAACAAATCCTTTATGATCAATTAAATAACACACACCGCCTACCAGCGGCATCCATGGAAATAAGATATAACTTTAACCCACGGCGCCCTCCTCCATCCTTAGTGTTTTTTGTTTATTTTTTCTTTTGTGTTGTCCCGTCTGTGTTTCTTTATTATCCTTCATTTCAAAAAAAAAATAAATAAAAATTTGTATAAAAACCTCAAAAAAATTGCAAAACTCTACAAAACCCGCTCGCTGGAGAATTGCCTCTCTTCACGCTGCACCTAGGCGCTCATTGGCCGCACCCCCTAACACCTGCCCTCCGCGGCATCACTTTCGCCGCCCCTCTCTCCCCCCTCCTACCACTCCCACCTCGCTCGTCATGACCCACTCTCTCATACCGGGCAAAAGGGCCTTCCCTATCCACCCGACTCTCATGCATGTCTGTCTGTCTGTCTGTTCGAGGCCGTCCTTCACAGAGTGGTTTCGGTTGTTAATTCCATGGAGTCTATAGGCTAAGGAGCTAGATCTCCGCTGACAGAAAGTGGCACAAAAATTTCACTTTTCCAGATGGCGCTGCCTCTGCCAGAGTAACTATCATGTACGGAAAGCTAGGTGATTTCAGTGCTAATTTGGACGATTTTATTTTCGCAAGGAAAAATAGAAAACGTGAGAGGAAAAAAAAGCTATTTTTCACACAATTAGTAGAGATCATGTAGATTAATATGTTTCGACTCAATATGCTATGAGGCACCTAGATATTAAAATAAAAATACTTTTATATATGGTTACAAAGCCCCGCCCTTCGTCGTCTGCTACGATTTTGGTGATTCTCATTGGTTCTGGTCGTTTGGGTTTAAATTCACATTTCGGCTCGCTTTTTTCTTGCAAAAGTGCCTCTGTATTTTTGTGTGAATTACTTCAACTTCGCAGTTCGGGACTCTACGTTTTTTTTCTTGTTTATTTTGGAAGTGCCTCTGAATTTTTGTGTGAATATTTCAATGCTGCTCTGATTTTTGCATTGATTTTTTTTACTGTTTTAGTTTTTAAGACACAATTTGTTGAGGATACAATGTATCTTAATTGAAAATGCAAAATTTAGTTTTAAAAATAAAATGTGTATTATTTTGATACACGAAGAGTGCCCCACCATATTTTAAAACTTTGATTACAAGTTTGAATTTTTAAAGAATTTTTCATTTTGTAATAGAAGCATTTTTAAGTATTGTTCCAAATGAACTAATTTAAACGCTTCCAGTTGTTTTTAATTTATGTGTATTGTAGTTTTCTTACTGGAACGCTAAACTGGAAGAATTTTAATAGTAGCTTTGCTTTGCTGTTCATCTAGCACGATTGAATGTTATAAATAAAATTGAAAAAAATCACTGTACATTAAAATCTCTTTATAAATAATGCATCAAAAACTTGTGTATTTACTACAGTGCTATTTGTTTTTTACCATATCTTTGCATTTGCTTTAAATATGTATAACATATCAAACTCTGAGTCTTGATTATGATTGCAATAATTACTTGAAAAAAGAAATTTTACAAAAGGATGTGTCGGAATCCAAAGGAGTATGGAAAGAAAAAGCGTACAGGTAAGCCTCCCACTCTTCGTTCAATTGTCCTTCAAGCTTGCTTAAAAAAAACAGTTATACTCAAATTAAAACAGAAATATTAATTTACCGTGCACTAGCCGAACAGTGCGTAATGTTCTGCAAAGGATTCCAATGTTAGATATACTAAACTACGGTCACGTCCGCCACTTACAAAACACTTCACAAAATGCGTAGATTGGAATTTGCGAAGAAATACGTTTCTTTTGGGTCTAGATGAAAAGACGTCGTATTTTCTGATGGAAAAAAATTTAATTTGGACGGAAGAGATGGTTTTCGCCATTACTGGTATGATTTGCAAAAAGACCGACCATTTTTTTCCAAACGGCAGTTCGGAGGAGGTTCCGTGATGGTGTGGGCAGGTTTTGCAGCCAATGGAACAACACCAATGGTGTCCATTCGAGGTCGCTTGAATTCAGAATCATATGTTGACATGTTAGCTGAAAATTTATTACCTGAAGCACCCCTTATCACAAGTGGTGATTATTTGTTTCAACAAGACAATGCAAGTTGCCATGTGTCTCGTGCATCATGTTCATGGTTCGAGGCCAATTCAGTAAAACTTTTGGACTGGCTGGCAAGAAGCCCTGATTTAAACTCGATAGAAAATCTGTGGGGCATTTTAGCTACAGAAGTGTATAAAAGTGGGACACAATAAGGAAATGAAAACGAACTGATATCACCCTTTAATTTGCCGGAAACCTGGAAAGATTCCTAGGCCCCTTCAGGATTCGATGCGAAAAATTACAAAGAAAAGAAAATAGCATTCCCCAATGCTACAACTGCCAAGGGTTCTTCCACTCGGCGTACAACTGTAGGAAATCGCCCTGCTGCAGGTACTGCTCCGAGTCGCACGACTCGCGTGTTTGCATTCAAAAGGACTCACCGACTTGCGTCAACTGCAAGGGGAATCATGGCGCATCGGATCACAACTACCCAAGGAGACCTACGTTGCGGCCACCGAAAAAGAGTGCCCCAGCCAACAACCACAGCTCAAAGTTCAACATGCGCGAAGAGATCAGTTTCATGATGAAGAAACTCCAGCAGTTCAGCGCTGCCCTCAACCAGGACTAGCCCCTCCGGGCCCTTTCGGCGGTTATCCGTCCCTCATCCCCCTCATACCCTTCCCCTCATTCTGAACTTCATGCGCTCGCCATGTTTTCCCACTCCCCTCATCCCCGGCAAAAGGGCCTTCGGCCCTGCTCACTCGATCAATCATCTCCCGTCTGTCTGTCTATGCCGTTACGGATTATAATTGGCGTCGGGCAGTGCGGACAACCAACGATTGCCACTTAAACAAATTGCGGTTGACTGGGGAGAGCCTTTTGTTTCGTGTCAGGACTGCGTTCATCTTGCCCCAGTTCATATTTTGCTCAAAAATATGCATTTTTGATTATCAGGTTGATTGATTTGTTAATAAGTAAATCACATCTTTCGAAAGATAGCCTTGTACGGAGTGTCTATTTTACCGATCAATCGGTTCAATAAAATTCATTTTGCTATTGAGCCAGCGAAAATTTCGACCAATCAAAGTGGGTTTCTGCCAAGTGACTTTTTAGGACCAACCGACCTATTACAGAGCGGGTTCCTGCTACTTTACTTTTTCCTTCTTTTTTTTTTGTAATAGCGGCCAGGATTGCTGTGGAATCTCGGTTCTCTTCTTACAAAGAATTAGAAAAAGTAGTCTGTGATTTGAAGAAAAACAGACAACCTTTTAGAAAAGATGCGAAACCTTCGGCAAATGCAGTCAGGTTGAATACCATCACAACAGTACTGATTAAAAAAGCCCGTTAAGTAACATAAAACCTATTGAACTGAGCACAGGCTCCTCTTAGCGCAGTTGTCAAAACTCACAAAATAGTTATAGAGATATTTTACCGAAGATCAGTAAATAGCCACTTCCAGCCTTTTTGCAAATAACATACCGCGTATATGCAATGTTTCATTACTATTGGTGTATGAGCTCTGAATTTGTAGCTGCGACAGTATTATTTGCTTGCATTCCGAGTACCAATGCCACCAAAAAGGTAGGTACGTCGGGTTCCGATTTTAGAACAGATTTGGGACGAGTCTGCCTTTTTCGGATTAACTTGTGTGACGAAGAATATAACGCAAGTGGGGGGAGCTTTAAGGGGCTTATGGCCGATTTTGAGAAGGGTCCCCTGACCTACGGAAGCGTAAATTTTAGCTAACAGTAGCAACAATGTCTCAAGATGCATTAGTATTGTTGATGTTAAAATGCAACCTCATTCAAATAGAATGTGTGTTCAATTCTTATATATATCATGAGCTAAATCATTTCTCTTAATATAAAATGGTTTCCGTTCTTAAGGAGATACAGGACCAGACTCACCAATGAGCGGGTGGGTACTTACCTGAAACTCTGCTATTTTTGAGGGTATTTAGTGGTATTATTGAAACATTAAGTTGTTAAAATATATTTTATATAGGAAGTTACAGATTTATGATTCTTTAAAAACGATTTCTTCTCCTTCAAAAAAAGCACTACAATTTATTAAACTGTCCGATTAAAATGTCAACATTTATTGCTGTACGCCATTGCACCATAACGTCTTAGGGTACAAGCACTACACACATAATCGAATCAGCTTACTCCCCGCACTACTACTACTAATAATAATTATTATTACAAAAACAAGGAAAAGTACCAAGCATTCCCAAATGAGATTTGTAAAAAAATCTATATTTTTTTACTTGTTCATCTATTCACATTATGTTTGTAATTATTTGTTATTTTCGTTCTCGCTTGTGTGTAATTAATTTTTTCTACCAATGCCTTGCAATAACAATTGAGATCAGAAACAATGTTGACGAACGTGCGTTTGCGAAGATAGCACTCACAAGAAAAGTTGAGTTTTTTCCTTTGTTCTTCAATTACTTATTGACACAAATTTCCTCTTACTTTTTTTATATCTTATTTAGTTTTTGATTTTAAAATTCTTTAAACAAATTTTATTTGTTTATTCATTACTTACGTATTTATTTTATTTTATTTTTCTTTCTTCCTTTACCCTTTTAGCACGTGCGATTGGATTTTCCCCCATTATACCTCGAAAAAGCAATTATCATCCTTCAAAAGTACTTTAGAAAATGCGTTTCGCTGGTATTTCTATTCTTTCGTTCTCACGCGAATGCAATTTATTTGTTTTCTTTATGCATATGGGGGGGGGGGGGCATATAACTGTTGGGATCCGTAAAAATGCATCTCTAATTATCAACGGTGTGACCATTGATTAAGTACCACAAAAAACTAAATTACACGATGATATTGTAAATGGTATCCAACTATAAACACTTGGCACCGCAAATGGGCGATATCCAGAGCAAGCAAATAAGTCATTTCGAAAAGACTAATCATTCAGTTTTTAAAAGATTTGACGACGCGAGCAGTTAAACATCCGTCGGTTCACTACATCCTTAGCGGATTGGTAGAAAACAGCAGGTAGCTAAAGTTCCGGCAGCTCATTTCACCCCTAGCCAGTTACTCAGAATTGTTAAGTTCGGGAAGACCAGAGAAGAGGTTTATGAGTCAAAAAATACGTTAGCACTTTTAGACAGCTAGCTCGAAGGCAGGATTGCTCGTGAGGATCATGTGAATTCTGATATAGTTCGCTTTCGATAAGGCACTTTATTTTGCTTCATTCATTCGTTTTCTTCTAACATTTTCGCGGATCCCAACTTTTACGGTAAAGCATGGGAAATAATACGGGCGTAAAGAAAATATTTTTGACACAACATTTGAATTTTCCCATTTAATCCTATCAATATTTTAAAATAAAAACCACAGATCCTACTATTTTCATGAAAAGTTAACAAAATAGATCGCATTTTTAAAGTTAAATGCTTTTTTCGATTTTTTTTCTAGAGTAATACATGTCATTTCGAAAAATGCACGTTTTTTGTCCCCTTCACGTATAATTGATTTGAAAACAATATATGGTGTTGTAAAATTTATTTTTATAAATAAATTAATATTTTTCAGTATCTTGCAACGAAAACACGCTCATTTTAAAATTGTACAACTTTCGGTTTTCTTCATTTCCGCTGACGTCAGAAGATTTATGACGTAGTAGAATTTAACCAATGAAACGGCAGATGATTAAAAGTGGATGCCCTACGCTTAGCCGCCTGTAATATTTCCAAGTCATTACTTTTATAGTCTTATCTTACAAACGACCTTTCCGTATCACTTTTATGGTCTTATTTTACAAACGACCTTCCCGTATTTAAATTTTAAAGCATCTTTCTAAAAACTAAATTTTACATCGTTAAATGACTTACTTAGACTTTCTTAGATGTGTAGTAAGAGAATAAATAAAAAGAATAACGGCTTCAAGACGGAAATTACTGGAAAAAAGCTAACTGCTTTTTATATGATTATGTGCTGCATTGAATTAATAGTAAAAATGTAATTCTTACCTAAAACAGCGTCAACGACGCTTTATATTTACCATTTATTTTTTACCATGCTTTACTATAACGGTTGGGATCCGCGAAAATTCCAGAGATAAATGAATGAATGAGGCAAGAAAAAATTACTTGTCCTACGCAAACTACAACAGAATTCACATGATCATCACGAGCAAAACTTATTTTTTGACTCCTAAACATTTTGTCTTCTCCTCCCGAAATTTACAATTCCGACTGATTGGCTAGGGGGGAAATGAGCTGCCGGAGCTTTATCCGCTGCTTTCGACTATCTGGTTAATAAGGATGTATTGCGTCGACGGATGTCTAATCGTTCGCGTGGATAGTTCTTTTTGAAGTAAATGTTCAGTCTTTCCGAAATGATTTATTTGTTTGCTATCGACTTCTCTTATTTGTGAGGCCAAGTGCTTGAAGTACGATTCCATTTACAATATCGTCGTGTAACTTGCGTTTCTTGCAGCATTTAATCATTCATCACTCAAGTGATTATTAGAGATTCTTTTTCACATATCCCAACTGTTAAGGATATACATGCAGAAAACAAACGAAATGCATATATGTGGGAACGGAAAAATTGAATTACTACAGAAAGGCATTTTCCCAAGTCATTTTCAAGAAAGAATTGCTTTTCTGAGGCACAATGGGGAAAAACTCGAATTGCGCTTACCAGATGCTAGAAGACCAGAAGAAGAAAGAAAAATAAAATAAAGTAAGTATTATATAAACAAATAAAAAAATGTTTAAAGTTCCCAAATATTCCTAAAATAAGAAAAATATGTAAACAAAGAGTGAAAGAAACCAATCTTGTGTAAATAAGTAATTGTAAGCAAAGAGAAAAAAATCATAACTCTTTCTGTGAGTCTTATTTTCGTAAACGCAATCAACATTTTTTCTGATTCCAATTGTTGTAGCAAGAAATTGGTAGAAAAATTAATTCCACACTGGCGAGAACGAAAATAACAAATAAAAACAAGCATAATAAAATGAATAAATGAACAGTATATTCAAATTGATTTTTTTTACGAATCTCATTTTAGAATTCTCGGTACTTTTCCTTGTTTTTATAGTAATTATTATTATTATTGGTATTAATTCTCGAGTGAGTAATTCGCTTTTTCTCAAACAAATTGATATAACGGTTGGGATCTGTAGATATGCAAGCTCATTTGATCACCTGTGTAGTGCTGGTGCCATAATACTCCGTGATGCAATGGCGTACAGCACGAATGCTTTTCGGCTTTTCCTTTCTGCTTTCATGGCTTTGTTGCATTGGGTGCAACAAGTGTTCGATGCCTCAAAAAAAAAATTTTAAAATTAAATACCCTCGAATACCCTCCAGTTATAAATTCCCGCGGATGAATAAAATACCCGATTTGCGGGTAATTACCCGCACAGCGCACAATGGTAGGACTGAATTCTCATAACCTACAGAATTTTACCTGCATCCCGTGCAGGGAGCAGGCATCGTAAAATCATCAGCATTTTCCAGCCGTTATGTCTGAAAACAATTCATCGTTTTATCTATTTATACTTCGAACTAAAAGAAAAAAACTGGGAGCTCTCAGTGAACTGCAGAATAAAATTGATTGCTTGCAGGCAGTAAAAAAAGGCCTAAATAAACTACTGAATTACAGGTTTCATACTTACAAGACCCTCTTTTTCAGTGGAAAGAAAAAGAAAAGAAGATAATTGACCCTTTGAATGCTTTGTTTGAAAATAAACTGCCAGATACAGAAAAATCAGCGTGGCTTGCCTTCAAATCAGAGTGCTTTCGTTTCCTTGGAAAGGAGAAATCTGAAAACTATGTAGATTTTGTTGGCGACACGATAAAATGCTTTTATATTATTATGTTGCCATATTTCACGAAAACTACACTCTTCTTCATTCCCGTACGAACTTCTTTCTTCAAACCCTTGGCACAATTAGTGATGTGTAAGGAGAAAGGTTATACCAGGAAATCTGTGTTTGAAAAGCGTTTCAGCGGTCGGTAGAATGGAAGTATGTGAAAAGAATATTGCTGGTCTGTTATCAGTTAAGGTCTATTATCGTATAGCTGACTTCAGGGCACACCAGCAGATGC
Source organism: Octonoba sinensis (assembly GCA_038502835.1). Taxonomy (NCBI): domain Eukaryota; kingdom Metazoa; phylum Arthropoda; class Arachnida; order Araneae; family Uloboridae; genus Octonoba; species Octonoba sinensis. The sequence continues at coordinate 85,468,266 of CM076605.1, read as the reverse complement.
CTACAAGTAGGAAACGGCCAAAAAAAAAAAAAATCATTTTAGTGTTTGTGCTTTCAATGAGTAAGCCTCGAATACAATCTTCTATAAATATGAGAAGTGGTTCTCCAAGAAAAACGGTACGTGATGTACTATTTTGGTTTTAATATTTGAATCAAGCAACTTCTGTTTATACAGTATCACATAGTTTCATGTAAAGAACAGAAAAGTTCAAATTTGTTGCACTGAAAAATTGGCATCACTGTTTCAAACATTTATTGCAATTATCCAGTTGTACCAGATTGTTTTTTAAAAATCAGAAGTTGTAGTGGAAAAAAAAGTAATATAAAATTAGTAGTTGTTTTGAAATAACTACTTTCCTTTATGATCAGTTTCGCTCGTCACATTTGGTGCATGTAAAATAAAATCACAGATGTTCTGATTATTATTATTTGAATCAGTTACCTTTTTCTAAGCTTATGAGAATGGCATTAGCATCTTCAGACCCCAGAACTAAGCACAAGCAATTTTAACGCAATTTTTTGGTTTTCTGATTTAAAAAATGAGTACAAAACAAAATAACTAATTTTTTAAAAATTTTAATTAATAATTAGTTTAAATAATTATTAATACTACTCAATTTCCATGTTTTCTATGTTTAAAACGAAGTAAACTATCTGTTGATTAATTTAAAAAAAAAATTGGATGTTTTAGCTTTCAAATGAAGAGGTTAAAGATAAGAAAAAAATGGAAAAAAGAAAAACTGAGCGACAATGAATATCAGTTTTAGCCAAATTAACTGCTTTAACGAATTATTTTTGAAGTAAATATAGAGCGATAAATCTACAAACCCAAGATTAATTTTGTTGCGGTTGGGGTAGCTTCCAGGGGGTCATGGCCGATTTTGATTGTGGACTTTATACTATTGGAAAAGATAACGTTTGAGACATAATTTTGAGATGTCGTGTACGAGGCCATTCTTAATGCAGAGTGGTTTTGGTTATTAGTTCTCATAATGCATAGTTTTTCAATTACGCATTTAAAATCTACTACGTGAATTTTTGCGACAAAAATTGTTTTTATTATTTTTGATCGTAAGCAGGCGTGCCAATGTGCGGGTAATTTCCCGAAATTCTGGTATTTTAAAGATCTGTGGGTATTTTTGTGGGTAACTGCTGGCATTTTCGAGACATAGAGTTTTTAAATTATTTATGCCGAAAATTTCAGATTTAGGATTTTGTCAAAGCGTTTTCTTCCAAAAAAAAAAAAGCAAAAGACATTACAATTTTTAAAACTGTCTGATTAATGTCAAAAATTATTGCTGTACGCCATTGCTGTTACTCATTAAGTTTTATCGTAGAAGTACTACACACATAATCGAATAAGCCCACATATCTACGCATCCCATGCGGGCCACTGGTGGTACGCGCTGGCGTAAACGTGTTAAACCACTGCTTCCCTTTCATTAAGGCCATCATAGAAAATCCCCAAATTTCAAAAAATAATCAAAAATATACTAATTAAATTAATACCGCGATTTCCCCGGGTATGAGCTTTTTTAGTGTATTTAAGATATTATCCAGCTGTGTCACCCTTAAAACGTCAGTAATGCAATTTCTCAAGCATTTTAACATTAATTAAAGTTTTATTCCGGAGATAGTTTCAGTTGCATAAAGTAGACCAATTTTTAACGAGTCGAATTCGCTTGAAAAAAAAAAGCAGTCAGAGCATTAAAAAAAAAAAAGAACTAAGAGGATTCCTCACACACATCATTAAGGCCACATCTAACGTATATAATTTACCATTGCAAACGAACGTGCCTTGTTGTAAAACATCTTGAATAAAATTGTTCAATTCTTAAATTTCTGAGAAAATGAACTGAAATTCCGAACTGAAAGCCTTTTTATGTGGTTAATCATTGAGTTCTAAACAAGAGCATTGGTAAGTAATGCATTAACAGGTAAAGAGAACATAGTGGAGCTTGAATGTACATAAAGATTCGATTTTGTAACAAATTCAGTAGAATTTTTAAATAAATAAATTCTGGTTCCTAAGTGAAGAACTGAACGACGAGCAAGTAAATATTTGTCGAGATTGCAAAAAGCCGTTCCAATATTTTGAACAATTGACCTAAAAAGAACACCGGTATTTCGAGCCCAAGGTTCAAAAGTCCGGTTTAACAATTTAAGCACAGTAAAATTTACCATAATGAGCAACAGACTGATAAGTTGACACTCATTAGAATAATTTAAGCCAACGTAACTGGGGATGCAATAACTATGATTCCTTATATCGTGATGGCTCACTAATTTTCGAATATGAACGATTAGAAATCAAATCACTCCTTTTTTTTACGTCGAAAGATTTCTTGTGAACAACGATTAAGTCACAAATCTTCCGATTTGTAACTATCAGATAATTAGAATTTAAATTCTTCGTGCATTGGCTGACTGAATTTAAAACCTACTTTATAAAATCTATAAGATGCCGAACTGGTTTTTCAGGAAGTGTTAATCTCTTCGGACCCCAGAACTAAGCACAAACAATTTTGACGCAATTTTTCGGTTTTCTGATTTAAAAAATGATTACAAAACAAAATAACTAAAAAAATTTTTTTTTTTAAATTTTAATTAATAATTAGTTTAAATAATAATTTTTTGCCCAATTTCCAATTTTTCCATGTTTAAAACGAAGTAAACTATCTGCTGATTAATTTTAAAAACAATTGAGTGTTTCAGCTTTTAAATTGCACAAACAGTAGCGTCAGGGGGAGGGGGGGGGGGGGTAAGGTGGTCATAAAATCCACGTTTTTCAACTTTCTTTGCCAATTAACATAAGAATTTGTTCAAAACCTTCAGATTTTTTGCTTGTTATTTTGCGTTACATTATTAAAGAACAGATTGCATTAAATTTTGAGCAGAAAAAAATTAATTAAAATAATTTTATGACGCCTACTTTCTGGGATGTATGTATGACAACTTTACCCCATGGGGTGGGGTAAATTAACGTTTACCCCATGGAGTTACCCAACTCCATGGGGTACTAACTTCACCCCATGGGGTGAGGTAAAGTGAGTAGGGCATGGGGTAAAGTGGTCATAGTTGAAATATATATATATATAAAAGTATTAAAACCCATAATACGTCAAAATAGTCAACAAAGATTCATTTTAGAACTAAAACAATTTTATTTCCCTCAAATGAATTTATTTATGTCCTCTTTTATGGTTAAAATTTAGCCTCATCTTCGTAACGTCTCCTAAGGTACTTCAGTCTCTTCAGCTGCTGCATATATTGTCTTAAAACAAAGTTATCTACCAAAACATGTTAGGATACATAAAAGAAGGTATTCTTAGGTTTTAATCCCTAACTATTAGATTTTAAATCTGTTCTTTTACTCAATGCATATAATTAAACATAAATATGAAATTCAAAATGTTCCGCGAAAAAATTTAAAATAGCTTTTAACTGATGACTGAATTTTTTACATGACATATTAAGAATACATTGCTAATAAAAGAGTTCTGGATAAATATAGCTTATTAAAAATCAATGGGAGGAAAATACATATTTCAACCTAGCTATTTTTAATTCTCTCTCTCCTTCATGTATTGTTCTTGTTCGAAGCACTGCTATTTCTAACCATGTACAGATTAATAATAGTTATAATAAGTCTGTTTATAAATTAATCATTGATACTTGAAAATTCTTGTATTGAAAAGTGCTTCAAAAAAGTTTTGAATACTAAACACACCATCGTAAGAAGACTGTATTATAGTAATTTCAATCTCTATTGCATTTGAGCTCAGTTGTGTTGGTTCCGGTTTTCTAAACACTAAATTTAAAAGTTATTTTTTTAAAAAACTAATACAGTATTAGTGAAACAGTACTAGTGAAACTAGTTAAAGTGTAACTGACATCTGTCTCGTGGCTCAATTTCTAACAAAAGAAGTGCGAGCACTGTAGTCTTCAAAGTTAATTTTCTTGCGTAAATAGCTTGAATTCCCTCTGATAGTTAAAATTTGAAAATAAATATGGAAACTGTGTTCCTGTGAATTCCTATGCAAGTCAATCCCTGGTCTACCACATAAATTAACCTTAAGTAACCCTTTAGAACATCGGTGCATGTTAAGCCTAATGTTATGACCACTTTACCCTATCTTAAACTAGTGTAAAATAATATATAAACTAAATCTAGCTTCGCGGTTAGTGAGGAAGTATTTTTGAGATTTGTGTAAAACTACCTGCACCGTCCATTTGTTGCAAATTCTTTAAAACAAAATGTCAAAGAGAAATTTAAAGAGATCTTTCAATTTCAAAGTGTAGTATAAACAAACAAATCGAGTGTTTTCGCCACCTAAATAGTGGCTAATAATATAATTTTGTATGTAAAATTTACTTTTTAATTATTAAAAGCTAAAATAAAATAAAAAATTTAAACCAATTCCTTTATTTGTTTCAAAGCTATAGCTTTTTATTTGCTGTATGTCCACTTTACCCCATTGACCACTTTACCCCACCTGACCCCAGTTAGTAAACAGCATTTTAAAATGTACCGAATTGGGTACACTTGGAATGAAGATGTTAAGGAATTAAATTTAGCATTTTCAAGACGAACAAAAATTTTATAATTGGAAAATTCACTCGATCCAGCTAAATTGCTGTCATACGGGTATTTCAATACTTTAATTACTTTTAGCAGCACATTAGAAAGGCCACATTAAAAGAATTGCTTCACCCATTAAGGTGAAGCAACTAAGCGGCATAGTACAGTAGTCAGCCTACCGTGGCTGACTACTCTAAATAAATTAATGCTTTTCTGAATGTATTTCATCAGACGCTAAGAATATTGCAGCATTATTACGTTTCAAGAAGAAATTTGTATTGTGCAATTTTAAATCAGGATTTAAAATTAATATTACACAATTACAAATTATTATGGATGCATATACTGATTGAAAAATAAAACCGATTCATTACTGAAACAAATTATAATGGGTAGAGATTCTAGGTAGGTTTAATATAAAGATTTTCAGAATCATGGAATGCGTAATATAGAAATCAATTGCGATGAAATTCCTCGACATAAATGACATATACATAAATAAAGTGACATTTACCTTATGTTAACTCAACTGTTCGTATTACAGAACTAAAGACATACATACCTTGAATAATTTCATTTCTGCAGCAACCTCAAAGAAATGGCGAAGCAAACGTTTGTTTATAAAATCATCTGTCGTTGCTATCACACAATTTTCAAATGTACAACAAAATCGGTGCTTTCACAAGTGAATTATGCACGAAGAAAGGCGAAATGTCGTTTTTGTTCGGAGTTGAGTTCAATAACGCAACAGTGTGTGCAGAGTAGAATATGTTGCTTGAAAGGGAGAAGAATCAAGGCGAAAAATCACCCAAAAGGTTACTCTACAAAGAAGAAAGACGAAAAGTCCTTACTTTTGGACTTTCAAACGTGATTTTCTTGAACTGGAAAGATCGACAGTTCGCCTTTCTTCTCTGTGCTCTTCAAGTGAAAATAATTCGCGAGTGGCGTCAATGTGGTGAAAGAATTCACCAGTATTGGTGTTTGATGCAAACTACACCGCTTAAAGTGTTCATGAACGCTTGAGTTGATGTTAACCTGAAATAAAGTGTTTGCAGTTTTTAAGGTTTGTCAACACCAAATTTAGAGCTACTCGTACTTTTCTCCGCACTTTATACAGTGTAGAAAAGAAGGAAAAAACTCAAAATTTCAATAAAAGTTCAAAACATTTCTAAGATTATTCTTGAGTGTCTTTACGATGAAAACATCAGTACTCGAAGAGCGTTGTTGTACAATTTGGAAAAGTTATACAAACTCTCTACAGCATTTGCATGAACTTGGTCCAAAGCAAACGCCTTGTAGTGTAATGGCGATACACAAACCCAATTCCCTTCAATAGGTTCGGAAGGTTTGGAGTGTGGAACCCGACCCACTGAAGACCCTCCATGTACACTTGGGGATACGTGCATGAAAATCCGTGGACCATGAACTCCCGCTGGTACCGGAGGCTTTAGCTTCTCCTTCAGTTTTAGGTCTAATACGAAAGGTAACACTATCTGGTGTCAACCGAGTGCCCTTTTTGTATTGACCCTAAAATCACGCTTCCACCCTTGCGGTACTCATGCAAAAGCAGAAGGCGCTTATCAGCCTTAAATTTCTTTACCACACGGATCTCAGCGACGTTGATACAGAGTGGCATAAGTAACACCACCAAGATTTCCCCTGTAATTCAAATATACTTCAATAAATTAAATAAATAAAATTGTCATTTAACTTTACTTTATTTCATAGATATTTACAGATACTAAATCTACGCCAGATATGGTGTTTACTTCCATTTTCGGGTTACTCTCCTTTTCTTTGTTTCGCTCGTCTGTCTTCTGGGGTTCCTTTTTCTCACCGAGTATCTTTTCAATCGTGAGGAAAGGATTTTCGGCTAATACGAAAAACAGGAAGGCAAGAAACGCGGAAACAAAGTAATCTCCGAAAAATCTCCATACCTGTAAAATACAAGACGAGCAACTATTTCATTGAAACAGATGTGGAAATAAAAATACAGTAAATATCGTTATTTCTAGTTTTGTCTAAAAATATTGTGTGTCTGTCAACTTTGCCAGGGATCCTGTGAAGACGTTAACACCGCCTAGAAGCAATGGTTCAAAGCCGCATTTCCAATCCTAGTACAGGAACCCCTTTAATGGAATATCGGTTAAAAAGAAGATTCCGCTTAATGTGCAAATAAATTTTCGATGTACCAAACAATAGTGTATAGTCGAACCCGTTAGATGAAATATTGGTTACAAGAATATCCCCCATAATGTAATAAATTTTCGATGTACCAAGCAATAGGGGCCATTTCACAGTTTGAATGTTGCGGACTCTACATTTCACAAAGTTTGAACCTGAATATTTATTATATTAAGATAGGAGCATTCTTTTTTGCCAGTGTGGAAGTCCTACCAACACATTATTTAAAAATAAAATTTAGTGATAATTAAACTGTAAATTAAGTAGTTATAACAAAAAATTGTCTTGTTGCGGACTCTACGTTTGGACAAAATACTGTGAAATGGCCCATAGTACAATCGAACCCGTTTAATAGAAAAGCGGTTAAAAGATTATCCACATAATGTACTAATAAATTTTCGATGTAGCAAACAATAGTACAGTCGAACGCGTTTAATGGAATATCGGTTAAAAAAATATCCCTCATAATGTAATAAATTTTCAATGTACCAAACTACAGTATATTGTTTCTGTGATCCCGGATAAGGGAATATCCTCGCTTATTAGAATAATTTTCGTGTTCAAATCGGCTATTCTTTTAAACGGGCTTGACTGTGTATTGTTTCTGTGATCCCGGATGAGGGAATATCCCGCTCATTAGCGCATACATGAAAAATTAAATACATTTAAGTATACATGCATGATAATGAGTATAATGCTTTAAAATATTGAGGGTTTTTTCTCACAACAACTAGAAGTAAAGGTGCCTCATGCACTCTTTGTGCTTGTATTTGGTGCCTCCTTCACTCTTTTTGCTTGTATTTGGTGCCTCCTTCACTCTTTTTGCTTGTATTTGGTGCCTCATGCACTCGTTTTTAGCTTATTTTCCCGTAAAAGTAAAAACAATAATAATAAAGCGTGAAAGAAGACTTAATTTATCGTGAAAATATCGCTAGAAATCAAGAAAAGTCAAAAATAAGTTAAGTAATTAAATAAAGATTGAAACGTAAAAAAATTGAAAGTAGGGTTTTGAGATGGAGAAAAAGTGTGTCGGTCGGTCTGTCTGTCCGTCTGTCGGTTTGTCTGTCCTCCCCTCTAAAACTTTTGAACGGATTTTCCGATTCGAGGACAGCTCATTTATATAATTTCCTTTTTGATTTGAACAATTTTTGTTCAATTTTGAACAGTTCAAAAATTTTTAACGTAAGCACCTATTGGCAAAAATTAAGCAAATTATGTGAACTCTGAGCACAACATCCAAATTCCTATGAGCAAGCTTCCTGAAAGAAGTTTTCGGCTTTATTGATTTGAACAATTTTTGTTCATTTTTGAACAGTTCAAAAAATGAACATTAGCGCCTACGGGGAAATTTCAATCCTATATAAATCCTGATCTAACGGACCGATTTACTTGGAACAAACTTTATCGGAAAGCTCTTATAACGTAGAACATATCCTATGAAATTTTTTTGATCGAGATTTTCAAGAATATTTTTCAATTAATGAGTGATTAAATGAATCAGTGAAAGATTGAATGAACAAATGAGTGAATAAATGATTAAGAAAGATAAATGAGTGAATAAATGAGCGAATGAATGAAAAAAATAAGTAAATGAGTGAATCAATACATGAATGAGCGAATGAATGATTGAATAAATGAATTAATGAATGAGTGAATAAATATGTATTAACCGTTGAAAAAGGTATAACTATAGATAAACGAGAAAGAGAGAGAGAAACAGCAGGTTATAAACTTGAAGTTGGTATATACGGGAAAGTGGGCTCGTATAGTTCTAGACGGAACTTCTCGCTTAAACAATTATGCTTCGGAAAAATGAGTATGTTCGAGCTTTCATTTTTAAGAACTTTTTACCTTGACAGTGTACATTGTACTTAACAGAAACCTATTGTACTAATACTGCGAAGCAGTACAATGTCCCAAATGCATGGCGAAATAGAATAATTTAGCAGGGTCTATGTGCACTAATGTATCTACAAATCATCCCTCTGGATAGGACTCGTGCATGAGACATCCAGCAATTTAAATCCAAGCTGGCACTCAGCTGAGATTTGCTTCTGCGCGCTTTTTTCAGTACAAGGCCATAGGTGCTGACTTCAACGGGGCAACATGGAACGTGCCTAAAGCCGCGTTTAAACGATGCCAGTTGAAGAGACAATTGTCGGGGCCAATTGTCTCTGGACAGTTGAGGGAATGTCACGGCCAGGCCAGTTGGAAGAGAACCTGTTCACACTGTGAAAGTATTGGCATGGCAGTTGATGACGAAAACTGGCTCAGAGACTTGACAGACACGAGTGAATTGGCACAACACAAAGCAAATCAACTGGCTCGACAACTGTGATTCAGAGTGGTGGGGACGTCACTGGGCATATTTTATTGTCATCTGTCTACTGTGAGAGACAACTGAATTTCAGGACAACTGTCGAGGCAGTTGGCTCTCCAATTGGCCTGAATTGCTCACACGTAGCCAATAACTTTATGCCAATAAGCTATGTCCAGACAATTGTCTCTTCAACTGGCATTGTGTAAACGCGGCATAAGACCGATAAGCTCGTGTTGGCGATAATTCGAAAAACCGTCTCCAATATCAACTTAATAATAACTGGTAAGTACCCTTATATAGGGAAGCCGCTTAATGTGGTCACATGACTTTTAATCTCGTATGGTTGACAATTCACAGAACCGTCGTCAATATGAACTTAATAACTGATAAGCACCCTCATACAGTGGACGCCGCTTAATGTGGTCTAATCCGGACAATAATGATTTGATAATAATAAGCGAATAATATTTAAACTATAATATATTAATGCAAGAAAACGGCATGCTTTCGCGATTAAAAAAGAAATGCACTATTGATTTCTGCAGAAAACGTTAATTTACGTGTTGTTGAAATGAAATGAAGAATGTATTTAGCGAAAAAATAATAGCAACAAACAAAGTATAATAAGCAAGTTATCAACTAGAACAGGTAAATCACAATCGTCGTCGATTGTTTGCTGTTGAAATTAATAAAATTATTTGGCTTCGTATTTTCTCTGCACACATCGACACAAGATTCGAATCACACACTTATCTGAGCAGGTATGAATACCTTTCGGGCCAAAGTTCAGAAAATATCTTACAAACAGAAGAATAAATAAATAAAAATAAAATAAAAGTTTCCGTTTCCCTAGTTTTCACCATTTTAAGAAAATAATTTCCGGAAATTGATAACAATAAACGAAGTTTTGATTACATAAAAAAAGGATGATTTTCTATTGGATTCTTATCCAACCGGACGAGTCTTAGCGATTTTGGTAACATTCAATGACGGATAACAGAAACCTTGCTCACGTAAAACGTCGTCCACTGAATATTTGATTTTTCGTTCACATGCTGTCCAACCAGTGGTGCATTCCGCACTTCCTTAATATAAAGACCTACTGTAGAACCACCATAAGTTGTCCATTTAAGGGACTGTAACTAAGTGGTCAACATACGGAGGTACAACTTAGGGAATTTTTGGAAAAAATTTAGTACAACATTGGAGAAAATTCATTTAACCTTTTTAGTACTTTTTGAGGAAAAAAATAGTGTTTACTCATTTTTATTTTTACTGAAGGTCCAGCACATTTTCACAAATTTTTAAGGAATATTCAATATTTTGTTTGGGTCCTTCACAGTTTACAAGTCCATTAAGCATGCTTGGGCATTTTTCTGCATCAAAAGCTTTAAGGTGCTAAGAAAAAAACAAAAAAGAAGCCAGAAAAAGAACGGAATGTGCGAGTGATAGACGTTTTTTTCTAATTCTGTGTAGTTCAATTCTACGCACATCCTCCACTCCTCTGGCCTTTTCCAGATTCTAGCAATTACGGACATGCAGTCCAAGAAATGAAAACATTCAAAGGGCTAAACTATAATTTCTCCTTAACTGAAGGCTGGTCACAATCTCCAGCATTTCCCTCTCATTGTAAGATACTGGAAGAGAAAAATGAATGGAGAACTACGAGGGGCGATTGTTACTCAGATAAGCCAAATGACTAATAAAAATCCTGGAAACTAAATGGAGAACAAACGGAGGAAAAAGCAAATTCAAAACAATATCAGTGGTCTTGTTACAGAGAGTAATTTGTAGATATTTATTTCAAATAACCTACTAAGAAGTGGTCAACATGCAACTTATGGAGGTGGTCAACATAGAGGGATAAGTCTCCATTGAAAATGCATGGTGACCATTCAAACAATAAAATTTCGGTAAGCATAGAGAGGTGGTCAACGTAGGGAGGTGATCAACTTTGGAGGCTTTACTGCATATTTCAATCAATGAAACCTGCAATATTTTTGCATCCCAACAGTTTGGAGCCTGATGTCGCACTAATGAGAAGCAGAGTCCAATCTTAGATGAAGAATCAATTTTGATAAAGTTAAACTATTTGTAAGTTCTCGAACAGCAATTTGCAATATTTACTCAATATATTTTCGAAATTCACACAAAGACACTCGACATAGTGTCATTGTAGTAGTACACGGAGTAAAATCAGTCTCAATCCTACCACAGTCAAACGAAAATAATCGCATCTCAAGCTGATTTGATCTATCCCTTGAAATTCTTTTTTATATACTACTAGCGGTACCCGCAACGGCGTTGCCCGTGCAAAGGGCTAAAATAGCGGCGCCTGCGGCGCAACTTTTTTTTTTTTTTTTTCTCAAGCAAAATGCCGAAGGCGACCTTTTAAGTCAGTTTTGAGCTGATAAAATCTTATTTCAGCCAATGTCTTTTTCCATAAATGTATACCTACCTTGACTTAGGTATAAAATTATTTCAATCTATCACTAATAACCTATATTTATTGATCTATATTTATATCCTGTGGTATATTTATCTTTATCACATCATCAAATCTATTACATAACTTTTTTTTACTCTGATAGATAGCAGTACATTCTTTCTGAGGCTGAATTTTAAAATATAAATATTATTTCATAAAGGTTTATTTAAACCAATCAAAAGAGTAAATTGTGATACAAAAAGTAAAAAATAAAGTGTATTATTAGCTTTATACATAAACATACATTTTGAAATCAAATAGGAGAAGTGAACTTATTTCAAAATATGAAATTTTAATTGTCACAAATTAAAGTAATCTGGGGAGATTGATAAATTGATCAGAAAATGTGGAATTGATAAATTGATCAGACAAAGTTTAGTAAAGATTTTCTGAAGAATCTAACAGTTACTGATCATCCTTAGCCTATTCAAGAAAAGCAAAAGCTGCGGCAAAGAGATGCTGGACTGTATATATATGTAATCAATTTGATGAAGTATAAAAAAAAAAAACAATGGCGTAGTTAGTATGGGTAACACCCGGGGCGGGTAGTAATAGTGTCCCCCCAAGGAAAAGATTACGCTCTCCCCATCCAAAAAAAAATAATGTAAGCAATGAAGTATGCGTTTAATGAAATATAATGTTTTTTTTTTTAAATTACAGCATTGAAAAAGAAGAACACCATTTGCATCAAATATTTAAAGTATTTCTTGAGGGCAATGGTTATGATTAGCGGTTAAAAAACATTGTGAATATATTTTGTAAAGGAAACACTTTGCTCAGATCAAAATAGAAGTTAAATAGGATATTTTTTCCTCTCATTTTTAAGTATTTTTATTCTATGGAGCTTTTAAAGATTCATTCTTTTTCTCCGTCGTGGCTGGGTGTCACACCTATATGGGTGACAACCGGGGCGGACCGCCCCCATTCAGCTATGCCACTGATGGAATAAAGAACAGTGGACAAATAGACATTTCTTTGGTAGCGGATAATGGAATATCCTGCTTATAAGATACCACATTATATATGCCCACCTTCTAAAACTAAAATTTTTCAAACAGACACTCTTCACTCCCCGTTTGATAATAGAATAGCCCCATATTCTGAACATGCGCAACGAAAGGAAATTCCGCAAACGAAACTCAAGACACTTGCCAGTTTGGATATTGAAAACTATAATTTTCCCTGATATTTCAGAAAACTTTAAATATCTCCCTAATATTTTCCAGATTATAAATTTCTCTGATTTCCTGGTTGTGCTTCCACGCTGTGTAATTCTTGAAAATGTGTGACTTTTATTTGTAAATTGATTTCAGTCGTTACAGATTTTCCATGCAGCAAAGATGAAAATTCGATGTTATTCTTAAAAATGTAGAATATTCATTTGTAAATCGATTTTCGTGTCACCCACATTTTCTGTGCTACAGAGATTAAGATTTTGAGTAATTCTTGAAAATGTAACACATTGTAAATTGCTCTTTGTGCATTATGCACTTTTTCTGTGCAGTGAGGATGAAGATTTGATGTAATTCTTTGAAATTGCCAGTTTGTTTTTTCAAATTTGCTTTTGGAGTATCACGCCAATTTCTGATATAAATCGCTTAAGAGACATATCTTGACAAAAGCAAATTCGAAAGTGCATGTGAATGCTGAAAAGGGAAATTTTATGGTTCAAAGCTGAAAAAGAATGTGTTACTAAATTAATACGCTAAAAATGCAAGGAAAATTCAATTCTTATCGCGGAATCCTACCTACAGTTCCTAATGGGAATGGGATGGATAGGATTCTTATTTATGAGCAGAACGCGGAATATTGCTTTTTTTACAGCATTCAATGCCACAAAAATGGTAATCGGGGTGATGTTCTGACACAAACATACGTTTTTTTCCTGAAAAGATTCTCCTACACTCAAGTTGTATTTGTTTTTCTAGTGGTGTCTCTCAGCTAATTCAGTGGTGAAAGTTTTCTCACTGGCTCTGATTTCGACTCTGTAAACAACACCTCCTTATAGGTGGGCGAGGCATTTTCAATGGAATTGTAGCAATTTAATTGTTACAAATTATAAATTCTTGAAATTGTCATTAACATTATCCTTTTATGTAACAAATGATGAATGACAGATTTGAACTCTTTTAAAAAGTATAATATCTATATTTTCGAAAAGAAAATTACATACCATTTTAACACATTTAATTACGAATCCGAGCATTTAGTTTGAAAATAATCCATAACAGTGGATTGTTTTTTAGTCATGGAGTTCAAAGTGAATGCTGCATCTTCAGGATTGAAATACATAGTAAGCGTTTTCCCTAGCCCTTACGGGAAAGAAAATAGCTTTCCACTATTTGTAAAATGTCCACTATAAGTAAGCTGTTCTGTCCAATAAGAGTACAGAGTAGCACATAATAGTGACTGCTAACAAAATATTTTTTAGACTCAAAGTGTTGGAGCTTTGTTGGTTTATAAAATGGAAAAAAGAACAAACTTCTCTAGTTCAATACTGGAAACAAACTTTAACATGCCTTGATAAACTCGAATAGCCCCTTTTTGAAAATTCTCGAAAACAAAAACAATCCTTGATCATAATTTGTTTTGTGAGAGAGTAATAATTAACCTTTAGCAATATGCATAAAGCTTTTAAAAAAAGCACAAAGGGAAAAATATGGCTAATTTTTAGGGCTGGACCGATGGCACGTTTTGGCCGATGGGCCGATGCCGATTGTTGGCCGATTGTTCCGAGGTCGGCCGATGGCCGATTGCCGATTATTTTCCTCTTCCATCGGCCGATGGCCGATGCCGATGGCCGATGGAAAAAAAATCGCTTTTAACCATTATGCTTATTAAAAATGTCATATAAATCATTTATTTATTTTAATGTTTATAAAAACATAAATGCATTATTCAAGCACCATAAAACTGTTACTGTTTGGAGGAAGTTTACATAATAATTAAAACTAAAAGAATCACTCGCGGTTCTAGTAAAATAAACCATTAGGTGGCAAAAAAAATAGCTATATCAGAGGAGTTTTAATTATTTTTTCTTATAATTTCAAAAGTAGTCAACTACTATTGGATCGGATCGGGTCTCCTTCCCTTTCCTCCAACATTATCTTTTTGTAGCACCTGCACTGCAAATGACAAGTGCAGTTGCCTTTATTTTCTTATTTTTGTTTTCATGGGGAGTAATGTAGATGTTATAATACAGGCTAACATATAATGTGGGTTTGTATCTAACAAAATTGTCAACACCCCTCGGATTTTTTTCTTAATTTTTCCCCCGTTTTTGAAAGAAAAGCGGGAACGATTCTGTTTATTTTTTATTATAAAAAATATTTTAACTAAAAATAGCTCTTTTTGTAAAATAAAAATAAAATATTAAAAAGTTTCGCTCGCAGTACGCAGTAACCCCCCCCCCCCCCCCATGTTCATGTTCATAACCAAGAAATACTGAATATTACTTCAAGAACAGACGTGTGATTTTTTTGTCATTACCAATGAATAAAGGGGCCGGCCGTCTTAAGAAACAATCTCATTAGCTTTTTTTCTTGTGAGTTGAAAATTACACTAAAATACCCGACATATTCTTTATATTTTTATGAGCACAATGTAAGGTCACCGAAATAAACCAATATTTTGTAACGTGAAAAATAAATTGAGCACCAGCAGATTTCTGTTCACAAATAAACTTCTGAAAAAAACACGTGATCAATTATAAAAATTAAGATGTATTTTGAAAAATATATATATATATGCGTTGTCAATTTTTGAAAATAAAGAAATTATAGCATTTTTATTAAGATATTATTCCACCCTGTCTCGCGAACTCGTTTTTTAAGAATTACGTTTTTAAATTTGCAAGTCGAACTTGAACCACATAAAATTTTGATTAATAAACATTTATACTGAAGAATTGATTCATATTTTTTATCAATATGTTTGTTCTATGTTGTAAAGTAATTATAAAAGAACAAGAAATATTCGAAACTGAAATCAGATACAACGAGATTGTTGTAAAATAGCAGAAAAACTGTCAACTATCGTAGCACGTGGCATCGAAGCAAAAAAAATATATATATATATATATATATATAAAAATAGGTGTAGCAAGTTGTTAAGTATATGAAATTGTCAGAGTTAGTGCCAGGCGCAAATGCAGCACTATGCAGCGAACTTTAATATATTGAAATATAGATGTAATTGAAAAGAAAATGAAAGTTCCGGGACATGTAAACTAACATTAACGAAACGTATAAATTGCTAATACAAAATTTAAAAGTCATAAAATAAGAAACAAAAACAAATAACTCTCCTCATCAGTGGGCGGGGAGCATAACGTATTCAAAAGAAACCAAGAAAAATAGTCCTACAGGTTTCGGAATGCGTCGCAGAAATGGCATATAAAAGGAAGTATTGTAAATAAATTAAAGCGATCGTTTTACACGTATTTCCCCCTTTAACATATTCTATTTCGCTAGCATTCTGTTCAAAGAGAAATAATTTCAATAATGAAGGTTTTCGGGCAGCGATCGATTAAACTATTTTTCCAAATATTTTATCAAATACACTTTGTAGAATGACATTATTTTTGTGCTTTTTTTTTAACTGATGTTCTGCCTGTTATTGTCTGGAAATAGAAATTTAGCTCTGGAGGAATAAAGAAAGTTTAAGACAGAGAATGTTTTCTGGAAAGTTGCCCCTGCGAAAAACCATCGGCCTTGCTTCGGCTTTTAGATGTTTTTTAAGGCCGATGGGCCGATGTTTTTATAAAGTTAACATCGGCTGCCGATGCCGATGGCCGATGGCAACTTTGTTGAACAATCGGCGCCGATGCATCGGTCGAGCCTTACTAATTTTAGAACACTTTTTTCTTTTTTCATTTTCCAGGGAAAACATAAAATACGGGGAATTCGATAAATAACAAACTTAGAATCCGGGATATTTTAACATCAATTAGGATACAGAAAAACTGGGACCTGATAATAAAAACGTAACATGCGGGAAAACGTAGATTGGTGGGATGTTAAATTGGGGTTTCACTGTATATATGAAAACTTTTCACATATAATATGATAGAATAACAATAAATTATGAATGGCGAATTCTTAAAAATTATGTGAACGATGCACCTTTATTTAAGTGAGTGAGTATATTTAGAAATAATAATGAATATTTAAGTAATCACAAAATATTAAGCAAACATTACAAATTTACATAATTAAAATGCCTGAAGTATTTTTTAAATTCTTTATTTAAAAACAACATACTTATTTTATTTTGAACATGTATATCATGGTAAGTTGCAACCAACCGCCCCTATAAATTCGTCACTGAAGCAATGCCCCGTCAACATGTTCAAAAGGAAATAAAATTCTTCATCGATTGAGTGAAAGTTGTTGAGTAGTACTTATTTTTTGTAGTTAATGAATATTAATTTTATGAATAGATACTATGTTACTAATAAGTTTAATAATCTGTTAACAGCTTAAATTTTTTGTCCAGTTGAATTAAACCGTTTGGGCGAGTCGCTTAATTGCATAATAACAGTTGAAATCAATATATATTGTATAAGTAGACCCAGCAGCGTTCTAAAAAAGAAAATCAAATTTTTCACCTCTCCACTAAACCATGGGTGATTCTAAGCAAAAAAAAAGAAGTTGGTTTATAAAATGGCAAAAAGAACGAACTTCTCCAGTTCAATACTGGAAGCAAACGAACTTTTTCGCAACCTTGATAAACTCGAATAGCTCCTTTTTAAAAACTCTTAAAAAGCAAAAACAATCCTTGATTGTAATTTATTTTGTGAGAGAGTAATAATTAACTTTTAACAATATGCATAAAGCTTTAAAAAAAGCAAAAGGAAAAATATGGCTAATTTTAGAACACTTTTTCCTTTTTTCATTTTCGAGGGAAAACATAAAACACGTGAAATTCGGTAAATATAACAAACTTAGAATTCCGGATATTTTAACATCAATTAGGATACAGGAAAACTGGGACCTGATAAAAAAAAACGTAAAATGCAGGTAAAACGTAGATTGGTGGGATGTTACATCGGGGTTTTACTTTAGATATGAAAACTTTTCACATATAATATGCTAGAATAACGATAAATGATGAATTCTTGAAATTGTTGTAAAGTTATACTTTTTGAATACAAATGATGAAAGGCGAAGTCTTAAAAATTATGTGAACGCTGCACATTTATTCAAGTGAGTGAGTATATTTGGAAATAATAATGAATATTTAAGTAATCACAAAACATTAAGCAAACATTACAAATTTACATAATGCCTCAACTATGTTTAAAATTTTTTATTCAAAAACAATGTACTTATTTTATTTTGAATGTGTGTATCATGGGAAGTTGCAACCCTCCGTCCCTATAAATTCATCACTGAAGCAATGCCCCCGTCAACATGTTCAAAAGGAAAATTAAATTCTTCATCAATCGAGTGAAAGTTGTTTTTTGTATTTCATGAATATTATTTTTATGAATAGATACTATGATACTAATAAGTTCGATAATCTGTTAATATATTAAATTTTTTAGCCTAGTTGAATTAAATTGGTTGGCGAGTCACTTAATTGAATAATAACAGTTGAAATCGATATATAGTTTAAGTAGGCCCAACAACCATTCTAAGAAAGAAAATCACCTCTCAAAAAGAAATTTTTCGCCTCTCCAGTAAACCATGGGTGATTCTAAGCAAAAGAAAAAAAAAAAAAAAATCGGAACTTCAGACAAAATTTTGGGAAAAACTATGCACCATCAATTTAAAACAAAGTATATAGGTTAATAATCCTCTCCCCTCTCAACACATCAGTACATATGCATATATATATATATATATGCTAAAAAATAATTCTTCAAGTAATTAAATGAAAAGTCAGTTCCAAAAGCTTTTTTTTTTTTCTGGAAAAAATTGTATTGAAATTTTTAAAAAGTAGTACAAACTATTTTGCTTGTCTGAAGGTAGAAAGAAAAGCAGATATTAATTGTAAAAGAAATCTTAAGATTAATACATTAAAATTTTTTCGGAAAACCGTTATTCACCCGAATTTCGGATCAGAATCACCCATGGACTGCATGGATGCAGTAAACATTATTTGCTACTGATGGAAACCTTTGGTAACTGCAATTTTTAATGGATTGTACTATTCATCATTAAAAAATAAATTTCATTAAAATAATTGATCAAATCTCAAAATACTTTTCAAAAATGGGTCAGTTAAAACACTGATTTTCGTTACATGCAGGGCACTCGCCCTCGCCTCACTCATGGCTCAAACGATGTTTACATTCAACCGCGGAATTTCTAATCCATTTCACTTCAATTCTTCGAACAACTCGTAAGGAGTGAAGAAAATACTGGAAGATTAACAGTTTATTATTAAATTTAAAAATATTAGGTCAAATTTCAAAAAAACGGCTTCGTCTTGCAAAGCGTCAGGCTATAATAGAATTTTGTACAAATTTTTGTAATCGTACGTTGCGTAGATTTTGCTGTAGAGCGCGCAGCCACAACCTCAAAAGTTCATTTTATATATATAGATGTCATCCACGATAACAACTATGGGGGAAGGGGGAAGAGTATAGATTCGGTTAATTAAAACCAAGTTTTTTGAATGGATAAGCTTTTAAATACACCATTCGTTTAATCCCTTGATGTCATCCAAGCAGCATCGATGATTCTAAAGAAAACTACTCATGATTTCTACTCTTTCCTTTCTACTTTCTTTTTCGAAAAATTCTGGAAACTTCTCTTGTTGTGTATTGCCATAAAGATTTATCGCCAAGTCATCTCCTTATGCTAATTCCCAAAAAAGAAAAAGAGAGAGAGAGAGACAGAGAAAAAAAGTTGTAAAAATTATAAATCAATAAAGGAAACAAACCTAAACTTCCTACATTTTGATAACATTTCATAACCAAGGCTTACCCATTCTTTGCTGGTTGAATCTCTAAGGGTTCTCGAAGATGCAAGGCTCGCCATTTGCACAAATGGTGATACCAGGTACATGCAGAACGCCATCCTGCTTAGAGGGGTCCATACTTTCCAAGACAGGAACGTATTTAAAAGACCTGAAAAATGCAATCACCTGTGTTACTATTTTATGAGAGAAAAAAAAACAATACACTTTAAAAAGAGTTATTACTTTTATTAGTTATGTGTTTTCACACTAAATATTTGAATTCAAATAACTGAACTCACCTTCGGGTTGCCAAACATTAATGGAATTTAGAGTAATAATAATGCTGTTAAAAGTTCTTCCCAATTTTGACATTATTTTTCAGCTTTATATAGTAAGCCGAAGGACACTGAAATGTTTGTTTACGACCATTTTAGGTCACATAAATATTCGAGTTTATTTGCGATTTTTTCTCAAGGGTATGCCTCAAACTCTCGTCTAATATGACAGATAGAACAAGACAGCACAACAGATTTTAATATACAAAAGAAGGAAATACACCCAGGGGAAAGTGGGAATCGAACCCACGCCTCTTTCACTCCGCGCAGGGAGGCACCGGAATCAGTCGAACTGACCGCTCAGTCACTGAGGCCCCGACACTGAAATGATTTTCCGTTGCAGCGAAAAGAAGAGGAGCGAAAATGCAAATCCCGCCCTCCGGCGTTTTAACGCTGGCAATTTTAAAAGCTGAGAGCAGTAATGAAATGGGGAGGTATAGCGTGGTGGGGGTGTTGTAGACTGCAAAATATTTCTTCTGTTTAATTTGCGTTCCGGAGGGAACTTGTTACTTTAATTTATTAGTATACCAATTTTAGCTGTAAGTTCTGGGAAGTTAGATAAAGTTTAGCGGAGATGGCAGACAAAATCTGCGAATGCACCGGTCTTAGTATAAACAACGATTCTTTGGTATAAACTCTATAGATAACACAACTAGCAAATCTCTAGTGAATAATGCTGAGGGTCAGTTTCAACAGTTGTAATTCAAGGTTGAAGAGCTTGTCTCCAGGTCAGTCGCACGGGCGTAAACAATATTTGATGTAAGAACTAGAAAACGGGATGATTGGTTGTGTTGGTAGCGCTTTAAATTTAAAGACAGAGCTACCAAATTTATTAAACCATGTGCTTTAGAATCTAAGTTTTCAAAATCGAATAGTGTTGCTATGACTTATACTGGAACGGGACTTACTCGCAGATTGTATGTTACTGATATTTTAACCAAAACAAATATTTTGATCGACACGGGGAGTCATGTTTCATGCTAGCCAAAGTCATTTTTAAATACGAATAGCGGGAAAAAAGAATTAAGTTTATACGCTGCAAATGGGACTAGGATTCACACTTACGGTATTGAGTTACTAAACTTGGATTTCGGGTTGAAACTCAGGTTGAAATGGCCGTTTATTGTTGCTGACGTTACCAAACCTTTAATAGGAGCAGATTTCTTGCAGCATTTTGAGCTAAAAACGGTGCATTTCAGACCCCGTGACAAAATTTACGGTAGAATATCAATCAGCGTTGTGCGATGTCCCAATTGTTAAAACTATTTATGGCGACTCTGAATATCAGGAACTATTGAAGAAATTCCCAGAGAATACACAATTTAATTTACTAACGCAGAAGGGAATTAAGCATAATACTCATCATTTTATTCCTACGGTAGGCCCTCCGGTTTCGACTAGCGTGCCTCAAGTAATAAGAGTGATGATAAGGGGTACTGCGCATGCTCCCCGCCGCCATATTTTTACCATAGCGCCTGCGCATCGCCAAGAGGCGCTGTAAAAGCGGCGATGCGCAGGCGCGTTGGTAAAAGTTAAAACTGGTAAAATCCGTTGTCGTCACTCTTATTACTAGAGGCACGCTAGTTTCGACTAAAGCGCGTTGCTTACATCCAACACAGCTTCGAATAGCTAAGCAGGAGTTTGAATATATGATTGAGAAAGGGATTTGTAGACCTTAAAAAAGTAATTGGGCTAGTCCGTTGCACATGGTTTCAAAAGGAGAATGTGATTGGAGACCAATTGTGGATTATAGAGCACTTAATCGAATTACTATTCAGGAAAAATATCCAATTTGTCACATTCAAGATTGTGTTGGCATTTTCACGGAAAAAATATATTTTCAAAATTAGACTTGATAAGGGGCATATCATCAGATTCCAGTGCATTCCCCAGATATCTCTTAAAACTGCAATAATAACACCTTTTGGGTTGTATGAATTTCCGTTTCTCAATTTTGGCTTATGTTCTGCACAAACATTTCGGCGTTTCATGGATGAGGGTTTAATCGCTTGCCTGATTATCCCGAGTTATCTCGGGTTCGTATATATTGCAGTTAAATATTATTCCCAGAAAACTCGGGCAAAACAGAATTTGTCAATATGATTTATTTATCACGGTTTCACTCGGTCTGGAGGAAATGGAAGAAAATATTCAGTTTTTATTGGGGAAGTTTGCCAAGTTTTGTTGGTTTCGCGTTCTTTTGGCGGGGCTGCTCACGTGTTTTCCCTATTGCATAATAAACGTCGGCTTCGGCCTGGAATAAATATTCAGCTTTGATTGGCAGTTTGCTAAGTTTTGTTGGTTTGCTGTGCAAACATATGACTACTTTTCCATTTACCCGAGTTAACTCGGAATAGTAAACTAATATTAAAATGTAATGTAAGGTAATGCACCTGTAAAAAGATAAAAATTCATCTTAAAACTTACATATTCTGTTTTGTTTTCTTTCCTTGTCTTTAATAATAAATTTTAAAATGTCATCATTTTTTGCAATTTTTTTTCAAAAAAAATTCCTAATGTAAGCTTATTAAGAGATGTAAATTTTTGTTTTCCGTATTTAGATGACATCTTAGTAGCTAGTGAAAACTATGAATAGCATTTAGAGGAAATTTTCAATAGGTTTCCTATTTACGGCATAGTTATAATCGAAGCAAAATGCGAATTGAGTAAAGAAACTATTAATTTTTTAGGACACACTATAAACAGTCAGGGGGGCATACTTGACCAAAATAAAGTAAAAGCAATAGTAGATTATCCCAAGGGCAAAAATTATTAGCGAGATCAGACGTTTTTTGGGAATGGTAAATTATTATCATCGCTTTATACCTGATATAGCAGTAATTTCGGCACCGCTTCACAAGTTTCTGAATAAGGTTTAAGAATCGCTGTAAACGGGAAATTCCGTGGGATATTAGCTTCAGAGAGCAGGTTTTGATAAAAATAAGAAGGCTTTAGCAAAAGCGACTTTGCTTTAACTTCCGTCTTTAACCCCTCAACTGATCAATTTTTTTAACACAAGTTTTCCTAAAAAAGCATTTTTTATTGCATATAATTAAAATCCTAACTTGGTGTAAAAGGAAAATAAAAGATTTTTTTTTTTTTTTAATTTCATAAATAACGAATTTAAGCATTTTTTTATTTTATAACTTTCAAACACAAATGCCCCTGAATAACTCTCTCTCGATCTATTAAAAAAACGGGCGAATCAAACCAAGAAAGGCGGAAATATCAATGCTCATACACTGTACGGGCAAACCAGTTGAAGCCAGCTTTGGGTAGCCCATACAATGTACGGGCAAACCAGTTAAGGGGTTAAATGCAGAACTTGATTTGACAATAGATTGCAGTAATTTTGCGATGGGTGGTGTATTGCATGAGGTATCTCCGGATAGAAAAAAAATTATCACCTGCTCAGTGCAAGTTTTTAGCTTATGACAGAGAATTTCTGCGGGTTACACTACAATCCAATATTTTCGACTTATGGCAGAGGCGCGAGAATTTACTTTGTACGTCGATCACAAACCGACAATTTATGCTTTTAGACAAGAACATGAAAAACGTTCCACGAGAAGGATTCTTTAGTTAGATTTTGTATCCCAATTCATGACGGATATAAGACATTTACCTGGTAAGGTAAATTCTGTTGCCGATGTATCGGAACTTACATTTTCATCTCTGGATGATATTGAAATGTGGGAGAAATATCAATCTGACGATAAGGAGCTTCGAGACATTTTAGAGGGACGAATTAAGTTTAGCAATAAATTAGCAAAAATTCTTATGCATGGTAGTGATAGATATTTACATCGTGATGTCTCAGGTGAAGTTGATAGATTCTATGTTCCACACATGCTGCGGCGTAAAGTTTTTGATTCAATACACAGGCTGTCTCACCCCGGCATAAGTGCTTCAAGCTGGTTGACAGTAAATATATGTGGCTCAGTTTAAGCAATTATATAGTTGTTTGGTGTAGAGTTTGTGTGCCGTGTCAGTGTACTAAGATACATTTACACACTAACACACCTTTTGTTCAATTTTTAGGGCCTGAGGAGCGTTTTGCGCATATTCACGTAGACAGAATAGGTCTACTTCCGCTTGTTCAAGGTTTTTAAATACTGTTTGACTATGGCTGATAGGTTTACGAGGGGGCCCAAGGTTGTTCCCATTGGCGATATATCTGCAGAGACGGTAGGTGGTGCAATTGTACGTTCGTGGGTTTCTCGCTTTTGGTACTCCTCAAAGGTTAACATGTGATAGGGGCAGATAGTTTAAATCTGAACTTTCTACAACGCTATCCCAAATGTTCGGAATACATCTCGCAAGGACTGCTCCATATACACCACAGCGTAATGGCATGGTTAAACGTCTACATCGACCGCTTATAAAAGATTTAATGTGTTATAACTCGGACTGGTTTCAAACACTTCCATTAGTTCTCTTGGTATTGAGATCTACGCTTCGTGAAGAACTTCGCGCGTCCGAGGCAGAATTTACGTGCGGGACTACGTTGCGTTTACCTGGACAATTATATGAAGAAAAGACATTAACTAATCCCCCGAGGTTGCATGTTTGCAAAGATTGGCTCGAGCTTTCCGTCTAACCACTCCGATCAGACACGGTCACAAGAGAGTTTATAGTCCAAAAGACTTGAATGATTGCACTCCTGTTTTTGTTCGTTTAGGTCCAAGTAAAAGATCTTTACAGCCTCGATCCTTACAAGGTGATCAAAAGAATGCCGCTGGACATTATATTACTGGTTAACGACAAAGGAACAACTATCCCCGTAGACAGATTGAAATCTGCACTTTTTAACTATTCGTACTGTATTCTATATATTAAAATAATATGCGCAGTGGTACGCAAATGGTTTTGTAAGAAAAAGTCTCGTACGCGACGAATAAAGATTGGGAACCGCTGATTTACTGGGTTTGGAATAAGTGGCAAAAATACAACTTGTTTCTGCTGTACATTCTTTTTTGAACAAAGTTCATCAAAAGCACTTTAGGATGGTACAATCAGTCCCAGGTTTTGTTCCATGGTGGAATGCGCATAGTGTGCAGCATCGGAGCCGTGTATCAAAAGCCGTGCTGTTCTTTAAATGTCATAACATGTGATGAATTTTCCGATTTCTTGTTCTAATCCTCTACCATTGAGAATAAATCTAACTTTGTAATCACTTGGAATATCAGTACATTTTTCTGGTTTGTAGTAAGATTGTACCTTTAAGCTTCACTGGAGTAGTTAAGGGGGTTTGGGGGATAAAACCACCCCTGAAATGCTGAAGATTGTCTAGAATTGGACAAATTTTTCCTGTAAAACAATGAAATTTGCTCACTTCTCCCGAACACCCCCCTCCCCCATTGAAATGGTAAAGATTGTCTAGAATTTTGCCAATTTCTCCTGTAAAACAATGAAATTTGCTTACTTATCCCAAACCCCCCCCCCCCTCAAATCCGGGTCTATCTAGGCGAGCAAATTTCAGCATGGAATAAGATCTTGAATCGATTTCTAACTTCATGTGACATTAGCCTTCTATAAGCGGGGTTTGATTGATATGTCTAGTAGTTTCTTAGAAGGAAAACCTCCTATATCAAAGCAGATTCCTCATTGTAAAAGTTATCGAAAGCAACAAACGTGTATGAATCATATTTATTGAATCAGTCTTGAAGTGACTGGGAGTCGGAAATGATGAATCCATCATGAAATCATCAGAAGACTGTTTATGAGCATATTATGCTCGGTTGTGATGGAAACGAATCATCGTAGCAGACTCACAACCAGGGCCGGCGCTAGGCTGAGGCGGTGAGGCACCCGCCTCAGGGCGCGCCGTTCTTAGGGGCGCATTTGCCATGAATATTGACTTCACCTTTATAAGTAAAAAACAACAGTTTTTATCTCAAAAAAATTAAAAACCGATATTACGTTTGTTTTTTATGCGGTTTTAGGCCTCTGGACAGTTAAAAACCGATTTTTCTCATCGTTGTACCACCTTGTCGTGGTGGATGGGCTCTCTATACTAAGAAAGCCACAACTTCCGAATGTTCTAACAATGATTTTTCTAAGTAATTAAACTATACTGTAATTGAACAGTAGTAATTGGTTATCTCTCCAACTCAATAGCCGCCCCAGCTGGGCTTCAAAGTTAGTGGTAGTCAAACCTATCTATTTTATGACGAGCAAAACGCAATTTATTGCTTTTTCTCTTTTTCTGTTCTTTATTTTCCCTTATTCAGTTAATTCTGATCAGCGATTGCTTTCCTTCAGCTTTTTGAAAGTTAAAATATGTATTATTAAAGTTTGTAGCGATCATTTTTAATCTATATTTCTTCATAATATATAGTAGGGGACGGAAAAAGGTTTTTGCCTCAGGGCGCCATTCGTGCCAGCGCCGGCCCTGCTCACAGCTAGGTGATTAAATCTTCAAATGAATGGTTTTTCTTTTACATTTTATATGAATTACTTTAATTATCATCATATGTGTTAAGTGAATCATTTCCATTAAACAGCAGCAACGTACTGCTCAACTTGAACGACTGATTTTTTGCAAAGAAAGAACGCGGATAATTGAAAATTAATATTGAGATAGATGCGGTTGTTTAAAGCTCTTACATATAAGAGCAGTATCGCGTAAATAGTTTTTGTATATAGTGTTACTTGCTGGTTTTTTTATGTAAAATAAAGGTTTAGTTTTCATGGATGCGAAGCTTTGAGTCACTGTGAAAGAAACTAATTGTCACACACGTAATTCCGTGATAAGATATAAAAGCGTTTTTTTTCTTTCAGCTCTACGATGTATTTTATATTATCACTTATACCTATGATGTCCCTTTTGAATAAGCTTCCGTATTTCGAAGTGTTGACCCTCTTATTCAATGTCAACGTTTTTTGGACCTTTTTCAAATAATGCATAGAAAATGATTATTATAGAATCTGGTACCTTGCTTTTAATTCAACAGCTTAAAGTCATGATCACCTGAATTGGCATATGAGCGATTCTCTATTAAAAAAAAAAAAAAAAAAAAAAAAAAAAAAAAAAACTTTTATTTTAGAGAATTTTGGGAAAAAACATTCACTATGAATTTAAAATGAAAATTAAGTGAACATCCTTTCCTTCAATACTTATTTATATATACATATGTAAGCTCTGGGCAAAAAAAAACCTTTCAAGTGATAAAATAAAAGTAAGTATTATAAAACGAGAAGTCAATTGTTCACCCAGAAACTAACTACGTATTTTTTAATTCTTTAAAAGTTACTCAGTGATCTTATCTCAAGGTAGAAAAGCACAAGCACAGACATTTTGCATTTGCGAAACCTTTTATTACCTGTATTCATTTGGATTTTGATTTGAGCACCTAGGGCCGGAGGTCCTTTAATCAGTTTTTTGCATTTAACTTCATGTAAGTAACGTAGTAGGAACGGTTACATATTTATAAAAGATACAAGTTTTAATAAAACTGGTAGCCAAACAGTGGGTAAAAGACAGTAGCGCCAGAATTTTCCCTATCGGCGATTGTTGGGACAAAACAGAAATTTACCACATCTGAGAGTCTAATATAACGAAATTTCGTTTCATGTCATTCATAAAGCAATGAATGCCAGTAAACTGGAGGAGTTATTTTATGGTATCCCTGTATTTGATGTATATTAATATCTTTTCGCAGAAAAACAATAATAACAGTATTGTATTCTTCGTGTAATAAGTAATGTAAAATAGCATTGATTTGCGCTTCAGAAAATACCTACTTTTACACTTTTGCAAGATATTCTGGGATTATAGTGTGCTAACTCCGCCCCCCCCCCCCTCTAAAGCTGCTGAGATCTAGCCGATTTGATATTACTATTTGCGAAAACATTTCATAATACGTTATTTTCTTTTTAGTTGATTAACAATATTTAAAAGTGTAACTGCTTCAAAATATTTTTAATATCAATAATTCATTCATTTATTTTTTGACTGATTTTTCGAATTTTTATTTTGTCTCGTGAAATCTCCAGATATGTATACAGCGGTAAAAGAACTTCATGAACGCAGGTGAAAACGTTAAAAAATATCTTGCACTGTCATTAAAACAGAATTTATATAATAATTCTCAAAACCTAACCTCCATATCCTCTTGCACAACAGATGATAATCCACGCACTGGAAAGGGAAAATGCGATTTTTGAAAATCCTGAATAAAATATATCTTCCAGCTTGGTAGGCTCTGTCCCACTGTTCCATTTCTTCGTTACAAAAACGACGGATGTAGCCATAAATATTGCTAATAACCACCCAAAAATCTGAAACACCTGAAAATGGAAAGAAAATGCTTGATTCTGGTTTGCTTGAAAAGATTGAAAGATAAAAAATTTCCAACAACATAGTCAGGCCTCGATGTAAGGTCACCCGCATATAAAGTCACTTTCCTATTGTCCTAGCCTTGAATAGGAATTCTATTTTATGAATGGAGGCAATTCACCGCCAGAGGGACTCATGAGCGATAATCGTAGTCACGTGATATCCGCTCTTTGTTTACTAAGATTTTCAACTGAGTTCTACGTGGAGTTCACTAGGGAAAATTAATTATCTTAAAATTAATTAGAATATTTTCACAGCTTTTTCATGATTATAATCCAGTATTTACATTTATTTTAATCATTATAAAATAAATTTATTAATTATTGCAATAGTTATAGCGTTGTATTTAGGGTTAATTTTATGTAATGTAGAAGGACTTTATTTAGGCCTAGTTTTTAATTAGATTTCTCGAACTCCAAGCAAAGCGATATTCTTCCTTTGTTTACATTGCTTTCATCGGTGCCACGTGACCAATGACGTTGCTTGAATCGCCTCCATTATCGGATATATGGTCTTAAATACCGTAATTGTTAAAAGGTCGCTTTTGGATGACTTACGTTGGGAGGTTTCAGTGTCACACTGATTTCATTCCAAGAGATCTCCGTGGTATTGCTACCTATTCTGAAACTTCGAGTTCTGAAATTGTTACGCGTTTTAGCTTCCAATGCAGTAAATAGTGAGAATAATGATGATACAACGATATTGATGATATAGTAATGATGACACTGCGATACTGACACAATCAGAAGTGTTCAAAGCATTAAATGTTGTATGTTTTTATAATCCCTGAGGGAGCTAAGGACAATTTTCATATAATACGAAATTTAGAAAACATTCTACAGAAAATACAGTACCAACAAAAACAGACAGTCATGTGTTATATATTATTTTAAGGTGTTTTTCAGTTCTTTGCTTGAGCATATTTGGGGACAAATTTATTCCAAACTAAAATCTAAAAAAAATGTTAATAATTTTTTATTAATTCTATTGATTTCAATAGGTTTAACCCTTATTCCCATAAAATAGCATATATGCTACTTTATGAGAATAAGGGCTAGCAAATAACAATGCAACATACGCGCTGACGTCACTTAACAAATATAACTTAATTCGCGGCTCTTTCTGAATGCATTAAATTTTACGAAGAATTATACTTTTTGAAATCTACGCTTTATCATTGACAATGTGTGTGAACCGGTTATAAGGTCACTTTCGTGAAGTCCCGAGGGGTGAACTTTTACCGAGGTCTTACTATTACACAATATAAGGCTGATTTATTTACATCATTCTAGTGGTGCCATTGGCGGACACAATTTTGACTTGCCACTTAACCAATTAACGGTCGGGTAATTTTCAAGAAAACGGACATAAAAGTGCCTATTTTTTTATCCCTGAAAATTATATAAAAATATGTGTATAAACAATATATACAGGGTGTTCATTAATTATTGTCGGGGTCTCCGTACCTCATAACTTTCGAATAAAAAATATTACGCAAAAACCGATTATGTATTCGTAAATTACAACTCAGAGAATTTTACGTGGCAACAATGCGATCTTAGCACATTTGCAGTCTGGGTACTTATGACGTCAAAAATAAAAATGGCGACCGTGCAAGAAAAGGATGGGGGTTCGTCAAGAACATTGTGTACGAGACCCCTGTGCAATCCCTTGATGAACTGAAGAGCACAATTGTTACTGCGATCCAAAATGTTACCCCACAAATGCTGGAGAACTGGAGGGAAATCGAGTTTCGTCTCGATGTGTTATAAGCCACGAAGGGCAGCCACGTGCGAATTCATTAATCATTTTAATATCATTAATAAAATTCTTTGAGTTGTAATTTAAAAATACGTAATCGGTTTTTGCGTAATATTTTTTATTCGAAAGTTATGAGGTACGGAAACCCGGACAATAATTAATGAACACCCTGTATATTCATTTTTAATTTTTGATTTGTTTTTATTTTGAAATTTTAAACACTCCAGCCCGGAAATATCACAGGAGCGAGAAATAGAAGGTGGAACCTCAGCCCGTCATTTTTCCAGGAGCGAGAGGGAAGGGGTTAATGGCGAACATAACACGATTTTTGCTTACGCACTTCATGTAAACACTGTTGCACTTTTCAAGCAGTGTGTTGAAGCCGAGATACACCAACAACATGTTTGCTATGAGACAAATGGTCAAAAATGCTTTGTTCTTAAGTATGAGTACAAGGAGGGAAAGCAACGTAAATAATGCACAATTATCGGAACAAATAATGCAATATTTTGACGCTACAATGGAGTCTTTCCATCAGTGCAAGAATGAAGTGCTCAACACACAAGTAGAAAGTTGTGAGTGAGTAGGCAACAACCAGAAGGACAGCCAGTATTTATACCAAATGGGTCGGATTAGACAGTACAAAATGTATAGGGTAGTTGTAAACACTTAACTTGCACATGGAACAGAACAGAGATGAAATTTAATAAAAGTTTTAGCAACATTACATATAACAAGTAAAAAGGGTTGAAACCGTTTACTTCGCGTTTGTAGATGTGCTGGAGAGGAGAATGTAAGACCACTACAGTTTGTTAAACAACGCTTTTCACCAGGTCATTTTCAAACAATGGTGACGCCCCCATTGATTTTTGGAATCATACGGAACTCTTTCAATGTCTTCGTTATGTTGCCAAATCATCACTCACCGGCAGTTTAGTTTTCAAAACTACCACAAGTGTAATTATGAAGTTAGCTTACATTTAGCCCATGTTTACAATAGCACCAAATGATCCACCTAGAGGATTTTTAAGCTATCTTTTACTGCTTTCACTACTCGCTACTCAGAGATTGTCGATAATGCCCAGTATGGTTGCATTAATTTCACTGATTTTATTTCAACAGCAACAACAGCAAAAATATTTATTTCATATATTTTACTGTGTCGACAGGGTGGCGTAGTGGTAAGGCGCAGGTCTCCTATGCCCAAGATCGCAGGTTCAAACCTGGCCCAAGTCCGTGGATTTTCAAGATGCAGAAAATCGTCTGCGCCCATGTCGTATGATTATGCGGCATGTAGAAGATCCCTTGAGTAGACATTTGGCTTGGATGCTCTCGGCTAAATTAAATTCTTAGTGCATATTGCATCAAGGAGAGCCCAGGTGTCGCCATCTAGGGGTAACTGAGCATCAAAATTCACATGCGGCGAAGGTACCACACTCATGGTGGTGCCGCTGAAAGAGATGGTACAAGTTTCTGGGGAACGCAGTAGGTCTGCAATTGGGGAGAACCCAACACGGCAGCCCCATAAGGAAGAGATATATATATTACTGGGTATTACTTACCAGCTGCTAAAGGTGGGAAAAAGCCTGTCATAAAATATTTTGTTGGTAATGAATTTAATAAATATAAAAGTTATACGCGCTTACCTTCGAAATCTCCAACTCTTTCCTTTTAGCCAAAAAGTAACCCAGTAAAACACCCAGAAAATAAGGTCCAGCGTGTACCATCGCTTGCGTGTGGAAGTTCCAATACGAAGAAAAATGTCTGCAATTAAGAAAAAGAAGATAATTTTAAACTCCAATCGAAAAAAATTGAGAAAGCTCTGAGTCACTTAAAGAGGTATCCCCCTTCCTACGCACTTAGTGCACACAAGGAAATTCGACAGAGGTAGACTCATTTTTTCTGTGGTAATCGAATACACGTGTTTTGTGAGATATAATCCATCTTTTCGGTCACAAGGGTTCAACCAGAACTTGTTCCTCACTCTTCATATACAAGTCGACAGCATGATTTGGTGCCAAATTTTCTGGCTGTAGGAGGGTTGGGGTGGGGCTCAAAGTCTGACCGGCTTCCCCTAAGAAGAGTTTCTTAATATCTAGGGGCGCAACGAACAAGGGTTATTGCCAACTTAAAAATTGTTCAAAAATTTGAACATAAAACTAGTTCAAATTTTAATTTTAAAAAATGAGTACTAGGTATCTTCGCCGAGGTCTTTCGAAAAGAAATATTTCATTCAAATCAGACTATTTTTTTAAGCAAACTTAGCGAGAGACCGTCAGACACACCTACACATCAGATAACTCTACATTCAAAATTTTTACTGCAAGATCTTGAATTAAATATATATATATTTTTTATTTGTGCTATTTTTACAGATATGTTTACTATACTTCAAGTTTGCTTTCTTGCTCCTCCCCTTTTTTTCTTACTTTTAGGGGAAGTAGGCTATGTAAGTTTTCGGCAAGATATAATTTATATCTTGCCGAAAACTTACAATACTTAAAAATGGTGAAATCAATAGTATTTGATCAGGCACTATACTAGAGAATCAAAGTATATATACTCTTCTGGTCTTATTCACGAAACACGTTCAAACAACCGATCCAACCGTTGTTCGAGCGATCCTCTGTGAAGACCGCTGTTAAGATCGCTAATTCACTACCCAATTAGAACTGTTATTCTAACGACTCTTTTTTTTTTTCTGACAGCGATGTTCTGAATGGCTTAACTTATCCACGTGACCTCGCGCAGCTCCTCTGTTGCCCGTTTGTTTACCGTTTGTTTTCTCTCGCTACAAGTGAGTTGACTTACAGCAATAATGTCGCTACTTTTTGGATCATGTCCTGTATCTTTTCTGTGGATTAGTGGATTATTATTATCATATGGTACAGGCATTTATGAGGTCCTTATGTTGTTATCGATTGTATGGAACCGGTATTTTGTTTTGCTTTGATTAGGCCCCAACTAGTACCAGGGTATTAATGGTTGATCGAACACCACTTTTAACTTCTAAAGGAAAAAAACACCACTCAGTTGAAGTTGCTTTAAAAGTAAGTGACCTTAAAAATAAGCCAAAATGTTGATTACTGAACTGGAGGTAAAAAAGAAAAGAAAAAAAAGTTAGTTCATTCTTCACAATCAACAGACAAACATAGGTTCTTCCACATCAGATGATCTCAATCTATAATTTTGTTACACCAAATCTCAGTAAGGAAGTTAAAACATAGAAAAAAAGTCAGTTATGTATTTTGATCTATATAACTTCTTATTTTGCTCATTACAAATATCCAATAAAAAGTGAAATGATAAGTGGACATTTCTAACGAATTTCCCAAAACTGTAACTATTAAGTGCTAAATCTAATATGCAAGCAAAAAAGCGAAATGTTATTTTTGAAAGACATAATAGAAACTGATTTCGTAAATTTATTGTGTAGAGAAATACAGGATTGGAACAAGCACTCTAAAAAAGTATATACACCGAAGAAAATAAGAAATGGGAATTCCCCCCCCCCCTCTCTCTCTCTTTGGTTAATAAACTATTTACTTACTCCGGGTCAATGAATGTAGATATGAAAGTGGGGTGAATTCCATGGAGCTCTGTCCAAGATATATTAAAAGCAGCAGAAATTAAGACCAAGGACAAGTTCAATATCAGTCCAAGCTTCCGATATCTGCAATGAAGACAACTAAATAAGAAGGAATAATTATAACTTTATGAAAATTTTATAAAAAAAAAAAACGTTTCCCTTGAGCATCCACGATTTTTTGACGATCGCAGCGCCGCTACTGAATTTTGGTGGCAATTTTCGGAACTAATTGCCATATTTAATTTTACTTTATTGGAAATACTTCAGAAACTCATCAAATCTTGATAAAAGTGATAAAATATTGCTCTGTCATCTGGATCTGAGCTATATGTTCCACAATAGCATCCACCAACATGGTGCTACTTGAAAACATGGATGCTGATTACCGGGGTACGCACTAGGTCTGCAAAGGTTAGTGACCCCACGCAGCCCCATTAAAAATATATATGTATATATATATTAGGCAAACCCTGAAAATTAAGGTCCTTTATTTATTTATTTTTATGGTAGTTTTGAAAATACAAGATGAATCAAAGTTTCATAAGATTTTATATTTTACGAAAGAACAATCAAATCCATTGTATTAAAAAATTGTATAAATATAATAGGACACTTACCTTAAAAGAACCCTTATAGACACGCATGCGATTAGAAAAAGTTGCATTTCAGCAGACAAATACCAAGAATGTGGCAGGCACTGAAATCATCACAAAGACATGATTGGCGCAAGAAATAAATGTTCACCAAACTGTTAGACAATGCATAATATTGAAAGAATTTTTATAAAAAAACAGAACCGGCTTCAAATTATAAATTGCGCTAAAAAGTGAAAAATAAATTCATTCTTTAAACAACATTGATGTGACTTTTAAACATAGTTTTAGAAGTCGGTGCAAAATTAGGATAGATAAAATCTTTTGTAATCATGAATCCCCAAGTACAAATATATATTTTTTCGCAGAATTAGCAACAGTTCCAATAGGAAGTAGCAAATGGACTCATAATTTTGCACCGACTTCTAAAACTATGTTTAAAAGTCACATCAATGTTGTTTAAAGAATGAATTTATTTTTCACTTTTTAGCGCAATTTATAATTTGAAGTCGGTTCTGTTTTTTTATAAAAATTATTTTATTTTACTCTTTTTAGTGTAAATACATTTTGTATATAAATACTCTTATTTTTTAAAAAAAAATCCATATCAAAGGGCAAAACTTCTTTGAATGAATGGCACTAAAAACTAATCATTTCTATGATAAATTCCCTTTTGAAGTCAGTTTTAGCAAACAAACTGATTATATTAATTTTTGCCACAGAGAAGCTTTCACACAAACTCTTGCTGTAATTCATTTTAATATTATAGCCCGTGACAACAAACATGTTTTTAACAATGGCTTTTACATTTATAAATAGATTTCCCAACAAAGGAAAATCAAGCCAAGCCTTTCCAATTAAAATAAAAAATACTTATTTTTTACCCCTAACGTTTTTTCTAAAAAACAAATGTAGTCAAACTGATTTGCAATATTTGTGTTAGACAACCCTCTATCGATTAAAGAAAAAATCATCAAAATCGGTTCATTTAGTCAAAAGTTATGGATGAAAAAACAAAAAAAAATACTACATTTCTGTCCATAACTTTTTTCTAATTATCGAATATGGTCAAACGAAGGTATGGGACCTATGGGAAACCACCCTCGATCGATTAAAAAAAGAATCATGAAAATCGGTTCATCCGGTGAGAAGTTATGAGCGGACAAACAAACAAAACAAAAAAAAAAACAAAAAAAAAAAAACGACATACATACAATATGAATGTATAACCTCCTGCGTTTGTGAAGTCGGTTAAAAACTGGTTACCTATCGGTTATACCAACACCACCGAAAGACAAAGCCTGAGGTCTCAAGCATAATCTCATGGTGACGTCATCACAAGTAGGTGAACGCAAACCACCAATAAAATATTTAGCTTTTTGAAAATAGCTTTTTGAATAAATAGCTTTTTGAAATATTTTATTATTTTACTTACATCAAAATTATTTTAATCGCCAAATAGTTATTTTCAATATCAAAAATGGCAACAATTATTTATTCTTAATTCTTTGAAACTGTATAGTAACGAAGCGCCTACGCGTCAATATTATAATTTCTGAAGTTTTATTTCTACCCAAGAAAATGTTTCATACAACATATGTGTTTTGTTAAAGCTTCATATACAGTATTTGCTTTCTGATTCAATCAACAGAAGCATTATTTCATGTTGTTGCTATTCTGTACTAAATTCTAATTATGCGTCAAAGCATAGGCTCTCTGTATTTAAGTTTCTAAGTGCCATCACAGTTGGATAGATGTGCCGAAATGGATTCCAAGAAAATAATTCAAACCATTAAAATATTCTAAAGTAAGTTCAGGTTTAATTTATTTTAAAACTGCTATTCCTTTTATGTATAGAATTTTGTTTTATGTCTCATCTGCGAACATTTCTGTATGCCGCCAATACGAACATTGGCATACCATAAATTCGCCACATAACGTTGTAATAAAAACTTGGCGACTGTTTTCCAGTTCGTCTCCAACTCTTATTAGGAGAGCCCGCCCCGGTTGGCGATATACTAAATAGATTTCTCGAATTTACTACAAAACGTAGCGATAAAAATTTATAACACAAAATTACCTAAAATATTACCAATAGCTCAAAGAAAAAATTTGGAGTTGTTTCAATGCGTTTACACATTGTTTACACCTTAAAGTATGCAACAAAATTGGCACATATTGTGTAATTTTCTTTGAAAATTTAAAAAATGGTGACTACTTCTTTTAAAATCATTATAATTTAAGTAGTATACGAAATGCCGAATTAAAAATTCCGTTGTCGTATTGTATGTTATCAAACCAGGAATAATTTCATTTCATTTTAGTTTATTTCCCAATCATTTAAATTGTATATTTTTACATAGAAAAAGTTCAATCTGGATTTTGTATAATAAATATGGTGGGGGAGGGATGGCACCTCTAACCTCAAAAATGTTCAGTTAGACTTTTTGTAAACATAAAAACCAACTTTCAGAGAAAGCAAAAGTTATTCACAAGTCTGAGAATGGAATTTTTCTTCTAACTATGTGCCTAGAATTTCTTAAATGTTTGATCCTAAATTACACCTTATTAAACTCTAAAACTAGTGCACGCTTTGTTTTCTAAATGCAGCACTTTTAATTCCCCTTTTAATTTCTTTTTATTTTAACTATAGAACTACACTGCATTTTGATTTTCTAGTAAGGTTTATACTGTCTTCGACCTATTATGTTTTAGTCATATTTTCAAAGTTTTTCTAATTTTTTTAATGGTTTGTAGTACATTTATATTTCAACATCTTTGAAGATAAGTTTTTCTCATGAACATTTTTCAGAAAATTAAATAAACAAATTATTTTGTTTTTTTTTTTAATCTCATATTTTTTTTTCCTTAAAAAGTTTCAAATATTAATCGATCCATGAATGTTTACTTGTGCGAAAGTTTGGCCTAAAAAAGAAACAACAACAACAAAAACGTTGCATTTTGTGATTTGAGTAAAATATTTTTCTTTTGTATTCATTTTCTTGTATTCATGATTTATATTAAAACATGAATTTGAAGTGTAAAATCAATCAGTAATTAATATCCTTACACAAAATTAGTTCGAAGAACATGAAATGTTTTGAAGCGCTTAATAAGACCTATTGTAAAAGTTCACCTACTTGTGATGACGTCATCAACGGAGATAGTTGGCGTCTTTCGGTGGTGTTGGTTATACCAACACCACCGAAGGATAAGGCCTGAGGTCTCAAGCGTAATCTCATGGTTACGTCATCACAAGTAGGTGAACGCTAACATCCAATAACAGCTCTTTGAAATATTTTATTATTGTATTCAAACCAAAATTGTTTTAATCGCCAAATATTAACTGTCAATGTCAAAAATGGCAACAGTTTTTTTTCTTCAATTCTTTTTAACTATGTAGTAAGGAAGCTGATACCTAAATATAAAGGTGCTGTCGAAGCGATTAATGAATTCCAATGCATTATTTAACTCTTTATGCGTGTAATTAAAGCTGCGTAACAAGCAACTACTTCATAATTTTATCGCAAAAATGCCATTCCTGTGCTGCGTTCCTGGATGCAAGTTCAGTTACAGCTTAAACGAAAAGATATTCGTTTTTAAGTTTCCAAGTGAACCATCACGGTTGGATAGATGGGGGAAATTATTAATTCCAAGGAAAGACTTCAAACCAACAAAATCTTCTAGAGTAAGTCCAGATTCGATTTTTATCCACAACATGCATTGAATATTTTAAGTACAATTCTGTTTAATGCCCCTACAATTATTTATGTGCGTCATCAACACTAACGTTAGCGATAGTATGTAAATACGACAGATTCACTAAATATGCACTACAAAACATAGAGGAAAAATTGAATCATAAATTTACTTCAACATTAATTTTGCAAGCATAGGATATTTTGTGTTTCTATATTTGGCATTATGGAACATGAAACTAGACTGTACACTATAATGTGAGAACTTAGAAGTCGTGATACATATTCTTTGAAACAATATAGTTTAAGAATACGAAATGGCGAATAAAAAAAGAAATACGTTCCTTAAAATTATTTCAAATAATTAAATTTACTAATATGATGAATCCTACTTCCAAACTGTGAATACTTGGCATAAGAAACAATGGACTGTTCTTGTAACGGCATGCCAAAGATTATCGCCAAGGATTTTCAACCTTATGCCAGGGATATATCGCCAATATTAAATGAAAAAACATACAGTTGTGACCTTAAAATATTTTTTCAATAATAAAAATTATAAATGCTCCAATGAAAGAGAATCACCAAGTTTATATTGGCAATAAAAATGCAAAAAATGCTTTTTAACCAAAAGTGGTTAGAAATTACTCAGAAACGGATGTTATGAATAAATTTTTCTTATTGAACATGCATGGACCAACGTTCTAAGTCATGTGTAAGCTGACATAATTTAACAACTTTTTCAAAATTAAAAAAAAAAAAAAAAAAAAAAAAAAAAACCTGTTTCTAAACTGAAACGTTCTCGGTCACTTTTCGGGGGGAAAAGGAGGACCTTCGTATATGCTTTCTAAAATGTTTTCTAATTTTAATAGATAAGTAAAATAAAGTTCGTGTTAACGATGATTTGCTGACACTTTCTCGGAGAATTAATTTAAATGATTTTAACTATAGTCTACAAACAGAAGTTACTTTCTGATTTTTTCTTAATTACTTATATTTACTTTTTTGAAAACATTTGTGAATGATGTTTATTTATTCCAAATGCAATTAAAATTTTGATAGTTGGATTACTAAATGTAAGCATAATTTGAAGTACTAAAGCACAGTCAAAAAGATAAGGATTGCTGTATTTTATTTTAGTATCTTGTTTGTGCTCGAATCATTTAATTTTATCTTTTCGTATAGCAAAAATACACCAATCTGTACTTTGTTTGTGTAATTTAGGGGACCGATGACAATTTTATTTGCAAAAATGTTAGAACAAATTTATATGTAAACATAAAAACAGTAAAAAATAAAATAAAAATATTTTTCACAGATGTGTGAATTACACTTTTCTACTGATTATTTGCTCAGAAAAGAAATGGCAAAAATATTACCCTTAATATGATTCTTAACAATGAGTGTTTAGAACATGACGAATATTTGTATGAACACAAAATAGAATTAGTTTCAAAGTTAATGGTTAACACCGCAAAGAATACTTTTTAAAGAACTATTGTATAGAAAAATTGATTTCAAAACTCCTGCTAAAAAACGAAAATTACAAATTCTAAAACCAATGCATAATTTTCCGCTGAAAATGTAACTTAAAGAAATCATATGATCATGCATCCATATTTTAAAGCGTTTTAATGATTTAAAACATAGTTACATTTTAACAACATTTTTAAGTATGCCTTTTTATACCAAAAGTGATTTATTAAACTAAATAAAAGATTTTGAAACGATGATTTGCTGACACTCTCTCGGAGAATTAATTTGAATGATTTTAACTGTAGGGTACAAAGAGAAGTTTCTTTCTGATTTTTCTTAATTACTTATTTTACTTTTGAAATATTATTATTAAATAAAAAGTGGAAAATGCGTTAAAAAGTTTATGTTTAAAATTTTCACTCAAAATACATTTTTAAAAGAGTTTTCAAATGCTTCATGAAAGTGTTTTTGAAACAAGTTTTAAAACTGCAAAAACCTTACTTAAAAAAATATATATATTTTCAAAGATATATATATATA
Organism: Octonoba sinensis; assembly: GCA_038502835.1. Lineage (NCBI taxonomy): Eukaryota > Metazoa > Arthropoda > Arachnida > Araneae > Uloboridae > Octonoba > Octonoba sinensis. Next base: position 85,428,452 of record CM076605.1, on the reverse strand, counting down.
TTTTGGAGATCATCAACAGAGTTTTTTAAAGCATCATTCTACTCATATAAATATTGAGTATGAAGAAGATTATCAATTACAACAGTAACAAATTGTTAAATGACCGTTTGCTTGATGAAGAGTTTGCTTTTAAAAGCGAAATCGTAATTTGTGATTTGATTAAAATATTTTCTTTTATACCGGTTTTCTTGTATCCTTGATTAATATTTCTACGTACATAAGTCTATAAGCAATTATTAATTACCATGTTCATAAAAAATGGTCCGAAAAATATAAAAATACTGAAATATTTTAAAGCGCTTAGGAGAATTATTTTGTTATATGTCCACCTACTTGTAATGACGTCATCGACGGAGATAGTTGGCCTTGTCTTTCGGTGGTGTTGGTTATACGCCCTACCTTGACGACGGTTTTAGAAATGTCGCCAACATGCTATCTAAACCTAATAAAACCTTGTGCTTTTTAAATCTAATAACATTGATTTGTTTATATTTCATTTGGCGATTTTTGTCGAGCAGGAAAACAAACGTAGGGCGTATAGCTGATAAGTAATAAAAATTGTTTAATAATGCAAATTTACAAATTTCTATCGGTAGTGTAGTATAATTAACTACAGAAAAGCAGGAAATTTAGTATTAGATCAAAAAACCATTCTAATTCTATATTTAAACTTACTATAGTCTGTGTAATTACAATCGGCGTGTCAAGGTCATACAACTCTACCTTTTCCCCTTCTGGTCGCCATGGTTTCCGTGCTAGAAACTTTTTCCCCACTTGGTTTGGGAACATAAGTCAGATTGTTGTTTTAGTTATAATAATAATAGACGGATTCAAATCAGATTTATTTCTCAATGGCAAAAATAGATTGCGTCAGGCAAAGTTTTCAAATATTTTCAACCAATCTAATTATTATTCTGACATTTTGATGCCTTTCAGAAAGCTATTGTATAGCTAATTTATCGTATTTTATAGTTTGTAAATGTTAAAATTTTATATAAACATTCCAGCTGAAATTTAATTGCATTTACTTAATACCAAAAATAAATAAATGGAAAATAAATTCTTTCTTATTACTCTTTCTCAACTATTCTAATATTTTGAGTCGGAGGTCTGGTAATGCAATTGCCTTAACTGCAGTGCAAAAAAAAAAAAAGTCTGGCTCTGTAATCATTCTTGCAGTTGCCATGGAGACAAAGCAGCAAACGCGACCTTGATGCGCCTATTCTAATTACACAGACTATAATAATCTTGGGAAATGCAATATAGGCAAATATTAAGTCCTGTTTCATTTTGACTACGTGACTACGCAGCATTTTTAAATTGATTGTTAATTGGTAAAAAGTTTATAAAGAAGAAAATCCAACTTATATTTTCTTTTACCTAACTTATGCCAAGCTTATTCATTATAGTCATTTTCTCTAACAGTTAACTGCTCCTAAATTGACAGGTAAAATATATTTTTAACAACAGGGGAAAAAACGAATACTTCTTACAAAATGTTTGGTACCCTTATAAATGCTGCTCCATACAAATTTTTTATGGACATACAATATCGCTTCGATCAATATTTTTCATAGATGCAATCATTTACTCTTTTAAATTTATTTGGAGGGATTTCTGTTGTCGGCATTCGGCTTTTTCAAAGACACCTGATAGTCGACCAGCATTAACCGAAAGAGTTCTCTTAATCTTAAACCAGGTTAGAGACTGTCATCTAGGTTGGCACCCGGGCATGAAAACAGGGACACCAACATAAAACTTTTTTTTTCTCACATATACAGTTTTTTTTTCCTCTAAGTTAAAAATATGTGAATTTTTATAAAATTATGTTTGAAAAGTTAGCAGTAAAGTTCTGTAAGTTTTACAGGCAATGTTTGGCAATGTTACTTTTGTCACATGTGTTGTTGTCTTTAGAGAGGTTCGGAAAGTTCATCTTGTTTTCGTAAAGAAATTAACAGGTATGTGTAAAATCTTATTTTTTATTGAAATGTAGTCTATATGTGAGGTTAGGCCAGTAAAGAATCCTTAAGCTCTGATTATTGTATTGAAAATTATTTTTTTATAAATTAAGCCTCGTAGTAATGTAACATCAGTCACAAAAATTCATAAAAGTTTTTATTACTTACAGAAAATTAGTGTTAAGAATATAAAAAGTCATATTCTCTTCATTCATGATAATATCTTAAATATCAATTACTTAAATAGTTAATAACAGTTCAATTTATGAGTTAAAAACTTCTTTAAAATATGTAACATCAGTCACATTGTAACATCAGTTCCAGTTAGATACTTAAGCACTGCACAAATGGCATTGACTGCTGCAGAAAGGCAAAAAAGGAGGAAAGATAAATTAAAGAAGGAAGGAAAATATGAAGATTACAAAAATAAAAACAATGCAGAAGATAAAAGGAGTAGAGATAAAAAAAAAAAAGGAATGACCTAGCTAAGTTACCTTAAGTCAGTTTAGAAAGAGAAATCAAAGAAAATGTCAGAAAAACAGCAGAAAATTGTAGCACACTTAAGACTAAAGTGCGAAATTTCAAGTAGCAGTGAATAACAGTGAAAAATAGCTTCAAGAAAGAGATAAATTAGTCAGATAGTATTTGTACATTACTATAATGTATTTTACATTTTAAAATTTGATTTATACGAATAAAAAATTAGCATTTCTAGGTAAAATCTGTGAACAGCACATGTCCAATGAACAATTGTTTAAGTTTTTTAAGGAAAACAATGAATAAAAATGCAAGTTTTTTATCGTAAAATGTTGTAGGATTCTCGGTGACATGTCTCTCAGTGCATACATAAGCACAGCAAGATATAACCATTTTTAAATGAATTTATTATCCACGATTCATGATGCTAAAGCTAGGCCTCCGTAGAAATAACATAGGAACGGGAGACACTGGTAAAACTTGTTTGCCTAAAGTCACGTGACTTTTACTTTGGATCGGGAGCTGTAGGGTTAAGCTCTCTCTACCAACAATTTCTCCTCTACGGTGTTAGGTGGACATTTTCCCTTCGCCTCGTTTCCCTTGCATCTTCCCACGTGCGACGGCGACCTTGGAGTCTGACCCCCTTGTGTTCCGGAGGGGTCTAGATCCTTCGAGAAGCGAACTTTCTGGAAGGAGGAGAAAGTGATAAAGCGGGGATGTTCAGAGAAAGAAGATAAGAGCGTGCGTAGCCGGCAGAGAGAAGGTAGCGGTCATCTTCTGTTTTCGGGGAGTTCCCGAGTTCGAATATCGAATATACTCAGGGTGGATTATTAAATTTTTAGTGTCGTGTCTCAACTGCAAGAAGGATTTCCTGGAGAATAACAATTAATGAAAACACACCACCACGAGTCCAGTAGAATTTACGGTTAATGAATGAGATGTTAAGGATGCTGAAAAATCTAAAGTATCTCTGACTCCCGAGAATACCACCATCGATGTGCTTCGTGTTGCAAAAAATTACCGACTCCAAAGCTCCGCAGTATCTGATGATCTGACTTTCAAAGTCGGCAATGAACATTTTTTTGTCAATGAACTGTGTTGATCGGCATCTCTGACCACCCCAGCCCAATGTATCAGGATGAGGAACAAGAAATGTGCCTGATAGAGCAGTGTGTGTGATCGTTCAAAAATCAAATAAACATTTAATTTGTCAACTTATGTGTCGTCAATTGGGTGAGTGACATCTTCATTTTTCCCTAATACACGCTAACATCGGCCGAAATACTGTGAAGCGCATTCCTTTATTTTAGGATCGTTTCCTGGGGAAATTGAGAATAGTTATTTCGATTACTATTTTCATATTTTTATACATACGGCCTTCTCAACATAACAGTGACATAACCCCTTTTCCAAAATAATATAACCTTAAGAAAAGCTGTAACTCGTGCAAAGTGCGCCCTGCCTACATCTCCACGAAAGCAGAAGGCTGTCATAAAAAAATGGTTTGACAATGAAATCGGGGAAACAGGTGCTCCTATTAAGTCCAAGTAAGGATTTTTACAGCAGCACTGTACCACTTAGGTAGAATGCATTCGTATGCGATAGCCTCAGATGAACTGTCTCATTCTAAAGAGATTGTGATTCCTCTCATAACAAAAATGTTAGAAAAGATTCCTCAAGAAATTGAACTTGAATTATAATTATATGAAGTCTTACATATTTGGTCAGATGGCCCAATTCAAAAGCAAGTTCATTGCAGCCACACAACCCATGTTACAGAAAAATATAAATTGTTCATTAAACCGAATTATTTTTCTACTTCACATGGGAAAGGCCCAGTGGATGTCATTGGCGGCTCTGTAAAGAAGCAGGTATGGGAAGCTGTAAAAAAAAAAAAAAAAAAGAAAGCATTTCGTATACAGTGCAAAAGATTTTTTAAACGTGTGCCGCAGCTTCAAGCAGTGTGAAAATCTTTGAGATCTCATCATACGATTTACAGTTGCATTATAAAGACTTAAATTTAAATAAAATATTTTCTGATTCAGAAGCTATAGATGGTATCACGCAGAAACACTTTTTGGAGGCGGTAGACAAAATCACCAAAAGCTCCAAATTATCTAAAACATCATTTGCATGTTCAAAACCAAGAGAACAAGTTCCAGAATTGGTGGCCACAATTTGAGAGTGGGTTCTTGTGGAATACTATGGACAGCTCTATTCGGATGAAGTTAGAGCCCTTGAAAACTATGAATACTTGGTCAGTGTTATGATTCCAAAAAGGAAGCATTGAAAATGGTCTGACAATGTGGAAGAAATTGATTATTCACAAGAAAAAATAATAAGACATCTTAGTACACCAGATGTAGTAAATGCACGAGGGCACTTTTCATTTCCTAAATTGCACTAAAAACGTCCCTTTTATAATTATATGCATTTACTATTGTTTATTTTTTATCATTTAGGTAAATATGTGTAATTTTGTAAAAAAAATTGCTAATTTGACTTTTAAGGAGAAATAAATTATAATTTGAACCAATCAATGTTGGTGTAACATGAGTCACAAAATGTTTGTAACATCAGTTACGGTAATTAAAAATTTCCCCCGCTGTAAATTTTAAGGTTTTTTAAATGAAACAAAGTGTATTCATAAAGTTTGAAATCTCTACTTGACTGGAAAAAAAAGAAAATTTTTATCCTCATGTTCTTAGTTTGAGGAGAATTTCAATTAATATAAAAGTTGTTTTTCCTATTGTCTCTTCTGTGTAACATCAGTCACAATTTTTGATTTACCTTAATTCCACACAAAAAAGCCTTTTATGTCTAAAAACAGGTATGGGTAGCATTATTGTACTCTATCATGGTATTTTAGATCCATCTCAGAAAAATAAAATTAAATTTCAAGACAGTGTGGATTTTAAAAGTTAAAAAACTTAGTCAAATTGTAACGTCAGTCATCGTGGATTGACCCACCCCCAGAGGTACCTCCAATTTCGAATTTGGAGGATATTAGTACCACGACGGATTTTGCGTGCTTCCTTCCATTAATGCACACGCTCACAGAGCAACCAGTCGCTATAGGTGGTCACCCTCCCAAAAACTGACAACGGCCAGTGATGCTTCACTTTCGGTGTTTCGTGGGAACCGAGCTTAACCGATTGATCTACTGCAGTAACAAACACATCCTGAATTTTTTTTAAATCAAAAAATTAAACATATTTTCTGGCTCGTAACACAGGTCTCTGTTGCTGGATCAGTTCATAGTTTTACGGTTGATGTTTATTTAATCGAATAACAATTAAAAATTTCATTAATTATATTATACAGTGTATACGAGTATTATTCCTGAAAACTAGACATATTTCATATTATGTCATATGCATTATTAAAATAAAAAGGTTTCGTTTCTTTTCCAGGACTACAAATCAAGCCCTTAGAAATCAAAATAGGTAACGAAGAAGATTATTTCTATTTGAGATAAAAGAAAAACTAATAATTAGACAAAAAAACTGCACTTTTAATTTCTTTAAAGATAATATCGAGCAATAAGTTGTGAGGATTCAGTTTTTGGCATAAATAGTGCACATGAGAATGCCAGTGGACATTGGAATCGCATTAACAAACGTTACCATAAAAGTAACCCAACCTAAGTTTCGTCGGGCACAAATTTATCAAGGGTCGAACTTTTCGAATTAACTCGCCCGTGAAATTTCAAAAATCAGGGATCGATTCAGCATTTCTTTTAACAAGGTCAGTTTCTTATGAATTTTAAAAATATTTTTGTGAAAATTCAAAATTTAAACATACAATGATAACAATTTTTTGTTATTTTTTACCGCTTTTTTAATAGATAATTCTGTGAAAAATGCGATTTGGCAGCTCGGAATTTTGTGAAGGTCCGTTTTAATTGATTGGAATCATGGTAAGGTCCATTTTGATTGATTGAAATTTTCTGAAGGGTCCGGAAACGGACCTGAATTTCCTCTGGAGCGAACCCTAAAAATGTTGCACATTTCGACTGCCAGTCGAAAACCACCCCACTTCGATGTTGATATTATTTGGACCAGTCTGATAACAGAGCCTGAGTAGAATATTGCAGGGGTGATTGTATTCCGGGTGTATCCCGGAAATCTGGGTTTTTTATATCCTCCTTCCGTGTTTTAAAAATCGGAGTTTTTAGTCTTCAAAATTGAAAATTTAGCGGATGGGAACAAAAAATACGCCAAAAAGCGATAAACATTCCCTTTGTTGCAACCCCTTACGCAGCAAGGGTTGTAACGGCGCCAACCATCTTTGTTCCGAACACGAACGATACCACGTCCCGCATGCTTTCGTTACGGATAACTGGGCGTTGGCGCCATTTTGGAATTTTTTTTTCTGCGCCAAACCCCAGGGTTGGCGATAATTACATTCCCGATGCGAAATCCGACTTTTTACATTGCAAAAAGTTGAACTCATTTTCCGAACTTCATTTTTTTTTTTTTTTTTTTTGCATAATAACGAATTTTTACGTCCTTTTCCTGAAAACGGCGCTGGACTTCAAGTTATTTTCTCAACTTTTACTTTAAAAGTTGCAGATATTTGACAAATAAATGAAAAAGTATTTCACTGCAAAAATTTGGCAAAAAATATGTACTCATGGAAAATTCCTATTCATTATGTTTCACTAAAAATTAAAATTTATTTGCAAAAAAAAAAAAATAATAATAATAATAATAAATAAATAAATAAATAAATAAAATAATTTTTTCTTATTATTTAGAAGTAGGTAAGTAAAATATAAATTTTAATTTCAAAAGGCATTTTAAACATGCCATTGTAACTCTTTGTGCATAAAAGCTGTCGTATAATTTACGGTGCATAAAAAGTGATACCGACTTTTTGCATAAAACATTTTCAGGGTTTTTTACTTTGTGTCGCAATCACCCCTGATATTGCTACCCGAATTTAGGGCAAAGATAAGCGTTCTTCCGTTTAATACGACCCCCACATGGAAGTCTGACTTAGTTAAGAACACACACGGTAGATGGAAGCACAATCTTTCACGTCCCCCAGGGGTCGACGAAAATCTGCAAGGGGTCTATGTCAAGTGAAAAAAAAAAATGGGGTTCATGAAATGAGCAAGAGGAGAATGGATTATTCATTCGACGGAGAGAGATAACACTTCCGTCAAGTGACAGAGATTTCGCTACTGGAATTGAATGAGATAAGAAAATTCTGGAAAGAAGTACTTTGTTGTGCGAGTTTCGACTGCACGTGTTTTGGAACAGTGCCAAAGTCGTTTTTGTAAGACGAAGAGTGTCAAATTGTGAGTAAAAGTGTGATTCAATGTGTGGAAAACTGATAGTGACTGTGAGCGTTGGGTAGGAAGAGAAGTGGACGTTGTAGTGAGAAGGTATAATATATTGTTGGTGCACAACGTAAGTTCAGGTTGGTTGTGAGAAAGCGATTTGGAGGTTAGCGTCCGCAGAGATAGGACGTGTCCAACAGTACTACCGTGGATCGGTTTGACCGCGTCACAAACGCGGTGGATTCCTGCAAAGACCTTGGCGAAGTGCCTCAAAGAGGCATAATACTTCATCAAGGCAGATGACTTCTAAAAATCCGGTAAACAACTATAAAAAAATTCAAGATGAAACAGAGTCGGAAGATGACGTTCCCACCCCTGGAAAAGACTCAACGATGAAGAAGAAGAAGAAGAAAAGCAGCATCACCAAGGCCAGCCTGGTAAAAAACCCTTTTCTCCTTATTTGTGAGCGTGAGGGACTTCCCCCTTTCGAGCAAGTTGAAAAAATTATCCTAAAATCTAATGACGATGAAACATTAAGTGAATTAATTGAAACATTTATAAAAATTGACGGAATAAAGGATACGATTGATTTCCCTTCTGACGAAAAAACAAAGTTTCTTTTGTCAGAGTTCCGTAAGCTCTTTCATAAAAGTATTGCTACCTTAAATAATAATATGCTTAAAACTAGGGAAAATGCTAAGAAAACTGAGGAACGTATGGCAGAAAGTGAGGAATTGGTAGAGGAAAAAATAGCTGAAAATAGGGAGTTAAAAGAAACCGTAAAAACGCTGTCTGAAAAATTAGAAAACGAATCCCAAAGAAACTATAATAGGTTCATCCCCCCCATCAATTTTGCAAATTGGAACAAAGATAACAGACCCACCGAAAATAGCCCCCTAGCTACCCAAAACAGATATGAAAACTTAGAAGAGGATAATATTGAAATGGAAGTAAACGAACCCCAAAGTAAAGAAGTTGATAATGCTAGCAGTAGGAAAAGGCCCGTTAGAGATATCGAAAGCTCGCCTGAGAAAAGTAACAACAAAAAAACTTTTAGAGAAGAAAAACATAACCCAGACCTAAATTTAAACTATCAGTCAGAAGAAAAAAATAAAGCACCCCCTATAACTTTTGTGGATATTTCCGACCCCACACCCCTCTTAAAGGAGCTCAGAGAGCTAGTCGGAACCACCATACTAGGAACATTCAAACGAAATAATGAACTGGTTATCGAAACTAGAAATCCCATTTACTATCGAAAAATTAAAAATTACGCTGATGAGCATAATTACAAATCACATACACGCCAGCTTCACCAAGATAAAGATCTACAAGTTGTGTTTAGAGGGCTCCCTATTGATTTTAGTGTTGACGATATTGAAAAAGAACTTATGGGAAAGGGGCTAACTTGCAATAAAGTTACGCAAATGACCAGAGGAAAACAAAAGGATCGAATTCCCCTATTCGTAATTTCCCTCCCAAAAAATAATGACTTAAACAAAGAAGTGTATAATATCAGCTCAATCTTGTATTATAAAATTAAGGTTGAACATCTAAAAAAGACTCAAAGAATCTCACAATGTTACAGATGTCAGAGATTCGGACACAGCTCCCATCTCTGCACACTAAATCCTGTTTGTCTTATCTGTGCGGAAAATCACTGGACGCGCGAATGTAATAGGCCAAAGTCCGAAAAACCTACCTGCGCCAATTGTAGAGATGAGCACCTTGCAAATAGCACGGAGTGTGTAAAAAGACCATCCCCAAAAACAAAAGAGGAAAAAATAATCCAAAGTACTGTAAAAACCCCATCGTACGCTAGTGCTCTCACAAGTAACCAAACGAAACCCCCCAAGAATAACATAGAAGCTATAGCGACTCTACCGCTGACAATTGCATCTCTCATGCAAGATCTTCAAATCCTCGTACGTAACTTAAACACGCACTTCGAGAGCACTAATCATGGCAAATCTTAGTTGCATCCGTATTATGTCTTGGAACGCAAATGGCCTCTCGCCTGAAAAAATGGACGAGCTCGAAAACTGTATCTCCTCCCTCTCCCCTGATGTCATTCTTCTTCAGGAGACTAAACTAAAACCCTGTCTTAATCTTAGAAGCATCCCAAATTTCTGCAGCTTCCGCAACGATAGGGGTATTGGTCGCGGCGGCGGCACTGCCATCTACGTTAGGCGAAATATTATCACTAACGAAATAAAGCACCAAACCGCTACCTTTGAGAACACCACCATTGCAATCAAAATTTCAAGCAACGAGCACCTTACGATCAGCTCTATTTATATTCCCCCCAGCTCACCGAATCTTGATATCTCTGAAATATTGCAAATTAGCCAAATTAACCAGAATACCATTCTTTTCGGCGATTTCAACGCAAAGCACCCAGACTGGAGTTTTGGCAGAAGAAATAGGAGGGGTAATCAAATACGTAAGTTAAGCATCGATCATAATTTCCAAATCTACGCCCCAAATACCCCCACCCACTTTGGCATTGGTGAAGCATCCACGCTTGATATAGCTTTAGCTAAAACCCCTAACTGGCCGTACGCCATAAGTACATATACGGATCTATCCTCTGATCATAACCCGGTTATGATCACATTAAACTTAAACTACCAAATCCCTAAGAAAGAAAGAATTTTGAAGACTACAAACTGGGCAAATTACACGAACCTGTTGCACGAAAAAGTAAGGGGTAACCCCACCCTACAAACCATTGACGATATCGAGAACAGCGTAAAAAATTTCTCTGAGTCACTGATTGGCTCCTACGAAGCCTCCACGAAATCGCAGGTTGTTAACCACACCCCCATTAGACTTCCCCCTTACGCTAGACTACTTATTATCCAGAAAAACAGATTAAAAAAACAGTGGCAAAACACTAGAAATCCCAGTCTGAAAACGGAGATAAATAGGTTACAGAAAATGATAAAACACATAACTAGGCAGTATAAAGAGCAAAGGTGGACTGATTTCATAACCAGCTTATCGCCCGAAAACGGCTCCCTTTACAAACTTGCCAAAGCCTTCGAAAAACCTTTCAAAAATATTCCCCCACTTCACACTACGGGAAGGATAAATTTTGATGATAGGGACAAAGCCGAAGCCTTAGCTGAAGCTTTTGAAGAAAATTTTCGACCAAATCCCCCCTCCCCAAACAATCATGTCACGTCGTTAGTTCGTAGGAAAATTCAGGATTTTAACTCCTCCCCCCAAAACCAGATCCAGTTTATGCCAACTAACCCAGGCGAAATTGCTGAAATTATTAAAAGAACTAAAAATAAAAAGGCCGCCGGACCAGATAATATCTCAAACAAAATGCTCAAAAATATGCCCCTTAAAGCACTGACTTGCCTAACAAAAATTATTAAATGCTCACTCAAGCTTTCTTACTTCCCAACTATCTGGAAAAACTCAAAAATCACCCCAATACCAAAACCCTCCACCGACTCCAGGGACCCCCATAACTATAGACCTATAAGCCTTACTTCACACGTTTCTAAAATATATGAGAAAATTATAAAGAAAAGATTGCAAAAACATATAGATGACATGAACATCATCCCACCAGAACAATTTGGTTTTAGAGAAAAGCACAGCACAATACACCAACTAATCAGAGTCCTAAACGCTTTAACTGAAGGTTTTAACTATGGCAAGCAAACCCTAGGCATTTTTCTCGATATCCAAAAAGCCTTTGACAAAGTTTGGTATGATGGGCTCATATACAAAATGATAATCCATAACTTCCCAAAATACCTTGTTGATTTAATCAATAATTATCTTAGAAACCGCACCTTTAAAGTACAAATTGAAAATGAAACCTCCATCACGAAACTCATTGAAAGTGGCGTCCCACAAGGTGCAGTATTATCGCCACAACTGTTCAACATTTTCATGGCCGATTTCCCGAATCATGAAAAAACCATGACCGCCCTCTTTGCCGACGACGCCGCGATCATTGTAAAACACAAAAGACGTAATTGTGTTAAGAAATACGCCCAAGAGCACCTAATAAAAATAGAACATTGGTGTAACAACTGGCGGCTCGCTCTAAACCCCACTAAGACCATTGCAGTCCACTTTAAAAAGAACAATAAAAAAAAAGGCCCCGAAACTCTTGAACTTATGAATAATACCCTAAATTACAAACTCCAAGCTAGCTATCTAGGCATCACTCTCGACTCCGGCCTTTATTTCAAAAAGCACGTCGAAAAAAAACTAGTAAACGCTAAACATAAATTACACCTCCTCCGCCCCTTACTAGGGCGCTACAGTAAACTTTCATTAAAGAATAAGATGTTGATATATAATCAAATCTTAAGACCAACCATTCTCTATGGATTTACGGTATGGGGGCACGCTGCTCGCACTACCATTAACGAAATCCAAATTCTACAAAATAAAACCCTCAGACAAATTGGTAACGCTGATTGGTACGAAAAAAACAAAGCCCTCCACAGCGAATTATCTGTTGACTCAATCTCAAGGCACATTATAAAAAATGCCCTAAAACTGTTCAACAGCTTCCAAAATCATCCAAACGAAGCAATTCGTACCCAATCCCAATACATAAATAGGAACCAGAAGTACCCCTACCCGGCCAGAACCTGTCTGCTCAACTATGATTCTCTCAGTACTAAGCATAATCCTCTTCCAAATCCTCAGTTAGACATGCTCTCCTTGAGATAGTCGTTTTTTTGCTATTCATTTACTTATCTTATATATGTGAAGAAAAAAATTAAAAAAGAGAAAATCCAAAAAGAAAAAAAAAAAAAAAAAATGCTTAAAAGAAAAAAAAGAAAATTATATATATATATATATTTTGTCGTCTTGTATTTTTATGTAGCTTACTATTCTAACTCGTCCGAGACGCGGACCCCCCCCCTCTGCCCTTCGGGGACCTGATGTAAGCCTTAGGGCGCGTTGATCTATCTCCTAACGACGTACGCTCACAAAGGAGATCTGGGTAAAAGGCCCCTCCCGGGGCCTAACGGCCCATCAACAAATATAAGTGATGATGATGATGGTTCATGAAATGAAAATGGGGGTCAACGATAGTGGATCTCATATAAGCAAATTACTCTGCAAAAATTTTAAAGAATAATAGACGGGAAGCGCGGCGGTGACCTAACTAAATTGATGCCAAATGTTGATAATTTACTTATTAAAGCATCAGGTTCATCCCTTCCACTAAAAGCATTTATTTATTGCTTAGTTTTTCTATATAACAGATACTAAATTTTAATTTGATTCAGTTTAATTTGAATTTCATTTATAAATGTATAAAATTAACATGTGTTTTTTTTTAAGTTTTTCACACTACACTTAACTACAGTCAGAAATTTAAATCTTTCACAGTGAGTAGCATATACCAGCTGTCAAAAATACGTTTGAAGTTGATGAATTTACAAAAAAAATCAGTATCATGTAAGCAGGGGGTCTACCCCAAACCGAAAAACATGGCAAGGGGCCATGTTTTCAAGAGGTCTACACGAGATAAAAACTTTGGGAATCACTGATTTAGGGTAAAAATGAGTGTTCTTCCGTTTAACATGAGCTTCACAAGGGTGGAAGTCTGGCTTAGTTCAAAACACACACACTACGGATGAAAGCACCATCTGTCACATTCCGATATTTTTCAACTAGACCAGAGATTAACCAAGCAAATGAGACAGCACCTCTGAAGGTATTGATTTGTATGTGATCACGACCGTTTAACCTGCTACAGTCACCGGCATGGAGTTTCTGTTGTTTCTAATGCCACTTGGATATACAGTGGTACCTCCCTTAAGGGACACCTCTTTGATTAAGGGACACTTTTCCTCGTCCCAGTCCCTTTGAATAGGGACTGCAATGTATTTACCTCTGAATAAGGAACACTCTATTTTAGGTACATTCTTAGAGAAAAATTTCCAAAATTTAAGTTATATAGATAAGAAAATTTACTGGAAGCTGAAGTTTTTTTTCTTCTAAAAATGAACTTCTGAAAGTTGGGATGAGTCCTAGAAGCATGAACAAAGAAACAAGTGTACCCACGGGTAGAAACAAGTGTAGTTAAAGTTCCCTTTACAAAACCTACTTGTAAAAGCTTTTCCCTCTTTTGTACTATGGAATACCAGTGTGTTCAGCAAGGACAGACAATACCCGGCTACCAACAATTTTTTATGCAAGAATTGAAAAAGTACCCTAAACATAATTTACACTGTATTGCCAAAATTACGTATTTTGAAACAAACCCATCTAACAGATTACTTCAAATGAATTTCTATAAGCTCCAAAACTGCCAATACGACATTTATGCTAAAATTTTAGTTTTTCAATGAAAACATTTTAAATTTCAATAATTTCAACTTATATTTTGTACGCATGAGACATTTTCAGCATTTAAGCTTAAATGGTAACACATGTTTATCATTAAAAAGTTAGTTATTACTAACTTAGTTAATACACTATATGTGTATGCATCAATTTATGAACCTCCGAGGAAGGGACACCTCCATTTAAGGGACAAAATTTACAGTCCTCTTAGTGTCCCTTATTGAGAGGTTTTGCTGTACAAGCTCGCCTTCGCAGAGAAGGATCGTCTTCCGTTGTAGATAAACACTGCAACGGACACTGAGTTTCTTGGAATGGTCAATATCGAACCAGCGACCCTTCCATGCCTTGTGCATACTTCGTTTTTACTCCATGCAGTCAATCCAAAATATGGGTATGTATAGGCTTGCCATATTTTTGGTTAGTGAAACCGGGACACATTAATATGGGATGAGCATACCGGGCGTTTGAGGGTACTGGCGGGAGGAAGGGGGGGGTCTGAGGAATTTTTTAAAAATTAAAAGCAAAACGTTGCGTTTTAAGCCTTTTTTAAGCCTCGCAAGTAACGCGAGTGAGGAATCTGGAACCCTAAATTGATAGTCTACCCACCTTTAAAATAAGAAAGGAATTTTTACTACTTAATTTTCTTAAAAAGATTTTTTTACCTTTTTAATGAGAATTTTTTCTGGTCTACCATCTAGAAAGAAGTGTTGATAAAATAAAGTTTAAAATACTTCATAAAATAGTTTAATTGAACAATTAATTACTAAGTCTTATTTTTTTAAACTATAACTTTTTGTCTAACTACTAAAACCATTTCAAAAACACATTTTTGTCAAACTAAAAAAGCAATTAATAAGTTAACAATGTTATTCTTTGTTTTCAAACCACTCATATTTATGATTTAAATTTGTACTTTTTTCAAGATGTTTTTGTTAAGCTTGACTTTTTCATAAAAGTCAGAGCAAAGAAAACGCCAAAGTTTATTTTACATACAATCAATGCACTTCAGTGGACTCCCTCATTAGTGCTCTGTCATCTTAAAGATTCTTAATGTCTTCATAAAAGATTCTAAAAAACATAAATTCATTACTTTTTACATCTCACAGCCGTTTCCGGGACATTGATAAAACTGGGCGGGGCACCGGGACAAAAGTAAAATACCGGGACGTATGGCAAGCCTAAGTATGTACATCAATTGAACAATAAATAAAATATTCCGATTGATTCTTAATGCACTCTATATTCCTATCAAACATATTTGTGTCTCTAGCGAAACTCAAAAGGTTTAGGCGGAAAAATCAATAAATAAATAAAAACCAACTAAGAAAATAAATAGAAGGAAGATGCTTACTGTGTTCTGAAATTCCGAGTAATTGTTTATAAATAAGAAATTCTCCCACCAGAACGCTTCGCAAGCACGCTCTGCTTCACTGAGGAAAGATGAACCAGATACTGGTCCAGACACGAAGCTGCGTAAGATAAAGCTTAAAATCAAAATAGCCACGTAGACAGGTAGGATCCTGGAAATAAATTAATTTTTAAAAAATACACACACACACACATATATATATGCACTCATATGATCCCAAAAATAATATTAGTTCCAGCACAACATGTATAGTATATCAACATAAAATTCATTTAAAAAAAGCAATAAATAAATCAAATATAATGAGGAATTATATTTAAGCAAAATATCAGAAAAGTAAATGAAAATATTAGAAAAGGTTATCTGGGACTTTTTTCCATCAAATGTAAGATAAGTGGAGGGGGAGGAGGGCAGCCATCAAACATAAGATAAAACGTATCTAAGATAAAAACAGTTAAAAAGTGTTTTACAACATGGCAATAGATCAGTTGTGTACACCCGTGCTACAGCTGTACAACATTAAAGAGTTCCTCACATTGAACGGCAAAATTTCCTATCATACATTTTTTTGCTTTTCTGTTTAATTTATTTATTATTTCTTGTGATTTTGCACTTAATATTTTTAAATAAAACAAAATTTTAATCAAATTATATTTTCCCAATTTTCATTGCTGTCCCTCCTTAGTAAAGTGATTATATACAAAGGCCGGCGAGCGCGCGCGTATACAGAGACGGTGGCGGCACGCTCCCTCCCCAAAAATTTTCGCCCAATGTAGTATATATTCCTCCCCGAAACTTTCCTTAACATAAATGTGTCGAAGTCCGAAAAAATTTCTGGATACGGCCTTGTTGTATACTAAATGTTTTTTTGCAGTGTAGATTTCAATGTAACTTTATTTATTTGTTTTTTAAAATAATGTCTGAGACTGTCAAACATTTTACATTTATTTTTCATCTCTTCTTAAAATTTAGTAAACACAGTTTATAAATTGGCACTGAAACTGCCAAATGACAGTTTACCATGTTAAAGTTCAAAGCAAATTATACGTTTCATAATTCCTATTCACAATTATAAAACTTATAATTTCCTCGGTATCAAGTTATCATTATAAATTAACATTGATAAATTTCTCTTAAAAACATGTTACCATAAAAAATCTAATAGATGAACACTGATTTTTTTATTTATTTAATCATTTATTATTGTTTTATTTAATTTAATTATATTTATTTATTTTTTAATTTCTACACAAAATATTTCGTGAGAGATATTTTTACACGGTTTTATTTAACTTGATTTGTCACGGAAGTTTGTTACGCGGTTTTCGACCACTATTACTGCTTAAATTACTTTCAAACTTTGCACGCAAGCCTATTTTCCGATGACAATACAATATTCCATCCATTTTATAATTTATTACAACGTTAATTAGGAAAAAAAATAATTATTTTGGCCCTGAGAAAATTATCAGAATTATTATTTGTCGAATGGCAACGATAGTTTTGTTTGGATTCGATCAAATTATTTAACTTGATTTGTCACGGAAGTTTGTTACGCGGTTTTCGACCACTCTTACTGCATAAATTATCTTCAAACTTTGCACACAAGCTTACCTACCCCCCCCCCCCCCCCCCGATGACAATACAATATTCCATCCATTTTATAAGTTATTATAACTTTAATTAGGAAAAACAATTAATAATTTTGGTTCTAACGAAATTATCAGAATTATTATTTGTCGAATGGCAACGATAGATTTGTTTGGAATTGTTTGGATAATGCAACGATGTTTTGAATTTTAAAATACTCAAATCATGGCGGAAAAAGAAACTGCGATGCAGCGATTTTATATTTAACTTGATTTGTTTTTAAATAAAACCGTGTAACTTAAAGTATTCTTGACGATTTAATACTTAGTTAATATGGAAGTTGTTCCTTGAATAAGAAGAATCATTTTATTAATTTTGTTGCAACTAAATCCTGCATTTTAAAATTTGCATTTCTAATTTACCAAAAAAAGTAGCCAAAAAATGGACGAAATGACCATAATGATATTTGGCCCTGGACGGTTTTTTCCGAAGTGAAAAAAACCGGACAATCCTGCTTTCAAATCACAATATACTGCAAAGAGAAATAAGTTCCCGTAGCAAAAAAAAAAAATATAAAGATTCATAACGAATCAGTCCTATATATATTTTACTGTGAAATGAGAAATGTAATTAAAAATCGACAACTCACTTCAACAAATAAAGTATTTGAAATATATATGTTTGTTCACACATCAATATTCATTTTTCAATACGTAAGTTTTGAGCAGAAATCTGCATAAACATTCTTCATTTGTATATAAAAAAAAAGTTTTAAGTTACCCGGTTTTATTTTTTAAAAAACTAACCTTTCAAGTTTTTTTTTTTTTTTTTTTTTTTTTGGCGATGGCTTTTCTAATGCTCATTTTTCATGGTTTAATTTCCTTTTTTTCTCCTGGCGCCTCTTCCGCTGCGTCGCAGTTTCTTTTTTCGCCATGATTTGAGTATTCTAAAATTCAAAAGCTATCGTTGCCCTTCGACAAATAATAATTCTGATAATTTCCTCAGAGCCAAAATTATTGATTTTTTTCCTAATTAACGTTATAATAAATTATAAAATGGATGGAATATTGCATTGTCATCGGGGGAAGATAAGCATGTGTGCAAAGTTCGAAAATAATTTATGCAGTAATAGTGGTCGAAAACCACGTGACAAACTTCTGTTACAAATCAAGTTAAATAATTTGACCGAATCCAAACAAAGCTATAGTTGCCATTCGACAAATAATAATTCTGATTTTTTCCTCAGAACAAAAGTTATTAATTTTTTTCCTGATTAACGTTATAATAAATTATAAAATGGATGGAATATTGTAATGTCATCGAAGATAAGCTTCTGTGCAAAGTTTGAAGATAATTTATGCAGTTATAGTGGTCGAAAACCGCGTAACAAACTTCCGTGACAAATCAAGTTAAATAAAACCGTGTAATAATAATAATAATAATAATTTATTCGTCTTTCCTGAAAAACAACTACCTCACCTTTTTGACTGATCCGTTAGTGTACACTAATGTAAGATTCGTGCATTATCAGTTGGATGCATCATTAGGTTATTTATTTATTGTTGGCGTGAAAAGGAATTCAAAGACATCCGTAATATAAATGTCAGTTTCATTTTCAGCGATTGACGCCCATCATATGGTGACTTGCAAAGAAGACATCTTATGGCGATCTTAAAACGAATAACAGTTTTATTTCAGCTGCGTTATTTGGCCCGAATGTCACGTTTGGCAAATATTTTCAGCTGGTGTGTCTTACAAAAAGAAAAGTATCTTTTTTTTTCAGGTCGACATAAAAGTGCTTAAAAAATCACCCCCAGATAAAGTTAAAATCTGGTCTCAGAAAACAATTAAGTTTGAATTCAATTTTCATTTGCTCATTTTTATCTGCTGCTTAAAACAACGAATAATCGAAATTTATTCTCGCCAAAATTTTCACTTAGCAATAAGGCTTAGCTCAATCCTCATTAGAAGTAATGGGCTCACGTTCTATTTCAGAAGGTTAGAATATTATTCTAGAGCTTTCGAACACATTTTTATTTGCCGTAGTTTTTTATAAGCTATAGAATGATAGAATTTTAAAAAATGAGCATATCTTTTTCTATTTTTTATTGTCGAAACGAATTCTGAAATTGGAATTTAAAAAAAAAAAGGAATTCGAATTTTCGAATTTAACTTCTTCCCTTACCTTTCTCAGGGGAGGATTGAATTTTAGCTAAAATTCATTCAATTCCGTCAATTGGTGTGATTTTGTTCAGCGAACACACTAACGAACAAACACACAAAGGAGTATTTTAACACACGTAGAAATGCTAAACGAACTACTTACCTCCACAACCTGTGCTTGATGCTGTAGAAAAAGCTCCGAGTTCTTTTCTTTTCTTCATCCTTCACACAAGTATAACAGTTTACGAGGCCCCTGCAAACAAGAAAAATTATTCCTCTAAGCTGCAGCCATTTTTTTTCACGAATTAGAGATTTATGTAAATATAAAATATTCAGCCTATATAAAATTAGTTCATTTGATAAGTACTGCAGAGTAATTCAATTGTGAAGTCAATCACGTAGACTTACAAATATCTGTAGCAATTGGGATCCGAGAAAATGTTGATGAGCGTGCGTTTACGAAAATAAGACTCACAGCAAAAGTTCATTTTTTCTTCGATTATTACATGGTTTTATTTGACTTGTGGCGGAATTTCGTAATTCGGTTTTCGACAACTATTACTGCATAAATTATCTTCAAATTTTGCACACAAGCTTATCAAGCGATGACAATACAATAATCCATCCATTTTATAATTTATTATAACGTTAATTAGGAAAAAAAATTAATAATTTTGGCGCTGAGGAAATGATCAGCATTATCATTTGCCGTTTGGCAACAATAGTTTTGTTTGGATAATGCAACGATGTTTTGAATTTAAATAAAACCATGTAACTTAAAACATTTTTGGCGATTTAATATTATTTATTTTCAAAAGATTAATTTATTTCCCTGTTCAGTTATTTATTTTTCCTATTTTGGGATTTATTAATTTTTAATTTTTTCTAACTGTTTTTATTTTTCTACTTTATCTTACTCATTTTCTTATTTTAAAACTCTTGAGACATTTTTTATTTGTTTATTTATTATTTACTTATGTAATTATTTTAATATTCTCTCTTCTTTTAATCTTCTAGAATGCACAATTCTAGTTTTTCCCCGCTATGTCTCGAGAAAGCAATTATCTTTCTTGAAAATGACTTTGTTAAAGTCTTTCTCTGGTATTTCAATATTTCCGTTTTCAAGTATATGCAATTCTGTTGTGTTCTGATGCATATTCTTTATATTATACCCGTGAAAACGCATCTCTAATAATCAACTGTATGATGAATTATTAAATGGTTCAAAAAGATGTAAATTGTAAGATAATTTGGAAATAGGCATCGACCTTTAAGCGGCACCGCATATGAACGAAGTCGA
The DNA here is from genome assembly GCA_038502835.1 of Octonoba sinensis. Classification (NCBI taxonomy): domain Eukaryota; kingdom Metazoa; phylum Arthropoda; class Arachnida; order Araneae; family Uloboridae; genus Octonoba; species Octonoba sinensis. The sequence goes on along the minus strand of CM076605.1, from coordinate 85,407,972 downwards.
TAGCAAGCAATGAATTCATTTGAAAGATTAGACATTCATTTCTTGAAAGCTCTTGCGACGCAACAGATATCGGCTGACTATATCCTTAGCGGATTGGTCGAGAGTAGTGCGTAAAGTTCCGGCAGCTTATTGCACCCTTAGCCAATTATTCATAATTGTCAAGTTCCGAAAGACAAAAGGTATAGGCATCAAAAAATACGTTAGCACTTTAGACAACTAGCCTGAAGGTAGTTGATTCCTCTTGAAGATAATGCGAATTTTATTACAGTTTGCTTTCGATAAGGCATTTTGTTTTGCCTCATTTAATTTCTCTCTAGCATTTTCGCCGATCATAGCTGTTATACCAAAGCATGGTAAAAAAATACATGGGAAATAATAAAGTGTCAATCATGCTGTTTGAAATACAAATTAAATTCTTACTTTTAATTCGATGCACCTCACAATCATACGAAAAGTAGCTCGATTTTATTCCAGCAAAATCCGACTTGAAGGCGGTTTTTTTATTTATTCTATTATTAACGATCTGTCAGAGTTTAGGTAGGCCATTTAACGATGTGAAATTTAGTTCATAAGAAAGAGGCTTTAAAATTTGAATACGAGAAGGTCGATTGTAAAAGACTATAAAAGGTATGAGTTAGAAATATTCGGCTGAACAAGCCTTTTCTTTAGTTCTATTACTCTTCCCTAGATGGCGCTGCAACTCAAAACAGAAAATTGGCTGCGGGTATTGGCTCGTCGCTTCGAACTTCCAACTACTTACTATGACTCATGCAGTAGGCGAAAGTGGAGCCGGCAGGCCTCCCAGATTCTCGGTGGCCACGGTATTGGAGGGTATTTTTGCTCGTGTTCGAGGGTAAAATCTTTTCTTCCGAGTGGCAACACTGATTCAACGGTGTTTCCTCAGATCATGCCATCAAGTATCGTGTTCGAGACCATTCCCCTTAATGGTTTCAATTTTCAAATAGAAGGGAAAGCTTGAGATTATTCATTTCCGTTAGACTTGTTTTAGCATCAATCGTACATAGTTTGACTAAAATATTAAGCCAATTAAAAATGATTTTTGATAAAAAATTTTTCAAAATTTTGAAAAACACAAATATTGACTCTTCGTCCGAATTTTTGAGTAATTGGCTTACAACTTCTTATACACCTTCGTATGGGTATTGCAAATATTAATTGGCATTACTTTTTATGATGCAGCTATTAAAAAGAATTGTACTGGTATCACTGTAGCGAAAAGCAAAAATTTTTGAAAGAATATGATGGATTTTAATTTTTTTATTCATTTTTTCCAAAAGTTATTAGAGAAAACTGCAACTGTTTAGCAAAAAGTTTTTACATTATTGTTAATATGTATGTGCAAATTTTTATGCAATTTGGATGAACTTTCAGACGCACGACAATTTTTATTTTGATATTTTAACACATTGATGGACAGTAGGAACAAGTGAAGTTCGAAAATTGACACTATATGTTTTTGCAATTTTTAGAATATTAGAAGTATGTATAGTTTTACTCTTTCTGTTTAAATAAACTTAATTTTGATTAATTCAGCACCTTTAATTAGGTTGCGGCTGTAACCGTCATGGCGCAAGCGGACTCTAGACACTAAGTAATGGGACGATGGCGGCTATAACAGCAAAAATTTAAAAACGTAAATAACCGGTGTAATGACTCAATAAGCAATTTTTTGCAATATATTTAAAGTTCACTATGCGGCATGACGGCTATTGCCGTCATGCCGCATAGTGAACTTCGCTTTGACGGTTATAGACGCAAGTGTCCGTCAACGTATTAAAAATAATTTTTTTTTAATTCTAAAAATATTTTTTATTTGTTTAATATTTAAAATTTAGCTAAAATATACATAACCAATGCAAAAATAAGTCTAACTACAGTTTTTTTTTTTTTTTTCTTTTTTTAACCCCCACTTTGTTTTGCCTCATTTATTCGTTTCCCTATAGAATTTTCGCGGATCCCAACCATTATAGCACAGCACGGTAAGAAATACATGGTAAATGATGTGTCATTGACATTGTTTAAGGTAAGAATTAAACTTATACTATTAATTCTATGCAGCTGACAATTATATGAAAAAAGGCTTGGTTTTTTTTTTTTCAGTAAAATCTGACTTGAAGTCGGTATTTTTTTTATTTATGTTCGGACTAATGATCTAAGAGAGTGTAAGTTATTTAACGATGTAAAATTTTGTTTTTGGAAAGAAGCTTTACAATTTCAACACGGGAAGGTCGTTTGTAAAATAAGAGTATAAAAGTGATGACTTAGAAATATTCGGGTGAATGAGCCTTTCGCTTGGTTCCTGTCTTGTTCACTAGATGGCGCTGCTGTAAGAAGCGGTAGGCTGCGGGTATTGGAGGGCATTTCTGCTTGTACTGGAGGGTAAAGCTATATTTCCAAACGGCAACGAGTGCCTATGCCGTCCAGCTCCCAGCTTCGGCGCACCTCGGCCGAAGGCCTCGGCTAAGAGGTGTACGGGTGTCTGATGGAGAAAAGTACCTATGCCGCCGAAAAGGTAGATTTGTCGGGTTCCGATTTTAAAACAGATTTGAATCGAGAGTGCCACTTTCAGATTAACTTGTGCAGCGAAGAATACAATTTACGCGGGGGGTGCTTTTAGGGGGTTATGGCGACTTCCGGGGGTGACGGTTATGGTCGATTTTGAGAAGCGACAGCTTTGGGAAGGCAACCATGACATACGAAAATGATAATTTCAGCTACCAGTAGCAGCTATGTTTGAAGACTCATAAGTAATGTTGACGTTGAACCATATTCTAATAGTGGTTAGTTCAAACGCATATGATATCGTGTGCGAAGCCATTCTTCTTAATGCAGAGTGGTTTTGGTCATCAATTCTCAGTATGCATAATTTTTCAGTGAATTTGCTTCAAAGTCAGTCTTGCCAAGGTGCGGGTAATTATCCGAAAATCGGGTATTTATAAATTGAAAGTATGCGTACTTTTTCAATTACGCATTTGAAATCTACATGGTACAATCCGTGTTGATTCAGGCAGGGGGGTACCTTCATAGTCTCAGAAGTTTTTGAATTTCACATATGTTAAAATTTAGAACTAAGTGAGTTATAGGTACGTTTTTGTTTTGCTCAAAAAAATTCCTGACCCGAGATACAGGCCGCCAAAGATGGCGCGTCAGGCGCAATTTCTCACTTGCGATTTTCGACAAAAAGTTTTAAGTGCTCTATTTCATGAACGGTGCAAGATATTTTGATGCGTTTTTTTTAATTTGAAAGATAATTATATTCTGTTTAAATAAAAGGCTACATTAAAAAATATATGTTCAACTTTTTTTGCTGCAGCCTTCTGAATTTTTTTTTTTAAATCTTTATGTTTTTTTCTCAAAGAAGCCAATCTCAAAATTTTTTGTTTTTTTACTGCTGATTAATGCCATTAAGTACTACATTCTCTGATAAGGAGAGCTTCCACTTTTGTGTTTAACGGGAAAACAAACAATTTAAGATTTTGCCATATATTTCATCAGTCTTGTTGACAACATAGTCATATATTGGTCTCATTAAGTCAAAATTATATTAATTTAATTTTCTTTGACATGGCATTTAATTCTTAATAAATAATATTATCGCGAAAAAATCATGACTTTTTTTTAAATTAAAAATAGTTTGTTTTTTTTTCTCATTTAAAACCAGATTGCTTATCATAACCATATCATAACTTAAGATTGACATTCTGAGTAATATGCAATGAATATAATATTTATTTAAGTGAAAATAATAATTTTACATTTAAAAGTGTATATTTATGCTAAAAAATTAGGAAAAGTAAATGCAATACACTGTACTTTCAACCCAATACGCATGTGTAAGAAAAATTAATTACTGCACATTCGCCAGGTTGTTAGCAAGTAACGTAAATATATGTATAACAAACATTAAAATTATTTATGTATATCATTTATTCATAATCACAATTTCATTATTTTTATATAGCACATACAGTTAGGTATTTTCTTGATTCCATTTGCCATCAAGTAATTTGAAAAAGAAAACAAGTTTGGCTGTCTTTTCTAACCCAAGGTTATTTTTTGAGCTTGTGAACAAATCCAAAAGTAGAAAACTTTAGTTCAATTGCTGCTGAAATGAGCATCAGAATTATTTTTGGTTGTTTATTAACCATGAATTCTTTTACAGCAGTTACAATTTCCCATACTCAAATGTTGCCATAGACTGCAATTTCTTTTTCAAATTAAATTTCACAAAAAGGAAGTGCACAAATTATGAACTTCAAGCCATTACTTCATAGTTCAGTGTTTTCTTTAACCAAATTTAATTGGCTCTTAAACCTCTTATTTTATATTTTGTGGTTAGCAATGGCTAAAACAACAGTAAGAAAGGTGTCAATGCATGTTCATATTTTTTAAAAAAAGGTATTGTATAGTTACTTTACCTTGCTGATTTAGGTTATTTTCTACCTTTTTCTGAATACTCGTAACAGCTTCGGCTAATTTAGTTATCTTCTGCAAACTATTTAAAGCAGTTAATATTGGTTGTAATTGATTAGGCTAATCCTCAACACTTTGTTCTGTTGCCCCATTGAAAATATTTTGATCTTTATTTCTCTATTAAATTTCTACTTCCTTCTTTAAACACCTGCATAAAATTTAGCCGATTGCTTATGTAACTTTTTATGGAACGATATATTAAATTCTATTGTACCCCTGAAGGTAAGATGAATGCCATTTCGTTACTATCAAGACAACATAATTAATGAAGTTATTTTTCTATGGCATAATATTAAATTGTTTGTAAAAACCGTTAAACGCAAAAGTCGAAGCTGTCTTTTTCAGGGAATGTAGTATTTAATAGTATTAACCAACAGTAAAAAAAATTTAAAAAAATTGAGATTGGCTTTTATGAGAAAAAAAATATAAAAGATTTTTTAAAAAAATTTTCAAAAGGCTGCAGCAAAAAAAGTTAAATAGATATTTTTAAATTTAGCCTTTTATCTTAAACAGAATATAGTTATATTTAAAATTTAAAAAATGCATCAAATTATCTTGCACCATTCAGGAAATAGAGCACTTGAAAGTTTTTGTCGAAAATCGCAATTGAGAAATTGCGCCGAAGGCGCCATCTTTGGCGGCCTGTATCTCGGGCCAGGAATTTATTTGAGCAAAACAAAAACATACCTATACCTCACATAGTTCTATATTTTAACATATATATACATATATATATATATATGTGTGTGTGTGTGTGTGTGAAATTCGAAAACTTCTGAGACTATGAAGGTAAGATTTTATTTTTACCTGCCCGAATTGAAACGGACTGTGCCACATATATTTTTGCGACGAAAATTTTTTTTGGTATTTTTGATCGTAAGCAGGCGTGCCAGATATATCATATATAGCAGGCGTATCGGCAGTTCGGGTCATTACCTGCACCAGAGGTGCAGGTAATGACCCGAAAGTCTGGTATTTTAAAGGTCTGTGAGTATTTTTGAGGGTAACTGGTGGTATTTTTGAGACATCGCGTTTTTAAAATAATTATTTATACCGGAAGTTTCAGATTTATGATTCTGTCAAATTGTTCTCTTTAAAAAAAAAGAGCAAAAGACATTACAATTTTTTAAACTGCCTGATTAATTAATTAAAACAGTTATTGCTGTACGCCATTGCATCATGAAGTGTTAGGGTACAAGTACTACACACATAATCGAATAAGCTTCACCCACATATCTACGCATCCCATCTGTTATAGCAATTTGTTTGAGGAAAGTGCGAATTACTCGATCGAGAAATAAGACCAATAATAATTTTTAAATTACAAAAACAAGGAAAGGTACCACGCATTCCAAAATGCAATCAGTCAAAAAAATCAATTTAAGTTTTACCTGTTCATTTATTCATTTTATTATGATTGTAGCTATTTGTTATTTTCGCTCTCGCCCGTGTGGAACTTTATTTTTTCTACCAATGCTTTGCTATAACAATTAGGATCGGAACAAATGTTGAAGAACGTGGGCGTTTGCGAAGATAGCACTCACAAGAAGAGTTGAGTTTTATACCTTTGTTCTTACATTACTTATTGACACAAACTTTCTCTTACTTTTTTGATTTTTTATATCATCTTATTTAGGTTTTGATTTTAAAATTCTTTAAACAAATTTCATTTGTTTATTTATTACTTACTTATTTATTTTATTTTTCTTTCTTCCTTTAGCCTTCTAGCACGTGCGATTCGATTTTTTCCTATTATATCTCGAAAAAGCAATTATCTTCCTTGAAAAGTACTTTAAAAAATGCCTTTCGCTGATATTTATTTTTTCGTACTCACGCGAATGCAATTTATTTGTTTTCCGCATACACATGGGGGGAAGGAGCATATAACTGTTGGGATTCGTAAAAATGCATCTCTAATTATCAACGGTGTGATCATTTATTAAGTACTACAAAAACTAAATTACACGATGATATTGTAAATGGTGTCCAACTATAAGCACTTGGACCCGCAAGTGGACGAAATCCAGAGCAAGCAAATAAGTCATTTCGGAAAGACTAATCATTCAGTTTTTAAAGGATTTAGCGACGCGAGCAGTTAAACATCCGTCGGCTCACTACATCCTTAGTGGATTGGTAGAAAACAGCAGGTAGCTAAAGCTCCGACAGCTCAATTCACCCCTAGCCAGTTACTCAGAATTGTTAAGTTCGGGAAGACCAGAGAAGAGGTTTATGAGTCAAAAAATACGTTATCACTTTTAGACAGCTAGCTCGAAGGCAGGATTGCTCGTGAGGATCATGTGAATTCTGATATAGTTCGCTTTCGATAAGGCAGTTTATTTTGCTTCATTCATTCGTTTTCTTCTAGCATTTTCGCGTATCCCAACTTTTACAGTAAAGCATGTTAAATATTGAACTGTCATCGATGTTGTTAGAGGCATGAATTAAATTTTGCTTTTCATTCAAAGCAGCTCACAATCATATAAAAAGTAGCTCGGTTTTCTTTCAGTAAAATCCGTCTTGAAGGCGGTTTTTTAAAAAAGACTTTTGTTTATTTATGCAACTACTTATGATCCAGGAGAGTCTAAGTAAGTCATTTAACGATGCAAAATATTTAGTTCTTAAGAAAGGAGCTTTAAGATTTGAATACGGGAAGGTCGTTTGTAAAATAAGACTATAAATGTGAGGACTTAGAAATATTCCACTGAATAAGCCTTTTGCTTAGTTCCAATCTCCTTCACTAGATGCCGCTGCAAGACGAAACGGGTTGGGGGGGGGGAAAGAAGGTAGAGAAACCTGTTGCACCTTGGACACATTTTTTGTTTTTAATTATGTATTCAAAAACTACTATAGTGAGATGCATTTTACGAAAACAAAATTTTTGGGGTCATTTATGAACAAAAGGGCTATTTTTAAAGTAAGGTAGAAAAATAAATCATGTGTCATTTAGCCTTTTGAAAAAAAAAAGGAATTAGGACCAATGTACAACACCCCTGTTGTACCATGGACCTATATATGTTGTACTATGGACGTACTATTATTATTTTTGAGAAAAACATTATTTATATTACAAATCTTTATTAAATCTTGTATTAAGGTTAACATTTATTAATAAAACAAATTAAAGAGCATAACAATTTACTTATCAATTAATAGGCATTATATTAATTAACATTCATAATTCTATGAGATATTTGATCACTTTAACGTGTTATTGTTCAATAATTATCTTTGGAATTTTATTATTCTTCTTCTTTTTGTTTTTATATACCCCTTCTAGCACTGCCAATATTTTTTCAGCTCTTTTATTTCATACAAATCCCTTCTGGAGTGGCATTTTGACGGTGGTATAATTTTTTCTCTTACTCCCAAGGATATAACATTTCATCTGGTTTTTCAGGCCACTTCCAGCTATTTTGAGATTTTTCCATAGTAGATTTGTCCATTTTCTTGTATTTCTTCCTAAATAACCTCATCCAATAGACACCCGCCATTTTATCTCGATCCCAACTTTCAGGATATTTAATATTGTTTGACTTGGCAAATTTATACGCCAATTTCATCAAATTTCTTAGTGTAAAGCCGTATTGTAGTTGAGAAGCTTTATTAATATAATCTAGTAACAGGAGTTCTTCATTATCTGAAAACACTTTGTGACTTGCAAGTTTCGATTTTAAATTAAATGGCTCAGTAGGATAATTTTCTTTTTTCAAGTGACGTGTTAGCGTAGTTTTTGATAAACTATAAGTCTTAGTTGCACTGTAAACTGTTAATTTATTATCTTTAACAAACTCTACAGCCTCCATTATTTTACCATAATTTGGCGATGGCCTCGTAATTCCCGTTTTACTTCGAGGCATTTTTGTATGTAAGAAGTATCAACAATCTTTAAAAAGAATAAACTATTTTATGACACTGTAAATACGTAACATTTTAAATTATTTTAAATATAACAAGGTAAATACAGTCCACGGTTCAAAGTGTTGTACCATGGACCTATCCATAGTACAACTGCTTTTTTAGGTCCAAGATACAACACCCTACACATTTTAAAATAACTGCTTATTTTGAGTAATAGGTTAGGAATTGAAAATGATTTAACACGCAATTACAAAGCCAAATAAGTTGTTAAACATAAACAAAAAGGATTACTAAACTTTTTAACAAACTAAACAAGTTATTTACAAAAGGAAGAAACTAAAAAAATTTACTTTTAGGGTCACAAATTCTTTTTGGTCTCCTGCTGCCAGATCTCGTTCGAGTCCAACTATCAAAATTAGTTATAAATGACAGCTAACAGATATCACATGAACCAGTGTTGCCGTATTGCAAAATAAATCCGTGAAATATATTTTTTTATCATTAGAACCACAGTACAACAGGGTCCATAGTACAACAGGTTCCCCTACTAATAGCGGAAGGTTTCTTTTTTTTTTTATTGTGTCCATGGACAATTAAATGGTCTAGCGTGTCTTTAAAACTGCAACCGTCAGTTCCAAGACATTTGTGCTGTAGAGGACCTTTCGAAGTTCTGAAGCCAGTGGCCCCATACCTAGTAATCTCGGAAGGCATTTTTCGCTTGTGTAGAAATATTACTTCCAAACGGCAACACTGTTAAGAAAACACCCTACAAATACGAAAACATTGATTTTAGCTACCAGTAGCAGCAAAAGCTGAAGATGCATTAGTATTGTTCATGTATTGCATTCATTGGTGGGTAAATTGACTGATGGTTACACAAGATTTCAACTGACTGAACTGACGGTTCGATCTCGAATGAGCATCAGGTTTAGCATTGGCGATCGTGTAGTGAGCACCAGAAAGAAAATTCTGGGAAGAAGTACTTCGTTGTGGGAGCTTCGACTGCACGTGTTTTGGAACAGTGCCAAAGTCGTTTTTGTAAGACGAAGAGTAAAATTTCTTTCAAATGAGTGTCAAATTGTGAGTAAGTGTGATTCAATGTGGGAAAAACTGATAGTGGCTGTGAGCGTTGGGTAGTAAGAGAAGTGGACCAGTAGTGAGAAGATACAATATATTGTTGGTGCACAACGTAAGTTCAGATTGGTTGTGAGAAAGCGATTTGGAGGTTAGCGTCCGCAGAGGCAGGACGTGTCCAATAGTACTACCGTGGATCGGCTTGACCGCGTCAAAAAAGCGGTGGATTCCTGCAAAGAACTTGGCGAAGTGCCTCAAAGACGCAGATGACTTCAAAAAATCCGGTAAACAACTATCAAAAAATTCAAGATGAAACAGAGTCGGAAGATGACGTTCCCACCCCTGGAAAAGACTCAACGAAGAAGAAGAAGAAAAGCAGCATCACCAAGGCCAACCTGGTAAAAAACCCTTTTCTCCTTATTTGTGAGCGTAAGGGACTTCCCCCTTTCGAGCAAATTAAAAAAGCTATCCTGAAATCTAATGACGATTAAATATTAAAAGAATTAATTGAAACATTTATGAAAACTGACGGAATAAAAGATACGATTGATTTCCCTTCTGACGAAGAAACCAAGTTTCATTTGTCTGAGTTACCTTAAATGATAATATGCTTAAAACTAGGGAAAATGCTAAGAAAACTGAGGAACGTATGGCAGAAAGTGTGGAATTGGTAGAGGAAAAAATAGCTGAAAATAGGGAGTTAAAAGAAACCGTAAAAACGCTGTCTGAAAGGTTAGAAACGAATCCCAAAGAAACTATAATAGGTTCACCCCCCCCCCCCCCATCAAGTTTGCAAATTGGAACAAAGATAGCAGACCCACCGAAAATAGCCCCCTAGCTACCCAAAACAGATATGAAAACTTAGAAGAGGATAATATTGAAATGGAAGTAAACGAACCCCAACGTAAAGAAGTTGAAAATGCTAGCAGTAGGAAAAGGCTCGTTAGAGATATCGAAAGCTCGCCCGATAACAGTAACAACAATAAAACTTTTAGAGAAGAAAAAATAACCCAGACCTAAATTTAAACTATCAGTCAGAAGAAAAAAATAAAGCACCCCTATAACTTTCGTGGATATTTCCGACCCCACACCCCTCTTGAAGGAGCTCAGCGAGCTAGTCGGAACCACCATCCTAGGAACATTCAAACGAAATAATGAACTGGTTATCGAAACTAAAAATCCCATTTACTATCGAAAAATTAAAAATTACGCTGATGCGCATAATTCGAAATCACACACACGCCAGCTTCACCAAGATAAAGATCTACAAGTTGTGTTTAGAGGGCTCTCTATTGATTTTAGTGTGGACGATATTGAAAAAGAACTTATTGGAAAGGGGCTAACTTGCAATAACGTTACGCAAATGACCAGAGGAAAGCAAAAGGATCGAATTCCGCTATTCGTAATCTCCCTCCCAAAAAATAATGACTTAAACAAAGAGGTGTATAATATCAGCTCAATCTCGTATTATAAAATTAAGGTTGAACACCTAAAAAAGACGCAAAGAATTTCACAATGTTACAAATGTCAGAGATTCGGACACAGCTCCCATCTCCGCACACTAAATCCTGTTTGTCTTATCTGTGCGGAAAATCACTGGACGCGCGAATGTAATAGGCCAAAGTCCGAAAAACCTACCTGCGCCAACTGCGGAGATGAGCACCTTGCAAATAGCACGGAGTGTGTAAAAAGACCATCCCCAAAAACAAAAAAGGAAAAAAATAATCCAAAAAACTGTAAAAACTCCATCGTACGCTAGTGCTCTCACAAGTAAACAAACGACCCCCCCCCCCCCCCCCAAGAATAGCATAGAAGCTATAGCGACACTACCGCTGACAATTGCATCTCTCATGCAAGATCTTCAAATCCTTGTACGTAGCTTAAACACGCACCTCGAGAGCGCTAATCATGGCAAATCTTATTTGCATCCGTATTATGTCTTGGAACGCAAACGGCCTCTCGTCCGAAAAATTGGACGAGCTCGAAAGCTGTATCTCCTCCCTCTCCCCTGATGTTATTCTTCTTCAGGAGACCAAACTAAAGCCCTGTCTTAAGGTTAGAAGCATCCCAAATTTCTACAGCTTCCGCAACAATAGGGGTATTGGCCGCGGCGGCGGCACCGCCATCTACGTTAGGCGAAATATTATCACTAACGAAATAAAGAACCAAACCGCTACCTTTGAGAACACCACCATTGCAATCAAAATTTCAAGCAACGAGCACCTTACGATCAGCTCTATTTATATTCCCCATAGCTCACCTCTGAAATATTGCAAATCAGCCAAATTAACCAGAATGCCATTCTTTTCGGCGATTTCAACGCAAAGCACCGAGACTGGAGTTTTGGCAGAAGAAATAGGAGGGGTAATCAAATACGTAAGTTAAGCATCGATCATAATTTCCAAATCTACGCCCCAAATACCCCCACCCACTTTGGCATTGGTGAAGCATCCACGCTTGATATAGCTTTAGCTAGAACCCCTAACTGGCCGTACGCCATAAGTACATACACGGACCTATCCTCTGATCATAACCCGGTTATGATCACATTAAACTTAAGCTACCAAATCCCTAAGAAAGAAAGAATTTTGGAGACTACAAATTACACGAACTTGTTGCACGAAAAAATAAACGGTTACCCCACCCTACAAGCCATTGACGATATCGAAAACAGCGTAAAGAGTTTCTCTGATTCGCTGATTGGCTCCTACGAAGCCTCCACAAAATCGCAGGTTGTAAACCACACCCCCTGTAGACTTCCCCCTTACGCTAGGCTACTTATTGTCCAGAAAAACAGATTAAGAAAACAGTGGCAAAACACTAGAGATCCCAGTCTGAAAACGGAGATAAATTGGTTACAGAAAATGATAAAAAGCATAACTAGGCAGTATAAAGAACAAAGGTGGACTGATTTCATAACAGGTCTCTCACCCGAAACGGCACCCTTTACAAACTTGCCAAAGCCTCCGAAGAACTTTTCAAAAATATTCCCCCACTCCACACTATGGGAAGGATAAATTTTGATGATAGGGACAAAGCCGAAGCCTTAGCTGAAGCTTTTGAAGAAAAGTTTCGACCAAATTCCCCCTCTCCAAACAATCATGTCACGTCGTTAGTTCGTAGGAAAATTCAGGATTTTAACTCCTCCCCCCAAAACCAGATCCAGTTTATGCCAACTAACCCAGGCGAAATTGCTGAAATTATTAAAAGAACTAAAAACAAAAAGGCCGCCGGGCCAGATAATATCTCACACAAAATGCTCAAAAATATGCCCCTTAAAGCACTGACTTGCTTAACGAAAATTATCAATTGCTCACTCAAGCTTTCTTACTTCCCCACTATCTGGAAAAACTCCAAAATCACCCCAATACCAAAACCCTCCACCGCCTCCAGGATCCCATAACTATAAACCTATAAGTCTTACCTCACATGTTTCCAAAAATATCTGAGAAAGTTATAAAGAAAAGATTGCAAAAGCATATGGATGACATGAACATCATCCCCCCAGAACAATTTGGTTTTCGAGAAAAGCACAGTACAATCCACCAACCAATCAGAGTCCTTAACGCTTTAACTGAAGGTTTTAATTATGGCAAGCAAACCCTAGGCATTTTTCTCGATATCCAAAAAGCCTTCGACAAAGTCTGGTACGATGGGCTCATATACAAAATGATAATCCATAACTTCCCAAAATACCTTATAGATTTAATCAATAATTATCTTAGAAACCGTACCTTTAAAGTACAAATTGAAAATGAAACCTCCACCACGAAACTCATTGAAAGTGGCGTCCCACAAGGTGCAATATTATCGCCTCAACTGTTCAACATTTTCAGGGCCGATTTCCCGACTCATGGAGAAACCATGACCGCCCTCTTTGCCGACGACGCCGCGATCATTGCAAAACACAAAAGACGTAAGTGTGCTGAGAAATACGCCCAAGAGCACCTAATAAAAATAGAACACTGGTGTTACAACTGGCGGCTCGCTCTAGATCCCACTAAGACCATTGCAGTCCACTTTAAAAAGAACAAAAAAAAAAGGCCCCGAAACTCTTGAACTTATGAATAATACCCTAAATTACAAACTCCAAGCTAACTATCTAGGCATCACCCTCGACACCGGCCTTTATTTCAAAAAGCACGTCGAAAAAAAACTAGAAAATGCTAAACATAAATTACACCTCCTTCGCCCTTTACTAGGGCGCTACAGTAAACTTTCTTTAAAGAATAAGATGTTGATATATAATCAAATCCGAAGACCAACCACTCTCTATGGATTTACGGTATGGGGGCACGCTGCACGCACCACCATAAACGAAATCCAAATTCTAAAAATAAAACCCTCAGACACATTGGTAACGCCGATTGGTACGAAAAAAACAAAGCCCTCCACAGTGAATTATCTGTCGACTCAATCTCGAGGCACATTATAAAAAATGCCCTAAAACTGTTCAACAGCTTCCAAAATCATCTTAACGAAGCAATTCGTACCCAATCCCAATACATAAATAGAAACCAGAAGTACCCCTACCCGGCCAGAACCTGTCTGCTCAACTATGATTCTCTCAGTACTAAGCATAATCCTCTTCCAAATATTCAGTTAGACATGCTCTCCTTGAGATAGTCGTTTTTTTTGCTTTTCATTTACTTGTCTTATATATGGGGGGAAAAAATTAAAAAGGAGAAAATCCAAAAAAAAAAAAAATTATTAAAAAAAAAAAATTATTTTAACAAAAAAATATATTTTTGTCGTCTTGTATTTTTATGTTTACTGTTCTAACTAGTCGGAGACGCGCCCCCCCCCCCCCTCTGCCCTTCGGGGACGTGATATAAGCCTTCGGGTGCATTAATCTATCTCCTAACAACGACGTACGCTCACAACGGAGATCTGGGTAAAAGGCCCCTCCGGGGCCTAACGGCCCATCAACAAATATACGTGATGATGATGATGCATTCAACGGGGTTTCCTCAGATCATGCCATCAAGTATCGTGTACGAGAGACCATTCCTCTTAAGGGGACTTGGCACCTTTCAAATGTAGAAAATAGCCCGATTTTTCAATTTTTTGCTTAAAACGTGGCTTGACTCTCCTAGTATATCTGAGCGAAGTTTTGAAGCGATACAACAAATATAAATGTAGTTAAAATGTAAGAGAATTCAAATATTTATGATGTTTTAGTAGGATTTTGTATTCTTTAAACTGCGTTTTCTCGGTTTGTGTTTTTTCGCAATATTGAAGTACTTAAAATGCTAAAACTTCTACATATATTCATGTAGCAACTTGAAATTTTTTGTTTGTATTCAATATGAAGTGCTTGATAAAATTAGGGATGGATTTTGCTATATATTTTGAAAAAAAAATTTTACAAATGAAAATGTAACAAAAGTCGCTTTTTTTCTGTGTTCTACCATCGATGTAACTTTAAAAACTTTTTTCTCAAAAACTAATTAATTAATAGCAAAACCCATCCCTAAAATTGCAAACCATACTATAATAAATACTTTGAAAAAATTTGGTGAAAAGAAATGAAGAAGAAGAAGGAAATTTTAAATCGTTAAATTATTTTTAAAAAATTAAATTTTAAAATTTTCTGTTAGTTGAATTTTGATTTTTCATGTGAAAATCAGTTTGTTGAACAATAGCACTTCATAACATACAAATGAAATAGGTAAAAGTTCTTAAATAAAAAAAAAAATTGTCAAAAGGTGCAAGTCCCCTTAATGGTTTCAATTTTCAAGGAGAAGGGTAAGCTTGAAAATATTCATTGTCGTTTGTTCAATGTTTTTAGTGTAATCAAGTCTGGTAATCAATCAAAAATCCATTTGTGAAATCAATTAAATAATTAGCATAATATTTTGAATGATAAATTGAATTATTACGGTCGAATTCGAGTTGGGCGAACTCTAGTAATAATAAATTAATAAATTTTAAAAATTTATACCTGATAGCCATAACGTTAAATCCAATTTTCAAGTTTTTAAGAGCTTACTCTTGATAGACATACAGAGTACGAACGAAAAAGCCAGTAACTACTAGAGGGTTCCGAACCTTTAAAATTCTCTTCGGACATTTTTTCTCAGATTTTCACGCGGTAAAAATCAATCTTACCAGTGCTATTTTTTTTCTTTTAATTTCATTGAAACATGGACATAATGCGTCCAGTTTTTCGTCACGTACAGAAGCAAGAAAATTCAGCATAACAGGAATGTAATACCCTTGCGATAACACGTTTGAAACTTATTTACAGTCGCTTTTAAAATAAAACTGTTGAGTAGAAAAAAGTGTTTTTGTAGAATATGCCGACTACTTGAAATGAGAGGAATGCCTAGAAAGGCAATCCGGTACTATTCAACAGTTTTTTAATCATTCGGAAACCAATGCGACCTACCACTGCAACAAATATCTAGCATGTTAATTTAACTTTTTTAATTTTAATTAGCAGGTTTCAAAAATAAGTTTTTAATAAAACTTTCATATTGCAGGATGTTTAAAAATAGGTATGTACTATCGAAATAGGTATATGCTGCCAGGATCCAAAAATCACAACGTTCACGCTTGTCGAGGTTATCATTATTCAGAAAATATTGAGTCGCAATTATTGAAAGTTTGAGAAGTACTGATCTAACAGCTTGTTGTTATTATAATCTTATTTTACAACGGAGGCTTTTCTTGTGAATGAAATTTCTTAGTGTTGAGAGAATTGAATTGCTTGAACGCTTCTAAATCCTTCGTAGTGAAACGAATAAAATGATTTGAAAAGAAAGAAACAAATACTGATTTCAAAATGAAATTGTGTCAAAAAATCAAATTTTTCTTCGTGCAATTGTGTTGTGTATAAAAAAGCAAAATATAAACTAATTTATTTTTCAAAACCCAGGATACTTTATCAGTAAGTATTATTTACCAGGTATTGACACAAGTCAGTGGTTCGCAACCTTTTTCTCCCCTACGAACCCCCATTAAAATCGAAAAAAATGGCGAACTACTTAGTAATGGGTAAAATAGCAACAAAAATTGCTAGCGCACTTATGTTTCATGTTGCACAAAATTCAATAAAATAAATCAAAATATGATTGTAAAACATCGAGGTATAAATGAAATCTAGCATAATACCTACAAGAAATGGAATACTTTTTATTATTATTATCATCACTTTTTTAGTGATTGTTTTATTTGAGTTATTAATAGAGCAGCGAACATATAAATGAATTCACAAAAACAATTTTTGGAAATTGTTTTTTCAATAGTGCAAAAAAGTTTTGGAATGACCATAGGCGATATAGGTACAAATTTTAAATATTAATCAATAACTCTGTAGGTCCCATTTGTTGTTTGAAATATACAAAATTCGCAAAAAAAAAAAAAAGAAAAAGGAAATTTACAGAAATATTAAAACTTACATATTTTCAAGTTTCTCGTTACGATAACCAATATAAGTTGAAAGAAAGTATGATAAATGAGAATAAAATTTCTTAATTAATCAATAAATATCTTCAGTTCCAGTTTGGTGTTATATACGAAAGATTTGCCAAAAATACGTAAATTTTCATATTTTTGACTTATTATTTTTTTTTTTTTTTGTGCTAACGCGGAAAAAGTGAAAAATGATAGCAGAAAAATATTTAAAATAAATAAATGGATATCTTTTGGCACCATCTTGTCATTCGAAAATGAGGAAAATTTTTTTTGAAATCATTTAAAGGCAGAAATTACATTTCAAATTTTGTACGTATATACTTCTTGAACCAGTCCTCAACTTTTCTGCATTATCTGGAGAACAATTTATGAAAAAATCATTTTTACGCTCCGGCCATATGTCTGTTAATTTATGGTTTATTTTATTTTCATTAATTACTTTGATTCGTTCTTTCTTTTTCTTCAGTAATTAAGAATCCACCATTACAATATTACTATCGCGACACCCTTTTCTACGCTACGTGAACCCCCAGGGGTTCGCAAAGCACCGGTAGGGAAACACTGACATAAGGTTTAAGATCCATAAAAGTGCGTGATCGAAAGCCAATCACCATGTATCTTATGATCGTTATGACGTCCCAGCAAGGGGATTGAAAGAAGAGAAGAGGGTTCTTTTTATTTCTTCTTTCTAATGGGGCTGCATATTTACGTTCTATTATTACCTTTGCAGACCTAGTGCGTACCCCGGTAATCGACATATTTTCAAGTAGCATCACTGTCGGCGGATGCCATTGCCACTGAGAATTTGGACGTTCAGTTTCCCCTAGTTGGCGGCACCTGAACTCTCATTTGATGCGAATTGCACTAAGCATTTAATTTAGTCAAGCCAAACGGATAGTCAAGGGATCTTTAACATGCCACACAATCATGCAGACAATTTTCTGCATCTTGAAAATCCACCGACTTGGGCCAGGTTAGAACCTGCGATCGTGGGCGTACAAGACCTGCGCCTTACCACTACGCCACACTGTCGACAGGGAAGAGGGTTTAAAACGTCTTCTTTGACTTAATAAAATATTGCCTATTTATCCCGACTTGGGCCGTGGTAGCCTAGTGGTTAGCACGTCGGACTTCCACCTGGAAGGTCGCGCGTTCGATACCCACTGAAGACCACCATGTATACTTGGGGATATGTGCATGTAAAATCCGTAGACCCCACTACCTCTCCCCGTGCGTAAGCAATCCTAAGGCCTCGGCTAACAGGTAGGGGTCTGGTGGAGAAAAGTTATCCCGACTTGGCAGATAATTATTTGGGACCTTTGCTGCTGAGTGTGTGCATCCGTACCACACACATTTAATTTACAGATCACTCTACTGCATACTTCGTCTCCCTTTCGCAAGCAAGCAGCGGATCGCGAGAAAATACTTTACAGTTTCACCCATAGCCGGCCGCCAATTGCCGGATCTCTAGCGGCTCTCTCCGTTACTTCCTTCTATTAAGAATGGTTCTTCAGATCTTTCTCACGTGAGTAAATTGCGTAACAGTTATTCTACCTACTTACTTAAAGTCTCTGCCATTTATAATATTGCAGGTTAATTTACATTTGTTTTCATCCTTTAGTCAGCCATCAGACTGTTGATAACGCGATATCTTTTACGGATCCCACTCGTTTATAGCTCTTCATGCAGGGTAGAAGCAAATTGCGCATGCGCGAAAGCTGGAAAATAGAAATGGCGACATTTTTGCGGATCCTAACTGTTATAGCGATGCATTCAGTAAATAAATAAATAAGCAATTAAGGTCTCTCTTTTTTCTTTTTTTGCAAAATTGACTTCAAGTATTTAAGAAGTTTTACTCGATTCCACATAAATTTCAATTAGTAAGTTAGTAGTATGTAAACGATAATCCCCTTACGTTATATGATCGATTTTTGAATAATTATCCGCACATTCGCAAGAGGGGTAAGTGTTCATTCTCATGTAATGTGGCTCCAGGGGTGGCGGAAAGACAAATCAATTCTTAAGAAAGTGTAACCCGAAAAAAGTGCAGCTAACTTCATATTTTCCGAACACATGGAAAAAAAATGTGGAACGCTTCACGATTTTGCGTGACATCCTTGCGCAGGGGCCATGCTAATCTTCTCTGTATCGTTCCAATTTTAGTACATGTACTGCCGAAGCGAGTACAAGAATTGGAATTGGAGAGATGGGTTGGGTCCACAGGGCCCGAAGGGCCCTTTTGCCCGGTGTCAGTGAGGTGGTGGGAGAGGATATGCAGGTCAGCCCGGGGGCTGTGTCAGCGGAGCAGTAAGAGGAGGGGCAAAAGAGGAGAAAAGGGGGGGCGACGGAGCCGGAGAAGACGAGCGCCTACTCCGCCGGGAGACTAGCGCAGATGAGCCGCAGGCTGGTCAACACCTGGGCTAAAGCAGTCCTAGTGCTGGTCGCAGCCGCTGGGCTGGGCGTCTTCTTTGGTTGGGCCGGAGGCGGGGCTCTGGGGCGGGGCTTAGGGCGACTGGGGGGGCAGTTCCAATCGGACGCCGCATGGGGTCCACCGCAGTTTGAGCACTTGAGCTTGTTTTTATCTTCGCAGGATCTCGAGTCATGCGCTCCTGCAGACTGTGTTCTTCCTGCATGACATGGCCGCGTGGGAAAAGGTTTGGCAGTTGTAACACTGCGTCGCTAGGGATCGTTTCTTGGGGTTCTCCCACCTGACACTAAAGTGCCCGATGGTTCGGATGGTAGTGAGCTGTTTGTTGTCTTGGGAGTTCGGGGCGATAACCAGAAAGAGAGGCAGCAACGTCTCCTTGCCCTTGGTGAACTGGATTATCTTGGAGATGTTCAGGTGTTTTTGCTTCAGTTCGGCGGCAATTTCCTCAATCGGGTAGTCCGTCGGAAGCCCTCTGAGAACCTGCTTGATTGGCTTATCATCTTCCGCCTGTTGTATCCAGTGTTCCAGGCCGTTAGTTTCAACAGCGGTTTGCAGTTTGTAGAAATCCTCTTTTCCTTCCGGCTGTAGTCTTATTTCGTTACGCCTGACTGAGGCCTTGACTTGGGTGCCTGTGGCTTCACACACTGCCTTGATCGTGGTTTGTCAGATTGGCGACATTTACCAGGGTGATTGCTGGCGCCCTCGGAATCCGGGGGGGTTTGTTCTGTCTTGGCTTCCTTAGAGCTGGAGGGGCCCTTGCTGATGACTTGCGCGAAAGTGGGTCGGCTTTGCAGCTCTTTAGTTTGGCTAGCAGCTTCTTGTTTTCCTCCTCGGCCTGGGAGACTGATATTTGGGATAAGTTGTACAGCGAAACATAAGTAGAGTTCCTCACCTGTACCAGGTTGAATAGTTCCAATATCTCTTGTATTCTCAAGTTATCCAAGCCAATTTTCCTTGCTTCGTCATGTGCTGCATCAAGTGTTTCTGCGATCCTAATGAGCTCTTCTTCATCAAGGTCGGAGTTTAGTAGCTTGTATACATTTTCCGCGTCAATATCATATCTTTCCACAATGGTGGTAATTCGATTGTCCTTTATTTTAGCTGAAGTGCTGCTAGAACTTGATGCGCAACTCTCACCACTCTTCCTTCTTTTGTGCGATGACATGTTAGTCGGGGGTTAGCCCTAAAAAGGGGCTCGGGTATCTAGAATCAGAATTAAGCGAGTACAAGAAAATGTTATAACGAAGGTATATATAAAGATTCTAAGATACTGCGCTCAAAAAAACTGGTAGTTAAAAAAATGGTTTAAACGTTAGCCTTTCGATTTTTTAATTTTATATTTTAAAACATGTTGTCTCAATCATAAAAGTAATCGAAATAGAAAGTCTTTTTAAATAGTATCACTTGACAAGACTAACGTTTGCTTTTGACCAATGCCGTAGCCAGAAATTTTTTTCAGGTGGGGGGGGGGGGGGGGGGGGCTCGTGGGCGGATACGGCCTTGCATTCGACAGCGAGATCGGGTAGCTAGGAATGGTGAGTATCTGAGTTCAATGGGTGTCATAATAAAAGTTAGTTTAGAAGGTTCTAAGGCTTCAGAATAAAAAGAAAAAGAATAAATTTGTGCATTGGGTAGGGATACTGGGATCAGGCAATTGATTTTCGTTCTTGGTGGGGTTTTAAGAATGAGGGTAAAACGTTAAACAACAAAAGAAACTTCATAAAGGAAATGCATTGGTCATTATTTGGATAGGGTTGAAAAAAAAATCCAATGTGGTAATACACAAAACACTGAAATAGTCAATGTCTATTTTTTCCACTTTAAAAAATAAGGGTACGAAACTTGATTGCAGACAA
Source organism: Octonoba sinensis (assembly GCA_038502835.1). Lineage (NCBI taxonomy): Eukaryota > Metazoa > Arthropoda > Arachnida > Araneae > Uloboridae > Octonoba > Octonoba sinensis. The sequence goes on along the minus strand of CM076605.1, from coordinate 85,386,843 downwards.
ATATTGTAGTATAAATGATGTAATTAATAAAAGTTATTCCTATTTGGTAATATGTTTTATTTTCTTTTTTATTCCCCCTAATAAAACTTCGGCTAAAAACCACTGAATATGGAGCTATGAAGTTCTATGAACACTTGATCAAATCTTGGAGCAGAGTCTTGGGTGTTGACACCCAAATCTAACTTACTCATTTGTTTGTGATAAATAATCTATTTGTTACTAATAAATTATTTACAACTAACAAATTATTTATCATTAATTTCGACTTCATTTTCTTATGTTGCAATTGAGGTGAAGGTTCAAAAAACTAAAATGTTGCTCACTCAGCAAATAAATCAAGCAAAATATTGAACCATTTTCAAAAAACAGACAATGCTGTCCATATCCAGCCGCTAGGGGCTCAACTGAAGTGGGGTGGGGAGTGGAGTGGGAGGACTTTAATACAAAAAAAAGTTCCCCGATTTTAGTATAATATTTTTGTTACAAAATCCTTATAAAAGTTCATCATGCCCATCAGCTCAATATTTTTCCTGGGTAGCAAAGGGTACATATTCAATGCATATTTTTGGTTAAAAAAAAAAAACAAAAAACATAAACACATGCATAAATACATTGCATTTGTAAAAGTCGGGGGGGGGGGGGGTCGAACCCCCCTCCCAATCGCCGAAATGACAGGTCTGAATTTCATATTGTCGTATGGTTCTCTAAACTTTAATTACAGTAATACTTCTGACTATCGGAAAAGTGCGATAAGCTCTGATTTCACGAACTTTCCGCATCGCGTGGAAATTCGAGCTCATTTTCAAAAAAAAAGTAAATGAAATAAGGCTTCTACGAGAAATCAAACAGTAAAATTTCAATAATTTTAATTCAGCATCAAAGCAACAAATAATAAAGATTATTATCGTGAATGGAACAAAAATCGCGATTTACATGGCATGGATTTATTTTCTGGATTTGTAAGCGTTTTTCGCGAGTTTCAGAGGCTCATTGCCATATTTATAAGCTCTACTTAGTTTTTTATTACTACTTATTTTCCTATACGCTCTACATAATTTCTGTAGTCTCATGGGCACTTGTAATTTACTACAAAGTTTCTGTAAATATTCTCGATACATGTCAAAAGCATCTCTGGTGAACAGATTTTTGCAGTTTCCCCTTTTGCTCAGTCCTTACTGCATAAGGTACTGAAAAGTCTAGTGCTGCTGCAAAAGCAATGATTTGTGACATTTTAGGGGCCCTATTACCATTGATCCTTGTCTGTCGATCCCCGGCGGAAATCAAACTATATTTGACAAAGTATCCACCACAGCTGTTAAAAAACGTCAAGTAAAATAACTGAAATATAAGCTAGTTTATAAAAATGTAGGAAATAAGGGTGAAGTGATAATTTGCTTTTCAAATATGTCTAATTTTTAGCCTACTTTCCCGTAAAAGTAAAAAAATAAATAAATAAAGCATGAAAGAAGGCTTAATGCATCGTAAAAATATCGTTAAAAATAAAGAAAAGTAAAAAAAAAGTGATGTAATTAAATAAAGATTGAAAAATAAAAAATTTGAAAGTAGGGTTTTGAGATGGGGAAAATGTGTTTCTGTCGGTCTGTTCCCCCCCCCCCCCTAATAACTTTTGAACGAATTGTCCGATTGTAAAAATTCTTTTTGCATTCAAAAGATCTCAGCGAGGACATCTCATTTCCATATTTTACGTTGATTTGAACAATTTTTTGTTCAATTTTGAACAGTTCAAAAATTTTAACATTAGCGCCTATGGACAAAATTGAAGCAAATTATGTAAACTCTGGGCACAAGACCCAACTTCCTATTGCAAGCTTATTGAGAGGAGTTCTCGGCGTGAAATATTGATTTGAACAGTTTTTGTTCATTTTTGAACAGTTCAAAAAAAAATAAAAAAATTGCGGCATTTTTCCATTATTATGGCGCAGGCGATAAAGTCGCTAATAATGATGTAACAAACGCCAAACGGAATATCGTCGTTGTTATCCTTTCGTGTGTTCCGCCACCAAAAATTTTGCTCGGCGAGATTTGCGCCTTGATAATGAAAAGGTACCAAATTAACATTAGCGCATACGGGAAATTTCAATCCCATATAAATCCTGATCTAAACGACGGATTGGCTCGCAACAAACTTTATCAGAAAGATATTACGCTGTAGAACATGTACTGATACGAAGCTCAACAAGAACTGAACAAGCCTGTTTTCCTATGAAATTTTTGATCGGGATTTTTAAGGGCATTTCTCAATAAATAAATAAATGAATGAATGAATGAATGATTGAATCGATGAAAGAGTGAAAGAATTAATGAATGAATAAATGAATGAGTGAAAGAACGAATGAATGAATAAATGAGTGAATACATGATAAAGTAATTAAATGAGTGAATGAATGAAAAAATAAATAAACGAGTGATAACTACATGAATGAGTAAATGAATGACTGAATAAATGAAAGAATGAATGACTGAGTGAATAAATATGTATTATCCGTTGAAAAAAGTACATTTGAAGTAATTAAGAACTAAAGCTAAATGTGAAAGAGAGAGAAAGTGATAGCTATATTATAAATTTGAAGTTGGGTGTATACGGGAAAGTACGCTCGTATAGTTCTAGATGGAACTTCTTGTTATTTTAGGCAATTTGAAGAAATGTTTCAGCTGCATATAGGGTCTTTAGACTAATAATAATAATTAATGTAAAAATTATATGTATCACAACGATTCTATCCCGAAAATTAAATTTGAATCAAAATTCCCATCTTTAACTAAGTATCACAGTTTAAAAGTGTGAGAAAGGGCCCTCACGCTTTTTAGCCTACTTTCCCGTAAAAGTAAAAAAAAAAAAAATATTAAAGCATGAAAGAAGGCTTAATGTATCGTGAAAATATCGTTAAAAATCAAGAAAAGTCAAAAATAAGTGAAGTAATTAAATAAAGATTGTAAAATAAAAAATTTGAAAGTAGGGTATTGAGATGGGGAAAACGTGTGTCTGTCGGTCTGTCTGTCTGTCGGTCTGTCCCCCCCTAATAACTCTTGAACGAATTGTCCGATTGGAAAAATTCTTTTTGCATTCGAAAGATCTCGGCGAGGACATCTCATTTCTATATTTTACTTTTTGATTTGGACAAAATTGAAGCAAATTCTGTAAACTCTGGGCACAAGAGCCAAGTTCCTATTGCAAGCTTATTGAAAGGAGTTCTCGTCGTGAAATATTGATTTGAACAGTTTTTGTTCATTTTTGAAAAGTTCAAAAAATTAACACGCTTACGGGGAAATTTCAACCCTATATAAATCCTGATCTAACGGACCGATTTGCTTGGAACAAACTTTATCGGAAAGCTCTTATAACGTAGAACATGTAGAAATAGAAAGTTTATCCAGAACTTACGAGCCTATTTTGCTATGAAATTTTTTGATCGGGATTTTCAAGAATATTTCTCAGTGACTCAATGAGTGAAATAATGAATGAATGAATAAATGAAAGAGTGAAAGAATAAATCAATGAATAAATGAATGAGGAAAAGAATGAATGAATAAATTATTGAATAAATGAAAATATAAATAAATGAGTGAATAAATACATGAATGCGTAAATGAATGAATAAACACTTGAATGAGGTAACGAATGAATGAATAAATGCATGGCTGAATAAATGAAAGAATGAATGAGTGAGTGAATGAATATGTATTATCCGTTGAAAAAGGTATATTCTCAATAATTAGAACTAAAGATAAATAAGAAAGAGAGAGAAAGAAATAGCTAGATTATAAATTTGAATTTGGTGTATACGGGAAAGTAGGCTCGTATAGTTCTAGACGGAACTTCTTGTTAACTCTATATTTATAATATCCCTCGTTATGGAGGGTTCCAAAAATTATTTAATTAATGTAAAGATTATATGAGTTTCAAAGATAGCTTCAACTTTTTTCAGCGCCAAGTCGCCTTACTTAAATTTTTCATATCATACAATCCAGAAAGAGCAAGAAGGCAGCAGCAGCAGCAGTACGGCATTTGGGTCGGGCTTGCTGAGTAAATGAACCCATTTACCCGAAGATCAGTGAATATCAGCACTTAGAGTTAAGAATCCTATGTTGAAAGAAACATCTAGTCTCCGCGAAGCGGAGCGGGGAGAGGGCCAATCATCTATTGGCTGAGGGAGGGGGCGCGCCGAGGCGCGCTAGCAACTGTTTGGGAAGAAGGCTGTCGCGTGGGATAGGAAAGCCGATGTCTGGGGTGCGTCCTACTTGAGCCCAGCACACAAGGGCTGGTTTTTTGAGCCGTTAACATTTTATGGGAACAATTTTTGAGCGTTTGTACATTTTTTTTTTTTTTTTTTTTTATATATGTATATACATGATGAAAAATGAGAGAGAGAGCGAAAAATATGTACAAGGGATCACCGCGGAGCGCTAGGGCGGATCGAGCAGCGGACTGGGGAGGGGGTGGTCCACCGTGCTGAGGGAGTCATAATTTAGTGTACGGGTCTGGTGGGGGTAGGCGTACTTATCCGTTTGGTCAAAAAATAGCGCTTGTACATTGATCTTAGGGTTGGGGTGGGAGGGGATCAGGGCGTAAAAAAGATTTGCGGTTTTGATGATGTGTCGTGATACGGAAATGATGCCGAGGTAGTCGTGGAGGTCTTTGCCTCTTTCCCTTCTGTTTGCGCTTGTAATCTGCCTGATAAGTTTATTCTGGATTGTTTGAATCCTATTGATGTTGGTTTTGGCGGCATGCCCCCATATGGGGGAGCCGTAAAGCAGGGTTGGAAGAATAATTGTGTTGTATATGAGCTTCTTGTTCTTTGTTGATAGGATGCTGTGGTAGCCCAGAAGAGGTCGTAGGGCGTGGACTTTTTGTTTGGAATTCTTTACAATCAGCTCGATATGTTTGTTAAAATAGAGGCCCTGGTCGATAGTAATGCCCAAATACTTCGCGACCTTGGAGTAAGCAATGGGGACGTTGTTAATCTTAATATGGGTGGGGGTTTTTTTCTTATAACTTTTTTTAAAATGGATTATTTTTGTTTTGGATGTGTTAATGGTGAGTCGCCAACGGTCATACCATTTGACGAGCTCATCCATGTAGTTTTGCATGTATTTGGCAGCAAGTCGTCTGTTGTAGTTCTTGATGATAGCGGCGACATCGTCAGCGTAAAGGGCGAGGAGGATGTCCGGATGTTTGGGAATATCAGCGAGGTATATGAGGAAGAGCTGGGGGGCTAGTAGGGAACCCTGCGGGACCCCACTACCCATGCTGCGAGGAGAGGAGAGGATTCCGTCGAACTTTATACGGAAGGTGCGGTCGGATAGGAAGTTTAAAATGATGCAGGTCAGGAAGTGGGGGGTGTTGATTTCTATTAATTTGTAAATGAGGCCCTTGTGCCACACCCTGTCGAAAGCCTTTGTCGTGTCCAGGAAGACTCCGATGGTGCATTTCTTTTTGTTTAGGCCTTCGCAGATGAAATTTGAGACACGCAATAGCTGGTGCAGGGTGCTGTGTCCGGGCCTGAAGCCGAACTGCTCATCCGGGATAACAAGGTTTTCATTCACGTGGGCATCCAAAAGATTTTTGATAAGTTTTTCGTAGACTTTGGATATGGTGCAAAGCAAGCTGATTGGCCTGTATGAGGAGGGATTCGTCTTTGGGTTCCCCGGCTTGTGGATGGGGACGATGATTGCTTTTCTCCAAGCTTTGGGGAAGTAGTGTAGCCGTAAGGAGGAATTAAAAATCTTCGTGATATTGGTCAGTACATTGTTGGGCATAATTTTCAGAGCGCGATTGGTAATGCCGTCGTAGCCGGGGGCTTTCTTGTTCGGGAGACTTCTGATGATTTCCGCAACTTCCTTCGGAGCGATGGTTGGGGGATTTTGCTGATCGGGCGGATTTAGGATGAAATTTGATATTCTATTATTCAGTAGATTTTCGAAGAGAGCAAGAAGGGTGATATTACAATTATTTATATTTCTCCGAGAAATAAAATAACTGGTAGTGTTTCAATTTTTTTTGAAAACGATTAACATTTTTGTTTAAGTTACCACTGCCTTTAAAATTCTATACAGTGCATTTTACGAATATTCTGACTGTACCTTGCAGGAACACTCCTTTAATTCTATTTTTTTTTCAGGATACATATCTGCAAGGATTCTATAAAGAGTATTTTAGCGAGGAAAGAGGAGTGCTTTGAAACCGATGCTGTATTTTGAACTGCCATTTTCTACAGATTGCACCATTTTTCTGATTTCTGCTCCAGAGAAGAGGTAAAATTCAAGAAATTTCTTTCTCTCTCTCTCTTTTTTTAATGTATTAGTAAAGAATTTGGAAAATGATTTACCAGATATTTTAAGCAAACAAGGTATCTAATTGATTTCACAACCGAATTTCTACGTGATTCCTATTAGCTGTAATGAATTAAATTTCGATAGACTGCGTATTTTACTTATGTAACTCCCATTAATTTCAGTGTAGTTCCCCCCAAAAATACGATTGCGTGAAAAAAAGTTGCTGCAGATCATAAGGGAAGGTTTTACTTTTGCGAGAAATCACGGAGACGATCAGAAAATTAATCTTGGCTTTGTAGATTTGTCGCTCTATATTCACTTCAAACATAATTCGTTGAAGGAGTTATTTTGGCTGTAACTAATACTATTCATTTTCGCTCAGTTTTTCTTTCTTTTTCCTTAGCTTTAATGCCAATCCCATAATTTTAGAAAAGGTAACTGATTAAAATAATAATAATTACAATACAGTGAAACTTCTCTTAAAGGCTACCCTCATTCAAGGGCAACCCCTATTAAGGGCCAATATTTTTAGGAACGAAAATGTTTCCCATAGACATAATGTTAATTTTACCCCCTATTGGAAGGCCGGGTATTCACTGACTACCCCTCATAAAGGCCATTTTTTCAACATGTGCCTTAAATCCTAAACAGGTTTTTTAATTTCCTGAACCAAAAGAAAAGAGTTCGGGAATTCCAAACAATTGTAGTAGAAATAAATAAACTAATATCTCATTCTGAAGCATTAAAAAATGGTGCAAATTTAAGTAATTTGTTCCATAAAGTAAAAGAATCATTAGAAGTCAAAATTGTCTGCGAAAAAATTATGAAAAGTAAACAAACATCAATAGAAATGTTTTTCAAACATATATAAAGTTTGAAAATGTTAATAAACAGGTTTTTCTCACCAATATAAAGGTTTTGATTTCCTTATTTTAGTTTAGTTTTTTTTTTTTTTTTTTTTCGCCCCTATTCAAGGGCCACCCCTCATAAGAGTTAATTTTCAGTGGAACGGCAGGTGGCTCTTACAGAGAGGTTTCACTGTATCTGTGATTTTATTTTACATGAACCAAATGTAAGAACGAAAACGATCGCAAATGTTACTTCAAAACAGCTACTAATTTTATAATACTTTTTTTTTTCGTTTTAACTACTACTTCTACAATCTGGTACAACTTGATAATGGCAATTCATCGCGTCACGTGATAACGGTGATCGTTGATCTGTTTACCAAATTTTTAATTGAGTTCTACGTGGAGTTCACGAAGCAAAATTAGCTATCTTAAAATTAGACTATTTTCATAGCTTTTTCTGATTATAAACCAAGTAATTAACCTTTAATTTAATCATTATAAAAGAAATTTATTAATTATTACGATAGTTATAGTATTTTATTTAGTGTTAATTTTATATAACGTAGAACTTTATTTAGGCCTACTTTTAATTAGATTGGTCGACCTCGAATAAAGCGATACTACAGCTTCCTTTGTTTACATCGCTTGCATCGCTATCACGTGACCTATGACGCTGTATGAATTGCCTCCATTGCAATTAATGTTTGAAACAGTAATGATAATTATCAGCCTTAACAGCATAGCGAAAACAAGATTTTGCTTTACCAGTCTTCACAACGGTACCATGTCGTAGAAATACGTTTTGTAACTAGTTCGAGGGTAGTTGATTGTTCGTAAGGATCACGTGAATTCTGTTATAGTTCGCTCTCGATAAAGGCACTTTGTTTAACCTCATTTACTCATTTTCCTCTAGCATTTTCGCGGATCCTAACCGAGCAAAGTATGACGATAATGAAGTCATTGATGTTGTTTAAAGAATAAATTAAAGTTTTGCTATTCATTCAATGCAGCTCACAATTATGTGAAAATTGCATCGTGTTCTTTCCCCCATAAATCCGTCTTGCAAGCGTTTTTTTTTCTTTTTTTCTTTTTTTTAGGAATTTTTTTTATTTATTCTCCTACTATTTATCTAGGAGAGTCTAATTAATTCATTTAACAACGTAAAATGTAAATCATGAGAAAGGCGTTTTTAAATTTGAATATGGGAAGGTCGTTTGTAAAATAACACTACAATGACCATCAGTTGGAAATATATTCTGCGAATAAACCTTTCGCTTAGTTCGTAGTCTTTTCAGTAGATGGCGCTGCAAGAAAAAAAGGAAAAAAATGCTACAACCGCAGCTTATTGTTTCTTTTGTTTTGGTGGATATTTTGCTTGTGTTGGAAGGGCAGAAGTTTTATTTTCAAACGGAAGCACTGTTGTCAGGGTGGTTCATAGACGTTCTTAGATGTTATACTAGAATCGGCAACATGGCTTAAAACCAAGTGCTCTGTGAAGAGAAAGATTAACCCCAAACCACTCTCTTTGCTGTGTGCTCCTGGTTCACTATACAGGGGTCTCCAACCCTACGCCCGCTGGCACCATGGCGCCCGTTGATCGGCCTTGGTGCGCCCGATGCTAGTGCCCGACGATAAAATATTTCAGTTCTCCATTTTAAACAAGAGAACATTTAGGATCTAGAGTATATGAATAAATTGCCATATAATTGTGAATAATCCTGTAATGATAAATAACAATGAATATCTTAAAATCAAAAAATAGATTGCGCACCTTGAGGATTGCTTGCGAGCAGGAATTTCATCATATTCTCCGAATTATGAAGCGCTGGTCAGTGAAATGCAGTGCCAAAGATCACATTAACTATTTGACATATTTTATAAATAATTTTTATACTTCGAATCTTTTGCAAGCCATTTAGTAATAATTCATTTTACACAAGAATATTAATACTAATTATAATTCATACGTTAAATTAATTTTTGAAATTTAATTTTTTGTGTATTATATGGTGTGTATTATTAACTATGTCCAGCAACTACAAATTTATCTTGAAAAAAGAAATGGGGCCCGCCATTAGACCGATATTCTGGTATGTGCTCTTAGGTACAAAAAGATTGGGGATCCCTGCTATAAACGGTATTTATACAACTATCCCAGACGCATTTCCCTACTTAATCTCGTATTACTAGTTGTGCAGTTTTCTAGGGAAAACAGAGCTCGATTGGTTCAATACAGATTTTTAAAGAATCAAACGTTTTGGAATTCCCCATTCTCAATGACCAAAACTGTAAAATACAGTAATGTCAAAATTTTTTGCAAATAATTATTAAAAAGGCAATTTTTTTCAAAAGCGGTATTCCTTACATGGAGATAAGAATGCATACAGTACTTAAATAATTTTATATTCGCACTTAAACGTCCCGTACCTAACTTGGTATGAAGAAATATATAAGTTTTCTTTGTGCAATTTGAGGAGGCAAAGGACTCGTTTGTGACATTTGTTTGTAACTCTCAAGAATATATCTTACAAGAAAATAGAACCTTTTAAATGCAGGGCCGCAACCCTTCACCCCCGAATCAATTCTTTTCTTGTGGTTTTAAGAAATATTGCCGATCCTAGTATAGTAATATACACTACAGAAATATTTTTCTCCCTTGTGATGTTTAAAACACGCAAATAAAAACGGAATTGGTATATACTTTATTTTGCAGAATAAACACGAGATAACACAGAATGTTTTACACCTGCAGAGCTTATTCGTTTTACACTACATTATGAAGTGGTGAGAAGCAAAAGGATGTAAGTGACTTAAGTATCATTTTGAGTAAAACTCGTTTGAAGTTTAATTCCTATACTAAATTCTAGAGGTTCTTCATATAAATATTTTTTTTATTTTTCAGTCTTATATGTATTGTGTTAGTTTAAGTATGAAGTGTGCAGTGATTCTGATGATTAGATTTGGCGTAGGAATTTAAAAAAAAAATAGCTTATATTTACTTACACTCCTTTGCTTCCAATTAGTTAACTTACACCCCTTTGCCACTAAATGAAAAGCGTGCCTTGTTCATTTTGCTAGTTTACACAGTAATAAAGATAGTTTGTTGGTGATATAAACTTTATTAAAAATTGCAATATAAATTTCGAATAATTATATTTATCAACAAACTAAAAATCATTGCCATTAGATAAATTGCTGAAAACAAAACATAACAAAAGTAAAATCTGCAGACGATTTAAGCCTTAGTTTTATTATTATTATTCAACAATTCGGAATTCTTTTCCTATTTTTTTTCTTCTTCTCCTCTTTAAGTTTCGTAAATAGATCGTCTGCATCGCGTATTTAAACTAACTGAAAAATCAAATAATTTTATTTAGAGGCAAACGGATGTAAGTGCACTTGCATCCCTTTGCCACCAAACGGAATGCAGCTTTTATTTAGTAATTTTTTTAAACCGTGCTTTTTTGCAGTATCTGTCAAAGCTACCACTAAAATTTCTTTCCACCAAAACAAAAGGGTGCTCAATTTAACATTTGCACTAGCTATCTCAAAATTTTCACTTTGGTCACTTACACCCCTTTGCTTCTAAGTGCCTGATTTGGTAAATTTTCAAAAGTGAAATCAATTTTGCCATTTAAATGGACAAAATTTTCCTGAGGTGCCCTTCGCTTTCTTGGTGCCCGAGGTACGTGCTTATTTGGACTGCGGGTTCATTCAGCACTAAGGGTGTGGGTGAGTTGCTGACGCTTATATGTCTATATATATATTTCACTTAACGTGGAACAGTTACGATTAAATTTTGCCTTACGATACGATACTAACATCATTCAAAAAACAAACTATGGTAAAACGGAATTTAAAAATTTGTTCATTGTTTAGCACAGGAAAATAATATAATATTTGTATTTATTATCAAAACTTACGGACTTTAACAAATTAGTTTCTCTTCCTCAAAAAGTATTTCCAGTCATAACGCGATTTTTAATTTCCGATACTTTGGAGTGGCAACACCTTTCTTTGTTTATATCTAGAATTCTGTTCTTAAGCCTTTCGAATTTTAAAGCGTTTTTTACGATTTTAAAATCGTTAATTTCCGATTCTTTTTAGTGGCAATATCTTTGTTTATATCTAGAGATCTTTTCTTAAGCCTTTCGAATTTTAAGCGTTTTTTACGATTTTAAAATAGTTAATTTCCGATACTTTGGTGAAGGCAGCACCTTTGTTTGTTTATATCTAGAGATCTGTTCTTAAGCCTTTCGAATTTTAAAGCGTTTTTTAAGATTTTAAAATCGTTAGTTTCTGATTCTTTTTAGTGGCAACACGTTTATTTGTTTATATCTAGAGATCTTTTCTTAAGCCTTTTGAATTTTAAAGCGTTTTTTACGATTTTAAAATCGTTAATTTCCGTTTCTTTTTAGTGGCAACATCTTAGTTTTTTTTTATATCGAGCGATCTTTTCTTCAGCCTTTCAAATTTCGAACTTATAGCCCGCAGATGTTCAGCGGGAGATCAGCTAGTGTATATATATTACCATAGTAGAATTGGAAATAGGGCTTAAAACCAACGGTTCTGCGAGGTATGAAGTCGAAAAACGCAGAAACGAAAGTGTAACAGTAGGATTTGTACTGCATCTAGATTTTTGCCACAGTTTGCGGATCCCAACTGCTACAACAATGAATTAAGAGAAAACAATTTTACTCATTCCTGAGACGAAAGAAAGAAAACTTTAAAGTTTTCGTAAGTTCTTTAAAGCATTACAAGATGAGGCATATACTGATGGCAAGTTCAATTTTTATCTATCTATCTATTTATTCATTTTATTATCATTAATATTTATTTAATTATATATTTGATTTAAAAGATCCTTTTCTTAGTCCATTTCCCTGAAAAAGTTAAATTTTAAAAAAATCAAAAGGCTTAATGTATCGTAAAAATATCGATAAAAGTAGACAATTAAAAAAAGACCAAAAAAATTAGAAGTAGGATACTGAGATTAAAAAAAAAAAAATACCATCAGCTCTTACGGTGAAATTCCAATCTTACGTAAATCATGATCAAAAGGATTAAACAGGAACAAATTTCATCGGAAGGATCTTAATGACGTAAAACATGTTCAGATAAGAAATTCATCAAATACTGAACGAGCTCCTTTTCCCATTAAACTTTTTAAAGTTATTTTTTTTAAGGATAATTTTAATTGAAACAAGCAATAAATGAATGAGTGAAAGAATGAATGAACGGGCGATTAAATGAGTGACACGTAATTTTCGCCCATTACGTATAGAAAGGCTACAATTTAAAACATATATTATGCTTTATAATTTTGGGATAACAAAAGAAATCTGGCGTTATCATCACAGTTCAAAAGCGTTTTGAAACAAATTTAAATAGCCAAGATATAGCCGAGCCTGATCCTTGGTCGTTGCTAACAGGACTGCACAAACCTCTTTTGTATAAAAGAAAATCCCAATACAAATTTTTCAAACCGCGAAAAAATATTATAAGGTAAATGACCGGTAGTGGACACTTAGATCTTTTAGCTCCTAAGATAAGCGACTGTAACATTAAACTTGAATGAAATGATCAGGACTTATAGCGAACGATTCCTAGTGCTGGTTAATAGAACTGAAGTTGGCGTGGAGCATCTATGCAAGTACATGGATCATAATATTTAATAGCTGCCTCCACAACAGTCACATTTACTGCTCTTTAATGAAGCCGATCCATAAGAAGGTTAGGGATTTGGGGAAAATATATGGGAAAAAAAACGTGACATCATTTATGAATAGTCCCTTAGTCATTTTTAAAATTATTTCTCCAAGTTGACAGCATAAAATAGATGATATTCATTTCTATCCACTACTAATGCAAATACGTGTCTTATAAATGTCCACTATAGATTCAAATAAAGCGTTTAGTAAATTTGACGTAAAAATCCAAATGTTTCATCATATGACAGTTTATAGGTAACTATTTTTTACAGAAAGAGTTGGCGATTAAGCTAAATATGCAAATATTGATGGAAGTCCCTTGAAAAACTTTTGCCACGTAATACGAAAATTTTCTTAACTGTGTTCACTTCCGGGTCATTTATCTTAAATGCGGAATTATTATATTGTAATTGATGACCCGAAATGACATCGTACTGCAAAACTTTGATCAGAATGAACTACTCCCTTTAATTCAAGCAAGATTAAAAACAGCAGCACACACAGCGGAACATGCGTCATAACGAGAACGTAAATGAATAATCCAAAATTGGTGGCATTTAAACATTCGCCTTAACGAAGTGATTTTTTTTTCATGTTTGCCGAGGATTTTCCTTCCATTCAGCGTATTTCTGCAGCCGGCCAGAATACAGTGGTTGATGTAAGTTCAGTCAAATTAGCTAACTTTATTATCAGTGCTGCGGTTTGGAAATAAAGTTTTTACGCTCTAACATAGGGGGCTTCAACCCGTGGCCCGCCAAGCCTTTGTAATAAGTTAAAAATGAAAATGCTAAATAAAGACCCGGACCCCCTTCGACTGTCAGAATTTCATATCTCCAGTTTAGAAGGGACTCTTCGCACGGCTCTACCCCCTAATGTAGAGCTGAAAGGGCCATGCAGTGGAAACATTAACGCAGCGATTCTCAACCTGTGGGGCGCGCCCCCTGGCGGGGGCGAGCACACGAGAAGAGGGGCGCGAGAATATCCAAGAGAAAACATTACTTTGAAAAATTAATTAACTGACTGAAAGGAAAGCACACATACACATAGAAAACAAAATACATTTCGACATATTTAATAACTTATTAAAGTAAAACAAATCACTAAATTAAAACTTTCTTAATCAAAATATACTAAATTAAAAACAAATTTAATAATTATTAGTAACTTTCTTGTGCATGTCTTTCAAAGCAAGTTTTCGAAGGAAGGCTTAATATTAGAAATTGCCACCCTCAGTTGTTTCTATATTAAACCGAGATCTATAGTTTGTCTTCAAAGAAGCCACAGCAGAAAATCTAGTTTCACAAAAGTTGTTGAGGACGTTGGAAATTGTAATAGAATGCGAAATGCCCTTGTTTTTACTGCAGAAAAATCATCCTCCACTTCTGCCCAAAACTCAAATAGTGATTTATTACTAAACTAATTTTTTTTATTACTAAAATTACTTGTTTTTACTCTTGTTTTGGCATTTACTTGTTTTTACTCTTGTTTGGCTTTTATGCGCTGGCCATTTGCGAGTTTTTTCACTTGTGGGCTATTGGTTAACCATTGTGGGCCATTGGTAAAAACTATCGTTAATGCAGTGTTTCTCAAATAGTTAGTTAAAAATAATTCAAAAACGGAATCAGTACTCATATACATTATTGTTTAATACATTTTATGATAAGGGGGGGGGGAGAAAATTTTGATAGAAAATTGGGCCGCAAATACTGGAAAATTGAGAAACGCTGCATTAACAATAGTTTTTACCAATGGCCCCACAATGGTTAACCAATAGCCCACAAGTGTAAAAACTTGCAAATGGCCAGCGCATAAAAGTTTATGAAAAATGAACAATAATTGGATGGAGGGGGGGGGAGGCATTTTTAAGTTTTGCCCCTCCCACGCAAAACCGCCAAAATCCAGTACTGAGAGAGAGAGTCGCCCAATAGTTTTTTTTTTTTTTTTTCAATTAGTGGTGTATAATTTTTTCGGAAATTTTGTGTGAAGTTTAGAATTATTTTCAACTGAGAATCATCACATATGATGTGGCCCTGAGACGTAAAAGGCTGAAGACCCCTGCTCTAACACAAGCTAATAGACCCTCCAGCACCGGCAGCCTATTTTCTGTTTCGTCTTGCAGCACCATTTAGAAATGAAAAATGGAATTAAGCAAAAGGCTTATTCATCCGAATATTTCTAGCTGTTGATCGTTATTAAAATAAGACAAAAAGTCATCACTTTTTGTCTTGTTTTACAGACGACCTAATAAATAAATATTTAAAAAGTTTTAAAATCGGAAATGTAAGAGAAAATTGAAAGAAAATAAATCCGTAAATAGGGAAAATAAATAAACAATTTTATGTGAAGAAATAAGTGAAGTACAAAAGATGCAAGCTTACCTTTTGCTGTGAGTGTTATTTTCATAAATGTACGTTCGTCAACATTTTTGTTATAGCCATTTTTGTTATATTGGTAAAAAAAATTCCACACGATAAATAATAACAATCGAGAACGACAAATAACAACAATCATAATAAAATAAATAATAATTATTATTATTTCGCGCTGTGTTATTTGCTTTTCTTTCAGACAAATTGCTATGTAACAGTTGGGCTCCATGATGCAATGGCGTGCAGCAGTAACTGTTGACATTCATTAGGCAGTTTAAAAAATTGTACTATTCTTTTTTTTAAAGAAAACGTTTTGACAGAATCGTAAACCTAAAACTCCCTCTATGAAGAATTTTAAAAACTGTTAATATTCTAAATACCAGCAAACACTTGCGTCTAAAACGCAGGAATGCGTTGAATCTCACGAAGCAAAATGTAAACAAACCGCATTATCGGCGCATGCGCTACCTGTCTCCCTTCGCATATAGAAATTCATTCATGCTATTTTTTTTTCTTTCGCATTCAAGACCATCTGCCTTTGAAGATAACGTTTTTTCCCCTTTTTGTCGAAGATCTTTTTTTTTTTCATTAATGATCTATTTATTTTATACAGACATCCAGTGGTGCTTCATAATATATATATTTATAGACACGCGCAGAAGTTATTTAAGTTTTAAATACATCAGATTAAATTTATTTTGGCTCAAATTTTCTCTAAATCATTTATGCGTACACACTTTTTAATTATTAATCAAAAGTACAGTTTGAATATTATTGTGTTACACCTAAAATATTTTTTAAATGAAAAAAAAAAGACTTTTATCCATTCATTTATAAATTTTAAACTACTTCAGGATTTAATTTTCAATCTCATTATGTAGTATAAAATATACTTAAAAAATAATTGATAATTCAAAATTTTATAGATCAATAATTTTCTAATATCAACACTTTTATTTTAAAAAAATCAAGCACTGAAATTCATTCAATAGTTAGTCATATCCAAAATGCTGCGAAATTTTGAACATTTTATAAACTCAAAAAGTAAAAAAAAGAAGAAAAAGTTTTTCAAAAACTTTTTAATTTTCTTGATATTTCTTTGAAAAATAACACACACACAGTTATCACACACACACGTGTGTATATAAAGATATATATATACACACACACACGTGTGTAAGCGTGCGTGTGTGCTTCTTTTTTCCTGTCTTGCGACAAGCAAAATATTTGGCACTTTGAAAAAAAAAAAAATACAGCAATGTTTCTGGAAAAACTGAACTTCTGATAGTGATGTTACAGTCTGGTCGTTGTCATCAAATTGCGTGTTGGCCGTTTTCATTGAATCATTTGTAGGATTTTTTTGAGATAATGTATATGTAGCACGTATATATTATATGTGGGGGGGGGGGGGAGGTGTTCATCTAATTAAATAATTTACATTAGAAAATTTCACATTAGAACAGATTTTTTTAAATTGAAAATTACCCATGTGCTCTTGTATGTGACAACGCAGTCTATGAAAAGCAATGTACAGATGTCCCCTAGGCTAATGCATATTTTTAATTCTTGATATTCTAATTAACGTATTAATTTGTCTGGGGGTTATAACATCCACTATCCCCTTTCGCTACGCCTTTATGCAGGGAGAGGTACCGACCAACATAAACACTCAGTTTATCTATTACAAAAAAAAAAAGCCAACATGCAATTTGACAAAACTGGTTTAGAACATGAAAAAAATTTAATTAACAAAATAAGAAGCATTAAGCGAAAAAAAAAAGAGCAAGGGATAAAAAACAAGGAACCTCTTTTTCTTCAATTTTGATTGATGTCTTTTCAACTACAAGTTCACGTATTTTGCATTCAAAAGGACCCAAGCTCCGAAACACGTGTCTACCACTTTTATCAGCACATTGTCCTACGCGTTGAGTGCTGAAAATCTGTAGTGTTTGTTTTATTTGTGCCTAAAAGTTTTAGGGAACCGGCAAATAACGCTATGTTTTTTTTTAAAGTTTTATTTTACTAAACACCTAAAAGAAATTTTTTAAAAAAAAAGGGGGGGGGGCGGGGGAGAAGGGAAAGAAAAAGAAGTGGATCTGCTAATCATCTGGAAATAAAAGAAATAAATAAATAAACGCAATTAATTGTCCGAGATTGAGAAAAAAAAATAATTAATTAATTGAATAAAATAAAAAAGGTAATAATAAAATTACTCTCTTGAGCAGTAAAAAAATTCACCATGTATGACTGAATTTATCTCATTTTTAGTGTTTGTTGATTGAAACTAGAAATAAATTGGCGTCATACGAGTAATTTTCAGGTTCCGTAATTCATTTATCCTATTTAAAACGACTGGCCCCAACTTCCACAGTAATTTAGTTTTTCCTATTAATTTTGTTTAGTTGTAGAATTATATGCATTGTAAAAGCGTTCAAAAAGCAATATGTATTTTTAGTATTGCTACGTTCTCTAAAACTTATAACATGACATATAATTATCCAGTCAAGTATAGAAGAGTCAACTGCATTGAATAGCAGCTAGCACAAAAACTAAACATTCCAAGTCTTAAATAGTTAAAATGTACAACAACGCGCAAAGAAAATATTTTTGCCAACATTTGAATTTTCCCATTCAATCATATCAACCAACATTTTAAAATGAAAATCTCAGATCCATTTATTTTCAACAAAAATTCATCAAGTAATTCGCATTTTTAAAGTTAAATGCTCTTTTCCGAATTTTTTTCTTAACTTAATATATGTCTTTCATTTGTCCCCTTCACGTATGATTGATTTCAAAACAAAATGGTGTTTTAAAATTTGTATTATTAGTTTTTAGTATCTTGCAACTTAAACCACGCTCATTCTAAAACTGTAAACTTTCGATTCTATTCATTTGCGCTGACGTCATAAGATTTGTGACGTAGTGGAATATAACAAATGAAACGGCTGATGAGTAAAAAACTTTCGCGCATGCTCAAACACAGTAATCTCGTTGCAGCGCGAGGAAGTGACGAAAAAGTGTTTACATTTCGGCCCGTGATATCCAACGCTTTCCTGCACTCTAGACGCTAGTCCAGCAAACACCCTCGAAAATACCCACGGATCTGATATCATGCTTATGAAATGACGTGTGACAAAGGGGGAAGAGGGTATGTCGAAGTATGACATAGGGGGGAGGGGTGTCAAATCTTAGACCATATAGTAACTAGACGAGCCCTTCTATTCACTCGCCATTGTTAGTTCCTAAGCAGGAATAGTGGGGACCAGTTTCACTGACAGGGGTCGGAGATCAAAGCTTTTCGCCGTCCTATACCACGTGAGTGAGTCTTCTCAATTTCTGAACTTGCTTCTGATCTGCAAAAGAGCTGAGATTGCTTTCAGGCAAACGATCAAGACTCATTGTGTGCACAAAAGCACTAACCTGATTTATTAAACATAATAACAATATTAACAATGAAAAGCGTAAATTTTAATTTTATTTTTAAATCGTTGGAGTATCGTATTCTTGATTATGAAGAACAAGAAAGTCATATATATAAGTTAACTAAAGCAATTGTTGAAATACTTAAAAATATGACTACACCATTTCTAAAATAATATCAAAGAATACCAAAAATGCGTAACAAATACACAAAATTAATTTTATTTAAAAATCAAGAGCAATTTTCAATAGAAATTAAACTATTTTTTCCAGTAGTTAAATTCCATTCTGCTTTATTAATAATACCCGCCCCCTAAATAATAAATACAACGTTGAAATTAACATTTCAATAATATTAAATCTTTAAAAGACATGAACGATGCTTGAAATATACTCGCAGAAAGGCCGAACGTTCGTCGCATCACCAAGTATACATATGTCTGTGTTCGCTCCAGTTTATTTTTTATTCTCTACTTTTAATAATGTAAGTAAAATTGTTAAATTTTCAGAATTATATTTAAAATGCATTTCATGTTACTCCTTACCAATATATTACATACATATTGTATTTCTGACTGTATTGCACAACACTTAGATATTAAATTAATTTATTCCGTTTGTTTGCAATCTTAGAACAAACTTCATCTTCTGTAATTCATTAAAAAAACAATCGCATTTTAATTAACGGTACAATGGGACCGTCCATAAATGATGTCACGCTTTTTTCCCATTTATTTGACTCCCTCCCCCCTTTGCCACAAAGTGTCACACTTCAACATACCCCCTCCCCACCCCTTGTCACAATTTCACGAACCACCCTCCCCCTCGAAGCGTGACATCATTTATGAATGATCCCAATCCGATGTTTTCAGTCCTATAGGCTAATGTCACATGACTATTAATTTTAGATTAACGAACTGTATCGGAGAAACACTAAAGTTTTAACTGACAATTTTCTAAAGAAAATAATTTTTTGAACTTAAAAAATTTAAAAAACTATTTTTAAAACTAAAATTTTTTCTTCATGCTGTTGCTTTCTTTAAATTTATTTCAGATTTTGAAAAGAAAAACAGCTTAAACGCTTTTGTTTTTCCTTCCTTATTTTTCAATGAACTGAAAAAGAAAAGAATAGGTATATTTGATGTTTGGCTTATTAACGTAATATTACAAATGTGTTTACTTTTCGCATTGATATCTCAAGGGCAAGACATAATGAGGTTGAAGTCAGTTAAAAACCTTGTAAAAGCAATACGAATTGTATTCATTGCAAAGAGCTTTACTGTATGACATTAAGTTTCACAAAAGAGGGCAAGAAACTAACTCCTACTCTCAATGAGCTCAATATATAAGATCATTTTCAAATCACTATTACTAATTAACTATTGATAATACCAATAAAAAAACACTTGTCCATTAATCTATGAACTGTTTCCTTGCGTGTGATAGAAAATAATTGTGCTAAAATGTGTCTGTCATACAATAAGAAATTAAAATAAATCACTCTTCGAATCTCTACGAGAATTAACATGGCACGACGAAGCCCTCTCTCAGCGAAGGACTCCATCACCTGTTTTCCGGGGAAAGACTCCTGCTTACCGACCACGCCCCCAGACCTTGTCTATCTAGTTTATGGTCTAAGTGTCAAATATATGGGAAAAAAGCGTGACATCAATTTTGAATGGCCCCTGGAATTTCTAAAAGTCAGCTCCCTCCTGTTTCTCCAATCGACTGACCAGTTTTTACCGAGATCTGAATGATTTAATCCACCAGTTTTTTTAACAGCTGCAACATACATATATATAAACACACTCAAAAGCACTTTGGATTCCGTTCACGGAAATATTATTTCGTAGTCTAGTGCGTGCGGGTATTGAATAGCTTAGCTTATTCTCCCGTGCAACTAAGATTAACAAGAAGTTCCGTTTAGAACCATACGAGCCTACTCTCCCGTATACACCAAATTCAAATTTATAATCTAGCTATCTCTTTCTCCTTTAGCTTTAGTTCTTAATTATTTCAAATATACCTTTTTCAACGGATAACACATATTCATTCACTCATTCATTCTTTCCTTTATTCAGCCATTCATTCATTCGTTTACTCATTCATGTCTTTATTCATTTATTCACTCATTCATATATTTATTCCCTCATTTATTCATTCTTTTCCTCATTCATTTATTCATTGATTCATTCTTTCACTCCTTTATTTATTCATTAATTCATGCTTTCACTCATTCATTTATTCATTGAGAAATATCCTTAAAAATCCCGATAAAAATTTTTTATAGGAAAATAGGCTCGTTAGTTCTGGGTGAACTTTCTATTTGCACATGTTTTACATTATAAGAGCTTTCCGATAAAGTTTGTTCCAAACAAATCGGTCCGTTAGGTCAGGATTTATATAGGATTGAAATTTCCCCGTAAGCGCTATGTTAATTTTTTGAACTGTTCAAAAATGAACAAAAACTGTTCAAATTGATATTTCACGCCAAGAGATTCTTCCATTAAGCTTGTTCATTGGAACATGGATCTTGTACCCAGAGTTTACATAATTTGCTTCATTTTCGCCCATAGGCGCTAATGTTAAATTTTTTTGAACTGTTCAAAATTGAACGAAAAATTGTTCAAATCAAAAAGTAAAATATGGAAATGAGATGTCCTCGCCGAGATCTTTCGAATGCAAAAAGAATTTTTTGAATCGGATTATTCGTTCAAAAGTTATTAGGGGGGGGACAGACCGACAGACACACATTTTCCCCATCTCAAAACCCTACTTTCAAATTTTTTATTTTTCAATCTTTATTTAATTACTTCACTTTTTTTTGACTTTTCTTTATTTTTAACGATATTTTTACGATACATTAAGCCTTCTTTCATGCTTTATTATTATTTTTTTATCTTTTACGGGAAAGTAGGCTAAAAATCCCGGATAATTAGGCTTGCCATATTTTTGGAGAGTAAACCGGGACACATTAATTGGGATGGGCATACATAGATCTTATAATGAATAGATAGGTCTTTCTTCCGCAGAGCTGTCTTTTTCGCCCGGAGAAAGTGGGGTCAACATGTCCCTTCCACCGACCACGTGATCATGGGACTCGTCTCAGACTGCGACGAAGCAAAACTTCGATTCACTGCTTGGATTCGTCTAAATATTTTCATTTTATTCATATGAAATATCTACATTTGTATGATGGATGTAATTAATGCAATTACTGATTTATATACGCAAATCTAAGTACTCAAAGGCATTGTTTCTGAGATTATCGAACCAAATTAAACCGATGTGTCATATAAGAAAAAAACGGGAATAAATATAACGGAATTTTAAAAGTTTAAGTCAAATTCATGACATGACTTATTATAGTTATCGGAAGATTTAATATTTTGAGCAGAACATCCGAAGGTGTTATTCGCGAATATGAAAGATTTTTGTTAATAAAACATTACCTCAAGAATAATAAAATCATTTTCGAACTACGGCTTTATATATTTAAAAACGCATATGCTCTATACTGTAGCGATAGGTATTCATGTTAATAAAATTAATCATTGTAAAATATTTAAATATTAGAACGTCATGCAGTTCATTATACAATGGAATTAATTCACAAAAAATAGTACCTACAAATGTAACGGAATTAATATTAATCGGGGTTCGATAACCATTACTTTTTTTCACTCTTAAATATAAATGGTAATAATTAACATATTTTGTGCGGGGGTACACACACACGCTCAAAACTTTAAATCAAAACTGAGGGGACAGTCAAAATACCACTTATTACACGTATAATTGAAAAGTAACAACGAAATTCATTCTTTGAACAACATCAGTGCTTCTTTCAAATGTAATAGTTTAAAGTCGGCGCAAAACCATAAACAATGCAGAATTATCGTCATACACCCCGTTAGTAATGTAACATATACGAAAATTATTTAATTCAAAAATCTTTCACACTCAGCGCCTAAATGAATTTATATCCCTAATTGATTTACTGTTACATGTGGTTTTACGCGTAGTTTGTGTACCGACTTCAAAAATGTTATTTGAATTAATATGTCTATGCATTGAATTTTTGTTTTACTTTACCGAAGAATTTTCAATTATATAAATGGTACTTTGATTTTTTTCCCTTCAATTCTGCTGTGAAGCTGGTTTTTTTTAATGTATTTATTTATTTATTTAAAAAAAATGCATTTATTCTTTTTAGTGCATTTTTTAAAAAGAAACATAGGCAGGTGATATAACGCGAAATCTTTACAGCACAATGATTTTATGGGGTATTCTAATCTGGAATTCTCCGAAAATTTTAGTAAACCTTTTCCAAAAATTAAAAAAAAAAAAAAAAAAAAAATCAGTTTTCTGAAGTTTTTTTAAAATTTGTTAATTTTAATATTTCTTTGAAAAATAATATCTGTTCTTTGCTTTTTAGTACTTCAAAAGCTTACAATAATCTTTCTAAAATGACTTCTGGTATTAATATTACAAAACTTTCAGCTAATCACTTGACTTTTTTTTATACGTATGAATGTTTTGTGGGAGGAGAAAATCACCTAATTATTCACTTTTTCCGAAGATTTTGTGTGAAGTTTAGAATTTTTTTTAAACTCCTAAATCCTCTATCCATTTAAAGGGAGAAAAAAACGAATCCGTTTTATCGAATTATTTGAGAAGTTTAGATTTGCAAACAAATACTATAATCGCTGAGAATCGTTGGCCTAACTTCATCATTAAGTATGATTGAAGATCTAAAATATCTACTTTTATTTTCAGTAGTACGTGCGTCAGTGGCGTAGCTAGACCCAGTTTTGGGGTCTAGATGAAGTTAGTCCTCTGGAGAAGTGAACTAATTTCATTGTTTTACAAAGAAAATTACTCAAATTCTGTTCTATCTTTACCATTTCAGGGGTGGGGTGGGGGGGGGGGGATCCTAAATCTACCCCTTATACTTTACTGGATCCTTATTTTGAATAATCCTTGCAACTCTTAATGTATAGATTATTATTACTGCTCTATGGCAACTATTTTTTAAAATGTACATTCATTAATTATTTATTCAATCTCAAGAATTGCAATCCGTTAAATAAAAGGAAGCCCTGTATGTTTACATCTAAATAAGAGATTTTTCGCCCATAATTTCTTCTAACAAATTAACATCCTTAAACGAAGGTACGAGACCTGAGTTTTATCACACTGTACCTAACCAGGAAAAAATTATATGGATACGCAATTCGGTTCATCCAATGAAAAGTTATGAGAGAATCAAATCATCCTTTTTGAAATCGCGTTTACAAACGAAAAATTCCATATACAAGAAGTTCAAAAAAAGCTATTTTGTTAAATGTTACAAATTATCTGGTTAAACCACATCTAGTCAATGATTTCAAAGAACCTGGAGTGATCAACGTTTTTTAGGGCGTAAAACAAATTATTTCAAAAACCAGTAGTTAAACTAATAGCTCTTAAATGCCTTTAAGTTTGATCTAATGGAATTCAAATGTGCCGCTTTTTAACACATATACTGTAAATACGTATTTATATATGATAATTAAGTAATAATGTTTTGATTCAGTTGTTGTTATTAATTTAAAATTTTCGAAATGCTTCAGTTAAAAGCGAATATAATGCTTAACCGTTATTATTTTAGCGATTTGTTTAAAGTTTGAAGCTTTTCTTATGTTGCCTTTTTTACTCAATATGTAACGTTCAAATGCTTCTTTTCCTATTCAATATTTTAAAATGTGAGAAAAGGTAAAATAGGTTTTGTGCTTGACGGAAAAGTAAAAAGTTATGAAGGGAAACTACATATTAATTGCTTTTGAGCTTTTATTTTCCCTTACTTGCACAAAACATTGCGACTTGTTTGCATAAAGCGCAAACTCTTCCAAAGGGAAAAGGCAGTAGCTTCTTTTTCACCGTCCCATGATCACGTGATGTCCAACACAAGATGTTGACGCGCGCTTTCGGGGGGAAAACGGCGAAAAGGCTCATCTATTCTATTTTAAAAATCTATGTGGGCATACCGGTGGTCTGTAACCTAGGTCTAGGGGTATGCCATATCCCCCAGTAAAGGGGGGGAGGGGTGCGAGTTCCTTAAAGAAAAATAGAAGCAAAATGGTGAGTTTTAAACCTCGCAAGTAACAGGAATCTGGAACCCTAAATTGTTAGTATACCCATTTTTTAATAATAAAAAAGGAATTTTTGCTACTTAATTTACTTTAAAGATTTTGTTTTCCTTTTTAATGATAATTTGTTTCTTGTCTACCATCTAGAAAGAAGTGTTAATAAAATAAAGTTTAAAATACTTCATAAAATTGTTCAATTGAAGAATTAATTACTAAGTCTTACTTTTCTACACTACAACTTTTTGGTTAACTACAAAAACCATTTCAAAAAAACATTTTTGTCAAACTAAAAAAGCAATTAATCAGTTAACAATGTTATTCTTTGTTTTCAAACCACTCATATTTCTTACTTGAATGTACTTTTTTCAAGATGTCTTTAAGCTTGTGTGTGTGACTTTTTCATAAAAGTCAGAGCAAAGAAAAGGCCAAAGTTTATTTTGCATACAATCAGTGCTCTTGCACTGGACTCCTTCATGTTGCTCTGTCATCTATCTCCCCAGGCATTGTTCATTAGAGAAAACACCCTTTCCACAGGTGCTGATGTGCCTGGTAAGCAAAATATAGACTCCAAAACACGTCCAAGGTTCGGAACAGAGATTTTATTTTCTGAGAGATGGTTAAAAAGCTGCTTCTATTTCTCCTCTGAAGATATTTTTAGTTCTTCGTCTCTTTCTTTTTTGACTCACTTTTTTGTCTCTTTCTTTTTCAATAGACTCGCCCAGCCAAATAGTAGAAGGGGCTGGCCGCTGGCCGCTGGCAACGCTGTGCAAGTAGTTCCAGCGTTTGCTCACAGATTACAGTTAGTATATACTTCTCACTTCTTTGACACTGCTCGGTAGTCAAAAATGTTGATTGTAGAAAAGTAACCGATTCATATAAGATTCTTAAAAACATAAATTTATTACTTCATTATCTTACAGCCGTTTCCTGGACATTGATAAAACTGGACGGGACACCGAGACAAGTGCAAAGTACCGGGACTGTCTGGGTCAAACCGGGACGTATGGCAAGCCTACGGGTAATTACCCGAAACTCGGATATTTTAAAGTTCTGTAAGTATTTGGTTTTTTCTATTGAGACATCTAATGTTTAAAATAATTTTTATATAGGCAGTTTCAGGTTTATGAGTGTTGTATAACCATTTTCTTATAAAATATATACTAGAATTTTAAACTGTCTGACTTATATCAACAGTTATTGCTGTACGCCAGTGTATCCGTGAAGACTTAGGGTACAAGCAGAACACACATGATCGAATGAGCTTCGTCCGCATATCTACGAATCCCAATATTTATAACAATTTGTGTAAGGAAGAAACGAATTACGCACGCGCGAATATTCTTGAAAGTGTATTTGGAAAATGCCTTTTGCTTCTATTTCTACTTTTCCTTTCTCACGCCCCATGTGGAATTCGTTTGTTTTCTGCACGCATATCTAAAACAGTTGGGATCTGTAAAAATAGATCTCTTGGATTCAACAATGTAATGATTGATTAAATGCTACAAAAAATGAAAATTATCCCCTGATATTTTTGTGATGATGATTGGTCGGGTGTGCAGGGCCGAAGGCCCTTTTGCCCGAATGAGGGGGGGGGGGGAAAGCGGTGGGAACCACCGAAAGGGCCCGGAGCGGGGACTTTTTGCTGAGAGCAGCGCTGAATTGCTGTAGTTTCCTCATCATAAGCTGAATTTGGAGCTGGGGTCCGTAGCGGGAGCAGATTCTTTCTTGTGATGCGTCTTGGGACGTTTGGGGCAGCTGAGGTCAGACGCATTGTGGCTTCCCCTGCAGTTAACGCAAGTCATTGAATCTTTCTGGATGCATTCACGCGAGTCATGCGACTCGGCACAGTACCGGCAGTTGGGCGATTTTCTGCAGTTGTAGGCCAAATGGTAGAAACCTTGGCAATTGTAACATTGCGGGATGCTGTTTTCTTTTCTTTTCAGTTTTTCCCACTTGATTCGGAAGGATCCAAGGTACCTTACGTCTTCAAGGTTGTTGTTGCATTCCAGATCTGGGGCAATGATGAGGAAAATCGGGAGTGGCGTGTCTTTTTTATGGAATTGGACTATTTTTGATATTTCAAAGCTCTTCTTCGTAAGTTCCATCATGATTTCATCGGTGGAGTAGTCAGCAGGCAGTCCTCTGATGATTTTCTTGATGGGGGGGGGGGGGGCGGGGCGGGGGGGGGGTTCGTTATAGTGCTTAACCCAGTGCTCCATATTTTTTTCTTTTACGAAATTTTCGACTTTGGAGAACTCCTCCTTTGTCTGGGCTTCGATTTTCAGTTCTTCGTAGAAAATTTTTGCTTTGAGTGAGACTCCTGTAGCTGCGGTAATTTCCTTGATGATTTGCCCTTTGTTTTCTATTTTGGCGAGGTTGAGGAACGGGAGCTTTGGCTTTCTTGGGAGAACTTCTTTTTTTCCCACGGGTTGGCGTTGGCTGTTACATTGGCGTAACTTCGTTCCCTCGCTTTCTTTTCCTCTTCCAGAACTTCGATTTTCTCCTGTAGACTTTTGATTTCTTCTTCGTTCGTTTCCGTGAGCAAGGTAATTATCCTGTTGTTAACGCTGAGCAGCAAGTCGTTGAAGCTGAAGAAAAACGATGCTTCTTGTTCGTTGAGTCCTTCAAGCCCTGCTTCACAGTAGTGGGAGTAAAGATCGCAGAGAACCTTCCTAAGAGAGGAAAGCTTGCCTGGCTCCTTGCATTCGGAAATTTCGGTCCTTATGTCCTCTTCGTTATAATCAAGGGAACGTGAGGCTTCTTCGAATCTGTTGCTCAAAACAACGCCTCTGTGATCGGATTCGCTACCGCTATCGCTGCTCGTGCTGACGCGACGTTGCTTCTTCCTGTTTTTCTTCCTGTTTCGCGACGTGAGGTTGAGCGAGATAAGGCACGGAGTGCTCTTAGTGCTCATAGTGCTACTAGGGGATAGCTTTGAGAAAAGATTTTCACACTAAATGAAAGTAAATTACTCTCGGCCTGACCCGCTGGCCGCGCACGGCGGCGTTGTGAGCCCGACTAAGCGTAACCGGGACGGGGAGAAGGGAGAACCGAGGCACTCCCTGGGAACTGGTTGCAGACACGTCCGACTTCTTCGGACGCCGAGCTGAGCAAGTAATTACGGAAACACTAAACATTCATTTTTTAACAAAGATTTAGCGACGCAACCACTTAAACATCCGTCTGCGTACTACACCCATGCCGATTAGTCAAAAGCAGCAGGTAAAGTTCCGGCAGCTCATTTACTCCTAGCCGATTGGTCGGAATTGTAAGGTTCGGGAGGCAAGAGATAAGGTTTCCGAGTCAGAAATACGTTAGCAGTTTTATACTAGCTCAAAGATAGGATTGCTCGTGAGGATCATGTGAACTCTGCTATAAGATAAGAATTGCGTTCGATTAGGCACTTTATTTTGCCTCATTTATTCGTTTCCCTCTAGCATTTTCTAGGATCGCCACTATTATCTTGAAAAATACATGGTAAATAGTAAAATGTCATTGATGTTGTTTGAGGTATGAATCAAATTTTTACAAATGATTCAATGCAGCTCACATAATCATAGAAAAGTAGCTCGGTTTTTTTCCCAGTAAAATCCGTCTTGAAAGTGGGGTTTTGCTTGGATATTTTTTAATTTATAAAGAGTATTTTAAAAAAATAGATTTAAAAAAAATTATTCCACTACTAATTATCTAGCGTCTAAGTAAGTCACTTAACGATGTAAAATTGAGTTAATGAGAAAGAAGCCTTAAAATTTTAATATGGGAAGGTTGTTTGTAAAATGAGACTGTTGAGTGAGAAATATTCGTCACAATAATCTTTTCGATTTAGTTCTATTCCTCCTCAAAAGATGGTTCTGCAAAGTGAAACAGAATGCTTATAACTTCTTTTCTAGGTAATTTAGAGGCTTCGAATTTTCGCACGCAGAGCGAAACTCCTTCCGGGGTAGTTTTTCACGCGCTTTTCAACGGTATCAAGCTCGAAGCGATGCGATAATTTCTTCCCATAGAAAAAGACTATTTTATGAAACTTTCGGCTATAAAATGGAATAAAAGAAGAACAAATTCGAATTTCAGAAAAAACTCTCCGAGGTGCACACCCCCATGTTCCAAACTAATTTCGTGCCAAATTTCATGAAAATCCGCTGGACGGTCTGGGCTCTACGCCGTACACAGACAGACACACACACATACTTACTGCTTTATTATTAGTAGAGACTACCGGTAGCCGCACGACTATGCCCGCGTTAAAAGGACCACTCCGCTCGCAACTATATATAGTGGTAATTTTTTTATGTGTAAATTATGTTATTTTATTAAAATGTATAGTAATTCACAGAATTAAAAATTAGCCACCCACGGTGTACTAGCCATTCAAGCTACTTTTTTACACAATCACACATATTTAAAGACTAGCGGTACCCGCACGGCTATGCCCGTGTTAAAAAATGAAAAGACCAGTCGGTTTGCCATTGTGTATATAGTGATAACTTTTTTAGGTGCAAATTATGTTATTTTATTAAAATGTATAGCATTCCATATAATTAAAGATTAGCTGCCCACGGCAATCAGCCGGAGCTCCTACACATTTAAGCATTTTTTTTTACAAAACACACAATAAAAAAGGAAAAAGGAAAGAAAGAAACGAAATAAAACAAAAAAGAAAATATTTGAAAAAAAAAACCGCATTTTGTTTGTTTTGTTCAAGTACCCACACAAAAAGGAAGATTATAATAAATTAGAATAGTTTTAATTAATAAATTTTTAGTACAATTAATTTTTATCTATTATTTATTGACAAAGCCGGGTCCAGACGCTACGTTTTGTGCAACCTTTTGTCTGCGCAGTCTTAAGACTAAATGAAAACGTTGCAGTTTTTTATGCGTCTACATAGTGCAGAGATATCTGTATATTTTACTCAGTTTTGTGCGATATCGTCATGAAGGAGGTACTACTCTGGTCAATTATGACATGGTGTCATGTTAAAAAAAAAGACTGGAACGTCTCAGAAGAACCCGGCGTTCAAAGTGATCAAATGATTACATAAAATAAATATTTTTTTGTTGCCTGTTCTGGTGGTTCGACAAATGCAATCTCTTTATTTTCATCCATGGTATTCCTAGACTGCCTTGGTGTCTCCTGATCATTTAGGAAATGTAACAAATCAAAGTACCAGAGAGATGGCTTGTAAATTTCGTCTCCAACCCCAGATCGAATCGCTTTATTAACTTTTGCCAATTATTTCCGGTAAACACTTCTCAAGGAATTAATTATTTACAACTGTTTCTCTGTTTGCGGTTGCATCAATGTCTTTGATTTTTTCCACTAAACTCTCATAAGCCTCCCCCTTTTTATCCTTGTCACTATACTCCTTGGATTTTACACGATAAACGCGTGGGAAACTTTCGCATAATGCAATAATTTTTGTGAGAAACTCCCGAGAACATTGCCGAAAGTCGGCCATTGTCGCCTGACGAATTGAAACTGAGAAACAAAATTAATCGGAAAGGGGTGCTACCGTCTACATGTGCCGATTTGTCTGCACAGTTCAAAGACATATGCTTTCTAGCTCAGTTATCGCTGCAACTGTACAGTCTTCGCACCGGACTCAAAACTGCGCACTTTTCCAATCTACACGCAACGTTTTATCTGCAATGTGTTGAACTGCGCAGAAAAAAGGTTGTGCAAAACGTAGCGTCTGGAACCGGCTTAAAACAGAAAGACGAAATTTTGTAGCCTGCAGAAACAAACAGCAGCAAGCAAAGATTTGAAAGCGGAATAAACCTTTCATCCGAGCTCAAATAGGAAAATAACAAATGTGCTAATTCACTGGAGAAAAAAAAAGTAAATAAATGAAAGTATAAATATTAATAATAAGCTGAAATAACAAAAATCGCTATAAAGGATAACATTTCTTTTAAAAACCCCTGTGCTGTATGGAAAATAGTCCCGTAAAATACATGTCAAAATAAGGAAATCAAAACAAAGCTATCAATCGCCTGTGAGACGCAGGAAATAAATTTTAATTCGTTTTAAAAAAATAATAATCAAAATCCAAAAAAAGAAATAAATTAATTAAAAATCGGCTGCTTCTCAAAATGCTAAAAACCGCAAGCAATAAATTTTAATTCGTTAAAAGAAAAAAGGATCAATAGTCAGTCGGCATGGCAACAATTAAAATTAAAGTTAATTACCGTGAAAAAATAATTTCGAACTGCAGAGAAAAATGCTTATAACTTCTTTTCTAGGTAATTTAGAAGCTTCGAATTTCCGCATGTAGAGCGAAACTCTGTCCGAGGTAGTTTTTCACGCGCTTTTCAACGGTATCAAGCTCGAAACGATGCGATAATTCCTTCCTATAGAAAATGACTATTTTATGAAACTTTCGGCTATAAATTGGAATAAAAGAAGAACAAATTCGAATTTCAGGAAAAACTCTCCGAGGTGCACACCCCCATGTTCCAAACTAATTTCGTGCCAAATTTCATGAAAATCCGCTGGACGGTCTGGGCCCTACGCCGTACACAGACAGACACACACACACAGACACACACACACAAACACACACACACATACTTACTGCTTTATTATTAGTAGAGATAGAGAAGAAGAAAGAAACGCAAAAGAAGATATTAAAAAGAAAAAAACATTTTGTTTGTTTCAAGTACCCACACAAAAAGACGATTATAAGTCATTAGAGTAGTTAAAACTCGTGAATTTTTAAGATAAGTAATTTTTATCTATTTTTCATTGACAGTAAAACAGAAAGTGGAAATTCTGCAGCTTGTAGGAACTAACAGCAGCATACGAAATTTTAAAAGAGGGGAGAAAACTTTCATGCGAGCTCAAATAGCCAAATGACATGTGTGTTAATTCACTGGAAAGAAAAAAAAAATCAAGTAATAAAATAAATAAAAATATAAATAGTGATAAAAATTTGGTATAACGAAAATCGTTATAAAGGACAATATTTCTTTAGAAAGCCCTGTACAGTATAGATATTGGTCCCGTAAAATACATATCAAAATAAAGCTATCAATCACCAGCAAGAAGTAAATTTTAGTTCGTTAAGAAAAAAAAAGAGAAACATCAGAAGCCAAAAAAAAAAAGATAAATTAAAATCGGCTGCTACTCAAAATGCTAAAACATTGTGCATAGAATTTATTTAGCAAATATACTGTAGACAGATCGGCAACCATTTAAATAAAATAATAAGCAAGCGCTTTTTTAATCGTCTGAGGAAAATAAAATTAAGTTTATTACCGTGATAAAATAATTTCGAACTACGGAGAAAAACGTTTTATAACTTCTTTTCTAGTTAATTTAGAGGTTTCGAATTATGACACATTAACTCTTTCTGGGACAGTTAGTTACGGGTTGTGCAAACTCGAAACGATGAGATTATCCCTGTGGAAAAAGTCCATTTCATGTAATTTTTTTGCCGGTAATAAACAGAAATAAAAAAGGAAGAAATTCGTATTTCAGAAAAACTCTTCGAGGTGCACACCCCATATTCCAAACTAATTTTGTACCAATCCGCTGAAAGGTCTGGGCACACACTAAAAGATATGTGTATTTGTGTGTACATGTGTAATATCCTAATTTAAAAGGGACAGCGCGAACGCACCCCAAGCAACCGCAATTTGCGGATGTGGCGAGCGTCAACCCACCGAAGTGCAATGAAGGGCCTCTGCTCGGGGGAGCCTCCTCGTTGATCAAGGCATCCCCAGTGCCAGGTAAGTATGTTCAAAAACAGGTCGTTCAAACGGATAAACTACTATGCTATGCAGAACTAACTGGTTGATGCTTTGCTTCGCGCAGTTTCAATGTGAAAATTCTTTCGTCCGGAGCATAAGTGCAATTATAATGTTCAGTACCACATAGAATAAGCTCAGAATTTTTTTTTGTCTTTCTTGTCAATGATAAACAACCTATTTTTAACTTAAAATTGAACTACACTTGCTTCTACAATCTTACGATAGTAACTTCTTATGTAGGGTCAGGTAGTTGAGCAACTTGTCAATAGATGGCGTAGTACGTATCTGCGCTAAGCTTCTAGACCAGTGGTTCCCAACTTTGTTTTTCCTTGTAAACTAAAATCCGAAAAAAAAAAAAAAATGGCGAACCCCTTTCTGCAGTCATTACCATTAGATTATAAAATTTGCTAACACATTAATTTTCCATGCATCATAATCGCTCATAGCTAGAAATGAACACATAATTGTAAAACACCTTAGTTCAAATAAAAGTTAAAATAATAACCACAAAAAAAGAATACATTTTTTAAAACATTTTCGCTTTTTTATCGTAGTTATTTTTAAGTTATTATTACGTCAGTAAACATATGTATTCGCAAAAATATTTCTCAAAATTTTTTTCGCGATAGTGCAAAAAAATTGTGGAACGGCCGGAAAAATACGGTACCAAATTTTGTACAAAAGTACAAAATTTTGACTCAATCAATGAATATCTTTCGGTTCTACTTTCAGGTTGAATTATACGAAAATCGCAAAAAGAATAGAAATTAGGAGAAATATTTTTATTGATATAATTTCAAATTTCTAATTACGATAATGCCGAAATTTTGGAATAAACTGACAAATGTGAAAAAAAAGTTGTAATTAATTAAAAAATATCTCCCAGTTCCACTCTTGGATATATATATATATATATATATATATATGAGATTTTCCTAAAATAATGGAACGTTTTATATATCAGTAAAGTTTTCATATAGGTGCCGCTTTTTCGCACTGGTGCGGAAAGGGGAGAAATATTAGGAGAAACATAAGGTTCAAAATTTAAGATAAATCAATGAGTATCTCCCGGTATCACTTCGAGATCCATCCACATTGTTGAAAGTAGGTAAAAGTAGAAAAACATGTTTTCAAATTTTGTACGTATGCTCCTTTTGCCAGTCCACAGCTTTTCCGCTTTATCGGGAAGACAATTTGCCTGGAAAAAATCATTTTTAACCTGCGTCATAACATATACGTTAATTTAGTATTTTGCTATTTCATTTAAATTTTCAATTTAAAATTCCGCCATTGCAATAATATTTTCGAGGACCCCCTTTCATGCACCACTCGCACCTCCGGTCGGAAAGCACTGTTCTAAATAAGGCCCAACGGCATTTACAATCAAAAAGACTGATAAAAAATATTGTTAACGCTACCTACTGTGTGCAGGTGCATGTGAACTTTCACTCTAGCATCTTACGTCGCTATTTGTAACTGTAAAAACGAGTAGTTCAAACAAATGATGCCAAAAATTCAAATTTTGCATCACTAATATTAATGAAATAATCACGTACACGCGTCTCGAGTTCCCCTTTGTAAAGTCAGCTGCTTCATAGAACATGTAATTCATCCGGGACCGCACCCGGCAGTCCCGACACCCAAAAATTGAGCGCCCACAATCGCAAATTGCGCTCGGAGTGGCAGCCATGTCAGCTGTGCAAAGCACGGCCTCAGGCCGGGAAGCCCTCATCATGACCGGGGCATTCACACGCTTCAATGGTATGCCCGTACTGAGCATGATTTTCAGTAGTACATTTTTTGGTCATACTAATAACTGGTAGTTAATTTTTTTTTAAATTTTTTTTTTCAACATTAGCTTTATTTGTTTTACGGAAGGAGGTGTCATTTCGTTTTACACAAATAGACATCAAAAATAGAAAAGAGACATCTGCGGCATTTATCAAACTTGAATGCTGCTTTAAAACACTTTCCAAAAACTTATGAACTAATTTTGAATTTCCAAAATCTAGATCTTTCTTCTATTAAATTTAATTTAATTGTAAAAAGGAATACACATATTTTTTTTTCTAATGTCTTACAATTTTTTTAAACGTTCAATAGACAGTCTAATGTGGTACAGGCCAATTGACAATTGACGTTTGAAATTTGGCTTTAGGCAAAGATTTTGTAAGTGTGTGTCAATCGCCTTCCACTTACAAAGCACCTGGTATTCGAATAACCCTATAGTTCTTTCTTTTGATGCTTGTTCTGGCTGCAAGAAATTCGTCTTCTATAATTGAAGGAGAGACAGCAAAATCGGCGGGGAGGTCTCTGTTATACCATGCGGTAACCTGGGATACGTTTGAAAGCCACTTCCCCAAATTATTGCACCTACATAGTACTTGAAACTACGTACCTACATAGTACTACATACATCCCTTGCATCCCCCAACCATAATCAGAATTAGCCACTGAAGGCTTCACTAACTTTTTAGAGTTTGCTTTTGGCATACCCGTGTTTGGATGTCCAATTTCTTTATTCTTGAACTTCTTTCTTCGACACCAAGAAATTTGTGTTTATCCATCCGTAACTCGAGAGCTCACACAACTGATAAAGAGAGATTTTTCCAGGAGTGACAGAAAGGCAAAACAATTTCAAAAAACATAACATAAAACTTCAAATTTTTTGAGGGTATAAAAAAAAAAATGTGGAACGCTTCACGATTTTGCGTGAAGATTGCGTGTTGAGCTATATATAAAGGAGTAAAGAATAAAAGTTTGAAAAAACTGGTAGCTAAAAGATTAGTTTCAACATTGTTGGTTTTATTATTTTATGCTACATTTCATTACTTGAAGGATACAAACAAAGGTAGTAAACTTTTCATAGTATTTGATAGTTGATCAAATCAGCGGGCTAGGAGCAAGGAGCATGAATTTGTTTCTTCAGAAGCTTTGCGATTAAGAAGCTTCAGAATAAAAAAAAAAATGGAGGAGATGTATTTTTTAGTATCAGGCATAGTCATGCTACTCAATTATTTCTTCTGGAACTTTTATTAGAAAACCAAGTTCTTTTTCTTAAATCGGGTAAATCAGGCAGGTTTAAAAGATTTTGTTTAAGTTTTGTGGATAAGACAAAAATCAAGGACCTGACATCACGGAAGAGGCGTGGCTTCAGCAGCTTGCAAAACATTCATGTTTTCTCGTATGTTACACTTTGTGCAGAAAATCAGATATAGACATTTTTATATTCCATTACAAAAAAAAAATTCCGCTTGCTTTCAAATAATAGATTAGTGAAAAGTATTTTGAAGAGTTTATTGTTAAAAAGAATGTATGAGGTATGACAGAAAACTGTAAGTATTTAATTTTGCTGGGCTTCAACTATTCATAGAAGAATCCAATGGTTAAGTGAAAAAACCATGCATTACTTTCGAATAAAAAGGATTTTTTAGAATACTTATTTATAAATAACTATTTTTTCCCCTCGTACATGTATAAATTATAATTAATGTGTGGATGTAAAAAAAAAACTAAAATTTACATTAACCTTAAAATTTACATTATCCTAAATTGTTTCTGAAAAACAATGTATAAATGGAACATTTTATAGTTTCATAGTAAACAGTTTTGTTTATGCCCCCTCCCACCCCAAATCATTACAAACGAAATTATAAGCAAAAAACGGAAGAGTATTATAAATGAAGGTCAATATTAATTAGATAAAAATTTTAATAAATATTTTAAATAAAACTTCAAATTTTTCCTACTATAGAAAAAAGAAGGAAAGAAAATATTTCGTGTGACATAGTATATATATTTTAAATGTGTGCAACAGTACACTTTCGTAAAATTGTGTTCCCTTATTTTACATATTATGCTACAGAAGGGGCGTGGGTAAAATTTTATGCTAAGGAGTTGGTCCTGGATTGCATATGTACATTTACTGTACTAGGATTAGTAATATTGCTTTAATCGAAAAAAAAAAAACCCCAAGAAATCTGTGTGGGATGTTGTCTCCAACTGCCTGATTGCGCCCCTGTACAGCAGTCTCTAACACGGGCGCAGCGATGATCGTTTTGAGCGTTAAATTACCAGAAATCATTGATTTTAAACCGAATTGCCAATAGTAGTATTGAAAAAGTTTGAATTTTCCTATCTGCTCGTATTGGTGTATAATACAACTTCTTTTTCCGCTTAGCTTAATTTCTGGTACAAACATATTAATGAAAAAAAAAGTGGGCCCTACATATCCTTCTGGAACGCCTATTAAATACCACATACTTTTTAACGATTAAATATTGGCTTGTTCTCATGTAAGCCGTGTTACAAATTATATTTCTCAAATTCTTAGTTTTTAAATGAATTCCTAGACACCAACCTAACTTGGAAAGTAGGGGAGGATGGGGTGAAAATTGGGTGTTGGGGTAAAATGGGTCACTTTATAAAGAACCCAAAATAATAGAACTTGAAATTTTTTTTTTTTTTTTTTTTTTTTTTTTTTTTTTTTTTTTTTTTTTTTTTTTTTTTTTTTTTTTTTTTTTTTTTTTTTTTTTTTTTTTTTTTTTTTTTTTTTTTTTTTTTTTTTTTTTTTTTTTTTTTTTTTTTTTTTTTTTTTTTTTTTTTTTTTTTTTTTTTTTTTTTTTTTTTTTTTTTTTTTTTTTTTTTTTTTTTTTTTTTTTTTTTTTTTTTTTTTTTTTTTTTTTTTTTTTTTTTTTTTTTTTTTTTTTTTTTTTTTTTTTTTTTTTTTTTTTTTTTTTTTTTTTTTTTTTTTTTTTTTTTTTTTTTTTTTTTTTTTTTTTTTTTTTTTTTTTTTTTTTTTTTTTTTTTTTTTTTTTTTTTTTTTTTTTTTTTTTTTTTTTTTTTTTTTTTTTTTTTTTTTTTTTTTTTTTTTTTTTTTTTTTTTTTTTTTTTTTTTTTTTTTTAAGAAACTTCATAACTTCGTTCCGAATAATTCGGTTATGGCCTCTTTTGATGTTAATTCTTTGTTTACTAATGTTCCTGTTGATGGCGCTTTGACTTGCCTCAGGAAAAGGCTTTCTGAATTCCATTTTACTTCTGTGGAAATCGAGGAATTAGTTTTTCTTACTCGTGTGTGCTTGCAACAGAGCACTTTTGTATTTAATGGTAAATTCTATGCTATGGTAGATGGCCTAGCCATGGGAAGTCCTCTTAGTCCTATTTTAAGTGATTTCTATATGCATTATTTTGAGGAAAAACTATTCCAAAAATTGCAATTTCAATTTTATGTTCGTTGTGTGGATGATTGTTTTGTCCTAACGGACAGTAACTTGTTAGGTATTGATGATGCTCTTTCGATTATGAACTCCATTGATTCTAATATCCAGTTTTCTTGTGAGAAAGAACTTAATAGTAGCCTCGCGTTTCTTGATGTTTTGATTTCTAGGAGTGAGTCTGGTTTCACAACTTCTGTCTATCGTAAACCTTTCGCTGTTTCTTTACCTCCTCACAGACTATCGTCTCATCCTCCCAACCAAAAATATTCGGCTTTTAATGCTCTTGTCCATCGTGCTATTAATATTTGCTCTTCTCCTGAGCTTCTCAAGATTGAACTCAACTATCTGAAAGCTGTAGCTGTTGATAGAGGATTTTCTCACTCTTTAATTGATTCTATTCATAACAAACTTTCTAAAAAAACTTCTGGTCCCAATCATGTGGTTTCTAGAAAGGATTTGGTTGTGTTACCATTCTTTCATTCTGTAAGTTTTTGTATTGCTAAAATCCTAAAAAGGTTTCAATTTCAAGTTGTTTTTGCTCCTAGCAACAAACTTTCCTTCTCTTCTCTTAAAGATCCTGTTGATCAACTTAATACTTGGGGTATTTACCAAATTAGTTGCCGTTGCGGCCTTTCTTACATTGGACAGACAAAACGTGCTCTGAAAATTCGGTTAAATGAGCATAAAGGTTATGTACGAAAGCAAGAGCTGAATAAGTCTAGCATTGCTCAACATTGTTGGAATTCCAACCACTCTTTTGATTTCAATTCTGGGAAAATTATTCAAAAATGTTCTTCCCCTTTAGAACTTGACTTTTGGGAAGCTTATCATATTAACAGGAATAGTTCTAATTTGGTTAATGATTCTTCCTCAACTCCTTATTTTTCACAGGTCTGGCATAAGTTCCTTTAATTTGTTGTTCTTTCTTGGTTTTCTTGTTAGTTTTCCTTTTTTTGTGTCAATTTTTTTCTCTCTCCCCCCCCTCCCCCTCTTTTGCATGTGTACTTTGTTTTGCTTTTTGTTTCGGTATTTTCTGTACTTATTTTATTTCCATTTTATTCTTTGTATTTTATTTTATTTTTTTGCAATTTTCATGTATTTTCACATTTTTATGCTGTTGTCTTTTTCTTTGTTTTTATTGATATTCCTTTTTACTTTCTGTACTTCCAACTACATTCGTTTGTTGCTCTCTTATTGGTGCCTTTAATACTACTTCTACTTCCACTTCACACTACCTTTATTCTCATTGGTTTACAGTTAATTCTTAGGCTATATAAGCTTTGTTTTTGTTGTTCTGTCTGCTTCATTTGGATGTTTTGCATCTAGAAGCTCCCTGTCGCATTGAAAAAGGGATTCCAAGCGATCCCGAAACATATGTCTGCGTTTTAATGCTCATTTGTGCTTTAATTTAACGTGAAATTTTATTTCTATTACTTTGCACAA
Organism: Octonoba sinensis; assembly: GCA_038502835.1. Classification (NCBI taxonomy): domain Eukaryota; kingdom Metazoa; phylum Arthropoda; class Arachnida; order Araneae; family Uloboridae; genus Octonoba; species Octonoba sinensis. The sequence continues at coordinate 85,347,654 of CM076605.1, read as the reverse complement.
AGTTTAATCATTACTATCTGTTAGGCTTAACGTGCCTGAATTTGTTCTTCTTTCTTTTGTTTTGTTCTCCCATCTGTTCGCTGCTTGGTGAGTTTTTGATTTTTGTTCTTTCCTCATTGCTTTTCTTGACTGTGTTTATTTTTGCTTTTTTGTTTTTCTGACATTTGTTCCGCATATTGTTACGTGGTGTATGTTTTGCAATTTGTTCTTTCTGTTTCTTTTTGTTTATTGAACGGTTTAGCTATTGTTTTTTCCCCTTATGTTTTGTTTGTTTTGATTCTGGTTATGTCTCAAGTTAACAGATTTTGTAATCTACGAATTAAAAAGGTTCGGTTTTTGAACCATTTAAAATTTCTCCAGGCTTGCAGGCGCAAGAAAGTCATTCCTAAGTTTATCACTTTAAAGTGTAATTTACCGCGTTCTGTTAGGGTTGATAAGGTAATTTTTCGTTCTAAATTAGCTTTACTTAGAGCTTCTATCCAGGAAACTAGGAAAAAACTTTCGTTCATAGAACGTGAACTTTATGATTTACATCTTTCTGTATCTAATTCTAATTTCGATTTTGATTCTATTGATAGAATGTCATGGGCGAGAGCTCTTCATTCATCTGACAGTCACAAAATTACTTTAAATAAGAAATTTACCAAGTTGTGTAACGATTCAAATGTTCCTGTTCCGGCTGATTTGCCTCTTGTTAATAGGAATGCGGTTGTAAATCTTTCGAAATTTTCTTTGAATAGTAATGAAATTAATGCTTTGAAATGTAATAACAATTTTGCTTTGGCTAAAAAGCCTTCTTTTTCTGAACTTATTGCTCCGGTTGAAAAAGCTTTCAAATTTAGTGCCTTAACTTCCACTCAAAAAGAGTCAGTTCGGCATCTTATTGCTTCCAATGTTGATTTCAATTCAAAAGTTCCTAATATTGGTTTTACCCATTCTGTGAAACGCTGTGTCAATAATTTAGTTTCAAATTCTGATTTGGTCATTACCAAAGCTGACAAGGGTGGTCAGATTGTTGTTCTTAATAAATCATCTTATGTTGAAAAAACTGATGATTTAATTGCTTCTGGTCCTTATTCTGAAATTTATAAAGATCCTAGCGACAAGGAGTTAAAAGCTATTTCTTCTGCTGTTAAGTCTGTTCATTCTATTCCTTTGATTGCTAAACGGTCTGTGATTCCTTCTGTTGCTAATTGTGCGCGTTTCTATGCTTTACCGAAGGTACACAAGGCAGGTATTCCTTTCAGACCAATTGTTTCCAATATTGGCACTGCTTCATATAAACTTTCCAAGTATTTAGTTTCTGTGTTTTCTCCACTTAGGAGTCGGAATGTTTTCACTGTTAAAAATTCCACCGATTTTGTTAAGAAACTTCATAACTTCGTTCCGAATAATTCGGTTATGGCCTCTTTTGATGTTAATTCTTTGTTTACTAATGTTCCTGTTGATGGCGCTTTGACTTGCCTCAGGAAAAGGCTTTCTGAATTCCATTTTACTTCTGTGGAAATCGAGGAATTAGTTTTTCTTACTCGTGTGTGCTTGCAACAGAGCACTTTTGTATTTAATGGTAAATTCTATGCTATGGTAGATGGCCTAGCCATGGGAAGTCCTCTTAGTCCTATTTTAAGTGATTTCTATATGCATTATTTTGAGGAAAAACTATTCCAAAAATTGCAATTTCAATTTTATGTTCGTTATGTGGATGATTGTTTTGTCCTAACGGACAGTAACTTGTTAGGTATTGATGATGCTCTTTCGATTATGAACTCCATTGATTCTAATATCCAGTTTTCTTGTGAGAAAGAACTTAATAGTAGCCTCGCGTTTCTTGATGTTTTGATTTCTAGGAGTGAGTCTGGTTTCACAACTTCTGTCTATCGTAAACCTTTCGCTGTTTCTTTACCTCCTCACAGACTATCGTCTCATCCTCCCAACCAAAAATATTCGGCTTTTAATGCTCTTGTCCATCGTGCTATTAATATTTGCTCTTCTCCTGAGCTTCTCAAGATTGAACTCAACTATCTGAAAGCTGTAGCTGTTGATAGAGGATTTTCTCACTCTTTAATTGATTCTATTCATAACAAACTTTCTAAAAAAACTTCTGGTCCCAATCATGTGGTTTCTGGAAAGGATTTGGTTGTGTTACCATTCTTTCATTCTGTAAGTTTTCGTATTGCTAAAATCCTAAAAAGGTTTCAATTTCAAGTTGTTTTTGCTCCTAGCAACAAACTTTCCTTCTCTTCTCTTAAAGATCCTGTTGATCAACTTAATACTTGGGGTATTTACCAAATTAGTTGCCGTTGCGGCCTTTCTTACATTGGACAGACAAAACGTGCTCTGAAAATTCGGTTAAATGAGCATAAAGGTTATGTACGAAAGCAAGAGCTGAATAAGTCTAGCATTGCTCAACATTGTTGGAATTCCAACCACTCTTTTGATTTCAATTCTGGGAAAATTATTCAAAAATGTTCTTCCCCTTTAGAACTTGACTTTTGGGAAGCTTATCATATTAACAGGAATAGTTCTAATTTGGTTAATGATTCTTCCTCAACTCCTTATTTTTCACAGGTCTGGCATAAGTTCCTTTAATTTGTTGTTCTTTCTTGGTTTTCTTGTTAGTTTTCCTTTTTTTGTGTCAATTTTTTTCTCTCTCCCCCCCCTCCCCCTCTTTTGCATGTGTACTTTGTTTTGCTTTTTGTTTCGGTATTTTCTGTACTTATTTTATTTCCATTTTATTCTTTGTATTTTATTTTATTTTTTTGCAATTTTCATGTATTTTCACATTTTTATGCTGTTGTCTTTTTCTTTGTTTTTATTGATATTCCTTTTTACTTTCTGTACTTCCAACTACATTCGTTTGTTGCTCTCTTATTGGTGCCTTTAATACTACTTCTACTTAGACTTCACACTACCTTTATTCTCATTGGTTTACAGTTAATTCTTAGGCTATATAAGCTTTGTTTTTGTTGTTCTGTCTGCTTCATTTGGATGTTTTGCATCTAGAAGCTCCCTGTCGCATTGAAAAAGGGATTCCAAGCGATCCCGAAACATATGTCTGCGTTTTAATGCTCATTTGTGCTTTAATTTAACGTGAAATTTTATTTCTATTACTTTGCACAAAGTTTAATCATTACTATCTGTTAGGCTTAACGTGCCTGAATTTGTTCTTCTTTCTTTTGTTTTGTTCTCCCATCTGTTCGCTGCTTGGTGAGTTTTTGATTTTTGTTCTTTCCTCATTGCTTTTCTTGACTGTGTTTATTTTTGCTTTTTTGTTTTTCTGACATTTGTTCCGCATATTGTTACGTGGTGTATGTTTTGCAATTTGTTCTTTCTGTTTCTTTTTGTTTATTGAACGGTTTAGCTATTGTTTTTTCCCCTTATGTTTTGTTTGTTTTGATTCTGGTTATGTCTCAAGTTAACAGATTTTGTAATCTACGAATTAAAAAGGTTCGGTTTTTGAACCATTTAAAATTTCTCCAGGCTTGCAGGCGCAAGAAAGTCATTCCTAAGTTTATCACTTTAAAGTGTAATTTACCGCGTTCTGTTAGGGTTGATAAGGTAATTTTTCGTTCTAAATTAGCTTTACTTAGAGCTTCTATCCAGGAAACTAGGAAAAAACTTTCGTTCATAGAACGTGAACTTTATGATTTACATCTTTCTGTATCTAATTCTAATTTCGATTTTGATTCTATTGATAGAATGTCATGGGCGAGAGCTCTTCATTCATCTGACAGTCACAAAATTACTTTAAATAAGAAATTTACCAAGTTGTGTAACGATTCAAATGTTCCTGTTCCGGCTGATTTGCCTCTTGTTAATAGGAATGCGGTTGTAAATCTTTCGAAATTTTCTTTGAATAGTAATGAAATTAATGCTTTGAAATGTAATAACAATTTTGCTTTGGCTAAAAAGCCTTCTTTTTCTGAACTTATTGCTCCGGTTGAAAAAGCTTTCAAATTTAGTGCCTTAACTTCCACTCAAAAAGAGTCAGTTCGGCATCTTATTGCTTCCAATGTTGATTTCAATTCAAAAGTTCCCAATATTGGTTTTACCCATTCTGTGAAACGCTGTGTCAATAATTTAGTTTCAAATTCTGATTTGGTCATTACCAAAGCTGACAAGGGTGGTCAGATTGTTGTTCTTAATAAATCATCTTATGTTGAAAAAACTGATGATTTAATTGCTTCTGGTCCTTATTCTGAAATTTATAAAGATCCTAGCGACAAGGAGTTAAAAGCTATTTCTTCTGCTGTTAAGTCTGTTCATTCTATTCCTTTGATTGCTAAACGGTCTGTGATTCCTTCTGTTGCTAATTGTGCGCGTTTGTATGCTTTACCGAAGGTACACAAGGCAGGTATTCCTTTCAGACCAATTGTTTCCAATATTGGCACTGCTTCATATAAACTTTCCAAGTATTTAGTTTCTGTGTTTTCTCCACTTAGGAGTCGGAATGTTTTCACTGTTAAAAATTCCACCGATTTTGTTAAGAAACTTCATAACTTCGTTCCGAATAATTCGGTTATGGCCTCTTTTGATGTTAATTCTTTGTTTACTAATGTTCCTGTTGATGGCGCTTTGACTTGCCTCAGGAAAAGGCTTTCTGAATTCCATTTTACTTCTGTGGAAATCGAGGAATTAGTTTTTCTTACTCGTGTGTGCTTGCAACAGAGCACTTTTGTATTTAATGGTAAATTCTATGCTATGGTAGATGGCCTAGCCATGGGAAGTCCTCTTAGTCCTATTTTAAGTGATTTCTATATGCATTATTTTGAGGAAAAACTATTCCAAAAATTGCAATTTCAATTTTATGTTCGTTATGTGGATGATTGTTTTGTCCTAACGGACAGTAACTTGTTAGGTATTGATGATGCTCTTTCGATTATGAACTCCATTGATTCTAATATCCAGTTTTCTTGTGAGAAAGAACTTAATAGTAGCCTCGCGTTTCTTGATGTTTTGATTTCTAGGAGTGAGTCTGGTTTCACAACTTCTGTCTATCGTAAACCTTTCGCTGTTTCTTTACCTCCTCACAGACTATCGTCTCATCCTCCCAACCAAAAATATTCGGCTTTTAATGCTCTTGTCCATCGTGCTATTAATATTTGCTCTTCTCCTGAGCTTCTCAAGATTGAACTTAACTATCTGAAAGCTGTAGCTGTTGATAGAGGATTTTCTCACTCTTTAATTGATTCTATTCATAACAAACTTTCTAAAAAAACTTCTGGTCCCAATCATGTGGTTTCTAGAAAGGATTTGGTTGTGTTACCATTCTTTCATTCTGTAAGTTTTCGTATTGCTAAAATCCTAAAAAGGTTTCAATTTCAAGTTGTTTTTGCTCCTAGCAACAAACTTTCCTTCTCTTCTCTTAAAGATCCTGTTGATCAACTTAATACTTGGGGTATTTACCAAATTAGTTGCCGTTGCGGCCTTTCTTACATTGGACAGACAAAACGTGCTCTGAAAATTCGGTTAAATGAGCATAAAGGTTATGTACGAAAGCAAGAGCTGAATAAGTCTAGCATTGCTCAACATTGTTGGAATTCCAACCACTCTTTTGATTTCAATTCTGGGAAAATTATTCAAAAATGTTCTTCCCCTTTAGAACTTGACTTTTGGGAAGCTTATCATATTAACAGGAATAGTTCTAATTTGGTTAATGATTCTTCCTCAACTCCTTATTTTTCACAGGTCTGGCATAAGTTCCTTTAATTTGTTGTTCTTTCTTGGTTTTCTTGTTAGTTTTCCTTTTTTTGTGTCAATTTTTTTCTCTCTCCCCCCCTCCCCCTCTTTTGCATGTGTACTTTGTTTTGCTTTTTGTTTCGGTATTTTCTGTACTTATTTTATTTCCATTTTATTCTTTGTATTTTATTTTATTTTTTTGCAATTTTCATGTATTTTCACATTTTTATGCTGTTGTCTTTTTCTTTGTTTTTATTGATATTCCTTTTTACTTTCTGTACTTCCAACTACATTAGTTTGTTGCTCTCTTATTGGTGCCTTTAATACTACTTCTACTTCCACTTCACACTACCTTTATTCTCATTGGTTTACAGTTAATTCTTAGGCTATATAAGCTTTGTTTTTGTTGTTCTGTCTGCTTCATTTGGATGTTTTGCATCTAGAAGCTCCCTGCCGCATTGAAAAAGGGATTCCAAGCGATCCCGAAACATATGTCTGCGTTTTAATGCTCATTTGTGCTTTAATTTAACGTGAAATTTTATTTCTACCAATAAATAACTGAAACCTACAAAAACCAAGATCTTTAAAAACAAAAGCTTAAAATCAGCAATACTTTCAAAATTAGAGGAAATGCATTGAAAAACAATTCGATATGTTTTTAATACAGATTTAAATTTTTAAAAGAAGTACATCAGCATAATTTTTCACAAAACGCAATGTATTCCATTTAGCAATAGTTATTTTAAAAAAAACCTGTTTGATGCATCAAAAATTTAAAAATGTATGTAAATATATTTACCATTAAGAAATGATGCGTAACAAATATAATTTCGCCAAGACATCACTCAAAATTGTAAATGTAGGGAAAAAACACAGATTAACACACGTTTAAAACACCGAGAAAAAAGCTGCGAATAAAAATGATGTACAAAAATTAAAAATACTATTCCATGCTTTAGCAAAGGGATTTAAAAATAATAATTATAAAACAGACGATAAAAAAAAGTAATACATTCAATTTATTTCCAGAAACAAAGATAATATTCGATTCTTTGATCGTTTGCGGGTTGCCGTGTGGCGTAATTCTGTTTCGTTGGGTGGCAATATTATTTTATGATTGCCGAAATTGGCGCCACGAGCTAGTTCGGGAAAAAGTAACATACAAATACAGAAATATATCTCTACTAATAATAAAGCAGCAAGTATGTGTGTGTGTGTGTGTGTCTGTCTGTCTGTCTGTCTGTGTCCGGCGTAGTGCCCAGACCGTCCAGCGGATTTTCATGAAATTTGGCACGAAATTAGCTTGGAACAGGGGGGTGTGCACCTCGGAGAGTTTTTTCTGAAATTTGAATTTGTTTTTCTTTTATTCCAATTTATAGCCGAAAGTTTCATAAAATAGTCATTTTCTATGGGAAGGAATTATCGCATCGTTTCGAGCTTGATACCATTGAAAAGCGCGTAAAAAACTACCCCGGAAAGTGTTTTGCTCTGCGTAAAAAACTCTAAGCCTCTAAATTAACTAGAAAAGAAGTTATAAGCATTTTTCTCTGCAGTTCGAAATTATTTTTTCACGGTAATTAATTTTAATTTTAATTGTTACCATGCCCGACTGACTATTGATCCTTTTTAGCCTACTTTCCCGTAAAAGTAAAAAAAAATAATAATAAAGCATGAAAGAAGGCTTAATGTATCGTGAATATATCGTTAAAAATCAAGAAAAGTCAAAAATAAGTGAAGTAATTAAATAAAGATTGAAAAATAAAAAATTTGAAAGTAGGGTATTGAGATGGGGAAAAAGTGTGTCTGTCGGTCTGTCGGTCTGTCTGTCTGTCGGTCTGTCTGTCGGTCGGTCTGTCGGTCTGTCTGTCGGTCTGTCTGTCTGTCGGTCTGTCGGTCTGTCCCCCCCTAATAACTTTTGAACGAATTGTCCGATTGGAAAAATTCTTTTTGCATTCGAAAGATCTCGGCGAGGACATCTCATTTCTATATTTCACTTTTTGATTTGAACAATTTTTTGTTCAATTTTGAACAGTTCAAAAAATTTTAACATTAGCGCCTATGGACAAAATTGAAGCAAATTCTGTAAACTCTGGGCACAAGAGCCAAGTTCCTATTGAAAGCTTATTGAAAGGAGTTCTCGGCGTGAAATATTGATTTGAACAGTTTTTGTTCATTTTTGAACAGTTCAAAAAATTAACACAGAGCTTACGGGGAAATTTCAACCCTATATAAATCCTGATCTAACGGACCGATTTGCTTGGAACAAACTTTATCGGAAAGCTCTTATAACGTAGAACATGTAGAAATAGAAAGTTTATCCAGAACGTACGAGCCTATTTTGCTATGAAATTTTTTGATCGGGATTTTCAAGGATATTTCTCAGTGACTCAATGAGTGAAATAATGAATGAATGAATAAATGAAAGAGTGAAAGAATAAATCAATGAAAAAATGAATGAGGAAAAGAATGAATGAATAAATTATTGAATAAATGAAAATATAAATAAATGAGTGAATAAATACATGAATGCGTAAATGAATGAATAAACACTTGAATGAGGTAACGAATGAATGAATAAATGCATGGCTGAATAAATGAAAGAATGAATGAGTGAGTGAATGAATATGTATTATCCGTTGAAAAAGGTATATTTTCAATAATTAGAACTAAAGATAAATAATAAAGAGAGAGAAAGAGATAGCTAGATTATAAATTTGAATTTGGTGTATACGGGAAAGTAGGCTCGTATAGTTCTAGACGGAACTTCTTGTTTCTTTTAACGAATTAAAATTTATTGCTTCGGTTTTTAGCATTTTGAGGAGCAGCCGATTTTTAATTTATATATTTCTTTTTTTGGATTTTGATAATTATTTTTTTAAACGAATTAAAATTTATTTCCCGCGTCTCACAGGCGATTGATAACTTTATTTTGATTTCCTTATTTTGACATGTATTTTACGGGACCATTTTCCATACTGCACAGGGGTTTTTAAAAGAAATGTTATTCTTTATAGCGATTTTGTTATTCCAGCTTATTATTACTATTTATACTTTCATTTATTTAATTTTTTTTTTCGCCAGTGAATTAGCACATATGTTATTTTCCTATTTGAGCTCGGATGAAAGGTTTATTCAGCTTTCAAAGCTTTGCTTGCTGCTGTTTGTTTCTGCAAGCTACAAAATTTCGTCTTTCTGTTTTAAGCCGGCTCCAGACGCTACGTTTTGTACAACCTTTTGTCTGCGCAGTTCAACACGTTGCAGATAAAACGTTCCGTGTAGATTGGAAAAGTGCAGTTTTGAGTCCGGTGCGAAGACTGTACAGTTGCAGCGATAACTGAGCTAGAAAGCATAGATGTCTTTGAACTGTATAGACAAATCGGCACATGTAGACGGCAGCACCTTTTTCCGATTCATTTTGTTTCTCCGTTTCAATTCGTCAGGCGACAATGGCCGACTTTCGGCAATGATCTCGGGAGTTTCTCACAGAATTTATTGCATTATGCGAAAGTTTCCCATGCATTTGGCGTGTCAAATCCAAGGAGTATAGTGACAGGGATAAAAGGGGAAGGATTATGAGAGTTTAGTGGAAAAATTCAAAGAAATTGATGCAACCGCAAACAGAGAAACAGTTGTAAATAATTATTTCTTTGAGAAGTGTTTACCGTAAAGAATTGGCAAAAGTTAATAAATTGATTCGATCTGGGGCTGGAGACGAAATCTACAAGCGTTCTCTATGGTATTTTGATTTGTTACATTTCCTAAATGATCAGGAGACACCAAGGCAGTCTAGGAATATCATGGATGGAAATAAAGAGATTGCAGTTGTCGAACCACCAAAACAGGAAACAAAAAATATTTATTTTATGTAATCATTTGACCACTTTGAACGCCGGGTACTTCTGAGACGTTCCAGTCTTTTTTTTTTAACATGATACCATGCCAAAATTGACCAGAGTAGTACCTCCTTCATGACGATATCGCGCAAAACTGAGTGAAATATACAGATATCTCTGCACCATGTAGACGCAAAAATAACTGCAACGTTTTCATTCAGTATTAAGACTGCGTAGACAGATGGTCGTACAAAACGCAGCCTCTGGACCCGGCTTTAATGTGAATAAATAATAGATAAAAATTAATTATACTAAAAATTTATTAATTAAAACTATTATAATTTATTATAATCGTCCTTTTTGTGTGGGTACTTGAACTAAACAAACAAAATGCGTTTTCTTTCAACTATTTTCTTTTTTGTTTTGTTTTGTTTCTTTCTTTCCTTTTTTATTGTGCGTGTTTTGCAAAAAAAAAAAAAAAATGCTTAAATGTCTAGGATCTCTGGCTGATTGCCGTGGGCAGCTAATTTTTAATTTTGTGGAAAGCTATACATTTTAATAAAATAACATAATTTACACCTAAAAAAGTTATCAATATATACACAATGGCAAAATGACTGGTCTTTTCATTTTTTAACACGGGCATAGCCGTGCGGGTACCGCTAGTTATCTATAAACACATAAATACATTATATTTCCCAAGCCGAGGCATAGGGCATTTGACTCCCCTTACCCCCCTAAATGACAGGCCTGGGGAACACAAAACATCAGTTACGAAATGAAATAAGATTCTTACCTCACAAGAAGAACAACAGAAGAATCTACTTTTTATGAAGACAACTTCTGTGATGTTCGTACAGTTGAATAGAGCGACCAAGCAAAGATTGTCCGATTGTCCAATGTCCACTGTTCAGACTCCAAGTTGTACTGAAAACGTGAAGCTCGCCAACCTGGGATATTTTCATTCGGTTTTTCCCAAGCACGGAATTCTCATTTTGCAACTTATTGTTGTTTTGGGAAAAATGGAAACAAATATATGGTATTGATTCCCGATTCCCGGCGAAAGTATAGGTGGCGACATGAGATAACAAACTAATCAGCATCGGTATTATACGTATTTTGTTGAGTGTATGGGCTTAAAATACTGTCAGTAAACGCATATGTATGTATTTGCATCTGGGGTACTCATAGTGGCGTAGCTAAGTGGGGGCAGACCGCCCCAGGTGCCATCCGCAAACGACGGAAAAACAATAAACCTCTGAAAACCGCATAAAACGAGACAAACACGTTAAATTGAATATATCTTTCTATCATTTTCTTTTCTATTTTGAACGAACAAAGTGTTTCCTTTTAAAAATATATTTGAAGTGTTTTTTAACCGCTCAACATACTCATTGTCGTCAACAAATACGCAATTATGGAAGAGTAACCAGTCACTACATCCCATCCCGACCCAAACGAAATTGAGGATTTTTTTTAATTTGGGTATTTTAAAACATAAACTGTATAACACACATTAATAAAGGCGTAGAATTTGCTGTTGCCTTGGGTGCCTAAAACCCTAGAGCCGATCCTGGGTTGAAGACATTTTGTTACTTACATACAAGTTTGTTATGTAGGACGCGATTCCAAATAAACTCGATATACAGCATAAAGCCTAAAATGAAATCAGATATGTTTCAAGAGAAATAAATAAAAATTTCTTATTAAAACAACAATCAGAAGTTCAAATTTTAGTGTTGATTATCGCCAAAACGTATTATCCCCAATCCAAATCAGGTTGTAAAAATACAGCAACCGTAAAACGGAAAATTTCCGTTCTCGTATTTTCATTATCGTGAGGTACGGGATATTTCCGTTTTTTGAAGGAAAAACCATGTTTGGAAGCATTACGGAAATTTTCCGTTAAAATCAGTCAAAAAACTTTCTGAAAATTCAGGTTTTTTTTTTAAAGTGTAAAGACACTCAGGAATAATTTTAGAAATGTTTTGAACTTTTATTGAAATTTTGAGTTTTTTTTCTTCTTTTCTACTGTATAAAGTGAGGAGAAAAGTACGAGTAGTTCTAAATTTGGTGTTGACAAACCTTAAAAACTGCAAACACTTTATTTCAGGTTAACATCAACTCAAGCGTTCATGAACACTTTAAGCGGTGTAGTTTGCATCAAACACCAATACTGGTGAATTCTTGCACCACATTGACGCCACTCGCGAATTATTTTCACTTGAAGAGCACAGAGAAGAAAGGCGAACTGTCGATCTTTCCAGTTCAAGAAAATCACGTTTGAAAGCTCAAAAGCAAGGACTTTTCGCCTTTCTTCCTTGTACAGTAACCTTTTGGGTGATTCTTCGCCTTGATTCTTCTCCCTTTCAAGCAACATATTCTACTCTGCAAACACTGTTGCGTTATTGAACTCAACTCGAACAAAAACGACATTTCGCCTTTCTTCGTGCATTCTTCACTTGTGAAAACACCGATTTTGTCGTACATTTGAAAACTATGTGATGGCAACGACAGATACTTTTATAAACAAACGTTTGCTTCGCCATTTCTTTGAGGTTGCTGCAGAAATGAAATTATTCAAGGTATGTATGTTTTTAGTTCTGTAATAAGAACAGTTGAGTTAACATAAGAAAAATATCACTTTATTTATGTACTAGCTGACATGCCCGGCGTTGCGCGGGATAAAATTGCATCATTCGCAGGCCAAGTGACGCATGTCCAAAATTCTGTAATAAATGTATAGGGGAAAATTTTCTTAAAAAATCCAAGTAGGAGATATGCAGCAGTCCATAAAAATCCAGTTTAGACACTAAAATTCATTAAAAACCACGATTGCATTGAAACGAACAGCCCAGAAAAATTCCTTTTAGAAAAAAATTAGTCCATAAAAATCCACATTAAAATGCCAACAAAAATTCATAGAAATTGCCATTAGAGTAAGAGAAACAGTAACTAAAATGCACATATGTAGAGGGATAATTGTGCCAAAATGATACCAAGATCCCGTAAAAATCACATTTAAAATATCGATCACAATACATCTAAAATTTCCCATCAGAAAAAGAACAGTATTCTCTTTAAGAATCTCCATCAGCTCAAGAACAACTCTCCCTGAATATATCTGCTACAATAAAGAAAACATTCTTTTAAGCCCCCATTTCAATAAAGACAACTATTCCCGAAAAGAATAACGACATTAGTCCCGAAAAATATCCATTAGAATAAAGACGTCAGTGACTAAAAATAGAATACTGACCTTCAAGAGCTACTGTTCCTAAAATTACCCAGCACTCCATCTTAAATTCCCCATCATAATAAGGACACCCGTTCCTAAAAATCCCGCTTGCAAAATCGTCAAAACATTTCCTGAAAATTCAATTGAATAGCACTTTCATAAAATTCGGATTAAAAACGAAAGAAAGGAAAGCATTATTTAAAAAGGCAAATGCACATTTAAATTAGAAAAGGTTTAGTACTGAACGAATTCTGACGTGTGAAATTTAAGTTGGTAGAAATAAATAACTAAGTTCTGCCCAAATGGCGCCAAATAGACAGTAAAAAAATTAAATTAATGTTAATAAATCACTTGTGTAAAATATGGAATCAATAATCGCTACGTAAAAAAGTTAAAATGATGCTGAAGATCGCTAAATTGCACTAAAGTAATGGAAGCATTTCGCAAATACGCCATGATCCTATAGTGTAGATCACGTATTGACTTAAATGAGAACAATATTACTGAAAAGGATTATTGGGCGCGGTTTGGAAAAGTTACGAAGCGCAAAATAATATATTGAGAGCAGTTAACTGGATGTAATGGAGGGCGAGTAAAAAGTTATTACCATTTGGCGAAATTTTAAATTACATCAAAAATAAGCGATATCGAAGAGCTTCCATCATAGTTTTAATCGAAGAAATAAATATTAAATCGTCAAAAAAGAAAGAAGAATCAACATTAAAAATCGCATGCAGTTAATAATCCGCAAAATATCCAAAAAAAATGAAATGAATGCTTAGAATTTGTTTCGTTGATAAAGCGGACACTCTACCATAAGATTTCATGCAATTGTTGAACTGTTACTATACTATTAAATCGCCAAAAAAGGAAGGAGAATCAATCTCAAAGAAGAAGTAATTAAAATTCGTCTGCAGTTCCACAAAATATGTATAAAAATGAAATGAATTTTTAGAATTTGTTTCGCTCATAAAACGGCATGAATAAAGATAGAATAGCATTTTTTCAATATTACATTAGTAGAAAACATCTAGTTGTCGACAAAAGTAATATTTATTTTTGCGAAAACATGCAAATTGAGCAGATAAATTCAGAGGTAAGTCTTGTTTTAAAATTCGAAAACTACTTTAAATGAATATTGCGCGTGTTCTATTTGTCCTACGAACTGCAAAAAAAAGCATCTTGCGCAGTTTTTTACGGACATTAATATGCTGAAAAAATCTAAAACGTGGGATGCTTCTTCGATGAGATAAACCCAAAATCAACAGTTTTGCTTAAAATTGGAATAAAAAAAGAACAAATTCGAATTTTAGGAAAAACGCTTCGAGGTGCACGAGGACTTGATCCAAGGTACCTGTAACCAAAATTTCGTACTTCTGGAACGTTCAATCTTGCCAGGAGGCGATTGACAGACAGACAGACACACACACACACACACACACACACACACAAACTTTCGGTTTTATTTATATAGAATATGTCATTTATGTTGAGGAATTTCATCGCCAATTGATTTCTATATTACGCATTCCATGACTCTGAAAATCTTTATATTAAGCCTACTTAGAATCTGTACCCATTATAATTCATTTCAGTAGTGAATCAGTTTTATTTTTCAATCAGTATATGCATCCATAATAATTTTAAATTGTGTAATATTAATTTTAACTCCTGATTTAAAATTGCACAATAATAAATTTCTTCTTAAAACGTAATAATGCTGCAATATTCTTAGCGTCTGATGAAATACATTCAGAAAAGCATTAATTTATATAGAGTAGTCAGCCACGGTAAGCTGACTACTGCACTATGCCGTTTAGTTGCTTCAACTTAAGGGGTGAAGCAACTCTTTTAAGGTGGCCTTTCTAATGTGCTGTTAAAAGTAATTAAAGTATTGAAATACCCGTATGACAGCAATTGGGCTGGCTTGGAAAACAAAATGCTTTACGGAAAGCAAACTACAACAGAATTCACTTGATCCTATCGAGCGATCAACTGCCTCGAGCTTAGGTGTCGAAAAGTGCTAACGTATTTTTCAACTCATAAACCTTTTGTCTTGTTTTCCCGAACTTTACAATGCTTAATAATTGGTTAGGGATCATATGAGCTGCCGGAACTTTACTGCTGCTTTCGGCCAATCGGGTTAGGTCTTTTGAAAAATGAATGAAATTCAGTTATTTTCCGAAATGACTTATTTGTTTGCTATCGACTTCGGCCCATTTGCTGTGTAAAGTGCTTAAAGTTCGAAGCCAACACTTTCATCGTGTAGTTTAAATTTTTTTGTAGCATTTAATCAATCATCACACCGTTGATAATAGCAGATGCATTTTTACGGATCCCCAACAGTTATAGATATACATGCAGAAAACAAACGAATTGATTTGCGTGAGAACGAAAAAAATGAAATGCCAGCTAAAGGTATTTTCTAAAGTACTTTTAAAGAAAAAATTTGCTTTTATGAGGCATAATGGGAAAAATCCAATTGCACAGGCTAGAAGATTAAAAGAAGAAAGAAAAATAAAATAAATAAGTTTTAAATAACCAAATTTAAAAAATGCTTAAGGAGTTTTGAACTCCAAAAATGACTAAGATAAATTTAATGAAATAATTTTTGGAAAAAAATTAAAAAATAGAACCGACTTCAAACTTTAAATTGCGCTAAAAAGTAAAAAATAATATAATTCTTTAAACAACTTCGATACGACTTTTAAACATAATTTTTGAAGTCGGTGCAAAATTATGACAGTCTAATTATAATTACACCATGCGTTATTTTACATAGAAACTGCGCGCTCTACGCTATTTATATTTGTAATTGGTTCATAGTTACAAAAGGAATCATGCATCAAAATCCATTATAATTTTGCACCGACTTCAAAAATTATGTTTAAAAGTCGTATCGAAGTTGTTTAAAGAATAATAATTATTTTTTACTTTTTAGCGCAATTTATAGTTTGAAGTCGGTTCTATTTTTCCAAAAATTATTTTATTTTATTCTTTTCAGTGTAAATAAATTTTTATATAAATACTCGATTTTTAAAACATACATATCAAAGGGAAAACCTTTGAGGGAATGACACTAAAAACTACCGTTTGAAAGATAAATTTAGTTTTAAAATCGATTTTAAAGAGTTACTAGAGCAAGCAAACTGATTGGATTTAATTTCTTCTTCAGAGAAGCCTTCAGTCTATTTCTTGTTATAGTTGCTTTTAATATGACATCTTAATGGCAACAAACTCTTTTTTAACAATGAGTTTCATTTTTATTAACTACTTTTCCAACAAAGAAAAATCGAGCCTTGCCTTTCCAATTAAAATAAAAAAATACTTATTTTTCACCCATAACTTTTTTTCTAAAAAACAGATGTAGTCAAACTGATGCGCGATATTTGAGTTAGACGACCCTCTATCGATCAAAGAAAAAATAATCAAAATTGGTTCATTTAGTCAAAAGTTATGGATGAAAAAGCAAAAAAATGACCACATTTCAGCCCATAATTTTTTTTCTAATTATCGAATATGGATAACCAAGGTATGGGACCTATGGGAAAAGCACCCTCGATCGATTAAAAAAAAATCATGAAAATCGGTTCATCCGGTAAGAAGTTATGGGTGGACAAACAAACAAACAAAAAAAAAACGACATACATACAATATGAATGTATAACCTCCTTCCCTTGTGAAGTCGGTTAAAAAAGTAAGAGAAAATTAAAAATAAATAAAACCCAAAGAAAGACAAATAAATATACAAAGGGTTAAATAAACCAATCTTATGTCAATAAATAATCGAAGAACGAAGGGAAAATACTTTACTTTTGGCTGTGAGTGCTATTTTCGCAAACGCACGTTCGTCAACATTTGTTCCGATCCCAATTGTTATAGTAAAGCATTGGTAGAAAAAATGAATTCCACACGGGTGAGAACGAAAATAACAAATAGTTACAATCATTATAAAAGGAACAGGTAAAACTCCAATTGATTTCTTTGATTGATTTCATTTTGGAATGCTTGGTACCTTTCCTTGTTTTTGTAATTTAAAAATAATAATTATTATTGGTCTTATTTCTCGCGCGAGTAATTCGTCAAACAAATTGCTACAACAGATGGGATGCGTAGATATGTGGGTGAAGATTATTCGATTATGTGTGTAGTACTTTTACCCTAACACTTCATGATGCAATGGCGTACAGCAATAACTGTTGACATTCATCAGGCAGTGATCCAAAAGTGCTTTGTACTTGACTGGTAAAAATAACTGAATTTGATCAATAAAAATGCAACTTTCACAGCATTGTACCAGAGCCCCCTACACTAGATGCCGTCTGATATAAGGGGGAAAAAACGGCCGCGAGAAAGTCTCCGCTAGGTGACGCTGGTAACTACCTCATAAAATGCAGTTCTTGATGGCGTTGTTTGTGGTTCCTGTCTATTTAGTTGCTAATTCTAAAAACTTTTTTTTAAAAGTTCTTTTAAGAACTAAATTAGATTTTAATCCAAATTATGGTGCATTGCCTTGTGCCGTAAAGCACTTCATTTTCAAGAACTGAAAAAAATCACTTTTCATCACTTCCCTTGCCAATTCCGACGCCAATTTTTTCCGTGGCTCCTACTGATGACATTAGCTAGAAAGCTAAAAAAATTATAATGATTCTTGCAAACAAAAGGTTTTGACGAAAACGTAAAACTGATGGTTCTTGTATGAAAAATTTTAAGAACTTGATGGCTCAAAAATGCAACCAAATACCCAGTTAATAAACACCTTAATGATCTTGAGACGGGTTTCCTTACATTGGAAATTTTTTTTATGCATGATTTTTACTTTTATTAGC
The DNA here is from genome assembly GCA_038502835.1 of Octonoba sinensis. NCBI lineage: Eukaryota > Metazoa > Arthropoda > Arachnida > Araneae > Uloboridae > Octonoba > Octonoba sinensis. Next base: position 85,330,075 of record CM076605.1, on the reverse strand, counting down.
CTACTTTCCCGTAAAAGTAAAAAATAATAATAATAAAGCATGAAAGAAGGCTTAATGTATCGTGAAAATATCGTTAAAAATCAAGAAAAGTCAAAAATAAGTGAAGTAATTAAATAAAGATTGTAAAATAAAAAATTTGAAAGTAGGGTTTTGAGATGGGGAAAAAGTGTGTTGGTCGGTCTGTCTGTCCCCCCTAATAACTTTTGAACGAATTGTCCGATTGGAAAAATTCTTTTTGCATTCGAAAGATCTTGGCGAGGACATCTCATTTCCATATTTTACTTTTTGATTTGAACAATGTTTTTCTCAATTTTAAACAGTTCAAAAAATTTTAACATTAGCGCCTACGGGTGAAAATGAAGCAAATGATGTAAACTCTGGGTACAAGATATAAGTTCCCATGAACAAGCTCACTGGAAGCAGCTCTTGGCGTAAAATATTGATTTGAACAATTTTTGTTCATTTTTGAACAGTTCAAAAAATTAACACAGAGCTTACGGAGAAATTTCAACCCTATATAAATCCTGATCTAACGGACCGATTTGCTTGGAACAAACTTTATCGGAAAGCTCTTATAACGTAGAACATGTAGAAATAGAAAGTTTATCCAGAACGTACGAGCCTATTTTGCTATGAAATTTTTTGATCGGGATTTTCAAGAATATTTCTCAGTGACTCAATGAGTGAAATAATGAATGAATGAATAAATGAAAGAGTGAAAGAATAAATCAATGAATAAATGAATGAGGAAAAGAATGAATGAATAAATTATTGAATAAATGAAAATATAAATAAATGAGTGAATAAATACATGAATGCGTAAATGAATGAATAAACACTTGAATGAGGTAACGAATGAATGAATAAATGCATGGCTGAATAAATGAAAGAATGAATGAGTGAGTGAATGAATATGTATTATCCGTTGAAAAAGGTATATTTTCAATAATTAGAACTAAAGATAAATAAGAAAGAGAGAGAAAGAGATAGCTAGATTATAAATTTGAATTTGGTGTATACGGGAAAGTAGGCTCGTATAGTTCTAGACGGAACTTCTTGTTTTTAATAATTTAATTGTGTTTAGTGTAGACTTTTTAAACCTTTCTGTGCTTATTTCGCTTCGAAAATCACGCATAAATTATGTTCGCAATTGACTACATTGTTACGTGTGTAAGACTACATGTTTTAATGATTCTATTCTTTCCTTTCTTTTGTTTTTCTTTCTATCTTCTTCTTCTTTTTATTTTTTCAAAGAAAGCCATTATATAATCAGTTGAATCTCTTGGGCAGACAGGAAATTTTGCATTTTCATAACTTAAGTCAAATTTAATTAAACTCCAAGAGTAACTGGCGATTATTCCACTATTTTAAAAACATCAACCAAATTTGAAGAACGTTTTTAACGAAATTGCATTCTCTGAGAGTATTTTTCAACATTTCCTGCTATTACAATGTTCAATCACTATCTACATTCTCAACCACTTTCATTGTCTTTCAGAAATCAGCATTAGATAATGTAGTCATCTAGCAATCTTCAAGGAAATCTGTTAAATTTAGTCAATCATGTTTAACAACTTTCCTACAGTGAAAATGAAGTACGTAATTTCGATTCCAAATTCATTGTCGTGCAAAAAGATGAGCTAATATTAACAGCAAACTATTTTCAAATTCAGTTTTACAATTCTCCGAGAAGATGACTATCATCTTTGGGAAAGCTTCTATCGCATGGCTTGTATTCGTAACGTATTTCATAGGATGCAATGGCGCGAAAAATACCTCAGAGAGTGATATTTTGGTCTACGAGAAATGGATGGAAATCGACAATGTCTTACGCACATCAATGAGTGCTGCTGTCAAGTATATTATGCCTTATGCTATGGACATTGGAGCAAATGCAAATGTGTCATCAACATGTCTGGCGCAAGGATTACTACTGCTGAATGGCGTAAAGCGATTGGAGACTTGGGCTCTATCTTGTAAGTGTTTATTTTATTATCTTGAAACATCTTTTGACCTCCTGAGACCTGGCATACAATAAACGGATGTTTTGCTTTTTCTCCCTGTTGTGACAGATTTTATTTTAGCAAGCAAGACCTGAACTAGAATTCTAAAGGAGGAATAGGAAATCACTTTTTAATTTTGAGAATTCGGAAACGGCAGTTTATTTGTTTACAATATATCAAAGAACACGAGTCAAGTTGGAATTCGGCTCTCTCGCGGTTGTTTTGATTTTCACATTATTTTTTTCTTTTTAATATTGTTCTAGGATTTTTATACATGTTTGATCTCTTTTCTTATGTTATAAGTAATAAATAAACTTTTTTGTTTATCTATTTTTGTCTAAGTATTGCATAGTTATACTTAGTTATGACCTCAATGTACATTCAAATGGATGTGTCCCCCAGAAAAATTTAAAGGTTCAATTTTATTAATTTTTTGAAAAACATCACTTTTAATGCCCAATTGTTCAGAAAAACTAATAGTTGAGAGATTATGTGTATATTATTTTGCTTGGGGCTCGGGAGGTTAAGGGGTCATTTATAAATGACTTCACGCTCCGAGGGAGGGAGGGAGTTCGACAAATTGTGACAGTTTGTGACAAGTGGCGGGGGTAACAAGAAGTGTGACAATACACATTTTGGTTTCCATAAAATCATTTAGAATTAGCAAATTAAATTTATTTTAAAAGTTTCTTTGACTTTCATAACGTGATTTTAAAGTTTCATTGATCATGTTGTTTCACTAACACCCAGAGGTCGCGCTGGAATTTTTGTCAAAGAGTGAAAATACTCCTTGGTGGTTTTTGGAGGAGTATTTTATTTTCTGGAGGAGTGAAAATAAAATAATAATAATAAACAGTCTTTACAGATATCCGAGTTCAGAGTGAATACCACTTCTGCTGCGACCTTGACCCAGAGAGTAACGTACATGCAGCTGAATTAACCATTGTCTAAAATTTTCTTATTAATCCAATATTTAGTACTTTCTAAAAAGTAAATAGCTGTCCATATTAAAATCAAATTTCAAGTATAAATAAATAAATGAAACTATAATAGTGAATAATAGTGATAAACGCAATTTTCGACAAACACGTGTTCAATATCGGCACAGTTCAAAAAAAAAAAAAAAGCAGATTTAGGGCAGCATGTGTGAAAAATATCTTCTAATTTAGAAAATAATTGAAATTTGTACCCGATGCAAAAGGATTGAAATCTCTAACGTAGAATCCAATTTTCGGCGAAGCACGTGCACGATTTTGGCTGTTTCTATTTTTATACTTTTTTTCTTTTTAAATTGTTAAAATGAAACTACAAATAAGCAGACTTAAGGTTGTGCATGCAAAAAATATCTTACAACTTTCAAGATAATTGAAATAATTTCAGGATGGAAAAGGATTGAAATTTCAAACACGGTAAGCAATTTCCGGTAAAGATCGGAGGAAAAACTAGCTTCCGAGTGGCACAAAAATTAACTCCTATTTTTTTCTTCTCTATTTAATTTTTAGTGGACAAGAGAATTTGGGAAAAGTTCACGGGTCAAGATTAAAAGTCGGGTAAGGGTTTTAGCATTAGCAAATGGTAGCCACATTGGCGACTTCAATGAAAACAATGGTCGCATTAGGCGACTGGCAACCGCGAGTTTTTATATAATGAAAAATAAAATTACTTTAGAATATTGTATTTATCTTGCAATACTTAACAAGCTAAAAGTTGTTTAAAAGTAGTAGAATGTTTTTGTAGAGTGAAAATACGCATTTTTTAAATTTCAATGCGTATTACCGATTTTTAAGACGTGAAACACGCTTGTAGAGGCGTTAACGCGATCTCTGCTAACACTGATACTGATTAAGGCTTAAATTTACTTCTTGTTAAAAGTTTAAAAAGGAAATTTTCTTAGGCATTTACACTCTTAAGATAAATTGCCTGGATCAGAATTTCAATGATTAATATATTTTACTGTTCTGCACTTATTATCATTTGTGCTGTAAACATTAAACTCATTTTATACGAATTAAGTACACATGTAATCATTGTTATTATAATAATGCTCACACATGTCAATCAAACGTTCAAAAATAAAATTAGAAACGTGATCTATAGCGCAGTGCGTTGCTTCTGAACTCAAGTGCATATGCTTGTGTAACTAGAAAGCCCGGCGGTCATACGAAATGACCGCTGTTCTAGATATTATAAATACTAATCGTGGGCATACAAGTAAAACTGACCAAGTCAAATTTTTTCATTTTCCGTATTATATGACCAAGTCGTACTTTTTTGGATTGTCTATGACAGGTAAAAGGTTTTTCTTTTTTTATTAATAAAATTCATATAATAAACTAATAACAAGACTAAAAGGTAAAATATAGTACAGATAATTATTTATAGAAAAATTTGAAGTTAAAAAACTTTGAAGTCGTTTTGCCAAAAAGAAGAAAATTTGATTTGGTCAGTTTTACTTGTATGCCCACGTAATGCAAAACAAATGTTCACCTTCCCCCTGACCAGCTCAATTTGCGTTCAGTTGTAAACCGTTTCAAAAACAGATGATTGCTAATGCAAACAAATGTTCACCTTCCTCCTGACACGCTCGAATTGCGTTTAGCTGAAAATTCAGTTTTAAAATACAATGTCGGAATAAATCGGGCAAAATTTTAAACTCTTTACGCGTTAAATGCATAACAAGCAACAATTGTATGAATTAAAAATAAAGAAATGTTCTTAACAGTTTAGTTATTTAATATTTATTTGAACGAAGTCAAAACTTCTGTGGTACATATTTTTAATTTTATTTAGAAACATTTTAAAGCAAATTATTACAAGTAATTGTTGTAATTTCAATGAAATATAAATAAAAAATAGTAAAAAAATATATGCACAAAAAATAGGGTTAAGAATTTACAAAACTCAATTAAACGTGAAATTGCTGCTCATAAGAAAAACTGCTTCATTAAGTACATGCAAGATATAGCTGATGACAAAAAAGCTCACTACAAGCTCTCAAAATCAAAAACCAAACCCTTCAAAGATATTCCCCGCCCCCTCCATTCAATTTCTGGCCGTCTAGTCTTCTCCCCCCCCCCCCCTTGAAAAAGCCGAAGCATTGGCGGACCATCTGAAAACCCAATTCGTCCTCAACCCCGATCATTATAACAACGACACCATTAGAATGGTTAACAGAAACATCAATAACTTCTACGCTAATGTTTTTAACATCCTAACCCCCCCCCCCTCCCGTTGTAGCCCCATCTCAAATTATGGAACTTATTCTCAGCTTTAAAAATCGTAAGGCCCCCGGCCCCGATGAAATTAATAACTGCCATCTTAAGCGTCTGCCCTTGAAGGCGATAACTAATTTAACTAAAAATATTGATGGTGTGCTCAGGTTCGGCTAGTTTCCGAATTGCTGGAAGAAAGCCCTGACTGTCCCTATTCACAAGTTCAAATGCGATGCTTCGTGCCCCCCAAATTACCGCCCCATAAGCTTATTAAGCTCTTTAGCTAAAATTGCTGAAAAGATTATTATTAAATTTATTTCCAAACACGTTGATGATAACAATCTCATACCCAAGTGTCAATTTGGTTTTCAACCGAAGCACTCCAACTCCCACCAACTTCTTCGTATGACAAATTACCTAGTGGGCCCAATTGAACCGGTGAGAAGAAAAAGGGAATAACTCCACTTTTTGTCGATTTTAAACTGAGATAGCCATTTTTGTGCTGAACGCAAGACACACACTTGAGTGCAAGAACAAAAATATTCTTCCTTTTGTATGGTAGAAATAAGACATCAAAAAAGTCAGTTAGTGGAAAAAGGAAATCATTCCAGGAATAATTTCTTTTTTCCTCTCATTATAGCTTTTAGCATGCAGCGCCATCTATCTGCAAAAATCCTAGCAACCCTTTCTTTTTTTACTTGAGGGGAGGGGGTTGGGGTTCCCCAACCCCCCCCCCCCCTTGGGGTTGGGGGAACCCCAAGTAGACGTGTGCAGCCCTTGCGAAGAATTGAGTGTTAAACTAAAATCTTCATCCCTTAATGAGAATGCCAAGAGAGCTGCAGTTGCAGAATTATTGATCCATAAGAGAGGGGCCAAAAAGTTCTATTTGAAGCTACAATAGTTGCAGTTTCTGAAACGATATCTGACGAAAGAGATGACGTAGCTGCAATTGCATTTGATTACATGCAAAACTTACCACTGCCATTCCTACCAGTGCAAAAAATTTTCTAATTAAGGAAACTGGCAATATGTCTTCTGCATACATAATCTTGCAGATAATGCAGTCAAATTCTATACCTATCAGGGGATTGCTGCACATGGACCGAATAAAGTCTGCAGTTTTTTAATGGATTACGTGTTGAATGTTCTTCCTTTATCAATAAAGAAGTATATGTTTTTAGCGATGCGTGTTCTGGACAGAACAGAAATTATTCAGTTACTCGACTTCTATTAGCAATGACATTGAATGGCAGATTTTCAAATTCACCAATACTACCCTGTCGGAGGCCATAGCTTTCTTCCCTGTGACAGAGACTTTTCTGTAGTTAAGAGGCAATTGAAGCTCTTTGATCGAGTATATATTCTGTCTCAATACATAGATGTGATGAAGGTTGCGCGCAAGACTGGGAGTAATTTTGATGTGCAGGAAGTGACTAATGACAATGTAAAAAATGTTAATAATTGGTGGCCCAAATTCTTCAAAAAAACCACAACAAAACAACGAAACAACGTGTGACAACGAAAAATGATGAAAAAGAACCATTTGCTATTACTAAATACCGTAACATGGAATACAATGCTGACATTCCGGGATATGTAACAACAGCAACGTTCATTGACGGAATGGTAAAGGAGTGGGTTTTCCAAAAAGTTCGCGTTTTTCTGTGTCACCCAATAAAATAAAACATATTCTGATAAAAAGAAAATGGTAATCTTTGTGCGAAGACTATATAAAAAGAGATGTTGTGCGTATATATCTTTCTATGTATGTATGTTCCTTGTACAAATCGACAGTTTTAGTCCAATCTGCATCAAATTTAACACATGGGCACTCACTTTGGCACCCGGGGCAGATCGTAAGGGGTTTTTCGAACTTCAAAAAAGTTTCAACCCATCCAATTCCAATTTTTGAACCCAAAAATTCAAAAAATATCTTTTTCTGTGCGAGGAAGTTATTCCATCGTTTCGAATTTGGTACCGTTAAAAACTGCTCCAGAAAGAGTCTTGCTCTATGAGCCAAAATTAGAGGGCTCTAATTTAGCTAGGAAAGAAGCTATAATCGTTTTTCGCTGCAGTTCGAAATTATTTTTTTTATTTATTTTCACAGGACAATTGATAAAACGCTTTATTATTATTTCATTTTTATCGTTGCCATTTTGTCTACATGTGTAGTTGCTAAATAAAATTATTTGCTAATACGAGGTGTGATTGAAAAGTTTTAAGAATGGGCTTGTAATTTCACAATGGCGGTATTTACATGCTACTGTGATGCATCTCCTTCAAAATAGTCCCCTTCTGACTGAACACACCGACTCCAAAGGTGTTTCCATTTCTGGAAACATTCCTGGAAAATTTTTTCCTCGACTGTGTTAAGAACGGTCGCCGGATTCGCCTGGATGTCTTCAATCGAGTCAAATCGCTTCCCTTTCAGTGAAAATTTCAGTTTAGAAAACAGGTAAAAGAATTTTTGACCAAATTTAACATTCCTATGCTTCCACAACCACCCTATTCCCCTGATATAGCCCTTGCTGACTCCTATCTGTTTCCTTAACTGAAAATTTCACTGAAAGGGAAGCGATTAGACTCGACAGTGAAAATTTCAGTTTAGGAAACAGGTAGGAGTCCGTAAGGGCTGTTTCAGGGGAATAGGGCGGTTGTGGAAGCATAGGAATGTTAAATTTGGTCAAAAATTCTTCTACCTGTTTCCTAAACTGAAATTTTCACTGAAAGGGAAGTGATTTGACTCGATTGAAGGCATCTAGGCGAATCCGGCAAGAGCTCTTCACACGCTTGAGGAAAAAAATTTCTAGGAACGTTTCCAAAAGTGGAAACACCGTTGGAGTCGGTGTGTTCAGTCAGAAGGGGACTATTTTGAAGAAGATGCATCACAGTAGCATGTAAGTACCGCCATTGTGAAATTACAAGCCCATTCTTAAAACGTTCGAATCACACCTCGTATACATAATTATTAACAATGCTTTTCGCATGTTGAAGCACAGCCGATTTTTAAATTTTCTTCTTTTCTCTTGATTTTTCTTTGTTTTTAAACTATTTAAAATTTATTTTACACCAATTAAATGTTTTCAGCTTTAGCATTTTGAGGAGTAGCCGATTTTCAATTTTATTTTCTTTTGTTTTTCTTTTAATTCTTTTTTTTTTTTTTAAGATTCAGAAAAAAAATATTTTCTGATTGACAAGGGACAGAGGTAATCGAAAGATTTATTTTGACGCTACCGTTGTCCGTATTGCACAGGGCTTCTTTTAAAAGACAACTCTTATCCTTATTATAATTGAGATTTTTCAGAACTATTGTCTTTTTCTCTTTCGAGCTGAGATATTTCTGGTGTAAATTTTTAGAAAGACTGTCGACGAAGGTATTTTACACCTTATATCCCTATTCTGAAAAGGATTTTAAAGGAACGGTTGTCAATATCCTATTAAGGGACTGTTGACGTTGTCTGACAACCGATGCCCTTTTTCCATTAGGGACTATTGTCCTTATTCTAATGAGGATTTTTAGCGGGATCGTTAACGTTATTTAAGAACTGTTTTCTTGATTCTAATAGGATTTTTTTGTTACTTCGGTCGTGGATGTAAAGAGGAGTTAGGGGGACTGTTGTTCTTACTCAAACTGTTTCTAATGTCATTATGCTAATAAAGTAATGTCCTTATTCTTCTAATCAGGGTTCACACTGGGGAAAAATACAAGGTGGGATTTCCCACCTTGACCAAAATTTTAAGTGGGATTTTTAAAATTTAAGTGGGAACTTTTCTTTTTGTTTTTAAAAGTATTACTAAATTGTCCGAACATGATCTAATACAAACTGTGTAATAAAAGATGATTATCTAATCTATGCTCAGCAAAGAAAGAATAAACATTAACAAGGTTTACACAAATCAGATCCTTCACAAAATTCGCGATCACAAAAATAGGTGCTTTATAAAATATTAAGCATGAAAAAGATCCCCTTAAATAACCAAAATTCTTTTATGTGTGATTTTTACAAAAAAAAAAAACCCTAAAAATTAGTTTAATATTTCCTGTCTTTTTCTGATCATGTGTCATTTTATCTATTAATGTTTTTCAATGAAAACTGTATATTTTAGAAACCAATGAAAACTGTATATTTTCTCTTGTAACTTGTAAAAGTAAAAGTTCTTAAATGTCTAGCGCTTGCAATGACTTGAACGATTCCCTTCAAATTGTAAATGCATTGTTTCAAATATAGTTCGAAAATTCAAAATGAATATTTTGAAATAAATGAAATTTCGTATTCCTGTGCGAGAATGGTTCGTTTTTACAATCGCGATTTTTGCGAATCAGTTGATTTTACTACTATCGCGATTTTTTGGAAAGGTTCGGGTTTGCGTTTTTAAAAAATTATCACTTACATTCTACGTGAAAAGGATTCAAATTTTACTGTTTTGATTTCTTGAAACCTTATTTCATTCAATATTTTTAAATGAGCTCGAATTTCCAAGCGCTCAATTATCTGAAAAATTTGTGCATATGGATTTCTGCCTTTTACACTTTCCTAATAATCGATGCAATTTAATAGATATTTTGATTGTTGGTTAAATACAGGCTAAAACATTAAAGTGAAATGACACAATAAAAGAATGTAGATACTTTTATATGCATCCTTTTTCGATCGTAAATTCTGAAACGAATCCATTCTAGAACATAAATAAAATGCCCTTTCGGAGAAGAAGATTATTTTAAAAAGTGCATGTATTACACATTTTTGCTCTAAAGTCAACATTAGAAATAATTGGTTTTCTTGTGGTTTGAATTTGTTTCTCTCCCTTGGCTTTTCAGTGACCAAGGAAGATTCCCCTTTACTCCTTTTTTTTGATTTTGTCCTCTATGAATAGAATGAATGAAGATAAGTGTGCATTCAGAAAAGCCATAAATTGTTCAAGAGTCCGAAAAAATGAAGAAGCTGTCAATTTTCCCCCATATTATTATATATGATAAATAGGGTTCCTAGATTCTTCTTTACATTAATGGGGATAATATTACAGTTAAAAACTAACACTCTCCATTTAGTTTGTATTGAATTATCAGTTTAGAATAGTACTTTCGTTTCGCGATGTTTTCCACGCGTGTCCGCTAGTTGCGGGAACAGCGCGCAAACGAACTTCTTTTGAGTGGGATTTCAGAAAATATTGCTGGAATCGCGCAATGTCTAATGTCCTTAAATGTTTCTACTGTCCTTATTCTTCTAAAGACTGTCTTTTTTCTAATGGGATTTTTTTAGTAACTTTCTAATTATTTATATAGAACTAGTGACATTAGTCTTCCTCCGCCAGGGAGTGACCAGCATTCGAGGTATCCGGTAGAAGCTGCTAAATAATAAAATCAACTTTTTATTGAACGAAACTATATACACATTTCGCAGTTACAAAAGGCAACTTTTTTAATGCAGTACGTGTACAATTATTTGTGATTGTAACGGAAGTGTGAAATTCATAAAACGTCCTCTGCAGCCGTTAATGTTTTAATTTTCTCAGTTCTAATAGCAAATTTGCCCCTTTATTCTATAACTTTTTAGGCCGGCGAAAAAAAGTGTAGAAAAACGTTCTTAAAAGAGTTCCTCTTTGCTCTATCCAATTATATAATCAAAAGAATACATAGCAATTGGAAAAAGCGAATGCCTTTCACGCATGAGCGAACATGTTTTGTTCAATTGTTCTGCTTGATGTACTGGGTTTATCCCGTGAGGACGTGAAATGAAGGTCACACACAAGATTAATTTTACTTTTAGATTTGATCTCAAGAATTCTCTAAAAAAGAAAGAGAGAAAGTAAAAAATAAATAAAAATATTTACAAATGCGAAAGAAAAAATGTTTTAAAATCGGAACTTTTATATCGCCGTTCCGGAAGAACAGTGACGTAAATTCAAAAACTTCAATTTTACAGGAGAGTGAAAAAACGATTTGCAGTTGTATAAAACTTATAGTAATTGAAAAGGGTGTAAGTGACAGAAAAAAATGGTATAATTAGAGTACGTAGGATATATACTTTACTTTCATTTACCAGGGATTTGGATTTAAACACAATAATATTTCAACCCCTAAGTGCAGTTACGTCGTTGTTACTCTAAAAATTGTTCGTTGTTTTAGAAGGCACAAACTTGTAATTGTTAGTTCATCCATGTTCCCCTGTGTAAGGGATGTGTTTCTGATATTGTATATGGACTTATTTGCATTTGACACATTTTTGCAGTTACGTCATTGTTCTTCCGGACCGGCGATATGATTGATATACGCACCTCTAATGCTTCAACAGTAAATATTTTAATTCGAAATTGAGATTCCATATAAAACGTTTCCCAATATCACAACTGTATTAATGTTTTTCTTTTTAATCCATTAATGCCTAAACTTTTATTCACTTAAATCTGTAATAAAATATTGATTGAAATGGTGATACATAAAATTGAAAAGTAGTAAAAAATGTTGAACCCAAATTTTTTTTAAATATTATTTCAATGTACAATACAGTGAAACCTTTGTAAATTGACCACTTGCGGTGCAGCACTTTAGTGGTCAACTTATAGAGGGTGGAGGTTTTTTTGGGGGCATTTCTTACACCATGCGTTTATTCTTTTGTAACTAATTAAAATACAACTTCATGTATTAACATTACTTTAAAATTAGTAATTAGCTATTTTTTCACAATTATCTAAAATATCATTAGATGCATTCAATCTGAATGACTTAGAATGTATCCTATACAACTTTAAAATTTGAACACTTAGTTAAAATAAAGATAAATATGTTATTAATTAAGTAAGTTACTTATTTGATGATAAAGATTCCCTATAAATACATAATTTTAAAAAATGGTTAGATCAATTAGAAGAAAAAGAAGAAACTTATTTAAAGAAGAAAAGAGTGATCATAGTAGTTTTCCCGTATGGTTTACTTACACGGAGTTTTAGGCAATCTTTATGTTGATGTTTCATCCATCCAGACAAATACTGGTCTAACATTATGCATAAAAAATATCCTGGAGAAGTTATTTAAGTTTTTTTTTTAATCTTTGCGAAAATAGCTAAACAAATACAGTAATTATTAGGCGGTCAACTTACAAAGCGTTTTTGTAATACTCCCACCCAAATTTGGCCTACATAAGTGGTCAATTTACAAAGGTTTCTCTACATTAAATAATATAGGGCTAATTCCGTTCCGGAAAATAGTGGTCAACTTAGACAGGTGGCCAACTTGCAAAGGGGGTCACCTTTACAGGTTTTACTGCGCATACATGCATATATATATATATATATATGTGTGTACAGGGCGGTTAACATTAAACTTCCCCTATTCAGGGCATCCCACAGCTAAAACCCTTTAACGGATTGACATTGACACCAAAATTGGTATGTGGACTAGACACGGAGATGCGTTGAAGAAAGCAATCATAAAGAAAAAGGAATTTAAATAAGTTCTAAGAATGGCCACTAGGTGGCGCTGTTTATCCTTATAAAAGGGATTTTAGGGAAAGACCACTACAGCATAAAAATAATGATATCAATATCTATGTGAAGAGAAAAATTCATTTCATGGTAGCCTGAACTTTTTTTTTTGCCACACAAATGAACTGTTATAGCTTTCTTTACTTTCATTTTAAATGGCAAGATGATAGATATGGACGAAAAAGTGTACAGTAAATGTTGATATTATTATTTTTATTCCTTATTGATCATTTCCTCCGTTAAAACCCTGTTATAAGACTAAACAGCGCCCCTAGCGGCCATTTTTGGAACTTTTTTTTTCATGATTCCTTCAGCGCCATCTCGTGTATAATTCACATGCCACTTCTGGTGTCAATCCGTTGAACGTTCTTAGCTGTAGGGAAGTTTAATTATAACCACCCTGTATATAGAGGAAAATATTTTTCTTCGTTATATGTAAGCATTAAAAACAATTATAATTACTTTATACTATAAATGTCATTGCAGTTGTTGATGCGAGTGGCAAAATGATTGATGGCTCATTTAGTTCCACAATAAGCGCCTTAGGAAACTACAATCAATGCCTCAACAGTGCAGCCTCTCGAAAGAGGGGCGATAGAGAAGAAATTAGATATCGAGGCCAATACTGCATGCTGCAAATCAAACCTCCGCTGCCTACTCTAAAGAGAGAATATTTCAAGACTGGCATTGAAGATTTGAAAAACTATACAAGATCAGCGTCTGTAAGTAAGTTTTTAACATTCACAAATGGATAATGGAATACCACGTTCTTTGTACTCACAGTACAATACAAGACAAGTGGTGCAGTATAACTTCGCTTATCCGGACTAACCGGGATCAAAGACAATCCGAGTAATCTTAAAAGAGTATAAAACAAAGTCGCTTCCCGTGTCCGTACGCTGAAATCTTTTAAACTACTCAACGGGTTTGAATGCGGTTTTCATCAATGGACAGAGTGATTCAAGAGGACGAATCATAGCCCTGTTAGAAAAAAATCCGACAGGTAGTTCTTATTTTATCCCAATTTTACGCAAATTTCCACATAAATTCCCCAATATGGGGGTGAAAAAAAACCTTGCAAATATTAATGTCATATATCGATCGAAAGCGCTGATTTTTCTGCACAAGATGAAATTCGCTCGCTCGAAGTTTCTAAGTCAATAAGAACACCAGTTTGAGCTTTTTAGATTGATTTCTTAAGGCTTACCTTGACCTAAAAATAATAATTAGCAGTTTCCTCAACTCCGGGTGAATAGTGTTAGCTTAATTTCAATATAAAACTTATTTTTCAAAATCATTCAGTATAATGAAGACAAAACAATAATAAAGCATATCAAACTAATAAAGTATATTTCACGTTTTTCTTAAATTAGCAATGGGTTTCAAATTCGATATTGAGCTTGATAAAAGTTCTGTCTCCCCGATTTAACGATTTTCTTGATTTAGCAATAGCATTTAAAAAAATATCGCCAGAAAAGGAATACGTATGGTTTATACTAGATTTCAAATAACGTGGCGAATGACGACAAGCTAAAATTTTTTTTTTTTTAGTCGTAGTTTAATTAGACACACGACGTTTTTCACACACTGCAGGCTTTATGCCGCAGCCGATATTTTTATATTCTTAGCAAGAACAGCGCCGCATGCGACGTTTTTTTGCGTTCTTATCAAGGACATCGCGGCAGGTGACGTTTTTTATACTCTTAGAAAGAACAGCGCCATAGGCGACATTTTTAAAATTCAGCCCGGGCAACGCCGTGCGGGTACCGCTAGTATAGGTAATAGGTAAAGCAAATCCTGAAATAAGCAGACTTCACGTTTTTTGCGATAAATAAAGCAGTAAGACGCTTAGAAACAATAAAAATTTGCTCGGAAAACATTAAAAAAAAAAAAAATGCATGTTGTTCTTGCTTATTTTTAGTGGTTTGTATTTTTAACTAGTAGCCTAATCTATTGTGTTATAGCAAATTTTAGTGTCCTTGTAAGAAAAAGGTTCCTAAAATATACTTTAACAAAGTCGATACTTTACATCATAATTCAAAAATCATAGTTTAATTATCATCTTTCTCCAACATTAAATTAAAAAAAAAAAAATGCTACAAATTTGATCTGAATTATCTGAAGATACAGATCAACGATGGGCAGCCGATCGTTACGCTGGCTCGCGAATGGCAGTGTTACGAAGCTATACTAGACTGCAACGTTTCTTGACAATGACGTCACAACGCGCGGCAGAAGAAGTGAGTAAACGGCGAGGCTTTAGGGGTTACAAGGACGAGGGTCGAAAAGACGTTACACCAACTTGGCGAAATAATCCGATTAAGCATTCTATTTGGCAGATTGTATGTTTGAAAAATCATTTGTCAGCTTATCAGAAAAAGATACAGATGAAACAAATTTAAAAACCTATTTCTTTTACATAATCATAATTTCTGTTACTGGATCAAATATATTTCTTGTTAATGTAATCATTAAAAGTATATTTTCTTCTGAAAATCGTTTTCTCCCTTCAATAATTCATATAAACAATTGGACTTTTGAACACTTTCGTTTCTCAAATAAATAATTTTTTTTATTCCTGTTCCCCCTTAGCTAGATTATTTTCCTCTATAAGTTTGTTTTTAATGTAAAATTATGATATTAACAAAAATAATAGTAATAGTAAAGATATTAACGAATGGAACAATAGTAACTATTTAGCTTTAAGCAAAGTTACAAGCCAGCAAGTCAGATATAAACCTAAACCATTCTAAATCTCGCCAAACCGCTTATGGCAAGATTGCCAACTGCTTGTGTGCTCTTATTGGCTGAGCGTTCAGTTCTAAATGAAGGAATTAGTACGCGCGGCTCTTCTCGTAAAATTGAAAATATACAACATTTTATGAAAATTATGACAAACGCTATATATGCGTAGGTTAAAATACCTTATCATATTTCTATAGCGAAGTGCTTAGTTTAACTCTAAAATCGGACACCGCGAGGAGAACTACTTTCTTCGTTTGCTCTCAGCATATTTCTCCATATTCAAGAAACTTTGCAGTTGAGTATAGCAACATCGCTTTTCGTTACGTAACTGAGTAAATAAAGATTGTGATGTAAAAATCTTAGAAATGCTGAGGTGGCAGGAATAACCCCGGGGATTTTTTGGGAACGAACGCACCGGAAGATTTGGGAGCAATGGGAACTTTGTAAGGGAAAAAATTATTTGAGCAATGTTTATTTATTTATTTGATCATTAGAACTGATTTAATTATATCTATTTCCTAACAAGTCAGAAGAAGAAATAATTTTATTTATTCAAAAATTGCATGTTAAAATTGTTGAATATGTAAAAATTTTAAGAAATTCTCACGCAAACAGAATTTCAATTAAAAATCGCAAATTAAAAAAAAAGGGAGAAAAAGCGATTATCAATAAAGTTTTATCAATAAAAGGGTATGTTTTTATGTTCAGGAAAAAAATTTGAACCATTGAAAACTTTCGGAAATGTCAATAGGGGGTGATTTTGCGGCTCAACTTCTCCTTCCCTCTTCCCAGAAGCCTTTGTTTTTCTTTCTTTCAAGCAATGTTACCAAAATTTGTAAGGTAATAATAATATATCTATGTATTTCTTTCGTCTTTCATATTTATTTAATATTCTGTTTGTTATTTATCGTCTGCAGCCTTTTTAATATTTAAAATAATTACTTCAACTTCTTATATTTTTAATACTACTACTTTTACTTATCCTTTGTCATTACGTTTTTTCTCTCTCCTTCGAAGTACGAATGCAGGAGTTACGCTGCATGTTGTATATAATGTGCATATAAAGGCATTGTAAATAAAGTAGTTATGTGTTCGTGAGGATTTCGTCAAAGTATTATTCCAAGAGTTTCAACTATTTTAAAACTGCAATTTTGCGCAACTACAAGAAAATTGGCGTTAAGAACTTTGATGCGAATCTACGAAGATGGCAAATGAAAATGGTAATTCCAAAGAATAATTAGTTTCATTACTTACAGCAGGCTCTACAAAAATCACAGCCAGCAAAAATCGGATTACAGTTCGAAAATTTAAAAGGAAATGGAGAATCTTTGTTGATTTTCCTACAAAGCTAGGAAAATTATTTATAATTACGTGGAATCGAAGGGAGAAAATGCAGATACTAAAAGGAGTGAAATATTGCTTCATACCGGTCGGTCCTAAAAGTATACAATTACTTACTACACTTGACAAACTTTGGTCCTGACAAACCAAATGCAAAATCTTACGAAGATTTAGTGAATATAATTCAGGAACATTTGCGTCCCAAGCTAAGTGAAATAGCTGAACAGAATAAATTTGCCAAAAAGACGTCAGCGCGAAGACGAGTCAATTACTGAATTCGTTACGGATTTAAAAAGGCTTAGTAAAAATTGCCACTTCTATTGCGCTCACTGCAATACTTCTGCTGTTGATGTTCATTTAAGACAACAATTCATATATGGTGTGAAAGATTCGGCTTTATTGTAGCGCTCAATTCAGTTTAAAAAAAATTGAATAAATTTTAAAATTGTCACTAGCAAATTAAATCAACAAGAAAAGAATAGCAAGGGTAAACTCCTAGGAGAGCCCACCGCTTTTCAAAATCGCCAATTTGGCGTCCATTTCGTAGAACGATAGAAGCTGCGTTTGTATCGAATCTGGTTACCAAGATTGCGTACTTATCGCCAACCACGCCAATGGGGTGGGCTCTCCTAAGATCCACTCTGCATCGATAAGTTGGCGACTCATGGTGCCAAAACTGAAAAGCCACATCCCGTGTCAGTTTGGCGATATTGGAGGTATTTGGCGAGATTCCTACAGAGCCTAACGTTAAACATAATAGAGATTTCTACAGTCATAATTATTGTAATTTGCAATTTCTGGCTTCACATGCCAACAAAACATTGCATTTCTTAAATTTTGATGTAGGCAAAGGCGTTCAAATTCAAGATTCTGAAAGGAGATTGTGATATTTTTTAGTTATGTCAATATTTTTGTCGCCAAGCAAAAATTTATGCTTAATCCAGATGCAAAATCAGTGAAACAAAAACATAAGTGTAACCCTTGATTGAAAAAACCTCATTTTGTCAAGAACAAATTAAACATTTTTTTAAAACTAAATAATAATGTATTCTTTTTCCTCCTTTTTCATTCGTGATATAGGATCTGATCCGATTGTTTGCGTCTAAGGCTCATTTTTTCTATGTTGCTTCAATACAGCTGGGAATCTGCGTACCTTCTGGCTGTTCAATTGATGATGTGAACAATATGGCAAAATATGGTGAGCGAGTCTATATTTAATTGCTGTATATATATATATATATATATCAGGGCTCGAAAAATCTTTAAAATTTTACATGCCCTTCCGGGCATGGTTGTCTAAAAATTTACATGCTTGAACAAAATTTTTACTTGTCGAGAAGTTGTTTTATTGCACATTAATAAAAACATTTGAATTTTTCACAAAGTATTAATCAGAGAAAAAATTAAATTAACAGCTTTACATCTGAACCAAGAATGATTTTAACGTTAATCGCAATCATTAAAAGATAACATTGCAAATAAAATATTACATAATAAGTCGACACAAGTCAAAATTTGCAAAATGTAAATTGTATTACCATTTTTATTGTTGACATGCATGTCCGTCTACATGTCAATTTTGAGCTCCGGTAAAAGGATGCGGTGATGTTTCAATAAAATACGGAATAATAAAGTTTTGGTAAAAAATATTTGATTAAAAAATTTAAAGATTCATTACATTACGAAATTTACGCATGTTGAATAATTTTTGAGCCCTGATATATATTTAGATTTAGATATCATTGTATCGTTTTACTGATAATCGTTATGTTCAGTTTCTTCTCAAGCTCATTTTCATGCTCATGCTGATTATTGTGAAACGAACACAAAGAAGCCTCTCAAAACAAAGAGCATCATCACAATGTAAGTGGATTGCTTTTTAACGAGCCTATTTATAATTTGAAACGAAAGTTTAAACTAAAAATGCCGTATTTATTTATTTGCGATTTTGTTTATTTATTGATTTATACTAACATCTGGTAACATCAAGGGCGCAACCAAAGAGGCGGGCAGTAGGATATAAAACTTCCCTTGTCCTGGAATCCATTTGAAAAAATGTAGGGATCATTATCTAGGCACGTCATTTCAAAATTTTCCGGCGAGGGAGGGAGGGAAGGGTTGATAATTAAATTTAACTTTGGGCGGGACCGAATATAAGGTGTATTTTATAAAAGCCGAATGGCAACAGGAAAGAAAATGTTTTTAGTGAGACCGTTGTGAACATCTACGTTAGGTTGTAGTTGTCGCTTATCGCATTTGTGTTGTCAATTAAACGTCAATAATTTCCTTTTATACGTGTGTTTCCTTTATTACACTAAGTAAAATATTACAACTCTAAATAATCCCTTATAATTCTTAATAATCCCCATCCAACACATGTTACAAGTATAAAAGAACGAAAAGCTTAAACCCATGCATTTCTAAAAGTCGGGTCACATTGTGTTTCTAAAAGTCATGTAGTGGGAAAATGACTCTCCATTTCACCCAATTGCCGGGGCTGTTTCCCCCCCTCCGTAAACTATTTTAGTATACGCCACTTGCTAACGATGGCAAACAAAATTTCAGGTTAAATGTAAATCGTGCTTTTGGTAATTCAAGTCTTACAATGAAAATAATTCAGTGAGAAGGAAAAAGCTTATCTATAGTCTGTGTAATTAAAATGGGCATGTCAAGGTCACACAACTCTACCTTTTTCCCTTCTGGTCGCCATGGTTTCCATGTTAGGAACTTTTTCCCCACGTTAGTTTGGCGAACATAACTAAGTCTTGTTTTAGTTACTATAATAAAAAAAGACGGATTCAAATCAGATTTATGTCTCGATGGCAAAAATAGATTGCGTCAGATAAAGTATTCTAATATTTTAAACCAATCTAAGTCTTATTCTAATATTTTTATGTGTTTCAGAAAGCTATTGTATATATAATTTATTGTATTCTATATTTTGTAAATGTTAAAATCTTATCTAAACATTCCATATTTCATTTATGATGAATTTAATTGCATTTACTTAGTATCAAATATAAATAAATGGAAAATAAATTCTTTCTTATTACTTTTTCTCAATTATTCTAATATTTTGAATCGGAGGTGTAGTAATGCAATTGACTTAACTGCAATGCAAAAAAAAAAAAGTCTGGCGCTGTTATTTTTCTCGCAGTTGCCATGGTGACGAAGCAGGAAATGTGACCTTGATGCGCCTATTTTAATTACACAGACTGTAATCTAATGCTACTGTACTTTTAATACATGTAAAAATGTATTTACAAAAGTTTATTAAAAGTAGCGTAAATATTTTTTTGGGATAGTTGTGTAGTCGGCTCATTTCCTAGATGATGCTACAGAAAAAATGTTTGAAGTTGCACGATTTTCGCTTCGCCATCAATGTTCTGTATGACCACTCTTGCAGTTCACTTAGTGCATGAAAGCACATTTTCTTCGGGATTCTTTTTCATCATCGCAAGTTTTTTTGATACCGTTATGTCAAACATTAACTAAAGATACGAAAATAAATTTACCTCTGCAGCTTAAATTGCGAAATAACTGATGCGCGCTGAAAGGAAATGCGTCTTGGTAGAAAGTATGTATCGAATGGTAATCTGTACTTATTGTTTCAGAAAAATGGTCAACTAATGTGGATTCCTTTTACATAAAAAGTATTAAATAATTTACATGTTTACTTTACTAGTGCACGTACATCCATTATTGCCTGTTCCAAGCCGTAAAGAGATTTTTTTTTCTTTTTACTTAAAGAATACTTAACATCATAAGCGTGCGGAGCTTTAGAAATGGGGGTACCACCATCGTTGGTACCACTGCGCTGGTGGGGTTACCAAGAGCCCAGTTCAGATCCCCCCGGATGAGCTCCCAGGTTCAGCAGGAAATTTTGAATTAACGAAAAGGAAATTTCTTCCAAAGCGAAAAAATCGGACGGAAGTAATAGGTTTCTTCAAAGTGAAAGAAACTGTAACCATTTAAATTCAATTTTCTAACATAAAATAAGTATATTTTTCAAGGAAACCTTAGGTATATATAGTTATACATTTAATAACATTTTAGTAACATTTACATTTTTATTATTTGCATTTTATTATCATTTAATGACAGAAGCTAAATTAATAATTACACAACTTAATCAAAATGTCAGCATATTTTTAGCACACGTTTTTGTTTAAACTTCTCTTAAGTTTCATATAATTTAAGAACTCAAATATTCCATTTTATTGATTCTGAAGACTTATTAAATACATAAGTGATATTAAATAACGTTGATAACTCTAAAATACTCTTTATTTATTCAAAATTAAAGATGCATCATAAAATATGCAATATATGGTGAGCGAGTCTCTTCCAAAGTAAAAAAAGCAACAAAAGAAGGACCGGAAGAAAATTAATTTCTTCTAAGAGCGTTAAATATAAAAAAAGAAACTTATTCCTTAAGAATTAAAATAAAAACATATTTTGGCTTAACTTTAAATAACTAATAATTCTTTATCAGAGAATTAATAATTAATAGTAATGCAAAAAGTTTTAGGACATTAATTTTTCAAAATCAGCATACTGATATGTATGCTGGAATAATAATTTTTTTGGTAATTTATTACACAGTATACTTTCAGATGGGAATGTTTTTTTTTTTTTTTTTTTTTTTTTGAAAAAAAGAACGCAGTTATGAAGGAATTCTTTCATTACTGTATAGACTTTTTCTTTTGCATCAATGGCAGAAGCACTATTCCCTTTACAAAGCTGTAACGAACCATCTTTTCAAATTATAACCAATATTGTGCATAAATACCTGTCAGATTTTATTATTACTTTCTTTAAATAACTTATTTTTCCAAATATTGAATTTTTAATATTAATTGTCTACTTTACATTTGATGTAAATAATTATACTAATAGTGAATTCTCTCATAGGCTACTTTATTTTAATTTTTGACTGCTTTTGTTTCCTCTTTATTAAAAATATTTATAACAATAATTAGAAACACTTAAAAATGTCTGAAAATACATCTTTCTTTAATTTTCGGTTCTTTAAAGTTCTTGGAAAAGTGGGAGAACTTTGGATCTGTATCACCCATGCAAGAGCACTAGAAGCAATCTCTAGTAACAATCTTCTATTATTTGGGCTTTAAATACCTAAATTCTGTAATATAACAATATTGGCGCGAAATTAAACATGTAATTCCTCCCTCGAAATGACGTCATGTTCCTTAGCCAATACAACATCAGATGAGTAAAAGTGAACGCCATAAGTTTAGCCGCCTGTTCACCAAACCAAGCTTTTGAGTTATCTCTTGTAGCGCCATCTATGGAGAAAGCCATATATTTCTAACTCCTCTTTAGAATAGTCTTTTTCTTTTTTTTTTCTGTAAACGATCCTTTTTTTTCTAAATTCGAAGTTAAAAGTCATATTCTGATGAAATGAATTTTATAATGCATGTTTACGGATCCCAACTGTTATAGATATGCATGCAGGAAGCAAGTGAATTGCAGACTCGTGAAAACAGAAAATAGAAATACCAGCGAAAGACAATTTTCACAAATCCCAATTGTTTCAGCGAAAATTTTAGGGGGGGGGGGAGCGAATTGCACAATCTAGAACAGAAAAATAGACAAACAATTGAAAGAAATTGAGGACATAAAAATAAATAAATAAATGAATTGGTGCTGAAAGTTTTGAAATTAATGGGGGGGGGGGGGGACTGCGCATATAAGATAGCTAACAAAAAAAATTATTTAAAAAGGACAGTGTTCAATTTTTAAAAATAAAAAATAAATTAAATAATCCGAAAACTATATAGTTTAAAATATTTTTAAAGTGAAAAGGATAAAAAAAACAAATTAATAAAATTAGTCCAATTAGCTTTTGCTGTGAGTGGTTTTTTTTAGTAAACACACGGTACGCCGACATTTTTGCAGATCCCCGTAGTTGTAGCAATGCATTGAGATCAAAAACGAATCGCAGAGCACACGGGGGAGAACGAAAATACAGAATAGAAAAATTACTAATTAATTCTAACTAGTTCAAAACTGTAATGCTTTCTTTCGCTTATCTTTCATACTGTAATCCAATGTGTGTGACGATGTGGGAATTGTTTTTTTTTTTTTTTTGCTCAACTAAAGGAGTACCAATTGTGTTTTACGCTGTAGTACAACGCATAGTAAATAACCGCAAGCTGCAACCAGTCTTTAGTATGATTGGATTACACTAAATATTTAAATCATCGACCTTAACTAAAATGAAAAGTCAAATTCCCCTGGAAATTTTTGAACGGAGCGCACGTGTACAGACGAGCTGCGATTGATTCCATATTCTGCGCCCTCTTTTCCTTTGTTTCAACGTTATTGCCTATGATATGTCACCAGTGAAGCTAGTTCCCTAGGGAACGAAGGCTTGACGGCTAACATGGCAAATCCTGTTAATGATTTCCAAATGGCGCAGGAGCTGGATGGGGATGTCAGCATCTCACCGCCCTCTGCTTCCAACTCTCTGCCGGACCCCAGCAGCTTCCTCAAATGCACCAAAAGATTTGGTAAGATCCTAATTATGCATGGTTTTTACCCCACTGACCTTAATAAACAAATCAATAACAATTCTAATCCTAATGAACTAAACACCCTTGTTAAAGAATTAAACACCATCCACCACCTACTTACTAACTTTACTAAAATAACCACCCAAGAACAAGAAATCCTAAACTCTATAAATCAGTTGAGAATTGAAGCAAGTGAACGGCGTAGCCGTCTCTTATGGCAAATGGTGGCTGACCACCAAGCCGACAAAATTGAATTAACTGCAGAATTAAAAAGTACCAAGGCTCAACTTACCGACCTTAGCAGCCCATTCGAAAGCCTTCGTACTGCTATTGAAATGCAAAATTCGGCTACCCCCAATTCAAGCATAACTACCTCGCCCCCCCCCCCCTCCAAAATTCCAGCCCTAAAAAGCAATAATACCAAGGTGAACCCAAAATCGAACAATGCTAAAAAAGCCCCCCTCCCCCCCAGGTCTCTTCGTGGTAAAGCCTGGTCCCAAAACAATAACTCCTTCAAAGCCCTATCCAACCTTCCTGACACCCAACAGGACAACCCTGAAGATGTGGATGAGATGACAAATGAAGAAATTCCGGACCAAAGTAATGAACCCACCAAGGATTCCTCTCCCCCCTCTCCTCCTACTAGTAATAGCTCCTCCCAGCCAATTCCCTCTACTTCAAGCCAAACCCCCTCTACCTCAAACATCCAAAACCCCTCCCCCTTCTATTCCTTCATTTTCGTTTCAAGATAATCAACCAAATAAAGAGAGAACCCCCCTCCCATCACCATAGGAAATGTAACAAATCCCCAAGAATTACTTAAAACCCTCTCTGAATGCACTAGCTCAGAGGTTATAGGAAACTATAAGGCTACTGAACAACTCCTCACTGTGGAACCCCAAAATGCTATTCCTTATCGCATCATTAGGAATTTTTGCGAGCAGCATAACTACCCTTCCTTCACCCGCCTACTAGACTCAGAGAAGGACCTCAGAGCAGTCATCAGAGGTCTCCCTCTAAATATGAATACACATTATATAGAAGAAGCACTTAATGAAGCCGGTTTCAACCCTTCCAAAATCACTCAAATGACTAGAGGTAAAGAGAAAATCCCCATGCCCCTCATATTCGTTCAACTCCCCAAAAATGAGCAAAACAAAAATATTTATAACCTTTACAGCCTGAGATGTTTCAAAATTAAAGTCGAACCTCTTAAACGCAAGCCCGGCCCAACCCAATGTTATCGCTGCCAGCGATTTTTCCACAGTTCGCATCTCTGCACCCTCCCCCCCCCCCCCCCAGGTGTCTTATTTGTGCTGATCAGCACTGGACACGTGATTACCCTATCAAAAATGTTGAAAATAACTCCCCCAAGTGTGCCAACTGCTCGGGTCCCCACCCTGCTAACCATAAAGAATGTCCAAAGCGCCCACAAATCAAGAAACCTGAACCCCCCCCCCCCCCCCCCAAAACCTTGTAAACTTCCCCTGTTTAAATCCTAACCTCCCTCCCCATCCTTTCTCCTACTCGCAGGCTGCCCAACTTAATGTGCCTCCCCCCCCCCCTTAGTGCCATCACTATGCAAAGTCTCCCTTCCATTTTAGCTGATCTTCTCTCAAAAATTCATATCCTCCGTGATAACGTTAACCAATTCTTAGCTAAAGCTGTTTAATCATGCCCCCCTTTGATTCGCACAAATTGCTTTCTTGGAACGCTGACGGTCTTAATAAACCTAAGCTCCTAGAATTAGATAACTTCGTCCAGGAGTTTTGTCTGGACATAGTATTACTGCAAGAAACCAAGCTCAAACCTAGTGATAAACTTTATCTCCCCAACTTCATTGTTTACCGCAACGACCGGGTTACCGGACGTGGCGGTGGCACCACCCTTTGCATTAGGAGAAATATCAGCCACACTCTTGATCCTTGCCCCACCCCCTCCTTGGAAAATACGACAATCTCCATCCCCCTTGACAGCTTGGATTCCCTTTCTATTTCCTCCTATATTCCGCCCAGGAATGCTCTAAACATTGCCGATTTAGGCCTCCTTTTAAATAAACAAAAATATGGCATCATCTTCGGTGACCTAAATGCACGTCATCCTGACTGGAACACGGGTATTCGAAATAGTCGTGGCACCCAAATTCAAGACTTCTGCGTAAACAACAATTTTAATATCCTGGCCCCCCCTTCGCCCACTCATTTTGGCACTGGTACCCCTCTACCCTTGATATTGTCATAACTAAAACTGAATCCTGGCCCTACCTAATGGAATCTATCCCTGAATTAAACTCCGATCATAATCCAGTGATGCTCATTATTTCCCCAAACAACCATATACCTAAAAAGCATATTTCCCTAAAAAATACTAACTGGAATCAATTTAAAAGTATTATTGCTACCTCCATCCCCGGCAACCCCTCCATCTCCACCCCTTCTGAACTCGATTCGGCCGCTTCCTCCTTTACTGATAAAATATCTGAAGCTCTTAAAGCAGCAACTACTGAATATCACCTGGATAATAACCCTCTTCGACTCCCCCCCTTCATCCGTGCCCTTATCAAGCAAAAAAATAAATTGAGAAAAGAATTCCAACGCACCCTTTATCCCCCCCCTTAAAACTCAAATCAATAATATGCAATCATCTATTAAATCCCTTATTTATAAGTACAATAATCACCGTTGGGAGCAAACTGTTATGTCTCTTTCCCCTAGCAACGGCTCTCTCTACAAACTTGCCCGTTCCCTCAAAAACCCCTTTAAGCCCCTCCCTCCCCTCCAAAGCGCCAATGGTGTTGCTCACACGGACACTGAAAAAGCTGAATGTCTTGCAGATACTTTTGAACTGAATTACCATCATAGTGCCCAAAATTATAATGATGAACTTATCACCAGAGTTAATAGAATTAACAACAATTATTTTAATTCCCACCCCCCGACCCCTCCTCCCCCCTAGCTTCTCCAGGCGAAGTCTTTGATATTATCAGGTCTCTGGCTAACCGAAAAGCCCCAGGTAACGACCATATCACTAATTTTACCCTAAAAAATTTGACTCTTAACGCTATTACCCACCTCACCAAGATTATTAATAAAGCCCTCATATTAAATCACTTCCCCACCCCTTGGAAAAATGCTATTGTGGTACCCATCCCTAAGCCAGGAGCCGACCCAAAATTCCCCCAAAATTACCGCCCCATTAGCCTCCTCCCAACATGTTCTAAGATTCTTGAACGAATTATTCCCTACCGACCCCAAATGTCTGACAGCCCTCTTCGCAGATGATGTAGCTATTATTACAAGCAACCCAAATAGAATGTACTGTGCCTTCCAAGCACAGAAATATGTCAAGAAAATTCAAAAATGGTATAAAGATTGGCGACTTGACATTAACCCCCGTAAAACCCAAATAGTCCATTTCAAAAAGGGAAATAGAGCAAAAAATCCTAAGAAAATTAATATCAAAAATGTTGACATCCCCTACTCACAGAAAGCTAAATATTTAGGGGTCACCCTAGATAAAGGTCTTCGGTTCAATATTCACTCTAAAGAGGTTGTTGAGAAAGCTAAATTCAAACTCTACGCCCTACAGCCCCTCCTCAACAGAAGAAGTAACCTCCCTCTAAAAACTAAATTACTACTTTACAATCAAATTATCCGCCCTGCCCTTCTTTATGCCTCCCCCATTTGGGGTTTCACTGCCAAGACTAATATGTACAACCTTCAAATCCTTCAATCCCGCACCCTCCGAATCATTACTAATGCACGTTGGTATGAGAAGAATAAACATATTCATAATGAAACAAATACCACCTCCATTTCAAGATACATCAAAACTAACGCTATTAAATTTTACTCACAAATTGAATCTCATGCCAACCCTACAGTCAACACTCAGAACACCTATTTTACTACAACACATAAATACAAATACCCCTACAGCACCTCTCTTCTATCATTTGACTCTCTTGCCACGGCAAGAAACCCCCTCCCACCCCTCACCTAATGTGTTTCCCTTCCCCGTTTCGCCTCTCGCTCTCGTGACTTACTCTGTTTAGCACCCCTTGCCCTCTCCCTCCCCTCCGTGCCTAACTGTTAGCCGGTTCTCAGAAACGTGTACCGTTCCCAAGCGTCTATACTGATCCCACGCGTCTCCATGGTTCCGAAGCGCCATTCATTGATCCCATAAGCAGATCTCCCTCTGTAAATGAACAGTGTTACCGCTCCATGGTCCATTTAGTTTCACTCAATGGACCCTTCACTTGTTTTCAAGTAAATTTTGTAATTATAAAAAAAAAAAAAAAATAGAAGAAAAAACCAACTTGCTGTGACTACGAATTTGCTCTTCCAACCAGTCTCCCCTTTACAGCTATCCTTTACTTCACCAGATGCATGAACCCCTCCCAACCTTTTGCACTTCCGACGCTTGCGTCTTTCTCTGCTCTCGGTCTACCGAGAGAAATTACGAACCTCCCTCCCCCCTCTATCTCGCATGAACTAATCATATAACTTTCGGGAAAAAGGAGCTTCGCTCCGAGCCCGCCTAATACTTAGTCCTAGTCCTAGTTTAATGAAAAGTTCCTGTGTTCTCACTGGCAGAAGGTCTGGCATTCTGTTCCTCGCGAGGGACAGTGAAGTCGAGAAAAACTCATAATTTAAAATACCGCCATCAGGTGCGTTCGTAGTTAAAAGCAAAATTGGACGTTGCGAGATGAAACGGTTTTGCCGTTCCAAATTCGACATTATACCGTCCAACCCGATTAAAAATACCCGACAAATTTTTTGTATGTGGCGACATCTTGTGAGGCAAAATGAAATACCAGCCAGAACCAACTGTTCAAAATTCCTAAAGATTCAAATTTGCAAAAAATTATGTCTACCTTTATAACGCTTTTTTCAAACACAAAATTAGTTCAATTTTGCAATATTTTGGAAATCTTTTCTTTTTCTTAAAACTTTCAAAGAGTTTTACGATAAAAGAACTATACGCATGAACGATCGTGCTTCGTTTGCAAATCAACGAATCCGAACCGTTAAAGCAATTTGTTCAAGAAAAAGGGAAATACGCATGCGTTATGTAAGTGGGTCTTGATAATACTATTAATTATTGTAATAAAAACCAGTAAATAGTAACGAGCATGTCGAAAGAAGATTATTTATGAGAAACAATTTAATTATCATGATTGTTGTTAATTATCATTCTCGTTCTCGCATATGTGGAATTATTTTTTCTTTCAAAAACTTGTTATAACAATTGGGATCTACAATTTTTTTGACGTGCGTTTACGAAAATAACTCACAGCAAAAGTTAAGTTGGTTTCTTTTTTTCTTTACTTATTTATTTACACATGAATGGTTAATCTATAGCGGTTGGGATCCGTAAAAATGCATTTCTAATAGTCACCGGTGTGATGATTGATTAAATGCTGCAAATATAACGATGATATGATAAATGCATTGAACTTAAGCATTTGACACCGTAAGGGAGTGGAGACGATGACAAGCTGATCGGTCAAGTTTTCCGACTTGAACTATTAGTTAAACATTCAGTTTTTTAAGCAATGATTTTAGTGACGTGACCAGTTAGTCAGACATTTGGCGACTTCATCCTTAGCCCACCCCTTGCCAACTAGTCTGAAGTGGGAGGCCCTTTTCACGTGATCTGCAAACTTGGGAAACAAAAGGGAAGTCATTGACTCAGTCGGCAGGTGAGACCGCAACTTGTCCCAGACGTTGGGACGACAAGTCAAACGGTCAAGGAGTCAAAAAATATGTTAGAACTTTTCGTGACGATCATGTGAATTCTGTTATAGTTTGCTTTCGATCACGCACTTTGTTTTTGCCTCATTTATTCATTTCCCGCCAACATTTTCACGGATCCCAACCGTTATAGCAAAAAAGCATGATATGTAATACATGGCAATGAGGTGTCATTCATGTTGCTTAAAGAAAGAATTAAATATTTACTCTTAATTCAAGGCAGCTGGAAATTCTATAAAAATCAGCTCGGTTTTCCCTCCTTAAATATGTTGTAAAAGCGGTTCTTTTTTGTTTTTTTAGAAATGTTTTTATTTATTCTACTACTGATCTAGTTTATAGAATATCCAGTCTTTGAATCTTTATCGTTCGATGCCGTTGGTTGTACCATAGTGGATGTAGTCAGGGTGTCTGGTTCTGTGGGTGACACATGCTTGCCGGCTTTTCCTTTCTGCTTTGTTTGGTGCATCGGACGCATCAAGTGTCTGTTGTCGTTAAGTAGAACAAAAATCTTTTTCTTACAAACTTGTTTTGTTAATCAATTTATAAGTACCCTCCAAATTACCCGCGGGCTACTAAAATACCCGATTTTTGGGTCCCCGCACATCACAGCGGGTATTTAAGTGGTGCCGCCAATTAAATACCCGCACATTGGCAAGACTGGAATTTGACGACTTAACGAGCTTGCACATTTTAATTTTGGTGACATGAAAATACCAAAGAAAAGAATACACCAAATGGAACTTGCAATTACTTTCATTAGTATTAATACAGAAGACATTTTGGGTTGGAGGTCAATCCTCCCTCCCGCAGACACACAGAATTTAGAGCAATCCTAGTAGTACAGTAATATACAGAAATCAATTCCCCAAGATAAAATTTTGGTTCCGTCCCTGGTGTTGCATAATAAGTAAAATAAAGAAATGTAATTTTAAAGCACAGAAACGCTATGTTACACCACTTAACAAAAGATATATTATTTCATGCGAAGCATTTTCGTTTCTTGTGTAAAAAGGTTGTAAGTTATTCTATGCAAAATATTCTTTTAAGCTATTTTTTTTTAAAGTTTTCTTTATCAAATTAACATTGAATTTCATTTTTAATAGTCTTACTCTTGCGTATAAATTAAAATAAAATATTGTTCGTTTAAAAAAAAAATCAACGGAATTAATTACAATAAAATCTGTTTCTCAGGACCCGACTAACGTCCGTCCAAAAATGGCGGTTTTCAGACATTGTTTAACTATACAAAAATTAACTAACAGGGAATAAAGCACATATATATATGTATAAGTGTATATATATATATATATATATATATATATTTATTTATTTATTTATTTATTTATTTATCTTACTAGTTATTATCTAAGAGAGACAAGTTATTCATTTAACGGTGCAAAATTTAATTTTTTAAAAAGGAGCATTAAAATTTGAATATGGGAAGGTCGTAAACATACGCTTGTAAAATAAGAATTTAAAAGTGATCAGTTAGAAATACTCGGCTGAACAAGCCTTTTGCTTGTTTCCTGTATTCTGAACTATATGGCGCTGCTAAACAAAACAGAAAATAGGGCGGGTATTGGAGGGTATTTTTGCCTGTGTTGAAGGCTACGGGGAACTTGCGCTGTTGTCATCCTCGTAGGCTACGGTTGGAGGGTAAGGACTTTTTTATTTCCAAACGACAACACCGGACTAGATGCAACGAAATCAATGTTTTCAGTTTTTACGCTTAGTTTTTAATGATTTTGTCACTTACGTGAGACGCGCCAAGAGGTACAGAAATATACTTTTCCGGTAAACAATAAATATTTAGACAGAAGTACTCTAAAGATTTCCTTCAAGAGCACAACATTAATGACAGAAAATCATGTTCGTATGAGACTAAAACACTACTTCTTAGAATGAAAAGTCAACTAACTAAAAACGTTAGTCGAAGACGTCAGCAAAAACAGGTTTCAATTGACGAGCTTAATGAAGAGGGTTGGGGGTCAATCTCCTTAGAAAATCCTTGGCTTTAATTAAAGCATATTGCCAATACTGTTGTAGTAA
Organism: Octonoba sinensis; assembly: GCA_038502835.1. Lineage (NCBI taxonomy): Eukaryota > Metazoa > Arthropoda > Arachnida > Araneae > Uloboridae > Octonoba > Octonoba sinensis. The sequence continues at coordinate 85,298,951 of CM076605.1, read as the reverse complement.
ATACACGGTGTCAAAGAATTTTTAGTACTAGGTTTACAAAATAAAATAAAAACTAGTAATTATGTTTTTTCAAATTATTTTTATTCAAAATAATCTCCTTCGGCTTCAATACACTTGTTACAGCGGTTTAGCAACGATTCGAACGCCTGCTTCAGCTCACATGGCGGGACTGCCGTCGAAGCTGTCTGTACACAGTGTCAAAGAATTTTTAAGCCTACAGCTGGAACTAAGCTTACAGTGGCGCTATCTGTGTTACCGAGCATTCGCGAAACTCCTTAACAATTATTCTGATAAAGTAGCATATATGCTCCCTGGGGTTTTCCCCTACTTTCTATTTGAAAAGTGACGTCAGCGCGAATGTTACATTGTTATTTGCTCGCCCTTACTCTCATAAAGTAGCATACGTGCTACTTTAGGAGAATAATGGTTATTTATCAGCTGATTCACTGCCAAAACCTCAGTTCATTTGTTTACTTTGATGACATGGACTCTATACAAATAGCTTTGCTATACTACAACTTAACCCTTTAGAAAGTGTCGAAAGATTTTTCATTATTTTCTAAGCATTTCAGTAAAATTTTATTCAGTGAACAACTTCGTCCTAAATTATGTACCGATGCGGAGATTTTACGGAAAGGAACTAAATAAACTGTTTGAAGAAACTTTATTAATTAAATAGCGTTCTCTCCCCCGCGCCCCCCCCCCCCTTTTTTTTTTTTTTTTGTATTATTTTTTCAAATACTTTTTCTGTCTTTTAAAAAAATTCACATGGAGATCTGTAATGTGCTGAAAGGATAAGAGCATAATGAAGCCCTATACGTACATGTTATCTTTAGTAACAACCAAGATTTTGGACCTTGACATTTCAGAATTCAATCATATTTGTGTTAAATCCCCGGAATTAAAAAAAAAATGCGGAACCTAACAAAGTCTACTAGCTGCCACTCACAAAATTATTCATAGTCTTCGCACCAAGTAATGCTACGCAGGTACGCTGGGAGAGGGTGGGGCGTTTGGGGGATAACGCCCCCTCCCAAGTTCCCTTTGTTTGAAGCCATATTGCCAATCCTTGTAAAGTAACACATATCCATGTAAAAGGTTTAACAAAGCAGCAGAAATTTGTGGTAGTGTCAGGTTGAACTAATGGCAGGTACAGAAATCGTGTACAGGTGCAATAATGAAAGAAAATAGAAATTCAAATGCAGCGAAATGTATCCAAGCTTACTATTATCCTTAGTTGTGCAAAGCAGATGTTATTCATCGGTATAGTACTTTTATCGATTTTCTGCTAGTTCTTCAAAATCTACGTTTAGTTGTAGATCCGCCACCAATCTTTAGGGCGTTTCGAGATCGAACTGTTTTAGTCAAATACTAGTATATAGGTGGCTATATGGTGTAGGTCGGTATTACAACTGGATAGTCATAGAAACATAAGTTTATTTTTCAAAATTGAAAATTCTAACTACTTTGAGATAATTTCAACCGACTTCCCAAAGGATGAAGTTATCTATTCATATGTTGTGTGTGTGCGTGTTTTTTTTTTTTTTTTTTTTGTCCAGCGAGATAACTTCTCATTGGATCAACTGATTTTGATGATTTTTTTAATTGATCGAGGGTGGTCTCCCATAGGTCCCGTACCCATATTCTGTAATTAGGAAAACAATAATGGGCAGAAATATAGCCATTTTTTGTTTTTCCACGTATAACTTTTGACTCAATGAACTAATTTTAATGACATTTTTTTAATCGATAGAGGGTTGTCTAACTTAAAAATCGTACATCAATTGCCTGCAATTGAGGCGCCTGGAAGCAAAGGGGTATAAGTGACAAAATAAAAAATTCGGAGATAACTGGTGCTGCACCCGAACATCGTTTAGAAACAAAAAAAACAGCATTAAAGGTCCCATAAGATCCAAACTTTGAAACATATATTTTATTTGATTGCGTATTCACGTAAAAAATGTACTTACCCTATAAATAATCAAATAAAATAATTTTTGTAGAAAAAAAGAACAGACTTCAATTTAAAATTGCGCTAAAAAGTAAAAACAAAATCATTCTTTAAGCAACATCGATCCAACTTTTAAGCATAATTTTTGAAGTCGGTGCAAAATTAGTATTGATAAATCCTTTGTGATCATGAATTAATTGCAAATATAAATGGCCCAGTGTTTGCAACAGTTCCAATATAAGGACACAGTAACACATGGAGTAATGGTCATTTGACTGCCGTAATTTAGTGCCGAGCTCTAAAATTATGTTTAAAAGTCGGATCAATGTTGTTTAAATAATGATTTTGTTTTTTACTTTTTAGCGCAATTTTTAATTTAAAGCCGATTCCATTTCTTTTAAATTATTTAACTTAAATTTTAAAGAAACAGTGATGTTAGTAAAGCGAAACTGCATGATCAATGTATTGTTTTATGCGTTGAAACACTTTTACAAATGTATTTCTTTATTTAGATCTGTCTACACTGTCTTGGGTCTTTTGATGCTGATTGGAACATTTTTAGATTCACGTCTTCAAAAAAAGAAATGTCTCAGCAAAAGTATGTAACTCGTTAAATAATAGAATATTGCTTTTTGTTTGAAATAGGAATTTCATAATGTATTTGCTTGTAATCCGTGTGGTTACAATATTTTATTGGGCTTTTAAGACCAAAGTAAATATTAAACAAAACAAGATTCAGGGTCTCTATACAAAAATACTATGATAAATCAAAACTCATCCTTTCTATATATTTTCATAATTGTATGCAATTTTCTTAATTGTGTAAATTATGATTTTTTTTTCTTTTTTTGGAAAAGTGTGCACTTTAGAAATTTTATATTGCGTTATGTTGAATAAAATAATACAAGATAAAAAATGTTTTAAGTTACACGGTTTAATTTATCCAGCCGCTTCTTCCGCTGTGTTGAAGTTTCTTTTTTCGCCATGATTTTAGTATTTTAAAATTCAAAACATAGTTGCATTATCCGAACAATTCCAAACAAAGCTATCGTTGCCATCCGACAAATAATAGCTCTGATAATTTCCTCAGAGCCAAAAGTATTAATTTTTTCCTAATTAACGTTATAATAAATTCTAAACTAGATGGAATACTGTATTGTCATCAAAGATAAGCTTGAGTGCAAAGTTTGAAGATAATTTATACAGTAATAGTAATAGTGATCGAAAACCGCTTTACAAACTTCCGTGACAAATCAAGTTAAATAAAACCGTGTGATAAAACTGTATGAAAAACAAGTTAATGAAATATAAACATAACATTTTTAAAATTTAACTTAAAAATCTAGTAAAAATAATGATAATAATAACAGTGGAATACAAAAAGTAAATTTTTTTTTTTTTTTTTTTTTTTTTTTTTTTTTTTTTTTTTTTTTTTTTTTTTTTTTTTTTTTTTTTTTTTTTTTTTTTTTTTTTTTTTTTTTTTTTTTTTTTTTTTTTTTTTTTTTTTTTTTTTTTTTTTTTTTTTTTTTTTTTTTTTTTTTTTTTTTTTTTTTTTTTTTTTTTTTTTTTTTTTTTTTTTTTTTTTTTTTTTTTTTTTTTTTTTTTTTTTTTTTTTTTTTTTTTTTTTTTTTTTTTTTTTTTTTTTTTTTTTTTTTTTTTTTTTTTTTTTTTTTTTTTTTTTTTTTTTTTTTTTTTTTTTTTTTTTTTTTTTTTTTTTTTTTTTTTTTTTTTTTTTTTTTTTTTTTTTTTTTTTTTTTTTTTTTTTTTTTTTTTTTTTTTTTTTTTTTTTTTTTTTTTTTTTTTTTTTTTTTTTTTTCAAAAAATTACTCTATTTTAGCCCCTCCCACCCCAACGTATTTCACCCCCACTACCTCCTCCACCCTTGATTTTGCCATCACGAACCTTGCCCTCCCCTATCTAATTACTTCTAATCCAATTCTGTCTTCGGACCACAACCCCATCTCCCTGACCCTGTCTCTTGGAAGTGCTCTGCCAACTTCCCAGCACGTTGCGACCACAACTAACTGGAGCCACTTCTACTGCCTGGTGCACGAAAAAATCTCGGGAAATCCCAAAATCACCTCTGCGTCTCAGGCAAACGAAGAGATCTATAACCTTACCAAGGCCCTCAGTGACTCCTATCGTGCTGCCTCTAAAACGGTTATCTCAAAAACTACCCCCACTAGGCCCCCCCCCCCCCCCCACATTCGTCGGCTCATCAGGACAAGAAACAAGATGAGAAAGGAATGGACCAGGACCCTTCACCCTCCTCTCAAGACCCAGATCAACGGCCTCAACAACACAATTAAGACCCTCATTACTGATTTTAGGTCCCACAGCTGGGGTAACTTTCTATCCTCCCTCCCCGCAAATAATAGGACCTTGTACAAGCTCGTTAGGAACTTCAGTGACCCCTTTCGGCCGATCCCAACCCTTTCCACTCCTTCTGGTCCTGCCACTACTGACGAAGAAAAGAGCGAGGCTTTCGCTAGCTACTTTGAAGCGAGCTTCACTAATGCTACCCCCTCTCCCATCTCCAGCCTTGTCAACTCGGAAGTGATAAATTTTCTTTGCAGCAACACTGTAAACTCCCCTGACTCCTTCTGTACCCCTGATGAAATTAACGCAATAATCAAAAGTCTCGCCAACAAAAAAGCACCTGGCAGTGATGGCATCTCAAATTTAATGCTTAAAAACTCCCCTCTCAAACTAATCACTTGCCTCACTAAAATTTTTAACAGCTGCCTTCGCCTTAATTACTACCCAAAAATCTGAAAAAATGCCCTGGTTATTTGTATCCCCAAGAAAAACTCCACTCTAAGCGATATCTCCAGCTACAGGCCCATTAGTCTCCTCAGCTCTATGGGTAAAATCTTTGAACGGGTCATTAACGCCAGGATCCACACCTTCACAAACGACAGAAAAATTATCCCTGATGAGCAGTTTGGCTATAGGACCAAACATAGCACCACCCACCAGCTACTCAGGAATGTAAACCACGTCATCGAAGGCTTCAACACCCATCAGCATACGGTTGGGATTTTTCTCGACATCAAAAAAGCCTTTGATCAGCTCTGGCATTATGGTCTGATCTTTAAACTAATTAAATTTAATTTCCCCGGATCGGATCGGACGTGAATTTTGAACTGGGGCGGAGCGAAGCTCCTTTGCCAGATATAATGGATTGGGGGGGGGAGGGGAGTGGCGAGAAGGACGTGGTAGGGAAAGTGCGGCGCAGAGGCAGCGAAGTTCCGGCAGACCACCATGAGCTGAACAGAGAGAGGCAAGGGAGATGTTTTAGGGTTGCAATGCTCTTAAAAAAAAAAAAAAAAAAACCTTTTCAGGGCCACACGGGGGATATTAAACTGTCATGAGGAGAGGGAGAAAAAACTGGTGGGTAACTGGGGAGGGACTGGTCGGGAGGAGCGGTTACAGTAATGGTCGGCAACCACGGCATGGGAAGGAAGGAGCGAAGAACGCAAACGGGCGAGGGGAACGGCAGAAGCGGGGGAGCGTGCTACGGCATGGCTGGGAGGGAGAGCTGGGGATTGGGCTTGGGATGGCGCGTCGTGCTAAGGGTATCGAAGTCGATGTATTGGCAGTGGGAGGGGAAGTTGATCTTGCAGTGGGGGCGAGGGTTGTTGAAAGTGGATTGGGTGCTGATGAGTGGGTTAGGGTGGGAGTGAAGGGTGCTAAAAAATTTACGGGCTTCGCGAATAATTTGAAAGGAGATGGAATCGATGTTAAGGGCCTTGTGTATGTCGTCATTCCGAACATACCAGGGGAGGCTGCTAATCTGCCTTAGGAGCTTGTTCTGAGCTACCTGCACATCTTTGAGTAAGGTTTTGGAGGAATGGCCCCAGAGGACAGCAGCGTGAAGGAGAATGGGCTTAAGGATGGTGGTGTAGAGGGTGCGTTTACTATTGTTTTTCCTATGAAGGAGTCCCCTCATGAGGTGGGTGCGCAAGGCGAGCTTTGCTTTAGTTTTATTTTTGTGAGTTTTGAATGTGAGACCCTTGTCGAAATGGACACCAAGGTATTTAATATTGTCGCTATAGGGGATGGGGGTGTTAAAAATTTTAAGTTGTTTGGGGTTTTTGCAGGGCCTCTTCTGAAATGAATAATTTGGGTTTTGTCAACGTTTATTTTGAGATGCCATAGGTCGTACCAGTAAGAGAGTTTATGGATATGATCTTGGGCGTGCCGAGCCGCCGTGGCACTTCGAAAATGGCAGGAGAGGAGGGAGAGGTCGTCGGCAAACAGGGAGAGCTGGGTTTTGGGATGAAGGGGGATGTCAGAAACGTAGAGGTTGAAGAGGGAGGGCCCGAGGACGCTGCCTTGCGCCACACCACTGCTGATTGGACGAGGGGAGGAAAGGGAGTGGATTATTTTAACTTGAAAGGTTCTATTATGGAGGTAATTAATTAGGAAATGAATAAGGTGGGGGGGGGGGAAGTTAAGCTTAATTAATTTATATATTAGCCCATCATGCCATAGTTTGTCAAAGGCTTTGCTAATGTCGAGGTAGACACCGATGGTGTGCTTTTTACGGTTAATGCCATCGGTGATATGATTAATGTTGCGGAGGAGTTGGTGGAGGGTACTGTGGTTTGGCCGGAAGCCAAATTGCTCATTTTGGAGGAGATTATTATTATTGACGTGATTATCGAGGCTGCGTTTGACAATTCTTTCGAAAATTTTGCTGAGGGCGGAGAGGAGACTGATGGGGCGGTAGCTGCTGACCTCGTTGGAGGGGGAACCGGGTTTGGGGATGCAAACGACGAGGGCGTGCTTCCAGGCGTCAGGGAAATAGGAGAGGCGCAAGCAGGCGTTAAAAGTTTTGGCAATGTTGGTAATAACGTTAAGGGGGGTGTTCTTAAGTAGTCTATTATTAATTTTATCATTGCCGGGGGCTTTATTGTTAGGGAGTTTAGAGATTAAATCATTTACTTCGGAGGGGGTACAAAAGAAGTTAATGGGTGGGGGGGGGAAGGGGAGTAGTGTTATTAATAAAGTTTTGAATGGCGTTGCTGACTTCCATGGTATGGCGGTTACAGGGAATGGGGTTGGTAAACTGCTCTTCAAACGAGTCCGCAAAAGCGTCAGCTTTTTCTTCGTCGTTGAAGAGCTCGACATTGTTAACTTTCAGGTGGGGGATGAAGCTAGCGCCTCTCCTAGTGTTTTTGACGAATTTGTAGAGGGAGGGGAGGTCTTTGGAGAGGTCGGAGAGGTAGTTTTCCCAGTTTTTATATCTATGGGCTTTAAGTTTTTCCTTTACTTCGTTGGTAAGGCGGTTTAACTCGGTTTTATGGTTGGGGTACCCGGAGTTTTGCCATCTTTTCTTGGCTCTGTTTTTTTCCCTAATAAGAATCCGAATGTGGGGGGGGAGGCGGACAGGGTCGTTGGGTATGGTACGATTTGTGGTGGCTTGGTCATATGCTGTCAGGAGGTTCTGAGTAAGTTTATTAATATTGTTATCAATGTCGTTAGTGCTGAGAAGGGTGGGGTTACCGGGGATAGAGGAATGTAGGGATACGTAATATTTATTCCAGTTGGTGGTTTTGATGTTGTGGGTGGGCTTAGGGAGGGGGCCATAAAATTGAAGGTGCAGGAGGACGGGGTTATGGTCAGAGGACAGGGAACAAGGGGAGCGGATGAAGCGGGGGAGGGTGATGCTAGTGAGGGCAAGGTCGAGGGTGGCCGAACACGAATTTCCAAAGAAGGTGGGGGAGTCCGGGGCAACAATTTCATAATCCTTTCCGCCTGCATAGCCGAACAGCGCGGCGCCCCCGGCGCCGGGACGCCCGCCGCTCCAAAGGACGTGCCTGGCGCTAAAGTCTCCCATTATTATGAAGTTAGGGCTGCGGGAGCAGACCAGGCCAAGCTCGGCAGCATCTATGGCGGTTCGAGGGGGGGCGCAGAAAGAGCATATAGCAATCTGGGTGCTGCCGACGGTGAGGGAGACGGCAGCGCCCTCAAAGGAGCGGGAGTCGAAGTGCAGGCAGCTGGGGCCAAAGCACGACTTTGTAAAAATGAGGGCCCCCCCGCCCCTGCCGGCGCCGCGGCCACTGCGGTGGCAGACGAAGTTCGGGAGGCAGATCCGGTTTGCGGGGAGGAGCCTCGCCTCTTGAACGAGCACAACGTCGACGTCATGCTCCCCGACAAAGTCCGAGAGTTCGATGATCCGGGCGAGAAGCCCGTTCGCGCTCCAGGAAAGCAACCGAAAAGAGCCAAATGGGGCCATTATTGAGGGCCTCGGCGAACATGGCCTGGAGGGCCTGCACCTGGGAAATCATGCTACTAAAAACATTGCCAGAGGCAGCGAGGAGAGCTTTCCTTCCATTGGGGGCCGGACCAGGGAGGGAAGCAGGGGGGGAGGCCAGACTAGACAATTGCTGGCTAACGATCCCGAAAAGCAGCAATCCCCCATGCCCCTCTTTATTGTCTGCCTACCCAAGAATGACGATAGCAAAGCTATCTATAAAATTCAAACTTTTTCCCACCTTCGTGTTTCTGTGGAGCCCCTCAAGCGCAGAGAAGGCAGGATCACCCAATGCTTCAGATGCCAGCAGTATGGCCACTCAAGTCGCTGCTGCACTCGCCCTGCAAAATGCCTCAAGTGTGGCCTTGACCACTTTACCTACTGCTGTGAAAAAAACCCAGATACGGCCCCTACTTGTGCACTATGCGGTGGCGAACATACGGCGAACTCCCCCGACTGCCCCAAGAGACCCGCTCCAGGGGAAAACAAAAAGAAAAACATCTGGGAGCGAAGAAAAGAAATTATTGATAAAGCTAAGGAAATTCCCTCTGTTCCTACCCCCCAAACCACCCCCGAAAATATAGCTGAAGCGTTTGTAGACCTCACTAAAAATCCCCCAACCAAAATATCTAAGAAAAACAGAACCCTCCAAATCAAACAAATACAAGACATATTTTCCAGCATGATTATGCAGATGCAAGCTCTCCAGCAAATCTATCTCAGCAGCTTTGCGGACGACGATGAATAGGTTCCTTCGTATCGTTAGCCTGAACGCCTGCGGCCTTCTACCTCGCCTCCATGAGCTCCGTGATTTTATTGCGGAGTCTACTCCCGACGTTGTTTTAGTGCAGGAAACGCACCTCAATGCTGCCCATAGGGTTAACATTGCCAACTACTCTTGCTATAGGACCGACCGCGTCCTCTCCCGGGGCGGTGGGACTCTTATCTACATCAAAAATAGTATTTCCCACTATGAACATCATGCTGCTACTCCCAGCATTGAAAACACCTCTGTGGTTGTCCGGCTCCATGGGAAACCCCTCTTAATCAGTTCCATCTATATCCCCCCCCAAAACGCTCTTCAAAATTCCGACCTTGACCTTCTCTGCAGCACCCACCCAAATTTTATTCTCATGGGAGACTTCAATGCTCGGCACAGGCTCTGGAACCTGGGCAGAGAAAACCAAAGAGGCTCGCAGATTTTTAATTATGCTACAGCAAATAGTTACTCTATTTTAGCCCCTCCTACCCCTACGAATTTTACCTCCACCACCTCCTCCACCCTAGATTTTGCCATCACAAACCTTACCCTCCCCTATTTAATTACTTCCAATCCCATTCTGACTTCGGACCACAACCCCATCTCCCTGACCCTGTCCCTTGGTAGTGCATTGCCTTCTTCCCAACATGTTACGACCACCACAAACTGGAGCCACTTCTACTGCCTCGTGCACGAGAAAATCTCGGGAAATCCCAAGATCACCTCTGCGTCTGAGGCAAACGACGAGATCTATAAACTTACCAAGGCCCTCAGCGACTCCTACCGTGCTGCCTCCAAAACTGTTATTTCTAAAACTACACCCACTAGGCTGCCCCCCCACATTCGCCGGCTTATCAGAACTAGAAACAAACTGAGAAAAGAATGGAGTAGAACCCTTCACCCCCCTCTCAAAACTCAGATTAACGGCCTAAATAATACTATCAAGACCCTCATAACTGATTTTAGGTCCCACAGCTGGGGCAACTTCCTATCCTCCCTCCCCCCGAACAATAGAACCTTGTACAAGCTCGTAAGAAACTTCAGTGACCCCTTTCGGCCGATCCCAACCCTTTCCACTCCCTCTGGGCCCGCCACTACTGACGAAGAGAAGAGCGAGGCTTTTGCTAGCTACTTCGAAACGAGCTTCACTAATACTACCCCCTCTCCCATCTCCAGCCTTGTCAACTCGGAAGTGATTAATTTTCTTTGCAGCAACACTGTAAACTCCCCTGACTCCTTCTGTACCCCTGATGAAATTAAGACTATAATCAAAAGTCTCGCCAACAAAAAAGCACCTGGCAGTGATGGCATCTCAAATTTAATGCTTAAAAACTCCCCTCTCAAACTAATCACTTGCCTCACTAAAATTTTTAACAGCTGCCTTCGCCTTAATTACTACCCAAAAATCTGGAAAAATGCCCTGGTTATTTGTATCCCCAAGAAAAACTCCACTCTAAGCGATATCTCCAGCTACAGGCCCATTAGTCTCCTCAGCTCTATGGGCAAAATTTTCGAACGGGTCATTAACGCCAGGATCCACACCTTCACAAACGACAGGAAAATTATCCCTGATGAGCAGTTTGGCTACAGGACCAAACATAGCACCACCCACCAGCTACTCAGGAATGTTAACCACGTCATCGAAGGCTTCAACACCCATCAGCATACGGTTGGGATTTTTCTCGACATTAAAAAAGCCTTTGATCAGCTCTGGCATTATGGTCTGATCTTTAAACTGATTAAATTTAATTTTCCCCCCTACCTAACCCTTCTCATTTACAACTATCTTCAAGATCGGACCTTCCAAATTAAAATTAAAAATTCCTTCTCCTCCCCTAGACCAATCAAAAGTGGTGTTCCTCAGGGCAGCGTTTTAGGGCCATCCCTCTTTAACATTTTTATGGCTGACATCCCCCTTAACAATAGAACAATGCTGTCCCTCTTTGCCGACGACCTTTCGGTCCTCGCGAGGAGCCCCGGCAGAAATTATGCCAGACTTTACCTGCAAAGGCATGTTGATGAACTATCCCAATGGTATGCTGACTGGGCGCTTGGGATCAACACGGCCAAATCCCAATGCATTCACTTCACGAAAGGTGGCGCTGCTGCTCCCAAGAGGATCAGAGTGAATGGTGATCTTCTGCCCTATAGGGCTGAGGTGGAATATCTTGGTATCGTCCTTGACAGGAAACTTACTTTTTCCAAGCAAAGGGACAAGCTGGTGAAGAAAACGGAGTTCCGAGCCCACTTAATGAGAAATCTCTTAAATAAATACAGCCACCTCCCTCGAAAAAGCAAACTTCTACTATACACCTCCATTCTTAGGCCCATCCTCCTCTACGCAGTTTTTATCTGGGGGTTTAGCTCCAAGAGGATTCTTAAACCCCTCCAGACCACCCAAAACAGGATCCTCAGGCAGATCATGGCTGCCCCCTGGTATGTCAGGTGCAAAGATATCCACAGGGAGCTCAAAACCCCCTCCATCTCCCACTTTATCATTAAGGAATCTCGGAAATTCTATGCAGCCCTTGTAGCCAATCCCAACCCCCTCATCCAATCCCAAGCGAGATTCAACTGCACCAGCTCTGAGCATACCCATAATTACCCCTCTAGCTGCAGACTCCTCAATTTCGACACTCTGAGCACCATGAATAACCCCCTTCCTAACCCCCAGTATTTTTACGACCCTCCCTAACTCCTAGGGCTCTTGCCCCGTCTGGTTTCCTCCTAAGGTCTTATCCCTACTGCCTACTCCTTGCCCCAGTCTACCAGTTTTTCTTGCGGTCCTCCGCTCTTTTGTGTGCGTTTTGTGCTCCGTGTAAGTAGCTTTAAAAAAAAAAAAAATCTCAATTGTTTTAACTGTGTATGCTATGCATTTTTTCTTTTACTAACTCATGTTTTTTTTCGTCCCCACTAACCGTGTGGCCCTGACGACGGTCTTTTTTCTAGACCCTCGCCCCCTCCTCTCCTTGCATTCCCACTACGTCTACAGCATTCTCATTGGCCAGTCCACTTTATGTTTTTTCCTTCAAAGCGTCAGGTAAAGAGGCCCCCCGCTTCACACCTGCTCAAGATGCATGTCTGTCTGTCTAACCCTTCTCATTTTCAACTATCTTCAAGATCGGACCTTCCAAATTAAAATTAAAAATTCCTTCTCCTCCCCTAGACCAATCAAAAGTGGTGTTCCTCAGGGCAGCGTTTTAGGGCCATCCCTCTTTAACATTTTTATGGCTGACATCCCCCTAAATAATAGAACGATGCTGTCCCTTTTTGCCGACGACCTTTCGGTCCTCGCGAGGAGCCCCGGCAGAAATTATGCCAGACTTTACCTGCAAAGGCATGTTGACGAACTATCCCAATGGTATGCTGACTGGGCGCTTGGGATCAACACGGCCAAATCCCAATGCATTCACTTCACGAAAGGTGGCGCTGCTGCTCCCAAGAGGATCAAAGTGAATGGTGATCTTCTGCCCTATAGGTCTGAGGTGGAATACCTTGGTATCATCCTTGACAGGAAACTAACATTTTCCAAACAAAGGGACAAGCTGGTGAAGAAAACGGAGTTCCGTGCCCACCTAATGAGAAATCTCATAAATAGATACAGCCATCTCCCTCGAAACAGCAAACTACTTCTATACACCTCCATTCTAAGACCCATCCTCCTCTATGCAGTATTTATCTGGGGGTTTAGCTCCAAGAGGATTCTTAAACCCCTCCAGACTACCCAAAACAAAATCCTCAGGCAGATCATGGCAGCCCCCTGGTTTGTCAGGGGCAAAGATATACACAGAGAGCTCAAAACCCCCTCCATCTCCCACTTTATCATCAAGGAATCCCGTAAATTCTATGCAGCCCTTGAAGCCAATCCCAACCCCCTCATCCAATCCCAAGCGAAATTCAACTCCACCAGCTCCGAGCATACTCACAATTACCCTTCCAGCTGCCGTCTCCTTAATTTCGACACTCTGAGCACCATGAATAACCCCCTTCCCAATCCCCAATATTTTTACGACCCTCCTTAATTCCTGGGGCCTTCGCCCCTTCTGGTTTCCCCTTCTGGTCTTATCCCAACTGCCTACTCCCATGCCTTAATCCACCAGTTTTTTCTAGCGGCTCTCCGCTCTTTTGTGTTGCGTTTTGTGCTCTTTTATGCTGTAATATAGCAAAAAAAAAAAAATTTGTTAATTAATTTACTGTTCATGCCATGCATTTTTCACTAACCCATGTTTTTCCGTCCCCACTAACCGTGTGGCCCTGACGATGGTCTTTTTCTAGACCCTCGCCCCCTCCTCCCTTTGCATTCCCACTACGTTTAGCATATTCTCATTGGCCGGTCCACTTTACGTTTTCTCCTATCAAAGCGTCAGGTAAAGAGGCCCCCCGCTTCACACCTGCTCAAGATCCAAGTCTGTCTGTCTGTCTGTTGGGTGTTGGGCGTGGCTACGTACCATTATGGGTGTCTTGTCCGCTGATATTCGGCGGGAATTCATTTGTTCGCGGGATAGTGACGGAAATTTGAGTATGCATCACGAGAAATGTCTAATTGCAAACACTGAAAATTTCCCAACAAAATGTGGTTTATCCTTACGATTCATGGAGCTGCTCCTAACCAGTGCTGCCGTTTGGGAATGAAGTTTTTACCCTCCAGTAAGAGCAAAAATATTCTCCAATACCTGCAGCCTACTACGTCGTCTTGCAGCGTCATCTGGTGAACAAGAAAGGAACTAAGCTAAGGGACTATATACTGGATTATTTCGAAGTCATTACTTTTATACTCTTATTTTACAAAGGAAATTCCCTTACTTAGGAGTCTCTTTGCTAGTTTCGCATCAGCTATCGTTCTTTTAGGGGGGGAGGGGTATAATGGAATATCACGGGTACTCCCGTACGGAAACGTATCCTCGATTTTAAGCAGTATTGCCACATATATGGTATTATATATATGTATACATGGGGGGACCCTGGTTAATATTCTGCTTGCGCTACTGATTCAATTCTCTCAATAGCCTCAAGGCTAATTATTCTTCATGTATTTCTGACATTTGATCATATGTTCACTTTCAAAGTAAGAAGATTACTACGAAGGCTAGATATATTTTGGTGGAGTTAAATTCTTTTCTCTTTTCAGACAGAGCTTTGAGAATTATAGCAGCATTTTCTCTGTTGAAGAATATAAAAGGCCTATTGAAACCAGAGACTTCTAAGGACAACATTGCCTGTCTACATGGACTCCGGTTCCTGACGATAACATGGATTATATTCGCTCACACTGTTTTCTTCTTTACAAAACTGTTTCACTTGCATCGTAAGCTGTATTTTCGAATTATATATTTTCTTTCGTTCTTAGAAAGCTTTTTGAAAAAGATATCTTTAAACGAAAAATAAAGTGCTACGGGGTCATGTAATGCAGTAAGCTATTGCTTAGAATACATTTCGCTCGGTGATTTGGAGCAAAAGTGCGTAATCGAATCTAAAAGATCCCACTCATAAGGACTCACTCATCTGGGAGCTGGTTCAAAATTATGAGACCTCTCTCGTGTTAGGGTTAATGCTGGCCGCCTACCAGGTGAGCATTTACTAGCTCTAATTAACAACTAGCATAAGTTTTAAGAATCTTTTTTAACACTACTTCTCAGAGTTGCGTTTGCCCAACTTGGCGGAGTAATTTTTTGTCAATCATTCATAGTGAACGTTATATTAATTTATGAACTTTAGAATATTTTTTTCTGTAGGAGCCAATAAGGTAAAGATTTGTGAAACAGGCACGGCGCAAAAATAAAATGGCGTTCATATATTTCATTTTACATTTGAAGGGTCCACTGGAAAAACGACCTAAGTCAGATACTACTTTTTGAAATTTCTTTTTTTTTTTTTCCAATCATTTTATAACATAAATGTTAATTTTAACTATACGAGCTTATTTTTCCGTAACACATAAATTCAAATTTATAATACATATATTTATAATACATAATTCCTAATAAAACATAAAGCAAAGTTCAAAAAGTAGTATGTGACTTAGATCGTTTTTCCAGTGCATGTATAAAATGTAAACAATCACATTAAAAATATTGTGTCAGCCACTTGGAAATTATATTAAAACTTAAACTTTACTCTAGAGAAAAAGATAAGAAAGAAAAAATACATACTTTCAAAACAATTGCATAAAATATTTATTAAACTTGACTAAATCTGCATTTATTTAATAAATCCTGTATCAAATAACCCTATATTATCACTGAAAAATATTCTTTACAACTGTTTTACTTTTAAAGCTCAAATTAAAGCATACATATATACATCATTTGTTAGCTGGTATAATTTCGCGAAATAATTTCAAGTAACGAATCTAAAAACACTTTTCTTTCTTTCTCATTCTTGCCCAGCGATTGAAGTTCCTTTTCTACCGTCCTTTCTCGTCAACATTTCCAGACATTTAATTGCTAAATTGAGATTGGTGATAAATTATCGCCTTTTGCTTCATGATATAAGGTTATTTTAGGAGCTTAAAGATCTAAGTGTCCACTACTAGAGCCGTTTCCACCACCGGGCCATTTACCTTAATAGTTTAAATTCGTTCTGAAGAGGGTACTTAAACTTTGAAACCGGAAGCGACTGTTAATTGCAGTGGTGTAAAAACTTTTAAGAAAGCTCTTGATGTTCATTGGGGACTGCTAAATTGACTAGGACCAGCCTAGCTGGGCCCTGAGCCTGTTGCTGGTCGTCACTTTTGTATTTGTATTTGTATTTGTAAATGACCCGGTAGTGAACACAGTTAGGAAAAGTTTTACGTGGCAAAATTTTTTCAAGAGACTTACATCAATATTTGCATATTTAGCTTCATCGCCAATTATTTATATAAAAATTAATTACCTATAAAATGTCATTTGATGGAAAATTAGGATTTTTACGTCAAATTTATTAAACGCTTCATTTATATCTATAGTGGACATTTATAAGACACGTATTTGCAATAGTAGTGGACAGAAATGAATATCATCTATTTTATGCTGTTAAGTTGGAGAAATAATTTTAAAAATGACTAAGGGACCATTCATAAATAATGGCACGCTTTTTTCCCATATATTTTCCCCAAATCCCTAACCTTCTTAGTGATCGGCTTTAGTAAAGAGCAGCAAATGTGACCGTTGTGGAGGCTGCTATTAAATTTTATGATCCATGTACTTGCATAGATGCTCCACGCCAACTTTAGCTCTATTAACCAGCACTAGGAATCGTTTGCAATAGGTTCTGATAATTTCATTCAAGTTTAATGTTACATTCGCTTATTTTAGGAGTTTAAAGATCTAAGTGTCCACTACTAGAGAAGTGTCCGCTACCAAGGCCGTGGTAGCCTAGTGGTTAGCACGTCGGACTCCCACCTGGAAGGTCGCACATTCGATCCCACTGAAGACCACCATGTATACTTGGGGATATGTGCATGTAAAATCCGTAGACCCCACTACCTCTCCCCGTGCGTAAGCAATCCTAAGGCCTCGGCTAACAGGTAGGGGTCTGGTGGAGAAAAGTGTCCACTACCAGGGCCGTGGTAGCCTAGTGGTTAGCACGTCGGACTTCCACCTGGAAGGTCGCGCGTTCGATTCCCGCTGAAGACCACCATGTATACTTGGGGATATGTGCATGTAAAATCCGTAGACCCCACTACCTCTCCCCGTGCGTAAGCAATCCTAAGGCCTCGGCTAACAGGTAGGGGTCTGGTGGAGAAAAGTGTCCACTACCAGGGCCGTGGTAGCCTAGTGGTTAGCACGTCGGACTTCCACCTGGAAGGTCGCGCGTTCGATTCCCGCTGAAGACCACCATGTATACTTGGGGATATGTGCATGTAAAATCCGTAGACCCCACTACCTCTCCCCGTGCGTAAGCAATCCTAAGGCCTCGGCTAACAGGTAGGGGTCTGGTGGAGAAAAGTGTCCACTACCAGGGCCGTGGTAGCCTAGTGGTTAGCACGTCGGACTTCCACCTGGAAGGTCGCGCGTTCGATTCCCGCTGAAGACCACCATGTATACTTGGGGATATGTGCATGTAAAATCCGTAGACCCCACTACCTCTCCCCGTGCGTAAGCAATCCTAAGGCCTCGGCTAACAGGTAGAGGTCTGGTGGAGAAAAGTGTCCACTACCGGGCCATTTACCTTAATAGTTTAAATTCGTTCTGAAGAGGGTAATTAAACTTATTCATTTCTTCTGCCTATTTCTAGAGAATATGGACGAAGTTATGGAAGCCAACTAAAGGATTTGGAATGCAACTCGTGAGTAATCCATTCTTTTCCGTAGACACCTTCTTCCTAATTGGGTAAGTTTCTTTAGAATTTTTAGAACATATACATAATTGGAGAAACATTTTGCTTGGATTTTTTGAAATCTTTTAGGCTTTTATGAAAGTTGCATAATGTAGAATGGGTTTTAAAATAATTGTACGTTAACTTATTTGTAAACATAAAAGCATTTCGCAGAGCAAAAGGTAACAAAGAAAAACAATTATAGAACAATATATGTGCAATATGTATCAAATAACGGATAATTTCGTGTAAAGAAATATAGGAAATGTGTTAGAAATATCCAAATAAAGTTGCATTTTTCATTTCAAAAATACCCGAATGAAGAGCTTCAGTCAACACATAGGTTGGCTATTTTCATAACCATCTTTTTCGTACTTTTGTATCTGAGCAGGGAAAATTGGGACAAAGTGAAACAGTTAAATATCTGCTCAACTTGCAGCACTACTTATCTGATAATAATTTAAATATATCGTTGTTTATGTAGTTGATTTCAGATGGAAAATAGTTACCTCTGAAGATCAAGATACAGTGAAACCTGTGTAAGCTGACCACTTGTGGATCTGCAATTTAGTGGTCAACTTAGACAGGTGGTCAACTTATGGAAGGATGGATATTTTTTCTTTTGTCATTTCTTTCTATGCATTTATTCATTTGTAACTACTTAAAACATAGCTTCGTGTATTAATCTTACTTTACAATAGTAATTAGCTATTTAAAAAAAAATATCTATAACATCATTAGAGTAATTCAATCTGAATGTCTCACAATGTATCCTATACAACTTTAAAAGCAAAGAACTTAGTTAAAATAAAGATAAATATCTTATTAATTATGTAAGTTACTTATATAATGGTAAAGATTTCTTTAAAATACATAATTGTTCAAAATGGCTACACCAGATAGAAGAATAAAGAAGACACTTATGTAAGGAATAAAGGAGTGCTCACAGTAGTTTTCCCATATGGTTAACTTATAAAGAAGTTTAGGAAAAATTTATATTGACGTTTCATCCATCCAGACAATTACTGGTCTAACACTATAGCATAAAAAATATCCTGGAGAAGTTATCTAAGTTTTTTTTTTATCTTTGCAAAAATAGATAAACAAATAAATGTAGTAACAATTAGGCGGTCAACTTAAAAAGGTTTTCTTTATATGCTCCCACCCAAATTTGGCGTACATACGAGATCAATATAGACAGGTGGTCAATTTAGGTGGTCAAGTTACTTTACATTAAGCAATATAGGGATAATTCCGTTCCTGAAAAATGTGGTAAACATAGACAGGTAGCCAACTTACAAAAGTGGTCAACTTTACAGGTTTTACTGTAAATGATAATAAATGCCATTTTCAAAACTGAATACTAATGTTGTAATATTTTCTGGTAACTGAAAAATAATTTGGGGCATTATAAAATGATTAAGTTCTTGTTATTAACATTTCAAATATTAATTTAGACCTTCTAAAGCTCAGTGCAGTATTTATTTATTTATTTACTTATTAAAATTATGTTTACTTTGATTTTAAGTGTTTGGTACAATTTGCCAAGTACATGTGGGACAAAGAGAAATAGCTTATGTTACTTGCTTGTGTGAAGCTGCTATATGTAAATTTACTAGAATAGAAAACCTTGCATTATTTTACGATAACTTCTTGTATACGTATACCCAAAAGTGGAACCAGAAGATTTATTGATTTTTTTTTTCACCTGTGTCACAATTTATTTCAACTTTTCTGCATTATCGTAATTAGAAATTTTAAATTATATGAATAATAATTTTTCTCTTATTTTCTATTATTTTTGCGAATTTCGTATAATTCAGATATTTATTGGTTCTAAATTTTTTACATATATTTTTGTTGCCATTCCACAATGTCTAATACTATCGGGAAAATTTTTTTTCAAAAATATTCTTGCGAAGGCGTAGCTTTGCTGACCAATAATTTAAAAATAACTATAATAGAAAAGCAAAAATTAAAAGATCTATTCATTTTCTTGTGGTTAATATTATAGTTCTCATTTAAACTGCTGTGTTTTACAATTTAAAAATTGTGAAAAGTGTGAAATTTGGAAAATGAATGTGTTAGCAAATTTTATAATTTTGTTACCTATTGTTAACGACTGCTAAAAGGAGTTCACCATTTTCTTTCGGATTTTAGGCGTCACAATTTAAAAAAAAGGTGGTTAACCACTGGTTTAGAAACCTCGAGTAGATCCATTAGGGAAGGTGGAATGACTGCTGACTGCAACTCTCTGTGCTACGGGCGCGAGCCGGTTTTGAGACTGGTTCAGGGACTTCACTAGAGGGGGGGGGGGGCAGCGATGATGGCAAACACACATCCTCTTCCATATTGGAAGCACACTAACTAGAGGGATTTATTTAAACGTTAATAAATTGAAACTATAATGCTAATAGAGGATTCTTTTTCACGACGAAGATTCTCATATCGAAATATTTTGTCCTAATTTTTAGCTTTTCATCCCGATGCTCCTTAAAAATTATTCATTGATTGTTTTTGTTTCTTATCCAGAATACAGGGGGGCAAATGTTGAGCCAAAATGCATTTATTGCACAAAAATGGAGCAAGAAATACTTTTTAATTAATAGTTTCTAATGAAATTTAATAGAATTTTGCATTGAAAGTGCTGGTATTTAAAATGCAGACTTTTTCCTGTGTGAAAGTTATTATCCATTACAGGTTGGACTTTGGGTTAGTTACCACATAAAAAAATAATTTGAAAATAAAAATGCGGTTGTTTTCAGACAGTATTTTCTTTATTTATTCTTAAACATTAATGAAGTCGGCACACAAAACATCAACCACCTATCAATTATAGTTTTACAAAATTTGAAAAATAGAAGAGGAACTTTTCTTTAAAATGAAGACAGCTGCAAACTATATTAAGAGCAAGGCTCTGTTAACAAAAAGTAAAATCATTTCAATATTTGTTCAAATACAACCAGATTGAAAGTAGTAGTACATTTATGAGGCTAACAGATGAAAACTTATTTCTATCATAAATATTTCCTGATATAACATTTATTTAGTAAAAACTTATTTAGTTTTAGTTTTTCAAAACGATGTTTTGGAAGTATTTTTTCTCGATTCTTCTTTTCAATGAGTCTAAACTATTGAGTCTACGTTTTTCGTTAAATTATTCCGTATATATGTACGCAAAATAAAGAAAACACTTTTTAAAACTAAAAGAGAAATTTTATTAATGTTTCTTCATTTTCATTTATTTAAACTTTAAACAGCGATGTGAAAGATAAAGCGGTGTAAATCCGCTTCCTTATAAAAATTGTGAGTTGCGAAATAAGTTATTCATTTTGGTATGTGCCTAGAAAGAGAAACAATGTTGTTGCAAATAATATTGCGGCTGTTATCTATTAAGCTAAACTAAACTCAATTTCCATGTATATCAGAGCAAAACAGATAAGCCATGCATAAGACCAGATTGTCAAGCTTCTTCTCTCAACAGGTGGGGAGAAATCAGTTCGCGTTTAAACCTTCAGCAGTCATTCCACCTTCCGTATAGTTTAATGAGTAGATCCATCGTGGTATTCTACGCCATCTATTGGCAAGCATATGAACCCCTGATCCGTACTTGAAAATATTATTTATCGAAATGATGTAGAAGCAACTGTTGTTTAATTTAAGTATAAATATAGGCTGTTTTTGGGCATTGAGAAGCAAAACCTAAATTTTCAGACACTATTGGGTTCATGGCGCTACTTATGTTAGGGCCGAATCTGCTGGTGGTTTTCAAAGGTTCTTGTAAATTTCACATGTCATCGAGACCTTGCAGAAATTGATAAAAGTGAAAACAGTTGTTTTCTTTAGCTTTTTTTCTGAAGAACCAAATAATTTCAATTCAAATTAAGCGCTATATCTTGGAGAGATTTCGTGTGAATCGATGACGTATTTGTCACTGCAAGACTGGTGTAGCGTAGAGTCCTGGGACTCTAGTGTAGGTACTTTACCGTGCAAAACAATTAGGACAAGCTACAGTTCGACAAGGGACCGTCAGACGTTTCTGCCCACGGAAGGAAAGGACAAATCCATTCGAGTGTAAAGGGGAGTTAGTTCTGCAGCTGCGTTTTTTAGCACGCGAATCAGAATGTTTGCTTCTCTATTTGTTGAAAGCAACTGAATTTTTAATCTCGTAGATAACATCAGTTCGGAAGAAATTAAGTATGGGAACATTAATAAATAATTTCACGCTTCGAGGGGAGGGGGGGGGGCTCATTGTGGAAGGGGAAGGGAGGCGGTAACAAGAAGTATGACATCATACTTACGCAACGTAGCGTGGCATGTGACAAAGGGGTTTCATGAAGTGTGACATTTTATGGCAAAAGATTTTAGATACATTTCGTTAAAGTTTGTGATTTCAGTCGCCATGGAACCAATTTTGTTCCCATCGTTGTTGCAGGAAATTTTCAAAACCGTTTCAAGGGAATAAAAAAAATAATTTTTCTCCTTATTTATATAGAAAGGTGTAAAAAGTTGTCAGGCAAAAAAATTAAGTTTGGCTATAGTTGTTTCACAAAAGCTTGCTAAAAAATGGTTTAAACTAGCTATATTCTTTCAGCTATAGGTTCCCTTCTTTGTATCAAATTATACAATTGACAGGAAATATAGGCACTGGAATTGCTTCAATCAGCCGTCTAAAGTTAAGTATTTAATAAATTTTTATTTTAATATAAGACAGTTACTTACAAATACTGCAAGTAAACACCTTTTTCGCCAAAAGCGAAATGTCATTTATCATTCATTAATTTTTATACTTATAGGAATTTCAATTCTCGTAACTCGTTTTTTTTTTTTTTTTTTTTTTTTTTTTTTTTTTTTTTTTTTTTTTTTTTTTTTTTTTTTTTTTTTTTTTTTTTTTTTTTTTTTTTTTTTTTTTTTTTTTTTTTTTTTTTTTTTTTTTTTTTTTTTTTTTTTTTTTTTTTTTTTTTTTTTTTTTTTTTTTTTTTTTTTTTTTTTTTTTTTTTTTTTTTTTTTTTTTTTTTTTTTTTTTTTTTTTTTTTTTTTTTTTTTTTTTTTTTTTTTTTTTTTTTTTTTTTTTTTTTTTTTTTTTTTTTTTTTTTTTTTTTTTTTTTTTTTTTTTTTTTTTTTTTTTTTTTTTTTTTTTTTTTTTTTTTTTTTTTTTTTTTTTTTTTTTTTTTTTTTTTTTTTTTTTTTTTTTTTTTTTTTTTTTTTTTTTTTTTTTTTTTTTTTTTTTTTTTTTTTTTTTTTTTTTTTTTTTTTTTTTTTTTTTTTTTATGAGAATAAAGGTAGTGTGAAGTGGAAGTAGAAGTAGTATTAAAGGCACCAATAAGAGAGCAACAAACGAATGTAGTTGGAAGTACAGAAAGTAAAAAGGAATATCAATAAAAACAAAGAAAAAGACAACAGCATAAAAATGTGAAAATACATGAAAATTGCAAAAAAATAAAATAAAATACAAAGAATAAAATGGAAATAAAATAAGTACAGAAAATACCGAAACAAAAAGCAAAACAAAGTACACATGCAAAAGAGGGGGAGGGGGGGGAGAGAGAAAAAAATTGACACAAAAAAAGGAAAACTAACAAGAAAACCAAGAAAGAACAACAAATTAAAGGAACTTATGCCAGACCTGTGAAAAATAAGGAGTTGAGGAAGAATCATTAACCAAATTAGAACTATTCCTGTTAATATGATAAGCTTCCCAAAAGTCAAGTTCTAAAGGGGAAGAACATTTTTGAATAATTTTCCCAGAATTGAAATCAAAAGAGTGGTTGGAATTCCAACAATGTTGAGCAATGCTAGACTTATTCAGCTCTTGCTTTCGTACATAACCTTTATGCTCATTTAACCGAATTTTCAGAGCACGTTTTGTCTGTCCAATGTAAGAAAGGCCGCAACGGCAACTAATTTGGTAAATACCCCAAGTATTAAGTTGATCAACAGGATCTTTAAGAGAAGAGAAGGAAAGTTTGTTGCTAGGAGCAAAAACAACTTGAAATTGAAACCTTTTTAGGATTTTAGCAATACAAAAACTTACAGAATGAAAGAATGGTAACACAACCAAATCCTTTCTAGAAACCACATGATTGGGACCAGAAGTTTTTTTAGAAAGTTTGTTATGAATAGAATCAATTAAAGAGTGAGAAAATCCTCTATCAACAGCTACAGCTTTCAGATAGTTGAGTTCAATCTTGAGAAGCTCAGGAGAAGAGCAAATATTAATAGCACGATGGACAAGAGCATTAAAAGCCGAATATTTTTGGTTGGGAGGATGAGACGATAGTCTGTGAGGAGGTAAAGAAACAGCGAAAGGTTTACGATAGACAGAAGTTGTGAAACCAGACTCACTCCTAGAAATCAAAACATCAAGAAACGCGAGGCTACTATTAAGTTCTTTCTCACAAGAAAACTGGATATTAGAATCAATGGAGTTCATAATCGAAAGAGCATCATCAATACCTAACAAGTTACTGTCCGTTAGGACAAAACAATCATCCACACAACGAACATAAAATTGAAATTGCAATTTTTGGAATAGTTTTTCCTCAAAATAATGCATATAGAAATCACTTAAAATAGGACTAAGAGGACTTCCCATGGCTAGGCCATCTACCATAGCATAGAATTTACCATTAAATACAAAAGTGCTCTGTTGCAAGCACACACGAGTAAGAAAAACTAATTCCTCGATTTCCACAGAAGTAAAATGGAATTCAGAAAGCCTTTTCCTGAGGCAAGTCAAAGCGCCATCAACAGGAACATTAGTAAACAAAGAATTAACATCAAAAGAGGCCATAACCGAATTATTCGGAACGAAGTTATGAAGTTTCTTAACAAAATCGGTGGAATTTTTAACAGTGAAAACATTCCGACTCCTAAGTGGAGAAAACACAGAAACTAAATACTTGGAAAGTTTATATGAAGCAGTGCCAATATTGGAAACAATTGGTCTGAAAGGAGTACCTGCCTTGTGTACCTTCGGTAAAGCATAGAAACGCGCACAATTAGCAACAGAAGGAATCACAGACCGTTTAGCAATCAAAGGAATAGAATGAACAGACTTAACAGCAGAAGAAATAGCTTTTAACTCCTTGTCGCTAGGATCTTTATAAATTTCAGAATAAGGACCAGAAGCAATTAAATCATCAGTTTTTTCAACATAAGATGATTTATTAAGAACAACAATCTGACCACCCTTGTCAGCTTTGGTAATGACCAAATCAGAATTTGAAACTAAATTATTGACACAGCGTTTCACAGAATGGGTAAAACCAATATTAGGAACTTTTGAATTGAAATCAACATTGGTAGCAATAAGATGCCGAACTGACTCTTTTTGAGTGGAAGTTAAGGCACTAAATTTGAAAGCTTTTTCAACCGGAGCAATAAGTTCAGAAAAAGAAGGCTTTTTAGCCAAAGCAAAATTGTTATTACATTTCAAAGCATTAATTTCATTACTATTCAAAGAAAATTTCGAAAGATTTACAACCGCATTCCTATTAACAAGAGGCAAATCAGCCGGAACAGGAACATTTGAATCGTTACACAACTTGGTAAATTTCTTATTTAAAGTAATTTTGTGACTGTCAGATGAATGAAGAGCTCTCGCCCATGACATTCTATCAATAGAATCAAAATCGAAATTAGAATTAGATACAGAAAGATGTAAATCATAAAGTTCACGTTCTATGAACGAAAGTTTTTTCCTAGTTTCCTGGATAGAAGCTCTAAGTAAAGCTAATTTAGAACGAAAAATTACCTTATCAACCCTAACAGAACGCGGTAAATTACACTTTAAAGTGATAAACTTAGGAATGACTTTCTTGCGCCTGCAAGCCTGGAGAAATTTTAAATGGTTCAAAAACCGAACCTTTTTAATTCGTAGATTACAAAATCTGTTAACTTGAGACATAACCAGAATCAAAACAAACAAAACATAAGGGGAAAAAACAATAGCTAAACCGTTCAATAAACAAAAAGAAACAGAAAGAACAAATTGCAAAACATACACCACGTAACAATATGCGGAACAAATGTCAGAAAAACAAAAAAGCAAAAATAAACACAGTCAAGAAAAGCAATGAGGAAAGAACAAAAATCAAAAACTCACCAAGCAGCGAACAGATGGGAGAACAAAACAAAAGAAAGAAGAACAAATTCAGGCACGTTAAGCCTAACAGATAGTAATGATTAAACTTTGTGAAAAGTAATAGAAATAAAATTTCACGTTAAATTAAAGCACAAATGAGCATTAAAACGCAGACATATGTTTCGGGATCGCTTGGAATCCCTTTTTCAATGCGACAGGGAGCTTCTAGATGCAAAACATCCAAATGAAGCAGACAGAACAACAAAAACAAAGCTTATATAGCCTAAGAATTAACTGTAAACCAATGAGAATAAAGGTAGTGTGAAGTGGAAGTAGAAGTAGTATTAAAGGCACCAATAAGAGAGCAACAAACGAATGTAGTTGGAAGTACAGAAAGTAAAAAGGAATATCAATAAAAACAAAGAAAAAGACAACAGCATAAAAATGTGAAAATACATGAAAATTGCAAAAAAATAAAATAAAATACAAAGAATAAAATGGAAATAAAATAAGTACAGAAAATACCGAAACAAAAAGCAAAACAAAGTACACATGCAAAAGAGGGGGAGGGGGGGGAGAGAGAAAAAAATTGACACAAAAAAAGGAAAACTAACAAGAAAACCAAGAAAGAACAACAAATTAAAGGAACTTATGCCAGACCTGTGAAAAATAAGGAGTTGAGGAAGAATCATTAACCAAATTAGAACTATTCCTGTTAATATGATAAGCTTCCCAAAAGTCAAGTTCTAAAGGGGAAGAACATTTTTGAATAATTTTCCCAGAATTGAAATCAAAAGAGTGGTTGGAATTCCAACAATGTTGAGCAATGCTAGACTTATTCAGCTCTTGCTTTCGTACATAACCTTTATGCTCATTTAACCGAATTTTCAGAGCACGTTTTGTCTGTCCAATGTAAGAAAGGCCGCAACGGCAACTAATTTGGTAAATACCCCAAGTATTAAGTTGATCAACAGGATCTTTAAGAGAAGAGAAGGAAAGTTTGTTGCTAGGAGCAAAAACAACTTGAAATTGAAACCTTTTTAGGATTTTAGCAATACAAAAACTTACAGAATGAAAGAATGGTAACACAACCAAATCCTTTCTAGAAACCACATGATTGGGACCAGAAGTTTTTTTAGAAAGTTTGTTATGAATAGAATCAATTAAAGAGTGAGAAAATCCTCTATCAACAGCTACAGCTTTCAGATAGTTGAGTTCAATCTTGAGAAGCTCAGGAGAAGAGCAAATATTAATAGCACGATGGACAAGAGCATTAAAAGCCGAATATTTTTGGTTGGGAGGATGAGACGATAGTCTGTGAGGAGGTAAAGAAACAGCGAAAGGTTTACGATAGACAGAAGTTGTGAAACCAGACTCACTCCTAGAAATCAAAACATCAAGAAACGCGAGGCTACTATTAAGTTCTTTCTCACAAGAAAACTGGATATTAGAATCAATGGAGTTCATAATCGAAAGAGCATCATCAATACCTAACAAGTTACTGTCCGTTAGGACAAAACAATCATCCACATAACGAACATAAAATTGAAATTGCAATTTTTGGAATAGTTTTTCCTCAAAATAATGCATATAGAAATCACTTAAAATAGGACTAAGAGGACTTCCCATGGCTAGGCCATCTACCATAGCATAGAATTTACCATTAAATACAAAAGTGCTCTGTTGCAAGCACACACGAGTAAGAAAAACTAATTCCTCGATTTCCACAGAAGTAAAATGGAATTCAGAAAGCCTTTTCCTGAGGCAAGTCAAAGCGCCATCAACAGGAACATTAGTAAACAAAGAATTAACATCAAAAGAGGCCATAACCGAATTATTCGGAACGAAGTTATGAAGTTTCTTAACAAAATCGGTGGAATTTTTAACAGTGAAAACATTCCGACTCCTAAGTGGAGAAAACACAGAAACTAAATACTTGGAAAGTTTATATGAAGCAGTGCCAATATTGGAAACAATTGGTCTGAAAGGAATACCTGCCTTGTGTACCTTCGGTAAAGCATAGAAACGCGCACAATTAGCAACAGAAGGAATCACAGACCGTTTAGCAATCAAAGGAATAGAATGAACAGACTTAACAGCAGAAGAAATAGCTTTTAACTCCTTGTCGCTAAGATCTTTATAAATTTCAGAATAAGGACCAGAAGCAATTAAATCATCAGTTTTTTCAACATAAGATGATTTATTAAAAACAACAATCTGACCACCCTTGTCAGCTTTGGTAATGACCAAATCAGAATTTGAAACTAAATTATTGACACAGCGTTTCACAGAATGGGTAAAACCAATATTAGGAACTTTTGAATTGAAATCAACATTGGTAGCAATAAGATGCCGAACTGACTCTTTTTGAGTGGAAGTTAAGGCACTAAATTTGAAAGCTTTTTCAACCGGAGCAATAAGTTCAGAAAAAGAAGGCTTTTTAGCCAAAGCAAAATTGTTATTACATTTCAAAGCATTAATTTCATTACTATTCAAAGAAAATTTCGAAAGATTTACAACCGCATTCCTATTAACAAGAGGCAAATCAGCCGGAACAGGAACATTTGAATCGTTACACAACTTGGTAAATTTCTTATTTAAAGTAATTTTGTGACTGTCAGATGAATGAAGAGCTCTCGCCCATGACATTCTATCAATAGAATCAAAATCGAAATTAGAATTAGATACAGAAAGATGTAAATCATAAAGTTCACGTTCTATGAACGAAAGTTTTTTCCTAGTTTCCTGGATAGAAGCTCTAAGTAAAGCTAATTTAGAACGAAAAATTACCTTATCAACCCTAACAGAACGCGGTAAATTACACTTTAAAGTGATAAACTTAGGAATGACTTTCTTGCGCCTGCAAGCCTGGAGAAATTTTAAATGGTTCAAAAACCGAACCTTTTTAATTCGTAGATTACAAAATCTGTTAACTTGAGACATAACCAGAATCAAAACAAACAAAACATAAGGGGAAAAAACAATAGCTAAACCGTTCAATAAACAAAAAGAAACAGAAAGAACAAATTGCAAAACATACACCACGTAACAATATGCGGAACAAATGTCAGAAAAACAAAAAAGCAAAAATAAACACAGTCAAGAAAAGCAATGAGGAAAGAACAAAAATGAAAAACTCACCAAGCAGCGAACAGATGGGAGAACAAAACAAAAGAAAGAAGAACAAATTCAGGCACGTTAAGCCTAACAGATAGTAATGATTAAACTTTGTGCAAAGTAATAGAAATAAAATTTCACGTTAAATTAAAGCACAAATGAGCATTAAAACGCAGACATATGTTTCGGGATCGCTTGGAATCCCTTTTTCAATGCGACAGGGAGCTTCTAGATGCAAAACATCCAAATGAAGCAGACAGAACAACAAAAACAAAGCTTATATAGCCTAAGAATTAACTGTAAACCAATGAGAATAAAGGTAGTGTGAAGTGGAAGTAGAAGTAGTATTAAAGGCACCAATAAGAGAGCAACAAACGAATGTAGTTGGAAGTACAGAAAGTAAAAAGGAATATCAATAAAAACAAAGAAAAAGACAACAGCATAAAAATGTGAAAATACATGAAAATTGCAAAAAAATAAAATAAAATACAAAGAATAAAATGGAAATAAAATAAGTACAGAAAATACCGAAACAAAAAGCAAAACAAAGTACACATGCAAAAGAGGGGGAGGGGGGGGAGAGAGAAAAAAATTGACACAAAAAAAGGAAAACTAACAAGAAAACCAAGAAAGAACAACAAATTAAAGGAACTTATGCCAGACCTGTGAAAAATAAGGAGTTGAGGAAGAATCATTAACCAAATTAGAACTATTCCTGTTAATATGATAAGCTTCCCAAAAGTCAAGTTCTAAAGGGGAAGAACATTTTTGAATAATTTAATCTTGGAACGCGGTAAATTCT
Source organism: Octonoba sinensis (assembly GCA_038502835.1). Classification (NCBI taxonomy): domain Eukaryota; kingdom Metazoa; phylum Arthropoda; class Arachnida; order Araneae; family Uloboridae; genus Octonoba; species Octonoba sinensis. Next base: position 85,269,675 of record CM076605.1, on the reverse strand, counting down.
GTTAGGGTTGATAAGGTAATTTTTCGTTCTAAATTAGCTTTACTTAGAGCTTCTATCCAGGAAACTAGGAAAAAACTTTCGTTCATAGAACGTGAACTTTAAATCTTTCGAAATTTTCTTTGAATAGTAATAAAATTAATGCTTTGAAATGTAATAACAATTTTGCTTTGGCTAAAAAGCCTTCTTTTTCTGAACTTATTGCTCCGGTTGAAAAAGCTTTCAAATTTAGTGCCTTAACTTCCACTCAAAAAGAGTCAGTTCGGCATCTTATTGCTTCCAATGTTGATTTCAATTCAAAAGTTCCTAATATTGGTTTTACCCATTCTGTGAAACGCTGTGTCAATAATTTAGTTTCAAATTCTGATTTGGTCATTACCAAAGCTGACAAGGGTGGTCAGATTGTTGTTCTTAATAAATCATCTTATGTTGAAAAAACTGATGATTTAATTGCTTCTGGTCCTTATTCTGAAATTTATAAAGATCCTAGCGACAAGGAGTTAAAAGCTATTTCTTCTGCTGTTAAGTCTGTTCATTCTATTCCTTTGATTGCTAAACGGTCTGTGATTCCTTCTGTTGCTAATTGTGCGCGTTTCTATGCTTTACCGAAGGTACACAAGGCAGGTATTCCTTTCAGACCAATTGTTTCCAATATTGGCACTGCTTCATATAAACTTTCCAAGTATTTAGTTTCTGTGTTTTCTCCACTTAGGAGTCGGAATGTTTTCACTGTTAAAAATTCCACCGATTTTGTTAAGAAACTTCATAACTTCGTTCCGAATAATTCGGTTATGGCCTCTTTTTTGATGTTAATTCTTTGTTTACTAATGTTCCTGTTGATGGCGCTTTGACTTGCCTCAGGAAAAGGCTTTCTGAATTCCATTTTACTTCTGTGGAAATCGAGGAATTAGTTTTTCTTACTCGTGTGTGCTTGCAACAGAGCACTTTTGTATTTAATGGTAAATTCTATGCTATGGTAGATGGCCTAGCCATGGGAAGTCCTCTTAGTCCTATTTTAAGTGATTTCTATATGCATTATTTTGAGGAAAAACTATTCCAAAAATTGCAATTTCAATTTTATGTTCGTTATGTGGATGATTGTTTTGTCCTAACGGACAGTAACTTGTTAGGTATTGATGATGCTCTTTCGATTATGAACTCCATTGATTCTAATATCCAGTTTTCTTGTGAGAAAGAACTTAATAGTAGCCTCGCGTTTCTTGATGTTTTGATTTCTAGGAGTGAGTCTGGTTTCACAACTTCTGTCTATCGTAAACCTTTCGCTGTTTCTTTATCTCCTCACAGACTATCGTCTCATCCTCCCAACCAAAAATATTCGGCTTTTAATGCTCTTGTCCATCGTGCTATTAATATTTGCTCTTCTCCTGAGCTTCTCAAGATTGAACTCAACTATCTGAAAGCTGTAGCTGTTGATAGAGGATTTTCTCACTCTTTAATTGATTCTATTCATAACAAACTTTCTAAAAAAACTTCTGGTCCCAATCATGTGGTTTCTGGAAAGGATTTGGTTGTGTTACCATTCTTTCATTCTGTAAGTTTTCGTATTGCTAAAATCCTAAAAAGGTTTCAATTTCAAGTTGTTTTTGCTCCTAGCAACAAACTTTCCTTCTCTTCTCTTAAAGATCCTGTTGATCAACTTAATACTTGGGGTATTTACCAAATTAGTTGCCGTTGCGGCCTTTCTTACATTGGACAGACAAAACGTGCTCTGAAAATTCGGTTAAATGAGCATAAAGGTTATGTACGAAAGCAAGAGCTGAATAAGTCTAGCATTGCTCAACATTGTTGGAATTCCAACCACTCTTTTGATTTCAATTCTGGGAAAATTATTCAAAAATGTTCTTCCCCTTTAGAACTTGACTTTTGGGAAGCTTATCATATTAACAGGAATAGTTCTAATTTGGTTAATGATTCTTCCTCAACTCCTTATTTTTCACAGGTCTGGCATAAGTTCCTTTAATTTGTTGTTCTTTCTTGGTTTTCTTGTTAGTTTTCCTTTTTTTGTGTCAATTTTTTTCTCTCTCCCCCCCTCCCCCTCTTTTGCATGTGTACTTTGTTTTGCTTTTTGTTTCGGTATTTTCTGTACTTATTTTATTTCCATTTTATTCTTTGTATTTTATTTTATTTTTTTGCAATTTTCATGTATTTTCACATTTTTATGCTGTTGTCTTTTTCTTTGTTTTTATTGATATTCCTTTTTACTTTCTGTACTTCCAACTACATTCGTTTGTTGCTCTCTTATTGGTGCCTTTAATACTACTTCTACTTCCACTTCACACTACCTTTATTCTCATTGGTTTACAGTTAATTCTTAGGCTATATAAGCTTTGTTTTTGTTGTTCTGTCTGCTTCATTTGGATGTTTTGTATCTAGAAGCTCCCTGTCGCATTGAAAAAGGGATTCCAAGCGATCCCGAAACATATGTCTGCGTTTTAATGCTCATTTGTGCTTTAATTTAACGTGAAATTTTATTTCTATTACTTTGCACAAAGTTTAATCATTACTTTCAGTTATTTAGTTTGATTCTTGTGCCTTCCAATTAAAATAACATGTTTTTCATATTGCTCAATACACATTTTAAATATAATTTAGAGTTAAACTAAAAGGATTTTGTAGTTAAAGGGCATTTTTCAGTGTAATAAGTATCAACTATATTAAATGTGTTATAATATTTAAACTGTTCTACTCTGTCTGCATACTTCTTAACTACACTTTCAGGAGGTGACCTATATTCTTCAAAAGAATTTTCGTTAGTAGATGATGAACGTATCGATTACTAACAGCAGTGATTTCACAACGGCGATGGCAGCTCTTTTTGTAACACGCTATGTACACATTGAATACAATGCTGATACGGTTTACTGCTTTGACAATGGAGTTTATTCAAAGCTATTGATATTTACCATTTTTAAAATAAGGTTACATATGGTTCTATATTCAGGCCCGCGCCAAGCCGATTTTGCACTGTCGTGCAAATTCCTTTGAATGCCTTATTTAGGCTTGAAAAAAAAGGGTGTTTGTGCTTTAATGTTTTTATTTCCTAAAGGACACCTTTCAATTCGGCGACATGGTTATAGATGTGCGTCTGGTATCGAGCGGATAGGGTATATTTATAAATGCGTATTTACCCCAAAATATCAGGGCATTTAAAATGTTCAGTCATTTTAAAAACATTTAACCATAAATTGTTTTGAATATGATTCTGAGATTATATAAATATACAGGGTGCTTCAAAAAAATGTATACACACTTTGAACTTCCATAGAAAATTTATTTACCGTTCTACAAAGTTAAATTTCAGGAAAATAGAAAGCTGAAAGTCCAATGTAAATGAAACATAAATAACAAATGTTAATACTGTTCAAATTGGTGACCTGCAGCATCAATACAATTCTGAGTACGAGTCACCACTGATTCTGTACATCGTATCAAAACGTCCAATGAGATTTCTCTACACACTGCTTGAATCTCATTCCAAAGAATGTCTAGGTTACGTGGTTTACGTTTGTACACCTCATCTTTTACTGTGCCCCACAAGACCTTTATGCACATCACACACTGTTCCATGAACTTCGAATTTGTCTCGTATGCGTGTAATTGTTAATCTTGAAGGTGGTTCTGTATCATACTCCCTTCTCCACTGTCTTTGAACTTCATTTACATTCTCAAACTTCCAGTACCACTTAATAACCTGCTTACGTTCTTCAAAACTCAAACGTACGTCCCCCATGTTGATATTACAAATTCCAACTGATAATAAAACATAGAGGGACGATTATGCTGGCACCTGGCGAAGAAATATAACATTAGCCTTGTAGAGCGGGAAAACTAAAATAGTTTAAAGTGTGTATATATTTTTTTAAAGTGTGTATACATTTTTTTGAAGCACCCTGTATTTATGTAAATAAACTTGCAACTGAAAACAAAACGGCTACAAAGCAAATATTTCAAAAAATCAAAACTTCCTAGATGAAGAGCTCTATTCCTTGATGCATTGTTGTATTACGTACATAGTCTAATGATACTGAAAATGCTGTAAATTTTTTATATACCAAAATTGTATTGAAATACTGTGTCTCACAATTGAAGGCCAAATATGTGGCAAACTATATTAACTCAGATTTTGGTCATTATTTTTTTTTCTCCCTTTCAAATAGAAATTTTTCCCTTGAAATGAGTAACTTGTGTTTTTACAAGGTGATAGAAAAATTTAAATGATCAAATAATTTATAAATAAGGCCAAACAGACAAAATTTGGCGAAGTGATTCTGGATTTATTTCCTTTTAAATGTTAAACTGGAATTTTGGCTCACTAAACCAGTAAACACCCTGATCTAGCAAAAATTTATTATTATTTTTTATGTAATGAGGTAAACATAAAATGAATCTTAATTAAATTAAGATCCGAACACTTTCTAAATTTCAAACTGGCATGCATATTAAATGCAATTTGTAATAATGATATTAAAAAAGTGTTGGCCAATTTAAATATCCTATGTACTAATATTGTTCAAGAATGCAACATCATTTTAAGAAAAAATGTCTTTTTTGAAATTTGTAATTTACTATCTACATTTAGTACCTATGTTGTATTAATTTATATTACTTATTGCATAAAACAATTTAATTATTATTTATGAATATTATTTAGAATTATATTCAGATTTCTGTTGTTACAGTATTTTTATTATTATCTCTCTCAAGCTTATTGATATTAAACATTTGGGTTTGTGTACCTGATCTCAAAAAATCCACTTATTGAGCCCTTGTCTAGTGACATTATAGATTTTTATAACACAGAAGCAGGTATGTTCTTAAGTACTGCATTTAATGAAAATTTTTACTTTAATTTTTATAAGAATTTGGAACATGATGAAAATTTAATATCTTAAACACATATTTTAACCGTATCTAATGAAGTAATAAAAACAAAACTCATGGTTGCAAGCTCAGAAATATTGCACAACGAGCTTGTTGAAATTATTATTATTTTATTATGAAACTTCATATTTAGGCTTAAATAAAAGTTACTGAAAATTTATTTTTTAAAAATTAATTTCATAGGTTAAGTGCCTTTTATATAAACTGTAATGTGTTTACTAATAAAATTCAAACAAGAAGGAAAAAGGAAAACATTACTCAAATACTAAGAAAATCATTAACTTGGCTAATGACATTAATGAATTTGATAAAGTTTTATAATTCTGAATTAAATTGAAAAATATTAATATATATATATATATATATATATATATATATATATATATATATATATATATATATATATGTCTTTTTGATAAAACTTTTCAAATTCTGAATTAAGTAGAAAGGAGTTGTAAATATATATTTATGCATGTGTTTCCTTCATGAACTGGTATTTACTATGTGATTCGTTCATGTGCAGTTTTAAAAAGATTTTTTTCTTTTTGCAAATGTGGTTGGTTTTCACATTATTTTCCTTGTGTTATTGTTATTGCTTTTGCAAACTTGTTCTTTGATATAATTTTCAGATGCATATTTTATCAAATTGTTTTCCTATTTGTTCTAAAAGTAAATTTTGTAGCCTGAGCTGAATTTATAAATAAAATGTAAGGTTGATAATCTATTTTGTGTTTTTTCTTGCTTTATAGTTTGCTAACAACATTTAAAAAGGTAATCAGTATCATATTTTCACTATGTAATACAATTAAATAATGCTTAAATTGTACAACAGTATATTTTTTAATTCTCTTCGAGCATTTTTTTAACTGATGCAACTTGCATCTTTTCACTATATTATACAATCAATTCCCTAATTGTACATGGGTCGATTTTTTGATTCACTTCGTTTTTTAACTAAATTATGTACCTGTATACTTGCTTTCCAGCATAAAAAGTACACTTTCAAGTAATTGTTTTACTGAAAATACTATATAAAAACTATACTAATTTTTTTAATAAAAAATATTTAAGTTAATTTCACCAGTATCTTAGGAAATCAAATACATGAAAGTGAGGTATATTTACAAAGACATTTAAAAAGAACAATGAAAAAATATTGGATGGTTTATTCTTTCCTGCAGGATTGAATGCTGTTTAACATGTATAAGTCACTGTTGAAATGTTTTAAAATAAATTTGCCTTCAGTGTTTTTTTCATTACTGAAATATAAATATAAGACTAAAAAGTATTTATCTTTCAATTTGTTTCCTTTAAATAAAATGTAAAATGCTATAAAAATGCCTATAGTGTAAAATATTTTTCAATGTCTACGTTTGTAAACAAATCCTTATTATTATTTTTTTTTGAACATTTATTTATTTAAATTTTAAATTCTTGAACAGGATGCTTTAAGTATTAGTGAGTTGTGCTAGTTGTGCAGCATGAATGTCTTAAATTTGTAATATATCGTTATTCAGAAAATTGAATAATGACGTAAGAGTAAAATAAGTAAAAATGAATGACAGAATCTCGGGGGGGGGGGGGGGGTCAGTAGATACGTGGCAGAATGAGAAACGAAAGTTTAGTAAAGACACGGAGAGATACAAAACGGAAAAAGCAATCAACGAAGAAATAAGAAATGGAATTTCTGTAAAAGCGCGTGAAAATGCAAAACGTAAAAAGCAGATCAACGAAAAAATGAGAGATGGAATTTCTGTAAAAACGAGGGCAAATGCAAAACGGAAAAACAGATCAACGAAGAAATAAGATATGGAATTTCTGTGAAGACGCGGAAAGAAAGATTAACGGAAAAATAAGAAATGGAATTTCTGTGAAGAAGCGGAAAAATACGAAACGGGAAAAAAATTAACGGAAAAATCAGAAATGGAACTTCTGTCAAGTCACGGGAAAATACTATCAGAAACGGAATTTTTCCGGCAACTCTGCTGCCGGTACTTTTTCCGTTATTTTCAGGAGATTTTTTTAACAGTGTACGATGAAAACATCAGTACTAGACGAGCGTTGTTGTACAATTTAGAAAAGTTTTACAAACTCTCTACAGCATTTGTATGGACTTGGTCCAAAGCAAACACCTTGTAGTGTGCGATACACAAACCCAATTCCCTTCAATAGAAGTGAATATTTAATTTTATTGTGAATAAAACCGCAGTAAAACAGTAGGAAATATTGATGTCTGCTTTTCAACGAGTTAATCTTAATTACAATCTGTTTACATTAAACCAAGTAATGTAAGTTAAGATTCTGAACGACCGTGGTAGCTTAGTGGGCAGGACGATCGACTTCAAATCGGAAGGTTTGGAGTGCGGAACCCGACCCGATGAAGACCCTCCATGTACACTTGGGTGTACCTGCATGCAAAATCCGTGGACCATGAAGTCCCGTGGATACCAAAGCCTGGAGCTTCTCCTTCAGTTTTAGGTCTAATACGAAAGGTAACACCATCTGGTGTCAACCGAGTGCCCTTTTTGTATTGACCCTAAAATCACGCTTCCACCCTTGCGGTGCTCATGCAAAAACAGAAGGCGCTTATCAGCCTTAAATTTCTTTACCACACGGATCTCAATGGCGGTGATTCGGAGTGGCCATAAGTAACAACAACATTTCCTCTGTAATTCAAATATACTTCAATAAATTAAATAAATAAAATTGACATTCAACTTTACTTTATTTCATAGATATTTACAGATACTAAATCTACGCCAGATATGGTGTTTACTTCCATTTTCGGGTTACTCTCCTTTTCTTTGTTTCGCTCGTCTGTCTTCTGGGGTTCCTTTTTCTCACCGAGTATCTTTTCAATCGTGAGGAAAGGATTTTCGGCTAATACGAAAAACAGGAAGGCAAGAAACGCGGAAACAAAGTAATCTCCGAAAAATCTCCATACCTGTAAAATACAAGACGAGCAACTATTTCATTGAAACAGATGTGGAAATAAAAATACAGTAAATATCGTTATTTGTAGTTTTGTCTAAAAATATTGTGTCTGTCAACTTTGCCAGGGATCCAGTGAAGACGTTAACACCGCCCAGAAGCAATGGTTCAAAGCCGCATTTCCGATCCTAGTACAGGAACCCCTTTAATGGAATATCGGTTAAAAAGAAGATCCCGCTTAATGTGCAAATAAATTTTTGATGTACCAAACAATAGTGTATAGTCGAACCCGTTAGATGAAATATCGGTTACAAGAATATCCAGCCTAATGTAATAAATTTTCGATGTACCAAGCAATAGTACAATCGAACGCATTTAATAGAATAGCGGTTAAAATAATATCCCGCATAATGTACTAATAAATTTTCGATGTAGCAAACAACAGTACAGTCGAACGCGTTTAATAGAATATCGGTTAAAAAAATATCCCTCGTAATGTAATAAATTTTCAATGCACCAAACTACAGTATACGAGGTGTGATTGGAAAGTTTTAAGAATGGGCTTGTAATTTCACAATGGCGGTACTTACATGATACTGTGATGCATCTCCTTCAAAATAGTCCCCTTCTGACTGAGCACACCGACTCCAAAGGTGTTACCATTTCTGGAAACATTCCTGGAAAATTTTTTTCTCGAGTGTGTGAAAGACGCTCGCCGGATTCGCCTGGATGTCTTCAATCCAGTCCAATCGCTTCCCTTTCAGTGAAAGTTTCAGTTAAGGAAACAGGTAGGATTCCGCAAGGGCTATATCAGGGGAATAGGACGGTTGTGGAAGCACAGGAATGTAAAATTTGGTCAAAAATTCTTCTACCTGTTTCCTAAATTGAAATTTTCACTGAAAGGGTAGCGATTTGACTCGATTGAAGACATCCAGGCGAATCCGGCGAGCGTCCTTAACACACTCGAGAAAAAAAATTTCTAGGAATGTTTACAAACGTGGAAACACTGTTGGAGCCGGTGTGTTCAGTCAGAAGAGGACTATTTTGAAGGAGATGCATCACCGTAGCATATGTAAGTACCGCCATTTTGAAACTACAAGCCCATTCTTAAAACTTTCCAATTACGCCTCGTATTGTTTCTGTGATCCTGGATAAGGGAATATCCCGCTTATTAGAATAATTTTCGTGTTCGAATCGGCTATTCTTTTAAACGGGCTTGACTGTATATTGTTTCTGTGATCCCGGATAAGGGAATATCCTGCTCATTACCGCATACATGAGGTATTAAATACATTTAAGTATATATGCATGATAATGAGTACTTTTGCTTTTAAAGATTGAGGCTTTTTTTCTCACGGCTAACAGCAAGAAGTAAAGGTGACTCATGCACTCTTTGTGCTTTTATTTGGTGCCTCATGCATTCTTTTTGCTTGCATTAGGTGCCTCATGCACTCTTTTTGCTTGCATTAGGTGCCTCTTGCACTCGTTTTTAGCTTACTTTCCTGTAAAAGTAAAAATAATAATAATAAATCGGGAAAGAAGGCTTAATTTATCGTGAAAATATCGCTAGAAATCAAGAAAAGTCAAAAATAAGTTAAGTAATTAAATAAAGAATGAAACATAAAAAAATCGAAAGTAGGGTTTTGAGATGGAGAAAAAGTGTGTCGGTCGGTATGTCTGCCCCCCCCCCCCCCCCTAATACCTTTTGAACGAAATTTCCGATTCGAGGACATCTCATTTCCATATTTTACTTTCTGATTTGAACTTTTTTTTGTTCAATTTTGGGCAGTTCAAAAAATTTCAGCATAAGCTCTTATGGGCAAAAATGAAGCAAATTATGTAAACTCTGGGCACGACACCCAAATTCCTATGCGCAAGCTTACTGGAAGAAGGCTTTCGGCATAAAAATATTGAATTGAACAATTTTTGTTCATTTTTGAACAGTTCAAAAAATGAGCTTTAGCGCCGACAGGGAAATTTCAATCCTATATAAATAATGATCAAACGGACCGATTTACTTGGAACAAAGTTTATCGGAAAGCTCTTATAACGTAGAACATATACAGATAGAAAGTTTATCCATATCTAAACGAGCCTATTTTCCTATGAAATTTTTTTGATCGAGATTTTCAAGAATATTTTTGTATTAGTGAATGATTAAATGAATCAGTGAAAGAATGACTGAACAAATGAGTGAATAAATGATTAAGAAAAATAAATGAGTGAATAAATGAGCGAATGAATGAAAAAATAAGTAAATGAGTAAATAAATACGTGAATGAGTGAATGAATGACTGAATAAATGAATGAATGAGTGAATAAATATGTAATAACCGTTGAAAAAGGTATAACTAAAGCTAAATGAGAAAGAGAGATAGAAATAGCTAGATCATAAACTTGAAGTTGGTGTCTACGGGAAAGTAGGCTTGTATAGTTCTAGACGGAACTTCTTGCTTAAACAATTGTACGTTGGAAAAATGAGTGTGTTCGAGCTTTCATTTTTAAGAACTTTTTTCCCTTGACAGTGTACATTGTACTTAACAGAAACATATTGCACCAATACTGCTCAATTTAATTGCGTTCCACGTGGAGTTCACGAAGTAAAATTAGCTATCTTAAAATTAGACTATTTTCATAGCTTTTTCTGATTATAAACCAAGTAATTTACCTTTAATGTAATCATTATAAAGGAAATTTATTAAGTATTGCAATAGTTATAGTGTTTGATTTAGTGTTAATTTTATATAACGTAGAACTTTATTTAGTCCTAGTTTTTAATAAGATTAGTTTAAACTCATAAAAGAAGTTTTAGTTAGTAATAATTTTTGCTTGCTCCATGTCTATTTCTATCGTTGATAAACCGTTGTATGTAACGGATTTTACAATTTTTTTCATAATGGAATATGCTGAGCAGTTTCCGGCACTAACCGGAAATAATAGCGTGATTACTAAAGTAAAGACAGGGTCATTATTATTTAATGAAAAATTCGTTTCTAAAATCTGTTTCCTCGAACCGTCAGAAAACAATGCATTTTTTTGACATATCGGCTACTGTCAAAGCTGAAATGAAAAAGAAAAAAGCTTGCCCAGAAAAAACTAGGATTTGAACCGAATGCAAGGTAAGTTTTTGTTATTGTTTATTTATGGAAATTTATTTTGACATTTTTTTGTTTCATAGATTTCAATGCTTATGGAGCTGAAGTTCTTAACATTCGTAATATTCATTTGAAATAGATGACCCATATGCAATGCAGTATGACATCTTTTAAAACTCAATAAAATAATCAAATAAAAACCTCATGTTAAGCAAGCGAACTCGAAGTAAAACGATACCGCAGCTTCTTTTGTTTACATCGCTTACATCGGTATCACGTGACCTATGACGCTGTATGAATTGCCTCCATTGTCTCTTCAACTGGCATTGTGTAAACGCGGCAGAAGACCGATAAGCTTGTGTTGGCGATAATTCGAAAAACCGTCTCCAATATCAACTTAATAATAACTGGTAAGTACCCTTATATAGGGAAGCCGCTTAATGTGGTCACATGACTTTTAATCTCGTATGGTTGACAATTCACAGAACCGTCGTCAATATGAACTTAATAACTGATAAGCACCCTCATACAGTGGACGCCGCTTAATGTGGTCTAATCCGGACAAAAATGATTTGATAACAATAACCGAATAATATTTAAACTATAATAGATTAATGCAAGAAAAATGCATGCTTTCGCGATTAAAAAAGAAATGCACTATTGATTTCTGCAGAAAACGTTAATTTACGTGTTGTTGAAATGAAATGAAGAATGTATTTAGCGAAAAAATAATAGCAACAAACAAAGTATAATAAGCAAGTTATCAACTAGAGCAGGTAAATCACAATCGTCGTCTATTGTTTGCTGTTGAAGTTAATAAAATTATTTGGCTTCGTATTTTCTTTGCACACATTGACACAAGAATCGAATCACACACTTATCTGAGCAGGCATGAATACCTTTCGGGCCAAAGTTCAGAAAATATTTTACAAACAGAAGAATAAATAAATAAAAATAAAATAAAAGTTTCCGTTTCCCTAGTTTTCACCAATGTAGGAAAATAATTTCCGGAATTCGATAACAATAAACGAAGTAAGTTTTGATTACATAAAATAATTTTTATAAAAAAACAGAACCGACTTCAAATTAAAAATTGCGCTAGAAAGTAAAAAATAAACTCTTTCTTTAAACAACATCGATGTGACTTTTAAACATAGTTTTAGAAGTCTGTGCAAAATTAGGATAGATAAAATCTTTTGTAATCATGAATCAATTACAAATATATACGTATATTTCCGCAGAATTAGTAACAGTTCCAATATGAAGTAGCACATGGTATAATGGTAATTAGACGCATAATTTTGCACCGACTTCTAAAACTATGTTTAAAAGTCACATCGATGTTGTTTAAAGAATGAGTTTATTTTTTACTTTTTAGCGCAATTTTTAATTTGAAGTCGGTTCTGTTTTTTTATAAAAAATATTTTATTTTATTTTTTTTTAGTGTAAATACAATTTGTATATAAATACTCTATTTTTTAAAAAATCCATATCAAAGGGCAAAACTTCTTTGAATTAATGGCACTACAAACTAATCATTTGTATGATAAATTCCCTTTTGAAGTCTATTTTAGCAAACAAACTGATTGGATTAATTTTTGCCACAGAGAAACCTTTAGTCAAACTCTTGCTGGAATTTCTTTTAATATTATAGCTCATGACAACAAACATGTTTTCAACAATGCTTTTGTATTTATTGATAGATTTCCCAACAAAGAAAAATCAAGCCAAGCCTTTCCAATTAAAAGAAAAAATTCTTATTTTTCGCTCGTAACGTTTTTCTAAAGAACAAATGTAGTCAAATTGATTTGCAATATTTGAGTTGGACAACCCTCTATCGATTAAAGAAAAAATCATTAAAATCGGTCCATTTAGTCAAAAGTTATGGATGAAAAGACAGAAAAATACTACATTTCTGCCCATAACTTTTTTTCTAATTATCGAATATGGTCAAACGAAAGTACGAGACCTATGGGAAACCACCCTTGATCGATTAAAAAAAGAATCATGAAAATCGGTTCATCCGGTGTGAAGTTATGAGTGGACAAACAAAAAAAAAAAAAACGACATACATACAGTATGAATGTATAACCTCCATCCTTTGTGAAGTCTGTTAATAAAAAATGATGATATTCTATTGGATTCTTATCCAAGCGGACGAGTCTTAGCGATTTTGATAACATACAATGACGGATAACATAAACCTTGATTACGTAAAACGTCGTCCTCTGTATATTTTATCACACACGTTCACATGTTGTACAACCAGTTGTGCATTCCGCGCTTCCCTAGTATAAAGACCTATATTTCAATCAATGAAACCTGCAATATTTTTGCATTAAAACAGTTCGGAGCCTTATGTGGCCCTAATGAGAAGCAGAATCCAATCTTAGATGAAGAATCAAATTTTAATAATGTTAAACGTTTTGCAAATTCTCGAACAACAAGTTGCAATATCTACATAATATACTTTCGAAATTCACGCAAAGACATCGACAGTGTCATTGTAGTAGCCTACATAGTAAAATAACTCACAACAAAATCAGTCTCAATCCTGCCACAGTCAAACGTAAAATAATCGCATCTCAAGCTGATTTGATCTATCCCTTGAAGTTCTCTTTTACATACTAAGTAATCCACGAGAGCAACTATGGAGGAAGGGGGGAGAGTATAGATTCGGTTAATTAAAACCAAGTTTTCTGAGGGGATAAACTTTCAAATACACCATTCGTTTAATCCCTTGATGTCATCCAAGCAGCATGGATGATTCTAAAGAAAACTACTCATGATTTCTACTCTTTCCTTTCTACTTTCTTTTTCGAAAAATTCTGGAAACTTCTCTTGTTGTGTATTGCCATAAAGATTTATCGCCAAGTCAGCTCCTTATGCTAATTCCCAAAAAAGAAAAAGAGAGAGAGAGACAGAGAAAAAAAGTTGTAAAAATTATAAATCAATAAAGGAAACAAACCTAAACTTCCTACATTTTGATAACATTTCATAACCACGGCTTACCCATTCTTTGCTGGTTGAATCTCTAAGGGTTCTCGAAGATGCAAGGCTCGCCATTTGCACAAATGGTGATACCAGGTACATGCAGAACGCCATCCTGCTTAGAGGGGTCCATACTTTCCAAGACAGGAACGTATTTAAAAAACCTGAAAAATGCAATCACCTGTGTTACTATTTTATGAGAGAAAAAAAACAATACACTTTAAAAAGAGTTATTACTTTTATTAGTTATGTGTTTTCACAGAAAATATTTGAATTCAAATAATTGAAATCACCTTCGGGTTGCCAAACATTAATGGAATTTAAAGTAATAATAATGCTGTTAAAAGTTCTTCCCAAATTTGACAATATTTTTCAGCTTCATATAGTAAGCCGAAGGACACCGAAATGTTTGTTTACGAAAATTTCAGGTCACATAAATATTCAAGTTTATTTGCTATTTTTAACAGATTTTAATATACAAAGAAGGAAATACACCCAGGGGAAAGTGGGAATCGAACCCACGCTTCCTTCACGCCGCGCAGGGAGGCACCGGAATCAGTCGAATAGACCGCTCAGCCACTGAGGCCCCGACACTGAAATGATTTTCCGCTGTAGCGAAAAGAGGCGAAGTAGCGAAAAGGCCAGCGTTTTAACGCTGCCAATTTTAAAAGCTGCGAACAGTAATGAAATGGGAGGTATAGCGTGGTGGGTGTTGTAGACTGCAAAATATTTCTTCTGCTTAATTTGCGTTCCGGGGGGAACTTGTTAGTTTAATTTATTAGTGTAACAATTTTAGCTGTACCGTATTTTCGGGAGTATGCACCGCGGCGCATATGAAAAAAAAGTGAAAAAATTGCCGATGCGGCGCTTACAACGGGTGCGGCGCATACGTTCTTTTTTTTTTTAAAGTTTAAAAAAAAGAAATTATTTTTCAAATATATTAAAAACGCTGTCACTGGATGGCACCATATCATTTTTGTTCCATGTGAAGTGCAGGCGGCGACAGTGTCCACGTGCTTCAATGGCGATGTTGACGTCACGATCCGAAAAACCCGTAATTTCGGCTTCGCTACTTTCGTACTAGTTCGCGGATAATTTTCCTTCTCCGTCGCATTTCTGCCCGCGGTGTTTTTAGTGGTGGAAAACGATCCGATCGCGAAGTTTGGAATGCAACATGGTGGCTTTGTTTATGTTGCAAGATTAGGCCTTCAGATCGGACGATCGGAGCAGGGAAGGCCCTGAGCTATGCAGCCTTTTTCAGTTGGACAGCGAGAAGAGCGATTTCGATGGTTAAATCTGCCCTTTTTTTCTGATTAAATATTCTTTTTTCCATTAGTGGATGCGACCCACTTGTAAAAAGCGAGCCCAACGGCGATGACCACTTAAATGAACGTGGAGCGCCACGGGGAAAAGGGTCTGCGTCCCGCGCTCTGTATAGTTGCATTAGATAACCAACCGATGTCTCCTAAAAGTAAAAAATGCAAAGAAAGTATGGGTGATTATTTTAAAAACAGAAAACCTTAAAAATATTCAATTTATTCTACTTTTCTTCACCTAATTGTGCTATAATAACTAAAATTTTGGCATGCGGCGCATACGCCGGGTGCGGTGTATACGGTAAAAATTAATTTTCTTGAATGGGAATTGCGACTGCGGCGCATACGCCGGGTACGGCGCATACTCCCGAAAAATACGGTAAGTTCTAAGAAGTTAGATAAATTTTAGCGGAGATGGCAGACAAAATCTGCGAATGCACTGGACTTTGTATAAACTCTATAGATAACACAACTATCAAACCTCTAGTGAATAACGCTGAGGGTCAGTTTCAACAGTTGTAATTCAAGGTTGAGGAGCTTGTCTCCAGGTCAGCCGCACTGGCGTAAACAATTTGATGTGAGAACTAGAAAACGGGATGATTAGTTGTGTTGGTAGCGCTACCAAATGTATTAAACCATCGGCTTTTGAATCTAAGTTTTCAACATCAAATAGTGTTGCTATGACTTATACTGGAACGGGACTTAGTCGCAGATTGTATGTTACTGATATTTTTACCAAAACAAATATCTTGATCGACACGGGGAGTCATGTTTCATGCTATCCAAAGGCATTTTTAAATACGAATAGCGGGAAAAAAGAATTACGTTTATACGCTGCATATGAGACTAGGATTCACACTTACGGTACTGAGTTACTAAACTTGGATTTCGGGTTGAAACTCAGGTTGAAATGGCCGTTTATTGTTGCTGACGTTACCAAACCTATAATAGGAGCAGATTTCTTGCAGCATTTTGAGCTAAAAACGGTGCATTTCAGACCCCCTGACAAAATTTACGGTAGAATATCAATCAGCGTTGTGCGATGTCCCAATTGTTAAAACTATTTATGGCGACTCTGAATATCAGGAACTATTGAAGAAATTCCCAGAGAATACACAATTTAATTTACTAACGCAGAAGGGAATTAAGCATAATACTCATCATTTTATTCCTACGGTAGGCCTTCCGGTTTGGACTAGCGTGCCTCAAGTAATAAGAGTGATGATAAGGGGTACTGCGCATGCTCCCCGCCGCCATATTTTTACCATAGCGCCTGCGCATCGCCAAGAGGCGTTGTAAAAGCGGCGATGCGCAGGCGCGTTGGTAAAAGTTAAAACTGGTAAAATCCGTTGTCGTCACTCTTATTACTAGAGGCACGCTAGTTTCGACTAAAGCGCGTTGCTTACATCCAACACAGCTTCGAATAGCTAAGCAGGAGTTTGAATATATGATTGAGAAAGGGATTTGTAGACCTTAAAAAAGTAATTGGGCTAGTCCGTTGCACATGGTTTCAAAAGGAGAATGTGATTGGAGACCAACTGTGGATTATACAGCACTTAATCGAATTACTATTCAGGAAAAATATCCAATTTGTCACATTCAAGATTGTGTTGGCATTTTTCACGGAAAAAAAATATTTTCAAAATTAGACTTGATAAGGGGCATATCATCAGATTCCAGTGCATTCCCCAGATATCTCTTAAAACTGCAATAATAACACCCTTTGGGTTGTATGAATTTCCGTTTCTCAATTTTGGCTTATGTTCTGCTGCACAAACATTTCGGCGTTTCATGGATGAGGGTTTAATCGCTTGCCTGATTATCCCGAGTTATCTCGGGTTCGTATATATTGCAGTTAAATATTATTCCCAGAAAACTCGGGCAAAACAGAATTTGTCAATATGATTTATTTATCACGGTTTCACTAGGTCTGGAGGAAATGGAAGAAAATATTCAGTTTTTATTGGGTAAGTTTGCCAAGTTCTGTTGGTTTCGCGTTCTTTTGGCGGGGCTGCTCACGTGTATTCCCTATTGCATAGTAAACGTCGGCTTCGGGCTGGAGTAAATATTCAGCTTTGATTGGCAGTTTGCTAAGTTTTGTTGGTTTGCTGTGCAAACATATGACTACTTTTCCATTTACCCGAGTTAACTCGGAATAGTAAACTAATATTAAAATGTAATGTAAGGTAATGCACCTGTAAAAAGATGAAAATTCATCTTAAAATTTACATATTCTGTTTTGTTTTCTTTCCTTGTCTTTAATAATAAATTTTAAAATGTCATCATTTTTTGCAATTTTTTTTTCAAAAAAAAATCCTAATGTAAGCTTATTAAGAGATGTAAATTTTTGTTTTCCGTATTTAGATGACATCTTAGTAGCTAGTGAAAACTATGAATAGCATTTAGAGGAAATTTTCAATAGGTTTCCTATTTACGGCATAGTTATAATCGAAGCAAAATGCGAATTGGGTAAAGAAACCATTAATTTTTTAGGACACACTATAAACAGTCAGGGGTGCATACTTGACCAAAATAAAGTAAAAGCAATAGCAGATTACCCCAAGGCAAAAATTATTAGCGAGATCAGCCGTTTTTTTTTTTTTGGGAA
Source organism: Octonoba sinensis (assembly GCA_038502835.1). Classification (NCBI taxonomy): domain Eukaryota; kingdom Metazoa; phylum Arthropoda; class Arachnida; order Araneae; family Uloboridae; genus Octonoba; species Octonoba sinensis. Next base: position 85,251,835 of record CM076605.1, on the reverse strand, counting down.
TGGTAAATTATTATCATCGGCTTTATACCTGATATAGCAGTAATTTCGGCACCGCTTCACAAGCTTTTGAATAAGGTTTAAGAATCGCGGTAAACGGGAAATTCCGTGGGATATTAGCTTCAGAGGCAGGCTCTGAAAAAAAATTAGAAAGTTTTAACAAAAGCAACTTTGCTATATCATCCGTCTTTAACCCCTTAACTGATCAATTTTTTTAACACGTGTTCCTAAACCTTTTCACCCAGAAACTAACTGCGTATTTTATAGTTTTCTATAAGTTACTTAATGATCTTATCTCAAGGTAGAAAAGCACAGACATTATTTGTCGAGGAAATCTCAAGATAAACAAACTTTAAAAGGGTTGCATGTGCAAAGCCTTTTTTTTCCAGTATTAAATTTTGCATTTAATTTTCCAATTTCAGGTAACGTAATAGGAACGGTTACTTATAAAAGATACAGGTTTTAATAAAACTGGTAGCCGAACAGTGGGTAAGAGACAGTAGCGCCAAAATTTCCCCTATCGGCGATTGTTGGGACAAAACAGAAATTTACCACATCTGAGAGTCTAATATAACGAAATTTCGTTTCATGTCATTCATAAAGCAATGAATGCCAGTAAACTGGAGGAGTTATTTTATGGCATCCCTGTATTTGATGTATATTAATACGTTTTCGCATAAAAACAATAATAACAGTATTGTATTCCTCATGTTAGGGCTCGACCGATGGCACTTTTTGGCCGATGGGCCGATGCCGATTGTTTCAAGATCGGCCGATGGCCGATTGCCGATTATTATCCTCTTCCATCCGATGGAAAAAAAGTTGCTTTAAACCATTAAAACGTCTAGAATGCTTGTCATTTAAATCATTTATTTATTTTCATCTTTATAAAAACATAAATGCATTATTCAAGCACCGTAAAACTGTTTGGGGAAGTTTAGATAATAATTAAAACTAAAAGAGTCACTCACGATTCTTGTAAAGTAATTAAACTATTTGGAGATTAAAAAAAATTAAAATATGCTATATCACAGGATTTTTAATTATTTTTTTCTTATCTTTGCAAAAACCTCAACAACTATTGGATCGGATCGGGTCCAATTCCCTTTCCTTTAACATTTTCTCTTTATAAACAGCTGCCTTTATTTTCTTATTTTTTTCATGGAGTGGAATGTATATGTTATAATACAGACAAACAGATAATGTGGGTTTGTATCTTTAACGAAATTGTCAACCCCCTCCTCTCCAGATTTTTTTTATAATTCCCCCCTCCCGTTTTTAAAAGAAAAGCGGGAATGATTATATGTTTATTTTTCATTATAAAAGTTTTAAAATTTAAAAAAGTTAAAAAATAGCTCTTTTTCTAAAATAAAAATAAAATATTTAAAAATTCGCTCGCAGTAATGCCCTTCCGTTCATAACCAAGAAATACTGAATATTGCTTTAAAAACATAGACGTGAGATTTTTTTGTCATTACAAATGATAGCTGGGTCTTAAGAACTAATCTTATTAGCTTTTTTTTTTTTTTCTTGTGAGTTGAAAATTACACTGAAATACTTGACATGTTCTTTATATTTTCATGAGAACAATGTAAGGTCACCGAAATAAACCAATATTTTGAGCACCAGCAATTTTCTGTTGACAAATAATCTTCTGAAAAACACGTGATCGTTTATAAAAATTAAGATGTATTTTGGAAAAACATGTATACATTTATATATACGTTGTCAATTTTTAAAATTAATGAAATTGTCGCAGTTTTATTAAGGTATTATCCCACCCTGTCGCGCGAACTCGTTTTTTAAGAATTAAAGTTTTGAAAATTACAAGTTGAACTTGGACACATAAAATTTCGATCAATAAACATTTATACTGAAAAATTGATTCATATATTTTATCAATATGTTCTATGTTGTAAACTAACAATAAAATAACAAGAAATATTCTAAACTGAAAGCAGATGTAACGAGATTGTTGTACAATAGCAGAAAAACTGTCAACTGTCGAACACGTGGCATCAAAGAAGCCAAAAACAAAAAAATGCGCTAAAAAACGAAATATGCACGGGGAAAAATTAAAATAATTTTCGTATAAAAAAAGTTAAGATGTATTTTGAAAAAATATATATGCATTGATCAATATTTGAAAATAAAGAAATTTTAGCATTTTTATTAAGATGTTATTAAATTCCTTCGCTCGAACTTGCATTTTGAGAATTCAATTTTTAAAAATTGCAAATCGAACTTGGACACATAAAATTTCGATCAATAAACATTTATACTGGAAAATTGTTTCTTATTTTCGACCAATCTATATCTTAAAATTGGTCGAATAACTGCACACTAAAATCAGATGCAATGAGATTGCTGCACAATCGCAGAAAAACTAGCACGTGGGATCGAAGAAGCAAAAAAAAAAAAAACGCTAAGAGAAAAAGTTTACTGGTAAAAATTTAAATTATTATCGTACTTTGATTGAGTTGACTTTGTGTTTCTATTGTTTACAATTTCGGAATAATAAGAAACACGACAAACTAAAAGCAGATAGTATAATATTATTGCACAATGACGTCTAATGCATTAAGTCATTATTAAACAAAAAACGGACAAAAATGAGGCAAGTAATCTAGTGCGAAAAACAAATAGCACTCATAAGACGCCTCTATTACTTTTACTTTAACATATTCTATTTCGCGATCATTATGTTCAAAGAGAAATAATTTTAATAATGAAGATTTTCGGGCACCGATCGCTTAAACTATTTTTCCATATTTTTTATCAAATACTTTGTAGAATGACATTATTTTTGTGCTTTTTTTAACTGATATGCTGCCTGTTATTGTATGGAAATAGAAATCTAGCTCTGGAGAAAAAAGAAAGTTAAAGAAAGAATGTTTTCTGGAAAGTTATCCCTGAGAAAAACATCGGCCTTGCATCGGCTTTTAGATGTTTTTCATGGCCGATGGGCCGATGTTTTTCTAAAGTTATCATCGGCCGCCGATGCCGATGGCCGATGGCAACTTTGTTGAACAATCGGCGCCGATGCATCGGCAAGGCCGATGCATCGGTCGAGCCTTACTTCATGTAATAAGTAATGTAAAATAGCATTGATTTGCGCTTCAGATAATACCTACTTTTACACTTTTGCAAGATATTCTGGGATTATAGTGTGCTAACTCCGCCCCCCCCCCCCTCTTAAAGCTGCTGAGATCTAGCCGATTTGATATTACTATTTTCGAAAACATTTCATAATACGTTATTTTCTTTTTAGTTGATTAACAATATTTAAAAGTGTAACTGCTTCAAAATATTTTTAATATCAATAATTCATTCATTTATTTTTTGACTGATTTTTCGAATTTTTATTTTGTCTCGTGAAATCTCCAGATATGTATACAGCGGTAAAAGAACTTCGTGAACGCAGGTGAAAACGTTAAAAAATATCTTGCACTGTCATTAAAACAGAATTTATATAATAATTCTCAAAACCTAACCTCCATATCCTCTTGCACAACAGATGATAATCCACGCACTGGAAAGGGAAAATGCGATCTTTGAAAATCCTGAATAAAATATATCTTCCAGCTTTGTAGGCTCTGTCCCACTGTTCCATTTCTTCGTTATAAAAACGACGGATGTCGCCATAAATATTGCTAATAACCACCCAAAAATCTGAAACACCTGAAAATGGGAGAAAATGCTTGATTCTGGTTTGCTTGAAAAGATTGAAAGATAGAAAATTTCCAACAACATAGTCAGGCCTCGATGTAAGGTCACCCGCATATAAAGTCACTTTCCTATTGTCCTAGCCTTGAATAGGAATTCTATTTTATGAATGGGGACAATTCACCACTAGAGGGACTCACCGTAGTCACGTGATAGTCCTCTTTGTTTACTAAGATTTTCAATTGAGTTCTACGTGTAGTTAGTTCACTAGGCAAAATTGGTTATCTTAAAATTAATTAGACATTTTTCCCAGCTTTTTCTGATTATAATCCCATATTTACATTAAATTTAATCTTTATAAAAGAAATTTATTAGTTATTGCAATAGTTATAGCGTTAATTTTATGTAATGTAGAAGAACTTTATTTAGGCCTAGTTTTTAATTAGAATTGTCGAACTCCAAGCAAAGCGATGCTACGGCTTCCTTTGTTTACATTGCTTTCATCGGTGCCACGTGACCAATGACGTTGCTTGAATCGCCTCCATTATCGGATATATGGTCTTAAATACCGTAATCGTTAAAAGGTCGTTTTCGGCTGACTTACGTGGGAGGTTTCAGTGTCACACTGATTTAATTCCAACAGATCTCCGTGGTATTGGTACCTGTTCTGAAACTTCGAGTTCTCAAATTGTTACGCAAGTTTTAGCTTCCAATGCAGTAAATAGTGAGAATAATGATGATACAGCGATATTGATGATATAGCAATGATGGCACTGCGATACTGACACAATCAGAAGTGTTCAAAGCATTAAATGTCCTATGTTTTTATAATCCCTGAGGGAGCTAAAGACAATTTTCATATAATACGAAATTTAGAAAACATTCTACAGAAAATGAAACCAAAACTGAGACAGTGATGTGTTATATATTATTTTAAGGTGTTTTTCAGTTCTTTGCTTGAGCATATTTGGGGACAAATTTATTCCAAACTAAAATCTAAAAAAAATGTTAATTTTTTATTAATTCTATTGATTTCAATAGGTTTAACCCTTATTCTCATAAAATAGCATATATGCTACTTTATGAGAATAAGGGCTAACTGAATGTAAAGAATGTAACTTAATTCGCGTCTCTTTCTGAATGCATTAAATTTTACGAAGAATTATACTTTTTGAAATCTACGCTTTATCATTGACAATGTGTGCGAACCGGTTATAAGGTCCCCCCGCTTATAAGGTCACTTTCGTGAAGTCCCGAGGGGTGAACTTTTACCGAGGTCTGACTATTACAAAACACAAGGCTGATTTATTTACATCATTCTAGTGGCGCCATTGGCGGACACAATTTTGACTTGCCACTTAACCCCTTAACGGTCGGGTAATTTTCAAGAAAATGGACATAAAAGTGCCTATTTTTTTATCCCTGAAAAATATGTGTATGAACAATATATACATTCATTTTTAATTTTTGATTTGTTTTTATTTTGAAATTTTCAACACTCCAGCCCGGAAATATCACAGGAGCGAAAAATAGAAGGCGAAACCTCAGAACGTCAGTTTCACGGGAACGAGAGGGAAGGGGTTAACGGCGAACATAACACGATTTCGGCGATTGCTCAGGCACTTCATGTAAACGCTGTTGCCCTTTTGAAGCAGTGTGTTGAAGCCGAGATACACCAACAACATGTTCGTTATAAGACAAATGGTCAAAAATGCTTTGTTCTTAAGTATGAGTACAAGGGGGGAAAGCAACGTAAATAATGCACAATTATCAGAACAAATAATGCAATATTTTGACGCTACAATGGAGTCTTTCCATCAGTGCAAGGATGAAGTGCTCAACACACAAGTAGAAAGTTGTGAGTGAGTAGGCAACAACCAGAAGGACAGCCGGTATTTATACCAAATGGGTCGGATTAGACAGTACAAAATGTATAGGGTAGTTGTAAACACTTAACTCGCACATGGAACAGAACAGAGGAGATGAAATGTAATAAAAGTTTTAGCAACATTACATATAATGCTGGCTTCACACCTATGGACACGGAGACAAAATCTGCGTCTCCACGCCTCTGCGCATGCGCAGTACAAGGGATACATTTTGTTGCCGTTGCTCGCCTCAAGAGTTGAACACAATTCAACTTTTGTGTCCGTTGCCAAGCATAGTAGCCAATCAGAATCGATGATTCGTTTGCGCTGCGTTTCCGCGCAAAAATTTGGCTTGCAACTCTTTTTTCGTTTTTGCTTGTTGTTGTTTCGCTGTTTCTTAATTGATATTTCCTTTAAAAATGGAAGAAGAAATTACAAATTTCGTCAGAGAATGTACATGACTGTATAATGCCTGTCGAACAGATTTCCGAGATGCAGAAGAAAAGGATAATTCGTGGATGACACTTGCCGAAAAGTTACACTTGGATGGTAAGTTTTTTTATTTGCAAAAATTCTATATTTGTTTTTCGAATCTGTTAATTTATTTTATTTTGATACTAATTGTCTGAACATTCAATTTCTTGATTTTGTTATGATTTCACTAGGACAATAGCCGATGCGAGTAGTAAAAATGAATACAATATCTATTATTTCCAAAAAACAAATTGTATAATTCAAGGCCGTCAGGGGGCTAAGACCCCCCCCCCCCCCCGGCCCAAAATTGTCTGAAGTTTTACATATAAATAACAATTTGAAAATTAAGAATTTTCTCATAAGAAAATATTCTCCCATTTGTGTAAAATTTAGTTCTTTTGCTTGATTCCATAGTCGTAGCCAACGGGAGACGGGGGGAGGGGTTAAGTTATACAAGACAATAAATGTCAATCGGAAAATTATGAATGTTCTGATAAAAAAAATCTGTCTTCACCATATATCCCCTTCTCCTAAAAAAATCCCTTCTTTCACTTTCCAATCCTGCTAAATCATTTGCTTTTTTTTTTACAAATTAGGTTTTTGACACTTTTTGACGTTTTTGACAGGGAGGTTTTTTACAAGCTGGTTTTAACTAGAGATGTAACGAATATTCGATGACTATTCAGTATTCGGCCTGGCCGAAGAGTCATTTCATCACCAGCCGAATATTCGGCCGAATAATTCTGATGCAGAAGAAATGTAAAAAAATAAAGAAATTAGTACATTTAAAAAATTTAAAATTGTATTATAATTATTGCAAAAGAATACATTAATATATAGTTTTAATTATTATGGAGAATATGAGAAATTTATTTTGTTATTATTAACAAAGTGGAAGTCAGACTTTGTTTGGGTGGATTGATTTATTGTGAATATTAGGTAAGAGAGAACTGGTGAAAAACCTAGAATATATCATGAATATTTAGATAGCATAAGTTATTGGGGTTTTTGAAAAAAAAAAAAAAACTATATACCTGTTAAGTGTATTAAATTTTAATAGAACTTCAAAAAATAGGCATGTAAATAAATCCCATAAAATAAAAATATTGACTTTTAAAATACCTTCATAAAACAGTTTTGAGCAAGGTAAAAGTTCACTAAGCAATATTAGTTCTTTCATTTGAACTAAATAATTAGTAAAATAATGATAATGCTTACATTAAAACCTGTCAATTCTATTCCACTTGCGGGTGAAATTCTTAGTTTTATTACATTCAAAACAATAGAGAAAATAGATTAATTTTAGATAGTTTTAAATTCTTAACAAACAGAATTACATCACACATCATAGATTGTGTGTAATTGGTGTTTGTGAATCATTTTTAATTTGACAAATACTTTCTACTACAACGGTTTTCCAGAAATTTTAATATTCGGCAGCCGAATATTCGGTATTCGGCCGAAGACATTACCCGAATATTCGGCTTCGGCCTAGAAGAAATGGCCGAATTTTCGGTATTCGGCCGAATCACTATTCGTTACATCCCTAGTTTTAACCATGGTTAAAACTGTCGCATGTCAAAAACCTGCCAACTCTGGTTAACAGTGAGGTAGAAAATTTAATGAATTGTCTTATTGTTCTACAGAAGAGACAATGACAATTCTTGAAATGTGTATGACAACATATTTCAAGAAAACTCAAGTGGCGTACAAAATGAGGGGCCAGTTTCTCGAAGTCAAATGAAAGTATTATGAGCAATTATTTATTACCTAATTTGGATAATATTAAGATGGTCCTACGGTCATGCGAGTAATTTCAAATAATGAATGTTATAAAGTAAAATTTGAATTCTCAGGTATTTTTTATATTTTCCAAGCTACATTCCAGATGCAAACTTTTTTCTTTTCAGGTACTCCAAGTACCCCAAAGCATAAGGAAAAAGAATGCCTTTTTGATATCTAAAAGCAAATGAAAGAGGCAGAATGAAGCTTTGATGGATGCACTTGCATCCACAGATATGATGCTGCAAAAATCTTTTCAAGAGGACATTGATGGGTCGTTTTGCAAGACTGTTAACACATCATTTGAGGTCTTTTGACGAAAATAAAAAATAGATATTCATATATATTGCAGTTAGTGCACGCAGAAAAAGCAAATAATTGTTAATAATTGTAATTAAAATCAATATTTGATTCATACTAAGGGTTTTATATTGTATTTATTTTATCATTGTTAATTAGAACGAAATGGGCGCGAAATTCAGTTTGTTTACAAAATAAAAACGCTACTGAGTGAGCATGCGCGAGATAGAATACGGTCTTTACGCCGCTGCCAGATGTGAAGGGTCTCGGACACAATTTCTCGGCGACGCAGCAACGGCGCGTGTATCTTGTTTCCGTGTCCTTAGGTGTGAAGGCAGCATAACAAGTAAAAAGGGTTGAAACCGTTTACTTCGCGTTTGTAGATGTGCTGGAGAAGAGAATGTAAGACCACCACAGTTTGTTAAACAACGCTTTTCACCATGTCATTTTCAAGCAATTTCGACGCCCCCATTGATGTTTGGAATCATACGGAACTTTTTCAATGTCTTTGTCATGTTGCCAAATCATTACTCACCAGCAGTTTAGTTTTCAAAACTACCACAAGCGTAATTATGCAGTTTGTTTACATTTGCCCCATGTTTATAATAGCACTTAAGGATCCACCTAGTGGATTTTTAAGCTATCTTTTACTGCTCTCACCGTTCGTTACTCAGAGATTGTCAATAATGCTTAGTATGGTTGTATTCATTTCACCTATTTTATTTTAACAACAACAACAGCAAAAATATTTATTTCATATATTTTACTGGTGTCGACAGGGTGGCGTAGTGGTAAGGCTCAGATCTCGTACGCCCAAGATCGCAGGGTCAAACCTGGCCCAAGTCCGTTCAAGAGCAGAAAATCGTCGGCGTCCATGTCGTATGATTATGCGGCATCTAGAAGATCCCTTGATCTGGGTCCTATCAAGACAGTCAGGAGCCCAAGGCACAACATTATTTTGGGGGCCCCATGGTATGAAAAGTAAAAATACTGGGTATAATGTATAAAGTTAAATAAGCTTCTATTAATACTGGGTTCATACCCAATTTGCATGGGGGGGGGGGGGAAAGCACCTTCTGACACGGCATCCTACTATTCTGCATTCTATATTGTTTTTATTCTACATGATTTTTGTGTTATTTATTAAATAAGCAAACTATTTGAATACACATATTGCATTTTCAAGCTTTACTGTTTATAATATTAAATAAATAAAGAACGTCTAGATGCAGCAGCAAGTAAAGGATACTATTTAGCATGATAGTCAATGAAGATTTTGATCTGATTGTGCATAGTTTACCTTGTTTATGTAAATACTTTTAGCTCGCCATTTAAATGAGTGAAGATCTTTCCATTTTGCAAAAAATTATCTTTTAAGAGATATTTTCAGAAATCTTTCTTACAATTTGGGGGCCCCTAAAATTTGGGGGCCCAAAGCCGCGGCCTTGTTGGCCTTTGCGGTAATCAGGCACTGCCCTTGAATAGACATTTGTCTTGGATTAAATTCTTAGTGCATATTGCAACAAGGAGAGCCCATGCGTCGCCATCTAGGGGTAACTGAGCTTGGAAATTCACATGCGGCGAAGGTTCCACAGTCATGGTGGTGCCGCTGAAAGAGATGGTACCAATTTCTGAGGAACGTGCTAGGTCTGCAATTGGGGAGAATCCAACTCAGCAGCCCCCATAAGAAAAAAATAATACTTTATTACCTACCAGCTGCTAAATGATAGGTGGGAACAAGCCTATCATAAAATAGTTGGTTGGTAATGAAGTTAATAAATATAAAAGTTATATGCGCTTACCTTTGAAATCTCTAACTCTTTCCCTTTAGCCAAAAAGTAACCCAGTAAAACGCCCAGAAAATAAGGTCCAGCGTGTGCCATCGCTTGCGTATAGAAGTGCCAATACGAAGACCAACGTCTGCAATTATAAAAAAGAAGATAATTTTAAATACTAGTTGCAAAACTTGAAAATTGAGGAGGTTCCGAATGCCGAGTCATTTAAAGCAGTATCACCCTTCCAACGCGCCAAGTGCAAACAACGAAATTCGACGGAATTCTCCCTATGGTAATCGGATACACGCGTTTTTGGGAGTTATTACGAATCGTTTCGTCACGAGTAAAAAGGCATGTTGCTAGTTTTCGCAATATATAAAAATAGTAAAGTCAGTACTTGTGGGTCAGGCACTACTAGTGGATCAAAGTATATGTATTGTTACGGCCTTATTCACCAACAACGGTCAAACAGCTGATCAAACTGTTATTCGAGCGATCATCTGCCAAGACCGCTGTTAAAATCTTTATTCACCACCCAATTAGATTTGTTATTCAAATCGACACTTTTGTTCTGATAACAAAGAAAACAGCGATGTTGTGATGTTTGACTCACGTGACCTCGAGCAACTCCTCTGTTGACCCTTATTTGCTTACATTTCTCTGGCTACAAATGAATTGGCTCGCAGCAATGATATCACCGATCAGAAGTTGAAAAGCTTCTGTGATATAAAATCTTGGGGGGTGGGTCAGTTGCCCAAGATAACGCAAAAGGATCGAGTTGCCCTCACCGCCCAAATTCTAAGCGACCGAGTTGCCCTCAATCCTCTGCCTCTGAGACCGCTATCGAGGAATATGGGATACTTGCATAATGAATGACAGGTTATTGCTGGATTTAAAACGAGAATCCTTGAAAGTACGTTCAAGAATGTCACATGAAAAAGTAACCGAAGTATTCAGTGATTAACCGGATGAATTGATGATTATTTTTTCCTCTTTGTATGTAATAATATTTGTATAGTAATAATAAAAATCCCATGTTTAGTTGTTCATTTAATCTATTGAAATAGTATATTGTATAGTACACCAACATGTTACATCGGAAGAACTGAAGCTGTTAGAGTAAACGTAATGCCTAATTTGAATTCAGGGCATTAAGTTCATACAAAATCAGCTTCAAAATTCTTGGCACCAAAATCAATATTGACCAGTGTTATTTTTCTTCCGTTTATCAGAGTACTTTAAAATAATAATTATTATTACTATTAAAACGGGTACTTAGCGCATTATAAAAAGGTTTAAAAACCCCTTTTGTTGGTCAGAAAAAGAGCCCCTCTTATATGTATAATAAAGAAATTAGCTTCCCTCCACCCCCCCCCCCTATCCCCACGTGAGAGGTGGAGTGGCGAGTGCAACTGACCCTCGCCAGTTTACTGATAAGAAATACTTTGAGTGCAACTGACCCTTTTACTTTGATTGACAGTTGAGTGGGGAGTGCAACTGACCCTCGCCCAAAATCTTAGAACTGTTAGTAGCTGTTCTTCAACCGACAATGCATTAGTTGTATTGCTCGTTGGTAGTTTTTGGTTTAGAAGGTATTCTACTAACAGCTTCAATGTGGGATCAAACCCTCTCTCTTCGAATCATTCTTAAATAGTAGCAATGATTTTTAAAATATAGACATACATTTCTAATACTTTTTTAAGCTATTTTACTTATTCATTTGGATAGAGAACACTTGTAGATGCTTTCATAAGGTCAGACATTAAGCACAGTAATGACAGTTCTTATTTCACTGTTTTTTCTGACATTGAACAATTTTCTGAAGAAGAAAATCAAAGCAATGAAAAATATGTACGCAACGTTCGCGGATGGTGTAAAATCGATGGGTGCCCCGCTACTCCACAAAACAATCATGGCTTCCTTTCCTAGGAAAACCAGGATTGAAATTTTACGTTACTGACGAATAAAATCTACTTGAATACTTTTTTGATGAATAAATTTTAAACTTAATTGTCAGAAACACTAACAAAATAATTGTATTAAAAAAAAGAATTTAATACTATATGCTTAGTTACAAAAAAAGGAATTCACATCAAATAAGTAAATAATTTAGCAAAGTAAGTGATTAAAATTTTCGCGAATGCAATCAAATTCTGCTTGGAATATCCATGCAGAAAGAGCATTTCTACTACAGAAACATTCGTAGAGTAGAGAAACGTAATCTCTCACAAAATTTTCTGTACTTCAAAAAACTCCGCGCTATCACTTACACACCCGGTTAAAGTTTCCTATGAATCTAGAGTCTAGAGCGTGTATTGGTTTCTGCAAACATTCTCTTTTCCCCAAACAATGCATACTGCTAATTTCATATTTCTCTAAATCAAATTTTCCTATATGTGACCTAATTCTTTCCATGTACTATTCTAAACATGATTCTAAATGGAAATTTCAACTACCGAATTCCATTTCTCAGCTTTCTTTTACTATGGGTAGATCAGAAATTACCTGAAGCAGCAAAAGTTGCACTATACACCCCGTACGGGGCAGCCCCCCTGAGCCCTACAGAAAATGGGGACCTGTTAAAGCAGTATTCGCAATATCAGTAAGTTAATAGAGAAATCTAAACTGTTTTACACCAATGTTAGCAATTCATTGTGTGTTTATGGCTGTAAAAAATATTCCTCTAAAACTCTTTGTTATCGGATTTATTTATTTGTCAGATGAGCAAATCGTGCCATCAGATTACTATATTCAGCTTCAGATTGACAAGAAATAATTATTCGATAATTTTAACAAATAATGTAAAATTTGTATACTTAATATAAGACAGCTAAAAAATTTTTTTGCTTGAAGTGGATTGAACCTCTCTTTCAAGTTAACGACCTCCACATCTGTATGTTCCCTTTAGTTCATATGACTTTGATTTAAGAAACTTAAGTTAGATTTTGCAGATAACCACTTCTCGAAACATGAGTTCAGTGACATCCTGTCACGAATAATTTTGTGACGACTTTATAATGTAAAACTTGCGAAGTTTGTGTTTTTTTCTAGAGCTATAAATGCTTATAATTATGAACATATTGCGCATTTAAAATTATTAATATAAGCGTGGAGAAATAAAACATACTTTGTACTAGTTTGAATTTCGTTATTCGCAAACCTAGATTTTATTTTTGTTAAATTCCGGGTTACACTTGAGATTGGTTTGCCCCGGTTCACATGTATATGACGGGGCCTACTTTTAGTCACAAGTTTTTAAGACAAAATAATAAAACAGTTCATCGATGAGATTTTGCGTTATTTACAACATTTGAGGTATTGTATATGTTTTTATTCATAATGTATTCTCATATTCTTGTAGAAAACAGATTAACATTTCCATAGTTATTTATCAGATTCTCATGATGTTAAAAAGAAATCAGGTAACCATGGGACACTTTATTGCTTAGGAAATACAAATGGAAAAAATGTCGGATATAAGGTTAGAAACCAAAAAATTCACGGACATAAGTTCCATGACCAACAGACCCACAGTATATTTCGCTCCTTGTGAGGTTCACTTGCCATTTTTTTCCCAGTACGTTTCTAAACGTAATTTGAATTTCATGAATTCGCTTTTAATGCATTTTAACTTAAAAAAAAAGAAAGAAAATAAGAAAAAGGATTTGATTATTCATAATGTCGTTTTCTTGTCCTTATTACCTAAATGTTATAAAATATTAAAATAAATGATCAAGGCACTATTTAAAGCCAGAAACGTTAATTTACAATTGCCGAATATAAAATAGCATTTAAATTTAGTTAACTTGCTATGAAACATAATGAAGCAAAAAAAGCGTGGAAAGTCTTCTGAGGCTATAACGTTGCGTCTCTTTCTAAATTTCGACGAAAAAACATATACGAAAGGAATTCAGGGCTAGCAAAGACATCGCTAGTATTATATTGCCATTTTCCCTAGGAAAACGCATTACCTCCCTTTAGCACGCTTTCCTGAATCCGGGCTTCAATATAATAGTTCGATAGACTTTGTAAAGTCAAGGGGGTCAAAACTTGCATTGCTGAAAAGTAAATATTTGCATTCCGAATTGCTTCCACATATAATGACACGTTTTGGCGAAGACGTTTAAACAGTAGACAGGCTAGAGTTCGCCGAACAGTCAAAATTCATTATAATTTGTACAAATATATAAGTATTATTCATCAAATTTGGCGATGATAACGTCGAGCTTATTTTCATCATCTTCACTTAAAGCAAGCTTATTGTAAATCATTGTCGCCGCAGGGCCAATTGCGCTCATAAATCTAGCCGCTTGTACTTCGGCCAATTTCGAACTGAGTTGGGTGGCAGTTGAATAAAACTTAAATATTTGCTTCTATAAGCTATTCTCATTTTTCATTTCATTGTTTCAGATAATCCTTTGCTCAAACTCTTATTATAATTACTTTTAATATTACTGCGTGATGGCCAACAAACTCTTTTCGACAATGAGTTTTGAGTTTTACATTTATTGGCTAATCGTTTACTCAACCAAGACATGTTGCATCTGCTACGTATAACAGTGTAACATTACGGTTATAAATAAGGCTTGCATGACAAAAGAAAAGGGGAAATGGTTAACTAATAACTGTTTCCAAAGTTTTGTAATTGATATCACGAAAACTCGATAGCTACTAAACAAAAAAGAAGAGTAAGAAAATCGGTTGAAAAACAGAGGAGAAAATGATTTTTAACTGTTTAGTTTTTGCCTATTTAAGTATAGATATCTTCTTATTTAGCTCACTACAAATATCCAAAAAAACATATGAAATGATAAGTGGACATTGCTTACGAGTTTCGCAAATCTGTAACTGTTAAGTGCTAAATGTAATATGCAAGCAAAAAAAAGTTAATTTTTATTTTCAAAAGATATACCATAATTTGTATAGTTCTGGTTTTAGCAAAATTAAATTTAATTTTCAAAAGGTATAATTAAAACCGATTTCTTAAATTTATTGTGTCGAGAAATGCACAATCGAGTAAGCGCTCTAAAAAAGTATATACACCGAAGAAAATAAGAAATGGGAATTCCCCCTCCCTCTCTCTTTTTTTTTTGGATAATAAACTATTTACTTACTGCGGGTCAATGGTCGTAGTTATGAAGGTGGGGTGAGTTCCATGTACTACTGTCCAAGATATATTAAAAGCAGCAGAAATTAACACCAAGGACAAGTTCAATATCAATCCAAGCTTCCGATATCTGCAAAAAAGACAACTAAATATGAAGAAAAATAAAAATATCTGATGATAACTGCGTGCAAATGAAAACGTCAATTGCATTAATGCACACCAACTAACAAGAGACTAGGCGTACACTGCTTTAACAAACAGAGCTGTTTGAATTTAGATTTTAACAAATTGCAATCTCAAATACGTGGTGTAACTTATAAAGATCAGATTATTACTGTCCTTCGCTGAAGGTCACAATTTTCTGCGATGCCCAACTAAACCTGCTTATAATATCTGAAGCAAGGGCGGATAGAAGAGGAGGGTTATGGCGGTCATGACCTCCCCTAAACCATCGACAAAATTTTGTAATGTGGAAAAAATTCTACGAAATTAATTAATAAAATTTGAAAATTGGAGCATCGTTTATACGACGTTCACATTTATACAGGGTGCGGCAGAGAGGACGGACGTTTTTGAGATGGGTAGTACTTTCTCCCTCCGTCTACGAGAGAGGTGGGGAGGGTGCCGTTTAACTCGTGAGTTCCTAGCATTGTTTTACCAGTTGTTGTCATGGAGCCTTGGACGGTGGAGCACCGCGTTTTCGCCTATGATTGCTTTGTCCAAAATAATGAGTCAGTCACCGTCGTACAGCGTGAGTTTCAACGCCACTTCAACATTCATCGGAATAGAGCTGTTCCCTCTCGAAACACCATCCTTCGTTGGGTTGAATCACTTCGCAGGCTCGGTGAACTGATCAACAGAAGACCAAGAGGAGCTCCGCAAACAGTTCTAACTCCTGAAAATGTTGAACGCGTTCGACAAGCCTTTCTTCGCAGTCCGACTCGATCTGCTCGGAATCATGCTGCTGCACTTCGCCTCAGTGATCGTTCGGTAAGGCGAATTTTGCGTACGGATCTCCGCTTTCACCCCTACAAATTGGCCATTGTGCAACGGTTACAGCCCGGAGATTATGCACAGCGTATGAACCTCGCACGTGAGATGGAAGCACTGATCGATCAAAATGATAACCTCATTTTGTTCATGAGTGGCGAAGCCCACTTTCACCTAAACAGCATGGTTAACCAGCAGAATTGCCGTTATTGGGCTCATGAAAATCCGCAACAGTTACACGAAAGACCGCTGCACAGCCCAAAAGTAACGGTTTGGTGCGCTGTATCGCAAACTTGCATCATTGGCCCTTACTTCTTCGAAGACGGTAATGGTCGTGCTGTTACCGAGAACTCAGAGCGCTACGTCGAAATGATCACCAACTTCTTTTTCCCTGAATTACGACGCCGACGTGTTCCAACCCGACGTGTGTGGTTCCAGCAGGATGGGGGCGACCGCCCACACAGCCAGAGCATCAATGGACGTTATTCGCCCTCTCTTCCCTGGTCGCCTTATTTCCAGGTTTGGCGATGTTCATTGGCCTCCTCGGTCCCCAGATTTATCAATATGTGATTTTTTCTTATAGGGGCACCTCAAGGCTAGAGTATACGAGAACAAGCCCCGAACTCTGGACGAATTGAAGGACGCAATTCGCGTGGAAGTCGCCCAAGTTGAGAGAGCAATGTTGGAGAGAGTCTACGCGAACTTCCAAGAACGCCTCCAGCACTGCATCAACGATTTCGGCCACCACATGCCTGATGTGATTTTCAACACTTGACTGTCTCAAATGCTATTTCCTTGCGAACCTGATTGCATCAATAAATTTGTTTTTGAGTAAAAATTAACTATTTTATGATTTTTTTTTAAAAACCGTCCGTCCTCTCTGCCGCACATTGTACCATGTTTTTGTGTGGTCCCAATTTTTGGATCTAGCCAACGATACGACGTTATCATTTATGAGACGTTACTCGGTAATCCTTTAGGCGTCGTATAACGATGCTTTACCATTAGTTATAATTTTGCATTTAAATTAAAGTCACAGAGAGCTGGCGGCATAAAGATATTGTTAGTCGAAACGCCTTATTTCTGGCCGATTTGGCAATTTTGATTAATCGCCAAACAGTTCGTGAAAATTTCCGTACCTGAGTCTTGAACATGACCCTTCTTAACTCTTTAACAATCGGGTAATTTTCAAGAAAACGGTCATAAAAGTGCCTATTTTATTACATGGTTTTATTCAACTTGACTTGTGGCGGAATTTTGTAAGGCGGTTTTCGACAACTATTACTGCATAAATTATCTTCAAATTTTGCACACAAGCTTATCTTCGATGACAATACAATAATCCATCCATTTTATAATTTATTATAACGTTAATTAGGAAACAAAAATTAATAATTTTGGCTCTGAGGAAATGATCAGCATTATCATTTGCCGTTTGGCAACAATAATTTTGTTTGGATAATGCAACGATGTTTTGAATTTAAATGAAACCGTGTAACTTAAAACATTTTTGGCGATTTAATATTATAAAATACTCAACTCATGGCGAAAAAAGAGACTGCGACGCAGCGGAAGAGGCGCCTGGAAAAATAAAACCATGTAACTTAAAACATTTTTACTGCTTCATAATATTATTTATCGTTGAAATTTCTATAAAAATATGTGTATGAACAATATATATAGATATTCATTTTTAACTTTTGATTTGTTTTTAGCTTAAAATTTTAAACACTCCAGCACGGAAATATCACGGGAGCGAGAAATAGAAGGCGAAACCTCAGCCCACCATTTTCACGGGAGCGAGAGGAAAGGGGTTAAGTGAGGTTGATCAAAAGTTATTTTTACATGATAAAAAAATTTGAAGTAAAAATTAATCGGAGCACTGTAACAAAAGAAATTTCTGTGCTCCGGCTCTACTCCATATATCCCTTATAGAAAAAATGTGTAAATGTGTTTCTGTGTCCACCCCTGATCTCAAATCTGATTATTACTTTGAATTTTTTGAATAATTCCACTGTTTAATGACTCAAGAGCGATAACTGTTTATACTGCTTTGGAAGTGTATTCATTTTTTTTTCAGGTGTAGAGCAACATTACAAAATCCAAAATTTTCTCCTGGGTTCCTAAAAATCCTTGCATGCATTTCGCGATAAGAGATCCATGTTCCTTTGATCACGCTTATTGGAAGAAGCTGTCAAAATGAAATATTTTTTTATTTGAACAATTTTCGTTTTTTAATTGCTATGTGTGATGAAACGGGTTATGAGCCACCGTTCGACTTAAAAAAAATAAATAAATAACCTAACCCTTCCTCTGTAGGCAAATGCCAGAAATACAGTGAAACCTCTCATAAGGACCACCTCTATAAAGAGACCACCTCTCATAAAGACCAGTTTTTTAAGGTCTAAAACTTCCAGCTATAGACTCAATATTAACTTTCCCTCCATTAAAAGACCACCTTTTTTTTGTCTCCCTCCCAGTAAGACCACTTTTTCAGAAGAACAGGTAGGATTATTTATCTGGGAGAATTTTGAAATACGTGTATCTATGAGAAAACAGGAGCCAGCTAGTAGGTGGAGGAAGCTACTGTTCCTGTTCCTGTTCCTGGAATTGGATGGGTGATGAGCACCAGGGTAGGGCAATTTGACCAATGAGCTTGAATGTTCATTTGTCTGTGAAGTGTGAAGTAGAGTCATTTATGGGAATGATTGGTCCACATTCCATCTGTTACCTTTCTAGGAGAGCTAAGGACATTTGCAGAATTCACAGGGCATTTCCTTCTTGTGTTTCTCCCTTACAATACTTGTAAACTAAATGATACTACAGTCAATATTTTTATAAAAATTTTAGGAGCTCATTTGATTCAGATGACGAGCTTCCTCCAGTGAAACAACCATCAATTTCCTATCAAGAAACACTAAATGAAATCAATAGATTAATAGAAAATTCAATTCCTGCTAGAGATAACCCTAAAATGAATAAGTTATTTCAGGAAACCAAAGTTTAAAGATAAAGATTGTTAATGAAAAATTACTTAAATCAAAGCAATTAATTCTTTTTTCAAAGCTGTTCAGTCATAAAATGCTAATAAGAAGAAGTGTAAGAATAGTTTTTGTTGTATTATTGCATGAAGCTTTGTTTTAGCCCTTACCTCTATTCAGAGACCACCTCTTTATAAGACCGATTTTCTGCGGTCTGGTGGGTGGTCTCTTTAGAGAGGTTTCACTGTAGTTCAGAATTCCATGTTAAAATAGGAAGGTTCCACTGGAAAAACGACCTAAGTCACATACTACTTGATGAACTTCGCTTTACGTTTCATTCATTCATTTTATAACATAAATGTAAATTTTAACGATACGAGCCTACTTTCCCGTAACACCCAAATTCAAATTTATAATACATATATTTATAATGCATAATTTATAATAAAACATTAAGCAAAGTTCATCAAATAGTATGTGACTTAGGTTGTTTTCCCAGTTGTACCTTCATATATTAGGCAAACCCTGAAAATCAAGGTCCTTTACTTATTTAATTTTATAGTAGTTTCGAAAATACAAGATGAATCAAAGTTTCAGAAGATTTTATATTTAACGAAAGAACAATCGAATCCATTGAAATAAAAAATTGTATAAATATTATAGGACACTTACCTTAAAAGTACCCTTATAGACACGCATGCGATTAGAAAAAGTTGCATTTCAGCAGACAAATACCAAGAATGTGGCAGGCACTGAAATCATAACAAAGACATGATTGGCGCAAGAAATAAATATTCACCAAACTGTTAGACAATGCATAATAAAAACTGGTTACGTATCGGTTGTACGCCCTACCTAGGCGACGGTTTTAGGAATGCCGCCAATATGCTATTTAAATCTAATAACATTGATTTGTTTATATTTCATTTGGTGATTTTTGCTGAGCAAAAAAAAAAACCCGCAAGGCGTGTATACTCACTGCCGTCTCAAGTCTAATAACTCGAGACGGCAGTGGTATACTAGACTGCAATGTTTCTTGACAATGACGTCACAACGCGCGGAAGAAGAAATGAGCAAACGGCGAGGCTTTTGGGGTTACAAGGACGAGTATCGAAAAAACGTTACACCAATTTGGCGAAATAGTCCGATTGAGCATTCTATTTGGCACATTGCGCGTTTGAAAACTCATTTGTCAGCTTATCAGAAAAAGATAAACAGACGTAACAAATTTAAAAACTTATTTATTTTTACATAATCATAATTTCTGTTATTAGATCAAATACATTTCTTATTAATGTAATCATTAAAAGTATATTTTCTTCTGAAAAGCCTTTTCTCCCTTCAATAATTCATAAAAACGGCTGAACTTTTGAACACTTTCGTTTTTCAAATAAATATTTTTTTTCCTTCCTGTTACCCACCGAGCCTAAATTTTTTCCTGTATAAGTTTGTTTTTAATGTTAAAATTACGATATTAACGAAAATAATAATAATAACGATATAAACGAATGGAATAATAATAACTATTTAGCTTTAAGCAAAGTCACAAGCCAGCGTCAGACATAAACATAAACCATTCTAAATCTCGCCTGGCCGCTTATGGGAAGATCGCCAACTGCTCGTGAGCTCTTATTGGCTGAGCGTTCAGTTCTAAATGAAGGCATTACTACGCATTGCACTTCTGGTAAAATTGAAAATATATAACATTTTGTGCAAATTATGACAAATAAACGCTATATATGGTTAAAATGCCTTATCATATTTCTATAGCGAAGTCCTAAGTTTAACTCAAAAATCGGACTCCGCGCGAGAACTACTTTTTTCGTTTGCTCTCAGCATATTTCTGCATAGTCAAGAAACTTTGCAGTTGAGTATAACCGATAACTGTTTAATTGTTTAATAATGTAAATTTAGTGCTTAATAATGTAAATTTACAAATCCCTACCTGTGGTGTAATACAATTAACCACAGAAAAGCCGAAAATTTAGCATAAAATCAAAAAACCATTATAATTCTTTGTTTAACCCTACACCGCGCCGTGTTGTTTTTAAACAACACCTCCATTTTTAGTTCAATAAGCTTTTATTTTGTAATATTTTTAACATGTAGCGCATTCTTTCGTTTCATTTTGTATGTGTGATCACATTATTTAATAGTTTCCCCTAGATCTTGTAAACTGAACTCAAGGTTCATCTTTTTTCATAAAATCATAAGACATGTTGATTTTGTAAAAAACAGTACATTTTTTTTTCTACAAACTTTAAGCGAAAATTTTATTTTAAAAAATAGTCTCTAATTGCTTACATAGTTTTAAAATAAAATAAATATAAGTTGGCCGAAAAATTTCGGGTAAAATATATATTAAGGCGCCTTTTTTACTTGTTGTATTAAAACGACACCGCCCATTCGAAGGCAATTTTTATGCTCCTGCATTATTCGCAGTATAAACAAAAACAGGTGTCACAGGTTGTTCCATTCACTTTATTTAGTATCTTTTAGAAGATTATTGTTAAATATTTCACAAAATAGCTTAAAGTGGTCGATTAAATTATTGTTTAGGAATTTTATTTAAAATCAATTCACGCTCAACCAAAGAAGAAACGAACATTATCGCATAGACCCCCTCCAGATGTTAAGTTTCTTGTCTAAAATCTTTTAGTGAAATTATTATTAAACTTGATTGGTAATCAAAGTAAAAATGTGCACAAGTAACTAATAATTATTAGTTACATCTGAAAATTTTTACTTTAATAAATTTTATAACTTTATAAATAATAATAAAATAAATAATTTTAATAAATTTTCATATTTTAGGGCTATTTACTGACTATAATGCATGCCTATTTATTATTGATTTGCCTTCATCTGTTAAAATAATTATATAAAAAAATTACTATTGTTACCCCTAAATGCGCAGTGTTGTTTTTAAACAACATGTCAATTTTTCTCGAACTCTACTTTTCCGAATTAAATAAGAATTTTTTAAGTATTTTTCTCACTTATAACTAGCACAAACAAACACACAAAAAAAAATATTTTACAAAGAAAAAAAATATTGCGCAGTGTAGGGTTAAACTTACTAATAATAATGGGGAAAACTTCGTCGTGTTTCATTTTGTATGAGCTACTAAGCATTTTTAAATTCATCGTAATATATTTTTAACAACAGGGAAAAAAAACGAATATTTCTTACAGAAAGTTTGCTAGCCATATAAATGCTGCTTCATATAAATTTTTTTGGACATACAATATCGTTTCGATCAATATTTTCCATAGATGGAATTATTTACTCTTTTAAATTTATTTGGAGGAATTTCTGTTGTCGGCATTCTGCTTTTTCAAAGTCACCTGATAGGCGACAAGCCGATAGGCGCCCTATCACGAGAGAGTTCTCCTAATTTTAAATCAGGTAAGAGACTGTCATCCAGGTTGGCACCCCCAGAGGTATCATTTCAAGCTTGGAGGACATTGATACCACAACGGATTTTATGTGCTTCCTCCCATTAACGCACATGCACCCAGAGCAACCAGTCGCGAGAGGTGGTCACCGTCCCAAACACTGACCACGGCCAGTGCTGCTTCACTTTCGGCGTTCCGTGGGAACCGAGCTTAACCGATTGATCTACTGCAGTAACAAACACATCCTGAATTTTTTTTAAATCAAAAAATTAAACATATTTTCTGGCTCGTAACACAGGTCTCTGTTGCTGGATCAGTTCATAGCTTTACGGTTGACGTCTATTCAACCAAAAAACAATTAAAAATATAATTAACTATATTATACAGAGTATATTATTCCTGAGAAATAAACATATTTCATATTATGCCATATGAATTCTTCAAATAAAAAGGTTTCGTTTCTTTCCCAGGACTTCAAATCAAGCCCTTAGAAATCAAAATAGGTAACGAAAGAAGGTACTTTCTATTTTAGGTAAAAGGAAAACTGATAATTAGACAAAAAAACTGCACTTTTAATTTCTTAAAAGATTATATCGAGCAATAAATTGTGAGAAGTCAGTTTTTCACATACATAGTGCACATGAGAAACATTGGAATTGCATTAACAAACGTTACCATAAAAGTAATCCAAACCAAGTTTCGTCGGGCACGAATTTATCAAGGGTCATTAACTCATCGTATTAACACGCCCGTGAAATTTCAAAAATCAGGGGTCGATCTAGCATTTTTTTAACAAGGTCAGTTTCTTATGAATTTTAAAAATATTTTTGTGAAAATTCAAAATTTAAACATACAGTGATAAAATCTTTTTGTTATTTTTTTCGCTTATTTAATAAATAAATCTGTAAAAAGAGCGATTTGGTATCTCGGAATTTTGTGGAAGGTCCGTTTGGATTGATTGGAATCTTGGGAAGGGTCCGTTTTGATTGATTGAAATTTTCTGAAGGGTCCGAAAACGGACCTGAATTTCCTCTGGCACGACCCCTGAAAATGTTGCACATTTCGACTGCCAGTCGAAAACCACCCACCCCACTTCGATGTTGATATTATTTGGACCAGTCTGATAACAGAGCCCGAGTAGAATATTGCTACCCGAATTTAGGGCAAAGATGAGCGTTCTTCCGATATATACGAGCCCCACAATGGCAGGGGCGGACTGGCCCACCGGGACATGTCCCGGTGCGCCCTTTCATCTAGACGCCTCCACAAAAAAAATTTGAGACATTTTCCCCCCTCGTAATTTACAGTAAAATAAATAAAATGAAATAATCTGCTTTTAATCCATGACGACAAAATCTTGATTTAAAAGATAGGTAAACGACTTTTCCATGCAAAACCACATTTGTGAAGGCTTTAGGACGTATAGCTTCAGGGATACGTTTTTGTAAGGCTCGGGGAAGGGATGAGGGGACAGTCGATAATATAAGTGTTATTGAATAGTTCTATGAGGGTCCGCGAACACATCCCAAGGGATGTGTTCGTTTTGGAATATGAATTCCCTTCCCTAATTAAAAGTTTGACTAGTCACAGGGGTGCTCACCGAGAGGGAAGGGAGGTCATGGCAATTTTTGAGATTTTTTGCTAGGGAATTCGACTTTTTGTTGGGTTGTCGATTTTGAGAGGCTCCATAATTTTTTAGGGGGTGTACACGAACGCTCTGAATGGGTGGGTACCTCTACTAATCATAAGTAACGAATGAAAATAAATAAAACTAGTGTACCTGCATTGCAAAGCCCTTGTTTTTATTATAGGGCACTGCGAAGTATTGCTAAAGCTTCATAATGATCAAACTGCTAATTATTTTTGAAGTTTGTTGCAAAATTTCGTGGTGCCCTGTAAAGATTTCTTAGATCCTCAGCGCACAATTCGGGAATCATTGCTTGTAAGTAACATTGAAAAAATATTTTTTATAAAAAAACAGAACCGACTTCAAATTAAAAATTGCGCTAGAAAGTAAAAAATAAACTCTTTCTTTAAACAACATCGATGTGACTTTTAAACATAGTTTTAGAAGTCTGTGCAAAATTAGGATAGATAAAATCTTTTGTAATCATGAATCAATTACAAATATATACGTATATTTCCGCAGAATTAGTAACAGTTCCAATATGAAGTAGCACATGGTATAATGGTAATTAGACGCATAATTTTGCACCGACTTCTAAAACTATGTTTAAAAGTCACATCGATGTTGTTTAAAGAATGAGTTTATTTTTTACTTTTTAGCGCAATTTTTAATTTGAAGTCGGTTCTGTTTTTTTATAAAAAATATTTTATTTTATTTTTTTTTAGTGTAAATACAATTTGTATATAAATACTCTATTTTTTAAAAAATCCATATCAAAGGGCAAAACTTCTTTGAATTAATGGCACTACAAACTAATCATTTGTATGATAAATTCCCTTTTGAAGTCTATTTTAGCAAACAAACTGATTGGATTAATTTTTGCCACAGAGAAACCTTTAGTCAAACTCTTGCTGGAATTTCTTTTAATATTATAGCTCATGACAACAAACATGTTTTCAACAATGCTTTTGTATTTATTGATAGATTTCCCAACAAAGAAAAATCAAGCCAAGCCTTTCCAATTAAAAGAAAAAATTCTTATTTTTCGCTCGTAACGTTTTTCTAAAGAACAAATGTAGTCAAATTGATTTGCAATATTTGAGTTGGACAACCCTCTATCGATTAAAGAAAAAATCATTAAAATCGGTCCATTTAGTCAAAAGTTATGGATGAAAAGACAGAAAAATACTACATTTCTGCCCATAACTTTTTTTCTAATTATCGAATATGGTCAAACGAAAGTACGAGACCTATGGGAAACCACCCTTGATCGATTAAAAAAAGAATCATGAAAATCGGTTCATCCGGTGTGAAGTTATGAGTGGACAAACAAAAAAAAAAAAAAAAAAAAAAAAAAAACGACATACATACAATACGAATGTATAACCTCCTTCCTTTGTGAAGTCGGTTAAAAACGTGAATGAAATTTTGTTGACCCCATTTCCTGCCTTACAACATGTTTTATTTTGTGATGTTGGGTCGGAGGCGGGGTGTGGGGAGTAAGTGCACAGTGTAGACAGACGCGAACATAAGAGCTATATTCAAATTTGAAAAGGCATATGGGCATGTTCAGTTAAAATTAAAACACGGGGATGCAGTTACTACAGTAGAAACAAATTCATTTATTTTTCAAAAAGTTATCTCCTAAATTTCAGTAAACAAGTGGCACGACACGACTTCATTGGTAATAACTAATCAAAAAATATAATGTAAAGATATTTAAATGCATAAGTAGGGATACAGTGGGGTCAAAAAGGCATTTCTACACTTTTTTATTAGGTGAAATTGAAACTGCTCCGGTATTTTATTTTGAGTTTTATTAGTTTTTAATTTATTTAAAATTCTGGATTGCGCTCCAAAGCAGACTAATTTGTCTCAGTTCAAATCTGATTTTAGCTTATTTTTATTTTAAGATTCTGTATCTAATTTCAATATAATTTAACTATTGTTCCGATTTTTATTTATTTATATTGATAACCAAAAAATAACACATTTTTTTATCGCAACTATCTTAAAAGTAAAGTTAATATATATATTTATAGTATAATAATTTCATACAATTAGAATTAAAGGGTTCGGTGATTTAAATCGAGTGTTTAAATCGATACAATGGCTGGGACATCTTGAGAGAATGGAGGAAAACAGAGGCACTAAGAAGATTTTCAAGGGATGATGCCAGGGTCAGAGGAAAAGAGGAAGGCAGGTTAAAAGATGGGTAGACGAGGTGCAGAAAGACCTCAAAAATCTAAATATCCGAAACTGGAATGAAAAAGCGAAAGACAGAGGGCTTTTGAGGAAAATTGTAAGGGAATCCATGATCTAACATGCGCTACAATGCCAGGGAGTTAGTTAGTTTTGAATTGTTGACTTAAATCAAATGTTTTAAATCGGTTTTTTAAATCAAGTGTTTTAAATCAGTAATGTAAATCATTTTTTAAAAATCATGATTTTTATGAAACATTTAAATTTGCCTGAAAAATTTTATTATTTTTTTTTATAAATAAATTATACAAATTTTATATTTCACAAGAACCAATCGATATGATTATATTTATTAACATATAATTTTTAACGTGTCATTTACGTAACTAATACGCTAAACATTTATTTATTCGATAAGAAAACAGTCTTAACCATTACTCTAAGTAAATTGTTGCCACAGAAACTTTAAAATGTTAGGGGAAAAAATCTAATATGTTGTTGTTGTTGTCGTGTCCTCGCGCGTGGCGAGGAAGAATGGGTATGCTGCTCCTGAGTCTAACGGGAGCCCTTGTAGGCAGGAGTCCGACTTCCGCCCCTTTGAAAGGTCTCTTCATTTTTTGAACCAGCTCCCAGATGAGAGAGTGTCACCTGGGATTGACACCTCCAGAGGTATCGTTTCACTTGGAGGACATTGGAGCCACGACCTATTTAACGCGCACCAGCTCCCTTTAGCGTACACGGACACCACAGCAACCAGCCGCGAGAGGTTGTCACCCTCCCAAACACTGACCTCAGTCAGTGTTGCTTCCCTTTGGTGCTCTGCGGGAACCGAGCTTCCTACCGACCAAAGTAGATTAGTTTTACTTTTACTCCTACTTTTAGATTACATCAAAATATTAACTGCACTTACATTGCTTAACAAAAAACAAAACAAAACAATAACATACATTTGAGCAAAACAAATTCAATGGGAGCGTTGGCTTTGCATGGTTTTAGAAAGTTTGGATAAATTAGGCCCATAACTTGTTGCTTTAAGTTTCAAACGCGACTCTAAATTTTCAATTCTTTAGTTGGTTTCTTACTTTACTTTTAATTATATTCATGCAAGAGAACGCTTGTTGGCACGAATATTTCGATCCGAAGCTAGTTAGCACTCCAAATGCCAACTTCTTCACCTCACTGTAGCAAACTGGAAGACTATTCCATGCGTCGAATATAAGTGCCTCAACTCGCGGCATTTCTTTTAAAGCTGTCCACTTTTGTTGCGTTACGTACATACATTTCTGGACCTCCAACTCTTCCAACTTGCTTTTCAACTCTGTAAATTTTCCACTCCACAAGGCTTTACTTTTTAAATCGATCAATTGCATTTCCAGAGCTCTGATTTTGGAACTGATACTGATCAGTTCCAAATGGCTCAATGTGGATTTCGTTACTATTTGTGTTGAGAGGGTTTACTATGAACGCTGGAATGTTTTTGTTGGTTTTGAATTGCTTAAATCTGTCAGCAAATTCATCTTTAATTTTTTTTTATAACTGTGCTCAAGTAATTCGTGTCAACAGTTTTATGTCGATATTGCTTTAGAAATTGAAAATGAAGTAATTTACCGCTCTGAATATCTTCTGCAAAAAGAATTAACTTTTCTTTGAAACAAATCAATTCTTCTACCAAAACATAGGCTTGGTTTCCCTGTCCTTGCAGTTTTAGATTCAGCTCATCTAATTTCGCTGCGATATCCACCATAAAGGAAAATTTTTGCTACCATTTGTCGTTCTCTAATTCAGGGTGATTAAAGCCTTTTTCATTGAGGAACTTATATATTTAATTCAAGCACAAAGCAAAACGTTTCGAACACCTTACCTTCGGCAAGCCATCGCACTTTATTGTGAAGAAGGAGGTCGGTATACTGAGTATCCATTTCGTTTAAGGATTCTTCAAACTGACGATGGTAGAGTACTTTTGACAAGATGCTGTTAACAATCTTGATTAACCAACCAAACTCATGACCCCAACTATTCCGGCTGAAAATGTTTGGGAACAAAGCGCTTCGTGGTGTATTATGCAGTGAAACCTAAGAACCGTTAATCGATTCAGAACGATTTTTATTTATTTATTTATTTATTTTTGATAAACTAAGTAATATTTGCGTATGGAACTAAAGAGCGGCAGCTTCACATCCAAAGAGCCGCATGGGGCTCGCGAGCCCCAGGTTGCCGACCCCTGACCTACACGGAGTTTCTGTTCTTGTTTCTAATGCCACTTGGACATACAAGCTCTCCTTCGCAGAGAAGGAACGCCTTCTGTTTATAGATGAGCACCACAACAGACACGAGTTTCTGTTCTTGTTTCTAATGCCACTTGGATATACAAACTCTCCTTCGCAGAGAAGGAACGCCTTCTGTTTATAGATGAGCACCACAACAGACACGAGTTTCTGTTCTTGTTTCTAATGCCACTTGGATATACAAACTCTCCTTCGCAGAGAAGGAACGCCTTCTGTTTATAGATGAGCACCACAACAGACACGAGTTTCTGTTCTTGTTTCTAATGCCACTTGGATATACAAACTCTCCTTCGCAGAGAAGGAACGCCTTCTGTTTATAGATGAGCACCACAACAGACACGAGTTTCTGTTCTTGTTTCTAATGCCACTTGGATATACAAACTCTCCTTCGCAGAGAAGGAACGCCTTCTGTTTATAGATGAGCACCACAACAGACACGAGTTTCTGTTCTTGTTTCTAATGCCACTTGGATATACAAACTCTCCTTCGCAGAGAAGGAACGCCTTCTGTTTATAGATGAGCACCACAACAGACACGAGTTTCTTGGAATGGTCAATATCGAACTAGCGACCCTTCCATGCTTTGTGCATACTTCGTCCTTACTCCAGGCAGTAAATCCAGAATATTAATTTACATCAATTTACATCAATTGATGAATAAATAAAAGATTTACGATTGTTTTTTAATGCACGCTATATTCCTATCAAACATATTTGTGTGTCTAGCGGAACTCAAAAGGTTTAGGCGGAGAAATCAATAAATAAATAAAAACCAACTAACTAAATAAATAAAAGAAAGATGCTTACTGTGGTCTGAAATTCCGAGTAATTGTTTATAAATAGGAAATTCTTCCACCAGAACGTTTCGCAAGCACGCTCTGCTTCATGGAGGAAAGATGAATCAGATACTGGTCCGGACATGAAGATGCGTAAGATAAAGCTTAAAATCACAATAGCCGCGTAGACAGGTAGAATCCTGGAAATAAATTAATTTTTTAAAAAATACACACACACATATATATATACACTATCTACCAAAAAGTATTTGGACACTTTGGATTTTAGACATTTTTTAAAAATTCTCAAGAAATATTAAACTTGTTGTTCTGTATTTTGTACCATGGATAACACATACTTAAACTCACATTTAGGAAACAAAATCCAAGCTTTGGGGCAATTAGAGGGCGGTCAAAAAATTAAAGAAGAAAAACCACACTTTTGAACATTTTGTATCAGAAAATGATCGAAATGTCCTGTAACTTTCGCAAAACATATGCAATTATAAACGCAATGCTTACACCCGCTTTCGTCAGAATAGCAGTAATATTCATGAAGATATGGGCATTTGTTTTAAATATTCGAAATTTTTCGCAAGTGTTTTGATTAAAACTCGCTAAGTTCTATCTCAAATTACATGAAACTTGCAGAAAATTTGACAAAATAAAAAGTAAGTAGGGTGCCAAAACGTGGGGAAAATGTGACAAATAGTCCATGAGATTTGAGCAGTTTTATTAAAACAAATGTGATTGCGCACACGCGAAAGATATTAATTATTTTTTTGAATATTTTGGTAGTGGAGCAACTTATGTATCTATGGAGCAACTTAAGTAAAAGTTTCAGTTGACTATTGATATTTTGCAAAGAGATATACACCATACAGTGAGCCGTATTTAGCAAGCTCTCAAATTAAAGAAAAAAGATAAGGGGTTTTCCACAAATTTTTGTATTGCATGATAATTTTGGCAAAGTAAACAATAGCGTTCAAATTCAGACTCCATTAACACAATAATGCAATTTACTTCAGTTTAACATCAGTCAATTTTACAATTTATGATCCCAAAAATAATATTAGCTCCAGCAAAACATGTATAGTATATCAACATAACATTCATTTAAAAAAAGCAATAAATCAATCAAATATAATGATGAATTATATTTAAGCAAAATATCAGGAAAGTAAATGAAAATATTAGAAAAGTTTATCCTGGATTTTTTCCATCAAATGTAAGATAAGTGGAGGGGGAGGAGGGCAGCCATCAAATATAAGATAAAACGTATCTAAGATAAGAACAGGTACGAAACGCTAACCACAGCCGTACCGTCTATAGCATCTGGGCCTTCACGGATTACCCCCCAAGGGGGCACGACTGCGGCGCTATCCTCCTTGTCTTCCCACAAACTCTCTGACAAACTGACAACCAGCACCAGCCATAAGGGCTGGGCTGGCAGAGCTTTGCCGACCTGCTTTACCGACCCGGGGCCATAGTCACGCTACAAAGCAAGCCTTACGTCACCCGGATCGGATAGTGCGATTTTAGTCGATTCTTACGACACGCATAGCTACGTCGGCGCTATTCTACTCCCGCCACCGCAGGGCTAAGATAAGACCAGGTAAAAGGTGTTTTACAACATGGCAATACATCAGTTGTGTACACCCGTGCTACCAGCTGTACAACATTAAAAAAATTCCTCACATTGAACGGCAAATTTCCTGTCATACACTGTGTGCTTTTCCGTTTAATTTATTTATTACTAGCGGTACCCGCACGGAACTGCCTCTGCTGAATTTTAACTGTACCTAAAAAACGTAAGCACAATTTCATTAGCGTGTTCCGATTTAAAGCCAATGACTAACTAAAAAAAAAGTCAAATCGTAGCGTGTCATATTTGCCACGTTATTTAAAATCTAGTGTAAACCATACGTATTCCTTTTCTGGCGATATTTATTTAAATGCTATTGCTAAATCAAGGAAGTCGTTAAATCGGGGAGACAACACTTTTACCAAGTTCAATCTCGAATTTAAAAAATATTGCTAATTTGAGAAAAACGTTAAATCGAATATATGCTTTATTATTGTTTATCAGTTTGTTGAAACTGATGTCTCTCTATTTTGAAAAATAAGTTTTACATTGAAATTAAGCTAACCCCGGAGTTGAGGAAACTGCTAATTATTATTTTTGGATCAAGGTAAGCCTTAAGAAATCGCACTAAAAATCTTGTAACTGACGTTCTTATTCACTTAGAAACCTAGAACAAATATCATCTTGTGTAGAAAAATTAGCGCTTTCGATCGATATATTACATTAATATGTGCAAGGTTTTTTTTCACCCCCATATTGGGAAATTTATGTGGAGAATTGCTTAAAATTGGAATAAAAAAAGAAGTACCAGTAGGATTTTTTTTTTTTTTTTCAGAAACCTTTGTAGGAGTGTACTCAACAACTTCCCAAAGTTTCATGGCGATCGGATGAATGGTGCAGTAATGCATAAAGGACATACAGACATACATACATTCATTTTTATATAAAGAGATTTCTTATAAATTTTAAATAAAACAAAATTTTAATCAAATTATATTTTCGCAATTTTCATTGCTGTCCCTCCATAGTAAAGTGATTATATACCAAGGTCGCGCGCGCGCGCGTATACAGAGGCGGGGTGGGGGCACGCTCCCTCCCCAAAAAGTTTCACCCAATGTAGCATATATTCCTCCCCGAAACTTTCCTAAACATAAATGTGTCGGTGTTCTCTCCCACCGAAAACATTTCTGGATACGGCCATGTTGTTGTATACTAAATGTTTTTGTGCAGTGTAGATTTCAATGTAACTTTATTTATTTGTTTTTTAAAATAATGTCTGAGACTGTCAAACATTTTATATTTATTTTTCATTTCTTCTTAAAATTTAGTAAACACAGTTTATAAATTGGCACTGAAACTGCCATATGACAGTTGACCATGTTAAAGTTCAAAGCAAATTATACGTTTTATAATTCCTATTTCGCAATTATAAAACATATAATTTCCTAGGTATCAAGTTATCATTATAAATTAACATTGATAAATTTCTCTTAAAAACATGCTACCATAAAAAATCTAATAGATGAACACTGAATTTTTTATTTATTTAATCATTTATTATTGTTTTATTTCGTTTAATTATATTTATTTATTTTTTAATTTCTGCACAAAATATTTCGTGAGAGATATTTTTACACGGTTTTATTTAACTTGATTTATCACGGAAATTCGTGACGCGGTTTTCGACCACTATTATAGCATAAATTATCTTCAAACTTTGCACCCAAGCTTACCTCCCCCTTCTCCCCGATGACAATACAATATTCCATCCAATTTATAAGTTATTATATAACGTTAATTAGGAAATACAATTAATAATTTTGGTTCTAACGATATTATCAGAATTATTATTTGTCGAATGGCAACGATAGATTTGTTTGGAATTGTTCGGATAATGCAACGATGTTTTGAATTTTAAAATACTCAAATCATGGCGAAAAGAGAAACTGCGATGCAGCGATTTTATATTTGATTTGTTTTTAAATAAAACCGTGTAACGTAAATCATTCTTGGCGATTTAATATTTAGTTAATATGGAAGTTGTTACTTGAATAAGAAGAATCATTATATTAATTTTGTTGCAACTAAATCCTGCATTTTAAATTTTGCATTACTAATTTACCAAAAAAAGTAGCCAAAAAATGGACGAATTGACCATAATGATATTTGGTCCGGGGCGGTTTTTTCCGGAGTGGAAAAACCGAACAATCCTGCTTTCACATCACAATATACTGCAAAGAGAAATAAGTTCCCGTAGCAAAAAAAAAAAAAAAAAAAGATAAAGATCAGTCCTATATACATTTTACTGTGAAATGAGAAATGTAATTAAAAATCAACAACTCACTTCAACAAGTAAACTACTTAAAATATATATGTTTGCTCACACATCAATATTCATTTTTCGATACGTAAGTTTTGAGCAGAAATCTTCATATACATTCTTCATCTATATATATATAAATGAATGTATGTATGTCTGTTCTTTATGCATTACTACACCATTCACCCGATCGCCATGAAACTTTGGGAAGCTGTTGAGTACACTCCTGCGAAGGTTTCTGAAAAAAAATTCCTACAGGTAGTTCTTTTTTTATTCCAATTTTACGCAACTGTCCATATAAATTCCCCAATATGGGGGTGAAAAAAACCTTGCACGTATTAATGTAATATATCGATTGAAAGCGCTATTTTGCACAAGATGATATCTGTTCTAAGTCTCTAAGTCAATAAGAACGCCAGTTAGAAGCTTTTTAGTGCGATTTCTTAATTCTTACCTTGATCCAAAAATAATAATTAGCAGTTTCCTCAACTCCGGCTGAATAATGTTTGCTTAATCTATCTATATATATAAAAATGAATGTATGTATGTCTGTCCTTTATGCGTTACTACACAAGTCATCCGATCGCCATGAAACTTTGGGAAGTTATTGAGTACACTCCTGCGAAGGATTCTGGCACAGTACATCTATCCTACGATAGTAGGTAATACATATATATAAATTTAATATTATTGTCCCACTAATTAAAAAACTTTGTCAATATTGGCGACTCTATTCAAGGCGAAAAGCTGTTTAAAAACAATTTTGTAAATTAGTGATTTTTCTTTAAGACTGCACCGTAACGGCATGGTTATTGTATGTGTTGACTGTAACTGTATGTAAAAGTTAGTGTTGTGTGCTCGCGAAGCAGCGATTTCGATTTTGAATTTTTCCTCTTCGAAATATATATGGAACAGCAGCTACAAACTCTTTAGATTTTGAATTTTTTCTCTTTGAAATATCTATTTGTGAAATATAATTTGAATTTATTGTGACCATTGCATTTCATTATTTTCTGCGAATTTGCTAACATCGTCGACAGTTATGCCCCTAAACGGAAATCGACTGGTCGATCTACATCTCAAGCACGAAAGGAAAAGTCATTACGAAGTTCAGAAACAGGCGAGCAACGAGAATCAAGATTGGAAGCCGATCGATTACGCACTGCTCACGCCCGCTAGAATGAAACAGGAGAGCAACGAGAATCGAGATTGGATGTGCAAGCAATTACAAATCAAAACGTGGGATTGGTCTTCATAGATGCATCCGGAGGTACAGGCAACACTCTTCTCATTTCAATTCTTTTGGCAACTATACGATCACGGAATAAAATTGCACTGGCAATTGCATCATCTGGAATTGCGGCAACACTTTCGGATGGTGGTCGAACAGCGCACTCAGCACTGAAATTGCCGCTGAATTTGCAAACCACCGACACGCCAACATGCAATATCACCAAAAATTCCGGAATGGACAAAGTTCTCCAAACATGTGAACTTATCATATGGGTCGAATACACAATGGCTCACAAAAAAGCTTTGGAAGCGCTTGATCGTACACTGCAGTATTTGAGGGGAAATGGACAGCCCTTCGATGGAGCACTCATTTTATTGTCTGGTGATTTTCAACAAACTCTGCCAGTTATACGACGTTCAACAGCCGCTGATGCACTTAATGCACGTCTCAAATCATTAGTTCAATGTCGACATGTGAAGAAATTGACTTTGAAAATCAATATGCGTGTTCAACTACAAAATGATGCATCCGGCGAACGTTTCGCAAAACAATTGCTGGATATTAGAAATGGGAAGATATCAATCAACAGATCTACACAATGTATCACATTGCCAACAAACTTTTGTCAGATGACATCAATCAAAGACGATTTGAATCAAAAGGTTTTCCCAAATATCGTGCAGAGTTACAAAATTCATCAGTGGCTCAGTGCACGTGCTATATTAGCAGCTACAAACAGCGATGTCAATAGCATTCAAAACGGAATACCAGGCGAGGAGAGAACGTATGAGTCCATCAATACTGTTATGAATCAAGACGAAGTTGTCAATTACCCAATGGAATTCTTGAATTCACTCGATTTGCCAATTATACCACCGCACATTTTAACATTGATAATTGGCGTGCCTATTATTCTTCTCCGAAACATCAATCCACCACGACTTTGCAACGGTACAAGACTTTCGGTTAAAAAGATGATGAACAATGTCATAGAAGCTACAATTTTGAATAGGAAACTCAAGGAAGAAGATGTACTGTTGCCACGTATTCTAATGATCCCAACAGATATGCCATTTGAACTCAAACGTTTACAGTTTCCGGTGCGACTTGCTTTTGCAATGACCATCAACAAAGCACAAGGACAATCGCTGCAAGTGTGTGGGCTAGATTTGGAGAATGCGTGCTTCTCACGTGGACAACTGTATGTCGCAAGCTAACGCTTCGGAAAACCTTCCAACTTATTCGTTTACGCACCAAACGGAAAAACAAAAAATATGGTTTATCCACAAGCACTTGAATAAAGCCCACCGCACATGCATGAATACGCATAAGATGCAATGACTTACGTTCGCGCATACGGCCGTCCAGATTTTTTCATAACACACAATGTGCACAATTAATGCTCAATGGCCCACAAAAAAAGGTTTGGAAGCGCTTATCGTACACTGCAGGATTTGAGGGGAAATGGACAGCCCTTCGGTGGAGCACTCATTTTATTGTCTGGTGATTTTCAACAAACTCTGCCAGTTATACGACGTTCAACAGCCGCTGATAAACTTAATTCACGTCTCAAATCATTAGTTCAATGTCGACATGTGAAGAAATTGACTTTGAAAATCAATATGCGTGTTCAACTACAAAATGATGCATCCGGCGAACGTTTCGCAAAACAATTGCTGGATATTGGAAATGGGAAGATATCAATCAACAGATCTACACAATGTATCACATTGCCAACAAACTTTTGTCAGATGACATCAATCAAAGACGATTTGAATCAAAAGGTTTTCCCAAATATCGTGCAGAGTTACAAAATTCATCAGTGGCTCAGTGCACGTGCTATATTAGCAGCTACAAACAGCGATGTCAATAGCATTCAAAACGGAATACCAGGCGAGGAGAGAACGTATAAGTCCATCAATACTGTTATGAATCAAGACGAAGTTGTCAATTACCCAATGGAATTCTTGAATTCACTCGATTTGCCAATTATACCACCGCACATTTTAACATTGATAATTGGCGTGCCTATTATTCTTCTCCGAAACATCAATCCACCACGACTTTGCAACGGTACAAGACTTTCGGTTAAAAAGATGATGAACAATGTCATAGAAGCTACAATTTTGAATAGGAAACTCAAGGAAGAAGATGTACTGTTGCCACGTATTCTAATGATCCCAACAGATATGCCATTTGAACTCAAACGTTTACAGTTTCCGGTGCGACTTGCTTTTGCAATGACCATCAACAAAGCACAAGGACAATCGCTGCAAGTGTGTGGGCTAGATTTGGAGAATGCGTGCTTCTCACGTGGACAACTGTATGTCGCAAGCTAACGCTTCGGAAAACCTTCCAACTTATTCGTTTACGCACCAAACGGAAAAACAAAAAATATGGTTTATCCACAAGCACTTGAATAAAGCCCACCGCACATGCATGAATACGCATAAGATGCAATGACTTACGTTCGCGCATACGGCCGTCCAGATTTTTTCATAACACACAATGTGCACAATTAATGCTCAATGGCCCACAAAAAAAGGTTTGGAAGCGCTTATCGTACACTGCAGGATTTGAGGGGAAATGGACAGCCCTTCGGTGGAGCACTCATTTTATTGTCTGGTGATTTTCAACAAACTCTGCCAGTTATACGACGTTCAACAGCCGCTGATGCACTTAATGCACGTCTCAAATCATTAGTTCAATGTCGACATGTGAAGAAATTGACTTTGAAAATCAATATGCGTGTTCAACTACAAAATGATGCATCCGGCGAACGTTTCGCAAAACAATTGCTGGATATTGGAAATGGGAAGATATCAATCAACAGATCTACACAATGTATCACATTGCCAACAAACTTTTGTCAGATGACATCAATCAAAGACGATTTGAATCAAAAGGTTTTCCCAAATATCGTGCAGAGTTACAAAATTCATCAGTGGCTCAGTGCACGTGTTATATTAGCAGCTACAAACAGCGATGTCAATAGCATTCAAAACGGAATACCAGGCGAGGAGAGAACGTATAAGTCCATCAATACTGTTATGAATCAAGACGAAGTTGTCAATTACCCAATGGAATTCTTGAATTCACTCGATTTGCCAATTATACCACCGCACATTTTAACATTGATAATTGGCGTGCCTATTATTCTTCTCCGAAACATCAATCCACCACGACTTTGCAACGGTACAAGACTTTCGGTTAAAAAGATGATGAACAATGTCATAGAAGCTACAATTTTGAATAGGAAACTCAAGGAAGAAGATGTACTGTTGCCACGTATTCTAATGATCCCAACAGATATGCCATTTGAACTCAAACGTTTACAGTTTCCGGTGCGACTTGCTTTTGCAATGACCATCAACAAAGCACAAGGACAATCGCTGCAAGTGTGTGGGCTAGATTTGGAGAATGCGTGCTTCTCACGTGGACAACTGTATGTCGCAAGCTAACGCTTCGGAAAACCTTCCAACTTATTCGTTTACGCACCAAACGGAAAAACAAAAAATATGGTTTATCCACAAGCACTTGAATAAAGCCCACCGCACATGCATGAATACGCATAAGATGCAATGACTTACGTTCGCGCATACGGCCGTCCAGATTTTTTCATAACACACAATGTGCACAATTAATGCTCAATGGCCCACAAAAAAAGGTTTGGAAGCGCTTATCGTACACTGCAGGATTTGAGGGGAAATGGACAGCCCTTCGGTGGAGCCCTCATTTTATTGTCTGGTGATTTTCGACAAAATTCTGCCAGTTATACCACGTTCAACACCCGCTGATGAACTGAATGCATGTCTGAAATCATCAGTTCTATGGCGACATG
Organism: Octonoba sinensis; assembly: GCA_038502835.1. NCBI lineage: Eukaryota > Metazoa > Arthropoda > Arachnida > Araneae > Uloboridae > Octonoba > Octonoba sinensis. The sequence continues at coordinate 85,213,627 of CM076605.1, read as the reverse complement.
TAAAGAAATGGACTTTGAAAACCAATATGCGTGTTCAACTAATATAATTCAAACGATACTTTGAAATGTTTTCCATATGAAAATGAATAAGTTTCAATAATAATAACACAATGTAAATTTAATGTTATCGTTACGAGTTTTCTTTATTTTGCTTTTTTCTGAGATCACAGCAACGCGCGGCTGGTAAGCTAGTTTGTATATATAAAAAAGTTTTAAGTTACAAGATTTTATTTTTAAAACTAACCTTTCAACTTTTTTTTTGGTGATGGCTTTTCTAATGCTCGCTTTTCATGGTTTAATTTTCTTTTTTTTTTTCTCCTGGCGCCTTTTCCATTGCGCCGCAGTTTCTTTTTCCGCCATGATTTGAGTATTTTAAAATTCAAAACATCGTTGCAATATCTAAACAATTACAAACAAAGCTATCGTTGCCATTCGACAAATAATTATTCTGATTATTTCCTCCGAGCCAAAATTATTGATTTTTCCCTAATTAACGTTATAATAAATTATAAAATGGATGGAATATTGTATTGACTTCGGGGGAAGATACGCTTGTGTGCAAAGTTTGAAAATAATTTATGTAGTAATAGTAGCCGAAAACCGCGTAACAAACTTCTGTTACAAATCAAGTTAAATAATTTGGCCGAATCCAAACAAAGCTATAGCTGCCATTCGACAAATAATAATTTTGATAATTTCCTCAGAACAAAAATTATTAATTTTTTCCCCTGAATAACGTTATAAAATGGATGGAATATTGTATTGTCATCGATGATAAGCTTCTGTGCAAAGTTTGAAGATAATTTATGCAGTAATATTGGTCGAAAACAGCGCAACAAACTTCCGTGACAAATCAAGTTAAATAAAACCGTGTAATATTAAAAATGTATTCGTCTTTACTTACCAGTTACCTCACCGTTTTTACTGATCTGTTAGTGCACACTAATGTAATATTCGTGCATTATCAGTTGGATGCACGATTATTTTAATAATTTATTGTTGGCGTGAAAAGGAATTCAAAGACATCAGTAATATAAATGTCAGTTTCATTCTCAGCAATTGACGCCAATCATTTGGTGACTTGCAAAGAAGACATCTTATGGCGATCTTAAAACAAATCACAGTTTTATTTAAGCTGCGTTATTTGGCTCGCTTCTCATGTTTGGCAAATATTCTCAGCTGGTGTCTCTTATTAAAAGAAAATTATCTCTTTATTTTCAGGGTAGACATAAAATTGCTTAAAAAATCACCAAATAAAGTAAAAATCTGGTCTCAGAAAATTAACAATTAAGTTCAAATTCAAACTCATGTGCTCATTTTCAACTGCTGCTTAGAACAACGAATGATCGAAATTCATTCTCGCAAAAATTTTCACTTAGAAATAAGGCTTAGCTCAATCCTTATTAGAAGTAATGGGCAGCTCACGTTCTATTTCAAAAGGTGGGAATATTATTCTAGAGCTTTCGAACAAATTTTATTTGCCGTAGTTTTTTTATAAGCTATAGAATGATAGTATTTTAAAGAATGAGCATACCTTTTTCTATTTTTTATTGTCGAAACGAATTCTGAAATTGGAATTTAAAAAAAAAAGGAATTCGAATTTTCGAATTTAACTTCTTCCCTTACCTTTCTCAGGGGAGGATTGAATTTTAGCTAAAATTCATTCAATTCCGTCAATTGGTGTGATTTTGTTTAGCGAACACACTAACGAACAAACACACAAAGGAGTATTTTAACACACGTAGAAATGCTAAACGAACTACTTACCTCCACAACCTGTGCTTGATACTGTAGAAAAGGCTCCGAGTTCTTTTCTTTTCTTCGTCCTTCACACAAGTATAACAGTTTACGAGGCCCCTAAAAACGAGAAAAATTATTCCTGCAAGCTGCAGCCATTTTTTTCACGAAATAGGGATTTATGTTAATAAAATATTCAGCCTATATAAATTTAGTTCCTTCAATAAGTACCGCAGAGTAATTCAGTTGTGAAGTCAATCACAATAGACTTAAAGTATCTGCAACAATTGGGATCCGAGAAAATGTTGATGATGAGCGTGCGTTTACGAAAATAAAACTCACAGCAAAAGCTTCTTTTTTCTTCAATTATTTATTTTCAAAAGATTAATTTATTTCCCTCTTCAGTCATTTATTTTTAATTTTTTCTAACTGTTTTTATTTTGTTACTTTATCTTACTAATTTTTTTTATTTCAAAACTCTTTAGACATTTTTTATTTGTTTATTTATTATTTACTTAGGAAATTATTTTAATTTTCTTTCTTCTTTTAATCTTCTAGAATGCACAACTCATGTTTTCCCCCCCGCTCTGTCTCGAGAAAGCAATTATCTTTCTTGAAAATGACTTTGTTAAAGTCTTTCTCTGGTATTTCAACATTTCCGTTTTCAAGTATATGCAGTTCGATTGTTTTCTGATGCATATCTATAACAGTTGGGACCCGCGAAAATGCATCTCTAATAATCAACTGTATGATGCATGATTAAATGGTACAAAAAAATTTAAATTGTAAGATGATATTGGAAATGGCATCGACCTTTAAGCACTTGGCACCGCATATGGACGAAGTCGATAGTAAGCAATGAATTCATTTGAAAGATTAGACATTCATTTTTTAAAAGCTCTTGCGACGCGGCAGATATCGGCTGACTACATCCTTAGCCGATTGGTCGAAAGTAGTGCGTAAAGTTCCGGCAGCTTATTGCACCCTTATCCAATTACTCATAATTGTCAAGTTCCGAAAGACAAAAGGTATAGGCATCAAAAAATACGTTATCACTTTAGACAACCAGCCTGAAGGTAGTTGATTCCTCGTCAAGATAATGCGAAGTTTGCTTTCGATAAGGCCCTTTGTTTTGCCTCATTTATTAATTTCTCTCTAGCATTTTCACCGATCACAACTGTTATACCAAAGCATGGTATAAAATACATGGGAAATAATGTAGTATCAATCATGCTGTTTCAAATATAAATTAAATTCTTACTTTTAATTCGATGCACCTCACACATACGAAAAGTAGCTCGATTTTATTCCAGTAAACTCCGACTTGAAGGCGGTTTTTTTATTTATTCTATTACTAGCTGACATGCCCGGCGTTGCGCGGGATAACATTGCATCATTCCCAAGCCAAGTGACACACGTCCAAAATTATGTTGTAATTATATAAGGAGAAATATAGTTTAAAAATTCCAGCAGAAGATGGGCAACCGTCCTTAAAAATCCCATTTAAACAGTAAAACTTCTTAAAAATCACGATAACATTAAAAAGCGCAGTCTCTAAAAATTTCTTTTATTGAACTAAAAGTAACAAACAGTCTGTAAAAATCAACATTAAAATGCCAACAGCAGTTCATAAAAATTTCCGTTTGAGTAAGGGCAACAGTAACTAAAATGCTCATATGCATCAGGATAATCGTTCCAAAATGATATCAAGAATCCCAATTACAAAATAGACAACGCCACATCTAAAAACTCCCATCAGAATTAGAGCAGTATTCTCTTTAAAAATGTCCATCAGATGAAGAGCAATGGCCCATGAATCTTTCTGCTACAATAAAGAAAACATTCCCTAAAGCCCTCCATTTGAGTAAAGACAACTATTCCTAAGCATCCCTAATATAATAAGAACATGAGTCCCAAAAAATCTCCATTCGAATAAAGATGTCAGTGACTAAAAATGACCATTAGACTACAGAACTTTAAGACCTGCTGTTCCTAAAATTTCCAACAGTCCACTTGAAAATACCCATCAGAATAATTACACCAGTTCCTAAAAATCCCGCTTGCGAAATCTTCAAAACATTTACTAAAATTCAATAAAATAGCACTTTTATAAAATTCGGCTAAAAACGGGAGAAAGAAAAGCATTATTTCCAAAGGCAAAGAAACATGCACATTTCAGTTGGGAAATGTTTAGTACTGCGCCAATACTGTTTGAAATATCAGTTGACAGAAAGAGATAACTAAATTCTGTCCAAACGGTGACGAATATGCAGTACAAAAAATAAATAAATGCTATAAAATAAATCACTTGAGTAAAACATGGAATCAATTAAAACCGCTGCGTAAAAAAGTTAAAATAAAGTAGAAGTTCGCCAAATTGCACTATTGTAATAGAAGCTTAACGCAAATGCGCCAAGATCCTACAATGTAAATCACGTATTGAATTGAATGAGAACAATATTACTAATAAGGAATTTTGGCCCCGTTTGGAAAAGTTACGAAGCGTAAAATATCATACTATATAGAGAACAAATACTGCACGGGGGAAAATAAATTATCACCTCTTGGCGAAATATTAAATTTCATCACAAATCAGCAATATCGAAAGCCTTCCAACCTAGTAAATGTATGCAACTTTATCCAAACATCAGTTTTTATTAGCTTTACTGTAACAGGAATAATCTATTTGGCAACAAAAGTACTCTTTATTTCAGCGAAAATACTCAACTTGAGCGAATAAATTCAGAGGTAATTTAAGAATCGTTTTAAAATTCGAAAACTACTTAAAATGAACATTGTGTGTGTCTTACTTGTTCTACGAATTTCAAAAAGACATCATTTTATGAAGTTATGCAGAAAAATTAGTTATGCATCTTATGCAGAGAAATTCGAAACGTAAAATAATGAATTAAAAACAACTGACTACGCGGAAAAAAAAAAGTTATATCTTCTTGGCGAGAAAAGTATATGTTTGCAATTTAATCCGAAAGGAATTTTCATTAGTTTTGCTTCAGCAGAAATTTTCCTTTTGGCGACAAAAGTACTATTTATTTTGGCGAAAACATACAAATTGAGCAGATAAATTCAGAGGTAAGCCTTGCTTTAAAGTTCGAAAACTACTTCAAGCGAATACTGCGCGTGTTCTATTTGTTATACGAATTGCAGAAAGAGATCATATTGTGCAGTTTTTTACGGGCATTCAAATGCTGAAAAAAACTAATTACGTGGGACGTTTCTTCGATGAGATAAACCCAAATCCACAGTTTTGCTCAAAATTGGAATAAAAGAAGAACAAATTCGAATTTTCGGAAAAACGCTTCGAGGTGCACGAGGACCTGGTCCAAGGTACCTGTAACCAAAATTTCGTACTCCTAGACCGTTCCATCTCGCCAGGAGGCGATCGACAGACACACACACACACACACACACACACACACACACACACACAAACTTTTGGTTTTATTTATATAGAAGATAGATTAATGAGCTGTCAGAGTTTAGGTAGGCCATTTAACGATGTGAAATTTAGCTCATAAGAAAGAGGCTTTAAAATTTGAATACGAGAAGGTCGATTGTAAAAGACTGTAAAAGGTATGAGTTAGAAATATTCGGCTGAACAAGCCTTTTCTTTAGTTCTATTACTCTTCCCTAGATGGCGCTGCAACTCAGAAAATTGGCTGCGGGTATTGGAGGGTATTTTTGCTCGTGTTCGAGGGTAAAATCTTTTCTTCCGAACGGCAACACTGCTCCTCGTGTTCCCCTCTTTCAACCCGGGCAAAAGGGCCGGAGATTCTATACTGCCCGTACCGTACCCATTGAACTATACGGAAGGTGGAATGACTGCGCAAGGGGAAAACGCGAGCCGATTTTTCTCCACCGTTTGACAGGAGCGAGGACGTCATGATAATCTTTTCTTGTGAATAGGTATACCTCAAAATACGAGTTGAATTTCATAGCGAAGAACAACGTAAAATTGTTTGCAAAATTATTCTTCCTCTTTTTAGGCTTAGACGAAAATAGATTATTTAGTAACGAACAATTCTTATGAAGAAACGAATTTGCAGCGTTCTTTTTCTTCACAGTGCTATTTAACGATTAAATAAACAATGAAGCATGAAATTTGTTTTAGATAAAGGAAGTTTTTTTCTCCATTTCTTAATTTTGTTTACATAAGAAGGGAATAATTTAATCAAAAACGTAGACCCAATACTTTAGAATTATTGAAAGGAAGAATCAAGAGGAAATACTTCCAAAACATCGCTTTGAAAAACATAAATTTTTAATGAGTAAATTAGATTTTTTATCAAGAAATATTTGTTATAGAAATACGTTTTCATTGTTAGCTTGATAAATGCACTCTAAAGCAGATTGTATGCGAACTATTATTGAAATGATTTCATTTTTTTTTTTGTTAACAAGGCATAACTTTGCCTTAAAATAGTTTAAAATATAGCCTTTTTATATAATTTACAGTTACCTTCATTGTAAACAAATGTTTAGTTTTGTGAAATATGTTAAATGATGGGTAGTTGATGCTTTGTATAATGAATTTATTAAGGTTTAACAAAAAAAAAAACTAAAGAAATGAAAGAAAACACTGGAAATAAACACATTTTTATTATCAAATTAAATTTTGCGCTAATTATTAAATTTGCCGAATTTTATCGACGATTTCTCTTTTTCCCTTCTCCAAAGTTGATGTCAGGTAGATCTTTGTAAAAAAGAATCCTCTACTATCATTTTAATTTCAATTTGTTGAGATTGAAATCGCTCAAGTTCGTGTGTCTCCAATACGGAAGACGCTATGTTTTGCCGTCCCCGCTCCTGTCAACTGCCTGAAAGCAGTTCTCGCGCCCGTAATGCAGAGAGGTGCAGGCAGCAGTCATTCCACCTTGCACCTTCCCTCCAGTTCAATGAAAGTACCGTAAAAACATTTCAATTTGAAGGGCCGCACACAACTGACGCATCAGCATAAAAACAAACAAATCGCGGTGGCAGTGCACTTCAGTCGCCTCTTTGGAATTGTTTTCTCTTTTTTATGGCTAGCAGTAGTACACAAGCCCAGCATGATTTTAATCATGAATCATGATTTAAATTATTTTTCTTGGTCATGTTAATGACTGGTAGATAAAATATTTAAATTTTTTTTTTTAACTTTAGCTTTTTTTTTAACGGAAGGAGGTGTCACTTTTGTTACAGAAATTGACATCAAAAATGGAAAAGAGACATCTGCGATATTTATCAATTTTGAATGCTACTTCAAAACTCTCAAAGACTTCACTTGAACTAATTTTGAATTTCCAAAATCTAGATCTTTTTTACATTTTATTTAATTGTAAAAAGGAATGAAGACATTTTTTCCAAAAATCTTGTAATTTTTTTAAACGTTCAATTGACAGTCTAATATGGAACATGCTGAATGACAATTGACGTTTGAAATCTCACTTTGTAACAAATAGGAAGACACTATAACAAATAATAGATGGCGCCTATGGACTCTCTCCCAGATATGTAGGACGTAGAGAAGCAGTTCGTTCTTTGGTGTAGTAGTGTTGTTCTGAGTGCGTGTCCATGTTCTATTCTCGTAATGTATCGTTATGTGTGTGTGTATTCATTAAAAATGTTCTTTGTAATTGAAATGAGTGGACCTCAGTTACAGTTTTAGGCAAAGGTTTTGTAATGAGTGTGTCAATAGCATTACAAAGGATACTAGGTACTCACTAAGTACCTAGTATCCAAACGTAGGTCGTGTTACGTATATCACTCTATCGTTCTTTCTTTTGATGTTTGTCTGGCTGCAATTAAAAATCGTCTTCTATAATCGAAGGAGAGGCCGCGAAATCGGTGGGGACGGCGGACTCTGTTGTACCATGCAGTTGACTGGGATACATACTTTTGACAAACACTTCTCTAAGTTATTGCACTTACACTGTTCTTGAAAATCATCCCTTGCACCCCGAACATAATCAGAGAATTAATTACAGGGCCGTCGTAGTCTAGTGGTTAGGATGTCGGACTTCCAACCGGGGGTTCGATACCCGACCTGCTGAAGACCCACCATGTACACTTGGGGATGCGTGCATGTAAAATCCGTGGACCCCACTACCTCGCGCCCGGGGGAGGGCATCCCTAAGGTCTAATGCTAACAGGGAAGGAGGATGGAGGAGAAAAAATAATTTATTGCTGTCACTGAAATGACATTATAGAGCAGGGATGGCGAACCTTTTTGAGACGTGGGTCAAATTTTGTTCATATTTATTTAGTACTAGCTGGGGGGTCACTAATGCCTGTTGGCACCAAAGTTTGAAAATGTCTAACTGAGTATTTTTAAAACTAAATATCTTTGAAATTCAATTGGCTTAACTGGTAAAAATGGGCGTGGTTTAACAATTTAAAAAATTTTAGTGGGCGATTTTATTTTCAACAAACAAAATGTGAGTAAAATTATACACTTTGTTTGACATTTTGTGAACACTTTTGCTTTATTTCAAATACTACAAACCCACTTCTCGTCATTTGTGTAACTTTAGAACTGTAATGATCAAACTGACGGCAATAGACAGCGATTAAATTGCTTTTGTCAGTGCAGTGCTTGAAAAAATACAAATAGATTTTAAATTATATACACAAATGAAAAAATCTAAATAAACCCGCATAAACAAACAAATGCTTGCCTAGCATTCGCGGGTCAGTTGAAAATCTTGTGTGGGTCAGTATCTGACCCACGGGTCATAGGTTCGCCATCACTGTTGTAGAGTATGCTTTTTACATGTACACATGTTTAGGGACCATTCATAAATGATGTCACGCTTCGAGGGGGAAGGGGATTCGTGAAATTGTGACAAAGTGGGACAAGTCGAGGGGAGGGAGTAACAAGTGTCACATCATGCATTATGCAACATAGCGTGACATGAGACACGTAGGGGGTCAGTTAAGGTGTGACATTTTGTGACAAAGGGGGGGGGTGCGGATATGTGGGGAAAAAAGCGTTACACCATTTATGAACGGCCCCTTAGATGTTCCATTTTATTTTTCTTGAACAGAAGACACCAATGAATTTTTGTTGGCCCATCTATAACTTGAGAGCTCACTCTAATTGATAGAGAGAGATCTCCAGGGTCTTTGCGTGTTGGGGAATGTGGGGCAAAATGAAACAGTTAATAGGACTTGCAGATTTCAAAAGAAAAATTTTAAATTCATTTTGAAAATTACAGTACATAACGAGAGAACAAAGTATTTCACAGTAGAACTTTCATTGAAAAATTATTTTTTTCTAGTCAGTAAATTTGTTCATATTAATGAAAATGTAAAATTATCACTTTTCCTCATGTATGGAGCTAAGTAAAATAATTTTCGATTTGATAAATAATTTTTTTTCTTTGAATGAATAAATTAATGAATGAGTATGAATGATTGAATAAATTAATTTAAAAATAACCGTAAATAATTTAATAAGAAAAGTAGTAAATAAATAAATAGCAAATGAATTAATGATTACCCAAATGAAAAATTAAATAAAATAAATAAACATTAGACCAATTAAACTTGTTGTCCTCCGAGGGGTCTGAGCCTTTAATACGCCCTTGTTTGATGCCCAACACATGCATTGGGGCCTAACACAGGCAAGTGAAGTAAGCTATTTCTCTTTGCCCCACATGTACTTGGCAAATTGTACCAAACACTTAAAATCAAAGTAAACATAATTTTAATAAATAAATAAATAAATAAATACTGCACTGAGCATTAGAAGGTCTAAATTAATATTTAAAATGTTAATAACAAGAACTTAATCATTTTATAATGCCCCAAATTATTTTTCAGTTACCAGAAAATATTACAACATTAGTATTCAGTTTTGAAAATGGCATTTATTATCATTTACAGTAAAACCTGTAAAGTTGACCACTTTTGTAAGTTGGCTACCTGTCTATGTTTACCACATTTTTCAGGAACGGAATTATCCCTATATTGCTTAATGTAAAGTAACTTGACCACCTAAGTTGACCACCTGTCTATATTGATCTCGTATGTACGCCAAATGTGGGTGGGAGTATATAAAGAAAACCTTTGTAAGTTGACCGCCTAATTGTTACTACATTTATTTCTTTATCATTTATTTTTACTTGTTATCATTTATTTTTGCAAAGATAAAAAAAAAACTTAGATAACTTCTCCAGGATATTTTTTATGCTATAGTGTTAGACCAGTAATTGTCTGGATGGATGAAACGTCAATATAAATTCTTCCTAAACTTCTTTGTAAGTTAACCATATGGGAAAACTACTGTGAGCACTCCTTTATTCCTTACATAAGTGTCTTCTTTATTCTTCTATCTGGTGTATCCATTTTGAACAATTATGTATTTTAAAGAAATCTTTACCATTATATAAGTAACTTACATAATTAATAAGATATTTATCTTTATTTTAACTAAGTTCTTTGCTTTTAAAGTTGTATAGGATACATTGTGAGACATTCAGGTTGAATTACTCTAATGATGTTATAGATATTTTTTTTTAAATAGCTAATTACTATTGTAAAGTAAGATTAATACACGAAGCTATGTTTTAAGTAGTTACAAATGAATAAATGCATAGAAAGAAATGACAAAAGAAAAAATATCCATCCTTCCATAAGTTGACCACCTGTCTAAGTTGACCACTAACTTGCAGATCCAGAAGTGGTCAGCTTACACAGGTTTCACTGTATCTTGATCTTCAGAGGTAACTATTTTTCTGTCTGAAATCAACTACATGAACAACAATATATTAAAAATATTTTCAGATAAGTAGTGCTGCAAGTAGAGTAGATATTTGACCGTTTCACTTTCCCCACTTTACCCTGCTCAGTGTACAAAAGTATGAAAAAGATGGGTATGAAAATAGCCAACCTATGTGTTGACTGAAGCTCTTTATTCGGGTATTTTTGAAATAAAAAATGCAACCGTACTCGAATATTTCTAACACATTTCCTATATTTCTGTACTCAAAATTATCCGTTATTCGCTACATATTTTACTTATATTTTCCTGTAATTGTTTTTCTTTGTTACCTTTTGCTATGCGAAATGCATTTTATGTTTACATACAAGTAAACGTACAATTATTTTAAAACCCATTCTACATTATGCAACTTTCATAAAAGCCTAAAAGATTTCAAAAAATCCAAGCAAAATGTTTCTCTAATTATGGATATGTTCTAAAAATTCTAAAGAAACTTACCCAATTAGGAAGAAGGTGTCTACGGAAGGGAGGAGATTAGTCACGAGTTGCATTCCAAATCCTTTAGTTGCTTCCATAACTTCGTCCATATTTTCTAGAAATAGGCAGAAGAAATGAATAAGTTTAAGTACCCTCTTCAGAACGAATTTAAACTATTACATCATGAAGCAAAAGGCCATAATTTAGTCAGCATTCTCAATTTAGCAATTAAATGTCTGGAATTGTTGGCGAGAAATGACGGTAGAAAGGGAACTTCAATCGCTGGGCATGAATGAGAAAGAAAGAAAAGTGTTTTTAGATTCGTTACTTGAAATTATTTCGCGAAATTATACCAGCTAAGAAATGATGTATATCTGTATGCTTTAATTTGAGCTTTAAAAGTAAAACATTCGTAAAGAATATTTTTCAGTAATAATATAGGGTTATTTCATACAGGATTTATTAAATAAATACAGATTTAAATAAATACAGACGCACTTAGAGGATTCGATTATGCACTTTTGCCCCAAATGACCGAGCGATAGGTATTCCAAGCAATAGCTTATGGCATTACATGCCGTAGCACTTTATTTTTCGTTTTAAGATATCTTTTTCAAAAAGCTTTCTAAGAACGAAAGAAAATATATTCGAAAATACTGCTTACGCTGCAAGTGAAACAGTTGTGTAAAGAAGAAAACAGTGTGAGCGAATATAACCCATGTTATCGTCAGGAACCGGAGTCCATGTAGACAGGCAATGTTGTCCTTAGAGGTCTCTGGTTTCAGCAGGACTTTTATATTCTTCAACAGAGAAAAGGCTGCGATCATTCTCAGAGCTCTGTCTGAAAAGAGAAAAGAATTAACTCCACCGAAATATATCTATCCTTCGTAATAATCTTCTTACTTTGAAAGCGAACGTATGATCAAACGTCAGAAATACATGAAGAATAATTAGCCATGAGGCTATTGAGAGAATTGAATCAGTAGCGCAAGCAGAATATTCCCAGGGGATCCCCTTGTATACATATATATTTTACCATATATGTGGCAATACTGCTTAAAATCGAGCATACGTTTTCGTACAGGAGTAAACGTGATATTCCATTATCCCCTCCCCCCTAAGAGAACGATGGCGAATGCGAAACTAGCAATATGGCTTCACTTGGCTTTGGGCAATCTTAATAAGGTAGTACTATATATACACCTTATTTTCTCGAAGAAAGTTCTGGTTACGCCATTTGGGTTTTGTTTGTTAAAAAACTACATAAAACTAATTTATTATTTATTTTATGATAAATAATAATTATTATAAATACGTTTTGCCTTTAGTCTGTTTTATCTCCACGTGTCAACCTCAGAAATTGTCATATTTTTTGATTAATTGGCTATATTTCGAGCTTTTTTGGTTAAAAATGTGTCATACACTCAGGTGACAAAAGTCATGGGATAGCAATATGCAGATATACTTATCTCCACCAGACCCCTGACTGTTAGCCGAGGCCTTAGGATTGTTTTCGCACGAAGCTGGTGGCCGTATGCAGAAATACTGATGGCAGTAGTATGAGTATGGTATAACACTGGTAACCAAAGTTGTCCATATGTACCCCCAGGGGTCTATTGAGACCAACAAGGGGTCGACATAAGTCGTCAATGCTCGAAAAAATGAAGCATTAACATTGACTAAATAGTCCTGGATCTGACAGGGGTTGTGTAGGAAAGTTCCCGTAGGGAGAATTTTTTTTTCAAAAATGCTTAGTAGGTGACCTAGAAAGTATTTTGGACATCAGCCACCTGGTACATTTTTTTCCTATGCATAGAGCAGCCGTCATCAAAGATAGCGGCTGCTCTATGAGCAATGACTCCTATCTATGTTACTACTCGTCCGATTTGCATGTAGCTTGCACTTTTTACTAATACTATATCCATTGTTAAACTAATAGAAAGGGCTTTGAGTCCATTTTGGACTTTGGTGGACATTTTTCACGTGGTTTATTTCCCAGCTATGATGTCATCAAAGATGGCGGTTGTTTGATCCCTTAAATGGTCATATCTGTGTTAAGACTTGACCTATCTGCATGCAACTTGCCCTTTTTTGCTATTATTGCCAACATGAACCTAATAGGAGCGGTTTTGGGCTCATTGGTACATTTTCCATTTATGACGTCATCAGAGATGGCGGCCCCTTGATCACCGAAATTCTCATATCTACGCTAATATTTGACGCATTTTCATAAAAATTCGTCAAAAGGTTGTAATTCGTATTTACAAGGAAATTGAAATGTATTTCAGCAGTTACTGCAAATCAGTAAATAATTTTATTATTTTCTTACATTTTCTACCACTTCATAAATACATAATATCAGAAATGCAAGCAGCGATTGCATTGAAACATGCTCAAATTCTCTAAAAAGGATTGCTACTACTCCCGAAAATAGGCGAAGTCGATAGCAAGAAAATAAGTCATTTCGGAAAGGCTGAAGATTCATTTTTAAAAAGAACTAGCGACGCGACCGATTAGACATCCGTCGGCGAACTACTGTCGATCGTTAATCGATTAGTCGAAAGCAGCAGGCAAAGCTCCGGCAGCTCCCCCTAGCCAATTAGTCGGAAATGTAAATTTCGGGAAGAGATTGCAAAATGTTTCTGAGTCAAAAAATAAATTTCGCTCGTGAGGATAGTGTGCATTCTATTATAGTTTCCGTACGATAAGCCACTTTGTTTCGCGTCATTTATTCACTCTGGAAGTTTAACGGATCCCAACCGTTATAGCAAAGCATGGTAAATAATGAAGTGTCATTGACGTTGTTTTAGGAAAAATTAAATGTTTACTATTAATTCAATGCAGCTAACAATCATATTGAAAGTAGCTTGCTTTTTCCCAGTAATATCTGTCTTGAAGTCGTTTTTTTATTTATTCTCTTACTAATGATCTAGGAGACTCCTAAGTACGGGAATTTCCTTTGTAAAATACGTGTATAAAAGTAATGACTTAGAAATAGTCCAGTATATAGTCTCCATGAATTTCAACTCGTAAGGATAAACCACATTTTGTTGAGGTATGTTTCAGTGTTTCTATTTAGACATTTCTCGTGATGCATACTGTTGTTGCTGCTAATTCCCATCTGGTCTGACGGAGTCAGACCAGATCAATATATCCGTTGACAAAAAGGAAGTCCGAAACCAAAAGAGAAGAGGAATGGATGTCGTCCCAGTCCAGCCCTAAACAGGTCAAGATATGCTCAGGTGATGCCTGGGTTTGCTGGCATTTAGGGCAAAGGGGAAAGATCTTATCGTTATCAGAAAAAGTGAGACTTTTCAGGTGTCCACTGGCAAGTCGAGATAAGCAAGTGTTTGTCTGCCTGTCACCAGGAAGAGAAAGAGAGAGTCCTGGTCTTTGCGCTCTATACCAGTAGTGAGTAGGAGGCAGCAGCCACTTTTGTTTGTTCTGGGCCTTTTGCCTTGCGAAAAGTTCAAGGTATGTAAGCTCTGAGGTAGAGGGGACTGGATGGTCTAGTCCCTTCTTTGCAAGAGTGTCAGTCAACTCATTTCCGTGGATATCGACATGGGACGGGATCCATTGAAAGTGAACTTCATGCTGCTGGGAAATGAGCTTTATTTTTTGTAAGATCGATAAACTGGTTTTATCTCCAATGAGGACCCAATTTTTGAGGTGTTAAATTGAACTACGGCTGTCAGATAGTATCCAAATATTTCCAAAGTTCCTTTCACTCATGATTTTCTCTAGTCCCCTGTCGATTGCAATTAGCTCGCTTCGAAAAACGGAACAAAAGTCGGGGTTGCGTTGATGAAAAGTGTAGTTCTCACGAGGTGTTTCAATATACACTCCACTGCCTGTCTGTTCATCCATTTTGCTGCCATCAGTGTATATTTTGATGTCATTTGGAGGGATTTTATTGATGATTTCCAGGGACAATTGTTTAAGGAAGTCAGGTAAACAATCTTTCTTATCAAGCGTGGTAGGGAGGCTTTCATGGAAACTAACATTGGAGAGATCCAAGTAAGAATTGAGATTGTGATGAAGATAATGAGGTTCTATATTTTCTGCGATTAACTGTTGTGATTTAACATGGATAAAAGGACTTTTTCTTCAGCCTTTGATTGCAGGTCCAATTATTTAGGTAAGTAGCAGTTAAGTTGCCTTGGTCTAAACTAGAAAGTTTATTATAAAATTTCACTAAATTAGCTTGCCTTCGAATATAAAGAGGTTGCAGATCTGCTTTGTAAAGGACAATCTCTGAAGGACAGCTACGTTTCAAACCAGTGATGATGCGAGCGGCGCTCAGTTGAACCCTTTCCAATTTGTTTAAATTAGATTGGGAAGCACAGCAGTAGACAGGATAGCCATATTCCAGAATTGGTCTAACAAGTGCCTGATAGGAAGTCCTAAGGGTAGTTGCATCTGCGCCCCAGTCCCTACCAACGATACACTTAATAAAATTTAAGCACTTCCTGGTTTTCGAGACAATGAATTCAATATGTTTGTTACTTGTAAATTTGGGATCGAGAATGAAACCCAAATATTTTGGGTGTTTCTCGTAGGAGAGCTTCTGGTGCTTGAGAAACAAGGATGGTTCATATTTATAAAGTCGCTTATTGGTAGTCAAGAAGGTGGTTATCGATTTGGCTGGGTTGAAATTCAATTTGAGTTCATCTGCGTACTTGGATATGGCTTCTAAGGAGGTGTTGAGCCTCGACTCAATCTCGACAACGTCGTCACCGCTGCCCCAAAGAGCAATATCATCAGCAAACATTCCGATGCGAGACCCGAGAGAGAGTTTTCTCAATTCCGGCCAAGTACAGAGCAAAAAGAGTTGGACTGAGGACAGTTCCTTGGGGGGCACCCTGGCTGAGATGAACCGTATTTGAGAGGGTTCCATTGAACTTCACCCTGATAAGTCTGTAATGTAGATAGTCTGAAATCCAAGCCAGAGTATTGCCTCGAATGTTGAAGGAATCGTGAAGTTTTATAACGAGTTTATCCTTCCATACTCTGTCAAAAGCTTTCGTGAGGTCCAATAAAGCCGCTACGCTGTGATGGGTTGGCCTGTGATTCTGCGCATCTCTGACAGTTTGGGCGAATAAAAGAACTTGGTCCATGGTGCTGTGGCCTCTTCGGAAGCCGAATTGCTCTCTAGGGAGAAAATTGTTCTTGTCAAGAAAGAAATGCAGTCTGATTAAGACCATTTTCTCCATTATTTTACTCGTAGTACAGGTTAAAGCTATGGGCCTGACGTCTCCAGGTGAGCAAGAATCTTTATTTGGTTTCTTGATTGGTATGATGGTGGCTTTTTTCCATTCTTGGGGTAAGTGCCCCTTTCTCCAAGAGAGGTTAAACAAGTCAAGCATTTTTTGTTTTCCAAAGGATCCAAGGTTTTCCAGCATGTAGCCATGAATTCCATCCGGACCGGGGGATTTGCTAAGGTCGAGAAGGGCCATTGCAAGTAGAAATTCTTGCATAATAAATTGAGTAGTCATAGAGGGATCACCGCAATCAGTACTTCGGCAACCATGAACGATATTTCTTGCCTTGTGCACTACCGGCTTGTCCTCGTTTGTGAAGTTGAGCCTACTGATTTGTTGGTAGTGAGCAGCAAGGCTATTGGCAGCAGATTTGTCATCTGTAAACATTTGGCCGTTGTTGTCTTTTATTGCGTTGCATTCCTCGTATTGTGTTTGCTCTTTGCCAATACCCTTAAGTTACCCTTAAGCAGTTTCCATAGCTTTGAGTCCGGTGTGCTAATGTCAATTTTACTGCAGATTTCGTTCCATTTAGATCTTTTAAGCTGGGTGTAAGCTAGTTTGATTTCTGCATTGATTTTGCTGATCTCTGGTCTCAAGTTGACTCCCAACGAACTGGCAGATTCTAAGAGGTGTTTTCTTTTTTCAAAAAGGGGACCTAAGGTGGTAGTAAATTGGGTGAAATGTGGCATAAAGCCTTTAACATTCCCTCTAGGGATGAAGGCCTTAGCATACTTAAGAATAATTCTTCTGAAACTCTGCCAGCACTTGTCTACATCTTCCATAAGTTGCAAAGAGGCCAGTTCTTCATCCACAGATTCTCTGAAACAGGCCCAATTGCCTTCTTGAAATTCCAGAATTTCTCATTAGAATTTGACGTCTTTTGTCTTTTCTTGAATTCAATGATAATTGGGAGATGGTCGCTTCCTATATTGTCCTGGACAATCCAGGAGCATTGGGGAAATAAGTCTGAGCTGGTTATGGCAATGTCTAAAGCCTCAGAAGTGTTATAACTGAAGGAGGTGTGAGTGGGCGTTCCATCGTTGAGTAGTAAAAAGCCATTGTCATCAGCGATTTGAAGAAGGTCAGAGCCTCTGCCATTATCAATGGAACATCCCCAAGAAGTATGTTTGGCGTTAAGATCGCCGAGGATGATGGTATTTTTGTCCATAAAATCGGGAAAACAATCAGGCAAGTGTTTTTGATTGGGAGGATGATAGACATTGAAAATGCGTAAGGGTTAATCTCTCCAGTTAATTTTTATACCTTGGATTTCGAAATCGGAATTTCCAACTGAAGGGGTGTCAATACTTTGATAACTGAGCCCACGGACAAAGAAGGCCAAGCCTCCTCCGCCATTGGAAGATCTATCTTTCCTATAGATATTAAAGCCCCTGTACTTCAAGATTGTTTTCATTTTTAATTTAGTTTTTTGTATAGCTTGACTTGAACATTATTAACTACTGCAATATTTAACAATGGATCCAGTTTGAATCTGGTGGTTGGGGTGGTCAAGCCATTAATGTTGCACTGTAAGATTTTCAACGACTTCAGTGAGTGGGGAGACTGCAACTTACTTTTCGGAAGACTGTCTGAATTTCCACCGGACAAGACACCATGATGGTACGTAGCCACACCCAACACCCAAAAAATATGATAATACTGATATATATAGCATTCTAGACAACGGAGAAAATAAAACTGGTAGATATTAAAAAAAAAAACCTGATAACTTTTTATTTTTTTTCAACCTTCTTTGAAAACATTAAAATAATTCATAGACATTTTACAAAAGCTACACTACTTATTTACTTATCATGTAAAAACTGATACTTACCATGCGTCTTGCAGAGTATTTGGAGTAAAAAATTGATTTACTAATATTAAAGGTTCAAGTGTAACTACTAAACAGAATTTCCGGAGAAAAGTTCAACAAGTATGTAAAGTAGTAATAAAAGGACATCTATTATACTTCCACTTGTCACTTAATATAAGTAAGAAGTGTCGAGTGATTAAACGTACCATCACTTGAGATGCGCTTAGATTTCAATACCCAAATCAGGATATTCGAGTCGCTCGCACGAGAATTTGATCGAACGAGCTTTGTCCACATACCTACGGATCCCAACCGTTATAGCAATTAGTTCAAGGGAAAAACAAACTACGCTATGTTAGGGGATCTTGATAAAATAATTATTATAATAAAAACATGGAAAAGTAGCGAGCATTCCAAAGTGAGATTATTAATAAAGATCAATTTAACTTTTACCTGTCTATTTATTACTTTTAACAACGATTGTTATATATTTGTTATTTTTGCTCTCCCGCCCCCCCCCTAGTGGTAATTAATATCTTGTTCCAATCTCGTGCTATAACTATTAGGATTCGCAAGTATGTTGACGAACGCGCGTTTACGAAAATTACTCACCGCAAAAGTAAAGTTGGTTTCTTTTGGTCTTCTGTAATTTCTTTTCATATGATTGGTAATTTCACTCTTTCTTTCTTTACTTTTCGGATTTATTTATTTTCTTCTTACTTTTGCGATCTTGTATTTTATCTCATTCATTGTTTCATTTTTAAACTTTCTGAGCATTTTTTTCATTTGTTTACCTATTACTGGCTTTATTTATTTTCTTTTTCCTTCTTTTTATGGTCTTCTAGGATCTGCAAATGCATTTTTTCCCGGTCAGGCTTTTCTAGAACAATTTTTTTCCTTGGAAATGATTTTGAAAATTGCCTTTCGCTGGTGGTATTTCTTTTTCCGTTCTCGAGAGTGTGCAATTCGTTTGGTTGCAGAATGCATATCTATGACGGTTGGGATCCGTAAAAAAATACTTTTCTATTAATCAACAGTGCGATGAGTGATAAAATGCACAAACATGCCAACGATATTTTAAAGGGCATCGAAATTTAGGATGGTAATTTTTTTAGCCCCCCCCCCCCCCCCTCGTCAAATTAAAATTGGAGCGAAAGAACAGATGACGTATCTGAAAGAACTGACTCATTTCAGTGAGTGAATCTACCTGAGCGGCACTCTTGAATGACCTGTTTTGCTTACCTTTAGTTCTCTGACGTCACGTGCACTATCTCTTTTCGATTTGGGATCCCCGACAAAGCTATCGGTACGGCCACAATCAAAACCACCGAGAGTAATCAGGATCGCTTTTTCATCTGTCGGTATCGGTATAGTCCCAATTTTCGGCCCTTCTACACATTGAGAGGGCCGTAGTTATTTAAGTAATATCCCGCTATATTTCATTGTGCGACGTTCTCATCATGATAGCTTAGATTTGTTATGGGCCGTTTAGTCCTGGCCCCACAATATAGTCCCGTAAAAGTTTTTATGTCCAGAGATTTTCTCTTTAGAATCGGGATCTGGAGAGGTTCTAATACGAAACTGTCTTGGGTAGACATGTTGATTCCTGGGCGAAATAATTTTACAGGCCATCAAACATGGCGGCCATTTTGGTTCCTTTTCTCATTTGGCATTCAGCAACCCGTCAACGTATAAACTTAATTTTAGCTTTAAACTTTGGCTTTTGGGGTCTAAGAATTAGAGATGGGCAAAACGGATCTTTTTAGTGATCGGATCCTATCCAAACCGATCCCTAATCGGATCCGGATCTTTTAGACGGATCCAGGTCCGATCCTTTATTGATTTGAACATTTTTTTTACCCTCTGCACTTCTACGTCAGTCGTGGCTCATCCTCATGAATCAGCAATGCCCGACGGCCTTGCGGGGCCGTTTCAAATACTATTTAATGTAAAAAATAATTAATAAAAGATATCTTTAAAGAAAATGAAAATTTATTAGCCTTTTGTTTAAAAAAGCAATTTTAAAAAAAGGATGAGATGTAGAATTTGCCGCTGGTTTAACTAAGAAATTCGGTACTGATATGCAAAGCGTAAAGAAAGTCAAAAAATCTTTGACTCGTTCCCTCGTTGAAAAGAGTTGAAAGGAGCACAAGACATTCAAGTGTCCTAGATTAAGATAAAATTAATTATTAGTAGTACTACCCCTCTTCTCCGGATAAAAACTGATAAGGTAAGCCATCTAATATGCCAAGGGGGAAAATGATCTTTTTTTTTTTTTTTGTTCATTTTTCCGGGAGGGGGGGGGGGGGAAATGAAAAAGATTTTCTTGAAAACTTCTACTTGAAAGGTGTATGCTTCGATGTATGTAGATAATTTTGTATTAGTTTGTTGTGCCAACGAAATGACAGGGTTTACATTTTATGCAGTCATAAATTTTAAAAGGTCTTTCGGCCCCCTTCTCTGACACAGCAGGATATTTATTGATTTGCGAGGATCAGAAATGAGAAAATTACCCATAATACCTGGTTTGAGAAATATAATATTTATGTGTATGTATTTTGCTGTTTTTTAAAAGCAATATATGCTGAGTTTATATCCCCCCCCCCCCCGGCGAAATTTTTTTTTTATAAAATTCAATAGCACATGGTTAATAGGGCAGTAGAGTAATAAAAATCGTAGAAAAAATAGAGTTTAGCAAAACATTTGATTAAATCTTTTTTTAAAAAATGCCACAAGGCTGAGATAAAAAAAGAATACTTAGTGTAAGAAAGACTTATTTTACAATAAATATAGTTAAAATGATTTCCAACTATGAAAAATGAAGAATGTTGTTAAAATTATGTGTTTCGTTAACATTCCCAAAACTCTTAAGTTTATTCCCAAAAATGGCTGGGCTTTTTTTCGTATGGGTTTTTAAGAAATAAACCCCTCCCATTAGAAAAGTAAGTTATGAAATAGATAAATTTTAAAAAATTGAGTATCGATTTATAATTTTTGATTTATTGAAACTGCACTGGGTGCGTGTTCCTCTCTTTTTAATATCTCCCGTTTTACATTTTTTATGTAATTACGGATCTTTCCTCCTCCTTCGCAGCTGGATAAAATTATGCTTAAAAATTTCAAAAATGAAAGAACAGTAGAAGATTAAAAGAAAGATTTTCTTCTCGAAAATGTCTCGTTCGTAAGCTTATATAGACAACATGACAGACAAAACGCTGCCTCGCCTCCCTCCCCCTACTCACTGCCGGACCAAAGCGAAGAAAAGATAAATTCTAAGAACCGCAGCTCTAACACTGCTTCTATTCTATTTTATCCAGATGCTTCCAGCATCACAGTATCAGAGGGTTGCGCACTTTGCGCTTTACTTATACTGACTGATTCTGAAACCTCTTCGCGCGAATCCGCTGCTATCTTTAAAAAAAAAAGAGATTTTGGACTTGAATCCCGGGGCTTTCTCTGTGCACCTCCCCCCCCCCCCCCCCTCCTCTCTCTCCCTCAGATAACATGCCGCGAGGATTGGACGATTCGGATCGAAACCGATCCGTTCCAGCCAATCCAGCGCCGAGTTCCGGATCCGTTGCCATCTCCAAAAAAGTTTTCGGATTCATCGGTTCGAACCATCCGATCCGATGGTTCGGTTCCTCTGAGCTTCGGATCTATCATTCCATATCCGATCCACCTATCCATCCGGTTCGGATTCGGATCTTGAACCCGTCGATCTTTTTTGCGGATCCACGAATCCACCAATCTTTTTTCGGATTCGTATCCAAAAAACCCGATCCGATCCGGGATCCCCATCTCTACTAAGAATTTAAAAAACATATTATTTAAGTCATTGAAACCTGAGTTAGCCAAAGTTTTAGACCCTCCGAAAATTGATTTGAGAGTAAAAACTCATGCAGCAAGGGGCGACTAAGTATAGGAACCAAAATGGCTCCCATTGACGAACGAAACAAGTAGCCATGTTTGGATGTACCTGGGGAGCCACATAATAAAAGCACAACCCTGAAATTTATATTGCTCAAACAACTTTTTGCGCTTAATCTAATAGCAAAGTTTTGAAAGGGCCACTAAGAAAGTTCTTTTCTATTGTGTTCAGTCAACGTTGGCTGAAAATTCAATTTGACATTTTTTTTAAAAATTTTATGCTGCTCTAACTCGTCAGTAACTGAACTTATACACTTGTAATTTTCTATATATCTAAGTCAACTACTTGTCGACGTATTCTGCAAATTTCAAAAACTTCATTAAGTTAGATTTTGATTTGTAGTTACCTAAACATGCAGCGGTTTTCAAAAATGGCCAATTTTGATCATTTTTGAACCATCATATCTGAGGGGGAACTTAATGAATTTTCTTCGTTCAACTTTCATTAGATAGAGGAAAGCTTTCTCTACGAAATTTAATATTTTTAGGAAGGTGTTTTTTCGCAAGCCGGAGAAAAAATGGTTCAAATTTGAATTTAAAAACATGGTGATATGTGCGCATTTTTAGCCTGAATTTAGCTTTTTTGGAGTTTTATTTGACATTTAAGAGGAAAGAAACTTGAGTTGGGTCCTGCAGGGCTAGCGCATACTCGCATTTGACACATAATCAATATTATTTCAAAAAATTGACTCTCGTTTTTGGAAAATGAGAGTCAAACTTTGACCGGTAAAATTTCGACCAAAAGACATTCGAATATTGAAAAATTCATTTATACTTTTGTTCAATATGCTTTATATTGCGAATTATTAATAAAAGAACAAGAAATATTGTAAAATGAAAGCAGATGCAAAAAGATTGCTGCGCGATTGCAGCAAAACGCTCTTACTCTTCCTAACAGGCGGCATTAGAGAAACGTAAAAAATAAGCTAAAAGTAAAAAAAAAATGAGCAAATAAAGATCCAATGTGAATAATTTTAAACATTAAGATAAATAAATAAATATTTAAAAAAAAAAAAAAGAAAAATTTATTATGAAGAGTTCAAGACATTCAATTTTTGGCAAAATGGCTGCCGGTTTTTCCCTCTCCCAATAATTGGTTGATTCTAAACCAATCATTAATTTCATATTAAAATGTTTCAAGGAATAATATATCAGAGACTTAGGATTTGACTTTTTAAATTGATTTAATTAAGCATTTACTTATTCGCACAAAAAGTTACTCAATAAGAAAATATTACTCTTGCATTCAGAAATGTGATTGAAAATAAAATTCACCTCCTTTTTCATAAAAACAAGAATTTAGTTTGAAACATTCGAGATCAGACAATGTCTCCAAATAACTTTTTTTTTTAAAAATATAATTAAAAAAAAGTTTCGTTATGTAATTTGAAATGACATACAATACACACCCCAAAAGTTTTTAATAGATTATCTAAATTTTTAATTGATTATCTACGTACTCCTTATACCAACCTTCCATATTTTCGTGTAGAACTTATTATATTTCAGGGTAAAATCCTTATGACTACGACAGCGTTTTTAAAAGTATATTTTTTCTTTCGTTAAACTATCTAAATTAACTCGGAATTTCCAAAAATTGACTTACTCTTTTTTTTAATTGTGAGTCAGCGTGATTGTAGCATATTTTATAGCCTAGAGTTCATGGTGGTTGAACCACTACTAGTTTACGTTTACACTGGTAACCCCTTTGCCAAGGGGTCATGCCCAATAGTCACGCTAGTCAGCCACAGGCGTAGGTCTCTTTTCTGTATTACCTCAAGCCTGATGCAAAAATATAAACAGCAGCCATTTTACCAAAAATTGAATTTCTTAAACTCTTCATAATTTTTTCTTGTTTTTATATTTATTTATTTATTTGTCTTAATGTTTAAAATGATTCACATTGGGTTTTTATTTGCTGATTTTTTTTAACTTTTAGCTTATTTTTTTGCTTTTCTTTGATGTCGCCTGTTAGGAACAGTAAGAGCGTTATGCTGCAATCGCGCGGCAATCTTTTTGCATCTGCTTTCATTTTACAATATTTCTAGTTCTTTTATTAATAATTCGCAATGTAAAGCATATCGAACAAAAATACAAATCAATTTTTCAATATTAGAATGTCTTTTGGTCGAAATTTTGCCATTCAAAGTTTGACTCTCATCTTCCAAAAATGAGTCAATTTTTTGAAATAATATTGATTATGTGTCAAATGCGAGTATGCGCTAGCCCTGCAGGACCCAACGCAAGTTTCTTTCCTTTTAAATGTCAAATAAAACTCTAAAAAAACTAAATTGAGGCAAAAAATGCGCACATATCACCATGTTTTTTAATTCAAATTTGAAACATTTTTTTCTCCGGCTTGCGAAAAAACACCCTCCTAAAAATTTCAAATTTGGTAGAGAAAGCTTTCCTCTATCTAATGAAAGTTGAACGAAGAAAATTCATTAAGTTCCCCCTCAGATATGATGGTTCAAAAATGATCAAAATTGGCCATTTTTGAAAACCGCTGCATGTTTCGGTAACTATAAATCAAAATCTAACTTAATGAAGTTTTTGAAACTTTCAGAATACGTCGACAAGTAGTTGACTTAGATATATACAAAATTACAAGTGTATAAGTTCAGTTACTGACGAGTTAGAGCAGCATAAAATTTTTAAAAATTTGTCAAATAGAATTTTCAGCCACCTTTGACTGAACACAATAGAAAAGAGCTTTCTTGGAGCACAAAAAGTTGTCTGAGCAAAATAAATTTCAGGGTTGTGCTTTTATTATGTGGCTCCCCAGGTACATCCAAACATGGCGACTTGTTTCGCTCGTCAATGGCAGCCATTTTCGTTCCTTTTCTTAGACGCCCCTTGCTGCATGAGTTTTCACTCTCAAGGTCTAAAACTTTGGCTAACTTAGGTTTCAATGACTTAAATAATATGTTTTTTAAATTCTTAGACCCCAAAAGCCAAAGTATAAAGCCAAAATTAAGTTTATACGTTGACGGGTTGCTGAATGCCAAATGAGAAAAGGAACCAAAATGGCCGCCATCTTTGATGGCCTGTAAAATTATTTCGCCCAGGAATCAACATGTCTACCCAAGATAGTTTCGTATTAGAACCTCTACAGATCCCTATTCTAAAGAGAAAATCTCTGGACATAGATATTTTTACGTGTCTACATTGTGGGGACTGGAATAGTTAGGCCCCGAGAGGCCTTTTACCCAATTTCAATGCTCGTACACGTCGGAGCAGGGCAGGCGCTAGGCTTGGCGATGAGGCGCCCACCTCAGGGCGTGTCGTTCTTAAGACGCATTGGCCATAACTGCATCTTTTTAAGTAACAAACAATAGTTTTGGCTGCCTTTTTTTAAGTAACAATCAATAGTTTTAATCTCAAAAAAAATTAGACAGTATTTAACCTATTTAGTTTTACAAATGATGCCTCAAAACTTCATTTAATTTCATTTTTGCGTTAATATATATTATACGTTTAATTTCGATAAAATCAAACACAAACACATCAGGAACACCTTGAAACGTTTCCGTTTCTTTCTTTCCTCTGTTGAAAGGATGTTTTTTTACTGGGTTATTTCTTGTTTTGCACATGATGCGTTTCTTCTCCACAGCGACAGGCGGCTTAAATCCGGAGGGGGGGGGGGGCGCTTTTTAAGTTCCAGAAAGTGTCTTCTCTATTTTATGACGAGCAAAATGAAATCTATTGCTTTTCTCTTTTTTATTTTTCCTTATTCAGTCCATTCTCATCAGCGATTGTTTTCCTTCAGCTTTTTGAAAGTTAAAAAATGCATAATTGAAGTTTGTATCGATCATTTTTAATATCTATTCCTTCATAAGATATAGTAGGGGTGGAAAAAAGTTTATTTGCCTCAGGGCGCCATTTTAGCTGGCGCCGGCCCTGCATCGGAGGGAAATGTTTCAGGAGCCCGAAGGCTAACATCGTCGTACCAGAAGGAAAAGGGAGAAAAGGAAAGATGACCCGAAGGCTCGGGAGAAGAGCAAAGTTTCCTCAATTCTTTTCGGTCTCGTAGTTTCCTTTAGAATGGATATCATATAATAACATAGATTTTTTGGCTGGCGATCAGGCCCCGGAGGGGCCTTTTACCCAGGTTCCTTGATAGGACACTACGGAGGGTATGCATCGGAAGCCCGAAGACTAACATCGTCGTACACGAGGGCCTAGACGGAAAAGGGAGAAAAAAGAAAGATAAGCCGAAGAGTAAAGTTTCCTCATTTCTTCCCGGTCTCGTAGACTCGGAGGGCTTCCTATAGAATGGATAGCAGATCTTGCGTCGTCCAATCGTACCGCCTGGACGTAACCGGACTTGCACGGACCGACTCGAATACTGCTTAATTTCCTGGTGGGTTAAGCAGGGAAATAATGTGATACATAACCAACATTCTCTCTTAAAAAATGAGTGACATAAGAATTTTTCTTTAAAATTTCTAATGGGCAGCTACTGGTTTCTTCTGACAGTTGCTGACCTCGTGCCATCCCGAAAGATTACTGCACCCTCAGACAATTAATCAGAATTTCCAAGTTAAGAAAGATAAGACAAAAGGTATAGGCATAAAAAAATAAGTTAGCATTTTAGACAACTAGCCCGAAGGTAGTTGATTCCTCGTGACGATCATGTGAATTCTGTTATAGTTTGCTTTCGATAAGGCACTTTGTTTTGCCTTATTTATTAATTTCTAGCACTTTCGCGGGTCCTAACTGTTACACCAAGGAAATAATAATAATAATAAAGTGTCAATCATGTTGTTTCAAATACAAATTAAATTCGTACTTTTATATCGATGCACCTCACAATCATTTGAAAAGTAGTTCGATTTTATTCCAGTAAAATCCGACTTGAAGGTTTATTTTTTATTATTATTATTTATTTATTCTATTATTAGTGATCTGTCAGAGTCTATGTAGGCCATTTTCGATGTGAAATTTAGTTCATAAAAAGGAGGCTTTAAAATTTGAATATGAGAAGGTCGATTGTAAAAGAATGCGATCTGCGGGTATTGGAGGAAATTTTTGCTTGTGTTCGAGGGTATAAAATTTTCTTCCGAACGGCAACACTGCCTACTACGCATTTTTGAAAAAAAATTCTCTCTAAGCGAACTTTCCTACAGAACCCTAGGCAGATCCTGGACTAAAATGGGTATGTGTGGACTGAAGCAGTCCGATTTCTATTATATTTAATTAGTCGGCCAGTAGTTGTAGAGGAATAAATTCCATACTACAACCATTGTCCAAAAAATAGTTTAATATCTTAATCATCCAATGGATGACGTATCAAATGTTAAACTGTTAAGAACAGATGCTACACCTGATCTTAGCCATAAATCCCGAGAAGCGACAACCATTTCGGCGGAGACGGTACAAAATCCGTCGATTGTAGTGGCAGTGGGCGGCAGCAATGCTGCCGTAGGCGTTAAATAAGCCGATCGTCCCTTTTTCCTCGCAATGTGTATCTCGCAATACCATTCTATGCGCCACTACTGGTACGGCGAAGATGGTAAAAAATCCGATTAGAAAAATACGCCAAGTGTGTTCCCAGCCTAACTTCCCACCATGTCGACTGTCAACGGTGGGAGTTATGCTTCTCCAGTTTGTCGACTGTCTGCACTTAATTACCAAGACCGGCGATGTAAGCGCAGAGTTGTTTGTTAACATTAACTTAGCACACCAGCAGAGTAGGTGAAATTGGGAGAAATAAACGCAGGAATAATTGTGGGACATGCGATAGGCATATTGCCCGATCCCACGCTGTAGTAGATTTAAGCCACGCCTCCTATTAGCGTTTTCTACCAGGTAAGTGATTCCGTCACCTGCGCTAGATGGCACCACTAGTTTATACTATTGAACGAAAGTTTTTTTCAGATTTTATTTTAAAAGTTACACAGTAATAATAATAATTAATAAATAAATCATAAAGGCAATAATATTAATAATAAAAATAATAAAAATGAACAAATAAACAGCAGTTGTGTGCAACAAAGCATAACCCATTGTAACGTAGTTTAGCCATCTTTTAATGTAATTTTTAAACGAATTTGTTTTAATTATATTGTCCAAAAATATTAACAAAAGTGCAATTTGATTAGGACAACACTCCTAAATGAGGTAACCTCTCTTTTTGTCTAGTTTCAAATTGGTTTTGTGCAGACGTTGCAGATACTCGTTTATTAAATTTAAACTCTGCTATTCTGGAGATGAAATTATCATTGAAATTTAATACATAAATATTATAAACCTAAAGTTTTGCTGTGATCAAATTTACTGTAAATAATTTTCATATCATGAAATGTAACACATAAAGTTTTACTAATTTACTTTTTGTATTCCACTGTTATTATTATCATTATTTTTACTAGATTTTTAAGTTAAATTTTAAAAATGTTATGTTTATATTTCATTAACTTGTTTTTCATACAGTTTTAACACACGGTTTTATTTAACTTGATTTGTCACGGAAGTTTGTTAAGCGGTTTTCGATCACTATTACTATTACTGTATAAATTATCTTCAAACTTTGCACTCAAGCTTATCTTTGATGACAATACAGTATTCCATCTAGTTTAGAATTTATTATAACGTTAATTAGGAAAAAATTAATACTTTTGGCTCTGAGGAAATTATCAGAGCTATTATTTGTCGGATGGCAACGATAGCTTTGTTTGGATAATGCAACTATGTTTTGAATTTTAAAATACTAAAATCATGGCGAAAAAAGAAACTTCAACACAGCGGAAGAAGCGGCTGGATAAATTAAACCGTGTAACTTAAAACATTTTTTATCTTGTATTATTTTATTCGACACAACGCAATATAAAATTTCTAAAGTGCACACTTTTCCAAAAAAAGAAAAAAAATCATAATTTACACAATTAAGAAAATTGCATACAATTATGAAAATATATAGAAAGGATGAGTTTTGATTTATCATAGTATTTTTGTATAGAGACCCTGAATCTTGTTTTGTTTAATATTTACTTTGGTCTTAAAAGCCCAATAAAATATTGTAACCACACGGATTACAAGCAAATACATTATGAAATTCCTATTTCAAACAAAAAGCAATATTCTATTATTTAACGAGTTACATACTTTTGCTGAGACATTTCTTTTTTTGAAGCCGTGAATCTAAAAATGTTCCAATCAGCATCAAAAGACCCAAGACCGTGTAGACAGATCTAAATAAAGAAATAAATTTGTTAAAGTGTTTCAACTCATAAAACAATACATTGATCATACAGTTTTGCTTTACTAACATCACTATTTCTTTAAAATTTAAATTAAATAATTTAAAAGAAATGGAATCGACTTCATATTAAAAATTGAGCTAAAAAGTAAAAAATAAAAGTATTATTTAAACAACATTGATCCGACTTTTAAACATAATTTTAGAACTCGGCGCTGAATTAGGGCAGTCAAATGACCATTACTCCATGTGTTACTGTGTACTTATATTGGAGCTGTTGCAAACACTGGGCATTTATATTTGCAATTGATTTATGATCACAAAGGTTTTTTCAATCATAATTTCGCACCAACTTCAAAAATTATGCTTAAAAGTTGGATCGATGTTGCTTAAAGAATGATTTTTTTTTTACTTTTTAGCTCAATTTTTAAATTGAAGTCAGTCCTTTTTTTCAACAAAAATTATTTTATTTGATTATTTATAGTGTAAATACATTTTTTACGTAAATACGCAATCAAATAAAATATATGTTTCAAAGTTTGGATCTTATGGGACCTTTAATGCTGTTTTTTTTGTTTCTAAACGATGTTCGGGTGCAGCACCAGTTATCTCCGAATTTTTTATTTTGTCACTTATACCCCTTTGCTTCCAGGCGCCTCAATTGCAGGCAATTGATGTACGATTTTTAAGTTTTAGTTTTACCCTCTAATTCATTTTGGTTCATTGAGTCAAAAGTTATAGGTAGAAAAACAAAAAATGGCTATATTTCTGCCCATTATTGTTTTTCTAATTACAGAATATGGGTACGGGACCTATGGGAGACCACCCTCGATCAATTAAAAAGATCATCAAAATCAGTTCATCCAGTGAAAAGTTATCTTGCTGGACAAAAAAAAAAAAAAAAAAAAAAACATACGAATAGATAACTTCATCCTTTGGGAAGTCGGTTGAAAACATCTCAAAGTAGTAAGAATTTTCAATATTGAAAAAAACTTATGTTTCTATGACTATCCAGTTGTAATTACCGACCTACACCATATAGCCACCTATATACTAGTATTTGACTAAAACAGTTCGATCTCGAAACGCCCTAAAGATTGGTGGCGGATCTACAACTAAACGTAGATTTTGAAGAACCAGCAGAAAATCGATAAAAGTACTATACCGATGAATAACATCTGCTTTGCACAACTAAGGATAATAGTAAGCTTGGATACTTTTCGCTGCATTTGAATTACTATTTTCTTTTATTATTGCACCTGTACACGATTTCTGTACCTGCCATTAGCTCAACCTGACACTACCACAAATTTCTGCTGCTTTGTTAAACCTTTTACATGGATATGTGTTACTTTACAAGGATTGGCAATATGGCTTCAAACAAAGGGAACTTGGGAGGGGGCGTTATCCCCCAAACGCCCCACCCACTCTCAGCGTACCTGCGTAGCATTACTTGTTGCGAAGACTATGAATAATTTTGTGAGTGGCAGCCAGTAGACTTTGTTAGGTTCCGCATTTTTTCATTTTTTTTAAATTCCGGGGATTTAATAAAAATATGATCGAATTCTGAAATGTCAATGTCCTAAATCGTGGTTGTTACTAATGATAACATGTACGTGTAAGGCTTCATTATGCTCTTATTATTTCAGCATATTACTCTGTAAATCAAAACTCACTCCATGTGAATTTTTTTAAAAGACAGAAAAAGTATTTGAAAAAATAATACAAAAAGGGGGAGGGGGGAAGAACGCGATTTAATTAATAAAGTTTCTTCAAACAGTTTATTTAGTTCCTTTCCTTAAAATCTCCGCATCGGTACATAATTTAGGACGAAGTTGTTCACTGAATGAAATTCCAAGTTTATTTTCAGAAGCATCGAAATAATTCAACTTTGACGTCAAACTGCCAACGTGTAACTGTCGGTACAATTCTGAATTTTCTCATTCATGTGAACTTGAACTAATTTCCTTTTAAGCCATGCAGATTTTTGCTTTGGGGTAAAGATTATGATCAAATAATATTTTGCAACGTTTTGCGTTTCGATGAATGAGATGATTAGAAAATAATATGAAAAATCTTTTGACACTTTCTAAAAGGTTAATTTGTAGTATAGCGAAGCTGTTTGTACAGTGGCCGTATCATCAAAGTAAACAAATTAACTGAGGTTTTGGCAGTGAATCAGCTGATAGTTAACCCTTATTCTCATAAAGTAGCACACATGCTACTTTATGAGAATAAGGGCGAGCAAATAACAATGTAATATTCGCGCTGACGTCACTTTTCAAATAGAAAGTAGGGGAAAACCCCAGGGAGCATGTATGACTTTACTACTTTATCAGAATAAGGGTTAAGGAGTTTCACGAATGCTCGATAACACAGATAGCGCCACTGTAAGCTTAGTTCCAGCAGCAGGCTTAAAAATTCTTTGACACTGTGTACAGACAGCTTCGACGCAGGCTTTGGAGGCTGTCCCGCAATGTGAGCTGAAACAGGAGTTCGAATCGTTGCTAAACCGCTGTAACAAGTGTATTGGAGCCGAAGGAGATTATTTTGAATAAAAATAATTTGAAAAACATAATTACTAGTTTTTATTTAATTTTATAAACCTAGTACTAAAAATTCTTTGACACTGTGTATTTACTACAACAGTATTGGCAATATGCTTTAATTAAAGCAAAGGATTTTCTAAGGAGATGGACCCCAACCCTCTTCATTAAGCTCGTCAATTGAAACCTGATTTTGCTGACGTCTTCGACTAACGTTCTTAGTTAGTTGAATTTTCATTCAAAGAGGTAGTGTTTTAGTCTCATACGAACATGATTTTCTGTCATTGTGCTCTTGAAACAAATCTTTAAAGTACTTCTTTCTAAATATTTATTGTTTACCGGAAAAGTATATTTCTCTGTAGATATTTCTGTACCTCTTGGCGCGTCTCACGTAAGGGACAAAATAAAATCATTAAAAACTAAGCGTAAAAACTGAAAACCTTGATTTCGTTGCCTAGTCCAGTGTTGTCGTTTGGAAATAATAAAAAAGTTCCTTACCCTCCAACCCATAGAGCTTAGAAATTAACCCTGTTTATAAGCTCTATTCTCCAACCGTAGCAGAAATACCCCCCAGTTTAGCAGCGCCATCTAGTTCAGAATAACGGAAACAAGAAAAAGACTTATTCAGGCGAGTATTTCTAACTCTTCATTTTTTAAATTCTTATTTTACAAACATATGTTTACGAACTTAACGTATTCAAATTTTAATGCTCCTTTCTCCAAAACAAAATTTTGCACCGTAAAATGAATTACTTGTCTCTCTTATATAATAACTAGTAGGAAGAAAAAAGTTGCATATATATATATATATATATATATATACTAGCGGTACCCGCACGGCTATGCCCGTGTTAAAAAATGAAAAAACCAGTCGGTTCGCCATTGTGTCTATAATGGTAACTTTTTTATGTGTAAATTATATTATTTTATTAAACAATATAGCATTCCACATAATTAAAAACTATCCGCAAACGGCAATGAGCCAGCGATCCTACACATTTCAGCATTTCTCTTTAGAAAACACATACAATAAAAAGGGAAAAAAGAAATGAAACAAAACGAAAGAAAAAATAGTCAAGAGAAAACGCATTTTGTTTGTTTAGTTCAAGTAACCACACAGAAAGGACGATTATAATCCATTAGAATAGTTTTAATTAATAAATTTTTAGTAAATAATTGACAGCAAAACAGAACTACGAAATTTTGTAGCTTTCAGAAACTAAGAGCAGCAAACAAAGCTTTGAAAGCGGAAAAACCTTTTAGCCGAGCTCAAATAGGCAAATATCATGTGTGCTAATTTCCTCTAGAAAAAAAAATAAAATAAATAAAAATATAAATAGTAATAATTAGTTGGAATAACAAAAATCGCTATAAAGGATAACGTTTATTTAAAAACTCCTGCACATTATGGAGAATGGTCCCGTAAAGTGCATGTCAAAATAGTAAAAAAAAAAAAAAAAAGCTATCGAACGCTGTGAGCTGCAAGAAATTAACTTTAATTCGTTTTAAAGAAAAAGAACAATCAAAACCCGAAATAAATAAATAAATTAATTAATTAATTAAATATCGGCTGCTACTCAAAATGCGAAAAACCGCAAGAAATTAATTTTACTTCGTTAAAAAAAAAGGATCATAAGCCAGTCGGCATATCAACAATTCAAATAAAATTAAAGTAAATTACCGTGAAAAAATAATTTCGAACTACAGAGAAAAACGCTTATAACTTCTTTTCCAGTTAATTTAGAGGCTTCGAATTTTAGCACAAAGAACAAAACTCTTTCTGGAACAATGTTTTACGCGCTTTTCAACGGTATCAAGCTCGAAAAGATGCCATAATTCCTTGCCATAGAAAACGACTATTTTGCAATATTTTCGGCTATAAATTGAAATAAAAGAAGAACAAATTCGAATTTCAGAAAAACCTCTCCGAGGTGCACGCCGCCATGTTCTAAACTAATTTCGTGCCAAATTTCATGAAAATCCGCCGGACGGTCTGGGCCCTACGCCGGACACAGACAGACACACACATACACACACATAATTGCTGCTTTATTATTAGTAGAGACAGGGTTCACACTGGGGAAAAATACAAGGTGGAATTTTCCTCCTTGACCAAAATTTTAAGTGGGATTTTTAAGTTTTAGCCCAAAAAGATTTTTTTTTAGTGGGGTTTCAAAATATTGCGGGAATCGCGCGGCCTAGCGCGAACCCTGAGAGATTACATACATATTACACATTACATACATACACACACAACACACACACACACACACACACACATATATATATATATATATATATATTATATATAATGCTTTTATTCCCAGTTAGTAATTTTTGCATAGTTAAACAATGTCTGAAAACCGCCATTTTTGGACTGACGTTATTCGGGTCCTGAGATACAGGTTTTATAGCAATTAATTCCGTTGATTTTTTTTAAATAAACAATATTTTATTTTAATTTATACGCAAGAGCAAGACCTCAAAAAATGAAATTCAATATTAATGTGATAAAAAAAACTTTTTAAAAAATAGCTTTAAAGAATATTCTGCGTAGAATAACTTACAACCTTTTTACACAAGGAAAGAAAATACTTCGTATGAAATAGTATAGCTTTTGTTAGGTGGTGGGACATAGCATTTCTGTGCTTTCAAATTACATTTCTTTATTTTACTTATTATGCAACACCAGGGACGGAACCAAAATTTTATCCTGGGGAAGTGTTTTCATGTATGTTTTTTACTGTATACTAGGATTGCTAGTATTGCTCCAAATTCTGTGTGTCCGCGGTAGGGAGGATTGTCCTCCAACCAAAATTTCTTCTGTATTAATACTAATGAAAGTAATTGCAAGTTCCATTTGGTGTATTCTTTTCTTTGGTTTTTTCATGTCACCAAAATTAATATGTGCAAGCTCGTTACGTCGTCAATTTCCAGTCTTGCCAATGTGCGGGTATTTAATTGGCGGCACCACTTAAATACCCGCTGTGATGTGCGGGGACCCAAAAATCGGGTATTTTAGTCGCCCGCGGGTATTTTGGAGGGTATTTATTAATTGAGGGTATTCGAGGGTATTGTAAAAATTTTAACAAAACAAGTTTGTAAGAAAAAGATTTTTGTTCTAATTAAGGACAACAGACACTTGATGCGTCCGATGCACCAAACAAAGCAGAAAGGAAAAGCCGACAAGCATTTGTGTCACCCGCAAAGCCAGACACCCTGACTACAGCCACTATGGTACAACCAACGGCATCGAACGATAAAGATTCAAAGACTGGATATTCTATCAACTAGATCAGACGGGAAATGAATAAATGAGGAAAAAACAAAGTGCGTTATCGAATGCAAACTATAACAGAATTCACATGATTCTCACGAAAAGTTATAACGTATTTTTTGACTCCTATACCTTTTAACTTGTCGTCCCAAACTTTTGGACAAGTTGCGGTCTCACCTGCCGACTGGGTCAATGACTTTCCTTTTGTTTCCCAAGTTTGCAGATCACGTGAAAAAGACCTCACACTTCAGACTAGTTGGCAAGGGGTGGGCTAAGGATGCAGCCGCCAAATGTCTAACTAACTGATCACGTCACTAAATCTTTTTAAAAATGAATGTTTAACTAATAGGTCTAGCCGGAAAACTTGACCGATTAGCTTGACATCGTCTCCACTCCCTTACGGTGTCAAATGCTTAAAGTTCGATGCCATTTATGATATCGTCGGTATGTTTGCAGCATTTAATCAATCATCAATCACACCAGTGACTATTAGAAATGCATTTTTTAAGGATCCCAACCGCTATAGATTAACCATTCATGTGTAAATAAATAAGTAAATAAAAAAGAAACCAACTTAACTTTTGCTGTGAGTTATTTTCGTAAACGCACATCAAAAAAAAATGTAGATCCCAATTGTTATAACAAGTTATTGACAGAAAAAAATAATTCCGCATATGCGAGAACGAGAATGAAATAAGAACAATCATAATAATTGTATTGTTTCTCATCATTAATTTTCTTTCACCATGTTTGTTACTATTTCTGGTTTTTTATTACAATAATTATTAGTATTATCAAGAGCCACTTACATAACGCATGTGTATTTCGCTTTTTCTTGAACAAATTGCTATAACGGTTGAGATTCGTAAATTTGCAAACGAAGCACGATCGTTCATGTGTATAGTTCTTGTATCGTAAAACTCTTTTAAAGTTTGAAGAAAAAGAAAATAGTTCCAAAATTTAACTAATTTTGTGTTTGAAAATAGCGTTATAAAGGTAGACATAATTTTTAGCAAATTTGAACCTGTAGGAATCTTGAACTGTTGGTTCTGGCTGGTATTTCATTTTTTCTCACAAGATGTCGCCACATACAAGAAATTTGTCGGGTATTTTGAATCGGGTTGGACGGTATAATGTCGAATTTGGAACGGCAATACCGTTTCATCTCGCCCGTCCAATTTTGTTTTTAACTACGAACGCACCTGATAGCGGTATTCTAAATTATGAGTTTTTCTCGACTTCACTGTCCCTCGCGAGGAACAGAATTCCAGACCTTCTGCCAGTGAGAACACAGGAACTTTGCATTAACGGATCGGATCGGACGTGGATTTTGAGCTGGGACGGAGCGAAGCTCCTTTGCCAGATACAATGTAAGTTAAAACTGGTTGGAGTGGCAAGGAGGCCTTGGGAAGGGCAGGAGTGGCGGTGGTTACTTGGTTGATCCTAAGGGATGCTTGAGAGAAGCTATAA
This sequence comes from Octonoba sinensis, assembly GCA_038502835.1. Classification (NCBI taxonomy): domain Eukaryota; kingdom Metazoa; phylum Arthropoda; class Arachnida; order Araneae; family Uloboridae; genus Octonoba; species Octonoba sinensis. The sequence goes on along the minus strand of CM076605.1, from coordinate 85,177,196 downwards.
AGAATAGCGAAGGACAAAGAGGGGAAAGGAAGACATTAAATAAAAAGAAGTTAATTAATATTTTTTTTTTTTTGACGAGGGAAGAGAGAGGGGAGAGGGGAGGGGCTTAGTTCAAAAGAACTTGGCCAATGAGGAAGAGCTTGTCAAGGGTGCTGGTTTGATTCCTAAGTGAGGGCATAATGTTCCTAATTTTGAGGACGATATCTTTAAGGTTGAGCAGGGTTTGGAGTTCCTTGAAAAAATTTAAAAGATCTAGAAGCTCGTTAGAAGTGCTGGCACTTGACTGCGCGGGGGCAGCAGGAGGTACAGTGCCGTTGGCGTAGGAGCGAGATGGGTCCGTGGGTTTGGAATTGAAAGTTTTCCTATTAATGTATCTATTGTTTTCGAGGTTAATTTTAATCTTGGGAAAAGCCCTACAACCTCTGAAAGAGGAAGTGTGGTTTTCTCCGCAATTGGTACATTTTTGCTTGGTGGGGTCCTTGGGGGTGGGGCACTCCCTACGGGGGTGGTCTCCTGCGCAAATGGTACATTTGGGCTTCCTGAAGCAATTTTGGGCGAAGTGTCCAAATCCTTGACAGTTGTAGCATTGGACCATGGGGCTTTTGTTTTTGAAATTTTATTTCCTTCTCACTTTAAAAATATTTCATACTGTATAGTTTTGCGATTATTTAATTTAATTTTATTTTTAAAAATTGAACACTCTCCTTTTTAAATATATATTTTTTTGTTTGCTATTTTATATGCGCATCCCCCCCCCCCCCCCATGAATTTCAAAACTTTCAGCATCAATTCATTTATTTATTCATTTATATGTTCTCAATTTCTTTAAATTGTTTTTCTATTTTTTATCTTCTAGATTGTGCAATTCGCCCCTCCCCCCCTTCCAATTTTCGCTAAAACAATTAGGATTCGTGAAAATTGTCTTTCGCTGGTATTTCTATTTTTCTGTTTTCACGAGTCTGCAATTCACTTGCTTCCTGCATGCATATCTATAACGGTTGGGATCCGTAAACATGCATTATAAAATTCATTTCATCAGAATATAACTTTTAACTTCGAATTATAAAAAAAAAGATCGTTTACAAAAAAAAAGACTATTCTAAAACGGAGTTATAAATACATGACTTTCTCCCTAGATGGCGCTACAAAAGATAACTCAAAAGGTTGGTTTGGTGGACAGGCGGCTAAACTTACAGCATCCACTTTTACTCATCTGACGTTTTATTGGCTAAGGAACATGACGTCATCTCGAGGGAGGAATTACATGTTTAATTTCGCGCCAATATTGTTCTATTGCAGAATTTAGGTATTTAAAACACAAATAATAGAAGATTGTTTGTAGAGATTGCTTCTAGTGTTCTTGCATGGGCGATACTGATCCAAAGTTCTCCCACTTTTCTAAGAAGTTAAAAAAACCGAAAATTAAAGAAAGATGTATTTTCAGACATTTTTAAGTGTTTCTAATTATTGTGTTATAAATATTTTTAATAAAGAGGAAACAAAAGCAGTCAAAAATTAAAATAAAGTTACCTATGAGAGAATTCACTATTAGTATAATTATTTACATCAAATGTAAAGTGGACAATTAATATTAAAAATTCTATATTTGGAAAAATAAGTTATTTAAAAAAAGTAATAATAAAATCTGGCAGGTATTTATGGACAATATTGTTATAATTTGAAAAGCTGGTTCGTTACAACTTTGTAAAGGGAATAGTACTTCTGCCATTGATGTAAGAGGAAAAGACTGCAGTAATGGAAGAATTCCTTCATAACTACTTTTATTTATTTTTTCAAAAAGAAAAAAATACATTTCTATCTGAAAGTATACTGTGCAATAAATTACTAAAAAATTATTCCAGCATACATATCGGTATGCTGATTTTTAAAAATTAATGTTCTAAAACTTTTTGCATTACTATTAATTATTAATTCTCTGATAAAGTATTATTAGTCATTTAAAGTTAAACCAAAATATATTTTTTCAAAATTCTTAAGGAATGAGTTTTTTTAAAAAAATATAAATATATATATATTTAACGCTCTTAGAAGAAATTAATTTTCTTCCGGTCCTTCTTTTGTTGCTTTTTTTACTTTGGAAAAGACTTGCTCACCATATATGCATATTTTATGATGCATCTTTAATTTAGAATAAATAAAGAGTATTTTAGACTTATCAACGTTATTTAATATCATTTATGTATTTAATAAGTCTTCAGAATCAATAAAATGGAATATTTGGGTTCTGCAAATTATATGAAATTTATAAGAAGTTTAAATAAAAACGTGTGCTAAAAATATGCTGACATTTTGATTAAGTTGTGTTATTATTAATTTAGCTTCTGTAATTAAATGGTAATAAAATGTAAATAATAAAAATGTAAATGTTAATAAAATGTTATTAAATGTCTAACTATATATTACCTAAGGTTGCCTTGAAAAACATACCTTTTTTATGTTAGAAAATTGAATTTAAATAGTTAAAGTTTCTTCCACTTGGAAGAAACCTATTACTTCCGTCCGATTTTTTCGCTTTGGAAGAAATTTTCTTTTCGTTAATTCAAAAATTTCCTGCTGCACCTGGGAGCTCATCCGGGGGGATCTGAACTCGGCTCTTGGTAACCCCACCAGCGCAGTGGTACCAACGATGGTGGTACCCCCATTTCTAAAGCTCCGCACGCTTATGATGTTAAGTATTCTTTAAGTAAAAAGAAAAAAAAAATATCTTTACGGCTTGGAACAGACAATAGCGGATGTAGTAGACGGAATAGCGGACGTGCACTAAAGTAAACATGTAAATTATTTCATACTTTTTATATAAAAGGAATCTGCATTAGTTGACCATTTTTCTGAAACAATAAGTACAGATTAACATTCGATACATACTTTCTTCCAAGACGCATTTTCTATCAGCACGCATCAGTTATTTCGCAATTCAAGCTGCAGAGGTAGCTTTATTTTCGTATCTTTAGTTAATGTTTGACATAACGGTATCAAAAAACTTGCGATGATGAAAAGGAATCCCGAAGAAAATGTGCTTTTATGCACTAAGTGAACTGCAAGAGTGGTCAGACAGAACATTGATGACAAAGCGAAAATCGTACAACTTCAAACATATTTTCTGTAGCGTCATCTAGGAAATGAGCAGACTACACAACTACCCCCAAAAAATATTTACGCTACTTTTAATAAACATTTGTAAATACATTCTTGCATGTACTAAAAGCACAGTAGCATTCGATTCGATAAGCTTTTTCCTTCTCACTGAATTATTTTCATCGTAAGAATTGAATTACCAAAAGCACGATTTACACTTAACCTGAAATTTTGTTTGCCCTCATTAGCAAGTGGCGCATACTAAAATGGCTTATGAAGGGGGGGGGGGACAGCCCCGGCAATTGGATGAAATGGAGGGTCATTTTCCCACTACATGACTTTTAGAAACACAATGTGACCCGACTTTTAGAAATGCATGGGTTTATGCTTTTTGTTCTTTTATACTTGTAACATGTGTTGGATGGGGATTATTAATAATTATAAAGTAGTATTTAGAGTTGTAATATTTTACTTAGTGTAATAAAGGCAACACACGTATAAAAGGAAATTATTGACGTTTAATTGACAACACAAATGCGATAAGCGACAACTACAACCTAACGTAGATGTTCACAACGGTCTCACTAAAAACATTTTCTTTCCTGTTGCCATTCGGCTTTTATAAAATACACCTTATATTCGGTCCCGCCCAAAGTTAAATTTAATTATCAACCCTTCCCTCCCTCCCTCGCCGGAAAATTTTGAAATGACGTGCCTAGATAATGATCCCTACATTTTTTCAAATGGATTCCAGGACAAGGGAAGTTTTATATCCTACTGCCCGCCTCTTTGCTTGCGCCCTTGATGTTACCATATGTTAGTATAAATCAATAAATGAACAAAATCACAAATAAATAAATAAGACATTTTTAGTTTAAACTTTCGTTTCAAATTACAAATAGGCTCGTTGAAAAGCAATCCACTTACACTGTGATGATGCTCTTTGTTTTGAGAGGCTTCTTTGTGTTCGTTTCACAATACTCAGCATGAGCAGAAAAATGTGCTTGAGACGAAACTGAACAAAACTATCATTTAGTAAAACGATACAATATCTAAATCTAAATATATATATCAGGGCTCAAAAATTATTCGACATGTCCGGGGCATGTAAAAATTTCGTAATGTAATGAATTTTCTACCCTTCCATGCCCGGCAAGGCATGTAATTTTTTAATCAAATATTTATTACCAAAACTTCATTATTCCGTAGTATTCTATGGAAATATCACCGCATCCTTTTACCGGAGCTAAAAATTGACATTTTGACGGACATGCATGTCAACAATAAAAACGGTAATACAATTTACATTTTGCAAATTTTGACTTGTAACGACTTATTATGTAATATTTTGCTTGTAATGTAATCAAGGTTGAGCTTGATCGTAACCGTTACGTTACTGTACAGTTAAAAATAAACTAAAAATAACAGTTGAAAGTAAACTGGATCAAGTTCAGCCACGTTTAGATTAACGTTAAAATAAATCTTGGTTCAAATGTAAAGCTGTTAATTTAATGTTTTGTCTGATTAATACTATACGACAAACTCAAATGTTTTTATTAATGTGCAATGAAACAACTTCTGGGCATATAAAAATTTTTGTTCGGGTATGTAAGTTTTTAGACAACCATATCCGGAAAGGCATGCAAAATTTTGAAGATTTTTTGAGCCCTGATATATATATATATATATATAGCAATTAAATATTCACTCGCTCACCATATTTTGCGATATTGTTCACATCATCAATTGAACAGCCAGAAGGAACGCAGATTCCCAGCTGTATTGAAGCAATATAGAAAAAATGAGCCTTAGATGCAAGCAATCGAATCAGATCCTATATCACGAACGAAAAAGGAGGAAAAAGAATACATAATTATTTAGTTTTAAAAAATGTTTAATTTGTTTTTGACAAAATGAGGTTTTTTCAATCAGGGGTTACAGTTATGTTTTTGTTCCATTGATTTTGCTTGTGGATTAAGCATAAATTTTTGCTTGGCGACAAAAATATTGACATAACTAAAAAATATCACAATCTCACCTCAGAATTTTGAATTTGAACGCCTTTGCCTACATGCCCTCATTTAAAATCATGGTGTAATATAGGTATAAAGAGAGAGATTTACCTACATCAAACTTTAAGAAATGCAATGTTTTGTTAGCATGTGAATTCAGAAATTGCAAATTACAATAAATATGACTACAGAAATCTCTACAATGTTTAACATTAGGCTGTGTGGGGATCTCGCCAAGTACCTCCAATATCGCCAAACTAACACTGCATGTGGCTTTTTTCAGTTTTGGCAATATGTGTCGCCAACTTGTCGATGCGGCTTTTGTCCAATGCGACTGATAGATCATAACAATACAAGATGGATTATTACAATATGTTACTTTTTTTTTTTTTTTTGCTTTATTCCGATGTTCCTCAAACATCAGCCTCTGTGACAGAAGCAATAAGCAAATCTCCTGGACAGTTAAAAATAAATATTAACTCAAATGTTTTAAGTTACACGGTTTTATCTTAAAAGAGTATAAAACAAAGTCGCTTCCTGTGTCTGTACGCTGAGATCTTTTAAACTACTCAACGGATTTGAATGCGGTTTTCATCAACAGACAGAGTGATTCAAGTAGACGAATAATAGACTGGTAGTTCTCTTTTTATTACAATTTTACGTAAATTTCTCCATAAATTCCCCAATATGGGGATGACAAAAACCTTGCGCATATAATATATCGATCGAAAGCTCAGATTTTTTTGCACAAGATGAAATTTGTTCGAAGTTTCTAAGTCAATAAGAACGCCAGTTATAAGTTTTTTAGCTCGATTTCTTAAGGCTTACCTTGACCCAAAAATAATAATTAGCAGTTTCCTCAACTCCGGGGGAATAGTGTTAGTTTAAGTAATAATTTCAATATAAAACTTATTTTTCAAAATAGTTCAGTTTAACAAAGATAAAACAATAATAAAGCATATTTTCGATTTCAAGTTTTTCTCAAATTAGCAAAAATTTTTAAAATCGAGATTGAACTTGATAGAAGTTCCGTCTCCCCGATTTTACGATTTCCTTAATTTAGCAATAGCATTTAAATAAATATCGCCTCGAAAAATTTACGAACGTATAGTTTATTCTAGACTTCAAATAACATGGCGACTGACGACACGCTACAATTTGACTTTTTTAATTAGGCGCTGGTGATAAACCGGCGATAAAGAATACTAACAAAATTGTGCATACGTTTTTAGGTATGGTTTACAGTATCATTTAACTATAAATATTATCACCTACGATTTCATCTCTATGATACCGCTAGCGAAGCTTCATTTCATTATGATTATCCTTCGGTTAGCGAGACAACAGTTCACCATGGCTGGAAAATAAAATTAATACAATATTGCCATTTCATTCTTGCAATCAATCTAAGATCATCGCCAATCTAAGACCATCGACTCATTCCAGATGAAAAGTAACACAACAAATGACGCCGTGCTACAATTTGGCAGTTTTAATTAACCTCTGGTGACAAATCTGACTTTACTGATGGAATTGCTCCTAAGTTTTCTTAATTGATCCTTCTACATGTTATCTTACTTTTTCAAGCGTTGACAATGTCTAATGTTTTTCTTTGTCAAATAGAAACACAATGTTTTTCAAACACTGCAGGCTCTATGCCACAGGCGATTTTTTTTTTTTTTTTTTTCACTCTTAGCAAGGACAGCAGCGAATGGGCGACGTTTTTAAAATTCAGCCCGGGCAACGCCGTGCGAGCACCGCTAGTTTAAAATAAAACTAAAATGCACTAATAGTGGTCGAAAACCGCGTGACAAACTTCCGAGACAAATCAAGTTAAATAACATGGTTGCATTATCCAAACAAAGCTATCGTTGCCATTCAACAAATAATAATTCTGACAATTTCCTCAGAGCCAAAATTATTAACTTTTTTCCTAATTAACGTTATAAGAAATTATAAAATGGATGGAATATTGTATTGTCATCGGAAGATAAGCTTGTGTGCAAAGTTTGGAGCTAATTTATGCAGTACCAGTGGTTGAAAACCGCGTAACAAACTTCCGTGACAAACCAAGTTAAATAAAACCGCGTTAAAACAAAGAAAAGGAAAAAAGTGGACCACATAGTTTATTACATACAAAGAGTTTAAGCTGCTTTGAGACGAGCAACCAGGGTATCTCATATTGAAATGTATAAATTACCCTTTGCAGGTTGTACCTGAACTTTCCGATAAAGGCAGAAGCAAAGGAGCGTAAGTGAAAAGTTGAAAATTTGGAGATAACCAGCAGAGTGGAAAGCACCATTCTTTATTGCGGCATGAGATAGTGCTTTCCACAAGAGGTGCTAATGATAAAAAAAAAAAAAAACTTTATACCTCCCACTGTCTATGTTTAAAGCTTTAAAGGTCAAAACTTTTAACGCGTTTTTCTAGGAATTGTTTTTTTATCACTTATATCCCTTTGCTTCTCACTCCCCAATTCTGATGTGTTAAAAATAAAGAACTAAACAAAAATCCTGTTAAAAATGTAATCTGAAACAGTATCCTGAAATGTATACTTAGATCTTGTAACACGCGCTGCTCATTTCTAATCAAATAATAATGCTACTTATTTATATTAAATACAATTATTTGATGTGTGGGATTATATGATTATACTCTCATTGAAAACACCGAATGGTTAAGCAGTGTTGATTAGCCAACGGAGGAGAAACAATTCATTGAAAAATAACTTCCTCTAAGAAACGTGTAACTGAATCAATGCACTCACAAAAGACATTTCCCTGTTCTTTTTTTATTTTTTAATGCTAATTACAACATCTTAATTGAATCATCAATATATAATATTTATTATTCCCCAAAATATCTTAATAATAGTCGTTAAGCTTTGACATTATTGTCTTTTGTTGAAATTATATTTTAAGACAGCATTTTTATCTTTATTTTCTGACTAGTTAAACATTCTTTTGTATTCAAAAACTAAACATTTAGAACGGATTTTTTTTTCTTTCGAATTAATGAGATTTTTTTTAAAACATGCAGTTTAACTGTTAATTTTAAAAGGACTTCTTCAGTTGAGTTTTACTAAACCTGTTTTTTTAAGTTTTTTAAATGGAAATTTGTTCTCTTTATTTTATTTTCAAAATATATGTAAACGGTGTATTTTTTAATTGAAAAATAACGGAATTCTTTTTCTCCCCATGCATGACGAGCAGATTTTGCTGTTTGTATCGTTTTGTACTTAAGGAGAGCTTCAACACGATTTTGCTAACCCTTCCCAATCAAGAAGGATGCATTTCATTTTCATTTTGAAGATGTTTTTATTTGCGTCTAAGGATCATCTACTACAATTAGGGGCGTAACCAGAGTGGTTTTGATGGCCAATTATTGTTAACTAATTTGAATTTTCTTCGTATATTTGTTTGAAACAGGCAAATGGCCTATAGGGGGAGCAGTAGTCAAGTGTACATATACCGACAGAATTTTTCTTGAGATTGAAATTTTCTTGATACTTGAACTAGAATTACGTCTTGACTATTTCTAGGAAGTAGATTGAAATTATTATGATTAATTTAGTTTCCTGAATTGTAAATATTGTAAAATAAACGTTTTATTTTAAGTTTAATTTTGAATTTACGCTTTCATTGGAATACTTAGTCACGAAGGAGATTTCTTGAATAGTAAATATTTTTCAATTATCAAAACTACATGGGTTGTTATGGATGAAAAGTACGTACTAATCAAATTAAAGAGTTTGTCCAAGAAACTATATTTGCATAATTTATTATAATGATGTAAGATTCATACACTGCAAAGTACATACATTATTAGGATTTTGCTTGGAGAATTTTATGTTACGGACATTTTTTACTAAATGTTCTTTTGATATCATGTCTAAAATTCTTACGGAAAACTAAGGTAAATGACCCGGTAGTGGACACTGCTCTAGTAGTGGACACTTAGATCTTTAAGCTCCTAAAATAAGCGAATGTAACATTAAACTTGAATGAAATTATCAGAACCTATAGCGAACGATTCCTAGTGCTGGTTAATAGAACTAATGTTGGCGTGGAGCATCTAGGCAAGTACATGGATTATAATATTTAATAGCTGCCTCCACAACGGTTACATTTGCTGCTCTTTACTAAAGCCGATCAATAAGAAGGTTAGGGATTTGGGGAAATTATATGGGAAAAAAGCGTGACATCATGTATGAATGGTCCCTAAGTCATTTTAAAAATTATTTCACCAAGTTAACAGCATAAAATAGATGATAATTTCTGTCCGCTACTAATGCAAATACGTGTCTTAATAATGTCCACTATAGATACAAATCAAGCGTTTAGTAAATTTGACGTAAAAATCCTAATTTTTCATCAAGTGACATTTTATAGGTAACTATTTTTTAGAGAAAGAGTTGGCGATTAAGCTAAATATGCAAATATTGATGTAAGTCTCTTGAAAAAAAATTTGTAACGTAAAAGAGTACGAAACTTTTTTTAACTGTGTCCACTACCGGTCATTTATCTTATATGCAAAAAATGAATGTAGTCTATGAAAAGGTTACATAGCCGTATCTAATTCCATTCGTCGATCTACCGATTTAAAGGTAAAATTCTCTAACGTAATACTAGAACGTAAATAAAAAGTTGTTAATTTTGAGTTCTATTAATTAATAATAAGATTAGTGCTAGCTTGAACGATGAATAAACCATGTAAAATTTCAACTAGAAGTTATCAAAGAAATTTGATCGCTAGGTTTGGCGATAATCGAAATTGAATGTTCTAAATACTAAAGAAAATAATAATTTGTGTTCTAAAAAACAGAATTTCCAGCAAAATTATCAACTAACACTATTTGCACATTTAAAAACAAAATTATCTCACTTGTTATGAAAACTGATCGATAAGCCGTAATCCATGCTATTTAATGCGATTGAAGTTAGCCCGGCAAATGTAAATAAAAACATTCTAAAACTCTCTTCGCCATATCAAGACTATGGACCATGGTGCCGTACAAAGCGGCCTATGCAGGAAACTCTCCACTTTCTATGGTAGAGTTCGCTAGATAGCTGGTTAGTGGACCGGGTGATGTTGTTAATAATGAGTCTATTAGGCGAACTAGTTCTGCAATAATTTGAAATTATCTATGTTTAACACGTTATCACGCTCACGGGTAGACGCCCCCCACCCCCCACACACAAAAAGAATAAATAGTACTTGTCAATTCAGGCAGGTAAAGTAAAAATCTTCTAAACTGATTAAGGATTCAATATCATGTGAAAGAAAGTTAAATTTTGATTTCATGAGAACAATATGTGAGTATAGTTTAAAGAAAACCAGTGAAATATATGCAAAATCATAAATTGTTTCTAAAACCTGTTAACATCAAAAGTGGAAACTTCTTTTCAGGGAATGAAGTATTCAATAGTATCAACCAGCAGTAAAAAATTTTAAAAATTTAAGATTGGCTTTTTTGAGAAAAAAAATAACAAAATATTTAAAAAAAATTTTTCAAAAGGCTACAAAAAAAAAAAAAAAGTTGAACAGATATCTTAGAATGTAGCTTTTCATTCCAAAAAGCAGACAATTATCTTTCAAATAAAAAAAAAAAAAAGAAAAACGCAGCAAAATATCTTGCACTGTTTGAGAAATAGAACACTTTAAAATTTTTGTCGAAAATCGCAAGTCAGAAATGGCGCCGAGGACGCTATCTTTGCCGGCCTGTATCTCTTGCCCGGAATTTGTATGAGCAAAACAAAATATACCTGTATTTCACTGTGTTCCAAATTTTAACATATTTAACAAAAAAAAACTTTTGAGACTATGAAGATACCCCCCTGTCTGAATCGATATGGATTATACCAAAAAAAAACTACAAAAGCCCAGATAAAAATTGATGCAGTTCAATTTTAATTTAGTCAGTCTTCTTTTTTGTTAATAAAAAACATCATAGAGGAAAAAGTATTGATTAAAAACGGTGAAATTAGTGTGGTAGCCTATCGAAACAATCCAGTAAATTATTTCATGACTGCATCTCAGGCTTGCAGCGATGGTGGATGGAGAATGGGGGGGGGGGGGGATTTCCCACAGGCCTCAGTTGGAGGCCATATTGCTAATCCTATTATAGCCTTTAAGAACTTTTTTAGACCTCCGTTCAAGAAAATTCTGGTTTCTGTAGTTGAGCCAGTTGAGCGTTTTAAGTATTTCAAAGATTTAGTCTAGCCATCTGTTACATTCAGTGGTGTACGCAAGGGGGGGGGGTAAGGGTTTAACCCCCCTTGAGCCCTAAATAATAGTGCTTTATTATATACTCGAACTTTTAGTAGTTTCAGAAAATTATGAACCCCCCTTGAAAAAATCTGCGTGCGCCACTGGCTGGTTACATTAAACAACTAACAACGGCGATTGTTTATTTGATACATCAGTGCGTAATTCCCGATTAGTATTTTTAAAAGCGATGTGCCAAATTAATTCCATCAATTTTTAAGTCGTTGTATATCAGAAAAAAAGTTCCATTTAACAATACTCTGTATTAGCAATCTAGTATCAATATGCTGTGGAAATAAGATACATTAAAAAACACAATATCAGTAAAATAAGTTTTTGGAAAAAATGGAACCGACTTCAAACTATAAATTGCGCTAAAATGTAAAAAATAAAATTATTCTTTAAACAACTTCGATACGACTTTTAAACATAATTTTTGAAGTCTGTGTAAAATTCAAAAATTAAAGCTTTCATTAAGGGAAAAATAATAATTTCTTTTCATTCCAATTCACATCATTAACAAGTTAAATGAGCCAGTTTTTTTTTTTTTTCATTTTTTAAGCATTTTAAAGACTTATTAACAAAGATGCTTTTTTATGAGTGCACGAAATATCAAACTAAAAACTCAGCTTGTTAAAATCAGTGGCGAAATCAGAATTTCTTTCTGGGCGAAGAGGGGAATGGTTCATAACAATCCTAATCGGTACATACCACCAGGGCTATACAAGGATACAAGGACGCAACCAGAACCTCCTCTAAGGAGGTTCGTTCATATGTGTATGTGTGAATATGTATGTAGTATAATTCGTATTCATTCTGAATGAAATTTTTTTAGCATTTAAAGATTTATACATACTCGTCGTATTAAAATCTTTACCTACAGCAAACACCGAGCCAGATGACGCGTCTTCGTACATTTCCTCACACCAGGTTCTTGAAAGAGCATTTATTGGCAAGATTAGAAATATTATCGCAACAGAAACATTGTTTACCATTCATTATCTCCGTAGCAGCCGATTTATTTATTTATTTATTTGTTTGTTTGCGAAGAAGAAAAATAAAATTTATTTTTGCTTTTATTTTTTGTACTTGAAAGCGAAAAGCAGACGATTTAGAATTTTGTATTTCTGGCTATTCTTTTCTTACTGATTTAATTGCTAGTGCTAATTCCACACAATTTTCAAATTAATTTCAGGTTTTTTTAAACTGAATTAAGCGTTTCAATAAAGCGGAATCTTTCACACCACACATGAATTGTTGCATCAAATGAATATTAACAGTAGAAGTATTACAATGGGCGTAATTGAAGTTGCAATTTTTACCTAAGCCTTTTTAAATTCGTAACGAATTCAGTTATTGACTCTTCTTCACGTTAACGTCTTTTTAGCAAATTTATTCTGTTCAGCTCTTTCACTTGGCTTGGGAGACAAATGTTCTTGAATTAAATTCATTCATTCTTCGTAAGATTTTGCAGTTGGTTTGTCAGGACTTGTAAGTGTGGTAAGTAATTTTAGAATTTTAGGACCTACAGTATGAAGTAATATTTCACTCTTTTAGTATCTGCATTTTCTCCTTCGATTCTATGCAATAATAAAGAATTTTTTTACCTATGTATGAAAATGTCCCAAGATCTTTCATTTTCTTTGAAATTTTCGAACCGTAATCGGATTTATGCCAATTGTGATTTTTGTAGAGATGCTGTAAGTAATGAAACTATTTATTCTAAATAATTACCAATTTCATTTGGCATTTTCGTAAGTTCGTATGAAAGTTCTCGTCGCCAACTTTCTTATAGTTGCTTGAAATTGCATTTACAATACTGTTGAAACTCTTGAAATAATACTTTGATGAAATCCAGATGAACACATAACTATGTATTTTATTTACAATACATTCATATACACATTATATAAAACATACAGCGTAGCTCCTGCATTCGTACTTCGATGGAGGAGGGGGGAAAACGTATTGACAAAAGAAAAGTAAAAGTAGTAGTAGTATTAAAAATATAAGAAGTTAAAGTAATTATTTTAAATATTAAAAGGGCTGCAAACGATAAATAATAAAACAGAATTTTAAATAAATACGAAAGATGAATGCAATACATACAGTTGAGCTTTCCTAATACGAACACGATTAATACAAAATCACGGCTAAAACGAACATTTTGCTCATTAAGTTTGGTTTACTATTTAATTACACTAAATATCTCACGCATATTACGAAGACTAAAATACAAATATCGGCTAAGACGAACAAAATACCTAATCACGAAAAATTTTCTCGATTGCATATAATTAATTTTTTTTAAGGATATTGTTGGTTATTTTGAGTCATTGTAAACCACCAAGTTTGTGTTTCGGAATCATACGTTGAATCTTTTGGGGTAGAGAATATAGCTCATGCACGTGTTGGCTTTCGGACAGGTTAGTCTGCTCAGTGCTCAGGGATTAAACCTCTATCGTCGAATCATTCTTAAATAGTAGTAATTATTTTTAAAATAGAAACATGCATTTCTAATACTTTTTTTTAACACAATTTTATTTATTCACGGTTGTTACCAATAACGGCTAATACGAACAAATTCGTGAATTTTTGGCATTTCGTATTAAGCGAGCTCAGCTGTATATATTATTTACGTACAAAATTTGGTAACGTTGCTTAAAAGATAGGAAAACTAAGGCTTCTGGGGGGAGGGCGGGAGAAATTGAGCCCCAAAATCACTCCCTGATGACACCTCTGAGGGTTGGCAATGGTTCAAATTTTTTTCCTGAACATTAAAGTATACCCTTTTATTGATAATCGATATTTTCCCTTTTTTTTTAATTTGCTATTTTTAATTAAAATTCTGTTTGTGTGGGAATTTCTTAAAATTTTTATATGTACCACAATTTTAACATGTCATTTTTGCATAAGTAAAAATATTTCTTTCTCTGACTTGTTTGGCAATACATAAAATTAAAACCAGTTTTAATGATCAAATGAATAAATAAATGTAAATGTTGCTCAAATGATTTCTTCATTTGCAAAGTTTATTGTTCCCAAATCCGGTGCGTTCCCAAAAATCCCAGGGGTTACTCCCGCGCCAATGTCTGAGATTTTTACATCTCTGTCTGCTTACTCAGTTACCAAACGAAAGCGAAGTTATTAGCTCTCTAAAACCGCCATTCGCAAGTGGCGTAACAAAAAGGTACAGAAGCACCTCGTATATCTGCCCGTCGTTGATCCGTACATCCGGATAATCCAAATTTGTAGACTTTTTTGAAAATCTAATGTTGGAGAAAGATTATCACAAAACTATGATTTTTGAAGTATGATATAAAGTGTCGATTTTTGTTGAATAATATTTTAGGAACCTTTTTTCTTACAAGGACACTAAAATTTGCAACAGCTCAATAGATTAGGCTACTAGTTACAATACAAATGACTAAAAATAAGTCATGTTTTTACAACATGTACAACAACATCATGCATTTACAACATGTTTTTTTTTAAGGTTTTCCGAGTGAATTTTTATTGTTTCTTATACTGTTTTTTTTTTTTTTATATTTCAATAAACGTTAAAGTCTGCTTATTTAAGAATTTGTTTTACTTATTACCTATCTTACATGGGTGATTCTAAGCGAAAAGCACATACGTGTATGTATTTATATATAAACTAAGAAAAATGCTTTAAGTAATAATTAAATGCAAGGTCTAGTATTAATACCAAAAGTCTCTTCTTCCCCTGGAAACGTTATTATATTGTCTTGAAAGTTTTTTTAAAGTAGTACAAAATATTTTGCTTGTCTGAAGAAAGAAAGCAAAGTTCAGATATTATTCGTCAGAGAAATCTTAAGATTGATAAATTATAAAAATTTCGGAAAACCGAGTTTTTTTTCTTTTTTAATTTTTTTAATTTTTGGAACATGGACCAGGCCCTCGAAAATTTTCGGAAATGTCGGAGAATTTCGGATTAAAATCACCCCTTGCTATATTACCCGGATTTTCGATTATCCGGATTGTATTTGATCCCAGTCAGTCCGGATAAACGAGATCATACTGTACCACTTGTTTTGCATTATACTGTGAGTACACAAAGACCATGATATTCCATTATCCATTTGTGGTTGTTAACCCCTTAACGCATTTGCCCGTGTCTGAGACGGGCAAAAGTTACCGGCAAATTTTCACATGCCCGTGTGAGACACGGGCAATCGTCTATCTCGCGCTATTATATTTCTAATGCCCCTCGGTGATCTGTTTGCACTTTGTTTGTATAATAATTTTTTTATCTAACTTTTACCCCACTCTTCGCTCTATAGTCACCCCTACAACTGAAATTTCAAAAACAATTTATACTATCCTATATATTCATTTTCTGTCAAAAAAAAAAACTCGATCGTTTTTTGCCAGGTTTTCTGAAAAAAAAAAAAAAGAAAAAAAAAAAACGTGCTTGAAGGTATTAAAAACTTACTTACAGACGCTGATTTTGTGTAGTTTTTCAAATCTTCAATGCCGGTCTTGAAATATTCGCTCTTCAGAGCAGGCAGCGGAGGTTTGATTTGCAGCATGCAGTATTGACCTCGATATCTAATTTCTTCTCTGTCGCTCATCTTACGAGAGGCGGCACTGTTGAGGCATTGATTGTAGTTTCCCAAGGCACTTGCTGTGGAGCTTAATGCGCCATCAATCATTTTCCCACTCGCATCAACAACTAAAATGACATTTATAGTATAAAGTAATTATAATAATAGCAATAATTATTTTCTAATGTTTACATATAACGAGGAAAATTATTTTCCTCTATATACAGGGTGGTTATAATTAAACTTCCCTACAGCTAAGAACGTTTAACGGATTGACACCAAAATTGGCATGTGAATTATACACGAGATGCGTTAGAGGAATCATGAAAAAAAAGTTCTAAAGATGGCCGCTAGGGGCAGTTTAGTCTTATAAAAGGGGTTTAAAGGAGGAAATGACCAATAAGGAATAAAAATAATAATATCCAACATTTACTGTACATTTACTGTATATTTTCGTCCATATTTGCCATTTAAAATGAAAGTAAAGAAAGCTATAACAGTTCATCTGTGTGGCAGAAAAAAAAAAAGTTCAGGTTACCATGAAATGAATTTTCCTCTTCTCATAGATATTGATATCGTTATTTTTATGCCGTACTGGTCATTTCCTAAAACCTATGTTATAATGCTAAACAGCGCCCCTAGTTGCCATTGTTAGAACTTTTTTAAATTACTTTTTTTTTCATGATTCCTTGAGCGCATCTCGTGTCCAGTCCACATACCAATTTTGTTGTCAATCCGTTAAAGGGTTTTAGCTGTAGGATACCCTGAATAGGGGAAGTTTAATTATAACCACCCTGTAGAAAAAAATATATATATTGAAATAATATTTAAAAATTTTTTGAGCTTAACATTTTTTACTACTTTTCAATATTATGTATCACCATTTCAATCAATATTTTGCTACAGATTTAAGTGAATAAAAAGAAAAACATTACTACAGTGGCGATATTGGGAAAACTTTTTATATGGGATCTCAATTTCGAATTAAAATATTTACTGTTGCAGCATTAGAGGTGCGTATATCATATAAAAGTTCCGATTTAGAAAAAAAATTTATTTCGCATTATTTGTAAATATTTTAATTTATATTTTATCTTTTACTTTCTCTTTCATTTAGAGAATTCTTGAGATCAGATCTAAAAGTAAAATTAATCTTATGTGTGACCTTCATTTCATGTCTTCACGTGATAAGCCCGATACATCAAGCAGAACAATTGAACAAAACACATTCGCTCATGCGTAAAAGGCATTCGCTTTTTAACCGACTTCACAAAGGAAGGAGGTTATACATTCGTATTGTATGTATGTCTTTTTTTTTTTTTTTTTGTCCACTCAGAACTTCTTACCGGATGAACCGATTTTCATGATTTTTTTTAATCAATCGGGGGTGGTTTCCCATAGGTCCCGTATCTTTGTTTGACCCTGTTCGATAATTAGAAAAAAAGTTACGGGCAGAAAGATAGTCATTTCTTTGTTTTCTTATAGATAACTTTTGACTAAATGAATCGATTTTTATGATTTTTTCTTTAATCGATAGAGGGTCGTCTAACTCAAATATCGCACATCAATTTGACTACATTTGTGTTTTAGAAAAAACGTTACGGATGAAAAATAAGTATTTTTTATTTTAATTGGAAAGGCTTGGCGTGATTTTTCTTTGTTGGGAAAACTATTAATGAATGTAAAAGTCATTTTTAGAGACACTTTTGTGGCCATTAAGCTGTAACATTAAAAGCAATTGTTGCAAGAATTTGACTGAAGGCTTCTCTGTGGCAAAAATTAAATCTAATCAGTTTGTTTTTGCTCAAGGCTGAACTTGATCGTTAACTGTTTAACTGTTATTCAGGCTGTTTCATTTCGCCATAAATGAAGGGACAAAAATTGGGGTCGGCACTCAGCACCATCTATTCAACTTTAAGGCTACTTTTAAATGATAAGAAGCAGATCATTTCATTAAAAATTTGAGAAATTTCAATATTGTCTATTATTAATTTTAAACCTGTTGAAGATAAGTAACCTCATTCATTCTTTACTATATTGCTTATTTCTGTACATATATATAGTTCATTACACATACAAACTATATGCTAAATAAATGTTGTACTGAAATTTAATCTATGTGTAATATAGAGTAAATAGCATTATCATAACTTTTGCTCCTCAGGAAAAATTTGCAATACACATATTTTTTGAAACATTCAAAATTACATTTAATTAATTTTAAGTTAAGAGTTGACTAGGAAATGTTCTATTTTTTTTATATATATATATAAAAGAAATATGCCGAAAATGGTGAATAAAACAACTATGTTATTGTAAGCATTTATTTCTGCACAGAAGAAATAATAAAATGCATTAAAAAACACACACATATAGACGATAAATCAAAAGCCGAAAATCATTAAATTCCAATTATTGCAGCGTAAAGAACATAATGAACTGGTAGAGAACTACGTAAACCTACCGAAAGTTGTTACTACTGAAACAAGAATCATTTTCGGTACTTTTCCGCTTCAGGGGGGCTGCGATGGCTAAATTTTTTTTTCGTCAATCAATTTGTTTCGTGTGTGAAGTTTGTTTTTGTGAAAAATATTTAAACATCGCCGTCAACCCAAAATGGTACAGTAGTTTGGCGAAGAAAAAAAACATTTTACTTCTTTACCAGTTAAATGACTGGTTAAGTAATATGCACAAGGTATACTAATCTTGGTAGATAGGCCATATAAAAGAAAACACAACATTCTATTTGAAATTTTTCATTTTTTTCGGCGCTATAATTTTCACCTAAAAAACGATCCATTTGTTTATCATAGATGCATTGTTGTTTTATTGCGACTTCATCAATAATTAAGGAACAAAATTTTTCTTCAGGTTTTAGTGAGGAAACTTCCTCCTGAAGTCTACATTTAATTAACGGAGAAACGCTAGTTTCATTACTGACTGGACCAATATACCTCTTAAGAGTAGCTTTTGATGGGAAAGTCAGTAAATTGCGCTCGACCATAGTACTATATCCACTGGGAGACACAGCATAAAGTAAAATACACTCTCGCAGGACCATTTCAGGAAAGCGAAACCCTTTACTAAATAGGTATTTTAATTGAGTCAATAAAGAACTGTTTCGGAGAAGAAAGATCCTTCCCATCCAAAATTAAGAATTTCTCCAAGTTCTGATGATGTACGTTTTTAGTGAAGGCTTTTAAGTTTTTTAGTCATGTCTGCGATTGAAGCATTCATCTTCTGAATTTGCTTAATTTTATTGGAAAATTGTTTCTTCAAACGCTTGACTTCCAAGATTTTTGCCCTCATTTTTTTCGATTTTGTGTCTAAATCTGAGGTTAGCTTTTCAAAGGCAAAATCTGTTTGTGTGCCAACATTTTAGAGGAATATGTGTTGAATGTCTAATTCCCCATTATCAGACATTAAAAGAAAATCTGCTGGTGCCCCATCACAGAAATTAACTGCCGCCTCTGATTCCTCAGATGAGTCGCACAGCTTCCGTTTTTTTATTTTTCTTTCAGTCTTTACTAACGACTGTATATATTTCGGATAATCTGTAAATATGTACGGGATTGATCCTTTTCTGACGCGTCTGCAATTCTAAGTTTGAATTAGATCATCTTTTTTGAAATGCTTGCTACAAACTACAGATGAATTGGATTTGTCGTTGACGACAAAATATTTCCTCGAAATAACTTTCAGCCAGAGTTCACGCAGAGCTAATTCTGAAGGAAATTCATGGTACGAAATACCTTCTTTATCCTTTTTCTTACTATTTTTGGACGAGGTACAATACGGTACACAGCAATTAATCATTTCAATAATACTTAGTTAACCATTTCCAACAATATTTAGCTGATGAAACCAGGAAAGGACCTCGTATCAGCAAAATAAAGATGCTTTTAAATGATGTAAAACAATATTTTTCTGGGTCACGAACTAGCGGCTAATAACGGGAAAATGTAAAAATATCAGAGCGGAAAAGTGCGACGTCGGCTCTTTTGAAGTTTCCAGAAATGAAACAGCCTGATCCGTAACAGTTAACTAATTGGATCAAGTTCAGCCTTGGTTTGCTAAAATCGTCTTCAAAACGGAATTTATCATACCAATAATTAGTTTTTAGTGCCATACATTCAAAGGTTTTCTTTTTGACATGGATATTTAAAAAAAAGAATATTTTTATAAAAAATATACTTACACTAAAAAGAATAAAATAAAATAATTTTTAGAAAAAAATAAAACCGACTTTAAATTATAAATTGCGCTAAAAAGTGAAAAATAAATTAATTCTTTAAACAACATCGATGTGACTTTTAAACATAGTTTTAGAAGTCGGTGCAAAATTATGGGTCTAATTACCATTATACCATGTGCTCATATTTGAACTGTTGCTAATCCTGGGCCATTTGTATTTGTAATTGATTCATGATTACAAATCTATCCTAATTTTGCACCGACTTCTAAAACTATGTTTAAAAGTCACATCGATGTTGTTTAAAGAATTAATTTATTTTTCACTTTTTAGCGCAATTTATAATTTGAAGTCGGTTTTATTTTTTTCTAAAAATTATTTTATTCCAATTGTTATGTATTGTTATGATTAAATAATTGGATAGCAAAGAGGAATTCTTCTTCTAAAAACGTTTTCCTACGCTTTTTTTTTTCGGCCACAAAAGTTATAGAATAAAGGGGAAAATTTGCTATTAGAACTAAGAAAATTAAAACATTAACGCCAGCAGAGAACGTTTTATGAATTTCATACTTCCATTCCAAACATAAATAATTGATTTAATTAATGATCCATTCCAATCACAAATAATTGTACACGCACTGCATAAAAAAAAATAAAAATAAAAATAAATAAAAAAACTGCTTATTGTAACTGCGAAACGTGTGCATAGTTTCGCTCAGTTAAAAGTTGATTTTATTATTTAGCAGCTTCTACCGGATATCTCGAACACTGGTATTCCCTGGCAGAGGAAGACTTACGTCACTCTGTTCTGTATAAATAAGGAGAAAATTACTAAAGAGTTCCCATTAGAATAAAGACAGTCTTTAGAAGAATAAGGACATTAGTTCATTAGAATAAGGACATTAGAAACAGTCTTCGAAATCGCCGTTTGAGTAAGAATAGAAGTTCCTAACTGCTCTCTACACCCACGACATAAATAGCAAAAAACTCCTGTTGGAATGAGGAAAACGGTTCTTAAATAACGTTAGCGATCCCGCTGAAAATCCTCATCAGAATAGGGACAATAGTCCCTTATGTAAAAAAGGGTATCAGTTATTAGACAACGTCAACAATCCTTCGAAAAGTCCTTGCTAGGATGTCGACAACAGTTCCTTTAAAATCCTTTTCAGAATAGGGATATAAGGTGTTAAATAATTTCGTCGACAATCTTTCTAAAAATTTACACCGGAAATATCTCAATTCGAAAGAAAAAAAGACAATAGTCCTGAAAAATCCCTTTTAGAATAATAAGGATAAGAGTTGTTTTTTAAAAGAAGCCCTGTACAATACGGACAACGGTCGCGTCAAAATAAGGAAGTCAAAATAATTCTATCAATTGCCCCTGTCCCCTGTCAATCAGAAAATAAATGTTAAATCATTTAAAAGGAAAGAATTAAAAGAAAAACAAAAGAGAATGAAATTGAAAATCGGCTATTCCTCAAAATTCTAAAGCTGAAAACATTTAATTGGTATAGAATGAATTTTAAATAGTTAAACAAGAAGTTCCGTCTAGAACTATACGAGCCTACTTTCCCGTATACACCAAATTCAAATTTATAATCTAGCTATCTCTTTCTCTCTCTTTCTTATTTATCTTTAGTTCTAATTATTGAAAATATACCTTTTTCAACGGATAATACATATTCATTCACTCACTCATTCATTCTTTCATTTATTCAGCCATGCATTTATTCATTCATTCGTTACCTCATTCAAGTGTTTATTCATTCATTTACGCATTCATGTATTTATTCACTCATTTATTTATATTTTCATTTATTCAATAATTTATTCATTCATTCTTTTCCTCATTCATTTATTCATTGATTTATTCTTTCACTCTTTCATTTATTCATTCATTCATTATTTCACTCATTGAGTCACTGAGAAATATTCTTGAAAATCCCGATCAAAAAATTTCATAGCAAAATAGGCTCGTAAGTTCTGGATAAACTTTCTATTTCTACATGTTCTACGTTATAAGAGCTTTCCGATAAAGTTTGTTCCAAGCAAATCGGTCCGTTAGATCAGGATTTATATAGGGTTGAAATTTCCCCGTAAGCTCTGTGTTAATTTTTTGAACTGTTCAAAAATGAACAAAAACTGTTCAAATCAATATTTCATGCCGAGAACTCCTTTCAATAAGCTTGCAATAGGAACTTGGCTCTTGTGCCCAGAGTTTACAGAATTTGCTTCAATTTTGTCCATAGGCGCTAATGTTAAAATTTTTTGAACTGTTCAAAATTGAACAAAAAATTGTTCAAATCAAAAAGTAAAATATAGAAATGAGATGTCCTCGCCGAGATCTTTCGAATGCAAAAAGAATTTTTCCAATCGGACAATTCGTTCAAAAGTTATTAGGGGGGGACAGACCGACAGACCTACAGACAGACAGACCGACAGACAGACAGACCGACAGACACACTTTTTCCCCATCTCAATACCCTACTTTCAAATTTTTTATTTCTCAATCTTTATTTAATTACTTCACTTATTTTTGACTTTTCTTGATTTTTAACGATATTTTCACGATACATTAAGCCTTCTTTCATGCTTTATTATTATTTTTTTTTACTTTTACGGGAAAGTAGGCTAAAAAGAAAGAAGAATCAAAACCAAAAAAATAAAAATCGGCTACCCTTCAAAATGCTAAAAACATTGTTAATAACTATATTAGCAATAATTTTATTTAGCAAATATACATGTAGACAAAATGGCAACGAAAAAGTGAAATAATAATAAAGCGTTTTATCAATCGTCTAGAGAAAATAAATAAAAGTTAATTAGCATGAAAAAATAATATTTCGAACTGCAGAGAAAAACGCTTGTAACTTCTTTCCTAGTTAAATTAGAGCCTTCTAATTTTGGCTCAAAGAGCGGGATTCTTTCTGGGGCAGTTTTTAACGGTACCAAATTCGAAACGATGCGATAACTTCTTCGCACAGAAAAGCGATTTTTTGGGTTCTAAAATTGAAATTCGATGGGTTGGAACTTTTTTGAAGTTCGAAAAGCGCCCTACGATCTTCCACTGGCGCCTTATTTGGTAAAGATCAGACAAAAACTGCCGATTTGTAGAAGGAACATAAATACATACGAACATATATACGCACAACATCTCTTTTTATATAGATTGTCTTCGCACAAAGATTAACATTTTCTTTTTATCGGAATATGTTTTATTGTATTGGGTGACACAGAAAAACGCGAATTTTTTGGAAACCCGCTAAAAATAAAAAAAGCTCCAAGACAAACATTTTATTAACAACAAGTAAACCACTTCAATTAGCCATTTAAGATACAGTAAACTTAAATGTCAATGTTTGAAAAGTGTTTCATGAAAACTCATCGTTTGGAAAGTTTTTTTTTTTTTTTCAACGAAGGGCCTCATGGCGGATACCTTTGAAACGGGCGATAAAAACTTTAATTTAAAAACTTGAAGAGGGTAGATCAGGGATGTGCTGTAAAAAAAGAAATCGACAGGAGATAAATAAGTGCTCGTATAAATGCTATGAATTTGTTTTTATTTTTCTTAAATTTGTGTGTTTTTGCACACGATTCCGAGAAAAACAAGTTCCGTCTTGAACTATATGTGCCTACTTTCTCATACGCACCAATATCAAATTGATAATCTCTCTCTCTCTCTTGACAAACTTGGTAGCAGTACGTGTTCTAGTGTCATAAGATCTTTCCGATAAAGTTTGTTGCAAGCAAATCCGTCAGTTAGGTCAGGATATATATAGGATTGAAATTTCCTCGTAGGCAGTAATGTTTAATGTTTTTGAGCTGTTGAAAATTGAACAAAAATTGTTCAGACCAAAAATTAAAGATGGAAATGAGATGTCCTCGAGGAGATCTTTCGAATGCAAAGAAAAAAAATCTCACAATTTCTTTAAAAGTTATTGGGGGGGGAGGGGGGGGGCCGACCGACAGACACTCGTTTTCCCCATCTCAAAACCCTACTTTCAATTCTTTTTTATTTTTTCAACATTTATAAAATTCCTTAACTTATTTTTGACTTTTTCTTCTTTTTAACGATATTTTTACATTTGAAATTAAATAAAGCCTTCTTTTTTTTAAAAAAAAAAACTTTTCACGGAAAGTAGGCTAAAAGGAGGACACTGCATATTTTGTCTTTAATAGAACTGGACAGCAAATGTAAGGGAAAATGTTTCAAATGCGCTTGCTAAAATCATTCGTTTCAGGTCTATAACAATTGCAAATAAATCTCCAGCTATTTTTTTATTATGTTTTTGTTGGTTTTTTTCGTTAAAAGGGGTATCAATTTAAAAAATACATGCAACCTGCAATATCATAATAAAGTAGTTAAAGGAATGCTTGGGATCAAAAAGACCCCAAGGGTCAGCAGTGTATAGTGTAACCAACATAGGAGAAACTCACGAGGATTACATGGCAAGTTGTAGTGGTTCAGTTGCTGTCATTACAATCTTCTTAGATTTCTTCAATGTGTGTTGGGTTTTTCTGTGTCACGTTATACTGGGCGTGTTTTACGCATGAAGTCTTTATTAACTTCTCTTATCTCTTTTCATGCACTTTCAAAGAAAAAAGTTTATGCAAGATTTATCTTACAACAGCGAATTTTTTTTTTAAATTTTTAAGTAGCGTAAAAATTCCAAATGAAACGAAGAACTCTTTTGCGCAATTCAGAAAAATGCAACCAACTAATCAATTAAATTACATGTAGGGCTAAATCAAAGGACATCATCATATCCCACCATATCATGACTGCCAAGAATTTGTTAACAATTTTAAACGTAATATAAAAAGGAAATGTAACTTATTTTTCTGCAATCGTAAAGGTAAGTTTTTAGTACTACTTTATGAGGAAATAGGAAAGAGATGAAAATTTAATTCAATACATAAAAAAGAACCATCAAAAAGCACTTAATTTCTTATCTAGAATAATTTATTTCTTGAGAGCTACCAGTAATTTTATGTGTAGTTAGAGTTTAAAGAATGTAATTTAATCGAGAGAAGAAGATCAAATAACAAATAAAAAGAGATGGAGGCGTTACAAATAAAATTGTTCTACCTCATTTACTATCAAACTAAGCGGAAAGTCATATATACTAGGTATTATTTTATCAGATATTACTTAAAATGTATTTTCTAATCTAGAGGTTGTTACGGCCAATTGATCTCTACCATTTCATGAAAGGAAAAATCGGAGAAAAATAATCTTTAACTTGTGCCTTTATTTTTATGCACGCTTTCATTTTTTGAGAAAATTTATGTGCACAATCTAACCTTGCTATTGGTTGTAGTGAATCTTTTGTTAGTCCGCGCATATGCTTACATTAGTGGGTCCTACAGTGGCCCATATACACCCGCGGACGTCTATTACGACCCACAAATATCCAAGTCAAAGAAAGAAAAAAAATAGAGATAAAAATAGGAGAAAACTTGATTAGTGGATTTCGTTTAAGTAAGGTATCACCAAAGTTTTAGTAGTAACCCCATCGTAGAGCGACCAGGAATTAAGGCAGTAAGGGAGCACCTTCCGTTTATGGATGAGCGCCACAGCGGCGGAAGTACGACTTGGCTCATTATGTATTTGAATGACACCAGATGGCGCCACCACAAATACGCCACCTTCCTTTTTTGACCTAAGAGTGAAAGGAAGGGAAATTCCCCACCCTTCGGTACCCTCGGAATTGCCTCGGGACTTCATGGTCTTCGGATTTTACATGCACGTATCCCCAAGTGTACATGGTGGGTCTTCAGCGGCTCGGGTATCGAACAAACGATCTTCCGGTTGAAAGTCCAACCAGTGGCGTACATAGACTTAGGTGCGCCTCCCCGAAAGATTTAGAAGTGCGCCCTATCATTGGCTTATTACAAAAGATTGAAACAAAAATACTGCGGTGAAGGTATGCTCGAGTATTTATAACCATCAATTTTATTTAAGATAATTAAAATCATATTTATCATTCAAAGGCGGATTTTCAAAAAAGTAAAGAATTGAAACATTGCATGCACTTACCAGTTTGGAATGAAATTTATCTTAATAATGCGAGAAAATAACACACTATCTTAAAAGTACTAATATTTAAAATTTCGTTAAGTGCTCTGTTATTTATTTATAAGGTGAATTAAATAACAGTAATGATACAAGGGAAACTATCTGTTTTCAAAATTAGACACTAATTGGACAAGAAAATCAATGTTATATTAATCTGTGATAATAGATTTCCCTCTTCGTTTTTTACAATTAAGAAATTTTTGAACAAGTTCGTCGATGTTTAAATTATGAATCCTGTCGCTTTTTATGCTTAAAACAGCAAGACCGCTCAATCTTTCTCCTGTCATCGTACTTCTGAGGTAAAATTCGATTAGCTTCTGTTTGCATAATGATCTATGTGATGATGCTGATGGTTACTGGTAAAGTAAGAAAGATATAAAAGGCAATGCTAGACTTGTCTGGGAGACTTTTATGATAAAATTGTTCTCGATCATTACTAAATGAGCAACTTCAGCTACATTTATTCGTCAAGTTTCTCTCTCCTATTTCACTTTCCAAAATGTTTCGCAAAATGATAATTTGTGATGCAATTGAGATTTCTACATCGTTTTTTTTCTTCTCGCAAAGTTTAGTAACTGATTCCCCATTCGTGCACTCGAAAGCGTTAATAGATCTGTTAATGCTTTGGGAGTTAAAAAATTGAACATATTGTTAATTGAGGACATGCTCTCAAACCTTTGATGAATTTGGTTTACCATTATGCCCAATAGCAGCATAGAAAACTTTTACTTTGAAGCAGTAATATGGGGCCCTAAACTGAGAAAACATTTAAAAAACTTTTTCTCTAAAAGATCAATTAATGCTTTTTCGTAGCAAATAATGCTATCGTAGCATTATAATTTTAAATCGGAGCTTATTTGCATGGGGGAAACTCAACTCCTGCACCCCCCCCCCCCCCCCCCGCTGTGATTTTTTTTCTTCTTTTTTTGACCGATTTCAGATTGTTCTAAAGACAATGAGATGCAGTGAAAAAGGATTCAAAATATCATTCGTTAAAAGGTAGTACATATCACAATCGCATTTATTTCCATCCCTCTTCAGTATCAAAGCTTTAAGTACCAAACATTTGTGAACCATAAATTCAAAAAAAAACTTACAAGTATTTTGTATCAAAGTGAATAGTACATTCATCACAAGAAACAAGGTATACGGCATGTAAAGAATTTAATGTTAAACTGGCGAATCTTAAAAACATATTAAAACATCAGTGACAAAAAAAAATGAGTATTTTCAAATCTATGGAATTTAATTTAAATTCCCCTGGAAAAAATTGAAATTTTCATTTTGTATCTCTATTTTCCTTTTCTATTGCATTTCGGCTAACAGAAGCTCTCGCAAAGGGGGGGGGGGGGCGCAAAATCTTCAGTTGTCCCTGGCCGCTGAAAACCCTAGCTACGCCTGTGAACGAACTACCAGCAAGTCAATTCTGAAAACGGTCGAACTTTTCCCGCCTTGATGAACTCGAATAACTCTTCTTAAAAATTCACGAAAACAAAAACAATCCTCGATTGTAATTTATTTTGTGAGGAAGTAATATTAAGTACAAAATTATATCTGGGTTCAATTTCATTTTCGTATAGTTCAAACAAATATACAGTACTTACGTAACTTGCATTATACGTACTTGCATTTTGACACTATGTAATCTCTTTTCCTATTTTTCACTACGACTGTATGCATAATGTAATATTAATAAGCAGTTACTGTGTACACTGAACTGATGTTTTACTTTTAGCTCCCTTTTGAGGTTTTTCCCTTTGTGCGCGTCTTTGGGCGCTCTCTTGAACCCGCGCAAAAGTATGAGAGATCCCTATACTATAACATGCAGGTACACAGGAAGGAGGAAGTGAGAGGGGATTAATTATATCATTATGTGGCCGTAATAGCAAAGAATTTTACTCAGAAAGCTTAGGATGACATTGCATTAGTGGAAAAGAAATGCTAAAAAATATGTATAAAAACAATTTAGGCATATATATTTGTATCTCGTGGAGTTTTTTTTTTTTTTTTCTGGAGCGGGCGCCCTAAAACATTGTGCGCCCCCCCCCCCCGTGCCGCGGGGGTTGCGGGGGCGATATGTACGCCACTGAGTCCGACATCTTAACCACTAGACCAGTGCTTTCCAAACTGGGTGTCGCGCATTAGCATCAAGGGTGTCGCGAAATTGTAAAATGAATGAAGAGCTTATGATAAAATAATATCAAACATCCTTTTCTTTGTTCAGTGTAATCATAGATCATATAGTAACCCCGTGATCGATATGTTGATTTCTGCAATTTGTGCATGTAACTTCCAGTTATGGCGCTAGATGTCTCTGTACTGCTGCTGTACATTGGCGCTCTCTATAGATTTCTTGTTTTAACTAGTTCTTCGAATGGCGACATTGGGCCATTGTACGTTTCCTTCAGTCTTCTTCTTTCTTTCATTAGTGACACACGCCATTATTTTACCTGCTTCCAAGTGACATATTTAAGCCATAAATTTTACGGAATTCATCCGCTATGGATAAATTTATTGTCAGAAAGACAACTTTGGCAGTTTATGAAGCATCAGATGCAGGGCAACAGTCAAGTGGTGTGTCTGAAACTTCAGTAGTTACTGAACAACAATTAAATAGTATCTCAAACCTCTGCTTATTCCATTCCTCACTAATATGCAGTAGCAAGAACAAGAAAGTGAGAATATATAAGGAAGAATACATAAAAATGGGATTTACTTGGTGTGGAGTTGAAGAATGTTCAACGCCGGAGTTTGTGATTTGTGGTGAGAAACTTTCCAAGTGCATTTTCTGTTATGACTAATACAAAAACAGTTAAACGTAGTAGTTTGAGAAATATGAAGAAATGCATGTGAATTTGTCTTACATCCGACCTAATATAAGACAGATTTCTAATGGTCGCAAGCCCATGTGAGCCCTTGAATTCTTGATAGTATTGGAAAAATTTCGTATCTGTGAAAAAAGTGTTTAATGTATTAACTATACTGTACTTCCAATTTACATATGAAAAAATTATTGCTTTAAAATACCATTTGTTATGATAAAATCAAATCTGTTTTATTAGTATCCGTGAAGGGGCGTCTCGTTAAATTGTATGTACTGGAAGGGTGTCGCCATCAGGGAAAGTTCGGAAAGCTCTGCACTAGACTATCACGGCCCTCCGGGATCAATGATGGGTTACGCAAATCAGTAGATCTCTCCTAAGCTGAAATTTTATGATGGATCACCAGATTTGTTTTCCAACGACTTTTAGATAAACTTCCTTTTGAAAGTACGCTTTCATGCATTTAAATGCATGAAGCATGTAGAAGCAACAGATATTGTTAATAAAATAATGCATATGAAAAAAAATATAATGGGACTACCTTCAGTGCCGTTTAGGAGATTTTGCAAGAAATGTACAATATCAGTATGGGTTTCAGAGAATTATCGACAAATGTGAGAAAATATACACTTACGACTTAATATATAAACACGTGTCTGCAGTTATTATATTCTGAAGAATTGCATTAAATTTAAGTTAACAATTATTATCATTGCAGAAATGTATGTATGTGATTCATTAGTATGAGAAATTGCTCAAATACTAATAAAGCTTGGTATTGTAGAAGCAGTTACAATATTATTTGTAGTAAAATTGCTCGAATACTAATTAAGCATGGTATTGTAGAAGCAGTTACAATATTATTTGTAGAGCACTATTGTATGCTGCTAATTAAACACGATATTGTAGAAGCAGTTACAATATTATTTGTTGAGCAGTTGTCAAAGTTTATTTCTGCATTTCATAAAATGAAATAGAATTTCTGCGAATTTGAGTACCACACACAATAGTGCATATACTATTTTGTGTGTATTCTATATTGCCTAGTCGTCCTAGTATTTTTCTATAATCTATTAGTATTTTATTCTATGTATTAAGATTATATGCGCAGTGGTACGCAAATAGGTTCGCAAGGAAAATGGTGCTACACGACGAAATCCTTTTTTCGTAACAAAAGTAGAAGACATACATTGTTTAACTTATGAACATCTCATATAATAACGACGTCACTCATGAAGTGAATTTATTTTACAAGCTCCTCAATATCCGCTATCGCTGGATAGATTTCAAATAAATAATCAAGTTTAATTTAATAAAAAACTGGTTGCTGAAAGAATAATCAGATGTTCGAAGATTTAATTTAGTGTTTAATATTTGGTCGCCAAAGAGGACTGCTACAGCAAGAATCAACTGCCGTCAGAGTTTTCAAAAATGTTCGCATGAGATACAAGTAGCCAAGAAGAAATTTCGCTGGATAAAATCAAATAACATCCTTTATGTCACTCTTACACGTTGCTTGATTGACTTTTTACAAATTCAGACTTTATAATGGAGTAAAAATTTCAATGTAACTATAAAATAATGATGAGAAGAAAGCAAATTAGTCAAGAGTAACGTAAAATCTACCGTGAAATCTGAAAGGGTGACGTCAGGGTCTGGCGCATAAAGCTCCACCCCGTTTTTTGAGTAGGGGATTTTTAAAAATTAATTCAAAATGAATTTTTTTTTCTGTCCTGCGTTGTTGAACTCGACTTGTTATGGTTACCTTTGGATTTCTTTTTTTTTTCTTTGTTTTTTTTTTTTTTGAAACAGGAAGAAGAATCCAATGGTACTTCTTAACATATTCGTGCAAATCGAAAAATTTGCTACATACGAAAGTGAAGGTACGAAAGTGTGATCAATGAAACTTTAAAATCAATTTATGGAAATAAAAAAAAAAGTCTTTAAAAATAATTTTAAGTTGCTGATTTTAAATGTTAATACAGAAACCAAAATGTGTAATGTTACACTTCTTGTTACCTCTCCCCTTGTCACAAACTGTCACAAGCGTGACGTCATTTATGAATGACCACTTACAAGATTTTCAAGATAATAAAATAAACACTTACAAGATAGAGCCCAAGTCTCCAATCGCTTTACGCCATTCAGCAATTGTAATCCTTGCACCAGACATGTTGATGACACATTTGCATTTGCTCCAATGTCCATAGCATAAGGCATAATATACTTGACAGCAGCACTCATTGATGTGCGTAAGACATTGTCGATTTCCATCCATCGCTCGTAGACCAAAATATCACTCTCTGAGGTATTTTTTGCGCCATTGCATGCTATGAAATACGTTAAGAATACAAGCCATGCGATAGAAGCTTTCCCAAAGAGGATGGTCATCTTCTGAGAGAATTGTAAAACTGAATTTGAAAATAGTTTGCTGTTAATATTAGCTCATCTTTTTGCACGACAATGAATTTGGAATCGAAATTACGTACTTCATTTTCACTGTAGGAAAGTTGTTAAACATGATTGACTAAATTTAACAGATTTCCTTGAAGATCGCTAGATGACTACATTATCTAATGCTGGTTCCTGAAGGACAATGAAAGTGGTTGAGCATGTAGATAGTGATCGAACATTGTAACAGCAGGAAATTTCTCAGGTACAGGGTTTGTGCGCAGTATTGCGATCTATAGTGTTTTAAGTTATAAAACAATTCGGCCATTTATCGCTCTTTGGCTTCTGAATGTGTGCCAAGGCACATGCACTTAGAGTGGGGAAATTTAAGGATTCAGACCATCGATTGACGAGTAACCCTCCGGGACCCTTAGATGGCAGCTATCTTGCTAATCCTAGTATATTAACTCATATGCGTGTAGCGATTTATAAACTCAAAGCCCCACCTAGCGGAATAAAATGGTTCTGGTTGAGCTATGAGTCATGTGAAGGGGGCCAGACTGTTTCAAGCTTCTGTAAACTTTCTCCCACGAAACTTCTTAAGCCAATTGGCTTTCGTGGGAAAAAGAGCAAAGTAAATTTCAATTAGTTTGATGTTTTCCTCAATGTCTTACCTAATAAGTATCTTTACTTTTTCTATAATACACTTTTTGAATATCAAAATTGTAAGGTGTGTTTCACCTTTAGCGTTTTTTCCTAAAAAAAATTATTTTACAGGAAGAAAAATATAATTAACCCTTTAAGCGTTTGCGACGTAAAATTCTGTTGCCTAGTGATGTATCTAAAAGCGCGTGGAAGGTAATTCTGCCATCAAATTCCAACAGCATGAAGAAAAGGCACTTTTCGAACAGATGCCTTCATCAAAAGCTGCTCAAGAATGTAGTTATTCTCGCGCTTTTAGATACATCACTGGGCAACAGAATTTTACATCGCAAACGCTTAAAGGATTAAATAAGAACACGGGGGAGGGAATGGCTAATATCCTGTTAAAATTGCTTAAGTCAATTAATAATTTAAA
The DNA here is from genome assembly GCA_038502835.1 of Octonoba sinensis. Classification (NCBI taxonomy): domain Eukaryota; kingdom Metazoa; phylum Arthropoda; class Arachnida; order Araneae; family Uloboridae; genus Octonoba; species Octonoba sinensis. The sequence goes on along the minus strand of CM076605.1, from coordinate 85,144,691 downwards.
AAAAAAAAGTCACGAGACTTATTAGATGGGGGAGATGCATGCCGGTAACTGATTTTATTATTATTATTGTTACAAATGTTTATCGAAACACAAATCTTTAATTTTGACTTTAAGCACGCGATTAAAAATGCTTGCTTCTCTGTGTGTTGAAAGCAACTAAATTTATAAACTGGCATGAATCATCAGTTCGGAAGAAATCCCGTATGGTAACCATATTAGAACGAGAGCAGAAACGGCACATTCCTTACACCAGCAGTTTCTCCCCACTTGAACTTGAATGTATTCTTCTTGGCACTCTGCTAGCAGATTGCTTTGGTTGATAGTAGAACTGCAAATATGATTGTATGCAAGGAAGGGGAGCCACGGAAGAATTTGGTGCTTCCGTGGGGGCCAGACGGCAAAGGTTTAGAAACCCTGTGCTAATTTAAGGCGAAAACTGAGAAAATGTGTTCAATTTTATAAGTTCATCTATACTAACTCCTCTTAAGTGTTTATCCACCGTACTTTAGAAGGCTCTGGTCACTACTTTCATTGATGCTTTTCTGACAATTAACCCTTTCGGCCCTGGCGGTGGCACCGCAACATTTACATGTCTCTACTTACTATGACAATCCGTATTTTTGCTGTTTATCACTGGATGTCGCTTCAACAAAACCTCCTAAACAAAATACATGGGCAGTTTACGTCATTACTAGACTTGTGTTGTGTGTAAATAAGTGTTTTATAAAGTCGTGCGAAATGGATGCCGAAAACCTCAACAATCTATTTCGGATGTAGAAGATGAAGTGGAAAATATAAACGAAATGGATATTGCAGAAGACTTAGATGAAGAGTCAGATGAAGATAGTATTCCATTTTCTCAATAAATTTCCCAAAATTCAAAAAAAAAAAAACTGCAAAAAAATTCTTTGGAAGCGAGTAGCCACCATTGATTAATTCCTATACTAATTAAGAAAATGAGTTCAAATTTAGTATTTATGGTCTTAAGAGGCTCCCCATCAATAATAATTAACAAAAACTTTTTTTTTTCAAATTTAAAAATCCCGGGTTGAAAGGGTTAAGGAGACTAAAATCTCTCGGTGACTCGGAGAAACGAGCCTCTAACATTTTTTTTTTTTTTTCCACATTGCCGTAAAATCTCTAAGAAAAAAAAAAGCAAACAATACTATAAAAGTATGTTAAAGCTTTGAAGTTCCTTAATACTTTTTCGAATTTCTCCATTAGGGATCATTCATAAATGATGTCATGCTTCGAGGGGGCGGGGGTCGTGAAATTGTGACAAAGGGAGGAGAAGGGTTAACAACAGGGATGTAACGATTTGGTCGAATACCGAATATTCGGCCATTTCGTCCAGGCCGAAGCCGAATATTAAAATTTCTAGAAAATCGTTGTAATAGAAAGTATTTATCAAATTTAAAAGGATTCACAAATTAAAACACCAATTCCATGCATTAATCTATGATGTATAATTTAATTCTGTTAGTTAAGAATCTAAAACTATCTAGAATTAATGCATTTTCTGTATTGTTTTGAATGCATTAAAACCGAGAATGTCACCCGCAAGCGGTATTCACCACAATTTAAGCATTAAACATTATTTTACTAATTATTTAATTCAATTGAAAGAAATACTATTGCTTAGTGAACTTTTACCTTGCTGAACACAGTTTTATGAAAATATTTTTAAAGTTATAAAAGTTAATATTTTAATTTTATGGGTTTTTTTTACATATTTTTTAAAAAAGATCTACTAAAATTTAACGCATTACCTGTAATATATTTTTATTTTCAAAAAACCTAATAACTTATGCTAATTTAATATTCATGATATATTTCAGGCTTTCACATTTCTCTCTTACCCAATATTTGTAACAAATTCGTCTACTGAAACAAATTCTGACTTCCACTTTGTTTATAATAACAAAATAAAAGTCGCATATTCTCCATCATAATTAACTGTTGCCATGTTTTGGGAACAAATGCTAAGTATAAAATACAATATTAACTTTAAAATCTGTTTTTGTTCAGACAAACCTAAAAACAATGTTTAAAAAAAAGCAGTTTTTTCTAGATTATTCTTATTTATTAAAGCTATATACTAATCTATTATTTTGCAATATTATAATATATTTTTAAATGTTAAAATCTACTATGTTTATCATTTATTTATTTATTTATTTTTAAACATTTTTATTGTTGCAGTAGTGGCTGAATATTCGTTACATCCCTAGTTAACAACAAGTGTGACATCATGCTTATGCAACATAGCGTGGCATGTGATAAAGGGGGAGGGGGTCAATTATATGGGAAAAAAGCGTGACATCATTTATGGACGATCCCATATGGAAAATGTAATGACTAAAATAAATTGGAATTACCACTACAGTTTAATACGAGACGCTTATAAATATATTTTCGAAAGGTAAATGGTTTTAAACAGAACGATGTGTTACAAAGCATCTTTTCTTTTGAAAATTCTTAGTTCTTTAGAAAATTCTTAGTTCTCAGACCTTTGTTAAATACAAGAAAGAAATGTCTTCATTTCTTTCTTTGCTAGGTGTTAAAAGACCTATGTAAACCACGGTAATTACGAGCATAATTATTTTTTTTTTTGGTTTAGATTGGTTTCAGTAGGAAAATTCATACAGATCATTAAATAAATAAATAAATAAAATAACATAATTTTGACCCCCTCCCCTTCCCCTTTTCTAGGGAAAGTGGGGACGGGGGAACATGCCTCTCATGTTTCGAAATTGATACACTTAGGGACCATTCATAAATGATGCTACCATTTTCTCTGATATATTTGACCCCCCCCCTCCCCCCTTGGTCACACTTCAACGGACCCCGCCCCCTTTTCTCCCCCCTTTTTTGTATAAGCCTGATGTCACACTTCTTGTTTCTCCCTCCCCTTGTCACACTTTGTCGTATAACATAAGTAGAAGCCATAACGTCTACTAGCGAACGATTCTATTCGCCAAAGACGTAGATAAGCAGAGTTTGACACCTTTCGTACATTTTAGGCATGCATTTATTGTTTTTCCCCTTGTTGTTGATACATTCCATTTCCGATTTTTGTCACAAAAAGAAAAAGAAAAGATAGCAACTAGGTTAATATTCTTCATAAAAAGTAAACATTTTCGCCTTTTTATTGCTTATTTCGCTGTTACTTTGATGAAATCAAGAAAGGCCTTACGTATGCGCAAAATCAAAGAAGGGTTCGGCTGAGTAATTCTCTCTCTAAATTAATATCATATGCTCAAACCTCATTTGAGCATTTGCAACTTTTATCTGCTTTTGCATTTTTAAACATCTAACAATTTTTGAATCTTCAAATGAATTTTGTTAACCTTTTAAAACATACATAATTTTCTAAGAGTTAAAATTTGGACTTGCCTTACTTCGGCTGCTTTGATATCCCTTTTTTTATTGTACATCGTTTCTGGAATGCAGAAGAATTTTTATTGAACCTTTTGCCATGGATATATTCACAAGTACGCGAAAGCACAATTAATGTACGGCGTAGTATAGCCCACGGAGGCTGTTGCGCTAATAAACCCAAACCAATCAACGAATATGTCGAAATTTTCACCCTGTGTTGAATTGTTTTCACCAAAAAGTATTATTCCACAATATTTTTCTTTCTTTTTACATTCCCTAGTTCTACGTAAATTCAGAAATGATTGAACATTTTAAAAATTAATGTTTAATCATAATTATCAATCCAATTTTTAATTAAAAAGGAAATTCATGTTTCAAAATTAAAAACGCACTAAACCTTCGATCGCTTCTTTTTCTTGGTAACTCGTCGTTAAAATATGGAGGGAGAAAATTTTACGTACCGGGTTTTAATATTAAATGTTAATTTGTTTCTCGTGGTATTCCGCAAGCCGTTAAATGCTTTTTTAAGGAGATCCGAGCGAAGAACTGCATATTCATAAGCACTCTTCAATGGCTATTTCGGCTGGGCGCGTTGCCTGATTCAACAATTCCCGCATTATCAGCAAACGATCTTCGCATGTTTTAATACGCCCATACGAAACTGGCTGGAGGAATTAAAAGTTTTTCAGACTCATTACAAAGCCTCGTGTGTCCTTTTGCGTCTCTTGTACCGTCATTTAAGGATAATGAGTTCTAAACGCGAGCTGTAATACATGTTGATGGGGTTTTAATGACTCTTTTTATTGAAGTTGGAATTTCTTCGATGGTTTCTGTGATCCAACAAACACTTCTAGTGTGCAAATAAGCGCCTGACGTCCGCATTTCAGCAAGTGGCGTTGTGAAATTCGTCAGACATTCCTTTTACGTGGTTTTTCCTGCGTTGTTTCGCGCCAATGATTGTACTTTTTAAGGTGTGAAATGTGCAATTCGTTACACATTTGTCACTCTTTATAAGTCAGTATTTAACTTATAAATCAATGCAATGTTTATTAGGTTATGCATAACAGACGTAAAAAGGAATTATTTATATATATCTATAAATATGTACAATGGTGAATGTAAAACTTAGTCAAGGTGGGAAGGGGGATAACCTAGGTGGTAATGGCATAAAAATTTCTCGATAAGAAATCGTTCTAAGGTTTTTCCTCGAAAAATCTCTGCGTATAATGACTTAAAAAAGAGTATGAGGAGATTCAACTTGTGAAATTTATTTTTAAATTGGGGCTTTGGAAGGCGTTTTTCAATTTAAAGTACTAAAAACGCAAATTGAAGGCCTGTTGGTGACGTAGGGAAAGGGTGGAGCTGTGGATGAAAAGTTCAAAATATCCGCTCCATCAGGGAATATTTTGAAATTGAAGTCCTAAAACGCGACTTTAGGAGGGATGCTTCGGAAGTCCTCCCCAGAAAATTTTTCAAAATTAAATTCCTAAAAACGCAACCTTGGCCAATCTTCGGTGATGTTTGGAGAGAGGTGGAAGGTCCAAATGCCTTCCAAATACCCCCCAAAACTTTTCGAAATCGAAGCCCGAAGAATGCAATTCCAAGCTCTTTAACAACGTTAGTAGAAATTATATTCGAGAGTTCTTGCCGGAAAAATTTTCGAAACTAGAGTCTTAAAACTGCAATTTTTCGTTATCTCCTCCAGAAATTAAAAATAATTGTGAGTTTCTTTAAGCTGTAAATTACTAGCTTTCCAATTAAAATAAAATTTTTTATTATATGAAAGAGATGTTAAATTTTGAATGAACTGTTTTATGATGTAGATTTTCCAAGCATTAAAAGCCTCTAGAGGATAGTTGTATTTTAAAGATATTTTTTATCAAAAGGTATTCACCTCTTCTTTGAAAACTAATTTGATATTAGGAAAATCATGATTGTTGTTTAACACGATATTTAGCTCCCATTTTCAGCAAAGCAGTTAATTCTGGATATGAAAATATACCTAGGTTGCGAGTAATAATGTGTTTATGATGTTGTCAATGTATGGCTTATAGAAATGAAGTGTCATATATGCAAACTGGACCTTTTGCATGAGAGGCGTTTGGACATTTTACAATTTGTTTTTTTTTAATTACCTTATTTGTTTCAATGATTATTATAATCGATTTTGTTCACAAAATAGTTATTGTTTGTTTCTCTCACATGATGGATGATGTCAAGAAATTTAGAAATAACTATGAAAAGTACAGTTATGACAGTATTGCCCCAAAAAGTACAGTTTATAAAAAGGATTACTAATTATTGCTAGCTCCTGTATCTAAATGGGGTAACACCGAGCAAATGAAATTGCGAAACTACACATTGCAATAATAATGACATAATTATATTGCTCCAGATTAGGGGGAAAGGATTCATTTCAATCGCATTTCCATACTTTTGATATCTTCCTCATTCAACTCTCTATCAAGTTTAATTCATGTTGAGATTATTATTAGCTTCCACAATTAATTCCGAATAAATGAATAAAGCAAAATAAATAAATAATTAGTACGATACGAAGAAAATTGTGCATGACAAGAAATATATAACTATATACTTTTTCATGCTGTTTTCGTTTCTTCACTTAAGACTTATTACTATTATTATTATATTTTATAATAATTATAATAAGTATATTATTATTATATTTATGATAATTAATTTTATTATATTTATAATAATAATAATAATTATTATTATATTTTATTTCTTTTCGGGTCTGAATTAGAGAGATTTAACATGGATTGTAAAATCAGCTATTATAGAAGTGTGAAAAAACGATTCGTATTTAATTTTCCTTCGGTTCGTTCATTTGACGAGGGCAAACTTGCGCATGTATGTCAAGTATAGTACCGTATTAACCCCATTTGCTGTCAAAAACAAACGCTACTGCAAAACTGGCAAAAAAAAATGCATTTTACATTTTATAATTCCATCCATGCCTAAAAAATGTTTCTTTATGTTAAATTCGTCAAAATTTTAAATGAGGTATCACCTTATTCTTTTCATGGGGGTAATCTAAATTCCTATATCCGGCTTGGTATAGTGGTGCCCCCAATTGTGAAGCAATACAGAATTGGGCAGCAATACAGAATCGCAGGGTACCACCTTGTGAATTTTGATTCATATTTCGTAAATAAGCCTATATTCACGAAGTAGGAATAAAAAATTTCGCAAAAAATTAAATCGTTTTTAAAATGCACAGGAATTAAACAATATTCCTCTTTTACAATGATATTAAAAACATAAAACTGGCGGTAAAACTTTGACCGGTGATGCAATCAAAGGGGGTAGTTCTAACATTTCTGCTCTAGAAAAATTAAATTTGACACTTAACAAGGTACGCGAAAATCAAATGACCTACTAAATTGGAAAATGTTTCAAAAAGAATGCTGGTTTAATCCGAAATTGTCGGCATAAATGCATCGACGCTTCGTTGACAGCTGCGAGTTCTAGAGCTGACATATAAAAGCCCTTATTAGCTGGGAATAGTTTATGAAGAAAGAGGCAAAAATGCCATAACTGCGGTGCGCGACAAGCCAAAATGAGCTATCTTTTGCTTAATGCTCTAATGATGTAACATTTAATGGAGCCGTAAGAACTTCTAATAGCTGCATCGCGCGCTCTTTTTGCCAGCTCTGTAAACAGCTGAAAGGAAACTGAAAAATTTTTATGTCCATCATGCTCATATGTCTTTTGCGCAAACAATCCTAATTATTAATAAGGATCCCCATCAAGTGAGCTTAACATTCAGCTCTCAGATTTCTTCCGAGCAACTGGAATAACTAATTGTGCCAATTCAGGGCCCCTTGATGTTTCCACTGGTGTTAGTATGGATAGCCGCACTGGTCGGCCCGGCGTTCGGCTATCCCGTCGGGCAGTCCGACTGGTCACTGGCTAACGATCTATCCTGGGGTGATCCATGGGATACCTACTACGGCCCCTACAGTTTGGACTACAGGCGAGGCCTTCTCGGTACTGCAGGCTTGGGCGGACTTAGGGCAGCATGGCCGCTGGACCGATCCGGAACTGTCCTGACTAGTGATACCGTTGATGCACTCAACCCGACCGTTGGAGGTTCTGATGTTCTCTTCAGACCATACGACAACTGGCACGGATACCCTGGCGTTGCAGATGTGGCTGTCGACAATTACGCCCGTGGAATTGGATATGGTGGAACAGAAGTTGGTGTCAGCACTGAAGCAGTGTTCCAACCTCGCTGGCGCGGGAAGTACTACAACGGACTACGATTTGGTGGTGCTCGTGGAGCCTGGTCGGATTATGACTTCGCCTTCGACAGAATAGGTGGTGCCAGGTACTATTCAAACCTCGGTACTGGAGCCGCCAGATCATCATCGCTCAGATATGGCGCCGATCAAGTATACCTAAAAAGATAAATTTACCTGCTGAACTGCTGTACAATAGCTATAGAATAACCGCTCCTCTTTTCGTTTTCTATCTCAAAAATCTTTTTTTCCCGAAGAAATATCAAAATGGTTGAAGGTAATGTTGATCTCAACGTCATGGAATATAAAATTGTTAGTTATTTCAGTTGCATCTATGAAAAGATTCAGCAGAATGAATGCATGCATATCTTTGAAGTTTCAAAAATAAACAGTATATTAAAATAAATGCCTTTGTTTGTAGCTTAAGTTTTGGAAAAAATTTTTACGAACAAAATCAACGAAGATGCAGACTTATTAATTTTTGATTAGGAGAGTAATTAGTAGTTAATTTCTTGTGAAGATTTTTTTACTTACTTTCTTACACTTTTGATAAATATAACTTGCTTCTTATTATGTACTGAAATGCAAGTGATTTTTTTTTTTCGATAGTAAGGTTTGGTTTTTATTAAAATACTTAAAGAGAAAAGCTAGTTTTCTTACTGTAGGTTGACCTTATGGTAGCTTTATTTAAATAAACATGTACTTCGTGATTAAAATTTGCAGGTAAAGGAGTGAAAGCTTTTAATTTCAGAAACTTTATTCTGAGGGATTCTTCATAAAATTTATATATACGCTTATTGCTTTAAAAATCCGTTTTGTTAACAATTTACTTTCTAATTATTCAAGTCAATTATTTGCTGCATTTACGAGCACATTTGAAATTTCAGTTGTAAGAAACACTAAATAAAGAGTGATGTAATTAATTGTTAACGTAATGTTTCTCATGTTCTTGAGTTGAAATTGTATTTTTCTCTGAATAATCTACTAAAATGACATAAAATTTATTAACTTCGTATGGTTTTAAGAAAAAACAATTGAAATTCACAAATAAAAAATATAATTAAGCAAAAACGTGTCGATGTCGTTCGTTTGACCTATTTCCACAATGTAGTTTTTATAGAGTTGTTAAAAACAAATGGATGAAAAAGTAAATTTTCATCCCAGTTATACTTGGTGAAAATTCTGAGGTTATAGGACCAATTCCCATTATCCCTCGGGTCCTCTGAGATTTTGAGCGGTTTTGGGAAAATGTAATGTGGATACCAAATTATTAGTTTAGAAGAAGAGACTTTCCTTTTTTTGTATAGTAGTTATACTTTACTTCTGTTTTTTGGGTTCGAATTTGGCTGTTGTACTTTTGAAGTATAATATGACAAGAAATTGAAATTTTGCCTAAGCCAGTGTTTCTCAACCTACCAAGTATTCGCGGCCCAATTTTATATTATAATTTTCATCGCCCCCCCCCCTTACCATAAAATGCATACAACAATAATGTATATGAGTACTGATTCTCTTTCTGAATTATTTTTAACTAACTGCCAAAACAAGAGTAAAAACAAGTAATTTTAGAAATAAAATTGATTTAGTAATAAATCACCATTTAAATTTTGGGCAGGAGTAAAGGATGATTTTTCTGCACTAAAAGCAAGGGCATTTCGAATTCTATTACCTTTTTGAACATCCTCAACAACTTTTGTGAAACTGGATTTTCTGCTGTGGCTTCTTTGAAGACAAACTATAGATCTCAGCTAAATATAGAAACAACTGAGGGTGGCAATTTCTAATATTAAGCCTTCCTTTGAAAAACTTTGCTTTGAAAGGCAGGCCCAATTAAGTTACTAATAATTATTAAATTTGGTATGTTTTGATTAAGAAAGATTTAATTTAGTAATTTGTTTTACTTTAATAAGTTATTAAATATGTCGAAATGAATTTTGTTTTTTATGTGTATGTGTGCTTTCCTTTCAGTCAGTTAATCAATTTTTTAAAGTAATGTTTTCCCTTGGATATTCTCGAACCCCCCTTCTCGTGTGCTCGCGCCCCACAGGTTGAGAATCGCTGGCCTAAGCTGATCCCGGAGTGATATAGTATTTGTATTAGAAGAAATTTCTCCTAACGGTGGAAACGTCTGTCCCTGTCAATTTTTTGCTCTCAGAACCGACAGCTTGTACCTTGCAAGTTCTGAAGAAATTCTTACTTTTAAAAACTAGCAAAAGAAAAAGTTTCAAATGCTGAGTTCTGAGAACGAAATTCTTCTGGTAGAAATGTTCTATCCAGCAGTTAATATAGATCCAATTCTATCGAAGGTAATCTGGACTAAGGAGCTCACAGGTGAGTTGAAGTGGTTGCGCCAAGGCTCCTTGCATATACACGAAATCTAAGTAATTATACAAAAAATAATTGTAACTCTCTTATTAAAAAAAAAAGAGAGAGACTTTTAGTGATAACGCATTATATTTTTTACAAAAAGTTAAAAATTCATTAGTACTAATACAGAAGAGTAGTAGACTACATTTTTTTTTTTTTTTTGTCAGAACATGTATTCAAATCTCAGGCTAATCTGGAAATTAGGAAAAAGGACTACTTCAAAAGGATTGTAGGCAATTGGAGTAATTTACCGGAAGCGACTGTCACTTGCAGTGGGGTAAAAACTTGTAAGAAAGCTCTTAATGTTCATTTTGGACTGTTAAATTGACCAGGACCAGCAGTATAGTCCGTAAAACTTAGCTTTTTATGCGTATTTTATCCGCCAAAGTCTGTTTTAATCCTCAAATTACATTTTCTTTCATTTTATATTATCCTGTGGGGGTTTTGATTGTTTTTTTTTTGGAAAATTTAATTGGATTATTACGTTTTCCAGAAAAGAACTGTAACGCGTCCCTAACAAAGTACCGTGATAATGGATTTGTCTCTTGAAATTTTCAACAAACAAATATACCTTCAATTTTAGCAGAGATTTGATAGCAACTCTCTGATCAAGAAAAAATAAATAAATAAATAAGAAGAAAGAAAAAAAGAAAGGAACTCACTTCTAGTGATGACGCATTATATTTTTAACAAAAAGTTTTAATTCATTAGTAGGCACCTCTAATTCATTTTTGCGCACCTGTAATATAATTATCAGGAAAATATGTTTTAGTTTCCTCGTCTCCCATAATCATAGTTAGCATTCCTTTAGCATGGTATAGTTAGGCAAGTACGTTAGAGGTAAAAATTCCATGGACTCCCAAATTCATAGAGATATTAAATGTAGGCAAACGGTTCTTCCATGTCTACAAAAGAGCATAAATGTGGTCTTATTTCTTCAAAAACGATTATACGCGAAGTCTTCAGACAGGAAAACTGTAGGGAATATATATAGTAAAGGCAGGGCACCCAATTTTTTTTCCTGGCTGGGGGATGTTTTGGTCCTTAATACGCATGCATACTATCATACTACAATTGGGCAATTTTGTTTAAAGCCACGAGAAAGCCAACGGTTCTGGGGGCTACCTCCCGCTTAGTTGCGCTTGGTTGTAGGTCTAAGAACTTTTTCTCAACAAATTGCAGTCCCTGCCCCGTTATAAATTCACATATGTTCTGAAGGATTTGATTTCATTAAACGGCTGATTCTAAAATCCGGTGTTGCATTAAAAATACGTTTTGTCTTCCCTACGTACCAGTGGCGTAGCTAGACCCGGATTTTAGGGGGGGGGGGTTTCTTCGGCAGAAATCAGCTAATTTTATTCTTTTCCAAAGGTCGAAAAATTGGTCAAATTCTATACAATCTTTACTATTTCAGGGGCGTTTTATCCCAAAAACCACCCCTTTATCTACGCCAGTTCTATGTACTACTGTAATTAATTCCACACACCAGAAAAGAAATAAATAAAAGAAAAAAGAAAAAGAACGAAAAAATAAAACAGAGGCACAAATTTTAACTATCACACTAGTGATTTAAAGACACAAACGTTTAATTCATTTATTTAACACATAGTCTGATTCGAACTGACTTATTACGGTTTGTTTCGAAGAATCAGTTATTGTGCATTCAATAATGCTTGAAAATGCATTATTTTTTAATGCCTTTAAACTTTGATTTTTAAAAGCGGCGGCACTGATTTTATTAAGAGGCAGTTTTACATTGATGTGAATCCCTTCCTTTAAATTGGATTTCAAATAACGACTGATTTTATCAAGTAGTGATTTCTAGCAGCAGGCACTGTAATTGATTTTATCATATTTGTTGAAAATTGTCCACCAGTTTTTATTTTGAGTAGGAACTACAAGCTATAAATATAAAAGTATCCATCGATAATATAGGCGTTGGGCGTGGCATCCGTTTTCTGTGTGTTGCCCGCCGTGCTTTGGTGGCAATGTGATTAACCGCGATCCTGCGACGGTGATTTGAATCAAATTCTTTGAAAATGTTTCACTTCAATATATAGAAAACTTCCTGAAAAAACGTATTTCGTCTCTACAAATGAATTAGGAGCCACGCTAAAACGCCTTTTTGTGGGGGTTTTATCAACACTCATTGCGGCTACCACATTGTAGTCTGTGGTCATGTCTGTCACCATATTTTTAACTAATTTCAAGCACCTTATAGTAAAACCTCTCAATAAGGGACACTAACAGGACTAGAAATTTTGTCCCTCTAATAGATGTGCCCCTTTCTCGGAGGTTTATAAATTAGTGCGCACACATATAGAATAATAAATATTAGGGCTCGACCGATGGCACTTTTTGGCCGATGGGCCGATGCCGATTGTTCCGAGATCGGCCGATGGCCGATTGCCGATTATTCTCCTCTTCTATCGGTCGATGCCCGATGCCGATGGCCGATGGAAAAGGAAAAGTCGCTTTAAACCATTAATCCTTCTAGAATGCTTGTCAAAAATTTCATTAAATTATCTATTTATTTGTATGTTTATAAAAACATAAATGCATTATTCAAGCACCGTAAAACTGTTTGGGGAAAGTTTACATAATAACTAAAACTAAAAGAATCACTCGCGATTCTACTAAAGTAATTAAACTATTTGGAGGTTAAATAAAACTAAAAAATGCTACATCAGAGGATTTTTAATTCTTTTGTCTTATGTTTGCAAAAAAACTTAACAATTATTGGATCGGATCGGGTCTAATTCCCTTTCCTTCTAAATTTTCTCTTTATAACTCTCCCCCCCCCCCCCCCGTTTTTTTTTTGTAAAAACGTTAACGATTATATGTTTATTTTTCATTATAAAAGTTTTTTTAACTAATAATAGCTCTTTTTCTAAAATAAAAATAAAATATTTAAAATTTTCGCTCGAAGTAACGCCCCCCTGTTCACAACCAAGAAATACTGAATATTGCTTTAAAAACATAGACTTGAGATCTTTTTGTCATTACAAATGAATTCTCGGTCTTAAGAACTACTCTTATTAGCTTTTTTTTTTTTTCCTGCGAGTTGAAAATTGCACTGAAATACTTGACATGTTCTTTAAATTTTTATGATTACAATGTAAGGTCGCCGAAATAAACCAATATTTTGAGACCCGCACTTTTCTGTTGACAAATAATCTTCTGAAAAACACGTGATCATTTATAAAAATTTAGATATATTTAAAAATACATATATATATTTATATATACGTTGTCAATTTTTGAAATTTATGAAATTGTAGTATTTTTATTAAGGTATTAGTCCACCCTGTCGCTCGAACTCGTTTTTTCAGAATTAAATTTTGAAAATAGCAAGTCGAACTTGGACGTATAAAATTTCAAACAATAAACATTTATACCGAAAAATTGATCCATATTTTTTATCAATATGTTCTATATGTTGAAAACTAACAATAAAATAACAAGAAATATTCAAAACTGAAAGCAGATGCAACGAGATTGTTGTACAATAGCAGAAAGACTGTCAACTGTTTAACATGTGACATCAAAGAAGCCAAAGAAAAAAAATGTGCTAAAAAAACGTAGTTTTAACGGGGGAAAATTAAAATAATTATCGTATAAAAAAGTTACGATGTATTTTGAAAAAAAAAATGCTTTGATCAATCTTTGAAAATAAAGAAATTTTAGCATTTTTATTAAGATGCTATCAAATACTGTTGCGCGAACTCGCATTTTGAGAATTCAATTTTTAAAAATTGCAAGTCGAACTTGAACACATAAAATTTCGATCAATAATCATTTATATTGGAATTTTTTTCTTATTTTTGAACAATCTTTTCTATGTTGTAAACTAAAAATGAAATAAGGAGAATAACCGCACACTAAAAGCAAATGCAACGAGATTGCTGCACAATTGCAGAAAAACTGTAACACGTGGGATTGAAGAAGCAAAAAAAAAGAAAAAAACACTAAGAGAAAAAAAACAGTTTACGCTGGTAAAATTTAAAATTATTTTCGTACTTTGATTGAGTTGACTTTGTATTGTTTACAATTTCGGAATAACAAGAAACATGACAAACAACTAAAAGCAGAAGGTATAATATTATTGCACAACGACATCTAATGCATTATAAGTCATTATTAAACGAAAAATGGACAAAAATGAGGCAACTAACCTAGTGCGAAAGACAAATAGCACTCATAAAACGTCACTACTTCTACTTTAGCATATTCTATTTCGCGAGCATTCTGTTCAAAGATAAATAATTTTAATAATGAAGGTTTTCGGGCAGCGATCGCTTAAACTATTTTTTCGAATTTTTTATCAAATACTTTATAGAATGACATTATTTTTGTGCTTTTTTAAACTGATGGGCTGCCTGGTATTGTATGGAAATGGAAATCTAGCTATGGAGAAAAAAGAAAGTTAAAGACAGAATGTTTGCTTTGTCCCTGGGAAAAGCATCGGCCTTGCATCGGCTTTTAAATGTTTTTCAAGGCCGATGGGCCGATGTTTTTCTGAAGTTAACTTCGGCCGCTAAAGTTAGCTTCGGCCTTTCTAAAGTTAACTTCGGCTGTTTTTCTAAAGTTAACTCGACCGATGCACCGGCAAGGCCGATGCATCGGTCGAGCCTTAATAAATATGCATTATCATTTAAGCTTAAATACTGAAAAGTTTCATTCATACAATATATAAGTCAAAATTATTTAAATTAAAATTTTTTTTAAATTAAGAAACTGAAATCTTAGTAAAAATGTGGTGTTAGTAAAACGTTTGTACCCTCAAATAGATGTGCCCCTTTCTCGGTGGTTTATAAATTGATGCACGCACATGTAGTATAACTTAGTTTAACTTAATAATAAACATGCATTAGCATTTAAGCTACCATTTAAATACTGAAATGTTTCATGCAGACCAATCCCCCTCCGAAATGGAAAAAAAAAAAAAAAAAAAATGTTTTAATAATAGTTTTTAAAGATTTTCGGCAAAGAACCTGAAAAAAAAGGAAATGGATCAAGGCCGTCAGGTGTGTGCAGTTTTTTTTTTTTGTAAATACAATTTTAAAACTGCAGTAACTTAGATAACAAACTGACACAAAGACTGACATGAAGCGATAAATTACGAAAAATATAGCAAAGCCGTCGTTTTTTTCATTTGATAGTTTTTTTCATTTGATAGTATTTGAAGTTATAATTCACGCTTCAAAATTTCACTACAGGAAACTTTGCCAAAGCGTCGGAAACTCAAAAACATATTTTGATGTTGAATCACCTTGAGACTCATTGCATTCAGTGGTGTGTCACCCACGGCTTTTTTTTCTCGATCGACGAGCATAATTTTTACAGCTATTATGTCATTATGATATTTTATCCTTGGGAAAGGAGGGTGGCGTACCAAATCCTCAGGACCTCTGTCGGAGCACCAGGGTTGGGGATCAACTGCCCCAGACAGAATCCGTGGCTATCCTTCCGTTTTAAGCAATATTGCCAATCCTAGTACAGACAAGATATTCTAGAATATATCACTTTCCTTAGGTCACATAAGTGTAAATTAAGTGTGCTGTTGGGGAGCGAGGGGGAGGTCAAGGTTTGAAAATGACAATTATATCTTTTTCATTAAAAATGCTACTTTTGCACTTTCAAAAGTTTGGTTATAATATCCCTTTTTCAATTCCAAAGAATTTGCCATTTATGTGCACCAAAATTTTTTCGACCAAAATTTTTTCGATGCCATTTTAAGAAGCTGAATTTTTTTTCTTCTTATGTTGGAAAAGTAAACGAAACGTTTTAAATTCCCATGTTTTGAAAGTCTTAAAATTTAATTTAACAGCCGATTTATTCCTGTTTTTTTTTTTTTTCTGCCGTTTACATCTCTCGTCGCAGCCTCGCAGGTGGGTTCTTATTGTGCTTGCTATTGAGCCGACAACACTCGGGAGTTTACTTCAGCTCCACCTAATAAGCGTCCAGCGGCATTGGTTAAATAGTGTGGCCTGGGCTCCTCATTGAACCTATAGCCAAGAGCCAACATGACGGTTTAATAGTCACATCAATTCACAAATCATCCGTACTGTATCCGTACCGTTGTTGTTGCTTTTTTGTCCCAGATCCGTACTGTTTACTTACAGTTTGATTTTTACCCTTCGTTAAAAATTCGTTTTGTAAGTAACGTTGTTTAATACTACTAATGTTAACTTGAATTCAAAAGAGAAAGTTTATTACGATCTTAACGTAATTGCAGCATTGTAAAATATAAATTGCAAAAAAAAAAAGAAAAACTATTGTAATCGTAACCTTTGATGTTCCCACTGCAGATGTGCAGAGCAGACACTCTGTGAGAGCAGAGCCATTTTACTTCTAATATTTGTCAGAGAGGGGTCTTAAAATTTTCATGGTTAAAATGCAACAAATGTATCCAAACATTTCGGATGCAATTTACGGTATCTTGTTGGTTAATGTGTATTTGATAATTGATTACCATGGTAACATTACTTGGTGAGTTATAAATTATTATAACTTAAATACGTTTTGTATCTTTCGAGCTCTTCGCCAACTTAGGCTACCTCTGTGCATTAGTTTTAACTATCTCAGTTCTATAATTAAATATCTTTTAAAGAATAAACTGAAGTAATGCATTTGAATTTAGCCAATCAGTTGATTCGCTTATTTAAAGAAATCTCATTTTCCTGGTTAAAACTCAGAAAATTTGTGTGACGCCATTGTTGATGCAGTGACTGTAGCAAGTCCAGTTTTCATCACTTTTATAGGTTCTACCCGCTATTTATTATCTTGCACTTAAGTATTTTTTCTGAATCGTTAAAAGAAATTGGCTAAATTTTGAAGTATTAAAGCTGCTAGCTATGCATTTGTTATTGTAATCAAAAATTGTGAAGTTAAAGTTACTCTCATTTTTGGAGATCTAATTTAAAGCTTTTCATTCTTATCCATGAAGGCTTAGGTCTATAGCCATGAAGTCTATTCTATTGCACTGATTTTAATCACAAGTTGGGCGCATGTAACTTTTTAAGCATATGCCTATTGAGTTTGCTTAGTTGTAAGTTCATACCACATCTTAGCAGTTTTAAGGTAAGGGCTTTTAGTAATAAAGTCCTTTTTAAAAACATTCGTAAGATAAGCAGCAATCGATACATTCCTATGGGAACGGAGAACAAGTTGTTTAACTTTTTATGCCCTGCTTGCTTATATTGTTTGATGATATGTGTAGGTTCCAACTCTACGGATTTGCTTGAGAGACTCCTAAATTTGGGTGCCTTCTCCAAAACTCCCAAGTTTTTATCGAAACCTAAAAGTTCCGTAAAAATCGAATTTCAGGAGAAAATATCTGCACGGTAATTTTTACAGTAAATTTTAATTTACTGTCCAATGAAAAGAAATAAATGATTTGGAAGTGTGAAAATAGGGGCTGACATGTATACTACAGTTAATTTGTTATTTATGATCCTTTCTTTAATAAATGTAAGGAGTAATTAAAAGCATTTTTATAGACAAAACCCTTTTTTTTTTGTTAACATAACTTGATACTTGTATAAAAATTCAAGCTTTATTTTAATTTTTTGTATCCAAATTTAGTTTGAAAAAATTACACAGAGCAAATATAAAATTAATGTACAGATGCCCACTTCATGAACTGCAATGCTGCATTTAACATGGATATGAACTCCAATTGACTAATTTAAATATTCAATCATGATATATAGATGCTCCCTTCACTAACAGCTATGTTGCATTTAGCATGGATATGGCCCTTATGACGTAACTGCCTCCACAATTGTCTGTTATCTTTGGCGTAGTAAAATAATTGTAAACATGACCAGAGAAACAAAAAAGAGCCAACCGGGACCACTGTTTGTCGTCAACGGGACATTTTCTAAATGCCAAAATTCTGAATACCATTTTCTGTCCATACCAAACACTAAACCATACCAACACTATACCGTACCAAAAATTAAACAAACTCATAAGTATATGTGAGTGATCTGATTGCTTGGGCTGCAGATGCTCTAACGCAAAAGGTGCCTTCCAAACCTTTACATTAGTTTGGAAATGAAAGCGCCACAAAAATATGATTGAATGAAACATCATAGTTTAATTCCTGTACATAGTCTACCATGTAAAGTACAGCAAATCGGAGGTTTTTTAGTTCACTGCAGAGTTTTTGTTATACCGTACGACATAATCTGTTATTCTAAACAGTTAATAAATCTATAGATTCTGGTTTCAAGATTTTGTAATATAATTTGCTCATGTGTAGCGAAACTTCTAACATGGCTGTTAAAACAAAGTCTGCACCTCGGAACAGTTTTTGTAGTCGGTGTTAAATGGTGCACTCTTTGATAACTTTGAGAAGTGCTTTTAACTGATGACATTGTTTTGTAGATGTAAAGCCACACTGTGTAAAAGAACTGCAACTTTCAAAAAATTATTCTTTGATCTTGTTCAAAATAAGATAATTCTTGGGAGTTTTATTTTTTTATACTTTTACACTCAACTTCAGAGCTGTGTTTAAATTCAAAATGCTGCCATGTTTCTCCATTTTCACGTATTTAGTTAATTTGTTGTATTATCTAAAGAGTAGATTACATCTTTTCTGAAAATGATTCTCAATGAATTTTTTTGTTGTATGATCCTATCTTGGGGGGCATACAACAAAGATATCTGACAGAACATTCAGATATTATAGAGGCTTAGGATGAAAAGACTTTTTCTACCAAAAATCACTGCTCTACGTTTCTTGGTGCATTTTGGGCTGCTGTAGTAAGAATATACTGCTTTTTAATACTAATGGAAGTTTGCTCATATTTAGCATCTTTCATAGCACCTGCTATAACTAATTCCAGTCTATGGGGAACGGCACGAAGACTGTCTGCTGTCATTATCTAATAGTTTCCCAACTCCTGGCCCATATTTACACTAGCACTGTTGAAACTTATACAAGATGTCTACAGGTCATGAAAAAGACTAATTCGGAAATCAGTCGTGAAAGTAACTAAGTTTTCCATCTAATGGGATCGATTCCTCCAGAAGGCATTAGATATCTGGTGTCCGACATTTTTTTTAATATCTAGAAGGCAACCCAACCTTGCACGAAATATCCGGTTATCCGGTATGTAAAATTTTATTTTTGAAACTAATTAACATGTTTTGAAATTATATGTGAATTACAAATTTTTAAGTGTTTGGAAGCTGCGAGATGTTAAAAAATATGTAGTACATCAGGAGCCGGTACTCCTATACCAATGTAGAATCATCCTGTGGCTTTGGTGCTTGAATTACTATTGATTGGTAGTTTCAAATGCATCATTTATTAAAATAATACATAAAATATATGAATATTTAAAGCGAGTTTATATGTTGGTATAAATAGTTCTTTAGGAGAGTCTGTTCATGGAGTTTAATGAATGCTCCAACCTTCGAAAATGCAGTGTGGAAAAAGCCTTACATTCCAGTTTACACTCCAGTGTGCTTCTTCCGGAACCTTAAGTGGCAAAAGCCGGCACCATGCTGCCATCTAGGCAGGATCATCAATAACAAAAGTTAATTCGTTGCTGTACCGCTCTGAGAGACGGTCGTACTTACAAATCCAACTATCGGGTTGTTGGACTAGGCGAATGGAGCTGGTGTTGTAGCTTCTATTACAAACAGGAGGTTGATTAAATGTCACTCATCATTGTGGCTGGATGGGTAGATGGCAAAAACCACATCTGGGAGGGGAACACTAATGTGTTCAGCAGAACGTATACACGCTTGATCAATTCCAGCAACAAATAAAAACATTCTGTTGAAGTCTCGTGCCCGGAAGTCTGTATTGGTTTCAGGGTTCGATGCAGCTCGGAGTTTCCTCACGTAGGCGGGTGATTTTTCTGATGAGGTGGTCAGTATTCTCATTTGGGAGATGCTTGGGGTGAAAGTTCACAATCTGTAACCCCTTGATTTGATGGCAACTTTTTCTTTCTTTGACACCAAGTTGTGACTGGCAAACTGTCTGCTGCCGTTACACAAAACTGAAACTAAACATTAAAAAATAATCTTAATGTAACTTCATTTATGCAATAAAACAATCTGTAAAAAATAGAAGAAAAAAAATTAGTATTCAACCGGTGCAGGGTACACAAAATAAGTCAAAATTCAAGCACTAACCTATATGTTTGCTGAAGGCTGCTCATCGTTGGAAAACTGCGGTGCATATAGATCTTTAATGGCACTGGAGGAAATCCTGGAACGGGTCGCCTTCCGTGATGTCCCAGTAGCGCCTCCTCAACCTGAATTCAGCGAAATGGGAGTCGAATAAGTTTTTTGACAATGGGCCCGACACAATGCCTCCTGAAATTTCGCTTCATCTCCCCCCACATTCCTTCAACGGTATTAGTGTGGGTGCCAGTTTCAGTCTAGTGAAAAACAACAGCAAATAGTTAACTGATAAGTGCTGGAAACCTTCATGTGCTAAACAATCATACAATTTCCAGCAGTCGGAAATAATTTTTGCGCCAGGCATCATTCTTTTACTACTCTCCAAGCAAGGTCTTTTACCCATAAATATGTAAATTTTAAAATCTTAATCAAACTCATTTTACTTTCTGCAAAACCATGTACCACTTCCTTACACACCTCTTACAATAATGACCATTTGTACCTTTCTCACGACAAACCAATTCATAGCCATCCGATCTATCCTTTCGCTCAACCAAACGCCTTATCTTTTTTACAAACATACCACGAACTAATCAAACCTTCATTTACACATCAATTAATAATTTCTTTTTTACCTTTTTGCTTCGAATCGATGAAAATACGCATATTAATTTTCCCAGACATTCTACTTTGCTGGAGGATATCTTCTCTAAAATAGGTTCTAAGACCTAAAAGGATTGTTGTTGGACATCCTACCCTGTCGTCAGTCAAGCATGTGTGCAGAGGCTGTTTTAATTGTCTGTGTTCACTGAACTTGCATATATATTCATTCTGTTTTCAACATGAAGTAGTGTCCCGATACAGCCAAACCTTGTAAATGGGAATTCGAGGGGGACACCAAAATTTTTCGCCTTGACCAATGGTTGCAGGATTTTGAACTTAGTAAAAATGATTGCTTCTCATGATACAGAAAATATAGGAACCAAAAGTATATTTATAAAAAAGTGTGCATATATACACACACACATAAGAATTTATATACTTTGATTAGGAAATTTATGTGAAATTTACAAAATTAGTATTAAAAACAATTATTAGAATTGATGAGTAAGTTTTATTGACCTGGGCAAATATTTCTTTTTTAAAAGCTAATATAGATTTTTGCTTCAAACTGATTTTTTTAAACAACATCCTTTTACAAAAGTATCGATGCCTTCTAAACTATTTATTATTATTTAACACATGTGAGGCACTCTCTTGCTGCATTAAAAATCGTTGCACAGTTCGTAATGCTGCCGCAGCTTTGTTCACAGTGATTGGATTTTGGGCTTCTGGATTAGCAATTTCAGCTGTTTCAATTTCATTAACACTTTCTTTTTGAGATTCTTTATTTATATCTTCATCTGTCATTACATCTGAAGTTAAGACCTCCTCGTCTATTTGCACATGTTCTCCAAACAAGGCTATTGAAACAATGTGCCTTTTAGCAGCTTCTTGGAGAACTGAAGTAGTTTCTTCATCCTGCTCTTCTTTGACAGCTTCCTCCGAACATTCTACAAACCCTCCATGGCAAAAGCAATTTTGTACTGTATAATGCTTTATTCTCTTCCATGCGCTTCTTAAATAGCACATAGCATCTAAGAGATCGACAGAAAATTCAGTTATTGTCGAAAGACTCAATGGCTTTTCGGACCATTTCTCAACAATAGTGCTTTTTTAAGCTCTTGTTAATCCCTTGGTTGCAAGGCTGGGTTTTCACTGTAGTGTTAAGTGGTAGAAGCACACTTTATAGCTTAGAGTCCTTTAAATCCTACATGGGCAGCCAGTAATACCTGGAAGCTTAATGCTAAACAATGAATTTACGTATATATTCATTCTGTTATCAACATGAAGTAGTGTCCCAATAAATTAATCTTCATGCAGAACCAGTAAGGTTAATGTAAGACAAATCATCAAAAATGCTTTGTTCTAAAATGTAAGTACAGAGATAAAACAACGTAAAAAAAGCAAATTCTTTTATTTTGAATTTGTGCTTTTTACCCTTTATTTTTGTACTTACAGAAAAGTTAATGCTAAACAACTGAACTTGCGTATATATTCATTCTGTTATCAACATAAAGTAGTGTCCGAATAAAATGATCTTCATGCAAAAACATTTAGCATAATGCTAAAGAACTGAACTTGCGTATGTATTCATTCTGTTATCAGCATGAAGTAGTGTCCCAATAAATTCATCTTCGTGCAGTGCCATGAATTTTAATGCTAAAGAACTGACCTTACGTATGTACCAGGTGTATGCAAATTAAATGAGACGATTATTTTTTAAAAAGACACAATAAATTTGCGAAAACTGTTAATATTTCTTTATTCGAAATAATATCCATCGCTAGCTACACATTTTCCTCCATCTTTCGGGCAATTTGCGAATACCACGGCAAAAAAATGATTAGTCTTTTGAGGCCAACCAGTTATCAAGCCAAGATTTGACGTTTTCGTAAGAAGTGAAGTGCTGGTCAGCCAATGCGTGTCCCAATGATACAAATAAGTGGTAATCGGAAGGAGCCAAGTCTGGCGAATAATCCGCATACGCTAAGGGCTCCCAGCCGAGCGCCTTAATGATGTCCTTGGTCGGTTTAGCAAGGTGGCTATGTGTGTTGTCATCAAGGAAAATCACTTTGTGCTGCCGTTTCTTGTATTGCTCGCATTTTTCGAGTATAGCATCGTTCAAATCAAGTAATTGTTGCTTGTAGCGATCTGTATTAACGGTTTCACCGGGTTTGAGAAGCTCATAAAAGATTGGACCCTCTTGATCCCAGAAAATACACAGCATTGTCTTGTGGCCGAAGCGATCCGGCCTTGCGGTCTATTTGGACGGCTGTCCGGGTCAACATATGATCGATTACACTTGGGATTTTCAAAATAAATCCATTTTTTATCGCCAATCACAATACCATGTCGATATGACTTGCGTTTGTAGCGGGCATTCAACATTTCGCACACGGTTTTTCGGTTTTCCTGCTAACTGTCCGTTAGCTCGTGTGGCACCCATCTACCGACCTTTATTATCTTGCCCATTGCTTTGAGATGACGGGAAACAGTGCTCTGGTCAACATTCAATCGTTCCTCAAAATGTTCTTGCATTTGGCCATCATCTTCATCGAGTAACGCTTGCAATTCAGCGTCTTCAAATTTTTTTGCTGGTCTGCCACGCTTCTCGTTTCTCACGTCGAAATCACCATTTTGAAACTTTTCAAATCACCTGTAGCACTGCACTTGGCTCAGGGCATTGTCACCGTATGCTTCTACAAGCATTTGATGCGATTCGGGAGCATTTTTCTTCAGATGGTAACAAAAAATTAATGCTGTCCGCGAATCGAGGTCGGAAGGCATAAAATTAGACATTTTCAAAATGGTAAAAATTACACAATGCACGCTGAAACTCGTCCAAATGTAAACTAAGAGCGTGTGTCAAAGGTCAAACTATAAAAAAAATCACGTGTCACGGTTTCATGATGTTTGCATATATGCGTGCGACATCTGTTAGCAATCGTCTCATTTGATATGCATATACCTGGTATTCATTCTGTTATCAGCATGAAGTAGTGTCCCAATAAATTCTCTTCTGCAGTCCATGAATTTTAATGCTAAAGAACTGACTTACGTATGTATTCATTCTGTTATCAGCATGAAGTAGTGTCCCAATAAATTATCTTCTGCACCATAATTATGCTAAAGAACTGAACTTACGTATCTATTCATTCTGTTATCAGCATGAAGTAGTGTCCCAATAAATTCATCTTCGTGCAGTGCCATGAATTTTAATGCTAAAGAACTGAACTTGACGTATGTATTCATTCTGTTATCAGCATGAAGTAGTGTCCCAATAAATTCATCTTCATGCAGTGCCATGAATTTTAATGCTAAAGAACTGAACTTACGTATCTATTCATTCTGTTATCAGCATGAAGTAGTGTCCCAATAAATTCATCTTCGTGCAGTGCCATGAATTTTAATGCTAAAGAACTGAACTTGCGTATATATTCATTCTGTTATCAGCATGAAGTAGTGTCCCAATAAATTCATCTTATGCAGTGCCATGAATTTTAATGCTAAAGAACTGAACTTACGTATATATTCATTCTGTTATCAGCATGAAGTAGTGTCCCAATAAATTCATCTTCATGCAGTGCCATGAATTTTAATGCTAAAGAACTGAACTTACGTATGTATTCATTCTGTTATCAGCATGAAGTAGTGTCCCAATAAAATTCATCTTCATGCAGTGCCATGAATTTTAATGCTAAAGAACTGAACTTACGTATCTATTCATTCTGTTATCAGCATGAAGTAGTGTCCCAATAAATTCATCTTCGTGCAGTGCCATGAATTTTAATGCTAAAGAACTGAACTTGCGTATCTATTCATTCTGTTATCAGCATGAAGTAGTGTCCCAATAAATATCATCTTCATGCAAAACCATTAAATTTTAATGCTAAAGAACTGAACTTGCGTATGTATTCATTCTGTTATCAGCATGAAGTAGTGTCCCAATAAATTCATCTTCATGCAGTGCCATGAATTTTAATGCTAAAGAACTGAACTTGCGTATAATATTCTGTTATCAGCATGAAGTAGTGTCCAATAAATTCATCTTCTGCAAATAATTTTAATGCTAAAGAACTGACCTTACGTATGTATTCATTCTGTTATCAGCATGAAGTAGTGTCCCAATAAATTCATCTTCGTGCAGTGCCATGAATTTTACTGCTAAAGAACTGAACTTATGTATCTATTCATTCTGTTATCAGCATGAAGTAGTGTCCCAATAAATTCATCTTCGTGCAGAGCCATGAATTTTAAAGCTAAAGAACTGAACTGACGTATATATTCATTCTGTTATCAGCATGAAGTAGTCTCCCAATAAATTCATCTTAATGCAGTGCCATGAATTTTAATGCTAAAGAACTGAACTTGCGTATATATTCTTCTGTTATCAGCATGAAGTAGTGTCCGAATAAAATTATCATCATGCAAAACCATTTAGCATAATGCTAAAGAACTGAACTAACGTATATATTCATTCTGTTATCAGCATGAAGTAGTGTCCCAATAAATTCATCTTCTGCAGTGCCATGAATTTTAATGCTAAAGAACTGAACTTCGTATATATTCTGTTATCAATGAATAGTGTCCAATAAATTATCTTCATGCACCATATTTAATGCTAAAGAACTGAACTTGCGTATGTATTCATTCTGTTATCAGCATAAGTAGTGTCCCAATAAATTCATCTTCTGCATGCCATGAATTTTAATGCTAAAGAACTGAACTTACGTATCTATTCATTCTGTTATCAGCATGAAGTAGTGTCCCAATAAATTCATCTTCGTGCAGTGCCATGAATTTTAATGCTAAAGAACTGAACTTACGTATGTACCAGGTGTATGCAAATTAAATGAGACGATTATTTTTAAAAGACACAATAAATTTGCGAAAACTGTTAATATTTCTTTATTCGAAATAATATCCATCGCTAGCTACACATTTTCCTCCATCTTTCGGTAAATTTGCGAATACCACGGCAAAAAAATGATTAGTCTTTTGAGGCCAACCAGTCATCAAGCCAAGATTTGACGTGTTCGTAAGAAGTGAAGTGCTGGTCAGCCAATGCGTGTCCCAATGATACAAATAAGTGGTAATCGGAAGGAGCCAAGTCTGGCGAATAATCCGCATACGCTAAGGGCTCCCAGCCGAGCGCCTTAACGATGTCCTTGGTCGGTTTAGCAAGGTGGCTATGTGTGTTGTCATCAAGGAAAATCACTTTGTGCTGCCGTTTCTTGTATTGCTCGCATTTTTCGAGTATAGCATCGTTCAAATCAATTAATTGTTGCTTGTAGCGATCAGTATTAACGGTTTCACCGGGTTTGAGAAGCTCATAAAAGATTGGACCCTCTTGATCCCAGAAAATACACAGCATTGTCTTGTGGCCGAAGCGATTCGGCCTTGCGGTCTATTTGGACGGCTGTCCAAGTCAACATATGATCGATTACACTTGGGATTTTCAAAATAAATCCATTTTTTATCGCCAATCACAATACCATGTCGATATGACTTGCGTTTGTAGCGGGCATTCAACATTTCGCACACGGTTTTTCGGTTTTCCTGCTAACGGTCCGTTAGCTCGTGTGGCACCCATCTACCGACCTTTATTATCTTGCCCATTGCTTTGAGATGACGGGAAACAGTGCTCTGGTCAACATTCAATCGTTCCTCAAAATGTTCTTGCATTTGGCCATCATCTTCATCGAATAACGCTTGCAATTCAGCGTCTTCAAATTTTTTTGCTGGTCTGCCACGCTTCTCGTTTCTCACATCGAAATCACCATTTTGAAACTTTTCAAATCACCTGTAGCACTGCACTTGGCTCAGGGCATTGTCACCGTATGCTTCTACAAGCATTTGATGCGATTCGGGAGCATTTTTCTTCAGATGGTAACAAAAAATTAATGCTGTCCGCGAATCGAGGTCGGAAGGCATAAAATTAGACATTTTCAAAATGGTAAAAATTACACAATGCACGCTGAAACTCGTCCAAATGTAAACTAAGAGCGTGTGTCAAAGGTCAAACTATAAAAAAAATCACGTGTCACGGTTTCATGATGTTTGCATATATGCGTGCGACATCTGTTAGCAATCGTCTCATTTAATATGCATATACCTGGTATTCATTCTGTTATCAGCATGAAGTAATGTCCCAATAAATTCATCTTCGTGCAGTGCCATGAATTTTAATGCTAAAGAACTGAACTTGCGTATATATTCTGTTATCAACATGAATTAGTGTCCAATTAAAATGATCTTCATGCAAAACCATTTAGCATAATGCTAAAGAACTGAACTTGCGTATGTATTCATTCTGTTATCAGCATGAAGTAGTGTCCCAATAAATTCATCTTCATGCAGTGCCATGAATTTTAATGCTAAAGAACTGAACTGACGTATATATTCATTCTGTTATCAGCATGAAGTAGTCTCCCAATAAATTCATCTTCATGCAGTGCCATGAATTTTAATGCTAAAGAACTGAACTTGCGTATATATTCATTCTGTTATCAGCATGAAGTAGTGTCCCAATAAATTCATCTTCGTGCAGTGCCATGAATTTTAATGCTAAAGAACTGAACTTACGTATTATTCATTCTGTTATCAGCATGAAGTAGTGTCCCAATAAATTCATCTTCATGCAGTGCCATGAATTTTAATGCTAAAGAACTGAACTTATGTATTATTCATTCTGTTATCAGCATGAAGTAGTGTCCCAATAAATTCATCTTCATGCAGTGCCATGAATTTTAATGCTAAAGAACTGAACTGACGTATATATTCATTCTGTTATCAATATGAAGTACTGTCCCAATAAATTCATCTTCGTGCAGAGCCATGAATTTTAATGCTAAAGAACTGAACTTGCGTATGTATTCATTCTGTTATCAGCATAAAGTAGTGTCCCAATAAATTCATCTTCGTGCAGAGCCATGAATTTTAAGCTAAAGAACTGAACTGACGTATATATTCATTCTGTTATCAGCATGAAGTAGTCTCCCAATAAATTCATCTTCGTGCAGAGCCATGAATTTTAAAGCTAAAGAACTGAACTGACGTATATATTCATTCTGTTATCAGCATAAAGTAGTCTCCCAATAAATTCATCTTCATGCAGTACCATGAATTTTACTGCTAAAGAACTGAACTAACGTATATATTCATTCTGTTATCAACATGAAGTAGTGTCCGAATAAAATTATCATCATGCAAAACCATTTAGCATAATGCTAAAGAACTGAACTTACGTATGTATTCATTCTGTTATCAGAATCAAGTAGTGTCCGAATAAAATTATCTTCATACAAAACCATTTGATAATGCTAAAGAACTGAACTGACGTATATATTCATTCTGTTATCAATATGAAGTAATGTCCCAAAAAATTCATCTTCGTGCAGAGCCATGAATTATAATGCTAAAGAACTGAACTTGCGTATGTATTCATTCTGTAATCAGCATGAAGTAGTGTCCCAATAAAATCATCTTCGTGCAGAGCCATGAATTTTAATGCTAAAGAACTGAACTTGTGTATATATTCATTCTGTTATCAGCATGAAGTAGTGTCCCAATAAATTCATCTTCGTGCAGTGCCATGAATTTTAATGCTAAAGAACTGAACCCTTTCGTATGTATTCATTCTGTTATCAGCATGAAGTAGTTCCCAATAAATTCATCTTCATGCAGTGCCATGAATTTTAATGCTAAAGAACTGAACTTACGTATCTATTCATTCTGTTATCAGCATGAAGTAGTGTCCCAATAAATTCATCTTCATGCAGTGCCATGAATTTTAATGCTAAAGAACTGAACTTACGTATCTATTCATTCTGTTATCAGAATGAAGTAGTGTCCCAATAAATTCATCTTATGCAGTGCCATGAATTTTAATGCTAAAGAACTGAACTAACGTATATATTCATTCTGTTATCAACATGAAGTAGTGTCCGAATAAAATTATCATCATGCAAAACCATTTAGCATAATGCTAAAGAACTGAACTAACGTATATATTCATTCTGTTATCAGCATGAAGTAGTGTCCCAATAAATTCATCTTCGTGCAGTGCCATGAATTTTAATGCTAAAGAACTGAACTACGTATATATTCATTCTGTTATCAGCATGAAGTAGTCTCCCAATAAATTCATCTTCATGCAGTGCCATGAATTTTAATGCTAAAGAACTGAACTTGCATATATATTCATTCTGTTATCAGCATGAAGTAGTGTCCCAATAAATTCATCTTCATGCAGTGCCATGAATTTTAATGCTAAAGAACTGAACTTACGTATGTACCAGGTGTATGCAAATTAGAGACGATTATTTTTTAAAAAGACACAATAAATTTGCGAAAACTGTTAATATTTCTTTATTCGAAATAATATCCATCGCTAGCTACACATTTTCCTCCATCTTTCGGGCAATTTGCGAATACCACGGCAAAAAAATGATTATTCTTTTGAGGCCAACCAGTCATCAAGCCAAGATTTGACGTTTTCGTAAGAAGTGAAGTGCTGGTCAGCCAATGCGTGTCCCAATGATACAAATAAGTGGTAATCGGAAGGAGCCAAGTCTGGCGAATAATCCGCATACGCTAAGGGCTCCCAGCCGAGCGCCTTAACGATGTCCTTGGTCGGTTTAGCAAGGTGGCTATGTGTGTTGTCATCAAGAAAAATGACTTTGTGCTGCCGTTTCTTGTATTGCTCGCATTTTTCGAGTATAGCATCGTTCAAATCAAGTAATTGTTGCTTGTAGCTAACGGTTTCACCGGGTTTGAGAAGCTCATAAAAGATTGGACCCTCTTGATCCCAGAAAATACACAGCATTGTCTTGTGGCCGAAGCGATTCGGCCTTGCGGTCTATTTGGACGGCTGTCCGGGTCAACATATGATCGATTACACTTGGGATTTTCAAAATAAATCCACTTTTTATCGCCAATCACAATACCATGTCGATATGACTTGCGTTTGTAGCGGGCATTCAACATTTTGCACACGGTTTTTCGGTTTTCCGGCTAACGGTCCGTTAGCTCGTGTGGCACCCATCTACCGACCTTTATTATGTTGCCCATTGCTTTGAGATGACGGGAAACAGTGCTCTGGTCAACATTCAATCGTTCTTCAAGATGTTCTTGCATTTGGCCATCATCTTCATCGAGTAACACTTGCAATTCAGCGTCTTCAAATTTTTTTGCTGGTCTGCCACGCTTCTCGTTTCTCACATCGAAATCACCATTTTGAAACTTTTCAAATCACCTGTAGCACTGCACATGGCTCAGGGCATTAACACCGTATGCTTCTACAAGCATTTGATGCGATTCGGGAGCATTTTTCTTCAGATGGTAACAAAAAATTAATGCTGTCCGCGAATCGAGGTCGGAAGGCATAAAATTAGACATTTTCAACATGGTAAAAATTACACAGTGCACGCTGAAACTCGTCCAAATGTAAACTAAGAGCGTGTGTCAAAGGTCAAACTATAAAAAAATCACGTGTCACGGTTTCATGATGTTTGCATATATGCGTGCGACATCTGTTAGCAATCGTGTCATTTGATATGCATATACCTGGTATTCATTCTGTTATCAGCATGAAGTAGTGTCCGAATAAATTCATCTTCGTGCAGAGCCATGAATTTTACTGCTAAAGAACTGAACTTATGTATCTATTCATTTTGTTATCAGCATGAAGTAGTGTCCCAATAAATTCATCTTCGTGCAGTGCCATGAATTTTAATGCTAAAGAACTGAACTTACGTATGTATTCATTCTGTTATCAGAATCAAGTAGTGTCCGAATAAAATTATCTTCATGCAAAACCATTTAGCATAATGCTAAAGAACTGAACTGACGTATATATTCATTCTGTTATCAATATGAAGTAATGTCCCAAAAAATTCTTCGTGCAGAGCCATGAATTTTAATGCTAAAGAACTGAACTTACGTATCTATTCATTCTGTTATCAGCATGAAGTAGTCTCCCAATAAATTCATCTTCGTGCAGAGCCATGAATTTTAATGCTAAAGAACTGAACTGACGTATATATTCATTCTGTTATCAACATGAAGTAGTGACCTTATGAAATATGTTATGCACAAAGACAGATGGACCTAGGAAGTTTTGTTTGAAAGAGAGGTTGTAATTTCAACATATTTTATTTCTACAACACTTTCTAACATTGTAAAATCAATTATTTAAAAAAAAAAATCACTTGATTTAAATCTAGCTGATTTAAATCAACGAACCCTGATGTATATTTTCATTCTGTAATGAAACTGATCTAAAAATTTTCATTTTATATCAAGCAAATGTCTCTCTTCAAATATTGTCATGTAGAAACTCAAAGGAGCAGACTTTAATTATTTAAGACGATTTATTCGCAGCACAGCAATGGGGTTCGATCTACTTGATCGTACACAGCTGAACTAACTAATGTCACTGAGTCTTCGTTTGCTCCTACTGACGCCATTGGGATGACATTTGGCAATCTAGCGAACCTGTGCGTCGCAATGCGTCGTTGGTTCATCTCGATACGCTGGCTTTCTGTAATGTATGTTGACGTTTAGTCAATGTTCTTAAGAAATAATGACTGGTACATGTCCTCCGCGATTCCTTCTACTTTCCGCAATTTGGAATGCTCTTATATTATTTATTTCCTCCTTTAATTCTTGATTCTTCTCCTGCAATTCTTTAATTAGCAATTTTTTGCTTTAATTATATTTTTCCATCTATCAAACTTTTCTATAGATCCAATGGCATATACTTCGAAATCCTTCATAAGATCTTCTTCGCCATCATTTCCTTTGGGTGAAGCGTTGTTCACATCATACGTTTGGATTAGTGTTCGGCAGACAACCATTCTTGGACATGTCGTGTCGGAAGACGGTATAAGACCTGTTACAGACAAATTAAGGGCAGTTAATTATTTTCCCCTTCCCAAGAACACACACAGGATGTAAGAAGTTTCTTAGGTTTATGCTCCTGCTATCGTCGATTTGTTCAGGGATTTTCTAGAAGAGTCCAACCTCTCCAAAAACTTCTAAAAAATGATCCAAAATTTGTCTGGGTCTTGGACCAAATAGAATCTTTGGAAAATCTGAAGACCGCTCTTATTTCTGGCCCTATACTCACATTATTTAAGGAAACGCGGCTCCTACTAAAATACATGCCGACGCCAGCGGCTACGGGCTGGGGGCAGTTTTAGTTCAGATCCAGGAGGAAAAGGAAAGAGTAATTGCTTATGCATCAACGACCCATACAAAGATAGAAGAATTACTCCTCAACTGAACGAGAATGCCTTGCGGCTGTATGAGCTATTACTAAGTTTCGCCCATACCTCGATGGAAGCCCCTTTAAAGTTGTAATCGACCATCACTCCCTCTGCTGACTCACTGGACTCAGGAGGGTGGGGTCCCAATAGATTCATCTCCCCAAATTTGTTTTACTTATTCAATTAATTTCAACTACATAGCTTACGATGTTTAAAAAACATGTGTAAAATTTGTAAGCTCAGTGCTGAACAAAATCTTCCTAAATGTCAACAGATTTTTTTACTACAGAATGTGTCGAAGCATTTGCTTTAGCCTTTGTCAGCAATTCCGGCTTCCTATTTCCTAACTCTTTTGAACACCTCTTCTCAAAATTTCTGATCCAATCAGCACTCGGGACACCATTAAAAAACGAAATTGGTCTAGAAGGAAGCAATGACTTTACAGAATTACGCACTATGAACTTTAATTCCTTCCTATCTTCAGACCTGCCAACTCTCTTGCCAATACAGAAATTTCTCCTACTTTTTAAGAAAAAAAGTCTTTAGAATTTCTCTTCAGTTTTATTCATCTCTCTGTAATACTTCTGTCAATTTTGCTTTCAACAGATTTTTAGCGGCTACTGCTACTCGAACATTAGCTTGCTATTGAAATTAAATTCGACAGTTTTATTTTACAGATAACTATTTTTTTTTTTCAAACACTATTCTTTTGTTATATTCGAATTCTCAAACACACGTGTATATATTATTACTGGATGAAGAGAGCAGCTATCATTTGTGCAATTGTATCCTTAGGCTTCATTTTGCAAGACAAAGGAGTAATTTTCACTAAAATCCATAAAACGATGGCTTCAACTAATTTGATTTTTTTTTTTTTTTTTTTTGAATATCTAGCTTGAGATTTAGGTACAAAAGAGTGAGGCAGTAGTTTCTGTAGACTCTCAATTAAAATTTCCAAATAACGGCAAAGGTAACGGTGAACTGCACCTGATGAGTTCTGGTGCAGTTCACCGTTACCGTCAGTGGAAATTCCGAGCAGAATAAGTTACTTCATCATCAGAATCCCTCTGTGCAAATTTCTTCATGATAAAAGATTTTAAGATTGTCACATGAAAGCCCATTGAAGCCAGAATATTAACCCTATAATGCCAAAGTTTTTTTTTTATCGTCGTCCGCCGCATATTATATTAACCGATCTCACCCAGTAGTAGGCTTAAACCACGCCTCCTACTGACGTTTTCAATGACACAATGATTTCTAGATGGCGCTATCATTATTCTTCTGTTTCTTTTCTCAAACTCAATTTCGTTCTTTCTTATCTCAAAGCTCAAGAGGAAGAGAAGTAGCGTCATCTAAAAATAATGATGTCATGGGCAACGTCAGAAGAAGGCGTATCTTAAACCCACTGCAAGGTAGGATCGCTCAATATGTTCGTCCGCCTTGAGGCGGAGTTGGAACTTAGAGGGTTAAAAGAGAGACATTCACTTTGTGCGTACTATGTATTCAAAATGAGTAAAAGCAACGTAAATGTTAGAAGTGGCAGATCGGCTTCAAGGGCATTCGTCAGTACCGAGTGTAGAACTGAAGTACTAATGCAATTTTTAACCTTTTATTTGCGCCCTTTAACGTTGCTTTTACTCATTTTGAAAACTTATGAAACGTTGATTCGATGTAAAATAACGCGTCACCGCACTTCTCGCATTATAACAGCCTCTTGATCTCCATTGCCTCGTGCTTGGCATCCAGCTCTTCTATGCTTAGAATGTAACCAAGTCTTCTCTGGGACAAGCTAAAAAAGCAACAGCTTCGTCCCTAGCTTGATGTTGTTTCTTATGGTTTAATTTTATGCTTTAAATTACATTGCTTTTGCTTTTCGATACTGTTCTGCTGAATTTATATCTACTGTTGTAACTACTAGACAAGTTTGAAATTTTGTAAAAATTCCATCCGAGGAAGCATCACTTGATTTATCAGAATTTCGATTCTTTAGAATTATTTCGTATTATTATTAATCAGTCGGAATCGGTATAGCAGTCATTGAATCAGCATGGGAACGTTCCAAAGATTGGGACGGTCCATACGACCCTCTGACTGCAAGTTATAGCTTTCGGTTGACTGAGCAGACAACGCTGATTCTGAGGGCGTCGAATCGGTATCAGAGGGTTTCAACAACGATAGAAATCCAACTTGTGAAAGAGCAGCTTTAAAGCTTGAAAATTGCACTTGAAACTGGAGAATGGAGTTGCTTTCTATGCCAGTTTATCCCTGATGTCAATGGGATTGTTGCTATTTCATTCAAGTTTTAAAAAACTTATGATAGTTGAAAGTGATAAATTTAAATCTCGACCGCAAAAAAAATATTTTATTAAGTAATAAAGCAAAAATAAAACACAACTATCAAGCATAATTAGTTTTCATTACAAAACTTTGACTGAAATGTAAAAAGTAAAGTTTGTACATATCAATTTTGATTCTTATTTGGTTTCATTGGAGTTTTAAATTTTCATTCTTTTGCTTTTGAGGGAGATGCATAAGAAATGCTCTCATGTTTTGATTTGCAGTAGCCATTTAATAATATGTTTATCCAACTTCTTTACAATACAATACAGTGTAACCACTGCCACAATAATCTCACATTCTAATACATTTTTATTATTTATAAGGCAACAGCTCTTTGATAATAAACTTTTAGAAAACTTTCTTCACAATGGGATTTCGGAAATGATTGCATAACAATATGAGGCAATTGTAATAGCATCATCTGCAGGATATTTTAATTCTCCTTGATCTTGATGTATAAAAATATTATTCTGATAGCAAGATATTGTAACGTCCTGTGGTAGCATTGCTGCATTAATACGCGCCTTCTGTTTCTTTTTTAACACATTTAATTATCAACACAATGCACACTCAAGACATTACACTTTACACACATTTTTCTTTCGAAGAGGGCTGCGTACGGTTACTAACCTTTGCAGACCTGGTGCGTACCCCGGTAATCGGCATCCATTTTTTCAAGTGGCACCACTGTCGATGGATGCCATTGCTACTGAGAATTTGGACGCTCAGTTACCCCTAGATGGCGGCACCTGAGCTCTCATTTGATGCGAATTGCACTAGGTATTTAATTAGCCGAGAGTATCCAAGCCAAACGGATATACAAGGGATCTTTAACATGCCGCACAATCATGTGACATGGACGCAGACGATTTTCTGCATCTTGAAAATCCACCGACTTGGGCCAGGTTTGAACCAGCGATCTTGGGCGTACGAGACCTGCGTCTTACCACTACGCCACTCTGTCGACAATTTACACACGTATATACATGCATTCGAAAACCCAAGCCATGGAGATATCCAGAGGAATTTTTCTCAGCATTTTATGGCAAAGGCAGCCTTTTCCCCCGGTGGCCCATCGCCGTCTTCTTTCATAGGTCCACCCCGGCGGTTGATCTCCCAAGTAGAAAATGTCTTTTTTTTTCTCTCTCTGCTTTATTTTAAGAGGATCGCTACAGTACGTCCATTTCTTGACTACAATGATTTGCATTAAAGGCAATCTTTAGCAAAATTATGTAGAATATACTGCATGACCTGTGAAGTAAAAAATTACAGGTGTAATTTTGTATGATTGTTTCAATTCATTTTTTGACACTTTAATTTCAAATTTGGTACATGCTACAGACTTCTACAAAAACTCCATTATTCTCTGTAGAATTGTTTCAATCAGAAGATATAATTGGCAAACATGTTTGATTTTAAAATTAATGGGTATTTTGGGCCCTAGCTACATTTCAATTTCATACAATTAGGTGTTATCTGGAGGTAAATATTTCTAAAACTGGACTTCGAAACTCGAACAGAGAAGTATTTGAAGCAAAAACTTGGTTTTCTGTGAAGGAAATTCATAAAAAAAACAATAGTACGTGTTTTTCAACATGCTGTTTTTTGAAAGCAAGGAAAAAAGAATCGTTTCATTCAAAATTAGTCGTACAAAATCTATTTTGTCGTTTTCCTTTTAGTCTTCATTGCATTTCAGGGAGCAACTTTTGGTTTCTGACGTTTGGCTTCTCTTACATGGCTGTGGCCTGTTACTGCTTATTAATGGATTGGAAAGTAATGAAAGCCTGTTTAATATATCTCTGTTTCACGTCATACGTGAAAATTTAAGAATTTTCGTTTATAACGCCTGAAGCTTCTTCTGATAATTCCTCAATTGTCAATATGAAGTGCCAAACTGTAAAATGTATTATACTTTTTGGTGCACAATGGGTGGCATTGGACACTACCCATAATATAGCTGTTTATCATTTGGCCAGCTGACAATGTTTCTAGAATTACATTGAACCTGTAGATTAAGTTTTTGTCGATACTTGGAATTCGAGAAGCTGCTTAAGGTTCAGCGAAAAATCCCGAATTATTTCCATCATTGGTTATTCCTAACCGTTTTTTTTTTTTTTGGGGGGGGGGGGATGTCTACTAAAAGGCCCATTTCGTCCCTGAATACAACAACATTTGTGGGTTCCGTCGCTGCGTCTATTAATTGTCGTTGAACATTCAACTTTTCTCAGGTTACAGTGTATTTGTCTGATGGATGCAGCTCATTTTTCACACTGGCGGCTTATGTTGTTGCGCCCATTCCTTCTCGCAAAACAAAAAGTTCTTCTCCGGTTCGAATATAGCTAACTTTGGCCAGAGGGTAAATTGCTTTGTAAAATGAGCAATTTAACTAATTCTTTCAATTAAATCTGGCTTGTGTGACTTTGGCCAAAACATATCCCGAACACAGTGAATGAAGGATCACGTTTATTTCTTTCCTTGGAACTATTGCTATCAGATTCTCCGCCAACCAAATTATATTTATAATCCCTGTTGCTATATCCCATTGCATTTGTTCTATTGCATTTAATGGCACTGGCAATAAATGACATAATTGGCAAAGTCACCATTGCGACTTCCATAATAGGCACGTGAAAGACGAGTTTACGCGTGTTAGCATTTGCTCCTTTGCCCCTCGCTGAATTTTTAAGCGAGTTGAAGCCAACAGAGCTGAACAACCAGGAGTCGAACCGAAATAATGCAAGTGCTTCTGTATGAGTTTCTTCATCATGATTAAGCAAAATTTTCGAAATGATTTGTACATGAATCTCATCATGTTGTTTGACCTGTGGTTCACCAACACTTTAGAAATGTTTCTGAAAATAATTCAAAACAGGTAAATCCATGGCCATCATAAATCGGCATGTTTGCGAAATATTTATTGACATGTTGTATTTAGACATGAAGTCAAAACCAAAGTTAATAACAAAAAAAGTATGTCTAAAGAAATGGGACATTATTTTAAAAAAAAACTTTACACATGAAAACAATACGTTACAAAATTTTAAACGTAACCCTAACGAAATAGAGACACAAAGACAGTAACGCCACAACACAGAATGTAGTATAAAACTCTTTATTATACAAAAAAACAATAACTAAAAAGGATGATATCAAAGCATTGGAGGAGGTGTTCGGAATTGCGGCCATTGGCATGTATGCACGCACGACACCGACTTGACATGGATTAACGGACATGTTCGAAAACACCGGGCATTTCACGGATAGTGGTAGCAGCGATGGATATCCGTGCGACCAGGTCCATTTCAGAAATGACATCAGAAATGACAGGTGTGTCGTACACGAGGCTCTTCATGGCACTCCAGAGAAAAAAAAAATACAGAGGCGGTAAATCTGGCGATCTGGTAGACCAAGCGACGGGACCACCACGCCCAATCCACCTGTTTGGAAGTGTCCGGTCTAAATGCTTACGTACACATCTTCCATAATGAAATGGCGCCCCGTCCTGTTGAAACCACATGCGGCGCCGAATAGGTGTGGGGACATCGGTTAGCAGTTCTGGAAGTACCTCCTGTAGAAAGACGAGATATCTGTGAGAGGTCAGTCGAGGCAGTAAGATGTATGTGCCGAGTAAATTGTCACCCACGGTACCCGCCCACACATGAACAGTAAAGGGTTGTTGCATAGCTCGTGGTCGGGTGCTATGTGGGTATTGAACACACCTTCACGTGAAAAGGTTGCTTCATCACAGAACAACACGGAACTGGCAAAGGGCATGTCGGCCGCACTTCGGTTAACAAACCACTGTGCAAACGTCTCACGTTGTGGGTGATCATCTGGCTGTAATAACCGCACTCTCTGTACATGCAAGGCTTCGCCATCCAGCACACGATGGACAGTTGTTCGAGATCTTCCGGTTACAGCGACAAGTGCCCGTACACTGGTGCCGGATTTCGGTCCACAGCATGCAACACAACTTCTTCGAATATGGGTTTTCGCGGCCGTCCAGTACCTTCAATCGCAGCTCTGAAGGATCTACGTTCTGCCAGGTTTTGATGCACCCGAGCGAACGTTAAATGATTCGGTTGCCGCCTCGTTGGATACCTTTCCTTATACAACCGAACAGCAGCACGTCCATTTCCGTCAGCTAGGCCGTAGATAAAATGGATATCCGCCAACTTTGCGTTCGTAAAACGATCCATGTTCATTGCATGCTGTCCGCGTCTGAAATAAAGAAACCACACTTTCCGAACTTACGAGCTCGTGTAGAGCGCCACCTATCGCTTTCCGCCATTGCTTTCATATGTAATTATGACTCCTCACGATGTCCTCTACCTCTCCTCCAACCTGTATATTCATTCTGTTATCAACATGAAGTAGTGTCCAAATAAATTCATCTTGATGCAGAACCATTTAGCTTAATGCTAAACAACTGAACTGATGTAAATATTCATTCTGTTATCAACATGAAGTAGTGTCCCAATAAATTCATCTTCATACAAAACCATTTATTTTAATGCTAAACAACTGAACTGACGAATCTATTCATTCTGTTATCAACATGAAGTAGTGTCCCAATAAATTCATCTTCATCAAAACCATTTATTTTAATGCTAAACAACTGAACTGACGAATCTATTCATTCTGTTATCAACATGAAGTAGTGTTGGAAGGAATAGCAGTGTTGGGGAAAGCTGTAGGAGCCT
Source organism: Octonoba sinensis (assembly GCA_038502835.1). NCBI lineage: Eukaryota > Metazoa > Arthropoda > Arachnida > Araneae > Uloboridae > Octonoba > Octonoba sinensis. The sequence continues at coordinate 85,105,616 of CM076605.1, read as the reverse complement.
CAGGAGGGAAGGCAAACGGATGATTTGAAGGAAGCAAAACAGGTACTGAGGGTAATCTAAGATCTGTAGGGACGTGAGAAGAGACTTCAGAATAATCGTGCTGGTCCACGGTTTCAGAGTTAGTTTCTAAATGCTTCCGAAAATTAACATTTCGATACTCCCACTTTAGTTTGAAATGAAACAAATTATATTAATACACATAAGTAATACATGTGGCAGTCACAATTTCAGTCCCATTGACTTCGCACAGTCATGATTTTGTCGAATGCCAGTTTTTGTAAAGTAGTCGACAATCATATTATCTGTTAACACCCTTTCCACTGTTATACAGGGTGGGGTAGCATAACTTCCTTTCTCAAAACTGAATACAACCCATTGTATGAATCAGAAAATTTTTATTTTATTTTTTTTAATAATGTAGGCACATACCAATGGTGATAGTCCACTGCCACTAGCTCTGCTAGTGTAGGCATGTCACATGCTCCACTGGTTGGGTGGGGGTGATTTCTGTCACTTCTGGTTGGGTTAGGGTCTCCATTTCTTTATCAGGCAGATCTACTTCGTTCTTCTTCTTTGCTTATTAAAAAAGGAAAACCATTTTTTAGATCGTTCTTAAAACTATTCTTTTAAACTTAAGAAGAGGGAGGATGTGGGTAAGCAAGGGTAGTTCATTCTGAAAAGACACTTATGCTATCTACCGGCAACTTTGCTATCTACAACTTGTATCTTTATTTCATATAAAAGATCAATTTTTTAAAAGTATTATCAATTAAAAATATCATTTTCGGTATTTTTTGAATTGTGTCACTATTGTTTTCAAGTGACGATATAGACAAAAAAGATCTCAAAAGATCAACCTTTTTTTTCCGTAGCTGAGTCTTTTTTAATTCATTAGACAATGTTTGTCTTACGAGGTGCGTTGGAAAAGTCCGTGCAAAAATAAAAACTCTTTACGTATTTAGGGTAATTTTGCGACCACAACTGCTGAGGTGTGCTAGTGCGTTGTGGTGATGGAAAAGGGCTTCGTTGTGGTCAATCGCGGGCGTTTTTCTTGCAGCTCGGTTTTTAAACGGTCCAATAGCGATGAATAATATGCACCTGTAACAGTTTTACCCTTTTCCAGATAGTCGATGAGGATTATCCCTTGCAAATCCCAAAAGACAGTCGCCATAACCTTTCCGGCCGAAGAAACGGTCTTTGCCTTTTTTGGTGCAGATTCCCCCTTGGTAACCCATTGTTTAGATTGTTTGGTGTCAGGAGTATAGTAATGTATCCATATTTCATCCACAGTGACGAAACGGCACTTAAAGTCTTCCGGATTTTTTTGGAACAGCTGCAAACCATCCTTGCTACACTTCACACGATTAAGTTTTTGGTTGGATTTGAGATTCGTTGGTAGGGTCTTTTGCTTCTGTTTTTTCGAAGGGTTCTTGTTATTTGTTTTGCCCTTACCCGCCTTTTCTAACCTCTCCGCGGCCCTTTTCCCGCATAGTTGCTCTCCTCTCTCATTCAGTTAAGACTTCTGATTTCTGTTTTTTACACGCATGGTTTACGTTTTCTGATCTGAGAAATAGGGCTTATTGCGTCTAGACAGGAATTCCCGTGTTCTGTGCAGATGGAAGCAACCGATGGTGATAGTCCACTGCTACTAGCTGTGCTGGTGTAGGTATGCCACATGCTCCACTGGTTGGGTGGGGGTGATTTCTATCACTTTTGGTTGGGTTGGGGTCTCCATTTCTTTATCAGGCAGATCTACTTCGTTCTTCTTCTTTGCTTATTAAAAAAGGAAAACCATTTTTAAGATCGTTTTTAAAACTATTCTTTTAAGCTTAAGAAGAGGGAGGATGTGAGTAAGCAAGGGTAGTCCATTCTGAAAAGACACTTATGTTATCTACCGGCAACTTTGCTATCTACAACTTGTATCTTTATTCCATATAAAAGATCAATTTTTTAAAAGTATTATCAATTAAAAATCTCATTTTCGGTATTTTTTGAATTGTGTCACTATTGTTTTCAAGCGACGATATAGACAAAAAAGATCTCAGAAGATCAAACTTTTTTCGGGTGGGTTTTTTTAAAAAACCCGGGCTTTTTGGGTAAAATGGGGAAAATGAAATTAATTTTTTCAGCAAGTTAATAATGTATGGTATATATGTATATATTTGAATATTAGAATATGCATAATTCAGCTAACACTACAAAACATTTTTGATCAAATTTTATTCACTTATTAAAACAAAAGTAGATTTTTTTTCTGAACTACCTTACTTGAATGTCGCATTTAATTTCATTTGATCTTATATCATGTATGTGTATGCACACTTTTTAAATTTAGTGATCAGTATGGGTGACACAGTAAAAAATTAATGTTTTTACTCTAAAAGTTTTTCTAATTGATCCATTTACCATCAGAGCATCCTAGGTAAATTATTTAATAGTTTAAAATTATTTATAAATAAAAGTTGGGGAAAAATTACTGTTTGAAAGAAAAAAAAACATGTGCATATTTATATATATATGTGTATGTATCTTACGCACACATATACAGATATATTACATTTTGCTGCTTGTATAGGTTTATTTCATGATTTTTCTTCTACATAGTTAATACATACCTCATATTTTTCATCTTGTAACTATCACAATTATAATCAATTCAACAAATCCAAGCATAATTTTAATGAAGAAATATAGATAAAAAGTATTAGCATTTTACAAATTGAAAATTGAGCTTCGAAATTATTTTTACTTTTGAAAAGTACAGAATGAATGTAAATTTATATATTTTCATATGAAATATGATATCCTGAAGTGCTTTTTTCATTTTTTTAATGTAATTAATCTTTAACTTCTTCAAATCTAAACCAAAACTGTTTTTCGACTAAATAAATTTTGGTCTGATCAAAACAAAAATAATTCTTATCATAAAAAAAGAAAATTCTAAACCAAAACTGCATTGATCTGAAAAGTACAGAAAATAAATTTATACATTTTCATATAAGATATGATGTCTTGAAATGATTTTTTCATTAAAAATAAATCCGTTTTTAATGTAACTAAAGCTTTTCCAAACTTTTATGTTAATAATAAAGATAAATTTTTGCTTTCTAACTGTGCAAGTTATTTTTCTCAGCTTTCTTGTAATTGTTATTTCTTTTTTATTATGACATAATTTTGAATTTTTTCTTTGTATACCTAATTTTTAATTATGGAAATTAAAAACAATAAATTAAATACTGAATAGTATTTACATATGTAGAATTTTCATCAAAACTAAATATTTTTTCGATTCTAAATTCTTAAAAAACCCATTTCCCCCCAAAAAACCCGCGGGTTTTTAAGGTAAAAAACCCAGCCTGGCGGGGAAAATGGGTAGCTACCCGGGCAGCAAATCTGACAACCCTGGTTATCAGTTATCTAGAGGAATTTCTTCACTTGAAGATGACAAGCTGACATGTCTCTTTTGCTTCTGTTTTTTTTTTTTTCGAATGTTTCTTGTTATTGGTTTTGCCCTTACCCGCCTTTTCTAACCTTCCCTCGGCCCTTTTCCTGCATAGTTGCTCTCCTCTCTCCTTCAGTTAAGATATGGAACGTGACAACCATTTTAAAATCATTTTCCTCTATAGGGGAGCGGGCCATTGGCTTTATCTCCTTCAAATTTCTGCCCGCTCCTTCAACAATTAGTCCACGAGATGTTTGGCTGCATCTTCTCCTTTATACCTGAAAACAGGTTTCACTGTGTCTCCATCAGGCCCCACAACAAGATATGAAAATTCATACCTGCCAACTCTACTGGATTTTCCCCTATTCTCCTGGTCTCACAGTTTCCTTATAAGATCTCCTGGTTTTTATTAATTTGTTGGAAACCCCTAAAAAGAGTGAGTTTTATGGAAAAAAATTACTTTAAATTTAATTTGAAAAGCAGTTTTTTCATGTTTAATTTTTTTGACTGAAGGATTTACACAAGAAACTGAGTTTTAGACATTATAAACTCAATTATAACTTTAGAGGAGTGGGAACTTTGTTAGTTGTGCAGGGAAACATATCACATAAGGCTTGTGGGTGGTTGTAATTTAAGTGATTGTGTTAAGACTCCCCATTTTATTCTAAAAAAGGATTGAAAAATGCATGCGAAATAGCGGTGTATAGCAATCTACTGGATGTTTTCCTCAGAATGTTGGCAGGTATGAAAATCCACAAGCTTTATGTTTTGCCATCTTTTGTGTATAAGATGCGGAGGTAGTTGGATGAATAGGTATTAGCGACTCAAAATCCGTATAAATGATGTAGGGCACCTGATGTTAATATTGCACTTTCATATTGGGGGATATTATCACCTTCTTCGGGTAACTTTACTCGTTGGAGAGTGACATTTTTAGAATATTGGAGGTGCTCTTTTAGTAATCCTTCACTTTAAAAGCGATGGTGACATTGATAGCAGTAAAAACGTATGCCGTCGTTTCCAGCAGCCTACTCATATTTCGTATAAGACAATAGTGCTGCCTCTTCTCATCAGCAATGAATAGCAAATTTATAACATCCCTATCTTCTCGTTTAGAGATATAAAGTGGAAACACTTCGTTATCCTCATAGCCAAAGAGATTAATTCGGAGATTGTTCTGCTTTTGAATAACAGGAATTTTAGAGATGGGTACGGGATGATACTCTACCCCATCCATTTTTATTTGATTTATCTGAGGTGTGTAATGGGGATACACGATGGTGATTGATTTTACCATGAATTATTTAATTGGTGCGCCAACAAGCACCACAGCAAGCATTTATTATCCTCATTTTTAACGTTTAATACAGCCTTTTTGGCTTGTATATTTTAGAGAGGGGGATGTAACTTCCCCCTGCCAGTGGAGCATATTTTGCTGTTAAAACTACCACATGAATCACTTTATCAAGGGTCCACCCCGATCCCAACTGGAGAAACTCCTCCAGACTTTTCTCCACTTATATGCTAGCTTCCTCCAATTCGGTTTTACAGACACTGCTGAAATATGCTGCAATCTCCTCCCTTTCCCCATTGGCGGCTAATCTCTAGAGTTGCGCATATTTGCTAATCCTCCGGGAATTATTGCAACTTTCGCGGACGCTTTTTTCAACTCGCTTTTAACGGATTCCATTAAATGGGATCGCATGGAGTCCATAATTAATAATCCACTAGGCTTGAAAAAAAAAACCTTTCTCTTCTGCCACACCTTTACGTCGTTGATCCAATCAATCATTATTTTTTCCTGCATCCAGCCCTTTTCGTTGCATTTTATCACAACATCTGCCGGGAAATTTTTGTTAGGCATCGTTTTTCTTTTGAAAATGATCAACGGTTTCAATTTTTCGCCGGGAGCTGTGCAGGCTAAAACACAGGTAAATGAGGTCTTCTCATTACCTGTAGTTGCAATTGAAATAGTGTTCTTTCCAGTGTTATACACTGTCTTCGCTGGTGGGCAGTCGAAAGTCATTGGCCCTTCGTCCATATTGATTATTTACCAACTTTCAAATTTTTCTTGCATCTTCAATTTGGAGATGTGTTCCAGAAAAGACTTGTGCTTTTCCTCCCAATCTGCTAGAAGCTTTTGCCCAGCCGTTGTTCTGGTGCGGACGGTCAATCGATTTCTTCTCATAAATCTGAAACACCAATTGGGATTTCTTTTAAAATTGGAAATCCCCATACTTGCCTCAAAATTTCTGGCATGCAGCCTAATTTTAACTGTAGACACAGCATGCCCAGCTTCCCGCTGCTCTTCGATCCATCAAACCAAATTTTCTTCCAGAGCTGGCTAAGATGGCTTCCCTCCTCTCTGAGCACGCTTGGTTTTCGGCAAAGATTTGAGCTCTACTTTTTCGGACCGTCATCTCCGTCATCAGAAAATTCTCTCCCAGCTGCGCGGTTTCCAATTTTCTCAGCTTTTTCAATAACCTGCAGTTTAGAAGCTGCAGCGTAACTTTTTAGGCGTTTTGGAGGCATTGCGATCAGCAAAAAAAAAAAAAAAAAAGCAAAGTCGGTGATCTGCGAAAGCGAAAAAATAGCAACGTGTGGCAATCGAAATGATAATATACACACTAAAATTCTTTGCTGGAATGGAAAGTTTCTCCCTCTAAAGAGCTGGCTGGATTGGGACCCTTCAACGAGGCTAGGTACGGGGGAAGAGAAATACCGGCTAATATTTTTCCCAAGAAAAGACATCGGAAAAATAAGAAATATGCATCCAAAATTTAAATTCTTATTTTTTCTTCAAAAGCGCCGCACTTGAAAATTTTAAACTTTTTTTTCATGTACGCCGCGGTGCATATTCCCTAAATTACGGTAACATTAAATTCAATACAGACACACCTCCAAATATGTCTCTATTGTCCATAATAAAATTTTATGGAAAAATCCTACATTTACAGCAATACAGACACAATACAAAATGGGTCTCTATTGCTCTTTAAGGGACTACATCACTTAGAACCTAATCGGAGTTGTGCCTTTTTCAATAAAATTTTGCAGTACTTACCCACAAAGCAGTCGAAACACAACTGGAGTTATGCCTCTGTTCAACAAAAAAAAAAAAAAAAAATAATAAATAAATAAAATAAATAAAAAAATGGCGTTTTATTTTCATTGTGAAAAAAACACTTATGCTATCTACGACTTGGTTCTTTCTTCCATATAAAAGATCAATTTTTTAAAAGTATTATGAACTAAAAATCTCATTTTCGGTATTTTTTGAGTTGTCACTATTCTTTTCAAGCGTCGATGTGTGGATGCAAACATTGAATTGCACTTATTCATCGTAAGCAAAAATCAAGATCGCGCCAGTGAATATTAAGCTTGTGAGCAAACTGCACCAAAGCAAACATTTGTTGTCCTCGTTTTTAATGTTTAATACAACTACTTCGGCTTACATTTTATGAGGAAAGGGGGACATAATTCGGCCCACAGGAGGTGCATACTTCGCCGTAAGCAATTCTACATCCATTACTTTATCGAGGGTCCCCCGACGCCAATTGGAAAAACTCCTCCAGGCTTTTCTCCACTTCTGTAATTGCCTCATTCAAATGCTCTGGAATTGTTTCCTCAACGAGCTCTATTTGACAGGAGCTTCCAAAATACACTGAGTGGCCAAAAAAAAAAAAAAAAAGTCGCGACGTCAATTAACATATTCAAATTGTAAAAGAGGAAAGAAAGATGACGTATTCAGAAAATTTGCATATGTTAGCGCTCACGACTACCTTTAAATAGTGAAGAAGCAGTGTGCAACGAATCATTTGAAAGCAATCATGTCTAGAGAAGTTACATGCGGTCGCGGAACAGACGTTTCGGAGTTCAAGAAGGGCCAAATCATTGGGCTGCACAAAGGGCTGAAATCCTGCCAGGAGATTGCTGAAATTACCGGCGCCGGATTGCGAACTGTCCAGCGTATTATTAAAACGTGGAAAGAGCTGCGTGAAGAAACGCCCTCGCGGAAAATGTGTGGTCGAAAAACGATCCTCAACAATCGTGACCGAAGATCACTAAAACGATTAGTGAAATGTAATCGTAAAAAACAACCCTACAACTTACAAAAAGCTTCAATACGGCAAGCAAAACCATTTCCACCCGTACAATGAGACGAGAACTCCGAGGAATGAGCTTAAGCAGTTGTGTTGCAACAAGAAAGCCTTTAGTTACCGAGACTAATCGGAAAAAGAGACTCCAATTTGCAAGGGAACATAACAATTGGACTCCTGAGCAATGGCGGAAGATTATTAGGTCCGACGAAAGCCGATTTACTCTATTCCAACATGATGGTCGCATCAGAGTTAGAAGGGAAGCGCATGAAGCATTAGACCCATCATGTACCGTACCCACTGTTCAAGCCTCTGGAGGAAGTGTTATGATCTGGGGATGCTTCTGCTATTCTGGGCTAGGTTCAGCAACATTGTGCAGTAATAAAATTAAGTCTACAGATTATCTGAGCTTACTGAGTGACCATCATATCCCTTCAATGCATTACTTTTTTCCAGAAGGTGATGGCGTTTTTCAGGATGACAATGCTCAGATTCATCGAGCTCGCATTGTCAATAACTGGTTTCAAGAGCATGATGATTCATTCGAGCGCTTGAACTGGCCCCCCCAAAGCCCTGACCTCAATCCCATTGAGAATCTGTGGGATGTCATCGAGAGGTCATTGAGAAGTAACTCGACTCTCCCTTCTTCACTGGACGATCTCGCCGAAAAATTGATGTTATTGTGGCCAAAAATAAGCGTCCAAAAGTTGCACGATTTGGTACAATCAATATCAAAGCGAATGCAAGCTGTCATTCGTGCCAAAGGTGGTCCTACGAAGCGTCCTTTTATGCTCACAAAAGGAAAGACCTCTCTGAGGGCGTTAATTGCTCTCATCTCAAAGCCCATCATGGCAGACTTGGGCTTGCAATTGAATCCTTTCTGTTCAGCTTTATCCTTTATGTTTCGAAAAAATCTAACATCAGTTTATTTGGATTTTTTTTTTTTGGCAGGAGGACATTGATGAGGGGAAATACGTCTCCAACGTAACTGCTATGAACTGTGTATAATTGGCTGAACATGTTTGGAGCCATCTTGAAAAATACCATCAAGATATTTTTTACTGGTTTTACACAGTATTTGTTTTCCAAAGAACCCAATGCCTAGGGAGCAAAAAATATATTTTTACTGTGGTACAATACACTTATTTATGTTCAAATCACCTTGTATTTTACATTTATAGTGGAACTCGTCTTAGGATTAGCTTAAAAAACAAAATTCATTGAAGTTTGTTCTTTTTGGATTTTGGAAAACTGATTAGAGATGAGTTTTTTTTTTTTTTGCCTGTAGAAATACTTACGACATTTTTAGAAGCTTATGAGGCTGTAATTAGTTTTGTAATAGTTTCTATAATGGTTCAACATTGTAAACTGGATTTTTAAAACTGTTGATGAGCTAATGGCCACCAGCGAATGATGAATGCTGCGATCAGTGCCGAGAGGGAGAGGAAGGGCGTATTGCTTCATGTTTTAAATAATATTGAAGATAAAAGTTATTTTGAATGATAAAAAAAAAAAACCTCGGGTTATATGGATTTTTTTATTCCAGACACGCAAATTTCCATTACATACCAACTAAAGTAATAAAAGAAGACTACTATTTCACAATGTGGAAAAAAATTAAGGAATGGATTGGATTAAGTATGAAATGATGCTTCCCAACAGGCTTTTATAATGTCAGAATAATGGTTTTATCGATCTGAAAATCAGATTTTAAAAGTGTCGACATCAAACTGTCAATCTTTTTGAAAATCACCCATTAAACTATTAAAATTAACAGTATTTATTAATTATTTCGTAATTAAAGTTGACGAATAATTAACAGAAGAAAATTATTTGCTCATAAATTTTTAACATATACTTATATTATCGGTACACATCATTGTTTACATATCGTGGGGTCAATACTACAACTAGGTAACTACAATTCAGCTGTTTCGCGAAGATTTTGGAAGATTGTGGAGACTAAACTAAAAGTTATTTTACTACCATTTCTGGATTATATTTAATTAGAAGTATTTATGTCTCGTTTTGACCACAATTTTGTAAGAATTGACGAAAAACAGTCCTTGAATTTTAATGTATCCTAAAAAAAAAATCAGTTACCTAGTTTTAGTCTACAACTAGTTCAAATGTCTACAACAGATACCTAGTTGTAGTATGGTGTGGACCACACCTAATGGGATTTATCTGTGCACTTCCCCAGATTTCGCCAAATTTGTAGTTACCTAGTTGTAGTACTCACCCCACGATATACATAAATAAAATTAAATGCAAATTGGAATTTTAAAAAAAATATGCATTCAATAAAAAAAAAATTCTTCGGAACCGTAATTTGTAACGCAAATGCTCCAGGGACAAATCTTTAAAAAACTTAAGTTATAAAATATATTTCACTTAAAAACACTTGCTTTACTTTTGACCGAATTAAGAGGATTTTGAAGGGCCACTGCAAAAATATGTTATGCGCTGGAAATATTTTGAACTTAATAAATCTTAAAAAAAAAAAAAAAAAAAATCCCCACATTCTGAGCAAAACTAGTTTTTCTTGTTAAATCATGGTAGAACTACACAACTATAAAAAAATTATATATAATTAATGAACACTGTTATCACTTTTGCGATGACTAATAGGTAAACCAAGTGATTTTTAATGTACTGTTACTACACTGGAGTGCAAAACTTAAGCAACAATGTAAATTTTAAGCAGATAGCTATAAAATTGCAGAAAAGGAGTTCTTGCGATTAGTACAATGAGCATGCAATTCAGTAGAATGGTCATGCTTAGGCAAATATCAGGAACAAAGCGTCAAAGGCAATGTGAGCGTATGCAAAACGCGTGCTGTTGGCGCGCGCATCTTAAGAATACAATAAAAGGAAGTATGTAAATCCAGTTAAAGACATTCGCTGTTAGTGCAAGTGAGTTTTTTCGTGAAATATGAGTGGAAGATATTATCTGGACGACTTCACAAGTGGAAGAATGATCGGAAAGGTGGAGGAGGGTCGCAGGGTGACCAGTGTAGCTGAAGAGTTCGAAATCAACAAAAGCGTCGTTTTGTGCTTGGAAAGCCTTCCGAACCACAGGTACAGCTCTGAGAAAGGTTGGCGGTGGCCACCCCAGAAAAACAACTGCAGTGGATGACCGATATATCGTCCTGGTCAGGCGAAAAGAACCCGGAACCTGTCGGCAAACGCCATTGCTCAGCAACTGTGTACAGCAACGGGGCAGCAAGTGCCACGGTTTACTTTGGTAAGACGCCTTCACAAAGGCGGCCTATTCGCTCATCTTCCAGAACGCTGCATCCCTTTGACAGTAGACCATCGGCGCCGCCGTTTGGAGTGGTGCAAGGAGCACAAGAACTGGACCTCTCATCAGTGGAGTCATGTCCTTTTTACGGGTGAGAGTCGTTTCAGTGCCACACGCGATTCTAGACGCCAGTTGATTTGGAGAGAGGTCGGGACACAGTTTTCTCTCAGTGCATCGTGGAAAGAGACCGTTTCAGTGGTCCTGTAGTTCTCCTCTGGGGAGGCATTATGTTGAACGGGCGGACTGAGTTCCACATTTTCGACAGAGGCTCTGTAACAGGAGATCGGTACTATCAGGAGGTACTCCTTCCCCATGTGCGTCTGTTCAGAGGTACCATTGCATCAGGCTTCCTTTTTAAGGATGAGAATGCATACGCACATCGGACACAATCTGTTCAGCAGCTACTGGAAAGTGAAGATATCACTCGAATGGATTGGCCAGCGTACTCCCCTGATTTAAATCCTACTGAACATGTGTGGGATACTTCAGGGAGACGCATTCCGGTGCGATTACATCCTCCTGGGAACACCCAAGAGCTGAAACGGATACTGATTGAGGCATGGGCACTCTTAGCACACAAACTGGTGGACAATCTGGTGCTGAGTATGGGTAGACGATGCGAAGCAATCATTGCAGCAAGGGGAGGACATATCCCTTACTAAGGAACGTATGCGTGCTATTCTTCCTCTTTTATAGACAATCTAGTGTAACGATATTATGAGTTCAATTAAGCCTATTTTTGTTTGATTCCACACTGTATGAATTGTATACATTTTTACGCAGTTATGCTGTTATCACCCTTTAAGTCCAAAACTGCTCTCTCTCATTTCTAAATCTCATGTCTCTCAGATGATTTTTCAGAGTTACGGCAAAAATAGCACCTGTTGCTTAAGTTTTGCACACCAGTGTATTATTCAATAAAGCCTACGGAAGTCGAAAAGCAACCACAAATCCACAACTGCCACTGAATTTGTTCTACATTTCAATCCTTCTTATTGCAGTCATATAAAAATCAATTATCCAAAGGGTCTTCTTCCCTACCTAGGATCCTGAGCTTCGCTTTTCAAAGCACATTGAACAAACTTCTAACAAAGTGCTTCGAAGATTAAACTTACTTGCAAAACTCTGAGGAACTACTTGGGGATCAAGATCTAAAACCCTAAAAATCGCGTACTGCTTCATCATTAGACCAGTACTTCAATGTGCTGTCCCAATCTGGTCCCGGCAACTGCCACTTCTAAACAGAAATTAGATTGAATCCAACATCGAGCTTCAAAAATTATTATTGGCGCAGTCTCTTCAACTAACAACGAAAAAGCTGAACGGGAATGTGGTCTGCCCCCTCTGGAGTACAGGCGCAACCTTGCCACCATTAAGTTTACCAATAAACTAAATTGCTACAATAATGATCTTATCTCCACCAGAGTATTTAACGAACGGAAAGACACAAAAAGGCTTAAAAGATCATCAATGCTCCAACTTGACAAAGACATCAGAAGCCAAATAGAGTTGGAATATTCCACTTTGAGCTTTTTGCAAGAGCCTCTATTTCCCAGAAGGCCCCCAAAGGAAAGGAGGATTAATTTGAATCTCCTACAGCCATGCTCGAAAAAAGAAGACCCACAAACAGTCGGACAAAAAGGCCTTGAGACGATTGAGAAGTTCTCCCAGTTTAACTTAGCAATTGTATATACGGACGGTTCATCTGACAAATCCCTCAACAAAGGAGGTGTTAGCATCTTCTTCCTTCTTCCAAATGAATACAAATTTATGCAAAAAATCAACACAGGCTTAATTGCTTCTAACTTTTCCAGTGAACTTCTTGCGATTAAGGAGGCACTCACTTTTTATATGACCAATCAGGAGATTTCAGCCCCAACAGAGGGCTTGGTAATCTTTTCTGACTCAAAAGCGGCCTTAGAAGCACTCAAAAACGGAGAAACCAACGACCCCTCTGCTATAAATGTCTTACTTGAAGGCTTGCACGGCAATGGAAAATCCCCGGATCACATTCTCGAGTTCCCGACCCTTACCCCACATATTTTGAAACTAGGTATGGTGCAACTGGCTTCGGAACTTCGAGAGGTCCTCTACAGCACAGATGTCATGGATCTGACGATTGCAGTTTTAAAGACACGAGAGGCCATTTAATTGTCCATGGACACAATAAGATTAAAAAAATAAAAATCAATTTTAACTTAGTTTAGTAATGCATCTATTCATGCACGTATAATAAGTAATAAGTATCAGGCAGCATTAAGAAGAAAATGCCCCTCTTATCAGTCGCACTACCTGCTCATTAGAAATAAGATATCAATATGTTTATAAACACTACAGTTCTACAATTTTAATTGAAAACGTAAATATATGAAAATATATAGATATTTGATAACGTAAATTCATTGCAGATCCAGGTTTCTGGATTAAACGAAATCATTTACTCTGAAATGCTGAGCACTCGTTATACAATGTCTATTGCTGATCACTCGTGGTAACAATCTCACCCGTTGTTTTGAAAAAATACTTAGAAATCCCCTATTCGCAACATCTGTCCGTCGTTGAAACTTCATCAGTAGCTTGCGTTCTTGCTTCTAATATCTTTATAATGTTCAGACGACCTACGTTTAAACTGTGTGAGTCTCCTGTTGTCTCTTTTTGCTACAAGTAGCAGTGTTTCTGTTTCATCTGTCCCCAGAAGGAGAAATCCAAAGGGTTGAGGTCTGGCGAGCGTGGAGGCCAAGCAACAGGACCATTACGTCAAATCCATCTTGCCAGATTAACTCCATCAAGGTGGTTACGGACGTCCACAGCAAAATGAGGCGGAGCACCATCGTGCATGTACCAAATTTGTTGCAGCACGCCGGTTTGTGTAGCAGAAAGCAAACCTGATAGGATATTCTGCAGGAAACTCGGATAAGTTGGACCATTGAGACGGTCAGGCAGCAAGTGCGGGCCCACCAGGCTATCACCGACAATGCCGCATCAGATGTTGACACTGAACCAATTTTGCGCATTTCGCGGGACAATGGCATGGGGATTCTCTGTAGACCAAATATGAGCATTGTGCATGTTAAACATGCCATCTCGGGTAAATGCAGCCCCTCATCTGTAAATAGTACTTCGGAGGTAAATTGTGGATCATTCCTCATTGTATCCGTTACCCACCGTACAAATTCCAGCCGACGAGGATAGTCAGTTTCATCAAGTGCTTGCACCTTCTGTATGTGAAAAGGGGGCATCCGTTCATTGCGTACAACTCTCCACACTGACATGTGCGAAACATCCAGTTTATCTGAAACCTCTCGCGTACTGGTAGTCGGCAAGTCCGTAAATATCTGCAGCACTCGTTCTTCCATTTCTGCAGTGCTAACATGGCGGATTCGTCCTCTATCACAGGATCTTGCATGGAAAGACCCAGTTTCCCGTAGGCATCGATCAATTCTTGCGAAAGTGGTATGATGAGGACAGTGCCTTGACGGAAATCGTTCTTGATATAACCTCTGCGATAAGCTGCCATTTCCTGCAGCTTCGCCGTACACCATATGCATATCGCTCATTTCGTTATTGGAATAGGTAGCCAAAAAGTACAAACAAAATGTTTTTTCAATCATACTACCTATTGTCGTTGGTGGTTCATGTACTTACAGCGCATGCTTCCTGCAAAGTTGCGTTTATTGGTCTGTTTCTAAGAAGATGGAAAATTTGCATACATATATTCCTGCTCACAGATTTTTTTTGGCTTTCTTCCAAGTTTTTTTACCTCTTTCTTACCGGATTTTCACAAGGTGAAAGACAAACCAGCTTCGTGCTACCATTCAGTTCTGTAGAAAATCAGCATGCGAGATTTTCATGCTTTTATCAGTTTTGCGATTTTCACCCTTTAAACGTTATTGGCGACCCCATATTCCATTGCATTTTTTGTTCGTCTTGATGAGTACTGTCATCCCTCTAAGTTTGTCGGTGCATTTCAGATACACCCAGCTCCTTGAATATACGAAGCTTTGGATCGTTTCTTCCACTCTTTAGAAGACATAATTGACCGTAAAGTAACACAAAAACAATTTACTTAAGCCTCGTTTCTCGTTCAGAATTTGCAAACAAAACGTTCCAGGTTTATAACCTACATAGTTACTCTCAATATATGATTATTTTCTGTCACTTACGCCCTTTTCAGTTATACGTTTTATACAATTGCAAATCGTTTTTTGACTCTCCTGTAAAATTGAAGTTTTTGCATTTGCCTCACTGTTCTTCCGGTTATTACTTTCTACAGACTTCGGTATAGCATGTCTGTAGAAAGTAATAAACATCTTGCTTTGTTTAGACCCGACAATAAATGTTTCTTTTATATACACACACATATTGTGTTTAACATCACCCCCAATCTAAACCAATTTAATTTTCTATCAACGCAAACGTTATTATTGTTTCGAAAGTAGAGTATGACGTGATTAATCCTTCTTTTATGCAATACACACATATCCAATATTGGTTCCATACAATTTTTTTTTCTTCTTAAGAAAGCAACATACACACACTTTACAAGATAAACATGTGTAAAGCCAATATTGGATAAATATACGTACAATTTTTTTCTTTTTTACTGTAGAAATTCATCAAAGTCTTTCATAAATTCCTCATATTCTTTTTCATGTTCTTCGGACAATGGCATTTCGTGAATTGGCATCTCTGACCTCGTGAATTGTTGGTGACATTCAGAGCATTCAAATGTAGCTGAGTTGTGCCCTTTCGGATGTCTGTTCAAGTCTTCGTTTCGTTTAAATGCAGCTCCGCACTCTTCATAAATAAAGGGTTTTATGTCAGAGTGCGTTTTCATTTGTCGTGTCAAGTTCTTTCTTGAGAAACGTTTCGCGCAAGTTTGACACACCTGCAAGAGTCGGAGTTGTCCAAAATTCCTAAAATTTGCCCTAAAACGGCTTAAAGTTCGAACTTTGTCCTAATTTGACTGATCCATAAACAGCCTGATGTGTCACTGCAAGCTTGTCAGAAATCTTTTAAAACTTTCTTCTGCGGTTATAAGCTTCTTTTAACATTGCCTGCATTTTAATTTCTGCTTCGCGGCATATAACAATATCAATGCTATGAAATGCTTTATGCATGTTTTGTCTGGGAGCTATGCCCATGCTTTCCAACATATTAGCTCTACTGAGCATGCCATCATATTAAAGCAAATAACTGCATCCATTACTTCTATTTTTAGAACAGTAAATCCAGTTAATTTTGTTTTTGGTACTCGTTCCCAAACGAGTTTGTTAAATCTTTCATTTGAGTTCTGCCTGTTACCGTTCATGCACTTTTCAAGCAGTTTTTTGTCTACCAAGCTCCAGTAAATTTAATTGGCTTTATTGCCAACTTAACAGGTTCTGGCAAAGAATGCTTATGAAAGTAAGCTTCACCAGTTTCCTGAGCTCTGTTAAATCTGCACCAACTTTCCATTCCTTCATTAGAGACCAAGCTGCGGATTTGCATCTGTAGACAAACGGTGAATGTATGTCGGTCGCCCACCCCACACTGCTTTTACCATATCGTTTACTGAGTTTGATTCATTTTGAAATAATAGCTGAACCGTAATATCTTTGCAGCAGTTGAACTTCATCATCGGTTCGACGACCACGACCTACAATCCATTTGCCATCGGATGACTTTTCCCTCTTCATCTCGTTACGTAACCGTTTCAATCTTGCTCTCATCCTTTTTGGTATGTGCCCAATGCACTCCAACTTTTCAACCTTCACGTGATGCCCATGAACTTAGGCTTCAGATAATTTCAGGAAACATTTTTGAGTAATGTCCGTCGTCTAGGTATTGTATTTACCTCACATTCCGAGATTCTAATGAGCGGAGAAAGGTATTTAACACACCTTCAGCTTCCATACCGCCACTGAAACCTTTAAAATTAGAGGATAATGGTCGGAGTCAAAAAGGTTGGGGTGAACATCGAAGTTGACCTTTCCGCGACGGGGTGCCTTTGTTTAAGATTCTCCTTGTGGAAGCGGAAGGAATTGTACTACAAGACGAGGACAATACTAACTTCAAAAATAATAAATTTAAGTCCTAACGTTGTAATTTTTGGTACCATTTTAGATTATTACATAAGCTACCATACATTAAAACTCGAATCTAATAACCGTTTTCCTCTAACATGAAATTATATACAAAATAGTACTTACCTGGAGAAATAATTTCCGAAAGCGCTATTCAAATTTTTCCGAAGTTTTAATTGACAGAACACATTAATAAACTTTCAAATTAATTTTAATTTATTAAAAGTAGTTTAATTCAAATTAATGTCGAAGCCTTAAGGGATGCTACGACCTACATTGCACCATTTGCAGTGATAAAATTTTTGTTACGTTTTTCTTTTTTTGAGCACGGTGTGTGAACGAACTGCACTTTCTTCGCCATTTTTCACTCTTTTTGCTCATACTAAGGGTAGGAAAACGCCTACCAGACAATCGAATAGCTGCTGGTGCAGATCTGACTAAAAAACTCTCTCTTCTCTATAATTTTCGTACTTCTCCAAAATTTGTTTTATTAATTGATTTTAAATTGGAGAAGCGGCGTTTCAGTGCTGTGCTTTTTTTCGAAAAGAATGTTGGAGTTCAATATTGCTGCATCCATAAGCCCAAAAAATAAATTTTTGTACCACTTCACTGATTTTTTTAAACATGAATGATGTTTTCATTCCGTCTCCAATGTCTCCACCACCCATGTTTGTTATAATTCATGATACATAAAGGCTTTAAAATATCCTCTCCGGTAATTCTTTTTGTCAGATTTAGCTCTGGCTCGCGTATGCTTGTTAGCATGAAAACGTCTTTCTTTTTTCCTTTGAACGCAATGTTGCCGAGTTGTAACGCATCCAATTCACCCTTACTTAGTTTCCTTTCTGTAAACTCTTTGGGCATTCTTTTCCTTGTTTTCAGTACTTTTCCGCAAATATTCTTTTTTCGCAATAGATGGGGAATTGAAAAATCGATATAAGTATAAATTATACCCTTTCTCAAGCGTCCATCAATGTTTAATCTTTCTCAGTAAGACCTCTTAGGGCTTAACATTTCTATATCTTTATCATAATAAATTTAAAATTTCCATACATAACCGGAAACTGATTCACATAGCTTATATATTTTTACCCTGTAACGCGATCTTTTCGATGGAACGTACTGACGAAAGCCAAGCAAAAAGGGATTCATGTATGGAAATATTTTCCTCGGGTATGTAGGTTCTTTTAAATTTATTTTTTAGATTTTCTACGATTTGTCTTGGTTTTCCCAACTTTTTAGCACTCTTGTCTGAGGGGAAATGCAAAAAGTTTGAATGTTAAGAAATACATCTTGAGGCATAACTGTTGAAAAACAGAGTAACGAATATCGCATTTGTAGTGAAATGCATCTTTAAATCAGGTTTCTTGAAAATTCCCATGAGCATTATCATTGCAAAAATTATTGCAAAAATTGAGCTTATCATTGAAGTTAAAATTGAAAAATAATAAATATTTTCTTCTTAATAAAAACTTACAGAAAATAAATATTTTTTAAAATAATTTCATTAATTATTCTAAATACGATTAGTAAAATTTGTTTTATACAATACAAATATGTATAAAATGCAATAATACTTCAAAATATTATTACAGAAATAAATACATGAGCTACAAATTCAGTACAGATTTTTTATACTGAGAATATAAAATACTTTCACGTGGGAAAAAGGCGCAAAATACATCTACAATCATTTGCAAATGCTGTTCATTAACAAAATTGTTTTAATCATTTTACACGGAAAATTACGAGTAAAAAATTTAGCATACTTACATAATTTAAATTATCTTCCAAAACCATCGTATTTGGCATATTGCTGAGGCTTTTTTCAGCTTTGTGTACTTCGTCTAGAAAATACATACAATCGGCCTATCCAGCAGATTCCGGATCTTGTTTGATTCCTTCACAAAAAAAGTGTTCATGGTGCGAATTTTTTTCTTCGCTGATTCTGGAAGAAATAAAAATTCACCCAATCACTAAGAACCATAGCTGCAAATACATGTTTAAAGTCAAACTTAAGTTTTCTTATGCCCAAAAATAAAAGTAACAGTGTTTTTATTAACTCATTGAGCGGAAAATATTTGTGACTTATTCGTAATTTGTGTAAGCTAACCCTTTCATGAATTTTATGACTAATTTCATGTCTCTGATAATGCAATATTATGTTTAATGATAATGGAAAATATTACAGAATGTGACATTGAAATACAGGCACCAAATATTTAATTTTTTTAATGTCAACAACAGAAGATGTATCTACAAGGAGCACTTTCAAAGACACTTTTCTAAAAGACGGTAAAATTTCAAGTGGAACAAGCAACTGCTTTCATAAACACAATTTAGAAAACATATCGATACCTTCATTCTAATACCACCTATTTGAAAATATGAAGATTTACAGGAGAGGGGGGAAAACCACCTGTTTTGCCAAGATGTATATTGATACGAGTTTTTACTTAAATTAAATAACTCTGAATAGTATTTTCTGTAACAAGGTATTGGAATGAATAAGTAGAGCGCTGTAAGCTTAATAATAATCCCTCAACACCCAAATTTCCCCAAAAATTCTCAAAAGTGGTATTAAAATGAAGGTATCGGTATGTCATTTTAAATAAAGATGTGTGACACATGTGCAGTATAACTATTTTAATGCTGAACGTATTTTCGTTAAACGAAAAATATCACTGGAATAAAAATCATAAAAATCCAAAGTGCAAATATGTAAGCAAAAATTTTGCTTGGCGAGAAGAATTATCGCCCAATTACTACAATGGTTATTAAACACATATAACTGTCAATTGGAAAGAACCTTTTAAAAACTAGAAACGAAAGAACATATCGCCGGTCCGGAAGAACAATGACGTAACTGCAAAAATTTTCAAATGCAAATAAGTTCATATACAATATCAGAAACACATCCCTTACACAGGGCAACATGGATGAACTAACAATTAAAAGTTTGTGCCTTCTAAAACAATGAACAATTTTTAGAGTAACAACGACATAACTGCACTTAGGGGTTGAATTATTATTGTGATTAAATCCAAATCCCTGGTAAATGAAAGTATATATCCTACGTACGCTAATTATACCATTTTTTTTCTGTCACTTACACCCTTATCAATTACTATAAGTTTTATACAACGGCAAATCGTTTTTTCACTCTCCTGTAAAATTGAAGTTTTTGAATTTACGTCACTGTTCTTCCGGAACGGCGATATGGCGAAAGAACATTTGACCAATTTCTTAAACTCTATTATATGTTATTAGATTTGCAATATAAAAGAGTAAAAAGAAAAGTTATTACCTGTAGTAAGAAAAGTTGCCTGCTGCAACCTCTGTCATTTCAGCCGCAATATCCCCATACATTTTCCCTTTTACGGTGCTTTTCGTGTAGTTCGGATGTTTATGGTCCCATAAACTTCTGTTCTCGTGCACTGATTCTATCAGAAAACTTTCCATTTGATGAATATTTGTATGGAGCAGGGATAACAACAGCGTTCATTGTCGCCATGTTTGTTTGCTAAAGAGAAAGGCGGAGGTGGAAAAAACCGACTTCATTGACGTCATGCTCTCAAGAGTTCTCATTGGCTTAAACCGGCAATTTCTTCCTCTCGACTCGAAAACATCAATTTCACTAAGTTTTCAGTCATATTTACCTGCTATGCGTAAAACAAATGCCGAGTAGAAGGCGTCTCCTCGGGCGGCACTCCAATCTACCTGAGGGAAAGGATCCTGTAGACTTCAGCTTGGCCATACTGGCCGTATCAGTTTCATCTTGTATTTCATGAATGTCTCGGCTCCAAAATACTTTGTACAGCTTTTGTGGATCGTACTTTTCCGTGTCGAATTATTTGTGTAGCCCAAAGGCACCTTGGTTAATTGCGTATCAATACAATAATACACATAAGCAAACATCTTGCCGGTTTTTCGAGCTTACGAAATTAGCAAACGGAAAAAAAAAAAAGGCCACGCCACACGCTGCAACTCTTAACAAAGAAAACTAACAATTTTCTAAACAAATAACATTCTAACGACAAAGATCAAGAGAAATAGCCAAGCACCACCAACGTTTCACTCTATTCGCCTTTTTAACGACAAAAATTAGCTCAGAAAAAACATGTAAACAAATGACATTCTAACGACAAAGGACCTTTCAAATAAAACCAAAATAAAAAGTCCAAAAAAAGAAATAAAGTTTATTGTTTTTTAAACGATATTTACATTTTAAAGTTAAAAAATATCAAAATAAATTTCCAATGAGCGTTAAAAATAAAATGCATTAAAAGTTAATGGCAATGCTATATTAATAGAATGAGCTCAGGAAAAAAAAAAAGAAAAAAAAAAGATGCTGCAACACTTCCGAATTTTTTCAAGACTTCAATCTTTAACTTATCCAATTTTTTCTTCCTCTTCTAGACTTTTAAAATTTTTTCGCAAAAAGATGTTTTCAATTTTTAGAAAAATTAACATTCAAAAATTGATCTTCACATTCTATTGAGTATTAAAGAAAATCTTCCTTTTTCTTTCTGTATAATTTTCACTTAAAAAAGCGTTCATCTTCACAAGACATTTTCAATTTTCGGAAAATGATCATGGAAAAAATTAATTTTCATGTTGTTATTGAATTTCAGAAAAAAGATATCATTGCATGCCATCATGTATTGTGTAATTCCCCTCAATGTCACAATGCACATATGCTAAAGCGTTAATGTGGTCCAATGTTCATCATTTTCTCCCGGGTTGCTCTCCCATCTTCTAAACATTTCCTGTAATCGTTATGTTTATTTTTCTCTTGAACCACCCGACGAGAAACTCCCTTGGCTGTTTTTTTCTCAATTTTTGACGACTTAAACGAATACATCTTCGAGCTCAGTCCAACAAACTCCTATAATTTCTCCGCCCATCTCATCTTTGAAACATCCGATTTTTTTCTTGTTCACCTCACTATACAGTGGATGATCGTGAGGATGTTCGGAAGTGTCCTTATCGATGGAAATGAGGTTTCAAATCCTCGGTCTTGATTTCATACATTAAGAAGTCTGAAGAACATCAGCTCCGCTTGTTTGCCATATAGCTGTATAATGTGATTGTAATGGAAATAATACATTAGGATTTTGCTGACTTCCAAGATGACGAACCCCACATAAATGTGCCGGTTGAGCAATATGGATGTTTTTATCTGCTTAAGACTGGCAAGCTCCTCGGAGAAAATTTTCGATGTACGGAAGCTAGGTGCCGCTGCAACTTTGAGTGCACGTCGTTCCGTCCTTGTGATGTGGATCTTCCGTACTTGTAGAAATTGTTGATAGTATTGTTCTGTTGCATTTTTCAACCATAGCATTGGCTTGTGCACGCCTTGTACAGTTCAAGGTACAGAGTGATCAGCGAATAAGCCTCGAATTTTAAATCGGCAAGCAGGGTTCGCGCTAGGCCGAGCGATTTCTGCAATACTTTTTGAAATCCCATTAAAAAAAAAAATTGTTTACGTTTGTGTTTTAAAAATCCAACCTTGTATTTCCCCAGTGTGAGCCCTGGGCAGGAGTCAGAAAAGGTGCACGTCTTTGCTAGATTTTTAAAATGGGCAGCTTTGCGCTTACTGTAATCAAGAAAGTGCAAAACTGCACACAAAACTACACGCAAAACTGCAAAAGTACGTAAAGAAAATTTATACTACTCGTTCGTCAATAAGAATTCATTAATACGTAAATTAATGAAATCATTAATTGCTTAAACAAAATTTATTACCCGAACAATTTCCCTCGTGTAGTAGTCCACCCAAGATGCGATAGAGGAGCAGGGCATCTGCAGTTTGTCTGTTCTTATGCGTGGAAAACGATCTTCCTGAAGATGCAACCCCTGCAGCTTGGGCAGTTGGCATCTAGGCAGGAGAAGCTGTGTCTCACTGCCTTTGTAACCAAAGCTGAAACTATCCTCAGCATCATCCTTGTCTCGCGGGTGTAAAACCGCCGTATATATACAGATGCACGGATGTCTCCTTGCGAAAGCAACATCTTCACGGTCAAAGACTTTGAAGAACACTAATAAAGAAAACAATAATTTAACTTACAAGCAGCACCCCCTGTATTATTACCTGAGGGTGGAGTGAACGCGATTGGGCGGGGAAAAAGTCTCGAATTTTAAATCGGCAGGAGTCGAAAAAGGTGCACGTCTTCGCTAGATTTTTAAAATGTGCAGTTTTACGCTTACTGTAATCAATTGTAAGAAAGTGCAAAACTGCACACAAAACTACAATAGTACGTAAAGAAAATTTATACTACTCGTTCGTCGATAATAAGTGATTAAAGCGAAAATTAATGAAATCATTAATTGCTTAAACAAAATGGATTACTCGAACAATTACCCTCGTGTAGTGGTCGACCCAAGATGCGATAGAGGAGCAGGTAAGGCATCTGCAGTTTGTCTGTTCTTTTGCGCGGAAAACGATCTTCCTGAAGATGCAACCCTTGCATCTTGGGCAGTTGGCATTTAGGCAGGAGAAGCTGTGTCTCACTGCCTTTGTAACCAAAGCTGAAACTATCCTCAGCATCATCCTTGTCTCGCGGGTGTAGAACCGCCATATATATACAGATGCACGGATGTCTCCGTGCGAAAGCAACATCTTCTCGGTCAAAGACTTTGAAGAACACTGATAAAGACAACAATAATTTCACTCACAAGCAATACCCCTTATATTATTACCTGAGGGTGGAGTGAACGCGATTGGGGGGAAAAAGTCTCGAATTTTTAATTGGCAGGAGTCAGAAAAGGTGCACGTCTTTACTAGATTTTAAAATGGGCAGTTTTGAGCTTACTGTAATCAGTTGAAAGAAAGTGCAAAACTGCAATAGTACGTAAAGAAAATTTATACTACTCGTTCGTCAATAAGAGTTCATTAATACGTAAATTAATAAAATCATTAATTGCTAAAACAAAATGGATTACCCGAACAATTTCCCTCGTGTAGTAGTCCACCCAAGATGCGATAGAGGAGCAGGTAAGGCATCTGCAATTTGTCTGTTCTTTTGCGTGGAAAACGATCTTCCTGAAGATGCAACCCCTGCAGCTTGGGCAGTTGGCATCTAGGCAGGAGAAGCTGTGTCTCACTGCCTTTGTAACCAACAGCGTTCAGTCTGAAGGAAAAGTAATCAAAGATATCCTTTTTGAGTGCTTCGGCAGCTTCCATTTTGTGACGATATGCCATCCAAGCACTACTCATTGCAAAATCTATCATGTGCAAAATTACTCTCACTGTCCATTTTTTTGTTCGATTTTTTATTCGGTAGTTGCTGATGCAACGATCTAGGTGATCTACACCACCCATGAATTCATTGTAATTTTTTACAATGGCAGGGCGGTTGATATCTAAGTATTTTTTTTCTTTCTTAGACCACCGGGAACATTTTCCAGAAGGAAGTTTCCCACTTTCTGTTTAGAACAGCAACACCACCCCTGTTATCAAACCATTTGACTAGACAACTTTTGTCATTTCTGACGATTTGGTCAACAGAACCACGACCGTTTCTTTTCATGTTACGATCTGTTTGTAATTCTGTAAGATTTGGTACTTTGATTTTTATAAGTGTGCCCGTCGCAAACACTCTATTGAGTAATATATTTAATAATTCGGATTTAAAGTATCTATCAACATAAATTGATGACCAAGGTTGCAATGAATCCAAAAGCTTCAGTGCAATCTTACCACCTAAGTCGAGGTCACTCGTATCTTCAGGAGATTGCACGTCAGTTCCTTTTCCTTCATAGAATATGAAATCTAGAGGTAAGCCATATGTGTTGCACATAACGAAAACTTTCAGACCAACAGGATTTGGTTTCTCTTTTACATATTGGCGCATAGAAATGTGTCCGTGAAACGGAATAATTTGTTCTTCGATGCTAACATTTCTCGGTCTTTCTTGTTGTAAGCATCGTTCCCGAATTTTGCTTTGTAAAGGTCGAACTTTCCAAAATTTACCAGATTTTTTTGAGATCAAAGTTTTTTCTTTTTTATTTCTAAATTTTAGTGGATTATTTGCAATTAGAAAGGGAGGATCATTAATTAAATCAAGGAAGACAGTAGTAAATTCTGCTTTTGATTTTTTTCAATTGTTCAGTGACGATAAAAGGTATTAATTCTATGTATGTGAGGCAACCTGTTGTCACACAACAGAATGCGACGGAGCGATGGGTTCAAGTCCTGCCTACAGTACTGCTTGGTATCCGGACGAGTTTGAAAGAGGACATCGGCGCTACGACTGCAAATCTCGTCTACGACTGCTCTCTCCTTCTTCCTGGTGAATTCCTGCAAGCCACATCGCCTTTTGCTGTATCGTCTCGTGCAGATCTCTTGGGGATCTATGGCGAAAGATGAATAAGCCGAGACCTGTTCCTGCAACGTGTTCCTCCACCAAGTCAGCTGTGTTTATGAGTGAGGATTTAGCTCGAGCATCTCATGTGTTTGTGCGGGTAGACGTCATAAGACAACCACTACAGCAGCCATACAACGGCCCTTACTTGGTAGTTGAGCGAAGACCTAAGTTTTATGTCTTGCTTATCAAGGGTAAGGAAGTCAGCGTATCAGTTGATCGTCAGAAGCCTGCTTTTTTTCTTCGTCGCCCCTGATGTTCCGCTACAAGAGCCCTCTGATGCAGCTACATCAAAGCCTCCCGAGTGCACAACGGAGAAGGTACATGATGCGACACAACACTTGCAATCTTCCCTTCGCTAGTGTGTTGTCACAAGATCTGGTCGTAAAGTACGTTTTGTCGTCCCTTATCAGTCCGGAGACTGACTTCGTGACTAAGCCGGGGGGGGGGGGGGTTTGCTACTGTGGCAACCTGTTGTTATGCATCATTATTAGGCAACCTGCTCATTGTTATGCATCGTTAGCGAACTCTTTAAAGTTTTGTGGGATCAGTGCTTAGCCGCAAGAACAGTAAGTGCCAAGTGAAATGTTTTTTCACTCGCTCTCTTTCTTGTTGCTGTGCAGTAGTCGTGTGCCCGCATGGGTTGTTGCCCGCGGCGCATGTTTAAAAGTTTGTTTTGATTTACTTTGTTTAATTATGTCTTTGTTGTTTATTAAATTTGTTGAGTTTTAAATTGCGTAATGTCTTTTATCAGCTTAAGTTCCTCAGCAGTTAACGTTTAATTTTACCATATCCTCAAGTTAAATTTTGAGTAATGAATTTACGCCTTGCATTTACGTAGACATTTTCAAAATCCCTACACAGTTGAGTTATTATGCATTATTGCAAGGTGAAACTTTCAAGATTGTGACATACCACTAAATATGTGACATCTGATCAGATATTGCAGTCTAAGTATGTTCTCTGCAAGATGGGAGAATGCTGCATCAATCGAAGGAGTTAAGTCCTATCACCACTTTCAGGTAAGTGACTCGGAAAACATTTTCATTGGAAAGACTGCAAAGTCAACATTGAAACAAGTAAGGGTCACTGAAGTTCATACAAGCAATTTTACTCCCAGCCAGATCACTCAATCTGACATTGTAGTTGGAGACTCAGTTCTAGTTTCCCTTACCACTGCTTTAGTCGATTGTATTATGCTACTGTTTTGGGCATCGCATTGGAAAAAGAAGTAAATTTAAAATATATACGGGCTAGTGGACCTTATTGGATTTGGCCAGAAAATGACGATATTTCCACTGAAAAAATTCGGTCATCATTGAGCAAGTTGCTCCACCAGCCCTTGTGACGAGTTAGAGGTCACTATAAATTCTAAATCAGATGCGTATATTAATATCTCTTATTTCTAATAAAATGTAAGTGTATATTGGCTATTTACTATGTGTACTAATTACTGCTTTTTTAAAAATTGCTTCACAAAAATTTGAAATTGGCACAGTGTCACAGCCATCACATTACAAAAGGAAATTTCCAAATGTTAAAAAATTTAAAACTTATTATAAAAAATATGTATTAAGTTTCATCTGAATCTCCTTCAGTAGGAAAAAAATGCTACAATGATGAAACATTTAAAAATTAACAGGAATTTTAGCAAATATGAAAGCAAGTGAAAAGTCATGTCCCGAGAAAGTCACACACGTCACAAGATTATAAAGTTGTTTTTAAGAAAATTAAGAATTCTTGCAGTTTTATTTTTGCACAGTCATTAAAGCAAATGCAAAGATAAACACAGTTTGTAAAAAGAATTTTGCTATTTATAAGTAATTCATTGTCAAAAATATAAATTAAGCTTTAAAATTCTTGTCTGGGAGTCACACTCGTCACAATAGAATGGCCCAGAATCAGCACAGCAACATCCAACAAATACTTTTAAAGTATGCTTTGAATTAGGTAGCTATAAAATTCCATCTTCAGTAGATCTAGTTGCTTCTTCAACAAATGGTTTCAAGTAGCGATCCATTTTTTTTTTTTGACAACCCATAACTCTGCTAAACGTACATTTTAAAAATGACTTCGGAAGGAATTCCTATTTAAAAATTTGACAAAATTTTATATTTAAAAAAACTATTTAAAGTAATGCGCAGAGCTAGTTTCATTTTCTGCGCTTCTGCGCATGACGTCACTTCTGACGACTGCCATCAGCGCGCTAGGTATGTGAGAGCATTTGCAGCACATAGTATTTAAATTGGATATTGAACTATAAGGCTTAGATACGAAGAAAATAGAGCGCAAAATGAGGTACAAATATTGTTTTGTCTCTGGATATCAATCTAAACTTTAAAACAACTGACAAGACATTTATTTCCGCGCCAATGACGAAAAATGTTAATAAAAGATGGTTCGTGTCCTACAGACAAGACATGTCAGTTGCAGTATCAAAAAATAGAAATTTCTTTTGCTGTATGGATCATTTCAACGGAAGCGCTGTAACCCCCCCCGCCCCCCCCCCAAGGTGATAAGGGGGTTGATTATAACCAGATGAAAAGTCTTCTTTATTATGAGCTGCATATTTTGGTCATGATCACAACCCTTCAGAGAAAGAGGAAATAAAATCATATGCATATGTGTTTAATTTTCTTAGGAAAAAAATATGTGCTTTGCAAGGCGTAACCAGAATTTTTTTTGTGTGCCTAAATGTGCCTCAATAAGTCAATACCCAATGGGGGGGGGGGGGGTTTGAACCCCCAAAACCCCCCCTGATTACGCCTATGTTTTTAATGATTAAGACTTTTCTTGTTGCTATTGTACAGCAATCATTTTGTATCTGCTTTTGGTTGACGATATTTTTGGTTTATTTTGTAAATATTTCGCAACGGAAATCATATTGAGCAAAAATACAAATAAATTTTTCAGTAAAAATATGCTTTGGGTCGAAATTTTGCAAGTCGAAACTCGCAAAATTAACTAATTCAGATAACTAATATAGTTAGATATTTAACTAATTAAGATAGTTACTAAATATTTATGAAAGTGGGTATGTACAAAATCGGACTTACCTTTTGCCATTTTTCAGCATCTTTTTTAATGGATCCCTGAGCGTTCAGCAAGTTTGCCAATTCTGCCCACTTGTTTTTTAAATCAACTCTTGTAAAGTTTTCCTACAAGCGGGCTTGTGAACATCTGGGTTTTCTTCCATAAAATCCAGAATCATTTCAATATGATCTTTAGTCATGTGTCCACGTGCCATGACAAAAAAGGTAAGCGAACTAGTTGAGAAGAGAAACACGCGTAGGAAAAGATTGAATTCTCCGCTTCGAATTCAATTCCACTGGTCTAAAAGGAGCATTCTAAATGGTTCTTTCCGCGGAAACCTGTCACCCCTACCATTTTCTCCAGACGGATTATCCCGCTTCTTCTCGACGTCCATGGTCAAGGTTTTTCAATACGAAACAAGGAACATGTTTGTAAATGTAGAAACTTAAATGCGAATCAACAATTGCAGCAGCTTCAAGTACGTCCTCGTCACCAACCGCTGCATTCCATCCCGCTAAGCGCATAATTCGCTCTTCCAGAGTGGAAAGCTGCTCTTTCGTCGCGGGACCGCCCCCAGTTCTGCCTCCGTGGCTGTTGATTCGGCTGGCCTTCTTCCGCACATCATTTTTTTTATCCGTCCAGCACTGTGAAAAAATGCATGGAATTAATTTCGATCATAAGGTAGTCAGTTAAGAGCACTGAAAAATTCTATGAGCAAAAGATTTTAAATGTTTAGTAACCAAGCACTCTCCAAAGTAATAAATTATCTTCAATATCATGTTCAAAAGGATAGGAGGGGAGTATATATGCTACTATATTGATAACTTCTACATCTTTAACCACCCTGTTTGTTGGGCAGTCCTAGAGTTACATGTTATATAGACGAGATATTTTGTCATGAACCGCTGGGTAGATCCTACCGAACATACTTTAATTAAATCTTAGCATTCACAGATACAACATCAACAGTGGCGTACGCAAGGGGGGTGCAGGTTAGGGGGTTAACACCCCCCCCCCCCCCCCTTGAGCTCAAGTCAAAATTGTCTAGCTGTCTGAATTAGGGAAATAATAGTGCTTTATTACATACTCTAATTTCTTTTAATAGTTTCAGAAAATTAAGAAAAAATTTTGCGTACGCTACTGAACGTCAATAACTGCTAGATTTTTAAGATTTATAACCGCACAGACATTTGTGCTTGACCAATATTTCCAGATGAAGAGAGTGCAAAAGAATGGTGAAAAGTCCATTTCTTGTTTGTGTTGAGTTCAATACAACACGGCAACAACGAGTGTTTGTACACTAGAATTTGTTGCTATTCAAACAGGTAAGAGAGAAGAAGGATCAAGGCGAAAAATCACCCAAAAGTTGGTGTACAATGAAGAAAGTTCACTCTTGTGAACTTTCAGATGAGATTTTCTCGAACACTGGAGAGACTGACATGTTGCCTGTCTTCCCTTAAATCTTCCAATGTAATTTAAAATCATATGAGAAATTAGGCTCTATAACATTTACGATACTTATAACAAAAGTAGAGTTCAAGTCAATAGAAGGAAAAATTAAGAGTTATAGAAATAGTTTTCGATTTTTAAGAACCATTTAAGCAGTTTCTATTAAACAATTATTTTAATTATCATATGCTCGGCATATGCATAGATACAACTAAAAACATAGTAACTGTGTCAGACTACTAAAAAGAAAAGCTACTAAAAATAAGGAAAATATGTACAACGCTTTTCAGTGAATGGTAAGCGATATATCATTTCTAGTAATGGTCAGCTGAACCTTTCCCTATGATTTTGAATTCATGATATTAACATTAGCAAAAGAGCAAGACAAACTATTGTTAGAATACTAAAAAAATTAACAAATAAAGTAAAGAATTATCTTACTTTTAGCCACTTTTGGTAGGTTTTAGTAGCTCCTCCAGTTGAATTTAATGTAGTAGCTAAATTTTCCCACAGCCTTTTGCGGTCGTGTTGAGTAAATGATTGGCTAAATTTGTTTTCGGCTAATGCAGGACGCTGCTCCAAATGGGATGCGATAATTTCAAGTTGTTCTCTCGTCACACTTTTTGCTTTTTTCGCAGCTTCAGACATTTCCATAGCAATCCACGTGCAGCGTCGTTAGAAAAGCCGATGGATTCTTGTTTGTTTTAAAACAACCGATGAAACCGATAAAACGATGATTGCGAAGCGTAGTGTTCATTGGCTACCGGCTACATCGATATATCGAAACAACGTCATCTATGAGGGCGGAGCTATAGGACGAATCCGCGAGGGGGAACCGCTTTCGGTAATTGCCCTAGCGAACGGAGATTACGCTTTTTGCACGAGCTCGGAAGGAAGAGCTGCTATCCGATACGGTGAAGTGGACTGGGTCCTACAGATGCAAGATTAGGCCTCCAGCCGTCGTGTCGCATTTCGTTTGGAATGCATATGGGCTGGATTCTGGATTCCGACATCATTTCACTGCTTACGTGTCGAAAGATTGGAATAGGGGGCCAGGTCAACTCCAATAAAAGCCTCCACAGCAGAACAATGAGTCATGGTGGGTAGTCCAGCCTCCAGTGAGAGTGGAGTGAATGCTAAGGCATTGGCAATGATCTGGGAACTATTTTGCACTCCCACAGTCGTAAATTTAATAATAAGCTTTAAAATGAAAACTCTGAAAATATGAATCTGTGTAGGAATTTGGAAATGAATCAATCCATTATCTGGGATGCTTAATATCTTATAATTTGTTTACTTTTCGTCCTGCTGTAATATGCATGTCATCAATTTCTGTTTTTTGTTAACTTTTTTGTTGAATACTTATTATATAAACAGATCTATGAGTATAGATACATATGGTTAAATAGATAGGAATAATTTTTTTGAAAAATTGATTTAATTTCCACTTATGAACTACCTTTCTTTTAGTACGAAAACAATGATAGCTTAATCATTTTTACATACATTAGTGGACTCTACATTTTAAATGTAAAATTCTGATACTTCAATGGGGAAAAAAAAGTAAATCAACTTTTTTTTTATATGTTTGTTTAATGTTGTTAATGCCACCATAAGACATGAAGGTATTATACTACTTGTTGAAAAAAAAAAAGACAGAAATGTACAGAAAACTTCTTTTTGACATTTTTTAGGTCAATTTTCAAAACACACACACTCGCACTTCAAAATATGAACTAGCTGAGTCATGTTGAACATGTAAAATATGAACTAGTAAAAACGCGATTTTTACACAAATGATGCTTTTGACGAAGTGTTCACGTGTACATTTTTGACAGTTACTTTTTTGTTTCACGCAAAACCATATGAGTTTAGCAAATAAACATTTTAAATAAACATTCAAAAATCCAAGTTACTTTTTTAAAGGGTCTAATTTGCGTTTTTTGGTTGATCCAGTCACTTGTTTTGACATCTTCTTAGATGCCAAAGCGTCTCTTATTTTCCTCTCTACGAAAAAATGTTTGTGCAGATCCACACTATTTGTTTTACAACATCATTAGCTTTGTGTCCATTTGGGCAATTTTCCAAGCTTAAAAATATTTCTTCTGATAAAACGTCAAGAATAAGACTACTAGCTAAGACCTTTGGTTTTTAATTTGCAAAAACTTCGATTTTAACTCTGAAGAAAACACATTTTTAATTACTAAATAAGAATATACAGCTATACTTTTTACTTCAGAATTCGGATATTTTAGGCCACCCCTATCAAATCTAAAAATCCGATCGATATTTACATAGTCTTCAATTGTTTCCTCAGTTATTGGAAAATGCTTGCAATGACTACATTTGGATTTTTTAAAAATTGCATGGACTGAGTAACCTGCAAAATAATTTAAAACCGGCATTTGACTTTCACATCAGTTATTTCTTCTGTAAAAACTGAAATTTTTTCAAGAAATTGGTCAAAATTGCCCTAGATTCTATTCCTTCCCACAGCTTTTCCATCTGTACATGTACTCAATTTTATTTTCCCTAATATACCCATTTCAACGAAAAGAGGAAGGGTATTTTGTATTCTTAATTTATTCTCGTTTTCAAATATATTTGTCTATATTGTGACCCAGATATCTGCCAAATCTGTCTTCTAATACTTCTTTTTGTACTTTCCCTGGAAGGAAATATTTAAATTTAAACTTCTGGAAACAATATTTGGCTAACTCTAGGAGAGCTCTTGTTGAGTTTTTAAGTGCTGTGTGGGTTTTATTAGTAAGTGCCCCAGTTGTTGCTTTCATGTTCTTCCATGCATCAAGCCAATTTCCGAAATTATTCAGATATTCATATTTTACATCTGAGATTTCTACCGTAAATGACTCTTGAAATACATCTAGCTTGTGTTCCCTTTTATGTAAAGTTCTGACATTAACTATAGACCACCATTTGTTAATAATACTAATAAATTCTGATGTCCCTTGAAAGTCTTGAAATTTATTCTTTTCCCCAATTTTAATTATAGCTTCTGCAACAATATCATTAAAAATTTGCATTGCAAGCTTTACATTTTGCCTTTACATATTAGAAGTACACAAGGCTTTTGATGACAGTTTGTAAATTTTGCTAGTTCTCCACTTTCTGCTTCATGCAGTGATCGGAGAACTGAAAAACAAGCTGTTTTATGTGGCAACAATGAATCAAAATCTGGAAAATATAGGCATTTTCCAGAATTTTTTTGGTTTAACCAATTGTTACGAATGCATTTCAATAAATGTAGTGTCAAAATAATAAAATGTAATGGCGAAAGGATGATTATACACAATATTTAAACTTGGAGGAGAAGAAAAAAAATGACATTGCTTTCCAGTTTATGGAATTATTATCAGTAACTAGAGCAATAACTTTCAATCCTAAGCTCCCCAAACTGATTGTCACTTTTTTTTTTTTTTTTTTTTAACAAAATGCAAATCTTCTGCAGTTAAAGTTTTAACAGGTAAAATATGAGCAAAGTCTTTATACTTTGAGAGTAAACTACGAATCATAAAAACGTATGCACTGGAAGCTGCTTCAGTCTTATTAAAAGCCATACCAGTTATTTTCCCCCCAACATAATCAAAATGTGATTTTAAATGTATTTCATCAACCATCAGAATTACAATCTTTTCTTTTTCATTCAAACTAACTACTTTTTGCCTAATGTAGGAAAGAAAATTATGTTCAAGCTGTTCATCTTTTGGATTGATGTTTATAGATGAACCTATTCTGTTGAAAGTTTCGGGATGTGGAAAAATGAAATTTTCAGAATTTCTTTAAAATTTATAGTAGTGAGCAGAAATAGAATTGCACAGGCAGCTGAAATTTAAAATCCTACCTTAAATACTGGGAAAATCTTGAAAAAATTCAATTTTTATTAAATGTTCGTTTGCTGTAAGAGACTTTTTTCATCTTTCTGTAAAAAATATTGGGTAAAGCGACATTCCCCTCCTAAAATGCTACCTTAAAAATCATTCAAATGCCTTAAATATTTTGTAATAGTATTCAATATTTTTCTAACT
Source organism: Octonoba sinensis (assembly GCA_038502835.1). NCBI lineage: Eukaryota > Metazoa > Arthropoda > Arachnida > Araneae > Uloboridae > Octonoba > Octonoba sinensis. Next base: position 85,071,811 of record CM076605.1, on the reverse strand, counting down.
GTAATGAGATGTTTTCAGAGAAACAATATTTATTCGTTTTCTAAACCCTAGCTTACAGTCATCTTTCTTATTTTTACCATTAGCTTTATGACATTATCATCACTGTAAAGTCAAAAATTATCTTTTTAGACAAATACATAATAAAAAAGAGAAGAAATGCAAGCTTATAAAAGAGTACTTACTCTTGAGGTTCCAGTAACTTTGAAATCCTTCCTTCTAATTCTATCGGGGCTCTGAAGATGAACTTTCATTTTCTCCAGTACATTCTGTGTCATCTGACTTTGTATCACATATTTCTTTAAACTCCGCCATGCTGCTGTGACTTTCTGGTTTTGAAACCTTAATGTTATGGGCCACAAATGTCAAATTTCCGCTTCTTTCTGTAGCTAGCCGATTTCTTTTTGCTGTACGCATTAGTCCATAAGTACTGAAGCTTCGTTCAGTTGCAGCAGTTGTGGAAGGCATCGTTAATATTATCAATGCAATTTTTACCAAACTGATTCCAATACAAGTTCCTTTCCACCATGTAATAGTATTTATATTTTCAGCTGACTTCAAAACATACGATTTTCCAAAAAACTGTTTGTACAAATTTTTTTCTGAAATAAAAGTATTTTTACATCTTGAAATAAACTGCATATTCAACAATGATTTAATTTAATCACAAAGACAGAAACATTTTTCATGAATCATTTCAAAACTATTATTCTAAATTAAATTAATTGAATTAAAAAATTTGTAAAGTTTTAATTATAAATATAAAATAGTGGCATATTTAATAGCATAAATTTATTTACATTTTAATTCTGATATTCATTTTATTACAAAAATAAGCAATTTAAATATTATACTGAAATATGATTATTTATTATTAATACATACTTTAACATATACTTACTGTTTAATTATGTACAGATATTAATTTTGAGAAAATAAATTCACTTCAGTACTTAGCTGCTTTAGCCAATACATTTTTAAGATACTCATCATCTTTATCTTCCCAATAAGTGGAAATGATTTGATCACTTTCATAAGTGGGTGATGCAATGCACAACAGTCCCTTTTCTTTATTATGCAAGAACATCTGCAGCTGCAATTGACATTTGACTTTGTCCGAAATTTGTCCATTCTGCAAATGGTTTTTCATGCATTTCAACTTTTAAAGGACATTTTATTTCCACAGCATCCTCTGAAAGACCATCTGCAGATGCCCCAAACTGTGGATATAAGGGGCTTAAGCATATCCCCGATTTTTTAATATTTCCTACTTGCTTTTTTAAAGTAAAGAACAAACCGTCTTCCAAGTCTTTGCCTCTTTTCATTGCTTTTGTCATACGATAACTTGTTCCAAAAATTGATTGGCAAAGAGATCCATCCGACGTTTTGCAGCATCCAGATTCTTTCAATCGACTGTCAGTAATTCGGCCATAGCGCAGCTCATGCCATAAAGATGAGTCACTTTGCAGTGGCATGCATTGCTTTCTGGTAAAGCTTCTCATCCATTGCATTGGCTGCAAATTGCACTAACAGCTCCGGAGTTGTACTAATGAGTTGTACTTTCAAAAAATGTAATTTTTAAAAAATCGATTTCTTGACACCTGAAAAGCCCCTTAACAGATAACTTGATGCGTAATTAAGCATAGGTTCCCACTGTCCTTTGTTGCACAATTTCAGGGCTGCTTTTGATCCAATTGCTATGCAATTTCTGGAATTGCATACACCAAATAGGTCATTGACAACTTGTATAAACTTTATGGTATCCTGGAAATTTCTGAATTGGTGCGGTTCTGAAGTTCCTGAAACAAATTTCAAAGCTTCAGCAACAGAATTACTAAATACTTGAATTGATAGTGACACTTTCATCTCATTTTGATAGAATTCGATGTGCTTCGTTTTTAGTTTGTTGGCCAAAGTCAACCTTCAGCGATTTGTAAATTATTTAGGTTCATAATGTATGACCAGTTGATGAACTTTTCATTTTCATCCGTTAATGTGCAATCAGCGAACACATTTCGTGAAAGCTTTACCATGTTTCATGCATCAGGAATAATAAAAATTTTCTGAGTTTCATCCGCTGGATTTTGGGAATATGATTTTACATCTAATGGGTTTAAAATTTTTGCCCCTAGGACTTCAGCAGCTGCCTAATTAGTTGCAGTTCCATCAATAGTTAGTGAAATAAGATCACCACCTAAATCATGTAGAATTTAGATAGCCTGAACTACGAGGTTAGCCTTCTCTTCTGATGAGGTTCCATTCACTCAAAAATATGCTATAGGAATAGACCATGATACATTTATTCCTACTTCCATAAAAACTAGTGCTTCCTTGGCCTCTGGTGACTCCTCATTTACAATTTCAGCACCTAATGTTGAATAACCAAAAAAGGTTTTGCCATCCCAATTGATGTGTTTCTTAAGGGGTCTCAGTACTTTTCGCGAGTTAACGAACATGCGAAATAGCTCTTTTTTCAAAAATGTGTACCTGGTGAAAGAAATAACTGAGCAAACTACAAGTACACAATTCAATAAACTGTTTAGTACCTTCAAATTGGAATTTTAATTAATGTAATTGTGATAATTATGGCAAAGCTAGAATTGTATTTCTCGTAATCATGAAAAATGCACATTTCATTGCGCGCATGATGCTAGAGTAAGTAATGTGCTAATATTTTCCAGAAAGGTCTTAAATTACACAAAAGTGTTTCACTAAAATGCTATACATCTTTTTTTTTACAGAAAATAAAATGATAAATATTTTTAAAGAAAAAAATATTGAAATTTAATGTAAAACGCAAAAAAGTGATGCAAAAACTGTCATTAAAAAATATTTTTCATTTATTTGATGTATAGATCCTAAAATGAGTCACGTAAAGTACGTAGAAAAAATTTCAGTGCAAAAGAACAGATTTTTTTTAAAATATCATACGCGCAAGCAGTAATTTTACGTTTTGAGAAAAACTGAGTTTAAAGTTGAAATTCACTAATTCACTATTATTTTTTTAAAAAATGTATTTACATACCTAAAACCCTCCCTGCTGCATATACTTCACCTTCTTCTTGTAAAAACCTTTCTTTTTCTTTAGCTTCTTTGAGCTTTTCTGCAAGCTTCATGTGATGAGCTTTAAGCTCGTTTCTCCGCGGTTAAAACTCGGGATGCATTCATATTCATACAGACTGAGACTAAAGAGTTTGATATTTTTAAATCAAATGCTTTGCAAACTTCCATTAGGCCTTTCTGTCCATCATTAAATGTAATAGTAGCTAAATTTGCAGCTATTCAGATGTGATAGGTCTTTGAAAATGGGCTTAATTACCTGCATAATAGCTGCAGGTATAGGGTGCTTATGTTTATATGCTTTTATAGTGCCATTTTCAAGTACAACATTATGCTTGCACCAGCTATTCAATCCTTTCGGGCATTGTCGGTACTCCCAGTGTGAGCCCAAATTGCACTACGCATATCTGCGACACTGTTTGGGTTTGCCCTGATGGCATTACCATAGTATATTGTCAGTTTTTTTTATGACATCCATAGTAAGGCGCCCTTTTCCGCCAATTGTTTTGTTGTCAGACAACTTCGCTCGTTTTTCAAACCATTGAAAAACACATTGGCGACAAGCTCTGAACTCCTGGATACACAAGAAGCCAAATTGTCAAGACTTCAGTTTACATCTCTTCTGAATGCAGCTCTGAGTAGTTTTTTGTGTAATTCGTTTCTTGCTAATGATTTTGTTTTGGGCTCTACAATGGCGTAGCTAAAAATTTCTGAAGTGTGTGCAACAGTCGCTTGAAATTTGACCGAGCGTCGTTTAACCTCCAGCTAAAAAGGGGGTGGGGTCGTGACCTGGAGACCCTTACGCCATTGGGGCTCTATGATTGCTTTATCAAAAGTCCTTTTGAGTTTCATTTCAATCACGTAGAAATTGAAAGATTATTTCATTCCACTCAAGTTTTTTTTTTACAACAAAAAGCATCTTTGTTTTTAATAGCAAATTGTATTTGAAAGATGTGACCTTGATGCAGAAAATTCTGTGCCTTGTCAAGAGATTTTCATAAGCATTATTTTGAGGTGAAATTATTTAATAAACTACAATGTGAACTTTATATGTTCAGTATATTGATGGGGTTCTTTTCTAATAAACCCATACCTTAAATATTGTAACTTAGGTTTTTTTCTACTAAAAACTTAGTTAACTATAATTTTTTTTCACTCTGAAGAAGCCTGAAACATGTCGGGCGAAACGTGAGCCAGAAACATCTTGTTTGTACCACGGCCTTATAAGCCCGGAAAATATCATGTTTGGCCATACCTTAAAGTTGAAAACAGTTCAGGGTTACAGAAATTTACAAAAAAGAAGAGCTGTATGTGACATTATTTTAATAAGTGATGCGTAGATGAGGATCAAAAGTGTATGTAGTGATATGAATTTAAAATGAAACCATTTTAGATATATAAGATTTTGGCATAAAAGCTGCGGAAATATTAAGAACGCAGAATTCCTTTGTAAATACCGTAATAATGAAGTATTTGTATGATTATGTGTTACAAGTTATGCATGAGTTTATCATTAAAAGTATTTCTTTTATATCTTATAAAAAATGAAAACAGGACGACTGACCACTGTTTCATACATGACCGAGCGCTAGATTTTGAAGGCCGACCACTAGAGCTTTTTTTATGTTAAAAATAGCTTGATTTTTTTAACTAAAAATGATATTATTCCTTAAATAATTGATCGGAATACAATAATTATAATATTTTCTATAGGTCTACAGTGGCTGGTGTAATAATTACTTTAATTTAATAATAATCGACAGCAGATCTCTTTAAAAGGCCACCACTGACGCTTTTAAATAGCTTTTAAATGCACTTTAAATAGCTCTTTAAACAGCTTTTTAATGCACTTTAAACAGCTTTTAAATAGCACCTTAAATAGCTTTTAAATGCACTTTAAATGTCTTTTAAGTAGCTTTTAAATGCACTATTTTGAATAGACTTTCAAATATGTATAAAAAATATTTCAATAAAATTTGAAATGTCGAAAAGAAAACCTACTTACTGATGAAATGATATTCCGCTTCCTTTTTTATAGCGATTAGTGCAGTTGAAAGCAACGCTCGTTTTAGGCATATTATAGAAGGTAAAGAAAAAATATACTATAGAATATAAAGAAAAAATAACAGAATATAATATATAACAGAAGGAAAATAAAAACGCTAGCCATTATAAACGTGATAAGAGACGCAATGTTTACATTTTCTTGCCCATAACATGGCCGTTGTTGCCAGCTTTTGAAAAAAGAACCTCTTCCTCTGGGCTGAAAGTCGTTGAATGCTCTATCTACCCCAGTTACTCTATCAAGAAATCAGTCAATTTGTTTGTTTATACAACACTTTGAAATTGAAACAGCTCTCATAACTTCTATCTGACATTTTGTTTTAAAGAACTTGCATCTAATTGACGGTGCAGGAAGCTTTGCACAAATCTCCAAAATACTTCCTCACTAAACATGAAGCTAGATTTAGTTTATATATTATTTTACAGTAGTTTAAGTAGGATGGTGTAAATTGGTCATTGTGTTATGCTTAACATGCACCGATGCTCTAAAATTAGTTTAGGTTAATTTATGAAGTACACTTGAATAAAACTCACGGGAACTCAGCACAAAATTGAAAATAAATATGGAAGCTAACTTTTAACTATTAGAGTTAATTCTACTTTAATACGCAAGGTAAATTTTGAAGACTACAGGGCTCCATACTTATTTTGTTTGAAATTAGGTTTGAGGCAGATGTTAGTTAAACATCAACGTCACTAATACTGCATTACTTCTTAAAAAATAGCTTTTAAATTTACTTTTAGTAAAAAAGATTAAACACAACTGAGCTCAAATGCTACAGAGATTGAAATTAATACACGATAAGTCTTCTTACCATGATGTGTCTAGTATTGACAGATTTTTAGAAGCGCCTTTAATAAAACAATTTTCAAGTTATCCGAATACAATAATTGATTTCTAAACAGATTTATAAATATTAAGCTGCTAATGTTTAGAACTAGTTGTACTTCTAACAAGAACATCAAAGAAAGAGAGAATTAAAAATAGCTAGGTTAAAATGCATATTTTCCTCCAATTTTGATTTTTAAGAAGCTGTAATTATCTCAGAATTCTCTTACTAGCATTGTTTCCTTAATATGTAATTTAAATAATTTAGTCATTCATTAAAAGCTATTTTATTTTTTTTTACGGAAAATTTTGGATTACATATTTATATTACATTAAAGGGCAGACATACAGTCTAATATTTAGGGACTAAAACCTAATAATACCTGTTACGTACCCAATTATTTTGGGATACATAACTTTGTTTTAAGACCATCTATGCAGCTGCTGAAGAGACTGAAATATACCTTACCAGACGTTACAAGGATGAAGCCAATTTTAACCATAATAGAGGGCCTTAATAAATTTAGTTGCGTAAATACAGTCGTTTTCTTTCTAAAAGGAACCTTTATTGAGTATTTTGTAATATTATGATTATGATCCGTGGGCAAAGCTGCATTAAGGCATGAGCAAAATGAACAGATGATTAGGGATTTATCATCAACTTTGGGGGTATATTATTTTTATAAGATAAATATATCATGAAACATATCAAGTAACGGTGTAGATAAATACAAATTTTGCCGTTGCCTCAAATTTTGATAGCCACAACATTGTTTATAAGTTATACATAGGGCATACGGGAAATTCAAAACTAGCGGGTGCACAAACATTATGAGTGGAGAACTCAAATTATATCAGAGCTCCTTATAGTTAGACAGAAACAAGAAACCAACTTTCTAATATTATGAACTTAATATGTCTTTAAATTATAAGAACAAGCTAAAAAGAAGGATAAGCCTACTTCTTGCGTATTTGTGAAGCAGTAGCTTCGGCTTCCGCATTGCTGCTCGACAGCTCTTCCTGCACTGAAGTCAGCGTCAGGGTTGGTCGCTGTTTCCTTAAACTGGCGATCAGATCAACCAGTGAATATGAAAAAAAAAAGTTGAATTTCACTAAGTTTTCATGTACATATAGTAACTGTTCACAATGACATTGTCCTATGTTTGATTTATTTCTGTTCTACTGGATTTTACGGCACCCAAAACACCACCTAAAGCAATCGCGGTGGTATTGAAGCCGCAAGCGAGGGCTGTGAAAAGGTTAGTAAAACTTTATTTCTATCATACATAACATTGATATTTACCTTCTATGCGTAAAACAAATGCCGAGTAGAAGGCGTCTCCTACGGCAGCAATCTAATCTACCTGAGGGAGAGGATCCTTTAGAATTCAGCTTGGCCATACTGGCCGTATCAGTTTCATCTTTTATTTCATGTATATCTCGACTCCAAAATACTTTGTACAGCTTTTGTGGATCGTACTTTTCCGTGTCGAATTTTTTTATATAGCCCAAACGCATCTTGGCTAATTGCCTATCAATACAATGGTAAACATAAGCGAACATCTTGCCGGTTTTTCGAGCTTGAACTTACAAAATTAGCAAAAAAAAAGAGAAAAAAGGCCTCGCCACACGCTACAACGCTTAATAAATTCAGTTGGGTGAAATACAGTTGTTTCCTTTATAAAATGAACCTTTGGGTATTTTGTAATATTATGATTATTAATACTTTTATGTGGTCTTTTTTCAACTATGACCACCTTACCCCCTGCACTACTCACTTTATCCCACGCCATGGAGTAAAATGGTTATAAATAGATCCCAGAAAGAAGGCGTTATAAAATTATTTTACTTTTTTTTTTTTCTGCTCAAAATTTAATGCAATCTGTTTTTCAATACTGTAATGCAAAATACCAAGCAAAAAATCTGAAGGTTTTGAACAAATTCTTATATTTATTGGCGTTGAACAAATTCTTATATTTATTAGCGACGAAAGTTGAAAAACCCCACCTGACCCTATATGATGCAGCAGTCATGTTTTAAGAATAGATTATTAGTAAATAATGGATTGAAAATGTTCTACAGGATGTAGCAGATAATGTGAGCTTACGAAATTCTCTTATAAGTGTATATATACATATCTGAATGTACAAGATACTTAATATGGCATTTCAAGCTATGATACTAAGGTGTGCTAGCAAACAGATATATAACATCACTAATCACAAGAAAATAGCTTAAATGTCTTTCATGAAAAAAATCATGTGGGCTAGTTTAATCAAATAACTGCCCTGGTGACGATTTAAACATGCAACACACAATCGATGCAACAACAATCTAATGAAATCTAGTGCTCTATTTAAATCTAGTAACATTGCTTTGTTTATGTTTCATTCTACAAGCTAAGAAGGTAGGGGTATAAACGATAAGTATTAAAATTCCTTTCTAATTGTGTGAATGTTCTCAAGACATTTATAAATGGTATAAAGTTTTGAGTAATTGCTTGTGACAAAACTACGGCTGAAAACCTTATTAGTGAAAGTGAGATTGTTTTTAATTGTTTCAATATTTAAATGCATCTACAGTAACTAGCTTGTGTATAGGGTCCCAAGATGAAGAAATATCGTGCCTAACAAGCATTTCTTTGAAATGATCTACAATCCTTGTTTGCACATGCTGGCAATCCATAACAAGGCAGAATAACTGGTTCCATAAATAAGTTTTTAGTCATTCAACTGTAGTCTGCAACATGTGTTGCTCTTTCTGCTTTTTGGTGCATAATTATAGACATGTATGTCAAATAAAATTGTAATAACAAATGTCTTTTATAGAGTTATTTTCTAATAATAGAATAAATTAAGTTCACAAGGAGAATGTTCATTATTTCATTATTGACAGCTTGTGTTTGACAGTTTGCTTGTATGATATTTTCCAGAACTAATTAATTGAACTGAATGTATTATTAATATTTAAAATCAAAAGTTGTTTTTCTGGGATAAAGGACCAACTGAATGTCAAAAGCTGGAACTTACATCATTTAAATTGTTTCTAAGCCCAAATAATGTCAAAATGTTTTTGGAACAAATAAAAGGATGAGGTTATACTTGTTTTGATAAATTACATGTAAAAAAAGTACACTATAAAATAGGGAAATATTTGTAAATGTTTAAAACTAAAACAATAATAAATAACTCATTTTGTGCTGAAATACCAAACTTCAACTGATACTATTAAAGGGCTCAAAGCAACTCAAAAGCTCAAAAATCAAAGCATAACATAGAAGAATATTAAACGATTTTATTTTTCTAGAAGAATATTAAACGATTTTATTTTTCTTATTCTTTTAAAACTGTTTAGTTTGAAGTGATGAGAAAATTGCTATCAACACTCAAAATAAAGGAGGGAGGAGAAGATAAGAATCAGACATTTTAATAAAATAAGCTACCGTTTCATATATTTTCTTAGGCTTACCTTATTTGTTGTGTGCCACTAGTTTCTGGAGCGTTGAATCTGATCTTGCTGAAAAAAAAAACAGTAGATCATTTCTACGAACTTTCGAAAGATTATCCGATTGAGCTTTAACGAATGTATTCATTCTTCTGTAACATGAAAAATAATTAAACGCTAGATTTAAATGGACAGAACGATCATACAAACCGTGTTTACCGTAGGAAAATAGACGGCGCGCCGAGCGAAGTCATTTGCGACGTCGTGCGAGACTCCGCCCCGTTTTCGAAATAGGACATTTTAAAAAATTCATTAAAAATGAAATACTCGGAAAACCAAATTCTTTTCTTAGTCCAAGTTTTTTTTTTTTTTTTTGCTTATTCTACTCATTTTAGGAAGTGAAAGAGTTTTAACTAAAGGTTACAACCACATTATCCAAAAAAAAAAAAAAAAAACAGGAAATTAAATTCTCCCATAGGGGAGCACAAGCATGAAACCAGATGGCAGTGGAGAATGAAAATGAGGGGTGAGCACATCGATCGATTAGGTAGGTGGGGTTTGCCTGAAAAAAAGATTTATTCACATAAGATAACCACACCTCATCAACTATTTCTCATTGGTTGAGACCGCAGCCGAGGCGGTGTATGACTTCTCAGGGTTGATACGAGCATAGCTGGAACGTGTTAGTGTTTGGTTTATTATTTGAATTTGGATATTGGGTTTAGCTTTGTTATTCTCAGGGTTGCGGGTACTTTTGTTAACAAAATTTTTACATTTGGGACACCGACGGTAAGAGCTGTGGTTGAACTTATGGCACTGGGTAGGGCCTTTTCAGGCTTTGTAAGCCTCGAAGGTGACGAAAGTATACAGCAGCTCATCAACCGCGTAAATATTGTCAAGTTACTCTGTGTGATTGAGCTCAAGCTGAAAGATCGGGAGCTGAACGGGCCCCTTTCGCACAAGTCGCGAAATTTCGCTGACGCTAAACCCTTTCTTCTCAACAGCCCACTTAATGTTCTCTTTGTCGGTGTTCAGGGGTAAACCCTTAAAGACCACCTTAAGCAGTGTGCTGATTTTCTGCAGTTGAGCATAATGGGAGATTTTGCTATCCTGCAGATATTTCGTCTAAGTTCGGTGATCATCTGTAGACTCAGGAAATACCCGGGCGAATTCGTTGGAGATCCGGACTATGAACTTCTTCCTTACTCAGTCTAGCAACAAAGTTGGCTCAGTTGGTGGGATATTGGACCATGATGGGTTTGATTTTGGGCTCCTGCTGAGAAGCAGGAGGAAGAGCCGAATCGGGGGTTGCATTACTGGTCGCAACGTCCATATTATCGCCGTCCTCCTGGCTAAGAGAGGAATACTGGTTTTCCACCGACAGCTGAAGGGGTTCTCCATCGACCCTAGTGGTCTTGGAGGTTCTCCTAGGGTGGATGAATTCGTCGGTGGTCGTTTTACGATTGTTTTCTTTGGCACGGGAGAGGCTAACGGTTGGATTAGGTGTATTAGTGTTAGTATTGGTTGACCTGACCTGGGAGGTAATTATTAGCTCTCTGAAAGGAACTAAAATTGGGCTCTCACCCTTGACGTCAAGGGGAACCTTCTCCAAGAGGTATGTCGAGGTATTCGTCTCGGTTGGAGATGGACGATTTCACGTCAGTGTTGGTACCGTTGGAGCAGGCTCTCAACTTCCGGAGTTCTGTTTGCGGAGTAGTATTTAATCAAAAGGATGTCATTCACGTTGGGAGCTGGAATAGGTCCCCCAATAAGTGGTTGATCATTACTCGTAGAAATCATCGTATTTTAAGAGGCCATAATCTTGCCTACTTCAGGCAACTAGCATTCCTTTTCAAACTTCCTGACCATTCGGTTCGGTGACCGAAACGGGAATCCAATTTTAAAGGCCTGCATGAATGGAGCCGCAGCTAACTTTTTTTGCTCTCTTCTCCGAGTTGGTCAAATGGAAATCTATATGTTTCCTCGCATTCTCCATAGTATTGCCGCAGACAGTTATTCGTCAATTAAAAAAAAATTCATTTGGGGATGAGGCATTTTTTCTATGTTGAGTATTAAAATTAATATGTGTCTTGAGCCAAAGCTTTAGATTAAATTTTAAGGTTTTTTTTATAAACTTTTGAAAGATGAAGACCTAATGAAGTATATAACGGACGGTTTTTGTAGTAGAAAACATAATTTTTCTTATTATTATTTAAATTGGCCACTAATTTTGTGGTTGGAGCAAATTAGTTATTAAGTTTTGTGCAGACTCAGAAAGCATTTCTTTATATTTAATTTCTCTGGAGCTAGAGAATAATAGTTGTGGAGGCTATGAAAGTACTGATTATAATCCAAATCGGACTTCTAAAATATATTCATATGGAGTATGTAATATATTTGCAATATTTTTTTTTTTGTTGAGTTCTCCATCCATTCAAAGTTAAGATAAGGTAAGGCTTGAGACATGGCCCAACCGTATAGGTTATTAGCGTCCCAATACACTATGTAGCTGGATTCATCATTATAGTTATTTAGATATTGTTATATTGATTTGTTATTAGCTATAGTGTGTCTATGGCTTATCGATACACCTCCTCGAATGCCACCTTCAATGAATAAATGCTTGTCAATGTCCGTGAGCAATTAGAGAGGTTGTTGATTGATTTTCAAATTAGCTTGCCTGGCCAATCCAGTTAGGAGATGTGCGCAATCAAACCCATTGTAACTTTTACATATCTGGCCTGAAATTTCGGAAGACATCTGCTAATTGGAGAACGTCGCTTTTAAAATATAAGTCGTGATAGCCACCCATGTTTTAGTAACATGTATAAAATTTTTGCCATACATTTTTGGCATGTCTTCATCTGTAGTGGATTCATTGGATAATGTACTATAAAACTTTGATTTTGTAGGAAGACTTGTTTCATTAATTTTTTCAAAACTATCCATATATTTGTAAGGGTAAACCATGGAGCTACAAGTGGGGGAGGGGACATCGCTGGTAAAAACACCACAATTGGGTGAAGCAACCGCGAAACCCTGCCGTCATCTTGGTTTGGCCATCGAACGCATTTGGTTCTTTACGCTCGTTTAGTCTCTATGAATGCTTTTTTTTTTAATTTTTAAATACAATTTTTTGAGGTTTCAACATCAGTTTTGAAAATATTTCCCCCTAGTTTATTATTACTTTTTAAATCTTGAACAAAATCATAAAGTTATGAACAAGAGCCCTCATAATAATTTAAATAGAAAAAAAGCTTTCGTTTTTAACTCGTTTTCTCTACACTTTTGTAAGATATCTTGTATTAGAACTTAGAAAATGACTTTTGTTTTAATGAAAGGTGTTCCTTTTAAACTATTTCATTTGATAAATGATTAAAAGTATTTAAAAAAAAAAACAGTTAAGTTTCAGTTTATAGAAATGAGCATGCGAAGATTATTTTTTTTTTCAATAAAGAAGGCAGTGTTGATGAAAATGCCCAAAATCAAAGCATTTGTTAATTTCAGTCATTTTAAAAGCATTTAACCATTATTTGTCTTTACTATAATTCTTGTAAGTAATATCAATATTTTAATCCAGATGAAGTACTGCATTTTTAAGGCACTCTTGTATTAAAAAAGTAATGCTAAAAGATTTGTGTAGTGCTATGTAATAAAGTAGTTAATGAAATCTCTTCTAACATGCAAAAGCATTGAAAGTTTCAAGCTAGCTTTTTTTTATTTTTTACACCTATCAGTTATTATTAATTGTGATAAAAAAACACTCAATTTTTTTTCAGACCATTTAAATTTTTAACACACTGAATATTATTTAAGTGCGTGTATTAAGTGCTTACTCATTGTAACCTTTCCACTTTAATAAATATTGTTTTTTATTTCCCACAATTCTCAGTGATGGAACAGCTGCGCCTTTTGCGCCAAAACGAAAATTCTGCACCTTCTTGCGCCAAAACGGCGATTTTTCAAGAAAATTGCGCCTGCTGCGCCAATTCAACAAAATACCGCCAAACTGCCGATCGTCGGGAGAGATTGGCTCTTGGCAACCCTGTGTGGGGAAGCTCGGAAAAGATTTACTGGCACCCAATCACAGCTCACAGCTTCAGGGGACCTGGAAATTCGATATTTTCTCAATTTCAAAAATTTTAAATTACCGAAAGTATCGGCGATTTTTTTTTCATTAATTTTTAATTTACTGTAAATGTCCGTCCGACGATAATGCCGTTAATTTTTACTCTTGATCATTATAATCCTACTAAAATGCAATAGTAAGATTATTCTACTCATAGAAATTCTTTTATTTTCCGTGTTATCGTTTTAAAAAGATACAATCCTTTTGCATCCGCTGTTAGAATCGGAATTTTTTCACTATTGATGTTTATTAAGCTTTATTGGAAAGGCAAATAAATAAAATTCGCTTTTATTTTCAGTAAAGTCTTGATCTGAAAATTTTTAAACGAAATTCTGTACTTGTTAGGAGTGTGATTTCTCAAACGTCAAAAAGTTAACTGTTGAATTAAGATTAATTTTTATTTTTGGGTCAATTATTTTAACTCTTGTAAAAGATACATAAAATATATCCAATGGTTCAAAAAATTAAAATAAATAAGTGGAGGAATAAAACTGAAAAAAATTAAACAGCATTTGAGAAATCTGAGAACAAAAGTTGATGACTCGCTCATGTGGCAATTTATTAATAGCAGTTTTTCTTTAAATATTTTTTAAAAAGCATAAATTTATGACAATTTATGAATAGATCATGTAAAGTAAGAATAATGATCTTAAACTCATGTCAAAACAAAAAGGATTTCATGTAACGCACATCTTTATTAATAAAAAAATCCTCAAATCAGTCCTCATTGTATAGTTTAGGACATTTGCTTAGTCTATCCTATTAAGTTCTCTTTTATATTTAGTATCAAATGCAGTTTTCATTAATTTCAAAACATGCAGTTTTTGAGAACAAAAGTCTTTTTTTTTTCAAGATTATTCAAATTAGATTTTGGAACTTAATGCCTGTTATTATTAAAAATACAGGGTTTTTAAGGCTATATTAAGGGCTGGGAAATATAAATTAGTTTTTTAAAAGTAATGAAAATGGCAAGACCTTCCTGCCGCTCCATATTACTCTTAAAAATTTCAGGTATTTTTCCTTGAACGTACAATTACATCTGTATTGCATTGGCCAGGCTCCATGAACGTGGGGACAACTTTGTACCCTTTTCTACTTTCTAGCCTCTGATTAAAGTATTACATTGGCAAGAAAAGTGGAAGCAACCATGGCAAATTCAGATAAGAGTTGTACTCCATTAAATTTTATTTTTGAATGTAGTAGTTTCATCAATGTTTCAAGGACTTGGTACTTTTTTTTTTTTTTTGCAAGTTTCTTTTGTCGAGCGTAATTAAATTTTGATTTCCCACATCAATCCATTTATTCCACCTCCTTTTTTTAAGGTATTTTCTTAGGCATTGTTTTAACATAGCTTTAGAAAAATCGCTAATCTTTTCGGTAATTATTGATATTAATTATCGTGTATATCTTAAAATGTAATTCTGAAATTATTTACAAAAAGAAACTATTATTTGCGTTTTTATAATTTATGCTTTAATTTTGAAACAAAATACGATCATTTTGCATCTGCTGAGGAAGTTTGATTGTTTTTGGCTTTTTCTTTTTTTTTTTTTTTTGCTTATATAACTTCTTAAATGGGAAATAAAATTTCTTTTTATTTTCTTAAAGTTTTTTATTTAAAAATTTTTGAATTGAATTCCATGTTCATTCCGAATAGAAATTCAAAACTTAATACTTCATGGCAGGCTTAATTTAATTTTTGTTTCAGATATTTAAATTAAGGTTATATTTTAAAAAGGTTAGGAAACAAGTCTGAAATGTAGCAAAAGTTACTGAATTTTTTGTATATGTATCGTATGTACGTTGCAGTTCATATGTAAAAATTTACTGTTGTCATCGAATGAGTTGTTAAAAACATTATTTTAATGCACATATTTGCAAAAGGTTTACATTTTTAGAGACGTGTGCTCCAAGACTACTCTTTCTCCTACAAAGTGAAGTTGTTGCAGTTTTTTTTTTTTTTGTTTTTTCACTTGCTGCAAAACTTGTCCTTTATTGTCCCAAAAATTGTGTGAAACAAATTTGCTGTTTTGCTGCTCCAAAAGGTTTTTTTTTTTTTTTTTCTCTTTGAACCTGATGTTTTGCTGCTCCAAAATGGGTTTCTGCTGCTCCAAGATGGATATTTTTCTGCTACAAAATGATGTTTTTGCTGCTCCAAAACCAACTTCCTTCTGTTCCATCACTGAATTCTTCTTTTCAAAATTTTTTCAACTTCATATTCTTCATCTGAAGATTCTCCCATTCGGGGAAGTATGAGGTTGCGTTTAATTCGAGGAGTCGAATTTCTGAGCAATAGTCTCTCCCTTAAATGTGATTAAAATTTCTAGCAGCCCTAAAAGGCTAGCTCAAAAACTGCATGAAATAAACAAAAAGAATAGCATTAACCATTTTTTTAAGGGGCATTACAATAATTAGGAATTGTTAAGAATGAAACAACAATAAATTACGCATCGTAAAAATTTTAAAATTGCTCTCCTGAAAAACTTGCTTTTTTGAGTTACGTCACTATTTTTTTCAAGCAACGATATGCTAGGCTACCTTGTCGCCGAAAGTGTTGCGCTCCAACTTCAGCATATGACATGGGTCTAAGAACACGGAGATCTTTGAATCGACATCGGCTGGGTTTGAAAAGGTGGAAATTATGTGATCTGGGTCCAGAGAACACCCTAGTTCACTCATCATTGATTGGTTTACCGAAAGCCCATCAAATGTCAATGAAACTACTTTGGCACCAACTTCTTTCATTAACTGTAAACATTTACTGATTAAATTCTTTCTCTGGCTTCCATTAACTCCTGCTGTCAAAAAATATCGTAGTAGAAGCTTCCAGCAATCGTTAATACACACCAGCAGAAGAACAAAGGATTCTTTATCCAATGGTAGAAAATCGTCACTATCTCCTGCTCCAAGAGTGATATGCCCCAAAAATTGTTTCCCATCTTTTTTTTTCCAAGATTATTCAAATTAGCTTTTGGAACTTAATGCCTGTTATTATTAAAAATTCAGGGTTTTTAAGGCTATATTAAGGGCTGGGAAATATAAATCAGTTTTTTAAAAGTAATGAAAATGGCAAGACCTTCCTGCCCCTCCATATTACTCGTAAAAATTTCAGGTATTTTTCCTTGAACGTACAATTACATCTGTATTGCATTGGCCAGGCTCCATGAACGTGGGGACAACTTTGTACCCTTTTTTACTTTCTAGCCTCTGATTAAAGTATTACATTGGCAAGAAAAGTGGAAGCAACCATTTCAAATTCAGATAAGAGTTGTACTCCATTAAATTTTATTTTTGAATGTAGTAGTTTCATTAATGTTTCAAGGACTTGGTACTTTTTTTTTTGCAAGTTTCTTTTGTCGAGCGTAATTAAATTTTGATTTCCCACATCAATCCATTTATTCCACCTCCTTTTTTTAAGGTATTTTCTTAGGCATTGTTTTAACATAGCTTAAGAAAAATCGCTAATCTTGTCGGTAATTATTGATATTAATTATCGTGTATATCTTAAAATGTAATTCTGAAATTATTTACAAAAAGAAACTATTATTTGCGTTTTTATAATTTATGCTTTAATTTTGAAACAAAATACGATCATTTTGCATCTGCTGAGGAAGTTTGATTGTTTTTGGCTTTTTCTTTTTTTTTTTTTTTTTTTGCTTATATAACTTCTTAAATGGGAAATAAAAAAAAATTCTTTTTATTTTCTTAAAGTTTTTTATTTAAAAATTTTTGAATTGAATTCCATGTTCATTCCGAATAGAAATTCAAAACTTAAATAAAATTAAGCCTGCCATGAAGTATTTTGTTTCAGATATTTAAATTAAGGTTATATTTTAAAA
Source organism: Octonoba sinensis (assembly GCA_038502835.1). Lineage (NCBI taxonomy): Eukaryota > Metazoa > Arthropoda > Arachnida > Araneae > Uloboridae > Octonoba > Octonoba sinensis. Next base: position 85,054,449 of record CM076605.1, on the reverse strand, counting down.
AGGTTAGGAAACAAGTCTGAAATGTAGCAAAAGTTACTGAATTTTTTGTATATGTATCGTATGTACGTTGCAGTTCATATATAAAAATTTACTGTTGTCATCGAATGAGTTGTTAAAAACATTATTTTAATGCACATATTTGCAAAAGGTTTACATTTTTAGAGACGTGTGCTCCAAGACTACTCTTTCTCCTACTAAGTGAAGTTGTTGCAGTTTTTTTTTTTTGTTTTTTTCACTTGCTGCAAAACTTGTCCTTTATTGTCCCAAAAATTGTGTGAAACAAATTTGCTGTTTTGCTGCTCCAAAAGGTTTTTTTTTTTTTTTTTCTCTTTGAACCTGATGTTTTGCTGCTCCAAAATGGGTTTCTGCTGCTCCAAGATGGATATTTTTCTGCTACAAAATGATGTTTTTGCTGCTCCAAAACCAACTTCCTTCTGTTCCATCACTGAATTCTTCTTTTCAAAATTTTTTCAACTTCATATTCTTCATCTGAAGATTCTCCCATTCGGGGAAGTATGAGGTTGCGTTTAATTCGAGGAGTCGAATTTCTGAGCAATAGTCTCTCCCTTAAATTTGATTAAAATTTCTAGCAACCCTAAAAGGCTAGCTCAAAAACTGCATGAAATAAAAAATGGTTAATGCTATTCTTTTTGTTTAAGGGGCATTACAATAATTAGTAATTGTTAAGAATGAAACAACAATAAATTACGCATCGTAAAAATTTTAAAATTGCTCTCCTGAAAAACTTGCTTTTTTGAGTTACGTCACTATTTTTTTCAAGCAACGATATGCTAGGCTACCTTGTCGCCGAAAGTGTTGCGCTCCAACTTCAGCATATGACATGGGTCTAAGAACACGGAGATCTTTGAATCGACATCGGCTGGGTTTGAAAAGGTGGAAATTATGTGATCTGGGTCCAGAGAACACCCTAGTTCACTCATCATTGATTGGTTTACCGAAAGCCCATCAAATGTCAATGAAACTACTTTGGCACCAACTTCTTTCATTAACTGTAAACATTTACTGATTAAATTCTTTCTCTGGCTTCCATTAACTCCTGCTGTCAAAAAATATCGTAGTAGAAGCTTCCAGCAATCGTTAATACACACCAGCAGAAGAACAAAGGATTCTTTATCCAATGGTAGAAAATCGTCACTATCTCCTGCTCCAAGAGTGATATGCCCCAAAAATTGTTTCCCATCTTTTTTTTCCCAAGATTATTCAAATTAGCTTTTGGAACTTAATGCCTGTTATTATTAAAAATTCAGGGTTTTTAAGGCTATATTAAGGGCTGGGAAATATAAATCAGTTTTTTAAAAGTAATGAAAATTTCAAGACCTTCCTGCCCCTCCATATTACTCTTAAAAATTTCAGGTATTTTTCCTTGAACGTACAATTACATCTGTATTGCATTGGCCAGGCTCCATGAACGTGGGGACAACTTTGTACCTTTTTTTACTTTCTAGCCTCTGATTAAAGTATTACATTGGCAAGAAAAGTGGAAGCAACCATGGCAAATTCAGATAAGAGTTGTACTCCATTAAATTTTATTTTTGAATGTAGTAGTTTCATTAATGTTTCAAGGACTTGGTACTTTTTTTTTTTTGCAAGTTTCTTTTGTCGAGCGTAATTAAATTTTGATTTCCCACATCAATCCATTTATTCCACCTCCTTTTTTTAAGGTATTTTCTTAGGCATTGTTTTAACATAGCTTAAGAAAAATCGCTAATCTTGTCGGTAATTATTGATATTAATTATCGTGTATATCTTAAAATGTAATTCTGAAATTATTTACAAAAAGAAACTATTATTTGCGTTTTTATAATTTATGCTTTAATTTTGAAACAAAATACGATCATTTTGCATCTGCTGAGGAAGTTTGATTGTTTTTGGCTTTTTCTTTTTTTTTTTTTTTTGCTTATATATCTTCTTAAATGGGAAATAAATAAAATTTCTTTTTATTTTCTTAAAGTTTTTTATTTAAAAATTTTTGAATTGAATTCCATGTTCATTCCGAATAGAAATTCAAAACTTAAATAAAATTAAGCCTGCCATGAAGTATTTTGTTTCAGATATTTAAATTAAGGTTATATTTTAAAAAGGTTAGGAAACAAGTCTGAAATGTAGCAAAAGTTACTGAATTTTTTGTATATGTATCGTATGTACGTTGCAGTTCATATATAAAAATTTACTGTTGTCATCGAATGAGTTGTTAAAAACATTATTTTAATGCACATATTTGCAAAAGGTTTACATTTTTAGAGACGTGTGCTCCAAGACTACTCTTTCTCCTACAAAGTGAAGTTGTTGCAGTTTTTTTTTTTATTTGTTTTTTCACTTGCTGCAAAACTTGTCCTTTATTGTCCCAAAAATTGTGTGAAACAAATTTGCTGTTTTGCTGCTCCAAAAGGTCTTTTTTTTTATTTTCTCTTTGAACCTGATGTTTTGCTGCTCCAAAATGGGTTTCTGCTGCTCCAAGATGGATATTTTTCTGCTACAAAATGATGTTTTTGCTGCTCCAAAACCAACTTCCTTCTGTTCCATCACTGAATTCTTCTTTTCAAAATTTTTTCAACTTCATATTCTTCATCTGAAGATTCTCCCATTCGGGGAAGTATGAGGTTGCGTTTAATTCGAGGAGTCGAATTTCTGAGCAATAGTCTCTCCCTTAAATTTGATTAAAATTTCTAGCAACCCTAAAAGGCTAGCTCAAAAACTGCATGAAATAAACAAAGGTTAATTAACATTTTTTAAGGGGCATTACAATAATTGGAATTGTTAAGAATGAAACAACAATAAATTACGCATCGTAAAAATTTTAAAATTGCTCTCCTGAAAAACTTGCTTTTTTGAGTTACGTCACTATTTTTTTCAAGCAACGATATGCTAGGCTACCTTGTCGCCGAAAGTGTTGCGCTCCAACTTCAGCATATGACATGGGTCTAAGAACACGGAGATCTTTGAATCGACATCGGCTGGGTTTGAAAAGGTGGAAATTATGTGATCTGGGTCCAGAGAACACCCTAGTTCACTCATCATTGATTGGTTTACCGAAAGCCCATCAAATGTCAATGAAACTACTTTGGCACCAACTTCTTTCATTAACTGTAAACATTTACTGATTAAATTCTTTCTCTGGCTTCCATTAACTCCTGCTGTCAAAAAATATCGTAGTAGAAGCTTCCAGCAATCGTTAATACACACCAGCAGAAGAACAAAGGATTTTTATCCAATGGTAGAAAATCGTCACTATCTCCTGCTCCAAGAGTGATATGCCCCAAAAATTGTTTCCATCTTTTTTTTTCCAAGATTATTCAAATTAGTTTTGGAACTTAATGCCTGTTATTATTAAAAATCAGGGTTTTTAAGGCTATATTAAGGGCTGGGAAATATAAATCAGTTTTTTAAAAGTAATGAAAATGGCAAGACCTTCCTGCCGCTCCATATTACTCTTAAAAATTTCAGGTATTTTTCCTTGAACGTACAATTACATCTGTATTGCATTGGCCAGGCTCCATGAACGTGGGGACAACTTTGTACCCTTTTTTACTTTCTAGCCTCTGATTAAAGTATTACATTGGCAAGAAAAGTGGAAGCAACCATGGCAAATTCAGATAAGAGTTGTACTCCATTAAATTTTATTTTTGAATGTAGTAGTTTCATTAATGTTTCAAGGACTTGGTACTTTTTTTTTTTGCAAGTTTCTTTTGTCGAGGTAATTAAATTTTGTTTCCCACATCAATCCATTTATTCCACCTCCTTTTTTTAAGGTATTTTCTTAGGCATTGTTTAACATAGCTTTAGAAAAATCGCTAATCTTGTCGGTAATTATTGATATTAATTATCGTGTATATCTTAAAATGTAATTCTGAAATTATTTACAAAAAGAAACTATTATTTGCGTTTTATAATTTATGCTTTAATTTTGAAACAAAATACGATCATTTTGCATCTGGGAGGAAGTTTGATTGTTTTTGGCTTTTTTTTTTTTGCTTATATAACTTCTTAAATGGGAAATAAATAAAATTTCTTTTTATTTTCTTAAAGTTCTTTATTTAAAAATTTTTGAATTGAATTCCATGTTCATTCCGAATAGAAATTCAAAACTTAAATAAAATTAAGCCTGCCATGAAGTATTTTGTTTCAGATATTTAAATTAAGGTTATATTTTAAAAAGGTTAGGAAACAAGTCTGAAATGTAGCAAAATTACTGAATTTTTTGTATATGTATCGTATGTACGTTGCAGTTCATATATAAAAATTTACTGTTGTCATCGAATGAGTTGTTAAAAACATTATTTTAATGCACATATTTGCAAAAGGTTTACATTTTTAGAGACGTGTGCTCCAAGACTACTCTTTCTCCTACAAAGTGAAGTTGTTGCAGTTTTTTTTTTTTTTTTTCACTTGCTGCAAAACTTGTCCTTTATTGTCCCAAAAATTGTGTGAAACAAATTTGCTGTTTTGCTGCTCCAAAAGTTTTTTTTTTTTTTCTCTTTGAACCTGATGTTTTGCTGCTCCAAAATGGGTTTCTGCTGCTCCAAGATGGATATTTTTCTGCTACAAAATGATGTTTTTGCTGCTCCAAAACCAACTTCCTTCTGTTCCATCACTGAATTCTTCTTTTCAAAATTTTTTCAACTTCATATTCTTCATCTGAAGATTCTCCCATTCGGGGAAGTATGAGGTTGCGTTTAATTCGAGGAGTCGAATTTCTGAGCAATAGTCTCTCCCTTAAATTGATTAAAATTTCTAGCACCCTAAAAGGCTAGCTCAAAAACTGCATGAAATAAAAAAAAGAATGCATTCTTTTTTAAGGGCATTACAATAATTGGAATTGTTAAGAATGAAACAACAATAAATTACGCATCGTAAAAATTTTAAAATTGCTCTCCTGAAAAATTGCTTTTTTGAGTTACGTCACTATTTTTTTTAAGCAACGATATGCTAGGCTACCTTGTCGCCGAAAGTGTTGCGCTCCAACTTCAGCATATGACATGGGTCTAAGAACACGGAGATCTTTGAATCGACATCGGCTGGGTTTGAAAAGGTGGAAATTATGTGATCTGGGTCCAGAGAACACCCTAGTTCACTCATCATTGATTGGTTTACCGAAAGCCCATCAAATGTCAATGAAACTACTTTGGCACCAACTTCTTTCATTAACTGTAAACATTTACTGATTAAATTCTTTCTCTGGCTTCCATTAACTCCTGCTGTCAAAAATATCGTAGTAGAAGCTTCCAGCAATCGTTAATACACACCAGCAGAAGAACAAGTAGTTTCATTAATGTTTCAAGGACTTGGTACTTTTTTTTTTTTTTGCAAGTTTCTTTTGTCGAGCGTAATTAAATTTTGATTTCCCACATCAATCCATTTATTCCACCTCCTTTTTTTAAGGTATTTTCTTAGGCATTGTTTTAACATAGCTTTAGAAAAATCGCTAATCTTGTCGGTAATTATTGATATTAATTATCGTGTATATCTTAAAATGTAATTCTGAAATTATTTACAAAAAGAAACTATTATTTGCGTTTTTATAATTTATGCTTTAATTTTGAAACAAAATACGATCATTTTGCATCTGCGGAGGAAGTTTGATTGTTTTTGGCTTTTTTTTTTTTTTGCTTATATAACTTCTTAAATGGGAAATAAATAAAATTTCTTTTTATTTTCTTAAAGTTCTTTATTTAAAAATTTTTGAATTGAATTCCATGTTCATTCCGAATAGAAATTCAAAACTTAAATAAAATTAAGCCTGCCATGAAGTATTTTGTTTCAGATATTTAAATTAAGGTTATATTTTAAAAAGGTTAGGAAACAAGTCTGAAATGTAGCAAAAGTTACTGAATTTTTTGTATATGTATCGTATGTACGTTGCAGTTCATATATAAAAATTTACTGTTGTCATCGAATGAGTTGTTAAAAACATTATTTTAATGCACATATTTGCAAAAGGTTTACATTTTTAGAGACGTGTGCTCCAAGACTACTCTTTCTCCTACAAAGTGAAGTTGTTGCAGTTTTTTTTTTTTTTTGTTTTTTCACTTGCTGCAAAACTTGTCCTTTATTGTCCCAAAAATTGTGTGAAACAAATTTGCTGTTTTGCTGCTCCAAAAGGTTTTTTTTTTTTTTTTCTCTTTGAACCTGATGTTTTGCTGCTCCAAAATGGGTTTCTGCTGCTCCAAGATGGATATTTTTCTGCTACAAAATGATGTTTTTGCTGCTCCAAAACCAACTTCCTTCTGTTCCATCACTGAATTCTTCTTTTCAAAATTTTTTCAACTTCATATTCTTCATCTGAAGATTCTCCCATTCGGGGAAGTATGAGGTTGCGTTTAATTCGAGGAGTCGAATTTCTGAGCAATAGTCTCTCCCTTAAATTTGATTAAAATTTCTAGCAACCCTAAAAGGCTAGCTCAAAAACTGCATGAAATAAACAAAAAGAATAGCATTAAACATTTTTTAAGGTGCATTACAATAATTAGGAATTGTTAAGAATGAAACAACAATAAATTACGCATCGTAAAAATTTTAAAATTGCTCTCCTGAAAAATTTGCTTTTTTGAGTTACGTCACTATTTTTTTCAAGCAACGATATGCTAGGCTACCTTGTCGCCGAAAGTGTTGCGCTCCAACTTCAGCATATGACATGGGTCTAAGAACACGGAGATCTTTGAATCGACATCGGCTGGGTTTGAAAAGGTGGAAATTATGTGATCTGGGTCCAGAGAACACCCTAGTTCACTCATCATTGATTGGTTTACCGAAAGCCCATCAAATGTCAATGAAACTACTTTGGCACCAACTTCTTTCATTAACTGTAAACATTTACTGATTAAATTCTTTCTCTGGCTTCCATTAACTCCTGCTGTCAAAAAATATCGTAGTAGAAGCTTCCAAGCAATCGTTAATACACACCAGCAGAAGAACAAAGGATTATTTATCCAATGGTAGAAAATCGTCACTATCTCCTGCTCCAAGAGTGATATGCCCCAAAAATTGTTTCCCATCTTTTTTTTTCCAAGATTATTCAAATTAGATTTTGGAACTTAATGCCTGTTATTATTAAAAATACAGGGTTTTTAAGGCTATATTAAGGGCTGGGAAATATAAATCAGTTTTTTAAAAGTAATGAAAATGGCAAGACCTTCCTGCCCCTCCATATTACTCTTAAAAATTTCAGGTATTTTTCCTTGAACGTACAATTACATCTGTTTTGCATTGGCCAGGCTCCATGAACGTGGGGACAACTTTGTACCCTTTTTTACTTTCTAGCCTCTGATTAAAGTATTACATTGGCAAGAAAAGTGGAAGCAACCATGGCAAATTCAGATAAGAGTTGTACTCCATTAAATTTTATTTTTGAATGTAGTAGTTTCATTAATGTTTCAAGGACTTGGTACTTTTTTTTTTTTTGCAAGTTTCTTTTGTCGAGCGTAATTAAATTTTGATTTCCCACATCAATCCATTTATTCCACCTCCTTTTTTTAAGGTATTTTCTTAGGCATTGTTTTAACATAGCTTTAGAAAAATCGCTAATCTTGTCGGTAATTATTGATATTAATTATCGTGTATATCTTAACACTTTACCGACCGGTAGCGGTTCGAACATACTATGCCCTTTCACCGCCCGCTCAGCTGCAGATCGTCCGAGACACCGGCTCGGTTTCGGCCTAGACTGACGCGCGGGAATATATGTGCATTTCTTAAACTCTGGTAAAATTGTACGCTTCGTGTTATTGTAGGGTAACGAAATTTAATAAAATCTTTTACTTTAATCATATTAGTGTTAAACAATATTTATTTTATCTATTACAATCGTTTTCAGTTTATTATTTACATAAAATATGCCATAATCCATATAACAATATTTGTCGAAAAAAGAAGTTGTTTAATATTTTTTTAAACTATGATAGCGCTCGAAACAGTCACCTTTGTGTAGTGGGACGTTGCAGTATTTACAAGCGAAACCTGTTCTGCTTAGTTTTTTTTTACTTGCACAAACTCTGCATTGTCGTAGGGGTTTTTTACATTGACCGCTGGTCACTATATTTACTAGTTTATGCTTCCCAAAATTTGCGAGTCTTCCGGGATGATCAAATCGGGATGTGGTTCTTGTGGGTTCGGAATTAGGTAGATCCTTACCTTGTTCTTCAGTTTCGCAGTCTTCTATCAATGAAAGTGCCGCTTTGTGCAGAAAATTTTTATATGTAATCTTCTGTCCGTTCAGAGTTGTATATACTTTAAAGGAGTTAAAAAGTGCACAATTGATGAAGAACATTACGACACGTTTCGTCCATTTTTTTGTTTTCCTAAAAATGGAGTAATAGGACAGATATTGATCTGCGCGATCTACGCCCTTCATATATTTATTATAATCTATTATTGAAATAGGCTTCTGTATGGGGCAATGTGATGTCCTGCTTCTGTTTCTAGATTCCACCATTTGTGCAGAATGTATTGTCGATATCATGTTTACATTTCTTTTGCCATTATTCCATACTTGTAATAAAATATTGCTATTTCTAAGAAATTGATGTTGGCCTCGTGAAAGCTTGACCGTTTAAAGAATTTGAGGAAGACCTCTGTTCTTTCGAATCGTCCCGCACAATCGCAATTTATCTTTTAAAAAAATTTTAGCTATGTTGACACTATTGTAATAATTATCTTGATATATATGATGCCACATGTTCTTATACGGTCCAATGACCGATAATACTGTCTCTTCTAATTTTTTTCCATCAGCGGCATACACACAAAAGTTGGATACGTATCCTGTACGAGCTTCAGACAGCACTCTAACCAGTATTCCATATTTTGTAATTTTTGCCGGATTATATGTTTTGATTGACAGTCTACCTCTCCACGGAATTACGCATTCATCTAGAGACAATTGTTGATCTGGTTTATATACGTTGTTAAATTTTTCCTTGAAATAATCAATGACAGGCTGGACCTTCACAAGCCTATGCGAATTGGGAGAAATATCGTTATTATTACAAAAGTGCCAGCTTTGCATTATTTGTAAAAATCTGTTCCTGCTCATAACCTTCGAGAAGAACGGCGTTTCTATAGATGGGTCTGCAGACCAATAATCGTAGAGAATGTCCTTCTTTACTTGTCCCATGAGAATGATCAGGCCCAAAAATTTCTTCATTTCAGTCACCGTGATGACTTTCCATTTTTTCGTTTTTGATGTAATTCTATATTTTTCCACAATTTGATAATGATATCTATTAGACTCCCTCACGAAGTGCTCAATCAGGTCACTTCCAATGAATAAATTCACAATATCCATTACGCTTTCAGAGGAACTTGGCATAATTTTACGCCAGAGCTGCCTTCGAAAGGTTCCAAAATTATACTCTTGTCGTTCGTTGACCATGTATCATTGTTGTCTTCAACATTATTATTCATGTCCTCGTCTTCTGAATCACTGTATATCAGCGGTACAGGACGTCGCTTTCGAATGACTATACTACTGCTATCACTTTCGTCATCAGAACTACTTGCTGAACGGCAGTCAAGACAATCTGACAGGTCGTCGAGATAACACTCGCCGAGACTACCCTTTCCATTCATTTCTAAGGGCTAAAGCTTAGAAAAAAGCACCGATTATCTGAATAAAGAATGCTTGCTGCTTGATACTTGTCAATGTAAGGCCGTGTTCATTCGTCGCCTCAAATGGAGCGGTCACTTCGGGGCAATAACGTCACTGTGAACTTTGGTCTGTAGACCGGTCGAAAGACTCACTGGACAGTATGTCCCAATGGATCAGCATATAATGCTTTTCATTGGATGATGGAATCAGCGCCATCTGCAACCGCAACAAAACATTGTTATTTTGGAGAACTCCAAGGGAAGAAGCGAGACAATACTCCATGAGAACAGAACCGGAACTGCCTACTTGACTGGTTGAGAACCGCTGGCTGACTGCGCTGCTTGGAGAACTGCTGGTGGGCTTTTATCCCCGTCCAAGGCTGGGAATTTGCATAATACAACCTTCATATCGATGAAAAAATCCCGACTTTCCTCGCAGGAAAATCTGGTCGCACCCAGCTGCACGATGAAAAATCCCGACTCTTTTCGCAGGAAAATCTGGTCGCACCCAGCTGCACTCGAGAAAACGACAGCTGAATTTTTTTCAGGGCATGCTGAATTGGTGGAAAACGTAGTCACCACAGATCGGTCAAAAGTCCATTAATCGACGACCGGTTGGTAAGCGCTGGGGAGCAAACGTCGATTGATCGACGACCGGTTGGTAAGCGCTGGGGAGCAAACGTCGATTAATCGACGGCCGGTCGGTAAAGTGTTAAAATGTAATTCTGAAATTGTTTACAAAAAGAAACTATTATTTGCGTTTTTATAATTTATGCTTTAATTTTGAAACAAAATACGATCATTTTGCATCTGCTGAGGAAGTTTGATTGTTTTTGGTTTTTTTTTTTTTTTTTGCTTATATAACTTCTTAAATGGGAAATAAATAAAATTTCTTTTCATTTTCTTAAAGTTCTTTATTTAAAAATTTTTGAATTGAATTCCATGTTCATTCCGAATAGAAATTCAAAACTTAATACTTCATGGCAGGCTTAATTTTATTTTTGTTTCAGATATTTAAATTAAGGTTATATTTTTAAAAGGTTAGGAAACAAGTCTGAAATGTAGCAAAAGTTACTGAATTTTTTGTATATGTATCGTATGTACGTTGCAGTTCATATATAAAAATTTACTGTTGTCATCGAATGAGTTGTTAAAAACATTATTTTAATGCACATATTTGCAAAAGGTTTACATTTTTAGAGACGTGTGCTCCAAGACTACTCTTTCTCCTACAAAGTGAAGTTGTTGCAGTTTTTTTTTTTTTTGTTTTGCTGCAAAACTTGTCCTTTATTGTCCCAAAAATTGTGTGAAACAAATTTGCTGTTTTGCTGCTCCAAAATGTTTTTTTTTTTTTTTTTTTTTCTCTTTGAACCTGATGTTTTGCTGCTCCAAAATGGGTTTCTGCTGCTCCAAGATGGATATTTTTCTGCTACAAAATGATGTTTTTGCTGCTCCAAAACCAACTTCCTTCTGTTCCATCACTGAATTCTTCTTTTCAAAATTTTTTCAACTTCATATTCTTCATCTGAAGATTCTCCATATTTTTCTTCATCTGAAGATTCTCCCATTCGGGGAAGTATGAGGTTGCGTTTAATTCGAGGAGTCAAAAAGTGTCGAATTTCTGAGCAATAGTCTCTCCCTTAAATTTGATTAAAATTTCTAGCAACCCTAAAAGGCTAGCTCAAAAACTGCATGAAATAAACAAAAAGAATAGCATTAACCATTTTTTAAGGGGCATTACAATAATTAGGAATTGTTATGAATGAAACAACAATAAATTACGCATCGTAAAAATTTTAAAATTGCTCTCCTGAAAAACTTGCTTTTTTGAGTTACGTCACTATTTTTTTCAAGCAACGATATGCTAGGCTACCTTGTCGCCGAAAGTGTTGCGCTCCAACTTTAGCATATGACATGGGTCTAAGAACACGGAGATCTTTGAATCGACATCGGCTGGGTTTGAAAAGGTGGAAATTATGTGATATGGGTCCAGAGAACACCCTAGTTCACTCATCATTGATTGGTTTAGCGAAAGCCCATCAAATGTCAATGAAAATACTTTGGCACCAACTTCTTTCATTAACTGTAAACATTTACTGATTAAATTCTTTCTCTGGCTTCCATTAACTCCTGCTGTCAAAAAATATCGTAGTAGAAGCTTCCAGCAATCGTTAATACACACCAGCAAAAGAACAAAGGATTCTTTATCCAATGGTAGAAAATCGTCACTATCTCCTGCTCCAAGAGTGATATGCCCCAAAAATTGTTTCCCATCAAACTCTTCCTGCTCTCGAATGGCCATTTCATCAAGAACTAAAGCGAAGAAGAGCTGCTGAGATGCAGATTTAATTTTTAACTCTAGAGCCTTAAAACTTTCTTTAGTGAAGCCTGGATCTCCACCAGTCACTCTATACCACCTACACGGTGTTCTCTGATTTGGCAAAGATAAACTAAATGTTTGACGAACATATTCGTATGCTCGAGGCGAGTAAAAATGAAGAGTTACAGCAAAAGCTCTCAACTCTTCCGAGTATGACTTAGGCAGTAGCTCATTTTTAGCATTAGCCAATTGTCGACCAAGAAACGCCTTATTAACTCTTGATTCACTTTCAAACACTAAAAGTTCATCACTATTCATTAAATTTTTCTCTTTTAACTCCTTTATTATTGATTTATAGTTAGTAATCCTGTTTTCGCACCTCCTAGACTTTTGCAGCAGTGCTTTAATTCTTTTCTTTTTCCTTTCCAATAGCAATAGTTAAAGTGTCTATCTTCCTTTTTAACTCTGTTTTACTTGGAGACGAGTTAAGATTATTTGATAGCGCACTTGAGGTTTTTAAGGCTATATTAAGGGCTGGGAAATATAAATCAGTTTTTTAAAAGTAATGAAAATGGCAAGACCTTCCTGCCCCTCCATATTACTCTTAAAAATTTCAGGTATTTTTCCTTGAACGTACAATTACATCTGTTTTGCATTGGCCAGGCTCCATGAACGTGGGGACAACTTTGTACCCTTTTTTACTTTCTAGCCTCTGATTAAAGTATTACATTGGCAAGAAAAGTGGAAGCAACCATGGCAAATTCAGATAAGAGTTGTACTCCATTAAATTTTATTTTTGAATGTAGTAGTTTCATTAATGTTTCAAGGACTTGGTACTTTTTTTTTTTTTGCAAGTTTCTTTTGTCGAGCGTAATTAAATTTTGATTTCCCACATCAATCCATTTATTCCACCTCCTTTTTTTAAGGTATTTTCTTAGGCATTGTTTTAACATAGCTTTAGAAAAATCGCTAATCTTGTCGGTAATTATTGATATTAATTATCGTGTATATCTTAACACTTTACCGACCGATAGCGGTTCGAACATACTATGCCCTTTCACCGCCCGCTCAGCTGCAGATCGTCCGAGACACCGGCTCGTTTCGGCCTAGACTGACGCGCGGGAATATATGTGCATTTCTTAAACTCTGGTAAAATTGTACGCTTCGTGTTATTGTAGGGTAACGAAATTTAATAAAATCTTTTACTTTAATCATATTAGTGTTAAACAATATTTATTTTATCTATTACAATCGTTTTCAGTTTATTATTTACATAAAATATGCCATAATCCATATAACAATATTTGTCGAAAAAAGAAGTTGTTTAATATTTTTTTAAACTATGATAGCGCTCGAAACAGTCACCTTTGTGTAGTGGGACGTTGCAGTATTTACAAGCGAAACCTGTTCTGCTTAGTTTTTTTTTACTTGCACAAACTCTGCATTGTCGTAGGGGTTTTTTACATTGACCGCTGGTCACTATATTTACTAGTTTATGCTTCCCAAAATTTGCGAGTCTTCCGGGATGATCAAATCGGGATGTGGTTCTTGTGGGTTCGGAATTAGGTAGATCCTTACCTTGTTCTTCAGTTTCGCAGTCTTCTATCAATGAAAGTGCCGCTTTGTGCAGAAAATTTTTATATGTAATCTTCTGTCCGTTCAGAGTTGTATATACTTTAAAGGAGTTAAAAAGTGCACAATTGATGAAGAACATTACGACACGTTTCGTCCATTTTTTTGTTTTCCTAAAAATGGAGTAATAGGACAGATATTGATCTGCGCGATCTACGCCCTTCATATATTTATTATAATCTATTATTGAAATAGGCTTCTGTATGGGGCAATGTGATGTCCTGCTTCTGTTTCTAGATTCCACCATTTGTGCAGAATGTATTGTCGATATCATGTTTACATTTCTTTTGCCATTATTCCATACTTGTAATAAAATATTGCTATTTCTAAGAAATTGATGTTGGCCTCGTGAAAGCTTGACCGTTTAAAGAATTTGAGGAAGACCTCTGTTCTTTCGAATCGTCCCGCACAATCGCAATTTATCTTTTAAAAAAATTTTAGCTATGTTGACACTATTGTAATAATTATCTTGATATATATGATGCCACATGTTCTTATACGGTCCAATGACCGATAATACTGTCTCTTCTAATTTTTTTCCATCAGCGGCATACACACAAAAGTTGGATACGTATCCTGTACGAGCTTCAGACAGCACTCTAACCAGTATTCCATATTTTGTAATTTTTGCCGGATTATATGTTTTGATTGACAGTCTACCTCTCCACGGAATTACGCATTCATCTAGAGACAATTGTTGATCTGGTTTATATACGTTGTTAAATTTTTCCTTGAAATAATCAATGACAGGCTGGACCTTCACAAGCCTATGCGAATTGGGAGAAATATCGTTATTATTACAAAAGTGCCAAGCTTTGCATTATTTGTAAAAATCTGTTCCTGCTCATAACCTTCGAGAAGAACGGCGTTTCTATAGATGGGTCTGCAGACCAATAATCGTAGAGAATGTCCTTCTTTACTTGTCCCATGAGAATGATCAGGCCCAAAAATTTCTTCATTTCAGTCACCGTGATGACTTTCCATTTTTTCGTTTTTGATGTAATTCTATATTTTTCCACAATTTGATAATGATATCTATTAGACTCCCTCACGAAGTGCTCAATCAGGTCACTTCCAATGAATAAATTCACAATATCCATTACGCTTTCAGAGGAACTTGGCATAATTTTACGCCAGAGCTGCCTTCGAAAGGTTCCAAAATTATACTCTTGTCGTTCGTTGACCATGTATCATTGTTGTCTTCAACATTATTATTCATGTCCTCGTCTTCTGAATCACTGTATATCAGCGGTACAGGACGTCGCTTTCGAATGACTATACTACTGCTATCACTTTCGTCATCAGAACTACTTGCTGAACGGCAGTCAAGACAATCTGACAGGTCGTCGAGATAACACTCGCCGAGACTACCCTTTCCATTCATTTCTAAGGGCTAAAGCTTAGAAAAAAGCACCGATTATCTGAATAAAGAATGCTTGCTGCTTGATACTTGTCAATGTAAGGCCGTGTTCATTCGTCGCCTGCGCTGCTTGGAGAACTGCTGGTGGGCTTTTATCCCCGTCCAAGGCTGGGAATTTGCATAATACAACCTTCATATCGATGAAAAAACCCCGACTTTCCTCGCAGGAAAATCTGGTCGCACCCAGCTGCACGATGAAAAATCCCGACTCTTTTCGCAGGAAAATCTGGTCGCACCCAGCTGCACTCGAGAAAACGACAGCTGAATTTTTTTCAGGGCATGCTGAATTGGTGGAAAACGTAGTCACCACAGATCGGTCAAAAGCCCATTAATCGACGACCGGTTGGTAAGCGCTGGGGAGCAAACGTCGATTGATCGACGACCGGTTGGTAAGCGCTGGGGAGCAAACGTCGATTAATCGACGGCCGGTCGGTAAAGTGTTAAAATGTAATTCTGAAATTGTTTACAAAAAGAAACTATTATTTGCGTTTTTAAAATTTATGCTTTAATTTTGAAACAAAATACGATCATTTTGCATCTGCTGAGGAAGTTTGATTGTTTTTGGTTTTTTTTTTTTTTTTTGCTTATATAACTTCTTAAATGGGAAATAAATAAAATTTCTTTTATTTTCTTAAAGTTCTTTATTTAAAAATTTTTGAATTGAATTCCATGTTCATTCCGAATAGAAATTCAAAACTTAATACTTCATGGCAGGCTTAATTTTATTTTTGTTTCAGATATTTAAATTAAGGTTATATTTTTAAAAGGTTAGGAAACAAGTCTGAAATGTAGCAAAAGTTACTGAATTTTTTGTATATGTATCGTATGTACGTTGCAGTTCATATATAAAAATTTACTGTTGTCATCGAATGAGTTGTTAAAAACATTATTTTAATGCACATATTTGCAAAAGGTTTACATTTTTAGAGACGTGTGCTCCAAGACTACTCTTTCTCCTACAAAGTGAAGTTGTTGCAGTTTTTTTTTTTTTTGTTTTGCTGCAAAACTTGTCCTTTATTGTCCCAAAAATTGTGTGAAACAAATTTGCTGTTTTGCTGCTCCAAAATGTTTTTTTTTTTTTTTTTTTTTTTCTTTGAACCTGATGTTTTGCTGCTCCAAAATGGGTTTCTGCTGCTCCAAGATGGATATTTTTCTGCTACAAAATGATGTTTTTGCTGCTCCAAAACCAACTTCCTTCTGTTCCATCACTGAATTCTTCTTTTCAAAATTTTTTTTCAAACTTTTCCCTATTTTTTTTCATCTGAAGATTCTCCCATTCGGGGAAGTATGAGGTTGCGTTTAATTCGAGGGAAAAATCGAATTTCTGAGCAATAGTCTCTCCCTTAAATTTGATTAAAATTTCTAGCAACCCTAAAAGGCTAGCTCAAAAACTGCATGAAATAAACAAAAAGAATAGCATTAACCATTTTTTAAGGGGCATTACAATAATTAGGAATTGTTAGAATGAAACAACAATAAATTACGCATCGTAAAAATTTTAAAATTGCTCTCCTGAAAAAATTGCTTTTTTGAGTTACGTCACTATTTTTTTCAAGCAACGATATGCTAGGCTACCTTGTCGCCGAAAGTGTTGCGCTCCAACTTTAGCATATGACATGGGTCTAAGAACACGGAGATCTTTGAATCGACATCGGCTGGGTTTGAAAAGGTGGAAATTATGTGATTGGGTCCAGAGAACACCCTAGTTCACTCATCATTGATTGGTTTACGAAAGCCCATCAAATGTCAATGAAAATACTTTGGCACCAACTTCTTTCATTAACTGTAAACATTTACTGATTAAATTCTTTCTCTGGCTTCCATTAACTCCTGCTGTCAAAAAATATCGTAGTAGAAGCTTCCAGCAATCGTTAATACACACCAGCAAAAGAACAAAGGATTCTTTATCCAATGGTAGAAAATCGTCACTATCTCCGCTCCAAGAGTGATATGCCCCAAAAATTGTTTCCCATCAAACTCTTCCTGCTCTCGAATGGCCATTTCATCAAGAACTAAAGCGAAGAAGAGCTGCTGAGATGCAGATTTAATTTTTAACTCTAGAGCCTTAAAACTTTCTTTAGTGAAGCCTGGATCTCCACCAGTCACTCTATACCACCTACACGGGGTTCTCTGATTTGGCAAAGATAAACTAAATGTTTGACGAACATATTCGTATGCTCGAGGCGAGTAAAAATGAAGAGTTACAGCAAAAGCTCTCAACTCTTCCGAGTATGACTTAGGCAGTAGCTCATTTTTAGCATTAGCCAATTGTCGACCAAGAAACGCCTTATTAACTCTTGATTCACTTTCAAACACTAAAAGTTCATCACTATTCATTAAATTTTTCTCTTTTAACTCCTTTATTATTGATTTATAGTTAGTAATCCTGTTTTCGCACCTCCTAGACTTTTGCAGCAGTGCTTTAATTCTTTTCTTTTTCCTTTCCAATAGCAATAGTTAAAGTGTCTATCTTCCTTTTTAACTCTGTTTTACTTGGAGACGAGTTAAGATTATTTGATAGCGCACTTGATGTGCTTTCGGTTATTGAAATAGGAGCATGCACTGTTTCGACCATGGAACTAGAAATAGTAGGTTCCTCCATAGTTGGCTCTATGGTTTCAGCAGATGATAAAGGGGTATACAACACTTCGGGATTTAGGTGGCTTCCGAGATGGTTTATTTTTCTGAAAAAGAAAAAAACTTAATAGATTTAAACAGAAACAAGCTACAGAAATGAATTGCAAAAAAATATTTCTTTCATCACAAAGTTTAAATCCATATAACAGAAAAATAAAGAAAATGAAAAGACCGGCGAAGTCATGTAAACATGACGCTACCGTGGGAGTATTAGTAATATTGTGCTGCTCTCTATACTTTTGGATCTTATAAGCTCGCTCGAGGTCGTTGGCGGTGAGACCGGCGAAGGAGTTAGAAATGGGGGTGGGTTCAGGATAAGAGGGGGCAACGTGCTTGGCGACTTTATTCTTAGGGGGGAGGGTGAATCAATCATCGTTGGTTTCGACTTCGCTTAAGTTGCGTTTCTCATTGCGAACTGAGTTTGGGGCGACATTGGTTACTGGTTGTGGGGAGGGGGGGTGGTAGATTGCGAGGCATTAATACTAGCAAGCATCACGCCCATCATGTGGATTTGCTTTTCAAATAACTCGCGAATTTGGTTGTTAATGATTCTCATGCTTTTCTTGGAGTCAACTGTTTTGGGGAAAGCTTCGCTCTCCTTTACTAAGGAATCGAGGGTGGTACGAATTTCCATTAAATGGTCAAAGGTGCGGGAATCTTTGATTCCGCGAGAGAAGGAATTAGGGGTGTAGTTATGTCTCTTGCAAAGGTCAGAAAAGGTGGTACTTACCCCCCCCCCCCCCCTGCATGCTACCATGGGTCAGATACAATGTTACGAAGTGCAGAGTTTTGTATAGTTTGAAGTTTGCTGATGTGAGATGTGGCGTCTGTGCCCCAGATCTCACTGGCATACAGGAAGGTAGGACGTATAACAGAAGTATAGATGAGTTTTTTGTTTCTAGTTTTTAGTTTGCTTTTCTTTGAGATAAGAGGGTATAATTTATGCAGTTTGGCTTTCGTGATACCAATGATTTGCTTGATATGAGAAGAGAAAGTAAGCCTGCTGTCAATGTTGACACCAAGGTATTTGCAACTTTGGGCGTACACTATAGGTTTTGAATTGATCGTAAGCTTCTTGGGATGTTTGGAAGTGGGTTTTTTCCCTTGCAGACGTATAGGGCTTTAGTTTTGTCTTCATTCAATTTTATGCGCCATTTGCGAAACATTTGCTGACATTGTTTAAGTGACGTTGGAGCCTGTATTCTGAATACTTGACACTATGATTAGGGTTGCAAGTTTGTCGCGCCGCGAATTCTCGTGATGATTTTCGCGATTTTTAAAGCTTTTTCCTAAAACCCGCTAATTTTCCTTATTTCATATTTTTTTAATTATTGACTTGTGAAATGTCCAATTTGTACAGAATTTCAGAAAGCAAAGCTAATATCTGTGAAAGCCTAAATTCTAAAAAGGCTCTAAACTTGTGCCAAGAAAAAATTCAAAATTATTTTTTGAAAGCAGTAACAATCAACACAGATTTCGCCAACTGGTCTCGAAATTTTTTAAAGCATGCAGAGTTTTTGATCCTAGTCAATACAAATTTTAAAATGTTTTTAACGAAGTTAATAATTCTTCCATTTTTACAATATTTGAGGATGAAAAATAACTTGCATTGCAGATATGCTATATTTTATTATATGTTTTCTTGCGAACTATTCGCGAAATTTGACGCGAATTTCTCGCTCATTTTTCCGCGACAAACTTGCAACCCTAACTATGATCTTTCGCGATGAAACAAGTATCGTCTGCGAATTGGGCTGTGAGGACGTTGGGAGCGGTGGGAATATCGACCGTATAGATGTTATAGAGGGTGGGGCTTAAAGTCGATTCCTGTGGCAACCCAGCGTTGATTGGACGAGGAGAAGAAGTAGAGTCTGTTATTTTGACAGTGAATGTGTGGTTTTTCGAAAAGGATTGGACGAATTTGATATTATACGGAGGGAAATCATATTTGATAAGTTTGTATAGCATACCCCTACGCCATATTCTGTCAAATGCTTTTTCAATGTCGAGGAAAATCGCAATGGGGCGTTCCTTGTGGTTGAGACCTTCATTAATAAAGTTGACTGTTCTAAGTAGTTGGTGGTGGGTGGTGTGGCCGTCACGGAAACCGTGTTAATGGGGGGGGGGGGGAGAGAACATCATTATCATCAATGTGTTCTTTGATTTTGGCAAGGACGGTTTTTTCAAGTATTTTTGATAAATGGCTGAAGAGGGAAATGGGACGGTAATTTTGAGGAAATTTAGGATTTGAGTTAAATTTAAAGATGGGCACGATGTTAGCGTGTTTCCAAGGGGTGGGGAAGTGGCTGAAAAGAATCAACTTATTGACGATTTTAGTAAGGTTTGTAAGGACGTTAAGGGTGAGGCGTTTGATGGGGTTGTTTCCAATACCATCACCGCCGGGAGATTTTTTATTAGGTAATGCGCGAATGATTTTAATGATATCAGTAAGTAGGGGAAGTAGTGGGCGGGGGAGGGTCATCATCATTAGAATCGGATTTAAACTCATTGACAACATGATTAACCTGATCAATAGGAGGTTCATGATAGACTCTTCTATTGAGGGTGAAGTTTGCTTCATAAGTGTCCGCTAAGGCATTGGCTTTATCAGTGGGGGTATAGACAAGGCCTCTAATACCGTGAAGGGGGAGGGTAAAATTGTTTAGAGAGGGTGTTATCCATTTTGTAGACTGAGTTGTCGTATGGGTTTGAATTGGCGAGGAGGTTATCCCAATTTTCATATTTTTTAATACGTTCTTTAATGATATTCTGAAGACAGTTGACTTCAGTTTTGTGGGGTGGGTAGCCAGTATTATAATACTGCTTACGGATTTTGTTTTTATATTTGATGAGATCAACAATATTTGAAAATAACTCATTTTGAAAATAAATGCCCTCTTGCTTGCACCTAATGCATGAAAAATACCCAATGTGACTCTTAATGTTTAAAATGAATGATTTAGCAGGGGAATCACAAACAAATCCTTTTATTTTCACTATTACTTTTCTGTTATTCAATTCAAAACCTTGGTGGAAAAGTAAAGCGGCTTCCGCAACAAAATCTTCCAAGAATGAAGTACAATTACTGGGTTTCTTTGTGCCAAAATAAACCCCAATAGGAAAAACAGAAGAGGCCAAATGAGGAATATTTGAAATTTTGAAGTCTGGAAAACCTTTAAGCAATGATAAAATAGTTCTTTATGCCGATATGAAAATAAGAACCAGGTGCTACCAATGTAGATGGAACGGATTTTGGGGTTTTCAGAAAGGTTCTACCGTCTTTCGGAAGGAAATTAAAACATCGGTGAGTGCGAAGAATACACAATAATGCAGAAATTGCAAGCAAGGATATATTAAAAGTTATGCACCAATTTCTCAATGAATCAATAAAATTATCATTTGAATCAGGCTCGACATTTTCGTCTGATTCATCCGATTCGGGTCGATCATCAACAAGTTGCAAAACGTCCTGACTTATTACGTTAAGGGGACCGGTAAGTCCTATCTCCGCCATGTTAAATTCACGATTTTTATGTATCTTTTTCTCTGAAATGATAAAAGATAGGGTTTTGAAATTTTTACAGCAGTTACAATAACATGTTTTACATACTTTAACAGACTACTTTCTTTATAAGTAAAAATGAAAAATTATTATTAATTATTTATTGAACATCACTTTGAACTAAGCATTTTTGGTCTAACTTCACTGCTTAAAATAAATAATTCTTAAAAAATCATCAAACCCCTGTGTTAAAGTATGTAATATAACATAGTATAAGTGTCATTAAAAAATTGAGTTCTTAAGTTTCATAGATATTAAGAAAAAGGAACTCGAACCTGAAAAATCCAAGTTTTGAGAAAAACACATTTAAAGAGTTCATTGATACTTTTACTGGTTATTAAGTAGCTAAATTTAATAAAATCCTGGTTTGTACGAAGGATTATCCCCTTCTTCTGTTTCATAAGACTCTTCAAGTTTCCTTTTTGCAGTTTTATTTCTTTTCCTGGCATTTTTTTGATAGTCGGATAGTTTCCGCTCTCTGTCGATAGCACGTTCTTTATCTAAATCATTCACACTTTTCACACAGTGATGACCAGGAGGAATTCCAATCTTGGATAAAGTATGACACTTAGTTATATTTCCTATATTAAAGCATGAAATAGCATCAAAAACACCAAATTTTAAAGTTTCAATGCTCACAAATACAGTTTTTGGCACTCGAGTCCAAATGACACTGTTCACAGATTCATTGGGATTTTAAATTTTCCCATGAAGACATTTTTTCAGCAGATCAGGATTTGCCAAGTCTCTGAACACTGGCTTGATGACTTCCATTATTGGAAGAGGAATATGTGTGCTTGGTGTGATCATATGTTTTGCCTTTGGCTTGTGCACATTGAAATCCACACCAACTTTCATATCCAACTGGACAGAGTCCATGATTTGGATTTTCATTGCTTGACAGCAAATGAAAATATTCCGCCCAAACAGCTTGCTGCATTTTTTTTTTTTTTTTGAAGGGATCCAATATTTCTTCTAATTGCTAAGCCATAAAATGTCTGGATCTTAATAATATTATCAGTTAGCCTGTTTTTACCCCCTAATGACTTTCCATTACTAAGTTTTTTTTCCAGAATACTTTTTCTTCAGATCAGCTAACCGACTTCCCATTCTTTTTTGATGTGCCTAATTTCTCTATATTTTGGTCGCCATAAATTTTAGATAACTACATTTTTATAAGCCTTTGAATCCCCATCTCCAAGGTATTTTACATATCGAGCATTATACAATGTTTGTGATCTGTTGAAAATTTCTTTGACACCACTGACTTCCATTTCACCACTTGTCCCACTAATTGGCAGTGCATGTATCTAAGTGAACTGACTGATTTTTTTTTGAGGACCCTTACAAAATCAAGACATAATTGCTACATCGATCACTTTTCCTGTATCAACACTCGTTGCTGTGACAACACCATTATGAAATAGATGGCCACGCTTTTGCCATGTGCCATCAAAGGCAACACACAAATCCCTATTATTTTCGTTAACAGATATGCATTCTTCAGCTGCAGCTTTCATTTGCTCAGTACATACTTGTTCTGACACAGCAGTCAAAGCATTTGTGTATGTTAAAAATCTTGTGGGTGGCGGTGGTAAATTCATCACTCCACACAAAATTCTACCAGCTGTTCGACCTTTACCAATACTGCGAAGAGCATACACAAATCTCAAATTTAAATCATACCAGCAACTTTCAGGGTTGTCACTGCAGGGTTGCTGCTTGATGCAGAGCTACTACAAAAATCCGCATTTTCACCCGAATCAATTTCTGAAGTACTATTTTTACTAACATTAGTCAATTCGGAAATCTTTCTAATTTTAGACTGAGGATGTAAGTTTATAAACAATTTTCTTGATGGAAAAGACATTTTTACTTATATGAGAGATCAGCACTTACTCGAAATCAGCACAGTTAACAGTCACCACGTGCGACTTAACAAACGAAATACAAGCAAGGAAGCAAGATGGATACCGACTGTGAATTTGAACTGTGTCCAGCGGGCACGAGGAACAGGGTTAGTAGATTCTCACAGCCATTCCAAATCGCCAAAAGAAGCAGCTAAGTTGCCGAGAGTCGAAACAAAGTTCTTCAATTTTTCAACATTAGTTTATTTTTAAAACGCAATTTTTATCCTGAAAACATAAATAAACGAAAATAAAATTTAGTTCGATTACTAAATGGAATTTTCGACCGTGGAAAGTAGCCCAATGAGCGACTTTTTGCCCAATGTAGCAACATTGGAAGGCCCGCTGAAAGGAACAATGAGTAATATTTTTAACGCATGCGTAGCTATCGGGGAATGCTCCCATTGGTTATTAGCTACCTTGACGGTGACAGTATTATATCAATATTTATTTCTTACTGATTTTGACCCCGCCGCTGACAATACTTATGTAATGTTGATATTAGAGCAAAATAACAATATTGTCATTGCCAGCCGAATAACAATATTGCATTCATATTCTAAATGCAGTATTGTTAAGTAAATATATATGTAATCTTTATAGCAGTATTAACAGTGTCAATAATGACGCTGTCAATGCATTATCAAGCTTTATCAAGATTGATGCAATATGTTTTGCTAATAGGGATAGGGTTTTTGGCATTCGTGAGTTAGGTGGTTTTCGGCGCGGGTCAGACAACGGAGGGGGGTGGGGGGTCGAACAAAAGTCGGAGTGGTGGAAGAAACGTTGGCATTTATAGCACTGTGGTAGCGTTTTTCGCTTTAAGGGTTCGATTTTGACACGAATAAAGGAGATGGTGTCAGTTTTCCATATCTTCAGGTTAGTGGTGGTCTTCTGACATTGGACGAGAAAGAGGGGAATTTGACTTAATTTTTTCCCTGAGTTATTTGCGTGATATATTCTGCGTTGATACCTTTCCTTAGGAGGTCTTTGGCAATTGGGGACGGGCTCGTGTCCATATGGAGCTCCCTAATGACATCTTTAATGAGTTTTTCGTCCGGGAAAGGGTAGGTGTTGTTTTCAATTTTCTTTTGATCAATGAAGTTCTTACTAATCCTGTATGAATTTATTGATGTTGGTTGAAGATGTAGGGTGTCCCTATTTGTTATGGTGGCTTCTACTGCATTTTCGGTTATGGAGTTTAGCTCTTTTACCAATTCAATTGAATTTTGTACTTGGGATACGATAATTGGGGCAATTTTGCTGCCTTAGTGATTCGGGTATAGAGAGGGGCATCTGGGCGGTCACCTTTTGAGTGTGAGATGAGGCATTGGTTGCTCTGGTGTACGGTTGAGGTTGAGCGAAGGGTGTACTTGGGATGTTCGTAGGATTTGCGGGAAATATGGCAGGAAACGTACGAATTGGAAAGGTTCTTTGACCCCAATTGTTCTTTTTAGGTCTAACGTGTGAAACCTTCAGGGTTTTCATTGATAGGGGTTTCATTTAAAAACATCTCGGCGTCAATTTGGTCATCAATAACCGACGGTGGGATATTTTCCACAACCGTGTCGTTAGATTTCTTTGGTCTATTGCAATCTTCATGGTCCTGAAGTGGTCTCTTAGGTGGACCTTTCCGTTTAATGGCTTCATATTCGGCTTGGACTTCTAAGAAGTCGCGTTTGATTTTCTCCATCACAGTGGCATGCTGAGCTTGCAAATTTACTTATCTTTTGTCGGCGATTTTAGAAATGATGCTTTCTTTGATATTTTTGCATTCGAATATTTCTTGCTTATCATGGTCGGATAGCTTTGCTAAGAAAGGTTCGTATTGTTTAAGGAAGGAGTTAAGGTTTTTTAGGATCTTTTTGAGGGCATTTCCTGTTTTAGCGTTAGCTACTTTTTTGGTTAAAGAGTCTAGAGTTAAGTGAATAGGTTGAGATAAGATGCCAGAGAAAAGAAAAGAAGAATCTCAGCACAGATCATCATTCCCTGAGACAGAGGTAGAATTTTCATCAGAAAGCATGATAGCATCAGAAGGAGACAGGAAATAGGGAACTACTGTGATATAACCCCCCCCCCCCCTGGCGACTTTTTTCCTTGCGCCAAAAAAGCGATTTTTTTTTTCTGTCGCCAACTCCTAAAATAATACATTTATCTTGACACTAATGTTTTTCGCCAAGAATATCACACAATACCCAAAACAACACAATATCAAAACATTTCAATAAAAATACTCCTTCCACAAAAATAACAAAAAAATACTCACTTTTTTCTTGCAATCCAGATTCTTTCAACAAAATGTGATTCTTTCACTTCAAAAAAAAAATTCCTTTTCACGAAAAAAAAAAAGGTAAGTGGTAGTATGTAGTGGTTTCATACAACCCCTTCTCCCCTATTTATTCACAATTTCAAATTCATACCAATTAATTTCCCGTACTATTTCCAAAAAAGCGTTATATCTATCACTATCTCTAAATTCGCAATGTTTTTAAAACAAATAATATGCAAGATAAAATTTAAAATCCCCCTTTCTATTGTAATTCGGTAATGCACTTTTCACGTGTCTCCACGTGCTTTCAATAGAATTAGTGTGGCATCCTGTGTCCGGATCCACAAAACATAAATCGTGATTTACAATTAAATGTTGAAATCCCTCTTTCCCCAAAGTAGCGCAAGCAGCCCACCCGTCCGAATATATAGTACTTCCTTTATGAATCCATTCTTTTATTACCGACAGTAATGTATCCCTGGTTTATAGAAGCATATCAACTTTAAAGATGGAATTGACGCCTTCAGTGTGGTCCAATTGGACTTGGAAGATCGGGAGTGGGATGGATCCCTTTCGCACAAGTTGGGAGACCTTATTGACCGTGTAGCCAAGTTCACATATGGCCCACTTTATATCGTCTTTGTCCGTATGGACAGGGAGACCCTTTACTACTACTTTTAAAGGTTTATTAAACTTTGGTAGAGTAAGGTAGTAGGGGATTTTGTTATTAGACAGAAAGGCAGTTAGCTTTCTATGATCTTCTGAAGAGGCCGGAAAGATCCTGGCAAATTCGCCCGAGATTCGGACTTTGAAGGTGGCGCCAGCTTCCTTGTCCAGCCTAGCCACAAATTCAGCGTAGCTTTTGGGATATTGTGCAAGAATTGGTTTGATTTTTTTTTTTTTTTGGGGGGGGGAGGAGGGTTTTCATCGATAAGTTTATCCTCGTCATCTTCATTGGTATCATCTGGAATTAACATTTCCTCGGTATCGCCATCCTGGCTGAGTGGGGCATATTGATTGTCTAAATTTAGTTGATATTTATCAATTACACGCTTAACTTTGGCAGATTTATTTGGGCTTTGGAAGCCATCTGATATTGTTTTTCTCTTCTCAAGGATTGGGGGTGGAGAGTTATTAACGTTAGTGGTGTTAGTGTTAGGAACCCTATCGGGATTAGTGTTGATTAAGCTATTGTTGTTAACTAGAGGCAACACCAGAGGGTTCTCACCATTTTCGTCCAGCGGCGCCAGGGCATGGAGTTGGATGGAGATGGCTGTATCGTCTAAGCTCCATCGGTTGAAACCCTCAATGTCTCCGGCGCGGATGAGCCATCTTTCGTCGCAGCTCCGTCTGAACCGCTGAATTAGGTGGTCCACTTCCGGTGTTGCTCCTGAAGCCATGTAATAAATCTGTTGATGATTCATCTGGATAGGAGTGCTGAACAGCGGCGTAGGGGTGGGCACGGAAGTACCGGGAACGTTCGATAGTGCCATATTACCAGACCTAGTGAAATAAGATATTCCTTCTTCCGCGAGCGTCCGTCGCTCACGGGGTCCAAGGTGGGAATGAAACTGAATGCTTTCGTTCCGTTTACTCGCAGCGTCACTATAGGGTTATAGATTTCGAAACTCATCGCGCATTCTACAACATGACGTAAACCACAGATCAGGTTTGCCACATTTTCAAACATTCATCGCCAAATCAACTACGCTAAAATGGCGCCAAAGTTCAAATGAAGCCAAGGGGGGATTATATCACAGTAGTACGGGAAATAGAAGTAGAGGTAGTCATGCTGAAAAGTCAAGCTGGAAGAGTCCCAGCCATGATGGAAAAGAAGAAAATCAAGCCGTGAGGCTTTCTTTCCAGAAGGAACTAACTTCACCGGTGACATAGTGCAGACATCAAGCAATAAGTATTCTTAACTGCGCACAGAAAATTCGAGGGAGCGTGGAATCACCTACTTGAAGTGGAACAGTTGCAATACACGTTCGCAGTAGTCAAGATCCCAGTGGTGTGTGTGAGTGAAGAGTGATTGATAAAATCACTACTGATACCAATTAGCGACATAGTGTTTAAAATGTCTCATTGGTTTTTAGAAACTATGACATCAAAGAAATTAACCAATGACTTTCTTGAAAAGTGACATCACACAAACCATCCAATTAAAATTAGTTCAGGTTTTACTGTAAAACCATGTGTATGAGAGGGTCGTGTTCAGAGTCTGATTTCACCATTTAATCAAATGACTAATTGATAACGAGATCAACTGAGCTTGAATCACACCAAGAGAATGAGCAGTAACCATATGACTAATGGTCACACAGGGGCCCTTTCTGGGCTAGGGGACTGGGTTTTGAAACACTCAAGCTTCCAACAGGTTGGCGAAATTTGTAGTCCGCATTTAGGAGGACGCGCCGGGTATTAGCATCATAACAATTTAGTTTTTTCTACCTGTACTGATATAGGTGTTAAATTAAAAATATATTTTGCAAAAAATATTAAAATATTTTCTCTAATAAGCAGAAAATATAATAGATTTTCTTTTTTTTATTACGCCAATTTTTATTTTAAAAATACATGTATGAAAATAGCTGCATGAGAATGTGCAGTGAATAAACTACATTCAAACTAAATGTTTTCTTGACATAACTTTATTAAAATGTTGAATGGTTTTGGCCGTGCGACTTGGCATTTTGATGATTTTTTTTTTTTACGTTTAAGCTTAAACGTCTTTTTGTGTGTGTGTGTGTCCAATTGAACTTACATTAACAGGAGATCTTTCTGGTAGAATTCCTTTGGATTATTTAAGTATGCAGCTCGCCGTCTTACGATAGATATCGCCTGGACACCAATTCTTTTTCTAATCAGGGCTTTTTGCCCAAGAAAAATGAGTTTTCTAAGATTTTCAGGAGGCTATCTTTCTTAGAGTATTTATTATTCGAGTAGCTGAGCTAGAAGTCAGTTTGCTTTCCATATTCTCATATAGCTGTGCAATTCTCAGAAACTCGGCTTTTATATTCATAATTTCCACTGTGGTGGCAAGCTTTTCATTGGTTGAATTGCTCTCATGACAATGAGGAATGGATTCAACCAGATCTTCATCGCCATCTCCAACCAACAAATATTCCTCTTTAAAATCAGCAAAAAATGCCAAAGAGGACATTTTGCTCCTGCAACTAAGTTTGCTAACATGTGCTTATCATCTGGAGTTAGAGGTGGTGCATTGGTAATTTTAATCTGTAGATTCTCCATTAAGTAAAACTGATGCTTGCAAAATGCACCAGGACACCAGCTGCACAAGTGGAGACATCAACTTCCTTTTGCACAATATAAATTTCTCCCTTTTTTTTTTTTTTTGCACTTTGCACAGCAAACGAATTTTCATCAATTTTTTGCACATTGGTACTGATAACACCTGCCTTCTTTTTTAACTTCATAAAACGGGCCTACTTGGTGTTGCCTTGTTACTTTAGGTAGTCCTCCCAAATCGATAAAAAAAATTCCACAAGAGCAACAGCATTGAATGCTCTCGTGCTCAAAAGTATAACGTCTTTCAAAATTCTTATTGTAGCTTCAGCAAAGTTATTTGTTATTTTGCCGTGTGGTCAAATGTTGCCTATACAGCTAAACCCACTCATTCTTTCGTAGAAATGTTTTTTCAAACCTTCTTATGAAGGGTTTGTCCCAACTTTCATCAGGCATGCTACTACATCTTTCAAAATTTTCTCAGTATCTGCATACATAATCTGAAACAAAAACACATATTAATAGAAATCTTAGCTTTAGGTTTACCCCAATATATGCTGTTTTTCATCCCCCAGATAAATGAATAGGAAATGTATGTTTAATGCGCCGGCCTATATGGTCATTATATTTACCTTTTTTCCGGTTACACAGTCACTTTAAAACACACTTTAAAAATTATTTTCCTTTTAACAAAGCTTAATGTATAAAAAATTTCAAATTTCGTACTTGAATAAAAGATGCAAAAAATATCGCATTTTTCGAAACGAAGGAACAAAAGTATAAAAACTGTAAATAAAAGAATTCTTAGAAGTTTTTAATTTTAGAATCGCATCTTAGCAGGTCTACGATAATCAATATTAAAAGGTATCAATTTTCGAGTAAACTTTTTTTTTGTATCATAACAAAGACATTCCGCTATTAAATTACGAAAAAAAAAGAACGGAATTTCAGTGTATAAACGGAATACAATCTCTTCTGGATGCCAAGTAACAGGCAGAAATAGGATGAGGCTATGTGTCAGTTTGAAATCCTTTATATTTTCAACAAGCCTATTTCAATTTTGGAGACTAGGTATCTCAATGCATGAACAATTGTGTGCTTATGAATGATCATCTGCATAAGACTACTGAAAATTAAGCGAGTAAATTGCTGCTGGCTTAAGTTTTAATTTTAGATATAGCTATATCACAGGTTATAATTTTCCACCAGCTAATAACGTTTCTTTAAGCTCTTCAGTAAAAATCAACTAGCAGAACTATATTTTATATTGAACATTAGTATTGATTAATTGTAAATGTTTCCGTGTGTTAATACTGAAATTAAATGGAAAAAAAAAATCACATTTAAGACAATTTTACAAAAAAAATTTATTTGCAATTAACTATTTACAATATTGCGGCAACATTTTACACAAATTAATAAAAAAGTAACTTATAAAATTATCGACAAAGATTCACAGCAATAAATTGTGTGAAATACATAAACTATATAGCAAATAAAGCTATTTTCAGGTCTGTAGAAGTTACGTGCATGAATTTCTTGACGTCACTTAATTTATGTGGCAGTAATATGTATTTAAAAGTGAAGTACACAATTATTATTTTATCAACAATGAGAAAAGTTATTTTAATTTCAAAATTAAAAATGCAGATTCGAAACATGAATGTATTGATTATTCCTATTGACGGAACAACTGTTATATAAACAAACTATTACATATGCAATATTTTGTATAAGTTTTTTCCCTAGAAGCTTTTTTATGCAAACGTGTTTATAAAATAAATATGGGGATCAATTAAGTAATATTGATAACTTAATATCAATCAAATTATGTGTTTGTAATTGTTAAATAACAATTATAAAATATATACTTCGAAGTGAATTTAAACATAATCGGTTTCAAAAGAATCACGTCCCCACAGTTTGACGTTTTTAATTAGCTCCACGAGCTTATATCAGTCGTGGAAAAATAGGTACCCGAAAAACCCGGGTGGGTTTTTAAAAAAAAATTGAAAAATCCCGAACGGGTCTTTTCAAAATCTTTACGAAATTAATAAAAATATTGATATTACCAAACATAATACAATGTATATATTGTACATACATTCTATGTCCATGGGTATAAGATTTCCAAAGTTCTTTAAAAAAATAAACACTTACTCAAAAAACACCACATACGAGTTTTTTCAAACTTCTTTCCCAAAATATACTCTACTTACTCTTCCTTTAACAAAAAAAAAAAAAAAAAACTGGCGGAATCAAGTTTTAGAGTAAACACAAATCTCCGTTAATTGAAAATTATAGAATTGAGCTAAAAAATGAGAAAACATTTGAAATAATTCAGGAAATTTTCCATTTTCAATTAATCAACAATTTTAATTTTAGAATATTGCGGCAAAGCTCTTTATCAGTATTAGCAGACATGCATATCTCATTTGATGTATATCCAATGCGGAAACCTAAAGATTCCATTACTCGCTATTGTCCTTTTCTACCTTTGTTAAAGGCAACAACTGCTTCATTAGCTGCTATGTCAGCAATTCTTCTACTGCATCCACTAGTTTTTGGGCAGAATTTCCATACAATTGAATTGAAGGACTCATTTGGGTTCTGCGTACGTCCTCCAAGGAGCGTTTCAATAATTTGGGATCCGATAAATCTTTTAAAATATTCTTTATCGCGTCCATGACAGGTGCTGTGCCCTAACATTTATGTGCATATAATTTTCTAATTGTCCAGCTGCTTTAGCCTTCTGGTATAAACACAAAGATTGTTCTCCCGGTGGGCAAAAGTCATGCAAAGGTTCTGAATCCGTAGATCGTTTATGATAGTAGGCAGCCCAAATATCTCCCCTCATATCCATAACTGAGTTTGGATTATTTCGTATTGCTCCACCATAATAAGTGGTGAGGTCCTCCACAAATTTATCTGTTAGGCTTCCTTTGCCCCCCAAAACTTTATGCGTGGCCAAAGATTAGCTGATGGTAGAGTCTTTCAGTTTATGTAATCTACTCGACATCCTCTTTCGAACGTGTCCAATAGATTCCACTTTGCTTAGGTCAGTTCCTGCTCCATTAACTTTGCTTTTTTCTAATTCTAAAAGGATTTTTGTGTTTCCATCTCCAATGTAGTTGATGTATTCTGCGTTGTAATTTGCTTCGGAACATTGAAAAATTTGCAGCATACCGTTAACTTCCATTTTATCGACGGAGCCCGAACGGTTCGCTACACAATATGTTCATGTTTCTTTCTCCACAGTTCAAATTCTTTGCCCTTTTTATTCTTTTTTCCAAACTCACATCCTTTGCAAAAAGAGAACATTACCTGGATGTCTAAAACTTTGCCAGTTTTCACCCAACTATACTGACAATTCCAATTTTTTAGGAGAAATCGCGGGTTTTCCAAGAGCCGTCGCCACTAACAGTAAATTCTGATTGTCCTGTCTTTTCGATTTCCTGCTTCATAGAATTAGCCACTGATGATACTGCAATATTCGACACAGAATTCGCAGTCTTTAGGACGGATTTGTTGTAAGCATTCTTTTGAACGCGTGGTGGCAGATCCATTACACCGCAAAAATTTTCCATACCACACAAACCTTGGCCGATGCATCTCATTCCATAGATAAATCTTCTATTTATTGTTGGCACATTTGATTTCTCTCTCACCATTCAAGAGTTTCTAAGTTTTGATATTTTGCAGCAGTTTTCAGTTGATAGTAAATATAGAGGATAATCCATAAATGAGACTTTCTGAAATTATTACATTGGACATTTTTTGCAGCACAAACTATTGGAAATTTCTTTGAACAATATGTCAATATCCATAATTCTATAGCCTAAACTATCTGCTGCACTCTAATTATCTTCTAAACAGCTACTGAGATAGATATCCTGAAGACATCTAAGAGATAACCTTAAGACGTCAAGATGTAAAAGGGATATCTCTTGGATATCTAAGAGATATATATCTCTTGAATGAAGGGATATAGCTTGGATATCCATAGGAGGTCTCAAATGAATGGCTAATGGGTATTCATAAAACAGAATATGCTACAGATTTATTACACAAGCAAAAAGTGTACTAAACCTATAGCATAACATACGTTTGAGTAATGTAAATTAAAAAATAACAAATTATAATTACATAGCCATTTAAAACACAATATGCTACAGATTTATTACACAAGCAAAAAGTGTACTAAGCCTATAGCATAACATACATTTGAGTAATGTAAATTAAAAAATTACAAATTATAATTACATAGCCATTATTTTCCTATAACAACTTTTGAAAATATTAAAAATTAATTTTCAAATCTTTTAGGAAAATATGATTAAGTAATTAAAATTTTTAATGAATATACTCACTACTAGATATACATATATTAGGCTACAGGTCAACACTTCATGCATATGCAATAAATCTTTAGCACATTTAAATATTTTAGAAAGAAAGAAATATATAGTATTACAAAACTTTTTCAACTTTTTCTGTGAACCCATTTATATAGGCCCCCCTCAAAAAAAAAAAAAGATTACTTGAAAAAAAAAAAGAAAAATTCCTTTATAAAAATACAGAAAGATGAACTGTTTTAAAACCCGACATCCATTTAGAGCGTTAATTTCGAAAACCTAAAATTACTTATGATTCTTCATACATTCAATTCAGGAAATCTAAACTTTACTCCTTTTTAGTTGTATATACAGTTAAATATTCAAATTCCGATGTTATGATAGCATCTAACAGTAATACGGAAATGAGGTTTACAAACAGTTTTAATAAAAATTAAACACTGAACTTGCCAAATTCTGAACAAAGCTGCGATTACTTTGGACATTTCATTAGAAACAAGTGGTACTCGATGAGCAATATGAAGAATAGAATTATTTTTTCTCAAAAAGGTATTACTTTTGACTTAAACAGATTATTAAGAGTAGGCTGCTGTAATGCGAGACAAAAAAAAAAACCGAACAAATAATTTTTTTTTTTTTTTTTAACAAGACACAAAAATTACATACAGAATAGATTAAATTATATACAAAATACATTAATTTACAAAACATATTCAATCAAGCATTGCCCAAAAGCGATATGGAATTTGTCGAATTTTCCGCAGCCACTCTGGAAAAACCTGCCTTCACATATCATAACCAGTTTTTAACAGATGCTTCCACTGTTGCATCCGGTGCAGCGTTTCCTAACCTCTCATTCCGTCTAGTTGCATCTAAAAAATAAATTTTAAGATTGAATTTTTCCACATAGAACAAATTTCACTGCATAAGAATGCAAAAGAAATCATTTGTCTAATTTGCGCACAAAATATACACATGCACACGGATAAAGAAAAAATTTACTTAAATACAAAACGCTGATTGTTACCTAGAAAAAAAAAACACATGTAACAAGGCCGAATTTTAATAAATAAGAAAAATGAAATAGCAAACTATTTTTCAATAGCAATTTAATTTTTAACAACTGAACCATTACTCCGAATTTACCCAACAAGATAATCAAGAAAGCCAAACAACGAACATGTATTTTCACACCCCTCCCCTTCCAGAAATGTGTAGCCGTTTCAAGCTTTTCACAATAAAATCATGACTTCATTAGTTCAGACTTCAGGGAAAACTCAAACAATCCTTGACTATATTAAAATTGTGAGCTACATTCACAAAAACTTGAAAACAAATCAGAGCACTACAGATAAAGCTCAAAATACTTTACTAATGGATGTATATTCCAACGTTAAAAATTAATACACATAGTTAGGTACATATATATAAATTTATATTACATTATTTTATACATATAAATTAGTACCAAAGATCACTCTTGTAAGTTGCAGTTTATAGAAAACTCCCTTTCCTTTGGCACCCATCCAGCTAAATTCCTGTGCAACACTGTCTGTAAGTAACTTTTTCATGATCCTCTTTACAGTCGAGTCGACTGTCACTCTCTCACAGTTTGATGTAAAGGTAATCTATAAAAATTCACAGAAAAATTAATTTAAGATGCACTGAAAGCCTTGGTTTAAAATAAACAACTAATGCATACCAAATAATTAAATTTCTCGGGCTCCAAAAGTGCTTCTTCCAAACGTTGGAGCTCCTCTACGTTTCTTATCGGTAACTTAACGGGTAAGACATCTCCACTGAATGCTTGTGCACTTGGGGCAAAGTGATTTGAGGCTAAAAGAATAAACTCGAGTTTAAGCGATATGAGCATGAAAGTAACAATATAGGACACATTTGCAATACAAGTATAAATGAAAATATTTAATATTCTTGAAAAACAAACAGGTACTCACTGCACAATCTATCAAGAATTATTTCCTGATTTTTCATTATTAATTTTTTGGTTTCCTTTGACTAATAGTACCTCTTTTGTTAAGTTACGGAACGCTGCAAAAGTATTTCAATGGCAAATTACATTTTAATCATATCAATACTCAATAAAAAAAGAACTCGATAAAATTTTATTACTGACCAGTTAAAATATCATCACTCTGTGTTGATGTAGGCACAGAATGTGGTTCAACTTCTTGCAGTATAGCATCTGGAAATGTGTTGCGAACATTAGCTTCATCGACCATAGATACCGATATTCCTGTATTGAATAATTAATAAAGATTCAAAATAAAAGTATAAGCATTGCACAACCTGAAGATGTGCATTAAATTTCATACTGTGTATTTAATATTTCAAGCGTAATTATACCTGTGCTTTCTGCAAAAGAGAAATTGGCACCTTCAGCAGACTTGCTCTCAGTTCTATTGAAGGTGGGTACTACTAATATTATAGTTAAAAAAATAAATTCATAGCATTAATACTGTGTTCCTTTAAAACATGTGCATGGAGTTTTTATTAATCTGTGCATTAAATATTACACTTTTTTTCTCACTCCTAAATTATACCTGTACTTTCTGTATATGTTAATTGACTATCTTCTTCAACAGAAGAATAACTCGGAAAGCGAGAAAAATTTTTTCGCTTTCCCTGACCTTTACCTTTGGCATCCGATGATAGGTCTGATTCCATCTCTGCTTTCCTTAAATGAGCTCTAGCCATGTCATATGTTGCTTAAAAAGAAACAAACAATTTCAAATGTGCAATACATATAGTCATTTCTTATTCTGAATAAGAAATTCAAATTTCTTTTCAGGGAAAGATGGAGTGATACATAAATTGTAAATAATTGAAACTATAATGTAAAAGTTGGAACATTAGAGCATAAAATTAGCACATAAAAACAAAATAAGCAACTAACGATATTCGCCCAAGATTCTCGCTTCATGGCAGAGCCACTCCTCAGATGGCTTGTAGAGTCTCTTTACAAGTCGGCGTGCGTCTTCTGCCTTTAGTGGAGGCCACACACAGCCCTCTGGGCTGACCCAATCTGTTGAAGTGGTCAATGGCACCACTTCAATCTCTTTCTTTTTAATGAAATTAACGATTGCAAAAGTAAAAGGCATTGCTTATGATTTACACACCACTCTTTCTGGAATAAAAATAACTCATAGTTTGCATTACAAAACTGAAATTAAATTAAATGAAAGACAAGTGCCAGCTTTATTAAATAAAGCTAGACTTTTTAAAGACACAAACTAAAAGAAAGGACAAAAACACATTTTACAGCAACAAGTCCAAAACTTTGAATAAAACATAAAATAATTAAGTCTGTTAACTTTAGAATGTTACCTTTTCAAATCATCTTTTACAGTATATACAGTCAACTAAATAAAACATTTAGTTGGTTTCTCAAATGCTAAAGATCTTTAAAAAACAAATTATTTTATAAACTATATGTAAACAACGAAAATTTCCGCGCACCTCTTGCAAAATGACCATCAAAGAACCACTTTTACATCAGCATTTATATACATATTTAATACATACACAAAACATTCTATGTAGGATTAATTCAAGAAGCTTTTTTATTTAACAATTTTTTATAAAATAACATTGGGCTAAACTGTATTAAACAGCAATTATAAAGCACACATTCTGTAAATTAAAAAAAAAAAAAATAGTGATCAAAATGTATGTGCTAAAATGTTTCTGTTGCTGTAAAATAAACCAAAGAAATATATGAATAGTAACACTACAATACAATGTACTTACAAAGAATATTTATATTATAATATAATGGTTTATGTACAAAATCTAATAATTTAATATCATCAAAACTATTCAGGTAGCATGAAAAATCAGTCACTGAGTAATAAGCACTTAACTGAAGCTAAAAAATAAAATAAGACATGGCATAAGGGATTTCAATTAATATTTAGATACATAACGTTACTTATAACACTCTGAGAGCTTGGTTAAAAATATAAATAGTACTCGAAAAAAAAAAATATTTTTTCAAATATGACTTGGCAAATTGAATTATAATAAGCAATCTAATAATTTTTATATAATATAGGCTTGTTTACATAATACTGAAGTTCAAATAAATTATTTTCCTGTAAAGTAAAATATAATCAAATTAGTTGTATCAGCATTAACATTTTTAATTACATGATTAATTTAAAATTCATTATTTGGATCACTTTCAACAACGCTACAGTTCTTGATAAAAATTTTACGACTGATAGAATAATGGAAATACATTAAAACCATCCTCGTGTTTCAATGAGAGACACTTACACAATAATAGTTTTAACGGATAATAACACAAAGGAGAAGCGTTTTGAACATAAAAAATACTAAACGTTGTTGATTTTGTAGGGTAGGTATCTATGTCAATACAGGCAAGAAATCTAGAAGCAATTATGAAAGCCTTACCATTTGATTTTCTAATGAAATTTTTTATTTCACGTATATAACCATTTTTGAATGAACAAAAATTACTCGGAGAAGTTATTTTTAAGTGAAATTCTTCAAACCAGGCTTCTTTAAATTGTAAGCCTTGACACCCTTCCAAGAAAATGCCATCGAAGTGTTCTTCCTTTAAATTGACATTAGATTTTCCTTTGGGAGCACTATCATTAAGCAAAGGTAACTTTTTTTCTGTCATTCTATTATCAATTTGCTGTAAAAGTTTTTCAGGTTTTCTCAACGCAAGTTTGAATTCTCATAAAATTTTCAAACTGAAATGCACTAAAATTGTCTAGAGTTCCAAAATGTTCCACATATTTACAAAGATGCAATAACCCATGAACATTGTGAGATACATGCTGTTTACCATATAGGGGTATAAAACCTTGGACAAAACACTTTAACCAAGACTGAGCATATGACAACATAGGCAAATTAGACTTTGTTACTAATACTTTAACTGCACAATGCATAAGCAGAAAATGCTCATATAGATCTTTACGCAAAACATTTGACAAAACCACAGGACCAGTGAATAACAAAACTGACGAAACTATTGCTTTCCAACGTTCAAATTCTTTTAAAGAACGAGGTTTTCGGGAGAAATCATTAGGGAAACAGTTCCTAAGTTCTACTAGTTGTTTTGAAACACTTTTTTCCTGATTATTAGCAAGTCTAAATCTTAATTAAGCTGTGGTTGAAAAATGATTTAACTTTTTCATGACCGCTAAGCATATCAAATGCGTATACTCATATGGATCGTGTGAAACAGGGCAAAAAAAATATCTATCTCCAACAATATAGAATCATATTTATGATGTTCATCATCAGGGTTCCTATTTCTAAAATCAACATCAGTTATTTCAGTGAAATTAACATTAGGAAAGCAAAGTATATTCTTTTAAAATGTACCAGTTTCAAAGCATTTGTTACAACTTGAATACCCAGAATGGCTTTTAATGCATAGTACAAAAGCACGAGCAGGTGCATCACAAATTATTCCCTTAAGACTTATGTTACACATTTTACCATCAATATATATACCATTTTCAAAAAGATGTTTCATTTCACACACAAAATCACTTAAAAACTCTTTAGGATTATTTGGTTTTTCATAGGAATGAAATACACCAATAGGGAACACACATGGAAAATTCACAGTATAGCTTAACGAACCTAAAATTGGCCATAACTGACTGTTGGAACTTTTAGATATAGAAAGCCCATCAACTTTTACCAGCAGTTCAATTGTTGATTGTGTTAGAACTGTACCTTTAATATTTTGAATGACATTTTTTATTCCATTTTCAATACCAAAGTGGTGATAAATACCAGAAGATACATTTTTAATTACTATAGACCTAGGGGTTTGCAATTGCCCTCGTGCATCGCTTGGTAAATCAGATCCAAATGGATATTTCTTAAGTGTTTTTAATAAGCCATTAATTGCAGTATGAGATATGTTATTCTCAACTGACCAGTTAGACAAGTCTTTCAGCAAATTTAGATTTTGTTCACACACACGGTTTCGAGAACTTTCCTCACACACAGAGTTAGACACTAAGCAAAGTTCCCTATCAGAACTTTCATATGAACTATCAGAAGGGAAACCTGACTCCTCATTAGAACTATAATCATGATATTGCTCAGTCAAACTACATGATGTTGATGGCTGATCAACAATAGACACATTATTTACAGATTCATTAACTTTCGTATAAGTTCTCCAATGCAATCGCTTTTTTACTTTAGTTTTAGGCATGATTTTCACACAAACTAATGAAACAATAACAGATAACAATAATCACATAATAGACCCATAAAGAAAGAACTTCCAAAATGTATCCCAATTATAAAGAATAAAATTGCTTGCCTCACTCAAACAAAGACATGAAAATTGCTTTATCCAGCAAATCTTACTGAATTCGGTAAAAATATTTTACATGACAAATAAAAAATACTGGTAAAAATTACATTTGCCTGAAATTAAAAATACCGATAAATTATATCCCTGAAATTAAAAATACAGAAAAATTATATCCCTGAAATTAAAATAAGTTATATGGGTGAAATTAAAAATACTGATTAATTACATGCGTGAGATTAAAAATTCCTGCAAGTAAAAATATGGAAATATTATAGCCCAGGAATAATGACAAAGCAATTAAATCAAGTAATTAAATGATAATAGTTACAAAAAATAAACTACATTTAATAATTATAAGGATAATATAACAAAAATATATAAAACCTATTAATACAAACAACAAAATCTGATCCGAATACACTGCTCACGAGCGATGTGACTGCAACAATGTATCTGAGCTGTGCTTGTGCACGAAAAAGACCACGAGGGACGAGAGTGAGTTGATGAAAATTACAGTTAATTTTCTCAGTTCAGCCCACAGTTTTAATAGAAAAAATTAAGAAAAACTATTTACCTTGATCAACCACAAATTTTCTAAATATAATAATTTTGAGCAGCAGAGTGAATATAAATATGCCTTACTGTATCCAAAAGTCAAATAACATCTCAGGGCTATGAAGTAGACATACCTGGGATATCCATGGAGGATATCGAACAGTCATCCACAGAATATCCAAATATCTATGTCCAAAACATGTTACATTCTGGATATCTCAGGGATATGCAGAAATCCAAATCCATGACTTGGATGTTTCTGGATATCCATAGAATGTCCAAATATCTATATCCAAAACATGTTGCATTCTGGATATCTGAGTGATATGCAGAAATCCAAAATGAATGACTAAATTATTTAAATTACACTGTAAAAAAATCTGGTTTAACCTTTCACTAAAAGTTGGTGAAATGCAGCTGCAACCAACAGTTGTTACTAATTTGAACCATTATGATGGTTTACTAGTTTCACCATGAATGTGGTTCAGCACCGAACGATGATTACGGATTTTTTTCTAACCAGTATTGCGGTTCAACTTTGAACCATGATTACGGAGTTTTTTCTAACCAGTACTGCGGTTCAAATTTGAACCATGATTACGGAATTTTTTCCAACTAGTATTACGGTTCAACTCTGAACCATGATATCAAATTTCTTTCTAACCAGCATTATGGTTCAACCTTGAACCTTAACCATAGATTTTATTTTAACTGGTATCTTGGTTCAATTCTGAATCATAACGATGGACTTCCTACTAGCCACTGTCATAGCTCAGAGTTGTAGCATGAAAGTGAAGTTTGAACTGCACCATTTTATGTTGCAATGGTTCCTTTTAACATAAATAATTTTATTTTTTTATGTTCAAGCGTAAGACAGGAAACAAGCTTATTACCAATTTTAATTTGCAAAGTGAATTTTCTGTTTTTTAATACGTAAATTTAACTTGAGTTTTTGCTAATTATTTGATTTAATTCTAAGAACAGATTCATTGCTGTTAAGAAGTCCATCGTTTCAATAATTGATTCAATGATCCATATATATAAATGCATTTATTCATATATTTATATATATGAACATCCCAATGCACTTTATCAGAAACTAGTTGTACTTTTTAAGTAACTATGTTACTTAGTTATTTTCTTAAAAATTGCAATATAAGTCCCTCTTAAAATTTTTAAGCCCCCTCCCATAAGGAAGGCCTTCGCAAATATATGTACACTTTTTTATGTTCGTCAACAGATAGTTTTAACAAAAATGGCGTTTGAAATTTTGCTTATAAGTTAATAATTAATTGATTGCGACCATTTTTAATTTCTGAATTATGTAACTTTTTTTTCAAAAATATATTTCAACACTCTTTAGCATCAAAAACATTAAATTTATTTATATGCATACAAAGATGACTGAAAACATAATTGAAAAACCATGAAAGGCACAAATAACAATAATTAAAAATTATTGGGGGGCTCCGACGCAGATGTTACTCCAAGGCTAAAACGGGCAGTAGTTCGTGGCACTTCAGGCTAAGACCGCCTAGATGAGTAAGACTTCACCCTGTAAAGATATAAAAAACTGACAGTAAAGCATATCTGATTTGTGTTTATTCAATGTTCTGTTGACATCAACCGTGTAGTGCAATGCACCGCTTTTGTTGATAAGACATCTATTTTGCATTTGGAGATCTGAAATCTCCGATTGCAACTTTTTCCCTTATTTCTCAAACTCTATTATTGAAATAGGTTCATTTGTTTAATTTTGTTAGAATGATTGGGACGAAATTTCAGAAGGAATTATGGGTGAAAATTCTGTAAAATGGCAGTCGTGGTCGAAAAATGAAAGTTTAATTATTTTGAAATACAACAGTAGTCAGGGTCGGATCCAGGAATAATTTCTTGAGAGAGCACCAGGAAGTAAAAAGTAGCCTAAAATCCACCACTGGTAGTAGTTAATTAAAAAATATAGATGTAAAGAGCAGAAAAGAGAAAGGTAACAGGTCGGAAAAGTGGTTTGGTAGCAACGAGAGAAAAAATAATGTTGCAATAAATATAATAAGAAAACATGCAATTTTCAGTACGTAAACAAATTATTGTTACAACTGTAAGTGTAGAGCCGGAGCAAAATGTAAAATACATGGGGAGGGGGGGGGGAGTATTAAATCACATAAGAAGCAAGCATATATTGAAGCAAAATCAAGTAAACTTGCACAGGTTGAAAATTTTGGAAAAAAGTTAATTTAATGTTAAAGGCAACGATACTGCTATTTCGAAAATCACGCAAAATTGACCCAATTTCTCAAAAAATTCTTATAGTAGACATGTTTTAAATACAAAACTGGTTTTACCTGCTCTCGGTGTAATAGTTAGTTCGAATGATTAGGAAGTAAGAATCATTACAAGTCAAAGCCACAACCTGTATCGGTTTTCGAGGGGGGGGGGGGGGAGCATAGGTCAAGTTGATGAAAGTGTTTTTTTTAATCAGAATAGTTTTGATTTTCAAATTATCCTTCAGAGCATGTAAAAATTTCAGGGCGGGAGGGATTCTCCTCCCCCAACTTTCTGGCTGTGGCCTTGGAATCAAAATTCAACTACCTGCATTTATATAAATGAGTGTTTTCTTATCAGGCTATCTTTTACTCACTAATTTTCAAATTTTCATTTATAGCATGCAAAATTTTAGAAATTTTCACCCCTTCAGCTACGGGATCGAAAATAGACAGAAGAACTGAATTTTATACAAATGAGGTTTTCTTATCAGAATATTCAAATTGTCATTTATAGCATGTGAAACTTCAAAAAATTTCGGGAGTGGAGATGGGTTCGAACCTTCGCCCCCCCCCCCCCCTCCTCCACCTTTGATAAAAACTACGGGTAAAAATTGTGCAAAACGGGGCGAACAACAAATAAGTTCTATACATTTTAAAAAGATAGCAACAGGCAATTAAATAAAAATTAAGAGGTGCAGCTAGAAAGGTAACGCCGTAGAAAAGTATTTTTGGAAATAAAAACGAAAAAAATAAATGATTTAGAGTAAAAATCCCGATAATAGATTTTTAAAATGTAAACAAGACAACGTTACAACTTTAAATGTAGATCAGGGGAACCAAAAATAAAATGTATGGGGGTGAATGATAAATCAGGTAAAAAAAAAAGTTTAATATTGAAGCAAAATTAAATAAACATACACAGGTTTAAAATTTTGAATAAAGTTAATTAGTCTATTTAACACTAAAAATGACAGGATCGGTATATGATAAAAAATTTTTGAAATAGGCTTTACAACCTATTTTGTGCGTATTAAGACATACAAACACAGTAAACAAGAAATATCAAACAAAAAATTAGATATATACATTGAAGTTTACTTACCTTTTACTGTTGTGAAAACTAAATGCTTCAAGTCACAGCTTGACAAGATGGCGGCTCTCTGTTTCCGGCCGGGTGCCGGGTTCGTCTTTTTGGTTCAAGGTTAAACCGAAATTATGGTTAAAGGCGTAACTTTAGATTTCGCACTTCTGCTTGAACCATGCTTTTGGTTCAATCATCAGCAGCCCTTCAGCTTTCATCATATTTATGGTGCAACGTTGAACTGTTTTTTTTTTACAGTGTACATTAGGGTGTCCCTTATATGGATGAAAAAAATTTTTTTTTTATTTTCGAAACGCATACCCCCAATTTCTTTTTAAACAATCCAGACTTACTCAAATACAAAATTTTATCTTCCTACATCAACATTAACCCGTGCCGACTGAGCTTTGAAGATTTGAAAAATTCTGTTTCTCACCCTTTCCGTTACGTAACTAAATCAATTGAAATATTTAATAAATATCGTTACACCTTAAACAAATATTACAAATTAAATGTTTTTTTGATGTTTTTGGGATATTTGTTCGGGAGCACCTAGAACCCAAACACTGATTTTTAAAAAAAATTACAAAAACCTTCCCGGGGATATGCCTAATAGTTTCCCAAATTTTCACCGCTGTTGGATGTAAATGTATGGTTTTTAAATCTATCGAGTACAGACAGACAGACAGACACATATTCATTTTTATGTATACAGATTTATTAAAAGAAGATACAATCACTGATTAGCAGGATATTTCCTTTTGAGGGCTTCTTTTTTACAGTCTGGGTACAGATTTTTATGCTCTTGCACACAGCGTAGCAAAAATTGCTTTTGTTCTTCATTAGCAGTGATCAAACCATGAAAATCTTGCATAAGTTTTACAGCTCTTTCAGCTGTATCATTAACTGCTCTCAAAGAAAGAACTTTTCTTTTCGCTTCTAAATAGGCAACATCATCGGCCCACGTAGCGACGGATTGCTGGAGGAAGTTATTATCGATTTTCAATCGAGAAAATAAATTTGTGCTCTTCAAAGACACAAAATCACTTAATGATTTAGCTGTAACAATGGATGAGGCAGTATAATTTAGTTTAGAAAAAACGGAATAACAGTACAATAAATGAATATTAAATTAAATATTGAATTTAAACTTACCATACAAATAATCAGACATGTCTTCTTTTGATGGAATGTATCTCTTCCCAGAATCATAAAAACTCTCTCTTTGTAAGTTCACTACAATGTTTTCCTTGGTTTGTTCACTAACTTCATCATCAAAGAGCGACAAAACGGTTATTTCTTCTGACAAGTACCAAAGGTGTTGACTAAACTTGCTCAGGGCTGCTTTGGAGATGAATTTGTCAACAGTTTCATATTCTTTAAGCTTTTTTAAAAAGCACAAATCTTGATTTGGTGCCTTTACCAGCACACTACATCCAAGCCATGGTTTCACATATACAACCGCAATGAATAAACAAACGTCTTGAAGAGCTCGTTTATCCTTGGCGCTGATTTTTAACTGGGATTGCAACAAA
The DNA here is from genome assembly GCA_038502835.1 of Octonoba sinensis. NCBI lineage: Eukaryota > Metazoa > Arthropoda > Arachnida > Araneae > Uloboridae > Octonoba > Octonoba sinensis. The sequence continues at coordinate 85,009,729 of CM076605.1, read as the reverse complement.
CAAATTTTTAAAGAGTAAATAGCTCTAGCCATCCATCTTGCTTGATGCATCGCTCCAGGAGGTCTGATTTTAATTTTTTTCTCTTTATCTCCTCCTAAGAAAGTAATAGATAGCTCAACCAGTTCTCGATAATCGTCACGTACGATGGTTTTTTGCAGCTCTTGATTATAAAATGTCAACAATTCTTCAATTGTTACATCACTAAAATGTTTTTTGACAATATCGGTGCATGTTTCAATAGCAGCAGGATTAATATTTTTTCCAGTTGTCCCTAAACTTTTTGAACATTGGGATATCAGGGCTAGTTGTGACTTGCTGGATTTTTGTTTCAAACACACATTTTAAAACCAGTTCATAAACGTGATGGCGGCAAGCAAAGAGTAGTAATTCCCTGTCCAATTTTTGTTCCAAAAGAATGCAAGCTCCTTTCACTCGCCCTGTATTAGACGCAGTTGTGTCACAGCACATTATTTGTACTTTGTCATCCAGGTTCCAGTCATAAAGTGCGTTTAACACAGCTTCAGCTTGATTCTGGCCGGAAGAGCTCTCTAATTTGGGCACAGCTAGAAGTTGTTCCTTTCCTCCAAATGAAATTAGAATAGGCAGGCGTTCTTCTTTAAAACTTCTCACGTCCAGTCCAGGTAATAATTTTCCATCCCAATGAATAGTCACCATTTCGGGCATATTATTATGGAAATCTGATTTTATAGATTCCGCTCTATCTTTTCTAGTCTTAGTACGAATGCGTTGAATGGAAGATTTGTTTATCGGGAAATCTTCACAGCTAAGATCTAGCGCTTCTACTACAGCCTGGAGTATATAGACAGAATCCCTTATGCTTAATTGGCATCTATCTAAAGCTGCAACTAACTTAGGCGAGATAAAGTCTCTCCTTCCTCTTTTCGTAATAGTTGCAGAACATACCGTTTGAGAAGTGGATGGTATGGGTTCCTCAAGGCTTTCATCAGAGCTAGTAGATTCATCGTGATGTCCTTGCCCTTGTAAAACATCTTGTGTAGCAAGAAATGAGGATACACTTTCAAAACACATTTGCTCATGCCTTTTTTTCTCTTCTTTTAATTTTTTCTGTCTTGCCCTTTCTTCTTTTTCCGTTAACTTTTTGTCTACACCCGCTAAACATCCGGGACGCCCTGGTTCTCTTTGTTTTTGTAAAAATATTTTATCTTCTTCTATTTTTATGCGCTCTAAAGCATCAGCGTGTGCAATATCAAATAAATTATCTAAACTACTTTTAAATTCCTCCTCACGCTGCTTGTAAACATCTTCAATTTTTTTTGAATTTTTTTGCAACATCCTCCAAGCATTATAAAGATTTACAAGTTTCTTTACGCAGTTAGGTGTAGCTCTCGTAGGGATTCTAGCCTTTTCCCAAAATATAACGCATTCTCGAATGGCAAGATTTGCGCTTTCACTAACCGTCAATTTAACTTCGCGAATGTTAAAAAAAAGTACAGCTAGAACTTGGCGGTTAGACGGCAACTTTGCGCCTGTTATTTGAAAATTTACATCACCAACTAAGAAAATATTTTTTTTATTACTTCTTAACTCCACAGTCATTTTTTAAGTGTAACACATACGTATTAACCACAGCAGTAACTAAGAACAAATGACAAACAGCGAGTAGACGGCCGCTGCGAGTACAAAGCGAAACGCAACTGTCGCCTATTTTCTTGGCGCCAACTCGCAATGAATTCTTCGTCTGAGGTTTTTCTCCTGGCGGTAGCACAGTACGAACATGTATGAACATGATTCGATGCAACTCGGCACGGGTTATTGACGTCCAATGAAGGTAAAAATTTATTTCTGAGTGTTTTAGAAGCAAATGAACAAAACTAAGACCTATGCGTTATAAAATGAATACTTTGAAATATAAGGGACACCCTAGTGTACATATTAAGGAAACAATGCTAGTAAGAGAGTTCTGAGAAAATTACAGCTTATTAAAAACCAAAATATGAGAATCATAAGTATTCTAACCAAGCTATTTTTACTTCTCTCTCTGTTTCCTGCAATATTCTTGTTCGAAGTAGAACTAGTTCCAAACATTTGCAGCTTAATAATATTTATAATAAGTCTGTTTAGAAGTGAATTATTTTATTGCGATAACTTGGAAATTGTTTTATTAAAGGTGCTTCTAAAAATTTGTCAATACTAGACACATCATTGTAAGAGGACTATCGTATAGTAATTTCAATCTGCATTGCATTTGAGCTCAGTTGTGTTTAATTCTTTTTGCTAAAAATAAATTTAAAAGTTATTTTTAAAGAAATGCTACGGTGTTAGTGACATTAACGTTTAACTAACATCTGCCTCACGGCTTAATTTCAAACAAAATAAGTGCAGAGCCCTGTAGTCTTCAAAATTTACCTTCAAACGTATTAAGCCTGAATTCCCCCTAATAGTTAAAATTTCGCATAAAATTGAAAATAAATATGAAAGTTGAGTTCCCGTGAGCTTTATGTAAGTTAAGTCCTAGTCTACATCATAAATTAACCAGAAGTAATTTTAGAGCATCGGCGCATGTTAAGCCTAATACTATGACCACTTTACCCTATCTTACTTAAACTACTGTAAAATAATATATAAACTAAATCTAGCTTCATGGTTACTGCGGAAGTATTTTTGAGATCTGCGTAAAGCTTCCTGCACCATCAATTAGATTCAACTTTAAAACAAAATGCCGGAGAAAAGTTAATAGAGCTGTTACAATTTCAAAGTGATGTATAAACAAACATTTTGTTTGTTTATACATCACTTTTTTATACATACTATTTTTTACATTTTGTTATTAAGGGAAAGTGGGGAGTTTTAACAATCCCTTAAATTACAATCACCTACAAGTTCCTTATGTGATATGTGTCAGGATTTCTTTAAAGTTATAATTGATTTTATAATGTCTGGTACTGTAAGTTTCTTGTGTAAATCCATTTGTTAAAGAGATTAAATAGGAGTGTGAAGTTTTTGAAATTAAATTTAAAGTGATATTTTCCCAACAAATTCCTTATTTATAGGAATTTCCACCAAATCTTATAAAAACCAGGAGATTTACAATATAAACCAGGTGAATAGAGGAAAATCCAGGAGACTCCTGGAAAAACCAGTAGAGTTGGCGAGTATGAAATAGATCTATCGCTGTTTATGAAATTTTTGTTAATATCTGTTTCTGTTCATCCAAACCTAAAAACAATGTTTAAAAAATTCGTTTTTTCTAAATTAATTTTATTTATTGAAACTATATACCAATGTGATCTTTTGCATCTTTTACTATAGCAGAACAATTCGGCCAGGCCGAATACCGAATAGTGGTCGAATATTCGTTACATTCTTAGTTAAAAGTACTCATCCCAAATGAAATTCACTGACCCGCAACATAGTATGAAGCAGGGCTCAAAAATTATATTGCCCGACATGCCCAGGGCATGTAAAAACTCTGATCGGGCATGAATCTTCTATCCCTACATGGCCAATTTTGTAATTTTTGAATTAAATATCTTTCCAATACTTTTATTTTGTATTTCATTGAAAAATCACTGCATCCTTACTGGAGCTAAAAATTAACATGTTGATAGACATGCATGTCAACAATAAAATTGGTAATACAATTAACTATTTAATAAATAAGTAGCTAAGTATTGAAAAATAAATTTAAATGGAACATTACTTTTAACAATTAATCTTTCATTTTGTTCGTTACGATCAAAATAGATCAGAAAGCAGAAACTTTTACATTTTTTATTTTAAATACAGAAAAGATATTTACATGAACGTGCCGATTGCCTCGGCAATTTGCTTTTGCACATTTCCTTTGTAACTGCTAAACGTTCCCTCTCGACTTCAAGCCTTTCCCTCTCTATGCTTAGTCGCTCTGAGAGGTAGTGCCCCATTGCAGAGCTGAACTGCTGCTGGAATCCAGCAATCTTTTAGCAGCAGGTGCCGCTACTACAAGGCCTCTCTGCCTCTTCCGCATCATATTTCGACGTGGTGTTACCACTGGGTTGGGTGCCACTTGCTGCATTGGAGGATGAATATGGCTCGAAGTGCCCGGAACTTCTAGCACTCCAACAACTACTTCTCCCTCTTATGGAGAAATGGGTGCATTTGGAACATGAAAAACCTAACAATAAACTTTTAGGGAAAAAATGATAATTTGTAAAGGAGTTTGCTTTTCAGAAAAGTTAGACATAAGTAATTTATGTGTACTGAATAGCCATTGGGGGTAGTGTTTACCAGGGCCAAATGCCCGGGTAAATTATTACGCATTTTTCATATAATAAATACTGATTATTGTTCAACAGTCAAACCAATACTTTTCTCCACCAGACCCCTACCTGTTAGCCGAGGCCTTAGGATTGCTTACGCACGGGGAGAGGTAGTCGGGTCTACGGATCTTACATGCACATATCCCTAAGTGTACATGGTGGTCTTCAGTGGGTATCGAACGCGCGACCTTCCAGGTGGAAGTCCGACGTGCTAACCACTAGGCTACCACGGCCCAGTCAAACCAATACTTTTTCTCCATCGGACACCCTTGCACCTTTTAGCCGAAGCCTTAGGTAAGTCAAACCAATGCTGATTAATGATTGGAAATTTTTCAAACCTGATAAGATTTTTTTTTGCAATTTATTTGTTAAAAATAGTTATTAGTCCTACCACCTGCAGATATAAAAATTTTTTTTTGGGTAAAAAGATTTCTGTTTGAGAAACATTTGAATTGACTTTCCCATCTTCTTCTCAGTGGAATTTAACACCTCTGTAAATCAAAAATGAGTACAGCGGTTTCGGAAACATTCTTCATTTTCCCAAGTCCATACCAATAGTACACCTCTACTACTTTTCAAGAAAATATGAGATGGCAATAGTTTGGCCCTGTGTTGAATTAACTGAGAATGACCTATCTGTTTTATGATTGATACAGATAAAAATGTAAGTTATGAGCTCTCTATACTTTTATTGTATGTACAGTAGAGTCTCGATAGTTCGAGTTTCCCATAAATCCGATCTAGCGAAAAAATATTGGCTTAACTCCCAAATAATGACAAACAACTGCGAAACTCGGGACAAGTTTTTATTGTTATTCAACGGTTCATGCATGAAAATATCGAATTGGGGTACTTTTATCCATGACTGGTGACCAAAAATTTCATTAGTAAGTAGGCTGGCTACATGTAGAGCGATTCGAAATGGTGGCAATTCAAAAATATAATTAACTTTCAATGAAGTAACTGTATGTAAGCAAGGCCGTAGCCAGAAATTTTTTTCGGGGGTGGGAGGGCTGACTTTGAAACACTTATGTTGAGGACAGTTTCAAGGAGGAATATATGCTACATTTTGAAGATTTTCGGAATTTCATCGGCCCATCGGCCCCCCCCTCTGGATACGGCCTTGTAAGTACATTTTTCCTGTAAATATACGATACTGAAATTTAAAATTTGCTTTGCTCCCTTTTACTTATTTATAAAATGTTATGATTTCTATAATTCGTGTTTTCGATAGTTTGAGATAGCTCCGGTCCTGTCCACCTCGATTTATCGAGACTCTACTGTACGAGGGTCATTTTTTAAGTAATAACCGATTGCGCATCGTGTCTGCGCGTGCAGTTAGGTGACGTCAGTTCAAGGTCAGCAACTCTCGGCTTTTCCCCACTACACCACCATTATGTTTCACGTCTCTGCCAGTGTTGGTTGTGTGGTTATATTGCGTAGTTTTTTCGCCATGTCTATCGATAATCCCGCCAATTGTGAAACGCGTGGCGTTATTTGAATCTAAAAAACGTTCGTCCTGCTGAAATTCAAGAACAAAAATGCAACTGGACAATTTTCACTGGGAAAGCACTGAATTATCTGCCTTACCGCCCAGACTTTCATCTTTCCAAAACTTACTGCATTTCTTGGTGGGAAGCGTTTGGAAAAGGATGACATGGTAAAGGAACAGTTACGAACTGGTTTAATGGTCAGGCGGCGGAATTCTTTGATGAAGGATCCAAAATCTGTGCCATGGCTTGACAAATGCTTGAATGTTAATGACGACTATGTTCAAATTTGAAAAAATGTTCATATTTCAGTTTTTGATATAATTTGTGTTATTAAACAAAGTTTCTTTTACTCCATTACAAAACAGTTCTTACTTCAAAAATGTCCCTCGTATATTGTAAAAAAAACAGTAATGTTATTTATAAGCTGTAAAACTCATTAAAAATGTCAAAATAAAGAATAAAAAATGTCTTATAAATGCCCATTTATAAACGTCCTGCCCAGATAGCATTTTCCCAGCCCACATAACTAATTGGGGGTGATGTCTAGATTAGGAATTTGGTCTGTATGAAGAATCAATAATTTTCATAGTTCAAAGAAATATTTAGCATCTTTTTTTTTTTTTTTTTTTATAAATCTCAACATAAGTCAAATTTACAAATATTTGTTATCAATTATCAGCACCATCAATTATCTATTAGTAACAGCACGAGCTGCAAAAAATATCAGTTAGTTATTAGCTTTATAAAATTAATAAAAATAAGACTCATAACCTCGGATGAAACAATTTCATAACCGTTATAAAACTGAAAGTCTGTGACTTTTCTACTTAGAAACTTAATTCTTATACATGATTTTAAAGGCTTATGACTTAATTATCATATATTATTAAGACATCATCATACATAACTTAAATACGTTGCCTTAAATTGTAAATCCATTCAAATTGATATTAATTGTTTTATAACATGTTTTTTTTTTTACCAGGTCTTGTAGATAATACAAATTATGAACTCATTTATAAGCGTCAAATGGCCCACATAGGAAATTGACTATTGGGTAACTACTTCATAATGTAAGAAATATATTCAATACATACCACACCTACATGGTCCATGCTTTCTGGCACATCCAGCTCATTGGCCGCATCTTCCCCATTTAGGACCAGCACCCTCAGCTCGTGGTCGGTGACCTCCTTTATGACAGATTGGCCACCGCCGGTTTTTCTCTTTCCTTTCTTCCCGAGCAGATTTCTTGCTTTGATCTCACTCCTGTGATCTGCCCAACACTGGAAGGAGTAAAAAAGAAAAAACTTAGATTTATCTGAAAGCAATACATTTCTGTTATTTAAATTAGTAGTTGTCTAGGGATTTTGAGATTGAAGAAATGAAGATATAAATTCTCTGGTGGTTGCAACAGTGACCACTATGTTTTCTTTTCTGTGCTTAGAGGCAGAGGACATTGCAAAGGTGTAGAATGAAGCTGTGCTCACAAATCACCTCTATGAAATAGCAATCTCTCAAAAGTACCAAACTTTGATGGAGCCGAATTTCATTCCATTATTCCAAGACTGAAATCTAAGAAACGATCATCAACCTAACTAAAAAACCGATTTTGGAGAGGGTGGCTGTTTTAGCAGAGAGGTTCCTTTATTTTAAAATCAAGAAATAACATTTTGTGAAGCTGTCTGGGAAAGCCAGCATAAAAACAGAAAATTTCTTTGGAGGGCTGAACTGGTGAAGTCCTGTTTAGAAAAAAATAAAGAAATAGGAGAATTGTTTTGTTTAAACTTCCAAAAATTTAATAGGACGATGCACTTTTATAAAAACATACAAGTAGGGGTAACTTGTCTCCCTGCATCCCTTCTCAACTATATCACTGATCATAACATTCTTTTTGAATGCAAGATACGTATCAGCAAAAACAAAACACAGGAAATGATAATTAAAATGCATACTACTAATTACATCTGAAAAAAAATTAATCACTTATACGAGTTAAGGGGGTAATCTAGTCTAGAAATTTGAAAAAAATCGAAATTTTTTTTCCCATATTTCGATAGTTTATATATTCAAGAATATCTCCCTAAAAGAATTTTTCAAAATTCGAATTATTTCGCGTTTGCTCTCAGGCGCAACGTAGTAAGAATTCAACGGTCTGAGGTTCGAACTTCAGATGCTTCAAAAAGAGAAAGAACTGCTCGCTACAAGGACATAAATACTACAATCAATCAATATGAAGTAGAGGAAGATACAATGTATGAAGCTGGGATGGCTGAGAGAATGTAAGTTATACGTACTATTCTATCAGTTACGCTGCCTGAAACTTAACGTAAAACTTTAAACGCGTTTTTCTCGAAACTACTTTTTTCGATGCAGTTGCCACAATATCTCAAGTTCTAATCAGCCGATTTACTTAAAATATGGCATGAATATTCTTTAAATATCTCTCTATCACATGAACCAACAAAAAAGGAAAATTTGTCGATTTTTTCAAAAATATTACAAATTTAAAATTTAAAAAATTAGTGAAAAAATCGACCTTTATTTTTAAGTAGCCGCCATTTTATGTTTTTTTTTTTTTTTTTTTTCAGTTTTGCAGCTTCTTGAGATAGCGACATTCGTACTAATCAAGAATCCATCATTGTTTTATTTTTCAGATGACCACAAGGGTAGAAATCATGGCGACGAGGACACCCCCCCCCCCCCCCCTACTTCAAGGACACATAACTCAATGGAATTTTTTTTTTTTTTTTTTTAATTTTGTGTACTCTTCAAATACGAATAAACAAATGATAAAGAAAAAATGGATGGTAAAAATCCCAAATGCTTTTTTTTATCAATTGCCAAAAAACGCTCGAAATTCGGGCCTCTAGACTAGAATAGCCCCTTAAGTCAAAACTGCAAAACACTTCGCACATTTTTTAACTTGAGCAACAGATAAACAATTATATCGTCAATTGCCTGCTTAGATCGAATTTGGCAAAATTTAGCAATAAAAGTTAGAATGACAAGAACAACATTGAATTCAATACAAAATTTAAATTTCTTACCTTAATCCATTTATTTTTGGTTTTGGCCGCCGCCATGCGAGTTTAAAATCTCTGTTAACTCACTGCATAAACGATCTTTATCTTGCGCTGTAAAGGAATTCAATATCGCGCCTTTGTTTAATTGAGGATTTTCCTCTAAGAATTGCACTATTGTAGCAAAATTTTGGCTGGTAGCCCTTTTTGTCATTTTTTCGTTGAACTCTTGTAGCTACGGTAACGGTACCACGTTTTTCGATCCCAAGATTGTTTTGCTCGCCTTGATATTGCAACGTGCATTTAAGAAACTTTTCCCTAAATCTACGATTGGAGGATTTTACGCCACGCCTACGAAACTACGTCGTATCTTTTTCCCGAAAAAATATTCCCTCTCACTGTGAGAGGGATTCTCAATTTCTGAACCGGACAAGCTCGCAATACGCCAACTGATTTTTTTTTTCGGAAGGAGAACCATAACGGTCAGATTTTAACTTTCCCGAATACGAAGGCGAAGAGCTCGCAATAGGGCCCCAGGTTCCACATTCGGGTCGTAAATCTTTAATGTTAGGCGGTAATCGGATGTTGTCTCGTCCAATCCAAATTTTTGGCTTGCTATCCCACTTTTGTGAAATGAAGTATACGAGAACGTTGAACCAGTCCTGTCTTGAAAGATCTCGGATAAATTTAAATTGTTGCCTGAAGAGCCTGCGTCGAATACGTTTTCCGATGAGGGAGGTCTGTCTCCAACGGCACCATTGGTCCAGGGACAATCGTGGATGACATGGATGTGATTTTCTTCGGGGACGTAAAGAAAGATGTTCCCAGGGATGCTTTCAGCTGAGTTCTGTAACCACGCAAGCAAAGTGTGGACAGACAATTTGAATTTTATCACAGAACTCACCGAAGCAGAATCCCAAGGTATAGGGCAGCAGCATTAATTCTATTCGATCGAAAGTGGAATGATCTACGTCGTGAACTTTATGCTCAACATAAAATACTAAGACAAAATTTCCATGTGCACAAAACATTAAAAGATCAAGAAGTGTTTTCATGGAGACTGAAATTGTTTAACTTCAACATTCCAAAATGTTAATGTGTATGTCATTTACAGTACTTGAATAAAAACAGCGGCTTTACACCACAATGCAAACTATACTTACGTTTCCGTCTTATTTTTTTTTTTAGGGATTCCTAAAAGTCAACAGTAACGGTGTCGCAAATTAAATTTACGGTCACTCGCTAACTCCTGACCATTGGGGTTACTCCCTTCATTTTCATCATGCTAATAACGTAATTGAGCAACAACATAATACATTAATTATAACATAATTGATTAATAACATAATTGAGTAACATATAGTATAATCATAATAATAACAATATACAACAATCTGTACAAAAAAATTGAATATGAAGATTTATATCAATTGAGATATAAATATCATGTTCAATTATACATATACATGTGAAACAATATATCGCCGGTCCGGAAGAACAATGACGAAACTGCAAATGTTTGTTAAATGCAAATAAGTCCATATACAATATCAGAAACACATCCCTTACACAGGGGACATGGATGAACTAACAATTACAAGCTTGCGACTTCTAAAACAACGAACAATTTTTAGAGTAACAACGACGTAACTGCACTTAGGGGTTGAAATATTATTGTGATTAAATCCAAATCCCTGGTAAATGAAAGTAAAGTATATATCCTACGTACTCTTAATTATACCATTTTTTTCTGTCACTTACACCTTTTCAATTACTATAAGTTTTATACAACTGCAAATCGTTTTTTCACTCTCTTGTAAAATTGAAGTTTTTGCATTTACGTCACTGTTCTACCAGAACGGTGATATCATTTAAGATACACCGCTCAAATGCATATGCAAAGTTACAAAAAAAAAATATGCACTGAAGCATTATAATAAATATAACGTTTCAATGGATATTAAAAATACCCCGTCGGATAGGATATCTCCGAAATCCCTAATACCCTAACATATAATTAACCTAACATGTAAAAACCTAACATAAAAAACCTAACTTGTAAAATACCCTAACAGTATAAAAAAAAAGTGAAAAAATGCTCGAAAATGCAAAAAACGTAAAAGTTCAGGTAAGTAGCTCCGTGCCGCCTTCTTCTTGATCATCATTGAGTTTCTAACAAAAAGTACAAAAAATTAACATCGAAATAATGCAGAAGCAGCCACATATTCCCCATAATTTAATACATACCTGTATAGGTGAAACTTCTGTCTTTGATGCTTTCAAAGGAGACTTTCTTGGACTTTAACGCGTAGTGGTTCTTGCCTTCTGATAAAGTAATAATACAATAACGTAAATACAGGTAATACATAATTTAAGTTAAGGTTGTTATAAAAATATTTGTTACCTTCATGCAGTCACAAGAGGACTTATCGTGCTCGTACGCCCATTCATCTCTTTTCTTGATGATGTGCATACGCACTGTAGGCGCCACGGGTAAGATATCGTGCAGCACTAGCGAAATGAAAATAGTCTCCATGCTAAGTTCTATCGGGTGATAATTTTAAATTTCTGAAGTTTTGAATGTGCAAAAGGATACCCGCTCTTTCAGAGCAGGTGGAATGACATACGTGTTACATATAATAAGTCCCGGAGGAAAAATTGGAGAGACAGCATTGATTTTTTTTTTTTCTAATTGAATGGCATTTCTGCCGTCCAGGTGTTCTCTTAAATCGTCTAAGTAACTGAACCCCTCCCCTGGAGTTAACGTTAAGTACGGTGGAAACTTTTTTCCTTTTACGTCGTCAAAAAGTATGAATCGTTTGCCAATTGCGGATCCTATGTAAAATGCGACCCTGCCAACAAGGACATTAAGAGTTATGGATAAACCCTCGAAAAGTTCCGCAATGGCGCTGTCAAAGGTGGTTTTTCCGGAACCGTACCTCTCCAATCAAGCCCACCCATCTACGTTTAGGTTTTCCGTATATGAACGCGTTAAAAATTTCTTGGCTTATGCATTTGAATTTAATTTTCGGGATTATGTAGAAACTGTACGAAACTGCTTCCCCGAATAATTTGTCGTCATTTATTTCCAAAATACTCTCGCCTATTGATAAAACATTTTTTATTTATGAACTACAGGTTTGTTTCATGCTTTAAGTTACGTTTTATTTGTCCTTGAACTGTTTTTACTGCGTTTTTAGCTAGCCTCTCCCTATCACCCAATTTTTGGAACAATTTTGCGTTTTCAATATGAGTGGAGTGATGATCTTCGTGTTCTTTTGAAATTTTATCCTCGTTCAAATTATATGGCACAGCTAGGTGCAAATAATCCGGTATAGCCGGTTAAATCTAAACCCTCGTCTGTGCCTGTCTCATGCGCATACTGTAACAATAGCACATGATCAAAAGAGGACAGCTTTTTTTTTAGTTTCCTTACGTTTAAACGAGCAGGGCTCATAAAAGGGCTCTCCGCATCTGATTGCGATATTTTCTATGAATTGGCTGAATTTGATACAATAATAAATTTAAAAATCCATGTGTAAAACTTTTAAACTTTTTTTATATCTCGGCTAAACGCCATTCCGCTTGTTACATAACAATTGTTAAAGTTAGTGTCGAACCTAAGCAAGTACAATTAAATGAACGGAAGTAATCTGCTTTACTGTTAATGAAATATGTTTTTTTGGCTTGCTCTTCGTCTAACTGTTGCGTTAGAATGACAAAAAGCTTTCCAGTTCTTCTATTCGAGCTGGATCGGAAAAATGGCCGAACCCATTCGGGGTACGACAAGGATTTTTTAGGTGGGCTAGACGTGAAAAACTCGTCATTGAAGGGCGTATTGTTGTACTCACCCTGACATTCCTCGTCCGACGACTCCCACGCAAAAAAATCCTCGTCGTCCTCGGGTTCCTGTTCCTGGGAGGTTGAGGCTTCGTGTTTCCTCTGTTCAGCGCAAAATGATTTCCACGACTCACTAAGAGTCATAAAATTTTCACGGAATTTATCAGGATCTGCGGTATTCTTGTCAGGGTGCCATTGAACATACCTTTTGTGAACTAATTTCTTTAAATCCTTGTATTGGTAGTTACCAACATTCATGCATAAAAGCCTGTATAAATTCACTTTTGCAATGTAATACTTCATACTTACGTTAAAAAGAATTACTTCAAATTAAAATTACAAGTGGAATGGCATTTGCTGGTATCCTATGAACAGTGTTATCCAGTTTTCTCAGGATCAGAAATTGGTAGATAAAATTTTCATTCCTTTTTAAAACTAAAGAGAAATACAGAATTTTTAACAATACATGCCATTGAACAATGCTACAAAAGAGTATACATCCACGCCGTCTCTGGGATGGGTGTGAAATTTTACATCCCTCACATTTGTAATTTGCATCGAGGCATCCGCGCATTTCAATTAAAATAAAATCTCGTATTTTCGAATGAGTTTGCTCGTCGGGCAATTCATGTACATGAAAATCAGATCGGTAAACTTTTAACATTTCTGTTAGTACAGTCGGCCAAAATATTTTTCGAGTGACGGGACCCCTGAGAAAAATCGAATAATGGCTAGATGCGAGATTCTGTTTTTTTAAATATATATATATAATATCACACAAGTTCTTTAAAAAAAAAAAAAAAAAAAACCAATATTGGCTTGATGCAAGATTTTTCTTTTAGAAAATATATGGTCACGAGTTTTCTAAAAAATTATCAATATATAATCCAATATTGGCTTTATACTAGTTTTTTTTAAAAAAATGGCTAAATCCGAGAGATTGCGATATGGTTTCACACAAGTTTTTATTATCAAATACATATACATACAAAATATTTTTAAATATATACAATATATACATGGCTTTATACACAAGTTTTTTTTTTTATATATGATCCAATATTGGCCTTTAAAAAGAGTTTTTTTTTAAAAAATATATGCGGTTAAAAGTAAATTTTTTTCTGTTATTCATCCAAGTAGGCACTCAAATCTTTCATTAGTTCACCGTAAGTTACGATCGGAGTTCCCGGTCCAAATTCCGAAAGCGTACTCGGTGGCGGATCCATCATCATCATCGTAGATTCTTCTTCTCCTTCTCCAAACTCATTCATAAATGTCAGTACCGGAGAAGTTGGTTCGAAACTGGTAGATGGAACTGGTTCGTAACTGGTAGAGGGAACTGGTTCGGTTTCGGGATAAACGTGACTCGTGGAGGGAATCGGTACACATTCGTGACTCGTGGACGGCACCGCTAGTCCATTGTTTGGCACAAAATCGTGGCTCGTGGAGGGAAACGGTACAAGTTCGTGGCTCGTGGACGGCACCACTAGTCCATTGTTTGGCACAAAATCGTGGCTCGTGGAGGGAACCGGTACAAGTTCATGGTTTGTATACACAGGTTCGGAATAAACGTGGCTCGTAGAGGGAACCGCTAGTTGGGTTTCTTCAGGATACACTAGCACTTGTTGTTGCAGCCGATAATAACCCGACCATGCGTTGTTGTTGTTGTCGATATTTTCGTACGGCTTTGGAAATTCGACGAGACCCTCCATCGCTCGTTCATCACGCCTGCATCTGTAGACCGGTGCCTCGTCTTGATGCGATTTAGTGTTGAAATATTCCGTCTCGTCGTCAAACATTTCCAGCGCCCATTTCGCTTTAAGGGCGTCGACGTCTGCAATCTTGATTCGAAAAAACGAAAACAAACATTTCTGTGGAGCTATTATCAAGTAGGTCGTACCGGGTTTCAAGGCAAAAGACTTGTTGGGCTTGAGAATGTAATGTTCGAACATGTTAAAATGCATGTGCGAAAAACGTCCGTTTGCCGGATTGGCCGGATCACAGAAGAGTCTCTTTTTCTTTTTGTTCATTCTTTTTGTTTCATCGTTCTTATTTCATTCATCATCGGATATATTATCCATTTTTTTTCCATGACGTGCGGCTTTAATAAATCATAAGTAATCCAATCCACAGGCATGAAATACATGCTACAATGTAATCGTTCCATGTCAAACAACAAGTAATTAAATCCAAACGGTCCACCGTCCCGACACAAGTAGGCAAAACCATTGGTCACGGAGTATCATTTCTTGGGATGAGCAGCTACGATTGCTGGAAGAAAATCGAAATACGATACTTTTCTAATTTTCTTTTCTCTTTGTAATTCATCTCGCATCAACCATCGAAATTGTTCGTACGAAGTATTTTCGGCAACACACACGCCTGCATCTGTAGACCGGTGCCTCGTCTTGATGCGATTCAGCGTTGAAATATTCCGTCTCGTTGTCAAACATTTCCAGCGCCCATTTCGCTTTAAGGGCGTCGACGTCTGCAATCTTGATTCGAAATTCTTGCACGGCAAAAGAGTCTGTTAGAGGCTCGGCAAAAGAATCCACTTCGAAATCCATTTCCACTTTGATTTCCTCGGCGTCAATTTCCATTTCGTCGACGTGAGCGGTAGTAGCAGCAGGAGGAGGATAAGGTGTTTCTGGCATCACTATTTCGACAAGTTCCTCGGGTCGATTGTTGCAGATGGCGGTGGCGGGGTTCGAACATTGATAAACGTATTCTTTATAGCAACTGATTAAGTGTTCTCCTCGAAGCATTTTTGTACCGACGGACCACGAAAAAGTCAGGCACCAGACGCATGTCCGAAGATGGTTGACTCTGTGGGCATTTTTCATATGTCTTTCCATATCCGTCGGCAAAAGTAGGACTTTACACAAATGACAGTAAATCAGAGACATTTGCTTGGACTGACGAGCGACCATATTCCGGTAAGAAACGTACTGCTCCATAGCTCTGATGCTGGAGACGAATAAAGTTCAACGAGAGCGCGCGTTTCTCTTTTATATACACGCGAAACAAGGTCACCGTTCAACTGCGAGCATGCGTACAAGGAAAACAAAAAAAAAAAAAAAAAACGTTTCTCGACGCATTTAATGTTACAGCGGGTAGGAAATGGGCTGTTGTTTTATATACTCTGGAGAGGGGGGTGGAAAACATTTATAAGACTATCTGTAAAAAAAACTTGTCGAGGACTGGAAAACTTTATAAGAGCTTCGAAAAAAAAAAAATTTTTTTTTTTGGCGAAATAGAATTTAATATATATAATAGAAATAGAATTTAATAATTTAATATATATAATAGAAAGAGAAATATATAAGAAATAGGAATATAAAAGAGATAGAAGTAAATATAGAAATATATTTGGAAAATTTATAAGACTATTTAGCATACAGAGTATAGTTTCCTAGTTATAACAAACTTTTATAGAGATATTTTCTAATAGAAGATATTTTTAAAAGTATATAATAAAGGTGGAAATTTTAAAATCTAAACAGAACTGAATTTAGAAATAGAATTTAATATATATATATATATATATATATAATAAAAATAGAACGTAATATATATAATAGAAAGAGAAATATATAAGAGATAGAAGAAAATATAGAAATATATATGGTCTACTCTGTATATTTGGAAAATTTATAAGACTATTTAGCATACAGAGTATAGTTTCCTAGTTATAACAAACTTTTATAGGGATATTTTCTAATAAAAAGATATTTTTAAAAGTATATAATAAAGGTGGAAATTTTAAAATCTAAACAGAACTGAAATTTCAGAAGCTTCTGTAAAAACTTGCCGAGCCTGAAAACTTTAAACGCTTCTGGAAAAAAAAAAAAAATATATATATATATATATATATATATTAATATTTTTTTTTCAGAAATAGAATTTGATATAGAATAGAAATAGAAAATGGGAAGAGAAATATATTAGAGACAGAAATATATAAGAAATAGAAATATATAAGAAATAGAAATATATACAGAAATAGAAATATATATGATCTACTCTGTATGCTAAATAGTCTCATAAAATTTCCAAATATACAGAGTATAGAGTCCTAGTTATAACAAACTTTTATAGGGATATTTTTCTAATAAAAGCGATTTCTTTAAAAGCATATAGTATAGATGTAAATTTTTAAAATCTAGAGACAGAATTGAAATTTTAGAAGCTTCTGTAAAAAGTTGTCGAGCCTGGAAAACTTTAAAGGCTTCGAAAAAAAAATTTTTTTTTTTTTTTCAATCTTTCACGGTTTTAAAAATCTTTCACGGCTTTTCCATTCAAGTTTATTTCCTCAATGTGTGTTTTCAAGTTTATTCTTCATCATGTTCAGAGTCTATGGAAAAACCCGTCTTTATACCGGTAAAGCTGCCGATAAAAAAAATCGACCGATAAGTAGTAATCTCTATCAACTGACCAGAAACAAAATTTTTTTCGTTGCTACCGAATCATTTACAGTTACGTGGAACAGTAGACTTTTATCATTTCATTCCCGAATTGTAAAGAAAATTTTGTACAGAAAAGACTATACTGGAATTTGACACGAGTCATCCGAATTTGCGTCGCGAAATCGACGTCGTGTAGTGGAAGGCATTGGTCGTGAAATGTTTCGACAAAAGCTATTTTTTATTTCCCGATAAACCCATTTCTTGTTGGAAAGAAGAATACGGAAAATGTCTGAAACGACAACAAAAACTCGTGGACGCAATTAAAGCGAGAAACAAAGCAAACTGCGAAAAGCGGATGACGACGACAATGATTCAGCCTCTAGGGAAAGTAAACAAGCGCGCGCGTCTCGGAACACGTGATCACCTCGTGCATCGAAATAAACAGGCACGCGCTTCTCGGAAAAGGAAACGCACGTGATTGCCTCGTGAAGACCTTGGCGGGAGCGTGTATATAAATGATCGGAGTCGAAAATGTTTTCAGTTCAGTCGTTTTCATCTAGAAAGAGAGAGACATGGATTATTACCACGAGTACCGCAAGTTTCTAAAACGGAATGAAAACCACGTATTTGTCCGTTGTCACGACTGCAATAAATCTTTTTCCATAATAGAGCTGGAGCGACATATGAAAACTGTACCATGTTCATCACTGCGTGTGGTGCAGATGCTTCTCGTGGGAAGTAGGGAAGAAAATGCAAAACGGTCTACATTTATTATCCTGCTGCAGCAAATTCGTCAACGGGACTGCCGAAAAGGATTTGTCTTTGCTTCCTGCTTCCGTGAAAGAAGAAAAAGATGATGATGATGAAGATACGTTGCCACCTACACCTCCTCCTCCTCATCGTAATAGTGCCGACGACGAAGACTATGTGCCGCCTCCTACTTATTACCAAGACTCTTTGTTGTTACCACCTACGCCACCTCCTTCTTCTAATAATGCCGGCGATTTGCTTACGACGACGGACGACTTTTTGCAACCGATTCCCCCTCTTTCTTTCTGTACGATAGATCCGGCGGAAGAAGATGAAGAAATGGATACTACTACTACAGCAGCAGCGGACGATGATACTGCCATGATGGTGGATTGCAAAAGTTTGCAACCGTGTTGGCAACATCCTGTCTTTATAGGCAGAATGCAAAAAAAAGGGAAGGACGAGACGAACTTTATGAAAAAGGTACATGCGGAAATGGTGCATAACATTGGAGGGACTCACTCTCATATGATTATGATTCCGCGGGGAAATAATTTAGTTTCGGTAAAAGAAACTGAACAAAATGTGTATGTATATTTTTAATAAAAAAAGAGAGAGAGAAAGAGAAGAAAAAAGAAGAGATCTTTTTTCTTTTCTTCCTCTCTTTTTTAAAAAATACAAGTACAGAGCCAATATTGGCTCTATACCTACAAACAAGTTTTTGTATTTTGATATCTTGATAATAAATGTTTCTTTTTACCATTCATATATAATGTTTTCTTTTTTGATGTTGACACAGACAGTTGCTTTAAACTTGAGGAAAAAAAAATCTTACCTCGAATGAGAATCTGTAAATTGAAATGGACAGAACTTATAGCTGCTTACAATAGTTGAGTTGGTACTGTACATACTGTAGAAATAGAAAAGATACTATACAGAAATGAAACTTTAAAATCTATACAGAAATGAAATGTTCCATGGCTTGACAAGTTTCATTTCAAAAAAAAAAATTTTTTTTTTTTTTTTTTTTCAAAAGCAAGTATAAGTTACCTGTCCATTTCAATTTACAGATTCTCGTTGTCTTGTACATTGTCTAAATCTAAACGTTTTTTTTATTCACAGAAATAGTCATTTTTATTATCTGTAATATTTAACCAAGATTCTTTATTATTATTATTATATAAATCTATTTCAATTTTCTTTTATGAATTTACATTATACTTTACAATTCCTTTCTGGATACTCTACAAAATAAAATTTCTAAACACTTTTTTTCATGTTAACGTAGCTCGTGAATCGTTAAAGATTACTTTCAACTTTAAAATTTGAAAAAAAAAAAAGATTAACGCAGAGTGTCTACTAGAAAACTATAACGGTAAATTTAAAACAAAGTATTTCTAAATCACTACGGCATATCCTTTAGATGGTAAAAAGTTAGCTGACTGGGTGTAAAAGAAAAAGGAAACCTATATCCATCCACTTTTTAAAGATGTTTTGGAATACATTCATAAGAAAATGAAAAAAAAGTTAGCTGACTGGGTGAAAAAGAAGAAGGAAACCTATATCCATCCAATTTAAAGACGTTTTGGAATACATTCATAAGAATATGAAATTAAATGGTTTAATCTGTTGGTATATTTGGAAAATTTATAAGATTATTCAGCCTATAGAGTGTATTTTCCAAGTTATGTTATCCTTTTATTAGAAAATATCCGTATAAAAGTTATATTTTTAAAAGTATATAATAAAGGTGGAACTTTTAAAATCTAAACAGAACTGAAATTTTAGAAGCTTCTGTAAAAAAACTTGTCGAGCCTGGAAAACTTTAAACGCTTCTGGGGAAAAAAAAAGCTATATATATATATATATATATATATATATATATATATATATATATATAGTTTTTTGTTTTTTGAAATAGAATTTAATATAGAATAGAAATAGAAAATGGAAAGAGAAATATATTAGAGATCGAAATATATATATAGAAATAGAAATGTATATGGTCTACTCTGTATATTTAGAGAATTTATAAGACTATTTAGCATACAGAGTATAGTTTCCTAGTTATAACAAACTTTTATAGGGACATTTTCTAATAAAAAGGATATCTTTAACAGCATATAGTAAAGATGTAAATTTTTAAAATCTACACAGAATTGAAATTTTTGAAGCTTCTGCAAAAACTTGTCGAGCTTGGAGAGCTTTATAAGCTTCTGGAGGGAAAAAAAAAAAAATTTTTTTTTTTTTTTTTCGTTTAAAGTTTTCCAGGCTCGACAAGTTTTTACAGAAGCTTACAAGTTTTTCAAAGCTTCTCAGACCAGTCCAATATTGGCTCCGTATTTGTGTTTTTTTAGAAACAAAGACATTTTTATACATTGTTTATAATTTTATCATATTCGTCGTAATGTAAATTTGTCCATTTTGTACATCATTCTGTTTGTAAATATATCTTTGTATATATTATTCTTTTTTTGTAAATATCTTTGTATATATATCTTTGTATATATATCATTCTTTTTTTGTAAATATGTTTATATATATATATCATTCTGTTTGTAAATATGTCTGTTTGTAAATAAATGAGAAAAAAAAGAAAACACACATGCAAAGAGATTTTTGTTTTTCTCTTTGCGTGTGTCTTTTTTTTTTTTTTTTAAAAACAAGTATAGATCCATTATTGGCCCTCAAGAGTCATCATATTTGATATTTAATTTCTTTTTCATTTTGAGCGATAAGCATTATAGTGTCCATATAGATTGTTTAATTTAAAATAAAATCTTTAAAGTGAATCGATCAGATGACGTGTGCTAGTTAAATGTCGAGTGAAACTTGGAAAAAAAAATATATAATGGTTGATATTAATATATACATATATACAAAAGCCATGGGGGGTAAAAAATGATTTTTCTAGAATCTGGGCAGTAATAAAAAAAAAAAAGGTTTCGAGCCATGAAAAGTTTTGGAATGTTTAGAATATTTTATAGCCAGAAATATTGAGAAGCTTGTCAACAATAAATACAAAAAAAAAAAAAACTTGTCGAGCCTGGAAAACTTTAAACGCTTTTTCAAAGAACTTAACGCTTTACAAGAAAATAATATATATATAAAAAAAAAGTACATACCGCAAAATAGGAGAGGTTAATATTATTATATCATAATATTTAGATATGTTAAACTTTACTAGATAATACACGAAATGAAACTGTAATGAAATTTTAGAAGCTTCTGTAAAAACTTGTCGAGCCTGGAAAAACTCTAAACGCTTCCGAAAAAAAAAAATTTTTTTTTTTTTTTTTTTTAAAAAAGCATTTAAAGTTTTCCCTGGCTCTAAACTTTCATTTCAGGTATTATCTAAAATCAAACTCGTCGTAAAGTGTTATATATTCTTATTCTTAAGAGTTGATGAAATTAAGACTATATGGTAATGTAAACATTAACCATACCTCAGCCCCTCTCCTATTTATGTATAAACTTTTTTTTTTCTATACCTCTCTTTATTATGTATTTCTATTGTCTTTTGAATTTACAAAAACTCTGAGATTTCTATAAAAAAAGAACTTTACACAAGATACTCCGATATAGAATTGCAAGTTCCCTATTCGCCTTACAATTCTAAACAAACTCTATATTCGCCGTATGCGGCATCGGCAGCAGCAGCAGAAGAAAAAGGTAGAGAAAGACATCCTCAGCCGTATAAAAAGTATAAATCTTGTATGAATACACGTAAAAATGTTTTAATCCCATGTCATACGTGTGGAGAACTGTGCAATTTGAAAGATTACGAATCGCATTCCCATTTGCAACACGGTATAAATCCGGCCCTACGATGCGTATGGTGTCGTGGTAATTATTCGTGGCCCAGATTCCAAAAAATGAAAAATGCACATCTCTTTGAATGTTTCAAGAATAATATGACTGACATTGACAACAACAACGACAATAACGGCTCGTCGTCGTCGCCTGCAAAGAAATGGTTAGAAAATGATATCTGAAAACTCACCGTGGTCATTGACTGTCACGTTTGAAGAAAAAAAATGATGATGAGCAATCCTAGATACCTGAAAAAAAAAAAAAATTTTTTTTTTTTTTTTTTTTTTTTTGAGCAATCTAGGATTGCTTATTGCTTTGGTTATGCGGTAAATTATGTCCGAAGCTTCTTTCAGCGTTTTTCAGGCTTTTTTATATTTTAATTTTTTTCATTTCTCTGCTGTCTGGTGCCCATCTGTATTTCCATTCAGTCTTTTAAATTTCTCTTTTGTCTTTTCAATGTTTTCATTTCTCAACTGTCTCGTCCCAATAGTCATTTCTATTCTGTCTTTTTCATTTATTAATTTCTCTACTCTCTCTCGTCCCAATATTCATTTCTATTTTGTCTTTTCCATTTCTTCATTTCTATTATGTCTTTTTCATATTTTTGTTTTTTGTGAAATCCTTTCAAGGTTCTTCGAAGTTCTTCAAAGGCGAGTCACGCACCGTCATGCACGTGCCTACCTAACACAAACATTTAATCATCTCCATTGACGTAAACATCTTTCGCCTTTTCCTTTTATGGCCTTCGAGAAGCTTCATTGCCGTCACCATCTTCCCTATATAAAGCACGCGCGAGGCCCTCAGATTAGATTCATTCTGCTCTCGCTGCTTCACCAGTTACAACATGTGCTGTGAATTGTGCTCAAACATTTTCAAAGCACGCACGACGTTGTATATGATTTGAAAACGATAATGGATTTACAGGACATATATACTGTCCAGTGCTATATGAGCGTGCTGGTCCACACTACTCAAAGCGCCCTTCGAGCCATAGAAAACAAATTGGAAAATCCTTTGCCGAGTGTTTCGTCGTCGCCGGATCCATGCCCGATCTGTCTGGCAACCCACCCAGAATGTGACTGCATAAAGACTCTCCCCTGTTTACACAAATTCCATTCGGACTGCTTGTCCCGATGGACAAACATAAATAAGACGTACCCCATGTGCAGAAAAGCAATCGACCAGAAGTATTTGCACTACTTGGATCAGAGGAATCAAGTTAGTAACATAAAAGCATGGGTAGAAGAATTATCTACATTGAGATTGTCAATTTCGACGACGAAATTAAAGGACATTAATAAAATGTACGAAATAGCAGCAAAGTCGTGCGGTTTCACTTCCAAAAACGTGGAACAGGAGGAAGAAGAAGAAGAAGACGACGACGACGAACAAGGCCCATACCTCCCTTACGAGGAATCTGAAGATGAAGTCCTCGAGGACATTTTTTCTAAATAATGTCTTATCTATATGTGTATATATTGTAAATTTTTTTGTAAATATCGAATAATGTATTATATATGTGTATATATTGTAAATAAAATGCAGAAAGACACATGCAATGAGAAAAATATTTTTCTCATTGTGTGTGTCTTTTTTAAAAAAAATCAAGTGTTTAGCCAATATTGGACTGACACATGCAATGAGAAAAATATTTTTCTCATTGTGTGTGTGTCTTTTTTAAAAAAAATCAAGTAATTAACCAATAATGGACAGACACATGCAATGAGTATTTGCCACTTTTCAAAACTTGTCGAGTCTTTGAAAATTTTAGAAACTTCTGAAATTTTTTTTTTTTTTTTTTTTGAAAAAGGGAAAGCGTTATAAAATTCCACGCTCCGTTACTATCGGCTCTGTCTTTCAAACGTTTTTTTTTTTTTTCAAACTAAAACTGCTGCTCCAAGATTGTAGTGCTCCTCGACCATGGCTTCTTCTGTAGTCATTGATTTCGAAGGATTTAAATACGAAAATGATAACTTTGCAGTAAAAGAACTGGCTTTCCATGGAATTTTTGATAATCAGCATGGATTATGGACTTTTAAACCGCCACATTCATGGCATAAACTGTTACCCAAATATCGACACGTCAACACTTGGTTGAAAGAAAGTCGACACAATATTGAATGGGAAGACGGCGAATTACCGTACAGTGAACTCGAAAAGATCGTTCAATGTCTCACGACGGCCTACAAGTACGTGTACGTCAAGGGATCCAAAAAAAAGAGACTTTATAGAAAAACTGTCTGGAAAAAAAGTCCTGAATTTGGATAACATTGATTATACTTCCGTAAGCAGATTGAAATTGAGAAAAATGTATTGCCCGCAACATCCGGCTCGTTTTCCATTTTGCGCATTGACGAAAGCAGAGGCACTCTCTCGTCTACTGTTTGAACTCGCCGAGAAGGAAGTCACACCAGTCTCGTCGTTATAAAACAATGCCTCCCTTTTCGCATCTTTTCATATTTTTACCTCCCCTCCCGTCTCGCATATCGCCGCGCACTCATCATGGATTATTCAAAACACTCGTCGTGTTTGAAAAATGTCTTGGACGACATGTTTCTCGAAGAATGTGACGCTAACGATAACGAATACTTATCGTATCAAACTTTAAAATTACGTCTACTGGAAAAGACGGCTCGCGTTATCGACAAAAACCGTTGCTGGTCTTTATTATCGGATATTTTTAAATCTGCAAAATTCGTCAAAGTTCACAAGGAATGTCAACAATTCCTGTCGTCCATTTACAGGAAAAACCGTTTCTTGTTCAACAACAACGATGAAAAAACGATCGTCGAAAAAGTATTGAGTAGAGATTACGTACAAAAATATGATTTGATGAAATTGGCCAACGTTTTGAATAAAAAAACAGAATTGTCGTCCGAATTGCAACAATTGTTTGCGTCCGATAGACGGACACGAGAAAATGAAATTGATTTTAAAGGATTTGTCGAAAATTTAAGTTATCCCATGACCGTTCAAAATGTAATTTCGATCGATATGATGGAATGTCACGTTAACGTGGTCAGAGAATTACATCATCGTTTATCGTCGTCGTCGTCGTGCGTTTATGATATTATAAAATGTGCATTGAGCGACGACGACGATTCGACGATGACGACTGCTGCTGCCGAAAACAAGGAAATGATTGAATATTACAAGAATTGCGTCGATTATCATTTAAAAACATTAAAGGAAATGTGGCAACAACAAGATCAAAAAATGAAGAGGAAAAAAAAGAAATGTGATAACAAGACCACCACCAACAAGAGAATGAAACAACAAACAAAAGAAAAATTGCAGCAGCTGTAGTAGAAGAAAAAGAACAACAAGTCGAAGAACAAGAAGAAGAGGATAATTCAATCGGAGAAAAAAATGAAGAGTCGTCGAGTAGCGGCAGCAGCGAAGATGAGTCTGGAGACGAATTGAAAATTTTTGGGGGGGGGGGGGGGGGAATTTTTTTTTTTTTTCCATGGCTCGCAGCTTTTAAAAAGATCCGAGAGACTCTTTTTTCATTTACATTTTAAAAAAGATTGCAGATTTAGTTCTTCATCCGTCGAGTTTAGAATTGGAACAATTTGAAAAAGAGTATCATCGACCGACGACTCCTCCTGAACCGGTGCAAAAAAACCGTATGTGTTGCCGAAAATACTTCGTACGAACAATTTCGATGGTTGATGCGAGACGAATTACAAAGAGAAAAGAAAATTAGAAAAGTATCGTATTTCGATTTTCTTCCAGCAATCGTAGCTGCTCATCCCAAGAAATGATACTCCGTGACCAATGGTTTTGCCTACTTGTGTCGGGACGGTGGACCGTTTGATTTTAATTACTTGTTGTTTGACATGGAACGATTACATTGTAGCATGTATTTCATGCCTGTGGATTGGATTACTTATGATTTATTAAAGCCGCACGTCATGGAAAAAAAATGGATAATATATCCGATGATGAATGAAATAAGAACGATGAAACAAAAAGAATGAACAAAAAGAAAAAGAGACTCTTCTGTGATCCGGCCAATCCGGCAAACGGACGTTTCTCGCACATGCATTTTAACATGTTCGAACATTACATTCTCAAGCCCAACAAGTCTTTTGCCTTGAAACCCGGTACGACTTACTTGATAATAGCTCCACAGAAATGTTTGTTTTCGTTTTTTCGAATCAAGATTGCAGACGTCGACGCCCTTAAAGCGAAATGGGCGCTGGAAATGTTTGACGACGAGACGGAATATTTCAACACTAAATCGCATCAAGACGAGGCACCGGTCTACAGATGCAGGCGTGATGAACGAGCGATGGAGGGTCTCGTCGAATTTCCAAAGCCGTACGAAAATATCGACAACAACAACAACGCATGGTCGGGTTATTATCGGCTGCAACAACAAGTGCTAGTGTATCCTGAAGAAACCCAACTAGCGGTTCCCTCTACGAGCCACGTTTATTCCGAACCTGTGTATACAAACCATGAACTTGTACCGGTTCCCTCCACGAGCCACGATTTTGTGCCAAACAATGGACTAGTGGTGCCGTCCACGAGCCACGAACTTGTACCGTTTCCCTCCACGAGCCACGATTTTGTGCCAAACAATGGACTAGCGGTGCCGTCCACGAGTCACGAATGTGTACCGATTCCCTCCACGAGTCACGTTTATCCCGAAACCGAACCAGTTCCCTCTACCAGTTACGAACCAGTTCCATCTACCAGTTTCGAACCAACTTCTCCGGTACTGACATTTATGAATGAGTTTGGAGAAGGAGAAGAAGAATCTACGATGATGATGATGGATCCGCCACCGAGTACGCTTTCGGAATTTGGACCGGGAACTCCGATCGTAACTTACGATGAACTAATGAAAGATTCGAGTGCCTACTTGGATGAATAACAGAAAAAAAGGTACTTTTAACCGCATATATTTAAAAAAAAAAAAAAACTCTTTTTAAAGGCCAATATTGGATCATATATAAAAAAAAACTTGTGTATAAAGCCATGTATATATTGTATATATTTAAAAATATTTTGTATGTATATGTATTTGATAATAAAAACTTGTGTGAAACCATATCGCAATCTCTCGGATTTAGCCATTTTTTTTAAAAAAACTAGTTCAAAGCCAATATTGGATTATATATTGATAATTTTTTAGAAAACTCGTGACCATATAATTTCTAAAAGAAAAATCTTGCATCAAGCCAATATTGGATTTTTTTTTTAAAGAACTTGTGTGATATTATATATATATATTTAAAAAACAGAATCTCGCATCTAGCCATTATTCGATTTTTCTCAGGGGTCCCGTCACTCGAAAAATATTTTGGCCGACTGTACGTCGGAAAATAAAATTTCTTGGAGTTTTTCCATAATTTCAGAATAATGATCAGTCATAAATTTGTTGCTCTCTTCATTCATGGTGAGACCATCTGTATTTAATTCAAGTGTTGGACCTTACGTGATAAGGTTGTGAAGCTTGCATACACCATCAAGGTTTAATGCTAAAACCTCATTGAATGCCACAAAACTAGCATCTTTATATATAGAATTAAATGTGATTAGCTTTTCCATAAAATCGATGAAGCCTCGCACTGTGAAAGTATTATATCGTCCCGCAATTTCAAGAGATATATTACCATTGCTCTCTTGTATCACAAATAAGAAAATTCCATTTAACAGATCAAAAGCGAAAAGTTTTCTTCTTTCGAAACGCTGAAAAGTATTCTTTACACAATCTTCGAACCAGTCACCAGAGGGAAGTTCTTCAGATTCCGATTGAATGGGAGTAACGGGGGTTGACTCTGCGGGAGGTCTCTCGTTCGTTCGGTGAATTGATTGCACAATCTCGCTATGTTTAAAGTCTTCTTGCGGTAGCGGACTAATTTTAGGTGTGGCTCCTTCAATCCATGGTATTTCAACTTCGTAAAATAGGAGGGGGCTGTCCTCCTCTTGTTGCGGTTCTGGGGCGCTCGTCTTAGTCAGGGGCTCTTCACTGCGGGCACTTGTCTCAGGCATCATCACCAAGGGCGTGAACACTTCGTCGGACGCTGGGGCAGCTGTCTCCAAGGGGTCAGGGGTGATCGTATCCACGGGTTTCGGAACAGTAGAGGGCACTTCCATCTGTATATCCTTTCTTGGGCGCTTGGGCAGGGGCTCCGAGTCGGTAGCAATTTTCCGGAAGGTGACGCTAATCCTGGGCTCCTTCACACTTCGGTCCGGTTTTATTCCATGGGTGAATAACTTATTGGTAGGTGGTAGCATGAGATATGCACTGCCATGATGACACACTAACTGTTGCGGTGGGAATCCGCGTCTTTCGAAGGAAAGAGTTCTTGAAGCGTCGAAACTAACACAGGCAACTCCACAGGATGGCTCGATGCTTGACTCGTCATCTTTATGAACTCCAATTCCAGAGCTTCCATCGGGGTAGAAATTCACAAGAGCATAGTTAAAGTTTTTTCCTGAAGCGCGTTCGACGTGATTTTTAATTTTTAGCATGAGCAGAGTCCATGGATGTGCGGGGTTTGAGGTTCCCGAATAGCGATAATCCAATAATTCGTCCCCCAAAAGCATATGACTTTCGCTTCGGAATATAATTTTTCCCGCGGACTTTCACATTTATAGGCTGAAATGGAAGTTTAACAGCTCTGCAAATATAACATCTGCTTCAGCACGAGTGTAGAATTCGTCGCAAACTCTCACGTTTAATCCATGCTCATTCAAACTAACTGGAGAAAACATCTTGGAACTAATAAATTAAATTACCGCAAGAACGGAGTTATGAAACGGAGTCCCAATGAAACGGAGAAAAAGTGCACTGCAAAGCGATACGCTCTAACCGCAATCAATGAAGTAGCAAGTTGAAATGACTCGATCGTGGGGAAACGTCTTATCGCTGTCCCGAACCGTAGAAGGGCTGTGATGCAGAATCACGGGGGCTGCTCGCGTGATTCAAGAGATCAATGTTCGATCTCGGTATCAATTAGTCATTAAGATTAAAGAGTGAAATCATGGTCTGCACACGCTCCTCTCTGCACACGAAATTAAAGTAAAACGTGAACTAATTTTAATTGGTTCGACTAGCGTGATGTCATTTTTAAAGAGATCCATTGGATAATTTTTTTTGATTCTAAAAACCAATGGGAACCTTTAAACACTACGTCACTAATTTGTACAAATGGTAATTTCATCAATTATCCATTACTTATACATTGACCGCTGTCCTTGACGTATTTTCACCTTCTTGGTTTGCTTCTACACTTAGCTTATTTTAGCTTTATATTTTAAGTAGCTTTTCGATTGATTTTGAAAGATATTGAGAAAATGGAATCTTCAAGAAACGTTGCTTCTACTTCTAACGATGTTGCTGATGTAAGTATTCATTTATTTGTTACATTCAATCTTATATTTTTATTGGTAAATTAATTTTAGTATTTAATTGTTAAATTCATTTTTTTAATTGATAAACTCATTCTTTGATTTTCATTGGTAAATTCATTCTTATATTTTATTTGTTACGTTCATTCTTAGATTTTAATTGCTGAATTCATTTATTTAATTGCTGAATTCACTTTAGTATTTATTTACTAAATTCATTTATTTAATTGTTGAAAGACATTTTTAGAATAAATTTAATTGTTAAATTTATTTTAGTAATTAATTGCTAAATTCATTTATTTAATTGCTGAATTCACTTTAATATTTATTTACTGAATTCATTTATTTAATTGTTGAAAGATAAATTTAATTCTCAGTCAATTATTTTGAATGAAATCTTAATTATTCAATCATGTTAACTTATAATTTTTAATGATCTTTTCTTAATTGTACTCTATAATTCTAAAACGATTTTATTTATTCTTGCTTCTTTTCAGTTCGTCAACTTTGGCATCGACGAGGCTGAATTTGATCGTATCGTTCAATCAATGCCTGACGCGTCATTTTTGCCAAGCGTTGTGCGTCCACCTCCCGGATTTGATTTAAATGTAAGTTTTGAAATCTCGTTGAGTTTTTTTTTTAAATGTTCTGTTGAATATATATTTTTCAAATGTGAGACTTATACTTTTATTATTTTGAATAGGAAGTCGCTACTCCCGTAGCTGGGCGGAGCAGTGTGGTGATGCGCACCATCGCCCCTGGAATGGTAGGACCTTTCCAGCCTACCTTCGTGAAGTCCAAACCTATGCATGTGAGTACTCTATTTTCATGTATAAGTATAGGGTGTTATTTTTATTCACCAATAGTCTTAATTTTGTTTCTAAACTAAAGGTTTTCTTTGGTCGTTTAAAGTAAATTTAAAGACACTATTGTATGTTTTGAATTGATTTCATTAATTTTATTGAACTAAGTTTTGAACTATTTAACGTGAGAAAAACACCCCATGCTTGTTGTCTTATTTTTGTGAAAAAGATTTTCTCTCTCTTTCATTATTTGTACATTTTTATTACATATTATGTAGCACACACTTTTTATATAACCCTGCATTTGTAAAAATTTATTTTACTCAGAGATCATGATTGTTATTATTGTATTTACATACTTAGAACTAAATGATTCTCGCTGATTAACATTTTTGTTTTTGTATGCTTGATACTAAATGATTCTCGTACAGAATATTTTTTGTACTTGTCGCGAAACTCTGTTTTTGTAAAGTTTATTTACTCGAAGATTGTTATTTTGTAAAGAGTTTGTTGTATTATACACTTGTAAAAATTTTTTGATGTAATTATGTATAAATTGTTAGAACGTTTAAGAGAGAGAGAAACTTTTTATGTATATTTTAGATGGGAATTGCATACTGTGTTTTCAGATTACGCGCATATGGGATTTTTGGAAGGGAAATGTATAATGTGTTTTCAGATTTCGCGTATGGGAAATATTTAAATTTGAGGTGTTTAAGGAAAAAAAAAATTATTTTCTTTTGAAAAAAATTTTTCTGTTTGGAAAAACATTGATTTGTGTAGAATTTAAAAAACGTTAGCTTTAAAGCTTTTCAACTACTGAAATACCCATGAACAAATTCTCAATCTTTCACCCCGAATTATCTGTTTGTTTTTGCTTTCTCTCTTTCGCTCGATAAGAAAAGAGCATGACGCGTTTTCCCCTCCACTCGAAAAGGAGAAAGTTGTTTAATTTCGAATTCACTCAACCGGAAATTCGGGTGAATGAAAGCAAAGTCGAATCGCGTTATATTTTGGATTTAAGAAATGTATGTTGTGTTTTTTCAGATTATGTAAATGGGGATTGTATTTTTTTTTTTGAAAAAATTTTATATTCTATGTTTACAAGTTAGAAATTCTGTTAAGATTTCCAGATCTGTTTATATGGTAAGTGATGTGTGTAGGATGTGAGTGGTGTATGTTAGGTGTTAACATTGAGTTGGGAAATAGGCTAGGGAAATTTTGGCTTTTGATTAAGCATTATTCTAAAAGAGATTTTTTTATCTCTTTCATAGGTCTGTCCTACTTGCGGAAAGTCTTTCTCCTCACGGAGTAATTTAAATCAGCATACAAAGACCCATTCGACAACAAAGTCATTCACTTGCGAGGAATGCGGGAAAAATTTCTCACGCAACGCCGATTTAAATCGTCATATGAAGGTGCATAACCCTGCTGCAGTCGAGTGTCCCGACTGTCAGCAACAATTCACCAGACAAGATAATTTAAATGCCCATATACGCATTGTACACGCTCAGCCCCATTTGCAATGCTCCCATTGTGACCAGCTATTTGGACGAAAATATGAACTGATGCAACACATACGTGTCATGCATAGCGCTCCACTCAAGCGCAAAGCAATCAATCAGGGTCCCACCCCTAAGCGCTTCCGTTCCACCCGCCGAACGGCTCTCGGCGTGTTCTCTTCGGAGCACCTTTCCCCCAGTGAAGAAAATGAGGAAGACGTCAAGTTGGCGTTCGGAGAATTGAGACCCCAAATTCAGGAGCTCCTCATTGTCGAAATGCGCGAAAAACGCGCGTTCAAATGGCGCATTGTGATGAAGGCGCAACTCTCTAGATTAGCCGTCAATGGGGAAAGGGAAAAGATTTCCTCATATTTCGGCAGCAGTTGCCAAATCGAATTGTTGGAAGAAACAATTCCAGAGCATTTGGAGGAGGGTATCTCCAAAGTAGATAATTGTTTGGAAGAGTTTCTCCAGCTGGGGTCGGGGTGGACCCTCGATAAGGTCATTCATGTGGAAATGCTCACGGCCAAGTATGCTCCTCTTGCTGGCAGTAGCTACATCCCGCTCTCTAAAAAAATACAAACCAAAAAGGCTGTATTAAATGTTAAAAACGAGGACCACAAATGCTTGCTGTGGTGCTTGTTGGCTCACAAGCGTAATATTCAGCGCAGTGAAAAACCCGAACACATGCATCATTACATATCTCACGAAGATGAGATTAAAATGGATGGGATCGAGTATCCCGTTCCTCTGTCAAAGATCCCACTTGTAGAAAAAAAATAATGAATTGAGAATTAATGTCTTTGGCTGCGAAGATGAAGATGTGTTCCCACTCTACATTTCCAAACGTGAGGATGTGGAAGTTATAAATCTGCTACTCATTGCAGATGAGGAGCGGCAGCATTACTGCCTAATAAGAAGTATGAGTAGGCTGCTGGGGGACCTCACCCATCATGACGGTAGACATTTTTATTGCTTCCGATGTCTCCATCGCTTTTCCAGCGAATTTTTACTTAAAGAGCACTTCCAATATTGTGGAAATGTTACCCCCCAACGGGTCAAGCTACCAAAACAGGGTGAAAATATCCTTCAATTTGAAAATGTTCATTTTCAACATCCGGTCCCCTATGTTATTTATGCAGATTTCGAATCCCTCATTGTTTCTATGGCGTCAAGTCAACCATCAAGCTCCTCATCCTATACACAAAAGACAGCAAGACATGAGCCATGTGGGTATGCATATCTCGTTGTGGGGCCGGATGGAGAAGCCATGAAACCCGTTTTCAAGTATAGGGGGGTAGATGCAGCAAAACATTTCGTGGAGAAATTGTTAGAGGAACCGGCAGAAATTTTGAATGAAATAAAGCCAATGACCCTCTCCTCTCAGGAGGAAAATGATTTTAAAATTGCTACAACATGCCATATTTGCCATAAATTCCTTCGCAGCGATCGTGTGCGTGATCATGATCACATCACAGGAAAGTACAGGGGAGCAGCACACAATCGGTGCAGTTTGAAATTTAGAATGCGAAAAATGATCTCCGTGATCTTCCATAATTTGAAAAATTACGATGCGCACCACATCGTAAAGACACTGGGCGATTTCAAAGAATATGAATATCAACTCATCCCAATTAACATGGAGAAATATATCTCCTTCTCCATGAGGAGCAAAACGGAGAAACGAGGGGAAGATGTGGCATTGGTTTTTCTAGATAGTCTACAGTTTCTTCCAACCTCATTAGAAAAATTAGTTTCAAATCTGTCACCTGCCGAATTCAAATTGTTAAATAAGGCAATACCAAGTGATAAGATCCACCTTCTATTACAAAAAGGGGTCTATCCATACGAATACATGGATTCATTCCAAAAATTTGAGGAGAAATCTCTTCCACCCAAATCTGTTTTCTATAGCTCCTTAACGGAAGAATATATTTCAGACGAGGCATATACTCATGCACAGACTGTGTGGGATGAGTTTAGTATTCAAACAATGGGTGAATACCATGATTTGTATGTTGCAAGTGATGTCCTCCAACTTGCAGATATTTTCGAAGAATATGTTTGAGATATTACGAGATAGACCCCTCCCATTTGTTCACTGCACCTGGTCTAGCATGGCAAGCCTGTTTAAAAATGACAGAGCAACCCCTCGAATTGCTCACGGATATCAACATGCATCTGTTTTTTGAACGTGGCATTCGCGGGGGTATTTCAGTTAATTCGAAAAGATACGCCAAAGCTAATAATAAATATATGCCAGATTATGATTAGGGTTGTACGTTTGTCGCGGAAAAAAGAGTGCGAAATTCGCGGGACATTCGCGCAAATTTCGCGAAATGTTCGCAAGAACACAAATATAACAAAATATAGCAGATCAACAATGAAAGTTATTCTTCATCCTAAAAAATAGGGATATTTTTAAAATTAGAAGGACTATTAACTTCGTTAAAAGCATTTAAATATTTGTATTGACTAGGAGCAAAAACTCAGCAAACATTAAAAAATTTTTAGGCTAGTTGGCGAAATCTGTTTATTCAAAAAAACAAGTTTGAATTTTTTATTGGCACAAGTTTAGAGCCTTTTTAGACACTTTGGGTGCTCAGGTTTTATCCTTGGTTTCTGAAATTTTTAAAAAATCGGACAATTCGCGAGTGAATAATTACAAAAAATAAAATAAGAAAAATTCGCGGAATTTAGGAAAAAGCTCTAAAATTCGCGAAAATCATCGCGGGAATTCGCGGCGCGACAAACTTGCAACCCTAATTATGATCCAGCAAGTTCATCCACATACATCATGTATTTGGATGCGAATAATTTATATGGCTGGGCTATGTCTCAACCACTTCCCTATGGCGGGTTTAAATTCATTGATGTTGACCAGGTGAATGAAGCTTGGATTGCTTCATTTCCATCAAACAATGACGTGGGTTACGTTTTAGAGGTGTATCTTGAATATGGGGCTGAGCTGCACGATAAACATAATTTGTACCCGTTAGCCGCTGAGAAATTTCAAGTATTGGAAGATATGCTTTCACCAGCTGCTGTAGAGCTACTGGCAAAGGTGCAAAATCACTTCACTCCATGTGAGAAGTTGGTGCCAAACTTGCACGACAAGTGTAATTATATCATCTATCATCGAAATTTACAATTGTATCTCTCACTTGGATTGAAGTTGAAAAAAGTTCACCGTGTCCTTTCATTCAAACAGAAAGCTTGGCTGAAACCGTACATAGAGTTTAATACAGAGAAAAGGAAGTTAGCATCGAATAATTTTGAAAAAGATTTTTTTAAACTTCTAAATAACTCTGTGTACGGGAAGACCATGGAAAATCTACGGAATAGAGTGGATATCCAGTTGGTACATACGGAACGCAGGGCATTCAAAGTGGCAGCGGCTCCCAGCTTTCGTACAGCAAAAATTTTCTCAGACGAGCTAGCGGGTGTTGAAAGGGTGAAAACCTCCATCATGCTTAATAGGCCAATATATGTTGGTTTTGTCATTCTGGAATTGAGCAAAATCCTCATGTATGACTTCCACTACAACCACATCAAACAGGTGTATGGGGAGAAAGCGGAGTTGTTATTCACCGACACCGATTCTCTCATGTACGAAATTGAAACTGAGGATGTTTATAATGATATGCAACAACATCTGCATTTATATGACACCTCAGATTACCCCAAGAATCATCCCCTATACAACGTAGTAAACAAGAAGAAGATTGGGAAATTCAAAGATGAGATGAATGGTGCTATCATCGATGAATTTATAGGGCTTCGTTCAAAGATGTATTCGATCAAAGCTGGGGATCGGGAGAAAAAGACAGCAAAAGGTGTCTCAAGACGGGTTGTGGAAAAACGCATCCGGCATTGTGATTATAGAAAATGCTTGGAGGAAATGCAAACAACCCGTGAAGAAATGATGAAGATTGGTAGTGAGTGTCACCAACTCTACACCCCCGTAGTGCCCCAAATCTACCCCCCCCCCCCCGCTTATCAGCTCTCTCCCCGTTCGATGATAAGCGTTATATTCAAGGTGATTATGTCAACACCTTAGCTTATGGGCACCGTCGAATTAAATACACCTGAGTTGGGAGTCATACAAAGAGAAGAATATGAAGTCATTGAAATTACTGACCACTGAAATTTCAATGAGAATGGAAGATTTGAAGTCTTTGATGATATGGAAAATTTTTGACAAAAAATTTAAAGAAGAAAGCATCTGCAGTATTTTTTTTTTTTTTTTTAATTTATGTGAGCTCATTTTAATTTAATTAAATGATGGCCATTTTATTTTTAGTAAGCAATGAAAATTTTGCTTTTGTTTTAAAAACTTTTAATTTCTTTTTCTTTTCCTTTTGTTTTATTTTTAAAGGTACCTTAGTGTATGCTTGTAAAACATTAACGAAACAGTTTTTCTATTTTCCAGATGGTGCATAATAATATTTTTTACTTTTCAGTGGCAGATTAATTTTACTTTGTTTTATTTTATTTTGTTTTATGTATGTATATATGTTTGCATGTGTGTGTGTGTGTGTGTATATGTTGGGGTGCGATGTAGATCGACCTCCTCGCGGTGCACCCTGGGAAACGTACTATAGCATTGATATATTATGAAAAAAAAAATGCATTATAGTATGGCTAATGATCTACTTTTTTTAAATATTTGATTCATTTAAAATTTGTGCTCTTTTAGAAATTTTATTTTATGTTTATGTATCCTAAAAAAACAAATTGACTGTAGAAGTGAAGTCTCACTGCATGATACTTTTATATTTTTCCACTTCTAGGGTCAATTTTTTCCGTTATGAGTAATTGCTTGAATATTTACAATTGTTTTGAAACGACCAAATTAAATGAACGAGTACAAAATAGTTGATGGGGTGTGATTAAAAGTCACATCGGGATGGTGGTGGGACCATCAACTTAAAATTAAATTTATTTTCACTTTCAGGAAGTAATTGTGTTAAATATTCTATGTTTAAAAAATAATTTCTCTCACTAGATGGCGCCATGTGTATAACCTCAGAGTTCAAAAAAATAATTTCTCTCACTAGGTGGCGTCATGAGCAATTTTAGTTGGTAACCGTTGTCATGACAACCGCTATATCACCGTTGCCATTCCTAAAAACAAAACTTCAGACGCAGAGTAACAACTCAACTCCACTCAGAAACCCTCGTAATCTACGAGGATAGCACCAGGAACCTTACTACTCAACCCTACTCGGCAGGCGGAGCAGGCGCAAGGGGGGCGTGGCACGTTGCGCATTGCGCCTGTGGTCGCAGAACTGTCAATTGCTACCTACTGTCCTCGAAGATCACATCCATATCATCCACGATTGTCCCTGGACCAATGGATCCTGCCGGTGCCATTCGAGACAGACCTCCCTCATCGGAAAACGCATTCGGCGCAGGCTCTTCAGGCCACAATTTAAATTTGTCCGAGATCTGTCAAGACAGGACTGGTTCATCGTTCTCGTATATTTCATTTTGCAAAACTGGGATAGCTAGCCAAAAATTTGAATTGGAC
The DNA here is from genome assembly GCA_038502835.1 of Octonoba sinensis. NCBI lineage: Eukaryota > Metazoa > Arthropoda > Arachnida > Araneae > Uloboridae > Octonoba > Octonoba sinensis. Next base: position 84,972,921 of record CM076605.1, on the reverse strand, counting down.
GAGACAACATCCAAATACCGCCTAACATTAAAGATATACGACCCGAATGTGGAACCTGGCCAGGAACGGTATGCCAAGAAGTTAAAAGAAATGGATGTGACGTACTCGAAGGGGTCCAACCTGGATTTAGCCGCGGAGAAGCTAATGAACTTAGCAGCAACAGAACTCAAAAGAAAAGGAGCAAGTTTGAGGTCTTCTGGAAGAAAGTTTCTACGCTAGTTTCCCACTGCCTCCAGAAAAAATAAGTTTAATACCGCATACGTCTAACGAGTATGATTTATCTTTGTTTGATCCACAAAATTAAAAAGTTTACCAATGTCATGTTAATGTTTATAAAAACTCATTGAATGAACTCTCCCTGAAAGACTTAAAGAAACTGTTTGAAAACAATACTCCTGTGTTTTATGATAATAACTTAAATCCTTTTCTATATAATCATGGCATAATAAACTGTCTCTTAACAGTATATCTTTCGCTAATTTCTTTCTTTTTTAAAGTTTGACTGCTGTTCAATGAGGTTTCGAGGTTTTTCTCTCTTGGATATCTTTATTTCCAGTTTTCTACACACAAACAATGAAATATTCCCGTTATGCTAAACGGATAATTATCTTTCATTAAAAACACTAGAAATGTATACCAAAGACCATTATTACACGAGTTTTTCTCAAACTGCTCTCCGCACCTGTCTTTATACACTAAAACTGCACAAATTTTTTCCATACGAAATTTAAGCCCAATAAGATAAAATACAAAAATATTTTTTTTTTTTTTTTACAAATAATTATTTCAGAAAAACGAATTTTCTGAGTAATAATATTTATTTCTGTAACCCATGACTTCTTCGCTTTTAATAACGATATAATTCAGTAAATACTAAAAATACTTTATTATTTTTAAAGTTACGATAGGTTTGTCTATATTGTTAAGTTTCATTCTGAAAGTCACCTTTCAGAATTTCTCTGCTGGTATCGTCACCGAGGACATCTTGTACTTTTAGTTTAATTGGGTATCAGTTACTAGTATCAATTTATGTGAATAGAATTTCTGAATGTTTAACTCTGAACTGGACATCACCATTCAACAACACCAATGTCTTAACTGTATATCTTTAACTAACTGTGTGAACCTTTTTTGTTCTTTTTTAAAGTTTGACTGCTATCAATGAGGTTTTTCTCTCTTAAATTTGATATTTTTGTTTCGAGTCGTGTTCATCCGTAGAACGGTAAGACAGGATGACAAAATAAATGACAGCAGACAATAATGACAGAATGACAAAAATGTCATTCTGCTATTGAGTAACAACCCTGTTTTAGTTTTAAAGAAAAACGTGTTGTTTTAGTACTTAAAATGAAATACCATATAACTTAACGAGAAAAATGCTGTCTAAATCAAATGGGTTGAATAAAACACTCCAACGAGTAGGCTAAATGTACTTCTAAGTTAAAAAGCTGAAGGTATACTAAATACAACAAATATAATTATTTTACGTTAAGTTGCTCATCATATCAGAAACCAAATTACTTCAATCGTTATTCATTTTGGATTTAGCATAGCTATACGAATTTGTCGACGACGAAAGGATTGATATGATCACTCGAATGATTTGAGCCGGAAATTTTAAAATTATTCCTCCGAGGCTCTGTTAATATAAAGTAGGTCATAGATTTGGACAACAGGTTTCTTTTACAATTATATACAGAAATTTTAAGTTTTCTTTGCTCAAATTATTAATATAAAGTAGGTCATAGATTTGGACACTATTATTTTCCACATGTTATTTTCTACAGGTTTCTCTTACATCATTTTGGATTCTCTTTGTTCGAAACTTTAGGGAATGTTTAAGTATAATAAAGTTCATAGTCCTCTTTGGTTATCCTATTCACCAGCAAGTTCAACGCTAGTTCTTTCTTTCTTTAAATTGGAAATGATTCCACATGTTATTTTCTACAGGTTTCTTATGTCCAGAAATTTTACATTTTATTTGTACGAAACTTTAGAAAATGCATACCTGCCAACTCTACTGGTTTTTACAGGAGACTAGCTTTCAGAATAGTTTTTTCTTGGTTTGAATGAAAATATGAATCATGTGGGTTATATTCTTGAGCTAGAAGTGTTGATGAGTGGAAAACTAATTTCGGTATCTTTTGTTAATAATTTGGCAATTTAATTGGGTATGTCTTTGGTATCGTTTGCTAATAATTTTGTATTTTTCTATTCTCCAAGTTTTACAAATGCTCAGATATTTCATTGTTATTTAATTTATTTGACAAATATATAAAGTAGGTCATAGATTTGGGCACTATTATTTTCCACAGGTTTCATTTACAGTCATTTTGGATTCTCTTTCTTCGAAACTTTAGGGAAACTTTACTTTTGAGGTCAAACTATTTCACCAGATATCGTATCATTCTCCTCTACACCTCAACGCCCTCCGCTTTATACGCCCACGGACCATAAAAAGGCCCTATTTTTAGGATTGGTTTTTAGGGACCTGGCTGAAGGGCATATTTACTAGATCAGAGGCCGTATTTTTTAGCATTTTAGCCACAATAAAATAATTCATATTAAATTTGTTCATCTTTTACTATTGTTCCCGAGTGTACCATTATTCCTGGCATGGTTAAATTTCATTTGAATCATGCATTCACATTAAAACTTCATTAATTATATTTGTTATTACAAAATATCAACTGCAGTAAAAATAACTTAAAATGCGTTTTTGCATAATGTTTAACGGAGATTTTTATAAGTGTAACAATATAAATATTCAAAGTCTAAGTTCTGTTTAAAAAAATTCATTTGTTTAAATAAAAAAAATCACGAACGCTGGTCACAGGTAGCATTGTTTCTTACAATGGCACCACCAAAAGATGACAATGACTGTTGCAATACCCACCGCAGTCTAGCTAAGAAGTCTAGCTGAAGTTGTCACAAATGCACAGAAAAGTGCAGAAAAACAAATGCACAGAAAAGCGATGTGTGTGGGAAATCATTATCGAGAAAGGACAACCTGACGCGTCATTTGAAAACACATTCGGTTGAAAAGTCTTAGTTTCCGTGTCAAGAGTGTGGGAAAAAAATTTCTTCAAATTCTGACTTTATCAGACATTTGACGATTCATAACCCCGCGTCTGTTGAATGTTTACAATGTGGGTATCATTTCACACGTGAAAACAATTTGCGATCACACATAGTCATAGTTCATGGACCTTCGGAACATACATATGAACACTGTGATCGTGTGTTTCACAAAAAGTCAAATTTGATGCAGTATATTAGAACCACGCACGATGTCTCGCTCCAAAGTAAGATTCCCATACAAAGAGCAAACCCTATTCGTCAAAGACCCAACCGTCGGACTGCTTTAAATGTCTTCGCTTCTGATTATGTTATTCCCAGCGAAGAAAAAGCCTGAGACGTAAAAATGAGTCTAGAGGAGTTGAGACCGAAAATTCTTGAAATACTAAAAAATGAATTGAATGAGAAAAAGTCCATCAAATGGAAAATCGTGATGAAAGCTCTTTTATCAAGAATTGGAGCAGATGGGGATGAACAAGTGACGTCATCATATTTCAGATACAAATGCATAACAGATCTTATAGCAAGCACATTACCAAATCATATGGAAGAAGCCTTTGCATGTATAGAAAAGACTCTGGAAGATTTTGTTCAACTTGGTTCTGGATGGACATTAAACAAAGTGCAGCATTTCGAAATCCTCACCGCTAAATATCAGCCTTTAGCAGCCAGTAGCTACATTGTATTGCCTCAAAAAATTGCTTTAAAAAAAGCAGTGCCAGAAATGTCTCATATAGTGTATTCTAGTCTAATAAGTTAAATTTAGATCGGAAGGACCATCCTGAACGTGTTTCAAATCATAATCCTCACAAGGCATGAAATACATCTTGGTGATATTCAAACCCCTATACCGATTACGAAAATAGAAAGACTAAATGATTTGAGAATCAAGGTATTCGGATATGAAGAGGAGCATATTTTTCCCATATATATTTCAAATCGACCGACTGAAGAAGAATGTATCAATTTACTACTTATTAGTGATGATGAAAGAAGCTACTACTGCCTTATAAAAAATATGTCCCGGCTTCTTGAAAATTTGACTCGTCATAATGGAGAAGTTTTCTACTGCTATAGATGCCTAAAAAGATTCAGCACAAAGAATTTATTGGAAGATCATACTGTTAATTGCAATTTATATAATCCCCAGAAGAAAAGAAATGCCACAAGGATAAGATGCAATATTAGAATTTTAAAATTATCATTTTCAGCATTCACTTCCTTATATAATATATGCAGATTTCGAATCTTTGATTTAAAAAGTAGCTACTTGTGACCCTGATCAAAAATCTTCTTACACTGAAAAAGTACAGCAACATGAACCTTCCTGATATTCATATATAATAATAGGTTCAGATGGAAAAAGCTATAAATCACTAAAGCTATAAATTAAAGAAGCAGAATTAGCAAAAAATTTACAGTTGTACCCATTTTAATGAGGCCTGAAGATGTGTATCATTTCCAGAAGGCCATAAATTGCTATTTATGAGGGAAAGAATTGAAGAGTGATCGTGTAAGGGACCACGAACATCTTACTGGAAGATATAGAGGAGCCCTGCATCACTATGCAGCCTTGCATAACTTATGCAATCTTAAATTTCGTATGCAGAAAAAAATTCCAGTCGTCTGCCATAATTTGAAGCACTATGACACCTATATTATATTGCAAGAATTTAGTTCTATAAAACATCAAGAATTTCACGTCATCGCAACAAATACGGAAAAATATATTTCATTTTCAGCAAGCCGGAAATTTAATAATATTTGTCTCTCTGCAATTCATCGACAGTCTGCAGTTTATGAACGCCAGGCTTCAAAAACTTGTAGCAAACCTTGTGAAAGTGCATTCTGCACTCTAAAGGAAAATGTATCTGGCCCAACATGAGGTTATTGTTTCGAAAAGGAGTGTATCCTTACGAATATATGGATTCATTTGACAAATTCGAAGAAACATCACTTCCATCGAAAGAAAAATTCAGCAGTTTACTTATTGGTGAGGATATAACAGATGAAGAATATTCATATGCTCTGAATGTATGGAACTATTTTCGCATTAAAAATCTGGGTGAATACCAGATTTATATGTTCAGAGCGATGTATTACGGCTGGCTGATGTTTTTCAAAACTTCCGATCATTGTCAAAATCATTATGGGCTAGACTACGCGCGTGTTATGAGGTCACCTGGATTATCATGGCAGGCAGCATTGAAGATGACAAACCGACTTCTGGAACTCTTAACAGATATTAATATGCATCTTTTTATCGAGCGGGGCATACGTGGTGGCATTTCAATGATTATTCAGAGATATGCAAAGGCCAATAATAAATATCTGCAAAATTACAATCCTAATAAGCCATCAAATTATATTGTACATCTCAATGCTAACAATCTGTATGGTTGGGCCATGTCCCAACCGTTACCCTATTAAGGTTTCGAATGGGTACAGCCTACAGATAAAATTATAAATGATATTTTGACAGCAACAGGACTGAGTCTTGTGGATACATTTTAGAAGAGGATCTTGAATATAAACAAGAAATTCACGAGCTCCATAATGAGTATCCAGTAGCTGTAGAGAAGATGAAAATCAAGAAAGAAATGTTACCCCCATATGCTTCTAATATTCTAAATTCAAACGCATTTATTCCTTCAAACAAAATTAGTCCAAAATTTAAATCATAAATCAAATTATATTATCTATTACAGAAACCTTCAATTATATATATCATTAAGCCTTCAGTTAACTAAAGTTCACAAAATAATTAAATTTAAACAATCTGCATGGCTCAAATCCTACATAGAATTTAATACTAATCAACGTAAAAATGCTAAATCCAGTTTTGAAAAAGATTTCCTCAAACTAATGAATAATAGTGTTTATGGGAAAACCATGGAAAATGTTCGTAAGCATATTATCGTTCAATTAGTTAATACTGAAAAAAAATCAAAAGAAACTTGTAGCTTGTAGCTGCTCCTACATTTAAGTCTTTTAAAATATTTAATATAATGACCTTGTTGCTGTTCAAAGATTGCAAAATAAATTCTTTTAAATAAACCATTATATGTAGGATTTGTAATATTAGAACTAGGTAAAATACATATATATAATTTTCGCTACAATCATATAAAGAAGACTTAAAATGAAAAGGCTCATCTTTTATTCACTGACACTGATTCATTGACATATCAAATATTTACAGTGGTGCGCCCAGAAACCCCCCGCACCTGCCATTTTCTGGCCTATCGTATTTTTAGATGCCCCCGAATATCAAATATTTACAGAAGATATATATGAAGATATGGCAAAACATAAAAATATCTACGAAAACTCATCCTCTATTCCATCACTAACAAAAAGAAAATAGGATGTTTTAAAGATGATCTCAACGGAAAACCTTTAGAAGAATTTATAGGTCGCAGAGCCGAGCTGTATTCAATAAAATCTCAAGATATGGAAAAGAAGACTGCTAAAGGTGGCAGGACAGTTAAAGCAAATAAGAGAACTTGTATCTCTTATCGGCAAATAAAGATAATTTTAGAGGATGGTTTACACATTCTTTTGCCCATTATTCATTAAATTCCTAAATAGCTTATTATAGAAATTACTACACTAGCGTTCATAAACTGCAGACATTTTTTTAAAAAGAAGAAGCTTCATCAAATTGTAATTTCATGAAAATGCTGGTGGCAGCACATAGAAAAAATTTAAAAAGACAAAAAAAAAAAAAGGAAAAATTTTTAAAATTAGAAGAAAAAAAAAGAAGTATTTGATGGTGAGAAGCTTTTAACTTGGATAAGAAGTTTTCTGCTGGCATTTCTTTTTTCCTAATGAAAAGAAGATATCTGTTTTGATCTGTAAGGGTTTTTGTTCAATATCTGAAGATTTTGAATGAAAAGTCTTTGATGAAAATTTGAAGAATACAGCTGCTGGGGGGAAGCGTGGCAGGGAAGGAAGGGGGCGTGGCAGACGGAGGATCCTCCGCCTCCGTCTGCTAAAGCAGTACTCTCCTTTTTTTTTCTCTACTACCCTCACATTGTAACCACAAACGAAAAAAAAAAAACAAATAGTAAATTATAACCGTAGATATATTTACTGATAAGTTGAGCACCGGAGCCTGGGATCTTAGTATCTGCGACTGAACGGCATGGCTTCCATTAAACACTTATCCAGAACTTCTAGGAGACCAATGCATCTTCATTCAGTGTTGGTAATTTTTTCATATGGCCTATCTTTCAGAATTTCTTTGCTGGCTTGGTCATCGGAGAACAACGTTTTTAATGCCAAATACCCATCAGCTTAAGTATGTATGTATGTTCGTTGCAATGTACGGTGCTTCGTAGTAAAACTAGATACAGAGTATAGGAAACGATATAAATAGACTGTATTAAGATTTATTCAACACAACACGTCAATTTGAGACATAGCACTGAAATACACTGCGATGGATGTGGCGACAAGGCCGAGAAAAACACAGGCGCCGACTAGGGCCATCTCGAAGTCAGTAGTTTCTCCCTTTCTACCGGGTTTGCTTCAAGCGTGCGAATCGCTAGGATGAGTCATCCAAGTGATCTTATGTTCCATGTTTCCTTCCAAGTTCCAACTGCGTGAGGATGGCATGCGAGCCAGCTGGCGTGGTGTGTAGCCAGGAACGTATATTGTTATGTTATAAATAAAGAGTGAATACCCGTTATAAGATTTTGAAGTGAGCTTTTTAGCCCTCCAATACAGTTTCTGTAATAGGTGAAATCAGCTATTTGTCACTGTACAAAAACAAATATGTATTTTACTTTTATACTTCAACGATAATAATAAATAAAGTATGTCAAAAATAAACAATAAATACTGTTGTATTGAATATGTCAAAATGAATAATATTGTAAATATCATTTATGAATATATACACAGTGGAACTTGGATAATACGAATTTTTCTTTTATTTATGATTTATTTGTTTTATTTTCAGTTTATTAGAGAGTTGACTCAAGATTTTTTAGAAATGGTTGATGATGATGATATCAGATTTCTTTTTTCTAAATTTTCTTTCGATGCTTCACTCCATTAATATTTTACGCTTTACTTAATTTTTAATTCGTTATTGTAGGAATTTTTTACTTTTTCATTTTTTATTTATTTTTTGAAATACTTTTATTTTCGATATTTCTAAGAATATTTATTTTTTTCTTTTTACAGTTTCGAGGGACAATTTATCTTAGCATGGGTGCAAGAGCAAGGCTCCGCACCAAATATCGTACCCAATAGATCGAAGCGGATGGCTATCACATATCGCAGCCTGGACATTCGTGTGATCCACATCATTAAACTTTCTACCAATAGCACTAGCAGTGCTTCCTTCTTGTTTCGAGCCTCAAGATCTGAAAAAGAGGTATTTCCCGCATCTTTTCATTATGCGGGAAAACCGAAGTTACTTGGGAGCCCTCCCAGGGGTTAAGCATTACTGCTCGGATTCGATGTCATCAGCAGCGGGAGACATTTTTTATAATGACATAAAGAGCACGAAGAGGATGAATTTAACTTCGTAGAGGAGATAGGAATTGTAAATAATTGCAAAACGTTCACACATGTTTAGGATCATTTCTATTATTTTCAATCTGTATAATTATTATTTCACCTTTTTTTTTTTTTGAAATAAAAAGGTCTGACGTAAATATTCTGTGAAGATGTTGCAATATGTTTAGTCAAGAGGTTTAAGAAATATCTAAAGTGCATACGTTTTGGTTAGTTTATCAAAAAAAAAAAAAAAAATCCAACGAAAAATCATAAGCATCAAGAATAGTAATAACATTTTTATTTTCTGCTGTTTTCAGCTATGCTACCATTGCATCATGTTGTATGGCAATCTATAGGAGTAGGCATATACGCCAGAAAACGATTGCGATTGTACCTACAAATGGTATGTTAATAGTACAAATTATAGTCCGGACAGCATCAGGTGGATAGATTTTGCTGACCCCACTACAAAGCACCAAATACAACATGCGCTGAATAGTATAGGTCTTACTTATAGGTATCCTGCCTATAAGGGCCCCCTCAGGAATAGCGTACCCAATCTTTCTCGCCACACGCTAGCACACGACAACAACAACGGCTAACACAACACTCAAAATTAGAGCACGTTTTCGAGAGCAGGAGAAAGACCTACCTCTTCGACATATAACCATGTATAATGCCATAGTCATCGAGTTTGATGGATTCCCACACGGCGATGATGATTTCGTAATCAAAGAGCTGACGTTCAGCGGCGTTTACAGCTCACATTACGGCAGATTCACGTTCGATGTGCCTCGTCTTCAGTTGGCCGGCTTGGAAGATGACTTTTTTACCGCAAGGAGACCCGATTTGGAGCAGCACGAATGCAAGGAATTACCGTACAATGCCCTGGGACCGATCCTGCAGAGTCTAGCCGCGATGTACGAGAACATTTTCGTCAAGGCAGAGGAAAAGGTCAAGTATATCCAGCGCTTTTTCGGCGAAAATAAAGTCATAAAAAATATCGACGACTGCCTGGATAATGCTACTCTGAAGAAATCGTGAATCGAAAGAGAACCCTGCCAAGTTCATATGGATCCGAGAGCTCATTGCTCCATGAAGAAAGCTTGTGCTCTGTCTATGTTGTTACTCATAAGGAAATTGGTAATAAATTTGCCAAGTTCATAAGGATCCGAGCGTTCATTGCGCGATGAAAAGAGCACAAGCCCTGTCTTTGATGTTATAAATTGAAATTGTAATTGTGAAAATAAATGCAGAAAAAAATATCTCTTTGTGTGTGTGTGTGTGTGTCTTTTTTTTTTTTTTTTTTTTAATTTAGTATCGAGCCAATATTGGCCCTGAGAGAGCCTTGGTTTTTTTTAAAAAAGTCAAGTATAGAGCCAATATTGGGGCCCCATTAAAAAATGAAACTCTTTTGAAGCAGAGATAAAACTTGTCGCAATGTACTTTTGAAAAATATCGTCGTATCGAATCGAAAACGTGACAAACTGATACGGATAATCGCGGAGTAACAATTCGTCGTCGGTCATGTTTGAGTCGTTTTTGTAGTTATGTTTGAACGAAAAGTTCTGCAGCAGAAAGTGTGATTAAAAAGAAAACACAGAACATCAACCAACTTGAGGTCAAAAATGAATTAATAATAACTGCAATAACGCAAAAAAAAAATTATAATACAAATTTGAAGTATAAAGATTATAGTACTAATGTATAAAAATAATTGTACTAAGTTTGTAGTAAAATCGATTGTTTACGATAATCCCTCCGGCGATGAAGAAATCCTTATAAATATAATCTTACAAACAAAAATAGTTATATAATACAATGTACATACATCGTATAAACTCATTTTAAATGTGTATTGAGCATCCAGGTAAATTCAAATGTAATCCACAACATATATTATATACTAGTTATGATATGTATTTAAAAAAAAAAAAATTTTTTTTTTCAAAACCGAGCTTTAAAGTTCCACGGCTCGCAACGTTTTCTCATTCAATCTTTCAAAGTTTCTCGAGTTCGAGTTTAATATTTTTTTTCGTCTCACAACACGATGGAGGATACTACCGGATCGGATGCTGCTGCAGCCCAACAACAACAACAACACCAAGTTCCGTATTCGCACGCCGAATCATCAGATGCTGCTGCTGAACAACAACAACAACAAGTTCCATATTCGCCGTCCCGTTCCGTATTCGCCGTCTCAAGTTCCATATTCGCCGTTCTGTGGATCCGATATAGAATCACAAGTTCCGTATTCGCCTTACAATCCTAAACAAACTCTATATTCACCATATGCAGCCGCTGCCGAAGCCCGAGAAAAGCATCCGCAGCCGTATAAGAAATACAAATCTTATATGAATACACGTAAAAATGTTTTAATCGCATGTCATACGTGTGGAGAACTGTGCAAGGTGAAAGATTATGAATCGCATTTTAAATTGCAACACGGTATAAATCCGGCCCTTCGATGTGTATGGTGTCGTGGTAATTATTCGTGGCCCAGATTCCAAAAAATGAAAAATGCACACCATCTCTTTGAATGTTTCAAGAATAATGTGACTGACAACGTCGACAACAACGGGTCGTCGCCTGCGAAAAAATGGTTAGAAAATGATATTGGAAAACTCACCATGGTCATTGACTGTTTGTAAATGATAGAAACGGACAGACAAATTTGAACATGCTGCAAAAGAGGTATTTCGGTTATGGTATTATGATTACATTTGAACATGATGTAATCCTAGATTAGATAATACCTGAAATGAAACTGGAAAGAATAATGAAATTTTAGAATGTTGGAAATTAAAATTTTTTTTTTTTTTTTTTGACTGTTTAGTCAATTTTATTTCTTTTTTCGAGCAAATATTTGCCATCTCCTTTTACGACCGTCGAGCAAATATGTGTCATCTCCATTGACGCAAACATCCTCCCTCTATTTCATCTCAATTATCTAACGCAAACATTTACTCAGTCTCCTTTTACGATTTTCGAGCAAATATGTCATCTCAATCATTTCCTTTTACGAGCCTCTATTCTCGTCATTTCTCTTTACGAGCCTCTCTATATATAAAGCATGCGCGAGGCCCTCAGATTAGATTCATTCCGCTCTCTCTCTCTCGCTGCCCAGTCGACACACAACATGTGCTGTGAACTGTGTCTGAATATATTCAAGGTGCGTATGGTTTTCTCGACAAAGTACAGTGACATAGTGTACGATTTGAAAACCGTACAGGATTTACAAGACGTATACACCACACAATGTTACATGAATGTGCTGGTACATACTACGGAGAGTGCACTCCGTACTATCGACTTCGATTACGACTTCGATTTATTAATCCGAGGCTAAAGAATCCGTTACCGACGGTTTCATCGCCGCCGGATCCATGTCCCATCTGCTAGACCAGCCATCCGAGCTGCTACTGCGTCAATACTCTTTCTTGTTCTCACAAGTTTCATGGGGACTGTTTGTCGAGATGGACGGTTATTAATCAAACGTGCCCCATGTGACGAAAAGCCATCGACCCGACATATTTACATTACGTGGAACAGACTAAAAATGTAAGCCACTTAAAAAAATGGGTCGACAAATTGTCGACCCTAAAATCGTCCTTGGAACGAGAAGAAGAATAAGAACGAGAATTTGCAGCAGCGGTAGAAGAAGATAAAAACGAACAAGTCGAACAAGAGGAGGAGGAAAATTTAATCGGACATGAAGAAGAAAAAAATGAATCGTCGAGTAGCGGCAGCGAAGATGAGTCTGGAGACAAATTGTAATTTTGGAAAGAAAAAAAAATAAAAAAAAAAATTTTTTTTTTCACGGCTCGCAGGTTTAAAAAATCCGACACTTGACGCTTTCAATTTACATTGTGAAAAAAAGATGGCAGATTTAGCTCTTCATCCGTCGAGTTCAGAGTTGGAACAATTTGAAAAAGAGTATCATCGACCGACGACTACTCCTCTTCTACAGCCGGTGCAAAAAACTGTATGCGTCGCCGAAAACACTTCGTACGAACAATTTCGATGGTTGATGAGAGATGAATTACAAAGAGAGAAGAAAATTAGAAAAGTATCGTTTTTCGATTTTGTTCCAGCAATTGTAGCAGCTCATCCGAAAAAAGGATATCCCGTGACCAATAGTTTTGCCTACTTGTGTCGGGACAGTGGACCGTTTGATTTTAATTACTTGTTGTTTGACATCAGGGTTTAAGCTACGGTCACTTTTTTGGCAAAATGCGAAAGAAATTACGCCCGTTTTCGCAAAAATGCACCAAGGTTTCAGTGGCATTTAGGCCGCCTACAAATCGGGAAAAAAAAAATTGGTTTTGTTAAAAAGCAATTGTCAGCAATTAATGAAAGCGTCCCCTCTGCAACCCACCCATCCCTTTCTTTTTCTCTTTTGGGATTGACGTTCGTGGGGAAGCACGTGACAGGGGAGGTGAAAGGTTAAAAGCAGGTGTTTCTATTTTTACTAATGAAAGTGTGTGATCGTATAGAAATACTAGCGTCTCCAAACTGCCGCGGTTGTCTATGGAGTTATCTGATTTGGGCGAATTCATTTTTTATGCAGGTGAGCGGCCTATGAAATGAGCGCGGCCCTTGTGTTTTTTTCTCGGGTGTCGGTGATTGTTAATTGTTTTTGCGTTTTCATTTTCTGATGCATCAACACATTACGTAATGGATAAATATCTAATAAATAAGCGAAAGAATTGCTATTCTGATACGAACGCAGTTGAAAATAGCCAGACAAAAAAAATTAAATCAGATTTGCCTTCTCCAAATCTTGTACTAAAATGGTGCTCACTTTACAGATGGCTTGAAGTGGAATGGACTAAAGAGAAATCTCCACTATTTAAATGCAAATTTTGCATAATGGCCAAGAAAAAGAATATTCTCGGAACTGATGACGGTAAGTCAAATTTTGTTTTTTGTTCTTAGCTCTGTTTTGTGAAAATACTAGTATAAAAATCGTTAATTGTGAGCTAATTTTTTTCTTTTTAATCAGAAAATTTTCTTTTTACCAGAGTAAGACTCTTGTATTTTTACTTGTTAATAACAGAGATGACCAATAACGCGAGGCGCGCAAGATAATTAGCCATCCGCGTGCAAAAGTAATGTGGCCGCCCTTGACATCCCTTTTTAAAATTTAAATACATATTACATTTATTTAATTGCATTACTAAAATGACACTTGGAATTACAAGGAACATTATTTCTAAAACCAAAACATTTTTTGCTGACACACTTGGTTTTACACGAACATTTTTTACATCCATGACCAGTACCTAATCTTTGAGCTGTAGCAACCGACCGGAGCGATATTTCTACATCCGGTACTTCTTCGATTTTAATTAATTTTTGTTCGCAGACACTGAACTGGGATCGGGAATATAATTGTTTTATGCAGCCGTTTCTTGCGCCCAATTGGAAAAATCATTCTTCGGTTATTTTTATGATGATAGCTAAAATAGATTTGGCATCACCTTTTCCACTGTCAACTTCAGGCACTGGGATACGGACGGTAAACCCCACAGTGGCTTCAGAATGAGATTTATCCGACACTAATTTCATCTTTTTCGCTTGAATTTCTAAACATTTTTTACTTTTCTCTTTCTCTTAGAACATTAAGTTCATTAAAACACAATTTGCAGATTTTTTGCTCAACTTCATCTTCTGAAACATAATCTTCTGAACATGATATATGTACAGGCTCCATACATTTGAAAAAAAAAACTATATCTTCACTGCATTCTTTTAAGATAATTTTACACTTTAACGGGCTGCAGATCGTTATTCTATGAAATAACTAGTTAAACCATGAAATACAAGAGAGTTTTACACTTTAACGGACACGATCAGTTATTTCATGGAATAACTAGGTATTCTATAATATGGATTTCATACTTTAACGGTAACATATATATTAAAGAGTATACAACTAGTGACTGCACCTTGCGGTAAACCAGTCTTAAGTGCTCTGTATCTTGAAAAGCAATTGTTGTACCGAACTCTACATAATCGAGTTTTCAAGAAACCAGTAAACCATTTAAGCATGTTGGATTGGATGCCGATGTTTGACAATTTTACAAGTAGGCTTTCTCTACAGACGAGGTCGTATGCAGATTTTAGGTCAATAAAGACAGCGGAGAGGATTTGCCTCTTGTCCAAGGCATCCTTTATATTTTGACTAAGTAATGAAATATGCTGTCCAGTAGACCTAAACTTTCTAAAGCCAAACTGTTCCTCATCCAGACTGCCCTCTGTCTCCAGAAACCAATCTAGTCTTCCCACGATGATTTTCTTCATGGTTTTGCAGAGAATACTGGTCAAAGAAATAGGTCTATAACTGCTCACAAGGCCTGGATCTGAATCTTTCATGTGAATTGGAATAGCTTTAGTGTAGTCTCGCAGGCACGAGGGCCCATGTGCATTCAGCTATGTGCTGAAAGTAGAACCAGAGGTTATAAGCTTTTCAAATTTCAGGTTAAACTTGGAATTATTACTTTAATAGGGGGTAATAGGCAGTTGGAAAATTTTTTAACGGAAGCGACTGTGTGTTTTTTTTTTTAAAGATTAGAATGTCAATACAATTTAAAAGACGTTTTGGAATACATTCACAGTTTTTCATAAGAAATAGAAAGTGAAAAGGTTAGTTGATTGGGTATAAAAAGAGATTTTTTTTTTTTTAAAATATATATGGTGTAATCCGTGTCGATTCGGGTACCTTCATAGTCACAGACGTTTTTGAATTTCACATATGTTAAAATTTAGAGCTTCGTGGGTTATAGGTATATTTTTGTTTTGCTCAAAAAAATTCCTGGTCCGAGATACAGGCCGCCAAAGATGGTGCCCTCGGCGCAATTTTTCACTTGCGATTTTCGACAAAAACTTTCAAGTGCTCTATTTCCTGAACGGTGCAAGATATTTTGATGCGGTTTTTTTATTTGAAAGATAACTATATTTTGTTTAAGATAAGAGGCTAAATTTTAAAATAGCTACTCAACTTTTTTTGCTGCAGCCTTTTCAAATTTTTTTTCAAAATATTTTTTTTTCTTAAAAAAGCCAATCTCAAAATTTTTTATTTTTTTATTGTTGGTTAATACCATTAAGTACTACATTCCCTGAAAAGGAGAGCTTCCACTTTTGCGTTTAACAGTTTTTGCAAACAATTTAAGATTTTGCCATATACCTCATCAGTTTTGCTAACAACATAGTCATATATTGGTCTGA
Source organism: Octonoba sinensis (assembly GCA_038502835.1). Taxonomy (NCBI): domain Eukaryota; kingdom Metazoa; phylum Arthropoda; class Arachnida; order Araneae; family Uloboridae; genus Octonoba; species Octonoba sinensis. Next base: position 84,957,102 of record CM076605.1, on the reverse strand, counting down.
TTAAGTCAAAATTATATTACTTTAATTTTCTCTGACATGACAATTAATTCCTAATAAATAATATTAGCGCGAAAAAATCATGGAAAAACCATTTTCGTGTTAAGTTTTAACCCTTCGCAAGAGGAAAACACTTTTATTTTTCTAAGTACTTTTTTAAGTACTTTTTACATTTTCATTTCAAGTTTTACTTGTGATCAAGGTTTTATAATTAATAATTTTTATAGGCTTTTGTACTGTGTACTTATACAGTTTGATACAATTTTCAAATTATTGTTCTAAATTTTGATTGTTTGTATGTAGTACTTTTATATTTTTTATAGTATGTTTTAATAGTTGAATCTCAGTTTTGCAATGGTAGTTTTTTGAAAACCATGTTTCTTTATGTTATAGTCTTTGAGTATATCGTTTCTAACTTTTTTTTTTTAATTTTCTGTACTTTATGTTGTTACGATTTTAACCAATTCAGTATTTAAGTTGGGCTCTGTATTACGTTGCATGTGATCTTAGTTTCAAAGTAAAGATTTCAAGTTTGTATGTAAGTAATAGACTTTTTCAAAACATGAAATTTGCGGTGTAAATAGTTTTAAAGTTTTCTTCGAACTTTGGTAATAAACCTTTTCAATGTGTGAAAGACGCGTTGCAAATAGTTTTGTTAAATATTTTGCTCGGTTGTATATCATAAACTCTGTGTAAATTATAAAAATTGTGTTAAAGATTGAGTTTTTGAAAATAAATAACTCTTTGAATAAATGAAATGTTCGTTAAATGTTAAAGATTGAGTTCTGGAAAAAAAAAAAAAAAACTCTTTGAATAAATGAAAGGTACGTTAAATGTTAAAGAGAAGAGTAAGGTTGAAAGCACCTCGTGCCTCTCGGAAAAGGAAACACGTGATCGCCTCGTGCATCGACTGAAGACCTTGGCAGGGGCGTGTATATATAAATGCGGAGACCGAGTCGAAAATATTTCAGTTCAGTTCATCTAGAGAGAGAGACATGGATTATTACGACGAGTACCGCAAATTTCTACAGCGGAATGCAAACCACGTATTTGTCCGTTGCAACGACCGCAATCAATCCTATTCCATAATAGAGCTAGAGAGACATATGAAAACTGTGCACCATATTCATCATCACTGCGTGTGGTGCAGATCCTTCTCGTGGCCAGTCGGGGAAAAAATGCAAAATGGATTGCATTTGTTATCCTGCTGCAGCACGTTTGTCAACGGACCTGCGACTGCTGAAAAGGATTTGTCTTTGCCTCTTCCTCCTGCATGTGTGAAGGAAGAAGAAGATGATGTCGATACGGACTCTTTGTTGCCACCTACAACTCCTCCTTGTAATCGAGCCGATGCAAAAGACTATTTGCCTCCTACTTATACGACGACAGATGACAAAGACTCTTTGCCACCTACGCCACCTCCTCCTTCTAATAGTGCCGATGCAAAAGACTATTTGCCTCCTACTTATACGACAACAGATGACGAAGACTTTTTGCTACCTCTTCCCTTTTGTACGATAGCTACGACGGCGGAAGAAGAAGAAGAAGAAATGGATACAGCAGCAGCCACAGCAGAATTGGATACTGTCATGATGGTGGACACTGCGACAGATTGTAAAAGTGTGCAATATTGTTTGCAACATCAGATTTATATCGGCAGTGCACAGAAAAAAGGGAACGACTCAATGAACTTTGTGAAAAAAGTACATACCGAAATGGTCAAAGACATTGGAGGAACGCATTCCCACATGATTGTGATTCCAAGTCGAAATGTTTTAATTTCAGTAAAAGAAACCGACCAAAATTGTTATGTATATTTTTAAAAAAAAAATTTAAAGTTTTAAAAAAAGAGAGAGAGAAAGAAAGAGAAGAAGAGAAAACTCATCTTTTTCTTCTCTTTCTCTCTTTTTAAAAAAATACAAGTATAGAGCTAATATTGGCTCTATACTTACAAATTGGACAAGTTTTGTATTTTGATATCTTACTAATAAATGTATTCATATATATAATGTCTTTTTGATGTTTCAAAATTTAGCACAGACAGTTTAAAACTTGAAAGCTTTGAAAAAAAAAATTATTTTTTTTTCAAAGCTTTCAAGTTTTAAACTGTCTGTACACTTATATATATATACTTTTACAGACTATACATTTCATTTTCGCTTTTTCTCTCGTAAAAAGAAAATGGCAGCTTTCGAGTCTCGAGAATATCTTGATTCCAGAAACAAATTTGAATCTATTATCGAACAACTCGAAAAGTGCCTGCTGGATATTACGATCGATTTCGATAAGTATTCGTATTTCATGGTTCCTCCCGTCGCACAGTGGGGAATTTTTCCAATTTAGCTGGCCAAAAGTCGGTTTTTCAAAATGGAATTCAGATGATAAAGATGTAAGTATTTTAAAAGGTAAATAGTTGAGGGTTTAAGAAACAGTTATAATTTTTTTCGCTATGCAATCTAACGAGTGCTAGGCAGGTTAAAAGTTGCCTGTCGCAGTAATTTGAACATTTGTACCTTCAACTTCGATTTTGACCTCAAGTTGGTTGATGTTCTGTGTTTTCTTTTTAATCACACTTTCTGCTGCAGAACTTTTCGTTCAAACATAAATACAAAAACGACTCAAACATGAGCGACGACGAATTGTTACTCCGCGATTATCCGGATCAGTTTGTCACGTTTTCGATTCGATACGACGATATTTTTCAAAAGACATTTCGACAAGTTTTATCTCTGCTTCAAAAGAGTTTCATTTTTTAATGGGGCCCCAATATTGGCTCTATACTTGATTTTTTAAAAAAAAACCAAGGCTCTCTCAGGGCCAATATTGGCTCGATACTAAATTTAAAAAAAAAAGACACACACACACAAAGAGATATTTTTTTCTGCATTTATTTTACAATTACAATTTCAATTTATAACATCAAAGACAGGGCTTGTGCTTCGATCACATGTATACGAGGCATGTTTTTTAAGTAAGTACCGTTTTGCGATTCCGCCGCCGCAGCGCTACGGTCGGCCTTCCGCGCATGCGCGCTGGTTACCTACATCTCTTGTCTACGCACTGACGCCATTACAGTCTGATTCTTCATTGTATACGTTGTTTACTGAGTGTTTAAGATGTCTCCGACAATCGTGAGTCCCGCTGATTGTGAAGTACGGGCTGTTATACGATTTCTTAGTGCTAAAGGCGTAAAACCGATCGATATTCATCGTGAGATCTGTGAAGTTTACGGACAAAACATTATGAGTGATGGAATGGTAAGGAAATGGGTGAGAGCATTTAAAGATGGCCGCACAAATGTGCATGATGAAGAACGGAGTGGGCGTCCTTCGGTCGTTAATGAAGATTTGGTGCGGAAAGTGGACGAAAAGGTGAGAGAAAACAGACGCTTTACAATTTCATCATTGTCCGACTGCTTTCCTCAATATTCTCGTAGTGTTTTGTATCGCATTTTGACCGAGAACAATTGTGTTCACGTTGGGTTCCAAAAATGTTGACGGATTTGCACAAAACCCAACGTTTAGGCAGTGCATTGACTTTCCTTGAGCGGTACCACAATGAAGGTGAAGATTTTTTAGACCAAATTGTTACTGGTGACGAAACATGGGTGGCCTACGTCACACCAGAATCGAAACAACAATCCATGGAATGGCGACATTCATCATCAACCAAAAGAGTGAAGTTTAAGCAAACAATTTCTGCCCGGAAAATCATGTGCACAGTTTTTTGGGACAGAAAAGGATTGCTAGTGGAGTTTCTGCCTCGTAATGAGACAATCAATGCAGCGTCTTATTGTGAGACATTGAACAATCTGCGTCGTGCAATCCAGAACAAAAGACGTGGCAAGTTGAGTAAGGGTATCGTTTTGCTGCATGACAATGCCCGTCCACATGTGGCTAATCGGACCAAAGATCTCATCAAATCTTTTAAATGGGAAACTCTAGATCATCCTCCATACAGCCCTGATCTGGCGCCCAGCGACTACCATTTGTTCCTGCACTTGAAGAAACACCTGGGCGGTCAGCGTCTTCAAGACGATAACGAAGTCAAAACATTTGTGATACAGTGGTTAACAAGTCAGGCGGCAGAATTTTATGAGGAGGGTATTCAAAAACTGGTGCCACGTTATGACAAGTGCCTCAATATTCACGGAAATTATGTAGAAAAGTAGATTAAGGTACAGGCTTTCATGTAAAAATAAAATTATTGCGATATCTTTGCACGTCTTTTTTTAATTCCAAAACGGTACTTACTTAAAAAACATGCCTCGTATATACGAGATCTTTGTGCAACTGACGGCAGTGGAATAGAAATATTCCGCACAACTATGTCATCATCGTGTTTTTATTTTTTATTACGATGCCTTCGCTTTGATGATATACAAACTCGCCAGAGCAGGAGAGAATTGGACAAATTGGCTCCAATACGAGAATTTTTTCAAAGTTTTGTAGGAAACTGCCAAAAATCGTACAACGTTGGAGAGTATGTAACGATCGACGAAAAATTAGAATTTTTTAGAGAGAGATGTCCATTTCGCCAATATATGCCAAAAAAAAAACTGTAGAAGTATGGAATAAAAAATTTTGCGCTGGTAGATTCAAGATTATTTTATACTTGGAAAATGGAAATATATGCAGGTAAGCAGGCACAAGGTCTATTTCAGCTAGATAAAAGTCCCAGTTGGTGTCGTGAAACGATTGATAGAACTTCTGTATAATTCTGGAAGAAATCTGACTGTGGATAACTGGTACACTTCTTATCCACTTTCACAAGAAATTTTGAAAAAAAAAAAATAAGACTAGTTGGGGACTTTAAAAAAAAATAAGACTGGTTGGGGACTTTAAGAAAAAATAAGACTGGTTGGGGACTTTAAGAAAAAATAAGAGAGAAATTCCTACAGTATTTTTGCATACAAAGAAGAGGGACATTTACTCTTCGATTTTTGGATTCCAAAAAGAATCGACTCTCGTTTCTTATGTGCCCAAAAAAAAAAAAACAGAAATCTTCTTCTTCTTTCTACTATGCATAATGATGATGCAATAGATCTTACTACTGGTGAATCGAAGAAACCAGAAATTATAACGTTTTACAATTTGACGAAAGGAGCTGTCGATGTCGTCGACGAAATGGCTGCAACATACTCAACGGCCAAAAAAATAAATCGTTGGCCCATGACGATATTCTATTCTATGTTGAACGTTGCTGTAATTAATGCCAGAGTCATTTTGTTGTCTACAAAAAAAACCCCAATTCTGTACCGAACCCGGCGTTCTTTTTTGAAAACCTTAGGGTTTCAACTCATTGAAGATTATAAGATGAGGAGCCCACAAGTAATGCTGCCAAATAGTCTTAAGGAAAAACTGCGAAATAATGAAGACACCGAACCACCTGCTAAGAAAGCAAAACCTACATATAAAATATGTGCTGAATGCGGACCTGAAAAGGACAGAAAGAGTAAATTTATATGTGAAAAATGCGAAAAACATGTATGTATGGGACATATGGCATGTATATGCAGAAAATACATTTGCTGAACTAGCGTATAATGCAGCAGTAGAGATTTTTGCATTAAAAATGAAACATTTTTATTTGCAACAATCGCCCCATTCTTTATACAGTAGACTCAATTCTTGTAGCATTTGCTTGAAAATTCTCTGTTCTGAAGAGTTTTGTTTCACAGAGTGCAAACATGCATTCCATAATTCGTATTTGAATAGATCTCTATTATTTTCCAAATTATGTCCGTATTGCAGGCAAAATATAGAGTAGACCAGTACAAGAAACTGAACGTAAGTCAATTTCAGTTTTTCACTCTCTCTTCAAATAACCCTTTAAAATAAAAAAACACTTTTTCTTCGTTATACCTTTTTATTCAATTATTATACATAAGTCTGTTTAAAATGAAAATTTTTTTTCACTAAAAGTGCTTCTAAATATTTTTCATTGCTAAAGAAACAGTTGTAAGAAGATTGTCTTATAAAAATTTCAATCTCTAATGCTCAGTTGTATTTAAACCTTTTTACAGAGAAGTAAATTTAATGTGTGTGTGCACAGGCCTTCATTCAACATACGTATTAACTGTTTAGACGTGATATTTGCTATTGATTGTATGATATTTGCTGCTATTATGCTTATAGCACTCATTAGAACTAAACTGGTATAACTTTTCAGTTGCTGAAATTGTTTTTCTAAACTACCATAAATGTTTGTATTTAACTAGCAGTTTCATGTATCTTTAACTTGAATGCTTGATAGTTTTATTTCATTTTAATACAATTAGAAGTTAATAAAAAAAAGATAAAAGCTGCTTCATATAAACTTTTTTTTTCAACCTACTGGTAAAACGTAAAGTATTTATTAATTTCTTTCACTAAATATTAGTGTTATTTAAACAATTAACTGATTTTCTGATTTGTTTTGCTTCCGAAAATATATTTCATAAATGTATCTATTGGTAAGTTTTCTTTAAAAACAAAATTATTTTGTATATGTAAAAATAGAAGTTAATTACTCATTTATCTAATTATTTCAACTTTTATTGTGTTTACCATTATCTGTGCAAGATAAACTGTAATTTGTGCATTTCATTTCTTTTGTTACATTGCATTGTTTTTGTGCATTCGTTAAAGCAAAATTAGTAGAATTAAGTTCTTGAATCATCTTCTACTCCTTATTACCAAAAAATGCGAAGGCTAGGAGGGTGTTATATTTCTTACCTTCAGCATTACTATATATTGGTCTAGCTTTACCCCCTGATATCTTCTGGTTATTGAAATATTTTTTCTAGATTATCTGTGTACAAATGATACGATAATGTCCCTAAACCATTGGTGATACAGTCGAAATTTATCCTATCCAATAATTGTCATTAACACGTTCAATAAATTTAAAAATCATGCTTTGAGTTATATTTGTTTAAGAGCCTGGTAGTTTTCTGATTCTCCTTTTTGTTTAATGTTTTGATTGTATACCTACAATAGATTTTATGATTGCAGTAACATGATATTTGAAGTAAAGCGCGTGAGTTTAAAACCAGTAATTGGAATGAACATACACACGGTTGTTACACTTTGTGCAAGGTGCTATTTAAACAATTTAGCTGTATAATAGTGTAACAATATAGCATATTTCTTTATAAAAAGTGATATAAATGATTAAATAAGAAGAAGTTTGAATATCTGGCTATTTGGAGCAAGGCCATTTTTGAGAAAAATTATACACTCTCTGGAGCAAAAATATACAATATGATTGATTGCAAGCACTTCAAGGGCAACAAATGAGCATATTTTCAGATTTTTATTTATTTATTTATTTTTTTTTTTTTGAGTAATCACACTTCAAAGTTGAAATTTTTGAACATTTCGAACTTCAAATTCTGAAAGGATATGCATCTCAGGCTTACAATAAAATTTGATACAAAACAGCACTATAGATTGCTACCTCTGTTTTGTCAAAAATAAATTTCTTACATAAGAAAAAATTCTTAAAATTGGTAAAAATGCAATTCTTTCACTTCAAAAACACTTTTTTATCAATAAAGACAACTAGACTTTTAAAATTGGTATCTAAATAAAATACCATCCTTTAATTATTTAAATCGGTTAAAAACTTTTGAAACATTTTAACATTGAGTGTTTTGCTGATTTTCTGAAAACAGCTAATTTTGTTCCAAAACCAGCGAAATAAAATTTTTTTCACTGGTTTTGAGATAGGTCCCTTAGTTGTAACTACTGTATTTTAAAAAAAAAAAAAGTGAGGTCTGCCTGATCTGAAATGGAATGGCTCTAGGAACAATAAAAATAGCACTTCCTATTCAAACCCGAATAAATCCGTGCTGCTGCGGGATAGAGTGTTAACTGATTTAATAACCCACTCAACAGAGAAAATAGAAGAAAAAAATTAAAAACTCTAAATAAAAATTGAATAACATTTCCAATATTGCTAAGGAGCATCTTGACATAAAAATTTCACTACCATAGAGGAGGATTTGTTATAAATTTCGTAAAACGTATACATGTACATATACAAATTTGGTCCAAAGAAAATACATTGAAATGCAAGGGTCATGGTGCAGACTGCATCATCGAAACGGAGCACTTTTACAACTCAAAATAAAGTACAATTTTAGATTAATTTACAAGAATAGTGTCAAAAAGAGGCCGTGGCTATAGCTCCACTGCTATTTTGCCGAACAGTGACAACAGCGTCACTTTAAAGGAACTAATCCGAGCAAGTGCTCGGTTCAATAGCAATTATATTATTGAACCGATTACTTTGCTCGGTACGATAGCGGTAGTGTTATGCAACCGATCTTAAAAGACAGCCAAAAGTTAAAATTTTTACTTGTTAATTCAACCTCATTTACATTACTGCAATACACCCTAATGCTTATTTGAATATAAATCATATATGTTTCTTTTTTAATTTGAAATCAAAATATTTAAAAATAAAGACATGCAAAACAAGTACTGATTATGAAAATCTCCGAGCAGGACATAAAAATAAAATAATTCACTCATAGCTTTTGTAACTAAATCATTTATATTTACTTAAAATATCTGATCAAGCAATTGTTATTAGCTTACTCTTTTTATTTCCAATTCTTTGTGAGCTGTTGGTTTTATATCCAGAAGTACTCTTTCTCCTAAATTAAATAAATATTAAACGGCCTTTGACAGCAAACTTTCGATGAAATATTCCTTCGAAATCAAGACCTCAATATAAGATCATTTTTCTAAAGTCCCAGCTCATAGAATATCAAATGCGTATAGGAGTTGGTTATGGGTCTTTCTCAGATAATGGTAAATTTTAGCTTAAAAAAAAAAATTTTTTTTTGTTTCAATTCTAAATTTTTTTATGCCAAAACAATTATTCATGTCCACTTATCTGGGAAAAAATCCCAGCAAAGATCATGTGCTTTAATTAATCAATTATATTTTATTGGGACATGGTAATGACAAATAGGAACATGATAATGACAGGTGATCCATGGAAATAACTATAGGCTAAATAATTACAAATAGTTAGGTATATTTGTGTAGAAGAATATGTTAAACTATATTAAATCATCTCCATTAGTTCATGTTTTAAAAATGCATTTACAATGAAAAGTTTAATTTCTTTTGGATTTCTAACTACTATGCATGTCAAAGAAACAAATTACATATTAATCCTCTAATAGTTAAAAAATATATAGTATCTTAAAGTTATTCGTACTGCCTTTATTTCTAAAAATAAAAAAAGCTTGAAAATACGTAAGTTAAAGCAGTATGTTTGAAAATAAAATACAACCGTATTTTATGAATTTAAATATTGAGTTCTTTATAAGAACTGAATTTCTGTAGGTTAATGTAAGTCATTAGAAGATTAGTGGAAGTATCTAGAAAATTTTTATAACAACAATAATAAATTTAAATAAAACTTATTATTAGAATCCAAAATAGCTTTCGTTATTTCATTAAGATCACTTTATATGTGAACAAATCAAAGCAAAAGTTTATAATACTTCAATTTAGTCTGCAGGATAAAATAAAGGCAATTTCCTCTCAAAATAACTATGAATTTATTATAAAGTCAAAAACTGTCATTAATATGTCCTTAGACATCATTACCATGGTGTTCTGAAGACATGGTAATGACATTTTTTAATGTTAGGGCCTACTTATGGCTAAACTATAGCAATTAAAATCAAATAATATATTTATCCTAAATGTAGTCCTAAAACTAATCATTCAAAAAATTTAACTTAAATTACTTTATATTTCAGTAAAAATAGACATGGTAATGACACACAATAAAGACACTAGTTAAAATTTTGATAAAAAAATAACAATGAAATGGTTGTTATTTATTTGAACCAAAGATAAATTGTCTGTCAGTAAGAGCATGTTGTCCTGTATTGCTAATAGTTTGATAGTGTAAAATGTGGCATCTGGTAGTGAGCTAGGGAAAAATAACTTCCACACCACGGTAATGACAATTACTTCTAGGGGCAAATTTTAAAGGGGGAAAAGGAATATAATTTCCCCCTTTATGTGAAAAGATCCAAATATATCTAAAATAGAGAAATTAAATATACCTAGTTGGTTGTTGTCTATGTTTTAAAGCTTTCCAATTTTTACAGTAGAGATTCAAATTATAAAGTTTGCAGATAGGGACATGCCATGGTAATGACATTTACAACTTTAAAAATTTTTAAAACATTCAAATTTACCTTTTTTTAATATTTAAACTAGTGCACAAAATAGGGTTTGAATAGAAGTGTGTGTAAAAATTTTAAAATTCATGGTGGACTTAAATCAATTAGTATTTTTAAGCCCAAGGACATGAAATTTACCATTACCGGAGAAAGACCCTTATATGATTTTTTTATGTAAAGTTCTGACGCCTGACTGTAACAGTACATTTTAATTTTTTTTCAAAACTACCCTTTTTAAGCAAATTATATTTTACATTGTGTTCATGTTTCTGTACTCAAGAATAAAAATAATTTATAAAACTGTTCTACAACATTGAAATTAAATACTGATAGTTTGGAAATGTGAAGGGTTGTGTGCTAAGACAAAATAAAAGCTAAGGTTAATTCAAGAGAATATTTTAATTACAGAACTATACAGAATTTCTGAAATAGTAATTAACATTTTATTAATTTTTTTGCTGTAGACGCAACGAAATTCTTTAGACAAATGTGTTTGGCCATGCAACAGCAAGGCCAATCGGGGCAGCAATCGGAAGACACGACAACAATCATCTCCTCGCCATCCTCATCCCAACAGGCCCAAACTCTTGATGAATGTAGTAATTATTTTTTCGACTATCAAGCACCCCCCCAAATAGACAGTCAACCAATGATTGTTGAAGAGCAGCTCAATCCTCGTGTTGTAATTGAAGGATTAAATATCACAAGTATGTATTTTTATAAATGTGTTCTGAACTAAAAGTTTTTATGGGTCATTCTCAGATAATGGTAAATTTTAGCTTTAAAAAAATTTTTTTGTTTCAATTCTAAATTTTTTCATGCCAAAACAATTATTCATGTCCACTTTACTGGGAAAAAATCCCAGCACAGTTCATTTGTTTTAATTAATCAATTATATTTTATTGGGGCATGGGAATGACAAATAAGAACATGGTAATGACAGGTAATCCATGGAAATAACTATAGGCTAAATAATTACACAAATAGTTAGGTATATTTGTGTAGAAGAATAAGCGTTAAACTATATTAAAATCATCTTCATTAGTTTATGTTTTAAAAATGCATTTACAATGAAAAGATTAATTTCTTTTGGATTTACAACTACTATGCATGTCAAAGAAACAAATTACATACTAATCCTCTAATAGTTAGAAAAAATATAGTATTTTAAAGTTATTCTTACTGCCTTTATTTTTTACCCTGAAAAAAAGAGATTAAAACATATTTCTAAAAATAAAAAAAAGCTTGAAAATACGTAAGTTAAAGCAGTATGTTTGAAAATTTAAAATACAACCGCATTTTATAAGTTTAAATATTGAGTTCTTTATAAGAACTGAATTTCTGTAGGTTAATAAGTCATTAGAAGATTAGTGGAAGAATCTAGAAATTTTTTATAACAACAATAATAAATTTAAATAAAACTGCTTATTAGAATCCAAAATGGCTTTCGTTATTTCATTAAGATCACTTTATATGTGAACAAATCAAAGCAAAAGTTTCTAATCAACTTAGTCTGCAGGATAAAATAAAGGCGATTTCCTCTCAGAATAATTATGAATATATTATAAAGTCAAAAACTCATTACCATGTCCTTAGACATCATTACCATGGTGTTCTGAAGACATGGTAATGACATTTTTAAATGTTAGGCCTGCTTATGACTAAACTATAGCAATTAAAATCAAATACTATACTTATCCTAAATGTAGTCCTAAATCTGTCTATAAATCATTCAAAAAGTTTAACTTTAATCACTTTATATTTCAGTACCAATAGACATGGTAATGACACACAATAAAGACACTGGTTAAAATTTTGGTAAAAAAATAACAAAATGAAAAGGTTGTTATTTATTTGAACCTGTCAGTAAGAGCATGTTGTCCTGTATTGCTAATAGTTTGATAGTGTAAAAAGTGGCATCTGGTAGTGAGCTAGGGAAAAATAACTTCCACACCATGGTAATGACAATTACTTCTAGGGGCAACTTTTAAAGGAGAAAAAGGAATATAATTTCCCCTTTTATGTGAAAAGATCTAAATATATCTAAAATAGAGAAATGAAATATACCTAGTTGGTTGTTGTCTATGTTTTAAAGCTTTCCAATTTTTTACAGTAGAGATTTAAATTATAAAGTTTGCAGATGGGGACATGCCATGGTAATGACATTTACAACTTTAAAAATTTTTAAAACATTCAAATTTACCTTTTTTAATATTTAAACTAGTGCACACAATAAGGTTTGAATAGAAGTGTGTGTAAAAATTTTAAAATTCATGGTGGACTTAAATCAATTAGTATTTTTAAGCCAAGGACATGAAATTTACCGGAGAAAGACCCTTATATGATATTTTTATGTGAAGTTCTAACGCTTGACATTTTAATTTTTTTTCAAAACTACCCGTTTTAAGCAAATTTTATTTTACATTGTGTTCATGTTTCTGTACTCAAGAATAAAAAGAATTTATAAAACTGTTCTACAACATTGAAATTAAATACTGATAGTTTGGAAATGTGAAGAGTTGTGTGCTAAGACAAAATAAAAGCTAAGGTTAATTCAAGAGAATTTTTTAATTACAGAACTATACAGAATTTCTGAAATAGTAATTAACATTTTATTCTTTTTTTTGCTGTAGACCCAATGAAATTCTTCAAGCAAATGTATTTGGCCATGCAGCAAAACCAATCCGGGCAGCAGGAAGAGACGACAACAATGGTCTCCTCGCCATCCTCATCCCAACAGGCCCAAATTGATGACTGTATGTTTTTCGACTATCAAACACCCCCACAAATAGACAGCCCAATGATTACTGAAGAGCAGCTCAGTCCTCGTGTTCTGATAGAGGGATTAAATATCACAAGTACAGGGTGCTTCAAAAAAATGTATACACACTTTAAAAAAATGTATACACACTTTAAAAAAATGTATACACACTTTAAACTATTGTAGTTTTCCCGCTCTACAAGGCTAATGTTATATTCCTTCGCCAGGTGCCAGCATAATCGTCCCTCTATGTTTTATTATCAGTTGGAATTTGTAATATCAACATGGGGGACGTACGTTTGAGTTTTGAAGAACGTAAGCAGGTTATTAAGTGGTACTGGAAGTTTGAGAATGTAAATGAAGTTCAAAGACAGTGGAGAAGATAGTATGATACAGAACCACCTTCAAGATTACCAATTACACGCATACGAGACAAATTCGAAGTTCATGGAACAGTGTGATGTGCATAAAGGTCATTCAGGTCGGCCTCGAACAGCTACAAGTGATGAGTCATCAACGGCAGTCTTAGAACTGTTTCAACGCTCTCCTAACAAATCTTCAAGGCAAGGGGCACGTGAAAGTGATGTAAGTGCTAGCAGCGTGCTACGCATTCTGAAGAGAGGCAAGTATCGTGTTTACATTCCAAGGCTGGTGCAACAGCTAAATGACGACGATCCAGATCGAAGGTTGCAATTTTGTGAATGGATTCAGGAGATGGTGATACGTGAACCGGGATTTATGGGTAGCATCATTTGGTCGGATGAAGCCCAATTCAAACTTAATGGAACTGTCAATAGGCACAATTGTGTTTACTGGGGTGAAGAAAATCCTCACATTACAATTGAAAAAGCTGTAAATTTGCCTGGTGTAAATGTGTGGTGCGGTTTGTCTTCAAGAGGACTCATTGGACCTTTTCGATTTGAAGGCACTGTAACTGGTATTAATTACCTAACAATGCTTGCTGATTCCATATTTCCTGCCATTCGTGCATTATACGGTAATGATGATTTTTATTTTCAACAAGATGGTGCCCCGCCGCACTATCACAGGGACGTACGAGCTTACCTGGATCAAAATTTGTCGGGCCAGTGGATAGGACGCAGGGGGCCAATCGAGTTTCCAGCACGCTCTCCAGACCTTACACCACTGGATTTCTTCTTGTGGGGCACAGTAAAAGATGAGGTGTACAAACGTAAACCACGTAACCTAGACATTCTTTGGAATGAGATTCAAGCAGTGTGTAGAGAAATCTCATTGGACGTTTTGATACGATGTACAGAATCAGTGGTGACTCGTACTCAGAATTGTATTGATGCTGCAGGTCACCAATTTGAACAGTATTAACATTTGTTATTTATGTTTCATTTACATTGGACTTTCAGCTTTCTATTTTCCTGAAATTTAACTTTGTAGAACGGTAAATAAATTTTCTATGGAAGTTCAAAGTGTGTATACATTTTTTTGAAGCACCCTGTATGTATTTTTATAAATGTGTTCTGAACTAAAAGTTTTTATGGGTCATTCTCAGATAATGGTAAATTTTAGCTTTAAAAAAATTTTTTTGTTTCAATTCTAAATTTTTTCATGCCAAAACAATTATTCATGTCCACTTATCTGGGAAAAAATCCCAGCAGAGATCATTTGCTTTAATTAATCAATTATATTTTATTGGGACATGGTAATGACAGGTAATCCATGGAAATAACTATAGGCTAAATAATTACACAAATAGTTAGGTATATTTGTGTAGAAGAATAAGCGTTAAACTATATTAAAATCATCTTCATTAGTTTATGTTTTAAAAATGCATTTACAGTGAAAAGATTAATTTCTTTTGCATTTACAACTACTATGCATGTCAAAGAAACAAATTACATACTAATCCTCTAATAGTTAGAAAAAATATAGTATTTTAAAGTTATTCTTACTGCCTTTATTTTTTACCCTGAAAAAAAGAGATTAAAACATATTTCTAAAAATAAAAAAATGCTTGAAAATACGTACGTTAAAGCAGTATGTTTGAAAATTAAAAATACAACCGCATTTTATGAGTTTAAATATTGAGTTCTTTATAAGAACTGAATTTCTGTAGGTTAATAAGTCATTAGAAGATTAGTGGAAGAATCTAAAAATTTTTTATAACAACAATAATAAATTTAAATAAAACTGCCTATTAGAATCCAAAATGGCTTTCGTTATTTCATTAAGATCACTTTATATGTGAACAAATCAAAGCAAAAGTTTATAATCAACTTAGTCTGCAGGATAAAATAAAGGCGATTTTCTCTCAGAATAATTATGAATATATTATAAAGTCAAAAACTCATTACCATGTCCTTAGACATCATTACCATGGTGTTCTGAAGACATGGTAATGACATTTTTAAATGTTAGGCCTGCTTATGACTAAACTATAGCAATTAAAATCAAATACTATATTTATCCTAAATGTAGTCCTAAATCTGTCTATAAATCATTCAAAAAGTTTAGCTTTAATCACTTTATATTTCAGTACCAATAGACATGGTAATGACACACAATAAAGACACTGGTTAAAATTTTGGTAAAAAAATAACAAAATGAAAAGGTTGTTATTTATTTGAACCTGTCAGTAAGAGCATGTTGTCCTGTATTGCTAATAGTTTGATAGTGTAAAAAGTGGCATCTGGTAGTGAGCTAGGGAAAAATAACTTCCACACCATGGTAATGACAATTACTTCTAGGGGCAACTTTTAAAGGAGAAAAAGGAATATAATTTCCCCTTTTATGTGAAAAGATCTAAATATATCTAAAATAGAGAAATGAAATATACCTAGTTGGTTGTTGTCTATGTTTTAAAGCTTTCCAATTTTTTACAGTAGAGATTTAAATTATAAAGTTTGCAGATGGGGACATGCCATGGTAATGACATTTACAACTTTAAAAATTTTTAAAACATTCAAATTTACCTTTTTTAATATTTAAACTAGTGCACACAATAAGGTTTGAATAGAAGTGTGTGTAAAAATTTTAAAATTCATGGTGGACTTAAATCAATTAGTATTTTTAAGCCAAGGACATTAAATTTACCATTACGGGAGAAAGACCCTTATAGTAGGTCCAAAATTGAGAAGAGTAAAGGAATTTCATATGTTTTTCCCCGTGGGAAAAAGAAATAATATTTCAAATAAATACTTGTAAAATTCATTCTTCCGCTATACAACTTTGTTTCTATACATCATAGAAACTAAAACCAAACATTTTTTAAATCTTGGAATATTTATTCTTTTAAAATTTAAAAAAATGATTTTTTTTCATGAAAATCTTTTTGGTGCCCCTTAACATAAAACATTATGTATATTTTTTTTATATATATATATTTCTTTCTTTTTAGAAAGAGGGAGACCGAGGAAAAATACTGCTTTGAAAGAGAAATTGTGGGCACTACACAAGGAGGTGGAAGTAATACTAAGAAGATTAAAAACTTTAATAGCACATATTGGGGACATTATAAAAACATCAGCTGTGTAAATACCCTGAAGATCTGTGAATGCTGCACTGTGCACTGTGATTGAAGATTTTTTTTTTTTTTTTTGCTCATATCCAATAAAAGTAACTACGTTTTTCAGTACTGCAAACTAGGGCAAAATAGGGTTTGAATAGAAGTGTGTGTAAAAATTTTAAAATTCATGGTGGACTAAAATCAAATAGTATTTTTAAGCCAAGGACATGAAATTTACCATTACCGGAGAAAGACATTTATATGATTTTTTTATGTAAAGTTCTGACGTGTGACCTTATACCAAAGCCTGACTGTAGCAGTACATTTTTTAAAAAAAATTTCAAAACTACCCTTTTTAAGCAAATTATATTTTACATTGTGTTCATGTTTCTGTACTTTATTCAATCCATATCTTTCTTGCATGCATAAAATAGTCAGCAAATTTAACTTCTTAATTCAAAAATAAAAAGAATTTATAAAACTGTTCTACAGAATTAAAATTAAATACTGATAGTTTGGTAATGTGAAGGGTTGTGTGCTAAGACAAAATAAAAGCTAAGGTTAATTCAAGAGAATTTTTTAATTACAGAACTAACTATACAGAATTTCTCAAATAGTACAATGAACATTTTTTTTTTTTTGCTGTAGACCCGATGAAACATTTCAGACAGATGTGTTTGGCCTTACAACAGCAAGGCAGCCAATCATCGGAAGAACTGAGTACCTCAGAGATACAACAACAAGACTGCAACTTCTTTCCATACAACTTCGAATTCCCTACATAGGAAGCTAATTGTGTAGGGAACCAACCCTTAGTAGAGGAAAGCAGTCCTCTACCAAGGGTGGTACTAGAGGATATAGCAACAAGTATGTATTTTATAAATGTGTTCTGAACTAAAAGTTTTATAATAGGTCCAAAATTGAGAAAAGTAAAGGAAATTCATATGTTTTTCCGTGGGAAAAAAAAACAATATTTCAAATAAATGCTTATAAAATTTTTTAAATACTGACACACAGCTTAGATTTAAAATTCCACTTTTATGTTCTTGCTATACGACTTTGTTTCTATACATCATAGAAACTAAAACCAAACATTTTTGAAATCTTGGAATATTTATTCTTTTAAAATTTAAAAAAAATGATTTTTTTCATGAAAATCTTTTTGGTGCCCCTTAACATAAAACATTATGTATATATATTTTTTTATATATATATTTCTTTCTTTTTAGAAAGAGGGAGACCGAGGAAAAATACTGCTTTGAAAGAGAAATTGTGCGCACAGTAGTGTGATTTTGTCTGCTTTTGACATTTTTATAACCCCAGATGTGACTATAGAACTTTCAGACTTATTTCTTAAAAAACTAACATACTTGAAATGTTGTAAATCTTTTTTCCTTTTTCATTTTTGTACTTTCACTTAGATGAAAGTTTTTTATCTTATGACAATAATTTTTCAAGCTTCTGTCTTGTAAAAGTTTTTTCAAAATTTTTCTCATATGAAAGTTTTTTCCTCTTCACAGCTGAGTGAAGAGTAATGATTGATTGAACCAAAACGTCGTTTTATAGATCAGTGTTATGAAAATAGATTCCGTTTTTCTTTTTTAGTTCGCGAGTGAGAGGAAACGGATGTGGTGGTTGTCTGCTTTCCGCTTAGCAAGGAAAATCTTTGGATCATTGTCACACTTTAGAGCAATGAATAATTTACAATTTTTTGAAAATGTACCAGGTGTTCTTGCACTAGAATATAATGCCTATACGTTAACAAATGGATGTGCCTTCATTGCAAGAGATACTTATGACGTTAACGATCTTTTCATTGATATTAAAAGATTACACATTTCTATAATTTACGTTTGTGATAAAGGTACTTTAAAATATTTTGAACAACTGAATATTCCAATTCCTGTGCGATGTCTTAATATACCCGATGTTGGTTGTTGTCCTTTATGTGACAACTTATTCTGCCACAGATTCGTTGCCGTGTGTGGACTTAAACATCTTGTAAATTACAGAGTAAATATGAATCTCATTTTTCAACATCTGTTATGCGACGTCAAAGAATGGAGACTAATATTATGAATCTTTCTGATCAGTTTTCAGCTGTAAAAAGAAAATGACTTACTTAACATATATTATTTTGAAGTTTAGTTCATGTTTGAACATGATATGCAATCTGTACTGTAAACGTTCATTTTTCCATGAAATAAAAATACAAAAAACATTTCGTTTAAATGATGTGACGTCAATTTTTGAAGAATTTTACTCTGTGGGTATATATACCACATTGAAAATGAAAACTTTGTGAGTTACATATTAAACGTTGATGAATAATATTATCTCGAGTTGAATTCTTTTAACATTTCGTTTCATGACAGTTGCATGGCATAATTTCGGTAAAGATACACAGTTATCTTATTCTATAATCAGAGAAATGAAAAATGTGATTGATTGGAAAACTATATCGGAGTACCAACAATTGTCTGAGGAACTTATAGCTGAGTTTAAAAATAGTGTTGATTGGTCATTAATTTGTAGATATCAAAAGCTATCAACAGCTTTCATAAATAAGCACAAAAGTTTTGTGGACTGGAAACTGATATCTAAACATCAGATACTTGATGATAAGTTCATAATTGAAAATGCAAACAAATTAGATTGGAAAGAAATTTCAAGGTATCAGAAACTTAGTGGTGATTTTATTAGAAATAATGCTGCGGTTTTGGATATGTCATTAGTATCAGAACATCAAAAGTTGGATGAAAAAGTGATCCATGAACTAGAAGATGTGCTGGACTGGGATAAAGTGATAATTCATCAAGATATTTCTGAAAACTTTGTCATGCGTAATATAGAAAGAATAACGTCTTGTAATGTGATGTTAAATAAGTACTTTTCTGAAAATGTTATCAACACATTGTATAAAAGATTAGTTTTAAAATACCTTGCAAGTATATGTAAAAAAATGTAATTAATATTGTTAATAAATGATGATTTCCATTTCATTGGTTGTTTTTTTCTTCCCACCACCATTGATGTGAATCACTTTAAATATTATATCAAACTATGATTGGGTGTTTGAAGAATGAAAATGGATATTACAGTTACTTTATAATTTAAACTACAAAAGGAAAAACTTTAATGCAACGTGTTTCAGTTGTGCGAACGAGTCGGGTGATAACATCCACAAGAATGCTTTTAAAGTTCCCCTCAACCATAATTATCTGTGGTCCAAATCAGTGTGGTAAAACATATTTAACACGAATGTTATGTCATGAAAATATTTATGAATAACCAATCAAAAAAATTAAATGGTTTTATAGTGTTTGGCAAGACTGGTTTCATGAGGAACCAAACATAAAATTTATTCATGGGTTGACTGATATGTTTGATGAACCATCAGATTTAATTGTTATTGATGATTTAATGAATGAAATCGATAAAAATGTTTGTTCGTTATTTACTAAAAACTGTCATCACAAAAACGTAAGTGTTATACTAATTTTACAAAACATTTTTCCTAGGTGTAAATATTCGAGAGATATTTCTTTAAACTCTCATTATTTAATAATTTTTAAAAATAATCGTGATTCTAATCAGCTGCTTTGTCTTGCGCGACAATCGTTTCCAAAACAAACAAGTTTTTTTATAGATGCATATAAAAAGGCTACTGAAAGAAAATTTGGTTATTTGCTTTTAGACTTTCATCCATTGACAGATAATCGATTTCGTGTTCGCGAATCTTGTTTTCCAGACATAAACGGCTTTTTTTACATATTTACACCTCAAAAATGCGAAATATAAAGAAACACTATCCGTTACTTTCATTATTGTCGCATGCAAACCCATCACAAAGAGGTGCTATTTTAAAAACGGCAACTTTACCCCAAATACGGTGTTTGTGTGAAATATGTAAAAATATATTAGCCGGTAATATCGCTATCAAAATTAAAAAACTAAAAAAATATAAATCAGTCATTAGAGAACTTGCGAAAAGAGGAACAAGTCTTAAAAGACGAAAGAAAATTTTAAATCAAAAAGGCGGATTTTTACCATTAATTTTACCATCAGTTCTTTCGCTTTTAGGTGGTGCAGTAAGTAAAATAATTGGTCAGTAAAAATGGCTGAAAAAATGGTTGTAATTCCCTCTAACATTCTTAAGCATTATCAAACAGGTAGATCAGAAAAAAACATTGAAGATCAAATTGATGACATATTATATCAAAGTAAACTCCCTGATAATATGAAAGTAAAATTACTTTCACAGTTAATTACAAAATATCACAAAATAATCAACACACCACAACCCCCACTCCCAGTGACGTTAACAAAAGGTAATCCTATCGCTGATGATAGTGGAAACACAGACATAAGGGAAAATGATGTCAGTTTTGATAGTGATGACACTATTCATAAGGCAATTGATTTATTAATTCCACTTAACCTTACAAAATATGTTCCAGTAATTAAAAAATCGCTAGAAAAAATAAATTACAACTGGAATGAAAATGGTGAATTAATGGTTGGTAACAAACCAATCCGCGGTTCACATGTTGCTGATCTATTTTCTTACATATTACGTAATCGAAAGGATGACAAACCTCCTACAGGGTTTGATGAATTTTGGTCTGGAATACAAAAAGCATCAATACCCAAACAATTTATCAAGAGAAAAACACTCCTCAAGGGTTATTCATTAGAAGATGACAGTGATCTCGAGAAGAGTTTAAATCAATCGGGGTCTGGTTATTTTGTGAAAGGAAACCACGAGATTATAAAGAGTCATTCAAGAACATTGCCATCGTCATCATCAAGCTTCAACACGAAATGTCATACGAGAAAAATAGGACCTTATAGACAAAGACAAAAGAAGATTAGGACTGAAAAATGGTTGACATTTTAAAATCAATGTACTATGACGTGAAAGATCCAGCATCTTTTGGTGGAATCGAAAAACTATCAAAACGAAGCAGATTATCTTCTTCAGTCACACAAGATTGGTTGAGACAACACGATGTTTATACACTTCATAAACCAGTAAGAATTAACTAAGAGAAGAAAACTCTAGCTTTTGGTGAAAACGATTTGTATCAAGCTGATCTTGTAGAAGGAAGGCATCTGTCGAAGCAAAATGATGGTTATAACTTTATTTTAACTGTTATCGATGTGTTTTCAAAATTAGGCTTTGCTTTACCAATAAAAAATAAAAACATGAATCTATTGTAAATGCCCTCAAAATTATTTTCAAAACACATGTACCAAAAAATTTGCATACTGATAAAGGATCGGAATTTTTCAACAGACATGCAAAACTTTTTTTCAGAAAACAACAGATTAATCATTATTATACACATTCATCAACAAAAGCTAGTGTTGTAGAACGTTTCAACAGAACATTGAAAAATAAATTGTATCGAATATTTACTCATCGTAATTCTTTTCGTTACATTGATGTTTTAAGTGATGTCATAGACAGTTATAACAACTCAGTACATAGGAGTATTGGTATGGCTCCCGCAAAAGTTACGCTTTTAGATCAGTCATCAATTTTCAATGAACTTTACGGTGAATTTAAATCTTCAACGAAATTCAAATATAACATAAACGATTATGTTAGAATTTCAAAATTAAGAAAGACATTTTCAAAAGGTTACACACCAGGATGGAGTGAGGAGATATTTATCATTCATGAAAGATTACCATCCTCACCCGAAACATATAAATTACGTGATATGAAGGATGAAATCATTGATGGAAAGTTTTACAAAGAAGAACTACAGCTTGTGAAAAAGAGCTCTACAGGCTTCTGGAGTGTTGAAAAAAATTTTAAAAACGAGAGGAGTAGGTGATAGAAAGAAATACTTCGTTAAGTGGACTGGGTTTGATGAAAAATTTAATTCTTGGATCAAAGCATCATGGCTGAAATAAAGTCGGATTTTTATGTTACGCTCGCAAGCAATGATTGTATGACACTTTTTCCTGAAAATACCCAGTCACATTTTATTACTAAATTATCACCACCATTGGTTCTTTTTGGTGAATGGGAAGTGGGGTTATTAGAAACAATCATTCCAAGAAGCTATTTCAATATTACAGAATTGAACAACCGCTATACTTTAATTCACGAAAAAGAAGTGGAGGATTATGAAGATGTTGAAAGGTATGAAATACCTTTATCACCACTGAAAGAAAAAGGGTCTACAATATTTGATGATTTAAATCGAAACATTCAGATCATTACGAAAACGAACGCTGTTTCTTTTGTTGTACAGGATAATGATGACGTTAATTTAAAGTTTTGGTATGAAAATGACTTTGAAGTTCAATTCGATAATGAAAAATCTGAAAAACTTCTTTATGTTTTGCATCAACCAATCAAAAACATGGCTGTAAGAGAAGACAGAAAATTTAAATACAGATTCACAGCTTCAAATTTAATGAATCAGTCATTTTATATTATAGATAAGAGAAATTTAAAGACACAGGAGTTTTTAATTCCTTTTCAGGAACAAATTGAAAATGATAACAACATGACATTGTTTGATGTAATAAATCAAAACATTGCTGTTATTGCTAATACTGATGAAGTTAGTTTTGTTTATGATTTTTCAACAAAAAATGTCCTCGTCAATATAAGTGAAAAATATGAAATAAAAATTTCATCTGTTTATGGTGAAACACCATTAAACACATTATCATTACCTAAGATTGATTATGTCATTAATCAAAATCAATCATTTAATAGTATTTCCTCAGAAAAGGTACAAACAGCTCACTTTTTAACATTAGTAAGAAAAGCTTCCCAAAGAAAAACAATGCGAATGACAAAAATTAGTCAAGAATTTGAAATTCCAGTTGGTTATTACTCTTCAGCAAATGAGCCATTTGAATCATTTACTGATGTGAAAATAAGTCTTTTAAGAGATCAGAAAGTAAATCTAGATGTTCCTTCATTGACAAAAATTATTTTTTCGAATGGGCTTCAACAACTTTTAGGATTTAAACAAAATGTGTTCGGTGAAGGCGTGCACAAAAGCTTTTACCCCATCGAGTTGGATGCAGGAATTACAGAAATTTTCTGCTATACTGATATTATTGACGCACATAGAGTTGGTGGGATAAGCACTCCTCTGCTAAGAATAATTTCATTGGCAGGTGAAAAAGACAATCAGGTTGTGCGTGTATATAACGACCCTCTATTCTTCAAACTTAACAAAAAATTCATAGAAACTATTGAAATTGAGCTACGAACAAGCATGGGTTCAATGATAACATTCACTAGCGGAAAAACGTTTATAATTCTTTCTTTTCGTCAAAGATGATGATATATAAGAAGGTGAATCAGTTTTAGTTATCATTTAATGTTCGATTCGTCAAGTGCTTATATGTCAACATTGATGTTAAAATTTTAATAATGCTTAGTGAGAGAGATTGTATACATTATTACTGTAATCAAGCTGGTGGTGGAGATTACTTTAAAGGTATTGCGCATCAGAGGGGGTATGGACTATTTGGTGATATATTTCGTAAAGTTTCACCATTTCTTCTAAATGCAGTAAAATATGTTGGGAATCAATTATTAAATACGGGAACAAAAGTATTGGATGATGTGACGTCGGGTCAATCACTGAAAGGATCGACAAAAAGAAGATTTACGGAAACGATGAAAAATGTTCGAGGTGATGTTGTAAAGAAACTTCAGTCAGGATCTGGTATAAAAAGACGGTGTTTGCGCACGTTAGGTACTTCATCGAAAAAAATTGGAAAAGCAAGACGTAAGAAAACACGGAAACGTGATATTTTTTCTTGAATGATGGATGAAAGATCAATGATTTCGCTTAAGTCTGAACTCGATTTGTTTACAGTGCCGCCGACTCAGTTAGCAATAGAAGAGTCATCTCTTTTTGTTGTTCACCCTATTACATCAATTAACGATGATATTTCACCCATTGAATTTTATATTGAAGGAAACGGTCAAAATTATCTTGATTTTAGTTATACCTTCTTACACTTGACAGCATGTGTAGTAAAATCTAATAATGACCCATTAGTTGATGATGGAGCAAATGATGACAAAGTTTCAACTATAAATTATAAACTAAATTCATGTTTTTCCCAATGATAAACAAATTTCAACTCAAGTTAACTATGGTTACCGCAGTGTGATTGAGGGGTTACTGTTTTACGATCAAGCTGCTCAAAACAGTTTACTTTCAACGGGGTTGTTTATTAAAGATAGTGAGGGAAAGTGTGATACTGTTGATCCAACATTAACAACAGCAGCTAGAAATAACGCAATCGCAAAGCGATACCAAAGACTTAAAGGGAGCAAATTAATGGATCTGTATGGACCGTTACATATTGATCTTGCAAATCAGGATAAACTTATTCCTAATGGAATTAGTGCTCGAATTAAACTTGGACGTGCAAAAAACTCGTTTATTTTATTGTCGCTTAATGATGGCTATAAATTTAAAATAAAAAGTGCAACATTGCTAATAAGAAAAGTTCAAGTGAATTCAAGCATTATGATTGCTCATCAAAAAGCCCTTGAATTCTCAAACTTTAAACTACCGATTCGCAAAATTGATATCAAATCATTTACTTTATCTGCCGGCATACAATCAACAACTATACCGAACGCCTTTATTGGTGAAATTCCTACTAGAATCATCATATCTTTCGTTTCAAATAAGGGTTATAACGGAAGCTATCAATCTAACCCATTTAATTTCAAACATTATGGTTTGAATTACATTTGTTTATCGCAAGAAAATAAAATGTTCCCAGCGAAACCGTATGTTCCTAATTTCAATGACAATAGTTATTCTCGGATTTATTATTCATTATATACCGAACTAAAATCTTATTATCATGATCATTTAGTAAATATTAATTACGATGAGTTTTCAACAGGCTTAACTTTCGTAAGTTTCGTTTTGACAAAAGATTTCAGTGCAAGTGAAAGTCATTTAAATGTTATGCCCACATCAAACTTATCAATAGATGTCAAATTTTCAGCACCTTTACCAGAAACAGTTAATCTTTTGGTTTACTCAGAACATAGAGCAATAATTGAAATAGATAAATCAAGATCAATTTATGTTGATAAATAAATGGATACCATGACTTTATGGAAATATGGTTTAAAAGATGAGTACATTCAAAAACGATTTATGGGTGTGTTTGCATCGGATGATTTACCGAAGTTTAGAAACACTACATTGACATCAAAAATGTTTATCAATGACAAGACTGATTCGATGACATCGGTTCTTTGATGATGAAAGGACAAACCTTAAATATCAATGACATATTGTTTTTTGATTAAATTAAAAACAAAAATCAATATGATATTGATATCAAAATGTTTATCTATGACAAGACAGGATTCGATGCGTTGGCTTCTTTTTTCACAGCTTTTTAAAAAAAAAATGATGAAGGAGACTCTTTAAAATCAGTAAAAATTTTTAAAAAAACCAGTATTATATAGAGTTTAAAGAATCTAACATGTCACAGGACGGAATCATCTAAAAAACTATGAAGAAACATTAATAGATTAACACACCCATCAACTCTTTTCCTCGAAGATCTTTTTTGAATCATCGACCCATCTTTCTCTGAAAAGAAATGTTTGCTTCACATCGTGGATAACTATATAAGACTCCTTTCCCACTGGTAATCCAATGATTTCTGGGTGGATGCAAGTCATCATTCCATTGACTGTAAGTTTATATCATGTCCTTCGAAAATATTTTTTGGATATCAGCCTCTATAACTATGTGTCTAATTGGAGCAACTTTTGCGTCTAAAATTTTTACCAGATCTATTTTATGGTGATGTCATGTGAGTATTTTTTACATTATCATCTGAATGATTTGTAAAATTGAATGCTATGTTATGTAATGCAAGGTAAGTTTTATATTTTGTTCATAAACCAATGAATTTAAGCTTAACGTTTCTCTTAAAACATAATCATAAATTAAAATATAAATTTTTTCATATTTTGATCATGATTTGATTTTTGTGATTTATCATGTAAATGAATGACATAAATGTCAAAAAATTTCTTTTAATTGTAATTAGAAAATTATTTGTGTTAAAAAAAAATCGAGGTAATAATTTTATAATTTGTCATAGACGATGGTCATAAATTAAATATAAATTTATTCATATTTTGATATTGCTTTGATTTTGTGATTTATCATGTAAATGAATGACGTAAATGTCAAAAATTTCTCTTAATTGAAATTAGAAAATTATTTGCGTTAAAAAATTGAGATAATGATTTATATTTCATAATTCGTCATAGACATTGTGAGATAGATGGTTATTTTTTTTCCTTGAAAGGTACAGTTTAATTTTGAAGTATATTTTTTCTTCATACTTTCAATTATCGATTTATCACGTAAGTAAACTTTTGCTTTTGTATAACACTTTTTTTTTTTAATTGAAAAAATGACTAAAGTTTATACTATTTTGTTATTTTACTTTTAGAGTTTCATCATCATCATTTACGTTTCGAAGAAAATTGAAAAAGAACTAGACTGAAATCAAAATGAATTCCTTTGCAGGTGAGTGAAGTTTTATATTTTAATTGTAATGATTGTGTTTTGAATGTCATAAACATTCAATAATAATGAATCAGCTATTCC
The DNA here is from genome assembly GCA_038502835.1 of Octonoba sinensis. NCBI lineage: Eukaryota > Metazoa > Arthropoda > Arachnida > Araneae > Uloboridae > Octonoba > Octonoba sinensis. Next base: position 84,930,013 of record CM076605.1, on the reverse strand, counting down.
TTTTCAAATTTTGATAAGGTAATCAAAAGTAAACCATCAGAATCATCATCTGAATATAAGAAGAAAAAGAAAAGGCACATCAATGATGACCAAACAGAGGAAAAGCATGAGAAGATAAAAAGAAAAAAAAGTTCCTGTGGACGATTCCCAATCCAAGCAGTCTTCAACCACTAATGACCAATCATCTGGAAAACCAATTGCAGCAATCACCCCAGCATATGATGTGGTTTTGTTTGAAGATAAAGTCAACGAAAAAGCTATTCCACCATATTCAGTGTATATTGGAAACTGTTTTGCATTGAATGTAAAGGAATTTAAGAACGTATATTACGCCTGTTTATCCAGATCTCATAATGATCTTATCAGAAACCGCTTTAACATTCTTATAAGCCAGCTGGCTGATTTCATGCAAGCGTTAGTATTAACAAAAAAGCATATTAGTAATTTTACAGTATGATCAAATTTTTATAAAATGTTTCAATGTTGTTTTGCTCATGTTTTCATTTGACATTAGAAAAAATTAAAAGTTTTTGTTTTATCTCATTTTGAAAATGTTCATCCTTCATAACAGCTCATCTAATGGTTTTGCAAAAACTTTTAAAAAGAATTAGATAATTACATTGATGCTAATCAAGTAGTTCTTGATAATAAAACAGAAATTTTTAACGTATTAAGTAATAGTAGAATTGATCAACGTTTTAGATTTTTAATATGTTCATGCGTAGAATTTATTAAGTTCATAAATATTGAAAAAACTGAATTTAAATTACAAAATTTTTATTTTGCGTCGTGTACTGAAAGAGTAATCTCGCATTATCAAATAAATGATAAAATTGAAAGCGCAATCAATAAAATTCTGGTGAACATAGAAAACTTTATAAAATTAGGAAGTGGATGGATAGTAAAAAATATTTCATGCATTGATGTTCATGTTGGAAACTATGAGGGAATGAGTGGTGGTTGTGGACGAATAAGTTTACCACAAATTTAAAAAATAAAAAATGTATAATTCATGTTAAAAGCGATGACAACAAATGTTTTCTGTATTCAGTAATTTGTGGTTTGTTTAAGGTGAAACATAATCGGGAATTACAAAAAACATATAAAACATACTTGAAATATATAAACTTTAATTTTTTAAGATTTCCTGTTAAAGTGACACAAATCCCGAAGTTTGAAAAAATAAATAAAGTAAAAATCAATGTCTACGCTTATGAAAGAAATGTTTTTCCGATTTATATCAGTAAATTTAACAATGCTAAATGCGAAATCGATTTGTTATACAAAAATCATTTTTTTTTTTATATTTCTAATTTTAATCGACTTCTAAATAATAAGAGATTTTATCATTATTATTGTAAAAACTGTCTCAGCTCATTTAAAGGAGAAAATTCTAAAAACCTTCATGAATCATTTTGTTTCAGAAATGTTGCAGAACGCATTAAAATGCCAAACAAATATGAAAATACCTTATTTTTTCAAAATTACCATAAAATCATGAAACATTCGTTTGTGGTATACGCAGATTTTGAATGTTGTATCATTCCAACACATCATAAATTAGAACAAACAGAAGAAAGTTATTCGATAAAAACACAAACCCACAAACCGATTTGTTTTGCATTAATTGTAGTTGATGATGAAAAAAAAAATTGTTTTCCATCGGTATCATTCGGGTGAAAATTGTGTTCATGACTTCTTAAAATGTTTGCATCACATTAAAGAGATTTTGTTAGAGTACATGCAAAGAGATATCCCAATGAATGGAACTGACATTTTTCCATCATTGTCAAGTAGGTGTTCAATATGTAATGTGCAATTTAAAAAAAATGATATCATTGTCAGAGATCATAATCATCAAACAGGAAAATTTAGAGGCTATGCTCATTCTTCATGTAATTTAAACTTTAAAGTTTCATATTTTTTACCTGTGGTGTTACATAATTTAACTGGGTATGACTCTCATTTAATTTTAAAAAACTTTTCCAATAACTTCGCAAAAAATATTAAAGTGATTCCTATAAATAATGAAAAGTATACCACTTTTATAATTGACGATTTGAAATTTATCGATAGTTACAATTTTTTACCATCATCATTGTCAAAACTTGTTGAAAATTTAAAAGCCACTCGTGATAATTATCGTATCCCCTTTCCAATCTTATTTGAGTTTTTTAATGATAAACGAAAATGCGAACTGTTGTCACAAAAAGGTCTATTTCCATACACCTACTTAGATGGAATTGGAAAATTGTCAGAAACGAAGCAACCAAAAAAAAAAAGTATTTTTTAAATGATTTAACCGGGAAAGATATATCCGACGATGAATATAATTATGCAAAGAAAATATGGAAACGTTTCAAATGTAAAACATTCGAAGACTATTTGAAAATATATTTGTTCACCGATGTGTTGTTGTTGGCAGATGTTTTTGAAAGTTTTCGCAATATTTCATTGAACATATATAATTTAGAACCTGTTCACTTTATCTCAGCGCCTGATCTGTCGCGGACAGCTGGTCTAAAAATGACAAATATCAAACTCGAACTTTTTACTGATGTAGATATGTATCTGATGATTGAGAGTGGAATACGAGGTGGAATATGTATGGTAGGAAAACGCTTTAGTAGAGCAAACAACAAATATTTGGATGAACTTTATGATGAAAAAAAAAAAAAAAAAGCTTTATCTTAGCATTGGATGTCGCGAATCTTTATGGGTATGTAATGTCAAGTTATCTTCCCTACGGTGGCTTTAAATGGTTGACAGAAACCGAAGTAGAAAATTTTGATCTCTTTTCTTTTGATGCGAATTCTGAAGAAGGATTTATTCTAGAAGTTGACTTAATTTACGAAAAAAAATATCACAATATTCACAATGATCTCCCACTCGCTTGCGAGCATATGACAATCAATTATAATAAACTGTCACCATATCAAAAGATGGTTGATGAAAAATTAAATATAAACCCGAACTCATCAATTAGAAAGCTTATCCCAAATTTTAACGATAAAAAAAATTATGTTACTCATTATTTAAATTTACAATTTTACATTAGTCATGGAATGACATTGAAAAAAATTCATCGAATCATTTCGTTTAAACAAGCCCCATGGCTAAAGCCATATATTGATCTAAACTCATACAAAAGACGAACTGAACCCGGTAAATTTTCTAAGGATTTTTACAAACTTATGAATAATTCTTACTTTGGAAGATTGTTGTTAAATGTAAGAAAGCTTAGAAATGTTGTTGTATCTACCAATGAAACACAATGTAAAAAGAATATGGAAAGCGCTACCCTAGAATATTTTCAGTCAATCAATGAAAACTGTTCTTTTTTAAAAAAAAAAGAAATAGCTTGTTCTTAAACAAACCCATATATATTGGATTTACAGTTCTAGAATTATCAAAATTACATATGTATCGAATTTTTTATGATGTTTTTAAAAAATTTTATTCTGAAAACGTATCTTTTTTGTACTGTGATACCGATTCTCTTTTTCTTGAATTTAACTGTGAAGATCTTTATCATGATCTAAAGTTTAAGCTTCCAAACATCTTTGATTTTTCAAATTATGATTCTAAACATTTTTTATATAATTTAGACAATCATATGACTGTGGGGTATTTAAAAGATGAAACGGTGGGTGTTCCAATCATTGAATTTTGTGGCTTAAAGCCGAAAATGTATTCAATTACATATGGGACACAGTGTAAAAAAACAGCTAAGGGAATTAAATCATGTGTTTTGCAAGATCTAATGCATGAGACATATGTAAAAACACTCAAAGACGATTTAGTTCATAGAGCAAACTTTAAAAATATAGTTTCACGAAATCATGAAATTTCAACTATTGCTGTTAATAAGGTGTCGTTAAATAGTTTTTATGACAAAAAGTATGTCATGAACGACAAAATAAATAGTTATTCATTTGGACATCTTAAAATTGATGAAATTGAATCAAATGAAGAAATCTAACTTTATGTGAAAAATGAATACAATGTAAAAAAGCTGTTCATCTAATAGATGAATATGTAACATAATGTAAAAAATTGTTGTGTAACTTTATGTGAATATTGTAAAAAGTGGAAAAAAACAAGCTGATCATCAAATGAATGGAAAATGTTAAAGCAAAATCGGTGTAACATTGAATATAGGTAAAAATAATTTTTTTTTTTTTTTTTTATTTATTTTGTGTTTTTGTTTTATTTTAATTTCAGACTCATCTAAACAGATTAATTAATATTAGAAAAATAAAAATGAGATCAATTTTGAAAAAGAACATATCATTTAATATATATATGTCTGTTGCTACTAGAAATTCTCATGCGCCAATTAAAGGTATTGGTACTTTAAAATTTCATGTAAAATGTTATGGGAAACTAGTAGAAGTGAATTTGAGAGATGTATTATATGCTCCAGATCTCAGACGTAATTTGTTTTCAGGTCTTATGTTAGACAAATATGGTTTTAAAACTGTTTGTGGAAATGGTAAAGCTATAGTTTATTCTTCAGACCGTAGCAAATGGTTTGAATTTACCTTAACTGATCAGTTTTATGAAATTGAACCTATTTGGCCGGAAAGTAATTTTAAAAATCCTACTGCAAACGTTATTACTAGTGATCAAATTGAACTATTGCAGAGGCGCTTTGCACATTGTAATTATTATAAATTGTATAAGATCTCAAAGAGTGGGGCCGTAAGGGACTTACCAGAAATACCCATTTACAAGAACATTTGTAGTGTATGTCAGGAGGCAAAATCTAAAAGGTCATCTTTTAAGAAATCGAGCGTAATAAGAGCTCAAAATCCATTACAGCGGATCCACATGGACGTATGGGGACCTTCGCCATGCGGAACAGAAAAAGGTTATAGGTACTATCTTTCAATAATTGATGAGTACACAGGCCGCGTTTGGATATATCCCTTAAAAGCAAAAGCTGAAGTGTTTGAAAAATTTAAGATGTTTCTATCATTCGCGGAAAATCAAACTGAATATAAATTAAAATAAGTTAGGACCGATAACGGACTAGAATTTTGTCATAAAGATTTTCATAAATTTTTTAAAGGTAGAGGCATAAAACATGAAAGAACTGTAATCATAACGACTGATATGAATCCATTTGCTGAAAGTTTTAATAGTTACACTATGGATGCTGTTCGGGGAATGTTGATTGAATCTAAGTTACCAAAGAAATTTTGGCTTGAAGCACTTTTTAGTTATGTTCATGTGAGAAATCTAATTCCAGCAGGAAAACGAGTTAAAAGTCCACTTGAATTATGGTATGGTAATGTACCGTCAGTTAAACATTTTAGAGTATTCGGTAGTTTGGCTTATGCTCACATACCTAAACAGAAAAGGGACAAATTATCACCTAAAGGTAAACCAGGAGTTATGGTTGGGTACGCAATAAATACAAGAGGTTATCGAATTTATTTTCCTTCTAGTGGTAAAGTTATTGAAACTATTCATGTTAAATTTGACGAGACTAAAATTGCAATGGACGCGATACTGGGCTCAAAGAATTCATTACCGTTAGAAAAAAATAAAAATGTTAAAAGTGTAAAAATTAAAATTAATGATTATGAATCGGATTGTTCAATTGATAGTGAAAATGATTTTGAAAGACTTCAACTTAAACCTTCTGCTATGAAATTAAAGTCGAAAGATTTATCTTGTATTGAAGAAACTTCTGAAGGTGAAAGTGAAACTTCTGTAGAATCGGAAAGTGAAAGTACTGAGGATACGGTAAATTTAAAAGAAACGGAATCTAAAAATCCTGTGAAAGGGAAATGGATTCGTTTAGAACAACCGCGAAAAAATAATTCGCGAATAGATGTGTTTTATAAATTAGAAAATGACAATCGTAAATTTAATTGTAGCAAAAGTGTTAGGAAATTTTGTAAAGCTAATAATATCTTATTTGAGAAAGAATTTTTTAATTTCAAACAAATAGGAAATAGTGGCGAAGTAGAGGTCAATTTAGTTTTTGTTCCTAAAAATTTATTTGAAGCGAGAAATTGTCTCGAATCTACAGAGTGGGAACGAGCAATGCAACATGAAATTAAAATAATGGAACAACGTAAGGTATGGGATTTAATACCACCACCTGATGAAAAGATAAAAGTAATTGGTTGTAGGTGGGTGTATACTATAAAATTAAATCACAAAGGTGAAGTTAAAAGTAGATTAGTAGCACAGGGATATGCACAGCGGAAAGAAACATACGATAAAGTATTTTCACCAGTAGTAGACATTTCTCTATTTCGTTTATTCTTCACTGTGTTTGTTGTAAGATATTAAAAGTGAATATTTATATGCAGACTTAAAACATGAAATCTATATGAAACAACCGCCAGGTTTTGTAAATTTAGAAAGGCCTAATTGGATTTGTAAGCTCAAGAAAGCAATATATGGGCTTCACCAATCTGGTCGTGCATGGTTTCAAAAGTTTGACGAAGTAATTATTTCATTTGGTTTCTAGAAAATAAACTGGTGTAATTGTGTGTATTTATTAAAGGGTAAAAATATATTGTTACTTGTATATGTTGATGATATTCTTATTTTTTGGAGAATCTAATTCTGATATAAACTTTGTTGTAAAAATTCTAAAAAAAAATTTTGATTTAAACTATTTAGGTAAAACTTCTAAACTCTTAGGAATAGAATTTGAAAGAAATGAAAGGTTAATTTTACATCAACGAAGTTATATTAGAAGTTTAAAAGAACTATTTAGTTGGATCGATAGAAATTTCGCAAGTTTGCCAATAGTGAAAAAAGAATTTTCTAGTAATCCGAAGCAGTCGGAAGAACAATACGAGTTAAACTTGCCTTATCGTAATTTATTAGGGTGTTTGGCTTTCTTAGCTACTCGTACAAGACCGGATATTATGTATGCTGTGAATTTACTTTCTCAATATCAGCAAAATCCGATGATGGATCATTGGAACAGTTTAGTTAAGTTATTTAATTATGTGTTAGAGTAAGAATCGTTAGGTATAGATCTCTCAAGAGCTAAAAATCTGTGTTTAAACTGTTATTCTGATGCTGCACATGCACAATGCCTAACTGATAGGAAATCAATTAGTTGAAACATAATTTTTCTGGATAACGTGCCAATGGTATGGCGAACAGTTAAACAAAAATGCGTGGCTACTAGTTCAATGGAATCTGAATATATAGCGCTGGTAGAAGCATCTAAAGAAATTATGTGGTTTACGAGAATTTGTAAGGAATTTTCAAAGCTAAATATTAATTTTGGTACATCGCTTTTATTTTGTGACAATACAGCAGCGATTGTATCGCTAATTCTCCAATCGAGAATAAGCGTACACGTCATATTGACATTAAGTATCATTTCTTTAGAGAATTATTATGTAAAAAATATTTTAGTTTGAAATGTGTACCGACTAGTTATAATTATGCAGATTACTTCACAAAACCATTTTCTAATCGAAAACGTAAAATGTTTTTGACTATTTCGTATGGTGACCAGTAAATTGTAATAATATATGTAAAATGTTTTTGTGTAATTTCTTTTTCAGTCCGATGGGGCCGAATGACAGTATTCGAACTGAAATGTGCATTTAGTACGCGCATTCTGAACATTATGTAAATTCACCTATTAACCTAGGTGGCGTTATTCTCAATATATAATGGACTGTGAAGAGCAATGTTGGTCATTAGCTTATTCTGTGATTATGTCCTGTAAATTTTCTGCTCCGTATGTGGAAATGTATGTTATTATTCTGACCAGCTCAGAGAGCTGTTTTCTTTTAGTTTAACCAAATAGTTTTTAAGAATATTGACTCATTTATAACCACGCTCTGCGATCACCACAATTGATGTTTGTTTTTTTTCTGAATTATTATTTTTTATTATTTATTCTTATTATATTTTTCTTGTTACTATTATTCTTGTGCTAAATACATTAATTTCATTTTTCAATGACATGTAAATGAACAATGCCTGTGGAAACCACCATTGTATTTCTTTTTCAATGGTAAAAGCATTCATTTTTCCCAGCATTAGACTGTCACTTTTTATTATTATCAATCAGTTATCGTTATTAAATCACTTTGTCCGAATGTAATTACATTAAGCTCTGTCCACTGTAGTAATAAAGAATTGTTTATGCTTTTCAAAAGCAAATGAATGATTTGAATTTTAGGTAGATAATAGCTATTAAGAAGGTGATCAGGCGTGGGAGTGGGAAATGAATGGAAAGTCAAAAAATATGCGGCAAGGAATATTTAATAGAAGAAAATTTTGATTACTTCATGTTGATGGGAACATCAACTTGGCCAATTCCTTGACAAAAATGTATAACTGAAAAGCTAAATGACTTTAGTAATTTCAGTGATTAAAATATCAATTTATAGCATGGATCTGTGGAAAACGTTGGTATTTTCCCTTTTGAATAACAGTTGGTACACAAGGGCTTCCGGGAACCGAGCAAAGTAATAAGACACATTAAATTAATACAACTAAAAGCATTGTTTTAAAAGTAAAAATTTTATAATTATTCACACTATTGTAAAAATATATTAATGCATACAAAACGGGAATTTCTTTGAATCAAAAAAATCAATAAATAAATGTTAATTTAAATAAATAATTAATAATGGCAATAAAAAAAATGGGTGTTTTGGCAAGGATTACGAGCCCAACAAATTAAATGCAACTAAAAAATTGCATGTCGGCAAAACTAGAACTTGTGTATCAAGCATGTAAAAAAAAAATCCTACGTTACAAGTGAGCGTTTTCTTAAATTTAACTTGGACCATAGGATGCTGCTCTGGAAACTTTTGCTACCCCATTTAGCAAATGACTGCAAAAGTCGAAATCGTGGCAAGGAGTACGAAATGCAAATTTGGCCACATGGCACAAAAGGGGTAGAGTTTGCTTATATGGACAGTGTCAGCAAAATTTCTAATAGCATGGAGATCTGAAACCTTCCTTCCCCCATTATGTTATAGTTCTTTCAGACTGAACAAAAAGCAAGTTTACGGAAAAATGTCGAAATTATAAAAAAAAAAGCATCAATCATGTTGCAAAGTGTTAAGGAACTGTACTTGGAAATAATGTTAAAAAATGGCAAAGGGGGGGGGGGAAGTAGGCAGTTTAACAAGTGACAATATACCAGAGTCTTCAAAATTTCTACCGTTGTTAATTAAAAAAGGAAAGACTTCTGTATTCGCAACACTTTTCCATTGCAGACGATTCACAGTCACTTAGAAATAATGTGAAAAAATGGCAAAGGAAGTTTAAAAAGTGAGAAAATACAGAGTCTTCAAAATTTCTACCGTTATTAAACTAAAAAGGAAAGACTTCTGCCATCAATTCAAAACTTTCATGGGTTTTTTTTTTTTAATCGTGCCAAAACTTATAATGAAGAGCATAAAGACAAAACTTTTGTAAGAAGTTATTGAAAAAAAAAATCATGCGAGTTTACAAGCGTTCTGGAAAAACACAAGTCTTTGCCTCAGAGCACTTGCTATAAGTGAACTGGCCCAAATTTTGCCGATATCTTATTTTTGCTCACACAAAGACGTGATTAAAATACAATTTGTAGCAGGTCCTTTTTGTATCAGCTCATCAACTTTGTACCATTTTTGGAGGATTTATTTTTTAAATATTAAATGACTGTTTTAAAGCATATTATTTTCATACATTAAAGGTAAGAGCAGTTTCAAGTCTTGAAAATGATAGGAGTCATCCTTCAAAAACTGGATTAGATTATTACAAAAACTGGATTATATTTTTATATATCTCTAGAAATTATTCATAATCTATTCAAAAGTAATTAAACCTATAACCCTTTGTTTTTCAATACTTTTCTCAAGAAACGGATTGTTTTAAAAAATGTTTTTTTCTTCTTCTAATAGTTAAGAATAGCTGGAAGAAAGCTTAAAATTTTTCTTCTTTTCAAAAATCATTGCATTCTTTTTTTTTTTGTTTGTTTTGTTTAATAGCTAAAACACTACTATTATTTCAAGAAAGTAAACAAAAATGAACTAATATGCTTCATTAGCCAATAATGTCTCATTTGATGGCATTTGGCAAAAGTACCTTAAATCTACACTGTAAAAAAAATCCCGTGAATTTTACAGCAAATGTGCTGGCACCGTGACTGCCAGCAACTTTTGCTGTAAATTTCACAAAGTGTTGTTTCTGACACTGCTGTAAAAATTACAGCATACTGCTGTAAATTTCACAAGGTGTTGTTCCTGACAGTGCTGTAAATATTGCAGCACACTACTGTAAGTTTCACATGGTACTGTTTCTTACAGTGCTGTAAATATTGCAGCACACTACTGTAGATTTCACAAGATGCTGCTTATGACAGTGCTGTGAATATTACAGCACACTGCACTATTACAACACATTACTTATCTTTATAAGTACTAGTTAAGTACGAATCTATCCTAAAAGTCAATCAAAAACGAATGCCTTAAGTATTCACGGTCAAACGTAATCAAAAGACCATTAGTATTTCTCCCCCCCCCCCCCCGCCCCCCCCCTTTTTTTAGTCCAAGATTACAAGTCATATCAGTACATTTGTATAATCACTTTTAAACAAAAGCAATTTAAGACCTTAATTATATTTTTTCTTGAAAAATATGTAATACTCAAATTAGCTTAGGTGTCATTTTAAACAAATATGACATTTCTGTTAATAATAATAACAGTATTGTCCAAAGTGATATTCAGTAAAGTACCTTGACCAAATTTCTAAAAAGTGTCTACAGTAACACAACTCTGCCTTAAAACAGATAGAGGGGAGTGGGTGCTACCCCCCTCTCTCCTATTTCATAGCAGTAAAAAGTGAATCAAAAATATCACCAGTGTATTAAACGCATTACAAACGATTATTTAAAGCTATACAGCAAATCAGTCTATGTAATGGTTACCGATCTTATAACGGTACTTTGTACGGATACTTTTTTTGCTTACTGTAGCATCCGATCCGGTAGTATCCTCCATCGTGTTGTGTGTGTCAATGAGATCAAACTTGAAATCGAGAAAGAAACTTTGAAAGGACTGAATGAGAAAAATGTTTCGAGCCGTATAGCTTTAAAGCTCTGCTTTGAAAAAAAAATTTTTTTTTTTTTTTTCAAGTCAGTACCAGTTTCCGTCGGCAGAGTCATTTCAACAAGCTTCATCTCTGCTTCAAAAATTCATTTTAAATGAACTTTATATTCTATACTTAATTTTTTTTACAGGGCCAATATCGGCTCTATACTTGAGTTTTTTTTAAAAGAAAAAGGCACACACAAAGAGAAAAAATATCTCTTTGTATGTGTCTTTTTTTTTTTCATTTATTAATATATTTACAGAATGTCATATTTACAAAATGGCATGTGCTCGATAATTGAAACAGGATACTTTAAAGTTAAGATAAACATCCCGTTACTGAAACAGGATGCGTGTCCGATAAGATAAACACGATAATTGAGACAGGTTGTGCGTCACAGATCCCAGATAAGATAAACAGCGTATGGGTGTATATATATAGGGAGGAGAAACGCGTCTGTGCTCATTCGCTGAGAAAGATGTCTTCAATGATAGTAGTCTATTTCGAAGGATTTAGGTACAACTCAGGAGCTTTCGTCGTGAAAGAATTGGCGTACCGAAACATCTATAACGACAACCACCGACGGTGGACGTTCCAACCACCTCATGCCTTTGAAGCATTAAAACCCCAACGCAGGCAGGAAAATAGGTGGTTGACGTACCACCGCCACAACCTCGTCTGGGATTATGTTGACCTCCCCTACACTTCATTAGACGTCATAGTCGACTTTTTCGTTGGGACTAGTACGGACGTCTCTGTAAAGGGAAACGAGAAGAAAAGGTTTTTCGAAATGATTTCCGGAAAAAAATTTTTGATAGACATTGACGATATTGATTCGACACCGACAAGTGAACTGCCGTTATTCAAGGTCCAATGGACCACCCATATGTTTTACCGTTTTGTGCTGCGACAAAAGTGGACGCATTAGCCCATTTACTGTTTTAAAAAGCAGTGAGACCCTCTCGAAGTGTCATTTTGTAAAATATTGTCTAAATATTGTCATCTGTAAATTGTAAATGTATCAATAAATGAAAAAAAAAAGACACACGCAAAGAGAAAAAAAAATCTCTTTGTGTGTGTCTTTTTAAAAAAAAAAAAACAAGTATCGATCCAATATTGGCCCATTTATTTCAGTTCGTTTCATAAACTAAATGAAACATTTCATATTAATTGTTGAATTGAAATTCATCAAAGAGTCGTTTTTTTTTTAAATTTACATTCAAATAGTCCAGGGGGAATTTTTTTTAAGTTGATGGAAAGACATTAAAATTTTTTTTTTCAAAATTTACCATTCTCATAGGGACTGATAGATGAAAATAAAGTAAAGACTCACAATTTACAAGAAATTTAGATATATATTTTTTTGTAATACTTTACGGGTTTGATTAGAGAAAAGTTAAACCTACCTGAAATGAAATTTGAAAGTGTAAATGAATTTGAAACTCAAAGATACTTTACAAAAAGAATGAAAAAAAAAATTTTTTTCCTTCAAAGTTTTGTTATTTTTTCCGAGACTGTTTCCTAGTCTCTCTCTCTCTCTCTCTCTCTTTTTCAAAAACACACCGCAATCTGAGAAACGTCAAATCATTGAACTACTTTGTGTTTATCATTGCGCGCGCATATTTCCTACTGAATCAATCACAGAATTACTTCATCTTTTCGAGACCGCGTCGTCTGTTTTTCACGCTTTAAAAGCTGACGCTCTGTCTCTGACATCACCCCTTTCTGGGATCGGTCGACTCGTTCATGTTCCATCCTCTGAAACCGGGCAAAGCGGCCTCGGCCCCATTCACCCAACGACCATTTAATGTCTGTCTGTCTGTTTCTCTCATCTTCGGGATTGTGTGTGGTGTGAAAATTTTACGCGGACTGTTGGAAAAAAATGCTTCATGATGAACATTTAACGGCGTGTTCCGAAATCTATTTAAAGATACTTTATCGTGGCGACGTGCTTCCTTCTTTCACTCATCGTGAAGCTATCGACATGATGCCTACTTCCACCTACCGTGAGGAGATGCCTACTTCTACTCATCACGAAGCTATCGAAATGATGCCTCCTTGCGACATGCACGAAACATCCGTCAGGTTTGGAACGAGCGATAAACAATGCGAAAAAGGTGATGAACGAGTCATTATTAATTTTTAAGACAAATATTTTCCAACTGTAGTAGAAAATATAAATGGACAACATACACATATGCTTATGGTTCATCATAGTAGCGAAATAATTTTTTGTATTGTAACAGATAAAAAGTTGTATGTATATTAATAAATAAAAATTTTTTTTTTCTTTTTTCTTAACATGTCATGTCTAATATTGGTTCTCTGGTGGAATTGTAAATGTTTTTAAAAAAATTCATCTACATACCTTAACAAACGACTAGAATGTAAGTTAACATGTTCTAAACTAGTGTGGCAGAATTCTAAATACAAATTTTTAATAGAGAATGTAAAACAACAATAAAAAGTATGCTAACAAAGACGGTATATTCCGCTTTTGACGGTATATATATGTATAAAGAGAGCGAGCGAGTGAGTATTTTGAATTTGGTGTGTCTTTCTCCTTCTGTGAAATCCATGGATCCTCCATGTCCTCATTTCCAACAGCTTATCGACGAAGCGGACAACATTTAATGATTCTATTCGCAAAATGTACGCCGTCGTTGCTTCAAAGTTGAAACGAGCATCATTGTCGTGTCATTTTCAAAAGGCTCTACGTGACGTAGAAACGGTAACCAATCAATTTTTACATGCGATCTGCATGTGCACGGAAAGCATCTTGGAAGATTTCGAATTGAATCTAGAGTCGATAAAGTGCATTTACTGTGACAAAATTATAGTGGATACAGAAAGTTGTTGGATTTCAAAATTCTGTACACTAAGATCATTGATAAATATGTTGGACGAATTCAAGAACTGTAGGAAGAATGGAAGGATCACACAGATGTGAAATGAATCGACGATTACGATAATACAGTAAATGTCTTGTAAAGTGTTAAAAAAATGTATTGTATTTGAAATAAAAAACACAGAGAAGAAAAATCTCTTCGTGTTGTCTTAAAAAAAAAAAAAAAAAACACGCAATAAATTTCTTTTCGAGGACTGTGTGTTTGTTTTCAAGTTTATTCCTCGATGTGTATGTGTTATAATTTTGAAATTTAAATTTTTTGTTTTCAAGTTTATTCCTCGATGTGTATTTTTTGAAAATTGAATATCATCATGTTTAGAGTCTATGAAAAAACTCGTCTTTATACCGGTAAAGCTTCTGCTGCTGCCGATAAAAATCGGATAAGTAATCTTTATGAATTGACCAGAAACAAAATTGTTTTGTCGCTACCGAATCATTTACATTTACGTGGAACAGTAGACTTTCATCATTTCATTCTTGAACTGAAAAGAAAATTTTGTACGGAAAAGACAATACTGGAATTTGAAACGAGACATCCGAATTTGCGTCGCGAAATCGGCGTCGTGTTTTGGAAGGCATTAGTCGTGAAATGTTTCGACAAAAGCTATTTTTTTTCCGATAAACCCATTTCTTGTTGGAAAGAAGAATACGGAAAATGTCTGAAACGACAACAAAAACTCGTGAACGCAATTAAAGCGAGAAAAAAAACAAAAGACAACAACTGCAAAAAGCGGATGATGACGACAATGATTCAATCAATGCCTCTCGGAAAAGTAAACAAGCGCGCCTCGTGCCTCTCGGAAAAGGAAACACGTGATCGCCTCGTGCATCGAGTGAAGACCTTGGCAGGAGTGTGTATATATAAATGCGGAGACCGAGTCGAAAATATTTCAGTTCAGTCCTTTTCATCTAGAAAGAGAGAGACATGGATTATTACGACGAGTACCGCAAGTTTCTAAAACGGAATGAAAACCACGTATTTGTCCGTTGTCACGACTGCAATAAATCTTTTTCCATAATAGAGCTGGAGCGACATATGAAAACTGTGCACCATGTTCTTCATCACTGCGTGTGGTGCAGATGCTTCTCGTGGGAAGTAGGGAAGAAAATGCAAAACGGTCTACATTTATTATCCTGCTGTAGCAAATTCGTCAACGGGACTGCCGAAAAGGTTTTGTCTTTACTTCCTGCTTCCGTGAAGGAAGAAAAAGATGATGATGAAGATACGTTGCTACCCACACCTCCTCCTCCTCCTCATCGTAATAGTGCCGACGAGGAAGACTATGTGCCGCCTCCTACTTATTACCAAGACTCTTTGTTGTTACCACCTACGCCACCTCCTTCTTCTAATAAGGCCGGCGATTTGCTTACGACGAAGGACGACTTTTTGCCACAGATTCCTCCTCTTCCTTTCTGTACGACAGATCCGGCGGAAGAAGAAGAAATGGATACTACTACTACAGCAGCAGCAGACGAGGATACTGCCATGATGGTGGATTGCAAAAGTTTGCAACCGTGTTCGCAACATCCTGTCTTTATAGGCAGTATACAGAAAAAAGGGAAGGACGCGACGAACTTTATGAAAAAGGTACATGAGGAAATGGTGCATAACATTGGAGGGACTCACTCTCATATGATTATGATTCCGCGGGGAAATAATTTAGTTTCGGTAAAAGAAACTGAACAAAATGTGTATGTATATTTTTAAAAAACTGTAAAATAATTTTAAAAAAAGAGAGAGAGAGAAAGAAGAAAAAGAAGAGAAAACTCTTCTTTTTTCTTCTCTTTCTCTCTTTTTTAAAAAATACAAGTACAGAGCCAATATTGGCTCTATACCTACAAACAAGTTTTTGTATTTTGATATCTTGATAATAAATGTTTTTTTTACCATTCATATATAATGTTTTTTTGATGTTGACACAAACAGTTTAAAACTTGAGGAAAAAAAAAAATCTTACCTCGAATGAGAATCTGTAAATTGAAATGGAAAGAAACTTATAGCTGCTTACAATAGTTGAGTTAGTACTGTACATACTGTAGAAATAGAAAAGATACTATACAGAAATGAAACTTTAAAATCTATACAGAAATGAAATGTTCCATGGCTCGACAAGTTTCATAAAAGATTCTATTTCTATTCTATATTAAATTCTACTTATGAATTTTTTTTTTTTTTTTTTTTAAAACAAGTATAAGTTTCTGTCCGTTTCAATTTACAGATTCTCATTCGAGGTAAGATTTTTTTTATCGTATTTTCTAAGCAAACTCATAATCTACAAATACTCTTTTACATTTTCTAAACTACCAATTTTTTCTCCTAAATTGTCTTGTACATTGTCTAAATCTAAACATTTTTTTTTTCTACAGAAATATTGTCATTTTTATTGTTATCGGTAATATTTAACCAAAATTCTTTATTATTATTATATAAATCTATTTCAATTTTCTTTTTGAATTTACATTATACTTTACAATTCCTTTATGTATACTCTACAAAATAAAATTTCTAAAGACTTTTTCATGTTAACGTAGCTCGTGAATCGTTAAAGATTACTTTCAACTTTAAAATTTTAAAAAAAATATTAACGCAGAGTGTCTACTAGAGAACTATA
This sequence comes from Octonoba sinensis, assembly GCA_038502835.1. Classification (NCBI taxonomy): domain Eukaryota; kingdom Metazoa; phylum Arthropoda; class Arachnida; order Araneae; family Uloboridae; genus Octonoba; species Octonoba sinensis. The sequence continues at coordinate 84,913,410 of CM076605.1, read as the reverse complement.
ACGGTAAATTTAAAACAAAGTATTTCTAAATCACTATGGCATCCTTTAGATGGTAAAAATTAAAATGGGTGAAAAAGAAGAAAATTTAAAACAAAGTATTTCTAAATCACTACGACATCCTTTAGCTGACTGGGTGAAAAAGAAGATGGAAACCTATATCCATCCACTTTAAAGATGTTTTGGAATACATTCATAAGAAAATGAAAATACATGGTTTAATCTGTTGGTATATTTGGAAAATTTATAAGATTATTCAGCCTATAGAGTGTATTTTCCAAGTTATAACATAACTTTTATAGGGATATTTTCTAATGAAAAGATATTTTTAAAAGTATATAATAAAGGTGGAAATTTTAAAATCTAAACAGAACTGAAATTTTAGAAGCTTCTGTAAAAACTTGTCGAGCCTGGAAAACTTTAAACGCTTCTAAAAATATTTTTTAAAAAAAAATTGTATATATATATATATATATATAATTTTTTTTTTTTTTTTTTTTAGGAGCGTTTAAAGTTTTTCAAAGCTTTACGAGTTTTTTTACAGAAGCTTTTCAATCAAGTTTTCCACGGGGCTCTCCAATATTGGCTCCGTATTTGTGTTTTTTTAAAAACAAAGACATTTTTATACATTGTTTATAATTTTATCATATTCTTCTATCCATTCCGCATCTCTGTGACCTTTGCTGCAGTCCTTTTTCAATTCGTCCAATATATTTAACAATAAGCTCAACGTACAAAATTTTGAAATTAAACGATTTTCCGTATCCGGGATAATTCTGTCGCAGTAGTTACACTTTATCGATTCGAGATTTAGTGTCAGATCTTTCAGCATATTTTCCCGGCACCTGTTGATCGTATAACACAATCGTTCGGCCGCCATTTTCGTGTCTTGTAGAACCATCGGAAACGTACACGGCACCGGTGCTGCTCGTACCAACTTTGAAGCGAGGACTGCGTACATTTTACGGATGGAATTGTTCATGCCGTCCACTTCGTCGATAAAATCTTGGAAATGAGGAGAAGTATTCATGATCGCAGAAGCTCCCTCTCTCTACGACGTTCTCTCTCTATATATACACTTTCCAAAGTCTTGCTTATCGCGTCATCATGCGAACCGGTTCCCGCTATTACCGAAACAGGATGCGTGCGTCACACAGATAAGATAAACGGCGTGTCTCCCAGATAAACAGCGTGTGTGTGTGAGAGCATTATAGTTACCCATATAAATTGTTTAATTTAAAATAACATTTCAAAATCTTTTTTTTTTTGTTTTACAATACCTGCCTATAATAATTCTGCGTAAATTGCGCCTATCGAACCACGTAAATTTGAACAAGACACAAGTTACGTGGTTCGATAGGCGCAATTTACGCAAAACACACAACAAATACGAGGGCTAGACTTGCAAAAAAAAAAGTTTCGAGCCGTGAAACTAGGGAAAAGCTTTTGAAATGGAATTTAATATTTAATAGAAAATGGAAATAAAAATATATATGTTCTATTCTGCATATTTGGAAAAATTTATAAGACTGTTTAGCATACAGAGTATAGTTTCCAAGTTATGTTATAACTTTATAGGGGTATTTACTAATAAAAGCGATTTCTTTAAAAGCATATAGTAAAGGTGTAAATTTTTAAAGTCTAGACACAACTGATCTGTAAAAAAAAAATTGTCGAGCCGTGAAACTTAAAATTCAATTTCAAAAAAAAAAAAAAAAATTTTTTTTTTTTTTGTTTTTTTCCCCAAGAAGCGTTTAAAGTTTTTCAAAGCTTCTCAAGTTTTTCAAAGCTTCTCAGACCAGTCCAATATTGGCTCTATATATATTTGTGTTCTTTTAAAAAAGACATTTTGCGTGTGTGTTTTTTGTTCAAAGTCTTGCGAAATCCTTTTTCGTGTCATCATGCGAACCCGTTCCAACGGCCCCGCTATTACAGAAATAGGATGCGTGCGTAACACAGATAAAATAAACAACCTCGCTATTACTGAAACACGGGTGCTTGCGTCACACAGATAAGATAAACGGCGTGTGCGTCACAGCGTGTGTGTGGGTATATATAGGGAGGAGAAACGCGTCTGTGATCATTCAGACTACTGCTGCTACTACTACTGTCTCTCGCTCGCTCTCGTTCTCTCTCTGACTGTTCAACTCTACCATGGCTGCCGGACTTATTGTTGTCGACTTTGAAGGCTATCGCAACAACAACGGCGAGTTTGTAGTGAAAGAACTCGCCTACAGGAACGTCTACAATGACAATCACGGGCGGTGGACGTTCCAGCCACCGCACGAGTTTACTTTGCTGCAACCTCGCCGTCAGCTTGAAAACAAATGGCTGAAATTGAACAGAGATGCAATAGCATGGGAGAAAGGAGACGTTCCATATTCCTCGTTGGAGGTAATTGTTGACTTTTTCTCTTCAATAAGCCAGAACGTCTTTGTCAAAGGTTCGGAAAAAAAAATTTTTTTCGAAATGATATCAAGGACGAAACAAGTCTTTTTTTATATTGATAAAATTGACTGTACACCGATAGGACAATTGAAGCTCATCAAGGTGCAGTGCCCGGAGCACACTCATTTTACGTCTTTTTGTGCAGCAACAAAAGTTGAGGCGCTTGCTCATTTGTTGTTCAAAAACGAAGTAGACGTAATGTAAATTTGTCCATTTTGTACATCATTCTGTTTGTAAATATATCTTTGTATATATCATTCTTTTTTTGTAAATATCTTTGTATATATATCATTCTTTTTTTGTAAATATGTTTATATATATATATCATTCTGTTTGTAAATATGTCTGTTTGTAAATAAATGAGAAAAAAAAGAAAAGACACATGCAAAGAGATTTTTGTTTTTCTCTTTGCGTGTGTCTTTTCTTTTTTTAAAAAAAAACAAGTATAGATCAATTATTGGCCCTCAAGAGTCATCATATTTGATATTTAAGTTCTTTTTCATTTTGAGCGATAAGCATTATAATGTCCATATAGATTGTTTACTTTAAAATGAAATCTTTAAAGTGAATCGAGCAGATGGCGTGTACTCGTTAAATGTCGAGTGAAATAACGTTAAAGAGTGATGATGACTGCGACTTGAAAATGCTTTCGAGACGTGAAACTTTAAATAAAAATAGATATGGTTGGTATTATTATAAGCCATGGAAAATAATTTTAGAATCTTGGCTGTAATAAAAAAATAGTTTCCAGCCATGAAAAGTTTTGGAATTTATACAATAATAAAAAAATTTAGAAGCTTCTAAAAAGTCTTGTCTAGCCAGGGAAAAGTTTGAAACTTGTGAAAAAAAAAAAAAACCTATGACTTCTAAAATGTATATGGCTACACAAGTTTTCCAGCAGCTTCTAAATTTTACACAGCTACACAAGTTTTCCAGCAGCTTCTAAATTTTACACAGCTACACAAGTTTTCCAGCATGGCTTCTAACTTTTACATGGCTTGAAACATTTTTTTACAGAAGATTCTAAGAATATATATATAGATATTTTCAAAGCTTCTCAGAGTTATTCTTCTCATTCTTCTTCCACGGCTTCTCAGAGTTATGATAATTTGTACTTGTAGTCCAATATTGGCTCTATATTTGTGTTTTTTTTTTTTAAAAGACATTTTGCGTGTGTTTTATACATTATTTACAGTTTTATCATATTCTTCTATCCATTTCGCATCTCTGTGACCTTTGCTGCAGTCCTTTTTCAATTCGTCCAATATATTTAACAATAATCTCAACGTGCAAAATTTTGAAATTAAACGATTTTCCGTATCCGGGATAATTCTGTCGCAGTAGATACACTTTATCGATTGGAGATTTAATGTCAGACCTTTCAGCATGTTTTCACGGCACCTGTTCATCGTATAACACAATAGTTCGGCCGCCTTTTTCGTGTCGCGTAGAACCATTCGAAACTTACGCGACACCGGTGCTGCTCGTCTCAACTTTGAAGCGAGGACTGCTTACATTTTGCGGATGGAATCGTTCATGCCGTCCACTTTGTCGATAAAATCTTGAAAATGAGGACAATTATTCATGATCGCAGAAGCTCGACGACGCAAAAAGAGTTCTCGCGTCTCTCTCTATATATATACCTTCCAAAGTCTTGCGAAATCCTTATCGCGTCATCATGCGAACCGGTTCCCGCTATTACTGAAACAGGATGCATGCGTCACACAGATAAGATAAACGGCGTGTCCCAGATAAACAGCGTGTGGGAGTATGTGTAAGTATTATAGTGCCCATATAGATTGTTTAATTTAAAATGAAATGTCAAGTGAAACTTGAAAAATGCTTTCGAGACGTAAGACTTGATATTATTATAAGCCATGAAAAGTTTTGGAATTGTTTAGAAGCTTGTCAAAATTTTTTTTTTTTTTTTTTTTTTTTTAGAAGCGTTTAAAGTTTTCCAGCTTCGACAAGTTTTTACAGAAGCTTCTCAAACCAGCCCAATATTGGCTCTATATATTTGTGTTTTTTCAGTACAAAGTCTTGCGAAATCCTTATCGCGTCATCATGCGAACCGGTTCCAACGGCCCCTCTATTACTGAAATAGGATGCGTGCGTCACACAGATAAGATAAACGACCTCGCTATTTTTTTGAAACAGGATGCTTGCGTCACAGCTAAGATAGACGGCGTGTGCGTCACAGATAAACAGCGTGAGGGTATATAAAGGGAGGAAAAACGCGTCTGTGATCATTCAGCCTGCTGCTACTGTCTCGCTCGCTCTCTCTCTCTTTGTTTAACTCTACCATGGCTGCCGGTCTTATAGTAGTTGATTTTGAAGGGTATCGTAACAACTACGGCGAGTTTGTAGTGAAAGAACTCGCATACAGGAATATATACAACGACAATCACGGGCGGTGGACGCTCCAGCCACCGCACGACTTTACATTGCTGCATCCTCGCCGTCAAATTGAAAACAGATGGCTGAAATTCAACAGAGATGCAATAGCATGGGAGAAAGGAGACCTACCATATTCCTCGTTGGAGATAATTGTGGACTTTTTCTGTTCAATCAGCCGAACCGTTTTCGTGAAAGGTTACGAAAAAAAAATTTTTTTCGAAAGGATATCAAGAAAGATGTCTTTTTTGACATTGATAAAATTGACTGCACACCTATAGGACAATTGCCGCTCATCAAGGTGCAGTGCCCGGAACACACTCATTTTACGCCTTTTTGTGCGGCAACAAAAGTTGAGGCGCTTGCTCATTTGTTGTTTAAAAACGAAGTAGACGTAATGTAAATTTTTCCAATTTGTACATCATTCTGTTTGTACATATATCTTTGTATATATCATTCTTTGTCGACTGACTGTTGTCTTTAAAGTATAGATTCTAAATACTTGAAAATTTGAAATGGGTTTGGTGCAAAAAAAAAAAAATGAAACAATAACGGTTTTGCTCCCATGGTATTTTTATATCCAATTGTTAATGACGGGGCAAATCAATTCTTCGCCGTCCCAAGTACCGTATTCGCCTTCTCGAGTTCCGTATTCACCGTTTTGTGGATCCGATATAGAATTGCAAGTTCCATATTCGCCTTACAATCCTAAACAAACTCTATATTCGCCGTATGCGCCATCGGCAGCAGCAGCAGAAGAAAAAGGTCGAGAAAAACATCCTCAGCCGTATAAAAAGTATAAATCTTATATGAATACACGTAAAAATGTTTTAATCCCATGTCATACGTGTGGAGAACTGTGCAATTTGAAAGATTACGAATCGCATTCCCATTTGCAACACGGTATAAATCCGGCCCTACGATGCGTATGGTGTCGTGGTAATTATTCGTGGCCCAGATTCCAACAAATGAAAAATGCACATCATCTCTTTGAATGTTTCAAGAATAATATGACTGACATTGACAACAACAACGACAATCTCGGCTCGTCGTCGTCGCCTGCAAAGAAATGGTTAGAAAATGATATCGGAAAACTCACCATGGTCATTCACTGTTTGGAAATGATGAAAACGGAGAAATTGAACCTGCTGCAAAAAAGGTCTCACGTTTGAAGAAAAAAAAATGATGATGAGCAATCCTAGATACCTGAAAAAAAAAAAAAAAAATTTCAATGTTTTCATTTCTCAACTGTCTCGTCCCAATAGTCATATTTATTAATTTCTCTACTCTCTCTCGTCCCAATATTCATTTCTATTTTGTCTTTTCCATTTCTTCATTTCTATTATGTCTTTTTCATATTTTTGTTTTTTGTGAAATCCTTTCAAGGTTCTTCGAAGTTCTTCAAAGGCGAGTCACGCACCGTCATGCATGTGCCTACCTAACACAAACATTTAATCATCTCCATTGACGTAAACATCTTCCGCCTTTTCCTTTTATGGCCTTCGAGAAGCTTCATTGACGTCACCGTCACGCACGTGCTCCTACAGCAAACATTTAATCATCTCCATTGACGTAAACATCTTTCGCCTTTTCCTTTTATGGCCTTTGAGAAGCTTCATTGCCGTCACCATCCTCCCTATATAAAGCACGCGCGAGGCCCTCAGATTAGATTCATTCTGCTCTCGCTGCTTCACCAGTTACAACATGTGCTGTGAATTGTGCTCAAACATTTTCAAAGTACGCACAGCGTTTTCTACAAAGTATAGTGACGTTGTATATGATTTGAAAACGATAATGGATTTACAGGACATATATACTGTCCAGTGCTATATGAGCGTGCTGGTCCACACTACTGAAAGCGCCCTTCGAGCCATAGAAAACAAATTGGAAAATCCTTTGCCGAGTGTTTCGTCGTCGCCGGATCCATGCCCGATCTGTCTGGCAACCCACCCAGAATGTGACTGCATAAAGACTCTCCCCTGTTTACACAAATTCCATTCGGACTGCTTGTCCCGATGGACAAACATAAATAAGACGTACCCCATGTGCAGAAAAGCAATCGACCAGAAGTATTTGCACTACTTGGATCAGAGGAATCAAGTTAGTAACATAAAAGCATGGGTAGAAGAATTATCTACATTGAGATTGTCAATTTCGACGACGAAATTAAAGGACATTAATAAAATGTACGAAATAGCAGCAAAGTCGTGCGGTTTCACTTCCAAAAACGTGGACCAGAACGAGGAAGAAGAAGAAGACGACGACGACGAACAAGGCCCATACCTCCCTTACGAGGAATCTGAAGATGAAGTCCTCGAGGACATTTTTTCTAAATAATGTCTTATCTATATGTGTATATATTGTAAATTTTTTTGTAAATATCGAATAATATATTATATATGTGTATATATTGTAAATAAAATGCAGAAAGACACATGCAATGAGAAAAATATTTTTCTCATTGTGTGTCTTTTTTTAAAAAAATCAAGTGTTTAGCCAATATTGGACTGACACATGCAATGAGAAAAATATTTTTCTCATTGTGTGTGTGTCTTTTTTTAAAAAAATCAAGTAATTAACCAATAATGGACAGACACATGCAATGAGTATTTGCCACTTTTCGAAACTTGTCGAGTCTTTGAAAATTTTAGAAACTTCTGAAATTTTTTTTTTTTTTTTCTTGAAAAAGGGAAAGCGTTATAAAATTCCACGCTCCGTTACTATCGGCTCTGTCTTTTAAACGTTTTTTTTTTTTTTCAAACTAAAACTGCTGCTCCAAGATTTTAGTGCTCCTCGACCATGGCTTCTTCTGTAGTCATTGATTTCGAAGGATTTAAATACGAAAATGATAACTTTGCAGTAAAAGAACTGGCTTTCAATGGAATTTTTGATAATCAGCATGGATTATGGACTTTTAAACCGCCACATTCATGGCATAAACTGTTACCCAAATATCGACACGTCAACACTTGGTTGAAAGAAAGTCGACACAACATTGCATGGGAAGAGGGAGAATTACCGTACAGCAAACTCGAAACGACAGTTCAATGTCTCACGACGGCATGCAAGTACGTGTATGTCAAGGGATCCAAAAAAAGAAAGTTTATAGAAAAACTGTCTGGAAAAAAAGTCCTGAATTAGGATAACATTGACCATACTCCCGTAAGCAGATTATAATTGAAAAAAATGTATTGCCCGAAAGCAAAGGCACTCTCCCGTCTACTATTTGAACTCGCCGAGAAAGAAAAAGAGGATTTTGAATTTAACTTTTTTTTTTTTTTTTTTAAGGCACGGTGAAAAATCTTTCCGTCGATACTCATCCTGTTTCCTGTGACAGTTCAAATATATAGTGAACGTGTTTAGAGAGAGAGAGATTCAGACTCCATACGCCATGTCTATTATAGTGCTTTATTTCGAAGGATTCAGGGACAAGAAAGATGAATTCGTAATCAAAGAAATGGCATACAAGAGCATTTATGGCGAAAACTATGGCAAATGGATCTTTGAATTGACGCATCCATGGGAAGAATTGACGACAAAGCGAAAACGGGCAAATACATAGGCGAAACATTTTTGACAAACTAAACTGGAAAGATGGATTTGTACCGTATGTTTACTTGGGATCAATCATCCGTGGACTGGCGATGGAGTATACATGCATCTTCACCAAGGGATCCGAAAAAGTGAAACTACTGAAAAAACTCTCTGGACTACCGAACATTTTCTATCTGGACGCTATCGATTCCACACCAGTAAAAGAATTGGAAATGAAAGAAATTAATTGTGTGATGCATCGGGATCGATTCGAATACTGTGCATTGGCAAAAGCAGAGGCTCTTGCACGAGTGTTTATTCAGAAAGCTGTTGTTTTTTTAGAGAATATATTTGTTGTTTTTTAGAGAATGTTTTGTTGTATGTATTTTGTAAACAAAAAAAAAAAAAAAAGAAAAGAAAGACGTCTTTTTAAAAAAAAAAAAAAAAACAAGTAACGATCCATTATTGGCTCAATGAAAGCACAAAATGCATTAATGTATAAAAGATTGGTCTTTTTTAAATTCTAAAAAAAAGTGAGAAAACACATATTATGATTATATTCCTTATTGTTTGTAAGCTCAAGTCTTTCGAAACATTTAAAAGACTATATAATAATCAAGCATCGTTAAACTTTTTTCACTCTCGAAAAGATTTTTAATTTCAAAAAATGAGAAAATCCATCTTTAGCTTAAAAAAGATTCAAGCCTTTGGTTGGAAAATTTATAATTTTTTAGTATACAAAGTGCAGTTTAAGTTACTTTAATAGAGATATTTAAAAATAAAAAGAATCCATAATAAAAGATGAAACGCATAATAAAGAGGTACGTGAAGACAGGTTTTTATCTAAACCTTACGTCATGAGGGGGACCCGTTTTTTTTTTCTTTTTTTGTTTTTTTTTAATATCTAGAAAAACAAGACTCTTCTATTTCTAAATATTAGATTTTTCCAAAAGTGGGAAATCGAATATCTACAAAAAAACAAGACTCTCTTCTATTTCTAAAATGAGAAAATACAACTTGGTTAGTATGAGCTTAAAAATAATAGGGAAATGATAATATCCTCGCATATTTTTGTAAATTTTATAGACTATTTAGCATATTGGGTGTAGTTTAAAGGACTATAAAATCTACTTTTATAGATATTTTTTAAATAAAAAAGAAATTTTAAAAATCTATAACAAAAGATGAAACGCATAATTAAGAATGTATATATCAGAAGGTATATGAAAACACGTTTACTCTAAATTTCAAAACGTGATTTCATGAGGGCGACCCGTTTTTTTTTTAGCATCGTTTAACTTTTTCATTCCCAAAATATTTTTTACTTTTTAATCTCTAAAATGAAAAGATACATCCAACATGATGACGTCACTTTTGTTTTTCTAGATATAAGATTTCCTACTTTTAAACAACAAAAAAAAATATTTTTTTTTTTTTTTTTTGAAGAAAAAATTTTTTCGAGTGACGGGACCCCTGAGAAAAATTGAATACCTCTTAAATTAATAATACATTTTTTTTTTTTTTTTTTGCAAAAAAATAAAATTACTTTATACATATTAAATATCAACATGGAAATATGCACTGAATTTGCAAGAATGACCTTTTGCAAATAAAAAGATGACAGGGTGATGTCTCGTTTTTTAAGTAAATAGTAAAATATATAAAAACATATTTTCAAAGCGCGTGTTCCATTTCGAGCGACTGTATATATAGGGAGCGAATTTGTTACAAGACATTCAGAATTTTTTGAGTGACTGTACAACAATGGCAACATATAGTGAGTATCGACGCCTTCTGCAGAAAAATGTCGGCATTCTAGCCATAAAATGCAAAGAGTGTAGAAAGGATTATTCTATTCCCTCAATAGAAAACCATTTGAAAACGGTTCACCATTTTGTGAACACTTGTGCTTGGTGCCAAGAAGTTAGTTGGAGCACGGGGAAAAAAATGTTACAAGGCAAACATTTGTTGAAATGCAGCACGGCTTTTTTAAGCCGCCGTGTCTGCAAAAAAGGTTAATTTAAGCCTGCATCACATCATAGAGGATATGAGCCCACCAGCTTCAGCCACAGAACTAGACGACGACGCCGATAGCTTCACAGAGGATATGAGCCCAAGAGCTCCAGCCACAGAACTAGACGCCATAGATGCCGAAAGCTTCACAGAGGATATGAATTAATAATTGGATATTTCCTGCATTTCTAGTGTAAATATCAGTGTTGAAACCACAAGTCAGTTTTCCTTACATGCTAATTAAACTAAGTAAACATCATTTGATCTTCTTTTCCAGTTACTCAGGAACCACCTTTAGTCATAGTGGCCATAATTACGATCGCCTTGATCGTAATTTGCTGGGTTATCGATACCTTCTACGGCCGTGACCCTCCAGAGAGGTAAGAGAAAGGTATTTACTTTTGAAAGTTATTGTATTAAATACATTTAATGTACAGATCAGATTGCACATGTTTTCATTAGCTTGGCTTTAGAAATTATTAAGAACCATATCAGTAATATAATTGTATGAAATGATTTTTAATAAGAATATTAATACAATTATTAAAACTGTTCCTCCTTTATGAAAGTTCGTTAATGATTCTGTAAAAACTTTTGAAAAAGAATTGGGAACTTACATCGATGCTAATTAAGCATTTATTGATAACAAAACCGAAATTTTTTATGTATTAAGCAATAGTAATATTGATCTACGTTTTAGACTTTTAATTTGCACTTGTGTAGAATTTATTATATTCTTGAATAATGAAATAAAATGAATTCAAATTACGAAATTTTTATTTTACGTTAATTTTGCAACTATTATCCTTATCAGATTATTGAAAGTGCAATCAATTCTGTTGAATATAGAAAAAAGTATAGTTAGGAAGTGGATGGATAGTAACAAATATTACATGCATAGTTATTCATATACGAGAGTATGATGACATAAGCGGTGGCAGTGGACATAAGTTTACCTCAAAAGTAAAAAATGTGTAATTCACATTAAAAAGGATGACTTCACATGTTTTATTTACTCGATAATTTGGTTTGTTTAAAGCAACAAAAAACTGTGAACAAAGAACTTCTAACACGTGCCACAGGGGGGAAAAATGCAGTATGGCACGCATTTACTAAACTGCAGTATGGATTTTTTAAGCCGTGTTTACAAAAAACAGTTGAATTAAGCCTAACCAATTATTCCCCATCATCACCTACTTTCAAGCATCAGTTTACAGAAATGGATGATGTGGACGCGAATTCCTTCACAGAGACCAGTGGAGAAAGTTCCCAACTCCATGAACAGAATTGGATGATGTGGAAACGAATTCCTTCACAGAGACCAGTGGAGAAAGTTCCCCAACTCCATCTACAGAAATGGATGATGTGGACACTAATTCCTTCACAGAAATCAGTTATTCCCATCATCACCTAGTTTCAAGCATCAGGTTACAGAAATGGATCATGTGGACGCGAATTCCTTCGTAGAGACCAGTTATTCCTCATCACCATCAAGTTTCAAGCATCCGGCTACAGAAATTGATGAAATTACATTCAACGAGTTGAACTATTTTGAGAACAACCCATAGGAGATATGGTAAGCAGAATATGCTTCAATTTTTTTGTACAGATTTTTGTAATATATGATCATGCTATATGTAATATGTTATTCAATATACTATATATATGTTAATCAATATATATATGTTATTCAATGTTATTAAACTTGTTTTTGTTATGATTATACACATTTTATTCAATATGTTATTCAATTTTGTCATGATGAAAATAAAGGGAGTAATCCTAATGGTCAGTATTTAGCGAGTGACCGTAAATTCAATTTGCGGCACCGTTACTCTTGACTTTCAGGAATCCCTTTAAAAAAAATAAGACAGAAACGTAAGTATAGTTTTGCATTGCGGTGTAAAGCCGCTGCATTTATTCAGATACTTTATATGACGTTCACATTAACATTTTGGAATGTTGAAGTTAAACAATTTCACTCTCCATGAAAACAGTTCTTAATCTTTTAATGTTTTGTGCACATGGAAATTTGGTCTTAGTATTTTATGTTGAGCATGGAGTTCATGACGTAGCCCACTCCATTTTCGATCGAAGGGAATTAATGCTGCTACATGGATCTACCTTGGATTTTGTTTTGGCGAGTTCTATGATAAAATTGAAATAACTGTCTGTCTACACTCCGCAAATGCATGAGACGCAATTTCTGGATCATTGCAACTTGTTGCAATGTGACTTTCTTTTTCCCCTAATAAGAGAGGGATTGCCATAATCGAAAAATCGCTTTTAACAGCCTAAGCGGTAATTTTCACTCTCTTTTGCTCTCCTACCCCAGTCGAATAGGACACTTAGCAAACGCCATTCCGCTTGTATATTTTATTCGTATTAAATTCTGGAAGCCTGCTTATATAGTTTGCAAAATACCAAATATTCGATATAAATGCATCAGCCAAACTATTTTTAATGCATTCATATATCGCAAACCCAGCGATGTGCAGATGGATTGGATTAATACGGGAGTATGGATCTGGGAAAACTACTTTTGCTAGCGCCATTTTGGAACTGTTTGAAAGAATATCCATTTAATGTCCCTGTTGAGAGGGTTGCATTCTACATAGGCTCAGCGATTGGTAAAAGGTACGTAATATTCGACGACGTCAAAAGGAAAAAAATTACGTCGGAATGCAACTTAACTCCAGGAGAGGGGTTTATCAATTTAGACGATGTAAGACAACATCTATATGGCCGAAATGCGGTTCAGATAGAAAAAAAAATGTAACCTTGCATCTCAAATTTTTCCTCCCGGGTTATTACCTGTAACAAGTATATAATTCCTCCTTCTCTAAAAGAGCGGGTCTCTCTTTCAATTTAAAACATCTTAAATTAACAAACAGCACTCCATCGAAGTGAGCAGAGAACATATTTATTTCGTTAGTGCTACATGAACTTCTACCAGTTGAGCCGAAAGTGCGTTTGCACAAGATAAATAAACGGGATGAATGGCACAAAGCCTCATCTTCTGACTGTACGAAGGTAACAAATTTTTTCATCAGACCTAAACTGAAATTATTTATCATTCTGTATCTACGTTATTGTATTATTACTTTATCAGAAGACCATATCGGAATCCAAATCACTTCCGTTGTGCTATTGATTTTTGATTTAGCCTAGCTAAACGAATTTCTCTACAAATGATGAAAGACAAGATAGAAGCTGCTTCACCGATGGCCTGCTACCTACGTTGACCAGAATATGCTGTTTGTTTAGAGGATTTGCATAAACGAGATTACTCATTTTTACCACTCATTTTTACCTTGTAATTATTACTTCCACAAAACTTATTTAAAAACCTGGTTTCGTGTAAGACCACAATGTCCTTCTTGCAGAGCAAATGTTTCGTAAATTACTTTAAATTATTTTACTTAATGTTCTGTAACAATTGCATTGTAGGAAATTTTTACTTTTTCATTTTTCAATTTTTTCAAATACTTTTATTTTCGATCTTTCTAAGAACATTTATTTATTTTTTTTCTCTTTACAGGTTCGAGGGACAATTTACCTTAGCATGGATGCTAGAGCAAGGCTCCGCACAAAATGCCATGCACAATGGATCGAAGCGAATAGCTATCACACATCCCAGCTTAGACATTCGTGTGATCCACATCATTTAACTTTCTGCCAATAGCACTATCGGCGTTTTTTTCTTGTTTCGGTCCTCAAGAAATGAAAAAGGTGTATTTTCCGCATCTTTTCATTACACGTGAAAACCAAAGTTAAATGGGATCTCCCCCTCCCAGGGGTTAAGCTTTACTGCCCGGATTCGATGTCATCAGCAGCGAGAGACATTTTTTTATAATGGCATAAAGAGCTTGAGAAGGACGGATTTAACTTTCAAGAGAAGATAGCGTATTGCAGATATTTATTTCTTACACATGTTTATGATTATTTCTCTTAATTTTAATTTGTGTAACTATTATTTCTTCTTCTTTTTTAAATAAAAAACGTGGATATTTTGCGAAGATGTTGCAATTTGTTTAGTCAAGAGGTTTTGGAAATATCAGAACTGAATCCGTTTTGATCAGTTTATCAAAAAAGAAAAAAATCAAAAGAAATTATAAACATCAAGAATAATAATAACATTTATTTTCTGCTATTTTCAGCTATGTTACCATTGCATCATGTTGTATGGCAATCTATAGGAGCTGGCATATACGCCGGGAAAACGATTGCGATTGTACCTACAAATGGTATGTTAATGGTACAAATTAATAGTCCGGACAGCATCAGGTGGTTGGATTTTGTTGACCCCACTACAAAGCATCAAATACAACGTGCGCTGAATACTATAGGCCTTACTTATAGGTCTCCTGCCTTTAAAGGCCCCTTCAGGAATAGCGTACCCATTCTTTCTCGCCACGCGCGAGGACACGACAACAACAACGCCTAACACAACACTAAAATTCAGAGCACACGTTTCCGAAGTGGTGGAAATATGGGAGCATTCCTTCCTCAAGATGAAGAACTGAAAATTTCCCTCGTTTCACACATCGTACAGGATAGGTTGCACCTAAGGGATGCGTTCTTCGGAGGAGGAACAAATGCAATTAAGCTTTTCTATGACGGTCCTGCTAAATACGTTGACTTCACGTCATTGTATCCATGGGTAAGTAAAATATAATAAAAAAATATTATAAGTACATTTTTTTTATAGATTGATGAAATAATTTTATTTTCAGGTAAGAAATACTGCACCTATCCGGTGGGACCACCCGGATGTTATAGCTTCTAATTTCAAAGACCTGAATGAATACTTCCGTATTGTACAATGCCAAGTGATCCTCCTTCGAAAATTATACTTATATGCTCTGCCATACCGTTTTCAGAAAGAACTTATATTTCCTTTGTGCAAAACTTCTGCCAAAGAAATGAATCGGAGCAGCTGCACTCACACAGACGAGGAACGAGGCTGACAAGATCTTGGGTCAGTGAAGCGTTCAAAATGACTATCAAAAAAGGCTGGCGCAATAAACAAGTTTGTTTGTTTCTCTTTACAGCATGATTTATTTTAAATGTGCGAATTCATTTTTATTTTTTCTTAGATTTATGAAGTTTACCACTTGAAAGAAAAGTCAGATTCTTTGTTCATATCATATATTGATCTGATTTAAAAAATAAAACAGGAGAGCTGTGGTTGACCTATGGAATGCACCACAGAGGGAAAAAAGCCTTCTACCTACGTGAATACCAAGGGAGAGAAGGCATTCTGCCTTCCAGAAACTATTCAGAAAAATCGTGGACGTCATCAAGTCGCCAATTTGGGCTTTGACCCCATTTTGGGGATGAATAATGATTTTTACTCCGTTTCCCTAAGTATTCAGAAGAAGAAAGAGAAACAAATTTTGTTTTAATATGTTTCCATTACACTTGAGGGATGAATACTAACAAGACTCAACTTAAATTTATGAATTCGGTTCCTGTTTTTAATAAAATGACGTCTGATACGACGAAAAACGTAAGTTATTTTACTACATGCTGTTAACAGAACGGTATGTTGGTTTCTTTAGAAATGAAATTTTATTTTTCAGGTTAAGAATGTTAACTTCTCTACGGCAGAGACTGCCGCCGTACAGTGGGAAGTATCAGAGAAATTTGTCGAGCAAGATATTTCGACAAATATCTTTCTTGCCGCGTTTACAACGCTTTGGGCACGCCTGAAGCTGTATAGAGAGATGGACAGACTGCTAGAATCGGTTCTGCACTACAATAGATATAACATTATTTCTGGGTCCAATGATAGCAATGATATTCCGTTAGGAAATTTCTTAGGGGACTTCACCGATGGATGGCAAGACAAGTACGCCATTTGTCTCTGGTAAGCACTCTTTCGCATATTTTCTTTAACTCTTGTTCATTTCGCTTTTTTGTATTTTACCGGAGGCTCCAAAAATTATGCCTACCAGACAAATGATGGCAAAACATGCTGCAAGGTTCGGGGATTTACCCTGAACTTCCAAAATCACTGGCATTAAACTTCCATTCCATGAAATTGCTATTGGAGAGTATAGATGATCAGCGTATTATTCTCACGAATCTCCAAAAATATTACAAGGTATCTAAAGCGCCGAAAAGTTATCAAAGAGGCGGAGTCTAAATTGTATACAATTGTCTATGACAAGCGTGTTTTCCGGTAGGACTTTTTGACGTTGCCCTATGGGTATTAGTAAGTATTTGTTTTCGTTTGATTGTATGTCTTATTTATGTATTTATGTATGATGAAAGAAACAAAGCTTTTTCTCTTCCACAACAGATTTCATTCTGCTCCTGACTGCCTGCTATCGCCTGCCTTCTCTTGTTTGCCTGTTCCGATCTACCCGCTATTGTCTCGCCTGTTCAGCCCCTTCCGAACACCGACGGTCCTTAATATAAAATCGAGATAGTGCGAGCGTTCCTAAAAGTTTAACACGTGTCGCAGTTGTGGAGACGTCGATTGTCATCGTTTTAAAATCTTCTTGACAGTTGAATGTATATGTGATGTTAAAAAAACACCGATCGTACACAATAAACGAAAAAACGAAATTCGTTACGAATTAACGAGTTCGGGAGTGAAGAAGTTGAGGTATTTCCACTCTTCATTTCAAAACTGGAAAGTATTGACGCCATGAACTTGCTATTGATAGCGAATGAAGAACGGCAACATTACTGCCTCATTCGAAATATGATTCGACTGCTTGAAAGTCTCACAAAATATAACGGCAAACGCTTCTATGGTTAATGCTGTATGCAACGATTTTTCCAGGAACCCCTGTAAGAGGGATCTATTGGATGGCAATGTTTGAAGAGCTCGCATATTTAGCCACTTATACTTCGCCCTTGCTTTTTTTTTTAATCCTGTACTTGCCGGCGTGGATACATGGGTAGGTTGCAATTGGGAGCAAAAATTACTCCTCCCTGCGAGTCAAGTATCATTAAAAAATTTTGAATAAAGATTCAATGCTAACAGAAGCCTCACTACTTTCAGGGAGGACATCATAACTCTGATGAGGGAAAACGGCACCTTCGGAAAGAGTCTGAAGCTGTCCTTCGATGACCTTTATAGGTAAGTAAAAATACTTCACTTCACTTCTGTGCTTTATGATTTTTTTCGGAGAAAGGGGAAAACATTCTCGCATTTCAGAATAAGCACTTCGAATACCCAGTCCCATGTGCAATTTATGCAGATTTTGACTCGATCATTGCACCGATTTAGTCTGCACAGACCCAAAGGTGATGCATCCTTTACAGAAAAGTTAGCATGACACGAAGATTGTGGGTATGCATATCACGTCATAGGACCGAACGGCAAAACAATGAAGCCTATCAGTGTGTACAGGCAATGTGATACAGTAAGCCAAAAAAATATCCGTACAAAGTGCCGTTATACGATCGGTACTTTGTAGGGATATTGTCTATTTAAGATCAGAAAAGTTCGTTTTTATGCTATGTGATGAATACTATAAGGCTCTAAACTTCAAAGAAAAGTAGGCAGTTTAACAAGTGACAAAATTCCAGAGTCTTCAAAATTTCTACCGTTCTTAATTTAAAAAGGAAAGACTTCAACAAAGCATTCGACGTTTTTTCTTAGTGCCTCTCAACTATTTGTCATTGTTTCTTCCACACAAGCCGGAGCAGCTCCCTTCTTTATAAGAACGAACACAAGCATTCGAGGTAATTTTTATTTTTCTTTGTCTCAACTATTTAAGTCGGAGTTTGCGAAAAGGTCTGCAAATCTTTTTTTTTCTTTTTTTTTTTTTTTGGGGGGGGGGGGGGGGGGGTACAATTAAAAAACGAATGCACTTAACAAAACCGGGATATCGAGTATTGCAGAGGACACCTGTGTCCAGGACAGCTCATTATAGTTTTGCTATGTCTGCAAGTTATTTTCGTCATGTAATGAAAGCTTTTCCGATTGTAGCAGCTAAAAAAAAAATATTTGGGGCTAACCGATGATTTCTGGATTATAAGAAAAAACTTCCAACAAAGATTATCGCTAAGCCATCATGAGTGTATAATACAATAATATTAAATCGCCAAAAATGTTTTAAGTTACATGGGTTTATTTAAATTCAAAACATTGTTGCATTATCCAAACAAAACTATTGTTGCCAAATGACAAATTATAATTCTGATCATTTCCTCAGAGCCAAAATTATTATTTTTCTTCCTAATTAACGTTATAATAAAGTATAAAATGGATGCATGGGCAAAGTTTGAAGATAATTTATGGAGTAATAGTGGTCGAAAAACGCAGTTTCGTGACAAGTCAATTAAAATAAAACCATGTAACAAACAAAACATAGTTGCATTATCCAACCAAAACTATTGTTGCTAAACGACAAATGATAATGCTGATAATTTCCTCAAAGCCAAAAATTATTAATTTATTTTACTAATTAACGTTATAATAAATTATAAAATCGATGGATTGACATCGAAGATAAGCTTGTGTGCAAAATTTGAAGATAATTTATGCAGTAATAGTTGTTGAAAACCGCCTTACAAAATTCCGCCACAAGTCAAGTTAAATAAAACCATGTACTCCCTGTACTGTTTCCCGTGTCTTTAGTTTGGGGGATGGTGGTGTTAGTCAGAAGGTCTATTCATTGGGGACGAGGATAAATTTCTTTTACGTGAGATATTGCATAAATGTTCGGGAAAAGTTACTTCTTCAGTGGTACTTTTTTGTTTCAGGAGATAATTTTTTAGACCAACTTTCTTAATTGTGAATCTTTGGCTTACATTATTATCCTGATTTTTTATTAGAAAATGTTGATGAGTAGAAAACTATCAGGGAGACAGTAAATGCTGGTGTTAAATCTGATTTCTTTTTGGATTCGACTCCAAAGGTTTTGGTAGCTTTGAATGTGTTGCTTTTTCCACACCAACATTTTCTTACAATGTGCAGGTTTGATCCAGGCATGATGACTACTCCTTAGTAGATAGTTTCTGAATTGTGAATCTTTCTTTTGCTCTTGCGTCACTATACACTCCAGTTGCTGGGTTAGCAAAACCAGGTGGGTTTAATGTGCTGGTGTGATCCAGGCATGATGATTACTCGTTAGTAGAATAGTTTCTGAATTGTGATTCTTTTGCTCTTGCAAGTCATTATACACTCCACTTGCTGGGTTAGCAACACCAGGTGGACAAAGGATTGATGGAGATCCTTCAGGAATCTGGATTTGCTTCGTTTTTTCAAACCTTTTAACTTCCGGTCACGGAAGATTAAAGATCATCTTTTGTTTAAAAATGTGTGGTCAGTCTACTATATAATCTTTTGCTTTTTTGGGTATAGTGTATGTTTTGCCTGGAGAACACGGTGTCCATTGCGTGTTTGAATAGTTGCAAGGCAGCAACACTATTCATCCTTCCCAAAGTGTCGCGGTGTTATCCATCTATCCTTTAAAAAAAATTTATATTTTTGTATATTTTGCTTTTGACAGGAGATAAATTTTTAGAGATTATGTTTTGTTTAAAAATGAAGTGTTTCAGTTTAATCTTTTTCTTTTTTGAGCATAGTTCATGGAGAACACTATTCATCCTTCTTAAAAAAAATCTTTTAATCTTTGTATCGTTTTTTTTTTTTTTCCTTCAACAATATTTTCTTTTTGGTTAAAATCCATATGACCCTTTCTTTTAAGTTGATAATAATACGCTCAAATTATTACTTGGAAAATTCTGTCTGCTAACTGTAAATCTTTTGTACCATGGAGAAAGTAAAATATTTTAGACCAGACATTCCGTTTTCTTTGTTGGTTTTGGTCATCAACAGTTACTGGAGAACATTTACTCTTTATTAGCTTTTTAATGACAGGAGATGGATTTTTTCTATTGCTTTTCAACAGAGTAGCTATTCATTTACTCTTTATAAAGCTTTGAGTTTAGTAAATAAACAATATCAATGTGGAAAATAGTGGTAAAAATTGCAACCTCAGGGTTCACGCTAGGCCGCGCGATCGCGCGATTCCCGCAATATTTTTTGAAATCCCACTCAAAAAAAAAATTTTTTAGGCTTAAACTTTAAAAATCCCACTTAAAATTTTGGTCAAGGAGGAAAATCCCACCTTGCATTTTTCCCCAGTGTGAACCCTGAACCTGTCTTGATTTTCCCGAAAAACATAAAAACGTAATGGACGGAAAGGAGACACCTCCAAAAGTGTCATCACTGATTTCACCAAATACAATTAAGTTGCCTCCTTCGTAATCATAGAGTCAAAAAAAAAAACTTCCAACAGAAAATTTCTCTTTTTATTTCCGTTGTGGGTGGAATACTGCATATTGTATTTCCCGTGTTGTTTGGGGGATGAGACTCTTGGGCCTTTTTATAATGAAGTCCTTGTTTTGCTCATTGTTTAGTTTGTCTCCTGCATGCATACAAGGGTCACCACAGAAGCTGTATTTATCGAGCATCTTTTGTTACTGTTTACAATTAAATTCTAAATTGTAGAAATAAAATTTCACGTTAAATTAAAGCACAAATGAGCATTAAAACGCAGACAGATGTTTCGGGATTGCTTGGAATCCCTTTTTCAATGCGACAGGGAGCTTCTAGATACAAAACATCCAAATTAAGCAATCCCGAAACATATGTCTGCGTTTTAATGCTCATTTGTTCTTTAATTTAACGTGAAATTTTATTAGCTAGTGTTGTTTAAACGCTTTGTTAATGGACAGATAATTTTTTTTCTTTTTTGTTGTATTTTATGCTATTATTTACTCAATGAATCCCATTTTTTGTCATATTCTCAAGTATTGAAATTGATATGGTAATAGTATTGGAAGTTTTAAAAATGAATGAAAATACTGTCGCAATCCATACGCTGAAGAACACTGTATTGTCATTAATTTAAAGTCTGTTCAATGAGATTTTTCTATTTCTTAACTGTATCTTTTGTTAGGAGATATTTTTTTAAACAAGACATTTTACAACTTTCTTAATAGTAAATCTTTTGCTTCCATTGTTTTTGCAAGGGAAGGGTGCACCACAGAAGCTGTAGGTGAAGTGCTTCTTTTGTTACCGTTTACCATAACCTTCTCCACTGTTTACCAATACATTTTTTTCCGGATGCTATTTAGTGTTGGAGAACAAAAAGTACTCAATATATATATGTGTGCATCTTTTGTTTCAGATTTAGAATTTTTCATTAAAAAAATCCATATAATATTATCTTTTGTTTTTAAGATTTACTCTTTATTAGTTAGTGTTGTTTAATGCTTTTTGGTTAATAACAGATAATTTTTCCTTTTTTGTTATATTTAAGGCTATTATTTAACCAATGTATCCCACCTTTTGCCATGTTCTCATTCGAAGCATCATGTCCGTAGGGGAATTGATGTGTTAATAGTATAAGTCTGTTCCATGCGAATTTTGTATTTCCTAACTATCTTTTGTTAACTATATATTTTGTTAGGATTTAAACAGTCAAAGTTACTATATCTCTTAGCATAGCAAAGGTGCTAAATGTTTACACAGTTTAACAACGTGCAGGTGTGATTTAGGTGTATTTGATTTTCTTAGGAGACCTATGCTTCATTTATTTTGAGATTTGCGATTTTTTAAGATGACATTTTAATTTTCTTCATTGTGCATCTCTCATTCATCTTCCTTAATTTACATAAACCACAATATTTTTAAGGTTGCACTCTTATCCTAATTTTTAAAATTTTCTATTTATTTTGTAATTTCGACAGAGGGTAGGAGTGAAATTGCATTTCATGAACAAAAAACTATTTTTTCTACGAAATTTTAATAATAATTTCGTTAGGGTTGAATTTCATGTGGGAAAGCATGCACGTTTTAAATTTTTCTTCGGGATTCTTAATAAGTTACACACGTTATACTTTCCATTTTTTTTAAGGTTACATTTTAAGTTTCTCACGCTTAAGTCTCTCGTTTCCAGTTCTCTCTCCCAGAATCTTTTGTTTCCAGTTTTAGAATTCTTTCCCAAGACTTATCCTAAATCTAATTTCCATAAATATTTTCTTCATTTTCCGGAAAAAACAACTGAATTGACATGTTCTTGTTCTGTGAATCAAAAAAATATGTAAAATCATTTAATTAAATTGTAGATGCCAAATAATACTTTCATTACTTAATTTTAAAACTTAACAATCATTAATAGCATAAATCAATTGCACTAATAATATATTTTCAGAGAAATTTTAGGATACTCTAAACTCGAATTATATATATCTTTCGAGTAATGTAAGGTTCTATAGAAATTGGCTATAAAACCTTTTGTTTTATTTGTATCAAATCATTAAGGTTATCTATAGCTACAAATTTTTTCTTTTACAAATGTTCTTTCATCTTGTTATTATAAAAATGCCATTTGTTCTTTCAGCATGGAATCACTATTACAACCACAACTGAAAGGTAGAAAAGAGTTCCCGTCACTGGAATGAACAAAAGATACTAGGACCGAAGAACCCTCTGGTCATCAAGCACTGTAAAATAAAAATTTTTAACCATATATGTACGTGTCCGTTTTTTTTTACGTGTCTGATGAAAAACCATAGGCTTTTAAAAATATTATTCTTGCTCTTCATTGAATCATAATTCATCCATTAAATGTGTTTTTTAATTTTGATAACAGTATTTTAGTTCTACTTGATGAATACTGAGCGGGCTTGAGCGAGCACCAACATCTGGAACATAAACTACTGTTGCTAAGAACCAACCACAAGAATATGAGGTAGTTTTATGTGAGGAAAAAGATAAAGTAAAAGGTATATCTCATTACTCTGTTTACATTTTGGAACGGACTTGCTTTAAATGTTAAAGAGTTCGAAAAAGTACATTGTGCATACTTATAGAGAACGCAAAAAGATCTTATAAGAAATCGCTTCAACATTTCAATCAGTCAAATGTCAGATTTTATGCAAGCTCTCGTAATAGCTAAAAACCATATTAGTAAATATACTTCATGACGGGATTTATAAAACCTGAATAAAAAATACATTCAAGATATAAATTAGTTTTCACATGATAATGAAAAAGGTATTCCTCCTTACTCTTTACATTGCGAATGGATCTAGGGCTAGGGATCTTTTTTATAACTTACCGCCAAGGGGACAGAGCTATCTGCGGGTGAAATGCAGATGACTTAGCCAAATCGAGTTGGCGGGTTTTTGCTACGCTAAAGTATGCGCACACACCCAGTTGAGTTTCTTGGCGTCTTTCTCCAAGGAAAAATGCTATGTACAGATAACAGATATCATAAGCCAGTGCTGTTGGGCTGTGAAAAGTTTGCTAAAATATGAATGAAAGCCAATCTCCACATCCGTATTGCTAGGGAAATTCAACAACAGATTAATTAAACGGGTATGTGATTGTGCCTTGAGTACATGGGTTCTTGTGCCTTCCCAGTGCCTCCAGAAAAAACAAGTTTAATACCGCATACCCATTTAACGACTCCCGAAAATGAAATTCAAATGCATAAGACAAGAAATTTTCAACGCGTTCATATACGGAAAACCAAAACGTAGATGGGTGGGCTTGATTGGAGAGTTTATGGTTCCGGAAAAACCAACTTTGCCAGCGCCATTGCGGAACTTTTCGAGGGTTTATCCATAAATCTTAACGCCCTGTTGGCAGGGTTGCATTTTACATAGGATCCGCAATTGTCAAACGATTCATACTTTTTGACTACGTAAAAGGAAAAAAGTTTCCCCAGGACTTTCCGTTAACTCCAGGGGAGGGGTTCAGTAACTTACACGATATAAGAGAACACCTGGACGGCAGAAATGCTGTTCAATTAGAAAAAAAAATTGCAATCCTGTCTCTCAAATTCTTCCTCCGGGACTTACTACCTGTAACAAGTATGTCATTCCATCTGCTCTGAAAGAGCGGGTATCCTTTTACACCTTCCGATCTTCAGAAATTTACAAGGATCACCCGATAGAACTTAGCATGTAGACTTTTCATTTCGCTATTCTACCTGTGAAGCCTACAGTGCGTATGCAGATCATCAAGAAAAAAGATGAATGGGTGTACAAGCACGATAAGTCCTCTTGTGACTGCATGAAGGTAACAAACATTTTCATCAGAACCTAAACTTAAATTATGTATTATCCTGTAATTACGTTACTCTATTATTACTTTATCAGAAGGTCAGAACCACTACACGTAAAAGTCCAAGAAAGTCTCCTTTAAAAACATCAAAGACATAAGTTTCACCTATAAAGATATGTATTAAATTATGGAGGAATGTGTGACTGCTTATGCATTATTTCGATATTAATTATTTGTACTTTTTGTTAGAAACTCAATGATGATCAAGAAGAAGACCAGGAGCAACTTACCTGAACTTTTACATTTTTTGCATTTTCGAACATTTCTTCACTTTTTTTATATTGTTAAGGTATTTTACAAGTTAGGTTTTTATGTTAGGTTTTTACATGTTAGGTTGATTATATGTCAGGGTATTAGGGATTTCGGAGATATCATTTCCGACGGTTGTTTTTAATATGCATTGAAACGTTATATTTATTATAATGCTTAATGTATTTGTCTGTCCACACTTTGCTTGCGTGGTAACAGAACTCAGATGAAAGCTTCTCTGGGAACATCTTTCTTTACGTCCTCGAAGATCACATCCATATCATCCACGATTGTCCCTGGACCAATGGATCCTGCCGGTGCCATTCGAGACAGACCTCCCTCATCGGAAAACGCATTCGGCGCAGGCTCTTCAGGCCACAATTTAAATTTGTCCGAGATCTGTCAAGACAGGACTGGTTCATCGTTCTCGTATATTTCATTTTGCAAAACTAGGATAGCTAGCCAAAAATTTGAATTGGACGAGACAACATCCAAATCCTGCCTAACATTAAAGATATACGACCCGAATGTGGAACCTGGCCAGGAACGGTATGCCAAGAAGTTAAAAAGAAATGGATGTGACGTACTCGAAGGGGTCCAACCTGGATTTAGCCGCGGAGAAGCTAATGAAAGCAGCAACAGAACTCAAAAGAAAAGGAGCAAGTTTGAGGTCTTCTGGAAGAAAGTTTCTACGCTAGTTTCCCACTGCCTCCAGAAAAAATAAGTTTAATACCGCATACGTCTAACGAGTATGATTTATCTTTGTTTGATCCAGAAAATTAAAAAGTTTACCAATGTCATGTTAATGTTTATAAAAACTCATTGAATGAACTCTCCCTGAAAGACTTTAAGAAACTGTTTGAAAACAATACTCCTGTGTTTTATGCTAATAACTTAAATTCTTTTCTATATAATCATGGCATAATAAACTGTCTCTTAACAGTATATCTTTCGCTAATTTCTTTCTTTTTTAAAGTTTGACTGATGTTCAATGAGGTTTCGAGGTTTTTCTCTCTTGGATATCTTTGTTTCCAGTTTTCTACACACAAACAATGAAATATTCCCGTTATGCTAAACGGATAATTATCTTTCATTAAAAACACTAGAAATGTATACCAAAGACCATTATTACACGAGTTTTTCTCAAACTGCTCTCCGCACCTGTCTTTATACACTAAAACTGCACAAATATTTTCCATACGAAATTTAAGCCCAATAAGATAAAATACAAAATTATTTTTTTTTTTTTTTTTTTTACATAATTATTTCAGAAAAACGAATTTTCTGAGTAATAATATTTATTTCTGTAACCCATGACTTCTTCGCTTTTAATAAGGATATAATTCAGTAAATACTAAAAATACTTTATTATTTTTAAAGTTACGATAGGTTTGTCTATATTGTTAAGTTTCATTCTGAAAGTCACCTTTCAGAATTTCTCTGCTGGTATCGTCACCGAGGACATCTTGTACTTTTAGTTTAATTGGGTATCAGTTACTAGTATCAATTTATGTGAATAGAATTTCTGAATGTTTAACTCTGAACTGGACATCACCATTCAACAACACCAATGTCTTAACTGTATATCTTTAACTAACTGTGTGAACCTTTTTTGTTCTTTTTTAAAGTTTGACTGCTATCAATGAGGTTTTCCTCTCTTAAATTTGATATTTTTGTTTCGAGTCGTGTGCATCCGTAGAACGGTAAGACAGGATGACAAAATAAATGACAGCAGACAATAATGACAGAATGACAAAAATGTCATTCTGCTATTTGAGTAACAACCCTGTTTTAGTTTTAAAGAAAAACGTGTTGTTTTAGTACTTAAAATGAAATACCATATAACTTAACGAGAAAAATTCTGTCTAAATCAAATGGAAGTTGAATAAAACACTCCAACGAGTAGGCTAAATGTACTTCTAAATTAAAAAGCTGAAGGTATACTAAATACAACAAATATAATTATTTTACGTTAAGTTGCTCATCATATCAGAAACCAAATTACTTCAATCGTTATTCATTTTGGATTTAGCATAGCTATACGAATTTGTCGACGACGAAAGGATTGATATGATCACTCGAATGATTTGAGCCGGAAATTTTAAAATTATTCCTCCGAGGCTCTGTTAATATAAAGTAGGTCATAGATTTGGACAACAGGTTTCTTTTACAATTATATATAGAAATTTTAAGTTTTCTTTGCTCAAATTATTAATATAAAGTAGGTCATAGATTTGGACACTATTATTTTCCACATGTTATTTTCTACAGGTTTCTCTTACATCATTTTGGATTCTCTTTGTTCGAAACTTTGGGGAATGTTTAAGTATAATAAAGTTCATAGTCCTCTTTGGTTATCCTATTCACCAGCAAGTTCAACGCTAGTTCTTTCTTTCTTTAAATTGGAAATGATTCCACATGTTACTTTCTACAGGTTTCTTATGTCCAGAAATTTTACATTTTATTTGTACGAAACTTTAGAAAATGCATACCTGCCAACTCTACTGGTTTTTACAGGAGACTAGCTTTCAGAATAGTTTTTTCTTGGTTTGAATGAAAATATGAATCATGTGGGTTATATTCTTGAGCTAGAAGTGTTGATGAGTGGAAAACTAATTTCGGTATCTTTTGTTAATAATTTGGCAATTTAATTGGGTATGTCTTTGGTATCGTTTGCTAATAATTTTGTATTTTTCTATTCTCCAAGTTTTACAAATGCTCAGATATTTCATTGTTATTTAATTTATTTGACAAATATATAAAGTAGGTCATAGATGTGGGCACTATTATTTTCCACATGTTATTTTCTACAGGTTTCATTTACAGTCATTTTGGATTCTCTTTCTTCGAAACTTTACTTTTGAGGTCAAACTATTTCACCAGAT
Source organism: Octonoba sinensis (assembly GCA_038502835.1). Taxonomy (NCBI): domain Eukaryota; kingdom Metazoa; phylum Arthropoda; class Arachnida; order Araneae; family Uloboridae; genus Octonoba; species Octonoba sinensis. The sequence goes on along the minus strand of CM076605.1, from coordinate 84,885,783 downwards.
ATCGTATCATTCTCCTCTACACCTCAACGCCCTCCGCTTTATACGCCCACGGACCATAAAAAGGCCCTATTTTTAGGATTGGTTTTTAGGGACCCGGCTGAAGGGCATATTTACTAGATCAGAGGCCGTATTTTTTAGCATTTTAGCCACAATAAAATAATTCATATTAAATTTGTTCATCTTTTACTATTGTTCCCGAGTGTACCATTATTCCTGGCATGGTTAAATTTCATTTGAATCATGCATTCACATTAAAACTTCGTTAATTATATTTGTTATTACAAAATATCAACTGCAGTAAAAATAACTTAAAATGCGTTTTTGCATAATGTTTAACGGAGATTTTTATATGTGTAACAATATAAATATTCAAAGTCTAAGTTCTGTTTAAAAAAATTCATTTGTTTAAATAAAAAAAATCACGAACGCTGGTCACAGGTAGCATTGTTCCTTACAATGGCACCACCAAAAGATGACAATGGCTGTTGCCATACCCACCGCAGTCTAGCTAAGAAATCTAGCTGAAGTTGTCACAAATAAACAGAAAAGCAAGAAAAATTGACATATTTCACGATAAGGAACAAATACATTCATTTCTCCAACCATCCAGTCAGGTAGATTTATGCAGACAGAATTTTTTCTAAATTGATAACATAATAGCAAAGTACATGGCAGATCATTCATTAAATGTTGATGATTATTTATGATATCGTGTGTTAACTTCGTGATCTCACTTAATATACAGATTCTGAAATTCTCATTTATCGAAAATTTTATATGACCTGAATACTTTCTATGTCAAATCCGACGATCCGAGGTTAAACTATTATCCTTGGAGTAGATAAGACTGCAATTTAGCAGCTGTGTTTGTATAGTATTTTTGCAACACAAATAAGCCTTCGCAAAGGGGGTCAACATGTTCCTTCCGCAGATCACGTGATCATTGGACAAGATCTCTCTTTTAAGCTCGATTCCTCTAAATATTTTCATCTCATTCTCATGAAATATCTACATTTGTGTGAAAGATGTCGTTAATGATGCAATTACTGATTTATATACAGCAAATCTATATATTTTAATCACAACATTTGAAAACAACTTCATAGACTTTTAACAGTTAGGAGTTGAAAATGTTGCGCTGACCAGACAAAAACAAACACTCACACGACCTTTTAAGTGCACAGATAATTTCTGATGTCAACGAGGTTAGAGACAGTTTCTGACTTACGACGTTTGACTTTTTACGACTCTTGAATCATTTCAGCTAAAAGAAATTAAATGAAAAGATCTCTTAAGAGCTATATATACGCTTAATCATTTCTCACCAATCATCATCCCCGCTAATATTGAAACAGGATGCTTTCCATCATCTCCGCAAATATGGAAACAGGATGTTTGTCCGATAAGATAAACAGAATCCCCGATAATTGAAACAGGGTGTGTGCGTCACAGATAAGATAAACAGCGTATGGGTGTGTGTATATATATAGGGAGGAGAAACGCGTCTGTGATCATTCGCTGAGAAGGATGTCTTCAATGATAGTAGTCGATTTCAAAGGATTTAAGAACTCGGGAGGTTTCGTCGTGAAAGAATTGGCGTACCGAAACATATATAACGAGAACCACGGACGGTGGACGTTTCAACCACCTCATGCCTTTGAAGCATTAAAACCCCGACGCCAGCAGGAAACGGTTTTTATAACAATGGTCATGGTAATAGAGGTCACCCAAGGTTAAACGCCCAAGGATTTTCCTCTTGCGTAATGTTATTAATGTCTGGAGACGTTGGGGAAATAAAATCTTATTTTATTTGAACAAGCACCAAGTTCATCTCAAGTGCGACCTCGTTTTGAGGAAAATACGTGACAAGACATCACGTTTCACATCTAGATTTTTAATATAAAAGGACGTCGATCTGTGAGTGTATTTCAGAGCGCTTTCAACTGCGGCAACTCAGCATCAGGTAATATGGCTTTATCCTCTTTATTTACATTATGTGCATTTAAAATTTGTCAAATTGTCTCTCTTCAAAAAATACCTTGCTTGGAATTACCTCTAACAATTAAATCAAACCTGCAAAATGATTTCAAGAAATATGGCGCAATTAAAAAGAACGAATGGTCTTTAAAGTATGTTTGTAACAAACAATGGTTGATAAACTTTGTTCCTGATGCTGAGTTGCCTCGCATAGATGTCTCATTCATAAGAACGGCCGATCTATTTCGTTACTTCTATGATGCACCCTCGTGGAAAGTACATTTTATTGTAAAGTGTTACAGACTGTATAATGTAAATAGCGTAGATGAATTTAATATATGCCATTTTTGTATGATGCGAAAAATCCTTCACAATAACATAGATATCCAATATTTAATAATAAAATTCGATCACGAAGTTGTTGCTGGAAAATCAGATCAAGTTGCCTATATACGATCAGCGACGTTGTGGTGCAACAACTGTCTAGTAACGCCATTGTTTGAAATTGTAACGATGGAAAAGTGTATTGCAAAGTACGGACGCCTGGATCACCCCTGCAAATGCGACAACGATCTTTTGTGTTGGAGCTGCTTTAATCATTCGTCGCGCACATGGTTTAGAAGGTAAAAACTTTATTTTTTAAAGACAAGTAATTTTAAATGTGTAAAAATAGTTGTTATGATTACAGGATAATTGACAGCAGATCAATAGATGGATTAGATAGATAATGGATATCAACGAGAAAAACATGAAATCTTCAATGATGGAGCAACCCCCCTCATCGCCCCAAGCACCCTCACTGCTGCCGAACTCGCCGACTTCTGGCATTTTTGGGAAACACCTACTAATACCGGGACTGCCGCCTCTGGATCTCAGATTGACAGAGATACGATTTTGGATGAAGGAGATCAACCGAATATTAGCGGAAGCAGAAATTCCCCTGACCCTGCAGATATGAAAGACGAAGATCTGTCCATTCTTTACGAGAACATTAGCAGCCCAAGAAATGTGGTTTTGGTTAGAAACGACAATGAAACAAATACAACTAGCCTGGGAGAAAGTCCCGAACTTAGAGAGTACATCGACAGAATCGTTCGTCGAATTTTGGGATGCAATTTCAGCGGAACGATATTGCAGCGATGTCATTGCCGTCCAGTCTCGCTGTGAAGAGCTTGAGTTGCTTAGCTGGCTTCAGACCTGCGCTGCTAACTTTCCAAGAAGCGTCTTCCTCTTCGTCTCCGAAAAAGACCAGATTCATGTCATTCACGACTACCCGTGGAGCAATGGATCATGCCGCTGCCGATGGAGACAAACAGCCCTTGTGTGCAAGCGAATTCGAAAAAAATTGTCAAGACATCAATTCAAATTTATCCGAAATATTCAAAGAAAAGACTGGTACGCAATTCTCCTATATTTCTTGCTGTCAAAATGGGATTGCCAACCGGAAATTTGGATTAGACGAAAATTCATCAGATTACCGGCTAACATTGAAGATTTACGATCCAAACGTGGAGACGGGTCAAGGATGGTACTCGAAGGAACTCGAGGAATTGGATGTGACGTTCTCGAAGGGTTCGCCCGTGGACCACCTTGTGATGAAATTGATGGACCAAGTAGCATCCGAATTAAAGCAAAAAGGAGCAAGTTTGCGGTGTTCTGCAAGAAAATTTCATCGCTAAAAAAAAAATATTTCCCTGTTCCACCCGAGAAAATAAGAAGTTTAATTCCGCAAGGTTCAAGTGATTATGATTTATCATTATTCGATCCTGTTAATGAGAAACATTACAATTGTGCAGTTAATGTATACAAGAAATTGAACGAACTAACCTTAAAGGACTTTAAAATTATGTTTGAAAATCAAACACCTGTTTTTTATGCTAATAACTTAAACCCATTCACATATTATCATGATATTGATACTAGTACTTAATTTTTAGATAAGTTATTGAAATTTCCATGTCATGGAGATGAAATCAAATATTTATTGAATAATATTGTAAACTGGTTTAACAGAAAGGGCTGGGTAATGAAAGATGGAAATTTAAATTCTAAAATTATGAGTTTAATTATTCATGCTCCACCAAATTGTGGTAAAAATTACTTTTGGGATACAATTGTTGCTATTGCTTGTAATGTTGGCCACATTGGCAGAGTAAACAATAAGTTAAATCAATTTGCTTTACAAGATGTAATCGATAGGAGATTAATAGTAGGCAATGAAATAAGTTGTGAAGAAGAGGCTAAAGAAAATTTCAAAAAGATGTGTGAAGGGTCAGCATTTAATGTTGCTGTAAAACATAAATCTGATGCAATCTTTGTAAGAACACCAGCTTTATTTTTGTCAAATTTTAAACATTTTATGGTTGATAATCCAGCATTTAAAAATGTAAGGACTGTGTCATATATGTGGAGAGTTGCTCCATTTTTAAAAGACTCTATTTTAAAACCTTACCCACTAGCTTTTTTTAATTTGTAAAATATGTATAATGTAACTATTGATTGATATTGTGTTATATATATTATTATGGTATAAGGTATATAGATATGTTTATGATTTTTTCAAATAAAGGGAATCATTCGGAAAACATAAATATGTCTTTATTCAATTATTTACTCTATGACGATACAATCCATTAATTGCAGATGAATCATTATCAATTATTTTTCCATCTGCTACACTTAACATTTGAGACTCCAAAGATACATTAAATTCTTGAGCATGAGGTCTTGATGTTGGTAATCCAAAAGAAACTTCCATAGTACATTCAATTTGAAAATGTCCTTGCACATCCACATAGTTGATAGTTTTATTAATTGAATTTGCAGTAGATAGTGAAGTAATCCAATAGTAGGTTTATAATTAACTTCACAAATTAAACCGCCAGTTACTGCATCAGCATCCCAATTTGTATATTGAGATTGAAGGCATGGCCAACCACTAGCAAACGGTTCAGATTTTTGCGTAACCATGGCATAGTAATGAGTTAATTGTTGGGGTTCACCAACTTGATGTTTGGGAATTGCAGTTGTAAAACTTTCGTGCGTGTTTGGGTGGCCGTAACATTCTTCGGCAAAAGTTTTATAATCATTTGCGCCTTTAGTTAAATCAATAGAGTTTGGTTTCATTGGATTATTTGAATCAAATCCAGTATATTTAATATTTAAACCTTCAACGCGGCCTAAAAGCCCAATAGCGTATGTTATATCTTTATTTTGATATAGTGTTGCCAATTCCGAATCACTGCCGTTTGTTTGAAAAGCTTGTCTGACATTGCGAGTTAACACTTTACAATTTAAATGAGACGCAAAAGCGCATATATTGATCTGATTTAAAACATAAAACAGGAGAGCTGTGGTTGACCTATGGAATGCACCACAGAGAGAAAAAAGCCTTCTTTCTACCTACGTGAATACCAAGAGAGAGAAGACATTCTGCCTTCCCGAAAGGATCCAGAAACTATTCAGAAAAATCGTGGACGTCATCAAGTCGCCAATTTGGGCTTTGGCCACATTTTGGGGATGATAAATATTTTCTGAATAATGATTTTTACTCCGTTTTCTCTAAGTATTCAGAAGAAGAAAGAGAAAAAAATTTTGTTTTAATATGTTTCCTTTACACTTGAGGGATGAATACTAACAAGACTCAACTTAAATTTATGAATTCGGTTCCTGTTTTTAATAAAATGACGTCTGATACGACGAAAAACCTAAGTTATTTTACTACATGCTTTTAACAGAACGGTATGTTGGTTTCTTTAGAAATGACATTTTATTTTTCAGGTTAAGGATGTTAACTTCTTTACGGCAGAGACTGCCGCCGTACAGTGGGAAGTATCAGAGAAATTTGTCGAGCAAGATATTTCGACAAATATCTTTCTTGCCGCGTTTACAACGCTTTGGTCACGCCTGAAGCTGTATAGAGAGATGGACAGACTGCTAGAATCGGTTCTGCACTACAATAGATATAACATTATTTATGGGTCTAGTGATAGCAATAATATTCCGTTAGGAAATTTCTTAGGGGACTTCACAGATGGATGGCAAGACAAGTACGCCATTTGTCTCTGGTAATCACTATTTCGCATATTTTCTTTAACTCTTGTACGTTTCGCTATTTTGTATTTTACCGGAGGCTCCAAAAATTATGCCTACCAGACAAATGATGGCAAAACATGCTGCAAGGTTCGGGGGAACCTTGCAGCATGTTCGGGGGAACCTTGCAGCATTGTTTACCCAGAACTTCCAAAATCACTGGCATTGAAGTTGCTAGTGGAGAGTATAGATGATCAGGGTATTACCCTCACGGATCCAAAAAAAACATTTACCAGGTATCCAAAGCGCCGAAAAGTTATCAATCAGGCGGAGTCTAAATTGTAGAAAATTGTGTATGAGAAGCGTGTTGTCCCGTAGGACTTTTCGACGTTGCCATATGGGTATTAGTAAGTATTTGTTTTCGCTTGATTGTATGTTTTATTTATGTATGATGAAAGAAACAAATCTTTTTCTCTTCCACAACAGATCTCATTCTTCTCCTGACTGCCTGCTCTCGCCTGCCTTAACTTGTTTGCCTGTTCCCACCTACCGGCTATTGTCTCGCCTGTTCAGCCCCTATCGGACACGGACGATCCTAAAGATAAAATCGAGATCGTGAGAGCGTTCCTAAAAGATTAAACCCGTCCCAGTTACTCATTATATAATGTTCGATTCGTCAGCTGCTTATATGTCAACATTGATGTTAAAATTTAAAAATGCTTAGTGAGACAGATTGTATACATTATTGCTGTAATCTAGCTGGTGGTGGAGATTACTTTAAAGGTATTGCTCATCAGACGGGGAATGGACTATTTGGTGATATATTTCGTGAAGTTTCACCATTTCTTCTAAATGCAGTAAAATATGTTGGGAATCGATTATTAAATACGGGAACAAAAGTATATGATGATGTGACATCAGGTCAATTACTGAAAGGTTCGACAAAAAGATTTACGGTAAAGATGAAAAATGTTGAAGGTGATGTTGTAAAGAAACTTCAGTCAGGATCGGGTATAAAATTTTTTTTTTTTTTTTTTTTTTTTTTTTTTTTTTTTTTTTTTTTTTTTTTTTTTTTTTTTTTTTTTTTTTTTTTTTTTTTTTTTTTTTTTTTTTTTTTTTTTTTTTTTTTTTTTTTTTTTTTTTTTTTTTTTTTTTTTTTTTTTTTTTTTTTTTTTTTTTTTTTTTTTTTTTTTTTTTTTTTTTTTTTTTTTTTTTTTTTTTTTTTTTTTTTTTTTTTTTTTTTTTTTTTTTTTTTTTTTTTTTTTTTTTTTTTTTTTTTTTTTTTTTTTTTTTTTTTTTTTTTTTTTTTTTTTTTTTTTTTTTTTTTTTTTTTTTTTTTTTTTTTTTTTTTTTTTTTTTTTTTTTTTTTTTTTTTTTTTTTTTTTTTTTTTTTTTTTTTTTTTTTTTTTTTTTTTTTTTTTTTTTTTTTTTTTTTTTTTTTTTTTTTTTTTTTTTTTTTTTTTTTTTTTGTAATAAGCAATGGAGGATAAACTTTGTTCCTGATGCTGAGTTGCCTCAAGTAGAAGTATCATTTATTAGAACAGCAGATCTTTTTAAGTATTTTTACGATGTGTATTCATGGAAAGTCCACTTCATAGCAAAATCATATAGAATGTACAATGTAGATAGTATTGATGAATATTTTGTATGCCATTATTGTATGATGAGAACTGTTTTGCACAATAACCTAGATATTCAATATTTGATAATAAAATTTAATCACGAAGTAATAGCCGGTAAAGCTGACCAAGTAGCGTATATTCGTTCACCAAAAATATGGTGCAACAACTGCTTGGTCACACCCCTTTTTGAGATTCTGACCATGGAACGTTGTGTAGCAAAATACGGAGGAATGGACCATCCCTGCAAATGCGACAATGATGATGAACTTTTGTGTTGGAGCTGTTTTAACCATTCAGCGCGAACATGGTTTAGAAGGTAAAAAAATTTATTTTTTTTAGTAAAAGTCATATTAAGTGTGTAAAAATAGTTTTTATGATTACAGAATATTAGACACTAGATTGCTAGAATTAGATGGATGATGGATGCCACCCAGAGCAACATGGAATCTTTAAAGATGGAGCAACCCCCCTCATCGCCCCAAGCACCTCAGTCACTCTCACTGCTGCCGAAGTCGCCGACTTCTGGCATTTTTGGGAAACACCTAATTCCGGGACTGCCGCCTCTGGATCTCAGATTGACAGAGATACGATTTTGGATGAAGGAGCTCAACCGAATATTAGCGGAAGCAGAAATTCCCCTGACCCTGCAGCTATGGAAGACGAAGATTTGTCCATTCTTTACGAGAACATTAGCAGCCCAAGAAATGTGGTTTTGGTTAGAAACGACAATGAAACAAATACAACTAGCCTGGGAGAAAGTCCCGAACTCAAAGAGTACATCGACAGAATCGTTCGTCGAATTTTGGGATGCAATTTCAGCGGAACGAGACGATATTGCAGTGATGTCATTACCGTCCAGTCTCGCTGTGAAGAGCTTGAGCCGCTTAGCTGGCTTCAAACGTGCGCTGTTAACTTTCCAAGAAACATCTTCCTCTTCGTCTCCGAGAAAGACCACATCCATGTCATTCACGACTGTCCCTGGAGCAATGGATCATGCCGCTGCCGATGGAGACAAATTTGTCAAATAGTATCCCTTCAGAAAATACCTTGCTTAGAATTACCGTTAACTGTTAAATTAAATTTGCAAAACAATTTCAAAAAATATGGCGCAATAAAAAAAAAACGAATGGTCTCTAAATTATGTCTGCAACAAAAAATGGCTGATAAACTTTGTGCCTGATGCTGAGTTGCCTCGCATAGATGTTTCTTTTATTACAACGGCTGATTTATTTCGTTACTTTTATGATTCACCTTCATGGAAAATTCATTTTGTGTGTAAATCATATAGAATATATAACATAGATGATTATTTTGTGTGTCACTATTGCATTATGAGAACTGTCTTACATAATAATCTAGATGTACAATACTTAATAATCAAGTTTGACCACGAAGTTGTAGCCGGGAAAGCCGACCAGGTAGCTTGCATTCGTTCGGTAAAAATGTGGTGCGCCAATTGTTTGGTCACACCCTTGTTTGAAATACTGACAATGGAGCGTTGTATAGCCGAATATGGGCGTATGGACCATCCGTGTAAATGTGATAATGACGACGAAATAATGTGCTGGAGCTGCTACAACCATTCAGCACGAACTTGGTTTAGAAGGTAAAAAAATTAATTTCTTTTAGAAAAAGTTATACTAAGTGTGTAAAAATAGTTTTTATGATTATAGAATACTGGATGCAAGAGCACTGGAAATAGATGGATGATGGATGCCAATCACAGCCAAACGGAATCTTTAAAGATGGAGCAACCCACCTCTTCGCCCCAAGCACCTCAGTCACCCTCACTGCTGCCGAACTCGCCGACTTCTGGCATTTTTGGGAAACACCTACTCATACCGGGATTGCCGCCGCTGGATCTCAGACTAACGGAAATACGATTCTGGATGAAAGAGCTCAACCGGATATTGGCGGAAGCACAGACCCCCTTGACCCTACAGTTATGGAAGACGAAGATTTGTCCATTGTTTACGAGAACATTAGCAGCCCAAGAAATGTGGTTCTGGTTAGAAACAACAATGAAACAAATACAACTAGCCTGGGAGAAAGTCCCGAACTCAAAGAGTACATCGACAGAATCGTTCGTCGAATTTTGGGATGCAATTTCAGCGGAACGAGACGATATTGCAGCGATGTCATTACCGTCCAGTCTCGCTGTGAAGAGCTTGAGCTGCTTAGCTGGCTTCAAACGTGCGCTGTTAACTTTCCAGGAAACATCTTCCTCTTCGTCTCCGAGAAAGACCACATCCATGTCATTCACGACTGTCCATCATGCCGCTGCCGATGGAGACAAACCGCCCTCGTCTGTAAGCGAATTCGAAAGAAATTGTCAAGACATCAATTCAAATTTATCCGAAATATTCAACGAGAAGACTGGTACGCAATTCTCCCATATTTCTTGCTGTCAAAATGGGATTGCGAACCGGAAATTTGGATTAGACGAAAATTCATCAGACTACCGGCTAACATTAAAGATTTACGATCCAAACGTGGAGACGGGTCAAGAATGGTACTCGAAGAAATTGAAGGAATTGGATGTCACGTTCTCGAAGGGTTCGCCAGTGGACCACCTTGTGATGAAATTGATGGACCAGGTAGCATCAGAGCTAAAACAAAAAGGAGCAAGTTTGCGGTGTTCTGCAAGAAAATTTCATCGCTAGAAAAGAAATATTTCCCTGTTCCGCCTGAAAAAAATCAGGAGTCTAATTCCGCAAGGTTAAAGTGATTACGATTTGTCATTGTTTGATCCAGTAAATGAGAAGCATTATAATTGTGCAGTGAATGTGTACAAAAATTCATTGAACGAACAATCCTTAAAGGACTTTAAAATTATGTTCGAAAATCAAACACCTGTGTTTTATGCTAACAATTTAAATCCATTTACTTATTACCATGATATTGATACAAGTACTTATTTTTTAGATAAATTGTTAAAATTTCAATGTGACGGGAATGAAGATGAAATTAAATATTTGTTAAATAACATTGTAAACTGGATTAATAGAAGGGGCTGGGTTATGAAAGATGGTAATTTAAATTCTAAAATTATGAGTTTAATTATCCATGGTCCACCAAATTGTGGCAAAAATTATTTTTGGGCTACAATTGTTGCTATAGCATGTAATGTTGGCCATATTGGCAGAGTAAACAACAAGTTAAATCAATTTGCTATACAAGATATAATTGATAGGAGATTGATAGTAGGCAATGAAATTAGTTGTGAAGAAGGTGCAAAAGAGAATTTTAAAAAGATGTGTGAGGGGTCAGCATTCAATGTTGCTGTGAAGCACAAATCTGATGCAATTTTTGTGAGAACGCCTGTATTATTTTTGTCAAATTTCAAACATTTTATGGTCGATGACCCAGCGTTCAAAAATGTTAGAACTGTTTCATATATGTGGAGAGTTGCTCCATTTTTGAAAGATTCCATTTTAAAACCTTACCCACTTGCATTTTTCAATTTATTAAACATGTATAACGTGAATATTGATTAATTTGATTATATGTTATTATGCTATATAGTATTTTTATTGTTATAATGGTGTTTGGTATATGTTCAAATAAAGGGAATCATTTAGAAAATATAAATATGTCTTTATTCAATTATTAATTCTATGACGATACAATCCATTAATAGCAGATGAATCATTATCAATTATTTTTCCATCTGCTACACTTAACATTTGAGACTCCAAAGATACATTAAATTCTTGAGCATGAGGTCTTGAAGTTGGTAATCCAAAAGAAACTTCCATAGTACATTCAATTTCAAAATGTCCTTGCACATCCACATAGTTGATAGTTTTATTAATTGAATTTGCAGTAGTTAGTGCTAAAACTGGTTTGACTCCGACGTGCAAACTGGGCTGAACATTGATCTTATGTTCTCCTGGCATAGCTTGATTAAAAATACATTGAGATTTTTCAATTAAATTATAATAAGAAAGCAAATTACTTGTAATTTTTCTGGCATCGGTATTTGATCCTTCAACAGTAACTGGGCCAGTACGAGCTTTATCAAACTTGTAATTTTTAGAACCACACATGAATCGGGTACGGCAACCTAAGGGAATTTTAATATTTCCGCTTGAACTTTGAGAATTATTTGCTGACTTATCAAAAAAAGGATATCCTGTATATATTGAATTAGGTGTCTGAGAAAGTAATCCAATAGTGGGTTTATAATTAACTTCACAAATTAAACCGCCAGTTACTGCATCAGCATCCCAATTTGTATATTGAGATTGAAGGCATGGCCAACCACTAGCCAACGGTTCAGATTTTTGCGTAACCATTGCATAGTAATGAGTTAATTGTTGGGGTTCACCAACTTTATGTTTGGGAATTGCAGTTGTAAAACTTTCGTGCGTATTTGGGTGGCCGTAACATTCTTCGGCAAAAGTTTTATAATCATTTGCGCCTTTAGTTAATTCAATAGAGTTTGGTTTCATTGGATTATTTGAATCAAATCCAGTATATTTAATATTTAAACCTTCACCGCGGCCTAAAAGCCTAATAGCGTATGTTATATCTTTATTTTGATATAGTGTTGCCAATTCCGAATCACTACCGTTTGTTTGGAAAGCTTGTCTGACATTGCGAGTTAACACTTTACAATTTAAATGAGACACAAAAGCTCCAGGGGGCATTAAAGTATACTCACTGGGATTTAAATACATGAATGGTCTATCCCATGGAATTTCAGCTAAAGATGCTGTCATAAAATAGCTTGCACTATCACCAGTTTCATTTGGAGCAACAATTATTGTATGGCCAATTCCATAAGTTAGAAAACGATGAACTTTTTTAAATGTCATGGTTTGTCCGCTCGTCGAAGACAAAGGTCTAGCAATAGGCGTAAATTCTGCTTGACCTGATTCAGTTGCTCCTGCTGAAGCATTTCCTCCGCTGGATGCAAGGGCAGCTGCTGTTCCCGTTCTTTGTCTTTTACTTTGTTGCGAATCGGATGTTTCTGACCCTCGTTTTCCATTTTGTGTTGTTCCAGTTATTGGCGGCGAAGGCATTTCAATATCTTGGCCAGTTTGAGGTTCGTTTTCGCTATAAGCGTCACTATCCCAATTGATGGAATGAAAGTCAGAATTAGCAGAACTATCAGGAGCAGAATCAGGAACTTGAATTTCAGGTTCAGATTCCGGGGCAGGAGATTCAGGTGTTTCTATTTGGGGAAAAGAATCTTCTTCAGGATATGGGTGATTAATAGGTAAACCACGTCGCACAAGAGAAAGTATCCACTGTTCGTACGAATAACGACGTTGCCCCTCATTCAGGAGTTAAACTAATATTTTTCTCACTAGATGTCGCCACTATTATTTTCCCTCGATTTTAAGCGTATTTTATTTTCGCTCGATAATCCCCTTTTCCTTTTAACGCTCAAAGTTTTCTCTAGATGGCGCCAAGAGTATTATACGCCCTCTCTTAGAAGTTTAACATTCACCTGAGACTACTTTTAACTTTTTAAGACATTATTTTCCCATTCGTAGTAAGTAATTCTCGGTCTAGTGGTTAGCGCGCTTGCCTGCGAATCCAAGGGTCGTCGGATCGATTCCCGGCTGGGGCAAAATGCATTTTAGACTGAAATAAAAATCCAATATTCAAATAACTAACTCAGTAAGAATTAAGTAATTAGAATTAAATAAGTAATTAAAATGAGTCGATTACATAATCGAAGATGGCGGACGACACCACGTGCAAGATTACGGATCCAAGATGAATGACGTCACAAGAAATACCCCGTAAAAGATCACGGAAAATCACGTGACCATCCAAGATGGCGGATGACGTCATCCAACATGGCGTACAACCTCGTACAAGATCGCGAGAAAGTCACGTGACGACCACGCCCCCTCCTGACTGTTGAGTTGTTTCCCTCCTTCTGCCATTAGGTTTACGGCTCTTACTACTACCGCAATTGGCAAACGATTCATACTTTTTGACGACGTAAAAGGAAAAAAGTTTCCACCGGACTTCCCGTTAGCTCCAGGGGAGGGGTTCAGTAACTTAGACGATTTAAGGGAACACCTGGAAGGCAGAAATGCAGTTCAATTAGAAAAAAAAATTGCAATCCTGTCTCTCAAATTTTTCCTCCGGGACTTATTACCATAAGCTACATCTACTTCAGAAAGATGTAAATATTTAAAAAAAAAAAAAACCACTTCGGACCAACGATTATGTTTAATGTACGAACATTTCTACTTGGTCAAGTATGGGTTCACCTTTGGCTATCAGAACGTGCCCCATGACGAGTATCATGTAATTCAAACAAAATCGGTGCCGGTGCTGTTTTATAAAGTGAAAAGGGAATTTGTTGCGGTAAAAGATGATCGGCTGCGTCTCAGAAACGAAAATTTTTCCCATATAGATTTTCATAAATTTCACCAATACATATTGAAAAAACCCAACAAGTCTTTTGCCCTGAAACTGGGTACGACTTATTTATTTTGGCTCCGCAAAAGTGTTTATTTTCCTTCTTCAGGATGCAGACGACGGACCTCTCCGATTTGAAGGGGAAATGGCGGCTCGACGGCATTTCCCCTCCGACGAAGACGAAACGGAATATTTCAACGTCGAATCTCACCGTGATGGGCAACCTGTGTATACGTGCATTGAAGATACGAGTCAAATATCGACAGAATATTATTATCATCCTCAGCTATTGACCTCTCCCTATCCTTATCACAGTCAGCAGCTATTGACAGATTATCATCATCCTTCTTCCACGAGTCAACAACAAGGTCCCAGTCAGCAGTTATTGACAGATTATTCGTCTTCTACGAGTCAACAGCAGCAAATAATGTGACATTACGACGACGTTTATGAAAAACAAGGTCACAGTAAGCAGTCCTTCTTCTACGAGTCCAGCTGTTAACAGATTATCCCTCTACGAGTCAGTTATTGACAGATTAGCTCTCAACGAGTCAAGTGTTGACAGAATATCCCTCAACGAGTCAACAGCAGCAGCATACTCAGCTATTGACAGATTATCAATCTACGATTCAACAGCAGCAAATAATTAGTTACGACGACGTTTATATGCAACAAGGTCCCAGTCAGCAGCAGCAAATAATGAGTCCTCCTCCTCCGGTAGTTATTCCTAGTTAAGTGGAAATGAGTATGGAAACAACAAATATGCATCTGCCACAACAACAGCAAACTGAAAGTTTCACGTATCCTGTATACGAACCCATTAGTCCCGCACAACCATCTACGAACGAACTACAAACATTTAGTGAATCTACGAACGAATTTCAAACATTTACTGAATCTACGAAAGAACTTCAATTATTTAGTGAACTTTCAGAACTTGGGCCTGGAACTCCAATCGTGACCAGTTACAATAATATGACAAAAAAATATGAGGAACGAATAAAAGACTTGAGTGCATATCTAGACGAGTAAGAGAGGAAAAAAAAGGAAGACTTATTTAGAGGAACTTCTTCTGAAAGGTATTTCAATAATTTTAACTATTACTAACAACATAACCTTAAAATACACAACGTGTGATGACAGGATATTTAAAAAATTTTAATTGTCTCCCGGATGCATACATTGATTCTTCGTAACTACCACAGAAGCAACTAGAAAATTGACTTCACCATATTCAGGCCCCTACACAATTTTAAAGCAAATTTCTAAAGTTAATTATAAGATCAATAGACCAAATTTTCATACTAAACAGGATTCTGAAATTGTACATGCTTGTAAATTGAGATATTATAATGAACCAGAAAAATTGAAATTATATCATGAATAGTGACAATTTTCGTAAGTTCAGAGATCTATTTTTTTTTGTTTATTTTTTTTTTTATGTTTAACATCAATTGACTTCACATTAGGTGATTAAACTAATGCGTATTGTCTTCAAAAAAAAGGAAAAAATCCTATCCTTTATTTTTTATTATTATTTTTCATACTGTTATGTGGATAATTTTTTTGGATCTTGAACTTACCAATCCCGATTTTGACATTTCTAATACCTTTATCTTTCGTAATTTCTCTCCTTCTTGAAACCTCTGTCCTATCACCCCTTCTACCTTAGTTCTGAAGTCATCCCAAGTAACTGTAATTTAGTTACTTAATTTTCTTACATTTGTGTTTTCCTCTTCAGACACCGTGAGTGCTGAAAAAATATTACAAAGATATCAAAGTGCTTGAAACCTACATATGGCATGACCGCTCGTTGCCCTCCAATTTCTTTTATTCCTAGTTCCGAGTGGTGGTTGATTTTCGAGTTCAACGATCACTCGGAATTGATGAATGTTTACAAAATACTACCACAGTTATGACTCCATGCCCACTTTCTATTTTCTTCCATCATTGTCCTTTACAATGATGACTCGGGCTGTCATATTCTGTTGATAGATTAAGTTAGTCCACTTTACGGCTAAACTTTTTTCTTCTTCATTCGTTCAAAAACAATATTGGAGAAAAAATCCATTTTTCTTTTTACACAAAGAAACACAAACACGATAAATAACTTGAATTGAAAAATAACTTTTGAAAATAAGAAATGATTTGAAGAAAAATGAATAATTATTTGTTAAATAAATGAAAAGAATTCAAGTGTGTGAATAAAGTATTGAATGTGATTTTTGAAGAAAATGAAAAGAATTTAAATTTGTGAATAAAATACTGGAGGTGAATTTTGATAAAACATTTTTTAATGTGAAGTTAGAAAAAAGAATTTTGTGAAACAATTAGATATGTAAATTTTGAAAAGAAAAAAATATATTATCGAATAGTTGAAAATGTGAGTTTTTGAGAGAAAAAAAAAGATTAAATATATTGTAATGAAGGTATTATGTGGAATGTTTAATATCATTTGTACAAAGTGAAAAAGAAAAGAGTTTTGAAATGTATAATCTTTTGAGTTCTGATTTTTTTTTAAACCAAGATTTGAATTATTTTGTAATATATTTGCATTATGTTTTTATTGTACTTTTTTACTGTGTATTTTGATACCCTAGGTCACGTGATGCTGTGTGCCCTTATTTTTTTTTCTTTCTGTCAAAAGTTTTTTTTTTTCTCTTCCAAATTTTTTCCCTTTATCTTCCTCCAGGGTGAGTCTGCCAGCCAATGCTTGCATTGCTGGTCAGCCTCTTCTTGGCCAGGGGGAATATTCTATAACATTGAAAACTAAATAACTTTTTTAGACCCCTTTTTGAATTCTCTTTCGTTTTTGAAACATTGATATTTTTTAGATGTGCCCCAGCCCGGGAAACTAACGCGGGAAAGATTATATAATGTGAACTAAAAATAGTAACTAATAGCAATATCGGTGCATCGTCACGTGGCATGTTGCTAGAGAGAGTATAAAAGGTTCTCGCAAGCTTTTCGCGGGGATTCCCGATGTAAATATTTTGTAACAACGTTGATGTTGGTGTTCGTCTTTGTATTGTGTTGAATGTGTATTTCCAATGATGAAACTCAAATAAACCCATGATAACTGGACTATGGTCACCACTGTTTTATACGATGGCTTCATAGACGGACATTCGAGAAAATGAAACGCTACTGTAACGGTGATGTTATATATATGTTTGTGTGTGTGTATCTTGTTTCAGATTTACTCTGTGTTCAATGGCATCCTTTTTAATGATAGGAGGTAATTCTGTGTCTCTTTTCAAAAATTATTACCTTTTCTGTTGTATTATATGCTATAAAAAACCAATGTATCCCAGTTTTTGTCATGTTGTCATCTGAAGCATCATTTAGATATCAAAATTGATGTGGTAACAGTATTAGAATAACGTTAGTTGTGCATTTTTAATGCCAAATACCCATGAGCTTAAGTGTTGGTAGTCAGTTCGTTTGTAGAATAGTTTTCTTCTTTCTCTTATCTGATTGTTTAATGTTATTTTACTTTCCATTTTCGAGAACACACTTAAGTGTTCTGGACAGCAAAAAAGTGCTGCAGACCCTACAATAATTGAATGCATGCGGCTCTTTCCTCGAAATCCTGTACATACCAATCTGTTATGATTTTAAATTTTTCTTCAGGATTCTTAATGAGCTGCGTTTTTCCACCGCTCTCTGGCATGTGCTCGATAAGGAAAACAAAATACTTCAAAGATAAGATAAACATCCCCGATGATTGAAAAACCTCCGATAAGATAAATATCCCAGCTAAGGAAAACAGCGTATGGGTATATATAGGGGAGAAACGCGTCTGTGACCATTCGCTAAAAAGATGAATAACATGGTAGTCGTGGATTTTGAAGGGTTCCGAAACAACTCCGGTGGATTCATCGTGAAGGAATTGGCTTACAAGAACATCTATAACGAGAACCATGGGAGATGAACTTTCAAACCGCCTCATGCCTGGGAAGCCCTGAAACCTAAACGCCAGCAAGAAAACATGTGGTTAACCTACCACCGACACAACTTTGAATGGGACGACGGATACCTCCCATACTTGTCGTTGGACGTGGTAATAGACTTTTTTGCTGCAACGCGTACGGACGTTTATGTGAAAGGCAACGAAAAAAAAAAGTTTTTCGAAATGGTTTCCGGCAAGAAAAATTTTATCGACATAGACGATTTGGATTCGACCCCGACTCTGCAATTGCCGTTATTTAAGGTCCAATGCCCAGACCACCTGGACGTTTCACCATTTTGTGCGGCAACAAAAGCGGACGCCTTGGCTCATTTGTTATTTTTAAAAGCCGTACGACCTTCTCAGTGTGTAAATATTGTCATTTGTAAAATTGTATTTTGGAAATGTATGTGTAAAATATGTCATTTTGTAAATATATCAATAAATGAATAAAAAGACACATACAAAGAGAAAAAAAAATCTCTGTGTGTGTCTTTTAAAAAAAAAGTATTGATCCAATATTAGCCCTATATACATGACATTTATTTCACAGTTTTTCATGAATTAAATGAAACATTTCATATTGATCGATCGTTGAATTTAAATTTATCAAAGAGATGAAAAAATATTTTTTAAATCTACATTCAAATTGCTAAATAGTCCAGGAGGAATTATTTTAAAGTTTATGGAAAGACATTAACATTATCTTTTTCAAAATTTACATTCTCATAGGGTCCGACAGATGAAAATAATGGAAAGACTCACAATTTACAAGAGTATTTAGATATATATTTTTTGTAACACTTTACGGGTTTGATTGAATAAAAGTGAAACCAAGCTGAAATGAAATTTGAAAGTGTAAATGAAATTGGTTTAAAAACTAAAGATTCTTTAAAAAAAAAAATTTGTAAAGTCTTATCTTTCCGAGACCGTGTCGTCTGTTTCGTCATCTCTCTTTTTCCAAGGACGATATAAACATCCTATTTTTCGATAACACACCCCAATCTGAGGAACGTCCAATCATTGAATTACTTCGTGTTAATCTTTGCACGCGCACACTTCTTATGTATAAATATGTCATTTTTTGTAAATGTGTAAAGATGCCATTTTGTAAATATATTAATAAATGGCATGTGCTCGATAATCGAAACAGGATGTGCTTCATCATCCCCGCTAATATTGAAACAGGATCCCCAATAATCAAAACAGGTTGTGCGTCACAGATACCAGATAAGATAAACAGCGTTTGGGTGTATATATATAGGGAGGAGAAACGCATCTGTGATCATTCGCTAAGAAAGATGTTTTCCTTGATAGTAGTCGTTTTCGAAGGATTTAGGAACAACTCCGGCGGTTTCGTCGTAAAGGAATTGGCGTACCGAAACATTTATAACGAGAACCAGGGACGGTGGACGTTCCAACCACCTCATGCCTGGGAAGCATTAAAACTTCAACGCCAGAAGGAAAATAGGTGGTTAACGTACAACCGCCACAACCTCGTCTGGGATTACGGAGACATCCCCTACTCGCCGTTAGACGTCATATTCGACTTTTTCGTTTCAACTAGCACGGACGTCTATGTAAAGGAAAACGAGAAGAATAGGTTTTTCGAAATGGTTTCCGGAAAAAAAAATTTTATAGACGTTGACGACATTGATTCGACACCGACCAGTGAACTGCCGTTATTTAAGGTCCAATGTAAAGACCACCCGGACGTTTCACCGTTTTGTGGTGCGACAAAAGTGGACGATTTGGCCCATTTATTGTTTTTAAAAGCCGTGCGACCCTCACGTACTGTGTAAAATATTGTCATTTGTAAATTGTAAATGTATATTTTGTAAATATATCAATAAAAAAAAGACACAAACAAAGAGAAAAAAAATCTCTTTGTGTGTGTCTTTTTTTAAAAAAAGCAAGTATTGATCCATTATTGGCCCTATATACACTGAGTGGCCAAAAAAAAAAAGTCGCGACGTCAATTAACATATTCAAATTGTGAAAGAGGAAAGAAAGGTGACGTATTCAGAAAATTTGCATACGTTAGCGCTCACTACTACCTTTAAATAGTGAAGAGGCAGTGTGCAACGAATCACAGAGAACTCAAAACAGACTCAATTTCCCGCCTGATCAACAAGACTGCAACTAAGCTCTACAACAGCTTCCCAAACCACCAAAATGAAGAAACTAGAAAACAAGCGCACTACAGAAACCTTAACCACAAGTATCCTTAATCCGCTCACGCATGCTATCTCGACTACGACTCGCTAAGCACCAAAAACAACCCCCTGCCCAACCCCCAACTTGACCCAGCCCTTCACACGGCCTCCTAACCTTGTCTCGAGTCTATTCTCGCTGTGGCTATTTATAGCTGGTATGGAAAAAAAAAATGTCAAAAAAAAAAAAAACTCGTTGCTGTGGGATTTACCTGGAACATTTCTTTCTTACTTATTTTAAACCTTTTTAATCTATGGGGAAAAAATATAAAATTTTATAAAAGTAAAAAAAAAAAAACATTTTGTTAAACAAACCACTCGTTGATAGAGACCAACAAACCGTCCATGAAATTGGACCCTTTTGCCCTCCGGGGACAATGAAGTTAACTTTTATGAATGATACCCTCCGACGTTTGCTCGCACGGAAATTGGGTAAAAGGCCCCTGCGGGGCCTGATCGCCCGCCAACAAATTTACGTGATGATGATGATGTGCAACGAATCATTTGAAAGCAATCATGTCTAGAGAAGTTACATGCAGTCGTGGAAAAGGCGTTTCGGAGTTCAAGAAGGGCCAAATTATTGGGCTGCGCCAAATGCTGAAATCCTGCAAGGAGATTGCCAAAATTACCGGCGTCGGATTGCGAACTGTCCAGCGTATTATTAAATCGTGGAAAGAGCTGAGTGAAGAAACATCCTCGCGGAAAATGTGTGGTCGAAAAACGATCCTCAACAATTGTGGCCGAAGACCACTAAAACGAATAGTGAAATGTAATCGTAAAAAAACAACCCTACAACTTACAAAAAGCTTCAATACGGCAAGCAAAACCATTCCCACCCGTACAATGAGACGAGAACTCCCAGGAATGGGCCTAAACAGTTGTGTTGCAATAAGAAAGCCTTTAGTTACTGAGACTAATCGGAAAAAGAGACTCCAATTTGCAAGGGATCACAAAAATTGGACTCCTGAGCAATGGCAGAAGATTATGTGGTCCGATGAAAGCCGATTTGCTCTATTCCAACATGATCGTCGCATCAGAGTTAGAAGGGAAGCGCATGAAGCATTGGACCCATCATGTACCGTACCCACTGTTTAAGCCTCTGGAGGAAGTGTTATGATCTGGGGATGCTTCTGCTATTCTGGGCTAGGTTCAGCAACATTGTACAGTAATAAAATGAAGTCTACAGATTATCTGAGCTTACTGCTTGACCATCTTATCCCTTCAATGCATTACTTTTTTTCCAGAAGGTAATGGCGTTTTTCAGGATGACAATGCTCGGATTCATCGAGCTCGCATTGTAAATAACTCGTTCCAAGAGCATTATGATTCATTCGAGTGCTTGAACTGGCCTCCCCAAAGCCCTGACCTCAATCCCATTGAGAATCTTGGGATGTCATCGAGAGGTCATTGAGAAGTAACTCTACTCTTCCTTCTTCACTGGACGATCTCGCCGAAAAATTGATGTTATTGTGGCCAAAAATAAGTGTCCAGAAGTTGCACGATTTGGTACAATCAATGCCAAAACGAATGCAAGCTGTCATTCGTGCCAAAGATGGTCCTACTAATTATTAGTGACTGCGACTTTTCTTTTGGCCACTCAGTGTACATGCCATTCAGTTCACACTTTTTTCAAATAAATTAAACATTTCATATTGAACGTGTAATTTAAATTTATCAATCAAAGAGATGAAAAAAAATTTTTGTTACAGGAGGAATTACAAAGTTTAAGTAGGACATTACAAATTTATTAAATCTTTATTCAAATAGTCCAGGAGGAATTTTAAAATTTATAGATTTTTTTTTTTTTTTTAAATCTTTTTTCAAATCATTTTTTGAAAGTGTGATAAATGGTTGCCCGAGCACGATGCACGTATTTATCTAGTTGTCTTATTTCAACAAACTGCGAACGTAAACGTTTCATTTTTAACGGAGAAATGCGTAATGGAAAAAGTAGACTTATGGAATTGATTGCAAAATGCTTTGGTGCGCGTGCACATTTGATCCGATGCGTCAATGTTATATGAGGGAGGGTCACCTCGAGCAGTAGTCCATTGATTTCGGTGGAAACAAGTCATTAATTCCATACACCGTAAGTTTTCTCAATAATGTCTCTCTTAGATATTTTGGGACGTCAGCCTCTTGAACACGTTGACTGCCGAACGAGTTTACAGAGAGATTTACTTCAGGACACGTATAGAATGTTTTAAAGTTTTCCATCCTACATAATTTTCTTACCAAACCGTTTTCGTATTATATTTATTACGTATTCCTTACCGTTATTTCAAAGAATATAATTTATAATAATTAATATTCAATAGTTTTGTTACTTCCTCTGCGAAATATCTTTTCAAACACATACATGTTTCATATCTTTCTCTTTAATGTCATTATTAGTACACGAGTTTTTCCAACTTTCCATCGACAAAAATGATGACGTTATCTGAACTGACACTGGAACAAATATTAGCAGCTGTCCTCAAAGAACTGCAACCAAAGGACGAAGTTATGTTGAATGAAGGGTTCCCCGTGTACATCGTAACTATACGACGAGCAGTAGCAGCTGGAGATGCAGCAGTAGGATCCGAAGGAGGACAAGAAGCCAAACGTATTCACAAGATCGTAAACATGCAAATGGATCGAATTAGAAAGCATTCCATACGGGGCATACCCGTGGACGAGTTGGGACTTTGCTGTGACAAAGAACTGTGTTAGCATTGGAACATTTACACATCGATCCTGAGCAGGATACATGTGCTAGGGGACCGTCGTCGACCCACTTTGCTGAACAGGGCGACGGAATTTCATGCTGCCGCATGGGTACCTCTAGATCCGTTCACTTATGCGGAAGTAGCAAAATTTGAAGAAAGAACTGGATGTACAAATAGTTGTGATTCTAGAGAAATTGAACAAGTTTTTTTTTTTTTTTTGACAGTATTGTTAAATTTTTTATTCGCAAATAAGCTATTTATTTATATTTTTTGGTTTCATACAAAAGGGCCTCGCGGAGTCAGCAAATCCACTTAGGGCTGCATAACGAGCACTATGATGTGATCAAGAGTCTCAAAGAGTTTTATGCTAGCAATTTTTATTGCGAAAACTTTTGATCACAAACAAAATCACCAATGTCCTGATACTTGCCACATTTGTTTCCGTGAGAAGTACACAGAGCAGCAGCCAAACCGTTGCTCGGATTGTGATCGCCTCTGCAAATCTGATGCTTGTCTCAATGGAAAAAAAAGCAAGAAATGGAAATGAACAGTACTCTCTATTTGCGATCGGGTAAGTTATCATTGTTTTAGTTATTTAATTTATGTTTCAATATACGTTTCTTTTCAAATGCTAATTCTTATTTTAATGTTTTAGATATACCAGTGCTCCAAATGCTGCAAAGAAATTCGGTGGCAGGAGTGCGCGAAAGAGGATCTTAAGTGTGGAGCTGGGAGATGTCCACCGTGTGACGCATTTGTGAATCCCGAAGAGCACTTATGCCGTTTGCGTTCCGTTGACCAGAAAAAGCCATCGGAATTGATAATGAACAGAAAAGTCGAAAAGTGTATGCTGAAAAAATCGTTGTTCCATTGATGATTATCTGTAACAGCAATAATTTCTTATCCCTCTTTAAAAAGCTTAAAAACAAAAATTTATAATAATGTATCTTAATTTTTTCTTTATTCGAAAAAAATGTTTAAAAAAGCATCTGTGAATCTCGAAGAGCATTTATACTACCTGCGTTAAATTGACTCGAAAAAGATATCGAATCGGCTGGTCCATTTCGACTTTGAAACGGATCAGTCGTCCGGTCGGCACACAGTGAACTTAACCGTAACTTAGCGCGCCGATGGGAGGGAGCATGTGTTCCAAGGCTACACAGCTTGGGATGATTTCTGCACTTGGCTGTATACGGCCTCAGCACAAAGGATTCACCGTGAAAGAAAAATAGTAATAATATCATATTTACTGATTTTTATTAATAATTTTAGCCAAAACTTCAGCTCACATCAGTGAAGATACCGTCATCAAGAAAAGGCTTAAATATCGGACCAAATTAGGTAGCTATAAGATTAGCACTTCTTGTAAGTGACTTGAAATGTACAAGCAGTTTTATTTATTCATTTTGCATCTTAAATGTTTAGTCAACTTAAAAAGACCGAAAAATAGACGACTCCAGCGATGAAGAACCAAACACCAGCAGCAGTAATCAGTATTAGAGCAATACGTTAGGTAATTAATCATTTAACATTTCTTGCCAAGTTTTGAAAAATGTAGACAACAGAAATAGAAACAGATTCTACAATAAAGCCGTTTAACGCCTATCTAGGCAAAGGTTTATTATAGAAACAAAGCTATTCAGAAATTTAATGTACATAGGATTGTGCAGCTCTGCGAATGGAGGGGAAACCATTCGAAATAGATTTATTTTTCCGTTCGAGATGTTGAATAGAATTGAAGATGGGTTAGATTTGCTGAAAGAGCACATAAACAAAGAAAAGGCTTCGTATAGGTAGTGGGGGATTGAAGCCTTTGCTATACTAAGCTATATTAACCCAACACTGCGTCGTGTTGTTTTTAAACAAAACCTCTATTTTCGTTCACTAAGCTCTTGTTTTGTGTTATTTTTAACAAGTGGCGCATTCTTTCGTTTTATTTTTTTTTTTGCAAGATCATATTATTTAATATAGCATCCCCTAAATCTTCTAAACTTGGCTCCAGGCTAATCTTTTTTTAAAAAATCGACATCTACCGCAAAAAAAAAAAAATAAAAAATTGCGCAGTGTAGGGTTATATTGGTGCCTTGTCGACTATTTGAACTGCATAACTTAACGATTAAAAAGTATAAAGAATTGAAAAATGACTGCAGAACATTATGTACGCAACTCGTCAGTCCAAAAGACAAGTATTACTGTAAATCTATAAACGGAATACGGCTAAAATATACCGTAATAGAATAACGTAATGACATTTTGAACTTTTATGGATCTGAAGTAAAGTAGATGAGAGATTATTTAACGGCAAATAACTATCATTCAGTATAATCATAAAATTTGCTTTAAAGATCTTTACTATATATCTGAAAAATACGATGAATTAAAAGACGAATTCTCAAGTATGAAATGGATTTTAAACAATGTGGTAGAAAAACTCTGTGGAAAAGTTATTCAACAACTTTACGGAGAAATTTCCCGATTATACATCGTTCTTAACAGCACAAGAACGTTGTATTCTTTCAAGAATTCATTTACAAAATGATCGAATATAAAAAAACAAATAGAAGATTACAATAATTTACACTACAGATTAATGAGTGATTCTGCTTGCATTATAGAAATTTAAGAGAAGTTTTGAAAATTGATGAAGTAATTAAGTTTTGTAAATCTTACTATTTGTATTTTTATTGTTTTCTCAACTGACAATTTTCTTTTTTTCTTTCTTAGTATATATACCAATGCCCAAAATGCTGCAGAGTAATTCGGAGACAGGAATGCCATTAGAACAGCATCGTTGCAGAAGCTCGAAGTACCCTTCGTGCCATAAATTTGTTAACATGGTGGAGCTTTAAGCCACCTGTAGCCGGTTAATCCGAAGAAACGGTCTAGACAAATATTTTTTGACTTCGAAACGGATCAGGCAACAGGTGAGAACTTTGTAAATTTTGTCGTAGCGAAATACGCCGACGGGAGGGAAAAAGTGTTCTGTGGGTGTATTCAGCACGTGCAGAGTGGTTTTTTACTCCTCCGCACAAAGGCAGTCATAGCTCACAAAATGAAGGGGTATATTTTATTCGATTCATTGTTTTCATATTAATTTTTCTTTTCCTACACATTCATGTTGTGTTCATTATTTTGTAGGTTTGACGGACAATTCACCATGGTCTAGCTTTTAGAACAGGGCATTGCTCCGGAGACCGTGCCAAATGGATCAAAACTTATGATTCAACATAATTCTCTAAATATTAGAATACTCGATTCCTTCAACTTTTTGCCGATGGCTCTATCCACTGTTTCAAGAGCTCAAGACAGGGAGACTTCCTGCATCTCTTTAATACCTCATCCCACATGATGAAACTCTTCCAGATGTAAAACACTACTGCCCAGATTCAATGTCTACCGACCCAGAGAAAAGTTTTTGGCATGGCCTGAAGCCCATAAAGCGGACGTGTTCGATTTTAAAAAAGAAATTGAACTATTTCAGGTACTGTATTCGTTCTTTTTGTACACTAAAAATATTAAAAGTATTTCTTTTTTTTTTTTCCTTTTCTAGGTTCGACGTGGATATTATAAGAAAAAGTTGCATGTTTTTCCGGTGCCAGTTCATTGAAATAACAGACGTTGACCCCTTCTGGTGAGTTTGTTTCAATTTGCATTTATTATTTGATTCCTCCTTCATACTAATATTTTCAAGTTCCCTTTCTTTGTTTTACATTTAGCTAAATCACCATCGCATCAGCATGTATAGCCGTGCACAAGAGTTCACACATCAAACCTAACGCCATTGCAAAGGTACCAATTGGAGGATACACCAACAACACCAAGTACAGCATACTTCCTTGCAGACTAGGAGGTAAAGGTAAATTAATTGACAGAATTCAAAATTATTATGGCATTGCCATACGAAGCAATGCAGGTAACCTGCAAAACATGATGAGTGGCGTGATGCCGCATTGTTCCATTGTGTATCCGGCAAGAACACTCCTTTGCACGGTCAATGGTCTCAAAGCCCTGAAAGTTGGTGTCGTTTCCAAAAGGCAAAAGCTATGGGGAACCCACTCGAAGAAAAGAGACAGACTGCCAAACAAAATTATCAATTTGATAAAGCCTGTGTATTTGAAACTGTGTTTGTTCTGAAAATTTTTTTAGCAAAGTGTCTTCATGGCAAGACTCGAAACTGTAATGAAAGTTACAATAATGTTTTATGGAGTATTTTGCCTAAAAATATATTTATTGGACTTGAAACGTTTCGCTTAGGTGCACTATTAGCCGTAATAATTTTTAATTCAGGATATAGTGGCTTATTGCCAGTCGTTCAAAGCGCAAACATTATTCCTCCTGAAAATCTCGTACATGAGTTTGCAGATTTTGATTAGCAACGTTTCTCATTTTCTGTCAGATATTCTTTGGAAGCTACAAAATTGTCTCGAAAAAAAAAAAAGGAAAGCAGCACATAAAACAAAATACACTAAGGATGAAAAGAAGGTCAAGTGTCCTTGTATGAAGGGTTTTAAAATCTGTCTGCATGTTTTTTCTTTTGATGATATAATATTTTTCAAAGACGCTTTTACATAAATATTCATTTGTAAAACAAAAATTATATAATTAAGTTAATATTTAGGGAAAAGAGAGGGAGTGTTTTTTATGTGTGAAAGATTTAACACATGTAATGCATAAAATTTTGCCTACAGTGATTCCTTTTAATGTATTCGATATTTCAACAAAATACGTACATTTAGATGTTCAAACTTAATTCTTATTGCCACTATAAACTTGATGCAAAATTTGAAAAAGTTCGGGTATTGATTTGTTGAAAAAAGTTTATTCTTTTGTTATATAGCGATTTTGGGTCTTTTTAACTATGTAATTTTTCAACTTTTCCATTTTAAATCTTTAAATGCGTTTTTCTCTAAAACTGATTTTTCATATTTTGCACCACCGTGACACTGATATCTCAAAAAGTTCTTTAACTAAACTTTTAAAACTTTGCATCAGTATTAAGCTTTATTGCAGACATCTTTTGAACTACAAACTAAGACCAGAGAGAACTACAAACCAGAGAGTATTTATATTTTTTATGATTTTTTTTTATCGGTTATAAATCGGAATTTCGTAAGTGTTTGGCCCCTAATTCAGTAATGAATAGGAATTGTTCAAAGATAATAGTTCAAAACATGGCTACCATGTTACTCAGGACGCTATTAGCCAAGTTTTGTTATTATATGCATTAAAAAATTTTTGATGGCGTTTTTCCGCAATGTGCAAAAATGCCTAGTTTCAGCCCAAAACTGCCAATTTTTTCAGAAAATATATTAATATAAACTTTTTTGGGGGGGATTTTTATATAAGTTTTTACCACGAATTTAAAAAAAAATTAGTTTAAAAATAAATTTCTATCAATATTTGAAAAAAAAGTTGTCGCAACTAGTCAGATACCTTAATTTGTAAACAAGTTTGCCCTCTCCTGACTTAATTTAATTTCCCTATTACAGAAGACTTCATGTTTGGACTTCCTTTCTGGTGTTTTACTGTGAGACAGAGCAGCCCATGTAATCTCTCGTTTGGGTGCAAAGGTAATTGCCAGATGACTTATGGTGTTGCATTGGGAGGTCGCGCCACTCATGATGTCAGTAAGTAATGGATACCCTCACGGTCGTAGTTATTTTTTAATTTTGCGAGTCCCTACTTTATTATTGAAAGCGGTCTAGTTATTTCGAAATTGGTAAGAACATTAAAAATGTACACAAGATGTCTTAAGACTATAACAAAAATTACCTTTTTTGTACTTTTTCCAACAACTTCGAAACTCTGACTGCATGCTTTTTTCTTGTTTTTACCTTTTATTGACACAATTTTGAATTACACGTATGTTGTATGATTTTGTATATATACGCTCATGGACAAAAAAATTAGCTAACCAAGAAATAATTGCGGGATCGTAAGTTAACCTGGCATGAAAGTACATGCCGGGGAGATATGCAAATGATCAGCAATGCAGCATGATTGCGAATTACGTGTAACAGGTAGAGGGCGTTTAACGTCGTTCTCCGTGATGTATAACACAGGTAACCAAAGCTTGTTTGAGTGTGCTGAATCGTCAGCTGTCAGCTAGGCCGCTCTGATTGTGTTGTGAGTAGGTGTTGGGACCAGTGGACCCGAGAGTTGTCATTTACACGAAGACCAGGCTCAGGACGCCCTCGAGAGACCGCGTAAGAAATGCACGCGTACAGCCAACTGCATCATCGGTTGCCATCCAGGCACAGGGAGCACCTTCACTAGGGGCCCCAGTGTCTTCTCGAACCATACGAAGGCGCCTGGCTAAAGGACATTTGATATCACGGCGCCCATTACGTGTGCTGCCCACCCATCGACGGGCTTTGCTTAAATCTTGCCTTTGCTTAACAGCGACACACCGCTCCCACAGCTGGTGTGATGGTATAGGGGTGCCATTGCCTACGATACACGGTCACCTCTAATCTTGATCCGTGGCACCATGACATCCTACAACCACATGTGTTGCCACGCATGGCACGGCTCCCGGGAGCCAGTTTCCAACAAGACAATGCTGGGCGTCACACAGCAAGGATCTCTAAAGACTGTCTCCGCACTGTTACTACCCCTCCTTTGATTGCCCGATCCCCAGATTTGTCTCCAATCGAGCATATCTGGGAACATTTGGGACGGCTAGTTGTACATCCCAAGAGTTTGAACGAACTAGAGGCAAGGTTACAGCAAATATGGAACGAAATGTCTCAAGACATCATACAGAACTTGTATGCCTCAATGCCCGATCGCATCGTGCATTCGCGAATAGAGGGGGTCCAACAGGGTATTAAATTCTCTGCTCTTGTACCTGTTTCTCTAACATAAATGATCCTTTTTTTTAAATTTTCTGATCATTTATTTAGATCAAAGTAGTCCTTACGTATGTGAAAATTTCGTTTCATTTTAACAACTCCTTCTTGGTGAGCTAATTTTTTTGCCAATGAGATATGTGTGTGTGTGTGTGTGTGTGTATCTTTCGTTTCAGATTTACTCTTTATTAGCTTTGTTCAGTGGCAGCTTTTCTTAATGACAGGAGATAATTTTGTATTTCTCTTTTCGTTTTTAAAATGAATCTTAAAAGTAGGAATTTCCTCTGCTATCAAAATTATTGAATGGTACATTGATCGATGATTCGCGACCAGTGTTTTCTATCATTTCTTCAACAGCGTCAAGAATGATCCTTATTTAAGCAAATAAAAAGTGGAAAAATATATTTGAATTAAACTGAATTAAATTATATGGTCAAAGGGACATATAATTTCACTCTAAATTCATTTGCATAGTATGACCATTAGGGACAAATTTAAAATCTTTCGTGTTTGATCACAAAAAATGATATCACTCTGCGTAACTCAAAATGTACCGAACTTCTTTATAAGTACTGCAGGGGAACAATATCTCAAAACAAATTATCACCATAGATGCGTTTAGATTTGTTTTGCCAGCATACAATGGAAAATAATCATACTACCGAAGGAGAAAAATTCATACTATGCTTGATACATCAACTGCTTGCTTACTTTCGCATAACATTATGCGAAAACTTCTGACATCATTGGCCATAAATCCACCATACACCATACGCGGCGTTAGTTTGGCTCAAAAATTTGTAAAAAACATAATTGTAAGGACCAGCGGAACAAACGACCTTTTAAGTATGTATGAGTATGATATAAAGTATACAAAAGGCACCCTAAACTTAGAGGCTGATATGCTCTCAAGAGATATTTTGTCGGCATCCATGGAAGGAATAAGCAGACTTAAAGTGGTGATAGACATGGCTAGCGAATACGGATTTGAAATAAATTTCAAAAAGTCAGAATTTTTAAAGAAGCGTATTGAATTTCTAGGTCATATTATAGAAGGTAAAATTTACCCCTCTACTTTAAAAACCCAAGATGTATTAAGCACAAACCAAGTTCAGAGCTATTAAGGCCTGTACCGTGTATTTCCGTAAATTCGTGCTTCTATAATCAGTAATTACCAAGCCATTAAGCGATTTACTTAAAAAGGACAAGAAATTCACCTTCGGAGCTGAAGAAAGAAATGCGTTTGTGAATTTAAAATCATTGTTGGCTGAGAAACCAGTACTCGCTATTTACACTCCAGCTTATGATTCCCGTCTTTAGCTCCCTATTTACCGTTTTTGGATATTTGGAATTGAATTATGGATTTGAAACAAATGTACGAAGAATTGATGACTCTGAAGAAGAATCACGAGCCGCTGATGTCAGACTATGAAGCTACCAAAAAAGAAGTCAGCACTCTAAAAGAAGAAGTAAAAAAGTTAAAGGACAATCATCATCATCACCACGACCACTCCATTTGGTCATTACGAATTCCTCTTTATTGTGACGCTGCTGTGCGCCACAATATAATAATTTATACAAAAAACCATAATCTTTTAAAATTTCACAAAGTAACAGTTGGTTCGTGATTTCTCGTACATCTGGTCAGGTTATCTTTATCGCAGAATAATCAGATTTGTATATATCTTTGAACCCTTGAAATCAAACAAGTTAGCTACACGTGTAACAACGGCGAATGTGAACACATTCCAATCCATGAAGGAGTCTAAAATCCAAACACTCGTAATCAATTAAGTAAAGTTGACATTACACGATTGTAAAACTGACCCTTCATCTCCTACGCGTGATCGACCACAGCAAACTTGCTAATCGGGAAACGCAAATATGTTACGTGGGAAAGCTCAAGTCTTATATCAGGAAAGGGGCGAAAGTCCCGAATTCAGAAGTTATAAAAGCCTCGACGATGATTATTAAGGGATGGAGAAGATAAAAGGGTGCGAAGAGAATTGAATACAACAGGAGAGAGATAGTTAGGAGAGAAGCAGAGAGAAAGGAGAGAGAGAGAGACCGCAGATTAGAGATGCGTGGTGAGTATGTCTCCATCAACCTATTTCCCCCTTGTACATAGTTTTTACATAACTGTGTTTAAAATGTTAAATGTGTTGTTCAATCATATTCCCCCTCTGTTGTAAGTGTAATAAATTAGTAATTTAAATGATTCAATGTTTCCTTTCATTTTCTTGTGTCTTTTGACCAGCATAG
Organism: Octonoba sinensis; assembly: GCA_038502835.1. NCBI lineage: Eukaryota > Metazoa > Arthropoda > Arachnida > Araneae > Uloboridae > Octonoba > Octonoba sinensis. The sequence continues at coordinate 84,853,782 of CM076605.1, read as the reverse complement.
TAAACGTGCGGAGGAGGGGTGTGATATTATGCCTTTCGGTCTAAGAAATGCGAACCAGACCTTTGAGCGATATATCCATCAAGTACTATTCGGGTTGGATTTTTGCATACCTTACGTTGATGATTTGCTTATTAGTGCCACCAGGCTCCCGTTTCAACAAACTCAAAAGCTTCGGCTAAGTGGTTATGGCGTCTGTTGCAGAAAGTACTCGCTATTTACAATCCAGCTTATGATTCCTGTCTTTAGCTCCCTATTTACCGTTTTTGGATATTTGGAATTGAATTATGGATTTGAAACAATTGATGACTCTGAAGAAGAATCACGAGCCGCTGATGTCAGACTATGAAGCCACCGAAAAAGAAGTCAGCACTCTAAAAGAAGAAGTAAAGAAGTTAAAGGACAATCATCATCATCACCACGACCACTCCATTTGGTCATTACGAATTCCTCTTTATGCCTTTCGGTCTAAGAAATGCGGACCAGACCTTTGAACGATATATCCATCAAGTACTATTCAGGTTGGGTTTTTGCATACCTTACGTTGATGATTTGCTTATAGCATCATCAAGCGAGGAAGCGCACATTGATCACTTGCGCCATGTTTTTAACCACCCAACACAACACACAACGTGACTGCCTGCTCACTGGCAGTTAAGGTAGCAGTTAAAAGTTATTTGAGTGGTTTCATTAGTTGGAATGTTTGGAGTTCGGGAACCACCACACTTATTTTAGTTTTTCATAAGCATCATTATACGTTAAGAAATAGATCTAAATCAGTAAGTGACATCTCAAAGCAGAACGGACATAGTTTCACGTACTTCAGACATCTGTATAGATTCTTGAAGAAAGATACTATTTTATGAGATCATGAAATTAATTGCCGCTCACATAAAGCAGAAAAACTAAACTGAATGACCGGAATTCAGGCATCTGAGTTTTCAATCAACACTTCAGTTTGTAAAACATGCAGATTTAAAGCCCATTATACTCCCAAATGAAAACAGTACAACTAATATCCACAATCATTCACAGCAAGAGCTGCCTTCAATATCCCCGATGAATGTGCATGTGCGATAATAGGACCGCAAGCTTTACGTGCCATTTCGTCATTGGATTTTTTTCGCCATTATTAATCAGGATGTGGACGGTATTAAGTGTACTAAAACAAGTATGATTCTTAGTCGACCAATATATGTTGAATATGATGTTCCATTTAGCCAAATTATATGCACAACTTCCAATATATATTGAATATGATGTTCGAGTTGTCCAAATCATATGAAAAACTTTCACTACAAAACTTCCACGTTGGCAAAGATGGCACAAAATGGAGTAAAATTAAAAATGTCAACTTCTTAAAATATCCGACTACAATCAAATGAAAACATCGGTGATGCAAAAAATGCATGTTCGATAATTGATTCGTGGCAGCTGTTGATTGAGGATAGTATTCTAATGAATAATCCGAGTTACACTATTAAGTATTTTGAGATTATAGCACATAATTTTGAGAAAGATTGTGATGCTAAAGATACAACAAAAATAGAAATAAAGGCATTGATTGAGCTTTTGTACTTTAGAGGGCTCCACAAATAAGCGCATGTAGATGACATGTGTTTAGGGCTTTTAGACTTTTACTTTGTTTTGTTCTACATTTCAGATGTTTTTGTCATGATGCGAAACGTGTGTGGCCGCCATGACACCCTGATTAATCAATGTTTATGCAATGCTTTTTATATATTCCATTATTATGCCTGCAAGATGCGAAATGAGTGGTTCCAATGGCCAACATGATCAGTGTTAATGCAAGTTCTTAAATTGCTTGGTACATATTCCCTTATTGAGCTTTTAAAAGGGAGCATCGTTACTGGAGCCAAGATGTTAAAAGTACTTGTAGAATAGACTGACCATGCGACAAAAATACCTACTTTGACAAAGTGGATGAAATTAAGACAAAAGAAACATTTGGAAGATCTTCCTCCAATTATTGAAAATGAGATTGCGAACAAGGCAAATATATATACTCCATTAACTGACTAATCTAATGCTGTTACAGACTTATCCGAAAATGCAGTTTCGTACTTTGCTGGTATGTTGCTAGAAAATCAGAAAAGATCGTTGTGATCTTTTTCAAGAAACAATCGGAAACTGTACGTGGATGACATTTTGTCGGCATCCATGCCAGAAGAAATAAGAAGACTTAAGGATTTGTCTAGCGAATATGGATTAGAAATAAATTTTAAAAAGTCGCAATTTCTAAAAAGCGTATTGAATTCCTAGGTTATATTATAGAAGGTAAAATTTACCCCACTACTTTACAAACCCAAGCTGCATTAAATTTCCCTAAACCTAAAAGCACAAAACAAGTTCAGAGCTATTTAGGTCTTACCAGGGATTTCGGTAAACTCGTGTCTCTATTATCAATAATTGCCAGGCCATTAAGCGATCTACTTAAAAAGGACAAAAAATTCCCCTTCGAAGCTGAAGGATGCGTTTGCGAGTTTAAAATCATTGTTAGCTAAGAAACCCGTACTCGCTGTTTACAATCCAACTTATGATTCCTGTGGTTAGCTCCCTATTGCTTTTTTTTGGATATTTGGAATTGAATTATGGACTTGAAACAAATGTACGAAGAATTGATGACTCTGAAGAAGAATCACGAGCCGCTGATGTCAGACTATGAAGCCACCAAAAAAGAAGTCAGCACTCTAAAAGAAGAAGTAAAGAAGTTAAAGGAAAATCAAGGACCATCATCACCATTACCACGACCACTCCATTTGGTCTTCACGAATTCCTCTTCATGCCTTTCGGTCTAAGAAATGCGGGCCAGGCCTTTGAACGGTACATATTTCCTTATTAAGCTTTCAAAAGGGAGCATCGTTACTGGAGCCAAGATGCTAAAAGTACTCTTAGAATACACTGACCCTGAGACAAAAATAACTACTTTGACAAAGTGGATGAAATTAAGAAAAAAAGAAACATTTGGAAGATCTTCCTCCAATTATTGAAAATGAGACTGCGAACAAGGCAAACATATATACTCCATTAACTGACTAATCCAATAATGCAGTTTCGTACTTTGCTGGTATGTTGCTAGAAAATCATAAAAGATCACAACTGTTTCAAGAAACAATCTGCAACTTTTGTCTCGGGGTTACTTTTTAACATTTTCTCAATTCAATTTTTTCAAAAAACTGAATCTTTTGACTCTGAAGTCTATTCCATTGATAAGTAAAAGCTACATAATGGCATAGTCTGAAAGATGATTGTGATTTTTTCCATGGAATAAATAATAATGAAAACAATTCAATCAAAATATCTACAAATTTTTGTTTCGGAACATGCGACGAATATCTCAGATTTTTTGAAAATGAACATAGGAGGATCCTTACAGGGCACTCGCCTCCAAAGATGATGCAGCAAGGGGGGGGGGGGAAGAGAGACATTTCTCAACTTGGGAGACCAACAACGGGGGTGGGCCCACGAACGAGGGACGGCGATGGGACACCGGGGGAAGACGCCTGGATGCCTTTGCCAGGGACGGCTGTGAAAAAAAAATCCCTGTGGATATCTCCACGGCTCGGTTTTTCGAATGAATGTAAATATGGTTGTAAATTGTAAATAGTCGTGTAAGTGTGTTGTCCATTAAAATGTGTTAAAAAAGAAAACGGGCGGCGTGTTAATCCACCAAAGACGTTACAGCCCTCACCAAAGCTTCAGATTACATATACATAGTGTTCCTTTCAGGAATCTCTTCGACGGGGGGAGGCACTGCCCCCTCGGAGCAAGTCAATTGTCCCCCGGGAGAAACATTCAGAAAAAATAGGAAGGGGGGAAAATGAAAAATTAAAATTTTAAAATATTGAGGAAATAAAATTCTCTTTTCAGTAATCACAAAACTGGTCTCTCACTGCCAACAAAATGCGAAACTCCAAAGCTCCGCTCCTTCAGAGAAGTCCTGGCTCTCAGCAGGGCTGTGGAGAGGGATTTCAGGCATGGCTGATTCGTGGGTCCCGGTTAGGGATTGGGGTAGTGCAATGGTGAAATTTTTCAATGGTTAAAATGCAAGTCGGGCAACAAAAATGACACGTGACTCGCTTTCGCTCATGCGTCCCCAGTTCAGAGTACAGGGATAATCAGTACAATCTGTATTTTTTTCAAATTTCATTAATATAACCTCTTCCTAAAAGAAGCTGCATTTTTATTGTTTAGTATTGTGTCCCTTTTTTTTACATATGGTAGAAACCTTTTTATCCATACTACTTCTGTTAACCGAATCTTTCCATATCTAGATGCTCGTATCATCAAGACTTGTACATCAAGAAAAAAGAGCTCACAGTATCGACCAGTAGAAGAGCTTTTTTAACATTTTAAAACTATTTTTGCACAAAAAGATGCATTGTAATATCCCATCCGACAGGCAGGTTTTTTCTTTTAATCTGTATTTCAATGTATTTGTTCAAACTGTTACTTATCACCCTGCTTTTCATGCATGTCTTCAGTAAGTAGTATGGAAATCGGCTTTAAAATTGCTAGTTATGAAATTCAATGTTAATGAATAAAAAGAGTAAAAAACAGATTCGTGTTTTGATTACGCTTTCACTGAGAAGTATGACGGCATTCGTTTTTTATTGACCAACCTAGATTTAGTTCTGCCAATCAAGTACAGCGATGAGCAATTGGATTTCAAGTGGGACAGTGTAGATGAGGAAGGCGAGTGCTCTTATAATCAAACACGCTTTGACGATGAGTTTTTTAGCACTAGCCCTCCAAAAAAATCAGTACAATTTTCTGAATTTGTACGTGCATCTTTTGTTAGCAGCTCGAACTGAATAGCAAGTAAATTATTCCAGTAGCCAAAAAACTTAATCACCGAGATTGTGAGAAACCTTATTTCTATAATAATAAAGCATATTATTTCGATTGTTTTAATTTTAAACATTTAACATGAATTTTAATCCTTTACCAAGCGGAATGGTGTTTGGTGTACCTTAAGAAAGACTTGTGAGTACTCGAATTAGATTTTTAATTTAATATTGAGTTCCTAAAATGAACCGGACAACACTAATGAAAGCAGGCAGTGGTGTAGTCATGGAAAAAAGGTAGGGGGACGCTTACATATACGAATATCAAAAACTGAGGGTACGCTTATGTTAAAATTCAAAATAGGTGGGGGGACGCATGTGTTAAAATAAAAAGATAGGGGGACTCCGTCCCCTGCTCACCCCCTCGACTACAACACTGAAAACAGGTATGCAACAATTTCCTTTCAGGCACACATTCCGCCTGCTGAGCTACTGTTTTTCAACAAAATTGGCCAGATGTAACACCAATATACATGCTCCTTACTAAAACCGAGAGATTAATAATATTCTGAGTAAAATATGGAGAATAATTAGTTGACAATGGAATATGTGCAAACATATGAAAGTTTAAGAAAAGCTAAGAAACTAGTCATTGCATGTAGTTTCAACCATTTAAAAATTACTGCGCTACAATGCGTGATGCGAAAAGCTTCCAAAACAATCGTCTAATGACAAATTACTCGAACGAGAAAATTACGACAGGGTTGTTTAGCAACAAAATCGTCTCTTAAGTAAGGATAAAAGTGTGCACGATTTGTCTACTCCTGCAAACCACGAATGGAGTATTGTGATGCTATCAGAGTGAACAGAAGAAAAACCCAAATATCTTTGTAATTAAATTAGCAACAACATTGCTTGTTGGAAATTTAAGGATAGAAATGTGCTGAATCGTCTACTCCTGCAAACCAGGAGTTGACTCTCTAATGTGATGCAATCAGAGTGAACAGACTAACACATTAGGTAAGAAAAACCCATATGCAGGAGCAATTTGTGAGTACAACAAAAAATTTTGGGATTTGTGAATGATTCTGATCATATGAAATTTCTTATGTAATGTGATTAATGACATATAGTGTATCAAATCACTAACAATCTACAAAATATTTCTACTTACTTTGCATCCAGGAGAAAATGAAAAAATTGACAAAGTATTAAATTGAACGGAAGAAGCTTATGACTACACTGCAAAAAAACAGATCAACATCACAATTTGAACTTTTTTTTTACGGACGATGGAAAATATAGTGAAAAAGTGGTAGTCGGACTAAGATAAGTACTGCATGGGGAAAAATCATCGTTTATGAATAACCATTTTACCAGCTACAACTTTAGACACTAAGAATGTTTTTGCTTGTACTACAGTGAATTCATCATGCAAACAGCTTTCAAAAAAATTGTTTTGCGACAAATTACTGGAACGAGAAAATTTTGACTAGGCAAAATTGTTTGACAACAAAACGGTTTGTCTGTAATGCAAGGATAAGAATGTGCATGAATTGTCTATCCTTGAAAACCACGAGTCGACTCTCTAATGTAAAGCAATCAGATGTTGAATCAGAAAACTCCCAAGAAACACCCAAATGTCTTCTTCAAAAGCAATTTGTAAATATTGCAAAAAACTTTGGAATTTGTAAATCACTTCGATTGCATGAAATATCTCTAGGAAGTGCACAAAAAGAGAAAGAAATGATGCCACCATACTTTGTTAGATATCCACGGTCAGTGCATAATGTTTCACATACAACGATTCGTGAATAAAACTGAAAAGGCTCATTCCACAGATTTTGAAAGGGGCAGTGTAATACCAAGGGCATTAGTGTAATACTGGCAAGTTGATTTTAGATTTAATTAGAAAAAAAGGATTGAATAATGCATCTACTGTGCAGTGGTATCAGTGGGCTCAGTCTGAAAAAAAAATGTTTCTTTAAAGAAACTAATGAAGGATGTGTTGCTGAACTGACTGATAACATTTTAGCAAACTTTGAAAGTTTTAAGCAACATGTAAAAATTAAACGGATCCAATCAGCCGCCTTTCAATACGATATAAAGCAGAGTGATACTGTTGTATTACAAGTTGATTTTGCTACGAGTTATTCATGCGAATGGCAAAATGAGATACAATCTGCACTTTGGAGCAGGGAAAATGTTACTTTATTTACATGTGCATTATTTGAAAATAACCAGACACAAGGTTATCTCATTTTAAGTGATACTAAAGACAAATCAAAGTTAACAGAGTCAGCTTTCATGTAAAAACTTATTGAAATCGTAATATTTCATGCTAATAAACCAAAACTCTTTGTTTGGAGTGATGGCCCATCCAGTGAATTTAAAAACAAATTTATTTGTTACTTTCTGTTTTTCTTATCCAAAATACAAAACCGATTTTCAGGTCTTGAATGGAAATATTCAGCAACTTCCCATGGAAAGGGAGTTGTTGATGGCATAGGTGGTGCTGCTAAGTCCAGAGTATATACAGAAGTAAAGGCAAGAAGAGCTATAATACAAAATGCAACTGACTTTGCTACAGTTGCTACAAAAGTAGTCCCAAATGTCACTGTTATTTCTATATTGCAGGATGAGATAAATAAAACCCAAATTGATTGGAATTTAGCCAAAGATGTTCCTGGAATTAAAAAAGCACACATCATCAAAAGTGGTGATGACAAACATTTACTTGTTTACCAGCCAGCAAGATTTGGATACTCCAATAAAAGAATTATGCTACTGTGAAAAAACACAACAGTGTTAAAAAAAATATTCAAACTCCTGCAGAAAATCATACATCTTCAAATATTTCTCTTGGCATTTTTGTGCTTGTAAAAGTATCTGGAAAAAAGTTGTGGAAGCCCTATGTTGCCAGATGCTTTAGATGAAAATGATATAAGTGTAGTTTTTTTTAAAGAAAGTATCTGAACTCAATTTTATTTATCAGGAAAATGACACAGGAACAATTCAAAAGGATGATATTATTAAAGTATTGCCAACACCCATAATAAATGGTCGCAATATTGTTATGTTTTCAAGTGCAGTAATATAAAATTGTACGATGTCACATACATGATTACTTGTCACATACATGACCTGCAACATAATATTTTGTTAAAAATTGAAAAACAAAAATATATTTAAAATAGTTATTAATTTGGATTTGTCAATCCTTTTTATAGTGTCAAAAAAAATTTCAACATATTTCATGCATATAATTTGAATTTTTATAAAAAGTTGGTGTTGTCAAACCATACTTCCATTTTTTGTCACATACATGACTAATTAAAAAGGTAAGTAAAAATACTATTAAATTTTAAATATAAGAATGATTTTCATTACTATTTGTTAAATTGCCTTCTAAACTCTTTAAAAAAATTGATTTCTGTCCTTTTGCTGCATTCATATATATATTTATCAAGCATTTACAGATATAATATTGTGCAAATGTCACATACATTAAAATGAGCCTAAAGTTTGGGATTTGTAAATTCGTTAGTCCATATGAAACATCTATTTATGTAATTTGATACTGTGTATCCACTTATGAATCTTCTATACAAAATATTCCTACATATTCTGAATCCAGGACAAAACTACGCAGTTGACAAAAGTATGTTAAATTTGAAGGAAGTTCGACGATGTGCTACAAAGAAAGTGGATCGACATCAAAATTTGACCTTTTTTTTTTAGGAAGATGGGAAATCTGGAGAGAAATTCGGTGAAAAAGTGACAATTAGACAAAGTAAAGTACTGTACAGGAAAAAATTAATTCAATGTTTATGGATAACTATTTTACCAGATGAACAGCTTGTAATTTTTCGGCACTAAGAACGTTTTTGCTTGCACTGCAGTAAATTCGTCTTTAGCAAACATCTTGGAAAAAAAATTGACTGGGCCGTTGGAAACAAAATTGTCAGAAATGTAAGGATAAAAGTGTGCGTGATTTATCAAATCCTGCAAACCAGGAATAGACTGCCTAATGTGATGCAATCACAGTGAACAGAAGAGAGCATTATATAAGAAAAACCCAAATATCTTCTCCAAAAAATACAACAAAGAAATTTGGAATTTGTAAATCACTTCGATTGCATCAAATATCTTGAGAAAGTGAACAGAAAGAGTAAGAAATGATGACATCCAACTTTTTGTTAGATGTCCATGGTCAGTACGTAATGTTTCACACACAACAATATTGGACTGGCCCCATGCAAAATCAATGAAAGATATCAAAAGAAAATAATTCGTTCATTGATGACAATACACACTATTGCTTTACAATAAAAAAAAAATTATGTTACCCAAGAAAAAAAAACTTTTCCTGATGAAATTAAGAAAAAAAATGTAAAGCATCAACAAACAAGAGGCAAACCAGAGCATTTTACAGTACAACTGCCGAGTTTCATAAAACTTGAACTACATAGAAATAGAACATGCTTTACAAAATAACTAATATTTATGGATTGTTCCATTCTTCTGACATTGAAAAAATGAAAAATGCCATTTAAAGCATAAAAAACAAGCAACAACAAGAAACAATCTAAGAAATTAAAAAATATATATGCCATTTTTTAATACTGATTATGCTGTATTTTAGCATTATATATTTGAAAATATAGTGGTTAAAAAGCTAAAAAAAAGTTTAGAATTTTATAAAAACTACCACACATTTTCAAAAAATAACAGTTTAAGGGCAGGTACTAAGTCATAATTCTGCATTTTTGAAAAAAAAAAAGATTTCCCTAAGAGACGCGATAGAGCACGTCATCGCGTACCATCAAATTACAGAATTATTGCTGCATGATACAAGGATTTCAAATGCTTTTCTCTCGAAATTTTTTTGCAAAAACGGCATTTGGTGCAAATGCGCATTTCAAATGATAGACTATTTTATAAATCAAAACATACCCTTATTTTACTCTACCTCCGAAATTACAGAAAAGAAACAAAAGCAACAAACCAAGGGGAAAGGAGGATTCAGATTGCAAAAACGCGAGAAATTCGTTGTTTTTCAGGAAAAATTCAATTACAACATGTCATTGCGCCTGCAGACCGCACCCATCACGCCACCGCACCCACGCAAGGATCACGCCACGTAGTCGTAGCCAATTCTTATCAGCAGACAGCCAGGGAGGTTAAAAGACCAGGTCAGATTACAGATAGTCGTAACGTCCTGATGCCATGCCATTAACATAACATAAGAATCCTCAGCGAAGGCTAAAAGCGATTCTCAGAAATGCTTGCTACAAACTACAGATGAATTGGATTTGTCCTTGACGACAAATTCTTTCCTCGAAATAGCTTTTATCCAGCGTTCACACAAGTTAATACGTCTGAAGGAAATTCATGGTACGAATACCTTTCTCATCCGTTTTCTTACCGTTTTCGTACGAGGTACAATGCGGAACACAAAAATTAACCATAATAATAATAATTAGCTGATGAGACTGGGAAAGGAAGTTGTATCTGCAAAATAGAAAGGCTTTAAAATGACGTAAGCATGTACGTAAACAAACATTTTCTTAGTTACGCACTAGCGGCTCCTAGCGGCGAAATGTGTGACATCGGTCGAGGTACAGTGGCTAGAATACCTAGTGTGCCGTTCGGTGCGAAAATGTTGAAAACGAAACTAAGCCCCCAGTAGGTGGCGCTAGCATCGACAGCGAGGTTACTGATTAGCAGAGCGAACGTTAAAGAATCATTTACTCGCCTTAGTTTTCGCACTTTTTTCAGTACTAAAAAAAGGAAGTGCAAAAAAAATGGGATATTTTAAAAAATATTCAATTACCTGTTCTAGAAAAGAATTTGGAGCAATAAATAGACGGCTGTCGTTTAGGTGAACACAAGCATGAAAGATGTTTTTATTTAGTTTTCGGAAGCAGTCTTAAATGAAAACCATGTATTTTGTTAAGAGAATATTGTTACACATTTTAAAGACAAATGTTTTTTAGTCCAATATAGTGTGAATGAGCTGTTGAAAATAATTGCATTATTATGCTCATATTACCTAAAAAAGAAAGGCTATATGTCTATGTACTATATTTTAACATAAATAAATAAATAAAAATTAACAATAATTACTATCACATAAGTTTTTTAAAAAGCACATTGCAATCTGACGTATATTTTAAAAAAATAATAAACACTTGCAATGTCATTTTTTAAATGAACTGCATGCTTAAAATTTTATGTTAGATTTTTCTTCTTAAATATAGATTTAATTTTTTTTTTTTTTTAATTTACATTTATTTAAAAACACATTATGATGCACAAAGTTTTGGTCAAGTTTCAATTACATACAAAACCAAAATAGAAACAATTAATAAAAAAAAATCTTGAACCAAAGCAAAAAGCTTAGCTTTAAATTTATTTTGTTGTTATGACAAGCACAATTTCATTTTGATATTACATTTCTTCTTCTTTAACGTCAATATTGTTCATATATAAAATTTTATTTTTGAGCCACATCTTTTAAAACTTTTTGAAGTTCCAGACAAATGTAGAATTTTGTTAAAAAAACTGACCCCCCCACCCCCCCAAATCCCCCGCCCCCTCTTGTGGGTACCTTTGTCACATTATGATACACAAAATGTTTGTCAAGTTTCAGTTACATACTAAACCAAAATAGAAACAAATAATAAAAAAAAATCTTGAACCAAAGCAAAAAGCTTAGCTTTAAATTTATTTTGTTGTTATGACAAGAACAATTTCATTTTGATATAACATTTTTTCTTCTTTAACGTCAATATTGTTTCATATATAAAATTTAATTTTTGAGTCACATCTTTTAAAACTTGTTGTAGTTCCAGACAAATGTAGAATTTTGTTAAAAAAACTGAACCCCCCCCCCCCCCCCAAATTTCCCCGCCCCCCTGGTGGGTACCTTTGTCACATTATGATACACAAAATGTTGGTCAAGTTTCAGTTGTAAAAAAATCTTGAACCAAAGCAAAAAGCTTAGCTTTAAATTTATTTTGTTGTTATGACAAGAACAATTTCATTTTGATATTACATTTCTTCTTCATTAACGTCAATATTGCTTCATATGTAAAATTTAATTTTTGAGTCACACCTTTTGAAACTTTTTATAGTTTCAGAAAAAGGCAGAATTTTATTCAAAAACTGAACCCCCCCCCCTCCGAATTCCCCCCCCCCCTTCTGGTGGGTACCTTTGTCACATTATGATACACAATATTTTGGTCAAGTTTCAATTACATACTAAACCAAAATAGAAACAAATCATTAACAAAATCTTGAACCAAAGCAAAAAGCTTAGCTAAAAATTTATTTTGTTGTTATGACAAGCACAATTTCATTTTAATATTACATTTCTTCATTAACGTCAATATTGTTTCATATATAAAATCTAATTTTTGATTCACATCTTTTAAATCTTTTTAGAGTTCCAGACAAATGTAGAATTTTATTAAAAAACTGACCCCCCCCCCCGAATCCCCCCGCCGCCCCCTCTGGTGGGTTCCTTTGTCACATTATGATACACAAATTTTTGGTCAAGTTTCAATTACATACTAAACCAAAATAGAAACAAATAATAAACAAAATCTTGAGCCAAAGCAAAAAGCTTAGCTTAAAATTTATTTTGTTGTTATGACAAGCACAATTTCATTTTAATATTACATTTCTTCATTAACGTCAATATTGTTTCTTTATGTAAAATTTACTGTTTTCAGTCACATCTTTTAAAACTTTTTATAGTTCCAGACAAATGTAGAATTTTATTAAAAAACTGAACCCCCCCCGAATCCCTTCGCCCCCCCCCCGAATCCCTTCGCCCCCCCCCCTGGTGGGTGCCTTTGTCACATTATGATACAAAAAATTTTGGTCAAGTTTCAATTACATACAAAATCAAAATAGAAACAAATCATTAACAAAATCTTGAACCAAAGCAAAAAGCTTAGCTTTAAATTTATTTTGTTGTTACGACAAGTACAATTTCGTTTTAATGTTACATTTCTTCTTCATTAATGTAAATATTTTTTCATTGTTTTCTTTGAGGTGGTCAGAATTAAACCGATTTATCATGCATAAATTTACAAAGACCAAAAATGGGCATATGTTCCTCTTCATTTATTTATTTTATAGAATAAAAAAATGAAAGTTGTTCGTATACTATTATCAAAGTACGAATGAGGGAGATATTTATTTCATTTCCTGCTTCCTTAGGGGGAAAACTAATCCGAAAGTAGTTAACAGCAATCAATTCATGTTAGTGCTTCAGTGTCACTTGTAACTTTCTAAATAACAATCGGCTAATCGAAAGACTTTTGGTACACAGGGCCTTTAATCGCAGCAACTGGCCCCAAAGCCGTCTTTCGGCGGGCTCGAACTTACCTCGCTGTCGGGTAGAGCGCCATCTAGTGGAGGCTTACTTTCGGGTACAGAAAAAGCACTGGAGGACAATGGCGAACGGCACACTATCTATTCTAGCCACTGTAGTCGAGGTCAGTCACATCGGTTCTTTTGATGTTCCGTTTCATTTCATTTTATTAGGCTCAGTTGCGCAGAAATTTGTTGAGAGGTATGGCAACAATACTCTCCTCTTCAATTCCCATATTAGAAGAATGACTTGATCCTCCAACTAACTTAAGAATAAAATAATTTTTATAAAAAAACAGAACCGACTTCAAATTATAAATTGCGCTAAAAAGTGAAAAATAAATTCATTCTTTAAACAACATCGATGTGACTTTTAAACATAGTTTTAGAAGTCGGAGCAAAATTAGGATAGATAAAATCTTTTGTAATCATGAATCCCAATTACAAATATATATTTTTTCGCAGAATTAGTAACAGTTCCAATATGAAGTAGCAAATGGTATAATGGTAATTAGACTCATAATTTTGAACCGACTTCTAAAACTATGTTTAAAAGTCACATCGATGTTGTTTAAAGAATGAATTTATTTTTCACTTTTTAGCGCAATTTATAATTTGAAGTCGGTTGTGTTTTTTTATAAAAATTATTTTATTTTATTCTTTTTAGTGTAAATACATTTTGTATATAAATACTCTATTTTTAAAAAAATCCTTATCAAAGGGCAAAACTTCTTTGAATTAATGGCACTAAAAACTAATCATTACCCTTTTCAAGTCGATTTTAGCAAGCAAACTGATTGGATTAATTTTTGCCACAGAGAATCCTTCAGTCAAACTCTTGCTGTAATTTCTTTTAATATTATTATAGCCCATGGCAACAAACACGTTTTTAACAATGATTTTATATTTATTAATAGATTTCCCAACAAAGAAAAATCAAGCCAAGCCTTTCCAATTAGAATAAAAAATACCCTTTTTTCACCCGTAACGTTTTTTCTAAAAAACAAATGTAGTCAAATTGATTTGCAATATTTGAGTTAGACGACCCTCTATCGAAAAAAGAAAAAATCATTAAAATCGGTTCATTTAGTCAAAAGTTATGGATGAAAAAACAAAAAACATTCCACATTTCTGCCCATAACTTTTTTTCTAATTATCAAATATGGTGAAACGAAGGTACGGGACCTATGGGAAACCACCCTCGATCGATCAAAAAAAGAATCATGAAAATCGGTTCATCCGGTGAGAAGTTATGAGTGGACAAACAAACAAAAAAATGAAGTCGGTTAAAAAAACGACATACATACAGTATGAATGTGTATGAATGTATAACCTCCTTCCTTTGTGAAGTCGGTTAAAAATAAGTCAAGTTTCATGCAGTGAAAACTGTTAAAGTAAACTATTGGCAGACAAATTACATAAAATAAAAGCGTTCTTCGCAAGAGAAACATAGGTATCTAGGGTTCCAGAGCAAAAGGCAAAGACTCTTTTGTTTTCTTGAATTCTTTTAGAAATTGCATTAAGATTTGTCTAAATTGCTTATGTGTAGGACAGTCGAATAATAGATCAGTAAAGCTTTCTTCAGTTTTACATTTTGTACATGGGAGAATCTATTTCATTGATGCGGAAAAATTTGTCTTTGGTCACAAGAGAGTTGGTAATAATTCGGTTTAATAATATTTCCTTTTTTCGGTTCGTAATCCAAGGTAATTTTTTATCTATTGGTATACTGTTTTGTTCTTAAATTTGTTGTAGTATTTTGAATTCTTCTATAGGTTTTTTTTTTTTTTTTTTTTTTTTTTTTTTTTTCAATTTGAGGAGCTTTACCATTAGGGTGGTGCGAAAAAAATCAAATTTCGATCAAATTTCGATTTTTGATTCGTAATACCGCAAAAAAGTTGCATGTGGCCATTGTAAAAAAAATATTTTAAAAAGTTTTGACATTGTATAATATCTTCCGATCGCGCATGCGTGTCGAATTTACAAAAATTGACGATTTTTAAGGTGTTTTCATATTAAAACGAAAATTAACTCCCGTAATGTTTCGACTCGTAATAGCGTGGAAAAGTTGCTTATGGCCACTATAAACAAAACAAAAGAAGAAAATTTCAAATCGCATAATATCTTCCGATCGCGCATGCGCGTCAAATTTACGAAAATTGACGATTTTTAAGGTTTTTTCGAATTAAAACAAAAATTAGCTCCTGCAATATTTTGATGTATTATATGTAAAATTAATAAATTATATTATAACTTATAAATTAAACAAATTAAACGAAAATTGACGATTTTCAGGGTTTTGTTTTTGTTACTCTTTGGAAGACATGAGCATGCAGCGAAATGTTTCTGAGGATGAAATAAATGATAGTGAATCTGAATATCAGCTACACAACTCTGCAAAAAAAGCAACTCGATGGCAAATGATAATAAAGTTACATGCAACAGCGTTACATAGCGATCGGTACGGAGAATCCGAAAGAGCAATTGCTGCTATTGCATCAAGCCTGCTTGAGGGCATTGGCATTGTAACTGAAAGGGATTCTTCCCAAGTTATTGATAGATATAAAATTCGAAGGGAAAAAGTTGCAATAGAACTGAATTCCAAAACAAAAGTCAAAAGGCCATAGAGCAGCTTCATAGTCTTTATTTCGATGGGAGAAAAGATGACACTTTAGTCATAGAAGAGCTGGAATCAAAGAAATTTAGGAGGACAGTAAAGGAAGATCCTTATTCCATAATTAAAGAGCCTGTCTCTACATATGTTGGTCATGTCTCACCATGTTCCGGATCAGCTAAATAAGACATCGCAAATAGCATGCTGTCCTTTCTGGAGAAAAACGAATTTTCACTGGAAGATCTAAACATTGTTGGATGCGATGGTACTAACGTCAATACTGGGTGGAAAATGGAGTGATTCACCAAATAGAAAGTTATATTGGACGCCCATTGCAAAGGTCCATCTGTTTGCTGCATTTTATCGAGCTGCCATTCCGTCATATATTTCAGAATGTAGGTGGAGCAACTACGGGATCTAATTCATTTTGTGGGCATACTAGACAGCAACTTATCAAATGCGAAACACTGTCAGTGGTAGGTTTTCAGAAAATATATTGTACAACTCCAGAATTAGATTGAGATATATTGAGCAAAGATCAGAAATATTTTCTGGATATTTGCCTTGCAATAAAAATAGGCAACTGTCCAAATGATTTGTCTCCATCGTAATCCTGGCCCTATTTCACATTCCACGTGGCTTACAACAGCCAGCAGGGTCTTTAGACTTTATGTTAGTACAGAAAGTCCGTCAGATGAGCTAAAAGTCTGAGTTGCATTCATTATGAAATCATACATGCTCGTCTGGTTCGAAATTAAAGTATGCAATATTTTTACAGATGGTCCTATTCATCTTTACAGATCCATTGAAACTTCTCGTTATTTGCCTGATAACCTGAAGCAAGTTGTTGACCCCGTGTTTGAAAGAAATGTGTTCTTTGCACACAATGAAAAATTATTGTTCGCTATGATTTTCGTGGCCTGTGAAGAGTTCTAAAAGGTAGAAAACGTGTTTCGAAAGGGAAAACAGTTAGAAATTTTGTACCTCCAAAATTGAACTTCAGCGCAACTGAATACACAGAACTCATTGATTGGAACTCAGAAAAATTATCTCATCCGCCTCTACTTCGAAACATATCCAACGATGAAATAAAATATTTCATACAATCGGGTGAAGTACCAAACTGGAATGTTACGAACTTCCCCTGCCATACGCAGTCTGTGGAAAGATGTGTGAAACTGCTTTCAGAAGCATCAATGAAAGTTTGTGAATATGAGTCAAGGGATGGCTTACATTAAAACAACGCTTGAATCCCGTGCTATCATGCCTGAGTTTTCACAAAAACCACATTACAAAGTTTCTATCCGTGAAAAAGACAGTTTGAAATGATATGGTTGTTGACAGGAGTGTCGCAAATTTAAGATTAACAGAACATTTACTACAGGAAATATTAATGTAAGCATTAATTATATTAAATTTTTGCAAAAATGAATATTTTTTAATTTATTAATTATAATATAATTTATTAATTTTACATTTGTTTATTTATTCTAATATATCAAAATATTGCAGGAGCTAATTTTTGTTTTAACTCGAAAAAACTTTAAAAATCGTCAATTTTCGTAAATTCGACGCGCATGCGCGATCGGAAGATATTATGCGATTTCAAATTTTCTTTTTTTGTTTTGTTTACAATAGCCATAAGCAACTTTTCCGCGCTATTACGAATCAAAACATAGCAGATGTTAATTTTTGTTTTAATACGAAAAAAACCTTAAAAATCGTCAATTTTTGTCAATTCGATGCGCATGCGCAATCGGAAGATATTATGCGCATAGGGATATTAGTGTTTGACATCGATATTGTTATCAGGCCCACGATCCCTATTAGAATACTTCATATTATCAGCTAAACTTCATATTATCAGCTAAAGGTAAGGGGCTTGCAAAGGAAACCATAGCTTTTTCCTTCGAGTAGGTCTACCTTTGATTTCAGCAACCATCGATTTCTGCTTTTAAAACCCGATTGGTATTGATTATTTCTTTTAAATTTTCCCTCTCTGCTATCACTTTTAGTAAGGTCTCGTTGAAATGCTCAATTTCCCTTTTTTTTTTTCAGGATTATTGCTTCTAATTTTCGAGTTGTATTTTTATCTACTGGTGGATATAAGTTTTGAGACTGTATTGTTGCTGGGCCTTGTCAGAGGCAATTTTTGCCCAAGTTTTTGTAAAAGTGGCCCTGGTGTTAATAATATTTTTGACTAATTCTTTGTAATAAGAGCAGATTTTGTCCGTCGTTGGATGGTCTGCTCTGTAGTGTACGCATTTTGGGAGCACGAAGCACTTCACAATTATCATGATCGTTCTTGAACTTGAGACATATCCGTTTCCCCCAATCCGTTTATAAGAACTGTAGTTGTTGGGTCACTGGACCCGCGTTTTGTAAATCTTAATATGCTTGTTACTGTTATTTGATCTTCTTTTTAGCTTTTAAGCAAGATAATGTAGCGTGATATCAATATCGCGCCTTTATAATGACGCATTTTGTAACAATTGTTTCTTCAATGATTCTGGTGCTAACTTGTTTCGTTGAATTTTTCAGAAGAAGGATCTTGCTTGCAGTTTTCATTCTCTGTGCATATTACTATATTTTGGTTCCTTATTGTGACATGTACGGTGTCTTCCTTTTTTTCTAACTTATCCTGTTCTTCATAGAATTTCTTGTTTTTTATTGTAAGCATAGAACTGCTGACTCCACATGTGACTTTTTATTTCTTTTGCTCCATTTTCTAGCGCTAGTTATATTTTATCCTTTACAGCTATGCCCGCTTCCCATACGAATTCATTTTTTTTTACTGACCTTAATTTTTATAGTCTCTTGAGAGCTGTCTTCCTTTTTCGTTTAAACCTCATTCAGCCCAAATAGCTCATCTGGAGGGAACTTGACTAATACGAATTCATTTTTTTTTTACTGACCTTAACTTTTATAGTCTCTTGAGAGCTGTCCTCCTTTTTCGTTTAAACCTCATTCAGCCCAAATAGCTCATATGGAGGGAACTTGACTAAAATAAGTAGACTCTCAAAGGTATAGTAAAGGTAGAATTATTATATTTGGAATTAATTCACTCCAAATAAAAATACTAAGTATTCCGAGACTCTTCACATTGAGTGCCGCAACACCAACACATTCCACCCCTTTTTTTGATATTCCCATACGGTAAAATAATAACGGTTAATATACGGTTCTTCTGGATCATTCTTTGATTGCAAAGCACTGTGATTGTAACTGTTTGTGTCGATTCTGGTTGTTCTCTTGGGATTTGGATTGCTTTTGAATTTATTGTGTTCGTTATGCCGAAGTAAGTGAAAAACATTTTATTGTAAAAGAATCATTTAGTAACTTGATGTACGGCCTCCTTTTTTCAGTGAGTGTTATATGGTGGACATCGCACATCACTTTCATGTAACAGAACTGGCCAAATTACAGTCCGTGTTTCTTATGGACGTTGCTTTTCTCATTAAAAAAATATAGTATTTTTCTGAAATGTGATATAAGAACTAATAAAATTTGCTCGATGTCACGCTACGGAAAATAATTTGATTTCCACGGGCAGCTAGAAGAGACTGCTTTTAGATAGATTTTTTCAATTATGTCGTAAATATTACTAGGTACTTCTCCGTTTCGGTGAGACGATGGTTTCATTTTTTTTTTTTTTTTGCCAAGTCAAACTTTGATACCATTTTGGGTTGCCGTTGGCGATGTTTAAGTACTTTCCCCTAATGCAAACTCCACACACAATACAAATTAAACCATTGCCAGCCCAACCAAAATAGAAAAGTACCGAATATTGTCTGTAATTGGAGTTGATTCATAATTACAATTTTTCTGTGGGAAGTAAAAACACCTTTTTGAGCTTTCAAGTCCATCGCACTTTTTGTCAGGATTCCCCCCCTCATTTTTATACGGGTAGTTTTCCTACAGTTGGCAGTTTCATTTCATGGTCGCTTTATTTATGTGTGGTTTCTCTTCAGGGCTGGCAAGTTTCTGCCGGGGTAGTTAAAACCAGTGGTTATAACCGGTTTAAACCGGCATGGCAGAAACTAGTTTCTGCCAGTGATTGGCAGAAACTAAGAAATAATACAAATAAGAACTTTAATCCGCGATTCATAATTCACACATGTATTTGATATGTAAACACTTAGGTAAAAAATTAAAACTAAAGATAATGAATGTGATTTAAAGTAGCAAAAAGTTTCAAAATGATCATATAAATATACTTTGTTTATATAATACTAATTTTCTTTTACTTAAAAAAAAATCATAATGGTAATGATGCTGTACAAGTTTAACTATTGCAGCGACACTCAGTTAGAGTCCTACAAAATATATTCGAAACGAAAATACACCTACACAATCATGACGTGTGCATGTGTCCACCACACTCTGTTCACGTGAACACTGAGAACTGACCAATAACAGTGAACCAACAACAACATCAGAGAGGGTGCAAACCCCTTAGAAACGGCAGTCTACACACAACCTTAGCAGCAGAAGGTTGTACGTCTTTACGCTCATGATTTTCTTGTAAATATTCCTTCAATTTATATGTGTATTTGTCTAGTGTAATAAATGTTGTGTATTAAGAATGAGTATAAGCAGTAACTTTACCGAGGGGTTGCGACACTATTAATATTACTGTTTACAGTTGAATTTCTATTTAAAAGTAAAAAAATTACAAAAAATTCTATGATATTTTAACAAATCACTTTTCAGAGTATTTTTTAATAAAAATACAATGCAATGGCAATAACTTTAAGATTATCTATTATGTACAAATAGAAATGGTTCTTGAGAAAAATATATCACTAAATAATTGAAGCACATAAAATATCAGAGAAAGTTTTTTAAATGAAATATCTCTTACAATTATTTTACAAAATTAGTACTCGAACTCAAATACACTATCGCTTTTAACACTGAGCATATTATAGCATACGGCTAATTTTGTTAACCTTTCTGAACCCAGACTGTTTCTTAATTTGTTCTGAATGGAAGAAAAGCTTTAAAATATTCTTTCAAAACCAGCATTTCTTTGCTGGAAATGTCATTATTGTGGATGCAAAAGTTACTAAATTTAAAAAATCTTCATAGTTACCAGTATTCGTTTTTAAAGACGACATTACTCATTTTTTAATACAAATTTATTTTTTAATTAAAACTATCCACAATATTTTTTATTTGTTATTTATTCTGAATAAAATCTACTTTGGGAATTTAATATTACTAAAAAATTCTCAGATAATGGAACAAAATGTGTTTGTGCCAGTTATTGCTAGTTTCTGCCGGTTAAAACCGGTTATAACCACTTTCTGCCACTGGCACGGCAGAAACCATTTTCTGACGGCAAAAACCCAGCCTTGTTTCTCTTTCAGAGTATTTTATCTTTTTATGAAATTTTCTGATGAAAAATGGTTATAAAGTGACTAGTAAGCCCGGCGGTCATACGAATTGACCGCTGTTCTAGATATTATAAATGGTATTTAAAATGATTTGTGCAAAGGTGTCTGCTAATTCATTCAAACTGAATTACCCAGGTCATGTGGTGAGGACACCCATTCGCTTACTGCCCCACACTACTATATAGTTATTTACTATATAATAATCAAATTGTTTTTGAAAAATATAATCTTTACCATCAAAAGAACTTATTGAAAATTTTATTCTGCTTTTCAAAACAAATGTTTTAACAAAACTGGGAAAAAGAGCGCTACCACTCTAATAAGAAAATTTTTAAAAGGGCAGACGATAAATAAATAAATTAAAAAGAAAGAAAGGGTTAAATTAATTCGTGTATAAATTATTTTTTAACGGAGATTGCAAATACAGCGAAGCCTCATTCAATATGTTAGATCAGGGGTCGGCAACCTTTTGAGTTAGAAGAGTCAAAAATTACAAGTTACAAAATTTCAAATTTTTTGAAGAGCCACAATTTTTTTTCTTGCCAACAATAAATAGTAATTGCATAAATAAAGTTTATTGATAAAAAAAGTAATCTATTTATTCATAGGAAAAAATATCTATTTATTCATACATAAGTAGGGTTTTTCACAGCAAATTAGGTAATATATACATAGCATTATTAGATAATTACTTATTATTTAAATAAAAAATTACAACAATTAAACATTTACTTACAACACTAACTTGTACTTCAATAACAAACAATTGAGTAAGTAAATTCAATGGGAGCGATGGCTTTGTATGGTTATTCTAGTAGAAACAAATTCAGAACGATTTTTAATTGTCTTTTTTTGATAAAATAAGTAATATTTGCGTATGGAACGAAAGAGCCGCATGTAGCTCGCGAGCCGCAGGTTGCCAACTTTGTGCTAAATGAAAGTTTCGATTGTTATTTAGTATATTTGTTACAATAACAATGGCAACTGCATTGATTTATGTGTTCACATCACATGGCAACTGTACTTATACTGTTGGAAACAAGGGCAACAATCCAAAAATAAAACTAGTCAAGGAAATCATTGAAAATTTTTTAAAAATTAATTTAAAAAAAAAAGTAATGGAGTCACAATTTTCATTTTTGCAGCGATGAGTTTCTCGGGTCGTAAACGTCAACCGTGCCAAATGTGGCCCTGATCGGTAAAACGGCCAAAATACTGAAAAATCAAATGATAGTGCATGCCGTTTGGTGCTACGTTGGTGTTGATTAATATCCAGCTGAATTTGGATATTTGAATCCTGCAGATAAGAAATATGGCTCTCCTGTGATATAATCCGCCCTTGGCGTCATTCGAGCTAGCGCACTAATTTGTAATGATTTTCGGTTGGCGATATCGTTTCGTTTCAGTGTTAACCCAGCGCCATCGATGTTGGCTGACGTAATGTGTGGCAACCCTTAGTGGATGATGCGATGGGTATTTTTGCAGTGTGATGGTTAGACTTTTCAAAAGTTTTTTACTAATAAGTAGCTTTTTAGTAGTTTATTTTATGGTTAAAGTTTGTGGAGATATTTCGGCTAAAATGTTTGTTCTTTCATAGAAGGGTTTTAATGGTATTTTTAATGTAGGCTTCCAATAGTTTAATGTGAAATGTACTTGAAGTGATGACCATTATTAATTTTGCAATCTAGTGTGATGTTTTAAAATTCGGATAGCTTTATTAAACATTGCTTTTTCGTTGAATTGCGCAATATTTTTATGTTTTTCGTTGTATAATACAGATCATTTTATGCAATGAAATTAATTGCAATAATCATTATTGTGCCTAAAATGGGTGTTCTTTCAAGAAAAGGTTTTTATGCTAGTTTAAGTGTAGGCTTCCAATAGATTGATGTAATATGTGCTTTAATTGATCAATATTTTATATTTTCTAATGGAGTCTCTTATTTTAAAATTCCGACAGTTTTATTAAACATTGGTTTTGCGTTGAACTGCGCAATGTTTTAATTATGTTTCTCATTAAATAATGCATATCATTTTATGTAATGATAAATAATTGCCATAGTTATTATTGGGCATAAATTGTGTGTTCTTTTAACTAAGGGTTTTTATTCGAGTTAGAGTGTTTGCAAAGTAAATAATTCTATTTTTCGAGTTATTAACAATCCGTTAATGTATTGAATTGCTGTTGAAAAATGCTGTACGTGCTTTACATAGTAGCGTTGATATTGTGTGTAAGATATAATTTGCAATTTTTGGTATTTTACTGTTTTTTAGTGATTTTTCTTGACATGTTTGCTATGTGTTGTATTCTATTTGAAGTTGACGACATAAAAATCTTGTTGTTGGCAACGGTTTCTTGGCGCCAAGGGGGGATTATATCACATGAGTTCCAGAAATGTAGCATATCCAACATCTCGTAGCCAGCAAAATCACTATCTGAGGCATCTCTAATATGCATTGGTTTTAATGATTAATGCATTTGCCTAAGTTTCTTAAATAACTAAAAATGTTACTTACAGAAAATTCCTCCGACTATTTTATGTTAAATGAAGTCGTCAGCGTCAAACGAGGTAATTTTTCGCCAAAAAACAAAAAAAGCTTCCCTCAAACACACGTAAATCAGTAATCTTGAAAAGATATTTTAGTTCCAACTTGATTACTGTGCTGTAAATTTACCGAACTTCTGGTGCAAGTGCTTTTATGAAAGTGCACTAAAACTTAATATCAAGAGCATTGTGTAAAGTATACAAATACATAAATCTCGACTCTGTACTTGAGGTTTAATACATTTGTTGGAATTCTCCTACTAGTTCATACTTCTTTAAAAAGTTCGGTAACATACTACTTTTTAAACATTACCTGTAATGTTTTTGTAATTTATGGATTCCTTTTTTTAATAAGGAAATCCATATGTTATACAATACAGTAGAACCTGTAAAGTTGACCACCTGTCTAAGTTGACCACTTTTGTCAAGAACGGAATTAGCCCTTCTCCCTCTATCTCACTGTCTACAAGTCGACCACTAAAATGCTGCACCGCAAGTGGTTAACTTACACAGGTTTCACTGTACTTAGAATTCCTGCACTTCGAGTAATTGCAAAAAAAAAAGACATTAACAATGAATTTGATGTTATTTTGGAACAATAACGTTTGTTAGAGCATGTGTTGATTTATCATCCATCTTATGTTTTAATGAAATTTTTTTTCATTAGTTTATAATCCATTTATCTGTATAAATAAAATATATATCTTTTTTATTCCCTAGATACTATTGTGACTACTGTGACACGTATCTAACACATGACTCAGTAAGTTGTTTTAAGCTATTCTATAAAATTTAGCTATTAAAAAAAAATGTTTTGCAAAATTAAGAAATGATTTGCTTGTTGCACTATATATAGCCTCCAAATGGTTAAAAATTGCATTTTGTCTTTTACTTTAACTTCTATAAAACTAATTTGATTTTTGCACAGCAAAATTTTTTCACTGCCTGTAACAATGCTACTTTCTTCAAAATAATAAAATAAAATTTTAGAAAATTTTACCTGTTGTAAATTTTGTTATATCTAATATTTTACTGTTGCATTCATTTGTGTTTTGAATTTTATTTTGTGTGTGTATATATAATATTTAAAATATATAATCTGGAAAATTTTTTGGTAATCCGGGAAAACTCTGAACTTTGCATCAGAGATTCTATTGCCACCCTGACTTCGTTTGTTTGTATCATGTAAGATATACAATCTATTCTTGTTTGTTGAACAAGACTTTTTGCCTTAAACTTTATAATTTTTTCCTAGAGTCCATTACAAATAAATTACTTGTTCAGTAACAAAATTTGGTTTTTACAAACATTTTAATTGTTCTCCTAACTTAAAACCCTCTTCTAAAGTCACTTTCTCTGTTTTATCTTCTGATTTAGAATCTGACAAGCATTTATTGTTGGAGCTTAAGACACTGGGTATTATCTGTTCATCTTTTTTCAGTTTCGATAATTTCAGCTTCATCCTTCTTCTCCATCCAGTTTGTTACAGATTGCTCATTAAATATTTTAGACTCTGCAACACAGGAATTTTTAGCAAAAAGGAGCAATTCAGCATGTTTTGCTTTTACAGCAGAAAAGTTGAATCCTTCAAACTCTTCTGAAATATCGCTTTCAGTGTCTATTAACAAAGAAGCTGGCCACAATCTGTGCCATGCTTGCACCAACATATTATGCGAAACACAATTCCAAGCTTTTGCTGCAAGAAAAAATCTTTCAGGTTGAAACTTTTACTCATTTCATCAATGTTTCAAATGATGAGCTTACAGCAATTAAAAGTCGTAAGAATTCATTTTTGTTAATGATGTTTAATGTTCCGTATGATACTCTGAGCTAACTCTACTTGTTTTTTTCTGAAAGAAACCGGTTTTTTTCCAACTCTGCTTCATAGTTTAAAAAAAAGATCAATTACCTTCTATTCTCATGCTTTAATAAAATTTAATGTTATGCGTATCTAATGTTTTTATTACAAATGTCATAATTTTGTTTCTTATTCTAGCCTTCTGTGAGAAAAACACATTGTAATGGACGGAAGCACAAAGACAATGTAAAGTTTTACTATCAAAAATGGATGGAGGAGCAAGCCCAAAGCCTTATAGATGCTACAAGTATGGAATATATGTTAAAAAATTGCATTTGCATCAAAATTTGTACATGCTTTTTAGTGTATTTAAGTCTATTATTTCTGATGAGTAGAAGCTCAGGTTTTTTTTATGTCACATATTTGTTTATAACAGCGGCCAGCAACCTAAATTAGCTGAAGATCTACTTTCCAAGTACGGCAAACGCCATGATCGACTCGGAGGGGGGGGGGGGGGTGTACAATGTACATACACTACAGGGGTGATCGTATTCCGGGTGTACTCTGGAAATCTGGGTTTTTCATATGCTCCTTCCGTGTTTTAAAAATCAGAGCTTTTAGTCTTCAAAGTTGAAAATTTAGCGGATGGGAACAAAAAAATATGCCGAAAAGCGATAATCATTCCCTTTGTAGCAACACTTTACGAAGCAAGGGCGCCATGTAGCCTATGTAATGGCGCCAACCATCATTGTTCCGAACACGAACGATACCACTTCCCACGTGCTTTTGTTGTTACAGATAACTGGCCGTTGGCGCTATTTTGGAAATCTTTTCTCGGCGCCAAACCCCGGGGTTGGCAATATTTACATTCCCGGGATGTAAACATCGCCAAAAGTGGTAATTTTTTTCACGGACTTTATTTTTAAAAGGACAATAAAAAAACTTACTCACCCCCGACACTATTAATAGGACTATAAGTTGAGACTGCGCCTGTCTTCAAATTATAGGTTTTGATGCTTCTAAAATACCCAATTTAAAATTTCAAAATATTGCTGTGTTAACACAGTCGGTTCACATAAAAAAAATTGCGGATACTAACATATCATTTATTTTCAATTTGATAAAATACTGGTAATTTGTTTTGTTTTTAAAATAAAACATAGATTTGAATGCCGTTACATATTTTAATTGACTCACCGAGAGCATAGCTAATGTGACTACTGACATTCCATATTGACAAATTAATAAGCATTATCTGAAGAAATAAAAGTTTGCCCTTCTGATCTAAAAATCATTTTATTTTTTTTCTTTTCAAAACTATATAAACTGTCTCGCGATCAATCGAGAAGGGCTCGAGATCAAGGTGTTGCCGACCACTGGTCTATAATATCTAGCTACTTATGACGCTACAATGTATTTTCTGTCTATTACAGAAGAAGTCATGTAGTAAGTTCAAGAAAATTAGAAACCTGCCATTTTATCAATTTTCATTAAAATTTCAAAACCGGTCATTCGACCACACTACTAGGTTTAGTGCAAATGTAAGCTAAATGTATAACATTTATTAACTATTTATTATATAAAGTCTTTATTGCATCCTAAAAACCAAATTGTTTTTGTTTGAATTATTTAAATCGAAACCCAGTGTTAACAGAAAAAAAAATTTTCCATCAGGCACATCAACTTAATACTTTGCTATGTGAGCAAACATTTACTACATATATTAAATTATATTTATGTATCTGTGTAACAAAAAAAAAGAGCAATGCCTATTTTATTTACTCTTATGTATATATATGCATTTATTTTTTTAGCTGCTGCCTTCAAGGCTGGAAAAATACAATCTGCCCAATTTGCTGGACCCAAGCCTCCTGGGGGTGCAATGATACCACCACCACCTAGTCTCCAAGGTAATCAATACATATAAAGATTTATGATAAAATAAATTCATCTTGATTATTAATTAAAAAAATATCTTAAATATTTTTACTGTGATTTTCTTATAAAAGTTTAGAAACTATTCTTTTGCTAGAAATAAGTTGAATTGTAAATATTCAACTTTTTTCTGCTGTCTTCATAAAATCGATAATTTGTAAGTAAATATTTTGCATAACATTGTTCTTTTCACACTAGAATGTCCACCAGTGTTTGGACACCAGAGCCTGTTTACTTCATTCTCCTTTCCGCATTTTTGTGAATTTTAATTGTTTTCCCATAGTGATTATGCAGAATAAGTTTTGTGAATCTAGGTTAATTATGAAAGATTTTACAGCTAAATAGGCCTAAAACGTCTGCTGGTGTAGTTTCGAAACCAAGGCAATGTATCATCATATATATTTGTTGTTCAGCAAAAGATAGTTCACTAAGTAGCAGGGTTCGTTGATTTAAATCAGCTTGATTTAAGTAAAGTGATTTTTAAAAAAAATCATTGATTTTGCTATGTTAGGAAGTGTTGTAAAAATGAAATATGTTACAACTACTGTTTCAAACAAAACTTCCTAGGTCCATCTGTCTGTGTGCATAACATATTTTATAAAGTTAGAATTAATTACTATTCTTTTAATTTGACAATATTTTTTTAAATTTTACAATCTTCAATCATCTTAAGAGCAAAGCATAATTCAATCAATCATTCAAATTACAATTTATAATACATAATCATGAACCATTCTGTGTTTTTTATCTTAAAAATAGTATTTTAGATCAATTTAATCAATGCCACACAATAAATAATTCAGAATTATAGTGTTTAAAACAACAATTGCTAGAATTTAGAATATATATCCTTACAGTTTCATCCACGTCCCCCAAATAGCTTAAGGTTTTTTCCTTCTAAAATATTTTTTTATCATCAGAGTTTTCAATAAAGATATTTAATTAAAACAAAAAGTTTTAGTTTTTAGTAATGGTGTGAGCATATGATTTTTCTAAATGAGAAAAAATATTTCTGGCTTTTTTATTTATAAAATTGAAAAATGATTAAAGTACATTTAATGTAAAACTTAAGTACATACAATTGTTACTTTTTTTCAGCTTTCAACAGCAAAATAATTCAGATTAAATTTGTTCATTTTCTCTGTACTTATGAGTGTACTATTATTCCTGGTAGGATTAAGTTTCATTTGAGTCATGCATTTGTATTAAAATTCGTTTATCATTATTACTATTAAAAAATATTTATTGCTGGGAAAATAGTTTAAAGTGTGTTTTTGCACACTGATTAAGATGCCCTATTGTTTCTATGAATGTAACATAGTAAATATCCAAAATATTTAGGGTCTTTTTAAAAAATCAGATTTTTTAAAAATTTATTTATTTTTAAAAAAAAATAAAAAAAATTACGAATCCTGCTAAGTAGATACTAAAATAAACTTCCCAAAGCACTATCTCACTTTTGTTTGACCTTGAACGCAGTGTTGCGTTCACAGCAGAAATGAATCGATTATACTAAAATTGTTGTGTGTAAGTATTTTGTTACATGGCATTATCTGCTCATAAAAAAAAAAAAAAAAATCATTCAATTTTCAGGGGCCAATTCAGCACTCTTAACAAGGTCCGTTTTTTTGTGAATTTCAAAAAAAAATCTCTTAGAAATAGAATCATTTTGTGAAAATTCAAAATTTAAACATAGTGATGAAAAATATTTATTATTTTTTGCCGCTTATTTAATGAATAATTCTGTAAAATGTACAACTGTAATGTGTTTGTTTTGACACATTAGAAGAAAAGTATACATTGGAGTTTTGTGAAGAGACTGTTTTGATTGATTAGAATTTTGTGAAGGGTCTGTTTTTATTAATTGGAATTTTGTGAAAAATCTGTTTTGATTAATTGGAATTTTGTGAAGGGTTCGAAAATGGACCTGAATTTCTTCTGGCATGATCCCCTGTTTTCGAACCCTGTGCAGAGCACACACACCCTGAAACTATGGCAAAAAGAGAAATTAAAGAGTGTCATGGAAAAATGCAACTGAAGAATGTCTCTTGCATGAAACTGGGGTGCGGAAAACGTATGGGAAAAATTGAATACCACTATCCATTGCAAATGAGGCATGTACAAAATAGTATGCATAAAAACTATGAATGATTAAAAATTTGCATTCTGACAAATGCACACAATTCATGATATGTAACAAGTAAATGAAATTATATTAAAAAAACTTAAAACTAAACCATACTGAAAAGTAGTTCTGCAAATATTTAGTTATTACAATTATTTTATATATTTTATGTCACAGTGTCGAAAACGAAACGGGCGGACGTTTAAATGTAATCAAAATCCCAGACGTTCTAGTGGAAATAATTTTATTGTACCATATTTTGCCAGTGTGATCAAGGTTTTATACTTTTAAACAGACAAATGTTTGAATTGTTAAGGACAGAAAAATACTTTTATCTAATCTAAAAAATCATAAAATATGAATTCAAGACACATAGAGACCAAGTGATCATGAAAGAAATTAATTAATTTTTCTTCAAATGTCTAACATTGATGCCTAATTCTGTTGAAATGTTTTACACAGCAAATGCTCCAAGTTAATACCTTGAAATTAATTTAATTTTTGGATTAAATATGAAAATTTTGTACAATAATATTTGACATATGCTGGGATACAACTAATAAAACAGACAAGAACTTCATGTTGAAATTATTCTAAAAGTCAGAAGAGGGAAACCTGGCGTTACCTGAGAGATTCTCAGAGGTCGGCTCTAAGCGCTAACAAAACCATCTCTGCCCTCTTGAGGGCTCTTAAGCAGTGTTGTAAAGTTTTTGACAGTTGATGGTTTTAACAGTCAGCCAAAAATCCCTTTTTGACAGTTGTAAGTAACAGCTGCCAAAAATCCCTTTTTGACAGTTGTAAGTAACAGTTGTCAAAAACCCAAAATTCTGTACCAATGCTGTCTAAACTTTTTTTGCAACAAATTTACAATTAGTTTTTCATGATTTTTTGTTTTAGACACTTGTGTAAACTTTAGGACAGTTTTAGAAAATTAAAATCATACATCCATTTCAAAACTTGAAAATAGGATTTTGGTTTGACAAGCTCTTATGAAATAAAAGAAAATAATTAATCAAGGCTATAAATATAGAATAAAAGTTTATTAATAAAGCAATCAAACTACTAATACCTTTAATCTTTAAAAATAAAAATACATAATAGCTTACATATAATCCCATTTAATGTGTAAAATTACAATAAATAAAATATTTTAAATTTCAGTTTCATATTGTGACTTTTGGTCCCATTCAAGTTATCTTTTCCCCAATGCATGCAATAACAAAATTCTAGTTATGAAGCCTTCTGTACCCCAATTCAATTTAGACTAGAATAATCCAAAGTTGGAAAAGATCCTTTCAATTGATGCTGAACTGCGTGTAGTAGAATACAGAAGTACCATGAGGAGTAGAAATTCTGTTGGAATAGTAAGAGTTTTTAAGCCTTTCCACCATACCTTTGCACTGATATCCTGAAAAGGGGATCCTTTTAGGATGTGGTGGAGATTTGGCTTCAAAAGCAGTTGGAAATGTTAAAAAGATTGCCTGTGTTTCATGTAACCGTGTTCGAGCTGCTCCCATTTGTTCATCATTTAGTTGTTCACCTTTATATACTGGATGTGTTACGTAAATGAAAAGGTTGAAGATACACGTTTGACAATTGCAGACAATGCGTCTGACAAAGCCTTACTCGACAAACATTGGTTAATGTTGCATTGTCTCCTTGTGTCATGTCAAGGCTGTCTGCTAAAAGTTTTTATCGCATTTGCAGTTTTTTTTGTTGATACAAGTTATAATTATTCACAAGCTGCATAATTCTTGATTCAATCTCATGATCTTGATAAATTTTTACAGAACAACCTATTTCTGATCAAGGTGTCGATACAAGCCAGTTGGCTATTCCAACGCTTATCATTTGGAAGCGGAGACTTCAGCCTGTCTTTGGATTCCTTTAGCCAGGCAGATAGCTGTTGTGGAAATATTTTTGTACTTCCATAGCATGTGTTTCATAATTTCTGGTGGAGTAGTTTCATTCCCAAGGAGATTCATCCAGGTGGGCACAACATCCATACACAAGGAGATCATATTTCGCTTCTTTTAACAGCTGGCGCAAGTTTTCCATCTTTGGCTCGTCAGTGACTGAAATTTCATATAAATTTCTTTTGAAGAATAAAACATTAAACTGCAACTAATACAGCACAGTGTTCGTGATTTTTTTTTTTGTTTTAAATCGATTTTTTTGATTTTTTAAAAAATACCTTAAATATTTTGGATATTTATTATGTTCATGGAAACCAATATGGCATGTTAATCAATATGCAAAATCACACTTTAAGCTATTTTCACAGCAATAAATATTTAAAAATAATAATGACAGGGTTCGCACTAGGCGGCGTGATTCCCGCAGTATTTTTTGAAATCCCACTCAAAAAAAGTTCCTTTGCGCGCTGTTCCCGCAACTTGCGGACATGCGTTCAAAACATCTCAATGCAAAACTACTATTCTAAACTGATAATTCAAAACAAACTAAATGGAGTATGTTAGTCTTCAACTGCCATCTTATCCTTATTAATGAAATGAAGAATCTAGGAACCCTATTTATCACATATAATAACATGGGGGAACAATTAACAACTTCTTCATTCCTTGTGATTATTGAACAATTTAAGGGGGCTTGGCACCTTTTGACATTTTTTTTTAATTTAAGAACTTTTACCTATTTAATTTGTATGTACTCTTGTGCTATTGTTTAACAAAATGATTTTCACATGAAAAATCAAAATTCAACTAACAAAAAATTTTAAAATTTAAATTTTTTAAAAATTATTTAACAATTTTAAATTTCCTTCTTCTTTTTCATTTTTTAAAAAGTACTTATTATAGTCTGGTTTACAATTTTAGGGATGGGTTTTGCTATTAATTAATTAGTTTTTGAGAAAAAAAAGTTTTTAAAGTTACATCGATGGTAGAACACAGAAAAAAAAGCGACTTTTGTTGTTACATTTTCATTTTTTAAATTTTTTTTTCAAAATATATAGCAAATTCCATCCCTAATTTTATCAAGCACATCATATCGAACACACACAAAAAATTTCAAGTTGCTACATGAATACATGTAGAAGTTTTAGCATTTTAAGTACTACAATATGGCGAAAACACACAAACCGAGAAAACGCAGTTTAAAGAATACAAAATCCTACCAAAACATCAGAAGTATTTGAGTTCTCTTACTTCTTAACTACATTTATATCGGTTGTATCGCTTCAAAACTTCTCTCAGATATACTAGGAGAGTCAAACCATATTTTAAGCAAAAATTTGAAAAATCGTTATTTTTAGCCATTTTCTACATTTGAAAGGTGCCAAGTCCCCTTAAGCCCTTTGTGAATGCAGACTTATCTTCATTCATTCTATTCACAGAGAACAAAATCAAAAAAAAAAAAGAGTGGGGAAAAAAGAATCTTCCTTGGTCACAAGGTTACAAAAGAATGCTGGTTTCTAAAATATACTGTTTTCATTGAAAAACATCAATAGATAATGTGACATATGATCAGAAAAAAGAGGAAATATTAAACTAATTTTTAGGATTTTTTTGCTAAAATCACACATTAAAGAATTTTGGTTAAATAACCAAAATACCAGAGGATCCTTTTCATGCTTAACATTTTATAAAGCACCCATTTTTGCTATCGCGAATTTTTTTGAAGGATCCGTTTTGTGTGAACCTTGTTGATGTTTATTCTTTTCTTGCTGAGTATAGCTTAGATAATCATTTTATTACATAGTTTGTATGGGATCATGATCGGACAATTTAGTAATATTTTTAAAGACAAAAACAGAAAGAAAAGTTCCCACTTAAATTTTAAAAATCCCACTTAAAATTTTGGTTGAGGTGGGAAATCCCACCTTGTATTTTTCCCCAGTGTGAACCCTGAATAATAAAACAGATTTTAATACAAATGCAGGACTCAAATGAAACTTAATCCTACTAGGAATAATAGTACACTCCTAAGTATAGAGAAAATGAACAAATTAAATCAGAATTATTTTGTTGTTGAAAGGTAAAAAAAAGTAACAATTGTATATACTTAATTTTTACACCGAGTGTACTTTACTCATTTTTCTATTTTATAAATGAAAAATCCCGAAATACTTTTACCCTTAGTAAAATCATATGCTCACACCGTTACTAAAAACTGAAACGTTTTGTTTTAATCAAATACCTTTGTTGAAAACTTCTATGATAGAAAAGGTATTTTAGAAGGAAAAATACCTTAAGTTATCAGGGGACATGGATGAAACTTTAAGGATACATATTCTAAATTCTAACAATTGTTTTAAACACTCATTCTGAATTAATTATTGTGTATCATTTATTAAATTGATTTAAAATACTATTTTTAAGATAACAAAACAATGAATGGTTCATGATTATTATGAATTGTAATTTGAATAATTGAATGAATTATGTTTTGCTGTTAAGATGCTTGATGAATAAGAGTAATATTGTAAAATTTAAAAAATAGTAATTACTTCTAAACCTATGAAATATGTTATGAGCACAGCCAGATGGACCTAGAAGTTTTGTTTGAAACATTGGTTGTAATTGCAACATATTTCATTTTTACAACACTTTCCAACATTGTAAAATCAATGATTTTTTTAAAAAAAAATCTCTTGATTTATATCATGATTTAAATAAATAATCCTGATACAGCATAATGAAATGAAAATGTATTTAAAAAGATATAGGTGTAGTAAATATTGATAATAGCCAACCATTTTACTATAGGTTACTAATTGGAAAGATCTGTAATTATTTTGATTGTAAAATATAATATATTTAATTATCTAAAGAATATTTATACTATAAATAATGGTTTATATACAAAATCAAATAATTTAATATCATCAAAACTATTAGGTAGCTAAGAATCAATCACTGAATAATAAGCACTTAGTTTTACTCGAGCTAAAAAATGAAATAAAGCATAGCATAAAAGATTTTTATAATTATTATTTAGGTACATAACATTACTTGTAACACTCTGAGAACTTAAATGATTAAAATTTTAAATAGTACTTGGAAATTTATTTTTTCAAATTTTCCTTGACAAATTGCATTATAATATCTAATTTATTTATATTAATATAATATACAAATTTTGATTTAGCTAATTTTGTAGTTTGATTTTAAATAAAATGTCACTAATGATTAATAGAAAATATGAATGAGGATTTTGAGTTTTCGACTTGTCATGTCAAAAATCCAACTCTGCTAAGAAGGTTACGTGTTCCCAGACATAGGTGGTCTATGTTCCAGCAGAGGTCAGGAGAGGGGATGATTGAATGTCCCATAATCTGGAAATGGGATCCCGTAATCCCGTGAGAAAGTTGGATGTTTTGCTTGGAGTCCTTTATTAGCACCCTCACGCAGGCAGGCGCAACCATGACATTCTTCGTGGGAGGTCTAATGACCTTGCACTGTAAAAAAACTCATAATTAAAAAGTTTTTTTTTTCTTAATGAAATTATATCTTCATTCCTGTGTTTTCTAAAGTAACATACATTCCTCTGAGTGTAATGGAAGGTACATTTTCCAACAGTTTTTTAAGTGTATTTCAATATCCGTCCACTTTTTCACCCACCAAGCCTTTTTATTTATTTTTTAAAGCTCAAATGCCTAAAAATTATTTAAAAAAATATTCCATCTAGGTCCAGCTAGACCTGCAATGCCGGGTCAGAGAATGCCCATCATTGGTCCACCACCTATGGGTACAATGGTTGGACCGATGCCAGGTCCAATGCCAACAATGGGTCCTCCAGGTCCAATGCCTCACAATATGATGGTTCCAGGTAAGATTTTCTCTTTATTTTCCTGATGTGAGAACTTGTCTTATCTAACACAGCATGTTTTAGTAGTTCCACTGGGGAGTTCTCTAAGGGAGAGAAGAGTACAAAATTAAATGTCTCTGAAAAGAAAAATAAAAACAAATTGTTAAAACCATCACTTAACTACTATTTATTGACAAATCAACGCCCACTTCATTTTTTGAGGCCGGAAACAAAATTTGTCAAGGGGCTGTAAAACCGGAGTTGTGGGTTTGCTGGTAGTTTTAAAATTGGAATTTGTTCATTTCTGGCTTTAGCTATGACATTCATAGACATGTGAGTTTTGTTATTATCACATATTGGTAGCAGAGGACATGATTTCACTTCCTCATAAAAAATCATGAACCAGCTGTCAAAAGTTTTGGCAGTCATCCACCCAGTTCCACTGCCAGCTAAGGTTAAATTTTTATCCACTTTTGCAGATCTTCATGTGCTTTGCAGTCTCTGCCCACTGAAGATTATCAGAGGGAAAAATCTTTCTTCATCAGTATTGACATATACCATTACTGTCACCCTTCCGGATGTTGCTGTTGCACGAGCGAATTTTGTTCCTTTTCTTCAGCCGCTTTTGTCCGAGATGGATCTACAAGCCTAGCTGTTTTGGGGCCGTTCATAAATGACGTCACGCTTTTTCCCCATATATTTGACCCCCCTCCCCTCCTTTGTCACAATATGTCAAACTTCAGTGGACCCCCTCCCCCCTTTGTCACGCGTCACGCAATGTTGCATAATGCATGATGTCACACTTCTTGTTACCCCCTCCTCTCCCCTTGTCACACTTTGTCACAATTTCACGAACCCCCCTCCCCCCCTCGAAGCGTGACATCATCTATGAATGATCCCTTTACCCAAATTATAAATATTGGACGTCTTTTCTTCTCGGCCCAAAAAGGAAATTTCTTTTTCTAGTAGGTCATAAAATTCATAAATAATGATTGGATTTGATGTGGACACAAGTATAGATCTTTCGAAAATATTGGGCTTTTTAGTTGATAAGCTATAAGTGTTTATAAACTATCTTCTCTAGGCATATTATCTTTAAAACGGCAATGATTTTGCAGCTATGCAGCCAATTCACTTGCACCTCCTTTATTTTTAATTATGAAATTGGATACTGTTATCTTAATTTCTTTATGAATTGGAGGAAGTATCCATTTTTCCTAGATTGTTAACAAGCAACCAATTCATTTTCATGTTCTGCAGGTATAGAAGGTAGCATCTACCAGGCTTTGCAACTGATACATTTTTTAATTTCATTAAGTGAGCATGTAAAGTTGAGAAAAGAATTTCAAAAGCTCTAGCAGCCTCTCTCACTCGAATTCTCAATCTTTGAAACAGCTTCAAAAATGTTGGCTTCTAAATACTTAGTATCCCTTTTAGGTTGGTAATTTCTCATCATATTTTAAAAATTACTTTAAAAAGCATAAAAAAGCTGCAAAAATCAGAAATGATGCAATCCGAACATGTTTTCTTTTAATAATAATTTAACTTTGTACAAGTAAACAGTAATAGAAATAAAATTTCACGTTAATTTAAAGCACAAATGAGCATTAAAACGCAGACATATGTTTCGAGATCGCTTGGAATCCCGAAACATGTCTGCGTTTTAATGCTCATTTGTGCTTTAAATTAACGTGAAATTTTATTTCTATTAATGTTTTCTTTTGTTTTGTTTACAATTAAAAAACATTGTAGTTACAGTTAAAGAAACCTTAAATTGGTTTTGGTTAAAAAATTTATCCGAAATTATTCTTTTTTGGTAATTTTGATATTTATGTCAAAAGAAAAGCAAGGCATCAGAAATTATAACCAGTGATCAATAATTACCTCATCTACAGGGGGCAACATTTCATACAGCTTTAAATAATAAATTTTAATGTTTACACAATATTATTTTTGAAATATGATATTACTTACAATGGTATTTTCACATATGTACACAATTCAAAGCACTTAAAGCTAGTTTTAGTGTAAATTATTAGGTCTATTTTATGATGCATATTTAATGAACTGTTCTTCCTTCTTGTGCCAGTTAATGGAAACAATTTTGAAACATCATAAAAACAGTAAAATGTCAATTTTTACTAAATTAATGTTAGAATCCTGGGCAGTAAATTAGGTAAATTTTTCAATTAAGTAAAACCAGCTTTTTAATAATAATTATTATTATTGTTATTGTATTAGATGTATATGATAAAATCATATACTTCAATGGTATAAAATTTTTCAAAAATTAGGCATTAGAATGCTGCAAAAATCTAGATAGCTGTTTTAATTCCTTTTCTATCTGTATTTAATTTATTTTTATAGGTATGCGACCACATATGGCGCCAATGATGCCTATAGGACCTGTAACAGATGCAACACCACGACCCCCTCTCATGATTCCAAGACCACCATAAGCCATAATATTTTTTACTTTATTTCATATTTTCATTTGTGTGTACCATTTTTAATAAAATTTTTGTCATGTAATACTTGTATATTCTTTTAACACATATTGTAATTTAATATTGTCCTATATGTTTTGAATTGCTTGAGATCCTTAAGTTACGTAGTCACCTGCAGCAGCGTAAGGGGCTGTTTGTCCTCTTGTTGTCTTTGACATAGGGGCCAAAATATTTATTTTTTTCACTTGACATTCTGTGTATGGCATGAGTGAATGGCATGGTCATTCTCATAAGAAGTCTTATTTTTAATTCAAAAAGTGTAGATAAGTTCAAGTTTATTGAAAGATTGAAAGTTCTTAAATATATGTTGGTAGATTGACTTTTTAAATTAAATATATATCTTCTAAAGTATCGACATTTAACATTATTGACAGTGATATTTATAACTCTGAAGAAAGAAAAAGGCTGGCTTAATTATCGCTTGGAATGGGTAGCGAAAATTCCCTTTTTTTATCGTTTACTGCATAACTATGTATATCTTTAGAAAAATGCCATTTATATTTCCCACCCCTTGCAGGAACCACTACAACTTTAATACTCTCCAAGTGTGGGGTTCTGATTTTCCCAACAAAATTGTTTCATATTCTACCATCACCCAATCTCCTATTGGACAATTCGGTATTTTCATTAAAGGTAAATGAAGCAAAACTTGTACTACCATGTTCAAATGCCATTCTCAAATCATAGTGTGCCTAAACCTGATGCAAAGCATGACAGAGAACGGAAATTAAGTTGCTTTTTGAGCTGTAAACCACTTGTATTTTTCTTGTACCAATGAATGATTTAATTTCACCCTTTAATAGTTGTTCACCTTTTTTTATGTCTTCATTCGACATCTCGGTGTTTTTCTGGCAATCTTCCTTTAAAGTAGAAAAAAGTATGTTATAAGTAGTGGGCTGCCACTCTTTTGTCCTGGGGACGTAATTCACTCTTTCAGTGATAATGACTGATTTGTATTTAATATATATATATATATTTCTTTAAGATTGATAAATAATGCGCAATATTTCAAGTATTTTAATTCGACTTTTGCAATTTTTATGTTTTTCAGCTTTAAATTTGATTTTTTTTATGAATGCCAACGTTCAGTACATGGGTCATTGAAAATCGCATCTTGTGACTTGAGATTTCAATCCTTTTGTATCGTGCAAATATTTCATGTATTTTGAGTGTTGGAATTCATTTTAACATAAACTAGCTTTGAAGGGCTTTTTTTATTTTTAGTAATTTAATTTTTATTCTTTAGTGTATTTATTGCTTGTGAACTGAATTTAACTATCAATAAATTTTATTAGTAGCAGCCCTTTTCTTGGGTGGGGAAAATAATAGGTTTCATCTATATAAAATTCTGCAGTATACAATAGTATATACTGTATATATTGTCTGTATATATAAGCATTATTTAACGACAACAACAATGATAATTTACCCCTGATAATATTGGTGATAGTTTGTATTACTCGACTTCATGAAAAAATTTTAATCTTGTGGTTTTTGAAAAGCGGCTCCTTTTCCCTCGAAAACTTTCCGATCTGCATTTCTTTCCAAAACAGCCCCAACTCCAGCAGAGATCATTTTGTGTTCTGGTTCACTGTTGCTCCAAGTAAAATTATGTCTGGAACAAGTCCTAGTACATTATTCCTTTTCTTGAAGCACTGTAGATTGAGATATAGCAAAAAATACATTGTACTAAACCTTATAAGGTTACTATATAAAGCATAATTTAAATATAACAGTTCAAGTGTTGATCGGCAAATTTGCTATTTTCTTAATAGATCTTTTAAGCTAATCTGAAGCAGTTCGAATTTTTACTACGCAAACCTTTTTATCATGACCCTGATGCACTTGAACAATTCTACCAATTAACCACTTACAGCAAGGCATATTGTCTTACTTTATGAATACCAATGAGCCTATTTTAACGTTA
The DNA here is from genome assembly GCA_038502835.1 of Octonoba sinensis. Lineage (NCBI taxonomy): Eukaryota > Metazoa > Arthropoda > Arachnida > Araneae > Uloboridae > Octonoba > Octonoba sinensis. The sequence goes on along the minus strand of CM076605.1, from coordinate 84,813,972 downwards.
TCGTTTTCAAACATCTATTTTGATGGCTGCAGAAGTGTATTCACATAATCACTTTGCCATTTTTTCCAAATAGTTTGGCCTACCTTCGTGTTTTTTTGCCAACAACTTAATCTATTGTCATTTGTATCGAGTAGTTGGGGCTCTGCAACTACAGAAATTGGCCTTCCAACTAAAAAGTGACCTGGAGTCAAAACTTGAAAATTATCATCGTTTGATAAAAGTGTGAAAGATTGAGAATTTAAAACCCCTTCAATTTGAATTACTACTCTTTCAAACTCTTCATAAGTTAGTTTCATATTGGACATCACATCTTTCAAGTGGTATTTTACAGGTTTCACACCAACCTCCCAAAGTCCACCGAAGTGGGTGGATTTTGCAGGGATGTAAGAATTAGAGTACAATACTTTCAGAATTAGAGAAAGAAGCTAGCTTTTCGTCAGGGAAATTAATTATATTGTATCACTTTTATAATTGAATGTTAGCTCCAACAAAATTTGTAACATTGTCAATAAATAATTGAGAACACTTCATAAGTGCGTCTAGCAAACAATCTTTTCAGAGTTGCTATCAATGCAGCAGAGGTCAAATCCGACGAAACTTTAAGATGAATTGCTTTGGTTACCAAACATATACATACACTAATATAAATTTTGTTCAAAACGTCCTTTCTTTGATTTTTAAATTTAACATAGAACGGACCAGTTAATCCAAGCCCATATAATTAAAAACATAAGAAATATAAAGCAGTCTTTCGGTAGGTAAATTACTCATAATTTGGGATGATACAATAAGTTTTCATTTAAAACAAGTAACACATGAATTGGTATGTAAAATATCCTGACAATCTTCTGATTTCATTTTTCTGACTGTAAATCCTAGAAAACCCTCCCCAGGTCATTACTGACCCTCTGTCTTGTTTCTTGCTGAAATAGTTCTTTGGTTCTTTTCTTAGGTCATGCCAGTAGAGTTTATAACCATCAGGGCCGTCTAAATTCCATTTCTTTTCATCACTGAAGATGACAGAAATCCACTTTTCACAGTATGACATATGCTTTCTAGCCCTCTTTAGACATGCATCTTTATGTCTTTGCTTTAAGTAGAGTTTTGCTTTCATTCTCCTGCAAACAATATTTATTGAAGCTTTAATTCTGTGTACAGTACTTTTTGAAATTCTCTAAATTGATGCAATTTCACTCACAAATAAATTGTCAACTGAAGCCATTTTTAATAACATTCTATCATCTTGTAACATTATTTTCTTTGGTCTTTCGACTTGCTTTCTAATATTCCATGTTCCATCTGATCTCAAAACCATAAATACTGCTCAAGGATCTCTTTATTCTTCTTCATATTTGTACAGGATTTTGTCCTTCCCCTTTTAAATGTATAATCTTAATAATTTCATCTTTTGAAATTTCTCTAGACCATGACATTTTCATCAGAATACGCAGGAAATGTCTTTCCGAAACTCGAACAAAACAATGCATTGGATTCATTTGATTCCACGAAATTTTAATAAATCATTATGCTAAAAATATAGCAGATGATATTTCAATTCAAGAGAAAAAATATTCTGCATTTGTAAAAGCAGACGAAAATAAAAATAGTTCATTCTTTGAATAAAAATATAAAAGGAAACAAGGCTCTCCGTCTTTAATTGGTTGGTGTATTTCATTCGAACTAGACACATTCTGCAAACCATGGCATAACTGGTTTTCTAGTTTTAACTTCAAATATTTTTGTGGATATTTTCAAAATGTCTATAACCACTCATTGTCTGCTTTTTTATGTTACTTCTTGTAATAGATTTCTTCTTCCCCATACATATTCTATGTGCATCATCGGATTCAAAGAAATCCTAAGGTTTTTATGTAAACTTCAGAAATTACTTTTTATGTATAATACTGTTTTGCATAACAGTGTCATGTATCGTTTAAGGCCGGAGCCTGCTTTAGAAGGTTCAAAAAAAACGAAATTTTTTTTATTGCCTTAATCGATTCCTAATATATTTAAGAATGCATGTAAAGTTATAAAGGCTAATTCTCAATATTTTTTAAAATATAGCCCTAAACGTGGCCAGATGTCGAGCAGGTGTACGTGCACTCGGGCAGCTGGAGCGCGCGCCGTCCCCTTGGTCGAACAGCTCAGAACTATATATGTGAAAAGGTTCAAAGGTCGTTCGAAATAATGTTTTGAATTCCTAGAAGTACCGACTCAAGTTGTTATACAGATTATAACGAAATATTCGATTATAACGATTTGGTATATAGCGCAGGAATAGCTGATTAGCGTATCATCACTGTAAGTAATAGAAAATTAGCATTTTTCCGATCGTAAACTTTCAAGCGCGTTTTCTCGAGTTTTTGTTTTTATGTTTTTTCTAAACTGGCGGGCGTGATTGCGAGAAAACTAGACGACCAAACAAAACGAAACAAATCTTGTCAGCTTCAGTTTTGTATTCTCTTTTATTTGAACTAAAAAAAATTCATGAAGAAAAAATTCTGAACTTTTTTAGCAAGTTGAAACGATTTTTTTGTTGTAAAAAAAGACGCTTTTTTTTCAAACCTGAGAAAAATTTTCAAATTTTCGGGTTTTTTTAGTTTACATAGAAGATAAATATATGAAAATTAAAAACATTTTTGTTTTTTTTTTGTTTAATTTACGAAAATTACGAGCGCCATCTTTCCCGCCGATCGGAGACCGCAATTGCAAGGTGTTGCACTAATGTGTATAAAAATCGGCTGCGTTTGAATATTTTTGTCTTAATTTTTTTTTTACTTGTTCAAATATGTAAAAAATGATCTGAAATCTTCGCTAAACTTGCTTTTTTTTTTCTGTCCTGAAAAAAATCCTTAAAAAACGCTTCTTTTTGGCCTTCTAAAGCAGGCTACTGCCTTAAAAAAATATTCCCTGTAACAATTTTTGAAGTACGTTTTTCTAAAGTTAAAATTACATCCAACTTGTGAGCACCTTCAAAAATAAACTTCCTCCGGACTTATGGAAAAATTTGGTGTTTACATAAAAATATCATTTTACTTCTGAGCCAACCTTGATTTTTAACTCTATAGCATTGCTTCTTGTAGTGGTGAATTCTAGTTTCTTGAGTCTGGGTAATAGAAGGTTAATGCTGGTCGATGTGGTTGTAAAAACATTTTTTTCAGCATTATTTTCTTTACCTATATCTATATTACACCATAACTAAAATTTATTGCAATTCATAAACAACCAAAGCATTTTTCAACATTCAGGATCACTCTTGAAAGCCCCTGTATGTCTGCTCTTGAGTCGGTAGTTTGACAATGGAAAAATGCATGAAGTTTCTCCTGATTCTTATTCAGTAGAACAAGCTCTGAGTACCAAGTGCAGTTCTTGTCATTACCCATAGTTTCAAAGCCTCTTTTTTATGTTCAATTGTTCTGTACTGAAAAATGTGTCGATTCGATTGCGTTCCTGTGCTCAATCATCATACAACCGTCATAAAGTTATGATCTCGTTTATCATAGGTCATTTGAAGCCTAACACAATACTGTGCAATATTTTAACAATTATACTGTGCAAATATTTTTACAATTATACCTTCACACTGTTGTCATGTGATTTGTGACAAAAAATGCAAAACCAGTGTAGCATCATCGTAAACAATAGGTTAAAAACTTGGTTTATTGCTGAAATGCATTCAAAAAGGTTGACCACTTTGTCATATGTAAAGCAGTCAAACATTATTACGAGATATTTATATTGTTTTGGTTTCTGGAATTTTCACACACTCTTTCAATTGAAACCTTGTACCGAATCTAGGTGAACGAATGAATAGTTCTTTACAAAATCACTGATCACTATTTATTCCCTTCTTTCAGAGACGGAATGTTTCAGATGAATTTGATAGTTGAACCGCTGACTAGGAAACCATTAGTGTTGGAAATGTTTGGAAGCAAAAAGCATAATTATGATCTCTTCAGTAGGTTTGACTAATGTCTCAAGACATATAATTTTCAAACATGGATTTATTGTTAATGGTTGAATATTGCATTGAACCCGAAAACTTTTGAACTCTTTGATTTTTGTCACCAGGATAATTTTTGTGATCACCAAAGAAGCAAGTTTTGAATTTTGATTCAGTAGCATTCTTTACATTTATCATTAAATCTCTGTGACTTAATTAGCAGGCAATTTTTTTTTTTTTTTTTGAAAATATACAGGTAATTGGTTTTTGAAAAATATTCCGTTTAAGAAATTGAAAATAAAATAGTGGTTTCAAATCTTCATACAATCTGGAGGTTTTGAACAAATTGTCACATTTTTACTTTTCCTTGAAAAGAATTTTTCTGGGGTATTAGGTACATGACAGGGTGTACTAAATCTTTGATTTGATAATCCTATTCTAGTAAACAGTATTTTTGTATTCTACTGTTTATTCTCACATTTTCCCGATTTATTTGGATCTAATATTTTATTTACAAGCTTAAATATTTTCCCATTGTATCTCACTATTTCTTATTTTCCCGGTTTTTCCCCCAAAACCCCCATCACTCCTAGCCTTTCCGTTACATGCTTTACCCTAGCGTCAATGACCGCGTACCCGAGTGACTTTTTGCGAGTTTCATTGTAATTTTTATCATTTCGAATAATCATCCGCATTGTGCCTGTGGGAAAGGTGGTGCTCCCTTGACTACATTTATATACTCATGGCCGCAATATTATTCTTGCGGTGGACTTCGATACAATCACTTGTGAAAGGGGTGTTTTGTGATGCACTTGCTTTATGCATATACGTATGAGATCCTCGATCTTGTCACTCTTACAAGCCCTACCACGCTGCACCATAGATTCTGTGGCGTCACATGAATGTCAGTCTTTGAAATTCTTTTTGCCATTATAGTTTATGACTACTAAAAACATAGCTTGCATTACTAGTATGCCAGAATTAAATTTTAAGGTTCCTCTAGTGCTTCCTTTAAAATCGTTCCAATCATTTCTGCATTAACAGTGTCTCGTAGAGTTCCAACATATAAAGGATCTTGATCATACTCTATGCTAAATCTTTCTTAGTAACGTCGAAATTGTAGTAGGTATCCATTGGTTCACAAGAAAACATAACTATTTATATGCATTAAATCTTGCCCTAAAATTATATTTAGAATACTTGTATTTCGTTTGTTTGGTGGTAGATTAGTGCTTTTGATTATACTTGCTAAAGCCATGGCACAGCATTGTTTACCAGCGTTTCTTTTTGAAAATATTTCTTCATCTTTTTGGTGCCATGAATTACATATAAGTTTAGATGCCATGCAAATTGCGGTGTAGGCGAAAAATTTCCTTTGGCACTGAGGCACAATCACTCTTTCACTATGATCGCTAATTTCGACAATAATAAAAAAATTAACTAGTTTAACTGTGATGCGAGGATATTCTATTTGCATATGGTCTCCTTGTATTTCCATAATTTTGGAAATTTCGAGGATTAGACTAAAGGTAGGAGAATTTGTGGAAATTTTTGTTTGTACAAGTGCACTCATTCGAATTAAAATTTTGCCTTCTGCGGCTGAAAAGAACAAAATGTGGATTGGTATTTTTATACCTTGAATGCCTCGATTAAATTTTGAGGCGGAGGAGAATATTTAGTTTTACGCCTCTCTTTTTTGCGACGTTTTGAACAATGAAATTTAGAGTGTCCAGAATTGCCACATTTTCGACAAAGAGGTCGATTTGTGGATGACGAATTGTCAGAGTCAGAAGCAGTGTTTGATTCTGACAAGGACGGCAGCATAACTTTTTTTTGTGTTTATGTTTACTCTTATGTGGAGTACTTGTGCATTGTACAGGAGAAGAATTTTGAGGGATTCCAGATGGGTGAGCTGCGATAACCTCGGGTATAGTGTTAACAATTGTGTTAGTTTACAATTGTGAGCTTTGATTGTGTTAACCTGTACTGATTGAAAATGATGTAGCTCATAGGGCTCAGAATCGAGAATGAGATTTTGGATTTGAACTGCTTTCTTGGCAGCATCCTCAGTTTATGTTTTCCTCTAAAATTTTCATTCTGAAATCAGGTGGTAACATTACAATGAATTTTTGGAAGAGAATCTGATCCAAAGCATGTGTAGTGATTTTCCTAAGACGGTGTGCCAAATTCAGAATCGACTCGGCAGGTGACATTTTAATAGAAGGAAAATCAAGCATCGTATGCTGAACAGTGCCTTTATGAAAAAATGCATGTGATGCATCAAGAGTTGTCTTAACATTGTCGGCATAGCGGAGAGTAGGCGTTTCCAAAACATATTTTTGAGCAGCGCCCTGAAGTTTACTTTTGAGGAACAGGACCTCTTGAGTATCTGGCCATTTGAAAATTATGTCGGTTACAAGCGGAGAAGAAAGGTAAGTCATCAAGTGCTGTAATGTTTATCATGAAAGGAGCAGTAGGACTTGAAATCAAATTCGCTACAGGACTGAATGTGGGGACAGGTTGTGTAAGTGCAATAGCGCTAGATGTGTTTACAGTTGGTGCGGAAGCACTTTGTGATTGTTCGGAAGCACTAACGTTGGTTCTTTGAGCACGAGTTCTTTTTTTTTTTTTTTTTTTTTTTTTTTTTTTTTTTTTTTTTTTTTTTTTTTTTTTTTTTTTTTTTTTTTTTTTTTTTTTTTTTTTTTTTTTTTTTTTTTTTTTTTTTTTTTTTTTTTTTTTTTTTTTTTTTTTTTTTTTTTTTTTTTTTTTTTTTTTTTTTTTTTTTTTTTTTTTTTTTTTTTTTTTTTTTTTTTTTTTTTTTTTTTTTTTTTTTTTTTTTTTTTTTTTTTTTTTTTTTTTTTTTTTTTTTTTTTTTTTTTTTTTTTTTTTTTTTTTTTTTTTTTTTTTTTTTTTTTTTTTTTTTTTTTTTTTTTTTTTTTTTTTTTTTTTTTTTTTTTTTTTTTTTTTTTTTTTTTTTTTTTTTTTTTTTTTTTTTTTTTTTTTTTTTTTTTTTTTTTTTTTTCTTACCGATATCAGCAAGCTCCATGAGAAAGTAACAAAGAGATTATCTCTTTGTTTTTATTATGCACTGCCCAACTAATAGTAGTATCTCTATACCTAGCTATATTCGGATCCGCTCCTAATAACAATAATTCTTTTGCCTTAACTAGATCGTTTTTCATAACAGCCTTTAATAAAGGCGTATAGCCTGTACTATTAACCTTATTGATATCCTCTGGTTTTATTTGCCCTTTTGGGGGATCAGATTCACATATACCAAGAAGATACCTATCATCTATTTCATTAAAAAATGTAATAACAATAACAATAATATTTTCATATACACAAATATTTTTAACTAAAAAAAATAAAATATCTACATATCTACATATCTACCAAAAGTAGATTTATATCTTCTTCTATTTTTCTTTGATTAACTATAATATCTTCATTACTAACTCTTGTAGGATCTGGTAAATCTTTCAACAGTTCATTTTTATAGTTTTTATCATAGGACGATACATTTTTAAACTGTTCCTGGAAAAAGACACCATCACTTTCTACTACTTTTCCTGCAAAGAAGCCTACATCAAAGCCTGAAAACTCATGAGGTTTGATCAAATCTTGCTCATGTATGCTGATATTTTCCCCTCGCGTAGTATTCGTACTTTGAGAATCATGGGGATAGGTTAATGAGGCCCTCGTATATTTGATGGTATATTCTTCCTTACCAAAAAGAGAACTGGCATATTTAGAAGACTCAACACAACAGTTGCCTATAAATTGATTACTTAGAATACCTTGTATTTTTTTAGAACCTGTTTGGCCATAGGTATCTTCTAGCTGGGCATTTGATTGTATGCAAGAAATAGTACTAATACCATATTTTCTTGCGGTAGCTGGTACTTCTGAAAACCATGGCATATATAAAGTAGGTAACTCATCTATAGCAACGAAACTTTTCGTTCTGTTATGCCCATACATAGATTTAAAACATACGGTAATCAATAGAGATATTATTGGGCTAAAAGCTGATTGGGCAGGTGGGAAATTTCCAATACAAAGTATCGTTGGAGCAAAATTATCGTTAATATTTAATTTTATTTCATTTTTACTCAAGACCCAAAATAGATTCTTGTCAATTAGTGGTTGTAAGCTCGTTTTAAAACTTGCTAGGATACCTACTAACTGACCTAATGATTTATCCCCGCCTTTATAAGCATCAAATATAGAACTGGCATAAGCATAGGCTTCCGTATCTTTTTCTATCAAAATTAATATTTTATCAATAGGATTAGTGGATAACGTTAGTACATGTGGTAGTGTACAATAACTCTTTGCCTGATTCGATAGGTAGATAATAATTCCTTTCAGAAGAGACTTCGTACTTAAGTACCAAAAATCATCTTTCCCGCCAGGATTAAGATTCTGCAGACCCGGTCTGCTAATCCGGGTCCTACTTGTCCTATGTGTAGGGCTAAGATTGCGTTTGAGTAGGCGTAAGATTGAGATTAAGATTGTATATTAGAGAGAATAGTTCCTAGCCTATATTTTATCTTATTGCATTTTCTTTTTTGCTATGCCCAATCCATTACCACCTTCTAGTTCTGGTACGCACAGATGGGGGAGTAGCCATTTACAACTCGCTACTGAAGTAGTGCATGCTGGTGTCTCTCCAGAACCCCATACCGGTGCGATCCTTACACCCATTTTTCAATCATCTGTATTTGTACAGGAGTCCATTGAAACCTATTTGGCAAAGGGACATTCCTATTCTGGGTCAAGAAATCCTACGGTTGCTGTGCTTGAAGCCAAGATTGCTGCTTTAGAAAAAGCAGCAGCTGCCTATTGTTTTGGTTCGGGTATGGCTGCCATTGTAACCACCATGGTCACTTTTTTACACCATGGGGATCACTGTGTACTTTCCAATGGTTGTTACGCCACCACGCAAGAAGTAGCACGTGACCTTTTTGGCCAACTGGGCGTAACATTTTCTTTTGTAGATTTTACCAATCTAGCTGAAATAGAAGCGGCCATTCAGGCCAATACGAAGGTGCTTTTTTCAGAGTATCCGACCAATCCCACCCTTGCTTTAACCGATTTAGCGGCGGTTAGTGCGTTGGCCCACCAGGTAGGCGCCAAGCATGTTTGTGATAGTACCCTGGCTTCACCTATGGTGATTCGCCCATTGACATTTGGGGCGGATATAGTCATTCAGTCTACTACTAAATACTATGACGGGCATAATATGACGATTGGTGGCGCTGTGGCTTGTGCCGATGCAGCAGATGGTCCTCAAATTTTTTCCTATAGAAATAGGCATGGGAGTATTATGAGCCCTATGGTTGCCTTTTTGACCTTACAATCCATTAAAACTATGCACCTACGCATACGCGCACAGTCTACAAATGCTGCGCAAATTGCCACATTTTTAGCAGGGCATACTAAGGTTGCCAAGGTCGGATATCCAGGATTGTCGGGTTTTCCGCAAAAATCATTGGCAGATAAACAACATAATCATGGACTCCACGGTGGCATGTTATATTTTGTACTGAAAGGAGGAGCAAATGCAAGTAGTAGATTCATGCAAGCATTACGCCGTCCATGGAGTTTTGGCGCCAATCTAGGTAGTGTAGAGAGTTTGATTGCTTATCCTGCTGTAATGTCTAATGGGACAATGGATCCCGCACAGCTTCAAGCTATTGGTATAAGCGATGGTTTTGTACGCGTATCGTGTGGGATTGAAGATGTGCAAGATCTTATTGATGCACTTGAAGCCACTTTTAGTGCATGTTAAAAGAGGAGTAGTGGTCTATTACTTCTTTATCAAGAATATAGCATCCATTCACCCCTGTGGCAGAAATTTGGTATCGACTGAATAGTATATGCTCAAAGCAAAAAGCTATTATCTTAATAAGGAAAGGCTCTGTCCACTTAAGTGTGTAAATTATTTTTTATTTATTGCAGTCTATTTTCAAATTTAATTAAAAAATGGGCTATAGCCTCACTCCAATTATGAATAGGTATAGTCCACTTCCTGGTCATGTAGTTAATAGTTAAATATAATGTTTTAAAGACAGCTGTATCGTTAGGAAATACCCTTTTATTTTTGGTGACTCTACGGAATTGGCTATTTACAGATTCCAGAGCATTTGTTGTGTAAATGACTCTTCGTATGGCGCTAGGGTACTGTAAAAATACCATCAGGTTATCCCAATTAGTATACCAAGATTTAGCTATTTGTGGGTATTGTTTATCCCATTTGCTAGCAAAAGTTTCTAATGCCATAAGTGCTTCTTCCTCATTAACTGCTGTATAAATTGGCTTTAAATCAGCAACTAATACTTTTCTATCTTTATAAGAGACATACTTCAAGCTATGCCTAATTTGGTGAACGATACAGAGTTGGTGGTCTGTTTTAGGATATACAGCAGCAATTGCCTGAGACATACCTGATAAATTATCTGTACAGGCAATGAGCATATCGTGCATACCACGATTTTTGAGTTCTGTTAAGTTCCCTAACCAAAACTTAGCTCCTTCATTTTCACTCATCCACAGTCCTAAAACATCTTTTATGCCTAACTTGTCTATACCTAAGGCGACATAAACTGCCTTATTAAGGATGCGCTTATCCTGCCTAACTTTAACTACAAAACAATCGAAAAAAACGATAGGATAAACGGCCTTTAAGGGACGATTTTGCCATATTTTAACATCTTCAATAACAGAATCGGTAATATTACTTATCAGGCTTTCACTAACTTCTGCGCCATATAATTCTTGTATTTGAATCTGAATATCTGATAGGCTCATCCCTTTAGCATATAGAGATAAGATCTTATCATCTAAACCAGGTATTCGTGTCGTACGTTTAGGTAATAAAACAGGTTCAAAAGTGGAGGCTCTATCCCTGGGGACTCCAACCGATATAACCCCATTATCACTCATAACTTGCTTACTAGATAAGCCATTACGTGCATTATCTGAATCACTACGTGCATACTTAGTATACCCTAAATGGGTATCCATTTCTGACTCTAAAGCTTTTTCTAAAAGGCGTTTGCTTAATTCTTTAAGTAAGCCACCTTGATCAAATAAGGTGGATAGATCTACACCTGATTCTAGAAGAACGTCTATGGCTTTGCTTATGCCATCTTTAGCGGTATCTTTGCTTTTCATTGTCTTAAGTTTTAAGTGGTAGCATATACAGAAATATAAAATCTAAATAATATTTACACACTTAAAACGAAAGACTCTATAATCATGATAAGTCCAAAAACAAAAAACACTATTTCGATTTTAAAAAACTTGTTAATGTATGAAAAATTATAGGTTGCGATTAACGGCTAGGGCATTAGTTGTACAGTCAGAAAAGCTCCTTTTAGTAAGTAGTAATGGCCATTTTTGGTATACACCTGGAGGTGGCATGGAAGCAAATGAAACACTACCTGAATGTGCTGTTAGAGAAGTAAAAGAAGAAACAGGAATCTGGGTTCAAGCAAAGGACGTAATCTACGTTTATGATTTTTTTGATACTAAAAACCAATTACACAAAGTGGAAATCTATTTTATAACTGAAATCAAGTCTGATCGTATCCCTAAAGATTGGTCAGACGAAGATGGTACTGTTCAGTATGTTAAGTTTTTCTCGCTTGAGGAGTTAAAGCGTATGGATAATGTTGCACCTGGTTTTTTAAAAGAAGGTAAATGGCTTAAAAATCAAGTTGAAAACATATATGAAGGATACTCCGTAACCCGCCCTTTTGGTAAATAAAATGTTTCTGTTGCGTTTGTTTTAAACAAGTTATTATTTTACCGTTTTAAATCTTTGTATCAAACAGATGGTCAAGAAGCGCTGTATGAGATAAGCCGGAAGAAGCCTATTCTATCTAATAGCATAAGATCCTAGTATAGAAAAAAGTATAGAAAAAGCAGTAGTAGATATGGCTATAGACTATCCAGCCTATGGCCAACTTAGGGTATCGAATGAATTAAAAAAAGAAGGTATTCTTATTTCTCCTGGTGGTGTAAGGTCTATCTGGCTACGCAATGATTTAAACAATATAAAGAAACGGCTTAAGGCTTTAGAGGCTAAAATGGCTCAAGATGGACTTTGTTCTAACTGAATCCCAGCTAGTAGCACTAGAAAAACGTAGAAACGAACAAGAAGCATGTGGAGAGATTGATACAGAACATCCTGGTTACTTAGGTTGTCAAGATACTTATTATGTAGGTAATTTTAAAGGTATAGGTAAAGTTTATATGCAAGTATTTATAGACAGCTATTCTCGAGTAGCTCATGCAAAACTCTATACTGAAAAAACAGCCATCACATCAGCTGATATGTTAAATGATAAAGTGTTACCTTTTTATCAAGATGAAAACATACCTATCTTGCGTATACTAACAGACCGTGGTACAGAATATAAAGGAAAAATAGAACATCATGCTTTTGAGTTGTTTTTAAGTATAGAGAATATAGAACATACGGTCACTAAAGCCTATTCTCCTCAAGCAAATCGCTTCTGCGAACGTTTTAATAAAACGATGAAACAGGAATTCTTTGATACAGCTATGCGTAAAAAGATCTATACGAATCCGGATGATTTTCAAGAGGATTTAGATAGATGGTTGCATTACTATAATCATGAGCGACCACATTCTGGAAAGTATTGTTACGGAAAAACACCTAGACAAACTTGGGAGGATAGTAAAGAATTAGTCTTTGAAAGAAATAATCAAATCTCGTATCCTAAAAGCATGTCTGACACATTAGACTTAACTGACAACTTTAGACACTAATTTTTACTGCCTGTCAGATTAAATCCTAACTACTACACTTTTTCAACCTCTTTCCGCATATTTACTTTTACGACAATTCGGTCATAGGTTCCTGTTGTAATCATATCCAACTATGTTTGCAGGGATTCAATATGAGGTTTATTGTTACCTGCTTTTACCCCATGCTTGCGCCCCAAAGGTTGCCACGCTTTGAAGTGTGGGACATACATTATCCCCGATGTCTAGGGAAGATGGAATTGAACCATCACAAAACCGCAACTTGCGGGTCGCACTTATAAAGAAGTAATAGGGTTCCCTCATCTTCAAAGAGTTTAGAGATATAATCCGTTTTATCTGCATAAAAGCCAGCCTCTATCATCTGTTTGGAACTAGCTTTTTCAATAGGAATGCGTACACCTCTAGCAGCAATTTCTTGTCGCTCCTCTTTGCTGCTTAGCCCTTTAGCCTCTTTTTTATCTTACATATCTTATTGCTTTGTATCCATCTAAAGCTAAAATTATATGCAAAGCTAACACTAGAGTCCCTGTGAAACCTATTTCTAATGGCCATTTTGGGGCTGCTCTATGCTCCTCAAATAGATCTAGTATGCTGGCGACTGCGCTTCTCCTAAAAATTACGTACCACAAATAGGTTGCATAGAAGGTCTATGATCTGCCAGCTTCTTTAAAGTCAAGTGCTTGAATAGCCTGCTCATTTAATTATATATTTTTCTGAGTCATTCAGTTGATTACTTAATAAGTTGCGTTTGGTGATTACCTAGATTAGGCATAGCCTTTATAAGGGATCTGTATACTATTTTTTCTGAAAAGCTGAAACAATCCATCCCCCGCCTATTACATCTTCTCCTTCATAAAAAACAGCCGCTTGGCCAGGTGTAATAGCATGCACACCAGTTCCAAAAAAGACATACATTTGGTCCCCTATCTGCTCAATCACCGCAGGTGTGCCTTGGTCATTATATCGCACCTTAGTAAGGGTATCTAATTTTCTACCCTTTACATCTACATATTTGGATAAATTAAGCCGATCTACATACATACCCGCTCGACGCAATTGATCAAAAGTGCCCAATACAACCCGATTGGTCTCTTTTTCTATAGCCGTTACATATACGGGATAGCCTAAAGCAATATGTAACCTTTTCCGTTGACCAACGGTATAAAAGGGATAGCCTTCATGATGCCCTACTACCGTACCATCTTCTAATATAAATTCCCCACCTTTAACCGTTTCTTCCAATCCAGGGATTTGGCGTTTTAAGAATCCACGGTAGTCATTATCAGGAATAAAACATATTTCGTAGGACTCAGATTTATTGACCAAATCTGTAAAGCCACGTTCAGCAGCAAAGGCACGAATAAATGATTTGGTAAATCCGCCGAGCGGAAGTAAGGTTCTACTAAGGCTTGCTTGAGAGACCCCCCATAGGGCATAGGATTGGTCTTTTTTAGCGTCTAATCCTTTAGATATAATATAACGCCCCCCTTCTTCCCGTACTTTTGCATAATGACCCGTTGCTAGATAATCACAATCTAACTGATTCGCACGTTGCAAAAGCGCATCCCATTTAATATGGGTATTACACAATACGCATGGATTCGGGGTTCTACCAGCTAGATATTCAGATTTAAAATGGTCAATGACATGTCCTCCAAATGCTTCTCTTATGTCCACCACAATATGGGGAAAACTCAATTCCACCGCCACATTCCTGGCATCGTTGATGGCATCTAAACTGCAGCATCCCGTCTCTTTTTTTTTGCCACCACTACCCGCATAGCTCCATGTTTTCATCGTAATACCCACCACTTCATAGCCTTGTTCATGCAACATCACAGCGGCTACAGAACTATCTATGCCACCACTCATCGCTACTAATACACGTCCTTTTTTAGCCATTTGGGTCTATTTTAAAAGCGATCTGAGCAAAAATCCATTTGCAGCTTAATGCGTGAAAAGCAACTTTTTTCATTGTATTTTTAGATTTGTAGTAGTTAGGATTTAATCTGACAGGCAGTAAAAATTAGTGTCTAAAGTTGTCAGTTAAGTCTAATGTGTCAGTCATGCTTTTAAGATACGAGATTTGATTATTTCTTTCAAAGACTAATTCTTTACTATCCTCCCAAGTTTGTCTAGGTGTTTTTCCGTAACAATACTTTCCAGAATGTGGTCGCTCATGATTATAGTAATGCAACCATCTATCTAAATCCTCTTGAAAATCATCCAGATTCGTATAGATCTTTTTACGCATAGCTGTATCAAAGAATTCCTGTTTCATCGTTTTATTAAAACGTTGGCAGAAGCGATTTGTTTGAGGAGAATAGGCTTTAGTGACCGTATGTTCTATATTCTCTATACTTAAAAACAACTCAAAAGCATGATGTTCTATTTTTCCTTTATATTCTGTACCACGGTCTGTTAGTATACGCAAGATAGGTATGTTTTCATCTTGATAAAAAGGTAACACTTTATCATTTAACATATCAGCTGATGTGATGGCTGTTTTTTCAGTATAGAGTTTTGCATGAGCTACTCGAGAATAGCTGTCTATAAATACTTGCGTATAAACTTTACCTATAACCTTTAAAATTACCTACATAATAAGTATCTTGACAACCTAAGTAACCAGGATGTTCTGTATCAATCTCTCCACATGCTTATTGTTCGTTTCTACCTTTTTCTAGTGCTGCTAACTGGGATTCAGTTAGAACAAGTCCATCTTGAGCCATTTTAGCCTCTAAAGCCTTAAGCCGTTTCTTTATATTGTTTAAATCATTGCGTAGCCAGATAGACCTTACACCACCAGGAGAAATAAGAATACCTTCTTTTTTTAATTCATTCGATACCCTAAGTTGGCCATAGGCTGGATAGTCTATAGAGCCATATCTACTACTGCTTTTTCTATGCTAGGATCTACTCTATTAGCTAGAATAGGTTTTTTGCGGCTTATTTCATATAGGGCTTCTTGACCTCCTAATTCATACAAGAATTTAAAACGGTAGTAGCTATCTCGGCTATAACCCATACTTTTACACGCTGAAGAAATGTTGCCTAGCGTTTTGGCTAGTTCCAATAGACCTAATTTCGGTTTGATAATTTTTTGATGTATGTTCATAATAATCATAATTTATATCTGTACAAAGTTAACAATTGTCAGATTAAATCCTAACTACTACATTTTACTGCCATTCACTTTGTCGCGCAGTGACAGTAATTTCATTGCTTTTGCACTAGGATCTTCACATTTATCGATCGCGTAATAGTCATTATAAACGCCTGCCATAAAGGCGTCTGCTTCCTTGTCATATAGCCAATCTGCCCATATATGTCCGTAATCGTTGATTGTTTTTTGCATGTTATGACATTTCATAAAAATAATATTAAAGATGATGACCGAAACTGTCTACTTAATTCTGTAATACCGGTAAGCGTCTTTCTAAGTTTTGCAACTACCAACATCTAACTATGTTTTTGAGTAACAATAATGAGGTAAAAGTCCATGCTAAAAAAGCATAATAAGGTCATTATAATAAAACTATAATCCAAACAATATAAAATGGTACGATTACTAAGGTAAATTCTATCGCGAGCGAATCAATAGGTCGTAATGAAAATGAACGTAATTAGTAGCGTCGTACTAGCATATCTAGCAGGTGTGCTACTTCAACAGAAGTGAGACATGTTTCTTTTCCATTTTAGGTAAGTGTTAGACGGTGGTAAAATAGGTTCGTTGCCATCCCAGTACATTTTCGTAACATCTGTTTTAAAGCTGAATGCTTATATGCTTGGGACCAAACTTATAGTTTTTACCTAGTTCAATAATCAGTTTTTCAATATCCGGGGTTACTTTTAGCTTACTAAGCTTATTAGATCTTTGCGTGTTATCCTATAGCCCTTCCAGACCGCCTAGTTTATACCTTTTTAACCAACCATCAGGAGTGGATCTGGGAATACCACAACGCCTAGCTGCCTTGCGCTTATAGCGCCTAACGTTGCATAAGCTTCTATTCAAGTCTTACGTGCATTAACCTTACGGGGGTTGTATGGTCCATTACGCTATAAAGCTAAAAGCTGCCCTATGATCTCTTGAGATAATTGGCTATCTTACCCCTCGTCTATTCCAAAATGAGCTATATAGTGGATATGTATAAATTGGGTTTTTTATTTATGTTTTGGGTTATACCCCATCAGCTTTTTGCTATACCTCCATCCATAGCATCTATTGTGCGTACTTTTGAAGGCAAAAATAAGGCTGCAAAGGAGTCCATCAAGTCTGCTGAAGATGGAAAAAGCTCCCTAGATAAACCTTGTATACAAGCTACGGACCTATCGGTAAAGGGCGATCAAAACGCGTCGCAGTCCCTACCACTGCTCTCTAATGCACAACAGGCGCGATTAGCTATAGATCAAGCCATTAAAGATGGTAAGTTGGTCAGCCATCCTGCTACATGGTATTATAGAGGTGTTATTTATGATCGCCTCTTAAGGGATCATGTTGCTTCAGAAGAAGCATCTACGCTATTGGACGAAGTACTGACAGCCTATAGGCAGGCTAAAAAGTTAGCCATGCAAAAAAATAAACAGTTTTATAGTTTTGCTCTTGAAAACCTTGCTGCTCTATGGCGTTATTTTTTGAACAGGGGTATGGGCTACTATAGACAAGAGGCGGTTGATCAAGCAATAGAGCAATTTCTTATTTGTAGGCGTATTCTACCGGACGAACCTACGCCATTGTTGTATATGGCTATTGTATATCATAGTGCTGATCAGTCAGAAGAGGCGTTGCGTTGTTATCAAGATTATGTAGCAGTAAAAGGGCCACAATTTGAGGTTGCGCGTGCGATGGCGGCTATTCATTATTATAAGCTTAACAATTTTGACAAGGCTATTGCGATGCTCAATGAAGCATTGCTTCAATTTCCTTTTAATAATGAGCTATTAGAGGAAAAATGCTTAATCTATGAAGTGGCTGGAAGCACAGATGCCTATGTTGCATCTTTAGCGGCTGCCCTACAACGTAAAGAGATAGATGCCTGTTATGCATATGCCTATCTGCTGGACCGTCAAGGAGGTATGCAGGAGGCTATTGCTTATTATCAACAAGTTTTAAAGACGCATCCGCATCAATATGATACGATTCGTCAGATAGGCTTTTTATTTTACAATGAAGCTATAAAGTTGTATACGCATACCCTAAAATTAGTAGGAGATAGGGCGCACTTAGAAAGTCCTCCGGTGGATGATGGGTTAGGGTTGATGCATGATGCCACCGTGTGGCGTTGGTGGCCTCATGCTAGGGCATGGGCAGGATGCCACCCTATATTGGGCTTGTTCCCTATAGAACGACTATTTTCACCTAGATGGATAGTCTATCCAGATCCTCTTGTTAGACCTACTAAAGTCAGCAATCTGGGCTACCTGTTGCAATCAGGTAGCCTGCCTGTAACAGCTCCTTTGTATGGCTACATCCATACAAAAAATGCCATCGCATTGGCCCGTAATAGATGGGTCCAAACTATCGTAGCATTAGAAAAATACCTCAAACAAGCTTTGTATTATCTAAAAATAGCCCGTGCACAAAACCAAAAAGATAAAGCAGTTGCACAAGCACTGTATTATAGTTACTACCATTTAAAAAAATATGGCTCTGCTTATAGGTTATTTCGAAAGATGCAAAGGCAAAAACAATACCTGGACGATGATCCATTTATGGGGCATAAAGACCAGATGCAATAGAACCCACCCCTTACAGATGCGTAGGAAAAATAGAGGCCTTTGAAGCCCCGTTCAGCGGGTACCTGCTATTTTTTGGGGGGATAGATTCCGAAACCTTTTACCAAGGGTTTGCTTTTCTCGTAAAGAAAAATAACCCCTCTTTCTGATGCTAAACGCATGGCATCTTGGGTAGAAATAAGCTTTTTAGCACTTGTGTTGTCATCGTTATGGTAATAATACCACTGTTTGTCCGCTTGCACAAAAGCAACTAAACGCTCTGCTACATCCTTCTTTGCTGGGATAGCTATTAAAAATCTTGTTAAAGAATACGCATGATTTTCTGAGTTGGGTGATCCCTCGTTGCCTCTAGATTCTAGGTTAACTAATATCCGTTTATCCCAGGATCCATCCTCCAAATGTCTAGAAAAAAAGATACATAGCGTATCAGGTAGCCTATTAGATTGGGAATGGCCATCATCGCTGACTATGCCTTGCTTGCGATCTATGCATGCACTCAAGTTATTTTGTAAATCGGGATCTGCAGGTGGTAACATTTCTGAGATCAAGACTTGTTTATTGTCTATATCCTTTAACAGATCTACTAGCTCCTGTGAGCCTTTATAAGGTTTAGGAAACCTATTTAAAATCGAGGCAGAGGGTTGTAAACCGTTAGCCATATTTGTAATGGATGGCTCTATACGATCTGGCGTTATCATGGGGCCAGCTACATCAAAAATAGACGAATCCGGTTCATATCTAGGTGCATCTCTTTTGCAAGCTCCTATTACCACTGGTAATAGACTTGTAAGTCCTAGTTTAACTTGGCGCAATAAACCAACTGTAGATTTCATGGGTTTGGTTTTAAAGGTTAAGGCATATCCTTTTTGTATCATCAGGCTGCTTTTGAAGTGCGCTTATGCTTTTATAGGAGGCAAGTGACGCCAAACCGCAGCGTACTAGAGGCAGGTGAGGATTTAAGTACTGAATCTACCCATTACCAAAAGCAGTAGCGCTTTACAAGCAGTTTATGTTCGTTCTTTTTGCCAAAGCGTACAGTAATGCCATCCACATATAAAGAGCTGCATGATAAAAAACCAGTGATAGCCTTGAATATAGAAGTAAGGAATAGCAATGGCAGCAGCAATCAATCCGATTATAATACTGGCCAGATAACCCTTACGACTAAAATATTTTTCTAGTATATAACGTACCAACCATCCACCATCCAGCGGTGCAATTGGTATTAAATTTAGCAACAACCATCTACTATTGATATAGGTGGTTATAAAAAGAAGATATTGTAATAAATAGCCGTTAAAAATATTAAAATGAAGCAATAAATAGGCGATCAATGCCCATAAGCCTTGAAACAGTGGTCCTGCAAGGGTAATCAAAAATTGCTGTTTGCCTGTCAGGTTTGATCTGTCGAAGAGGGTACTGCCTCCAAAAGCTTGCAATACAATCATAGGCTCTGCACCAAAAAAAAGAGCTGTCAATGCATGACCATATTCATGAATCAGTATACTCACGGTACATACACTAGACCATAGTAAGCTTTCAATATAGCCCTGGCCTACACTCCCGATGACCAACAATAAAAAGATCCAGTAACTCAAATTAATAGATACTGAAACTTTTAAAAATCTAAAATGTAACACGGGGCTTATAAATATTTGATGTGATACCAATTAAATAACGTATGATGCATTATAGGGGTTCCTTTTCAATTTTTATACGCCACGGGAGATATATTTTTCACGTTTTATTCGTTGTGGGTTAAACCCAATTTTTTTCAACTTTTCAACGCTATTATCAATCATATATGGATTGCCACAGAGGTATACCCAATCCCTGCTTGGATTTAAGTCCAGTAGGTCAAAGGCTGACTGGACATATCCTGTATATTGATAAGGGGTGGTCAATTCATCTGCTCTGCTCAGATGACCACGAAAATAAAAATTTTCGTACTTTTTAGAAAAAGTTATAAAATCTTCTGCATAAAGTAGATCATCCGCATAACGTACACCTAGTAACAAAGTGACCTTTAATTTTTTATCTGCTTCTAGCCGTTTGGCAATGGCAGGCAACATAGAACGATAGGGTGCTACACCGGTTCCAGTTGCTACTAATACATAGTGAGCGGCTGGCTCTGCTTCTTCAAGAATGAGTCTGCCTTTAGGTCCCATACAACGCAACGCATCCCCAATGTTTAAATTAAAGAGGATATTAGTAGCAAACCCACCCTCAACAGGTGCGATGGCAATTTCTAATTTGTCGTTTTGCTCAGGGCTATTGGCTAAACTATAGCTACGTGGTATGAGCTTGCCAGACGCATGTGGCAACAAGAAAGTCATAAATTGGCCCGGTATGAATTGAAAAGGCAGCTTATCCGATCGTATAAAAGTCAACTGTGCTACACTAGGTGTAAGCATAGTTGATCCTATATACGTAACTTCAAATTGATTGTGTTCCATTGTTTGTCTCTATACTGTGTGGTATACCGATTACCACATCCTCAATTAGACCCCTTGCATAACCTATTGCTAATCGCAGTTTTGGTCTCGAAGCTTGTCTAATCAAATGCACCTGACTATTTGGGCGATTGCCCCTTATCCTGAAAATTGCGCATCACAAATACCGTCTTGAAAGCGGCCTGTTTTTTGATCTATATACTGCTTTACTTTAAAACCACCCCTAAGCTACCGGCCACGTTATTAGGCTATTTCTTTTAGATGCTATTTTAGCATTTGACTGCCAAAGCTAAAAAAAACTAACCATGAATCGAAACTTTAGGGTTTAATTTTTTGACCACTTACTTACCAAGCAAAAAGTCGGATAGGCATGCCTTACAAAATTGTATGCGCTTTTTGCCCCCTTTGGTTTGAATACAGACTATGCTAGCTATTAAAAATCATTTTATGTTGCCTAATCTCAGGTCATTAATGACATAAATGTATTTATTTGGTCTAATTTTTATCAAAAACGAATAAAATATTGTGCATGTACAAATTAGTACTTATAATTTACGTAACATCTATTTCATTATACTAATTTGTAATTTATTAACTAATTGAGTTATGGTATTATTTCTAAATATACCACTTTTTATGGTGGTTTCTTTTTTGTTATTGACTTTATGTAGTAGTTAGGATTTAATCTGACAGGCAGTAAAAATTAGTGTCTAAAGTTGTCAGTTAAGTCTAATGTGTCAGTCATGCTTTTAAGATACGAGATTTGATTATTTCTTTCAAAGACTAATTCTTTACTATCCTCCCAAGTTTGTCTAGCTGTTTTTCCGTAACAATACTTTCCAGAATGTGGTCGCTCATGATTATAGTAATGCAACCATCTATCTAAATCCTCTTGAAAATCATCCGGATTCGTATAGATCTTTTTACGCATAGCTGTATCAAAGAATTCCTGTTTCATCGTTTTATTAAAACGTTCGCAGAAGCGATTTGTTTGAGGAGAATAGGCTTTAGTGACCGTATGTTCTATATTCTCTATACTTAAAAACAACTCAAAAGCATGATGTTCTATTTTTCCTTTATATTCTGTACCACGGTCTGTTAGTATACGCAAGATAGGTATGTTTTCATCTTGATAAAAAGGTAACACTTTATCATTTAACATATCAGCTGATGTGATGGCTGTTTTTTCAGTATAGAGTTTTGCATGAGCTACTCGAGAATAGCTGTCTATAAATACTTGCGTATAAACTTTACCTATACCTTTAAAATTACCTACATAATAAGTATCTTGACAACCTAAGTAACCAGGATGTTCTGTATCAATCTCTCCACATGCTTCTTGTTCGTTTCTACGTTTTTCTAGTGCTACTAGCTGGGATTCAGTTAGAACAAGTCCATCTTGAGCCATTTTAGCCTCTAAAGCCTTAAGCCGTTTCCTTTATATTGTTTAAATCATTGCGTAGCCAGATAGACCTTACACCACCAGGAGAAATAAGAATACCTTCTTTTTTTAATTCATTCGATACCCTAAGTTGGCCATAGGCTGGATAGTCTATAGAGCCATATCTACTACTGCTTTTTCTATGCTAGAATCTACTCTATTAGCTAGAATAGGTTTCTTGCGGCTTATTTCATATAGGGCTTCTTGACCTCCTAATTCATACAAGGATTTAAAACGGTAGTAGCTATCTCGGCTATAACCCATACTTTTACACGCTCAAGAAATGTTGCCTAACGTTTTGGCTAGTTCCAATAGACCTAATTTCGGTTTGATAATTTTTTGATGTAAATTCATAATAATCATAATTTATATCTGTACAAAGTTAACAATTGTCAGATTAAATCCTAACTACTACAAACTTACGGTAGATGTTGAACTGGCAAAACAATATTTGGGTTCTGAAATCGCAGCAGCATTGGCTAATGCTGCTGGGCAAGCCTTGAAGATCTATCATCGAAAGACCATGGGCACCTATTTGTGATGCGCAATTTTTAGGAGCAGCGTAGTCGGTAGCCTACTCAGGTCTATTTGAGGAGCATGCGTAAGCCACAAAATGACTATTCGAAATGAGGTTTCGAGCGTGGTTTAATCGGTAGTCTATCTACTAGCTGTTAAATACCTCAAAAAAATTTCTATAACTTAAGGTTTACAATTAACTTTATATAAATGGTGGTGGTTTCAGCCGTCTATATTGGATTGTTGCTTGATGGCACATCTTTGGAGATAGAAAAAGTATACATAAATATGTTGCATGAATCATTATGTTCATCGCTAAGCTTTGGCACTTTCTAGTAATATTGTTTAGGCCGCTGGTATGGTGGTTTGCTTCCATAAGCCCTATTTGTGCAGCGGTAGATGAAAAAGCACTTGAAATTCTGGAGAAAACTTCTGCCTATTACCAAGGGCTAGAGAATTTTAGGGTCACCTATAATTTGACCATTATCTATCCAGAAGAGGATATTGTCCGGCATGATAAAATGCGCATTACGGCTCGAGGGCAACAGTATAGGCTCTCCTATGACCAAAAAAAGATGATTACCGGTGGAAAAACCGTTTGGGTATATGATAAAGAAACGATTACGGATGGAGAAACGGTTTGGGTATATGATAAAGAGCTAAAAGAAGTTACCATTAGCGATTATGCTAAAACAAATTCCGATCTAAATTTTGCTGATCTAAATTTTGCTGAATTATATAATCTCTATCAACAAGAGCATGTAGCTGTTTATATGGGCGAACGTATTGTACACAAAACCAAAAATATAATACGGGATATTGTCCAGCTAACACCGCTTGAGGAGCATAGCAGGTTTAAAAGTATTACCCTTGAAATAGATCGTGCTACCTCACAAATTCATAGGTGGGAAGTAGTACAAAACGAAGAAACGAGGTATATTTGTACAGTTTGTGAGTTTTCTGTCAACCTACCTCTATCAGATGATTATTTTACATTTGATAGAGGTGCACATGGCGACTTAGAGGTAATAGATCTACGAGAAAGCGAGGATGAGGTTGATTTAGATGAAATGTAGTAGCTAGACGTGTTTTCTTTATCTGCCTATATATAAATTTACCATTTATGGAAGTCATTCAACAACATTTAGATCGAGCTGAGCGTAGTATGGATAAGGCGTATAGCCATGCACAAGAGGTTTTTGCAAAAATTAATGCGGGGCGTGCGCTACCTACCATGTTGAATCATTTGATGGTGGTCTACTATGGGAATCCCACACCACTCCATCAAGTAGCTTCTATTACTACCGCTGACCCGCGTACTTTGACGGTTCAACCATGGGAACAAAACTTGATTCCCTATATAGAAAAAGCGATTGTAGAAAGTCAACTGGGGTTTTCTACTAGAAATGATGGACGTATGGTTATGGTGACCCTGCCGCCTCCTTCTGAAGAAAGGCGCAAGGGTTTGGTAAAGCTCATTAAAGGTGAAGCAGAAAAAGGAAGAGTGGTGATTCGAAATATTCGCCGTGATTATAAAGAAATATTGAAAGCTACACAAAAAGAGGGTATACCAGAAGATGCCATAAAAAGGGCAGAGAAAAAATTACAAGATCTTACGGATGGCTATATTGATAAAATCAACCATCTGTTGACCTTAAAAGAGGCAGATGTAATGGCTGTATAGGGAATTTGTCTGTACGGGATTGGCCTTTATTTTGCAACGCTTTATAAGCGGTAATTTTCCAACCCGGGTCAATAGCATTGAACCCATTATAACGGAAGGCCTCTATTTAAAAAAACAAATCCAGGTTACGCTAAAACTAAGATAATAGATAATGCTCGAAATAGACGATTTACATGTCAGCATAGGCGATAAAAAAGTACTCAATGGCGTAAGTCTGCAAGTAAATGCAGGCCAGGTACATGCCATTATGGGGCCCAATGGGGCAGGTAAAAGTAGCCTAGCAGCTGTTTTAGCTGGTAAAGCGGGCTATGAAGTTACACAAGGGCGCATCTTGCTGCATGGTCAGGATCTATTGCAGCTAGCACCAGAAGCTAGAGCGGCATTGGGTCTTTTTTTAGCTTTTCAATATCCAGTTGAAATTCCAGGTGTAACGACCACTAATTTTTTAAAAACAGCGATCAACCAAATCAGAAAACAGAGGGACCTACCCCCGTTGGATGCTGTTGCTTTTTTAGGGCGCTTAAAAGAGAAATGCAAGCTGCTACATATGGACCATGCCTTGGTACAGCGTTCACTCAATGAAGGCTTTTCAGGAGGCGAAAAAAAAAGAAATGAAATGTTACAAATGGCTATGCTGGATCCTTTTTTAGCCATTTTGGATGAGACCGATTCTGGTTTGGATATTGATGCCTTAACCATTGTAGCACAAGCCATCAATCAGTTGCGCCAGCCAACGAATGCAATGGTATTGATTACCCATTATCAAAGGCTATTGGATCATGTTATGCCAGATGTGGTACATGTTTTCTATCAGGGAAAAATTATAGAATCCGGCGATTGTACACTTGCCAGGCGGTTGGAAAAAGAAGGGTATGCCTGGATTACACGACCTGCGCTATGATCGGATTTACAAATTGGTTGGCAGAGGTTTTTGCAACCTTTCCTACTACAGATCCTTTTTATACAGAACGCTTGTGGGCATTTAATAAGCTGAATCACCCTAATTTTATAGCTAGTCAAAAAGAACCCTATTACAACCTTCGTGAAATCCTTCAGCTATTGATGCGTCAGGCCTATCATTTTGATAGACCTGACCAACCCATTCTGCCGGTGGCAGTGGGTAGCCATATGCCTCTGACCTTAACTTTTGTAGATGGCCTATGGTCTCCATCTGATCATACCCATCAGGGGGTTCGATTGCGCAGGCTAGCAGATTTATCTCCGCCCGAACAAAAAGAGGTATTGGCTGCTTATATCGCTGATCGTCGATCTAGTGATGATCTGTTTGTACTACTGAATAGGTTGCTGGCTCAAGAAAGTTATTTTCTGGAGGTTACCGGACAAAAATTGGTGGCCCTGCAACATATTATAACCGGTACTGTAGGCCATGTAGTGCCTCATCTGATGGTTAAAGTAGGCAGGGCGAGTCAAGTAACCTTAGTAGAAAGTTGGGATATGCAAAAAATGCAGCCTTTTGTAAACAACTTTACCCATATTCTACTCGAAGAAGCGGCACATCTATCTTATCATACCCTTGATGCACCATCAAGTTACCAAGCCAATACCCTCTATTGTAATCAAAAGGATCATAGCACCTTTACCCATCATGCCTTTTCCTTTGGCGCTGCTATGTTGCGTAGCTATATTAGGGCGCATATAAATGGCAGTTATGCCCGTGCTGACCTATATGGCCTATCTACCCTTTCTGAAAGAGAAAAAGTAGATCACCAGATCCAAGTGATCCATAGCGCCCCCCATACTTTTAGTAAACAGCATTATAAGTCTATTTTAGGTGGTCAGTCAACCGGCCGTTTTAGTGGTAAAATTTACCTAGAGCCTGCCGCACAGCAAACCAATGCCTACCAAACCAATAATGTGTTGATTGTATCTGATACAGCCCATCATTATGCCAAGCCACAATTGGAAATTTATGCAGATGATGTCAAATGTTCCCACGGGGCAACAGCTGGTCAGTTAGATGAAGCACAAATCTTTTACTTGCAAACACGTGGCCTAGCCGCTCCATTAGCCAAAAGATTATTGTTAGAAGCCTTTGGTAGTGCAATCATTGACTCCGTTGGGCTAGCCCAATTACAAGCATATTTATACGATCAGCTCGTAGCAAAGCTTGTAAAATTGTAGTATCTTCAGCCTATTAACCTAGTCAACTGCTATTGATGTTTACTACGCTACATATAGGCCAGATTAGAGCTTTTTTCCCCATTCTCAATCAACAAGTGCATGATAAGCCCCTGGTCTATTTTGACAATGCTGCTACGGTCCATAAGCCTTTTTCAGTGATAGATCGTGCCACCCATTTTTATCAGCAGGAGAATGCCAATATTCATCGGGGCATGCATGCCTTAGCGACGCGTTCTACTACTGCTTTAGAGCAAACGCGCCTGGCGGTACAACAATTTATACATGCTCCTGAAGCAGAAACCATTGTTTTTACTTCAGGTACTACAGAAGGGATTAATTTAATTGCAGCCACTTATGGCGCCATGGTAGTAGGTGAAGGGGATGAAGTAGTGATTTCTGACATGGAGCATCATGCCAACCTCATACCTTGGCAACGACTTTGTAAGGAGCAAAAAGCCATTTTAAAGGTTATTCCGATAGATGATAAAGGGCAGTTGGCCCATTTCGCTTTTACGAGCCGCACCAAGATTGTTGCATTGAGTTATGTCTCTAATACATTGGGCACTATAAATCCCATTAAAACCATTATAGACCAAGCCCATGAAAAAGGCGCTATTGTAGTCATCGATGGAGCACAAGCAGTAGCCCATATGCCTATTAACGTTACCGATTTAGATTGTGACTTTTTTGTCTTTTCTGCCCATAAAATGTATGGACTTACGGGGTGCGGTGTTCTATATGGTAAAAAAAAATGGTTAGAAGCCATGCCACCCTATCAAACCGGTGGTGGCATGGTCAAGCAAGTTACCCTGACCGATACCCTCTATCATGATCCTCCCTATAAATTTGAAGCCGGCACGCCACCATTGGCTGCTATTATCTCTTTTTCAGAAGCAATCAAATTTATTTCAAGTATAGGTTATGCCAGACTAGCTGCCCATGAAGAAAGTTTATTGATGTATGCATCCGCTGGCTTGGCTCGTATGCCAGCCGTACAATTGGTAGGTACCACTACCCATAAGGTAGCGATTATTGCTTTTAATGTGGCCCATATGCATCATTTAGATGTAGGCCTATTGTTAGATGCCAAAGGAATTGCCGTTCGCACAGGTCATTGTTGTACCCAGCCACTTGTGGAAAAATTGGGCATAGAAGGTGTGGTACGTATTTCTTTTGCGGTTTACAATACTATTGAAGAAATAGATCTATTTTTAGAGGCACTGCAACAAATTATAGGAAAGTATTGATATGGTAGAACAAGTAGCATTTAAGACGGTTGATCAACACCAAGACGAAATCATAGATGCCTTTGCCACCTTCTCTGGTGATAGAGTAGCTATGCTAGACTATCTCATGGATTTAGGGAATACATTAGCCCCTATGGATCCCTTGTATAAGACAGATGCCTACTTGGTTCAAGGATGTATGTCTAAGGTATGGGTAGCAGATAGACTTATAAAAGATCGGCTCTTTTTTCAAGCCGATAGCAATACCGCTATTACAAAAGGACTTATTAGTTTGTTGTTGAAGGTATTTTCTGGCCAATCCGTACAAGCTATTGTAGGGGCGAATCTCTATTTTATAGAAGTCATTGGTATGCATGCGTTGATTGGATTTCAGCGTGCCAGTGGGTTGGCACATATGATTAAAACCCTGAAACTAAGCGGGCTATCTAGAGTTAGTAGCAGCAAAGAAGGTCTAATCTATCATGCCTGATTTTGGGCGAGTTTAAGTATTATTTAGTATGAAAACGTATCCTCAAAACTTAGAAGCGGCACCCTCTAATCTCTCTGACGCGTTTGCGGTAAATGCCAAGTATCCACCTCATGCCTTAGATTTAGAAGAGGGGGTGCTAGGCGCCTTAATGTTAGAGAAAGAAGCGTTGGTTAGTGTCATTGATCTTTTACGGCCTGAAAGTTTTTATAAAGAATCGCATCAAGAAATCTATAAGGCGATTGTACAACTGTTTAATGATTCAGAGCCCATAGATATGCTTACCGTTGTCAATCAGTTGCGCAAGGATGGTAAGTTGGCTGCGGTAGGTGGTAGCTATTATGTCAGTTATCTAACGACACGTATTAGTTCTTCAGCCAATATTGAATTTCATGCTAGGGCTATTCTAGAATATGCTATGCGCAGAAAGTTAATAGAAATTTCCTCTATGGTTCAGAAGTATGCCTATGATCCTACTATGGATATTTTCAATACTTTAGATCGTACTGAACAGGCCCTATTTGAAGTTTCTGATGGCAATATGCGCAAGAGTTATCTAGAGATGCGTTCATTATTGGTAGAGGCCTTTGATAATTTATCCAATCGTCGTACGCGCACCAATGGGCTTACGGGTATTCCAAGTGGGTTTACCGCTTTAGACCGCATTACCTCTGGGTGGCAAAAATTTGATTTAATTATTATTGCCGCTAGGCCTGGTATGGGAAAAACTGCTTTTGTACTTTCTGCTTTACGCAATGCAGCGATAGATTATAAGACACCCGTAGCTATTTTTTCCTTAGAAATGGGTGCATTACAGTTGGTGAATCGATTGATATCAGCTGAAGCAGAGTTAGCCGGTGAAAAAATAAAGCAAGGTAAATTAATGGACCACGAGTGGGAGCAGCTGCTGCATAAGACCGCCGAACTCTCCAATGCCCCGATTTATGTAGACGATACACCCGCCCTTTCTGTTTTTGAGTTGCGTACTAAATGTAGAAGGCTGAAAGCCAAACATGATATTCAGCTGGTTGTTATTGACTACTTACAGCTGATGTCAGGCGACCCTAATCGGGCTGGGGGCAATCGTGAACAAGAGATTGCTTCGATTTCGCGGGCACTGAAAAGCATTGCTAAAGAGTTGGACATTGCGGTGGTGGCACTTTCTCAATTAAGCAGGGCAGTAGAAACCCGTGGAGGCAGCAAACGACCCCAATTATCTGATTTACGTGAGTCTGGCTCTATTGAACAGGATGCGGATCTAGTCTTATTTTTATATAGGCCAGAATATTATGGCTTAACCGAGGATGAGTCGGGCAATCCTACACAGGGGTTAGCAGAGGTTATTGTGGCTAAGCACCGGAATGGTGCATTAGATCAGGTTCATTTGCAATTTATGGGCCGCTATATGAAATTTATGGATGCCGATATGCCTCCTTCTACGGCTCAACCGGAGCAGTTTGTTATTCACTCGAGTAAGGCTAATACCTTAAATGATTCATTTGAATTGTTTTAGAAGGAAAAACATGGTTTTGGTTTGATGAGGCAGTTTACCGCATTAACCAGTAATCTGAACAGATACCTGTATTGCTGAGCAATCTATTCACCGAATAACCCGAAACTTTTACAGGGGCATTTTCCTGCTATTACCATAGTGGTGAATGCATATCACGAAATAGGTTATTGCTTGGGTTGTTGAATAGAATCTGCAAGATTTTTGTATTGATTATAGGAGCTCTTGTATAGATTAGCTGTCGTATAAGATGTTATAATAGCGGTGTTGAGCACATTCAAGTAGGCCTCAAGTATATTCAAGCAATTCTGAAGCCTATTCAAGTGTTCCTGAAGCCTATCAAAATACTTGCTTGCAGCCTTATAACGGCTTCTTCTGATTGGGCCAATGGTTTGGTTTCTTAATACATTATGATACTTAATGATGAGCCGAATGGTTGGCCTAGACTCGTCAAAATATTTAGCAAAATTAAGGTAGGCATCATTAGCTTTTTGAGCGTTATTCCTAGCCTCTATAGTAGCGTCATATATCTGTTGAAGCTGCTCAAGCGGACAAATAGCGTTGGGCCTTCCAATGGACTTCCATGCTTTTTGAACATTATGGTCAGCTTTATGAGCTGCTCTAGCAGCAGCATAAGCCTGATCAGATAAAAATGCAAACATATCTTCTTTAAGAAATACGTCATCCATATTAAAATAATTAGTATCAATTTCATTTATCAGGGTGCTGGCACTTTCTAGTATCGATTTAAGGCTATCACTAGCGTTTCCATTAGAAATAGCATGTACACACGCAGGCCTATCTGAAGGCACATTAACACTACTCCGCACAAATTCATGGTGTAGTAGTTAGGATTTAATCTGACAGGCAGTAAAAATTAGTGTCTAAAGTTGTCAGTTAAGTCTAATGTGTCAGTCATGCTTTTAAGATACGAGATTTGATTATTTCTTTCAAAGACTAATTCTTTACTATCCTCCCAAGTTTGTCTAGGTGTTTTTCCGTAACAATACTTTCCAGAATGTGGTCGCTCATGATTATAGTAATGGAACCATCTATCTAAATCCTCTTGAAAATCATCCAGATTCGTATAGATCTTTTTACGCATAGCTGTATCAAAGAATTCCTGTTTCATCGTTTTATTAAAACGTTGGCAGAAGCGATTTGTTTGAGGAGAATAGGCTTTAGTGACCGTATGTTCTATATTCTCTATACTTAAAAACAACTCAAAAGCATGATGTTCTATTTTTCCTTTATATTCTGTACCACGGTCTGTTAGTATACGCAAGATAGGTATGTTTTCATCTTGATAAAAAGGTAACACTTTATCATTTAACATATCAGCTGATGTGATGGCTGTTTTTTCAGTATAGAGTTTTGCATGAGCTACTCGAGAATAGCTGTCTATAAATACTTGCGTATAAACTTTACCTATACCTTTAAAATTACCTACATAATAAGTATCTTGACAACCTAAGTAACCAGGATGTTCTGTATCAATCTCTCCACATGCTTCTTGTTCGTTTCTACGTTTTTCTAGTGCTGCTAACTGGGATTCAGTTAGAAAAAGCCCATCTTGAGCCATTTTAGCCTCTAAATCCTTAAGCCGTTTCTTTATATTGTTTAAATCATTGCGTAGCCAGATAGACCTTACACCACCAGGAGAAATAAGAATACCTTCTTTTTTTAATTCATTCGATACCCTAAGTTGGCCATAGGCTGGATAGTCTATAGCCATATCTACTACTGCTTTTTCTATGCTAGGATCTACTCTATTAGCTAGAATAGGTTTCTTGCGGCTTATTTCATATAGGGCTTCTTGACCTCCTAATTCATACAAGGATTTAAAACGGTAGTAGCTATCTCGGCTATAACCCATACTTTTACACGCTGAAGAAATGTTGCCTAACGTTTTGGCTAGTTCCAATAGACCTAATTTCGGTTTGATAATTTTTTGATGTATGTTCATAATAATCATAATTTATATCTGTACAAAGTTAACAATTGTCAGATTAAATCCTAACTACTACACTTTTTTTCAAGTTTACACTGCTGCTTACTACGACGTGGCATAAGTCGTTTGCCTACATCTTTAGAAAAAACAGAGGCAAACCCAAAAGAAATTTAAAACCTATTCCATTGGTTATTTCCATATAGAGATTGCAAAAGTAGGTACTGAAGCGGGAAAGCTGTACTTATTTCTGGCCATACCACCACAAGGTGGGACTAAACATAAGCAAATTCTATGATAAACTGGTAGGTCGCGTGCTATATC
The DNA here is from genome assembly GCA_038502835.1 of Octonoba sinensis. Lineage (NCBI taxonomy): Eukaryota > Metazoa > Arthropoda > Arachnida > Araneae > Uloboridae > Octonoba > Octonoba sinensis. The sequence goes on along the minus strand of CM076605.1, from coordinate 84,781,760 downwards.
CCTAAGGGTAGGGTTAACTATAGTAAATGCGTTTTACTCTTTGGCCTATTTGGGTGAGCAATTCGTGGGAGATCGTACCGAGCCGTTCGGCTAGTGCATCTATTGCCTCTGTTGCGCCGAAAATAACTACTTCATCACCACGCTTTACGGCGATACCGGTTACATCAACCATCGCCATATCCATACATACATTTCCTATAATAGGACATGCCTGCCCTTGAATGATGGCCCTGCCTTTTCCAGAGCCAAATGATCTGCTGAGGCCATCTGCATACCCTATCGCTATAGTTGCAATGGTCATAGATTGCGTGGCTATTGCTCTTCGATCATATCCTATGCTCTCACCTTTTTGAACAGACTTGACCTGCAAGACGGTGGTTTTAAGTGTGCTGGCTGGTAGTAAATAGGGCCGTATGGTGGGATCAACCCCTACACCATGTAACCCAATGCCTAGTCGTACCATATCCAATTGAAACTGAGGGAAACGTAGTATGCCGTTGGTATTTAAAAGATGTTTTAAGGGTTGGATGCCTAGATGTTTTTCTATATACTCCGCCATCTTTATAAACCTTTCTGCTTGTAATTGGCTATAGGCATCATGCTGTTCTGCTTGTGCAGCGGCTAAATGGCTAAAGATACTCACGATATGTAGACAGGGCATTTTTTGTAACCGATTTATGAGTTGGTCGAGCTCGTTCTCTGCTATGCCCAAACGGTGCATGCCCGTTTCTAGCTTAAGGTGAATGGGTATAGGTTGGCTATATCTTTCTGTTATAAAATCAGATAATGCATCCAATAAGGCTAAACTGTATATTTCTGGTTCTAAATGATGGTTTAGAAGGGTATCAAAGTGATCATCTGTTGGGTTCATTACCATAATCGGTAAGGTTATCCCTTTTTGGCGTAAACAAATGCCTTCGTCCATATAGGCTACCCCTAGATACTCCACACCATGGCGTTGTAGTGCGGAAGCGAGTTCAAAACTATTGCTACCAGCGCCATAGGTGGATGCCTTAACCATAGCCATGATTTTGGTGCCTGCTTTTAACTGTTTCCTAAAGAAGGAAAGGTTATGTCTAATCGCATGCATATCTATCTCTAAAATCGTGCCATGGGTATTTTTTTCTATGGCTTGTACCACGCGTTCTAGACGAAAGGTACGTGCGCCCTTTACTAAAATGGTTTCATCTTTAAAGGAGGGCATTTCTGCTATAAATGCTTCTACACTTTTAAAAAAAATAGTTTCTGGCATCGAAAATAGGGTGGCGTAGTGGCTTATAATTGGTCCAATACCGATCAATCGATGGATGGCGTGTTTAGCCAATAAGGCATTTAGTTCCTGATAAAGCGTGTGATCTGGTTTGGCAGATTGGAGCATATCAGATAGAATAATCGTTTGTTGGGTGGGTTGTTGTTGTTGCATAAAATCTAATGCAACTTTTAGGCTGACGATATCATTGGTGTAGGTATCATCTATAATCTGGCAGCGATGGATACCTGCTTTAAGGGTCATACGCATCGGTATAGCTTTAAGCTGCAGCAGTGAACGTTGCAACTCTACTGGATCAAACCCATTGTCGAGCAGATAGACCAAACAGTGGGTGATATTTTCTATAGAAGCCCTATCTTGAAAAGGAGCTATAAAGCTATGGCTTTTGGTTGCATGGGTAATTTGTAGCGTCGTTTGGGTGGCCAGTTGTTTGCAGGTAACTAGATAGTCTGCTTTTGGGTTATGAAAAGACCAATTTACCAGTATTTTGGTCTTGCCATATAACTGCGTAAGGGTTAGGTGAATCGGTGGATGGTCTTTACAATAGTAAATGGTGGTACAGCTGGTAAATAATTGTAGTTTCTCTTCAACCTTTTGCCTGATGCTTTGAAAGCCTTGGCTATGTGCAGAACCGATGTTAGTTAGCAATCCATGGGTAGGCTGAATCAGCCGAGCTAACTTCCCCATTTCACCTGTTTGCGAAATACCTGCTTCAAAAACGCCATATTGGTGGTTGGGTTGTAACAAACTTAAGGAAAGTGGTACACCTACTTGAGAATTATAGCTGTGTGGGTTGCTAACGGTTTTGTATTTTCGGGATAACCATTCATGCATCCACTCTTTAACGGTTGTTTTGCCATTGCTGCCTGTGATGCCCAACACCGGCAAGTGGTGTTTTGATCGGTAAAAAGCAATGAACTGGTGTAGTGCCTCTAAGGTATGGGGCACTTCTAGAATATTTATGTCCTTATACCTTTCTATTATAGCCTGGGCATATGGGTGGTTTACTACAAATTGACGTATGCCTTGGTTGTAAGCTGCTGCTATATAATCATGCCCATTATGGTTAATGCCTGCAATGGCAAAAAAAAGCGGAAATGAGGTAAGGGGTTTACTTCTGCTATCTATGCTAAGCTCTGTTATAGGCAAGTTGGCTGTTTCAGCTACTACTTGGCCTGCTGTGACCTCTGCTAAATCGTTAAAATAGGCAAGGATGTGCGGGAGGTGCATGGTCGTCTACAATTGGTTATTCGATTTATATTATAAAGGCATTTGAAAAAGCAGAAACCTCCTGTTACGCGGGCTTTCAAGGAATCCTATTTTTCCTTCGAAGCCTGTAAGGGGGGCTTTCGTAACTTTTTAGAGGGGCGTTTGCCTAATTAATTTGACGCCATTGGCTGGATAGATAGATATAGAATAAGGCGTAGCTGTAAATAGACCGTAGTGTATGAAAACAGGGGGTGAAAGACGGGATTCGAACCCGCGACCCTTGGTACCACAAACCAATGCTCTAACCAACTGAGCTACATTCACCATAAATATCAGGATGCTATAGCCATTAGGCTACAATAGAATCTGGTGTAAATATAAGACAAAAAATAAACATATTAAAAATATAGGCTCAGTAATCGCAGACGATTACCCTAGACCTCCTCCTATTTGTGATGAACAATTTTTAGGAGCAGCGCAGGTGCGAGCATACTAAATCTATTTGAGGAGTATAATAAAATAAGCTTTGACAACAAAATTGCCATTAGACATGGGCTTTGCAGCAGGTCTTATTAGGCTTTCTAGTCTATTATTCTGATGCAGAGTCAGCCATAATAAGGGTAGCCACAAAAGCCAGCAGGGCTATATAGCAGGCTGGTGCTATAGGGCTATTGTATTTATGAAAAAGATAGAAACAAATAGCGGAAGCAGATTTTCCAAATAAACTACTGCCTAAAACCGTAGCGAATCCTATCGTCATATAGGGTGACGCTCTATTTACTTGTTCTTTGGCCCAAATGGTTAGAAAGCAGCTAAAGAGCACACCCCAAAAAATAAGCCAACAACGTACTACGGTTACATAAACGATAGAAGCATTTTGTAGTCCTGCAAAAATAGGAATAATGGATAAAGCGATCAGCCCACTAGCTACTGCCATCAGGTTATTGTGGTCATACTTGCTACCAATTTTAGCAATCCAGCCGATTAATACCATATCCAACACCATCAAGATGGGCAGATATTGCATCATAGCGGAATAGGTAATCGTGGTAACCATAGGCACAAAGCTATTCATAAATAGAAAGGGAATCGTATAGGCCACGTAACCAAATCCGGCCACTACAGCGATCCGTATAATGGATAGGTAGGCTGGTTGAAGCAAGGTTTTATGCGGGTTATAGGTTGGTTCCATTTCTGTTGCGTTTAATCTAAAAAAAGCAACATTCAAGAGCGTAGCTAGCGCTGCGATTAAAAAGGGCAAACGCCAGTAGGGTAGGGGGTTATCGATCCATGCGAAACAGCTGCCCACGGTTCCAGCAAGTAAGATACCCACCATAGTAGAAACTTCATAGCTTGCGGCAAGCTTTTTAGCCTGTTGCATGGCGCTACCTTTCAGCAGGTAAACCTTGGCGATGTTATGTTCTCCCGCTGCACATGACTCTGCGCAGCTCCTGGCCATTAACAATAAGACAATGCTCCATAGTGATCCTTCTTTATAGGTGGGCAAGCAACCCATAGCTACTAAACCAACTGCTACGCCCAAAAGCGTATAGCGCAAGGCGATCCTTTCATTGCGCTCTTCTGTTATTCTGCTAAACAGGAAGAGTCCAAATGGTTTGGCTATACAGGAGATGATAAATGGACTATAGCCCCATATCAGCTGGACCACTGGTGCACTTTTGGGAAAAAAAAGAGGCGCTATAATAGGAACCAAATAACCATATAAAGCATTATCAAAATGAATAAGGGCATTGGCCATTAATATCGATAGCTGCGGCTTGGTTACAAATTTTCCTTTCATCTATAAGGCATCCTATTTTTTTCTGTAGTAGTTAGGATTTAATCTGACAGGCAGTAAAAATTAGTGTCTAAAGTTGTCAGTTAAGTCTAATGTGTCAGTCATGCTTTTAAGATACGAGATTTGATTATTTCTTTCAAAGACTAATTCTTTACTATCCTCCCAAGTTTGTCTAGGTGTTTTTCCGTAACAATACTTTCCAGAATGTGGTCGCTCATGATTATAGTAATGGAACCATCTATCTAAATCCTCTTGAAAATCATCCAGATTCGTATAGATCTTTTTACGCATAGCTGTATCAAAGAATTCCTGTTTCATCGTTTTATTAAAACGTTGGCAGAAGCGATTTGTTTGAGGAGAATAGGCTTTAGTGACCGTATGTTCTATATTCTCTATACTTAAAAACAACTCAAAAGCATGATGTTCTATTTTTCCTTTATATTCTGTACCACGGTCTGTTAGTATACGCAAGATAGGTATGTTTTCATCTTGATAAAAAGGTAACACTTTATCATTTAACATATCAGCTGATGTGATAGCTGTTTTTTCAGTATAGAGTTTTGCATGAGCTACTCGAGAATAGCTGTCTATAAATACTTGCATATAAACTTTACCTATACCTTTAAAATTACCTACATAATAAGTATCTTGACAACCTAAGTAACCAGGATGTTCTGTATCAATCTCTCCACATGCTTCTTGTTCGTTTCTACGTTTTTCTAGTGCTACTAGCTGGGATTCAGTTAGAACAAAGTCCATCTTGAGCCATTTTAGCCTCTAAAGCCTTAAGCCGTTTCTTTATATTGTTTAAATCATTGCGTAGCCAGATAGACCTTACACCACCAGGAGAAATAAGAATACCTTCTTTTTTTAATTCATTCGATACCCTAAGTTGGCCATAGGCTGGATAGTCTATAGCCATATCTACTACTGCTTTTTCTATGCTAGGATCTACTCTATTAGCTAGAAAATAGGTTTCTTGCGGCTTATTTCATATAGGGCTTCTTGACCTCCTAATTCATACAAGGATTTAAAACGGTAGTAGCTATATCGGCTATAACCCATACTTTTACACGCTCAAGAAATGTTGCCTAACGTTTTGGCTAGTTCCAATAGACCTAATTTCGGTTTGATAATTTTTTGATGTATGTTCATAATAATCATAATTTATATCTGTACAAAGTTAACAATTGTCAGATTAAATCCTAACTACTACAAAAAATGCAAACAGCCACCTCTGCGTATAATTAATCTTAATAGGTAAAGTGAATACTAGATGCATTTCTCATCAATCTAAGTAAAACTATTTAACATTCCTAATGGCTTGGATTTTCCAATTTCCATTGTTTGAATGACTGTGTAAATATGGTTAGGCAAAAACAGAATACAATTCCTTCAAAAAACAGCTGGATAACCTATTGCATCCACTTCATGCATCATGCTATATATTTTCCCTACCACTTCCTCTACATTAGGTTTAGAAAAATAGTTTCCATCATCTCCATAGGCAGGGCGATGGGGTTTACTGCTAATGGTCATGGGTGGGGCGTCCAGGAGCGCATAGCCCTGCTGTGCTTCTAATACTTGTTGTAGCATATAGGCAGTTGTGCCGCCTGGTACATCTTCATCTGCAAAAACAATGCGATGGGTTTTCGCTAATGATGCTACAATGCGATGATCTATATCAAAGGGTAATAAAGTTTGTACATCGATTACCTCACATTCAATGGCTAAAGCAGAGAGCCGCTCTGCGGCTTCACAAACGATACGGCACATGGCACCATAGGTCACGATGGTAACATCGCTGCCTATACGCCGTAGTTCTGGTACACCTATCGGTAGGGTCATGCTGGCCACATTGTTAGGCATGGGCTCTTTTAAGCGGTAACCATTTAAACACTCAATGATTAACGCAATATCATCTGATTGCATCATCGTATTGTAGAAACCCGCAGCTTGTGTCATATTACGGGGCACTAATAGGTAGATGCCTCTTATCGCCTGCATAATGCTCGATATATAAGAGCCAGCGTGCCAAATGCCTTCTAGACGATGGCCTCTTGTCCGAATAATCATAGGTGCTTTTTGGCCTCCTTTTGTTCTGTAGTGTAGCGTTGCTAAATCATCTTCTATAATCTGTAGGGCATAAGGCAGATAGTCTAAATATTGTATCTCAACAATAGGTCTTAGCCCACGCATCGCTGCACCAATCCCTTGACCAATCATCGTACATTCTCGAATACTGGTATCTGTCACGCGTAGCTCCCCATATAGCGCTTGTAACCCTGCAAAGCCTTGGTTTACATCACCTATCTTCCCTAAATCTTGCCCAATAGCAAAGACACGACTGTCGCGCGCTAGTAATGATTGAAAACAACTGCATAATATTTCTCTGCCGTCTACCTCTGCAGGCTTTTCTGCATAGGTAGGCGGGTTGCCTTTCACATATAAGGCAGCCGTTCTAGAATGGCTATACAGATGGCTATTAAATCTTTTTTCGTTCGCTCTTCTATTTTGATGCCACCAAGCCAGTAGCCCCTTTTTATGTATATAGGGTATCTTTCGTAAAGTATAAAGCGATTGCGTGGCTGCTTGGGTTATATCCAAGTGACGGGGATGGGGCAGGGTAGTGAGCGCATGGATAATAGTTGAAAGTTGCTTGCCTTCTGCTCTCTCTTTGGGCAATACAATACCATTGAGCAAAGCAAGCAACGCTTTTTTTTCTTGCATGTTTTCATCCATTAATGCCCTCCAGGCTGCTTGCTGCGCTGTTTTTACTTTTTTATCTGCTTCTAAAGCTATTTGTTGTAGCATCTCCTGCGTAGCTATACCGCTTTCTACCATCCACTCAGCCATCTTTGGTAGGCAATCATAGGTCGCTTCCCACCTTAATCGTTCTGCAGACTTATAGCGTTCATGGGAACCAGATGTAGAATGACCTTGGGGCTGCGTGAGTTCCTTAACGTGAATTAAAACAGGTACATGTGCTCTTCTACAGATGGTTACGGCTTGGTGATAGGTATTGCATAGAGCTAGATAGTCCCACCCTTTGACCACAAATATTTCATAGCCCGGCTGTTCTTTTGTCCGTTTAAAACCTGCTAGAACGGCAGAAATATCTCCTTTAGTAGTATGGTAGGGTTGAGGAACAGAAATGCCATACCCATCATCCCAAATAGAAATACACATCGGTACTTGTAATACCCCTCCTGCATTGATCGTTTCAAAAAACATACCTTCTGAGGTACTGGCATCACCAATAGTTCCAAAAGCGACTTCATTCCCTTGATCAGAGAAATTTTGTTGCAGGTTGCGAAATTCAGTAGCGCGATAGAGTTTAGATGCATAGGCCAGCCCCAATAACCTGGGCATTTGTGCAGCCGTACAGGAGAGGTCAGCCGAAACATTTTTGCTGGTTAGTTGATTGAGCCAATTGCCTTCCCTATCGATAAATCTGGTCGCAAAGTGGCTGTTCATCATTCTCCCCCCAGAGGCTGGGTCTGCTTCTATAGAGGCGTGTGCATATAATTGTGCAAAATATTGTTGCAAGGTTAGTGCACCAATGGCAAACATAAAAGTTTGGTCTCTGTAGTAACCCGCGCGCCAATCTCCAGCTTGGAAATATTTAGCCATAGCGAGTTGTGCAACCTCTTTCCCATCTCCAAAGATTCCAAATTTAGCCTTGCCTGCAAAAACTTCTTTGCGTGCCAATAGGCTTGCTGCTCTGCTTTCGCAGGCTATGCGGTAGTCATTCAGTATTTCAGTAGGCGTAATCGATAAGGATTTTAACATAGGCCTTTCATAATGCAAGTAGCTACGCTAGATTATAAATTATCTGTAGACCTTCTGCGAAACCTATTGGTGGTGCGCAATTTCTATAGCAGCGCAGGCGCCAGCCTACTAGATCTATTTGAGTGAGCATAGACCAGTTTCAATACCAAAATGCCCATTAGAAATAGGTTTCGCAGAAGGTCTTGTCTAATATGTAAATTTAAATGCTTTTAAAGTCATTACCTATCGCATAGTGGCTGTATAACACAGCAGCCTCTATAGGATGGTTTAGATTCTTATGGCGGAAAGGTGTGGTGCGGGGAGCATAGACCGGTTTCGACAACAAAATTGCCATTAGAAATAGGTTTTGCAAGCAGACTACTGACTAATTGTCAGTACTTATCCCTATATACTTTATATATTTTCAGTAATTTATCAGTTTGGCATGAAATCTGTTGTAATGCAGATCAGATTCAAGTAGGTGCAGCTAAATTGTATGGTGCACCTTTTAATTTAGGTTTATAAATCAACCATTATAAAAATATACGTTATGAGCAAAGTTCATATAAAACCATTAGCTGATAGGGTTCTAGTAGAACCTGCAGCAGCTGAAGAGAAGACAGTAGGTGGGATTATTATTCCTGATAGCGCTAAAGAAAAGCCTCAAAAAGGAGCAGTTATTGCAGTAGGTCCAGGCAAGAAAGATGAGCCTATGACCGTTAAAGTGGGGGATAACGTGCTTTATGGAAAGTATAGTGGTACGGAGTTGCATATAGATGGTAAGCTCTATCTGATTATGAAAGAATCTGATATTTATGCCATTGCTTAATAGCATGGTAGTAGTTAATCAGACCCTTATAACCTTAAAATAATGTACTATGGCAAAAAATATAATTTTTGATGCAGAAGCACGAGAAAAACTAAAGCGTGGTATTGATACTATGGCCAATGCTGTAAAGGTTACGCTAGGTCCAAAAGGTAGGAATGTCATTTTAGATAAAAAGTTTGGTGCCCCTAGTGTTACTAAAGATGGTGTATCCGTAGCAAAAGAAATCAGTCTGAAGGATCCTGTAGAAAATATGGGTGCACAGCTCGTAAAAGAGGTAGCCTCTAAAACAGCAGATAGCGCTGGGGATGGTACCACTACTGCTACCCTATTGGCACAATCTATTTTTACACATGGTATTAAAAATGTGGCTGCAGGTGCCAATCCTATGGATATCAAGCGTGGTATAGATAAGGGTGTCGAAGCAATTGTTAAAAAGCTACAAGAAACCTCTAAAAAGATTAATAATTCCAAAGAAATAGAACAGGTAGCCACTATTTCCGCTAATAGTGATAGCAAAATCGGTAAAATGATTGCAGATGCTATGGACAAAGTGGGTAAAGATGGTGTGATTACCGTTGAGGAGGCAAAAGGTACGGAAACAGAAGTAAAAGTAGTAGAGGGTATGGAGTTTGATCGAGGCTATCTATCTCCTTACTTTGCTACCAATACAGAGAAAATGGAGGTAGAGCTTTCCAATCCTTATATTCTGATTTGTGATAAGAAGATTTCTGTAATGAAGGATTTGCTGCCTATTCTAGAAGCTGTTTCTCAAAGTGGTAGACCGTTGGTAATTATTGCAGAAGATGTAGATGGCGAAGCGTTGGCTACATTGGTTGTGAACAAAATCCGAGGCGTGTTGCGGGTAGCTGCTGTAAAGGCACCTGGTTTTGGCGATAGAAGGAAAGCCATGTTGGAAGATATTGCTGTGCTTACAGGTGGTACCGTAATTTCGGAAGAAAAAGGTTGTAAGCTTGAAGCCGCTACTTTAGAGTGTTTAGGTACGGCAGAAAAGGTCAATATCGATAAAGATAATACGGTTATTGTAAATGGTGGTGGTGCTAAGCAGGCTATCGAAACCAGAGTAGCCCAAGTTAAGGCGCAAATCGCTCATGCTACTTCTGAGTACGATAAAGAAAAACTGCAAGAGCGATTGGCGAAGCTATCTGGTGGTGTAGCGATTCTCTATATTGGTGCGGCTACAGAAGTAGAAATGAAGGAGAAAAAAGACCGCGTAGATGATGCCTTACATGCTACAAGAGCTGCTGTACAAGAGGGGATTGTGCCAGGTGGAGGGGTAGCTTTGCTACGTGCCGCTACATCTGGCGTGCTAGATACCTTAGCCGTAGAGCATGAAGATGAGCGGACTGGTGTTAAAATCTTAAAGCTTGCCTTAGAGTCTCCTTTAAGAACTATTGTAGCCAATGCAGGTGGTGAGCCATCTGTAGTGGTACAACGTGTTAAAGAAGGCACAGCCTCTTTTGGATACAATGCCCGCACAGATGTCTTTGAAGATCTCTATGCAGCTGGTATCATTGATCCAACTAAAGTAACAAGATTGGCGCTAGAAAATGCGGCTTCTATTGCTTCCCTTTTACTCACTACCGCTTGTGTAGTAGCAGATGATCCTGAGGAGGAAAAAGCTGCTCCTATGCCTCAAATGGGTGGTGGCATGGGTGGCATGATGTAAAATGCTGCTTGATGGCTACTTATTTAAAATCAGATGATTGGTAATAACCGATCATCTGATTTTTTTTTGCCTTTAGGCTAGGTAAAGGAATTTTTACTTTACCAGAGTCGACTGAAAAATAAAAATAATATTTTTTTGTGTAGTAGTTAGGATTTAATCTGACAGGCAGTAAAAATTAGTGTCTAAAGTTGTCAGTTAAGTCTAATGTGTCAGTCATGCTTTTAAGATACGAGATTTGATTATTTCTTTCAAAGACTAATTCTTTACTATCCTCCCAAGTTTGTCTAGGTGTTTTTCCGTAACAATACTTTCCAGAATGTGGTCGCTCATGATTATAGTAATGGAACCATCTATCTAAATCCTCTTGAAAATCATCCAGATTCGTATAGATCTTTTTACGCATAGCTGTATCAAAGAATTCCTGTTTCATCGTTTTATTAAAACGTTGGCAGAAGCGATTTGTTTGAGGAGAATAGGCTTTAGTGACCGTATGTTCTATATTCTCTATACTTAAAAACAACTCAAAAGCATGATGTTCTATTTTTCCTTTATATTCTGTACCACGGTCTGTTAGTATACGCAAGATAGGTATGTTTTCATCTTGATAAAAAGGTAACACTTTATCATTTAACATATCAGCTGATGTGATGGCTGTTTTTTCAGTATAGAGTTTTGCATGAGCTACTCGAGAATAGCTGTCTATAAATACTTGCGTATAAACTTTACCTATACCTTTAAAATTACCTACATAATAAGTATCTTGACAACCTAAGTAACCAGGATGTTCTGTATCAATCTCTCCACATGCTTATTGTTCGTTTCTACGTTTTTCTAGTGCTACTAGCTGGGATTCAGTTAGAACAAGTCCATCTTGAGCCATTTTAGCCTCTAAAGCCTTAAGCCGTTTCTTTATATTGTTTAAATCATTGCGTAGCCAGATAGACCTTACACCACCAGGAGAAATAAGAATACCTTCTTTTTTTAATTCATTCGATACCCTAAGTTGGCCATAGGCTGGATAGTCTATAGCCATATCTACTACTGCTTTTTCTATGCTAGGATCTACTCTATTAGCTAGAATAGGTTTCTTGCGGCTTATTTCATATAGGGCTTCTTGACCTCCTAATTCATACAAGGATTTAAAACGGTAGTAGCTATATCGGCTATAACCCATACTTTTACACGCTGAAGAAATGTTGCCTAACGTTTTGGCTAGTTCCAATAGACCTAATTTCGGTTTGATAATTTTTTGATGTATGTTCATAATAATCATAATTTATATCTGTACAAAGTTAACAATTGTCAGATTAAATCCTAACTACTACAACACAACACAACTACCGTAGGACCACTATCCTAAGTCAGCACCCTTTCAGGTTAGTCATTTGACCTATCCATCCGGTTATGTATTCCCGTTACCTTTCGGTTGATGGCATTCGCTTTTTATTCATCCTTTACCCACTAATGCATTTGCATACATTATTGGGCTTACCATGTTCCTCACAAAAGAATTGCGTTGATAAGGTTGCCTTCTATATGCCGGAGGAATGGCATCTTTCCAAAAAGCAAGCAATAACTTTTTGGCATTTGCTATCTAAAGCTACCTCATGAATACGTAACAGTTGGTTTCGTATCCTCTTTTATTACGACATTTTAATCCGAAGTTTCACTTTGTTCAACCTTTCTCAACTATGTCTTACCTCCATTTCTCTTCCAACTATTTACTTTGGTTCGGCTTTCTGTTTTGCTTAGCACCACCCAGTTACCCAGGTCGCACCAAAGCAGTGACATTGGGATGTCCGATGCTACCCCAGTGCGCTTTGCCCACATTCTTTTGAGAGACCTCATGTCGCACTTGCTTGATAAAAAAGTATCACATAAATACCTTTCGCAACCTAGCAACCGGTAGATGCAGCTGCTTCCTATACTTGGTTACGGTACGACGTGCTACATGATAGCCCTCGGCTGTCAATAACGCCACCATACGTTCATCTGAATAAGGATTTTGTTTATCTTCACTGTTAATCAACGCTGAAATTCTATTCTTAACTACCTTATTACTGATATCTGTTCCAGTAGTAGTACGGACCCCTTCAGAAAAGAAAAATTTGAGCGGATAAACACCAAATTTGCCCTGAACGGATTTTTGGTTGACAATTCTTGAAATGGTAGAAGCATCCATGCCAACCTTATCCGCCACATGTTGCAAAACCATCGGCTGAAGCTTATCTGTTTCTTCTCCTTCTAAAAAGAAGGCATATTGCAATTCTAAAATTGCTGACATCGTTTTTAAAAGGGTTTGACTCCTTTGGCTAAGCGCCTCCATAAACCATTTGGCATGCTCCAGCTTTTTTTTCAAAAAAGAAACCATCTCCTGGCTTTCTAAATCTTGCTTAGGCTTTTTTTCATAGGCCTCTAGCATAGTAAGGTATTTTTTATTAAAGCGTGGCGTATGAACGGGATAATGGACTAGCTCAACAGTAAGCCTTCCGTAACTTTCTACAATTATAAAGTCAGGCGTAAGGTAATCATGGCTATCATCTATGCCATGATTGTGCCGCCCTGGCCTGGGATTTAGACGGGCAATATGGGTCAAGGCATCTTTCAAAAGATGGGTGTCTGTAAGCCCTAGTTTTTTGACTATTGTATCATAGTGTTTCTTAGAGAAGGCTTCAAAACAACTGCTTACTACACGCTGTGCCAACTGAATGATCGGATCGTTCTGATCTTGTCCCCGCAATTGTATTAATAAACATTCCTGCAAATTTCTAGCTGCAATACCAGGTGGATCAAAAGACTGAATAGCGGTTAATACGCCCTCTACTTCTTGTAAAGAAAGCTCTAAATAATGGAGCACATGCAGGTCTTGTACAACAATTTCTAGATCACATAAAAGATAACCATCTTGGTCTAAACTACCGATTAGATGTTCGCCTATGATATACCCCACTTTACTTAAATGGAGCAAATAGAGCTGTTCTTTTAACTTTTCTTGAAGCGAAACGATAGATGTCGTCCAAAGGTCACGAGCGGGTTGTGGTTTGTATATTTTTATATCCGTTGAACGATAATCAGAAAAATCCTGAGCAAATGGTTCTGAAATAGCTTCTTCGTTATTTTCTACCGCTTTGCCCTCCTCTAGCAAAGGATTCATGGTGACCTCTTTTGAGATATAGTCATTGAGTGCTATAGTGGGTACTTGCAACAGCTTAATAAATTGAATTTGTTGTCCAGATAAGCGCTGCGTTAACTTTTGTTCTAATTGTAACTTTTGCATCTTAGCACTCAGTTGGATTACATGAAAACTATTTATAGATTAGGCCTTACCAGGCATACCATATGGTATATCAAAACATAATCTAAAAAAAAGAATACATTGCATAGCAAAATTAAAGAAGTTTTACAATTTGGCACAGTTGGCACAAAAGTTGAAATAAAAGGTTGGATTCGTACCAAACGGATCAACAAGCAGGTTGTATTTCTGACGATCAATGATGGTTCTTGTCAGCAAAATCTACAGGTGGTAATGGCACCATCTGAGCTTCCTAAAACACTACTTAGTCAACTGCTTACAGGCGCTAGTGTAGCGGTCGCCGGAGCTATAGTTGCTTCAACAGGCAACAAACAATCGGTAGAATTAGAAGGTCATCACCTAGCCCTATTAGGTAATGCCCCAGACTACCCATTACAACCTAAGGCCCACTCATTGGAATTCCTACGGACATGGACCCATCTTCGCTTTCGTACCAATACTTTTGGTGCCATATTTCGAATCAGGCATGTCATTAGTTATGCCATTCACCATTTTTTTTATGAACGTGGTTTTTTTTACCTGCATACGCCTATTATTACTGCAGCGGATGCAGAAGGTGCAGGAGAAATGTTTCGTGTCACAAGCCTAGATGCGCCTCCTAAAAATCCAGATGTTAGTATCGATTGTAGGGAAGATTTTTTTAATCAGTCTACCCACTTAACAGTTTCTGGGCAGCTCGCTGCAGAAGCAGCAGCCATGGGCCTAGGGGCGGTTTATACTTTTGGCCCTACTTTTAGAGCAGAAAATTCTAATACAACCAGACACCTAGCAGAATTCTGGATGGTTGAACCAGAGGTGGCTTTTTATAATCTGGACGATACCATTGCCCTGGCAGAAGCATTGTTAAAATTTCTATTAGACTATGTGCTGAAACAATGCGCAGCAGAACTTGACTTTTTGAAGCAACGCTTGCTGAACCATAGCAATGCTACAACCATGCCTTTATTAGAACGGTTGCAATTCGTATTGGCACAGCCTTTCGCCCGTATTACCTACACAGAAGCCATTGCTATTTTAATAGATGCTGAGCCAAATAAGCAAGGTAAATTTGTATATCCTGTTACCGGTTGGGGTATGGATCTTCAATCAGAACATGAACGTTATTTGGTAGAACACCATTTTAAACGACCTGTAGTCGTAACCGATTATCCAAAAGCGATCAAGGCATTTTATATGCGCCAAAATGATGATGGTAAAACGGTAGCCGCTATGGATTTGCTTTTCCCTGGCGTAGGAGAAATTATTGGAGGGTCGCAAAGGGAAGAGCGCATAGAACATTTAAAAGCAGCAATGCCATCTACCTCTATACAGGATTTAAACTGGTATCTGGATACCAGGCGCTTTGGTACCATACCCCATAGCGGGTTTGGTTTAGGACTGGACCGGTTTGTATTGTTTGTAACCGGAATGGAAAATATACGTGATGTGATTCCATTTCCACGTACACCAGGCCATGTGCCTTGTTAGCAAGTGGGCTATTTAAAACAAAAGTGCTTTAACTCCCCCACCCTGCTCGATCTAGGCTACAGTATTGAATGGCTTCTGCCAAGTGTACTTCTGATATATTTTCACTGCCTGCCAAATCGGCAATGGTTCTAGCTACTTTTAAAATTCGTTCGTAAGCCCTTTCCGAAAGGCCCAACTTTTCCATAGCTACTTGTAATAGCTTTTAACCAGCCTTTGAAATAGGACAAAAAACCTTAGTCATGGTAGAAGGCATCCGTGCATTGGTATAGGAGTTGCAGATGACCTTTAAAACGTTTTTCCTGAATTTTCCTGGCCCGCACTACACGTTCCCGAACCAGATGACTGGCTTCATTTTTTTTGAATCAGTCAATTCTTCAAAACGTATGGGCACTACCTCTACATGCAGATCGATCCTATCTAATAATGGCCCACTAACCTTATTAAGATAACGCTGCACATTAACCGTACTACAGACACATTCTTTTTCAGGATGGTTGTAATAGCCACAAGGACAAGGATTCATGCTCGCAATAAGCATAAAATTCGCTGGAAATTCAATAGAAAATTTAGCTCTTGAAATCACTACTTTACTATCTTCCAAAGGTTGCCGCATGACTTCCAATACGCTCCTTTTAAACTCTGGCAATTCATCTAAGAAAAGAACACCATGGTGGGCCAAAGAAATCTCACCCGGTTGTGGAAAAGCACCTCCTCCCACCAAGGCTACATCGCTAATTGTATGGTGAGGCGCTCGAAAAGGCCTTGTGGCTAATAGTCCATACTTACTATCCATACGGCCAACTACAGAATAGATCTTAGTGGTTTCTAAGGTTTCAGCCAAGGTAAAGGGGGGTAAAATCGAAGGCAAGCGTTTGGCTAACATGGTTTTACCTGCACCAGGAGGTCCAATCATAATGACATTATGACCACCAGCTGCTGCAATTTCTAAAGCCCTTTTCATATTATCTTGCCCTTGTACATCTGCAAAATCTACTGAATAAGCATCTGATTGCGCTTCAAAGAGTTGACGTGTATCTACCTCTATAGGATGGATGGTGCGTTCTCCTGACAAAAAGGCAATCGCCTCTGTAATATGGCTGACCGCAATGACCTCTATTTTACGCACAATACCCGCCTCTGGCCCATTCTTTTCTGGGACAATCGTACCTTTAAATGAATTTTTATGGGCTTCAATGGCAATAGGCAATACCCCTTTTACGGGCCTAAGCGTACCATCTAAAGCTAATTCGCCCATAATAACATAATGCGCCAGCCGGGATAAATTATATTGCTGTGAGGCATGTAAAATAGATAAGGCAATGGGCAAATCATACGAAGCGCCTTCTTTACGTATATCCGCTGGCGTAAGATTGACAATGACACGTTGTCGAGGCATCGTACATTGAATCTGTTTTAAGACCGATTCTATTCGATGCTGACTCTCTTTAATTGCACTATCTGGAAGTCCTACCATAAACAGACTGGTCCCACTCACAATGCTTACCTCTATGGATATAATAAAAGCATTTACACCATATACCGCACTGCTAAAAGAACTAGTGATCATGTTTTTATAAAAAAAATGATTAGACCTCTACTGGATTTCTAATGGCAATTTTATAGCCTATCAAATAGATGTAAGCATTCTGTTGACTGCGCTTTCTAAAAAATTAACAAATAGGTTTCGCAAGAAGCCTCAATTTATTCAACAACAATAAGGTAGTAATTTTTTTTACCTTTTTGAACCAAGAGGTAACGATTGTGTAACAACGTAAAATCGGGTTTTTGGTAAGGGGCGGTTATCAATAGCTTATTTACCCTGATACCAGATGCAGCGATCATCCGCCTTGCTTCTGACCTAGAAGAGATAATACGATTTTCCGTAGCCACGGATAATAAAGAAACTATAGAGTCTACTGCATGGAATGCAGTACTTGTGATAGGCACCTTAGGTATAGTGGTACAGATGCGCAATAGATCATCTTCACTGAGTGCATAAAGTTCATCTGCTGAGGTGGCATGACCAAAAAGAATAGTACTGCAGACTATGGCCTGCCTACAAGCTTCCTCTGAATGAACCATAGTGGTTACCATCTTAGCTAATGTTTGCTGCAGCAGTCGCAGTTCTGGCTTAGCTCGGTGGGCTACAATAAGGGCTTCTACTTCCTCTTGCTTGCAAAAGGAAAAAATCTTAATCAACTTTTCTACTTCATGGTCTCCGCTATTCAACAAAAACTGATAGAATTCATAAGGGGAGGTCTGAGCTGGGTCTAGCCATACATTGCTGCCAGTAGCTGTTTTGCCAAACTTTGTTCCATCCGAACGGGTCAGTAAAGGAGCCGTAATGGCAAAGGCTTGAGATTGTGTTTTTTTACGAATAAGCTCGACGCCTGTAGTTAAATTGCCCCATTGATCAGATCCGCCCATTTGTAGGGTTACATTATTATGTAGATAAAGGTAATAGAAATCATACCCTTGTAATAATTGATAGGCAAATTCAGCATAAGATATACCGGTTTCTAGACGCTGTTTGACACTATCCTTAGCCATCATATAGCCAATAGCTATATGTTTGCCTACATCACGCAAAAAACTTAGGAAAGAAACATCTTTAAACCAATCAAAATTATTTAATAACACAGCCTGGTTTGATTCCGTAGAAAAATCTAAAAATTTTTCTAATTGCTGGGCAATACAGGATTCATTGTAACGCAAGGCTTCTTCTGTTAAGAATACCCGCTCTTGGTTGCGCCCAGAGGGATCGCCAATCATACCCGTAGCACCACCCACTAGTGCAATAGGCTTATGACCTGCTTCTTGGAAGTGCTTTAATAGCATAATCGGAACCAAATTGCCCAAGTGTAGCGAAGGAGCAGAAGGGTCAAAACCAACATATCCAGTAGCCATACCGCTAACTAGATGTTCCGCTGTACCTGGAACCAGATCATGGACCATACCACGCCACTGTAAACTGGCAATAAAATCTTTCATAGAATCAAAAAGTTAAAACACCTTAATATAGGTAATCTTATAAAGAATGCCAATAACAGAAAGCGGCCAAAATAGCCCTATTGCTAACTCAAATTATTTTATGTAGTTTAATTAAAAATTTTAAAGGTCAGCAGTTTACTGCTGCTACCAGCGAACCAAACTAGTACTGTAGTTAAAAATATAGTTATGCTATGGCTACCTTCTTCAATAAAGGTATGGTAGGTTATGGCTGTTTTGCGGGGCTGCTGCTTGGGTTAGGTGCTGGAGCTTGTAAAAGCGAAGCAGCCTCTAAGCAGCCTGATCTTATGCTTGAAAAGCAAAACCAAAAGTATGCTAGCACCTTTAGCACCGTTGGGTCAACGGAAGCAGATCAAAAAGATAAGGTTATACCTGCCAAAGGCAATAGTGAAGGCGCAAAAAATGATAGCGTATAAGTCGAAGCTAACCATCCGCACAAAAACTTGAAGGATCATCCAGAAACAACAGATCAAGTGGATGCACCACCAAGCTTTACCTTTCCAGAAAAAATTACCATACAAGCAGGCATGCAACAATCTATAACCTTAGCAGCAGCTGGCCATACAGCATTAATTCTATTTCAGTAAAACAGAATGGACGCTACTGTACAGGGCAATTTAGGGTAAAACACCTTGAAACCAAGCCAGTACCGCCTTCCGGCTTGCCCATTACCTTAACCACTGATCCAACGCTACAAGCTGGACCTTACCTATTGAGAATTACAATAGGTAAAACAGGAAAAGGTAGTGGGAAAACCAAACAATTGGTAGCGCCCACTATTGATGTTATCAAAAATGAAGTAAAAAATGATAAACAAAATAATAAAGCATATACATATGGTATAAACCAAAAGACACAACCATTAAACAGCTCAGAAATAAGCCAAAATGATTGTGCAAGCCAAGATGCGACCGATAGTCCTGAAAGCATACAAGCGCCTCTAGCGCAAAACTATACCACACCCATTGAACCAATTTTTACTTTACAAGATGTTACGATACAAAAAGGAACACAGCAATCCATAATGCTAGAAGCAACTGGCATAACAGATGAATATGTTATTAAAACCATTTCAGTAAGCCAAAATAAATCTTACCATACAAAAAAATTCGGTATAGATCTATTGAAAAATAAGTCCATACCTTCTTCTGGTTTGCCCATGACCTTAACCACTGATTCAAAGCTAAAAGCTGAGCAGTACCAACTAAAAATCAAAATAGGCAAAACAGGAGCCGGTAGTAGGAAAACAGAACAATGGGTAAAATATATAATTCATGTCATTGAAAATGAATCTAAAAAATAAAAAAAATATAGTGATTTTGTTTAATCAAAATTAGGGCCTATCCCACTTTTTACAAGGGGCGTTTTTTCTTGCTTTTAGGTAGTATTGCCAAATAAAAAAAGATGATACCCAACAGATTTATAAAGTCTAAAAAATATTCTATTTATCCTGGTAATCAACAATATTTATTCCTTAAGTTAACACCATTGGGTGAACGGAAACGTATGACCTATCTGTAAATTAAATGATCAAATTTCCATAGACATTCTGCAACATAAGCAGCAACATCTATACAGATTAAATCTTTACTTCCTTTCCTTTCGATTCTGATTCTTGAAAATAACCAGCCGCATGAACGGTAAAGTTTTTACGTGGCATCAGCTTAAAATTATCTTGATCATCGAGTTGATGTACCTCAACAACTGCTTCTGTAATATTAAGTTTTTCAGCATCACAGGTTAGCCCTATGAGGACTTTTTTGCTATAGGAACCATATTTAATGCTATAATCTTTACGGTATATTTGCTGCAAAGCACCCAGAGCTGGTTTATCTAGTTTTAGCTCAAATAGGTAGACAGCTTTTGTACCGTTTTCATGGTCTTCCATAACGATGTCTGTTCGACCCATGCCACTATCCGATTCAGCACTCATTTGCATGGCTTGCCTTGCATGAAAAACACCACTGAGGAATAAAAAATTGTAGTAGTTAGGATTTAATCTGACAATTGTTAACTTTGTACAGATATAAATTATGATTATTATGAACATACATCAAAAAATTATCAAACCGAAATTAGGTCTATTGGAACTAGCCAAAACGTTAGGCAACATTTCTTGAGCGTGTAAAAGTATGGGTTATAGCCGATATAGCTACTACCGTTTTAAATCCTTGTATGAATTAGGAGGTCAAGAAGCCCTATATGAAATAAGCCGCAAGAAACCTATTCTAGCTAATAGAGTAGATTCTAGCATAGAAAAAGCAGTAGTAGATATGGCTATAGACTATCCAGCCTATGGCCAACTTAGGGTATCGAATGAATTAAAAAAAGAAGGTATTCTTATTTCTCCTGGTGGTGTAAGGTCTATCTGGCTACGCAATGATTTAAACAATATAAAGGAAACGGCTTAAGGCTTTAGAGGCTAAAATGGCTCAAGATGGACTTGTTCTAACTGAATCCCAGCTAGTAGCACTAGAAAAACGTAGAAACGAACAAGAAGCATGTGGAGAGATTGATACAGAACATCCTGGTTACTTAGGTTGTCAAGATACTTATTATGTAGGTAATTTTAAAGGTATAGGTAAAGTTTATACGCAAGTATTTATAGACAGCTATTCTCGAGTAGCTCATGCAAAACTCTATACTGAAAAAACAGCCATCACATCAGCTGATATGTTAAATGATAAAGTGTTACCTTTTTATCAAGATGAAAACATACCTATCTTGCGTATACTAACAGACCGTGGTACAGAATATAAAGGAAAAATAGAACATCATGCTTTTGAGTTGTTTTTAAGTATAGAGAATATAGAACATACGGTCACTAAAGCCTATTCTCCTCAAACAAATGGCTTCTGCGAACGTTTTAATAAAACGATGAAACAGGAATTCTTTGATACAGCTATGCGTAAAAAGATCTATACGAATCTGGATGATTTTCAAGAGGATTTAGATAGATGGTTGCATTACTATAATCATGAGCGACCACATTCTGGAAAGTATTGTTACGGAAAAACACCTAGACAAACTTGGGAGGATAGTAAAGAATTAGTCTTTGAAAGAAATAATCAAATCTCGTATCTTAAAAGCATGACTGACACATTAGACTTAACTGACAACTTTAGACACTAATTTTTACTGCCTGTCAGATTAAATCCTAACTACTACACCCTTAAAGCTATTTGCTATAGCGTTTTGTATGCTCTATCTATTTTTTATAGTATTCGTTCCCTTCATTAAACTAAAGCATTTTACCCTATTTTTTGATTGATCAAAATAAATCTCCCCCCCCTGGGAAAAAGCTATTCTCTATTTAATTTAATTTTTCTACAAAAAAGTGCTAGGTGGTATTGTATAAATCAAAGTTATTATATATAATGCTTTATGGTTTTTATTTTTAAGCTCTACGTTAACATACCTAATAATTTTGATAATTAATCAAGTGAACGCATAAGCATTTTATTATAGGCTTCGATATTTGCTTTCGCATCGAGTGTTATTGGTACGCTCCTGCTCCATGGGTATATGTTTAGAGTGATTCCTATGCCTAACTAAAAAACAAGGTAAAAATCTTTTTACTCATTGTGTTGAAAGCAAGCATCCAAAGCCATAAGTGAAGGCATATTAATCTTAAGTCGATCCCATTTTGCAGGCACACATCTAATGGGCTAAGATATTATCTATATCATGCATTAAAGGTAATTTACCTGATTATCGCTAAGATAAGTAATTGAAAATAATATTAAAAGCAAATATGTTTAATCTGAATATAGATACTATAATAGTTATTATGTTTCTAGCCATAACATTAGTAACTGGCCTTCGCGCAAGTAGAAGCATCAAAGATATTGCAGAGTATGCTATAGGCAATAAAGTATTTGGCAGTGGAATGGTCGTCATTACCATATTGGCCACCTACATTACAGGTTCTAAAGGCATAGGCTATGCAGGCTATGTGTTTGATGATGGTATTCTACCAATAATACCCACCATTTTTTGTGGTGTGCTATTTTGCTTCTTATTTATCATTTTCTTTATTCTACCCTCTATTAAATATTTTGACGGTTGTTTAACTGCCGCTGAATTAATGGGGCAAATTTATGGTTCGAAAACCCGTTATGCGGTAGGTATGCTGGGTAGCTTCTATAGTATTACCTTAGTAACCTTACAAATTATATGGTTTGGTGGTGTTGCTGAGTTATTAGGAATGCCCAAATTATGGGGTATAATATTTGGTGGAACATTTTTGATAATCTATGCTTCTATAGGTGGTATAAAATCTATTACGGTTACTGATTTTATACAATTTATAGCCGTAACGATAATGATACCGATCATCGCCTATGTAGTACTTAATAAAGTTGGCGGTGTTAAGGCTTTAGTTAGCCAAATGCCTATTCGGCATTTCGATATTTGGAACCACCCTCATTTAAAGGATTACCTTATCTATTGTGTATGGTATATTTTTCCAGCTTTCCCTTTGAGTTTTCCTTTTATACAAAGAATGCTTATGGCTAGAAATAGCAAACAACTTACCAATAGTTATTATGTTACGATGCTTTTTCTAACTATCTTCTTTGTGCTGCTTACATTAATTGGATTGTCTGCTATAGTATTGAAAGAGATGGGAGATACAAATATGCCTTCTAGGGGGAGTGAAGTAGTTACTTATCTAATTAATAATTACTTCTTTGCTGGTGCTAAAGGTATGTTAGCTATTGGCTTAATTGCTATGGTTATATCTACTGCTGATTCCTTTTTAAATGCAGGCGCATTATTACTTGCCCATGATGTTATCAAACCCGTTTGTGATAAAAAAAATATTACTATTAATGAGCTAAAATTAGCACGTTATATTACCTTTGGATTAGGCGTAATCGCTGTATTTACCGCATCAGTGAATAATGTTTTGCCTAGAATACAGTATACAGGAATAGTAGATATAGGCAAAGGGATTAATATAGCCTCTGAGATTGTAGCATTGGTTTTTACGATTCCTTTAATTGCAGGTATTATAGGCCTTAAAGGTAGCACGCTTTCTTTTTTTATACCAACAATCATTACGACGGTAGCCTTTATTATTGGCAAGTTATTTTTTGACAATGAGCTACTAATTCCTATAAGTGTTGCTATAAATTTAGTTAGTTTTTTTATTAGCCATTATCTGCTAAATAAAGGATTTATAAGGGTAAAAAGAGATGACACTTTGGTAACCTATTCGCCTATAAAAATTAATTACTACAAAAAAACAGCTGCTTTACTAAAATCTTTTTTTAGGCAATGTACAAAGTGTACACCTTCGGAAATAGAAGGTTATAGCATCAATGCAAATATGTTTGCCTTATTCATGCTTTTTAATTACATGCTACCTATATTCATGTATAGCTATGCAGAGCCTCATTTATACCATTGGATTTTGTTGCTCAGGATTATAGGTGGCTTAATGTGCATGGGGCTACTGCTAAGGTCTTATTGGCCATTTGTTTTAAAAAAGTATTTTCCAATATACTATCATTTAACCCTGTTTTATTGTTTGCCTTTCTCTACTACTTTTATTTTTCTACTAGAAAAAGGGAATATAGAGTGGTTGATCAATATTACCTTTGCAATAATATTATTAGTTGTCCTAGTAAATTGGATGGCATTTATGCTATTATCTATTACGGGTACTTTGCTTGCCTTTATTATATACTACTGCCTGTTTAATAGTTGTATGGTACCAAGTACCAATGTCATGTATACATTGGCTTATACATGTTTTTTTTCTGTTGTTATTGGTATAATTTTTGTTCGTAGAAATCAACAATATTTATATATGCTATATAATAATCAGCAAGCGTTAAGAGCGTTACATAGTTCTACTACTGATAGATTAATAGATGCTTTGAATTACCAAGAAAAGCTAGCTTATGGACTGGGTAAAGAAGGGCTAGAGATATTAAAGCAAGCACAAGAAATCACTAATAATCTACGGAACCAAATGACAGCAGATTCTAGTGAGCTATTTATCCAAGCCTATAATAGGCTAACTTCTGTTACAAAATATCTAGAAGAGGTAGCAACGTTAGCTAAAGATTATATAAGGCTTGAGGTAGGCACTATTAATATAAGCTCCTTACTAAATTCGGTGAAGGCAAAAATAGCGAGGTCAGCGCATGCGCCTACGCTAGCTATGCTTAATAGTTCAAATTACAAGGCTATTGAATGTGATATACATTTAACAAAAAAGCTGCTTATAAATAGTATAATGCAAGTACATGAATATAATTTAAATAATAATTCTATTCATGTTTTCATAGATTCTACGGAATTGTGGTATAGAATTGATTCTATCAAAGACTATACTAAGAAAATTCCAGCTGTAAGATTTGTTGTAACCACACTAGAAAAAATGAATGCGTTACCCAATTTTTATATGGGCGATACCACTAAAGCTGCTTTTACTTTAAATAGTCAACAAGATTTATATAAAGCAGATAATGTAAAAATAATAAATGCCCATTATGGTGCACTGCATACGCATGGATTCAATAATGAATATAGTGTAATTTTCGTTATTCCGTTGCACATACGTGACATCAGGCCAAAGTCTATGGATTTAAAAGAGAACCACTCAATTTTACAGGAGTTTATTGTTGATTCCTTAGAGGCAAAAAAAGTAGAAATTAAGTTGATAGAGCATCTGAATAAAAAAAGCCAAGTAATAGATATAAAACAAGTTAAAAAAGCCATAAGTCTAATAAAAAAATACCATGTGAAACAAACACGTAAATCTGGAGAACATTTTTATATACATCCATTAATTGTAACTGACATATTATTACAATTTACTTCTGATGAAAACACCTTACTGGCATCGTTGCTTCATGACATTGTTGAGGATACCTCCATGAGTTTGTCAACCATAGAAGCAATTTTTAATCCAACAGTGGCGGAGTTAGTGAATGGTGTAACTAAATTCGAACAGGGTAGCCAAAAATTAAATTTATCCCAGTATGAAAATATACAGAAATTAATGGACCAGGAAGATCCACGGGTTTTAATGATAAAAATTGCGGATCGTATTCATAATATGCGTACCATTGCTTATCATAGCTCATATGAAAAGCAACAAAAGATCGCAGAAGAAACGTTGCTCTTCTATATTCCTATAGCAAAACAGTTAAGGTTATTTCAAGCGGTAGCAGAACTACAAAATTTAGTATTTGAGGTCTTAAACAAGCAGCAGATAGCTAAATAAGGGGGAGCTTTGAGGTAAGCTCTATTCAGGAAATGGTTTCAAGTTAAGGAGTATATTTTCATGGATTTCCCAGTAAAGTACTGTTGTAGTAGTTAGGATTTAATCTGACAATTGTTAACTTTGTACAGATATAAATTATGATTATTATGAATTTACATCAAAAAATTATCAAACCGAAATTAGGTCTATTGGAACTAGCCAAAACGTTAGGCAACATTTCTTGAGCGTGTAAAAGTATGGGTTATAGCCGATATAGCTACTATCGTTTTAAATCCTTGTATGAATTAGGAGGTCAAGAAGCCCTATATGAAATAAGCCGCAAGAAACCTATTCTAATTAATAGAGTAGATCCTAGCATAGAAAAAGCAGTAGTAGATATGGCTATAGACTATCCAGCCTATGGCCAACTTAGGGTATCGAATGAATTAAAAAAAGAAGGTATTCTTATTTCTCCTGGTGGTGTAAGGTCTATCTGGCTACGCAATGATTTAAACAATATAAAGAAACGGCTTAAGGCTTTAGAGGCTAAAATGGCTCAAGATGGACTTGTTCTAACTGAATCCCAGCTAGTAGCACTAGAAAAACGTAGAAACGAACAATAAGCATGTGGAGAGATTGATACAGAACATCCTGGTTACTTAGGTTGTCAAGATACTTATTATGTAGGTAATTTTAAAGGTATAGGTAAAGTTTATACGCAAGTATTTATAGACAGCTATTCTCGAGTAGCTCATGCAAAACTCTATACTGAAAAAACAGCCATCACATCAGCTGATATGTTAAATGATAAAGTGTTACCTTTTTATCAAGATGAAAACATACCTATCTTGCGTATACTAACAGACCGTGGTACAAGAATATAAAGGAAAAATAGAACATCATGCTTTTGAGTTGTTTTTAAGTATAGAGAATATAGAACATACGGTCACTAAAGCCTATTCTCCTCAAATAAATCGCTTCTGCCAACGTTTTAATAAAACGATGAAACAGGAATTCTGTGATACAGCTATGCGTAAAAAGATCTATACGAATCTGGATGATTTTCAAGAGGATTTAGATAGATGGTTGCATTACTATAATCATGAGCGACCACATTCTGGAAAGTATTGTTACGGAAAAACACCTAGACAAACTTGGGAGGATAGTAAAGAATTAGTCTTTGAAAGAAATAATCAAATCTCGTATCTTAAAAGCATGACTGACACATTAGACTTAACGAGTCTTTCGTTTTAAGTGTGTAAATATTATTTAGATTTTATATTTCTGTATATGCTACCACTTAAAACTTAAGACAATGAAAAGCAAAGATACCGCTAAAGATGGCATAAGCAAAGCCATAGACGTTCTTCTAGAATCAGGTGTAGATCTATCCACCTTATTTGATCAAGGTGGCTTACTTAAAGAATTAAGCAAACGCCTTGTAGAAAAAGCCTTAGAGTCAGAAATGGATACCCATTTAGGGTATACTAAGTATGCACGTAGTGATTCAGATAATGCACGTAATGGCTTATCTAGTAAGCAAGTTATGAGTGATAATGGGGTTATATCGGTTGGAGTCCCCAGGGATAGAGCCTCCACTTTTGAACCTGTTTTATTACCTAAACGTACGACACGAATACCTGGTTTAGATGATAAGATCTTATCTCTATATGCTAAAGGGATGAGCCTATCAGATATTCAGATTCAAATACAAGAATTATATGGCGCAGAAGTTAGTGAAAGCCTGATAAGTAATATTACCGATTCTGTTATTGAAGATGTTAAAATATGGCAAAATCGTCCCTTAGAGGCCGTTTATCCTATCGTTTTTTTCGATTGTTTTGTAGTTAAAGTTAGGCAGGATAAGCGCATCCTTAATAAGGCAGTTTATGTCGCCTTAGGTATAGACAAGTTAGGCATAAAAGATGTTTTAGGACTGTGGATGAGTGAAAATGAAGGAGTTAAGTTTTGGTTAGGGAACTTAACAGAACTCAAAAATCGTGGTATGCACGATATGCTCATTGCCTGTACAGATAATTTATCAGGTATGTCTCAGGCAATTGCTGCTGTATATCCTAAAACAGACCACCAACTCTGTATCGTTCACCAAATTAGGCATAGCTTGAAGTATGTCTCTTATAAAGATAGAAAAGCATTAGTTGCTGATTTAAAGCCAATTTATACAGCAGTTAATGAAGAAGAAGCACTTATGGCATTAGAAACTTTTGCTAGCAAATGGGATAAACAATACCCACAAATAGCTAAATCTTGGTATACTAATTGGGATAACCTGATGGTATTTTTACAGTACCCTAGCGCCATACGAAGAGTCATTTACACAACAAATGCTCTGGAATCTGTAAATAGCCAATTCCGTAGAGTCACCAAAAATAAAAGGGTATTTCCTAGCGATACAGCTGTCTTTAAAACATTATATTTAACTATTAACTACATGACCAGGAAGTGGACTATACCTATTCATAATTGGAGTGAGGCTATAGCCCATTTTTTAATTAAATTTGAAAATAGACTGCAATAAATAAAAAATAATTTACACACTTAAGTGGACAGAGCCCTGACACATTAGACTTAACTGACAACTTTAGACACTAATTTTTACTTCCTGTCAGATTAAATCCTAACTACTACAAATTGATATAGATTTAACGGTTAGGCCAATCAAGATAGACTACATTAAAGCTAGATACCTTTTATTTTTTAGCTTTTTTCTTTTCATTTCTTTTTTTTTAGCTTCTCTTCCTTGGCTTTTTGCTTTTGCTCCTTTTGCCAGTTTTTTAATAATTTAATAACACGTTTACCACGGCTATAGTCTACTTGCTGCTCGCCATTTTTATCTGTGCAAAACAAGGTCATATTTTCAGCAAATGCGATAGGGGTACGCCCTTCTTGCTTTTCACGTATATCCAAACGTGCGCCATGGGCCAATAAGTCATGCGTGATCTCTACATCATCTAAGATGGCCGCATAATGCAAAGGGGTGCAACCAAAAGCATCCCTTTGATTGACGAAAGCAGGATGACGCGCTAATAAAAACTGAGCAATTGCTGTATGCCCTTTACAAATGGCCAAGTGCAAAAGAGTGGTCTGGCTATTGATAAATTTTATTTTGCTACTAAATAACTTGTCCGATATAGACCGCTTAAAGTATAAAGGATTGGCGGGCAATTGTTCAATATTAGCTTTATGTTTAAGTAATAATTTTACTAGTTCCATTTTCCCTTTTAGAATGGCGTTCCCTAACACGGTAAACTGATGATCCAATGCATTGACATCTGCTCTTTGTTCAATTAAGAGGCGTGCAATAGCTAATTGGCTGGTTCTGTCTGAATGGTCTATTACCATATGTAGTGGTTGGCAGCCTTCCTCATTTACGATATGAAGGTTGGCTCCCCTTTCTAACAATAAGGCTACTTGTTTCTGGCATACCATAACGCGCAGCCAAATGAAGGGGCGTATTGCCTCGTTCGTTTTGTTGATCCTGTTTACCAGTAGGCGCTAGATCTAAGTAGCGTTTTAAATAATTTGCTTCATATAAGGCAGCAACATGTAGCACTGTAACGCCTACCTCTTCTGGATAGAAAAAGGGAACACTTTGTGCGACCATCATATCTATTAATTTTTCTCTTTTGTATAAAACGGCATCTACAATGGGATAACTGCCTTTTGCATCCTTTGCATATAAGTTAACACCATTTCGAATTAAATAGGCTGCTATCCTTGGATAAGATTCAATCGCTAGCTCTAAGGGTGTTCGGTACTTGTACCCTTCATCCGATTTTATTTTTCCTTTTATTTCTTTATTGGCTCCTTTGCTAACCAGCTTTACTACAAGGTCATATTGATTGTTTTTAACAGCTATGAATAATGGGGGTCGATCATAGTTATTTTGTCTATCAAGATCAACAGAAGATTCCAACAATAGCTCTACAATCTCTTCACTGGCTACGATTACAGCTGTATGTAAGGGTGTATCTTTTTCTTTGTCCGGATAGTTTACATCCGCGCCTTTTGCTATAAGCAAACGGAACATAGCTATATCTTTGTTTAGAATAGTTTGATTTAAAGGGGTTATTTTCTTTTTACACTGCTTGAAATATTTAGGTGGAATATGCTTCCCTTCAAGGGCAGCTGGATACTATTCAGCAATGGCCTGCCAAAATGCTTTTTTTCGGATTACTGGAAGGCTGGATGGGTTGGCATATACTGGAAGCTGTAATAGCTAATCCCAAGATTACACTACTAAAAAATGATTTCACAAACATATGGTACGAATATTTTATATGGTGATCGCTTAATATAAGTAGATTAACCTATTACTGCAATAAGCTTCTTTGGAAAGTCTACTTCTGCTGGTAACTTACACCTCGATCCGATGGTTAAATCCTCACGTACATATAGTACGCTGCGATTTTGCGCGCCATGTTTCTTACAAATTCCTTAGCATAAGCGAGCCTAGAAAGCAGTCTATAATAGATTATTAAAACCATCCATGGATGAACCTACTTAAAAAGTACATAACCTATACCTAATGATATACCGTGTGATTTTTTTATACTTGTTGTATCTAGCCACATTACCCCCAAACGGTACCTACATTCTATTTGTAAACCAGATATAAACTCAAATCCAACACCCATAATAAAACCTCCATCGTGCATATCCAACGGCTCATTTTTTTTAGTTTTTGCACTAGTAGCTATACCCTTTGATTTTGCTCCAAAGAAGTTAATACCTATGTGACCATTCCAACTACCATTATCAGCAAATCTTCCACCTGGATAAACATAAAGTAGCGTGGACAGGTGACCACCGCGACAATGCAAGCCAATCGATTGCTTTATTTTATTTTGATCTGCCGCTCCTGTAAAAGAAGGGTGGGTATACCTAGGGCCTAATTCTATTCTGAAACCCATATGGTTCCATACCGTGCCTTCTATGTACTGTGCGCCTTCAAGGTCAAGATGACAAAAAGGCATCTTAACATCCTTATAGCCATGCTCTGTAGCATATTGCTTAAGTCCAGGTAAGGCCACACCGCCTATAGCTCCCCTAAGACCTATAAAGGTACGTCTATGTTCCGCTATTATTTGATTAAATGGGCTAAAGATAGCCATTAGAAAAATTACCGACTTAATGTAAAACCATTTATGCATAGATAAACGGACATCGGAAGGAGGTAAATGGTATGGGATTAGATTGCTGCCTATAGCCAGGGCCCTGGCTATAGGCAGCAGGAAAAGTGCCCCCTGCCGGAATCGAACCAGCAACCTACTGATTACAAATCAGTTGCTCTGCCAGTTGAGCTAAGGAGGCTACATAAAAAATGGTTTAATTATAAGACAAATATAACGAAATATACCCATCTATTCAGCAGTATAGCAGCCTGATTGGCTTATCTTAGTTCTTTAATACGTGCTGCTTTACCCTGCTTACCTCGTAAATAGTAAATTCTAGCTCTACGGACACGGCCTTTTCTTTTTACTTCTATTTTTTCAATATTAGGACAAAGCAAAGGAAAAATGCGCTCTACACCAACCTCCTTCGATACCTTGCGTACCGTAAAGGTTTCGCCATTCGTATTAGGATGCTTACGTTGAATAACTGCGCCTTGAAATTGTTGAATACGAACTTTGTTCCCTTCTTGTATTTTTACATGGACATTGATGGTATCTCCAGCCTTAAAAGAGGGAAATGTGCGAACTGGTTGAGGGTTACAAGTGGCCTCAATATATTTTATTAAGTTATTCATGACTGGTTAGAAAATTACATAAAAGTTAATGCAAAGATAATATTATTTTTTAAATTCCGTACCTTGTGGTAAACTTCTTTCGAAGCGTTACTTCTGCTGGTAATTGGTACCGGTAGTTAAGTGCTGCCTAGTAGATCTCGGTTTTGGGCGCGGTGTCTCCTACAAATTCCTTAGCATAAAGCGAGCCTAGAAAAAGTCTAATCCTGTAAATGGTGAAGGAAACAATCAACCTTTTTTAGCTTCACTTAACTAAGTTTAATGAAAAATATTCGAAATTTTTGTATCATTGCACATATTGACCATGGCAAAAGCACGTTAGCAGATCGTTTACTAGAAACAACTCAAACTGTTGGCATACGTGATCAAAACAATCAAGTACTGGATAATATGGACTTAGAGCGTGAACGGGGTATCACGATTAAAAGCCATGCGATTCAAATGGAATATAGATATGAGGGTACGTCCTATCTGCTCAACTTAATTGATACGCCTGGGCACGTAGATTTCACTTATGAGGTTTCTCGCTCCATTGCTGCCTGTGAGGGCGCCCTACTAGTGGTCGATGCGGCACAGGGGGTAGAAGCACAGACCATTTCTAATCTCTACCTAGCCTTAGCGCAAAACCTTACCATTATCCCTGTCTTGAATAAGATTGATTTGCCAGGGGCAATGCCAGAGGAGATAAAGGATCAAATCGTAGAACTGCTAGGATGTGATCGAGATGAAATTCTCTCTGCTAGTGCCAAACAGGGTATTGGGATTGATGCCATCCTCGAGGCGGTAGTGGCCCGTATACCTGCGCCCAAAGGGGATAAACAGGCACCCCTGCAAGCGATGATTTTTGATTCGTTATACAATACTTTTCGTGGCGTAGAGGTCTATGTTCGTATCTTTAATGGTACTATTAAGGCTGGAGATCATATTAAATGTATTAGTACAGCTGTAGAGTATAGAGTCGAAGAGGTGGGTATTTTAAAATTACAACAAATACCCAAACCCTCTTTAGAAGCAGGTCATGTGGGCTATATGATTGCTGGGATTAAAAATGCCAGCGAGGTAAAGGTAGGGGATACGATTACCCATATCGATAAGTCTGGGCGTCCGATAGGGGCAATGATTAAGGGATTCGAAGAGGTAAAACCTATGGTTTTTGCCGGTATCTATCCCGTAGATACGACCGAATATGAGGCATTGCGAGACTCTATGGAGAAGTTAAAACTAAATGATGCTTCACTGATTTGGGAGCCAGAGAGCTCTGCTGCTTTGGGTTTTGGATTTCGATGTGGTTTCTTAGGCATGCTCCATATGGAGATTATACAGGAACGACTAGAAAAAGAATTTAATATCACTATTATCACTACTGTTCCTTCGGTCCAGTTTCATCTAATCGACCAAAAAGGGAAGCGAATAGATGTGCAAGCGCCTGCAGATATGCCCGATCCTAGTACTATTGATCGCATCGAAGAGCCGCTTATAAAAGCACAAATTATTACAAAATCAGAATTTGTAGGTGGCATTATGAAGCTTTGTATGGATAGAAGAGGGATTTTTAAAAATCAGGTTTACTTAACGGCTGACCGTGTAGAGCTTTCTTTTGAGTTACCACTGGCAGAAGTAGTCTTTGATTTTTTTGATAAACTTAAAACGATTTCACGGGGCTATGCTTCCTTAGATTATGAATTAGCTAGGTTTGCAGGTGCGGATTTGGTAAAATTAGATATTCTATTACACAACGAAAAAGTAGATGCCCTATCAGCCATTGTACATCGATCCAATGCTTATGAACGGGGTAAGGTCTTATGCAAAAAGCTCAAAGAAATCATTCCTAGACATATGTTTGAAGTGAGTATTCAAGCAGCTATTGGTACAAAGATCATCGCTAGGGAAACGGTAAAGTCGTTACGAAAAAATGTGATTGCCAAGTGTTATGGTGGTGATATTTCGCGTAAGAGAAAACTTTTAGAAAAACAAAAAAAAGGTAAAAAACGCATGCGGCAAGTGGGTTCAGTAGAAATCCCACAAGAGGCTTTTATGGCGGTATTAAAGTTGGATGATTAAAAAAGCTGAATAGAGGTGTCTACCCTTTGGAACTTGCTTTATAGTAGGCACAATATGTTTTAATCGCACAAATCGTACAGTTGGGTTTTCGTGCTTTGCAAATATATCTACCATGTAGTATGAGCCAATGGTGGGCATGTCTACGCCACTTTTGATCTATTATTTCTAATAGCTCACTTTCTACTTTTTCCGGTGTCGCGCCTTTTGCCAGGCCAATCCTTCTAGATACCCTAAATACGTGGGTATCAACCGCAATAGTTGGCTGGTTAAACAAGCAATTTAATATAACATTGGCCGTTTTTCTCCCTACGCCTGCTAATTGCAAGAGTGCTTCAAAATCACTGGGCACACGGCTATTATAATGGTTGACCAATAGGTTACATAGAGAGATAATATTTTTGGCTTTATGGTTAAACAATCCAATGGATCTTATATATGATTTTAATCCCTCTTCTCCAAGACCTACCATTTTCTCTGGCGTATCGAACCGTTCAAATAAAGGTTTTGTTGCTATATTTACCGATACATCCGTTGCTTGTGCCGATAATATGACGGCTACTAATAAGGTAAAGTCATTTTTATAGATGAGTTCTGTGGTAGGATTTTGATTTTTATGACTTAAAATTTCAAAAATGGTATTAACTATTGATTTATCCATAATATATTGATGGTAAAGAGCTAATAGGGCATATGCTACTTTTTTCTTGATAAGAAAGTGGATAAAAAATCAAGCACTGATGCAATCAGAATAATAGCAGATCAATAATGGGTAATTTAATACATCCTGAAGTACCTAGTAAAGTACTACCAGCAAAAAAGTTAGTAGTATTATTGCACGGTGTCGGTTCTAATGGGCATGATTTAATCAAATTGGTTCCCTACATTAAAGATGATTTACCAGATTGCCATTTCATGGCGCCGCATGGGGTAGAACCATATGATATGGCCTCCTATGGGCGGCAATGGTTTAGCCTACAAGATCGAACGCCCTATGTGATGAAAAGGTTACTGGGCAATAATGTTGCGTCGGTTACAGACATCATCAAGCAACAACAAATGGCGCTAAACCTTTCCAATAAGGAAACCATTATAATCGGCTTCTCACAAGGCGCTATGATGGGTATCTATTTAACCCTTATAGAGACCGAGCCCTTTTTATCTACAATAGGGTTTTCTGGGTTATTGGTAGCGCCTGCACAATGCATCAATACCACTACCCATTTGCGTAATTCATGGGATGTTAGATACAGTAGTAACCGTAGAGGCTGTGTAGATGATGCGCTACACTATTTGTCTGACCATAATATACCATGTAGCGCGCATAAACTAGAAAATCTTGCGCATTCGATAGACCATAGAGGTTTAGAAATTGCGGTTAACTTATAAAAAATAGTGGTTTAAAGCAATAGATTAGTATCTATTCAGCTCACAACCACAAGGAAACTTTTCTTATTATAGCCATAGCATTGAATGCATACAAAAAAAGTATAATATTAAATTTAATGATGTGATTTCGCAGCTCTTTTACGCGCATTAGGGTCTAAGATCGCTTTGCGCAAACGGATGGATTGCGGTGTCACTTCTACACGTTCATCATCCTTTATATAGGTGATGGCCTCTTCTAATGTCATCACCACAGGTGGGCTTAATCGAATGGATTCGTCTGAGCTCGATGCACGCATATTAGTAAGCTGTTTCCCTTTTAATAGGTTAACTTCTAGGTCGTTATCCCTATTATGTTCCCCTACAATCATGCCACCATAAACCTTTTCACCCGCACCGATAAATAGCCTACCTCGATCAGCTAAATTAAAAAGCGCATAGGCGACTGCGTCACCCATACCCATAGAAATCAATACACCATTGCGTCGTCCAGCAATCGTTCCACGATAGGCGCCATAGCTATGAAAGGTCCTATTCATAATACCAGTGCCCCTCGTTTCAGTTAGAAAGGTACCATAATAACCAATTAAACCGCGTGAGGGCCCAACAAAAATAATACGGGTTTTACCCCCGCCCATTGGGCGTAGATCCCTCATTTCCGCCTTGCGTAAACTCATAGATTCAATAACAGCGCCCGAAAATGCATTATCTAATTCGATTTGAATTTCCTCCAATGGCTCTAGCTTTTCACCATTAGGCCCTATTTTAATTAATACACGTGGCCTGCTAATGGAAAGCTCAAAGCCCTCCCTGCGCATCGTTTCTATCAAAACACCCAGCTGTAATTCACCACGTCCAGCTACTTCAAAAGAATCCTTATTGGGACTTTCGGTTACTTGGATAGATACGTTGGATTCCAGTTCACGCATTAGTCTATCCCGTATGGCATTAAAGGTGACCTTGCTGCCTTCCGTTCCAGCTAATGGAGAATCATTAACTGAAAAATTAATGGCTAGGGTAGGTGGGTCTATAGGAACGGCAGGCAGGGCATGCATCACGGTAGGGGCACAAATGGTATCAGCTACGTTGGCACGTTGCATCCCTGCAATCGCAACAATATCGCCAGCATGTGCGGTTTCAATCGCTACCTGTTCCATGCCGCGGAAAGCCATAATCTTAGTGACTTTACCATTTTCTACTACTGAATCATCTTTGTTGAGCGCTTTGACAACTTGTTGTACTTTTAAGCTACCTGTAAAGATACGCCCTGTCAGCATCCGGCCTAGATAAGGATCATATTCCCTGGCCGTTATAAGCATGGAAAAATCACTATTTAAATCGACAGTTGGGGCAGGTACATGGTCCAAAATGAGATCAAATAAGGGCGCTAGATCTTTTCGCTCGCCATCTAATGTTCTACTTGCCCAACCTGACCTTCCAGAAGCATAGGCAATGGGAAAGTTAAATTGCGCTTCTGTTGCTTCGAGGGCGATAAAAAGTTCTAAGATCTCATCTTCTACTTTTCCTACACGTGCATCTGCACGATCAATTTTATTGACTACTACAATAGGGCGCAAGCCTAGCTTTAATGCTTTACTTAAAACGAACTTCGTTTGAGGCATTGTCCCTTCTGCTGCATCCACCAGTAAAACCACACCATCTACCATACTTAAGATGCGTTCTACCTCCCCACCAAAGTCGGCATGGCCAGGTGTATCTACAATATTGATACGGGTATCTTTCCAAACCAAAGAGGTGCACTTAGCCAGAATCGTAATACCACGCTCTCGCTCTAAATCATTGGAGTCCATAACCCGTTCCGCTACTTCTTGATGGGCCCTAAATGTTCCACTTTGCTTTAATAAATTGTCTAATAAAGTTGTTTTCCCGTGGTCTACGTGTGCTATAATGGCAATATTACGTAATGGTTGCATGCAATCGTTTAATTTTAATCACTTAAAGTATCCCTTCATCAGAAAAACTAAAATACTTTCTATCTGTAAATATGATATGATCTAGAACTGTTACATCCAGTAACTCCCCAGCCTTTGTAAGCGACTTGGTTAATTCAATATCAGTAGTGCTTGGAGTAATGTTTCCAGAAGGATGGTTGTGCGCTAATATAATGGAAACTGCTTGATGATCTAACACCAATCTAAATAAACATTTAGAATCTACAACGGTTCTACTCGTACCGCCACTACTGATTTTTATTTTCTTGATTAGATAATTTGCTCTGTTGAGTAACAAGACCCAAAACTCCTTTACAGATTTATCGGTTAAATCTGGCTGTAGCAGCCTATAAGCCTTAAAAGAGCTATTAACCACCTCCTTTTTATTAACAGGTTCATAGGCCCACCTACGGGTAAGTTCCATGGCACAGACAATAGCAATCGCTTTTGCTTCACCTATCCCCCTAAATCGCCGTAATTCCTGCACAGAGCGCTTGGCCAACTCTTGCAGGCTATTTCCGCTTGCTTTTAAGATATGTTTTGCCAACACTACAACGCTTGTATTGCGCGTGCCAGAGCCTATAAGCACCGCTAAAAGCACTGCATCGGTTAAGGTAGAAGCCCCTTGCCGGAGTAGTTTTTCTCTTGGTCGGTCTTCTGGTGCCCAGTCTTGAATTTTAAGTGGAGCGGTTACATATATCTCCATATCACTTAAGCCATTTAAGCTACAGCTATAGTTAACCTATTTACATATTTAGCAAGCTTAGCTTTACTATTGGCACTTTTATTTTTGTGCACTATGTTTTTTGCTGCAAGCTTATCTAACATAGAAAAAACCTTAGGTAACAACTGCTCTGCAGTGGTTTTATCTGTACATTTACTAACCTTTTTCATAAAGGTTCTACATGTTTTTAGCTGATAACGATTTTTAAGGTACTTAGTACGATTCGATCTTATTCGTTTTTTAGCGGATTGATGATTTGCCATGTAAAATATAATTGAGCTATATATTATATGTAATTTTTACTGTATGCAAGATACTACTTTTTTTTATATATCATTAGCCCCTCTTTCGAAACCTATTGGTGATGCGAAACTTTTAGAAGCAACGCAGCTGGTAGCCTATTTAGATCTATTTGAAGCGCATAGATTACAAAAATTGTCATTAGCAACCGGTTTGTGGGAGGGGGCTAATTATTTAATTACCAAGACATGCCTAACCTAAGCGCTGGTAATTCTTGAAAACGCGTGCTCATACCGACAAAAAAACGTTCTGTAAGCATATATTGTATATTTACAGAACAACTACTCTGCCGCTTTAAGATGTCTGTTAAGCGATTTTCATGAATCGTTCGAACGGTGGGTTGTTGTAAATCAGTAATTTCACAACCTAGCTGTAGCTGTAATAAACAACGCCCGTAGCGTATTTCATAGCCTAATAATCCTGTAACCTCCATAGCACCTACGGATAGCACATCCTTTAACCAAATTTTTTTATATCGATTATAGCCTAACTCGATGGGCGCATAAGAGCGCATTATGGGTGTTAATAGCAAAACTGATTGATGAAGTGCCTCTAAGAATCAAATAGTATTTTTTGGTTGCTGCTAGCTGCCTACTGTTAGCAGCTATACTGCAGTCTATTCTACTGCTTTTTCGTTTTCTATAGCGGATCTGCTTATTAAGTATACTCAAAAAAGGCTCTGTATGCCTTATATATCTTATCCCTATAGTGGCTATAGGTGCAAATTTTAATTTTATAGTATCATTTTCATTATTTGTATAGCTTAACAGCTGCTTATGGGCCTGAGTCGGATCAATTGTGTTGGCTTGATTGACCTTGGGTTGATCAAGCCTATTTTTAGTCCACCAGTTGATTAATAGCCCTATGCCAAAGTTAAGTTGCATAAAGGGCGCACATAACCAATGATAGGTAATTTCTTTTATGCCTACAAAACTATAGGGTGGTGAACTTTTTGTTTGTGCCAGTGTGCCCCCTTTGATTACACCAATACTTATTCTATTCCCCCATGTAGATAGCGTAGGCTCGGATCGATATAGTTCCAGGTAGGCCAACATGCCCCATATATTTGGGAACCTAAATGGCTTGGCTTTTTGAAAGGCATAGGGTAGCAAAAAAGATAGTCCAATTCTTGGGTAGGACTGCAACTGACTAGCAAAAAAGGAATGGACATATAAACTATCTAAATCAATAGTAGTGGGGATAACTATTATGGCCTTTTCATTAGGCAACGGCTTGGCTGGATCAGCTATAAAACGATCTATAGTTTTATGTACCATTAAGCCAGATCGTAACTGTATAGAACATGGGTAAAGATGCCAAGCCTTATTGGTTATAGTTGGCGATGGTGTTATATTAACATCAGATTGTTCAGCCGCTTTTGCTACAACGGGCAATAACCAAGTAACCGTGCAAAAAAAGAGCAATATATAATGGTTGGTTAGAGTCAAGGTAGATGCAATTAAAAATTGAATAAGGCAAAGATAAACTTCGTTTGAAACACTGCTTATGTTGAAGAATTTGTACAAGACACGGAGCGGAGAACTGCAGTGTACTAGATCTACGTGAGGATCTGAGCACCGGATCGACGTGCCAATTACCAGGGCAGAAGCAGTGTTTCAAACGAAGTCTAATACAGCTTCCGCCACTAAGCTAATATATTAAGATTTTTTATTCAGAAAATGAAAAAACACCTTTTAGTGCATGCTAAAACCATTTATTGGTTAACCTTTTTCCATCTTCCCTTAGAAGCTTGGTCTTGGGGTTTCTTTGCACACAAGCAGATTAATCGGCATGCTATTACCACCTTACCACCAGCTATGTTTGCTTTTTATAAGGCGCACCTCACCTATTTGACTGAACAATCTGTGCAGCCAGATAAACGTAGGTATGTAATCCAAGGCGAAGCATCCAAACACTTTATAGACCTTGAGATCTACCATACTACACCATTGAACATGCAAAAGCTTTTGTTAAACCAAGCTGTAGAACAATATGGTGCTAAAACAGTAGAGGCACATGGCACGCTCCCTTGGGCGATACTAAATGTACAAAAACAATTAACAGAGGCTTTTAAACGTAAAGATACAGCTAAAATTCTGAAATACTCTGCAGATTTAGGCCATTATATTGCAGATGCGCATGTGCCTTTGCATACCACACAAAACTACAATGGACAAATGACAGGCCAGGAAGGAATTCATGCTTTATGGGAAACCAGATTGCCTGTTTTATTTTTCAACACCTATAATCTTTTTGTAGGCCAGGCGGTTTATATAGAGGACCTATTAAGCCATACTTGGCATATTGTATTAGCTTCTCATGCTTTAGTGGATAAAGTCTTGGATTTGGAACGGCAGCTTTCCGAGCAATATCCAGTAAAATATAGTTTTGAGCAAGCAGGTAATCTATTAAAAAAGGAATATTCCATTGCATTTTCTACTGCTTACCATCAAGCCCTACAAGGGCAGGTTGCGTCCCGTTTGAAACAATCTATTCTAGAAGTAGGAAATTTTTGGCTAACCGCTTGGATAAATGCAGGTGCGCCTAGCTTAAATGATTTGAATAGCAATCTAGTTATTCAAGATGAACAAGCGTGCCTTTTGCAAGAAGAAATTCCAGGGATTAGGGTATGTGGGGATTGATAGATACTTTTTATATACCTATTCAGCTTAGACTGAATGGAAGTGTTCTATCAATGGCATCAACTTAAGGAGTGTGTTTTATTTATATATCAATAATAATATAATATATTTTTTAGATTTGTTCTTTTATTGCTTATTTGGCGTTTTGTAACTAAAAATCTCCATAAGTCCTTTAGTGGAGCTTATATACACGCAGAAGTCACAATCTAGCTTGGAAGGTTATATGACCGTGATAAAGCTTACCAATAAAAACGCTATTTCTATTTTAAAGTAATCTGATAATCATCTACTTCCTTAAGTTGACGCCCTTGTCTATTCAGTAGTATGGCTATGTTCGAAGCAGGAAGTAAGCAAAAAAATCCTTTTTATATAAAAATCTCTAATATTCAGACAAAAATTCCTCAAATTCTACATCAATTTCCACTGCTAACTTTTGAGAGGCCATAAGCCCACTGCGGCTACCAGGTCCCTTTTCATAGAGCTCATCTACCGTGGCATCATCTATATTGCCAACTTTTATAATCCTGCTGCCAAATAATCTAAGCGCGAAAGCATCTGTCCAGGTTAGGTTTTCTGCAGCGTTGGCAGTATTGTACCAACAAACGGATTCAAACGGTAATGTGTTAAAATAATCTATTAGATCTTTATACTTGAAAGTAGCTATGGTATGGTCTAAGTAGGTAGGCGGATGGTTTCTTCCTGGAACAATTAACTGAATAGATTCAATATCATATTCTTTTCTAGCGGTAATCTTATTAAAGATTACATGCTCTACTAATCTTAGTGTAGAAATTTCCTTTGGAAAAAACTCATGAGGAGTGGTTTGTGCATCTTCCCCTGAAATTTGTAGGTTTTTCAAAAACTGTGCTTGAGGCATGATTTCCGTGAGGGTATCATCTGTATAGGGCGTCAGTAATCCCTTTTTAGCGCCATCTACTATGATTTTAGAAATTTCTTTGCCTTGCATAAAGCATGGGCCATTTTGTTTTTCATTCAAATAAATTTCCCACCAAACTTTCCTGGCGTATAAAACATAGGCCCTAGCTAGGGGGCGTGTAGCATGCGGACTATACTTTGAGCTAAATGATCTGTACGGCCATAAGATGGCGTGGTAGCACTTATACATAGGAGAAAAAAAAGCTTGTGACG
This sequence comes from Octonoba sinensis, assembly GCA_038502835.1. Lineage (NCBI taxonomy): Eukaryota > Metazoa > Arthropoda > Arachnida > Araneae > Uloboridae > Octonoba > Octonoba sinensis. The sequence continues at coordinate 84,740,210 of CM076605.1, read as the reverse complement.
CAACATAGTGATGGTATCATTAATTAAGTAAAATATTGAAACATGATTTGTCTGTAATGATTTCAACTTCATTGTTAAAGTTTTTTCTTTCTATCTTTTTTATTTCAACGACCAATCGATCCCCGGGTTTGGCCAAAGAGGCGATGCTGCGCAAGTCAGCACTACTCTGATTGAGGGTTAAGGTATGCACAGGACGACTGCCCCTTGCTAAGGTAACCACCCATTCTGTTACTTGGTACCGGGCATCCTTGGGTAAAAAATCCTGAAAATGCTTGTTGGGGACTACTTGCACTTCAACTTTCCTAGGCCCAGGGGAGGCTATCCCTAACTTCATATCAATAGGCTTATTATTAGTGGTAATAACAATTTCTGGAGTCGGAATAGCTTGCACTATAAAAGATTCTGTTCCTATAAGATCATTTTCATTGTATACCTTCAGCTTAACCTCGTTAGCCCTAGGAATCACTGTAATTACGCCTTTCTTAGCGCCAGGTATAATGGTAGCACCTTGCGCTTTAAAACGCGGGCTATAAGCGACCCCCAGAGAAGGAACCTGGATGTCCAACTCGTTGCCACAATTGCGATAGAGGGACTGTACCGCAGCAGCTTTTACTTGAATCACAGGTTTTGCAACCAGATAAGGTATATCCCTCTGTAATGACAGATTCCTTGCCTCCAGGTAATTTCAATTTTATAGCAACCTTGAAAGTCTTTTTAGCAAATCCATGCTGGTCATAGTTACCAGGGGAGGTTGTAAAGGAGATTTTCCCTACGCCATCTTGTACGCTAATCGGTTGGTTATCAACAGACATCTCCGGAGAAACTGCAGAAGAAGAGGCCGCCAAAATTAAATCTGCTTCATATTTGGTTCCAGCCGCGACAATATGTGATTTGGTGTTCGCTAATAATTTCAGCGTGTCAAATTTAACATCAGAAGCGCCAATAATGTTACCCAATGTATGGATGGCATCTGCTTCTGTAGCCACCACCTCAGAAGCGAACTGACTTAATGTAGCCAATGCTGCACCAAGTGGTGTATGGCCAAAATTCAATGCAACAAAATCTTTTTGAGCTTGATTGGGATCACGACTAAAAAAGTCATGCTCCTTTGCATCAAAAGCAATAGCGGTATAAGGTTTATGCACCAACTTGGAAAGCTGTACTATATAGTCATTTAGCTTGGCTTTTAACCTATTCCCTTCTCCTTTGTTGACCATAAGTCGGGCTACTGCTGTATCGCTTTTTAACCCTTTGGGTAATGTAGTGCTCCGGTCTATACCGCCCTCTACATCAATTAATTGCTTTTTTAGCCCATCGATATAGGCTACTATCCCTACCGTATCTTGATGCATATTCAAGACTTGGTTCAATATTTTTGTATCTGCTGGACGGCTACCCATATCTTTGACTACATTTTTTAAGGACTGAATGGCACGTTCATTTTGGCTGAGCTGTAGATTTCTGCTTTTATCAATGCTGCTACTCAGTACCATGAATTTATCTAATACACTAGAGCTGACCTGAAGTGCTAACATAGCCGTTAGCACTAGATACATCACCTCTATCATTTTTTGTCTGGGACTTAATTTTGCTTTAGCCATACTATTTAAACATTTTTTGGTAACCTTTTACAAAGGGGCTTGATTTTTTGCCTACTTCTTTATCCAGAAAAAAGTAGGAACAGACATTCCTTTTAGCTTTTAAAAGCGGTTAAAGTCTTGGCATATATTTCATTCAGGGCGGTTACTTTTTCATTGAGTAAGGCTAGTTCTTTTTTAAAATGTATGGCTTCATTACCTGCTACTTCCATTGCTTTTAAAGCGGTTTCAAAATGGTTATACAGTGCACTGGTGTGGGTAGTCTGGTTTTCCATATGGGCTAAAGCTTTTTTGTAGAGCCCATTCATAGAGGTTAATATATGGGCCATTTCCTCCATTTAACTAAAATAATGTGTCAATTTATCTTCGGAAGATAGTGTGATAAAAGAACGCAGTGCGTGCCCAACTGCGTCATTGACTTTAGCAATATCTCCCATTACTTGAGTAGCCTGCCCTAGATTATGGACATAGGTTGCTGTGACCTCACTCACGCTAGTAAAAGAAGGAACATTAGCTATGTTGTCTGAAAAACGGCGCATAGCAGCAGCTAAATTTTCTAATAAAGAGATGTCTATAGAGGCTTTTTCCAAGCATTGGTCAAACTTTTGAGTAAGGTTGTGGGCGGTTGGAACAGAACGGGTTGCCAAACCTTCACCCTTATAATCAGGTGCTAGTTCAGGATATACGCGCGACCAATCTAGGGTTTGTTCCTTAGGCTCAAAAGCACTTAAAAGAAAAATAAGTGCTTCCATAGAAAGCCCAAGCCCCAACATAATACTGCCTCCAGGTAGGTTTAGTAGTTTAAACATCGCCCCCAAAATTACAATAGCTGCACCAATATTGTAGATAAAGGGCATGATGGTATTATAAAACTTATACTTAAACGAATGGTTTACTAGATTATACTTCATTATATTTTACCAATTTAAATAGCCAATCAAAATGTATCATTCATGCAAGTTATACGGCAGACATCACGCACCTAAAACCAATATAACAACGTGCTACATCTTTACGTTCACAATCCAAAACTCCTGTTTGTAGCGCATAGGAATAGTCTTTCCAAGAGCCTCCTTTAATGACCCTAAAGTCACTTTCCTCATCTTTGTAAAAGGGACTAATTGTCCTGCTCTTATGGACCAGTAAAGGGCTGTATACATCTTCACACCACTCTGCAACATTACCCGCCATATCATATAAACCATAGTCGTTAGGGGGAAAAGCCTTTACCGGAGAAGTGTAAGCGTAGCCAGATGCAGTATAATTGCCCTTTGTAACTTGAAAATTAGCCAATAATTTACCTTGTCGATCTCGTACAGTAGGACCTCCCCATGGATACTGTCCAGAGGATCGCCCCCCTTTTGCAGCATATTCCCATTCAGCAGCCGTAGGCAGCCTAAAGGGAGGAGTAGGAGGTAACCCCTTAGCTTCTAAATATTTGTTTCTTCGAATAGAACGAACACGTGCAAAGTGTTGCGCAGCCTCCCATGTAATGCCCACTACAGGGTAGTCATCAAAGCGAGGATCTTTCCAATAGCTTTGACCAAATGAGTCTTCCATAAACATAAAACCAAAATCCCTTCTCCAAACCGTTGGGTCTGGCATAAGTTTCTTGATATCGGCTGCACTTAATGCATATGCTGCTGGATCAGCTTCAACAATGTCTATAAATTCGCGGTACTTTGCATTGGTAACAGGGCATGCATCCACATAGAAATTTCCTACACTTTCCTTGCCTTTTTGACTGGTTTGGTTAATCACACCTTGGTTTACGCCGCCACCCATTAAAAATGGGCCAGCCGGAATAAGCACCATACCTAAGGGAAGATCGTTTTTCCGTATTACCTTATTGCTATGGCCTATAATTTCTCCTTGATCATCATTAGGAATGGTGCCACAACTACCTATGGTTATGTAGACCAATAGGGATAGTGTGGTTAGTTTACGCTTAAAAAGTTTAAATAAAAAGCAAGTATAAGAAGTTAAAAACATAACCATATATTTTAGAAAAAGATGTTTTTACGAAGCAATAAACGCAGCAAAGCTATTAACTTTTTTATTTTTCACAAAGTTTCGATAGCTTTTACTAAGCGCTATCGCTCGTCCAACCACTTGCCTATTTTACGAAACAGAAGCAAAACTGCGCTTTACTAAAGCAGGATCTGCACATGCTATTCAACCATTATTTTCCTATGAGTACAAAGGTAACCTTTCCTGTAGCGATACCATAGGGTGTCTCAGCTGTTTTGCTAAAGGTAAGCGCACGTAAGGCATCTGCATAGATCTTTTCTACCATAGGTGTAACTGTTTTTTCAATAGTGCGCATGGAGATGATTTCTCCATTTTGGTCTACTTTAATTTCAAAAACTATTTTACCGAATTCTTCTGTGGTATCATTTGGGTTAGGCACCGCATCCCATTCCCAACCCTTTAACTCAAGGGTTACACCTGCTTGTTTTGCCTGTTTTTTTTCCCTGTTGTATAACCCTCGTTCATCTATTTTAGGCGCTTTACGAGGCTCTATACGTTTTTTTTGTTTCTGGAAGCCATTGGGTTGTTTTTGACGGGACGGCTTCGAATGCAAGCGTTTCTTTTTTAGCTGATGCTTAGATAGCCTATCAGGGTGGGTTGCTATTGGAAGAGCGGATTGCCTTTGTGGTTGCGGGCTATGGTTAGAGGGATGCTGTTCTGGTACAGTATAAGTAGGCGCCGACTGTACCGCAATGCTATAAGTTGATCCGCTAGAGACCATTCGTGCTGGAACATGTTGTATACAATAGGCTAACCCTAAAACAACTAGATGTAGGCCGATTGATAGGGTCATTCCTTTCCCATTTGGGGAAAATAACCAACTATTTTTCATCGTTTCTTTTCTAATTCGGTGGCTATAGAGACAGCAGCACCTAATTTATTAGCGATATCCGCTACTTTAACCATATGGGCTATAGAAAGCCCTTTATCCATATGTAATAGAACTACTCTACTAGATGTTTTGGCTAGCACAGCCTGCAATACATTTTGTAATTGGTTAAAAGCAACCCGCTTGCCTTCGACATAATAGACCAACTGAGCAGTAACCGTTACATTGACTGATGCCGATTCAGTTCTTTCATTGGTGCTTAATGGTAAGTCTACAGGAAGCGCCTGCGGACTATAACTGGCGGTAATCAGCAAAAAAATTAATAGCAAAAATATAATATCAGTCATAGAAGCCATGCTAAAAGAAGCATCTGTCTTATTTCTTATACTGATTTTCATTCTTCTACTTATTTTATGCTACAACTATCTAAATCTTAGCCAAGAATAGGTTCACTAGATAGGTTAACCTTGCTGTAGTTTTACTAACCAGAGCAACACAATAATTATAACCCAGGTAAGCTATAATCCCAACCATCAGTCCAGCTACAGTGGTAACCATTGCTTCGTAGATGCCACTTGATAAAACTGAGATATCATACTTAGCTTGTGAAATAGCTATAAATGCTTGAATCATACCCGTTACCGTACCCAAAAAACCAATCATGGGTGCCGCTCCAGCAATCGTTGCTAAGCAAGAAAGTTTTTCTTCCAAAAAGGCAACCATCCTATTCGATTCGCTTTCTAGAATCAATGCAACATTTGAGGTTTTCCGCTGCTCGATCCCTTGATGGATTACTTTTTGTATGATATTATCTTGGTCACTACAGATGTGTTGTAGGGTTGTCATATCTCCATTGCTTAATGCTGCCTCTATCGCCTCTAAGAAACTGCTGGAAAAGTTCAGGTACTTGCGGTAGACCAAAAGACGTTCTACTATTATGTAAAGGCTTATTAAGGATAAACATGCAAGCGGCAACATAAGCCACCCTCCTTTTAACAGTAGGCCTAATAACGTTTGTGAAGTATGTATATTCATATGGTAAGTAGTATATAATAGGGCAAGATCAAATATAGGAGATTAGTATTCCAAAATAAAGATATTTTTATAGTTTGGTTTAAATTTTTGAAGTTTGGTTTCTGCTTCACCTTGGGTTTTACTATGCCCTATCGTAACACGGTAGTATTTTTCTCCTTTATGAATTCTAGGTAGAATAAGGTAGACACCTAGCTTGCTTTTCATGAGCTGCTGCACTGCTTTCATAGCAGACTGCTTGTCTAAACAACTGACTACCACTAGGTGGTATATACCTTGTGGCTCCTTTAATTCTTGATAGGTTCCTGGCTGGACCAATGGTTTACTTTGCTTGGCTACCAGCTGTTTTTGAGTCGCACTAATGCTTTTTTTTATTTTATTGTTTTTTTTACGTTCAAACTTTTCTCCATCGCTAATGGATGGAGCGGTTACCCCATGGGCATTTTCGGCCCCTGCTTCGGGAGCGGTTGCCTCGGAAGATGTTGGGCTATTGGTAGCGGTAGTTTTGGCAGTAGTAGCCCCATTCATTATGGCTTCAGTAGAAGGGGTAAGGGCGTTCATTTTCTTAAAATAGAAAGCATAACCCAATTTTATTGCAATAAGTAAAGCGACTACACCTAGAATAACCAGCAGCGGCCACATAGCTTTTTTTTTAGGTAATGATTGAAAATCTGGCTTAGGCAACCCAAATTTATTATCTGCAGCGTTTATAGACATACTAACCCGGTTTTGAATAGAACTGAATTAAAAAAGTTATAAAAAAATAAGCTATTGAGCGTAACAGCAGCAATATAATAAATTTCCTGAAAGTGGTACACAGTGGACCTTGCAAAATGGATGATTTTTATAGATCGTCTCATTGGTTTTGTTGCATGTTCGATTCCTTTATCGGCGGCCATAATACCTTTATGCTATAATAATTTTATTGGGAACTCGATACAATATAGGCCTTAAGCCCCCGACATCGGCTGAGCGGATGGCGCAGATATCCGTTTCCAATTGTCACATAGAATGGCAGTAGCCGTAGCGGCGTTTAAGGAATTCGCATGGCCATACCTAGGAATTGAAATAGCTGCTGTGAGGGTTTCTCTTACAGCAGGTTGAATGCCATGGGATTCATTCCCAATAACCAGTATCCCATGATCTGGAAACAAAAAGTCATGTAGCGGTTTGCCATCTAAGGTAGCCCCTATAACGGGTAGATCTTTTAAATAGCGTAGTAAATCTACATAATGCAGCTGGACCCTTACAAAAGAGCCCATACTGGCTTGTAATACCTTTGGATTATATAGCTCTACAGTAGTTGGAGAACAAAGTAGGGTAGCTATGCCATACCAATCTGCTATACGGATGATTGTTCCTAAATTGCCAGGGTCTTGGATACCATCCAATGCAAGGGTTATACCATTGGGTGCTAGAAAGGGTTCAGTAGGCTTGGGAATAGCGGCTACTGCCAATACGTCATGGTTGTAGACAAAGGTGCCTAACCCAGAAAGCAACGATTTGCTGGCTTCAAATACCTCTGTTTCTTTACGAATAGAAGCAATAATATCCTGATTTTTTAGAAAAAAAGTAGCCGTTCCTACTATACACTTTATCTTATAATCAGAATTCAGTAATGCTTGAATACCCTTTTTCCCCTCTAAAACAAAAGCAGCTTGCCCTAGACGGTGTTTTTTCAGTGCCAACTGACGGATATAGGTCGCTTTGTTTTTGCTTAAAGTAGGATACATTCCTGTTAAGCTAGTTTCTGTTGAAACATACCAACCAATCGATATAGATCAAACTCTGCTTGTTTTACCTTAAAAGCATGTTCTACAACACCAATTTCAGCTTTTTGAGCCGCTTCTTCTGCTTCATGTAATTCGAGTAGTTTGATCTGCTTGAGACGATACTTTTCCCTTATAAAAACCAATTTTTGTTTGCTGATTTTCAGCTGATCTTCTGCTACTTTATATGCATCGAACGCATGACGATATTGCGATTTTTTCTCTTCTAACCCACCCTCTACAGCTCGCTTTTGTTGTTGTAAGGCAAATGTTGCATGATTCAATGCCATCCTTGCTTTTTTTATCTTTGCAGGCGTTAAGAGCAAAGTAGCTATATCCATGCTAATGCCAATATGCCCCAACCATTTGCTAGATGTAACATCACGATAAACTATTTTATCCTCTAAATCATATTGATAACCTTGAGATCGTAAGCTGCTTGATAGGTTTAAACAAGAAAACGGATAGGCTTTAGCTCTACTTAACTCGGTTGCCGCTACGGCTACTTGTTTTTCTTGTATAGCTGCCTCTAAATCCACTGCTTTGTCTTTTGTAATCGCTGTAATATCCCATATAGGCTGCACAGAAATAGTGGGTTGTACCAATGTTTCCTCATCTAAAGGTTTACAAAGTAGTACATTTAAATTTCGGCGTTTCGCTTTCAAAGCTTCTTTCCGCTTCAATAAACTTAACTGTACCTGTTTCATAGCCAGTTGTGCATCCAAACAATCTACTTTGGAGATGCGACCTATTTTTAACTTCTCCTCCTCCACTTTTAACCTAGCTGTGGCAAGCTTAAGCAGATTATTGGATAAGTCCCATTTTTTTTGTGCCAATGCTAGTTCATAATAAGCAGTCACCACCTGCTCTAAGGCTTTTTCAACGGATTGCTTGGCAACTTGTTTATATATAGCATTCTGTTGACTATAAATTTTAGTCTGGAAAATTTTATCAAATAGAGCGGAGAGCTCCCATCTGCATGCAAAAACAGGTACAGATTGAATGTTCAGCTGTAGAGCGTTTGTTTTATGGTTATTATCGTCTGATTCCCATCTGCTCTTACAAGCAAGAAAGAAGGTGGTTGTAGGCGTCCATATGCAAAAGGTAGCTATTCTATTTGATAGAATAGTTTGTTTTTTAGTATTTTCAGCCATCTGAATAGCCAAATTATCTTTTAAAGCAATGTCTATGGCTTCTTGCAAGCTGATCGGTTTCTTTTTTGCTTGTGCTATATTATGCGCTAAAAGCATTATGCCACACATCATGCTTAAACTTAGAACCAATTTTTTAATCATGACCATCTTTAGTAAAACGTTTATTAGATAATTTTTCCGTCTACAATTTCTTGAATACTATTGCACTGCCGTGCTACCTGAATAGAATGGGTTACGATAAGGATTGTATTCCCCTCTCTATTCATTTCTTTAAGCAAGGCGATGATTTCATGGGCCGTGCTGCTATCTAAAGCTCCCGTTGGCTCATCTGCCAAGATTAAAGGCGGAGCGGTTACCAACGCACGGGCAATAGCTACCCTCTGTTGTTGCCCCCCTGAAAGGGCGCTTGGTTTATGATGGGCATGTACAGATAAGCCCACTCTATCCAGCATGGCCCATGCGCGTTTGCCACGTTCTTCGCTTTCTATACCTTGGTAGTAGAGGGGTAGGGCTACATTTTCTAAAGCTGTCTTGAAGGGAATTAAATGGAAGCGCTGAAAGATAAACCCAATTAACTGGCTCCTATATCTACTGGCTTTTTGGCTAGAAAGATTTTTCATATGCACGCCATTAAGATAATAATCTCCCTGGTCATAATCATCTAATAGGCCAATTATATTCAACAATGTCGACTTGCCAACACCAGATTGCCCCATTAAGGCAACCAGATCTCCCTTTTCAATCTGAAAATTGACCCCTCTAAGCACTTCTCTAGTGACCGCACCATTTTGATAGGATTTATATAACTCCTGAATTTGAATCATGCTACGTTTCTACAATTAAGTGCTCTACCTCTGTAAGACCTTCTTTTACCTCGACATACAGCCCATCTGATAGCCCTAACACTACCTTTTTTTCAACCACTTTACCTTCATGTAAACATTTTACGAAACAGGTGGTTCCGTCCATCTGAATCATACTTTCTGGAACGGCCAACACATTCCTTACTTGCTCTAAAATCACCTCTGCAACAGCTACATAACCTGCACGTAAAACGATTTTTTTGGGTTTTTGTATAATAACCCCTTCTATTTCAAATTTAATTTCTCCTTTTTTAAATTCCTCGTCACTAGCTTTTGGTGAAATTTTAGTTAACCTAACTTTGAGTTTTTCCTGATTAAAAGCATTTAATGAGGCTGTAAAGGTCATTCCTTTCGTTAAATGAACCACATCTAGCTCATTGACCTTAGCTGAAAACAAAAAATGATCCATATCCCCAACCAGGGCTAGAGCGGTGCCCGCAGCTTTTTCAGTGACGGCCTGTACCATATTGCCCTCCTTAACGAATAGGTCTAGGACTGTCCCTTTTGTAGTAGCTTTAACAAAGTTACCCGCCACTCCTTTTGAAGAAATATGGCCAAACCGACTGATTTCCAATTCCTTTTTGGCTGAAGTACACTTTTCTTTGGCCTGCTCCCAAGCCGCCAAAGAAGCCTCATAAGCTTCCTTAGCCAACATCTTTTTGCTAAAGAGCTGCTTATCTCTCAAGTATTTGGCTCTGGCTTGAGTAAGATCAATAGTAGCCAAACGCAATTTACTTGTTGCAGCCTCCACCTCTTTCGGGTTAGACTGTATTTTAATACGGGCAACCGTTGTACCTTGTTGTACATAATCACCTACACGTACGAACAATTTATCTACAATACCAGTAACATTCGCCTCTAATTTAATTTCTTTGTGGGGTATAAGGTTACCAGAAAAAACTTTTTTTCGTGCAATAGTTCTACGCGTGGGCGTAGTAGTTAGCGGGGTTAGCTGGTTTAATTTCTTCCAAAAAGTCCATGAGGCTAGCTTGTCCCATTGCGCTTTATATATTTTGGAATAAGCAAAAATGGCTCCAACTATTATACCAGTGGTTAAAATAGATTTGGTTATTCTACGCATTATTTATTCATTGTTTAAAACATCTACTGGTTTAATGTACAAGGCTCTTTTTACAGGAATAATACCCGCTAAACCACCCGACAACACCAAAACACCTAAGGCATATACTACCATCGTATATTGAAAGTCAAAACGGGCGATGCCATATTTTTCGATAATAGGAAGCAAGCAGGCATTCATCCATTGGAGCACGCTGATGCCGATCCCCAGCCCCAAGATACCAGAAATCAAGTTAATGACAATCGATTCTAGTAAAATCAAACCCATAATATGGGTCGACTTCGCACCAATCACCTTACGGATAGCCAGCTCATGGGTACGATCCTTGACGACAACCAACATCATATTACCTACACCAACGACACCACTCACCAAAAAACAGAGGCTGACCAACCAAAGAAACGCCTGAATTACACTAAAAAGCAGTTGAAAAGATCTAGCTCGTTTCGATAAACTATCTATATACAATGCCTGCTTATCATGTGCATCAAAATTGAGCTGCCTGGCTAAATAGGCCCGAATCTTTGCTTCTATCTGAATAGGATTTTGTTTAGGGATTAAAGTAGCTATGATGGAATCAATTCTTTCAGCAGTTTGGGGAAACAATGCTTTGAATAAACTGCCTGGAATAATGATTTGGTAATCATCCATTCCAGCAGTTGCCTCTAATACACCAATTACACAAACAGCCGTGTTATGTATTGTGATGAACTGACCAACTGCTGCTTGGGTATCAAAAAGGGCCGTTTTCGTTTTCAAGCCCAGTATACAAACGGGGAGCCTTTGTGCTACGTCACGTTCGGTAAAAAAACGCCCCTCTACAAGCTCCAAATGTTTCATCTGCTCATACCCAACCTGCACACCTAGTATGTGGCTTTCATGAATGTTTTGTGCATAAGCAACTGCGCATTTGGTTCGAAAAAGAGGCATTATTTGCTCAAAAACAGGTACACTATTCGCCAAATCATGGGTTAACGCTTCTGTCAAGCCTATTGCATGAGCTGACCCGTAGCCTCCACGAATAGTAGATACATGATCACTATAACTGCGGAATCTTTTAACCATACCATGATACAACCCACCTCCTGCTCCTTGTAAAAGCACCAAAATCAACATGGCCCACATCACGCCAAATCCAGTAAAAACGGTCCGCATTTTATGGGTTTTTAAGCTACAAAAAACCTCTAAAAACCACTGATATCCAAACATATACAACAATATATAAATATCCGATTAGCCATGTGGTTCTACTACAAAAAAGAAAAAACAGGCAGGCTTTTTAGTGACTGTTTTATCAAGAAAAAAGCCCCATCAAATTTGTTTTACTTGCCACCCAATGCTTCCACAGGTTTTATATTTACAGCACGCATAGCCGGCAGCATACCAGCTAAGCCGCTGGTTAAAGTGATCAGTCCTAGCCCACCTAATATAAACGAAGGCGGGCAGGTTAAAGTAGATAGGTAATAAGCGCTGCATAATGGGACGACCCATGTATTTAACAGCTGGATTAGTGAAAAACTTACTGTAAAACCAATCATACCCGCCACAAGGCTTACCATCATTACTTCAGCTAAAATCATCGCCACAATTTCTATAGAACGACTTCCTAACACCCTTCGAATAGCCAGCTCTTGTCTTCTTTCTTGAACAGTGACTAGCATCATATTACTAATGCCTACAATACCTGTTAAAAGTAAACATATACCTACAATGGTATTAAAAATAGCTATATTTTTAAAAAATGTATCAAATTTATGCGCATATTTGGCTATACTAAATAGCCTAATTCCTTGGCTATCTTTAGCATCAAAATGTAAACGGCGTGCAAAATAAGAACGGAATTGTGCTTCTGCCACTGTTTCATGGGCGGTTGGTACCAATGTAAGTCGAATTGAGTCTACATAATGGCTACGCCGAGGCAATAGTTTTTTAAACAAACTATTTGGAAGCAGTATAGCATCAGATTCACCATAGAGACTAGCATCTAATACATCTAGCACACCCACTACTTGCAACCCTACATCTCCAAAAAAAATATATTGCCCAATAGCAGAGGCTGCTCCAAATAATTTCTCTTTGATATGTATACCGAGGACGCAAACATTATGCAAAGCGACTGCATCACGTGGTGTAAAAAAACGTCCTGCTTGTATCGGCAAGTTGGCCAATACAGCATAACAAGGATCACATCCTAAGAGGCATGCAGAAGCCTTTTCTGTAGCAGATCGTATAGAGCTGCCATAATGTAGTAGCATAGGGCTAACCTGTTGAATCACATTAAATGATTTAGCTAGGCTTGAAGCCATCTCTAGTGGAATAGGATGATGGCTACCAGCGCTTCTACCCTCCGAAATAATCATGGTTTTTACCCCATACTTTGCAAATGCTTCGGAAATACCATTATGAAAGCCATTGCCGAAACCTAAGAGCAATACCAGTACAAAAATAGCCCACAATACACCAAATCCCATAGAAAGGGTTCGAGATGCATGGGTTTTAAGGCTCTGCCAGGCCTCCCTTAAAGCATATAAAATGAGCATAAGCTTTTACAATCAATAATAGACTGCTTTTGAAATATATTTTTAATGGCAATTTTGTGGCCTATGCGCTTCAACTAGAGCTGAGCATGACACTACGCTGCTTCTAAACATTGCGCATTACAAATGGGCTTCAAAAGAAGTCTAATAAAAACAGCTGATTAAATTTAATACAAAACAGGCAAATAACTAGGCGCCTATTTTTAGATGTAAACGATTTCTTTAGCTTCTATCCCTAAAGACCACATAGTTTTATAATCCTTCTTCTGCCCTAGGGTGGGCTTTATTGAATATGGCTTTCAACCTCGTTAAAGAGTTATGGGTATAGACTTGAGTAGCAGCCAAACTTGTATGACCCAATAATTCTTTTATTGCTTGTAAATCAGCTCCTCGATCTAGCAAATGGGTAGCAAAGGTATGGCGCAATATATGTGGACTATGTTGACTGGCACGTGTAGTGGAGGCCAAATATTTTTGGACAACTCGATAAATAAACATGGGGTAGCAAGGTTTTCCAGCATCGGTTACAATCAGTGGGGATATAAGGCTATAACCCATTTTTTTCTTTTCCAACAAATAAGCAGCTATGGATTGCTTTAATGGTCTGGGAAAGGGAATGATACGCGCTTTACCCCGCTTTCCTGCTACTTTAACGGTTTCATCTACCAGGTTGATATCTGTTTGGCAAAGGGCTATAAGCTCAGAGAGACGCATACCCGTCCCATATAGCAGCTCTAAAATTAACCGATCGCGTAACCCAGCAAAGGTAGCTGGAAATAGATAGCCGTCTAAGAAAGACAAAAGCTCCTTTTCTTGAAAGAAGATAGGCAGTCTTTTTTTCCCTTTTAAGCCTTTCAGGGAATCGGTAGGGCAATCTACTACCAACGCTCTTTTTTGTAAAAAAGCGTAGAAGCTACGCAGCGCAGCGATTTTTCTATTGATAGAACGATGGGTAAGCCCTGCTCTAGCTAAAGCCATCATCCAACCACGTAGTTCCTGCACGGTCACCTCCTTCAAAGCTTTTGCAGGGGTTAAGCCAGAGAGGTAAGCGAGAAATTGCTGTAGGTCTCTTTGATAGGCTGCAATGGTATGCACGCTTGACCGCCTTTCTACCGTTAAATAGGCTTCAAAAAGCGAAAGAAAGGGTTGATGGTCCATAAGAGACTAGTAGGTTACGCTTTGCTCGAGCAAGAGCAACTAAAAAATCAAGCCCCGTGCAAAACGGTACTATGCTTATCCGTTATGGCCAAATAGTATTCGGTATTTATGTATTGCTTTCAATTTCTTAGCTTTTCTGCTTACAGTGGGCTTTGTATAGGCCATACGTTGCCTAGCTTCTTTTAGTATACCAACACGCTCCACTTTTTTTTTAAATCTTTTCAGCGCTCTGTCTACGCCTTCATTATCTTTTACTTCTACAAAAATCATAAACTGCTTTAGTTTGTCATTAAAATGGTTACTGTATAGCTACACACCCACAAATCTACTCTAAAAATAGAGTAAGCACAAGGTCCCTTTACTAAAATATTTTTTCGTCGCAACCGCATGATGATGCATAGCATGCATAATAATAACAAACAAGTCCATGAAGCGATATAGCCGATATAGTCACCATATAGGCTATAAAAGGTCATTTGATTATTGGCAGCTACTACTGCCCGTATGGCAGCGACTTCTAACCGGTTGGTTGCAGCTATTACCTCACCACGTTGGTTGATAAATCCAGAAATACCAGTATTGGCTGCACGCATCACACTCCTTCGGTGTGTTATAGCTAACAAACGACTATATTGAAAAAACTGATGATAGATAGGGGTGTTACCCCACCAGCCATCATTGGTAACTACCGCAAAAAGATTCGCTCCTTGCTGCACACTATCCGCTACAAAAGCACCATATAGCAACTCATAGCAAATAATTGGGGCCACCTTTATCTCTTGATCTACTTCAAAAACCTTAGCACTATTCCCCTTTCCTAGACAAGGACTTATACCGCCAATATTATCAAATTTTTGCTCAAGCCAAGCCAATACCTTTTCGGAGCAAAGATGGGAATAAGGGATACATTCGCCCCCTGGTAGGAGTTTTACCTTATGGTATATATCTACTTTTCCTCCAGCTTTTAAATGAAAAGCACTGTTAAAGGAGTCCATATATTTTCCTCTCATTTTTTGAGCAGTTTTGGTAGCTTTGTGGATACCATACACGCACCGGGAACTGGCACCAGTTATAAGATTCAAAGAAGCATAGGTTTCTAGAAACTGGCATATAGGCTGCATCAATAAATCATCATGCACCCGCTCTTCTTGTAACCAGCTATCAATAGCCGATTCAGGCCAAACTACCAAAGAGGTCGCTGGCGTAACCTGCTGCTTAGAAAGGCTCAATAACCGATCTATTTGACGGAGATAGGGTACAAAGGATGGGGAACCAGGATTTTTTTCAGTATAGCTATCAAAATTGGGTTGGATCACTACGGCCTCTACATCCATTCCTTTTTCGCTATAGGTGTAATAGATCATAAAGCTGATAGATATAGGCAGTAACAGCCAACCCCAAAATCCCTTTAATAGTCCAGGACTTGCTTTTTCAAACAGCAAGTGATACAAGAGGATATTCGTAATTAAAATCCAGAGGGACCCCCCGAGTATGCCTGTATATTCATACCATTGAATCCATTTCGGTAATGCGGCCAATCCATTTCCTAAGTTGAGCCAAGGAAAGGTAAGTTCCCAATATTCCCAGGAGAGGTGTGCATGTTCTAAGGTAAGCCAACTGGTTACCAATCCCAGATAGCCTATATATAGGCCGCCCCATTTCCGGATATAGTAATAAAAAAACCAAGGTAGAGAAAGGCAAATGGTATTATAACCTGCTGCAAAGAGAAAGCCTGTAAAATCAGCTTTATAAATCCACCAAATGGTTAGCGTATTCCAAAAAAGTAGGGTTATAACAATAGCAGATAAGCACAAGCATTTTTTTTTAGGTGCTATGGTGAGCAATTTGATCATACCTAACATAGGCACAATCGCCACGCATAACAACCACCCAAACCAAAAAGAGCACCAGGCTAGGTAAAACAAACCACTGCTCAAGGTGATTAGCAGCAACAGACAACGTTTGGGAAATGGTTTGGGAAAAAGTTTTGTAAAAATGCGGCTCAGCCATAAAGCATATGGAGCAGAAGTCAGATGATGAGGCATAAACTATTTTTTGATAAAGCCGCTAAATTTTTAGTATTAAGACGCCCTATACGTTACTTTTCTGTTTACACATATAATTAGCTATAACAAGACAGAGTTGCCCTAATTTACAAAAAAGGAAAGAAACTTAACAGAAGAAACTGTACAAATATAGAGGGTACTAATCGACTCCAAAGCGGAAATAGATAGCAAGAGGCATACAAAAACAAGAAATGTTCATACAGAAGCATTGTAATATCCTTATTGTTATCTAAATTTGCAGGAATGATCTGTTAAGCAGCGCTTATTATGCCTTATACAGGTTCCTAGCGACCAAGATCAAGCCATTTATTTAATAGACCTTCTGCGAAAGCTATTGCTAATGGCAATTTTAGCGTCGAAGCTTGTCTGTGCTCCTCAAATACACTTAGTATTCTGGCGACTGCACTTCTCTTAAAAATTGTTCGCCACAAATTAGGTTTTACAGAAGGTCTAAAGGTTAAAAAAGAAGCGGGTCACCTTACTAGGGGCTCTATAGGCTACCTCTACCTTAGCGTGGACAAAATCGGTCAAGTGCTGACCCGAAATGTATAAAAACCAAAAATGAAGATAGACATAGCTATTACAAAATATCGTTTTATATGTACAATAGTTGTATGCTGTACAGGCTGTCCGGGTTCGGAGAATGCTCAATCTACTTCTCAACCCAATAAGAATTTGAAAAGTCCTTCCATGCGTTCCATGCAACAATCTCCTAATACCACACCAAACGCTACTGGTGAACGTCCTCCTTCTAATGGTCCGGGCGGAGATGCGCCCCAAAACCCTCCTTCTGATGATCCAAGCGAAGATAAACCAAAAGGAGCACCAACTGATTCTGCTCCAACAGGGAATCAGGATAATAGTTGTAACGAAAATACAGACAATAATAATGAGGAGGATATAGCTTCTACTAATGCTAAATCAGTAGATCCGGGCACTATGGAACCCGATTTAAAGAGCAATGATATAGAACAAGAAGAAGATAGGCAAACAAGCAAACGAGAGAATCAGCAGAATATAGGCGACAATACAGATAAGCCCCCTCAACCTTTTCCTAGGCGAAAAAAGGGATCCAACTTAAACGAAGCAGAAGGCAACAACTTAAAGAAAGATATTCAAGACCAAAATACAGCTGCGCTCTCTAGTGATACGCAAAGTGGAAATGACAGCGCGCTAGAAACCATTAGTGAACAGCAATCCACATCAAGTAATGGAAAAAAATATAATACTATTCAAATTTCAGAACCTGATCAAATCGAAGAATATGAAAAGACAAACAATAATAATGTGTACGACAAAACAAACGCATCTTGGTTGCAAAAAAAGATACACAAAGGAGCTAAATGGGTAATTTTAGAAAAATACGTTGATCGATACCTTGGAAATGGTAAGGAAAAAAATAAGCAAAGGCAATAAAATGTTAATTTTTTTTGTGTAGTAGTTAGGATTTAATCTGACAGGCAGTAAACCCTGACTAGAAATAGTTATGTTAAGACCAAAATCCTATAGTTTAATTTTTAATATATAATTGATAATCAATTTATAAAATTTTAAGGCTCTGTCCACTTAAGTGTGTAAATTATTTTTTATTTATTGCAGTCTATTTTCAAATTTAATTAAAAAATGGGCTATAGCCTCACTCCAATTATGAATAGGTATAGTCCACTTCCTGGTCATGTAGTTAATAGTTAAATATAATGTTTTAAAGACAGCTGTATCGTTAGGAAATACCCTTTTATTTTTGGTGACTCTACGGAATTGGCTATTTACAGATTCCAGAGCATTTGTTGTGTAAATGACTCTTCGTATGGCGCTAGGGTACTGTAAAAATACCATCAGGTTATCCCAATTAGTATACCAAGATTTAGCTATTTGTGGGTATTGTTTATCCCATTTGCTAGCAAAAGTTTCTAATGCCATAACTGCTTCTTCCTCATTAACTGCTGTATAAATTGGCTTTAAATCAGCAACTAATGCTTTTCTATCTTTATAAGAGACATACTTCAAGCTATGCCTAATTTGGTGAACGATACAGAGTTGGTGGTCTGTTTTAGGATATACAGCAGCAATTGCCTGAGACATACCTGATAAATTATCTGTACAGGCAATGAGCATATCGTGCATACCACGATTTTTGAGTTCTGTTAAGTTCCCTAACCAAAACTTAGCTCCTTCATTTTCACTCATCCACAGTCCTAAAACATCTTTTATGCCTAACTTGTCTATACCTAAGGCGACATAAACTGCCTTATTAAGGATGCGCTTATCCTGCCTAACTTTAACTACAAAACAATCGAAAAAAACGATAGGATAAACGGCCTCTAAGGGACGATTTTGCCATATTTTAACATCTTCAATAACAGAATCGATAATATTACTTATCAGGCTTTCACTAACTTCTGCGCCATATAATTCTTGTATTTGAATCTGAATATCTGATAGGCTCATCCCTTTAGCATATAGAGATAAGATCTTATCATCTAAACCAGGTATTCGTGTCGTACGTTTAGGTAATAAAACAGGTTCAAAAGTGGAGGCTCTATCCCTGGGGACTCCAACCGATATAACCCCATTATCACTCATAACTTGCTTACTAGATAAGCCATTACGTGCATTATCTGAATCACTACGTGCATACTTAGTATACCCTAAATGGGTATCCATTTCTGACTCTAAGGCTTTTTCTACAAGGCGTTTGCTTAATTCTTTAAGTAAGCCACCTTGATCAAATAAGGTGGATAGATCTATACCTGATTCTAGAAGAACGTCTATGGCTTTGCTTATGCCATCTTTAGCGGTATCTTTGCTTTTCATTGTCTTAAGTTTTAAGTGGTAGCATATACAGAAATATAAAATCTAAATAATATTTACACACTTAAAACGAAAGACTCGTTAAGTCTAATGTGTCAGTCATGCTTTTAAGATACGAGATTTGATTATTTCTTTCAAAGACTAATTCTTTACTATCCTCCCAAGTTTGTCTAGGTGTTTTTCCGTAACAATACTTTCCAGAATGTGGTCGCTCATGATTATAGTAATGCAACCATCTATCTAAATCCTCTTGAAAATCATCCAGATTCGTATAGATCTTTTTACGCATAGCTGTATCAAAGAATTCCTGTTTCATCGTTTTATTAAAACGTTGGCAGAAGCGATTTGTTTGAGGAGAATAGGCTTTAGTGACCGTATGTTCTATATTCTCTATACTTAAAAACAACTCAAAAGCATGATGTTCTATTTTTCCTTTATATTCTGTACCACGGTCTGTTAGTATACGCAAGATAGGTATGTTTTCATCTTGATAAAAAGGTAACACTTTATCATTTAACATATCAGCTGATGTGATGGCTGTTTTTTCAGTATAGAGTTTTGCATGAGCTACTCGAGAATAGCTGTCTATAAATACTTGCGTATAAACTTTACCTATACCTTTAAAATTACCTACATAATAAGTATCTTGACAACCTAAGTAACCAGGATGTTCTGTATCAATCTCTCCACATGCTTATTGTTCGTTTCTACGTTTTTCTAGTGCTGCTAACTGGGATTCAGTTAGAAAAAGCCCATCTTGAGCCATTTTAGCCTCTAAAGCCTTAAGCCGTTTCTTTATATTGTTTAAATCATTGCGTAGCCAGATAGACCTTACACCACCAGGAGAAATAAGAATACCTTCTTTTTTTAATTCATTCGATACCCTAAGTTGGCCATAGGCTGGATAGTCTATAGCCATATCTACTACTGCTTTTTCTATGCTAGGATCTACTCTATTAGCTAGAATAGGTTTCTTGCGGCTTATTTCATATAGGGCTTCTTGACCTCCTAATTCATACAAGGATTTAAAACGGTAGTAGCTATCTCGGCTATAACCCATACTTTTACACGCTGAAGAAATGTTGCCTAACGTTTTGGCTAGTTCCAATAGACCTAATTTCGGTTTGATAATTTTTTGATGTATGTTCATAATAATCATAATTTATATCTGTACAAAGTTAACAATTGTCAGATTAAATCCTAACTACTACATTCAGCATACCTACAATAGACCGCATCTATTTGTTTTGACCCTATTATATTTTTATTTAAATTGCGCCTGAACTCGTTAGTGGGATCCTACCTCTATACTTTTTTCTAACTATGTGGAATGCTATTCATTTAAGATTAAAAAAAAGATCCCCAGATGCTTAACCTGTTTCGTAAAATGGCAGACAAAAAAAAATCATTTCCCCTTATTCCAAAGAATCTATTTAACCAAGTCTTTATAGTTTGCATGCTATCCTTTACACTACTACCTGGATATACCTCGTTTTCAAATAAGTATGATGCCACTACCTCACCTAACGTACCAAACAATCCAACACATGTTGCTATTATTATGGATGGCAATGGCAGATGGGGTAAAAAAGCAATAGGAGACAGGTCTTATGGGCACAAGCATGCCAAACAAGCTGTAAAGGAGGTTATAACGGGGTGTTTAGAGCAAGGAGTCTCCTATTTAACCCTTTATGCTTTCTCTACTGAAAATTGGAACCGGCCAGCACAAGAAGTAAATACTATTTTTAGAGTGATTACTGAAGGCATCACTGAAAATATCAACCTTTTTACTGAACATAACATTAAATTTCGTGTCGTAGGGGATACAGAAGGCATACCTAGTTTTTGTTGGAATACCTTAAAAAAAGCAATAGAGCTTACTAAGTATAATACGAAGTTACATTTAACGGTTGCGATCAACTACGGAGGAAAAGCAGAAACAGTAGCTGCCTCTGAGGCTATAGCAAATGCTTTTTTCAAAAAAATAACCAATGCGTTCAAAAAAATCAAGGGTTTAAATAGCAATGCTAGTTTTGACGATTTTATAAAATTTTCACGTGATCATCAGGCTAAAATTACACCAGATATCTATAAGCAATATTTAAATACAGGCCAACTACCTGATATTGACCTACTGATACGTCCAGGTGGGAAAAAGCGCATAAGTAATTTTTTACCTTGGCAATCTGCTTATGCAGAGTTATATTTTACAGATGTATATTGGCCAGGCTTCAACAAGGTACATCTCATGGAAGCCTTAACCTTCTTCCAAAAACAGCAACGGAACTTTGGTGGCGTTGCGTAATATCCCCCAAAAAGAAGTAGGGTTATTGAATTGACAATAGGGCTACTATATACTTAAACAGCCTAACCCTTTGTTCATTATGCTGTGTTAACCTGTTTCGAATAGGATTCATCGATGACTTTTTCATTATACAAGGATCATATTCTGGATGGACACCGCTTAAAATTACCGTTCCAAGGCTATAATTACACTTGATTATAGCTGCTTTTCCATTTGTATACCTAGCTATAACTGTTGTATCTGCGATATTTTCTGTATCAACAAAATAGCCTCCACCATTATAATAGACATAACAATCTTTTTCATAGCTATTATAATTGACTATAAGACGTGCAGCAGACGCGCCTTTATGTGATCCATAACAATAAGGTGCCAATACAGGGCCTTTTACTACGTCTTGAAATAAACCAAGCGCTCTAGAACCTATCCCCTCAATGGGAGTGGCTTGCGAAAAGACTACATAGGTCCCGCTATAATAACTACCTGCACAGATTCCAAGGAAATTACCCCCCACCTGACAGATAATCTTGTATGCGTTTATTCCCCTTACCTTGTAAGCTTTCCATATAATAGCGATCTTTTCCTCCTGGTAAAATGTATAAACGCGTATCTTCAAGCCCATTGCCTTCTATAATTTCTAGCGCAGAAATATAGCCTACTGTGTAATTTTTAGGCAGGTGAAGCTTTAAGCTATATAAACAATGTGCCACACTTGCTTTTGAACCCCCCAGATCATTATAGATTTTTACCTTCAGGAAATATAAAAATAAGCAGGACTGCCTAGGCAATTTAAAAAAATAGTATATATTGGCTCTTTTAATAATTACTTTGTTTATACATTGCACAAAAACATGAAAAAACCATGAAACTAGACCTTATAAAAATTTACATCATAAGTTTAACCCTATTTTATAGGTTGCTTGACTCTACTAATGTCATGCCATAGAGGTAAAAACGCTCCATCTAAGATGGTAGATGGTAGGAAATCTATAGGTGCACAACCAGCTATTGAGGAGGAGCATCTGCGTCAGCATATAATAAAGTTAGCAACAGAAATTGGTCCACGAAACATAGAGAACAACGATCATTATAAAAAATTGGATCAAGCGGCTACCTATATTGAGGATATTATGAAAACAATTGGCTATAAGCCAAATGTATATACATATAACGCAATATATATTGGTCAAAATTTTACAGTAAAAAACATAGAAGTGGTGGTTGAAGGTAGCCATCCATCAGATGGATATATTGTAATAGGCGCACATTACGATACGGTTGTTTCTTCTCCAGGAGCAGATGACAATGGCTCTGGAATCGCTGTCTTATTGGAAATGGCAAGATATCTATATAATAAAAATTTAAAAACAACTATAAAATTAGTAGCCTTCCCTAATGAAGAAGCCCCTTATAGTTTAGATCAAAAAACAAAAAAGTCCTTCGGTCCAAACATGGAAAGCGTCGTATATGCAAAACAAGCAAGCGCAAACCAGGATAGGATCCTAGGCATGATATGTCTAGAAAGTATAGGCTATTACAGCGATGAACCAGGCAGCCAACACTACCCTTGGATATTCACACCATTAAAGTGGCTGTATGGAAATAAAGGAAATTTTTTGATGGCGCTTAGTAATCGGGCATCCAAACCTTTTTTAAATAAATTTGTTGAATGTTTCAAACAAAATAGGGATGCATTTCCTATGCATGCGCAGAGCTTACCAGAGATCAAACTTACTAGGGATATTGGACGATCTGATCATAAATCTTTTTGGCAGGAAGGCTACCCCGCTTTGATGCTAACGGATACGGCCAATTTTAGAAACAAAGGGTATCATACAAGCAAGGATACAGCTGATACACTAAAATATAATGCCTTAGCAAGGGTAGCAAGCGACTTGTGTGCAGCGATAGAACAACTTGCTTTGCAATAGCCTGCTTTCGAAAAGCTATAGTAATTTGCAGGTCGATCCGATGGTTAGATCCCGTTTTATAGGATAAGCGCGCCTAGAAAAAAGCTAATCATTCGTGCTTAATTATTAAGTTTATAAAGCAGATCAATTGTTTATGAAATCTTTAAAAAAAGCTATTAAGCCTAGTGTCCTATGACCATGCCTGATTATACAGAAGCGAATATTCGTTCGCTTGCTTGGCAAGAGCATCTCCGGTTGCGCCCTGGCATGTATATTGGAAAACTGGGGGACGGTAGCCTGCCAGATGACGGCATCTATATACTTATCAAAGAGGTCATTGATAATAGTATAGACGAATTTGTAATGGGCTATGGCAAAAAAATTGAAATAAAAATATCTGATGATCAGCAGGTTTCGGTTCGAGACTTTGGCAGGGGCATTCCATTGGGGAAAGTAGTAGACTGTGTCGCTAAAATTAATACAGGAGGCAAATATGATAGTCAAGCTTTTCAAAAGTCTGTAGGTTTAAATGGTGTAGGTATAAAAGCAGTGAATGCTCTTTCAGAATATTGTAAAG
The DNA here is from genome assembly GCA_038502835.1 of Octonoba sinensis. NCBI lineage: Eukaryota > Metazoa > Arthropoda > Arachnida > Araneae > Uloboridae > Octonoba > Octonoba sinensis. Next base: position 84,716,489 of record CM076605.1, on the reverse strand, counting down.
TGCAATCTTTTAGAGATGGATTAACCAAGTCAGCCACTTTTTCCGCTGGCGTTCTGGTAGAAGAATCGAAAATCTTAGCCACTAATGCACCCAATGGCACCCATGTAGTATTCAAACCAGATCGTACCATTTTCAAGCAATTTTCTTTTGTACCCCAATTTATAGAAGAACAAATAGCCCATTATACTTTTTTAAACACAGGGCTTACATTGAACCTAAATGGTAAGAAATACCATTCTCGAGGTGGCCTTTTGGATTTATTGCAAGCTAAAGCAGCCGTTGAGGACTATGCTTACCCAATCATTCATTTAAAAAAAGAGGATATTGAGCTATCATTCACACACCACCATACGCTCTCTAGCGAAGTCTATTATACCTTCGTCAATGGGCAATTTACCCCGCAAGGAGGGGTCCATTTAAATGCTTTAAAAGAAGCCATTGTACAAACGATACGTGCCTTTTATAAAAAAGACTTTGACGCAACAGATGTTCGAAACGGGTTAATAGCGGCACTTTCTATTAAAGTGCAAGAACCTATTTTTGAATCTCAAACCAAGACCAAGCTGGGTTCACAACATTTGGGTCCTGACGGACCAACCATTCGTAGTTTTATTATTGCTTTTATCAAAAGTGAATTAGATAATTATCTACATAAAAATCGATCCATAGCCGAAATAGTACAAAAACGTATTTTACAATCTGAACGTGAACGCAAAGAAACAGCTGGCATTAAAAAGTTGGTCCATGAAAAAACAAAAAAAGCCAATCTACATAATAAAAAGTTAAGAGACTGCCATATTCATTTTAACGCTAAACATCCCAATCGGCTTCATAGTACGATTTTCATTACAGAAGGCAATTCTGCCAGTGGTTCTATTACTAAATCTCGTAATGTTGAAACACAAGCTGTATTTTCATTGCGGGGCAAACCATTAAACTGCTTTGGCCAATCTAAAAAGTTGGTTTATGAAAATGAAGAATTCAATCTATTACAGCATGCTTTAAACATTGCGAATGGGCCGGATGGATTGCGCTATAATAAAATTGTTATTGCTACAGATGCGGATGTAGATGGCATGCATATCCGCTTGCTTATATTAACCTATTTTTTACAGTTTTTTCCAGAGCTAGTTTATAGTGGGCATCTTTATATACTGGAAACACCTCTTTTTAGAGTACGTAATAGAAAGGCCACCCATTATTGCTACAACGAAGCGGAAAAAGAGTCCGCTATCCAGGCACTGGGTGCACAAGCTGAAATTACCCGTTTTAAGGGGCTAGGGGAAATATCGCCTGATGAATTTGCACATTTTATAGGAGCTACCATGCGGCTGGTACCTGTAACACCAGCTACTACGACCACCTTAGAAGCGTTACTAGCCTTTTATATGGGAAAAAATACACCAGAGCGCAGGGATTTTATTATTAATAACCTTAGGATAGAGGAAAACTTATCTTGAGGCGCACCCATGGAATAGCGTGGTCTCGGCAGGAATCGAACCTGCATCAAAAGTTTAGGAAACTTCTATTCTATCCGTTGAACTACGAAACCAGTACGCCACTAATTTAGGTGATTGTTGACTTTTTTTCAACTATATCATGCGGAGTCGGAGCGAAACGAATAATAGTAGACGGAGTTATCAACACGATACGATGATATCCTAGATTTTTTACATAACTTTAGAAGATATGTCCCATTTTTTGTTGTGATCAAAGAGTAGCATAGACGCTAAACTAGGTTAGCTTAACCTAAATCCAACCTATGTGCGGAAGAATTATTGTAGGCTTAGATCCTGGAAGTGTAATCATGGGCTTCGGTATTATTCAAGAAGTAGAAAAGGGCAGCGCCGTAACACTTATAGAATATGGCGTTTTCCAATTGAAAAAGCATAAAGAACATATGTTACGAATGCGTCATATCTATATGCATATGATGGCATTATTCCAGAAACATGCGCCAGATGAAGTAGCCATTGAGTCAGTTTTCTATGGAAACAATGTACAATCCATGCTTAAATTAGGCAGGGCACAAGGGGTAGCGATTGCAGCAGCCCTAGCCTGTGAAATACCTGTTACAGAATATGCACCACGCAAGGTCAAACAAGCGGTTACCGGAAATGGAAATGCTTCCAAGCAACAAGTTGCGACTATCGTTGGCCAACTGCTTCACCTATCTACTCCATCAAATTTTTTAGATGCCTCAGATGCACTAGCGATAGCTTTATGCCATAGTCAACAACGCCTAGCTTCCACTGCTAAGGTCACAAGTTGGTCGCAATTTGTAGCAACGCACCCCAATCGCAAGCTATCACCTGATTGAAATCTGAATGCATCGCTACATGATGCCTACCATCTACTGTTTGTATGGTTGATACCCTAGTAGCTACCTATACTAGTGGTATCAGTTATAGTAGATAGCACGTGTAGTAGTTAGGATTTAATCTGACAATTGTTAACTTTGTACAGATATAAATTATGATTATTATGAATATACATCAAAAAATTATCAAACCGAAATTAGGTCTATTGGAACTAGCCAAAACGTTAGGCAACATTTCTTGAGCGTGTAAAAGTATGGGTTATAGCCGAGATAGCTACTACCGTTTTAAATCCTTGTATGAATTAGGAGGTCAAGAAGCCCTATATGAAATAAGCCGCAAGAAACCTATTCTAACTAATAGAGTAGATCCTAGCATAGAAAAAGCAGTAGTAGATATGGCTATAGACTATCCAGCCTATGGCCAACTTAGGGTATCGAATGAATTAAAAAAAGAAGGTATTCTTATTTCTCCTGGTGGTGTAAGGTCTATCTGGCTACGCAATGATTTAAACAATATAAAGAAACGGCTTAAGGCTTTAGAGGCTAAAATGGCTCAAGATGGGCTTGTTCTAACTGAATCCCAGCTAGCAGCACTAGAAAAACGTAGAAACGAACAAGAAGCATGTGGAGAGATTGATACAGAACATCCTGGTTACTTAGGTTGTCAAGATACTTATTATGTAGGTAATTTTAAAGGTATAGGTAAAGTTTATACGCAAGTATTTATAGACAGCTATTCTCGAGTAGCTCATGCAAAACTCTATACTGAAAAAACAGCCATCACATCAGCTGATATGTTAAATGATAAAGTGTTACCTTTTTATCAAGATGAAAACATACCTATCTTGCGTATACTAACAGACCGTGGTACAGAATATAAAGGAAAAATAGAACATCATGCTTTTGAGTTGTTTTTAAGTATAGAGAATATAGAACATACAGTCACTAAAGCCTATTCTCCTCAAACAAATGGCTTCTGCGAACGTTTTAATAAAACGATGAAACAGGAATTCTTTGATACAGCTATGCGTAAAAAGATCTATACGAATCTGGATGATTTTCAAGAGGATTTAGATAGATGGTTGCATTACTATAATCATGAGCGACCACATTCTGGAAAGTATTGTTACGGAAAAACACCTAGACAAACTTGGGAGGATAGTAAAGAATTAGTCTTTGAAAGAAATAATCAAATCTCGTATCTTAAAAGCATGACTGACACATTAGACTTAACTGACAACTTTAGACACTAATTTTTACTGCCTGTCAGATTAAATCCTAACTACTACAATCCGAAAAAAAACGATAGGATAAACGGCCTCTAAGGGACGATTTTGCCATATTTTAACATCTGTCAATAACAGAATCGGTAATATTACTTATCAGGCTTTCACTAACTTCTGCGCCATATAATTCTTGTATTTGAATCTGAATCTGAATATCTGATAGGCTCATCCCTTTAGCATATAGAGATAAGATCTTATCATCTAAACCAGGTATTCGTGTCGTACGTTTAGGTAATAAAACAGGTTCAAAAGTGGAGGCTCTATCCCTGGGGATTCCAACCGATATAACCCCATTATCACTCATAACTTGCTTACTAGATAAGCCATTACGTGCATTATCTGAATCACTACGTGCATACTTAGTATACCCTAAATAGGTATCTATTTCTGACTCTAAGGCTTTTTCTACAAGGCGTTTGCTTAATTCTTTAAGTAAGCCACCTTGATCAAATAAGGTGGATAGATCTATACCTGATTCTAGAAGAACGTCTATGGCTTTGCTTATGCCATCTTTAGCGGTATCTTTGCTTTTCATTGTCTTAAGTTTTAAGTGGTAGCATATACAGAAATATAAAATCTAAATAATATTTACACACTTAAAACGAAAGACTCGCTTTGGAACCCATCACAATTGTTAAAATTTCAATTGTTTAATTGATCATTAAACCATAAAAATAGATGTATACGCTTATTCAGGTAGGTAACAGGCGGTATACTGTATCTTACGTTGAGGCCATTTCTTGAATAGATGCTAGGTTTCAATTCAGATCTAATTGATCCATCAAAGCGGTAACACGCGCGCCTTGCACAACCGAGCGATCGATCATAAACTTTAAATGGGGTACTTTATGCATCTTACCTGCTATTCGCTGGCCCAATAGCTTTCTAATGGTATTTTTATGACCATCCATCTTTTGTAATAACGCTGCCTGGTCTTCATGAAGGGCAAAACTGACATAGACCTTTGCCAAACTTAAATCACTGCTTAAGTCAACCATTGTAACCGATACAAAAGCATGGCCCAATAACCTAGCACGTTCTGTTAAAAGAAGCGTGCCTAGTTCTTTTTGCACCATCTTAGCGATTTGTTTTATTCTAATACGATTGGTGGCCTCTACCATATTTTTATTCAAGTAATGCAGTAACTATTTTCATAAATGCGTCCACCTGTAGTGAAGCCCACCCGATAAGTCCACCCGCTACATTAGGACAACCAAATATCGCTTTGGCATTTTGTGCATTACAGCTTCCGCCATATAGAATGGGCACTTTTTCGCCTGCATATTGGTCCGATAAAATTTCCCTTATAAAGGTGTGCATTTCGGTGATGACTTCTAAACTAGCTACTTGTCCCGTACCAATTGCCCAAACCGGCTCATAAGCTATACCTAATTTTTCTATTTCCTTAAGCCCAGCTAAACTTTCTTGTAACTGTTGCTGCACTACTGCTTTGTGGTTACCGCTCTTGCGTGCTTGTAAACTTTCGCCACAACATAGAAAAGGTTGCATACCTGCTTCCAATACCCTTTTGATTTTTTGAGCTAAAAGTAGGTTATCCTCTTTTTGGTAGCTTCTGCGTTCACTATGCCCAATCAATACACCACCTACACCTATAGATGCCAGCATGGCAGCAGATACCTCTCCCGTAAAAGCACCTTCTGCTTCATGGTGGCAATTTTGAGCCACCAGTTGCATAGACGTACCACCTTCCATTAATGCAGCTATAGCCGGCAAATGGACAAAAGAAGGGGCAATAGATAGCGCCAAGCCTCGCGTATCCATAGTCTTTAATTGAGGCAAGAGCTGTTGCATAAAGGCAACCCCCTCTTGTACCGTTTTGTGCATTTTCCAATTGCCTATAAGGTATTTTTTTACCATCGCTTTCTTGATTACGTCAGATACAAAACCCGCTTAAGTGCAGCTACAGTCTTGGCCACATTGGGTAAAATAGCCTCTATTAAAGTAGGCGCATAGGGCAGCGGTAGATCCAAACTGTTTACTTTTTGAATAGGCGCATCTAGATAGTCAAAAGCATGCTTTTGTACCTGGTAGGCTATTTCAGAGGCGATAGAAGCCAGTGGCCAAGCTTCTTCTACGATTACCAAGCGATTGGTTTTTTTTACCGATTGAATAATGGTAGATAGATCCAGTGGACGAACGGTACGCAAATCAATGCGTTCTACTGCAATGCCTTGCATTTTCATCGCTTGTGCTGCCTCATCTGCCACCTTAATCATTTTTCCAAATGAAACCAAGGTTACATCAGTGCCCTCTTGTATCAGATGGGCTTTACCTATTGGTAGCAGGTAGGGTTCTACAGGAACTGCACCCAGATCGCCATACATTAACTCCGACTCCATAAATAGTACAGGATCGTCATCTCTAATGGCACTTTTTAGCAAGCCTTTCGCATCGTACGGATTAGAAGGAACGATCACTTTTAGTCCTGGACAATTGGCATACCAATTTTCAAAATTTTGAGAGTGTTGCGCACCTAACATACCTGCATTACCAGTCGGCCCCCTGAATATAATAGGCACATGGTATTGTCCACCTGACATGGCATACATTTTAGCGGCGCTATTTACAATCTGATCTATCGCTACCAGCGAGAAATTAAAAGTCATAAACTCTATAATGGGACGCAAACCATTCATGGCAGCCCCTACACCTAGGCCAGCAAAGCCTGATTCGCTAATAGGCGTATCTACCACCCTTTTAGGCCCAAAATGTTCCAGCATACCTTGGCTTACTTTATACGCGCCATTATATGCAGCTACTTCCTCACCCATTAGAAAGACCATTTCATCTCTTTCCATTTCTTCTATCATTGCCTCTCGCAATGCTTCTCTAAATTGTATGGTCCGCATCTCCTAGCACTTTAGTAAATAAAATAAACCCCATCAAAGATAGGGCGCATTAAGAAAAAAACAGCGCATCCCTAAGCGTAGACTTTCCATAGCTTGCTTGCGCAACCTGTTTATGCTTTTGCAGGAAATAGGGCGCGCAAAACCGTAACCTACTAAGACCTCTTGTGAAACCTATTTCTAATGGCCATTTTGGGGTCTATGCTCCTCTAATACATCTAGTATGCTGGCGACTGCGCTGCTCCTAAAAATCACAAATAGATTGCGCAGGAGGTCTCTTGACGAGATGTAAGCACCGGATCGATGTACAACACATTACAGTAGTGTTTCAAAAGAAGGCTAATCATTACTGAGATAATCCTTTAAAGCGCTTCTAATTTCTTGAGCAGATAGGTTGTTTTCCATTACACCTTTTCTAGCTATGGATACCTGGCCCGATTCTTCTGAAACGATCAGAACCAAGGCATCTGTTATCTCGGTAAGCCCAACCGCTGCTTTATGGCGCAATCCAAAACGAGCAGCCCTATTGGGATGTTCCGTCACAGGTAAGATACATCTTGCTGCTACAATCTTATTCCTATGAATAATTACTGCACCATCGTGTAATGGGCTATATTTATTGAATATAGCAATCAATAATCGAGCAGAAACTACTGCATTAATCAAATCACCAGATTCTTCATAATAGCGCAGATCTGCATCTTTTGTAAACACAATCAGCGCACCTGTATTACTTCCGCCTAATGTTTGCACCGCTTTGACTACTGGTGTAACATCCACCTCACTCTTTTTATGAGCCAGCCAAGGAATAATTTGTAGCATCATGGCTTTACTACCCATAAGGGTTGTACCTATGCTAAACAAGCAATGGCGAATCTCCCTTTGAAAGAGAATAATCGGTACAATAGGGCTGGTAAATATGCTTAAAATAGATGTGAGCGCTTTCAGGCGTAAAGCTTGAACCATCCAATAAAAAAGAGCAACGATCAAGAAACCTAAAATGCTCTTTACCGCTATACTACCTTTTACTAATTTATATATCCAATAGACCAAGCAACCAACTAATCCCATATCCACCACAAACGTAAGACTAATGTCCCAGCTCTCAAGATATAATAGGGAAAAAGGCATGGATTAAATAGTTTTTAGGCTTATAATCAAAACAATTTACATAAATTAAGTATATAACAATCTGTAACTCAGTATGATCAGTAAGGTCTTTTAGACTAATTTTGTGTTAAAAAAACAATTTTGTTGGTAAGAAAGCAAATTTAAAAAAAATTAAAGCTTCCACATCAATTTGCTCTATAAAGTCATTTAAAGCTACCTTTTACGAAAGATCTTCTGCGCAACCTATTTGTGGTGCGCAATTTTTAGGAGCAGCATAGTCGCCAGCATACTAAGATGTATGTGAGGAGCATAAACCACAAAATGGCCATTAGAAATAGGCTTCGCAGAAGATCTTACATTTTTTCATTTCCGATATATAATTAAGGGAAAAATTTTTCTACAAGGATATTTTTCAGTAGAATTGCAATAAGCCATGTATATACTATCTATCATGGCTTATTACAAGGGGTTGTTGTTTTCCTATTTTGAAGTAGTATTTCCATAGGTCCGAACGGATACTAACTATGAATTTATTGTATAGCTCAACTTTTTATCTTTATTGTTTTTCAGAAAAAAATAACAGCTGATGTTTAAAAGTTTTATCTCTCACCATAGGACCTGGTTAACCATGGTTATTATGGCCTATGGAATAGTGGGCAGTTGTGATGGGCGTTGTAAAAAAAAGGATGCAATCATACCGTACCCTACGCCATCTACCACTACTTCTCCTACAGCGCCTCCTGCTATCCCAACAGAGAAGGTTAATGCAGCAAATTTGAATGGCTCTACGGATAGTCTAGTAACTAGTTCCGATTCAGAGGTTAGTGATGATTCAACGACTTCTAGTCGTAGTGCCTCTTCAGAGTCTTCTAGTGGGTATGGTTCTTCTAGTGGTAGTTTCTCCCCAACTTCCTATACGCCTCCTCCTGTTACTTCTACCGATTTTGCGGGGCTTACCAATATTGGCAACACTTGCTATATGAATGCAGTATTGCAAGTTATTGCAGCGTTGTATGCAGATAAAGTAGAAGGCAGTCCTTTAAAAGCGTTCATTCATAAAATCAACACTACGCATGGGTCATTGAATGGTAATGAAATACAAGACTTGGTATCTTCTTTCCCAGAACAAGCGAAAGGAATGGTAAATCTCAAGGCGCAACAAGATCCTGATGAGTTTATTACAGCTCTTAATGAAACGCAGTTTTTAAGTCCTATTCATTATACTGACTACTTTCTCTTTAAAATAGAAAGTAGGGGAGATGCAAAAGATATTTTTCAAAAACAACTCCCTAAAGACATCATGTACACATTGCAAATAGGTTTTAATCAGGAATCGACCGCTCATAACCTCACTGAAATGATTGCATCGAGTAGGGAGGAATTAGTGGAAGATGAAGGCATAGAAATCGACTCATGGAATGATTATGCTCCCTACAATGGAGCTAAGTCTTCTTTTCTAGAAGAACATGCAAGTAGCTTAAAACTTCAACAAGGAGACCGTTTAAAACAGTATATCAAGCAACAAATGATCGAGATCGATGCAATGCCTTCCAAATTGTACGTACAATTAAAGCGCTTTTCAAACACGAGCAGTAAAATCAAGCATCAAGTGCATGGGACCATGAATATTACCATTCATCCAGATCCTAATCAGGAAGTTACCGTTTCTTTTGATTTAAATGGATTTATTATACATAATGGAGAGGTTATCACGTCTGGCCACTATATTGCCTATGTAAAACGCGAAGGAAAGTGGTATGAAGCAAATGATACAGTGATAAGGCCAATTGAGCAGACAAAGGCTATAGAAGCATCTAAACAAGCTTATCTATTGTTTTATACAAAAAAGTAAAATCAAGGTGGTTATAGGCTACTTTTTTCTTGATAAGAAAACAAGATCCAAGTCCTTGGTAAAAAGTTTTGAAACTTTCAGTTGATGCTATTGTGTGAACAGCCCATGGCGTCAGCTTAAGGCAAGCTATCTTTTAATGCAGGCGTACAAAAACCGGTTTATGAATGGTTGGGGTATGCCCACCCCCTTATGGTCCTCAATAAATGAATTGGGCACGCAGTAAAACAAATGAAAACGATCTATTTCTCAGCGGGAAAAACAGATCGCGCCCACTGGGTGGGCTTTAAAGGAAACTGTTTTGCTTATCTGCTGAAAAATAGATCGTTAAATGTGGGTAGTAGTTAGGATTTAATCTGACAATTGTTAACTTTGTACGGATATAAATTATGATTATTATGAACATACATCAAAAAATTATCAAACCGAAATTAGGTCTATTGGAACTAGCCAAAACGTTAGGCAACATTTCTTGAGCGTGTAAAAGTATGGGTTATAGCCGAGATAGCTACTACCGTTTTAAATCCTTGTATGAATTAGGAGGTCAAGAAGCCCTATATGAAATAAGCCGCAAGAAACCTATTCTAGCTAATAGCATAGATCCTAGTATAGAAAAAAGTATAGAAAAAGCAGTAGTAGATATGGCTATAGACTATCCAGCCTATGGCCAACTTAGGGTATCGAATGAATTAAAAAAAGAAGGTATTCTTATTTCTCCTGGTGGTGTAAGGTCTATCTGGCTACGCAATGATTTAAACAATATAAAGAAACGGCTTAAGGCTTTAGAGGCTAAAATGGCTCAAGATGGGCTTGTTCTAACTGAATCCCAGCTAGCAGCACTAGAAAAACGTAGAAACGAACAAGAAGCATGTGGAGAGATTGATACAGAACATCCTGGTTACTTAGGTTGTCAAGATACTTATTATGTAGGTAATTTTAAAGGTATAGGTAAAGTTTATACGCAAGTATTTATAGACAGCTATTCTCGAGTAGCTCATGCAAAACTCTATACTGAAAAAACAGCCATCACATCAGCTGATATGTTAAATGATAAAGTGTTACCTTTTTATCAAGATGAAAACATACCTATCTTGCGTATACTAACAGACCGTGGTACAGAATATAAAGGAAAAATAGAACATCATGCTTTTGAGTTGTTTTTAAGTATAGAGAATATAGAACATACGGTCACTAAAGCCTATTCTCCTCAAACAAATGGCTTCTGCGAACGTTTTAATAAAACGATGAAACAGGAATTCTTTGATACAGCTATGCGTAAAAAGATCTATACGAATCCGGATGATTTTCAAGAGGATTTAGATAGATGGTTGCATTACTATAATCATGAGCGACCACATTCTGGAAAGTATTGTTACGGAAAAACACCTAGACAAACTTGGGAGGATAGTAAAGAATTAGTCTTTGAAAGAAATAATCAAATCTTGTATCTTAAAAGCATGACTGACACATTAGACTTAACTGACAACTTTAGACACTAATTTTTACTACCTGTCAGATTAAATCCTAACTACTACACAAAAAAATTTGCTACAGCTGCTTTAGCAGTTACTTATAGTAGCCTCTTATTGTCCAGGGGGGTACTGAGGGCTATTATAACAGATGCTTCTATGGGCATCTGGCCTATAGCACATAGAATAATTATTGCACTTTTTCCATTATTGACCTTAAGCTGATTAGCAGGACGTATGTCCAAGTTTATGTATAACCTATCGATGCCAGAGACAATGGGCAATGTATATGGCCGTTATGCAAGATTTATTACTGCTTTGTTTGAGGTTTGTAATGCTGTCATTATTGTCTCTTTACAAATTCGTATTATAACTGATACAGCCAGCTTATTTATAACTTCAGTTCATCCATTAACTATTACTATACTGATCACGCAATGGCTGTTAACCTTAAAGGTAGGGTATGTTTATACAGGCTTACAAAAAACGGTTTGTGAGTGGTTGGTATGCTCCTCTTATGGCCCAGTAATTGGGCAGACAGAAAAACAAATGAAGCAGGCGGCTATTTATTTGCGGCGATAATAAGCAGGTATGCTCAACTGAATATTCCCCTTTTTGAGTGGCTTAAAACGGAATGTATGTAATGTTGCGCTTCCCTTATACAATTGTTTTTTGTCTTTATCTTGCAATGCAAAAAATATTTTAACACTAGCCAAATAAAGCTTACCTGCTATCATTTTGTGCTGGTATGATACCCTAAGTTGGTTACGCTGTGTTGGGTCGATTAATTGAAGGTCTATTACCTTACCGGTAACTTTATCAAAGGTTAACCTGGAAGATAACGCATCTGGTATAAGCGGCTTCTTATCCTTAAGCGGATTACAAACGGTACCTAAAAGTACCGATTGTATGAATAAGTAGTCATAGTCAAAGTTATAATGTTGCTTTATGCGCTTATAATCCCATTGATGTATGGTATGGTGCAGTCGATCTAAAAGTATTATACCCTTTCTATCGATGACACCACGTATAAGCTCTATACCAAAAGGCCCCTTTACAATAAAATGAATGCGTTGATCATATACTACAGAACAGACCATACGATAGCGAAAGATCTGTGCTACACGTCTAACACTTAAACCAGCATGGATAGAAAAACAAGCAGGAAAGTTAGTTGGAAGAACGGATAGATCAAAAGACTGCTGATTAATGTTCTGTATACCACATCCAGAAAACAAATAGAAAAACGCAAAAAAAGCCGAATACAACCTAAGTGGAATTGCTGTATGGTGTATAACCGGTCGATCAGTTTTAAAATTGATATCCTTATGCATCCATCGTAGGTAGATGTTAGGTCATCGGTCGCATATTACGCCGTATCATCGCCCTAGTATAGGCTCAACGCTATAGCCCGCTGAAAAACAAATGAAACGATCTATTTTTCAGCTGTAAAAACAGAAGTCACCCACTGCATGGGCTTCAAAGGGAATATATGTCTGTAGTAGTTAGGATTTAATCTGACAATTGTTAACTTTGTACAGATATAAATTATGATTATTATGAATTTACATCAAAAAATTATCAAACCGAAATTAGGTCTATTGGAACTAGCCAAAACGTTAGGCAACATTTCTTGAGCGTGTAAAAGTATGGGTTATAGCCGAGATAGCTACTACCGTTTTAAATCCTTGTATGAATTAGGAGGTCAAGAAGCCCTATATGAAATAAGCCGCAAGAAACCTATTCTAGCTAATAGAGTAGATTCTAGCATAGAAAAAGCAGTAGTAGATATGGCTCTATAGACTATCCAGCCTATGGCCAACTTAGGGTATCGAATGAATTAAAAAAAGAAGGTATTCTTATTTCTCCTGGTGGTGTAAGGTCTATCTGGCTACGCAATGATTTAAACAATATAAAGGAAACGGCTTAAGGCTTTAGAGGCTAAAATGGCTCAAGATGGACTTGTTCTAACTGAATCCCAGCTAGTAGCACTAGAAAAACGTAGAAACGAACAATAAGCATGTGGAGAGATTGATACAGAACATCCTGGTTACTTAGGTTGTCAAGATACTTATTATGTAGGTAATTTTAAAGGTATAGGTAAAGTTTATACGCAAGTATTTATAGACAGCTATTCTCGAGTAGCTCATGCAAAACTCTATACTGAAAAAACAGCCATCACATCAGCTGATATGTTAAATGATAAAGTGTTACCTTTTTATCAAGATGAAAACATACCTATCTTGCGTATACTAACAGACCGTGGTACAGAATATAAAGGAAAAATAGAACATCATGCTTTTGAGTTGTTTTTAAGTATAGAGAATATAGAACATACGGTCACTAAAGCCTATTCTCCTCAAACAAATGGCTTCTGCGAACGTTTTAATAAAACGATGAAACAGGAATTCTTTGATACAGCTATGCGTAAAAAGATCTATACGAATCCGGATGATTTTCAAGAGGATTTAGATAGATGGTTGCATTACTATAATCATGAGCGACCACATTCTGGAAAGTATTGTTACGGAAAAACAGCTAGACAAACTTGGGAGGATAGTAAAGAATTAGTCTTTGAAAGAAATAATCAAATCTCGTATCTTAAAAGCATGACTGACACATTAGACTTAACTGACAACTTTAGACACTAATTTTTACTGCCTGTCAGATTAAATCCTAACTACTACAATATGGCTCTTAAGTTAACGCTATTACCTGAACAGATAGCTTCAAGCAAGAAGTAATATGCAAAGCCTCTTTATGCTTCTTCATGAATATAACGAAAATCAATACCACCCTCTAAAAATTCCGTAGTGGCTTCTAGTACAGGCTTAGGAAGTTTTTCATAATGCTGCGTAATCTCATATTGCCTTTGGGCATCTATACTATCTTTTTCTTCAGTAATAGACATAAATTCCTCTAACTTACGATCCAACTCATCTTTCATATTCATAGCAATCTGCTTAGCACGTTTCGTAATGATAACGGTACTTTCATAAATATTACCAGTAGGCGCAATCAACTCATGTATATTTCTAGGTACCAAATATACTTTTTTATTCAGACTCATAATCGTAAATATATACTTTATAATTAAAAAAAGCTGAAAAAGCCTTGTGTTGCCTTATTTGCTTTATTGCTTCTATCTTTTTCTAATTTTTCTACCACATTACTATCCTTTTGACACTTCAGGTGCTCCTTCAATTGATAATGTACTTACAACCTCTTGCTTCCTTTGCGCATTAGATGCACCCATAGCCAACTTTGTATAACACTTTAGCAACAGCTGAAGTAGGTTTTTCTTTAAAGAAGTTTCTGGATAGGCTTGCTCAAAGTTTTTAAGGGCCACAATAGCGGCATTGTAGTAGCCCAAACGAACATATAACGCAGCAGCTTGAAAATGCTTTTGCATAAGACGATCTCGTAAATTTTGTAAAGCCTTAGAAGCTTTATCTAGATAAACACCCTTGGGGTAAGCTGATAGATAACGTTCCAAGGCACGCATTGCATCATAAGTAGCTGTTTGATCCAGCCGTATATCTACATTTTCACAGGCCAAACTATAGCCATACATAAAAAAAGCTTCTTCTACCTGCGGAAAAGAAGGATATTGTTTTACAAACAAATGAAACTGATGGGCACTCATCAAATATCTTTTTTCATGGAAATTACAATACGCCTGATACAACTCAAATTGTGAACGGTCTATCCTATTTTTTAATATAGGTAAAAGGGATTCTATTTGTTCATTGGCTTTAGCATAACGCTTACGCTCATAAAGTTGAACCGCTGCTCTCTTCTTTTGTAGAACCAACGCTTGATTTTTATGATCTGGTGCAACTGCAAACAAGTGGAAGCTATTGCCTATTAACGTGCAAGGCAATAAAAACAGCCACCTGAATCTGTATAGGTAGGATAGATCGACTAGATAATCTTTCATAACACATAGGAATTTATAGGCATAGACTGAAGTTTTTAGCAGCTATACGCCCTATTTTCTGACCACAACCTTATAAAAGGGGCATGCTTTAGAACACTACCTATTCAGTGAATGGGCAAAATTAACAAGTTAGCTGACACCAGCGACTATACCATATAAAGATATTAAATTTATGCATATTACCCATTTTTATCCCCTGCATATTGAGGAAAGGGTTCTAAAATAGACGCTTTAGTAGGCCATTTTTCACCATGCCAAAGAAAACCATCTAGTTTCATTTGCGTTTCTTCAATCTTTTCTGCTGGGTAGAAGGTGCCACGAGGTTGGGGCCAGCAAGTCATTTGGTCCAATGCATTATCTACCATAGTCATTTCCATCCGATCACATTTGATATGATTCATCCCCATCAAAGCATCTTTATCATCAAGTGCAAAATAGAGGCTCTCACTATTGCCGTTTATCAACATTTTCTGAATAGCTCCCTCTTTAAAAGAGGCTACCATTTTATGCCCCTTTACCTGATTATAATTGCCCAGCGGATCGGCCGATGCCATAAATAAATCTTTATCCACAAAGAGCTTAGCCTGCTCGTTTTCCTCTATAGCCAAGTAAACCGCTTCTCCTGTAATCTGGTAATTACTGCACCAAATAATCGGTTTATCATACAAGTGAATCGTATTTTTACTGCTATTATAAACCGCTTTATCTGCCACACCTTGTACCTCTTCTTGATAGAGCCTAACATGGTCCAAAGCATGAATTTCTTGCGCTGGTGGCTGATCTTTTATGTTTTTTTCTACAACAATAAAAGTATCCGCACGTAAATACATGGGTTCATTATGCACAATCTTAGTTAATAATGGATGACCTGTTATTACGCCCTTCTTCTCTTGTTCAGCATAACTCGCCTTTTCACCCACGATCACTGCATCATGCTTTTGCGCACGAAGCGAAACATGGCCAGTAGCTGTACAATCTTGCCCATTTAATAGCTCTAAACGGTCTGCAGTAAGGATGATATCTTTGGTAGTAAGTGTTCCTTGGTCAAAAGCAAGCTGCTTTTTAGGCAAGACATAATGGCCACCTGTGGCAGTTGTAAGCAGCCCATCTTGGTAGATAATTTTAGTGTATCCCTTAAAATCAGCAGTTTCTGATTCAGCATGGTAGTTCAACTGGTCACAATAGAGCCTATAATTAGGATCGATCAATACTACCTTGCCTGAAAAGGTCACTTGATGATGCACACCATCATAGAAGCCCCTACTACTGGTTAAAACCATTTGATCCTGTTCTAATTTCCCCCCTTGCAAAAACCTACCTTGCTTTTTTTCTAGATTGTAGATCAGCTTAGGGGTATAAAATGTAGCTTTTTTAGATATGCAGCTTACATTATCTTTAAAAACAGCCTGCTTTGTCGCTGGATAATAAGTAAGCAACCTACTTTTTATGGTGCCACCTTCTTGATCAACAATTTGCACATTGCCCTGCGCTTCTATCCGTTCCTGCTCATCATACTTATAGGCTTTATCTGCTGTCAACACGATACCATGCGCATGAAAAGTAAAAACCACATTGCCTTCTAATTTTTTACAAGGTTGATCGTTAACTAAATCACCTTCCAATCGATCCGCTTTATAGGTCATTGAATCGGCCCAAACATAGAGAAGACTCACTAATAGATATACAACAAAATAAATGGTTCTTTTAAACACTTATCGACCTTTTCAACAAAAAATGAATTATCTACTCACACACACACAATGTAGTAGTTAGGATTTAATCTGACAGGTAGTAAAAATTAGTGTCTAAAGTTGTCAGTTAAGTCTAATGTGTCAGTCATGCTTTTAAGATACGAGATTTGATTATTTCTTCCAAAGACTAATTCTTTACTATCCTCCCAAGTTTGTCTAGGTGTTTTTCCGTAACAATACTTTCCAGAATGTGGTCGCTCATGATTATAGTAATGCAACCATCTATCTAAATCCTCTTGAAAATCATCCAGATTCGTATAGATCTTTTTACGCATAGCTGTATCAAAGAATTCCTGTTTCATCGTTTTATTAAAACGTTGGCAGAAGCGATTTGTTTGAGGAGAATAGGCTTTAGTGACCGTATGTTCTATATTCTCTATACTTAAAAACAACTCAAAAGCATGATGTTCTATTTTTCCTTTATATTCTGTACCACGGTCTGTTAGTATACGCAAGATAGGTATGTTTTCATCTTGATAAAAAGGTAACACTTTATCATTTAACATATCAGCTGATGTGATGGCTGTTTTTTCAGTATAGAGTTTTGCATGAGCTACTCGAGAATAGCTGTCTATAAATACTTGCGTATAAACTTTACCTATACCTTTAAAATTACCTACATAATAAGTATCTTGACAACCTAAGTAACCAGGATGTTCTGTATCAATCTCTCCACATGCTTATTGTTCGTTTCTACGTTTTTCTAGTGCTGCTAACTGGGATTCAGTTAGAACAAGTCCATCTTGAGCCATTTTAGCCTCTAAAGCCTTAAGCCGTTTCTTTATATTGTTTAAATCATTGCGTAGCCAGATAGACCTTACACCACCAGGAGAAATAAGAATACCTTCTTTTTTTAATTCATTCGATACCCTAAGTTGGCCATAGGCTGGATAGTCTATAGAGCCATATCTACTACTGCTTTTTCTATGCTAGAATCTACTCTATTAGCTAGAATAGGTTTCTTGCGGCTTATTTCATATAGGGCTTCTTGACCTCCTAATTCATACAAGGATTTAAAACGGTAGTAGCTATCTCGGCTATAACCCATACTTTTACACGCTCAAGAAATGTTGCCTAACGTTTTGGCTAGTTCCAATAGACCTAATTTCGGTTTGATAATTTTTTGATGTATGTTCATAATAATCATAATTTATATCTGTACAAAGTTAACAATTGTCAGATTAAATCCTAACTACTACACTATGAGAATTCCGAGCAACCATGATGCTGTAGATTGATCTGAAGATAGGGGCATACATCGAGCTGGAGCGCTTGCTGGTAAGCCTTTTTAATAGCTTCAAAGCGCTTTTGGGACATTGTATCAAATGCGTCCTGTTTGTTTCTCGTCTGGATGCGTAATTGGAAAGTATCAAAGTCTATATCACAGTATATACATAGATCTGGCATTAAACCAGAAAAAATACGATGCATTTCTAAAAAAGGCTTCCAATAAGCAGGCCTATCTGTTAGCTGGTAGGCTATAGTAGAAAAGATAAATCGATCCAAGATGATCACATCTACATCATCTGCCAATCCTTCTTTATGGATTAGTTCATGGCGTGCTGCTAAGAATAGAAAAAATTCTGTAATAGGCTCTATAGCTTCCTTTTTAAGGGTTAAGATGGTTTGCCAAATCACTGCTGAATTTTTACTTCCTTTAGGATCATGCAGTAGTTTTACACGGTAGGATTGGCTGTTTAAGAGCGCTTGAATCTCCTGCGCCAAAGTCGTTTTCCCAGAGAGGTCTATGCCTTCAATAACTAGAATAAATGGATTCCATTTTCTTCGGTTTATTAAATTGTTCATATAGCACTTTACGATTTAAGCTTAAAACAGCAACTGGGCTGGTTAAAAATACAAATAAATCCGTTGCCCATTGGGCCGATTGCAAAACCAGACCTTACCTATTTGCGATGCGCATCTTAAAAATTAAATTTTCCATAAAATTAGGTATATTGCAATCCAGCTGTGGCGTGCTCAAGTAGTGCGAAAATGATGGTATGCGTACGCCAAATACAAATAATTTATGTTAGGGATGAGCGCTATTCAAGATTTTTTTTCCTTCTCTGACCCTAATGTGCGCAATGTGCTAATGGGTACAATCTTGTTGAGTACGAGTAGCGCTATGATTGGCACATTTGCCTTTCTAAAAAGAAAGACCTTAATCAGTGATGCCATTTCACATGCTGTGCTACCTGGCACCTGCTTCGCTTTTTTTCTAACAGGCGAGAAAAACTCGGTTTGGCTGATTGTAGGTGCTTTTATTACAGGTTGGTTGGCCGCCATTGCGATCGATCAAATAACTGCCCATTCGAAAATAAAGCAAGATACTGCCATAGCTATTGTAGCTTCTGTAGCTTTTGGCCTGGGTAGTTTTTTATTATCTATGCTGCAACATAGTGGTCAAGCGAGCCAAGGCGGGCTAAAATCGTTTTTGCTAGGTAGCGCTGCCGCCCTACTGCGAGAAGATGTTGTTTTGCTGTTGGGGTTGAGTTGCATCATAATTTTAGTTTTATGCTTGTTTTTTAAAGAATTTATGGTTATTTCCTTTGACCGTCTTTTTGCTAAATCCATAGGTATTCCTGTTAAAAAAATGGATTTTTTATTTACGAATTTAATGGTGCTTGCCATTGTGATGGGTATAAGAGCGGTGGGTGTAGTATTAATGAGCGCTATGCTCATTACGCCAGCTACTACTGCACGTTTCTGGACAGCTAAGATTAGCTATATCATGCTATTTGCTATATTGATTGCGTTGTTTTCTTCCTTAACAGGCACCTTCATTTCCTATATAATTCCTGCCATGCCTACTGGACCTTGGATTGTGCTTGTTATGTCACTGATTGCCTATCTTTCTTTTCTTATGGCTTGGTATTGTCGAAGGTCCAAAAAACAGGGATAAACCTACTCTATATGATGCCGCTGACTTTGCCTGCCTTTGATTATAAAATCAAACAAGTATTAGACAAAACCTATATTTTAGACCCAGTGCGTAAAAAATATGTATTGCTCACCCCAGAAGAATGGGTACGCCAACATATGTTGCATTACTTGATTGACTACTGCGCATATCCTAAAGGATTATGTTGTTTAGAAAAAAGAATATATCGAGGTGCCAGGTACTATAGGCCTGATATTATACTATGTGATAAATTTGGTAGTGCCAAAATGGTTGTAGAGTGTAAAGCCCCCTACATCACATTGGCCGATGAAACCTTAGGACAAATGATGCAATACAATCGACAGCTTGCTGTAGATTATCTACTCGTAACCAATGGCATCAATCATTTTTGTTGGAAATGGGAAGCAGCCCGGTTTCAGGCAATAAATTATATTCCTACCTATCAAACAGGTGAGCCTATCTGTTGAAGTAATCGCGTCAACTTAAGGGGCATACTGCATTGATTTCCAAATAAAATATTATAGTATAAGACTATTTTTCAGGTTTAATAGATTGTTTCCATGCAATGGCTATCATACAAAAGGTGGCCAAAATGGCTACATGAGGGAATAGATAGGCCCACCCTATACCTAAAAAGGCTAGTTGCATTGGCCATAAGGAGGCTTGCTTTAATGCTAAAAAAGTAAACAAAATCAGAATAAAACCATTTTTGTTATAACGTATTGGATAGCATTTTTGACCCATATAATACCCGAATAATCCCATAGCAGCTGCACCACTGATAGAGGCGTATACACAGCCCCAATGACCCCATTTTGGGATCCATAGAAATGCGGTAAGCCCAATCACTAGGCTGCCCAATGCACCGATCCAAATAGTATATTGTGGATGATCACTTAATTTAAAGGCAACACTAAAGTTGTAGTAGACGCCTAAAAGAATATGCGCAAATGCTAAGTAGGGAACCGTGTCAATGGTATGACGATACCCTGCATTTGGAATCAAGATTTTTGCTATCCAATTTATATTTAAACTAAAAAGCAAGAGGCAGCAGCAGGATACTAGTATAAATAGATGCATCGTTTGGCTATATAGATTTAATGCTTCCTTGCGACCGGCGTTGGCAAAAAAGAAGGGCTCTGCGGCATGTTTAAAGGCTTGAATCCCTAGTGTGATACATACAGTTAGCTTACAAGCAGTACCAAAGTTACCCAATATCTCCTCTTTCGTATGGGCACTATAAAAATTATTTGGAACCAATTTTCGAAACAATAACAGGGGTAATGTCTCATTAAGCCTAAAAAATAGCATTGTAAAAAAAGAAATTGCCGCATAACCTCCTATCGTTTGCATCGTACGGCTGTTCCAAATCAAATGAAATCCTTTAAAACTGGGTAGTAGAAAGGCTAAAGTGGTTAGATTCGAGAACAAATTGGCCATAAACACAGCATCTAACCCATTTAAATGCACCGTTATATTCAAACAACTATAGATGCAATACGCTATACCTCTTAAGGATAGAGGGTAATAGAGTAAAATAAAAGAAAAAATAATGCTAGAAAAAGCTTGTAAAAATTTCACCACCAGAAACCAAAAGGTCTTTTTTTCTACCCGTAGGCTCGCATAAGGAATCATCAATAGCGTATCTAGCATAAGAATACCAGCTATATAATAGAAGTAACGTATATGGGCTAAGTGGTTGGTTAGCTGTGCGATTTGTGGTGCATATATAATAAGTAAGGTTGAAAAAATGAGACTGGTAATTACTAAGATAGTTACAATTATATTGAATGTATATTGTTTGCCTAATTGATGTACGAACCTAAAATAGGTCATATCCATGGCTAAATCGTAGATGACATGGCCTAAAGCAATGTAACTTCCATAAAATTCAATAACAACGCTATAGGCACTGGGCGTCAGTACATTGGTTTGAAGTAGTAAAGCCAAATAGGCGCATCCGCGTACAATAATGTTGCTTATACTATATATAATGGTTTCTTTACCAAGTGTTTTAACCGTATTGTGCATGGTAGGCCAGATATTCTATATCGCTTTTTTTATTCGTTTTAATTGCTTTTGCCAAAACATTACTTACCCCATATCCCCTACTTATTTAGATGCTTGTATCCAGAATGGGGGGCTGTAGTAGTTAGGATTTAATCTGACAATTGTTAACTTTGCACAGATATAAATTATGATTATTATGAACATACATCAAAAAATTATCAAACCGAAATTAGGTCTATTGGAACTAGCTAAAACGTTAGGCAACATTTCTTCAGCGTGTAAAAGTATGGGTTATAGCCGATATAGCTACTACCGTTTTAAATCCTTGTATGAATTAGGAGGTCAAGAAGCCCTATATGAAATAAGCCGCAAGAAACCTATTCTAGCTAATAGAGTAGATCCTAGCATAGAAAAAGCAGTAGTAGATATGGCTATAGACTATCCAGCCTATGGCCAACTTAGGGTATCGAATGAATTAAAAAAAGAAGGTATTCTTATTTCTCCTGGTGGTGTAAGGTCTATCTGGCTACGCAATGATTTAAACAATATAAAGAAACGGCTTAAGGCTTTAGAGGCTAAAATGGTTCAAGATGGACTTGTTCTAACTGAATCCCAGCTAGTAGCACTAGAAAAACGTAGAAACGAACAAGAAGCATGTGGAGAGATTGATACAGAACATCCTGGTTACTTAGGTTGTCAAGATACTTATTATGTAGGTAATTTTAAAGGTATAGGTAAAGTTTATACGCAAGTATTTATAGACAGCTATTCTCGAGTAGCTCATGCAAAACTCTATACTGAAAAAACAGCCATCACATCAGCTGATATGTTAAATGATAAAGTGTTACCTTTTTATCAAGATGAAAACATACCTATCTTGCGTATACTAACAGACCGTGGTACAGAATATAAAGGAAAAATAGAACATCATGCTTTTGAGTTGTTTTTAAGTATAGAGAATATAGAACATACGGTCACTAAAGCCTATTCTCCTCAAATAAATGGCTTCTGCGAACGTTTTAATAAAACGATGAAACAGGAATTCTTTGATACAGCTATGCGTAAAAAGATCTATACGAATCTGGATGATTTTCAAGAGGATTTAGATAGATGGTTGCATTACTATAATCATGAGCGACCACATTCTGGAAAGTATTGTTACGGAAAAACACCTAGACAAACTTGGGAGGATAGTAAAGAATTAGTCTTTGAAAGAAATAATCAAATCTCGTATCTTAAAAGCATGACTGACACATTAGACTTAACTGACAACTTTAGACACTAATTTTTACTTCCTGTCAGATTAAATCCTAACTACTACAACGTTGTTTCGCAGGAGGTCTTACATTAGCAAGCGTAAGCGGTAGATTATACATCTAAAATTCAATCTATATGAAGGGTTATTTATTTCCGGGTCAAGGGAGTCAATATATAGGGATGGGCCAAGCGCTTTACCACCATAGCAGAACAGCCCGTCAACTGTTTGAAACAGCTGATCGGATATTAGGTATGGATCTGACCTACATGATGCTAGAAGGTTCTCAGGAAGCGTTAAAAGCAACAACGGTTGCACAACCTGCTATTTTTTTGCATTCAGTGGTTACTGCTTTTGTAAGTGATGGATTTCGTCCAGCAGCTGTAGCAGGCCATTCTTTAGGCGAAATAACGGCCTTAGTGGTCAGTGAGATGATTTCATTTGAAGAGGGGCTACATTTGGTAGCTGTTCGCTCTAAAGCGATGCAAAAAGCCTGTCAGCTTTGCCCTGGTACGATGGCTGCTGTACTTGGTTTAAAGGATGAGGTAGTGGAAGAAATTTGCGACAACATTACACAAGAAATAGTCGTACCGGCTAATTACAATTGCCCTGGGCAATTGGTCATTTCTGGAAGTCAGCCAGGGGTAGCGTTGGTTATAGAGGCTTTAATCAAAGCAGGTGCGCGGAAGGTCATACCGCTTCAAGTAGAAGGGGGATTTCATTCTCCGTTGATGGCCCATGCGCAGGAAGCGGTTGCAAGCGTACTCTCATCTATGCCCTTTTCTAAGGGCATTTGTCCTATTTATCAAAACGTTACTGGACTGCCTGTGACCGATCCTCAAATCGTCAAGGCAAACTTACTGAAACAGCTGGTTTCCCCTATTTACTGGACCCAAACGATGCTTCGTATGGTGGAAGATGGGATTACAGAATGTATGGAATGTGGGCCAGGCAATGTTTTACAAGGGTTAGCCCGAAAAATAGCCCCTGGTTTATCTATTGGTCCTAGGTAAGCAACCCACCATCCACCTGAATCACTTGTCCTGTAATATAGCTGGATGCATCGGAAGCTAAAAAGAGTGCACAGGCCGCCACATCTTCTGGAAGTCCCACACGCTGAAGTGGCGTCTTTTCAATCCATCCTTTCTGTAGTGATTCCGGAAGTTGATCGGTCATGGCAGTCGCTATAAAACCCGGTGCAATAACATTGGCACGTATATTTCTACTTCCTAGTTCTAAAGCTATAGATTTGGTAAAACCAATCATGCCAGCCTTGGAAGCCGCATAATTCGCCTGCCCAGCATGGCCACTAATGCCTACAATAGAGGCTATATTGATAATAGAACCATGGCGCTGCTTAAGAAAGGTTTTGATAGATGCCTTTACGGTGTTAAAAACAGATTTTAAATTTACATTTAATACCGCATCCCAATCGGCTTCTGACATCCGCAATAGTAAGTTATCTCTAGTGATGCCGGCATTGTTAACCAATACATCTAATCCACCAAACGCCTCTACCATTTCCGCTACTGCTGCATGCGTAGCCTTAAAATCAGAGGCATCTGCACAAATAGCCTTTACTTTAACACCAAAGCTGCGCAATGCTGCTTCTGTAGCCTGTACTGCTTTTAAGTCAGATCCGCAATAGGTAAAAGCAATATCACCTCCTGCTGCTGCTAATTTTAGTGCAATCGCTTTGCCGATGCCCCGTGAAGCACCTGTTATAAATATTTTTTTTCCTTGTATAGGCATAATAAAAAATGTTGCTAAATAACTCTAGTACTGTTTGTCTGTTCAGCCCATGCACCCAATTTAAAAAAAAATATCTGTGATTACGCTAGCATACAGCATATTACAATAATAGACCTCCTGCGAAACCTATTTCTAATGGCCATTGTGGTGCCAAAGCTTGTCTATGCTCCTCCAATACATCTAGTATGCTGGCGACTGCGCTTCAGCATTAACAAATAGGTTGCGCAAAAGGTCTAATGGCATCCCTTATCCCCTCATCATCACTACATTTAATATTTTTTTAGTATGGAACTGCAATTCATGGGTTATATCGACCAGCTGGAGTTGCATCGCTAATGGTAGATAAAATTTTTGGATGAGTTTTGCTTTTTCTATCTGTTTTTCTATAGTATGGCCAGAGATGGTTCTTGCATTATGCAACACATCTGCCAGCCTGACCAGAATCGCATCATGCTGCTTAGTACGTATGATCTCTTCGATATAAGTAGCATAATCATCTTTTTGACTGGGTAGTTCTTTTTCTAAGCGTGTTGCAGCCCCTATTATCTGTGTAATAGCCGTGCCAAATAGCGTCGTTAGGCCTGCTTCTGTAAATGGTGTATTTTGTACCACATCATGGCCTAGACCAGCAACAATCACATTAGAGTCTTCTGTTATAGTCATTAAAATAGAAGCTACTGCCATGGAATGTAAATAAAATAGTTCACCTGTTTTTCGCCTTTGCGTAGTATAATAGACTTTAATTAATTGCAGGGCATCCATAATGGCATCTACATTCATGCCTTTTTTTAGTTTAACTTTTTCTAAAAAAGCCGCTTCTTCTTTCATGCTTATTGGGTCCAATATCATCCTTTGCGTATAGACGGCAGGTGAAAGCGTAGCAAATGCTTTTGTAATTTCTTTAACATTTACAGGTATTACATATAGATGGGTGAGTTCTGATTTAGAACACTGTCGCTCATAGTAACCGTAATGTGTATGCACAATACGTTGATGCTCGGAATCTATTTTTTTTCATTTTTATCTAAAATCTGAATATCTGCCATTTCTGCTACCTTATAGATGGGGCGTATCGTAGGCAACCGGGTAGCAGTTGTGATGACAAAACTGACCGCATTGATTTTTTGTAATTTACCCTGTAAGAGTGTGAGCCGATAACCTAACTGGGTATCATCTATATACATATAGACATCTTTGCTTGGAGCGTTATCGAGCGATTCATGTTTGTTGCAGGCGTATAAACTGCTGATAATTAGCTTTTTTATACTTTCTATAGCACACTGTATATAGAGACGTTTGGTATCGATCATTACGTAGGGTGTATCATATATATTGCTAATTTTTATAGCATCGAAACATTCAGCTAGTAGTTGATCAATGCTAATCCAATTGGTGACTAAGTGGAGGTTATATTTCAAGTGTTGAAAGACGCTGTTAAAATACTTTTTTAGCTTAGTAGCTTGCTTGGTATAAGCAAGGCGGGTTTCTTCTGGCTGCTCTAATCGAATCAGTTGATGGTGCAATTGCGTTATGATATAATTGCTTTCATAGGCAAGTGCTTCTATTTGTTGCTTGTTAAAAAATTGCCTTGTGTTTTGCGCCTCTTGCTCACTGGTTAAGGCTTGTATAATGGATAAACGTTTGCTGAAACCCTTATTGTGGTATAAAAAGCTCCCTACTAAAACGAATAGCATAAATAGAGCATAGGAAATATTGATATTCAGGCCTAAAAAGCAATCTATCAAGGTGGTATGGCCATCTATATGGTGGTAGACCAGCCACGCTACTATAACACTCATGATACATCCCAATAGGATCACGATCAATGGGGTAATAAAGATAGCTACGCAGAGGTTGAGTATAAAGATAATATCATGTACAGGTGCGAACTTACTAAGCATAGCCATGCTCGTACCCACTACGAAAAGAAAATAAATATGGCTGCATGGCCATATTACCGATGCAATTTTACAGATATAGGATTGGGGTACCATGGAGGCATATACTAAGAAGAATGTTGCCACAAAAAGGCTTGGAAAAAGGATGAGTGCTTCTAGTCTAGCATGCCATATGGCGTTAGTGGAAAAGGTATAAAAAGAACCATAGCCTGTTAGCAGGATATAAAAACTAAAAAGTATATACGGTAGGCTACCTTTAGGTAGTTGCTTATGGAGATCACTATAAAACGTACACTTCTTAAACCAAATGTGCTTAGTCAACCGCTTCCAAAATGGCGGTGGTTTAGGTGCCGGTTCTTGCGGCAAGTTATTGGTTACGTGCAGTTGGTCTAGTCTCTCTTTACCAAAGAAAAATTGGGCTACCATTATGCTAAGTAGATTCATCACAATGGCTGGGAGTAAGCTACGCATACCTATATGGGGCATAAAACAGAATCAAGCTATAGTGGTTATGCCACCTGTTAGCATTGCCTATTAAAGCGGCATATGGATGCAAGGTCATACCCATTAAAGAGAGCAATAAGGGTAAGCTTACAACCGTTTTAAATAAAAAAATTGTCATCCATATTATTGGACCTTTAGGGCATAGCGTAAGTAGGGTTGCCATAACCCCTACTATAGCCTGATAGATGATGGGCTTTTTAACCCATTTCAAGAGATCGGGTAGGTCATTGGTCATTAAACCAGTTACTGCATGTAAGTTAGCACTTGCTGTAGAGAGGGTTAAAGTAGTAACGGCTACCATAAAAAACCCTTTTAACCCTAGATAGGCTTCAAAAGAGGGCCATGCTGCTAGCATCAGCTTGCCAGAATTTTTTTGTACCAACAGCGCCACCCATAACAGCAGCAAATTGATGCTTAATGAAAAGCAACCCGCACCATTAAAAGAGCGTTTTATTTGGGCCGAATTTTTGCAAGCTATAATAAGGGGCTACCTGAGCAGGGTAGAAAGCAGCCATAGAAAAGACTGCGAGGTAGGCAATATAGTCCAGTGGAGTAGTATCACTATGCATCAAGCTATGCCAGGCGTCTTTAAAGGTTAAAGTAAGATCCACTGGATCAGCAGGATTTACCATGCCTTGCCATATAGTCCAAGCGATGAGGGGCAGCAATATGGTAAAAGTTGCACAACGTACCGTCCGCATCAGCGCTAGTGATTGGATGCTATTAGACCCCATACTGCACATTATAAAGCATCCTGCTATGGGTAGGCTATAATGTGTTTGCATTGCAAAGAACCAGCATATAGCCGTTGCAAGCAGTTTGCATTGTATGGCAGCTACCGAAGCGCTATGCAATATACCAGCTATCGCTACAATTTTTCGAACAGGGTTGCCATAGAGCCGCCCCATCATTTCTGCTACCGAGCGATTTTTAAAAAAAAGATGTAAGCGCTGTGCCAGCAGCGTGCCTATTATGAAATAGCTTATCATGCTACCTGTCCAGCTTAGTAGGCCACCTATATGGAGCGGATCACACAGTACCTCTCCGCCATAAGTTATGGCTAGAATAGCTATTATCGTATGGGCTACAGTAAAACGAATGGCTTGGGGGGCGGCGTATTGAATCGCACGGATGCCAATGAATAGGTTGGCCAATAAAAAAAGTACAAAAATAAGACTGTCTAGATGCATTGGCCTTGCCCTAATTATATTGCTGAAAAAATGTGTTTGTATAAGGAGTTACCCCATAGCCACCTGTGAATTTTTCCAGATAAGCAACAACAGGACCTCAGTTATTAAAACCATACGAAACAACAACAGATGCTACTCAAAAACTATTCAGCTTCACCTAGCAAGGCGCTAAAATGCTGCAATGATCTAATAACAGTCCTATTTAAAATAGGATAGTGAATCTCTTCCTCTTTTCCAGTATACACATATCCTATTAAAAAGACAAATTTAGAGCCGGCACTATCTAAAGCATCATTCAATATATGTTTATTGACGCGATAGGCTTCTCTAAGCAAACGCTTGACTTTATTACGTTGTACAGCAGAGGCGAGATACCGTTTAGAGGCAGTAAAAATAACTTGATTGCATAAAAACAGTTCTTTACTTTTTTGTAAGTAAAAGATGTTACAGGGAGAGAGCCTAACCATATTCCCTTCCTGAAAAAGCATTTGTATATGCTTACGGTTGGTTAGCCTATTGGACCTGGGTAGGTTATTTTGTTTCATAACCAATTATAGCGGAAGGCAATAGCCCACTTACATAACCTATGGCTAATGGCCATTTTGAGGCTTTTGAAAGCTTCTCCAATACAGTTGCGTATAGCTTGTTGCGCTGCGCCTAAAGACTGCGCAGCATACATAGGTTATGCAAGAGGCTTAAATATAATATTAATGCTTATGTCTAGGCTCATCAGAAACGGTTAGTTTGGCTCTTCCTTTGGCGCGTCTTCTTGCCAATACAGCACGGCCATTAGCCGTTGACATACGCTCCCTAAAACCATGCTTGTTGCTTCTTTTTCTAAGGGATGGTTGAAATGTTCTTTTCATAGTGCATTAATGATCTTACTAAGTTATTAGATAGATAAAAACTTGTATAAGGATACAGCCCCTCGGGGTATGCGTTGGCAAATTAGGCAAATCTAGGGTAGAATCCAAATGGTTCTAGCTGTCCATTTATCGGGGGCCATAAGCAAGAAGCAGTTATTTAACCATTTATAAAATTAGTTTTTGTACCTTTGCATTAACAACATTAGCCCTCCCTGCGGAACCTAGTTTGTGGTGCGCAATTTTGAGGAGCAGCATAGTCACCAGCCTACTAGATCTATTTGATGAAGCCTAGACCAGCTTTGGCACCACTAGCAATAGGTTTCACAGGAGCCCTATTCTTTGCCTTACTTTGGTGCCATTGGATAAATCCTTTGTTAGGTTGGTAAAAAATATTAAATTTAAAGTAGAATTATCCCTAGAGGATATTCAATGAAGCAAGGGTAAAAAGTATATTTGGGGTTGACTGGAATTGACGGGAAGGTTAAATCCAATGTAAGCATGCGAGGTGTTGTAAGTATTACCTCTAATATAAAACTTACACAGTACGTAAACGGCAACTTAGCTGTAATTAATTCTCGCCGTCGCAAGTATTTCACGCTTCACGAAGAAGAAGGGGAAGAAAGCTTCGCTATGGCTGCTTAATCGATAGATTAAGGGGAATTTGTCCCGCTGGTTTTGGTTCTATGGGATCAGCATAGGGGCATCGATGCATGGAACTAGTGTCGCTAGGGGCGTGATGGCGGCATAAACCGTAACCGCGCATAAGCGTAACATCAGGTGTGTGGCTGACCTTGGTTGCGCCGACAATAAACAGCGACTAAGCATGTAGAAAGCGTTGTGGTTTTCTTGTTCGGACGAGGGTTCGATTCCCTCCAGCTCCACATTATAAAAAATGCGCATTGGAAGAAAATTGCATTTAGGAGAAGTCTACGCTCAATGGCGTCAAATTAAGGTTCGTATGCCCCCCGCTTATGACCAGTAATTTCGCACGCAGATTTCTTGCTCAGTGGCCATACTATTCTTATGCTATAATGTTTTATTGGGCAAACAATGCAGTATGCCCCTTAAGTTGATGCCATTGATTGAACAGATGCCTATAAAAGCTCTGTTTGTAGCAACCTTTTGCATTAGGGCTTGATTTTCTTTTTTGATCAAGCAAAAAGGAGTAGGCATCACCCTTTGATCAAGCAAAAAGTAAGATAACCACTCCTTTATGTCCTTATATCCTATAGAGCTTTTTTACGAAGCGATTCAAAATGGGCAGTATTTTCCGATTGGCTCATTTAAAAAACCAATTGGAATGGATGGTGGCCTAGTGGCTTCATTGTTATATCCGTTAGATCAGGCTGAACTAATGAAGTTACCCGCTCTTTTTGTAGAAAAGGCCTATATAAAAGTACCTTATCATATCAAGCAGATTATAGCTACGGAATCTAAAACGATTATACAATTAGCGCTTATCCAATCCAAAACGGAGGCTTATGCACTCCGTAATCTACCCCTATTTCTTCCAATGGCCCTTCAACCCAAATGGATACAAGCTACCTTGCCTTATAGTTTGGTAGATGGTTTAGTAGAGGAGGTTGCATTGGGCCTACTCGGCAGCATACAAGCTATATATTGTATACGGGACCAATATATGATGGCCGTTAACCATCATGAAAAAGAATTACTGATTCCCTATTGTAAGCCATTTCTGGTAAAGGTTAATGCATTACAAAAGAAAGTTACGGTAACGCTTCCAGAAGGTTACTTAGAGGCTATGTTATAATTGGGGTTCCTCTTTGTAGGTCAATACCTCCGCCAACACCATGGCCACAGCGCCTCTATGCTTAAGAATACCTCTTTTAGAGTATAAAATTTATGGGCATGCGGCTTAACCTAAATAGGTGCATAGCTTTACGCGCAGTAACTTAAAAAAATCCTTCTGCTCCCAATCTCTGACGCTAACGCGTCGTATCTATGCAGTAGTATAGCTATGCTCGAATCAAAAAAGCGCCCTTGGAAAAAGTTATGATCAGAAAGCACCGTTTAGAGCTGAAAAGAAAAACAGGTTTTTTTGCCCATCTAACCACTACTTGTTCATCAGAAATGCGATAGATGTGGCTCAGGATGAGAAGGCCTACCATCAAATGAATAAGTAAAGAAGGTTGCTCCTTCCGGTAAAAGCATGCTGGCTAACCTACGCTAAAATGTGTTGCACCAGTTCATAAAGATTGCCATAAGACTCTGCAAAGAGCGGGCACATGTTCCCAGTTGGGCTATTTTTAATTTGTATACGATTTGCACGCAAGGCTGAACCAAAAAGCTTGTCTAGGTTATGAAGTGGATAACGGAACAACAAATCGCCATGCTTATCTTGATCAGCAGAGGGCTCCATCACAATAGCTATTAATTTGCATAACTTATATTGATCTTTCATGGTAGAAGCCAATTCTATAAAGTTATCTAAACCAGCTGGTATCATGTTATTTTGCTCGGGAAGAATAAGCACTAACTTTTCTATGATAGATAAGGTATTTTGTAACGCCGTTAACTTTTCTTGCTTAATCTCTGAAGGTTCGCTAGAGGAAGCTTGGCTAAGCCTTTCTAAACTAATGGTTTCTAATGCTGTATCACACCCCTTTGCTTCTAATGCACCAGCGCACCAACAACTAAAATTCTCCGGAAAGGAGTTACCAGGCTCGGTCGTAGTTAGAATAAGCACCTTGGTTTTCATGGTGTGGCATTACTTTAAACTTTGATAAACAGCAAATGAATAGTCCACTAAAAGTAGCCTGGAAGCAATAAGATTTGCACGAATATAGCAATTATTCGTCCAAATAACGTAATATTTCAACAGATTAAGCGTTTTGCTTTGGCATGACTACTATGCAGTCAGCGACCTTCGTACCATTAGCCCTTCTGCGCAACCTATTAGTTAATTTTTAAAAGAAGCGCAGTCGCCAGTATATTAGGTGTATTGGAGGAGCATAGACGAGCTTCGGTACCACAATGGCCATTAGAAATAGATTGCGCAGAAGGTCTATTATTTGGGTACTAGTCGGTAGAAGGCTATACATAGAATGGAAAAAATAATATTAGGCAACCATATATCAAGCAGTGGGTGTTCACTTTGGGTTTCCACAACAATTTTAGCAAATAAAAAGAGAACGATATATAAACAAGCGAGTATGCTACCTAAGGTAATACGTCTGCCCACACTACCCCTATGCTTAAGAATACCTCTTTTAGAGTATAAAATTTATGGGCATGCGGCTTAACCTAAATAGGTGCATAGCTTTACGCGCAGTAACTTAAAAAAATCCTTCTGCTCCCAATCTCTGACGCTAACGCGTCGTATCTATGCAGTAGTATAGCTATGCTCGAATCAAAAAAGCGCCCTTGGAAAAAGTTATGATCAGAAAGCACCGTTTAGAGCTGAAAAGAAAAACAGGTTTTTTTGCCCATCTAACCACTACTTGTTCATCAGAAATGCGATAGATGTGGCTCAGGATGAGAAGGCCTACCATCAAATGAATAGGTAAAGAAGGTTGCTCCTTCCGGTAAAAGCATGCTGGCTACCCTACGCTAAAATGTGTTGCACCAGTTCATAAAGATCGCCATAAGACTCTGCAAAGAGCGGGCACATGTTCCCAGTTGGGCTATTTTTAATTTGTATACGATTTGCACGCAAGGCTGAACC
The DNA here is from genome assembly GCA_038502835.1 of Octonoba sinensis. Lineage (NCBI taxonomy): Eukaryota > Metazoa > Arthropoda > Arachnida > Araneae > Uloboridae > Octonoba > Octonoba sinensis. The sequence goes on along the minus strand of CM076605.1, from coordinate 84,683,835 downwards.
AAAAAGCTTGTCTAGGTTATGAAGTGGATAACGGAACAACAAATCGCCATGCTTATCTTGATCAGCAGAGGGCTCCATCACAATAGCTATTAATTTGCATAACTTATATTGATCTTTCATGGTAGAAGCCAATTCTATAAAGTTATCTAAACCAGCTGGTATCATGTTATTTTGCTCGGGAAGAATAAGCACTAACTTTTCTATGATAGATAAGGTATTTTGTAACGCCGTTAACTTTTCTTGCTTAATCTCTGAAGGTTCGCTAGAGGAAGCTTGGCTAAGCCTTTCTAAACTAATGGTTTCTAATGCTGTATCACACCCCTTTGCTTCTAATGCACCAGCGCACCAACAACTAAAATTCTCCGGAAAGGAGTTACCAGGCTCGGTCGTAGTTAGAATAAGCACCTTGGTTTTCATGGTGTGGCATTACTTTAAACTTTGATAAACAGCAAATGAATAGTCCACTAAAAGTAGCCTGGAAGCAATAAGATTTGCACGAATATAGCAATTATTCGTCCAAATAACGTAATATTTCAACAGATTAAGCGTTTTGCTTTGGCATGACTACTATGCAGTCAGCGACCTTCGTACCATTAGCCCTTCTGCGCAACCTATTAGTTAATTTTTAGAAGAAGCGCAGTCGCCAGTATATTAGGTGTATTGGAGGAGCATAGACGAGCTTCGGCACCACAATGGCCATTAGAAATAGATTGCGCAGAAGGTCTATTATTTGGGTACTAGTCGATAGAAGGCTATACATAGAATGGAAAAAATAATATTAGGCAACCATATATCAAGCAGTGGGTGTTCACTTTGGGTTTCCACAACAATTTTAGCAAATAAAAAGAGAACGATATATAAACAAGCGAGTATGCTACCTAAGGTAATACGTCTACCCACACTACCCCTAGGCTTATGTAATGCCACTAAAAACCCCAATACAATAAGAATGATAATAGCAAAGGGTGTCATATACCGGATATGTTTCTCTGCTATAAAAAAACGAACGCTTTCGCTACCCTTATAGATCAATTTTTTAATATGTAACTCCAATTCAGGCAAAGGTAAACCATCTTTTAGATGAGGGTTTATATCAAAATCTTCTGGATGTACCGCTAAGGTAATGGTTAGGCGATCCCCTACTGTTAACTCCTCATGCCTTGGAAAAAAGACCCGCTTTTGCCAAGCGTGTAGGATCCATGTTTGGTCTATTGCACACCATTGCATCTTTTCAGCATGCAAACGCTCTATAAGCGTGTGATCTTGAAAGGTATCTAAGTTTACATTATAGCCTGTATTATTGTAGCCATGATATCTAGTGATGTGGAGGTATTGATTGGCACCTACCTTGAGCTGTACGTAATCTGATCGAACCAAGAAACCCATGTTAAGATATTTGGTTTCAAACGCAATACGTTCCTTATTGGCATTAGCTAAAAACCAACCTGTTAGATAAAAATTAGCGCCAGTAAGTAGCCATGCAATGGCTATATAAGGTGTGATGATACGATGCAAACTAATACCACCACTTAACAGGGCAATAATCTCTGATCGCTTTGCCAGTCTAGTAGTCACCCAGATGGTCGTCCAAAAGACAATAATAGGCGCTAACAGATTTACTATATAAGGAATTAATACAGCGTAATAGTTGAATACTTGACGAAAAGAAAGGCGATGCTTTGTAAAGTTGCTTACATTTTCTGCTGCATGAATAAGGACAATCACTAACGTAACGATGGTTAGTACAACCAAAAAAGTGGAAAAGAACTTTTTAAAAATGTATCGATCTAGTAACTTCATTTTAATTAGATTTTTTCCATGATGGTTTTAAGCATATGGTTTTTCCATGCAACAAAGTTATCCTGCTGAATCTGCGCTCTAGCTTCACGCACCAACCATAGATAGAAAGTTAAGTTATGCACACTGGCCAATTGGGCACCTAATAATTCTTGAGTGGTAATCAAATGGCGTAAGTAGGCTTTTGAATAATAGCCACTAACCGGACCACCTAGCGTCGCATCTATAGGGCTAAAGTCATAGGCCCATTTTTTATTTTTAATGTTGACTATACCTTGCGTGGTGAATAAAGTACCATTTCTTCCATTTCGAGTGGGCATTACACAGTCAAACATATCCACACCCAACGCGATACATTCCAAGAGATCCAACGGTGTACCCACGCCCATTAAGTAACGTGGTTTAGATTTAGGTAAAATGGAGCAAACCAATGCTGTAATCTCATAGAGTTGCCCAGTAGGATGGCATACCCCTCCTATAGCATTACCAGCTCTATCCGCTGCCGCGATGGTTTCTGCAGATTGCATCCGCAAATCTTTATAAATGCTGCCTTGCACAATTGGGAAAAGGGTCTGATGGGCATATGGCTCCGTTAAGGTAGCATCAAAATAATCTATCCCCCTTTTCATCCAACGATGGGTGCGCTCCATAGAGGCCTTGGCATAGTCATAGCTAAAAGGATAAGGCGTACATTCATCCAATACCATCATGATATCAGCACCAATACTGCGTTGAATGTCCACTACACTTTCTGGTGTAAATAGATGCTTAGATCCATCTATATGCGAACGAAAGGTAACCCCTGCTTCTGTAAGCTTGCGATTGCCCGCTAGAGAGTAGACCTGATAGCCCCCACTATCGGTTAGTATCGGACGATTCCATCCCATAAAGGCGTGCAGCCCTCCTGCTGCATCTAATACCCTGGTGCCTGGACGCAGGTAAAGGTGATAGGTATTGCCTAGGATAATATCCGCATTGATCTGCTCCTGTAGTACTTGTTGTGAAATGGATTTTACCGACCCGATCGTACCTACTGGCATAAAGATAGGCGTGCGAATCGTTCCTTTGCTAGTAGTGATCAGCCCTGCTCTAGCTTTGGAATGCGGATCTTCATGTTCTACTAAAAATTGCAATGCAGTATAGATGATTATGATTTTATATTTAGTAACCTATAGAAAATGTAGACATTACCCCTTTTGGATGTCCAGTCAAATATATGCTTTTTTAACTGCATCCTGCATGAAGCGCTGCTAGTGCCATCTGAAAAGTAGTAATAAATCCATATTTTCCCTTAACTTAGCACCTCAAGCAAGTATACGCGTATCGTAGACGTTTAATACTTGCATTGCAAGCAATAGCGCTATGGTCCATCTGCTTTTTATGATGAGGCCGCTCATTAATACACCATGTCTATGCAACTGCGTGCTGATTCATTAATCAAAGAATACAAAGGTCGTAAAGTAGTAAAAGGGATCTCACTTGCCGTTGAGTCTGGTGAAATTGTAGGGCTACTGGGCCCTAATGGGGCAGGCAAAACTACTACCTTCTATATGACGGTTGGTCTTATAAAGCCCAATAGTGGTAACATCTATTTAGATGACACCTGCATCACCTCATTACCCCTATACAAACGTGCTCAAAAAGGGATTAGTTACCTGCCTCAGGAGGCCTCTGTCTTTAGACAGTTAACCGTAGAAGAAAATATCATGGCTATATTGGAAATGCGTGGTCTATCCAAACAGGAGCGCAAAGAAAAGCTAGATGGCTTGTTGGAAGAGTTTAGTATTACACATATACGCAAAAGCAAAGGCAATGTACTTTCTGGCGGAGAACGTCGTCGAACAGAAATAGCCAGAGCATTGGCTACCGATCCTAAATTTATTTTACTAGATGAACCCTTTGCAGGTGTAGACCCTATTGCGGTAGAAGAAATCCAATTGCTTATTGCCAAGCTGAAACATAACAATATTGGCGTGCTCATTACAGACCACAACGTAGATGAAACACTTTCCATTACAACTAGAGCTTATTTGATGTTTGCCGGTACCCTGCTTAAAGCAGGTACTGCAGAAGAATTAGCAGAAGATGAGCAGGTACGAAGGCTGTATCTGGGTGAGAAATTTGAATTAAAACGTTATGAATAATCTGAAGGAAACCATAAAAGAGCAGTATCAAGTAGTAATTGGGTTAGAGATCCATATTCAATTGCTTACCGATAGTAAAATGTTTTCCTCAGATAGAGCTGAATATGGCGCCCTTCCTAATACAAACCTAAGCCCTCTTACCTTAGCCTGCCCTGGTGCGTTGCCTAGGGTAAATAAAAAAGCATTTGACTATGCGATAAAGCTAGGGTTAGCGTGCGGGTCTACTATTACGGAGTTGAATCTTTTTTCAAGAAAAAGTTATTTCTATCCAGACTTACCCAAAGGCTTTCAAATTACACAAGACACCACGCCTATTTGTCGAGGCGGGTTTGTAACCATTTATTCTAATGAGGGGCTAGAAAAAAAAATTCCACTGATTCGAATGCATTTAGAAGAAGATACAGGTAAATCTTTACATGGCATAGTGGAGGATATTACCTTATTAGATTATAATCGAGCAGGCACCCCTTTGTTGGAGTTGGTAACCGCACCAGCCCTCACCACCGGCGAGGAGGCCTATCAGTTTTTAGCTGAGATCCGAAAATTAGTTCGTTATTTAGACATTTGCGACGGCAATATGGAGGAGGCTTCTTTACGTTGCGATGCCAATATCTCCGTAGCACCCAAAGAAACGCAGCGTTTGGGTACCAGAGTAGAGGTTAAAAATATGAATTCTATGCGCAATGTTCAGTTGGCCATAGCCTATGAAATCGATCGACAAATAGCGCTATTAGAAGCAAACGAACCCGTGATTGCAGAGACCAGATTTTTTGAAGCGGCTTCAGGCGAAACGGTTAGCTTGCGTGCCAAAGAAACTGCCAGTGAGTACCGATACTTTCCAGAGCCAGATATTCCTCCTATATGGGTTTCGCAAGAATGGATAGAAAGCATTCGTGGCACCATGCCTTTGTTGCCAAGAGCCTATTTTAAAAAGTTTACAACCGTATATGGTCTTTCGGATTATACCGCTTTTGTGCTTACTGAAAATAAAGCTTTTGCCATTTTGTTTGATGCATTATGCCAACATACGCCTCACTATACTGCTGCAGCCAATTGGTTACTAGGCCCTGTCAAAGGCTATCTTAATGAGCTATCTCTTTCCTTAGATGATTTTCCCCTTACAGTCGACCGTTTTGTCGCACTGATTACATTAGTAGAAGATGGCCTGGTCAGTTTCTCCGTTGCGGCCAGTCAAATCTTTCCTTTGTTATTGCAACAATCAGATAGTACGCCAATGGAGTTGGCAAAAAAGCTTGACCTGATACAGGATAGCGATGAGACCAATCTTCAAGCGCTCGTTACAGAAGTATTAGCGGCCTATCCAGACAAAGTAGCAGCCTATAAAAATGGCAAGACAGGGCTACTAGCCATGTTTATGGGTGAAATTATGAAAAAAAGCCAGGGAAAGGCCAATGCACCACTGGTCAGTAAGTTATTGGAGGAGGCTTTGGAAGCTGTTCCATGTAGTGGTAAATAAGACGCGTTTCACTTTTTTCACCAGCGCTTGATTGTTTGCTCTACCACGCTGCTGAAGGCAAGCTTTTTATCGGATTTTTAAAGTCACCAAGGTAGCAATAGCCAATAAAATGCTAAAGATTAAAAATCGTGTTACAATCTTTGATTCATGCCATCCTAATTTCTGATAGTGGTGGTGGAGCGGCGCCATTTTAAAAATTCTTCTTCCTACTCCATAACGTTTTTTGGTAAACTTAAAATAGCTGGTTTGCAATATAACAGATAGATTCTCCATAAGAAATATACCGCATAGCATGGGAATCAGTAACTCCTTACGAATACAAATGGCTACTACAGCAATAATGGCACCAATGGTTAAGCTACCCGTGTCGCCCATAAAGATTTGTGCAGGATAGGCGTTGTACCAAAGAAAACCCATACATGATCCTACAAATGCACAACAAAATATAGTAAGTTCCCCTAAATTTGGGATATACATGATATTTAAATATTTGGCAAATATAATGTGGCCAGATAGGTAAGCAAGGATGGCTAATGTAGTACCAACGATTACAGAGGTACTAGCTGTTAACCCATCCAGACCATCTGTTAGATTAGAGCCATTGGAAACAGCTGCAATGATAAAAGCTACTATAGCCATATAAACGATCCATGTATAATTTGCGTTACCTAGTAAGCTGGCCGCTATTTGGGCGTAATCCATTTCATTGCCTTTAAAAAAAGGAATGGTTGTTTTGGTGGATTTGGTGTCGTTATACCTAGAGGGTGTTGAGTCCACTAGCGCAGTGGGTATTTCCTGAGCAGCTATGGGGAGCTCGCGTATGACTACATCTTTATGCAAGTAAAGCGTTGTACTTACCATGCAACCTAAAACAATTTGACCCAATAGTTTGATCCATCCATTCAATCCATTTTTTCGTTTTTTAAATACCTTGATGTAGTCGTCCAAAAAACCCACTAACCCCATCCAAATGGTAGTAGTTAACAATAAAATAATGTAAACATTATGCAGTTTTGAAAAGAGTAAGGTGGGTACCGTTGTTGCCACTATGATGAGGATACCCCCCATAGTAGGGGTATGGGCTTTATTGTTGACTTCATGCAACCCTAATGGTCGACTGGGCTCAGTTACTTGCCTGCTACTTAAATAATCTATAAAGCGTTGCCCTAGTAGAAAAATGATGGTAAAAGAGCTCAGTGTGGCCATAGCCGCTCGAAAAGAGATATACTTAAATAGGCCTGTCCCAGGCCACTGAAAGGTGCTATGTAGATATTTGAATAAATAATATAGCATATAAATTTCTGTTAGACTTTATGCGCTTGTGCTGGAGTATGAAGAAACGGCTCGTAAAACCGGAGCGTACTAAATGCAGGTGCGGATTTGAAGACCGGCTCGACGCATACATTACCAGGAGCAGTAACATTTCGAAAGAAGGCTTGCATCTACCCCTTTAATAATCTTCTAAGCACTTTACCTATAGGTGATTTGGGCAAGCTATTACAAAATTCCACATATTTAGGTACCTTATAGCGCGTCAGCTTTGCTTTACAATAGGCTATAATTTCCTCAGCGGTAAGCGTGGCGTCCTTTTTTACAATAAAAACCTTAATAGCTTCCTTGAGTGTGACATCGGTTATTCCAATTGCTCCTACTTCTAACACTTTTGGGTGTCCTATTAGGGTTTGTTCTATTTCATTCGGGTATACATTAAATCCAGAGATATTAATCATATCTTTTTTACGATCCACAATAGATACAAAGCCATTTTCATCCATCGTAGCTATATCGCCTGTCTTAAACCATCCATTTACAAAGGCGCCCGCTGTTTCTACTGATTTTTGCCAATAGGCTTGGGTGAGTTGCGGCCCTTTAATCAACAACTCACCAGAGGTTCCGTAGGGAACCTCTTTACCTGTTTCGTCTGCTATGATTACAAAGGTGCCAGGGAGTGGCATATGATGCATGCCATTGATCATATCAGTCGAGATACCAGGCGAACATTCCGTCAGGCCATACCCTTCCATAAGTTTACCACCGGTTTGGTGCTCCCACTGATTTTTTACCTTTTCTTGCGTTTTCATGCCACCTGCTATGGTAAGCTTTAAAGCAGTAAGCTTTAGCTTTTTGAAATTTTTATGCGCTAGTAGCTTTTCAAATAATGTATTAATGCCTATTAAACAAGTAGGTTTATTTTTCTGCAATGCTTTTATAAACCTTGGCAAGTCTCTAGGATTCGTAATCAGTGAGCACTTTGCACCCAGCTTGGCCATGATAAACAGCGTACCTAAGCCAAAAATATGATAAAGTGGCAAGGGAATCATGGTCCGTTCTTCTTTTTCTTTTAAAAAAAGACGCATGATAGGTTCTAATTGTTGAACATTGGCAGTAAGGTTTCCATGGGCTAAAACAGCCCCCTTGGATACACCAGTTGTGCCACCCGTATATTGCAAAAAAGCAGTGTCAGAAGATTTTAAAGCAACAGGGCGAAAAATGGCCTCCTTTCCTTTTGCTAATACCTCCTTAAAAGAGATAGCTTGTGGTAGGTTGTAAGGCGGAATGAGTTTTTTAATATGCTTAATGGTAAAGTTAAGCAACTTGCCTTTTATAGAACCCAGCAGGTCACCTACTTTGGTAACAATAATGGTTTGAACAGATGTATCCGGCAAAATCTCAGCCAGTTTATGGGCAAAATTTTCCAATACAACAATTGCACGCACACCAGCATCTTTAAGCTGGTAAGCCATTTCAGAAGGAGTGTACTGTGGATTGATATTTACCACTACCAACCCTGCACGTAGCATACCCAACACGGCAATCGGGTACTGTAATAGATTCGGTAGCTGAATGGCTACATGTGCGCCTACTGATAAATTGGTATATTGTTGAATATAAGCTGCAAAAGATTTAGATAACTTATCCACTGTATTAAAAGTCAATACTTTTCCCATGTTTTCATACATCGGTAAATCTTGATATTTCTCAAAAACTTCTTCCATGAAATGGACCAATGAGCTATATTTAGATGTATCAATGGTATGCGGGATGGAAGCGGGATAATGCTGAATCCAAGGTCTTCTTGTCATAGTATGTCAAGCCATTTTAGTGTTGCTGCAAACTCCACTAGATCTCTTTCAAAACCCTTTTCTAATTAGCAAATTTGTGGTCTATACTTCTCAAATACCGCTTAGCATGCTGCGCGCCTCTACGGCCTTGCTCCTAAAAATTAGGCCCCACAAATAGGTTTTGAAAGAAGTCTGTTGCAATATAGCATAATTTTATAGAATGCGATGCAGCTCATTTAAAATTTGCCTAGCGCTTCATCTAGATGAGGTGATCAGGTTGCTTGTTGGGTTTGCAGAAGGTCTATAGTCTTTCCAGCCAAGGGGTAGCTATGGCGTCCGCCTGCTTTTACAATTTTATTTTTTACATTTGGGAAAGCTACACAAGGCCTCCTACGCAGCCTATTGGTGGTGCGCAATGTTTATGAGAAAGCGCAGTCGTCAGCATACTAAAAGTATTTAAGGAGCATAGACCAGCTTCGACGCCAAAATCAGAAATAGGTTGCGCAGGAGGTCTATAGACCATTTTCTTTTTAAGCCTATGTCAGGTAAGAAAACCGCATTGCAGGTTTGCATTAAAAATAGTCAAGCCAATTTTTCCTATGCCTTTTTAGATAGGTATACGGCTGGCCTTATTTTACAAGGAACAGAAATTAAATCCATTCGTATGGGTAAAGCCTCCCTTCAGGAGGCCTATTGTTATTTTAATCGAGGATCGCTTTGGATCAAGGGGATGCATATTGCTGCCTATAGCCATGGTAACATCTATAATCATGAAGAGAAACGTGATCGTCAGTTATTGTTGCAGAAAAAAGAGTTGCAGAAGCTGTTTAAAACCCAATCAAAAGGCCTGACTATTATTCCTATAGAATTGTTTATTAGCCAGCGCGGGTTTGCTAAGCTAGCCATTGCATTGGCGCGTGGTAAAAAGCTATATGATAAGCGTCAGGCCATTAAAGAGCGGGACTTAGAACGAGCTGAAAATTTCTGAAAAACCTATTTGTGATTTTGTGATGGGCGATTTTTTAGAAGAGAAGTCTAGGCGAGCACCGGAGCATACTAAATCTATTGGAGGAGCATAGACCAGCTTTGACGCCAAATCTGTCTTAATTTAATATATTTTAATGTTGCATGATGTATCGTTATAGAAATAAAATGCCCATAGGGCAGCTTATAGGGGGCTTTTTCATCAGTCTCACTATGCTAACGGCAGCAAAATCCACGACCTCATCTAACTTGAAAAAATTAAAAAAAGGAGTGTATGAAGAAAACCTTGCTGCATACAGGATTGAATGGTGCAAACGACCTAAAGCAGTAAAAAAAGCCTCACCTGTTTCATGGGTGTGCCCATTGGACCAAGCTAAGCTTTTAGCGCAACGCTTAGCGCAGCGCAAGGCTGCTTATGAGCAGCTGAATGATTTAAAAGGCTACACCATACAGCTCTATATGGGTAGTAGTAGAACCGCAGCGTTAAAGGTTCAAGATTTGGCTCGTGCTTTTTCCTATCCTGCTATACTTTCCTATAGACAGCCCCATTATACCGTACAACTTGGTTTTTTTTTCGATAGATTAGAGGCCTATTTGGTCTATCTGACTTTAGCAAAAAAAATGCCTAATGCTATGATTCGTCCTTTCATATGCACGAAGCAGGTCTATTTAGCAGCTATGCTACACCCTAATGAGCCTGCAGAGGCTTAAGAATAGGGCTAGTGCGCCTTCCCCTTAAAGCTAAGTAGACCGCTTGCATAACCTATTGCTAATTTTGTAGTTTTTATCCTTTGCACATAGCGCTAAGCATGCTGGCGCTTGTGGTTTCCCTAAAGATGGCGCATCACAACTAGGCTATGCAAGCGGCCTAGTCTAAAAAGGACGATGTCTAATTGTGCAAGCTATTCAATATTTTTGGTTATTTTTACACCCAGTTCTATCCTTTGATGGTGCGCAACAACTTGTATATTCCCTTGCTAAGTGAGGGTATTACACCTAATTTGCGTAAAATAATTATTTAATATCGCTATGATGTTGCATAGTTCTCGATTTCGATCTTTTTGTATAGGCTTTGCTTTGATCTGGGCGACGGCCTATGGCAACCGTCATCCTAATAGCGCTGCGCCAGGTAAGGTAAGCTTAACAACAGGCCGTCCTTTTAATCGGCCAGATACCCTTGCTGTAACCCCTCGTAAGAAAGCCCCACCTATTCCAGGAATGATTTATGTAGAAGGGGGATATATGATCATGGGTAATTTAGGTGAGGATAAACTCGGCACAGGTGGTTCTTATGCCAAGCCGGTTACTATAAACTCCTTTTACATGGATAGAGTCCTTGTTACCAATTTGGCTTATAGGGAGTATCTAGATGACTTGAAAAAGAGGGGGTTACACGGCCAATATAAGGCTGCTATGCCCAATCAACAGGTTTTTGTAGAGGACTTTGGTTATAATGGTCCATTGCTAGAAAATTATTTATATGCGCCTGGTTTTATGTATCACCCTGTTGTTGGGGTGAGTTGGGAACAAGCTACTGCTTATTGTAAGTGGCGCACCGAAAAGCTTCACGAAGAAATTAAAAAACGTAGGAAAAGGCAAGCTGGCAAGAAGGATAAGCAGGACGTGAATGGTGAAGATGCGTCCAAGCATATAGAGGAGGAGGTAGTAGACGATCTTCCTGTAGTTCGTTTGGCTAATGAAGCAGAATTTGAATATGCTGCGCGTGGCATAGTGGGTGTAGCGGGTATAGACTATTTACAGCGCCATCAACGTGTTTACCCTTGGGATGGTTCCGCTCCAAGAGGAAAAAATGGTCAGTTTTTAGCTAATTTTAAACGAGGAAAGGGCAATTATAAAGGCATAGCTGGTGCGGCTGATCATGCAGCACCTACTTCTTATGTCTATGCCTATCCGCCAAATGAGCTCGGCCTCTATGATATGGTGGGTAATGTCTGTTGTTGGGTAAATGATGCCTACAGGCCACTTTCTTTACAGGATACCAGTGATTTAAATCCTGTTAGACGCGATGGATTGTTGGATCCTGCTGATAACTACTATGCTGCTCATAAAGCCTCGCTGATTAATGATGATGCTAAAGTCTATAAGGGCTGTTCTTGGGCCGATTGTGCCTATTTTTTACAAATAGGTACCCGACGTTATTTGAATAAAGATGATGCTACAGCTACAATTGGATTCCGGTGTGTAGTCTCTAGCTTAGGATGACAAATAGGCTGCTTTTGAAGCCTAGTTATAGTGGCTATTTTTTACTCCTCCAATAGACCTGAGTCTTCTGGTGCGGCTGCTTCTGCTAAACATTGCGTTATCACAGATAACCTTTCAGTGAGGTCTCATGCTTTTTTACGCTTCTACTACAGCTATGGTGGCAATGCTCACTGCCGCTACCCCTGCTGCTAAAAGCATATGGGTGCAAGAAGCTAATGTAGCCCCTGTAGTGAGGATATCATCTGCCACCAGCAGGTGTTTTCGGGCTAGTAGATTCGGCGCTGTTACCTTAAAGGCGCCCTGAAGATTAGCTATACGCTCTGTTTTGTTTTTCGTCGTTTGAGATGGCGTATAGCGGATCCGTTCTATAGATCTTGCATATAAAGGAATAGCTAATGCATGAGCAAGCCCTTTTGCAAAAAAATCACTTTGATTATAACCCCGTTCTTGGAGTCTTTTGGCATGTAAAGGAATCGCTACAATGGCATCTATGGCTTGCATAATCGGAAAGCTGGTTCAAGATGGTACCCGTAGTATTGCCCTAGTATTGCTCCAATTTTAGGCTGGTTTTTATACTTCATTGCAAAAAGAACTTGCTCAAGTTTGGCTCTTCTTTCTTAACTTGTAGAGTGCAAATCCATAGGTTATCGCTGCTTTACCTATAAAATGATTGGTAATCCCATTATCTACTAGTTTATGCGCATCTGTTTCTGGAAAAGAACTGAAGCAAATGGTACAAATCCATCTTTCTCCCTGAACCAGTGCCTGGTTGCACCCTGCGCATAGGGGTGGAAAGAGCATATCTAATAGCCCGGTTATCAATCGTTTCATTTTTGTATTTTTGTAGTGCCAATCGGTATATCCTAAAGGGATATACCGTTACAATATTAAGTATATCTGCTTAAGTCTATATTTTTATGCTCGATAGAACCATTCCACCAAAGTTTAAAGAGATTGAAGCCATTGACTTTCCATGGCCAGAAAAGCATATACTGCAGAATGGGATGCCCCTTTACTCGCTCAATATGGGCCATCAACCCATTATAGAATTAGAATTGATTTTTAAGTCGGGCAGTTGCTATGAAGAGCAGCCAGGTGCCGCCTATTTTACCGCTGCTATGCTACTAGAGGGTACAGCAACTAAAAGCGCTCAAGCTATTGCGCAACGTATCGATTATTATGGTGCAACCATTAGTACGCGTGTTCGGAAAGATTTTTGCACCATCTCTCTTGCCATGCTTGCTAAGCACCTTAGCCCCGTATTAGACCTATTGGTAGAGGTATTGTTGACCGCTAGCTTCTCCGAAAAACCACTCCAATTGCTAAAAAATGTAAAAGCACAGGCCATTCAAATGGCCGATAAAAAAAATAATCAAGTAGCCTATAAACGATTTTGTAGTGCGCTCTTTACCACAGCACATCCTTATGGCAGCCACCTAACCGTGCAAGAGGTTACAGCCCTTCAACAGGCTGATTTGTGGCACCATTATGAACAAGTACTCTTTTCCGATGGTGCGGTTTTTGTTAGTGGTCAGGTTACACCAGCCGTCTTACAATGCCTCAAACAATCTCTAGAACAGCTTCCGGTCCCCAAAAGCCCACCACTCCTTCCAATGCTCTGTAGTAAGCTACCTGAAAAAGTAGACTTAGTCGATGGGCAACACTTGCAGTCCGCCATTGTAATCGGTAAAAAATTATTGGTCAAAAAAGAAGCAGATTTTTTACCTATGATTGTGGTCAACACCCTTTTAGGTGGTTATTTTGGTTCTCGGTTGATGCGAAATATTCGCGAAGACAAAGGCTATACCTATGGGATTCATTCTAGTATGGTGGCTTTGATACAAGCTGGTTATTTGGCCATTACTACAGAAGTAGCCCAGGAAGTGACGCAAGCAACCATCCAAGAGATCTATAAAGAAATAGAAAGGTTGCAGCATGAGCTGGTTCAAGAGGATGCCTTACAAAATGTTAAAAATTACTTGCTAGGCCATTTTTTAACCACTATTAATGATCCCTTTTCGATCATGCAAAAGTTTCAATCAGCCTATTTGCATGGCCTAGACCAAAGTTATTATACTGCATTTTATCATCAGGTGTCTAATATAACCCCGCTAGAAGTTAGAAACTTAGCACAAAAATACTTATCTTTAGATTCCTTTACAGAGGTGGTGGTGCGCTAATGCATCTCCTGCCTTTTGCATTTGATGCAATAAGGGGGTATATTTAACGTTTTTAGTATTTGAGTGCCTCATATTTTTTTGTTGGTTCAACTTTTTCTTTAAAAAAGCGTGGATTATATCAGTTATAAGACAAAATATGCTAACAAGCAGAGCGTTAACAAGCAATGGATTGTTGTTGATGCTTCATTTCAGCCGTTGGGCAGATTCGCTAGCCAGCTTGCATGCATCATTCGTGGCAAACATAAGCCCGATTTTACGCCTCATGTGGATGGCGGGGATCATGTTATCGTTTTGAATGCTGGTAAAGTTACTTTATCAGGTAGTAAATCGGTAAAAAAGAACTATACCACTTATTCAGGCTATCCTGGTGCGCTCAAGCATGCTGCCTTTCAAGAAGTTCAAGCTGTTCATCCCAAGCGTGTGATAGAGCATGCTGTAAAAGGCATGTTGCCTAAAAATAGGTTAGGCAGAAGGTTATTTCATAATTTACATGTTTGTGAAGGCGCTACGCATCCATATGCAGCCCAAAAACCAATCCCAATAACCCTAAAATACTAATTTATTAACGGATGGAGACAGTCAATGCAGTAGGTCGGAGAAAGACCGCCGTAGCCAGGGTTTATCTTGTGCACGGTACAGGAGATATTGTCATTAATCACAAGCCACTTTTAGATTATTTCCCAGTAGAAGAAATTAGCTTAATTGTTAAGCAACCTTTGGAAAAATTAGATAAGGTGGGCCAGTATAATCTGAAAATTAATGTTACGGGTGGAGGATTGCGTGGGCAGGCTGAAGCCATTCGCTTGGGTATTGCTAGAGCGCTTTGTAAATTGGATTTAGAAAATAATAGACCTCTGCTAAAGAAAGAAGGTTTCTTAACCCGGGATGCTAGAGTGGTGGAGCGTAAGAAATATGGTCGTAAAAAGTCTAGAAAGAAATTCCAGTTTACAAAACGTTAGCCCTATTAGGCGTTTCTTCGAAACGCGCTTTATGAATTTTGTGAGAGACACGGTGCAAAAAACCGCAGCTTGCTATAAATGTAGGTTAGGGTTGAAGTACGCGATCCATCTGTAAATTACTAGCAGAAGTTAGCGTTTTACAGGACCGTCTATTTTCATAGTTATATATTTGTTATTGTCTATAATGATACAATTAGAATTCAAAGCACTACTTGATGCGGGTGTCCATTTTGGTCATCTGACTAGGAAATGGAATCCTAAGATGGCGCCCTTTATTTTTATGAAGCAAAATGGGATACATATCATCGATCTAAACAAGACGATTACCTGTATGCAAGAGGCTGCTTTGCACCTTAATGCGATGGCAAAAGCTGGGAAAAAGATTTTGTTTGTGGCTACTAAAAAGCAGGTCAAAGCTTCTGTAGAGCAGACTGCAAAAGATTTAGGTATGCCCTATGTTACAGAGCGGTGGCTTGGTGGTACACTTACTAATTTTGTAAATACACGAAAGCTATTAAAGCGCATGTTGGCCATAGAAAAAAACATGCATATGGCTGCCTATAAAAACTTAGCCAAAAAAGAAAGGTTGGTTATTGCGCGAGAACAGGAAAAGCTCAGTAGGATATTACAGGGATTGGCTGGCGTTACGAGGCTGCCATCTGCGCTATTTGTAATTGATATTAAAGAAGAGCATATTGCGGTTGAAGAAGCACGCAAATTGGGTATTCCAATTTTTGCCCTCGTAGATACCAATACCAATCCAGATAAGGTTGATTTTCCTATTCCTGGTAATGATGATGCCTTCCGTTCTGTTGATATGGTGGTGCGTTATCTTGCTACAGCGATTAAAGAAGGGATCGCATCCTATAAAAAAGAGAAAGCAGAAACGCTCCCTAGAAAAGAAGAAGAACCCGTCAGCAATACCGGTAGTAAGGTGGCGCCTAAAAGGGGTATAAAAGTGGTACAGGGGGTGGTCATCAAGAAAACCGCTCCTTCCAAAGCTAAGGTTGCTGCAGGGAAAGAAAAAGTGACCACAGCTGCTGCATCGCCTAATGGTCAGTCAGAAAAGGAAAAATAATCATTATTAGGTCACTTTCGCTACCTATTTGACAATTTTAGGTAAAGCATAGTTGAATGCTTGTCTTATTCCGGTTTATTGTAGGCGCATAGATCACCAAATTGTTATTGGACTTCTTGCAAAGCGTACTTTGTGATCAGCAATGTTGTTTTAGGAGAAGCGCAGTAGCCAGCATACTAAATCTATTTGAGGCCTATTTCTAATAGACCAGCTTCGATACCAAAATGGCCATTAGCAATAGGTTTTGAAAGGGGTTCTATTAAGTCATTGAAATATTTATTATTAATATATGGTCGTTACAGCACAGGAGGTAGCTGCACTTAGACAAAGAACAGGTGCAGGCATGATGGATTGTAAAAAAGCATTGATTGAAACAGCGGGTGATTTTGAGCAAGCCATTGATTTACTTAGAAAGAAAGGACAAAAAATATTTGCAGATCGTTCCGCACATCATGCAAGTGAGGGTGCTGTTTTTGCTTGCGCAAGTGTAGATAATAGATCGTCTTTCTTATTGGTACTTAATTGCGAGACCGACTTTGTAGCTAAAAACGAATTGTTTTTGCAGTTAGGTAAAGCCATTTTAGAGGTTGCAGCGGCGCATAAGCCGGCTTCTATAGAAGCGTTAAA
This sequence comes from Octonoba sinensis, assembly GCA_038502835.1. NCBI lineage: Eukaryota > Metazoa > Arthropoda > Arachnida > Araneae > Uloboridae > Octonoba > Octonoba sinensis. Next base: position 84,667,304 of record CM076605.1, on the reverse strand, counting down.
AGCCTTGCCATTGGGTGATAGAACCGTTCAAGAGGCCATTATGGCATCTACCGGTACCACTGGTGAAAAAATTACGATTTCTACTTATGAAACCTTAGCTGCTGAGGTAACCGTTCCCTATATCCATATAGGCAACTATTTAGCTGTTTTGGTAGCCTTACAAGGTGCTCAAGGCGAAGCAGCAATCGCTGCTGGTAGAGATGTAGCCATGCAAATAGCCGCTATGAATCCAGTAGCTGTTGATAAGGATCAAGTGGACCCAGCTGTCGTAGAAAGAGAATCAGCCGTTATCCAGGCCCAGCTTATGGATGAAGGCTATGATGGCCTTAAAGCCGAAAAAATCACACAAGGTAGGTTGCATAAGTTTTTTCAAGAAAACACCCTATTGCAGCAACCATTTGTAAAAAATAGCAAATTAACTGTTGCCCAATACCTGAAAACAGTGGCTCCAACTTTAACCGTTAGTGCATTCAAGCGCATTGGCGTTGGTGCATAGGCTCTTTTTATAGCCCCAAAGCCACTTTTTTGCGATTTAGCGCTATGAAGTGGCTTATCATCTAGACCTTCCACTTCTATTGCAACTTTTTAGGTATTCATTCACCCCTGTGGCAGAAATTTGTTATCGATTGAGTAGCATGGCTATGCTCAAAGCAAAAAGTAAGAGAAAAACGCCTTATTAACCAGTGATGTCGTCGTACATTTGTATTATAAGCTTATGTTAATTAAAGAGCTGGAATAAGGTCGCAGTGAGGTTGGTAATTATATACCGTTGTTCACGTTCCACCCCCAGCTCTTTTCATCTTAAAAAACTGAATAGTTCGCTGGCCATTCAAGCCCGTGTATGCGGTGATAGTTCACAAGGATGTATTAATTTAGTATAAAAATCTACTACTATGCAATATATAGGCATCGATATAGCAAAAAGTAGCTTTGTAGCTGCTTTTCCTAAAGGAGAAGGCTTATACTACGGACACATATATAAATGATCCAGATGGCATTGCCCTATTTTTGGCTCAACTTGATAAATCATTGCATCACTGTGTTTTAGAGGCGACTGGCAACTATGGTGTTTTGCTGGTACAGATGCTTCTAGAAGCTGAGTTAGCTGTTTCAGTTATTAACCCTAAGCAAATCAAACACTTTGCTAAAGTAATTCAGTATATAACTAAAACTGATAAGGTAGATGCGCAACTTATTGCATTGTATGGTTCAAAGCTAGAACCTAAACCTTATAAAATGCCTTCAGAGCGTATACAAGCTTTAAAGCAGCAAAAAACGCTTCTTTGTCAACTCAAGAAGCAACTTACCATGTCTTATAATTTACTAGAATCTTTTAATGTGTTGCCTAAAACAAACGATATAGCCTTAAAAATCCTCAAAGAAAATATCACCTCTCTCGAACAACAGATAGCACTATTAGAGCATCAAATGCTCTCTATTACAAAGGAACACTACGATGAACTCTATAAATGCATTAGTTCTATTAAAGGCATTGGAGATAGAACGGCTATGGAACTTATCGTTTGTACTGGTGGAGGTAGCCATTTCCAAAGTGCTAAACAGTTCTCTAAACATATCGGGTTAGCCCCTATTTATGAGCATTCAGGCTCATCGGTAAGAAAAAAAGGCCATATTAATCGCCATGGAAACCCGGGGTTGCGTTCTTTGCTCTATGTGGCGTCTTGGTTAGCTATACGTTTTAATAAGGTCTGTAAGGAATTTTATGATCGGTTAAAAGAAAGGGGTAAGCCTAGTAAAGTGGCACTGATTGCAGTGGCTAACAAGCTTATTAGACAAGTATTTGCTATTATGCGCGACAATACTTTTTATGTAGATGGCCATGTATCTAAACTAAAGGTCAGCTCTTAGTCTGCCTAAAGAGGAAAGATAATAATTTACAATTTATTATTTGATTATGAATATAAATTAAAAATATAACAGTTATGATGTGGACTTATGGATAACTTTGTTAAGTTATCCATAAATCCACATCTCAATCAAAATAAACCTTAACAACGAAATATTTTTATCACAAAAAATTTGCTTATTAACATAGTTCGTGAATAGATACGAACTATTTTCCTGGCCATAAGGAGAAGGAACACCATTAATGCCTATAACTGAAGCCTTCTTTAAAAGCTATGTGTGATCAGCAATTTTTAGGAAAAACGCGATCGCCAGCATACCTAAATGTATTTGAGGAGCATAGACAATGCTGTAACAGCAAAATGGCCATTAGAAATAGGTTTTGCAGAAGGTCTATTATTGATATTCCCACTGTACGCCACTTGGGTGGTCCTTTATAGCAATACCCATTTTATAGAGGGAAGCGCGTATAGAATCGATTTGATCGTAGCGCTTTGCTGCTTTGGCTTTTTTGTAAATCGTTAGTAATGTTTCGACCATTTGATCAGTAGTAGCTGAATGTTCCTCTTTCAAACCCAATAGGTCGATCATAAAGGTCGTATAGGTGTTACGTAATTGGTTAAATGCAGCGGTTGATATCGCCGTATAGTCTAGTGTGCCGTTATGCCATCCATTTATTTTTTTCAGTAGGTTAAATAAATGTGCCAAAACCTTGGCTGTATTGAAATCATCATTTATAGCGCTATAGCAACCGGCACAATCTGCATAAACCGCCGCATCTAGCGCTCCACTTGTCGGGGAAGGCGCTACTGCACGCTCGTGGCATTTAATTAGCAGATGCAGTCCATTCATTAATTTACGATAGCCCTGGTGGGCTGCTTGTAATCCCTCTATGGTAATAGAAAGCGTGCTTCTATAGTGTGCCTGTAGCATAAAAAAACGTAAGGCCATAGGGCTATAGGGTTGGTTTAGTGCCAGATAGTTTCCTGTAAAAAGTTCGTCTAACGTAATAAAATTACCCAATGATTTACCCATTTTCACCCCATCAATTGTAACCAAGTTGTTATGGATCCAATAGGTTGCCAAATCTGTTTTTAAGGCCGCTTGTGCTTGTGCGATTTCACATTCATGGTGTGGAAACAGCAAATCCATTCCTCCCCCGTGAATATCAAATTGGTTGCCTAAATATTTCGCAGACATAGCCGTGCATTCAATATGCCATCCAGGAAACCCTTCCCCCCAGGGAGAGAGCCAACGCATAATATGTGTTGGGGTTGCTTTTTTCCATAAAGCAAAATCTATGGGCTGTTTTTTATCTCTTTGGTTGGTTAATGCACGCGTCCCTGATCGAGTGGCTTCTATACCCCTTCCCGAAAGTTTACCATAATGATGTATTTGGTTGTATTTCGCTACATCAAAATAGACCGATCCATCTACTATATAGGCTAGGCCCTCTTTAATAATCTTTTCGATCAGCTCGATTTGTTCCAGGATATGTCCACTTGCACAGGGCTCAATGCTAGGAGGTAATACATTCAGCGCCTCCATATTTTTGCGATAGGAATAGGTGTAGCGTTGCGCCACCTCCATAGGACTTACCGTTTCTAGTTTAGCTTGTTGTTCTATTTTGTCTTTGCCCTCATCCAAATCTCTTTCCAGATGGCCTACATCCGTAATGTTCCGTACATAGCGAACCTTATAGTTCAAATGTTGTAGATAACGAAAGATCGTATCAAAGGTAATAGCCGCACGCGCATGCCCTAGATGTGCTTTCCCATAGACCGTTGGGCCACATAAATAGATACCCACAAAAGGCGGCTTGAGCGGCTTAAACACTTCTTTTTGCCTGGTTAAGCTGTTGTAGATCCGTAATATTTGATGCATCTTTGTATCAGTAAAGAATATTTTAGATTTTTGCTAGCGTGCTTCTACTTATTTCCGGTAGATCAATAGTACCAGTACAGTCGCCCTTAGGGCTCAAGGAAAAAGATGATTGTAAAAATACAAAAATAAAATTGCTATGTACGAAAAGATTAGTAAACAGAGTTTAGTAACCAAAGTCTTTAGCATGGTTATCCTAGTGGCATCTGGCTTGTATTTGTGGTTGGTTAGCCCTTCTGCACGAGGTGATAAAAAAAGCTTAGTGGCTGCTACCTGCCTACAGCAGGTAGCAGCCGTGGCCCCCCCTCAACTATTGGAAAAAAGCCCATTGCCATCAGAAGATAAATCACTCGTAAAATCGCTACCCGATTTTACCTATGCAGCAAGAGTGGCTACACCAGCCGTGGTACATATAAAAGCATTTCAGAATCCCAAGCTCCTTAAACGAGACGCTCTGAGTCCTTTAGAGCAATTTTTTAAGGAATTTTTTGGAGATAGGGTATTGGTACCTAAAGAATATGAGCGGCCTGCTCAAGAATCTTCTGGTTCTGGAGTTATTTATACCAATAATGGATACATTATTACCAATAACCATGTGATTGAGGGAGCCGATCAAATAGAAGTGACCTTGCATGATAATCGGTCTTATAAAGCAAAACTGATTGGTGCCGATCCTGGTACGGACTTGGCCCTTTTAAAGATTGACGCATCTGGTTTGCCTGCTTTGATACTAGGCAATTCGGATAAATTACAGGTAGGAGAGTGGGTGCTAGCGGTTGGTAATCCATTTAACCTCTATTCTACCGTTACCAAAGGGATTGTCAGTGCTAAATCTAGACAGTTAGAAGGCTATGGTAACGGCAAGTTACGTATTCAATCTTTTATTCAAACTGATGCAGCCATCAATCCAGGCAATAGCGGGGGTGCGTTGGTTAATTTAGATGGGGAATTGGTAGGCATTAATACAGCTATTTTTGGTTCAAGGTCGGCTTCCTTTGTAGGGTATGGTTTTGCTATACCTGCTTCTTTGGTAAAAAAGGTAGCCGATGATTTCATTCAGTATGGTGCCGTGCAGCGGGTATTCTTGGGTGTAACTATTCAGGATCTCAATGCCGAATTGGCCCAAAAATTTGGTTTAAAAGTAATTAGCGGTGTTTATATTGATTCAGTACAAGACAATAGTCCTTGTGTAAAGTTATTGCAAAAAGGAGATGTGATTACTCAAGTAAATGGCCGTCGTATTAATAAAAGTTCAGAGTTACAAGAGGTAATAGGTTGCTCTAAACCAGGCGATAAGTTAGCCATTACCTTCTATCGTAAAGGGAAAGAGAAGGTTGTTGAAGTATTGTTGAAAAAACAACCTGATGCGATACAAATTGTACAAAAAGGGGATACACTTCAAGTAGAAGGTGCTGTTTTTCAGAATCTTGATGAGAAAACAAAAGCCAAACTTAAGCTCTCTGATGGGGTATTAGTTCAGGAGGTTTTTAGGGGAAAATTTCAAGTTGCTGGCCTGAAAAAGGGTTCTATTTTACTTGCTTTTGATAAGCAACCTGTTGTGAACATAGCCGGTTTAGCTGAAATGATTCGGCGCACTACAGAGCCTGTTTTAATAAAGGTTATGGAACCTAATAATAATACATGGGTTACTAGTTACTTCGTATTTAAGTTAGGTGGTCCTCCTTGCAGTGAGTAGTAAGAGGTGGCCTATTCCTGTGGGGCTTTTATATATATACGAACTATGTTTAGGTACAATGATCAGAAAGAACTGCTTTTTTAAGTTTATCTATAGATGGTGGCTATTGTACTTGGTTAACATAGGGTACATGCCAGTCTATGCAGCGTTGCAGGAAGAAGTGCCTCTACTAGAAACGACTCAAGTTGAGTTATTGGGTACAGATGCTAGTGGTAGGTTAGATCTAACCATTAAAGCATCTGAGATGCGTCAGTACGAAAATGGTAATGTAGCATTAGCAGGTGGCTTAGAAATCATTTTATTGGGTAATAAAACAGATAAAGAAGAAGGGCCTATACACATTCAAGCCGATAGGCTCTCTTACAACAAGGAGCAAGACCTTTGTATGATCGAGGGTAATGTACGGGTTAGCAAACCACAGCAACCATTAAGCATCCAAGCGGAACAGTTATGGTACGATATAAAGCAAGAAATAATCTTTACAGAATTACCTATTGTAATAACAGACAAAGGGCATCTGTTAAAAGGGGCTGGGTTGCGTGCTACAAGGGATTTAACCAAGTATACGATTACTGCGCCTAGTGGAACAGTAGAGATAAAGTAAGCGCCAAATTTAGGAAGGTTCATCCATTATAATACTTTATGCGTGTTTTAATAGGTTGTGGAGGCACAGGGGGGCATATTTATCCTGCTATAGCTATTGCTGATGGCATTAAGCGGCGGTTCCCTGATGCAGTCTTCTTGTTTGTAGGAGCAAGAGGGGGTAAGGAAGTCGGCTTAGTAGTTTCTGCTGGGTATCCGATTAAGCGGATTAGTATAAAGGGGCTTCAAAGAAAGAAGATCCTTAAAAATCTCTTATTGCCTTTTCTGCTTTTAAAAAGTCTCTATCAAGCCAGGTCTATTATTAAATCCTTTAAGCCTGATATTGTTATTGGAACAGGAGGGTATGCTTCTTTTCCTACCCTCTTTGTAGCTGCTATGCAAAAGCTTCCTACCCTTATTCAAGAACAAAATAGCGTTGCTGGGTTGACAAACCAATTGCTTTCTAGGTTGGTGCATAAGGTTTGCACAGGCTATCCAGATGTTATGTTTCCTTGTCCAAGGGAAAAGGTAATCGTGACGGGTAATCCCATACGTACATCACTAACTACCTTCCAAGAAGATCGTATGGATGCACTGGAATATTTTAGTTTTTCTGCCTTTCAGAATAAAAAATGTCTACTTGTGATAGGTGGCAGTGGAGGCGCGAGTGCGTTGAATACGACGATCTTAGAATGGAAAGAGCAATTATGTGCTTTAGATATACAAGTTATATGGGTAACAGGCGAGCGTTATTTTGAGCCTATTCAAAAGGCTATGAAGGAATATCGTTATATAAAATGTTATCCATTTTTAAGTAATATGGAAATGGCTTATGCCGCTGCAGATATTGTTGTATCTAGAGCTGGTGCCTTATCTATTGCAGAGCTTTGTGTTAGGAGAAAGCCAACTATTTTAGTCCCTTCATCAAATGTAGTTGGGGATCATCAAACCAAGAATAGCTTACCATTAGCTACTCGGGGAGCGGTTATCCATATCTCAGATCAGGAATGTCCTATTTTACTGATCCCTAAAGTAATGGAATTATTAAATGATGAGGCGCAACAATTAGAGCTCGTCAAACGCATGGAGCCGTTTACCCTTTTACATGCGAAGGCACAGGATAAAATAGTCGATGTAGTCGCTGATTTGGTCCAATTAAAAGGTGATGGGTAAGCTCAAACCGGCTCTGTCCACTTAAGTGTGTAAATTATTTTTTATTTATTGCAGTCTATTTTCAAATTTAATTAAAAAATGGGCTATAGCCTCACTCCAATTATGAATAGGTATAGTCCACTTCCTGGTCATGTAGTTAATAGTTAAATATAATGTTTTAAAGACAGCTGTATCGTTAGGAAATACCCTTTTATTTTTGGTGACTCTACGGAATTGGCTATTTGCAGATTCCAGAGCATTTGTTGTGTAAATGACTCTTCGTATGGCGCTAGGGTACTGTAAAAATACCATCGGGTTATCCCAATTAGTATACCAAGATTTAGCTATTTGTGGGTATTGTTTATCCCATTTGCTAGCAAAAGTTTCTAATGCCATAAGTGCTTCTTCCTCATTAACTGCTGTATAAATTGGCTTTAAATCAGCAACTAATGCTTTTCTATCTTTATAAGAGACATACTTCAAGCTATGCCTAATTTGGTGAACGATACAGAGTTGGTGATCTGTTTTAGGATATACAGCAGCAATTGCCTGAGACATACCTGATAAATTATCTGTACAGGCAATGAGCATATCGTGCATACCACGATTTTTGAGTTCTGTTAAGTTCCCTAACCAAAACTTAGCTCCTTCATTTTCACTCATCCACAGTCCTAAAACATCTTTTATGCCTAACTTGTCTATACCTAAGGCGACATAAACTGCCTTATTAAGGATACGCTTATCCTGCCTAACTTTAACTACAAAACAATCGAAAAAAACGATAGGATAAACGGCCTCTAAGGGACGATTTTGCCATATTTTAACATCTTCAATAACAGAATCGGTAATATTACTTATCAGGCTTTCACTAACTTCTGCGCCATATAATTCTTGTATTTGAATCTGAATATCTGATAGGCTCATCCCTTTAGCATATAGAGATAAGATCTTATCATCTAAACCAGGTATTCGTGTCGTACGTTTAGGTAATAAAACAGGTTCAAAAGTGGAGGCTCTATCCCTGGGGACTCCAACCGATATAACCCCATTATCACTCATAACTTGCTTACTAGATAAGCCATTACGTGCATTATCTGAATCACTACGTGCATACTTAGTATACCCTAAATGGGTATCCATTTCTGACTCTAAGGCTTTTTCTACAAGGCGTTTGCTTAATTCTTTAAGTAAGCCACCTTGATCAAATAAGGTGGATAGATCTACACCTGATTCTAGAAGAACGTCTATGGCTTTGCTTATGCCATCTTTAGCGGTATCTTTGCTTTTCATTGTCTTAAGTTTTAAGTGGTAGCATATACAGAAATATAAAATCTAAATAATATTTACACACTTAAAACGAAAGACTCAAATGTCCCGATCGATCAGTATGTGTATAGATTGGGTTCACCCCAACATCATTACCCTCTTTGTGGTCTTAATGCTCTTTTGCTATGCCCGTATTGGGAGTATGCGTATCATTACTTTTACAGATGCAGTACAACTTCTTTGTCTTTTTTCTAATCATTCCTTTTCTAACTTTTTCGCTATTTGAAGCAACTGGCAAGCCTGAAATAGGCTCTTTTTTACGCATACAAGAAAATTTTCAGCTGAATCAGTTAGGACAATTTGAACCCAAACAGTTGGCTATTTTTACACTCTTCCTCTCTAGCCTAGTGTCAAGTATCAATCCGCCGATTGTGCAGAAAATTTATAGGTCTGCGAATTGCTTTCAAGCCGGTATGGTTTTTTTCTTGACGGGTTGTTTAAGTCTATTTGTAGGCTTTTTTATCATGCTATTGGGTTTATATATACCTTTATAGCGGCGCCACACCTAGCTGTAGCAGACGTTTGGCGCTATATACTAGGCCATATTTCGCCGATCTGTAAAGGGTTTGTGGTCATGAGCTTGCTAGCTATGGCTATGTCTACAGCTGATACCTATTTAAACAGTTGTTCGGTTATGTTTAGTAATGATATAGCAAGTAGTATGATGGCAAAAAAGTCCGTTCCGTATCATTATCAACTCCGATTGGCTAAGATCGCTGTGCGCTTTATAGGTATCATTACGATCCTACTCAGTTTTTATTGCAGTGATCTATTTGCTTTACTGAAATTGCGTTTTGATTGCTTTATACCTATCGTAACAGCTCCTTTTATCTTAGCTGTTTTAGGCTTTAGGGGTGGTTCGCATACTGCTTTAATAGGTATGGCTACAGGCCTGTTGACCATTCTAGGTTGGAATAAATGGATTGAGCCAACTACAGCTATGCATGGCTCCTTTATAGCAAAGGTAGCCAATGGACTGGCTATGGTGATTACGTATTGTTTAAGTCCTAAGCAAAAAAAATATTAGACCTTCTTCGAAACCTATTTCTAATAGTCATTTTGGGGCTGGTCTATGCTCCTCTCACATACACCTAGTATGCTGCGGTGCTCGACTGCGCTTCTCCTAAAAATTGCGCGCTACAAACAGGTTTCACAGAAGCTCTACCAAGGTAAACAGATATAAGCAATCTCTATTCTATAATCCATAACCTTTGCCAATCATTAACATATAGTTAAAGGCCTCTTGATATTCATTCTTAATTTTACCTTCTAAAATCGCCTCTTTAACCGCTTCTTTAATAAGACCTACCTGAGCAGATGGTTTTAAGCCAAATGTTTCCATAATAACTACACCTGTAATAACCGGTTGAAAATTTCTAACTCGATCGCGTGCTTCTACTGCTAATACCCGCTTTTTAACCCGATCAAAGTTAGCCAAATATTGTTGGACTTTTAATTCATTTTTAGAGGTAATATCAGCCTTACATAACAAAAATAAATCCTCTAAATCATCTCCAGCCTCATATAAAAGACGACGTATAGCCGTATCCGTTACCTCCTTTGCCAAAGCTATAGGACGTAAATGCAATCTAACTAGTTTTTGTACATATCCAAGGGTCTCCTTACTGGTAGGAAAGCGCATCCTTTTAAACAACCTAGGTAACATTTTGGCGCCCAGATCTTCGTGGCCATGAAAAGAAAAACCATGCACAGGATCAAATTTTTTAGTCAATGGCTTGGCGATATCATGAAAAACAGCTGCCCAACGAAGCCATAATTTAGAAGCGTGCTTGACTAAGTTGTCCAACACTTCGAGGGTATGAAGGAAATTATCTTTATGGGAGTGGCAACCAATTTGGGCTTTCCCTGAAAGCGCTTGCAGTTCTGGTAGAACAATCGACAATAGGTTGGTATCAAATAAGAGTTTAAAGCCATAAGCAGGTCTATCTGTAGCCATCATTTTATGGAGCTCTTCGGAAATACGTTCCTGTGCTACAATAGCTAATCGATCTCGAACAGCCGTCATGGCCACCAATGTTTCTGGTGTGATACTAAAATTCAACTGAGCCGCCAGTCGTATGGCACGGATGATGCGCAATGGATCATCCGAAAAGGTTTGCTGGGGGGCACAAGGCGTTCTGATTAACCGGTTTATTACATCTTGCTGTCCATTAAATGGGTCTAGTAAGCTGCCATAAGTTGCGCTATTTAAAGAGATCGCCATTGCATTAATGGTAAAGTCCCGACGCATTTGATCATCAGATAGTGTACCAGTGGTTACACTTGGATTACGAGAAGTCAGCAGGTAGGATTCTTTTCTAGCGCCTACAAATTCTACCACCCACCCATTCCACTGCAACATGGCAGTACCAAAATTTTTAAAAAGGCTAACGGGCACATCCTTATATTGTGCAACCGCCTCTGCCAGAGCCATACCATCCCCTACACAGACAATATCAATATCTTTAGAGACACGCCCTAACAATAGATCACGCACAAATCCCCCTACTACATAGGTCTCTAAGTGAAGGGCATCAGCAATCTCTCCGATTTGGCGCAAGACCGGATGATGCGCTATCCCACCCAACTGCAACATAGCCGCTTTACTTTTTACACTTTCCAAGATTCTATTTTTTAAATAATAGGTGCGTTGCGTATGCACCGTTAAGCAGCAGACGGCACCTCCCCTTCTTCCTCTACAAAGGTTTCCGCTTGCACTTCATAAAAGGCTTCGTCTATAGATTCGACTACTTGCTCTATCACCTGCTCATTGTTAAGCTCAGAAAGTCCAGGTTTTACCGAAACACCTACTTTATTACCATGACAGGCACCCTCTACTTTTATACATTGAAAGTTTTGCTTAACCAACCCTTCTGCATGTTGTGTACGAACAGTAAGCAACATATCATGTGCACAATTTGGATCATCACCAATCAACGCCGCATAAACAGCATTAAGCTCAGCCAGTTCTTGAGGCTGAATAGAGGAAGGAAACGGCTCAAAAAGCTTAGAAAAATCAGTGCAAACACCTGCAATAGCAGTAATAGGCACATCAAAATTTTCTAGACCTGAGGCAACATAATGGCGAATAAAATCACTGTCTGGCATTAAATCTGCAGCTCCTGGATATCTTTTTTCCATGACGTACGGAACTAATTTGGCATATAATCCAGGCCATATACTTGCTAATTCCGGCATGAATTTAAGAAAATACCCTCTTACATCCTTGCTATACGCTGCTCGTATGGCATTTAAGGTTATTTTTATCTTTTTAAATTTTTGTTTAAACGCCCCGGCATCTTTGATATGGCGCATTACTGGAGCGCCTTTCCAAGGTGTACCTATAGTAATCAATTTATCGATTACTATCCCATTTTCAGATTTCAAACGATCCCCATATTCTTTAACGAGGGTAAAAGCCCGTAATCCCCCTTGGCTATGACCTACTAATACAACATGGCCACCAGTAAGAACCTTTGTTTGAATCTCTTCATAAGCTAATTTGGCTTGCTCCTTAATCGATAGGTTCATAGTAGGAGAAGGAGAAAAGGAACCTTTTTTGTTCAAATCTTTTGCAACACTTTCTAAGGCAACTACAATAGCATATGGGAACTTACGTTTTAAAGCTGCTTGCATAGCATGAAAATCATGGGAAACTCTATGCAACCCATGTAGCAATACAATCACTTGTTTACCCGCTTCTACCTTCGCTACCCGTTTTTTGCGTTTTTTTACTTTTTTGATGGGAGGTTCAAGGTTATCTAAACTAGTTAGATTGGGTACATCATCTAGCTTGTGCTCATCCTTCCCTTTTAGTTGATTGCGTTGTTGAGGGGTATTGTCTTTTTTCAATACGGCTTGTGAGCCTAATAAGGGGTGTTTACCTGAGTTAGGCAGTTTTTGTCGACTATCAGCACAAGGCTTACCCGTACAACCCAAGGCCAAACCAATCATCAAACTAGACCGATAGATGGAAATAAGGGCCCTACAAATGGCTATAACATGACGCATGCTGATAAAATGGTGTAAAAAATAGCTGATAGATATAGAATAAAATGCTTTAGAGGCTCCCTAATTAAGCAAATATAGTACTTTTGAGCTATTGTAGAAAGCTAGACCTCCTGCGAAACTTATTGCTAAGGGCCATTTTGGTATCGAAGCTAGTCTATGCTTCATCAAAATAGATCTAGGAGGCTGCGGTGCTGGACTGCGCTTCTCCTACAAATTGCGCACCACAAATAGGTGACGCAGAAGCGCTACTGCAGCAGCTAAGCAGGGGGTATGCACGCACCTTTGTTTGTCCTTTATCCAACTATTTATTAAATTGCTCCTCTACGCATCGCTTACAACCAGTTGTAAGGCATAATCCCTAAAAAGCATGCTGACTTAGATCACATCAAGTAGTAAAATAGTCTATCACTATGGAACCAGCCTATCTTTCTGGACTTAATCAGATGCAAAAAAAGGCAGTCATCGATACCGAAGGCCCATCGATTGTTGTAGCAGGTGCTGGATCAGGTAAAACCAAGGTTCTAACCGCCAGAATCGCCCATCTGCTTCAAGAAAAAAAAGCGGCACCTGACCAAATTCTTGCCTTAACCTTTACCAATAAAGCGGCTGCTGAAATGCGTCATCGCATAACGGGTGTAGTAGGTAATGGCGCACAGGCTATATGGTTGGGCACCTTTCATAGTGTCTTTATGAGATTATTGCGTCAGGAGGCTAATAGCTTGGGATATCCCTCCCATTTTAGTATTTATGATACAGATGACAGCAAATCACTGATTAAACAAATCACCAAAGCACTCGATCTTGATGATAAGGTATATAAACCAGGGGTTATACTAGGACGTATTTCTCATGCTAAAAATAGGTTGATTACACCAGAGGCTTACGCAGCAGACCCAACCTACCAAAAGGAAGATGCCTACATGCGCATGCCTAGATTCAGTGAAATTTTTTTAAGATATACCAACCACTGCCTACAAGCCGGTGCAATGGATTTTGATGATTTACTCGTACAGACCTACAAGTTGTTACATGAGTTCCCTGCATCAAGCACAAAGTACCAACAAAAATTTCATTATCTATTGATTGATGAATTTCAAGACACCAATCTGGTTCAGTATCAGATTGCCAAAAAACTGGCTGCCCATCATCAGAATATCTGCGTCGTGGGGGATGATGCACAAAGTATTTATGCTTTTAGAGGGGCGAACATTCACAATATTTTACATTTTGCCCACGACTACCCCAACCACCAGATGATCAAATTGGAGCAGAACTATCGTTCTACACAACATATCGTAGATGCCGCCAACCTCATTATTAGCCACAATGAAAGGCAGTTAAAGAAAAAGGTTTGGACAGCCAATCCTTTAGGAGAACCGATTCAGCTGCTCAGGACGATGTCAGATCGAGAAGAAAGCCAATTGGTCGTAGATAAGCTGCTAGCAGAAAAGCTGAACCACCAGCTCCGCTATCGCGATTTTGCTATTTTATACCGAACCAATAATCAATCCCGTAACTTTGAAGAAGCACTACGTAAAAAGAATATTCCTTACCGCATTATAGGTGGGCTCTCTTTCTACCAGCGTAAAGAGGTAAAAGACCTATTGGCCTATTTGCGTTTTGTAGTAAACCCTAATGATACAGAAGCCTTTAGAAGGATTATTAATTTCCCTAGAAAGGGTATTGGGCCCACCACGATTGATAAAATATTTGCTATTGCAGCAGAAAAAGCACTGCCACTCTGGACGGTACTGCATAGCTTACATGACTTTTTAAGTGGCGCCGCTGCAACAGCTGTCTCCCGTTTTGTATCCCTCATTGAGATGGCAACACTAGAAAACGAAAATGCCTACACAATAGCCAACTATATGGCCAAAGCATCTGGCCTACTAAAAGAACTACATGAAGATAAAACGGTAGAAGGATTAACCCGCTATGAACATATCCAAGAACTACTGAATAGTATCAAACAGTTTGTAGATCACCCTGAAAACAATGATCCAAGCCTAGGTAGTTTTTTACAAGAAATCGCATTGATTACCAGCGCAGATAAAGAAGAACCGCATGAAGACACCGTTACATTAATGACCATTCATGCTTCTAAAGGCTTAGAATTCAAATATGTCTATCTGGTGGGCATGGAAGAAGAACTCTTTCCTTCCGCTATGATGTTGGGCAGCCAAGCAGACTTAGAAGAAGAAAGGCGTCTTTTCTATGTAGCGGTTACCCGTGCAAAGCTCAAATTAACCCTATCTCATGCTTTAAGCAGATACCGATTTGGTAAAGTAACCAACGTTCAGCCTAGTCGGTTTTTAAAAGAGGTAGGGGGCCATATAGCGGCTCAATCGGTAGCTAAATCTTCCCTAGTTGCTGCCACCGCAAAACCGATGCAAAAGCACAAGCTAAGTGGATCCGTTAGAAAGATAGGCAGCACTTCACCTGCTCCCCCTATAGCCGATCTATCTACCCTACAAGTTGGACATGCCGTACATCACCTCCATTTTGGTGTAGGAAAAGTGTTGAAATTAGTAGAATCTGCAGGCATGCGTAAAGCAGTGATTCTTTTTCATAAATTTGGAGAAAAGACCCTCTTATTGAATTATGCAAAATTAGACATATTGCCTTCCATGCAGAAGGCCTAATAGATCTCTTTTGAGGCTCGCTTATGCTTTTGCAGCCATTTATTATAACCCAATAACTCATAATGTACGACTATAATACAATTCGATCGCCCTTAATGCTTAAAGAATATGGTAGAAACATACAAAAGCTTATGGAGCAACTTACAACCATTGAAGACAAAGCGATTCGCACCCAAAAAGCCTATGGTATTGTAAAGCTTATGGAAGTGGTTAACCCTAATGCAGTATCGCCACAAAAACGGTGGGATAACCTTTTCATACTATCAGATTACAAATTAGATATTGATAGCCCTAGTCCCAAACCTACTAAGAGAGAAAATAACCAACAGCACTATGTGCATATGCCCTTTATGCAGCTGATCAAATACAAATATTATGGGCGACATATGGAGACCCTCCTGAAAAAACTCATTACCCTTTCAACGGTTAAAGAGCAAGAACAGATGCTTATAACCATTGGAAAGCTCATGCGCCGCTTTAGCAGTACATGGAACAACGACTACATCAACAATGAAAGAATTATGCAGGATATCAAGCGGATGCTTCCAGATGAGACCACGCTTGATCTAGAAATCATACGCACCCTACCAGATGAGGGAGCCAACGGTCAAAAAGCTAGAAACAAACATCACCTAAAATCTAATGCTGCTAAAAAGTAGCCCAGCCGATAGCTTGCTAAGGATAGGCGAGCCTGGAAAGCAATAAGACTAAAAATTATAATTACTGAAAATGAGTAAATTTATTATCAATGGGGGGCGCCAGTTGTCTGGAGCCATTAAGCCACAGGGGTCAAAAAATGAAGCCTTACAAGTGCTGTGTGCCACCTTATTGACCAATAAAATAGTAACCCTACACAATTTGCCTAATATTACAGATGTCCAAAGTATTATGAAACTATTGGCTCTGTTGGGCGTTCAAATTGCGCCATTAGGTAATGGAATCTATCAGTTTTGTGCGGCACACCTTAACAAAGATGCCATGCTTAGCACAACATTTCGCCAGGAATATACAAAAGTAAGGGGCTCTATTATGTTATTGGCCCCTCTTTTAATTCGTTTTAAGCAAGTCGTTATAGCGCAGCCTGGCGGAGATAGGATTGGACGAAGAGGGCTACATGCACATTTTGCAGGCTTAACGCAGCTGGGCATTTCTTTTCATGGAGCTGGGGCCACTTGGGTAGCCCAATGCGCTGGATTACAGGGAACCGATGTACTAATGCCAGAAGCATCGGTAACAGGAACGGCTAATTTGATTATGGCTGCGACCATGATCAATGGTACAACCATGATCTACCCTGCAGCTTGTGAACCGCATATACAGCAACTCTGCCATATGCTGGTAGCAATGGGTGCGCGGATTAGTGGTATTGGATCTAACCTATTAACCATAGAGGGGGTACCCGAACTAAAGGGTACAACGCACACCATCTTACCAGACATGTTGGAAATTGGTAGCTTTATCGGGTTGGCTGCAGCCACCCAATCGGCGCTCACCATTACCAATGTACCTATTAAACTTTTTGCACCCGTTTGGCATTGTTTTGAAAAGTTGGGTATTCTTCTAGAAAAACACCCAGATACAGATACATTACATATTCCAGCCCAATCCTGTTATATTATTCAAACAGAGATGGATGGAAACCTCGTAACGCTTTATGATGCGGTTTGGCCCGGCACACCTGCTGATTTACTAAGTATTGCAGTAGTAGCTGCTGTACATGCACAAGGCCATATTCTGGTCCATCAAAAAATGTTTGAAAGCAGACTCTTTTTTGTAGACCATTTGATTGAAATGGGGGCACGACTGGTACTATGCGACCCGCATAGGGTACATATAGTAGGTCTAGGCAATAGCCATAAACTACATGGCATCCATATGAGTTCCAGTGACATCAGAGCAGGGATCGCTTTATTAATTGCCGCACTAGCAGCAGAAGGCACTAGTACAATTGAAAATATTGGTCAAATTGATCGAGGATATGAATACATTGACCAGCGCCTCAATGCCTTAGGCGCATCGATTGAAAGAATTTAGTGGAACCTGAGCCTATAATTTTAGCCGTCTGCTGGTAAGCTTACTATAATTCAAATTACAACTAATTTGTATTAAATTTATACCATACAGTAGACGTCTAATACATCTATAAATATAAACCAGTAATCGATGCAAACTGATTTAGTTATTATAGCCCTATTCTTAGCCTTAAACATCCTGATTGGGCTCTATCATGCTAAAGGCGTGAAAACATTTAGGGATTATGACCTAGGGAATGCATTGTCTACATTCACTATTGTTTGTTCTTTGGTAGCCAGCGTGACGCATATAGGTATTTTAGGCGAAATAGCTGATTACTATTTTTTTGGATTTAAAAACTTAATAGCCTTCTTAATCTTACTGTTAACAACCTACCTTGGATCAAGGGTGTTAACCGTACGCATGTCTGAATTTTTAGAAGATTTTTCTATAGCGGAATCTATTGGTAAGCTTTATGGTCCCGTAGCACGTAAAATCACAGCCACTATTGTGGTGCTGGTTATGTTAAGTTTGGCCGTAGCACAGCTTAAGGTCGTACTAGAAATCGTTCATTTTACACTTTCAGGTATGACACAAGGTGTTACGTATTGGCTTCCTATTGCTACAGGATTGGTGGTTATTCTATATTCGGCATCTGGTGGAGCTAGATCAGTTGCTATGACTGATGTTCTTCAATTTCTCTGTTTTGGGTGTACTTTTTCCTTTAATTTCCTTTCTATTACTGCGCGATTCGAAAATAGCTCTTGTAGAGGGATGGGCAAGCTTAAAACAACTCTCACAGTTTGTAGACTGTAGGTATATATTTTCAACCTAGTCACTAAAGAAAAATTTCTTCTTTGCGATTCGCGCATGGTTAGTTATCCTTGCTCCACTGTATATACAAAGACTGTATATGGCTAAATCTATTCAAAAAACTAAAAAAGCCCTTACGAGCACTGCAATCACTTTTTTTTGTATAAGTCTATTGGTATGCTGTATAGCCATTACGTTGCATCTAGGGGGACATAGATTGGAAAGCAAACATAATGTGATCCATTATCTAATTAATCTGACTCAGATTCCAGGTATAAAGGCCATCATAATGATTACGGTACTTGCCCTACTGATGTCTACGATTGACTCTGCTTTACATTTGTTATCAGTTGTTTTTGTGCACGATATATTACCATTATCATCTTTTCAAGGGGTAAATGGATCCATCAAAAAATTAAAAGCAGTTAGAGTAACGATTTTAGTGATGGGCATACTAGCCTTATATAGTGCACTAATCTACAAAGGCGATATTTATAAACTTATCGCAAAAGGAACGGAGGTCTACATACCTGTTGTAAGCCTTCCATGGGCAATGGCCATTTTAGGCTTTAGGCCACGTAGGGCAGTTATAGTGATCACTATGGCTACTTCTGGAATCTTTATATTATACGCAAGGTTTACCCAGTCTTATACCTACCACGAAGTCAATATAAACCTAGCTGTTGCTATGATGATTAGCTTTTGTACGCTTATTTTTGGCCACTATCTCCTTCCGAAACGCCTCAATACTGGATGGGTAGGGATCAAAGATCGTAGCGCATTAGATTTACAGAATCAAGAAACCAAGCGTTAGTGGTTCAGGTGTTTAGAGCAATGTAAAGCTTTAGCAACTAAAAAATATTGGAGAAACCTTTTTCCAAAACAGAATAGTACCTTTATAGGACTGGGTATCTACTTAATCAGTAGTACGCTTGCAGCCTTATGGTCTATGCAGCAAGTCTATTTTTTCCCTATATCTATTGGTGCATAGCTGTAATGGCACTTGGAACTATGCTAACGATCTATCCAGCGTTGCACACTTATTAAACAGGGCGGTCCGCTTATACGCCATGGTATATGGCCTGGGTTACTGTTTATACTGCTTTTTGTTGCCCCGATACAATTTGCAAAGCTTGGACACTTTAGTCCTATGGTTTGTGCATTGGTTATCGCTAGCATAGGAATCGGTGTTGTTCTTTTATCCTTAAAAATAGCCATAGGCATGCTATGTTTAGCTATAATGGTAGGTCGATGGACACCGCCTAGTCTGCCTTTTTGGCATTTATTTTGCTCCCATTATAATGGGGCTTCTATAGAAATGGTCTTTGCGGTAGCCATTGGGGTAGCTGCCTTGATAGGTTGTAGTATCTACAAATACATACGTAATCAAGCTGATGTAAAACTTAACGTTATAGAGCTAGCTCGAAGCTATGAACGCAAAGCTACTCTAGAATCCCTCTATAGCCAAGTGAACTGGTCTAGACTAGACCCTACCTATGGTAGTGACATGTTACAAACCATTGGTGAAACGTTGAAAGCACCTTCTCAATACCTTTATGCCCATGGGCAGGACAAGCTTGGAGACGATATCAGCCGTTTGATCGAACAATTGAATGGGTTGAGCCATCTATTGCTGCAAAGCGCCAAAAAAGCCTACAGCCTAAAGCTTAATAAGCAAGCACTCCAGCCAGTAGCCATTCAACCTGTTATCTTAAAAGTGCACACTAACATTCGCGCATTAGGGGAGCCTATACAGTTGCTATTGCGCTACCAAACAGAAGTCAAAGCGTTCCTAACAGAGCTGACGCTGTTCGAACGTCTTTTAACACTATAAACCTATTGGCAACCAGTAACTGTGAACAAGCTACAGATCATGTCGTTACCCTAACCATTGCTGATACCATGCTGCGCTACCATTATACAAACGCTATTCAAAAGAGTACAAAAGCGACTACCCTACCTGCATTGGCCTTTTTCATTAGTACAAGTACGGATGTGCAAAGTGTGCTACCTCTATACGATATAGTACAGATGAAATAACCTTTGCTTACTTACCTAAAACAGAAAATCAGCTTTATCAAGCAGAGAGTAGGCAAATTGTGCAAGCACATAGTGGTTATGTTGAAGTAATAGAAACCAAAGAAGCCGTAACTGCTCTTTACGTATTACCCATAGCCCACGAAAAAGTCAGGCATGCCTAGCCAAAAAACCAACAGACCATCATTAGACCGATTCAAGATTTATTCTTGCAGAATTATAATTCATTTATTATCTAATTCAATAAGAAAGAATTAAGTAATAAGGCCATTGCAATAGAAGGGTAGGGCTCTTGTATAACCTAGTTCTTGTGCTATAGACTTAACCTTAACGCCTATGCTTTTACAGGTTTACATATTAGTACATTGTAGTAGTTAGGATTTAATCTGACAGGCAGTAAAAATTAGTGTCTAAAGTTGTCAGTTAAGTCTAATGTGTCAGTCATGCTTTTAAGATACGAGATTTGATTATTTCTTTCAAAGACTAATTCTTTACTATCCTCCCAAGTTTGTCTAGGTGTTTTTCCGTAACAATACTTTCCAGAATGTGGTCGCTCATGATTATAGTAATGGAACCATCTATCTAAATCCTCTTGAAAATCATCCAGATTCGTATAGATCTTTTTACGCATAGCTGTATCAAAGAATTCCTGTTTCATCGTTTTATTAAAACGTTGGCAGAAGCGATTTGTTTGAGGAGAATAGGCTTTAGTGACCGTATGTTCTATATTCTCTATACTTAAAAACAACTCAAAAGCATGATGTTCTATTTTTCCTTTATATTCTGTACCACGGTCTGTTAGTATACGCAAGATAGGTATGTTTTCATCTTGATAAAAAGGTAACACTTTATCATTTAACATATCAGCTGATGTGATGGCTGTTTTTTCAGTATAGAGTTTTGCATGAGCTACTCGAGAATAGCTGTCTATAAATACTTGCGTATAAACTTTACCTATACCTTTAAAATTACCTACATAATAAGTATCTTGATAACCTAAGTAATCAGGATGTTCTGTATCAATCTCTCCACATGCTTCTTGTTCGTTTCTACGTTTTTCTAGTGCTACTAGCTGAGATTCAGTTAGAACAAGTCCATCTTGAGCCATTTTAGCCTCTAAAGCCTTAAGCCGTTTCTTTATATTGTTTAAATCATTGCGTAGCCAGATAGACCTTACACCACCAGGAGAAATAAGAATACCTTCTTTTTTTAATTCATTCGATACCCTAAGTTGGCCATAGGCTGGATAGTCTATAGAGCCATATCTACTACTGCTTTTTCTATGCTAGGATCTACTCTATTAGCTAGAATAGGTTTCTTGCGGCTTATTTCATATAGGGCTTCTTGACCTCCTAATTCATACAAGGATTTAAAACGGTAGTAGCTATCTCGGGGGTATAACCCATACTTTTACACGCTGAAGAAATGTTGCCTAACGTTTTGGCTAGTTCCAATAGACCTAATTTCGGTTTGATAATTTTTTGATATATGTTCATAATAATCATAATTTATATCTGTACAAAGTTAACAATTGTCAGATTAAATCCTAACTACTACAGCTGTAGACAAACGACTTGATGCGCTTGCGCATGATAATACGATACTCGAAGTCCGTCATAAGCATATGAATTATAGTTAGCCATTGCTGTTTCTTTTAGCTTTAGCAACCACTTTAGCGCTTTTCTGTTTAGCTAGTTTAATGTTTTTTTATGATTGGATTTACTGATCCTAGAGTCTAGGCTAGCTTTAGCTTTCCTAAGATTGCCTAGCAGGCCCAATGTGAGCGAAGCTAAAATATGACAACATTTGCGATTGAGGTTATTATTTTTTTTCCGAATTTTTCAGTCCATTATATGCCTATGCCAAGTCTCTCTACTGAGCCATCATCTTGACTGTAAAAGTGATGTTGGCACCATTGGGTCAATGGGTACTAATTTTTTAAAAAACTAGCTATTTCCGCTAATGTTTCATCCAATTCCCGCTCTGCATCATGAGAAGAAATGTAGCCAGGGTATTGGTCGAATTTGGTTTTAATAGTGCTTGAACGCTTCTTCCAGCTACCGCCTTTGGTTCCATGCAGAGGGATTAATTTAGCATGTAAATGGTTTACGCCATATCCTTCAAATACAAGAGCTGTTCGGGCAACAGTTGGAAATTTATCGACCAACAGGTTGGATACTTGTTTGGCCGCTTGCATTAACCCATTGATCTCTTCTGGTCTATGATCAAAAATATAGCTACTCAGGTGGTGCTTAGGTATCACCACGGTAAACCCTTCTGTATTAGGAAATATCGATAGAAAAGCCATGTAAGCACTATCTTCCCATATCTTATAACAAGGTGCTAACCCAGTTGCGATCTGGCAAAAAATACACCCTTGAGGGGATGGATCAGTAGGTATTTGCATGGTATTTTAGTTGTGGTTGCTTGCAGGCGTTATGGGCCTGCATGAACTGGTTAAAATCTAGTTAACAAGTTTGAATAAACCAAGCTTAACGCTATTGCATATATAGAGGCGCTCCTGGGGAACAAACTACTTCAATTGACATCATTTCCTGAGCGACTATCCTTTTGACATATGGAATTTTGAATAGCTACTTGTTGTGCCACCATTTCAGCAATGGTATGAAAAGGAGTAAGTGATGTACAGGGTATGGTACCTAAATCTCCGTGCGAGCAAATCATTGGAAGCAATGGAATTTGCCCTAAAAAGGGTATGGATGCTTGCTTTGCTAGCTGTTTACCGCCATCTTTTCCAAAGATATAATGGGGGTTGTTCCCCACTGCTTGGTCTGGCAAGAAATAGGACATATTTTCTATCAATCCTAAGATGGGTACCTTGATCTGTTCTTTTTTAAACATAGCAATCGCCTTTTTAGCATCAATTAATGCAATTTTTTGCGGTGTAGTAACCACTATAGCGCCTGTAATGGAAACCGTTTGTACCAAGGTAAGGTGAATGTCACTGGTTCCGGGGGGAAGGTCGATTAATAAATAGTCTAAGGTACCCCAATCTGTATCCTGTAATAATTGTTTAAAAGCTGCACTGGCCATAGGCCCACGCCATACAATGGCCGCTTCCCTATTCGACAAAAAGCCAATAGAAAGCAACTTCACATTATGGCGATTTATCGGGAGGATATGGCTCTTTCCCCCTTCTTTGACCACCGTTGGTTTGATAGTTTCACACCCCCACATCGTGGGAATAGATGGCCCAAATATATCCGCATCTAAAAGTCCTACATGTGCGCCATAGTTGGATAGTGCGTGGGCCAAATGTGTAGCAATGGTAGACTTGCCCACACCACCCTTTCCAGAAGCAATAGCAATAATATTTTTGACGCCAGGCAAGATAGGGGAGGGAGAACGTCCTGAAGTGACTTTGGATGTGAATTTAATTACAATTTCAAAATCATCCATTACTGCTTGACGAATGGCTTGTATACAGGCCTGCTTCATGACTTCTTGTAACGGACAGGCTGGGGTAGTCAGTATAATAGTAAAAGAAATAGTTGTGCCATCTATATAAAGCCCATCAATCATGTTCAAGGATACTAGATCTTTCTTTAAATCAGGGTCATCTACCTTGCGCAAGGCTTCTAATACCTTTGTTTTTAAGCTGTTCATGATTGCTTCTTTGGTTCATTCTATGGATTGGGAACTTATATAAATAGCTGATTGCTTTTGTCGCCCTTAAATTAAGGTGAAATTTATAAAAATTTTTATAAATTTGACTCGCTGTGAAATTCCATCAAGCGGTTATACCTGTACTGAATAGTATATTTTAGGACAAAAAGATAGCACCAACCATTTGTTTAATACAAATAATATGCCTATATATGGTCGTTGACCTGAGCTAAGTCTCGCATGTAAGGCTTATGTATTTTTTGATTTTGTTTCTCTAATCCTTATGCTGATGCAGCCAAGAAAAGTTGGGTTTATAGTTTTTGTATTGCTGTTTTTGGTATGCCTCTGTTTTTTTAAAACTTTTTCCAGCAACCTTGCCTTAGGCGTAGATTTTATAGAAAGAGCCCATTTTAATGAAGATGGATCGGGTAAATTGAGTATTAAAGTAGATCTAACGAAGACCAAAAATTTAATTTCGGTCATTAAATATTTAAATAAAGACTATAAATATCAAGGTATAACTAAATCTATTGGCTATAAGGCTTTTAGTAAGGCCCAAGCGCGCTTACAAAAAATAGCTGATATCGGCCAGGTCGTTGTGCAATACGATGAAGCCATGCTTACCTTTCAGCTAGAATTTAGTTTTAATACGATTCACGCTCTTAATAAGGCTATGCGAAAAATTAGTAAAGGGTTGGATCCTGCTAAGATCACCTATTTTAGCCTTGATGATGCGCTGTTTGTTCGTCAGGATGTAAATGGCATTGCCCAAAAAATACTCTTTTACCAAAAATATGATAACTGTTTGGTAAAAAGCTTAGATTTAGCCTCCTTTTTTAAGGAAACTACCTATACGACCATCTATACGTTCTATAAAAAAATTGAAAGTTATAGTAATCCACTAAGCGAGCTAACAAAGGAGAGAAAGAGCATACGCATTACCCATTATGTCTTCGCGCCTGATCAGATAGAAGACTCTATAGGAAATCGCATTCATCTTGAAAGATACTAATCAATAAAGTAGTTTTTAAATTTTTATGAAAACCAAGTATACCCACTTAGAAGAAAGAATAGAGGCCTTAAAGGACTGCCTTTGACTATGTTGGTAAAACGAGTCAACTCCAGCTATTAGAAGCAGCAGTTGCAGCTCCTGCATTCTGGTCAAATCCAGCCAAAGCCCAACAAACCATTCAAAAAATTAAAGGCTTAAAAGAAATAATTGACCAATTCAATGCACTACAGGCTCAATGGGAAGAGCTTCTTGTATTAGAGGCCTTATTTGCTGAAGATGCTGTAGCGCAAGAAGCGTTAGCATCTTCAGCATTATCCCTTGCTACACTATTAGAGGAAGTTGAGTTAAAAAAAATGTTGGATGGCGAAGAGGATCATTTAAATGCAGTTATAGATATAAAGCCGGGTGCAGGTGGCACAGAAAGCCAAGATTGGGCTGAAATGTTGGTGCGTATGTATACCATGTGGGCCACTAAAAAGGGTTATCTGGTTAAAACGATTCACTACCAACCAGGGGATAGTGTGGGTATCAAAGCTGTGACCCTAGAAGTGATCGGTGCCTATGCGTATGGATATATAAAAGCAGAAGTGGGTATTCATCGCCTGGTCCGTCTCTCTCCTTTTAATGCGGCAGGTAAGCGCCATACTTCGTTTGCATCTATATATGCAGCGCCTGTTATCGATGACTCCATAAAAATTGAAATACAACCCGCAGATTTAAGTTGGGATACCTTTCGGTCTGGTGGTGCCGGAGGGCAAAATGTAAATAAAGTAGAAACAGCTGTTCGTGTGAAGCATATTCCCTCTGGAACAGTAGTAGCATGTCAACAAGAACGTTCCCAACTACAAAATAGGGATAAAGCATTGCAATTGCTTAAATCTAAGCTTTACCAACAAGAATTGGAAAAAAGGAGAGCAAAACAGCAACAAATAGAACAGCGTAAAAAAAAGATTGAGTTTGGTTCTCAGATTAGGAGCTATGTATTACATCCTTGTAAAAGTATTAAAGACAACCGAACAGGATATGAGCGAAAAGATGTAGAAAATGTGTTAGATGGGGATCTTGATGGGTTTATAAAAGGGTATTTACTACAAGGTTAAATCTATATTTTTAATTTACTGGTAAATAAGCCATTTTTGCTTGATAAAAAAGTGAAATAAGCATCACACCCTCAGCAAAAAGTTGCGAAATCCACCCCTTACAGATTGCACGCCTGCGCTAATGCTATAACACATGGGCTGCTTTAAGTTGGTGCTATTGGTTGAACTGGAGATAGGTTTATGGAACTGGATAAAATAGATAAGCATATTTTAAATATGCTTCAAGTTGATTCAAAGATTACAAATGTTGCACTTGCACAAAAAATCAATCTATCTCCTGCAGCTACCTTGGAGCGGGTAAAAAAACTAGAGCAGCATGCAATCATCACCCATTATGCTGCAGATATTGACTATGCAAGGTTAGGATTTTTGGTCCATGTAATTATTGGTGTTCGCCTTCATAAAGTCACAGCCGAACATGCTAAATTATTTAAACTTACGGTTGATAAAATAGCATCCATTACAACCTGCTATCAGGTAATAGGTGACTTTGATTTTATTTTAATGGCTTATGCTAAGCATTTATCTAGTTATCAAACGATGGTAGTGGAAAAAATAGGTATGCTTCCTTTTGTTGACCATGTCAAAACTTTATTCATCACCCAACTCCTCAAAAAAAAACAGTTGTTTTTAGAATAGCTGTTTAGGTATCTATTGGATGCTAGGGCCATAGTAGGAAAATGCCCCTAGACCTCCTGTGAAACCTATTTCTAATGGCCATTTTGTGGTCTATGCTTCATCAAATAGATCTGGTATGCTGGCGACTGCGTTGCTCCTAAAAATTAACAAATAGGTTGCGCAGAAGGTCTCCTGTAAAAAGTTTAGATGAGAAAGTATCATAGATAACTTCCTTTTTTTTGTTTAAAATTTCCTGGCAAGTGTTGCGCATTTCCACTACCTATTTTGGAATTTTATTTTTTTTAGCCCATGGAACATAAAATGTGATGGTCTCTTTCGCGATTCTTTTTTGATCTACTGGTTTACGGAAGTGC
This sequence comes from Octonoba sinensis, assembly GCA_038502835.1. NCBI lineage: Eukaryota > Metazoa > Arthropoda > Arachnida > Araneae > Uloboridae > Octonoba > Octonoba sinensis. Next base: position 84,640,554 of record CM076605.1, on the reverse strand, counting down.
AAGGTTCTGATGTTGTGGAGCCTGTCGGCTAGTTTAACCTGTACTATACGGATATCTCTACATTAGTCCAATAGGCTTTTGTTTTCTATATCATCTAATTTCCATCGATAACCACTGGTATGGTAATGGGTAACCATATCCACAATATAGGCTACATCGTGGCCATACATCAGCTCTATTTGGGCCATTGGAATCGGTGTGTCTTTCTACTACATCATGCAACAAGCCTGCTAGGATGTGGTGGTGGAATTTTTGGTCACTTCGAATAATATTTTTGCAACTGCCATAGGGTGGGTATAGTAGGGTGCACCAGATTTACGTGTTACACATCCATGTGCATTTTTAATAAAAGCAATGGTTTGCTCTATCATTTCTTGGGTTAAAACTGTTTCCATGGTCAGCAATTCGATCAATTCCTTTTCTTGTGCTAGACTTTCTGCTCTTTCGTTGGTTTTTTTACCTAAAGCGGTAGGATTATAGGTTTTAAAGCGCATTACGTTTTGGCCAGCTACAGGTAATACGTAACAACATGTTAAGACATCTTTGGTCTCTATAATTGTGTTATACCCACCGTGTGCTTGTACAATTTGACTGCTTTCTGCTTGATAGAGCTGATGTGCTGTTGTAGGTAGGTGCGTATATATTACTTCGTTGGTGACATCGTATGCTCGTGGTACACTTTGTATACTTGTGTCTGTACTGATCAAAAAGGCCAGTGCAGGTAAGGTAAGTTTCGTATCATAACGCAGCACCGTCTCTACAATCGTTAGGGTGACTATATGTTCTGCAGCTTGCTTACTTTTGCTGATCTCAAATAGGTTTATAGTTAAAAGGCGCTCAAAAAGCGTGGGATCTGCTATCAGATGCGATTCTTTTGTTTGCTTCCTTAAAAGCAATGCTAGAGGCTTTCCTAATGCCCGAATAGTATTATGCGCTTTTAAGATAGCTAAGTCAATAGCTACTGGTTGTATGGCTTTTAGGTTGAGTGTTAGCATCCGTTCTTCTTTCACTCTTCGTAGTAAGATACTGCTGAACTTGCGTAATTTCTTGATGAAGAGATTTAGGTCTATGGCAAGTTTTTCTTGACCATGTGTATGGAAGTAGTCGCAAGGTGCTTGTAAGCTTGTCTCTATTTCTTGTAATATTTTGCTGCTATAGATCAGGTGTAGGTTAGACCAATTTGCCTGGTTATAGATCGCCTCTAGCGCTGCATTGCGTTCGTAACGTCGAGCTAATGCTATGATTTTAAGTTTAAGTTCCATTTTGTCGTGTAGGTATTTGTAGGTGCTAAAACCTACTACTGTGGCTACCAAAAGGGTAGTAGCGCAAACCAGTTCTACAGAAATGTTGTGGTAGCTCGCTTCGAATGAAGACCAAACAGCTCTATTAGGGGGTATAAATTTATGTATAAGCATAGCCATACCCAGCATACCAATACCTATTTTTAAGAATGATAAGATGATGCCTAGGGCTAGGCTAGAGATTAACAATGCAAAAACCATAGGTTTAAAGGAACCTAGCTTGGCAAATTGTATACTGGAAACAAACAGCAACAGGAATAATAGAACAGGCCAGGACCATGCTGGGTTACCACTTCGTTTATAACTGTGGAAAGAGGGGTAGATGGCTAAGATTGCCCCAGAGGCCATGATCAAAATATACCAATAGACATAGGGAAAAAAATAGTGCTTTTGCATAAAGCAGAGCGCTATAAAAGTATGGATAATTAAATAGATCCCCAGTAGTATAAAGGTACTTTTCTTTTTTGGAAATCGGTTTTGCCAATGTGCTTTGGTACATGGCAATGTACTATTTTGTAGTCTTCTTAGCCACCAGCGTTTGGTTTCTTGATTGTGCAAATCCAGTGGACTAAGATCTTGAATGCCTACCCAGCCGGTATTAGGCGCTTTAGGAAGGAGGTAGTGCATAGTAAGCAAGAGCATGATGCTCAGGTAAAAAGAGGTATGAAAAGTTTCTGCACCAGTCATTTTATAAAAAAAATGATAGCTCGTTATAGCTATATTAATCCAGATGGCTGCGAAGATAATAGCCCGACGAGGCCTAAAACCAACAATAGCCATGATGAATGGAACAGCTATAGTGGGGTAACAATTTATTAGGTAAGTACGCAGTTGAATAAAATAATTAATGTTTATCACCATAAAGCTACTCGTTATGCCTATTAGCACAGAAGCGATACGTGCAATTCTGAGTGCATGTTTTGTTATCCATTTGGTTGTACCAAACAGCACAGGTAGTACGTCATTTGTAAATAGAACTGAAGCAATATGCAGATAAGAATCGGCAGTAGACATCAATAAAGCAATAATAGCAGTCACTAAGATGCCACGTATCCCAGGAAAATGAACCAGGCTAACCAGATAGTTTACAACAGGCTGTTTAGGGTGGATGGTATGATTGCCTAAATGTAAAGCCATTACAATACTTAAACAAAGGAGTGCAAAAGAGTGTAGTAGTTAGGATTTAATCTAACAATTGTTAACTTTGTACAGATATAAATTATGATTATTATGAACATACATCAAAAAATTATCAAACCGAAATTAGGTCTATTGGAACTAGCCAAAACGTTAGGCAACATTTCTTGAGCGTGTAAAAGTATGGGTTATAGCCGAGATAGCTACTACCGTTTTAAATCTTTGTATCAAACAGATGGTCAAGAAGCGCTGTATGAGATAAGCCGGAAGAAGCCTATTCTATCTAATAGCATAGATCCTAGTATAGAAAAAGCAGTAGTAGATATGGCTATAGACTATCCAGCCTATGGCCAACTTAGGGTATCGAATGAATTAAAAAAAGAAGGTAGTCTTATTTCTCCTGGTGGTGTAAGGTCTATCTGGCTACGCAATGATTTAAACAATATAAAGAAACGGCTTAAGGCTTTAGAGGCTAAAATGGCTCAAGATGGACTTGTTCTAACTGAATCCCAGCTAGCAGCACTAGAAAAACGTAGAAACGAACAAGAAGCATGTGGAGAGATTGGTACAGAACATCCTGGTTACTTAGGTTGTCAAGATACTTATTATGTAGGTAATTTTAAAGGTATAGGTAAAGTTTATACGCAAGTATTTATAGACAGCTATTCTCGAGTAGCTCATGCAAAACTCTATACTGAAAAAACAGCCATCACATCAGCTGATATGTTAAATGATAAAGTGTTACCTTTTTATCAAGATGAAAACATACCTATCTTGCGTATACTAACAGACCGTGGTACAGAATATAAAGGAAAAATAGAACATCATGCTTTTGAGTTGTTTTTAAGTATAGAAAATATAGAACATACGGTCACTAAAGCCTATTCTCCTCAAACAAATCGCTTCTGCGAACGTTTTAATAAAACGATGAAACAGGAATTCTTTGATACAGCTATGCGTAAAAAGATCTATACGAATCCGGATGATTTTCAAGAGGATTTAGATAGATGGTTGCATTACTATAATCATGAGCGACCACATTCTGGAAAGTATTGTTACGGAAAAACACCTAGACAAACTTGGGAGGATAGTAAAGAATTAGTCTTTGAAAGAAATAATCAAATCTCGTATCTTAAAAGCATGGGCTCTGTCCACTTAAGTGTGTAAATTATTTTTTATTTATTGCAGTCTATTTTCAAATTTAATTAAAAAATGGGCTATAGCCTCACTCCAATTATGAATAGGTATAGTCCACTTCCTGGTCATGTAGTTAATAGTTAAATATAATTGTTTTAAAGACAGCTGTATCGTTAGGAAATACCCTTTTATTTTTGGTGACTCTACGGAATTGGCTATTTACAGATTCCAGAGCATTTGTTGTGTAAATGACTCTTCGTATGGCGCTAGGGTACTGTAAAAATACCATCAGGTTATCCCAATTAGTATACCAAGATTTAGCTATTTGTGGGTATTGTTTATCCCATTTGCTAGCAAAAGTTTCTAATGCCATAAGTGCTTCTTCCTCATTAACTGCTGTATAAATTGGCTTTAAATCAGCAACTAATGCTTTTCTATCTTTATAAGAGACATACTTCAAGCTATGCCTAATTTGGTGAACGATACAGAGTTGGTGGTCTGTTTTAGGATATACAGCAGCAATTGCCTGAGACATACCTGATAAATTATCTGTACAGGCAATGAGCATATCGTGCATACCACGATTTTTGAGTTCTGTTAAGTTCCCTAACCAAAACTTAGCTCCTTCATTTTCACTCATCCACAGTCCTAAAACATCTTTTATGCCTAACTTGTCTATACCTAAGGCGACATAAACTGCCTTATTAAGGATGCGCTTATCCTGCCTAACTTTAACTACAAAACAATCGAAAAAAACGATAAGATAAACGGCCTCTAAGGGACGATTTTGCCATATTTTAACATCTGTCAATAACAGAATCGGTAATATTACTTATCAGGCTTTCACTAACTTCTGCGCCATATAATTCTTGTATTTGAATCTGAATATCTGATAGGCTCATCCCTTTAGCATATAGAGATAAGATCTTATCATCTAAACCAGGTATTCGTGTCGTACGTTTAGGTAATAAAACAGGTTCAAAAGTGGAGGCTCTATCCCTGGGGACTCCAACCGATATAACCCCATTATCACTCATAACTTGCTTACTAGATAAGCCATTACGTGCATTATCTGAATCACTACGTGCATACTTAGTATACCCTAAATGGGTATCCATTTCTGACTCTAAGGCTTTTTCTACAAGGCGTTTGCTTAATTCTTTAAGTAAGCCACCTTGATCAAATAAGGTGGATAGATCTACACCTGATTCTAGAAGAACGTCTATGGCTTTGCTTATGCCATCTTTAGCGGTATCTTTGCTTTTCATTGTCTTAAGTTTTAAGTGGTAGCATATACAGAAATATAAAATCTAAATAATATTTACACACTTAAAACGAAAGACTCAAAGCATGACTGACACATTAGACTTAACTGACAACTTTAGACACTAATTTTTACTGCCTGTCAGATTAAATCCTAACTACTACAACTTTTAACTATCGCCTAGGACTTTGCAAAATTCCTAAACCGATAGCGGATCAACTTCCCAGTACTTTTCAATCGACTTTCCCCACTATATTACTGTTTTTCCATATAAAACTCCTTAAATCATTCATTGATTAATACTTTTACTTGAAAATTTGTTTTATTTAATTATTTATTGTATTGTTCAAAGGTTTTTAGAGATACAACTTTTTTAAGCAAAATATATTTCTTGAAGTTTTTTCTTTTCTAGGTTAAGATAGGATAGACTTCCTTCGACTTATCTCATATAGTGCGTCTTGACCACCTGTTGCATACAAGGATTTAAAACGGTAATAGCTAGCGCGACTATAATCCATATTTTTTTACACGCAGACGATATGCTCCCTAACGTTTTAGCTACTTCCAATAAGCCTAATGTCGGTTTGATGATTTTTTGATATAAGTTCATAATAGTTATAATTTATATCTAGAATACTTAACAATTGTCAGATTAAATCCTAACTACTACACAAAAAGCAATAAAGAATGTCTGTTCTTCAATAGAAACAGTAGATAATTTACCAGTATTAAAGTCGCGTTCTTCAATAGGAACAATAGATAAGTCACTAGTATTAAAGTCCTGTTCAGCATGATCCACTCCTTCAAGAATATCCCCACTTTGCAGACGTTTCGAAAATTCTTCTAATCTAAGAGCATCTAAATTTTGCAGGATTTGAAAAAGGTATTCTACGTCGAAAGGATTGATATTTTGCAGATCTTGAAAAATTTTTCTTAAATCTTGATCAAAGCTACGCCAAAGTCTTTCTAGATCTTCCTTAACACCTTCTTTTTGCGACTGTTTTCTTCTCAAGAAAACCTGATAACGCTCCCGAACAGAGATCAACAAATCTGTAAGGAGTTTACTTGTATATTTTAGTTTTTTTCTAGTAGTTCTCGAGATAACTCGTTGCCTACATCGAGGTTGCTCGGTTGCATAGGTCGCCCTGATTCAAGTGGTTTAGAACCAGATGATTGCTGCCCTACATCCAGCTTGCTCGATTGTATAGATCCTCCTGATTCAGATGATTTAGAATCAGATGGTTGCTGCACTCCATTCAGATTGCTTGATTGTATAGATCTCCCTGATTCAAGTGACTTAGAATCAGTAGATTTGTCCATAAGTTTTTCAAAAACACCTAGTTTCTGTACAAGAAACCCAGGAGCGTGATCTAGCTTCTTATGGGTACTACCACCAGACCTACAGGAGGTAATTTGGCATAACCATAGCGAGCACAAAAATGAAATTATGGCTAGTTTTCATAAATAATAACTTTAGTTTAGTTTATCGTAATTATAAATAACTACAGCTGAAAACTTACCTCTACAAAGGACTTCCCTTCCGTTAGCTGGTTAGGCAATCGAAAGGAACATTTTGTTACAGCTAGCTTAAACCGCTACAATGCGTCTTCCTTTGCTGTATCAACAACCGCGTCAACCACCTCTTCTTGTGCAACAGCAGCGCTCCTTTTCTTTTTTCTTCGCCTGGTTGTTTTAATGGCTTTGGTTGCTTTGGTATAGATATCATTGTAGTCCACTAATTCAATCATGCACATAGCAGCATTGTCTCCAGCACGGTTGGCCAACTTAATGATGCGTGTATAGCCACCTGGACGTTGCTCAATTTTTTCAGCAATATGATTGAAAAGCTCTTTTACAGGTGCTTTATCTTGAAAGTTCGCAAAAACCATTCTTCTAGAATGGGTAGTATCCTGCTTGGCCCTAGTAAGGATAGGCTCAATAAAGGAACGCAATGCCTTGCCTTTGGCTAAAGTGGTAACCATACGCTTATGCATAATAAGCGACTTAGATAGGTTCATAAGCAATGCCTTCCTATGCGCTGTAGGCCTACCTAACCGATTTATTTTGTTTCTATGCCTCATTGATTTATATGAATACGCCTTAAAATAGAGCCCTTGCATAACCCTATTGCTAATGGCTATTTTAGTGAAAAAGCGGCTCTCTGCTCCTCAAATAGATTTGCGTATGTTGGCTGACTGCGCTTCTTCTAAAAATGGTTCCTCACAAATAGGTTATGCACAAGATCTAATCTACGATATGCTTGAACTAAAAACTATCCATCTAACTTATACCTAGATAGATCCATACCAATTTTCAAATTCTTTTCTTCTAAAAGTTGATCAATCTCATCACGTGACTTACGGCCAAAGTTTCTAAACTTCATCGTATCAAAATCTTTCACGGTTACGAGATCTTCTAAGGTTTCGATGCCTGCTGATTTAAGACAGTTTAAGACGCGTGAAGAACACTTCAGCTCACTAATATGGGTTTTAAGATTCCTTTGCATGGCTACCGTTTCTTCATCTAACATCTGAACGGTTTCATCTTCCGGTGATTGCACAGCAATTTCTTGGCCAGATAACAAATTGAGATGCTGAATCATTAACTTAGCTGCTTGTCTAATGCTCTCTTCCGGGGTAATAGAACCATCTGTCTTTACCTCAAAGGTCAATTGCTCATAATCGGTACGCTGCCCAACACGCATGTTCTCTACACGGTATTGTACACTGACAATAGGAGAAAAAATGGCATCAATAGCAATCAGATCTAAAGCAGATTCTTTAGGTTTATTTTCCTCAGCTGAAAGATAGCCCCTATACTTGACCACATGGAGTTCTATATCAAAACTGGCAGATGCATCAAGCCTACAAATCAGTAGATCGGGGTTTAAAACCTCGAAACAAGGGGTAGCTTTCGCAATATCACCTGCGCGAAATTCAGACTTATTCACCCGAACCGAAATAATAGAATCTCCACCTTCTGTAATTTTTTTTAAGCGAACCTGCTTGAGATTTAAAATAATCTCTACCAGATCCTCTTGCACACCTTCCATGGTAGAAAATGCATGACGAACGCCAGGAATTTTAATGGCAACAATAGCATACCCTTCTAGGGAAGATAACAATACCCGCCTGAGTGTATTACCAATGGTAGTACCATATCCCTTTTCAAGGGGACGAAAACTAAAAATATTATGTAGGGGATCAACCTTTTCTACAAATATCTTCTCGGGCATTTGAAATGCTAATGATGACATATAGAATCTGTATTTAATTTAAAAAGAATTCGAAAAAGCCTCATAGAAGCACTACTTAGAATGAAGCTCCACAATACTTCTTTCATTAATTTCTTCTGGTATTTCAGAACGCTGCGGAAAAGCAAGGAACTTGCCTACCATTAATGATGGATCCCATTCGAGCCAACTATATTTATTAGATGGATGAGCGGCTACATTATTAACAATCAAAGCTATCTTTTCTGATTTCTTAGCAATACCTATTATTTCTCCAGGCTTTAAAGTATAGGAGGGAATATCCACTACCCCATTATTAACGGTAATATGGCCATGAGCTACCATCTGCCTTGCTTCGCCACGTGTAGTGGCAATACCTAATCTATAAACGGTATTGTCTAAACGAGCCTCTAACCGTTGAAGGATTACTTCGCCTGTAATACCCTTGCTTTTAGCCGCTTTTTCGCAAAGGTTCTTAAACTGACGCTGTAATAACCCATAGGTATATTTTGCTTTTTGTTGCTCTACCAACTGAAGCCCAAACTGAGAACGCCTCTTGCGTCTTTTACCATGTTGCCCAGGTGGATAGTTTTTTCTTTGCAATACCTTATTAACAGACGAACCAAATATCGGACTATTATACCTTCTTGCAACTTTTGCTTTTGGACCGCGATATCTTGCCATATGCTATTTTTTTCTAAAATAAATAAGTAACCATTAGAACGCTTTCGAAACTTGATTGCTAATGGCAGTTTTGTGGCCTATGTTCCTCAACTAGATCTCGTATTCTAACGGCTCCGCTTTTCCTAAAAACTACCTACCACAAATAGGCAGCGGTCTACTTATGGGCGCCTACGCTTAGGTGGCCTACATCCATTGTGGGGTAGAGGGGTAACATCTCGAATAGAAATAACCTCTAAAGAATGCTCTTGCAGCGTACGAATGGCAGATTCGCGCCCAATCCCTGGCCCCTTTACAAATACATTCACCCGCCGCAAACCCAATTCATGCGCAGCTTTTGCACAGTCGGCTGATGCCATTTGAGCAGCATAGGGTGTATTTTTCTTAGATCCCTTAAAACCCATCTTGCCAGAAGAAGACCAAGCAATCACTTGACCTACCTCATTTGTAATCGAAATTATAAGGTTATTAAAAGTAGCCTGAATATGGGCCTGACCCTCTTTACCAACCTTTACAACCCTTTTTTTAACTTTATTTTTCCCCGTGTTTTTCATAGTAATTTTCTATAAACTTTCTTTAAATCTTAAAAGAAAGCAAAAAGTATACTACCGCACTAAAAAGCAAAACTTATTTGGTAGCTTTCTTTTTGTTTGCAATGGTTTTAGGCTTCCCTTTACGTGTTCTCGCATTGGTTTTAGTCCGTTGACCACGAACGGGTAAGCCCATTTGATGCCTATGGCCTCTATAACATTTAATTTCAACCAATCGTTTAATATTCAAACGAATCTCCGATTTTAAGTCTCCCTCTATTTTATAGACGCCACGAATGGCGGTTCTGATGGCTTTTAATTCGTCATCCGTCCAGGTGGATACGCGGCGATCTTTATCCATTTGAACCGCTTCAAGAATTTTATTTGCAGAACGTCTGCCAATTCCATATATATAAGTAAGCGCAATCTCTCCGCGCTTATTATCTGGAATGTCTACACCTAATACCCTAGCCATATTCTACCCTTGTCTTTGTTTAAATTTAGGCTGTTTCTTATTGATTACATACAATACACCTTTTCGACGTACAATCTTGCAATCAGCACTTCTTTTCCTAACAGATGTTTTAACTTTCATAATTAGTTTAATGAGTCGGTTGTTTTATATCTGTGTACTATCCTGGCTTGCGTTAAATCATAAGGGGTTAATTCCATTCTAACAAAATCACCAGGAAGGATTCTAATATAGTTTTTGCGCATCTTCCCAGAAATATGAGCCCTAACGATATGGCCATTTTTAAGCGCAACCTTGAATACCGCATTTGGTAATGCTTCTTGTACTATGCCACCTTGTTCAATGGGAGGTATCTTAGCCATACTAATTTTTATCTAATCCTACTTTATCTTACTTTCCTTACTTGCCCCTTGGTCGCTAACCAGACTACATAAAAACAAAGGCCCGCTCGGGGCTAATATACTAAAAAATCACTTCACTCTAGCACCTTTGTTAATAATTACCTCATACCTACGCATTAACAAGTAACTTTCAATTTGTTGAAGGGTTTCTAGCATAGAACTGACCATAATTAACAAAGAAGTGCCTCCGTAAAACCTAGCAAAAGCTAAACTTAAGCCAGCAATAGAGGCAAAAGCGGGCAAAATTGCAATAACTGCCAAGAAAATAGCGCCTGGAAGGGTTATCCTATCCAATACACCATCTAAAAATCGAGCGGTTGCATTACCAGAGGTTATACCAGGAATAAAACTACCGGAACGCTTCATATCCTCTGCTATTTGAACAGGATTTACTGTAATAGCCGTGTAAAAAAAGGTAAAAACAATAATAAAAAAAGCAAACAAAAGGTTAAATAGCCAACTGGTAAAATCTTTTAACATGCCACTGATATGGGCTAGCAAGGCAACCTTATCCTCCCAAATACCTAACAAAAATGCAATAGCAACAATCAAAAGGTTGGCAAATATAATGGGCATCACACCTGCACTATTGAGCTTAAAGGGTATATATTGACGCTGCCCTCCATATATGGTACTGGTACTTAATTGTTTTGCATATTGAATGGGTACCCTACGGGTAGCTTGCGTAAAAGCAACAAGCGCCAGCACAATTAAAAACAAGACGAATAGCTCCAATACAAATAAAAAGATAGATCTACTCCCACGGTGGACGGCTTCTTGATATAAAGCAGCAGGAAAAGAAGATACAATGCCCACCATCATTAACATGGTTACGCCATTGCCAATACCTTTGTCTGTAATTTTTTCGCCTAACCACATGCAAAATAGCGCACCTGCGGTGAGAATAATAATAGAAATAAAAATAAAAAAGGTGCGGCCTATGGAAACATTTCCGCTACCTGTAGCTATAAATAAATACTGAAAGGACTGAAAAATAGCAATAAAAATAGTAAGTATTCGAGAAATTTGTGCGATTTTTCGCTTGCCCATTTCGCCTTCACGTTGTATCTTTTGAATTTTTGGCCAAGCAATGGACAAAAGCTGCATGATAATAGAAGCGGAAATATAAGGGGTAACCCCAACTGAAAAAACAGAAACCTGGCTAAGGGAACCGCCTAAAAAACTATCAAGCAGGCCAAATACCCGTTTTGCGCTACCAGAAATTTGGGTTACATCTATGCCTGGCAAGACAATACTACTACCTATGCGAAAAAATATCAAAAAGAATAGAGTATTCCTGATACGAATCCTAAGCTCTTTTATCAAAAATATATCCTTAATAACTTTAAATAGCTTACTCATATATGGGCAATATAGTAACGGTTCCGCCAAGATCTTGAATGGCTTTCAGCGCAGTAGCTGAACAACGATGCGCAGCAACAGAAAGCTTCAGAGTTAATAGGCCATCGCCCAATATTTTGTATTGCGCACGCTTGCCGATTATATGATGCTTTTTCAAGAAAATAGGATCAATAGAAGCTACCTGATACTTTTCTGCTAATACTTGCAAAGTAGAAAGATTTAAGGGTGTAAATTCAATCCGACTAGGGCATTTAAATCCATACATAGGAATACGCCTTTGCAAGGGCTGCTGACCTCCCTCAAAACCAAACTTTCTTTTATAACCAGATCTAGACTGCGCACCATTATGGCCACGGGTAGCAGTGCTCCCCTTACCAGAACCTTGACCTCTACCGATGCGCTTTTTATGCTTTAAAGCACCGATAGCTGGTTTAAGTGTATGTAGTTCCATAAGTCATTATATCTTTTCTGTAACCACTAGGTGGTCTATTTTTTTTACCATGCCCAATATTTGAGGCGTAGCTTCCACCACAACCCCCTTGTTGATACGACCCAATCCAAGGGCTTTCATGGTAGCCTTTTGGGATTTAGGACGCTTTATTAAACTACGTACCTGAGTAATTTTAATTTTTTCCATAACAACCTTATCCATTAAAGACTTTATCTAAGGAAATACCACGCTGCTTGGCAATGGTCAAAGGATCACGTAGCTGCAATAGTGCCTTAAAGGTCGCCTTGACTACATTGTGCGGATTAGAAGAGCCTTGAGACTTAGATAAAACGTTTTTAATGCCTACACTTTCTAAAACAATACGCACGCCACCACCGGCAATCACACCAGTACCAGAGGCTGCTGGTTGAATCACCACATGGCCACCACCATATTTACCAACGGTACCATGTGGAATGGTATCACGTAAAATAGGTACTTTAATCAAATTACGCTTCGCTTCTTCTATCCCCTTAGCAATGGCATCGGTTAACTCTTTTGCCTTGCCCAGTCCATAGCCTACCACACCATCACCATTCCCCACTACTACGACTGCAGCAGAACTAAATCTGCGACCACCTTCAACCACTTTGGTAACACGCTTAATGGCCACTACCCTTTCTTCAAGATTATAGTCACTAGCCTTTAGTTTTTTTAATATCATTTTGACTAAAATTTAAGACCTTTTGATCGAGCGCCTTCCGCCAACGCTTTGACCTTACCATGGTAAACATAGCCAGAACGATCAAATACAATGGTTGTAATACCCTTAGCTAGTGCTTGTTCTGCAATAGCTTTTCCTAACGCTAATGCGCCAGCCACATTATTTTTACTAATCTTTAACTTATATAAGGAAGAAGCAAGCAGCGTTTCCCCTTTGTCATCATTAATAAGCTGTGCATACATAGAGGTATTGCTCTTAAAAAGAGAGAGACGTGGCTGCTCCAATGTGCCATGCAAACGCTTTCTAATTCTTTTTCTGACTTTAAGCCTTCTTTCTACTTTTTTATCCTTTACTTTCATCTTTTCTACTGGATACCAAATAGTTTACTATATATTAAACCTTTTTTCAAATCTATTTGTAATGGGCAATTTTTAGGAGAAGCGCAGCCAATCACCGCAAGATACTCAAATCTATTTGAGGGGCAGAGACCTGCTGCAATACCAAAATAGCCCTTAGCAATGGGTTTGAAAAAAGGCTATGCTACTTTTTAGTAGACTTACCAACCTTACGCCGAACCTGCTCACCCAAGAATCTAACCCCTTTACCTTTGTAAGGTTCCACTTTTCGTAAAGAACGAATTTTAGCAGCTACTTGACCAAGTAATTGCTTATCTATACATTCCAAATGCACCAATGGACTTTTCCCTTTAGGCAGTTCAGTCGTAGCGGTAACTTCTTCGGGTAAAACCAAAGCGATATCATGGGAATAACCTAAGCTTAACTCTAGTAATTTGTCTTGGACATTGGCTTTATAACCAACCCCTACCAATTCTAACGTACACTTAAACCCAATAGTGACACCTACGACCATATTTTGAATCAAAGCCCTATAAAGGCCATAAAAAGCCTTAGACTTTTTAGGATCAACCGGTACTACTTGAACCAATCCTTCGGAAATTTCAACCTTAATGGTTGGATCAACGTGCTGTTGCAGCACACCTCTGGCACCTTTAACTTCTACAATCCCTCCATCGATTATGGATACGACAACGCCTGGGGGCACATTAATGGGCTGCTTCCCTATTCTTGACATTTTTCCTAATTTTAGTAAACATAACAAAGTACCTCACCACCAACATGGACCTTGCGGGCTTCTTTATCCGTCATAATACCCTTAGAGGTAGACAATATGGCAATACCTAGCCCATTAATGACGCTGGGCATACTAGCAACTGTGGCATACTTACGCAAACCTGGCTTACTAACACGTTGCAACTTTACAATAGCAGATTGCTTTGTATAAGCATCATACTTGAGGGCAATTTTAATAATGGGCTGAACATTATGAGGCACCACTTTATAGCCTCTAATATATCCTTTTTCTTGCAGCACCTCTGTAAGCTTTGTCTTGGTTTTTGAAGCAGGAATTTCTACAACGCTGTGTTTGGCATGAATAGCATTTCTGATCCTAGTAAGATAATCAGCTATTGGATCTGTAGTCATAGTAATTTTTATATATTAACGAAATCATAAAAAGCAATCTATGTATAGCTAGATCGCTACCAACTTGCTTTTCGTATACCTGGTAACTTCCCCTCTAAAGCCCACTTTCTAAAGACTAGGCGAGAGACACCAAACTTTCTAATATAGCCACGGGCCCTACCTGTTATATTGCATCTGTTGCGCAACCTAACCGGAGAGGCATTCTTAGGAAGCTTATCGAGTTCCATATAGTTGCCCTGCACCTTTAATGCTTCCCTTTTGGCTGCATATCTTGCTACCAAACGCCTTCTCTTCCTATCCCTTGCTTTGACCGATTCTTTTGCCATAACCTGTTTAATTAATCTTGCTCCATATTAAAGGGCATACCTAAAGCTTTTAAGAGCTGAAATGCGGCTTCATTGCTTTGGGCATTTGTCACAAAAGTTATATTCATACCATTGATTTTAATCACTTTATCAATGCTAATCTCTGGGAATATGATTTGTTCTTGCACCCCTACATTGTAGTTGCCCTGACCATCAAATCCGGTGGTGCGCAACCCCCAAAAATTTCTAATCCTAGGCAAGGCAATAGATATAAACCGATCCAAAAACTCATACATCAATCTGCCGCGCAAGGTCACTTTTACCCCAATAGGCATACCTGCTCTAAGCTTAAAATTAGAAACTGATTTTTTGGCACGAGTAGGCACTGCACATTGGCCAGTAATCGCGGTTAACTCTTCTAAACCAAGCTGAATAAGCTTTTTATTGGATACGCCATTACCTAACCCTTGATTGATACATATCTTTTGTAATCTGGGTACTTGCATAGGAGATTTATACCCAAATAACGCCTTAAAAGCGGGAACAACTTCTGAAAAATACTTTTCTTGTAATCTAGGCTTAAACATTTTTTATAAAATTTCCTGTTTTTTTAGCATACCGCTGGAGCTTTCCGACTTCATTAGGTTTTCTTCCGACACGAGTAGGCTCCCCACTTATGGGGTCAATTAACATAAGATTACTGATATGGATCGAAGCGGGCTGCCGCTGGATGGCTCCTTTAGGATGTTCAGCAGAAGGCCTTACATGCCTGACCACTAGGTTCATCCCTTCAACAATTGCACGATATGTTTTGGGGAATACTTTTAAAACGGTTCCCTGCTCATTTCTATGCTTGCCGGCTAAAATTTTGATGCGGTCCCCGGTTCGAATGTGAACCTTGGGATGCTTTTTGATTGTTGTCTTCATGCTTTATAGTACTTCATCAGCTAAAGAGGCTATTTTCATAAATTTCTTATCTCGAACCTCGCGCGCAACTGGCCCAAAAACACCTGTTCCTTTGGGCTCATTGTTGTTTTCAATTAAGACAATAGCATTGTCTTCAAAGCGAATATAAGAACCATCTTTACGCCTCACCTCCTTTCGGGTACGAACAACCACGGCTTTAGATATGGTACCCTTTTTAAGGGTACTAGAAGGATTAGCCGTCTTTACGGTTACTACAATTTTGTCACCCACATGGGCATATCGCCTACGGGTTCCACCCAATACGCGAATGCAAAGGGCAGTTTTTGCGCCACTATTATCGGCTACTTTGAGTATTGATTCCTGCTGTATCATTTATCTAGCTCTTTCTATGATTTCAACCAACCTCCATCGCTTCTTTTTACTTAAAGGACGCGTTTCCATAATCCTCACCAGATCACCAATACTACAAGTGTTCTCCTCGTCATGGGCCATAAACTTGGTAGCCGTTTTGACAAATTTACCATATACGGGGTGTATCGCCTTGGTATCCATTACAACGGTTATGGTCTTATGGGACTTATTACTGGTAACCCTGCCTATCTTTTCTTTTCTTCTATTTCTCAGCATGGTGATTATAATTCTGCTGGTTGACCCAACAACTTGTTCTGAGCCGTTTTTAGCCTTGCAATAGATTTTCTCGTTTCCCTGATTTTCATAGGATTCTCAATGGGGGAAACCGAATGGGCAAATCTTAACTTGACTAAATAGTCCAACGCTTCCTTTAACTTATCGTTGCATTCTTCAGAAGAAAGCAACTGAATATCCTTATACTTCATTTTAAAACCTTATTGGACTTCTTTGGAAATGCTACTTCTGCTGGTAATTTACTCGTCGAGCCGGTGCTCAAATCCTCACGTACATCTAGTACGCTCCGGTTTTCCGGGCCGTCTCTCCTATAAATTCCTGAGCACAAGCGCATTTCGAAAGAAGTCTGTGCACATCTAACTAAAATATAACCTTAACCATTCCATAGGGTCTATCAAGAAGCTATGCGGAATAGTCTCTTCGGACTACAAAATTGGCCTTAATAGGCAACTTATGGATGGCAAGATGCATGGCACGTTCTGCTACTTCCCTAGAAACACCATCTAACTCAAAAAGAATTCTACCAGGTTTAACAACCGCTACAAAAGAATCTGGAGCACCTTTACCCTTACCCATCCTTACTTCAGCTGGCTTCTTAGTTAGCGATTTATCTGGAAAGATTCTATTCCAGACTTGCCCTTGCCGCTTCATCTCTCTAGTAATGGCAATACGCATGGCTTCAATTTGTCGAGCTGTAATATAGGAAGGCTCAAGTGCCTTCAGCCCAAAGGCACCAAATTCTAATGAATTTCCCCTCATGGATAAGCCCTTTATTCTACCCTTTTGCGTTTTTCTGTAACGTACTCTTTTTGGTTGTAACATGTTCGTGATTCAATATAATTGAGCATCTAGCTATTTCCGTTCTCTGGAAGGCGCAATGGTTTTCTCTCCTACCCGACCTGTTTTGCCTACTGAACGCTGCGCATGATGGACCGCAACATCGCCTTTAGAAATCCAAACTTTAATACCTATTCTACCATAAATGGTATGGGCTTCTACAGCCGTATAATCTATATCGTTACGAAGTGTATGAAGTGGAACGGAGCCTTCTTTAAATTCGTCTGAACGTGCCATTTCAGCACCATCTAATCTGCCAGAAACTTTAATCTTAACACCTTGTGCACCGGAACGGATCACGGCAGCTATACATTGCTTCACCACACGCTTATAAGGCATGCGACCCCTAATCTGTTGTGCAATTTGCAAGGCGACTAGCTTAGCTTCTAAATCTGGCCTTTTGACTTCGACAACATTGAGTTCGACCTCTTTTTTAGTCAACTTTTTTAGCTCTTCTTTAACCTTATCGACCTCCGCACCCGACTTGCCAATCACAATACCTGGACGAGCGGTGCGAATGGTAACGGTAATTTTTTTACCCGCACGCTCTATAAGAATCCTAGCAACACTAGCTTTAGCCATGCGCGCATCTAGATAGGTGCGAATTTTTTCATCCTCCATTAGCTTTTCTGCATAGGAGGCCTTTGATGCAAACCAACTAGAGTCTGGTTTTCGGATAAAACCAACTCTAAAACCGACGGGATTAACTTTTTGACCCATTGTAGTATTTCGTCTGTAGTGTGGTTAGGTTGTTGTTTCTGAAGCAATTTCATGGAGCGTAGGAGCAAAATATGCTGCACTATCTACCACAATTACAACATGGCTAGATCTTTTTCTAATCCTATGTGCTACACCTCTTGGTGCAGGCATAATTCTTTTGAGCATACCTGCTCTATCTACCGTTATTTTTTTTATAAAAATTGGAGCCTCCTCCAAATCGCCCTGATAACTATTTTGCCAATTTGAAATAGCAGAAAGTAAGAGTTTTCTGAGGTGAACAGCAGCCTGCTGTGGTTTGCTCTCTAAAATAGCCAATGCCCTAACTACGCTTTTATCTCTAATAAGTGCGGCCAACAGCCCTATCTTACGCGCAGATATAGGCAGTTTTCTTAACTTTGCGGTTGCCTCCATAGTTCAAATTATCTTTTTTTAGACGTATGGCCTTTAAAATTTTTTGTTAAGGCAAACTCACCGACCTTATGGCTTACCATTGACTCTGTAATAAAAACGGGAATAAATTTATGACCATTATGCACCGCAAGGGTATGGCCTACAAAATCTGGCGTAATGGTTGACCGCCTAGACCAGGTTTTAACTACCGTTTTTTTACCGGATTGATTGAGCATATCTATCTTATGCTGTAGATGATGCGCCACATAGGGTCCCTTTTTTATAGATCTACCCATTATTTTTTCTTTTTACTAATGATCAGCCTAGCAGAATACTTATTTCGATTTCGGGTCTTTTTACCTTTTGTATATAACCCTTTAGCAGACCTAGGATGTCCTCCAGAAGCCTTTCCTTCTCCACCACCCATTGGGTGATCAACCGGGTTCATGACAACTGCTCGAACACGTGGCCTTTTACCTAGCCAACGGCTTCTGCCTGCTTTAGAAATGGTCACATTATCATGGTCACTATTGGAAACAGATCCAATAGCTGCCATACAACTACCCAATACCAAACGTCTTTCACCAGAAGGCAACTTAAGGGTTACATACTTACCACTTTTAGAAAGCAACTGTGCATAAGAGCCAGCACTTCTAGCCAAAGCAGCGCCACGACCAGGAGCGAGTTCAATATTATGGATAATGGTTCCCAATGGAATAGATTGCATTTCCATAGCATTGCCTAAATCTATTGGGGCATCTGAACCTGCCACAACCTTGGCCCCAACCTTAAGCCCTTCGGGGGCTATAATGTAACTTTTTTCACCATCCACATAATGCAATAGAGCAATATAGGCTGTACGCATGGGATCATACTCAATAGCGTGGACAAAGGCAGGAACGCCAAATTTCCTTCTTTTGAAATCAATAAGGCGTGCACGCCGCTTATGACCACCCCCTCTATGGGGAACGGTAATTCTACCGCGGTTATTCCGACCACCTGTACGTTTGGTCTTCACTAAGAGTGACTTTTCCGGCTTGCGCTTGGTAATAACGGTAGAAAAATCTGGCGCTATTCTAAAACGCTGACCGGGCGTGGTTGGATTAAGTTTTTTTAATGGCATAACTAGATCAACTTACAGCTATAAAATATAATAGACGTCTTTCGCAATTCGTTTTCTAATGTCAAGTTTGGTACCAAAGCTTGTCTACGCGCTTCAAATAGATCTGAATTGCTCACGACTGTGCTGCTCCTAAAAACATGCGCACCAGAAATAGGTTTCGAAAGAGGCTTCATGGTAAAAAGTTATAAATTATTGTAAAACTCTATAACATCCCCTGCCTTAAGCGTTACCAGCACTTTCTTGTAGGAAGCACGCTTTCCTTTCATAACGTAGGACTTGGTATGCCGCGTTATGGGTTTACCAGCATAGCGCATGGTGTTAATTTTATCCACTTTAACGCCATAAAAGCGTTCAATTTCTTTTCGTATCTGGCTTTTATTCGCACGGTCATCTACAATTAAACCATAGACTCCATGCTTATTAAGTACGGATACTTTTTCGGTTACCAAAGGTTTTTTTAGAATACGCATCTGTTATGGTCTCAATTTTTCTACTATAGGCGCTATAGCATTCTCCATAATCAACAATTTTTTTGCATGCAATAGGTCATAAGTATTGACATGATCCACACATAGCACCTTTGTCTGTTTAATATTTCTACTGGATAGGACAATATTTTTGTCTACATTAGGCAAAATCAACAGTGTCTTTTCGTTAAAGGAAGACAAGTTTTGCAACATGCCTAAGTAGTTTTTGGTCTTTGGTGTATCAAAAGAAAAGGGCTCTAAAATAGAGATGTGGTTGGCCTGAGCTTTATAGGTAAAGGCAGATTTTCTGGCTAGCTTCTTTACCTTTCGATTCAATTTAAAACTATAATCCCTTGGTTTTGGACCAAAAATACGGCCGCCTCCCCTGAATAGAGGCGATTTTATATCACCTGCTCTAGCCGTACCTGTACCTTTTTGCCTTTTAATTTTTCTTCTAGATCCACTTACTGCACTACGCTCTTTGGACTGATGGGTTCCTTGCCGCTGATTGGCCAGTATAGATTTTACATCCAGATAAATGGCATGATCATTTGGCTCAATGGCAAAGACCTCCTCTGGTAATACAACAGAACGGCCTGCCTCCTCCCCTGTATATTTTAATACTGATAAGTTCATTTTACTTCTCCAAAATTACATAACCATTATTCGCACCAGGTACTGCTCCATGAAGTACAATCAGATCTTTCTCTGGCAGCACCTTAACCACCTGCAGGTTGGCTACCTTAACCCTGTCGCCACCTGTTCTTCCAGCCATACGCATTCCCTTGAATACACGGGATGGAAAAGAAGCCGCACCAACAGAACCGGGTGCTCTTTCTCGATTGTGTTGGCCATGGGAACGTCCGCCTACCCCACTAAAACCATGTCGCTTTACGACACCCTGGAAGCCTTTACCCTTGGATGTGCCAATCACATCTATAAACTCACCTTCTGCAAAAACATCTTCTATACGAATCACCTGACCGAGTACAACCTGCTCGAGCAAGGCCCCATCACACCTAAATTCAACCTGTTTTTGCTTGGGTGTAGTAGCAGCCTTAGCAAAATGCCCTATAAGGGGCTTGGTCGTATTTTTTTCTTTTTTATCGCCATAAGACAACTGAATAGCTTCATAGCCATCTACAGACTTTGTCCTAAGCTGCGTGACCACACAAGGACCTCCTTGAATAACGGTACATGCCTTCTTTTGGCCCTTACCATCATAAAGGCTGGTCATCCCAATTTTTTTTCCTATGATTCCAATCATAACCTAATTAACCATACCCACTCCATCACTCCAAAGCTAGCAAAAAAAACCAGGAAAGATATACAGCGAGAGGGCAAATTTAAATAAAAATCTTAGCCAGGTCAAGAGACCGGCCTTAAAACCCCACTACATCTAGGATGCGCGTGATCCAAAGATATAAAAATTAATGAATAAAGAAAAATCAGACCTTCTGCAAAACTTATTTGTGGTGCGCGATTTGTAGGAGAAGCGCAGTGGCGCACCACAGCCTCCTAGATCTATTTGATGAAGCATAGAGCAGCCCCAAAATGGCCCTTAGCAATAGGTTTCACAGAAGGTCTATTGAAGCTAAGCGAGTAGTATAGATATAAAAGCATATATGGATTATAGGATTGGTTTTCCTAAAAGTGCCCATTCCTTTATCGGCGGCCATAGTATCCGTATACTATATATAGTTATACTATACTATTTGAAAAGCAATAATAATGCAGTATAGACCTTAGATTAGTGACTGACTCAACTTACACTACACACATGGGACTGGCTAAAGCCTGCCCTACAGATAAGACAAACAGGCTTCTTAAATAATAAATAGAAAAGTTTTTGGCATAGCCGGCATGGTCCAGAAGGAGGAGAAGTTTGCGTAGCAACCCATCCTTTGATACAGGTATCATGAAAGAGATGGGTAGGATGACATGGCAGAACACTAAGGTCGCTTTTCAGATCCTCCAAGCATATGGCACACTCGCCTAGCCCAGCTTGACCATGTTTTTCCATTACCAACCCCCTAATTTTTTTGCATTTATGCCTAATTCCAGAGATAGACCCTCTAGTACCTCCTCTGGTTGAATGCCGGCTCTTTTCAATTCAGTTATAGCAACACAAGGAAATCTTACAATAAGGTTTAACATAGCTTTTTTTCCTGCTCGGTAAGCGCTTGCATATACTTGTCCAAGGAACAGGACAACTGGTCCTTATAGGAGTTCTTGAGCTCCTCGCATGTATCAGGGATATGGCCATGCTCTTCCATTACCAACCTCCTAATTTTTTTTGCATCTATACCTAATTCGACAGATAGACCCTCTAATACCTCCCTAAGTTGAATGCCGGCGCTTTGCAATTCAGTTATAACAACACAAGGAAACCTTAGAATAAAGCTTGACATAGCGTCTTTTTCCTGTTCCGTAAGCGCTTGCATATACTTGTCCAAGGAAGAGAACAACTGGTTCTTATAGACATTCTTCAGCTTTTCGCATTCATTATAGATCTGGCTACAACAACACTGCGGCCGACTGCCTGCCTTCTCAGGGCCTATGCGCGGAATAACCTTCTTTAGCGCTCGGGCCATACGCTTACCTACGGTTTGTTCGTCCATTCCAGATCCAGACCCATCACCTGACAGATGGCTGATCGGCCCACCATAGACTATCCCCCCTCTGCTTCATCGAACACCCTCCAATCAAAAGGATAAAACCAAACAGCATTAAAATAGAAAGAAAATGTTTTAAATGAGTAGTAGATTGCATATCAGAATTATATTTATATTTTATATTTGTAGTTCGTCTTAGTGCATTTTGCCCAATCTTTCTTGCACAAACTAGTTGCAACTTTCACTGGTAAAACGCTCTTCATAATAGCTTTCAAGCAAATCAAAACGATATTGACTGCCAAAATTTTGTACATTTTAAAAAATATCTTAAGATTAACAAATCGATTGTAGCAAATGGGGCAACCGATTCAACAATAGGATATCCTAATAATAGATAGGCGCCTTTCATTTGTGAATCATCCCATGATCCTGTAACTTAGCAACTGTCATAGTTCCAAATGGAAACCTATCTTTCAACCATTCGCAAATCGCAAAAAGTAGATGGCCCTATTACCCACTCTTGTAAAAGGCATGCGCGACTACAGCACCCAGCAGGTCTACCGGCGCAACTATATGCTTTCGATGATTCAATCTATCTATGCACGTTATGGCTTTGAACCATTGGAGACCCCTGCGCTGGAACAGCGCACTACCCTTACTGGAAAATATGGCCCCGAAGGAGAGCAATTGATGTTTAACGTGCTTAAATCTGGTAACTTCCTAGAAGGCGTAGCAATAAGCGACTACAAAAAATTGAAACCACTGATCAGTGATAAAGGGCTGCGCTATGATTTAACGGTTCCTTTAATGCGTCATATTGCGGTCAACCAACATCAAATCTGCTTCCCATTTAGGCGCTACCAGATTCAACCTGTATGGCGGGCAGACAGGCCCCAAAAAGGACGCTATAGAGAGTTTTTACAGTGTGATGCGGATATTATCGGAAGCAGCGCTTTATTCTGCGAAGCAGAAATTTTAAAATTAATCTATGATGTATGTACCGCATTACAGATAGAAGACTTTCGTATCAAAATCAACCATAGAGGGATACTATCTGCTATTGCTGATCCTGAAAAAGAAAAAATATTTTGTACCATTGTAGATAAACTAGAGAAAATCGGTTTCAAAAAAGTTGCTACTGCACTACAAGAAGCAGGCTTTAGTAGCCAAACGATTGCATCACTTTCCCTATTGCAAAAATTTAAAGGAAATAATAGGGAACTGCTGGCACAATTACAAGCAACGATTGGCCATACAGCTCAAGGATCCAAGGCAATAGAGGACTTGACAAAGATACTAGCCCTAGCCCATGGGCTAGGGCTGCCAGATGGCATAGGTTGTATTGATCCAACCTTAGCAAGGGGCTTGGCCTATTATACCGGGCTCGTTATGGAATTAACTACAACGGGTAGCCCCCTAGGAAGTCTAGGCGGCGGGGGAAGGTATGAACACCTTGGAGATTTATTCGGTACAACTGGATTGGTTGGCGTAGGATTTTCTTTTGGGATCGATAGGTTATATGACCTTATGGAGTGCCAAAGCCTCTTTGAGTCCTTCACCCCCTACACCACAGAGGTATTGTTAACCAACATTGAAGAAAAAGCAGCGGACCAACTGCTTAGCCTACTGAATCAGTTGCGTCTAGATGGCTTTAAGGCAGAGCTATATCCTGAGCGGGTGAAGCTCAAAAAACAATTAAGCTATGCCCATAAAAAAAATATCCCTTTTGGGATTATACTAGGAGAAGCAGAATACGCTATGAACCACTACACGCTAAAAAATATGCAAACAGGGGTACAAAATAGCTATAGTTGGCCTGAGCTCTGTGGCCGGTTACGAGCAGCCTTAGTTGTAAGAAACTAGCTATGGATGCCCTTTGGACCATTATTATTGCAGCACTGGCCAGTATAAACTGTGCGTTAGTAGGTACCTATTTGGTATTGAGAAAAATAGCCATGATGGGAGATGCTATTGCCCACTCCACCCTACCAGGCATTGTACTCGCCCTTCTGGTAACTGGATCTAAAAATTCCCCTGTGCTTATCGCTGGAGCGGGCATAACAGGCCTACTGGTCACCTTGCTGATTGCATTTTTAGAAAAAAAAGTAAGCATACAGGCAGATGCGGCTATAGGGATCAATTTTACCTTTCTCTTTGCCTTAGGGGTTATTCTCATCTCTTTTTTTAGTAGAAAAATAGACTTAGACCCAGAATGCAGCCTCTATGGAGAATTGGCCACCGTACCATTAGATGTGTGGCGTACAACCAGTGGCATCAACCTAGGCCCCAAGGCATTTTATATTTTATTAACTGCTTTAATCGTCAATTTATCCTTTTTGATCATGGGCTATAAACAGCTATTTGCAACTACCTTTGATCCACAATTCGCCCAAACCATTGGCATACACACCACCCGTTGGCACTACTGCTTAATGGGCATCACCTCCTTGACAACCGTTGCTGCCTTTGAAGTAGCAGGGGCCATTTTAGTGGTAGCCCTCTTAATTGTTCCAGCTGCAACCATCTATTTGGTTACAAAATCTCTTAAACGTTTGTTATTTTACAACCTACTCTTTGCTATATTCACGTCTATCAGCGGGTATTATATCAGCTTCTGGTTGAATAGCTCTATGGCAGCTACAATGGTTACCATAGCAGGCCTATTATACCTAGTGGCTTTTATAGCATCTAAAAACAATTATATAAGATATATGTAAGTATAGTCAGAAGTAGGCTGCATAAAAGAAGCCATAAGGTCTAGTTAAGCATTAGACCTCCTTCGAAACCTATTTGTAATGGCAATTTTGGTGTCGAAGCTGGTCTATTTTTATTTCATTAAACCGATACATACCATGCATATCACTGGAAAGTTATTTGAAATTAGCCCGCCACAGCAAGTTTCCGAATCCTTTAAAAAAAGAAATTTTGTGGTAGAATATGTAGAAAATCCACAATATCCAGAATATATCTCCTTTGAGTTGATTCAGGACAAATGTGATCTACTAGATGGCGTTACGGAAAAAGAAGAAATAACGGTTCATTTCAACCTAAGGGGTAGAAAATGGACCAATTCAGAAGGCATCGTGAAATACTTTAATGCTTTGCAAGCATGGCGTATAGAAAAAGGCAACAAGTTAAACGAACCAACTCCATCTAATCCATCGAATCTAGAAGATGATTTGCCGTTTTAGATAGGAGACCTGCTGCGCAACCTATTTATGCTGCACAGCAGGTCTAGGGAATAGATCTGCTATTTTTTGCTTAATCAAGAAGTAGCCCCAAAATCAAGCGCTGACAAAAAAAGCTGCTAAAAGCTACCCCTATAGATGGAAAATCAGAACTAGCGCGCTGCGCAGGCTTTCCAACAGGCTGACTTTCTGATCGCCATTAGGGGTAGTTTTTTAATCACAACTTGCCCCAAAGTGCAGTTTGTACACAGCACTACCGAATGGCTACTACAAATTAGTAGTTTTTCTTTATTAAAATTGTAATACCATATAGGATTTATTAAAAAAAGTATAAATTTGCAGTGTAAGGGTTCGATGCATCTAAGCTTCTAAAAAATAGTAAGGTTAGAAGCAGTAGGCGGCTTATTTTATTTTTTAATTATTCATATATACCGTGCATTTATTAGGAACAAAGGCCCCTGTTTTTACGGCGCCTGCTGTCATAGATGGTAGAAGCGTCATTACTGATTTTTCATTGGAACAATTTTTAGAAGAAAAAGAAGTGCTTTTTTTCTTTTATCCAAAAGATTTCACTTTTGTCTGTCCTACAGAGCTGCTCTCCTTCCAACACCATTTACCCCAATTCATAGAACGCAATGTAGCACTGGTTGGCTGCTCTACCGACACAGAAGAAACCCATATAGCTTGGTTAAATACCCCCAAAACAAAGGGAGGTATTGCAGGCGTCACCTATCCATTGGTTGCGGATACCAGTAAGACCATTGCTTCGAATTATGGTGTTTTAGGAGGAAGCTGGAGCTATAATGAACAAAACCAATTGGTTTTCACAGGTATTCCTGTAGCTTACCGTGGAACTTTTTTCATTGATAAAGCAGGTATCATACGTTATATGGCCATCAATGATCTGCCACTGGGCAGAAGCATCCATGAAATACTACGCATCATTGATATGTGGCAGCATGTAACCCAATTTGGAGAAGTTTGTCCAGCCAACTGGGCAAAAGGCGATAGAGCCATGCATGCTACCTCTGAGAGCGTATCGAACTATCTAACCCTAAACAGAGAACTATGAAAAAAGCATGATAACAATTTTATAAAAACATTACCATAAAGTATCTGACCTGTTTCAATTTTATACTTTATACTCTAACTAAATCAAAAACACAATGAGCACTAAAAAAGAATTTGGCAACATACGCGGAATGCTATTTCCCATTCACAAAAGTGAATTACGTAAATTTTTGCCAATGGCCTTTATATTTATTCTCATATCTTTCTGTTATGCGCTTACACGCTCTCTTAAAGATATGAATATCCTTAAGGAAATAAATGCTACCGCTATTTACTGGCTAAAAGCAGTAGCGATCACACCGAGTATGATTTTCTTTACCATTCTTTATGGAAAGGTGAGTCGTTCTACAGGAAGAGATGGTAGGTTCAATGCAGTGATGATTTACTTTCTTGCTTTTTTTACCCTTTCACTGTTCTTTTTGCTTCCTCAAAAAGAGGTATTGCAGCTAAATAGTCTTTCTAAAATGCTTGAGGCAAAATTTCCGAGCCTTATAGGGCTGTGGGGGGCTATTTGCCATTGGCCTATTTCCCTCTTCTATATACATGCTGAGGCTTGGGGAACTTTTGCATTAAGTGTTGTATTCTGGACTTTTGTAAATGAGATTACCGCTGTAAATCAGGCTAAAAGGTTTTATAGTTTCTTAAGTATGTTTGCGGCTGTTGGCAGCATTCTGGCTGGACTCATTCTTAAGTTGGATAAGGTAAGTAAAAATTTCGACCAAGGTTTGCAATTTGTGATTATAGCAATTGTTTTGATTTTAGTAGTATACAACTACTTTACATCAGATATAAAAGCCAATCCAGCCTACTATCAGATTGAGCAAAAGCCTAAAAAGGCAAAGGTAAAAATGTCCTTTATGGATTCGATGAAGTTCTTAGCGCGCTCTAGGTATTTAATGTTTCTTTCCATATTGGTAATTGGCTATGGATTGGTGATTGCGCTTTTTGAAGCAGTACAAAAAGCACAGATTCAGCAATATGTAAAAATTACTAGAGATAATACGATTTATGCAGGCATCTATTCAGACCAACAAATTGCCGTAGGGGTCATTTCTATTTTAGTAACACTTTTCCTTGCCACACCTATACGAAAAAGAGGATGGCGTTTTGCTGCCTCTGCTACACCGGTTACGGCATTGGTGATGACGGCTTTATTTTTTACTTTCCTTCGGTTTGGTGATGCTTTGGATAATTTTTTAAAGGGCTTTAACCTCACTGCCTTGCATCTTTCTGTTCAAGTAGGGCTCTACAATGTGGTGTTGATTAAATCGGTTAAATATGTCCTTTTTGATCCAACTAAAGAAGCGGTCTACATTCCATTGGATGAAGAAACCAAAGTACGTGGAAAAGCAGCTGTAGATGGTGTAGGTTCTCGTTTAGGAAAGAGCTTGGCCTCTGTATTGGTTACCAGTATGGCTACACTACTGGGTAGTGGGGATATTGCCAATATTCGTACGCCAATTGTGCTGATGATCATCGCGGTGATTATGATTTGGCTACTAGCGGTTCGTACGTTAGGAAAATTAAAAGCAGCTGCTGAGGAAAAACATGAAGCAGAACTTGCCAATGCGCATAAGGTTCAAATAAGTAAATAAAAGGAGTTTTTTGCTTACCTGTTGTTTAAAGAACAGGTAAGCAAAAAATCAAACGCTTCAACCATTTCATCTAACGCGATGGTAACTTCTACATTCTTAAATCCCAAGAACGATATAGCATTTCCTAAGATGTTTGGAAGCATAAAGGTATGCTTATTCACTTTATCAATGATGTCTTGGGCTTTGAGGGGCTATCTATGATAGAAGAAGTTACCTTTCTTTCTACTACAGAAAAAAACCTGCCTATGCAGTCTTAGATCGTTTTAACTGGTCCGAAATAGAATTACGCATTTATGAAAAAGAAATCAAGCGGATCATGGACAATCAAGCGATAGAAGGCGTATATGCTAAAAAAAGCTAGAAACGAAGGTGAAGAACAAGGGAAACTAAAGGGTATCCAAATAGGTAAAGAAAAAGGCAAGCTAGAGGGTAGATTAGAAACAGCCAAGCTCATGTTAGAGGAAATAGCTACTAATAACATAGCCATTCAACCAATGGTATCGATTTAAATGGTTCGTATGCTTGCTTTTTGCTGGATCAAGCAGTAAGCTAAAAATAGGCTATGAATGCTTAACTGAATCATATTTTCGTTTGAGCGCTACCATAATCAAAGCACCCATTGTGAGCAACAAATTGGTTAGTAACAATGGTTTATCAGCAGTCATGACCCCATAGAGGGTCCAGCTAACCGAAGAAACGGTTAGGTTGAGAAGCATCAACATAGAAACATCCTGCACAGACTTGGTTCTATAGGACTGTATAATCTGTGGAAGCAATGAGCATACTGCTGTAGATGAACCTATGCATGCCACAACATCTAAAAAGGAAATAGAGCCCATCAATAGAACGAACAAAAAGAAAAGGGTAGATCTGTACCAGGAGCGGGGATCGAACCCGCATGGCCAAAGGCCACAAGATTTTAAGTCTTGCGTGTATACCAATTCCACCATCCTGGCAAAGCTGCATAGCTGTGGAGACAGCACACACAAAATTAAGTGCAATAGAACGAGCGAGAAACGGGACTCGAACCCGCGACCCCGACCTTGGCAAGGTCGTGCTCTACCAACTGAGCTATTCTCGCTTATAGGCCTTACAATAAACCCAATTTACTTAAAGATTCTTGTTTTTCAAAATAGTTATCCACTTTTAAAGCTAGTGCTTCAAACGATTAACCTTATTTTTGAGCTCACTTAATTTTAATAAGGCTTCTATTGGAGAAAGGGTATCGATATCCATAGCCTCTAAGCAAGCTTTGAGTTCACTGAAGCCTTCATCTGAGCCAAAAAGTTTAAGCTGATATTGCGCTTTAGGCACTGCATCTACCTGCATCTTGCCACCTGCACGCGACAGATGCGCCAATACGACGCTGGCTCTTTCTAAAATTTCAGCGGGCATACCAGCCATTTGAGCGACATGAATACCAAAGCTATGCGCACTGCCTCCAGCTACCAGTTTATGTAGAAATAGAATCTTCTGATCTATTTCTTGCACCGCTACATTAAAGTTTTTAACCCTAGGGAGCGTTTTGGCCAATTCATTCAATTCATGATAATGGGTGGCAAAAAGCGTTTTAGCCTTGTAATTCGGATGATTATGCAAATATTCCACCAATGCCCAGGCAATAGAAATGCCATCATAGGTACTGGTACCACGCCCTATTTCATCCATCAATACTAAACTACGGTCACTTAGGTTGTGCATAATACTGGCGGTTTCAGTCATCTCCATCATAAAAGTAGATTCCCCTTGGGCTAAGTTATCGGATGCGCCTACTCTTGTAAAGATTTTATCTACTACTCCAATATGGGCCGAAGCCGCTGGTACAAAAGCGCCCATTTGTGCCATTAATACGGTAAGTGCAACCTGACGCAGCAGAGCGGATTTACCCGCCATATTAGGCCCTGTAATCACTATGATTTGCTGTTCTAATGGGTCTAAGAAAATATCATTAGGCGTATAGGCTTTATCTACCGGTAGTCGCTGCTCAATAACAGGGTGTCGGCTTCCTTTAAGGTGCAACAAGCTGCCATCATCTATTATAGGTTTGCTATAATGGTGCTCAGAAGCCTGTTTGGCACAGGAAAGGTAGCAGTCCAATTGGGCAATATGCTTTGCGTTTTCTTGAATCTGGGGAATATAGGCGC
Organism: Octonoba sinensis; assembly: GCA_038502835.1. Taxonomy (NCBI): domain Eukaryota; kingdom Metazoa; phylum Arthropoda; class Arachnida; order Araneae; family Uloboridae; genus Octonoba; species Octonoba sinensis. The sequence goes on along the minus strand of CM076605.1, from coordinate 84,610,354 downwards.
TTGCCTCCTCTACTAAGGCTTGATAGAGCTGTTGTTCTAGGAGCTGTGCTGCCTCACCTGCATGTAAGATCTGTTCTTCATACTGTTTTAGTGCTTCAGTGATATAGCGTTCTGCACCAGCTAAGGTTTGTTTCCGCATCCAATCTGCAGGCACTTTATTTTTATGGGCATTAGGTACCTCCAGGTAATAGCCAAATACGCGGTTATAAGAGATTTTGAGGGAAGGAATGTTGGTACGCCTGCTTTCTTCTTGTTGCAGCTGGACCAAATAATCTTTACCCTCATACATGATTTTATTAAACGCATCCAGCTCATCGCTGACATTCGGCCGAATGAGCCCACCTTGATGGATAAGGATCGGTGGATGTTCTTGAAGTTTATGGTGAATGCTTTCCACCAAAGGATGGCACCCATGGAGCTGTTGATGGAGTTTTTGTAATAAGGGAAATGGAATTGCTTGCAGCGCGGTTTGTATGGATTGCACCTGCTTCAATGCTTTTTTTAAGGCCACCATTTCCCGTGGATTTACCCTACCGACCGCTACTTTGGAAATAAGCCGTTCCAGATCACCTATTGGCTTCAAATAACTGGCTAATAAGGTCGCCAATTCGGCATGCTGTACCAAGTATTCGACTATGTCGAGTCGTTTTTGAATAGGGGCCACCGCTTTAAGCGGAAACAACAACCATTTTTTAAGCAGTCGTGCCCCCATAGGGGTCACCGTTCTATCCAATATTTCAATCAGCGCCGTTCCGCCTACCTGCTGTGGCACCATCAATTCTAAAGCTTTAACGGTAAATGGATCCATCCAAACATAGTGATGTTCCTCTAAGCGTACAATCGAACGAATATGTTTGATTTCTTTATGTTCCGTTTCGGATAAATAGTGTAAGATCACACCAGCCGCTACAATAGCCACCGGGTAATCTGCGATGCCAAAACCTTTTAAGGAATGGGTTCCAAAATGGCTCGTCAGCAAACCATAGGTGTAGTCAAAATGAAACACCCACTCATCTAGCGCATAGGTATGCAACCCATCTTGCCTAAACTCATTCCATGCAGCCTGTTGCTTTTTATTAAAAACGATTTCAGAGGGGGCCAAATGATGCAACACCTTCCGCATGTAATCGGAGCCACCTTGCGTTACAAAAAATTCCCCCGTAGAAAGATCCAAAAAGGCCATACCCAGAACATCTCTATCAAAAAAAACAGATGCTAGATAGTTATTGGTTCGGTTATCTAAAACCGCTTCACTAAAAGAGAGACCAGGCGTAACCAGTTCCTTAACCCCTCTTTGCAGAATACCCTTAGCTTGTTTAGGATCCTCTAGTTGATCACAAACGGCCACACGGTAGCCCGCTTTTACCAATTTGGGTAGATAAATATCTAAAGCATGGTGCGGAAAACCAGCGAGTTCCACACCAGCAGCCGACCCATTCGCCCGTTTGGTAAGCGCAATATCTAAGACTTTACTAGCCTGAACCGCATCTTCCAAAAAAGTTTCATAAAAATCACCCACTCGAAAGAGCAATAAGGCCCCAGGATATTTTTCCTTAATAGCGAAATACTGCCGCATTAATGGCGTTGGCTCAACTGGTTTTGACATAGTTAGCATATAGTTTTAAACTAAAAGTAGCGAATCTGGTTGAGATGCAAGCGCTCGATACCCAAACTAGCCACTACAATCTACCTTAAAATCGTTAAATACTAGACAAAATCTAGTTATTTTAGAATAGATTGCTTATAATAGAGTGAAGGTTTCCCTTTGTTTAAATGAAGAAGCGCAAGGTTTATTAAAAAACAATCAAAAAAATATTAGAATTATGAAAGCGTTTAAGGTAAATAATAAACGATCTGGTTTATTGGTAAAAGGGATTACGATTTTGTCGCTATCGATTGCTTTGCAAGGCAAAGTCAGTTGTGTGGGCCAAAGAAGTGGAACAGGAGAACAAGTAGACCCTATAACAAGGGTTATAACACACAAAACGAAGGCTGAAGATTTGCCTAGCACGCTAAAAGAGTTAAAGGGTAGTCTTACTAAAAAAATTAAGTTCATACTTTACGATTTAGTAAATAGGGGTGAGCATAAAAAATTAAAAGAAGTTTTAACGTTCTGTAATGAAGAACCAGAATTAGATTCGGGTTTGAAAGATTTATTTGCCCAAGCACTCCAGGCGTTGCACGGTAATAAGACACTTCTTGGAATAGCTATAGAAAAGGGTAATCAAGAGACATTTGACCTTTTGGTGAACCAAAAAGGGGTTGATATTAATCAAGCAGGAGAACAGAAAGAAAAAAATCCTACTACACTTTTATTAGCACTTGGCAAGAAACGGCTCAAAATAGCTGAGCATTTATTGACGAGATCTGATATTGATATCAAGGCCATAGATCCAATTTCAGGCAATACAACGCTGCACTTGGCCATTAAAAATGGATGGGAAAACACAGCAAAAAAATTGATTAAGCGGTTTAAGGAAACAGCGGAAGCGTTATTATTTGCACAAGACAAGAAAGGAAATACACCTTTGCATTCAGCGATGAAGCATGAACTGCCAGATGTGCAACGCGAATTGATTCAGCTGGTTGCTGAAGACAAAAAGGAACTATCTATAAAAAATGACGAAGATGAAACGGTCATAGATGTAGCCCTCCAACATAACCAACCACAGGGGATACTATTAATCAACCAATTGCCTTTAGATATATTATGTGCAAAAAATAAAAAAGGGGAAACGCTACTACATAAAACCGCTTATAAAAATAATTTAGATGCATTTAAACCAGTATTAAATCAAATAAACAAACTGGCTGGGACAGATAAATATAAAGTGGTGCAGGGACTTTTTGAAAAAACCAAAGCAGGAAAGACTGCATGGGAGTATATCTATTTATCTGAACTTGGTGGGAAGCCAATCTTTTCTGATACTAATGTAAAAATGTTTGAGCATGCCATAAACACTGTAAAAATTAATCTACAACAAGAGGATTGGAGTACTATTTTAAAGGACATTGATACGCGAGAACGTACAAGCAGATTAAAAGGCGGAATCAGTAAGGAATATGCTGATCAATTGCGCAAGATAGTAAATTCAGCGCGTAATTCACCACCACCACCTGCACAAAGCTAACACCATTGCAGCAATAGATAAAAACAAACGCCTATATTGTGCTCTATAGGTGTAGTAGTTAGGATTTAATCTGACAGGCAGTAAAAATTAGTGTCTAAAGTGAGTCTTTCGTTTTAAGTGTGTAAATATTATTTAGATTTTATATTTCTGTATATGCTACCACTTAAAACTTAAGACAATGAAAAGCAAAGATACCGCTAAAGATGGCATAAGCAAAGCCATAGACGTTCTTCTAGAATCAGGTGTAGATCTATCCACCTTATTTGATCAAGGTGGCTTACTTAAAGAATTAAGCAAACGCCTTGTAGAAAAAGCCTTAGAGTCAGAAATGGATACCCATTTAGGGTATACTAAGTATGCACGTAGTGATTCAGATAATGCACGTAATGGCTTATCTAGTAAGCAAGTTATGAGTGATAATGGGGTTATATCGGTTGGAGTCCCCAGGGATAGAGCCTCCACTTTTGAACCTGTTTTATTACCTAAACGTACGACACGAATACCTGGTTTAGATGATAAGATCTTATCTCTATATGCTAAAGGGATGAGCCTATCAGATATTCAGATTCAAATACAAGAATTATATGGCGCAGAAGTTAGTGAAAGCCTGATAAGTAATATTACCGATTCTGTTATTGAAGATGTTAAAATATGGCAAAATCGTCCCTTAGAGGCTATTTATCCTATCGTTTTTTTTCGATTGTTTTGTAGTTAAAGTTAGGCAGGATAAGCGCATCCTTAATAAGGCAGTTTATGTCGCCTTAGGTATAGACAAGTTAGGCATAAAAGATGTTTTAGGACTGTGGATGAGTGAAAATGAAGGAGCTAAGTTTTGGTTAGGGAACTTAACAGAACTCAAAAATCGTGGTATGCACGATATGCTCATTGCCTGTACAGATAATTTATCAGGTATGTCTCAGGCAATTGCTGCTGTATATCCTAAAACAGACCACCAACTCTGTATCGTTCACCAAATTAGGCATAGCTTGAAGTATGTCTCTTATAAAGATAGAAAAGCATTAGTTGCTGATTTAAAGCCAATTTATACAGCAGTTAATGAGGAAGAAGCACTTATGGCATTAGAAAATTTTGCTAGCAAATGGGATAAACAATACCCACAAATAGCTAAATCTTGGTATACTAATTGGGATAACCTGATGGTATTTTTACAGTACCCTAGCGCCATACGAAGAGTCATTTACACAACAAATGCTCTGGAATCTGTAAATAGCCAATTCCGTAGAGTCACCAAAAATAAAAGGGTATTTCCTAACGATACAGCTGTCTTTAAAACATTATATTTAACTATTAACTACATGACCAGGAAGTGGACTATACCTATTCATAATTGGAGTGAGGCTATAGCCCATTTTTTAATTAAATTTGAAAATAGACTGCAATAAATAAAAAATAATTTACACACTTAAGTGGACAGAGCCGTCCATTACATTAATTTGCATAGCAATCGTAGCAATGGCCAAACAAATGTTAGATAAACTCGCCATAATCCTAGGATACTTACCATAGACACAGCCTATACTCTCTGCCATAGATAGGTTATGCATAAATTGCCGCATACGTAGTGCCAACCAACTAACTACCCAGAGTAGGGCAGAATACCATTCAAAAATTGTAGTAGTTAGGATTTAATCTGACAGGCAGTAAAAATTAGTGTCTAAAGTTGTCAGTTAAGTCTAATGTGTCAGTCATGCTTCTAAGATACGAGATTTGATTATTTCTTTCAAAGACTAATTCTTTACTATCCTCCCAAGTTTGTCTAGGTGTTTTTCCGTAACAATACTTTCCAGAATGTGGTCGCTCATGATTATAGTAATGGAACCATCTATCTAAATCCTCTTGAAAATCATCCAGATTCGTATAGATCTTTTTACGCATAGCTGTATCAAAGAATTCCTGTTTCATCGTTTTATTAAAACGTTGGCAGAAGCCATTTGTTTGAGGAGAATAGGCTTTAGTGACCGTATGTTCTATATTCTCTATACTTAAAAACAACTCAAAAGCATGATGTTCTATTTTTCCTTTATATTCTTGTACCACGGTCTGTTAGTATACGCAAGATAGGTATGTTTTCATCTTGATAAAAAGGTAACACTTTATCATTTAACATATCAGCTGATGTGATGGCTGTTTTTTCAGTATAGAGTTTTGCATGAGCTACTCGAGAATAGCTGTCTATAAATACTTGCGTATAAACTTTACCTATACCTTTAAAATTACCTACATAATAAGTATCTTGACAACCTAAGTAACCAGGATGTTCTGTATCAATCTCTCCACATGCTTCTTGTTCGTTTCTACGTTTTTCTAGTGCTACTAGCTGGGATTCAGTTAGAACAAGTCCATCTTGAGCCATTTTAGCCTCTAAAGCCTTAAGCCGTTTCTTTATATTGTTTAAATCATTGCGTAGCCAGATAGACCTTACACCACCAGGAGAAATAAGAATACCTTCTTTTTTTAATTCATTCGATACCCTAAGTTGGCCATAGGCTGGATAGTCTATAGCCATATCTACTACTGCTTTTTCTATGCTAGGATCTACTCTATTAGCTAGAATAGGTTTCTTGCGGCTTATTTCATATAGGGCTTCTTGACCTCCTAATTCATACCATACAAGGATTTAAAACGGTAGTAGCTATCTCGGCTATAATCCATACTTTTACACGCTGAAGAAATGTTGCCTAACGTTTTGGCTAGTTCCAATAGACCTAATTTCGGTTTGATAATTTTTTGATGTATATTCATAATAATCATAATTTATATCTGTACAAAGTTAACAATTGTCAGATTAAATCCTAACTACTACACTCAATGTGTTGCACAAATTGCTTTATGCTCTCCTCCTACTGGCCCCAATTGTTTAATAGTAAAATCCATAGTATCGCTTCACCCAACGGCGTCAGCTTAAGGTTGGTATAGGCTTCCACTTATGGCCTTCGATAAGTGAATGGGGTACGCAGCAAACCATGAAGCCGCCCACTGCATGGGTTTCAAAAGAAAACGGTTTTTCTGATCCGATGCAAAATAGATTGTTGTATGATTATCCTTTTTCTGAAAGTGCCGGTTTCCTTTATCGGCGGCCATAACATCCTTATATTGTAATATTGTATAATGCAGTATACGTCTTAAGTTGATGCCATTGATGGAACCGATGCTATTTACTGGTTTTATTACACCATACCATGCTCCCTTGTAAAGGGTTTCGATTAACAAGCATACGCTCAATGGCTATCCATTTAACCATTTATCCCTTAGTAAATCTAAGCCAATAACCATGCACAACTTTTGCCATTTACATTGCCATACAGAATATTCCCTATTGGATGGCGCAGCCAAGATACAACGTTTAATAGCTGCTAATAAACAGTTGGGTATGGATGCATTGGCCATTACAGACCATGGCAATATGTTTGGTGTGCCCCAGTTCGTAGCGGCGGCAGCCAAGGAAGGGGTAAAACCCATTATAGGATGCGAATTTTATATGGCACCTGATCGCCATAACCATAAAGATAAAACCCGCTACCACCAGTTGTTGTTGGCCAAAAATGCTATAGGCTATCAAAATATTACCAAGCTGTGCTCCCTAGGCTTTTTAGAAGGCTATTATTATAAACCACGTATTGATAAAGCTTTACTCAAGCAGTACAAACAAGGCTTAATCGCCACTACCTGTTGCTTAGGGGCCGAGATTCCTAAAACCATTATTCGGCATGGTGAAGCAGCTGCTGAAAAGCTCTTTGTAGAATGGCTAGAACTATTTGGCGAAGACTACTATATAGAACTGCAAAGACATGGTATCCAAGAGCAAGAAATTTGTAATGCTATTTTGCTGCGTTGGGCGGACAAATATAATGTAAAGGTCATTGCTACCAACGATGTCCATTACATTGCACAACAGGACAGTCTTGCTCAAGATGTATTGCTCTGTTTACAGACGGGAAAAGATTACAACGATCCCAATCGGATGCGCTTTAGCAATGACCAATTTTTTTTAAAGTCACCAGAAGAGATGGCCCGGCTTTTTGCAGATATACCAGCTGCTATTACCAATACCCGCTCCTTAGTCGAAAAAATAGAAACGCCCTCCTTAACCCGAGATGTGCTGCTACCTATTTTTCAACTTCCTAGTGGCTTTTCAGATCCCAATCTCTACCTCACCCATTTGGCTTTTGCTGGAGCCCGCGCTAAATATGGGACGATTGCTATGGAAGTAGAAAGTAGACTGAATTATGAACTGGCTATTATTGCCCAAACCGGCTTTGCGGGTTACTTTTTAATTGTACAAGACTTTATTGAGGCTGCTGTACGGTTAGATGTAATCGTAGGCCCAGGCAGAGGCTCTGTAGCAGGCTCTCTAGTCGCTTTTTGTATAGGGATTACCAAAATAGATCCCCTTCGCTATAATCTACTTTTTGAGCGCTTTTTGAATCCAGAACGGGTCTCCATGCCTGATATAGATGTAGACTTTGATGATGAAGGGCGTAAAAAAGTCATTGATTATGTTATTCAAAAATATGGTAGAAACGAGGTCGCCTCTATTATTACCTTTGGTAGTATGGCGGCTAAATCGGCCATACGGGATGTAGCACGTGTATTGGGCGTTCCCTTAGCACGGGCCAACTATATGACTAAGTTGATACCAGACAAATTAGGTATTACTTTATCAGAAGCCTTTGAGGAGGTAAAAGAACTGGCTGAAATTAAAAAAGCCATGGCCACTCCAGAAAGTAAAGTGTTGGATTTAGCTGAAAGATTAGAAGGATTGGTGCGCCACACAGGTATTCATGCAGCAGGTATCATTATCGCACCTAATCCTATTGTAGAATATATCCCGGTAAAAACCGATAAAAATTCTGACCTATTGGTCACCCAATATGATGGATCGGTGCTGGAAGGGGTGGGCATGTTAAAAATAGATTTTTTAGGGCTCAAAACACTTAGTATTATTAAAGATGCGCTGCTATTGATCGAGAAAAATAGAGGTATTACTATAGATATAGATTGCATCCCACTAGACGACCCGCTTACTTTTCAACTATACCAAGCTGGTAATACTAAGGGAACCTTCCAGTTTGAATCAGAAGGCATGCGCCAATGGCTGGTTAAACTCCAGCCTACTACGATGGAGGAGCTTATTGCTATGAATTCCCTCTATAGGCCAGGCCCTATGCAATTTATTCCTAATTTTATTGCCCGTAAACATGGTACAGAAGCTATTGAGTATCCGCATCCACTTTTGGAAACCATTCTAAAGCCCACTTATGGCATTATGATTTACCAAGAGCAAATCATACAAACGGCCCAAGCAATGGCAGGCTACACGCTAGGAGGAGCTGACTTATTGCGTAAGGCAATGGGTAAAAAAAATGCAGCAGAAATGGCTAGGCAACGCGATATTTTTGTGGCAGGAGCAGCCCAAAAACATCAGATTCCTAAAGAAAAAGCCTTGGCTGTTTTTGATATTATGGAAAAATTTGCACAATATGGTTTCAATCGTTCACATGCAGCAGCCTATTCCCTGATTGCCTACCAAACCGCCTATTTAAAAGCCCATTACCCTACCGAATATATGGCTGCTGTATTAACCCACAATCAGGGTGATATTGAAAAAATTGCTTTCTTTATGGAAGAAAGCCGCCAGCAAGGGCTCTCTGTATTAGGCCCTGATATAAATGAAAGTCAAGTAAATTTTAGTGCTGGCCTTCATAAAGAAATACGATTTGGACTAGGCGGCATTAAAGGAGCGGGTGAGGCAGCCGTTACCGCTATTATAGCAGCAAGAGCGCAAAAGGGCGCTTTTAACGATATCTTTGACTTCGTAGAGGCGATCCAACTCAAAACCGTAAACAAGAAAACTATGGAAGCACTTGCCTTATCGGGTGCTTTTGATACCTTTAAAGGGCTACATAGAAGACAATATGTCTACGAAACATCTGGTAGCAGTTTTATAGAAAAAGTTATACAATATCGCAATCGCATTCAAAAAGAGCAGATGGAAGCCCGTCAATCGCTCTTTGCAGCGAGTTCCTATAGTCAGGTTAAAAGGCCAGAGCCCATTGATTGCCCACCTTATGAGCCATTGGAACAATTGCGTATAGAGAAAGAACTGGTTGGTTTTTATATTTCTGGCCATCCACTTGATCCATTTAAAGTAGATATAGCCAGCTTCTGCAATGTAACTACACAAAATATACTAACTACTCGTCAAAAAGCCGTAACCATAGCGGGTATACTGACCGCTTCTACCATCAAACAAAATGGCCAAGGCAATGCCTTTGCCCTACTCACATTAGACGATTACCATGGCTCGCTCAATTTTGCGCTTTTTGGGGAAGACTACTTAAAACACAAACACCTATTAGAGGTTGGCAAATTGCTCTTTCTTACAGGCCATGTAACCAAACGCTATGGTAACCAAGAAGCACACGCCTTCAAGCCCCAAACCATTAACTTGTTGGAAGAGATGCGGGAAAGAATGGCTAAAGGCGTGCATTTAAAGCTCACACAACACCACATCAACCAACCCTTGGTTGATGCATTGGAAGCTTGTATCAAGCGTTATCCAGGCAAATCCTTTATAAAAATATCGATTATAGATCATGAAACACAAATCACGATTCCAACACACTCTACCCAATACCGTGTTCAACTCAACAATGCGCTACTTGAATCACTCAGCCAGCTCTCTATAGATTTTCACCTATTTACCTAGTAAGTTTCTTGCGCAAAGCGCTTATGCCTATAAGGCAGTCTAATCCTATATAGCTGATTTATTTGGCTAACTTCTATTGCATTTAATATTAAAAATAATTAAGTTAAGGTATTTTTAATGCGCAATAAAGTCTTATGAAGTAGGATGAGAAGATAGGTAAATAGTATCCATATGCATGCGAACAACGCTAAAAACTTTTCGTTTACCCTATTAGATGGCACTACATTTCATTTTGGTAGTGACCTTGCACAGGTGGTTTTGGTAGTCAATACGGCCTCACGCTGTGGATTTGCCGGTCAGTTTGAAGCGTTACAAACGTTACACGATCGTTATCATCCCCATGGCTTTAGCGTGCTTGGTGTCTCTTCCCAAAGCTTTGGAAAGCAAGAATTTGATAGCGCCTCTGCTATAGCAACTGCTATAAAGAATAAATGCAGTAGCGTAACTTTTCCTATTACAGAGCTAACAGCTGTTCGGGGCAAAAGCATACATCCATTTTATGCATGGGCTGCTACACAAGTCTCCTTATTGGGCCGTCCAAAATGGAACTTTCATAAATACCTGATCGGAAAAGATGGCGCCTGTATCACCTGGTTTGCTTCTAGCACAGATCCCTTAGCTCCAAAGGTAACAGAAGCAATAGAGGCTGCACTAAAATAAGTTGTAGAGGCTTATCCCTTTAGATTAGGATAGGCCGCTTAGATGCTTATTTACTTCAACCGCACCTATCTTTCAATTAGCGCTTGTTAATATATTTTTAACCTCAAAATCAGCTGTTTTTAGCAACAAAAGTACAAAAACTTGTAATTTTACACAAAAAATATATGATTTAAAAGCAAGGATGCTATTGTTCTTGTCAATTTAAATTTTATTAAAATGGAAACTATGACCTATGATTATGCCCCCCCCTGTAAGGCCTATTCGGCCCATAATACGACCCGATTAGTAGCCTCTAATGGCTCCTATTCCTTCGTTCAAAAGCTGTTATATACCGTTTTTTTAATGATAGTATGGAGTGCTTATTTGCTATTTGCTATAGGGTTCAGTTGTAAGACACAACACCACGTTGCTTCGAAAGACAAGCAGTCTGATCATCAGACCTTCGGATTATCGAATAATACTATCTATATAGCAGGGAGTATCACTATTTTGGATATGGATGATCCGGTTACCTACGCTATAGTAGGTTATAGTCCCAGTAAATGGAAGCACCTTCCATCTAAGGAACGGTTGCTTTCAGGTAGTAAAAGCCACAACCCGCTCCAAGCGTCACAATCGATGTGCCAGCCTATGGCAGACCATGGTAACCAACCGAATTGGGGAGCGTATGGACTAACCTCTTCCATGCTTTGCCAAAGATCAAGCTTTGGTGATAAGCATACTTTTGCTTTGGGTTTAGATAGCACTAAATTTCAAAATGGTGAGCAACTAGGTTTTATTTTAGTGCAAAATAATGGTTCACCTGGTGATTTGGTCAACCATCTGTTAGAAAGATGTCTGCCATGGCCTGATCAACACCATGCTTGTAAGCATATACAAGGCTATCTAATACTCCCTGGCATCATCAAGCAAGGTCTATTGGAATCTGAATACCATATAGATGGATCTATCGATTTCACTAGCTATTCAAACAGCTATTGCTATATTAAAAAAGACCACCACTATTGTTTTATTCCATTAAAAAATAGTGCTATTACAACGCCTTATTCCGTATCTACGCCACTATATCACAACACGCCTATGTCTCACAACACGCCTAAAACAAGCGAACCAGCGGCTGAACCACCACTAGAAAGTAGTGCAGATAAGCTATCTGTAAACCAAAAAAATAGTGTAGATAAACCATCCGTAAACAAATTACCCTTAAAGCAAAATGCGTCATTGGATGAGGTAGCTAGCATTAAGGATAGGTCTACTCAAGAGAGGCCTATGCGTAATAACCATACCAGTATACAAGATAAACCACAAACCCTATGGGAAGAATTAAGAGCCGAAGGGCCTAAACCAACTCATAATGAAGTCTGTTACAATAGCAACGCATGGAAAATAGATCAAAATATAGCAATAGATCAAGATATAGCAAAGGACCAAAAGCAGGAGGCAGCCTTAGAAACAATAAGCAGAAATGTAGAAAGACTAAAAATAAATTACGGATATATAATAGAGTTAATAGAACAAATAAAAATAGTCCCATCAAATAATAGAGCAAAAAACACCATACACCTAAACTGGGGAAGCAACATTAAACCAGCATTAAGCCCAGCATTAGAGGCGATAAAAGGATTACAGTCCGCATTAGTATCGGAAAGAAAGTATCAGGAAGGCATAGGGTGTAATCGCCCTACTAACCTAATCGATCAACGTAAAGCAGTAATACAAACATTAGAAAATTTAGAAAAAGCGGTATTAGAGGAATATTGTAACGTGCTATCCATAGACTTATTCCTCAACCAAGTAAGGGAGTATTTGGAAGAGATATACATCTTACTTGACACTATTAGAGCATCATTATCCAAAGTAGATAAGACAACTGTTATAAGACAGAATATAAAACAGTTGTTCACTAGAAATAGCGTACAATTAAAAAAGGGGCAAAACACAATAACAGAACTAGAACAGATAGAAGGTGAGCAGCCCAAGATGATACAAAATTTTAAACAAACGGTATCAACACTATCAGAGCTATTAAGCGGCATATCTAAAGAATTAGCAAACTCAATAAATGATCCCTTAAAAGTAATAAGAGGCAAAATATGCTCATCAAACTTGAAACTTGAGGCTAGACTAAACTCCAACATTATAGAAGGGAAGGTACAAGATTCTAAATGGATGGAAAGTTTCATAGGAAGGTTAGAATTAGAAGAGGAGCATATGCAAGAAGTAGCAACCATATTGGATAACCTAGATGTAGAGCTTGAAAGAAAATCAAAAAACATTGAGCAAAAGATAGAGGAAGCATTAGATAATGCATTAGAGCTAGGAGAGCAAGTTAAAAGAGAAATACCATTAAAAGTAAAAAAAATGAGCAATCAAATAAAAGCGCTTATGGAGTTATGCTATAATTGTGAGTACGAAGTAGCGTAGCCTTAACGAACTATCTTGCTCATTGCAACTTTTTGCACAGAGCTTGATTTTTTGCCTACCTCTTATCGAGAAAGAGATAGGATACATTGCCTTACGCTTAAATTGTACAATAGTGTCATCCTTACATTGTCATCATTTACTGAGCAGATACAATAAATCTATTAATTAAATTGTAAAATTTATTAAAATTGCACTTCAAATAGGCCTTAGGAAATAAAAAAATGTTATCCCACAGGTATGTTAACCTGTAGTAGTTAGGATTTAATCTGACAATTGTTAACTTTGTACAGATATAAATTATGATTATTATGAACATACATCAAAAAATTATCAAACCGAAATTAGGTCTATTGGAACTAGCCAAAACGTTAGGCAACATTTCTTGAGCGTGTAAAAGTATGGGTTATAGCCGATATAGCTACTACCGTTTTAAATCCTTGTATGAATTAGGAGGTCAAGAAGCCCTATATGAAATAAGCCGCAAGAAACCTATTTTCTAGCTAATAGAGTAGATCCTAGCATAGAAAAAGCAGTAGTAGATATGGCTATAGACTATCCAGCCTATGGCCAACTTAGGGTATCGAATGAATTAAAAAAAGAAGGTATTCTTATTTCTCCTGGTGGTGTAAGGTCTATCTGGCTACGCAATGATTTAAACAATATAAAGAAACGGCTTAAGGCTTTAGAGGCTAAAATGGTTCAAGATGGACTTGTTCTAACTGAATCCCAGCTAGTAGCACTAGAAAAACGTAGAAACGAACAAGAAGCATGTGGAGAGATTGATACAGAACCTCGTGGTTACTTAGGTTGTCAAGATACTTATTATGTAGGTAATTTTAAAGGTATAGGTAAAGTTTATACGCAAGTATTTATAGACAACTATTCTCGAGTAGCTCATGCAAAACTCTATACTGAAAAAACAGCCATCACATCAGCTGATATGTTAAATGATAAAGTGTTACCTTTTTATCAAGATGAAAACATACCTATCTTGCGTATACTAACAGACCGTGGTACAGAATATAAAGGAAAAATAGAACATCATGCTTTTGAGTTGTTTTTAAGTATAGAGAATATAGAACATACGGTCACTAAAGCCTATTCTCCTCAAACAAATCGCTTCTGCCAACGTTTTAATAAAACGATGAAACAGGAATTCTTTGATACAGCTATGCGTAAAAAGATCTATACGAATCTGGATGATTTTCAAGAGGATTTAGATAGATGGTTCCATTACTATAATCATGAGCGACCACATTCTGGAAAGTATTGTTACGGAAAAACACCTAGACAAACTTGGGAGGATAGTAAAGAATTAGTCTTTGAAAGAAATAATCAAATCTCGTATCTTAAAAGCATGACTGACACATTAGACTTAACTGACAACTTTAGACACTAATTTTTACTGCCTGTCAGATTAAATCCTAACTACTACACATTGAGCGACACTTGGCAACCATTTGAGCAACGTGATCCCGCTGGGACTCGAACCCAGGACCCTCTCCTTAAAAGGGAGATGCTCTACCAGCTGAGCTACGAGATCAACTTCAATTTGATAATTGTAAATTTATTCATTTTTTAGCAAAAATAAAAACTATTTGCAGCTACCCGCTAAAAAAGCAAGTTCTAATGCTCGTTTTATAAGAAAAGGATGGTTGCTATACATCTATTTTTAAGTATTTAGCTTATACATTTTCCAATGAATCACCTAAAAGACCATACCAGCAATGATCATACCAACTTGAAAAATTAAACCTTCTATGGCCTTATCTTTTTTTTCTTGTATGTAGGATGCGCGCTCAAGTTTCATTTGCTCCATTATCTCCTCTTGGTTGAGTGATCGTAATTGATTTTTTCCTTTGCGCCCTTAGAAGCTATAAATTTTTCTATAGAGGAAAACTTAGTAAAATGTGATTTATATGTATACTGCGGAATGGTTAATTCAACAACACGGAGCATTGAACAAGTAATAGAGAAAAGCAATAGGATTGCGCTTATAAAACAGATGGCCATGCTATATAGCCTTTTAAGGTTTTTCATAATCTTATTAAATTTTAATAGTGGTTTGAGTCATTTTTAAAACTTTAAACTTTTTAGAGGGGAATTATATCTTATATCCGCTGCGTTTTACGCGTTCCTACCTACTTTAATACTAAGCACATATAGGATGCTTTTTTAGCTTTTGATTAGCCTAATCACTAGGCTCTGTTCCTGTTTGTAACTTTTCTGCATGATCTGCAATGCGTAGTGCTTTGATCATATCCAATATAGCCCCATCTAATATGGCAGCTAAATTATGTTCGGTATAGCCAATCCGATGATCAGTTGCACGGGCTTGGGGAAAGTTATAGGTTCTGATTTTATCGCCTCTGTCCCCACGTTTGACCATAGATCTTCGTTCCATACCAATCGCTTCTTGTTGTTTTTTAACTTCTAGATCATAGAGGCGGGACCGTAATACCTTTAAGGCTTTTTCATAATTTTTAATTTGCGATTTGCCATCTTGGCAGGAGACAACCAGTCCAGTAGGAATATGGGTGAGCCGTACAGCTGAATAGGTCGTGTTTACCGACTGGCCACCTGGACCAGAAGAACAAAATGTATCCTTTCGTATCTCATTTAAGTCCAAGTTGATTTCTACTTCCCCTGCTTCTGGCAATACCACTACACTAGCGGCTGAAGTATGTATACGGCCTTGTGTTTCAGTAGTAGGCACCCGCTGTACACGGTGTACGCCAGATTCATATTTCATAAGGCCATATACATCCTCGCCAGCTATGGTACAGACAATTTCTTTCCACCCGCCCGAGGTCCCTTCTATGGTATATACAATGGAAAAATCCCATTTCATTTTTTCTGCAAAGCGTTTGTACATTCGAAACAGATCTCCCGTAAAAATGGCTGCTTCATCTCCACCAATACCGGCCCGAATCTCTAAAATAATGTTTCTGCTGTCATTGGGATCACTTGGTGTAAGGGCATCTCGTAATTGGGCTTCTAAATGGGTTTTTTTATCTAAGGCGGATGCTAATTCTTGCTTGGCAATTTCACGGAAGGCTTCTTCTTTTTCAATATGTAGTACCTCTTTTGCTTCTTTTATATTTTCTAATACAAGCTCATACGCTTTGTATAAATCGACAATTTTGGATAACTTACTATATTCTTTATTGAGCGCTGCGTAGGTCTTTATATCTTTTAGGGCATCTGGTTGATAGATAGCTGCCTCTACCTCATGAAACCGCTCTTGAATGGATTTGAGTTTTTCAATCATATGATCCTGATCTATCTGTCGTAGGTTTGTAGTATAAGCTTATCTTTAATTAAATAAAGAGCTGGCAAAAGGTCGCCGTATACTTGGTATTAGATACCGTGCTGAACGTTTAGTTCCCAGCTCTTTCATCTTAAAACTGAATGGTTCGCTGGCCATTAAATCCCGTCTATGCGACGATGGTTTACAAGATGAACCAATTTAATACAAAGATCTAATAATATGAAATATATAGGCATTGATACAGCAAAAAGCAGCTTTGTAGCCGCTTTTCCTAAAGGTGAAGGCTTTTTATATACCTACATCCACCTTATAGGAATGACCCAAATGGTATTGAATTTTTTAGCTCAACCTGATAAATCATTCCATCACTATGTATTAGAGGTTACTAGCCATTACGTTACTTTATTAGTAGAGATGCTGCTAGCCACTGACCTATCTGTTTCAGTTATTAATCCAAGACAAATCAAACACCTTGCTAAGGTAGTTCATCATATAGCGAAAACGGATAAGGTAGATGCGCAACTCAAATTATCCAACTTCATAACATAATAGAACTACAACAAGCAAACAATAAGTTCATGTTTAAGGAAGGAAGAGCTGAGGGAAAAACAGAAAAAGCCTTTGCTATAGCTAAGGCGCTAAGGCGCTAAGGCAATGCTTAAAGAAGGGGGATCCAGTAGACAAGATTGTAGGTATTACCGGATTATCCGCTACACAAATAGAGCAGCTCAAACAGGTCGATGAAATTCTATAAAAACCAGGCTATCTTGCAGTGTGCAACACGATTATATATACCTCTAAATTAAAAGCATAGGATATGGAGTATAAAAAAAAGACAAAGAGCTAAAACGATCGGAGCAACAAGAAGTTGAAAGTGTGCAAATACCGATTGGAAAAGCCAGTGTTAAGCAGATGATAGATGCTGGTTTTTATCCAGATAAAACCTCTTATATCACTAAACTCTTTAAAGATGAGGGAACTTATTACTTCTTTACAAGGCCACGTAGGTTTGGTAAATCTCTGCTCCTAGATACGATAGACCAAATAGCAAAAGGCAATAAAGCATTATTTAAAGGGTGTGCTATTTATAAGGATAAAACCTATACGTGGAAAAAATATCCGGTTGTTTGGTTGAATTTCTCAAAGTTGGCTAAGGATAGTTCAGAAAAACCACAAAACAACTTGATAGACATATTATATACTTTTGCTAAAAATTATACGATAGATAGAAATGAACTAGACCCTATTATAGGTGAACCAACCGTAGAAGGTACACTGGAAAAGTTGATTAAATGTGTGGTAGTTAGGATTTAATCTGACAATTGTTAACTTTGTACAGATATAAATTATGATTATTATGAACATACATCAAAAAATTATCAAACCGAAATTAGGTCTATTGGAACTAGCCAAAACGTTAGGCAACATTTCTTCAGCGTGTAAAAGTATGGGTTATAGCCGATATAGCTACTACCGTTTTAAATCCTTGTATGAATTAGGAGGTCAAGAAGCCCTATATGAAATAAGCCGCAAGAAACCTATTCTAGCTAATAGAGTAGATCCTAGCATAGAAAAAGCAGTAGTAGATATGGCTATAGACTATCCAGCCTATGGCCAACTTAGGGTATCGAATGAATTAAAAAAAGAAGGTATTCTTATTTCTCCTGGTGGTGTAAGGTCTATCTGGCTACGCAATGATTTAAACAATATAAAGAAACGGCTTAAGGCTTTAGAGGCTAAAATGGCTCAAGATGGACTTGTTCTAACTGAATCCCAGCTAGTAGCACTAGAAAAACGTAGAAACGAACAAGAAGCATGTGGAGAGATTGATACAGAACATCCTGGTTACTTAGGTTGTCAAGATACTTATTATGTAGGTAATTTTAAAGGTATAGGTAAAGTTTATACGCAAGTATTTATAGACAGCTATTCTCGAGTAGCTCATGCAAAACTCTATACTGAAAAAACAGCCATCACATCAGCTGATATGTTAAATGATAAAGTGTTACCTTTTTATCAAGATGAAAACATACCTATCTTGCGTATACTAACAGACCGTGGTACAGAATATAAAGGAAAAATAGAACATCATGCTTTTGAGTTGTTTTTAAGTATAGAGAATATAGAACATACGGTCACTAAAGCCTATTCTCCTCAAACAAATCGCTTCTGCCAACGTTTTAATAAAACGATGAAACAGGAATTCTTTGATACAGCTATGCGTAAAAAGATCTATACGAATCTGGATGATTTTCAAGAGGATTTAGATAGATGGTTGCATTACTATAATCATGAGCGACCACATTCTGGAAAGTATTGTTACGGAAAAACACCTAGACAAACTTGGGAGGATAGTAAAGAATTAGTCTTTGAAAGAAATAATCAAATCTCGTATCTTAAAAGCATGACTGACACATTAGACTTAACTGACAACTTTAGACACTAATTTTTACTGCCTGTCAGATTAAATCCTAACTACTACACTTTAATGTACCAAACAGGTTATCTTACACTAGATCCTAATGGCTTCACAAATGATCCCAGTACAGACAAAAACGCAACGGATTACTATTTAAAATTTCCTAATGGAGAAGTCAAATCTGCTTTAAAACGTATATTATCTGATTTTATAGCTCAAAAGCAACAAGAAGCAGGAAGGGCCTATAGAGATTCTATTCTAGATGATTTAAGAACTGAAAACTGGTCTGCTTTCTTTAACCGGATTCGCAGTGCTTGTTTAGCTAAAACAGGCTATCGTTTCCTGGATAAAAGCGAAAGAAGCTTTCAGGGTGCTTTATATTCCTTTCTTAATGGTGCTTTTCATACCACCCATGATACGGAAGCGAGCGCTGAAAGAGATAGTGGAATAGGTCGTACAGATATTGTTATGGAGGACCAACATAACGACCAGAGTACCATCTATGTTTTTGAGTTGAAAGTAGATAAACCAGCCTTAGCGGCTCTGGAGCAAATACATAGTAAGGACTATAGCATTCAATATGATCTATGCCATAAAAAAGTACTTATAGGCCTGAAATGTGATCCTGTCAAACTCAATATTACAGAAGCAGTTGTTGAAGTACATCAATGCGATGCGCAACATACCTTTAAGGTAAATAGCACGTAAAAACTTCATTATTAATCCTATGGGGTATTTTCAAGAAATAGGCCCAATGTAAGCGAAGATACAATATGAGGACGTTTACGAACGATTTGGCCTAATACCCCCTAATGTACCTGTCGTATGTTCAGCTAATGGCCTCAACTTAAGGAGTATATACCCCATTGATTTCCAGTATCCATTCACCCAATGGCGTGGGCTTAAGGCGCATACTGCTCTGCTTTCCAAATAAAATAGTATAAGGGTATTATGGCCCTCGATAAATGAATGGGGCCATAAGTGGGTGGGCATACGAACCCCTTATAAACCGGCTTTTGCAGGCCTGCATTAACAATTACTTTAAAGTAAGTTGACGCCATTGTCCATTCAGCCTATTACAATCCTACGAAATAGAAAAAGATATGCGTTTTTATACGGTGCTTGATTTTTGATCAAGCAAAAAGCAAGACAGAAACTCCTTTTATGCTACTTTTCGTACAATAGCTTCAAATGCAGTTGGATGGTTCATAGCCAGATCAGCAAGTACTTTTCTATCTATATCCATATTTTTTTGCTTCAGCTTGCCCATAAACTGAGCATAAGCCATTCCATGCAAGCGAGCAGCTGCATTGATGCGTTGGATCCATAATGCTCTTATGGTTCTTTTTTTTGTTTTGCGGTCTCTATAAGCATATAAGAGTCCTTTTTCAACCGCATTTTTAGCTACCGTCCAAACATTTTTTCTTTTGCCCCAGTAACCTTTTGCTAATTTTAATACGCGCTTTTTACGCGCTTTTGATGCTACTGAATTAACCGATCTTGGCATGGCTGTGTTCTCATTTAGAGGTTGATGATATCTTTTAAAGCTACTATACATCCTATAGTAGCTTAGTCTAGTTTAGTTGCGCTACCTTGGTTGCGCAACTAAACTATTTTAGACTTCTTTTGTAGTGCGCTTATGCTGAGGAATTTGCAGAAGAAGCGGTGGCCAAAACCACAGCGTGCTAAACAGAGGATTTGAGTACCGGGATCGACCTGCAAATTACCAGTAAAAGCAGCATTGCGCAATCAGTCTATTAAATGACTAGCAGTTTGCGAATAGCTGGCGCATTGGTTTCATGCACGAGTGCACTATGGGTAAGGTGCCTTTTTTGCTTTGTGCTTTTAATTTTCTTGGCTAAGCAATGGTTCTTAAAAGCATGCTTGCGCTTAATCTTACCGCTACCTGTTAGCTGAAATCTTTTTTTTGAACCAGAATGTGTTTTAACTTTTGGCATACTTTTTAGTTATAACGGATGTTTAATGGGTGTAGATGGCCCATTTGCTGGTTAGTACCTTGCTTGTTTCAATGCATGAGCTATATGGATAAGCTGCTGGCTGACCGATAGGGCTATACACCCCCTAAATGTAGGAAAAAATATTCAAATAAAGACAAAAGCCTATTAAAATTAAACAATAGCACTATTTTTTAGTTGCTAGTGGCGCTATAGTCAAGCTCATTTTCCTGCCTTCTAGTTTGGGCAGTTGTTCTACCCTGCCATACGCTTCTAACCCTTGCGAAAACCTCAGCAAGATGAGCTCACCTCTTTCTTTAAACATAATTTCCCTTCCTACAAATTTAACGCAAACTTTGACTTTAGCACCAGTTTGTAAAAAATTCATGGCATGTTTGATCTTAAAATCAAAATCGTGGTCACTTGTATTAGGGCCAAAACGAATTTCCTTGATAACGATCTTTTGGGCATTATTTTTTATTTCCTTATGTTTCCTCTTTTGTAAATATTTGAATTTAGCATAATCCATTACTTTACAAACGGGGAAATCACTGGCCTTGGTAATTTCTACTAAATCAAGTGCTTGCGCTTCCGCAATGGCTAAAGCTTCACGAATGGTATAGACACCGGTAACGACATTATCACCAACCAAACGCACCTCTGATGCAGTGATGCGCTCGTTTACATTATGGGTTTCTTTTATTGTGTTTTTCAAATGGCGAAATATTGATTATAGCCTGTTGTAGATATCCATTTAACCAGGATAGCCCTGGTTAGCTACATCAATATACAAATATCTAAACAAGATTTCAATAGACTGCTTTCAAAACTCGACTTCTAATGGCTATTTTATAGTCGAAGCTAAGTCTATACGCCTCAAATAGATGTAGTATGCTGCGCTGTTTGACTGCATGGCTTCTAAACATTGCGTACTACAAATAGCTTTTGAAAGCGGTCTAATCAATCCAATCAACTCAAAAAAATAGGATGGTTGCCTCTTTTTCTTGACCTATTTAGTAGGTTCTTTGGGTGCTGTTTTAGTGCTCCGACGGAGTATTAAAAATAGCCCTACTATAGCCCAAGGTAAGCTCAGCAGCTGCCCCATGTTCAACCACATGGTATCTTCAAATACTACTTGGTTTTCTTTATACAATTCGCAAAAAAAACGAATGCAAGCAGCTGCTACTATGAGTGTGCCAAAGGTGCGGCCAGGTGCTAAGGTTTGACCTTTTTGGCGCCACCATAAAAATAGCGTAATAAAAAGCAAAAAGTAAGCAAAGGATTCATAAAGTTGTGCGGGATGTCTTGGAATACCCTGGGTATAGACAGAGGCGTGGTAGCCGCTATCCTGCTTTTGTAGGGTGTAGGATAAGGGGGTCCCATAGCTTTCATAAATCTTGGGCGATCTGCTAAAGTAGGCCTCTTGGATTAATGTATTTTTTAAAGCCTGTTCCAGGAACTTTTTAATCACCGCTTCATCTGTAAGCTCTTTTTTAAAAGATATAGCCAATTCAATGGATGGGTAATGGCCTTTTGTGGCTAGATTTTGGGTCGTAGGTGCTTTACGTATGGTGAGGCTTTGAATCTCTGAAGGATATTTTTTACATAAATCTTCATGTAAGTCTCTAACAAATACTACGCCATAGTTGGCCTCTGTTCGTTTACCGATGATTTCAGAATTCATAAAATTTCCAACCCGAATCAGTGCGGCACCTAAAGGAAATAGGATGGCTAAATGATCTAAAATCCATAAGAACGCTCCAGCAGGACGTCGATTTTTAAAATGGATGCGAGGAGGGAAAAGGGAAATGCTCATCTTTTTTACATATAGGAAGACAGCAACTATAATCCCAATACCAGCCCCATGGCTTGCCAAACCGCTGAAACCAGTTATTTTAAAGGTAGGGGAGAAGGTAACAGGTAAAAATATCTCTAAGAGGTGCTGTTTGTAATAGCTCCATTCATAAAAAATAACATGCCCCAAACGTGCACCAAATAATACGCTTAGTACAATATAGGCTTTGATTTGGTCAGCTTCTTCTCTGGGTTTACCAGCTTTAACAAACATATGATACCAAAGGGGAACCCCGCCTAATACACCGGTTGCAAAGAGGAGGTTATACCAGCGAAGATGTAAAAGTCCTTTTGTGAAAAGTTCTGGAGATACATCCCATATAATAGTACTTGGCATAAAAATAAGGTTATATATGATTAATTAAGTGCGAAAAATCCTTTTATAGATTAGCATAGGGCTGCGACGGTTTGTGCCATTGTCTTTTAAGATCGCTTCGAACACAACAGCCCAGGTACAGCGCCGCCCCATTCATTTATAATTAGGAATCGTCAGAGGGTTAAAAATAGGGACGGTAAAAACTTAACTATTTAGAATCCAGTCTACGAGCAACCGCACGCCAAAACCTGTGGCGCCTGCTTTATAGTAATACCAAGGTTTCTCTTTCCAAGCGGTACCAGCGATATCTAGGTGTGCCCAAGCTGTTTTTTCGACAAATTGTTTTAAGAACAACGCAGCTGTAATAGATCCTGCTCCTTGCTTGTTCCCGGTATTGCGCATGTCTGCAATAATAGAGTGCATCTGCTCAAAATAGGATTCCTCTAATGGCATGTTCCAAATTTTTTCTCCTGTTCTTCGGGAAGCAGCCATTAAGCTATTGACCAGTTTTAGATCGGTACCAAATATGCCTGCCATACGTATGCCTAGTGCAACGACCATAGCACCGGTTAAAGTAGCTAAGTCCACAATTGCATCTACACCGAGCTTTTCTGCATAGACCAATGCATCTGCTAGGGTCAGTCTTCCTTCCGCATCTGTATTATCTATTTCAATGGTTTTGCCATTAGAAGCCGTTACGATATCACCAGGTTTAGTGGCGCTGCCATTAATCATATTTTCTGTAGA
Organism: Octonoba sinensis; assembly: GCA_038502835.1. Classification (NCBI taxonomy): domain Eukaryota; kingdom Metazoa; phylum Arthropoda; class Arachnida; order Araneae; family Uloboridae; genus Octonoba; species Octonoba sinensis. Next base: position 84,586,847 of record CM076605.1, on the reverse strand, counting down.
GGCAATAATAAAATGGACCTCTTTATTGGGTTGAATAGTACCAATAGCTTCTGCTGCACCAAGCACCGCTGCGGCACCAGCCATATCAAATTTCATTAGCTCAATCTGTGCATTGCCTGTCTTGAGGTTGAGTCCACCAGAATCAAAGGTGACACCTTTTCCTATTAGAGCAATCTTGGGAGATTGGGTATCAAGTGATTTTGGCTTATAGCAGAGATGAATAAACTTAGGCGGTTCACTAGAACCTTGTGTAACGGAGAGATAGGCCCCCATACCCAGTTTTTCGCAAGCTTCTTTTTCTAAAATATTTAACTCCAAGCCATGCTTTTGGGCTAACTCAGTGGCGGTTTGAGCCAACTTAGAAGGGGTTATATGATTGGCTGGTGCGTTTACTAAGGACCTTGCTAGGTTAGCTCCTGCGGTAATTTTTTTGGCCAGTTGGATGGCTTGGTCATCGGCTATGACATGCAGGAAGGATACTTGTTTCAGGTAAGTGATTTTTGTATCCTTTTTGGATTTAAACCGTTCATCTAAATAGGCAGCCAGCAAGATGCCTTCCGCAAAAGCTTTTAAGTGGGCTTTGTCACTTAATAGGTTGGCAAAATGAACGACTACCGATGGGCTGTGCAGCTTGATGCAATTGCTATAAACCATGCTGGCAGCTTGTCGAATCGCTTCTTCATCAACTGCTTCTGGTTGGCCTAGACCAACTAGTATTACTTTACCTACTCCATGGAAACAGTTGGCCATAGCAGTTGTACCTTGCTTGCCAGTAAACTGAGATTCTTTTATCAAGGGCACTATCACATCGTCGTATACAGGTTCGTGAATCAGATGCGCAGTGTCAGGCGTGTGATCATGCTTTTCAAAGATACCAAATGCATAGCAGCCCTGTTCTACGGTCGAGGCTTGGCTGTTTAAAAATTCAAATGTAGGATACTGCATAGTAGATAGTAACTGTTTTAAAATTGAAGTCAAATAGCTTTTGATGTTCTGTCAAGCATTGTACAACCATAAAGCTTCTCTGAAAACGCTATTGTGATTTGCAGGCTGATGGGGTATTGAATTTGAAAAAGGTCTAATCCTCATGTACATCTCGTACGCTGCGGCTTTGCTTACCCGCTCTTCTGCAAATTTTTCACTACAAGCGCGGAGAAATCTATTGGTTATCATAACCGAGCAGTTCCTTAAATATAAGGAATTTATTAGTCGATGCTGCAGGATAATGCTATGAAAAAAGTGTGCTCCACACTAGGCCTCCTGCGCAACCTATTTCTCATGGGCATGTTGTTGTTGAAACCGGCCTATGCTAGGGATATACATCTAGTATGCTGGCGACTGCGCTGCTCCTAAAAGTTGGCAAATAGGTTTTGCGGGAGGTCTAAAAGCTTATAGAGGTAACTCGTGCATAGCATCCTTCTCGTCTGACCTATTTTGTGGTGTATGATTGATGACGTGTACCCCCTCATTTTTGGTTTTGTTGCCACCTAATAGGACCAGATGTTGTCCAACAATTTGTATCATATGTTTTTGTTGTCCATCCTTATCGGTATAGAACCTATGGTTTAATTTCCCTTCTAGGTATACTTGCCCACCTTTACTTAAATATTGTGCTGCAATTTCTGCATGAGGTGTCCAAAGTATTACTTCGTGCCAATCGGTATGATTTATTTTGGCGCCTTCTTTGGTTTTGTAGGTATCATGCGTAGCCACTGTAAGCTGTACCCGCATGCGCCCATTTTCTAGGTGGCGTATTTCTGGATCTTTGCCCAGATTGCCCAAAATAATCACTTTATTAACAGTTGCCATATGGATGGTGAACAAGTGAACTGCTATAGACCTTCTGCAAAACCTATTGCTACTGGCCATTTTTGTGTCGAAGCATGGTCTATGCTCGAGATTTAGTATGTTGGCAACCACGCTTCTAAAATTGCTGATCACAAATGGGTTTTTGAAGAAGATCTTATCTTGCTAGCTTTAATCTAAGACATTCACACCTACTTTGCAAGTAGGTTGTCTGCTTATGGAAGCAAGCTGCGGAATGGGTGATTAGAGGCTGGCTTCAACTCTTTTTAAAAGGGAGTCAGCAACCAGATAGCCCTTATCCCTTCTTACTTCAAGCGAACGTTTGATAATAAAGGTAAGCAGCTGCGTGGGGTGAAGACCAATTTCTGCTGCTTGATCGAATAAAAACGAGGCGGGATTCATGCCAGATGTCGTATTGGGGTCATTTAAAATGATTTCGTTAGCCTTGGTGAGGAAGCCATCTATACGGGCGTATATTTGACACCCCAGCAGCTGGAATAGGGCAACGGCCTGTTTACGAATGGCATCCAGTAGGGGGCTAGAGACGAGCATAGGGGTTTGTTTCCGTACCATACCAGGCAAATATTTTGCTTTGTAATCAAAATGTAGGTTTCCTTTTAGGATCTCAGTGGGTGGCAATGCAATGGGCTTACCGGTTTCTGCTTCTAGTACAATGCAAGAAAATTCTCGTCCTTCTATAAAGGCTTCTATCAGGATGGCTTCTTCTGCTTGTGTGCTTATTAGTAAAATAGGTTCTTGATTTTTTTGAAAATAAAGCTCTATATAGTCTAGTAATGCATGCGGTGTATAGAAAACTAGGTCTCCTATTCGTAGGGGAAATCCTATGCCTTCGCGTAGATCTATAAGTTTATGGAACCAAGCCTTTTTGTCTGCTGGTGTGTAATTTTTCCAGCTATCGTAGCTAAGGGTTTCAATAAAAAATGCTTGATGAACCGCATCGATAAAGGCAGGGAGTAGCCCGCTTTCGAGCGCTATTTCTGATGCACCATTTTTAGGAGCAGTGCAGTCCCCAGCATAGGCAGCTCTATTTGAAGAAGCTAGACCAGCTTTGCCATCAAAATGGCCAGTAGCAACAGCGTTGAGCAAGGGGGGGGGCACGATAGTTACCCCTATAGAGGAGCCTTGTCTGCTACTTTTTACAACAAAAGGGAGGCCAACGGTAGCGATGGCTTGTTCTAGTAATGTATGGGTATCCCTTCTATTGAGCCATTCTTTTTGCGTTATAACGTAAGCGGGTGGGACTACAAAACCTGCGTTTTTTAAAAGCTTTTGTTGGAATATTTTGTTGACCCCCAGTGCAGCGGGTAGTATATCGGATCCTGTATAGGGGATTTTGTACCATTCTAATAGTCCTTGAATGGCGCCATCTTCTCCATAAGGCCCATGCAAGCAGAGAAAAGCTATATCGAAATGTTTTGAAAAATCAGCAGGCTCTATTTTTTGTCCTATTTTGTCTCTAAATAGTGGCTGGTTTTCGGCTAGTGATTCTATATAAAGAGGGATACCCCAAAAATTCGCTGCAGCAGCGGATGGGTAAAACTCTCGAATGGTACCCTGGTAGAGGTATTGGGCGTGGAGCAGGATAAAGCTTCCCAGGCTATCTACAAAAATAGGGACTGGTTCAAAGCTTTTTCGATCTAAGTGATCGTAAACGGTACGTCCACCTGCAAAAGAAATCTCGCGTTCCCTGGATGGGCCTCCAAAAAATATCCCTACTCTAATGGGCGTTGTTAAACAATGATCCACAAAGATAAGCAGTTATAATCCGAGCAGCTTGCATGCTGTTTCTACAAGTCTCCATTGCACATGGCGTCTTTCGCCCATATTGCTCCAAGAAAAAAACCTTGTAAGCAGTCCTTTCAATAGCTTTTTGCACAGGAGGTTTAGGCCATTTTTTGTAGCCCACCTCCTTGGCTGTTGTTTTCTGTCTGTTGAAGCAGTTCTAACCGCGTTCTACTCAACTGCTCTAAGGCGTAATTTTTATCAATCACCAATTTGTGCTGCTCTTTTAAGGAGGGAGCAGTGTACATTACTTCACCCATAATGCTTTCACAGATAGAACGCAGCCCTCTGGCGCCTAGTTTGAGCGATATCGCTTGCTCTGCAATGAAATCAAGGGTTTCATCGGTAAAGGTTAGGGTAATCCCATCGATTGCAAACAGCTTAGTGTATTGTTTAACCAGTGCATTTTTAGGTTCTGTAAGAATACGCCGTAGGTCAGCTTTGGTAAGTGCTTCAAGCCCTTTTATAACCGGTAGGCGGCCTACTAATTCAGGAATCAGCCCATATCCCTTTATATCGGAGGGAGAAACATATTTAAGCATATCCTTATCATCTATTTTGGCGCTACGTTTTGCACAAAAGTCAAATCCTATGCTATTAAAATTGATTCGATTGCTAATCGTTCTAGAGATACCATCAAAAGCGCCTCCGCAAATAAATAAAATCTTTTCTGTATTGACCGCTGTTAGCTTTTGATCTGGATGTTTTCTTCCACCATGTGGTGGCGCATTTACAATAGAGCCTTCTAATAATTTTAGCAAGGATTGCTGCACCCCCTCACCGCTTACATCGCGGGTGATGGATGGATTGTCCCCCTTGCGCGCAATTTTATCGATTTCATCTACATAAACAATCCCTCTCTCAGCGGCTGTTACCTCGTAATTGGCAGCATGCAGTAAGCGACTGATAATACTTTCTACATCTTCTCCAACATAGCCTGCTTCTGTCAAAACCGTTGCATCTACAATGCAAAAGGGCACCTCTAGCATTTGTGCCAGCGTACGTACCAAATAGGTTTTACCTGTACCTGTTTCTCCAACCAGCAATATATTGGATTTTTCAATGACTACGTCATCTTCTATGCTGGCCGGGTGGGCCAGCCGTTTATAGTGGTTGTAGACGGCAATCGACAAGGCTTTTTTAGCTTCTTCTTGACCAATCACATATTCATCTAGGTAGGCCTTAATTTCTTGCGGCCGCAATAGATTAACCGGTTTTATATCACTGATGAGGTTGTCTTCCTTCTGGAGTTGAATGATTTGTGCAGCGTGTGTCACGCATTGGTCACAAATACGTCCTTCTGGACCAGTTACCATCATGCTGACTATCTCACTCGCTTTTTTACAAAAAGAACAATGGGTTTTCATAATGGTAGTATTTGCATGATTAATTTTTTTGTTTTTGCTCTAATATAGCATCAACGATTCCATATTCCTTCGCCTCGCTTGCACGCATCCAATAATCCCTATCTGAATGACGTTCTACAGAAGCATAATCCTGACCTGTATGCTTAGATAGAATAGTATAAATATCTTTTTTAATTTCAAGGATTTGCTGTATGGTAATTTCCATATCCGCAGCAGTTCCTTTGGCGCCTCCTAGGGGTTGGTGGATCATAATCCTAGCATGTGGAAGCGAAGCGCGCTTGTTTTTGGCGCCTCCAGCCAATAATACAGCAGCCATAGAAGCCGCAAGGCCTGTGCAAATCGTCGCAACATCAGGTGAAATATATTGTATCGTATCATAAATACCTAAGCCTGGGTATACAGACCCGCCTGGACTGTTAATATAGAGTAAAATATCTTTTTTAGCATCAACCGATTGTAAAAAAAGAAGCTGCGCAATAATAATATTGGCAATCGTATCATCTACTTGTGTACCCAAAAAAATAATTCTGTCCATGATCAGCCTAGAGAAGACATCCACCTCTCTAAAATGAGCGGAGCGCTGTTCAATGACCGATCGGGTCATGTTTTCAACATCTGATATATAGTCATGAACCTGTAAACCAGTTGCATAACCATTTTTAACTGCAAATTTTTTAAATTCTTTTTGATCTAACATAGGTAATATGAGGGGTAAAGCATATCCTGGTGCCTACATAGGTAGCTTTTGGAAAGGTAGTACAAAATACTGTATTAACCAAATATATAGTTTATATTATGTATATAAAAAATTTCTAGACTGTTAAACGATTTATCTATATGATAATCTTATTTGGATAAACAAATGACTTGTACTTATTATCCACCTGCAGTTTACAATTTTAAAATTAATTATTAATAACTAAAATTAAAAATTATCGTCTTGATACTTAATAAAGCCTGATTTTATTCCTTAATTCTTTCTATTTCTGTATCATAAACAAATAAACTTGGGTAACTCCACAACTACTTTTCAATCAAATAAAAAGTTTTATTACACAAACATTTATATCTATATATATCTAATATAGTCTCAAATGTAATCAGATTATTGCTTTAATCTGATTACATAAAAATATTTTTGAATTGATTATGAATATTTAATAAATTTTGTAAGCAGAAGTAGCTAGATTAACTATATAATTTTAATAAGTTAGGCTTTAATAAAAGGTATATGTAACTATTATACTCAATTTATTTGACTACATTATTCTATATCAGAAATGTATTTATATTATATAACACACTATCACCATCTTTTATAGATTTATTTATGTAGTCAGATTAAAATTTTAATCTGACTACATCTGCTTACAACGATGAATTATTGATTGATTCTACTTGATTTATAATGTAGGTCCGTTGGAATAGACTGATTTTGCATAAAAAATATTTTCTGGTGCGACATGTGAGATCAATCATTTTCTATATCATCTGTAGTAGTTAGGATTTAATCTGACAGGCAGTAAAAATTAGTGTCTAAAGTTGTCAGTTAAGTCTAATGTGTCAGTCATGCTTTTAAGATACGAGATTTGATTATTTCTTTCAAAGACTAATTCTTTACTATCCTCCCAAGTTTGTCTAGGTGTTTTTCCGTAACAATACTTTCCAGAATGTGGTCGCTCATGATTATAGTAATGGAACCATCTATCTAAATCCTCTTGAAAATCATCCAGATTCGTATAGATCTTTTTACGCATAGCTGTATCAAAGAATTCCTGTTTCATCGTTTTATTAAAACGTTGGCAGAAGCGATTTGTTTGAGGAGAATAGGCTTTAGTGACCGTATGTTCTATATTCTCTATACTTAAAAACAACTCAAAAGCATGATGTTCTATTTTTCCTTTATATTCTGTACCACGGTCTGTTAGTATACGCAAGATAGGTATGTTTTCATCTTGATAAAAAGGTAACACTTTATCATTTAACATATCAGCTGATGTGATGGCTGTTTTTTCAGTATAGAGTTTTGCATGAGCTACTCGAGAATAGCTGTCTATAAATACTTGCGTATAAACTTTACCTATACCTTTAAAATTACCTACATAATAAGTATCTTGACAACCTAAGTAACCAGGATGTTCTGTATCAATCTCTCCACATGCTTCTTGTTCGTTTCTACGTTTTTCTAGTGCTACTAGCTGGGATTCAGTTAGAACAAGTCCATCTTGAGCCATTTTAGCCTCTAAAGCCTTAAGCCGTTTCTTTATATTGTTTAAATCATTGCGTAGCCAGATAGACCTTACACCACCAGGAGAAATAAGAATACCTTCTTTTTTTAATTCATTCGATACCCTAAGTTGGCCATAGGCTGGATAGTCTATAGCCATATCTACTACTGCTTTTTCTATGCTAGGATCTACTCTATTAGCTAGAATAGGTTTCTTGCGGCTTATTTCATATAGGGCTTCTTGACCTCCTAATTCATACAAGGATTTAAAACGGTAGTAGCTATATCGGCTATAACCCATACTTTTACACGCTGAAGAAATGTTGCCTAACGTTTTGGCTAGTTCCAATAGACCTAATTTCGGTTTGATAATTTTTTGATGTATGTTCATAATAATCATAATTTATATCTGTACAAAGTTAACAATTGTCAGATTAAATCCTAACTACTACATTACATATAATGAGGAGATCAGATAATACAGATATATGGCAGATACAAAATGTTGACTTCGACCACTAGTGGGGCTTACGCACGCCACCCTTTACTGGCTAATCTCCAATATTCTATCTACCCTAAATACTCTATATTCTTGCCGTTTTAAGCAAAAAGCCTTTACACCAATATATGGTTTATTCAAGTATTCCATTTCTCCTACCGCAACAGGCTCAATGAGCCTTTTCGATTTTTCATCTTTTGCTTTTAAATAAGTAATATGGATCGTAGCCTTATGCTTAATAGCTTCTTCTATTATTGTAATCTTATCTGCTAAAGTACATAAAAGATCAGATTTTTTATATTGATAATCGGTTATAAATGTTACAACATTAAAATCCATCCAAACATGCTTCTTTGCAATTTGTTTCTTTAATACTAGTCCTTCCAAACTTGTACATCTGCTCAGGGCAACATAGATTTGACCGTGTGCAAATGTCCCGTTTCCTATATCTAGGATTACTTTTTCAAAGGTCTTACCTTGACTTTTATGGATGGTAATAGCCCATGCCAGCATTATTGAATATTGGGTAAAAGTCCCGGTAATACTTGATTTTAATTGATTACCTTCTAAGTAGAATTTATAAGATTCCCAAGTATAAGGGCCAACACTGACTTTTTTTCCCGTTTCAAGCAAAATGACTAATTTAGGAGCAAGATGATCTATATCAATATCTATGATTTTGCCAATAGTGCCATTAATAAATTTTCCGTTAGCTTCATTATTAAGCATCATTACTTGTGAACCAATTTTTAACTTTAATGCAACAAGTGTAGGTAGTTGTTCTTTTGCAAACGCTCCTTCTACTATACCAGTAAAGGTAAACTCTTTCCGCTTGATACCTTTTAATTTTTGTGCGTTAATAGCTTGGGCACTTGCATTAGTAGTGGTTAAATAGATATAAAAGTCATCTAAAGGAGGTTCAAAACCAGCATCATATCGCTCATTAATGATTGCTATTTCACTGTCCGTTATAGAATTATTACGAATATTATTTAACAGCTGGATAAATTTTGTATCACTTTGTCTGTATATTTTATCAAGTTCTATTAATTCAAGGTCTAGTGATTTGAAACAATGTGCGCTAAAGAAATAGGGGGTAGGATAGTGTGATTGAAAGATTGATTTTTCCTTACTTTGTACAACTGGTGGCAATTGATATAAATCACCGATACATATTATTTGTATCTCTCCAAATGGCTCACTTTCCTGTTTACCATTAATGCGGAGAAAGCCATCTATACAATCAAGTAAATCAGCCCTAACCATTGAAATTTCATCAATGATGATGGTATCTATATTTTTATAAATATTCTCTTTTTTCTTACTTTTTTTAGTCGTTTGGATGGCTTCAAGCGTTACATCAGGTTTAAAACCAAAAAATGAATGAATCGTTTGCCCTTTAATATTTACTGCAACAGTACCTGTAGGCGCAAGTACTGCTATTTTCTTTTGGGTATTTCCTCTAAAATGCTTTAATAAAGTCGATTTCCCTGTCCCTGCTTTACCAGTAATAAAAATATTCTTTGCACTTGATTCCATAAGATCAAGTGCTTTAATAAACTGCTCATTTAGTTCTATATTGGTCTCAGTCATTCAATGAATTACTTACTTAATAACCTGCGTGGGAGATTAGAGATTATAATTGAGTTTTAAAAAGCTCTTTTATATTTTAAACTTGAAGATCAAATTTTTCACTCAACTAGCAAAGAAGAAAACGATGAGTGTAGTAAAGTGAATCGTCTTTTAAAAAATGATGATTGCTTACATTGACACTCTTGGTCGAATAGTTCTATAATTTAAGCAAATTTTTTACAAAAAATGTATTAACTATCTTTATCCTTTCTTTTACTATTTTCTTTACCTTTACAAGCCTCTAGCGCTTGTTTAGCGGCTTTTTCTAATAGCGGTCCTATCTCTGAGCCCAAATATTCGTTTGCTAACCTAACATCTATGGCTAGCGTTTCTTGAACCATATGCGCTACTTCTTGTAGATGAATATAACCAGCTGCGTGGCGTAGGTCATAGAGTCGTTCAGCTAGTTTAATAAAGAGAACCGAAAATTGTACGTCATCTTCCTTGATCGCCTCTTTCAATCGATTCTGCACATAGAGCAAAGAAGGATGATCTAAGTCTTGGCGCTTATCTATGCCTATTACATTTAACACAAAGGCATAGACACCTAAATTATAATGTTCTTTAATGTAAGAAATAGGTAAACAAGTATGGCGCACAAGTTCATAGAGCAAAGAAGTATAAATCACTTTAGGAGAGTGAAAAACCCATTCTACCACTAATTCAGTAATCCCTACCGCACGCACATAAAACAATTGACCAGAGGCATGCCGTTTAAATCCAAAATGTTGCCTTAACAGTAAAAGCAACCCTGAAATGATTTTTATATCAATAGGATCCTCTGCATGAGACGCTTTACAAATATAGTCATGGAACTTCATTAGTGCCATCATAGAATTAGCTTGCTCTTTAGGCGTGACTAGCCCTTCTGAGGTTAAACAATCTAGAGGCAATTCGACAGTCATATTATCTAGAATATCCGTAACATTGCTAGGAAATACGAGCAACATAGTAGGGTGCTGGCTATCAATAGAAACTTCCAAATAGCCATAGTGGGCACGCACTATAGTGGATATGGTGTCTTGCTCCAGATCTATGGATGGTAGTACCTTTTTCTTGCCTTAAGCTTCTGTAGCATCTATTGTATCATTATAAACCTCCTTTACCTTAAGAAGTGTACCAGAATCAATAGTAGCCTGGCTAATTACTAAAGCAGTAGCTTGAAAATCTATAAAAGTAGCATGGCTGCTGTCAATAGGATCAGCTCGCTTAAATTGCAAAGAAGTGGCATGCAATTGTATGCTAATAATAGGTATATTTTGACCCTCTAGCTTACCAATCCGTAAAATAGACTTAACCAATGAATAGACTACTTGATGGATATCGCATACCATGTCGAGACATGGTTCTCCATTAGGAAGACTTATAGTTTCTACCAACAGCTTAGGTGGAGCAGCTACTTCTTGAGATAAAGCAATCTCTACCTTACGTATCAACTTTTCTAAAGTGATTTTATCAGGTTGTAGTAGCGCGTGATCCTTGGCTTTTTCTCTTCTATTAAAATAGATGATCCAGTCATAAAATTTATTGATAATACTTTGAAGGTCTTCTTTAAAAAGTGGAGTATGGTTGTCTAAAAAGGAGATAGATTCTTCAACTTTACGCACTACTTGGTTTAAAATAAAGCCATATCCTTTATGGAGTGCAGCTCCGTTGGAGGGAACCAGAGCCGCGTCATAAAGAGATGCTTTGAGTTGTTGGGATGCTCTAATTTCTTCTTGATCTTTTAGGTAGCGCACTTGCTTCATACAATTACCTAGGTTGACTTTCAAGCAAATAATAATGGTAAATAGTAACAGAATCACTATAAATATCGGTAATAATGAGCGTAATACCTGGATAGGATAATACAATAGAGATCGGATAAATGACCACTAATAAAGTAACCGCTAAACCCACTATGCCTAGATAGAGTGGCAATACCCATAAGATTACGGCGCAATGAGCCAAAGATAATGATGTGGTAAAGATAGAGTTTTCCGCATTCCACGAATGCCAAAGTAAATTTAAAGGCAGATAGAGCGTTAGGCCTATTAGCCAACATAGGCCAATAGACCAAGCCGGAATCGATCTTATCTTTTTCGAGATATCATAAATAAATGGATAACCTAAAAAACAAGTAGATACAAAGAGTTGAAGTATAAGCCAAGAACCATGATGGGTAATATGCTCTATAAAATAAGCTAGCAAACTAGTGACGGTAGTATAGCATCCTATATATACAATCGTAGTATGGCTGGGTACCAGATTAGCCAATATAACTTTTCTATTTACCCAAACATTTTTAATTGTTTCTCTTCGTTCTCCGCGCTTACGGGCATTTTCTTGTTTAATCTGTCTAAACATGCTATCTGGCTTAACCCAACCCGTGCCTTTTGGCTGTTTTAGAAAATAATGGGCCGCCATCATGGCTAATCCATTGGCTAACATACAAGGAAAAGCACCATCTATACCTATCTCTGGATCAAGTGGTTCAACCCATTTGCTCCAAACTAAAATGGCTAGTGTACCCGTAGCCATACCAATTAGGGCTGTATGAGAAGTGCCTCGAAAACCAAAAACCGATAATATAAAAGGAGTAATTACTACGGGTATTGAAAAGTCAATAGCTAGAAACATTAATTTCAGTAAATCCCTGCACCAAAAAGCTACACACATAGCACACAGGCCAATTACTATAGTAGTCAGTCTAGCTACCCGTATTTGATAGACATAGGGAGTTTTTTTTATCTCTCGGACACTTCCCACAATATCATGACTAACCATAACGGCACAAGAATTTAAGTACGAATCAGCTGTAGACATAGACATGGCTAGCAAACTAATGGAAAAAACCTTTAAAAGTAGGGGGGTATTGTGGATTATATAGGGCCAAATATTTTCTTTTGGTAAATCAGATGTTCCAACAAAAATAAACAGACCCACTAGAATAATACAACCCTCTATAAGAAGACTAAAAATACTACCATATGAGAAAACTTTTTGGGCCTGAAGTGGGTCTGAAGCCATATACAATCTCTGGATAGTTGTAGGTTTTATATAATACACTATGCCAGATAAAACCAGTGAAACTATAGCTGCTAGCTTAGTATCAAAATGCAATACAGTTCTAAACTGAAATTTTTCCTGTTTTTGTAAAGAAGCAATAACTTCTGATATGGGGATCTCTGTTTTTATAAAAACAAACCAAGCTAAAAGAGGAATAATCATGGAAAGGGTTAGAAACTGCAATACATCTGTAAAGGTAACCGAACGAATACCCCCAAAAGCAGAATAAGCAATAAGAATTAAGGTAGTGAGGATTGTAATTTTTCCGGAGTCAACTGGTCCTACACAGATACTAATTGTTTTAGAGATTACAACAATTTGGATGGAAAGACTAACAATAGATCCAAAATTGTAGTAGTTAGGATTTAATCTGACAATTGTTAACTTTGTACAGATATAAATTATGATTATTATGAATTTACATCAAAAAATTATCAAACCGAAATTAGGTCTATTGGAACTAGCCAAAACGTTAGGCAACATTTCTTGAGCGTGTAAAAGTATGGGTTATAGCCGAGATAGCTACTACCGTTTTAAATCCTTGTATGAATTAGGAGGTCAAGAAGCCCTATATGAAATAAGCCGCAAGAAACCTATTCTAGCTAATAGAATAGATCCTAGCATAGAAAAAGCAGTAGTAGATATGGCTATAGACTATCCAGCCTATGGCCAACTTAGGGTATCGAATGAATTAAAAAAAGAAGGTATTCTTATTTCTCCTGGTGGTGTAAGGTCTATCTGGCTACGCAATGATTTAAACAATATAAAGAAACGGCTTAAGGCTTTAGAGGCTAAAATGGCTCAAGATGGACTTATTCTAACTGAATCCCAGCTAGTAGCACTAGAAAAACGTAGAAACGAACAAGAAGCATGTGGAGAGATTGGTACAGAACATCCTGGTTACTTAGGTTGTCAAGATACTTATTGTGTAGGTAATTTTAAAGGTATAGGTAAAGTTTATACGTAAGTATTTATAGACAGCTATTCTCGAGTAGCTCATGCAAAACTCTATACTGAAAAAACAGCCATCACATCAGCTGATATGTTAAATGATAAAGTGTTACCTTTTTATCAAGATGAAAACATACCTATCTTGCGTATACTAACAGACCGTGGTACAGAATATAAAGGAAAAATAGAACATCATGCTTTTGAGTTGTTTTTAAGTATAGAGAATATAGAACATACGGTCACTAAAGCCTATTCTCCTCAAACAAATGGCTTCTGCGAACGTTTTAATAAAACGATGAAACAGGAATTCTTTGATACAGCTATGCGTAAAAAGATCTATACGAATCTGGATGATTTTCAATAGGATTTAGATAGATGGTTGCATTACTATAATCATGAGCGACCACATTCTGGAAAGTATTGTTACGGAAAAACACCTAGACAAACTTGGGAGGATAGTAAAGAATTAGTCTTTGAAAGAAATAATCAAATCCCGTATCTTAAAAGCATGACTGACACATTAGACTTAACTGACAACTTTAGACACTAATTTTTACTGCCTGTCAGATTAAATCCTAACTACTACACTTTTAGTGGACAGAGCCCTCTATAAGTTTATAGGGAGATTTATTTGGGGGAGGATATTGGATAATAAAAGTATTTTCTTTTTTATTGTAGTACTTAGTGCTCCTTTTTACTTTCCAGGGCTTAAACTCTTTGGTATCATTTTTTTTAATTTCTTCTACTTTTTTTTCATATTCTGGATAAAGAATATAAGATACTTGTAGAGGAAGCGCGTCTTCCTTTGGACGAAACATCCTATGGTAGATTATATGAGGCTCGTGTGTCTTATTAATTCCGATTTCAATAGTCCCGTCACGATAGACTTCTTTTTTGGGTGTTGTTCTACCCTTGGGCTGCAATACTAAACTAGCACGTGCACTTTTGGCGTTTACTGTCTTCGTGAAATAATGGTGCGCATATTTTCCATACAGTAAATCAACTACACCAGGTAGATCATGAAATGCTTGTTGGCGCCATAATTCTTGATCTAGTTGGTGTGCGTACATAGGCCAACCATTGTCTAAAAATTGTCTAATTGTATTAGGATTATTTACTTCATGCCATCGCTTTACTCTTGCGCGTATTATACAGAGCTGTTTTACTTCTTCCTCGCCGGATCTATTCCATCTCTTCGGCTGATTAATAGTAGGTGTGGCATTTAGTTGGGGAGCGATCTTGGTATTGTATAGACACTCAGAATAGAGCTTCACAGTCATAGAATAGGAAGAAGGAGGTGTGTTACAGGAAGTAATGGAAGCAATTAAAATAACGCTTAGATATATTAGAAAACAATAAAGTATACCTCCTAGTTGTTTGATGATCATATTTATGAATTTTGTCCGATTGCTATCTAGCAGGCTGGGTAAAAGTTGCTTATGCGCGGCACAGTGCCTGTTGCAGGCAACCTACAAGCGCCAGTAGGTAAAAGCTGCGCGGCGCCACCATACCCTGCTGGATTACGTTTCAGATTCGATGAGATGTTGTAAACATATTCCACAATTATATTAAAATTTATAAAATTTTGCAAGATATCAAGTGTAAAAAATCCTGATTGTAAAGAGATTTTACAAAAATTTGGATTAAATCGGATCTATGTCCAATACTATTTTTATTTTTCTATAGCGTTTTTGGCCTAGTGTATAGGTGCAGCCATTCTTTATGGTTGCTTTTGCGCTTTGCAGGTTATTTAAATTTGTGCTGGCTATTTTTAGATATAGATCTAGTAAAAAATGATTCCTAACCTTACCAACCAATGGTTGTTGAGGGCCTAGTACCATACCCTTAAACTTTTTTTCTAATACTTGTTTTAGTGCCATGGCACCTGATTGTAAGGTAGAGGCGTCCATACAACTTAAACTCAGTTTAAGGAGCCTAACATAGGGAGGATATAAAAACCGTTTTCTTTCTGCTAATTCGGCTCTATACATTCCTGCATAATCACCATTGGATAAATAGTGAAATAGGGGATGGTGGGTCTGTCTGGTTTGAATAAATACACTGCCTTGTTGGTTGCGTCTACCGGCTCTTCCTGCTAATTGTGTAATCAGTTGAAAACATTTTTCATTGGATCTAAAATCAGGAAAGTATAGTAACCCATCTATATCTAGTATGCCTATAAGGCGTATATTGGCGAAATCTAATCCTTTGGCCATCATCTGTGTGCCCACTAAAATATCTATTGCGCCAGAGGTTACCTCTTTTAAAATAGATTGGTAGCTGTGTTTCCCTTTTGTGCTATCTAGATCCATGCGTCTAATCTTTTGGTCTGGAAAAATAGATTGTAAGCTCTCTTCTAGTTTTTCAGTTCCAAAACCTATGTTGTGGAGCTGCTGAGACCCACAGTGGTGGCACGACCAACAAGGAGCTGTAGCATAGTCACAATAATGGCAGCGTAGCTGATTGGCCTCTTGGTGGTAGGTAAGGTTTACTGAACAAGTAAGGCAATGGGGGATCCACCCACAAGCGGCACATAAAAAGTAGCGTGCATATCCTCTTCTGTTTTGAAAAATCATTGCTTGACCACCTTCTATACTATTTTTTTGAAGATGAGCTAGTAACGTAAGCGATAAATAGTCTCGCATCGCTTTACGCTTTTTTTCTATATTCAGATCAATAAAAAATAACTTAGGACGATTGGCTGCGCAAAATCTATGGTCTAATATTACCAGGCCATATTTCCCAGATTGGGCATTATAATAACTTTCTATAGAAGGTGTACCCGAACCTAGTAAAACATTTGCTTGATGTTGTTGGGCCAATAGGATGCTACTCTCTCGTGCATGGTAGGTAGGCATCGCATCGCTCTGTTTGTAGGCAGGGTCGTGTTCTTCATCTACAATAATCAGTTGTAAGGCTTTAAAAGGTAGTAAGAGTGCAGAACGTGTTCCTACGACTGCTAATGTGGTTTGTGTTAACAAGCGCGACCATGTCGTTAAACGTTCTTTATCAGATTGTTTAGAGTGGTGTGCCACCAGCCAATCTCCTAAGAGCAGTCTGATACGTTCTACTATATGTGTTACTAAACCTATTTCTGGTACTAAAAGTAATATTTGTTTTTGTTGGTACAATGCTGCTGTAATCAGGTGCATATACAACTCTGTTTTGCCACTTCCTATAGCACCATGTAGCAGTACGACTGCTTTTTTAGAAAATTTTGTTTGAATCTCTCTCAGTGCTTGGTTTTGAAATGGGGTTAAAGTGGCTAATGGTGCTAAGGGGGCCGTAAAAATTGATGCGGGCAACTCATTCGGGTTGGTTTTTATTAAAATCTCTTTTTTGAATAAGGCATTAAAGGCTGATTTGGAATAGGCTACAAGCTCTTTTTTAGAGGCATATGGGGTCGATTTTTCTTTTTTAGGTAAAAAATGGGCTAAAAGTGCTTGTTGTTTGGGGGATCGTGGTGCTAGCTGGAAAATGGCAAATGGGTCTAGTTGGATGGTAGGAGAGAGGGTAAAATAGGGGTTGTCATGCTCTATCAGATCGATGGTGGTTTGGGTCACTGCTTGCACCAATTGTTGCGATAGTAAGGATATAAGCGCTTTACAAGCTTCTTTTGGTTTTGCCAATTGGGTAATAGCTTTATAAGATAAGGGTTGGTATTGTAGCGCAGCCATAATAGCCTGCTTTTCCAATTCGATTTCTAATGGCAATTTTAAGGCTTCTTCATGCGTTTTAACTAGCTTTGCAGCTTCTGTCGGCTGTGTTGTTCCTAAAACTTGTTCATCACAAATAGGAAGTGATTTAATAGCTTGCTCGGTTGTTACGGTTTCATTGGAGTCTATGGCTTTGTTAAGCTGAAAGCGTATGTTCTGAGGAAAGTTGAGGAACTTAGGCCATGCAAGTGACAAGGTTTCACCAAGATTAGATAAATAATAATTGGCTATCCATTCTAGGAATGCCAACTGTTGAGGGATAAATAAAGGTCTATCGTAGCATAGACCTAATAGCCCTTTCGTAGGGTAAGTAGGGGTGGTACTATGGCATCTAAGGACAATACCCATTAAGAGCTTGCCGCTACGCAGCGGTACGAGTACACTGCTGCCTATCTCTATTTTGCTTTGGTATATAGAGGGAATATGATAGGTTAAAGGCTTAATGGGTAGCGGTAGTATAACATCTGCAAATTTTTTCACGTGTAAGGAAGTTATGTCACACTAGACCTTCTGCGAAACCTATTTGTGGTGCGCAATTTTTAGGAGCAGCGCAGGCCAGCATACTAGATGTATATGAGGAGCATAGACCAGCCTCAAAATGGCCATTAGAGCTAGGTTTCACAGAAAGTCTACTTTTTGTGATGTAGTAGTTAGGATTTAATCTGACAGGCAGTAAAAATTAGTGTCTAAAGTTGTCAGTTAAGTCTAATGTGTCAGTCATGCTTTTAAGATACGAGATTTGATTATTTCTTTCAAAGACTAATTCTTTACTATCCTCCCAAGTTTGTCTAGGTGTTTTTCCATAACAATACTTTCCAGAATGTGGTCGCTCATGATTATAGTAATGTAACCATCTATCTAAATCCTCTTGAAAATCATCCAGATTCGTATAGATCTTTTTACGCATAGCTGTATCAAAGAATTCCTGTTTCATCGTTTTATTAAAACGTTCGCAGAAGCGATTTGTTTGAGGAGAATAGGCTTTAGTGACCGTATGTTTTATATTCTCTATACTTAAAAACAACTCAAAAGCATGATGTTCTATTTTTCCTTTATATTCTGTACCACGGTCTGTTAGTATACGCAAGATAGGTATGTTTTCATCTTGATAAAAAGGTAACACTTTATCATTTAACATATCAGCTGATGTGATGGCTGTTTTTTCAGTATAGAGTTTTGCATGAGCTACTCGAGAATAGCTGTCTATAAATACTTGCGTATAAACTTTACCTATACCTTTAAAATTACCTACATAATAAGTATCTTGACAACCTAAGTAACCAGGATGTTCTGTATCAATCTCTCCACATGCTTCTTGTTCGTTTCTACGTTTTTCTGGTGCTACTAGCTGGGATTCAGTTAGAACAAGTCCATCTTGAGCCATTTTAGCCTCTAAAGCCTTAAGCCGTTTCTTTATATTGTTTAAATCATTGCGTAGCCAGATAGACCTTACACCACCAGGAGAAATAAGAATACCTTCTTTTTTTAATTCGTTCGATACCCTAAGTTGGCCATAGGCTGGATAGTCTATAGCCATATCTACTACTGCTTTTTCTATGCTAGGATCTACTCTATTAGCTAGAATAGGTTTCTTGCGGCTTATTTCATATAGGGCTTCTTGACCTCCTAATTCATACAAGGATTTAAAACGGTAGTAGCTATATCGGCTATAACCCATACTTTTACACGCTGAAGAAATGTTGCCTAACGTTTTGGCTAGTTCCAATAGACCTAATTTCGGTTTGATAATTTTTTGATGTATGTTCATAATAATCATAATTTATATCTGTACAAAGTTAACAATTGTCAGATTAAATCCTAACTACTACACAAATTTAATGCCCATTTTAATTTGTGTGAGCTTACGTTTGGTATCCAAAGGAAAGTCACCTTGAAGGATCCAATTATAGTAAGAAGGTTCTAGTTTGAGCACCTCTGCTACAGCCTTTCCCTTATGTTTTCCAAAGTTAAAAACAGGTAGATTTTGCTCGTTGTAAACCATTCTACCTGCAAAATCAATCATATTGGTATTGGTTAAATGATGTAGGGTAGCTACGTCATTTTTTATGATACCCAATGTATTGCCTAAAGAATCGACTACAGATTGATTTTCATATCTTTTTACTTGTTCTATCAATATCTCTAAAGTAGCTTCTATATCTACCATAGCGTTATGGGCACCTTCTAGTTCCTTTTGACAATAAAATTGATAGGCTGCTTTTAATGTCCTTTTTTCCATTAAGTGAAAAAGCTTTTGTACGTCTACAATTTTGCGATTTTCTATTTTAAAGTCTAACTCTGCTCGTAAAAAGCTTTCTGCTAGTATGGGTATATCAAAACGCAGTAGATTAAAACCGGCTAAGTCAGCTCCCTTTAAAAGGGAAATCAATTCTTTGCCGATTTGTTTAAAGGTTGGCTTGTCCTGTAGGTCCTCAGCATAAATGCCATGAATTAAACTGGCTTCAATAGGAATAGCTTGCTCTGGGTTAATTCTTTTGTAAAAGGTTAAGCGTTTGCCACCCGGCATAAGCTTAATTATTGCAATTTCTACGATGCGGTCATGTACTACATTGGTGCCTGTAGTTTCTAAATCTAAAAAAGCAAGGGGGTTGGTTAGTTGTAAACTCATAGTATATTACGCTGTTGATGGTTGCATTTTTATCTCTAGCAAAAAAATGGTTGCCCTACTTAAATTTTTATATTTTCAGCTATTTTTATATAGCATGCCTATTTCGGCATTCAATGAAATAGGCAGTAATACTGCTTGTCAAATATAATAAAATATGCATTACCCTATCTGTTATTTTATGGCTACTTATGTTACCTAGTATGCGTATCCTCAATCCTATTAACTTTCGTAAGTTGTTGTTGGCCTGGTACAGGTTACATCAGCGTTGTTTACCTTGGCGCCTTACGAATGATCCATATAAGATATGGTTATCAGAAATTATTCTACAACAAACCAGGGTCGTTCAAGGGTTGCCTTACTATGAGCGTTTTATAGCGCAATATCCCTCTGTAATCGCATTAGCTAGCGCCACCGAAGAGGAAGTTTTGCGTTTGTGGCAGGGATTGGGTTACTATAGTAGAGCACGTAACCTCCACCATTGTGCGCAAACCATTGTTAAGCAATATAATCGCGTCTTTCCAACCAGCTATCAATCGTTGCTTATGCTAAAGGGGATTGGGCCTTATACAGCGGCAGCCATTGCTGCCATTGCCTTTAAAGAAGTAGTTGCTGCGGTGGATGGGAATGTCTACCGCGTATTGGCACGTATTTTTGGCTTAACCTATGATATAGGTAGATCGAAAGGGAAAAAACAAATGCATCAGTTTGCTACGCTATTGGTAGATCCTATACAACCTGACCTATATAGCCAGGCTATTATGGATTTTGGTGCACTCCAGTGTACACCCCTATCTCCTTTTTGTACAACCTGTACTTTTAAAAGCTATTGCATTGCCTTCTCTACTGATAGACAAAAAATACTACCTATTAAAACTAATAAACTAAATAAAAGAGTCCGTTATTTTGACTATTGCATTTTACAGTATAAGGATGTTATATACATGAAAAAGCGTCTACAAAGTGATATTTGGAAAGGTATGTATGATTTCTATTTGTTAGAAAATAGGCAGCGCTTGGCGCTAAATCAGATAGATGATCCTTTGTTTGGTTTAGCTAAAAGGCATCACTTACCTATTACTACTTTTGAAAAAGAGGAACGCCATATGCTAACCCATCAAAAGTTGCTTGTAAAATTTCATAAGATAGAAGTGACATCATCTTTCTTGCAAGATTCCCAGTATTTATTCAATCAGTTTTCTTTAGTATCCTTTAACCGCGCAGAAATTGAAACTTTGCCCAAACCTATCCTGATTCAGAATTTTCTAAAAAAGTTAAACGGTTCTTAGCTCTAAAGTATTTTAAGTAGTTGTTTGCTGAGCTAGAACAATGCCTATGGCTTGCCTGTTCACGTAATAGTACCAACTTAAATAATATTTTATTGGTTTTCAATTAAAATAGTATAGTATAAGGATATTAGGGCCATTGATAAAGTAATGGGGCATTTTTTCAGGAATATGCTGTTGACCTTATTTCTTCTAAAAATGGTGCATCAACAAGAGGTTAGGTAGGCAGCCCAATGATCGGGCGATCTATTATCTATTTTTTTCAGTAATTTGCTTTTATGCAAAAGTTATTAGTAACGGGTGGTGCTGGTTTTATAGGTTCCCACTGTATTCAATTTTTTTTGAAAAAATATAGTGATTATTTTATTGTTAATCTGGATAAGCTCACCTATGCTGCCCGCCGGTCTTTTGCCTTTCAGGAGCAGTCAAATTACTATTTTGTAGAAGGAGATGTTGCCAACTTTTTATTGGTTTCAGCGTTGTTTCAACAATATAACTTTGATGGGGTCATTCATTTGGCTGCTGAATCACATGTTGATAGATCCATTGTGGATCCGCTTCTCTTTATAAGGAGCAATCTAGAGGGTACTGGTGTGCTGTTGCATGCAGCCTATAGCCATTGGTTTAAAGCCCCCAATCGGCCACGGAATCTGCATCATCGGTTTTTATATGTTTCTACGGACGAAGTTTATGGTGCTTTAGATGATCACCATAGGCCATTTACAGAAACTGCTATACTTGCGCCAAGTAATCCCTATAGTGCCAGCAAGGCTGCAGGAGAATGTCTAGTGCAGGCTTATGCCCATACCTATGGGTTGGATACGGTTATTACCCGCTCGACGAATAATTATGGGAAGCATCAATATCCAGAGAAGCTTATTCCTATGGTATTAGCCCATGCTTTACAAGAACAAGCTATTCCATTGCATGGAGATGGGAGTAGTATTCGGGATTGGCTTCATGTAGAGGACCACTGTAGGGCTATCGATTATGTTTTTCATAAAGGCCAAAGTGGCCAATTGTATAATATTGGTGCCAATGAAGAGCGGACTAACCTTGAAATTGCATGGATGGTTTGCAAAATACTGGATCGTTTGAAGCCCCTAAACGGAAAATCGTATAGCTCTTTTATTCGTTTTACTGCTGATAGAGCAGGTCAAGATAGACGTTATGCACTGGATTGTACAAAAATTAAGGAAACACTAGGATGGGCACCATCTATTCCGTTGGAAGCGGGCATAGAGCGCCTTGTGTGTAGTCAGATTGAGCAAGATTAGCCTATACTTTATTTTTTTTCACAGACCTGTAGGGCCTGTTCTGCTGCATTGGATAATGCTTCTACGATTTTAGTGTTTAAATATTTCTTGGCCAGTTCAATATCTATGGTAAGGGTTTCTTGGGCCATGTATTTTACTGCATCTAGATGGGTATAACCCGTAGCATGTTGTAAGTCATACAGGCGTTCAGCCAATTTAATGCAAAGCACAAAAAGTTGTTCTCGATTGATAACCTGTTTAAAGACGTTGCCAATATAGAGCCCACATGGCTCCATGCTTGGGCGGTCATTTACTGCTAAAATACGTTCTATAAAGGAGTAAATATTCAAATCATAATTGGCTTTAATATAAGCAAGGGGCAAATCTGCATAATTTACTAGATCATAGAGCAAGACAACATAAATGGGTTCTGGGTAGAACCGTATCCATTCTGCAACCAATTGTGCAATACCTACCGCACGGATATACAATAGCTGCCCGGATAAATGGCGCCTAAAACCATAACATCTTCGCATCAATAGTAATATTTCATCTAATACCGCTTTACGTACCTCGGATATCTCTAAAAGATGATTATAGGATCTGATAAACACATCCATCGACTGATCTATTTCTTTTTGAGTGATAGGAGCATTTAAAGGAGGTATTTGGTCGATCATGGCATCTCGTACCTTGACTACATTACAGGGCAATACCATCAACATGGCCCTCTTTTTGGAAATGGGAAAGCGAAGGTAACCATAGTGGGCCCGTACTGCTCGTTCTATAATACGTTTCTCAACTTGTATACGTTCTGAATTGGTTTGGCTGCTTTGCCACTTAAGCGCTCTGCCTTCTGTAATATCCTGGTAATAGTTTTTAATTTGGGGCAATAGGGTTAAAGGGGTGGTGCTGCTGCTGATGACCAGGGCTATAGCTGGGACGTTCATTTCTGTTTTCCCTTTTTGATTTTGCATATATTTTAAACTGGTGGCATGTAATTGAATTCTTACACATTCACCTTTTGAAATACCAGTAGTACGTAAAACAATAGGCACTAATGCCTGGATCATATGATTGATATCACATACGATCTTTTTAGGTAGTATGCTATCTTTTATTTCTATTACCAGTTTGGGAAGGGGTGCGGCCTTAGATTCCAGTTCACGCTCTAGTTTAGAGATTAATGCATCTATTGCAATTTCACTGGGAGTTAACAATATATGGTCTGTAGACCTGGCGCGTTGCTTTAGAAAAGTAGTAAAAGTGATAAAATTGCTAACAATACTTTGAATATCTTGTTGATAAAAAGGTTTAGTATCTAAATACGACATAAATTCAGTAACACCCTGCATCGCTTTTTCTACAGAAGCATCATGTTCTTTGGAGTTACGATTAGGTTCTGATCCTAGGTTAGGATGTATGGGCGGGTCATTTTTCGCTGCCTGGACCTGATTTTTTAAGTAGCGGTTATACCGTATATAGGCAGTTATCTTGCGTTTATTATAAATGATAATGCTAAAAACGATCAAACCAAACCCTAATAGGGATAGTAATGAATCGCTGGTTACCAATAGCTGCTCGACATTAGTAGTATAGATAGCATAAAAGATTATGCAGCAGGTACAGGCCACGAGCTTTATGCTTATATACAGGGGCAATACAAATAAAGTGGCAGATAAATGTCCAACAGATAAGGTTAGTGCAAATTGAGGATCTTGTAGATAGAACCAATGCCATAATACATTTACAGGAAGGCAAAAAATAGTGCATATTAGCCAATAGCCACCAATTTTCCACGGTGGAATTGATTTTTTAGGTGCAATGCCATAACCTATCAGCCCAAGACCTATAAGAAATTGAAGTAGATAGCAGTAAATAGTTAGTCCTCCGCTTACGTAAGCTAATATGGTGGTCAGTATAACGTAACACCCTGTACATCCCATGATAGCATCACTTGATCTTAGCTTGGTTAGCTTGTCTTTTATAGAATCAGGCTGAAGGGATTTTTTGATGCAACTTTCTGTAGTAGCCACTGTAGTGGCTGCAAGGTCACCAGCAAACGCTTTGTTACTTAAACGGCCTTCCTCAAATGGAACTGCACGCTGCTTCAAGCACAAAGCCACTACTAGGACTAATAGTAAAAAGGGTAATCCTATAAGGAAGGGTGTATGGAACAACATTGCAAAACAGATTACTGATTACTTAAAACATTACAAAATATTAGATAAATTTAAAATGAAGTATCTAGTAAGTATGACAATTATAGGAATAAATTCAACTATTTTAGTACGCATTTTTAAAAATGCTACTATTTAAGCTTAGTAACTTCCTACCTAGGATTATTATTGAATTTGGTAAATGATTGCGTTGCTTTAGTAAAATGATATAAGCCTATTATATAACATATTAACAATATTTAGCAAAGGGTAGATAGGGGTTTCTGAGTCTATTATCTAGGTAGTTTTTAATACTCTAGGTAAAATAACCTGCTGGGTGGTGGCTGCTTAAGTGGAAAGTTAAAACAGTTTGCTTACCCACTATTTGGGCTTTTCTATCAGGCCTGTAGCTGTAGTCGAAATCTTGTGGCGCTAGTTCTCTATAATAGCGCGCTTCGTCAGATTGTTCTGACCCTTTCGTTTTATCAAAACCATAATATTCCTTTATAAACTTTTCAAGCGTATAGTCGGCTGCATCTGGCAGGCTGCTAACCGCACTATGTTGCATACCACTGATCACATAATCGACCCATTTAAGCTTTTTAGCATTGTTGCCATACTCCATCCAGTCTCCATATATAGATTTCTCATAGAGCTTTTTCTCAAATGTCTTAAGAGATATACCCATTTTTTTTGCTACCCTTCCCCCTAAACAGTTCCAAACTTCATTCAGATGCTTATAATGTTCTTGTATTTCTCTAACATTACCCGAAGCCCAAGAGAACGGTTGATGGTGTAGGATTTGAGCATTTGGATATGCATAAGATTTAGTAGCCAATGTAGTAATCAAAGCGGCCATAGAAGCAGCAAATGCTTTTACAACCACATATACAGATGCTTTACTATACTCTATGGCTTGTAAAATATTCCACCCTGCAATTACAGATCCACCTGGGGAATTACCAATGATAAGAAATATAGGCCACCCACTATTTTTGTTATTAAAATAATGAATTTGATCTACAATATAGTCTGCTTTCCAAGGTGTAATGCAACCATTTAGTTCAATACATCGATCAGAGAGGACTAAGGTATTACTTTTTTTAATCAATGGGTCTTTTAGGTAAATAGGCTTTTTTTGAATATGCTTATCGCGTACTGCTTTCGTTTGCAAGGCCTCCATTTCTGCTTTCAACCGATTCGTAGTCTCCTGCAACAGCTGTGTCTGCCCTTTTTCTAATTGGATTTTTTTATCCAGTTCAGTTAATTGGGTATTGTATTGCCCTATCTGCTTCATAAACTTAGCCTGCTCTAGCTCTAACTCGATGGTTAGCCTTTCCTTTTCCATATTGAGCAAAATCATAGCTTGATCATGCGCTTTTCGCGCTTTTTCATCTTCTAGCTCTTTATCCAAGCGTTGACGTTCTTTTTCAAGGCGAAGTCGCTCAATTTGAGCAATAATAGCTGAAAGCTGTTTCTCTAAGCGTGCTCGATTAAGCGCATTCTCCGCTTCTAGCTCACTTTGTAGCTTAGCCTTAGGAATGTTTTCGGCATCAGGCGTATCAGAAGGCTTATTTTGTATAGTTGGGGAAACAATAGCCACCTTTTTACCTTTTGTCTCTTTTGCTAATCCTATATGATGGCTGATTAATAATAATGTGACAAAAGAAAAACGCAATCTTATTAATCTGCAATTAAAACCTAAGCCTAACATCTTACTTTTTTTTAGCTTATAAGGGTTGCTGTTGTCCGGCTAGGGGTCGAACCTAGAGTCTTCTGGACCAAAACCAGACGTGTTGCCATTACACCACCGGACAGTAACTAACTATACATAATTACAAATGTATTAATTTAATTATAAAAAAGTAAGCCATTGCTCATTTTTTTATGGTGAAACTTTTATTTTAATAAATGCGAATGGCATAGGCTTTTTTATTCAAAATAAGTTGGATAAGCGCATACAAAATCCTATACTTAAGGCTTGATTTTATGAATTTAGAACGATTTATTATAAGTGGTGGCTGGCTCGTCAGAAGTACTTTAGTCTAATTTTAGTTTTTGAATTATGTTTTAAGTTGTAATGTCGTTTCATATTCTACCTTTTGCCATACTATTAATTTTGTTATTGTTGAAATCTGCTTTTACAAAAGACAGGTTGGCTAAGCTTAAGCCAAGTGATACGATAATGGGATTTATGGGGTGCTATGTTATAGCTACTACTATACTAGATTATGTTAGTGAGGGTTTTATCTATTGGTATCTACTTCAATTTATTACAGCTATTTCGCTTATAGGTTATGCAGTTGATTCTAAACAAGCTATTCCATCCTGGAAAATTGGCCGACGCTGGTTGATCAGTGTAGTTTTTTGCCTTCCTGTAAATGTGCTTTGGACCTGGTCTGGCCTGACACAGGCTCCGTCTGTTTTCACGTTAGTCGTATCTGTAGCACATTTGACGGTAACCTTACTCGTGTTGCCTTTGTATATAGGCATAAAGATGGTAGCCTCTACATTATTAGTAATCTTTTACACCATCTACCATATAGGTGTAGATCAACTAGTAGTACCGAGTAGTTTTTTAATATCCTTACTGGGATTAAGCTTAATGATTTTTTTCATTATTGCTTATAGTAAACGTAAGCTAGCTGGCTATAAACATTATGGCTACTATTTAAAAAATAAAATAAAAGAACAACAAACAAAAGAACAGGAACAGAGCCAGGTAGGGTGTAGCTTATACTCGGATCTAGGGGCAGTTCGTAATAATCCAAAGGAAGCACACGCTTGTATAGATCACCTTATGCAAGAAGTTACGCAATTTATTTCCTATTTAGATAATAGACCGCTTTATAAGGAAGATTTAGACCTTATTACCAAGAATTTTATTATTTGGGATATTTTTCTAAAGCAACGGGCTAGGTCTAGAAATCATATCATTTTAATACCAGTTGAAGTGAGCCTTGATGAGCTGGTTCGAAAGTTAGAGGCGGCCTTAGCACTGGAAGGCAAAGAACACCCTGTTCCAGAACTGCTAATAGAGCCTAAAGATGATAAGCTTCCTGACAAGATCCTATGTGATGTCAACCAGATGATCTGTTTGTTGGTTCCTGTTATTTTAATTATTTTCAGCCTAGGTGCGTCGAAAGATGGCTTTGTACGTATTCAATTACATACTACCTCTTTAAAGTATGCGTTAAAGCATGCTTCTGTAGATGGCGCTACGGTATGCTTCCCTGCTATAGCCTTAGTCATTAGCAATGCTGCTGTGGCTCAAGAAGCACTGCCTACTATTAAAAATCATTATCAAGATGTTACGGTAGGTAGTGAGTTCAGTTGGCACAGTGTAGCGCAAAAAGCATCAGAAAAAACAAGTATAGAAAAGCGCAGTATAGAACGGATCGTTCGTATTCACTATGGTTACTTGCAGTTTCCGGCTTCCTATAAAAGGTCTATGTTGATAGTGGTGCCTTGTAATGTAGCTGCTGTACGGGATGAAATGATTGCTAGAATAGTACCCTCTGATGCGGCTATTACTTATAAGGAGTTTAAAGCCTCTATGGTAACATTAACGCACGCTTATAACAACCTTTGCACGGCGGCTCATATGCGTACCATTGTATTAGATGAACTCTTCTTGCTGATAAGGCGTTGTTATGGTTTTAGACGGCACGCATCAGGACAACTATTCTATGTACGTGCGCTAGGGATTGCCCAATTGGTAGCAGAGTGGGTGCCTTATCAACCGAGACCGGTCTATTTCAGTCTGCTATATGGCTTGGTACGTTATGCAGGTTTACCCCTTGCTTATGTTAAAGCCAATTATAGTATGGATGTTTACCACTTTGTAGAAAGTATTGTAGCGGTTCGTAAACGCCAAGAGATGGAGCCATGTGGGCTCTATGTGGGCAATCGGCTCAAACGCATCATTAACCGAGAACAGCTGTTTATACTTTGCATTAAATTTGCTGAACGACTTTATGATTTACGTCATGCCAAAGACTATCTCAATCTGGAAACGGTAAAACATATGGCCCAAGAAACCCTTACAGTAGATATTGAACTTGGCAAGCGCTATTTGAATGCTAAAATTGTAGAAGAATTGGTACAGGCAGCCAACCAGGCACTACAGGTCTGTGAAGGCATTTGTTAGCTCTCAAGCCATTTTTAACCTCATGTAGGTTCCTTTGAGAAAGGCTATTCGACCTCCTGTGCAACCTATTTGTGGAGTGCAATGCTTTAGAAGAAGCGCAGCCGAGCACCACAGCATACGCAGGGCTGTATGTGAGGAGCATGGGCCATGCTTTAACCACACAATGGCCATTAGCAATAGATGAGGTCTACTGAATGATCGCAAACCCTGTATAAGGTTGCAAGACCTTGGGAATATGGATCCCTTCTGGAGTTTGGTTCCATTCTAATAGTGCCGCTAGAATACGTGGAAGCGCTAAGCCACTTCCATTTAAAGTATGTAAAAGATGACTTTTTTTATTTTTATCCTTATACCTCAGTGATAACCTATTGGATTGGAAGGTTTCAAAATTACTAATGGAGCTTACTTCTAGCCACTTATTTTGGCCTATAGCATATACTTCTATATCGTAGGTCATAGCAGCACAAAAGCCTAAATCACCATTACATAGTTTTAGAACGCGATAGGGTAGCTCTAGCTGCTCTACTAACCCTTGCACATAGGCTAACATTTCCTCTAAGCCAGCATAGGAGTGGTCAGGATGACAAATCTGAACCAGTTCTACCTTGTCAAATTGATGGAGCCTATTGAGACCACGTACATCAGCTCCCCAAGAGCCTACTTCGCGTCTAAAGCAAGGCGTATAGCCTACATGCTTGATGGGTAATGTAGCCTCTGTTACTATGGTATCGCGGTAGATATTTGTAATAGATACTTCTGCAGTAGGTATCAGATATAACGTATCCAATGGTATCTGATACATTTGACCTTCCTTATCAGGTAGTTGCCCCGTTGCATAGGCAGATGCTTCGTTTACCAAAATAGGGGGCTGAATTTCTGCATAGCCTGCTTTGGATGCTTGATCTAAAAAAAAGTTGATTAAGGCACGTTGTAGCTTGGCACCTTTTTCTTTATATACTGGAAAACCAGCACCCGTAATTTTATTGCCTAGTTCAAAATCAATTAAGTCATAGTTTTTAACTAAGTCCCAGTGGGCCCAATCTGCCTTTTTGGGACTAGGTGGTGTTTGATAGATAATCAGGTTATCGTCAGCATGCTGTCCAATAGGTACGCTTTCATGAGGCAGGTTGGGCAACGCATAGAGCCGTTCTAACAGATCGGATGCATATGCCTTAAACGTTTGGGTCAACGCTTTAGTCGTTGCTTTCAGCCTATTAATTTCGATTTTTTTAGCTTCTAGTAGTGCTGTTTCACTCTTTAGGCGTAGCGCGCCTCCTATTTCCTTATTCAGCTTATTGAGTGTAGCCACTACGCTATCTAGTTGCGATTGGGTGGCCCGTTTTTCTATGTCCAGTTTGCATATGGCTTCCACAAGATCTGCTGCGTTAGCTAGACCTCTTTTATATAGGCCATCTATTACTCCCTTTTTATCTGTTCTTATGCGATGTAGGTCAATCATTTTATTTGTATTTACATTTTGCAATATAGTATACATGCATTTAAACAATAGCATTTTAAAGGACCGTTTTTTATTTTTTATTAAAGGTGTTGTTTTTTTTGACTTTTTCAAATTATAGTTGTATAATTATTCATATTTGGTTTGCCATGGGGCTGCATTCGGAGTCCTGCATTGATATTCATTCCTTGTTACAGCTATTCTATAGGCATATATACAGCAATACCCTTATTTTTTTTTGGCTATTCTTATACTAGATTAAAAAAGCGAAATTTAGAGCAAATAAGAAGGTTGTATGCCTATTAATGCAGATGTATTACTGCTAGCTTAGCAATTAAAATATAATATTATTATTAGCTGATGTAAAGATTTACATAACTACAGGTTAATGCTCTTAAAACGGCTTTACTTGGGCTGTAGCAATCTGTCATCAGATCAGTCTTTTTTAAGAGATTAGACTGCTGCCGTTGCTGATTTGTGATGCGCAATTTTTAGGAGAAACCTAGTCAGTAGGCTGTTCAGATCTATTTGCGGGGCATAGGCAAGGTTCGACAGTAAAATGACCATTAAAAATAGGGCATAAAGAAGGGTCTATTGATGATCAATGGACAGATGGCATTTGTTGGATGCATGTTGACACACTTAGCTTGTATTGCCTAATAATAGGCTACTACTACTCGTTTTAAGCATAATCATTAAGGTGATCCATTGTATTATTCTTAATGCGCTTTATTTAATTTACACTTAACCCAATCATGTACAATATCGGAGAGCTCAATCAAAAACTTATTTCTGAGTTACGCGAAATAGCAGAAAAATTTAAAGTTAAAAGCTATAAAACGCTTTCGAAAGAGGAACTTATTTATAAAATATTGGATCAGCAAGCTGTACTCCCTGTTGAGGAAGTGCCTCAAAAAAAGCATAATGAAGCGGTTATTGCACCATTGCATCCAAAGGAAGCCGCCCCATCTGTATCACCCAGGAAGATCCCTATGCGACCTAGGGCAGTAGACGTACAAATTGAATCTAATCTACCAGGTAAAAACAATGAGGTAACAGAGTCAGATAAATCAGTTGCAACTGAGCGTGCTGCTATGGCCGGTGTAAAAGAACCAAAGGAGGTGCCCTATGCATTTGAAAAGGGTAAGAAAGAAGCAGCTGTGGTGCATAATCTGGACACCACTATTGAAGGGGAAGGTGTGCTAGAGATTATGCAAGATGGCTATGGGTTTTTACGTTCATCGGACTATCATTATTTAGCCAGCCCAGACGATGTTTATGTATCCCCCTCTCAAATCAAGTTATTGAACCTAAAAACGGGCGATACCATTCGGGGAAAAATACGTCCACCTAAAGAAGGAGAAAAATATTTTGCACTTTTGAAGGTGATTTATATTAATGGCGTCACTACAGAGGAGGGGCGCAATCGTATTCCATTTGAACACCTTACGCCCCTTTTTCCACATGATAAGTTGCATATTTCCAATGGAGCCAGCCAATATTCGACACGTATTATGGATCTATTTTCTCCTATTGGTAAGGGGCAACGTGGTATGATTGTCGCACAACCTAAGACTGGTAAAACAGTACTATTAAAAGAGATTGCCAATGCCATTGCATCCAACCATCCAGAAGTCTATTTGATTGTCCTTTTAATTGGAGAGCGTCCAGAGGAAGTGACGGATATGGCTAGGAATGTAAAGGCAGAGGTGATTGCTTCTACCTTTGATGAGCAAGCTGAGCGACACGTAAAAGTGTCTAATATTGTTTTGGAAAAGGCCAAGAGGATAGTAGAATGTGGTCGTGATGTGGTTATTTTATTGGATTCTATTACCCGATTGGCTCGGGCACACAATACGGTTAGTCCCTCTTCTGGCAAGATACTTTCTGGTGGTATTGATGCCAATGCATTGCATAAGCCACAGCGGTTTTTTGGTGCAGCCCGTAATGTGGAAAATGGAGGGTCCCTGACTATTTTAGCTACCGCCCTGATTGATACAGGCTCTAAAATGGATGAGGTGATTTTTGAAGAATTTAAGGGTACGGGTAATATGGAGTTACAATTGGATCGCAAGTTAGCCAACAAACGTATTTATCCAGCTATTGATGTACCTGCTTCTGGTACAAGGCATGAAGAGCTACTGATTGGTAAAGAAGAACTGGCAAGGATCTGGATATTGCGTAATATCATGTCAGATATGAGCTCTACAGAAGCTATGGATTTTCTACTTAAGAAAATGCGGGGTACACGTAACAATGAGGAGTTTTTAGTTTCTATGAGTAATTAGGTGCGCGATTTATATAGGTGGTTCCACTAAAAATGTAAGATCAAACTCCAACTACTACATATCAAGAGGGCCCTAAAAAAAATAGCACTGCTATATGAAGTGGTAATAGAGGACTACCCTGTTAAAGATATTTTGGAGGATTTAGTTGTAAAGTTAGTGCAATTAAACCGTACTAGTTCAAATAACTATGAACCTAAGATAATAGTTCTTATAGATGAATATGATTCGGCTATTGTTCATCTAGCTAAAGGATCAGAGCTAGAGAAATCTAATATTAAAGTCATGAAAGATTTCTTTATGACTTTAAAATCCCTTAACAAATACTTTCAATTTACCTTTATCACTGGGGTAAGTAAATTCAGTTTATCGGATGTTTTTTCTGATGCTAATCACTTAAAAGACATTACCATTGATGCATCTGCCGATGCCATGTTTGGTTATACGCAACGAGAAATAACGCAGGTGTTCTCAAACAACTTGGAAGGTATTGCTGAAAAATGGAGCAAAAAAGAAAATAAAAAAATAACTGCATCAGAAGTAATGCAGCTTGTTGCAGCTTATTACAATGGATATAAATTTTATGAGGGTGGAGCAAGTGTATATAACCCTTGGTCTACGCTAAGATTTTTAGACGCTGGTAAACTAGAAAACTACTGGTATGAGTCAGGTAGTCCCACTATACTTATTAACCAGATGTTGGCAGATCCTGATAGATTCGATCTTGGTATGGATAATTTCCAAGTAAAAGCTACCAGAGACGACCTCATGTATACAGGCAGTAGGCATGAAATTAGCTTAAAATCTCTAATGTTTCAAACGGGATATTTAACCATTTACAATTATGATGACGACACGGGTCTATATACTTTAAGGTTTCCTAATAAAGAAATAGAAGCCTCCTTTCAAAGGAGTATACAATACAGTTTAGAAAAGCGTGTAAAGGATTACTTTGTTCAAGAGCGAGATAGCATTAGAAGCGCGTTAGCTGATAGAAAGATTGAAACATGTATAGATCATATCAATACGGCCTTTGCCACCCTTCCTTATTATATAGACACAAAACAAGAAAAACAGTATCATAGCAATTTACATATGCTGCTGCAAGGGTTGGGCTTTCTAGGCGGTAGGAAAATGCAAATGCATAGTGAAGCTGCCTCCAGCCAGGGAAGGTCAGATGTCGTTTTAGAATTAGAATCAGCAATATATATCATAGAAATCAAGTATAGATCCAGCGGAAAAATAGCCTTACAACAAATCAAAGAAAACGGGTATTATAAACCTTACCTGCTTAGGCAAAAAGCTATTATATTACTAGGCATTAACTTTAATGAGGAGACCAGAATGATAGATAATTGGGAGTATGAAATACATGAAAAAGATGCTGCAATAAAAAATAAAAATTTGACAAAATAAAATAAAGCTTACAATAAATACAGCTGCAATAAAATATATTTTCCTTAAATTCAAGTTATTCTGTGAACAGATATAAAAACATCATGAGGCAGGCACCATCTATTAGAATGATTTGGTGTGAAAACAAGGTGTTTTTTTACTTGCTTGTTGCCCTATTGATCATCGGGATCTTCCCCTTTTTCATATTGGATAAAGTGGCTTTTCTGATATGGCTCAAACAGTGGCACCATCCTCTGGTGGATTGGATGGCGCCGTATTGGACTTGGTTAGGGGATGGGGTTACCTACCTATTGCTGCTATGGATACTGGCCTTGTGGCGTCTAAGTTGTAGAAACCTGATCATTATGGGGGGCAGCTTTGTCTCTATGTCTGTTGTAGTACAGTTGTTGAAACGGTTTTTTTTTACGCATATGCTCAGACCCATAGCTTTGCTCCCTGCAGATGTCTCTTTGCACCTAGTGGATGGCATCTCCTTATTAAGGGATTTAAGCTTCCCTTCAGGCCACTCGGCTACCATCTTTATGTTGGCATCTCTTATACAGCTATTAAGCAAAAAAAAAGGCTATAGCGCCCTCTTGCTAGCGCTTGCCCTAACGGTTGCCTACTCGAGAATCTATCTTTTGCAACATTTTTATATAGATGTTTATGTAGGCGCTTGGATCGGTATGATTTCTGCCGTGGTAGTATATATAGCTGCTATCCATTTGAGTGGGCCGGCGTGGTTGGATCGTTCTATTCATGGATTCCTTATACACGCATGGAAAAGGGTTATCGGTTAAAAAATAGTAGCGTTTTTTATTTTTTAGTTGGCTTTGGGTGTATTTTTGCATGGGGCATAGGAACCGTGCATCTATTTGATTTAGACGAACTCTATTTTGCCGAAATTACTAGAGAAATGATCCGTACTGGCCGCTATAGTCAAGTGACCTTTAATTTTGCACCCCTCTATGAAAAACCGCCGCTTTTCTTTTGGCTCCAAGCGGCTAGTATGCATCTTTGGGGTATTAATAAGCTGGGTGCACGTTTTCCAAACTTAGTCTGTGGCCTACTGACCCTTTTAACCCTCTACTACATAGGTAGACACTATAAGGGGAGATGGTTTGGGTTTTTATGGATGTGTCTGTATGCAACTGCTTTTTTGCCTCATTTTTACTTTAAATCAGCTATTATAGATCCTTTTTTTAATTACTTTTTGCTGCTGGCCATCTATTTTTTATCCCATTCAGATGGGTCATGTAAGGGGTGGTTGTATGGAGGGCTGTCTATAGGTTGTGCGCTATTGGCCAAAGGCCCTATGGGCTTTATCATACCATTGGCTACCTTATCCTTATCTTACATCTGGTTTAGGATTGTTCCATTAAAGCTGCCTATTAGGCCTCTTTCTAAGGCGATTTCTGATGCGCAATCTTTAGGAAAAGCGCAGCCGCCAGAATACGCAGGTCTATTTGAGGAACATAGACCTGCCCCAAAATGGCCATTAGCAATCGAGTTTTGCAAGCGGGCTATTTTAGCTATGTTGGTCGCAACACTAGTCCTATCCTCTTGGCTTATTCCAGAAATTTGGTCTAATGGATGGACCTTTATTCAAGAATTTTGGGCCTATCATTGGCTGCTTTATCAGCACCCTGTTGCTACCCATGCCCAGCCTTGGTACTATCACTATCTCGTACTTTTTTTTGGATGCTTTCCTAGCGCTCTATTTGCTATATGCTCTTTGACAGCAAAAGGATTTAGTAAGAATAATTATTTTGCCGTCAATATGCAGGCTTTATTGGCAGTTGTTTTATTTATTTTTACACTAGTTGGTACAAAGATTGTGCATTATAGTTCGATGGCCTATTTTCCTATCACCTTTTTTGCAGCCGATTTTTTACATCACCGAATCTATAATAGCCCTCTTTCGAAAACAGTTTGTGATGTGCAATTTTTAAGAGAAGCGCATCCGCCAGAATACGCAGCTCTCTTTGAGGCGCATAGACCAGCCCCAAAATGGCTATTAGCAATCGAATTTCGAAAGGGGAGGGCTATCTATTCAGGGATAGGCTATTTGTTTTTAGCTATTGGCCTAGTAATAGGTAGCGCTTTGGCCATTATGCCTTGGATGATGCGCCATAAAAATCTATGGATTGCGCTTATTAAAAATCAAGCGATCAGAGATGCATTAGCGCTATCTGTTCAATGGAATTACTGGGATAGCCTACCAGGTTTGATCTATAGCATAGGTATAGCTGTTGCCTATTATTACAAGTCTCGCTTCGTGCCTTTTGTCGCTACCTTTATGGGTGTCAATATTTACGCGCTGGCATTATTTTGTATACGTATCGCACCTAAGGTTGAAGCCTATACGCAAAAAGAGATGGTTGATTTTTGCAAAGCCTGCAAGGGCAAAGATCTATACCTGCGTACCATTGGTTTTAAATCAGCTGCCCCTCTTTTTTATGCTGATCAACCCAGATGCTTAACGCAACCGGATGCAACCTGGTTATTAGAAGGGGCTATTGATAAACCTTGTTTTTTTATTCTATACAAAAGGGATCGTTCCCTTTTGAAATATTATAAAGATGTTACGCATATCAAAGATGCTGGATGTTTTGCATTTTATAAACGGTTGCCTAAAAGTTTTTGAGGGCTTGATTTTGTTTTTAAGGAAAAAGGATGAAAAATAGTTTATTAATCAGTGATCTGAACAGATACAATACTTTAAGTTAGGCTATTTATATGGATGATCGACACAGATTTATAGATTTATTATAAGATTTTATAAGATCCATTACCACTTTGGCAGCTGCATCTATATCTGTTTTATTAGATTTAGCATCCATTTTTAGTTGTATCCATGATTTATAGGCTTTCTCGAATGTTTCCATGTCCTCAAAATCTAACCACAAAATATTGGTAAATATATGGGCTGGGCCTTCCATAATAACCATTTCTTCTACAGCATGCCTAAATGAAGATTGTTGAAACCTAGCTGGCCAGGCAGGAAAAATCATGGTCATAATAAATGAATAGGGGTCCTCTTCTGTAGATAGTCTATCCTCACTTCTAAGCAGAATATGCTCTATTAAGTGAAATCCCTCACATGTTTCATTTAATGATCTAAATAATTCCACACTTTGTTGTACAATAGTCTCTGCTTGCTCGATGTTGACAACGGATTCAGTAACTAGCTCAATAGTGTTCTTTTTTACTTTATCCACATAAAGTAGAATGCTATAGGTACCATTGGCTTTTTTGACAATATTGTAATGTTGTTCATTGATACCATAGTATATAATTAAGGATTGCATGTTTTCATATTTCCCTCTAAACATCAGAATATCATCATATTCTGTCTGGGAATTTTTGCCTAGAAAAATATCCAAATTATACTGTATGGACTTTTTTTCTAAGTACATACTATTCTTGACTACTTCATGCAAAAGCTTTTTTTCTAAACTTTTAATACCTAAACTACGGTAAATACGCCGTTTAAAACCAGATGGCACATAGTGGATCCAGTTATTCATCTCATTGGCTGTTATATGGGCTGCTCGGTTTCTATTTTTACTGATATTGATATAATCCTTTAGAAACAGTGCTTTATTTGCATTAAACTCATCTAGTTGGGTTTCTTCATTTTTAGGATAAAGATGCAGCGAGTAGATGGTAAATCGTTCTGCAAAATAAGCTAACAGATGGTCTAGTAACCTTGATCGTTTGTCTAAACTTCGAATATCGCTTTCTAATGCTCTGTTGATGTAAGCGCAGTAGCTTTGAGCAGCTGCATCATCCTGACCTGCTGCTTCAGCAGATCTATCCACTATTTCTTTTTTTAAATCCAAGTACTTTCTTTGTACTACAAATTCAAGATCATTACCTGGATCCGTCTCTTTAGTAGGTGGTTTAATAATAGACTCCATTCTAGGTATGTCCAAGGGTAAGCGGCCATTAGGCTTGTTATAATCTTCGCTGTAGATGGCCATAGTGTGTTTGATATTGGATAATTGTCCCAGATAATTGGCAAAGAGTTGGTCAAAAAACATTAAATAGCTTTTTAATTGCTTTTCTTTGGCTTGGTTTTCAATTGTTTCAGATTTGGAGCAGCCTTCATGGCCTACATTATAGAGCAAAGGAAAGTCCTGTTGTATGGAAACATGGTCTTCTAAATATCTATAGTTGCCTTCTAGAACAAAAACATTTTCTTCTTGTAGATAGGCTTTTGTTAAAGTACCCCTTCCTGTCATATCCTCGAGCATATCTATAACCTTTCCCCAATCTGTATTGATGGGTAGGCCATTATAATAGAGTATAATCTCACTTTGTGGAATATCAAGCACTAAAGATCGATCTGGTAAAACAGGTACCATAACGCTACTGGTCCTTGTATGGTCTTCATGAATAAAAAGTTCAAAGTTTAATACATTTTTAATATTAGCCACTTTAGTAGCCTGTTCTAAGAGTTCAACTACATAAATTTTAGATTTATTTTTTAGGTAAATGAGTTCCTCTTCATCTATAAAACCTTGCGTTAAAAGTGGCCCTGTAAAGATTTGGTCTATGGTTCTACCTTTTTCTAGCAATTGACTAATGCTGTAAAAAGGAATACGGGGTGAGAAAAATTCCTGAAAAGCAAATAATATTTGCGCAATAATGGTTTCGCTTTCTTCATAAGCCAAACAATTAGCTACCTCAAAAGCCGCTTTAACACTAATGGGCAGCGTTCCCATCCTTTGAATAAGAAAGAAATCCTCACATAGATTTCTATGTGCATATAATCTTTGTTTCACGACCTCTAATACCTCCTTTTCTTGTGGTGTATGGTTGATACGTGCTTCTACATCTACGAAAATCTTGTACCCACCTTTAATTTCTTTTGGCCCATCACTTAAAAAGAGATTTGCATTTTTCACACCTGGCACATCCAGCACAATCTTTAAAAAATCCCATTTGGTGAGTGGGTTACAGGGAAGAATTTCTTCAGCTTTGTAGAATGGCTGCTCGTTATTGGGACTGGCTTGAGGATCCTTAGCCCATATATCTTCTATATAGAAGTTGGTTCTATATTGTAGATCCATGATTGCAAAAGAAAGTACCTCCAAAATGGTAATACCAGGGTCATGATCTCCATAGTCTGTCCATTTCCTTCCTGCTAATTGTTGAATGTAGGCTATGCCTTGCTCTTTTAAAAAAGGATAATCCAGTTCTAGTGGGGTATTTGCCATATTCTATAAATAATGCTGATTTTGAAGTTATAGTAGATAAAGAACAGATAGACAATAGCGATATTCAGGTTATGCCTGCCGTACCATATTGCCTTTCATAGATCTATTTTTAGCTATATGCTATAGGTCTACACCCTATTTTTAAGATATTATTTATTAAAAATAGGATGGTAGCTATATTGGATCGTTTCTTCTATATCTGGTTTTTTTATCTTATAACTTACATTAATATCAATAGCACCTTCTCCATCATTTGGCGTGGTCAATTGCACATCAATCACCTCCACTCTAGGTTCATGCTCTGCGATGGTTTGCTTGATGTTATTGACCATAAAGGTTTCCAGGTTAAGATCCAATTGTTGAAAGGCAAGTGGTGTCAGATCACAGCCATATTTCTCTTCTACAATACGTTCACCCACTCTAGTACGCATTAAGATGATTAAACTTTCCCTGATATCGTGCAAGCCATTTACCATTTCTACTGTACTACTATGGTGGTTAAAAGAGGGTGGAAACCTCCATCCTATATCTAAGCAATTATTGTCATCTTGCATATGTGCGCTTTCTATTGGTTGAATTGCATTTTACCCACCAATCATTACCGTAGGGCATCCTTGCAATATCATGCCACCCATACCTGTTGTATCGCCTAAACGTGCCGCTGGTTTTTTACCTATTAAAACCGTTAAAGAGCCCTTTATAATGGTATCCGGATGGGGTGGCGGTCCATTACAAAGCATCGTGTCGCCCATTCTTGCTGCAGGGAATTTGCCAATTAAAACCGTTGGACAGCCCAACATAATCATGCCTCCCGTAGCGTGCGGAATAGGAGGCATACCTGGCGTGATCATAGGACACATATGTTTATTTAATAATACAGCTGCAGGTGGCATAGTAGTGTTATGATAGGTATATAACTAAACATTAAGAATCTACAAAATAATTCTATTAATAGCCCGCTTTTGCAACCTATTTGCGATGCGCAATTTTTAGGAGCAGCGCAGTCGCTAGAATAGAGATCTATTTGACGCGCGTAGACAAGTTCTGCCACCAAAATTGCCATTAGCAATAGGTCTCCAAAGAGCGCTAATTTATAAGTACAGTAGTACCTTTGATAATAGTAGCCATACCAGATTTTACTTCTGTACTGGCATTGCCACTTAAAATGGCCTTCATCGAAGCTTGTGCATTGATGTTCATACTCTTTAAGTTTACATTTTGAGTACCACTTACCACCACATCTTTTCCTGACTTTATAGTGATACTGGCCCTTGCATTCAAGTTAATATCTTTACTGCTGGTTAGGTTGATGCCATCGTTACTTAAAATTACTTTATTACCATTCTGGTCTACCATTTCGAGACTTTTTTTCTTATCTGATATTTGAATCAACCCTCCTTTAGCTGTTTTAATAATGATTTCAGGACCTTCCTTATTGTCATGAAAGGTGAATTCCAATTTTTCTCTAGAAACAAAAGATTTAAAAAGATTTTTAGGGTCAACTGTTTTAGGTGGTGCATGTTTACTACTATGCAGGGAGCCTAGAATAATAGGAAATCGAATATCATCATTCACGAAACCTACTATCACTTCATCCTCCAACTCCGGAATAAAAAACGCACCTGCGCCTTGCGTAGCATAAAATGAAGCTAAGCGACACCAAATGCCCTCTTTCGGTTTATCTTGTACCAAAGGCAGATGTACCAAAATCCGATTATGCTTTTGAGGGTCCTGGGTAATTTGTTTGACAATACCAAGTTGTAGCCCATGCATAGGGGGCATCATGCCTGCTGCTGGAAGTCCACCAATGTCATGGTATTTGTGCATGTAACGTTGTGCATCTAACCCTAAGGTTAATAGGGTCTGCCAGCTCCCATCTGATAAGATATGTTGAACACCAGATACATAAACATTTCCTGAAAAGTGGCTTGCACCTTTTTCAATGGTTATAAGCCCATCGTGACGTAATGCCGCATTACCTGGAACCGTAACGCTGCCTTTTATTTTAGCTATTCTACTTCGGTTTAGTAAGCTAGTTGCTAACGTTTTGATTTCTAAAGGATCTAGTACACCACCGTGGGATATAGCGACATTACCTGTTTGGGCAGCAGCGGTTAATTTTTTATAGGAAAGATCTCCCATAGACTGTTCCCCTGGGTCGCTTGCTTTTTCAGAAACTTTATTTTGCTTGCTACTATTCCAGGAGAGGGCAGTAGCAGCTGGCCATGGGTCTTTTGCATCTATTTCAACTTCAAAATCAATAAAATCGACCCCATAGGTATAGCTAAAAACACCTTTTCCAGTTGTTCTAGGTTTGTTAACTGAGATGGTTCCATCATTCACGGCTACAACTTGTCCATTTGCTTCGGCGCGAATATTCAAGAAGTCCCAATCTGATATTTCATACTGGGAAATATTTTCATGTACAATAGTAGTTGCTGTAATTTTATGGCTTAAACCACTATAACCACTCAAAATTTTTTTAAAAAGATCACTATCCTTGCTCTTTGCAAAATGCATCGTTTTAGGCGTAAGGGTAGTCTTATAGGCAATATCCCTACAAGTTACGGTCAGGGTAGACAATCCTGTTGACCTAGACTGAATGGCTAGTTTGGCTACTACACCTTCGAAGAGTTGCTCTAATCTATCACCATAACCCGCTCGTATGGCAATTGTGTCTCCAATCGTAAAAGCTTTAGAATTAGCTATAGCAAAAGTTTTTGACTGAATGTCACCATCATGCAAAACTATTTTTGCATAAGGAACTTTATTGATTCTTTTATCCACTATTATGGATTGTATAGGGTAGCTAGCATCTAGGGTTTTAGAACCTACTTTGATAGCGTACTTAATAAAATCACCTGGTATAGGAGTGGTCATGGAGATAAAGAAATAAAGCCAATAAACATATGGTTGAGGTTGCACCCACTAACAAAAATAGACGCCTAGTGAGATCAATCATTTTTACACCCTATATATAGCTCTATTTTCTTGCACTTCAGCTAGCCTAGCCCAATAGATAGGCAGGGTCATATAGCAATATGCATAGACTGTATTGGGTAAATTCCATGATCAAAGCCTAAAAATATTAGGCCCTCAATAATAGCAATAAAATAAATAAAGGAGAAAACTCCAAAAAGTATAGACCATAAACGCACATTTGAGGATGTAAAACATAAGCTGTAAATGAGGAATATCAACTTCTATACTACTTACCTAAAGCCATAACATAGTTTTTTCTACGCTTTAATTCGAGAGCAGTACCACTAGGCAAGCAGTCTAATGACTATTATGAATGCACGCAAAGGATACATTTGGATGTTACATTAATTTTGTTTAACACTTGAAAATTATTTTTTTAAATATCATCATACTATTAGCATCTAATTTGACATAGTTAGTGCTACTTTTTATTTTATTTTTATGAAAATCATAATCATCTTTTTGCTAGTTTTGAGTGGCATCTTCTTATCATGTAATCATCCCATTCAACCTACTATATTAAATACCAGGCCCAACTATAAGCAAGGTGCTGGTATAGAATATGTAAAAAATCAATTGCCGATAAATACACTGATAAACATACCGATACATACGCTACAAGAGGTATGCGGGTGTTTAGATGCGTTGATGGCAGCGTCAAGAGAGTCAAAAAAGCTAAGATGTTTAGAAGATATTATAGGGCATAACCGCGAAGATTATAGATTCAGGGGTCGTTCTTTGTCTAACCAGTATGCCGAACAATTTAATAAATCAGCGGAACATCATAATAAATTTCTTGGTTATATTTCCCAGCCGTGTGATTCCGATTCCAGTTTAAATAGCCAGATAAAGGGGCCTCTTGCACTTGCTGTTTTTTCAAAATCCCCTGAGGTGGTCTTGGAATGCATAACATGCCTGGAAAATAAAGGTGTAAAAATAGATATAAATGCCAATGATCTATTTGGAATGCCTGTATTGCATTATGCAATAGCATCTGGTGATGCAAATATGGTAAAGGTGTTGTTGGAACATGCGCCGCGTATCCATATTGATGGAAAAGATAAAGTTTTTGATTTGCGTGTTCTATTAGGCCAGGCAATATGTGTCGGTACTACAGACATCGTAAAGCTTCTAATTGAGAAAGATGCAGATCCAAATTGGTCATATAATGGCCCTAAAGCAGATGAACATGGAAATGGATTCAGACTTGCAGTGATATATGATCGAAAAGATATGGCAAGGCATTTTATTAAGAAGAAGCTTATACTATTGAACCAACCAGATGAGTATCGCCGTACATCAGTAATGGATGTAGTGTACAGTTGCTACCCCGAATGGTATGAAATATGCTTAAGCTTACTGCAAGAAGAGGCAGCTATTACACCAATAGATATAGATGGTCGCAATGTGCTGATGCTCCTATTAGTAGGGTATGCTGATATCTACCGCAAATATTATCAGGCTCATAATGAATTTATAGATGGCTATAACTGTAGGCCTTTTGAGTCTGAAGATATATTTCAGCGCTTGTGTAAGGATAAGCAAGAGATGTTAAACTGCCTATTTAACCAAAAGGATTTACCACTGATTATTAATCAGAAGGACAACCAAGGAAAGGCTACATTAGCCTATTTCAAAACGCTTGTCTCTGAGATGAATAAATATTACGACAGTAAACAAGCTGAAATCGTAAAGCTGCTGCTCTCTCTGATACCTAAAGTAGGTAAAGATACAGAAAGGCAAATCGTCCATATGCTTCTGGATTGGATGCCTCAATCAGATGAAAACATGCAAGCAGTCAGAGCATTAATTTCTCAGGTGCCTAGCGTAGATCAAGATGAAAAAGAAGCCATTGTCAAGATGCTAATTCATGTCGGGTGAAGCGCAATAGTTCTGCATTAGGATAAGCATCTAGTGGAAAAATTAGAGGAACCAGCTGAATAGCTAAAAGAAGCGAATAGAAATAGCTCCCCTAGCTCCTCAAATCGGGTAATTTCAGGTGGCCTATTGAGTGGCCTTATCATAGCGGCTATCATTTTTCTTTGTAAAAATGGTCTTGTGGCTAAGTCACCAAATTGTTGCCCCATGGGGTGGTAATATTGGATGTTATACTATTATTTTCTAAATTCGAGTGGCGGTTTATAGACTAACTACTAATTTAGAGTAAGAACGATGAATGATTACACAAGAGATTATACGCGTGTTAAGCCAGTCGTAGATAGTGGTTTGCAGCGTTATATGGTTAAGGTATATATGCATATGGCTTTTGGCCTGCTGATTACAGCTGTTTCAGCAGCTGCGATTTTTACTTTTCCACCTTTAACCAAGTTACTTTTTGAATTTGACCAGTGGGGCAATATTATTGGGCGTACTTTTTTGAGTTATGGGGTTATGGTTGCGCCATTTTGCATTGCGATCTACCTATCGGGAAACTTTGTGCGGGCAACATTTGCCCACTCTCGTCTCCTGTTAATATTGTACGCTATGCTTATGGGCATCTCACTAGCTGAGCTCGCTTTTTTTTATACGAGTGAGTCTTTACATAAAACTTTCCTTATAACAGCGTTTACTTTTGGAGCTATGAGCATGTATGGTTATATGACCAACCGTGATTTAACCTCTGTAGGTTCTTTTTGTATAATGGCTCTTTGGGGG
Organism: Octonoba sinensis; assembly: GCA_038502835.1. NCBI lineage: Eukaryota > Metazoa > Arthropoda > Arachnida > Araneae > Uloboridae > Octonoba > Octonoba sinensis. The sequence goes on along the minus strand of CM076605.1, from coordinate 84,542,323 downwards.
CTTGTTATAAGCGCTGTAGTGAATATTTTTCTTCAGAGTCATGCGGTTTATTTTGTAAGCAGTTTTATAGGGGTAGTGGTATGCATCGCTTTTGTAGCGTACAATACGCAAAAGTTAAAAAATCTCTATTATGAGGTACAAGAGACCGCGTTAGTAGAAAAGGCCGCACTAATCGGTGCATTTTCGCTCTATCTTAATTTCTTAAATCTTTTTTTATATCTGTTGCGTTTTTTAGGAGAGCAAAAAAGAAGAGATTAAAGGATATGCTCCACCATTTTTAGTAGCAGCGCAGTCACCAGCATGCTAGCTCTATTTGAGGAGCATAGACAAGCCCAAAATTGCCATTAGAAATAGGGTTTCTCAGAAGGTCTAATAATAAGGTAGCTAGTCCTAAGGAGCTAACTACCTTAGCTTCTACTTGTTAGTAACCCCGCAATGTTTATAAATTACCTCCCCTGCTTTTAGAAAGGGGTAAGCGCCTTCTTATCTATAGCTAGTGCATAATTTTTAGTGGCAGCCTATTGCATAGCATATTCAAGTTCTATTTGTGAGGTGCATAGGCCCTAAAATGGCCATTAGAAATAGCACTTGAAAAGACGGGTAATTTAGAATCAGATGGGCGGCCTGTATGTCCTATTATGTCTGGGTTATAATCAAACAAAATACCGTCCAAACATAAGGCGATTACAGCCTTGGGCATCTGTGTATTGTGTTCAATAATTGACCTAAAGTACTGGTTTATACTGTCGTCATATGGTTTAAAAATAGCTGAAAAAGAAGTCATTCATGCATACCGATAGCAAAATTATTTGGGATAAATGTCTTCTATATATTCAAGGTCAGATCAGTGAACAAACCTATAAGACTTGGTTTAGCCCTATTATAGCCAAGGATTTTAAAGATGGAATCTTAACCATTCAAGTACCTAGTCAATTCTTTTATGAGTGGTTAGAGGAGCACCATTTATCATTGCTTAAGCAAGCAGTACTCCAAGAAATAGGCCCACATGGCAAGCTAGCTTATGCGGTTGTTATAGACAAAGGGAGTAAAAAGCAGAAACCGCTGATGGTGAATCTTCCTGCCTATCCAGGGTCAGCTCCTAAAGGGGCCACCGCACAACCCCTTACTATTTCAGGAAGTGAAATCTTTCGATTAAACCCTAATTATCTTTTTGATAATCTCATAGAAGGCAGCTGTAACCAGCTCGCTAAATCTGCGGCACAGGCGGTTGCTAAACAGCCAGGTGGCACTGCTTTTAATCCATTGATGCTCTATGGGGGGGTAGGTTTAGGCAAAACCCATATTTCTCAAGCTATTGGTAATGAGGTTAAAACATTTTTCCCAGATAAAAAAGTGGCCTATGTTTCCTCGGAAAAATTTACGACACAGTTTATAGAAGCCTTACGTAACAACTACGTACAAGCCTTTACAGGGCAATATCTAGAAGTAGATTTACTTATTTTGGATGATATACAGTTTTTGTCTGGTAAAGAAAAAACACAAGAAATCTTTTTTCATATTTTTAACCACTTACATCAACTAAAAAAACAAATTATTATTACAAGTGATTGTGCACCACGTGATTTAAAAGGGCTACAAGAGCGTCTTCTTTCCAGATTTAAATGGGGGTTAACCGCAGATTTACAGTGTCCTGATTTTGAAACACGCGTTGCCATTATACATAGTAAAGTAGCTGCGGATGGCATCACGCTTCCATCCGATTTGATCGATTACATTGCCAAACATGTCGATACAAATGTACGAGAGTTAGAGGGCGTGCTTATTTCACTTATTGCGCATGCTTCGTTGACCAAACGAGACATTAATATAGAATTAGCACAACAAGTTTTAAAGTATATTGTACAGCAACAACCTACTGCTGAAACTACTATTGAAGCAGTTCAAGAACAAGTGGCTGCTCATTATGCTATTGCTTTAGATGACCTTAAGAGTAAATCACGTAAAAAAGAGATTGTAGCTGCTCGACAACTCACTATGCATCTGATTAAAAAATATACCACCCATTCTTTAAAGTCCATAGGTGCCTACTTTGGTGGCAGAGATCATACAACGGTGATACATGCTTTACAGGTCGTAGATGCGTTATTGAATAAAGACCCGGAATATGCTCGGTTCTATGCAACACTTGAAAATAAGATTAAATTAACTATAAAATAAGCAAGGATATATAGGCTGCTTTTTTCTTGATGCAGATAAAAAGTAGCTGTTGAGATTACCAGTTAATTAAGGTATTATACCTTTTTTATTTCTTGATAAAAAGGGGTCAAAAAATCAACTACTGCTGAAAAAGAGGCGTTTTTTATAGGGCTAGTAGGCAACATAAGCTCTGAATGAATAATTTTATTTTCAATATGCTATGCGCTGCAGTAATCACTAATAGTGGTTTCCTTAACTTGCCCCTATGGCTTGGTTCCATATAAGTTTTTGTCAAGGAAAGTTTTCTTTTTTGAACAAAAAACTTTAACTTGCAGCTGGCGCTTCTTGATTCCAGCCTTGAGTTAAACTGCTTATATAGCTTGATGGTTTAACAAGTAAGTATAAGGTAGGTTAAGGGCGCTTGAAGTCTAATTTTTAATATAGTTTTTTGTTTCCTATGGAAGGAGTAGTAAAATGGTTTGACCCAGCTAAAGGCTATGGGTTTATCAAACCAGTAAATGGAGGTAAGGATGTATTTGTGCATATTAGTGCGCTTGTAGCGTCTAGAGTAAGCATGATAGACCAAGGTCAATCGGTCGATTTTGAAATCACCAGTGATAGAGGTAAGGAGGTAGCTAGTAATATTAAAGTTCTTGATGTGTGAGCAACACATCAAGAACTTTTTTAAATTTTAATATTGTACTTTGAATAATACTTTTCAAAAATATAATCTGCCATCAGCTCTGTTAGCAGCGTTGGCAAGGATGCAGTATGACCACCCTACTGCTATTCAAGATCAGGTGATTCCAGTAGCCTTGACCGGTCAAGATATTTTGGGTTCCTCTAAAACAGGTAGTGGCAAGACAGCTGCTTTTTCTATACCTGTAGTTGCACAGCTTATGCAGCGTCCTAGTGCCAGTGTATTGGTATTAGCCCCTACGCGAGAATTGGCTGAACAAGTAGCAGGTGTGATGTCCAGCATGGTAAGTGGTTGCAAGCAGTTGCGTACGGTATTGTTGATAGGGGGGGGACCTATCGGAAAGCAGTTAATGCGTTTGCGTGCCCATCCTAACATCATTGTAGGTACACCTGGGCGTGTAGAAGATCATTTATGTAGAGGTTCTTTGCATTTTCATAATACTACTTTTTTAGTATTAGATGAGATTGACCGCATGTTAGATATGGGCTTTTCTATTCAAATAGATAAGATTATTAAGCGTTTACCAATAGAGCGGCAAACGTTAATGTTTTCGGCTACTTTGGATAGAAACATTGAGCGATTAGCTGGTTCCTATTTAAGACAACCAGCACGGATTAATGTGGAGATTCCGGATAATGAGTCTAAAAATATTGAAGAAGAATCCCTTTATGTGCCAGAATCAGGCAAGTTCCAAGTTTTATTGGAACAGCTTAGGCAACGGCAAGGTTCTGTTATTATCTTTGTAAAAACGCAAATAAGAGCTGATAGTATCAGTTATCAATTACAGCAAGAAAAAGACGGATTTAAGGTTCGTTCGATTCATGGTGGCTTAAAGCAACACCAACGAAAGCGGGTAATCAAGGACTTTAGAAACAAGCATTATTCTATTATTGTGGCAACTGATGTAGCGGCAAGGGGATTGGATATTGATCATATCAAACATGTAATCAATTATGATTTCCCACAAGCTGCTGAGGATTATACCCATAGAATTGGAAGAACAGGTAGAGCGGGTGCTACAGGATTTGCTTTTTCTATGATTGCTTCTCCTCAAGAAAAGAGACTCTGGCGTATTATTCATAACGAGCCAGTAGAAAAAGAAGCGCGCAATTTATTTAGGAAAAGTTCAAGTTTTAGTCGTTTTAGATCTCGTCCTTTTAGAGGTAGTTTTTCAGGTTAACGATTTGGTTTACTGGATTCTATCTTTCTTAAAGAGCAGTACGCATCTATTTTGTATGTCTTTAATGCTGGGTTCCTACTAGTGCAATCCCTCTGTAAAAAGTTGTGAAATAGAGTTCCAACCTTCACAGATGACTAACAGATACCTTTGAAGTCTGCTTAGCGGGTGGCTTCTGTTTTTCCTGGATGGGTTTCACAGCTTTTTGCCGAGGGCTTGGTTTTATTTTTTGTTCCAAACAACAAGTGCGGTAAGCTTTCTTGTTTTAAGTAGTAACCTGAAAAGATGCCAAAGTTAGTCTATAAACTACTTTTTATCACCGATTTGAGCAAATACTACATGGTTACAGCTGGTTGATGCAGGCCCCTTTCAACTAGTAGTTCTATCAACCTTATTGATAATAGTTTGACAAATGGCTTTCATTTCATCAACTATTTGGTTTACAGTATCTAAATTGAGCATTTGCCCCAATGGAATGTAAAAATCCAGCGTTTCTTTAGCGATGCTTTGTTGTTTTTCAAACGAGTGAAAACCAATGGTTTGTAGGTTATGTAACCGATCAGCTAATTTGACCATAATAACTCTTATGTCTTTATAATCAGCTAATTTTTGTTTGTTTTCTGCTTTTGTAAGTTTGATTTTTTTTTCCATGCTATACAATCCATATTGCTCACTTTGTCGACTATGTAGGCTACTTCTTTTCCATATTGGTAGACTATTTGATCTAAAAAGAGTGGCGTGTCTTCTATTGCATCATGTAGTAAGGCAGCAACAATAGCATCTGGATCATTGGTCATCTTTAATAAAATGGTAGCTACTGCTATAGGATGGGTATAAAATAACGCCCTTGATTTTCTGTACTGCCCTCTATGTATCTGCTTAATTTGATGGATGACATTTTGAACAAGATATATATCTATTTTTGTTTTTGATTGTAATTGAGATAAAAATAATTTTTCTGTAGCCAGAGAGGCTTCCGTTTCCAGTGGTCCTTCTGATAAGGGTGGTGCATCTGTTACTTTAGGCCGAATCGTTTGTAAGTCTATTGGTATGACGTAGACGATCTGACTACCCCATTTTTTCGTTATGGTTTCACTATATCCATAGTGTGCATCGATTATGCGTTGATGTTTATATTCAGTTAATTCAGTTATATTTTTAGGAATGTTTATGCCAAAGGTAGGTGGCTCTACTGTATAAGCAGGTTGTATAGTAGTTACATCATTTTCTGTAGTAGAAAGGATAAAGCCAATGGCAGGGACTATTTTTTTGTAATGCTGATGGGATAGGGTGGGTAATGGATAGCACAATGTGGTGCTTTGCAAAGATAAGCTAAGTGAACAACTTGGCGATGCTTTTTCATGTAGTTTACTTGCCAGAAGCTGAATAATTTGTGCACGATCACAACAGATAGACTTGCATTTTGTTCGAATATGGACTTGTACTTTTTCCTCTAGTTCTAGAGGTTTAAGCGATGCAGCTAGTTTAGCAAGTAGTTCATGAATCGTTATAGAAGCTACATTAAGCCGTAAATAGGCTATATTGCTATAGACCCGATTTCGGTAATATGTAATAAAGTCATCTAATTGTGACTTTTGGATAGCAAGTCGTTCTTGAATAGCCTCTGTTGGCATTCCTTTGGGTTGCTTTTTTATATTGCTGAAATAGGCTTCTGGGCTAAAATAATCTTTTTCTTGTACTACTTGATGTTGTATACTATATAGATAGTCTAATTCATTTAATTTATGGATATAATTGAGTTGCTGTTGTTGCGCATATAGTTTATCCATTTGTTTTCGTTTTCTATAGGCAAAAATTAATCCAGTAAGCAGAGAGGTGGTACATTGATAAGCCACTAAATAATATGAGGTAGGGTATATATTCCATGCTATAGGTCCAAAGTGATCTACAAATAACAACCATCCAAGCGCGATACTCAATAGCGCGTAAGCCCTATTATATTCCAATAATCTATCAATACCATTGAAAAGATCAGCGAGAGCAACATCTGTATAACCCATATTAGGTTGCCGCTAGTGGCTAGCACCATGATGGTGCTTAGGAATGGTAAACAATAGGAAATGGTAAAAAGAAAAAATAGGGGTAGATATTTATCTTGCAATACTTGAGGCACTTATCCTTTATGATTAATAAAAAACAGCAAATCATACCTATAGCAAGTAAGCTAAGTAATAATGTCTGATCAGATGTTATAGCTTGTTGGTCTATAAAATGGGGTATTAGCAGATTACATCCACAAAATATTCCGGATAGTAGATAAGGTGCTCCATATTTTTGAACGTTATTTTGCATACATAATAGAGGCGTATGCAATACCTTACTCATGCTATGAAACAGCCTACGGCTAGCTGAATGAAACATTATAATAAATTTATGGACCGGGCGATCCATTTTTGCCCATCCCTTATAGGTCCAGTAATGAGCTAACAAGAAAATGCATCCACTGGTCAAGGTAGTAATGGGTATGGATATGGATAGGATGTTGTACCTAGCAGGAAGCAGTAGGTTAGAGAGGCTAAAGGTGACTACAGCGACTATTAGCGAGGCTATAAAGGCTTTTTTATTGGCTTTGAGGCCAATAATAGCTGATAGAAAAGGTACTAGAAGCATTGGAGCAATCATTTCCAATGCTTTAAAGCCTAAATAGGGGATATGAATCATTTTTAATGCTATAAGTGTTGCTAAAAAGCCTGTCCCCTAATGTCGCATACCTGACCAAATAACAAGCCTGAAGCGCTGTAAATCTGTTTTTACATAAAGGATTTATTACATCATGTATCAAAGTCACACCTGCCACATGAATATACGAGTCAGCACTAGACATGATAATAGCCACATTGTAGTAGTTAGGATTTAATCTGACAATTGTTAACTTTGTACAGATATAAATTATGATTATTATGAACATACATCAAAAAATTATCAAACCGAAATTAGGTCTATTGGAACTAGCCAAAACGTTAGGCAACATTTCTTGAGCGTGTAAAAGTATGGGTTATAGCCGATATAGCTACTACCGTTTTAAATCCTTGTATGAATTAGGAGGTCAAGAAGCCCTATATGAAATAAGCCGCAAGAAACCTATTCTAGCTAATAGAGTAGATCCTAGCATAGAAAAAGCAGTAGTAGATATGGCTATAGACTATCCAGCCTATGGCCAACTTAGGGTATCGAATGAATTAAAAAAAGAAGGTATTCTTATTTCTCCTGGTGGTGTAAGGTCTATCTGGCTACGCAATGATTTAAACAATATAAAGAAACGGCTTAAGGCTTTAGAGGCTAAAATGGCTCAAGATGGACTTGTTCTAACTGAATCCCAGCTAGTAGCACTAGAAAAACGTAGAAACGAACAATAAGCATGTGGAGAGATTGATACAGAACATCCTGGTTACTTAGGTTGTCAAGATACTTATTATGTAGGTAATTTTAAAGGTATAGGTAAAGTTTATACGCAAGTATTTATAGACAGCTATTCTCGAGTAGCTCATGCAAAACTCTATACTGAAAAAACAGCCATCACATCAGCTGATATGTTAAATGATAAAGTGTTACCTTTTTATCAAGATGAAAACATACCTATCTTGCGTATACTAACAGACCGTGGTACAGAATATAAAGAAAAAATAGAACATCATGCTTTTGAGTTGTTTTTAAGTATAGAGAATATAGAACATACGGTCACTAAAGCCTATTCTCCTCAAACAAATCGCTTCTGCGAACGTTTTAATAAAACGATGAAACAGGAATTCTTTGATACAGCTATGCGTAAAAAGATCTATACGAATCTGGATGATTTTCAAGAGGATTTAGATAGATGGTTCCATTACTATAATCATGAGCGACCACATTCTGGAAAGTATTGTTACGGAAAAACACCTAGACAAACTTGGGAGGATAGTAAAGAATTAGTCTTTGAAAGAAATAATCAAATCTCGTATCTTAAAAGCATGACTGACACATTAGACTTAACTGACAACTTTAGACACTAATTTTTACTGCCTGTCAGATTAAATCCTAACTACTACACGGGGGGGATTTACCTACAGAATTGATCTGCCAAATTTGTCGTAACATTTCAAAAGAAGTCTACTGTTGCTTTTGGTATAAGTGGTTGAAAAATAGTAACTTGGCTCAACGCTTGCTGATAGCAAGAAGAGGCCTTCTGCGCAACCTATTTGTGGCGCGCAATTTTTAGGAGTAGCGCAGTCGCCAGCATACTAGATCTATTTGATGAAGCATAGACAAGCCCAAAATTGCCATTAGAAATAGGTTCCGCAGGAGGTCTAAGGTATGTCAACTACAGTAGTCAACATTATAAATAAAACGTTCAAATATTATGAATAAAACAGTTGTTACTAAAGAAGAAATTTTGGCCTATCACGCGGGGTTTCCTGCCGGAAAGATAGGTACCTATGTCACCAAGCCACTCCATACACCTCGCGATATCATTACAGCCTATACTCCTGGTATGGGCATTATTTGTGAAGAAATTGCTGCATCTCATGAGAAAGTTTACCAATATACCAATAAAGGCAACTTGGTAGGTGTGCTATCCAATGGTACAGCTGTATTAGGTTATGGTGCGATTGGTGCTTTTGCTGCTAAACCGGTTATGGAAGCCAAGGCAATGATCTTAAAAAAATTTGCTGGTGTGGATGCCTTTGATATTGAAATTGATGCAACTAAACCTGAAGAAGTCATACAAGTCATTAAAGCATTGGCACCTACTTTTGGTGCGCTTAACCTAGAGGACATTAAAGCACCTGAATGTTTCCAAATTGAAGAAGCATTGATGGCTCAATTGGGTATACCTATTATGCATGATGACCAGCATGCTACAGCTATTGTGGCAGCAGCTGCTTTATTAAATGCCTTATTAATTGTCAATAAGAATATTGCACAGGTACAGATCGTTTTTAGTGGAGCGGGTGCAGGCGCAATTGCTACCGCAAAGCTTTTGATTGCCTTAGGCGCCAATCCGACCCATATCGTTATGTGTGATAGAAAAGGGGTTATTCGCAAGGATAGGGATGACCTTGATCCTATTAAAGCACTCTTTGCTACCGACCGCTCGGTACATACCCTGCATGATGCAGTGGTTGGGTCAGATGTTTTTATAGGGCTTTCTTCTGGTAACCTACTAATTAGCCAAAGTGTAGAGCGAATGGCCAAGGATCCTATTATTTTTGGGTTAGCAAACCCTGTTCCAGAAATTTCTTATCGAGATGTTATGGCTACTAGGCCAGATGTAATATTTGCTACAGGACGTGGTGATTACCCTAATCAGGTCAATAACTTACTTGCATTCCCTTACATTTTTAGAGGCGCTTTAGATGTACGTGCTTCTGCCATCAATGGAGCCATGCAACAAGCTGCCGTACAAGCGATTCAAAAATTAGCCCAAGAAGAGGTACCTGTTGCTGTTCGTAAATACTATGGTGGAACGATGCATTTTGGAAAGGAATATCTACTTCCTAAGCCGATGGACAACCGTTTGCTCTCTACGGTTTCTATAGCGGTTGCTCAAGCTGCTATGGATTCTGGTGTGGCTAGACATCCTATTCATGATTGGGATGCTTATAGAACGGAATTACTAGAACGCGTAGGGCATCAAAGTTAAAGGAAAGTGCTATACCTAGAAACTGAAGGTAATCCAGTTTCTAGGTATAGCCCACTTTTGTGGGTGTGGGCTGAATGGATCTAAATATGATATAACATCTGAATGATTGTAAATTATGAAAATATCCTTAAGCTGGCTTAAGTCCTATATTGATTTTTCTTTAACGGCCTCTGAGGTGGCCTCTATTTTAATCCAAAGAGGCTTAGAGGTAGCCCACATCTACCCTACTATTAAAGGTGGTTTAGAAGGGCTTATAATAGGTGAGGTCGTATCTTGCATCCCCCATCCTAATGCAGATAGGTTAAAGCAAACCTTAGTGGATATTGGATCCGATAAACCATGCACGATTGTTTGTGGTGCCCCTAATGTAAAGGTTAGCCAGAAGGTAGTGGTTGCCCCAATAGGAAGTACTATTTATCATTATAAAGACCCATCCCCTTTTCAAATTAAAAAAGTCAAAATTAGAGGGGTGGTATCTGAAGGGATGATTTGTGCAGAAGATGAGGTGGGCATCGGCCCAGCGCATGATGGCATTCTAGTATTGAACACCACCTTACCCGCCGGAACCCCTGCTAAAGATTACTTCAAAGATTTATTAGATGAAATCTTAGAAATTGAGATTACACCCAATAGAGCAGATGCCTGCTCACATCTAGGTGTGGCCAGAGAGCTTAAAACTATTTTGCACCTTTCTACTACCCTTCCTTCCATTAAAGCCTTTCAACCCACACCATCTGACCTACCATTAAAAATAGGTAGCATAGATGCTGCGCTATGTCCACGTTATACTGGACTATTGCTTAAAAATATTGCTATTCAACCTTCTCCTGAATGGCTGCGCACCAGGTTATCGCACATTGGCGTCAAACCTATTAACAATGTAGTAGATGTTACCAACTTTATATTGCATGAATTGGGGCAACCCTTACATGCTTTTGATTATGATACGATAACGGGCAAGTCGCTTGCAGTTCAGCTATGCTCTCCAGCTACCTTATTTACCGGTTTGGACGGTGTAGAAAGGAAACTGGCTGGTCATGAGCTGATGATCTGTGATGGTGCAGGCCCTATAGCCATGGCTGGTATTTTAGGCGGGCTTCGTACCTCTATCACCAACGCTACGCAACATGTTTTTATGGAAAGCGCCTATTTTAATCCAACCGTTATACGTCGTGCTGCCCAACATCATAACCTTAAAACGGATGCTTCTTTTCGATTTGAACGGGGAACAGATCCCAACCTTCCCCTGTATGCATTAAAAAGAGCAGTGCTCTTGTTGCAAGAACTGATCCCATCTGCAGCAGCATGCGAAATAATAGAATATTATCCAACACCATTGGAACATTTTACAATCCCTATTACTTATGCAGAAATCAACCGATGTCTAGGTACCACCCTTGAACCAAGCCTCGTTAAACAAATTACAACAGATTTAGAAATAGACATTGAAGCAGAAAGTGACCAGGGTTTTATCGCCAAGGTCCCCCCTTATAGGGTAGATGTGACAAGAAAAGCAGATCTGATTGAAGAAATTGCACGTATCTATGGTTATGATCGCATGCCCAGCCGCTTAGCTACGTCTTATCTTTCCCCTGAAAATAGGATCGATCAGGCTTATAAGGTGGCAGAGGAAGTTAGTCAAGTATTGGTAGCCAATGGTTTCTACGAAATATGCACCAATTCTTTAACAAAGGAGGCTTATGGCGCTATAGATCAAAAAGCAATCCCCATTCTTAATCCACTGAGTGGTGCTACCAATATATTACGTCCTACCCTGCTTTTTAGTGGACTGGAAGTCATCGCCTACAATCTGGCACGCCGGCAATATGACTTAAAATTATTTGAATTTGGTACCATCTATAGCCAAACGCCTTCGTTAGATCCCTTGCGAAGCTCAACTTCTGCCGAAGCTTGCCTATGCTCCTCAAATACAACTGAGTATGCTCCGGTGCTCGACGCTACGTCTTCTAAAAATTGCGCATCACAAATAGGTTGCGAAAGGGGTCTAGTATACCATGAAGAAAAAAGACTAGCCCTTTGGCTTACTGGTCAAGTAGAACCACCCAACTGGGTACGTCAGCTTGGCCCTGTAACCTTACAAAATATGCGCAATACGATAGAACAACTCATGCAAAAACTGGGCATTACAGATCTAGCTTATAGCGCCATAACGCATCCATTTTATCTACAGGGCGTTCAAGGGGTAAACAAAGAGGTAACGATAGTGACCTTTGGTCAGGTTCAGCCATCTATTATAGAACAGGTTGCGCAACCTGTTTTCTTTGCAGATATCCATTGGGGCCATCTACTCAAAATCAGTAAATTGAAGAAAGTGTATGAACCTATTTCTAAATTTCCTGCTGTTACAAGGGACCTCTCTTTGGTAGTTGATAAAATGGTTTTATTTCAAAACATAAAAGACTTAGTTTTAAAACAGGGGCATAAAAATATACAAGCGATCCATCTTTTTGATGTCTATGAGGGCGCCCATTTACCAGCAGATAAAAAATCTTATGCGCTTCGTTTTACCATACAGGATAACGAAACCACACTAGATGACCAAAAGATTGACCAAATCATGCATCAACTGATCCAAACTTTTGAACGTGATTTAAATGGCATTATTAGAAGATAACCAAAAAGATCAACAGACCATAGAGCGCTTTGAAAAAGTGCTTATGCAGTTGCTAGAGGCTCATGCAGACTATCAACAACAAATCATCCAATTAACAGAGGAAAATAAAGCCTTAAAGGGACTACTGGAAAGATCAAAAACCAACCTTTCAACTGCAATAAATCCTAAAGTAGTTGACAACCATTTAGTGCGCCAAATTAATAAGTATATCAAGGAAATAGATCTCTGTTTAGCCTATTTTGAAGAAGCATAAAAACCATGGAAGCACTCTCTATAAAGATTAAAATTAGTGACCGCATCTATCCTATAAAGGTGCAACCCAAGGATGAAACCTTTGTAAGAAGCGCTAGTAAAATGCTAACAGAACGGATTAGAGGCTATCAACAGGAGCTTGGCATCCAGGATCAACAAGATTTATTGGCTATGGTAGCATTTGATTGCCTGGTAGAATATTTAAAAGGTCAAGCAGCAGATACAACAAAAACGAATGCGCTTATACAAAAAATAGAAAGTTGGAGGGATTGTATGGAAAAAGCATTGTAGTATGCTCTTTAAGCTGACACGATTGGGTAAACAGATCCCTGAGTTGTAAGATTGCATCTAAACTGCTACCCCCTGTAGTAGTTAGGATTTAATCTGACAATTGTTAACTTTGTACAGATATAAATTATGATTATTATGAACATACATCAAAAAATTATCAAACTGAAATTAGGTCTATTGGAACTAGCCAAAACGTTAGGCAACATTTCTTGAGCGTGTAAAAGTATGGGTTATAGCCGATATAGCTACTACCGTTTTAAATCCTTGTATGAATTAGGAGGTCAAGAAGCCCTATATGAAATAAGCCGCAAGAAACCTATTCTAGCTAATAGAGTAGATCCTAGCATAGAAAAAGCAGTAGTAGATATGGCTATAGACTATCCAGCCTATGGCCAACTTAGGGTATCGAATGAATTAAAAAAAGAAGGTATTCTTATTTCTCCTGGTGGTGTAAGGTCTATCTGGCTACGCAATGATTTAAACAATATAAAGAAACGGCTTAAGGCTTTAGAGGCTAAAATGGCTCAAGATGGACTTATTCTAACTGAATCCCAACTAGCAGCACTAGAAAAACGTAGAAACGAACAAGAAGCATGTGGAGAGATTGATACAGAACATCCTGGTTACTTAGGTTATCAAGATACTTATTATGTAGGTAATTTTAAAGGTATAGGTAAAGTTTATACGCAAGTATTTATAGACAGCTATTCTCGAGTAGCTCATGCAAAACTCTATACTGAAAAAACAGCCATCACATCAGCTGATATGTTAAATGATAAAGTGTTACCTTTTTATCAAGATGAAAACATACCTATCTTGCGTATACTAACAGACCGTGGTACAGAATATAAAGGAAAAATAGAACATCATGCTTTTGAGTTGTTTTTAAGTATGGAGAATATAGAACATACGGTCACTAAAGCCTATTCTCCTCAAACAAATCGCTTCTGCGAACGTTTTAATAAAACGATGAAACAGGAATTCTTTGATACAGCTATGCGTAAAAAGATCTATACGAATCTGGATGATTTTCAAGAGGATTTAGATAGATGGTTCCATTACTATAATCATGAGCGACCACATTCTGGAAAGTATTGTTACGGAAAAACACCTAGACAAACTTGGGAGGATAGTAAAGAATTAGTCTTTGAAAGAAATAATCAAATCTCGTATCTTAAAAGCATGACTGACACATTAGACTTAACTGACAACTTTAGACACTAATTTTTACTGCCTGTCAGATTAAATCCTAACTACTACAATTTCAATCAGTGCTTGACTATCGCTAATAACCTTATGCCTATTATACACATAGTTAGCTATTACTATCAAAGTCTTTTTTACTGCTTCATTATCATAGACTTTGCTCAACCCATTGACTATATTAGCTAACCCTTGTTTGGTAAATGATTCTAGGTATGTAGGCTTTTCTTCATTCTTTTTGTTAATGCATATTGCTATACTTTTCAAGGTTTTTTCTACTTCTATTTGTGTTTCTATTTCTGTTTCTTTAGTTTGATAGAATTTGCTCAGCCCATTGACTATAGTAGCTAACTGTTGTTGGTCAAGTGATTCTAGGTATTTATTATTCTCTTGATTCTTTTTGTTGATGTATGCTGCTATATTTTTCAAGGCTGTTACTACCTTATCTAGATACATGCATTTGCTAAATGCATTTACGAACATAGATAAACTTTGTCCAGACTCTAATAATACATCTCTATTACTATTACGAATAGATGTTGCTATTGCTTGCAAAACTTCTTGTATCTCTTGCTCATCATGAAATTGTATAAATGCATTTGCTAACAGGGCTAGGTCTTTCGCATTACAACCTTCTAAAAATTTTGAAGCTGTAGGTTGAGATTCAGTGATCAGTATAGCTATATATTTATAAATGTTTTGAACCTCTTGCTTATTCTGCTTAATTTTTTTTCTTTAGACTATTTACCCATAAGGATAGGCCTTTTCCATTACGCCGCTGAACCATATCATATGCCTTATACTTAATATTAGCTATTTCGCTTTCATCTGCTTTGCTTCTTTTGCTAGGTGGCTCATGACTATCTTGTCCTCTAGATCTTTTTTACTATTTTGGTAATAGTGATTATTTGTGGCCTCGTTAGGCTGACGCTGACTAGAAGCGCTATCTTTATTATTCAAGGGATTAATGGGTATAATGTTTACGAGCGTCTACATAAATACCTATATTGCTACTATTTTGGTGATACCTATAAGGTAGATAAGGTCTATTTGTGGGCTTGTTAGACTGCTTATTATTCAAGCGATATAATATGCCTTATTCTTAGTATTACCTATTTTTCTTTTATCTTCTCTTCTTCTTTTGCTAGGTGGCTTATGACTATCTTGTCCTCTAGATCTTTTTTTACTATTTTGGTGATAGTGATTATTTGTGGGCTCGTTAGGCTGACGCTGACTAGAAGCGCTATGATGATTATTAAAGCGACGTATATAATGCTTACCAGGGCCTATATAGCATGGTTTTGATTGTTTGCCGCAAGCATTCGTCACTATGCATAGGTAAACCATTACTATTGCATTAGTAAGCTTAGAACTAAATGAAGCTTGATACATAGATCGTTTAATTAGGTAAAGCGAGCATAGAGGATCCCCTTACTCGACCTTACAAACATTTGAAATGATGTTGATTTTCAGATTTTATTAGGCAGGGTATGATTTGACACGGTTGAAATCATTAAACTAATCGGCTACCCCCCCAGAGAGATTTAGCAAGGTTACAACTTTTTTGCTAAAAAAGGAGATACAATACTAAGTATCCATATTTAGCCATATGGTCTAACTATCCTAAACCAGGAAAAAATGCGCCCTGAAAAGGTTGCGATGAGACAGTGCAGCGGTTCTTAAATGGCACTTAGCCACCCTACACATTAAAACGAAAAAGCATTATATCCCCATCTTTTACGATATACGTTTTGCCTTCTATGCGTAGCTTTCCTGCCTCGCGGCAGCCATTTTCACTTTTATAGGTCTTATAGTCCTCAAAAGCAATCACTTCTGCTTTAATAAAGCCACGTTGGAAGTCTGTATGAATCACGCCTGCTGCTTCAGGGGCCTTCGTACCATTGGGAATGGTCCATGCCCGTACTTCTTGTGGGCCTACTGTAAAATAGGTAATAAGTTGCAGCAAGGAGTAGGCCGATTGAATCAACTTATCTAATGCAGATTCCATCAGGTTGTATTCTTTTAAGAAAAAATCTTTTTCATCACCATTTAATGCATTGAGCTGCATTTCTAACGCAGTAGAACCGATAATCAATTTGGCATCTTCTTCCGAAATAGCTTCTTGCAGAGCCGTCAAGTGCAGATTGTTTGTACCAAGTAAGGTTGCTTCATCTACATTAGCAAAGTAAATAACAGGTTTTGACGTTAATAGTTGCCAATCATCTATTAATGGTTGGTCTGCTGCTTCTACGGGGATAGCGCGTGCATTACGCCCCTGTTTTAGCTCTGTTAAAAATAGGTGCAACAATTCATGTTGTCGTGTTTTAGATCCATGCTTGGCATGCTTTTCCAGTTTATCCAACCTTTTTGCCAAGGTATCGATATCCTTGCATCGTAGCTCATGATCAATAATTTGTTTATCAAAAACAGGGTCTACACTACCTGCTACGTGCAATACATTTTCATCGTCAAAACACCTGATCACATGTACAATAGCATCCACTTCTCGAATATGGCTTAGGAATTTGTTACCCAACCCTTCGCCTTGATGGGCATCCTTTACCAAGCCAGCTATATCTACAAACTCGATAACAGTAGGTATCCTATTTTTAGAATGTGCCCATGTCGCTAGCAATTCCATACGTGGATCTGGAACAGCTACCACACCTATATTAGGTTCTATCGTACAAAAAGGAAAATTAGCAGAAACCGCATGGCCCTTTGATAGGCCATTAAATAACATAGATTTACCCACATTGGGCAAGCCAACAAGGCCACATTTTAAAGCCATGAATTAAATGTATAAGAATAAACGCTTGTACAACTCCATTAGGATACGCAATTTGCAGGAAAGAGAGCACGTAAAAGCTGCTGCCCGCAACTTTTCCGAGTTAGATCTGAGTCGTTTATTTGCTGCCCTCTACACTACGATCGGTACGATCGAATTGATCAAACGGATAATCCACCATTAAGTTTGTTTTAAGGTGATCCACCACCTCATTAAGCGCACGAATGAATTTATTCACATCCTCTTTGTATAGGAAAATTTTATGTTTTTCGTAAGCCATGCCATCCTCTTCTGATCTTTTCTTGCTTTCTGTGATGGTCAAATAATAATCTTTACCTCTAGTAGACTTTATATCAAAAAAATAAACTCTTTTTCCTGCATTTACCCTTTTGGAATAAACTTGATCTAATCCTCTCTGTAATTCCACTGTATAATTATTTTTAATATATGTTCTTGCCATCTAGTACCCATGTAAAAACTGCTTCTTGGCAAGTAATGCTTCCTTCGATTCTGGATGATCCAGGTCTAATACACAACAATCTACTGGACAAACCGCTGCGCATTGTGGCGCTTCATGAAAACCTACACACTCGGTACATTTATCTGTAACAATATAAAAGGTATCGTCTGTATAGGGCGCTTGCGGCAGGGTTGCATCCAATATTGTGCCTGCTACTTCTACTGTTTTCAGTTGCGTACCCTCTGCCCATTTCCAATCTGTTCCACCCTCATATATTGCAGTATTAGGGCACTCAACTGCACATGCACCGCAATTGATACATGCTTCTGTTATTCGTAAAGCCATAACTATTGTTTTATCTGCTTGCTAAGTTAATAGAAATAAAAGATTACAGCAAGACCTACTCTAAGGTTTGGATGGATCATTTTAAAGATTTAGCCCGATTTGTAAAATTTCTAGCTCAATGATGCCAGATGGGGTATGCACTTGCGCAATCTCTGCGACCCTTTTACCTAATAGTCCCTTTCCCATAGGGGATTCAACCGATATCTTACCCTCCTTTAGGTCGGCCTCGCCTTGAGAGACAAGCATAAAAACAGATTCTGTGCCTGTTTTTTTATTTCTGACGCGTGTTTTAGAGAGAATAGAAACCCGAGATAAGTCAATTTCACGCTCTTTTAATACCCTAGCGTTAGCCACTAAAGTTTCTAACTTGGCAATCTTGGCTTCTAACAAACCTTGCGCATCTTTAGCGGCATCATATTCTGTATTTTCACTTAAATCCCCCTTTTTATGCGCTTCTGCCAGGTCATTGGCTACTCGGATGCGCCCTTCGCTTTTTAACCAACTGAGTTCTTTTTTCATGCGCTCTAGCCCTTCTTCTGTGTAATAAGTCATTGACATTCTATATTTTATGGTTGTAATGATTAGCTTTCTTTCGCAAACTATTTCTAATGGCCATTTTATAACGTGTCTATACGCCCTCAATATAGATCTGAGTATGCGATCGACTATGCGCTCCCTAAACCTTGCGCATCACAAAATCGCTTTCGCAGGCGGCCTGTTGTTTACCACGCTAATTGCTCTAATTTTTCTGGCTACTATACTAGTCTTTGTAATAAACAAATGTTAGGCTTGTTTAGTTATTAAAGCAGTATGGATACAAATAGGAGTAGGAAGGCAATAAATAGCATGCTGAACTTGTACCCGGCAAGTATGGGTATGGCTACCACACCCCCATGCATACCTATAGAGAGCAGGGCAATAAGCACTGCTAAAAATCTTGCAATGGCTTTCATATTACCTTTCATATTAAATTAAATATTCTATTTACGGGTGCTTTTAGGCTAACCATTTTGTTGCATGCAAACCTAACCCGAAAAATAAGGATATTTTGGGTTGTTTGCTATGCATGGTAGCACCAAGTTGGTTTGACTTTAGTTAACTAGACCTCGTTATCTGTGTTAGCATGGCCAAAGGGCTAATATAACAAAATAAAAGACTAATAATAACCTTATACCTGCAGTGAGATGTAGATCGCATAGCCACTGGCCATCTGGAGTAGGAAATCTAATAGCAATAATTAAGCATTATAGCTTAAAACTGTTGAGGACTAAAAAAATATTTCTTACATTCACGCCAACATTGCTAGGTGAATAGGCCGCTTTCAAAACTTGTTGATGTGGCGCAATTTTTAGGAGTGGTGCAGCGGTTAGACATGGTTAGATCTATTTGCGGCGCCATAGACACTTTAGTTATGACTAAGCAATAGGCTGGAGGCTGATGCTGAATTTTCAATAAGATGTATATGCTAGTAGAAGAAACATCAATAGGGGAAAACAAGCCTGTGGTGGAGCAGGGCGTAGATCAGGCAAAAAAGCTAAAAACAAAAGAGATGATTCTCCAAAAAGCAAGTCAAGTCTCTTTAATTGGCCACTTGGTTTCTGGCTTTGATCCCGTCAATGTAGAAGGCAATTACCAATTTAAGCCCACTTCAAGGATATCCATCTACCTTGGAAAGGTAAGTAAAAAATGGAAATTTAAATGTCATAAAACGGATAAGGAGGGGGATGTATTTGCCCTGTGGGGATACTGTTATGGCCTAGAATATCCCGCGCAGTTGAACGATATCCTGGAGCATATCAATCAACGTCTCTCATTGGGGCTGTAAGCAAATTTGTTAGCAGCCGTTAGCCGCTTAAAGTATAAACTGTATGGTTGGTATGCATACCATTTCTTTTAAGGACAAAAAAGTCCTTATACGGGTTGATTTTAATGTACCCCTAATGGAAGGGGGTATCATTACCGATGACCGGCGTATTCGAAGCAGCTTGCCAACGATTCAAAAAGTAATACAAGATGGCGGAATAGCTATTTTACTTGCGCATTTAGGAAGGCCTAAACATGGATATGAAGCATCTTATTCTTTAAGCAGGCTTTTACCTACATTATCTAGCTTATTGCAACAACCGGTTGCGTTTGCACCCGATTGTATCGGACCAGTGGTGCAAGAGCAGATAGAAAAGTTAGAACCAGGTAGCGTCTTATTACTTGAAAATGTTCGTTTTCACGCAGAAGAAACATTAGGAGATAGCCACTTTGCGCAAGCATTGGCTGCATTAGCAGATGTCTATGTCAATGAAGCTTTTGGCACCATTCATAGAAACCATGTTTCTACTAGTTTATTGCCTACCTATTTTCAAGAGCGTTATGCGGGTTACCTATTGGAACAAGAAATTGCAGTTTTTGATAAACTTTTTTCAAAAACGCAATCGCCTGTTGTGGTTATTATGGGCGGAAATAAATTAGTAGATAAGGCAAAGCCCATTGAAACCTTGATGGGCTATGTAGACCATATATTGATAGGTGGTGGGCTTATACGTCCTTTTTACCATGCAAAAGGGGCTGAAGCCGCTGCTTATATCTCTGAACCAACGGTGGCTATTGCCCGTGGATTGTTTGATAAGCTTACGCAGCATAAACACTGTCAATTATGGCTGCCAACCGATGTAGTAACGGCCTCTGAAAACGATAAACAGGCTAGGCTATCTACCTTATCCCTTGTGGATATGCCCTATGGCTCCTATGTTTTAGATATTGGGCCTACTACGCAAGCGCACTTTGCTAAACTGATTGCAGCGGCTAAGACCATATTATGGGCTGGCCCTGTTGGGGTATTTGAATGGGAGGCATGTGCAGCTGGCACAGTGGCTATTGCGCAGACTATTGCCCAAGCCACTGCAGGTGGTGCCTACAGTGTGGTAGGGGGGGGGGATACAGCGGCTGCTATTAAACAAGTAGGATATGAAAATCAGGTTTCTTATATTTCCACAGGAGGAGGCGCATTGCTAGCCTATATTGCAGCAGATAGAAAACTACCCAGCCTAGAGGCACTTAAAGCGTAGCTTAGCAGCTTGGTGGTTATGACTAGTTTGTGAACCATTTGTAATACTTGTTCTTTGAAGTCTGATGCTATAGCCAGGACCTGGCTATGTATAAATACAAAACTATATGTTTAACAAGGCAATCCTATTATTTGGAATTGGTGTGGGGT
This sequence comes from Octonoba sinensis, assembly GCA_038502835.1. Classification (NCBI taxonomy): domain Eukaryota; kingdom Metazoa; phylum Arthropoda; class Arachnida; order Araneae; family Uloboridae; genus Octonoba; species Octonoba sinensis. Next base: position 84,521,466 of record CM076605.1, on the reverse strand, counting down.
CGTATATGCATGCTATATATCCTGTTTATGGCAGTAGACAAAAAGTAGCCCCACCAGTTGATCAGATTACAATAGCTAAATCTATAGCTATCAACAAACAAATAGCGCCTATACAGATACATCTAGCAGCTGCCAAGGGGGACGTCACCCGTATCCGTTCTTTAATTGCTGCTGGCAAAGATGTGCAAGAATTGGATGGTAATAAAATCAGCGCATTGCATATTGCCGCTGCCAGGGGTCATTTACTTTGTGTCCAAGAGCTTATTAATGTAGGTGCTCCAGTCAATATAGTGGATTACCTAGGTAGAACGCCCCTCTATTTTGCTGCTCAAAATGGCCATCTCTCCATTATCCGGGAGCTTATTGCGGTGGGGGCTACCATTCGGCTCTCCGATTATCAAGGCAGACCCCCCCTGCATGTTGCTGCAGAAGCGGGCCAAGTATCATCTATCTACTACCTTATTCAAAAAGGAGCAGATGTAAATGGATTTGATACAGATGATTGTACGCCTTTACATTATGCTGCTGTATCAGGTTCTTTTTTATCTGTTCAAGCTTTACTAAAAGCAGGTGCCAAAGTGCAGGTATTTACAAAGCTGCATAAGTTAACGCCCTTACATGCTGCTGCGCAGGGGGGTGATGTGGCTTCTATCCGATTGTTAATCCAGCATGGTGCTGATGTAAATGCTGTTACACCAATTGGTATTTCACCGCTTTACTTAGCGGCTCAACATGGAAAATTGGCCGTATTAAGGGAACTATTACATTATAAGGCAGATGTCCATGCCATGGAGGGGGCACTCAATACTCCCTTACATGTTGCCGTTTTAGGGGGCCATTTGGATTGTTTAAATCTATTGTTAAAGGCAGGTGGCAATCCCTCTGTGCGCAATAGAGAACAGAATACGCCTCTACATCTAGCAGCTTGTTATGGTAAAAGCGATTGTTTGAAAGCGTTGATAGCCATCAATGAAGCATATGTACACCTAATAGGTGAAAAGCAGCGCACCCCTTTACATTGGGCGGCTCGATCAGGTCATCGTACTTGTCTAGAGCAGCTTATTCAAGCAGGGGCCGTTATAGATGTCCGAGATTGCCATAGTAAAACCCCGCTACATCTAAGCGCTTTTTATGGACATGATGGCTGTCTAGATAGCTTGTTAAAAGCTGGTGCAAACCCCCATGCCACAACCCATATAGGCTTTACTCCTTTACATATGGCTACGAAAAGTGATGACAATATAAAATGTTTAAAAGCACTTTTAGAAGTTGGTGCCAACCTTTCTATTGTTGATAGGTTTAAAAATACACCCCTTCATTTATCTATTGCTTTTCAAAGCACGCAGACTAGTTTAGCACTTATAAACAGAGAAGATGGTGCACCCGTGAATGCTGCCAATGAATGGGGGGTTATACCCTTACATATAGCTGCAAAAGTAGGAAACTTGCAAATTTTGGAAGCACTTATTAAAGCAAAGTCTAAAGTCAATGTTGCAAAAAGATCAGGTGCTACCGCGATGCATGTAGTAGCAAAAAGGGGATACATAGCTTGTTTGAAAGCATTGATACAAGCCGGTGGAAAGGTTAGGGTCTATAACCATGCAAAGGAAACCCCACTTTATCTAGCAGCTGCTAATGGCCATTTGGACTGTCTAGAGGCATTGATTGAGGCCGATCAGAATGAACATTCTATAGCTAAAAAGCTTAAAAACAAGGTGCAAGACCAACCACTTTTGGGTAAGATTATTAAAAGCAAGTCTAAACTAGATAAGGCCAATCAATTTAATGAGACGCCTTTATATGCTGCGGTCAAGAACAAACATGTGGATTGTGTCTTATTCCTTATACGCTATGGCGCAAAGGTAAATATTAAAAACAATAAGGGGACCTCGCTACTACATCTTGCGGCTCGAAATGGTTGTGAAATTTGTGTCAGGGCTATTATAGGGGCAAAAGCAGAGATTAATGTAGTAGATCGGTATAAAAATACACCATTACATCTTGCGGCTCAAAATGGTCATATGAAAGTCGTACAAGAGCTTATAAGAGCAGGGGCTTTATCAAAGCAAAACAAGTTTAATAAGACGCCTGCTTATTTGGCACTTCAGAATGGACATAAGAAGTGCTATCAATTATTGAAGGTTTATTTTAAACAGCAAGAAAAGTAATAGGTATAGCTCGTACGTTTGTATTATAAGATTTTCAAAGAGCTGGAATAAGGTTACCCTATCTTTGGTACTAGGCACTACCGTCCACGAAACAGCGCCAGCTTAAGGTTGGTATGCTCCTGGCCTTTGTCCTAATGGTAACGATTCTATTTAAGTATAATGGCTATAACGCGCTACCCTCTATATGCATGGATGGTGTTTGACCTATGCCCCTTGTCTCTTTATAAGGCATACGTGTATATACCGTTGTTATGCTATAGCATTTTAATGGGCCATCAACTGCGTAGGTAATACTAAATTTATCCGTTTCAAATCTATAGTTTGATAAGTAGTTATCTCGAATACATAGATGGGTGCCACTGATTTGACCATCTTCAAGATTCAATCTATAAAACAGTCTTCCATCGTGAAAGTGTTTAGATAAAGATGCGCTAGCTTTATCGTATATATATTGATATTGCTGTCTACCTATATGGGTAGTGTTTGAGCGGTGCATAGTAACTTTTTCTGAATATAAAATTAAATCAGGGGAATTTTTTGATAATATAAAAAGCCCGTAGCCATATGCTATAGCATTTTGCGTTGGAAGCAGGGCAGTTACACGCCTAGCTATTTTCCACCTGCCTGGAAACAAATCAAATATTTGCTTTGCGCTTTTGGGCTGCATATAGACCACTTAACCGATTTTACCCATCGCACAAAACTTTTCCGTTCGTTCTTGGAGTAAGGTGTCGATAGATTTACTAGATAATTTTTTTAAATGGTCGAGAATACTTTCCTTAATAAGTGCTGCTGCGGCTGGCAAATCTCTATGCGCTCCCCCTATAGGTTCTTTAATAAGGCCATCTATTAGGCGAAAATTAGACATATCTTTAGCAGTTACTTGCAACATTTCTGCAGCTTGTTCCTTGTAATCCCAACTCTTCCATAGAATGGAAGAACAAGATTCAGGTGTAATAACCGAATACCAAGTATGTTCCAACATCAGCACATAGTCACCTATTCCAATGCCTAAAGCTCCACCTGATGCACCTTCTCCAATCACAATCGATATAATAGGCACACGTAAACCAAACATTGCTTGAATATTGCTAGCAATCGCTTCTGCTTGACCACGTTCTTCTGCTTCTAGTCCCGGGTAGGCGCCTGGTGTATCTATAAAAGTAATAATCGGCTTGTTAAATTTTTCTGCCAAACGCATGAGACGGAGTGCTTTGCGGTAGCCTTCTGGGTTCGGCATGCCAAAGTTACGCATTTGTCGTTCCTTAGTAGTTCTTCCTTTTTGGTGGCCAATGAACATCATGGTTTTCCCATGTATAGTACCAAACCCACCCAGCATTGCTTGATCATCCCCTGCACAACGATCTCCATGTAATTCCACAAAATTTTCTGTAATCTGTTGAAGGTAGTCCAGTGTATAGGGTCTATCTGGATGGCGAGCCAGCTGAACCCGTTGCCACCTGGTTAGATTTTGAAAGGTTCTCTTTTGTAATGCCTTGATATCATTGGATAATTTAGCAATCGCAGCCATAAGCGCTGGTGCATTTTGCGCTTTAGCAGCTTCTTGCATCTTAGCAAGCTTTTCTTCAAGTTTAACAATCGGTTTTTCAAAATCCAATAACATAGAGATGCGTTAAAAGTTATGTAGAAGGACGCGTTGCTGCTCACTAAAAAATTAAGGAATCTTTTGGTATAAACGCGCATAGTATAGCCATATTGGCCAATGATTCCTCCTATTTTATAAACAAATCTAATGCTTTTTTAGCATAACCTAGCTTATGCATAGGGTTTGTATAATTTTTACCCGAAATGATCCATGCATTCCCTATAACTTTTTCACTAAATTGCACAATAGTATGAGACTTCCGCGTTTATGCTGCGGAATCTGTAGGGGCACGGCGCGCAAAGCCGCAGTGTACCAAATGTTAGGTGAGGACTTAAGCACCGGATACAAATTACCAGCAGAAGTAGCGTTTCGCAAGGAGTCTATTTAAAAAATTATAGCTCTAATTAGGTACATATAGATGAAAAGGTACAAAACGCAAGCGCAGCTCCATTTGTTAGAAATTGCAAAAGAAATCGACCTTTTTTGGGCTTCCCAAAAAACATTTGAATGCTCCATGCAGCAGCGCGAAGGCAATCCGCCTTTTGTCTTTTTTGAGGGCCCTCCCTCAGCCAATGGTGCACCGGGTGTCCATCATATTTTGGCCATGACCGTGAAAGATCTCTTTACTAGGTATAAAACCATGCAGGGCTACTATGTACGCCGCAAAAGTGGTTGGGATACCCACGGTTTACCAGTAGAGCTTCAAGTAGAAAAGAAACTAGGTATTACCAAAGAAGATATTGGTAAAAAAATTAGCATTGTTGATTATAATCAGGCCTGTCGCGCAACGGTTATGGCTTACAAGAGCGAATGGGAAGCGCTGAATAAGCAGTTGGGCTATTGGAAAGATAACCAGAATCCTTACATCACCTATGAGCGCGACTATATTGAGTCTGTTTGGTATTTGTTAAAAGCACTTTACAATAAAGAATTGATTTATAAGGGCTATTCCATACAGCCTTATGCACCGAGTACTGGTACAGGGCTCAGTTCTCATGAATTAAACCAGCCAGGTTGCTATAAATTGGTCAAAGATATTTCCATTGTAGCCCAATTTAAACGATTGGATACAGCGCATGAATATTTTTTAGCCTGGACCACTACGCCATGGACCCTGCCTGCCAATAGTGCCCTAGCGGTAGGGGCTACGATCACCTATGTTAAGGTGGCAACCATGAATCCCTATACCCATCTGCCTATTCAGGTTATTTTGGCAGAGGATGCCGTGAAACGTTTTTTTACAGGTGAGCCGTCTGCCAGCGCTGAGGGTCATCAGCCTGGTTCTAGCACTTTGCCTTGGAAGATTGTGGCCCGTTATACAGGGGCAGATTTAGTAGGTTTACGGTATGAGCAGCTTTTGCCTTATGTGCAGCCCAAAGGGGAGGCTTTTAAAGTGATTGCAGCTGAGTTTGTAACCACTACAGAAGGAACAGGTATTGTTCATATTGCACCTACCTTTGGTGCAGATGATTACCGCATTGCCCAAAAAGAAAATATTGCGCCTATTATGGTAACCAATTCAGCGGGCGAATCTGTTCCAATTGTAGATAGGCAAGGTCGTTTTGTACCAGAAATTACTGATTTTGCTGGACGTTATGTCAAAGCAGCTTATGAAACAGATACCACTTTACCTGCTGTAGATCTACTGATTGCTGGTAAACTCAAGCAAGAAAATAAAGCCTTTAAGGTAGAGAAATATGAACACAGCTATCCCCATTGTTGGCGTACCCATAAACCTATTCTTTATTACCCATTAGATGCCTGGTTTATTAAAACCACCGCTTATAAAGAATTATTAATTCAATTAAACGATACCATTCAATGGAAACCTGCTGCTGTAGGCAAAGGGCGATTTGGCAATTGGCTAGAGAACCTAGTAGATTGGAACCTAAGCCGTGAGCGCTATTGGGGTATTCCCCTTCCTATTTGGCGTACCCTTGATCAAAAAGAAGAAAAATGCATCAGTTCTATAGCTGAGTTAAGCTTTGAAGTAGAGCAAGCCCTATTGGCTGGCTATATGAAAGCGCCATTACCCGCAACTATTGATTTACACCGTCCCTATGTAGATGACATTGTACTAGTCAGTAGCAATGGGTTGCCTATGTATCGAGAAACCGCTGTTATAGATGTTTGGTTCGATTCCGGTGCCATGCCTTGTGCGCAGTGGCACTATCCATTTGAAAATCAAGAAATATTTGAAAAAGGCTTTCCAGCTGATTTTATTGCAGAAGGGATAGATCAAACCAGAGGATGGTTTTTTACCCTACATGTTATTGCTACTTTACTCTTTGAGATACCCGCCTTTAAAAATGTAGTAGTCAATGGACTTGTATTGGATAAACAGGGCAATAAAATGTCTAAAAGCATTGGTAATAGCATTGATCCAATGGAGCTATTGACCCAATATGGTCCAGATGCCATACGTTGGTATATGATGAGCAATGCCAATCCGTGGGATAACTTAAAGTTTGACACAGCAGGTGTAGCAGAAGCAGCACGTAAATTTTTCATTACGCTCCATAGTACCTATAATTTTTTTGCCCTTTACGCCAATCTAGATCAGTTTTATTTTGATAAAAGTTTGGTTAACCCTAGTGATTTAAACGAAAGTGACCGATGGATTCTTTCCCGTTCGCATACACTTATTAAATCCGTAACCGAAGCCTATGACCACTATGAGCCTACCCTAGCGGTCAGAATGGTTCAAGATTTTGTAATAGATGATTTAAGCAATTGGTATGTACGATTGAATAGAAAAAGATTTTGGAAAAATAGCCATGATAAAGATAAAGAAGCTGCTTATCAGACCCTCTATCATTGTCTGATAACGGTTGCCAAACTTATGGCGCCTATAGCACCTTTTTATGCAGATTATCTTTATCAAGCGTTGAATGAGGTTACTGAAAAAGAGCCACATAGCTCTGTACATTTAGCAGATTTTCCAGTGGTAGTTGAAGCAGCTTTAAATCCAGTTTTAGAAAAAGAGATGGGTGAGGTACAAAAAATCGTTTCGTTGGCCCATGCTTTACGTAAAAAGCATAAAATCAAAGTACGTCAACCTTTGCCTAGTATACGCATTGCAGGTTTGTCTGGTTCAGTTGGGTGGTCTCGTTTAGAAGAACTGATTAAAACAGAAATTAATGTCAAGGAAGTGCATTATTTAGATGATGCCCATAACTTTAAAAAAGCCAAACCCAATTTCTCACGTTTAGGCAAACGATATGGCTCTAAAATGCAACCACTGAGTGCGGCTATTTTAGCTTTAACGCCAGCTGAAATTTATGCTTTAGAGCAAGGCCATACCCATCTATTACACTTGGCAGGGGAGGTTATTCCCCTTACTTTGGCAGATATATCGATTATTACAGAAGATATACCTGGATGGTATGTAGCTACCGAGGATGCTATAACCATTGCATTAGATACAAACTTGGATGATGCGTTGCGGGAAGAAGGGATGGTACGTGAATTTGTGCACCGCATTCAGCAATTACGTAAGACTCTGAACTTCGATATTCAAGATAAGATAGTAATTGATATTCAGGAAAACAAAAAAAATATCTCTCAGGCTATAGCCACTTATGCATCCTATATTTGTACAGAAACGCAAGCTGTACAGTTGCAATTTGTTCCTAAACCAGAAGGATCTGAAATCGATATAGAAGGCATTAGGGTATTGGTTCGGCTATCTAAAGTGGAATAAGCCATTTTGGGCTTGATCAAAAGTTAAGTAAAAAACCAAACCCTTTCCCAGCCGCAAAATCATAAACGCAGCCCCCTATGTGAGCTGCAGGCAAGCGCTAAGGAATGGTTGAGCCACTTAAACCTATCTATCTATTTCTGTTGATTGCTTTCCATACAGTAATGGCATAGTCTGTTTCTACCTTTCGATCTAGAAGCTAAAAGTTATACTTAGTAATCTCATTTTTTCTTCTAAAAATGGTTTAGAATTTTTGGTAATTTTTTTTTAGCATTAATTTTGCATAGTTAAATATTTTTTAGGAGGAAAGATAGATAGAAGTAACTGCTCTAGTATAAAAAATTAGTCTGGGGGGGTGGGTAGGTAAGGCATCAACTTTGGTGTAGCTAAATGGTTTATCCTTGAACAAGTAGTTAAGCAAGCGTTTTCTGTTCCTAATAGTAGTAGTTTCATAAATAAAGAAATTTTTTAAGACCATGATTAAGCATACGATACAATCTAACCTATCGTTGCGCAACGGATGGCGTCAAGCAGGCGTGTAGTAGTTAGGATTTAATCTGACAATTGTTAACTTTGTACAGATATAAATTATGATTATTATGAACATACATCAAAAAATTATCAAACCGAAATTAGGTCTATTGGAACTAGCCAAAACGTTAGGCAACATTTCTTGAGCGTGTAAAAGTATGGGTTATAGCCGATATAGCTACTACCGTTTTAAATCCTTGTATGAATTAGGAGGTCAAGAAGCCTTATATGAAATAAGCCGCAAGAAACCTATTCTAGCTAATAGAGTAGATCCTAGCATAGAAAAAGCAGTAGTAGATATGGCTATAGACTATCCAGCCTATGGCCAACTTAGGGTATCGAATGAATTAAAAAAAGAAGGTATTCTTATTTCTCCTGGTGGTGTAAGGTCTATCTGGCTACGCAATGATTTAAACAATATAAAGAAACGGCTTAAGGCTTTAGAGGCTAAAATGGCTCAAGATGGACTTGTTCTAACTGAATCCCAGCTAGTAGCACTAGAAAAACGTAGAAACGAACAAGAAGCATGTGGAGAGATTGATACAGAACATCCTGGTTACTTAGGTTGTCAAGATACTTATTATGTAGGTAATTTTAAAGGTATAGGTAAAGTTTATACGCAAGTATTTATAGACAGCTATTCTCGAGTAGCTCATGCAAAACTCTATACTGAAAAAACAGCCATCACATCAGCTGATATGTTAAATGATAAAGTGTTACCTTTTTATCAAGATGAAAACATACCTATCTTGCGTATACTAACAGACCGTGGTACAGAATATAAAGGAAAAATAGAACATCATGCTTTTGAGTTGTTTTTAAGTATAGAGAATATAGAACATACGGTCACTAAAGCCTATTCTCCTCAAACAAATCGCTTCTGCCAACGTTTTAATAAAACGATGAAACAGGAATTCTTTGATACAGCTATGCGTAAAAAGATCTATACGAATCTGGATGATTTTCAAGAGGATTTAGATAGATGGTTCCATTACTATAATCATGAGCGACCACATTCTGGAAAGTATTGTTACGGAAAAACACCTAGACAAACTTGGGAGGATAGTAAAGAATTAGTCTTTGAAAGAAATAATCAAATCTCGTATCTTAAAAGCATGACTGACACATTAGACTTAACTGACAACTTTAGACACTAATTTTTACTGCCTGTCAGATTAAATCCTAACTACTACAGTGTGTGTGTAAAAAGCTTTGATACGATCAAACATCCTATGTTTCTAAACGTATATTTAAAAATAGCCTTTATAAGTAGATAAAACATGCCTACGTGCAAACCAGAGATGGCTAATACATGAATGGTACCTGTATCAGCGTAGACTTTTTGTAGCGCTGGGCTTAACCTATCTTTTGCGCCCCATAGGAGTGCGGCAACTAATGCTAGGACATCTTTGTTTTGTAGCTGTTTTTGAAGGGTGTGGCTACACCATGCCGTGATCCTTTTAACCCATTTGTTATTTTGGTGCAATGGTGGAAGAAAAATAAAATCCTGACCCATTTGTTTTAAAACATGGCGATGTGTAGAGCGGCTATGTAAGACTGGATCTGCTGGTTGTATAGTTTGAGAAGGTAAGATTCGGATAGGTGTGCCACGAATCAGCAGGGTGTCTTCTTTTTTAGGCTTATAATTAGATTTTTTAGAAAAGTATAGTTGTATAGAGGTGCTACTATTGTGCCAACCTACATCGTCCTTTATATGGGTTGATCCAAGCGATGCAGCTAAATGGGTGATAAACTTTTTGAATGCGGGCTGTATAGCCCTTTAAAGGTTCATGGGCGTCAACCGATTGGTTCACTTGCCTTTGGTGTTCGACTTCTAATAATAGATTGCTATACCCTGCTAAAAAAATCAGTAAAAGACCTATTGGGTTAAGCCAGGAAAAGTCAGGCATCCAGGCAACCAAATAAAGCACGCTTAATATAAGCAAAACGATCAGGGTAATGAAAAGGTCTGCTGGATAGTAGCTGGCTGCTAGAATGCCACTTATATAAACCAATATTAGGCGCAAGAAAGGAAAAGCAGTGGCGCTTAACATATACTACGATTGGTTCAATAGCCCCCTTATAAAAGCTATTGCTAATGGTAATTTTAGTCTTGAATCTGGTCTATGCTCCTCAAATATAGCTGAGTATGCTGGCGACTGTGCTTCTCCTAAAAATTAGGCATTATAAAGTAAGCTTTGAAAGAGCTCTAACACTTTAGAGTTACATGCTTTTGTAATCAAGGTTTTTCCGATGGTATAAGGTACGTCCAAACTGTTTAATAATTTGTTTATGTGCTGGCGTTGCATAGCCTTTGTTTTTTTTCCAGCCATAAGCAGGAAAGTCTTTGTCTAATTTTTCCATATAACGATCTCGATAGACCTTAGCCAGCATATTAGCTGCAGCAATCGCGGTATAAATCTTGTCTCCTTGTGGAATGCATTGATGAGGAATCGTTTTGTACCCATTAAACAGTCGCCCAGCGACTAATACTAGATTTGGTACTGTTTTTAATTGATCAAGTGCGTTATGCATGGCAAGCTGAGAAGCATTTGGAATGCCCCTTCTATTAATTTCTTCATGGTCTACCAGGGCAATGCTCCATGCAACCGCATGCTGTTGAATGATGCTATACAAATGAATAGGTAGAGCAGTGGCTAGCTTTTTGGTATTGCATAATACTTCACTATAAAAAGCATGTGGTAAGATTACAGCTGCTCCCACAATAGGGCCTGCTATGGCTCCTGTTCCTGCGTGGTCACAGCCAGCGATATGGGATGCATGGTAACCTTGGTACTCAGATAATAGTGGTTTACGTAGTCGCACCATACTTAAAATGCTTTGATGAGACTTCCTGTGATACCCAGTTGTTGATGGGCAATTTTTAGAAGCAGCGCAGCCGATAGCCTACGCAAATCTATTTGAGGCGCATATACAAACCTCAAAATTGCCATTAGAAATGGGTTTCGAAAGAGGTCTATTGGTTTACCCATTATCGACTAAATAGTATTCTGGCTTCAGAATAACTATTAATTTTTGGTAAAAATACCTTATAAAATAAAATTTTTTATTTTAAAATAATAGTCTTTTGCACGTAAAAATTAGTTTAATTGCAGGGGGGGTAGGGGGCGGCCTATTTAACGGGTGGTTGTTTTTGTAATAGAATGGTTGTTACATAAGCTATGTTGATTTGTAAGGGCCGTAACAATATTCTTGTGAAGAATAATTATATTTGTCCATATCTGTAGCTTTGAGCAGCCGCGGTATGGGGGTCAGCGTGTTAGCTATAGCGCTATTACTTACATTTTATCTTAATAATTAGCCTAAATTTTTCTTTCCTTTTTATATGGTTGTAAATACAAATAAACTTGTTCGGTTGTTTTTGATATCAGCAGGTTTTCTAGTTTATTTCTATCTGTTTAAACCTAAATTAGCCCCGCCTTCTGTTGTCCCCTCTGCTAGCACTATTGAACAGCCTATGGCCCCATTGAATGGCATGAAGGGGTCTAATCCATTAGAAGCTACCCCATTTGCCATGGCATTGCAGGGGCAAGAAAAAGAAATAACCATTGAAAATGCGTTATTTAAAGTAGTACTTAGTACTAAGGGTGGTACTATAAAAGAGGTTGTGCTTAAAAAGTACAAAGGCAAGCATGGGGAGGCATTGGTTTTATTGGATGCACAAAGCAGCAATATCGGACTTTCTTTTCCCTATCAAAGTGCACGTATAGAGACAAAAGATTTATATTTTCAAACCCAAGCTAATCCTGTTTATCAACTCAAAGCGGATGGTAAAGCTGAAATCGTTTTTAGGTTGGAGTCTACACCATCGCAATATTTAGAGCAATCTTTTTCGTTTTCTGGAGACAGTTACCAAATTCATTATGATTGGCATGCTGTTGGGATGGAGGCTTATCTCAAGCAAACCGATCAAGCTGCTTTCTGTTGGAATATGGATATGAAAAGTTTAGAGGCTGATGCTAAAGCAGATGCTTCTAGAAGTACCGTCCATTACTATTTATTGGATCAGACTTTTGAAAAGCTCAAAGAATCTTCAACAGAGGTTGAAAAAAAGAAAGTAGAAGCTCCAATCAAGTGGGTTAGTATTAAGCAACGTTTTTTCTCTTCTGCGATTATTGCTGAAGATGCTTTTGCTGCAGGGGCGCTTCGTATGGAGCCTATGCAAGCACCTGATATCACGAAGTCTGTCCAGCTATCGCTTCCCCTATCTGCCAAAGATAGCGCAGCAGGCCATGGTACATTCATTTTTTTCTTTGGACCTAATGATTATAAAATCCTTAAGAAGGTTACGAAAGGATTTGAGCAAAATCTACCTTTAGGATGGCCGGTTGTCAAGTGGGTGAATCAAGGCGTGATTATTCCACTCTTTTCTTTTTTGGAAAAGTATATTTCTAATTATGGGCTGATTATCTTCTTATTAGTTATTATTATCAAGTTGCTCTTGGCGCCACTTTCCTATAGATCTTGTATTTCTATCGCTAAAATGCAGTTCCTGAAACCACAACTAGATAAGATCAAGGAGCAATATAAGCATGACGTACACAAAGCACAGATGGAGCAGGTGGCCTTTTATAGAGAATTTGGTATTAATCCATTGAGTGGTTGTATGCCTATTTTGCTCCAAATGCCTATTCTGATGGCGATGTTTCATTTCTTTCCCCATGCCATTGCACTGCGGCAAGCCTCTTTTTTATGGGCAAATGATTTATCCACCTATGATAGTGTGCTGCGACTTCCTTTTACCATACCCGTCTATGGTAACCATGTCAGTTTGTTTACATTGTTGATGGTCCTATCAACTATTTTATATACCCGCGCTAGTAACCAAAGTGGCCCTAAGGAAGGCCCTATGCAGGGACTAGCTTATATTATGCCCTTTGCCTTTATGGTTGTGCTCAATACCTTTCCTGCCGGTTTAAGTTTTTACTATTGTATTTCTAATGTTATGACTTTCTTTCAGCAGAAGCTTATAAATTATTGGGTTGATGTAGACAGCATTAAAGAAAAATTGAAGGCGGTACAACAAAAAGCCAAGCAGCGTGGTAAGCTTTCTTTTCAATCTAGGGTTGCTGCAGCCATTGAGGCCAATAACAAGAAAAAGAAGTAGGTATTACGGATGATCCGAATGGCAGCTGTCTGTATAGCCGATTGGTCTGATGGCTTTACGCATGGCCCGCCCATGAAAGTTTGGCGCACAGCCAAACTAATCTAACGCTCTGATTTTCCATCTGTAAGGGGCGGGTTCCACAACTTTGTACATTACATCAGGACTTCATTTTCTTTTTTAATCAATCCAAAAGTAGTAGACAAATCCCTTCTTATGATTGCACAACTTACAGGAAAATTACTGCATAAAGAGCCAACCTATACTATTGTAGATGTAGGAGGAGTGGGTTATGGCTTACATATTTCTTTATATACTTTTGATCAAATAAAACCTTTAGATAGCTGTAGGTTGTTAACCGTTATGCAGGTAAAAAACGAAGCTGCTACGCTGTATGGCTTTTATACATTAGAGGAAAAATCATGGTGGTTGCAGCTGGTTTCTGTTAGCAGCATTGGGCCAAAAACTGCTTTAACCATTTTATCTTCTCTGGCACCAACCGCATTGCATAGGGCTATTTTAAGTAAAGATACGCGCTTGCTTACTGCTATTAAAGGTGTGGGTGCAAAGGCTGCCCAGCGATTGATACTCGAACTTTCAGATAAGGCGCAAAAGTTGGCTTACATACAGGATGCAGTTTTTCCAGAACAAACTGAAAACAAAATAGATCAAGATGCTATAATAGCTTTAACCAAATTGGGGCTTACTCAAAAAGTTGCAGAAAAAGCGATTGAAATGGCAAGAAAACAGGTAAACACGCCCCTTACATTGGAAGATCTTATTAAAAGGGCATTGCAGCCATATCCTGGCTGTAGTAGTTAGGATTTAATCTGACAATTGTTAACTTTGTACAGATATAAATTATGATTATTATGAACATACATCAAAAAATTATCAAACCGAAATTAGGTCTATTGGAACTAGCCAAAACGTTAGGCAACATTTCTTGAGCGTGTAAAAGTATGGGTTATAGGCCGAGATAGCTACTACCGTTTTAAATCCTTGTATGAATTAGGAGGTCAAGAAGCCCTATATGAAATAAGCCGCAAGAAACCTATTCTAGCTAATAGAGTAGATCCTAGCATAGAAAAAGCAGTAGTAGATATGGCTATAGACTATCCAGCCTATGGCCAACTTAGGGTATCGAATGAATTAAAAAAAGAAGGTATTCTTATTTCTCCTGGTGGTGTAAGGTCTATCTGGCTACGCAATGATTTAAACAATATAAAGAAACGGCTTAAGGCTTTAGAGGCTAAAATGGCTCAAGATGGACTTGTTCTAACTGAATCCCAGCTAGTAGCACTAGAAAAACGTAGAAACGAACAATAAGCATGTGGAGAGATTGATACAGAACATCCTGGTTACTTAGGTTGTCAAGATACTTATTATGTAGGTAATTTTAAAGGTATAGGTAAAGTTTATACGCAAGTATTTATAGACAGCTATTCTCGAGTAGCTCATGCAAAACTCTATACTGAAAAAACAGCCATCACATCAGCTGATATGTTAAATGATAAAGTGTTACCTTTTTATCAAGATGAAAACATACCTATCTTGCGTATACTAACAGACCGTGGTACAGAATATAAAGGAAAAATAGAACATCATGCTTTTGAGTTGTTTTTAAGTATAGAGAATATAGAACATACGGTCACTAAAGCCTATTCTCCTCAAACAAATCGCTTCTGCCAACGTTTTAATAAAACGATGAAACAGGAATTCTTTGATACAGCTATGCGTAAAAAGATCTATACGAATCTGGATGATTTTCAAGAGGATTTAGATAGATGGTTGCATTACTATAATCATGAGCGACCACATTCTGGAAAGTATTGTTATGGAAAAACACCTAGACAAACTTGGGAGGATAGTAAAGAATTAGTCTTTGAAAGAAATAATCAAATCTCGTATCTTAAAAGCATGACTGACACATTAGACTTAACTGACAACTTTAGACACTAATTTTTACTGCCTGTCAGATTAAATCCTAACTACTACACTTTAATGCACGGTCTTGCTTTTTTCTAGATAAGCTTTTACTGGATCATGGCATCCATTTGGGTTTTGCAACCAATAGGCATAGCTTATAGATTGTGCAGGTGATAGGGGAGTCTATAGCAGCTAAATATTAAGCTCCCTTGGATACTTTACGCTTAAATCCTTTTTGAATCCATTTAGGTAGTAACATAGCACCGAAAAGCAAATAGAGATAGAAAGTACATATGCGCCATAGTAGCGCAATCAATAAGGTATAGTCACCTAACATAGGTTCAAAAAATTTCTCAAACCAGAATTCTGCAATGCCACTTCCACCTGGAGAAACAGGAACCAGCATTAGTGCCCACATAACAATCTGTCTGCCCCAAATAGCCAAGTGCTGACTCAAAGAAATAGGACAATAAGCAGCTATCAAACAATTCATCAAGATGTATCGAACCATCCAGGTTAAAAGGGTACAAAGCAATATTTTACACCAAAAAAGCGAGGATTTCCCTCTAAACTCATGTGAGGTAACGATAATATCCTTGCTAAGCTGATAAGCAGATCGACGCCATCGCTTCAAAAAACCAATACTGGTTATATGGATTAAAATCCACTTTAATAGATTTGGGTTGACAAAAACACCAGCCATCATAACTAGGTTGTAGAACAAGAAAAAGCCATAAATAATAAAAAACAAGGCCTTTATGCTACTACTTAATGGGCCTGCCATAGCAAAAATGGATTCATAGGCTCCTCCTAAACCAAATGCACCGGCTAAAAGAAAAAATAGATTATCCATCATACCCGTCACAACAATATAGGCAATCGATCGACCCAGTGATAAGCCTTCTTTAGATAAGAGAAAAATGGCTACTAGGCCTCCCCCTACTACGGATGGCGTTACAGCAGTTCCAAATTCCCAAAGGATAGCCAGATAAAAACAACTTGTCCAACGCAAGCCATTGTTGCTTAAGATGCGTAATCTATAAATATGCCCGACCTCTCGTAGTAGAATAGAGAGCAAAGCTATGCTTAAATAGCTCCAATTAGGTTCACTGAGTAATGCAACGATTTCAATTGAGATTTTACCAGATCTATAAAATAACAACCCTGTAATCGCTAGTCCACATAATATAGGTAGCCATACTTTTTTAACATGTAATGTTTTAGGAACTTCTTGAGCATCCATATGCGTTTAATTATTCATTTAAATTGGTTCGGCTAGTCTGTATGTGTTTTTATACCTTTCACAGCGGGCACCCTGAAATAGTTCGAATCACTGCTAGGCGCAAGCGCTAGCGCCTGCTGGTGAGAAAGTAAATTGGATACAATATCTGGGCGTAAATTAGTAGACGCTAATCTAGAAAATTCTTCTGAAACAATCGTATGGTCCACATCTAGCTCATCTAACTGCTTTACCCACTCTACCATTGCATTTAAGTCATGCAGCATCGTGTCTCGTTCATGTGGCGGTAATTCAAGGCGACAAAGGTATGCCAATTTATCTAAAAGGTCATTATCAATGATCATGCGTGGACTAAATAAAAAAATGCTAAAGTTAAAGTTACTTTATAAATTAAATAGAACAAAATAGCGATCTATTTAGTGGCTCAATAGCGAATGGGGGCAGCTCTATAAACCATCTACAGTAAAAGCGCATAGATATACAGATTATGTTTTATGATTTTAAACCAATAGGGTTAGTAGTTACCAATGACAATACAACGATAACATCTTTCCTTTGAGCATAGTCTAATGGAATATGACCCTTAGCATCTTGTGCGTTTAGATTCAGTGATAATTCCAATAATTGCTTAATGAGCTTATAACCTTCCTCATCTGCTAACGCAGCTGCATAGTGCAATAAGGTTTTGCCATCGTGGCCTCGAATCTTTAGCTGCTTCAGCTCTATTGCTTTTTGAATCAACTGTTTTATAGCAGATGGATTAGAAGCCTTGTATGCCCAATCTAAGGCTATCCAACCATCCTTATCTCTGGTATCTATCCTTGCACCTGCTTCAAGCAACTCCTTAACAATACTACCCTTTTTATCGCAATAACAGGCCCAATGTAAAACTGGCGTACCATATGGATCTATAAAATTGGGAGCTTCACCTCGACTTAAGCATGCGCTAACCTTGCTAAGGTTACCTTTTTTTACAGCTGCAGTCAGGGAAATCTTTTCCCATTCATTTTTAGAGGACGTGCAACCACCTGCTTGCAAGCAACAGAAGATTAGAATAGCTAAGGTTAGATGTTGCATATAATAGGCCAGTAGAAGGAATAAGCGCACAAAAAACGAACGATTATTTAGTTTTCTGACCATATTACTCAAAAACAAAAAAAATCGATCCTTATAAAAAGTTGCGATCAGAAAGCACAGTTTACAGCTAAGAAGCAAAATAGGTCATTAACCTACCCTACATCTATAACTTCAACCTCAAATAGTAGAATTGAATTTTCAGGAATCAATTTTCCTTTGGCTTGTTCTCCATAAGCCAAAGTAGATGGTATAAAAAAACGTGCTTTTTCATGCTTTTTAAGCAGTAATAAACCTTCATCCCATCCAGGAATTACCTGGCCGCTACCTACTTGGAACGCAAGTGGCTGGTAGGCTCTTTGCGCGTTATAGAGGTTATTCGCTTTGGCAACTTCCTCCACACTGGTATCAAAAATAGTACCATCTAATAGTCTACCGGTGTAATGGACTTTAATGGTCTGACCTTTAACCACAGGCTTAGCTTCAGAAGGTTGATCAATACTATAAAAAAGCCCAGAATCAGTTGAAGATGCTTGAATATGATGCTTAGCTAAATAGTCGTTAATCAGCTGCTTATCTTTGGCTAGCTGGGTAGCACGGCGTGCTTCTATCATTTGATGGTATGCTTGGTCAGTCATAATCTTATCTAATTTAATATCCGTTACTAGGGTATCCTCTTTATCTAAATTCCAGGCCTTTAAAATCTTTTCGAACTGTTCTGGGTTTTTTGCTTCTTCGAGTAAGTACCCGGGCGTGGATTTAAAAACCATGCGCTGCTTTTCTTGCATCATACTAATCATTTCAGCTATTTGCTCGTTTTTAGTTTTAAAAAGTTGCTCAAACTTCAAGAAGAAGGGCTTCGGTTCATTGATTAATATTCTTTCTGTATGGTTATTTTTTTTGTCTTGCGCTCCTTTTTTATCCATTGCTTTCATCACCAAAGAGAGTTCGATCCAATCGCCATCCTCTACCTTTCTTCCATTGCCTTTCTTCCCTATAGGCTTATAAGAAAGACCAGTTGGGGTGGTTTGAAAAGGATAACCATAACAGTGGTATTGATGGTTGTACCAAGCAAGCCCGGCAGTTAATGCTAGTACTGCCCAAGCGCATACTATTTTACGTTTCATATAGTGTAATTAAAAATTAAATGGAAGCTCTTTTAATATTTTTTCAAATCGATCCACTGTTTCAGGTAAACTTAGATGGGAAATGCCCCCTGCAGCATTCTTATGTCCTCCGCCGTTAAAGTATCTCTTGGCAATTAAGTTGGCAGGCAGGTCGCCAACAGATCGGAGCGAAAGGTATACCATCTCATCTTTTTCCTTTAATACAGCGGCTAGTGATATCCCTTGTAGCGAGAGTGCATAATCTACCAGCCCTTCAGTGTCACCACTTTACCTTCGGGTACTTTTTTTGATGTATGTTCATAATAATCATAATTTATATCTGTACAAAGTTAACAATTGTCAGATTAAATCCTAACTACTACAAAATAAATTGTGGTACATACTGCAAAATAGATGGCTTTTGTTGGGTTTAATCAGATTGTTTTAGATGCTCTGTGTTTTTCTTGGCAACCTTGATTCGATATTGCATCAAATTAACACACTCATAGGCCAAACACATCCATAAAAAGGAAGTGGTAGCCTCTATGATCCGGTTGATAAAAGAGGTTAAGGATTCCGACTGAAACATGGTCAGACCACTCTTTAAGAAGTATATGCTAGTCACCAATATCAGCAGCCGTTCTATAGCAAATGATTTTTTGCTACCTATAAACTTGTATATCATAAGTTTTAAAAAATAGGGCATAATTTTATAGGTTAGACAAATAATGATCGCTAAGCCTATTAGCATAATGTATTGCCAGATGGCAAGATTTAATATCTGTTTTTTACAAAATGATTCAGGTAAAAAGTGGTATAAGAGGGTGTGTAACCGATCGGATTCTTCATACTCCCTTATAAAATTTAGGGTTTCTTTACTGTAACGCCATTGTTCACCTTCCTTGATTAAGTAAACTTTTGGCAGCTTTTTAGATAAAATAAATTTATTTTCATTTATCGTTGGATCCATATAGTTAGGATCTTTAGGTATAGCTTCAATGTTAATACCTTTAAGGGTCAGTAATCTTTTTAACTTAATAGCCATTTCTTTACTTCTGGGAGCTTCTGCATGTAGAAATACAATGCCCACATGCTCAGAAGCTTTATTTCCAGGATTTAAAAGCATGAAATGGGTATATACGCTATCATATGGAGAGCTCAAATTTATTTTGAGGTCATCCATGCGCCTATTATGTGCTTGTAATATAATCAGCGGTAGCATGCATACAAGGAAAGCCATGTATGATATGGGTTTGATTCGTAGGAAATGGGTTGCAATTTTGTTTATACAAAATTGATGCGTACTATTCATGCTTATGCTATTTTTAAGGCTTATCCGATGTAAATTATTTACCCGCTAAATTAAGCTATATCTTGCATTTTGTACAAAAAAATAGAGGTTTAAAATTCTGCAAATCACAGTTATGGAAATCAATACACAAGAGCCCCATCACCCCTACGGAGATCATTATGGTTTGGATTATATAGAGGTTTTGGGTGCAAGAACCCATAACTTAAAAAACATTGATGTCGTTTTTCCGCGCAATCAACTAGTGATCATTACAGGTGTAAGTGGCAGCGGAAAATCTTCTTTAGCCTTTGACACCATAAATGCAGAGGGTCAAAGGCGGTATAGGGAAAGTTTTAGTGCCTATGCCAGGGGTTTTTTAGGCAGCTTAACTAGGCCTGAAGTAGATAAAATCAATGGACTCAGTCCGGTTATTGCCATTGAACAGAAAACAATCAATCGGAATGTACGCTCTACGGTAGGGACTACTACAGAAATCTACGACTTTATGCGCTTGCTTTTTGCACGTATAGCGGATGCATATGCCTACACTACAGGTAATAAAATGCGCACACAGGATGCGGAACAAATCCTTGCCCACCTATTACGTACTTTCTCTAGAGAAAGGGTTACCATCATGGCTCCCATTATTAGAGGAAGAAAAGGCTACCATGAAGCACTACTAAAACGTTTTATCAAGTTGGGTTTCAATAAGGTTAGAGTGAATGGTTCCATTGTAGAATTGACGGATAACCTCAAATTGGCTCGCCATAAAAAACATGATGTTGCCTTAGTGATAGATCATACCTTAGTAGACCTGAAAGCGCTGAATCGTATCAAAAATGCACTACAATTAGCTTTGCAATATGGAAAAGGGACATTACTAGTAGTAGATCCTGAACAAAAAGATCACTATTTCTCTACTTACTTAATGGATGAAGAGACCGGACTTGCCTATGATGCACCAGAGCCGAGTCTTTTTTCTTTTAATACCCCTTATGGGGCCTGCCCTACCTGTGATGGATTGGGTGAAATTACCCAGGTAGATCTAGACCTTATTATTCCAGATAAAAGTATCAGCATTAAAAATGGTGCCATTCTTCCATTGGGTGCTTATAAGGGTTCATTGCTATTTAAAAAAATAGAAGCCTTACTCAGGTTTTTCCAATGTAAGCTTACCGATCCAGTTGAAGCATTGTCTCCAGCTGTGTTGAATTTGTTATTTTTTGGAAACGTTACAAAACATCATGCTACGCTTATTGCAAATTATGTCGAACCTTTTGAGGGTATTATCGCTGCACTCATCAAACAACAAGAGCGAGAAACCGTTACACGCCATAGTAGTTTAGAAGAGGGGTTTGTTTATACAGCTATATGTCCAGATTGCAAAGGGGCCAGGTTGAACCCCATTGCCCGGTCTTTTAAAATTCAAGAGAAAAGTATGGCTGATTTGGTGTTAATGGATCTAGATGGCCTTAAAAAATGGTTTGATGCTTTACCAGCTTTATTAACAGAAAAACAGCAAATCATTGCTCATGAGATTATAAAAGAAATTTCCAAACGACTGCAATTTTTAATAGATGTTGGGTTACATTATTTACACCTTAATAGAAGCATAAGTACTTTATCAGGCGGCGAAGCACAACGCATTAGGCTGGCTACACAAATAGGCACGCAACTACTAGGTGTCCTCTACATTCTTGATGAACCAAGCATTGGCTTACATCAACGCGACAATAGACGCCTGATGGATGCCTTAAAAGCGCTAAGAGATATAGGCAATAGCCTACTGGTTGTAGAACATGATAAAGAAATGATGTTGGCAGCAGACTATCTCATTGAAATCGGTCCTCAAGCGGGTCTTGATGGAGGAGAAGTAGTTGCGGCAGGCCCCTTAGCCTCCTTTTTGGAGCAACCTAGCGTTACAGCCGATTTTTTAACCAAAAAAAGAAACTTTACCCTGCCAACCCATCGTAATCCAGGTAATGGGAAAACCCTAACCATTAAGTCGTGCAGTGGTAATAATTTAAAAGATATAACCTTAACCCTTCCATTGGGTTTAATGGTTTGCGTAACCGGCGTATCCGGGAGTGGTAAATCTTCATTGATTCGCAAAACCCTCTTGCCTATTCTTAAAAAACAGCTCTATAACAGTCGGGTTACACCATTACCCTATGCAGAAGCCTTGGGATTAGAGCATATTAATAAAGTTATAGAGGTAAATCAGGCACCTATAGGCAGAACCCCTCGATCTAATCCCAGTACCTATACAGGTATTTTTACAGATATACGTGGCTTTTTTGCGATTCTGCCAGAGGCTAAAATCAGAGGCTATAAGCCAGGCAGATTTTCTTTTAACCTAAAAGAAGGTCGCTGTAACACTTGTGAAGGAGCTGGCATTCAACGTATAGAAATGGGCTTTTTACCAGAGGTATATGTAACGTGTGATAGCTGTAAAGGCAAGCGCTACAGTCGTGAAACATTAGAAGTACAATATAAAGGTAAATCTATTGCAGATGTTTTAGATATGACGGTATCCAATGCGATTCCTTTTTTTGAAAGCCATCCTTCTATTTTACTTAAGTTGCGCACCTTAGAACAAGTAGGTCTGGGTTACATGACCTTAGGCCAACATGCCACTACTTTATCCGGAGGAGAAGCACAACGTATAAAGCTAGCTACAGAATTGGCCAAGAAAAGTACCGGAGCTACGCTGTATATCTTAGATGAACCCAGTACCGGGCTCCACTTTCAAGATATTTTAGCGCTATTATCTGTGTTAAAAAAATTAGTAGACCAAGGCAATACGGTACTGATTATAGAGCATAATATGGATATTATAAAGGTAGCAGACTATGTAATTGATATTGGACCCGATGGTGGGCGCGATGGGGGTTATCTAGTGGCGCAGGGTACCCCAGAAGCTATTGCAGCAGTACCCGAGAGCTATACAGGTTACTTCTTACAAAAAGAGTTAAGCTTGTAAAATATTCCTCTGCACCGTTTACTGGATGCTGCATTACTTGCATTTGGGGTAATGGGTTATTGTATGCGCTATAGCTATTCTGAAAATGCTTTAGATGGACAGGTTACATTTTTGCATCTCTGTATAGTTTTGCTTAATTTACAGTTTTTCTCTATGTAAATTGAGTATCATCCTATGATGGATTATTCACCCCGCCTACCTTTTTTTTATCTCCCTCGGTTGTTGAGGCGCACCTATTTATGTTGTATCGTTACGATACTTGCCAATTTAGGTATAGTGCCACTTCATGCAAAAAGCAAAAGCAGCATACCTAACATAGATCATAGTCAAGAAACTATTGCTCTTAAAACTTCCCAGAAGAAGCAGCCTACATGCAGGTTAAATCCCAGGAAAAGCGCTAAACAGGATGCTTTTGTAAAGGAGCAAATGGGTGAATTATTTCGGTCTACTACACAATTATGCTTGTCAGTTGGCTTAGTTTTTGGTCTACATCAATTGGGCAATAAACCTTTTGAACTATCTACTTTAGTTGCGCCTCTAGTTGGTAATCTAGCTGCCAGCCCACTTAAAGCCATAGGATGCGCGCTTTCTACGTTGTTTTTTCCTGCCTTTTCCAGCCCTAAACTGCGTGAAGCTATTGGTTTTAAAAGAGCGTATGAAGCAAGAAAACATATCTTCTCGCCAAGCATTCAAGGTTTTATAGAACAGGAATTAAGTACACATATCTGGTGCATACAACGATTTGATTATTATGATCATAAACGTGTCAATGCTATCAAAGAAGTATTACAATTCCCTATAGGTCCTAAGCAGGTTGTGCCTGATACGGGAGCTATACATCAATTTATGCGCAACTATCCAGACGAGGTTCGTCTGGCTATTGGTGAATTTGTTGCAGCTATAGTACAGGATGCCAAAAGTAGCCAATTAGCTAAAAAATCAACACCAATTATGCTTGTAGGGCCACCTGGAACTGGCAAAACTTATTTGGCTAAGCAGTTGGCCGCTTTATTGCAGCTTCCTGTGCAAGCTATGGACCTTTCTAAATATAAAAATGTATATGGCACGAATTTTTGGTCGTCTGATCCTGAAAAAGGGGTAATAGCAGAGGCATTGATAGGGGCACCTAGTCAGGAACAGAATTGGTCTAATAAAATAGTAGTATTAGATGAAATTGATAAAGCCCTAGCCATGGATAAGAATAAAAATTTTGTATCCAAAAATGGGTCAGAGGTATATAGTTTTTTGCATACCTTTTTAGAAGCACAAGAAGTAGCCATACCGTTAGCGCGTTATAACCATGCATCCCCTGATATCTCTCAGATGAAAATTATTTTGATAGCCAATAAAACCTTTACGGAAACCTTGACGGAAGATAGGGCAGCAGCCTTAGAAAGTCGCGTAAAAATCATTCGTTTTGATCAAGGTTTTACGCCTGAAAAGAAGCAGGCCATCGCAATGGCCTATGTGGATCAGTTGCTTACTAAAAAAGGCATAGATCGAGCGCTACTCAATCAAAATATAATAGATGCGATTATAGCAGAAGATGCCATTATAGGTTTAAAAGGAGTGCGTGTTGTGCTCAGTGTGATCGATCGATCGATACATAGATGCATTAAAATACCAAAAACTGATCAATGAAATTTCAGGTAGCCAAGTCACTACTTTTGATGTAAAACAAGCCTATGCGCACCTTACCATCCTAAAGCAGACCCAGTAGCTAAATTAAATGCTACAAAAACACCTAACAAAAAGGCTTAAGCAGATCGAGATCTTTTAGCAATAGCGACCAGTCAGCTTGTAGCCTTTTCTATGCGACTAGGTTCATTTGGTTGCTATGATTTTAAGGCGTAAATTTATAGTTGACTTTCTATCCATTCGGCCAATGGTGGGGCTTGATTTTTAGTTTACTTTTGGATCAAGCAAAAAGTAAACTAAAAACTTCCTGTAGCCATTACTTGTAACTTTTGCCTTACATGTTGCTTTCTTTTTCGGTTTTTTGTCCCTGGATCAAATATCTCCAAAAAGCTTCTATCGGCTTTTGGCTATTGGGGTTGTTGGGATGTAAGGACTTTAAAAGTTGGGAAATTAGCTATATATGCGAGATAAAAATTAAATTTGAGAAAAAAAAGGATGCATGTGTCCCAGACGTATTGGAAGATTTGCAGAGCGTGAACCTTGCGGAACGCCCTTTTCAAGTACAAGGACCCATCGTTACTAGTAATAATATTAATAATCCGTTCTGCTTAAAAGACAGCCTATCTATATCGCTCAACCCAAATGCTCATGCAGTCAGCTTTGCGTTAGCAGCTCCATATAACGATACCATTTACTATCATAAAGTTACCATTTATTATCAACGTATTACCTCCCTGATTTCTCCTAAAGCTGGAGGACTGCAAATACAATACATTATTAAAAATATACAATTCCATACTCAAGCTAATACAAGCCCTCTTTTTAAGAGATTTACAATCGATAACCCAGTCCCTTTGAAAGCAGATAAAGAAGAGCACAAAACGCATGTTACGTTACATTATTAAGCCAATACTTGCTATGGTGTTGTTTGTTGCTGTGCCCCCCTATCTAATGGCCAATGATAAGCTACCTCCACCTGCCATTTGGCCAACTACCTGTTACCTTGGCGTGGATCTAGCTAAAACTTGCGTGGGCTGGCACCAAAAAACAGGGAATGCCTTTGAAGTAAATGGGTCTATTGATTTTGGCCCCATCTTATTGGATGGAGACCATGGATGGGGGCAAATTCAGCGTGATGGCAGGAAGTATAAAGGCTCCTTTACATCTACTGATGGTAAATATTTTAGAATAGGCCTAGGTTATAATTTTTTAACACCTACTCCCGATCACAATCAATTTTTTATAGGCTTCCGGTATGCTAGAAGCTTTTTTGATTTTCAACTAGCGAGTAATCAGTTGCAGTGCAACCATCCACCAGATAAAAATTGTATCCCTATATGTACCGCACCGCTTTCCTTGCGGAACAGCAAAGGTGTTGCAAAGGCGCATTGGTGGGAAGTCGTGGCAGGTAGCAAGGTATGTCTCATTAGCATCCTATCTATTGGTTGTACAGTTCGCTACAAGTTCAGTAAAAAGATCGAAAATAATTTATATGCTTTGCCATTTGATATTCCAGGATTTGGACTAGCAGAATTTGGCCATGCTTTTGGCTATAGTTTGTATATTTTATTGCGTATACCTCTGCAAAAAAAGGACTACTGGGAGCATTTTTCTCAAAAAAGTGTAACTTAATTCTATTGAATCTTGTAAAAGCTATATTAGACGTTATTGTATTATGAAGAAATATGGAAAATATATTTTAGTATTGTTGCTAGTCATTCTTGCAGATCAAGGATGCAAGCTTTGGGTCTATCGCCATATGGAATTAGGGCCAGACCATCAGATTAACATCTTCGGAAACCTCTTTAAGTTGACCTACGTGCTGAATTATGGCATGGCTTTTGGGTTACAGTTTGGCTTTAAGTATGGCAAGCTATTGATCACCTTGGTGCGTATGCTTGCTTCGTTCTATATTGCTGTGCATATTGTCCGATCATGGTCACAACCAACCGCTCCTTTTTGGATTTGGGGATGGATATTGCTTTTAGGAGGTGCGATAGGCAATACCATTGACAGTGTTTTTTATGGTGTTTATCTAAACAATGCACCTACCATAGCCCCCATGCAATGGTTTCATGGCCAGGTCATTGACATGCTCCATGTGGATTTTTGGTCTGGTCTGATGCCAAATTGGGTACCTATTTGGGGTGGACAGAAGGTTTGCGTTTTGCCTATTTTCAATATAGCAGACCTGGCTATTTTTATCGGCTTAGGGTTGGTTTTTTGCTCTGTTCATCTATCAGCTCTATCACGAAAAAAGGATCAAATAAGCGATTTGATCGTATAAAAATTTCTCTATATGAAACAGCTTGTAAAGTATTTTGCTATTGTATGCTTGATTGTTCTTGCCGACCAAGCATCTAAACTTTGGGTCTACAACCACATGGAAATGGGGGCAGATGGGCAAATTAATCTTTTAGGCAATGTTTTAAAGCTGACCTATACTTTAAATCCTGGCATGGCTTTTAGCATTCATCTGGGATTTAAGTATGGCAAGTTATTGATTACGCTATTCCGTGCTTTAGCTTCTTTATATATTTTTTGGTACATCATTCAATCTGTTAGAAGAAATGTACCGGTGGCTTGGATTTGCGGATGGGCCTTGGTCTTAGGTGGGGCTATTGGTAATAGCATTGATAGCATTTTTTATGGTGTATATTTAAATAATGCCCCTACTGATGCGCCTATGAAGTGGCTCTATGGCCAGGTGATTGATATGTTGCATATTGACCTTT
The DNA here is from genome assembly GCA_038502835.1 of Octonoba sinensis. NCBI lineage: Eukaryota > Metazoa > Arthropoda > Arachnida > Araneae > Uloboridae > Octonoba > Octonoba sinensis. The sequence goes on along the minus strand of CM076605.1, from coordinate 84,494,340 downwards.
GGTCTGGTGTTATGCCTAGTTGGGTGCCTATTTGGGGTGATTACTATGTATATTGCCTGCCTGTTTTTAACCTAGCTGATGTAGCTGTATCTACTGGATTAGTTATGATTTTAGCCCTATTTCAGACAACAGCTGGTGCCAACCATTAGTTGGTAGCATTGATGCGCTTTAAAATATTACCCAATGAACCGTTGAAGGTATAGGCCCAACTACCTAAATCAAGCCATCCACTCAGCCAGATGGCCATATTAGAAAATAAGAAAACAGTAATAATATTTCATTATCAACATAAAATTGAAGTTTTAATGGTTATGATGCCTAGGTATAGATACTTTAATTAGGTTATCCATACCTACATGCTCGATTAAGATAGCTTCGAAAGCCAATGCAGACAGCGTGGAGCAGGTTGTAGAAATACCTCTATCATTATTTGATCTTCCCATATATTCATGAGCTTAAGCAAGCTAAAATTAGCTATTGTGGCCACCTTATTATATATAAGGACGGCCAATGCAGCAAGTAGTGATGATAAGGCTGTACAAAAAAATAGCTCAAAGCTATACAGTTATGTAGTAACCTTCGATAAAAATGGCTCTTCCATAGCTAGCGCTGATGCAGCTAGGTCACTGATTACAGGCTATCGTCAGCTAGATGCTGCTATATTTGGTCATTCCAATAGTATAGTTGTGCATATTTTGAGTATCCTAACAAGAATGGCCGCTATAGAGTTAATTATCAATGGAGACCATGAAATAGGAGGGCATGGGGCAAGAGTAAGAGAATTTGGCCTAAAAGTAGCTAAATATGAAGTAGGTTTTTCTGGGGGAGCAACTATTTTTTATGCTAATCATGATTTTCCAATTCACAAAAGGATAGCTATCGCTATTGGAGGCATGCAAGCAAATTATTTGCTCTCTGAAAATATTAAAAATGTAGTAGTTAGGATTTAATCTGACAGGCAGTAAAAATTAGTGTCTAAAGTTGTCAGTTAAGTCTAATGTGTCAGTCATGCTTTTAAGATACGAGATTTGATTATTTCTTTCAAAGACTAATTCTTTACTATCCTCCCAAGTTTGTCTAGGTGTTTTTCCGTAACAATACTTTCCAGAATGTGGTCGCTCATGATTATAGTAATGCAACCATCTATCTAAATCCTCTTGAAAATCATCCAGATTCGTATAGATCTTTTTACGCATAGCTGTATCAAAGAATTCCTGTTTCATCGTTTTATTAAAACGTTCGCAGAAGCCATTTGTTTGAGGAGAATAGGCTTTAGTGACCGTATGTTCTATATTCTCTATACTTAAAAACAACTCAAAAGCATGATGTTCTATTTTTTCTTTATATTCTGTACCACGGTCTGTTAGTATACGCAAGATAGGTATGTTTTCATCTTGATAAAAAGGTAACACTTTATCATTTAACATATCAGCTGATGTGATGGCTGTTTTTTCAGTATAGAGTTTTGCATGAGCTACTCGAGAATAGCTGTCTATAAATACTTGCGTATAAACTTTACCTATACCTTTAAAATTACCTACATAATAAGTATCTTGACAACCTAAGTAACCAGGATGTTCTGTATCAATCTCTCCACATGCTTATTGTTCGTTTCTACGTTTTTCTAGTGCTACTAGCTGGGATTCAGTTAGAACAAGTCCATCTTGAGCCATTTTAGCCTCTAAAGCCTTAAGCCGTTTCTTTATATTGTTTAAATCATTGCGTAGCCAGATAGACCTTACACCACCAGGAGAAATAAGAATACCTTCTTTTTTTAATTCATTCGATACCCTAAGTTGGCCATAGGCTGGATAGTCTATAGAGCCATATCTACTACTGCTTTTTCTATGCTAGGATCTACTCTATTAGCTAGAATAGGTTTCTTGCGGCTTATTTCATATAGGGCTTCTTGACCTCCTAATTCATACAAGGATTTAAAACGGTAGTAGCTATCTCGGCTATAACCCATACTTTTACACGCTGAAGAAATGTTGCCTAGCGTTTTGGCTAGTTCCAATAGACCTAATTTCGGTTTGATAATTTTTTGATGTATGTTCATAATAATCATAATTTATATCTGTACAAAGTTAACAATTGTCAGATTAAATCCTAACTACTACAATTTTATAGAAGGTATGCCTTTAGAATCTTCATCCATAATTAGAACAGGTTTAAATGTAGAAGTCAAGACTTGATCTTGTCGAGGATCCTGCATCTATATAAGTAGGGGTTAGTCTAGTTATTTTGGAAAAATCTTTATTAAAATTAATATTATCGCAATGTTTCAAAAAGAAGGATAGCCGGCTTAGGGAGCAAATCGTTGAGCAAAGGCGCAATAGCTAGATCTACCTTGTAAAGATTGTTTTGATTTTTAATAGAATCCATCTTCCAAGTGTACAATTTCGGTAACCTGATCTCTATTGCCTAGCACAGCGATAATATCGAAACGTATCGCTTGCCAGCTATTGTGGATACGTAAGTAATGGGCTGCAGCTAAGCGCAGCGAACGAATTTTTTTATGGTTAACAAATGCTTCTGGGTTACCAAATAAATTATTTTTACGTGCTTTTACCTCAACAAAGACGATCAATGGGCCTTTTTTAACAATAAGGTCGATCTCGAAACGTCTGTAACGAAAGTTCTGCTCTATAATCCTAAATCCCTTTTTTACCAAGTAATCTGCTGCAATCATTTCTGCGTATGCACCAAAAGCTTGCGCAATGTTTTTTGTTGGCATGGCTTAAAATGTAGTTGCTATCTATACATGATTCGTCATAAAGTAAAAAATAGTTCCATCAAAGACTAGTAGACCTCCTACGGAACCTATTTGTGGTGAACAATTTTTAGGAGAAGCACAGTCGCCAGCATACTAGATCTATTTGAGGAGCATAGACCAGCTTCGACACCAAAATTGCCATTATGAAGTAGGCTTGGCAATAAATAAAAACTATTAATCAAAGCGCTATACCTATCTGCTATTTTAGCTTCAGTGTTGTCTATCAGGATATGATCTAAATTTAAGTTGTTTGTATTTTATATAATTTATTACTATAATTGCTTTCCTTGTAAATACACAGTTTCCTTTAACGGGTAGAATTTAAAATGCATCAGTAATGAAGGTTGTAAACCATTTTCCCAGGCGAACCTATCTACCCTACTATTTTTGTGTAGCTATTGCGTTGGGCCTTGTTGGGGCATGTAGTACAAAAAAGGTTCCTAAGGTTGTTCAGCCTTCTTTGCCTACATCTAAGCCGGTTCAAACGAATGGATCGAATGTTTCCCAGCCCCATTCTTCTGCTTCGAATAAGGTTCCCATCGGCTATTCTGGTTCAAATAAAGAAGATTAGCCATCTATAATTAGTCGTTTAGATAGGCATGTGCAAGAAGAAAAAGCATGCTGTGAAGCATTTAGCCAAAAGTTAAGCACCATAACAGATCGCTCAGAACGAGATAAAATGATTGGATCGTTTGTGGAAGCAAGAAAGTTGCGTATTGAAGCATTTAACCAAGATTTAAAAACAGTGGTAGATGCCAATGAAAAGCAACGGTTAATTCGTGAATTTCATGGTACCGAGGAAATGTGTGAGGAGGTCAATGCGCTGAATAACCAATATAGGGGCACGTTGGATCCCACTAAGCAAAGGGAAAAATTTCAAAAACTTGGTGATATTGTTGAGAAATACAATGGCTATGAGATAGAATCTAAAAGGTCACAGATCAGAAGTAGGGTAGAAAAGCTTATGGAGTTTGCTGCTGATCATCCATCTATATTTCCAAATAAACAAGGGCAGCCTGCACCATGTGCTATATGTCATGCAACAGGATCTGTAGGATTATTGCCATGTGGGGTGGGGATTACCTGCATGCTGGTTGCCTTGTAGAGGCCATGATTGATCAGTTTAGGATGGGCCACCCCAGTACTGGGTACTAGCTTGTCCAGGATCTTGCGGTAACTGTTTGCATTTCTCTTACTTTCTATCCAACTATGCATACGCCAAAGAATATCTAAGTCTGGATAAGTGGAAAGAAGTATTTTTTAAGTCAAAGGGTAGGTAAAACCTATGAGGCTAGATCCTTTGAAACCACTTAAGCAAAAAAGGATAAGGCTTTTGTATCCTATTTTTATCTTGATTAAGCAAGATAAAGCAATAAGATTAAATTCCTTATTAGCGAGTAGTCTGAAAAAGATGTTTTTTATCTGAAAACAAGTGAAATACACTTCTTAAGTTGCCCCCATTTCTTGAATAGAAAGGCTATGCTATGCTTAATAGATAGAGCAGTTAAAATAAAAGTTTAACAAGTTATATAAATATAAATTTATTTTTACCATAAAATAGCTGTAATTTAGTCCCCTATGAGGAGGGTTGTAATATTAGCTTTGTATTTTTTAATCGGACCTAGTAGTGCTAGGGCATTGTCTGGCCGTTTTAGTGCAGCGTGTTCTCCTTCTTATGCTACCAATAGGTTCTATAGCCAAATGATACCGGCTCCCTATGACCAAGGGGGAGCGGTAAGGATGCATTTTGGTGGTGCCTATCACCTTGCTTTACAGGAGCATTGTAGCCTTAGCTTAGGTATTGCTTATGCCTTAGGTCATATGGCATTGGCGCGTGAAGCAGATGGATCGGTCCCGTTGATAGATGAGGCCTATTTTTTACGTTATGTGTGGCTCCCTATTCTGTGCAGATTTTATACCAGTGAGGTGATGATTGATACTAGTATCTATTGTAAGCTAGGCATCATACCTTCTGTTAATCTGCCTACTAGATCTACTACACCCTCCCGCTCAGGCAGACCCGCTTTTTTAACAAAACGGGCGATGGGCTGTTTTATCCTTTTAGGCGGGGGGGTAAAGTATGATTTTAGCCCAACCAATAGCCTGCTTGTGGGGTTAAGTTATTGCTGGGATTTGCCTGGTGTGATGTATAAAAAAAATCTGAACAATGGTCTAATAGATTGTCATTGTCATAATAATTTTGTTTGCCTTGATCTCTGTTGTTTATTTTAATAGCATACCATTTAAAGATCAGTGGACCTCTTGTGTGGGCTGTTTCTGATGCGCAATTTTTAGTAAAAACGCAATCGATAGAATAGGCAGCTCTATTTGAGGCGTCTAGCGTAGACTACAAAATTGTCATTAGGAATCGAGTCGTAAAAGAGGTCTCATCCATGCATTAAGGCTAGCAGTAGTAGATAGCCAGTTAGTAGCATGTTCCTTAAGCAGCCTGTAAAAAGGGGCCAACTTTTTTTAAATATATATTATGAAGTTATCAAATTTTAAGTTTGAGCTACCAGCGCATAGCATTGCGCAATATCCGATAGAAGCAAAGGAAGAAGCCCGTTTAATGATTGTACACAAAGACAGTGGTAAAATAGAGCATAAAACCTTTAAAGATCTTCCTACTTATTTTAGTGACGGAGATACCCTAGTCGTCAATGACTCTAAAGTGTTGCCTTGTAAGCTTTATGGTTGTAAAGAAAAAACAAATGCCCAAGTAGAAGTACTCTTATTGCGGAAGTTGAATGATGAACATGATTTGTGGGATACTATTGTGGAGCCAGCACGTAAAATTCGAATAGGTAATAAAATTTATTTTGGCAATGGTGAGTTGGTGGCTGAGATTATAGATAATACTACTTCTAGAGGCCGTACCCTTAAATTATTGTTTGACAGGACAGAAGAAGAATTCTACGCACTGATTAACGAAATTGGTCATATGCCTTTACCCAATCAAATAGGGCGTTCTTCCAAGCCAGAGGATAGGGAATATTATCAGACTATATTTTCGAAAAATATAGGTAGCATCGTATTACCAGCTGCTGGCTTGCATTTTACCCCTTATTTATTGAAGTATTTAGCTTTACATAATGTTTCTGTTGTACCGGTTACCTTGCATATTGGTTTGGGTGAACTCAGTACCATTGATATGGAAGATCTCACTAAGGTAAGAGCTTCCTCTGAACGTTTTGTGATTAGCCAGGAGACTGCAAAGGTAGTAAACCAGAGTTTGAATGATCAAAAAAAAGTTTGTGCGGTGGGCACTTCGGTTTTAAGGGCTATGGAATCTTCTGTTTCAGTTTCGTGCCAACTAAAAGCAACCAGTGATTGGACCAATAAATTTATTTTACCTTCTTGTTCCTTCAAAGTGTGCAACGCATTGTTGACTACATTTCATCTTCCCTCTTCTATCTCTTTGGTCAGTGTAGCTGCCTTTGGAGGGGAGGATTTGGTTTTAACTGCCTATGCCGAAGCAATAAAAGAACGGTATCGATTCTTCTTATATGGGGACTCTATGTTGATCATATAGACCGTGGTAGTATGCCATACCGTTTATATTTTCTTAAATTCGGAAAAAGATAGCGTGGGCTATATTTTTTAATCCCTGCAAGGTGGTTGTGCATCGAATGGTGGTGGAGGTTTTTGCCTCTTTTTAAGGTAGATATGGAGTAGCTGATCCATCTATCTATAGGTTTATGCTATATTATTGATAATGATAGATATGAATATCAAAAAATTGAAGCGTTTGGTATGCCTCTTTGTTCTATGTATAGGTTGGGCACAACCTATCTTTGCCGCAACTGGTTACGCTGTACGAAAGGTTCAGGTAGTGGGTAATGTTTTGGTAGCTTCTGACCTACTGATTGCCTTTTCTGGTTTACAAATAGGAGCGGTGGTAGATCCATCTTCTGGACAAATTAGTAATGCTATTCGGAAAATAGCCAAGCAGGATGGTATCAAATCGGTTGCTATCTACCTATCTGAAGTTGATCAAGCCAGTCGTTTAGCAACTTTTGTTATTCATGTGGAGGAATATCCGCAGTTGGCCAACTATCTTTTAGAAGGTTTAACCCAAAAAGAACAAAAAACACTGCTTGAAAAAGTTCCTCTAGATGCTAATGTGACATTATCACCTCTTTTTCTTCGAAAAACAACCACTAATATTAAAAAAATATTTTTAGAAGAGGGATTTAGGGAGGTTCAGGTTACTACAGAGTTGGTTCCAGGCCCAAAGATGGATCGTAAAGCTACCCTAAAAATTAAAGTAAATAAAGGTAAAAGAAATAGGGTTCAAAACATCTTTTTTGAAGGCAATGACCATTTCGAGGGCAATCTCTTATTATATCATATGAAAGTCCTACGAGCAGCACCTCGTTTTACACTTTTTGAGGATATTTTCAAAAAAAGCATCACCCTGGCACCTATTCGCAAAGGGGGTATACTGTTGCAGTTGCCTAAAAATATGGACGATGTAAAGCGTTATTTCTTTAGGCATATCTCCTTGTTTCCATCTGTTTTTACAGAAGAAAAATATGTAACAGCTAAAAACAATCTACTACTTTTTTATCAGTCAAAAGGATTTCGAGATGCATCTATTGCAATAGAGCATTTGCAACCATTTGCTGATGGTAAGTTAAATATTTATTTAAAAATTAATGAAGGAAAGCCATATAGGATCCGTCATGTAAAATGGGTAGGTAATTATGCCTATAGTGATCAAACCCTAAATAAGTTATTACACTTGCAGCCAGATAGGATATATGACCCGCTCTATATTAAAAGTCGATTAAGTCCTGGGATTACAGATGCAACCATTTGTGATGTCTATACCAATAATGGCTATCTGTTTTTCCGTGCAGAAGTTGTTGAGACTAGTATAGACGGTCATGAGGTAGATCTAGAGATTAGAATTCAAGAGGGTAAGCAGGCTATTATCCGCCAAGTAGATATTGTAGGCAATACATTAACCCATGATTACGTGATTCACCGTGAGCTGCTTACCCTACCTGGGCAGAAATATAATCAAGGCCTTGTGCGAGAATCTGTACGCAACTTACTCATGTTAAACTTATTTAAGCCGGAAAAATTAATCCCCGATATACATCCAGATGAAGCTAACGGTCAAGTAGATCTGGTTTATTCCGTAGAAGAACAGCCTCGTTTCGATTTTAAGCTTAATGCACATTATAGTAATGGGATAGTAGCTGGGATTGAACTAGGTTCTAATAATGTTTCTTTAAAAAATCTCTTTACAGGAAAAATTCCTATAGGCGCTGCGCAGGAATTGCATTTGGCAGCTGAATTGAGTGGTAAAGATTACAAAAACTTTAGTTTCTCCTTTCGAGAACCCTGGTTTTGGTTGAATGAAAGTCGTTATATATTTTCCATTAGCTTCAATAGCGCTTATCAACAAGCTGCTTATAGCCGCAAGACTATATTAGATGATTGGGTATACTTAAATATATTTCCAATTGGGAAACACGATAAAAAAGGGAAGCTCTGTTCAATGGGCAGCCGAATAAGCCTAGGTAAAAGGCTTACTAATTATTGGGAAGCCCACTTGGGTATAGATTACCACCACCATAGTTACCAACACTATGAGCTATTGGAAGATCATAGAAGATCTTCAGGTGGGTTGCATGACTTTACGGTAGACCTTTCATGGGCATATTCTAGTATCAATAATCCAAATTATCCTACTAGGGGATGCTCATGGTCTAACTTTTTAACCTTGACCCCTCCCTATACTTTGTTAGGCTATGGTTCTACTGACGCAACAGCTATACCACGTTTTAAGGAATTTGGGAAATTTGTAACAGATGCCTATTACTTTAAACGTTTGTTAGGTAATTTTGTGCTACATTTTCGTGGTCATGCTGGATTTTTGCACAGCTTGTCTAAAAATGATATAGGCCCTTTTGAGCGATTTTATTTGGGTGGAACCTCTAGTATACCAACTAAATTGGTAGGGGTTAATTTTGTTTCATTACGTGGTTATCCAGATGATAGCCTTACACCAAAGGACTATACAAGAAAAATAAAAGGGGGTGTTTTATTTAATAAATTGGTTTCAGAGCTGCGTTATCCGCTTGTATTGGCACCCGTTTGCTGTTATCTATTGGGCTTTATAGAGCTAGGGGATAGCTGGTTACATTATGAAAATTTCAACCTATCTCATATCAAAAAGTCTATAGGGGGTGGTGTACGTCTTATTTTGCCTATACCTATTGTACCTATGCTTGGCCTGGATTTTGCCTATAGGCTAGATCCAGTAAAAGATATTCGAAGTGCCAAAAGCTCCTTTGAATACCACTTCACCCTTGGTCCTAGCATACGCTAAGGTGTCTGAAGAGATAAACAAATGGAAGTTTGCTATATATCCTTCTTTAAAGCCACCAAGAAAGCACGTAATCCACGTAATCGTTGAACGACCTCTGCGGGTGTAATCGTAGTAAGCGCACCACCATGCTTCTGGAGTACTTTACGTGCCCCTGCTAAGCTATACCCTTTCTCTTTAACAAGGGTATAAATATACCGCAATTGCGCTATATCTTTTTCTTGATACCTTCTAGCTCCCTTGCTATTCTTAGTCGGATGCAGGATCCCAATAAATGCTTTTTCCCAAAAACGTATTAAAGAAGCTGCCACGCCAAAATGGCGGGCTACCTCCTGAATGGTAAAATACTTTTTTTCCATTGTAACCTATTCAACAGTATGGCGTGCTACAAAACTTTTTACCCATGCCTTCAACCAATGGCGTCAACTTAAGGCCTATACTGCATGGCTTTCCAAATAAAAGGATAGTATGGGCACTGATACAGCAATTGGGTATTTTCAGGAAAATGATAAGGGTTTAACAGACTATATTTTTAAGCAGATCAGAAAAATAGTTTTCTTTGAAGCCCAGGTAGTGGGTGCGTTTTGTTTTTCCCACTGAAAAAAATAGAAAGATTGCATGAGACCTCTAACCCTATTTATGATGCGCAATACCTGTTAAAAGTTGGAGCAAAGGGCTTGGGTTTGATGCGCAGCTTGTTTACGTACTGCTTCATATTCAGCAATAGTAAGCTCTCCCACAAAATATTGAACTGGATCTACACGCTTTCCATTCAAGAAGGTCTCAAGGTGGAGATGAGGGGCAGTTGAATCTCCTGAATTCCCAACTGTGCCAATCTGTTGCCCTCTGGTGACATGCTGCCGTGCTTTAACCAAGATCGTATGCATATGGGCATAGTGGGTTTGAAAACCGTTGCCATGCTCAATAAGCAGGTGATTTCCATAGCCATTTTTATGGTTTTTAACCCATTTAATAACCCCACCCGCAGCAGCATAGATCGGCGTATGCGTAGGAGCTGAAAAATCAACACCATAGTGCATTTTAAGTATTTTATAGATTGGATGGGGGCGCATACCAAAAGGTGCTGATATTCTTTTCAAGTGCTGTTTAGAGACGGGTGGAAAGGTAGGGGTAGAAGCAAATTTAGCAGCTTTGTTCTTTGCAAGGCTGAGTATTTGGTCGTAAGATTTCTTTTGAATGGTCAGCTGGCTAGTAAGCTGATCTACCTTAGACAAGGTTTGGGCAATTAATGTGTCTTTTCCTAAATGGGCATATTTATTTACCCCCCCTATGCCCGCATTGCGTTCCGTAACAGAAAGGGGAGCAGTATTTAACAATACCCTGATAGTGTCATCCCGTTCTTGCAAGATATTCAACAGTGCCACACTACTTTCTATTTTTTTTTGTACTACATGGTAATAAGCCTTAAGCTTTTCATTATCTTGCAATAGCTCTACCTCTCTAGGAGAAACAAAACGACCTTGATAATACCTAACTATAACAATAGCCAACACTACCGAAAAAAATATATAAACAGAGCTACGTAAAATAAAGGCGGATATAGATGTTTGTACGCGCTCATAGCTACAAGTAGTAGGGTTATAATAGTACTTGGTTTTAAGCATAAAAAAATATATAATTATGTAATATACATACCCAGGCTGCTTGAATTTAGTAAAATTCAATAGAATAGTCAACTATTGTTTGACTTTAGGGCTCTGTCCACTTAAGTGTGTAAATTATTTTTTATTTATTGCAGTCTATTTTCAAATTTAATTAAAAAATGGGCTATAGCCTCACTCCAATTATGAATAGGTATAGTCCACTTCCTGGTCATGTAGTTAATAGTTAAATATAATGTTTTAAAGACAGCTGTATCGTTAGGAAATACCCTTTTATTTTTGGTGACTCTACGGAATTGGCTATTTACAGATTCCAGAGCATTTGTTGTGTAAATGACTCTTCGTATGGCGCTAGGGTACTGTAAAAATACCATCAGGTTATCCCAATTAGTATACCAAGATTTAGCTATTTGTGGGTATTGTTTATCCCATTTGCTAGCAAAAGTTTCTAATGCCATAACTGCTTCTTCCTCATTAACTGCTGTATAAATTGGCTTTAAATCAGCAACTAATGCTTTTCTATCTTTATAAGAGACATACTTCAAGCTATGCCTAATTTGGTGAACGATACAGAGTTGGTGGTCTGTTTTAGGATATACAGCAGCAATTGCCTGAGACATACCTGATAAATTATCTGTACAGGCAATGAGCATATCGTGCATACCACGATTTTTGAGTTCTGTTAAGTTCCCTAACCAAAACTTAGCTCCTTCATTTTCACTCATCCACAGTCCTAAAACATCTTTTATGCCTAACTTGTCTATACCTAAGGCGACATAAACTGCCTTATTAAGGATGCGCTTATCCTGCCTAACTTTAACTACAAAACAATCGAAAAAAACGATAGGATAAACGGCCTCTAAGGGACGATTTTGCCATATTTTAACATCTTCAATAACAGAATCGGTAATATTACTTATCAGGCTTTCACTAACTTCTGCGCCATATAATTCTTGTATTTGAATCTGAATATCTGATAGGCTCATCCCTTTAGCATATAGAGATAAGATCTTGTCATCTAAACCAGGTATTCGTGTCGTAAGTTTAGGTAATAAAACAGGTTCAAAAGTGGAGGCTCTATCCCTGGGGACTCCAATCGATATAACCCCATTATCACTCATAACTTGCTTACTAGATAAGCCATTACGTGCATTATCTGAATCACTACGTGCATACTTAGTATACCCTAAATGGGTATCCATTTCTGACTCTAAGGCTTTTTCTAAAAGGCGTTTGCTTAATTCTTTAAGTAAGCCACCTTGATCAAATAAGGTGGATAGATCTACACCTGATTCTAGAAGAACGTCTATGGCTTTGCTTATGCCATCTTTAGCGGTATCTTTGCTTTTCATTGTCTTAAGTTTTAAGTGGTAGCATATACAGAAATATAAAATCTAAATAATATTTACACACTTAAAACGAAAGACTCTTCCAGCTATCAAATTCACTAAAAAATTAGGTATGCTTCTGTGCCTGGAATGTTCTATCTGACTAATATTTTTGAGCTGATCTATAATGGTTTCAATGATGGAACGCTTTCTAATCATTAGTTGAGTCTTTCCAGAAGATTGTGTAAAATGATTTTCGTTGTTATAATATTAATATTTAATTACCTATTATCATCATGCAATCAAAAAAGAAAGGTTCTCCTAATCCAAAGCTTCAAGAAACGATAGATTTATTGTTAGAAGATGGAGCAGACTTATCGACTATCTTTGCCCAAGATGGTCTGTTAAAAGTTTTAACGAAAAATATAGTAGAACGAGCCCTTGAAACTGAGCTAGAGGATCATTTAGGCTATAGTAAATATACTAGAAATCAGTCTGATAATTCCAGAAATCGCAGCTACATCAAGCATTTGACTACAGATCATGGGGAAGTATCTTTGGATGTTCCAAGAGATAGATCAGGTACATTTGAACCTATAATCGTACCTAAGCAACAGAGAAGAATAGATGGTCTTGACCAGAAAATTCTATCTCTATATGCCAAAGGGATGAGCTTATCTGACATTAAGACACAATTAGAAGAACTCTATGGTGCCACTATAAGTGAAAGTCTGATAAGTAAAATTACTGATAATGTGATGAATGAAGTTCTTTTATGGCAAAACCGTCCTCTTGAATCAGTATATGCTATAGTGTATTTTGATTGCCTTGTGGTAAAAGTCAGGCAAGATAAGCGCATTATCAATAAATCGGTATATATTGCTTTAGGTATAGACTTATCTGGGAAAAAAGATATTTTAGGTCTATGGATCAGTGAAAATGAGGGTTCTAAGTTTTGGCTTGGCAATTTAACAGAGTTAAAAAATAGAGGCCTTAAAGATATATTAATTGCTTGCACTGATAATTTGCCAGGTATGTCTGATGCTATTGGTGCAGTTTATCCGAAAACAGCACACCAACTCTGCATAGTACATCAGATCAGAAACAGTTTACAATACGTATCCTATAAATACCGTAAAGAAGTAGTATCTGATTTGCAGTCTATTTACAAGTCTTCCAGTGAAGAAGAGGCTCATAATGCTCTAGATGCATTTGATAGCAAATGGAGTAAACGATATCCACATATTGCCAAATATTGGTATAATAACTGGGATAATTTGATACTATTCTTGGAATACCCTGAGGATATCCGGCGGATTATTTATACTACTAATAGTATTGAATCTGCTAATAGTCAGTTTCGAAAGGCTACAAAAAATAAAAGAGTCTTTCCTAACGATAATGCTGTTTTTAAAATTTTATATTTAACCATTTCTTATATGACTAAGACTGTAGTAGTTAGGATTTAATCGGGCAATTTTTTCTTACTTTTCTTTCCTGTTTTTTCCCCTTTGCTAGCTTACCATTTTTAAATGGTTAAGATAAACGTTCATAGGTTTTTGATAGTTAATACTAGAATGAAATCTTTTGTAATTATATTTAGTAATGTAACTGCTAATTCCCTCTTTTAATGCCTTAATATTTTTAAACTCATTGATAAAGATGCAATTATATTTTAGGGTTCTAAAAAATCTTTCTATCACAATATTATCAATACTTCTACCTCTTCCATTCATGGAGATTTGAACATTATGATTTTTTAATAGTTCTGTATGCTTATTACTAGGTCGCATCGTCAATTAAAATAAGTTATATTTATTGAGGATTAAAAAAATATTTCTGTAAGTTAAATTGATAAAGAATATGAGACGTCACGAATTGAGTGAATCACAATTTGACAAGATATCCCATTTACTTCCTGGTCGTCAAGGGTCAGTAGGCGTAACTACAAAAAGTAATAGAACCTTTCTAAATGGAATTTTTTGGTTGTTTAAAACAGGTGCTCCTTGGCGTGATCTACCAGAAAGGTATGGTTCCTGGAAAAATGCCCATCGAAGGTTTTCTCGTTGGGCAAAAAAAGGTGTTTTTGAAGCTATTTTCCGTGCATTATCCCATGATGGCAATAGGGAATTTTTGGCTATGGATGGAACTCTTATCAAAGCTCATCAACATGCTTCTGGCGCGTCTAAAAAAAATTAATAGAGCAATTTCAAGATGAAGGGTTAGGTCGTTCTCGGGGAGGATTGACAAGTAAGATACATTGTTTATTAGATAAATTTGGCAATCCTGTTGATTTGCTGCTTACAGGTGGTCAAGTTCATGATAGTCAATGTGCTGAGGCTTTATTAGATAATAAAAAAGCCAATTTTGTAATAGCTGATAGAGCCTGTGATAGTAAAACTATTCTTAAACGGATTGAACAGATGGGAGCAATAGCTGTTATCCCTCCTAGATCAAATAGAAAGGAAACACGTGATTTTGACAAAAATTATTATAAAAATAGAAATATAGTTGAACGATTTTTTGCTCGATTAAAACAATTTAGAGGCATTGCTACCCGTTACTGTAAACGAGAAAAATATTTTTTGGAGGCAATTAAATTTGCTGCTGCAATTATATTAATGACCTAATTGACGATACACTCTAGTATATCCTTTAAACAAGTAGAGCAGCTATAAAGAGTCTGATTGAATTTTTCAAAAACTGTCTATTTTGGAACGTGTGTCACACTTATCCATACCTAAATAAAAGGAACTAAATATGGCGTATAAAAAAGAAGATAAAGAATTAAAAAGAGTGGAGCAACAAGGAGGCGAAAGTGTGCAAATTCCAATTGGTAGTGCTGATGTCAAAGAAATGATCGCACAAAAGTTGTATGCAGATAAAACTGATTATATTTCTAAACTCTTTAGGACGAATGGAATATATTACTTCTTTATAAGACCACGTAGGTTTGGTAAATCTCTACTCCTAGATACCATAGATCAAATAGCAAAAAGAAATAAAGGATTGTTTAAGGAGTGTGCTATTTATGCAGATCAAACCTATAAATGGAAAAAATATCCGGTTATTTGGTTAAACTTTTCGGAGTTAGCCAAAGGTGGTCCAGAAAAACTACAAAACAACTTGATAGATCTATTATATACCTTTGCTAAAAACCATACTATAGATAGAAGTGCAATAGATCCTATTATAGGTGAGCCTACAGTAGAGGGTACACTAGGAAAGTTGATTGACGCATTAAAAAAACTAGATGACGGTTATGAATCACGACCTATTATCTTGATTGATGAATATGACAGTCCGTTAATTTCTTACAAAAAACAGCAGTATGAAGATGTGCTTTCTGTTCTTAGTTCTTTTTTTAAAGTTTTAAAAGGCAGTCAGAAGGACTGTAAATTTATTTTTGTAACAGGCGTAACTAAATTTCATTTATCTGGACTTACCTCAGGGGCTAACTCGGCAAATGACATATCATTGCATGAGGATTATGCAGGGATGTTGGGCTATACAGAAAAGGATATTGATAACCTATTTTTTAGCAAGGATACAATTGTTAATCCAGTACTTGAAAGACTTAACAGAAAAAGGATACAGGAAGAAAAGTACACACTGATTCAAATCAAACAAGAGGTAAAGGATTATTATAATGGTTATTGTTTTACAGCTGATAAAATGGTGAGCGTTTATAATCCAGACTCTATACTAAGATTCTTTTATGCAAAAGATTTTGAGAATTTCTGGTTTAACTCGGGCAACCCTACCATCTTATTGAAACAAATGAAGCAAAATATACATCGGTTTAATATGGATTGGGATAAATGCAGTTTCCCAATCGATAAGGTCAGATTTAAACTTGTACATCCTTCTCTCCATGAGATGCCTTTGCTTCCCTTGATGTATCAAACTGGATACCTTACGATGGATCTTGACCCGTCTCATTTACAAGATAAAAACAACCTGACTTACTATTTAAAGTTTCCCAATCAAGAAGTAAAATCTTCTTTAAAGCTTATATTAGCTGATTTTATCGATCAAGCGCAACAAGCAGCAGGAAAGGAATGTAGAACCTCTATTCTAGAGTCTTTAAGAAAAGAATCATGGGTTTCTTTTCTTAACGTCATTCAAAGCGATTGTTTAGCCAAAGCGGGTTACCGTTTCTTAGATAAAACCGAAAAAACCTTTCATGGTACGTTATATACGTTCCTGAATGGTGCCTTCCATGCAACGCAAGATACAAATGCTAGCGCCGAAAGAGATAGTTCAATAGGCCGTTTGGATATTGTTATGGAAGATCAGTACAATGGACAAAACACTGTCTATATATTTGAGTTAAAAGTAGGCAAACCAGCCTGCGAAGCTTTAGAACAAATCTACGATAAAGATTACAGCATGCCATTCAATACATGCTATAAAAAAGTATTTGTGGGCTTAAAATGTGATCCTGTAAGACTTAATATTACAGAAGCAGCTGTTGAAGTACATCAACGTGATGAGGGGCATACCTTTCAGGTTATGCCACGTAAAAACTTTAATGTTAATGCTGTTGGTTATTTTCAAGAAGTAGAATAGCAATGCATGGGAGTAAAGATTTGGGTTCTGTCGCGTCTATAATTTGTGTGATTCGTAGAGGTTGTTACACTTGTAGTAGTTAGGATTTAATCTGACAATTGTTATCTTTGTACAGATATAAATTATGATTATTATGAACATACATCAAAAAATTATCAAACCGAAATTAGGTCTATTGGAACTAGCCAAAACGTTAGGCAACATTTCTTCAGCGTGTAAAAAAGTATGGGTTATAGCCGATATAGCTACTACCG
Source organism: Octonoba sinensis (assembly GCA_038502835.1). Taxonomy (NCBI): domain Eukaryota; kingdom Metazoa; phylum Arthropoda; class Arachnida; order Araneae; family Uloboridae; genus Octonoba; species Octonoba sinensis. Next base: position 84,477,448 of record CM076605.1, on the reverse strand, counting down.
TTTTAAATCCTTGTATGAATTAGGAGGTCAAGAAGCCCTATATGAAATAAGCCGCAAGAAACCTATTCTAGCTAATAGAGTAGATCCTAGCATAGAAAAAGCAGTAGTAGATATGGCTATAGACTATCCAGCCTATGGCCAACTTAGGGTATCGAATGAATTAAAAAAAGAAGGTATTCTTATTTCTCCTGGTGGTGTAAGGTCTATCTGGCTACGCAATGATTTAAACAATATAAAGAAACGGCTTAAGGCTTTAGAGGCTAAAATGGCTCAAGATGGACTTGTTCTAACTGAATCCCAGCTAGCAGCACTAGAAAAACGTAGAAACGAACAAGAAGCATGTGGAGAGATTGGTACAGAACATCCTGGTTACTTAGGTTGTCAAGATACTTATTATGTAGGTAATTTTAAAGGTATAGGTAAAGTTTATACGCAAGTATTTATAGACAGCTATTCTCGAGTAGCTCATGCAAAACTCTATACTGAAAAAACAGCCATCACATCAGCTGATATGTTAAATGATAAAGTGTTACCTTTTTATCAAGATGAAAACGTACCTATCTTGCGTATACTAACAGACCGTGGTACAGAATATAAAGGAAAAATAGAACATCATGCTTTTGAGTTGTTTTTAAGTATAGAGAATATAGAACATACGGTCACTAAAGCCTATTCTCCTCAAACAAATCGCTTCTGCCAACGTTTTAATAAAACGATGAAACAGGAATTCTTTGATACAGCTATGCGTAAAAAGATCTATACGAATCTGGATGATTTTCAAGAGGATTTAGGTAGATGGTTGCATTACTATAATCATGAGCGACCACATTCTGGAAAGTATTGTTACGGAAAAACAGCTAGACAAACTTGGGAGGATAGTAAAGAATTAGTCTTTGAAAGAAATAATCAAATCTCGTATCTTAAAAGCATGACTGACACATTAGACTTAACTGACAACTTTAGACGCTAATTTTTACTGTCTGTCAGATTAAATCCTAACTACTACATATTTGTAAACATTGCTTTACAGAAGAAAAGTTCTTATTGAATGTAAACGTAGGACGACTCAGGTTAAAAAAATAAACATCAAGTCCTCGGCCAAAAACTAGTCGCATCACTTCCTGGCCAACTGCATAGCCCGTTTTACCGGCCAAAGGGAAGCTAACACACTAAATAAGGCGGTGACAATAGCGGTGTATAAAAAATCAACCCCATGCATTTCTATAGGATAGGGGGTAGAACGGCCTGCTCTAGTAAAGGTAATACAGCCAAATTTTTGCTGCAAAAGGCCCAAGCCCCATCCCATAACCATACCATATGCGATACCTTCTAAGGCTATCAAAAGCCCATTATAGAAAATAACCTTGCCTATTTGGCCCGGTGTTGCCCCGAGTGAAGCGAGTATCGCTATATCTTTTTGCTTATGTAATAGGCACATGCATAGCATAAAGAAAATATGCAACGCGGCTAAAAGCAATACCAAAACAAAGACAAACGAGACGGAAAGTCGCTCAATAAAAATAGCTCTACGACGGGTTTCATTTTGTTCATCTCGATGGGTTACCTTATAACCATCTGGTAGTACTTTCGCTATACTTGCTTGGGTACGCTCCAATGCTGCTGCCGCTTTGGGTACAACCTCCCAATAGGTGCGCTTATGGAAACCACCTGTCAATGCTTCCACAAAGTGGATAGGGGTGATGATATATTTACTATCTATTTGCCGCGCTATAGAGAAAATACCATCCACCGCTAAGGTCATGCGCTTGTAGGGACTATTCAGATGGTAGCCATTCTGCTTTGGATAAAAAACCGCTATCCTATTGTTACCAGGTGACCATCGTAAAAACTGGGCAACGCCTATACCCGCAATAGCTGGATCAGATCCTCCAAAAGTAACCGCATCCATGCGGCTACAATTTCTATAAAAATCACTCGCTAGGAAATTAGGCGAAACCCCTTTAATGGTTACAATAGCCCGCTGGCGCTGCAACCCTACCAAGGCAGTAGCTTCTAATACTTCCACAATAGTGGCTATGCCAGAAAGGTGCATAAGCTTATCTTTTAATTTGGCATCATAGGTAAATGTTTTACCTATGGTAGGCTCTATTTTTAACACAGGCGTATAGGCATAAAATAAAGCGGATACCAGCTTTTCCATGCCATTCATGGTAGATAATATAAGTACCAAACTAGCCGTACCCAATGCCATAGTGTAACAAGCCAACCTGGATAATCTATATATCAACCTGGCATGGTCATGCTTTTTAACGTAACGCTTGGCAATAAAAAAAGAAATTTGCATATAAGTTGTAATATATGTAGAATATCAGTAAGCATTAATAGGTTAAATACTACTAAATCGTACTAGCAGGAAATACAAGTACTTGTGTAAATTTAAAAATTGCTCTATTTTTGCCTGCTAAAAGATAGGCCTATAGCCTATCAAAATGCAGTTTATATTAATTTAATTTAATTTTGACTTTTACATTATGTATTGGACACTTGAATTGGTATCGCATTTGGAAGATGCACCTTGGCCAGCTACTAAAGATGAATTGATAGACTATGCCAAACGATCAGGCGCCCCTTTCGAGGTTATTAGAAACTTGGAAGAATTGGACGATGATGATTATCCATATACTTCAATTGAAGAAATATGGCCTGACTACCCAACAGGTGATGATTTTATCTTTAATGAAGATGAATATTAAATCCTGAAGGTCAGAAAATGAGGTAAAAAACGACGCTTCATCCAAGCCGTATATATATTATATACAACCTACGCAGATCCTGATGTAGGATCAGATAACAGCATTCTGTATTTTGTATATGATTTTGGTAGTCATCTTTAGGCAATAAGGCGTTATAGGTTCAGATAACGCCTTACCCTAGATTGCAGCACTGGGCTATTGCGATCCATATCATGCTATAACCATTTAAATAGCTACATCATCCATGCAGAAAAAAAGCAAAGTAACGGCACAATCTATAGGATTAACAGTTGGACTGTTGCTGTCTTGTTGTATACCATATAGGCTAAAGGCAGATACCGCTTATATACTTAACACCATCACCATAACGGTTACAAGCGCTATGGCGCCTACGCCTTCATATCCTTACTTGCGCTTGCTAAAATGGTTGACGCCTACAACAAATACCTCATTCATTTACAGGTACATTACTTTGAAGCCTGGTGCAACTTTTGATAGAGGAGCCCTATTATCGATCAAAAAACGATTACTCGCACTCCCCTACTTTTCAGCTGTATCGGTTACCCGCAAGGGAGTGGATGGCAGCACCCTCCTATCTGATCTAATCATAGAGACCAAGGATCGATTTCCCATAACCTTCGACTTAAGTCTAGATGAGGGGCCGCTACTTAGCATCACCCATCATAATGCATGGGGCTATGGCCATGGTTTTACCCATCAGCTGTTTTTAAAGAAAAGATGGGGTTATGGATGGGTCTATGAGCTACCCAAACTAGATGGGAATTACTTCTTTGGAGGTCAATATTATAACCAAATCGGCCCCAGCAATAGCTATAGATTTAACTACCAAAATCTATGGGTGGGCAAACTATTCGCTATACACGCAAAGGAACCTTTTTATTATTGGACCACCGGGCTAAGTGGCGCCAGGAAACAATTTACGGTTCCTGCTGTGGAAACTAAAGCTTACCCTAATTATACATTGATCTTAGGTAAAATAGGCTGGATAGCGGATGTTTATACCACCCTAAGAGGGGTCTATAGGCTGCATGCTTTGGAACAATTACCCAAAGGAGGCGCTATAGAAATACTATATGGCTATCAAAATGGGAACCATAGACATTATATGGGCATCAATTGTATTAAAAATATAGCAACCCCTACGCTGATACACCTATATTTAAGCTGTGAGTCAGGAACTTTTATTCATAAAAAAAGATTAGAAGAAGCGGTACTTAAACTAGCATTGGCTTATGCTGGTCCACCTATACAAAGCTGTAATGGCGCACGTCAGTTTATGGCTATAGACTATATAGTGGGTTGCCGCATGCCTAAAGAACGCATGTTAGGCATCAGACGCCGCGACCCTGAAGCCTTAGAGGCGCCTGACGATGATAACAGCATGCAAGCACCGATCCATGCACGGCTCAATGTCTATCTAGACACCGCCTTTCATAGGCCCATTATACTAGCTCCTATACGTTTTGTCTGCTTGGGATTTGCGCATTTTATAGCGCTTTATAATCAGAATCACACACTATTGAATCAGACCTGGGTAGACGGCTATGGAATAGGCTTACAATTAGAACATGCAACCATGCCATGGCCAAATCTAGCCGTAAAAATAGGATATAGCCCTTTATTGGGCAAGGTCATACCATCGGTACAATTTGCTACGAGCCAGTTTAAAAATAAAACAGATCCTAAACCTATCCTTGTTGCCTATAGCTAACCGCTCAATTGCTTACCTATGGTCTCTATAGAATGGCTTTATCAGAAATACCTCATGGCACAGTCTGTAACCACAGACACACGTCATCTCATCCCAGGTGTACTTTTTTTTGCGATTCGGGGCCCTCATTTTAATGGCAATGCCTTTGCAGCAGAAGCCCTTGCCAAGGGTGCCCGCTATGTCGTCATCGACGACCCTGCTTATGCCACGCCTCCATCTGATGGTATGCGCCCTCTTTCGCAACCCATTTGTGGTGCGCAATCTTTAGGAGCAACGCAGGCGCGCACCGCAGCATACTCAGGTGTATGCGAGGAGCCTAGACCAGCCCCAAAATGGCTATCAGAAATTGAGTTTCAAAAGCAGGCTATCCTAGTAAAGGATAGCTTGGCGACACTTATCCAACTCGCTGGTTACCATCGGTCACAATATGACTTTCCGGTTATAGCCATAACTGGTTCTTATGGTAAGACTACTACCAAAGAACTGACGCACGCTGTTTTACGAACCACCTATCAAACAGTAGCAACCAAAGGCAACTTAAACACAGCTATTGGAGTAGCTTTAACCCTTTTGTCCATAAGAGCGGATAGCCAAATAGCCGTTATAGAAATGGGTGCTACCCAATTAGAGGATATTGCCTTATGTTGTAGAATAGCACGACCCACGCATGGTCTGATCACCGCTATTGGAGCGGCGCATCTTGAAGGATTTGGGAATATAGCAGGTGTAATAGCGGGTAAAAGTGAGCTATATGACTACCTCTATGCTACAGGGGGAACTATTTTTTTCAATCCCTTAGACCCCTTGTTAGCTACCCTAAGTAAACGATTTAAACAACCTATTGCCTATGACCTTGCACCGATTCAATCGGTAACTGAAACGCCTTATCTAGGCTATCAATCCTCAGAAGGCAAGCGCTTTACCACCCATTTATTAGGAAAACCCCATATCCACAACATAGCCGCAGCGCTATGTGTCGCCCAATATTTTAATGTACCCAGTTCAGCAGCCCATCAAGCCATTCAAGACTATATCCCGATGCATCAACGGATGCAATTGGTAGTCAAAGGGAGCAATCAATTGATTATAGATAGCTATAATTCCAGTCCCGCTTCCGTTCAAGCAGCACTGGATGCATTGTTATCCTTACAGGTGCACTACCGCGTAGTTATATTAGGTGATATGGCTGAGTTAGGGCAAGAGTGCGCTGTTTGGCACCACAAAATTGTGGAACAGCTTGATCAACCCTGCTATGACTGCATACTGCTATGTGGTCCTTTCTTCACCCTTGCTGCCCAAAAGCGATCCAGTGCCCATCCAAAGTTCCATTGTTTTCCAGATAAAGCAGCATTGGCCAGTTATTTAGGCAAACATACCTTTCAAAATAGTGGCATTTTATTAAAAGCCGCCCATAGTACAGCCATACATACGCTTGTAGAAGCGTTGGAATAGCCCTAGACGATCCTTGCATACCAGATTTAGTCTAATTTTGGGCAATTATATGCACTTTTTTGTTATAAATTCAGTAAATTTACATACCTTATATTTATAAGGCTATATGGATAGGTGGGTGAGTGGCTTAAACCAGCAGTTTGCTAAACTGCGGTATGGATTGTTCTGTACCGGGGGTTCGAATCCCCCCCTATCCGCATATTATCTATTTCGGGGCGTAGCGTAGCTCGGTTATCGCGTCTGCTTTGGGAGCAGAAGGTCGCAGGTTCGAATCCTGCCGCCCCGACTGGTGCGCTTAAGGTTCCGTAGCTCAATGGATAGAGTAACTGCCTTCTAAGCAGTAGGTTGAAGGTTCGAGTCCTTCCGGGACCACGCCTATTCCGCTTCTATTTTGGAGCTGCAATAGACTAAGCAAGCTGCTCGATATCAGAGGTGGATAAGCTAGTAGGCAATATAGCAGCTTCTATAGCGCAACCCTTTTCAAGCATAACCTTAGCTATAAGCAAGCAATTTTGTTTTTCTGCCCTTCAGTCTGCTCGCTGGTTTTCCTTGCTTTTCACCTTCTTTTTTGCTCGTAGCGGCAGCATACTGGAAAAAGCAACACCACTTCTTCTCGATCATAGTGCATAAGCATAGCTTTATGCTTACCAAATAACCTACAAAAGGCTATGTTGTGCTTTGGGCTTAAAAACTTGCAGGTTAGTATAGTGCTAGATTAGAGGCTTGTAAAGGAAGGTTCAACTCAATTTAAGAAAGGCCATCGATAAAGTTGGCTATTCACACAATGGCGTCAATGTAAGGCTAGCATATTCCCTGCTTATGGCCTTCGATAAATGAACTGGACACGCAGAAAAACACATAAAACAATCTAGTGTTCAGTGAAAAAAACAGAACTTGCCCACTGCGTGAGCTGGATCTGATTCGATGAAAAATAAATCGTTAAACGACTAGCGTTTTCCTGAAAGTGCCAGGTTCATTTACCGGCGGCCATAATAGCCGTATACTATACTATTTTATTTGAAAATCAGAAAAATACACAGCTTAAGTTGACGTCATTGCCTAATAGGCGCTACTGCAGATTATGATACTTCATTGGGTACTCCTGATAGGTCACCCCCCTTATGGATCAGATCCAGAACCTGTTTTGTCTTGTGCATCACCCATATTAACAGATGTGAGCGCGTGTCCTGTCTGGCCAGGCCCTTGACCACCACCCATATGGCTAGCAACCTGAGGTCCAGAACCTGTTGATGTAGAAATTGGTTCCTGTTTCGTTTTCTGCTTATCCTTAACTATATCATCAGATACAGATTTAGGCAGTTTCTCGTTGGGTTTTGATGATAGTGTATTCTTGACCGCATCAGTCAGGAAACGGCATCGAGTAAAAAAAAGTAGCGAAAAAAAGCAAAATAGAGACAAGGCTCTTTTAGATTTAAATAAAGTTTTCATTTTTGTTTCTATTGTAATGTTATAGTGCAGGCCAACCTACTATCAAGCTAGATAGCGCTTAATAACCTAGCACCTACAGCCTTCTAAAGGCTCAAATATACTATTAAATGCTACCCAGCAATAAATAAGCATATGAACCTTTTTATATGCCGCATGTAAAAATGCAAAGTTACAAAAATTTCTACTATTTTCAAAGAAAAATTCTTAATTGTGTTGCAATAGAAATAATTGTTTATAGACACCTCCTTGTGCCAGGAGGCTGGAATGGGTGCCTTGCTCTACTATTTTTCCTTGCTCCAATACAATAATTTTATCGGCATGGCAAATAGTACTTAACCTATGGGCTACTACAATAGAGGTCTTATCTTTAATGTGTAATTGAAGTCCTTCCTGCAGGTTGCGTTCAGAAGCGGTATCTAAAGCTGAGGTGGCTTCGTCTAGCACTAAGATGGGGGGATTCCCCAATAGGGCTCTAGCCATGCAAATGCGTTGCTTTTGACCACCAGAGAGCCTATTGCCGTTTTCTCCAATAATGGTCTGATAGCCTTTAGGTAAAGCGATAATAAAGTGATGGGCACAAGCTAGTTGGGCAGCTTGTACAACCGCTTCCTTGCCAAACCCTGGCCTATTCAACACAATATTATTAAAGACTGTATCATGAAATAAAATAGATTCCTGGGTGACAACACCCATTAAACGATGCAGCGATGGCTGGCTAATCTTGGAAAGAGGCACCTTATCTATTGTAATGAGACCATCACTTGGATCGTAGAGGCCCGATAAGAGCAACAAAAGGGTAGATTTTCCTGAGCCAGAAGCACCCACCAAAGCTACGGTTTCGCCATTTTGAATGGTAAAATTAATCTGATGTAAGACCTCCTTGTGACCATGATAGGCAAAAGAAACATTTTTAAAGACGATTGTATCCTCAAAGGAGCTAGCTATGCGCTCCGCTGAACTATTTGTATGCTCAGATTGCCTATCTAATAAATCAAAGATGCGCCTTCCAGCAGCCCCCCCCCGTTGTATATGACCGATAGATCTAGCAATCATTTTGATCGGGATAAGGGTTTGAGAACAAATAATGATGTAGGCAATAAACGTACTGGGTGTAAGCATGCTACGATCCAAAAGGATCAAATGGCCTCCATAAGCAAGTATAACGGAAACCGCTGCTACACTTAGGGATGCAGATATAGGTGCCATCATATAGGACTTTTTAGCTACAGCCATATTGGTACGGGCATATAGTTTGCTTTCTTTTTTAAACTGATCAACCGCATATTGCTGCGCACCAAAAAGTTTGATGATCGGAATACCGCTTAAGATGGCTTGAGTCAAACTCATTACATTGCCGAGTAAATGTTGGGTGGCATCTGTCGATTTACGAAGGGATTGTATAATCTGCGCAACGGCCCACCCGACAATGGGTAAAAATAATAGGGTAAAAAGACTCAGCTTTGGAGAGATATAAAATAGCACGACAAGGTAACAAAAAAGTTGCGTGGGGTCCTTTAAAAATAGCCGCAACGTATCGGCTACTGCATGTTCAATTTCTTGAATGTCAACAGTAATACGCGCTACTATATCGCCTTTTTTGTTATCGGTAAAGTATTGGACCGGAAGATCGATACTCTTTTGAAAGAGGGCCAAACGTAAATTACGGACTAACTGGATGCGCACTTTAGCCATGGTGATATCGGCTATATAGCTAAACAACCCACTGATGGCATGGGATGCCATAAACAATAGTGCCAATAAACAGAGTGCGCTTACCTTACCGTAATCAATAATGATTTGTATAAAATAGTAGTTAAATAAGCGGGTACAATAGCCAAGCGCTAGCTGCCATTTTGGTCTTACTGGTTCTTGTAATAGCAAAGTGTTCAACTCCTCTTGGTTAAATAATACCTTTAACAAAGGAATGACCAAACCATAGGTAACCAAGCCAAAAACGACAGATAAAAGAATAGCACAAAAATAATACAAAACGCGCTTCCTTAAAGGTCCTGCGTAACCTATAATCCTAAAATAAATGCGCATGAAAAGGATTTTAAGCGATCAGCCCTCTACAAAAAGATCACTGGCTATTTTATCAGCCAGTAATTTACCACTATTTGTTAAATAAAGTATAGGGCCGGTCAAATAGGCCAATTCTAAAAGGATAATTTTTTCTAAATAATCCTTTTGGGTAACCATTAAGTCAATAGCATATTGTTCATAAATCCAATTTAGGTCACATCCCCAGCAGGTTCTGATGCTGGTCATAATGTATTCATTTACATGATTGGCTAGGGTTAAGGTTTCTTCTGTATAGGGTAGCTTACCATTTTGAATGGCTTGAATATATAATGCATTATGGGCAATATTCCATTGTCTTTGCCGGCCATTATAGGCATGTGCACCGGGTCCTATGCCTATATATGGCCCTGCTTTCCAGTAGTTTGTATTGTGTCTGGAATATTTTTCTGGCTTACAAAAATTAGAAATTTCATAGTGCAGATAACCTTGTTTGCTACAGGTTGCTATAGCTAATTCAAACTGTTCTGCGGTTAAGGTTTCGTCTGTTTCAATGATTCGGCCTTGTTTATGCCAATAGCCAAATACGGTTTTAGGCTTAATGGTCAAACAATAGGCAGAAATATGTTCTGGTTCTAGCAGTAGGGCTTGTCTTAAATCGGCATACCAATCGAGCGTCGTAGTACCAGGGATCGCATAGATAAGATCTATATTTAAATTATTAAAGCCAGCAGCACGCGCCCACGCTACGCTGCTTTGGGCCATGGCACTGGTATGGGCTCTGTTCATATAACGCAGTGCCTGATCACGAAAGGATTGTATGCCTATGCTGAGCCTATTCACACCTATTTGATACAAGCCTTGCAATTTTTCAAGTGTTAGATCATCGGGGTTTGCCTCGAGTGTGATTTCTACGGCTGGTGCTATAGGAAAAGATCGTACCACTTGATTGAGTAATTGCTCTATTTCTCTAAGGGTTAATAGGGAAGGCGTACCGCCACCAAAATAAATAGTGGTAAGGGGAACTCGGTCTAAATAATCCTGCCGTAACGCAATTTCTTTCAGCATACTATCAACTACCAAGGCTTTGCGTTGCAAGTTTGTACTAAAGTGGAAATCACAATAGTGGCAAGCTTGCTTGCAAAATGGAATGTGCAGGTAGAGACCGGCATGCGTTTTTGTTTCTTTTTTGATCAAGGGAAGGGCATCTGGTGATTATAATACAAATTAGTAATAAGACCTGCTGCGCGACTTAGTAATAAGACCTGCTGCGAAACCTATTGCTACTGGAAGTTTTGGTGCTGCATTTTCTCTACGCTCCTGAAATAGAGCCGAGTATTCTGGTGACCACGCCTCTTCTAAAAATTGCGCATCCTAATTAGATCGCGCAAAAGATCTATAAACTGCTTTCGACATGCTACCCCCGCTGGAAAGGTACACGTCGATTCGGTGGTTACATTTTGTCTAGCGCGTTGCGGTTTTACGCGCTATGACTCCTGCACATTCTGCAGCATAAGCAGGTTCCGAAAAAAGTCTAACGACAGCTGTTTAAGACTTACAGGTTAATAAAGTTTATTAAAAAATTTTGATAAAAATATTATTTATTTTTCTGATAATGATTTACAAATAGATAATCTTTATCAAAAGTTGTAGCTTTCATGCAAAATAGATAAAATTTTATACGCTTTTACTACTGATAGTGGGGTCTAATCTATCCATTCATTTTGCGTATTCTTAAGCTAAACGTAATCTTTAAATTGTTAATCAATTATTTTTTTTGTAGTAGTTAGGATTTAATCTGACAATTGTTAACTTTGTACAGATATAAATTATGATTATTATGAATTTACATCAAAAAATTATCAAACCGAAATTAGGTCTATTGGAACTAGCCAAAAGGTTAGGCAACATTTCTTCAGCGTGTAAAAGTATGGGTTATAGCCGAGATAGCTACTACCGTTTTAAATCCTTGTATGAATTAGGAGGTCAAGAAGCCCTATATGAAATAAGCCGCAAGAAACCTATTCTAGCTAATAGAGTAGATCCTAGCATAGAAAAAGCAGTAGTAGATATGGCTATAGACTATCCAGCCTATGGCCAACTTAGGGTATCGAATGAATTAAAAAAAGAAAGTATTCTTATTTCTCCTGGTGGTGTAAGGTCTATCTGGCTACGCAATGATTTAAACAATATAAAAGAAACGGCTTAAGGCTTTAGAGGCTAAAATGGCTCAAGATGGACTTGTTCTAACTGAATCCCAGCTAGCAGCACTAGAAAAACGTAGAAACGAACAAGAAGAATGTGGAGAGATTGGTACAGAACATCCTGGTTACTTAGGTTGTCAAGATACTTATTATGTAGGTAATTTTAAAGGTATAGGTAAAGCTTATACGCAAGTATTTATAGACAGCTATTCTCGAGTAGCTCATGCAAAACTCTATACTGAAAAAACAGCCATCACATCAGCTGATATGTTAAATGATAAAGTGTTACCTTTTTATCAAGATGAAAACATACCTATCTTGCGTATACTAACAGACCGTGGTACAGAATATAAAGGAAAAATAGAACATCATTCTTTTGAGTTGTTTTTAAGTATAGAGAATATAGAACATACGGTCACTAAAGCCTATTCTCCTCAAACAAATGGCTTCTGCGAACGTTTTAATAAAACGATGAAACAGGAATTCTTTGATACAGCTATGCGTAAAAAGATCTATACGAATCTGGATGATTTTCAAGAGGATTTAGATAGATGGTTGCATTACTATAATCATGAGCGACCACATTCTGGAAAGTATTGTTACGGAAAAACACCTAGACAAACTTGGGAGGATAGTAAAGAATTAGTCTTTGAAAGAAATAATCAAATCTCGTATCTTAAAAGCATGACTGACACATTAGACTTAACTGACAACTTTAGACACTAATTTTTACTGCCTGTCAGATTAAATCCTAACTACTACAATTTATCAACAGTAATTTTTGCTTTGTTGGACATTATCAATAAAAAATATGTTTCACGTGAGCCTATCCTCTCTATGATTTTTTTCTCCAATTTCATGGCCTTATTTTTTATGTTTCCAACAGCATATTATTACTGGAAACAACTTGGTTTTTATCAACTACTATTATTAGGAGCTTTAGGAATTGGTAGTAACCTTATCCTATATTTTCCTATTAAAAGCCTTTGAACTATCATATGTGGTTTCTTTAGCACCTATTAGATGATAGGGCGAATATGGCTTTCTATTTTAGATAGGTTGTTGGGTTCAAACCAGGTGATGTGTTGCTCTTTTTTAAACCAAGTCATTTGTTTTTTTGCATATTTTTTGGTATTGGTTTTGATATGGTTGATTGCTTCTTGTAAGCTGTACCTGCCATCCATATAGTCGAATAATTCTTTATAGCCCAATGTTTGTAAGGCATTGGCAGTTTTGTAGGGATAGAGTGCTTCAGCTTCTTGCAGCAATCCTTGTTCCATCATAGCATCCACACGCAGGTTGATGCGTTCATATAGTAAGGTTTTGTCTTGGGTGAGCCCTATGGTTAGGGTGTTAAATGGCCTGGTTTCTTTTGTAGGTTGTTTGCGTAGGGTGGAATAGGGTTGGCCTGTACCCAGGCAAACCTCTAATGCTCGGATTACCCTGTTAGGATTTTTAAGGTCTACCATGCTATGGTAGGTAGGGTCTTTTTCTGCCAGCAGTTGGGTGAGGTAGGGGAGTCCTTTTTCTGCTAGAGTAGCATTTAGGGCAGCACGTAGATTGGGGGGGAGGGTAGGCATTTCAGCTAACCCTTCACAGAGTGCTTTTAGGTAGAGTCCAGAGCCACCGGTTGCAATCACTACATCATGATGGGCGAAAAGGCTATCGAGTTTTTGTAGGGCTTCTTTTGCAAATTTACCCGCTGTATAGCTTGCTTGAAGGGGCAAAAAAGATAAAAAATGGTGGGGGATGCCGCGCATTTCAGCTTGGGTAGGTTGCGCGGTACCAATCACTAGGTCACGATAAAATTGCCTGGAATCAACAGATATAATCTCTGTTTGGAGCGCTTCAGCCAGTTGAATAGAGCGCGCGGTCTTGCCTATAGCGGTTGGGCCCACTATAAGGATTAAGTGCTTACGCGTGGAGGTGATGGTAGGGTTTTGCATGGTTCAGGAAATAGTTAATTATTGAGCGGTATCTGTTCCCCCCCCCCCCCCCCCCCCGGTTTAGTAGTTAGGATTTAATCTGACAGGCAGTAAAAATTAGTGTCTAAAGTTGTCAGTTAAGTCTAATGTGTCAGTCATGCTTTTAAGATACGAGATTTGATTATTTCTTTCAAAGACTAATTCTTTACTATCCTCCCAAGTTTGTCTAGGTGTTTTTCCGTAACAATACTTTCCAGAATGTGGTCGCTCATGATTATAGTAATGCAACCATCTATCTAAATCCTCTTGAAAATCATCCAGATTCGTATAGATCTTTTTACGCATAGCTGTATCAAAGAATTCCTGTTTCATCGTTTTATTAAAACGTTCGCAGAAGCCATTTGTTTGAGGAGAATAGGCTTTAGTGACCGTATGTTCTATATTCTCCATACTTAAAAACAACTCAAAAGCATGATGTTCTATTTTTCCTTTATATTCTGTACCACGGTCTGTTAGTATACGCAAGATAGGTATGTTTTCATCTTGATAAAAAGGTAACACTTTATCATTTAACATATCAGCTGATGTGATGGCTGTTTTTTCAGTATAGAGTTTTGCATGAGCTACTCGAGAATAGCTGTCTATAAATACTTGCGTATAAACTTTACCTATACCTTTAAAATTACCTACATAATAAGTATCTTGATAACCTAAGTAACCAGGATGTTCTGTATCAATCTCTCCACATGCTTCTTGTTCGTTTCTACGTTTTTCTAGTGCTGCTAGTTGGGATTCAGTTAGAATAAGTCCATCTTGAGCCATTTTAGCCTCTAAAGCCTTAAGCCGTTTCTTTATATTGTTTAAATCATTGCGTAGCCAGATAGACCTTACACCACCAGGAGAAATAAGAATACCTTCTTTTTTTAATTCATTCGATACCCTAAGTTGGCCATAGGCTGGATAGTCTATAGCCATATCTACTACTGCTTTTTCTATGCTAGGATCTACTCTATTAGCTAGAATAGGTTTCTTGCGGCTTATTTCATATAGGGCTTCTTGACCTCCTAATTCATACAAGGATTTAAAACGGTAGTAGCTATCTCGGCTATAACCCATACTTTTACACGCTGAAGAAATGTTGCCTAACCTTTTGGCTAGTTCCAATAGACCTAATTTCGGTTTGATAATTTTTTGATGTAAATTCATAATAATCATAATTTATATCTGTACAAAGTTAACAATTGTCAGATTAAATCCTAACTACTACAAAAATCCTTATTAACCAGTGACGTCGTGAATAGATAAATCCATTTTATTGGGTTGGCTCAAAAATTTTTTCAGCATTTTGTGTCGTGATAGCTGCCACTTCTGCTAAGGTTACTTGTTTGACCATTGCCAGTTTTGTCGCTGTGTAGTATAAGTAGCTTGGTTCATTGCGTTTACCTCGATAAGGTTCCGGTGCTAAGTAAGGACTATCTGTTTCTAAAACCAAATGTTGGAGATCTATAGCGGCTATTGTTGCAGCTAATCCACTTTTCGGCATCGTAAGCATCCCGCTAATGCCTAGTGCAAACCCCAACTGTATACATGCTTCTGCTTCTTGCAAGCTTCCTGTAAAGCAGTGAATCACCCCCTTTAGGCTACCATCTTGCTCTGTTTCCAATAAGTGGATCACTTCTTTAAAAGCATTTCTACAGTGAATAGATAGAGGAAGGTGATGGCGCTTAGCTAGAGCAAGCTGTATCCTACATGCTTCCTGTTCTTCCGCCAACAAAGCAGTATCATGGTATAGGTCTATACCAATTTCTCCTACTGCTATAAACCCACCTTTATCAAGCCATTCCTCTACTAGGTATAACTGTTTGGTAAAATCTTTTTTGATATGGCAAGGATGGATGCCCATCATAGGTAAACAAGGATATTGTGCAGCCACATCCATCATCCTTTCAATGGTCTCTTCATCTATATTGGGCATATAGATTTTTTTTATATGATGCTTTTGTGCACGTTCTAAAACCAGTGGCAACTCAAGATCATATATATGTGCATGGGTGTCAATAAATTGCATAATCTATTAGATTTAGTAGCGCTTCAAAAGAAGCCTAATGGTTATCTACTAATGCTGCTCTGGTACCCAACTCTATAACCTCTATATTGTGAATCCTTTTGTCGTTTATCTCAAAACGCAATAGGGTACGCATATAATGAGAACTATGGCGTCCAGCAGCACCAGGGTTAAGATAAAGCAGGGGAGGACGCTTGATGTCATGCATCACCCGTAAAATATGTGAGTGACCACTGACTAAAATATCAGGTTGTGTTTCGCTCAATTTGCAACGTATTTGTGGTGTATATAACGGCGGATGACCAGCTATATGTATCAGCCATATATGAACTTGTTCACATTGAAATGATTGAAATTCAGGATATTTTTGTCTTATTGTGCAGTCATCAATATTGCCATATACTGCTCTAAAATAGTTAAAACGATCGAACTCAGTTAGCAATTCGGGGTCACCAATATCTCCTGCATGCCATACCTCGTCACACGTTTCAAAGTGATCAAAAATTTTAGGATCAAGCCACCCATGCGTATCTGCCAGCAAACCAATTTTCATGTCTTTATCTTGTGCCAATTGTTTAATCTACACCTACCTACTCTTATGTATAAGGTTAAGATACAAATATAATTGTCGAAAGCAAGGCAGTATAGTGGCGCTTAGCGTTGGGGTTTCCGTTTGATAAATAGCCCTATAATAGATTGTCGTACTTGTCTCCTTTATCGCGCACATTCTAAGGCTAGTAACTTTTTTTTTACAGCTATCCCTGTAGCATAGCCCCCTAACGATCCATCACTTCTAATGACTCTATGACAGGGTAGCATAATAGACAAAGGATTTTTAGCGATAGCTGAAGCTACTGCTCTAATGGCATTTGGGTAGGCCGTTAGAGCAGCAAATGCTTTGTAAGTGCATACCCCCCCATAGGGAAGATTTAGTAAAGCGTTTCATGTATTTATTTGAAAATCAGTTCCATTTAGCTTGTAATCAATTGTAAATGCAGTCCTTTTTAAAGTAAAATAGCCATCCAATTGCAGCTTTATTTCGTTGAAGACTGCTATATCGTTGTTGTATTGCCATGGATGTTGTATAACAGGAAACGGTTGCGCTCCTTCCAAGTATAAACCCGTTAATTGGTTGTTATGGGCGGTTAACAAAATTTTGCCAATGGGCGCTGTGGTATAGCTATAGTATAGCATATCGTTTGGTAGTTCCATATTTTTTAAAAAGTTATAAACCGTAGCTTTATATAAAAACTTGCGGCTATCATAGCCTTTTTATACTATACTATATTTTATGCGGAAAGCAATGCAGTATTTTACTTAAGCTGAAGCCACGTGCTATTCAATATGCTGTTATAACTTAAAATAGTAGCTTCTGTCCATCTATTGCGTACGGGTGGTTGACTATGTTTTTTAGTTTTTCTAGTCAATAGACTCATAAAGTTAGGTATAAAATATACAAAGCCTATTTTTTCGTAGGCATAGATAAAATATTGTTTTTATTGTAAAAATTTTAATTTTATTAAAAAATTGCTTAATCTTAGGTTTAAAGCAAAATGCAAAATGGCCTTCTTTAGGCACACTACTACTGCTGATAATTTGCACATCAACTCGGTGCTTATAGCCTTACCTATCTCTGGTGGGCTTCGCTTTTCCATGCCCTATCTCTTAGAAACTGCTCAGTATAACCGACCTACGTAAAAGATGCCTAGTGAAATAGGTCTATCAAAAAGCAGCCATCACCCCATTTATTTTTATTTCTTATGTCTATAAAAAAATATTTTTTCTTTTCTATGCTGGTAGGTTGTGTTAAGAAATCGCCTCCGCATTTAAAGCAATATAAGCAAGTGTCTGTTACGAATCAGCAAGACGCAGCTCCTAAGCAGTCTAATCTCCTAGCTAAAGAGATAAGCAATGTGGGAACAAGTGGTAGGGAAGATAATATAAAAGGCAGTAGTACGAGCCATTCAGGCAGCAGTAGCATTGGTTTACATAGCAGTGGAAGCAACGCCAGTAGTATAAGGTAACAGTGGAAGCCATTCGGACGGCAGTAGCTTTGGTTTATATAGCAGTGGAAGCAACGCCAGTAGTATAAGGTAACAGTGGAAGTTATTTAGGCGGCAGTAGCTTTGGTTTATATAGCAGTGGAAGCAACGCCAGTAGTTATAGGTAACAGTGGAAGTCATTCAGGCGGCAGTCTGGGTAGTTCAGCAGGCAGTAGTAGCGGTGTAAGTGGCTCAAGTAGCAGTGGAGGTTATAGTAGGTCAAACGACAAGAAACAAGCAGCCGCAATTGAAAAAACCAAAATAACAGTATCTATACCCAAAGAAACAAGTAAGCCAAAAGCATTTATACAAGAAGAAACAGATAAGCTTATAGCAGCTTGTTGTAATCCTAAAACTACGGTTAATCAGATTCAAGACTTAATCAATAGAGGCGCGGATCTACAGACAAAAGACAAGGATAATAAGATTGTTTTAATGTATGCTGCACAAAAAGGTGTGCATATAGAGGTTTATAAAGAGCTATTAAAACATGGTGCGGCAGTAAATGCAAAAAATGACGAGGACTGGACGCCTTTAATATATGCTGTAAAGTATCGTCGTAAAGAGATGGTTAAACTATTATTGGAGCATGGGGCTGATGTGAATGCAATTGATAAATGTGATAAAGAATCTGCTTTAATTAATGCTGTAAAAAATAATCATGCAGATAGTGTTAAGCTCTTATTAGAATATAAAGCTGATGTAGATCTAATAGATTGTTCTCATTATACTCCTTTAATCCGTGCTAAATCAGAAAAAATTGTTCGATTGTTATTGGATCATGGTGCAAAAGTAGATGCAATCATTAAAATCTTTGATCCTGGGGAAAAGCGTGGCATAAATAGATACTTTGAAGTAACTGCGTTAACGCTGGCTATGCAGGAGAAAAATTTCAAAAAAGCTGAATTATTATTAAAATATAACGCCAAGCCAAGTTTAGCAGGTAAGGATAACCCAACATCTTTAACGTCTGCCATTGAGGGTAACTATCTAGAGGGTGTAGAACTTTTACTCCAATATAAAGACAAACTAGATCAGTCAGATATTGAGCATGCATTAAGCATTGCAAAAGGTCCGATTAAAGACTTATTAAATCAAAAGCTGAAACAAGGCTGAAGTGTGATGGGTATAGCTTATACGGAAATAGGGGCCTTTATAGCAGGATGATGTATATAGTTTAGTAATGTAAAATCCTCATAAACAAACTCAAAAAGATCTCTTACGCTTTCTCTAAGCTGCATAGTGGGCAAGGTATAAGGCATACGTTTGAGTTGCAGATTTGCTTGCGCTAAATGGTTATGGTATAGGTGGGCATCCCCCAGGGTATGAATAAGCGTACCAGCTTTTAGCCCACATACCTGCGCCATCATCATGGTTAATAAGGCGTAAGAAGCTATGTTAAAAGGTACACCTAAAAAAACATCTGCACTACGTTGGTAGAATTGGCAAGATAGTTTTCCATGGGCTACGTAAAATTGAAAAAAAGCATGACAAGGTGGTAAGGCCATGTTAAGAATTTCACCCACATTCCACGCGCTTACCAACAATCTACGTGAGTCAGGGTTCTTTTTGATTTCCTCTATTATCGCGCTTATTTGATCAATTTTTTTACCCGTTGCTGTAGGCCAGCTTCTCCACTGGTAGCCATAAATCGGACCTAGTCTGCCTTCCTGAGTTGCCCATTCATCCCATATGGTAACCCCATGTTGCTGTAAATAAGAAATATTTGTATTCCCGCTTAAAAACCAGAGTAATTCATATATAATAGAGCGCAGATGCACTTTTTTAGTTGTAAGCAATGGAAATCCTTCCTCTAAGTTAAAGCGCATCTGGTAGCCAAAAACACTCTTGGTGCCCGTTCCAGTCCTATCTTTTTTATCCACGCCCTCTTCTAAAATATGTTGCAGCAACCTTAAATATTGTTTCATTAGTATGGTTTATCTTTTGCTCGTTTAGGATCGGAATTTATGCCAATTCCAATCTGGAAGCAAGTTTTTTACTTTTTTATTAATAGACCGCTTGCCAAACCTAATGGTTAATTTTTAGGAGCAGCGCACTCGCCAGCATACTAGCTCTATGTGAGAAGCATAGACCAGCTTCGAAAATCAAAATGGCCATTAGAAATAGGTTGCGCAGAAGGTCTAATCTTTCCCCTATAAAAATCACGCATACGCTTACCTTTAAATGTAGCCCAATTTTAACCAGTTATAGCCCTGAAAACCATTAGTATAAACTATGTAATATTACAAAATACCATGCGCTTTTTGCCTAAGTAGGCAACTTTTTGTTGCGCGCTTTATCAAAAAGCAAGTAGGATAACCATGCCTTGGATCCAGTAAAAAGCAGTTTTATCGCTTGGTTTGTTTTTTATAAAAAAAAACTTATAATGGGAGTTACCGTTAGTGTTGTAACTACTTTGTTAATCTTTATGAATGGTTGTATGATATGTTTTGATAGCTCCCTATGTATAGTGGCAGTTTTTTGGTATTAACCTTGTTGGTAGGTATTTATTTTAGTAGAAAGCAAACTGCCTTTAGAGAATATGCAGTCGGGAATAAGCAATTTGCTACGGCTACCCTGGTTTTCACTGTTTTAGTTACTTTGTATGGGGGAGGAGGGTTATTACGTAATGTAGCGTGTATTCATAATGTTGACTTATGGTGGATCATTATTACGTTATTGTCTTGTTTTAGTTTGTGGATGGTTGGCAAATTAGCTTTGCGTATGGGGCCATTTATGCACCACTTCTCTATAGCAGAGACCATGGGCCATGTCTATGGTAGATATCCAAGGATGGTAATGGCTCTCTAGTTGGCATCTGTAGTACTATCGTTATTGTTACCATGCAAATCACAGTAATATCCCAGGCGTTTGGTATATGTGTGGAGGTAATCAACCCCTATATCATGCCTATTCTCGCCACCTTGCTCCTTACTTTTTATTCTACATTTGGTGGGGTCCGTGCTGTCACCTTTACAGGTGTATTGCAATTTATAACTTTTTCCTTTACTATCCCTCTTTTAGCTTGGTTTATGTTTCTAAACGTAGATAAACCCGTTGCAGAAATCCTTCCTATATTGCAAAACCATCCTAAATTTCAATTTAGCAATGTATCCCATTTTGATCGCCAGCTAGTGGCTATGTCGTTGCTCATTTTATCTCTAATCGCTTCTTCTATATTACCACAACTTATGCAGCGCGTTTATATGTCTTTCTAGCCCGCTTCAAGCTCAAGAGGTTTTTTCGTATGCCACAATCTTCAGCATCATTATATCAATTTTTATTATTCTGATTGGTCTATTCATTTTTGTAAGTGCACCTGATTTGTCAAAAGACGAGATTTGGAGCTATAGTATGGAGCACATGCTTCCTCTTAAAGGGTTGTTTGGCATTAGCTTATTGGCCATGGCGATGTCTACGGCTGATTCTGCCTTAAATACTTGTTCGATTATGGTTAGCTATGATATGGTGCAAGTCCTATGCAACAAGCAAGAAGTAACAGATAGGTTTCAGCTTAAAATAGCAAGATGGGCTGCCCTTGTGGTAGGTCTATTGCCTATGATAGTAAATTTTTACTGCAATGACCTCTTGCAACTGTTCTATTTGGGGCTTGATGTTTGTATACCTATTGTAACTGCTCCTTTTTTGTTGGCTATATTTGGATTTCGAGGTACTTCCCGTACTGCTTTGATTGGAATGGCTACCGGTCTACTAACTGTTTTGGCTTGGAAAATATGGGTCGAACCGCTAATAGAACTGGATAGTTCCTTTTTGGCTATGGTAGCTAATAGTTTGGCGATGATGGCTGCCCACTACCTTCTGAAACAGCCCAAAAGCGCTGGTTGGGTTAAAGCAGATAACACGTTTAAACAAATTCAACAAGAAAATGCCCGTAAGCGCGCAGAACGCAAAGAAGCGATTAAAAATGCTTGGGCGAATCGAAAAGTCACTTTGGCTACGCTGCGCCCCAGTGATAGTACCTTGCGTTTAACCGGGATTTATATGATTGCTACTACTATTGTCGGGTATTGGTTTATTCAACCAGGTCATATTTATTGTGCTGTATGTCAAGTTCTTTTAGGTTCTCTTTTTACATCGTATGGTATATTTGCCCGCTATGAAACTTTCTTTAGCCAAGAAAGTCCAGCTTGGGTAATTGGTTTATGCTGGCTAATAGACTGTGCTTTTTACTTGCCTCTAAATTTGCTTTGGTATTGGTGCCATCTGGTGGATCCCATCTTTAGCGCATCTTTAGCTTTGGCTCATTATGCTGTAATCTTATGGGTATTGCCACTCTACCTAGGCATACGGGTGGTCTCCATTGCATTATTAGTAAACATTTATCCTATCTCTGTTGGATTGTCCTTTCCGGTTTTTTCTTCTCTATTTCCGTTATTTATGGTAACCCTATTGGTAGTTGCCCTTATTATTTGTTTTAAAGTCAAGGTAGGTAGCTATAGGGTTCAGAATCTTTACTTAAAAAACCAAGATAAAATTCGGGCATCCCAAAAATTGAAAGCATCCCTTTATGATTTGGCTGTCGTGCCATCTGCTGCACTCAATCTACCTAAAGGCTACGGCTCTATTTTAGAACAAGTAATAGGTAAGGTTGAGCAAGCGGTATCATTTTTAGATAGCAATACTCCCCTTGATAAGCAAGATTTTCGGAGTATTATTAATAAGTTCTATGATTGGGCAGCTTATTTCAATAGAAGAGAAAAAGTTAAAGACCATGCACTATTGCAGCCTACTAAAATTACTTTAGATAAGTTAATTCGTAAGGTAGAGTTTGCTTTGTCCCAAGAGGTGGCGCATCCACCTAAACTGTTTGTAGAACAATTTAAAGGGTCTAGTGACTGCCCATCCCCCTATATTATAGGCGACATCAATCAACTCATCTATTTATTGGTTCAAGTTGTATTGCGTGTTGGTAGAGGTTCTGCTACGCCACTTGTTAGCATACAATTGCATCCCACGATTTTGCAATTTAAGCAAGCGGACTCTATTGATGGCAGTTATCCTCCTTGCATGTTTTTTCAAGCTACTGCTCTGGTAATAAGCCAGGCTGCTACGCCCCCTGAGGCGTTGCCCAAAGTAAAGAGCATCTATGATGATACGATAGACGTTCTAGGGGTTGCAGGGCATCCAGATTCGCCATCATCTATAGATCTTCAACAGGAAACCATAGCTAGTATTGTTGGAGCCCATTATGGCTATTTAGAATATGGTGTGGGTCAGCAGCAGTCCACTATGCTACTCGTATTGCCTAATGATGTAACGGATATTCTGGATAAGATGACTGCTAAGCTACCTATAGATTGCTTAACCTTAGAAACCCCGGTCACCCCTAAAGAGCAAGCCGATTCCATGATGGAGTTAATGCAGTTCCATGACCATGTGGCTCAATTTTCTAATGACATGGATCCTATTGATGTAGGTACCATTTCCGGTTTATTGCTATTACTGCGGCAGCACTTTGGCCTGAAGCGGCATGCTTCCGGTCAATTATTTTATGTACGTGTGGTAGGTATTTCCAAACTAGTGGTTGAATGGGTTTTTCACTCTCCTAAGGTTATTTATGCCTCCTTGCTCTATGAGTTGTTGCGCCACACCTGTTTGCCGCTTTCGTATGTCAGAGACCACTATAATTTAGGTGTTTATGCTTTTGTATTAAATGTGTTGGGTATTGATAAACGTCAAGCGTTAGAGCATCCTTCTTTGCTTTATCTGGAAAATCGTCTGGAGGAAGCCATAAAGGAAGACAATGTACAGCTTTCCGTACTTTTTATAAAGTTGGCTGAACGGCTTTATGACTTACGTCATGCTTCAGGTTATATCCATCTAACAGAAGTAATGCATATGGCGCAAGAAACGCTGGCTATAGATGTTAAGTTAGCCAATGCATACTTGGATCCAGAGGTAGGAATAGCACTAGAACAAGCAGCGAATCAAGCGCTAAAATTTTGTAAATCTAAAAGTAAAGATCGAGATCAAGATCGTGAATGAGGGTCTTCTATTGGCTACAAAAGCTTTTATATCCACTGAAAAAGTAGCTAACTTTGCATGAGTTATTCTATAGACCTCCTGCAAAACCTATTGGTTAGTTTTTAGGAGCAGCGCAGTCTCCAGCATACTAGCTCTATTTGATGAAGCATAGACCAGCTTCGGCGCCAAAATGGCTGCTAGAAATAGATTGCGTAGGAGCGCTTATGAGATTTGCAGCTATTTTGTATTTAGTTCATTCCGAACATATGTACTATGATCGTTAGCCAAAAAACCATTCAAGCCGTTCAACATGTTGCGCGTATTGAGGAGGTAGTTGCTGATTTTGTATCCCTTAAAAAAAAAGGACAAAATTACTGGGCTTGCTGTCCGTTTCATCATGAACAGACCCCTTCTTTTTCGGTATCTGCTACAAAAGGATTTTATAAATGTTTTGGATGTGATGCTTCTGGAGATGCTATCACCTTTATACAGCAAATAGAAGGATCTACTTTTGTAGAGGCTATTACCTATCTTGCTCAAAAGTATGGCATACCTGTTACATCATCGGCAGATGGCCCCCATGACTTACAGGAGTATCAAGCAAAAGAAAGCCTTCATATTCTGCTGAATTTGGCCAAAGAGTATTATACAGATCTATTGTGGCATCATCCAGAAGCCGCTAAAGTAGCCCTATCCTATTTGGACCAACGGGCCATTCCATCTGAAATAGCCAAAAAGTTTGAGTTAGGCTATAGCCTGGATAGCTGGAATGGGTTCTATACCTTTGCCATAGGAAAAGGTGTAACGCTAGCGCAATTGGTTGCCGCAGGGCTGGTAGTCCAAAATGGCACCAAGGTGTATGACCGTTTTCGAGGCAGGTTGATGTTTCCTATTCACAACAGTAGTGGACAAGTGGTTGCCTTTGGTGCACGCCATGTAGCTATTAGACCGCTTTCGCCACCGAAACTGCCCTTAGAAATGGAGGATCGATCTGCTGCTGTAGCTAGTCCTAAGTATATTAATTCATCTGAAACCCTTGTTTACCAAAAGGGTAGGTTATTATATGGCCTTTCTTTTGCCAAGCAGGCCATTAAACAGGCAAACCATTGTTACTTAGTAGAAGGGTATACCGATGTATTGGCCTTTCATAGGGCAGGTGTAGAACAGGTAGTCGCTTCTGCTGGTACGGCCCTTACAGAAACACAGATAGAGACCTTAGCCCGTTATACTACTAAGGTAACACTGGTGTTTGATGGAGATCAAGCCGGTATTCAAGCTGCTTTTCGTGGTATTGATAAATTGTTAACCAAAGGACTTGAAGTAAAGGTTATTTTGTTGCCTTCAGGAGAAGATCCGGATAGCTATCTACATAGGGTAGGCATAGATGCTTTTAACCATTATATCCATTGTTCTGCCCAAGACTTTATTACCTTTAAGGCTAGTTTGCTACTCAATCAATCGGTTGAGCAGGGTCCAGTAGAACAAGCAAAGGCGATACGGGAGATCGTCCAAACCATTGCAGCGATTCCAGATGAAATAACACGCACCCTATTTCTTAAAAAGTGTAGCAAGCTTTTTTCTATAGAGGAAGCACTGCTTTTTACTGCCTATCATGCATTGCGTGATCAAACTACGGTGGTATCCCAGCCCAAAAAGTTATTCCCCAAACCTTATGGTAGGCCAAAAAGTAATCCATATCTAGACCCCAAGAACCTTCCTTTGACCAGTAAGCTTACTGCAAGTATTGAAGCCTATGAGCGGGAAATTATGCGCATTCTGTTGACCTATGGTGCTACTAAATTGTCTGAAAAACAACAACTATATGAATATATTCTAGTAGAGTTGGCTGATGTGACCTTTCGGTCTACTGATTGCAAAGTGCTTTTTGATTATTGTAAAGATTTGTTCAAGCAAGGTAGTGTGGTGGACATGCAGTCTTGTTTAGATAGTAGGGAAGAAACCATTAGAAAAATAGCCATTGATTTGACCGCTTCTCCCCATGATATTAGTGAAGCTTGGGTTAAAAAGTATGGCATTTATGTTATAGAAGAGGGTCAAAATGCACAAAAAATGAGTTTAGAGGTGATCCTTAGGCTAAAAATTCGCTTGGTACAAGAGCTTATTGAACAAAATAGAGCAGCACTTAAAAACGAATTAGCTGCAGATGAGGAGGCCGAGCTACTCCAAGTCCATCAATTGCTTAAAGATTCTGAGTGCAGGATTGCCAAACAGCTGGGTACTGTGGTGGCGCAATAGATCTTTTTTAAAAGCCCCTTGCATCTACCAGCCCAATCCCTTACTTAATTTGTTCCAAAGTACCCATCGTTATTAAGGGTAAACATTTCACTTGAGGTTACTTTAAAGTTATTTTGTTGATCCTTTTGATGGACTTGAATAAGCTGCCTCTGTAATATTTCGCTTGTCTGAATCACATCTTAAAGCTGTAGTAGTTAGGATTTAATCTGACAGTCAGTAAAAATTAGTGTCTAAAGTTGTCAGTTAAGTCTAATGTGCCAGTCATGCTTTTAAGATACGAGATTTGATTATTTCTTTCAAAGACTAATTCTTTACTATCCTCCCAAGTTTGTCTAGGTGTTTTTCCGTAACAATACTTTCCAGAATGTGGTCGCTCATGATTATAGTAATGGAACCATCTATCTAAATCCTCTTGAAAATCATCCAGATTCGTATAGATCTTTTTACGCATAGCTGTATCAAAGAATTCCTGTTTCATCGTTTTATTAAAACGTTGGCAGAAGCGATTTGTTTGAGGAGAATAGGCTTTAGTGACCGTATGTTCTATATTCTCTATACTTAAAAACAACTCAAAAGCATGATGTTCTATTTTTCCTTTATATTCTGTACCACGGTCTGTTAGTATACGCAAGATAGGTATGTTTTCATCTTGATAAAAAGGTAACACTTTATCATTTAACATATCAGCTGATGTGATGGCTGTTTTTTCAGTATAGAGTTTTGCATGAGCTACTCGAGAATAGCTGTCTATAAATACTTGCGTATAAACTTTACCTATACCTTTAAAATTACCTACATAATAAGTATCTTGACAACCTAAGTAACCAGGATGTTCTGTATCAATCTCTCCACGTGCTTCTTGTTCGTTTCTACGTTTTTCTAGTGCTACTAGCTGGGATTCAGTTAGAACAAGTCCATCTTGAGCCATTTTAGCCTCTAAAGCCTTAAGCCGTTTCTTTATATTGTTTAAATCATTGCGTAGCCAGATAGACCTTACACCACCAGGAGAAATAAGAATACCTTCTTTTTTTAATTCATTCGATACCCTAAGTTGGCCATAGGCTGGATAGTCTATAGCCATATCTACTACTGCTTTTTCTATGCTAGGATCTACTCTATTAGCTAGAATAGGTTTCTTGCGGCTTATTTCATATAGGGCTTCTTGACCTCCTAATTCATACAAGGATTTAAAACGGTAGTAGCTATATCGGCTATAACCCATACTTTTACACGCTCAAGAAATGTTGCCTAACGTTTTGGCTAGTTCCAATAGACCTAATTTCGGTTTGATAATTTTTTGATGTATGTTCATAATAATCATAATTTATATCTGTACAAAGTTAACAATTGTCAGATTAAATCCTAACTACTACACTTTTTTAAGCCCATAAGTATCTTTTTATGGCAAGTGCCATATTGTATGCTATAGTCTTTACTATCTATTTGTTTAAAGCGTGGCAGGCTGGTTGGTCTACTTTCAGTTCAAATAGATAAGACCATGTTTTGTCCATTGTATTAGATCCTCCATAACAATATCCAAATGGCCTATGGCACTATCTCTTTCGGCGCTAGCATTTGTATCTTGTGTGGTATGGAAGGCACCATTGAGGAAGACATATAAAGTTCCCTGAAAACGCTTTTCAGTTTTATCTAGAAAACGGTACCCCGCTTTGGCCAAACAATCACTTCGAATAAGGTTAAGAAAAGCAAGCCAGGCTTCTTTCCTTAAAGCTTCTAAAATAGAGACGCTACATGCCTTTCCTGCTTCTTGTTGTCCTTGAGCGATAAAGTCTCTTAATTATTGCCGATCGATCTGAACCGATGTTTAGAAAAAGTTACACAGAATGGAAACCTTAAGCTGGGATGATTGGATGAATGATCATGTGGACTTGAAGGGATTCGAACCCCTAACCGCTGCATCCGTAGTGCAGTGCTCTATCCAGTTAAGCTACAAGTCCATTGAAGCGCTTGTTAAACCCATTTCTAATGGCAATTTTGGTCTCGAATCATAACCTGCTCCTGAAATAGATCCATCATGCTGCGCTGCTCGATTGCGCTTATCCTAAAAATTGCTGATCACAAATCGGTTTTCAAGGAGGGTCCCTCCCTTAGCGTGTTATGCAAATTTAATAAACAAAAATTTATTTCAAAGTAATGCTTTGACATATTTAAAAAAAAAAGTACCTTTGTTAAGTAATATCTATACGATTATACGCTATAATAGCATTAACCTACATGAAAAAAAATATTCTTCCGCTGTTATTCTTGTTTATTGCTTCGCAGTTTTCCCATGCAGTTTTTGCAAATGATGCAGCTCCTGTAGATGATGCAGCTGCTGTTGTTATCGATGGAGAAGAAACCCCGCCCGATACCTATGTACCACTGGTAGAGAATTATCCTAGTTTTACATTTGAATTGCTAAGGATGGATTACTTATATAATCTAGATGATAAGGTTTCGAGTCCGTTTCATAGCATGAAGAAATTTGATTGGCGTAATTTGTTGCGTGGCAATGTAGCCATGCTATATGGTATTCGTATCAATAAATCTCGTTTTGCTTTTTTGTCAGGGATTGGTTTGAGTACGGTCTGTTATGTTTTTTCAGGTAAAGAGGATCAAACTAGTGGGTATGGGAAGATCTATCCAAGGCTTGTAAAGGATTCGGAGCATCGTACAACGTGTAGCGATATCGAGCATGCGCCGGGTAGGGTCATATTGGGTTCTGCTGTTAAGATTCCATTTGTTGATCTGTTGCTTAGGTTGCGATTTAATAGTGTTTTAGATGATCCTAAAGCAGGTTTTCATACTTGGTTGGGTGTTAAGTTCGCTATTCGTAGGCGTGCTGCTATGCTTATCGATTATAAAGAATATAATGACTCAGGAGCTTCTGAGGTTTATAATGGGTATTTTAACCTTAAGATGTGTGCCTGGGCGCTTCAGGCTGGAATCGGCTATGCTCGTTTTGGTTTAACAGGAGGTTTTCATTTTACACCTCTTTTTCAGCAAGGTCGCGGCCCTAGCCATTCCGATCCGTTGAGGCCTTTCTCGGTAGGTATATATGTAGATCTAGTATAGGTGATTACAAGTAGTAGGTAGCATAGCTGGTTGCTGCTATTGGTTCAAAGAAATTTTTCGTTTTGTTGCCATTTATTTGATTTTTTCTATGCGTTCAACGCTATGGCATAGTAAGGCCAATGCCTCTGTAAAAAGTTTCGACATAGATGCTGCCCTTACAGATGATTAAGGAAACAGATTCTTGATTAGCCAGTTGTCTTGAATAGATACATTTTTTTTGTAGGGGCGTAATATTTTTTGTAGATTTGGTTGACCTGTTTGGTTTGGTAACTAGTTAAACTGTTTTTTTTGTCTTTTTTTTGTATGGTAACCTGGGGAGATGCCAGAGCGGCCAATTGGGGCGGACTGTAAATCCGTTGCGTAAGCTTCGAAGGTTCGAATCCTTCTCTCCCCACTAGGTTATAGTAAGGCTATAGACCTGCTGCGAAACTTATTTGTGATGCGCAATTTTTAGGATAGCTGCGGTCGCGCACCGCAGCATACTAGATCTATTTGAGTAGCATAGGCCCCAGCTTCCATACCAAAATTGCCATTAGAAATAGCTTGCGCAGCAGCTCTTATGTAAAGCGGGAGTAGCTCAGTTGGTAGAGCGGCAGCCTTCCAAGCTTCAGGTCGCGAGTTCGATCCTCGTCTCCCGCTCTTTGGTTTCTATAGGGCCGGTGTAGCTCAGTGGTAGAGTGCTTCCTTGGTAAGGAAGAGGTCACGGGTTCAAGTCCCGTCATTGGCTCCATTTTGGAATAGATATGAGGAAGTTAGTTTTAAGTAGATCCAGAAATGTATTGGATGAATGAGTTTTTTTATTGAAAATCTAAAAAATTATGGCAAAGGAAACATTTAATCGGTTAAAGCCCCATGTAAACATTGGTACCATTGGGCACGTGGATCATGGAAAGACAACGTTAACAGCTGCTATTACTACTGTGTTGGCTAAAGCAGGGTTGGCAGAAAAAACAGAGTTTTCAGCCATTGATGCTGCTCCAGAGGAAAAAGAACGAGGGATTACTATTAATACTGCGCATGTAGAATACCAAACCAAAAACAGGCATTATGCCCATGTGGACTGCCCAGGCCATAAGGATTATGTTAAAAATATGATTACAGGTGCTGCTCAAATGGATGGCGCTATTCTTCTAGTAGCGGCTACAGATGGTGCGATGCCCCAAACGAGAGAGCATATTCTTTTAGCTAGCCAAATTGGTGTTCCACGTATCGTCGTCTTTTTAAATAAAGTAGACCTAGTAGATGATCCTGAAATGATCGAGTTGGTAGAGCTTGAAATTAGAGAGCTCTTAAACGCCTATAAGTTTGATGGAGACAATACGCCTATTATTCGTGGTTCTGCGCTGGGCGCTTTGAATGGCGAGCCACAGTGGGAAGCTAAAGTAGAGGAGTTGATGGATGCCGTAGATAGTTATATTCCCCTTCCTGTACGCTTGGTAGATCAAGACTTTTTAATGCCTGTAGAAGGCGTATGTACGATTACGGGTCGTGGAACCGTTGTAACGGGTAGAATTGAAAAAGGTGTGATTACAACCGGTAGTCCTGTTGAGATTATTGGCATGGGGGCGGAGAAGTTGACTTCTACCGTTACAGGTGTTGAAATGTTTCGCAAAAACTTAGATAGAGGCGAGGCTGGTGATAATGTCGGGCTCCTATTGCGTGGTATAGATAAGACTTCTGTTCAACGAGGTATGGTGGTTTGTAAGCCGGGAAGCGTTAAGCCGCATGGTAAGTTTAAGGCTGAGGTCTATGTTTTAACGAAACAAGAAGGAGGGCGTCATACACCATTCTTTAACAAATATAGACCACAGTGCTACTTTAGAACAACAGATGTTACCGGTGAAGTAAAGTTGCCTGAAGGGGTTGAAATGGTTATGCCAGGTGATAATATTAACTTGGAAATTACGCTTATCCACAGTATTGCTATGGAGGTCGGATTGCGTTTTGCGATTCGTGAAGGAGGTAGAACGGTTGGTGCTGGAAGGGTTACTGAAATTATTGAATAAGCTATTCTTGAACTTGCTTATGGTTGGTTTATCCAGCGATTTAAGTCGGTTTGGTTTTGTTTTGTTTTTAATGGCCAGTCATAGTGTAAACAATACGGGTGTAGCTCAACTGGTAGAGTGGTGGTCTCCAAAACCATAGGCTGGGAGTTCGAGTCTCTCCACCCGTGCATAAAACAATATGTCAAAAGCAAAGATATTTATACAGTATCTGATACAGGAAGTAAGGTATAAGATTACTTGGCCTCCCTACCATAGGTTGCAAAATAGTGCGATGCTTGTGCTTGTAGCCTCCTTTATATTTGCGCTTCTTATTGGGCTCATGGATTGGTCTTTGAAAAAAGCTTTTGTGTGGTTTTATAATGCTTTTTAAACAATGGGCCGCTTTCATAGCCTATTTGGGATGCGTAATTTTTAGGAGAAGCGCAGTTGCGCACCGCAGTATACTAGGTGTATGTGAGGAGCGTAGACCAGCTTCGACACCAAAATGGCCATTAGAAATAGGTTAGGAAGGAGGTCAAATGGACGAGTTGAATGAATGCGTTACAGTGGTATGTGCTTAAAGTAGTTGCTAAGCAAGAAGAAAAAATAAAAGCTAATCTACAGGTAGAGCTTGTAAGAAACAATTTACAAGCTATTGTTGGTGAGCTGTTCATACCTTATGAAAAGGTGTATGAAGTCCGTGCTGGGAAAAAATATGTAAAGAACAGGCACTTATTTCCGGGTTATATATTCTTGCAAGCAGACTTATCAAACGGCCTTCTTGTACAGTTGTTAAAAAGCATAACGGGTGCTTTAGGCTTCTTGGGTGTTAGAGGGTGGCGCGGTACCCCTGTGCCACTGAATCAGGCGGAAGTAGACCGCATCATTGGCAAAACCAATAGCCTGGAGCCTAGCCATCTGAAGCTGAATACCATTTTTGCTTTAGGAGAAGTAGTAGAAATCATAGATGGGCCTTTTGCAGGCTTTTCTGGAAATGTACAGGAGATTTTTGAAGAAAAGAAAACATTAAATGTAGTGGTTAAAATTTTTGATGAACGGAGCACCCCCGTGGAGTTAAGTTATACGCAGGTTAAAAAGCTTTTGTAGTCAAGAAGCGCATCTGCATTTAAGGATTTGTATAAAATTTATATATAGATGTCTAAGTCATTTTTCACTTGTGCAAAGTTGCGGGTTTTGGTAGATTAAGATTGTTTAATGCCTGTAGAAGGCATATGTACTATTATGGGTCGTGGAACCGTTGTACCGGGTAGAAGTGAAAAAGGTAGGATGATAGCCGGTATTCCTGTTGGGATTATTGGCATGGAGGTGGAGCAGTTGACTGCTACGGTTATAGGTCTTGAAATGTTCCGCAAAAACTGAGATAGGGGCGAGGCTGGTGATAAGGTCGGACTCCTATTGGGTGGTATAAATAAGACTTTTGTTCAATGAGGTGTGGTGGTTTGTAAATCGGGAAGTGTTAAGCTGCATAGTAAGTTTAAAGCTGAAGTCTATTTAACGAAACAAGAAGGAGGGCGTTATACACCATTCTTTTAACAAATATAGGCCACAGTGCTACTTTAGAACAACAGATGCTACCGGTGCAGTAAAGTTGCCTGAAGGGATTCAAATGGCTATGCCAGGTGGTAATATGAACTTGGAAATTGTGCAGGGGATTTTTGAAGAAAAGAAAACATTAAATGTGGTTGTTAAAATTTTGCTGAGCGGCGTACTCCTGTAGCGTTACAGTTATGCGCAGGTTACAAAACTTTTTAGTCAGAAAAGAGCCTATGCTAGGCTTCTATTCGAAATGCGCTTATGCTGAGGAATTGGTAGGAGGGCGGGCGCTCAAAACCGGATCGTACTAGATATAGGTAAGTATTTAAGTACCAGCTCGGCCAGCAAATTACCAGAAGAATTAGCCTTTCGAAAGAAGGCTATTCTTAAAAATTCATATAAAATATGTCTAAGCCAGTTTTAGGTTATGTAAAGTTACGGGTTAAAGGCGGTTCAGCCAATCCGTCTCCACCCGTAGGTCCAGCATTGGGCAGTAAGGGTATTAATATCATGGAGTTCTGTAAGCAGTTTAATGCTAGAACAAAGGATCAACAAGGGGAAATTATACCTGTCATCATTACTGTTTATCAGGATAAGTCTTTTGACTTTATTATTAAAACATCCCCTACTGTTATTTCAATTATGAAGCTCGCAGAGATTACAAAAGGCTCTCCTGAGTCCAATAGGCGTAAGGTAGCTACTATTAGCTGGGACCAGATTGGGCAAATTGCAACGAATAAGCTTCCAGATTTAAATACCTTAAATCTACATGCTGTCATGCGTATGATAGCTGGAACAGCAAGAAGTATGGGCGTTACAGTAGAAGGTAGGGCGCCTTGGGTTAAATAAAAAATATCAAAATGGCCATTCAAAAAAGGAATAAACAGCGTGCAACAGTTGCTTCCAAAGAGATGTACAGTTTAAGTGAGGCCGTTCAGCTGGTGCAAAAAAAAACTTTTACAAAGTTTGATGCTTCCATGGATGTTGCGGTTCGTTTAGGTGTAGATCCTAAAAAATCTGATCAAATGGTTCGAGGAACTGTATCCCTTCCACATGGTACCGGTAAATCCTGCAGAATTTTAGTGCTTTGTACAGCTGATAAAGAGCAAGAAGCCAAGGAGGCTGGTGCTGATTATGTGGGGTTAGATGATTATATCGAAAAGATCGCAGCAGGGTGGACAGATGTGGATGTGATTATCACTATGCCAACCGTTATGGTTAAACTGGGTAAGTTGGGTAAGATATTGGGGCCGCGCGGCCTTATGCCTAATCCAAAAGTAGGTACAGTAACCATGGATGTCGCTAAAATGGTTAAAGAAGTCAAAAGTGGCAAAGTAAGCTTTAAAGTGGATAAGTATGGCATTGTACATAGTAGTATAGGCCGCGTATCTTTTGCTCAGGAAAAGATTGTAGAGAATGCGATGGAGCTGTTAAGAGCGATTGTAAAGTTAAAGCCTGCCTCCTCAAAAGGGCTTTATGTAAATAGTATTAGTCTTTCTAGCACGATGAGTAGAGGCGTTTTCGTAGATAGGAGTATTGCCGTTGGGCTTTAGAAAAATGAGACGAGAAGAAAAATTACAAGTTATAGAAAGTTTAGTTGAAAAATTTTCTAGTTTCGACTGTTTTTATGTGGTAGACGCTATGGGTCTCACCGTGGAACATGTAAATAAATTCAGAAAAAGTTGTGCACAACAAAATATAGTTTATCAAGTAGCTAAGAATACGTTGATACAAAAAGCCCTCGAGCGATCTGAAAAATGTGCCGACTATGCAGGCGCTTTTTCAAGCGTGTTGAAAGGGTTTTCTGGTATTTTGTTTAGTCGTGACAGTGGATCTGCGCCCGGAAAAATGCTAAAAGCCTTTTTGGAAGCTGAGCAATTAAGCCTTCCTGCGTTGAAAGGTGCTTCTATTTATGGTGATCTATTTATTGGAATAGAACACTTAGATGCGTTGAGCAACTTAAAATCAAAAGAGGAAGTTTTGGGTGATATTATGGCACTTTTGAAAGCTCCTATTGTCAATGTTGTGGCTGCGGCTCAATCTGGAGGGAAACGTTTAATGGGGGTGGTAGAAACTTTAGCATCCGCTTAACAAGAGACTGCTTTCTGGGCTCGCTTATGTTGAGGAATTGGTAGGAGAGCGGACGCATAAGACCGGAGCGTACTAGATATAGGTAAGGATTTAAGTATCCGATCGACGACCAAGTTAGCAGCAGAAGCAGTGTTTCAAAAGAAATTTAAGGAAAGTTTCTCTAATTTTACATCTATCTAAATTTTATAAACCTTTATACATATATGGTCGAGTTAAAATTTTTAGCCGAACAACTTGTTAATTTAACGGTTAAGCAGGCAAATGAGCTATCTGATATTTTGAAAAATGACTATGGTATTGAGCCTGCTGCTGCAGCCCCTATGATGATGGCGGCTGGCCCTGCTGTTGCAGCTGAAGCAGCGCCAGAAAAAACCACATTTGATGTCGTTGTAAAATCAGGAGGTGCCTCTAAGCTGGCAGTAGTAAAACTAGTAAAAGAAATAACCGGATTAAATCTGAAAGAAGCAAAGGAGTTTGTCGATGGTGTACCAGGTACGATGAAAGAAAATCTGCCTAAGGAAGAAGCAGAGACGATCAAAAGAAAATTAGAGGAGGCTGGTGCAGAGGTTGAGTTGAAGTAGTAAGCTATCCTATATCATATAATTTTTAGGAAGTAAAAGGGTGTCTATTTAGGTCTGGCCTTGCCTATTTGCCTGTTTTGCTTCCTTCAGCGCTTGACCTACTTTATGTTCATATAGCTTAGGGTATATCCTTTTTTTGCTTCCTATAAACTATAAACGTGTAGCACCGAAGAAAAAACAATCTAGTAAACAAAATTGCCATATGCCTTCTGCTGATGCCGCTGCAAACTATACTGATTTGCTTGAAATCCAATTAAAGTCTTTTAGGGACTTTTTTCAACTGGGTGTTAGTCCGGAAAATAGAATAAGTGAAGGGCTCTATAAAGTTTTTATGGAGCATTTTCCTATTGAAGATTCTAAACGGAACTATATTCTCGAGTTTATTGATTATAATCTAGAGCTCCCCCAATATACGCCTCGGGAATGTATTGAACGTGGATTGACCTATGATGTTCCTTTAAAAGCCAAGTTGCGCTTGCTGCAAAATGACGAGCATACTGGAAAGTATGAAGGCGTTGAGCAAGAGGTTTTTTTTGGTAATATACCCTATATGACCGATCAGGGTTCCTTTATTTTGAGTGGTGTGGAGCGTGTAGTGGTTTCTCAGGTACATAAATCTTCTGGAATTTTCTTTTTTCAAAATAAACACATTAGTGGTTCAAATGTTTATGCTGCTAAGGTGGTTCCTGCTAAAGGTGTTTGGATTGAATTTTCGGTTGACATCAATTCGGTGATGTACATCTACTTAGACAGGAAAAAGAAAATTCCGATTACCACTATGTTGCGTGCCATTGGGTATAGTAGTGATAAGGATATATTAGATATATTTGGCCTTGCAGATGAGGTAGAGGCAAGCAGAGCAGTGTTGGAAAAACAGATAGGCCGTAAGTTAGCTGCGCGTGTTTTAAGAAGCTGTGAGGAGCGTTATGTAGATGAAAAAACCGGTGAAGAATATGTACGCACCAGCCACGAAGTCCTTGTAGAGCGCAACACTGTATTGGATGAAGCGGTTATAGAGGTGATTCTATCTGCTGAAGTCTCTTCTATTATTCTGCATAAATCAGAGGCAGCTTATACAGATTACCACCTTGTCTATAATTCCTTTGGCAAGGATAACACCAATGATACCAAGGAAGCCGTAGCGCAAATTTACCGCCAATTGCGTAATACGGAGCCTCCTGATGAGCAGACCGCTCATGAAACCGTAGAAAGTCTTTTTTTTAATAGCAAGCGGTATACCCTGGGTGAGGTAGGTCGTTACAGGATCAATAAAAAACTCAATCTGGACATTCCAGTAAAGACGGCTGTCTTAACACAAGAAGACATCATACAAATTATTCATTACCTCATCAAAGTGGTTAATGGTAAAGCAGAAGTAGATGATATTGATCACTTAAGCAATCGCCGGGTTCGTTCTGTTGGAGAGCAGCTTTTTGCCCAATTTGGTGTAGGTCTTTCTCGTTTGGCTAGAACCATTCGTGAGCGCATTAATATTAGGGATAATGAGCTATTTAAGCCGGCAGATTTGATTAATGCACGTACCCTTTCTTCTGTTATCAATTCTTTCTTTGGTATTAATCCCCTTTCTCAGCTTATTGATCAAGTCAACCCACTGGCAGAGATTACCCACAAGCGTCGTGTATCTGCGTTAGGGCCTGGAGGGCTTTCTAGAGATCGTGCCGGTTTTGAGGTCCGTGATGTGCATTATTCCCATTATGGAAGGTTGTGTACCATTGAGACCCCAGAGGGTATGAACATTGGATTAATCTCCTCCCTTTGTATGTATGCACGTGTAAACAGCATGGGCTTTATTGAAACACCTTACAGACGGGTAGAGGGGGGTAAAGTTGACCTCAGTGATAACATTTGCTACCTCAGTGCTGCAGAAGAAGAAAACGCTAATTTTGCTCCAGCTAATGTGCGGTTAGATGCAGATGGCACTATTTTAGATAGTCGTGTTAAGGTCCGAAATGGAGATGAGTATCCGCTGGTGAAACCCGATCAGGTGAATTATATGGATGTTTCCAGTAGCCAGATTGCTTCGGTTGCTGCTTCTTTGATTCCATTTTTGGAACATGATGATGCCAGCCGTGCATTGATGGGCTCCAACATGCAACGTCAGGCTGTTCCCCTGGTTCGACCAGATGTGCCCATTGTTTGCACCGGTGTAGAAAAAAGAGTGGCTAAAGAGTTTAGGGGGTTGCCTACTGCGGAGGGTAGTGGTGTGGTTACGTATGTAGATAGCAGAAAGATTGTTGTGCAATATGATCGTTCAGAAGAGGAAGCCCTCGTTGCATTTGATGAAGCTTCTGTAACCTATGCTATGGATAAGTTTAGAGGTACCAATCGGAGTATTTGTATTAACCTATCGCCCATTGTTTCTAAAGGTAGTCGTGTAGAAAACGGTCAGGTACTTTGTGAAGGTTATGCTACTAAAAATGCGGAGCTCGCATTGGGTAAAAACTTAAAAGTGGCTTTCCTATCTTGGAAAGGCTATACGTTTGAAGATGGGATTGTAATTTCTGAACGTATTGTGCGGGATGATGTCTTTACCTCTATTCATATTAAAGAATTTATTTTAGAGGTAAAAGATACTAAATTTGGTGCAGAAGAGTTGACCAATGAAATTCCCAATGTTAGTGAAGAAGCGATTTCCAAGTTAGACCTGGATGGCATTGTTAAAGTAGGTACAGAGGTTAAAGAAGGGGATATTTTAATTGGCAAGATTACCCCAAAGGGAGAGATAGATGTTACCCCGGAAGCAAGACTTTTGAAAGCTATTTTTGGCGATAAAGCAGGCGATGTAAAGAATACCTCTTTGCGCGTTCCATCTGGAATGGAAGGTATTGTAATCGATACTAAAATTTTCTCTAGCCCTGATAGAAATAAGGAAAGTAAGGAAAAAGTTAAAAAAGAGTTGGAGCTATTAAAGAAGGCACATGCTAAAAACTTACTGAAATTGCGGGATACAGCTATTAAGAAATTGTCAGTTGTTTTAGATAGAGTAGTTACAAGTGGCATTTATCATCAATTTGGCGATGAAATTATTGCAGAAGGGACAAAACTTACCACGCCATTAATTATTGAAAAGCTTTTTCCTTCTAAAAATATTTACCGTGATGAGTCGCTCTACAATGTACCAGCAGAAGCCAATCTCATTGGCGATCTTGTTTTGAGTAATTGGACAGCTGATTCAGCTAAAAATGATCTGGTCCAGCGTATTGTAAGTAACTACATTAAAAAATGTACAGAATATATTGTACGTTTTAAACGAGAACGGTTTACCCTAGAAGCAGGTGATGGCCTACCCAAAGGCGTTGTAAAAATAGCTAAGGTCTATATTGCAGAAAAAAGAAAACTTAAGGTGGGTGATAAGATGTCTGGAAGACATGGTAATAAAGGTATTGTTTGTAAGATAGTACCTCAAGAGGATATGCCATTCTTAGCAGATGGAACACCGGTAGATGTTGTATTGAGTCCACTTGGCCTGCCTTCTCGTATGAACTTAGGTCAGCTATATGAAACCGTTTTAGGATGGGCGGGTGATCAATTAGGCAAGCGGTATACTAATCCTATTTTTGAAGGTATGACCTTAGATCAGATTTCCAGCGAGTTAGCTCAAGCTGGCTTGCCTGCTTTTGGTAAGACCACTGTTTATGATGGGGGAACTGGTATGCCATTTAATCAAAAAGTTACCGTTGGGGTTGTATATCTCCTCAAGCTTGCCCATTTGGTTGATGATAAGATGCATGCCCGTTCTACAGGTCCTTATTCTTTGATTACGCAGCAACCATTAGGTGGTAAAGCCCAATTTGGAGGGCAAAGATTTGGTGAAATGGAAGTATGGGCATTGGAAGCTTATGGCGCTGCCTATACCTTGCAAGAAATGCTCAATACCAAATCAGATGATGTCGTCGGTAGATCTAAAGCCTATGAAGCCATTGTCAAAGGCAATAATATTCCAAAACCAAATTTATCCGAGTCATTTAATGTATTGATTCATGAATTAAGGGGATTAGGTCTTGAAATTACACTTGTATAGCATATTATGAAGTTTAAAAGAAATAGAGCACAATCCACTCAATTTTCTGGTATTATTGCCAGTCTTTCTTCTCCAGAGGTGATTTTATCTCGGTCGTCAGGAGAAGTGACCCTTCCAGAAACCATTAACTATAGAACCCACAAACCTGAAACAAAAGGATTGTTTTGTGAGCGTATATTTGGTCCTGTAAAAGATTGGGAGTGCCATTGTGGCAAATACAAAGGCATTCGCTATAAGGGCATTGTATGTGATAGATGTGGGGTTGAAATTACAGAAAAAAAACAACGTAGGAAGCGGGTTGGCCACATTGAGCTGGTGGTTCCGGTCACCCATATTTGGTACTTTAGGGTATTGCCTAGTAAAATTAGTTATTTGCTGGGTATACCTACTAAAAAAGTTGAACAGATTGTATACTATGAACGCTATGTAGTCATTCAACCCGGTATCAAACAAGAAGATGGTATAGCCGCTATGGATCTGCTATCTGAGGATGAATATCTCGATATTTTAGATCAGCTGCATGCAGATAATGCCTTACTCAGCAATTCGGATCCGAATAAGTTTATTGCGTTGATTGGTTCGGAAGCTATTGAAACTATTTTAAAGGGGCTTGACTTAGAAAAGCTTTCAGTTGATCTCAGAGAACAGCTATTGACAGATGCCTCTCAACAGCGTCGTCTAGAGATTGTCAAAAGGTTAAAAATTGTAGAAGGCTTTAGGGATGTCCATAAAAAAGTAGAAAATCGTCCAGAATGGATGGTGATGCGCATATTGCCGGTTATTCCCCCTGAGCTACGGCCTCTTTTTTCACTGGGTGGCGGTAAATTTGCTACTTCTGATTTAAATGATCTCTACAGAAGGGTAATTATTAGAAATAATAGGCTCAAAAGATTATTAGATATTAAGGCGCCTCAAATCATTATACGTAATGAAATGCGTATGTTGCAGGAGGCCGTCGATTCTTTGTTTGACAATTCCCGTAAAGTTAATTCTGTTGCCTCAGAAGGCATTCGGCCATTGAAATCCTTGTCAGATATGTTAAAAGGTAAGCAAGGTCGTTTTAGGCAGAATCTCCTTGGTAAGCGGGTGGATTATTCTGGCAGATCGGTTATCGTGGTAGGGCCTGAGTTGCGACTGCATGAGTGTGGTTTGCCTAAAGAGATGGCGGTTGAGCTATTTATGCCTTTTATCATACGTAGGCTTATAGAGCGTGGTGTAGCAGAAACTGTCAAGGTTGCTAAGCGGTTAATAGAGGAAAAAGATCCGGTTATTTGGGATATACTAGAGAATGTATTGAAAGGTCATCCTGTATTGCTCAACCGCGCGCCAACCCTCCATCGATTGGGTATCCAAGCCTTTCAGCCTAAGTTAATTGAAGGTAAAGCCATTCAATTGCATCCTTTGGTTTGTACTGCTTTCAATGCCGATTTTGATGGCGATCAAATGGCTGTTCATGTACCGCTTGGGCAAGAAGCCATTGCTGAAGCTTCATTACTGATGTTGGCATCCTACAATGTGTTGAATCCCTCCAATGGTATTCCTATTACCATTCCCTCTCGGGATATGATTTTGGGATTGCATTACCTAACCAAAGGAAGGCGTAGTACGCCAGATGATGTGGTCTTAGGAGAGGGTATGTCTTTTTATGCACCTGAGGAAGTATTGATTGCGTTGGCCCATGAAAAGGTTTCTAGGCATGCCTATATCAAGCTTCGTCTACCTAGCACAGGTGGACAATATACGCTAGTAGAGACGACGGTTGGTAGAGTTGTATTCAATGAATATTGTCCGGCTGGCATGGCGTTTGTCAATGAAACGCTTAATGTGCGGAACATGCAGCGTATTGTAGCCGATATGTACAGTCAATTTGGTGCCGTAGTTACCGTTGAATTTTTAGATAATATTAAAGCTTTAGGTTTTAATACAGCCTTTAAGGCAGGGATGACTATTGGGTTGGACGATGTGAAGATACCTGCCAATAAGCATGAACTCATTGCTCAAGCGACTGCAGAGGTAGAGTCCATTTGGGGTAATTATATGTTAGGGTTAATAACTGATAATGAGCGATACAATCAAGTTATTGATGTCTGGACCAGAACCAATACCCGCATTACCAATCAACTTATGGAACAGTTGGAGCAAAACCAAGATGCTTTTAACTCTGTTTACATGATGATGATTTCTGGTGCAAGGGGTTCCCGTGAACAGGTGCGCCAGTTAGGCGGCATGAAAGGGTTAATTGGTAGGCCTCAAAAAAGTACGCAAGGTGTGGTAGGAGAAATTATTGAGCACCCTATTATTTCTAACTTCCAAGAGGGTTTGAATGTGATTGAGTATTTTATTGCTACACATGGTGCTAGAAAGGGGTTAGCGGATACAGCCTTAAAAACAGCAGATGCAGGCTACCTAACCAGAAGGCTGGTAGATGTTGCACAAGACTTAACCGTTATTGAAGAGGATTGTGGCACCCTTAAAGGCATTAGTGTAACTGCCGTAAAAATTGAAAATAGAGTTGTTGAGTCCCTGGCAGAGCGAATTCTGGGGCGTGTGGTAGTGGAGGACATCTTGGATCCCCAAACAGGCGCTTTGTTGATTGCACGTGGCCATAGTATTGATGAACAAATGGCTGCTAACATAGAGCAGGCGGGCTTAGAAGAAATATTGGTACGTTCTGTCTTGACATGTGATTTGTCGCAAGGGGTTTGTGTAAAATGTTATGGTCGAAACTTAGCCACAGGCAATATGGTATCAGTTGGTGAGGCTGTGGGCGTCATCGCGGCGCAATCCATTGGGCAGCCTGGTACGCAGCTTACCATGAGAACCTTCCACGTTGGGGGTATTGCTTCTAATGTTACCGTTGATGCTAAGGTCAAGGCAAAGTATGCAGGCATTGTAAGTTTTGAAGACCTAATCGTTACAAGCTATGTAGATTCAAGTGGAGCGCCCGTGGAAGTCGTTATGAGTCGTTCTGCTGAGTTGCAAATTTTAGATGCAGATACAAGAAAAGTATTGACCAGTACCCATTCACCATATGGTTCCCATCTTAAGGTACAAAACAATCAAACGGTAAGCTACGATCAAGAACTCTACCATTGGGATCCTTATAACGTTGTGTTATTGGCTACTCAAGATGGGGTGGTGGATTTCCTAGGTCTTGAAGAAGGCATCACCTATCAAGAAGAGTTTGATGAACAAACCGGCCGTAAAGCGAAGGTAATGATTGAGTCTAGGGATAAAACCAAACATCCGAGTGTCGTCTTATGTGATGGTGCGGGTGTGACCATTGCCTCTTATACGCTGCCTGTTAAAGCACAGTTGGCGGTAGAAGTAGGCGATAAGGTTCATAAAGGGGAGGTACTTGCTAGGGTACCTCGTGTCATTAATCAATCTCGAGATATTACGGGTGGTTTGCCTCGTGTCGTGGAGCTTTTTGAGGCTAGAAAGCCTACCAATACAGCTTTTATTAGTGAGCTAAGTGGCGTGGTAACCTATGGTGGCATTAAAAGAGGCAATAGAGAAATTTTTATTGAATCTAAAGAAGGCATACAGGTCAAATATATGATTCCATTGTCTAAACACATTTTAGTCCAAGACAATGACTATGTTAAAGTAGGAGAGGTGATCACAGATGGGGCGGTGGCTGCTGCCGATCTTTTGGTTACCAAAGGTCCACTGGTTGCACAGGAGTATATCATGAATGAGTTACAAAATGTATACCGTTTGCAAGGTGAGAAAATCAATAATAAACATATTGAAATCATCATTAAGCAGATGATGCGCAAGGTAGAGGTACTTGATCCAGGAGATACGACTTTGTTGCATGGGCAAGTGATTGATAAGGTCAAGTTCTTTGAAGAAAATGATAGAATTCGTGATAAGTCTATTGTGTTAGCGCCAGGGGATTCCAAATTGTTTACACAGGGGCAGTTTGTCTCCTCTAGTAGGTTGCTACAAGAAAATGATCAACTCAAACAGCAAGGGTTGGTGCCTGTAGAAGCCAAGCCAGTAGAGTTGGCTGTTGCGCAACCAAAACTGCAAGGTATTACCCAAATCTCCTTAGCTACAGAAAGTTTCTTATCGGCTGCTTCTTTCCAAGAAACGGCTAAGGTGTTGAGTGATGCGGGTATTAGTGCCAAGTATGATAAGCTAAAAGGATTGAAAGAGAATATTATTGTAGGTCACTTGATTCCTGCTGGAACGGGTATGCGTCGTTATGAAAAGTTGGTTGTAACTGCTAAAAAGGAGTATGATGCTTTGGTTGTCGCTAAGTCTGGTGCAATAGCAGGATAGGGGTAAGGAACTTGTATGCTTCAACGGCTATACCCGAAGCAGCAAAACGCTAAAAC
Organism: Octonoba sinensis; assembly: GCA_038502835.1. Taxonomy (NCBI): domain Eukaryota; kingdom Metazoa; phylum Arthropoda; class Arachnida; order Araneae; family Uloboridae; genus Octonoba; species Octonoba sinensis. Next base: position 84,433,931 of record CM076605.1, on the reverse strand, counting down.
TGCGAGATAGAACCCACCCCTTAGGGGGGGGAGATGTAGTAGTTAGGATTTAATCTGACAATTGTTAACTTTGTACAGATATAAATTATGATTATTATGAACATACACCAAAAAATTATCAAACCGAAATTAGGTCTATTGGAACTAGCCAAAACGTTAGGCAACATTTCTTGAGCGTGTAAAAGTATGGGTTATAGCCGAGATAGCTACTACCGTTTTAAATCCTTGTATGAATTAGGAGGTCAAGAAGCCCTATATGAAATAAGCCGCAAGAAACCTATTCTAGCTAATAGAGTAGATTCTAGCATAGAAAAAGCAGTAGTAGATATGGCTCTATAGACTATCCAGCCTATGTGGCCAACTTAGGGTATCGAATGAATTAAAAAAAGAAGGTATTCTTATTTCTCCTGGTGGTGTAAGGTCTATCTGGCTACGCAATGATTTAAACAATATAAAGAAACGGCTTAAGGCTTTAGAGGCTAAAATGGCTCAAGATGGACTTGTTCTAACTGAATCCCAGCTAGTAGCACTAGAAAAACGTAGAAACGAACAAGAAGCATGTGGAGAGATTGATACAGAACATCCTGGTTACTTAGGTTGTCAAGATACTTATTATGTAGGTAATTTTAAAGGTATAGGTAAAGTTTATACGCAAGTATTTATAGACAGCTATTCTCGAGTAGCTCATGCAAAACTCTATACTGAAAAAACAGCCATCACATCAGCTGATATGTTAAATGATAAAGTGTTACCTTTTTATCAAGATGAAAACATACCTATCTTGCGTATACTAACAGACCGTGGTACAGAATATAAAGGAAAAATAGAACATCATGCTTTTGAGTTGTTTTTAAGTATAGAGAATATAGAACATACGGTCACTAAAGCCTATTCTCCTCAAACAAATGGCTTCTGCGAACGTTTTAATAAAACGATGAAACAGGAATTCTTTGATACAGCTATGCGTAAAAAGATCTATACGAATCTGGATGATTTTCAAGAGGATTTAGATAGATGGTTGCATTACTATAATCATGAGCGACCACATTCTGGAAAGTATTGTTACGGAAAAACACCTAGACAAACTTGGGAGGATAGTAAAGAATTAGTCTTTGAAAGAAATAATCAAATCTCGTATCTTAAAAGCATGACTGACACATTAGACTTAACTGACAACTTTAGACACTAATTTTTACTGCCTGTCAGATTAAATCATAACTACTACAGAAAAAAAACAGCCTGCTTAGCAGGCAGCTTCTGTTTTTTCCGGGGTGGGGCTGAAACTTTTTACCGAGGGATTAACTTTGCGTTTCTTTACCATTCCCCCCCTTTAGATCATCCATAGATGACTTGGATGCCGATATATTCGTTCGAATTTCTTGCGCAATTTTTTTTAACGCTTGCATGCCTTTACGTACCCTTGTTCCAGCTGCTTTGTTATCCTTCTCGTAGAATTTATGAAACTCATCTTCTAGTGAAAGTATTAATGTTTTTAATTCTTCAAATCGATTCATGATATAATAATTAATGGTACTTTTAATCAGGTTGCTATTTGCCTTTCCTTCTATGAATCTAATCAATTTTTATCAAATTGTTCTGATCTTTCCTGAAATTTTTAACCTGGTACATACAAGTAGCTTCCTCACTCAATAGCATCCACTACTATTGTCAAGACCTATCCACAAGAATGCAACATGTTAGATAGGCTATATTGATTTATTATTCAAATTCAACAGAAATATTTGAAATAGATAAGTAATTATATTATTTTTTTGTAAGTTTGGAACTTACGTAGCGCATTAAGCTTGCCTTGCAAGCGATGTAAACCTATGCCATATTTGGCTCAAGCTACAGCATGTAGTAGTTAGGATTTAATCTGACAGGCAGTAAAAATTAGTGTCTAAAGTTGTCAGTTAAGTCTAATGTGTCAGTCATGCTTTTAAGATACGAGATTTGATTATTTCTTTCAAAGACTAATTCTTTACTATCCTCCCAAGTTTGTCTAGGTGTTTTTCCGTAACAATACTTTCCAGAATGTGGTTGCTCATGATTATAGTAATGCAACCATCTATCTAAATCCTCTTGAAAATCATCCAGATTCGTATAGATCTTTTTACGCATAGCTGTATCAAAGAATTCCTGTTTCATCGTTTTATTAAAACGTTCGCAGAAGCCATTTGTTTGAGGAGAATAGGCTTTAGTGACCGTATGTTCTATATTCTCTATACTTAAAAACAACTCAAAAGCATGATGTTCTATTTTTCCTTTATATTCTGTACCACGGTCTGTTAGTATACGCAAGATAGGTATGTTTTCATCTTGATAAAAAGGTAACACTTTATCATTTAACATATCAGCTGATGTGATGGCTGTTTTTTCAGTATAGAGTTTTGCATGAGCTACTCGAGAATAGCTGTCTATAAATACTTGCATATAAACTTTACCTATACCTTTAAAATTACCTACATAATAAGTATCTTGACAACCTAAGTAACCAGGATGTTCTGTATCAATCTCTCCACATGCTTCTTGTTCGTTTCTACGTTTTTCTAGTGCTACTAGCTGGGATTCAGTTAGAACAAGTCCATCTTGAGCCATTTTAGCCTCTAAAGCCTTAAGCCGTTTCTTTATATTGTTTAAATCATTGCGTAGCCAGATAGACCTTACACCACCAGGAGAAATAAGAATACCTTCTTTTTTTAATTCATTCGATACCCTAAGTTGGCCACATAGGCTGGATAGTCTATAGAGCCATATCTACTACTGCTTTTTCTATGCTAGAATCTACTCTATTAGCTAGAATAGGTTTCTTGCGGCTTATTTCATATAGGGCTTCTTGACCTCCTAATTCATACAAGGATTTAAAACGGTAGTAGCTATCTCGGCTATAACCCATACTTTTACACGCTCAAGAAATGTTGCCTAACGTTTTGGCTAGTTCCAATAGACCTAATTTCGGTTTGATAATTTTTTGGTGTATGTTCATAATAATCATAATTTATATCTGTACAAAGTTAACAATTGTCAGATTAAATCCTAACTACTACACCAACCTGATTATTACTTGGCCCTTCCGGATCATTCTCTTGAGTTGTCTGGTCTTTTTCAGTTGTCTGGTCTTTGCTATTATCTAGTGTGCTGGGTTCGCCTTCTAAGGATTCCTGCGATATTTCATTTCCTTCAGTCCTGTTCGGTTCCTTGCTCGGTACCTCGTTTGGCTTATCTTGTGGGCTCCTTTTCTCGTATGGGATGCGAGCAACTGACTTCTTCTCAGAGCCAGGGCAAGCACTCATAACGACTGATGTAAACAGATATAACAACGCCAACTTATAGGAATGTTTCATATAATTTTTATTTATTGATGTAAATATTATTTAGCAATTGGTTTTGGTTATAATCTAACGTGCATTATTTCGGCTTTATAGTAGCCTTTACTTGGGCATTTGCTTGCTCTTTTTGATCAACCAGAGCATGGGTAGGCTCATGTTTTATCCAATCCAACCATAAAAAGTTAGGCAATGTTATAAAAAAGCCTAAAATCCATCTACTTTGTTTGATTTTCTGGGTCTACTGTCATGCAACAGGTCTAACGGTTTTAGCTTAAGGGGCTGGTTATATATAAAACCAGTTTTAACACCAAAATGGCCGTTACCAATAGGTTTTGCAAGCGGTCTGCTGTCCTTATTTCAGAATAGTGTCTTTAGTTGAAATTAATTCATTGCTTTGGTTCATTTATTTCAATATATAGTGTTATATTGAATCTGTAGACCTTCTGCGAGGCCTATTTTTGGTGCGGAATTTGTAGGCGCAGCGCAGTCGCCAGGGTAGGCAGCTCTATTTGAAGAGCATAGACCATGCTTGAACACCAAAATCGCCATTCGCAATAGGTCTTGCAGAAGGTCTTGTTACAAATAGCCAAAGCAGTAGGTATGATGCGTACAGTAGGTCTATACCAGCCATTGGCTGGTATAAATTATTTTATTCCCTATCCCTTGCCACCTAAAGATCCGCCGTTGACATTTAATGCAGAGATGATGGCCTTGTATGGAGAGGCTAGTTTTGCGCTAGGGCAGCTCAATGACATGAGTCAACGTCTACCCGATACCAAGCGGTTTATAAAAACTTATGTCATCAAAGAGGCGCTGCTATCTTCTTCTATTGAAGGGATTCATGCTACCTTTATAGATGTCTTTACCCAACCTATAAGCCTAGCCCAGCCAGCTAAAAATGTTCAACTGGTATTGAATTATACTAAGGCTTTGGATAAAGCTTTAAGGATGTTAACAGAAGAAGGGTTACCACTGGCTGCTCGGGTTATTTTGGCCGCCCATGCCTTACTCCTCTGCAATGAAGAAGAAGCTAAAGCTCCACCAGGTTGTTACCGAAAACAAGCCGTACAAGTAGGGGATCTTATTCCACCAATGGCCTCAGAAGTTCCCTATCTTATGGCTGCATTAAAACAATATATCCACGAATCGGATGGCATACCAGCACTTGTTAAAGCAGGTTTGGTCCATGTGCAATTTGAAATGATCCATCCCTTTTTAGATGGGAATGGGCGTATAGGCAGGTTGTTGATTATATTGATGTTAATAGAGCAGGGGCTTTTGCATCTACCGATCCTCTATCCTTCCTATTACTTTAAAAAATACCATTTGGATTATTATCAAAAACTGGACCGGGTTCGAACAGCCGGTGATTTTGAAGGATGGATCGTTTTTTATTTAAAAGCCATACGAGATAGTGCCAGAGATGGCTATACAAGAGCCAAGGAGATAGAACAGCTGGAAATAGGTTTACAAAAAATTATTCAACACGATGCAAGTTTTGTAAAAATAAGAGAACCCGCAACCCTTGTTTTAAACTTTTTATTTATACAACCCATTACCACCATTCTTGAAATGCACCAAGCTACAGGTAAAGCCTATAATACCATCCATAATCTATTCAAGACCTTTGTCGCTTTAGGTATCCTCGTAGAGCAGACCGCCTATAAAAGGAATAAAGTCTATCGCTTTCAACCCTACCTAGAACTTTTAGAAAAAGACTATACCCAATCGGTTAAACCCTTATAATATTGTATCTATCGTGCAAGACTACTATATTCCAGGTAGTCGGCTTAAAGTTATAAGCGCTTTTATTTATAAATCTAAGATTATAGCATGCGTTTTATAGAAGAATTTAAAAAATTTGCCATTAGAGGCAACGTAATAGATCTATCCGTAGGGGTTATTATGGGCGGTGCATTTGGTAAGATCGTCACCGCTGTAATAGAGAAGATCTATTGATGCCTATTATTAATCCACTATTGGTAACAGATCACAATTGGCAATCCATAGTGGTTGGTCCTGGCATTAAGATTGGCCATTTTGCGGCAGCTGTGCTAAACTTTTTGGTCATTAGTTTGGTTATATTTTTCTTAATAAGGATCCTGCATAGATTGAAAAAATCAGAAGAAAAATCTCAAGCACCTACGCCTACAGAAAAGCTTTTGATGGAAATACGGGATGCGCTAAAAAAATAGTACGGTATAACATTCATGCATCTCCATTTATTAGACTTAGATAGCCTCAGTCCAAAAGATTTTATTATTATAAGGGGTGCTAAAATGCACAACCTTAAAAATATAAGCGTAGCGATTCCCCGGAATCAGTTGGTAGTAGTAACTGGATTATCGGGCTCTGGAAAATCCTCTTTGATATTAGATACCCTCTTTGTAGAAGCCCAGCGCATGTATATAGAGAGTGTTAGCGCCTATGCGCGCCAGTTTCTAGGTAAAATGGAAAAGCCTGCGGTCGATACCATTCAAGGCCTTTCTCCCGCTATTGCCATTCAGCAAAATGTTGCTAATAAAAACCCCCGTTCTACCGTAGGTACCCTTACAGAGCTGTGTGACTATCTCCATCTGCTCTATGCCCGTATTGGTACAACTTATTCACCCATAAGTGGCCAAAAAGTCAAAAAAGATAGCGTCTCTGATGTGGTGGATTACATTCAGCAACAGGCCGATGGTACTAAGGTATTGATCCTTTATCCTATCACAGCAACCGATCAATCTGCATTGGTGCAGAAGTTAAAAGTCGAGCAGGGCAAAGGGTTTACCAGAGTTATGCAGGGCGGTCAACTTTTTTATATAGAAGCACTAGTAGCAGGCGAGGCAATATTGTCACTAGACCAGCCCATTTATGGGTTAGTAGATCGCATTGTAGTTAAAAAAGAAGACCAGGACAACCAATATAGAATAGCAGATTCTGTTCAAGTAGCCTTTTTTGAAGGGATGGGCCATGCGGTAGTAGAGCTGGTTGGGTTAGGCCAGCAATCTTTTTCAGATCGGTTTGAGCTAGATGGCATGCAATTTGCTTTACCTACCGTTTCCTTTTTTAGTTTCAATACCCCCCATGGTGCTTGTAAAGCTTGTTCAGGCCTAGGGCAGTTGATTGGCATAGACCCCAATAAGGTTGTACCCAATCCAGCGCTTTCCCTAGTAGAAGGGGCCATAGCCCCCTGGAATGGACCCACTATGTCTAAGTGGCTAGCGCCCCTGTTGGCTGCACATGAAGCGCTCCATTTTCCCATTTATGCCCCCTATAGCAGCTTGACACCCGACCAGCAAAAATTGCTATGGTCTGGCAGTGGTGATTTTATAGGTATTGATCGATTTTTTGATTTTTGCGCCACCCAAACCGATAAAATACAGTATCGGGTCTTGTTATCCCGCTACCGGGGCAAAACGGTATGTCCTGCTTGTCACGGTAGCCGTGTACGTCCAGATGCCCACTATGTTAAAATCGGTAGCCATTCCATAGTCGATTTATTGTTGATGCCTATTCACGACTTAATGCCTTTTTTTGATCAGTTATCCCTTACAGCGCGCCAGGAGGCTATTGCCCAAAAAGTCGTCGTAGAAATTAAAAACAGGCTGCGTTATTTAGCCCAGGTTGGCTTAGGCTATTTAACCCTGAGTAGGCCTATAGCCACCCTATCTGGCGGCGAGCACCAACGGATTAAATTGGCCACTGCGCTAGGCAGTCCCCTTTTTGGCACCATTTATATCTTAGATGAACCTACTATTGGCCTCCATCCCCGTCATACCGATCAATTGGTTCAGATGCTTTTAGACTTAAAAAATCAAGGCAATACCGTTATCGTCGTAGAGCATGAAGCATTGGTAATGCGTGCTGCCGATTCCCTTATTGAGATAGGTCCTGAAGCAGGCGCTGGTGGCGGTAGATTGGTCTTTCAGGGCACTTTTCAAGCATTGATGCAAGCAACCACCTATACCGCACAATACCTCAATGGCACTGCTTCCATTCCCTTGCCCAGTAGCCGGCGTTCTTGGCGCAATCGTTTGTGCATTAAAGCGGCCAATCTGCATAACCTTCAGCAGGTTTCCGTTACCATTCCCCTTAATGTATTAACCGTTGTCACCGGTGTCAGTGGATCAGGCAAATCCACTTTGATCAAAGAAGTCCTGTATCCTGCTTTGGTGCAACACCTTACCAGACGGCCAGATATTTTGGGCCTGTCACCCTCTACCCCATTAGAGGGTGACCTAAATTGTATTCAAGCCGTAGAGCTCGTCCACCAAAATCCATTGGGTAAATCTTCCCGTTCCAATCCTGCCACCTATTTAGGCATCTATGACTATATTCGCGACCTTTTTGCCCAAACCGATCTCGCCCGTTCCCGCCATTATCAGGCAGGTCATTTTTCCTTTAACTCAGAAAAAGGTCAATGCCCCGCTTGTCGGGGTGAAGGCCAGTGCAAGATAGAAATGCAATTTATGGCAGATATTTACCTGCCCTGTGAGCGCTGTAAGGGGAGTCGTTTTAAGCCTGAGATATTGGATGTAACCTATTGTGGCAAAGACGTAGCCCAAGTACTCAGCATGACTGTAGATGAGGCATTGGTTTTTTTTACTGGCTATGCTGCTATGAGCCCCCTTTCGGCACCAAAATTGCCCTTAGAGATCGAGTCTCGCAAGCGGTCCATTGCCCATAAGTTAAACGTCTTGCAGAAAGTAGGTTTAGGGTATATACAACTCGGGCAATCTTCCAGTTCATTAAGTGGAGGGGAGGGGCAGCGGCTTAAGTTGGCCTATTATTTAGAAAAGGAGCTAGCCGATCACCCTATATTGTTTATATTTGATGAGCCCACTACCGGCCTGCATATGCATGACGTAACCCAATTGTTAAAGGCCATACATGCTTTAATTGGTCAGGGCCATACCGTCGTTGTGATTGAGCACCATATCGATGTCATAAAAAGTGCAGATTGGCTTATTGATCTAGGTCCTGGTGGGGGCCAGCAAGGCGGTAAAGTCGTCTTTACCGGTAGACCAGAGGCGTTGATACAACAAGATGGCAACCATACCGCGCATTATTTAAAGCAAAAAATGTAAAAAAATAGTTGCATGCTATTTTTTTTTATATTAGATTTGTTGCAAATTTATTTAGCAGGGCTTGCGGTAAAGTTGCCATAGGCACATAGATATATGTGCAATTCAGGTCTTGCATTTGGATGGTGTTTGGTTATATATTATTTTTGTCTAAAAGCCCATTATAAAGTAGTATAGGTAATAGTTGTTTTAGCGTTTAAAGCAATTCTTTAAATCAAGTAATTAATAAACAATAAATTGAGTAAAAATGGTTTATAAAAAAATTGGAGATAAAATTCCTTCTTTATCCAGCCTCCTCTTGGCTGGGGTTTTATTGACTGGTTCTAGTTGTCCAGACAAAGACAAGCCTGAGGTTAAGACTGACAGTGAACCTGGGAAGGTGGAAGGTATGAATCAGGAAGATGATGGGAAAGGTAACGGTGTGGTAGATGCGATTAAGATGGTTCCTAGAGGTTTTGCAGAGGCGGCTAAGAAGGTTATGAATTATCTTATAGGATTTCAAGGATTGGGTTATCTTGAAACAGAGCATTCGCCACGTATCCGTTATGGTGCTTTCCAGGAGAAGGATAAAGTGCTAGCCAAAGATTTTAAAGCGGTCCTTAGGAGTCTGTCTAATGACCGTACTTTAGAGGCTTTTCCTAAGGATTTGCATCAAGCTTTTAAAGATCTTTCTATTCTTAAAGATAAGAAGCATGTCCGTCTAGATCAACCCATGATTCTTAATCTTATTGGTGCAAAAGATTTTACGCGTGCATATGCTAAGGCTGTTGATAACGTATTGCGAATTTTTTATGACTTACGTTCTTTTTATAGGGATATGATGCTACAAGTTATGGACTCTCCATCTCAGGATAAAATGGCTGGATTGTTGAGTCGGCTAAATCAGATTAGGGAAAGCGTAACCTCAACTCTTGTTAGGGACTTTATTTTTTCAAACGAAGTAAAGCACGGTGTCTTGTACAGTGGTAACAAGTTGGCTAGGTTCTTCAATGATCAAAAACCAGGTAGTACTGACCTAAAAACCACTCAAAGGAATGTCAAAACGCACGTGTTAGATTTACCTTTAACCGGTGGTGTTTTAATTGCACAAAACGCAGACCCCGCAGTAGGTCCAGAGAATGAAAATATCAAAAATGCTGAGTTAAGAGGTAAGGCTATATCTTCTCAGTGGCCCGTGTTAAAAGCAGGCAAGGGAGATATAGCTGGAAACACAATGCCTGAGATTCAGCCAATTCCGTCTGGTGGTCTGAGGTATTTGTTTAACAAAGCAGAATGTCAATTAAGTGATGTAGGGAGGGACCTGGTAAATAGAAAAAAAACTGCCTATATTAAAAACAATACACTCACATTTGGACAACTCATGTTTTCCATATTGAAAGGCAAAGAATCGCTTGATATCGTTGAGGTAACAAAAAAAAATGACACAATACAGTTTACTGGACACGACGACAACTTGAACAAACTCTTAGAAACTTTTAAACAAAAGGAATTTCCTCAAATTTTTTATGACCATATAAGAAAAACCAAGCTAGATAAAACTTTCTATATCCTGGATAAGGATGCTATTTTTAATAAAATCACGGCAGGGATACCAAAGTATAATGATGACAATGAAAGGATAATGGGGGATCTGTCTTATGAAGGTGATAATCCCATCGTATCATTGGTAACCCTAGAAGGGGTAGCAATAGAAGGCGATGCTCAAATGAAGATTATGCAAAACAATCTACTAAAGATGATAGAAGCAGAAACTATTGGCTATAAAGTGCTCGTAAATATTCTTAAAGATCTGATCGGTTTCGATATTCCACTTGCTAGTACACCGGAAGTAATAGCTCAATCTATCGCTCAAAAATGTATTTCTATTAGATCCCTTAATCTAGACCATTTGATCGAATCAAATGCTTCGGTTGAGGAAAAAATTGGGATAGAAATTATTTATAAGCTTTTTCAGTCTGCGAATGGACAACCTATTACTCCTACTAATCATCCAGTAATTTTTTCTGAACTTTCAATGCAACAAGCTCGAGCTATTGTCGATAGTGTTATTAGGACCTATAGTAGCTCTTCAATTCTTATTAGAGAAGGTGGTGAGTATAAAACTACATGTGTAACTGAAACTATTAAGGACGGAGTTCGGAAACTAAAGAAAATGTTGGATCAAAAGACTGAAGATGCTTCTGTTACATATCAACAACTTGAGGAGTTAGTTCAACATTACTTGGGTAATCAGAAAACCAGTAGTTTTGACATCCATGTTATTCGTGATCATCTTGAAGAAGATTGTAACAAACTGAGTTCTCTTCTCTTAGTTAAGGTTTATGATCTTCTTGAGAAAGAGGGAAATATAAATTATGGAGATTATATGGATGCTGATATTTTATTCTCAATAGGACCGAACCATGCGCCTTTAGATAAAATTAGGTCTGAATATATAGATGCTAAGAAATTACCAGTAACTATTTCATCTAATTAAGTTTTTGAGTTGTCTTTTTGTATTTCTTACAAAATGGGGGTTGGCTTTTGCTGGCTCCCATTTTTTTTGCATCCAATTGTAATTCCTTTTCTTCCCAATAAACTGGCTGTTGCCTTTACAAGGCCTGGCAGTAAAGGTAGTGTAATATATGATCATAGCGATTTAAGTGGTACAGAAGTGATAGCTCTATCTACCATAGTACTACATCGTCTCATGTTACTAGTTTTAGGCTAGCCGCATTTATATCAGCTGTTGTTCAAATAGGCCCTAAGCCAGATCATGCTATTGCGTTTATACAACGAAAGGGGCAGTGGTATTGTGTCAATGATGAAGTCGTAACGCCTATCTCCTATGCTGAGGCTATTGAGGCCTCTAAACAAGCACGGGTTTTATTTTACCAAAAAGCGCAATAACCAAAACCATGCAATCCAAACTCATACGGGAAAAGTTTCTTCAGTTTTTTATCCAAAAAGGGCACCAACATCAACCTGCTGTGCCTATTGTCAATAAAGATGATCCCTCCTTGCTCTTTGTCAATGCGGGTATGAATCCTTTTAAGGATATTATTTTAGGCAACCAGCCCATTACCAATCTGCGTGTGGTTACAGCGCAACCTTGTTTGCGCGTATCGGGTAAACACAATGACCTCGAAGAGGTAGGGGTAGATACCTACCACCATACCTTTTTTGAGATGTTAGGCAATTGGTCCTTTGGGGATTATTTTAAAGAAGCAGCCATTGCCTGGGCATGGGAACTCCTAACAGAGGTCTATGGGCTTCCTAAACAACACATCTATGTGACCATATTTGCTGGGGATCAACAAGATGGTTTGCCAAAAGATCATGAAGCGGCTGCGATTTGGGCGAAATACCTATCTGCAGACCATATGCTTTTTTGTGCTAAGGAAGATAACTTTTGGGAAATGGGTGAGCAGGGGCCTTGTGGGCCTTCTTCTGAAATCCATTTAGATATTAGACCTGACGCTGAACGCAAGGCAATACCCGCTGCCCAACTGGTCAACAAAGGCCACCCGCAGGTTATAGAGATTTGGAACCTGGTATTTATGCAATACAACCGACAAGCTTCTGGTAAGCTCGTTGACTTGCCACATAAACATATCGATACCGGTATGGGCTTTGAACGGCTGGCTATGGTATTGCAAGGTAAAACCTCCAGCTATGATACCGATATCTTTACCCCACTGATCGAAAAAATAGAAGAGATTTCTAGTAAAGCCTACAGCAGACTGCTTTCGAAAGCGACTTGTAATGCGGAATCTTTAGGAGCAGCGCAGTCGCCACCATATTCAGCTCTATGTGAGGAGGATAGACCCGCTTCAATACCAAAATCGCCCTTAGCAATCGAGTCTCAAAAGCAGTCTAGTGGCGCCATTGCTGTGGCCATGCGCGTTATTGCAGACCACCTCCGCGCAGTAGCCTTTGCCATTGCCGATGGCGGGACCCCTTCTCACGCCAAAGCGGGTTATGTGATACGTCGTATTTTACGTAGGGCCATTCGTTATGGCTATAGCCATTTGAAGATCCAACATCCTTTTATCTACCAATTGGTAGCTGTTTTAGTCGAACAAATGGAAGCGCTATACCCCAACCTAAAGACCCAACAACCTTATATCGAACAGCTTATTCAAGCGGAAGAGACTGCCTTTTTAAAGACATTGGCTACTGGACTACCGCTCTTTAACCAGTTGAATCCGAGCAAGATCCATCAAGGGGTAATAGATGGCCGTATCGTCTTTGAGCTCTATGATACCTATGGCTTCCCCTTAGACCTGACCCTGCTGATGGCCAAAGAGAAAGGATTGGTTATAGATGAAGCTGGCTTCCAAGAAGCCCTCCAAGAACAAAAAAAACGCTCTCAAAAAGATGCCGCCAGCCACCAAGGTGATTGGCAAATCGTTAAAACAGCCGCTCAACCCCGATTTGTAGGCTACGATCAATCGGTCGTTACCACCGCTATTGTACAATGGCGTACCCTTACCAACAAACAAGGCGTGGCCTACCAATTGGTATTAGAAGCAACCCCTTTTTATCCGAAAGGGGGGGGGCAGGTTGCTGATGTGGGCTTCCTTATCCCTCTTTCGAAAGCGATTTGTGATGAGCAATTTTTAGGAGCAGCGCAGTCGCCAGAATACTCAAATGTATTTGAGGAGCATAGACAAGCTTCGACACCAAAATTGCCATTAGAAATCGAATTTCGAAAGAGGGCTTCTGACCACCAGCCTATTGAAGTTGTAGACGTCCAAAAAGAACATGGATTAATTGTGCATACCGTTAATCAACTGCCAGCTCAGCTGGAACAGCCCATAGAAGCCCATGTAGATGCCACCAAACGTACCCTAGCCGCTGGCAACCATACGGCTACGCATCTGTTGCAAGCTGCTTTAAAAGAGGTTGTTGGCGCCCATGTGACCCAAAAAGGTTCCTTGGTAACCCCAAATCTATTGCGGTTTGATTTTGCCCATTCTACTAAACTCTCTGCTGCACAAATAGAAGCAGTCGAAGCCCTGGTAAACCAAAAGATCAGAGCCAATATTCCCTGTGTAGAGCAACGCAGTGTGCCATTTGAAGCAGCTAAAGCCATGGGTGCACAAGCGCTATTTGGTGAAAAATATGGTGCAAAGGTACGGGTCATTACCTTTGATCCAGCCTACTCTATAGAGCTTTGTGGCGGCACCCATCTGCCTTACACAGGCCAAATCGGTTTTTTTAAAATTATCCATGAAACCGCTGTAGGTAGCGGTATACGTAGAATAGAAGCCCTAACCGGTAGCAGCGCCCACCAGTTTGTAACCCAACAATCCGCTGCTTTAACGGCAATAGCTGATCTACTCAAACACCCCAAAGATCTGGTGCAGGCAGTAGAAAAATTGGTCCATGAAAAAAAACAACTACAGAAGCAATTGGTTACCTACCAAGCTAAGGCGGTACAACAAGTTACCCAACATCTGCAAGATCAATTGGAACAAGTTGAAGATGTCTATCTGTTGATTCAAGCTGTACAGCTGCCCCATCCCCATGCACTACAACAGATTGCAGCGCACTATAAAGCCCAATATCAAAAAATATTTATTGTATTAGCCGCTACCTTTGAGCAGCAAGCGCACCTGATCATAGGCGTATCAGATCCGCTAGGCCCATACAACCATGCCCATAAGCTCATGCAATCCATTGCGCCACTGATTGGCGGTAAAGGAGGCGGTCAGCCTTTTTTTGCAACGGCTAAAGGCAGTAACCCTTCGGGTATACCCGCTGCATTAAAAGCGGCAAGAAGCCTTTTTACCCTGCCTCAGGATCCGTTCAAGCCCATGGCCTCCCCGTAAGGTAAAGCGCAATATTATTTTTTGTATCCATTCAGCCAATGGTGTCAACTTAAGTCGTATACTGCCCTGCGCTGTAGTAGTTAGGATTTAATCTGACAGGCAGTAAAAATTAGTGTCTAAACTTGTCAGTTAAGTCGGCTCTGTCCACTTAAGTGTGTAAATTATTTTTTATTTATTGCAGTCTATTTTCAAATTTAATTAAAAAATGGGCTTATAGCCTCACTCCAATTATGAATAGGTATAGTCCACTTCCTGGTCATGTAGTTAATAGTTAAATATAATGTTTTAAAGACAGCTGTATCGCTAGGAAATACCCTTTTATTTTTGGTGACTCTACGGAATTGGCTATTTACAGATTCCAGAGCATTTGTTGTGTAAATGACTCTTCGTATGGCGCTAGGGTACTGTAAAAATACCATCAGGTTATCCCAATTAGTATACCAAGATTTAGCTATTTGTGGGTATTGTTTATCCCATTTGCTAGCAAAAGTTTCTAATGCCATAAGTGCTTCTTCCTCATTAACTGCTGTATAAATTGGCTTTAAATCAGCAACTAATGCTTTTCTATCTTTATAAGAGACATACTTCAAGCTATGCCTAATTTGGTGAACGATACAGAGTTGGTGGTCTGTTTTAGGATATACAGCAGCAATTGCCTGAGACATACCTGATAAATTATCTGTATTTTTTTTTTTTTTTTTTTTTTTTTTTTTTTTTTTTTTTTTTTTTTTTTTTTTTTTTTTTTTTTTTTTTTTTTTTTTTTTTTTTTTTTTTTTTTTTTTTTTTTTTTTTTTTTTTTTTTTTTTTTTTTTTTTTTTTTTTTTTTTTTTTTTTTTTTTTTTTTTTTTTTTTTTTTTTTTTTTTTTTTTTTTTTTTTTTTTTTTTTTTTTTTTTTTTTTTTTTTTTTTTTTTTTTTTTTTTTTTTTTTTTTTTTTTTTTTTTTTTTTTTTTTTTTTTTTTTTTTTTTTTTTTTTTTTTTTTTTTTTTTTTTTTTTTTTTTTTTTTTTTTTTTTTTTTTTTTTTTTTTTTTTTTTTTTTTTTTTTTTTTTTTTTTTTTTTTTTTTTTTTTTTTTTTTTTTTTTTTTTTTTTTTTTTTTTTTTTTTTTTTTTTTTTTTTTTTTTTTTTTTTTTTTTCTTGTATAAAGTAATCTTTTACACTTTTTTCTAAGCTAGATTGTATACTTTTCTGAAAAGAGGCCTCTATTTCTTTGTTAGGGAATTTTAGGATATATAGCCCAGTAGAGTCATCATAATTATGAATGGTTAGATACCCTGTTTGAAACATCAGAGACTTTAAACTAATCTCATTTCTACTACCTGTATACATTAGGTCCTTTCTAGTCGCTTCTATTTGGAGATTATCTGCCTTAAAATCAAACCTATCAGGGTCTGCCAATATCTGGTTAATGAGCAAACTTGGACTACCCGATTCGTACCAGTAGTTTTCTAATTCACCACTCTTTAAAAACTTTAATGTAGACCAGGGATTATAGACACGTATACCCTCCTTATGGAACCTATATCCATTGTAATGTGTTGCCATATGCTCTATAACTACTTCTTTAGTTATTTTTTTATCATTACCTTGACTCCATTCTAAAGCGATATTTTCTAAATAGGCTGAAAAAGTAAATAATAGCTCCTCTTGCGTATAACCAAACATGGCATCAGCATCTTTGGAAATCGTAATATCGTCTAAATGATTAGCCCCTGAAAAGACATCGGATAAACTAAACTTACTTACACCCGTGATAAAAGTAAGTTGAAAGTATTCATTGAGTGATTTCAAAGTCATAAAAAAATCTTTCATCACTTTGATATTGGCCTTTTCTAGGTCAGAACCTTTGGTTAAATGAACAATCGGTGCATCGTATTCATCTATAAGGACTATTATTCTAGGTTCATAATGCAACGATTGGATCGCATTATTTGAACGGCTTAAGTTGGCTAACTTTATGACTAGATCCTCCAAAGCATCCTTGATCGTGTGGGTCTCTATTGCTACTTCATATAGAAATGCTATATTTTTTAAAGCCCGCTTGATCGATGCTTTTAGTTCCTCAGGCGAGTCATTGGTCAATCTAGAGTGGTCCACTTTAATCACCGGATATTTCTTCCATGCATATCCATTTTCTGGCCTACCTATATAGCAGTCTTTAAAAATTTCTTTTGCCCCACTAGCTATAGTAGCCAGTGTATTGATAAATAGTGATTTTCCAAATCTCCGAGGCCGGGCTATGAAAATAGGGTTTCTCTTTTCTATTAACGTTTGGGCATATTTGGTTTTATCGACGTAATAGCCTGTTTCAATAACTGATTGAACATCTGAATAGCCAATAGGCAGTGCATCTATCTTACGCATCATTTTATATTTTTGCATGATTAGGGCGTGACGTAAACAGACAATGGCGCCAACTTAATTTTTATATTTTATTGATTATTAGACAATATATTATATTAACTGTCGTTTGCTTCAAATGCATCCATTTAAAAAAGCCCATGGCCGCCGATAAAAAGTTCGCACGCAGTACAAGTAATGCAACGAACGGTTGTTCAGCGAGAAAGAGAGAACTTGCCCACTACGTGGGCTGCAAACAAGCTGTTTTTCTGATCTGCTGAACAACCGTTCGTTGCATTACTTGTACTGCGTGCGAACTTTTTATCGGCGGCCATGGGCGGAAGCGTATACCGACCATCCATTTGCATCTCTATGCTACAATAGATTTTCCTTAAGTTGAACGCCATTGCGTGAACAGATACTAAAATGGTTTTATGTAGAGGAAAGCAACCTATTGTAGACTTCCAAATAACCCTCGTTATATTGGTCATCATTTTCAACCCAAGGCAATTCGTTTTCCTTGAATAAATCTTCAAATTCAAGGGCATCTAGTGCTTCTCCACGCAATACTAGATCAGAATAGTGCATAGCCAGTTGAATAATGTTACGAAAACCACCAGGGGTTAGCCATACTACATCTTCCTGGGCAATGCCCACCTTGGCGACTTTGTCTGCTAGGCAGGGAAAATGGTGCGAAAAGGTATTGTTGTAGATGGTAAAAACCAATTTGGCTTTTCTGAAAAGCGGGTGGTCTTGGTAAAGCTTCTTCCAAAAAACCGGTATAAGACCTGTTATCCAATCATGACAATGTACAATATCAGCTTCCCACTCTAATTTTTTAAGTGTTTCCATGACACCTGTGCAGAAAAAAATCATACGCAAGTCATTGTCCTCAAAAAAATTATTATGCTGATCCTCAAAGACCGATCTCCTGCGTCCAAATAGATCATCGTTGTCTACAAAATATACCTGTAACCGTGTGCTGGGTATCGTACTTACCTTTACAGAAATAGAATGATCTGCATCATTGATGGAGACAATAGAGCCGGAAAGACGTAGCACTTCGTGAAGCCTATTCATACGGTCATTAATCGTACCAAACTTAGGTACTACAATCCGTACGTCAATCTGTTTGCTTTGCATGGCCTCGGGTAGCCTACGTACACAATTTGATACAAGAGAAGTCTCCAAAAAAGGAGCTATTTCACTTGCAACATATAGTATCCTTTGTAAAGACATGATGGAAGATACTTTTGAATGGTTCTATTAAAACAGGTAGCTGTAGCAAACAGACCCTAAATTTAATTATTTTTTTTGATTTTTAAAAGAACTCATGTTCAATATTTTTGATTTTAATAGCTTGCTATACATAGACCCATTTGGAGTAATAATGGCTACAAGTTGATTAACAAGTATAGGTAGATCTACGCATGAAAACCTGACTGGCTATTTATTTTTCACAGCTTCTGGGGTATCTAATGCGATAGCCTCTTTGTAGGAAGGCGGTTGCGCAGCTTCTTCTGGGGCATCTAATGCGATAGCCTCTTTGTAGGAAGGTGGTGGAGTAGGGCCTGGGTAGGGGGGAGTTACGGGCCTATTTTGCGCTGCTGCTTCATTTTGTACTGCCTCATAAGAGGGCCGCAGGTGGTTGTGGCGCTTGTGGTTGGTGGGTGCTATTACCTTGTAGGGCTTTCTTTATGGGGGATATCCTTTGTTGGGCTAAATCCTAGGCACTGACAATTGAGCAATAAGCACAACACGCTACCAGCAGTACGGAGCTTTAGAAAGAGGTGCTGCTTATCTATCGGAGGATGTAACTGGATCATCTTGTTTTTAGGGTTGTTTAATATTTACCTTGCCTCCAACGCTATGGCTATTTAGCCTATTGGGAGATGCCTTCTGCTATCTTAAAATAAAAATAGGAGTCTTGCAAGTAGATGGTCTCATCAAAATAAGGCCTAGCTGCTCTTTTTTAGTAGGTCGTTCCTTTTGCACGGATTGGTATGGCCTCCTTTGAAGCGCTTATTTACCTTGCTTCCATAGTGCTTTTTAACGATATTTAGTTAACATATGGGTATAAATAGTAGTAGCTTACTTTATGGATGCTCCATAAAGCTAGGAGATCGCGTCATCTCTGCAAACAAAAGTATGGGGCATTTGTCTGCGCTTTGTGATCAACCAACAAGCAGCATACCTATACCTTTTTTTATTAGGAAACTGTAAAATTTATTATAATGCCTAAAGAAACAAATAGGTTGCCTCGAACCCTCCTTCCTTTTATCCTCTATTTCGTACAACGGCAACGCATCGGTTTCGGTGTTATGTTCTTTACGTTAATATTTTGGCCGTTAAATGAGTCATTATGCCCTTATTTTGTCAAGATATTAATCAATAGGCTCGTACAACTTACGCCAGGCATGGAGGCACCCTTTCGGTCACTGGCTTTTCCGCTAATCGCTTTGTTAACCTCTTGGTTGCTGATGGAAATTTCCATGCGATCGTATGGTATCGCAGCGATTTATGTTTGGCCTAGATTTCGTAAGGCTATTCGAGAAAGCATCCTTGCCTATACACAGGGTCAATCGCATAGCTATTTCTCGGAACATTTTACAGGTGGCCTGGCCAATAAAATTGCAGAATTGCCTCGTGCATGCGAACATATTTTAGATATCTTAATCAGTAATTTTTTCTGCACGATGCTTACCTTTTGCATTTCATTGGGATTAGTCTTTCAGGTAAGCGCGGTTTTTGGCATCATCTTGTTTGTTTTTGTGGCTGGTTTTGTTGCCCTTACTATTTTAAATATTGGCAGCATAAACCATAAAGCTAAAATCCATGCAGAGGCGATCTCTGCATTGGATGGCCAAATCGTAGATAGCCTCGGTTGTATGTTGGCCGTGCGTTTATTTGCACGGACCTCCTATGAACTAAAATATCTAAATAGCTACCAAACAGATGAAATCAAAAAGTCTGAGCAGGCCGCTTGGGCTATTGAAAAAGCTAGTTTTTTTAAAGGATTGATTACCTTAATATTTCTGGTTATTACAATCTTTACATTGGTCTATGCATGGAATAACAGCTGGATTACCATAGGGGATTGCTCGCTTGTTACCATGACTTTCTTTAACCTAATGGGATTGATTTGGCATAGTTCGGTTCATATCACCCAGATTGCTAAAGAAGTGGGGGTTTCTAAAGCTGCGCTTTCTCTGCTTAGTGTGCCACACGAGGTGAAAAATCACCCCGAGGCAACTGAACTACTGGTTACAAAAGGAGCGATTGATGTGGATAAGGTTACTTTTCATTATAAACCGGCATGCCCGCTCTTTAACCAAGTTGCTCTGCATATTAAAGCAGGAGAAAGGGTTGGTTTGGTGGGCGCTTCTGGTTCCGGAAAAACAACTTTTGTTCACCTTATCTTGCGTTTATATAACCTGCATGGTGGAAAGATATGTATTGATAACCAAGATATTTCAAAAGCAACCCAAGCCTCTTTACATGCGCAAATTGCTATGATTCCACAGGATCCGATGCTTTTTCACCGCACCATTTTTAAAAACATCCAATATGGTCGTTTAGATGCAACGGAGGCAGAAGTGTTCGAAGCAGCAAGATTGGCCCATTGTACGGGCTTTATAGAAGCCCTAGAAAAGGGGTTTCAAACGATGGTTGGGGAGCGGGGCATCAAGCTCTCAGGAGGGCAACGGCAACGTATTGCTATTGCGCGTGCTATTTTAAAAAATGCACCCATACTCATCATGGATGAAGCGACTTCTGCGCTAGATTCTATTACCGAAAAGCTTATTCAAAATAACTTAAAAAGCGTGATGCAGCATGCGACTACCCTGGTGGTTGCACACCGTTTATCTACCTTAGATTATATGGATCGAATTTTGGTTTTTGACCAGGGAGCCATCGTTGAAGATGGAACCGTATCAGAGCTATTAGCGCAAAAAGGACATTTTGCAAATCTATGGAAAATGCAAGCCGGTGGCTTTCTGCCCGAATAGTAAAGAGATGGGCACCTTATGGTTTGCTTGATGACAAAAAAAGGGTAGCTTATAGCGTTAACAAAAAAAGCATTAAGTCTTCCTACAAAACCAAACGCTACACGTATGGCCTATATCAAATACCTATTATATACGGCCATTGGCGCTATAATCGTTCTAAAAAAGTGACCATATACATGGGATTGTAGTCGAATAAACCCTGTCTAAAATTACTACTATGCTATATAAAATTAAAGGCAGATTGGCCGCTTCTTTATGCTACCTTGCTATAATAGCCTTATTAGCCTTGGCTGTTTGGTTTAGACGCTCCAGCAGACCCTTCGTTGCAACCCCTACGGCATCTATAGATCAGATACTACAGGAAATGCAGGTAAGGAAAATTGAGGCGCAGTATAAGGGAATAGCGCCCCAAACGGGTACCTGTACTATATGCTTTGAACAAGCCCCATATTGGTTGCCATGTGGGCACTATTTTCACTTAGACTGTATCAAGCAATGGCTAAAGACTACTATGTCTTGCCCCAACTGTAGGCGTCATCCGCTTGAAGAGAAGGCGTGACCACGCGGCATATCTATCTAGCGTTTACATAACTCTGAGCGGTATTACCTGCATTCAGGCGAATCTAGGATCTGGCGTAGTGCTACTTGCCTATGTGCGGAGCAGGTCAGGTGTATGATTCCTAGAGGTTGTTGCACTAAAGATGTATAACTAAGTATCCACTAAGCCAAATAGAGCAAGCTAAGATCAGCTCATTAAATGCTACAAAAACTAGCTATCTTTAGTTGTGCACTACGATAGTATATTAGTATATTCCTAAATAAAAGGCAGCGGATATGGACTGTAAAAAAGAAGATAAAGAAATAAAAAGAACTGATAAACAGGTATATACTACTGAAAGTATGCAAATCCCTGTTGGCAGTGCTGATGTCAAAGAGATGATTGCACAAGGGCTCTATGGAGATAAAACTGGCCATATTGCTAAGCTCTTTAGGACAAATGGTATATACTACTTCTTTACAAGGCCACGTAGATTTGGTAAATCTCTACTCCTAGATACCATAGACCAAATAGCAAAAGCTAATAAAGTATTGTTTAAAAGGTGCGCTATTTATAAAGATCAAACCTATAAGTGGAAAAAATATCCCGTTATTGCCTTGAACTTCTCGGAGTTAGTTTCTAAAGAGCCTGATTTATTAGAAAAAGAGTTACAGTATAAACTTTTAGAAATTGCAAATCAATATGGCATAAATGCGTTAAAAGCACCCTCACTTAGCACGAAATTGGGTGAGCTAATCAACGTTCTAGGAATGAAGGAAGCAGGTTACGAATCTACTCCTATTATCTTAATTGACGAATATGATAGCCCCTTAATTTCTTGTAAAAAAGAACAGTATGAAGCGGTACTTGACGTCCTTAGCTCGTTTTTTAAAGTTTTAAAAGCGCGTCAGAAGGCGTGTAAATTTATTTTTGTAACAGGCGTAACTAAATTTCACCTATCTGGCCTTACCTCAGGAGCGAACTCGGCCAATGATATATCACTGCATCAGGATTACGCAGAAATGTTGGGGTATACAGAAGAAGATGTTGAAAAGCTATTTTTTACTGATAAACAGGAGTATATTAATGAGGTTATAACCAGTCTACAGGAAAATTGGGATAAAGGAGCAGGTTATACAGCTAAACAATTAAAACAAGCCTTAAAAGCGTATTATAATGGCTACTGTTTTAGTCGCAATAAGGGTACCAAGCAGATATGTATAATCCAGATTCTATATTAAAATTCTTTCGAGATAAATCATTTGGTAATTACTGGTCCAATTCTGGTAATACTGCTATCTTACTACAACAAATAAAAAACAATATCGATAGGTTTACGTTTACTTTGAATAAACCCAGCTTTGCCATCAGTCAACTAGACTTTGAAAGCTTGGCAAGCGCTCTTTCCGAAATAGCCTTATTGCCTTTAATGTACCAAACCGGTTATCTTACGCTAGATCCTAATGGATTTAAAGAGGATAGCCGAGCAGACAAAAACGGGACGGACTACTATTTAAAATTTCCGAATGAGGAAGTGCAATCCTCTTTAAAGCTGACCTTATCTAGGTTTATAGCTCAAAAACAAGAAGAAGAAGGCAGAGCATATAGCACCCCTGTTTTAGATGCATTAAGAAATGAAAAATGGTGTGGTTTTTTAAATCTTATTAAAGGTGCTTGCTTAGCTAAAGCAGGTTACCATTTTCTAGATAAAACGGAAAGAAGCTTTCAGGGCGCTTTATATTCCTTCTTAAATGGTGTTTTTCACACCACCCAAGGGCTGGAAGTGCATGCTGAGCTAGCCAGTGGGTTAGGTCGTTTGGATATTGCCCTAGAAGATAAACTGTACCAAACGGCCTACCTTTTTGAGTTAAAAGTAGGTAAACCCGTATCGGAAGCTTTACAGCAAATTTATGATAAAGATTACAGCATGCCATTCCATACATGCTATAAGCAAGTATTTGTAGCCCTAAAATATGATCCCGTAAGGCTCAATATTACAGAAGCAGCTATTGAAGTACATCAACGTGATGAGGAGCACGCCTTTAACATAATGAAACGTAAACATTTTGCCGTTAATCCAATGGGTTACTTTCAAGAAGTAGGATAGAAACGCATCTTACCCTACTTTTTTCTTGATAAGGAAGTGGGATAAAGTGGTTTACGCTAACGATGGGCTAGTTGCTTGGGTGGGCTTTTCTTAAACCAAACAGAGAAAAATGTACATAGCGCCATGGGTACTTTTTCACATCAAAAAGTAAGGCGTTTAGGTGTGCTACACTATGATTCAGATTGTGATAAAGGGTTGGATCACGCATAAATAGTCCAAAGCTGCTACCATCACTGGTAGTGAGCTGTATCAATGATTCTACACTTTTAAGTACATCGGAAACCCTAAAAGAGATATCCTTAAAAGGAATAGATTTTACATCCATAATTAGGCTATGTATAGCAGGAAGCATAGCTGGTATGCCTCGTTTTGAATCAGCCAGTGGTGCAGAAATCGCAATGATGTTTTGTGCAATCCTGTTGATGTTGTCTTCGAGTCCATGAATGGCACTGTTTAAGGTTGAACTGGTTTGTTTAAGATTGAGTAAAATGGCATTCACTCCCTCAGTGGTCTTGATCAGGTTTTGCGTAACCGTTGCTACCTGTGTAGTCATCGCTTTAAGATCAATCTCATTAAAGTCTGGATGGATCTCACCAATGATAATATCATGGCTGCTGATGGGTTTCCCTTTATGCAGTTCAAGCTCTAACGCATTGCCCTCCATCATGCCTGCATTATTTAACATAACCTTACTCGTGTGGGTCAAAGGAAATTGTTTATCTACCTCAATGGTGACTAATGTGCTGTAATTCTGCTTAGGCTTAATTTCTACTTTGGTAACCATCCCCACTACATGACCTTTTAGTTTAATAGGGGCAGAAACATACAAGTTCTTATTAACAGGATAAGAAACCTGGTAATCATTATATTTAGAAAATATATTGTGGCCTTTCAGAAATAAAAAACCATAGTATAAAATACCTAAGGAAAATAGGGCTAATAAGCCTATCATATAGTTCTTATTGATTTGCATATGGGTATTTTTTTGCGCGTTTCGAAAAAATCTAACGGTTTAAAATAAATGACCATTTTATAGGGCACAATTTACAAAATAACTTAATGAGTTGCAGCGAACCAGTGTTTTTTAATCGGGCATGGGTATGGAAAATCTATGCCAATAGGCTACTTTTTCTTAAATACCACTTGAACAGGTACCCCTTCAAAGCTAAAATGCGCCCTTAGTTGATTGACTAAATAGCTTTTGTAATTAGGCTGAATATAGGCTGGATGGTTGCAAAAGAAAGCAAAGGTAGGGGCATGTCCCGTAACCTGCGTGCAATATTTTATTTGAATATATTTTCCTTTTACAGCGGGTGGATGGTTTTTTTCAATAATCGGTAAGAGGACTTTGTTTAACTCAGAAGTGGGAATTTTTTTTATTTTGTTTTCATAGACCACTAGTGCTTTTTCAATGGTTTGATAAACCCGTTGTTTTTTTACGGTTGAAACAAATAGAATAGGTAGATAGTCTAAAGGGGCTAGTTTGCGTAATAGGTGTCTTCTGTAGTCATCAGCGGTTGTAGCTGCTTTATCAATCAAATCCCATTTGTTGACTACCAAGACCATGCCTTTCTTATAGCGGTGTGCCAGTGCAATAAGCGAAATGTCTTGCGCTTCTATGCCATGGCTGGCATCTAGCATGATCAAACAGATATCAGCATCTTGCATAGCTTTTACGGCACGCAATACGGAATAAAATTCAATGGCATCGCTTACCTTAGATTTTTTGCGTATGCCGGCTGTATCGGTAAGCATGAACTTTTTGTTATACCGATTGTACTCGGTATCTATAGCATCTCTGGTGGTGCCGGAGATGGGACTTACCATGCTTCTATTTTCACCTAATAGCACATTTAAAAAAGAGGATTTACCTACATTTGGACGGCCTAAAATGGTGAATCTAGGGAGCTTACTGGGGGCTTCATCGGCTTTTGGTGTTTCGTTGAGATAGGGCAATAAAGCATCCAGCAAATCGCCTGTTCCAGAACCATTTATAGCAGCTATCGGAAATGGTTTACCCAACCCTAAAGCGTAAAAACTGGGTGCCACCATGGCCGCCATTACGCTTTCTGCTTTGTTGGCTACTAAAAAAACAGGCTTATGGGTTTTGCGCAATAGATCGGCAAATTCTTTATCGAAATCGGTGAGGCCTGCTATGCAGTCCACCATAAAGAGTATCAAGTTGGCTTCATCTAGTGCAAGTTGAATCTGTTCACGAATCCCCTGTTCAAAGGTATGATCTGTACCAGCTATATAGCCCCCGGTGTCGATAACGGTAAAAAACCGATTGCCCCACTCTGCATAACCATAGTGTCGGTCCCGGGTGGTATGAAGGGAGCCATCCATAATAGCTTTTTTTGCTTCGATCAGCCTGTTAAAAAAGGTAGACTTGCCTACATTAGATCTGCCTACAATTGCGACAACATTTGCCATACAGTTAAAAATTTGAATGGCACCTTAAATAGCCTGGTGCTTCTAGTGGATGACGCCATAACCTATGATAACGATAGTAACCTTACCAGTGGAGCATAATGGTAGGTAGCAGGATCCCTAAATTTAGGAAAAATAATAGCTAAAAACAAAAATATGATTAGATAGCTATTTGCCATGCGCTTATGTGCAGGAATTGGTAGAAGCGGTGGCGCGCAAAAACCGCAGCCTACTATACAATATGTAGGTGAGGCATTGAGCCACTGGATGCAAATTACCAGCAGAAATAGCTGTTTTCAGAAGCAGTTTATTGGGCTTGCCACCTTTGTAAGCATAGCGCAAGGCTATCTTGCCAGTGCGGGATTTTGATCTGAAATACTTCACGAAAAGAAGATTTGCTTAATACACTGTAGGAAGGCCTTTTCAGATCCGCTGAAGTGGATGAACGGGGCATCAAGGCACAACGATTTGGAAGAGCCGTTAGAATGGCATGGGCAAAATCATACCAACTGGCTACTCCCTCGTTGGTATAATGGTAGATACCGAAGGGGTAGGTTTTATTTTTTGCTGTATTTTTAATAATCTCCCAAATAGCGGTTGCTAAATCGTAGACATAGGTAGGGGTGCCTATTTGGTCATCGACCATTTGAACCATACCCCCTTTTTGGGCCAATGCCACCATTTTTGTAAAAAAATTATGACCTTTTTCGCCATACAACCATGCGGTTCGAATGATATAAAAATGGGTAGCACGCTCGGCTACTAGCTGTTCACCGGCTCGTTTGGATCGACCATACTGATTGAGTGGGGCAGTAGGATCATCTGGCCTTAATGGGCGACCTGTGGAGGTGCCAAATACATAGTCTGTTGAGATATGGAAGAGTACAATTTGGTATTTGGTAGCTAATGTAGCCAAGTGGCCTGCACCTATGCTATTGACTTTGAAACAGCTTGCGCGTTCTTGCTCTGCTAACGCAACCTGGGTATAAGCCGCACAATTTATAATGTATTGGATCGCACCTGCTTTGATACAAGATTCTATTTGGTCTGGATTGGTAATATCCAGCATGGATTTGCTACAAAACAGGGGTGCAAGCAAGGAATGGACTTTAAAGGTAGCCTGTAGCGCAGAACCTAACAAACCTGCTGAACCTGTAACCAAAACACCAGGGATAGCCATTCACCAATTTTGTATATGCATTGCTAATATAACCCCTTGCTTATAGCCCTTTGCTTGTGGTTCCTTTGTTTAGGACCATCAAGCTTTTTATGGGCGGCCATAAGCGGGTGGGCATACGAATCATTGATAAATCCCGCTTTATTCCAGCGCTTTTAATAAGGTCATCTTATCGTACAAAGGTATGATAGATGCTGATTTTTTAACCAAGCAAAAGGTAGGCAAAAATGGCTTAAACTTTAATTTCAACCTCTACACCACTAGGTAGCTCTAACTTGGTTAAGGCATCTACTGCCTTTGAACTGCTAGAGTAAATATCTATTAACCTTTTATGGGTACAAAGTTGAAACTGCTCCCGTGACTTTTTATTCACATGGGGAGAACGCAGTACCGTATAGATCTCTTTTTTACCTGGAAGTGGAATAGGACCATTGACTACCGTTTTCGTAGCCTTTACAGCCTTAACGATGCTATCTGCCGATTTATCTAAAAGAGCAGCATCGAATGATTTAAGTTTGATGCGAATTTTTTGGTTCATATGCGTTATTATACCGTTATACCTTTTGCTTTGTTAATAATAGCTTCTGCTAAGTTTTTAGGAACGGGTTCGTAATGTGAAAAGGTTAGTGAAGCAGAGGCCCTGCCTGAAGTAATGGTTCTTAGATCTGTAACATAACCAAATAGCTCTGCTAATGGCACATCTGCTTTAACAACTTGTGCGCCACCTTTACCATGCATGCCTTTCATAATGCCTCTTCTTCTATTGAGGTCTCCTGTTACAGGGCCTGTAAACTCATTAGGCGTTGCTACTTCTACAGACATAATAGGCTCCAAAAGTACAGGAGAAGCTTTCTGAGCAGCTGCTCTGAACCCAGCCCTAGCAGCTAATTCGAAAGATAAAGAATCAGAGTCAACTTCATGATAGGAGCCATGAAAGATTTTTACCCGCATCGATTCTACAGGATATCCCCCCAGTGGACCATTCTCCATAGCGGCTGTAAATCCTTTTTGAATAGCTGGAATAAACTCTTTAGGAATCACCCCTCCGACAATCTTATTCACAAATTCTAAACTTGGCTCTACTGGCTCGCCTGCTACGCTTTCTCTAGGCCCTATTTCAAATACAATATCGGCAAATTTACCCCTACCGCCTGTTTGTTTTTTGTAGACTTCTTTATGTTCTACCGTAGTGGTAAGGGTTTCTTTGTAGGCCACTTGGGGGGCGCCTTGGTTGATTTCAAGTTTGAATTCGCGCTTCAGCCGGTCAATAATGATTTCCAAATGCAGTTCACCCATTCCTTTTAGAATAGTTTGGCCTGTTTCATGATTGGTTTCCATGCGTAAAGTTGGATCCTCCTCCATCAGCTTGGCAATAGAGAGGGTTAACTTATCTTGGTCGGCCTGTTTTTTAGGTTCAATAGAATAACCAATCACGGGCTCTGGAAAGGTGATGGCTTCTAATATGGCTTTATCCTTTTCACTGGTTAGGG
The DNA here is from genome assembly GCA_038502835.1 of Octonoba sinensis. Classification (NCBI taxonomy): domain Eukaryota; kingdom Metazoa; phylum Arthropoda; class Arachnida; order Araneae; family Uloboridae; genus Octonoba; species Octonoba sinensis. The sequence goes on along the minus strand of CM076605.1, from coordinate 84,405,627 downwards.
TATCGCCTGTTTTAATCTCTTTAAATCCTACTACGGCGCAAATGTCTCCTGCTTGTACCGCATGAATGGGATTCTGTTTATTGGCATGCATTTGCATGAGACGGGCAATCCGTTCTTTTTTTCCGGTTCTATTGTTGTGAACGTAGGATCCTGCATCTAGGGTACCTGCATAGACGCGCAAAAAAGCAAGCCTGCCTACAAAAGGATCCGTTGCAATTTTAAAGGCTAATGCCGTAAATGGCGCACTATTTTCTGGTTTTCTTAACATGCATTCCCCCGTATCTGGATGGGTACATGCTACTGGGGGTAAATCTAGTGGAGAGGGAAGGTAGGCACATGCAGCATCCAATAGTGCTTGAACGCCCTTATTTTTAAATGCAGAACCGCAGAGCACAGGAGAAAAAGAGAGGTCAATAACCGCTTTTCGAATGGCTGCTCTGATTTCATCTGGTGTAATACCTTCTGGATGATCAAAGAATTTTTCCATTAATGCTTCATCATAACTGGCTACACTTTCAATCAGATTTTGACGCCATTCGCTGACCGTTTCTGCTAAATCGTCGGGAATAGGGATTACCTGATAGGTCATACCTAAGTCATGCTCATTCCAAACAATTGCTTCATTGGTAATCAAATCCACTACCCCTTTAAATGCGGCCTCACTACCAATAGGAATTTGTAATGGAACTGGATTGGCCCCTAGCTTTTCTTTGATCTCATTGAGTGCATTAAAAAAATTGGCCCCAGCTCTATCCATTTTGTTGATAAAACAGATACGAGGCACCCTATATTTGTCGGCCTGACGCCAAACTGTTTCAGATTGAGGTTCTACACCAGATACGGCACAAAACAAAGCAACGGCACCATCCAATACACGCAAAGAGCGCTCTACCTCGACTGTAAAATCGACGTGGCCAGGTGTATCAATGATGTTAACTTTGTAAGTTTGAGTCTGATCATTGGCTTTTCCTTGTATAGTAGGATACTTCCAAAATGTAGTAGTGGCAGCAGAGGTAATGGTAATCCCGCGCTCTTGTTCTTGAGCCATCCAATCCATTACTGCCCCTCCATCATGTACTTCCCCGATTTTGTGGGTTAGGCCTGTGTAATATAGAATGCGTTCCGTGGTGGTTGTTTTACCGGCATCAATATGGGCCATGATGCCTATGTTTCTTAAAAAGGTTAGTTCGTTTGCCATTTATCTCAGGTTAAAATGTGAGAAGGCTCTATTTGAACTGGCCATTTTATGGGTATCTACTTTACGCTTGAAAGCCGACCCTTCTTCTTTAGCAGCTGCAATAATTTCATTGGTAAGCCTTTCTTTCATGGTCTTTTCTCCACGTGACCTGGCATAATCAATCAGCCATTTCATACCTAAAAATATCCTTCTGTCTGGCCGTATTTCAATAGGTACTTGAAGGGTAGCCCCTCCAACCCGCCGACGTTTGACTTCTAAAGTAGGGGTTACGTTATGAAGCGCCTTACGCCATACTTCTAATCCTGCTTCTTTTGTTTTCTCAGAGACTGCCTCAATGGTATCATAAAAGATGCTAAAGGCAAGGCTTTTCTTGCCCCGTTGCATTAATCCATTTACAAACCTAGTTACCAGCGGATCTCCATATTTATAATCAGGTGCTAATACTCTTTTTATAGCTTGTTTTCTTCTCATATTATTCCTTGCACTGAAATGAATGTTGTAGCATAACTGCTTAAATCTTCTACTGAACTGCTTTCAAAACTCGATTTCTAATGGCCATCTTGTGGTCTATGCACGCAAATATATAGCTAAGTAGTCTGGCAACTGCAATGCTACTAGGCATTACACACTATAAATAGGGCTTGAAAGCGGTCTACGCTATCCCATTATCCCATTAACCAGCAGGGTAAGCGCGGTACATTAATTTTTTATTTTTTCTTAGGCTTCTTGGTGCCATATACAGACCTTGCTTGACACCTTCCATTCACCCCTGAAGTATCTAATACACCACGAATAATAGAGTAGCTTACACCTGATAAGTCTTTTACCCCCCCGCCTCTAATCAGGACAATAGAGTGCTCTTGTAGGTTGTGGCCTTCTCCAGGAATGTAGGTATTGACTTCTTTACCCGTTGTAAGGCGTACCCTAGCTACTTTTTTCATAGAGGAGTTTGGCTTTCTTGGCTTCATAGTATAGACTTTGATGCATACGCCTCGCCGCTGCGGACAAGATGAAAGCGCTGGAGATTTTGATGAAGAAGTGGTTTTTTTTCTTCCTCTTCTTACTAGCTGTTGTATGGTTAACATGTACGAACTTTTTATTCTAAACTTAGAAGTGTGTAATTTTAAAAAAATTATGGGCCTTTATCAAAACCTTTAACCGCTGTTGGCGGCCTATTAGGGGTTTATCTTGTAAAGATAGCTATTAATGTTGATTATTTCTAATAATAGATATCGCTTTTCATAGCATATTTTGCGTTGGGTGGCTAACCCGCTTAAAGTTTTATGGCGCGCCAAATTTTTTATCGGGGCTATACTAAGTTGATACCATTATTGGTTATCCTAGGCGCACCATTTTAAATATAAAATCAGTTTTTATAACTTAAGCTTCGTCTAAGCCCGGAATGTATGATGCTGTTATAGCAGGATACAGTCCGGGAGCCATTTTTGGTAATCTGTTACATAGTTTTGGACCCCATCAGGTTTATTAATTTTTTATAGTCATGGTTTACGATTATCTTCGAAATCAATTTAAACAATCTAGGAATGGGTTTGTACAGCTCATTTTGATACATATTTTAAGTTTTTTATTTCTTTTTTTGGTTAATACTGGATGTTATATCTGTGGTCATGAAGATTATGGCGTATGGTTGTATAGGAAATTGACCTTTCCTTCGCTTTATCCCTTGTTGGTAAAGCAGCCCTGGGCGATTGTAACCTATTCGTTTATACATAAAGGTTTTGTAGATTTATGCTGGGATATGCTCTTATTATATATTTTTGGCCAAAGAATACGGGCCACTACACGGTCAAAACATATAGTACAGCTCTATGGTTTGGGGCAAATAGTGGGTGCCATGCTCTTTTTTATGTTGTACCAATTTTCCCCTCCCTTTAGGGGTATGGCTACCGATCTTACAGGTCCTTCACCCGCCATTTATGCCATAATGGCTGCGATCTGTGTGTTGATGCCTAGCCTAAGGCTATATTGTTTCTTATTCTCTTTACCCTTAAAATATGTAGTGTTGGCGCTATTGGTTATAGCCCTTATGCATTTGCCGACCCAACAGGCGGGTTATTACTTAGCGCAATTAGGTGGTGCACTGGTGGGCTATCTCTATGCTAGGTTTTGTAAAAATGACCTGAGCCTGAATCGCTCTTTTTTTCCTGGTGTTGGTAGAGCCAAAATGTCGGTAAGTGTTACAAAGAAGTAGGGTAGGTGCCATCTATTTGGTATTCCATATAGTATGCGTTACCTTAGTATGCTGCTGTTTTTATAAGATTTTTATGTAGCTTACCCCTGGAGCTGAAATGTAGCTCTATATGCAATCGTTTCATGGACCTTTTGCAACATCTATTTGTGATGCGCAATGCTTAGGAGAAGCGCAGTTGCTGGCCTACTAGATCTATGTGAGGCGCATAGGCCAGCCACAAAATGGCCATTAGAAATAGGTTGCGCAGGAGGTCAATAGGTACCAGTACTATAAGTAAGATGGCTCAATCAAGATTATATTTTATCGCACTTTAAAGCATGTTTTTTAGAATGGTTAAGATCCTATGTAACCTATTTGGTATGGCTTGCATCGTAGAATTAGTAAGGGAAAAGTTAGCTGTATTGGCCTATACATTGCAGGATACCATTCGGGCGCAAGCCAAGAAAGTGGCCCGAATGTTTTTGATTGGTTCCTTGGTGTTTATATTGCTTGGTTTGGGATTGCGTTTCTTATTGCTTGGATTGGCATACTGGTTAAATGCAGTGCTCTCTAGCGCTTATCTTGGCTTTTTTCTGGTTTCAATTTTTTGCTTTTTAATGGTTATGGTTATTCTACTTATGTTGCGCAGAAAAATCAATGATGAAGCGGTGGGGCAAGACGCTATTACAGATGGTGAATAGCTGGTTGTATATAGCTTCTATTTTTGACCGGCTACCTATTTGTGATTTTTAGGAGAAGCGCAGTTGGTCAGCCTACTAGATCTATTTGAGCAATATAGACCAGGTTTGCCACTAAAGTGGTCATTAGAAATAGGTCTATCGATTGAGTAGTAGGGCTATGCTCAAAGCAAAAACGTGCCCTTGGAAAAAGTTGTAATTAGAAATCATATTTGCTTGATTTTTGCTTACTTTTTTATCAGATAAAAAGTAAGAGAAAAAGGTCTTTTCTGCCACAGGGGTGAACAGCCAATGGCGTGGGCTTAAGTCTTATACTGCCCTGCTTTCCAAATAAAATAGTATAAGGGTATTATGGCAGCCGATAAAGGAATGGGGCACGCTGAAAAATAGATCGTTATAGCGATTATCGTTTTCCTGAAAGTGCCCCATTCCTTTATCGAGGGCCATAAGCGGGTGGGCATACGAACCATTCATAAACCCGTTTTTGTACGTCTGCATTAAAACATACTTTTCCTTAAGTTGACGCCATTGGCTGAACCGATACAAATAGGTTTGGCAGAAGGTTTAATAGATATGATTTATTTTGCTATGCGTAGACCTATCTTTTCTTTAAATTGATTGCCTCGATCTTCAAAGTTTTTAAATAAATCAAAACTGGCACATGCAGGAGATAGCAGTATGACTTCTCCCGGAAGTGCAATGGATAAGGCGCTATCTATGGCTGAAGATAGGCTATGCGTCTTTTCTATAGGTAGCCCTAATGGCTGAAAGGCTTTTATAATAGCGCTGTTCTCTTTACCCAAACAGATGATGGCCTTTACCCGTTCTTGTACAATGGGTAGGAGGGGGCCATAGTCGTTCCCTTTGTCTATACCACCCGCGATCCAGATAATAGGTTGGCTAAAGCTTAAGAGAGCGGCTGTTGTAGAGGCTACATTAGTAGACTTGGAGTCGTTATAGCAATCTATGCCTTTGGGTGCGCCGCACCATTCCAGTCGATGGGGTAGCCCGCAAAACTTGGGCAAAGCAGCAGCAATGGTTTGCGCAGATAGGCCTGCTAATCTTGCTGCTGTAACCGCAAACCTAGCATTATATTGATTATGTCTACCTGGCAAAGCGGTTTGGCTAATAGGTAACGGGTAGCTGTGCCCATTAATATGGAACCGATCAGGGTTGCTGTAGATAGGCGCATCAATAGGATGTAGTTGAGGGGGTAGCCGCTCTGCTTGAAGATACTGTCTGATGATTGGATCTGCTTTATGGTAAATAAAATGGTCTAATGGGGTCATATTGCGCAATATATTCCATTTAGCTTTTGCATAGGCTTCCAGGGAGCCCTGATATCTGTCCAAGTGGTCAGGTGTAATGTTGAGTAGGCAAGCTATATCTGGCTTAAAATGTTGGATGCCTTCCAGTTGAAAACTGGAAAGCTCTAGTATATAGTAGTCATAGGGCGAGGTGGTCAAACATTTTGCAAAGCTATGGCCCATGTTCCCGGCTAATGCAACAGCATACCCTGCTGCATGGAGCAAATGATAGATCAGATGCACAGTGGTACTTTTTCCATTTGAACCCGTTACCGCTATAATGCGCCCCTTTGCATAGCGTGCCGCAAACTCTATTTCGTCTATGACGGGTATCGGCGGAAGTTGTCTAATGACCGTCGCATGATAAGGTATACCAGGGCTTTTGATGACCGCATCAGCCGATTGTATTTTTTCTATAGTATGGCGGCCTTCTTCAAAGGGAATCTGGTGGATAGTCAGTATATGCTTATACGCTGCTTTAATAATACCTGCATCTGAAACGAATACATCTATGCCCTGTTGTTTGGCCAGCAGGGCGGCACCTGTACCACTTTCGCCTCCACCTAATACTACCAATTGCATCTTTATCTGATTTAAATGCTGTTACCCCTCTCTTTGAAAAGCTATTTTTAATATCCAATTTTTAGGTGTAATAAATTGCTAAACCCCTAGGTATCCATTCAGCTAATGGCGTTAACATCTTCCATCTAAAAATCGAGCGAATAGGTCACGTCCGGCATAACTTACCCTATCTTTTAAATCTGATTCAATTTGCAATAAACGATTGTACTTAGCCACGCGATCTGTACGGCAAGCCGCACCTGTTTTAATCTGACCTACACCGCTTCCAACAGCCAAATCGGCAATCGTGGTATCTTCTGTTTCTCCAGATCGATGGGAAATAATAGCACCATAGCCTGCCTTTTTTGCTAAAGAAATGGTGGTTAACGTCTCTGTTAGACTACCTATCTGATTGTATTTAATCAACACGGCATTGGCTACATGAGCTGCTATACCTTTTTGCAATAAACTGGGGTGGGTTACAAATAGATCATCCCCCACCAATTGCACCCGGTCACCTAACGCTTGTGTAAGTTGCTGCCAACCTATATCATCCCCTTCAGCCATGCCATCCTCTATGCTTAGAATAGGATATTGACGGACTAAGTCTACAAAATAGGCTACCCATTCCGATCTAGTAAATGCCCTGTTTTCAATATAATAGGAACCATTGTGCTGATAGAATTCAGTACTGGCTACATCTAAACCTAGATAAATATCTTGACCAGGCTTATACCCAGCTTGGACGACTGCTTCTAAAATCGCTTCAATGGCCGCTCTAGTGCCATCTAGATTGGGTGCAAATCCCCCTTCATCACCTACATTGGTGCTGAGTCCCTTCCGCTTTAGATAAGCCTTTAATAGATGAAAAACTTCTACACCGGCACGTAATGCTTCCCTAAAGGAGGTGCACCCTACAGGTACAATCATAAACTCCTGTATAGAAAGGTTATTATCTGCATGTAGCCCCCCATTTATAATATTCATCATCGGTACCGGCATGCTATAGGTAGTCTGGCTCCCCATTAGATGGGCAAAATAGGCATAGAGTGGCTGCCGGAAGTATACAGCAGCGGCTTTAGCAATCGCTAAAGAAACTGCTACAATCGCATTTGCACCTAGGTTTTGCTTATTAGGCGACCCATCTAGCGCTAGCATTAAACCATCTAAGCCAGCTTGGTCATCAATAGCTTTATCCACTAAATGTGCGCTAATAATGGAGCGGACCTGTTCCACTGCTTTTAGCACCCCCTTGCCCTGATAGCGATTGGGATCTGCATCTCTTAATTCTACTGCTTCCAATGAACCCGTAGAAGCGCCAGAAGGAACACTGGCATATCCCCTTGCCCCTGATGCTAGCCTTACTTCAGCTGCTATCGTTGGATGACCACGCGAATCTAAGATTTCATACGCAGTAACGGAACTAATCTTGGACATCTTTACTACTTTATACCCTTTTTGCTACCTATTCCCATAAAGCCTCCTGCGCTGGTTGGATGTCTATGTTATGATAGACCGTTTGTACATCATCATCATCCCGTAACGCATCTATAAGCTTTATAAGCTTAAGCAATGCGCCATCACTTACCTGAACTAATGTATGAGGAATATACTGTAAACCAGCAGAAATTGGCTCAATGGCAAGGGCTTCCAACTGTTTTTGTACTTTTCCAAAGTCTTCTATAGCACAAATTACATGGGTAGAGGCATCATCATATTCTAATGCTTCCGCACCTGCATCTATTAAGCGCAATGTAATATCATCTTGATGCTGAATATCAGGAATGGTAAAGACCCCTTTGTAATCGAATAAAAAAGTAATCGCACCATTTTTTTCTAAACTACCGCCATACTTTGTAAAAATAGCCCGCACATTTGCAACCGTTCTAGTAATCTTATCGGTCATACAAACCACCATGATGGCTACACCATATGGACCATATCCCTCATAGGTTACTTCATGATAGGCAGCTGCATCACTCCCATTAGCCTTGCTGATGGCACGAAGAATAGCCTCTTTAGGCATATTCGCCCCCTTGGCATTTTGAATGGCCAAACGCAATCGTGGGTTAAACGCTGCTTCTCCACCCCTGGCTGCTACAGTTAGCTCTTTGACCAGTTTTGTAAAAATTTTACTTCTTTTTGCATCATTTACACCCTTTTTACGCTTAATATTAGACCACTTACTATGTCCTGCCATTGTATTACTTATTACTTGTATCTATTCACATTCTTGGTTAATAAGCCATTTTATCCCACTTTTTTCTTGATAAGAAATAAAATCAAGCCTAAAGTTGCGCCGAACCAATAGCTGGCCAACAAGATCTGGTAAAAAGAAAAATAGTTGGAAGTAACTGCATAAATAGCTATTGCCTAACCTGTAATATATATAAATATAATTATAGTAGCGCTATAGGATCAGCCACTATGTGCTATTTATTTAAATAGATCAGCTGTATAAGGCAAACCCAAATGCTTATAAGCTGCTTCTGTTGCCACCCTTCCCCGTGGCGTACGTTTGATATACCCTTCTTGAATCAGAAATGGCTCATATACTTCCTCGATCGTTTCTGCCTCTTCCAAACAAGCGGTTGCAATAGTAGTAAGGCCTACAGGCCCCCCTTTGAATTTTTCAATAATATTGGTGAGAATACGTTTGTCCATTTCATCTAGTCCATGCTCATCTACATTCAAAGCTGCTAAACTTAATGTAACCATCTCTTTGGTAATGCGTCCATCTCCTTTAATTTGAGCAAAATCCCGTGTCCGCTTCAATAAATTATTGGCTATACGGGGCGTGCCTCTACTGCGCCTTGCAATTTCATAAGCAGCTTCTTGGTCAATAGGTGTACCCCATATGCTACTGGCACGCTGAACGATTTTAGTTAGTAAGGTAGCAGGATAGTAATCCAATCGCGCATTAATACCAAAACGGGCTCGTAAGGGTGCCGTTAGCAAACCGGAACGCGTAGTAGCCCCAATTAAGGTAAAAGGATTCAGTGCCAACTGTACGCTCCGTGCATTGGGGCCTGCATCCAGCATAATGTCTATTTTAAAATCTTCCATGGCGGTATATAGGTACTCTTCCACAATAGGATTAAGACGATGGATCTCATCTATAAAAAGTACATTAGCCGGTTCTAAACTCGTCAATAATCCTGCTAAATCCCCTGGCTTATCCAATACAGGTCCAGAAGTTATTTTTATATTGGTATTCATCTCATAAGCAATAATATAAGCTAATGTTGTCTTCCCTAAACCAGGCGGGCCATGTAGTAAGACATGGTCCAATGCTTCTTTTCTTTGCTGAGCAGCAGCTACAAATATTTGAATATTCTCTATAAGCTTTTCTTGCCCACAAAAATCATTGAATTGAAGCGGACGCAAGGCTTTATCAAGCTGTTCTTCTGGTTTTCTTAACCTACCATAGGGACTATTGCTAAGATCATGCTCCATTTTTTCTATTTTTACTAAACCAAAATATAAAAATATCAATCATGCGGTTAAATACCCAACTACTTAAACAATTAACGCGATCGGTGATCGGTCTCTACCTGGTTATTAAAGGGTTCAATATGCTCATGCAACCGACCGCTGACGGGCTATTAAACCACGTTGCGCTTGAGCATTTTATGTTACGCATTATGATTTGTTGCACGGCTTTGCGTTACTATTTGCATCTACAGGAAAAACAAGCGATCCAACCTACTATACGGCCCGCTACCAATGGTTATAGATTAACCATTGGTACCATATTAACGCAACTCATGATGACCTTTGCCTTATTATTACTCAGTAGCATTCAAGGAGCACTAGGATACCCTATCCTACAACCGCTCCTTCATTTTAGCAGCAGAATCGATTTTATATACCGTGGCATTATAGAGATAACCTGTCTAGCTGCTATTTTAGAAGAACTGCTTTTTCGCGGTATTTTAGAGAAACTACTCAGCAAAATTACGACAATCCGATTATGGATCACCATAGCCAGTGCACTAGCCTTTAGCTTGATGCACTGCAATATGCACAATAACCTATTGTATTTTGTAATGGGATGCTTTCTCAGCCATCTATACCACCGAACCCATCATATTATTTACCCTATTATTGCCCATGGCTTACATAATTTATGTGCTACATCTATTATCTATCTCACATTAGATCCAACATTAGATTGGGCTATAAATAGCCTAACGGTTGCAACACGTACTATACTAGCTATTGGCGTGCTCTTAGCTGTTTATGGCTACATAAGCTATCTGTTAGTAGGGCAAAAATCAAAAAATAGATCGCTTTGGAAAGTTGATAGCTAATCCATACAGCTATCTAGTAGTGCTTTGTACTTAGGTTTAATTGTGTTTACTTATAAAGTTTGCAATATGGCTTATAGTTTTCTCATCTTCAATTATTAGTTTTCCATGATTCACTTGAAAGTAAGAAAGGATGGAGGTTAAGTTATAACAATGGATTATTTCCTCAACAATATGTATTTCTACATTGTTAGGATAATGAGGCTTAGGACCATCAGAATCATTTTTTTTAGACGTAGCAAGGCTTTCAAAGCTATTTGTTCTACATAATTGGCGTCTTAAAGCAATTAAGATATCATGTTCTCCATGCTCTTGCCCAGTGGTCAGTTTTGCATAGGCTTTAGCGAATGCATCGACTTGATCTTTATCATCCTCCTCAAAATCAAAATACTCAGATAAATTAGATAGGTAGCCAGCTATAACTAGTATAGGGATATTGTGGTTGCCTTTACGTATGAATGTTGCTATACGTTCGGTGCACTTAGAACCTATACGCATATCTTTTATACCTTCAAATATGAAATTGGTAACCTGCTTAAGACCAGGGGTGTTCAGTGCTGTACTTAGCGCTTTCACCTCAAGTAATGAAGTCTGAGGATGTCCTATAGCATCTAAGCCTGGTTGTGCTTTTTCATGAAACTCCCTTATACCAGATCTAGTATTCTCAAATAGATCTGTTCCAGATAGAGGTGCATGAGCCAGTATTACCGTTTTGATGTTCAGTACATCTTTATAATTGTCTGCGAATATAGAAGCCACTAACCCACCTTGGCTAAAGCCAAATATATTGATGGGTAAAGCTTGAAGTACTTCTTGAGCGCATTCTGGATATCTATCACGTAAGGTTGTTTTTAGCTCTTCAAAAACTTTTTTTGCTTGCTGATCTATTGATAAGCGCATTGATATAGAGCCTTCTCTGCATTTTGACTGAATATTTATAACCTGCTCTCCATATTCTCTCTCCAATGCTTCTGCCAAAAGATCAGATTCAGATGCGTCCATATTTAAACCATGTAGGTATAGAACAACAAACTTTCCTTTTAATAACGTTTCTTTGCTGCCTTCATCTTTAGGCTGTGCTGCTAAAGAAGTTGAGCTTGTTTCTACTGGTTTAACTAAATGCCCCCCCATTTCCATCCGATGGTATTGCTGACAACCGAAAAGTGCGCAAGCTGCTATTAAAAAAAAGTATTTTTTGAGGCTAAACTTTGACATGGGCTTCATTGTAAAAAATAAGTAGGCAGACCCCATTGTATTATTGTTGCTTTAAAAAAGTTATATAATCCGAAGTGCTATTAAAATACTGTATAGCACGGCTGCCTTTGTCTCTATATTTATTGTCAACTCTATCTATAACAGATAGAGTCTTAATCTTGAATACATTATTGATTGATATTGATGTAAGGTTTGTTTTGTTAATAATATGAGACATTAAACTAGCCTGATCCCAGCCAAGTATATGCATTGGTATCTTAGCATACGCTTTGTGGCTGGCCTTGGCCAAGCCTTGCGAATCAAATCTATCAATTAATGTACATAGCACCTCTTGAGCAAGTGGTTCTAGCTCCGGCTCCCCGATCGAGCCTGTTGGTGCGATCTCCTCTAGGGATTTTATTTGAATGATCATAATACCTTCTCCAAATTCTTTTTTCAATTCCTTATTCATCGCATCAGTTTGGGACGCATCCACCCCGAAGCTAAGCACCAATACTACATAAAATTTGGGAGGTTCAGTTCCTGGCATAGCGCTTGATTTGAGTGGTTTATACTTAACTGTACTGCTATTAGTAGAAGAACCAGCCTTCATCTCCATCCGATGGTATTGTTGGCAGCTATAGAGCGCGCAAGCTACTGTTAGAAAAAAGTATTGTTTAAAATTGAACTTTAGCATTGGATTTCATTGAAAAAATAAAATATAGGCCTCTATTGTAGGCTCATTCGACCCTATCTAATGATAGTTTTTTTATATAATTTTCCAAATTTTTATGGGCGGGATTTTTAGAGGGCTTCCATAAAATATGGTTTCGCAGTAGGTCGCTTATAGCAACTGCTGAATAAATTGGATGATATCGGTTAAAATTAAGTCTGCATATAGGACGGTTTCACCTCGGTCTACAAATAGATTGGGATCTATGGCCACTAAGTTGCTAGCATGGAGTATCCTATTATATATGCGGCTTTTTATGTGGGGGCGGTTGGGCCAAACCATTGATATAGGCTTATTGTTTGGGTTGTTCATGGTTATGGACATCTGGTTATCATCTGATCTGCCTAACTGGCTGGCTAGCGGAATCAGGGTATCGTGTCTTCCTCCTTTTTCCCCAGTAATCAATAGGGCATAGGCATCATTTAACCGCTCTATAGCCCTATGTGCATCAACTGTTTTAATATAGAATAATTCTGAAAAATCATGCTGATGGGTAGCAATCAGTAAACAAGGTATCGCGCTATTGTCGTGTAGGAAGCGATGTATACCTTTTATACAGGCACTACTAGGCAATATATCTTTTAAACCATTTATAGATATCCAGCGTGGATGTGTAAGGTGTAATAACCAGGCCTGCAGGGCCATACGCTGTTTGATTCTAGATAGAGGATAAGCCATAAGCTGCAATCCCTCTTTTGCATTGGATATAAATTCTTCTATATCCCTGCGGCTGCGTTCGAGGAATGGTGTGCCCATTAATGGCGCATTTAGCGTAATGATACCCACTATATTGAGCTGACTTTTATAATCTTTTCCTAGGGTACAGGCCAACACCCCTCCTTGACTATAGCCAATGATAATGAGTGGAAAAAATCTGGGCTCTTTGCTATAAGCCATCAGCTGTAGTTGGGTCCATTTAAGTATGGCTGCTGCTTGTTGATCTATGGATCGTATAACCGACTTGAGTCGGATCCTACAGGTTGGCTCAATGATTAGAACCGTTTTTCCAAACTGTTTATCCAACTTGGCTGCAATGGATTTCAATTCATCTGCCTTGGCGTACAAGCCATGTAACAGCAAAACCGCAAAAGCAGCGCTTTGATCTAAAGGGAAATCATCCATTTTTGTCTCTATTTTGCTAATTGCTTGCTTTATGCTTTGGTGGCTTTAGGGGATGGCTTGGCCATATTAACGCAAGCTTCCAGTAGTTTGGGGTAGGTTTCCTTTACATGCGTATCTGCCATACCTAAATGAACCAGCGCTAGATATACATCAATTTGATGCGTAATGGCTACTGTATTACAACATACAAAAGATTCTATATCTGAATCAGACGCTGGGTTTGTTCCAGGAGCCGCTATCTTTGCTAAAGCAAACCTCATGCTATTGTACATTAAGCCGAAATGAAAAAGTAGCCTAATAGCATTGTATATACGAATAGTATGCATCAACCTATTCATGCTAGCTTCTAATGGAGCTAGATTAAGATCATCTACTGGAAGTGGGTTCATGTTTTCTTCAATAGATCTAACAACCTCATCACCTTCTGATTGGATGGGAGCTTTTTTTATAGGCGATGTAATTGTATTTTTCATAAATGAAAAACAGGTAGTATCTTTTTCTTGAATAGCTCCTTTTTCTATAAGGGATGTAAGTTCTTTGGTAAGCAAGCCAAAAAGCTCCTGACCTTTTTCTTGAATAGAATCATAGTATTTTGCTTTTAGTTTAAGAAAATAATTTCCTAGACATTCATATATGGAAGCTTCATCGGGTGTTATAGCGCTTTTCAGAAGATTGGTTTGCTTCATGTAGGTTTTGAACATTAAGATGTCATCTTTTATAAATTTTTTATTATTTTTAAATTGAAGCTTTATAATTTTATCTATAGTTTTTTTAGCTTGCTTTACAATTTTTTTATAATCTAAGTCTAATTCTGGATAAGCCTCTGGCCGATCTATTCGATTTTTATCGGTTCGCTTCTGTACATCAGTTATTTCAACTATAATCTGATCTTTTATGCTATCAAATAGTAATTTACCCAATTTCTCCATGGCCTTCGTATCGTTAGATGGTTGAATATCATAGGGATGCTGGAAATTTTTTCTAAAATATTGGTCAGGTATAATATATTTAGCCATAAAATCACAGTTAATTTTTTTTCGGAATCTATTGCTTACTATGGTATATGTTTCCCAGGAACAATCCCCACATCTAATTGCTTATCCTGCGCAAGCAGGCAGTTTATATAACTACTAGAAAACACATGATATAATTGACGGGCGACGCTTTTATGCTTATGCATCCAATCATCATCTTGTGGATTAAGTGGAATGAGTTTGGTAATATCATCCATTATTTCATCCCTAAAATCACTTATGAACTTATTTGACCATTCAAATACAGATTGAGTAAAGGTCTCGGTTTGATCTTTAGAAGAAGAACAGCTTATGCTTTGCTCGTCACTATGTATAACATTGACCTAAACTAGAATGGTTGCACGATATAAAAGTAGCTAGTAAGCAAGCTAAGCAGTGAAATGGTATATGCATTTTCATAATACTTAAGTTTAATAGATGAGCAATAGGGCGTATTTTAAACGCCTTATAATATTAGTCCCTTCGCTTAAGTATAAAAAATTTTAACCTAAATATTGGAAATCTGCTTTAGGATACCGACTTGAGATTATACATGGATATTCCAAATGGTAGCGGTGCTTTTCAAGGGGGAAAATGTGTAGGAAGGCTCTGATTGAGTCAGGGCGCTATTATTGTTTCCGCTGGACTCTTTTCGATACCGCCTCCTACGACAAAAAAGTCCCTTTGTAAAAGGGCATGAGCTTAGCCATTTGCTCTATAAAGGTTGGGTTTTGTTTGCCTATTTCTTGATCAAGCGTAGGTCCGCCTTGTCCTTTTATCTATTATTGGAAAAGGTCACGCTTCCTTTGTCGTAGCCAATAAAAATAGGCTGTTCTTTGGTAACCTGTCCAGAGAGCAATTCTTTGGATAATGCATTGAGTATGACGCGTTGTATTAATCGTTTCAGCGGCCTTGCGCCAAACTGTATGCTATACCCTTCTTCTGCTAAGTAGTCTATCAGTCCAACATCCATCTGGATAATGATGCCATTCTTTTGTAGATCTGTTTTAAGCTTTTCAACCTGGATATGTACAATATCTTTAATCACGCTTTTGGAGAGCGAATGAAATAGGATGATTTCATCTATTCGATTTAAAAACTCTGGGCGCATCTGATTTTGAAGCAACTGTATAACAGCTGCTTTCGTTTCTGCTAATACTTCTTGCGTAGGTTCCGTATCAGCAAAGCGGCTTTGAATGAGCTGGGCACCCATATTACTGGTCATAATAATAATGGTGTTTTTAAAATTTGCAGTTCTACCCTTATTATCGGTTAACCTGCCATCATCCAATACTTGCAGCAAGATGTTAAAAACATCGGGATGTGCTTTTTCTATTTCATCTAGTAAAATGACTGAGTAAGGTTTGGTTCGTACGGCTTCTGTCAACTGGCCACCTTCATCATACCCTATGTAGCCAGGTGGTGCACCAATCAATCGACTAACCGCATGTTTTTCTTGATATTCAGACATATCTATTCGAATCATAGCCTGTTCATCGTTGAATAAAAATTGTGCCAATGCCTTGGCTAGCTCAGTTTTACCTACTCCAGTAGTACCTAAAAAAATAAATGAGCCAATAGGCTTACGAGGATCTTGTAATTCAGCGCGGCTTCTTCGTACTGCGTCAGCAATCGCTTGAATGGCTTCTGCTTGGCCTGCCACACGCCGGGCTAGTACATCTTCTAAGTGGAGGAGTTTTTCCCGCTCATCTTGTAGCATTTTAGCAACAGGGATTCCGGTCCGCTGCGCTATGATCTCGGCAATATCTTCCTGCGTGACCTCTTCTTTAAAAAGTGGACTCGTGCCTCGAAGTGCTTCCACCTTTTCTTGCAATGCTTTGAGTTTTTTTTCTGCTTCTATAAGCCTTCCATATCGGATTTCTGCTACTTTACCATAGTCAAAGCTTCGTTCAGCTTGTTCCGCATCTAAACGCAATTGTTCAATCTGTTGCTTCTGTATGCTGATATCCTGAATAATGGATTTGTCATGTTCCCATTTTGCTTTTAGCTTATTCTTTTTTTCATTTAGCTCCGCAATGGTTTTAGATAATTCTTCTAACTTGACCCCATCTTTTTCTTTTCGAATTGCTTCTCTTTCAATTTCTAATTCAGTGATTTTTCGTTGGGTTTGGTCTAAGTCCACAGGAATGGCATCTAAGTCAATCCGCTTCTTGGCAGCCGCTTCATCCATTACATCTATGGCTTTATCAGGTAAAAAGCCGGGTAAATAACGATCAGAAAGACGTACCGTTGCAGTAACCGCATTGTCTTTAATGTGTATACCATGGTGCATCTCATACTTTGGCTTTATGCCGCGTATAATAGAAATGGCATGCTCCTGACTCGGTTCATCTACCATTATCACTTGAAACCTTCTTTCTAAGGCTTTATCTTTCTCTATATACTTTTGGTATTCTTTTAGGGTAGTAGCCCCAATCGCATGTAGTTCACCACGTGCAAGGGCTGGTTTAAGTAGGTTCGCTGCATCCATCGCACCTTCTCCAGAGACACCTGCCCCAATAAGCATATGGATTTCATCAATAAAAAGAATAAATTCCCCATTAGAATCAACTACCTCCTTAATCACTGCTTTAAGCCGCTCTTCAAACTCGCCTTTGTATTTGGCCCCTGCAATTAAAAGGCCTAAGTCTAATGCAAAGATAACCTTAGATTTAATGTTTTCAGGAACATCGCCCGCTACAATTCTTTGTGCCAATCCTTCTACAATAGCCGTTTTGCCTACACCTGGTTCTCCAATTAATAGAGGGTTGCTTTTAGTCCTACGTGAAATAATTTGTACCGTTCTGCGCGATTCTTCATCACGCCCAATTACTGGGTCTATTTTGCCCTCTTTAACCAGTTGATTGAGGTTTTTTGCATACCGTTCCAGCGATCTATATTTAGACTCTGCACTAGGGTCAGAAATTTTATGCCTGCCCCGTAAGGCTTGAATGGCTTGTAGCAACGGTTGCTCTGTGATGCCATGCTTTTTCATTAACACGGCTGCCTGATCGTTGCCTGCGCAGAGGCTTAACAGTAAATGGTCTACCGCAATGAAATCGTCGCCTAGTTTCTTTTTATAATTTTCTGCTCCACGGAGGGTAACATCCATATTTGGGGATAAATAAGGCTGTTGCCCAGAGGCTTTTGGATAGCTCTGGATGAGCTTATCCAAAGCTTGCTCTAAAGGTAGTAAGGCCACTTGGAGTTGTTTAGTAAGGAAGGTAACATGTGCCTCATTACTGCTTAAAATGGCCTTGAGTAAGTGACCATTTTCAATAGTAAGTTGTTGATTGGATTGCGCAATCTCTATAGCTCCCTGTATGGCTTCTTGTGCTTTAATGGTATAATTTCCAAAGTCCATAATGTTGGTTATTGATCACTTTTACTTCTGTAATAGCAAATATACTATATTTTTCCCTTTTTGTTTTCGTGACGTTATATAGAAGTTACTACAGATCCAAAGCTTTTCAAAGAGCAAGATCCTGCTAGAGCAGCAGTTGATAGGGTTGCTCCATACTTATATGTGGTTGCCATGGATAGCCTACCTCTGTTACGCATTGTAGACAGCCTTGTAGCCAGCGCTATATCCATTCCAATAGGGTTATCTGCAAAACGCATGAAAAAGCATTAGAAAGAAAATGGTTACCTTATGCTCTATAATACCCTTGTTACAGCAGCATAGCTGTGCAAAGCAGTTGAATCTTTATTTAGGGAGGTGCTTAAAATGGAGCGATGCGTAGATGCCTTATTTTTTTTATACTTCTGGTTCAGAAACCGTTTATAGCCTTTCCTTGCTCCCATTTAACTGCTTTTGATGATTATGTAAACGCCATCTACTAGCGGCAAAACTTTACAGAAGAAGAGGATTTTGAATCGATTAAAGAAGCTCTTCGAGAGGCCTATGCGGCGCCTTTAGATCTAAATAAGGTAACAGAAGAAGCATTGGCGGCATTAGGAATTTTATCTAAAAATCAAATAAAAAATTATTTTAACCATCTGACTGCCACAGGTCCGCTTTATTCTAAGTATGAGTTACAGGCTATTCCTGGTTTTGACTTAACCACCATAACCTTGCTTTTGCCCTTTGTTGCTGTAGCAGAAAGCGATCATCTATCATCGAATCGTTTAAAAATTAATGAAAGCAGACCCAGCTATTTTTTATTTCGTTACGTCCCTTCATGTTACGCAACGAGCACTAAACCTACCTTAGGTAATTTAGATAGATGTACGGTTCAACTTTCCTTTAACCACAATAATGATATAACGTGGGGCGTCACTGCTAGAAAACAAGCAGGTGAATCTTTTTGTTGGAATCATGCTACCTACCGCTATGGATTTAACCTATGGTCTATTTTAACGAATGATCATTGGTCATTACCAACTGGGTTATGGGCAAGGGTTGCTACTCAGCGCAGGTTACATCCAAACAGGGGATGCGATCGCGGCTGTACTGCGTTCTAACAATGTGGGCATTCGCCCCTATAAAGGGCATTAGACGGATTGGATTGCGTGGGGTAGCTATTACCTCCGATATAGGGCCTATTGAGCTAACAGGCTTCTATGCAAACCATAATCTAGATGCTACCCTCAAACTGAATGCAGCTAACCAACCCTATGCCAATCGCATAGATTGCACCGGTAAGTATGATACCATCCATAATTTAGCCCAAAAAGGCACCATTCATCAACAGGTCGTTGGATGTACCATACGCAAGTCATATCATAGAAACCAAACAGAGGTAGGTGTAAATCTATTCTATACCCACTATGATATCCCTATTCTAGAGCAAGCAACCGCTCCCTATTTTTTCCAATCTGCTGCTAGTCTATTTTATCGTTTGCTATGGAAAAACTAGATCGTGTTTGGAGAGACAGGGCTTACTTGGCCAAATGCTGCTGGAAAAGCGCTAATTACAGGATTTATTATAAGCCTGTCCCGTTATGTAGATCTTTCTGTTGCCTGGTATTACTATGGTAAAAGATTCTACACGCCTTATGGCAATCCTTTTAAACGGTATACAGCAGACCATGCAAACGAGCAGGGAGGCTATCTATCTTGGCAGTTTACCCCTTTGCCCAGCTGGCAAATAGCTACCAGTGGTCATTTTTTTGCTACTTTATCGCCTAAACCACGGTTGGCCATACCCAGTAATGGCTATCGTTTTACGACACGGTCTAGCTATATATGGAATCGTGCCACAATATTGGTATTGCAGCATAAGCTGCACAAAAATCCCAAAAATAAGCCTAAAGATAAAAAAGGAGATGCTGCAGCAGAAGTGGCGCACGCTATCCAAAATAGTTTTAAATGTAAGCTAGACCATAAACTTACCCATGTGTAGTAGTTAGGATTTAATCTGACAGGCAGTAAAAATTAGTGTCTAAAGTTGTCAGTTAAGTCTAATGTGTCAGTCATGCTTTTAAGATACGAGATTTGATTATTTCTTTCAAAGACTAATTCTTTACTATCCTCCCAAGTTTGTCTAGGTGTTTTTCCGTAACAATACTTTCCAGAATGTGGTCGCTCATGATTATAGTAATGCAACCATCTATCTAAATCCTCTTGAAAATCATCCAGATTCGTATAGATCTTTTTACGCATAGCTGTATCAAAGAATTCCTGTTTCATCGTTTTATTAAAACGTTGGCAGAAGCGATTTGTTTGAGGAGAATAGGCTTTAGTGACCGTATGTTCTATATTCTCTATACTTAAAAACAACTCAAAAGCATGATGTTCTATTTTTCCTTTATATTCTGTACCACGGTCTGTTAGTATACGCAAGATAGGTATGTTTTCATCTTGATAAAAAGGTAATACTTTATCATTTAACATATCAGCTGATGTGATGGCTGTTTTTTCAGTATAGAGTTTTGCATGAGCTACTCGAGAATAGCTGTCTATAAATACTTGCGTATAAACTTTACCTATACCTTTAAAATTACCTACATAATAAGTATCTTGACAACCTAAGTAACCACGAGGTTCTGTATCAATCTCTCCACATGCTTATTGTTCGTTTCTACGTTTTTCTAGTGCTGCTAGCTGGGATTCAGTTAGAACAAGCCCATCTTGAGCCATTTTAGCCTCTAAAGCCTTAAGCCGTTTCTTTATATTGTTTAAATCATTGCGTAGCCAGATAGACCTTACACCACCAGGAGAAATAAGAATACCTTCTTTTTTTAATTCATTCGATACCCTAAGTTGGCCATAGGCTGGATAGTCTATAGCCATATCTACTACTGCTTTTTCTATGCTAGGATCTACTCTATTAGCTAGAATAGGTTTCTTGCGGCTTATTTCATATAGGGCTTCTTGACCTCCTAATTCATACAAGGATTTAAAACGGTAGTAGCTATCTCGGCTATAACCCATACTTTTACACGCTCAAGAAATGTTGCCTAACGTTTTGGCTAGTTCCAATAGACCTAATTTCGGTTTGATAATTTTTTGATGTAAATTCATAATAATCATAATTTATATCTGTACAAAGTTAACAATTGTCAGATTAAATCCTAACTACTACAATTTTTAATCAGCTGATTATAGAGTTTTTTACAAAAACACCACATCCTGCAACAGGGTATTAGACATGGCCGCATGAAGCCTTGTAAGAATTTTATCTTTATTAAACTGTAGCTCATACCGTAAAGGCGCAGAAGTTATTTTTAAAAATAGCTTGTTATGATGGACATAAAGCTTTTCTGTCCTATCACAAACCACCTTAGGCATGGTTTTATGCCATGCGGAACGTGCCATAGCTGCTGTCAGTTGTTTTTGAAAAGGGGAAGTGTCAAGAAATTTGCGCACCAACTCTTTAAGGCTTCTTGTCTGATCTATATCGTGCATCATGCAAAGGAATTTTATTCTATTTTTTTATGGATAAAAAACCAAATCAACCTCCCGGCAAAAAGCTGCGGAGCCCACCCCAGGAAAAACAGACCGTTGCATGGCATCTATTGCCTACCAAACTTTTTATCAGCGGCCATAATATCTTTTAGCATATTACTATAATATTTTATTTAAAAATCAATGAAATAGAATTTTTAAGTTGATGCCATTGGTTGAACGCATCTTCAAAAAAGCCACTTTGGAAAAGGCTATATTTTTTTTAGCAACGCTTTGAACCAGAACTTGATTGCTTGCTTACTGGTTGATCAGGCAAAGCAGCAGATAGACATTCCTTATAGTAAGCTACTGGAATTTTACGAGGTCTAATAAACCGCAACCACAATATACGCCCCTTTTCCAACGGTTCTACTTGCTTCATGCGGTTCTTTTCTAAAAGGGCAGCTTGCTTCATACCATATCGTTGCGCAATGCGCCATATATCTTCTTCGGCTGCAACCACATGATAATGTATGCCCCCTTTGCTGCCTTTTGCGCTATAATAATATAGCGTATCTGGAACCAGCTGGTGGGTTTTTTCAATCTCATTGATAAGAAGAAACTTAGCTATATCCAAGTTGCCTAACTTGGCTAAACCTGGAATGGTATCCCCTTTTTTTGCTACAATAGCTACTTTTCCATTGGCTTTAACCAATCTAGGAGAGCGGGCATCTTTTAAAGGTGTAATTTCAGGAAAAGTAGGCTTGAAATATTTAACATAATCTATACTATAAGATTGAGAGAGGGGTTTTCTGGGGGCTATGCGGGCTTGTTGCTGTGGCTGCTTTGGCTTAGAAAGTTTGAGAACGGGATGGATGGAAGTATGAGGCTTTGGTACCAACAAAGCACACTTTGTATTATGAGGCACCATGTCCGTTCTAAGCCACCGATTGTGCTCGAATAATAACTTTTCTTCTACCTTCAAATGCGCCGCAATCGCTTCTAGACTTTGGCCATGGTGGCCTTGATCATAAACAAATAGCTGTAACGTTGCATGTTTTTTTTTCCCAACCAC
This sequence comes from Octonoba sinensis, assembly GCA_038502835.1. Classification (NCBI taxonomy): domain Eukaryota; kingdom Metazoa; phylum Arthropoda; class Arachnida; order Araneae; family Uloboridae; genus Octonoba; species Octonoba sinensis. Next base: position 84,383,396 of record CM076605.1, on the reverse strand, counting down.
CTTTTCAAATGCCACCTTAGTAGCTATAACAGAAATAATATAGTGATCGGTTGTATCATCCAATTGTACCGTTTTAGCACCATAGTGTGTTTTAGGGAATATCCTTGCTGCACCCGCCCTACCCCTATTATAGGCGAGTAGCGCGCCTAGCCAGCTATCAAAATATGCTTTATGAATTTTTAAAAAACGAGCAGCCGCTTTTGTAGACTGAATTAAATGCATTCTTTCATCTACAAGGTGGTCGATCGTTAATCTTAAACCCAAACCAGTTGCCTTTTGAATTTGCCAAAAGCCGACATCTTGGGTGTGGCTTACCGCATGCCCTATCAGCATACTTTCATGTACAGCTTGGAATTTAAAATCATCTGGAACATGCTCCTCAGCTAGGATTTTTTCTATAAATGGAAAAAAAAGATGGGTCCGCTCCAATATTTGATTAAATAGCTTTTTAGATCGGGTCAACTGGTTTACTTTTTCTTGAACCCGTCTATGGGCACCACGTGTAAACTTCAGCCGCATGTTTGCAAATTTCACTACTTCTGGGACAACGACTGGTTGCGATAGATCAACAGCCCATCCACTAAATGGTACTAAGGCAATAACAAGAAAAACCCAACGCATAGATTAACTCAAATCTTTATTAAACTACTTTTTTCAGCCCAAGCCCACGGCACGAAGCGAAAAAAGAAGCTTCATGGAGTGACCTTTCTGCTCTAAACTGCGCTTTTTAATCAAAACTTTTTCTAAAGAACATTCTATTTTGTATAGGGCCAAAAAGCAATATAAGCGCCAAATTAATAATTTTAGCTTAATATGCTATGCGCCGAAATGGTCCCTAATCGTTGTCTTTTAGCCCGGGGCTTGCAAGCTAACAGTACGATCAGAGCGGCCCGCACGCAATAGTCAAAACAAGGGATGCGCATTTTTTACCTTACTTAGCAAGATTCAATAATTGAGCACGAGCCAAATCCTGCTTTACCATGTAATAGTTATTAGAGGCATTCCAGAGTAAAAAGCCTGAACCTTTTGAGCTATAAATACCTTCTATTTGCGCTTTGATATAATTACAATAGGTCTCTTCTGAGAAATTTCTTTCAGATCCCAAGAGGAAGGCTTGAACATACTGGCGAATAAAAGCTTGCTCTTTTGTATAGAAGGCAGCACGATCTGAACCTACTTTATAAAGAAGATGTGCCTTTTGTAGATAGGGCGTAGTCCCCAAAAATGCAGCATGGTAGTGAGAAGGATAGGTCATAGGAGAAATCGCATCCGCATAAAGCGCCAACCACTGGATATTCTGTCCCAGCGCGTTGGTTAAAAACCAGCCATTATAGCCAAATACGTTCACAGAGATAGGTAAGGTTAATACTTCACGGGCCCTTCTTAAGTAAGACTCTAAAGCATCTACTGCCTTCATTTCATACTTGTTATAACGGCAAGAAATGGTATGAAGCGGCCCCTCAGAGGGTAACCGAATATAGTCAAACTGAATCTCATCAATCCCTAAAGATTGGAGTTCTTGAGCAATTTGAAGGTTATACTCCCAAACCTCAGGAGAAAATAGATTTACCCAATATTCTCGCTGAACCAGCTTACCTGTACGATTTTTGATAAAATGGGCCCACGGTGCATTTCTTTTTTTATCCCATAATGCATAGCGATTGCTAGCATATCGATATAGTTTTTCATCCTTAAAAAGCACAAGACGCGCAATCAGATGAATGTTTAATGCATCTGCTAAGGCACGAATCGCCTTTATATCTAGAATAGGCCGCACCGCTTTGACTGCATGCGCCATTTTAACCTGAGAATTATAGGTAAGATAGCCAAAGTCATCTTTGAAGTCAATCACAACGGAATTCATGCCATGCTCCTTGATAAAGATCAAATGATTGCGCAATTCCGCTAGGTTACTAGCGGTCCAAGCCGTTAGATAGATACCTCTTTTGTCTTGCACCCTTTTTCGTCTAATCTCGGAAAAGCACGCTATAGGATTGGTGCCAAGGGTACTGTTTTTCACCCACTTGTTCTTACGAAAGCTCCAAACAGCTGATTGGGTTTGAGCAACTACCTGCACATCAGAACGGGCTGTAGATAGCGCAACAATTCCATGCGGCTCTGGTAGAGGGGGCATAGGCTCAATAGCAGCGGTCTTAGTATTTAGTAAAGCGATCTTGCCATAAGGCCCATAGGCGAAATAAACTGTATCAGGGTCCGAAAGCGCATAGGCTATGTCATTAATCGTTTCGTGATAATGGCCACCAAAACAGAAGTTTTCTAACGCTACAGGTATCGCAGTCCAGCTTTTTCCTGCATCCCGTGTTATATACAAACCATTATAGGAAGTGCCAACGATCCATTCATCTGGATGGTTTTCTGAAATAGCTATTGAAGTAAAATAAGACAGATAAGAGATAGACTTCCTATCAGCTACCCATATAAAGGTGGCACCACCATCTTGCGATAAAAATAGTTCCTCGCCTGTTGTTACCACCACCTGCTCAGGTCTAGCCAATGTAGTGGCAACAGCCGTGAGGGGTCGTTTTTCCATTTCTTTAAAGGGATATACCCAACGCAAGCGCAAGCCTACTCCTTTCACAAGCACCCAACCCTTCGAACCCTTTTTTTCGAGTGCTCCAAGGAGGGTTAATCGATAGTTTCCCATGCCAGAAGCCCACAAAGATGTGGTTCCAAAGAAGCAAACAATAAGGACAACCAACTTGAACCTTACTTTGTACTTTAAGTACATAGGCGTAATACAATCAATGAATGCATAATAAAAATTATGCCAATAGCTTTTTACCGAGGGCTTGACTTTGTTTTCTTATCAAGAAAAAATGGAATACCATGCCTTATTAACCAATTACGTGAACAAAATACAGATCTACAGACGATTTATTAAATAAACCAAACCGTGCCTACTTTGAACCCTATTAAAGTGTATATTAGCGTAATGCTTAAACAAAAAAATTGAGCGCCTATGGCTTACGTAAGGCTGCAATTTATATAAAACCGCTCAGCTATACAACACTGCATAGCCGTAGACCTTCGGTCAAACCTATTTGTGATCAGCCATTTTTGTAGGGTCGGCAGCATAGGCAATGTATTGAAAGAGCATAGCCAAACTTCGACACCAAAATGGCCAGTAGCAATAGGTTTTGCAGCAGGTCTCGTATTTGTATAAGGCCTTACTTTTATTTCAGTTGCTGCTCTTGTTTATTTTGAAAAAAGTTAAATTTATAGATACTTTTTCAATTAGATTAGGCAAAGTTACACCGAAAACATATGGAAAAAATAATACGTATACTCTGGAAATTTTTTGCAGCAGTAATCATCGCTATTCCTATCTACCTTTTTTCTGTTCAAGTTGATTTTTACAACTTGTATGGTAGCATGCCATCAACAGATTTATTAGAAAATCCCCAAAGTGAATTAGCTTCTGAGCTCTATTCGGCAGATGGCGTCTTGTTAGGCAAGTATTTTAGAAACAACCGCAGTCCCGTCACCTATGCAGAGATTTCCCCTAATATGATTCATGCGCTAATCGCCTCGGAGGATTATCGGTTTGAGCAACATACTGGTATAGATTTACGGGGGTTAGCGCGTGCTTTTTTTCTTTCAATTCTATTGCAACAGAACAAAGGAGGAGGCAGTACCCTTACCCAACAGTTGGCTAAAAATCTTTTTAACATTAGAAAGGAGGTAAACTATAGAGGCAAATGTTCGAATATTCCCTTACTCAGTAAGCTAATCCTCAAAACGAAAGAGTGGATTCTAGCCGTTCAACTCGAACGGGCCTATACCAAAGAAGAAATTATAGCCATGTATCTGAATACCGTTACCTTTGGTAGTAATGCATATGGTATTCAAGTAGCTGCACGTACCTTTTTTAACAAAAAACCAGCCGAATTACGCATAGAAGAGGCGGCCCTGTTGGTAGGTTTACTACGTGCACCTACACGCTATAGCCCCATAAAAAATCCTAAAAGCGCCCACCATATTAGAAATGTAGTCTTGTCCCAAATGGTTAAGTATGGTTTTTTAAAGCAATCTGAGTATGATCTTATTTGCGAAATACCTACTGATTTACAGTATCAAGAAGAAAATTACGAAAAGGGTATAGCCCCTTATTTTAGAGCGGTAGTACGTGAATTCCTTTTAAAGTGGACGCAAGAAAATGGTTACGACCTTTTTTCAGATGGGCTACGTATCTATACTACCATTGATAGTCGGGTGCAAATGCACGCAGAAGCTGCCGTAAAAGAACAGATGACACGGCTACAAAATAAATTTGATGCCCACTGGAAAGACCAAAATCCATGGATTCATGAAAATGGGAAAGAAATAGCAGATTATATTGAAAATGCAATAAAAAAAACACCGCTTTACAAAAAGTTGCTTAAAGAATATGGAACAGACACCGAATCGATTGATAAGGTATTAAATACTCCTGTACCCACCACATTATTTTCCTGGGAAGGCCCCATTCAAAAAACCATAACCCCCTTAGAAGCCTTTAAACTTCATAGAAGGATGCTACAAGCGGGATGTATGGCGATGGATCCCCATACAGGTCATATTAAAGCTTGGGTGGGTGGTATTCATTACAGATACTTTCAATACGACCATGTAAAACAGGGCAAGCGACAAACCGGTTCAACCTTTAAGCCTATCGTTTATACAGTAGCATTAGATAATGGCTACTTACCCACCGATCTTTTCACAGATAAGCCAGTGACCTTTTTACAACCTAACGGAGAAACCTGGACACCTCAAAATGCTTGGAAAACGTACTCTGGCAAGCAATACACCTTGCGTTATGCTATGGCTAAATCTTACAACTCTATCACATCTTACCTGATCAAGCAACTTACCCCTCAACGGGTTGTAGCGTATGCCAAGCGCATGGGTCTACAAGGTCCTTTAGATCCAGTCCCTGCCATTTGCTTAGGCTGTAGTGATTCCTCTATTTATGAAATGGTAGGTGCATACAGTACTTTTTTAAACAAAGGCATTTGGACAGAACCCTTTTTCATTACCCATATTGAAGATAAACATGGCAACCTATTACAAACCTTTATACCACAACACCATGAAGCCATTCACGAAGATACGGCCAATCTTATGACCTATATGCTGCAAGGCTCGCTAGATGAAGGTGCGCTAAATGGCGTATCTATAGCGCTAAGAGAAAAAAACGATATAGCAGGAAAATCAGGCACTACTTCCAACCAATCAGATGGCTGGTTCATTGGATTAATCCAAAACCTCTGTACAGGCGTTTGGGTAGGTGGAGAAGACCGCTGTATTCATTTTAGAGATTTTCACCTAGGGGAAGGTAGTGTAACGGCTCGACCTATATGGGAAAACTTCATTACACGACTGTATAATGACCCCAATTTGGCATATCAAAAAGGTCCTTTGATCCCCAACCAGATTTTATCTGAAAAGGTTAAAAATATTATTCAAAACAAATCGCAGGAACTTCCATCTACGCCTAGTGGTAGGTCAACGGATGTAGGAACACAAAAGAAAATAACCATAGAATTAGATATAGGTAAAATACTCTAAAAATAGAGCTATCTTGAGCCCATGCAGTAGTTGTTTTTATATTGAAAAAGTTATAAAATAACACATGACTATTTCGTGATCGCCTATGCAAACCATCAACTTTGTCACCAGTAACCTATTAAAACTACAACAGGTTCATACCATTTTAGACAATGGCACCCCTTTTAAGCTGGTGCACCATGTCTTAGAATTACCAGAGCTACAAGCATCTTTAGATGAAATTGCCATTAACAAATGTATAAACGCTGCTGCGATTATAGAGGATGCAGTATTAGTAGAAGACACTGCGTTAACCTTTAATAGTTTAAATGGCCTACCTGGCCCTTACATTAAAACCTTTATACAGAAAATAGGATTAGAAGGGCTAGTACGAATTTTATCAGATTTTGAGGACAAAAGTGCAACAGCTATTTCTACTTTTTCCTATACCAGAGGACCGAAGCAACCGATAAAGCTATTTACGGGCACCATGCATCGCAAAATTACTACCCCCAGCAGCACCGCCTTGCATCAAACCAATTGGCAGTCTATTTTTCAACCAGAAGGGTATGTAGTAGTTAGGATTTAATCTGACAATTGTTAACTTTGTACAGATATAAATTATGATTATTATGAATATACATCAAAAAATTATCAAACCGAAATTAGGTCTATTGGAACTAGCCAAAACGTTAGGCAACATTTCTTGAGCGTGTAAAAGTATGGATTATAGCCGAGATAGCTACTACCGTTTTAAATCCTTGTATGAATTAGGAGGTCAAGAAGCCCTATATGAAATAAGCCGCAAGAAACCTATTCTAGCTAATAGAGTAGATCCTAGCATAGAAAAAGCAGTAAGTAGATATGGCTATAGACTATCCAGCCTATGGCCAACTTAGGGTATCGAATGAATTAAAAAAAGAAGGTATTCTTATTTCTCCTGGTGGTGTAAGGTCTATCTGGCTACGCAATGATTTAAACAATATAAAGGAAACGGCTTAAGGCTTTAGAGGCTAAAATGGCTCAAGATGGACTTGTTCTAACTGAATCCCAGCTAGTAGCACTAGAAAAACGTAGAAACGAACAAGAAGCATGTGGAGAGATTGATACAGAACATCCTGATTACTTAGGTTGTCAAGATACTTATTATGTAGGTAATTTTAAAGGTATAGGTAAAGTTTATACGCAAGTATTTATAGACAGCTATTCTCGAGTAGCTCATGCAAAACTCTATACTGAAAAAACAGCCATCACATCAGCTGATATGTTAAATGATAAAGTGTTACCTTTTTATCAAGATGAAAACATACCTATCTTGCGTATACTAACAGACCGTGGTACAGAATATAAAGGAAAAATAGAACATCATGCTTTTGAGTTGTTTTTAAGTATAGAGAATATAGAACATACGGTCACTAAAGCCTATTCTCCTCAAACAAATGGCTTCTGCGAACGTTTTAATAAAACGATGAAACAGGAATTCTTTGATACAGCTATGCGTAAAAAGATCTATACGAATCTGGATGATTTTCAAGAGGATTTAGATAGATGGTTGCATTACTATAATCATGAGCGACCACATTCTGGAAAGTATTGTTACGGAAAAACACCTAGACAAACTTGGGAGGATAGTAAAGAATTAGTCTTTGAAAGAAATAATCAAATCTCGTATCTTAAAAGCATGATTGACACATTAGACTTAACTGACAACTTTAGACACTAATTTTTACTGCCTGTCAGATTAAATCCTAACTACTACACAAAAAAAATTTAGCTAGACTAATACAGTTAGACCGCTTATGAATATTCCCATACCTTTCTATTTCGTTGTATCTTACGCAAGAAACCCAACCCAGAACGACGCATGTACCAATCAATACTATAGCTATCTTAGTCAAGGCATATAAGGATCATATGAAAACGATAACGCATCAATTTTTTTTGGCAGAAGTTCTTGCGTATCTAAGCAATAGTTTGGAAAAGCGCCTTCTGATATTTCCCCATCAATTATCCATTGATTATTTCCAGCCCTTATGCAATCAAGAGCAAGGTCAAGTTAGCTGTGTAACCTTGCATCAGTTGATGCTGGCGCATAGTAAGCTAGTACCTCTACCGACTTTGGCTTTGCTCCGCAGGTTACATAGCTTAGCTGAGCAAATTTTACATAGCAAGGAATCTTTTGAACAATTTTATAGCTGGGGCCTTACGCTTTTACAAGATTTTAATGCTATAGATACCCATCTTGTCGATGGTGTTGCATTGTTGACCTCCTTAATGGAGCAAAAACAAGTAACCAACCATACGTTTGCAGATCACGTGCACACTTTCGCTAGGGCGTTACCACTATCACAGCAAAACGCAGCGTTGCGCTTTTGGCGGCAATTACCCCTGCTCTATCAATCTTTTAAAGACAGTTTAATAGAAGCAGGTAAAGGGTATGAAGGATTATGTTATAGAATGGCCCAGAAGGAAATAGTGGCTCAGGAGTTGATCTTTGTTGGATTTAATTGGTTAACCCCTGTTGAAGCGCAATTTATTCGGCAATGCCAGACAACTACTTTGACAACCTTTTTTTGGGATGCTGATGCGCATTATTTAGATAATGCAGTCAACCCAGCGGGCCATTATCTGCGTCAGCATAGGGAAGAAAAATGGTTCCAGAAAAATTTTTCGCCGGCTACTTATTTAAATGATCCCCATAAAAAGGTTGTGCTACAAGAAGCTTCTGCTACAGTAGCGCAGGTGCAAGCCGTGGTAGCTGCCCTACAAGAAAAAACCAATGATGGCCAGCCAAAGTTTTTGCCTGGCCAAACCGCAATTGTAGTAAGTGGTAGCGATCTACTCATTCCGTTATTGACCCACCTTGCTAATCTATCTATTCCGTTGCATTGTAGATTGGACTATCCATTCCGTGCTACGGTTATCTCTACTCTAGTGGAGCAACTGGTACAAATTTGGGAAGCCTTTGTGGCAGGGAAGGAGGAAATATATAGTCATATGGCTGATCTGTTGGCGTTATGGCATCCATTTGCCGATAGAGCAGTGCAATTGGAAATTATTGCGATGCGTCCATTACTGGATTGGCGTAAGCTACCTTATAGCTTTGATATATGGTTAAGTCAGAAGGAACTTTTACCCTACCTCCAGGAAGGCTTAACCTATATATATAACCATTTTGCAGAGCCAACTCAGCTTTTCTTGGAACTTAATAAAACAGCATTATACCATGCATTGGCCTATATAGAGGAGGTACGAGCAGAAGTCACTGCTTGTTCTACAGCTTTTTTCTTAAATGGTTTAAAGCAAAGTAGCATGCTATTCCATACAGCTAATCCTATAACGGGCCTCTATATTGTAGAAGTTACGCAAGCCTATAATTTAGATTTTGAACACCTGTTTTTTCTGAATATGAATGAAGGGTGTTTTCCTAAAGTTACCTATAACGATTCTTTTTTGACTTATGACCTATGTTATAGTTTTGGGCTACCATTGGTAGATAAAGTAGCAGAAAATAAAACGGCTTATGGCTTTTATAGATTATTACAGCGTGCCCAAAATATCTATTGTTACTATGCCCCAAAAAATCATTTAGAAGCTTCTAGTGAAATGAGTAGGTTGTTGATTCAGTTGATTTTTGATAGCCAGTTAAAGGTAATACACGCTTATCATTCCATGGAACTTCTAGCAAAGCCCATAGCACCTATAGTTATTCAGAAAGATCATGCGGTGATGCAATTATTAGATAGATTTTTGGAATCGGCTGTTGTTGCCAGCATAACCCCTGCTGCGCTCGTCTCTTATTTGTCTTGTCCACTGCAATTTTATTTTAGATATCTGCTGCAACTCAGACAGACGGTAAAAGATGGGGAAGAGGCTGTACAGTTAGGCATATTATTTCATGATGTTATGGCAAGGCTCTATCAACCTTTAGTGGGCATACAGGTAGATAAAGAGATGGTAATGCAGCTAAAATCAAAAATAAAAACCAAGATAGAGGAGGCTATAGCTGCTAAACGCACTATGATCGGTATGCCTCTACTCCATGCCCTATTGGAAAAGCTCTTAGCAGCTATGCTAGATGTAGATGGTGCAGATGCGCCCTTTACCCTTTTGGGCGTTGAAGTAGCCCTTCAGCAACCCCTAGTTTTAGATGCGAAAAGAAAGGTCTGGTTGAGCGGTGTCATAGATCGTATCGATAGACAAAACCATTTAATCCGTATTATAGATTATAAGACAGGTCTGTCCAATGGTAAATTATCGAGTCTAGCTACCTTATTTGACCCTACTAAAATAAAAAAAAACAGAGATATGCTCCAGCTGTTTTTTTATGGTTGGCTTTTTCAGTCGTTACATGGAACCGATTATGCCCAACCGATTATGCCTTATCTGATCCATATCCGAGAGATTTTTTTGAAAGACTATAGACCTGGTATCTTCATACAACAGCCTGATAGTAGTAAAAAGTACCAAAGGATAGAGGATATGATCGAATATGTAGAGCCATTTGAAGAAGAACTTAAAAGATTACTGTTAGAAATATTTAATCCTACTATACCTTTTGTCCAAACAGAAGATCTTGAAATATGTAGCTATTGCCCATACGTGCGTATTTGTCAACGGGATTAGTGCGCCTTGTTTTTAAAATTGTAGTAGTTAGGATTTAATCTGACAGGCAGTAAAAATTAGTGTCTAAAGTTGTCAGTTAAGTCTAATGTGTCAGTCATGCTTTTAAGATACGAGATTTGATTATTTCTTTCAAAGACTAATTCTTTACTATCCTCCCAAGTTTGTCTAGGTGTTTTTCCGTAACAATACTTTCCAGAATGTGGTCGCTCATGATTATAGTAATGCAACCATCTATCTAAATCCTCTTGAAAATCATCCAGATTCGTATAGATCTTTTTACGCATAGCTGTATCAAAGAATTCCTGTTTCATCGTTTTATTAAAACGTTGGCAGAAGCGATTTGTTTGAGGAGAATAGGCTTTAGTGACCGTATGTTCTATATTCTCTATACTTAAAAACAACTCAAAAGCATGATGTTCTATTTTTCCTTTATATTCTGTACCACGGTCTGTTAGTATACGCAAGATAGGTATGTTTTCATCTTGATAAAAAGGTAACACTTTATCATTTAACATATCAGCTGATGTGATGGCTGTTTTTTCAGTATAGAGTTTTGCATGAGCTACTCGAGAATAGCTGTCTATAAATACTTGCGTATAAGCTTTACCTATACCTTTAAAATTACCTACATAATAAGTATCTTGACAACCTAAGTAACCAGGATGTTCTGTATCAATCTCTCCACATGCTTCTTGTTCGTTTCTACGTTTTTCTAGTGCTACTAGCTGGGATTCAGTTAGAACAAGTCCATCTTGAGCCATTTTAGCCTCTAAAGCCTTAAGCCGTTTCTTTTATATTGTTTAAATCATTGCGTAGCCAGATAGACCTTACACCACCAGGAGAAATAAGAATACCTTCTTTTTTTAATTCATTCGATACCCTAAGTTGGCCATAGGCTGGATAGTCTATAGCCATATCTACTACTGCTTTTTCTATGCTAGGATCTACTCTATTAGCTAGAATAGGTTTCTTGCGGCTTATTTCATATAGGGCTTCTTGACCTCCTAATTCATACAAGGATTTAAAACGGTAGTAGCTATCTCGGCTATAACCCATACTTTTACACGCTGAAGAAATGTTGCCTAACCTTTTGGCTAGTTCCAATAGACCTAATTTCGGTTTGATAATTTTTTGATGTAAATTCATAATAATCATAATTTATATCTGTACAAAGTTAACAATTGTCAGATTAAATCCTAACTACTACACCTTATGGAGGTGATAGGATTGCTTTTGTTTTTTTAGGTCTACTTTTAGCAGCTTTTTGCCGAGGGCTTAATTTTGTTTTTTATGAAGATAAAAAGTGGGATAACCTACCTTAGTCCCCATTGCTTGAGCGGGCACCTAATTTTTACACTTCTGCTAAAGCTTCTGCACCACTTGTAATTTCTGCTAGAGAATTGGTAATCAATGCTTGCCTGCTTCTGTTGTAACTGATGCGCAATATTTTTAAAAGCGCATCTGCATTGTCAGTGGCTTGGCTCATGGTGGTCATTCTAGCAGCATGCTCACTGGCACTAGACTCAAGCAGCATATGCATGATTTTATGTTTCAATATTTTAGGAATAAGTTGTGCTATAAGCAGTGCTTGGGAGGGTTCATAGATATAGTAATGCGGTTGAGTAAGGGGTAATGGAGCTTCTAGGCCAGGTAAAAAAGGTAAAAATGGGACGATCGCTACTTCTTGCTTAGCGGAATTTTTAAAAGCAGTATAGGCCAATATGATTTCAGTATAATTATTTTGCCGAAAAGCTTCTATACAATAAGTCGTAAGCGCAGCACTTGCCTGATCATTTGGCTTTGTTAGCAGGTCAACATAGGCGTCTATAATAGGTATATTATGCTTTTTAAAAAACTGATGGGCTTTTTTTCCAATGACAAGCACCTCTACAGATGCCGCTTGTTTGCGCGTGGTAATCTCTTCATAAGCTGCTTTGAGTATATTTTTGTTGAATGCACCACATAACCCCCGATTGGAGGCCACTACGATCAATAACAACCGCCTACCTATCTTCTTTTTTGTTAAATCATGGGCTAGATGTGCTGCATCTATATCTTGCAATGCAGCCTGCAACAGGGTGCAATGTTGCGTGGTATAGGCTTTCAGTGGTAAGAGGAGCTGTTGGATCTTATGCAGTTTCGAAGCAGATACCATTTTCATCGCTTTGGTGATTTGCTGGGTAAAGGCTATTAGATTGATACGGTCTACTACTTCTTTAAGATGTGCCATAGTGATCGGATTACTTTACTTCTATTTTTTTAATCTCTAAATAGGCCCTCTACCTATGCAGCTTGCTAGCCAGACTACCTAAAACCGCTCATTTTGTAAAGCGTGGTGCTTAGAAAGTTCACCTTACAGCTGAAACAAAAAGCAGCCTATTAAAAGCCCGAAAAATAGGCGCGTGCTGTTTTATATTACCTCTTTAAGCACTTGTTGCATACTTTTTGAGGAGGGATTTTGCGACTTCTACCAGGATTTGAACCATTTCATCATCCCAACCACCTTCTGCAATGGTTTTTAGCATCGTAGCATGTTGGGCACGTAATAATTCTAAAAATTGCTTTTCAAATATTTTTAATTGATCTAGTGGAACGGAATCCAAGTATCCATGCATCGCTATATATAAAATAGCAACTTGCTCCTCTACCGCCATAGGGGCGTGCAAGTTTTGTTTGAGTAGTTCTTGGTTTCTACGACCTCTTTCAATAGCTTTTTTAGTAGTAGCCTCTAAGTCAGAACTAAATTTTGAAAACGTTTCTAGCTCTGTAAACTGTGCCTGATCTAATTTTAAGGTGGCAGCCACTTTTTTAATGGCCTTAATTTGCGCAGCGCCACCAATGCGCGATACAGAAATCCCAACATTAATAGCCGGCTTGATGCCTGCATTAAACAAATTCATTTCTAAGAAAATTTGTCCATCCGTAATGGAAATAACATTAGTTGGAATGTAAGCAGATACGTCACCCATCTGGGTTTCTATAATAGGTAATGCAGTAAGCGACCCACCTCCTTTGACTTTTCCAACTAAAGCAGCTGGAATATCATTCATGGAAGCAGCCATTGTATCATTAGCAATAATGTGTGCAGCACGCTCCAATAAACGAGCATGTAGGTAAAAAATATCACCAGGAAAAGCCTCCCGACCGGGTGGCCTGCGCAATAATAAGGATAACTCCCTATAAGCAACAGCCTGTTTCGAAAGATCGTCATATATAATTAGTGCGTCTCTACCAGTATCTCTAAAGAATTCACCAATGGCTGCTCCTGCAAAAGGAGCAAAAGATTGCATGGGCGCGGAGGCAGAAGAGGGTGCAGCTACAATAGTAGTGTAAGCCATCGCGCCATGTCGTGCCAACGTTTCAACTACACCAGCTATAGCAGATGCTTTTTGACCAATGGCTACGTAAATACAATAAATAGGTTTGCCTTGCTCAAATAGTTTACGCTGATTGATAATCGTATCTAGTGCAATGGATGTTTTACCAGATTGCCTATCACCGATAATAAGCTCCCTTTGGCCTTTTCCAATAGGAATCATCGCATCAATCGCTTTTAACCCTGTTTGGAGTGGCACATCTACAGGTTGACGATAAATTACACCAGGACCATTGCGTTCTAGAGGCATCTCAAACGTTTCCCCAACTATAGGGCCACTGCCATCTATAGGTAGGCCAAGGGCATCTACTACACGACCTAGTAACCCTTCGCCCACTTGAATGGAAGCTACATGTTGGCTTCTTGTAACTACATCCCCCTCCTTAATGGAACTTGCATCTCCCAGAATAACCGCTCCTACCATATGCGCTTCTAGGTTTAATGCCAACCCTTTCGATCCATTTGAAAAAGTAAGTAACTCCCCTGCTTGTGCATGTAAGAGACCATAGATACGTACTACGCCATCACCAGATTGAACCACTATACCTGTTTCTGCTAGTTCAGCTTCCGTTTTAAAGTTGGATAATTGGGCTTTAAGTATTGCAGTGACCGAGTCTGTATTTATTTGTGCCATTTGTTTAATTATAATTTCATTTGCTTTATAGAAGAGGTTAAATGGTAGCTGTTAGAAATAGGTGGAAAAAGCGGTCTAATGCAAAGCGCTTTGTAGTGTCTGCAGACCATGCTTTATACTTTTATCTAGCTTTAATTCGCCGATCTGAAGAATATAGCCTCCAATAATAGAGGGATCAATCTGTTGTTCCAGCCATACTTCCTTACAGGGAACCCACTTTTTTACCTCTTCTATTAATTTTTTGCTCAACGCTTCTGGTACAGCAACAGCAGTTGTTAACATAGCAGACTGAAGCCCTATATGATCACGGTAGATAGTCGAAAAAGCGGCTAGAATTTCCTGCAATAACCCGATTTGATGTTGATCTATAATTATGTCAAGAAAGTGCCAGAGCATAGTACTGAGTTCTTGGTTGCAAATTTTTTTAAGCAATTTTCGTTTCTCAGCATGCGGTATGGTAGGATTATTAAGTAAGCTATCTAAGGTAGGGTGGTTTCTAAACTGGCTTTGCAAAAACGAGAGGTCACTATGGATGCGTTTAAGTATACCACTTTGAATGGCTTGGGCTAAAAAAACGTTAGCATACCGCGCTGCTGTCTTCTTGTTTTTAAACATAGATTAGGCTTTTGTTTACACTAAGTAGATCGGTTTTCGGTGAGTTGTTCTATTAACTCCCATTGGGATGCATCTTGACTTAGTTCCTTGGCCAGTAATTTTTCAGCTACTTGAACGACTAATGACCCAATATTAGCTCTAACTGCTTCAAAGGCACGTGCTTCTTCTCTAGTAATTTCGATTTTAGCTTGTGTTACCAGCTTTTCCTTTACGGCTAAACCTTCCTGATGTGCTTGGTCAATGATCTCCCGTTGGGTCATTAATGCTGCTCTAATAATTCGCTCACCTTCTAGCTGCGCTTCCCCTATTAACCTAGCGCGGTCATCCTCCACTTTTTTAATTAATATTTGTGCTTCATGGATTTTATCTATAGCATCGGCTACTGCATCCTCTCGTGCTTGCACTACTTCTAAAATAGGCCTCCAAGCAAATTTAGATAATACCAAAAGGACCACTAAGAAGGTTGTAGTTTGCCAAAATATAATGCCAAAATCGGGCGTTATTAGCGTCATGACAGGTAGGATTGTGGAAAAGGAGCCATACTACTTCATAGCGATCAATGCACAAATCACTACACCAAAAATTGCAACACCTTCAACCAGTGCGCACGCAATAATCATGGCAGTTTGAATCTTTGAGCTCATTTCTGGCTGTCTACTCATAGCTTCCATAGCCGCGGATCCAATTTTTCCAACGCCAATGCCTGCACCCAATGCAATAATACCTGCACCAATAGCAGCACCAGCATAGGACAAACTTATATCTAATAAAGTTAACATAGAAATTTTTGTTTAATCGTTAAAGATATTAGGTAAATATACACAAAAACTAAGCAATATAACCATATTAGCCCGCTTTCGGAACATTAATTTCTACTGGCAGTTTTCTAATTTGCTTATGCTCCTGCAACAGATTTGAGTATGCCTCGGTGTTCAGCTCCACTGCTCCTAAATATGCGCATTAGAACTAGGTAGCGAAATCGGTCTGTTAATGGTTTCCTTCATCAACAGCCTGGCCAAAATAGATAGCAGAAAGTAGTGTAAAAACATAGGCTTGCAAAAATGCAACGAGTAGTTTTAGTAAAAACATAAAAGTACCAAGCGGTAAGCTGACTACCAAGCCCATGCATGTACTTTTCATGCTAAAAACAATCCCTATAATGCTTAATAAGATAATATGACCTGCTGTAATATTAGCAAACAGCCGCACCATCAAGGAAAAAAACTTCGTTAAAATACCTAAAATTTCTATTGGAACCATAATAGGTAGTAGCCAACCAGGTACGCCTTCTGGCTTAAATATATGACGCCAATAGTATTTATTGCCATTAAAAATAGTAATCAAAATGGTAAAAGCAGCTAACACTAAAGTAACTGAAATATTACCTGTTACATTGGCCCCACCTGGCAAAAGCCCCAAAAGATTATTGAGCCATATAAAGTAGAAAATGGTTAGCAAATAGGGCAGAAATCTTGCGTAGTGTTGTTTGCCTATACTAGGAATAGCGATTTCATTTTTTATAAAGGATATGATAAGATCTACCAGTGCAAAACATCCCTTAGGTGGTGCAAGGGGTGCGCGCCGATACTTGCTTGTAATCCATAAGAGCCCGCTTACTAGTAGTATAATACTTAAAAACATGGCTGCTACATTTTTAGTAATTGATAGGTCTAAAACAGATCTATTTGGATCTACACAGTGAATTTTTTCATCTACCAAAAAGTAACCACGATAAGGGGTAGGTTGGTGGTGCTGGTCATAAAAACGGGCAGAGGAAAAGCACTCTATACCTTTATCTGAAGAATAGAGTATAATGGGCAAGGAGAGCTCAATATGTTTCCCGTCAATGGTTGCAAAATGCCAGCTATGGGCATCCGCTACATGTTCGACAATACATGCTCCAGTTTCTTGCGCTGCAGCATGGGCGCTAAAGGGCGCTATAAAACCCAATAGAAAGTATGCCCAAGCGGACTTTTTTATGCCCATCAACTGGTTGAGCATGGCATACAATAACCTAAATAATCTATAATAGGACATAAACGATTAGATGCAACGGTTTAAAATAAACAGCCACTACGCTAAGGTACGTAGTTGCAGGGAATTTTTCAAAAGATTACTTAGCTATCTATTTATCTATTTATCAGCAAGCTCATTTAAATATAGGGCCGTTGTATGGCATAGACTTTTTGAAACGCACTTATAACGAAGAATTTGTAGGAGAGGCGGCGCGCAAAACCACAATATATTAGCGGGAATTTAAGCACCCGATCCAAGTGCAAATTACCGGCAGCAGTAACATTTCAAAAAATTTAATCAAAGAAAGACCAATGGATACCAATATCGGCTGCTTTTTTTAGACCAGGGTAAAATGGTGTGGCAAAATAGGCCTCTCGTTTATTAAAATATTCGTTGATATAGCTGTATTTAAAGGAAAGCTTTAAATTGCTGATGCGCACATTACAAAATAGGTCTACAATCGGTCTGCCTTGTACAGCAAATTCGTTTTGGCGGTAAAATTGTTGTGCGATTAGATCGTAGCCATCTCCATAGTAGAGCTCTTTAAAATGTATATTGACACCTGTTTCTATGTCCATTTTTTTATTGTAGGGTTGGTGGGCATAATAATACCGGCCTGTATACATATAAGGAGGAACATAGCCTTTAAAAATTTTGCCCCCTTTGCTGATTTCCTTTAACAGCATGGTACAGTTATGATCAAAGTGGAAATAAGAAAAGAAGCAAAAATTTAGGTTTCCTTTTAAAGACAAGAGGTAAATGGGTGTAGTGACCTGCATAGGCTCGGCAATACAATGGTCAGCTTCCGTATGTATGGCTTTCTTGTAGTAAATATGGTTGTTTATCTTTTTGAAAGATAGGATAGGATAAATGGTTAGGCAGGGCGCGTTATACCATACTGCTGTATCTATTGCACGTACAGATGGTGCTACAAAGGCCTTATTCCATAGCCTGTGTCTGCTATAGCCATAGTTTATTATATAGGGCGTTTTGTGTTTAAGGGTATGGCCACTAATCTTAAAAAATTTGTATTGGTAAGCTATATTCAGTTTATGATAACCTCCTGGTTGTAATAGATAGGCTCCATCTAAATAAAGCTTACTATGTTTAGTAAAATGCAATCGCGTTATACCACCTAGATAATGTTCAGTTTCTTCTTTTTTCCCCTTTAAAGGGCAATGGTATTTCAAATCGTTAGGTTTAGAGAAATCATAGTTTGAATAAATAGTTTCAAGCTTATAATAAGCTGTATAGAACAAATGGGGATTTTCTATGTCTCCTTTAATGCCTATTTCGTTACCAAAGGATTTCATGATAACGCTGTTATACTCTTTGTAAGATGGGTCACCGGGAGATGGTTGATTAGATATAAAATGCAGTAGTGTTGCATCTGATTTTTCAATGGTGGACAGATTAGTTTTGCGATTATAATGGAGTTCATGGTATAATTGTAGCGGTTTACTAAACGCATAATGGTGGTAGAGATAGAAGTTCCGTCTAAACGCTTTATGCATTACTTTGTTTTCTTGAGCAATTTTGTTCTGCATATATGCTTCCATTAATAGTGGAAAAGAAGATTTGTAGCGTTCGGTTGGATTTTTTTCTTGAAATGCAAATTTACTTTTTGTTTTACTTGAGCGTATGCCACCCGTCTCTCTAGTCACATACCTCCCATTAGACCAACTCGTGAATAGGTGATAGGACTCGTCTGGGCTTTTAACATGGGTAAAAATGTCAAAATAGGGAAAGCCATTAACAATTTTATCATCTTTACTATGCGGCCATTCATTTTCTGTCATCGCACCATGCCAATTTGTGCCTATATGCCAAGTGTCCAGCAACCGTTGGGTATAGCAGCCATTAAATAAAAAACTACCCAAATTGGCTAGTACAATATTAAAATGTGCATATGCTTTGTGTGTAGCGTAGTAACGTATATCTTGAGGTTGCTGAAAGTAAAAATCATAGGCAGTGAGCCCATAGGTTGCACCTATATGCTGGGGCAGCCTATAAAAGATGTGCTGAGCAGCTGTCCAGTGATTACCAAGATCTTGAAAGTTGTAATCATGCTGTTCTGCTGCCGTAAAGCGGTCCATTTTGGTTACAGAACGA
This sequence comes from Octonoba sinensis, assembly GCA_038502835.1. Lineage (NCBI taxonomy): Eukaryota > Metazoa > Arthropoda > Arachnida > Araneae > Uloboridae > Octonoba > Octonoba sinensis. Next base: position 84,364,467 of record CM076605.1, on the reverse strand, counting down.
TCCACTCGATGATACCTTCTGTAGTTTTGTTTTACATCTCTGGGGGTTATAAAAAACGTTGCGGTTGCATCAATTTTTTCTTCTTGAGGTTTTTCAAAAATATCTTCTGCTTTTTCGTTTCCATAAGCGCTAATTGGCAGGCCAAAAGCTAAAAAAAATAAACTATATCGCCACCAAATCGAAAGGTCTACCATTATGATTTACTACTTAAAAATGATCTTATCGGTTGATCAAGTAAAAAGCAAGATACAAATTCCTTTTAGGCTAAAAAAGTAAAGTTTCCATAATTTTTTGCTCAAAAATGGCTTGCGATTCTTGGGAAAATCCGATTTCTATAGGAATATAACATAGAGGTAATGCGTATAAGCGTTTGCTCCAAGGATGGCCTATTAACCTTACATAATCTTTTTCTGTTGTAACTATAGCTTTATCTGGATGGCTTAATCTATGAAATAGATTGATCATGTTTAATATATCAGCTTGGCTGAACCAATGATGATCTTGAAAAGCCAGGTGGGTAACCTTATGTCCCTTTTTTTCTAAATAGCTCCGTAGGGGTAGGGGGTCTGCAATACCGGTAACCAACAATAGTACAGTAGGCAATTGGGTCGGTTTGTGACTTCCTATCATGATGGGATGATGGTAGATGGTATGTGTAAAAAAAATCGATATTTTTTTAGTATGGTATTTGTAGATGGCTGATTGTATTGCATGCATTTTTGATTGGGTTAAGTTTGATGGACTTTTGGTTACCAAGATTATATCAGTACGTGATGCCCCCCTCCGTGGCTCACGCAATCGACCTAATGGTAGTAGATGATCCTTAAAAAAAGGTTGATGAAAAGTGGTCAGTAAAATATTTAAGTGGGGTGTTAGGCTACGGTGCTGAAACGCATCATCTAAAAGAACCACTTCGACATTTGGTCTATGTTCCATAATTTTCGCTACGCCTTTAGCTCTATTTTCACAAACTGCAATCACCACATTTGGGTAGTGCATAAAATAGGTATACAAAAGGTAAGGCTCATCACCTGCTGTTACAGCAGACTCTAGTGCACTGATCACTTTAAAGCCTGTCGATGTGCGCTTATACCCTCTACTAAGCACTGCTATAACGTGGTGTTTAGCAAGCAATTGGGCCAAATAGATCACCAAAGGTGTTTTCCCAGTGCCACCCAAAGCGAGATTACCGACACCAATCACTTTTGGGGTTTTATAAAAAACACTTTTTTTAATCTTTGTATTGTAGATAAAATTGCGCAGGGAAACCACCCCGCTATAGCCCCAACTCAATACTTGTAACCAGAACGACAACATATACCCTATCTGTTGATAAACAATAAATAATTGACTCCATCACACAAATAACGATATATTTCTTATATTGAATATAATATAGTACAGATTTGACGGATTAATCTTGTAGTATATAGTTTGTATATTGAGCATTGCGATGACCATAAAAGCGCCAAGATATAGTGATACGGCTGTTACTATATCCGATGTTATAAACTACTTGGAGCCAAAAATTCAGTTACACAACCAGTATAGTGCAGCACCTGCTCGCATTATAGTTGGTGATATAGGTAATGTAGTGACTGGAATATTGATTGCTTTGGATATAACAGAAGCAGTATTAGATGAAGCTGTTGAAAAAGGATGCAATTTTATTATTGTAAATCAGCCTATTTTTATTGAGCCATTGGCTCAAGTCACGCCAGAAAGTTATGCTGGGAGATGTGTGATCAAAGCGATAAAGCATGCGCTTACTATTTATGTTTGTACGACTAATTTAGATCAGTTGGGTTGGGGCGTTAGCCATAGAATCGCTAATTTAGTTGATTTGCAAGAGCTTCATCCTATTATTCCTCATAAAGTAGTATTGCATAGGCTTACTACTTTTGTCCCGCCTCATGCAGAAAAACATCTTATTCAATCTTTGTATCAAGTAGGAGCCGTGTTAGCTACTCAAAATCTAACAGGTATTGTTTCTAGTGCAGATCATGGATTGGCATCAGAATGGTTATCCCCTATTCCTGTTGGTTCAAAATTGGAATTTTCACAAGAAAACCAGCTTAATTTTATACTGCCTACCGCTTGTAAGGAAAAGATCATCCAAACTTTATTGCAGGTACATCCTTATGATAAGGTTACCTACTATTTGGAGCAAGTAGAAGTAATTGTAAATCATATGGGGCGTGGTGTAATAGGTACTTTGCCCATAGAGCTGCCAGAAAAATATTTTTTAAAATATATCAAAACAAAATTGACTTTGTCCTATCTTCAGCACACTAATTATTTTGATCGACCTGTCAAAAAAGTGGCTGTTTATGCTGGAAATGGTGGTGGGCTGCTCAACCAAGTGCTCAGTAAAAACATAGATGCATTTATTACAACTGGTTTACAATATGAGCAGTTTTTAGAAGCTAATGGTAAAACATTATTGATTGATATAGGATATCATGCTGCTCGGTTAGGTCTGAAAAAGCTAATGCTTGCATTATTATCAAAAGAATTTAATAATATTGTAATACTGTGCTGTAAAACTATTACCAATCCTATTCACCACATTAACGACTAACTGATGGATAAGAACATTGCAATTAAATTAACAAAACTCTCTGAACTTCAGGAAACGGATACGCAACTTAATGATAGCTTTAAGCTTAGGGGAACCCTGCCAGAAGAAGTATATGCATTGGAAGCGGATATAGAAACCTTATCTCAAACCATACAAGAGCGTACATCGCTATTAGCCACATTGCGGGAGGAGGTGGTCAGTAAGAAAGCATTTATCAAGCAAGCTGAAAAAAAACTCCAGCAGTATGAAGCACAGCAAATGGAAGTTCGCAATAATAGGGAGTATGATGCCATTACAAAAGAACTTGAGTTGCATAAACTGGATATGCAACTTGCAGAAAAATTTCTACATACTGCCTATGGCAACATAGAGCAAGAGCAGGTGACTTTGGAAGGTTTGAGTAAACTTTTAGAATCAAAAAAAGATGATTTGCTTTTAAAAAAGGAGGAGCTGCAACTCATTTTAAAAGCCAGTGAAACACAAGAGCAGGCCTTGCATGAAAAAAGAGAAACGATCATAGCAGTCTTGGGTGAGCCTTTATATCTTGCTTACGAGCGGATTAGAAAAAATGTACCAAATAATTTGGCGGTAGTCCCTATTAAAAAAGGAGCCTGTGGTGGCTGTTGTATAGTGATTCCTCCTCAGCAAAAAATAGCTGTATATGAGCGAAATAAAATAGTACTTTGCGAGCATTGTGGTAGAATGCTCATTGCTTTGGAGCAGCCTATGGATGCATTGCTATTCGTCAGCTAAAACATCCCTGAATAGTTTAAGTTAGTGAGGTAGTGTAAGGTAGCAGCCATTTTAAGGGCGGTTATTTTAGATTACTTACGGTTAAGATCAAAAAGTTATGGCAGAGGAAGCATACTCATCTGAAGATCTAAAGTTTTTTGAAAAGATTCTTCTAGAAAAACTGGAAAAGGCTAACCATGAACTGCAAGTATTAGAAAAGGTTTTGAGCCGTCAAGAGGCCGGTCTTGAGTCTGCTGGCAAGCCATTTGAAGAAAATGCAGAAGTAATAGAGACAGAAAATGTGGGTCAATTAGCTGAACGTCAACAAAAGTTTATCAAACAAATTGAGCTAGCTATTCAACGCGTTAAAAATGGAACGTATGGTATTTGTGTAGTAACAGGTAAAGTTATAGACAAAGAGCGCTTGAAAGTAGTACCCCATACGATGTATGCAGTGGATGCAAAGTTAAGTACAAAAAAATAAGCGAAATGGCTAGCTTCTGCTAGTCAGGTTTGCTATGGAAGATTACGCTGTTAAGCTTGGTTTTTTGTGTCTCTAATACGGTTAAATAAATTTATAAGCCATGCAGGTCTTTGTGCGCGCAGGGAAGCAGACCAGCTGATCCAATCTGGTTATATTACTGTTAATGGTCTAGTTGTACAAAAGGTAGGTACAAAAATACCAATTGATGCAGTAGTGGCCTATAAGGATACTATTATACAGATAGAAAAGTTACGATATATACTTTTAAATAAGCCAAGGGGGTATGTTACGACGCTGCAAGATCCTGAGGGTCGTAAAACTGTTTTAGATCTTATTAGCAAAAAATATTGTCCGGAGCGTGTCTATCCTGTTGGTCGGCTAGACTATGATACTACAGGGCTTTTGCTTTTAACCAATGATGGGGATTTGGCTCGTAAGATGTCACATCCTTCCAGTAAGGTTCAGAAGCTTTATCATGTCGTATTGAATAAGCCGCTAAAAATTGAACATTTACATGCTATTCAGCAAGGTCTGGTGCTAGAAGATGGTCTGGCACAGGTAGATCGGGTGGCTATAGTAGCAGAAGATGCAACGCAAATAGGTATGGTGATACATATTGGTAAAAATCGAATTATTCGAAGGATTTTTAGCCATTTGGGTTATGTAGTTCATAAATTGGATCGCGTAGGTTATGCCCATCTTACCAAGCAGCATGTTCCTCGTGGCAAATGGATCTTTTTAAAGGATAAGGAGGTTTGCAAGCTTAAAAGTGGCATATAAATGCTTTTTTGGGGTTCTATGTACATACTTAAACCACCTAAACCTGTTGTTTTATTGATCCTTGACGGCTGGGGCCATTCTTTGGAAACGCGCTATAATGCTATTGCACGTGCTCAAACCCCATGTTGGAATCATTTAATGCAGCGGTGTCCCCATACATTATTGGATGCATCTGGTTGCTCGGTAGGTTTACCAGAAGGCCAAATGGGGAATTCAGAAGTAGGTCATTTAACGATTGGAGCAGGTCGTGTCCTGGATCAACACTTCGCACGTTTGAATAAAGCGATTGAAACAGGTGATTTCTTTTCCAACCAAGTATTTTTATCCGCTTTACGTAAGGCCAATCAGGCATCTGTTCATATAATAGGGCTGTTGTCACCTGGTGGTGTCCACAGCCATGAAAAACACATACATGCATTATTGGCATTGTGTGCGCAGAAGGGCATAAGACATTGTTATATCCATGCCATTCTGGATGGACGAGATACACCACCCACTAGTGCCGCAACATCCATGCAGCTATTACAAATGCAATTTGACCAACTAGGACTTGGTCAAATTGCTTCTCTGTCTGGTCGTTATTATGCCATGGATAGAGACCATCGTTGGGAACGCACCCAAGCAGCCTATAATTGTATAGTAGCTGGCCACGCTGCTTATAACGCTGCAACCCCTTTAGAGGGGTTGCAAGCAGCTTATGCGCGGAGTGAAACGGATGAGTTTGTACAACCCACTTGTTTGTCAGGCGAACTACCTATAACAATTGATTCGGGTGATATTGTTTTTTTTATGAATTTTCGTTCAGACCGTGCCAGACAGCTTAGCCGCGCTTTAACCGATCCTGAGTTTGCACATTTTAAACGTATGGCTGCTCCCCGTTTAGGTGAATTTGTTTCATTAACCCCATATGCAGCTGATATCCCTAGTCGTGTAGCCTTTCCGCCCTTATCCATACAAAATGGGTTAGGGGCTTGTTTGGCCCAAGCAGGTTTGACACAGTTGCGTATTGCAGAAACAGAAAAATATGCCCATGTGACCTTCTTTTTTAATGGAGGGGTTGAGCAGCCCTTCCCCAATGAAACCCGTTTACTCATTCCTTCCAAAAAGGTAACTACCTATGATTTAGTGCCTGAGATGGGTGTGTTAGATATTACGGATCAGGTAGTTAAAGCCATTGAACAGCGGACTTATGATGTTATCATTTGTAATTTTGCAAATGCTGATATGTTAGGCCATACAGGTAATCAAGGAGCTACAGAAGCAGGTATTTCGATTGTAGATGGCTGCATAGGTAAAATAGTGGCTGCATTAGAACAACAAGGTGGTGAAGCCATTATTACAGCCGATCATGGCAATGCAGAGTGTATGTATGATCCGAAAGTAGGACAGCCCCATACGGCACATACGCTAGCACCTGTTCCATTGCTCTATGTGGGCCGGCCAGCTGGCCTAGCAGCTACCGGGACGTTAGCAGATGTTGCGCCAATCTTATTAGCGGTATTAGGCTTACAACCATCTCAAGAAATGACTGGAAAAAGTTTACTTACTTTTAAATAAGCTAAAGGGTAAGGGAGCTTTAGCTTATTTGTTGCTGGATCTAGGAAAGCTTAAGCTTAATTTAAGCTGCTCTAGACCGCTTACGCAACCCATTTGTGGTGCGCAATTTTTAGGAAAAGCGCAGTCCCCAGCCTACTAGATCTATTTGAGGAGCATAGATAAGCCCAAAATTGCCATAAGGATTTATGCTTAATTCAATTACCTATTCTTTTATCAAGCAAGTGCGACATGAGGTCTCTCAAAAGAATGTGGGCAAAGCGCACTGGGGTAGCATTGGACATCCCAATGTCACTGCTTTGGTGCGACCTGGGTAACTGGGTGGTGCTAAGCAAAACAGAAAGCCGAACCAAAGTAAATAGTTGGAAGAGAAATGGAGGCAAGACATAATTGAGAAAGGTTGAACAAAGTGAAACTTCGGATTAAAATGTCGTAATAAAAGAGGATGCGAAACCAACTGTTACGTATTCATGAGGTAGCTTTAGATAGCAAATGCCAAAAAGTTATTGCTTGCTTTTTGGAAAGATGCCATTCCTCCGGCATATAGAAGGCAACCTTATCAACGCAATTCTTTTGTGAGGAACATGGTAAGCCCAATAATGTATGCAAATGCATTAGTGGGTAAAGGATGAATAAAAAGCGAATGCCATCAACCGAAAGGTAACGGGAATACATAACCGGATGGATAGGTCAAATGACTAACCTGAAAGGGTGCTGACTTAGGATGGTGGTCCTACGGTAGGAATTAGTTAATGGATGTGAATTGTTATGGAAAAGTTAGATACCTGAAATATGGTAAACGTAACATAAGAAAACTAAGCTTTATTAAAAGCAAGGTTAACAACTAGAGCCAAAGTTTATATCGTGCTACAAACGAAAACTAGTAGCGTAGGGATTGCTTGAGCCGTGTGCTAGGCAACTGGCAAGCACGTTTCTGAGGGGAGCCGGGGAGTAAAATCCCCCTGCTTACCCGACAAAGTGTAGCATAAATGGCTTATGTCTTGAATTCTTGTATAGGATGAATGTAGAGCTCTATAAGAGTCTTTCCCCGTTGTAGTAGTTAGGATTTAATCTGACAATTGTTAACTTTGTACAGATATAAATTATGATTATTATGAACATACATCAAAAAATTATCAAACCGAAATTAGGTCTATTGGAACTAGCCAAAACGTTAGGCAACATTTCTTCAGCGTGTAAAAGTATGGGTTATAGCCGAGATAGCTACTACCGTTTTAAATCTTTGTATCAAACAGATGGTCAAGAAGCGCTGTATGAGATAAGCCGGAAGAAGCCTATTCTATCTAATAGCATAAGATCCTAGTATAGAAAAAGCAGTAGTAGATATGGCTCTATAGACTATCCAGCCTATGGCCAACTTAGGGTATCGAATGAATTAAAAAAAGAAGGTATTCTTATTTCTTCTGGTGGTGTAAGGTCTATCTGGCTACGCAATGATTTAAACAATATAAAGAAACGGCTTAAGGCTTTAGAGGCTAAAATGGCTCAAGATGGACTTGTTCTAACTGAATCCCAGCTAGTAGCACTAGAAAAACATAGAAACGAACAATAAGCATGTGGAGAGATTGCTACAGAACATCCTGGTTACTTAGGTTGTCAAGATACTTATTATGTAGGTAATTTTAAAGGTATAGGTAAAGTTTATACGCAAGTATTTATAGACAGCTATTCTCGAGTAGCTCATGCAAAACTCTATACTGAAAAAACAGCCATCACATCAGCTGATATGTTAAATGATAAAGTGTTACCTTTTTATCAAGATGAAAACATACCTATCTTGCGTATACTAACAGACCGTGGTACAGAATATAAAGAAAAAATAGAACATCATGCTTTTGAGTTGTTTTTAAGTATAGAGAATATAGAACATACGGTCACTAAAGCCTATTCTCCTCAAACAAATCGCTTCTGCCAACGTTTTAATAAAACGATGAAACAGGAATTCTTTGATACAGCTATGCGTAAAAAGATCTATACGAATCTGGATGATTTTCAAGAGGATTTAGATAGATGGTTCCATTACTATAATCATGAGCGACCACATTCTGGAAAGTATTGTTACGGAAAAACACCTAGACAAACTTGGGAGGATAGTAAAGAATTAGTCTTTGAAAGAAATAATCAAATCTCGTATCTTAAAAGCATGACTGACACATTAGACTTAACTGACAACTTTAGACACTAATTTTTACTGCCTGTCAGATTAAATCCTAACTACTACAATTTTAATAACTAACTAACTACATTTAAACACTTAACTGGACAGAGCCAAATATACACTTAAACCTAAAGACTCGATAATTGTCTACACCTTGGATAGATTATACTTTACGTTCTAAACGCTTTTAATATTTCCATGGCGGGTGGGATGATCACGTTTCCATGTTCATCTTCCAAGACAAGAGCCCTATGCTCCACAGCAGCCACCATTTTATGGTTGGCTTTATAGACGCCTTCGAGGAACTGTTTTGAACAAATGGGCTGATTGCAGGCGTGTTCATATTGTACGGTTTATGCTCTTTTAAAAAGCGTTTCGCAGCCATGCTTTTGCAATAAGCTGTTTTTAATCCAGATTATTTTTAATCTTCAAAAATCAGTAAATTTAACCAACGTTACATGCTTATGGAGCAATCCTGCAGTCCGTTAATAGAGATAAACGATTACGCAACTTGTATAGCGCAAACCAATTAATTAAAAATGATGTCAACTGATCCGCATGCCCGCACACCCAAAGAAATTGTAGCAGAACTTGACAAATATATTATCGGTCAATCAGAAGCCAAACGCAACGTTGCGGTTGCATTGCGGAATAGATGGCGCAGAATGCAAGTCACGGATCAGCTTAAGGAAGACATTATCCCGAATAATATCTTAATGATTGGGCCAACTGGCGTAGGCAAAACAGAAATAGCTAGACGGTTGGCCAAAATTGCAAAAGTTCCCTTTACGAAAGTAGAAGCCTCTAAATTTACAGAAGTGGGCTATGTAGGGCGTGATGTCGAGAGCATGGTCAGGGATTTAGTAGAACGTGCTGTAGCCATGGTCAAGGCAGAAAAAATGGAAGCACTGCAACATAAAGCGATTCATCAAGTAGAAGAAGTTATTTTAGATATATTGCTACCTCCACTACCTTCAAAAGGCAGCGTAGACCAGTCCAAGGAAGAAAACAGCTATGCCACTACACGGGAGCGTTTTCGTGAAAAACTACAAAGCGGCATACTGGATCAACAGACCATAGAAATTAAAGTAACCAAATCTACACCTTCCGGAAATATAAACAGTCTAGGAGTTCGGCCTGCTATGGACGAAGGATTTGTTATGAACTTTCAAGACATGCTCAGCAGTTTTTTACCCAAACAAACTATAAAAAAAAAAGTTACCATTGCAGAGGCGCGTACCTTACTATTAACAGAGGAACTTACCAAACTGATTGATATGAACCTAGTGAAAGAAGAAGCGTTAGCCAGAGCCAGCAATACGGGTATTATCTTTATAGATGAAATTGATAAAATTGCACATGCTAGTCCAGGTAATAGTCCGGGTGTAAGCCGAGAAGGTGTGCAGCGCGATCTTTTACCCATTGTAGAAGGCAGCACGGTACAAACCAAACATGGCCCCATTGATACAGACCATATTCTTTTTATTGGAGCGGGGGCATTTCATATGGCCAAGCCTTCTGACCTGATTCCGGAATTGCAGGGTCGGTTTCCTATTCGCGTAACCTTAGAAAATCTTTCACAAAAGGATTTTTACAAGATTCTAGATGAGCCTAAAAGTGCATTACCCGTCCAGTATCAAGCGCTATTAGCGGTAGAAAAGGTTACGCTAAATTTTAGCCCAGAAGCCAAACAAGAAATTGCAGCCACTGCCTATCTGCTTAATGAGGAGATAGAAAATATTGGTGCCAGGCGGCTGCAAACCGTAATGAGCCATCTGTTAACGCCTATACTATTTGATGTGCCAGATACGATTATACCCGATACAGTGATTACCATTACCAAAGAAATGGTCCAAGCAGCGCTAGCTGGCTTAATCAAACGGAAAGATCTTAGTAGCTATATTTTATAGAGGTTCCTTCCACGCAACGGCTCCGCTTCTGTGCATAGATGGCGCAGCATCCATCATGCGCTTACGCAACGTATATTTTCTATTTTTTGCTTATATTTAGGGACTCATTAAAATTAAGATAACGATTACGATACCACATGGCATTTCTTATTAAGACCATTCAATATTTGGGAGGGCTGTTTATTATGGTTGGCATACATGAATTGGGCCATCTACTTTTTGCCAAACTATTTAAAATGCGGGTCAAACGCTACATGATTGGATTCCCGCCTAAAATATTTAAAGTACAATGGGGAGAAACAGAATATGCCCTAGGATCGATTCCTTTAGGTGGCGCGGTCCAGATTGAAGGCATGGTGGATGAATCATTAGACACCCATCATTTGCAAAATGACTCACAACCTTGGGAGTTTCGTTCAAAGCCCGCTTGGCAACGGTTGCTTACTATATTAGGGGGTATTATCTTTAACCTGATCAGTGGCATGCTCATATGGGTTGGCTTAACCTATCAAATGGGATATACCTATTTGCCTAAAGATGAAGTAAACAAATATGGCATTATGCCCAATTCCATAGGCAGCCAAATGGGTTTTGAAATGGGAGATCAAATTATCCAAATCAATGGAAAAGATTTTGAAGATTTTAATGATGTTTTTGCGCCCAACCTACTACTTCGTAGTAAAAGCTACTATACCATCAAAAGAGCGGATCAACTACGCACGCTACCCATTTCAGAAAAAATCACAGAAAATTTATCCAATATCAAAACAAGTCTTTTTATAAGACCCATTTATCCTTGTGTGATTGATGCCGTTGATGCCAATAGTAGTGCAGCGCAAGCCGGTTTAATGGCTGGAGATCGAATCATTTCACTAGATGGCCAGCCTACCCTTGATATAGATGCATTAAGCAAGGTAATTAAAGCGTGTGTCGGCAAAACAATCGAAGTAGCCTATCTGCGGCATGATAAAGAAAGAACCACCTCTATTCAGGTGGCTCCAAACGCGTTGGGCATTCAATTGGCCCCACTTAAATACAAGCAACTGCACTATTCATTTATAAAATCTATCCCTATTGGTCTAGGAAAAGGGTTGGAGTTGATTCAGGCACAATGCTTAATCATCTGGAAATTGATTACAGGAAAAATTAATATCAAAAAATCTTTGCAGGGCCCTATTGGCATTGCTCAAAATTTTGGAGATGAATTTATTGGATATAGATTTTGGGCACTAGTTGCCTATTTATCTATCGCAATAGGCTTAGCCAATCTATTGCCCATCCCAGCATTAGATGGAGGACATGCTCTATGCATATTGTATGAAGCACTATCAGGCAGAAAGCCTTCTGCTAGATTCTTACAAGGTGCCCAAAAATTGGGCATGATCTTTATACTTTTACTTACGCTTTATGTATTGAGTAATGATATTCGTAAGTTATTATAAGTAGCCTATTTTTTCATTTTTTTTGGCATATTATTTGCTTGTAGTATCATAGGGCATGATAGAATAGACCTTTGGCTACATCTAATTGTGATGCGCCATTTTTAGGGACCGTACAATAGATCTCTTGCACAACAGCTTCACTCAAATATATTTGAGGCATAAGATCACAAAATGGCGATTAGAAATAGGGTGTCGCGAAAGAGGGCTCAGAATAGAAAGGTAAATATAAACCAAGCATATGTACTTCAATAAGTCACTAGTAATGGATGGGGGTCTTGCTTCTGCATGGGGTGAGGATGGTATAGGCGGCATGGTAGAACTGATTGTCTCCGATGAAAAAGACCAACTTTCTGATGACAGCACTCGAATACCCTTACTGGCACTGCGTAACACCGTTCTTTTTCCCAATGTTGTAGTACCTATTACGGTTAAGGAACGGCAAGCCATGCATTTGGTAGAGGCGATACATGAAAAAGATTGCCTATTAGGCATTATTGCACAGCGCAATCCAGAAACCTTTGAAGGGAAACCAACAGATATATATCCAATAGGTACACTAGCCAAAATTATTAAAATCATCAATTTACCAAATGGCAAAACCATTGCTTTGGTACATGGCAAACAAAAATTTCAAGCGATTCAGCTCTTTACAGAGCCATCTGGGCTAGAAGCCACTATTCAACTACTAAAAGATCAGCCCTATAAAGAGGATAAAAAAGTACTGGCACTGACGCAGTCTCTAAAGGATGTTGCGATTAAAATCCTTAAGTTCCGATCTGATGGTTCTAGTGAAGCCCAATCTGTATTAACCAACATTAAAAGTCTAGATTTTCTTACTTACTTTTTAGCTTCTAATCTAAATACAGATATTCATTACAAGCAAAAGCTACTAGAGTTAAGCAGCAGCACGAAACGTGCTAACTTACTTTTAAAGCATCTGCTTAGAGAGCTAGAAATTTCAGAGCTTAAAAAAGAGATTCAAGATAAAGTTCACTGTGATATCAGCCAGCAGCAACGAGATTACTACTTAAGACAACAAGTTAAAGTACTACAAGATGAACTAGGAGAAAACGACCTTGCTGAGGAAATTGATGCCCTACGTGAAAAGGGTAACAAAAAACAATGGCCTAAAGAAGTAGCAGATTATTTTAAAAAAGCATTGGAAAAAGCAGAGCGGATGAGCCTCCATAGTCCAGACTATTCCATCAGCATTAACCATGCAGAGCTACTTGTAGACCTTCCTTGGGAGACCTATACCAAAGATCATCTAGACTTAAACCGAGCCAAGAAGATTTTTGATATGGAACACTATGGTATTGAAAAAGTCAAAGAACGTCTTTTAGAGTTTTTAGCTGTTTTACAGCTAAAAAAAGATATGAAAGGGCCTATTTTATGTTTATGTGGCCCTCCTGGGATAGGAAAAACATCTTTGGGAAAATCTATTGCAAAAGCAATGGGTAGAAAATATGCACGTATTGCCCTAGGTGGGTTAAATGATGAGGCTGAAATACGTGGTCATAGAAAAACCTATATTGGCGCTATGCCTGGAAAAATTATCTATAACATTCAAAAGGCTGGTACCTCCAACCCCATTATTGTATTAGATGAAATAGATAAAATAGATGGGATGCGCGGGGATCCAGCCTCTGCTCTATTAGAGGTTCTAGATCCAGAGCAAAATAATGCATTTGTAGATAATTTTTTGGAGGTTCCTTATGACCTTTCTAATGTTTTATTTGTAGCCACTGCCAACTCGATGGAGCGTATTCCAGCCGCTTTACAAGACAGAATGGAGGTGATTGAAGTGAGTGGGTATCTTTTAGAAGAAAAAATAGAAATTGCAAAAAAACACCTTTTCCCCAAACAAAGAAAAGAGCATGGCCTTAAAGCCACTCACTTGGCTATACAAGATGATGCTTTTGCCACTATTATAGCCAGTTATACGCGCGAGTCTGGTGTGCGGGAGTTATCCCGTCAAATAGCTAATATTTGCAGAAAGACTGCTAAGTCGATTGCGTTAGGCGAAGCGTACACTAAAAAACTCAAGCAAACAGATATCATTACTTTGCTGGGTCCTGAGCTATTTGACCAGGCACCCTATCAAACCACCCCTCTTCCTGGTGTTTCAGTTGGTTTAGCCTGGACGGCAGCTGGCGGTGAAATTCTTTTTATAGAATCGGTCTTAAGCAAGGGGAAAGGAAGGGTTAATTTATCTGGTCATTTAGGAGAGGTAATGAAAGAATCTGCTATGACCGCGCTTTCTTACCTCAAAGCAAATGATCAATACCTTGATGTAGCGGATGGTGTATTTGAAAATTACGATCTACACATTCATGTACCTTCTGGTGCAGTGCCTAAGGATGGCCCTTCTGCAGGGATTACGCTTTTTACCTCATTGGCCTCTTTGTATACCCAAAAAAAGGTAAAAGACTGCTTAGCTATGACAGGCGAAATTACCTTACGAGGAGAAGTGTTGCCTGTAGGGGGCATTAAAGAAAAAATTCTAGCCGCAAAACGAGTAGGCATGAAAGAGATTATACTCAGCAGTAAAAACAAGAAAGATGTCCAAGAGATCAAAGAAATCTACCGTAAAAACTTAATATTTCATTATGTAGATTCTGTAGATCAGGTCTATCAGTTAGCGCTGCAAGAGCATAAAATAGCTAATGCCAAGGTTTGGGATGGTAATGAAGCTATAATAGGGAAGTAAAAAACTTTTTGCCCCTATTTTGAATAGATATTATTTTTTTTAAAAATCAATAAAACATAAGCTTGCCTTCAGCAAAGTGGTAAAGTAAAAATTGACGCCATTACGACAGATACTAGAGGATATAGAAAAATCATCTAACTACAGCAACAATTATAGAGATATCATCTTTTTTCCACCTCTATGTGCTATACCAGCAGCAGTTGCTTTAAGCTGAAAAGGAGAGGGTTTATTAGGATTGTTACTATTTTCTATAGCGCGGCTTGCAATATTACGTGCGATTTCTTTTGCAGAATGCTTAGGATTAATCAAGCTCATCCTCACCTACATTATCAGACATTCCGTATAAATCAGCACAACGTCTCCTTTTTCTAAAGGATATGCGCCGCAATCACAATCATCTGGACTATCATTACTATGCAGCCCTAATTGATAAGGGTAATTAAAGTCATGATTTTTCGCCTCAGTTTTATAGACACACTTATTTTTGCGAAAAACCATTAACCCAGAATTGCCTAAATTGGCCCACTTGAGATGCATATTCTCGTCAATAATCGCAACACAAACCGTGCTACTAGCTACCTTATCTGTGTTCTTATAGGCATCACCAATCATATCCTTCAGACTTTGCTCACTGCATGATGCAATATTCTTAATGAGCGTACTAGAATAGGCAGCTGCAAGTGGCCCAGAACCACCAACACCATCTGCTACACCAAGCATAAGCTTATGCTTCTGATCTAGGATTGCAATAGACTTGACAAGCAAGTCATCCGCTCCATCTTGATCTTGATCTGTTAAAATATTCTTATATGCTAAATCTGTTTTAGACCTACCAGCAACTGCTACATCAATAACAAATCGATCTGTGTTACATAGACCAGTAGTAGGTAATGCACGCACAAAAAAGGCATCATCTCCACATTGATAGGCCTCTAAACCACTAAAGCATAATGCACTATTTTTATCTTGACTAACAGAACCATTAGATGGTCCATCGGTAGGTGCAGAGGGTGCCCTGGTGGATGCAGAGGGATCCCCGCAAGCTAAATATAAAAAGCAGATAAAGTTCAATCTTATTAGAGATATCAGTGCGTTATAAAACGATGCAACAACCATTGTACAATAAAGATCTATATTAAATATTTAAGTATAAACTACGCAAATTTAATCAAAATTTTCGTAAAACTTACCGCTGAACCTGGTATAAGTTGATGGGGGGTAGACCGACTGCATTCTTATAATGTAACTGTTTTAGCATTACGAAAATCAATTCGCCAGATCTTTTTATATTTGTATACCTTATTTTATATTTTAAAAACCCAATGAAAAAAGTTGCTTTTCACACCTTAGGCTGCAAATTGAATTTTTCCGAGACCTCTGCGATTGGCCGATTGTTTACAGAAGCAGGATTTGTTAGCGTCACCTTGGCACAACGTCCGCATGTTTTTGTTTTGAATACTTGTTCTGTAACAGAAAATGCAGATCATAAATGTGCAAAAATTGTTAGAGAAGCGCTAAAAATGGCTCCAGAGGCCTTTGTAATCGTAATAGGCTGCTATGCCCAGCTCAAGCCAGCAGAGATTGCAGCCATACCAGGTGTAGATGCAGTATTCGGCACACATGAAAAATTCAAACTGCTGGACTGGATTACCGATTGGCACAAAAAAAAATCGGATGAGCCAGCAACCATACAGGTTGCCTCTATTAAAGAAAAGCTAATCTTCTCCCCTGCCTACTCTATAGGCGATCGCACCAGAACTTTTCTTAAAGTACAAGATGGCTGTAGCTATAGCTGTTCTTTTTGTACCATACCACTGGCTAGAGGTCCTAGCAGAAGCGCTACCATTGCAGAAGTGGTTGCACAAGTCAAAACCATTGCCAGCAACAATGTAAAAGAAATTGTGCTGACGGGCGTCAATCTAGGGGATTTCGGTATCATAGATACCAAACGCCAAACCAATTTTTTTGAATTGATTCAAGCCTTAGATAAAATAGAGGGAATAGAACGTTTTCGAATCTCCTCTATTGAGCCCAATTTACTCCGCAAGGAGATTATAGACTTTGTGGCCACCTCTAAACGTTTTGTACCCCATTTCCATATCCCCCTACAATCTGGCAGTGACAAGATCTTAAAACTCATGCGCCGTCGCTATTTAACTGGGCTCTACCAAGAGCGTATAGCGCATATAAAAGACAAAATGCCTACGTGTTGCATAGGGGTAGATATACTGGTTGGATTTCCAGGTGAAACAGAAGAGGATTTCTTAGAAAGCTATCATTTTTTAAATGACTTGGCTATTGCCTATATACATGTGTTTCCTTACTCAGAAAGAGCGCGTACCAAAGCGGCTACTATGGCCGATGTAGTACCGCAAAAAGAACGTGTAAAACGGGCTAGAATGCTGCGCATCCTTTCAGAAAAAAAACTTAGGCACTTTTACAGCCAACATCTGGGTCATACCGCTACGGTTTTATTTGAAAATGGTGCAGATGATGATGTTATAGAGGGGTTTACAGAAAATTATATTCGGGTACAACTCCCCTATCAAGCGGCATTAGCTAATAGGCTCTGTAAAGTGCTACTCAAAGCAATAAATGCAGAAGGCACGGTTATTCCAGAACTCCTTAAATTGGCTGGCGCTGCCAACTAATTTAAGGAGCATAGAGCCGCTTCGGCACCAAAACAAACATTAAAAAGTATCTATTCACGAACTATGTTAATAAGCAAATTTTTTGTGATAAAAATATTTCGTTGTTAAGGTTTATTTTGATTGAGATGTGGATTTATGGATAACTTAACAAAGTTATCCATAAGTCCACATCATAACTGTTATATTTTTAATTTATATTCATAATCAAATAATAAATTGTAAATTATTATCTTTCCTCTTTAGGCAGACTAAGAGCTGACCTTTAGTTTAGATACATGGCCATCTACGTAAAAAGTATTGTCGCGCATAATAGCAAATACTTGTCTAATAAGCTTGTTAGCTACTGCAATCAGTGCCACTTTACTAGGCTTACCCCTTTCTTTTAACCGATCATAAAATTCCTTACAGACCTTATTAAAACGTATAGCTGACCAAGACGCCACATAGAGCAAAGAACGCAACCCCGGGTTTCCATGGCGATTAATATGGCCTTTTTTTCTTACCGATGAGCCTGAATGCTCATAAATAGGGGCTAACCCGATATATTTAGAGAACGCTGTAGTAGTTAGGATTTAATCTGACAGGCAGTAAAAATTAGTGTCTAAAGTTGTCAGTTAAGTCTAATGTGTCAGTCATGCTTTTAAGATACGAGATTTGATTATTTCTTTCAAAGACTAATTCTTTACTATCCTCCCAAGTTTGTCTAGGTGTTTTTCCGTAACAATACTTTCCAGAATGTGGTCGCTCATGATTATAGTAATGGAACCATCTATCTAAATCCTCTTGAAAATCATCCAGATTCGTATAGATCTTTTTACGCATAGCTGTATCAAAGAATTCCTGTTTCATCGTTTTATTAAAACGTTGGCAGAAGCGATTTGTTTGAGGAGAATAGGCTTTAGTGACCGTATGTTCTATATTCTCTATACTTAAAAACAACTCAAAAGCATGATGTTCTATTTTTCCTTTATATTCTGTACCACGGTCTGTTAGTATACGCAAGATAGGTATGTTTTCATCTTGATAAAAAGGTAACACTTTATCATTTAACATATCAGCTGATGTGATGGCTGTTTTTTCAGTATAGAGTTTTGCATGAGCTACTCGAGAATAGCTGTCTATAAATACTTGCGTATAAACTTTACCTATACCTTTAAAATTACCTACATAATAAGTATCTTGACAACCTAAGTAACCAGGATGTTCTGTATCAATCTCTCCACATGCTTCTTGTTCGTTTCTACGTTTTTCTAGTGCTACTAGCTGGGATTCAGTTAGAACAAGTCCATCTTGAGCCATTTTAGCCTCTAAAGCCTTAAGCCGTTTCTTTATATTGTTTAAATCATTGCGTAGCCAGATAGACCTTACACCACCAGGAGAAATAAGAATACCTTCTTTTTTTAATTCATTCGATACCCTAAGTTGGCCACATAGGCTGGATAGTCTATAGCCATATCTACTACTGCTTTTTCTATGCTAGGATCTACTCTATTAGCTAGAATAGGTTTCTTGCGGCTTATTTCATATAGGGCTTCTTGACCTCCTAATTCATACAAGGATTTAAAACGGTAGTAGCTATCTCGGCCTATAACCCATACTTTTACACGCTCAAGAAATGTTGCCTAACGTTTTGGCTAGTTCCAATAGACCTAATTTCGGTTTGATAATTTTTTGATGTATGTTCATAATAATCATAATTTATATCTGTACAAAGTTAACAATTGTCAGATTAAATCCTAACTACTACAGACATGGTAAGTTGCTTCTTGAGTTGACAAAGAAGCGTTTTTTGCTGCTTTAAAGCTTGTATACGCTCTGAAGGCATTTTATAAGGTTTAGGTTCTAGCTTTGAACCATACAATGCAATAAGTTGCGCATCTACCTTATCAGTTTTAGTTATATACTGAATTACTTTAGCAAAGTGTTTGATTTGCTTAGGGTTAATAACTGAAACAGCTAACTCAGCTTCTAGAAGCATCTGTACCAGCAAAACACCATAGTTGCCAGTCGCCTCTAAAACACAGTGATGCAATGATTTATCAAGTTGAGCCAAAAATAGGGCAATGCCATCTGGATCATTTATATATGTGTCCGTACTATAAAGCCTTCTCCTTTAGGAAAAGCAGCTACAAAGCTACTTTTTGCTATATCGATGCCTATATATTGCATAGTAGTAGATTTTTATACTAAATTAATACATCCTTGTGAACTATCACCGCATACACGGGCTTGAATGGCCAGCGAACTATTCGGTTTTTTAAGATGAAAAGAGCTGGGGGTGGAACGTGAACAACGGTATATAATTACCAACCTCACTGCGACCTTATTCCAGCTCTTTAATTAACATAAGCTTATAATACAAACGTACGACGACATCACTGGTTAATAAGGCGTTTTTCTCTTACTTTTTGCTTTGAGCATAGCCATACCGATTTCTAAGAAACTGGAGTCAACCAAGTTTCTATTTTAGGTATAACCCACCTTTGTGTAAGTACGGGCTGATGAATGGATACCATCAAATTTGTGCCACAGGAATGAGTGGATACATTAAAAATAGGTTTTCAGGAGGCCTATAGTATAGCCAGTCAAATGCATGGGCTACCTAGTATAAGCATGCACCAAATACTTTTCTCTAAAAAAGGCTTCAGTAAAATAGCGCTGAAGCGGATATAGCTTCATAGATACAGGCAACGTCTCAAATGGCGCACCTTTCAAGTAGAGTATACCATTAGCTAAACTATTTTTTTCCTCTTTAGCTATTTTATCTTTTACCCAATCATAAAACAAGGTTAGGTTGGTAACACCCCTGCCCACTATAAAATCATATTCTCTCTGTAAGCCCTCTCCTCGTGCCCAAGAGGCTGTAATATTGTGCAACCCAAGGGTGGTTACAATCTCTTGCACGACTTGTATCTTTTTTGCAGTAGCATCCACTAAATGAAAATCTACCTCTGGAAGGCTAATTGCCAAAGGAATACCAGGAAAGCCTCCTCCTGTGCCAAAATCTAAAATCTTAGTATGGGCAGAAAAAGTAGCTACCTTAGCAATCGCTAATGCATGCAACACATGATGCAAATAAAAATGATCGATATCTTTACGAGATATAAGGTTGATCTTTGCATTCCAATAGGCATAAATAGCACCTAGACGATTAAAAAGGCCTATTTGGGTCGGTGATAGCTCAGGAAAATAATGGGATACAATAGAAGCTGTATGCAATTTTTTTTGTGAATCCATCTATAATATAAGCCTATTGCATCAGACTGTTCGTACTATCCTCATTGGGCAACATTTCAAAGACAAAATTATGGTTGGTATAAATACAAATATCCGCTGTTATGGTCAAGCTTTCTCGGACCATTTCCATAGCGGTTAAATGAGGCGCATGCTTCATCAAAGCCATAGCAGCAGATTGTGCATACATACTACCTGATCCAATAGCTGCCAAGGGATAATCTGGTTCTAAGACGTCACCTGTACCTGTAACTACTAATAAAGCTTCTCGGTTGGCCACTACCAACATCGCTTCTAACTTCCTGAGCATACGATCTGTACGCCAATCCTTAGCCAACTCAATGGCCGATCGCTTCATATTGCCATGATGGCTTTGTAGTTTTTCCTCAAAACGCTCTAGCAAGGTAAAGGCATCAGCTGTAGAACCTGCAAAACCGGCTAAAATTTTGCCTCCAAAAAGCTTTCTTACCTTTTTAACGTGCTGTTTGGCAACCGTATGACCAAATGTAGCTTGGCCATCTGCACCAATCACTACTGCACCATTGTGGATCATCGCTAAAACAGTGGTTGACTTAACTTGGGTCATATGCAATTCGTATGGACATTTATAACAATAGACTGAATGGTTTTTCTAACAAATCCTTCAAAGTGGACAAAAAGAATGCCCCTACTGCGCCATCTACCACGCGGTGGTCACAAGACAAGGTAACCTCTACCATATGTGCAGGAACAATTTGATTGTCTTTAACAATAGGTATTTTCTGAACGGCACCAACGGCTAAAATAGAAGCTGCTGGTGGGTTGATAATAGCCACAAAAGATTCTACACCCAACATACCTAGATTTGAAATGGTAAAAGTCGCACCGGTAGTAGCTTGAGCCGTCAGCTTTTTCTGTTGTGCCTGCTCAGATAGCATTTTTACTTCTTTACTAATAGCTACTAGTGGTTTGCGGTCTGCAAAACGAACTACAGGAACGATTAACCCCTCTTCAATCGCTACCGCTACACCTATATGCACATCTTGGTAGCTTCTAATCTTATCTATTAACCATGCCGCATTTACTTTTGGATGTTTTGGAAGCGCCAAGGCAGCAGCCTTAATGACGAGATCATTAATAGAAACCTTTGTTGCCGCATGGTGATTGAGCTCGGCACGCAACGCAACAACTTTATCCATATTGATGCTAACCGTTAAGTAGAAATGCGGAATATGCATTTTACTTTCTACCAGCACCTTCGCTATGGTCTGTCGCATAGCAGAAATCGGCAAATCTTGATAGGATGGTTTCGTTGAACTGCTATCCATCCAAGGCTGATGCAAGCTATCAGGAACAAACCGCATCACATCCTTCTTAACCACCCGCCCTGCTTCACCAGATCCCTGAATATGTGTGATAGCATATCCCTTTTCTTTGGCTAGTTTTTTAGCTAAGGGCGAAGCAAAAAAGCGATCTGAAGGCAAAGTGGATGGTGTATGATCGGCACGATCTTCCGCTTGATGCGCGCCAACAGATGGTTGAACAGGTGCCGCCTCTACCTCCCTATCCATAGCCTTATCTGCTGAGGCAAACAACGTATCAATAGCTTCTCCTGCTTCCCCTATAATGGCAATAATATCATTGACCTGTGCCGCTGATTTTTCTGCTACACCAATATACAATAAGGTACCATCCTCATAAGCCTCCAACTCCATCGTAGCTTTATCTGTCTCTACTTCCGCAAGTATGTCACCCGCTACCACCTTATCCCCTACCTGCTTTACCCAACGACTTATGACACCTTGCTGCATAGTATCACTCATCTTAGGCATCCTAATGAACTCTGCCATATACTTAAAAATAATCTAATCTAAGGAAATTTTATTTTGCTTTGTTTTTTATAAAAGCGTAGGATATAAATTCCTTTTCAATAAATTTACATATAATTTGGTAACTAAACTGCTTTAGCTAGGACTTCCTTGAGGGTCAAAGCATGAATAAGTTTTTTCTGTATTAAGGGTACCCACCCCCACTTTAAATTCATGTTCGCATCTTTTTTAGCCTTTCTACAACGCGAACAGCTGATGGTAGATAAGCCTACGCTATTAGCGGTAAGTGGTGGCATAGATTCTGTAGTCCTTGCACACCTTTTTAAAAAGGCTTGCCTGCCTTTTGCGATAGCGCATTGTAACTTCAATTTACGTGGCGCAGAAGCAGATGCTGAAACCGAATTTGTAAAAACACTCGCTGCATCCTATCAGGTACCTTGTTATAGCACCCGATTTGACACCACCACTTTTGCATACCACCACAAGGTTTCCATACAAATGGCTGCAAGAAGTTTACGCTACCAATTTTTTGATAAACTATTACAGCAATATGGCTGGCATCAAGTGGCTACCGCACACCACTGGGATGATGCCATTGAAACCATCCTATTAAACTTTATTAAAGGAACGGGTATTAAGGGGTTGTATGGCATACTACCCATAAGTGGCCAAATCATACGCCCCCTGCTCTTTGCTAGAAAAAAGGAAATTATAGCTTATGCAGTCGAAGAAAATCTACATTGGCATGAAGATAGTTCCAATGCATGCAACCATTATCAAAGAAATTTTATTCGCAACAAAGTCATCCCTCTGTTACATCAAATAAATCCAAATTTTGAGGCTACGATGCAAGAAACTGCTGCCAAATTAAAAGATACGGGTCACTTCTTTGAGGCGCATCTGGATCGAGTTAAAAAGGACATCATCTTTTTTAAGGATGGCATCCATCACCTAGCAATTGACCAAATCGCGCATCAACCATGGGCCGCTACCATCGCATTTGAACTATTACGCCCCTACGGCTTTACCTTTAAACAAATCCAAAAACTGATCAAATCCCCTATGAGCAGTGGCAAGCGGATCTATGCAACGGACTATACGCTATATATAGACAGAAAAACTTGGTTGATAAGCAAAAAGAGCTCATTATTGCTGCAGCAAGCATTAGTTACTACCCCTACCAAATCCATGGCATATGGTAAGTATACTTTTCATTTTCAATGCCACGCTAGAGCTGACTATATGCTAAAACAAACAGCAATAATCGGAGCATTTGATTACCATATGCTGCAATTTCCACTGATCATACGTCCATGGCAAGCTGGAGATTTTTTCTACCCTTTAGGTATGAAAGGGCGTAAAAAGATCAGTGATCTATTGATTGACCTAAAAATACCCATAGCCATCAAAGCGCAAGTACTGATAGTCATAAGCGATGGTCAAATCATATGGGTAGTAGGCCATCGAATAGAGGAACGCTTTAAGATAAACCAAACCACACAAACCGTATTTGAAATAGCAGTAGCTGAACTGTAAAATCTGTTCAAGGTCAGGGTATCTATGTATCTGTTTCTCGATAGATCTTTAAACCTGCTGCGAAACCTATTTCTAATGGCCATTTTGGTATCGAAGCTGGTCTATGCTCCGCACATGCATCTAGTATGCTGCAGTACTCAACTGCGCTTCTTCTAAAAATTGCACACCACAAATAGGTTTCGCAGCAGGTCTTTTGTATATTGCATGGGAATCTTTTAAATTCCTTCTATGGCAGTAAAACTTCCGAGCAACAGATGGCTGAGGGAGGTTATTTATAGTGCGCGATGCTATAGCACATCAGGCTATCAGAATAGCGCTTCTGAGGTGCGCTTGTGGAATTTGTAGGGAGCACAGCCTACAAAACCTCAGCCTAGCAGACGGGATGTAAGCATCGGATCGAGGCATAAACTAGGCGTCCGTCGAAAGCAGGCTAATGCAGATCTACTTGAGGAGCATAGACCAGAAAATTATCACTAGAAATTGACTGGGGTATAATGTCCGCTATGAAACTATTTTTAACTTATGGATCAAAATATTGTAGAAATTACAGATGCACAGTTTGATGGGGTAATTAGCCAGCATAAACTTGTTTTAGTAGATTTTTGGGCACTTTGGTGTGGGCCTTGCCTAAAACTTGCCCCCGTCATAGAACAAATTGCGGCCATCTATAAAGGAAAAGCATATATTACCAAGATGAATATCAGTGAAAATAGTCAAACGCCTTCTAAATATTTCATCAGTACGATACCAACTATGGTGATTTTTCATGAGGGTCAGGAAGTAGATCGTTTGGTTGGGAACCTACCAATCATTCAAATTCAGGCATCACTAGATAAATATTTACTGTAATGTGAAATGCTATAGCCTTATTTTTTACAAGGCGCAGTTCTTCTAATCTGGGCACAAGCGTGGTTATGTATACCCATCCTAATTGGATGATCAAAATCATAAGATGGGTATAAATAGCTTATATGTTTTTATGCACCTATCTGATCATACTACGAAAAAGAACCCCCTTCTTGTAAACAGGGGCAGTGCAAAGATGTTGGTTTAAATGATGCGCAGAAAAGCAACTTAGGGGAGCTATAAGGATAGATCCAGCGTTTCCAACTTTAAGGCAACACTTTTAGCAACTTTTTGAATCAGGGCTTGATTTTTTTACCTACTTTTTTAGCAAGAAACACACCTTTCCATTCATGCAACCCATTACTAAAAATCTAAGAACTTTTATTCTACACTTTGTAGGGCAATATAAATGGCATTTTATGGCCATGGCTTGTTTGCGCATGTGTCTTGTGCTGGATAATTTAGTGGTCCCCTATGCCTTTAAAATATTGGTCACACGCCTTACAGCATTAGCTGATCATAGAGCAGGCTCCTGGATAAAACTCAGCTACCCGCTTATTGCCTTACTGGGTGTAATTGTGCTCATAGAGCTACTATTTCGTCTATTTGACTATATGAAGATTAAGACGATCCCTGCTTTTGAGGCAAAAATACGAATCTGGATTGTACAATATCTGCAGGGGCATTCCTACCAATTTTTTACAGAACATTTTTCTGGTGATTTGGTCAAGCGGGTCAACGATTTAACAGATGGAATTAGTCAACTCATGATGATTTTTATTTCATCATTTTTGCCTACATTCTGCACCATGGTGGCAGGCGTATTTTCTTTTGCCTATATACAGCCCACTTTTAGTGCGATATTGATGGCTTGGCTGATATTGCATACGGCTACTTACCTTTTTTATTCCAAAAAGTGTGGCCGCAGTGTAGCATTACATGCCGAAAAGGGTAGTCGTTTATCTGGCAGTATTGTAGATGGCTTTACCAATATCCTAAGCATTAAGCTATTCGCTCGAAAAAATCAAGAAACCACCCATTTATTGGCTCCACAAGCAGTAGAAAAGCAGGCACATGAAGCCGCATTAAAGCTTATTATGCAGCTACACTTTATCGTTAGTGGACTATCCATCAGTTTTATGGGGATAGGAATGCTTGGTTATATGATCTATTATTGGCAGCTTGGCAAACTTTCTATTGCTGAGGTCACCTACATTTTTTGTACGGGTAATAATATTTGTAACTTGGTTTGGGTTTCTGTAGCAGAGTTCCCTGACTTTTTTGAGGAAGTTGGTTATTGCCAGCAGGCTTTAAAATTAGTACAGAAAAAGCATGCTGTTTTGGACGCACCCAATGCTTCGGTATTGACCTGTCCATCCGCTGCTATCGCCTTTAAGGAGGTTTCCTTTTCTTATGTACCAGGTAAGGCGATATTTGAAAATCAGAACATTGATATAGCACCTGGTGAAAAGGTAGCGTTAGTAGGCTTATCTGGTAGTGGTAAAACCACCTTTATCAACCTATTGTTAAGGTTTTTTGACCTGAATAGTGGTGTGATTACCATCGATGGCCAGGACATATCTACCGTTACACAAGAGTCGCTGCGTGCAGCTATTTCCCTTATACCTCAGGATACGACGCTTTTTCATGATACCATTTTAGAAAATATTCGTTATGGTCGTAAAGAAGCAACAGATGATGAGGTAATTGCCGCTGCTAAAAAAGCAAAGTGCCATAACTTTATCATGGGACTAGGGCAAGGCTATAACACATTAGTGGGTGAAAGAGGATCCAAGTTTTCAGGTGGGCAACGTCAACGCATAGCAATTGCACGGGCCCTATTAAAAGATGCGCCTATTTTAATATTAGATGAGGCCACTTCTGCATTAGATGCCGTTACGGAAACTGAAATTCAAGAAAGCCTATCTATGGCTATGGAGCATAAAACAACTATTGTGATTGCGCATAGACTAACGGTTTTGGCTGCAATGGACCGGGTGTTGGTATTTAATGGCGGCAAAATCATTGCCAATGGATCTCATGAAACACTTTTACAAATTAGTCCGCTTTATGCAAATATGTGTAGACTCCAATTCGATGGCATGCGTTCGCTACAATAGACATTATGGTCTACCCTTTATTAGATCAAAGAAGCTATGCGGTGGCTCCAATACCTAAAGTTAGGGCTTTGGGGCCTCTTTTCGTTCTGGCCACTTCTGGCATATAGTGGGCTACTTTCCTCAGCTATTGGCAATACGCAATTACCCAGCCCCCAATCAACTAAGCTATTGTGCAACCTAGATGGAAAAAGTTTTATAGACAATACAGAATATTTCAATAAAATCATGGAGGGAGAAACCCTTTTTGGGTTTCATTTTGCACCTAGGTTGACTTTTTTGATGGCTGAAGCTATGGGGCTTAACCTGGGATTCATTTGGGAGAAGCATTTCGGCCAGATGCAGCCATGGAAGGGGATTAGGCCGGCTCTATCGTTCTATTATAGCCCTCCACCCGCTACCTTTATCGTAGGTATTTTTACGGACCATCCGACTGCTTTATTAGAACCCCTCTATGTAATGCACAAGCCCTTTATGGAGGGGTTGCATTTTAAGCTAGCCAAAAATAAAAGCTATCTATCGGGTTGGCTCAATTGGTTAACCCTACTATCCAAAAAAGAAAATAAGCCAGAAACCTTTACCCTCCATTTAGAGGGTACCTACTGCCAAGGCCATGCGCATAAAAGGGTAAGCTGTAGGATACCTTTTCAACTAGCTATTTACCACTTAGGTGGACAGGGTATCTCAGTCAAAGATTATAGCCTATGGTGTGGTGCCGGTGGTCTTTCTTTAGACTTTCCGAATAGCTGTCCCATTCAGTGGGCAAGTTATCTGCTATGGAACAGCTATATAAAAGCAATAGATCGACCCTTTAAAGCAGGATGGGGGCAATTGCATAGGGTGGATTGGCCTATGCCCTACCTGGGTTTATCGTTGAGCTATTGGTATGGGCATAATTTTTGTTCGGAAAATATGGGCCATCCGCTCTATCAATCTATTCGTATAGAGGAGCATAAAACGACCCACTATGAACCTATAAGAAGTCTTTTATTTTTATCCCTATATAAAGATTGGGAACCCCATCCCGGTGTAATGGTTCAAGCTGTTTTTAGACCCTATTATGATTTTAAAAATCGATTGTTGGAGTATGGTTTTTCCTGTACATTCGTCTATACCCGTACGGTTCAGTTGACTACCCTACACCCTGTAAGTGGCACTATCTATCGATAAAAAATAGAATACTAACCCATTACGTACTATGGCTGAATTGCTTATCTATCGTGCTTCTGCAGGTTCTGGTAAAACCCACACACTGGTAACGCGTTATATTCAATGGGCGTTACGTTATCCAACTGCGTTTAAGCATATCTTAGCGGTAACCTTTACCAATCGTGCAACCCAGGAAATGAAAGCTCGGATTCTAACCTGCCTGTATCGTTTATCTATTGGAGAAGAAAGGGTTTTACAAGAAACGCTATGCCAAACCGGATGGACCCCTGCGTGGCTACAGCTACGCAGTAAGGAAGTATTATCCACGATGGTCTATCAATATGGTGATTGCTCAGTTACCACCATCGATAGTTTCTTCCATAAGATTCTGCAATCCTTTTCCCAATCAATTGGGTTGCCGCACCATTTTTCTATTGAAATGGATGAGCCACTGGCTTTAAAAGAAACCATAGAGGAACTATCTACTGAACCATCGCTTCAACCATGGATAGTAGACTTTGCCCTTACAAAACTAGTAGCAGGTAAAAGCTGGAATATCAAAAGCCACCTTCAGGAACTGGGTAAAACACTATTTGATGAAGCATTTAAGCTATATGAAAAAGAATTATTAATTGATTTTCAAGATAAATTTCCCAATCTGGTATCAACTATACAAGCCGGTTTACACTCCTTTGAACAAAGGATGCAAAAGATAGGTCAAACTGCCCTACACCTCATGCAACAAGAAGGACTTACACCTTCAGATTTTACCTATGGCACCAAAGGGGTTATAGGCTATTTTTTAAAATTAGCTAGCAAAAAAGATGTAACGCCTACCAAACGAGCCATTATAGGTCACCATGATCTAACCAGTTGGTATAAAAAAATCAATAAAACCACCCCTATCGCTGAAGTAGTAGAGCGGTTGCTCCATCCTTTACTGGGGCAAGCTATAACCTTATATGAAAAAGAAGGCTTAGCCTATAGAACCGCCATAGTGGGGAGCCAGTTTACCTACACC
The DNA here is from genome assembly GCA_038502835.1 of Octonoba sinensis. Classification (NCBI taxonomy): domain Eukaryota; kingdom Metazoa; phylum Arthropoda; class Arachnida; order Araneae; family Uloboridae; genus Octonoba; species Octonoba sinensis. Next base: position 84,335,733 of record CM076605.1, on the reverse strand, counting down.
TTTGGTATGATCGGAGCCTTACTTATAGGGTTGGATGGGTATAGAGCTAAAAACAACGTTTTGTTTATGTCAGATATTGCTGCCTTACTCTACCAAGCCATCCAAGGCAGCGATACGCCCTACCTATATGAAAAAATAGGCAATCAGTTTCATCATTTTCTAATAGATGAATTTCAAGATCTTTCTTGCTTTCAATGGATGAATATCAAGCCATTACTATGCAATAGCCTTGCACAAGGCTATGCTAGCTTACTAGTAGGAGATGTCAAACAATCTATCTACCGTTGGCGTGGCAGCAATTGGAAATTGCTCAATCATCAAGTAGAAGCAGAATTTCAAGAAAGTACCATTTATGCTTTAACCACAAATAGGCGCAGCCAAGAGGCCATTATATTATTTAACAATTATTTTTTTAAAAGAGCATCAGGTCAATTGGTTGATTATCTTGAATCTATCTTGCCCGCAATGGATACATTGCCCTACGAGTTGGCCCAAATGAGACGGGCCTATGAGGACGTAGTCCAACAAACCAACCCTAAAAAAGGAGGCTATGTAGAACTTTTTTTGCTGCGTTCTGACCCAGAGGCGCATCCTACTGCGTGGAAAACGCATGCACAAAAAGCCTTTGTAGACCTATTAGCACAGTTGAAACAAAAGGGCATTCCAGCTAAGGATATCGTTGTATTGATTCGGAATAATAGGGAAGCTACTGTGCTCACCCATTTGTGCAACCATACTACTAGCCCCTATAAGGTGGTCTCAGACCATGCCCACTCTTTAGGGCAACATATAGCCATAAAAGTATTGATTCATGCATTATATTATCTTAATAATGAGAATTATTTGATTAATCATGTCGCCTGGATAGAGGCCTATTTTAGTTGCATGGGTAACGCCTCAGATAGGAGGCACCATGATAGATCCTACCAAGTAGTACAGGGCGCTATTCAAAAGCTATTGCCCCCATCATTTTGGGAACAAAAAGACTTTTTAAAGCATATATCCGTTTATACCTGTGTACATCTACTGATAGACTGTTTCTTTAAAGCCCCTCATGACTTTGGCGATGTGTTTGCTTTTTTTCAGAGCATGGTTTTAAATTTTTGTCTTACAGAATCCGATTCTATAGAAGCATTTTTGATTTGGTGGGAAAAAAGAGGTCGAATGATAAAGCTACCCATCAGTCACCATGACGATGTGGTTCGAGCCATGACCATTCACCAATCCAAAGGATTGGCTTTTAAAGTCGTCATTATGCCTTTTTGTAGTTGGGGATTGGACCATCAAAATGGACCCATATTATGGAGTGTAAACCATCAGGAAGCTCCATTTCCTATATGGCCCATAGGCTATAGCCCAGATTTAAAAGAGACTCATTATGCCCAAGACTATTATCTAGAACAGATGCAAATCCATCTAGATAATCTCAATCTACTCTATGTAGCTTTTACACGAGCAGAAGCACAACTCTATGTTATGGCACCCCTGCCAGAAAAAATAGAGGGTATGGCGACCATTGCTGATTTGATTTACAATTCATTGTCAAATGAAAAAGCAGATACGCTATCCGGAGAAAGTTTTCCATTAGCCACTGAGGTCCAAGAAACTGCTTTAGGCATAAAGTTTTGTTTTGGTTGATGTATCCTATTCAGCCCCTACCCACAGCAGTGGGTTATACCTAAAAAAGAAATCCTACTGCTCTTTATTCTATTGGGGGCTTGCTTGCCCCCTTGTAAGTAGTTAGGATTTAATCTGACAGGCAGTAAAAATTAGTGTCTAAAGTTGTCAGTTAAGTCTAATGTGTCAGTCATGCTTTTAAGATACGAGATTTGATTATTTCTTTCAAAGACTAATTCTTTACTATCCTCCCAAGTTTGTCTAGGTGTTTTTCCGTAACAATACTTTCCAGAATGTGGTCGCTCATGATTATAGTAATGGAACCATCTATCTAAATCCTCTTGAAAATCATCCAGATTCGTATAGATCTTTTTACGCATAGCTGTATCAAAGAATTCCTGTTTCATCGTTTTATTAAAACGTTGGCAGAAGCGATTTGTTTGAGGAGAATAGGCTTTAGTGACCGTATGTTCTATATTCTCTATACTTAAAAACAACTCAAAAGCATGATGTTCTATTTTTCCTTTATATTCTGTACCACGGTCTGTTAGTATACGCAAGATAGGTATGTTTTCATCTTGATAAAAAGGTAACACTTTATCATTTAACATATCAGCTGATGTGATGGCTGTTTTTTCAGTATAGAGTTTTGCATGAGCTACTCGAGAATAGCTGTCTATAAATACTTGCGTATAAACTTTACCTATACCTTTAAAATTACCTACATAATAAGTATCTTGACAACCTAAGTAACCAGGATGTTCTGTATCAATCTCTCCACATGCTTATTGTTCGTTTCTACGTTTTTCTAGTGCTACTAGCTGGGATTCAGTTAGAACAAGTCCATCTTGAGCCATTTTAGCCTCTAAAGCCTTAAGCCGTTTCTTTATATTGTTTAAATCATTGCGTAGCCAGATAGACCTTACACCACCAGGAGAAATAAGAATACCTTCTTTTTTTAATTCATTCGATACCCTAAGTTGGCCATAGGCTGGATAGTCTATAGCCATATCTACTACTGCTTTTTCTATGCTAGGATCTACTCTATTAGCTAGAATAGGTTTCTTGCGGCTTATTTCATATAGGGCTTCTTGACCTCCTAATTCATACAAGGATTTAAAACGGTAGTAGCTATCTCGGCTATAACCCATACTTTTACACGCTCAAGAAATGTTGCCTAACGTTTTGGCTAGTTCCAATAGACCTAATTTCGGTTTGATAATTTTTTGATGTATATTCATAATAATCATAATTTATATCTGTACAAAGTTAACAATTGTCAGATTAAATCCTAACTACTACATTTTTACACACTTAAAACGAAAGACTCGCCTTACCGCTCAAAAGTAGAAATTTACTTATGTCGACAAAAGAGATCGTATACATTGCGTTATTTGCTGCTATATCTGCTGCTTTAGCAGTAATGCCTCCTATAACACTATCCTTAGTTCCAATAACTGCTCAATCTTTAGCTCCTATGTTGGCAGGTAGCATTTTAGGCGCTAAGAGAGGCGCTTTGGCCTCGATCTTATTTATAGCCATCATGGCAACTGGTTTCCCTATTATGGCAGGTGGTCGTGGGGGAATAGGTGTTATCATGGGACCAACTGGTGGTTTTATAGTTGGTTTCCCTATTGCTGCATATAGTATTGGCTTATTATTTGAAAAGAATTGGAATAGACTAAATCTAAGTTGGGCCTTTATATATATCCTATTGGGTGGCGTCATTCTGCTATATAGCTTTGGTCTATTATTTCTGAGTATACTATTTGACATTGGTCTGTATGAAGCTGTTTTATCTTCTTTGATATGTTTTCCAGGAGATATCATTAAGGCTATGATTGCAGCTACTACTGCAATGGTCATTAAAAAATCCTATCCATTGATTAAAGTTTAGTACTAGGTAATATTGAGTATATGATATGATTAAAATAGAAAATGTAAGTGTCTCTTTGGATAATTTCTATCTACTACAAGCTATTAATGTAACCTTACATGAAAAAAGGATTGGCATTATAGGTTCAAATGGAAGTGGAAAAAGTACATTTGCTAGACTTATCAATGGGCTACAGCTTCCATCGAAAGGGAAAGTGCAAATTGATGGGTTATGCACTTGTAAAGAAGGTAAAGCCATCAGACGTAAGGTAGGGTTTATTTTTCAAAATCCTGATCATCAAATTATATTTCCAATCGTAGAAGAAGATATGGCATTTGGCCTTCAAAACATGGGTTATAATAAAGCAGAGATTGATCAGACGATTCATGATTTGCTTACTACCTATGGCATCGCTCACCTACGACATAGAAAATCCCATCTACTCAGTGGCGGTGAAAAACAGCTTTTGGCCATTTTGTCTGTGCTGGCTATGGAGCCTACCTATATGGTATTGGATGAACCAACCACACTTTTGGATCTGAAAAATAAGAGAAAAATACTTCAAGTAATCGATAGGCTCAACCAAACCATTATAATGGTTACGCATGACTTAGATCTGCTTACTTATTTCGACCGTCTACTGGTTTTTGACCAAGGAAGTTTAGTAGCAGATGATATCCCTTTTTTTTTTTTTTTTTTTTTTTTTTTTTTTTTTTTTTTTTTTTTTTTTTTTTTTTTTTTTTTTTTTTTTTTTTTTTTTTTTTTTTTTTTTTTTTTTTTTTTTTTTTTTTTTTTTTTTTTTTTTTTTTTTTTTTTTTTTTTTTTTTTTTTTTTTTTTTTTTTTTTTTTTTTTTTTTTTTTTTTTTTTTTTTTTTTTTTTTTTTTTTTTTTTTTTTTTTTTTTTTTTTTTTTTTTTTTTTTTTTTTTTTTTTTTTTTTTTTTTTTTTTTTTTTTTTTTTTTTTTTTTTTTTTTTTTTTTTTTTTTTTTTTTTTTTTTTTTTTTTTTTTTTTTTTTTTTTTTTTTTTTTTTTTTTTTTTTTTTTTTTTTTTTTTTTTTTTTTTTTTTTTTTTTTTTTTTTTTTTTGCTTGATCTATAAGAGGAACGAACTTAATAACCCATCTTTGTAGCGTAGAATGATCAACCTTGGCTCCTCTCATACGCATCATTTCTTCCAAATCTCTATAACTCAAAGAAAATCTACATTTCATGTAGACAAATAGCAAAATTACCTCTGCTGAAGAACAGTAACCTTTAAAATAAGGTAATAATTTGGGAGAAAGCTTAAACATAGTGACCAGTTTTTAACTATAATTACTAAAGATAGTAACTTCTTTAAAACAAACGCGACAGAACCGTTGTTCTTCCTACTACTCCTTGTGACTTTAGTGATTCTGGTATTGATATTACGGTTAACGAGATTAGCCGTATGTGCAACGACCACGATATGTCGACGGTTCCAATGAAAATTATTTTGAATCAGTTTGATAATAGAGAGAAGGATTCAAGGGATACCTATTCTGATTTAATCAAACACCATCAGTATGGTGAAATGATGTTTTCTGGGTATATCAGGAAGTGCAAAGAAATTGAAAAATACAGAAGACGCAAATCGACGGTATTTGATAGCACTGCAAGCACGGCAGGTAGAGAAGATATTGATACCTTCACACGTGAACTGTTAGGAATGCATAACTTGAAAAGTAACCATGATGAAAGGTGATTAACAGATAAATTATGACTATAATGGACTGAAGAAATCGGACAAAAATCTTTTACTTTATTTTCCGTATGGTATAGTTTTAAAGTCATAAAATAAATTAATCAGATGGGAAGAAAAAAGATTAGGCATTTTAGTTCGGAAGAAAAGACTAAAATAGTATTAACTTTACTAAAAGAAGATTTAACGGTAGCCGAGTTATCGTCCAAATATGGTATCACTAGTAAAACTATTCAAAATTGGAAACGTCAGTTTTTAGAAAATGCTTCAGTAGCTTTTGATCCATCGAAAGTTACTAGTGTTTATAAGGATGAAATACAGGCTCTTAAGCATCAAAATGATGAGCTTGCTAAAGCCTTAGGTAAGGCTACCGTTGAGCGAGATTGGGCAGTGGGAAAGCTAAAGAGCTTGGATTTCTTAAGTAAGAAAAGTCTTGTCAGATCCAAGTTTCCTAAATTACCCAAGGCAAGGCAATGTGCATTATTATCGATAAATCGCTCTTTGATATATTACACATCTAAGAAATTAAACAACTGTAATACAGCTGTTTTAAACAAAATAGATTCGATTTACAGGGAACATCCGGAATATGGTTATCGCTATATATACAATCAACTACAAGAGGATGGGTTTAATGTAGGCAGAGATCGTGTGCTTAAGTATATGGGTGTACTGGGTATATCGGCTATTTATCCAGGTAAAAAGCGCTCTATTTCTTGTAAAGATGCTCAGCATAAAGTATATAGTTACCTGTTGGATAAATATTGGGTGAACTCTGGTAAGACAAAGCAGGTGCATGTACCTAAATCGAATAAGGTTTGGAGTGGGGATATTACTTATATTCGAACCAATACTGGTTATATGTATCTTTCGGCTATTATAGACTGGCATAGTAAAGCCATACTAAGTTATAAATTATCCAATACTATGGATACAACGCTTGTCACAGATACTTTGGAAGAAGCACTTAGTAAATATCCTGCACCAGCGTTCTTTAATAGTGATCAAGGTAGCCAGTATACTAGTCATAAGCATACAGATCTATTAAAAAATCATAATGTTCAAATCTCCATGAATGGAAGAGGTAGAAGTATTGATAATATTGTAATAGAAAGATTTTTTAGAACCCTAAAATATAATTGCATCTTTATCAATGAGTTTAAAAATATTAAGGCATTAAAAGAAGGAATTAGCAGTTACATTACTAAATATAATTATAAAAGGTTTCATTCTAGTATTAACTATCAAAAACCTATGAACGTTTATCTTAACCATTTAAAAATGGTAAGCTAGTAAAGGGGAAAAAACAGGAAAGAAAAGTAAGAAAAAAATGTCTGAAGAAACCAGTCCACTATACCATACGGAAAATAAAGTAAAAGATTTTTGTCCGATTTCTTCAGTCCATTATAGATGCTTATGAGAGGCGCAAAAGTTGATCACTCTACGCTACAAAGGTGGGTTATTAAGTTTGTTCCTCTTATAGATAAACAGGTAAGAAAAAGGAAGCGACCAGTTGGTAGTAGTTGGAGAATGGATGAAACCTATGTTAAACTAAACGGGAAGTGGATCTATTTATATAGAGCAGTAGATCGTCATGGTGATACAGTTGACTTTTTTCTATCTGAGCATAGAGAAAAGTCTGCAGCGCTTTCTTTTTTTCGTAAGGCTATCACAGAAAATAATATTCCTCAGAAAGTAGTAATGGACAAAAGCGGTAGTAATAAAGCTGCCCTTGATGCGATCAATACAGCACTTGATCAAGATTATACCATTCAAATATTTCAAAACAAATACCTGAATAATAGAGTTGAACAAGATCATAGGTTTATCAAAAAAAGGATAAAGCCTATGCTGGGGTTTAAGAATTTTGATGCTGCAGCCATTGCACGCCGGTACAGGTGTGAAACAAATGGGGTGTAAATCCCCTGACTCTAATTTGTCTATTTCGGGAGTCTAGCAAGAGGTTGGATTTGTGAAGTGATTCACAGGTTTAAGTTACCTTTAAATAATATCTGCAAAATAGCGGGCTTCAACAAAAGTGAACCTAAATTAGCCTCGTAAAGCGTTAATTGCATTTGCCGACTGTCTAGTGGCTACAGGAAGGCTGATAGTAGGATGGAAAAAAAAAAATAGACCATAACCATCTTACAAGTGCCGGGGTGTTAGGGGTTGCACGCTAAGAATGTTTCACATCGTAGGTCGGGAGATCTGATATGAATACAGTAGGCCACTGGAAACTATATTGTATAAGTAAAGCGAAATCAATAAGGGTCATATCAGAAGTCCGCGGGGTCCATAATACCGTTAGTATTGATTGGGAAACCACTCAAGAGGAAAGGGACCCTACTTCAGTTAACGAGGTTAAAAGAGTTGAGAATGTCTGATTGCCCTAAAGCTATGAACGGAACATTAAAAGTTCAGCAACTCCAAAGAACTCTATATCTTAAATCCAAGCAATGTAAGGAAGTCAGATTTTATAGTTTATACGATAAAATTTATCGAGAAGATGTACTTTGGGAAGCTTGGCGTCAAGTCAAAGCAAATCAAGGCTCAGCAGGGATTGATGGTAAAAGCATAAGTGATATAATAGATCAAGGTGAGGCAAAGATTATCAATAAATTGCAGCAGCAACTACGCGCAAAGCTATACAAATTTACTTCAAGCAAGTTGGTAGAAATACCCAAAGCTAAAGGTGGAACAAGGCCACTAGAGATAATGACCGTAGAAGATCGCATAGTGCTCACAGCAATGAAAATAGTCATTGAACCGATCTTCGAAGCTGATTTTCATGAATGTTCATACGGGTATAGACCGAAACGAGGAGCCAAACAAGCCAGTTTAGCGATCCGCGAAGATCTATACCAGCAGGCATGGGGCGTAGTTGAGATTGATTTTCAATCATACTTTACTAGCATCCCACACGAAAAGTTAATAAAACTTATTAGTAAAAGGATAGCAGATGGCAGTATGTTGAAACTAATTAAACAAACCCTAACAACCTCAATAACAAAACAAGGTAAGATTACATGCAAGAAAGTTGGAGTACCGCAAGGATCACCAATATCACCGTTGTATAGCAATATCTACCTAAATGTTATAGACCAAGTGTGGCATTCAAGGGGCTATCCAGAAAAGCTAAGCGCAACCTTGCATAGGTATTGTGATGATGCAATTTTGGTATGTCGTAAGAGTGCTAGCTTAGCGCTGGAGCAATTCACAGAATTAGCAAAAAGGTTATCGCTCATTATTAACCACCAAAAGACACGAATAACGAAACTGAAAGAAGGCTTTAACTTCATAGGTTTTAACTTTGTAAAAAGAAAGAGTCTAACAAGTGGCAGAAATAACATTTATGTATTTCCAACGAAACAATCCCAACAAAGCATCCGTAACAGACTAAAATACCTGACTTGTAGAAGAGCACCAATCAAGCCTCAAGCATTCATCGAGCAAATAAAACCAGTAGTGTTAGGATGGGTTAACTATTTTAAACACACGAATGCCAGTGAAGCTTTTGTTAGATTGCAGGACTTTATTAATAACCGATTTCGCAGATACTTAACCCATAGAAGAAAAGGCCGTGGGTGTGGGTGGCAAAGCTATCCCAATAGCAAACTCTATACAATGGGCATGTTGTACATTGGTAGTGGAATGATTAAGTATCCTGAGAGAGTTGTGCAAGGTTTATGAAGAAGACTGTCGGACCGCCGTATTCGGGAAAACTGAACGTACGGTGGGATGAGAAGGGAATGGGTAAACAATGAAGAATCAAGTTAGTCAGATACTGTATTGCGAGCAATCAGAAGCAATAGATATACTTAATTTTAAGTGGTCCAACCATTTCTTTACTCTAGACCATTACAGGGATAGAAAACATTCGTATGATTCAAAAAGGACAATTAATCGAAGCTAAAAATCATCTTTCTACTTTTGAGAACTTTGCTAGCTTAATGGCCGCATAATAGCCAAATTTTGACTTAAAGGGAAAACCTATACTAAGAAAACTATAAACGCGACAGAACCGAAAATAATGGAGCTATCTATTAAAACAAATAACTATTTTAAAACTTAACTATACTGATTATTAGATTCAAATAGATTATATAAAATACTGAATTGCTAGAAAAATATTCTTGAATCAAACAGAACTAATTTTTTGAACAAAAAAACCTCTTCTTTTTAAATCACTATACATAACTCGCTCAAACCCAGATTCCCTTAACGCACTCCCTACTAATTTAGTATTTAGTCTAATTGCAGTACCAACAATTTCTTGCAAGTATCTAAGTATATCCGTAGCTGTCATAAATTCTCCTTCTTCTTTAGTAGAAGGAGAAAGATACTGTACTATCAACTCAGCTTCTGTAGATTTAGTCGTAAATTGATCAGAGTGACGCATTAATTCTAACAATTCTTCTTTGCTTAATTCTCCACTATTTGCATTCAACTTGTACAAGTTATAAGCCCGATGCCAAGCTTTATCTAAAATATACTTTGCTTCATCATCTAGATATTCAATAGAATCTACCTCAAAGCTAATCCATCTACTATGACCCAAATCTGATCGTAAAAATTCAACATCATTTGTACTGCCTAAAAAAGAAGCTATACGAGGCGCTATAGTTTCATCTTCTTGATAAGGCAAACGAACGTTAACATAACGCTGAGATAACCAAGTCTTAATTACATGAGCATTAGAGCGAAGCTGATGCAATTCATCTAAATTTATAATGAAGTTTCTGATAAGAGCTTTTTGAGCATCTTTCTCGTTACTAATAATTGGATTACTATTGTAATACCTTATAAGAGAAGAAGGACATAAGAACTCACAAAAATAACTCTTACCTATATTCTCTTTAGGAGAGCACAAAATCAAAGCATGTTTATTGGTCCCATCAGATTCAAAAACAGTACGAATAGCCCTAATCATCCATTTCTTAAGATGCGTATACCAACACTGAAAATTGGTAAGAGTCGGATCTTTTAAATGAACGTAACTTGCCAGTTTATAAATATAGTCTTCAGTGTCATTAAACCCATCTCCTTCAAAAGCTAAAAAATAGGACTCTATAGGGTTAAAACGTTCTACAAAAAAAGATTTTAATATGCAGTTAATCAAATCTAAAGAACACTCAAAATTATGTCTATCTAAATTATCTCTTAGTTCATTTACGTTAACTTTTTCCCATAAACCAGGATTACGTTTAGTACTTATTTCACGTTCCTGAGTAACTATATTGAAACGAAAATTAAACTTACTACTTAAATAGGCTTTCACCTTACAGCGTTTAGTATTACCTAGATTTCTAATACTGTGGGTATCAATAGAATTTATAAAAATAGATTGTACTTGTTGTATACAATGATCTAAACGTAGCTGGAAATCAGAAGTAGTATACTTTTGAAAATATTCTGCTATATCCTTTACATCTCCTGGCAAATGAATGGACACAATACCAAAAGAGTCTTGTAATTTCTTAGAAGCATTCTTTCCTGCTTGATCATTATCATAACAACTTAATAGTACAGAAGTCTTACTACGTAAATCTCTCACTAAATCATCACTAGGCATTTGGTTCTCTGACTGTAGAGAAATAACATTGACAAACCCATGCGCATAAGCACTCATACAATCCTTTTCCCCAGCTGTAAGAAGGATATAATCTAAATCTCCTTCCGCTAACTGAGACAACCCAAAAACATCATCTTTAGTTTGATTTTTATACGAAAATGATTTTTTCTGTCTTTTAAATAAAGGATCACTAAAAAAAGAAGCTGCTATCTCTGGAATATAGACTTTAACCCTACCAGATATATGATAGGCTGATACAATCTGGTTTTTTTCAAAATATTTAAAAGACAAAGAACGACCTGAATTACTTACATAAGACAAATAACCTACTTGTTTAACATCAAACCTTTCTAAAATAGACTGATCAATACCATATTGTAACCAGTATTTTAGATATAACCTAGAAATAGAAGATTCTGAATAGGGTATATACTCAATGGAAAGTGTTTGAGAAGGTAAAGATATAGTGGATTCTTTAGCTATGGATATATTAGGAATAATAGGTTTCGGAATAGACTTGAGTTTCTTGTTAGTATTCAATCCCAAGCACATTTCTTGGTTAATGAGTTCTAAAATCTCCTTAAACTGTGTTCTGCAGTCTAATCCATAATAATCTGCCCACATTCTGAAGGCATCTCCCTGGTGACCTGTATTAAACGATTTAAATCTTAAATTTCCTTTTTCCTTATAGATAGACATACTTGGCCTATCATCTTTCTCTGAAAATATAGATTTGTAATTTTTTTTTCTTACATTTGAATTAAATGTAGGAACTAAATGGCGGATGAGATATTCCTCTCCACCTACCTTTTCCAGGATTTGTTCTTTTGTTATCATAAGTTGAGATTTTAATCCCTGGAAAGCCAATTCCTACATTCATCTGGATCGCAAGCCAAAATAAAATAAGAATTAGCCTTCTTAGGAAGGCTGTTTTTATATTCTATAAACTTACTTTCTTCATACTTTCCATTTAACTTATTTGCGTCCATCTCAATCTACTTCAATACATAAGAACCAAGCATATTTTTATTTACCCAGAAGACGTATGGTATGCTAGTTCTAGCTAGTAGACCTCTCTCACATAATTCAACAAATGCCCTACATGTAGGAGGTTTACTACTGTTATATCCCATCATCTCATTAAACTCCTTAAAATCAAATATGAATTTTTCATTTATTGTATATGCCTTCTTATAAATCAAATATTTTATAACGCTTACAGAACGTTTAGAAATACTTGACATAAAATCTATATCCATAACCTTACTTTGAGGATTATCCATAAAGGGATTAGAATCATACTCTGGAAAAGAACGAATACCAATTTTATGTTTCATATCACTCATTTCTTTCCTGGATAATCCACTACTACAACGTAACATATGAATACTTAATTATTGTAATTAAAAAAAATAATAATACAATTATAAGTAATTTCAATTAAAAAAAGAATTATTTATATATAAAAAATAAAACAAGTTATTATATAATAATTTTATTAAATGATCATTAAAAAATAACAAACATAACTAGGTATCCATATTTACTATTTATGTTAAAATATAACTGATATTCAATAATATATACGATATAACTTCCGTTGAAGTGTGTATAAAATATAGACACATACATAAAGAGCTATACCAACTATAGTCTAAAACATCTAAGAGTTATATGTAGCAGCACATATTTTGAACAAAAAATTAAAATCAACTGACATATAAATGTGGTAGGCACGTATAGAAAGCAAGTTACAAACTAATGCTATGTGATTGATACATACTGAGGTACTATCTACTAAAAGTAATGTATTTACATGTGTTAATAAGAGCTGGAAGGAGTCAGATAGAGTCAGATAAGAGCCGAATTAGAGCTAGATTAATGTTTATATAAAATGTATTGATTATCAAATATGATATTTATAAAATGAAAACAAGAGCCATATAATTATATCTAACCCTTCTATTATATAAAATACATACATATATATCTATACTTTCTATATATCTCCATATATATAAAAAATATAATCCGGCTCTAAGTTAAAAACTGTAATATATTATAATGACTATCAGATGGAGCCAGATTTTAAATTTAATCTGGCTCCATCTGACTCTATCTGGCTCTTCTGACTCCACCCGACTCTTATGTTTGCCATCAGTAATAAATTATTTAAGAGTACTTCATTTCAATAGAAATATCTTTTTACAGGAAAATTCATAAATAGGGGGTTAAAACATTATATATGTGTGATTGTGAATACTTTATATGTATAGTTATATAATATTCTCATATATACTCCTCTAGACACTTCAAAAGACACTTCAGTAAGCACAAATACAACTGATTATGAATATTTTATATGTATCCATATGTGTACTTTTATAAACAAGCATATATAAACACATATATTAAACTGAATATCAGATTAATAACTAGTATACAAGTGTTTTCTGAAGTGTCAATAAAAAATAGACACATATGGACACATACAAGAGATACACCTCCTTACTAATCGAAAGATATTTCCATACCCATTACGGTTGCTCCCTTATCGCATTTTTTACGCAGCTCATGCTCCTGCCCACTGCAAACCAACTCTTTTTGAAGTTTTCTAAGCATTTCTTGTTTACCTAAATTAGACACTAGTTCTTGATTCCAATCTTTCTCCTTATAGGGTATAGACGGTTTACAGATTACCTGATATGCATCAGCTATCTCACTAACCATCTTGTTCATCTGCCTACCCGCTTTATCATTATCAAAAGCCAGCGTTACGGACTGACCGCTGGCTTTAGCATTACAAAAAACGTTTTCGAGCTCCTTTTTGATACCTTCAGACAAACTACCACAAGTAGAGACATACATAGTACCTATAATGGACTGAAGAAATCGGACAAAAATCTTTTACTTTATTTTCCGTATGGTATAGTTTTAAAGTCATAAAATAAATTAATCAGATGGGAAGAAAAAAGATTAGGCATTTTAGTTCGGAAGAAAAGACTAAAATAGTATTAACTTTACTAAAAGAAGATTTAACGGTAGCCGAGTTATCGTCCAAATATGGTATCACTAGTAAAACTATTCAAAATTGGAAACGTCAGTTTTTAGAAAATGCTTCAGTAGCTTTTGATCCATCGAAAGTTACTAGTGTTTATAAGGATGAAATACAGGCTCTTAAGCATCAAAATGATGAGCTTGCTAAAGCCTTAGGTAAGGCTACCGTTGAGCGAGATTGGGCAGTGGGAAAGCTAAAGAGCTTGGATTTCTTAAGTAAGAAAAGTCTTGTCAGATCCAAGTTTCCTAAATTACCCAAGGCAAGGCAATGTGCATTATTATCGATAAATCGCTCTTTGATATATTACACATCTAAGAAATTAAACAACTGTAATACAGCTGTTTTAAACAAAATAGATTCGATTTACAGGGAACATCCGGAATATGGTTATCGCTATATATACAATCAACTACAAGAGGATGGGTTTAATGTAGGCAGAGATCGTGTGCTTAAGTATATGGGTGTACTGGGTATATCGGCTATTTATCCAGGTAAAAAGCGCTCTATTTCTTGTAAAGATGCTCAGCATAAAGTATATAGTTACCTGTTGGATAAATATTGGGTGAACTCTGGTAAGACAAAGCAGGTGCATGTACCTAAATCGAATAAGGTTTGGAGTGGGGATATTACTTATATTCGAACCAATACTGGTTATATGTATCTTTCGGCTATTATAGACTGGCATAGTAAAGCCATACTAAGTTATAAATTATCCAATACTATGGATACAACGCTTGTCACAGATACTTTGGAAGAAGCACTTAGTAAATATCCTGCACCAGCGTTCTTTAATAGTGATCAAGGTAGCCAGTATACTAGTCATAAGCATACAGATCTATTAAAAAATCATAATGTTCAAATCTCCATGAATGGAAGAGGTAGAAGTATTGATAATATTGTAATAGAAAGATTTTTTAGAACCCTAAAATATAATTGCATCTTTATCAATGAGTTTAAAAATATTAAGGCATTAAAAGAAGGAATTAGCAGTTACATTACTAAATATAATTATAAAAGGTTTCATTCTAGTATTAACTATCAAAAACCTATGAACGTTTATCTTAACCATTTAAAAATGGTAAGCTAGTAAAGGGGAAAAAACAGGAAAGAAAAGTAAGAAAAAAATGTCTGAAGAAACCAGTCCACTATATTCAAAAACGCATCGTTGAATATTTTGTTGGTTGTTGTATGGTTAGAGGAGAACCTATTACAGGTCCAGTAACGATTGAAACTTTATCTAGTGTTACTCATACGACTAAAAAAACCCTGAAAAAGGTTGTACAAAGGATCATTGAAAAAGGTCTTATGGAACGTGTTGGTGGCAAAACTGGAAAGAGTGGTTTTTCTGTTTTTAGGTTCGATAAGGCGTTCGTTAGTGCTTTTAAGTTGCAATTAGACTTAGAAAGTAGTCAATCATTTAAGAATACTTTATCCTTAGTGCAAAAAACTGGAGCTACGAAAACGTCGTTAGATGAAAGCCATGCTTTACCCAAAGAATGGGAAGATATAGATTGTAGAGATCTTGAAAAAATAGGATTTGGCCTTCCGCAAATTCGTCAAATTTATAGTAAGGGTACTAATACAGCAGATATCATTCAAACCTCCATTGATCATTTTTCTTTTGCCCTTCAGAACAAGTCTGGCACATTGAATAAATATAAAAATAAGTTGGGAACGTTTATGTCTGTTTTACAAAGAGGTGGCGCTTGGGTTGAGCATGATTATATGTCTCCTCAGGAAATAGCGCTTAAAAAGTTAGCTAAACAAAGAAAAGATAGATTGGAAAGATTAAAAAAATTAGAGGAAGAATTTTTTTCTAATGCGTTTGAATTATGGTCATCCGGTTTAACAGAATCGGCAAAAAACGAAATCATCCCCGATCATGTTAAGAGAGCACATTTTGCTAAGGATATACAAAGAACAATAGCTTTAAAAAACTATTTCAGAGAGCATCTCTGGCAGAGTAATATGCCAGATGAATTGAAAAAGATTAAAGAAGAAATGAAATGAATTATAGTTCTTGATAACATAATGGGTATGATACGTAGAGATTGTTATAACTCGATTGTCCGATGGAGTTTAAACCTGACAAGTACAAACTTGTGGGGTGATGTTGTATTTTAGCATTGATTTTAGTAAAGGGAACAGGATATGGAATATAAAAAAGAGGGTAAAGGATTAAGCAACGAGGAGAGCAAAACAATTACTGCTAGAGGTATATGCATTCCTATTGGGAAATCTAGTGTCAAACAGATGATAGAGGCTGGATTTTATGCAGATAAAACTGATTATGTTTCTAAACTGTTTGAGGATGAGGGAACTTATTACTTTTTTACAAGGCCACGCAGATTTGGTAAATCTCTACTCCTGGACACCATAGATCAAATAGCCAAAGGCAATAAAAAATTATTTAACACATGTGCTATTTATGAAAATAGAACCTATAAGTGGCAAAAATATCCAGTTGTTTGGTTGAATTTCTCGAAGCTGGCTAAGGATAATCCAGAACAACTACAAAATAATTTGATAGATGTATTATATACCTTTGCTAAAAATCATACCATAGATAGAAGTGAAATAGATCCTATTATAGGTGAACCAACAGTAGAGGGTACACTGGAAAAATTGATTAACGCATTAGCAAAACTAGATGATGGTTATGAGTTACGCCCCATTATCTTAATTGATGAATATGACAGTCCCTTAATTTCTTGCAAAAAAGAGCAGTATGAAGATGTGCTTTCTGTGCTTAGTTCTTTTTTTAAAGTTTTAAAAGGCAGTCAGAAGGACTGTAAATTTATTTTTGTAACAGGCGTAACTAAATTTCATTTATCTGGACTTACCTCAGGGGCTAACTCGGCAAATGACATATCATTGCATGAGGATTATGCAGGGATGTTGGGCTATACAGAAAAGGATATTGATAACCTATTTTTTAGCAAGGATACAATTGTTAATCCAGTACTTGAAAGACTTAACAGAAAAAAGATACAGGAAGAAAAGTACACACTGATTCAAATCAAACAAGAGGTAAAGGATTATTATAATGGTTATTGTTTTACAGCTGATAAAATGGTGAGCGTTTATAATCCAGACTCTATACTAAGATTCTTTTATGCAAAAGATTTTGAGAATTTCTGGTTTAACTCGGGCAGCCCTACCATCTTATTGCAACAAATGAAGCAAAATATACATCGGTTTAATATGGATTGGGATAAATGCAGTTTCCCAATCGATAAGATCAGATTTAAACTTGTACATCCTTCTCTCCATGAGATGCCTTTGCTTCCCTTGATGTATCAAACTGGATACCTTACGATGGATATTGATCCGTCTCATTTACAAGATAAAAACAATCTGACTTACTATTTAAAGTTTCCCAATCAAGAAGTAAAATCTTCTTTAAAGCTTATATTAGCTGATTTTATCGATCAAGCACAACAAGCAGCAGGAAAGGCATGTAGAACCTCTATTCTAGAGTCTTTAAGAAAAGAATCATGGGTTTCTTTTCTTAACGTCATTCGAAGCGATTGTTTAGCCAAAGCGGGTTACCGTTTCTTGGATAAAACCGAAAAAACCTTTCATGGTACTTTATATACGTTCCTGAATGGTGCCTTCCATGCAACGCAAGATACAAATGCTAGCGCCGAAAGAGATAGTTCAATAGGCCGTTTGGATATTGTTATGGAAGATCAGTACAATGGACAAAACACTGTCTATATATTTGAGCTAAAAGTAGGAAAACCAGCCTGCGAAGCTTTAGAACAAATCCAGCGTAAGGACTATAGCATTCAATATGGCACATGTCATAAAAAGGTGCTTATAGGCCTAACATACGACGCTATAAAGCTCAATATTACAGAGGCAGCTATTGAAGTACATCAAAAAGATGATAAAAATAACTTTAAGGTGATGCCACGTAAAAATTTTACCGTTAATGCTGTTGGTTCTTTTCAAGAAGAAGAATACCCACTGGCATAAATGTCTTTTCTTGTTTTCTTTTTTTCAACACGTGTTTTTGTTGCACAAAAACCCATCTTGCTCCCTTCGGTCGGTTTTTATTATCGGTAAATTGCTTTAACTTATTATCGTATTAAGGTTCTTCTGGAATAGATATCCTGGTTCTTAGTCCGTTTTGGATATCCTGTTTTTTAATGGTTCTTACAAGTTTTGTTTATTCATTTAACCATTTATTACTTGCCATGCGTCCCAAAAAGCCTACCAATAAAAGCTCTACCTTATCCATTCGACTATAGTGGACTGGTTTCTTCAGACATTTTTTTCTTACTTTTCTTTCCTGTTTTTTCCCCTTTACTAGCTTACCATTTTTAAATGGTTAAGATAAACGTTCATAGGTTTTTGATAGTTAATACTAGAATGAAACCTTTTATAATTATATTTAGTAATGTAACTGCTAATTCCTTCTTTTAATGCCTTAATATTTTTAAACTCATTGATAAAGATGCAATTATATTTTAGGGTTCTAAAAAATCTTTCTATTACAATATTATCAATACTTCTACCTCTTCCATTCATGGAGATTTGAACATTATGATTTTTTAATAGATCTGTATGCTTATGACTAGTATACTGGCTACCTTGATCACTATTAAAGAACGCTGGTGCAGGATATTTACTAAGTGCTTCTTCCAAAGTATCTGTGACAAGCGTTGTATCCATAGTATTGGATAATTTATAACTTAGTATGGCTTTACTATGCCAGTCTATAATAGCCGAAAGATACATATAACCAGTATTGGTTCGAATATAAGTAATATCCCCACTCCAAACCTTATTCGATTTAGGTACATGCACCTGCTTTGTCTTACCAGAGTTCACCCAATATTTATCCAACAGGTAACTATATACTTTATGCTGAGCATCTTTACAAGAAATAGAGCGCTTTTTACCTGGATAAATAGCCGATATACCCAGTACACCCATATACTTAAGCACACGATCTCTGCCTACATTAAACCCATCCTCTTGTAGTTGATTGTATATATAGCGATAACCATATTCCGGATGTTCCCTGTAAATCGAATCTATTTTGTTTAAAACAGCTGTATTACAGTTGTTTAATTTCTTAGATGTGTAATATATCAAAGAGCGATTTATCGATAATAATGCACATTGCCTTGCCTTGGGTAATTTAGGAAACTTGGATCTGACAAGACTTTTCTTACTTAAGAAATCCAAGCTCTTTAGCTTTCCCACTGCCCAATCTCGCTCAACGGTAGCCTTACCTAAGGCTTTAGCAAGCTCATCATTTTGATGCTTAAGAGCCTGTATTTCATCCTTATAAACACTAGTAACTTTCGATGGATCAAAAGCTACTGAAGCATTTTCTAAAAACTGACGTTTCCAATTTTGAATAGTTTTACTAGTGATACCATATTTGGACGATAACTCGGCTACCGTTAAATCTTCTTTTAGTAAAGTTAATACTATTTTAGTCTTTTCTTCCGAACTAAAATGCCTAATCTTTTTTCTTCCCATCTGATTAATTTATTTTATGACTTTAAAACTATACCATACGGAAAATAAAGTAAAAGATTTTTGTCCGATTTCTTCAGTCCATTATACCTATGCTTGGGTTTAAGTGTTTCCATGCTGCTTCCATTACTATTTCAGGAATAGAAAGCATTCGTATGATTCAAAAAGGACAAGTAATCGGAGCTAAAAAAAAGGTTTCTACTTTTTAGAACTTTGCTATGCTAATGGCCGCATAATATCCAAATTTTGACTTAAAGGAAAAACCTATACTAAGAAAACTATAGACGCGACAGAACCTAAATTTTTGTTATAGTTTTATTCTTATTTAGTGTCATTTTAATCTATTTTGGATAGACCATTCCTCTAGATACCTTTTAAAAAAGGGAAAGAAAAAGAAATTCAAGAACATAAAAACCATGCGTAAGATAAATGCACTACCTATTGGTTACTCAGATGTTGAAAGAGTTATCAGAACAGGCTATTATGTAGATAAAACCAGATATGCTCAAGAGCTAATAGAAAAAGAAAATCCTGTATTTATAGCCAGGCCTCGTAGATTTGGGAAGTCTCTATTTATCGACACATTGTCTACTATATGTAATGGAAACCAGGAGGTGTTTAAAGATTATCATATAGGTAGGCCAGAAAATGGGTATCAGTGGAAGAAATATCCTATAATCAAAATAGATTTTTCAGGCATAAACCATAGTCCGAACTGTTTGGAAAACAGCTTAAAAAGCAAGTTAGATAAAATTGCTTGTTCATATGGTGTAACTATACAGATCCCAGATATACAAGGTGGGCTAGAAAATCTAGTGGAAGCACTTTCAAAACTCAGCAATGGTTATGAATCCAACACAGTAGTGCTTATAGATGAGTATGATGCTCCAGTGATTAATTTAACAAAAGGTTCTGACCTAGAACAGGCCAATATCAAAGTCATGAAAGATTTCTTTATGACTTTGAAGTCACTCAATAAACATTTTAAGTTTACGTTTATCACTGGCGTAAGTAAATTCAGTTTATCTGATGTATTCTCAGGGGCTAATCATCTATGTGATCTTACCATTGATGCATCTTCCGATGCTATGTTTGGCTACACACAACAAGAAATCGTAAGTATATTTTCAAAAAGATTAGAAGATATTGCTGAAAAATGGAATGAAAAAGAAAATAAAAAAATTACTAAACGAGAAGTGATGCAACGCATTGCAACTTATTACAATGGTTATAAGTTTCATAAAGATGGGATAAGTGTATATAATCCCTGGTCTACCCTAAGATTTTTAGACACTGGAGAACTAGAAAACTACTGGTACGAATCAGGTAGTCCAACTATACTTATTAACCAAATGTTAGCAGACCCTGATAGGTTTGACCTTAACATGGATAATCTAGCAATAAAAGCTACCAGAGATGATCTGATGTACACAGGAAGCAGAAATGAAATCACCTTAAAATCTCTAATGTTTCAAACAGGCTATTTAACGATTCACGCCTATGATGAAAATACTAAACTATACACCCTAAAGTTTCCTAACAAAGAAATAGAAGAATCGTTTCAAAGGAGTATAAGATATAGTCTAGAAAAGAGTGTAAAAGACTATTTCTTACAAGAGCGAGATAAAATCAGAGTTGCATTGGCTGGCAAAAAAATAAAAACATTTATAGATAGTATTAATACAGCCTTTGCAACACTTCCTTACTATATAGATACTAAACAGGAAAAACAGTACCACAGCAATTTACACATGCTGCTTCAGGGTCTGGGATTTCTAGGTGGTAGGAAAATGCAAATGTATAGCGAATCAGCTTCTAGTCAAGGCAGATCAGATATCGTTTTAGAATTAGAATCAGCCATATATATTATAGAAATCAAGTATAAATCCACCGGAAAAATAGCTTTAGAACAAATTAAAACAAACGGATATTATAAGCCTTATCTACTCAGACAAAAAGCCATTATACTACTAGGTATTAACTTCAATGAGGAAACTAGGATGATAGATAACTGGGACTATGAAATACATGAAGAACACTTAGAAGAGTAATTGGTTATCAATCGTATAAAGGAGCAACTAGTGCGGCAGGAAAGAATCTAATTAATCAGGGGGGAGAGGTAAGTAATGCTTTGGCAGAAAAAATTAAATCGTTGCCTACAATACGGAGGAAATGTTCAATAAACTGTGTCAAGGCGATAAAAAGTTATAATTTAATTAATTAAACATTAAAGGTTTTAGACATGGAAGAAAGCATACAGAATGATTATGTTGGCTTAGTAGATTATAAAGCATTAGAGGCAAACATTTTATCCTCTATCCGTTCTGGTAAACCTTTAACAGGTAGAGGTGGCGCATTAACCCCTCTGATCAAAAAGCTTTTAGAAGCAAGTCTAGAAGGAGAAATAGCTCACCACTTATCTAATGATTCAACAGCAAATAATAGAAGAAATGGCAAAAGCTCTAAAACTTTACGTACAAGTTCTGGTTCCTTTGATCTGATAACTCCTAGGGATAGGACAGGTAGTTTCGATCCGCAAATAGTTAAAAAGCGTCAGACAAGTCTACATCCTGAGCTGGAAACCAAGATCTTAAGCATGTTTTCTAGTGGTATGAGCTATAAATCTATAGCCGCTCATGTTGAAGAGATCTATGATCATAAAGTATCAGCTGCTGAAATATCGGCTATTACAGATAGCTTGTTACCGGTAATAAATGAATGGCGTAACCGCCCTCTTCAATCAGTTTATCCGATAGTTTTCATGGATGGGATGTTTTTTAAGGTAAAAGAAGATGGAAGATGTGTAAGCAAATGCATGTATACCTTATTAGGCATAGATCAAGAGGGTAAAAAAGAAGTATTAGGCTTTTATTTGTCTGAAAGTGAGGGCGCCAACTTCTGGTTGGGTGTACTTAACGAGCTTAAGGAAAGAGGTGTAGAAGATATCCTTATTGCCTGTGTTGATGGCCTAAAAAGCTTTCCTTCAGCCATAAATAGCGTTTTCCCTAATGCACAAGTGCAGGTCTGTGTAGTACATCGCGTGCCAAGTATGGTACAAACAAAGGAGATGAAAGGAGCTCTTACCAATAAAACCTTTAAGTTGGATAGCCTGAGACAGATGCTAGCTGCGTAAGCGGCTAGTATGAAGCATGTCTGACAATGCATGGCCAATACCCACTTTGGGCCAGCGGGCAAATCAATAGGTCGTAATGAAAATGAACGTAATTAGTAGCGTCGTAATTACATGTCTAGCAGATATCAGTGGGAGAGCTAGAAGAAAGAAGTGCTGATCGCCTCTGATGTACGGGTAAAGGCAACAAGCTTAGTGGAAATAAAGGTGATACCACTAATCTACTTCTCGGCGTCTAAACGGCGACATATTGAGAATGTTTGTACAGTAACTTGGGAGATCCTTAGATACGCACGGTTAGTAATAATTGTAATGTACTGGTTATAAGGTAAAAAAAACTGAAATTCTAAGTACAGCATCTAAGGAAGTCGGAGGGGGACATAGTACTGATGATAGTAAGGACAACATAACCTTACAGGAAGGAAGGGCCCCTACTTTGATCAAAACTTATTAAGTATGGAGGAATTGGTGACTGCAGAGGGTAAAACCTTTGCTCAAAGCGCCCTAGAAAAAGTTCGGGTACTACAAAATAAGTTGCATCAAGCAGCCAAGAAGGATCAAAAGAGAACATTTGGTATTTTATATGATAAAGTCTGTCAATTAGAAGTATTATGGGTTTCATGGCTTCGGGTACAAAAGAACAAAGGTGCCCCTGGCGTAGATGGAAGGACCATACTTGCAATCAAGGAGTACGGTGTGATAAAATTCTTACAAGAGATTCAACAAGAACTTCTTAGTAAGCAATATAAACCCAGCTCAGTGAAACGCGTATATATCCGAAAAAGTAATGGTAAGCTTAGACCACTTGGGATACCCATCGTAAAGGATAGAGTAATACAAGGAGCGGTTAAGTTGATAATAGAACCAATATTCGAAGCTAATTTTGTAGAAGGATCTTATGGATTTAGGCCAAAACGCAATTGCCAAGATGCCATAAAGGCAGTAAGGAAATGGGTTACCTATGGATATAGGACAGTAATAGATGCTGATATATCTTCTTATTTTGACACCATTAATCACGAACTTCTATTGAAGTTAATAAACCGTAGAATTAGAGATAGGTGGATTATAAGAATCATTAAAGGATGGCTAATTCATTCTATATTCCAACAAGATAAAACTTCTTTATCTGATAAAGGTACCCCACAAGGATCAGTTATATCACCCTTACTTGCAAATATATACTTACATAGCCTAGATAAATACTGGCGTCAGCAACATAATGAATGGGACACCCAGATGGTTAGATACTGTGACGATTGTATATTTCTGATCAGAAATAAAGACCCACTGCCGTATATGGAATCATTAAAGCAGATGCTCAGTAAACTACGATTAACCCTTTCAGAAGAAAAGACAGAAATTACTGAGGCTGAAAGAGGGTTTGATTTTTTAGGTGTAAGGATGGTATTGAACAAGAGCAGAAAGTCTAAGGATAAGAAATTCTGTTACGGTTTTCCTACAAGAAAATCTATGACAGAATTAAGAAATAAGATCAGAAAAGAAATTGGTAGAGACTATCAACCATCACTGGCCCATAAAATCAACTATCTAAATCCAATATTGCGAGGATGGGCTAATTATTATAATTGGCTTAATAGCGCAATACAATTTAGAAAGATAGACCAATATGTTGTTAGAAAGCTAAATCTCTGGAACCGAGTCAAACATATGGCAAAGAAAAGAAAGTATCAATGGCTGTCAACAAAAGAGCTACATACTCAAGGACTCTACAAAGTCAGTGGACATCTTTGTTATAGTTGATAAGGCTTCGCATGCTGCGTGTATGTTGACTATAGTGGACTGGTTTCTTCAGACATTTTTTTCTTACTTTTCTTTCCTGTTTTTTCCCCTTTACTAGCTTACCATTTTTAAATGGTTAAGATAAACGTTCATAGGTTTTTGATAGTTAATACTAGAATGAAACCTTTTATAATTATATTTAGTAATGTAACTGCTAATTCCTTCTTTTAATGCCTTAATATTTTTAAACTCATTGATAAAGATGCAATTATATTTTAGGGTTCTAAAAAATCTTTCTATTACAATATTATCAATACTTCTACCTCTTCCATTCATGGAGATTTGAACATTATGATTTTTTAATAGATCTGTATGCTTATGACTAGTATACTGGCTACCTTGATCACTATTAAAGAACGCTGGTGCAGGATATTTACTAAGTGCTTCTTCCAAAGTATCTGTGACAAGCGTTGTATCCATAGTATTGGATAATTTATAACTTAGTATGGCTTTACTATGCCAGTCTATAATAGCCGAAAGATACATATAACCAGTATTGGTTCGAATATAAGTAATATCCCCACTCCAAACCTTATTCGATTTAGGTACATGCACCTGCTTTGTCTTACCAGAGTTCACCCAATATTTATCCAACAGGTAACTATATACTTTATGCTGAGCATCTTTACAAGAAATAGAGCGCTTTTTACCTGGATAAATAGCCGATATACCCAGTACACCCATATACTTAAGCACACGATCTCTGCCTACATTAAACCCATCCTCTTGTAGTTGATTGTATATATAGCGATAACCATATTCCGGATGTTCCCTGTAAATCGAATCTATTTTGTTTAAAACAGCTGTATTACAGTTGTTTAATTTCTTAGATGTGTAATATATCAAAGAGCGATTTATCGATAATAATGCACATTGCCTTGCCTTGGGTAATTTAGGAAACTTGGATCTGACAAGACTTTTCTTACTTAAGAAATCCAAGCTCTTTAGCTTTCCCACTGCCCAATCTCGCTCAACGGTAGCCTTACCTAAGGCTTTAGCAAGCTCATCATTTTGATGCTTAAGAGCCTGTATTTCATCCTTATAAACACTAGTAACTTTCGATGGATCAAAAGCTACTGAAGCATTTTCTAAAAACTGACGTTTCCAATTTTGAATAGTTTTACTAGTGATACCATATTTGGACGATAACTCGGCTACCGTTAAATCTTCTTTTAGTAAAGTTAATACTATTTTAGTCTTTTCTTCCGAACTAAAATGCCTAATCTTTTTTCTTCCCATCTGATTAATTTATTTTATGACTTTAAAACTATACCATACGGAAAATAAAGTAAAAGATTTTTGTCCGATTTCTTCAGTCCATTATAAACCTACCTTTTTTTGCTGCCATAATTTCCATATTTCTCCTGATATTATTTTGCCTAATTGGGTTTTACTGGTACCGTTGCTTGCATTCCATATGGTCTTTAATATATGTGATACATTAGAGTCAGAATAATTTTTGACGATGGGGTGGTCCCCAGCTAGTTCATAACATAAAATAAGTTCCAATAGCTCCCTATCTAATTCCTTTTTTTGATAACTTTCCCATGCATTATTGAGCAGGATTAAATAATCCGTTACTTTTAATTGTTCCATAGCATAGATGGCTATAGCTTTAAGCTCAGATTTTATAGCAGGACTCTTTAAAAGTTTCAGTACATAGGGGAAATAGGTCTTAGGATACCGGTACATTATGGAAAAATCCTTAGACTTAAACAATTCTAATATTGTTTTGAAGTGGCCTATTTCTTGCAAAATCAAATTAAGTTTTTGCTCTAGGGAAAGCCGTTGTGGCCAGGGTGTAGACTGGTTAATACTAGCTAACTTTTGCTTGATGAATCTATATTCTATAGGAGGGATCACCCATAAATCGGCCACACGACCAAGCCCAAATAAAAAAGAGGCTAAGATACCATACCTAATAAATTTTATAATTGGATGATTTAATCGTTCATTTTCATCGCTGTTTGAATCAACCGTCTTATTGTGTTTAATCATCTATTAGTAGGAATATATATACCATGTAAGTCTTCATGAAAGAAAAAAGATCTATCGCTTGCTATAGTAATTATTTCCGAATTGGCTCTATTGCGCCATTTAGATAAACCACTGGTTAAATTAATAAGTTCTATTCTAATAGCAGCAGGTAGTCTCGGATCCCGCTGGATTTCACCTAAAACGCGCTGTAGAACAGGATCTTTATAATATTTAACTACATAAGGGTGTGTGATGCCTATCTGCCACCTTTCTCGCATATAATTGTCACAAACAACCATACCATACAGCTGCATGCAGGATATTAATCCTTTTATATAATAATCCCAACAGATGGCTACCAATTGCGCATAGCCAGAAGGGGATAGATATTGTTTGATATGAATGATAACATGCTCTTTAGAGATGCTATTATGATCAGGCAGCTCACTATTACACTTATTATGATGAACTAAATAATCAGCTAGCGCTTCTATATAATGATCAGGGTGGGTATATATGACCCAATAGTCAGAATCATCTGAGTAGTGATCAGGGTGGTCGTATATGGCCCAGTAGTGCGAGTAATTGAATGGTACAAAGCCTCGGTCTCTAAGTTCCCTATAGCTATATATTGCTGCTAACAAGCTATCATCAATAGCTTGATCGAATGACCTTTTCCTAGGTTGTGGAAGGTATAAGCAACTGGATTGATTTGATTGAATAGCAGCCGATTTTAAATCAGTATAAGATTGAATAATCGATAGAAGTACTTTATCTATTTTGCCTTTTTGGTGCAGCTGTAAACAGTTATTTAACCAATCCTTATAAAAAGATATAGGCAAATAACATAAAGCATAGGCAACAATCTTTTTTTGATTGTATGTATAGAAAGGGTGAGCTAAAAAGTCTTTAGCTGATTGGTAATAACAGGTAGGATGTTCATAAATTGCTTGAAAATCTTTTGATTTTAATAATTCCATTGGTGTTTCCCACCTTCCTACTTTAAAATCAATAGCCGCTATCTTTTCTGCAAAGGTGGCACACTTATATTTTTGAGCGTCTACGTATTGTATATACCTTGTAAGCCAAGGAAATGAGGGTAAATAAATATTATACCAATTAGCGCCTAATAGAAAAATGCCAATTAGAAGAATTATTCTACATGTAAGAAAGGGATGAATACGTTTTCGGATTGATAGCATATACAACATTACTTATGATCGTTTTAAACGTGTATTCGTAATAGAATTATTTTTGATTTGATAATTAATTATATAATATGTATAAAATGTTTTAATTTTAGTAACCGTTTCTAGTTAGATAATATCAATTAATAATCAAATATAAATATTTGTATGCATTTTGATGATTTAGAATACGAGCTGACTAAAGTTATTCATATGCATATAATCCTATCAGAACACACGCTTAAAAATCTATTTTTTGTAAGTCTTATGTGTAGAGATTTTCCCTCATCTATTCTACTGTTTCTAGCTTCTGTAGATCTCTATGACAAACAAGCATTTAACTCATTTATCATCTTAACGTAGACAATTCAATATATCATCAGGTATAATCGTATGCAATCCTGAATTGGCATCTATGTGATCTAGGTAAATTACATCATCCTTGTGACCTCCACAAGGTCTATTTTGGGAATCCGAATCTGTCCTGAAACCAAAATCATTTTTACACAATCGTCCTCCCCAATATGGATTTGTACCTACCGTCTCTCCGTAGTTTACTACAATGCCCACATGACCAGTAGCATCTTCATACCCATATTTTTGAGCTACGATAGAGCCTGGTCTAGGATAACTAGTACGATTAAACCTAAATACCCGATCATTAGCCCAATCAGATGCAGTTGGAATACGTAAGGTAAGCCGACGCCATCCTGACTCTCCATGTGACGCAGTATATAGGCCTATATTTGCCAAAACTTCCGCTACAAAAAAATTACACTTGGCATATCCTGAACCAAAGGGTCCTCTTGACCTGTCATTCATCCATAAATAGGGTGCGTCAGCTTCGCACGCTTTAGCCACTTCAGCAATAGACTCTCCAATACTACAATTACTGAGACTTGGCCAAGTTATATGATCACTAAGAGGCGTAAATCCTTCAAACCTATACAGTCTTGAAGAAACTGGTCCACCACCCTTTAATCCAACATCATCTATGTAAACGAGCCCCTCCTTATCCTCAGATGGTTTAGGAAATACTATGTGAATGTGCCGCTTTTGAAAATCAGGAGCAGCTTCTAAAAGCTGCTTCATAGTCGTTCCTGCGCCTACATATATAGGCAACTGAACCTCATTTATAAAACCATCAGGCAGATTTTCTCTTACTTTAGCTATCCATTTACCATCAATCAACTGAAAGGTAACTTTGTGGCCTTCATAACTTGTTAAGCAAGCTGGATAAACATCGGTTTGTTCCTTAACAGCTGTTTGTGACTGACTTAGATGAGATAAATCAGGGATTTGAACGTAAGAAGTACTTGCGCTTACTGATTCCTCTATTGGCTTCACACCCATTTTATGCACGCTATTGCACCCAAAAAGGGATAACAATAAGAATAATAAGTTACGTAATCGTTTCATAATACTACTCGGTAAAAAAAATGAAAATAAACCATTGCATTATAATCTGTACAGCATAATACTAAATATATTTTATTAATCCAATACAATAGACTAAATCCGTAGATAAAAATTAATTAGTTCGTTGAAAATCAGCCTGATACCATTGTTGGGTCTTTTACCTAAAAGCCCGGTTTGTCTGATTTTGGTTATACACCGCTTGAGGGTTCTGTCGCGTTTATTCTAAAAAATGATTAATTTAGTATCGGTATTTAAAAAAGTAGTTATTATGTTTAATATTTCTCCCGAGTTATTACCATATTTTAAAGGCTATAGTTCTTCATCAGAAGTGATCCTGTTGTTTGTATATATGAAATGTCGATTTTCTTTGAGTTATCGGGATTTAGAAGAAATGATGCGTATAAGAGGCGCAAAAGTTGATCACTCTACCCTTCAAAGATGGGTTATTAAGTTTGTTCCTCTTATAGATAACCAGGTAAGAAAAAGAAAACGACCAGTCGGTAGTAGTTGGAGAATGGATGAAACCTATGTTAAACTAAACGGGAAGTGGATCTATTTATATAGAGCAGTGGATCGTTATGGTGATACGGTTGACTTTTTTCTATGTGAGCGTAGAGACAAGTCTGCAGCTCTTGCCTTTTTTCGCAAGGCTATTACAGAAAATAATATTCCTCAGAAAGTAGTAATTGACAAAAGCGGTAGTAATAAAGCTGCCCTTGATGCTATAAATAAAGAACTTGACCAATATCATACCATTCAAATATCTCAAAACAAATATTTGAATAATAGAGTTGAACAAGATCATAGGTTTATAAAAAAACGGATAAAACCTATGTTGGGATTTAAGCGTTTCCATTCTGCTTCCATTACCATTGCAGGGATAGAAAACATTCGTATGATTCAAAAAGGACAAATCATCGGAGCTAAAAATCATCTTTCTACTTTTGACAATTTTGTTATGCTGATGGCCGCATAATATTCAAATTTTGACTTAAAGGGAAAACCTATACTAAGAAAACTATAAACGCGACAGAACCCTATTGAGTATATACCCTGTTCGGAATCTTCTATTTCTAGGTTATATCAGAAATACTGGTTACAGTATGGTATTGATAAATCTGTTTTAGAAAAGTTTAGTGTCAAACAAGTAGGTTACTTGTCTTATGTATCTAATTCAGGTCGTTCTTTATCTTTTAGGTATCTTGAAAAGTATCAAGTTGCATCAGCATACCACATATCTGGTAGAGTTAAAGTATATATTCCAGAGCTAGCAGCTTCATTTTCTAATGATCCCTCTTTTAAAGGCCAAAAAAAATCGTTTTCGTATAAGAATCAGAATAAAGGTGATGTTTTTGGTTTATCTCAATTGCCATCAGGTGATTTAAGCTATATTCTGTTTACAGCAGGGGAAAAAGATTGTATGAGTGCGTATTCCCATGGGTTTTTAAATGTTATTTCTCTACAATCAGAACATCAAATGCCTAGTGATGATTTACTGAGAATTTTACGTAGTAAGACCTCTGTATTATTAAGCTGTTATGATAATGATCAAGCAGGCAAGAATGCTTCTAAAAGATTAGAAGATTCTTTTGGTATTATGTCTATTCACTTACCGGAAGAAGTAAAAGATATAGCAAAATATTTTCAACAATATAGTTCTTATGATTTCCAGTTACTTCTAGATAGAGGTATAGAATCCTCACAATCTATCTCAATAGATTCTTATGATTCCCATAAGGTTAGACCAATAGGTAATAGTATGCGTAGCAAGGTAGAATTCTATTTGAATAATAAATTCAATTTTCGTTTCAATGTAGTTACTCAGGAACGAGAAATAAGTACCAAGTGTAATCCTAACTTATGGGATAAAATTAATGTTCATGAATTACGTGGCCATTTAGATAGGCACGGATTTATTTGTTCTTTGGATATAATTAACTGCATATTAAAATCTTTTTTTGTAGAACGTTTTAACCCTATAGAGGCATATTTTTTATCTTTTGAAGGAAATGAATTTTCTGGTAGTGAAGACTATATTCATAAACTGGCTAGTTATGTTCATTTAAAAAATCCTACTTTTATTCATAAGAACTATTGGTATACGCATCTTAAGAAGTGGATGATTAGGGCTGTTCGTACTGTTTTTGAACCTGAAGGGATCAATAAACATGCCTTGATTTTATGTTCTGTAAAAGAAAATATAGGTAAAAGTTATTTTTGTGAGTTTTTGTGTCCCCCTTCTCTTGTAAGGTACTACAATGGTAATCCAATTATTAGTAATGAAAAAGATGCACAAAAGTCATTGATAAGAAACTTCATTATAAATTTAGATGAACTTCATCAGCTTCGTTCTAATGCGCATGTAATAAAGACTTGGTTGTCTCAGCGTTATGTTAATGTCCGTTTGCCTTATCAGGAAGATGAAATAACCGCTTCTCGTATAGCTTCTTTTTTAGGTAGTACTAATGATGTTGAGTTTTTACGATCAGATTTGGGTCATAGTAGATGGATTAGTTTTGAGGTAGACTCTATTGAATATCTAGATGATGAAGCAAAGTATATTTTAGAGAAATCCTGGGAGCAGGCTTATCATTTGTACAAATTAGATGCTGGTAGTGGGGAATTGAGTAAGGAAGAGTTACTAGAGTTAATGCATCGATCTGATGCGTTTACAACTAGATCTATAGAGGTCGAGTTGATAGTACAGTATCTTTCTCCTTCTACTAAGGAATCGGGTGAGTTTATGACAGCTACGGATATACTTAGATATTTGCAAGAAATTGTTGGTTCTACTATTAGACTGAATACTAAATTAGTAGGCAGTGCATTAAGGGAAGCCGGGTTTGATAGGTCGGTGAATAAGAAGTTGTATGGTTACTTTGTAACTAAAATTTAGTGAATAAGTAATTATACTTTTTGTGAGTTTATTCATATATGAAAATAGATGGTTCATATATATAAATATTAAGTTGTTTTTTGTGCAGTATGATTTCGGTTTATTAGATAATGTGTTTATACATTTGATTACAGTTAATCTTGTAATGAATAAACTAAGTTCGCCATGGCGAACTTTTTTCTGTTTGTAGTAAATGATTGATATTATTAAGGATGGATTAAGTCTTAGGTATATGGCTATGTTATCTAGGATAGATGAAGGTATACTTAATGAGTATATAAATTTTAAATCTTTAAGTGGATTACCAGGTTATAAATTAAAAGATCAAAGGTTTTCTATACATGATAGTCGTAACATTATAAAGTCTGTTCGGTTGAATAAGAACTTACAGATTTTAAAGAAAAAATTTGCCTTCTATAATTTTAAGGGTGGGGTAGGGAAGACAAGCATTTGTTTTCAATTGTCTTCACATATTGCCTTAATGGGGTATAATGTTCTGGTAATAGATGCAGATCCTCAAGCTCACTTGTCTACTTCTTTTGGATTTCAGTCTGATGGCTGCTCTTTAACATTATATGATTTACTTACCAACAGGGCTTCCTTTAATGATGTAAAGAAAAATATATTTTTAGGGTTTGATCTTATACCTTCAAATTTATCTTTGACACGTATTGAATCTATTTTCTATGAGGAAAAACAATCGTTTGGAAAACTTTCCGAACGATTGTCATCTGTGGAGAATGACTATGACTTTATATTTTTAGATACCAATCCAACCATTAGCTTTCTGAATAGAAATGTTGTCTTTTTTTCAGATGTTATTAACCTTGTATGTGAGACACAACCATATAGTTTAAATGGTTTAAAAATACTTTTAGAGGATTTAAATAACTTCTATACGCATGTTGATATAGCCCCTAAGGCTATGCATATTATTCCAAATAAATATGAGTATAGAGCGCTTAGTTCCGCTGAATCAATGTCTCTTCTTAGATCATATTATGAACAATATATTAAAAAGGACTTTGCTATAAGAAAAAGTGAAGATTTTAATATCTCTACTAAAATAGGTAAACCTTTGGTTCTATTTGCTAAGAAGAACTCCATAGCTTTAGAAGATATCTTAGATCTTGTTTTTCATATTTTAGATAAAAATACATTGTAAAAATGGGCATATATGTTCATGGAAGGATAATTAAGTTATAGAATGGCTAGAAAGATAAAGTATAAAGAAATATCAGAAGCTATGGAGCAAATAGCGAAACCAGGCATAGGAACATCTTGTAGGTCTAGTATTGGATTAGATAAGTCAGTAGGGGAGTTTTATTTTTTAAATATTGATCAGATCATTCCCTTTAAAAATCAAGCTAGAAAATCATTTGATAAAGAAGACTTATCCAGATTAGCTGATTCAATAAAGACACATGGTGTTTGTCAACCTTTGACGGTTGTTAAAGAGTCAAATGGTAAATATGAGGTTATTAGCGGTGAAAGAAGACTGAGGGCTGCTAAGTTAGTTGGTCTCACTAAAGTTCCTTGTATAATATTAAAGGAGACAAATAATATAAATTCCATTGCTTTAATAGAGAATATACATCGTAATGATCTTACACCAATAGAATTAGGTATGGCGTTTAGGCGACTGTTGGAATTTTCAGTTTTTGAAAGTCAAGAACATTTGGCTAAATCGCTATCTATTTCTAAGGGAACTGTTTCCGAGTATATTGCATTTTCTGAGTTTCCTGAAGAAATAAGAAATAAATTGATTGAGAATAATATTACTTCTAGAAGTAAACTAAGAAGTATTACTAAGGCTCTAAAGAAAAATGATGTTCAAAAAGTGAATACCATTGTATCTGGTTGTAATGATCAAAATAAGGTTCCTATTTTGCAATTTTTTCTGTTGGGTAATGAAATTAAGGTACAAGATAAAGGATTAAAAAATATAGATGATTTAGGAAAACGTAAGTTAAAATCCGTATTACAGAAGTTTATTGATGTATTATAAAAGTTCGCTATGGCGAACTTTTTAGGACTATATGTTTATAATGTTAATTACTATTGGACTTCTATATAAACCTTAAGCATTCTTATCATGAAAAAATTACCGATTGGCGTTAGTAACTTTCAAGAGTTAGTAAAAGGTGGTTATCTTTTTTGTGATAAGACAGCCATGATTTCTGATTTCCTCAGCAAAGGGGAAAAAGTTACGCTAATCGCACGTCCTCGTCGTTGGGGTAAGACACTCAATATGTCTATGTTGCAGCATTTTTTTTCAGAAGAAGTGAATGGAGTAAGTACAGAAGGCTTATTTGATAATTTAGAGATTAGCAAGCTAGATGGTAGTAGCCACATTGATAAACACCAAGGTAAGTACCCCGTTATTATGATCAGTTTTAAGGATGTGAATGCGGATAGTTTTCGAGGGGCCTACAATGCGGTGTATGAGTTGATATTAAAGGTTTATAGTTCTTATACTTATTTATTGAGTAGTGGTAAAATTAATTCAGTACAGTTGAATAAATTAAATACTATTTTGAGTAATCAAGCTAATCAACAACAGTTAGAAGCCTCTTTAGAACTTCTCAGTCAATGCCTCTACCAACACCATGGTCAGAAGGTCTATATTCTCATAGATGAATATGATACCCCTCTTAATAAGGCTTATGGAAATAAAAAATATTTAGACGCTATGGTCGCATTTATGCGTAATCTATTTAGTGCTGCATTAAAAGATAATGACTATTTAGAAAGAGGTGCTTTAACGGGTATATTGCGTGTTTCTAAGGACAGTATGCTTTCTGGATTGAATAATCTAGAGACCTATACCTTACTAGATGAAGAATATAGTGCCCACTTTGGCTTTAGTGAAGAGGAAGTTTCCTATTTATTTGAAGAAAATAGTCTTAGTACTGCTATGGAGGAAGTAAAAAGTTGGTACAATGGTTATAGGGTAGGAAACTTAGTGATGTATAATCCTTGGTCTATTGTTTCTTGTATCAATAAGTCTGGCCGTTTTGATGTATATTGGGTTAATACGGGTAATAATGATTTAATCAAGCAACTTCTTCTTACCTCTAACGATAGTATTAAAGGACAATTCGAACAATTGATGCAAGGAGAAGTTTTACCTGTATCTATAGACAAGCATCTTTCTTTTGACCTTCTAAATAAACATGAAATCGCTTTCTGGAGTCTTTTATTGTTTGCTGGCTATTTAACCTTCGAAAGAAGTAGCTTAAGTGGGAACAGTGATTTATATGATTGTTTAGTTAAGATTCCTAATAATGAAGTTCAGAGGCTCTACAACCGTTTTTTTCAAGAATGGTTAATCACTAAGTTTCCTAGTCAGTCTAGGTATGAGACCTTTTTAAATCATCTACTAGTTGGTAAAATAGATGCATTTACACGAGATTTAAGTGCCTACCTTCTAGGGAGTGTTAGTTTTTTTGATGTTCATTCCGGTAAACAGGGTGAAAGTTTCTATCATGGTTTTGTCTTAGCTATGCTGGCTAGCATCAGTGATAGGTACTATATACGCTCGAATCGAGAAAGTGGCTTAGGTCGTTATGATCTGCTATTAATCCCTAAAAAAGAAGGTTCAAAGGCACTTCTATTAGAATTTAAGCATGTACGTAAAGAAGAAGAACTAGAAAATGGCGCCAACCTTGCGCTAGCTCAAATACGAGGTCAATCATATCATACTGAATTATTACAGTATCCTCATGTACAGGAAGTATTGGAAGTAGGCATTGCTTTTTTCGGGAAGTCAGTATTAGCTGCTTATGCTAGTCATGATTTGATTAGTAAAAAAACTGGTGTTGTTATTTTAACAAATAGATATGACCAGCAAGAAAGGTATGAATAGCCGGTTCTGTCGCATCTATAAGTTGTGTTACATTAAAATTGTCTAAACTTAGCTTTTGGGTACTATGATGCCATTATTCTAGCAAAATTCTCAAAAGTAGCAACTTGTTTTTTAGCTCTGATTAATTGTCTTTTTTGAATCATACGAATGTTTTCTATTCCTGAAATGATCTAGAGTAAAGAAATGGTTGGACCACTTAAAATTAAGCATATCTATTGCTTCTGATTGCTCGCAATACAGTAGCTAACTAACTTAATTCTTCCTTGTTTACCCATTCCCTTCTCATCCCACCGTACGTTCAGTTTTCCCGAATACGGCGGTCCGACAGTCTTCTTCATAAACCTTGCACAACTCTCTCAGGATACTTAATCATTTCACTACCAATGTACAACATCCCCATTGTATAGAGTTTCCTATTGGGATAGATTTGCCACCCACACCCACGGCCTTTGCTTCTATGGGTTAGGTATCTGCGAAATCGGTTATTAATAAAGTCCTGCAGTCTAACAAAAGCTTCACTGGCATTCGTATGTTTAAAATAGTTGGTTCTGTCGCGTTTATTCTAAAAAATGATTAATTTAGTATCGGTATTTAAAAAAGTAGTTATTATGTTTAATATTTCTCCCGAGTTATTACCATATTTTAAAGGCTATAGTTCTTCATCAGAAGTGATCCTGTTGTTTGTATATATGAAATGTCGATTTTCTTTGAGTTATCGGGATTTAGAAGAAATGATGCGTATAAGAGGGGCCAAGGTCGATCACTCTACTTTACAGAGATGGGTTATTAAGTTTGTTCCTCTTATAGATCAAGCAGTAAGCAAAAGAAAACGACCAGTTGGTAAGAGTTGGAGAATGGATGAAACCTATGTTAAGCTAAACGGGAAGTGGATCTATTTATATAGAGCAGTAGATCGTTATGGTGATACAGTTGACTTTTTTCTATCTAAGCATAGAGACAAGTCAGTTCTGTTTGATTCAAGAATGTTTTTCTAGCAATTCAGTATTTTATATAATCTATTTGAATCTAATAATTAGTATAATTAAGTTTTAAAATAGTTAATTGTTTTAATAGATGGGTCTTTTGTTTTAAGTGTGTAAATATTTTTTAGGATTTATCTTGGTTCTGTCGCGTTTGTTCTAAAAAGTTATTATCTTAGTATTTGTACCTAAAAAAGTAGTTATTATGTTTACTATTTCACCCAAATTATTACCATATTTTAAAGGCTATTGTTCTTCAGCAGAAGTAATCCTGTTATTTGTATATATGAAGTGTCGTTTTTCCTTGAGCTATAGAGATTTGGAAGAGATGATGCATATGAGAGGCGCAAGAGTTGATCATTCTACGCTACAAAGATCGGTTATTAAATTTGTTCCTCTGATAGATCAAGAAGTAAGAAAAAGAAAAAAACCAGTTAGTAGTAGCTGGAGAATGGATGAAACTTATGTTAAGTTAAATGGGAAATGGGTTTATTTATATAGAGCAGTAGATCGTTATGGTGATACAGTTGACTTTTTTCTATCTGAGCATAGAGACAAGTCTGCAGCGCTTTCTTTTTTTCGTAAGGCGATCACAGAAAATAATCTTCCTAATAAGGTGGTAATTGATAAAAGTGGCAGTAATAAATCTGCTCTTGATACCATAAATACAGAACTTGACCAAGATCATAAAATTCAAATATGTCAAAGTAAGTACCTGAATAATATAGTTGAACAAGATCATAGGTTTATCAAAAAAAAGATAAAGCCTATGCTGGGGTTTAAGAATTTTGATACTGCAGCCATTACCATTACAGGGATAGAAAGCATTCGTATGATTCAAAAAAGACAATTAATCGAAGCTAAAAATCATCTTTCTACTTTTGAGAACTTTGCTATGTTAATGGCCGCATAATAGCCAAATTTTGACCTAAAGGGAAAACCTATACTAAGAAAACTATAGACGCGACAGAACCTCATGCTAGGCGTTTTCAAGATGCCAATTTTACCCCGTATTGTCCGAGTTCGTCTAAAGTCAAAACCCAGAAAACTGAAAGTCCCTCCTTGCTTTAGATCGACCGTCTTGGTCTTTTCTTCGTTTAGAGAAACTTTGATTTTCGACAGTTCTTGTCTTAGCCTTATATGAATTGCACGTTCTAACCACTGCCACCTACTGTGGTCGTTTATTAGTATGATCAGGTCATCTGACCATCTGACATATTCCATACGAAAATTGCCATCTTCTAGTTGACTCACTGTTTTAGCCCTTTCTAACATTTTATCCACTTCATTTAGGTAAATATTACTTAAAAGGGGTGACAATGGTCCGCCTTGAGCTAAGCCTTTCTTGCCACCTGATTTGACCATGAGCTTTAATAGCCTCATTACATCTCGGTCTTCTATACGTGTGGCTACCTTACGGAATAGTTCTGCATGACCTATATTGTCAAAGTATGAACTCAAGTCTACATCTATTACTTTTGTCTTTGATGTAAGTGTTGATATCGCCACTTTTTCTATGGCTTCTGCTCCCTTCCTTTTAGGACGATAGCCATAGGAGCCAGGTTGAAAGTCTGCTTCAAATATGGGCTCCAAGATAAGTTTAACAGCTCCTTCCACCACTCTATCTTTAATAGGGGTCAACTTTGATATGGGGAATTATTGTACGTTAAGCTTGTTTTTTGTACGATAGATGAATCGTTTTAGGATTGTACTTTCCTGAATTCCTAGCAATCTACTGAAAGTGATTAGCATCATTTTTTTGATTGTTAAAAAAATACAATTGTTGAATACGGCATACCTGCGATGCGCTGTACCCGGTAGCTTGAGCGGTTTCATGTATACTTAGTTTTTTAACATTTCGATAGTACATCACTTTCTGGTGTCTCTCATGATCAGCTTGCTTTCCTCGATATCTACCCTGTTCATGCGCTCTTTCAATTCCCTGTTTCTGTCGTTGTCGACGACTGATCCAATCTTTATGCGACATTGTAGCCATTAGATCTATGAGCATATTATTAATAGCGGAAATAACGGCACGTGTTACTGGATCATTTTGTGATGGTTTTTTTTCAGATAAAGCCTGCCAAGAGGTTGGTATATCCAAACTGACAATGCTCAGTTCGTGCTGTTGAATTTTCTTTTTAAGTATTTCCCAGTCACTGTTTCTTAACCGTGTCAGCCTGTCCACCTGCTCTATCAGTAAAATATCATTCTTGTGACTGTCCATCAATAACCGTCCCAACTCTGGTCTGTCTAGTTTTGTTCCACTGATATTTTCTCGGTAATAGCTAGCGATTTTGTGTCCTCTCTCCTGAACAAACTGCTGGAGCATTTCTTTTGCTCGATCTGCAAACTGGTCTTGAGTTGAAGCTCTCAAATAAGCTCTGATAAACATATTCTCATGAATTTATCGTATTTAGGTTATATCATTGAATCTATCGCATATAGATTATTTCATTAATACAATTAAATAATTTTTCAGATATGTCATTGAGGTATACCCTTATGCGATAATCATTTCAATGAAAATTAATCTACAAAATAATTATCAATGTAAATTATATGCCAAGGAAACAAATTTTTTCCCAGTCCGAAAGAGCATCATTACTAGCTTTACCTGAGGATGAACTGACGCTGACCCGAATGGCTTATTTTAGCGAACAGGATTTTGCGCTTATTCATACGCACCGAAAACCGGCCAATAGGTTCGGTTTTTCTGTCTTGCTTTGTTACCTAAAGAATATAGGTATGATTCCGGATAAAAAATCACTACCTTCCGATTTTTTACTTAAGCAGATCGCTAGGAGACTTAATTTATCAAACGAACTTTGGAAAGATTACACATTAGGACGAGGCACCACTCGCAGGGAACATTTAATAGAGCTGTACCGCTACTTAGGACTAAAAAAATTTACAAAACAGATTCATATTGCGATGCCCTTTATGTGAGTTTAAAACGGAATAATTCTTACAGTAAAGAGGCTGTACACGTGATATATGGAGTAAAAGAAGATAATACGCGAGAGTTGTTGCTTCTGGAAGTAAATCCAACAGAAAGCCATAATGTATGGGGCGAATACTTCTTAAAATTGCAAAAAAGAGGTGTAAATGAAGTAGATTTAGTTGTTGCAGATGGTTTACCTGGTCTGAGTGATACAGCACGTTTTCAGTTTCCTGGTTCAGATTTTCAAAGATGCGTTGTGCACAAACAAAGAAACATTTTAAATAAAGTAAGACCTCGTGATAAGCAGGCATTAGCCCATGATATTAAGGAGGTTTTTAACAACTTTGATAGTAATGCAACGTTGGAAGAGGCAAAATTTAAGTTAGATAGCTTTTGTGCAACGTGGCAAGAGAGTTATCCCAATGTGGTTAAGTCTCTTCAAACAGAGGATATACATGACTATTTTACCTATATTCAATATCCTTTTGCAGTGCGCAGGATGATCTATACGACTAACAGTGTAGAAAACCTGAATAGGCAAATAAGGCGGGTTACTAAGACAAAAGTCACATTTGATAAAGCTGACAATTTACTTGACTTAACCTTTATGGTAATAAAGGATTTTGAGGCAAACAATTGGCAAAAGTTTCCAGTGCAGGCTTTTACTGCTTGGCAAAAAAAACACACCTAATATGGCGTTCCCCACAAAGTGGACTATGTCTTTACATGATTGGAGAGCGGCTATGAATCGATTCGCTATCGAGTTTGAAGGCAGATTCTCCTAAAACACCGCATTTACACAAAATGATTTACAGGCTCATGGTCACAAAATGAGAAAGCTTTCTATAGCTACTATCAAAGATAGGGTAGTAGAGTGGGTTCTGTCGCGTCTATGTTTTCGTTAGTATAGGCTTTTCTTTTACGTGAGGTTTTGGATGTATATTGGATATTATGCGGCCATTAGCATAGAGAAATTCTCAAAAGTAGAAAGATGATTTTTAGCTCCGCTTATTTGTCCTTTTTCAATGATACGAATGTTTTCTATCCCTGAAATAGTAATGGAAGCAGAATAAAAATTCTTAAAACCCAGCATAGGTTTTATCCGTTTTTTGATAAACCTATGATCTTGTTCAACGCTATTATTCAAGTACTTGCTTTGAAATATTTGAATTTTGTGATCTTGGTCAAGTTCTTTATTTATAGCATCAAGAGCTGCTTTATTACTACCGCTTTTGTCAATTACTACTTTCTTAGGAATATTATTTTCTGTGATAGCCTTACGAAAAAAAGAAAAAGCTGCAGATTTATCTCTATGCTCAGATAGAAAAAAGTCAACTGTATCACCATAACGATCTACTGCTCTATATAAATAGATCCACTTCCGATTTAGTTTAACATAGGTTTCATCCATTCTCCAACTACTACCAACTGGTCGTTTTCTTTTTCTTACTTTTTTTTTTTTTTTTTTTTTTTTTTTTTTTTTTTTTTTTTTTTTTTTTTTTTTTTTTTTTTTTTTTTTTTTTTTTTTTTTTTTTTTTTTTTTTTTTTTTTTTTTTTTTTTTTTTTTTTTTTTTTTTTTTTTTTTTTTTTTTTTTTTTTTTTTTTTTTTTTTTTTTTTTTTTTTTTTTTTTTTTTTTTTTTTTTTTTTTTTTTTTTTTTTTTTTTTTTTTTTTTTTTTTTTTTTTTTTTTTTTTTTTTTTTTTTTTTTTTTTTTTTTTTTTTTTTTTTTTTTTTTTTTTTTTTTTTTTTTTTTTTTTTTTTTTTTTTTTTTTTTTTTTTTTTTTTTTTTTTTTTTTTTTTTTTTTTTTTTTTTTTTTTTTTTTTTTTTTTTTTTTTTTTTTTTTTTTTTTTTTTTTTTTTTTTTTTTTTTTTTTTTTTTTTTTTACTATGCCAGTCTATAATAGCCGAAAGATACATATAACCAGTATTGGTTCGAATATAAGTAATATCCCCACTCCAAACCTTATTCGATTTAGGTACATGCACCTGCTTTGTCTTACCAGAGTTCACCCAATATTTATCCAACAGGTAACTATATACTTTATGCTGAGCATCTTTACAAGAAATAGAGCGCTTTTTACCTGGATAAATAGCCGATATACCCAGTACACCCATATACTTAAGCACACGATCTCTGCCTACATTAAACCCATCCTCTTGTAGTTGATTGTATATATAGCGATAACCATATTCCGGATGTTCCCTGTAAATCGAATCTATTTTGTTTAAAACAGCTGTATTACAGTTGTTTAATTTCTTAGATGTGTAATATATCAAAGAGCGATTTATCGATAATAATGCACATTGCCTTGCCTTGGGTAATTTAGGAAACTTGGATCTGACAAGACTTTTCTTACTTAAGAAATCCAAGCTCTTTAGCTTTCCCACTGCCCAATCTCGCTCAACGGTAGCCTTACCTAAGGCTTTAGCAAGCTCATCATTTTGATGCTTAAGAGCCTGTATTTCATCCTTATAAACACTAGTAACTTTCGATGGATCAAAAGCTACTGAAGCATTTTCTAAAAACTGACGTTTCCAATTTTGAATAGTTTTACTAGTGATACCATATTTGGACGATAACTCGGCTACCGTTAAATCTTCTTTTAGTAAAGTTAATACTATTTTAGTCTTTTCTTCCGAACTAAAATGCCTAATCTTTTTTCTTCCCATCTGATTAATGTATTTTATGACTTTAAAACTATACCATACCGAAAATAAAGTAAAAGATTTTT
Source organism: Octonoba sinensis (assembly GCA_038502835.1). Taxonomy (NCBI): domain Eukaryota; kingdom Metazoa; phylum Arthropoda; class Arachnida; order Araneae; family Uloboridae; genus Octonoba; species Octonoba sinensis. The sequence continues at coordinate 84,293,460 of CM076605.1, read as the reverse complement.
GTCCGATTTCTTCAGTCCATTATATTGCTTGCATGTGTTCTGACCAAGCAGAAAGCAGCGTAGATACATTCCTGTTATGGGCTATGCTTGGTAAAAGGATAGTTTTTGGGATTCTTTAGATAACCTCAGGGTCCTGTTGTACTTAGGATTAATGTAATAGTTCCTTTTCAATTATACAAGCCGTATCCGTTCAACCAATGGCCACACTGTCTACAAACCAGAAAAAACGTCCCCTGCAAAAAGCTGCGATGCGTAAGTGCACCTTACGTATCTGTTCAGGCCAGCGGTAAAAAAGCATTTATATCCCATTTTTTCTGGATAAAAAAGTGTGCAAAAAATCAAGCCCTCTGCAAAAAGTTGCTGAAACCACACCTTACAGCTGGAAAAAGAGAACTTGCCCGCTGCGCGAACTTCAAATTTCCAGCTCTTTGCTATATTTATTAACGTGAGTTCTGGATTAGACTTTAAAAAAAAGCTCCTTTGTGTTTTAAATTTGGAGATTAAATACCTAACCAAATTAGCAAAGGAGCCAATTATGAATGTAAGCAAACTAGTCGAGCTATATTATGCTGTTGATGAATTGCTCATAAAATTTATGTCCTATATGGAAAAACAACTGCTAACCAGTCCTAGAAGAAACCCTACTAGAACTTGTTGGTTGACTTTAAGTGAAATAGTGAGGCTACTGATTGCCTTTCATGTAATTGGTTTTAGAAATTTTAAATCTTATTATTTTCATTTACAGCAGTTTCATTCTAATGACTTTAGGAGTCTAGTAAGCTATACTAGATTTATAGCTGTGATTCAGAGAGCATTAGTGCCAATGTACTTTTTTAGACAAAGTCTTGCTAAAACGAAAACAGGTTGTTACTTTATGGATTCAACTGCTATCAAGGTTTGTAATATCAAAAGACCCTATACGCACAAAGTATTTAAGTCAATCGCTACCAAAGGAAAAACCAGTACCGGTTGGTTTTTTGGATGCAAATTGCATTTGATAGTAAGCGAATTAGGTGAAATTATGAACTTTCAACTAACCACAGGTAAAGTCAATGATAGATTCCCTGTAGAAAATTTATGTAAAAATTTGATAGGTAAAGTGTTCAGTGATAAAGGCTACTTGAGTAAAGATTTATTTGAGAAACTGATAGATAAGGGTCTGGAACTGATTACTCAGATCAGAAAAAATATGAAAAATGCTTTTATGAATATGTGGGATAAACTAATGATTAGAAAGCGTTCCATCATTGAAACCATTATAGATCACCTCAAAAATATTAGTCAGATAGAACATTCCAGGCACAGAAGCATACCTAATTTTTTAGTGAATTTGATAACTGGAATTACAGCTTATGGACTAAAAGAGAAAAAAACCTCTATAACTAATATATATATGAATGATTTACAATAAGTCTATTCCAGAATTGACGTTTTTAATGATGCTCTTTCGGACTGGGAAAGAATTTGTCTCCTCGGCAAGTTTATCCGAAAACAGCACACCAACTCTGCATAGTACATCAGATCAGAAACAGTTTACAATACGTATCCTATAAAGACCGTAAAAAAGTAGTATCTGATTTGCAGTCTATTTACAAGTCTTACAGTGAAGAAGAGGCGCATAATGCTCTAGATGCATTTGATAGCAAATGCAGTAAACCCTATCCACATATTGCCAAATCTTGGTATAATAACTGGGATAATTTGATACTATTCTTGGAATACCCTGAGGATATCCGGCGGATTATTTATACTACTAACCTGAGTTCTGGATTTATTCGACTGATTTATAGACGTTTAATATTAATTAACTGGTTAATATTTACACCTACTTAACAACTATTTTATATGGTTTTATCAATATATTATATATAATATATTGATAATCAAACAAATTTATTTATCATCTATTTATTGAACTTTATCCAAAATGAATCGGACAATTTTTATTTGTATTGATTACCAGGTTAAAAAGACAATCTAATCCAGAACTCAGGTTACTAATAGTATTGAATCTCCTAATAGTCACTTGCGAAAGGCTACAAAAAATAAAAGAGTCTTTCCTAACGATAATGCTGTTTTTAAAATCTTATATTTAACTATTCCTTATATGACTAAAAGATGGACCATGCCCATTCACAATTGCAGTAGCGCTATGGCACATCTTATGATTAAATTTGAAGGGAGAGTGTAAGTATTTACACAATCTTCTGGAAAGACCCAGTGTTCGTCTAGGTATATTGATTTTAATAAAACTATTATGAATGGTTTTGATATCTTACTCGTTATACCACTTATTTGGGGGCTTTATAATGGGCTTAAGAAAGGTTTTATTGTAGAACTGATTGCTTCTTCACTATTGGTATTGGGTTGCATAAAAGGTGTAACCTTATTTTATACATTTCTGCCCATTCTAGAACGCAAATTACCTGCTTTAGCTACTTTTCTACCTATTTGTTTAGCCATTCTAATGCTTTTCATAGGCGGGCTGGTGATTTACTTGTTAACGAAATTGATTAAAGGAATTTTAGTGATTGGCTTTCTAGGTATATTTGATAACCTATTAGGGGGGGTATTGGGATTATGTAAAGTGGCATTTTTTATTAGTTTATTGATGTATTTTTTAGGTTGTGCAGGGCTTACCTCCAGCAGCTATACAGATAATAGTCTCCTATTCCCACTATTAGAACCTATCGTTCCAAAAATCTTACAATCTTTCACATCTATACATCATCTTTATCCATTCAAACAATGGTGTCAGCTTAAAGCAGCCTGTCACTGATCGGCTGGTGGTGGGGCTTAATGATGCGATTTAGCAGCTCTTTTGCGCTCATTAGGATCTAATATCGCTTTTCGCAAACGAATCGATTTTGGTGTCACTTCTACACGTTCATCATCCTTTATATAGGTAATAGCCTCTTCTAGTGTCATTACCACAGGTGGGCTTAATCGAATGGATTCGTCTGAGCTAGATGCGCGCATATTTGTAAGCTGTTTCCCTTTTAATAGGTTCACTTCTAGGTCATTATCCCTGTTGTGTTCCCCTACAATCATCCCACCATACACCTTCTCACCTGCACCGATAAACATTTTACCCCGATCAGCTAAATTAAAAAGTGCATATGCGACGGCGTCACCTATACCCATAGAAATAAGTACCCCATTGCGCCGTCCAGCAATCGTTCCACGGTAGGTACCATAACCATGAAAGGTCCTATTCATAATACCAGTTCCCCTCGTTTCAGTAAGAAAGGTGCCATAATAACCAATTAAACCGCGTGATGGACCAATAAAAATAATACGTGTTTTGCCCCCTCCCATTGGACGTAGGTCCCTCATTTCTGCTTTTCGCAAACTCATAGATTCGATGACAGATCCTGAAAATGCATCATCCAATTCTATTTGAATCTCCTCTAGTGGCTCTAGTTTTTCACCATTAGGCCCTGGTTTAATTAATACACGTGGTCTGCTAATGGAAAGTTCAAACCCCTCCCTTCTCATCGTTTCTATTAAAACACCTAATTGTAATTCACCACGTCCAGCTACTTCAAAAGCATCCTTATTGGGACTTTCGGTTACTTGAATAGATACATTTGATTCCAGTTCACGCATTAGCCTATCACGTATGGCATTAAAAGTAACCTTGCTCCCTTCTGTTCCAGCTAGTGGCGAATCATTCACTGAAAAGTTAATAGCCAACGTAGGTGGGTCTATAGGAATGGCAGGTAGGGCTTTTATCACGGCAGGTGCACAAATAGTATCGGCTACATTGGCGTGTTGCATCCCTGCAATAGCAACAATATCACCAGCATGTGCTGTTTCAATGGGTACTTGTTCCATGCCACGGAAAGCCATAATCTTTGTAACCTTACCATTTTCTACTACTACATTGTCTTTATTGAGCGCTTTGATGGCTTGTTGAACTTTTAAGCTGCCTGTGAAAATACGTCCTGTTAGCATACGACCTAGATAAGGGTCGTATTCCCTTGCCGTTATAAGCATGGAAAAGTCACTATTTAAATCGACTGTTGGAGCAGGTACATAGTCTAGAATGAGATCAAATAAGGGAGATAGGTCTTTTCGCTCCCCATCTAATGTTCTACTTGCCCAACCTGATCTTCCAGAAGCATAGGCAATAGGAAAGTTAAATTGCGCTTCTGTAGCTTCAAGGGCCATAAAAAGTTCTAAGATTTCATCTTCCACTTCTCCTACACGCGCATCTGAACGGTCAATTTTATTGACTACTACAATAGGACGTAATCCTAGCTTTAACGCTTTACTTAACACGAACTTAGTTTGGGGCATAGTCCCCTCTGCTGCATCCACCAATAAGACCACACCATCTACCATACTTAAGATGCGTTCTACTTCTCCACCAAAGTCAGCGTGACCAGGTGTATCTACAATATTGATACGGGTATCTTTCCAAACTAAAGAGGTACATTTAGCCAGAATCGTAATGCCACGCTCTCGCTCTAAAGCATTGGAATCCATGACCCGTTCCGCTACTTCTTGATGGGCTCTAAATGTTCCACTTTGTTTTAATAAGTTGTCTAATAAGGTTGTTTTCCCGTGGTCTACGTGTGCTATAATGGCAATATTGCGTAATGGCTGCATGAAATCTTTTAATTTAATGGGGTTTTAGGCTACTGGTATTTTAAATAATGCTAATCTAAAAAAGAGAAGTTGATGTATTATGTTGCTTTTATGTTTAGAAAGAAAAGGGATAGACGCAAACATATAGACCAACTTCCTACAAGGATAACGAGCAGATTACCACTTATCTATAGAGAAAGATGGTTGTTTGCATGTTATATATGGGGTCAAAACATCCCTTCATCAGAAAAACTGAAGTACTTTCTATCTGTAAATATAATATGATCTAGAACCGTTACATCAAGTAATTCCCCAGCCTTTGTAAGAGACTTGGTTAATTCAATATCAGTAGTGCTTGGCGTAGTATTTCCAGAAGGATGGTTGTGTGCTAATATAATGGAAACCGCCTGATGATCTAGCACTAATCTAAATAGAAATTTAGAATCTACAATGGTTCTACTTGTACCTCCACTACTGATTTTTATTTTCTTGATTAGATAATTTGCCCTGTTGAGCAACAAGACCCAAAACTCTTCTATAGATTTATCGGTTAGATCTGGCTGTAGCAGCTTATAAGCTTTAAAAGAGCTGTTTACCAGTTCTCTTTTATGGGCAGGCTCATAAGCCCGCCTACGGGTAAGTTCCATGGCACAGACAATAGCAATCGCTTTTGCCTCCCCTATACCCCTAAACCGCCGTAATTCCTGCACAGAACGCTTGGCCAGTTCTTGAAGGCTATTGCCATTCGTTTTTAAGATATGTTGAGCCAATACTACAACACTTGTGTTGCGCGTACCAGAGCCTATAACCACAGCTAAAAGCTCTGCATCGGTTAAGCCAGAGGCCCCTTGTCGTAGTAGTTTTTCTCTTGGCCGGTCTTCCGGTGCCCAGTCTTGGATTTTGAGTGGAGCAGTTACATATATCTCCCGTGCCATATCACTTAAATCATTTAGGCTACAGCTACAGTGAGCCTATTTACATGTTTAGCAAGCTTAGCTTTACTATTGGCACTTTTGTTTTTGTGCACTATGTTTTTTGCTGCAAGCTTATCTAACATAGAAAAAACCTTAGGCAATAACTGCTCTGCAGTGGCTTTATCCGTACATTTACTAACCTTTTTCATAAAAGTTCTACATGTTTTTAGCTGATAACGATTGCGAAGATACTTGGTACGGTTCGATCTTATTCGTTTTTCAGCTGATTGATGATTGGCCATGTAAATATAATTGAATTAAATATTAAACATAATTTTATTGCATGCAAGATACTACTTTTTTATATATCATTCAATCATTTGATTACCATGATACGCCCAATCGAAGCGCTGGTATTTCCTGATCACGAGCGCTGATGCCCACAAAGAAACGTTCTGTAAGCATATATTGCACATTTATAGAAAAATGAGGCTTCCTGTTCAATATACTTAATAATCTGTCCTGGTTAGCAGTTTGTATGGTAGGTTTTTTTAAATCGGTCATTTCATATCCTAGTTGTAGTTGCAACAAATAATGTCCGTAGCGTATTTCATAGCCGCATAATGCGGTAACCTCTATACCGCCTGCTGGCAGCATATTGTTTAATAAAGCTTTTTTATACCAGTTGTATCCTAACTCCATGGCGCATAGTAGGGCATTATGGCTATTAATAGCAAAACTGAATAATGAAGATCCCCTAAAAATCAAATAGTATGCTTTGGTTGCTGCTAGCCTCCTACTGCTCCCAGCTATACTACAGTCTACTCTACTGCTTTTTCGTTTTCTATAATGAATCGGGTGGTTACCCGGTCTTAAAAAAGGTTCTGTATGGGTTATATATCGTATCCCTATCGTGGCTATAGGAGCCAATTTTAATTTTATAGGATCATTTTCATTGTCTGCATTATGCAATGGCTGTGTACTGGCATGAAGAGGATCGGTTGTATTTGCTTGATTTATCTTTAACCCTATGCCAAAGTTAAGTTGCCAAGAGGGTGCCCATAACCAGTGATAGATAATTTCTTTTATGCCTATAAAACTATAGTGGGGTTGATCCTTTGTACCATCTTTGATTGCACCAATACTTATTCTATTCCCCCATGTAGAGAGGGTAGGATGGGATTGATATAATTCTATATAAGCTGAGATGCCCCATATGTTCGGGAATCTAAGTGGCTGCTCTTTTTGAAGCGCATAGGCCATCAAAAAAGATAGTCCAACTCTTGGATAGGACTCGAATTGACTAGCAAAAAAGGAATGTATATATAAAATATCTAAATCAATGGTAGTTGGGATGACTATGATTGACTTTTCATTATAGTTGTGTGCCATTAACCCAGATCGTAATTGTATAGAGCGCGGATAGGGATGCCAAGTCGTATTGATTGTAGTTGGAAATGTAGCTAACCTAACATTAGATTGCGCAGCAGCCTGTGTTACACAAGGAAGCAACCAGGTAATAAACAAAACAAAACGTAGTATATAATGATATAAGTTGGTTAGGTTCAAAGTATATACAATTAAAAATGAATAGGGCAATTGCATTATAAAATATGCTCCTGTCACCAGAGCAACATATTAAGATTTTTTTGGTATCTGTTCAACTTTAAACCACAGGAGTATAGTGGACTGGTTTCTTCAGACATTTTTTTCTTACTTTTCTTTCCTGTTTTTTCCCCTTTACTAGCTTACTATAATGGACTGAAGAAATCGGACAAAAATCTTTTACTTTATTTTCGGTATGGTATAGTTTTAAAGTCATAAAATACATTAATCAGATGGGAAGAAAAAAGATTAGGCATTTTAGTTCGGAAGAAAAGACTAAAATAGTATTAACTTTACTAAAAGAAGATTTAACGGTAGCCGAGTTATCGTCCAAATATGGTATCACTAGTAAAACTATTCAAAATTGGAAACGTCAGTTTTTAGAAAATGCTTCAGTAGCTTTTGATCCATCGAAAGTTACTAGTGTTTATAAGGATGAAATACAGGCTCTTAAGCATCAAAATGATGAGCTTGCTAAAGCCTTAGGTAAGGCTACCGTTGAGCGAGATTGGGCAGTGGGAAAGCTAAAGAGCTTGGATTTCTTAAGTAAGAAAAGTCTTGTCAGATCCAAGTTTCCTAAATTACCCAAGGCAAGGCAATGTGCATTATTATCGATAAATCGCTCTTTGATATATTACACATCTAAGAAATTAAACAACTGTAATACAGCTGTTTTAAACAAAATAGATTCGATTTACAGGGAACATCCGGAATATGGTTATCGCTATATATACAATCAACTACAAGAGGATGGGTTTAATGTAGGCAGAGATCGTGTGCTTAAGTATATGGGTGTACTGGGTATATCGGCTATTTATCCAGGTAAAAAGCGCTCTATTTCTTGTAAAGATGCTCAGCATAAAGTATATAGTTACCTGTTGGATAAATATTGGGTGAACTCTGGTAAGACAAAGCAGGTGCATGTACCTAAATCGAATAAGGTTTGGAGTGGGGATATTACTTATATTCGAACCAATACTGGTTATATGTATCTTTCGGCTATTATAGACTGGCATAGTAAAGCCATACTAAGTTATAAATTATCCAATACTATGGATACAACGCTTGTCACAGATACTTTGGAAGAAGCACTTAGTAAATATCCTGCACCAGCGTTCTTTAATAGTGATCAAGGTAGCCAGTATACTAGTCATAAGCATACAGATCTATTAAAAAATCATAATGTTCAAATCTCCATGAATGGAAAAGGTAGAAGTATTGATAATATTGTAATAGAAAGATTTTTTAGAACCCTAAAATATAATTGCATCTTTATCAATGAGTTTAAAAATATTAAGGCATTAAAAGAAGGAATTAGCAGTTACATTACTAAATATAATTATAAAAGGTTTCATTCTAGTATTAACTATCAAAAACCTATGAACGTTTATCTTAACCATTTAAAAATGGTAAGCTAGTAAAGGGGAAAAAACAGGAAAGAAAAGTAAGAAAAAAATGTCTGAAGAAACCAGTCCACTATAGTTAAGATTTTTAGAATATGTGTCATTTATCCCCTGCCAATATAATTATGATAGAACAAGGGTTACAAATGTACAGCTTAGATTAGATAAAAATTATAGTGCAGTAATGGCCATATTATTTAATGCTATGAAACATGAGCTCCTAAAATTAAGAAATAGTTCGGATGCAGATATAAAACAGAAAGGTATATTGTGGTACATAACAGAGAAAAAAGTAATGGCGGGGTCTTTCCAGAAGATTGTGTAAAATGATTTTGGTTGTTATAATATTAATATTTAATTACCTATTATCATCATGCAATCAAAAAAGAAAGGTTCTCCTAATCCAAAGATTCAAGAAGCGATAGCTTTCTTGTTAGAAGATGGAGCAGACTTATCGACTATCTTTTCCCAAGATGGTCTGTTAAAAGTTTTAACGAAAAATATAGTAGAACGAGCCCTTGAAACTGAGCTAGAGGATCATTTAGGCTATAGTAAATATAGTAGAAATGAGTCTGATAATTCCAGAAATGGCAGCTACATCAAGCATTTGACTACAGCTCATGGGGAAGTATCTTTGGATGTTCCAAGAGATAGATCAGGTACATTTGAACCTATAATCGTACCTAAGCAACAGAGAAGAATAGATGGTCTTGACCAGAAAATTCTATCTCTATATGCCAAAGGGATGAGCTTATCTGACATTAAGATACAATTAGAAGAACTCTATGGTGCCACTATAAGTGAAAGTCTGATAAGTAAAATTACTGATAATGTGATGGATGAAGTTCTTTTATGGCAAAACCGTCCTCTTGAATCAGTATATGCTATAGTGTATTTTGATTGCCTTGTGGTAAAAGTCAGGCAAGATAAGCGCATTATCAATAAATCGGTATATATTGCTTTAGGCATAGACTTATCTGGGAAAAAGATATTTTAGGTCTATGGATCAGTGAAAATGAGGGTTCTAAGTTTTGGCTTGGCCATTTAACAGAGTTAAAAAATAGAGGCCTTAAAGATATATTAATTGCTTGCACTGATAATTTGCCAGGTATGTCTGATGCTATTGGTGCAGTTTATCCGAAAACAGCACACCAACTCTGCATAGTACATCAGATCAGAAACAGTTTACAATACGTATCCTATAAAGACCGTAAAAAAGTAGTATCTGATTTGCAGTCTATTTACAAGTCTTACAGTGAAGAAGAGGCGCATAATGCTCTAGATGCATTTGATAGCAAATGGACTAAACCCTATCCACATATTGCCAAATCTTGGTATAATAACTGGGATAATTTGATACTATTCTTGGAATACCCTGAGGATATCCGGCGGATTATTTATACTACTAATAGTATTGAATCTCCTAATAGTCACTTGCGAAAGGCTACAAAAAATAAAAGAGTCTTTCCTAACGATAATGCTGTTTTTGTTTTGAAATATTTGAATGGTATGATCTTGATTAAGTTCTTTATTTATAGCATTAAGGGCATATTTATTACTACCACTTTTGTCAATTACGACTTGCTCAGGAATATTATTTCCTCTGATAGCCTTTCGAAAAAAGAAAGAGCTGAAGGCTTGTCTCTACGCTCACATAGAAAAAAGTCAACCGTATCACCATAACGATCTACTGCTCTATATAATATAGAGCCATTTCCCGTTTAGCTTAACATACGTTTCATCCATTCTCCAACTACCACCAACTGGTCGTTGTCTTTTACTTACCTGTTTATCTATCATAGGAACAAACTTAATAACCCATCTTTATAGCGTAGAGTGATCAACTTTTGCGCCTCTGATAGGCATCATCTCTTCTAGATCTCTATAGCTCAAAGAAAAACCACATTGCATGTAGAAAAATAACAGGATGACTTCTCCTGAAGAACAATAGCCTTTAAAATAAGGTAATAACTTGGGCGAAATATTAAACATAGTAACTACTTTTTAAGTACAGATACTAAAGATAAATTAACTTCTTTAGAACAAACGTGACAGAACCACACTACCCAAAAGCAAGAAAACCGCCCCTTATAAAGGAATTTGGCGTTTTAGTAAAACTTTAGCCTTTAAATGATCTGTCTTTCATCGGATCAGAAAATCATCTGTTTGAAGCCCACCTAGTGGGGTGAGTTTATGACTTTACCGCTGAATAACAGATCGTTTTATTATTTTTTATCGGCGGCTGGTAGCAGGGGGCTAGACTAACCAGTCTATAAACACCACTGCAATAAAATATATTGCCTTAAAGTGGCATGATTGGCTGAACGGATCTCAAATGCGTTGCCCCTAATTCATAAGTACACTGCGGTAGGTTTCTATATCTTTTAATGCAGCACCCGTGCCCCGCACCACTGCTTGTAAGGGCTCTTCTGCAATATGGACAGGAAGTTTGGTTATATGATGCAACCGTTGATCTAAGCCCCGTAATAAGGCGCCACCCCCTGTTAAATGAATGCCATTTTTGTATATATCAGAAGCCAATTCAGGTGGAGCCATTTCCAACGCTTTTAGAACCGCATCGTCAATTTTTACAGCCGATTCCTCTAAGGCAACGGCTATCTCCCTATAGCTTACCGATATAATCTTAGGAATACCGGTCATAAGGTCTTTTCCATGTACTGCATAATCAGCTGGTGGTTCCGCTAAATCCACCGAAACAGCTCCTACGGCTATTTTAATTTGTTCTGCAGTACGCTCTCCAATCACTAGATTATGCTGCTTACGCATGTAGTCCAGTATATCTTTGTTGAAAGCATTGCCTGCCACTTTAATAGATTGATCACATGCAATACCAGATAAAGATATAACGGCTATTTCTGTTGTGCCACCACCAATATCCACAATCATACAGCCAACAGGCTCTCCAATCTTAACGCCTATACCTATAGCAGCCGCAATGGGCTCATAAATCATATAGACTTCTTTGGCACCCGTATGGGCAGCAGAGTCCCGAACCGCTCTCTTTTCCACATCAGTGGTACCAGATGGAATGCAGATGATAATTCTATTAAAGAAGGGGGTAAACAAAGATAATTTTTTCTTAGACAACATCTTGATCATACCTTGAATCATGAGCTCTGCTGCATGGTAATCCGCAATTACACCATCCTTGAGCGGTTTAATGGTTTTTATCGTATCATGCGTTTTCTCATGCATTTGCATGGCGGCTTTCCCCACTGCTATCATCTTATTCATATTTCGATCTATTGCTATAATAGATGGTTCATCTACAACAATTTTATCATTGTGTATGATTAAAGTATTAGCCGTTCCTAGATCGACCGCAATATCCATGTAAAAATAACTCCGAATTCCCATGTGTTATACCTGACAGGTTGATGCGTTTGTATTAACGAAAAAGTTTTTAATAAAAGATTACTCAACGATATAACCTATACCATTATAATCTTAAAATTTAAGCAATGAAAGGGTTACACCATCAAAACAAGCATAGGTATCATGCGAAATCCAGTCTCCAAGATTACAATAACTGCTTGAATGGTTCAACGCCTTTATATATGGACAATGTGTATGACCAAATATATAAAATTCGTGGTGATTAAAAGGTTCTATCTTATCCTTACAATAATGAAATATACGGTCCTTTTCTTGGAAAAAAGAAGGTTTCGTATATTTTTTTTTGGTAAGATAACGGTATACCCTATTATACACCCAATCAGGCGGCAAAGCCCGCACAAAAGATTGGAACCAAGCACTATGATATAATGTACGGAGCATGGTATAATGCATAGTGGGATTAAGCGTATCGCCATGCCCAACCAAAAATCGCTTATTAGCAATGGTAATGGATGCAGGTTCTCTAAATAACTGCACACCACATTCTTGTGTTAAATAATCTATAGACCACCCATCATGATTCCCTAAAAAAAAATAAACAGGTATCTGGGCTTTATAGAACTCCCAAAGTTTTGCTTGAAATCGAATGGCACCTTTAGGGACAAGATGTTTATACTCAAACCAAAAGTCAAAGATATCTCCTAGTAAAAATAGTGCCTGTGCTTGTGGCTTTATATAAGCCAACCAATCTAGTACTTTATCCTCTAGTTGGGGAGCATGAGCTACCCCACTGGGCCGAAGTGGTAGGTGCAAATCTGATATAAAAAAGATTTTCTGCTCTAATTTTGTTATTTGTATCAAAGCTTTAAGTTAAAAAGCATGCATCCTTAAGGCCAACCCCAACCAAATAAAATAATAGGCTCAACGGACTGATTTTTTAGGTTGCCATAAAATAAGCTTTAAATTTAATTTAAGAAAAATCATTAGCTTTGCGCTACAACAACCAAAGGCATCAGAATGCCCATTGTACAAGCTTACGAAAGGTTCCTAAAAAGTGTTCATCATAACCCAATAGATAGATGTCTACTACAGATGCTGCTTTAGATCGCTCAACCCATACATTTAAAGAATTGATTGCCCATGCGCAAGCCTATGGTTTTATCTATCCATCTAGTGAAATATATGACGGCCTGCAGTCTATTTATGATTATGGTCCTTATGGCGTAGCACTAAAGCGGAATTTACAAAACTTCTGGTGGCAAAGCATGACCCAACTGCATCAAAACATTGTAGGGATTGATGCGGCGATTATGATGCACCCTACTACCTGGAAGGCCTCTGGTCATATAGATGGATTTACAGACCCAATGGTCGACAATAAGGATTCCCAAAAGCGGTATCGCGTGGATCTACTTATAGAGGAACATGCCATGCAGTTAGCGGCCCAAGGGAAGTCTGCTCAAGCAGACGCCTTAATGGAAGAGATGGAGGCTTGTTTACAAACTGGTGACCTACCTGGGTTGGATCAGCTACTGCAAGCCTTCGCTATTGCATGCCCCCTATCTAAGACCACCCATTGGACCCCCGTGCGTCAATTTAACCTTATGTTTTCCACTCAAGTGGGTGGACAAAATGATGCTACCACTATTTATTTGCGACCAGAAACGGCACAGGGTATTTTTGTCAATTTTTTGAATGTGCAAAAAACAGCACGGATGAAGGTTCCTTTTGGAATTGCCCAAATTGGGAAAGCATTTCGGAATGAAATTGTAGCCCGTCAATTTACTTTCCGTATGCGTGAGTTTGAACAAATGGAAATGCAGTTTTTTATTCAACCTGGAACAGAAAAAAGTTGGTTCGACTATTGGCAAACAACGCGTAAAGCTTGGTATAGCAGCTTAGGTATTAACCAGCAAAAGATCCACATACATCCTCATCAGCAGCTGGCACATTATGCAGCCGCTGCAGTTGACATTGAATATGCATTCCCATTTGGATGTAAAGAAGTAGAGGGGATCCACTCTAGAACAGACTTTGACCTAAGAAGCCATGCACATTATGCCAAAAAGAAATTGCAATACTTTGACCCTGATCTGAAAAAGAGTTACACACCATACGTGATAGAGACTTCTGCAGGGCTTGACCGATTGGTTTTAATGTTGCTGAGTAATGCTTTAGAAAAAGAGCAGAACCCAGCAGATGAAAAAGGGAGCAGAACCTATTTAAAGTTTCCACCTCCATTAGCACCTATTAAAGCAGCTATTTTCCCATTGGTAAAAAAGGATGGATTAGCTGAAAAAGCTCTAGCACTGTTTGATCAGCTCAAATATGACTTCCCGCTTATTTATGAAGAGGTCCAATCCATTGGCAAGCGATATACCAGACAAGATCTTATCGGTACGCCTTATTGTATTACCATTGACTACCAAACCTTAGAAGATGAAACCGTTACCATCCGTGAACGCGATTCTATGGCACAACATCGCATCAACATTGCTGAAATAGCTGGCCACTTACATGCTACAACTAGTATAAAATCACTCCTATTACAGCTGAAAAAGTAGATTATACTTGATTTATTTAAGAAATATTGGTATCGTTGCATGGTGCCCATGCTAGGGGGATTAGCTCAGTTGGTTAGAGCGTCTCGATGGCATCGAGAAGGTCGGGGGTTCGAGTCCCCCATTCTCCACCAGATAAAACTTACACTTCAATGATGCTTAAATTGATTGCCGCAATTTTGCGGCTGTTTCATTTCAGCTATGTATTGCTCATGCCTATTGTTTCCTGTGTCGCGGTACAGGAACCAGAAGGTGGCCCTTCTGATGAAAACCCGCCTAAACTAGTTCGTACGCTTCCAGAAGGCGGCGCATTAAATTTTAAGGGTAAAACCATCCGACTTACCTTCAATAAAGATATTGCTGTTGAAAACATTTACAAAAACTTGTTGATTATGCCTAACTTGGACAAACCAACAAATCGTAAAGAGGCTTACAGCTATACTGTAAATGGAAAAACACTACAACTTAAGCTAAATGTTCCTCTAAAAGAGGAAACTACCTACTCCATCCACTTTAGTAAAGCAGTTAAAGACACACATGAGGGTACCAAGGCTACTGGTGAAGTGTTAACCTTTAGTACAGGCTCTTTTATAGATCCCATTACCGTTAAAGGAAAAATAAAAGCACTATTAACCAATAAACCAGTAGGGAATGTGAGCGTCTATCTCTATAGTGCAGAACGAGATCCTAAAGAATGGCAGGAAAAAGGCATACCGGATTATTATACTACAGCTGATCAAGATGGCAATTTTACCATAAGTTGCATACGTTTGGGCAAGTATTATATACGGGCTACTACTGGGAAAGACAACACCTATAAAATTGATTATGAAAAAGATAACTATGGATTTTTTAAAGATCCCATCGATTTGAACGACTCTCGAGAAGATATTGTACTCCCGCTTATAGCAGTTGATGTGCGTGATTTAAAATTACTACGTAGTACGCCCCAAAAAGGGTTTTTTGAAATAGTCTTTAACAAATCCGTAACCAACTATCAAGTGATACCCCTTCAAACGGTAGGGACAAAGGGTAAGCCAGCAATCTATAGCTTCCTTTCAGAGCAATCACCTAAAGTAATCGCTATTTACAATACTTTTGGTCTCCTAGAAGGAGATACCTTGAAGGTTAAATTAAAGGCTGAGGATGCTTTGCATAGGTCGTTGGAAAAAAATATACTTATTTGCTTCAAGGAAGGAAAAACAGACAAAACAAGTCTAAGCTATAGCCTATCGCCACGCGTACTTTCTTCTATACTGCCTGATTTTACAGCATCCATTGTATTTAACAAACCCATCAAAGAATTGAATGAAGCATTAATTTATTTTGAATGTAAAAATCAACAGAAAATTGCACTTAAGCAAGGGGAATGGACGTGGAACGGAAATCGAACCAAACTGACCATACGGAAGCATTTCACTCCAGAAGAGATCATGCAGTTTGCCATACAAGAGGAAGAAAGAGACCATAAGGGTAAAAGTATAAAGCAGGTGGTTGCTTTACAGATAGAACCAGGTGCTTGTATTGCATTTGATCAATCAACCCATAAAAAGATTAGTCAAACCTATCCACTTAGAAAAAAAGATGAAACAGGAACCATCTCAGGAAGTGTAGAGACGACTACGCCTTATTTCATTATTGAGTTACTGAATCAAAAAGATGAATGCGTAGATGCCATTCGGAATGCAAAAAGTTACCAATTTAAAATGATTCCACCTGGTTCCTATAGAATGCGCTTATTGGTGCTCAATGAAGGGGAAGAGGAATGGTCGCCTGGGGATATACTTCAAAACATTGAGCCGAACCCAGTAATCTTTTACGAAAAGGAAATTAATGTGATAGAAAACTGGGATGTAACAGGTGTCGACTTTAAATTTTAAGCGGTTATGGCCATTACAATTATTTTAGATGATGCATATCTACACAGATGGTGCTTCTAGAGGTAATCCAGGTCCGGGTGGGTATGGCGTTATCCTAAAGCACAATAACTATACGATAGAACTATCCCAAGGCTACAGAAAAACAACCAACAATCGAATGGAACTGTTAGCTGTTATTATAGGCTTAGAATCTTTAAAGGAGACCGCACAAGAGGTTACAGTCTATTCCGATTCCAAATATGTAATAGATGCCATAGAAAAAGGATGGCTTAAAAATTGGATCAAAATAGATTTTAAAAACAAAAAAAATCCTGACCTATGGAAACGTTTTTGGATAGTCTATCAAAAACATCTTGTTCATTTTCGTTGGGTGAAGGGCCATGCTGGCCACTATGAGAATGAACGTTGTGATGCCCTTGCTGTGGCTAGTAGCTATGCCAATCTGCTGGTAGATACCTATTACGAAAACAGCTTTAGCTCCAAAAAGTGATGACGGATGCTGATTTTAGATTTACTCCTGCGTAGATAGGGCCTAAAATTATAGCTATTGCTATTCGATATTGTTTGAATGTATCTACTCGGGCCATAGTGGGAAGCAGATGCCTAGCATACTTTTTTTCTAGCCTTTCCTTCAAAGGCTAGAAAAAATAGGGTTTCTGCTACAGTCCTAAATAGATATATTTAAGTCGATTGTTAATGGTATGGACAATATTCTCTAATCTTTATTTATAATCCATCGTATAGCCGTGTTTTTAATATGATCTGCATAAGAAGAAAAACGGGAATAGCTATTGTTTATTTTAAGATAAGCTTGTTTTGAATAAAAAATTGTAACTAAACATACATATATTATAAATGCATAGACCCATTTATAGTATACTTCCTTATAAAATATCTCTAAAACCTTTTGCATAGGGAACTTAGTGAAAAAAAACGTCCCCATTATAAGACCATCCACAAGAGCAGAACTTAACAAGCTGATAAAATTGCTTACTACAAAACTGTATCTAGCCTCTAGTTTTATAAAAAGCTTGCAACCAATATATGAAGCAATGAATAAGCCGCATAAAGAAGCTTCTATGAGACCACTAATAGGCTTACCACCAATAAAATATTGTTTGTTATGTAACAAACTAAAAACTGTGATTATGCATAATATTATACTTATAGTAGCCTTTTTGCTACCATGGCACTTTGCTATGCAATTTAAGATAAACGTTGAAAACGTAAATAATAACGCACAGTAAACTATTTTATTAGTAAAATTAATGAAGAATGTAAATGCAAATAATAAACCAACTTTATAAGTATAACTACTTAAAATCTTATTCATATTACTTATAGTTTTAAAGGTTAACAATACACTTTGCATGATACGCTAGGGTCTTTCCAGAAGATTGTGTAAATACTTACACTCTCCCTTCAAATTTAATCATAAGGAGAACCTTTCTTTTTTGATTGCATGATGATAATAGGTAATTAAATATTAATATTATAACAACGAAAATCATTTTACACAATCTTCTGGAAAGGCCCACAGCTCCTAAAAGTAAGATCAAAATTCCTTTTATGTCTCTTCATTAATATAGCGAAAGGCAATATCACCTTCTAAAAACTCCCTAGTAGCTTCTAGTACAGGTTTAGGAAGCTTTTCATAATACTTGGTAATCTCATCTTGCCGCTGGGCATCTATGGTATCTTTTTCTTCAATAACAGACATAAATTCCTCCAACTTACGATCTAGCTCATCTTTCATATTCATAGCAATCTGCTTAGCACGTTTCGTAATGATAACGGTACTTTCATAAATATTACCAGTAAGCGCAATCAACTCATGTTTTTTTTTTTTTTTTTTTTTTTTTTTTTTTTTTTTTTTTTTTTTTTTTTTTTTTTTTTTTTTTTTTTTTTTTTTTTTTTTTTTTTTTTTTTTTTTTTTTTTTTTTTTTTTTTTTTTTTTTTTTTTTTTTTTTTTTTTTTTTTTTTTTTTTTTTTTTTTTTTTTTTTTTTTTTTTTTTTTTTTTTTTTTTTTTTTTTTTTTTTTTTTTTTTTTTTTTTTTTTTTTTTTTTTTTTTTTTTTTTTTTTTTTTTTTTTTTTTTTTTTTTTTTTTTTTTTTTTTTTTTTTTTTTTTTTTTTTTTTTTTTTTTTTTTTTTTTTTTTTTTTTTTTTTTTTTTTTTTTTTTTTTTTTTTTTTTTTTTTTTTTTTTTTTTTTTTTTTTTTTTTTTTTTTTTTTTTTTTTTTTTTTTTTTTTTTTTTTTTAAAGTTTGCCAAAAAATCCTCCCATAGCTTTAAAATATCTCTTGCATAAACATACTTCATAAAATATTCTAGCATCCCCAAATGTTGCTTCTTTTTGATTTGGTCATCTGGCGTCGAATATAGATCTACCAGTTGATAATCACCACCCATAAATTCTTTAGCAAGACTTGGTTCACTAAATAATTCCCATAGATTTCTTGGGACACTAAAGGGGGTTTTACCATGGTAAATGACAAAGGGAATTACCAACGGTAATTTTTTCTTTTTTTCTGTTTTATGCCTTTCTATCAACAAAAACATATATTTCCATAGCTTAAACGCTGTCCAATATTTAGGACTCACTTCGTCGGGTAAGCGGGGGAACACTTTCCCCAACTCCCCAAAGAACCGTGCATACCAGTTACCCGGTACACGGCTCAAGCAATCCCTACGCTACAGCTCTACCTTTTCTACTATGTATCTGCCGATGACACATTTCATGTATTAAGTTTAGGTTAGCTAGGTTATCCCTTCCTCCTAGAGACCTAGGAACTATATGGTGTATATGTAGTTGCTCTCCATTATCCAGTATGTCCATACATACGGGACACCTTCCTTGTTGTGTGCGCCACAGTATTTGCTTATTGGTGGTAGTCATAGTACTTTTATTCCTTTGACGTTCTAGCCAATATTGACGCAGTTCTGGGTTGTCTGGAGATGCTACATTTTTCACCATAGTATGCCGTTTAATGGGTATCCATGACAGTTTCTTTAGATAAGTCTTTGAATCTTTATCTTGGAATACCCATCGGTCATTTCTTCCTTTTACTGTTCCATAATATTGGCGTCTATACCAGTGCCAATGCTTGCTGGGATGTGTTCTATACAGATATCTTACCTGTCTTGTAAACATCCAGTCATCTAATGTACTGAATATCTTTTTAGCAACGCTAGCTTTGAAATAGTTACCCCATCCTGTTATCTTCTTATTAAGCTCACATATGGCATCAACTGTTCTCCAGCCTAGTACCTTTATCCAGGTTTGACGCATTATTTGGCGAAAAGATTTGATCGATTCCTTCGACGGTTTTATTAATAGTATACTACCCCTTCTAGTCCGTTGCGTTGTATACCTTTTAATATTAAAGCCTAGGAAGTCGAAACCTTCTTCCAAATGCACTATGCGGGTTTTGGCCTCTGATAATGCTAACCCTCTCTTAGCTAACCATACGTCAAGTTTTTGTTTAGCTTCTTGGCAAGATGCCTGAGTTTTAGCAAATATTACAAGGTCATCCGCATATCGGACGACAGCGTAAGAGCTCTTTTCTAAAAGAATATGATTCCTTGTAAGAACACCTAACGCGCTCTCTATCCCGTGCAAGATTATATTGAGCAATAAAGGGCTAATGGGCCCTCCCTGTTGTACACCAGATTCACTTGATATAAATTGATTGTTATGGCAGATACCTGCTTTTAACCATTTTTCAATTTGTTTCCTTGCTGGAAAGCCTTTTAGATGATTGATCAGGGCTGTATGACTAATATTGTCAAACGCTCCTTTGATGTCTGCATCTAATACCCATGGTTTACCTTTGCCACTTCTTGCAATGCAAAATATTTTCTGTATTGCATCATGAGCACTACGACCTGGTCTGAAGCCATAGCTTGTGGCTTCAAATTTGGCTTCCCAATAAGGTTCAAGCGCTGTCTGCACTATAACTTGTCTACATCGGTCATTTATAGTTAATATACCTAAGGGACGAAGTTGACCTTTGGCTTTAGGAATAAACACCCTTCTTACTGGTTGTGATGATGGTAGGTTGCCGTGGCATAGCGTTTCATATAAAATTTCCCTATCTCGGTTGGTTACTACCACTTTACCATCTATACCAGGAGTGTTTTTGCCGGAATTTAGTGTGGTTACTTTCCTAATGGCTTGTATTCTAACTGAGTGTGATCGTAAAATCAACTTTTGTAGACTACGCACCTTCTTTAGGTTCCCACATTCTGTAGCACGATATAAACGTTGTCTCAGGTTGTTAACCATGTTGGTTACGTGTTTCCATTTAATGGAATGCCACTCTACTCCTTGGTTTAGTTGTGTTACGTTTGCCATTTAAGGTATCTAACTTTTCCATAACAATTACACTTCCCTTGACTCATTTTTATCGTAGGATTGCCAGGTTTAAGTCAGCACCCTTTCGGGTTGGTCATTGGACCTATCTACCCGGTTATGTATTCCCGTTACCTTTCGGTAGGTAGCCTTCGCTTTTTAAACCTTCCTCTACCCACTAATGAGCTTACATCCATTATTGGGCTTACCATGTTCCGCATAAAAGAAACGCATCAAGTAGGCTGCCTTCTGTGTACTGGGGGAATGGCATCATCCTATAAAACGAAGCTTCTTCTATAGCATCTGTTATTTAAAACTACCCCTTGAATATGTGTCAGTTGATTTCATACTCTTACTAGTCACAGTACTTTACTATGAAGGTTTACTTTCGTTCAACCTATTTTGATTTTGTCTGGCCTCCATTTCTTCTCCAACTAAATACTTTGGTTCGGCTTTCTTCTCCTGCTTAGGACCATTCAGTTACCCGAATCGCACCGGAGAAGTGACAATGGGATTTGATGCTATCCCAGTGCGATGTACGCACATTCTATTTATGCAACCTCATGTCGCACGGCTTCTACTAATGTGTAAATAAATGCTTTTTCATTGTTTTTAATCTTTATAGAGAAGACCAAATCACTAAATTTTTGTTTTAAATCATCCTCTACATACGATTCTTTTTCCACTTTAAGTGTATCCAGATCCAATATTGATTTACAGGATTCTGGTAAATAATAGCTCAAAAACTCTTGAGCAGCTATTGGATCGGAAAGGATTTTTTTTGCCAGACCATCATGCTTTAATTTTTCTGTCATAAAGGTAGCTTTTTAATGAAGCATTAAATAGTTGGAAATGTATGTTTTTTATCTGTATTTATACGAAAATGTATTCTAAATTTTTTATTGCAATGGGCTCATGTTATATAGGAATATTCTGATAAATGGAGCCACATAACATTTATTTACACAAGGTTTTGCTTAGTATCCTAATTACACACTTTCCCTATCAATTTTCTCTATAATTGCATCCAATATCCAACTATGTCTAGATTTTTTTACTTGATAGTAGTCATTTGTACATTGATTATCAATTTTTTGAATTAGACTACTAGGTAATCTTAATTGTATATTTTGTATACTTCGCTCTTCTTTTTTATTAGTATTAGAGATAGCACCACCCTTGTTTATAAGATCATTTACTTTACGCTCATAAGATGTTAGTTTTTTAGAAATAGCCATTTTTAATATCATTTTAATATTACTATAATTATAATTTAGTATTAGATTAAATCTAAACTAATACTAACTAGAAAATTAAATAAAGCATTAAACTCTTGTATAGCTTTTACATCTTTATGCTTTGTCTCAGTAATTGCTAGTCCTTTTGAAGATGCATTTGGAAACGACTTTCTATTGCCTATGCAAATATCTATAAACTCCAACGTTTTATTCTCCTTAAGAAAGTTAGCAGCCTCACGATTATCTTGCCCACTAAAATCAGCTTTATTGAGAAAAGAAAATGATTTTAACCTTGGGTTAATGATCCTCATTTCTTCTGTTAGTATGGATACTTTTTCTAGGGTCCAAATATCAAATGATCTAGGCACAAATGGAACTAAGTAAATATCAGCAATGCTTATAGCAGCACGTTGACTAGTAGTATCCCTTCCACCTGTATCAATAATAATATGGTCATACTTTGATCTTAACTTTATTGTCTGATCACGAACTGTTCTATCTGATAATTGAATGGATGTATAATCCAAGTTATCTTTCATTGTTTCACTTCTAAACACAGTAAAATCAGAAGCACTTTGTTGATCGTCTGCATCAATTAAAAGAATATCTTTGAATTTTTTGGCCATTAAAACTGCTAAATTTGTAGCAATGGTAGATTTACCGGATCCTCCTTTAATACCACCTATTACATATATCATTTTTAAACTATTATAGATTTATTACAATATATTTTATATGTTATAATAAATATGATTTAATATTATAATGATACATTTTTAATATTAATTACATATCACTCTTAATGAGCATTAATCAAATATACAATATTAATATCACAATGGTATCAATATTTACATATTACTATATAACCATATAATCCAAAACTGACGTATTTAGTATTTTTCTCATTGAAATAAAAGATTAAAGTGTATAAAATAGGAAACATGGCTTATCTGGATCGAATGGAAAGAAAGTTGTGGTTTTGCTTTCATCCGGCAGTTCCGTATCCGCTCATCAATTCATTTCTCTATTCTGTGAATACATGCATAGATTTGTCTCAATAAACGGCCGTTTATTGAGACAACTAAAATAGCCTCCTAAAATAGCTCATTAGTTGTATCATATTGCCATCTTGAAAAACAAAATACTATAAACTGATTATTTTTAGTAAATTTGAGACAATATGGCAAAATTAGTTGGCTATGTCAGAGTCAGCACCCAAGATCAGGAAGTGCATCTTCAAGTTGACGCGCTTGCAAAAGCAGGTTGTTCAACAAATATGATTTTTATAGACAAAATCTCAGGTGCTAAAGCGGAACGTCCAGGGTTAAAGAAATGTTTGGCCAGTTTAACTTCGGGTGACACCCTATTAGTCTGGCGATTAGATCGGCTTGGAAGATCCATGCCTCATTTGGTTGGACTTATCGAAGATTTATTCCAAAAAGGCATTGGATTTAGATCCTTGTGTGATGGGGCTATTGATACCACAACTGCTTCAGGTGAATTAATCTTTAATATCTTTTCTTCTCTAGCACAATTTGAGCGCCGTCTTACCCAAGAAAGAACACGGGCAGGCTTAGAGGCAGCACGGGCGCGTGGTAAAAAAGGTGGCCGAAAAAAAGTATCTTCTACAGATCCTAAAGTGTTGATGGCTAAAAACATGCATAAGGATCATGGTATGGCTATTAATGATATCTGTAAAACATTAAAAATTTCCAGAGCAAGCTTTTATAGATATATCAATCTATATGATTATAAATAAAATTATTCTCTAAAGATTTAGTTTTAGATTTTAAATTTCAAGCTATACCTATAACACTTTGAATTTCGTTGGATATATAAGCCAAAGTTACTTTTAATCAAAATACCCTATCTAAGGAAATATAGACGCGACAGAACCGTTTTCTGATATCCCTGCCTTTTTAAAAGCATCTATTTGCAAGTCTAGTGTTTGACTGCCATCTGATTTAGATATACGTACGTAACCTATAAGCATATTATGTTTTTTGTTTCGAAAACGATCGTTTCTGAAATATAATGGACTGAAGAAATCGGACAAAAATCTTTTACTTTATTTTCCGTATGGTATAGTTTTAAAGTCATAAAATAAATTAATCAGATGGGAAGAAAAAAGATTAGGCATTTTAGTTCGGAAGAAAAGACTAAAATAGTATTAACTTTACTAAAAGAAGATTTAACGGTAGCCGAGTTATCGTCCAAATATGGTATCACTAGTAAAACTATTCAAAATTGGAAACGTCAGTTTTTAGAAAATGCTTCAGTAGCTTTTGATCCATCGAAAGTTACTAGTGTTTATAAGGATGAAATACAGGCTCTTAAGCATCAAAATGATGAGCTTGCTAAAGCCTTAGGTAAGGCTACCGTTGAGCGAGATTGGGCAGTGGGAAAGCTAAAGAGCTTGGATTTCTTAAGTAAGAAAAGTCTTGTCAGATCCAAGTTTCCTAAATTACCCAAGGCAAGGCAATGTGCATTATTATCGATAAATCGCTCTTTGATATATTACACATCTAAGAAATTAAACAACTGTAATACAGCTGTTTTAAACAAAATAGATTCGATTTACAGGGAACATCCGGAATATGGTTATCGCTATATATACAATCAACTACAAGAGGATGGGTTTAATGTAGGCAGAGATCGTGTGCTTAAGTATATGGGTGTACTGGGTATATCGGCTATTTATCCAGGTAAAAAGCGCTCTATTTCTTGTAAAGATGCTCAGCATAAAGTATATAGTTACCTGTTGGATAAATATTGGGTGAACTCTGGTAAGACAAAGCAGGTGCATGTACCTAAATCGAATAAGGTTTGGAGTGGGGATATTACTTATATTCGAACCAATACTGGTTATATGTATCTTTCGGCTATTATAGACTGGCATAGTAAAGCCATACTAAGTTATAAATTATCCAATACTATGGATACAACGCTTGTCACAGATACTTTGGAAGAAGCACTTAGTAAATATCCTGCACCAGCGTTCTTTAATAGTGATCAAGGTAGCCAGTATACTAGTCATAAGCATACAGATCTATTAAAAAATCATAATGTTCAAATCTCCATGAATGGAAGAGGTAGAAGTATTGATAATATTGTAATAGAAAGATTTTTTAGAACCCTAAAATATAATTGCATCTTTATCAATGAGTTTAAAAATATTAAGGCATTAAAAGAAGGAATTAGCAGTTACATTACTAAATATAATTATAAAAGGTTTCATTCTAGTATTAACTATCAAAAACCTATGAACGTTTATCTTAACCATTTAAAAATGGTAAGCTAGTAAAGGGGAAAAAACAGGAAAGAAAAGTAAGAAAAAAATGTCTGAAGAAACCAGTCCACTATATGATTAACTTTATTCTTCATTGTTTTCCCATTTCCTTCTCATCCCACCGTACGTTCAGTTTTCCCGAATACGGCGGCCCGACAGTCTTCTTCCTAAACCTTGCGCAACTTTCTCAGGATACCTGATCATTCCACTACCAATGTAAAACATACCCATTGTGTAGAGTTTGCTATTGGGATAGTTTTGCCACCCAAAACCTCGGCCTTTGCTTTTATAGGTCAAGTATCTGCGAAATCGGTTATTAATAAAGCACTGCAATCTGCGAAAAGCTTCACTGGCATTCGTGTGTTTAAAATAGTTAACCCATCCTAAAACTACTGGTTTGATTTGCTCGATGAATGCTTGAGGCTTAATTGGTGCTCTCCTACAAGTTAGATATTTTAGCCTGCTACGAATGTTTTGCTGGGATCGTTTTGAGGGAAATACATAGATGCTATTTCTTCCACTTGTTGGACTCTTCCTTTTAACAAAGTTAAAACCTATAAAGTTAAACCCTTCTGTTAGTTTGGTTATATGTGTCTTTTGGTGGTGAATAGTGAGCGATAGCCTTTTGGCCAATTCTTTGAATCTTTCCAGGGCTAAGTTGGCATTCTTACGACATACTAAAATTAGGAGAGTAGACCGGCGGAACTTCCCCACCAGTCTCTCGCAGAACTGTACGGAAACCTCTCGACTTATACAGCTCCCATTATTTAGCTTTTTGATCCTAACCCAAGTGTCCAATGATAGAAAATACTTGAAGACCTCTTTCTCACTTTGCCTAGAAATTTTCTTGCTAGCCTTCCGTGATTATGAAGTTTCTTATATTTTGCTCTGACCCATCTTGTGAGGTATCTTTCTATATTCCTTAGAGATGGATACATCTCTGATTTATAAAACCTGCCATAGTACTGAAACCAGCCTCTGACTATTGGATCTATTTTCTTAGATATTTCCTCTAATGTTGTCCACGTAATCCGATGTATTTTCCATGACCTTATGGTTTTCTTGATCTTATTTTTGGCTTTGTTACTAATGGCTGGTAGAAATGAGACGAAATACTTCCCCATTTTATTCTTTGCTCCTCTAGCTCTAAAAGTATAACCTAGAAAATCAAAGCTCTGTCTAGGAAATTCCTCTCTTCTATCGTCATCCTTACAATAGATAATCTGAGTCTTTTCAGGATGCAACTGTAATTTGAACTTAGCCAACCTTTTTCCGATCATTACTTCCATAAATTCTGCCTGCCTCTTAGTCCTACAATGCACTATCGCATCATCAACATATCTTTCAAATGGTATGGTTGGGTATTTTTCTTTCATCCACTCATCAAATATTTGATGCATAAATATGTTTGAAATCATAGGACTTATAGAACTTCCTTGTGGAATTCCCTTATTCCTTACTACCTTGTTACCATCTCCTTGTTGAATAGGGGCTTGCATCCACCTTTCAATGTACAGTATGACCCATTTACAGTTTGTATGTTGTTTGATACCCTGCAGTACTAATTCGTGGTCCAGATTGTCAAAAAAACCAGATATATCCAGATCTATTGTCCAATCATTCAACCAACATCTCTTCCGTGCTGTATATACCGCATCCAATGCAGACTTGTTTGGTCTATAACCATAGCTATCCTCTTGAAATTTCGGCTCTACTAACGGTTCAAGATAGATAGTAGCAGCTGTTTGCGCTATCCTGTCCGATACTGAAGGTACACATAAGATTCTTGTACCGCCTCTATCTTTTGGTATGGAAACAGCTTTTACTGGATCTGAAAAATAACTTCCGGATGACATGCGATTCCATAGTTTGTATAGATTATCTTTTAGATTCTCTGCAAACTTTGTTATCGATACATCATCTACACCTGCTGCACCTTTATTCTTGGATACTTTTTTATAAGCTTGCCAAATCAACTGCTTTGGTATATCAAAAGGCTTTGTTTCATTCATTAATTCCTCCTTTTTTTTTAGTTGATTAATAAGTAAAACTAAATAACGCAACCCCTTCGCTCCATTTCCATTACAGAAAATTCATCACTACTACAGGTTGCTCCGCCCCTGTTTTTCGCATCGGTACTCTCATCCTTAGAGATCTGCCCTTTGGATTTCTCCCTTATCATCGAAACGACAGGTTCCCGTAGTTCCATGCAATAGCCTAAAATAGATTTACGCCACTTTTATGCCGGAAGCCACCTACCCAATAAACAAGCTCCCGGTAGATTTATCCCAGGTTAACGATTACCCCCTGGTTTTGACTTCGTCTATACGCTTTCGACACTTCATCAATGGTTCACTTGCGTTCGTCTCTCTATTTCTTACATGACACATAATTGTGCCTTTTCCATAACGCTCACTACCTTGACTCTTTACCAAAGCAGCTTATGGTTGTTTAAAACCTGCTCTTGTAAACCGGCTTTGAGGGGCCTCCCCTCATCTATTGCACAGCTTCAACTCTTATATGTGTTTCTACGGCGCACCATCATCACAATATCTGTGTAATGTTGTGCTTAGCTTTTCTGGATAGTCTCTTGCATGCCATACTTGGTCTATAATATTAAGGTAAATATTACTATACAACGGTGAAACTGGTGAACCTTGCGGAACCCCAAATTTCTTTCGTATAGGTCTACCTTCTATAAACACTGACGTTTTAAGGGTGTGTTTGATTATTTCCAACATACTCCCATCTGCTATCCTTTTACTAATCAGTTTTAGTAACTTTTCATGTGGAATGCTAGTGAAGTATGATTGAAAGTCAATCTCAACTACTCCCCACGCCTGTTGGTATAGATCGTCATGGATCGCCATACTTGCTTGTTTGGCGCTTCGTTTCGGTCTATAACCGTATGAACATGCATGAAAATCAGCTTCGAAGATCGGTTCAATGACTATTTTAATAGCTGTGAGCACTATACGGTCTTCTATTATCATTATCTCTAGAGGTCTTGTGCCTCCTTTTGGTTTGGGTATTTCTACCAACCTGCTTGAGCTAAACTTGTATAGCTTGGAACGTAATTGCTTTTGCAATTTATTTATAATCGCTTCTTCACCTGTCTCTATTATATCATCTATGCTTGTACCATCAATACCTGATGCGCCTTTGTTAGACTTGACTTGTCGCCAGGCTTCCCAAAGTACATCTTCCCGATAAATTTTATCGTATAGACTATAGAATCTGATTTCCTTACTTTGCTTGGATTTAAGATATAGAGTTCTTTGGAGTTGCCGAACTTTTAATATTCCGTTATTAGCTTTATTGCAATCGGACATACTCAACTCTTTTTAAACTCGTTAACTGAAGTAGAGCTCCTTTCCTCTTGAATGGTTTCCCAATCAATACTAACGGTAATATGAGCCCCGCGGACTTCTGATATGACCTCTATTGACTTCGCTTTACTTATACAATAAAGTTTCCAGTGGCCTACTGGATTCATATCAGATCTCCCGACCTACGATGTGAAACATTCATAGCGTGCAACCCCTAACACCCCGGCACTTGTAAGATGGTCATGGTCTATTTTTTTTTTCATCCTACTATCAGCCTTCCTGTAGCGACTAGACAGTCGGCAAGTGCGCTTAAATTCCTTAACGAGGCTAATTTGGGTTCACTTTTGTTGCAGCCCGCCATTTTGAAGTTTCATTTAAAGGTAACTTAAACCTGTGAGTCACCTCACAAATCCAACCTCCTGCTAGACTCCCGAAATAGACAAATTAGAGTCAGGGGACTTACACCCCATATGTTTCACACCTGTATCGGCGTGCAGTCACTCAGAGAATACCATGTTTGAAGCAACAGCATTTTAAATAAAAGAAGCGGGCTATAAGCGGGGTTTCCTGACAAACGTAAACCTTTAGGATAATACACCCGGAGCGCTTTGTCTACTGATGACCAATCAACTAGCTTATTGATTTGATCAAAGAAAGTATGCTTACACTTGCCTCTACTGGCTGAAATATCTGCAAAACTTAATTGATTATTTGTTTTGATGGCCACAACAATACTATTAAAACTCTTAACTTTAATTGATTAAAGAATCAACTTAATTTAACCTTTTTATAACACTATAAGGAACTTTGTATACCAAAGCTTAAAACTCTATTGCAACGGCCTCGTCTTGTATTTCAGTAGATAACAATTTTGGTTCTGTCGCGTTTGTTTTAAAGAAGTTCTTATTTTTAGTAACTGTAGTTAAAAAGTAGTTACTATCTTTAATATTTCGCCCAAGTTATTACCTTATTTTAAAGGCTATTGTTCTTCAGGAGAAGTCATCCTGTTATTTGTATATATGAAATGTCGATTTTCTTTGAGCTATCGGGATTTAGAAGAAATGATGCGTATAAGAGGAGCCAATGTCGATCACTCTACTTTACAGAGATGGGTTATTAAGTTTGTTCCTTTGATAGATCAAGAAGTAAGAAAAAGAAAAGGGAACGCCATATTAGGTGTGTTTTTTTTGCCAAGCAGTAAAAGCCTGCACTGGAAACTTTTGCCAATTGTTTGCCTCAAAATCCTTTATTACCATAAAGGTTAAGTCAAGTAAATTGTCAGCTTTATCAAATGTGACTTTTGTCTTAGTAACCCGCCTTATTTGCCTATTCAGGTTTTCTACACTGTTAGTCGTATAGATCATCCTGCGCACTGCAAAAGGATATTGAATATAGGTAAAATAGTCATGTATATCCTCTGTTTGAAGAGACTTAACCACATTGGGATAACTCTCTTGCCACGTTGCACAAAAGCTATCTAACTTAAATTTTGCCTCTTCCAACGTTGCATTACTATCAAAGTTGTTAAAAACCTCCTTAATATCATGGGCTAATGCCTGCTTATCACGAGGTCTTACTTTATTTAAAATGTTTCTTTGTTTGTGCACAACGCATCTTTGAAAATCTGAACCAGGAAACTGAAAACGTGCTGTATCACTCAGACCAGGTAAACCATCTGCAACAACTAAATCTACTTCATTTACACCTCTTTTTTGCAATTTTAAGAAGTATTCGCCCCATACATTATGGCTTTCTGTTGGATTTACTTCCAGAAGCAACAACTCTCGCGTATTATCTTCTTTTACTCCATATATCACGTGTACAGCCTCTTTACTGTAAGAATTATTCCGTTTTAAACTCACATAAAGGGCATCGCAATATAGAACTTTATAATACGCATCTAGCTCTCTTGATTCCCAATTGGTTCTTATCTTATGAAAAGATTCTGACAAGTTATTAACTGTTTCATAGCTCATTTCTTCGCCAAAAAAGTCCTGCATTATATCCGAAACATCCCGACTGCTCAGACCTTTTCTGTATAACAACAATGCCAACTCATTGACCTGTTCTTGCTGCATTTTAAGCAATTCTATCGTCATAGGCTTGAAATGGCCACTACGAGTCCTTGGAATGTTAACCAGAAGGCTGTTCTTATTTAGGGCCTTAAAGCTCCGAGGATAGGTACCATTGCCTATGTCATTACTGCCATGAGCACCTTTTAAATAAGCTTCCCTTTCTAGCAACATCAGGATCTCTAGAACTTTCACTGTGAAGGTTTCTATCGTAAAAACATCTTGACTCACTAGAAGGTTTTGTATCCCGGCCATCAGCATCGCCTCGCATCTTTTTTCTCTTGTTTGTTGCGTCATCGTAGCATCAATTAAGTGTATTTTACAATTTATTATTTGTTTGTAAAAACACACCTAATATGGCGTTCCCAAAGAAAACCAGTTAGTAGTAGCTGGAGAATGGATGAAACGTATGCTTGGTTTTAAGAATTTCATCGTCATCAGGAATAAGCGAAATTATGAGGTCAGAGAATGTCCATGAGGAAGAAGAGGGTACTGGTAAATAGGCTAGCGCAAGTAGAGAAGGCGACTTATCTAGATCTAGAACTTCACGAACTTTATCAGGCCACTTTTGTTCAATTTCTTTAAATTGTACGTCAAATGCCTCTTTGTTATTACATTGAGCAGCTACAGCTAAAGGGATTTTACCCTGATAATTTTTTTGAAAAAAATAATCCTGATTACCTGTATCAATGAACTTTTTTACTAGCGGTTCCACTAATCCTTTAAAGTTACATTGACTAACTAGATGCAACGATGTGAAACCTGTTTGTGGATGTCGACCTCTAACGTCTATATCATGCTGATCTAATAAAGACTTAGCCATTGAGACGTTATCCTTATCTAATGCGAGCAACAATGCAGTGAATTTATTCCCAAC
Organism: Octonoba sinensis; assembly: GCA_038502835.1. Taxonomy (NCBI): domain Eukaryota; kingdom Metazoa; phylum Arthropoda; class Arachnida; order Araneae; family Uloboridae; genus Octonoba; species Octonoba sinensis. The sequence continues at coordinate 84,261,989 of CM076605.1, read as the reverse complement.
ATTTTTATTATCAAACGTATGCTTTTCATAATCAAACCTACCCTTCTGTGCAAGTAGAAAATCGAATATGGCTTCATTGTTTAGTTCTATAGACAGACCAAGCGGTGTCCAGCCGGTTCTACCAGGCGAATCTGGAAACTTATCTTTATATTCAAAATTTTTTCCTGTTTTTATGTCATCATTAATGCGATGAAAAACAATCTCTACGTTTTTACAATCAAGACTACGTATTGCATCATGTAAGCAAGTTGATCCATTCTTCTTCAAGCTAATATTTGGAGACTTACTTATTCTATCAAGTAGCTGCTGGCTATTCTTTATTGGTGTACCGAACTTATTTTTTTTATCACACCAATAGGCTGCTTGCAGAATAACTAGTAGAAATAACATTACGCCTGCTTGACGCCATCCATTGCGCGGCGATATGTTAGAATTGTATCGTATGCTTAATCATGGTCTTAAAATTTCTTTATTTATGAAACTATTATTAGGAACGAAAAGCGCTTGCTTAACTACTTATTCAAAGATAAACCATTTAGTTACACCAAAGTTGATGCCTTACCTACCACCCTATGCTAATTTTTTCTATTAGAGCAGTTACTTCTATGTTTCTTCTTAACTATACAAAATTAACGCTAAAAAAAATTCCCAAAAATTCCCAAAAATTCCCAAAAATTCTAAACCATTTTTAGAAGAAAAAATGAGACTACTTAAGTATAACTTTTAGCTTGTAGATCCAAAGGTAGATCTAAACTATTCAATTACTGTATGGAAAGTAATCAACAGAAATAGATAGATAGGTTTAAGTGGTCCAACCATTTCTTGACTCTAGCTCTTGTCTGCAGCCCACATAGTGGGATGAGTTTATGATTTTCCCGCTGGGAAAGGGCTTGATTTTTTACTTACTTTTTGATCAAGCCCAAAATGGCTTATTCCACTTTAGATAGCCGAACCGATACCCTAATACCTTCTATATCGATTTCAGATCCTTCTAGTTTAGGAACAAATTGCAATTGTACAGCTTGCGTTTCCGTACAAATATAGGATTCATAAGTGGCTATAGCCTGACAGATATTTTTTTATTTTCCTGAATATCAATTACTATCTTATCTTGAATATCAAAGTTCAGTGTCTTACGTAATTGTTGAATGCGGTGCACAAATTCACGTGCCATCCCTTCTTCCCGCAGCGCATCATCCAAGTTCGTATCTAATGCAATGGTTATAGCACCCTCTGTAGCTATATACCATCCAGGTATATCTTCTGTAATAATCGATATATCTGCCAAAGTAAGGGGAATAACCTCCCCTGGCAAGTGTAATAGGTGGGTATGGCCTTGCTCTAAAGCATAAATTTCAGCTGGGGTTAAAGCTAAAATAGCCGCAGTCAGTAGTTTCATTTTAGAGCCATATCGTTTGCCTAAAAGTGAGAAATTGGGTTTGGCTTTTTTAAAGTTATGGGCATCATCTAAATAATGCACTTGCTTAACATTAATTTCTGTTTTAATCAGCTCTTCTAAACGAGACCATCCAACTGAACCAGATAAACCCGCAATACGTATACTAGGCAAAGGTTGGCGCACTTTGATTTTATGCTTTTTACGTAAAGCATGGGCCAACGAAACAATTTTTTGTACCTCACCCATCTCTTTTTCTAGGACTGGATTTAAAGCTGCTTCGACTACCACTGGAAAATCTGCTAAATGTACAGAGCTATGTGGCTCTTTTTCAGTAACATCATTCAACGCTTGATAAAGATAATCTGCATAAAAAGGTGCTATAGGCGCCATAAGTTTGGCAACCGTTATCAGGCAATGATAGAGGGTCTGATAAGCAGCTTCTTTATCTTTATCGTGGCTATTTTTCCAAAATCTTTTTCTATTAAGTCGTACATACCAATTGCTTAAATCATCTATTACAAAATCTTGAACCATTCTGGCCGCTAGTGTAGGCTCATAGTGGTCATAGGCTTCCGTTACGGCTTTAATAAGTGTATGCGAGCGGGAAAAAACCCATCGGTCACTTTCGTTTAAATCACTATGGTCAACCAAACTTTTATCAAAATAAAACTGATCTAGATTGGCGTAAAGGGTAAAAAAGTTATAGGTACTATGGAGCGTAATGAAAAATTTACGTGCTGCTTCTGCGACACCTGCTGTGTCAAACTTTAAGTTATCCCACGGATTGGAATTGCTCATCATATACCAACGTATGGCATCTGGACCATATTGGGTCAATAGCTCCATTGGATCAATGGTATTACCAATGCTTTTAGACATTTTATTGCCCTGTTTATCCAATACAAGTCCATTAACTACTACATTTTTAAAGGCGGGTATCTCAAAGAGTAAAGTAGAAATAACATGTAGGGTAAAAAACCATCCTCTAGTTTGATCTATCCCTTCTGCAATAAAATCAGCTGGAAAGCCTTTTTCAAATATTTCTTGATTTTCAAATGGATAGTGCCATTGTGCACAAGGCATGGCACCGGAATCGAACCAAACATCTATAACAGCGGTTTCTCGATACATAGGCAACCCATTACTACTGACTAGTACAATGTCATCTACATAGGGACGGTGTAAATCAATAGTTGCGGGTAATGGCGCTTTCATATAGCCAGCCAATACGGCTTGCTCTACTTCAAAGCTTAACTCAGCTATAGAACTGATGCATTTTTCTTCTTTTTGATCAAGGGTACGCCAGATAGGGAGGGGAATACCCCAATAGCGTTCACGGCTTAGGTTCCAATCTACTAGGTTCTCTAGCCAATTGCCAAATCGCCCTTTGCCTACAGCAGCAGGGTTCCATTGAATGGTATCATTTAATTCAATCAGTAATTCTTTATAAGCAGTGGTTTTAATAAACCAGGCATCTAATGGGTAATAAAGAATAGGTTTATGGGTACGCCAACAATGGGGATAGCTGTGTTCATATTTCTCTACTTTAAAGGCTTTATTTTCTTGCTTGAGTTTACCAGCAATCAGTAGATCTACAGCAGGTAAAGTGGTATCTGTTTCATAAGCTGCCTTGACATAACGTCCAGCAAAATCAGTAATTTCTGGTACAAAACGACCTTGCCTATCTACAATTGGAACAGACTCGCCCGCTGGATTGGTTACCATAATAGGCGCAATATTTTCTTTTTGGGCAATACGGTAATCATCTGCACCAAAGGTAGGTGCAATATGGACAATACCTGTTCCTTCTGTAGTGGTTACAAAATCAGCTGCAATCACTTTAAAAGCCTCCCCTTTGGGCTGCACATAAGGCAAAAGCTGCTCATACCGTAAGCCTACTAAATCTGCCCCTGTATAACGGGCCACAATCTTCCAAGGCAAAGTAGTAGGATCAGGCTGATAGTCCTCACAGCTAGCCTCCTCACCTGTAAAAAAACGTTTCACAGCATCCTCTGCCAGTATAACTTGAATAGGCAGATGGGTATAGGGATTAATGGTTTCGACTTTAACATAGGTAATCGTAGCCCCTACCGCTAGGGCACTATTGGCAGGCAGGGTCCATGGCGTAGTTGTCCAGGCAAGAAAATATTCATTTTCCTTGTATTTAAATTGAGCCACAATAGAGATATCTTTGACCAACTTATAGCAACCTGGCTGGTTTAATTCATGAGAACTGAGCCCTGTACCAGTACTTGGTGCGTAAGGCTGTATGGCATAGCCTTTATAGATCAATTCTTTATTATAAAGTGCTTTTAACAAATACCAAACAGACTCAATATAGTCGCGCTCATAGGTGATGTAAGGATTCTGGCTATCTTTCCAATAGCCCAACTGCTTATTCAGCGCTTCCCACTCGCTTTTGTAAGCCATAACCGTTGCGCGACAGGCCTGATTATAATCAATAATGCTAATTTTTTTGCCAATATCTTCCTTGGTAATACCTAGTTTCTTTTCTACTTGAAGCTCTACTGGTAAACCGTGGGTATCCCAACCACTTTTGCGGCGTACATAGTAGCCCTGCATGGTTTTATACCTAGTAAAGAGGTCTTTCACAGTCATGGCCAAAATATGATGTACACCCGGTGCACCATTGGCTGAGGGAGGGCCCTCAAAAAAGACAAAAGGCGGATTGTCTTCGCGCTGCTGCATAGAGCATTCAAATGTTTTTTGGGAAGTCCAAAAAAGGTCGATTTCTTTTGCAATTTCTAACAAATTGAGCTGCGCTTGCGTTTTATACCTTTTCATCTATATCTACCTAATTAGACCTATAATTTAAATAGACTTCTTGCGAAACTCTACTTCTGTTGGTAATTTACACGTCGATCCGGTGCTTAAGTCCTGACCTACATTTAGTACACTGCGGCTTTGCGCGCCATGTCCCCTACAGATTCCGCAGCATAAGCGCGTTTCGCAAGAAGTCTAATACTATTGTGCAATTTAGTGAAAAAGTTATAGGGAATGCATGGATCGTTTCGCATAGAAATTATACAAACCCTATGCATAAGCTAGGTTATGCTAAAAAAGCATTAGATTTGTTTATAAAATAGGAGGAATCATTGGCCAATATGGCCATACTATTGGTATGGCGTTTATACCAAAAGATTCCTTAATTTTTTAATGAGCAGCAACGAGTCCTTCTACATAACTTTTAACGCATCTCTATGTTATTAGATTTTGAAAAACCCATTGTTAAACTTGAAGAAAAGCTTGCTAAGATGCAAGAAGCTGCTAAAGCGCAAAATGCACCAGCGCTTATGGCTGCGATTGCTAAATTATCCAATGATATCAAGGTATTACAAAAGAGAACCTTTCAAAATCTAACCAGGTGGCAACGGGTTCAGCTGGCTCGCCATCCAGATAGGCCCTATACACTGGACTACCTCCAACAGATTACAGAAAATTTTGTCGAATTACATGGAGATCGTTGTGCAGGGGATGATCAAGCAATGGTGGGTGGGTTTGGTACTATAAATGGGAAAACCATGATGTTCATTGGCCACCAAAAAGGAAGAACTACTAAGGAACGACAAATGCGTAACTTTGGCATGCCGAACCCAGAAGGCTACCGCAAAGCGCTCCGTCTAATGCGTTTGGCAGAAAAATTTAACAAACCGATTATTACTTTTATAGATACACCGGGTGCCTACCCGGGACTAGAAGCAGAAGAACGTGGTCAAGCAGAAGCCATTGCCAGCAATATTCAAGCGATGTTTGGTTTACGTGTGCCTATTATATCGATTGTGATTGGAGAAGGCGCATCAGGTGGAGCTTTAGGCATTGCAATAGGTGACTATGTGCTGATGTTGGAACATACTTGGTATTCGGTTATTACACCTGAATCTTGTTCTTCCATTCTATGGAAGAGTTGGGATTACAAGGAGCAAGCTGCAGAAATGTTGCAAGTAACTGCTAAAGATATGTCTAATTTTCGCCTAGTAGATGGCCTTATTAAAGAACCTATAGGGGGAGCGCATAGAGATTTGCCAGCCGCAGCAGCACTTATTAAGGAAAGTATTCTCGACCATTTAAAAAAATTATCCAGTAAATCTATGGACACTTTACTCCAAGAACGAACGGAAAAGTTTTGTGCGATGGGTAAAATCGGTTAAGTGGTCTATATGCAGCCCAAAAGCGCAAAGCAAATATTTGATTTGTTTCCAGGCATATGGAAAATAGCTAGGCGTGTAACTGCCGCGCTTCCAGCGCAAAATGCTATAGCACATGGTGGCTACGGGCTTTTTATTTTATCAAAAAATTCCCCTGATTTAATTTTATATTCAGAAAAAGTTACTATACACCTCTCAAGCACTACCCATATAGGTAGACAGCAATATCAATATATCTACGATAGAGCTAGCGCATCTTTATCTAAACACTTTCACGATGGAAGATTGTTTTATAGATTGAATCTACAAGATGGTCAAATCAGTGGTACACATCTATGTATTCGAGATAGCTACTTATCAAACTATAGATTTGAAACGGATAAATTTAGTATTACTTACGTAGTTGATGGCCCATTAAAATGCTATAGGATAACAACTGTATATACACGTATGCCTTATAAAGAGGCAATGGCTCTAGGTATAACCTAAGCCAGCATCACCCAAGCAATGCATTAACTATCTTCATCTTTATCCTTGTTTTTCTCTTTTTCTCTTTCTTCTTCCTTAGTTTTACACACCTCTAGAGCCTGTTTGGCTGCTTTTTCTAATGCCGCTCCTATCTCTGGTCCTAAGTATGTGTTGGCTATCTGCACATCTATGGCCAGGGTGTCTTGCACCATATGCTGAACTTCTGTTAAATGGATATAACCTGCTGCATGACGTAAATCATAGAGCCGTTCGACCAGTTTGATAAATAGCACAGAAAGCTGTACGTGATTCTCCTTAAGTGCTTCTTTCAATCGATTCTTCACATACAGCAACGAAGGATGATCCAAGTCTTGACGCTTATCTATACCTACTACATTCAATACAAAGGCATAGACGCCCAAATTATAATATTCCTTGATAATTAAGGAAGGGGCAAACAGGTACGACGGACCAATCCATAGAGTAAAGTTGAATAAATAACTGAGAAACAAACGTATTTGATTGTCGACATAGTATATATACTATGTCGACAGAACCATACAAAACACTGGTTAAATAGGTGTAAATATGAACAAGTTAAGTAATGTTAAACACCTATAAATCAGTCAAATAAATCTAAAACTTACGTTAATTGTAACATTAAAGCTAAACTAATACCTATTTAGACATATCCCAAAAATCACTACGGTAGCCATTTATATAGTCCAATGATGCTGTTACCAAAGTTACTTTTAAATAAGGTATACTATTGTAGTAATTTAACCTATCCACGACCAGAGCGAGCTCCACCAACTCCTATGTTTTACAGCAGGAGCGGTTGTAGTAGTACTAGCAGTGGGCCTTGTCGATCTACTTGTAGTCGCTATAGGCTTAGAAGTAGCAATGGAAGGTGTACTGGTAATACCTGTTGCTTCAGTTTCCGTATCCCATATTTTATCATACTGACCGAAATCAAAATCGAGATAGACATCTGTTCTCTGCTGACCACTACCCCCAAGCATCTCCGTCATTTCATCATTAAAGGATGCTATACTGGAAGTGCGGATAGTTGCTCCTTCTGTAGTAATCTTTGTCGATCTACTTGTAGCCGGTATAGGCTTAGCAGTAGCAATGGAAGGTGCACTGGTAATACCTGCTGTTTCAATTTCCGTATCCCACATTTCATCATCTATTTCATCGTCATAGTCCCAATGGGAATCTCTCCACTTCCAATGACCACCACCCCCAAATTTCTCCGATATTTCATCATTAAAGGATGCTATACTAGTAGTACGAATAGCTGCTCCTTCTTCTGCAACCGTAGGTACTGTTGTTGACCCACGTTTACTAGACCTATACCGCCTAGGCATTTGCGTTGGCATATCATCAAAGGGGGGGAAATATTTTTTTCCGTCCCGAAGCACATAAATATTATAACCTGTAGCCCAACCTCTATTGACCCAAGGCTTAGTTGATCTTGGATCAATAGCTGACAAAATTCGGCTTTGGGTTGCAAGATCCATGCCAACCGGCTGTAACATAGTTGTGCCGTTTATTGCCAAAATTGAATGAGTGACACCGCTAGGTAAGTCTATTAAGGCGGATGCTGAACCAGTAGGATGAAGTACATCAGAACCCATCCTTAGGCTTCCCTTGGTACTTGAACAAGAAGAAAAAATATTAAAACTTAATACTCCAACGTATAGCAGGGCATTAACATGTATAATGCTTTTCATAGCTAATTTTATATTTTACCAATGTTAACATTACAATCAGCATCAATCTGTACTAATTTAGCTCTGATCTCAGAGTTACTATACATTCAGTCTTTTAAGTGTAGTGTGCCAGATCTACTTTTCTAATAGGCGTTACATTCAACTGTTTTACTATAATAGAACTACAAGATTGGAACCAAGATTAGCACAATAAAGATGATTAAAATAATATTACATTGTTTTATGACTCTATAAATATAATGGACTGAAGAAATCGGACAAAAATCTTTTACTTTATTTTCCGTATGGTATAGTTTTAAAGTCATAAAATAAATTAATCAGATGGGAAGAAAAAAGATTAGGCATTTTAGTTCGGAAGAAAAGACTAAAATAGTATTAACTTTACTAAAAGAAGATTTAACGGTAGCCGAGTTATCGTCCAAATATGGTATCACTAGTAAAACTATTCAAAATTGGAAACGTCAGTTTTTAGAAAATGCTTCAGTAGCTTTTGATCCATCGAAAGTTACTAGTGTTTATAAGGATGAAATACAGGCTCTTAAGCATCAAAATGATGAGCTTGCTAAAGCCTTAGGTAAGGCTACCGTTGAGCGAGATTGGGCAGTGGGAAAGCTAAAGAGCTTGGATTTCTTAAGTAAGAAAAGTCTTGTCAGATCCAAGTTTCCTAAATTACCCAAGGCAAGGCAATGTGCATTATTATCGATAAATCGCTCTTTGATATATTACACATCTAAGAAATTAAACAACTGTAATACAGCTGTTTTAAACAAAATAGATTCGATTTACAGGGAACATCCGGAATATGGTTATCGCTATATATACAATCAACTACAAGAGGATGGGTTTAATGTAGGCAGAGATCGTGTGCTTAAGTATATGGGTGTACTGGGTATATCGGCTATTTATCCAGGTAAAAAGCGCTCTATTTCTTGTAAAGATGCTCAGCATAAAGTATATAGTTACCTGTTGGATAAATATTGGGTGAACTCTGGTAAGACAAAGCAGGTGCATGTACCTAAATCGAATAAGGTTTGGAGTGGGGATATTACTTATATTCGAACCAATACTGGTTATATGTATCTTTCGGCTATTATAGACTGGCATAGTAAAGCCATACTAAGTTATAAATTATCCAATACTATGGATACAACGCTTGTCACAGATACTTTGGAAGAAGCACTTAGTAAATATCCTGCACCAGCGTTCTTTAATAGTGATCAAGGTAGCCAGTATACTAGTCATAAGCATACAGATCTATTAAAAAATCATAATGTTCAAATCTCCATGAATGGAAGAGGTAGAAGTATTGATAATATTGTAATAGAAAGATTTTTTAGAACCCTAAAATATAATTGCATCTTTATCAATGAGTTTAAAAATATTAAGGCATTAAAAGAAGGAATTAGCAGTTACATTACTAAATATAATTATAAAAGGTTTCATTCTAGTATTAACTATCAAAAACCTATGAACGTTTATCTTAACCATTTAAAAATGGTAAGCTAGTAAAGGGGAAAAAACAGGAAAGAAAAGTAAGAAAAAAATGTCTGAAGAAACCAGTCCACTATAGTAAATGTAGAGATAAATCTGCAGCGCATGCCTTTTTTAATAAATCTATCACAGAAAACAATCTTCCTAATAAGGTGATAATTGATAAAAGTGGTAGTAATAAAGCTGCTCTTGATGCTATAAATACAGAACTTGACCAAGATCATAAAATTCAAATATGTCAAAGCAAGTACTTGAATAATATAGTTGAACAAGATCATAGGTTTATCAAAAAACGGCTAAAGCCTATGCTGGGTTTTAAGCGTTTCGATGCTGCAGCTATTACCATTATGGGGATAGAAAACATTCGTATGATTCAAAAAGGACAAGTAATTGGGGCTAAGAATCATCTTTCTACTTTTGAGAACTTTGCTATCTTAATGACCGCATAATATTCAAAATTTCAGCTAAAGAGAGAGATATACAAAAAGAAATTATAGACGCGACAGAGCCGGAATTACAGCTTATGGACTAAAAGAGAAAAAACCCTCTATAACTAATATATATATGAATGATTTACAATAAGTCTAATCCAGAATTGACGTTATTAGTATAATCTATATATTGCAAACGTACGACGGGTACGTGCCAACTTAAGGCAATATATTGTATTACAGCTATCTGTATAGACCGTTGGTGTGGCCCCTTGCTACCAGCCTTCATATCTTAACTTTATTGAATATCAAATTATTGTTAAAGTAGTTCTGACGAAGTCCGCTCTTAAGCCCCCACTATTTTCTAAACAGATAGTAGCATAATTTTTATTTTCTCTAAAAATAGAATAAATTTACACTCATCAAATTGATGTTGATCTCGTAGCTCAGCTGGTAGAGCATCTCCCTTTTAAGGAGAGGGTCCTGGGTTCGAGTCCCAGCGGGATCACATTGCCAAAATGGTTACCAAACTTCGTTAAGTCTCTTTCTAGCCCGTATACTGGCTTATGACTTCCCTCCCACTGAAATAGTCACTTAATAGTAAGTCGCTAAGGCGCTCTTTAACAAAGCGTTTGACTTTTTACTTGCTTTTATCAAGCAAAAAATAGAATAAATTTCTTTACGTATCGCATAACCAAATTCAGTCTACTATGCATCTCCCGCACATCCTTGCCTACTTTAGTGACTTAGTAGCCGTTACAGCAGGCCGAGTAGTAGCTGAAACAGCTAATTTGCCCATAACAGAACTCAGCATAGACAGCAGGAGTAAAACCCTTACACCATTTCCGCTTTTTTTTGCAATGGTAGGTATTAACCACAATGGTCATGATTATATAACAGAAGCGTATAACAAAGGCATACGTCAGTTTGTAGTAAACCACTCATACAACTACTCTATCATAGAAACATACAACGATGTAAATATTCTAGCCGTAACGGATACATTAGAAGCCTTACATCAATTTATTACTTTTTACCGATCAAAATATCGCTTACCGCTGTTGGGTATTACAGGCAGCAATGGCAAAACGACTGTCAAGGAGTGGATGCATGAATGGTTATCCAGAAGGTACAAAACCGTTAGCAATCCACACAGTTATAATTCTCAAGTGGGTGTACCACTTGCTGTAAGTTTGTTACAGCCTGACCATGAATATGGAGTTTTCGAAGCAGGTATTTCGCAAACAGGTGAAATGGAAAAATTGGCTCGACTTATTCAACCCACCCATGGACTACTGACCAACATTGGCCCTGCGCACAGCCAAGGCTTTCAAAACATTAGGCAAAAGATTGAGGAGAAATTAAAATTGTTTACCAGCTGTAGCACCATTTACTATTGTAAAGACCATCTACTGATTCACCTAACCCTTGCACAACTATATGGAAAAGTACTGGTAAATTGGTCTTTTCACAACCCAACAGCAGATTATCTGGTTACCTGCAAGCGGCTAGCCAACCAAACCACATTACAAATTACTAGATCAACCAAAAGCAATACGTTTGTAACCCCTTTTCAAGATAGTGCTTCCATAGAAAATATCACCCATTGTCTGGTCTATCTACTAGACAATGGGTTTGATCCAGCACAACTGCAACGTTCACTGCTGCAGCTTAAAGCTATACCGATGCGCATGACCCTTAAAGCTGGCATCCATCGGTGTCAGATTATAGATGACACCTACACCAATGATATAGTCAGCCTAAGGATTGCATTAGATTTTATGCAACAACAACAGCCTACCAAACAAACGGTTATTCTATCTGATATGCTCCAATTTGCCACACCTGATCACCAGCTTTATCAGGAACTAGCTATATTATTGGCCAAATATGCAATCGATCGATTGATTGGTATTGGACCAGTTATCAGCTACTACAGCACCCTTTTTTCGATCTCAGAAACTATTTTTTTTAATAGCGTAGAAGCATTTATAGCAGAAAAGCCATCCTTTAAAGATGAAACCATCTTAGTAAAGGGGGCACGTACCTTTCGGTTAGAACGCGTGGTGCAAACGATAGAAAAAAATACCCATGGAACGATTTTAGAGATAGATATGCATGCGATTAGGCATAACCTCTCCTACTTTAGAAGGCAACTAAAAGTAGGTACCAAAATCATGGCTATGGTCAAGGCCTCCACCTACGGCAGTGGCAGCAGTAGTTTTGAACTCGCTTCTGCACTACAGCGCCATGGTGTTGAATATCTGGGAGTTGCCTATATGGACGAGGGTATTTGGTTGCGCCAAAAAGGCATTACTTTACCAATTATAGTGATGAACCCAACAGACGATCACTTTGATGCCATCCTAAACTACCATTTAGAACCAGAAATATACAGTTTAACATTATTGGATGAACTAGCTTGTTTTATAGCAGAAAGATCGATCCAACCTATACCCATCCACCTTAAACTAGAAACGGGCATGCACCGTTTGGGCATAGCGGAAAGAGCGCTAGACCAGCTCATAAGACAACTACAACAAATGCCTTGTCTACATATCGTGAGTATCTTTAGCCATTTAGCCGCTTCACAAGCAGATGTACACGATTCGTATACCTACTTGCAAGTAGAAAAGTTTATACAGATGACGGAATATATAGAAAAACATCTGTCAATCAATCCTTTAAAACATATTTTAAATACCAATGGTATACTACGTTTTCCCCAGTTTCAATTTGATATGGTACGACTAGGGATTGGGTTACATGGTGTAGGGGTTGCGCCAACCATACGGCCCTATCTACTACCAGCCAGTACGCTTAAGACTACCATCTCACAGGTCAAATCTATTCAAAAAGGCGATAGCATAGGATATGATCGAAAAGCTATAGCCACGCAAGCTATGACGATTGCGACCATACCGGTAGGTTATGCAGATGGTTTCAGCAGATCATTTGGCTGCGGAAAAGGTAGCGTAATCATTCAAGGTCATGAATGTCCTATTATAGGCAATGTATGTATGGATATGGCTATGGTTGATGTGACAGGTATAACGGTAAAACGTGGTGATGAAGTGATTATTTTTAGTGCAGCACACTCTATAGATCTACTAGCGGAACGGTTAGGTACCATTTCTTACGAATTGCTCACGCAAATAGGCCCAAGGGTAAAACGCATTTATTATACCTAATCATACTTTATTATACGCTAGGCATGACCTAAATTTGAAATAATAAAAACATTAGTATCTTGATTATTTATTTTAAAATAGCATTTATACGCTAAACCATTATGCAAGCAAAGCTACTGTATCTATTCAGCGGTATGGCAATGGTATCCATTCAGCCTTCTGGCAATACCTGCCTAAAAACAAGAAAAAACCGTCCCTTGTAAAAAGTTGCAATCAGAAAGCACATCTTGCAGCTGATCAGAAAAACAGTTTCATGGAGCATAGGGTGGCTACTGATTTTCCAGCTGTAAGGTGTACGTTCAACAACTTTTTGCATAGGGCTTGATTTTTTGGCTACTTGTTGATCAAGCAAAAAGGTATGATATACATTGCTTGCTTAGCCTTTAGACATTAATTCCTCTATTGCTTCTGCCTCTATAGGAATATTTTCTGTTAAATTTTGCACACCATTTGCGCTTACGATCACATTATTTTCTAGTCGTATACCTATATTTTCCTCCTTAATGTAGATGCCCGGTTCTATTGTGAGCACCATATTGGGTAAAATGATGCCATGGGTATCACCTAGGTCATGGGTACTCAGTCCCAGATGATGCGAAATGCCATGCATGAAATATTTTCTATAGGCTGGTGCTGTTTTAGATTGGTTTTTTATATCTATAGCATCTATAAGGTTGAGTGCTACCAATTCACCCTCTACCCATTCACCAACTGCTTTATGATAATCTAAAAAAGATAGCCCTGGGCGTAATATTTCCTGGGCAGCTTTTAATATCCGTAGCACGGCATTATATACGTTTCGTTGTCTAGTTGTAAATTTCCCATCAATAGGTATAACGCGTGTAAGATCAGCTGAATAATTAGCATATTCTGCACCTACATCTATTAGTAGCAATCCGCCTGCTGGGCAGGATTGATCATTGTTGATATAGTGTAAAATACAACTATTCGCACCGCTGGCTACAATAGGGGCATAGGCAAACCCCCTTGAACCTCTTCGAAGAAATTCATATGAAAGCAATGCTTCTATTTCATATTCCATTACGCCAGGATGCACTATTGGTAAAATAGATCGAAATCCAGCTTCTGTAATATGGCAGGCCTCTTGTATGAGTGCAATTTCGATTTCGTCCTTTATGCCACGCAGTTGTTGCATAATGGGTGCAATGCGTGCATATTGATGCAGGGGATATTGCTCCTTGCACCAGCTGATAAAACGTCTGTCTCTAGTTGCGATAGGACGATTTGCCCTTGGATGTTCATTCGTGTTAAGGTATATCTGATCGGCTAACCCCATTAGGATATGAAAAACTTGCTTAAACGCGCTGGTCCAGTGCACCATAGCAATTCCACTAATGGCAGTGGCTTCTTCTTTGGTGTACTTGTTTCCTTCCCAGGTGGCTAATTGTGCGTCTGTTTTTTTTATAAATAAAATTTCTTTCCATTCCTCTTTTGGGGCATCTGGGTAGAGCAGTAAAATAGTTTCTTCTTGATCTATACCAGAAAGGTAAAACAGATCACTGTTTTGCACAAATGTCATAGTCCCATCTGTGTTTTTGGGCATCAGGTCATTGGCATGTAACACTACTAAGCTATTGGCATGAAGATGCGTTACCAGTTTTTTTCTGTTTTGTATAAATAGATTTCGATCAATAGTTCTATAACGCATGGGATTTGTTTAAAAAGTTATATAATGGACTGAAGAAATCGGACAAAAATCTTTTACTTTATTTTCGGTATGGTATAGTTTTAAAGTCATAAAATACATTAATCAGATGGGAAGAAAAAAGATTAGGCATTTTAGTTCGGAAGAAAAGACTAAAATAGTATTAACTTTACTAAAAGAAGATTTAACGGTAGCCGAGTTATCGTCCAAATATGGTATCACTAGTAAAACTATTCAAAATTGGAAACGTCAGTTTTTAGAAAATGCTTCAGTAGCTTTTGATCCATCGAAAGTTACTAGTGTTTATAAGGATGAAATACAGGCTCTTAAGCATCAAAATGATGAGCTTGCTAAAGCCTTAGGTAAGGCTACCGTTGAGCGAGATTGGGCAGTGGGAAAGCTAAAGAGCTTGGATTTCTTAAGTAAGAAAAGTCTTGTCAGATCCAAGTTTCCTAAATTACCCAAGGCAAGGCAATGTGCATTATTATCGATAAATCGCTCTTTGATATATTACACATCTAAGAAATTAAACAACTGTAATACAGCTGTTTTAAACAAAATAGATTCGATTTACAGGGAACATCCGGAATATGGTTATCGCTATATATACAATCAACTACAAGAGGATGGGTTTAATGTAGGCAGAGATCGTGTGCTTAAGTATATGGGTGTACTGGGTATATCGGCTATTTATCCAGGTAAAAAGCGCTCTATTTCTTGTAAAGATGCTCAGCATAAAGTATATAGTTACCTGTTGGATAAATATTGGGTGAACTCTGGTAAGACAAAGCAGGTGCATGTACCTAAATCGAATAAGGTTTGGAGTGGGGATATTACTTATATTCGAACCAATACTGGTTATATGTATCTTTCGGCTATTATAGACTGGCATAGTAAAGCCATACTAAGTTATAAATTATCCAATACTATGGATACAACGCTTGTCACAGATACTTTGGAAGAAGCACTTAGTAAATATCCTGCACCAGCGTTCTTTAATAGTGATCAAGGTAGCCAGTATACTAGTCATAAGCATACAGATCTATTAAAAAATCATAATGTTCAAATCTCCATGAATGGAAAAGGTAGAAGTATTGATAATATTGTAATAGAAAGATTTTTTAGAACCCTAAAATATAATTGCATCTTTATCAATGAGTTTAAAAATATTAAGGCATTAAAAGAAGGAATTAGCAGTTACATTACTAAATATAATTATAAAAGGCTTCATTCTAGTATTAACTATCAAAAACCTATGAACGTTTATCTTAACCATTTAAAAATGGTAAGCTAGTAAAGGGGAAAAAACAGGAAAGAAAAGTAAGAAAAAAATGTCTGAAGAAACCAGTCCACTATACTACCTACCACACAAAAATCGTTCCTTGCCTTATAAAAGTAGCTGTAAACTGCGCTTTCTGATCGCAACTTTTTACAAATGGTATAACCATCTTTAAAATGAGCAGACTGCAATCATGATTTGGTTTAATAGATTAAAGAAAATATATTTGCTCTAATCTACATCAACCTCTTTAAAGCCAATGAAATCTAGACAAATAGTACTTTTTTTGACCATTGTTGCTGCCTTGCTTTCACTCTATTATCTTTCTTTTACTTTTGTAGACTACCGGGTGCAACGCCAAGCAGCACAACAAGCAATGGATGAACAGGGCAGAATAGACTTTGATAAAAGTCAGGCATATTTAATGCATATATGGAAAAAACCTGTTTACAAGCTGCTTGGTTCTGTCTATACCTATGAAGAGGTAAAGGAGCGTTCACTTAAACTAGGCTTAGATCTTCAAGGTGGTATGCATGTCACCATGGAGCTTGTTCCTGTGGAGCTTGTAAAAGGGTTGGCTGCCTATAATACAGATACTGATTTTTTAGAAGCGCTCCAATCAGCACAGCGGGAACGAGAAAAGGGTAGCCCTGGTTCTTTTGGCAAGCTTTTTGTAGCAGCCTATAAAAGGCTTGCCCCAAATGGCAATTTAATAGATATTTTTACTGCTGCTGGAGTAAGGTCTTATACTTTTTCTACTGAAGATGATGTTAAAAAAGCAATTGATCAAGAAATCGCAAATGCATTAGATCGTTCGCTTACCATTATAGGTTCTAGGTTAGACCGCTTCGGCGCTACACAAACCAACATTCAAAAGCTACCTGGCAATGCAAGGATTCAAATAGAGCTACCAGGTGTTACCAACCCGAAACGGGTTAGAAAATTACTGCAGGGTGTAGCACAATTGCGCTTCTGGGCAGTAGCAGAACCGAATACATATAGCTCAGCACTAGAAGCTGTCAATACTTTCTTACTGAACAAAGAAAAAACAACCATAACTGCAACCCTTCCCAAAGGGCTTACAAACGAGGAAAAAGCAAAACGCATGCCTAAGGAGTCCATACTCAAAAGGCTTTGCAAATACCCCTTCTCTTACACACTAGCCTATGCGCCTGAAGAGATGAGCCAAATAGAAGCCATACTACGCAGCAAAGAGGTTAAAGCTTTATTGCCTAAAGAGATTGTCTGGATGTGGGAAAAAAAAGCACACACCCTAAACGATGGAACCAAAGCCGTTACCCTTTATGCGATCAAAGGTAGGGATATGAAACCTCTTTTAGAGGGAGATATGATTACACATGCAGCCCAAGCCTTTGATGAAAATAGACAACCAGTTGTAAATCTACAAATGAATCAGAAAGGTGCACGTATATGGAAATACATTACGGCAAATCATATTGGTAAACGTATAGCTATAGCTTTAGATGATCGAGTTTACTCCGCACCAGTAGTCAATCAAGAAATTCCAAATGGTAACTCTCAGATATCCGGCCATTTTACTGTAGAAGAAGCCAAAGACTTAGCCAGTGTATTAACAACAGGCTCTTTGCCAGCACCCCTTAGGATGGTTGAAGAAGCCATTATAGGGCCAAGCTTGGGAAAAGTAGCACAAAGCCAAGGTCTTATCGCCACAGCAGTAGGTTTAGGCCTTGTGCTGCTTTTTATGTTCCTTTATTATGCAAAAGGAGGCATTATAGCCAATATAGCACTCTTATTTAATTTACTTTTTATTGTGGGCATTTTGGTAGAACTGGATGCTACCTTAACCCTACCAGGTATTGCTGGTCTTGTCCTTACGCTTGGTATGTCCATCGATGCGAATGTCTTGGTATTTGAACGAATACGAGAAGAACTCGCACAAAAAGTTCATATAAAAGAGGCCATCCAACGTGGATATGCCAAATCATATAGCTCTATTGTGGATGCAAATATTACCACCTTTCTTGCTGGGGTAATACTCTACTACCTGGGTCAAGGGCCGGTCCGTGGTTTTGCCCTTGTCTTAATGATTGGTATCCTCACTTCTGTATTTGCTTCTATATTTATTACAAGGTTGATTTTCTGCTTCTTTATGGACAACTGCCCTGCCCCAAATATAACCTTTTCTTATCCAGCTATACCTATGCTTTTTAAGAACGTACAGATTAATTTTATTAAAAATCGTCACCGTTTTTACGCATGCTCCTTATCATTTATAGCAGTCGGCGCTTTCTGCTTTTACCATTATAAAGGGCTTACCTTGGGGGTGGATTTTGCCGGAGGTCGTTCATACACGGTGCATTTTTCTAAGCCTATGGATGCTTCCTTACTCAAGGAAGGACTATCTACTAAATTTAAGAAAAGTGTAGAAGTGCGTACCTATGGCGCCAATAATGTGATGCAAATCACTACTAGCTATTTGCATCACGAGGATATTACCGCCTCCGATGAAAAGGTGCGCAATAAACTGGTTACGGCCTTGAAAGATTTAACCCAATTAACAGAAAATCATACTGCTTCAACCGATCATTATTTTAATATTACAAGTAGTACCAAAGTAGGTGCTACTGTGGCACAGGATGTCCAAAAAAGTGCAAAAAAAGCAATGATACTTGCTATATTGAGTGTATTTATTTACATTGTATTCCGCTTTAGAAGATGGGGATTTGGTTTAGCAGCTATATTAGCGCTTATACATGATGCTTTAGCAGTCATAGCTGGATTTTGTATAGCACGCGCTTTAGGCGTAAACTATGAAGTGAATGAAGTGTTCTTAGCTGCTATGCTCACAGTTATTGGCTATTCCATAAATGATACAGTGGTTATCTTTGACCGTATAAGGGAAAGATTAGCCAATAAGGCTACGGCTATACCCATAGCCATGATCAATGATGCGATTGGAGAAACGCTAAGTAGAACCGTTATTACCTCTTTTACAACATTATTAACTGTTGTTGTCCTTTTCCTCTTTGGAGGAGAAGCATTACGGAGCTTCTCTTTTGCATTACTACTAGGTGTATTATTTGGGACTTATTCTTCTATCTGCATTGCAGCCCCTCTTTTAGCAGATTTTGGTCGTAAGCTTTCTACGAATAAGGGGTAGATACGAACTAAATACCAAAATCGATAACGTAATGGCCTACAATAGGCATCATAACCCAAATCCATAAGGTATGTCTATGAAAATAAAACAAATTATTCCTATTTACATGGTCTTCAATGGCCTTGGAACGATAGTGCCCACTATTCTAGTGATTGGCTTTTCAATCACTTTATTTGACAAAGATACCAGTGGCATTTCTGCAGCCTATTTGGAGCCAGCTAGCTTATTAGGGATTGGTTTCGCTGGACTAATTGGAGGCTTTTTTTTCAAACGTTTTTCTTCTTATACCATAGGTATAGGCGCACTCTTATGTGCAACATCTACCTTGTTAATCTTGTCTTTATATAAGGATGTGAATTTGCGCATCTGGACCATTACATTATGGGCGCTTTCCTGCATTATGAGTATTGAGCATTCCAATGGTCTTGCTTTTATTAGTAGGCAAATAGGAAGACATGACAAGCCTTTCTTTTTTTCCACTTTTCAAATTTTTTTACAGTGTTTTAATGTGTTAGCACCTATAGTAGCTAAAAGCTTATTGGCAATCATGGGATTGAAAATGCTTCTATTACTTTGTAGCTTTATCTACATTTTGCGTATAATACCCTGGCAGCTATTCCGAAATCTTGGTGCAAAAGAGATCGCATTACAACCATCGGGCATGTTAACGGGCTTTAAGGAAATCGTTCAAAATCCTGGGCTATTACGCATAACTAGTTTTCGTCTGCTAAGCTATATAGCAACCATAGCCTATACGGTCAGTTTACCCATTTTGGTCGCAAGAATAGCTAACGGCAATAGTCAAGTCAACGCACAATTGCATAGCTATAGCATCAGTATGATGCATCTAGGCTTTATTGTAAGTGGCATATGTGGTTCATGGATCTTAAAAAGAAAACCTAAATGGATCATTTGTTTTTTTAATATTAGCCCTATTTTTATCGTACTAGCTTCGATTATGGCTTTTTATGTGAGGCAACCCTGCTATCTTCAAGCAACTGCACTATTGTATGGAATGGGAATGTATTTACTCAGAACAGCTATTAGTATTATAGGGCAAGCTTTAACGCAAAAAGATAAACTGGCCCACGTTATTTTAGTGGGGGATGCAGTGGTCAAGTCTTTTGCTTATGGCATTGGCTCCTTGATACCATTTTGGATCGTCCTTCCCCCTGTATGGGGCATAGCACCTCCATTTGTAGGATTTGTCTTATGTTCTTTACTCTCACTGGGCATGATCAAACCCATTACCAAAATATATTTGGCATCTTTATGCAAAAAAAATAGCACAAAGTAGAGGAGCTGTTATCACACTTATTTCTTAATAAAGAAGTGTATAAAACATCAAGCCTTATGCAAAAAGGTGCTGAAACCATACCCGGAAAAACAGAATTTGCCCACTGCGCGTGCTTCAAACATGCTGTTTTGCTTTTCAGCTGTAAGGTGTAATTACTGATTGCAACTTTTTATAAGGGGCGGTTTTTCTGTTTTTTCATAACCTTGCCACAAGGTTGAATGGGTACACTTTTTACAAGGGGGCAGTTTTTTATTTTTTTCGTAGCATGGCCATACTGCTGAATAAACATTTTTTTCTTGTTTTGGGGTATAGCTTATTGTTTTAAACTACTATTTTTTATAGCGTTAACCGCAATTTCTAGGCCTCTATGATCTATCGAATGCGCAAGGTTTTCTAGTTTATGCGCGCTACATGGCACCTTATGGTCAGATAAATATTGTGTGGCATGATCTATTGCATCTACTGTTACTACATTATCCAACACACCATGAATCAAACAAATTGGTGTAGTGGTATTGATGCATTGTGCAGGGGCTACCAATAACCCAGAAAATCCTATTGTAGATAAGAAGGGCTCGGTCTGTATAAGGGTTAAATATAGACCCATCATGGCGCCCTGCGAGAACCCGATGATAATCGTTTCTTTATTGGAAAGATTTAGCGCTATTTGTTTTTGTTTAATAATGTTTGTAACCGATGCAATATTACTGCCTAGTAACCTTTTCATCACATATGGCGTTCGATCTTGTAGGCTAAACCATTGTCGCCCATGAGGGGCCATATCATATGGTTCTACCCCATGCGGAGCCATAAAATGACAATCTGGCAAATCATCTTTAATATATGGAGCCAATTTGATTAAATCATGCCCATTAGAACCGACACCGTGCAATAGTACTACTAACTTTTT
Source organism: Octonoba sinensis (assembly GCA_038502835.1). Classification (NCBI taxonomy): domain Eukaryota; kingdom Metazoa; phylum Arthropoda; class Arachnida; order Araneae; family Uloboridae; genus Octonoba; species Octonoba sinensis. Next base: position 84,240,813 of record CM076605.1, on the reverse strand, counting down.
TGCTGGTAGTACTTTACTATGTGCTTCAGGATGTATTAAATTATTCATTATTGATCTACTATTATTGTAAACGCACAAGGTTATCACATCATGTATGCCACAACCATTGATAAATCCATTACCTATATATTAACATTCATGTAACGCTATTTCCTTTTACCATCAATATATTATGGAAAAACCAATAGTTGATAGAATCTTTGAGATTTTAAGCCATAAAAATCAAAACCCTACCACAGAACTAATCTATAAAAATGACTTTACCTTATTAGTAGCAGTCATACTATCGGCACAAGCTACGGATGTATCGGTAAATACAGCAACAAAACCTTTATTTGAACGGTTTGATACACCAGAAAAAATGGTACGCCTTGGAGAAGAAGGATTAAAGAAGTATATCAAATCCATTGGATTATTTAACCATAAAGCCAAAAACATTATCTCCCTATGTAACCTATTGATCCGCCACTATGATAGCCGTGTACCCAACAACTTTGAAGCACTTTTGCAATTACCAGGTGTAGGACGAAAAACAGCCAATGTGGTCTTAAATTGTTTATTTAACCAGCCAACTATTGCGGTAGATACCCATGTATTTAGAGTAGTCAAGAGGATTGGTCTGGCAAAGGGTACGACACCGGAAAAAGTAGAAAGTGAGCTATTAGAAACCATAGATCAAAAATGGCACAGACATGCCCATCATTGGCTTATACTACATGGTAGGTATACTTGCAAAGCACGAAAACCCAACTGTACCATGTGTCCCATTAAAGTATATTGTGCCTACTATCAAGAAAGTGGGTAGTACCCTATTGCGATTTAATCATCCAACTTTAATACCGCCATAAAAGCCTCTTGCGGGATTTCTACTGAACCCACTTGCCGCATTCGTTTTTTACCTTTTTTTTGTTTTTCTAAAAGCTTCCTTTTCCGTGAAATATCACCACCATAGCATTTGGCAATCACATTTTTTCGTAATGATTTTACCGTTTCTCTGGCAATGATTTTTGTGCCAATAGCTGCTTGAATGCTTACTTCAAACATATGTCTAGGAATGATTTCTTTGAGCTTTTTACATAAGACTTTACCCCGTTCATAGGCATTTGATCTATGTACAATCGCTGAAAGGGCATCTACTTTTTCATTGTGTAATAGAATATCTAATTTGACTAGGTCTGCATCTGCAAACCTAGCTAATTCATAATCCAAGGAAGCATAGCCGCGTGAAATCGTCTTAAGTTTATCAAAAAAGTCAAAGACTACTTCTGCTAGAGGCAGTTCAAAAGAAAGTTCTACACGGTCAGCCGTTAAGTAGACCTGGTTTTTAAAAATCCCTCTTCTATCCATACAAAGTTTCATAATGCCACCCACAAATTCCGATTTTGTAATAATTTGTGCTTTTATAAGTGGTTCCTCAATGCGATGAATGGTATTAGGGTCGGGCATATCTGCAGGTGCTTGCACATCTATCCATTGACCTTTTTGATCTATTATACGAAACTGTACCGACGGAACAGTAGTGATAATGGTGATATTAAATTCTTTTTCTAATCGTTCCTGTATAATCTCCATATGGAGCATGCCTAAGAAACCACATCGAAACCCAAAACCCAAAGCAGCAGAACTCTCTGGCTCCCAAATCAACGACGCATCATTTAATTTTAACTTTTCCATAGCGTCTCGTAGTGCTTCATATTCGGTCGTATCTACTGGATAGATGCCGGCAAAAACCATAGGTTTTACCTCTTCAAATCCCCTAATCATTGTCCCTATTGGACGTCCCGCCTTATCTATATGGGTAACCGTATCCCCTACTTTTACCTCACTTGCATTTTTAATCCCAGCAATCATATAGCCTACATGACCTGCTTCTAAAAATGGCTTGGGTATTTGCTGCAATTTTAAAATCCCAACCTCTTCTACCCTATAATCTATAGCTGTACTGATACATGTAATCTGATCTCCAGGCTTAATCGTTCCATTAAAGATGCGAAAATAGACCTCTACACCACGAAAAGTATTATATAGCGAATCAAAAATCATCGCTTGCAGTGGTGCCTGCTTATCCCCTTTAGGCGCAGGTATACGGGTCACTACCGATTCGAGTATGGCCTCAATCCCAATACCCTGTTTGGCACTAGCAGAGAGAATCTCATCTCGATCACATCCTATCAGTTCTACGATTTGATCCTTTATCTCCTCTGGCATTGCGCCTGGCAAATCAATCTTATTCAATACAGGGATAATGGTAAGATTTTGCGCTAAGGCTAGATAGAGATTAGAAATGGTTTGCGCTTCCACTCCCTGTGCGGCATCGACCACTAGTAGAGCCCCCTCACAGGCAGCAATGGAGCGAGAAACTTCATAGGTAAAGTCTACATGCCCGGGTGTATCAATTAAGTTGAGCAAATAGGATTGACCGTTGTATACATATTCCATTTGAATCGCATGGCTTTTAATCGTGATGCCCCGTTCACGCTCTAAATCCATATTATCCAGTACTTGATTTTTTTGATCCCGTACGCCAACCGTTTGAGTGGTTTCTAGTAAGCGATCTGCCAAGGTACTTTTGCCATGGTCAATGTGTGCAATGATGCAAAAATTTCGAATATTTTTCATTAAACTTGGTTAAAGTGAAGATAAGTAAGAAGGTTTGATTTGTCGTTGCTTTTGCCATTTACAATATGGCAAGGTACGGAATTTAAAAAATAGTATTATCTTTGCATTAGCTTTTATGTAATTTTCCAACCAGTCATGAATAACTTAATAAAATATGTTGAAGCGGTATGTAATCCTCAACCAGCCCGTATATTTCCCTCTTTTAAGGCTGGAGATACCATCAACGTACATGTAAAAATACAAGAAGGGAACAAGGTTCGTATTCAACAATTTCAAGGGGCAGTTATTCAACGTAAGCACCCTAACACGAATGGAGAAACCTTTACGGTACGTAAAGTATCTAAAGAGATTGGTGTAGAGCGTATTTTTCCTTTACTTTCCCCCAATATTGAAAAAATAGAAGTAAAAAGAAAAGGCCGTGTACGCAGGGCTAGAATTTATTACCTGCGGGGCAAACAAGGTAAAGCAGCACGTATTAAAGAACTTAGGTAAAGGGTTGCCTTTGTTATTTTTTAGCGCCATAGAACATAGCCCTTAGCTTTTGTAACCTTCGTCTTCATTTAGAAATAGGGTTCTGTAATGCACCTTTTTATATAAGCTTATTAACACATGTATAGTACATTTTTCTGTATTTGCATACTTTTTTAGTAGCCTCCTTAGCTCAACTGGTAGAGCAACTGATTTGTAATCAGTAGGTTGCTGGTTCGATTCCGGCAGGGGGCACTTATGTTGCTATGCTCTCTAATGTCCTATAGCCTGGGCTGTGGCCATATATTCAATCTAGTCTCATATAGTACTCTCTTTATTATGATGGGTTTATCTATACATAAATGGTTTTATACCAAATCGGTAATTTTTCTAATGATTATTTTTGGTCTATGTAATCAAACAATGGCGCATGAATATAGATTTATAGGTATTAGGGGGGCTATAGGTGGTGTACTTTTACCTAAACTTAAGCAATATGCTACAGAGCGTGGCTATAAGCATGTTAAGACACCTTTTTGTCATCTCGACCTTGAAGCCGCATTGTACATGGAAGGAAAGGTATTCAACCATATGGGTTTCAGAATGGAATTTGGCCCTAGGTATATGTATCCTTCTTTTACAGGAGAGACAGATCAAAACAAAACCAGGCAAACCATTGGGTTGCATTGTGGTGGTGGGCACTTATCCATGCTACTTTATGTTTATCCAAGTGGAATATTTGCTGATCATGATCGTTGGAATGGCCACATAGGTATTAGTCACTCATTTGACATCGCATTAAAAAGTATCAGTGCCAATACAGAAAATAAAAAAGAAGATAAGTTTTCTATTGCATCTATAGGTCCTGCTTTGGGTATTGGTTTTGAATGTATATCTGGTTTGCAACTAGAGTGCAGGTACCGTTGGCTAGTGAAGATGGGCAAATCACCACGGACTACAGACTTACACAGTATTTCGTTAGCGATAGGCTATCGCTATAGGCTATCCACTTAAGTAAGTCCAGCCGTAAATGGTTTAGTTGTCTATTTGCAATAATGGGTTAATCTGATTAAATTAATTAATATATAAAATATTCGTATTTATGTTTTTAAGATCATTTTCCATAGGTGTAAGCTTAGCATGGGCTATTATAGCCCCAGTATATGCCGACCCATCCAGTCTTCCAGTAATCCGAGAAAAACCATTTTGGCAGGCCATCGATGAAAGGCATCCAGCTGCCCTTGAAGGGAAGCATATTCCACCTAAATATTTCAAGCAGTGCAAAAAAAGAATAACCCCTTTAAATCAGGCTATTTTAAATAAAAGATATAGCTATGGTACGTTTGCTTATAGCAAAAGGTGCGGATGTAAATTATCCTGATCAAGAAAAAGATACACCTTTACATACAGCCGTAATCGTAGACAGTGAGGAGATTGTAGAGCTATTGTTGCAATCCCCTGTTGATCTTGATAGAAAGAATTACTATGATCGAACGCCATTATTCTTAGCTATTAAAAACAATCAATATGATCTTGTAGTAAAGCTGGTTAGCAAAGGGGCTAACAAAGAAATTAAAGGCAAAATAAAATTTAATCAAGAATATCTCCACCAAACACCCTTAGAACTAGCGATTGCATCTTTTTCAGATATAGCAGCTTATTTAATTAAAAATGGTGTTAATCTATATACAAAGGGATCAAGAGGTCAGTACCCTATTGTAGATGCAGTTTTCCACCAAAGAGAAGAACTAGTAGATATAATGCGCGCAAAAGGCGTTCCCCTTTTCTATCCAGAAGAGGTGGGCTTTACGGTACTACATGCTGCTGCTTTTCATACAGCAGCTTATTTAAAGCGCTACTTGGATCTAGCGCCTGCTGGTAAACAGAATCAGCAGGATGAAAATGGAAACACGCCACTGCATTATGCTGTACGATATAGTGTACCAAAAACGGTAGCTTTATTGTTAGAAAGGGGAGCCAACCTTCATATTTCCAATAAAAAAGGCTACCAACCACTACATATGACAATAGGCGATTTAGATACAGACAAACATATTGCACGCCGCTTAGTCGAGAAAACCATAAAATTAGCTACTGCACGCCTCCTAATTGAGCAAGGAGCAGATGTGAATGCAGTAGATCATCAGTTTAGCCTCTTAGGACGTGCTGTTCTAAAAGGGAACATGGAACTAGTAAAATTATTGCTTGAACATAAAGCTAACATTGAACAATTGCCCACCAACCCGTTATATTTTAAACGCTCTGTATTAGACAAGTTATTTAGTCCTAAAGTAAAATTTATCAATAGCCAAACCACTCTTTTGCACTTGGCCATTGTTCAAGAGCATACAGCGATTGCTCAGTTATTGTTAGCACGTCATCCTGCTTTTGTCAATCAAAGAGATGCTTTTGGCTGTACGCCTTTGCATTATGCAGCTATGTTAAATAATGTAGAGATTACACATGACTTATTGGCCCATGGGGCACGTCTGAACATACGTGAAAGGAAAGAAGGATACACCCCTATCGAATTTGCTAAAAACATGCAATTGTGCAATAAAGATAACAATAACCAGCAGATAAGCTATTATGGTAACTGTGTTACTCGATTATTAGAAAACTGGCAAAAGGAGCAAAAGAAAAAAGCCAAGGAAGAAAGGATAAAAAAAAGAAATGAAAAGAAAAAAGCTAAAACATAAAGGTTATCTAACTCTAATTTAGGTTATCTTGATTGGTCTAAACTATTAAATGTATATCATTATGTCGTATTTACATAAAATCTGCAGCTATGCTATTTTTCTTTTTGGGTTGCCTATAGTCTACGCGCAACCAGCAGCTTATATGGACCCATCAGCAGCCTCCTTATGGTCTACCACAAATAGTAAGCTTACATCCCTTCATTTGGCTGCAGCCAAGGGTAACGTATCGGAACTGAATAGGCTGATTCAGCAGAAAGCAAATTTAAATAGTAAAGATCAACAGGGTCATACCCCACTACACTGGGCGGCTTATTATGGGCATGAAGATTGTATTCGTACACTGATGGCCCATAAAGCAATGGTTACTAATAAAGCCAAACAAGGAGAAACCCCACTCCATATAGCCACGCTCAAAGGTCATTTAGCCTGTGTTAAAACATTATCGAAAGACAAAAAGGCATTATCTCTACAAGATAAATATGGCCATAATCCACTACAAGTAGCAGTTAAAAGTAGTCAACCCGATTGCCTAATCGCCTTACTGGAAAGTGGAGGAAGCATCCATTGTAAAGCAAAAAATGGCTATACATTATTGCATTTAGCTGCTCAGATGAATCAGTTAGCCTCTATCAAAGTATTACTAAACCAAGGTTTTGATCTAAATAGCAGAGGTAAAAATCACGAAACAGCGCTACATGTAGCCGCTGCAACCGGTCATTTACCAACCATCACCCTACTAGTTGAAAGTGGTGCCAATATATGCAGCCGAGACAAAGCAGCCCAAATTCCATTACATTGGGCTGTTAAAGGAGGCCATGCAAGTTGTATAAAAATTCTAGCGAAAGAGGGGCAAGTAGTCGATGCTAAAGATAAATCATCGAATACGCCCTTATTTATTGCGGTGAACAAAGGATATGATCAATCTGTTACAGCCCTACTGCAAGAAGGCGCAGATGTAAATCTTTGCTATTATTTACATACAGCGGTCCGTGGTAACCATCCTAAATACATAGAAGCATTGGTAAAAGGAGGTGCGAATGTAAATGAAAGAGCTCCTAGAGGGTTTGCACCATTGCATACAGCCGCTATTAACGGATATGTAGATTGTGTAAAAATGCTTATAAAAATGGGTGCCTACCTAAATTTGCGCGATAAATTCGAATATGGTAAGAAGACGCCTATACATTATACTTTTCCTAGCGGTACCATCGATTCTCAACATTATTTTCACTGTATGGTAGCATTAGTCGAAAGTGGAGCAGATCTTGATAAGACAAGCCAGAGTCTCTATAGTCTAAACAAAACACTTTTGCATCAAGCAGTTGAAAATAAAGCATTTACTGCCTACATACAGCCACTCATAGATGGAGGAGCTGATTTGACTATTAAAGATAAGGTAGATTGCACACCACTAGAAATAGCCAAGGCAATAAAAAATAAAAAAGCCATTGCCCTATTGGAAGCCGCTGCTATGATCGATCAAAAACATCCTATGGACAATGGCTATACGCCTTTACATAATGCAATACAGAATAATGATGTTGACCTTGTTAGAAAGTTAATTACTCAAGGTGCCCGGGTAAATCAGCAAGAGCAACGTACGCTCTGGCGAGACAGGCCGTTACATATGGCTGCAACTAAGAATAATGTTGCAATCATTGAGCTTTTAATTGATCATGGTGCCTATGTCAATGCACAAAATAAGGCCCAATCTACGCCTATATACCGAGCAGTGCTCAATAATCATACAGAAGCAGTTGCCAAGCTTATAGAAAAAGGGGCTGATGTTGATAGACGAAAACCAGGTGAGTTACCCCATAAAAAGGGGGAAACATTATTAGAAACAGCGCAACACATGGTAAAACACTTTCCAGAAAAAGATTTTAGCAAAATCATAAAAATGATACAAGAAGCTAGTAAAGAGCGATAAGCGTGGTATCTATTCAGCCAATGGTGTCAATTTAATGTATAAATGTTATGGATTACTAAATAGAATAACATATTAAAAATAAAATTATTCATTCAGAAAGTATGCTACTTACGGCCCGGGTCTTTTGATGGAATGTAATTTTGTTGTATTTCACTTAATGAAGGAATGGTGCTTTCCAAGTCTTTATATTTTTCCCAAGGAGTTTTCCCTTGAAGCGAACTATGAGGACGTTCTTTATTATAATATGCTTCCCAAGCTATAAGTTTAACTTGTAGATCAGGATCTTTAATGTTAACGCTACTATAAAACTCATCTAGGTCTGTACGCTGAGATCTTTCTACTTTACCGTTTAAGTGTGGAGAAAAAGGCTTAATAGGACGGAATTTAATTTTCCAGTCTCTGAGACATTCCTGGATCTCATAGGCAAAAAATTCTTGTCCTCTGTCAGTTTGAATTTTTTGAAAGTGGAAAGGCATTCTTGTTTTCAGTTTTTCAAGGAAATCCAGCGTATTTTTTGAAGTACGCCTTGGATATAGGGAAAGAACTTTATAACGTGTACAGTCATCTATAGCAGTGTATTGATACAGTGAAGCAGCAATTTTGCACACATCCATTTATATACGTTCTCCAGGCACTTTACAGTTATAACGTTTAACCTGTTTACGGTAATGGCGTTTAATATGTAAACGACTTACTTCATGTTTTTTTAAAACTTTATGTATAGTTTCTAATGAAAAAGATAGGTCATGTAAACGTTTTAGTTCAGTTTGCATACGTCTTACCCCTAACTTTCTGGTTGTTCTTAGGTCAAGAATAAGTTTCTCACTTAAAACATTTATTTTTTTGGCAGGTGAAGTTTTAGGTTTACTACTGATATTCAGCAATCCTGCTTCACCGAATACTTCATAGCGTTTGCACCATTTGCGTAAGGTAAAGCGTGAGATATTATAGTGCTGACATACCTTCCCTGAATGACCTAGTTTTTTGTATAAATTCATCCAACTCAAACGCAACTTAACTTTAGAATCCATTTGTTTAGGCTTTTCTACTGATAAGTAAGATACATAAATCTATTACAAGTCAATATGTAATCCTACATATTTAGTGTAACAACCTCTACGAATCACACAAGCTAGCATATCCATTCCTTTTGACACACAAAACATTCTCCTACTCCTTTAGCAATTATTTTTACGGTATAAAAGCCAATAATAATTGAATGGTATACCCCAAATTGAATTTGAATAATTTATTTCTATTAAGCATCAATCAATTATTTTTATTAGATTATCAGTTGCGCATAAACGTTATCAAATCTTGATCTATCTATGGTATTATTATATAACACACCCCTTCTAATGGTATTAGTCTTTTTTGTACTGACCCTAGTGGTAGGCCTTTACGTTGGCCAAAAAGCAACTACATTTCGCGAATATGCTGTGGGTAATAAGCGGTTTCGCACGACTACCTTGGTGGTTACAGTATTGGCTACGGCTTTTGGAGGAGGGATCCTGATGCGTGAGATGGCCAATATTTATAGCCTTGGCCTGGATCGCATAGTCGTTTTATTTGCAACGATACTAATGTATTGTTGGACAATCAGTCTGCTGGGGCTGCGTATGGGTCCATTTATGGGGCACCTTTCTGTTGCAGAGACGATAGGTAGCGTATATGGCAAGTACCCAAGAGCTATTGCCGCTCTATTGGGTATCTGTTTTTCTATTGGTGCTGTTGCTATTCAAATCAGTGTAATGTCTTCTGCTATCGGGATGTGTATCGATTCGATTGACCCTCGTATTGTGACCGTGCTGGCAACCTTAATTCTTATTACCTATGCTATGCTTGGGGGTGTTCGTGCCGTTACTATTACCGATATATTGCAATTGGCAACCTTTACTGTTATTATTCCACTCCTTATTAAGTTTGTATTTGTAAAAACAGGTAAATCATTTTTAGAAGTTATATTGCTTTTACAAAAGCAAGAAAAATTTCAGTTCCGTACCCTCTTCCAATTTGATACAAAGCTATTGAAACTTGTTTTGTATGCTCTATGTACTTCATTTTTTCTATCTCCTTCACTTCTACAAAGGGTATATATGGCTTCTGGCCCAATTCAAGCCCATAAGGTTTTTTTGCGTGTAACGCTTTTTAGCGTTATTATAATGGGGTGTATCATATCCATTGGCCTGTTTGTTTTTGTGTGGGATCCAACGCTACAGAAAACAGAAATTTGGCCATACATTCTGGCTCCTATGTCACCTGCTTATAAAGGATGCGTAGTCATTGGTTTATTAGGGATGACCATGTCTACAGCTGATTCCAGCTTACACACTGCTGCCATTATGGCCAGCCATGATGTGGTGGAAAGTATTCGAGGCGTAAAAGCAGGCTCCTGTATGCACCAGATTCGACTGGCTAAATTAACTGCATTAGTGCTTGGCCTATTGGCTATGATTGTAACGGTTTACTATCCTGATCTATTTCAATTAAGTAATTTTGTTTTTACCGCTCTTATACCTTTTTTTATAGTTGCAGTCATACCTCCTTTTATCTTAGCTGTTTTTGGTTTTCGGGGTAGTGCTTATACAGCTTTGATTGGAATGACTGTAGGCATACTGGTCTATTTGGTTGCTGAAGAGTGGCTTAAACCTGCAATAGATATAGGTATTGACATTATTGCTTTAGCAGCTAATGGCTTGGCTATGATGGCTGCCCATTATCTATTGCCACAACCGGATGATAAGGGGTGGATTGGGAGCAGCGATCAACAGAGAAGAATAGGACAGCTAATACGGGCATTTAAAATGTATAAAAAACGTATAGACTTAGAGTAATGCCATCCTAGCAGATAGATAACTATAAAAGGATTTTATATCTTACTTTTTGATTGATCAAAAAGTAAGTAAAAAATCAAGCGCGGGTGCAAGGATGCTGTTTTTCTTTTCAGCACTGACCCACGGTCTGGGTTATGCCCAAAAAGAGACTTTATTGACTGAAGCTTCTTAGCACCATAAAGTGCACTTTCTCATCATAACTTTTTACAAGGGGCGTTTTTTTCATAGTATGGCCACATGGCTGAGCGAATACTTTAAATTAGTAATTGCAGAAAATTATTGATACGCTTTGTAGGAATCTTTTAAAGTAGTGCATTGAAAATTTGGTAACGCTTTCATTTTAAACGGGTGCCTTTGCAACGTTATGATAGCCTTAACAATTTAAAGGTATCTTTTTATCTCGGTTCTTTTTTGTTAAATTTGATGCTCCTTATACTTAGTTACACTATGGTAGTCGTATACCAAATCCTGGGTATATACTAATCAGAAAAATTTTAATTTTTACATTGATCACAAACAACAGATATGAAAGTAATAGAGATTTTAGGGTATAAAAGAGCAAATCTCGGTAAAGCTGAGTCTAAAAAGCTAAGAGCAGCTGCACACGTTCCAGGTGTATTGTATGGCGGCACAGAACAAGTACATTTCCATGTGCCTATGGTTTTTTTACGTGATTTGGTTTACACACCTTATGCCCATTTTGTAGATCTAAATATTGAAGGAGCTATTTATAGATGTATTCTACAGGAAATGCAGTTCCACCCTGTAAGTGAAATGATGTTACACGTGGATTTTTTGCAAATTTTTGATGATAAAAAAATTAAAATGCAGATTCCTACTGCATTTGTTGGTAAAGCCATAGGTGTGACCAAGGGGGGGGTGCTCGCTAAAAAACAAAGAAAACTAACGATTGCTGCATATCCTAAAGATATGCCATCGATGGTCCATATCGACGTTTCTGATCTGGATTTAGGACAAATTGTACGTGTATGCCAAATTCCAATAGAAAACTATACCATTTTAGCATTGCCTAATACGCCAGTGGCCTCTATTGAAATTCCAAGGGCATTACGTAGTGCAGCCAGTAAAGAGGAGAAAAAAGGCAAGCAATAGTAAATTACTTTTTGTATGTATTCAGAATATTGCCATTGGCTAAAGGGGCAAAATATACTATGAAGTTGTTACTGGTTGGATTAGGCAATATTGGTGCAGAATATGTTTATACCAGGCATAATGTAGGTTTTTTAGTAGTGGATTATCTAGCTGCTCAGCAAAAAGTTTCATTTCGAGTAGGTAGACTGGCTGCTACTGCTTCTTTCAATTACAACCATCATCAAATCTATATGGTTAAGCCTACAACCTATATGAATGATAGTGGTAAGTCCGTTAGGTATTGGTTGCATCATTTAAACCTACCAATCGAACAAAGTTTAACTATTGTAGATGATATCGCACTATCTTTCGGTACAATGCGCCTGCGTTCCAAAGGCTCTGATGCAGGTCACAATGGCCTAAAAAGTATTGCCCATGCTTTAACCTCAGACCATTACCCGCGTCTTCGAGTGGGTATCGGGAACGATTTTCCTAAAGGAGGACTGTCAGATTTTGTATTAGGCAATTTTAATACAAAAGAATTACAAGCGATAGATGGTCACTTAAATAGGGCGTGCCAAATATCGATGGCTTGGTGCAATGGAGGCATTGTGCATGCTATGAACCAGTTTAACTAAACAAACATAACACTAGTGGAAGTGCCAGCCACCTATCCATTCAAGTCAAGCACCTAGCGCATACAAAGATTGTCTTGATTAGACTTTTTGCTTGATTAAAAAGTCTAATCAAGCAAAAAATGATATATAAGCCATTAGCGTTTTTTCCACCTTTCTTTAAAAAACTTCGTAAACGTTAAAGGTGTAAGCTGGTGCTGGTACTTGAAGGCATACACAACACAATAAAAGCTTTTATAGCAATGCATCTATTTTGGTAGGCTACTTCTGTCATCTATTTATGGATACATTCCATTTTTAATAGAGCTTATACCATATATGTGTTCTTAAGCATTATTTTGTCATCCTCAAAAAACAAACCATGCAACGGTTAGCTACCATAATAACGATCAGCCATATACCTAGCTTTAAAGGCTATACAGAATCAACAGTTTTAACTTTTGTTGCAAAAAACTTAGAATGCTTAAAAAATGGGATGTAGTGCTCCTCTACAATAATAGCTGTATTGGTACTAATGTTACGTCCAATTTTTTTTGCTCGTTTTTTTTTAGAAAAACTACCAAATCCACTAAAATGAACGCGATGGTTATTTGTTACTGCATCTTGAATAACATGGAATAACGCATCTAACGTATTTTTGACATCTTCTTTATCAAGTCCCGTTTTACGAGAGATTGCTAAAATTACTTCTGCTTTAGTCATAACGTATACTAATTTATAAGGTTATACAACGATTGATATGGATGGGTGGTTTTTAATTAGACCAATCAAATCCCTTCCATTCTATGGATAACAAGTTCATTATCATGCCATGAATTTACATGAGACAGTTTGAACTTGCAATTATTTCGCCAAATAAAACGACTATTATTTTTGATAAATAGCAATTTATGCATTAGATTTGTATTTGACTGTAGCAGTTCGTGCAAGTTTTAAGGTCTGGTAGTTCAGTTGGTTAGAATGCCTGCCTGTCACGTAGGAGATCGCGGGTTCGAGTCCCGTCCAGACCGCTTCTATCTGGGATTAGATAGAAAAACAGTTCCTCTAGCAGCTGCAAAGTAGCTTAGTAAACAAATAGGCTATATATACGCATGCAGTTTTTGATATGGCTTAATACCTTAAGCTATACCTAAGGTAGGAAGGTGATAGGGGCGATCCAGCGCATCTTTTGGGACCTGACCTATTGGCCATCCTACCCTTTATAACTTTACTTCGTTTTTGTATTTTTTGTTTCTTAATAGTATTGCGCATGATTCAAAGAATTCAATCCCTCTATTTGGGCACAGTATCTATTGTTATGGTCGTCTTTCTTAGGGTCGCAGTTTGGGTGAAAGTAGATTTGGATGGTGTTTGTACCATGAGGCCCTATGCACTTATTGCTTCTACGGGGCAGCATATTATATTTCCTTATGGCCTGTCCGCTTTATTAGCCTGTTGCCTTATTGTAACTGCAACATATGCCATCATACGGCATGATAATAGAAAGTTACAGCTTCGTTTAACCGCTGGCATGAATCGAATATTGGTTATATTGCTCATCTTGGTTTTAGTGCTCATTAAAAAGGCCCATACAACCTATCTTCTGAGTGGGTATGGTAGCTATAAAATAGGCATTATGTTTCCTTTCATTGCCTTAGTAGCCAATCTATTGGCACGGTATCATATTAAAAAAGATGAACAGCTGGTTAATGAAGATCGCTTAAGGTAAGCAGTTTGCATCTTATTGCTTGCTTGACCAAAGAAAGTGATGGCCTACGATCAGCTTTAGGGTTCCCTTTTCTAATCGCAACCTTTTTCACGTGGGCATTTTTTCTTGTTTTGTGTTGCCAGAAGGCTGAATGGATAGACGCAAACCGTGCGCTCGGAAGGACTCGAACCCTCAACCTTCGGAGCCGAAATCCGACGTTCTATCCGGTTGAACTACGAGCGCGCAACTAAAATTTTGTATATTGGCCAATAAAGATACAAAATTTTATGCATATATGCTTATAGCCAAAGAAGTTTGTAAATCTTATCATGGATATAAGATCCTGAAACAGATCCATTTATCGATCCATGCTGGAGAAATGGTAGCCATTATGGGGCCCTCCGGGGCTGGAAAAACCACTTTGTTACATCTTTTATCTACATTAGATAAGCCAGATAGTGGTTCCCTAACGATGGATGGGATAGATCTTATAGAGCTAAAAGGTAGTGCATTGGCCACATTTAGAAATAAAAAAATAGGGTTTGTCTTTCAATTTCATAACCTGTTACCCGAATTTACACTTTTTGAGAACATTTGTATTCCTGGTTATATTGGTTTTTTGTCAAAAAAAGAAGTAGCACAAAGGGCCAATGACCTGTTCGCTTTACTGGGCATTAGCCATCGAAAAAATCATCTACCAGAGGCGGTTTCTGGAGGAGAACGGCAGCGTGCAGCTATAGCTAGGGCATTGATCAATAGCCCATCGATTATTTTCGCGGATGAACCAAGTGGCAATCTTGATGCTAAAAATGCAGAAATGCTGCATGCGCTATTCTTAGATCTCTCCAAGCGGTTAAAGCAAACTTTCGTCTTGGTAACCCATAACCAATCGTTGGCAACCATTGCAGATAGAATTTTATTACTAGAAGATGGTATATTGCAGCCAGTTAAAACGGCTGCTGGCAATGGTAAAGCGTACCATGCGCCATGATTGTCGCTTAAAAAGTATGCAACATAGAGGCCTTTTAATCCAATCATACGCCATATGATGCAATCCCCACAAACTGTTTTAGACAACTTGCAAAAAAGCATATATGTCCCCATTTATTTTTTACAGGGCGAGGAAGCATACTATATTGATGCAATTACACAATATATCGAAGAAAAACTGCTCACACCAGCTGAAAAAAACTTTAACCTCACCATTGCCTATGGAAAAGAATGCAGCATGGCCACATTGCTTACCCAAGCACGTCGTTTTCCAATGGCCGCTGCGCTACAAGTGGTTATTGTCAAAGAAGCACAAGAGATGGCAGACTTAAAAAATACTGCGGGTCAACAGTTATTGTTGCATTACTTACAATATCCACAGCCTACTACTTTATTGGTTTTTGCGCACAAATATAAAACAATAGATGGCCGAAGTACTTTTGGCAAAGCATTAAGCAAACACAATGTCCTGGTTACTGCTAAAAAACTATATGATCAACAATTGCCTGCTTTTATCAAATCCTTGGTGCAAAACTTGGAATTGTCTATAACAGAAAAAGCCATTTGCTTAGTGGAAGCCTATATCGGTAATGATCTAACAAGAATCGCTAGTGAACTTCATAAATTGCGCATCAACCTTAGGCCAGGTAGCACGATTACGGATAACATGGTAGAGGCCTATATAGGCTTACACAAACCCTTCAATGTATTTGAACTACAAAAGGCCATTATGCAAAAAGATTACCCAAAGAGCTACCAAATCATTAGTGTTTCCAGGGAATATGCTGCCCTGCCCATGGTAACCATTTTATACAATCTTTTCTCTAAGCTACTTGTATTGCATCAAACAAAAGAAACCGTTCCTACTAAAATTGCCCAGCAAATTGATATAAATCCCTACTTTATACAAGGGTATCTCCATGCGGTTCAAGCCTATACCTTGCATCAAACCATGAAAAATATAACTTATCTCCATCAAGCTGATTTACAATTAAAGGGCATTGATTCCAATATAAGTGATGACCAGATTATGAAAGCATTAATCTTTAAGTTAATGCACCCCTAAAGGGATTTATGAAACAATAGCGGATTATATTGAGCGGGAACTAATTTTTTTACGTATCTGTTCAAGTCAGTGGTAAAAAAGCCATTGATATCACACTTTTTGCTTGATAAAGAAGTGTGCAAAAATCAAGCCCTGTGCAAAAAGTTGAGCAACTTTTTACAAGAGTCGGTTTTTTATTTTTTTCGTAGCATGGCCATACCGGTGAATGGATACTTTTTTATAAAAAATGTAAAAGGGCCATCACACAATAGTAAGATACAATAGAAATCCATATTTTGCCCATATGGAATTTTCCAATCATTTTTATAGATGCGGCCCATACCGCTCCATCTATATGACGTAGCTCCATGGTGTAATGGATTGGTTGGTATACACCAAGGCTGCTACAGAAGCATGCTAATTTTGAAACTAATATACCCATGACACAACCCATATTTTCTATTATTTTAATGGCCATTTTCCTAATGGCCACCCCTTACAAAGGCTTCTCTATGGCCAACCATCAGCCTGGTCCATTGCCTCAGGCTATTTTTCATGAAGGGATAGTGCTTTTTGATCAACATCAATATGCAGCTGCCCAAAAGTACTTTGAGGCCTATTTAAACCGTAACGGAAAAAGGTATCAGCAAGAAGAGGCTGCCTATTATGCTGTTTTATCTGCTTTAGAAAATAAAGATCCGCATATAGAAACCCTTTTACAATACTTTATAGTAAGGTGCCCTACCAGTGCATATGTAGAAACCGTGCGTTATCATTTGGCAAAGTGCTTTGCTCAAACAGGTTTATTTCATAAAAGTCTCTCTTTATATCGAAATATCAAAGCAGCTTGTTTGACACCTACGGATCGCGCAGCCCTTCCATATGTTACAGGAACTACTTATTTGCAACTAAAAGATTGGGGAAATGCAAAAAAATGCTTTGCAGCTATTAACCATACAAACCATCCTTATTATTACGCTGCACAATTACAGATGGGGTATATAGCTTTTGAGCAAGGCGACTATGATGGTGCGCTTATAGCACTTCAAAAAGCAAGTAAAAAATATAGACTAGAAACCAAAAGGTTAACCTTAAAAGTATACCATAAAGCGGGTAACTTTGAATCATTGCTTGCCTATGTACAACGCTGTCCCGCGTCATCTTTTACCAAACAAGATCACCTACTCATTGCCGATGCCTATTTTTTTCTCAAGCAATATCAAACTGCCATTATCCACTATCAGATGGTCTTAGATGATGCGCCAGACAGCATGACCCAGGCTAAGCTGGGCCATGCGTTATATAAAACGGAACAGTATCCCAAAGCAGTTGTTTGCTTTCAGCAACTGTTGCATAAGAATGATCATGCCAGTCAAATTGCTGCTTACTATAGTGGCCTTATTTATGAAAAAGACGGTGCTGTTTCAGCAGCAATAGCTGCTTTTTCCCAAGCTGAACGGCTAAAGTTTGATCCAGAGATAAGCGATTTAGCCGCTATCAAGCTTGCAGGCCTACGCTACCAACAATGCGCCATTCCAGAAGTTATAGAAGCGATGATTGCTTTTATTGAAACCCACCAGGAAAGCAAACACCTTTCCACTGCACAAGCTTTACTGGTACAGTGTTACTATAAAACAAAAGCTTATCAACTGGCTATAGACTATATAGCAGGACTGCCTTATAAAACTGAACCACTCTTAAAGTTATACCAAAAAGTACTGTTTTACCAGGGGTTGGAAGCCTACAATAAGGCTGCGTTAGATGCCGCTATAAAATATTTAAAGCAATCTCTGCTTTTCCCTTTTAAACCATCTTTAGTGTTACAGGGTCAGTTTTGGTTAGGAGAAGCATTTTCTGCGCTTGGAAAATATGAAAAAGCATTAAAGTTTTATACGAAATACATGCAACAAGGCAGTTTAAATACACTCTATTACGAGAAAAACCTATATGGACTAGCCTATGGTTATTTTAACACAGGCCATTACACCACTGCAGCCAAAACCTTTGAACAGTATATAGCGATTACCCAAAAACAGCCTGCTGCTACCCACTATGATGCAATCCTTCGGCTAGCTGACTGTTATTATGTAAAGAAAAATTACAAGGAAGCACTTAGGCTATATGCGTCTGTGTATACCTACCATCCTGCCCATGTTCGTTACCAAGAAGCACTGATTTATCAGACATTAGGAGACACCCTTCGTGCGGAACGTTGCCTGCAAGAAATACTCACACACCACACAGAAACCAAATATTATGAAAGAGCATGCTATCATAAGGCTTGTACCATATTCAATGCAGGCCATTATGAAGCAGCCATTCAATCATTTAGCTATCTTATTGAAAGGGAGCCAACTAGTGATCTACAACCAGATTTATTGATGAAACGGGCGCTTGCTTATGAAAATCTTCAAAAGTATGAAGCTGCTGCTGCGGACTATACGACCATTTTAGATCAACATCCTACCCATCTCCATGCAGAAAATGCTTTGATGGCGCTATCGAACCTATTTGCTGGAACCCCTGAAAAAATAGATGTTTACTTAGCAAAGTATGCCCACATTGCTCAAAAAATGGCCAGCCATTCCGATAAGCGTGCGATTGATACAGCTAGGCAGCTCTTTTATAATCAGGCCTATCATAAAGTATTGCACAAGCTTACTGCTTTTGATAAAAAGTATCCAAATAGTCAGCTGCTTTCAGAAGCGTATTTTTTAATGGCAGAAAGCTATTACAGGCTACAAAAGCACAAACAGGCGATAAATTATTATAAAAAGGTAGTGGCTGGCCGCCAAGCTACTTTCCATAAAAAAGCATGGTTAAGAATGGCTGATCTGGCTTACCAAGAGAAGCGTTTTCAAGAAGCTGTCACCCATTACCAAAAGCTACGGAACATGCATCTGACAGATAAAGAATATCATCGTACCTTAACTGGGCTTATAAAAGCTAGTTTTATCCTAAAACAATATCAAATGGCAACACCAGCTTGTTTACAATTATTGAATAGCCCTAAGGAAGCACCCATTGAAACCCTTCAACAAGCTTCTCTTTATCTAGGCAAGATAGCCATGCAACGATCAGAATACAAACGTGCTAGAAGCCATTTTTTAAAGGCCAGTAGACCGTCACATACCGTTACTGCAGCAGAAGCACAATATCTATGGGCCCATACAGAATTTCAACTAAAAGCTTATAAAGCTTCCTTAAACATCTTATTTGACCTTGTAGAAAAATTTCCACACAATAACCATTATATAGATGGCGCCTTTTTACTTATGGCAGATAATTATATAAGGTTAGGCAACCTTACACAAGCTAAAGCCACTTTGGACTCTATGATTAGTAAATCGAAAAATAAAAAGAACATTGAACTGGCTAAGCAGAAAAGAGCCAAAGTAGTCTCTAAAATAAAAACAAAGCGCCATTCCTAATATATATTAGTTGAGATTTAATCTTACAATTGGTAAACTGGTATGGATTTTTTTTTTTTTTTTTTTTTTTTTTTTTTTTTTTTTTTTTTTTTTTTTTTTTTTTTTTTTTTTTTTTTTTTTTTTTTTTTTTTTTTTTTTTTTTTTTTTTTTTTTTTTTTTTTTTTTTTTTTTTTTTTTTTTTTTTTTTTTTTTTTTTTTTTTTTTTTTTTTTTTTTTTTTTTTTTTTTTTTTTTTTTTTTTTTTTTTTTTTTTTTTTTTTTTTTTTTTTTTTTTTTTTTTTTTTTTTTTTTTTTTTTTTTTTTTTTTTTTTTTTTTTTTTTTTTTTTTTTTTTTTTTTTTTTTTTTTTTTTTTTTTTTTTTTTTTTTTTTTTTTTTTTTTTTTTTTTTTTTTTTTTTTTTTTTTTTTTTTTTTTTTTTTTTTTTTTTTTTTTTTTTTTTTTTTTTTTTTTTTTTTTTTTTTTTTTTTTTTTTTTTTTTTTTTTTTTTTTTTTTTTTTTTCACTTCCTCGACCATTTTGTTTTCAACGATGGGGCCATCGCTCACTTCCAACCACCACACAATAAAAATTGGGGGAGAGCAAAACAAGTTCAAGTGTTCAAATCACGTGAGATGACGTGTTTTACACCTCTTGAAAGACAACTGCTTATTGTGCTGCCCTCTTGCTTAAAACATATTACAAAATATAATTGTGAAACATATTTTACACATTTATTGCCTTATCTAACCTCTACACTATCACTATTTTTCAAATGCAAATAAGTGTATTTCATTGTGCGATGCATTCTCTCAAGATGCATATTTGTCTTTAACCCACAGGTAATTCTGTTACAAAATGCCCAATGCTCGGTATCGTTAGCATACGTATTTTTGAAATATTGGTATCTGGATCCATAAGTACATTGAATGTATTAATGTCTCTTTCCTGTAGAAGACACTTCAACAGCTTGTACACGTCTGTACCTTTTTTCCGGGAGGGAGAATTTTCTTAAGATTCATCCTCAATGCATGGTCCACATGCCAGGCACAGAAGAGACGTTTTTTGGCAAAGGCCAAAAACAACCAGCTGGACCAAGCATTAAAAAATGCTTTTGCCATGTCTGACATGAAGATTTGACATTCAACAGAACAGCCTTCTTTTTTTATTTCATTGGAAAAGATTTCCAGTACAGGTTGCTAACTGCGACTTGAAAACAAATTACTAAAATGATCATTTTATGAGGATGTTCTATGTATTAGATATATTTTTGCTTGGATCGGGAATGATGAAAGTTTAAAATATTTTCAGTATACTACTATTGCATCATGTAAAATTGGTAATTTTACTCATATTTTTTAATTTTGTTACCATGAAAATTAAATGTGAAAAAGCAACTATCTTGTAGTTACACAACAATAACAAAACCTACAGCATCTTCTGGCACCAAATCCTTCTTGTCACAAATCAGGATTTTATGAGCCTGCAAAAGCTAACAGAAACCCTAAGGGACTTATCGCTGCTTGAAATGAACAGTGGCATATTTGCAAAACACTACTTTTCAGGAGAGCGTTTCAAAGTTTTTGCACAATCGAATAAATTATTCCCGAATATATTATTAGCCACAGCGAAATGTTTTGGTGGTAAAATAATTGTTTTTTACTGAACTACTTATACAGGCAAAGAAAAAATGCCTAAAATATTAGCCTACTTTCCCGTAAAAGTAAAAAAAAATAATAATAAAGCATGAAAGAAGGCTTAATGTATCGTGAAAATATCGTTAAAAATCAAGAAAAGTCAAAAATAAGTGAAGTAATTAAATAAAGATTGAAAAATAAAAAATTTGAAAGTAGGGTATTGAGATGGGGAAAAAGTGTGTCTGTCTGTCGGTCTGTCTGTCTGTCCCCCCCCTAATAACTTTTGAACGAATTGTCCGATTGGAAAAATTCTTTTTGCATTCGAAAGATCTCGGCGAGTACATCTCATTTCTATATTTTACTTTTTGATTAGAATAATTTTTTGTTCAATTTTGAACAGTTCAAAAAATTTTAACATTAGCGCCTATGGACAAAATTGAAGCAAATTCTGCAAACTCTGGGCACAAGAGCCAAGTTCCTATTGCAAGCTTATTGAAAGGAGTTCTCGGCGTGAAATATTGATTTGAACAGTTTTTGTTCATTTTTGAACAGTTCAAAAAATTAACACAGAGCTTACGGGGAAATTTCAACCCTATATAAATCCTGATCTAACGGACCGATTTGCTTGGAACAAACTTTATCGGAAAGCTCTTATAACGTAGAACATGTAGAAATAGAAAGTTTATCCAGAACTTACGAGCCTATTTTGCTATGAAATATTTTGATCGGGATTTTCAAGGATATTTCTCAGTGACTCAATGAGTGAAATAATGAATGAATGAATAAATGAAAGAGTGAAAGAATAAATCAATGAATAAATGAATGAGGAAAAGAATGAATGAATAAAGTATTGAATAAATGAAAATATAAATAAATGAGTGAATAAATGCATGAATTCGTAAATGAATGAATAAACACTTGAATGAGGTAACGAATGAATGAATAAATGCATGGCTGAATAAATGAAAGAATGAATGAGTGAGTGAATGAATATGTATTATCCGTTGAAAAAGGTATATTTTCAATAATTAGAACTAAAGATAAATAAGAAAGAGATAGCTAGATTATAAATTTGAATTTGGTGTATACGGGAAAGTAGGCTCGTATAGTTCTAGACGGAACTTCTTGTTACTATTTAAGAAAGAAATGAAGATATGCCGTTGTTACGTAAGTATTATTATTAAATACTGAAGATAATTCTAGGCAACAATAAGGTAAGTTATTATTTAATTAATTGGAATTAAAGTAAAAATAATTCAATTAAAACGTTTTAATATGGAAATAAAGTAGGTACAAACTAGTTACAAACTGTTATAAAAATCGGAAAACTGTCGAGGAATAAGGTCATTTTTTAACACACCCAGTAGCATCTCCTTTGTTTTTTTTGCCACCTTGAATGGAGTTGGGTATGCCTGCTCATAATCAGGAAATGTTGGACTCCCAGACTTTCGAGTTTTCTTCATTTCTAAATCTACTACGATTTGGAACTGCGCATCCCCGTAAGACCTTTTTCCATAAATCTTCAAGGGCTCACTCTTTTTAAACATAATGACGCTCATTTCTGAAATTGCTGGGATAGGGATGCCCGTATCCCTAATATTTAGGAAATCGGAGTACATCATCTCAACAAGTTTGTATGGCTTTCCTTTTTTTTTTTTTGTCATACTGATTATTGTTGAGTATTGAACTGGTGAAAATATGCCGTGTTGTCCACGCAAAAAGTGATTGACCGATTTTTCAATTTGGCTATGTACGTTATCACCTTCATTTTGAGTATGCCCTGTGACAAGATATGTGTGTTATTGAATCGAAGTTCATTTTATTAATTGCTTGGAGATACATAGACATTAGGTATTGGTTTTTTTGTTGTCCAGAACAGTTGTCGCTGTAAAAGATGACATTTTTCACTGACCCCTGTGCATCAAGGTAAGAGAGATACTTCCAGACGGACGTTCCGATTTCTACTGGGCCACGGTGTCCCTGTGTTTCGTTCCAGAAGTAACAGAACACTTCATCTTTTTTCATGTTAAATATAGTAAAGTTGTATGAAGCCACCTTAGACAGGTAATAAAAGTCTGACACCAAACAGTTCGGAACCGAAAGAACAGCTTGTAAATCATACACAGCAACAGCAGTTTCAGCGTCCGAGTTTTCTTTGTCTGCCTGCTTCTCCATTCGAGAAAGATCTTTCTCTATGATATGCTGCTCATACTTCTCAGTTAATGCATCCGATTTTGGAGAGTTTTCGTACTGTCGGCAAAGTGAACATTGATCTTTTTTTGGTTGAAAAAAGCTAATATTATACGTCTTAAATATTTGGAAATATTGGTCGTAAGTAGCACATTTTTTTCCTTCTATTTCTCGTTCCTTCTTGTAGTGTCTATGCAAATCTGCGATAGACTTTCCCCCTTCGATGTAAACTCGTGAGGTGTCTTGTCAGCAGTAGTGGTTAGGGATTTTTGGGATGGAATTGATGTGTTTATGAACACTTTCCACCAAAGTAACTTCTATTTTGTTATGCTTCTGGTGTTTTCCCCTTTGATCTGTTTTTAGAATATTTGTTTCGTTGTCTATTTTTTCAATGACTGTTCTGATGAACCTGTCTGTTATGTTGAATGTGTTTTTGAAGAAATACTTAGACTCTGAATCTTTCCCCTTTAAGGATCACATAATATCCTTGTTTTTTACCTCTAATACGTGTCGCATTCAAAGTGACCCTTTCTACTTTTGGCGCTACTGTTTGCATACAATCTTTGACGTATTGACGTTGCAAGTCTCCAAGGGCCCAAAAGGTTGTAAACAGTTCTTGCCTTTGGCTCTCGTCAATTTTCTCCTTGCAGTTTAACTTACAATTTTGACATGGCGGTAACAGCTTTTTAGCGGCGACAAGCTTGTCAGTGCGACCGATGTATTCTTTACCCAATTGTCTCAAATGTTTTCTTGTTTTCCTCTGATTTTCTTTCTTGGGTTTCATGGTCAAAAGCTTCGGTTTTTTGGCATCTGGTAGGGATAAAATATTATTATTGCTCATTTCATTGTCAAGGTTGTATGACGGATCATTTTCTTCGTCGTCAGACGCTGCAAAGGGGTCTGGTGCCCCATCAGAATCTCTATCAGTCTTATCCAATTCATTAACTCCATTCTCATTCATTTTGGTAACAGCAGTCTCATTTTCTTCGGTAACTTCATTTTCATTTATTTTGGTAACATCAGCCTCATTTTCTTCATTAACTCCATTCTCATTCATTTTGGTAACACTAGACTCATTTTCTTCGGAAATTTTATTCCCATTTATCTTGGTAATACTAGTACTAGTCTTATTAACTTTGGTAACTCCAGTCTCACTGGTTTCAGGAATTCCAGTCTCAGTCTTTTTAGAAACTCCATCAGTCTCATTCATTTCTTTAACTCCATTATTTACAGTCTTAATATAATTCAAAGTGCCATCAGTATTAATTATTCCGGCATCTTCACAAAAGTCTTGAATCTCATTGCTATCATTGCATCTGTACTGCATTGGTTGTACTGGTTGTAGTTCAAAATAATCGGGGTCCGGCAGGTTGTTTACCCATTCTTGTGTACCTAAAACCGTTGATGTAGAACCTATCGCTGTTGGTGACACTGGTGGCACAATTCGCCATTCATCCCTTGGTGATGGATCTGGTGACACAATTCGCCATTCATCCCTGTGTGATGGGCCTGGTGCTTCAGTAACGCCTTTTTCAATCATTTGGCGCTTTCTCGCCATCTGAAGAATTAACGCTGTCCGCCGTTTCATGATTCATGAAGAACTACAACAAACAAAAACCAATAAAATTAAACAACTGCATGCAGAAGTCTGGACAATAGTCAATTGGATGAAGCAAAAAAGCTTTGAAATCAGTAAAGTCTTTAAAATAATGCAGAAAACAACACACTTATTTTGAAGTATTTTGATCTGGTTTTCTCCAAAATGAGGGAAACACCAGAACATCAACCAATACTCCAGTCTTTTTTTAAAAAAAAACTACTGTTAGCGGATTCTTACATTGAAGAAACACCGGCATATCAGCTCAAGTGACAGTTTTACTTTGAGTGAGAGATCAGTAGTTAGTCTCCCACTCGATGTAACACCGGCACATCAGCCGAAATGCCGATTTTATTTTCATAATACATAGTGAAACATAGAAGTAAAATGGTATTAAGGGTACTTATGCCGAATCAACTTACAGAGACATAGATGTTCCTCCTCCAAGCACTTCTCCAGAACTGACGCAAAGGCGGCTGTGTCGTTGTTCACTAGGAGAAGCGCGCCAAAATACCAACTATGCACAACGACACTAGCGATTGCTGCGTGATATTTTGAAACTAGAGATATGCCGATATTACCACAAGAAAGAGTAAAAAAAAAAAGAATTTTTTGATGTAATAAAAAAAAATAGATTTTTGTAGATATGCCACTGTTCATTTCAAGCAGCGTTATGACGAAAAAAGATGACGCACTTTGTCCATGAACAATAATTGCGACAAACACAGCTTACTAGAATGGTTAATGTTAAATTTTGGAAGACTCATTTTGGCCATGATGATAATATCTAACCATATGTTTCTCTCAAAATCGGAGAGGAAAACTATTGCTGTTAATACAGGCTTTATTTATTTAATAATTTGTTGCCTTTTCTGATAATTGAAGACATCTAATAGGTTTACTACACAATTTGATATAAAAATCGACTTACACAAGTATGTTACTTACACATGTATATTTTGCTTTAATTCACTACCTTTTGATTTGAATATGATTTTTATCTCTTTTGTAAAATTTTTTTCATTTAAATTAAACTTCTGATGCTGCATATATATTGAATACAAATCTGAACTATCCACATTAAAATGAAGTAATAAAACCAGTTATTCAGTACGAGAAATAAAATTTTAAAGGACTAATTTATAAGTTTGTTCTATATATGAAGGAAGAAAATCTTTCTCTCTTCATTATATTATAGTCAAGTAGTAACCACAAATATATATATTTATTAACATAAGTAGGGGAGGGTGGGCCACAATGAAACAAAAAACACTTAACATTTTTTATTATTTTTTTATTGAACTCTACGGTACAAAAAACATATCAGGTACTAAATACTTATACATTGCACCAATTTTTAACCTCATGTGTATGAAAACAAGTACTTTTATTACATTAAAAAAAAATAAAAATAAAAGTCCCATTGTGGCCCTGGGGTGGGCCACTATGAGACATTCTGTGGGCCACAATGAGACAAATAAATAATCTTAAAATTTTGTACTAAATTTATATAAAGTGATTGGTTTTAAAAATACTAGTAGTAGGTATGAACACCAATGCAATATCTAGTGCATTAAGAAATAAGGTTTATGTATAAGTGAAGAAAAAAAAAGTGTCAAATTAGCAGACAATTAACGGACATTATATTGGTTCAGTTTTACAGCAAAAGAGAATGGCAATTAAGAATAATATCATTTGTTTTTACCACTGACGTGTCATCATTTGTGGGAATATAAAGGTTTCATTAGTTTTTTTCTCAAATTTAACGTAAACTTCCCCTAATTCCAGTTTTTCAATCCGTGTAACATAGTGGATTTTTGTCTTTTTGGTAGAAAATTGAACTAGAACAAAATCATTGACAGCGAATGTATCTAAAGAATAGTCTACTTCGGGGAACTCGCTCACTTCTACACTGACATCAGATTCTGAATCACTGTAGTAATCTTGTGATTTTCTGAACTTTTTTACTTCTTTCAGAAATTTGTGTGCTTCTCTTTCCTTTTTCACAAAGGGTATTTTACGCTTTAGCAATTCTCGATTTTTAAAAATTGCTTCAAGCCTTTTTTTCTCAGGGGTGTCAGTTGTAACAGAACTATAGGATTTCATTCTATTTTTAAGAGCACCCTTCCTTTTACCAGCTTTAGGAAACCCTTTGAAATCCTCTGGGACAATGAAGACATCATGATTATTGTTTGACGAAATAGATGCTGATGAAGATTCTACAACCTCATCCGATACAATATTTGCTGAAATGATATTGCAAAAATACAATTCGAAATTATTTCAGATAAAGAAAAATTCTGCCATAAATAAAGGAGAAAATTTTCATGCATGACTTCTTGTTCTATTGTTTCAATGGCTTTCTCTTCAATTAGTTATTACACTGTCTATATTAGGGAGCATATTACTCTGCCTTCAGGAATATTGATTATGCCACACTTAGGTCGGGCTTGAAAGAGGTTTTTTCTTCTGCGTTTGGAGGGAATACTGAAGCTGATCTTTAGTGGTGAGAGTTTAGGGGAAATCGGAGAAAACGGCGAGGATTATGTTCATTATAGGTAGTAAGGGCATTTCACAAAAATTTGGCCCATGTGGTTGGTTTTCTGGAGAAGCGAAAGAAGCTCTGAATTATAAGCAAGCTGCTGCTTTTCCGCGATTTAAAAAGACTGGTTGCCATGCTGAGACGATTTTGCGTTGTGAGGCTACACGTAATTTCAAGTATTTGGTACGGAGTAAGAAGAGGGAATTGGAACAAGGCGCCTGAGTTGAGTCCACCCTATATGCCAAGTCGAAAATGTGTGCAACGAAGGGGTTACCAGCAGCAGGATAGTTTATTTTGTAAAGTAATAATTATATAATAAATATAATTATTTTAATTCCATTGATATGAAAAGACTGAAAATAGGACAAATATGCAAGAACCAATCCTTCTTTGCATTTTACAACACTTGTAATTGAAAGTATTGAATAGAAAAAAAAATTGTTAACCTATTAAACGCCGCTATATGAACATTAAAAAGCTATAATTTATTTATGTTTTTGATTATGTTATGTATCTCTATTATCATGCAGTTGAAATTTAAAAAAAAACTGTAACCGTTCAAAAGTTATAGCACGTTCCCGTAACGGGAGATTTGGCGTCTTAGAGGGGAAAATGCTTCTCTGTTTCGGAAACGCCTACTTTTCCTTTTCTACCTTGTTTTAGAGGAATTGCGTTCAATGACACGGGTAAATGTTATATATCGTGTACTTTTGGGAAGAAATTATGGAAATACACCTAAGAAATTAACAAAAAAAAAATCGTATATATTAAAATTAAATTTTAATTAAACCTTAAACTTTTTTTTGCATTTTAGTGCATAGAACGAATACTTTTAATATATATGATACATATATTTTATAAGAAACCTAACCTATTTTATTGATTTCCTTTATTTTTTCTTATGGAAGTACGAAGAACATGTTTGATGTAGCATGACATTACACTTTTCACATTTTAATCGGGTGTTCTTCTTGCACAATTTACACCGAGATTGTTTTTCAGCACTTATAATAAAATGGTTTACACCATCAAAACGTACAGTAGGGTTTATTGCTCCATAAGGTCCTGTCTGAGAAATGTTATTTGTTTTCGGCTCAGTTTTGATTAATGCTGTTACAATTTCTCTTAGAAACGATAGTTGCGACATCTCCCCTTTTAGTTCTTTGTGCAATCTCCAGGCTGCTACTACGGCCATATTTAAAGTGTTCGTAAAAAAGGGCCACCACCATTTGTTCCCTTTAATACGAGGCCTATATGTACTCAAAAATCAATCCAAGAGATCAACTCCTCCCATATATTTGTTATAGGAGGAAACAAGGAGAGGTTGTGTCAAGTCGATTCTTTTTCTTTCTGTAGGGCACCATCTTTTGGCAACACCTAAAGAAGCTTCTGTTTCAAAATTAAAAGCGAGGCACACTATTTTATTATTTTTCCATTTTACGATACTTAAATTTTCTGTCGTAATAGATTGAAAGGTTCCTCTTTCATTTTTTACTAATAGTGGGCTTCCACTGAGAGATCAATCCTTTAATTTATTTTCCCTTATTGTTCCCGTACCTCGAAATCCTCGCTTTTACTCATTTCTTCTAATAACTCTAAAGAAGTAAAAAAATTGTCCATATAAATTTTGTGTTTTCGAGGATTATCAATACAGGTAACCAAATCCAACACAACTCTTGTTCCAAGAGGTTTATTCTCATTTGTAATTGTTTCATTTGATGTAGTTTTGTTTCTTCCAACGTATACTTGTAAGTTTAGTGGGTAACCTTCGGCAGTAGCCAAAACCCACAACTTGTAGCCAAATTTTACTGGTTTTCCCTTCATGTACATTTTTGCTGAATGATGCCCTATATAAGGAATCATTTCCTCATCCACACTTAAGTTTTCAGAAAATGCTCCAAACTGTTGTAGTTTCGTGCAAAACATTTCCAGAGAAAGTCTTACTTTTCCCAGCTTATCAGTTTTGTCGATAACGTCATTATCACACAAGCGCACGAATTTTTTTACGTCTCTAAATCGCTGTCGGCTCATAGCTGCCTGAATGAAAGGTATGCTGCAATCTTCGGAATTACTCCAATATAATTCCTCTTTGGGTAAGGAATGGCATCCACTGAAAAGTATAATTCCCAGAAACTTTCTCATATCATTTTCAGACAGAGAAAAGCCCGTAGAGTTCTTCTGTGAAGCATATAGTTGCATTTCTGGAATTAAAAAATTAATAATTTCGTCATCGAAAAACATAGTTGCAAAAACACCATATGAACTTTTTGCTATCTCTGGAAAAGTCTCTTCTAGCCTGGGAAGCTTTTCAGTAGTAATAGGTTGCAGATTTGATGCGTACCAGTTTGTATTGGGATTGGCTTTTGTAAGTTTTCGTTTCGAGCTGTAAGATTTGAAATTTTCACTCAATTTATCACTCTTTTTGCTGCAATGATTTTTCTCAGGGTTAATTTTTCTTTTTTTTCTCTGATCTCAGAGGAAATATGACTTTTCTTTTCTGGCCTTTTATATTAGAAATATCAACTTCTCCATGTGTGTGTTCTGGAACATCCATATCAACCATTGTATCATTTTCTGCGGCATCTTTTAAATTATGTTCTGATTTATTGCTCTCATTACTGCATACTGTTCTTACTAATGAAATTTTCTTCTTATTATTGGAATTTAATGAACGTTTTTTTCTTCTTTTTTGCAATCTTTTATTCACTGATACTTCGACTTCTCCACATACGTCCTGAGGAAAATCAGTGCTAAGAGTAATTTCGTTTTCAGCGACATTTTCTTCATCTGTAGCAAAACTTGGATCAGGGGGTAGACATACAATACTGCCTTCATCCGAATCAAGAGTTACAAAATAATCTAAAGCTTGCTGAACTGTTAAAAACTTAACAGGCATTTTTCATTTAGCATGAGTCGGTTCCCAAAATATCAACTTTTTTGAGCCGAATAAACGAGCAGTGAAATGAAAATGCTCAACGTTTTAGCATAAATTATTAGGAAAGCAGCAGATACAAAACATTGTTCTACGAATTCTTCTCTTAAAATTCAAGAAAAAGCACCTGTTTTGTGACGTAGTAAAACCCCCCTGTGTAGCAGCATTCCTTTCCTCACTGAATACACTCGCAGACAAAAGTTAATTGCTACCCAGGGTCCCAGGGACTGCCAAAGCTCCCATATAGGGAGCAGCAGGTTTCAGCGTGTCTAGCTTTGAAAAATATTTTACTATTCAAGAATTGTCCTTCATGACTAACTATTCTAATGATACGTAAACTCAATTTTAAATTAAAATAAAAGGTTTTATTTAAAATATTTACAAACTTAGAATTGAAAATTAACATAACAAATTAGCTACTATCAAGAAGTAGTCAAAATTCACGTTCAAGCATACAAGAAAATCGAGAATCCAGGAAAATCTCTCAACAAAACTTCTGTCCGTTTATATACACTTGACAACTGCGCCTCCTATAGGCCATTTGCCTGTTTCAAAAGAAAGAAAAAGAGAACGAAAAACATGCAAATTAACAACTCCCCCCCCCCCTTCGATGAATATAGGTTCATCAAAAACATAAAAGCATAATATCCCAAAATGGTTAAACTTTATAACTTTAGGTTTCTTCTGAAAAGAGAAAAGAAAAAATCATTAAACATTCATAAACAATTTCAAGTATTTAACAATAAGAATAAACAAGATTTTTTTTTCAGTTTAAAAAAGTTTCAGTTCGAAGAATCTTATCTCCAAATTATAAAGTAGCTGTACTGGTCGTTTAGTTATGGAATTTCCTGTTTTTACCAAACAGAAGCGAACTTCACCATCTCTTCCTAGGAAGGTTTCCATAATTTTTCCCAGTTTCCAGAACGTTCGAGGAAGATAAGCATCGTGAATTAACACCACATCATTTACCTCAAAATTGTGACGTTTGATTTGATTCGTCTGATGTGCTGATCTCAGATTAAGTAGATACTCATTTCTCCAACGTTTCCAATAGTGGTTTAAAACAACTTCTCGTAAACGTAGACGTTTAAATAAATTCTCTTTTGAAGGTTAATGATTTACTTGGAACTAAAGAGGTAAACTGGTAATTCGTTTTCCTAATAAAAAATGAGCAGGTGTAATGGGAGATGGTTCTTCGAATTCAGAATACACATAAGTTAAAGGACGAGAGTTGATTATGGCCTCGATTTCAATTAGAACAGTTTCTAACTCACTCAACGTCAAGGAAGCTCTTCCTATACTTTTACGTAAGCTAATTTTCACTTAGCGAACCATTCGTTCATAGAACCCGTCCCACCAGACTGCGCGTTCCACAATGTACTTCCAAGTTATTCCAAGTGAAGAATAGAATTTTTTAACATCAGGATGTTGGATGGCTCTCCACATTTCTTTCAATTCTAACTCTGCTCTTTTAAACGTTTTGGCATTATCCGAATAGATTATAGAACACAATCCCCTTCGGGAAATAAATCTACGAAATGCTAATAAAAATTCTGAAGTTGTCATGTCCTTTACAAGTTCTAAATGAATCACTCTCGTAATAGCGCAGGTAAATAACAAAATATAATATTTAATTTCACTCCCCTTCACATACAGTGGGCCAGCAAAATCCAGACCTGTGTTCGCAAATGGTGGGGATTCATTAATTCTGTCACCAGGAAGAGGAGCTATTACTTGTTGACCAGAACGAACATTAAATTTTTTACAAACATTGCAATTATTGAGAAGTGATTTTACACATTGCCTTCCCCTTAGAATCCAGAATTTTTCACGAGTTTGTACCAAAGTGTCGGCAACTCCAGCATGCAGAATTCTTTCATGCGAATCCCTTATTACCAACTTGGTAAAGACATGTTTATCAGGAATTATAATAGGATGCTTACTGTAAAAAGGTAATTCAGACTTTTGTAACCGGCCTCGTACTAAGAGTAGACCTTCGTCTGACAACACTGGATTTAATTGGAAAATATTAAATTCTTTGGGAATCGCTTTTTTCGAGGCTAAACAATTTATGACTTCATTAAACTTTTCCCTTTGAACTAATTTTAACCAGTAGATCTCTGCGCGTAATATTTCTTCAGATGACAATTCTCCAAAATTTCTTCCATTAATTTTTACTTTAATATTAAAAATAAAGCGAAACACCCATGCAGTTACACGATAAAGCTTTTTTAAGGAACTGTATTTTGATATATTCAAAATAGGAACGTTATCATTTTGATTAACTGCACAAGACAAAATGTTCATTGCTTTTCGCGAAAGCTCTTCGGAAACATCATGCAATTTTTTTGCAGTAGGTTTAAAACTTGGCCATTGCCTTTCAGACAAGGAAATATGTTCAGGACCACTCCACCAAATTTTAGAATTGATTAATTGCTTGACTGAACAACCTCTCGTAATTAAATCCGCGGGGTTATTTCTACCTTCGCAATATCTCCATGAATTTTGATCAGATAACTTGCATATTTCTGCAATGCTGTTGTTGACAAAGGGTTTCCATTTCTCTTTCCCACCCTTGATCCAATGCAGAACGATCTCCGAATCTGTCCAGAAAACAGTGTTAGACACTAGAAGATGACTCTTAATATAAGCTGCAATTCTTGCCCCAATAAGTGCACCCATTAATTCAAGTCGGGGAAGTGTCGGTTTTTTATTTATAGGAACGACCCTATTTTTAGACATAACAAAGCTTGATTTGAAATTATCTTTAGATATTTGATAACGCAAATATGCTACTGCACCATACGCTTTTGGGTTTGCATCAGAGAAAACATGTAGCTGTGGAGTCGCGTTTTCCCTTACAACTAAGGAATTGAAATAATGTCTTGGCGGGTCAATAACTTTAGATCCTTTATTTCTGAATTCCAAGGGAGTTTTCCAATAGCTTTCTAGCTCACTAGAAAAGTTTTCATCCCAATCTAATTTCGCTATCCACAAATTTTGCATGAAGCATTTTATCCGAATTACAAAAGGTGCTATGAATCCAACAGGATCAAAAATCATAGCTGCGATTCTTAAAACATTTCTCTTAGTACAGCAGTCGCTTAAATTTGATAACAAGTGATGCAAATCTAAGCTTAAAGTGTCGTTTTCAGTATTCCAGGTCAGTCCTAACACTTTTAGGGAAGTATTGGTGCAATTAAATTGATTAGCAATGCAAGATTTCTCATTCCATAATGTTCTAAGTTCTTCAGAATTAGTTTCAAATTTTCTCCAGTTCATTCCCCCTTCCCTCATAATTTCAACAGCTTCCGTAGTTAACTTCAAGGTTTCTACAGCAGTGTTTTCACCAAAAAATAAATCATCAACAAACAGATACGAATTAAGCATATCAACTGTTTTCCTATGAGAAACTGTATAATTACTAATGTGATGTTTTATTGTACTAGCAAGAATAAAGGGACTACAAGTAACTCCGAAAGTAACTCGGGTCATTCTATAAGGGACAATTTTTTCAAGGTTATCAAATTCTTTGTAGTACAAAAATCTTAGATAGTCACGATCCTCTTCTGCTGTATATATTTGGAGAAATGCCTTTTCAATATCTGCGGAAATTGCAATTTTATGTTGACGAAACTTTAAAATTACAGATAACACAGGTGGGTTCAGATTAACGCCAGAATTACGACATTCATTTAGAGACAAGGAATTTGCGGTTTTGGCTGTCTCGTCATAAACTATACGCATTTTTGTAGTAGCTTTATCTTCACGAATAACAGTTCTATGTGGCATGTATTAAGAAATTTTTCAGGACAGAACTCTATAATACCTTGTTTAAATTGATCCCGTAAGATAGTTATAATCTTCAAATAAGGACTTGTTGGTAAAGAATTTATTTTCCAAATTAGAAAACCGTGCTTTGGCTACTTCTAAATTATTTCTCAATAACTCACGAGAGTCTTTCCATAATAAGCGCGTTTCATAGCGACCATTTACAAATTTTAAATTCTTTTGAAAATCCTTTACTACTTTTAAATCGCTAAAATTCATTTCATCTTTTTCAACAATACCAATGGATTCTAAATCCCAAAAAGCTTTTAGCTGATTATTTATATCTTCAACTGACACTCTGAAACAATTTATGTCCTTTTTATTAGAATCTGTTCTCCCTTGTACAGTGTATCCAAAAATAGCTTCCGCGACGTACAATTCTTTCGTTAAATTTTCCACAATTCCTTTTTGAATTTTCCAAAGATAATCAGAACCTAACAGTATGGTTATTTCCGATTCAAGCCCCATATCAGAAGGCATATATCCCCTTTTCCGCATGGCTTCTATTATTTCCATTTCTACAGGGTTTACTACAGCCCCAGTAATTTCAGGTACTACAAGAGCTTCAATTTCAACAGAATTACATGGTTGTACAATACTGTTAAGTTTAAGAACTACCACCTCATACCACGATTCATAGGGTAGTCTCTGTCCAAAAGGATAGACTAATAAATTTTCTTCCCTTATAGGTTTCAATTTCAACTCCTTCGCTGAGGATATTTTTATGAAACACCTTTCAGATCCGCTATCGCATAGGATTCGAGTTAAAATGCATCTATTCCCAACAGATACCGAAACACAACACGTTTGCAACAGCGTAGATTTATTTTGCTTAAGTTTCTGCTCCGACATCATAGATACAATTGTACTCTGTTTTTCATGTTCAGAATTTTCTACTTTCTTCTCTTTTAAGCAAAACAAACTATTATGATCGCAACTACCGCATTTCGTGCAAGGATTTATTTTTAATCTACAATTAGTTCATAAATGAGACTTAAAAAAACATTTATAACAACGTCCTTCCTTTCTTAATTTATACATGTTTTTGTTCATCCGGGAATTTTGTACAGCTTAATCCCGTATGTTCGGAACCTTTACAAAAAATACAAAACTGCTTTACAGTGGTATTTAAGGCTGCGGCTGAAGGCAGACGTTTGCTTTGGGAAACATTGATATTTATTTTGAATACTTTCAGGAACTTTGTAGGAATTATTTATTAAACTTGTAGCTTCGCGACATCTAAGTTCGTCTTTAATAAAATCAATTAATTCTGTAACTTCCGCATCTTTATCAGGATTTAGTTTTCTGTGAAATTCTAATATTAAATTTTCGGGTAACAATTTAAGCAATATGGGCAATAAAAAATGACCATAAGAACCTGATGTTACTCCCACAGCTTCAAGATTTCGAACACTTACTTCAACGTTATCATAGAGTTTCCTTAACCCCTTAACATTATTGCAAGATTTTTTCGCTTCAAGATTTAATATTTTACTCATGTGGCAACTGATAACATTTTCACGTCTTCCATACCTCTCTCTAAGCAATTTCAAGCAAACCTTATAATTTTTATCAGTTAATTGAAATCCTGCTACATCATTATATGCGGGTCCAGACAGCAAAGACTTTAAATATTGAAATTTTTCTATGTCGATTAAAGATTCATTCGAATCTATAGCATTAGAAAAAGTGTTGAAAAACTCAAGAAACTGACTCGAATCTCCGTTAAATTTATCAATACATAGCTTAGGCAACTTAACTGCAGATACCTTTCTATTTTCAATTACTGAATCATTGTTCGTAACATTAGTTTCATTCCGCTCAAAGTCAATGTTACATTTTCTTAATGTATTTTTAAGCTTAAATTTTAAACTTAATATTTTACCGGCATATTCTTCAACGGAATTCACCTCTTTTAAGTATTCTTGTTTGTCGGTTATTAATTCATCAATTTCTGAATTGTAATCTTTTAACAGTTTTTCTTTTTCAAGTAAAATTTCCAAAGATTCACATAAAGCATCAGAATTTATTTCTTCAATAGGAGCCTCAAACAGTTAATCACATTTTGTTACTAATTTAGTTACAGCGGCTCTAACTATACCACGTTTTTCTTTTAATTTATCTAAGGATTCCATACTTAGGTATAGTTTCTTCAATTACTTTAACCACTTATACTGCTTGTTCAGCAAGTAAGAAAAAGTCAAGCTTACCTTCTTTTCTTATCCGCGGGTTTTTCGGCACCAAAAATGAAAAATATTTCACTATTCAAGAATTGTCCTTCATGACTAACTATTCTAATGATACGTAAACTCAATTTTAAATTAAAATAAAAGGTTTTATTTACAATATTTACAAATTTAGAATTGAAAATTAACATAAGCTACTATCAAGAAGTAGTCGAAATTCACGTTCAAGCATACAAGAAAATCGAGAATCCAGGAAAATCTCTCAACAAAACTTCTGTCCGTTTATATTCACTTGACAACTGCTCCTCCTATAGGCCATTTGCTTGTTTCAAAAGAAAGAAAAAGAGAACGAAAAACATGCAAATTAGCTAACAAACATAGCTTTGAATGAAAATATTCATTTCCGGTTTTTTGTCTGCTATTGCTTAAAATGTTGGCTTCAAATATGCAGTGTACTCAAAAAGATTTTAAAATTGATTTATTTTCTTTTTGTAAAGTTTTTACAACTTCGTGAAAAAAACAAAGTTCCATTTTTTTGAAAATACTTAGAAAAAAAGAAAAATGATAAATATTACTCTGATTTTTTTAAAATAATGTACTCAATACTATAAATGTTTCCATGAAAAGCATGAAGTTTTTATTAAATAACTTCAAAATATTCTGAGGAAAAAAATTCAAACTAGATGTTCCCGCAACAGGAGCTTTGGCGGTTAATGGATTAAAAATGTAGAGCTGATAGAGAAAAACTGCTTTCATATTTATATTAATGCAACCCAAGAAAAGCTAAAAATCAGTTCTCCATTCCTGGTCTCCATTTTTATTTCTTTTCTTTCTTTTTTTTTTTTTGAGTAGGCCTCTATTATTGAATCACGTGATATTGCAACCGTTTTAAAATAACAACCCAGATAGTGACGTCCGAGTGGGATAGCTATAATGCACTGTATAATTAACTTTCCAGTTCCCTATGTTCATAAAACCCTTGGTAAGCCTTCCTATTTTCCCCTATTTCGACAACGACTGTTCATAAATCGAGTCTATGTGCTACTTGTAAATCAAAAGCATTATCTGGTTTTTTATCTTGCTCCAACTTTTCATTAATTCAAATAGTTTCTTTTTTTAGCATTCTTGTTTTATAACTAAAAGTGGAAACACGCTATAATGCGTTTGGGCAGTGGTCGATCCCTATTGTATGTTTCACCGGAAAACGGAAGCAACAGGTAGTCATCCCCTGAATTAGCAGGAAGTTAAAGTACGGGTATCAAAGCCGCAACCGAACTACACCACTGAATTGTCAAGTGCTTATTTGCCCTTCACCTGTGAAAAACCAATGAACGTTAAAGTGTATACTGCCGTGTATGGTCAGTTAGAAAGTGTTTACTCTGCTATTTAATAACTCTAGTAAAATAATCGCTAAGACCTTTGACAAGTTTTCTTCAAGCCCATAGTGGATTATTTAGTGAAATAGCTTAATATTATGATTGTTTTTATAAGGTAAGAGTTTTACAAATACTGAATTTAATGAGATGGTTTGCAATTAAAATGCGTTTCGTATTTCAAGAATAGTTGATTCCTTTATTATCATTGTTATTATTACTGCTATTATTATTAATTTCTCAACGCATTTATATCAATCATTTAAAATGCAACATGTAAAATCTAAGAAAAGAAGCAAATATTTAAATGGGCTAAATAGAAATGAAAATAGTATACAATTTAATATTAACCCTATGTTACTCAATTTTTTTTATTAGCGATGAGAAAAATATTTTTGACTAAAATTATGCTTACCTATAGGAAAAAAATATATAAATTGTTGATTAACTAATATGTTTAATATAATAAATTTGTGCAAGTAAACTAATAAAAATTTTCACGTTAAGAAAGCACAAATAAGCATTAACATGCAGACATAGGCTTTGGGATTGCGTGGAATCCCTTTTTCCTTGCAATAGTGGAGCTTCTAGATGCAAAAACATCCAAATAAAGCCATTTGTGCTTTCTTACCTTTCTTTTACTTGTGAAAATTATTATTACAGTATTATGTTTTTTCTTTTTTTTTTTTGTTTTTTCAAATTTTTTACTTGTAGCATATATGATACGTAATGCTATATCGATTGATGTAGATAAAAATATTTAAAAACCTATACTTAGATCGATAAAACAAAATTATACTTACATTTTAGTACAATATTTTCACAAATAAACAATATATTCTGATAAAATCTGATTTTTCCAACATTCCACGTTCTCTGTAGGCGGAGTACGAGATTTAGCGACTTTGGATCTTATATAATTTGGAAATAGGTCGAATCAGAATTTCTACACGGCGTTTCTAAACGAAAAATATTTAATGTACAGTTGGAAACGGATTTCTTTTTTACGTTGTATCAGATATGATACAATAAGTAATGTCGGGTTGAGGGATCTGGTACCCTTTATTTTTGACAAAAAAAAAAAAAAAAAATCCCGTTTTTTGATCCTTCAGATCGAAAAACTGGATCTGAAAAGGTTTCGATTCCCCCCTCCCCCTTCTAAAAGTACTATGGCACATTTAGATTTAAAGGGCGAACTTTTTGAATTATCTGTCAGTTTTAAGTATAGTATGGTAAAAATTGTTTTAACTGCTTTAACAACACTTGTCAAATAATGCAGTGGACAATCTACTATACACAAACCATTAAATATTTCTACAAATAATAAATACATGGTAAGGAACAAAAACGTGCAGTGAATACATTTTATAAGATTTATTTATTCTTGAGTATGGAATACAGTTACTCTTATCAGTAGTGATTCTGTACGATGGTAAATTTGCACTGTGAATGTTGGCTTGTATAATTCTTGCGCACGATATTTGACGAAACATTGTTATTTGGAAACATGAATTATACTTGCGTATGTTTGCCAAGAAACGTTTTGATCGACTTGTGTGATCTGATATCAAAGTTGATAGGGTAGGAAATAGTGAAGCCTTGCATTTTCCAGTTTTATAACATTATGCTCAATTATGCATAGATTTTTCCGGGATTTCAAATTGGAGTCTTAGAAGAGGCTACAGATCACAACCCAGTCTAAATTCCTGCTTTGTCTGTTTAGACATTACAGAAAAATGTGAAACTTAACAGAAAATAATAAGTGCGGGTTTTTACTCTACTTAAGATAAACATGTATATGAATATTATATCTTTTCATAAAAAAGAGGAATGGCTGAATTAAGTCTTTAATTTTCCAACAATATTCAATTTAAATAGCTCATAAATTGGAAAATATGATGATATAAAAATCTTGTTTCTGCAAGACAAGAGAATTAGTGGAGCAATATTTGAATTATTTGGAAAAGAAATTTCCTGTAAAGAACTCGCATTGTAAAACTCGTCATTTCGTTTATGTTGAGTCTTATTCAATCCAAGGAAATAAAAATTGTTACCTATTTCATATCTCTATTTTTAGATTTAAAGCAGCCACATGGTCTTTCCTTAAATCTTGCTCAAATATAGCTGCATCTTAAATGATTAACAGTTTTACTTGTACCCTTAAGAGAAAGAAACTTTTGATAATTTATCAAGTTAAGTATTTTTAAATGCAGTGTGGGTAAGAGACCCATACTTAAAAACCTTTAAAATTTTGTTTTGAAATCTATTCATTCAAAATCGTGAACAATTAAAGATAAAAAATGCAATTATACCAAGTTCTGGCTAAGTGTCAACACTTTACGCTTTTTTTTTTTTTTTTTTTTTCCTGCGCTCTGCGAATTTTTTCCAGTGTATTGAACCTCTTCAGCTGTCTGAGATCTATTTTAACCTGCGTTTCACCGTCTTGATATCATTTCTCGGAAGACGAAAGGAGCATTGAGTCTTTGAAGATTGAAGGTTAATTTACTGGAACTTTTATCGTGACATTAACCTTAACATAATTCTTCTGTTGTTTCTCGCAGGATCTAATTACAAGAAAAACTCTTCAGAACGTGTAGTTATAAGTTTTATTAATGAATAATATTTTTCTAAAAAAAAAAGGAAACAAAAATTTTAGAACATGGCTATTCAGTAGTTTACTCTTTCACAAACGACAAAAAAAAAAGTTTAAATAATTTGAAAATGGAATTGAAGTGTTAAAAATCCTTTTTCAGGTTTTTAGCTTGTTGTGTAATTGGGTGACTTTCAAAAAGATTGACAGTTTGGTGTATATCTTAAAATCTGAATTTCATGTCTATAAAACTGTTATTCTCTGACATTGTAAAAACCTGTAGGAAAGCATCATTTCGTTATTAATTCAATGCATTCATTACATTTGTTCCAAGTTGTGAAATAGTATTCTTTTCCTACTACATTAGTTAGTCAGTAATGGAATTTTGCGTGTCCGGGGAAAAAATTCACATGTTTTTTTTTTTTATCATTCCAAATAATTTTTATGTTCAATATTAATTTAAAACATGAAGTAATATGTGTTTATTTAACAAATATTCAAATGATTTTACTAAAATGTTTACCTAATATTTTAAAATTTAAATGAAGTTGGTATCTGTCCGAACATGCAGCTCATGAGTGTTACCTCAAGAGAGTTTCTATTATTTCACTTTCAAAATATTTGAATATTGAAATCATTTTCTGTGGTAGGGAAGTCATGTATAACCTAGAATTGGGCTATTTTTTATTATTTTGCTGTTGTACAGTGGGACAGCAAAAGTGGGTAGCAAAATCCCGATTTACCTTATTAACAAGAGGACTATCCTTTTTAAAATTAAAGTGGGATTCTTTTGGCGTAAATCCACTTCGTGCAAGCAACATCATCTCTTCACCTTGCACTTCTTTGCGAATAAAATTCATTAAATGTTCCAAGGAACGAGAGTTCTTGGTGTCCGAACATTCTTGATTTCTACTCCGTTCCCACGCGAGTAACACATCCTCGGGAAGACAACTTTCTACTAATGGAATGAGGAAATCACCATATTTTTCTTGAGTTCGTCCCAGGCTCTCTAACGCTCGCAGCTTCCCCTCCAATTCATCATAAAGTGACGTTAGGTCAGTCTTGACTCGTCCTTTCGTGGCATTTTTCATTACGAGATTTAGCATATCTCGCACATATATTTGCACTAGCAAATCATCCCTACCAAAGCGATCTTTCAATTGTTCTATAACTTTCGGGTAGTTCGCCGCCGTAGCTGGAAAACTTAGAACCAAACGCTCCGCTTTCGATTTCGCTTCCACTGATTGCAGAAGATACTGAAATTTGTCTTCGTCAGCAATGGAGTCATCTTCATGAATTTTCTTAAATTGACTCCAAAATGCCAAAAAAATCTTTTGGTTCACCATTAAATTTCTTTAGTTCAATTGTTGGCAATTTAGACTTTCGTAAAGGTGCACATCCTGGTTCAATAGCCCGTTGCACTCGGGAATCAATTTGAGTACAAAGTTCTAAATATCTGTCTCTATACTCCTCCGCTTCTTCCAAATCTTTCTCAATTTCTCAATCTTTCTCGCTTCATAGCTTCGAATTTTTTCTGTCCGCAAACTTCCTGTATATTTTGAGTAATTTTGAAAATGTTTTGCTTCATAATGACGTTTAATGTTATATTCTTTGAGAACGGCTATGCTTTCATTGCAAATCAAACATAGCGCCTTGTTACTGGACTCAATTACGAAATACTGAATGTTCCACTGATCTTTGAATTTTCTGCATTCACTATCAATTTTTCGCTTCTTTTCCATTCTACTAAATCACACACAAAAGCAACAATTCAAATAAAAATATTGTTACAAAGATGTCTTAAACTTAAACACGCACAAACACGTTTTAAGGAGGTACGCACTATTTTATTTCACAGCAGTGTCATAGGAACTGACTTGTGGTTGCGCCACTAGCCTTCTTATATATTTCACTTAGTGCCATCTAGAAGTGAGTGGAAGACACCAGAACTTTATCGAACCAACGAGATTATTCTGTAAGTGCTATTAGCGCCATCTGTTAGGGATAGAAGGTACTACCTATTTCTGCTTGTGTCCACCAGATGTCCTGTCACGTTACTCCTCATGGCTCGCTCGTACTCTACGACTAATCTAGGAATTACAGATAATGACAGGAAAATTAATAATATGCAGTGTTGCCGTTTTGCGGACTTTAGTTCGATTTGCAGCCTTTTTTAAACGTGGCGTACTTTTTCGGACTTTTTTTTTCATGTAAAAAAATACTCATTCGTTACTTGAGTACTCGTTAGGAACCGAAGTAACGATTACTGAAGAAAAAAAGTAATCAATGATTACTTGTGTATTTCATTACTTTTGTAATCAATGATTACTATGGCGATACGATGCGGGTACCCCATTATAACGGATACCCATACGATACAGAAAATACATCAGCTTCCCCGTCGCTAATGGCATCTGGCAAAAAAGTAATCATATTTTACACCACTAGTGGACTGATTCAACTTTTTACCACCGGCAACAATTAATGATAATATGGTTTTGGCCCTTGGAATTTACTGGAGTAATCAATATGGCCCTAAGGCTGGAAAGTTTGGAGACCCCTGCCCTAAACTAAACCCATTATAGTTTGGTGGATTGTTGTCTAGGCTACATTTACCTAACACCAACTTGTATGTATTCTCGACACGAACAACTGAAATATTATCACCAATATGTTGAATATCAAATAACACTGAATAACGATCAGAAAATAAAGTTTTCTTCCTTTTATAATCAACATAATTCAATCTTGCATCAAAAGATACGTTCAAATCCACTTCATCCGACATTTTCAGAAAATTTTCCACAAATTTTGTAATAGTAGCTTCGGGAGCAATGTTGTTGGAGCTAATAATCCAATAGGATCAAAAATTCGTTGTACAATAGACAGAATTACTCTTTTTGTTATTTTCAATTCACATATTACCGGGTCTAAATCTATACAACAACTCAAATATCATTATCCAAATCCCATATTATCCCTAAGACGGAAGTACTACCGCAATGTTTGTCAACATTTTCACAAACAACATTGCTCTCAAAACCACGCAAATTAAAACAATCTTTGGACATAATATTTTTTGCTTGTGAAATAAATTGCTCTAACTCATTAAGATTAAAAACTCCAGATACCAGATTATCAACATAGAAAGAACCTTTTAATTTTTGAGCAATTTCATTACATTCCGCAGGGCAATTCTCTAAAAGATGCATTAAAGATGCGTTCAGAAGGTAAGGGCTTGAACAAACCCCAAACACCACACGACAATGTCTATAAATTTCTTGCCCTCCTGAGCTTGGGAAAAAGAATCTTAAAAAATCTCTGTCTTTAGGAGCAACAGACAGCATCAAAAATGCCTTTTCAATATCAGCACTTATACCGATTGGAAAAGCTCTAAAACGATCAAGAATATCGGGAATAATCTCTAGAAAATTAATTCCTTTATACAAACATTCATTTAAAGAGAGTTTCCCTCTCTGAGAGGCAGAAGCGTCAAATACTGGTCGAATTTTCGTTGTTTCGCTATTTAATTTCAATACCGGTCTATGTGGTAAATAAT
The DNA here is from genome assembly GCA_038502835.1 of Octonoba sinensis. Classification (NCBI taxonomy): domain Eukaryota; kingdom Metazoa; phylum Arthropoda; class Arachnida; order Araneae; family Uloboridae; genus Octonoba; species Octonoba sinensis. The sequence continues at coordinate 84,196,972 of CM076605.1, read as the reverse complement.
GGCATTTATTACTCAATTCGTTTTTTGGCACTTTTTCAACTACACCCATTTCTTCCCATTCTGTGAATACCTTCTCATAATGATCAAAATAATTGCCACACTTTAACTTATTAATCATTTTTTCATGTCTCTTCCAAGTCAATTCCATATTATCATGCAAATTCATGGAATTATATCTCCATGGAAGCTCAACTTCGTATCTCCCACTAGGAAGAATTTTCATTTTTTCTTCATAATCATTTAAATAATCCTTATTTTTATCTGTCCCAACTGGGTCAGATATCCTTAAAACCTCAAGTTCCCATAATTCATCTAAAGGAATTTTCCCCACATGCATAGACACAGTTGTCATAAAGTTACCCTTTCCGCGAAAATTTTGCTTTCCTATTACCGTCCAACCCAGCTTACTTTCGACGGCTGTTAGGCCGGAATCCAATTCTACTACATTTTCTGTTAATAATTTTCCAATTACATCAGCCCCAATTAAAAGATCGATTTCCGTTGAATCACAAAAAGAATCTGACAAAGTTATTTTTCTTTTCTTTAAATCAATCAAAACTTTCTTAACTATTTTAGGAATGAATCCGCATATTTTTCTTTCTGAAAGAACTTCAAAACAACAAGAATAAGTCCTATTTAAATCGCTCACTTCAATTGCAAATTTCGTCGATTATTTGTTGGATTTCACGAATCGTGACGAGTGCCTCTTGCAATTCTTCATCTCCTTCGTAGGTTTCAATAACGGACTGGATAAATTCTCTAGATTCTCTAAAAGCATCCATCTCAGCAGCAAGATTAGGTTTGACAAATGTCTGGAGCCAAAGGGAAGTTGGGGTTTAAATACAACATCTGAAAAAATACGTGAAATGCTATTGGATGATAATGCACTGACATCCATGACCACTTCGAGCAATTAAATTCCCCCATTCGCTCCAATATCAACATCGGCTGCATTTAAAATTTTCGACGACTAAAAAATTTCTCTCTTTAAAAATGTTCGATTAAAAAATTATGCTAGATTTTGATACAATTTTAAAATTAAAAAAAAAATTACGTTACATATGGCTAGACTGTACCTACCTGTAATAAAGCAATATCTACAAAAAATAATGTGGATATTAAACTTCAGTTTTTGCTACAAGCTCTCGAACTGAGTACTGCTTGAAGTATTTTGATTGAACGTTGAAATATTTTGGATTTGGACCAAGAGCATTTCACTCTTATATTAGATATATATTAAATAGGTCGGGGCTCCAATGTCCTCCAAGTGAAACGATACCTCTGGGGGTGCCAACCCCAAGTGACGGTCTCTCATCTGAGAGCTGTTTCAAAAAATTAAGAGACCTTTCAAAGGGGCGGAAATCGGACTCTTGCCTACAAGGGCCCCGTTACACTCAGGAGCAGCGTACCCATTCTTCCTCGCCACGGGTGAGGACATGGCAACAACAACATTAGATATATTATTGGGTTCTGCTTTTTTGTTCTCTTAATTGAACAGTTAACTGTCTTTGCTGTCTTTGTTGAATTTTCCCTCATCTTCTAGCCCTCTTAACTTAAATTGATACTAGCTAAAAGAGACAACAATATGGAGATAAAACATTCGAAGAGTTGTTTAAACGAACGGTTTTCACGACTATCTGACTTGACTAGCTCCATGTTTGTTTTAGCTGTATGTGAGGAATGCCATTCGTGAAAGAAGAGATCACCTAGAGTTTATTTCAGCCGTAGGCGAAGAAATTGGGAGAATGCACATGGCGTTGCAGCGACAACTTCTTAAAATTGAATAAAATAGACATTATATTTCAGAATAGAAAGACATAGTACAAATCGACGAAATCCAAGAATTCTTTCAACCTGACGCTCCACGTGTGTGTGAAAATTAAGTTTTTTTTTTTTTTTAATGTTCTTTTCAGGACCATATATAGAAGAGAATTGCTTGTACTAGATTTTAAAAATACTTCTTTTATAGCTACCATTCCGAAGATAGATCTCATGAGCGTCTATTTATAGAATAGCCCTAAGTTTAGTTAAATCCGCAATTTCTTAGGAACGTCACTTGTTCTTACTCTTGCCCCATACATCTTCATCTCATTATTAAGAAATCATGGTTTATAAATGAATTTATTCCTTTTATTTTCTTTTTGTGGAGGGAGGAGGGTCACTAAACTAGAATATTCCCAGTTAAAATTAATAAAAATTTGACATATTGAGAATTGTTAAATTACAACATGCTTTAAGTTGGACCCTTTTTTTTTTTTTTTCATTTTCAGTTAAAATTCAAATCTTCTACTTCGAGTACGTGTCTCGCACTTGGTAACGAAGGCTGCAACGTCTGCTTTTTAGAAATAACATTTGTGAGTAGATAGTGTAATACCTTGGAACGCAGTTTCTATCTACTCACGCTTTGCATATGTGCATCAAAAATGCACATATGCATTTTTGATGAAGCTTCGATTTTGAAGTGATTTTAGAAATAAAATTTGACACTTCAGGTGGATTACTCTTTGTATTGTTACACAATTCTTGATACATTAACAATCTTTTTATGGCTTGTGTTTTAATGCCACGAGTGCCCATAATGAAAGATTGCAGAGTCGCATTATAGCCTCCATACACAAACATTGAATGGCACCAAAGTGGTCCCCAATTAACAACACGAGTTGTAAAATGCAACAAGAGATGCAAGTTAAATGTCATGTGATCTTCACCTTACAATACCTGTGTCTCACAAACAAATTTTAATATCAATTCATCTGCAAGTTTTAAGTTGTCATTAGTTAGGGAATTTTTCACCAAATGATCAACAGCTCCCACTAACAAACTGATTTGGCCCAAATAAGCTGATTTTAAAAGTCCTTTCAAACACTGCAAGCACATATACAAGAGAAAATTTTTCCACTCGAAAGCTACAAAACTCTTTCATTAATGGACCTTGGTATTCCACCACCATTATTCGGCAAAACAATTTTAGTCATTCGTTCATTTGTGGCTCTGCAAACAGCCGCCGAACCAAGGTAAAATTCATGAGAGTTTTTGCGGCTGTCAAACCATGCAGTAGCAATATATTTTGTAACTCCTAGAAACATTCCATGCATGTAATCTGGTATAAAATTTGAAATAACATTAAAACCACAATTGGCCACAAGGATCCCTTAGAGGAGTTAAAAATGGTTAGCCCATTAATAGAAAAATTTCAAGTTGAGAACAAAGATTCATTCTTGCTTTGCTTCTTCAACAAAATGGTTTCAAGTAGCGATCCAGTTTTTTTTTTTGGCAAACCCTAACCCTGCTAAAAGTATTTTTTTTAAACGGATTTCAGGATTTATTTCATTTATTGTGACCACATTTGCCCCTTAGATTTGTTAAAAATGGTTAGCCCATTAACAGAAAAATTACAAGTCGAGAACAAAGATTCATTCTTGCTTTGCAATTTATGATACATTTTGCCATCATTGATATCTGAACGCTTACCATTTAGCTCTATGTTCTTGTTAAAATTGTGTACATATAAGTATATTAATTATGCCAGAGTGGATCATGTTCTTATTTGAACTTCAAGTGAGACACTCATAAAACAAGGTGTCTTTTGTACATTCTCAGTCTGGACCTTAAATCCACATGTACTATAAGCTATGAATGTATTCTCGTCATTGGAGCATAGGTATGTCTGACATTTTTCCCAAAAACATGGATTTCTATTTTTCCTTTTTTGTTGTAGACAAATTTGTTTCATAAATGATAATAAACTTGGACTGATAAATTGTTTACCTAAAATAGCATTAACCATTTCAGTCAAGCTACTAATACCAGTGTCTGGCACTTGGTAGCGTAAAGAAAAAGCCAATATCAGTGTTAAAACATCCTTTCTTGAGATTGAAATTTCAATTTGCTGTATTTCATTCAGATCTTCATCTTGATGAATAACTTCATCAGTGGAAATATCTTCCTCTTCCTGGTTCTGAAATTAGAGGAAATATCTGAACCCTACACTGCGCAGTTTTTTTTTTTTTTTTTTTTCTTTGTAATATTTTTTTTTTTTTTTTTTTTGTGTTTGTTTGTGATAAAGATAGTTATAAGTGGGAAAAATACTAAAAAAATTCTTATTTAGTTCGAAACAGTAGAATTCGAGAAAATTTGACATGTTTTAAAACAACACTGTGCATTTAGGTGTAACAATAATATATTTTTTTATATAATCATTTTAATAAATGAAACAAAATCAAAATAATAAATAGGTATGCATTATAATCATAAAATAGCAGTAAAATTTATTGAAATAATTTATTTGTTTATAAATTTACAAAATATATTAAAGCAACTATTTACTTTTAACTAATAATCATTACCAATAAAGTTTAATCATTTCACTGTAAGATTTTAAATAAGAAAACTAAATTTGAAAAAATATATTTATCTGCAATGGAACTGAAGAAAACAATTTTTCTTTGAGGTACAGCATAAAAGTACTTCACACTTCTGACAACGCAACATTGTGTAGCCTTTGCAACCCTCATATTTGCATCGTTGCTGTCCATCATTGTGCACTGGAAAATGGTGATATCCATCATACCGCACATCTGTTGGGGGTCTATGCGAAAATGTTCGTTTCTTTATTGGGTTGAGCGTCAATTGATTTTAAAGGGCGTCCGCGTTTAAGAGTGATTTTAGTTCCTACATAGAGTTTTTACATAGAGTTTCTGCTAATTCTATTCGAAATTCTAAAAGAGTAAGCTCCTTTGACGTTGTTGCTTGCACACTGCGAACGCGCTTATATAGAATCCACGAATTTATAATTGCGATATCTAAGAGATGGTAAAATAAACGTAAATACCACTTCTTGCTTCGCATAATAATTTTATATCTTCCAATTAGGCTGTCTAGAAGATCTACACCTCCCATATGTTTGTTATAAACCTGGATGATATTAGGCCAAGGAAGCGTAGTGTGCTGTTTTTTCTTATTGTCAAACCTCTTGACTTCTTTTACAGGGTCAGTTCCTACAAATGATGATAATAATGTCACAATTTTATTATCCTTCCAAGTAACACCACTTATTTCAGTATTTTTAAATTGGCCAGTATACTCTACTGTCTCGCCCCTTGGTTTTTCTTTCCAATCTTTATCAACCGGTAGCTTACAGTTAGGAATCCTATTTCTGCGTGAAGTTCCAAGTAATAGAATACCTTTACTGTTTAAGTATTCAACCAATGGAAGAGAAGTATAGTAATTATCAAAATATACTTTATAATTTCTATCTCTTGGTAAGCCTCGGCATAAGCGAATGGCAACATTACTACTTGGCCCTAAGTCAGGTTCCGTAGCAAAGTGGTCCATTTCTTCTTGCCCCGAATAAATTTCTAATTTATAAGCAAAGCCATTTACACCGCAGAGCACAAATAGTTTATAGCCATATTTGGCATGTAAACTTTTAACCGATGACGAGTTTTAGTGGCACATATTTGTTCATCCACACTTAATGACTCCTCGTAAGGCACAGATGAAAATTTAGTATTTAAGTGTTCTAAAATAGGCCGAATTTTTCGTAGCCGATCAGGGTAATTCGAACTATTATTTTCGAAAAGTAAAAAAACTTCTTATTTTCTCCAATGATTTTTGACTCATACTGTCCTTTATTATTGACAAGCCTACAAGATCATTCCAGTAAAGTCTTACATTTTTAACAGTGTTGATTGAAGAAAATATACAGATCCCAAGAAAATTTTTTACGTCTTCGTTTGAAATCTTAAAAGGTTTTGTTGGGTCTTTCTGCACACTGTACAATTCAGTTTGAGGAATGATGATTTCGTTAATGAGATCACCCCCAAAAAAAGTACAAAAGAATTGGTATGGTGATTGCAAAGTCAGTAATTCGGAAATAAATTCTTCTGATCCTTTAAACTCGGTATTAATCGTTGCTCGCGCGTTTGCGCTTTCTCCAAATGATTTTTGATAAATCTTTCCGCAATTCTTTCTTGGTTTTGTCTTTGCTTGTAGAAACAGATGATAATATATTAGGTGAATCATATAAATGTACCTGATCTGGTGGAACTACAGTTTCTTCCTCAGCAGATATAATTTCTAGCTCATTAATATTTTGTTGGGTTATATTTACTATATTTGAATTAGTTCTTACCTTACGTGTGTAAAATACATCTTCGGCACATAAATCATCTTCTTCATCCTCGCTATCTGAGGGTATCGGTAGCGAAAACAACACATCTTCTGCAAGTAAAATGCGTGATCCATCCGGATTTCTCATGTATACTCGTATTTTCTTTTCATTCATTTTCGCAAACAATTAAACAAAATACCTAAATTATTTAATTGAACACTTTACACTAATTTGTTATACATTTACAACAATAATCTTCTAAAAGACACTAAATAAAGTGAAATTGAACAACTAGTGACACCTGTTCTTATTCACACTGCAAATAACGCGGCAGCAAAAACCACTGCAAGTAATGCGGGAGCCGCGCAATCAAAAAAGGCGCCCTAATCTATATTTTTCACTAAATTTTTCGGACAATTTATATTTATTTTAAACAACTATGTACGCAATTAAAAAATATTTTTTTAAATCAAATTGTTGCTTAAAATTTGTAAAAAAATTTAGGAAGTTATTGCTTTTTTTAAAATTTACATGTCTTACGATTTTGTGAAAAACGATGAGCCTTTAGCCCATTTTAGAAGATCTAGGGGAAACTATATGAACCAATATGATCACACATACAAAATGAAACGAAAGAATGCGCCACAAAAATGTTACAAAATAAAAGCTTAGCGAACGAAAAATGGAGATGTTGTTTAAAAACAACACGGCGCAGTGTAGGGTTAACGTGTTTCTTTTTTCCCTTCACATTCTAAAGACAACTTAGTTGCTGTAAGATCAAGTGTTTAAATATACTGAGATATTATTGCACTCTTGAAATGTCAATCTAACATTTTGAATCAAAGATTGGTACATGGGCAAAAGTATAAAGATTTCAAAGGCCAGAAGCTAAAAACAATTTCTGTAACCAGAAAATGCCCAAATTGCAGTACATAGGGGAGGGTAGGCCACAATGAGACAAAAAAAAAAAAACATTTTTTATTATTTTTTTTTATTGAACTCTACGGTACAAAAAACATATCAGGTACTAAATACTTATACATTGCACCAATTTTTAACCTCATGTGTATGAAAACAAGTACTTTTATTACATTTAAAAAAAATAAAAATAAGTCTCATTGTGGCCCTGGGGTGGGCCACAATGAGACAACTAAATAATCTTAAAATTTTGTGCTAAATTTATTTAAAATGATTGGTTTTAAAAATACTAGTAGTAGGTATGAACACCAATGCAGTATCTAGTGCATTGTGAAATAAGGTTCATGTATAAGTGAAGAAAAAAAAAAGTGTCAAATTATGCAGACAATTAACGGACATTATATTGGTTTAGTTTTACAGCAAAAGAGAATGAACTTGCAGCTCGAAATGTACCCCCTGAAATAGATGGCTGGGGCAATTTAAGAATAATATCATTTGTTTTTACCACTGACGTTACATCATTTTGTGGGAATCCGACCTTCCAGGTGGAAGGTCGGACGCTCTAACAGCTAGGCTACCACGGCTTGCATGCACAACTACTAATAATAGTCTTTGGATTCTTTTCTTGCATGAACTTTGTCACCTTTACATTTCCCTCCATGACAGATGCAATATCAGATGACAAAATCAAGCAATAGCCCCAAGGGATTTAAAATTTTTGAAATTCTTGATCAATTAGTCTTAAAATATTTTCTCCAGCTGCATTTATGTTAGATAAGGGAGAGAGAGCATCATGGTCATGTTTTTCTCTGCTGCTGGATCAAAATATGTCACAAGTATTGGGATTTTTTTTTTTTCATAATCAGCTACATTGCTACCCTCTGTTGCATGGGTAAATTTCGAAGATTTTAAATTGCCCGAAATTTTTTCCACTGTTGACTTCGCTAAGTTTTTTATGATTGAGGTTGAATTCGTTCTTGCACAGCCATATTTTGCAGCGATGGCGGAGTCTGGAAATATATTCCGAAATAAGTTGCCAATGTGATCGGCCGCAGACAATGGCAAATTATGCTACAGCAAAAAACAAGTAAACAATGTTTCAGCTCGAATTATCCCAATATCTTCACTGGCTACAAAAGGCGATTTTATATTACGATGCGATGATTGGAATTTTTCTTTCTCCGTGTGCCGCATACAATCACTGTCTTCTGCAATCATCTTTTCTTTCTTGTGTTATTACAATATCCATATTGTAGACAGAACAGTAAAAAGGGGCATAAGGAGGTGTAATAACATTATATTAAGTAATAAATTTGTTGAAATTTATATTTATAGGGGTGAAATTTCTAATATTCTTATAAGTTGAATACTCATTTATTACTTTTGAATGTTATTTCTATGATGGTATGTTTCAGGGCTCAAAAATCTTTAAAATTTTACATGCCCAGAAGTTCTGCAGATCGCTCACTGACTTCGCTGACTATTCCTAATTATTTCACTTGTGTCCAAATATGAATTTAGTTGTACCGCTTAAAATAAATTTTGAGCTCTGGTAAGGATGCGGTAATGTTTCAATAAAATAGAAAATAATAAAGTCTTCGGAAGAAATATTTGACCAAAAAATTACATGCCCTTCAAGTCAAGTAAGGGTAGAGGATTCATGCCCGATCGAAATTTTTACATGCCCCGGGCATGCCGGGCAATGTAATTTTCGATCCACGGGGGGTATGTTTGTATGGTGTGTAGCATGTACTTATAAGTACAGTTGACTGGCAAAAAAATTGCCACTTCTCAATGCTCCTGACAGAGCTTGCTGATTGTTGGCATGTCTGCATTACTGCATCAAGTATTTTAACCTGATATTTGAATTAGTATTAGCTGTAATTACCTAGGACCGAGATGAAACTTGGAATATAAACCCCAATGAGACAGATTATTTAGAATGAATTAGGGCTCAACTAAAGCAGCAGTCTCGGGTATGTTCTGCATGCAAACCATGCCTATATCGCTGGTTCACAATTAAAACGACACTTCTGCAAAAACGATTTTTTTTTTTTACGATTTAATATTACGAAGTAGATTCATAGTAAAAATTATAAAAAACGATTTAACGCAAACAAAACCTAAATGGGCTATGACTCCACTGAGATAGAATTTTTTTTTTGCTAAAAAAACTTTAAAAACCCTCTCCTGGAAAGTGATTTGCAGAAGTGTCGTTTTAATTTTGAACCAACGATATGTGTGCACATATTCCAGCGTATAGCTGTGTGTGCGTATTTGTGAGTAATCCTAAGCATTGTAATCCACATTCAACATATTGCAATTGCATTCAGTTGAATTTTTTTCCACGACATAAATAAAAGCTTTGAAGGAATGGATGGTTTATTAGTAGTAAGATCTTATAAATTCAGTAAAAGCTAACACTACAGGGGCGATATTTATACGTCATATACATGTTTTTAACCCGACACTTGGTCCAGCGGGAACGTATTGGGTGCAAAACTAACTTTTCCAGTAAAGTAATCTCGGCGTTACAGTTTCTGTTTTGAGATGAGGTTGCGAGACAGTCTATCCGTGCCGTACGCACGGAAGTGAAGGTCTGCCGGAGGTGGGGATAGAACCCTGGTCCACAGTGAAAAGCCAGTACTTTGTGGATTTGCCAAAAATGTGTCTAATGCCCAAGGACAAAGCTGTTGACCGCGCACCTCATAACTTCCTCCAAGCAAACGATCAGTGAGAGTGAGCGATACAAGTATCAGATAACACCAGCGCGATGGACGTCAGTCGTTCTGACGTCAGCAGCGAGGGGCCAGGTGCATTGTCTTTCAATCTAGCAATTTTTCGTGATGCAGCGAGTGGCTGTTATCTAGTTGAGGACTAGTGAGGAACCTTTTTTGGTTGGTTTCGTGCTGCTATTATGGCTCCATCTGTGCGTAGTCTGAATCACTATTTTTTGGCATATGAAGGATGTGTTGTCCCACGCCGGGTCACCAATTTTCGGAGGTGGGGACCTCCACGGTGGAAGGTCAGGACTTTACCGCTTTGCTAAAAGACGGCAAATCGCCCCGGGGAAAGTTGGGTTATAAACTGTTGACCGCGAACCTCAAGGTGGTTTTTGTGACAGAATACTTAATTCTCATCAAGTTGTCAGAGATTTCCCGGTTTTCTCCTATTCAATGCGTAAATGAATGCGCCGCAATCACCCTTTGAAGTCCTCCAGGAAATCTGTTTTCCCTAAAATGAACTTCATCTGTCTTAGCATCGCCTCTTCAAGATCATGAGCTAAAATAAACAGACAAACAAATGTTCTATATTTTAATCATAATGTATATTTAAACTGAAAAAATTGCCAAGATTTTTCAAGAATGTGTGAAGCTTTTGTAATATTTTACGTAACACTGGATTCTAGCAATGCGCAATAGTTGTTTCATAGCTTCCTAAACTAATCCCACCGGAATAACTCCATTAAAATAGGTTAATGAGGGATATTGGGAGTGTTTAATAGCGGTAAAGCTACTGCTAGAGCTACAGCTCTGAAAATACGAATACACCGCTTTCAAAACCCTCGGATAAAGCTCGTTAAGGTTAGAAGATGATTATGCGGCCTGTTTAGTGAATGATGCTTGAGACGAAATCCGTCAGGGTTAAAATCCCGCTTGACTGAAATGTTTATCCGGGTAATTTGAAGCGGTTTTTCTGAACTGTTCACCTGAATTTCATGTCTCTGAAGCTTTCCATGACAGTGCCTACTCTAAAACAACTTAATAATGCCCCTTTTTTAAATCATATTTCTCCTCTGAAAAGTAAAATTATTCACTGTTCCTCGTAGTAGTTATCGATCTCTTTAAAAATTTGACGCCAATATATCTGATGATTAAACCTCATCGTTTACTCTCTTCAATTTCGGAAATTTATCGGCTGCTATTTTTTAACAGTAATGTCATCATATGCACCAAAAATAACTGGTGATGATCTATAACAGGTATGGCGAACCTTTATGGGACTTGGTTCGGAAATTTTATTCATATTTGTTTTAGTACTAGCTCGTGCCCATTTCACTAATGCCCATTTGCACTAAAAGTCAAGTTTAAAAAATTTTAACTGAGTATTTTTAAAGCTAAATATCTTGAAAATTAAATTGGCTTAACTGGTAAAAATGTGCGTGGTTTGACAATTTAAAAATTCTTCAAGTGTTTGGTGCAAATGGCAATAAGTGTTTGAATGAACAAAGCGTAACAAAAATTACTTGTAGTATATATTACGAAGTATTATTTATTTGTATATATATATACATATATCTAGGTATACCAAAATTGATTTTAAGTAATGAGAAATCTGTTGCTATTTATTTTCAGATAGCTTTGAGGTTCATTGAGGAAAATAATTTTTCTCACAAAACTCTCCTATCTTCTATTTAGTGAGCAACGGCCTAACAAATCAGAGAACTGCGATCGGGCGCCTAGCCTCTTTCACACTAAGATGTGGACCCAAAAATCGTTAAAAGAGCATAAACTAGTTTTTTCATTGATATAAAATTATTTGGTAAAGAATTCCATACGTTTAACATAATATTTTCATTTTTACTGTGGGGTCATTATTATCTGCACTACTTTATCACTTTTCTTTATACTTAAAAAATCAAGTCTTCAATTTTGTTTTCCACACTACACTGCTTCGAAATTCAACTAATTCCATTTCTAAATTATCGATACGTAGCCACACAAATTCGGTTAACTTCATTGTTTCAAATTCTGTTTTGTGTGAATATAAAGTAAAGTGAAATGTATTTTCCGAACTTTTAAATTGATTGAATCAATTTAATTTCCTGCATAATCGTTAAATATTTTTTAATTGCATTTTCTTGAATGTCAACCGAGTTGTCAAAAATTATTGTGTTTTGAAAATGCATTTGTAATTGAGGAAAATATTTCAAGATTTTCATTTCCAAATCCTTAGCAAAGATGTCAAGTTTCGTTATAAATATTTTCTTATTTTCAGCAATCGTTAACACGTTGAGTGCCACGTCAGTCACCGGTGACTGGCACCGACCTTTCCGTTCAGGACGCGTCAGTCACCGGTGACTGACAAGAAGTTACTGACATTATCATACCCGAAGTGGAGTTCAATGTAATCTTATCTCTAGCGGGCCAAACTATACACAAAACAGGTGAGGGGCCTAACGTGTTGAATGAATGCTTATATAAGCATTCCCTTTCGAACAGAAATACCTTCCACTATGCTAAAAAAACAATGGCTCTAATACGTTTTAAAATTTCCATCGAGTAAATTCTAATTTGCCAGTATTGCGCTTCGCATTGCTGTACTACGATACCTGCGCGCGGCCTGACGGGGAAGTCGCTATAAAACCACGTGGCACTCAACGTGTTAAAACAATTAGTCCATGCCCTTGAAGTTTTTTATTCAGTTCATTAAAATGCAGAGTGATATCACATAAAATATTTAATCCTTTATCCAGTGTATAATGGATACAAACAAATGGTTGCCTAGCAATCGTGGATCAGTGTCTGACCCACGCATGATTTTTAACTGACCACAGGTCATAGGTTAGCCATCACTGATCAAAAATCTACGTGAACTCTGATTTTGTCTCCAACAAAGGACTGGAAGTCCACAGCCGAGAAGAGAGCACCTTGGAGAGACCTTCTAAAGACGGCCAAGACCAGCGCCACCTAGATTGGAGAAGGCCTTGCTCGGCAAATTTTCGGTGCCTATGACCTATGAAAAAACTGAATGACTCCAATTGAATGAAAGTGCCATTCCTTCAGTTCTCTGATTGTCCATCCTACATGTCCTCAACCAAAATTGTGCCAGAGGATCCAGAAAAACGTCGGGAACGCATCGAAAATGACAATCCTAATCAGGCTATAAGCGAGTTATGAAGGGCAAAAAGAATGGGATGCTCAAAATACGTTCGCATCTATCTCAACGCTACATAACCTATTAGAAAGAAGAGAAATTCCCAGTCCATGGGAGCTGATTAGGAAAAAGGACTGCGTGATATTTCTGTGGCTTGACTTCAATTCTGTGCCAGATATGAAAGCATCCATAATAATACATGAAACTTTAGACTTGAAAGTGTATCGAGGAAAAGTACAAATGAAAAAGATTGGCAAAATGAAACTGTCCAATGGTGTCAAAACTGTTATTGACATTTTTTACATTTTAGGAACGCTCCCAACTCTTGATGTAAAATCCGAGGGAGATTTCTATGAAGTATGCAGTGTTGCATGAGCTTTTTGTTGATAGTTGTCAGCACCACAGTACAGATACAATTATTAAGTATTTGGCATTTTCAGCATCAAAAGGTTTTTAAACAATTATTGCAAAAAGATAAATGACTCTAAAAAAAAAAAACTAATGAGGCAAAGTCAAGCAATAAAAAAAGAACTTTTTACACTCTCCACATGTAGGGAGGAATAAGTTTTCAAATAGTAAATAGAGATTTTCTCAGGCACTGGCTTTAAATACAATAATAAATGTCAAGTTTATTTTTTTCATAAACAATTATTAAATTATGTTATTTTTGTTTATTCATGACAGTAGATCTTTGTTCTTTATATAATTTTCATTTATAAATATTACATGCATCAGTTACTAATATATTTACCTCTTATTTTAAAGAATGATGATAAATTTTCAAATATGCATATTCATTGCATAAGACGAATTTTAATCATTTCTCGGTTTTGGATGTGGTTTAATTCCTGATATTGCTTACGAAGATATTGCAGTGTATAACTTTTGTACGCCGCTGCTATTTTCTTACATGTGCATAATTTTTGTTTTTTGTGTTCAAACTTAAGCTTACATGCTTACTTTTCTTGTATATATATAACTTTAAAATTGTTGAATAAAATTTTTGTGATACATTTTGTGTCTTCATTCTGGTTTTCTAACAATATTGTAATTTATCCATTATCATTAATTGTTGTGGGACATTTCAATTTTTCCTATTAAAAGTGCTAATGAAATCATTTTTATTTCATTAACAATTTCTTTATTACTATGTATGTTTAAGACTTTTAAATGTGAGTTAAGAGTCAAATGTAACTCTTAAATCTTAATTTAAAGGTTTAAAATGCCATTTATTTCATTGCAGATTTTTTAAAAAATAAGTCCATGTTTAACTCTTTTTAAAACAAGGTAGTGATTATTTTATTCTGTTTTTATTTAAGTATGCTCAAAACATGTTCTGTTTAATTAATGCGATTATTTGGGTATATTTGAATTTTTTCAGGTATGAGTATTGCTTAATAAATCACTTTAATATTCATACAAACGTATTTTTTTCCATACAAGCTTACTTTTAAACACTGCTTTCGAAGTTCGCGTATCCATTGGGCCGCTTGCCTATCCCCTGCTCTCAGTGACGTCACGGGGGCGTGTCATGGCCTTCTCCCTATCTAGGTGGCGCTGCCAAGACCCACTGTATGGTGACTCGTCGATATAAGTTAACATCATAAGTTTCAGAACCAATATAGAGGGGACTGTATGAGCTTTATTCAACACACTAGTAGTCGTCCCGTGCGGTATTCCGCACTAATTAGAGAGAAATAACATTATGAAGAATAGAAAAAACTAAAAGGGTGTTGATACAAAAAAAGTACATGTAATTTAATACATAAGTGCAAATAGCTGTTACAAATTTTCCCCCACTATTACTTAGATATTCAAAATAATAAAGTAATCACAATGTTAATTATTTTTATTATTAGTATACATAACATTCAATCGTTAGGCCCACATTCATTTCTATTTTGAATGTGTAGAGTCTAGCCAACCAGCCATAACTATATTCTGAGTAATGTCACTGTTACATTATTGTATTTTAACGAGTTTAGCACACAGACGCGGCTATAACTGTCCAGTTTTCTACACAGTAAAAACAGAAGAGTTTCTTGTTTGTTTACTTGATAACAGATGGCACTATCATACACAACACCAATTTGGCATCCATTAAAGGACCTCTTAGATTATTTTAAATCTCAAATTTAAGAGAAGCACATTTTTAGACCGTGGGTCCACTTTTCGTCATTAGCCGGCACGATAAGTTTAAAAATGTGGGATAAATCGTGGAATTTAATAAAGGAATCGGGAAGATTCGCCGAATGACAAAAAACAAGCTAGAGAAATAATATATAAGGATAAAGAAATCTAATTGCGGTGGCGACAAAGCCGAGAGACACTCACACTCAGGGCCGTAGGAAGCCCATAACCGACACTAGCCTTTCTTTTCCAAACTCCCTCCCTACGAGAGTGGATTGGTCCATTTTTGTTGCAGGTGGAGAAAGAGGAGTAAGAGCACTCCGCCTTGCATTTGAAATGGTGGCGATATCTACTCATTATACTATATACTTTAAATAACGCTTTATAATTTTAAATAAAAGATATTTTTACTAGTTTAAGTCCTTTTTTAAAGTTTAGTTTCTGATTGCACTTTTTATTAATTTTTTGTTAACAAAACTAACAAGGAAAATAGACAAATGACTAAAAATTTAATGACTGTATTTTCCCGCTCCAAAACAAGCGCAATCGTCATTTGTTGAATTTTACTATTCACCGCGTTGTGTTTGATTATTATGTCAGACTGTTTTGATTTGAATACAAAAAAGCCCTTATCAGTGCCAACCTCGAATTCAGCGACGATTCAAAAAAGGATTTTCATCGACGATTCAAAACGGAATTTGGCTGATGATTACATGGAACAGGACAAAGTATCGATTTCAGAAAATAATGTTGCCGAATCGGATATAGAACAGACCCAAAACATAGACACTGACCCAAACGAATGAATGTTTCTCAAGGTACTAAAGGAATGAACCAATTTTGCTGTGCCCTCACAATATTACTTTCTCTCGCAAAGATAATCTGCGGCGTCATGAAAAAAGTCGCTTCACCGAAAAATTCTACGTCATGAAAAATGAATTTATGTCAAGATGTTCCACTGCTAAGTGCTCATGCAGATCTACAATTGTGTGGGTTTTCGCATTGCATCTGGCCGCACATTTGCGTGCCAGTTTTGTTATCGGTAGAGTGGCTTTTCGGACGAGAAAATTTTTTTATTAGAAATTTATCGAAGCACAAATCCATTTATTGAATTTATATGGAAAGGATTGTGTGATGTTAGATTCAACCCACGGTACAAACCCGTATGGTTTTTATTTGACATTCATTCTAGTTCATGATAAAAACTATGAAGGACTACCCGTGGCAATTTTTTTTTTCTCCAAAAGAATTGCACCAGAAAGCTTTGAACCTTTTTTTTAATGCAGTCAAAGAGAAATTAGCAGATTTTAAAACTAAAGTACTAATGACTGACGATACAGCTACATTTTTTAATGCATTTAACAAGGCGTTTAAAAAGGAATTTTTGAGCATATTACATGCATACTTTGAAATTCAAATTTTTGTTTAGTAATTTCAATTTGTTCTTGAATTTCAGCAGGACGAGCGTTTTTTGCATTCAGAAACCGAATAACGGCACGCACGTCACAATAGGCGGGATTACTGAGAGACATGGTGACAAACTACGCAGTATAACTACACAACCAGCATTGGCAGAGACGTGAAACGTAATGGCGGTGTAGTGGGGGACCATCCCGACCAGCCAAGAGTTGCTGACTTTGAACTGACGTCACCTGACTGGATGCGCAGACACTATGCGCAATCGGTTCTTACTTGAAAAATGACCCTCGCATTAAGGAATTTCTGTTTAGTATTTTCATTAGATGCCAAGAGCATAATAAAAAGTTACTCTACAAATTTCGGCAATTTGACGAAAGGTTTACTCGGAGCATTTATTTGGGAATTTTTAAATGTTAAGGAAGAAGGCATTTAAAAAGGAATTTTTGAGCATATTACATGCATACTATAAGGGATTATGAAGAATGCTACTATTTTACTTGCTGTAATGAAGGCAACACACTTATAAAATAAGCATTTAATGGACAACACAAATGCGATAAGCGACAACGACAACTTCGATTTTCATGAAAACTCACTAAAAAACATCTTCTATGTTGCCATACGGCTTTTACAAAATGCACTTTATATTCGGCCCCGCTCAACGTTAAATTTAACTATCAATAATTACATTTAAAATTGAAGCGTAAACAAAAATACGAAATTTTCTTGAAGATTGAAGAATCGTCGAAAATGAGGATTCTATTTTTGAGTAAGGCTCGACCGATGCATCGGCGGCCGATGTTAACTTTAGAAAAACATCGGCCTTGAAAAACATCTAAAAGCCGATGCAAGGCCGATGTTTTTCGCAGGATCAACTTACAGAAAACATTCTGTCTTTAACTTTCTTTTTTATCCATAGCTAGATTTCTATTTCCATACAATAACAGGCAGCACGTCAGTTAAAAAAAAGCACAAAAATAATGTCATTCTGCAAAGTATTTGATAAAGAATTCGGAAAAATAGTTTAAGCGATCGCTGCCCGAAAACCTTCATTATTAAAATTATTTCTCTTTGAGCAGAATGCTCGCGAAAGAGAATATGTTAAAGTAATAGAGGCGTCATATGAGTGGTATTTGTTTTTCGCACTAGGTTAGTTGCCTCATTTTTGTCTTTTTCGTTTAATAATGACTTAATGCATTAGATGTCATTGTGCAATAATATTATATTATCTGCTTCTAGATTGTCATGTTTCTTATTATTCCAAAATTGTAAACTACAAAGTCAACTCAATCAAAGTACGATGTACGGTAATAATTTTATTTTTTACCTTTTTATTTTATAAACTTTTTTTCTTAGCGGTTTTTTGCTTCTTCGATCCCACGTGTTACAGTTTTTCTGCAATTGTGCAGCATCTGCATTGCATCTGCTTTTAGTGTGCGGTTATTCTTATTATTTTATTTTTAGTTTTACAACATAGCAAAGAATGGTCAAAAATAAGAAAACATTTTCCAGTATGAAAGTTTATTGATCGAAATTTTATAACAAAAGTTCGACTTGCAATTTTTAAAAATTGAATTCTCAAAATGCGAGTTCGCGCAACAGGATTTAATAACATCTTAATAAAAATGCTAAAATTTCATTATTCTCAAAGATTGATCAATGCATTTTTTTTCAAAATACATCTTAATTTTTTTTATACGATAATTATTTTGATTTTCCCCCGTTTATACTTCGTGTTTTTAGCGCTTTTTTTTTTTGGCTTCTTTGATGTCACGTGTTAGACAGTTGACAGTTTTTCTGCTATAGTGCAACAATCTCATTGCATCTGCTTTCAGTTTAGAATATTTCTTGTTGTTTTATTGTTAGTTTACATTTCACAACATAGAATATATTGATGAATAATATGAATACATTTTTCAGTATAAATGTTTATTGATCGAAATTTTATTTGTCCAAGTTTCGAATTGCAATTTCAAAAATTTAATTCTTAAGAAACGAGTTCGCGCGACAGGGTGGAATAATACCTTAATAAAAATGCTACAATTTCCTTAATTTCAAAAACTGACAACGTATATAAAAATATATATTTTTTTTCAAATTGCTTTTTAATTTTATAAACGATCCCGTGTTTTTCACAAGATTATTTGTCAACAGAAAACTGTTGATGCTCAAAATATTGGTTTATTTCGGTGACCTTACATTGTGCTCATGAAAATATAAAGAATATGTCAAATATTTCAGCGTAATTTTCAACTCACAAGAAAAAAAAAGCTAATATGATTAGTTCTTAAGACCCAGCATTCATTTGTAATGACCAAAAAAAAAAATTTCACGTCTATGCTTTTAAAGCAATATTCAGGATTTCTTGGTTATGAACAGGGGGGCGTTACTGCGAGCGAAATATTTTAATATTTTATTTTTATTTTAGAAAAAGAACTATTTTTAGTTAAAAAAAACTTTTATAATGAAAAATAAACACATAATCGTTCCTGCTTTTCTTTTAAAAACGGGGGGAGGATGAGAATTATGAAAAAAATCTGAGAGGAGGGGGTTGACAATTTCCAAAAAGATACAAACCCACATTATTTGTTAGTCTGTATTGTAACATCTGCATTCCTCTCCATGAAAAAATTAAGAAAAGAAAAACAGCTGCACTTGGCATTTGCAGTGCAGGTGTTATAAAGAGAAAATGTTGAAGGAAAGGGAATTAGACCCGATCCGATCCAATAGTTATTGAGTTTTTTTTTTGCAAAGATAAGAAAAAAGAATTAAAATCCTCTCATATAGCATTTTTTATTATTATTTTTAAAATCTCCAAATAGTTTAATTACTTTACTAGTGATTCTTTTTGTTTTAATTATTATGTAAACTTCCCCCAAACAATTTTACGATGATTGAATAATGCATTTATGATTTTATAAACATAAAAATAAATAAATGATTTAAATGACATTTTTGATAAGCACTCTACAGGTTTCAATGATTTAAAGCGACTTTTGTTCCATCGGCCATCGGCCGATGGAAGAGGAGAATAATCGGCAATCGGCCATCTGCCGATCTCGGAACAATCGGCATCGGCCCATCGGCCAAAAAATGCCATCGGTCGAGCCCTATTTTTGAGTGTTCCCGAAGACACCGTATATCCAATATCCAACAGCTGTTTAAATGTCTGGAATCCGATCCTGCTACTGCAAGAAATATCTAATAATCCAGCACGTCAAATTTGGTTTTCAAAATTAATTTATCAACCTGTTTTGAAAATATATGACTTGCAAACTTAATACCAGTTTAGGAGCTGTGGGATGTTAACCCCTTAACTTATCAATTGTTTTACTACAAGTGTTCCTAAAAAAGCATATTTTTTATTGCATATAATTAAAGTCCTAACTTGGAAACAATTTTTAAAAAAATTTCATAATTATTGAGTTTACGCATTTTTCTATTTTATGACTTTGAAGCACAAATGCCCCTGAATGACTTTCTTTCAATCTATTAATAACACGGGCAAATCAAATCGAGAAAAGCGGAAATATCACTGCCCGTACGCTGTACGGGCACACCAATTAAGGGCATTTTTGGGTAGCTCGTACACCGTTCGGGCAAACCAGTTAAGGGGTTTTAAAAAAATGTATAGAATTTCAAAGTTTTAAACATCAAGGAATACAGGTCCGATATCCGGCAGATGAAATATCTAGTGCATCACCGAACGAAAAAGTCAAGAAATTTTACTTTTGAAAATCTGTAGGTATCAAGGGGGGAAATATAAAGTTTTAGTTCGTTTAATTCATATAATCTTCAATAATATTCATTCTCATGGAAGCCCCCACCCCTAACTTTTAAATACAACGGGGTTGTCCCCCGGTAAATAGATTCGATATTTAAAAAAATTCAGTTTCCTTGTGAAATTCTTGATTCAACTCTGAGACGCCCTTCTCCGTCCAAATAAAATCGAAATTAGATGTCCTTTTCAAAACTCTACTTCTCTTAATGCTATCTCTTTATCTGTTCATCAAATTCTTCGAATTCTAAAATTGCAATACCCTTAAAGACCCTTTTGTACTAATAGCACAGAATGTTACTAAAGCATAAAATGCAGTATTCTCTTTTTAGAAAATTCGCTTTTTAAATTGCAGCAGTAATTAAATTATTTAATTTTACTGGTGGTGGTGTGTCCATGGGAAATCAAGAACACTGTGAGTAGACAGCCCACAAGCTGCAACCTCCATAATATTGTCCGAGTCAAGTCGCTCATGATCAAAGGGAGGGAATTCTCCAAGGAGAGCCAAATAGTGTGTAATTACAGGACAGTCAAAAGCATCATGAGGAGTCAGTGGAGTGTCTGGGCAATTGTTGCATGGACGATAGGATCTTGACCGATCTATGTGAATTTTTATGCCTTGGAAGTGCTCGGATCTTAATTGGGTGATAGTTTTCGTGAAATCTCGTTTTGCTTTAATTTCGCATGTCTGCTAATCTTTTGTGATGGAATTTCCCTTAAGACTGTGTCTCAAAATTTTACTGTTTGATTTAAGCGTTCAATTGTTTTGGTGAGATTATATCTACAGCACAATTTTTAAATTTTCGTTGCCCCCCTACAGGCCCGACATTTGCGGTGGTCTATTGCTCCCTTCCCCCAGGCTTGGGAAATATAATGTATTTATATGTATGTACATGCGTTTCGTTCTTGTTTTTTTTAGTGCAATCAATATACAGCGAGTTTATTATCTTCGTACCCCCGCCTATAAAATTTTGAAATGACGGGCCCCCCCTATAAAAATTCATCCTTATAAGCTTCGTTTATTTTATAGCTTAGATCAGAAACCTTCATACTTATAATACTACAACTTGTGTTAGACGGTTCGTATTGATTTTAGAATAGGTTCCTATAAAACGCGGTATAGGCTCTTCGAGTAGGTTTCTAAAGTACCGTTTTTTTTTCCCAGGGTACGATGTACAATTTATACTAACTTATTGTTATTTCAATTCTACTATTAGAATAATTTATATTCTAAATTCAAAAATTTACTCATACGTTAGGTTTGATCCTCGCTTCCCTTCTACTTACTTCGCGTAAGTGCCTTTTAAATTATTGTACTAATTGATTTTTTAAACTTAATAGGTTAAACATATAAGTTCTTTTTTTTTTTTCTAAAATGAAAGCCGGAATATTTCGAAGTTCCACGGAAATGCAAAACAAGAAGAGAAAATATCATTTAAAATATTTTTCCGAAGTGATAAAGTGCAAATTCGCTCGACTACCCCCTCCTTTCTACTCATGGGTTTTTGGAGGAAAACAAACTTTTATCATTATTGGGTTAAAACTTTCATTTTGCCAGGAGTCTTCCAGTTGTGTGTTTGTACTACTTTTTCTTTATCTTTCAAAATTTAATTAAACTCCGGAAAGAAAGAGAAAGAAGAAAAACGACTTCAACTTTCATCAACAAACTAGAAAGTATTCCGAAAGGGAATTTTAAATTACCCAGCTAAAACTACCAACTCCCAGTGGGCACACCGGAGCATTCTACTCTACGAAAAAACCCGTTCGACCTAATTTTTGCTCTGGCAGAGAGAAACGAAAAATAAAATATTCCCAACAGCGTGTTCGCGGCGGCATTTCCAGCTCTCACTATCAGACGCACTCGTCAGAACAAGACGAGCCGCAGCCGAAGTGGGCCGAGTTTAATTGCAGCGTTCCTTGATGTTCAGATTTCTTTTATGACTAATTCACTGTTTATCACGAGAGAAAAATAAAGAAAGAAAAAAGAGAGATTGATTAATGGAACTTTTTTGAAAGCTGAGAAGACTGCGTCACTCCGAGTAGAAACCTGTTCTTAATATTTTCGGTATTTTGTTAATTTATTTATTTATCGGAACTGATTGTCTGCGTTTGCGTGTGGATTATTCTTTGGCGGGAATCGTAGTAAAACATGTGTCACTACTGATTGTCCCGTTACTGCTGAACCCATGTTTTTGTGTCAACAAGAAATGAGTATCAGGTATGTTTTTGAAATTTGTATTAATTAGAACTTCGTACTATTGAAACTTGGTATTTTCTATATACAGTAGAACCTCCATAAGTTGACCACCGAAGGGACTGTAACTAAGGGGTCAACATACGGAGGTGGTCAACTTAGGGAATTCTTAGAAAAAAATTAGAGATTATTTATTAAATTTTTAAAGTATTTTTTAAGGAAAAATTAAGCACTTACTCATTTTTATTTTTACTGAAGGTACAATTCTTTACTTTTTTTTTAAAGAAATTATTCAATTTTTTTGAGTCCTCTTTTTATTCCTCAGGTAACTGTAAAAAGTACTTTCATCAAGAGTGGTCAAGTTACAGAGAGTAAATTATAAAAAAAAAAATTCAAATTAGTAACTAAAATGTGGTTAACATACAATTTATGGAGGTGGTCAACATAGAGAGGTAAATCTCCATTGAAAATGGACATTTTTCAAGAGAGGCGTTTGAACGTTTTACAATTTGTTTTATTTAATTGCCTTATTTGTTTCAATGATTATTATAATCGATTTTATTCGGAAAATAGTTATTGTTCTAGTTTTCTCTCACATGATTCATGTTAATGATGTCAGAAAAATTAAAAATAACTATACAAAGTAGTTATTACAGTATTGCACTAAAAAAATTAAGTTGGCCACTAGCCTTAATTTTTAAGCATTTTCTCACAACAGTATTCCCAATATAAAGAGCGCAAAAATCTGAACATTTTGATATAAAAACCAAAAAAAAAAGACGATATTTTGCAGATTGACACGATTCATTTCTATAAGCGATATAGTAGAATTTCGCTGCATCGTTCCCGCATCTATCGTTTTCCCGTGTATCGTCTTGCTCTATTCTGATCCGCTTTCGTTGTTTGTTTCCATGTACAAAACTGGTACCATGAGTTAACGATCGATCGAGGGTTATCTTTATATATACATACGCACATTATTAGCTGCTCTAATTTTGTTACATACAGTAACTACATAACTACAATTTTTCATACATCATTCACAATTTTCCACTTGTCTATGTTTTTAGATATTTTTATTATCCGAAGTTGAAAACCTGATTTATTTTAGCAGTTAGTTCTGATAATGAGAAAGGATTTCCAAGCTGTCTCAAGTACTTTAGCCAACCATCAAAGACTAAACGAGCTACAAAAGCACTTAAAACAATCAGTGTTTTTAACCATCGTGAAAGAAAGACTATTTAGTAAATATCTGTTTTAGAACAGCATTTCCGAACCGGTTGTTTGCGAACCCCCAGAGCTTCGCGTGGTGTAGAAAGTGAGTTCACGAAAATAATATTGCAATGGCAGAATTTTTAATTGCCGACTTAACTGGAAAAAAAACTATAATAAATTTACATAAGCATTAGGAAGGAGTGTAAAAATGATTTTTTTAAAAATAAATTGTTTTTCCGAAAACTCAAAAATTGAGGACTGTACAAAAGTTTAAATGCAATTATTTCTACTGTTACCTGATTTCGAAAATCTGAATCTCAAAAGGATATCGAAACGTGTCGATAGATTTTTAAAATTTGAACGTATGTTTCTCCTACCGTTTCCGCTTTTTCCTCGCTGGCGCGAAGAAAGAATCGAAAATATCAAAGTTCACTATAATGTAACATTCTACTTTATTTTCGGCTAATCTCTTATTATATGTACAGACCCGAAAGTGGAACCGGAAGATATTTATTCATTAATTTTAAATTTTGTACTCTCATTTATCACGCTTTATTCCAACTTTTGCGACGCCTTCCACCTTATTACTCTGACTCGATGGTCTCAGAGGCTCATTAAATTTTATGAACCTAACTGATTTATAAATTTCTC
This sequence comes from Octonoba sinensis, assembly GCA_038502835.1. Classification (NCBI taxonomy): domain Eukaryota; kingdom Metazoa; phylum Arthropoda; class Arachnida; order Araneae; family Uloboridae; genus Octonoba; species Octonoba sinensis. The sequence continues at coordinate 84,172,678 of CM076605.1, read as the reverse complement.
AATCTGTCATATTTTCTCAATTGAAATTACGTTTTACATAACCTTCTTGAATGAACAAGATATTTGATTTTAAAGCAGCAACCTTGATTCCTTTTAATTAATCGAAGTTTTATTTATACGATTCAAAAAACGTTCCATGATTTGCGTGGCTGCTAAGTATTCCGTGCAAAATGAAGCTTTCATGCTGTTTGCTTCTGGCTGATTTTGAAATGAGAAAAGTGTGTGAAACCATGTTTAGTTACTCCAAAACTTCGTGTGTGTGTGTGTGTATTTTTTTTTTTTTTTAATGGAAATTTTAGAACACAACCCTTATTTACGGAGCCAATCTTGTTTATGTGTTCGCTTTCCGGGATTTCGTAATGCATTGAAAGTTTTAATTTTGATTCTACGTCGAGCTTCCGTTTTATTTTAAGATAGGATATTTTGCATAATCAAGTATCAAAAAGTACTGTGTGCTTGTCAAATACTTCTTCTAAACTACTGTGAATAGCTTTAGTACGCTTTACGAAATTCTGAGCTACCAAATCATACGTTTTGATGAATTATTTATTAAATAAGCAGCAAAAAAAAAAATATTTTAATCACTATAAGTTTAAATTTTGAATTTTCAGAAAAATATTTGATTTTTCATTAAAAAGTTGTAAAATTCACAAAAAACGGACCCTGTTAAAAAAAAAGCTGGCTATAGTTCAAGAAGCAGTTCAGCGTGTAGTACCATAAAATGTGCCATCACGGAATTTAACGAGCAGGGACGCTCTAAAAAAAGAATTTACTTTAATAGAAAACCACTAGAGCGGTTTTCTATTAAAGTAAATTAGTTTCTCCATTAGTTATAGATAGTCCTGTACGAAGCAACAAGCATTGTTACAATTCTACCGCACTCTCAGAAACGCATGCTCACACAAAAGCTTCGTCGTATTTGACGAAATGGTTCAGGGCTCCCGCGGCTGCTCCAATTGTGCAGAACTGCGCCAAAACGATTTTTCTGCTGCATGCTGCTACAAAATGCGGTTTTTTTTTTTTTTTTTTTTTTCGGAAAATTTTTGCTCCAAATCGCGATTTTCGCGAAAAAAATGGAAAAGATTTTAGATATTATTTTTTTTGACCTTAAAATCGACAGCATTTGTTACATTTTTCCTTTTGTCCACTAATTTTTTACCTTTGAGGTAGTTTATTCATGAATATTAACTCTACCCTCTCTTAAGAACATCATATCGTTGCTTGAAACGAATAGTGACACAACTCAAAAAGGAAAGTTTTTCAGGAGAGCAGTTTTAAACTTGTTGCAATATGTTATTTATTGTTGTTTCATTCATAACGATTCCTAATTATTGTAATGCCCCTTAAAAAATGGTTAATACTACTCTTTTGTTTTTTTCATGCAGTTTTTGTGCTAGCCTTTTAGGGTTCCTAGAAATTTTAATCAAATTTAAGAGACTTTGAGTTGTGTCTCATTCGAATAAAAACAACAATTTGAAGAATAGTGTAATAACCCTGAAAAGGTCTTTAAAAAAATTGTAACATTAAAATCAATACAGACACAACTCCAAAAATGCCTTTGTTGTCCATAATAAAATTTTATGAAAAAATCCTACATTAACAGCAATACAGACACAACACAAAATGGGTCTCTATTGCTTTATAAGGGACTATATCACTGAGGACCTAATCGGAGTTGTGCCTTTTTTCAATAAAATTGGCAGTACTTACCCACGCAGCAGTAGAAACACAACACGAGTTATGCCTCTGTTCAACAAAAAAATGGCGTTTTATTTTCCTTCTGAAAAGACACTTATGCTATCTACGGGCAACTTTGCTATCTACGACTTGGTTCTTTATTCCATATAAAAGATCAATCTTTTTAAAGTATTATCAATTAAAAGTCTCATTTTCGGTATTTTTTGAGTTGTCACTGTTCTTTTCAAGTGACGATATATGGATGAGAAAATTGAGCAGAATGAGTGATGCATCCCACGCTTGTAGAAGAAACAGTGAGACGATTTCTAATATTTTGTAGTATCATAGAGAGAAAAATCGTTCATCTTATCACTATTTATGTTAAACATTTTATTTAGTAAGTTTTCTTGAAATAGATAAAGTTTACAATTTCATGGAACGAGGAGAAAAAAAAAACTTATCGTTTTTCCTCAGTGCACTTTGTGTTTTCTAATGTTTAGGAAATATTAATCAAGCTGAAAAATCAATAACAGAACAGATGTTTAAAAAATTGCTGCTCCATTATAACAATTATTTAAAATTCCTTAAGTCTACTTTCCACGTGTACACAAAAGAGCGTATGCGTTCTGCAATCTTTTTAGATCCGCTACAAAAATCGGATTTTTTTTTTTTCATTTCAACCATTTATAATGCTTCCTCTCAAAGTAAATAAATAAAATTATTTTTTATGTTAAATAAAAACTTTGTTTTAAAATATATATTGGTTCCCGAATGTGTTTAGACGTAAGCTCTGAAACGCTGTAAAATTAAACATTGAATTGCAGCGTTTTTTTTCTTTTCTCATAACTCTTTAAGCTCTGTAATCTGTATCATATAACCACAAGCAATTAAAAAACATAAATACCATAAATACAAGGAACAAAATAAGTAAAAAAATTACAGTTAAGTCAGAAAAATCGTTTAAAAAAAGCGTGTATATCTTAATGCATTGATGATCTTCAGCAAACATGTTAAGCAATATTACTAGAAGAAATGGAAATTTTGGTGTGAATGAACGACCTCATAAAAGTACTCCTGCTTAAAGTTTCAACTTTTTAATTAGATTTGAAAGTTATGAAATTATCATGTATTTCCTTTTTGTTTTAATTGAATTTAGCATCTTTGCTGTAACCCTAGTGCTCTTAAAATTTAATTTTAACTATTACACAATTCTTAAAAGATGGTGATGCTACCCATCTCTGGGGAACATACTATCAGCAGCACCACAATGAATAGTACCATCCCACATGATAATTTTGACGTCCAGTTTCTCCACCTGAAAGGGCGAGCACCCGGACTCTGTTGATGCGAAATTGCACTAGGAGTTTAATTTAGCCGTGGAGCATCCAAGCCAAATGTCTACTCAAGGGATCTTTTATATGCCGCATAATCATACGACATGGGCGCAGACGATTTTCTGCATCTGGAAAATCCACCGACACTGCCAGGCTCGATGCTCCGCGCCTTGCTAGGACGCCACCGTGCCGGTGACTTTTATTTTATTGATTTCCCTAATATAAGGTATTACTGAAATTTTAATAGACATTGATGGTAAGTATTAGTCTGAAAGAAACACATCTTGATTCCACTGAAATCCGTTATAAAAATACCCTTTTCTTAATTTTATTTTCAAATGCATTTTTGGATATGGTTCACAGATTTCCGAAAGTGAAAAGATTCTCGAATCGAAAACCTAAACATAATCTGTGCCATGTTTTCCTTTTCTTGCTTTAAAAAAATAATAATAATAAGAATAATTTATTCACATGGACATGCTTTTGTGATTTGATACGAGCATTGCATATTTTGCTCGCATTGATAGCATAACTATGATGTGATACTTATTTTAGCCTATAAAATAACTGAAGCGAGAAATATTTAAAACGCGAAGAAATTTTCAGCTTCACTGAAGAAATGCCTAAATTTCTTGGGAAACCATTCATCTTCACAATGAATTGAATACAACGATTTCTCGCTTTTATTTTCGTAGCACGGCACAGTACACTTGTGCCAAAATTTTAAATATCTTTCTTTGAAAGAATTTCTATGTCTAAAGAAAATCTACTTTCGATTGCTGTTCTATAAAAGTAAAGATAATATATAAAAATAAAATGTTAAAGGCTGAGAACGCGAAATTTGTCTTGCAGAAATAATTTATCTAAGAAATGGAAATACGTTTTGGAATGCTATTCTATAAAACTAAAAAACCATAAAATTAAAACTCGAAATGTTGAAAATATTATTTAAAATCTGGAAAATATAAGTAGGCTAAATTACCTCGTGCAAAAATAATCTACCTATGAAAAGAAAATCTATTTGGGATTCCTGTTGCATAAATCTAAAGCTAACAATAAAATTTTAAAGATGTAAAATTTCATTCAAGAAGCACAGAAATGTAAATAGGACTCTATTCCCCTAACAAAAATAAACTTTATCAGAAAAGAAAATGCATTTTAAATTTCAATTTCATAAAACTAAAGGTATGTGATATTTTAAACGTTGAGAAAGAAATTCAGGGTTTTGCAAAGTGCGTTTTTTAGCACGCGAATAAGAATGTTAGCTTCAGTGTTTGTTGAATGCAACCACATTTATAAACTGGCACGTAACATCAGCTCAAGAGAAATCAAAAGTAAGCTAAACGAACTAAAACGAGAACAGAAACAGCACAATCCTTATACCTGCAGTTTCTCCCTTGAACATGAATGTATTCTCCTTGGCTCTCTGCCAGTCAGAGGTCTTCGTTTGCCGGCAGGACTGTACACTCTCGATCCGTATTTGGGAGCGTCCGTTATAAGGAGGTGTTTTTAATGCATTAGGCTCGAGGCTTTCCTGGTAGAGAATTAAAAACTGTCCGCGTGTCCGTTGTTAGGTGGGATTTTACCCCTTTCATACTCCACTGCCACGTAGACCAGGGGTGATTCTGATTCGAAATTTCCGAAAATTTTTAAGAACCTGATCCGAAAATTGAAAATTAATTCAGATCTTAAGATTTGTTTGACGATACAGAGTTTCCAACTATCCCAATTATTAAAAGAGAATACCGCTTTTCAGCCAATCTTCCGTTTTTTATTTTATTTCTTCCGATTTTTGAAATTGTTCTTAATAATTTCCCAGTGTTTTAAAATTTAGCTTAATATTATCATTTATGAGCAAAATTCTTCGCAACCAATATTATTGCGTTGCAACCGTTCATTTCACATTTTACTGTGAAAGAAAATAAGATTTTTAGCTGCACCCCTCCCCCCCCCCCCCCCAACATCGATCACGCATTAATCAAAATTCGTTATTGCGAGATTTCCTTTCAATTCCCCCGTAAAATCGGCGACAAATTTGCATGAACTTTGGAAGCACGCCGACATCGAACACGTGCTTCGCTGGAAATTGGCGTGCCGTGCGTCACAATTACAATCCTTTTGCATCCTATAAATGATTGATTTGTTTTAAAAGCTAGAAGGTACTTTAACATATGCTACGTTGAATAGTCATCTTATTGCACAATTTTTATTTTAAAATTGTAACATGAAATTTTCGGAAAAAGTATGCATTAAGTTCAGATTTTTTTTGTTTTTTGTTCAGAATCACCTATGACGTAGACTCTATAGCGCGTTTTCTGTAGATTGTGTGTTTCTGTATAACGCCACACGCCTCTTTAGTCTTGCACGTGATCTCCACAGAGGTCACACGAACCCTCATTATCCATGCAACTCATGAATATACCCCTGGCGTTCGATCTCACTATCTCACATCTATCTCTTCGCGGCCTTTTCAGCCCTCTTCGGCGTTAATGAGTTGGTATTGTTGAGTGGGGTTTATGAAGCGAGAAATTGTCTGCCGCTTCATGACAACCTGTTGAAACAGAAAGCGCATGCAGAGGAAAGCCAATTATACGTTTTCATACCCGTTTGGCTTGTGTACAGTTTTTAGCGGCCACAGTTTAACGAAGAAGAGGTTACGGTTTTGCACTTTCGATGCCTTTTTCTAACCTATATTTTAAAGGTCGGAAACGTGGGGTTTGTTGCGAAATAGCGCTGGGTTAGAAAGTTTAGTCTGATGTGTTTCCTTGTACAAGTAATGGCGCGTTTACAGCAAAGTTTTCCACAAGTTGCCGAAATTTTTGCTTTTTCTACAAAATACAGTAACTTTTTCTGTCTTCCACTAAATTTTGGTTTCTCGCGGAGTGTCGATAAAGATCAAAGAAAGTTGACAACTAAAAGTGGAAGACTTGTTGCTTTGCGCTAACAGCTAGCAGGAAACTAATGGAGAACTGTTCCCCCTCCACGCGCCCCGGACGTGATTGGGCGCCGATTCTTTGGCAACTACTTTTCCGCTTGTTGCTCTATAATTTGAGAAGAGCAACTTTTAGTTTTCGACAAAAATATTCCACTTGTTGCTCTATAATTTGAGAAGAGCAACTTTTAATTGACAACTTTTAATTTTTTACAAACAATGTTTTGTCAACTTTGGTGCAAACGCGGCCTAACCCTCCTGTTAAATGGCAGATAGGTTCCTAGAAAATGCTCTGCGGTGGAAGCCGTGTTATATGAGACTCAGGGGCAGTTCAAAAAGAGAGATTACGTACCGAAAACGAAAAAAAAACATTTAATTTTAATTCCATATAAGAAACTTTATGTTTATTTTAAAAAATAAATAAAGAAGTAAAAGTATGCATGACACGAAATTGAGAGAAACAAAAAAAAGGGGGGGGGAGGGGAGTATTTTATGTCATTTTAATGAATTTCTTCCTCGTCACTTTTTTTTTTCGGTTGAACAATATCACCATTACGTGCTGAACATTTCTCTTCACTTAGACTTTGCCAGGGTCGATGGATCTTCAAGATGCAGAAAATCGTCTGCGCCCATGTGATATAGGTATACTTATACGGCGTGTAAAAGATCCCTTGAGTAGGCATTTGGCTCGGATGCTCTCAGCTAAATTAAATTCCTAGCGCAATTTCGCAACAACAAAGTCCGGGTGTTCGCCCTTTCAGGTGGAGAAACTGGACGTCGAAATTCTAATGCGGCGATGGTACCATACTCATTGGGGTGTCTCTGAAAGAGAGGGTGCCAATCTGGGGACCGCACTAGGTCTGCAATTGGCAGAAGCCAATAGCAGCCCATTTGAAATTATTTTTAAAAAATGTGAGTTTTAAAAAAGGCGGGGAAAAGTTCCTTAACAGATACTAATTTGCATATTAATCAATTAATAATGGAGCAGGAGGTTAGAAAACTTATCTCTTCCTATAGTACACTCAAAACAATTCTTTATTTTCTAATAGCGTCTTTTATTTACTCTTTTCCCTAAGTTAATATGTTCTCCATAGTGATAATTTTTTTTTAAAAAAAGCTTGCGAGGAAGCTATATAATAAAAACGAGTGAAAACGATATCTTCTCCCATAAATATTTACAGCTGATATTCCCAATTTATTGGCATCAAATAGAATAACTGATTTGTCGTCACGATATTGCGCAAACCTATGACGACTCGCAGATCGTCCACATCGTCGTGCGTGACTTTAACAACACCGGCGGTGAAAATAAAATAAAAGGGTCCAGTTTCCTTCCGGAGTCATACATCAGTGCCACCGGAAAGGCAACAGGTGGCTAAACAGACTTTTCATCTAAAACAACGAATGAGATTTTTTGAAATGAATAGCGACGTTTTCACCGAAATTGATGGTAGCGTCTCTCGTTCCTATGGCTGAATTCAATGATTCATTGCTTCCTATTTAAAGCAACTGAGAAGTGCGTTCTAAATTTGGAATGCGAGATGATTTTGCGTTCCTTAATGTTTGTTTTCGTTATAAAAAAATCAAAATAACTGCAGTTGTAAAAAAATGAAATTCCATAGTGCTTTAGAGAACGTCAGTAATTTTACCTATTGTTGGTATCTTTTATATACATATACTGTCCTGTTTTCTCCAAAACGTACATGCCTCGAAATTATATAACAACTTTTCGGATTATTAATATGGAAAAACATTATGAACTAACTTCATCGCGTATCAAATAATGCAGCTTTCCAAAGGGCAAATCCGGATTGCGCACCAAACTGAATAGAAAGAAAGAAATTTTTTCGCGTGTTCAAAACTGGCACGGTGGCATCGCAGTACGGCGCGGGACTCGTGCGCCTTATTAACGATATATTTACGATACATTGCGCCTTTTTTCGTACTTTATTTTTTTTTTTCTTTTACGGGAAAGTAGGCCAAAAGCCGAGGTATCTTGTTTTGCAGAAGTGTTATATTTTTTAAAGTAATTCTGTTTTTTTTTTTTTTTTGTAAAAAAAATAATAAAATAAATAAATAAACAAAACTATAAGTGCTTTTACGAAATATTCAGCGTTCTCAACCCCTATGACACTATAAAATAAGAACTGAATAATATTTGAAGCAATGAAGAAAAATCCCTCCGAAGGTATTCAGGCTCATTATTATAAATACCGACTTTTAAAAAAATATTTTAAAGATATATTAGTGCAAATACGTTAAGGTTCCCTGAAAGCAGGACATTTTCAACAAGATTCATAAGAGCTAATAGGTTGGGAAGCAGTGAAATTATGTAACACAAATGAGGCACCTAGAAACAAAGGGGTATAAGTGACAAAAATGAAAATTTTGAGATAAGTAGTGCAAATGGTTTGGGAAAGCACCATTCTATATTGTGGCAAGAGATGATAGTAATAGCTTTAACAGTTGCTCCACCCCAATGTGATTTAGGAGAAAAAAATGACATTAAAGGTCCCAGAAGATCCAAACTTTGAACGTATTTTACTCAAAATAGTTTTTTGGACTTATTAATTTTCCAATTATTTTAAGTAAAAAACACATTTTGTGATAAAATTAAGATAGAAATTGCTCGAACTGAACAATTTGTTCATTCATTGAGTGTTTTACTTAGAAAAGAAACGTGCGTCTCGAACAACAAATTCTGGATGGGGGTTCCAAACCTCCCTTTTCTTGTTGCGAGCTGCTTCTAATGAATTATACCATTCTTCATACCTATTTTTAGATCAGCCCTCCAAGAAATCGGAGAAGTGGAACGAGAAAATTCGTTCTAAAAATTACCAAGTGTCCCAATCTTAAGATTACGACTAAGAACACGAAATTCTTCAGTAGACAAGAACCGTTAGTGATCCCAACGACTGTGAAATTTATGACTTTTTTATGCAACCCGTTTACAGATCCGAAATTTTATCATCTTCACCTAAAGCCTGGGGCCCGAGAAACTCCTCTAACCCTGAAACCCCGAAAGTGATGCTACAGTTATAGTTATACCACAAGATAAATTGCCATTGCATTTCTTTTGACAGAGGCCCTGTGTGAATGTGAGCTTTGGGTAATTTTTCAAGTTAATGAAGCGGCGCGTGTTTAAATATGGAGGCATTTATCTTCACGTGATTATTTGCTTTGGCAACGCTTCACAGGTGACACGATTTTTCCCAATAACGTTCTTGTGACGGAGGAAATGCTGAGCCCCGTAATCTTGTCACAGCTGATTAAATCTTTTGCTAATGTACACATTGCTGGTGTTACGCGGATTCTTCTGATGTGAATAATGAATTGGATTCTGCTGAGCAGAGACGCAACGGATGATGGGATATGGAGTTATTGAAATTTGAGTGGTTCTGTTGCTAAGTGCTTACTAACGACACGAGACTGGCCAAAATAATTTTTCTAAATTGAATGACAGGAAATTTGTAGTTTGAGGTTTTTAATAACCACATTTCTTGTGTCTTTAATTGTTTTATCAAAGAATAATCAGCGACGTCTGTAGTTTAAAAAATAAATTCTCTTCTTGGTATTGAATTCCACGTCTCTAAGAGTGCTAAAGTTTTGCTAATGATTTTTCTTTTATTTTTGGTCTGTATTAAAGAAAATATTAAGATATAAGTTGCTGAGGCTGAGAAAGATCAAAATTTAAGCACATTGCTGTGACGCCGACGAGAAGCAAAGGCGTGGTGCGCTCGACATATTCTCTTTCGTACTGTCTGCATGTGTTATTTGCAATAAAAACCTGCGAAAGACGCATAATTCGTTGTCTTCATCAAAACAAACAAAACAGCGATTTCTCCAAACGTGAAGGTTTTATAGATTAAATTTTTGTCTGTATTCAACTCGAGGTCTCTGAAACTATTAAGGACATTAAAAATATTTGTTTGAATGCAACTCGATGTCTCCGAAACTTTAAAGAAAAAAATTCTATGTATTCTATGCAATGTGTCTTACCGTTAAAGATGTTAAAAAAAAAGATTTTGTCTTAAAAAATTTCAAAAATCATTGTTAGAAATCTTCCTTAACCATATTTACTGAATTTAGAAACCACACGAATAAACTCAGGTGCGAAGCGTAGAATAACATGACAGAAAAGAATTTTCTGCGCACTTATTCCGTGTCCCCAAACCATTTCATGTGCTTTGGAATTACATCAGGATCACATGAAAAAAAAAAAAGATTAAATAATGTTATTGAGCAATAGCTAAAAAGCACGAAAATAGCGAATGAGAGTTTAGTTGTCATGGAAACCACGTTATTCATTCGTTAGCAGTTGGGCTGTCGCAGTAGTCGGGATTTTTCTGAAAGCATCTATCCCAATAAACAGTTATATAATACCTTAAGTGCAGGGTACTACACCCTTTTCGGGGATTTGATATTATTTTCATTTACTTTTCTGACTTCTTGTGAATTCCACAGTTTCTGCTAGATTAAAGCTAAATTCCGCAGCTCCTAGCCTATGGCGTTACTCAAAATAAAAATAAACAGTAAGGTATAATCCGTGTCGATTCAAGCAGGGGGGTGCCTTCATAGTCTCAGAAGTATTTGAATTTCACATATGTTAAAACTACGTTATAAAGAAAACTGATAAAATATATGGTAAAATCTTGAATTGTTTCTAAAAACCGTTGAACGCAAAAGTGGAAGCTCTCCTTTTCAGGGAATGTAGTACTTAATAGTATTAACCAACTGCAACAAAACAAAAAAAAAATTTCGAGATTGGTTTTTTTTTTTTTTTTTTTTGAGAAAAAATATAAAAGAATTTTTAAAAACATTTTACTTTTCAGAAAAATACGTTGAACAGATATTTTAAAATGTAGCCTTTCATCTGAAACAGGATCTAATTGTCTTTCAAATAAAAAAAAACTGCATCAAAATATCTTGCACCATTCAGGAAATAGAGCACTTGAAGGTTTTTCTCAAAAATCGCAAGTGAGAAGTTGCGCTGGTGGCGCCATCTTTGGCGGCCTGTATCTCGGGCCAAGAGTTTTTGTGGGCAAAACAAAAACATACCTATAACTCACTTTGTTATAAATTTTAACATATGTGAAATTCAAAAACATCCGAGACTATGAAGGCAAGATTTTATTTTTACCTGCCTGAATCGAGACGGACTTTTTTTTTTCCTCCACCAGACCCCTACCTGTTAGCCGAGGCCTTAGGATTGCTTGCGCACGGGGCGAGGTAGTAGGGTCCACTGATTTTACATGCACGTATCCCCAAGTGTACATGGTGGGTCTTCAGCGTGTATCGAACACGCGACCTGCCAGGTGGAAGTCCGACGCTCTAACCACTAGGCTACCACGGCTTGATCGAGACGGACTATGCCGTAAACGTTCTCTCCCTTACTTTTCAAAAAAGTAGAACTTCAGGATAATGAAAAAATATTTTTTTCATATTTCAAGAAAACGCGAAAAGAAAGAAAGAAATCACATAAATGTACAGTAATAATAATATTTATATGCATTCGAATACAAAATGATGATTGAAAAAAATAGCAAATTAAAATAATAACGGACAATCTAAAACAAATGGAAAAACTAATTTAAAAGAAAAAAGAATATTTACGTTCACAAAATATAAATTCGTTTTGACTGACGAATACATACATATTCTTTACGTTGAAAGACCATTCTCTGTATTCTTGGTACTTGGTAACTGCACGAAAATGTCTAAAACATTATAGAAAAATTAGTAAAAAATAATAAGAATTTAAACTGTAACTTCTATCTGGTGCTCTTATAGAGTGCACGCACTTTTTGTTCCTGTTAAAAAGGAGGGAGTGAAGTGATATAGGTGCAATAACATTGTCTTCTTGTCGTTTAGTTGTGTAATAAGTTTTACTAATTTTCTCTTACTCTAATCGCAAATGCAGAGCAGTCACTTTTGAAATCTACTAAAAAGATAATTATTACTTTAACTGCTGCCAAAAGTAGCATGTTAAATTGCATGGAAGAACTAAATAGTATTTTAAATTGCATGGAAGAACTAAATACTATTTTAAATTGCATGGAAGAACAAAATAGTGTATTAAATTGCATGGAAGAACTAAATAGTATTTTAAATTGCATGGAAGAACTAAATAGTATGTTAAATTGCATGGAAGAACTAAATAGTATGTCAAATTGCATGGAAGAAACAAATAGTATGTTAAATTGCATGGAAGAAACATAGTATGTCAAATTGCATGGAAGAAACAAATAGTATGTCAAATTGCATGGAAGAAACAAATAGCATGTTAAATTGCATGGAAGAAACAAATAGCATGTTAAATTGCATGGAAGAAACAAATAGTATGTTAAATTGCATGGAAGAACTCGATAGGCCTGCATCCTACTTCGTCTTGCTAGTACGATGAAATTGTGATTTCATTTTCCACATTCCGAAACGGAAGAAAACTCTTAAATAGATACAACATTTTGTTTCCAGTGCGATCGTATTTAAAATTTCAAATTAAAAATTGATCTTTTCTCTCTAAAAAATGTTTCTTGAGATAGCTTGATGCATTTTGCTTTCATGTTTTCTTTTCTTCAACAGGTAGTTTGCTAATCGGTAGCTCTAGAAGCTTGTCATCATGGGTCTTTCCTGTGGAGCAAAATGTGCCAAAGGCCTTCTGGTCACTTTTAATTTATTCTTCTGGGTATGTGATGGTTATTTTTCTATATTCCTTTGTTCAAAGTGCGTTAAGTATTTAAAAAAAAAACGGTATCGTGTTTTTAAACATTTCTCATCTAGCATTCCACTGACGAAATTAAGATAAATATTAAACTAATATATTAAATATTGGCATTCAAGTCCTTTAAATACAACAAAATAAATGTCGGGCTTCCTTCAAAAAAAGAAGGAAAGCGAGAGAGAGGCAAAGAAAAAGAAATATGTCTAAAACTATAAAATTCACGTTGTGCAAAGTTACGGTTAAATGAAAAGCTTTTACGGAAAGCGGGGAAAAAATCTGACACAAACAGATGTGGTAATATTTACAGTGGCACTATTGCTAACTGCAAAAAAATATTCTGTTTCTCAAAGAGTTTCCTTTTTTTTTTTTTTTTACTTTTTTTTTTGAAGTACTCTTATCGTTTATTACCGTAAGCATAAATCGGAATTTAATGTGAAAAAACTATGCTCTTAAGGGGACTTGGCACCTTTCAAACGTAGAAAATTGATGAAAATACAGATTTTTCAATTTTTTGCTTAAAAGGTGGCTTGGCTCTCCTAGTATATCTGAGCGAAGTTTTGAAGCGATACAACCAATAGAAATGTAGTTAAGAAGTAAGAGAATTCAAATATTTCTGATGTTTTAATAGGGTTTTGAATTCTTTAAACTGCGTTTTCTCGGTTTGTGTTTTTTCGCCATATTGTAGTACTTAAAATGCTAAAACTTCTACATATATTCATGTAGCAACTTGAAATTTTTTGTGTGTGTTCAATATGATGTGCTTGATAAAATTAAAGATGGATTTTGCTATATATTTGCAAAAAAAAAATTTTTTTTAATGAAAATGTTTCAAAAGTAGCTTTTTTTCTGTGTTCTACCATCGATGTAACTTTAAAAACTTTTTTCTCAAAAACTAATTAATAAAAAAACCCATCCCTAAAATTGTAAACCATACTATAATAAGTACTTTCAAAAATTTGGAAAAAAGAATCAAGAAATAAAGAAGGAATTTTAAAATCGTTAAATTATTTTTAAAAAATTAAATTTTAAAATTTTCTGTTAATTGAATTTGGATTTTTCACGTGAAAATCATTTTGTTGAACAATAGCACTTCATAATATACAAATGAAATAGGTAAAAGTTATTAAATAAAAAAAAAAAAATTGTCAAAAGGTGCCAAGTCCCCTTAATGCGTCTGCACCAAATAAATTACTCCTTATAAATTTCCTCGGATATGCTTTCTTCTTCAGTTGAAAGTTTTCGGGAGAATTGTATAATGTACATCAACTGAAGAAAGAAGAAAGCTTATGCCAAGGAACTCAGTCCTTTAAATACAACAAAATAAATGTCGGGCTTCCTTCAAAAAAAGAAGGAAAGCGAGAGAGAGGCAAAAAAAAAAAAAATCTGTCTAAAACTATAAAATTCAGGTCGTGCAAAGTTACGGTTAAATGAAAAGCTTTTACGGAAAGCGGGGGGAAAATCTGGCACAGACAGATGTGGCAGTATTTACAGTGGCACTATTGCTAACTGCAGCTTACTGCAAAAAAATTTTGTTCGATTCAAAAATACATTTAGAACATATTATTTTTCTTTTAAATTTTCATTTAAAAAATAATAATAAACACAATATATTTTTTATTTAAACGGAATTCTCTTCAGCTAAATTGTATCACCAAAAGCTGCTCCTCTGGAACAGTAACTTTTCCCATATACACTGTTCACCAGATGAAAATTTCTTTTAAATAACAAAGAGAATACCTTTTATTATTTAAAAAACAAAAATTTGCACTTTTAAAATTAAAATTTAAATACGAATTTAGTAAATTCTCAAGCTTCTGAGATACTGGGAACATAAATCCTGGTTTGTGTTTGAATTCCTGGAACGTTTTGAGACAACAAGCCCTCATTTTCCTGGTAACAACTACAGCGTGGATGATCCCACGTCGTAGTAGTTTTCGCAGCTGTCAATGCCTCTTGTGTCTAGATAAACAAAAACGGCGCTATTTCAACAGTATACAAGCGTTTACGAAAGCCTATTCGAGTCAAACTATTTCTGCATATTAATTGTCATTCAAATAGTTCTGAGTCATGGTTATGCTCTACCGCAAGTCTTTCGCCGAAGTTATAAAAAATATCAGCCTCTCAAAAATGATGTGCATGGGAGAAAATATTCCGTCTATAGTCGGATTTCCGTTTTTTTTTTTTTTTTTTTTTTGTAAATCTTTAGATGGAAAAGAACAGACTACTTGGAACCAATTATTTTAATGTAGATTTAAATGTGCTATTACTGTTTTTCCGATACTGCTTATACTGTTAAAAAAACCTGAATTTTCAGAGTTCAGGACATCATTTTTTGACTGATTTTAACGGAAGATTTCCGTAGCTCTTCAATACATGGTTTTTCTTTCCAAAACGGAAATATCACGTCCTGAAAGTATGAGAACGGAACTTTTCCGTTTTACGGTTGCTGTATTTTCACAACTGATTTGGATTAACGGAGAAAAAAGAAATGGAACTTCTGTCAAATCTCGGGAAAATATTATCAGAAACAAAATATTTCCGGCAACTCTGCTGTCGTACTTTTCCCGTCATTTTCAGGAGATTTTTTTTAGCTTAATATATGTGATGGTGTTGATAATTATAATAAATTTAATAATTTTTGTTAAAATATTTAAGAATTATTTTAAAAAGTTCCCACCTTAATTATTAAATACTGTTATTGCTAATATTTATCGGTGGAAAAAAAGATTAATGAATATATGCAATATCTTAACAAAATGTCTAAAAAATGCATGTATTTTCGAGTTACAAAACTTAATTTTAACTTCCGTTCTTTGAAATCTTTTTACTTTCACCGTTGATGATGTGGATCAAAGCATTAACTAATCCTTGCGATTTTTCCTTTTCTGCACTACAGAGAAAAAAATAAATAAAATAAAATCTTCTAAGTCTGTAAATGTGACATTCTTACGAAGATGATCACCCTGCTGAAAAAACAACTTACTCAGTAGCTACAGTTCGACCTCGGAATTTTCACATTTGGACGCTTCTGCGCATACTGTACTCAACATGTTATTTTACATTTAGTTTATTTATTTATTTATCATTATTTTGATTGTTCATTTATTTGTCACGTGCAGGAAGCAATCCTAGATACGTTACAGAGCTGTGGAAACTTTTTCACTTGTATAGGTTATTATTTTACGAGGGCGGAAAGTCGTTTTATGGAAATTGTGTAAAAAATATTATAACTATCACCCCCCCCCCCCCCTCCCAAAATAAAATAAGGTAGTTCTGGGAATAACTCAAAACCTTTATTCCCATGTAATTTATTTTATTCTTTTTAAAATTATTTTTGTAGTTTTGTTTCGAGGAAGGTTATAATGCCTTACGTTGTAGGATCAGACTAGATTTGTTAAAACTAATATTAACGAATTTCTCGCTGATTTTAAGTAGGTGGAAGTTTGTTTTCTTAAATCCTTTTTATCCTTAAATCCGTTTAAAATACTTATCTTTTAAAAATTAAAACATTCAAACGTAAAATTATTGCTTTCAATGCACATTTAAGGTAATTGATAATATTCATTTGCCGGTAAAGGGGAGCATCGGTTCTCCGAAACGGCGATAGTTTGTGATTAGTAGTTTTATAGTAAATAATAAAGCGGAACTGAAAACAGTAATAAAGTTTAATTTTTAAACCTGACTGAACTGGACGGAGACGTTTCTTTTTATCCCTGCCTCCCTTCAATATTGATCGTTTGAAGGGAGACAGTAATAAAAAAAACTTTGCACTTTACAATGATAGATTTAGTTCATTTCACTGCCGACGCAAAGCTTTTTTAAGGTTTTTTTTTTTTTTTTTTCATAACTTGTTTTTAAAGTTTTATTGATCATTTTCTATCGTAAACACCGATGCTGATGGAGGTTGGAATTTACTTCTTGTTAAAAGTTTAAAAGGAAATTTTCTTAGGCGTTTACTCTTTTAACACGTTGAGTGCCACATTAGTCACCGGTGACTGACACCGACGTTTCCGTTCAGGCCGCGTCAGTCACCGGTGACTGACAAGAAGTTATCATACCCGAAGTGGAGTTCAATGTAATCTTATCTCTAGCGGGCCAAACTATAAACAAAACAGGCGAGGGGCCTAACGTGTTGAATGAATGCTTATATAAGCATTCCCTTTCGAACAGAAATACCTTCCACTATGCTAAAAAACAATGGCCCTAATACGTTGTAAAATTTCCATCGAGTCAATTCTAATTCGCCAATATTGCGCTTCGCATTGCTGTACTAAGATACCTGCGCGCGCGGCCTGACGCGGAAGTCGCTATAAAACCGCGTGGCACTCAACGTGTTAAGATAAAATTCCGTGGGTTTCAGAATTTGAACAATTAATGTATTTTACTGTTCTATACTAATTATATTTTGTGCTGTAAACCTTAATCTCATTTTATACAAATTAGGTACACATGTAATCACTATTATTATTATGTTCACACGTGTCATTAAAATTTCAAAAATAAATTTAGAAACGCGATCTATAACGCTGTGCTTTGTTTCTGAACTGCAAGTACACATGCTTATGTAATACAGTGTTCCCTCGCCACTTCGCGCTTCATGTTTTGCGGCTTCAGTGCTTCGCGTGTTTTTCCAAAATATTCATCAAAAAATAAAATTGAAAAAATACAACCATGTCGGCAGCCATTTTGCGGAAAGGAGCGTTGTTTCATGTTGATGACCGAGAGAGTAGGATCTCTGCATGTCAAACAAAGAGATGAGTTGCCGCAGAGTACATACCACGGGCTCTCAAAAGCTCCCACTAACACAAGACTCTTCGCCTCTCTCAGAAAGCAATGTTGATTAATGTTTATTACTGTATTTTAAGGTTTTGTAATTAACCTTATTAATTAGCACCGATACGTTTAAGTAAATACGTATACTGTTGTAATTTTTGTCTTAAATGTAAAGTATACATAGTTTACATATTTAAAACGTTCATGTATCCGCAACACGAAAATTCCTAGTTGCAAATCCTACTTCGCGATTTTTCATCTTTCGCGGAAGGTTCTGGTCCCCATTAACGGCGAAAAACGAGGGATCACTGTATAGCGTGATATGTGAGAAATGGGGCAAATGTATTGTAAAAAAGTGACATTTCTGTAGTTAGATGGCCAAATGTGATAGCTCAGTTTTTGCTAATTTTACAGGCGAACAATTTTAAAGTTCTCTGCACGATGAAGAATCGTTTACGTTTCGGCTACCTTATAGTACATCATACCCTATATTGTACTTTGCTATCTTATTGATTTCATTAAAATGTCCCCAAAATCCCAAGTATGTAATTATCTCATTTGAACTAAAAAAAAAAAAAGTGAAAGATCACATTTTGCCATCTGACTATGAACGGTCCCTTATAAAGAATTGTGTCTTCAGAGCAGGGTTCGAAATTAGGATATAAAAGTTAAGCGTCATTGGCGCTTTTTTTAGTTGCCAAAAATGATCTGCTAGGCGTCATTTTAAAATAATTCAAATTGCTTGGGCAGAGCTAACAACTGGTAACTATGAAGACAGTTGTGCTATTGTTGAGAAATATCTCAAAACGTCACAACCTTACTGAGAAAATGATTGATAAGTAAGAGAAAAGTGCTCAAAATCAATTTCTATTAGTAACTTTTGAGAAGTTACTTAAGTTTGTGAATCAATATAAACATCTAATTTAATTAGGGCCTAATAAATTAAGTTAACACTGGATAAAATAGTTAATCCAATTATTTGCAGTCTAGTGTTACTTACTTTATTTGTAAGTAAAAACAGTTCCAAACTTGAAGGTCAAAAAGTTACGATATTCTTTATAGGTATCGTAAAAACTCAAAATACAGAAGATTAGATGAAATACGTATATAAAAATACAACTGTATAAAGCTATGCTAGGTGTAAAAAATAAATAAATACAAAATGACGACTTGGTGAAAAATTGTGGTTGTCAAACTTAAAGTTTTTTGAAAGGATAGGCGTCAAAAGTAACCACTGTATGTGAAATTGCGGTCGTCAAACGGGAATTTTTAGTTGCAAAATACGACTTACGACAGCTAATTTCGAACCCTGCTTCAGAGTAATGAGTGTATATTGATAATATGTAGGCATGTATTTCATTTGTCTTTTTCAGGTGTCGGGATGCTTCCTATTGGCTGTGGGCATTTATCTGCTGGTGGACAGGGAAAAGAGCACTCTCTTCATTTTGTTCCACGAACCCGGACTGAATTACGCACTGAGCCAGTATTTGGCGTGGGCTCTGGTGGGCATTGGCGGAATTATATTTTTTGTCGGTTTCTGTGGATGCTGCGGGGCTGTTCGAGAAAACAGAGGCATGCTCGTAACGGTAAATGCGAATTTAACAATATGGCCATCGAGGTGATTGTGACCAGAGTTCGAAAATCCAGAAAGTTGTAATAGTATACTCTTAAAAATAGAATCCTCATTTTCGACGATTCTTCAACCGTCAAGAAAATTTCATCATTCATAACGATTCTTTCCTCGCGCGATCACGTGACTTAGAAAAGTTGCTACACAAATTTCGGAAATTTGACGAAAGGTTTATTCGGAACATTTTTCACGAAGCCATTTCGTCAGATACGACAAAAGTTTGAGAGTGTAAAACCGATTATTGTTGCACGTACAACTTTTTCGGGGCATAATAAGAAAGAAAATCCCTACCAGAGCAAATAATTATTTGTAAATATACCCATCAAGGCCGTATCCAGAAAGGATACGGCCTTGGCTGGAGGGGGGGCCACGCTCCCCCCTCCAGAATTCCCGAAAATTTTCGCAATGTGCCATATATTCCTCCCTGAAACTTTCCTTAACATAGGTGGGTCCAAGTCAGCCCCCTCCCCCGAAAAAAATATCTTGGTACACATATTTGTAGAACTAATATATTTGTACACACAGAAACCGTAAAATTACTTGTTAGAAAATAACAGAATATAAATTAGTTATTTATTTATGCGTTTAGAATGGCAATGCATCAAAGCATTGAAAAAAGTAAACACAAATTATAAAGGCTTGTATGTAGGGGGCGCTTCGAGGGGGAGGGGTAACAAGAAGTGTGATATCATGCTTATGCAACGTAGCGTGACATGTGACAAAGGGGAAGGGGGGTATATTGAAGTGTGACATTTTGTGACAAAGGGGGGAGGGGGTCAAATATATGGGGAAAAAGCGTGACATCATTTATGAACGGTCCCTAGGTACTTGATTGAAATATTGTTTTAACCAAAAATAGCCGATTTCGAACAGGGGCGGGGCAAAATATATTTTTACTTCAAGGACGCCGTAGGGTTCAAAGTTTGGGAACCTCCTTGCGATGGAATATTTTTTCTTTATAAAAAAAAAAAAAAGTTTTTTTCCAAGAAATGAAAAATAAATACCAAATATACGTAATTTCGGTACCGGAATAACAGAATGCAGTAACAATCAAACTTGACTAACATCATTGAAGAATAATTAATTCTAAAATAGCACCTCTGCGTCTCTCAAACCCTATGCGCGTGTTCACGGGTTAACAAAGAAGTAAAGTTGCACCATTGCTCCACTTATTATTGCGTTTTGAAGGGAAAAATGATTGGTAATGCGAATTTGCTAAGCTTTGGGGATATTCTGAACGTTATGAATCGCGAAAGCAAAATATCTGGATTTTCTACGGAGCACAATCACTCCTGATGACTGAAATTCATAAACTGTAAGCAAAATGCATACCTTTGCATAAACTACTTAGTTGCACGAATAGCTTGTTACAATGCCTTGGGTTTTTTTTCTCCCTTATAGTATTTCATCTTTCTCTTCCTAATTTTGGCAGCGGAACTAGCAGTGGGCATACTCAGCGCCATCTTCCAAGATAAGGTAAGAAATAATCATGGTAAGAGAAATGGTGAGAGAAAGAACGTTATGAAGCATAAAATTGCGAAATATTGCGGACATATGCGTCGCGGTTATTAGGAGCCCTTTTTTTATTGCGAAGAAGTTAGTTGAATATAAATCCAATAGATGGCTGCGCTTTTTCTCCCTTAGAATTGTGTAAAATAATTAACAACTTTTAAATGAACTAAATTTACCAAACTTAAAATTAACTTTTCAAAATTTCGGTTTCGAGGTGTACGTGTACGGCAATGGCGAAAACTACTACTGTGTCGTGGTATATACTGATCGACGGAGAATTTTTTACTCTTTACATTGATGCTGTTCGTTTTTTTCTAATTTAATTTTTTCAATTATTTTCAGTCTATTACTATATGATGTCATTAAGCGATTTTCGGCCAATTTTTCTCTATGAATTCAAATTGAACCAAAGCGCTGCCGAAACAACCCGAAAAATTAACCAGGCATTTGGCAATGATAGTGTTAATGAACGCACTGTTCGACTTTAGATTACGAAATTTCGTTCCGGAAATTTTAGCCTCCAAGTTGAGCCCCGAAGTGGTCGAACTAGAGTAATCCAGGACGAGGATTTGAGGACCCTGGTGGATACTAGCCCATCACAAACGGTGCGTGGGATGGCGGAAGAACTGGGAGTCAGCTCCTATGCGGTTTTTGATGGTTTAAAACGTATTGGAAATGTCAAAAACTCGAAAAGTGGGGGTCCCACGATTTAAATGATCGGCAGAAATTGTCACGTTGCGAGGTTTGTTCTTCATTGCTTTTGCACAACCAAAACGATACTTTGTGGACCGTATCATCACATGTGATGAAAAGTGGATTCTCTACGACAATAGGAAATGTTCAGGACAGTGGTTGGACACCGATGAGCCACCCAGGCACTTCCCAAAAGCGAAACCCCACCAAAAATGGTTACGGTTACTGTATGGTGGTCAGCGGCTGTTGTGATTCACTATAAATTTCTGCAACCAGGCGAAATAATCACAACAGAGTCCTATTGTGACGAAATCGACGAAATGTACGGAAAATTGCTTCAGCAGCAGTCAGCACTGGTCAACACAAGAAGTCCGACCCTGTTCCACGACAACGCCCAGCCTCTCGTCTCACAAATCACCGTCTGAAAATTAAAGGAATTGTTCGTCGAAGTTCTGCCCCATCCACCATACTCCCCAGACCTTTCGCCAACGGACTAACATCGTTTTAAGCACTTTGATAACTTTCTCAAAGGTAGAACCATTGCCAATCAGGACCTAGCAAAAACGGCCTTCGTCGACTTCATCGAATCCCGAGCACCCAATTTTTACGCCGACGGAATTAATCGACTTCTGTTACGTTCGCAAAAGTGTAATGATTCAAATGACGCTTATTTCAATTAAATTGAATAAATATTCACTGAGATATTACAGTTTAAAGTAGACTCATAAAAACGGACAAAACTTTCGAAACGACCTAATACATCATCCCTTTCAGAAACGCCATAGCGCAAAGCTGATGAAGAACTTGTAAAAAAACATCAGCAATGAATGCAATAAAATACAATGTTATGCAGAATTAATACGGCTCTTTAAAAACATTTTTTTTTCTTTAAAATTTGTTTCTCAAATGAATTAATTTTCCTAAAATTTCATAAAAGTTCTTAATTTTGCAGCAAAGGTTCTTTGGCAAGAAGTGCTCATTTAGGGTTCGCGCTAGGCCGCGCGATTCCCGCAATATTTTCTCAAATCCCACTCAAAAAAAAAATGTTTGCTCTTATAAATAATTTTCAAGTGTTAGAGTAGTGTATGAGTCTTAGGGTCTTCTGATGACGTTTTACATTTCAGACACTGGACAAACTGGAAGGACTCACGACCGTCCTGAAGGAAGAGTACGGCATCAATGTTCAGACAACAGAAGCTTTGGATTTTGCACAGACAAGAGTAAGAACGTTAACTTTTGTTCTTTACCTCAAATGTATTTATATTAATGGTATGACTTTTATTTTGCTGCAAAAGAATTTTTGGTCCTTTGTTACACTTTATGGTTTGCTAACGCATTTCTGTGCTTTGACAATCTCGCTGAGTATGTATTCGTTCGTGTTCAGTTCTTAGACACGTTTTTACATGATGCAGCAGGAGAAAATTTGGAACTACAATTAGAAATTGATTCTTGGATCTTGATCCTATTCGGTAGTGTCGGTATACACTGTAAAAATTTTGCGTTTAGTTGTCGCGATTTTTGGTGTAGCTGACCACCATTTTTGGTGTTCAGTTGGTGTAAAGTTGGTAATTATTCAGTTTTTTATGTATTTTAACCCTTTATATACTGCATTATGATCTGCAGTAATTTTTTATACAGAAATAGTTTGTGTAGGTATTTGCACTGAAAATTAAGGGATTAACATAAATAAAATGATCAATATATAGGTATTTATTTCTTTACAGCTAATAAGTGCCACAGAGTATTTACCCTGTAAAATTAATTACATACACTTTTTAATCAAAATATTTCGTCACATAGTTTCCTAAGTTCTTAACTAACTCATTAAAAAGATCAGTGACTTGATTCTTGAATTTTACTACTTTTCTAGAGCAAAACTCTAAAGGGGCAATCTGAACAAAATGGAAGTTCAAAACACAGCATCGGTTTCGAAACTATCTACGTTCTTTTCTTCGCTAAAATACTCTATATAGAACCCTTGCTGATATGTATCCTGAAAAAGGGTTGTGTAAAGACTGTCCTGGCAAAGTACCATCAGAATATTGGTAAAAATGGTTGCTGGAATGGAATTTATAGAGAATGGGTATAAGTACCGTCGGTAGATAAAGGGTTAAATTCTTTTAGGTGTGTGCTAAAAATATAGACAGCAAAATGTTTTTTTAGCATATGATGTTCGTTAACAAGCTACGCATCAAAAATTTATTATAGCTCATTTAGGAATCATCCATGAATGATGTCATGCTTCGAGGGGGTTTAAGAAAGTGTGACAGAGGAAGGGGGTAACAAGAAGTGTGACATCACACATTTCAGTTTATATAACAACATTTAAAAGCAGCAATTGAAATTTATTTTTTATTTTTTTTTTGCATTTTCATAATTTGATTTTAAAGTCTCATTGGTTTCATTTCATTTTGAAAACACCGATGCTGATTAAGGTTTAAATTTTTCATTGCTTGTCTAAGGTTTAAATAAAGTAAGACACCCCCCCCCCCCCAGAAAAAAAGCAGAAAATCCTCTGTACATTACTGTAAATATGTATCGTAAAACTAAAAAGTGTGCAGCTTTTTTTGAGATATGGTGTCCTGGTTTTTCCCTCCAAACCACTAATAGACCTATAATTATAGAATTCTCATAATCCAGTTCTAGCTAATATTTGAATTATCTCGAATAACTAAAAAAAGTATTGCAAACGAAAGACATGGCATTAGTACACGAAAAAAAGTAGAACATGCTTAATAATGAATTTCTTGTAATTTCCACTCTTTTTTTCTTTTTTTTTTTGAGTTACTCTTGTACTGAGTGCATTTTTTTTTTCTTTTTAAATCTTGGCTGTAAGATCAATCACATATAAATAATGTGTACAGTAACTGCATTTGCGTTGAAAATATTAACCCAGTCATATGCAGAAAGCTTTTCAAAGTCATAGTAATTCTTATTTCTTGATCACTTAAAACAGTTCAATTGCTGTGGAATTCTTGGTCCTGAGGATTATGAAGAAAGTGCGTGGAAGATTCAAGACTTGGGCAAAGGAGCTCTGGTCGCTAAGACTTGCTGTTTGCTGTCCAATAATGACCACCTAGACCCTAAGCCCCTTAATGCCACCTGGTGTCAGTCCGATAAACCAGCCGAAAACATTCATTTTAGGAATACAGAGGTAAGTTCATTAGTGGTATCTTAATTGTCTTCATTCTCTGTTGTACCATATAATCTTAGTCATGGAAGTAATATTTTTCTGAAATTCTTACGGAGTGGCTTCATTCGGAAAAAAAATTTTTATTTTTGTGATTAAAGTATTGATATTCCCCATTCATTTTTCAAAAAAGTCCTTATGTGCAAAACTGTCTTTTATTAAATTTGTTTTTAAATTTTATATTGATTTTCTTTATTCATTTTTATACAAAATTAATATTTCTATACTTAGATTTATACATATAACAAAAACAACTTGATAAGAAGTGCAGATATCTGTTAAATTGTATGTAACACTATCTGAATGCTACAATATGTATAAAAGCAATTACAGTAAAACCTGTTTGACACCTTTAAGTTGGCAACCTGTCTATGTTCACTACTTTTATCACGAACGGAATTAGCCCATATTGTAAGGAAACCTTTGAAATTTGACTATCTGTCATGAAAACTGGTGAACGAAATAAACGTGGCTTGCGAAGTTTCAAGTAAATTGACAAATTTTATTGCGCTATTTATGTATTGTAATTTGTAGAAAAATTATAAAATTCTAAAAGATTGTCACAGACAGTTACATAACTTTCTGCCATTGGGTGTGTAAGTTACCTAAATTCTACAATGTGTATAAATATAATTTGATAGGTGGATATATGTGTTTCACATGCATAAAATTAAATTCGATATAACCTGCAGGTTTCAATTACTTCTAGACTTTTAACAAACAATTTTAATTATTTTGATTAACTTATTTTTATATTTCAAATTAAATAGAGAAATTGTTATTAGCGAAAACTAGAAGTGTGAAATTATCTAAAAGCTACAATATATATAGAGGTAGTCAAGAAATAAATATAGAAGTTGGTGAAAAATGAAAAGAGTGTACGAATTCTGCTTTTAATGACAATATATATTTTTTAGGGCTGTGTGATAAAGTTACATGAATTTGTGAAAAAAACAAGCATTCTTTTGGTGGCGATTGGTTGTGGCATTGCAGCTCTTGAAGTAAGTTCTTCCTCATATAAATTAATTAAACTTCTAGTCATAGACTAAGTGTGCAAGTAACATGGTTCTTTTTTATTTCCTTTTTTAAGTTTGCCATCATGGACTAAATTGAATCTGTGAGTAGGTTTGGGGCCGTTCATAAATGATGGCACTCTTTTTCCCCATATATTTGACAGCCTCCCCCCTTTGTCACAATATGTCACACTTCAGTGGACCCCCCCCCCCCCCCTTTGTCACATGTCACACTATGTTGCATAATGCATGAAGTCACACTTCTTGTTACCCCCTCCCCTTGTCACACTTAGAGATGGGAATGGTGGGAAAAAAAACCAGTTTTTCTACGAAGAGGTTTATTTCCACCCGGAAAAATTGAAAATTTTGATATTTCTAGCATAAAATAATACATTCAGAAATGTATAAATAACATTCCAATTTTTTTTTCTTTAAATATTTTATATTTTTTTCTTTAAATATTGTATATATTTAAATATAACATAACACAAAGTTTCCCTTATGTACCAGAAAAAAGGACAGAGATATTTAATTTTAAAGCTTGGAATTCTTTCTTATTTTATCGGACTTTATTAAGGGGTCGGTTAAAAAATCCGAATGCAGTACTCATTGAACAATGAATAGAATGAATACTTCATTGAAAATTTTTAACCAACCCCTTAATGCAGGCCAAAAAATCGTAAAAAAATCCCAAACATTGAAACTAAATATCTCTATTTATTTTTGTCATACAGAAGGGAAACATTTTGTGTTATGTTCGTTAGGATGAAGTTAGGATGGGCGGGCGTCAACTTTTACTAAAATATGACTATAAAGACTGGGGGACTGTATAAAAAATTAGTTTCTGTAATTTTCAATTGATTTCTTATAAATTTAGAAATGCTATTATCATAAATGCTTACAATTTTTAAACATGCCGAAGGTTGCCGAGACAAAAGCCTCCTAAGGACTTTGATTTGCACCCTGTATATATACATACATATAAATGCATGTAACAAACTTTGGGGGAAAAAACTAAGCAACTTTGTAAAAAAATGTATTTGATAATTTACAAAAGTTACATATGCAAAAATCTACTTGATTTATAACCATTACTTCTGTTCTGAGTTAATTACTTTTGCACAGAAACTAATGTAGTTCTGTTTTGTATTTAGACTGGAAAATAAATTAAAACTAAATAAAATCTTTTTACAGACAAAAAAATTATATTGCAAGATTTTTTTTTTTCAAAACAAACTTTTAAACTATGAAAGATTTGATATTGAAAATATTTATAATGACAGCAATATTTTCTCTTTCTTTGAATTGGCAGCATTTATCGAGTTAAAAGGAATGATGGTGTAAATGGATTATGGAATGTACATTACAATTAAATATTTCTTTCAAACTATAGTAATATTGTTACTTTTTTTTTTTTGAAAAAAAAAGCTTTAATGGCAGTTTGAAATAGAAAATGTTATTGTAATGATTATATAAAAGGTCAGGATCAGTAAGGTTACAAAGATATATGATGAAAAAAACATTTACATATTTTTTTTTTTTTTCAATAGAAACACCCCCGATCCGAAAAACTATTTAAGAAAACCCACTTTCACTTGTAAATTTTTCCAGAAAAAAAACCGGAAAAAAACTTTTTTTTTCCACCACCTCGAAATTTCCGGAAATTTTACATCCCTAGTCACAATTTCACGAATCCCTTCCCCCCTTGAAACGTGACATCATTTATGAATGATCCCTTTTTGCCACCAAAGTGGCAAAAATAGTTTGTAAATCCCCCCCCCCCCCCCCCCCGTTAAAATATTAGATGAAAGAAATTTTTGCTTCAAATTAATGTTATTTATATTCAATTTGGACACTAAGGTGAAAGAGCGTAATTTATGTATTATAGTATTAGAAATAAGCATTTTATGAAAAAACAAAATTAAAAATGAAACTATATACAAAGTTTATAGCAAATAAATACATAGAAAATTAAATGAACTGTTCATTTTGTTTTTGCCCCGTTACTTTTCCACTTTCTACTGAACAATTTCAAAATGGGGAGCTATGCTTGTACTTTTATAACTGGTGTTATGTAGGCATTTGACTATCATTGGTGAATTTCAGGATTTGAATAGTAAAGACACAGAAAAATGAAAGTGATGCTCGTAACTATTTGTTTTTGGTTTTTTTTCCCAAAAGCAAAATGTAGGAAATTAATCAAGTTTCCTTATAAGACACAATAGAAGTTTTTTCACTATAATTTTCAGTTAATTTTAACCACTTTGAGTTTGCATCTTAGACTTCCATTAAATAGTTGTTCTAATTATAGCATTGATTGATTAGCAAAATTAAGGTATTCAGTAATACCCAAAATATATTTTAATTAAATTATAGACCTTACTGCACATTAGTTAAGTACAGTAAGTGTTTTTGCCAGTTTTTCCCATTTATGCCCTGCTTTTTTCCACTGTCCTGGAAAAAATACCAACCCTGATTACAAGCAATTTCAACTCTGTGCAGCCTATAGGCAGACCTGAAACGTTCCGCTGCCCTCCACATTGAATTTCAACTAACTTACTTCTATGCTTGAAAAAATATTTCATTCTCCTTTGTTGGATGAAAATAAACATTATTTAATATGAAGAAAAAAGCTGTCATTACAGAAAATAATAATTTACTGATATTTTGTTCTCAAGGATTGTAAAAAATACATAAAAATTAAAGTTAACCACCTTAGCTGGCTCTAATTATAATTTCCCGTTTCTTTCGTACATAAAAGGGACCTAAGGTTATAGTTAAATAAAAATTTCCAGATGAAACAAAATCCTATAAGAAAAAAGTCATGAGTGATATCTCCAAAATAAATAAAATTTGTGCAGGTTTTGTAAACACAATTAAGTGAAGAAAGCAGTTTTTCAAGTCAAAATGAAATTCTGATTTTTAATTGATTCGAAGGATTCAATTGAATTTTTTCTCTAATCTTGCTTTACAGAAAGACTTACTGAAAGATATAAAATGTAATCATTTTTATTTTTTTTAGATTTTTGGAATGGTGTTTGCAATGTGCCTTTGTAAAGAAGTATGAAAATTATGCAACCAGAGATCCAGATTTGGTAGAAAGCATTTTTAGTAAGCTCAATTCATCGCACTTTATATTTCATTCACCTTCATAGATGTGATATTGTGAGATTTTTTTACGTGAGATTTGAGATATGTATAATAGGACAATTTCGTATTATTAAATGTCATCACAAACTCCAACGTTTCACTATTTTCATGTATAAAATGAGCGTAAAACTGAACCAGCCTAAAGTATAAATATTGAAGCTTTTTTTTTCATGACTCAAGCTCATTTGTGACATAAAAAATGTGCCAGTAATGTTTTAAAATCTTAGAGAAATTGAAGTTTAACTAGTATTTGCTAAACTCTAAAGCCAAAATCAGGTTAAATCTTTACAGTCAAAAATTTAAATTTCTTAGTATCAGCAATACCTTAGTACCAGAAATACCTGAAGTATGAATTTGGCAGTAGTTTTCCTTATGTGTTTTTTTTTCTTTTGTCTGGACTACACTTACTTTAATTATAACTTCTGTCATTTAAAAGATAACAGTTATGAGGACTGTATGATAATAAGGGCAGAGTCTTTTAGATAACTGTAATGAGTTAAAATTTGGCATATATAATGTGGCATTAAAGGATTTGAGAAGCACAGCTTTACTATTGGGATGGTCCCAATTGTGCGAGAAGTTTTAATTTTTGTAGCTTCTCATAAGTACTATTACAATTATAATTTTTTGTTATCAATAATTGTTCCAACTGTGATTTGTTAGTTTGCACGTGAACATTTTTCAAAAAATAAGTAATTTGAGTTTACCACCCGCCTTCGCTACATTGCTGATTTCCTGCAACAATGTCATAACTTGAAAAAGTTGATTTTTAGTCAATACTGTGGGAATGATTGAAATGATGTTTGTAATCATTATGTAGTATTAGTTCAAGTTCAAAAGTTATGACATTGCAGCAAAAAAAAGTTATCTAGTCAAACGTTACTCCAAGCAAATTTCTGAAAGTGAAAACAAGAATAATGATTTTTGCTCCATCCAAAATGCATTTTGTTAAAATATGTTGTGCAAGGTAAGAAGAAAAACTTTTTATACCATAGATTATTTTATTTATAAAAGGCAAGAAAATAAAATAAAATGAATTTACAACAGAGCTTCAACATATGTTGCACTCTATGAATCGTCTTAGCATGAAGTTTTTATACGGACACACACAGCACAGATAGCAGTCAATCTTACGTTTTTATTTTCACTACTGAATTTCAGACACTAACCCAATAGTCATTGAATATTACTTTTTACAACTATTTAAAATCCCTAATGTAGTTTTTTAATAATACAGCAAAATATGGGTAAAAATCCTTCTCTGAATAAGAAGAAAAGCATGATAATTTAATCTTTTTATACCCTTTGAAGCATGCATGAAAAAGGATTTTTTCATGCACATTTAAAAGAATAAAACTTTTTTAAAAACTAACAAATAGATTTACTAGAAATGTAGTTTTCCTCAAACCTTTGATTATATTCATTTTTTTATCAAATACTTGTAAAATGTAAATGTTTTTACCAAATGAGGTATAGTGCATACCTCAGTTTGTTTTAAATAAAAGAGAGTAAAATGTGTTGAAATTAAAGTGATATATCTAACAAATTCTTAAAACATTTGCCACAAAAAGTGACTACACATCCCCAACATGTTTGACAAGCATGCCTCACAAACATGTTTGTCCAAGCAATTTTGCATAAACGTGATGTTTGTGCAAGTCTCCAGCTTATGCAGACTTCTCCTGCACACACTCGAATTTGAAAAACAATCATGTTTTCTGCAAGCATGCTTGTCAAACATGTTGGAGCATGTGTAGTCACCCTAAGAGAATTGAAGTATATTTGAATTTTAATGCAAATTTAAAATTTCAAGTACTAAATATAAATGTTACTTATTCAAATATTTAAGCACAGTATAAAAAAAGAATAATCCTCTTTATACAAGTTTTGATAAAAACGTTCATAAATTAAAATACCATAATTTACTCATTTGAAAGTATGTATTAAAAAATCTAATAAGCCCTAATAGAGCTAGTGAGACTCTAAAATTTTTTAAATTCCATAATGGCGTCAATAAATTGACTTATGATGGATACGTTCATTTCTACCTATGTGTTTAATGACTGAAATTCAGTAATATGGAAGTGAAAAGAAAATATTTAGCACACAGCAAAAAGCAATGATGCAGAATTTGTGAACTGACATAAGGCACATGTCTCGCATATGTGATTTTTTTTTTTTAATAGAATGAAAATTAAAATGAGAATTAAAATGAGATCTTGGATAATTTAATCACGATAAAGTGGCTTATTATTCACACAAACTTAAAAATGCTGGGATCATCGTTTGAAGCAGTTGTTTCACAAGGCTCCAAACAATTTTCTCCCCTTTTTAACAGAGATTCTTTTAGAGCAGCTCAGTTTTAAAATTTCAGTGAAAAGTTCAAATTACTATGTATGGAGGAGAGATATATTATATACAATATGAAAATAATATCTTCATTTTCTGCAGCATTTTACATTTACTAATTTATATTACTCAGTTTTTTAAAATCTGAAGGATTTTCTTGATAGATCATGTTTACCACATTTTGCGACACTGATTTTTAAACTTTAGGTCTCTCGCCTACATTCAATAACTTGAGGCAAGTAAATGCGGAACATTTTCAAAACCTCTACTTCATTTACATTAATTTTACACTATCTTAAAGTTTTCAATTCAGTCCTAAAATTGACAAATTAGTTCAAATGAAAATCTTTTCACCAGTTTGAACTTGGTATACTAATCTTTCTTGGATTATAAAATTTACGAGAAAATCAGTTCCAAATGCAATATAAATTATTTTTATACTTCAAAGTTATCAGAATAAGAATTTAAAAGTTTGCTTTTTCGATTATTTTTCTATGAGTGAAGACCTCCGAAGAATCAATTGAAATGAAAAACAAATAATTGGAAAACTAAAGTTTAGTTAGCTAAAAGTAGACCTTAAGGTAAAGCATTTAAATAAAAGCATTATTTTTAAAAAATCAGTCTTACGGAAGTTTCGAAATATAAATTGGCAACGGGAAAATACATATGTTACTTTGCAGAAAAATATCAGTCTTACACAGAATAAAATGGATCTGAGGCTTAAAGCTAGCATTCTACCAATGCATATACGAGAAAGAACATTTGGTTAGAATCCTCTTGGTTCAATCAACCCTGAATGAAAAAGTACTGGAAATTTGATTTATATTCAAAATATATACATTCCACAGTTTGTGCATACCAACTTTGCACTCTTCTGAAAATTGTTAGTAATCCCTTCCAGATACAGCACAGCACAACACCAATGAAAACACAAATCCAAATATCTGAAAAGAAGTAAAGGTGAAATTAGTATATAATACCTAAAGCATAGAAATCATCATAAAAAATTATGAAAAAGTTTTTCATGAAGACCATTAAGTGAATTTTAATTTTTGATAGCATTTACTGAAATAACTTTAATCCCAACTATTTTCCGCTGATAACGGTATGCAACTTAGGGGGAGCATTCATAAATGATGTCGTACTTTGAGCGGGAGGGGGTTTATGAAATTGTGACAAGGGACGGGGCAGGAGCGTAGCAATTTAAAAATCATGGAGGGGCTCAAACAATTTCATTTCCAAATGCTCAAAATTATTTAGTATTCACTAATTATTATTAATATTAATTACAAAAAATCACTAATCTATACTAATATTATAAAGCTGTAGAGTTTGTTTGCTTGCAAGTGCTAATCTCAGGAACTACTGGTCCGATTTGAAAAATTCCTTCAGTGTTAGATAGCTCATTTATGGAGGAAGACTATGGGCTATATACCATCACGCTAAGACCGATTGGAGCGGAGTTCCGAAAATTGTAGAAAAGGACTGTTTTATGCCGGAAGAAATGACCGCATCCTTTCGAGCTTGATACCATTGAAAAGCCCATAAAAAACTATCCTAGAATGAGTTTTGTCCTTTGTGCCAAAACTGGAAGCCTCTAAATTAACTAAAAAAGAAGTTATAAGCATTTTTCTCTGTAGTTTGAAATTATTTTTTCATGGTAATTAACTTTAATTTTATTTGACCCAGTTGATGACCGTCTTATTTTATTTGCATTGTTGCACTGTTTCAACAATTGCTACAGTTTCCATGTGAACAAGCGAATCAATGCAGTTGCCATTGTTAAACAAAAAAAAAAAATCGCCGTTTGTAGCATTTCGACGAGGCATCGCTGTATTTGCAAAATATAATTTAAGATAGACCGTGCAACGCCGGGGCCGTCGCAGTTAGTAAATGAATATTTTTACAGATCATTAAGATAAATTCACTTTAAAAGCAGCTTTATCTCATGTGGCATTAAAATGAAAATTTCCCGATTTCTAATGGAGGGGGCTTAAGCCCCCTGAGCCCCTCCCTTTCCTACCCGCCTGGGGAGGGGTAATGAGAAGTATGACATCATGCATTACGCAGCATATCATGTGACAAAGGGGGGAGGGGGGTCAAATATATGGACAAAAAGCGTGACACGATTCATGAAGGGAGAGCCAAAATGAAACATTGATTACTGTTATCTCTTATTTGTGTCATAACTATCAATTTTCCCAACGGGCACGAGCTTTTAAAGTGTATTTTAAATATTAACCCCCTGTTTCATCATCTAAACTTCAGTAATGAAATTTCTGAAGTATTTAGACTTGAAGGTTTTGTTCCAGAGATGGCTTTAGTTGCATCAAGTTTGAGAATGTTTTGCTAAAATTGATGCTTTAGAACATCTTTTTCTGTATGATCAAAAGTAGTAAAAAAGATCTTAGTTGCAAAAGCATATTACTGATTTAAACTCCATAACGTATGCAGATTTGAAGTACGTAATTAAAAAAACTATACATATTTTGAAGCAAGTTCACTAAAAAAAAAATCGAGCACTCAGAGGGAAGCAAAATGAAATCGCTAAATATAATGCTTCAAGGGCACCAAGATGAAATCGACTTCACAAACATTGAATTTAAGATACCTTGTTTTATTATCATTATATCTTTACCAACCTAACTTACATTTCTTAGGGGACCGTTCATAAACAAAATCACTTTTTTTTCAATATATTTGTCACAAAATGTTAGACATGTCACTCTACATTGCATAACCATTGTACTTGCAGTTCAGGAACAAAGCACTGCATTATAGATCATGTTTCTAATTTTATTTTTTTAACTTTTAATGACATTTGTAAGCATAATAATAATGCTTACATGTGTACTTAATTTGTATAAAATAAGGTTAAGGTTTATAACACGAAAGAAAATTAGTATAGAACCGTAAAATATATTAACTGTTCAAATCCTGAAAAAATGAACTGTGCTGTTTTACCTTAAAAGTGTAAATGCCCAAAAAGATTTCCTTTCGAACTTTTAACTAAAAGTAAATTTAGACTAAGTAGCATCAGAATTTTTTATACAAAATAAAATCAGATACACATTTTAGATACTTTAAAATGAGATCGTAAAAATAAAACAACTTTAAAAATAAATTTTAATTTGCAGATTTTAAATTTTTTTATGATGGCACACTTCTTGTTACCCCCTCCCTCCCTTTGTCACAAACTGTTGCAATTTCTCGAACCCCACTCCCACCTTTCGAAGCATATCATTTATAAATGACCCCTATAGTGAAACTGCATTCATCAAAACATATTTTTTTCTCTTTCCCAAAAAAGGGGGGAGAGAGGGAGAGAAATTTTTAAAAATTTAATTTTTGCATATATTTTTATGTTTGTGATGGAATAATATTTTTGAGAGGTGAATTCCATCGCAAAAATAAAAACATGCTTAAAAATAGTTTTATACTGTACTTTGTCTTTTTAAACTGTTATTAAATTAAACGGAAAAACCAAGTTTTGATGAACATAGCTTTACTATAATCACTTGAATATTGACAAAATTATAATTTGACAAGCAATAAAATTTTTAATTTCAAATATAAATAGAATACAAGCAACAAAGAAATGTGTTGTGCTTTCTTAACATGAAATTATTTTTTATTACAGTTTACTTGCACAAAGTTAAATTATTATTAAAAGAAATGTATTGTTTGTTATTTAGGTATTTCAAGATTAAATTGAAAATTTTTTCTGCATTCACAACGATACGGAATAGGCAATACTTTCAGAAGTTTTTACATTCTTAGCATAAACTAATCAAAGTACCTATTTTGATATATATGGTAATTGCAATTTAATTTTACGATCACTTTCAAATTTTAAAAATACTTTCAATTGCAATGAAATTTTAGAATTTTTGATATTTGGTTGGATAAATCAGAAAAAATCTCTTGCACTGTATCAATCATGCAGGTAAATTAAATAATTCTAAAGCATAAAACTAGTTCATGCCAACTAAAATATGATTAAAATCTTTGTTGCTAAAAAAAACTGGGGTATTCAAACATACTTAAAAAATTTTGAGCTGTTTTGAAAAAAAAATTTAATCTTTAATATTTTCGAAACATGCACAGACAATTGTATACATACTAAATAACGAGGGAAAATTTAAAAACTTACTGTAAAGTAAAATTATTAATCCATTTGTTATTAAATCTGTAATGAAGACTGTACATTCGAACACATTTTGATAAAATAACGTAATTAATGGGTACCTGAATAATGGCAATGCTGATTCCAACAACAATGAGGGTGAATAAATGCTTTTCCACTTTTTCTTCAATTTTTGCTAAACAGCCCTAATTATTAAAAAAAAATACAGCAAATCAGTGAAAACATAGGTAAAGAATTTTTTGTTTTATTACTATAAAACTTTTATAGCAACTTTCTGAAAAACCCTCATTTGAGGTTACTAATTTAATTATATACAATATATTGTAGTTTTTGGGGGGGGGGGGGGGGTTAAAGTTAAAATATTATACTAAAAACTTTTTTGGCAACGTCATTTTCCTTACATTCCAGAAAATAGAATGATTAATACAGTATTAGTTCTAGCTAATATTATTCTTGTTAGAAATTTCCACAAAAAGAACATTATGTTTGAAAAAAAAATTTCTTAAATTCCGAGATCTATATTTTAGCATCCTCAAAACTAAATATTGTTATACTTAAGTGCAAATTTATACCTTATAGAAATTTAATCCTGAGGCACAGACACAAAGGTATGATTAAAAAAAAAGTCCCAAAGGTTAAACATCAAAAGGGATACTTAAAATATAAGCATTTTAACATCCAATGAAAATATTTTACTGAGAGCACAAATAACTAGGGATGTACCGAGTACTCGGCCAATTTGCCTAGTACTCGGTACTCGGCAAAATTCCAGCCGAGTATTGGGTCCATACCGAGTAGTTGTAAAAATTTCGTCATTTTTTAAAAGTTTACTAATAGTAGATAAATTTGTAACTGATTAGTACAAAAACTATGCAAATATAAATATGTAATATGAAATAATTAAGAAAAAATATGAAGTATATAAAATATTTTTACACAGCTTATATATTGGTACAGTTCATATGCTAATTCGACTATTTTTTCCACTTTCTATACTTTGTTTGCCACTTTTTAAGCTGTACGAGTAGCGTCCAACATGTTTGATTTAACAAATCGGTGAAACATGTCAGAAACTCGTATGTTATGCCCTGGCAATCTTTTTGGATGCCTGATGAAGAAAAGATTGTCTTTTCATCTAAACCTTTT
The DNA here is from genome assembly GCA_038502835.1 of Octonoba sinensis. Classification (NCBI taxonomy): domain Eukaryota; kingdom Metazoa; phylum Arthropoda; class Arachnida; order Araneae; family Uloboridae; genus Octonoba; species Octonoba sinensis. Next base: position 84,136,411 of record CM076605.1, on the reverse strand, counting down.
AAATGGATTAATTTGTGGCAACTTATTTGCATTAAATATGATTTCTCTTTGGTTAACTGAATATATATTATATATATATATATACACACAATTCTAAATGAAAATCAAAATCTAGCTACATAAAAGCTCTAATTGTAAAAGTGGAAAAAAGAAACGACTTTAAAGTAAAGAAATTATCAGCAAGAAAAAAGAAATACACAAAATTCTATCAAATACAAATATTTTAATAATTAATATCAAATTAAATTTGTCGTAAATTATGGTGTAAAAATACACCATGATAATTTTGTATCTTAGGTTTTAAAAATAGAATTACATATAAAAAATATCACTTTATTATTAACTAGAAAAAATTAAAAAATGAAAAGAAAGTAAATAAAAATATAGACTTTTTTCCTTGGGTGCGGGGAGGGAGGGGGGAGGAGAAGATTATGAGACATTTTACATTATTGTATTTATTTTTACCGCAAACAATAACAATTTTTGATAAACTGATTTTTATAAAGAGTTATAATGGTTTAAAGAATTCTATTTTGGAATTATTACATTCAAGTTCTTTCATTAGTTTATATATATTATGTAGTTAAAATGTATGTTTTCATTTCAATATATACAAAATTCTTCATGTGCACATCAATATTTTTTTTATTCACAACTACTCGGTACTCGACTACTCGGCCAAAGTGCTACTCTGTACATCCCTACAAATAATCCCCTAAAAAGTTTTTTTTTTTCACAAATAAGTAATGTTGACAAATTGACTATTTTAAAAACAAAACCTATTAAAAATATAATAAGCACAATCGTACTAAATTTCTGAATTTTAATAGGGGATCATTCATAAATGATGTCACGCTTCGAGGGGGGGGGGGGATTCGTGAAATTGTGACAAAGGGGAGGGGGGTAACAAGAAGTGCGACATCATGCGAAATGCAACATAGCGTGACGCGTGACAAAGGGGGGGGAGGGGGTCCACTGAAGTATGACATATTGGGACAAAGGGGGGGGGGGTCAAATACATGGGAAAAAAGCGTGACATCATTTATGAACGGCCCCTAGTTGCATTTTTGAGTCAAAAGAACTTTCCATTTCTTCTCGCTATCATTACAAAAATTTCCAAGAATATATTAATGATTTCTCAATGCAAAAACCTAATTTTAGCCACTTGCATAAATTTATAATTTTAGTTTTATACTTTTTAAGGTTGGGAATTTTAAAAAATTCAATCTGAACACGCTGACTGCCAACCTGAGAGATAACTCATAGTAGGTGAACTTGTTGAGAGACCAAGACCAAATTACAAATTGTCTTGTTAGTGGTGACATTTTTTCATTTTTCAATACATTTATAGAAAGCTAGTAATTTTTTACTTAATAAAATGTTTTGCACAATATGTTTTAATTAAATTAAACTATCGTCTGGAGATCCACAAACTACAAACAGCGCTGGCAGTCAGCGTGTCGGCAGTCAACATGTTAAAAGCTACATTTTTATGAATAACGATTATAAATAAGGACACGAATGAAAACACCATAAATGAGAATATGCAGAAACATGTAAACTCACAGAGATAGAGAGGTCAATTATTAATTAAAACTTAAGGGAAAAAAATTTCTAAAATACTAAATTTATGTTCACTTTAATTGGTATATTAACATTGCTCAACATTTCATGGTTCAGCAGAACTATACAACAAAATGTTGCTGATTAAATATTACAAAGCTTATACAAGGTTCTGAACTCTTTTTTCAAATATTCAAATTCTAATACTGAAGCACAAATTTCTTTTTTTTTTTTTATGTTGAATAAAGTTACATTTATTAACTTCACATAATATACCAAGGAAAGCAATGTGTCAGTACTGTTGGTATAATGCTACATGAAATAGCAGTTGCAACTGCGCCTAAGAATTGGGTTTGCTGCAATTAATCTCTATCTACTAAGAACATAAATTAACAACCTAAACTCATAAATAAAACTGGTTTTGTTGATTGAATTCCGAACATCATTTCAATGAAATTATAATTTTTATAAACTAGATTTATAAAAGTTATAATTCCATTGAAATGTTGTTTGGAATTCAATCAACAAAACCACTTTTATTTTTTTACCCCCCCCCCCCTCTTCCCACAGAGATCTTTTGTGGGAGACTAAAACTTAGAACAGACCAAAATTTAGAAACTCCCAAAATTTATGATGAAATCTTCATTATACCCGAAATACAAGTAAAAGGAAAGCAATGCGTTAGTAATGTTGATATAATGCTACATGAAATAGCCGTTGCAACTTTGCCTAATAATTGGGCTTGCTGCATTGAATCTCCATCTACTTACATAAAGTGACAACATAAACTCATAATTGAACAAACTAGATTTTAAAAAAAAATAATTTCATTGAAAGGTTGCTTGGAACTAAAGCAACAAAACCAGTTTTTTTTCTTTGTTTCCTTCTCCCCCCCCCCCCCCCCCCCTCTTTCCACAAAGATCTTTTGCGAACAGAGCTGAATCTAGAAACTCCCAAAATTTGATAAAATCTTCATTATACCCGAAATACAAGCATTTTACTTTGCTTTATAAAAGGTAATTTTAATGTGCTTCAGGTATATAACTATCAAAGGGCGATCAAAAGCATTTTTACAATACATTTCCAACCAGAACATAATTCTACTATAAAAGGACTCTGCTAGACTACAATTGAGTTTTATGAATGCAATGATATTTTTAGCAAATACCGTAAATTACCCTTCTAACATAACTACTTTAATATCACTACTAAATTATTAGAATCATTAGTTATGAATAGACTGAACAATACTCTACAATTAAGTTAAATATAAATGTAGTAGAATTTTGGTGAATATTACAAGTATCTGGGACAAGTAATTTAATACATACAAAGATAATCAATCATCAGAAATTAACAGAAATTTATACATTTGAATTACCTCAGAATGCAAACGACTTGAAAACGTGTTAACTGCCGGAATTTGAGTAGCGACGTCACAATCTGCCGTTTCTTTTGATACACAACAAGAGCGAGGAACAGTATAAGCAGCACTTTGGAAAACTTTTTCTAATAAGGATGTTTCTTTCTGTTTGTTGTTGAAGCTAGAATCGGCCCAGTCGCCGATGCCCGAAGCTCCACAACACATCAACTGCAAATGAAGTTACAACAATGCATTAAAAGAGTTGTATTCATTTGAATAATTTTGAAAGTGTAAAATTCGAGAAGAAATATTCAATTAAAGTTACACTATAAAACAGAATTTACAAAGAACATTTATTTTGTTTATCTTGAAGTAATGTATTGGTAAAATATTGGCTGCATATGTTTTTAAAGTGTGAAACATGAGAAACAATTTTAAAAGCTTAGGAAAATGGTTACTTCTAATTTCATTTTGCTTACTTCTAATTTCATTTACATTTTACACCTTATTCTGCCAGATTTCCAGTAGATGAATAAAGTGAATTAATAACTACTATAACACAGAAAACATGATTTAAATTAGAAAAATAAGAATAAAAGAACATAAGTGTAGAGATGAAAATATGTGCATATGCTTGTGAAACTAATCATAGTTTTGAAATGCACCTTATTAAATGATTTGTAAAGATCATGTTTATCTTTACAAATTAATCTAGTGAAGCAGCGCCAGCTGAATCTAGTGAACCAGTAATTAGATTGTGACATAATTTATTCATGTGCCCCTCTGCTCGTATAAGAATACAGTAAAAAATAATCAGTTTTAGTAATCAGAATTTTGTTTATTGCTGTCAGGTTACAAAGAATATTTTTCTTGAATCAGCAAACACTAAGGGAAAAACCTATTTGTTCCTGTTTGTACATTATATTCCGAAATTACTGGTCAGAAAAGGTATCTAGCTGCTCAGATGTTGTGTTGATGTGTGCAGAAAAAAGACGCCAAATTCATAAAATTAGCAAAAAATCAACAATATGTAATTTCTTTTTTTCTTTTTAGGAAAAAATTTAATGACTCGTTATATTTTCCATTTTACTATTTTTTTTGCTAAATGCATTTTCAACAACATGCAAGTTAAATGTTTTTTGTGAAAAGTGCAAAAGCAAATTTTTACAGCCAATAAAATTTTATCGTTTATTTTTATCCCTCGGTTATTGTTTTCCAATCATTCTCGATGCGGACCACATCAAGCGGCATCCACTGCATAATTATAGTCGGTGGTGTAATCGTAGGGGACACCAGGGCACAGAGTCCCCACTTCTGTACTTAATCTTATAGATCCTACTACCTTTTCTTAATTTCAACTTCAAGCATCCTACCTTTTTTTCTTTGGACTTCAGCTCTGCCTATATCTAGGTATATAAACAGTAAAAGTAGCAATTTTTTTTAATAACAGAAATAGATCTTGATATTATCACAGACTATAGTCGGTAATTCGAATCAGCATGTCAAGATCACACAACTCTACCTTTTCCCCTTGGTTTCCGTGTTAGAAACTTTTTCCGCACTTGGTTTGGCGAACATAAGCAAGTTTGTTGTTTTAGTTATAATAATAATAGACACAATAAAATCAGATTTATTTCTCAATGGCAAAAATAGATTGCACAAGATAAAATATTCTAATATTTCGAACCAATCTAAATCTTATTCTAATATTTAAATGTGTTTCAGAAAGCTATTGTATAGCTAATTTATCGTATTTTATATTTTGTAAATCTTATCTAAACATTCCAGATTTAATTTATGAGAAATTTAATTGTATTTACTTAGTATCAAGAATAAATAAATGGAAAATAAATTCTTTCTGTAATTGACAAACATTCTCTTCAATTACAAAACAACATTTAATGGACTCACAAACAAAATTACCCTGCTGGAACACGTAGAACCATTTTCAAGAATGACACAGACACAGAACGAACAAGCTACTACTACCATGACTGACATCACTATTACTATTATGGCCAGGGCTGCCGGATTTTAGCCGGTCCAAAGAAACCGGCCGGCTTTTTTTTGGTTTAAACCGCTTTAAAAAAGCCGGCTTTTTAAAAATATTTTTAATTTTTTTTCCAAAAAAAGTATCAAATAAAAAATTACATTTATATGATTTATACAATTAAATTATTACTGCAATAGCAAAATACTTGAAATAAGAATGAAAATTATTTAATAAAATGATACATTACAAAAATAGCAAAGATAAAGTGCTGCTTATAAGAAACTTATTTAGATTCAATGCAATTTAAACGATTTTCAAAGATTTTTACTAAGAATTCAAAAGTTCACTTGATACTACTATATGAACTTAAGATTACCAATCATTTGCCTTAGTCTTTAACTCATAGTCTTTTGTATACTTTAAAACACCTTAAGGTTCTGAAAAAAGTTTTTAAAAATAAACTAGTTCTCTGATCCAAATAAAAATAAAAGCTATTTGTCAAATAAATTACATAAAATAAAAGATGCCCATCTTGAAGCAGACCAGCTGGTCAATGTTAAATTGTACTAGAATTATATTCATCTTTAAAAATTTTAATGTTATGTATATAAAAAATAATTCTTATATAAAAGCGACCCAACTACTCACCACAGACGACTTCTTTTACATTTTTGACATGGGTAGTTTAGCAAATTAAGATTATGTAAGTAGTATTTTGTTAAAGGAAAGGAGATACTTCAAATCAGTTTTTCCTACTCTTCTTGCTTTGAGCAAAAGACTTTTTTGTTTGTAGTGTAAAATATATGATAGAAAAAAAATAATGAATATAGTTCTTTATTTCAAGTTTCAGTAATCTGAAATATTTTGAAGTAACTAAATTCTTAACATTAAAATATCAATTAAAGGGAGAAGTATGTATTTGAATCTGTAATAGGATAGCGTTTCGTATGTATTAAGATAAGGTATGATATGCTCGGCTATAGAAGAAACCAAATTTGATTCCTCTCCCAACCTGAATTTAATTTCCTTTTCCTTTTGTGTTGAAAAAAATTGATTCTATATAGCTATAATATTTGGCAAGAGTTTAATGAGAGTCTCACGAAATTAAGCACACAAACATGAAAATGGTAATCAGAATTTTAAAACGCATTCAGGTTGTGTAACAAAATAATTCTGAATCTTATTTTAAGTTAACTCCATTAAAAGAAAGATTTGAGCTTCATTTTACACAAGTTAACAGTACCAACATAAATGGACATAGTATAGGTGCAAATAGTAAATAGTATTGTTTAATTGAAAAAAGGCCAATAAAGACCGGTCTGGCCTTTTTTAAAAAGAGCTGGCTTTTTTGCAGCCCCGATTATGGCAACAGCGCCATCTATTTGCTACGTAAATGAAGAACTAGGGAGGGGAGTTAGTTACGTGGATATTACATTTCTTATTACTTTATCTCAATTATTCTAATATTTTGAATCGGGGGTGTAATAATGCAATTGCCTCAACTGCAGTGCGAAAAAAAAGTCTGGCTCTATTATCTTTCTCGCCGTTGCCATGGTGACAAAGCAGGAATCGCAACCTCAATGCGCCTATTCTTATTACACAGACTATAATTAAATAGGAAAGGCAAAATGATTCATTTACCTTCTCCTGCATTTTATCAACAGCCAGGGTAACAGCATCTTGGACACTGTATTCATTTTTAATCATATTTGTAACTCGCTTAGTTACAGCTTTCTTGACCTAATAAATAAAGAAAAAAAATAATGACATTGAAAAATATAGAAGTTTTTTTAAATTAATTTTCTACATATATTTAAAAATTCTAGCATGATTTTTAATTACCTCGTCCTGATTTGAATATCCATAAACAGCCCCAGCTATTTCTGCGGCAAATATCAAGATGACGAATGTTGAAAACTGAAAAGAAATGTTTTCACAATGAATTCATCAATGGGTATAAGAAAAGTATAAGGGATTTTAAAATAAGGTGAAACCATATTTCTGTTAGTATTTATATTTTCTTCCATTTCTGAACATTCTATATCAAAACTTTTTTCACCCCCTCCTTCCCCCCCAATATACCATACCACTCATAAATTACAGTTCTGATAAGCACCACTGAATTTGTAATAATTAATATGTATTTGAATTATATTTTATTCATACAAGAATAAGCATACATTACTTGCAAGTAACATCGTAATTAAATTAAAACTTACAATAATTTTCATAATAGAACTATTAAATCAATAAATAAGTGCTAAGGCACTGGCGTAGATAAGGGGGTGTTTCGGGGATCCCCCCCCCCCCCTCCTGAAATGGTGAAGATTGCCTAGAATTTAACCAATTTTTCTTGTAAAGCAATGAAATTAGCTCACTTCTCCCGATGAACCCCCCCCCCCCCTGAAATCTGGGACTAGCTACGCCACTGTGCTAAGGTTCTACGCATATTTACTTGGAAGCTATACCCTGTAGTTTTTTCTACCCAATAAAAATGAATCATTTTGAAATTATACAGACAGTGTTATAGGAGGAAACCTTACAGAATTTTACATACATTTTTAGAGAAAAAGATGCAAAATGAGAAGGTAAATTATATGAAGCGAAATATCATGGGTGTGCAGGTAAAAGTCGTCAAGTCCGTTTCTCCTATTTAAATATATTGTCCAATTTAAACTTTCAAATCGCTATGAAAAATATAGTTTAAAAATTGTAGAGATCTCTTAGGGTCTTAGGCCTACAGTAAGTTTACTCATGAAAATTTTAAATTATTAGATTATAAAATAAGTCATTGCTAATACTTATTCACTGCAATATTCCTGCAAAAAAAATTTTCTTTTTAGACTTAATGACTTTTACCAGAATGCTAACAACATGCAAGATTGAAACATTAGGAAATGTGAATATAGTAAATTTATTTTGTTTGATTGTGCATTCAAGGACTCATTCAAGTATGCAGATCATAATAATGTTCTAAAACAATTTTCAAACACATCTAGCATGATCAATAACTTAGAAAACATAAGAGCATGTAACAATACACACAAAAAAAGAGGATAAAATATAATCAAAAATTTGTTAACTTGTTCCTGATTATTTAAACTTTTCCATTTTGAATTTTATTATTATAATACTTTTTAAAACAAGATATGATCCACCCCCCCCCCCCCCTTCGCAAGAAGACAACCGAAACACATAAATTCAAGGACATATCATAACAAGAACTATGTATTGAAAAACTTCTGCATTCAACTGGCCTTGTGTGCATTAATAATAGTTTTAATAAAATCACTTTAAAGCTTATGAGTAAAAAACACAAAATAAAACCCTTGCGTATCAAGTTCAAATTAAACCATTTATTCTTAAATTGTACTCATAATTAAACAGATTACAACAAACAAAGCAACAACAACCACTTTATAGCAATGAAATTTTAACAGAAATACAATTTTTTACAAGACAACATATTCATTCATGGAAATCTTTATAAAAAAATATATTTTAAATATCAAACTTACACTTCCCAGCATACAAGAGCTCTCTTGCATTGCACCACAGCAGCCTAAAAATCCCACCAACGTCATTAGAGATCCCGCAGCCATCAGTATGTATATGGAAATGAAAAACTTGTCATTATGATCTGTGGCAAGGTAAGAAGCCGTGTCTACATACATCCATATTGAAAGGGACAGTAATGCAACTCCAGCTAACTGCAATGAGATAAAACAAAGTCATTAGAACTACAGCAACTAAAAGGAAATGTTGCCAGTAATACAAAATTAAAATTAATAAGCAAATGAAACAAAATTATATGACCAAAAAGATGAAACAAATATTTATATATAGGCAAAAGAATAAAAACATGGGACAATTATTTTGTTTAATTATTTCATATAATCTATTTTTATTTATTATAATATGAACACTAAATTTGGAAATCAACACTTAGGGATCATTCATAAATGATGTCACCCTTCAAGGGGGGGGGGGTTACAAGTGTGACATCATACTTATGCAACATGGCGTGGCATGTGACAAAGGGGGGAGGGGGGGAATGTTGAAGTGTTACAAATTGTGACAAAGGAGTTGAATATATGGGGAAAAGTGACATTATTTATGGATGGTCCCTTAATTAAACTCTGAAGGCAGAAACATTGCTGAGAAAATCAGTAGATTACACTACTGGTACAAAAATATATTTCTCCCCCTCCCTCTACATCTAAAATTTACAATGTATTAAAGAAAGGAAAAATTGCCAAGACAATGATTGTTTTACTTTGCATAATGCAAAGAATTTAAATGCGAAAAAACATTTAACTAATAGTTTAAATATATAACATTGTTTTATTGAAATAAACAATTTCAACAAAACATTGCCACACAAAAAATGAGGGCGATAATACGTAACAAAAAAATTTTAAGCAACTGTTTATGTACTCACGGTTTGTGACACTAAAAACAAAATCACGCCAGCAAATCGTCCATTGTCATTTGAACGGTGAAATTTGCCAAGAGACTGATAATTAGTTTTAATTAATCCCATTACAGATGTCTATTTTCATTCGGTCATTTTACGTGAATCACATTTTCAAGAAAATTACGAAAAGTTTCACAAAGCAACGGCGAAAACAAAAACAAAAACCAAATGTAAACAAGAATGAGATGAGTTGTCTTGTTTCTGTTTATTCTGTGAGGGATGAAATTGCGTTCTTCCTCCATGGTTTCGAAACTAAATACTAAACTACTAACAAGAAACTTGCCAAGCAAAGATTTTACCCATTACGTAAATAATAGGTTATAAGTTATCACTTGATGACTTTTACTATTTTGATATACTTTTACATGAAGTAACAGGAACACTTTATTAAACATATTTCCGATTTCCTGTCCTTTATTCTCGCCTCCGCTGCAAAAGTTTTAATTTTTGCTCAAAAGATGGCGCGTCCAATATTGTGTTTTTGACCGCCTGTAATATTGTTTTGAATTTGAAGCGAAACTTTCAGGGAAATGTATTTTCTTGAAAAGCGGAAACATTCAAATGACAAAAAAGTAATAATTAAAATAAAATAATAATAAAGTAGAAGTTCTTAATAAAACAGCCACTAAGAGAGTAGACATTAGTCCCCTTCATCGGAATATGAATTATTTAAGTTTTATATAGTATACATGAACATGTATGTGCACAACATTTAAGATCAAACACTAAAAATGTTTTTGGTACGCTGAATAAATGTCAACATTTTATTGATGTTTAGAATATATTCTTTTAAGAGAAAACATTTTAACAAAAATTTAGTAATACTCAAGCTATTTAACTTACAGCAATTATTTAGGAGTAATTTGTTACATTAATTTGTTATCAATGAAGTAATTTGCAATGCAAATTACGACTAACGTTCTTATTTCACGTTTTCTATGTAAAGTTTCTCGTGAGCCCTTCAGTTAACTACATTTATTTTTATTTGCACGTTGAAATAGCGTCAGTAAAATTGTATAATTCAAGTACTATAAGGTATTTTTCAAAATTTGTGTCTCATTTTGGGTGTCATCCCCCAACACCCTCAGAAAGGGTGTCACCCGGGGCGGAACGCCCCCTCCGCCTCTCTGTATTGACGATACGGCTTAGTTATCACTGTAATTAAAATTATATTTTTTTAATTAAAAATAATGAACACCAAATATTGACTATTACTCTGACGTAAAGAAAAGAAAGTAATGTTTTGCAGCCACTGTAGGTCGACAAATTTGTATCGCAATGAATTAACAATCTGTTATGCTAAAAAAGTATCATTTGTAATTCCACCTATGGGTAACTAACAATTATGATTTAGAGTATATTCAGTTACTGCAACAGGAAATTAAACACCGTTGAAACAACACACAGTGGCGGATCCAAAGAAGGGGGAGGGAAATTGGAAATGTAAGAGAAAAGCTTTTTAAAAAAAGGGAAAATGATGAAATTTATATTCTTTCCTTAAATCACAATTAAACCGATCAAAAATGGAATTCGCAACAAAATATTTTCTACGCTCATACACGTTTGAATACGTATGTCGAATGAGGAAGAAAAGAATCGCCCAAGCCCATTATTTCGCATTTTTTCCATAGGAGGATATATAAAACTCAAACCATAATAAATTTTTTTAAAAAATTTAATCAACACAGCAAAATATATACACATAGCATAAATATATTTCTCAAGCCGGAGGGGGGAGGGGACTGCCTCCTCCTGTCTCTCCTAAATGATGGTCCTCTGGAATCGTCCCTGCTCCCGAATCGAATTTCCCGGATCCGCCACTGAGCAGCTATGATAGTTGATGTAATTGCGTGAAATTGTACTGTTAAACTATTGTAGACATTCTTGGAATAATACGTTGATGAAATCTTGATAAACACATAACTATAATTATTTACAATTCATTAATATACACATTTATATGCATATAGCGGAACTGCTGCACTTTGTACTTCGAAGGAGATGGGAAGGAAAACATAAAAGACAAACGATAACAAAATGAGTAATATTAAAAGTACTGGAAGTTAAAGTATTTATTTTAAATATTAAGAACTGCAGACGATAATTAATAAACAGAATACTAAATAAATATGAAACACAAACGATATTTAATAAATAGAAAATATGAAATAAAACAAATATAAATGAAATCTATTACAATAGTTTTTTTCTCCGGAAGCAAAAAGGTAACATTTCCTATTTGCTCATAAGAATGGTGACAACATTTTTGAAAGATGTAACGGAAAAAGAAAAGGAGGGGGGGAGGGACTCGATTTTGAGAAATGACAGATCAGCACGAAAGGTGCACTAAATGTGCAAAGTTCTAGCCTAAACTTCAGAAGAAAAAAAATCAGAATTTGATATAGATTTTCGATCACACACATTTTTTCCGTATTTGCCTCCGCATTAGTGGACAAGAGAAAACGCCATTTTGTTCCCGATTTCTGATAGGTAATAAAAATAGTGCCATAAAAACGACAAATCTGTAGTAGGGCTAGTGCAGCGTAAAAAAAAAAGGAAGGCAAGGCAATTTTGAATGAGTAATAGAGCTTTTAATCAGTGAAATAATGGTCTTTTGTGCAGCCTTTCCCCTATTTACTCTCAAATAGAATTGCTATTCCATTCGCGTAATCCAAGTATACGGTAGCACCCAACAGAGTGGGTTAATGACCTCGCAGAGGAATTTGTATAACTAAGCTAAGGGGAATATTATCTGTGTGTTAGTCGTAAAAAATATAAAAGAAGAACATTAATCTCGTTTCTTGTATTAAATCGCCGAACTTTTGTCCTTTGTTTACTATGAATTATATGTTGCGATGTTTGGACTACATATTACTTCTACCTTGTGATAAAAATTTGCCTTTTAATCTATACATAAATAGACAAAGACTAAACAGTTAAGAACCATTCTCTCCTCGGTTTTTCAACAGATTTTCTTACTTTTTTTTTTCGTTTGGTTAGTAGCTATTGACGAGTTTTGGTGATATCAATTTGAAAAATTTGGAAACAGTTTATCATTAGTTAATTATCGCCCCTTTTCTTTTGTCAGGCAAGCCTCATTTATGATTGTAATATTATATTGTTAAATATAGCAGATGGCAACATGTCTTCGTTGAGTAAATGAGTAGGTAATAGATATAAAACGCATTGTTAAAAAAAGTTTCTTGCCAATAAACAGTAACATTAAAAGCAATTATAATAATACTTAGAATGAAGGCTTCTCTGAAACAATGAAATGAAAAATGAAAAACATTTAAGTTTTATTTAACTGTCACTCAACTTAGTACGAAATCAGTAGAACTACAAGCGGCTACATATATGAGCGTAATTTGCCTTTAAGTGAGGATAATAATCGAAATTAACTCGACCTTCTTTTCGCCAAATTTGAAGAGTAATACTTAGATAATTATTTTAATAGCATAATATTTTCAATGATAAATTCCATTATTACGGTCGAATTTCTGCTTTTGGGAGAACTCTAGTTTGTTATATTTCCGGTAATGAATTCTACCTTACGACTTTTACAGAAGGAAAAACTAAATTCTACTCTTTTAAATGTCTGAGTATATTATTGCGATTGTTTGATGGGTAGCTTGCGTGATATTCTTATTATTATTTAGTACATTGAGTAATTTATGCGCATTTATTATCTTTTACTAATTTGTTTTTATCAAATAAACTAGAGAAACATGGGTTAATAATAGTAAAAAATAGATAACAGAAGAATATTTGGATGTTTTGCATCTAGAAGCTCCCTGTCGCATTGAAAAAGGGATTCCAAGCAATCCCGAAACATATGTGTGCATTTTAATGCTTATTTGTGCTTTCTTAACGTGAAATTATTTTTTATTACATTACAGACTTCTGCTTCGATACAAATTTGCCTTATTGTAATTTTTTTTTTTATCATTTCGAAAAATTTATTATTTTACCGAAATATTATTAAATAAATTATTTCTTATCTATACAATTTTTCGCATTGCGTGCTATAGGCATTTTGTTCATGAGAATCCAATCGATGTTTGCTTATATTATTGCTATTGCTGGATCAGCAGTTTGCCTTATTAATAGCTAAATTTTAGCCAATTACACAAGCTAATTTTTAATTAGCTAAATTTTAGTAGTTTTAATACATATTGTAAAAGCTAATAACAAGGCAACAAATTAACCCCAAAAATATTTCTCTTTTTTTTTTAATTGAGTGATTCATGCATATTTATAATACTTTTATTTTTTACGAACCAATCTACGAAATATTATCACTGTGTTAAATAGCAAAAATTTGTAAAAACAACATTAGTCTCATTTCTCGCAAAATATCGCTAAATTTTTGTCGTCAGGCTACACGAGATACAATTATATGAGTTTTAATTCCCTTCCAAGCCAAAGCTATTATATGTTAGATTTTTTAAATGTTTGTACGTGTAAACTGCAATAATTTTCGGAATCTGTAGCAAAACTGTATTTCTTGGAATTTTTATTAGCTCTGATACACATTGTAAAAGCTAATATAGTTAAAAACTTAACAATAACAAGGCAAAAAATTAACAACACAAGCCACATAAGCCCTATTCTGCAAAAAGGACGCCCAAAACGAGCTTGGCAAACTCCCTAATACCTAGCTACAGTGTCATTAAAAAGAACCTTTACAATTATTACTGTTCCATGAATGAAAAAATAGGGCATTTCACAGAAACCGAGAACTTCAGCCAAGATAAAACAGGTGCCAACATTTTCAAGAATATAATTGTGCTGATTACCTTATTACCGAGACCGAAAAATCGATATTAAATAGAGAGAAGAGCTTAAAAAAAAAAAAAAAATAGGTCAGCAGAGATTTCTTTTTAAAAGTAAGATAAGAGGATTTCACACGTGTCTCCTGCAAAAACAGAAAATGAAAATATCGTTTCTCGAAGCCAAGTGACTGCATAAAACCCCCGGAAGCTCAATTTTCGTGTCAAACGATCTGTCGAAAATGGCGGGAAGTAGTTACGGAGGGAAAGATGTCCCCCCCAACCCAGAGATGGTGGTGCGTGAGTGGGAATCATTGCAAAAGTGGATCGTATGGGCTAATGAACTTTCGCGTTGGCGAAGAGGATGAAATTAACTTTTGCAGCGAGTTGTCCGATACGGTTCTGAAATTTTGCCGCGTGAAATATTCCTCAGAACATTTCGATTGGTTTTACATAATCGCAGATTTCTCTCTTTTTTAATCAGTCAAAAGAAAGATAAATTATAAATACTGTTTGCCAAGGTTTGCTGGCAGAAAGTTATGAAATTAGCCAGAATGTACTTGAATAAAGAAAGCCACGTCATTTTGAAATTTTTCATGGGGGAGAAATTAAGTGTATACACTATGCTGGGTTGTCACTAAGGGAACGAAATTCCCCGACTTTTCTAGGTGATTTCAGAAAAAAATTCCAGGTTGATAGAGTGAAACATCCGACTGTAATAAAAATTTTTCACATTGAAAAAGTTCAAATGAGCATAAAATGCAAACATATGTTTCGAATTCTACTTCCACTTCCACGCCGCCTTTATTCTTATTGGTTTGCCTCATGGGTGATTCTAAGCAAAAAGAAATTTTGGAACTTCACACAAAATATTCGGAAAAAGTAAGAGCCATCAATTAAAAATAAAAAACTATATACTTAGGTTAACAATCCCCCCCCCCCCCCTCTCTCTTTTAAGACAACAGTACATACGCAAATATACATATAATGTCAAAAATAATCCTTCAAGTAATTAAATGAAAGGTCTAATAGATATTAATACCATTTTTTTTTTCTGGAAAAAGTTATTGTATTGAAAGTTTTTAAAATAGTACAAAATATTTTGCTTGTCTGAATTTAGAAAGAAAAGCACAGATATTAATTAAGACTATAATTTTAAAAATTTCGGAAAACCGTTTTTTTTTTTTTTAAACTTTTGGAACAGGTGCTCGAAAATTTTCAGAAATGTCGGAGTATTTCGGATCAGAATCACCTATGGGTGATTCTGATCCGGTAAACTTTAGCTATATAAGCCACGTTTTTGTCTGCTTCATTTGGTTCCCGCTCCACTATTTCAATGAAAAAAGGGATTCTAAGCAATCAGGAAACATGTCTGCATTTTAATGCTCCGTTGTGCTTCCTTAATGAAAAAAATTATATTACAGTTTGCTTGCCCAAAGTTAATTTATTATTTTGAAACATCCGAGTTTGGCCGCCAGTGTGCAGGAAGACTGCGCACAGGTGCATTATGGGCAGTTCCAGCATCCAACGCGTAATTTTTTGCACACCGACGCGGTGCAAATCTGCGCCGACTGTCTGACTCAGATAACCAAAGTGCCATCTTGGACGCCCCCCATCGAATACTATGATTTAACAAATCATTTACGAGCTTTGGCGAGTTTCTTATGAACAATCTCTGTAAATCTGTTTTTTCTGCTTCCCTTTACAGGCATGGCAGGAATCGCACTCCACAGGTATTTCGACCACAGTTATATATTCTCATCTGGTCTGATATTTGATACATATATACAAAGCTTACATTAAAACTCACGGGATCATTTTTAAATTAAAAAGATTAAATTTTAATATTTTTTTATCATTGAAACAAATTTTTAAATTAGAAGAAAAAAAACAGATTCGAATTTTCGAATAGGACTTGTGCGTAACCTTTTTCAAGGGATGAGTGAATTTTGTCAAATTTCATTCCAGGCCATCAATTGGCGCAGCTTTATAATATAATGATCATACACACACACACACCACACACACCCCCAAGGCATACAAACAAACATGTATTTATAATTGTGCATATAAAAATAGCTTTAAAAAATTGTTTAAATATTTTGTCAGAAAAAAAAAAGCATTAACAGCTTTTTTTTTTTAGTAGGAAAAGAAAGAAATGAAGTTATTGAATTTTGAAGTATGGGTTCATATACAGTATATTTAACGAATACAATAAAAGAACAAGAAAAATAAAAATTGTATAACAGATTTCTAAACTTTTTTCATGGGTGACTTATTCAAAACAGCGCCCTGATTGACGGCGTGATAGCTAAAAACGAAACGACTAATTTACCTGGACCAAACGGAGGGGTTTTTTTTCAGTATTAAATTCTCATCTAAGTGAGCTAAAAAAGTTCGTCAAAAAAATTGATTTAAACTGTTATGACACCTAAAAGTTTATTTTTTGAAAAACATTTCTTTTAAAAACCAGCCAAAATTTTTCATTTCATATTTCTTCTGCTTTTTTTCAGTTCACTTAGAAGAGAATTTAATACTGAAGAAAAAAAACTTTGGTTCAGTTAAATAAGTTGTTTAATTTTTTAGTTATCACCGCCCGCCAATCAGGGACAATGCCCATAAAATAGGCTTAAAAATCTGTTATAAGCATTTCTACTCTTTTTTTTTTTTTTTTTTGTATTCATTAAATAGATTAAACCATGGGCCAAAATTCAATAACTGCATTTCTTTCTTTCCCATCTTAAAAAAACACAAAAGGAATATATAAAAAAAATGGTGTTTCAGAACATTCTAACTCAGAACCCCATTACATTCACAAGAAATATTCTATATTCTTCACTAATTGAAATGCATTCAGATGTAAATTATTTCGAACAATAGAAAAAATCAGTTCATACTTTACACACAAATGAAATTTGTTGCATTCCAACTGGGTTTGATTTGCAAAGAGAGTGTAAAGTAATCCATTTCTAAAGCTGCTACATTGTTCCGTTCTTAACACGAACAAAAAGGAATTTTAAAACTAATAAAAAGACCTTCTAAAGCGAGGCACCAACCACTGGGAGGTCAAGTGCGATAACAGTAGGAAGAAGAGCAAATTAAGAATTGCATTTTGATTTAGCTTTGCTGCTCTACTTCGGAATAAATTAGTAGATTATGTCAGTGCTGCCTACATCATGAGCTGCAGACGAAATAAAACATCACGTGGTATCTCGTTTGAAACGTTGCTCCCTAACATCCTTTTACGCTCATGTGGGAGTAAATGATCTGATTACTTCAGGCTCTATGTCATTATTTAAATACTTTTGGAAGATAGACTGCGGTTTTCGGAAGTTTTCTTTTTATACTTGTTAGGGATCATTCGAAAATGATGTCACGCTTCGAGGGGGGAGGGGGGATTCGTGAAATGGTGACAAGGGGAGGAAGTGTAACAAAAAGTGTGACATCATGCTTCCGCAACATAGCGTGACATGTGACAAGGAGGGCGGGTCCGTTAAAGTGTGATATTTTGTGACAAAGGGGAGGGGAAGGGGTTAAATATATGGGGAAGAAGTGTGACATCATTTATGAACGGTCCCTTACTGGCGTGGCGAAACGTTCATGCGCAACTTTTCTTTTGTTGCCAATAAAAACTTAATATGAAAAAGGTTTGCATTCAAACAATGCCATTTTTAAGCGACAGAACAGTTAGACCACGGACTTTTGACCTTTGGAGGCTTCTGAGAATGGCAGAAAATCCATTCGAGTTTTAGGGACTTTTGCCACGTTTATTTAGTACGCGAATTAGAATGTTTGCTTCACTGCTTGTGGAAGCACAACTAAATTTATAATCGGGCAGATAGCATCAGTTCAGAAAAAATCACGTATTCTAAACGAATTAGAACGAGAACAAAAACGGCAAAATCCATATACCCTTGAACATGAATGAATTCTTCTCGGCACTCTGACAGTCCGATTGCTTTGGCTGATGGTAAAACAGTATGTATCAGATGAATAAATGAATTAAGCATATTGATTCTTTATTTTATTTTTTTATGAACAACGCTCTCTCTGTTTTAGATAGAAAAACGCGTGGCATTTATTTTTTTGTCGCCGATTTACTTACTTAGATATAATTTCACAAGTAATAATTTTTGACATTTTGTTTTAGAATTCGTGGAAAATAATTCTATGATTTAAGTTTTTTACGCAAGGGAAATCTACAAAAGTCAGAAAATCAAGTAATTATAGAACTGTAGGAATAATCGAAAGAGCAATTTTATACACTAAGGATGCACTGGGGTAATCGGTTGTTTCGTCAATTATTTATAATCGGCATATTTTTACCGATTAATCGGTGAGATAATTATTTTTTAATTGACATTACTTGTAGTATGCAACAAGAAATTAAGCCGAGTGAATTTCTTAACAAAAAGGTAATATAATTTTCTAGAATACAGGATGTCAAGTAATTTGAAAGTGCACAAAAACAGGAAAACTGAATGCGAAATAATATCAAAAAACAATGCGGACATAAGTATGACACTATTTTAGGAACAAACAAATAAATACGTTAAAATTGTAACTATAAAAACAAAACATAGCCACTTCCGTCATTGTCACGCAGGACAAAACTTTTTTTTCTGCTGGTTCATACATGTATTTTTTTTCTATGCTAAATAATTTACTATCAATGATGTTGCTCCTTTTATATATTTCAATCCTAATTAGGGATCATTCATAAACGATGTCACACTTCGAGGGGGGAAATTGTGACAAAGTGTGACAAGGGAAGGGGAGGGGGTAACAAGTGTGACATCATGCATTATGCAACATAGCGTGACAAAAGGGGGGGAGGGGGGTCTGCTGAAGTGTGACATATTGTGACAAAGGGGGGATGGGGGGTCAAATATATGGGAAAAAAGCGTGACGTCATTTATGAACGGCCCCTTACATCAGGGATCGATCCAGATTTTTAATCCATTCGAGATAGATTGCACACCGTGTGTGCATTTGATTTCCGAGGCTATAAGACGGCCTGCACACCGTGTGTGCAATAACAGTAATGCGCAATTATCAGTTATTCTGAGTCAACAGTCGTCGAAATAAGATTTTTCTTGAACTAATGAAATCTGTAAAGTACAGGAAAATTTTACGGGGGCAATGATCTTATTTATGGGAATTCACTTATGAATTGGGTGATTTCCATAGTAAACATGTTTTTTTATTAAAAATGTTTCGCTCCTGGGGACCATGTTCGAAAAAATTCGTCGTCAATGGGTTAACGACGATACCATGGGTGATTCTCATCAGAAAATTTTTTTCTTTTCAGAACTTCATACAAAATTTTCGGAAAAAGTATGCCACCATGAACTTAATATAAAAATCATATAGTTAGATGAACTCGCCCCCCCCCCTCACCTCCCCCAATAAGTATACATACATATAAGATCCAAAAAAATCCTCCAAGTAATTAAATGAAAGGTCTTATTTTTATACCAGAAGGTTTTTTTTTTCCAGAAATGTTATTGTATTATTGAAAATCTTTTAAAGCGGTGCAAAATATTTTGCTCTTCTGAAGGTAGAATTAAAAGCACAGATATTATTCCTCAAGAAATCTTAAGATAAATACATTGAACATTTTTTGAAACAATCTCCAAACTTTTCGGAAAAGTCGGAGAATTTCGGATCAGAATCACTTATGAAAAACTAAACTCAGTAGAGCACCAGCCCTTTTGGGGGTCCTGGCCTACTGTACCCATCCCAGTTTTCGAGACCGAGGGCCCTGGGGTACAGAAGCAGAAGTTCCGGTCAAGTCGTTGGCCTGACGCAGAACCCACAGTGCGTAGTTCCCAAGCATGCTTGGTCCTCACTTTACCGACCCCACTGCAGGGATGAAAAGCTGAGTCGACCCTGCCCAGCCCGGGAATCACATATAAAAGTTCGGTTTTTTTTTTTTTTTTTTGTCAATTTTAAAAATATTTTTGTGAAAATTCAAAATTTAAACATAGAGTGAGATTAAATTTTATTATTTTTAGCCGCTTATCAACTAAATAATTCTGTAAAAAGCACGATTTGATATCTCGGAATTTTGTGAAAGGTTCGAAATCGGACCTGAATTTACTCAAGTAAAAAACTTTTCGCTTCGTCGATTTATACAATATAAATGGAGCCTGATTTTTTTTTTTTTTTTTGCAAACAATTTGTATAAAGTTTAAAAGATTATCTTTAAAAAATTATGAAGAAAAAAACAGAAAAATACACTATTAATCGCGTACATAAACCAATTAATACCTAATTTCGAAGAGTAAAGAAAATTTAAATGATTGAAATTGTAGTAGTAAAAAATAATTATAATTAATTGGTTATCGGCCAATTTGCTTCTATCAGCGTTCGAAATAAATGGTAGTCCACTGGTCCGAGACCACTAAAATTCCCCTCGAACCACCAAAAAAAAAAAAAAATTATCGGTGGTTCGCAGAACCTTGCCTCACCATTAATAAAGTATTTGTTTAGTGTGTTTAGTGGAGTGCAAGAGAGCGTTGTTTGTCTTTTTCGGCGGAAGTTCTTTAACATGCGATGTTCGGTGATCAATCTGCAACGATGGCTATTGATTTTATTATTATTTAATATTTTCTTAAACTTTATTTCCATAGTAACCGTAATGTTTTAATCAACTATTGAATCCATTAGCTATACTAGTAATTAAGTTTTATTATAAATAAATTTATAAACGATCATTAAGTGCAAAAATGATATTTCAACCCTTTATCTACTGACGGTACTTATAAGTACCATTCTCTATAAACTCCAACCCAAGCAACCATTTTTACCAATATTCTGATGGTACTTTGCCGGAAGTTTTTAAACTCCCCTTTTTCAGGGTACATATCAGCAAGGGTTCTTTCTATAAAGAGTATTTTAGCGAGGAAAGGAACATAGATAGTTTTGAAACAGATGCTGTGTTTTGAACTTATCATTTTGTTCAGATTGCTCCCTTAAAGTTTCGCTCCAGAAAAGCAGTAAATTTCAAGAATCAAGTCACTGACTTTTTTAATGTGTTAGTTAAGAACTTAGGAAACTATTTCACGAAATATTTTGATTAAAAAGTGTATGCAATTAATTTCACAGGGTAAATACTCTGCGGCACTTATTAGCTGTAAAGAAATAAATACTTATAGACTGAGCATTTTATTTATTTAAATCCCTTAATTTTCAGTGTAAGTACTTAGGCAAACTATTTCTGCAAACGAAATACTGCAGATCATAATAAGGTAGATAAAGGGTTAAACTAAAGTACTATATATTTTGGTTAATTTTAAGTGGACCAGTGATATTGTCTCTGGACCAGTAGATGTTCATGTCCGAGGAACAAAGTAGCTTTTTCTAACAATATCTAACGCTGCTTCTCTTGCCTTTTTTTTCTCTCCAATCGAATACAATTGACACTAGATTTTACGAATTCTTTGTGATTATGAAAACTATTCGCAAAATACAGTTTATAAAATCGAAAAGCGTTGCTTCGACAGAGGATTTTTCAGGACCTTTTCTGTATGGTCTCGTACATTAGGGATTCGAAAAATCAAGCGTTTACTGTATATTTTAAAAATTATTTCTCTATCAAAGCTAATTATGGTGAAAGCAATAACAATAAACAGCGTCGAATTTCTTAAATTGGAATCGCGTTTGATTTCCACGCTTTTATTGTATTCCGCAAATCAAGTCATAAAAATTCCACTTCTGCGAAGATGGAAGTTTTGATAAGAGGTTTGTCATTGCCATTCACGAGGCCGGAAAAACCTCATAAATGTCTCATTTGACTGCCGGCTTCAACTATCAAGTGCGTAATAACAACGGAGTCCATTTGGCATACATACATACATACGGATTCGGCATTGGCGCTGATAAAGGAATTTCTCAGCCCATAAAAAAATGAGCAATTTAGTATGTAAAATAACAAGATAAAGGATATTTTACTTTGTCGGAAGATATTTTTGCGAGCATCATTGATTTCGCGAGACAAGGCTCCGTGTGTACATTACTATAACATGGACATTTTGATGAATGTATTCTTTAATCAGTGATGACTTTTTTAAAGTTTAAACAGTATAGTTATTTTTATATTTTCTCCCCCACCCTCTTTTCTAAATTACTGGTTATTGCAAAAAAACTTCCCACGGTGGAAAAACAACGTTTTAATGCACAAATTGCAAAATATGTATATTTGCATGCACTTGTTTCGCGATTACATAAAACTTCTTTGTCAGTGTGAAAAAGGCTAAACAAAATTTCAAAATGAAAAAATCTGCAACAACTGAGGGGAAAATTCTAATGATTACGGAGACAATCCTAACGGCTAATGAGCAAGATGGTATAGACTTTTCTCCACCAGACCCCTACCTGTTAGCCGAGGCCTTAGGATTGCTTACGCACGGGGAGAGGTAGTGGGGTCTACGGATTTTACATGCACATATCCCCAAGTATACATGGTGGTCTTCAGTGGGCATCGAACGCGCGACCTTCCAGGTGGAAGTCCGACGTGCTAACCACTAGGCTACCACGGCCCAAGATGGTATAGACTGAGATAAAACCTCTAAACACTGAAAAAAAAATATTCGAATGAGAAAATTAAAAGTTCTAATGAATTAAGGAACAATTAGAGAAAACGGATGACAGCTGAAACTTTTTATTATCTGAAGCAAATTCTAATGATTAAAGAGAAAATCCCAATTATTAATGATAAAATCCTAATGAAAAAGCCCAGGGAGGAGAGTTTTATTCTACTAAGGATTAAAAAAAAAACATTCTAATGAGTGAAAGAGAAATTGCAGTGAGCAAATTAAAAATCCATTACTGAAGAAGAAGGACATTATATTGATCAGGGGAGAACTGCTGAAAATGTTAAATACTTAAACGTAAAACTTCTAATGATTACGGGAAAAATCCTAATGCTTAATGAAAATATATTAACGAGTAAACATTTTAATGAATGAAGGGGATTGTGTAAAGCAACAATTCTTATGACTGAAGCAGTGGAGATCACCGCCGTGACTACTGAAAACTTTTAATAAGTTAACGTAGAAGTTCTAATGACTGTAAAGAAAAAAACTAATGGTTAAAGAAAAAGCGAACAGAGGGGAGAAATTAAAATGAATAAGGGGAAAATGCTAATGATTCAGGGAAAATTTCTAATGGATGCTGAAAAAAATCTTCAGCCAATGCAAATGCAGTAAGAAGTCAATGGGGGCAGAAGAGGGTTAGGCGCCATGTTGTAAAAGCTGTTTTTGGAGACCCCATCGTAATCGCGAAATACTTTCTTTATCGCCCTCAAATAATTCATTCGGTTCTGTTCCGAAAAATAGTCCTTTCGGCTATAGACTTGAAAGAAGAGAAGTTCATCTCCCCCCCCCCCCCCCCCACTCCAAGGTTCTGTGGCAAAATGAACTGTCATAACTCTGCTACAAGTAGTGATTAAAATCAAACACACTTTGTGGGATCTGACCTTCATCAGCCCAATTATTATTGAACAATAATTTGTTCACGTGCCTGCAAATGGCGAAACTGTTTACCTGCGCGGAGTTTCGAGAACGGAGAAACAGTTTGGAGAACTTACTCTAAAATTGACACAGATGGAAGCCCATTAATTCAAGGACGTGCCATCATTCTCTTTTACTGATTCATTGCGTACAGTTATGGGTTGACGTCATCGAGTATTGCCTTCGACTTTGATGAGATGCTTCCTCTCATTTCTATTTCTGGCCAATCAAAGTGATGAAACACTTCTAACCAAACTTTAAACAAAATTAACAGGATAAGGTGCACAGCCAAGTAGGTCAAGATTTGTTTCATCAGGAGGATTTTTTTTTCTCCTCGGATTTAAGAATTGCCTCTTTATTTATAAAGGATCATTCGTAAAATTGTGACAAAGTGTGGCAAGGAGAGGGGAGGGGAGGGGTAACAAGAAGTGTGACATCATGCTTGTGCATCATGTGGCATGTGACAAAGGGGGGCAGGGGGTCGAATATACGGGAAAAAAGGGTGACATCATTTATGGATGGTCCCTAAGATTTTTTCCCTTAAGTTGTTAGAACCTCTCTTTTTTCGTCAGTTTTCTCCACAGTTGTTAGAATCTCCCCGGTTTTTGGTTAGAATTTTTCCCTCAGTTGTTAGAATCTCCCCGGTTTTTGGTTAGAATATTTCCCTCAGTTGTTAGAATCTCCCTGGTTTTTGGTCAGAATATTTCCCTCAGTTGTTAGAATCTCCCTGGTTTTTGGTTAGAATATTTCCTTCAGTTGTTAGAATCTCCCCGGTTTTCGTTAGAATATTTCGCCCACTTGATAGGTGGCCGTTGATAAATGATGTCATGTTTTTTTTCTCTTATATTAGCTCCCCCCCCCCCCTTTGTTACAATATGTCACACTTCACCGGACCCTCCTCTCCCCCTTTGTCACATGTCACGCTAAGTAGCATAATGCATGATGTCACACTTCTTGTTACCCCCTCCCCTCCCCTTGTCACACTTTGTCAGTTTCACGAATCCCCCTCCCCCCTCGAAGCGTGACATCATTTATGAATGATCCCTAGAATTTCGCTTTAATTCAGTAAGTTATATTTCTCAGTTGTTTGAATACTGAGAACCCCCCCTCCCCCCCCTCCCTTTTTTTTTGCTAGAATTTTAGCCTTCGACCGGCACTATGTTGGGGCGGTTGAATCAGTGATTAGGGTCAGGTGAAACAGTGGACAGATAATGATAACCGTGCTATTACATATTTATTTAATGAGTAAAAATTACAGATAATAAGGTATAATGGTATTTGATCGATCTAGTAAAAAATAGAATAAAAATAACTTTACTTACAAAATAGCCTAAAGAAAATTGAATTGATAAAATCCAATTAAAATAATAAAAAAAATTATTTTTCACAAAACACTTAAAATAACAAAAAATATAAAGTTTGCGTTAGTAAGATCCATCTAAGCCACAAATTAATAAGGATCAACAGCTTGAAAAAAATCGAAATAATAAAATTCAATTAAAGTAATGAAAAAAAAATCATCAAAACACTTCAACAAAAAAACAAAAATTTTACGTGATTTAGCAAGCTTCTCAAGTTAAGGCACCAATTAATAAGGACACAAAGTTCTTGAAGTCATACGACCACTACTTTTGAGAAAAAATAAGTACCTTAAGTGAAAGTGATCCGCTCAACTCTACAAATAAAATGCACCATTTGAATTTTTTTTAAACAATACTAGTTACTACAAAAAGACTTGTTCCTTCAAACTCTTAGCAAACTACCATTTTGCTGATACTTTTGCAAGGCAGCCATTACCTTGGTAACAAAATGTGTATTAGTATTTGTATTCATGATAATAAGGACGGGATGATTTGAAATAATCTTGTTTTTAGGTCAAAAATTCCATTATTCATATGAGATTGCAGAACGTCAGTTCGCTTTCTTTGTAAAAGAATATTCGCAAGATTCTATTACAAAGGAAACGAGCAAAACTACACCCGCAAACTGACCTTCAACTCTGTTTCTGTACTTGAACTGAAAGCGAACGGAGTGGTGCAACAGTTCCCTTTGCGCAATTCCGTGGAGGGAAAAAATACTTTACCTCTTTGATCACGACCGAAGTTTCCGAGACAAAAGAAAATACAAAATAACAGTAGTTCCCAAACTATGGTTCGCGACCCATTGGTGAGTGGGCTATCGCCACTGTACACGGGAATTAAAAAAATAGGAAGTCTGCGAATAAAAGTAACTAAAGTTGAAGTTGATGCAAAAGCTTTAGTGAAGAGAAATAAGAAACAAATACATCCTTCCTAGTGAAATAACTTTGTAAAAAAAACCTTGCAGGTGCAGGTATTTAAGTAATAAAAAAGTTATTTACGTTATGTTTCTTATTTCAACAGTCTTTCATTCATATTGGTAACACTATTTTTTTTTTTTTTAAATATTTCAATTAGAACAAGTAAGACAGCCTTAAGTTGTTCCACAATTCGCCACAAGGGAATCTGAGAATTACCAATATTTATGCCACTTTTCTCTAAGGCAGCTAAGAGGGTGGGTCCCAAGATTGGAAATTTTTGTTAGAATGGTCCATGGCTGCCTGCGATCATATAGTGGCTGTCCAGACGCGGCACGAGAACAAAGGCATAAGCGTTCAAACGATAGTTTTTTTTTTCCCTCACTGGTGCGCTGCAAGCAAGTATTAGTTTTGTATGGAAATACATTAAGAAAGCATTGTTTTTGTCGGATTTTCAGCATGCATCATGAAGATTTCTTTTTGGTAAATTTTTAGTTCATGCATTACTGATCGGAAACATGTCTCCCGATGTTTAATTGTGTCTAACCTATATATATTTATTTTAAAGAAATTTTTCGTCGTAAATGAAATACAACGACAGAAAGCAGTAGAGTGTTTTTTCTAAGCATTAAATTAGTGAATGCATACATTTTATAATTTTAGGGATTTACTAAATTCACGTTTGGTTTATATGCATATATTTTATTTGTTTTTTCACTCCATTCCTATTCAATTATTCTGCAAATAGAAATCGTGAGTTTGATACTTTAGATGATATTTTTAACCAGTGAGGGCCGTCATTTGCATTTTCCGCTTATGTCTCGAACTTTACTGGTTTTATTTATTTATGCATTGGTTTTTTTTATTTGTACTTCAGGTTATTAATAAGAAAACAAACGTCATTATAGCCCAAATTTCCGAAAACATATGTCGGGACAAGAGGAATCCTTTTATCAATGAATAGAGTTGTACGCATCTGGATGCAAGTAATTCGAGTGATTTACACTTACTTGGATAACTCACATTTTTAGGTCAAATCCTTACGCATTGATAAAGGGGTTCCTTTTAATTCCAAAACATGTGTATGGTGTAATTTTTGCATTTTGCGCTATAAGAACGTTGGTCCGCGCATTAATTTTTTACCACTCAAAAGTAAACTTTGAACTTCATATTATGTCTAGATTATGCTTTTAAATATATATATTTTTTTGTTCTGAGACTTTTAAATTTCTTATGCTAGTTTAGAATGATAAAGTTAAAAGTGGAATGAGTGAGAGAGAATCTATATTATAAATCTAGTTATCTAACTTTTTAAAATTAAACTCGCGCCACATGAACAAGGGTTACAATTAAAATACCTAAAAGGAAGGGAGACTTCCCTCTAAGATTTGTTGTTGATTCTCCACGCGTTCATGAGTACACCCATTTTGTACACCACAGAGTCTCAGAACATAGAAAAGTAAATAAACTATCTAAGGGACCGTTCATAAATGATGTCAAGCTCTTTTTCGATATATTTGACCCCCTCCCCCCTTTGTCACAAAATATCACAATTCAACGGACCCCCTTCCCCCCTTCGTCACATGTCACGCTATGTTGTATAAGCCTGATGTCACACTTCTTGTTACCCCCTCCCCTCCCCTTATCACACTTTGTCACAATTTCACGAAACCCCCTCCCCCCTCTAAGCGTGACATCATTTATGAATGACCCCTAAAGCGTATTTCTGATTTCTAATTTAAAAGTGGGGAAACATTAATTTAAGAAAGGATTTAAGGAAAATCAGGTTACAGAAAATGAGAGAATCCGAAAGGTTTTGGTAGATTTCATCGAAGAAATGCCGGTTGCAAAGTCTTGGTATTAAAAATTGAGAATATTCAGTGTAGTCCAGAAAAAAAGAAAAAAGAGGTGAGAGGGCTTACAGATAAGAGCATAAGTTATGGAAATGAAATAATGGTGGGGGCCTTTGAAAAGTAGAGGGACGTTCGTGTAAAAAAAGTTTTGGACGGTCCTGCCCCCCCCCCCCCCCCTCCGACTGAGAATACTCATTGCTTTTTGTTGTCAAGGAGTATGAAAATGTTTGAAGTGATATTTAAAGAAAAATTGCTCTTCTCCAGGGGTGTCCACGAGGGAAGTTCATGGCGTAGACAGCGCCATTAAATTTTTTGATGAAATTTTTGACACTCCCTGGACAGGGGGGGCATGCTTTCATCGAGTTTTAGCCCTTTTGGGTGGTTGTCTTTTGTAGGGAACTTCGTACCTATTAGTATGCACTATCTTGCTTAGGGGGTTGGCACCCATGTATTGTCAGTTACAAGTTTTAAAAATAATCTTGATAACTCTGAACTGCATATAATGAAGCGTTTTAAGTAAATATTTTTAATTTATCATTTATTGTACTTACTTGTAATATTTGAAAATATTTCCCCTTGATTGTTTATTTTATTGAATCGTTTTCTTTTACAAAGGCCTAATCTTTGACCTTTCTTACTTAAATATTTAGAATAAAATCCTAAAATATTAACTAGTGTAATTGCTTTAAATAAGACCAGCAAAAAAAAAAAGTCGCTACTCTTATATGATAATCCATCTGTTGAAGTTAACTGAAGTCAGCTATACTATACAATGCAATATTAGTTATTAGTATTATGCTATTAGTCTGCAAATAACAATAAAAAATTGTTGCATTAATCATTTACTTAATTACATAATTGTTCAACTAATCTTTATTTGTTAAGTCACTTCACAACCTAACTGTTCCACTTTCCTGTAATAATTAAATTTACAATAAATGGCATTGAAATAATTCAATTAACACATATATTTAAAATAACTTTATTAATCATAACCTATGTCATTTTTTTTTAACTGCTGTTATTTAATAGTGTTAACATGAATGTAGTGAAAATTGCTTAATAATAAAGCAACTAATAACCATTTAAAGACTATTCAATACGGCTTTCAAAAACCTGCTAGCTAATTTATTTGTGCTACACAATGTGAAAGGATATATGTATTTCAGAAAGTTATGCACAATTATTGTCGTTCAAAATAAAAATTAATCTGAAAGCATAATATGATCAGCCAATTGCGAAGAAAATTTTCTCTGTGTTCATTATATATATAAAAATATACGCATGTAAGAAAAGTTGTATCTTAACGAGCAGCTTCAAATTCTGAATGTGTTACTACCAAAAAAAACGATCTTTTTCATTTTTTCCTCTGTATTAAAAACGTTTTAATGGCAAATACATAACCCTGCAACGTATTTTGATATTTACTTTTGCCCTCAACACTTAAATGTATATCTTTCTTGTAATTCAAGCCTTTAACGCGA
The DNA here is from genome assembly GCA_038502835.1 of Octonoba sinensis. Lineage (NCBI taxonomy): Eukaryota > Metazoa > Arthropoda > Arachnida > Araneae > Uloboridae > Octonoba > Octonoba sinensis. The sequence goes on along the minus strand of CM076605.1, from coordinate 84,107,116 downwards.
TGATATTGCAATGGTTAGACCTTTAAATCCTCGCTTTTAAGTACATGCTAACAGCGCCAATTGACTGAAGTGGCAGAAAATGCAAGTCCTGCTTGCACGCACTTTTTCGCCCGTTTGGACAGCCGCTATATGATCGCAGGCAGCCATGGAATGGTCAGAGCCTAGTCAACTTTGGGAACCACTGCTATATAAAGCTTAAACTATTTATTTAGAGACTTGTTTAATTTTTTAGTTTTAACCCCTTCTTGATCGTAATTAATTCGAATTTCTAAGCCAAAAACAGTATTTTTTTTTAATCAGTAAGTTTTCACAATGTTTGTAGTGTTTGGACAAAACTGTCAAACTGATAAATTAGAGTAAGTATTTGTAATGAAGTACTTTTCTTTTTTCAGTGTGAATCCAAATTTTCCCAATCTCTATTTTTTCGGAAAATGGCGTTAAAAAACTGAGAGTACCTTTTTTGATTTTCTAAATACAAAAATTTGCAGTGTCGTCTCACTGTGTACTAGATTTTGTAGAGCGAAACGAATTTTGAGATGTCTTCAGTATTTTGCTCTCTCATTCAGTGTTGTTTTTTTTCATTAGTCTCTTCACATATACAACCAACCATCGGGGGTTATATATACTTCCCCGTAGGTTTTTTTTTAACTGTTCAAAATTTAGCAAAAATTGTCCAAATAAAAAAATATTTCTTTAAATAAGCTTGTTCAAAAGAACTTGGATTTTATGTCCAGGGTTTATAAAATTTGCTTTATATTTCTCCAATACCACTAAAGTTCAGATTCTTTGAGCTGTTCAAAATTAAACAAAAAAATGTTCAAATGAAAAAAACAAAATATGGAGATGAGATGTCCTCGGGAAAAATCTTTGGAATCGGACTATTCCCTCAAAAATTATGGGGTAGGGGAGGTGACAGACACATGTTTTCCCCGTCAGAAAACACTACTTTCAAAAGTTTTATATTTTTCATTCCTTATTTAATTACATCACTTATTTTTGACTTTTCTTTGGTTTTAACGATATTTTTACGATACATCGAGCCTTCTTTCATACGTTTTTTTTATTATTATTATTATTTACTTTACGGGAAAGTAGACTAAAATGGAAAACTTAATTTTTAAAATTTTTACATGACCATTCCTTCAGAAAGGCGAACAGAAGGTAGTTTCACGGGCAGCCCCTCCCCCCCTCAACCTCTGGGGCGAGCTTTGGAGGGAGTCTCACAATGTGAGCTGCAACAGGCATTCGAATCGTTGTTAAAATGCTGTAACAAATGTATTGAAGCCGTAGGAGCTTATTTTAAATAAAAATACGTAAAAAAAATAAAATTACTAGTTTTTTCTTAAAAATTCTTTGACACAATGTGTTTAAAAAATCATCATTCTTTATCGGTTAGCAGCGTTGTGACAAATGTTGAATGTGACAATGCCTCACATGATTCGTTGAAAGAAAAAAAAATCCGCGCCATTGAACGCATCAAACTAGCAATTTCCAAGTTACCTTTCGCAGATACTACAACAGGTTTTTGGCACCATGCCTACGCCTGTTCAAAAAACAGTGTAGGGGTTTGTTTCACAACCTATTCCAGAAGAGAAACACCCAACTTTCCCATCGCAGAAAAAAAGAGAGAGAAGTTCAAGATGGAGCTTTTCGCCTTGACACCTGCAATTTCGTTCGAGCGCAAATCCGGTCTTCCGTGACGTCATGGAAACGTCCCACTAGCACAGTCAGTTCTTTATTTGGAACGCGCGACTCGTTTCAAGCCAAGCTCCAGCGGGCATCCTCTCTCCTCCTCAGAGGAAACGCGCTGGCGTTCAATGTAAATCTTGAGCAACAAATGAGCTTGCGTTTCCAACAGCGCTGCTGGTGTAGTCGGTCGCAGAATTTCGCAGCTGACAAGATAAGAGAAGACGGGGTTTGTGAATATATTTACTGAGGCGAAAATAACGTACTTTCTCAATGACCACAACGTGAGAGAAGAGAATGGTACAAACTAGGGATGTAACGAATATTCGGCCACTATTCGGTATTCGGCCTGGCCGAATAGTCATTGCATCACCTAGCCGAATATTCGGCTTGACCGAAACTGGGTAAGGTCAAATTCGGCCTGGCCGAATAGTTCTGCTGCAGTAGAAATGTAAAAAAAAAGAAATTAGTAAATTTTAAACATTTGAAATTGTGATATAATTATTGAAAAAATAACACATTAGTATATAGTTTTAATATGTAAAAATAATTTCGAAAAAACTACTTTTTTAAAACCTTGTTTTAGGCTTCACAGAGCAAAAACAGACTTCAAAGTTGTAATATTGTATTTTATATTTAGCATCTGCTCCCAAAAACTGGCAATTGTTAATTATGAAGGAGAATATGAGAAATTGATTTTGTTATGATTAGCAAAGTGGAAGTCAGACTTTGTTTGGAGTAAACTGATTTATTTTGAATATTGGGTAAGAGAGAAATGTGAAAAGCCTATCAAAAATATTTGGATAGCATAAATTAGGGTTTTTGAAAATAAAAATATAGCCCATTGAAGTGTATAAAATTTTAATTTCTCTTTTAAAAATAGGTATGTAAAAAACCCCATAAAATGAAAATATTAACTTTAAAAATATCTTTAAAAAACAGTTTTTAGCAAGGTAAAAGTTCACTAAGCAGTAGTAGTTCTTTCATTTGAATTAAAAAATTAGTAAAACAATGCTAATGCTTACTACCATAAAACCTGTTATTTCTATTCCACTTGGGGTGAAATTCTTAGTTTTATTACATTCAAAACAATAGGGAAAATAGATTAATTTTAAATATTTTTAAATTCTTAACAAACAGAACTAAATCGTACATGATAGATTGTGTGTAACGATTTTCTAGAAATTTTAATATTCGGCCGCCGAATATTCGGCTTCGGCCTGGAAGAAGTGGCCGAATATTCGGTATTCGGCCAAATCACTATTCGTTACATCCCTAGTACGAACGAAACACAACTGACAAGAAATTCACTTTTCTATCATACACACGATGGGGGATGTAGGAAAATCGCACCACACAGGAATTTTTACCACCATTCGAAGTCTACCACCATCAGCGGTTCCCAATCTTTTTTTTTTTTTTTTGCGTACCACCATTTTCCTTGCAAACCATTTGCGTACCACTGCTTACGTAACTTTATATACAATAGATCACTAATAGACTATAGAAAAATATAAAAATACTACGACGACTAGGTTATTTCAATCACACCATTTTTTATAGTTGATGCAGAGGAAAGTATTTATTAAAATAAAGCTGGATGTGTATAAAACAAAATATATTTTTAACACGTAAATCCAAAACAGCATTAGAAATAACTCTTTAAGTACAAAATACCTATCATGTAAAAAAATGAAAAAAAAAAAATAACGAGAAGGTTTCTGCTGCATGGCAGATCCAAGCGAGGTGATAGCTGGTTTAGTAGAAGTTAGTTTTAACCTCAATTTAGGTCGACATTAAATTTGCTTCTATATTTATTTTAAATAAATATCATATTGAAAAAAAGCAGTTCACAAAGATGGTGGTTGGGAACTGAATTAAAAACAGCGATGCTTTTATTGACAATAAAGGGAATTTAATTTTAACTTTGAGCTAACATTCTCCCATCTCTAATCGGGCAAATTCGATCTTCAATTCTGAGTTTTTGTGTTTTAACCTCTTCTTTTTTTTCTTGCCAGCACGCGTAGCAACTGGAGAGGCTTTACGTAGCATTAGTGGTAAGCGTACCACAGTTTGGGAACCGCTGGTATAGATGACAGAGATTGCACTATAATGTAGGTGGTGCGAGAGTGGCTGTTACGGAGTCGGGAGTCGAACCGAGGGCTTTTCGGTGGTAGCCATGGTTCTTCACCGCTTTCCCAAAAGGCGTGCCTGATGCGACTTTCCGTATTGCGGTGCTTGCAGAACTTTCTTCTTTAGGGGAGGAAAGTAGTAAGGAAAGCATTTCCTTTGCAGAAATTAAAGAGCTGTGTTTCCCCTGCGAGAAAACACAGAGAGTGGTGGAAAAATGGCATCCCGACACTGCTGTGGTCAACAGCGTTAACTCGTTCAACGACAATGTTATTGATCACTTTAGAAAAATTCTGAACAATCGTCAAAGGCAGACCAACATTGGACAGGTTTATAGAGAAAGAAACCCAAGATTCTTGTACTGCAAAAAGACAAAAAAAAAAGGGGGGGGGGGTGAACAACAGAAAGTGAGAAAACTCCTGAAGGGATGGTACCTGATGTTTTATGGAAAGGGACTCCTCTTCCAATCATTTATCTTCCTCCTCTCAACATTGCACTTGTGCCATCAGCTCACCTCAGTACAAGCAAAGTGCAGTTAATTTTTTATTTATCTATAATTTCATGTACAGTACTGTACATTTGTTGTTCATAGGTTTAAATAAGCAACCATCTGTGGGTCTGGAACAGATTAATCCAATTTACATTGTATCTCATGTGAAAAAATAATTCGTCATTCGGACAACTCGTCATTCGAACTGCCTCCTGGAACGAATTGTGTACGAATAGCGGGGTTCCACTGCAGTTTGTTACTCCAAGTCTTCAGCGCTGAAGATCATTCTTTTGAAGACCAAAACTAGGCGACTTCCTTCCCCCCCCCCCCTCGTGTTGCTTATTTTTGATGCCGATTAATGTCAAAACCTTGGCAGAGAGCCTATCCGAAGCGCAATGATTAAAAGGAATCAACGTTTGTTTTCTTTGTCTCGTTTAGTTCCGCAGCGTCCATGAGATGTCTCTGGCAGCGTTTTAAGGAAGCGACTCAAACAAGGTCAAAAACTAATGATTCTTCTCTTTTTTTTAATGCGAAAGAGTCATTGTGGAAATGCTCCAACAATGACGCATGGAGAGAAGACTTTCAGTTGACGATCATTATACCAGGGACACAAGAACTGAACTTCAGGTCTCTCAAAAACTTGGAAGTCACCTGATTCATCAGTTTCTGTAGAACATAAAATTTAAATCCTTATATGTATTACTAAATAACTAAAAAAACCGGTTGTTTGAAATTTGTCTATCTAATATATACTATTGTGCAAAGTACAAATTCGATAGCTGCAGCCGAGTGCAAAATGGACGATTTAGCTTTGCGCCTCTATCTACTTTATTGCTAAAACAAAAACATCTTATGATGAAAGAGAACTTTTAATACTTTAAGGAAAGCAGTTCTTCGCAAAACGAAAAACGGTTTACAAATGTACATATACATTGATGATGCTCGATTTCAAGAACCTTTAACTTACGAACATTCACGATTTTAGGAACAGCTTACAAGTCTATGAAAAACAATTCAATCGAACCAATGCTCTTCGGTTTTACAAAGGTTTCGTGGCTCCAGTGAGTTTGCGAAATCGAGAGTTACAGTTTAACCACGAAGTTCTGACACTTGAGCGCTTCTGCGCACGGCAGAGAAGGACGAATCTATTCGAGTTTTAGGGTAGTTCGTTTAGCAGGTGCGTTTACTAGCATGCGAATTAGAATGTTTGCTTCTCCGGTTGTTGAAAGCAACTACACTTATAAACTGTCATATAGCATCAGTTCGGAAGAAATCAAGTATGCTAAACCAGTGGCGTACGCAAGGGGGGTTTAGGGGTTTAAACCAAACCCTTCAGCTCAAGTCAAAATTGTCTAGCTGTATAAATTAGGGAAATAATAGTGCTTTGTTACATACTCGAATTTCTTTTAGTAGTTTCAGAAAATTATGAACCCTTGAAAAAATTCTGCCTACGCCACTGTGCTAAACGAACAAAGAGAAGAACAGAAATGCCACATTCCTTGTACCAGCAGTTTGTCCCTTAAACATGAATAGATTCTTCTAGGCACTATACCAGTGAGAGCTCTTTTTAGCCTACTTTCCCGTAAAAGTAAAAAATAATAATAATAAAGCATGAAAGAAGGCTTAATGTATCGTGAAAATATCGTTAAAAATCAAGAAAAGTCAAAAATAAGTGAAGTAATTAAATAAAGATTGAAAAATAAAAAATTTGAAAGTAGGGTATTGAGATGGGGAAAAAGTGTGTCTGTCGGTCTGTCTGTCTGTCCGTCGGTCTGTCCCCCCCTAATAACTTTTGAACGAATTGTCCGATTGGAAAAATTCTTTTTGCATTCGAAAGATCTCGGCGAGGACATCTCATTTCTATATTTTACTTTTTGATTTGAACAATTTTTTGTTTAATTTTGAACAGTTCAAAAAATTTTAACATTAGCGCCTATGGACAAAATTGAAGCAAATTCTGTAAACTCTGGGCACAAGAGCCAAGTTCCTATTGCAAGCTTATTGAAAGGAGTTCTCGGCGTGAAATATTGATTTGAACAGTTTTTGTTCATTTTTGAACAGTTCAAAAAATTAACACAGAGCTTACGGGGAAATTTCAACCCTATATAAATCCTGATCTAATGGACCGATTTGCTTGGAACAAACTTTATCGGAAAGCTCTTATAACGTAGAACATGTAGAAATAAAAAGTTTATCCAGAACTTACGAGCCCATTTTGCTATGAAATTTTTTGATCGGGATTTTCAAGGATATTTCTCAGTGACTCAATGAGTGAAATAATGAATGAATGAATAAATGAAAGAGTGAAAGAATAAATCAATGAATAAATGAATGAGGAAAAGAATGAATGAATAAATTATTGAATAAATGAAAATATAAATAAATGAGTGAATAAATACATGAATGCGTAAATGAATGAATAAACACTTGAATGAGGTAACGAATGAATGAATAAATGCATGGCTGAATAAATGAAAGAATGAATGAGTGAGTGAATGAATATGTATTATCCGTTGAAAAAGGTATATTTTCAATAATTAGAACTAAAGATAAATAAGAAAGAGAGAGAAAGAGATAGCTAGATTATAAATTTGAATTTGGTGTATACGGGAAAGTAGGCTCGTATAGTTCTAGACGGAACTTCTTGTTTGATGGTAAAACTGTACGCGCGCATTAAGAAAATATTAACTTCTTAAGAAAAACATACCTTGTAAATTGTGTAAGTATTCAATAATAATTAGCGATTTTCAACCCGATTTACTCCAAGGAACATTATGCACTAGCCATGCCTCCACATTAGCCACTCACTCTATAAAACATAAACTGGCATCATTCTTCGATATAAGGAAGGAAAGAAAATAACTCACCTGTAAACAAAAAAAATACATTTAATTACTCTTCACGAATAATTATCGTGAAATAACAATATTAAACATTAAGAAAAATAATAGTAATAATTTCCTTTTGTCCTGAAAAATAAATAAATAATAAATTCCACTTTTATTAAAAACTCGAAATTTAAAATTATTTCATGCACATGTTAATAAAAAGCACCTTTTAAAAGTAAAAACTCTGTTGATAGTTTTATGTTGTTTTGTTTCGTTTATCCGTCGTATTGCAAAAAAATAATTCCTTCTTGCTTAGTTTTGTTAATTCGAATATTTAATTATTTCACCTTTTCTCCAAAATATTCATTTAACAATAGCCTAAAACTTAAGGCTTAACTTAATCCTCCTTAGAACATACAAGGTTCTGCGCAATAACTTATGTTCCATTTTTTTTTAAATTTTCAAACAAATTTTATCTGATGCAGTTTTTTTTTTTACAACCTAAGAATGAAATTGTTTTTGCCATTTTGTCGAAAAAAAATCAAATAAAAACTCACGGGCTTATTCTTACAACAATGATTTATTCGAATTCACATTTTTCAAAAATCTTCATTTAACAAAAGCCTAAGCTTAAAGGCGCAACTTAATCCTCCTTAGAACAAACAAGTTCCTGGGCAATAACTTATGTTCCATTTATTCTAGAATTCTCGAACAAATTCTGCCTGATGCAGTTTTTTAACAGCTTAATAATCATATATTTTAGAAAATGAAGTGGTTTTTCCTATTTTGTCGAAAAGAATCTCGAAATTGAAGTAAAAAAACATTCATATACCGATAGTACAAATTAAGCAATAATAAGATCAATAATTTAATATACTAAAATCATTTGCGAGCAAGAAAGAAGTAAAGTTTAAGCGCCATTTTCAACCGACGCGAAACGCTCGAGGGACAAAATGCAGGTTATAAAATGCCCCAAGATGAAAAAAGTCGCATGTACAAAGTGACGTTAGGAAAATTAAAGTTTCGCCTTGCACTCCTCCACTTCAGCAGTTAAATATAATTACCGAAATTCTTAGAGCTAGTTGATAACCTGTGGTAGAAAGAGTAGAAGTTGTTTTCATCTCAAGGGTATTCATTTAAGCCGCAGTTCTTCAAGAAAATATTTTCCGCCAGACACTTGTTATTTTAACACAATTTAGAAATGGTTCACTGAAAGAACTTGTAAAGATAGAACATATCCAGGGGGGTGGGGGAGTGACTACAGAAGTGGCATTATGTTACTATGTTAGAATCATACGATTTATTAATTTATTGGCTGTGGTAGCCTAGCTGTTAGGATGTCGGATTTCTAACCGGAGGGCTGGGTGTACCCGGCCCGCTGAAGACCCACCATGTACACTTGGGGATGCATGCATGTAAAATTCGTGGGCCCCCTGAAGTTCCGAGGGTACCGGAGGGTGGGAAATTTTCCTTTCCCTTCACTCTTAGATCCGATAAGGAAGGTGGTGTACTGTGGTGGCGCCATCTAGTGTCATCCAAATAGATAATGAACGAAGTCGTACTTCCACCGTTGAGGTGCTCAACTATAAAACGGAAGGCGCTGCTCACTGCCTTAATTCCTGGTCGCTCTGCGAAGGAGAGCTTGAATACCCAAGTGGCATCAGAAACAACAACAACAACATTAATTCATAAGTTTTATTGTAGTAAAAATGTTTTAAATTCATCTATCCGTGTCTTTGATACCATTGGAATCAGGGTTGGCAGGTTTTTGACATGCGACGGTTTTAACCAGCTTGTCAAAAAGTCAAAGGCCTAATTTGTAAAAAAAATTATCAAATAAATGATTTAGCAGAATTGGATAAACTTTAATCAATAAATTTTTTAAAAAAAAAACAGCATAAATGCATTAAAACTGCTGAGTATAAACTACAAAAATATATTCTTGCTGTAGCACAAACAGAATCTATGCCTGAGAGTGATTTTATTCATACTAATTGTTTTTAAAAATCAATTGTTTTTTTAAGTGCACAAACACGGGTTTCTGTTTTCTGATGCTGTAGGAGGGGTTTTAAGTCCTAAAACACATCATTTGCTGTGCCCTGCCAGTGCATTCTTGAGATACATTCTATTTGTAGAATATTTTGTGAACATGAACTGATAATAGACTGTAATGTGACAATTTTTTTTAGAAATTCTCAAACACTTATTTAATGAATCATTTTATTCTGAATGCATACTTTTAATTACTTTCAGCAAAGATGTGCACTGTACAGTCAATAAATCCTTAATTATATTTGTCGTAATTAAAATTGTGTAGATTTACTCTATTATTTTGCAGAAATAAATTTAGATTTTTAAACTTCTTACAAAGAAATATTGACACTAAAACAGATTTTCTTAATTTCCCCCTGTATTCTTGTCAAATATGCAAAAAATGCACACCAGAAAGAAATATGTGTAAAAAAGTTGAAAATTAAGTCATAAACAAAGGAAAGTATATGACTTAATATTCAATTATAATTCAATGTATACTAAAACTAAGGAACATTATAATTAAACTGTTGTATTTTGCTATTATTAACAGCCTTCTTTTTTTATTTTTAGCGTGTTTAAATTGTATTGGGGGTTTTGACGGTTTAAACCGGTAAAAACCTGGTTTAAACCTATGTCACGTCAAAAACTAGTTTTTGACAGCTAAAACCCAACCCTGCATTGAATATAATTACGGATGCAAAATAGTCTTTCATACTTTGTCGTTGTTCACTCAAAATCAATTATACTGAGAAAAGTCACATTTTGAACATTTTTAAATAAATTCTAATTAAAAAATATCGGAGCACGAATTTTCGTGCTCCTGCTCCAAGCAAAAGCTCATCCGTCTACTGCTTTTCGCTCCATTCCAGATCTCTGGAAAAAATTCAGATGCCATTGGAATGGCATTTATTTGGACGATGCAAAACACGATGAAAAATAAATTACGTAAAACGCCAGATTACCACGTGACTTTGTTTACTCCAAGTTCATACGATTTTCCAGATACACTGTATTTCCTCACGAAAAACATTTGCATATCGATTTGATCAAATTACCACGATCGAGTTGCTCAACTCTGACCTTGAAGATCCACTTTTTTTTTTTTGTCCCGCACGATTTCGACCCGGTCCCATTTTTTCAAAAGCATCCAGCGCGAAATGGATATGGTCGTAACTGCCATCCAGGCGTCCCCCTGTTTGCTCTGCAGAACTAAGTCACAGGAAACGATGCTCCTAATGGTCGTTTAAATTGCATGTTAATCGCCACTTGAGCGTGCTTGTTCTGTCATCATAAACGGCATCTCCAAGACTACAACCCTTTTCCTCGATTATTTATTTGATGGCACGGTTTTCGGAAAGGCCATTAATCGCCCATGACATCGCATGAAAGAAAAGATCATTTCTTATCGCGCCAAAAACGTTGAAAAGGGTCGCAGTAATCAACGCAATTCATCTTTCCAACATTTTTTAATTATGATGAAAGAGTTGGAGAGTCGAATGAACTCAAATTCTATTGGTTTGTGCGTTCCAAAGTTTTCCAAACAATGTTTTATAAGAAGAATTTTAGCTACTGCTGGCGGTCAGATAAAAGATAAGATTCAATTTATCTATAGTTATATATATGTATACACGAGCGTTTGTATGTGTGTGTACATGCAAAGATTGTCAGATGAAGGAACACCTCCTGCTGTTCACACTTTGTTTGTATATATGCAACTTTTACCCAACCCCCCGCTCCCTAGTCTCCCCTCACAACCTGAAATTGCAAAGAATAACTTACACTATACTAGTTTTTCAGAACAAAACTCGTGCTTTAAAGGGTTTAAGCAGGGGGCATTGGTTTAAGTAACTGGATAGAAACAAAATAAACACTTAATTTAATTTTCGATTTATTTATTTATTTACTATAGAATTTTGTAATTTTTTTTTTTTTTTTTTGCTATAAAATTGAGAATTTTTCACAAAACGTACATTTAGAAATATGCATTTTATGAAAAAATACTCAATTAGAATGCTTATTATACTGCACCCATTTAAATTAGTACCCAAATTAAATATGAATAACATTGATTTGAAACTTTTTTTTTTTTTATTTTGAGTTTCAGTTTACTTTTAACCTGGGAAAAAGTATTCAATGGACAAAGTGAATCCTATTTTTGTCATTTTTGCCGGGACAGTTTTCACCAATTTTTTCCCACGGTTTTTTCCACATATGCGAAAAACCTGCCAATCTTGCATCATACGAAACACTTTCTCTGAAGTTTTCGATCAGTTTGTTTAAACGGTTCTGTGGGAAAGCAGGAGTCTTTTTTTTTTTTTTTGAAAAAGTCCCCCTTGAACTTAAAAAACCAACTGATTTTAAAAATAGTATATCAGTTTCGGGGGAGGGGGGTGATCTTTGAAGTATATAATTTAATTTTACGAAATGAAGTTATTTACATTTACCATAAAACATAAAATAATAACTGCGAGTAGATATAATCGAAATATATTTACAGAAATAAATTGTTTTTCTGGTAAGTATTACTAGTTTTCGTTTTTGGATTTCGGAATTTTGTGAAGGGCTAGCGTTTAGAATTCAGCATTTTTTCCGAGTTGTAAAGGATCTCCACGAAGCAAATTTCACAATTCGTTTTGTCTGAGTATTTCATCCTTTACGAACCCGGAGCTGGTAACAATATTTTTAAGAGAAGGAGAGAAACAACTTTACACTGCTCTCGATGCGCGGCGAATTTAGAAGTTCGACAGCAACATTTTCACTGCACATAAACCACGAGAAATATCTTTCTAAACGTAGTACGAAATAGTTATTACATAAAGCGCTTTATTATCTGATGATTTATCTCAAAATTCTTGAGCACAAAGTTGAAACTACCAAACTAAATTCCTTAAATCTTACACAAAGAATTCGATTTACGCGATTGCTAAAATAGAGCGAACACGAAAACCAAAGTGCTGAATAGAACAGCCACCAGCGTACAAAAATCTTTCTCAGTAATCAAAGAATCTGCGTTCGTTCAATCTAACAAAGTTCATTCTAAATTATCAGCACACAAAAAGCAAAATTTGCTAAAAGCTTTCTTTTTGAATTGAGGTCAGCGGAAGCGAAAAGCCGAGCCCCAAGGCAGGGTAAATATTGATCTGCCACAGCTCATAATAAGGAACATTTTACGAGCTGTTCTTCCAGCCCCCGTGTAATGGGACGATTGCCAGAAAGGGGTCCTGACGAACTCGGGGGCAATTGAAAGTTTTGAAGAATGTACATTAAAAGATCCGAATTTAGTAAATTCGTTGCTTTGAAATTTCGATGAAATTTGCTTAAAGTAATAGACATTTTATAAAGCGGAAGGGGGGGGGGGCGCTAAAAATAAAGTAATGTCACCAGGGGTCGCGCCAAAGGAAATTTGGGTTCGTTTTCAGACCCCTCACAAAATTCAAATCAATCAAAACAGACCCTTCACTAATTCCAAGCTTCCAAATCATACTTTTCACACCATTATTTATTATAAAATTGGTAAATAAGAAAAGAGTTTTTCATCACCTATATGTTTAAATTCTCACAAAATTATTTGATTTTTCACAAAAAACTTTTAAAAGTCACAAAAAAAAAAAAAAAAGACTTCGTTAAAAAAAAAATGCTGGATCGACCCCTGGTTAAATAAAAAAAAAAGTTTCTGACAAATTAAAATATCGCGGTTAGGTTTTTGTTTCTTTGATTTTACGGTCATGTATTAAACAAAACAAAAAAAAAAAAAAAAAAAGAAAGAAAAACATATAGCATGAAAAATATTGCACTAACTGAAATAGCAATATGGATTTTGAGCAAAAATCATTTTTCACATTAAATTCAATTATGGACCTTTTAAAAAAATTTCTTTTGTCAAAAATTTTATATTAGTACTTATTTTTGTAATATATAAACAAAATTAATTTTAAAGAGAGATAATTATTCAAAATAAAATTAAAATTAAGTTATCAATGAGTGGAAAAGGTAGATCCTAGTACAGATAGCGAAAAATACATATTTTATTTGTGGCCTTAACATGGTAGAAACGACACATAAATGAACAACTAAATTTTACATTGCATTAAGTTTATACGTGTTTTCTTGTAGTCATAATTTTATGAATCAGGCAGTAGTGAATGATTTATTCATAAATTTACATTTTTGGGGGCCAGCGTTGAGCGGTCTAAGCGACTGGTTCCGGTGCCTGCCGGCGCGCAGTGGTGATGGGTGCGATTCCCGTCCTGTGCCCTCGGTGCATTCTTGTAATTTCTCTCCTTGTATTGTAATACTCTCTCTTATTGCATTGTTCTATCTGTTGTATTGGACGAGAGTTTGAGGCATATCCATCGAGAAAAGCAAATAAACCCTAAAATGCATTTGACCTGAAATGGTCGTAAATGAAGATATATTTGAATCTATTTTTTTTTATCAATTAGAAATTTCGTGGTTTTTGATATTACAAATATTTAATTCTCGCAAATACTAGGTAGAGGCCGAATATATCCAAGATTTGGCCAAGTAGCGAGTACTCGGTACGGTACTAAATTTACGCCCTTTAAATCGTTTTACCAATCCCCCACTCCTCTTCCCCTCAAAGATAACCCCACGGCCCCTTTTCCAATGCAGAAAAATTTTTGAGCTCTTAACTAACAAAGAAGCAGATAAATTTCTCTGTTTCTTTAATGACAGTTGCTTACCATCAGAACTTCAGAACTTTGAGCCTCAACTTTTCCCCATTGAAGGTGATCCTTGTAATCCCAAAACACGTGTTAATTATGCAATTTCCTTGCAATCCATAAATGTTAATTTTATCACTTGTAATCGTGATCACCAAACATGGAAAAACATTTAATCTACAGATTATTCACTCTTTGTTTTGAAAAATTTCTCGATTGCTTTTGGCAACAAGTCTGAACAGAAAAGGTAAAAAGCATAGTATTTATTGAACATGGCAATGTACGAAATCTTAACGCAACTGTACATTTCTCTCGCCGAAAACCAAGAATTTGAATTCATTTCTTTGTTTCAAATGGCAAAATAAACTCGCAGAATTCCACAAACAGCACGAATATCGAATCACGAAAATAACCAATAAATCCTGCTTTACGTGTAGATGATTTTACAATGGCTAGGCTGTACTTCTAAAAGTAAAATCCTTCACAAAAGAAAAGAAAGAAAAAGAAAAAAAGGCGGGGAGGGGGGGGGGGGGCGCAAATATCGAATTAGATACCAGCTGTGTTACTTCAATATTAAATTCTTTTGAATCAGACTTTGGAATAAAAAAATTACTGCAATTCGTTTCCCATAACGATACAAAAAGAAACATAGTGGAAACCGTTGTGAAAATGGCTTCATTTCTACGAGAGAAAGAAGGGGGGGAGGGGGGGGGGATTCTTTTAAATTAAAATCAAAATTGCATGTTCTAAAAAGCAACTAGGAGGTTTCACACGTAATTACAGTAGAAAAGCAAATTTCGCGGAAATAGGGTATTATTTTCCACGGTTCTTTATCTTACAATTCATTGAAAATTCATTTTAGTGTTTTTTTTAATTATTTTTCCACAGTGAAAGAAAATAGAATTAAGTAAATTATGCAGAAGCAATTGGCAAAAGGTATCTGGGAGAAACTTGGGGGGAGAAAAAATTTCAAGTAAGTATGTTCCAAGCAAATTCGTACCATCCGATCAGGATTTATTGGGGTTCGAAATTTCTTAGCGTACTAATAGGATTCAAATTTCAAAGGCGCTAATCTATATAAATAAAACCAAAAGTTTGTGTGTGTGTGTGTGTGTCTGTCTGTCGATCGCCTCCTGGCGAGATGGAACGGTCAAAGAGTACGAAATTCTGGTTACAGGTACCTTGGGCCAGGTCCTCGTGCACCTCGAAGCGTTTTTCCGAAAATTCGAATTTGTTCTTCTTTTATTCCAATTTTAAGCAAAACTGTTGATTTGGGTTTATCTCATCGAAGAAACGTCCCACGTATTAGTTTTTTTCAGCATTTGAATGCCCGTAAAAAACTGCACAAGATGATCTCTTTCTGAAGTTCGTAGAACAAATAAAACACGCGCAATATTCATTTAAAGTAGTTTTCGAACTTTAAAGCAAGGCTTACCTCTGAATTTATCTGCTCAATTTGCGTGTTTTCGCCAAAATAAATAGTACTTTTGTCGCCAACTGGATGATTTCTGTTAACGTAAGCTTGAAAAAATGCTATTTTATCTTTATTCATGCCGTTTTATGAGCGGAACAAATTCTAAAAATTCATTTCATTTTTATACATATTTTGTAGAACTACAGACGAGTCTTAATTACTATACCTTGAGGTTGACTCTTCTTCCTCTTTTGGCGATTTAATAGTATAGTAGCAGTTGAACAATTGCATGAAATTTTATGATAGAGTGTCCGCTTTATCAGCGAAACAAATTCTAAAAATTCTTTTCATATTTATGGATATTTTGTGGATTATTAACTGCATGCGATTTTAAATGTTGATTCTTCTTTCTTTTTTGACGATTTAATATTCATTTCTTCGATAAAAACTAGGTTGGAAGGTCTTCGATATCGCTTATTTTTGATGAAATTTAAAATTTCGCCAAGTGGTGATAACATTTTACTCGCCTCCTTTCAGTTAATTGTTCTCAATATATTATTTTGCGCTTCATAACTTTTCCAAACCGCGCCCAATAATCCTTATCAATAATATTGTTCTCATTTAATTCAATACGTGATTTACACTGTAGGATCATGGCGTATTTGCCGAATGCTTCCATTATACTTTAGTACAATTTGGCGATCTTCTGCTTCATTTTAACTTTTTTACGTAGCGATTATTGATTCCATATTTTACACAAGTGATATATTTTCTAACATTTATTTAGTTTTTGTACTGTCTACTTGGAGCCATTTGGGAAGTATTTAGTTATGTCTTTCTATCAACTTAAATTTCACACGTCAGAATTTGTTCAGTACTAAACATTTCGTAATTTAAATGAGCATTATTTGCCTTTTGAAATAATGCTTTCCTTTCTTTCGTTTTTATCCGAATTTTATGAAAGTGCTATTCAATTGAATTTTCAGAAAATGTTTTGACAATTTTGCAAGTGGAATTTTTAGGAACGGGTGTCCTTATTTTGATGGGGAATTTAAGATGGACTGCTGGGTAATTTTAGGAACAGTAGCTCTTGAAGGTTAGTGTTAAAGGTCAGCTTTAAAGAATGTTTTCTTTATTGTAACAGAAATATACAGTGAGAGTTGTTCTTGATCTGATGGATATTTTTACAGAGAATACTGCTCTTTTTCTGATGGGAAATTGTAGATGCATTTTGGTCGACATTTTAATTGCGATTTTTACGGGCTCTTGATATCATTTTGGCACAATTATCTCTCTGCATATGTGCATTTGAGTTACTGTTTCCCTTACTCTAATGACAATTTCTATGAACTTTTGTTGGCATTTTAATGTGGATTTTTATGGAATAATTTTTGGTCTAATTTCAAGGCTGTTCGTTTTAATACAATCGGGGTTTTTAATGAATTTTACTGTCTAAATAGGATTTTATGGACTGTTGCCCCTCTTACTTGGATTTTTTTTTTTAATTTTCCCTATACATTTACAACAGAATTTTGGACATGCGTCACTTGGCCTGCGAATGATGCAATTTTATCCCGCGCAAAGCCGGGCATGTCAGCTAGTGTTAAATATTCTTGAACTGTTCAAAATCGAATAAAATTTGTTCAAATGAAAAAATATTTCACGTCGAGTTCACAGAAATTTGGATCATGTTCTACGTATTTTTTTTTTTTTTTCCTATTCCCCATAGGCATTTTTTTTCCTATTCCCCATCATATTTTTTGAACTGTTCAAAAGAAAAGGAAAAAATGTTCAAATAAAAAATGAAAATATGGAAATGAGATGTAATCGCCGAAATCTTTCGAATGAACGTTAAAGGTTTTGAGTTTTCAATCTGAATTTCATTATTTACTTTATTTTCAACGATATTTTCACGATACATTAAAAGCTTTCTTTCATACTTTTTTTTTTTACTTTTACGGGAAAGTAGGCTAAAATCATAAAACTTCTTTTAAAGAACAATAGCAAAGTAGATAATTTGACCTACCGGATAGTCATAAAGTGAAATACAATGCGCAAATAGGGAAATTATTATCGTTAAGTTTTTTTCCACATTCCACGGAAGGAAAATACAATTCAAGGTCACGGACAGACAATTACCATTTCTGAGAGCGACTTTTCTTTTTAATTTTATTTAACTCAAGGTTAGAGGGGGAAAATGTAATGCTGCTATTCAATTTTGTTAGAGTACAGTGGCACCTCCCTTGATCAGTGGATTCGGGATGCAGCGGATCAGATATCCGGGGTCGTCTGACGAATCCGCATCGCATATCTGGCGCTGATACTTTGAAAAGGAATACCTCTGTACATATTTTTTAACTTCGTATTGCCTTCCAAATTACCTAATAAGTTTGTGATTCACATATGCACAAAGAATCAAAGAATTTTTAAGACTAGGTTTATAAAATAAAAAATGTAATTTCTAGTTTTTATTTTAACTATGTATTTTTATTCAAAATAAGCTCTTTCGGCTTCAATACATTTGTTACAGCGGTTTACCAACGATTCGAATGCCCGTTCCAGCTCACATTGTGGGACTGCCTCAAAAGCTCGCGTCGAAGCTGTTTGTATAGTGTCAATGTCATCAAAGTAAAAAAAAAAATAGTAAACAAATCAACTGAGGTTTTGGCAGCGGATCAGCTGATAGTTAATGGGTTTCAAGAATGCTCGATAACATAGATAAGCGCCCGTAAGCTTGGTTCCAACTCTAGTCTTAAAAATTCTTCGACACTGTGTACAAACACCTTCGATGCGTCTTTGGAGGCAGTCCCACATTGTGAGCTGCAACAGACATTCGAATCGTTGTTAAACCCCTGTAACAAATGTATTGATGTCGGAGGAGCTTATTTTGAATAAAAATACTTAAAAATACATAGTAGATTTTATTTTATTACCCAAGTCATAAAAATTCTTTGACACTGAATTTTCGAAAAATGCTAATTAAAGCATGGAACATCAAATTTGACAAGACAGATATCCAGGTCACTCATTGGACTCTCAATATTGAAAAAAAAAAAAAGAAAAAACAGTCGGAAATTCTATGTTTTCGGGAATGACCCACACCCCCTTATTTGGGCGAAATGTTTTTGCTTAAAAACTAGCATACGACATACGGAAGGGAGACTTAAACGCAAGCAAACATGATAATAGCATTTCACAATTCAAATGTAATCTCCATTTCACCAACGAAAATTAAAAAGATATTAAAAGATTGACCCAAAATTAATTCTTTGGGGTCTGCCTTCCAGAACAAGGTTCCAAACAAACGAACTCTTTCTGTCATTTCAGAACTGACATCCGTGCTCTACTGACTCAGAACAAAGTATTCCAAATATTTTAATAGCCTCCTGTTGAATATGTCAATGGCTAAGAATAGAACCCTCGATGAACTGTGGATAAAGAAAGCTCTTGAAAGACAATGGGCAAACCCATCTTCACCATGTTTTACGAGCCATATCGATGATGGATTCTCAAAATCACTGAAGTAATAGAGCACTTGTAAAGCTGTTGGAAATTCTTTATTTTTCACAAGCGGTGTTTCGATGATCGATTCCCAAAATCACCAAATGGAGCAGTTTTAATGCGAAAAAAATAATTAATGTTATAAAGTCGTTAGTCTAATGTTTTGATAAAGGATTCTTTCAGCTTGATTATAAAATTTTAAAAACTCTAAAAAAATCGGAAACAATAGAAAAAACTACGAATATCTCGGAAGTGACAATTTAAAAAATTGATAAATTTTATTTTTCCAGGAACTTAGTGTATTACTTGAAAACAGAAGGAAGCCGCTACAAATAATAATGACCAATCAAGAAACTTGCAATCTGTTTCAAATAACACACTAATTGAAAACTTAAAAGATGACTCACGGCATTAGAGACTAAAAAAACTAAAATTCCGAAAAAATAAAAATTCTACTTTCACGACCGCTATAGTCATGCACAAAAAGAATCCATTTAACGTAAGTTTTGAAAAGTTCTAAAAATAGTCTTTTAAATTTGGAAGAAAAAATGAGGAAAATAGTCTGAGATTTGATTACAGCTAAACATGAAACTTCATTTCACGCCCTTTTACGTTTTCGCACAACTTCATTTCTTTCTTTAAACGTTCCATTTAAAAATACCGAGTTAAAAGAAAAGAAATGAAAATGTGAGAAGCTGAAAATGGCGTTTCATGGAATCACGAATTGAGGAAAGATAGCACGGGGCTCATCAACAGAATTCCCGTCCTACTTATGTTACTAAGTTAAATATCCAACTTCATCATGGAAATACGCTTTTGTTTTTTTGTTTTTTTACACAAGAAGAAATATATTTTCTCTGCGAATCACAATCATATATAAGAATTTTGAGTAAAAGGATTTGTTCTGAAGAAAGAAAAGGATTTGTGCTTCATTGTTCCAAACATTTTTTAAAGATTTCATTTTACTCAAAACCAGATGAATGAGTTTCTTCCTTGATTTAAGCTAGTTTATTCATTCGTTTTTAATTTATTTATTTTTAATTTTTTTCATTCAATATATATTTTTTTATTTTATTTACTTATATGTTTTAAAATTAAAAAAAAAAAAAAATTTGCTTATTTACCCCCCCCCCCCCCCCTCCTCCCCATTTTTAAGGTTTTTTTTTTTCATTTGTTAGTTTTTTTTTTTTTTTTCAATTTACTGCGTTTAAAGATTAGGTGATTGCGATAAGATTACAATATTTAGAATATTTCTTTTCTTAGAATTAGGTAAAAATTTTTGTACAAAAACAACCTGATTATCTTTCTTCGATTAAGATGTCCGGTCTAAATTCTTCCCTCAGTCAAAAAAAAAAAAAAACGAATTTGGTGTTCAAACTAGACAAGAGGTAATTCTACGTTCCAATAAGATGAATTTTAACATCCAGTAGATAAGCCAGAGAAAGCGGTTCTCCAAAATGGTTGGAATTGTCGCGCTAATGAAAAAGTACGAAATTCCGACTGTTTTTTATTATAAGAATTTAAAATAAAAACTTGACTGTTTTTGATTATAATTGAAAACAAAAATCTAAGTGGGTAAAGTTTCGAATGAGAAAGAAAATTCCTAAAAAGTAGAAATCGAGCAACTAGAAAAATAATTATAAAAATGAAGCGAAAAATTCTACTGAAACAGAAAATACTGAAAACTAAAGAGAAAATCTAATAAGAAAGAAATTTTAAATAAACAAGAAGTTCCGTCTAGAACTATACGAGCCTACTTTTCCGTATGCACCAAATTCAAA
Source organism: Octonoba sinensis (assembly GCA_038502835.1). Taxonomy (NCBI): domain Eukaryota; kingdom Metazoa; phylum Arthropoda; class Arachnida; order Araneae; family Uloboridae; genus Octonoba; species Octonoba sinensis. Next base: position 84,086,570 of record CM076605.1, on the reverse strand, counting down.
TTTATAATCTAGCAATCTCTTTCTCTCTCTATCTTATTTATCTTTAGTTCTAATTATTGAAAATATACCTTTTTCAACGGATAATACATATTCATTCACTTACTCATTCACTCTTTCATTTATTCAGCCGTGCATTTATTCATTCATTCGTTACCTCATTCAAGTGTTTATTCATTCATTTACGCATTCATGTATTTATTGATTTATTCTTTCACTCTTTAATTTATTCATTCATTCATTATTTCACTCATTGAGTCACTGAGAAATATCCTTGAAAATCCCGATCAAAAAATTTCATAGCAAAATAGGCTCGTAAGTTCAGGGTAAACTTTCTATTTCTACATGTTCTACGTTATAAGAGCTTTCCGATAAAGTTTGTTCCAAGCAAATCGGTCCGTTAGATCAGGATTTATATAGAGTTGAAATTTCCCCGTAAGCTCTGTGTTAATTTTTTGAACTGTTCAAAAATGAACAAAAACTGTTCAAATCAATATTTCACGCCGAGAACTCCTTTCAATAAGCTTGCAATAGGAACTTGGCTCTTGTGCCCAGAGTTTACAGAATTTGCTTCAATTTTGTCCATATTCGCTAATGTTAAAATTTTTTGAACTGTTCAAAATTGAACAAAAAATTGTTCAAATCAAAAGTAAAATATAGAAATGAGATGTCCTCGTCGAGATCTTTCGAATGGAAAAAGAATTTTTCCAATCGGACAATTCGTTCAAAAGTTATTAGGGGGGGACAGACCGACAGACAGACCGACAGACAGACAGACAGACACACTTTTTCCCCATCTCAATACCCTACTTTCAAATTTTTTATTTTTCAATCTTTATTTAATTACTTCACTTATTTTTGACTTTTCTTGATTTTTAACGATATTTTCACGATACATTAAGCCTTCTTTCATGCTTTATTATTATTTTTTTTTACTTTTACGGGAAAGTAGGCTAAAAAGAACTGAAGAGAGAACTTATGCTGTCTGAAGAGAAACTTATAAAATTTAAGAGGAAAATTCCAATATCCAAAAAGTTATTCGAACAAAATTCGAAAATCAAATATTTGAAACATTTTAAATGACTCTGAGAAAATTCTAACAACAAAAAAAAAATTAGTAAATGAAAGAAAAAGGAAAAGAACTACAGAAAAAAATGCAATTGACTGAAAGAAGAATGAGTATCATTCGTTGAAAAAATGTTTAACATTGAAACAATAATTATGATAGAATATTCAATTATTCGTATATATATTAATCTAAGAAAAATTTTGCACATAAAAACGTAACACACGCTTTTGTCAAGCAGTTAACTTGATAATTTAAGCTTTCTTACGTGATACTTCTGGGAAAGAAAATGGCGAATTAGATAACAGGTTAATAGCCGACGTGGTGGCTTCTCATTCTATTATTACGGTTGCATTACAAAACTAAATGTGATTAATATTTTCTGACTAATAATTACTCTGTACTTCAGTTCTGAATTCGATAAATAGTGCAATAATTAGTAACAAACGTAATAAATATGCTTAATATTGACATTACGAAATTATGATCGATTTGTATTGATCAGGATAAGCAGCAAATCGAGAATTCAATGAGGTTTGATATAATGCTTTCACAATATCAGGTTTCCAAATCGAATTCACACAATCGTTAAATATCAGCTTTCGTTCTAACCCGATTAAAAGGCAGAAATGCAATGCCAAAGCAATAATTTAACGTTTGGCACTCGCGATGGTAAACAATCAATTCGTAGAAAACTCTTTCGCATTTTTCAAAGAAATGCTCTTAAACTTTTTTTTTCCCTGTACTAAATGATTACAAATCGTGTCAAATTCGTAGCCTGTAGCAAAGTTTATTTTTCTCTTTACTCTTATTTCGGAATCCTTTTGACAATGTCCAAGTTCTTATCGTGACCTTTCAAATGGAGGGGGGCTGGGGGGTATCACAGCAATACGGCCCAGCATGGGTAACATAACATTATGGAAAGTTTTTCACTCGCCACTGGCTAGCAGAAGCAATTTCAATAGTTAACACTTTCTTGAAAGAGTGCTACTTTTGTTACTTCAAGTGATATACGCTACACTATAATACACATGCATTTCCTGCAAAATTATATCATTTGAAGAGAAGTAACTGCCAAAATACTTTAACAGTTAATATAAACAGTATATGTGGAACCGAAAATAAGACATTACACTGTTAACCCCAAGTTATCGATAGCTCTACTTTTTACTTTAGACAGAACTGTCCAACAGGCGCGAAGGAAAGGGGGGAGCCTTATGCTTGTTTATGTCGGTTCTCTGTCATATTTTCGCCATAAATAAATGGTTTCTGATGCGTTGTAATTTATCTGCTTCTCTTTGTCTCTTTTCTCATTACTAACACTACTAAATGGACTTTTACATTAACATGGTATCTAGAACCCCCATAAGAAATCAGGAAATTTTCATTTTAATGCCAAATGATGCAGATTTGAAACAAAAAAGCGCTACTGTTTGTTTTACATTAATCACATTTAATAAATGTATAGTTAAACGATACTGCATAAGGATTTCAGTTATTTTGTGAAAACTATGAATTTATTTTAATGAACTATAAAAATATTCATTTATCAGTGATTTTTCGTTGAAATTAATAAGAGTGAATACTAATTAATTTTTAATTGTTAATTAGTTTCTCTTGGAAATAATTTTGAGCATTTGGGAATGAAAATGTTTCCGCACTCCCCCCGCCCCATGATTTTTAAATTGCTACGCTCCTGCTGTCCAATCAAGACTCCCGATTTCTCGCGCCACCCATAACAATGTTCTGCATTTACCACGAATCCCGTCGTCGGGAAACACTGGAGTGACTACAAGAGTGCTTCTTATACTTCAACATTTTTTTTTTTACCTTGAAAACAAAAGTAACATTTGCTTAAAAAAGCTGAAAAGAGAAATGAATCAGCAATTTATGTCCCGTAATTTTAAGCAGTATCACGGCATAACAATGCTCGACATAAATATTTATAAAAAATGCTAGTAGAGTCGACCTTGTTCCTGTGAAAACTAAGAAAATCATTGAAAACACAAGGTTTTCTCGACTTCTTTTCTTTTTCCTTTTCAATACCATGAAAAGGCCAAAAAATACTCGCATAGCTCTGCAGCAATTTTTAAGGTATCTTTCCTTCTCAATTTAAGCATTTTTGTGAAGACAGCATGGTCGCCACATTTGAGGGGAGGCAGTAACACAGAAATGGAGCCCGCGATGAAAAGAATTGAAATTATAAGTTTTTTTTTTCCAGCTTGACAAAAATAGAAAGGGGCCCGTGGTATAAGCTGGCCTCGCCCCGTGGTTAATGAGGGATGATGGAATAGAGCACTTACTTTGTGAAAAAAAATTTGAAAAAATTTACAAATATAAAAAATAAAAATGTGAGAAAACATTAATAACACAATGTTCAATAAATTCTACTATAAAGAAATTGGAATATCTGACGTTGGGAGGTTTTTTTAACCTTTTAACTACGGGTAACGTCAATAGTTGGTTTGATGAATTATGCTGAAAATGTAGGGTTCGGAATAAAAAGTTGGACAAATGGAAATGAATTGGTTCTTTACATTATAAGTAATAATTTTTTCAATTGAAAAAGGCAAAATTAGAGGTGCAGAAGGGGTATTGACAACCCCCTTTTGATACAGTGTGCCGCCAATTTGAAAGCAAAAAAAAAGCTACATCTCATAGGAATTTTGATTTTGAACAAAAAAAATCCATCAACATTATCCAATAACAAATTTTGCTGTGGCGAAAGCGTGGAATTCTCCAATTTTACCTTTTTCATGTAATAAACTCATGACGTATACATAAGAAATAGATGTATCGCCATTTATGCAAATTTTTGGATTTTTTTTTTTTTTTTTGGCGCTCAGACAACAGGTTTGTGAATATATTCCGGTAGTTAAAGGGTTAAAAAGACTTATTATTATGCTTGCTTAAGATTACTAATGCTTCTGTGACTGGGTCAAGTTAGGAGATCACAACGATTTATAAAGCACACTTTTTGACAATCGATATTTATAAGACAAGTCAATTTTGACGATCAGGGATTTTTTGCTAATTTTCTTTCTACCATAAATGAAAGCAAAAGATGCAGCAAATATTCTGCAGCTAAAAATGTCAAAAGTAATAAATTTAGTTTCAGACATTAAAATTCGTTTTATAAAAATGAATTTAATGCTGTATTTGACAGAAGATTTTTAAAAATGTGGAGAATAAACTTGTTCGTTTGCATACTTTGTGATAGCTTCTGTGATCCACAGTCAAAATACTAAATTTAAAATTAATTTGATAAAACGACACTTAAAATTATAATTTTGATAAAAAAGAGCAATGAAGATTGCAATATTTTTATTTATTTAATTTTGTTTATGACAAACACAACTTATAAAAAATTAAAACAGGCTTTGTATCAAATATCCGTAAGTTCTTTAAGTACAATGTACGACGCTTAGAACGTACATTTTCTACAAGACAGCATTACGACAAATAAAAACGAGATTTACGAAGAAAACAAAAAGGTTCAACAAAAGCTAGAAAAAAATCCATCTTTTCACAGAATTACAGGTCAACAGAACTAAGTTACGCGGATGTGCATCCAAGCCCGAAACACAAATGTAAAAAGTTGCTTTCAACAAGCTGTGTTAACAAAACTTACTTCGCGCCCCCCCCCCCCTTCACCTCCCGTTCATTTTTTCTTAGCTAGCTACGCTTTGGATCAAAGGACACAAAAGTATTCGACATCGTTCTATTTTCGTGCTTTGTATCGTTCGTAAAAGGGGAGCCGAGTTATTTATTTCTACAAGCATGTTTCCTAAGCTAAACAAAGGGTGCGGCAAATTTGGAATAGCTCCCCAATTTGTATATAAAAACGAAAGCAATTTATGATGATTAAACTATAACTGTGTCTAAAGTGCTATACAAACCAAAATACTTATTATATGTGATGAATTAAACAACTTGAAATGTTTTTAGAAGTTTAGTTTAAAGAGAAGCATACTGATAATCTAAAAATTGAAGTACAGATATAATCATTATTATTGTTGTTCAAGGGATCATTATCCCAACAAAACATAAATGTGAAAAAAGGGCCAAGTTCGATAGAACAAAAACGACCTTCGGAGTACTCGGCGTCAGCGATAAAAGAATTGATATCTAACGGGTGCCAAGTTCCATAGCAGATTCTTTGATCATGGCTGTAAGAGTGTACAATGATCCTTAATTTATTTAAAAACATTTTTTTTTTATCGGACTCCTAACTTGGCAAGTTTTAATTAAGGTAAATTACATTCAAAAAATATAACTCATTCAATCAGCAATTTTTAATAGTTAGTAAAATCATGTGGCAAGCTACTATACGTACTTACTTTCTAATTGTCTTCTTATAGTCTTCTTGACCGTAAGTTATCTTAATGAAAACTTGCCAAGTTAGGAATCCGATAAAAAAAAATGTTTTTAAATAAATTAAGGAACATTGTACACACTTACAGCCATGATCAAAGGATCTGCTATGGAACTTGGCACCCGTTAGATATCAATTCTTTTGTCGCTGAGGCCGACTACTCCGAAGGTCGTTTTTGTTCTATCGAACTTGGCCCTTTTTTAGCCTACTTTCCCGTAAAAGTAAAAAAAAATAATAATAAAGCATGAAAGAAGGCTTAATGTATCGTGAAAATATCGTTAAAAATCAAGAAAAGTCAAAAATAAGTGAAGTAATTAAATAAAGATTGAAAAATAAAAAATTTGAAAGTAGGGTATTGAGATGGGGAAAAAGTGTGTCTGTCGGTCTGTCCCCCCCTAATAACTTTTGAACGAATTGTCCGATTGGAAAAATTCTTTTTGCATTCGAAAGATCTCGGCGAGGACATCTCATTTCTATATTTTACTTTTTGATTTGAACAATTTTTTGTTCCATTTTGAACAGTTCAAAAAATTTTAACATTAGCGCCTATGGACAAAATTGAAGCAAATTCTGTAAACTCTGGGCACAAGAGCCAAGTTCCTATTGCAAGCTTATTGAAAGGAGTTCTCGGCGTGAAATATTGATTTGAACAGTTTTTGTTCCTTTTTGAACAGTTCAAAAAATTAACACAGAGCTTACGGGGAAATTTCAACCCTATATAAATCCTGATCTAACGGACCGATTTGCTTGGAACAAACTTTATCGGAAAGCTCTTATAACGTAGAACATGTAGAAATAGAAAGTTTATCCAGAACTTACGAGCCTATTTTGCTATGAAATTTTTTGATCGGGATTTTCAAGGATATTTCTCAGTGACTCAATGAGTGAAATAATGAATGAATGAATAAATGAAAGAGTGAAAGAATAAATCAATGAATAAATGAATGAGGAAAAGAATGAATGAATAAATGAAAATATAAATAAATGAGTGAATAAATACATGAATGCGTAAATGAATGAATAAACACGTGAATGAGGTAACGAATGAATGAATAAATGCATGGCTGAATAAATGAAAGAATGAATGAGTGAGTGAATGAATATGTATTATCCGTTGAAAAAGGTATATTTTCAATAATTAGAACTAAAGATAAATAAGAAAGAGAGAGAAAGAGATAGCTAGATTATAAATTTGAATTTGGTGTATACGGGAAAGTAGGCTCGTATAGTTCTAGACGGAACTTCTTGTTCACATTTATGTTTTGTTGGGATATCATTAATTTTTGAAAAGCTAAAATGGGTGTTTTTATATTGACGATAAGTTATACTAAATTAAACCAAGCTGAATAGTCGCTATGAATTATTTAAGATTTTTTTTCGCTTGTTTACATTTCTCCGTAATAAGTCTGTAAATCCATCTTTACTTAATCTTTTATTTAAAACGTTGAAAAGTTCTGTATAACTACGACACTGGATTCTTTGTTCTCAGCTTGAGTTTAGCCTTAAGGCGAAACATTAAAGCGGAAAGTGAATTTCAATACATCAATTATTTTCCTTCAAGCGCGAGAGAGTATTGTTTATGTTTGCGGCAGAAAAATATGGCTGCCGTTTGCAGTCGTTAGCTATGATGCTACTTATGAGTATGCTAGTAACTTCGAAGATAATGTAATTTTTTTAAGTTTCGGATTTTTTCCTGTATACATGCCAAATTGTCTACCTTGATACCAAGTTTCAAGTTTCTAAGTCCCCTAGAAGTAGGTTAGGTTTTTGATGAGTGAGTGAGTGAGTGATAAAACCAGACCTTAATAATTTCATAAACATAAGAGGTACATCAATGAAATTTGACATTCTCGAGGTTAAGGGGATCGCTATTACACGTACAAAATTCAAGTATGTAGGTCTAATAGTTTTTGGGTAATGGTGGGGTCAAAAGCAGCTCGAAATGGTTCGAGTAAATATACACATTGGCCGGTGTCGCCGTTTCTTAATTTGGCTGGCTTTCTGAACTTGGCGGACACACTGCCGTGTGTCTAGATTATTGTGTCACAAATCACAAAATGTCATTAAAAGTTCAAAAATAAAATTGGATGGGATCTTGCAAGTACATATGCTTATGCAATATAGTGTGACATGTAACAGGGGGGGGTAGGTGTAACATTTTGAGACAAAGAGTGGGAGAGGGTGAAATATATATTACAAACATGTGACATCGTTCAGGAACAGCCCCTCTGGCCGTGGGTTCAGCTTCATAAATATTCATTTAGGACTTCCTTCCCTAAGAGGGAGAAAATTAGGAAAAACCATGACTACGTGGTACTTTCTTCTCCACTGCATGTGACATTGTTAACAAGGGAAGAAGCAGACAATTTTCTTAAAAGTGCATTTTGCTATCTTCCAATTTAAAGTTCGTCCAAAACTTAATTAAAAAGCATCAGAGAAAGCTTGATACGAAGCAAAAAGAACACCCATGCTGAACATAAATAAAGGAATATTTTCAGTTCATTAATTTCATTTCTAAAGCTGCTTTGGCAACAAATGAATATAATGGAATCCGCATACCACCAAGTCAACGAAAGGGCTGCCAGGCGGAAAGAGAGAAGACACTCGGACAAATAAATCTCCAGTAATTTGGCAAGTTTTGATACGCTTGGCTGATTTAGTAGGAAACAGGATGTTAGAAGTGGCAATTAAAGATAAAACACGCAAAAAGTGATTTCATAAATATGTAAACATGTTTCTTGAACTAAAAGGAAATAATTTCAGGTTTCGCGAGTACAAACTTCGAAAAATAAACACACTGTACCACTTTTTTTTTTTTTTTTTTTTTCAGTTTTCTCATTTCTGTGAGTCAGAATTGAAATTCTAAAAATACTCTACTCAGAAGAAATTCTAATCTTTTTTGGAAAAGCTTTTCTAAAATAATTAAGTAGCTGTAGCGGAAAGAATTTGATTACACAGATTTATTTTAGAAGACGCGGAAATGTTTGATCTAATTCGGTGATTCTCAACCACTGTGCCGCGGCACTTTTGTGAACCGCCAAATTTTAATTACGCGTAAAGTTGTAGTATATATAATATTTTATTTTACATTCAAAATAATTACTACAAACTTTTTTAGTTTATTATGCGTAAGTAAACAACTTTTAAACTTATCTTTTTCTTTGTGTGCCGCCAAATTTAGAAATCGTAAACAGTGTGCCGCAAAAAAAAAAAAAAAGTTGAGAATCACTGATCTAATTATTAACAAATGTATCTGGCAATTGCCGGATTTCTCAAATTTTGCACCAAAAAACTATCTCCGATTTTTTTTTTATTTTTTTTTATGGTGGTTATGCTAGGCAGATAAAACATTCGCTTTTTTTTGCCAAATTTGTTCTGAAATAAAAAAGAAGTTGAAGCGACGCAACTCAAAAAAAAATCCACGATTTAAAATATTTAAAATATTCCCTTGGGTTCAGAAACATCGCCAAAAGCCGGAAAACACTCACTGAGAAATATGTTTTATCCCTGCCCCCCTTTATTTCTTAAACTATAAGAGGATATGAATTGCAAATTCCATTCTTTGGCTCTTAAATGTTTAAAATGTAGTAAGATTCATTCAATTCACATGACTCACAAGGGAATATGGTTGCAACATATATCAGCAATCGCATTTTTCGCATTGTGCATTCTTAGAAATTTATTGCATTGCATATTATTCCCAGAATTTTATCTCCTTACAGCATATAGTACCACCATTTGAGTTAGACATGTATTACTCGCAAGAATTTGTTGCATTAAGTGCACGTCCATTATTTATTCTTTGAAGTTTATGACTTCAAAAATAAACTTGCTTATACGACCTTCCCGAATAAATAATCACTCTTTCTATATATTGAGAGCTTATATGTTTTTCATTTGACTAAAACTAAATTCAGTTTATAATTTTGCTACACCTTGATTCAAACGATATTTAAGGGAAAATTCTTAGTAGAATATTCTGTGCAGTCCAATTAGATCCACTATAAAACTAAATGCAGTTCATATTTTTGCTACATCATGATAAAAACCATATTTGAGGGAAAATTCTGAGTAGAATATTCTGTGCAGTTCAATTTGATCCACTAAAACTAAATTCAGTTTACATTTTTGCTACATCACGATAAAAACCATATTTGAGGGAAAATTCTTCGTAGAATATTCTGCGTAGTCCAATTTGATTCACTAAAACTAAATTCAGTTTTCACTTTTGCTACACCTTGATTAAAACCACGTTCAAGAGAAAGTTTCCTGTAGAGTATTCCGTGTAATCAAATTAGACATGTCGTTAATATAATAACCAACAGCATTAAATAAATAACAAAAGGCCACATGACTGTTAATGAATCAAAAATAAATTATTCATGCGCCATAAGTGCAATCGTCGCTTCATATCCAATTACTACATCCGCTTGTGACCCAATACTCATCTTCGAAGAGCCCTGCCCATTAGCAACGTGCCTCCCGGAATAGAAATCAACAAGTGTTCAGGCAGGTGAGAAAGTTACGCGACTATTATTACCTGACTGGGGAAATCGATTAATGGTGAATGGAATTGAAATGTTTCAACGATGGGTGAATTTAGGAAGTTAATGGATGAAACAAGCGAATTGTGCTACGTTTTACCAACCTCATATTGTCGTAATATTTGGTAAAGCATGAATAATATTCTGACATTATTTTATGCTCCGTAAGTTGGAAATGTGCTGACCAGAAGTTACATGAATTTTTGAAATCCATTTTGTATTTGTATGAAAGGTGAAAAACGAAAATGTGTACTTTGTAACCCATTAGAATCGGGTATCTTGGAGCGGAGCAGCAGCAAAGAAATTTCATTTGCTCCACTACTTCGATTTTAAAAAAAAAAAAATATTCTCACATCAAAAAATCATCTATCAGAGAATTGGTACCGTTTTTTTTTTTTTTTTTTTTATTTGGTATTTACGAATGACAAATGATCCCGTCAATCATTTTCGTAAAATTTAAAAAACGTAGCCGAAATGACATATGCCGCCAATAATGGGAAAAAGAACGTTTCCGCGGAATTGAACATTTCAAGCGCCAAACTTTGGCATCAATTTTTTCGCCAATTTATCGGTCGACGGGAAAATACTTAAGTACCAACAAAAAAGGTACCAATTAACTAAAAAAACAAGACAAATAATACAATTAAAACACTTCGAAGCACGGAGCGGAGCAGCTAAAAAAAAGTGGCTGGTTCTCGCTCCAGGTACTTGCCCTTGCGTTATAAAAGGGGAAGCACCGAATAAATGCAATTCCTTTCAAGACGTTGCTGTTCTCGAGTTGGAAGGTTTCGAATGCCACTTGGGTATCCAAGCTTGCCTTCTGTTGAATAGATGAGCACCACAACGGTGGAAGTACGACTTGGCTCATACTGTGTTTGACTGCCACCAGATGGAACCACCTTCTTTTTTCAACCTAAGAGTGAAGGGAAGGGAAATTTCTCACCCTTCGGTACACTGGAACTTCAGAGATTTCAACTGATGTTAAAACACTAAGATGAAACGGAACAGCTTTCCTTCGTTCTCCGCACATTTCATTGAAGAATCTATTGTTTCGTCTTGTATAGTTAAAACCACTAATGTAAGAGCTTTTCGTAAAAAGATCAATTGTTCAATTGTTATTGAGGGGTGCGGGCGGGGAGAGAGAAAAGATTTTTAAAAAGTAAAGAGAAAGTAAGTATCTTTCCGATTCCATATTTTTAAAAAATATTCCTTACTAATACAAATGTTTATTTCTAAAACGTAAAATGGCATTTTAGAAAATATTGATAATAAAATCTTATTTCTAGGAGGTACCCTTTAAAAATTCAACAGAGTTTACGAAAAATCACACCAAATTGAATGGCAAAACCAACTATTTAGTGTAAGTATTACAAAATTGTAATTAAATTCAACTTTGTTAAACGACGCAATTACAAAACACCTATTACATTTGCACAAGCCACAACTCGATCGGTATTATTATGAAACCTCGCGGTGTCAAGCATGACGAGTTGGCACGTTAACAGCTATTACGAAGTGAACTTGGGCTTGGCATTCTAATGAGAATACGATAAAACAGAATGTAAACACGGAAGTTCCAGTTTCAATATGAAAACTTACAGAAATACTTCCATGAATTAACAATTTAATGTTGAATATTAAAAATAATGACTTTCCCTGATATTCAGAAGCATTACAGAAGGAAAAATTAAAAGATGAACAGGCTGCAATTTTGACTGGTAGTTAAAACGTAATATCAATGGCGAAAGCGATGTTTTTTCCCGAGGGAGCGCGGCGGAGGTTGGCTCATAAGGGTCATTCATGAATGACGACACACGTTTTCTCAATGTATTTGACCCTTCTCGCCCCTTTGTCACAAAATATCACACATCACCCCCCCCCCCCCACCGGCACATGGCCACCCTATATTAAGTAAGCATATATATGCAGTTCAGAAGCAAACCACCATATTTTTTGACCTATTTATAGACCATATTTTCGATCTTATTTTTGAGCTTTTAGTGACATTGTACTTAATTTGTATAAAGTGAAATTAAGGTTTACAACAAAAAACAAAAACATAATATCAATTGTTCGAAGTATGTAAAAATTATTCCCTCTATTTGTTCTTTTTAGTGCAAAGTCAATTCACACCATAATCCGCATCGAAGTTGTCGATACAAAATGAAACCTGTGAGAATACAAAGTAAAGAATTAAAAATAAATGACATAAAAAGATTTAATCTTCTGACTTTAAATGTTTTTGTTTTAACCAAAATATGATGTCACACTTCTAGCTACCCCCCCCCTCCCAGTGGCGTGACCCGGATTTTAGAGGGGGGGGGGGTTCGTGAGAAGTCGGCTAATTTCATTTTTTCCAAGAAAAATGGGTCAAATTCTAGACAATCTTTACCATTTCAGGGGGGTTTTAACCCCAAAACCACCTCCTTAGCTACGCCAGTGCCCCCTCCCCTCTCCTTGTCACAAACTGTCACTATTTCATATTCACAAAATTACAACTGTAATGGGACTTCATAAATTATCATTCCCATTTTTCAGCAGCCTGGATACACAGATTTCAAATTTGTTTACAAAACTATAAAACGAAACAAGTAAGTTTTACAGATTTGAAAATCGTGCCGAAATATGCCTTTCGAGGTAAAATGCAGGTGAATGATGAAAATATTATTCCAACTAAAACTAAAATTATGCTTGAAGCATAATAAATAAAACATTTTGTTTGATGTGTGTTCTGCTAAACAACGTGAACTAGTATTTAGAAAAAAGTTAAAAAAAGAAATACATATAATATATCGTATGTCCTCGGAAGAAAAACAACATACAGAGACTAAAACGATATAATAAAGTAAATCACAGTACGTACCCAAAATATGAAGTTGATCAACACAACCACGTATTTAATGCACGCCAAACATCCTTTTACAGCCATCGCAACACTTCAAACTTTTCTAGACGTGAATTTAAAAAAAAGAAAGATTCTCAGAAGTATCCAACACTGTTTTTACTCCGGCGAGAGACTCGAAATAACTGCGCTCCGATGAAAGACGAAAGTTTCATCATTCGATAGAAAGAAAACATCATTGTAACCGGATTGGCTAGAGCAAAGCGTCTCCTCCCACGCGTTTTTACTGCTGCCATCTATTGAATTAGTAGCACACTAATATCTAGAATTTAATAAAAATTATGTAATCTTGTATCCATCATTAACAAGAAGAAGGAAAATATTATGTTACGTTGTTGTATTTTTTATAATGAGCAACTAAGTTTTAAGAGCTTTATAACTAGTTTTAAGTAGTAAAGATGCTTTGGAAGCATAAAATACTTTAAACTTTACTCGGGAAAACTTCAACCGTACTTTCGAAAATTATAAATATTGGTCGATCCAAAACTTTGGGAAAGTTTAAATAATTGCTTGTTTTGCATTTTTCTGCAATTTCAGGAGTAATTCAACGAAGCACGATTATCAAATCAGAAACTTAGAATTAGTTAGAGGATGATTAAGAAACCAAGATATAAATAGTATGTATATATCTTTTTTAAAGGATGCGAATATCAGTTGATAAAAATTTGCAGTCTACATTAAAAAAACAAAAAACAAAGCAGGAAATTTAATGTAAAAATTTTCTATTTTAATATTAATCCAGACCATGATAAGCGGTGTCACCGCAAAAATAAAAGTTAGAAAGTAAAATTATATATATATACTATATACATATACGTGCAAAATAAAAACAACTACCATTTCGCCCATATGTCGCGTAAAATTATGTCACTATAAATTAGAAACTTTGGAATTTTAAATTATTTTAAATGAAAATATATTACTAGGCCCATGCCAAGCCTGTTTAGCTCCGTCGTGCGAATCAATACTAAACGCCTTTCTGTGTTGAAAAGGAACTTGGTTTTTTTCCCTAAAAAACCCAACTTAAGAGTTTTCCGAGCTTGATTGTTTTTTTTTTTTTCCTGGCTTTATTGCTTTTTTTTCTTTCAAGATTTTATTTATTTATTTATTTGCTTATTTTATTTATTTTAATTGATTTATTATTTTTTTATATTATAAGGTTATTTCATCTTTTACTTCGACGGCCCGGCGCTTTTTTGACCTTGCACTATGAACGACGCAAGACGTCTTACTGAATATTACAGTTAAATTGAAAATAATAATTTTCTAAATTGTACAAGAAATAGTAGATCGTTTTGCATTTAAACCAAACTGATTTTATTTTATTTTATTCAATGCTCATTACAATAAGTGTAGCAGCAAGGCCGTAGCCAGAAATTTTTTTCGGGCTGGGGGGGGGGGAATTCTTTGTTTTATTACGTTCAAAACAATAGAGAAAATCGATTAATTTTAAATAGTTTTAAATAGTTTTAAATTAGTCAAACAGAGTTAAATCATACACTATAGATTGTGTGTAACTGGTGTTTGACTTTGTCAATAATTTTAAATTTGTCAAATATTTTCTATTACAACGATTTTCTAGAAATTTTAATATTCGGCTTCGGCCTGAAAGAAGTGGCCGAATATTCGATATTCGCATATATCACTATTCGTTACATCCCTAGTATGTATCTGTGTGTGAATGAACGCTTTTTGTTCTCGAGGGGGGATGGCTTTTATTCAAAAAATAGTGATCGGAACCGAATGATACTCGGTATAAGATGCTGACTGCTATGTCTCAAAAATTAATTAAAAAAGTATGAAAATAAATGGTATACTATGAGACCCTGAGTGAGATTAGTGCTGCGGATTGCTCTTTGGTGACAATCGCTCTAAGGGGCCGTTCATAAATGATGTCACGCTTTTCCCACATATATTTGACTCCCCTCCCTCCTTTGTCACACTTCAGCGGACCCCCCTCCCCCTTTGTCACATGTGACGCTATGTTGCATAATGCACGATGTCACACTTCTTGTTACCTCCTCCTCTCCCTTTGTCACAATTTCACGAACGTGAAATTGTGACGAAGTAATAACTCCCCCTCGAAACGTGACATCATTTATGAATGATCCCTAAGAGGTAGCTCAATAAGTAATGCGTTGATTCAAACAAAAATTGCTTTCTGGATGAATCATGGAAGTTTTTATTGAAAGATTTTCAGCGCCATTTGCTTGAAGGGTTGATGAGCAATCAAACATTCTTGTCGGTGAGTGTGACTGCTTCTTTTCTTTTCAAAAAGTAATTGAAAAAATAACAAAATAAAATGGTATAAGGTAAATGACCCTGTAGTGGACACAGTTAAGAAAATGTTCGTACTCTTTTACGTGGCAAATTTTTTCCAAGGGACCTACATCAACATTTGCATATTTAGCCAATCGCCCAACTATTTCTCTAAAAATGAATTACCTATAAAATGTCATTTGATGGAAAATTGGGATTTTTACGTCCAATTTACTAAACGCTTCATTTGTATCCATCGTGGACATTTATAAGACACGTATTTGCATTAGTAGTGGACAGAAATGAATATAATCTATTTTATGCTATTAACTTGGAGAAATAATTTTAAAAATGACTAAAGGACCATTCATAAATAAGGTAGTGGCTCTATTCATAAATGTCACGCTTTTTTCCCTTACATTTTCCCCAAATTCCTAACTTTCTTATGGATCGGCTTTAGTCAAGAGCAGCAAATGTGACCGCTGTAAATATTATGATCCATGTATACTTGCATTGTTACTCCAAGCCCACTTTAGTTCTATTAACCAGCACTAGGAATCGTTCGCTATAGGTTCTGATAATTTCATTCAAGTTTAATGTTATATTCGCTTATTTTTGGAGCTTAAAGATCTAAGTGTCCACTACCGGGTCATTCACCTTACTGTTAGATCCTGAGCAAGATTAGTGTGGATTTCGTTTTCGTGATAATCGCTCTAAGGGGTATCTCAAGAAGTAATGTAAGGAATTACGCAAAGGTTCGTATATTCATGATCCGAAGAGAAGTAAAGGAAGGGCTCAGAGACAGGCCCGTCATTTCAACATTTTCCAAAGGGTTGGGGGTGGGGGCAAAGTAGGGGTGGATTGGGAAGAAAATTCGGCCCTGGCATATTTCAAATAGACCGACCCTAAGGAAGGGACATTACCAGGGTTCAGAAAATGAATGGCCCCTCACCGTCAGATTAGATCCCAATCCCCCACCACCCAAAAACTTTTGGAAATTTACTCACAAAAAACTTTGATTTTTAGCAACATTTCAAAGATAATTCTAGCTTCCAATTTTTTAAAAGTGCTTTTTAATAAGATTTCAGAATCACAACAAGAATTGCAGCAATTTACAAGAAGATACGTAGAGTTGAAGAATAAACTGCTTCCCAGGTCTCTACCAAAATTATTTATTGGTTTATTCTTTAAATCCCGCTTATGTAGTACATTAAAATATACATATACATACATACATTAACCCCTTGCGACTTTCGGTACCCAATTGGGTACATTTTAACATACTGTTTATTAACTACTTTTTGGGCAATTTGAAAGCTAAAACACCCCCAATTGTTTTTGAAATCAATCAACAGATAGTTTACTTCGTTTTAAGGATGGAAAACATGGAAATTGGGGATTAATTACTATTTAAACTAATTATTAATTTTAAAAAATTTTTGGTTATTTTGTTTCGTAATCATTTTTTAATCAGAGAACCAAAAAATTGCATCAAAATTGCTTGTGCTTAGTTCCGGGGTCTGAAGAGAATAATAATAATATGAGTCGCAGACGTGAAGTTCACTCTCAAACGAAAATTTTCTCTTTAAAAATTCAACTAATTAGCATGATTTGAAAATATATATACAGATTTAGAACTTTGTATGTACTTTTTTAAACTTTGCAAAAGGCAGGGTGGTGGAGATAATTGCCACTGAATGATCCTCTTCAATGACGGCTACTCTTCCGATAGATATTTCGCGACAAACTGCCAACTCCTGTATTGCCTTATTTTGTAAAGAATAAATGGGACATAGTACCGTCTAAATTTAGCCTCTGTTTAATTCCCAACGGTGGCTTCGACCATCACGAAAGGAAGATCCAAATTTTATTGGGTCACTCTCTCATCAAGCGTCGCTAAGTCATTACCATTCGCAATTAAATGATTAAATTCTGCGGAGTGCGAATTTCTTTGATCAGAAGTTGTATAAGTTATCACTTAGCTCTTCAGACAAACGATCGTTAATTAATTTAAGCCTTGCAGGTAACTTCAACTGTAAGTTCTTGTCATTTTACTTCAATTACAGTTAAAAAAAAAAAAACATAAGATTTAATAAATCAATCAGATCTGATTAAAGCAATGTTAACAAAGTGTTCAAAGTTTTTCACGTCTAACTTGAAGGATGCTTTTTAAATTAAGGTCATCGGATTTGAATACTGCTCACATTGATATTTTTGGGTATGTGTGCTATGAAAGTTTCCTGTGTAGTCTGGCGGTTCATAAATGCCACACTTTTTTTTCCTCAATATTATTTGATCCCGACCCCCTCGTTACATGTAACGCTACATTACATGCGTACTTGCAGTTCAGAAATAAAGCATTACGTCAGAAAGAGAACATTATTCCAATTTATTTTTCAAGCTTTAAAAGTTTGAAAAATTAAAAAAAAAAATCATTATAAAAAGCTAAAGTTACTTCTGGTGAAATTCTGAATCCAACAGTTTTTCTTTTTTCTGTAATACTTCACCCAAAAAAGCACTATAGTTCGCGCGTTTACATACTTCAAACATACGCCAATACAAAAATGAGTTTTATTTATAGAGATTTTCGGGGGAAAAGTTATAAATTCAAGTAGGCAAAGTTATAAATTCAAGCTATGCTATTGTGGCTGTACAACTACCTGGAATCGCGGTGCACTCACACTTCCCCTTCCCTCCAAGCGCGCCATTTCTCCGACCGCGCCATCTCACCAGATTTTACCTCATAAAATATCAAAACAGATATGATTCGATAGTAGGAGCTTATATAGTGTCATTTTCTGCAGTCAGAACCATTGTTTTACAGTAGAATGCCGTTTATACGGCGCTTTCACTTAGTATACGACGTTTTAGTGTGGTCCAAATTCTTGGATTTATTCAGAAGGATAATTAGTTTATACATTGTTTCTCAATAGTGCTTTCGGCGTCGTATAAACCAGCGGTTCCCAAACTGTGGTACGCGTACCACTAGTGGTACGCTAAGCCTCTCCTGGTGGTACGCGTGCAAGCCAAAAGATCTATCTACAATCTATTAGTGTTCTATTCTATATAATAAAGTTATATTAGCAGTGGTACGCGAAATGGTTTGCAAGAAAAATGGTGGTACGTGAAAACAAAAGATTGGGAACCGCTGGTATAAACGATACTTAGGCTTGCCATTTGTTGGTTAGTGAAACCGGGAGGCATTAATATAGGAATATAGGTAGATGTAATACCCCCCCCCCCCAGTAGCGGGGGGAATTTTAAAAAAAATAAAAGCAAAATGGTGAGTTTTAAGCTTTGTAACGTCTTCTTGGCGACCGCATCCGGTCAGAAGGGGCATCCGGTCCTTTTTGCCTCGTTCCGATGCATCCACTTCCCTTCGGTTCCTTTTTATGTTATCTGCGTCGAGAAAACACGAGACTTCAAAATCCAGATGTTTGCTGACTCTTTCCGTCCGAATTTGGCCCCTGACCTCTGGCATCCGTTTTTAGCCCAAAATCTATTTCCGTTCCCAGGGTTGTGTGCCCGCCGACAAAAGGGGCGGCCGCATCCCTCTCTCTATTTTATCTGAAAGGGGGCTGGCCGGTTTCCGGAGTCCAGGCCAACGGACATGTGAGAAGGAGTAAGAAAATTCTGAATTCGAGGAGAACATCTTTTGACGACGAGAGAAACGGACGTGTTCCGTCCAGCTCTGTCACTGTCTACCAACCCTAAGTTTTAATGAAGCTGTAAATAATATGTAAATAAAATCTTGTTAAGTTTTACCATCGAAGTCATGCTTTACCACTCGGCATATACACAAGTCCTCACTACGTTACAGCTTATTTTGGTGTTCAGCGGTGCGATGCGTAGACAGTGATAAAAAGTATCCGATTTCTCCCTTCTCCATGAATACAAACGAATGCTTGCCTTTCGAAAGGAGATGTTTCTGCACCCCGCAGAGAAGATAAACTCGCCCCCGAGTGAATGAGGAGGTTCGACCCTGCTGAGAGCTTGCGGTTGAATCGAAGGAGGAAAATCTCCGAGAAGTGCTTCGTCTGTTCCCTTTTCGTTTTTGATGAAAAAAAATTTGTTGTGCTTTGCGAACATCCAGTTTGCAGTTGGGAAACATCCGTTTCCCCGTGTCATTTCGTGTTGCAGCTATCCTGGCTGAAAAGAAGAAAAAATTTTGTTGTGCTTTGCGAACATCCAGTTTGCAGTTTGGAAACTTTCGTTTCCCCGTGTCATTTCGTGTTGCAGCCACCCTGGCTAAAGTTTTGCAGTTTCAAAACAACCTGTTTCAAGAATTTTGTGTTACGGCCATCCTGGCTACGTGTTGAAGTTCTTTTATATTGCAGTCACCCTGACTGATATGAAGAAATCCGTTTTCAACAATTTTCTGAGAGTAGGAGATATCCGGTTCTCCGAAGAATAGTCAAATAGAATTTGAAATTTTCGCTGAACCCATCAGTGCGCGTGTATGTGTTTGTGTGTGAAAAAAAAAAATGTGTTCCAAATAGGATTACCAATGCTGCAGAGAGGACAACCATCAAGCGTGAGTATCTTTTTCTGAAATTGTTGGTTGTGAGTTAAATTTTCTAAAATTAAACAGTGCATTTGCTTGATAAAGTCATTTTCTCTTGAATTGCTTTAAAATCATGTCAGTGTGTTAATTGTAGAATAATTCAATGCATGTGGAATTACCCTGAGGTAAACAATTAGAGTACTATATTGTTTTGTTTATAATTTCATTTTGATTTGTGAAAAATTTTTGTAGTGATTTAATTCCTTAAGTATGGCATTTTTAAATAAATTAAAAAAGGAAGATTTGCAAAATCTTGCATCAGAGCTTCGTATAGAGGTTACACCTATGTTAAAAAAAATAGATTTGGTCGACTTGATCACCGGAAATGCAAGGTACGAGGAAAACCTAGTTAAGGATTTTGCTGATGAGATTGTTCAAACTAGACTCGAAAGGGAAAGAGAGGAAAAAGACAGGGTTGAAAGAGAGAAGGAAAGGGAAATACAAAAAGAAAGAGAGCAAAGAGAGTTCGATCTGGCAAAAAATGGATCGCCAAATCGCATTAACTGGAAGTGGAGTTACCAATAATTCCCCTATCAAAATTGTGCAACCTAATATACAAAATCTAATCCCGAAATTTGATCCTGCACAAAGTGACATAGCCCTCTATTTAACAATGTTCGAACGGCAAATTAGAAGATCTGGGATGGAGGAAAATGATTGGGCCTCTCCATTAACTCCGCTGTTACCCCTCGATATCAGGCAACTCATTGCTCGGGAGCCCGATGAGGATGCAGAGGATTATTCCTTTGTAAAAAATCTGCTGTTGAAGAGATATAAATTAAGTGCGGAAAGCTTCCGGAAAAAATGTGTACAACACCAGAAAGGTGAAAATGGTACCTGGAAGGACTATGTGTTCGAATTAAAGAACTACTTAAACGAATGGGTGCACAGCTTAGATGTGAGCGATTTCGAGGGCCTGAAAGATTTAATGGCAGCCGATCAACTGAAAAAGCGAACATCAGCTGAAGCTAAAGATCACTTCATAGATGATTGGGCTACTATTAAATCTTCGTCAAAGTTAGCGGAAATGTTAGACAAGTACGACGAAGTCAGGAGATTTAGAAACCCTAATTCCGAAAAAAAGAAAACTGGCCAAAACCCTTTCCCAAAAAAGACAGAATTGCAATATGGTGGTAAACCCCGGAACCGGTCTCCCCCTCGGAAATCGGATCGTGTTATCAGCGACAACTTTGAACGGCGACGTTTCCCCCGCTGCTTTCATGGAGGTAGCGCATTTATGGCCGTCCTGTCCAAAGAATAAAAAGAGATCCCCTGTAGTGACAGAGAAAGTCAATTACTTGAAAATCCTCGCAGGAGAAGACTTATTAACTCCTTTCATAAGTGACGGAACTGTAAACTCGTATCCAATAAAAATTTTGCGCGACACGGGAAGTACAATTGACGTGATAGCCAGAAAGTACGTGGATCTTGAGGATTTTACTGGGGAAAATGTTAGGTTACAAACACCGTTAGACAAAAACCAGGTTTGTTTACCCCTCGCTTATGTTTAGCTTGAAGGAAGGTTCGGAAAACTGAAGACGAAAGCGGCCGTTATTCAGGACGAATTGGATCAGGGCCGGTATTTGTTAGGCAACAGAACTGCCTCCTTAATAGAAAATTTTGCGAAGCAAAGTTCGGGGGTAGCCGTACTAAATGCGGTAACAACGCGTGCGCAAGCTCGTGGAAAAGAGAAGATCCTAACAATAAATGAAGGAAGTACGTCCGCGCAAATCAGTGTTTCAGAAGATAAAACTCCCGCTTTACAGGTAATGACAAGCGAGAGTCTAGAAATTCCCGCACTTAACATAAACTCTCCGGAATTGTCTTTGGCTCAGATAAGCCCTGCCGACTTTAAGTTGGCGCAAAGGGAGTGCACTAACCTAAAACCTTTGTTTGATCTGGCAAAGAAAGATACGGGCACGAAAGGAAAAAAAATATTATTGCGTTGAAAATGGGTTATTGTTCAGGTTGCAAGAAGACCATTTGGGTAACACTAAGAAATTAGTTGTTGTCCCTGAAAAATTACGGAACAAAATACAAGCTCTCTGTCACGAGGGTACTTCTGCGCATTTAGGCATGACGAAATCCAAAGACAAATTGAATCAGTATTTTTTTTGGCCAGGCTGCCACATGCAAATGGAGGACTTCATACGATCCTGTGATGAATGTCAGAGGGCCGGGAAGCCAAAAGATAAAAGGAAAGTCCCCTTAAAATTGGTTCCTGTCATCCAGGAAATATTTTATCGAATAAATATAGACGCCTGTGGTCCCCTGCCGTTGACGCCCAGTGGAAAAAGGTACATAATCACGGCAATATGCATGTCGTCAAAATATCCCGAGGTTATACCCGTAACTGACATAGGGTCGGTTACGGTCATAGATGCCTTGCTGACGATTTTTAGCCGTATGGGGTTTCCCCACGAGATTCAGTGCGACCAGGGCAGATCGTTCACTAGTGGCTTGACGACTGAATTTTTTGAACGTTTTGGCATTAAAGTGCATCACAGCTCTGTCAGCCATCCTGAATCAAACCCCGTGGAAAGATTTCACCGAACGGTTAAGAGGCTCTTACGGGCTATTTGTTTGGAGTCTGGTCCCGATTGGGAAACAAATCTACCTCTATGCGGCCGCATCCCTCTCTCTATTTTATCTGAAAGGGGGCTGGACGGTTTCCGGAGTCCAGGCCAACGGACATGTGAGAAGGAGTAAGAAAATTCTGAATTCGAGGAGAACATCTTTTGACGACGAGAGAAACGGACGTGTTCCGTCCAGCTCTGTCACTGTCTACCAACCCTAAGTTTTAATGAAGCTGTAAATAATATGTAAATAAAATCTTGTTAAGTTTTACCATCGAAGTCATGCTTTACCACTCGGCATATACACAAGTCCTCACTACGTTACAGCCTTTTTTTAAGCTTCGCAAGTAACGGGAGAGGAGAATCTGGAACCCTAAATTGAATAAATATTGTCTACCCACCTTATTAAAAATAAGGAATTTTTGCTACATAATTTACTTAGAAAGATTTTTTTCCCTTTTTAATGAGATTTTTTTCTGGTCTACCATCTAGAAAGAAGGGTTAGCAAAATAAAGTTTAATACTTATGTCTTATTTTTTTAAATTACAACTTTTTGTCTAACTGCAAAAACCATTTCAAAAAAACATTTTTGTCAAACTAAAAAAGCAATTAATAAGTTAATACTGCTATTCTTTGTTTTCAACCCACTCATATTTCTGACTTGAATGTACTTTTTTCAAGATGTCTTTGTTAAGCTTGACTTTTTCATAAAAGTCAGTCCCAAGAAAACGCCAAAATTTATTTTACATACAATCAATGCTCTTGCAGTGGACTCCCTCATTAATGCTCTGTCATCTTAAAAATTCTTAATGTCTTCATAAAAGATAATTAAAAAAATAAATTCATTACTTTTTACATCTTACAGCCGTTTCCGGGACACTGATAAAACTGGGCGGGACACCAGGACAAGAACAAAATACCGGGACTGTCCCGGTCAAACCGGGATGTATGGCAAGCCTAACGATACTCCACCACTAATCGGTAAACGTGATGGCAAAAAACAAACCACAAAATCAAGTTTTAAATATTTTTATGTCTACTCACCATATTATGCATAGCATAGATCTTGTCACAGTAGCATTACATTACAAATCTGTACAATAAATAAATAAACACACACCGGCATAAACGATATCAATATCCACTAAACTTGCACTCCATGACGATTGTGGTTGTACTAAAATGAACACAGAGACCGCCCTGCACGGTACAGTCAAATGTCTAACAATTGTACAAAGTAATTACATTTCTACACTTCCCTGCATGAAAAGATCAACAGCGTAAACTAAATGGCGTTCTCAGCTGAAATTTTTATGAGATTTATACTTTATGATGGGAAAACAAAGATGAAATGAAAAATTACAACAGAAAAAAAAGAGATGCTATTTTGAACCTAGATTTCGTGGGGCTTGTCTTAGATGATCGAAACGAAATGCAATAAAAATCACATAAGGTTATTCATAGAAGAAAACGCACAATTTTTAAAATTTCCCTTTTATGCTGATTTGACACAGACGGC
Organism: Octonoba sinensis; assembly: GCA_038502835.1. Classification (NCBI taxonomy): domain Eukaryota; kingdom Metazoa; phylum Arthropoda; class Arachnida; order Araneae; family Uloboridae; genus Octonoba; species Octonoba sinensis. Next base: position 84,062,768 of record CM076605.1, on the reverse strand, counting down.
GACAGAAACAAAATCCTTGTCACAGCCTCCATTGCATCCAGCCGACAGGGTAGCGTAGTGGTAAGGCGCAGGTCTCGTACGCCCGGTGGATTTTCAAGATGCAAAAAATCGTCTGCGCCCATGTCATATGTCATATGCCATATAGAAGATCCCTTGAGTAGACATTTGGCTTAGACGCTCTCGGCTAAATTAAATTCATAGTGCAATCCGCATCAATTTGAGCTCAGGTGAAGCCATCTAGGGGAAACTGAGCATCAAAATCCTTAGTCGTGATGGCATTCGCGGACAGTGGTGCTACTTGAAAGAATGGAAGCCAATTTCCGAGGAATGCCCTAGGTCTGCAAAATGGTTAGTAACCATATGCAGCCCCGTTCAGTGGCGTACGCAGAATTTTTTCAAGGGGGTTTCATAATTTTCTGAAACTACTAAAAGAAATTCGAGAATATAATAAAGCACTATTATTTAGGGCTCAAGGGGGGTTTAAGCTCCTAACCCCCCTCCCCCTTGCGTACGACACTGGTCCGTTGGAATAAATAAATAAAACTTCATTGCATCTGCATCCAGTGGCGTTGCAAGGGTGCGCTTTCGGGGTTCAAACCACTCCATTAAGAATTCAAATTCAGCCAAAAAATAGCGTGTATTTTATTAAAATTATTCTTTTTTTTAAAAGTCTTTTTCCTACTTTCTGCGTTTATAAAAAGAAAGTACGGTACATGACCTCAATTTCAGAACTCGCGGGAAGCCGATCTTCCGGAATTACGGAAATTTCCGTCGGTTATGGGTTTACATACGTATGTTTAGCTCAAAAATATACCCATACCTTGATAAAACCCTGCACACGCCACTGATTGGTTGTACATAATTTTGCTAAACAGCCTTCGTTTTGCAAATCGCTTGCTGAATGGGTGTCCTTTTTCGACCATCATTAAAAATTACTTTCACCCAAAGAACCATACTTTGTTTAGGCCAGTATGACTTAACACATTGTGGATCAGACACAAATAACCTTCACTCATACTTATTTCCGGCCATTTAGAACAGCGCCTTTAAAACCCGGTGATTCTCGTGAACGGTCAGTTAGAATACGAAACAAATCACGAGAATTCTCGGGACCGGTCCACAGTGAGTTAAAATAGAATAAGAAAGCTTGTCTCTGTTGGTGTTATTGTAAAGTCATAGCAACAAACACGATGACAAGATATTTTGTAACCGTCGTGATCGCTGTGAAATCAGCATTACATGCCTCAACAACATCTTTTAACAAAAGGAAAAAATCATAGATACATTTTTTTCATTTCAGTTGAGTACTTGCATTATAAACACAAATAACATATGAATCTCTGAATAAAATTTCAAATTTATATTGATTATTTTCTTGTAAAACATAGACATTTATGAGTAGTTTAATTTCAAAATTGCATTTGGCAGTAGAGCGTTAAAAAAAAAAAAAATTCTTGCATACTGCGGGAAAAATATCGCTAAAAGTAAAACAAAAAGCTTTTTTTTTTTTTCTTTTTTTTTTTGTAAAAGATTCCCCCTGCTTTAATTAGTAGATTATTTCATGGATGGCATCATTTAAATCAATACCTATAGAAGAACAATTAACGATAAGGCAAATTTTATACTTTTTTAGCTTCCTTGTTGAAATCAAGACAAACAGCTGAACGTTTCGAGATAACTGTTTAACAGAAATGTTCGAATTAGTATGCATAACAGACAATATCTAGCACACATTATAAATGTATAGATAATAGCACATTTTTACCAGGAAAAAAGCAAGATGTTACGCTTAGGTAAATGTATTATTCTTTTGGAAAATTCAGAATAAAGCATAACTTCTGATTTTATAATCTATAGCAGGGGTGACCAACCTGCGGCTCTTTGAAAGGTTACTTGTGGCTCTCGATAAATGTACATAAAAAAAAAATGTGTTCCAATATTTAGCAAGAAAAACTCAACGAGTATATAAAAAAAGCTAGAAGGAATATTAACGGAATTCCAAAATAGATTTGAAATATTTTGAATCTTCTCTTGATTTTTTTCTGAATCCATTAGAAATTAGCATAATTCAAGGTGAGTTTTCAATTTCCAATGTAATTATTACCCTAAAAGCATTTGGAGAATTAATAGAGATGCAAGAAGATCAAGTTCTGCAATTAAAATATAAGTCTACGTCGAATACTGAATTTTGGAAAATTGTACCAGAATCGAATTATCCTGAATTAAAAAAGGCTGTTGTTGAATTATTTCAATATTCGGAACAACGTACTTATGCGAATCATTTTTATTCCACTTGAAAAGTTGTGAAATCCAAACACCGATTAGTATTAACTAACCAGCATCACAAAGGATTACTGAGAAGTGCTGTCACCAATTATTCACCAAATTTTAAAGAATTATCAAGAGAAGTAAAATAAATGTGTTTAATTTTTAATATTTAAATTCAATACACATATTTTCTACTTTTATTTATATGTTTTCAATAAATATAATTTCTGTAAAAAAAATTTAATGCCTTTTTGCATACCTTTTGAATACGTATTATATTGCGGCTCGCGAAAAATTTCAAATTTTGAAAAATGGCTCAGACTATCAAGGAGCCTGGCCACCCCTGATCTATAGCAATACAGCAGTAAGTTCAATGCAAATGCGAATATAATTTTGCTAAAACAACACACGAAATCGCATTCAATTCAACCTCCACTTAATCTACTTTCTTTTATTTTGATTAATTGTCTCTTTTTAGCAGTTAGTTCTGAGTTTGAAACCCTATGCCTTATTGACCTCTTGTAAAAGTTAACATGTTTGCATAGTTGACTGGTTCTTTATCAAAGGATTTTTGTACCGCTTTGCTTTGCACAAAAGATTTTTAAAAAGCAGAAAAATCATACGTAAAATCATGTCACCATGAATTACTTATGAATATAACAAACTCAGAATTGCTACTATTTCTTCATCAATTAAATAACTTGGATACATTACATGCTAATTGTGTTTGGTTTTTAATTTTGCACACACCACAAAAATTATGTTCAAATGTATTCTGTTTAGAAAAAAATCACACCAAAATTTACATCTACATGAATCGAAGTTAAAATTATCATTTATCAGCTCTGCTTCAAGTGCTATTCTGATATAATTTTTTTAAAATATTTTTCATTTAAATTTAGATTTAAATTTTTGAAATGAAAAAGCGACTTTTGGTTATGAAGAAACAAACGAATATCAGGATTTTCAAAAGCAACAGGCAACCATCAGACGAGTCATGGAATAACACATTCTCTTGCTCCTGGTTGTACCAAATGTGAGTCTGATACTTCATATAAAATTATATATGTGCGACGTAAAAAGCATGTAAGTTATTTGGTTGCAAAGTCCATCACCTTTGGAACTTTTAAGTAGTATGAGATCTTTCGATCTGGTTAGTTAGTTATTTCATAGATGGTGGGACTGAAATACTACTTGAAAGCTTTTTTCAGCGGTATCATCTGTGAAATAACTAAGTAACGAAAGCAGAAAATTTTTCACATTGGTATCAGTGGTTCAATAGTAGCAGGGACAATTTTAAACTGTACCATTTTTTTGCATTTTATTTTTCATAAATTTATTCAATTTTACTTATTTATCTTTTCTTAGAAAAAATACTATAAATAGTCAATATGAAATACACCTTCTTTCAAATATAAAAATGCAATTAAAAGGAGGTAAAATTAACAATATACTGATTTTATACAACAATAAACATAAATTATTTTTATAAATATTGAACAAGATTTAATTTTAAAAAATTCCTTTTAACTGAATTTGTACATTTAAAAATGCTAAACAAAGAGGAGAATTTGGTTCTCAAAAAAAAAAAAAAAAAATTTAAAAAGATGCAACAGATAAAATCTTTGGTAAATTTAAACAAACATGCAAAACTAACTATTCAACAAAATTTAACAAATTTAACAAAATATCAATAAAAATAAATGCAGCGTACTTAAAAAAGGAATCAGTACTGACAGTACACTTTTGCAGTTTGTCGCCGGGGAGTTATTTTCATACTACTTTACCAACAAATTTACAATGATTTTTCTTTCTTTTTTTTTTCATTTGAAGTAACTGCTCATTATTTCAAAAATTTTCTTTCTTTTTGACATTGCAACTTGAAGCCCACTGCAAACGTTTTATTTTAAATCATTTTCTGCATTTCAACTATGCAAACAGAAAACCAAATTTGTATTAACAGAAATAGAAAAAAATTAACTACAAAGTCCCTTGCTGAAGTTACAAGACAGAAAAAATATCTCCTTTTGTACATTGAATTTTCATTTAAATTGAAATTTTTTGCATTATACAAATACATTTTCTTCGATAATTTTTAATTTTTTCATTAATTTTGCATCTTAAGAGTTAAAATGCCTAAAGTTAGAGGGACAATTGTAGTAATGACTATGGAACCTAAGGTCTCCACCCCCAAATGTGACAGCCGTTTATTCACAAGTATGAACAATGTAACCAATCATTTTGTTTTAATTAATGAGCCATTTAGAAAAGAAATGCATTCTGGTTACAATGTATGTTATGCAGTTGTAGTTCTTGAAGCTCTTTCAATATCTAAATATTTCGACAAACTCTAAAAAGCTATCTTTTAATGTGAAATTATACCCTTAACAAAAGAAAACTGTAATTGTTACAAAAGAGTTTAAGTAGTTTTGATAATAAATACTAAATGCATAAATATTATTGCATCATTTATCACAATTTGTTATTGTTTAAATGGGTACTTACAAAATTCAGTGCCACTTTCAATTAACAGTGCTTTAAAAAAAAAGCTCTATTAAATGAACAACTTGAACAAGGATCCATTACATTTCTGTATATGTGAACTAATTATGACTGCAACGAACAAAACTAGCTAGTTTTTGCAACCCGGTTAAAATCTGCTATGCTAGCATCCCCAGATGAGGCATGCAGCAAACCTTTCAGAGTGGGCATCATATTCTGATGAGAGGTAGAGAAATATAAGTGACGATAGAACGGACCTAAAAAGGATTGTGCGCCATTCACAGACGTCAGACCCGGAGGATTGCATTCTAATGGATCCGACAGTTCTCTGTCATCACAAGGCAAGTGGCAGCTTTCTCGTTTAACTGGAAGCAGAGCTAGAGGAGCTGCCGTTTGGTTCGGAGCCTCTGCATTTGCTTGCAAAGTCACTGGTGTTGAACACAGGCCCTCCTGTGGAGATGCAGGAGGGGTATTGCTGTTAATGACAGAACTTGACGATAACGGAGTCTGCGGGTTTTCCGTGGATGCGGAAGTTTCGGCTTTTGTACAGTCGTGGAAGAAATGATCGGACTTGGCCAGGAACGACCGTCCGCATTTTGTACACGTAAAATTTGCACGAGCCTGCTCGTGTCTACGAAGATGAAGGTTCAGATTGCGTCGGTTTCCGAATGTCTTGGAACACATAGGACAAGAAAAGCTTTTGTCCATTCTGTGTGTTGTTAAATGCTGCCTCAGATTACTTTTCAGAGTGAATGTTTTGTTACAATAATCACACTCGTAAGGTTTCACACCATTATGGCTGTTCAAGTGTCTCGTTAAATCCCCCTTAAGGCAGAATTCTTTTTGACAAATATTGCACAAGTAACGATTGGAAGCTAAGCGAGTGGACTGCTCGTGTATGAGTTGCACATGTTCATGAAGACTTTCTGGTGATGGGAAAGTTTTAGAACACTCCGAACAGAAAGACAATCCAGCAGATGGTGACTGGTGATTGCTTTCTGAAGGTGCCGAAGTCTGTACATAAGGGTGGGCGATGGCTAAGCTTGTGATTTGACTAGAGCTTGTGACATGAGGTAATTTTAAAGTTGAGGCACTGTTTGGCACAGACACAAAAGGTTTTTGGACATGTGAGTAACTAAGATCACAAATGAGTTGGGGCTCCGTTTGACCTTTGACGAAGGCATTGCTTACCCCCTCATTCCCCTTTGATTGAGTGCGAATATGAGTTCTGACATGCTGGGTCAAATTGCCTTTCAACGCAAACTGCCTTCCACAGAACTTGCACGAATGGGGTTTCACACCAGAATGGATGAGAATATGCCTGCTCAAGTCTCCTTTGAGGGTGAAGCGCTTCCCACAAGTTGTGCATTCAAAAGGCTTTTCTCCAAAATGAGCTCTTATGTGCCTGTGCAGGCTGTCTTTCTGAGCGTAGTTTTTCTCGCAAATGGTACAAGCATACTGTTTCTCCGGAGTGTGTGTACGAAAATGCTGCATCAGATTTCCCTTGAGCGTGAAACGTCGACCACACACATCACATGCATATGGCCTCTCCCCACTATGAATCCGTATGTGGCGGGTTAGATCACCGTTCAACATGAAAGCTTTACCACACACCGGGCAACGATACGGCCTCAGGCCTATATGTATCAACATGTGCCTTTGCAGACTCCTATTATCAGCAAAAACTTTACCACAATGATTACAGGGGAATGTCGTAGCGGCTTTGGGGGTGACCTGTGCCTTTGTACCAGCTTGTACTACGAGGTGTCGTTCCTGAGTGTATAGCTCGGGTCTGATCCCATTGTGCACCACAACTTGAGGAGCAGTATTCGGAGCTTCAGTCGCTATGGTTAAATTCACCATATTTTGAGCCGAATCTCCTACTGTTGAAGCAACTTCAATGCCCTTGTTTGGAGAACTGTTTTTCAATGTCCTTGATTGGAGAACTGTTTGGAGGACTGAACTGCATTTCACTTTCTGAGAACCGTCCGGATGGCTTTGGGAAACATTATCTGGAGAATTATGAGAAGGGATATCATCCACCTGGCATGATGCATCTCTCCTGTCGGGAATGAGAGAGGCGAGTTTTGTGCAATCCCCCGAAAGGTCCATTGGAGGAACATTTGCGACATCTGGATGGTTCGTCTGTTCGGATATGACGTGATTCCATGGCTTATGTCCATTCAATACCTGAGAAGAATCTGTGTGGGCGTGAATCAACTGAGGGTGAGATAAATCGCTTGGCATGTCTTCTAAGACATGATTCCAGCTGCCATGCTCAGCAGTGCTCAACATTGGACTCTGGTCTTTCACTCCAGAATGTATGATTTTATCATTTTCAGAAGCTTGCTTAATGACATGATTCCAAGCCTCCTGGGTATTGATAACACCCATCTGGGACTTGGGCAAAATTTCGTCATCATCAGGACCATCTTCATCGATAGGCTGTGAATCATTCATCACATTTTCCCAAGATTGCCTTTCCTCCGAAGAATGTTGGTCTTTTATGGAATGCAACAGTGGATTTTCTTCATCCATGTCATCAGGATGGTCCTCCTGCTCTCTGAGGACATGCCGCCAAGTCACTTGCTCATTTTCCGAATCATTCTCGTGGGATTCTTTCGGAGAACGAAGTATCTGGGAAGAATGTGCATACTGAATTGCATTCATATCCGTTGATGGCCTCAAGATAGCTTGGTGTATTTCAGAGCCAGGATTGGTCAACTCAAAAACTTCCTTCAAGTCAACAGGAAATGCCGTGTGGCAAGATGAAACGCTGTTTTCTTCCAGTTGGGCAGATAAAGCCATGCTCTTTTTTGTATTTGAATGCAAATGCTCACTAGATAATGATAAATCCTGATATTTTGAAGAACAAACTACACTATCATTGCCATTTACTGAATTATATGGATCTTTTTTGTCAGGCATGATAGCAAAAACGAATGTAAAAAGCAGCATGCACAATGAGACCAAATTATCTTAAACATTTAGTAGCTTTGCATGCTTTGTAACATCATAAAACAATATGCACCAACGCAATTTTTTACTACATAAGCACATTATTTCAAAAATGTTCTCCACTAATCTGCAGTTTTACACTTAATCTGAAAGGAAAAAAAGTAAGACGAAAGGATTAGAATTATAAATGACAACTCTTCCAGACTTTAATATCTATTAATAGAATGCTTTAAATAACTAGCCAATTAGTTTTGGGGGTAGGGGGAGATCCTAAATCTTCAATAAATAAAAAAAGAAAAATACACTTTTATATTTAAATATCATCATTAAATTTTGCATTTAAAATGACAGCTTTGAATTTCATTATTAAAATTTAAAAAAATTTTCACATAAAAATTTAAATCCAAAAATATGCATACAAACTAATTTTGAAAGCCAAAAATTAAAAAAGGGTTTCAAGTTCTCTTAGACCCTCTTTTTTTGTTTTTGGGTCCTTAGATCCCCAAAACAGCATGCAATCTAAGGTTACCGTTCCACAGTACCCCTGTGAGTTCTCTCCTAAATCTTTCCCTGTCGGAAAACAGTTTTAAAAATTTTTCTTTCCCTTTAAATATTAAAATTACATGCAATATGCTATTTTTGAAACACTTAAACTTTAAAAACGTAAAACATTCAAGTTGCACTCGAGTAAGTCACTTACTGTACACAATGTAGCAAATTTTTTCACCATTAGCACATTATGAGAAGGCGACGTAGCAAACGCAACTATGTTGCATAGCGAACTAAGTTGACTAAGTTAAATATGTTCTAAAAAAATACACCAATTCATACATTATATGAAACATTATTTTTTCCCTTGTGTAACTTAAAAGTGGTGATTTTAAATGGGTACAAATACCAGCCCCTCTTTTAAACAGCAATGCACAAATTGGGTACTAGAACCTGGCCCCCGGTCATGATGGCTTAATAGGAAGAAGTATCCTAAAAATAAGTAAAATGTAGATTTTACAAATGTTAAAAATGCTTGAAACTACATACACTAAGCTTTTTAACTCTGGAATCATGATTTCAAAGCACACTTCATAGTATAAATTTCCTCCTTTAAACCCTTTCAGGTAAGGAATATATTTCTTTAGACAAAGTGGGAACAGCATTCTCCAAATAAGGTCTTACCAAATTTTTGTACAATGGCAGAAGCACTTCCTTAGAATTTTTCATAATAGCTCTACTGATCCGTCTCAGGATTTTGTTGCTTCCAATCTTTTCCATTCCACCAAAACTAAAATTTAAAAAATAAGACTGAAAACATTCATCACCTACAAAAATACAAAAGGTGGATAAAATTGATTTTGAAACAGAATTCATTTTCAAGGAAATATTTTATTTTAGTACCTGAAAACAAATAATTAAGGGGAAAAATTATATGATTTGAAATTTATGTTTTTATGAAAAGATATTTTAAAAAGTTTGTAACGCTTCACTTATGAATAAAATGGTTTTCTTTTTCCTATTTAAAAGAGCACTGTCAATATTTTTCCTTTCAAAGAGCATTTTCAACACCAAACATTGTATTTTGTTAACAATGAACAAGAAAAAACGTCTAGAATTTCCTTCTTTCAAAATTTTATTAGTCAGTACTCCTAAAATTTTTATGGAATTCTCACGGTATGAACACATTTTTTCTTCAGATGATTTGAGCATGCGTCAATCAATTTTTGGAATTTATTTATTTATTTAAGTAAGCTATTTTATTTGTCCTTATATCAGTTGCCTTGAAATGTTTGTTATATTTGAAAAGTGATTTAGAATAACCTTTTGAAAAGAAATAAAGTGACGTACAAAAATATAAAGAAGAGAAATTGAAAACTTTGATAATAATCTTGAAATTTAATCGACTAGAGCATAATTTAACAAACTTTGATATAGTAAATTTTGACATTGCTAAATAGTAAGTGCCCTCTGAAACTGAAGCTTCCTTATTTTAGATACAAAGGCACTACCTTGTTTCAATTGCTGGGAGATCTTTGTGTATGGTATGTAACGCTAACTATGTCCTACCGTCTTTAGCACCGAGGCTTTCACCGACTATCCCTAGAGACATGGAATGTAGCGCTCGTCCTTCGTTCATTCCAAAAAATCGCAGGCACTTAACAAAAAGGGCCGGCCATAGGGACGGGACTGCGAGCGTTGCCTACCTGCTTTACTGTCCTGGTGCCAGTCTCTCTACAAAGAGAGCCTAAGGGATCATTCATAAATGATGTCACGCTTCAAGGGGGGAGGGGATGTTCATGAAATTGTGATAAGGGGAGGGGTAAGAAGAAGTGCGACATCATGCTTATGCAACATAGCTTGGCATGGGACAAAGGGAATTTTCAGGGTATGTTGAAATGTGACACTTTGTGACCAAGGCGGGAGGGAGTCAAATATATGGAAAAAATACGTGACATCATTTATGGATGGTCCCTTAACATCCACCGAAAGCAGATCAGTGGGGATTCAGCGGGACGCAGTCTGCACCACGAGGAGGCCCCACCATTACGGTATGTACCCATAACAATAACATTGAGAAAATATAATAGCCTATAAGCCTGGTCACAGAAAACTAACATTTAATCTTAAAAAAACAACGGGCTTATGTTTACAACAATGAATTATTGGAAGTCGGCCCCTCCAAAATTTCCCTTTAACAAACTTTTGTCATAAGAAAAAATATTCTGGACAACAACTTACATTTTGTTTATTCTATTTCGAACAAATTCTGTCTGACATATATAATTTTATTAGACAGAAAGATATAAAATTTTTAAAAATGGGATGATTTTTTCTATTTTTTTATTTTTAAAACAAATCTTGAACCAAGAATGTAACTCTTTCAAGGTCTTGAATGGGACTGAATGCGTTACTCTCCGCAGGGGATGACCGAATTTTATGCAAAATTTCACTCTAATCCATCAATTAGTGTGGGTTTGTGTAGAAAACATACAAATAGGTACTTATTGAGTAAAGGACTTACCATGCTAAGCTTGCCAAGGGAGATTTACATCACCAAAACAAATGTAAAAATGACAATTTCATAACAAAAGTTTTACTGAATTTAAACAGATAGCACTAGTTTCGTTGTTAAAAAAATCATGTTGGTGGAAAACTGTTGCTAACGGTAGGCCCTTTAAGTGATAAGTACCGACACAAACAAGTTCTTTTACAAGATTTATTTTGCTCTTGCAGGTGAAATTTAATCAAACCTTAAAATAAAAAAAGTACTTTTGTAGTCTAAAGTGTAGCCATTTTATCATCATCTACCAAGGTAGATGGTGCTTTTGCCCACTACTGCATTTGTTTATAGTGTTATTTTTTCTCTAATTGTGTGAGGCGCCTTTTCATTTTTTGAGACGAACCAGATCCTGATGTCTCATTTGTTTGCTATTTGTCGCATTTTCATTTCCTTACATATTTTTCATACACTTATGTAATTATATATATATATATATATATATATATCATATGTGTGTATATGATATTTCAAAGTTGCCATAACAATGCAACCAGTGTCATTCAACCTGGCTTCCAAGCTCACAAGAATCCTTCTAAATTCAGGTCCCTTTCAGAAAAAATAGGGTCTCCAACATAAAAAAAAAGTGTTAAAAAAATGTTGAACATTTAAGCTGAATTGAATGTTATTTATCAACTATCCGTTCCAAGTTGAAATTTATTTAAGTTTATTTCAAATATATCATTTCTAGGCCCCATTTCCTTTACCTATCCTGGGGCATAGACTAGAAGTTTTTGCACCTTACTTTTCAATTACAAGGTTTTTTTCTTTCTTCTTGCACAACAGAATGTATCCCTGTATCATATTGTGTGTTGTACACACATAAATGAACTTTTAGAATCTATTTTGGAAAAGAAAAGAAAAAAACTTAATAGTAATTCCTCAGAAAATTAAAACACTTATGCAGAAAATTAACTTTCAGCTGTGAGAAAGCTTTGCAGAAGAAAATGTCAGTATTTAAAATTCAATTACGTTAAAGGCTAATGAAGTGTTATCAAACAATAAGAAAATTAAAAATTGTTTTTATTTTCCTATGAATTAAAATAAAAATTTATTGATTATATAAGTAAGAAATTCAATTTTGTATAAAAATCTATTTTTCAGGAAAACATTAATAGCTTGCACAATAAAATATAGTTCGCTTTTCCCTGGCATAGCATTGTTCAGAGAACTAATGTTATGCTGTGTAGAAAAAACAAAGATTTTCACTTGCTTTCCATAGGTAAATACTTAATGAAAATCGACAGTATTTCACGAAAATCATCTTTTTAAACACCAAGCTTCTATAAAAACAATTAAAAAAATTGTGCTTACATTAAGGAAAATAAATTGAATGAACTCCATTAATTGCAAAATATCGAAGCTATGATCGTTCTGAATGAAATTTCATGCCCTACCCCTTAGACGAAAATAATGTTCCGAAACTATGATGCATCGTCTGTAAAGACGAGATCGGATGAATAAAATAAAATGCAATCAAATTGAAAGAGTGCTTCTAATCTTCTTACCTTAGCTCATGTATTTAAAGTCTGCAAACCTTGTAACTGAGGTACCGTAAACAACTAAATTCAAACTGGAATTATAAACCCGGCGAAAACTTCAGAATAAACATCAACCTGACAGACTTTCAGAAGCTCTCAAAAACAACATTAAAGCAATATTTAGAGAAGTAAGTGTTGCCAGTTTATGGAAGATGTTTGATTAATATATTTTTATTCTCAAGGCGCAGCTGGTGCTATAATGAGGATGGGGGGGGGGGGGGGACAAAATGTAACTTGCAGGAGGAAAGGGGGAACGTATAATAAATAATTGGAACTTTGTACTTTATAGCATAATATAGCATACCCACATAATATAATATACCCCCCAAATTATTTAACTAAAAATAAGCACTTAGATTTAGAAATTAAAAGGAATATACACTTATATACAATGTATACACCCTAGTAGCACATGATATCGTGGCGTGTATATTGTTTCATCTGTCCATATCGTACGTCGTTTAAACAATATAGACTTTATCGCTGTATATCACTGCAACGATATTTTATAAATAGATTAAATTAACATTGTTTAACTGTCGTACGGACTATTTCATGAATAAAAGTCACGAAATTAAAATGGTTATTTTTTTTTTTTTTTCAATTTCTGAAATTTTACCAATTTTTCCCATTGTGTAAGCAATATTGTCAGAAGCTGAACTAATAGCGGATGTCTTATCTCAGAAAAACGATATCACGCTATATAGAATAATATCATAAATCTCATATCAGAAAAACGTTAACATGCTAGAGATGTTTCGAAATTATACTGTTCAGTCAATCCATAGGCGTAACTAGGGTTGGTGAAAGGGGGGGGGGTCACCCTAAAAATGTACAGACTAAACATCAATAAGAAGTGTAAAAGAGTTGAAAATTTACTAGTCCTAAATACTTGTCTCTAAAGATATACTCCGTGTTTATTTCAGGCATCCCCCTCGGAGCAAGTCAACTCCTCCCCCCCCCCCCGGCAAAAAATTCAGATCACAAGTTCTAAAAAAAGAAAGAAAAGAGAAATTACGCTTTTAAGACACTTTACTTTCAGAAACACTTTCAGGGAAAAGATATTGAACATTATCACGAGCGACACAAAAAGTAACTTATAACATATAAGATAAAACTTAATTTTGAAAAAAATTGCGGGGAGAGAGTAACCAAATTAATTTCTGTTTCCTCTAACATCACCAAAGCATCCCGAAATTACATTGCTAGGAAGATTTCAAAAAGTTTCCTGGGGAGAGCCCTCGAACCCTTGCCTCCAGAGTTAGCCTAAGCATTATAGATGTAAGACCGGTTACAAAAATTTAAGTTGCAGAAGCACCAAATACCCACTCCTCTAACTTCACCAAAGATCTAAACATACATCTACTATATATACATCAAAAAGCTATCATATATGTAAAAAAATTCATATTAACATCATTTCTAGTCATATATATCTATATAAATTTATATATAAAGGGTATGAGTTTGAAGCATACACTGCCATTCCTAATTCTTAACATGCTCCCCCTGCTCCGGAGCCAAGGCAGTATCCAGAATATTTTTTCGGGGGGGGGGGGGGAGCCTTCCACACACTTATGTTAAGCAAAGTTTCAGGGAGGAATATATGATACATTGCAAAAGATTTCTTGGGGGGGGGGGGGGGACGGCCCGTGGGTCCCTCTTCCCCTGTGGATACGGCCTTGATTCACAAAAACATTAAACATTCATTATTAGATCTATTAGTTTATTATTTAAATCAAACGTAATAGAAAATTCAATATTTAGCGCTAAGCAATCTTCTATGTCGAAGCATTCATAATATTAAAACTGGGAAATAGTGGAATTTTAGAGAAAAAAAATCCAAATTCCCCTACAAAAATGCTCATCCATACAATAAATTTCTAAAAATTTTGTTAAATTTGTAGCAAAACATACCTCAGAAGTGGAAGCGTCTGAATCAAATCTTTCTTTTCTTTTTGGATGACGAACGTGTCCATCGCTGGAGTGCAAACATTATGTATCGAAAATAATTAAAAATTTAGCAAAAATATAAATAATACTTGATTGTAAATTAAAATGCAGCATTAAACCGTAGCAGTGAGATTGGAGACGTTGAACGGATGATTTCCGGAGTCGTAATGCAATCAGTGATGGACCATAATAAGAAAAAAGAATATTTAAACTATAAGAGATGAGAGGACATCTGTAAATGAGAATGCAATGCAAATACAATTCATCAGTTTTCCAATCGGCTCATTTACAAAAAAGATGTTACCAAAATGGGTGTTTGGACAGGAAGTCATAAAAAAATACAAACTGCTCTTTAAGTTTCTTGATGAGCATCCCTTCCTGGCTTGAGGGTTTAACCCATTAGGACAATTGTTGGCTAGGGGTCCTTCCTTTTCAGACCCCAGCGCCTACAACACCAGTTTATCAGAAAACAAAACTCCATCAGAGTAGAGACTATTTTTCACGAAACTTATTACTTGTGCGATTGTATTCCCAATTCCCAAATTGCTGCCTTTGGATAAAAAAGACATCAAGAAGGAAAGAAAACCCTCTGGAGTGATTGAAAGGATCTCTGTTTGTCTGTGTGTGGTGCGGTGATTGAAGCCACCTTTCGCTGTGAACCCCCACACCCCCCAAGGTGATAAGGGTGTTGATTATAACCAGATGAAAAGTCCTCTTTATTATGAGCTGCATACTTTGGGCACGATCACAACCCTTCAGAGAAAGAGGAAATAAAATCATATGCATATGTGTTTAATTTTCTTAGGAGAAAAAAATATGTGCTTCGCAAGGCCGTAGCCAGAAATTTTTTTGTGTGCCTAAATAAGTAAATACCCAATGGGGGGGGGGGAGTTGAACCCCCCCCCCCCCCTGGTTACGTCTATGAGTCAATCTAATGAATTCGGAAACGAATGACGAAATCGATTCTTCGGTGAGTTGTTTCCTACGGTAGAATAAATTTCTTTGGAAAATTTCTGAGGGTTTTGGAGGAAAATGACACTATGCCCGTATAAATCGAATACGAGCCGTATACGCCTAAAAATACAGCCCGTTTTTGGTCTTCTTTCTCTACTTTATGGAAGCATTTCAATCTTCAGTAGTAAGAGTCCCACAACAGAGGTTTTGTGTATCAAAATGTTCGAGTGTTCCGATAGTAGCCATGACAAAATCATAATACTACCATGACAAATTACAGGGCCAGCGCCACACACTCCGAGCGCTTATCTTATATACTGAAGTTTTGTATTTTTTCAAATTATTATTATTTTATAACAATATTTTCCGTAACTTAAATTTATTTCAATTTTTAGGAATGCAGTAGCGCCGCCAGAAATCTGCTCTGGGGAGCATGATCGCCGTTCCGCGGAGTAATACAATACTGAAATGTGAAATATGTTGGAGAAACAAACTTGCATTTGAAAGTTGATATGGTACGTACGTCGTTCTTTAGGATGCTCGTGCATTGTTTAAAACTAATTTATTTACACATTTTAAAACATCACTTAATCATTGTGATTATGCATTTGTATTATTTTTCTAAATCTTCAATTTTTTCTTGTGTTTTGTCATGATGACGAAAAATGTTGATAGATATGAGATGCAAAGGAATGCACTATTTTTATACGCAGATATAAGAAAATGATACTAGGTGTAAATGTCTTGCAGGATAAGAATAAAGTACTTTTTGTTGTTGAATTTAAACAATAAACATTTAATATGCCAATATGAAAAATCTTACAACGGTTCATTGACAAGAAATATTTCATTAAATCTATAAAGAAGTAACCTCAATTCCTGGGATAACATTCTTCTGTGTGTGTGGGGGGGGGGGGGGGGGCATGTCCCCTTGGTCCCCCTCCTCGCTGAATGAAATATCAAATTTATCACTTCCTACTTTGTTAGTTCATGTGTACAGTTGCGAGGGACCACTCGTATTCGATCGCGACCCACTGATGGGGCGCGAACATAGAGCTTATAAACAAGCTTATATACAAAGAGCTTATACAAATATGGGCGCGACCCATAGTTTGGGAAATACTGCCTTAGATGAAGCAGTTATCGCCGTTACTTTCGATTTCGATTGCGATTCCTTATTTCAACAGCTAATTCACAACTCCGTGACTCTTGTGAATAATCCCCATACTCGTCGCCAAAAATTAACGTGTTCTGTGTTCTATCTAAGGGGACATTAATTAAAGACAGTGAGCACCTCCTTTTCCCCCAGTGGTGTAGTCCTGAAAAAACACTCGGGGGGACGCCTTTACATCCAAAGATAAGTAATTGAAATAAAAAGTGGGGGACGCTTATGATAAAATTTAACAAATTTGGGGGGACGCTTGTATTAAAATAAAAAGGTAGTGGGACGCCGTCCCCCTGCGTACCCCCTCGACTACACCACTGTTTTCCCCAGTCGTGTTTTGGTAACTTTACTAGCCTTAATGACAAAATTACTATCTTAAAACGAAGCTCAATTGCTCTGAACAACTAAACATTGTCAAAGACCGCTTACGAAAGTAAAAGGGTTTTTATACGTTGAAAATTTGTTTTTAATGCAGATGTAGTTGGGGCATATTTGAAATAAATAACATATCTTGCGGATATTTTCTTCAAACTCACACACCACCTCTCCAATTAAAACACCAGCATTTTTTTCAATTGGCAAAATACTTTGTTTCCTTACATTTTGTCTTCATTCAGTTTCATGTAAGATTTCCAACCCTTTTAAATGTTTTGTAAAATTTAAAGACTAAATCGAACTAAATTTTTATTAGAAAATTGGAAGGAAAAAAAAAAATAACATAAAAAAATGCTCTGAAAAATCAGAAAGATGCTGTACATTTTTTTTTTCAAAATGCTTAAAAACCGGGACAAAAACATCGAAAAATGCATTATCCGTGGTGATTCTGATCGAAATTCTCCGGCATTTCCAAAAATTTAAAACAATCGATTTTCCGAAATTTTTTTCAATTCATAACTGTTTTACGATTTCTTTGATGAAAAAATTCTATGCTTTTATTTGTACCCTGAGATAAGCAAAATATTTGGTACTTTAAAAAAAACTTACAACCAGTGATTCGGGGGAAAATTGACCTCTCGCCTTATTGTTACAGAATTTTCATATTCATTTAATCACTTGACTTTTTTAAAAATCGAGTCTTGTATACATATACTAGTAATCCCGGCGGTCATAGGAAATGACCGCTGTTCTAGATATTATAAGTATACAATTCTCCCAGTAACCAGAAATGAACATCAAATCAAAGAGATATTTATCAGGTAGAACAGTAAAGTTTAATGAATAAATAATAAACATATAATAATTTCGGAGCAAAATATTCCCCCCCCCCCAAAAAAAAAGCTCTAAGTTATAATAATCTGTAAACTAAAAATATCATTTATTTTATAATCAAATTGTTTGTGAAAAATATTTATTTATATCCAACATAATCATCGTCAAAACATTAGTTTTAACGAAACCTGGAAAAAAGAGCACTGCCATTTTAATATATATAAAACGCGCGGACAATAAATAAATTAAAACAAAGAAAGAAGGATTAAATTAAATTCGCGTTTACATTAATTTTTGACGGAGATTGCAAATCTAGCGATGAATCACTCAAAATGCTAGAGAAATGTTTTGGATATTAGTCGTTTTCATTATAGAAACAATTGTGTAGGTAGCATTTTCTTGGAGCAAGAAATTCGGAATAAGCTATCGGCGACAAACAGACACTTAAGCGGCGTATATATAAGATATATTTGCTTGGGATTTCTGTGGTGCTCTGCATCGCTCAATCTTTGAGACAAACCAACCACTGAAATTTTTTTTACTTGAAAACCTTTCAAAAAATATTACATTTCTGTTATATATATATATAATATATGTATAACATTAAAAACAAATTACTCTTTCCAACCCCTTTTTAAATTCAGTTTCGATTTTAAAACACAAAGACTAAAGTGACCTACAAACAATTGTGGGGCACTTTATATATTTCCCCTTTCCCTTTTTTATGGCGCGAACAGAAAATTACATCATTTTGCGGTCGAGGGCCAACCAATCAGAAAAAGTGCGGTATCATGTGACGAAGAGCTCAAATAATTATATAATTTAGGAGAAGCTAAATTTTGGGGGATTCGTAGGATGTCTGGTTTAACCCTTTATAGGGCTTTTTTTTTTTTTTTTTTTTTTTTGTAGTATCGGTATATTAAAATATTTTTCGGATTTTTGTTCGTTTCAAAGAAAAAATTCATGTAGGACATTAAATAAGAGCAACATGATTTTTTGAACCCCGCCCCGGGGGAGGTGTTCTAATATGGGAATATTGATGCATGTGGTGGTAAATATGCTTCCCAGCGTTTTTTCAATATTCTACCATTCGGAAAGAGTAAAATAGCTTACTATAAACATCTATAACTTGATAAATTAGGCGGTGGGAAGTATACTTCCCACCGCCTTATAAAGGGTTAAGAATGTAAGTAGCTTTTTTGTTTTGTGTTGTTGTCGTCTTGTGAGTTGGAATGTGTTCATTTACAATGTAGAAGCTGGAAATACACTAAGGATTAATTGAACTCGACTGCTACTGACTTTACATTTTGAGACATTCTCTAAAATGATGGGGTTATCAGTCCGATGTTACATATATATATATATATTGTTTGTGGCTGGGAGCCCTCTTATCATTTATACATTTTTAATTCATGGCCTACACTTTTTCCAAAAATGTTTTGTGAAGTTCCGAAAAATGTTTTTCACTGAGAGTCTCCGAGTGTCAATCACCCATGGCATGATCATCAACTTAAAGGGCTTGCTTTAAGCAATAAAAATACTACATTTTGAATGAAAGTAATTATAAATCAAGGCATAAAAAATGCCAGTGAGCTAGTGATGTCAACAAGGGGGTGTATGACTGAAATTCTATACAATGAATGATGTGAATAGAACATGCCTCCCTTTTTGTTGCCGTCCCAATTGGTGTGAATTTAGCCGGAGTCTCTTTACCCGCGGAAGATTCATGCCCAGTATTATCCACAAATTCTTCGTGAAATATTCTTTAACCATCTTCTTTAAATTTTTTTAACGGAGAGATGAAATAACCCTTGTACATTTTTCGTTACTTTGTCCTGAAGAAGTGTTTCTTTTGCAACTCAAAAATTTGTGTACATAATTTACATTGTAATTTTGTATTAAATAATGTTGTAGTAGAAGGCATCATTTCAATTTAACCAGTTATGAACGATCTCTATTGTATAGGTATTACCTTCAACCCAAACTGCCCACTTTGTGGGTTAAATAAGGAAACAGACCTGACCCACACCTAAAGACTTAACACGGAGTAAAGTCTCCGAGGTGAGAGGTATTGGAGCCTAAAGATCATCAAAGTCTTTCACTAAGTTTTCCACAAGTTGCAGCAATTCGTTGCTTTTTCTACAAAATACAGCAACATTTTCCGTCTTCCACTTGTGAAGAGGCAAACCTTCCTCTAAATTTGAGAAGAGCAACTTTTTGTTTTCTACAAAAAATCTTCCACTTGTTGCTCTATAATTTGAGTTGTTCTATAATTTAGAGGCCAAATGATGAGATGTTGACATTTAACATCTTAGTCTTGTTTTGTTGTTAAACGTTTGTCTCATTCGCTGCCATTGGAAAATAAATAAATAAAAATAAGTCATTGCATCACTTTTGTATATCATATTTTAAAATAGAAAGTTAAAATAATAAAATCATGAATGCATGTTTTAAAATAGAAAGTCAAACTACCAATTTCAAGATTTAAAATTTATTAACAGAGGAACAGAACACATGATATTTTAATGTCTCAATAACAAGTATTAAAATTTTCAAAAAAAAAAAAAAAAGTAATAGAAATGAGGAAAAAAATAAATAACTGCATAAAGTATAGATGAAAGTGCAAATTTTACTATTTGTGGTCCTATCTCAAAAAAAAAGAAGGAAAATGATTAAAAGAAATGCATATATACATAAAATAAGAGAAAATATTAAAAAAAAAATTTTCGATTGCTAAAACATTGATAATTAAGACATGGGAAGTGCTAACACACCAGCAAGTGCTAAACACAGATTAAAAGCTGTTATAAGAAATTTTTAAATCCTTTTTTTTATATAAAATTTTTTTAAAAAATAATACTACTTAAAAGTTAGCCAGTCAACATAAAAAAGTTAGCTCTACAAAAGAAACACTTGCAAAATAAATTTGCACTGTACAGAAAACATAGTTTACAAAAACATTTCTTACTCTTTAAAGTTAATCATTAATAAAAAGCTACACATTGACAGTAAAATTTAACACTTTACATTTTATAGAACAAAAATATCACATGACTAGATTATTAACATTGTGGTAAAGTATATATTGCTTATATTCAATATAGTCTGATTTAATTATAGTCTGATTTTAAAACTAACCGTGTTTTAATGCCTGAGAAGATAAAAAATATGCAATGATAAAGAAAATTTCAAAAATTTAGGAATAGACAAATAGGTCTACCTTTATACCAAAAAAAAAAAACTTGCCATCACATTTTAATTCATTTTTTTAATATTTACATATTAAAAAGATGGAATAGATAAATAGTATTAGTAGCTATTACCAATACATAATTTTAATATGTCTCACATGTTTTAAAACCTAACTTTTAAGCAAAAACATACCCTAGTAGAACATTTATTGCGACAGTATTTACAGAATATTTCGAAGCTGTCACTATAACTATGTTGTCTCTAGGTTTGTGACAATATAATGTGCTACTAGGGTAGGTAATAGTGGAATGCATATTTAAAAGATAGAATGCTGGTATAGGTTAAATAGTAATTAATAATAGATCTGTATGTTTGCATAAAAGCTGTTTGAATAAATCACAATTGCAACTACAGACACAAAGCATTCGCTCACTGCACATTAAAATTCTCAAGGAACTCATTTTAGAATATATAATAAATAATTATCATTTCCAATAATCGCGTAGTTTGAATAATTAACATTGAATGCTTATTGAAAAGAAAAAATATGATTTTTACAACTTCTTAGATTAATGCTAACTTATAAATCCACAAAACCAATTTGAAAAAAATTGGCTTCAGTGAGAATCTATCATTGAAAGCTAATGATCGACATGAAAAAATTTGCTATGAGTGGAAATGCTAAGAATCTTGGCAAAAATCCTAAATTATTTCGGGACCAATTTATCATTTGCAATTTACATGAATGACTAGTTTTTCAATATTTAAATATATATAATTTTAATTTTCAAGAAATAGTGTTACCTCAAATTTCCAAAAAGCATGGAACAGAGGTAAATCTTTGATAAATTGAGCAATTCATCAAATCAAGAATTTTGCATTAACATCTTAAGAAGCAATATAATTTTCTCAAAATTATAGTTGAACTACCTATATAAAACTTTTGTTTTTGCTGAAACATTAACATTTCATCCTAGATGATTAACAAGTAAAACTTACTGTCATTCTTAAGTTCATCACAGAATGAACATTTTTCAGCACAGGCATTGGAGATTTGAACATCTTGTGATCAAGATGAACAAAGCACAATGAAAATTATTTACAAACCTCATGCATCTTGAAAGAGCTTTGCAATCAATCAAATTTTTCAAATCAATACTGTTCAACCTCTTTAAGCACCAGAAATATTGATTCATCAATTTGAAAAATTACTTGAACAGAAAAATAAACAAAAAACTTTTTTTACATGTGATAATCACATAAAACTTCCACACATGAGTTTTAATGAATTTAAAATACAAAAAAAGTCTGATTTCACCAATATGAAATGCAAGAAAGAGGTATATTTAATATACTTTCATACCTTACTCACACTATCCAAGTTGCTGCTTTACATGCAACATACCGTTTCGCTAAGCACGAGAATTTTCAACCACAAAACTCATCTAATGTAGCTCACCGTAATTCTATTTATAGCTATAATCTACACTTAATCGAAACAGAAACCTTATAAAATTTGAACTAATTAACTTTGGAAGGCGAAAAATTACAAAAAACCAACATAAATCTGAAAATACAAATTTAACAATATAAAATTGTACCTGAAACTTCATTCTCAATGAAAAACATGCATAAAATATTACTTATAAAACTAAGCGCCATTCAAAAACCACACGACGCTTTTACGACTGATGAGCATATTTGTCCTGTCATGCCATGCTCATTTCAGTTCTGTTAAGAACATTTTTGCTCAAACTTCTGCTTTTCTAATTTATGTACTATTAAAATATACTGTAGCTGTCAAACATTACAAAATGAAAATTAGAGGACTTTCATGTAAATGGATTTCATGACAAAACATATTATACTGTATACGGAGCTTTAAAGTTAAATAGGGATTCCTTAAATTAAGATAGTATGTACTGCATGTTAGGGATTATAAGACACTTCAGAAATTAAGATGCACTGGAACTTTAAAACAATTTTTCTGAAAAATACATTCTGCATTTATCATAAGATTGGAAAGCCAATATATATATGTATATACTTGTATTTTTTGTTAATAAGACCTAATTGTCATCTGAACTTTCCTCTTCTTCTCACTCTTCATCGTTATCTTTGTTCACCTTTTCAAAAAAACACTAGACATTTTGATTTCAGTTTTGGGGTATAAGATGCATTTGTATTTTGAAAAGGCAATTAGCAGAACAAAAAAGCGTCTTTTATAGTACGTAAAATACAGTACTGACAATATGTACCACAAACAATTATTAAAAAACAGAATTAATAAAATAAAATTTGTTAAAAAATGTGCTTTGGTCTTTTCCCGGCATATACCCCTACAGAAAATCTTTACAAAAACATTTCATATGTTTTACTGCATGGATTTTTATTCAAAAATCCCAGCTTCAGGGCATTTCCCAACTTCAGATTAAAATTTCTAAGATTGATAGTCAATTAGGGAGTTCGGGAAAGGGATTCAAGGATCTCCCAAATAAACTGGGAGATTTAGTAGCTACGACATACTGATAAAAATAAAGATATTAAACAAGGAGGTAACTTATCTAAGAAAAAGGTTCCAATAAATAAAGCAATTTTGTCATATTCGATGTGTTTTATTAGAATTATATTTCATTTGCTTTCTTTGTAGAGGTATATTTTATTTGTTGTTCATACGGTATGCATACTTGATAATCTAAGATTTAAATATAATTATAACTAGAACACACTAGAATAACAAATTTTCAAACTAAAGAAAAAGGACGAGCCAATTAGAAAGGTTAATATGTTGCAAGAAAAAAGTATATTCTTGCATTCATGTGGTTCATGAATGGCTATTTATGAGTAAAAAAATAAGCAAAAAAAAAAAAAAAAAGAAGAAAAATGGTTCCTTTGGCATTTTCAGCAAAAGCTGGCTAAATTCACATGAACTATACAATATATTTATACAAAATACTAGTAAACATCTGTACATAAATTCACAGAAAAAAATAACACAATAACAGTAGGCAACATTGGCCACATAATTCTTTCAATGAATATATATTCTTTTTCACTAACAGTGTAAAACTAACATTTCTCTTCTTCTAGAGAAGGTACGATTTGTCAGTGCATTTTTATGGCAAATGGTAGCATACGAACATCAGTGGAATGTTCTTTGTAAGAGGCTTAACAAAAACGTGCTTCCTTAGCTTTAAGAAAGACATCGTTCAGTGAACTTCCATTAACTCAAAGACAAATATTTTGCAGCAAGTTAATGTGGAGGTGATGGAATAAAGAAAATATTTTTTAATGCTTCATGAAGTGCAACAAAGTATTTGCCAGCACTTATTTATGAAGGAAAGTATGAGAACACAAATGCATAATTAGATTCCAATAAAAATAACACTAAAAATTTCTTGGAAAGAATTTAATTATATACCAATTTCTTTTAAAATAGCATCGGAAATTTAATTCTGATAGCTTTAAATTTACAAGTGAGGCTATGTTTACTGGTAGTCTTTTACAGGGGCACTAACTAGTTGGTAAAATACTTTGCCATATAAATACTTGGACCATTAAGAGATGCAATATAAATCATAGATAAAATATTTTAAGAAATAAATAAAATTTGAAAGGTGTGGCTACATTGGGGGTTTGATTTTGGATATTATTAGAGTTATATCCAAATTTGAATTAATGAAGTTCACTGCAAATCAACACATTTGGCAAAATCTGCACACTTTAACTTTATTTATAGCTTTTGTTTGTTCGTAAATTTGATTTTATGGTAGAAACAAAATTCTAAAATTTAACATAATTGATTTAAGAGAAGCTCAAGGATACAACAATATTTAGAATGTACAACTGAAATGTATTCAATATCATTCTTTTCAAGCTACTATATACAACAAGGCTGAAGAATTTGAAGCTAGAAATTTTGAGTCTCCAAAGTCTGATGTAAAAAAAAATTTAAATGAAAAGAAGCCCAAGCCTACATTTTCCGAGTTGGTCTACATTTTATACCATGACATCATGCGCAGTTTGACACCATGATTGAGGTTTAAGCTTTCAAGTCCACGTGTGAAAGAAGCTTAGTAAATAAATAGGCACTCTTTTCTATTTTCCTCGATTGCTGACGAGACCTGGTCATAGGAACCAGTGCAGCAAAATCTGCAAAACTACAAAGGCTGCCACTAGAAAGTAATCGGTACGGTTTGATAGCTGGGCTTGAATCCTTCGCTGCTGTGCCATGATCGACTCCATGTGGTGCTGCATGGAATGCAAAGAAGCATTGCTTTCTTTTTGCAGGTCTTGAAGGGCCTGAATAGATTGCTGAAGGGAGGACATTACGTTGCTACTTCTGTTGGAGTGGAAATTTTTACGGGGACCTAAGGAAGACATCAAATAAGCAAACATAAAATTAAATCATATTACATTTATCAGATGTTCAAATATTATTTAGTAAAGAACAATTTTCTCTAATTAGCAACAAATTTTACAAGTCTGGCTTGTATTTAATGAACATTACATCTGCCCGATCGAACAATCCTTGATTGGGTAGAAAATTTCAGCATAATCTAAACTTGGTTGAAAAAGTACAATGTTATTGTAAGTATACTTTTAATTATGTTAATCAATTAAAAAATATATTTTACAAACTGCAAAGAAATTGCCAAAAATAATGTAAAAGACAATGCTTAACTCAACAAAGAGGAATCAAAGAATATTCTACAGCAATAAATTTCACTTATAAGTTTCATTTTACTTGAAATTATTTCTGCCTTAAGGGAGCCAGCACCCGAAAATGTTGAAAAAAAAAACTGAAATTTTTTTACTGCCTTAAGTAGTAAAATACAAGAGTGTATCAAATGAAAACCTTAGAAGTGCTATAAAATTCCGAAAAGTTGTAGGAATGATGTCTTAGACGGCAGGGATGTTCCTTGAAGTTCACACAATAACTACCAGATGTGGTAGTGACCTTGCTACACACACACTAGCAGTAACATCAGTTACAATATGGCTGCATCACTATCAACACGCACCACGATAGAACTGCGATCAGTGATTCATTTCTCGAGTAGTAAAGGTGTCAAACCAATAGAAATCCATCGCAGGATGACATGCACTTGCTGCACTGTCAAAAAGGAATCACCATACTGTACTGTTAGCCTGTGATGGATTTCTATTGGTGAATCAGTAAGAATGAATCAATAAAATATTTTTTGAGACTTTGCATCAAATTTTGAAAAATATGCATTCACAAAAATGCTAAATTCTTTTCAAAAAATAAATTTTTCAAATTATATTTTGAAAATCCAGTTCTTTTCACATTAAATTTCTGATGAAGTGATATAACATAGAATGAGACAAAAATTGTAAATAAAAACATCATAGAGAAAAAAATGGTAATGTGGTGATTTCTATTGAAGAATTTATGTGTTTGTAAGAAAGGTTAATCTCAAGAGCCCTAAGAGTTTAACATGATACTATAAATATTAAAATTAGGAGCATCATCAAATTAGGAATAAAATAATTAGCTCACCATGACCATCACTTTCAGTAGAATCACTACCATGGAATGCTTCACCATTTGCAGATGAGCTCTCGCTCCCGTGAGACTTTGCGGATTTCCGATGCCTATTCTTGGACAATAAGCAGACGGAAGGCCTCGGAAGGACACGATCGACCGATAAGTGACGGATGAGTTCCACTTTGGGGGTGTCGTCCACGCTGATGATACTACCGGTGCGAACCGTCGGTGGCTTATGGCGCGTTAGTGTCTGTATTTTGAAATCACACTCATACTGAAAAACATCGGTTCTTGGATCCCAAGGCCTAGAGCTGAAAGGAAAGGGAATGAATGAAAATAGAGAAAAAAATATTTCAATAAATCTAAATAACTAAAATAAGAACATTGCAATGAAATCGTAAAAGGCATAGCACTTGACAACTATATATATAGCTAGTAGTTTGGTTCCAGAAAATGATATGCAGTTTGACTGGTATTCACTGAATAATTGAGAATAGTAACCAAGTTGATACTAGCAACATTCACAAGGACTCACAAAACATAAGTTCAAATGCAGGAGACAAAACGAGAACATAGCAGGAAGATAGATGAGACGGGTATACAGAAGAAGGAACGGAACTATGAAAGTCAGCCTACTTTTGTTTTTTAACAGAGTTAAGATGCAGCACAACTTCAATTTAACGATACTCAACGGAATGATTTCTTCAACTTAGCCATCAATTTCAAAAGTCCCAGTCTGGATTTAATACTTGTCTAGATTGAATGATATCCTTGATTTAACGGAAGAATTTAATAGTCTATAAACAGTCGTTAAATTGATGTTATACTGCATTAAGCTAATCAAGGCCATATCCAGAGGGGGGGGGGGGGGGCCCGAAATCCGGAATTTTTTCGCAATGTAGCATATATTTCCTTCTGAAACGTTCCTCAACATAAGTGCTTCAAAGTCAGCCCCCCCCCCCCCCCTCGAAAAAAATTTCTGCCTATGGCCTTGAAGATGACAATATGTATTGATGACTTATGAAATGAGAGATAAGATGTTTTGTTTGATTTTAGTCTGTAAATACAAGTTGAAGTATCTTTTTTTCTTTAATGAGTAAATCTTTGATTTTTACATTGAACAAAGCACAAATAAAAATATGCTTCACAACATAATAAGATATAACAGAAAATGGTGAGCCAAAAAGAGTTACTGAAGTGTTCTGTTCGATGTTCAAGTGTTCCGTGAAAAGTTCTGTTTTTTTTTGGCAGTTGCCACTTTAACATTTTACATATACTACACAAATGTGCACACATTTTCGTTAAGTAAAATCTATCCTGAATCGAGTGTTCATTGAACAATTTTCTCTTTACGTAGGCAGCCACAAAATGTGCTTTGAAACAGACATGAGGGACATCGTGTTCATTGAACAATTTTCTCTTTACGTAGGCAGCCACAAAATGTGCTTTGAAACAGACATGAGGGACATCCGTAACAATAATATTACCATTATGTATTCTTATTTTGCTAAAAATAATATCTTTCCTCTTCTCGCTTAGGGGGGTGGTTATATATGATTATGATGAATACAAGGTTAAGGGTATGAATCAAATTAAAATATTTCCAATATTTTTCCTTCATTAAAAATTATCAGATTCCTCCGAAATATCAATGAAAACAGTTACTTACTCGGCATATTTGTAAACCCAATCACCAGTCACTATATCTTGCACAAAATGCTTTGGTGACCACTTTTCCAGCTTTACTTGACGTTCTTTTGCGGCTTTACGCTGAGCTTCTTCAAGCAAAGTTTTTTCTTCAGTTGCGGCTATTTGATCACCTTTGACAATAGCATAAGAAACGTGCTGCCATAGCCTACACAATGCATGAATAGAAAATTATACATTTAATAATTATAGGTTCCATTTATATTTTAATTTTTTTTAAATTAATTTTTAAGAAAGTACATGAACTAAAACAAAGAACTTTCACTTAAAATGCAAGATATATAATATGACAATATATATAGCAATTTACTGAAGCTTGAAATACAATGTTAATGTCTGTGTAATTAGAATAGGCGCATCAAGGTCGCGTTTCCTGCTTTGTCCCCATGACAACATGGCAAGAAAGATAACAGAGCCAGACTTTTTTTCGCCCTGCAGTTAAGGCAATTCCATTACTACACCTCTGATTCAAAATATTAGATTAATTGAGAAGATTTAATAAGAAATAATTTAATCTCCATTTATTTGTTTTTGATACAAAGTAAATGCAATTAAATTTCTCATAAATTAAATCTGGAATGTTTAGATAAGATTTTAACATTTACAAAATAAAAAATGCAATAAATTAGGTATACAATAGCTTTCTGAAATATATCAAAGTATCAGAATAAGATTTAGATTGGTTCAAAATATTAGAATACTTTATCTGACGCAATCTATTTTTGCCATTGAGAAATAAATCTGATTTGAATCCGTCTATTATTATTATAACTAAAACAACAAATTTAGTTATCATGTTCGCTGAACTAACATGGGGAAAAAGCTTCTAGCACGGAAACCATGGCGACCAGAATGGGAAAAGGTTGACTTGTGTGACCTTGACACGCCGATTCTAATTACACAGACTATAATGTCTTTCAAATTTTTAGCAAGTTAAATCTATTGAAAATGGCACTGGTTGTAAAAATTTCATTATGAGCAATTTCACTGACACAGGAAGAAAAACACGCTACACATGGCCGGCCGTTGAATTTAAAAAAAAAAAAAAAACACGTTTTATTTATTTTTAACTTCAACACCAACTATATGCAAAGGACATGCGGGGGAGGGGGGGGGGGATATTATGCTGTCCTTGTTTAAATTTCAAAGTACATCAGGTTTCATACTACAGTTTTCTTAGAGATTGTATTTCTGATACAAATGGCATGCAGGAGTAAATGTGGTCAAAGTTCAAAAATCTAGAAAATTGCAACAGTAAAATCTTAACATTGTTACACCTCCTCTCCTTTTTAAAAGTGTGCCCTCTAAACCATACAAAAAAAAGTACCCTCGTAACTTTACAAAAAAAAAAGTCTCCCCCTCATTCCTGCTGAAAAACAGTGATGAATAACAATTAAATTTACACAATTCCTCTATTTAAAGTAATTTCTTTCTGAGGGGAAATGTAAAATCCAGATATGAATAGAGAGGCCGTACTCGCCAAAAATCATGGACATCCTGAACTTCTGGATGGCTAATGGCAAAAAATTTAGAGGTCTGGATTTTCTATAGAGCAGTCGTAAATCTTTATTCCCATCATGAACATACAATATAAACCCAGATAATAAAGCCTTTGTTTTCTTGATTTAGAAATGCATTCCCTTCCCTTACATATGCTATGATGATAAATGGTGAGATGAACATATATTGGCAAAACAAGCCAAGACTTTCGCATAACATTTTAAATCTTGTTTTTTTCCTAAAAAGGGCTTGTATTTTTTTACATTATAAAACTAAAAAAAAAGAAAGAAACAACATGCAATACCTTTCAGACTCACATTCTTCTTGATATTCTACAGGAACAGTGTGCCTTTTCAATCTTTTAGCTCTGATTTCTGGATCAGGATTCCAGAACAAATGTTCTTCCTAAAATGAAAAAGATACAAAAGTTACGCACATATTTTAATAATAAGGAATTCATTAAGGTATGTTCATTAAAATCTAATTTATAGGTTTTTAGAAAAGCACAAAAACATTTAGTATTAAATGAAGGGGAAAAGTATTTTCTCATGTGAAAAGAATATCATGTTACATGATACATATATATATATATATATATAAACCTCAATATTTTCTATATCAAATTTTATTATTTTGACTTCCTGTTGAAATATCGACAGGTAGGCACAATGTCAAATATCTATGTATATTTTAACATAAATTTCTGTAAATTCAAACCAAGCTTCAGACTTTGCACACCTTAACTAAATTCAAAAACAACTCCACCATTATGTTAAAATTTTTTGACAGTACCAGGAGGACAAGAAACAACAAACAAAAATCGTTCATACGAAAAGCAACCCTTCACAAAAAATCCTGACTGCAAGTATAGTTTTTTTTTCCTTTAATACAAGGAAGTCTAATTTTAAATTTGTTCCCTAGATATTATTTTGAATGTTTTAAGCAATGTTTATTTTTAGCTTTTGTGTTATTTTTGAAAGCACAACGATTAAAATAATAGTTAGCAAACTGCTGAACTCGGTAAAAAGAGTGAATAGGAAACTGAAATTTTTTTTTGCACAATTTATTCTATTTAGTTCATGCAATTTAGTTAAAGTGTTTCAATCGATATTGAATGAGAATAAAAATCTCTATGTTTAACTTTTAAATATTAGCAAGCTTTCATTAGTTGAATTGGATTCATAAAAATGACACAGACATAGGATGATTTTTTAATTTTACATTGCGAAATATAGCCCATTAATTTAAAATTGCTATTAGCCTAACTTTTCCTCATATACTGCACATCTACACTCTAAACCAAAGTCATACATACTAACAATAATTGGGCTAAAATCATTTCATAAGCTCTCATAGAAATACTAAAATACATTTAGAAAGCAAATTTAACTTTTTACCCCTGTTCGGCGGTCTCTGAAAAATATTTCTCCATCCCAGTGTCCTTCAATTGTTGCTAGCGTTTCTTTACCTAATTTTATCTTTCCTATTACTTGGTTAGAAAGTTCTGATCCTCCAAGGAATGGCTGTAGAAAATTAGACAAAGAATTATTCTTTAACAAAAAGAAAAAAAGGTGTCAAAAAGAAAATATATTAAAACTTTTGCTTTTTTGGATTTCTTGCATTACAAAAAAAAAAAAAAAAAACATGAGCTTCATGTAAGTTTCTATTTAAAAAAATAAATTCTAACTTAAGTTCTAAAGACACTTTACAACAGTTAAACATACAAAATTAATTCTTCATTTAAGTTTTAAAACATAATTAAAGTAGAAAAGTAGCCAAAAATAAGACAAGATATAAATTAGTGTTTGAATGAAGCGTTTCTCAGTAAGCAGTACATTTTATTAAAAATATTGCCAGCTTCAGTAGCCATACAACATACTCAGGAGGAATAGTTTTAACTTAAAAAAGAAGGTTTTGGAATACATTGCTAGAAAAAATAGCCATTCATTACAGAATAATTACCTTTAATTTAAATTCTAGTTCTGTGTGATAACCAGTTTTCTCACAACAAATATCAACTTTACCCCCAAGCTCTAAGGTGAGTGTTCCCATCAGGATCCCTTTACAATGTGCATAAGGCATGGTTATGGTATAGTCTTCCCCTCTGGTCAAGAAGGTAAGATGAGCAGTACCATCCATTATGGCAGATATAGAATTCCCTGAAACAGTTAACATAAAATAAATTTCAACAAGCACAAAATTAATTTTAATTCACAAAAGTAAAATAATCAAGTTGGTTTTTTTTTTTTTACTTAAGTAAAATATTAATATACAGAGGAAAGTTTTTTCTTATACTGTGATTTTAGTCATTTGTAACTAATTAAAATATAGCTTCATCTATTAATGCTATTTTACAATAGTAATTAGCCTTTTTTTTAACTATTATCTAAAATATCATTCGAGATATTTAACCTGAATGACTTACAATTTATCCTACATAAATTTAAAAGTAAAGTACTTAGTTAAAGATAAATATTTTATTAATCACGTAAGTTACTTATATAATAGTAAACATTTCCTAAAAATACATAATTTTTCAAAATGGTTAAATCAATTAGAAGAAAAAGAAAAAATTAAAGTACAAAAGAGTGATCATAGTAATTTTCCCGTATGCTTAACTTACACAGAGGTTTAGGCAAACTTCATATTGATGTTTCATCCATCCAGACAAATACTGGTCTAACATTATGCATAAAAAACATCCAGGAAATGTTACTTAAGTTTTTATTTTAAAGGTTAATTAACTAATATGTAATAGCAGAAAGATATGATAAAACTGCAAAAAATTTCTGGTCCGTTTCCCATAGTTAAACAGTTACGATTAATAATAAGATGATTAATTTTGCTGTTTTCCAGCATGTGTACAATTAAATTCTGAATTGATATTTCGTATGTACTCAAGCATGATGTAAGATTGTATGCTATAATTAGTGTGGCAAATCAACTTACAATAGAAGTTAAGGGCTGAAAGGCAAATGTTTAAGAGGGGAAACTCCTCTCTAAGCTTTAAGCATGCAGAGGAACACACATTTTTGGGAGGGACAAGAAAAATATATAAAAGGCTTACCATAAAATTTAGACTTTGCAAGAATGCTTCCATGTATGCAAAATCCATCATGGCGATTGCTAACATAAAATGCAGATACAGGGGGATGATGAGATACCTAGAGAAGAAGAAATACATTTACTGTATTTTCAGGAGTAAGCGCCGTGGTGTTTACGTATTAAAAAGTAAAAAAAAAATGTGATTTGCATTTCTTTTTAATCTTTTAAATTTTAAAAAGAGTTTTGGGAAATGGCTCCCAAGCAAAATATGGGCATGGAAAAAACATTAAAAATTAAAAAAAAAATTTAGACAGCACGAGGGATAAAATCCTCGTGATCAAGCAAAATTATGGGATTAGTGAGTGGAAGAAATTAAAAACTTTTGAGAATTTTATGGAGAGAAGCTTTAAAGGGAGGGAAAAGAAGAAATTTCAGATAATGTTCAGGGATTGTGAAGGTCAGTTATTTTTTTTAAAGTCTGGATATTCAAGTAAATTGAAAGTTTGAAATGTGTTATTTTTGAGAAAAATTGCTTAAAAATTAACGTGCACATAATAGTCCCAAATGTCTTATAACCAGTAAAATGTGGTACATAAAACTATCAAAGGACCAGATATTAAAAAATGAGTGCCACTGTTAAAATTATGATTACTGAATGTAGATTTTAACAGAAAAATGACAGACTAAGTGTTTTTTTTTTTTACAGTAAATTAAAATATTTGTTCTAGAAACTAGAAATTATACATATATTTATATATATACTAGCTGTACCCGACCACGCTTTGCTGTAGCAGAGTCTGGTTCGATGGAAAAGAAAGAGAAAGCACATGTTTCTAATATGTTTCATTTCACAATATTTGTTGTGTCATTGTCTGAAAATCTAGATTGTCTGGTTTACCCATTCTAGAGCACGCAATATATAATTGTCCGAGTGAGAAGCAATCCGTGTCTAGATTTAAACTGCTCAATTTGATTGATTGGGCTTGAGCTTTATGCTTTTTTCACAATGCTTGCAAGCAATTTTTTTTTTGTCGTTCCATTGTTTGTGAAGATTTTGATATTGGCTAGCTTGGCATATTGAAAAATTCCAACATAAGCGTTATTCAAACAGAAGAAACACAAACAAAAATTCTAAATTAAAAAATTACCATTCAAAATTAACAATCTTTGCTTTCAAGTTCCCCTTAATCATTAAGGGAAAAATACTAACAAAATACTTCAATACAAACAGAAAAAACACAAAATTATTAAATAAAAATGAAAAAAGCTGTACCCTGCCACAAGTTGTAGTGGTTCATTTTCCTTAATAAAACATTAAAATACAAATAATTAAATCAAAATTAAATTTTTTTAAAAGTGATATATAAAAACTCACGTATTCGAACGCAATGTTCTGGCAAAATTTCAAAACAATCGGAGAAGTACTTTCGGAGATTTGAGGTGATGAACAAAAGAACACTTAAATTTTTATTTATATAGATTAAGCTAACAATTTTCACCTGGAGTTGAGGAAACTGCTAATTATTTTTTTGGATCAAGGTGAGCCTTAGGAAATCAAACTAAAAAGCTTATAACTGGCGTTCTTATTGACTTAGAAACTTCGAACAAATTTCATCTTGTGCAGAAAAATCAGCGCTTCAGATCGATATATTATATTAAAATGAGCAAAGTTTTTTTCCACTCCATATTGGGGAATTTATGTGAAAATTTGCGTAGAATTTTAATAAAAAAAAGAACTATGTCTGGGATTTTTTTCTAACGGGTCTATAAACCATCCTCTTGAATTACTCTGTTTACTGGCAAAATTTCAAAGCAATCAGTGAAGTATTTTTGGAGATTTGTGGTTATGAACAAACAAACACTTACATTTTTATTTATATATATATACAAGCACACATAAAAAATTCTATAAAAATAAATACGTTAAGAAATATTTTTCACTAATTGCTCTTAGGATAAATACATTGCCTTGGAAAGAAATCAATCAACAAATCTACGGTTAAGATTTTCATGCCATTGAGCAGTTTTAGATTTTTCAAGATAATTATTAAGTGTTAGAAAATTTTAAGAATTAATATTTCGTAATATTAAATTTCTTCAATAGCGTAACATATCAGTAAGATATTTTGATGAGAAATTTCAATTTGTTAATTTAAAGCGAGTAAATTTACCAGAGTACTGAAAAAAAGGAAATGAAAGCAAATTAATAAAATACATGCATAATTTGTAATACATGTAATATAAATACAATGGACCAAATCTATTAAGAATGTGCTTGCAATTGACAAATAATAATTTAGTGAAAATAAAATTGTACATTTACCTGTTCTGCAATGTAAAATGTTTTCCTTTCAGGATTTTTATGTTGCCAATAACAACGGAACATTTCACCAAGTATAGGATTATAGGGCTTCTTCAAGCCTTTCGGTTTTTTATAGAATCCAGAAAGATAAAATTTTGTAACTAATTTCATTCTTGTAAACGGATCATCCTCAATGACAGCACTGAAAAAACCAACATACAAATGCTATGAACTTCCAGTAGTTTGCTCCATAAGACACATAAAATACTATATCTGCCACATACATAAGCACAGAAAATATAAATTTGTTTTTTCTCCCATAACAATGCTCATCTTCAAAATTTTCTTAAATACTTAAATTCCTGCATTACATTAGATGTTTTATGATGAAAGTTTTGTTTTCAACTGCAAAGGATCATACAAAACTTATTTCTTTGTGTGTTATAGGGGAAAATATCAGAACTTTAAATAAACAAATAAATACCTAGAAAGAATATCTGAATGATAATAATAGTCTGATAATTTATCAAGAAACGAACGGGGCTCCAAAATGAAAGTGGGAAGGACAACTTTTGACAAATCCATACCAGGTCTGACCTGCAAAGTAAGAAGGGAAAAAACTAATGAAATAATAATCATATGATAAAGCACACAAATTAACATTTTTCTTGTCTATAGTTACATTAATTTCTCTACACAACTAAATGGCAAGAAACAATTCAGATTTATGTGTTCTAAACTCTTCATTTATGATTAGCTTACAAAACATGATTCCTGTTGCTGATGTTATTCTTTGATGATATTCTTATTTTATTGTTAATAAGATAAGAGACATCAGAAATTGTATTAAAAAATCCATGCAATGCCATAAAGAACACTAATACATTATTCTAAGGCAGGGGTCTCCAAACTTTCCAGCCTTAGGGCCATATTGATTACTCCAGTAAATTCCAAGGGCCAAAACCATATTATCATTAATTGTTGCCGGTGGTAAAAAGTTGAATCAGTCCACTAGTGGTGTAAAATATGATTACTTTTTTGCCAGATGCCATTAGCGACGGGGAAGCTGATGTATTTTCTGTATCGTATGGGTATCCGTTATAATGGGGTACCCGCATCGTATCGCCATAGTAATCATTGATTACAAAAGTAATGAAATACACAAGTAATCATTGATTACTTTTTTCTTCAGTAATCGTTACTTCGGTTCCTAACGAGTACTCAAGTAACGAATGAGTATTTTTTTACATGAAAAAAAAAGTCCGAAAAAGTACGCCACGTTTAAAAAAGGCTGCAAATCGAACTAAAGTCCGCAAAACGGCAACACTGCATATTATTAATTTTCCTGTCATTATCTGTAATTTCTAGATTAGTCGTAGAGTACGAGCGAGCCATGAGGAGTAACGTGACAGGACATCTGGTGGACACAAGCAGAAATAGGTAGTATCTTCTATCCCTAACAGATGGCGCTAATAGCACTTACAGAATAATCTCGTTGGTTCGATAAAGTTCTGGTGTCTTCCACTCACTTCTAGATGGCAGTAAGTGAAATATATAAGAAGGCTAGTGGCGCAACCACAAGTCAGTTCCTATGACACTGCTGTGAAATAAAATAGTGCGTACCTCCTTAAAACGTGTTTGTGCGTGTTTAAGTTTAAGACATCTTTGTAACAATATTTTTATTTGAATTGTTGCTTTTGTGTGTGATTTAGTAGAATGGAAAAGAAGCGAAAAATTGATAGTGAATGCAGAAAATTCAAAGATCAGTGGAACATTCAGTATTTCGTAATTGAGTCCAGTAACAAGGCGCTATGTTTGATTTGCAATGAAAGCATAGCCGTTCTCAAAGAATATAACATTAAACGTCATTATGAAGCAAAACATTTTCAAAATTACTCAAAATATACAGGAAGTTTGCGGACAGAAAAATTCGAAGCTATGAAGCGCGGATTGAAATCGCAGAAATCTTTATTTACAAAACTCAAAACTGAACAAGAGGCTGCAACTCGTGCCAGCTTTCGTGTGGCTCTTGAAATTGCAAAACGTGGAAAACCATTCACCGATGGAGAAATGGTCAAAGAATGCATAATCGCAGTAGCCGAAGAAATGTGCCCTGAAAAGGTAAATTTATTAAAAACTGTCAGTATGTCGGCAAACACTGTGGCTCGAAGGGTAGAAGACATCGCTGAAAATATATCCTCTCAACTGTTCAACAAAAATGGACATGTTGAGTGGTTTTCTTTGGCCTTGGATGAGTCAACGGATGTGTCAGATACTGCTCAGGTGTTGATTTATATTCGAGGAGTAGATAAAAGCTATGAAGTGCATGAAGAACTTCTTGATATGTATAGTATTCATGGCACAACTACTGGTTCAGATATTTTTAAAGGAGTTGAAATGGCCATTAAGCAAAAGAATCTTCGATGGAAAAACTTGAAATGTATTACAACTGATGGAGGCAAAAACATGAATGGGAAAGATAAAGGAGTGGTCGCTCTTGTGTCAAAGGCTGTAGAAAATGACGGTGGTTCAAAACCAATAGTCTTACATTGTATCATTCATCAACAGTCTTTGTGCGGAAAATGTTTGGATATGTCTGAAGTTCTGAAACCAGTCATATCAACTGTTAATTTTATCAGATCTTTTGGGCTGAATCACCGACAATTCGTACAATTTATTAAAGAGATTGGAGAAAATGACTTACCTTATCATACTGCCGTACGTTGGCTTAGTTGTGGGAAAGTCCTTCAGCGCTTTTTTGAACTTCGAGCAGTGATCGAATTTTTTTTGAATGAAAAGCATCGCCCTCTTACTGAATTGCAAAACAACGCATGGCTGTGGAAGTTAGCATTCTATGTTGATTTGACAAAACATGTGAACGAACTGAATTTGAGATTGCAAGGAGAAAACCAGCATCTTCCTGATTTATACAATAATATCAAATCATTCCGGAAGAAATTGATACTGTTTCAATCACAACTACGAAGTAAATGTTTTTCACATTTTAAAACATGTGAAATATTTAGCCACACCACTGAGACCGAGTTTCCTATCGATTTTGCAATCGAAACTTTGAGTGCTTTGAAAATAAATTTTAATACTCGTTTCTCGGACTTTGATGCCATTGCGAATCAAATTAAGATTTTTCACAATCCTTTTGATACTGACATTGAAACCCTAGCCCCGGAACTTCAAATGGAAATGATTGATCTACAGTGCAGTGATATAATTAAGAACAAATATCAAAACTTATCTTTGTTGGAATTTTATAAGTGTCTTCCACTGACACAATTTGATAATTTGCATAAATTTGCTCGTGGGCTGTTTTCTGTTTTTGGTACTACTTATTTGTGTGAGAAGACCTTTTCCAAAATGAAGTACACAAAAAATGTTTACAGATCTAAATTAACTGATGAGCATCTTAAATCTCTTTTAATAATTGGTACAAGTAAAATTAGTCCACAACTACAAACTATTGTCAGTGGAAAATCTCAATTACATAAATCTCATTAGTATTTCATATGTTGTTATGCTTGTTATAAGTTATCTTTTCATTTAAAATGTATAAAATGTTAGTTGGATTCATTTCAATAATTTGTTAGTTAGTAAATAATAACCTACAACAATGTTATGAGTAGTTAGCCCATGACCATATCAATGTAGATGTCATATTAATAATTATTCAACATAAAAATAGATTACTTCAGTAAACTTAATTTAATTTGCTATAAAAAATAAATATGTTCTCTAGAAGGAGTTTTCTTTCAAGTATGCTAGCTCTCCGCGGGCCGGATGTGGCCCTCGGGCCGTAGTTTGGAGTTCCCTGTTCTAAGGTGTCAATGTCATTCTCTGATATCTTACTAAAGCTTCTCCCGAAATAGGACTTTGCAAAATACTTTTATATTTAAGAAACTAAAAAGTTCATAAGATATATCAAATATGTTTGAGAAAAAAGTGCATAAAGCCTTGAATTACATATAATCAAACAATTTCAATTTCCCAATGTAATTTTTTCTTTAAAAATTCAATTCCTAAACATTAAATTAAAGATCATAAATGCACAACAGAATTTTAGGAAATTTTTAGCAGTGGAAATATTAAAGTATACATAATAATTTTCAGCATATCTGTGGGAAAGCACACTGGATTGTACCAGAACCATATCCATTTTGAACTAATTTTTATCGAAAGAAAATGCATTTTTTACCTGCTTAAGCAGAGTCCATATCAAAGACTTGTTTTCTTCAGCTACTTCTTCTGTCTGACCAGCATCACCTGCCTAAAAGGTAGGTTCCATTTCAAAAACATTTTAAATAACGTTTTGACTGCAAACAATTTAATCGCAACCAATATTTTATACTATAATTGGATTTTTAATTATGTAGTATTGCTTACCACACCAAATTCCTCATAGCCATTAGCAACATAAGGAGTTTCAACAGGAGGTGTTTCAACATCCTCGATCGGCCTAGGCTCCGACTCGGAATCCGTAGAATGTATGCTGTGGATACCATCCAAATCAAGTTCTCGATTATCATCGGTATGCACATCATCATCCAAATCTACAAATAATTTAGAATTAAATATTAAAACTTTAAAAACTGCATGAATGAATGATTTCCTAAATTAAAGGAACTTTAGAATAGTATACAAAATAAATTTTAAAATATGAAACACCTTAGAATGCTTAGCGAACAACTCAAAATGTACAGCAAAATACATTTAAGACACAAAATTGTTACAAAAATTCAGCTGCTGCTTACACCTAGCTGGCTACTTCAGATACAGAAGTATTTGTTTAGAGCAGGTTTGGGGAATCTGTGGCTTTCTTGAACAGCATTACAAGTATTTTAGTTTCCATAAATATGTTCAAGTAAATACAATGGTGGTTTGGCTATGGAACTTTAGTGTTTTAAATTGTATGATAAAAACTAACATTTACAGCAGTTTATTTTGCATGTCAGTTAAAAAATGGGATAAACACAGAACAATAACTTAGGCTTCAGCACATGAGGCTTTTGCC
This sequence comes from Octonoba sinensis, assembly GCA_038502835.1. Taxonomy (NCBI): domain Eukaryota; kingdom Metazoa; phylum Arthropoda; class Arachnida; order Araneae; family Uloboridae; genus Octonoba; species Octonoba sinensis. The sequence continues at coordinate 84,022,888 of CM076605.1, read as the reverse complement.
TAACTGCAAATTTAACAAAGTTTTTTTTTTCAGTACAAAAAAAGGTTCACCACCCGTGGCATATTCCTTTTAAACCTTTTTTTATAGAAATTTATAAACTAGTCTTAAATAGTTGATTCATAATGCAAAATCTCTGGTGAAGATTTCTCAAAAAATATACAAGAATAAGTCGGTTACAAATTAAAAAAATCTTTCGTTTTCTGAAACACAAACAGCTTGGTACACTAGTAATAGGCTCTGAATGAGAATAGAAAGGAACAATGTGCTCCTAAGAACAACTATTAATAAATAAATCTCTTACAGAGTACTTTTGTCAAACATTTATGTTTCCCCACCCCTCAGCGATTAAGATTTTCGCAGGAATGCATTTCTTGATAAACAATGCAATGGAATACATATGCATGAGATAAATTTATCAACATGTATAATAATCAGGGCTGCAAAAAAGCCGGCTTTTTTTAAAAAAGGCCAGACCGGCCGGCTTTTATTAAAAAAGATCGGTCTTTTTTTAAAAAAGCCGGTCTTTATTGGACTTTTTCAATTAGACACAATACTATTTACTATTTGCACCTGTACTATGTCAATTTATGTTGCTACTGTTAATTTGTGTAATATGAAGCTCAAATTCAATTGAGTTCATTTAAAATTAGATTCAGAATTATTTTGTTACACAATCTAAATGCATTTTACAATACTGATAACCATTTTTGTGTTTGTGTGCGGAATTTCGGGAGACTCTCTCATTAAACCCTTGCCCAATATTATAGCTATACAGAATCGACTATTTTCAACACAAAAGAAGGAAATTAAAACCAGGTTGGGAGAGGAATCGAATTCGGCTTCTATAGTCGAGCACAATACCTTATGTTAATACATATGAGGAGCTATTCTATTACGGATTCAAATACATACTTTTCACTCAAAATTGATATTTTACGGTTACAAATTTAATTACTTCAAAATAATTCAGAATACTGAAACTTGCAATAAAGAACTATGTTCATTAATTTTTTTATCATATATTTTACACTACAAGCAAAAAAGTCTTTTGCTCAAGGCGAGAAGAGTAGGAAAAACGATCATTTGAAGTATCTCCTTTTCTTCTTTCCTTTAACAAAATACTACTTACATAATTCGAATTAACTTTCTAAACTAGTTTTTACCTACAGCACTACTCATGGCAAAAATGTAAAAGAAGTCTGTGGTGAGTAGTTGGCTTGCTTTAATGTAAGGAATTTTTTTTTTATATACATAACATTAAATTTTTTAAAGATGAATATCATTCAAGTACAATTTAACATTGACCAGCTGGTTTGCTTCAAGATGGGCATCTTTTATTTTTATTTGGATCAGAGGACTAGTTAAGGTTCTGAAAACAGTTTTAAAAAAAATCAAGGTGCTTTAAAATATACCAAAGATTATTAGTTAAAGACTTAAAGGCAAAGGATTAGCAATATTTAATTCATATAGCAGTGTCAAGTGAACTTTTGAATTCTTAGTAAAAATCTTTGAAAATAAATCGTTTAAATTGTATTGAATCTAAATAAATTTCTAATAGGGAACACTTTCTCTTTGCTATTTCTGTAATGTATCATTCTATTAAATAATTTTCATTCTTATTTCAAGTATTTTGCTATTGCAGTAATAATTTAATTGTATAAATGATAGAAATATAATTTTTTATTTAATAATTTTTTGGAAAAAAAAATGATTAAAAATTTCTTTAATAAAAGCTGGCTTTTATTAAAAAAGGCCGGCCTTTTTTAAGTGGTTTAAACCAAAAAAGGCCGGCCGGCCTTTTTTGGCCCCGGCTAAAATCTGGCAGCCCTGATAATAATAATACTTTTTTAAATCACTACATGTTTAAAATTTGATTTTTCACGAGAGTATTTGATTTTTGACAAAAGTAATTGATTTTTCACAAAAATCTTTAAAATTTACAAACATTGGACCTTGTTTAAAGTTGTTTGAGAACTCTAAGTGCAGAAAAAATAAACAAATTTTATCTGAATCCTTTTGCTGTTTAAAACGGGGGGGGGGGGGGGGGGGGGAATTAAAAAAATGTGCACACTTCACTATACATTGAGTGAACTTTAATCATTTTATTTTAAAACTGAACTTACTGGAAATATCTTTTAAACTTCCTCATTTAGTAAAAACATAGGCTCACTTCATTACTAAAAACATTTTAAAAAGCGATTTAAATTGATTAAAAAAAAAAACTTTTTTCAAATCGCAATTTAAATCAACGAACCCTTTGGGGGGGGGGGGCATAATCCCAAGGCAAAATTATAATAAAAAACTGGATCTGAGCAGCTTAAAACATTTTAAATTGAATGTTATTTCCATTCACATACATATCATTATCTGCCTTCTTTGAAGTTTATAAACTGACCAAAAAATAAATAAATAAAATAAAGGAAAGTCACAATAACACAGAACTTTAGTATACATTATTCATACATTTTAGTTTTTAGATAAACTTAATTGCTTTTTTATTATTATAACCTTCTTACCATGATCTTGGAAATGCTTCTCGGGATCTATTTCTTCCCATAATTCTTTTGGTTCCTGAGAAGAACTGTTTGGCAAGCTGCTCTGCAGAAAGGATGAGGACTGAACTTCCTTCCCACTCATTGTACGCATCAAGAGGGACGAGCATCTCAAAGATAACTCCAAAGCATCCATCCAACATTTTCCTGCTTGTTCAGATGGTGCACGGAATATTAAATGAGCAACGGGTAATGGTTGTACTAAAGCACCAATAGTTTCACCTTTGGGACCCTGACAGGAAAATCAAAAGGTATTGAAGATGCTTGAAAAATACCAATTTCAAACATTAGAGATTGTCATGATTTCTAGTAAGTGAGATACCTCAAACAAAAGAAGTAACTACGACACATTTTCAAAGTGAGTAAGCACAGAACATCAATGAATGCTGAATACATTGAATTGATATCAACTATTCAAAGCGGGAAACTCAAAAAAGTATATAAATATTTACTCAAATTAATGGTGCTTAATATGTACGATACAATTATTTAAAACTTCTTTTTCCTTAGGGCAATTTCCTTTTCTTTATTTTTTATCTGCACACTTTTACTTTATAAATTTATCAGCTAGTAGGGATTATCAAGTTTATGAAGAATGAAAGAACAGCTGAGCATCAAACTCCATAACTTCCATTTAAATTATGGAGTTTAATTACTTTAAAAAGTTAAATTCTCTAGGCAACTTTATAGGTTAGAAGATGCCCAAAGACACAGATGTTTTAATAAACTCAAACAATCAAAAATCTTTTCATTAAAACTCGGTAAATACACAACTGAACGGAAGGAAATGAAATGATTGATCATGTGTTGCATTTAATTTTGAATTAATATAGAGTTCACATACAAAAGCAAAACTAAAATTAATTTGTACGGTAAAACATATATGCTCTGCCAATTTACAACGTAAACTCTATTCAATATTACGGGTTTTTTTTTTTTTAATACATGTAACAATATCACCACTTCTTGGAAATCTCTAGCTCAAAAAGAAACATATTTATAAATAAAATTAATGGTAGTATATTATGGTAAGTACTATGCTTTTTGGTGAAGAATGAAAAAAAGATTACTGCACATAAAAGCAAAATTTCAAAAAAAAAAAAAAAAAGGCAGAAACTTGCAGTTTAAGAAAGCAACATCATCACCGAATGATCGCAAAACATATTTAAATTCAAAACCTGTGAAGTTATATACTTAAACAGAGACATGAATTTTAACAGCATTCAATATTTAAATGTAGAAATAAGTCTTACTTTTGAAGCCCAAATTGACTGCTCCAAAGGGTGATAAAGTTTAAAACAGAATCCATCCTTTTTTGATGGCCTTTCAATAACTTCACAAGCATTTAATAAAACGGTTCCAACCCACTGACTGCTCTAGGGAATGAAAAAAATAGATATATTTAATTCACTAATATATTACATATAAAATAAGGGCAATTGCACATTTTCTTAAATAATTAATGAGATATCACACAAATACACCAATATTTATCAATTATATTTTTTTTTCTTTGAAAGTTGTTGGATAACTGTTAAACCAATTGAAATCACACACTTACAGTTCATGCTCAAAGTCGCATGAAATTATTTGCATTTCCCACCCCCATTAAAGCTTTCAAATAATTTAATGACATATATAAGCTTTTGATATTAATATCAACAGAAATTTCAAGGAATATAAACATAAATATTAGACAGGGTGAGAAATACTTTTGAAATTAGTTTGAAAATTTCTTTCAATTTTTTGCATTTTATTTTGAATCTAAAAAACTACATTCAAGGATATATTTTACTTCAATACAATAAAAAGTAAACTATCAACAAAAAGAAAAATTTACATACTGATGATTGGAAAAAATATTTACCTTATGTGTTTTAGGACTTTTATACAGTAACAATAACCCAGGTTTTAAAACACACCACAACTTGGTCCAACCCTTTAAAGTGCCCCGCACTTTAAGCCAATCAGCAAGCACAATAATTGAAGGGTCTTTGAGAGTTGTTGATAATTCTTTAGCGACACGTTTCTTTTCTCGTCTGTAATTCTTTCTTTGAGCCTAATAATGAGAAATTTTCAATTATTCACACAAATAAGAACTGCATTTATATTTTACTTAAATCAAATGCAAGATATTAACAGTAAGTTATTTTTCATAAGAAAATTTCTTTAAATTAAAAATGAAATAAGTGTTATATCATATACAATCTGTAACATAGTACTACTGGTTCATTTGCTCATTAGTTGGGTACTTATTGGTTCAAGTTGCATATATTTGGATGTTTTTCTAAATTGACACCACCATGTATTTATGGGTTACAGGTAGCTTAGTTGGAAAAAATTATATACCTATATATTAAAATACAGAAATTTTTTTGGAAGAGCTTAATACGGTAGGTCCTTTATTGATAAGTACCTTTGTTTGTCTTAAATCAGAAAATGATATAAGAATGCGTTCTGATTGCATATTTTATTTTTGATATTCATCATTTCTTCTTACTTTTCCAGACACATAATCCTATAGTTCAGAACAAGTTAATAAAACTGGTGCTTGTAACTTCCAAGTGGCATCATTTTCAGGCCTTAAAGGCCCAATTCTATAATTACTTGGAATATTCATATTTATTTTAAAAATAAAACATTTATATCAATATCCATGATTCAAATATTTTAAGGATTATATTTGCTTTTGGCAACGATTTTAATTGATTCAGATTAAATATATAATCTCACCTGCATTTTATATATTGAATTCCAGGTTGCTCATAAACTTTTATTTTCATAGCAACCAAACAAAAAATATATAACGTAAAACATTTTCATAACACAGTAGGACAAATATTAGTTGACACAAGCACAAGCTAAACGAATTACCATTTTCTTTAAACTACATTGTTCTGTGAAATTATTTGACTATTGTTGCCATTACATAAAACTCAAGATATTATTTATAATTTGAAGGCTTAAGTGGAGCATTCATAAACACAGTTACTTTGAACCGAGGCTTCCCTTATGATACAGACTGGTCCCTTTAACTACTTTCCTACAAAGCCATTGTCCACAATTTTTGCTTGATGTATAGCACTATCGGTTATTGACAATTTTCTTTTCCACTTCTATTTATTTGAACATTTTGCAAAATTACTGTAATGAGTTTCATAAATCTAGCAATTTTTCTTAAATTAATTAGAAGATTAGTTTGAAAGCAATACTTATAAAGCTTATTAGAAAAATTATTTTCTTGCATTTAGCTTTTTTTTTTTCAAACTTGTCCAATGTTCATTTTGGATTTAAAAAAAAAAACTTTGAAAATTGAAGTCTTTACTAAATAAGCAGTAATTCTTATTACTATGATTATAACTGAAATTCAAAATCAAGCAATTGTAGCAGCAATTACTCGGAACTTTATGGATTGTGCTACCAGAGTTGAAGAGCTTTTGAAAGACATCCAAAATTACTAATCTCTACATATTTTAGAAGCATATTTAAAAGATAAATTTCTTTGCTTAGATAAAACTCAAAAGGAAATTAAGTTACTAAAATGGGAAGGATGGCGAAAAAAATAGGAAGACTATTTTGCATAAGTGGGAACTTTACCAGGACAGATATTTGAATTATGCTCACAAGTTAATATGTCCATGAGGTTTTTATTACCAACAGACTTGTCTAGAGATTCAACATACAGTGAAGAAATATCCATAGAACATTTAATGAATTTTTGCAATAAGAATCCGGGGAAGAAGAGGAAGTATTAAACAATGCTTAAAAAATGCCCTCAAAGAATTGACAACAGTATATAAGAAAGCATGAATTCCAGTCCATTGACTTATTTGTCCAAGGATATAGAAGACTTGAAATTTTTATCAGAAATATTTTCAGGTAACTAATGGATGTTATAAATGTAAGAGAAGATTAAAATTTATATAAAATTCAACAAAGGGCAACTTTTTAGTTGGTGATGATATAAAGAGAAGATTGAACATGTGAAAAATGCAAATGCAGTATTGAAAATTACCTTATATGATTCCCTTTTATCAAATTTTGTTGCTGGTGATGGATCAATGGTCATATCACCCTGAAATAAGTTAAAATTACAGAATATGTAATACCAAATGAAAATTTTCTCTTAAAATGACTATTAAATAACTGCAAATGTAAAAAGATGTACAAAACAGGAAGCATTCAATGGAATAAAATATGGGACAGTCAACATCCATGGATGACTTCATATGAATTTGTTAAAAAGATTATCAAAGTTGGCAGTTATAAAAGTTTTTCTAAATTTTATATTCCAATTTAAAATAATCACAAATAAAGAGACCAAAAAGATAATTTTATTGGAAAATAACCTAATTGATGCTGTTCCTGCTTGGACAATATATTTTTTCATTTGTAGACATCTTAATTCAAACCGATACAATATTTAATTATATTTGTTTCAAGAAAGTTGTCCAAAGCTTAACAAATTTTTTATTTCCATGTTTTATGTTAATTAATCTCAATAATTTTGACAAAAATAAACAGTAAAGCCCTTCAAAATATAGCATTTACATAAAAACATTTAACAATTCACACAAATAAGAAATAGCACCCAGATTTGGATGGATGACTGATTATTATAGAAAGTAAAAATTTGTAAGATATAATGTGCACATTATACCTATGAAGTAATAAAAACTTGAATTAAAATCAGGGTTCATACTCAAATAGCCAAAAAAAAAAGTTCCATGACTTTTGAGGTAGATCCAAAGCAGAATTCCAGGTTAACATTCCAAGTAAATCTATTTATTACATGGTTTTATTTAACTTGACTTATGGCGGAATTTTGTAAGGCGGTTTTCGACAACTATTACTGCATAAATTATCTTCAAATTTTGCACACAAGCTTATCTTCGATGACAATACAATGATCCATCCATTTTATAATTTATTATAACCTTAATTAGGAAAAAAAATGAATAATTTTGGCTCTGAGGAAATTATCAGCATTATCATTTGCTATTTGGCAACAATAGTTTTGTTTGGATTATGCAACGACGTTTTGAATTTAAATGAAACCGTGTAACTTAAAACATTTTTGACAATTTAATATTATTAGCAAATAGCTTTACTTGTACAATAAATATGCCCACCATAACATTTTATACATACAATTAAATTAACCTCGCAATAAAAAGTTCCACAGATGCTTATTATGAAACTAATACTATAGAATTTCAAAAGAAAAATTTTACGACACAATACTGCCAAAAGATATTAACTTTTATATTTACATCCATCTTTTAAAAAAAATTTTTTAAATTTCAATTTTATAAAGCTATTTTAAAACTATAAAAGAAAAAATATAAAGAATAAATAAAATAAAAATTAGGATGAGCCCAGAGGGGACAAATCAGCTTTTTAACTCTATAATAATGCATGAAAACAAATATTTAAAGAAATGCTGATGTAGGCAATTTTATGAATGATGACAATATAATAAACTCCATTATATAAAGAAAAAACTTGTATAGGAAAAAGAAGGCAAGTTAATTGAGGATCTGACATCGCAACGAGCGTAGGTTCCCTCCAAGGGGTCCCTGATAAGGGAAAAATCCTACTTTTCCAGGTTTTGTCAAATATTTATGTTTTCCCCCGACTATTGCAAAGGATATCAATTTCCATGACTTTTCGAGGTTTTCCATGATTTCCAGGTAGAGTATGAACCCTGTAAAGTGCTTATTGCATACAAAACTTGTACATATGGCCACTTTTTTTTGGGCAAGAATTCAACGTGAAAAAGGGGGGGGGGGGATTATATCAGGGATGGCGAAGACTACAGCATTGACATTTTTTTTAGGATGGGAGGGTAGTATTTTAGGGAATGCGCCATCGCTCAAAGGGGGGGGGGGGACCCTGCTTATACTAGGGGTGTCATCAAGGGGCGCAAAGGGATGGAATCCTTACTTCTTAATTTTTAGATGAGCCTGTGCTCATAAATTATACACTGGTTTTTAGATATAGTACTGAAATCAAAATACACTACCTTAGGTGAAGTACTGGGTGTACTCGACACCTCAGAAAATCTTGGAGTCATGGAGAGTTCTTCAGTCAAATCATGGCCTTTAAAGAAAGAAAAAAATACATTATATATGATACACATAGAAAACAGGTACACTTAAAATGATAAAACACAACAGTAAAGCTTGTTCCTAAATAAATATCAGATGCAAATAAATAAGGCTAGTTCTGTACAAGACATGACAAAAAACATACCTTTTTTGTTTTGTTTTGGGTGCTAAACATTAAAATTAAAAAGAATTATGGTATGTTTCTTCATTCTTCATATAAAAATAGTAGAAGAATTTTAGTTTGAAAAATAATGAATATGTAAAAACATGTCGAGACAGGCATGTTCATTTTTGGACAGTTCACAAAATTCTGCACTACCAAATCTCACTTTTTACAGAATTATTCATTAAATAAGCAACCAAAAATAAAATTATTTAACCACTATGTTTAAATTATGATTTTTCACAAAAAACGAATGCTGTTAAAATCGCTGGATAGACCCCCGATGACTCAGATTTCGCATAATAAGTCAAAATATTCGTCTTGGACTAAAAAATCTTTCCAATATTTTAAAAGTAGGACTGAAAAGGTGTAAGTACATCAAAATTTAAGTTATTTTAACATTTAGTATTTGAAATAAAACACTATTGTGACAGATGAGATAAGACACATAAATTTTACTATACATAAAATCAATATCAATATTAAACCTCCGCTATAAAAAGCTTTGCTAGATTAGCGTAACTCTTATAAAGCATAAGATTAAAAACTGCACATCTAAATTTATTATAAAATGCAGCTTTTACTAAAGAAATCTACTGAAATTTCTATTTCTGTACATTTTTTTGCTCTTAGATGCTAGCATCTTTAATTTAATGTATAAAGATTAAAATGATGCAACATTAGAACTGGTCAGTAATCTTTGCAAACATCACAAAAAAAAAAATTTTTTGTTTTTTATGCCCAGTTTTCTAATTCCCAAGCAGTAAATTTGATATCTTAAGATTTGTGATAGCACTGAATGTTGCTTGCTTTCTTGTAAGTGACCCATTGTTGACTTTAGTGGGTCTGAATCCAGATAATTCAACTCTCAGTATCTCGAAATCAAAGGAAGAAATTATAATTTATAGATATCGAAGATTTGAGCTATTGAAAATGTAATGAAAACATTACTTTGACACAAGTATAGTGCCTTGTGTAAACATCAAACAAAAATGAGCACAAAATAAACTTATCATAGTACTTTGTTTTAAATATCTATTCAGAATGGTTAGATGTGTTTTTTTTTCTTACAGCATCAATTAGAATTTTGCAAATGTGAAATAGTTTGAAATGTTTTTGTGATCTTGTCTGTTCAAGATTCAATAAAAGCCATCATCAGTCTTTGCAGAGTTTAGTCTTCAGGTTGTCTTAGTAGTAAAGTTAGGTAATAGTCGTGTAGAAGATAAAATGTGACAACCGACTGTTCGATTTTCAAGCGAGATGATATTTTGAAAATCCCACACGATCTTTCGATAAGATGTCCAAAGGAGTACAGAAATGAGTGATTGTTTGACTAATTTTGTAACCAAATATTTTATTTTGAAGCCTAATTTTTTAATCTGTATTGAACATTTTATTTCCTGATTCATCATAATCGCAACCTGTCACCGATGTATGACAGGTGATCGCTTGAGAAATTATGAAACTGCTTTATTTCTACATATATTTTACTACTATATACTACTCTTTTACTATATTTTAGCCCTTAAAAATCATTTTTTAAGAATAAAATACATAAAGAAATAAAGTTAACACTAAAGTGAACAAGTAAGAGTTTTTCAGTTTGACCACCGTAGAACCGGTGGTCTTCATAACCAGCTCTAAACTTTTATTTCTAATACTATTAATAAAAAAGACTTTCTCATAATATAACAACCCTGTTATACCATGCTAGTATTCTATACATTAAATGGCACAAGTATGTACTAATTATTTTGTTTAGTGCCTACCATAATCAAGACACTGAGAGTAATAAAAATGGGTATAAATTTGATTCTGAAACTATTAAAACCTGCTTTTAAAAGAAAGCAATTTTTCTGATTAAGACACTAATTTTCGTATGATTGTCAATTGTCATACACTCGGACGTATCTAGGGCATTAGGGGTGGGGACAAAAGGGGCTTGTGCCTTGGCCGTCAGATTTTAGGGACACTAAATTGACTAAATGTGTGTGCTAGTGATGTAGTCAAGGGGGGGGGGGGGGTCGAGATCCTCTACACTTTGGCTTCAATTGCGTTTTTTTCATATGAATGAGCACCCCCTCAACTTTTTTTTTCAGGACTTCACCATTAGTGTATGCGTATACATATGCAAATTTTTTATGTGTGTGCTTACATGGGGGGGGGGGGGGAGAGGTAAAGCCCCTGTTGGAAAATGACCTAGTCACATCCCTGTACACACTTGCCAAAGTTGTAAAGCAAGTACTTGACTGAAAAATTTTGCTAATAAAAATTTGATTTTAAAAAACATAAATAATACTAAAAATTAACTGCTTCAGTGCCTTTAAAAAAATCATTGGTTGCACTAAAAATTTTAACGTTAATACATAGTAAAAACTGCAAGTGTCCAAAATGCATTGGCGAATCTTGGAATTCTGCAACTTCAATAATAATAGTAAACATTCAATTCATATAAAAAAGAAAACACAGTAGTACATAAGCCAATGCACTTAAAAACGTCAGTATTTAAGCCAATGCACTTAAAAAGTCAGTATTTTCTATTAAATGGCACTAGAGTGCCATATCCAATTAAAAATGGACACAGAAAATATTACTACTTTTTAATACAAGAATTTAATACTTCGAACAATTTTAAACACACGAAATTAATTCTGCATAAGTGGGAATTCCCGAGTTCAGTTTTATCCCAACAAATTTGTGATATAATCCATAAGAAATATAGTTGCATCCGAAACCAATCAAAAGGAAAACTTTTGAATGGGGATTAAAAATAGCACAAACACCAAGGTTTGCTTTCGCTCACCCATAGAACCGGGCATTACTGCCATTCATTTAAACATCGTTGATTATCGAACATAATTCTGAATTCGTCAACATAGGCTCGCCGAAGAGGAGCCCAAACATAGCTGAACGCACTTTGTGTTTTCGTGTTGGTGGCTGGGGCCAACCACCGCAAAATCCAAACAGAATAGTAAAAAGAACTTCCACGAGAGCAACTTTCACCCTTTCACCTGCGCCTTGGAGTAAAAGCTAGCTAACTGCAGCATTACAGAGAACTGAGTCTTGTGACGTAAAAGAGAATACTGGGGACTTCGGCGCGCTTTTCGACCAATGTTCGCCATGATGTCGGTTACCATGACAACCTCGGAGAGAATTCTTCCCTCAGGGGAAAAAAATGCCCAGCAGCATCCGTCCATTCCAATTCCCCCCTGTAGGGAGTATGGAGAGGAGGTCCGGAAAAGGACCAGTCGCGTTTTGACCTTGGTTTTGGTTTTATCGTGTTTTTTTTTCTTTTTTTCTCCATTGAAAGGTAGGCATGAAAAATTGACTACCAATACTACCGTATTTTCTCACCTAAAATATCAGCAATATGTCACTGAAATATATTTCCACCTGAGGGAAACAAAAAAATTTTTTTACAGCAAGTACAACGTTTACTTTTCTATTTTCCCTCTTTTTTTTTCGGCGTTGCATTTTGTTTGCTCTAAAATAAAAACAGCAAAACAATGATGATCTTGTAAAAAAATATAGTCCCCCCCCCCCCCCCCACTGAGACCACAACCAAAATGGGAAATTCCATCTAGGAATCATCGCCTCCAGCCTTACTCGTCAATCTTTATACTACCTTTAAATGGGTAAACATTATGAATACATAGGGATTGTATTTATTAACCCAAGCATTTCGAAAGCTAACTTACTTGCAATAATGCTATACTGCTGACTGAACTTGAAGTGATGATTAAACCTTAGATCAATAAACACACCCTATACCATAAAGTAGTGATTCTCAACTTTTTTTTTGTCACGGCACACTTTTAACGGTTTCAAAACTTGGCGGCACACAAAGAAAAAAGTAAGTTCAAAAGTTGTTTACTTACCTATAATACAGTATGTAAAACAGTTTATGATAATAATTTTGAATGTAAAATAAAATATGATATGTACTACAAAAACAGCAGTTCGTTAATTAAGGGATTAAATACAAGGAATAAAAATAATACTTTTAATGAGAAATTTGAACTTGATGTTTTTCTGTAATTTCATTTATTCGTAAAAATGACAATGCTACTCTTATATCGTCTTCTACATTTAGAAATTTCTACAGTTCAAATTATGGTATTTAACTGTAAAAACAAGTTTTCTTTCAGTGTACTTTTCTTTAATTTAAACAAACTTCGCTCGTAATAAAAAAAAGAAGCATTAAAATCTTTACTACATACATTTCGAAAATTTGGCGGTACATAAAAGTGCAGCGGCACAGTGTTTGAGAATCACTAAGCATTAATATATATTTATAAGTACGGTATAGTAAAGATGGGGAACCTACGGCCTGCTTCAGTTTCTAAGGGACCTTTCCGGTCATTTCCAATGATAATGATATGCTCAAACCGGTATGGATATAAAGTCCCTTCTGATGGATATTAAACATTAGTGTCAATAGATCAGACCCTCGCCAAGCCTGCTGGGTGCCGTTGTGCGAATTCCTGCTGAACGCCTTTTTTTATTCAAAAAAATCCTGGATTTTTTTTTGAAAAACCCAACTGGATGGTTTTTCGGGTTTTATTGAAGTTTTCTCATAGGGCACCTTTTCATTCGGCGCTTCACGACTTTGCACATATGGACGGCACAGGCCTGTGTTAGATTGAATTTGTAAGATAAAAAGTAATATTTAAAGCAGTTTTTTTTTCTTTTGTCCATTTAAAAATACTGTGATAAATTCAAAACAATATCATTAAAGATTCTGCTTGTGTAGCCATCTACGCAGCTTTCAAATTTAAGGTGGTTTTCAGTGCAAAAAAAAGCAGGCCCGTCATTTGGGGGGGGGGGGGGATCGGGGGACTCAATTGCCCCCACCCACCTGACTTGGGAAATATAATGCATTCATGTGCAAGTTTTTTTTTTGCCACACCCCCCTGGGAAAATTTGGCAATAACGAACATGGAAAAAAGGTTTCTCACTCCTTTGCACTATGGTGGAAAGAGTAGCCTCCTGAGAAATTTATTTAAAAGATACACATGAAATTGAAAAAAAAAAAAGGTTTATTTGTAATACAAAAAAAACTTTTCTTTTCTTTCATATGTATCTTTTAAATAAATTTCTCAGGGGGGCACCTCTTTTCCCCGCATCTAAATGACGGAACTGGAAAACACCAAAACCCAATTGGTAGTCTTCTTTTGCTCTCAAGAAATAGTTCCGTGCATAGAAAGTTGTTTTATTCGGTTACAGCTATAAACTGCAATTAGGGAATTCGTGCAACTTTCGATATCATTAATGCGTAATGATCTTGGAAAGTAATTCCCTTTTTCCCGAACTAACGTTTCTCTTTTTATTCCCCCATTTAATATTTATATGGTTAATTTCGATGTTCAATGAATGTCGTTATTAACGAAAAAAAAAAAGTTTCAGTTTTGTGAAAGTTATGCAAATGAACTACAATAGATATAAATCTGAAGATTAAGTTTGTGGGAGGCTTCTGCAAAAAAAAAAAAAAACGTTTAAGAGACAATATTAAATGTTCTACTAGAGCTGTATTTAAATCCGAAATTCTTTGTTTCGGTACATTCGGCCTTATACATTTTTATTAACCATAAAACAGTCCTTCATTTATTTATTTTTTTATAAATACTATTTATATTGAATAAATTTTCCTATGGTGTTCCGATAGAACAAGAATGTTCAGCAGTTCTTCATCAAAATGTTTAATAATAATAAATTATAACAGTAAGGTTATGTGATTTTGTACATCATTATGGAAATTAACACTGTAAAAAAAATCTCCTGAAAATAACGGAAAAAGTACGGCAGCAGAGTTGCCGGAAACATTCCGTTTCTGATATTTTCCAGTGACTTGACAGAAGTTCCATTTCTTTTTTCTCCGTTGATCCTTTTAAATACAGCTGTGCACACAATGTACGGCACATTGAGATTGATTTTTGACTAGAGTTTACAAAAAAAGGGGGCAGGGGAGGGGGGGGGGGGGAGAAATCAATACGTCAATTTTCAAGAAGTTCATGTGCCGTATTTCATTTGATTGGACAAAGTACGATCAGTGAAAATAAAGAGACATTATTTTATCCCCTCCCAAATCCTAAATTAATTTTCTATTTAAAAATTAATTTAGGATTTTATTAAAAACTTAGGTTTAATTAAAAACTTTTCTATAGAACAACAAATTTTTTAAAACTTGTTGTTCTATAGTAAAAGTTAAATAATAAATAATTTTCATTTGCAGAAATCTATAGCCGAAAATAGAAGTAACAAAAAATATTCTTATTATTTAATGAACTAAAAAATCAATGGTCTTTCTGATTCATTGAAGGAGAAGGAAAAAAAAAAAAAAAAGAAAAATTGAAAGATTGATTTTTACGATAGTGTGAAATGTGAAGCTTCGTTTCAACTTCATATTTTCCTAAGGAAAAAATTTTCCAAGTGAGAAAAGAATATGAAGTGTAACAAGAAAAAAAAAGAAGCGACAAAGAAAAGTCCGACAAATAAGGGAAAACATAACTGAAGGGAATATTCCCAATGAACGTAGGGGCAAAAGCTATTATGATTGTTTCATAGACAACACCGATAATCGAACTTTCACCAGCAGAGATGAAACCACTCAACACATTGTGTTGAATGGTCTCGGTGACAATGTTTACTTTCGGTGTGCTTTAGTCCATTATTAATGAATGGTTGCCGTGCTAGTGTCGTAAATAATTAATAGTTCTTACGTTGTGAATGTGAGTCATCTTCCCCTGATGAAAATCAGAGCAAATCCGAAACAAGGAATGGCGTGCAGCTCCAAAAAGAGGGAGGTGTGTCAAAAGAGAACGATATTTAAATAGAATGCAATATATAGAATTTAGTTCAGAGTTTCCAAACTTTTAAACTTCACGATCCATTTTTCGGAAACCCAATCAATAGGGATCCACTTCATCCCATCGCGCTTAATATTTTTAGAAATATTTGTTTAGGTAGAAAAACAAGTCACACAAACACGAAGAGAAAAAAAAAAAAAAAAAACGAAATAGAAAGAACCTCTTTTATTTTTTGTTATGTTAATTTCATTTATTTTAACTCGCTGATACTACACCCCATACCACACAAAAATGTTCTTGTCGTAGCTAGTTCTAAGGTGAACAAAAAAGGTTTATAAGAAAAATGAATATTTATCATCAAATATTTGCTCTAAAACTTACAGGCCTAATGGTCTTCATTTTTTAAGGAAGACAACAATTCAAACTATGACATTCCATTACATTTAGATTTTCTAATAAAATTTTAAATGTCAGTAGCAAAAAAGTCCTCTCACAGTAAATCTACGTAGATCATTAGTGTCACGACCCACCAAAAACTCCCGACCTACCAATGTGTCACAACCCAAAGCTTTTGGGATACACTAGTTTCCGTCGCTCAACCACGATAGAAAGGCGGCCCCAGATTTATTTTACCGCCAAGGGCCCCAAACTTCTTATATTAATACGTCCTTGTCTAAGGAAAAAACAACTACGACTGATTTCCCTATATTTATATTTTAAAGACATTTTAAATTAATTGCAAGATTTTAAATGTCAATTGCAAAACCGTCCTCTCACAACTCGACACTAATAATGTCGCGTCGTGACCCACCAAAAACTAACTCGGACCCACAGCTTGGGATACGCAGGTTTGGTGTCTTGAAATATAACTGAGAAAAATTGGAGAACGGCAGCTAGAGCAGTCTAGACTGAAGCCAGATTTAAACCCATCCTAGTATGCTACTAAATTAGGGCCGTGGTAGCCTAGTGGTTAGTACGTCGGACTTCCACTTGGAAGGTCGCGCGTTCGATACCCACTGAAGACCGCCATGTATACTTGGGGATATGTGCATGTAAAATCCGTAGACCCCACTACCTCTCCCCGTGCGTAAGCAATCCTAAGGCCTCGGCTAACAGGTAGGGGTCTGGTGGAGAAAAGTATGCTACTAAATTGTGTTGCTCTTATCATTTGCGCCTAAAAAGAAGGATACATGGGTTATAGGAATTTCACAAAGGACAGTAAAGCAATAAATAAAAATGCTATTGGCAGATAATATGCGACATAAAAACCACATCCGAAAGCACATATTTGCGACATCTGCTGCGCTCCATTGCGTCAAATGGCTTTTAGCAAACTGGTGAGGAGCTATGTTATGACACGTGACTCCAACGTGTGTAGGAAAAGAAAATAATAAATAAAAGTTGATCGTTAAGAAAAAACAGCTGGTAAGAAGGACGAGGAAAGAACAACGGAAAATGCAATATAATGTCAACTTTTGCCTTGTCATTGTTTCCATAAGGAAAGTGAAAGTTTCATTGTTACTACCAATTCACAGAGCTAAGTTCACTTTCACTTTAACATCCCGCGATGATTAGTACGTTTAAAAATAAATAAATAAAACTGATGTTTCATTTTCACTTTCGTTTCCAGTAATGTTACAAAAATTATGTGTCAAATCTACATTCCTTACTCCTACGTTACTAAAAAATGCGCCAAGTGCAAAGGGGTTCGTCGCCAAAGTGACGGCGAACCCCTTTTTTAGTGCAAGGAAATGGAGCTTTGCGAAAAATATCAAATCCAGTAAAGAAATACACACAAATTATCAGCAAACTCCGATAGAATTAATGTATCAAGTTAGGGACCGTTCAAAAATGATGTCAAGTATTTTTCCCATATATTTGACTCCCTCCTAGTCTTTGTCACAAAATGTCACACTTCAACATACCCCTCCCCCCTTTGTCACGCTATGTTGCATAAGCATGATGTCACACGTTTTGTTATTTCTCCCTCCCCTTGTCACAGTTTCACCAACCCCCCTTCCCCTTGAAGCGTGACATCGTTTATGAATGATCAATTATTCGATATACGTCATTTTGAATACAGCCTTATCTCGTTCGCACGGGTCTTCTTAGGGTGATTTCACACCAAAGGCGACAAAGACAATATTTATATTCCTGTCTTTTCTCATCTACGCAAGCGCAAAACCTTTACAAATATACTGTGAGGACACGTGTTTTGTTTCATGTCGTCTTTGGTATAAAAGGCTCTCGACTAGACTCCTGATTTTTTTTCACATCAGAGCCAGCGTTAAACCGATTTTATCAAATCTAATCCTCGCATTGAGAGAAAATTAACTAAAAGATGTTCTAAACTTGTATGTTTCATATTGTCCCCAACAGCCACTCATTCATTTTGCTTCCTGCAATTTTTAGATTGCAAAGCATTGTCATTGTACACTCTATTTCCAATAAAATTTTTAATTTCTGATAAAAATAAAACTCAAGCGATTGACCGCAAATGTAATTTTTCTTTAATCGCCTAGATTTCTTGAAAATAGTTCAGTATTTGCTAGAGCATCGTGGATGGTTTCAGTTGTTCCTTTTTGAATAGTAAGACTGATAATGAACAAATCGTATTTTCTCATCAGTGTTAATACTGTAAATATGAAAAAGAAAACTAGAAAGAGATAAATTATGTATTATCATTGTACAAAGAAAAAGAACGTTGGTAATTAGCGCCCTACTCGGAATTTACACGGTACTCGGTCTATTCCGACAACTTGCCGAGTACTCGGTACTTTGTTTAGGTATTAGACCAATGCGCTAAACGATCTAAAACGAGAATAGAAGTTCTTCCCTTGAACATGAATGGATTCTTCTTGGCATGCCAGTCAGAAATCGTTTCCTTTTTCCTTTCTTTCTTTTCCTTTTTTTTTTTTTTTGCGGTAGAATTGTATTGGGATTTCAATAAGTAACAAACTTAAAAATATAATACAATAATAAAAATGAATTCAAACGTGAGTCAATTCAAACATTAACTATAGTCTGTCCATTAAGTGTAGCCACTTGGAAGGACATTACTGAGAAAACAAACCTCTAACAGCGCATTTGCGAGGATAAAGTATCAATGGGAGGGGTGTGCCTTTTAATTTTTAATTATATTATTAAATCTTGGAAAAATAATTGACAGCGGAGGAGGAAGAATTTTTTCAATGTTCCGTCATTTTGATTTTATGATGGTTAATGATGAAACTAGTCTCTAACAAACACGCTGTGGAAAAAGGTCAAAAAAGGTGATGATAGTTTCAGAAATTGTAGGGAATTTTTTTTAACAATTCTTAGTCAAAAATCTTCTAAGGACTTCGTATTAAAATCAGTTTTCAACCTCGAATCATTTGAGAACCCGGCAAATTCTGTCTTTCTCCGTAGTCGACTCGGACCACAATGGGGTTGGTGTATCGCATGGTACTTATAATGCCGTTGTTGTGAGTTCGTGCCTCACCTGGGAAATCAAATAGTCGATTCAGACCACAATGACAAGTCTTTTATACAAAAATTACTTTATTTACATATAAAAGACATCAAAACAAATGCCTGCAGCTTCGTGCGGCCATCAATTTATTATTTTTTTTTAAATAGAATACCAACCCAATCAAGTTGCCATGGTCACCAAGCCACTATCAAAACCGTTGCCACATTAAAATTTGAAACACAAATAACTATAAAGAGAAAAAATACAATACAACTACGTCCAAACTTATCTGTCTTATCTTTATCAATTCTCAGATACGTTGTGTAAAATTTTTTTGTAATTGTAAAATTATCATAATAAGTTAAACAAATAATCAAAACTGCTAAAACTTTGTCGATCCACCCCGCGACTAATAGGGGGTTGCGACCCACAGTTAAAGAAACGGCTTTGAAAATATCCCTTGAGCCATCACGTCCGCAAAGAGGGGAATAGGGAAAAAACAATTTCCCTCTTTAATTTACAGCTTTTTTGTTCTTTTTAATGGTATTGTGCGGAAACACAATGTGAGAGAATAACGTTATGAGGCACACAAATGAAAAAATATCTCTTGCAGATATATTACGCAATTCCTGAGCGTCATAACGTTGTCCTTTCACTCTTGCATATGGTTTGCGATCAGAAAGATTGCAAGAGCGTATGCAATAAAAATGTTTCGCAAGAAGAGTAAGTCTAAAATTTAGGCTTACTCTTCTTGCGAAACATTTTATACTCTAAATCAATTAAAGATTATTTTGTTCAAAAATTTACCCCTTCCCGTACATTCATTGGCAAAGCATTAAACCTTTCTATAACCAGGGGTCGGTTCAGCATTTTTTAACAGCCGTCCGTTTTTAATGAATTTTAAACCGGTTTTGGGAAAAATCAAATAATTTTGGGAAAATTGAAAATTTAAACATTTAATGATGAAAGATTTTATTATTATTGGTCTCTTTTTTAATAAATAATGGTATGATTTAGAAGCTTGGAATTTTGTGAAGGGTCCGTTTTGATTGCGTTGAATTTTGTGAAGGGATCTCGGACCCGACCCGACCGAGGTCGAAACGGGGGTCCAAAACGTACTCGCATATCTTTGGTTGTATGAAAAATTAAGCTTGAACAACATTGTATCTTGAATACATAAGTATATCCAAGCATGTATTCAAAAAATAAATTAAACAGTAATATTTTTTTTTTTCGAAAATTTCTAAAAGCGCTTTTTGGCAAACTTTTTAAAAATGACCCGTATGTTGTTATGTGTATGTATATGTTTGAAAAGTAGGGAAGAAATGCAGTCTTTTCCTCACTCTCTCAAGAGGGAAAAAAAATCCTTTGACGTTCTGTTGCTAAATGAAGCTTCGCAATATTTTCTATGCTGCAAGGTTAAAAATAAAATATTCTAATGCTGAAGCTCTGATATAATTGCAGTGCCACTACTGTTTCAATATTTCCGATGCCAAAAGATGTAAGAAATAGAATTTCTTATCGCAATGTTTCAAAATCATCTCCAAATAACTTTTGCATTTAACAAGGGAAGGAGGAGAGGGGAGGGGGGAGGGGGCGGTCAGAGGAATTTTCCACAGATCGTAGGAAATGAACAGTTCTGCCCAGCTTCACACAACCTTCTGTTTTTTACAGGATTATTTCAGCTGGATTTACTATTTACAAAAGAAACATAACGCATTTGTTAAACAGTAGTCAATATATTATTATTGTTATTATTATTACAGAAGCATTAATTTCGAACAGTGATTCTCAACCACTATGCCGCGGCACTTTTGTGTACCGCCAAATTCTTTAAATGTGGCGCCCAATTTTAGAAATGTATGCAGTAAAAATTATAATGCTTTTTTTTTATTAGTAGTAAAGTTGTTTAAATTAAAGGAAAGTACACTGTAAAAGAAAACTTGTTTTTGGCATAGGTCCGTTTCAATTCAGGCAGGTAAAAATAAAATCTTACCTTCATAGTCTCAGAAGTTTTTGAATTTCACATATGTTAAAATATAGAACTATGTGAGTTATAGGTATGTTTTTGTTTTGCTCAAAAAAATTCCTAGCCCGAGATACAGGCCACCAAAGATGGCGCCTTCGGCGCAATTTTTCACTTGCGATTTTCGACAAAAATTTCAAGTGCTCTATTTCCTAAACGGTGCAAGATATTTTGATGCGGTTTTTTTTATTTGAAAGATAACTAAATTCTGTTTAAGATAAAAGGCTAAATTTTAAAATATCTGTTTACCTTTTTTTGCTGCAGTCTTTTGAAATTTGTTTTTAAAAATATTTTAATTTTTTTTCTCAAAACAGCCAATCTCAAAAAGTTTTATTTTTTTACTGTTGGTTAATAACATTAAGCACTACACTTCCTGAAAAGGAGAGCTTCCACTTTTGCGTTTAACGGTTTTTACAATCAATTTAAGATTTTGCCATATATTTCGTCAGTTTTGTTAACAACATAGTCATATATTGGTCTTATTAAGTCAAAATTATATTAATTTAATTTTCTTAATAAATATTAGAAACATTTCCCCTCTTCCCACAAAATAAATTTACCAGTATACAAACAGACAGACATACATTGCCCAATCTTATTGCCCGCTGCTTTAAAATATTTACTGATTTCCTTTATTTTTTAAAATATCATTTTCTCATTTTTTGATAGCTAGAGTTCAAATCTATAAGTTGTTAATTTTAATACATGTGTTATTCAGTAAAACATAGCTTTTTATGTTTGATTTTCATATCTTGCTTTTGATGTTAAGAAAAAACTTTAGGAATACTACTAGGGGGGATTCAATAAGTTTGAATTTTTCTTCCTTTTCTTTCATAAGGAAGTTAACAAAAACAAAGCACATGCACGAAACACCACTAATTGCTTTATCTATAACTTACGACATAATTTTGGGAAATGGTATGCTTTGGAAACATGTCCATATATTGTATGATATAATATGTTTTTGGTTGTAAAATATTCGTGTTCTTTCTTTTTTTTTTGCTTTCCTTATTTTTCTTTTTTGAAAAGATATTTCTAATATTTATCAGGCTAAACATAATTTAAAGCAGATGATTTTTTTCAGAAAAAAAAAAAAAAAATCATCGATTTAACTCAATAGTTCTAACAAAAAGCAAATCAAACAAAATGCTAAAGAATTTATTACTAATTTCAGTTAGCATTATGAGTTGTGAGGTACGGGGACAATAAACATCTTCTTAATTCGAAACAAGAACAAATAATTTATTAATTATGTTGTCCTGATAGTAACGAAATGGCATTCATCTTACCTTCACAGGTACAATGGAATTTAATATATCGTTCCATAAAAAGTTACATAAGCAATTGGCTAATTTTTATGCAGGTATTTAAAGAAGGAAATAGAAATTTAATAGCGAAATAAATATCAAAATATTTTCAATGGGGCAATGGAACAGAATGTTGAGGGTCTGCCTAATGAATTAAAACCAATATTAACTGCTTTAAATAATTTGAGGAACATAACTAAATTAGCCGAAGCTGTTACAAGTATTCAGAAAAAGCTAGAAAATAACCTAAATCAGCAAGATAAAGTAACTATACAATACTTTTTAAAAAAAAATATGAACATGCATTGACATTTTTTTTTTTTAGCCATCTCTAACCCCAAAATATAAAATAAGTGGTTTAAGAGCCAATTAAATTTGGGTAAAGATTACACTGAACTATCAAGTAATGGCTTGAAGTTCATAATTTGTGCACTGCCTTTTGTGGAATTTAGTGCAATTTAGTAAAAATAAATTGCAGTCTATGTCAACATTTGAGTGTGAGAAATTGTAACTGCTGTAAAAGAATTCATAGGGAATAAACAACAAAAAATAATTCAGATGCTCATTTCAGCAGCAATTGAACTAAAGTTTTCTACATTTGCATTTGTTCACAACAAGCTCAAAAAATAACCTTGGGGTAGAAAAGACAGCTAAACTTGTTTTCTTTTTCAAATTACTTGATAGCAAATGGAATCAAGAAAATACCTAACTGTATGTGTTATATAAAAATAAATTTAATTATTAATCAATTTGTGATTATGAATAAATGATATACATAAATAATTTTAATGGTTGTTATGCATATATTTACGTTACTTGCTAACAAACTGGCGAATGTGCAGTAATTAATTTTTCTTACACATGCGTATTGGGTTGAAAGTACAGTGTATTGCATATATTTTTCTAAATTTTTAGCATAAATATACACTTTTCAATGTAAAATTCTTATTTTCACTTAAATAAATATTATATTCATTGCATTTTACTCAGAATGTCAATCTTAAGTTATACTTATGGTAATGCTAAACAATCTGGTTTTAATTTAAAAAAAAACAAAAAAAAAAACGTTTTTTTTAATTAAAAAAATAAGTCATGATTTTTTCGCTCTAATATTATCTATTAAGAATTAAATGCCATGTCAAAGAAAATTAAATTAATATAATTTTGACTTAATGAGACCAATATATGACTATGTTGTTAACAAAACTGATGAAATATATGGCAAAATCTTAAATTGCTTGTAAAAATCGTTAAACGCAAAAGTGGAAGCTCTGCTTTTCAGGGAATGTAGTACTTAATGGTATTAACCAACAGTAAAAAAATTAAAAATTTTCAAATTGGCTTTTTTGAGAAAAAAAATATAAAATATTTTTAAAAAATTTTTTCAAAAGACTGCAGCAAAAAAAGTTAAACAGATATTTTAAAACTTAGCCTTTTATCTTAAACAGAATATAGTTATCTTTTAAATAAAAAAAACCGCATCAAAATATCTTGCACCGTTTAGGAAATAGAGCACTTGAAAGTTTTTGTCGAAAATCGCAAGTGAAAAATTGCGCCAAAGGCGCCATCTTTGCCGGCCTGTATCTCGGGCCCGGATTTTTTTTGAGCAAAACAAAAACATACCTATAACTCACATAGTTCTATATTTTAACATAGGTGAAATTCAAAAACTTCTGAGACTATGAAGGTACCCCCCCCTGCCTGAATCGACCTTTTACAGTTAAATACCATATCTTTAATTGTCTTTAGTAAACAACTTTTAAACTTTTCTTCTTTGTCTGCCGCCAAATAAAGTTAAAAGTGTGCCGCGATAAGAAAAAAAAAAAAAAAGATTGAGAATTACTGATTTAGAAGACTGTACCTGATTTTATACATTCTTTCAAGTTGAACTTATTCAACGAATATAACAAGAACATCAAAGAGGACGATCATGTAAATTTAATAGAAGCTCTAATTAAAACTTTTAAGATAGTTTCCTTTCGGGAACCGGAAATACAATTTTTTCTTTTCAAATTAAAAAGGATAAAATAAAATAAATTCAAAAGCTTACCCTTGACGTAGAGTTCTTATCTTTTTGAATTAATTTCACCCTTCTCATCATGAATAATACATGGCATAAACAGCAAAGAAATCGTCTGCGCGAAAGAGGATTTGCATTTTGTATCGTGAATCAAAGGTTGGTTGCAGACGATGGCGTATTTTTATCACCCAGGGGAAGAAATAAACAGGAAAAATGATGCTGGTTCGTAATAAAGTAATTTTCAAACAGGAGAAGGGTAGAAAAAAAAATCTGAAACAACTCTTTTACGAGAAAGACGATTTTTCTTAAAAAAGATGTATTCAAAACTTATAAAGTCAAGTAAAATATTGGATTAAATTCTCATATCATATTTAATTCTCTTATCTATACATAGACTGTTCTGTTCTTTTTCAAGATGTCACTGCTTGATCGTTTTTGCTGCAGGTGTTGTAAAGATGGAACAGCTTTGTGTGTTCAATACATTTTTGTCCGTTTCACAACTTTGTGTATTTAATGCATTTAACTTCGGATTCTAAAGCTACGTTATTCTTTTTCTTTTTTTCAATCTCTATTGCAACAGCAAAATTTTTAATGTAAAGCTTTAAATTTGTAGTACTGATTATCAAAAATATTTTCCTATTTTATGTTGCAGAAGTTTATATATATTAGTGTAGAAATAGAATCTATAAATTAGTGAACGTCTAATTTACTTTTTGGAATAAGGTACACCAATATATAACTTGCTACGTTCTCAATCAGGTTCATTCAGATTTATTAAAACTAGTCCTAAACAGAAAAGTTTAAAACTAATATTAATACTATACTCGATAATCTCTATAGTTTTAAAACCTATCATCTGTCTGTTACATCTTGAGAACGGCTCCAAAATTCCACGTATTCCAAGGGAAGCTGATTTCACCTAATCTCATCTAGGTAGAACTTTAAAGAAAGTAGTAATTAAAAACAAAAATAAGGCCCTTTTAATAAAAGACTTGAAAATATTTATTAGTTTAATCTTCTTTTCATACTGTTGCCACTTCCTTGAACGCTGTACATGGAAATTCATAGTTATAGTGTGCTAAGTAGTGCAGCACAGAATAAATTCTAGAACAAGAGTTCAACTTCCTTTCAATTGATTTTTGTTTAAGTCTTTTGTTCTTTATGCACATGGAACCCTAACTGGCTGCAATTTTCATTGCCTAATGCGTGCTTCATTATGTTTCCATCACCAACTTGCGCTACACGCAAGCATACTCATTTAAAATTTAAATGCCTAGTTCTGAGAACGTTCTGTTCCATGGAAGCTTCTGTAAACGTCCATTTTAGCGCGAAAATTAAACCATCGGTGGCCACATTAATAATTTAACTACATTTTACTCATAATACTTTCTCTTTTATTATTGGCATTGCCAATCAACATATTACTATTAATCAATCTCGCTCCTAAGAACTCGGGCTTTCTTCTTCTCCCTTTTCAAGGTCTCTTGGTTTTTCATCACCACTTTAAAAAAAATCACCTTTTAATTATCACTACTCTTTATTAAATAAGTGTTTTAGAAAACTTTTTTCAGCTGACCTTATTAATACCTATGTTTTGGAAATTTTATTTTTATCACCCTTTTTTTAAACCATTATTCAAAATAATCAATTTTTATCGGCTTTTTTAATAGTACTGCTTAAAAGGAAAAACAATCATCTTTAGAAGAATAAAGTACTATAGCTTCTCTTAACTTATAAAAAAAAAAAAAAAAAAAAACATGTTATTCCTTCTCTCAAGTCGTTATGCAAACATTTTTTTACATGATAGTTATTTTGTACTTAAAGACTTATTTGCTGCTTAAAAGTACGTATTAAAAACATATTTCATACATTTCATATATTTTATTTTATACCTACAGCTTTATTTCAATAAACGCTTTTCTCTGCATTTGTAAAAAATGGTGTGATGAAATAACCTAGTAGTCGTAGTATTTTTCTGTAACCTATTAGTGTTTCAATCTATGTAATGAAGTTAGTGGTACGCAAATGGTTTGCAAAATAAATGGTGGTACGCAAAAAAAATAAATAAAAAAAAGATTGGAAACCGCTGTTCCAAACCATGCTATGAGTTTTCATTAGTAGTCATACGGGTCACAATTTCACAATTTCCATCACTTACTTCTCTAGTTGTTTCGAAATACACCAACTAACGTTCGACTCAACTTCGGTTGTTTTCCCCATCATATATCAATGGTTTTCCTTTTAAAAAAATTACGAAATTTCATTTCAGAGAGGTCGCTGAAATGTCATGAATGTCGCCAATCTTACAGGTTACGTAGGTTGGGTAAAATACTATGCAAAATATTAAAATTAAATAAACTCATAAATATATGCATTTTTCCAAACGCAAATCTGATCAAATTATCATACTACGAACATGTGATTTTAGAAAGAATTTTTTTTTCTTCCGAAGACCTAAGGGGCCGTTCATAAATGATGCCACACTTTTTTCCCACATATTTCACCCCCTCCCCCCTTTGTCACAATCTGTCACACTTCATCGGAACCCCTCCCCCTTGTCATGTCACGCTATGTTGCATAATGCATGATGTCACACTTCTGGTTACCCCTTCCCCTCCCCTTGTCACTTTGTCCCAATTTCACGAACTCCGCCGCTCCCCCGTTCGAACGGTGACTTCGTTTATGAATGATTCCTAATAGAAACGCGAAGGAGCCATTTTTTATGAGATAACAATAATGAGTATTCTTCGCAAATAGGTCCTTTCCGCATAATGTAAAATAAATAAATAAAGAAAAAGTAATAAATAAATAAGTTGTGTTAAAACTTTCTAATTTTTTGAATTAGAGAAAGTACTTAATAGGGGACAAATAGTAGCCACACTTAATGCTAAAAAATAAGATACTAGTTATTAAATTTGTATTAAAATAAGGGTTGATGATAATAAATATGCTAAAAATAATCATTTTAATGAGTTTTGTTCAGGAAAAACCAATATGGGGCCGTTCATAAATGACGTCACGCTTTTTTCCCATATATTTGACCCCCTTCCCCCCTTTGTCACGCGTCACGCTATGTTGCATAATGCATGATGTCACACTCCATAGCAGACCTAGTGCGTTTACCAGAGATTGGTACCATCTCTTTCAGCGGCACCACAACGAATGTGCTACTATGAGAATTTTGACGTCCAGTTTCTGCACCTGAAAGGGCGAGCATCCGGACTCTGTTGATGCGAAATTACAATAGGAATTCAATTTATCCGAGAGCATACAAGCCAAATGTCTACTCACGGGATCTTTTAAATGCCGCTTAATCATACGACATGGGCACAGACGATTTTCTGCAACTTGAAAATCCTACCGACACTGGCAGGCTCGATCCTTTGACCTGGGGCGTACGAGTCCTGCGCCTTACCACGACGCCACTGTGCCGTCTACCTGCATAATATAGTATCATATAGCCGAAACCTCCTGAATATGTGAGCATGGGTATGACTCGAAATATGAGTTACAAATCCATTTTTGTCAAATAAAAATTGCTTCACATCAGGGATCTGGAGTGGAGCAACGAGAGTTTGATCGAAACTAGAGCGGAGCTTGAGCGAAGAATTTTTTTGCGCTGCACAGCTCCGACATTTTTTTTACCTTTTGTTGTTGTTTCTTATGCCACTTGGATATCCAAGCTCGCCTTCGCAGAGCAAGTAGGAATTAAGGCAGTAAGGAGCGCCTTCCGTTTCAAGCTGAGCACCAATGGTGGAAGTACGACTTGGCTCATAATGTACTTGGACGACACCAGATGACGCAACCACACATACGCCACCTTCCTTTTTAGACCTATGGGTGAAGGGAAGGAAAATTCTCCACCTCTCGGACTTGAGGGTTCACGGATGTTTACATGCACGTATCCCCAAGTGTACATGGTTAGTCTTCGGTGGGTCGGGTATTGAACACCTAATCTTCCGGTTGGAAGTCCGATACCCTAATCACAAGGCTACCCTGGCCCCAAAAATGTATAAATAATATAACTGAATAAAATTATTCAGAGCAACTAAAAAAATTGGTTGGAGCGGAGCACCTCAAAAAATCGGCTGCTCCAGTCCCCTGCTCGAAATGACCAAAAAAAAAATAAGCGTAGAAATAACATTTAAAGTGAATTCAAAAAGATAAAAGTGATACAAGAAATGTGTAAGTAGTTCAGTAAGAACTGGTTCGCTTTGGTCATACTAATTACAGCGATTGAACATATTATAACCCTTCGCACTCTCAAAAACGCATGCTCAAATCTCAAGAAACTTTCGTCGTATTTGACGTAATGGCTTCGTGAAAAATGCTCCGAAGAAACCTTTCGTCATATTGCCGAAACTTGTGCAGTAACTTTTAAAGTCACGTGATCGCGCGAGCAAAGAATCGTTGTAAATGACGAAATTTTCTTGCCGATTGAAGAATCGTCGAAAATGAGGATTCTATTTTTGAGAGTGCGTAGGTTTAAAAATTAAAACAAATGCTTAAATTAATTAATGATTCAATTTTAAGCTAATGTAATGAAGTTAGATTCAAATTTTATATGGAATAAGTGATTTCATTCACTAAAACTTACTCTTCAAACCTTAAAACATTCATTTATATCAATATGGCCTATTTGCAAAGAACTACCCCAATGCTTTAAAAAGCCCTCACCAGTTTGCCTCCACCGCTCTTCTGTATTTTTTAACTTTACGAATTGCTTTCCACCTTAAGCCTTAAACTTTTACCTTTCTTAAAAGCCTTTTAAGGCTTAACCGCCTAAAGCCTTAAGCTTTTACCTTTCTTAAAACAAAAGCCATTTACCTTTTAAGGCTTCATCGTCTTAAGCCTTAAAGTCAACCTTTATCTTTCCTTGGTTTAAAATTTAAAACAAATGCTTATTTTGATTAATGCTGCAATTTTAAAAGTTAATGCAATAAAGTCATATTCAAATTCTATATTTAATAAGTATTTATAATACTTCTGTTGCAAATTTTGAAACACTCATTTGCATCAATATGGCCTTTTTGCGAAGAACTACCCTAATGCTTTAAAAAGCACGCATCAGTGGCGTAGCTAGACCCAGATTTCAGGGGGGGGGGGGGTCTTCGGGAGAAGTGAGCTAATTTCATTGCTTTACAAGAAAAATTGGTTAAATTCTAGGCAATCTTCTCCATTTCAGGGGAGGGGATTATCCCCAAAACACCCCCCTTATCTACGTCAGTGGCACGCACCCCCTTGCCTCCACCGCTCTTCTGTATTTTTTAGTTTTACGAATTTATTTTACACCTTAAGCCTTAAATTTGCCTGAAATTGAAGCTTTGCAACTTATTTTTTCACGTCAGACAGAATTTACTTTATACATAAATTTCTTACAAGCCAAAAGAAAAAAAATAAAATAAAATTTGATTAAGGATAACAAAACGTTTAACTATTTTAGAAACTATTTTTCCGCCTTAAATGGTTTAAAAGTATGATTTAAAACATTCAAATAAACAGAGCACGCATATACACAAAATATTTTTAGAATTAATTCCCCTTTCATGAATAATACATGAAGAGATAGGATATTTTCTGGGACGCAAAAATGTATTTGCATTTCTCTTCCAAAATTGAAATTCGAATCTTCGAAGAAGGAGGGGTGCGATGTATAGAAATGGGGTGGCTGAGAATACCACAAATAAAATTTTACAGCTAGACAGCTTACTTTTCAACGTTTTTGATACGCAGAAATGATTAAGTGAAAGGAAAAAAAAAAGAGCGTAAGATATTGTAGCAATGGAATAATTGCACATTGCTCATGGAATAATCTGTTTATTATTATTGTCATTCCATCTCAGAAATACACAGTGAGTCAAATAATTTTTAAGACTAGGTTTATAAAATAATACAAAAACTAGTAATTATATTTTTTAAAAGTATTTTCATTCAAAATAAGCTCCTTCGGCTTCAATGCATTTGTTACAGCAGGTTAACAACGATTCGAATGCCTGTTGCAGCTCACATTGTGGGACTGCCGCCAAAGCTCGCGTCGAAGCTGTTTGTATAGTGTCAATGTCAAAGTAAAAGAAAAAAGTGAACAAATGAACTGAGGTTTTGGACGTGGATCAGCTGATAGTTGAGGAGTTTCGCGAATGCTCGATAAGACAGACAGCGCCACTGCAAGCTTAGTTCCAGCTGTAGTCTAAAATATTCTTTTACACACTGTGTACAAACTGGTTCGACGCGAGTTTTGGAGGCAGTCCCACAATGTGAGCTGGAATAGGCATTCGAATCGTTGTTAAACCGCTGTAATAAATGTATTGAAGCCGAAGGAGCTTATTTTGAAATAAGAAAACCTAAGAAAAAAAAAGTATAATTACTAGTTTTTATTTTATTTTATAAAACTGGCCTTAAAAACTCTTTGACACACTCTGTATAATTGTTGAAAACATTCTTTGCTCTCTCAAATGTCTTGAGTGTTTAGTAAAACAGCATAGATTAACCACCTGAAAAAACATATTAGTTTATGACTCAAGCTCATTAAATTCATTTCAAACAGAAAACTCATTTGTTTCAGTAATGCTTACACTCCAAAGGGCCGTTTAAGCATCATGGATAATATTATGCGTCTATCCGTTTAAAACCGATAAAAAGCCCCCTAAAAGAATTGCGCTGAAACACGCGATTTCCCACTTTAGAACATCAGAGTTGCCTGATTTCCAGTGCCCAAATTACTTTATTTATTAGAAGACGCTCTGTTCAATTACTACAATTGGAAGCGATGTCCTGTTGCGACATGGGATGGAAAGGAGCGAGGGCACAGGAAATGTATCACCCAATTCTTTTCGTCCAACGGTATGACGTCATCAAGAATAGTGAAAAGAAAGGGTTGGTGGCAAACGGAGCTCTGATAGAAGATGCGCAGTTTTTCAGAATATTCAAGTTAGGGGTCATTCAGAAATGATGTCACGGGGAGGGGTGTTCGAGAAATTGTGACAGTTTGTGACAAGGGGTGGGGAAGGGGTAACGATAAGTGTGACACCCCAACATTTTGGTTTTCTATAGAAACATTTAAAATCAGCAAATTAAATTTATTTTTAAAGTTTATTTGATTTTAAAGTTTCACTGCTTTCATTGAATGAGTGAATGAATGAATAGATGAATGAGTGAGTGAATGAATGAGATGAATGAGTGAATGAATGAATAAATGAATGAGGGAATAAGTGAATGAATGAATAGATGAATGAGTAAGTTAAAGAATGAGTGAGTGAATGAATGAACAGATGAATGAGTGAATAAGTGAATAAATGAATGAGTGAAGGATAAGTATTAACTGTTAAACAAGGTATTGGAAGTATTAAGAACAAAAGCTAAATGAGAAAGAAATACATCTAGATTATCAGTTTGATATTGGTGTTATACGCGAAAATAGGCTCGTATAGTACTACTCCACTAGACGGAACTTCTTGTTTCAAAATGAATTTTTCGTCAAGATGATAGAGCAATCCATAAATAAAAGAGAGAAACAACCGAAAAGTTCTCTTTCAAAAGGAGACACACACACAAAAGTGTGCTATTAACTTTGTTTGCAAACATTCACCGTAGTTATTCCTTTCTGGTATACCCAGTAAAGTAACAAAACCACGATTGCGAAATGTAAACACTGCACGAGAAGAGGAAAAAGAAAAAAAAGAACACAAGGAAAGAAAGAAAACAGCTTGCACAAATAAGCTTGTTGAAAATAACCAGGGCTACACTGTCGATAAGACAAAAGACAGCAGGATAATGTTCTGGGAAGATAAAGGAAGTGATTCCGCGGGTCGCCAATATCGAGTGTTGATGGGGAGGCGTTGCGCGTCTTATCGGCGAAAATGATCGCTTTATTGTTTTAATAAAAGATGCTAAGAATAGCAGCACGCTTCCTATGGCGGGGATAAGGCGTTGCAGTCACACGGAGTAAATGAAGATCGGAGTTGACTGATGACAAAATTACGTTCAAAGGAGCTTCACGTAAAAGGAAAAAATAAAGAAGTTTGTTTTGGCAACGAAGAAATACGTCTACAATGCCAAGAGGGTTTTTACGTTTCGATATAGTGTTAATGTTATATCGGGTATACAGGCTATTAAAAATTTTCGAAATATAAGACTTCCATTCT
The DNA here is from genome assembly GCA_038502835.1 of Octonoba sinensis. NCBI lineage: Eukaryota > Metazoa > Arthropoda > Arachnida > Araneae > Uloboridae > Octonoba > Octonoba sinensis. The sequence continues at coordinate 83,990,312 of CM076605.1, read as the reverse complement.
TAAGCAGAGAAGCAGAAGCAGGTGTTCCCGTCATATGGTCAGCCTGCCGCGGACCCCCAAATGCATGCTCGGTCATTTTATCGACCCACTGAAAGGATGAAGTGAGCTGAGTCAGCCCGGCCTCAGCACCCGGGATCGAACCCCGGACCTGTGGCATATATCGGATATAATGATTTATAAGTTTATTTACAAGCACTCCTCCACCTACCCCCTTCTGAGAAAAAAGTTCCTCACAAAAAACAGTTTGTCTGTCACTAGATGAATATTAGAAGCACGTTTTTCTTTTGTGTTGCGTCAGTTACTACTACTTTTTGAATGCATAAATAATTAGCCTAACAAAAAGAATAACACAAGCGCACGTCTTTTTAGGCATGCATTACTTTCTCATTTAAATAAAAATTTCCTTGTCAAAAATTCATAATTCACAGAATTTTAAATTTGTTTTGCATTTCCCAGTACATATGTCTATTCCATGTTGCGTCAGTTACTGTAATGTTTTTATAATTTTTTCTCATCGCGAGTAGAATAACAAGGTTTCAAATAAGGCCGTATACTAATGTATTAATGTAGCTATATAAGACAGTAAAATAAACTATTTTATATTTAACACTAATTATTTAAAGTTAAACTTTTTGCTTCCAAACGTTGAGTCAGTTACCGTGGAATATACACCTATTATAAAGTTTTAAAGCTACCCTGCACAATTTAATTAGAAGTTACTTTAAAAATAAATAAATAAAAAAAACTTTATATAAGTTTGGAAGCAACACCATTTTTTTGGCTTTTGATATGAAATTTATTCATTATCTTATATATAAGCAGCTTAAATGTCTTTGTCGCCGATAGCTTATTGGTTGCTTGCGTAACTGCGAAGCAGTTGCCATTGTTGTAACACATGTCAAATATACTAATAATCAAAACATTTCTCTAGCATTTCAAGTGAGACATCGCTAGATTTGCAATCTCGGTTAAAAATTAATGTAAACGCGAATTTAATTTAATCCTTGCTTCTTTGTTTTAATTTGTTTATCGTCTGCGCTTTTTATATATATTGAAGAGGGCAGTTTCGTTAAAACTATTGTTTTGACGATGATTATGTTGGATATAAATAAATATTTTTCAAAAATTTGATTATATAGTAAATAATATTTTTTTTATTTTACAGATTATTATAACTTAGACTTTTTTTTTCGGTAAGAATATTTTTTCCCGAAATTATTATATGTTTATTATTTATTCATTAAACTTTACTGTTCTACCTGATAAATATCTCTTTGATTTGATGTGCATTTCCGGTTACTGGGAGAATTGTATATTTTTAATATTTAGAACAGCGGTCATGTCGTATTACCGCCGGGCTTACTGATAGCTCATAACTGAGTTAAATAAAATAATATATCGATGTTGTTGGACAAGGCCGTAGCCAGAAATTTTTTTCGGGGGGGGCCCTAACTTTGAAACACTTATGTTGAGGAAAGTTTCAGGGAGGAATATACATGCTACATTGCGAAAAATTTGGGGGGGGGGGGGGGGGGCCCGTGGGCCTCCCCCTCTGAATACGGCCTTTTGTAAACCATATTTCGTTTGATTAAAAAAATTTATGACGTCACAGTATATGATAGATTTTTGATACCATGTACAGTAGGTGCATTTTAGACTATCTTTGGCGAAGTTAGGGCAGTGTTTTTTGGGGGCTTCGGCTTCTTATCTTAAAGTTTTGAAACTGATCTTACAACCATAACGTTTTGACTATCTCTGAAAGGGGGGGCCTGGGGGTTCTCCCCCGGAATTTTTCCGCAATTTAGCTCCTGAGAATGCAATTTTATGCCCTTTCGGGACGTTAGAGGAAGGAGTTTCAGAAGTTCTCCCCAAAGAAAATTTTCGAAACTGCAGTCTTAAAAATGAAGTTTCAGTCTATCTTTGGCAATGTTACTGGAGGCATAGACTGGATCGAGGGCTCTCCCCAGGAAACTTTTTGAAAACTGCCTAACAATGCAATTTCGAGATTCTTTAGTAATTTTAGAGGAAGCAGAAGGGAGTTTGGTTTGTCTTCCCCCGCAAATTCTTCAAAATAAATTCTTATCTTTTGGGCTACTTTTGGTGTCGCTAGTGACAGTGTTCGATGTCTTTTCCCTAAAAGTGTTTCTGAAACTGAAGTCCTAAAAGTGTAATCTCTCTTTTCTTTCATTTTTTTAAAAATCTGTGATCTGAATTTTTTTCTCCGGGGGGGGGGGGGGGGCAGTTGGTTATCTCTGAGGGGACAGTGCCCTCCCCCCCCCTCCCCGGAGAGATGCCTGAAAGGAACACTGGTTGCATGTTGCATGATGAGATTATATTTTCAATTTCGCCCACAGAAGTATTACTTCAAAAAAAAAAAAAGATGAGAGAGAGTTAACAGAAAACAAACGTTGTTTTGAGAATTAATTTCTCCCTATTCCGTTTTAGTTTTGACAATTTAAGCAATTCATACTTATTCTCAAGTTTCAAGCCTTCCATATTTTTTCATAACTAAATGTAAATAATTAAAAACTGGATGTTTTCTTTTTCCTTAACCTAAATGCTGCAAACTCCTTTTTTTTTTTTTTAAGTTTGAAGTCAAAAAAAGCTGTATAACTTTGATTTGCAGTCGTGGACAATTATAAAGCACTTCCAAAATTATACATATCGCTCATGGGCTGCAATTACGGCACAGCTCAAAAAATCGTGTTTTGAGATAAGTGGGTTTAAACTTTTCATTGCTAAGGAAAAAACATAAAAGAAATGCTTTAGTTATTATTAAATCTTAAGGCCTAATATTGAATTATGAGTTATGCTAGTATTGCTGCTGAAAAACATGTATTTTATATTTACAACGCGAGTTTTTTTGAGTTGTGCCACTATTGCAACCCATGAGCGATATAATAAGAAGAACCAAACAAGATCTTTTTTGTTCAATGTAAATTTATGACTAGGCTAAGTAAAAGTATACGAGTAATTTTGTCGCGGTATTTTTCACCTTCGCAATGTTATTGTAAACGCTCTATGGGACCATTCATAAACAGCGTCACACTTTCTTTCAATATATTTGATCCCCCTCCCCCCTTTGTCACAAGATATCACTCTCCAACACGCCCTACCCCCTTTGTCACATATCACGCTACATTACATGAGCACATGTACTTGCAGTGTTGCAGTTCAGAAATAAGGTACTTACGTTAAAGAATCAAATTTTTAATTTTATTTTTTAACTTTTAATGACATTTGTGAGCATAACAATAATAATGATTACACGTGGGCTTAATTGGTATAAAATGAGATTAAGGTTAAAATAGAAAAAAAGATAATTAGTGCATAATAGCAAAAAAAAAAAAAAATAATTAATTGAATTCTAAAAAAACACCCGCACTTATTTATCTTAACTTAAAAGTAAATACCTAAGACTTTCTTTTAAAATTTTAACTAGAAGTAAGTTCAAACCTTAATAAGCAGCGGTATTTTCAATATAAAATGAAATCAATGAAACTTTAACATCAAATTATGAAAATAAAAAAACTTCAAAAATAAGTTTAATCAGCTGATTTTTTACATGTTTTTATAGAAATCAAAATGTGTAATGTCACACTTCTTGTCAAAATTGCTCGAACCCCTCTCCCCCCCCCCCCCTCCCTCGAAGTAGTGTGACATCATCCCCTATGAAGTTAAAAAAACGAAAAAAGAAAGATTAATATGCAGTTTCTCAGCATGTGAGGAAGAAAATACAAAGTTGAAACTAAAATTGCAAAAAAAAAAAAAAAAAAAAAAAGAGGGGCAGCTAAAATATTATTTTGAAAAATACATAAAAATAATCATACCTTTTCTGCTACATTTCTACAGGGTTTCTTCCCAAAATAAGACAAAATACTTTACCTTTTCTTTTACTCATAATCAAAATTTGTACGCAGGCAAGCAAAGAAGACTTTTGCAAGAGCACACGAGCCCACTAAATTCCCAACTGCCTATGTCTGCAAGGCAAGGTCAAGGCATCCGCAAAGGGGCAAGAGCCCTCTCCTCGCCCCCCCCCCCCCCTTGTCGGAAGCGTTTCGATGTTGATTCGATTTTACGAATTGCTAGTTTAAAAAAGAAAAGACAAAAAATAAAGATTTGTCCCAGCAATAACAGCACAAATATCCACATCCCGCAATCGTAGTAGTAGACGAGGGGGTCCATTTAGGCATTAGCTCTGAAAGTTCCTTTATCTTCTACTTCCACAATGTGGGTAGTTTTAAAAGAGTCGCCATTTCCACGAATGTAACCTTCAGGCAAGGATGGACAAAGCACCTAACTGTTGTACGTATATTTATGGCAGATGTGGTGGCTTGCATTTTGCCAAAAAGGGATCAGTACATTTGCTGTTCTTGTTGTGTGGTCGGGTGATTAGAACCATATGTAGCCCTTAGGCAAGGAATCAATCCGTTATCTGTTGATGACACGACACGGGGGACCTACCGTCTTTAGAATTGAGGGAAAACATCTTATTTTGAGTTCTGGTTTATAGACCCTGGATTTTTGAAGCGCCGTCTTGTCGTTTCCCCATTTGTAAAACAGAGAACCTACCCCCCCCCCCCCCCCACCGCTCCCGAACAGATTGGTTCGAGGAACAAAAAAAAATTTTTTTTTTTTTTTGTTACATTTTTTTTTTTCAGACAAGTTAAAAATTTCGAAGTATTTCGGGGGGGGCTCGGGCCCGTCGGGCCCCCCCCTGCCTACGGCCTTGTTGTTGGATACAGTGGTAGCATAACTTCAATTAGCAGCTTGATGGTGGGTTGCGTGATTTTTTTCCGAACAAAGCTGATAAAGTATTTAATATTAATATTTTAAAGGTAAGCTCTTCGATATAAACATATGTAGGTATGCTGACTCATATAAACTAAAGAAGAAAAAAATATCATAAAAGAGATTCTTTCTCAGAATCAAATTCCATCTCTGTCAAAGAAATGAGTTTTAATTCAATATTCATTTCGCGTTGAATAGTTTCTGCTCCAACGGTAGGCAATTATTTCATCATCTTTCATTAAGAATTTCCGTACAGGAATTTAATTACGGAAAAATGGACATAAAACTCCAAGATCTTTGTTCCCTTCTTATGATGAAGTGTAAAAGGAAATATGTTAATCGTTTTCTGTCGCGTAAAGAATTCTTTGGCAAAAATATTAATCATCGAAATATGCATAAATTAAGTAACTTTCTCAATTAATTTTAGGATTAAAAAATCATTTTTATTGCGTTGACGAAGTGCTGATGTTAATGTCATGCAAAATTACTTTATTGAGAAAAGTCTTAGTTCAATATCTCTCACATCAAAACGAAGATGAATGGCTTTGAGGCAATTAAGGTTGCAGTTAAAATGTCAACATCGACTTTTTTTTTAATGGAACCATTTAAACGAGCTGCCAAAATGTGCTTGAAATGAACATAAAGAACGCATTATTAGCAAACAAGTTAGTTAAAAACCGCATAGTTAAAATTTTAATTACACATTCAATTTTAAATCGGGTAAAATCACATGGAAGTAGATGTTTATTTTTTTAAAAAGTTTTATTCCATTTTGAAGCATATGCGCATTAGTAGTAGGATGCACTGTACTTTTTCCTCTAAACTTTGCGCAATTCTTTTTGTTTCTTTGAGGGTGTGAAATAAAAGAGAAACTAACATAATTTTCTAAGCCACATAATCTGCAACTGGTAAGAAGTTTAAATCTAAAGTTTTTTTTAAATGAATATCAATGGCGGATTCTCGGACGCATCAACGCGGGAACGAGTCATTTTACGCAAAATTGCAATGTTTTCTTAACTCATAGGCGACTTTTTCGATGCTTAATCGGAGAAAGGGAGCTTTCGACCAATGGAAAATCGGCTAAGGAGCTGACCACGCGCAACGAAATGAAATTCCGCAAACGAAACTGCGGACGTTTGACAGTTTGGATATTGACAACTATAATTTTCAATGATATTTTCCAGAACATAAAACTTCCCTGATTTCTCTGTTGTGTTTCCACCCGTCTATGCACATTATTAATTTCTGGAGAAAAAAAGTTTAATGAACGTACTGTAGGGCTGTGAAAACAGCAGCCCCAAACACGTGCAAAGTTTTGTATCCGGTCTGAGCAGAGGTGTTAGATAAGAGGGTATTAGATTGCGTTCTTTTCCGGTCATTGCGGCTGTCAGCTTGACTTTCTCACGGCCAGGTCCGCTGCCCATTTCTGACCTTCTGCATTCCAACACCCCATATATAAAGCACGGCCCCGAACCCAAAAAGGAGAAGACTCACATGGGAACGAGCTTATGTCGGATCTGATGATGCAGACCTCCGCAGCAATTTTCAAGAAGGGTATGTAAAAACTCTGGGCTCCCTTATCCCATTTCTTTTTTCCGTCAACTCTTAATTAAGTTTACTTAAATCTCTAGAAATCATAAGCTTGTAATTTTAATTTGTTTATTTTCCGTGGAGAGCGAAAGAACTTTTGATACTTTAAGAATTAATAAATGTTTCTTCTATAATATTGTGTTTGGATTATTTTAAAAACTCCCATTATTTATTTAGACTTTAATTCTTAATTTAAATTGCACACACAACGCAAATGTACAAATACTGAAGGGCTACGGCCCAACAGTACGAAAATCCCAATCAATATCACCAAGTAAATCTCATCTTTAAAATTTGAGCTGTCTCTTTTTCTTTCTTCGTCCGATCTAAAAATGCTTCGCTGACCTTGATTGCTATAAAATGTTATCGTTCGAGGAAAAGAGGAAAATAACGTTAAGATTAGATAATGGTATTTTTCCTGAACTTTCTTAATGCTTGTTAAAAGCAAATAAAAGAACAGGTATAATTAAGATTAGCTCGTGACTTGACGGTAACACATGCGGTTAGAAACGGGCTCGAACACTTAGCGATGAAACCCTGCCAGATAAAAAGATAGCCGTGTCTTATTATTGCCCAACTTGATTTACCTGATGACACAGAGAAAGGCGGAAATTATAAGCAAGGAATCGAACCTGCTACCTCTTGCACGCGAGTGACATTATCACACAATCGAGGATGTCCTTAATTGCATAATTGATTTTAAAAAAATCTAACTTATTAACTGAGAGAATATAATTTTTGTTTCAGTTTTGTTCAAGCCGTCACTCTGACTTATTATAATTGCTTTTAATATTACTGTTTAATGGCAAAAAAAGTCGTTTTAACAATGAGTTGTATATTTATTAATAATTCTCCCAACAAATGAATATCGATCCAAGTCTTTCCAATTGAAAGAAAAATACTTTTTTTTCCCACCCATAACGTTCTTTCTATGAACAAATGTAGTCAAATTGATATGCGATACTTGAGTTCGACGACCTCTATCGATTAAAAAAGAAAATCATCAAAATCTGTTCATTGAGTCAAAAGTTATGGAAGAAAAAACAAAACAAATCACTACATTTCTTCTACGCATAACTTTTTTTCTAATTATTTGAATGCGGTACGGGACCTATGGGAGACCACCCTCGATCGACTAAAAAAGAATAATCAAAATCGGTTCATCCACTGAGAAGTTATCGATAGACAAACAAATAAAAAAAGCGACATACATACGGTATGAATAGATACAAAATGGGATCATTCATAAATGATGTCACGCTTCGAAGGGGGAGAGGGGTTGAGAATTTGTGAGAAGGGGAGGGGAGGGGTGACAAGAAGTGTGACATCCTGCTTATGGAACATAGCGTGACATGTGACAAAGGGTCCGTTGAGGTGTGACATTTTGTGACAAAGGGGGTCCAAATATATGGGAAAAAAGCGCAATATTTATGAACAATCCCTAACACTTCTCCTTGTGGAAGTTAGTTAATAAACAATTTTTCGCTATTAATTAATTTCTTCTTCATAAAAAATGATGAATATTTTACTTAGAATAATTCCAACAAACTAATTGCTCACAGTGATTCGTATCAATAATGAAATTCAAGTTACAAAATCGTACAAAGTTTCAAAAGTCTTTTTTTTTTTTCCGCATGAAAAAGAAAAATGAGCTATGTTACGATTGTCGCATCTGATAGAAAAACTGCTTAAAAATCCAGATTTACAGCCTTTCCTGCAATTTATGAAGAGATTGGCAAACTGCCCGTCAATTTCATCCTCTGTGGAAAAAGTTTTTTTCTCCGGTTTGCTCTAAAGCAAGGAGCATATTAAAGATTGAAGAAGCCAAAAAAGCTGGTAAAATGAAATGGTTTTCTAAAAATGCAAATATGCAATCAATCATATGAATTATTATTGAATAATGATGTTTATCATGCTGCAAAGTATAGTTAAGTCTTATTTTATTTTATTCTTTTTATTTTCAAATTGATAAAATAAAAATAAAATACATCTTTAAGTTCTGCAACGTATACTTTTTCTGTAGCAAAAAAAAAAAAAAAAAAGTATACAAAATATTCATTTTAATGTAATTATAAACTGATACTTGCATACTTTACTTAGAAAACTTGCTTATCAATAGAATACTAAATTAAATATAGCCGCATGTTCTTGTATTCTATACTTATTTATTGCAGAATAAAATCTCGTATCAAGCGAATCAGGGGAGCAATTTTCTTAAAATAAGACACTTTTACGAGTTTAAAGATATTATTAGGCTTTTACTGTTCAATTTTAAAAAAATCAATTTTTTTCAAAATTTAAAAATAAAAATTTAAAAGTACATTTTAATTTTGACGAATTTTTTTGTAGCGAAGAAAAAAAAAGAAAAAAAAAAATTATAAACTGAATTGCATTTTTTTTGCTTTAAAAATTTTTTATAGCCCCATTTTTTGATTTTATACATTTACTTCAGTTTTCCATTTGATCATGCTTTAGAAACGGTGCAAAATTAATAAATAACACAATTAATAAATAAATAATTTTGATGTCCAAAATGGACAAATGTAAAAAACATAATTTCGTGAATAATGCAGTTTAGGTTTTCATCTGAGTGAATTTGCTCAAAATGTATTTAAAAAAAAAAACCACATTTTTTAAAATACTACATTTATTTTCAAAGATGAAACTTTTTTTCTTGAAATCTAACCGAAAACACCTAATGCAATTGAAAAATAAGAGAAAAGCTCCTGAAATACAAGTTTGGGAGTTTCCCTTAGAACAGACTCAAACACTGTGCGGCCAAATTTTAGAAATGTATATGCTAAGGTGAATCTTCGAAATCGGAAAATGTCGACAATCACTGGTAGATGTCGACATACATCAAGTAGAGAATATCGACAATCACCGGTAGATGTCGACATACATCAAGAAGAGAATATCGACAATCACCGGCAGATGTCGACATACACCAAGTAGAGAATATCAACAATCACAGGTAGATGTCGACATACACCAAGTAGAGAATATCGACAATCACCGGCAGATGTCGACATACACCAAGTAGAGAATATCGACAATCACCGGCAGATGTCGACATACACCAAGTAGAGAATATCGACAATCACCGGTAGATGTCGACATACACCAAGTAGAGAATATCGACAATCACCGGTAGATGTCGACATACACCATCTATCAGACCGGTGATTGTCGACATTCTTCAATTTCGGACATACTCCGTAACATATATACTAAAATTTATCAGGAGAATTAATTTGTTTTGGATTAACATTAGATGCTATTATAGCCAAAAAAAGCTTTAATAATATTATTACAATTTTCTACCTCTTATTTTTGTGAATTCGGATTTTCAGTATTAACCGACATAAAAACGGAAAAAAGATCTAGACTTAAATGTAGAGGACGATATGAGAGTAGCATTGTCATTTTAACGACCAAATATACAGTAAAACCTCCAATGTTGACCACCTCTCTATGTTGACCAAAATTTTATTGTTTGAATAGTCACAATGCTTTTTCAGTGGAGATTTACCTCTGTGTTGACCACCTCCATAAGTTGTATATTGACCACTTTTTAGTAGGTTATTTGAAATAAATATGTATAATTTACTCTCCGTAACTTGACCACCGATGTTTTCTTGAATTTGCCCTTAGTAAGTGCTAAATTTTTTCTTAAAAAATACTGAAAAAGTTTAACAAATTTTCTCTAATATTGTACAAAATTTTTTCTAGAAATTCCCTAAGTTGACCACCTCCGTATGTTGACCACTCAGTTGCTAAATAGTTACTAAATATTAATAGTACAGTCGCCACAGTTACTAAATATAGTTATTTAGAAACCAATTATTTAAGAAACAAGCTAACAGGTTATAGCATTGATGCGAATAGTCCCCGTTGCATAAAATGTACCAAATTTACTCTACAAAGAAATATCAAGGCAAGCCTTTCTAATTTTAAGAAAAATACTTATTTTTCATTCATAACGTTCTCTCTAAGGAACAATTGTAGTTAAATCGATGCACGATATTTAAGTTAGACCACCCTCTATCGATTAAAAGAAATCTTTAAAATCGGCTCATTTATTCAAAAGTTACGGATGAAAAAACAAAAAAATGACAGTATTTCCACCCATAACTTTTTTTTCTAATTATCGAATATGGTCAAACGAAGGTACTGGACCTATGGGAAACCAGCCTCGACTGATTTAAAAAAGAATCACGAAAATCGGTTTATTCCGTGAGAAGTTATGGGTGGATGAAAAAAAGAAGCCACAAACATACAATATTAATATATATCCTCCTCCTTCGAGAAATCGGATAAAAATGAAAAGGCTGCTCTTAGAAAACAATAATAAAAGAAACAAGCTAACAGGCGATACTATTGCTGCGAATATCCCCCGTTGCATAAAATGTATCAAATTCTTACCGTGCAAAGAGAATCCAGGAAGAATGGCAGACGATACGGGGTTCAACCTGCCCCCGGAGAAGTGTTTCCTATCCAAAAAACTTTCCCATGACGCTGCTATGGTACCAGATGACGACCGAAACTTCATGATCATGTACCGAGCCGACGCGCGACGACTACATTATAGTGAATGATTAAGTTTTTCCTCATTGTGTATCCTCTTCGCCTGACATGAACGGGAGGAGAGAGACACACAACAGATAGCGAAGAAAACAAACAGAAAGATGATATCGGGTGCCGCCCGCAATCACGAGAGAATCTCTAGTTACTACTTTCATTCTTCTTTTTTATTATTCCTCTTTTTTTTTTATTTTTCAGTTTTGTTCGCGGTTGACATCGAGATCGATACGGGAACAAGCGTGTCTACCGATGACGATTCAAGGTTAGATCTTGCGAGCCTTCGTGTTTTTTTTTTTCTTTTTCCGGGAATCGTACATCAATTCCTCTTCCCGTTGTATTAATTCCCCGCGAAAGGTAAGGCGGGGTTGCCAAAGGGTTTCGTTTTAAATCGTTTGGCGCAAATAGATTTTCGATTATCAAAAAATAATATTAAAGAATCTACACATGAAAAAAAAAAAAAAGAGCTCGTTTGTGTATGTACAGGGTGGGGCTACATTTTTTACAATTACAGAACATTACAGTTACAGAAATGATTTACTCTTCAGTTTTTATTTTTTCTCAATTCAGATTTCAGGATCAAATATTTTTAAGGAAAATCTCGTCTAAAAGTAATTAAATAGATTACTTATGTACGATAAATCTGTTAGGCCTGATGCACTCGGATGATCCAGTTGCGGTCAGGGACGATAGTTCCGGCGCAGTGTTAAAGCTATATATAAATAGGCAACTATAAAACAGTTAAGTACATTTGTTCCTCTGTTTGTCAACCGATTTTCTTACTTTTTTTTTCAATTATTTAGTAGCAATTGACGAGCTTTAGTGTTATCAGTAAAAAGATTTTGGGTGTAGTTTTTTCCCGCCTCCTACATTCGACGTAGATTAGAAGTCTTTATTTGTCGTACAACCACACTACTCCTTACATTTACAATCTACAATATCTGTACAATGCCCAATACATTTTCCTATTTATAATTCAAAGAAGAAATGTCAATAACAGAACGAAAGAGAAAACGCAATCAAATAAATGTCGAAGCAAAATAATACTACTCTTAAGGTGTCAGTTAATCCATTCCCAAAATATCTACGTTGAACTTGGTTACAGTGACCTCGTTTGTAGTGACAGCGCCGTTATAACGTAAGAAATTTTGGTCCCTTTCACCCACACACTTAAATGTACATCACCTATAGCAGCGGTTCCCAATCTTTTTTTTTTCGCATACCACCATTTTTCTTGCAAACCATTTGCGTCCCACTGCGAATATGGCTATATTGCATATAATAGAATACTAATAGATTATAGGAAAATACTAGGGCGACTAGGTAATATAAATTATACATTTTTTGATAGTTGTTAAGGCAGAGAAAAGCGTTTATTAAAACAAAGCTGTATATACAATGAAATACAGTAGCCCCTCGTTATATCGCAGTTGTCGGGGGACAGCAAAAAGGCGCGATCTATCCGAATGCGTGATCTAACCGATGCCATTAGAAATAACTCAAAAAGTACAAGTAAATTGAGTGAGTGTCAACATAAAAAATTCAATTTAATCTTACATAATGACAACTTCCATAATCATCTGTCTCTTTCATTCTATGGGCATTAAATTAGGATCAATAGAAAAAGAAATGTCAAGTAAAACGTCAACTGGTTTGAGTAGAATCATTCTGCAGGGATGTAAGTTGGGGAGTGGGAGAAGAATTTTTGCAGCTTTTAACTGCCGCAAATTCAGAGGAAAGGAAAACATTCAACTTCGTTGGCTTTGTTCAATGGGGGGAAAAGAGCTTGGCTGAGAAATGCAATATTTTTACTTTCAAGAGCTCAAACTTAAAACTTTGGGAGACGTAGAAAAAGCGCGATATATCCGAACGAGCGATATAACGAGGAGTTACTGTATATGAAATAAATAAAATATATTTCATTTTAGGAAAAACTCTTCTGTGTTTCCCTGTCAGTGCCCGAGCACCATCAGAACAGAAAGCAACGCAATGCTTACCAGTCCAGTCCTTCTCTTCATTTTTTGCCCTGCACGCCTGCCACATGGAGAGGCTTCGCGTACCACTCACAGTTTGGGAACCACTGACCTATAGCGTCAAAAATGTGATGGTCCCTTGAATGACGTTATAACAGAGTTCCACTATATATTATAAGTCGGCGATATTATTTATTCAGTGCAGTGTCAAACAAAATAAAATCCAATTTGAATCTAACAGTGTAATATAATATAAAGTGAGATCATTAGTGTGGTGACGCTTTATTTTGCTTCGAATTAACGTTTGAAACTCTTGATTGAATTGACAGTGAGGGTTTGCATTTCTAATTTATTCAATAACAAAATGGGTGGCATGAAAATTTTTCCTTAGTTTCTTTACAGAGGAAGGAATGCAAAAAGATAAAATTTATGGTTTTTAAATGCATTAAATTAAAAAAATACTCTCAGTCAGTGGTCAATCAGTCACACTGAAGAGATATCACCATTATTTGAAATAGTATTTAAACAACACAAACTGTTGTTAAATAGTAAAACTAAAATGTCTTTTAGTTGTTTAAACGTTGGAGGCTGAATTTCAAAAAATAAAGGAATTACGGTTAAATTTCAACCGTTGGGCGAACTCTTGTGAAGTTAAATGGGTAGACTCACACGAGTGGCACGGTCAGGCACGACAGTTCCAGTGTAGTAGTACTACATTCGCGTCGAATGGGCCGACTCACACAAGCAGCCGGAGCCTGACCTCAACCAGATCGTCGTGTGCATCGGGCTTTATTATGCAAAAGCTGGCATGAGACCCTGGAAATTAATGATATGACTACTCACATAGACAAATGCTTTGAATAAATTTTATTCCTTCTAACTAATTTTTCCTGGTTCTGGAATTTTTTTCCCCTCACCAATGTGCTATAGGTAATAACGAGGGGGAAGGGGGAAATCACAGTTCAAGAGAAAAAATGGTAACAACTTCCTTTTTTTTTCCCCTTTTTCTTTCTTGATGGAACACAGGTTCAAACGTTTAAAAGCAATTTATTTTAGACCATGAGAAAAAATAAACGTTTTTTTCTTCCAGATTTTTGCAAATTCGTCAAGATTTAGAGTACATGCGCGACTGGAAGATGTACATATATTTTTTTAACCCATTTTTAGAGTCTCCTATCCGCAACTTTCCGCTGTACTGCGACTTGAATAAATAAAAAAAAAAGCTTTGAGGGTTTTAAGCTCACCTTATTATTATTTTGTGTACAGTTGTAGTTGTGTAACTCTTGTACACTCATGGAGTGGTATTTTTAAAGCATTTATCACACTTTATTTTGTAGAGAGGGCGAAAAATGTCATACAATTTCGCTAAAAACAATTTATAAATAAATTAATCTAAGAGATTTATCCACTTTTTTCACCCTTGCCTGTCACTCATGGCGTTTTTTTTAATATTTGCAATGCAGAAGTTAAATAAAGACAAAGAACATAACTTGCCAAAACATGGTAACCCCCAAGTTAAAAGTTCCGTTCTTCATTACTCACATAGCCTTCAAATATACGAAGCTATTATTACGAAAAAAGATCTTGGTGGAACAAGATGGAAATTATAGCTACTTTAAAAAGGCTTCGAACAAGAAAACGTTTTGGATCACCGCTGAAACTTTTTAACAGAAATTGGATTCGGGATACGATTTATGACAACGACATCGTGAAGCGTTCAAACCGTTGCCAAGATTTCCGTTAACATAATCTAATAAATGGTTGAAAGTCATTCATGACTTTCTTCCATTTTTTTCAAAATATTTCAGTGCATTAACGATGTTTAGATTAAGTTGCGCTGTCATGGCAACACAGCCTAATGGATGAAAAACTACAGTAGTAGATAATTTAATTGTCTGAAATTATGGTTTTCAAAAGATTCATCAGAAAAGCAACAGCACGAATAGGGTATATATCTTTTGGATGGCATGGCGTAAAGAAAATATACCAACTGATATTTTTACGGCGTTGTTAAGAATAATAACAATCGAACGAAGAACCTGCATGTCACGAACTTCTGGGACAGAATACCCTGCCTCTAGGATAGGCAAAGAAATCATTACAACTTTGGACCAAAAATTCGAATCTAGTAAAGAGTTAGAAGGCTGAAAACAACGAAAATTTTGGTGGGGGAAAAAAGAAAAAAAAAAAAAAGAGTGATATTATGCCAAATATAACTTTGAACTCTACTTCTACTAGTTACTGTTAGAGTACGAAAGTATCACTCCAGTCCATACGCTGTAGTATAGAGGGTTTGTATTTACCGATTTGGCAACGATTCTCTTCATATACAGTCCTCCAAAATACTAATCGAACACAGCAAACCACATACAGTATAGGGAATCTTTTAAAATGCTGTATGTGGTCTGTTGTTCGATTAGTTTTTGGGGAGACTATGTTTGCGATAGTTATGCAAGTACAGGGTGGGGCAAAAGTAATGACCCGATTTTGAAGGGTTATATAAAAGAACTAATACAGTTTGAGTACAAGCTGGAGGCCTTATGCAGCGTCCATTTTTCCCCGCAGAGACAATAGACTGCATCTTTGCGTGCATTTCAATATCCCACGTCCCTACGCTTTTTTTGTGGGGTTATTTGAAGGAGAAAGTTCCCCATACTTTAGAAGAGCCAAATTGTCGAGGAAATATCCGCCATACCCCTTGAAATGTGCAGAAAAGTTTCCCAAAACTTCAGAAATGGACTGCATCAGTATATTGGTGCTGAAGGCCGCCATCTTGCTGAAGTGGTATTCAAAAATTAATGTAAAAGGATGGTATTAGATTCAGATAAAAATAAAAACAGTTTTAAGTCTCAAACTGTATTCGTTTTTTTTTATAACCCTTCAAAACCGGGTCATTACTTTTGCCCCACCTGTACTTTCTTTCTTTCCCTAATCCCACTCTGCTAGGTAGATCTGATACCCAGCAACGTGAATAAAGCAACGGATCTGACGTTTTACCGTTTCCGAAACTACGTTATTCCGGATAATGCATCGCTTGTATACCGAAACGTTCATCAGTTGTTGAGCTGTTTCCGTGAGACGGTTGAACCTGAGCTGATAAAGGATTCACAACTTCAAACTAAACACTTGCAGCAGCACATAAGTGCAAAGCAGACTCCCGTGTCTGCATCGAGAGGAGGACTTTCAGAATTCAAGCAGCTGGATGGTAGGGACTATGCAGACTGGGAATTTCTCACGAAGAATAAACATCTACAGTTCGACATAGCTCTATCCGTTTTCTACTTTCTCTCGTAGCAGAGATGAATGTAGAGTTAGGCCAAATAATGGATGTTGTTACCGCTTTCGTGCATCCAAAACTAGGCGTGGAAATCTATATAGGGTTGCCAGACAACATAGAATATTTCAAGAGTAAATTATTGCCGCTTAAACAAATCAATTTACGGATTGAAACAAGCAAGCAGATGCTGGTACTTTCAACTCGGTCAAGCATTCAAGGAGATAGGCCTCAAGAAATCCCAGTCTGATCCGTGCATCTTCGACAGTAACAACAGCGGAAAATTATTGACATTGTTGCATTTTATGTGGATAATCTACTATAAATATTGTTTCAACTATTTGTTCGTTGCCACTATTTCTAGTCTACATTATATATATATATATATTGCTATATTTGCTTTATTTTAATTAAAGATTTTAAAGGTACTGAATAATGTATTCTTACGAATAAGATCAATTCGTAGTTGATACTGAAGTAATAAAAGGACAGTTGGCAAAAAGTGTAGGGGGATGGTCGTGGAGCCGCCTACGCCAATTAAATTTTTAGGGGTGTTTTCAGGGGATTTTAGCCGGTTTTAGGCAGGTCATCGTTAAAAAAGCTACGAAGAAACCCCCATGGGGATACCGCTAACATATCAAATGAGATACACTGATAAAACATCCATGATAAGATCAATTAACTGAACCCTACTGTTTAAAAGCATAAATTCTTAAAATCTTCCTCATTCGCGTGGAGCCCAGTATCTTAACCCAGTAGCAATTTATCTTGTTAATGCAAAAATATCGATCAAAAGACCCAAAGCAATCAACTTCGTCGTGCATATTTAGACTGAAACGGGAAAACAAAGAAAATTGATGATGTCCATTTTCTACAGCTCCCATCATGAGCAAGAAACGCTTTCTTAGCTTTTCGACAATCGCCTTACAGAGCTTTTCTTTTCCAAATTCAGCATATAAGAGGATAAATTGCTTCCTCTTTACCGTTCTTCCCCATTTCATCTGACGTAGCTAAAATAAAGAGCAGCAGGACGGGAATCCCTAAACTTTAAGAGCATTCGCTTTTGGCAGTTGTTCAAGTTTGGCGGGAAAGAAAGAAGTTCTAAGTCGGCGAATGCTGATTAGATGCGATCGAAATGAAATGAAGAAGGTGATTTTCAGAGGAATTCGGAGTCGAGCGGAAAATTGACGCGCGTTCCTTTTATTTTGAGTTTGATCATAAAGTTCCGAGATATTGTAGAACTTTGATTAGGCGCGAAAGGGACTAAGAATTCATTCAAATATCAAGAACTTGGGAAGGCGGAAAGGTTAGTTGATTATGGAGAAATTTAATTATAAAGAAAGAAAGAAAAAAAGGAAGACAGAAATTGAAAAGGAAAAAAAAAAAAAAAAATGAAATTCAATGAAGATTTTATGTATATAAAAAAAGGAAGAAATTGAAAAAAGATAGAAATGAACTTCAATGCATAATGTTATTATTATTTTTAATTTATATCCTTCAAAAGAAAGGTTTCTTCTTAATTCAAAAACTTGTAAAAAATAAAACGACTTTCGATCCAGTGCTGCCAACAGATGATGGAGAAACTTTTAATAACTGTATTGTTTTCCCAGTACTCATTTGATCTCAGTCAAAGTTGGAAAATATTAGATCATTATATTTATAATACAATGATATAATAATATTATAGTTTAATATCATAATAAGGGACCGTTTATAAATGATGTCACACTTTTTTCCAATATATTTGACCCCTTCCCCCTTGTCACATGTCACGCTATATTACATAAGCATATATACTTGCAGTTCAGAAATAAAGCACAGCGTTATAGATCACGTTTTTGAACTTTAAATGACATTTGTGAGCCTAATAATAATAATGATTACATGTGTTTGTATAAAATGAGGTTAAGGTTTACAACATAAAAGATAATTAGTATGGAACAGTAAAATATACTAATTGTTCGGATTCTGAAAAAATGACAAACGCAATTATATCTTAAAAGTGTAAATGCCTAAGAAAATTTCCTTTTAAACTTTTAACCAGAAGTAAATTTAAACCTTAATCAGCATCGGTGCTTACGATACAAAATGATCAATGAAACTTGAAAATAAAATTATGAAATCAAATAAATTTAATTTGCCGATTTTAAATGCTGTTATAGAAACTAAAATCTATAGGAAGGGAGTAACACTTCTTGTTACTCCCTTCCTTCCCCTTGTCACAAACTGTCACAATTTCTCGAACCCCCTTCCCCTTTGAAGTGTGACACCATTTATGAATGACCCCAATGGCGTAATATTTAATACATAATAAACAACATTTAATCTCATAATGATGATATTAAATAAAATATTATATTTATACAAATATCAAAATATCGGACATTGATGATTCCATAAAAAGTTTTCACCAAAACTGCTAAAATTAATTCATATTGAAATATAGTCGACCGGAAATGTAATAAATGGGCTAATTATTAATTAAACACTATTTAATGAGTGTAAATATGCTTGTTTTTAAAATATATCAAGATTTTTTTTTAAATACCACAAATTTTCTATTTCTCCAAGAAAAAAAAAGGAAGAAGTAGTTCATGTAAATGTGCTTCTTTTGATGTTGTTTGCAGTACGTTTCATTTAACAATTACATCAATAATTTTTTAATGACTACCGCAAGATTTCGTTTTCTCCAAGAAAGAAAAAAAAAAGGGAAGCAGCAGAAGCTCATGTAAACGTGCTTCCCTTAATGTTGTCTGTGGTACGTTTCATTGAACAATTACATCAAGCTAAGAAATTGTAAAAGTAAGAACTAAATTTATTTGTTATTGCTCCTTGTCAACTTCTATTTAAATTTCATAAAATTTGCGCTAAAAATGAGTTTTGATAAGCAAGCTTTTCAGTTTCAAAAGCATTTTTAAATTTTGAGTAATAAACGAAATAGTTGCTATTTTCCACATAAATTAAATTTATTTTTTAACAAATGGTGCATTAGCGCATGCTATGAATCGCCCATCAACAGGCGATACCCGACCTTTCAAGAGTAACTAAACTGTATTGTCAAAAGCTTTTGTAATCTTAGCTTTTGTATCACCATTTTGTTGCTCCATTGATGCTTGCCAGTGTTATCTTCTATTTATATATTATTTCTCTGGCCTGTTTTTTTGTCGCTCCGTGGGATTTTCCTTATTCCTTTATCAAATTCCATGATTTACCCCTTATTTTAAAGCTTATCGTGCCGGCTAATGACGAAAAATAGACCCACGGTCTAAAAAGTACCGTTTCTTTTAAATTTGAGATTTAAAATCATCTAAGAAGAGGTCCTTTAATGAATGCCAACAATGGTGCTGTAGCGCCATCTATTATCAAGTAAAAAAACACGAAACTCTTCTGTTTCTATTGTGTAGGACAAGTTTTAATTAGCAAGTCAAATTGGACAGTTAGCTGCGTCTGTGTGATACTTATTCAACCGTTAGGCTCTCTACACATTCATTTGTATTAAGAACGTGTAGAGCCTAACCAACCAACATTAACTATATTTTAGGTAATGGAACTGTTTCGTTATTGTATTTTAATGCTATGTATACTATACTAATAAAAAATATTATAATTATTATTGTGCTTATTTTATTATTTCGAATGTCTAAATAGTAGTGGGAAATTTTTTTTGAAACAGCTATTTGTACTTATGTATTCAATTATAAGTCTCCTTTTGTACTAACACCCGTCCACTTTTCCTATTCTTCATCCATAACATCCTTTCTCCCAAATTAGCGCGGAATTCCTCATGGGTCGACTAGTAACAAGTAATAATAATTTAACTTTGTGCAAAGTAATAGAAATAAAATTTCACGTTAAATTAAAGCACAAATGAGCATTAAAACGCAGACATATGTTTCGGGATTGCTTGGAATCCCTTTTTCAATGCGACAGGGAGCTTCTAGATGCAAAACATCCAAATGAAGCAGACAAAACAACAAAAACAAAGCTTATATAGCCTAAGAATTAACTGTAAACCAATGAGAATAAAGGCAGTGTGAAGTGGAAGTTTGTTTTTATTGATATTCCTTTTTACTTCCTGTACTTCCAACTGCATTCGTTTGTTGCTCTCTTATTGGTGCCTTTCCTACTACTTCTACTTCCACTTTGTTTTTGTTGTTTTGTCCGCTTCATTTGGATGTTTTGCATCTAGAAGCTCCCTGTCGCATTGAAAAAGGGATTCCAAGCAATCCCGAAACATATGTCTGCGTTTTAATGCTCATTTGTGCTTTAATTTAACGTGAAATTTTATTTCTAGTAACAAGTATTTCTATTCTCCACTGAAACTTCTTCCAGGTACAGAAATTACTTTTTTAAAAAAATTTAAATCTCCTAACAAACATAACTTGATATTAAAAACCTAATACAGAAATTACTTTTTATGTAATTTACTTTGCTTCGAGTCTATTCATTCTATATTAACAAAAGAGAGTGAGGGAAAGAAACAATGAATGCCAAGAAAAGCAATAATAATCCAAAATTAGCAACCAGACCATAACGTTACAGAAAGCCAACTGTCAACGGCACAAGCTGGCATTTTAAAACTCAACTTGTCTTACATGGCTCAGGAAGAGATAAGATGAAGTTAGTTTGCTCCCCCCCCCCCCCCGAAACAGCTGACGTCTGTATAAGTCAATACTAGCAAAAATCATTCAATCATCATCAATCTATTTCATTTATCTTCCTTCTTTTCACGCGTAAGTTTTTAAAGACACTTATGGATTATAAAAGACCTTTCTAAAACCTCTCACGAAAATGGCGAAATATTAATGTTATAGTAAACACTTACTGCGTTTACACTTTCAGTTTTATCTGTTCAATTTCTGGATGATAATCAATCATATTTTCACTGTTGTTGAAAAAGCTGTTATATATTTCATTTATATTTATTTCATATTTTCTGTTTATTAATTATCGTCTGCAGTTCAAAACAATTACTTTAACTTCCAATATATATATATACGACTACTACTTTTACTTATTTGCTTTCTAGGCTTCCTTTCCCTTCTCCTTCGAAGTAAAATGAGCAACAGTTCAGCTATATGTGTATCTTATATATAAGCCGCTTAAGTGTCTGTTTGTCGCCGATAGCTTATTCCAAATTTCTTACTCCGAGAAAACTGCATCGTGCTGCCATCTGCACAATTGTTTCTATAAGGAAAACTACTAATAATCAAAACATTTCTGAAGCGTTTTGAGTGAGGCATCGCTAAATTTGCAATCTCTGTTAAAAATTAATGTAAACGGGAATTTAATTTAATCCTTCCTTCTTTGTTTTAATTTATTTATCGTCTGCGCTTTAATATATATTAAAGTGGCAGCGCACTTTTTTACAGTTTCGTTAAAACTATTGTTTTGAAGATGATTATGTTGGATATAAAAAAAATATTTTTCACAAATAATTTGATTATATAGTGAATAATATTTTTATTTTACAGAGATTATTATTACAACTTGGAGGGTTTTTTTTCGATAAGAATATTTTTTCCCGAAATTATTATAGGTTTATTATTTATTCATTAAACTTCACTGTTCTACCTGATAAATATCCCTTTGATTTGATGTGTATTTCCGGTTACTAGGATAATTGTGTATTGATAATATGTAGAACAGCGGTCATTTCGTATGACCGCCGGGTTTACTAGTAATGTATATGTTAGTGAATTACAAATAAATGTAATTATGTGTTTGCCAGGAATACATTGAAGCATTATTTAAAGAATGTATATAGTATTTTAATAATATTCCATGCAACTACAATAAAAGCTATAGCTGGAAGTAGCTGATTTACTGAACGGGAAATTTCAGAAAATCGTTGGGATATCACGTTATTTGAGGCGTTTTTTTAAAAACCGTTCAACAAACTCCTCTACTTCAAATACTCTGAAGCGAAAAGAAAAATTGATTTCATTTAATATGCTCAAAAATAGTTCCGCTATACAGAGAAACTTCGACTTCTAAAACTGAGAAGTTATTTTTCCTTTTTTAATATCACACACGCAATGGAACGCACAATTCAGATTGAGTGTTCAAAATAAGACAGCTCCACTGCAACTTGAGCAATACAGCAGGTAATAAATTATGTTTTTGGATGTTTCTCAGCGAAGCTGAACTAGTGTTTCGAACATTTCTCGCTTCGTTGGAACCTCTGACATTTTCAACTGCGGGCGTCCACACTTCTGACATGACGCATGTCAAATTCTTTATTTATTCTAAAAGGTGTTCGAAATGAAGTTGAAAGTGTCATGCTAATTATAGACAGCAAAAAGAAAATAGAACGAGAACATGACTATATATTAAGCCATGAAGATTTCAAACATATTCGCGAGAAGGGGGATAAAAGAATTCAGTTGTCTAACGAATTTCTTAGTAGTACAGAGATTTCCAAGAATATTTCCTCACCTATTAAACTGAATGTCAAAACAAAGAGAGGTTGATTGCTTGCCTTTCCTCTTTTTTTTTTTTTATAATTTTCTCAGCTAAAGTAATTTTTCAGTATATTTTGAACGCACATTAACACTTTAAAAGCCTTTTCTTCTTAAAAACATTTTTAAATATGAGCTTTGGCTTCATTTCTCGTTTAAATCATGAGAAGAAGAGCCTTTTAAAAATCATATTTTGATTTTAGTGCTGTTTAGCAACATCAATCTTCTACTGAAAAAACAACAAATATTTTACAGTAAAATATCCTTAAAAAAGAGATAAATATTGTTAAAATGCCTTACTATTGAAGTAGAAATTTTTTATTCTTTGCTGAAGGACACGAAGTGTGCTACTCTAAAGTGTACAAAAACTTACATGTAGCAAATGGAGAAAAACTAAATATGTTTAGTTTATGTCAGCACTAGTGTTGATTTCTACAAGAAAAAAATGTGTTAACAGTATCTTCAGTATGTAACTAATTGGCAACAATAGCCATAATTTTGATTGACTGCCAGTCGTTGAAAAACAAGTTTAACAATCATAAAACATAACCCGAATTGAAAATACACGCAGAAGTGAAACAGAACATCAATTGAAATTCCAAATCAAACACAGAAAAAGTGCAACTTTTGTATTTTGTTGTACACCACCATCCCATTTAAATCTTTGTCTACTTTTTCAGAAATTATCCTTCTTGAATTTAGATTATAATTATAGGTAACACTAAATAAAGACACTGCGCAAGATTTACACTTCTGGATAAAAATAATATAAGTGAAATGACTTTCGTAACTATTCCTTAAAATTTTCTCGTCAGTATCATATTAGCATACACCTTTCACACTCATGCATAATTTCGTTACAATTTCTACTTTCTTTTGATAAAGAATAAAAAATTAGCACTTTTTAAGCCTAAGCACCCTATGATTCCAAAGTTAATGTATTTTATGAAAATTAAACGGAAAGCGGAACATTTGTAATGGCACATCTATCTATATACTATATAAAAGACTAAAATGTGGTTAAAAAACGACCTTTATTTGTCTTACCCGGTTGGCAACAGTCCGTTCGTTTAGAAAACTCACAAACCTATCAGCGTCTACCGATTCGTGATTCTGCCCAGTTGATACGCGAAAACAACATTCATTGCTGCTTTTCAAATCCATTATTTTAAAATGAGTTTGTTGCGATCTCCAGAACACAATTTGGTACTCATTGGATAAAAGCTCTACCTTAACGACGGTTTTGACTCTGAAATAAAATTATAGCAACTTCTCCCTTAGAAGTTAAGTTCCCATGGTTTAATCATTTTACCCAGCAATTTTCATCAAAATGAAAGGAAAACAAAATGGCATACATATAAAATGAGTCCACTCTCCGGAATAGAGCTCTCACTTTTGACGATTCTCCAATCGTCAGGAAAATTTCGTCATTTACAACAATTCTTTTCTCGCGCGATCACGTGACTTATAAAAGTTACTACACAAATTTCGCCAATTTGACGATAGGTTTACTCGGAGCATTTTTCACGAAGCCATTTCGTCAAACACGATGAAAAATTCGTGAGATTTGAGCATGCGTTTTTGAGAGTGTTACTAGTAATAAAAGTTTTAATGAAAGGGAATCAGGGCATGCTTTTTAAATCTAATCAAACTGCTTTGTTTACATTTCATTTGGCGATGTTTGGCGAACAAAAAAAAGGCGTTTACCGATAAGTACGTGTAATTTTCGCAGAAACGCAGTCAGATGCAAACAGCCAATAGGGGGAACTCCCAAGTCGAGAGGAACGTTTCTCGGTATGACTGTGGAACTATGAGTGAATTTTTTGTCAATACCTACATTGGAGACAAAAACTTAAATCCAGTAATAAATATACAAAACGCTGTCACGATTGTAGAGTACATTTGAGGCACTCAGAAGCAAAGGGATGTAAGTGACAAAATTGGAAATCTGGAGGTAACTGGTGCGAATAATAGAGAACGTAACATTCTGTTCTGTGACAAGAAATGTTAGTGATAGCTCTAACAGGTGCTCCGCCCCTACCTGAATTAAAAAAAAAAAAAAAAAAAAAAAACATTATAGTCTCCATAAAATTCAAACTTTGAACGCGTTTTTCCCCCAGAATCGTTTTTTGGTCCCTTACATCCCCTTGCTTCTCACTGCCTCATTTCTAATTCTTTTGGTGATAGTAATAAAGCTAGACTAAAATATTTATTTAGTGTTCGATAAGTAAGCGAAGCAAGCTTGGATCGATTGCGATCCAAAGGCACTGCGTAAGCAGTCCAGGACTTAAGGAGTTTTAATTAAATAAATAAAAGGAGCTTTTTAAAATTATTATTATTATTATTATTACACGGTTTTATTTAACTTGATTTGTCTCGGAAGTTTGCTGCGATGTTTTCGACCACTGTCACTGCATAAATTATCTTCAATCTTTGCACACAAGCTTATTTTCCGATGACAATACAATATTCCATCCATTTTATAATTTATTATAACGTTAATTAGGGGAAAAAATTAATAATTTTGGCTCTGAGGAAATTATCAGAATTACTATTTGTCGAATGGCAACGCTAGCTTTGTTTGGAATGTTTGGATAATGCAACGATGTTTTGAATTTTAAAATACTCAAATCATGGCACAATTTTTTAGTTTTTATAAAAATAAAACCGTGTCACTTAAAACATTTTTACCGATATTATTTTTTGGACTGATCTTAAGTTAGGATTTTTCGCGGGAGCTGGGCTTGAGGCGGGTACAGCTAGTTTATACCTAAACAGAAATTCCAAACAATGCAAAAAAGCACTCACAGAGAGAGAGCGACGATAAGCAGCAGGATCGAAGAATGTCCCAGAAACAGAACTTTCTTCTCGGGTAAAACTTAGTTTCCCGTTTTCCAACTTTCCGAAAACGGCCAGCAATAGTGGATCGATAGCTCAAGAGGTGGGTAGCAGTGAAGGAAAGACGCTGGCACACTGCCCGTGAACGTGCATCAGCTGAGGGAAGTAGAATTGAAAACAGAAGACCCCCTTTTCTTATTAAATACTTTTGCTATGTCTCTGAAAATGTCACACGTGAAACAGCTTTCCTCAAAATAGGTGAGGACCTCCTTTTGGGTAAGGCAGATTCATGGTGTGATTTTACCATTTCAGCTATTAGTCGGAGGAAAAGCAAATGCTAATATGCGGCGGAAAAAAATATTCTAAGTGTCAACTTTTCCATTTGTTCAAGTACAGCTACAGTTTAAGAATAAAAAAAAAACAAAATTTTCGAATTCCATACGTAATTTTTAAAAGTTCAGAAAGGCAAGTAAACTTTCGAAAAGACCGATGTTCAAGGTTTACATCTTAAAATGCCATTTCTAGTATTTCAAATAAATAAAGTTGCAACGAAATGTTAACAAAAACGACATATCGCTTTTTGAATACATTAAAATTACTGGGATATCCTTTTGTTATAAACACAAGGATATCCCACCGTGTACGCTAAAGGGATCTGGTGCACGTTAAATCCGTCGTGGCTCCAATATCCTCCAAGTGAAACGATACCTCTGGGGTGCCAACCCGATACCACCGAGACTAGGAGTCTCGGAAGTATCGGCCAACCCCGGGTGACGGGTGATGTCCCATTTCAGTCGTTCCCAACTGAGTCGGTGGGGCGCAGTGCTGTAGTTGGGTGGGAACGCATGGGAACGCCGTTCCCAGAAATATTTGGTTTGTTAATGTTTAAAAAAAAAAAAAAAAAAAAGTTTTTCTTTTTTCTCCCGTAAGTGAAAGTGAAAGGATAATTTATACTCGTTTTAAGAAGATTGCATTTCACTTTCATAAAGTTTTCCAGAATTTCTGAGGTAAAAATTTGGTGGCAACATGTACGCTATGAAAAGGTGAGTTCCCACAAATATTTCTTTCCAACTACAGCACTGGGTGGGGGAGTTAGTGATAGCTTTGTATTCTCATTTGAGTCGGTGTCCTGACTTGGCGCAGTTTGTATAACTGGCGCCAGAGCGGTGGGGGGGATCAGAATCGCCATTGCAGAATGAGTTGTTCCTCGTTGGCGTTCTACCGCACTTATTGAGTGTCAAGCAAAGAGTAAATTCTGATTTTGATTTTTTTTTTCGTCATCTTGAATTACTCATCCGATTTTCATGAATGAGATGAAAATGGAATATTTCAGATGGTCCGGGTGACACAAGCTACATTTTTATAGTTGTTTTTTGGGGGGAATTATTCTGTATAATAAAAGCGATGAACTAATAAAAGAATTTGTCAGCACTATGCAGTTATGAGTCAAAGTAAAAGAACTGACATAACCGTAAACTACTGAAGCCATTTTACCTTTGCCTGAAGAAACCGCAATCATTCATGAAAATAAAAAGTGATTCACGCGATTAGTATGTGTGATTTCAGTTTTAACCCCCCCCCCCCCCCCCGTCCCTGATCTTCCAATATTTTAAATGTTTCGCTTATGGCATTATTAAATGGCATTCCAAGTGTACCCAATTGGGACATTTTAAAATACTGTTTATTAACTACTGTTTGTGCAATTTGAAAGGCTAAAACACCCAATTGTTTTTTAAATTAATCAACAGCTAGTTTACTTCCTTTTAGACATGGTAAACATGGAAATTGGGCATTAATTATTATTTAAACTAATTGTTAATTAAAATTTAAAAAAATAAATTTTTAGTTATTTTGTTTTGTAATCATTTTTTAAATCAGAGAATCAAAAAATTACGTCAAAATTGTTTGGGCTTAGTTTTGGGGTTTGAAGAGGTTAATTTAGTAACCAAACTGATTACAAATCTAATGTAACTACCAGGAAAAATCCATCCAACACAATGATACTGAATTGTGACTCCTTCCCACCCAAAACTACGACTGCCGCATTGCAAATGGAATTCTTGATTTCCAACCTCCTTGACGCGGGTGCCTATTGGCCTGCTAGTCGGCTTCCTATTGGACGATTCCTAATCCGCTAGCTATATTTCGATTATTTTGTCTTAGGTATACTTAATGTATATCTTTAATTGATACTTTTATTTTTCTTAAATTTATGGCCCATTTATTGGGACAAAATTTGCAATTTGTACAATAGTGCCATTTGTACTTGGTGTTCTACAATGACTCAAAACAACAAACAATTTCTCAAAAAAAAAAAAAAATAAATAAATAATTATATGCAATAGAAATTTTTTTTCGTGAATAGGTTAGAAATTTTGTTCGTCTTAGCCGAAATTTGTATTTTAGCCTTCGTAGTATGCGTGAGATATTTAGTGTAATTGAATAGTAAACCAAACTTCATAAACAAATTGTTCGTTTTAGCCGTGATTTCGTATAAACCGTGTTCGCATTAAGAAAGTTTAACTGTACTTAGCAACTTTCTGATTATTCCTAGGAATGAAAAAAAAAAAATCTTTTATATTTTTCATCATGTTTTATCATTTTTTAATCGATTTAGCAACCATTAACTTCATCACGACAGGAAAATTTATCATGACAGCATTGTATTTAAATTTATTTTTCTAAAGAAGAGTTTTATGGCAAGTATGAGCGCTATATAGCCAATTCTGGTAACCTGAAATCGTACCGACTCAAATGGGAACACCCAAAACTCATTATAACCCTTACCGACTGAGATGGCACGATTTCGCCCTACCGACTCAGTTGGGAACGACTGAATTGGCACTAAACCGGGTGACGGTCTCTCATCTGGGAGCTGGTTCAAAAATTTAAAGAGACCTCTCAAAGGGGCGGAAATCGGTCTCCTGCCTATAAGGGACTCGGGAGCAGCGCACCCATTCTACGACGACAACAACAAGGATATGGACAATATGTGGTTAAAAAACGACCTTTATTTGTCTTTCCCGGTTGGGAACACTCCGTTCGTTTAGAAAAATCGAAATCCTATCAGCGTCTACCGCTTCGTGATTCTGCCCGGTTCATCTATCTGCGGAAACAACATTCATTGCTGCTTTTCAAATCCATTATTTTAAAATGAGTTTGTTGCGATCTCTAGAACACAATTTGGTACTCATTGGAAAAACGCTCTACCTTAACGACGGTTTGAGAACTGCTCTATACAGAAATTTATATGATAATTAGTTTAATAAAGTTAATTTCATAAAAGCATCGGTAATTCTCTTTCTCTTGACATTACAGCATCTTCTTTCTCCCATATGGGTTACGTTCCATGTTTTAATCATTTTACCCAGCAATTTTTATCAAAATGAGAGGAAAACAAAATGGCATACATGTAAAGTGAGTGTCTAGTAATAAAGACAACAAACCGTTCGATCGCTGTTTCTGTAATTTTCTTTATAAATAGCAGGGCTCCCACCGCCTTAACAGAATTTGTAGCAGCTTTCGGAGCAGGTAAAATGTCCTTTTTGTATCTTGTGTCAATCCTCCAATTAAAAAAGCATCAGGTAGAATGTATTATTTTCTGCAGAAGGACATTACTTCAATCGATCTCCAGTGCAAAAACATTTTAAAACAGACACAAGGACAATAAAAAAGGTATTTTAACACACAAATTTTTATTTCAAATAGCTTTATTTAAAAAATGACAGTTACTTTTGGTCATGTGGTACGTCACAGGTGTAAATAGGAAATGCCTGCATTATGTTTAGATACTTTTAAAAAATCATGATTCGATGACCTCTTTTTTTTCTTCTCAATTTTATGCTTTTTTTTGTTAACTTTATAAACATTAAATTATGAACTTATTTCTTGTAAAAATTATCTTATTTTGCATTATATTGTCTGTAATTTATTATTTTAAAGTAATTAGTATTTTATAATAAGAAGCGAAACTTGTAATGTTGTGAAAGCTATTGTGTACATACTTTTTAATTGTTTACTGTGAAATTAAATATATTGGCAGTAAAAAAGCCACCAATTTTATTTCAGAGCCTTTTAATTTATACTCAGAGGATTATTATTAAAAAAAAAACATTTTGATTACTGCAGCGCCTTTTAGTTTTATTGCTGTTTTAAAATTTCAAGTTTTTTCTTCAAAATATTTAGGAGATCCAAGTTTGGGCCAATACTAACTGCACTATTTATTATATATTTGTTTAAAAGCATTTTTTTCTAATTCTGTAAGTTATTCTGAACATTTTAGTGAAAAAAGTTTTGTGATATCATGAAAATTGGCAAAGTTATGAATTTTGTGCTTGAACTACATCGCTGGCAAAAAATTTGTCCGTAAAGCGAAGACGCGCGCATTTTAGAAAATTAATATCTCAAAAAGTATTAAAGTTCGCAACAAAAAAAATTACAGCGGTAATCGCGATAGTAAAATGAACAAATAAAAAAAAAAAAAAAAAATCATAAAAATCTGAGACCATGGGTTTCATACCCTGGATGAATTGGTATGGATTGACCTTATAACCTATTCAAAAAGTAAAGACTAATTAAACCTATAACCCTTATAAGGGTGTTTTTCAATACTTTGGGGCCGTTCATAAATGGTGTCACGCTTTTTTCCCATGTATTTGACCCTCCTCCACCACCCTTTGTCACAATGTGTCACACTTCAACGGAACCCCTCCCCCCTTTGTCACATGTCACGCTATGTTGCATAATGCATAATGTCACACTTCTTATTACCCCCTCTCCTTGTCAGACTTTGTCACAATTTCACAAACCTTCCTCCCCCCCTCGAAGCGTGACATCATTTATGTATGAATGATCCCTTTTCTCAAGAAACAGATTATTTTAAAAAATGTTTTGTTGTTTTTTTCTTCTTCTAATAGTCAAGAATAGCTGGAAGAAAGTTTAAAATTTTCTTCTTTTCAAAAATCATTGCATTCTCTCTTTTTTGTTTAATAGCTAAAACACTATTCTTTCAAGAAAATAAGCAAAAACTTTTATGAAAGGGTCAAAAATTTTAAACTATTTATCATTAATTAAAATTTGTTTTTTAAATGGTACTTATTTAGGTATAATCATTGTGATTATAGTAACAGTAAACTTTTGCATGAATTAAATAAAATTTTAGATTTTATCAAAAAATATATTTGAAGTCGATCCTATTTTCTACCTGCAGTAATATTTATTATTTTTCTGATTAAAAAATATTCCTTTAAATTTCAATCCTAAACGCTCACTTAGATGCTTTGGAAGTAATTAATGGCACTAAAAGTGAATTGCTGAGTTTCATAATTTTGCAGCAAGAAAATTCAAGAACCAAATTATATTTTTCAGTTCCATAACAGAAAGGCAAAATGTATTTCTTATTATATGTTGATAATTAAATGTCTAATGATTTATTTATTTTTTTCCAACAATTTATCTTTACATCTTTCAAAAATTGTGTAATAGTTACAATTAAATTTCAAGAGTCCTAGGGTTACAGCAATTGGATGCTGAAAGAAACTAAATTGAATTAAAAGGAAGGGGAAAAGCGTGATAATTTCATAACTTTCAAATCAAAAGCGTGATAATTTCATAACTTTCAAATCTAGTTAAAAAATTGAAACTTTAAGCAACTGTACTTTTATGAGGTTGTTCATCCACAACAAAATTTCTATTTTTTCTAATAATATTGCTTAACATATATGCAAAAGATCTCAATTCATTGATATACATGCTTTTTTTAATGATTTTTTAACTTAAATAATTTGTTTACTTATTTTGTTCTTTATTTTTATGTTTTATGTTTTTGAATTGCTTGTGGTTATATGATATAGATTACAGAGCTTAAAGAGTAATGAGAAAAGAAAAAAAAGTTGAAATTCAATGTTTAATTTTACAGCGTTTGAAAGTCTACCTCTAAACACTTTCAGGAACAAATATATATTTTCAAACAATGTTTTTACTTAAAATAAATATACATTTTATTTATTTACTTTGAGAAGAAACATTATAAATAGTTGAAATGAAAAAAATCCGATTTTTGTAGGGGATGCAAAAAGATTGTAGAACGTATGCGCTCCTTTGCTTGCACGTGGAAAGTAGGCTTAAGGAATTTGAAAATATTGGTATAATGGAGCAGCAATCTTTTTAACATCTGTTTTGTTATTGATTTTTCACATTGATTAGTATTTCCTAAGCATTAGAAATCAAAGTGCACTGAGGAAAAACGCTAAGTTTATTTTTTTCACGTTCCATGAAATTAAGCTTTTTTATCTATTTCAAGAAAAACTTACCAAATAAAATGTTCAACATAAATAACGATAAGAGGAATGATTTTTCTCTCTATAATACTACAAAATATTAGAAATCGTATCACTGGTCCTTTTACAAGTGTGATACTCATTCTGCTCAAGTTTCTCATCCATATTTGATGTTCTTAAGAGAGGGTAGAGCTAATATTCATTAATAAACTGCTTTAAATGTAAAAAATTAGTTGACTAAAGGAAAAATGTATCGAATGCTGTCGATTTTAAGGTTTAAAAAATATAATATCTAAAAAATTTTCGATTTTTTTCCCGAAAATCGCTATTTGGCGCAAATTTCGCGAAAAAAACGCATTTTGTAGCAGCATGTAGCAGAAAAATCGTTTTGGCGCAGTTTTGCGCAATTGGCGCAGCCGTGGGAACCCTGAAACAGCCTAAGAATTTACTGAAGTACGTGTATTTTATTGTTTTGTTACAATCTCAAATCTAAAATTCAAATAAGTCCGAGTTTATGAGTGTCAGAGGTTTAAAAACTGTTATTATTTCAGGCTAAAAATCTTGAAATACGTGTATGACATCATTATTATTATGGGACGTGGCAGCCTAGTGGATAGGATGTCGGGCTTCCAACAGGAAGATTGGGTGTTCGATACATACCCGACCCGCTGAAGACCCAACATGTACATTTGAGGACACGTGCATGTAAAATCTGTGGACCCTGAAGTCCCGAGGGTACCCGGAGGGTGGAGAATTTCCCTTCCCTTCACTCTTTGGTCCAAAAAAGGAAGATGGCGTATTTGCTGTTGCGTCATCTGGTGCCATCGAAATACATAATGAGCCAAGTCGTACTTTTACCACTGTGGTGCTCATCCATAAAGAAAAGGCACTCCTTACTGCCTTAATTCCTGGGCGCTCTGTGAAGGGAAGCTTGGATACCAAATGGCATTAGAAACAACAACTATTATTATTATTTTTAATCTCGAATCCAAAAATCAAGTAAATCCGTGTTATTGAGTGATAGAGGATCAATTAAATACAATACTATTGCTCTTAACCTATCAAAATAAAATACTTCAGACCGATTTCTAAATTTTTATATGCCCATTTTTTTGGTTCTATATCTTGAAAAAATCTTATGCCTTTAAGAGTTGTTACCTTTTCGAAATAAAACACTTAAACATGATAATACTTTTTCAAGGGATGACTTTAACATACTGATTAAATTTCAAAATTACGAATCTCAAAAAAAAAAAAAAGTAATAAATAAATAAATAAACAAAGGGAGACGTCTGAAGTCAGCTGAAAATAATTGTTCTTTTTCATAAAAATATATTTTTAAAGAAGTTTGGTAGTTATTACTCAGCTTATAATAATGCTTCTAAGCTAGTGGAAGATGTTATCGATTTTGTCTCGAAGAATTTTAATAACATTTCTTTCATAATCGAAAGCAATATTTCATCATAGAGAAAATATTTCAAATTCCATTCTTTCATTTCAGGCTCAGATTTTTTTTTCTTTGCCTTACTGAGCCAAGAATATTATGACTTATTTGATATTAAAGACTTTTCTAAAAAAATATACACTTTAAGTACTTTATTAAAAAGAGGAAGGAGGAGACATAGCAATACAAAGTAACCATGTAATAAGGTTCTTGTATGTCGTTGCTTTATGTATATATATATTTTTTACAGGTTAAAGTTAATTTTGTCTGAATTCCATTAACTTTTGTTTGACTCGTTTTAAAGCATAAGTACTTCTTCGGATTTGGAATTTTAAAGTTTTTAGATGTAATCAATATTAACATATATTGTCAATTATTCGAAGAAAAGTTTTAAAAATTGTAAACGGGTTATATTTTCACAGAGCAAAAAATATCTTTTGAACATTTTTCAGTATTCACATAGATTAAAGTTTACATGCACAGTTTAAAAATTACGAACTTTTAAATTAGTAGCAGTGACTTTTATATCGCCTATAGAAATGAAGTGTCCTATCTGCAAAATGCACATTTTTCAGGGGAGGAGTTTAAACTTTTTACAATTTGTTTTATTTAATTATCGTGTTAGTTTTAATGATTATTACAATCGATTTTGTTCGGAAAATAATTATTGCTTGTTCCTCTCACATGATTGATGTTAAAAGATGTCAAAACGTTAGAAATAACTGTATAAAATGCAGTTATGACAGTATTGCACCAAAAAAATTGTTTGTAATTATTAAAAAGTAGTACAGTGATTAAATATTGTTTGTTCCTGTAGCTAAATGGGGGGTAACACTGTCCAATTCATTAAAAACTACTTGTCTCCGATTAATATTTTTATTTAGACTTTTTCCCTTGGAACATGTTTATATTATCTGATTAATATAAACTTTAATTAAGCCTTCATACTACCTATAAGTTATCTGAAAAAAAAAAAAAAAAAAAATCTAAAAAGTATTTAAAAGAAAAAGTAAAACAAAATATAAAAGTTTATTTACTTAGGAAAGAGGAACGTAATGCTTACAATTTAGAACTTAAAATAGGAAGGCAATTCTAATTATTTTTTATGAAATGTACATTATTGTGATAGTTGAGCTGCAGCACCATTAACAAAGCAACCGAATAAATAAAAACATTGAAATGAATACTGCCTTATGCACCAATCAACCATACGTTTATTCGACAAAACTACTGAAAGCTAATAAATCAGAAATGGAAACTGCCGTATCTACCAACTCGACGGTATTCATCTTCATGAAGAACGTCAAAAAATGATAAATTGAAATGATACTGTCGTATCGGATGTCACGTCAGTAGTTACATGTGTTATGAGTATATAAACTACATGGATTTTGAAATTAAAGCTGATAAAACATTGTACCCGCAAAAATTGCGATGCTATCCCGTTGAAATTCTATAATAAGGCGGTGTTGACATGTGACAATTGGCGGTTCCAGCCAAAACGCATAGTGACACTAGTGTTCTCTAGCCTTAATTTGTGAACATTTACTTACAACAGTATTCCCAATATAAAGAGCGCAGAAATCTAAAAATTTTGATATAAAAACCAAAAAAAAAAAAACCGATTTTTTGCAGATGGCACTGTTAATTTCTATAAGCGATATGTGAAACGAAACGTAATATGGGAGTATCCAGTGAAACATACACGTTGACGAATAAAAATAGCACTTGCTTGGAGAAAACTGCAGCGTTCCCCATAATTTGAGAAAAGAAAACAAAAACAGCCTAAGGAACTTATCATAAACTTATCAAAAGCATCATAAATACTTCAATTTTCAGATTACGATTGCCTTTTACATTTAAGTCGTAATTTCAAATAGGAAAAAATGAATTTCGGGTAGCAGAATTTTTACTGTTATATGCAGAAAATTAATGAGGTGCGATGTTATGAAATTGTTTGTTTATTGACATTATTTATATTTATGCTGATTCAATAACCGCATCTGAGATATAGTAGTATAAAGGGTACCATGCAAATAACAAATTTGATACAAGTACTCAAGTTAATGTTCTTTCAATATCAATTTTTTACCTTATGATTCAAAGTTTAGAAACTAGTTTAGTCACAACTGATACCACTGTTGTTGTTTCTTATCCCCCTGGCACGGGGTCCAGAAGATCATGTTGATCCATGGCTGAGGGGATATGCAGCTTCACTTGAGCGAGGAGCCACGAGGGCTGAAGACTTACGAAACCTCGCTTATGTGGTCTTAATTTTTTGAACCAGCTCCCAAATGAGACAGGGTTACCTGGAGTTGGCACCCCCAGAGATATCGTTTCACTTGGAGGACATTGGAGCCCCGACGGATTTAACGTGCACCAGCTCCCTTTAGCGTACAAGGTACTGATATCGTTTTAACACGCTCCCGCGGGCAGGAGCGTGTTAAAACGATATCAGTAGACTAGGCCAGACTGTCCCATCGGGCGGCGCGTACAATCGGTGGTCCACACTAGACTGTCTCATCGGGCGGCGCGTACCACCGGTGGCCCGCACTAGGCTGTCTCATCGGGCGGTGCGTACCATCAGTGGAACGCATTCGATCGTGCAATTAACAGAACGTAGCACTAAAAATTTCAGAATTATATTTTTAATTAAGTAAGAAAGTTCGAGCAACTGCGGCGTCTGAAAAGATTTCTTTGACCCCAACCGTTGACGCGGTTTCAATTTGCACATAAGGGGGGGGGGGGGGCTGAGTCGAAAAGCGCGGCATCGAACTTTTCAAAAATCAAAGAAATAATTTTCATGTAGCTTAAAATTAAAATAATGAAGATTTTACGTATATTCATTAAAAACATTTATTTTTAATAACATACTATAAACATAACTTTTGTTCAATAATATAAACATAATAATTCAGCGTTATAAATATAACTCAAATTCAGTAAAATTAACATAAAAATTCAATATTATTTTATTTATAACTTCAATATTTATTGTTTTTTGTGTAGTTCGTTCAACAAGCAACAATCGCGCGCCGCCAGATGAAGCGCACATGAATTCGAGCGCCGCCTCACAGCGAAAAACATGAAAATCGGCCCCGGCGTGGACGTGCTAATATGGTATGGCAATTACAAAATTAAGCCTAAGAGAAGTATTACGCAGTAAAAGAAGTAATACAGGAAAGCTGTGAGTGAACAGGCAACAACCAAAAACACAGCCGGTATTTATACCAAATGGGTCGGATTTGAAATTAACCAAATAATCTCTAATCCACTGACTTGAGGCTTCATTGTAGCCTCAAAATAGCTATTTGCCTCATTGTTTTGACAATTTGTGCTTTATTTAAGTTGTTTTTTTTTTTTTTTTTCCCTCATATTTTAGCATTGTTGATCATTTGTTCCATAACGAAACGAATAGTTTAATGCACTTTAACAAAAGCCTTAAAATGCAAGTGCTTTTTTTTTTAAACGTTACTATCAAAGTTTATCATGTTAACGATTTCTTATTTATAACTTCAGCACCCATTCAAACGAAACCAGTAGCGTAAATGCAGTTCTAGTCCGAATTTATTCCACGAAAGGTCATGAAGTCATTTGCATTTGTAATGCGGAAATGTCTGAAAATCTGCACGTGCCCTCTTAGGGAGAAAACTAAAACAGAGAGCTCCGGCCAAAAATCTCTTTTTTATATATTTAATGGAATTCAGCTTTTGAAGCAGCGTTTTCCTTTCAACTGGCTGCATTAGCGCTAATGGACGCAGTCGACACAATGCATTTTTTCCCCTCCACCGCGCGCTTTTATAATTTTTGTCGTTGCACATCAGGAGAGATGAACATGGAGGAATGGATGACAGTTGGTGTTTATTGCAATTTGTACTCGGTGTATGAACTTTATATTCAGAAGGAAACTTTTACAGTTTTTATTTATACTGCAGTTCGCCCAACAGTCGAAATTAAATTTAGCATTGAAAACGTTATGCTATTATATAAGTACTAGAAAGCCCGGCGGTCATACGAAATGACGGCTGTTCTAGATATTATAAATACTAATGCAAACAAGTGTTCACCTTCCCCCTGACCTGATCATTTTGCGTTCAATTGTAAACCGTTTCAAAAACAGATGATTGCAAATACAAACAAATATTCACCATCCCACTGACAAGCTCAATTTGCGTTCAGCTGAAAATTCAGTTTAAAATACAATGTCGGAATAAAATCGGGCAAAATTTTAAACTCTTTACGCGTTAAATGCTTAAGCAACAATTGAATAAATTAAAAATATTTAAATGTTCTTAAATACTATGATAATTTAATTAAAACAATGATAACTGCATGTATGGTATCAGTGCGTATTTGAATGATGTGGCAGCTTCACCTCATTGGCTAGTACAGTTACGCCAGCAACCAATAAGGTATCGACGACAAAGAACTTAAGCCGCTTATATATTATAAGATTATTCATCAAATTTGGCGATTGTAACGTCGAATTTATTTTGATCATCCTCACTTAAAGCAAACGTATTGTAAATCATTCTCACCGCAGGGCCAATTGCGATCATAAATGTAGCCGCTTGTACTGCTACCGCTTTCGCACTAAGTTGAGTGGCAGTTTAATAAAACCTAACTGTTTTCTTCCATACTATTATTCTCATTTTTCATTTCATTGTTTGAGAGAAGCCTTCACTCAAACTCATGGAACAATTGCTTTTAATAGTACTGCTTAATGGCAACAAACTCTTTAACAATGAGTTTTATATGTATTACTGATAATTTACTGAATCAAGACATGTTGCCTTCTGCTATCTATAACAATATAACATTACAATAATAAACGAGGCTTGCTTGACAAAAGAAAAGGGAAAATAATTAACTAATAATAAATTGTTTCCAAAAATTTTTAATTGATATCCCTAAAACTCGTCAATAGCTACTGAACAAAAAAAAAAAAGTAAGCAATTCGGTTGAAAACAGGGAAAAAAAATGGTTCTTTTTTTTCTTTGCCTATTTATATATAAATATTTTTCTACGGATGGCTATTAAACAAATTTTGTCTAGGAGAAATTTCTTTGTTCAGACATTATACCGAACTCAATGTTGTAGTTATGAAAATTGGACCATCAATTTAATGCACTAGTTTTAAATGTCTTCCAAAACTGCTTTTTGCAAAATTGCTCGGCAACTGCAACCCCGCATTTTACTTTATGGTAAACAATGAGATCGTCCTATTTCGGTGAAAAAATTTGCATTTTACTCGTTTTGGGGTTGATAGAAAAAGAGCCAACTGAAATATTTTGAAAATTATTATTATTACGTCGCAGAAAGTATTCATATTATACGGGTCAGTATAATAGCTACTTACACGAGAAGTTAGCGAATGTGTTTTAAAACAATGTTATCTGGTTAATTCTAATATGCCATTTGTGGCAACACTAAAATTACCTTTTCAAACTGTTTACTTCTGCTTAAGAAATCACTGCTGAAACATTATCATTTATGTTATTTAAATATTATTTACGCACTACAATAATAGGAAATATTATCTAAAAAATTTTTAGGTAAATATAATACTAAAAATTCCCTTTGTTTGAAAGAAATGTTCTTTCTTACAAGTGATAGAAAAAATGTAGTAATTTCCACGATTATACCTGAATTATCACAATTTTGTATTGCAATGAACTTTCTAATGATTCCATTCAAGCAATAAATCAAGTCTCCTTGCAATATTTTTTTGGAAGACTATACTATCTACGTCTCAAGTGTCAATAGAACGAGTAAGAAAAAATGTTCCTCATGAAAGGATTAAAACCCCTAAAAAATTTTAGTGATTACAAGAATTTATGAATATTCCTTAATAGTTTTTTAATTAAAATCCTAAAGATAAATTTTTAAAATAACGGCAAATCTTTGAATTAGAAGAATTTCTAGCAAAACTTTAAATTCGGAGAATTTCTAATATCATTTTTGAATTTTTTTTACCAACCAAGTTTTGCGAACTCATTCATTATTTTATGCAACACCATTTAATAAAATTAATTCGTTATATCAAGTGGAGGTAATGTTTCTCACGGCTACGATATCCTATTGCCAAAAAAAAAAAAAAAACTACATGGGTGATTAACTAACAACCGACACTTTTAATTTGTTTGCTTTTAAACTTTTTAATGTTATTTTATCTCGTGCTAACATTTTTGTTTGCACGGTGAGTAACCTGATTTGTATGGATTAAGTTCCAAATTGCCACGTGAAGCAACAATATTTTTTGCTTAACGCAAATCCATCGTCTGCCAGATAGCACAAATTTCAACAAACCTTACTAACTGACGTCTGAAATACTCTGTTAGTAATATAAAGTATAGTTCGCAAACAGAACTAACTACACGTAGCAATCATCGAAGCGGTAAAGGAGAAAAAGGGAGTAAGTGGGCGGAGACCACTAATCTTTTAAATAAGGGGGGAAAAAAAACCCTCCTAAAACAAACCAGAAATCGATAAAATCGTTATAAGACTGCTTTCAAATTTAATGGTTAAATGTGTAATAAAATAAAATTTGATTAGTGTAAAAGCTTGGGCAATAGCAAAAATAAAAAATATAACTGAAGTAGCCTTCTGGTTTGCCCTTTTTTCTTCCATTAAGATATGACCCATAAAGATATGCACGATCACATTTCACTGCAATCGATCGCGAATAGGTAATTTTAGTGCCCATAACGTACTCCAGATTCGATTCAGATATTTCATATCAGTCATGCCGATAAATCAGGTGAATGCAAAAGTTTTCAAAAATTACTTTTAGATTATGTAAGTAAAAAAACTACAAAAATCAAATTATTATTGAAACAAGAACTGAAGTGGTAATCTAGATCCTGATGGCATAAATATTTCCTTCCTTGTGTGCTTTAGAACAACAATTAATTTTATTTGGAAGGAGAACAATTTTGAAGTTAATGCCTTATGAGTTTTTATTGTTATTATTATTATCTATTTCCTTAAGGAGGTGCAATGTTAATATAATTAATCTCATAAAGTTAAGAAATCCGCAAAAGCACTTAAAATGAAAATTTCGATTTTCATTCTCCTAAGATCGCACATAACAAGAAATAGAAAGGACACAAGCTGTTATGAACTGTCAACAGATCATATTTGGGTTGGGACGGTATCCTAAGTTAGAACGTTCTTGGGAATTTAGTTTATATTGTTGATACACCTGTCACTATTACACTAAAGATCGCTTGTGAAGGTCTACTATGCGAGTAATAACAGCCCGATTGCGGCTCAAAGGAAGTTTGCGCAAAAGTACGATTCGAAGACAACTGGTCCAAGTGTCTTAAGAATCGAGAATTCGCAAGTTCGCAAGATTGACAGAACTGGA
This sequence comes from Octonoba sinensis, assembly GCA_038502835.1. Lineage (NCBI taxonomy): Eukaryota > Metazoa > Arthropoda > Arachnida > Araneae > Uloboridae > Octonoba > Octonoba sinensis. The sequence continues at coordinate 83,949,713 of CM076605.1, read as the reverse complement.
AGCGTTTGTGATGAGTGTTGTCAATGTCGGTTAACCAAAAAGTGTGAAAAAGCCTGAAAGCATGGAGAAGACTCGAGCCGTGTTTCAAACCAGCCCAATGAAATCGATGAGATAAACTGCACAACAGGTGGGAATTAACCGGGAGACCCTCCGACAAATTGTCGGAGACCTGCATCTCTTCCATACAAAATTCTAACCCACCAACCATTGAGCCCCATGGCCATGGAAGAGAGCTTATGTTTCGCCAATACTATTGTTGAGAGAATTGACGAACAAGAATTTGATATGAGAAGGGATCCGGACTACTTTCCCTTTCAACTCTAAAATGCAAACGGCGCCAGAGTCCGGACAAAAACTTCCAGCTAACGGGGTTGCAACGGAGAAACTTGGGAATATCTGACTAAAAAGATGGACGTTAGACGACGCATGTTGAAAGCACCTAAAAATTCATGCTATCCTATTATGTGTAGTATATTTCTGTTAAGTGTGTTGTGTTCAAAGGATTAATCATGTTGGCCTAATTTTCGAACAAGACGTAGGTTTCGGAGATCTTTATTATGCTCCAGCTGAGAAATTGAATCGAACTGCTGAAGATATTCGGAAGCATCTTCAAGGTACGAAAGAACAGCCACATAGACCCCGTGGTCTGTGTGGCCAGAAAAACTGAAGTGTCAGGCTTTTCGACTATTTAACAGCTTTACTATTCCAGACGCTAATCCGATGACAATTGCAAGAGAGCTGTCATATGAGGTGGGAAAGGCAAATTTTACTATACTGTGCTTAATCTCACAAAAGGTTATTGCGTAATACCCATGAAACCGGAAGCAAAGCTTTTTACTGCGTGTTACACTCTCCGGACACTACCAATGGAAACTTTTGCCATTCGGAATGAAAAATGCAGGAATTACGTTCCAAAAAGCAAAGGATAAGGATCTTGCTCCTCATAAAATTATTCCTCATATATAGATGATGTAGCAATCTATTCAAGTACCTGTACTGAACACTTGCAACATCAACAAGTGTTTGAAACTTTAAGAAACATGGGGTTTACAGTTAAATTCGAAAAGTGTGAATTCGATAAAAAACAGGTTACATTTTTAGACTAGTAATTGGTTCTGGTTAGCCTTTACCAGATCCAGGGAAAGTTGAATGATTACAAACACTGGGTAAACCCACTACCAGAAAGGAAGTACATAGTTTAATAGGACTGTTTAGTTATTACAACTCACGAAGATGCCATCTTTACACACTCCAAATCTTCACAAGCCCTTCCAACTGAACATCGATGTATCGACTACAACCATTGGATCTTGGCTTGCCCAAAATAATGAAAAAAGAAAATAAATGCCAATTGATTTTTAGTTAAAAGTTAGATCACTTATTTGGCAGGGATTTATCATTAAAAGTGAGGCTTTTTGCGTTTTAGAGGCATTCAAGAAATTTGACACATGGATCTTTGGTGCAGATGTCCAAATCATTTCGGATCACAAACCGTTGACTTATTTGACCAAAAGGCCTCTCACGGAGCTAGACTGTCCCGATGGGATGTAACATTTCAAATATTTAATATGACGGCGACATATAGAAAGGGAAAACGCCATGGTAACGCTGATGCTCTCTCAAGACTAAAGATTGACATGCCAAAAAGATTTTTATCTCTAAATGATGTTTATAATTTCACTTTATATGTTTAAATTTTAACTGTCTTTTCTGACTTTTAGTCTATTTTTTTATGTGTATGTGGGAGCTTCATATATATATATGGAACTCTCACCCCCCCCCTCTTTTTGTTTATATGAGCAAAGTATTTGTGTTGATTTAAATTCCAGAGCAACATCGACACTTCACGTTTAAATTCAAGTACGATTCATCAAGTTACATTTTCTTAAGTATTATATATCCCAGTTACTGATTATATAGAATTCATGGCATGGACTCATCATACGATATGTGCAATCCTGCTTGATAATGTGGCTCTGGAATTAAATCTCCGAATCTCAACGAAATTTACAGCAACTCCGGTCATGAACACTTTGACCGTTATTTTCAAAAGCTGAGTTTCCGATATAATCCGTACACAACTGATGACTGAACTTTCGTGATACGTCGACAGGGTGGCGTAGTGGTAAGGCAGCAGGCCCAAGATCGCGGGTTCAAACCTGGTCCAAATCGGTGGATTTTCAAGATGCAGAAAATCGTCTGCGCCCATGTCGTATGATTATGCGGCATGTAAAAGATCCCTTGAGTAGACATTTGGCTTGGATGCTCTCGGCTAAATTAAATTCCTAGTGCATATTGCATCAATGGGAGCTCAGGTACCGCCATCTAGCGGTAACTGAATGCCAAAATTATCATGCGGCGAAGGTACCAGACTCATTGTGGTGCCGCTGAAAGAGATGGTACCAATTACTGGGGAACGCACTAGGTCTGCAATGGTTGAGGACCAATACCGCAGCCCCATTGGAAAAAAAAAACTTTCGTGATAAAAACTGCTAAGAACAGTCCTAAGTGAGCGCCAACATAAGTTGCTCGTGAGTTCCGGCAGCCCATCTTCGTAATGTGACAATATCTCAGTGTTATCAGGTTGTATAATTTGAATTAGTTTATTTCATACCATGAGCAATATTTATGGTAAATAACGGAATATCTTTCAGTAATATTTTAGAAGACAAATACGTATCTCAGAAATGAAATATTTTGATAGAAAATGTAATTTGTTCATTAACGGTTTTTTTAAAGAGCTCTTTTTTCAATGCAATGCGTTAGCAATGTGCCTATTTGAATAAATATATTTAGTTAAGAAAAATTAATTTGTTTTCATTCATGTCGTTTGAATTTAATATATCAATTTCATAAATGTTTTCCAATCAATTCACATTGATAAACCATAATCCATATTAGCTTATCATATATAAGTACTAGTATGGCACGAATGCTCTAACCTTTATATTCAAAAACACAACGCTTTATTTTTATTGATGTACTTTCCACTATCCATGGGGCTATTTAATTGAGTATATCATTTTCCTCTCAAATACCATAATCTTGCAAAAAGTTGTCATTTGGTTAAATAAGTGGGAATGAATGCTGATAATGGGAAACTTACCAAAGAAACCCATTCAGCTTTACGCCACACTACAGAGGCGTTTTTCAGCTTAATAGCTCATTGCATAAAAGACTTGAGTATGTCATATTTATTGTTGAGCAAAATTCAGACTGATAAGCTGGAGTCACGTTTTGGTGTCAATACCGAAGCTTGCCTGGAGATCAATATCATATATCTATCCGGCAACTTTATGAAGCTGAAAATAAGCTTCGCATAAGCAAGGAGTTGAGACTTATGTCTCATACTTCAGGCAGCTTCAATGTAAATATCTATAATGATTCTGATTTTCATGAAGCAGCCGACACCAATGAAATTTTTGATCAGATATTTTCAGAAATTGAAGTGACGGATTCTGATGTAAATAAAGTAACCGATTATTTACCTATAATTAAGTATTTAGCAGGTTATTGTGCACGTATTGTTTTTAAAGATATAAATTGTATTAAATGTGGAAAAAAAATAATTAGAGATAAAGAAATGAATGTTGACGTCAATTGCAAATTTATAAGGAATTGTGATACATTGGTTTACTTTATACATCAGAATTCGTTACTAATGTAGTCCTTCATGTTTATGTTGTGACACAGAAGTTAAAAAAGAAGTCAGTGACAAATATGAGCTTCACTTTTTAAAAGTTCTTAATCAACGAAACTTAGTGCTGAGGATAGTAGAAGACATACTAATGAGTAAAGACATGTGGGAATTCCCAGTTTGTAGTTGTGATTGTCATTCTGAAAGAATCGTGTCAAAGATAATGAGATCATCCACGAATACATTGCTTAACAATTATTGTAAATGTAAAAATGATAGACACGAAGGGGGAAAAAAGCAAAGTCACTAATAAAGTGACCAGGAAAGAAAAGCCGGAAAGTAAAAGGAAATTGAAAACATTAACTAATAGTGATAAATCAAATTCTGATTCATGTGAAAAAAGTAAAACAGTTTAACCACCATAAAAACACGCATTTTTGTAAATTTTGACATAAATAAGAGCTGATAAATCTTATCAGTAATTTTTTTATCTATTTGAAATGATTTATAAGAAAGTTGAGTGTCATTTCCTTTTTTTTAACTTCATTAATATATAAAAGGTAAATGTCATGGAAAAAATCTTTTTTTTTTCTTTTCAATTTTATTCAGCAGGAGGAAATTTTTGACGATTCATAAAATTATAATTAAAAAAAGGAATAGCAAAGATTGCTATTGAGACGGAATTACATTGCAAAAGATATTATACTAAAAATCTTTGTTATAGCATATATTGACAAATTTTCATTAATTTTATTAATATTTGTAATACTATTAAATTATTATTGTTGCTAAGCTGAAAGTTATTCAGATCATTGTAATTATAATGCAAAACTTCGTGTATTGAAAATGTTGATTTAAAAGTAAAAGTGTCCACCTCTTGCTCCTTCAAGAAATAAAAAATTGTTTAGCAGTTGTTCCCTGCAAGAATCATGTAACATCTGAGATTCTGTTCGGCTGTGCTTTGTTCTATATAGTTTATGTTTATGAAAAAAAGATTTTTCCTATTGAGTTTCTGTTTTTATATGATTCAATTTCTGTAACAAAGTTAAAGGATCAAAGTTTCAGGTACTAATTCCCGGATCCTGCTCTAAAGCAGTAGCGCAATCATATGAATTAAGCTCATTGTATTTTCCTTTAAACAAATATATGTACCTGTATATATATTAAGATTAAAGAAGATAACTCACTAAGATCTAGTTTGAAAATAGCTAGAAAAGTAATTAACTGCTTTTTGTTTATTTAGAAATTTCTCATACAGAATAGTTTCTATATGTATATATATATTTAATTTTCATGTTTAGCTGCAAATTTTTTTATGAAGTAATGAATCTCAAGTTTTTATCAAAGCATTTATCAAAATTAAGTCCTAAAAGTTTAACATTTACTGAAACCAAGAAAGAAAATAGCTGTAATGTGTAATTTAAAAAAAAAAAAAAATCGATGGAAAGGCAGAAAGTTGTGCATGTCATTTTTTTCCTTTTAAGGGGACTCGGCACCTAAAAATCCACCTTCTCAAATTGAACATATTTCATGGTGTAGACTGGTTATATATGTTTATGAATGTAACTTGATGTGTAAAAGAAAAAAAATATTTAAAAAAAGTCCAAAAAATTCAAAATTTAAAAAAATTTACAAAATTTAAAAAATTTTTAAAACGCTACTCTTTTTTTAAAATGCGAGATTTTTGCCTGGATTTTTTTTACAAGAAAGAACAAACTATACTCTTCACTTTGTAGTATGGAATTTTTGCTGTCTTTATTAGTTTAAATTTAGTAATTAGTTTATTAGTTTAGTAAAAAAATTTAAAACTGGAAAATCTAAGAAAAATCTCGGTATTGCAAGATTTTTCTAAGTTAAACTGCATTAAAATAATTTCTAATAAATTGATCAAAAATTCCATACTAGGTTACATTTAGTTGAACCATTTGGAACAAGTAATAAAAATTTCAATTGAATAGATACATATTTGAAAAAGCCTTAGCATTTTAACTATCACATAGTATGCAAAATAGCGAAGCTGAGAAAAAGCCATTTAAAGTTTTTGGTTAGGCAAAAAAAGCGTTAAAATGCTCATATAAAATTAAAAATAAAACATCTTAGACTGTACGTAGGACTTTGAAACTTTGCACAAACGTTCTCTAATATACGAGGCATGTTTTTTAAGTAAGTACCGTTTTGCGATTCCGCCGCCGCAGCGCTACGGTCGGCGTTCCGCGCATGCGCGCTGGTTACCTACATCTCTTGTCTACGCACTGACGCCATTACAGTCTGATTCTTCATTGTATAGGGTCTGTGGGGGTAAAGTGGGTAGGTGTGGTAAAGTGGGTAATGCAGATATAAATATTTCTACAATTTAAAAAATCATTTAATGTAGTTCTTGTTTTTCACTCAAATGACCTTTTAGTTACGGAGATTATTTTAAGAAATCAAAAAATTATGTGGCAACACCTTTAAATTTATAGAACCAGTTTATTTCATCAGATGTCAACACTTGGTTTTTTTAATGGTTGTAAAACTTCCCTATTTCAAGCCATTTTTTGAAAAAAAGAGCATAGTTTTTTGTCACCTTTGATGCCAAAGGAATCTGCCAACAAATTCCAATAAACAGGTAAGAAATTTATTCATAATTTATTTAATTATTGTGTTTTAAGGAGAGTGGGGTAAAGTGGGTATAGTGTTAGGCTTAGCAAATGAATGTTAAGTGATTTTCTTGTGCTTGTTCTATTCCTAAAAAAAGTTAGGCCTATTTTGATACTTTAGTATAGTATTTTGGTATAGTATTTGTTTTTAGTGTAGAATTTTGATATAGTATTAGTTTTTAGTGTAGTATTTTGCCCCATATAGCAGAATGTTTTCCAATGTTCTGTAACAAGCATTCAGCTCATCAAAAATGTTCTGCAAGAGATTACATGTATATACTTATATAAATTTAAGATTAAGAAAAAAACTGATTAACCCTGTGATTGTTCTGCGACGTATGTCACACTTTTTAGCACATTCTGCTTTCGGGGATTTTGATACTTTAGTGGGTATAATGTTACGCTTAGCAAATGGATGTTAAGTGATTTTCATCCATTGCTTGCTTTATTCCTTAAAATAGTTAGGCCTATTTTGGTACTTTATTAAAAAGGGAGAGGGGTTAAGTGTACTGCTTTTATTTTACTCTCTTTATAATTATCTCTATGTAATGACATTCCGTATTATTTTTAATAGAAATGCCAAGGACATATGAGAAGAAGACTATTTCAAAGTATTCAGATGCTACATTACAGTTGGCACTATTAGAGGTGGAAAAGGGGAACTCTATACCCTCAGCTGCTAAGGAGCATAAAATCCCCTATGAAACTTTAAGAAGATGGGTCACCAATAGACCAAGTCACAAAGGACCAGGAAGAAGTACATATCTTTCATTCGATGAAGAATGTTGCATTGTAGAAGGACTGAAGTTTTTGGCAAAGTGTGGTTTTCCGTTTGATCGGAAGGATTTACAAAACCTGAAAGCTACTTACTTCAAGAATTCTGAAACGAAAAATCCTTTCCCAAATAGATGTCCGGGAATAGATTCATGAGGGCATTTGAAAAGAGATGGTCGAAGGAGCTTGGAAGAAGAAAACCAGAACTGTTGACTGCAGCTCGGGCAAAAGATTTGTCGTTAGTAACTGTGAACAACTTTTTTGAAAGGTATGTGAAGTTATTAAAAGATAATAAATTAGAGAATAGTCCAGGACGAATCTTCAATCTAGATGAAATTGGTCTTGGAACAGACCCAAGATCAGCCAAAGTGTTTATTGGTAAATCCAGCAGGATAGCATACTTGAAATCGCCAAACGCTGGTAAAGCAATGTACTCTGTCCTTTTTTGTGTGTCAGCATCTGGTGTGTACATGCCCCCATTCGTCATTTACAAAGGTCTCCATTTATATCAGACGTGGACAGTGGGGGGACCACTAGGTACTCTATATGGATGCACCGAATCTGGCTGGATGATGGACAGTGTGTTCGAGTCTTGGATGCAGCATTTCATCCAACATGTGAAAGAGGTTCAAAAGCCTGTGTTATTGATTTATGATGGGCATGGGAGCCATTTAACTTATTATACCGTAAGACAAGCCATGGACAATGGCATAATTTTATTATGCTTGCCACCCAACACCAGCCATGCACTGCAGCCATTAGACGTTGGTGTTTTTGCACCCTTGAAAAAAATATGGAAGGATGTACTAAAGATATGGTACAGGGAAAGCCACCAGCGAAATGTCTCGAAAGCTACATTTCCTTTTTTGCTAAAGAGGCTTTACAATTTCCTAAAACCCGTCAATGCAGTGAAAGGATTTGTAGGTTGTGGACTTTTCCCTGTTAACAAGGAGAAAGTTAAACACAAGGTATTATTGACAGTAAAAGCCACATCTGATAATGTGACCCAAGCTGCAAGAACATCATTGGAGGAAGACTGTAAAAGCACATCACTGGAGCAAGATGGTCCAAGCACAGCATTGGAGCAAAACCGCCCAAGCACAGCATTGGAGCAAAACCGCCCAAGCACAGCATTGGAGCAAAACCGTCCAAGTACATCAGTGGAGCAGACAGATCCAAGTACATCACAAGACTGGGATAATTCAGCCACATCACAAAATGATGCTCATCCAGCAGACAGATTTTCTTTAGATCTAGTTACTTCCCCTTTCAAGGACTTGAAAGTAGCTATTCTGAGTACACTATCACCACCATAATCTTCTCTCACCATGCTGGCCCTTCAAAATTCAAAGAAGAATTGAAAAAGTGTGCAGAGTAAAGTAGGCGAAGTGTTGACAGAAGAAACAGTTGCACAGCGGTTTCTATGGGAAGAACAAGAGCGGCAGAAAAAGAAAAGAAAAATCTTACAAAAATCTACCCTTAACATTACATCAAAGAAACAGAATCTGAAAAAGGTCAGTAAACAAGTAGAAGTCCAAGCAGCAGAAGTTCACACTGCAGATGTCAAGCCAAGTACATGGGTTGCCGTAGAATATGCGGGTAAAAAATCCACATTGCAATTCATCGGACAAGTTATAGAGGAAGTAGAAGACGGGTACGAAGTGAAATTTTTAACCAAAAGTTGCAAAAAATATATTTTTCCGAACATCGATGATATACATGTAATTAAAATCGACAGCATTGTTAGGGTTCTTGAAGAGCCAACTTTGGATAGTCGAGGGCATTATTCATTCATCACTTTGTAAATAAATAAAAGCTGTGGATCATATAATCTGGTTTTACTTATTTTTATCATGTTATATGTGTATACCCACTTTACCCCACGGCATGGGGTAAAGTGGGTAGGAAACATACCTTAAAAAAGAGGCTATAAAAAAAGGTTTTATTTTTAAAAAATGTTTCAAAAAAGTATTCCAGTGTACTCTTAAGAAGTGTAATGTCAAATATTAAAAAAAATATTTGGACTTTTTAGCAAAGCTCTTATATTTATTTCCCTGCAAAGTTAAAAATGACCATTTTATTACCCACTTTACCCCTACAGACCCTACGTTGTTTACTGAGTGTTTAAGATGTCTCCGACAATCGTGAGTCCCGCTGATTGTGAAGTACGGGCTGTTATACGATTTCTTAGTGCTAAAGGCGTAAAACCGATCGATATTCATCGTGAGATCTGTAAAGTTTACGGACAAAACATTATGAGTGATGGAATGGTAAGGAAATGGGTGAGAGCATTTAAAGATGGCCGCACAAATGTGCATGATGAAGAACGGAGTGGGCGTCCTTCGGTCGTTAATGAAGATATGGTGCAGAAAGTGGACGAAAAGATGAGAGAAAACAGACGCTTTACAATTTAATCATTGTCCGATTGCTTTCCTCAATATTCTCGTAGTGTTTTGTATCGCATTGTGACCGAGAACTTGAATTACCGGAAATTGTGTTCACGTTGGGTTCCAAAAATGTTGACGGATTTGCACAAAACCCAACGTTTAGGCAGCGCATTGACTTTCCTTGAGCGGTACCACAATGAAGGTGAAAATTTTTTAGACCAAATTGTTACTGGTGACGAAACATGGGTGGACTACGTCACACCAGAATCGAAACAAAAATCCATGGAATGGCGACATTCATCATCACCCAAAAGAGTGAAGTTTAAGCAAACAATTTCTGCCCGAAAAATCATGTGCACAGTTTTTTGGGACAGAAAAGGAGTATTGCTAGTGGAGTTTCTGCCTCGTAATGAGACAATCAATGCAGCGTCTTATTGTGAGACATTGAACAATCTGCGTCGTGCAATCCAGAACAAAAGACGTGGCAAGTTGAGTAAGGGTATCGTTTTGCGGCATGACAATGCCCGTCCACATGTGGCTAATCGGACCAAAGATCTCATCAAATCTTTTAAATGGGAAACTCTAGATTATCCTCCATACAGCCCTGATCTGGCGCCCAGCGACTACCATTTGTTCCTGCACTTGAAGAAACACCTGGGCGGTCAGCATCTTCAAGACGATAACGAAGTCAAAACATTTGTGATACAGTGGTTAACAAGTCAGGCGGCAGAATTTTTTGAGGAGGGTATTCAAAAACTGGTGCCACGTTATGACAAGTGCCTCAATATTCACGGAAACTATGTAGAAAAGTAGATTAAGGTACAGGCTTTCATGTAAAAATAAAATTATTGCCATATCTTTGCACGACTTTTTTTAATTCCAAAACGGTACTTACTTAAAAAACATGCCGTATAAAGTATAATTTGGAGCAAAAATCCCAAAATCGATATTTTGACCGATTTTTAGTGCCGAGTCCCCTTAATTGAATGAATGAATAAAAATAACAAGAAGAAATAAACTTTATAAAGTTCAACATGAGTGTTTCCTGCTAAGGAATCATCCTAAATGCTGATAAGTGAATGACATCTAACATTTTTTTATGTTCTTGTAAAAATAAAAGAAAAATCGCCGAAATATTAATTTTTCTTTCTTTTCATTATAATTTTGAAATGATTAGAAAGAAGATTACTTGGTCTTTAATATTAAAATTTCAAAATATGATATGGAAAGCAGCAAGAGATTGCAAGACGCACATATTCAAATGCGAAAACATCGCCAATTCTTCGTCACGTGTTCAAGTAAATCATAGTAATTGGTCTTATTTTTAAATGTGTTGAAGATTCATGAAAATTCAAGGAATAAAAAAACTACCTTTTTTTATGAGTAACCTTATTCTGCTACTTTTTAGTCCCTATTCAGAGTCCCTTACAGATGCCCCCTCAGCAAACGATACCGCTCTTTTTGAGAAATACCGGTTTGTATTAAAACATTTTACTTAAAAATTGAGACAGGAATTGATTTATTCTTAAGTAAAAGTCACATAATACCCTTCGTTGTGTTTCTGAAGTTTTTGGGTAAGAAAGTTAAGACTAAAAGCTAAAAATAAGAGACAAAGACGGCATATTCTGACTGCTTTCTTTTTGTATTCTTCTGAATATCCCCTCAGGTATACTAAAATTTCGATCCCAAACCCGATATCTGCAACGAGCTTTTGGCTGGACGCCAGAAAAATAAATTTTTCAGATATCCAGGAAAGGTAGAGAAAACTAGAATACAAAGTCATTTTTTGTTACAGTATCTTGAACGCAAAATACAATAATCAAGAAAGTTCCAGAGCAAAAAATTCCTCCTTGGGCTCCGTTTTCAGATTTCTTAATCATTTTTACACAAGTTGTATTAATTTCGAAAAAACGATTTTTTTTGCTGCGAAAGAATTTATCTATGCATTATAATAAAATCAGAAATACACAGACAAAATATGAGCTAATTAGGAAGATAATCATGTGTAAGAAACCAGGCACTTGAGAGCCTTAATTACATATGTATACTGTATTATTTATATTTCGTTTATTGCCAACTCCAGTTATTATTATAAACGTCATACTTAAAATGTTACTGATCCGATTTCAAAATGTTTCAATTAAGCTATACCAGCACATGAGATGTGAACGAGAAGAGACAGCGTAAAGAAGAAGACAAAATCCAGAAGTACATATTTACTAGAAGAAAGTATGGAGCGCCCGCAAAGCTCGAATAAGCCAGCAGGGGCTCCGTCATACAATACGTCTTTTGAATATAATTAAAGTATAACTCTTTGAACGAGAAGAGAGACAGCAAAAAGAAGATAAAATCCAGAAGTACATACACTGTAAAAAAAATCTCCTGAAAATGACAGAAAAAGTACGGCAGCAGAGTTGCCGGAAATATTACGTTTCTGATAATATTTTCCCGAGATTTGACAGAAGTTCCATTTCTTTTTTCTCCGTTAATCCAAATCAGGTTGTGAAAATACAGCAACCGTAAAACGGAAAAGTTCCGTTCTCGTATTTTCAGGACGTGATATTTCCGTTTTTGGAAGAAAAAAACATGTATGCACTACGGAAATCTTCCGTTAAAATCAGTCAAAAAACACTCTGAAAATTCAGGTTTTTTTAAAGAGTGTATTTACTAGACGAAAATACGGAGCACTGGCAAAGCTCCAATGGGACGGTCTGGGCTCCATCATACAGTAAGTCTTTTGAATATAAATAAAATATAAACTACCACAATTGGTATCGTACAATTTAATTAACACTCTTTGAACAAGAAGAGAGATAGCTTAAAGAACATAAAATCCAGAAATGCATATTTACGAGAAGAAACTACGAAATAAGACCTATCGTATCGTAGACCCTTCGTGAGACCTATCTACTTCAGTTTTGTTGAGGGCAATTCGCCTTTGCCCTCAACAAAACTGAGGTAGATAGGTCTCACGAAAATTTACTTATAGTTTTTGGTAGGAGCCGTTATGATCCGGGAAGGATATTTAACGTTAATAACTACTGTTCAAAAGTTGATCGAATAATTCGCCAATTAGGTCAAATATTAAAGCAGAATTCGATACTTACATATTTTGCAACGAAGAAGGTCGATTAAAAGTTCATTTGCATTTTTCATATTAGATGAATTTGAGAAGTTTTTGACCGATTTTTTTCAAACAATTTCCGATTACCTCAAAATACATTCCGATACTCATGTCCGATGAAAACAAAGAAGCAAAGACTTTTAAAACAACTAAGCATATTATCATGAAGCGAAGCAGAAAACTAAGGATGCAAAAGCTTTCTTTGATCAAAAGCAAACAACACATTTTGGAAATTACACGGTGAGATATCTATTTAATTTATTCTATCCTTTTACAAGTATGGAGTATTTTTTACTTTTTTCTTTTTTTGCGTAATCTAGAAAGTAAATAATATTTCCTATTTCCTTATAGCCATAAGAATTATTATGCGCAACATTACCAGCATTGATTCATCAATCAAAAGAAAAATTATGAGAACAAAGGAATTAATCGTGAAAGCCCTCGTCAGAAACTACAGATGCACTAAATGAAGATTTAATAAATACCAGACCGATTGAAGAGCCATTTTTGGGCACCAACAAAAATATTTACCTGAGTTAGTTATATTACTAATTGTTTGCCACATTATACAGGAATTAGAGTACTTTATGCATACCTTAAACCTTACTTCACATATATATCGAAGTGTTTTTTTCATTCTTCATTTCGGCAAATGCTAAGAGTCGGCAAATGCAATCGGTCACTCATATTTTTTAACATAGGAGAAAATATTTTTTAATATAAAACTTTGCCAATAACAATTTGAACGCTATTAACTTCCTTGATATCTATGTTAATGTGATTATCACCGATTATACCTCATGAATTGAGATATAGTTAACCTATTTAAATTATTGCATTAAAAAAAACGTATTTTTATATACTTATTTTATGCATTACATGGTTCTAATAGTTTCAAAATATACATTAGTTGTATCTGCTAGACCCCCTACACCCCTTCCTCCGGCTCCACAAACGGCTGGATTAAAAAGAAAGATGCCCACTTGTCTGGCATAGGGTTGATAGGGAGGGAAATCTTACCGTCATTTTTTACGTCTCATTGAAAAATTTCAGAATGTAATGTTTCTGAGCAAATAGTAAACGAGAAGCTATTATTGAGAAAATATAGACAAATATGAAAGAAAAAAAAATGTTCCCAGTATTTGTAATAAATCAGGATTCTGAAAATAAAATGGCGGCTCTTTTTTGGCATCTAAAGAACTATAAATTGAAGATTTTTCTAATTCTATGATGCAACTTGTTTTAACAATTCAAGGATAAGGTTCCCGATTTCTTAAAGTGAAAAGAAAAAGTACAATAGGGCAGGAAGAAAAGAATTGAAGTCTAATCTTGGATCTTTTATCCTTTTTCCCATTTGGCGTAGAAAGCCTTTTATTCTTCTAACAAAAAGGAAACCATCAATACTTCTTTGCCTTCGATGTATCTAAAACTAGAAAATTTTTAGCCACGTTTCTTTGAAAACATGATTTTGTTATTGTGGAAAATGTTTTGTTATTAAATAAACAGATTCTTATTTTTAAAAACATAGTTCTGAAAAACAGAATGAAACACAACAATGTTATACGAATGTGTAGTGTTTTGGGCAAAACTTTCCTTTCAACTATGCTACCCAAATTGTTTTTTCTTTTTTTTTAAATCTTCATCCAGTTTCAGCATCTATTTTGTTTGTTAAACTTTTTTTCTGTATTTGGATTTTGGCGAACATACTGCATCAAGCATATCCAGAAATTGTTCCAGATAACTGGCAGTAACTGGATGTTACAATTATCCAGCAGAATATCTATAGCCTGAATTCATAACTAAGAAATGAAGCTTAAATTACATTTCGAGAAAAATGATTATTTAAAAGAGCAATTTTTAGTAAATTGCAGTTCGTACTTTGTCTCTTGTTTAAACATCTGCAAATAATAAAATTGTTGCACTTTATATTAAACATGCCATTCTTTTATGTAAAATGTATTATAACTCTAGTGCAATGCAGTTACATTTGCTTATTTTCTTGCCCGAGACGGTTTGTGCTATGTGTATGTTGATTCACTGTTTAATTCTTTCAGGTTCAACTGTAAGTCAAACAGATGACACCCAAGCAGGTATTAGACCTCCAGCCAACAAGTGCTCCCTATTTTTCCAGCTCATCCCAGCAATCAAACTGCAGATCAAACCGTTCAGAAAACTCCCACTCAGACTGCAAAAGACTCCCCAGCAGATCCAACCGAGAAATTAAATTCCCATCCCAATTAAATTACCAGCCTTCCTCATTTGGCAGCACCCGAAAAAAATAACCAACAAAAAGAATTACAAAAAGACAAAAAGATTTTATCAGAGCTAAGCCGGGAAATTGCTAAAGGATACGTACTAAAAAAAAAATCTTGTTCGACTCAGAAAAGAGCTTAAACAGGAAATAAGTTCTAAGCTAAACTTGAAGGAAATTTGAAAAAGAAAAGACTGGGCATCCTGAAAGCCTTCAAACGAGGTCAACCATCTCCATTCTGGCTCATATCTCCAAACCATAAAACTCCACCCTGCCCCTCAATATCATCAGCAAAAACATCACCGCCTAAATCCAAGAAGGAGGATAATATAAGGACTAAGGAATTGTAAAGAACTAGTGCAAAAGACAGGCGCCGTCAAGGACCAAGCACAGATGCGCTTGCTAAATTTAAGTTACTACTCTTTCTTTTTTCCCCCGCAACCACTTACGCATAATCTGTAGTTCCTGTTTTAACAATTTTTTAAGCAAGTTCGTCTGTTAATAAAAAATTCTGTATTGCTTTTGGCAAACATACTGCATCTGGCCTATTCAGAAATTGTTCCATATACCTAGGCGTAGCTGGATGTTACAATTATGTAGCACAGAATATCTAGCCTCAATTTATAAGCTAAGACATAAAGCATAAATTAACAGACGATATGGGAATACAGAAGCTGCATTCCCATATCGTCTGTCCGTCGAAGTTCCGCACGATTTTTTCACCCAAACCCGGTTTCCTCTAATGGTTGCCATAACAGCAAGAAGATTTGACGGGACCCATTTTGCATCAGGAAATCTTGATATTTGACGGACGTCTAGAAAAGAACAGTCAGAGGCAAGGTGGGAGACATCTTGATTATTTTGAGTAGTGGTGCAGATAAAGAACTCTTTTTGCAACAGTTCTTGTGGTCCTATCAACCAAATATAACCGAAACGAACAATATACTCAACGAAATACTCTTAATTTGTGAGGTGAGAAAGTACCCGTGGCTGGGCGACTGTCACAGATACGACCACAAAGACATAATTAAAAGAAATAGCTCGTGACTAGCAATAGAAAATACTGTTTTCTACAGTTTAATGATTTTTCTAGCTTTACCAACCAAATATGACCGAAGCGAAGAATGTACTCAACGAAAGCTTAGTTTGTGAAGTCAGGAAGTACCAGTGACTATACGACTCCCACAGGTATGAATACAAAGACATAATTAAAAGAAATAACTCGCGGCTAGCAATAGCGAATACTGTTTTCAACAGTTTATTGCTTCTTCCAGAGATATCGACCAAATATTATGACTAAAACAAACAATATTCTGAATGAAAGTTTAATTTGTGAATTGAGAGAGTGCCCGTGGGCTATATCGCTCATGGGCTGCAATAGCGGCACAACTCAAAAAATCATGTTTTGAGATAAGTGGGTTTAAAGTTTTCATTGCTAAGGGAAATGCATAAGAAATGCTTTAGTTTGCTACCATCTTAGGGCCTACTATTGAATTATGAGTTTTGCTAGTATTGCTACTGAAAAGAATGTGAATTTTCATATTTACATCTGTTCTTAGTCCAAAATTCGTGTTTTTTGAGTTGTGCCACTATTGCAGCCCATGAGCGATATGACTGCCACAGAAATGATTACAAGGATATAATTAATTGGAACAACTCGTGGCTAGTAACAGAAAATGCTCTGTGCATAGATGGTAAGTATACGTTTTCCATTCAAATTATTGTCATTAATGCAATGCTGGGTTTGCATTGAGTTGCTTAATAACTATGAATAATTTTTTTCAGAACAGACAATGGATACGTTTGCGGGACCAGTATGCAGGCCAAACGGAACTGGTGGTGTATATATAACCAAAAAATGGAAGTTTTACGATTTGATGAAGTTTACTGAGCCGATTGTGTCGTTTGAGAAGTAAATCTTCATTTTTCAAAATTTTGTTAGAAAAAATAGAATTCAAAAGTATATCAATATAATTTTAATCCTGGTATAAAATAATTTGTTACAATGTAAATCAGCAAGTCCTATCACGAAACAATGTAAAGAAGAGATAGGATAGAAAGAGAGAGGATAAGGGCATAAAAAGTTAAAATATTTGATGAAAAATCTGAACTGGATAAGAAAAGAGATAATCAACACAAAATAACAGCCAGAGGTAAACACGAAATTAATTGCGGATACTTAAAAGGAGAAAGACAGTACTGTCGAGTTTCATGAATTTGAATCTCGATAATTCGAATTTCTTGATAATTCGAAGTAGTTGGTCGAGACACTCGTTAAATCGAATAATTCCCATGTGTTTTGATACACAAGTTTTGGTAATTTAAAGTGAAAATGTCTGCAAGCCACTAGTGAAAACGCTATAATTCGAAGTTATTTTTCATTATGAAGTCAGCAGTTACGCCCCAAACAAACATAAACGTGCCTGTCTGCTTTTCTTTTTGCAAAAGAAATATACAGGGACAAAACGGATATTTTTTTATCAGCACCATGAGTGCTTCAAAAAACACAAACCCTTGTCAATTTCTGATAAGAAACAAGTAATCGAAGCGGTGCAAAATAGGGATAGAAAATTTGACGTAGTTCAAAACCTTTAGAATACAATTATCCACAGTGTCAACGATTCGGAAGAAGAAAGATGCGATCCTTTGTCCTTGCAGGGGGAAGGAAACAGAAGCATGTTTGTTCAAGTGACTTACTTAATATCAATCTGAGATGTAATCTTAATCTTTTCTTAATCTTAAATATAAATGAGAAAGTTTGGATGTAAGTTTGCTACTTCATCACGCCAAAACGGCTGAACGAATCTAGATGAGATTTGCAGAGATAGATTATAGTCTGCAATAGCACTTATAGATTACAGTCGTTCTCCTACTCTTGCCTCTAGATGGCGCTTTACGGAGAGCATTAAGTTTCCTAAATGCCGTTATTCAGATTTTCTTGCGAAGAATGCCCTTCCTAACCATTTTTGAGTGAACTTTTGTATGGACCGATTTATTCACCTTCGCTTCGCTCCTTTACATTTTTGAAGAATCCATACGAAGAGTGATTGTTGTTTGGATTTTCCCAATATTTTTGCTTACTTCTCATTCTCAGTAAAGCAGATAAACTCAAAAAAAAAAAAAATTAATGTGGACAATTCAATAGAATAATATTTCAAAATACATTCGATATTTATCCCTAGGCCCTTAAAATGCTTTTCAAACGAATTTTATGATCGTATTATATGCTTAATATGTAGTGTTTTACTTCTACACAAAGTTTAAATCTGATTGATTTTCATCAAATAGGCATTCAGAGACTTCTAAGCATCCAGAGACGATCATAACAGGGCTCGGCGCACTTTAGAGTCTTCAAAATAGTGAAAAAAGGGACCACAGCTAAAAAAAGTCACCAAAATAGTGACCATTAAATGTAAACTTGTGTGTGTTTTTTCATTTAAACTAAATATAACTTGAAAAAGAGCAGTTTCGACATCTTTTGAACACTAATCCTGAATAAATAGAGCTTGCACCTAACTTTAAAGACAAAAGTTATTTCTTTTAATAAATTTCTTTCTCAAATTGTTACTTATTTAAAAATATAAATGAATAAATATTTATTCAAATCGGCAGAAATTTCGAATTTTAATTTATGTTCAACATTGAATAAAATTTATTTTGCAAATGCTCGTTTTTAAATATTTTTTTATACTTGTTTGAAGATTAGAAAATTCCACTTGAAATAAATCTAAATTTGATATTTTATCAAAATTATTCAGACTGAAATTACTGTGTTAATCTTCTCTACCATTGTAGAAAACAAACCGCTTGATTATTCGATACTGTTTTTGTAAGTTCATGGTAGTAACAAAATCCAAGAAAAATTCCCTGATTGAGCTCCAAAAAATTCCCTGATTTTATAATTTTAGTTGTGATTTTATAATTTCAGTTACACGGATTAACTGTCATACATAATGACAGTATGAGTGGCACAATTAGAAAAATTCTTTACGGGGGGAGGGGTGCACTATTTTTTCCCCTACCTGAACTTTGTGCAATTCCTTTTTTTTGGGGGGGGGGGGAGGGATGGAAATAAAAAGAGGTCATAATGTAATTTTCTGAGCAATATATATAATCTGCAACTGCTAAGAATTTCTCAGATCTAAAGTTTTTTTTTTAAGAATTTAGATTTCCCCCTCCCCTGCATCACTATTTAATGATTTCTTGACAAGAATATAACTTTATTTTCTCAAAATTGCGTAATGTCTTTTCGTTGAGAAATCCCCTCCAAAAATTTTCTTTTGTGATTGTGACAGTTAGTTCGGGAGTGGGGGGGGGGGGGGGGGTGAAAGAAAAGAGAAATTAAGCTAATTTTCTGAGTGATATAATCTGCAACTGCTAAAAATTTTCAGTTTCTATTCAAATTTAAATATCGCTTAATTTTCTGAGGATTTGCTCTTCTTCAGTAGAAAAAAATTAAAAACAATTAAAATTATCATTCTAGAAGGGGGGAGAGGTCACGGGCCCTCTAGGCCTCCCCTTCTGGTTGCACCACACTGCAATATCAAACCTTAACTTCGGCACACTCGGGGCCGGCGCCACGCCGAATTTCAAAATACGACCAAAAATGGCGGACTTACAGGACCAAAAATGGCAGACTTACAGGTCCAAAAATGGCGGACTTACAGAACCAAAGATGGCGGATATGCGGAAGCTTCAACCTTGGCACACGTATTTTTATGCAAAATTGCAGTGTTTTCTTAACTCATAGACACACAAAGTAACTTTTTTTGGTTGCTCTGCCAGAGAAAGGGTAAAAAAGTGAAAATAGTGACCAACTTTTTAAAAAAAGTGAAAATAGTGACCAACTTTTTAAAAAAAGTGAAAATAGTGACCAATTTTTGAAAAAGTGACTAAATGTGACCAATGCAAAAAAAAAGTGACTTTTAGTGAAAAAAGTGACTCGCGCCGACTCCTGTCATAAGGAGGCCAAGGAAGTTGATGATAATTCCTTTTTTTTTTTTTTAAGTTTTTGTACTTGTGCATTAAGATTTTCACAGCATTTTTAGGTTTATTTTCGCTTTTTTCTGATTAAAAAATAATGAACTTTAAGGGTAGAATTTGAAAAACGTATTGTTGTTACAAATTGAAGGAAAAATTTGCTGGCGTTATAGTTGGAGAAGATACAATTTGAATTTGGAGAAATTGACTTGTGGTTGATTCTATTTATTTCAAATTTGCCCCGAGTATGTCTCCATTGAGAGAATATTTTCAAGATATAAAAAGTTGAGTCAGGATGCGGTTCCTGATACTGTAAGAAATTAGACATTTAATTATTTAGAGTAATTTAGATTCTATCAGTCAAGATATTAAAAGTTGTGGCCCACATGCTTACCAATTACACTGTGCAACACGAAAAATGTTCTTTGGATGAAAATGTCTGTTTCTTATGTATTTTTATCTGAAAACTACGAATCTGCAATTACTTTTTGCCTATCACGTACCATTTTCCCCAAATTCCCCATTTTAGCTTTTTACGTATTTTCTCGATAAATGTTCTTATTTTTGTAATTTATCGACTTAATTTATTATAAATTATATCTTTCTCATTGACAGTGAGATCGTTGCCATTCTAGAGACGACTTTAATGAACTTGGGTCACTTTAGCGACATTTTTTTCCCGGAGAAAGAAAAAATACTATGCTACTGTGATGTGAATGTAACATTTTAAGCATTAGGACATGAGCACAATTCAGCAGCGTGGCGCTTGTTTATCAGTGCTCCTCCATCTAAGCATTTTTTCCCTATTTTATACGTTTCTTTTCCTTTCTAGGTACAAAGAGTTATGTGTTTGTCAGGAATACATCGAAGTACTATTTAAAGGATGTCTACAGTATTTTAATAATACAATTCCATACAACTACAAGAGTCACTGTGCGTAAATATTTTTTGCAATCACTGCAGACTGTTGATTTGTAGCGAGCCATAATAATATTAGTTATTTAGAGTTTATCTTGAGTGGCAACACTCAGTGTAAAGAGAGAGTCAAAAAATAAAATCTAGAGAACTAGTTAAGAAAATGGCTCTGCGCTGCAGTAATATAAAAGGTTGAAATAAACGATGTTATTTATTGTGTGAAATTAATTTATTTATATTATCCGAAGAGCACACGCCAAGCCATAGAGTGAAATAACAACACCTACGCTAAAGATTAATATAATTACTTGCAAATATTCTTTAAATGGACTGTAATTCGTATGTCATAAAAAGAAGGGGCAAAAATTGACGCTTCTTGCGAAACCATTTTTCAGAGATGCTGAATTCCAACAAAAACTCGTAACTCTCGATTTAATCTTACGCTACCGACACAAAATATCTGAACCCGTAGCTCGGTCTTGTGATGCCGTTTCAAGGGCACTTGGAAAAGCATACTCGAGCAGACTATATAATGAATTCTTAGCGATGCAGCATGCAATATGCGGAAAATGAAGAGCGTGTCTGAAGTACTTTAAGCTGCCGAACAGTTTGAATGCGTCGTAATTAAATTTCCGTGGAAGACTATGTGAAGCTTTGTGATGACATAAAGCTTTTATTAGTTTCAACGATAATATAATTTTCCCTTTTTATGTGCACGCCAGAGTGCTTTGACGAAATATCAAACGCATTGTTTCCACGAATCAAAGGTAATTTATCACAAATTTAGGTAATAAGTCCCCTGCAGACGACGCATAGTAATCAAAGCGAATACAACACGTTTTCCGTAAAAAAAAAAGAAAAAAGATTTACATTAGAATGAATGAATATTCAAAACACATTTTTCCCTCCAAGTTTTCTTTGGGGATCTTGTAAAAATTAAGGTAAAGTTAAATGTATGGTACGTGTTGAGTTAAGCCTCTACTAATTATTTATTATTGTTATTTCATGCCTACACTTTACGAATCGCGTTTTGGCAATGAGTGTTTTTCGAAAATGAAAATGGTTTTTGATTGAGAATGACGAGCGCTACGATTATTCAAATGAGAGTTGTATTTTGTACTAATTTTGCTAAGATTGAGATTAACACCTAAAAGTAAGATTTGAGCTATCGAAATATTGATTTGTTGTAAATGTATATAGATATCTATGTTCGTGAAAGCCTTCAATAAAGTGTGTGTCTAAAGTCGAGTACTTCCTGGTTCGATTTTGAGCATGAAAATTAGCGTAATAATTCACAGTTTCGCAACAGTACATTCTACGCAGTATTTGAATGAGGGAAGGATAATCAAATACATGAGCAAGTATTTAGGAAAGAAAAACTGAACCCTCATGGTTAAAAGAATTTTCTTGGCTGCAACACTCCGATATAGCGAAAAGTGCTCTTTGTAAAATTCGGGTCCTTTTTGCGGTATCAGAAGTAGGGTAAAGGGCGCCATCAATGTCCTCTAAGTCTTGCACAATGACCATTCACAAACTGGAAAGGTGCATTAGAGGTATTTTCAAATCACGAAAAGACAACATATTACAGAGAAGCAGTAATTTCTGGCGACAACTTAGTTAACATCTTCGACGGAAAAAAAGACGATATTTGCTCCAAAATAAATAAAAAAATCCGAAAAACTGGTGCAGAAAAACAGACAAATGTTAGCCAGTGTCATTGAAACCATTATATTGTCGGGCAGACAGGAAATAGCACTCAGAGGCACTGAAGACCGTGGCCGTATTTCATTGGAGGAGCCTAACTATAATGATGGCTATGTTCGCTTATTGAATTCGTTATCAAGCCTAATTTAGGGACAAAATTTCGTAGGAACACATTACTTCATCTGGTGCAAATAGTTATACCCAAGCGTTGTTCAAAATGAACTCATAAAGCTAATTGGCAATAATATAAAATCGTAAATACTTAAAAGGGAACTGAGAGCAATTTTTTTCCCTTTCTAGCTGATGGCACTATGCCCATTAAAAGAACAGAGCAGTTTTCCTTATGCATTAGTGTGGAGCCGTGCCTTTATGTTGATCTTATTAACTGGGCCCGCCTCATTTTGGATCACCAGGAGCAGAACTGCAAACATAGCGGGAAAATGGGTGTGGACAGTTCGGCCCGGCTCCAGTTGAATAGATTTCGACGGAAGAAGGAGCGGCATGAAGAAATAGAGTCTCAACGGTGAATCAGGATAGATGAGGAAAGTGAGTTTGCCGAGCGGATAGTTTCTTATTAATTAATTGTGCTCCCACTCCCGTGCCATGCTCGATATTGGTATTAATGTGCCATAAAGCGGTGGTTTTCACCCAGTTTGTGTTTATTTGTGAAGGTTCACCATTTGTGTCGGCAAACCAGAGTAAGAATCTCACTATTATAAGTGAGTTTACTATGAGTGAACTACTTCGCCATCAAAGGCTGTTCTGTATTTTATGCATCAGCCGGGAAATACAGAACAGCCTTTGATGGCGAAGTTCAGGCTTAATTTATTGCATTGAAACAACTATTGTCTATCCATTATAAGTTTCAAAGAGTTGTTTTGCTCTCGGATTCTCAGGCTGCAATCTACGCTATTAGTTCACAGGGAAACACATTGTCGTTTAAGGTACTCCAGTGCCGGGACCTCATCCAGCCTGGGAGCTTAAACGTCATCCAGTGGATTCCGAGCCGTTGTGGCATCTATGGCAATGAGCAGGCTGATTTCCTTGCTCGAAAAGGCACCCAACTGATTCACCCAAATTGTTCTGGATTGTCCTACCACTCCATGAAACTATATATAAAATCCAGAATGAAAATGAATAACTTTTCCTGGCTACGAGAAAGGATAAAAGATAAGATTTGGAGTGAGGCAAATATTGAGGCAATTCCAGACAAGCCTCGCCGCGATATTGTAGCCCTCTTTCGTCTCTTAACAGGTCACGACTGCCTGAGTGAGCACTTATATCGCTTACGGATTTATGTCGCTCCCGATTGTCGATTGTGTGATTCTAAAGAACCAATGAATCGAAAACATCTAAACTGCTGTAGAGCACTTCACGGACTTGCCACCGGGACTGCTAAATATTGGCGTGCGAGGGAACTTTTGAGGAAATGACTTCGGTCTTTTTACTTTTTGTGATTTTGTTTATGTCTTTTGTCCTTTTGTGTATATTGTTTGTATCCTCTGCCATTGGAAATAATAATAATAATAATAAAAAAAAAAAACTACGAGGTTAAAAACGGTTATTGTTGCTCACTCCGCAAATGTACCTTTCATCACTATATGTTTTTTAGTCTTTTTCTGGCCAAACTAGCTTCGGTGTTGTTTTTCGGGTTTTTCCCTCGAACTTAACACCACAATTAGATATCTTGATGTTGAAGAATACAAAATAAGAGAAGACTTCGTAGAATTAGTACCACTATATGATAAAACTGGAAATGCGCAAGCAAATTTGGTCAAATCTCGGATCTTCGATATTGGTCTGGATGCCGTAAAATTTAGAGCTCAAGCTTATGACGGGTTCCGGCGTCATGAAAGGGCAATTTAGTGGAGTGCAAGCATGCATTAGAACTGAGTATCCCAAAGCCTTGTACACGAGCATTGTATTGCTCATTGTCCAAACCTGTCTGGCAGATGCTTCATAAGTGCAAACGGTTAAAAATGTATTTGGAACTACATCTGAAGTTTGCAATTTTTTCCGCCCATCTTCAAAACTATCAAATATTCTTAAAGAAGAATTACAATCCGTAGATAAATTAGTTTCTTGTTTAAAGAAGTGCCGAATGGGTGCGCGCCATGAAGCCGATTTAACACTTTACTCCAAACAGTAATGGCATTAGAGTTCATTATTGACAGCCACAGAATAAGTGAAGAAACAGCAAAAGCTACATTATTATTGGGCTTGTTGTGTGGGGATTTCTTGGTTTAACTAATCATTTGTCTGAGTACTTACAAACTAAAGACATAGATTTAAATGCTGCAATGGAAACAATCGATGAAATCTGAAAAAAATCAGCTGAAGCAACCGAAGACATTGAATATCTCTGTGACTGATCAGGGATTGAGCTACTTTCCCTGTTCATCCATCGAAAGGCCTCGTCCCATACAATGTTTAATGATGATCAACTGTCACTTAGTTACAGACGCTGGACTGGGTGTATGTAAGAAGATTTCCGACGAAATTATTTTCGCCATCGAATCCCAGCTTAAGCACCTGAAGACATTGAATAGCTCTGATACTTCTGTGACTGATCAGGGATTGAGCTACTTTCCCTGTTCATCCATAGAAAGTCCTCGTCCCATACAACGCCTAATGATGATAAACTGTCTTAGTTACAGACTCTGGACGAGCAAGACGATTTTCGATGAAGTCATTTTCGCCATCGATGCACCATTTGAGTGCATAAGTCTTTTTTTTTTTGAAGAGATAAAACCAGTAATCAATATTTACATAAACGATCTTAAAAATGAAAATTATTCGATTTTGGAAGGAGAATGGGATATTTCGACACGGAAATGGAAGAAAAGGATTGAAGAGAACCCCCGTCAAGTTCATACCCAAATCTTAGGTGCTTTAAAATAATGCCCATATCCGAACATTCTATACTCCTAGAAATGTTAGCTGTTCTTCCAGTATCTACTGCTTCTGTAGAAAGATCTTTTTCAACTTTGAAATGGTTAACACTAACCCCCAAAGTCTCAGAACTACCTATACTTCACTAGTAAGACTCAATCTAGAATGTGCATCACCAATTTGGGCACATGCCTCTGTGTCAGCACTCGGGAAACTTGACAAGATTCAGGCCAGAGCAGCGAAGATAATTATCGGAGTTGTCTCCTCTGCTAATAACACCAAAGCAGAGCATGAGTGCGGCGTACAGACACTTAATGATCGAAGAAAGTACCAAACAGTTAAATTTAGCAATACGGCTAATAGTCTAACTATTAATCATACTTCTCGTAGAGCGACAATTAACTGGAACAGCAAATCGAGAATCAAAAGATCAGCTACCATTAATTTCGATAAAGAAACACGAGACAATTTCGAATTGCATCAAAGATACACTTTGCTCCAGGAAACTACTCTTTCATCCTGCCTTCCCCAAATACTGTTACAAACTTGAACTTACTTGATCATTGTTCGAGAAAGGAACCGGAGGCCATACTTAAAGATAAAGGAATTTCAACTATCGAAACTTTTTTGGGACGTAACTTGTACAGATATACACTGGTGGACCTTCAGTGTTAAGTTCCGTGCATTCATTTCCGTCAGTATGCGCAGACTCAAGCTGAGCATGTGCAGCTGAAGGTATAAAAACTGTGTGTTCCTTGGTTAGGAGGCAATTTTGATAGATATGTAATTGCAATTGATATGGTATACTATGTTGTGTGAATTGAATGGTGTTGCTGCTCAATAAAGCTGTTTGAATTTATAACATGGATTTGCTTGAATTTCAATTGGATATACAGTCCACTAAGATCATTGACGGCACCTATCACTTTCACTCAGAAGAAACGATTGGGAACGGCGGAGCAGACATATCTATCACTCTGCCTAATGACAAGAAAATGCAAAAAAGTATTGGAGCAGAAAACATCGCTTCTAAATTTACTTGCGAACTAAAGGCAATTCTAAAGGCTCTACGAACGTATATTTCTATGAGTGATACTGACAAAGCCCGAGCTGGCTCGTCATTTTCTGTGACTCCAGGGCTGCCCTGGAAGCGATAGGGAATGGCAACTCCAGGCTCGCACAGGATATTCATCCCTACTTAGAGGAAATTTTCCACAAAGGAAAAAGCTGTACTTTCCAATTGACACCTTTCCAATATGCCATGGAAAAGGTGTAGGGTGCTAAGTAGTTCAAACATTGAGGAAGAAACTGAAAACACCTTTCAAGAGACCAAAATAGCTGCCGATGGTAATGTGTGGTCAAAATTTGACGAAGGTGGTATTCCTGGAAGGTTACCGTCTACTTGTATATTTTCAAGGGTGTGAAAGGGCCAGCAGGCTACGCAAAAAGGAACATTATGGCAGATAATCTTATTAGTGCATTCTCGTTGATAACAATATTATCAAACATATAAAGAAAGCCGCCGAATTTTGAGGAACGATTGCACAACATCATTACCGGAAATACGTACATTCATTGGGATTTTATAAGCTCGTGGGGCCTACGAGGGGAAAAATTTAAAACCGAGCGATTTATGGTCAGCAAGGTAGGGTCCAGATTTTTAAAGAAAAATTATGGTTAGAGAAAAGTTCAAGCAAATCCTACGATTTACTCGTTTTGACAAAAGAACCAAAATAAGTAGGCGCCTACAACCAGTCAAGCTTGCTATCAACCAGGGCAAAATATAACAGTTGACGAGCAATTATTTCCGTCAAAAGACAGGTGCAGGTTTACACAGTATATGCCTAATAAACCCAACAAAATGTGGCATCAAATTCTGGCTTCCATCAGATGTTAGTTGCAAATATATTTGTAATGGTTTTCCTTATTAGGGGAAGGATGAACAACGACCATCGTCAATGCTTCTCAGCAAACACGGTTGTTCTGAAACTTGTCGATCCATATACAAGCTGTGAAAGAAATATCACTACCAATAACTTTTTCAATAGCATGTCACTAGCGGCAAAATTATTGGCCAAAAAAACAACACTAGTTGAAACTATTAGAGGAAACAAAAGAGAACTACCCAAAGCAGCCAAACAAACGAAGGATAACATATCCCGTTTTTAAACTCTGCTATGGCCAGAAAATATACAGTAAAAGCTAGTTCTTGTAGATGACTCCTCCAAATATTTTTCAATATTTTAGATTTGGCTGCTATAACTGCTTGCATCCTTTACAAAGAAACGATAGGAATACAAATACAACTAAACGAGTTCTTGTTTCAATTAGCAAAACAGCTTTCCACCAAATATAGAGCTACAAGACAGAAAAAATCATCAGAACATGAAGACCCACAAAGATCAACTGCAACCCATTCTAACACGCGCAAAATGTGAATCTATGTGCAGTTTGTACATGAATGTTAGTTAATATGCAAATTTTAAAAAATGACTTTTATTTAATTTAGTTTAAAATTATACTCCTTTATAACATGCACGCGGAATCAAGTTTGCATTACTTGAGGGGTGTAAGGGGTGCAAAGATTTTTAAAAAAATCTATTTTTTATGCAAAGCCTTAGAATTATTTTTTAAAACATTTTATGCTTTGAGTCGATTCATGAAACTCAACTCAACTCAAAATCAGATTGTTTACGGTTTGCAAACGAGGATGGCACTCACCGGCTCACCACTAGGCCTTAGTTTTAAGCATTTATTTCCGAACAATTTATAGAAAATAAATGTGAAGAGAGCTGTAGAAATATTTTCTAAAAGTGTCACTGCTGGTCAGGAAATATGCTTGCCAGCGAATCTCCTGAAGATGCTAGCAATTATGATTTTGTTAAAAGTCTTATACTGAAAAAGATATAAATTGAACAGTGAAAAACTAAAGCAATGTTTTTCTAAGCATCATAAATCACCAGAAAAATCTTGGAAAAATTATGTTCTAGAACTTACTAGTTATTTCACCGAGTGGGTTAACGAGTTAAACGTGGACACTTTACAAAAATTAAAAAATTTAATCATAATCGAACAACTAAAGTTTCGTGTACCAACTGAAGTGAGAGATTATTTTTTAAAAGACTGGCTTAAGTTTAAGACTCCGTTAGATTTCGCAGAAAAGTTAGATGATTTTGAAAGTATTAGAGAAAGTTTTAACTTAAAAAATCAAAACGAGAATCATAATAACTACTAGAATAGGATAGATACAAGGCCCAAGAAATATTTTGACAGACCGAGGGCAACAGACCCTAAAATATGAACGTGTTTCATTCGTGGCTCTGACAAACATTTGCGAAAAGATTGTCCTAAAAATAGGGGCGAAGAGAGGCTCAACGTGACTAATGTTTCGGCAGAGGGGGCCGAAGAGCAAAATGAAATTGTGTCTGCCAAGGTAAATTTGTTGAGAGAAATGGTTCCTAAACTCGCGATTGCGGATAAGCTTTGAAGAAAGAGAAAGTTGTAGATTACAAAAAGTTTCTCTAAGTGTAGACGGTAGATTTGTTGATGCGTTAGTAGATTCGGGAACCGAAATCACAGTTGTCAAAAGGGAACTTGCTCCACAAATTTCAGTCGACGGAGCTTTCACGATTTATTTGAAAGGTATTTTTGGTCCAGCGGTTCAGTGTCCTTTTGTATATGTTCCAATAGGTCTTGCGACGGGTGGCCAAGTTAATGGGGTGCACCAAAAAGTGTTATGCGCTTTAGCAGAGTATGTGGTGGAAGATGTGTTACTTCCACCGGATGTTTTAAACATGTTGAGAGAGGCTCGGAATAAAATAATTCGCTTGCTCAGGACTCCTATAACCTGAGGTGAGACTCAGGGGTCGTAGGTGAAACCGAGTTTGATGCTGCAGCCGCCTGATACTCTGCTAGAGAAAGCATGGAATAACACTGATTTTGAGGAATCTCAAAAAGAAGTTTCTTCATGTGGGAATGAAGTAACTTCAACAACAGAGGAAAGCAAAATGGCCACTGAATCGTCTGATGGGTTTCACTCTAAACAGGAGAGCGATGCCAATTTTGCGATGCCTAGGAACCATACTAAAGAGAGGAAGGGTAACTGTTTATGTCTAGTTGACCAACACACTAGGTGGGGCGAAACTGTACCACCTGCTAGTCTTAGTGCTAAGGTAACCTGCGAAGCAAGGTATTTTCTCCAGGAGAGGCATACCTAAAGTTACAGTGCCTGAAAACGGGACAAATTTCAATGCTGATAAATTGATTAGAGAATTTGGGAAAAGAATCAGGAGCAGTCCAGGTTATCCGCATTCGAGTAAATCTACGTGTCGATTCTCCAGAACAGGTATGGGCTAGGTGTATAGATCCGAGGTGCTGACATGTTACTGTATATAAAATTCGGAAATTTCATTTTTGCGTGTTAGTTTCATCTTGTTTTATACATTAATATTTTTAGTCATTGGTTGCAAGTGTTTTTATATATTTTTTGGGCAAAGTGAATTTTCAAGTAACAGAGGAGACTAACATGTAGGCTGCTGATCAATTTGTGAACTCTTGGATATGCTGATGTAATTTATGACTATATTACGCTACCTGAACCATTTATGTTAACATAAAATCAGCCAGTGAGGGCTAGTTTTATGCTTGGGTGGGCGTGGAAGGCGCCGCCGCTATGGCAACCCTGGGGCGCGAAGAGTAGCAACCCTAAAAGTGGAAAAACCCTAGAGAGACTGAAGAGTCGTCGAGAGGTCTTAGACAGGGGTGGAAGCAGAGTCGATGTGGACTGTAGAGGGCTGAGTGCAGCCGACTGTGTTCTTTGGTATATGTTTTCTGTGCTTGTGATGTGTCCCTTAAACAAAATACGTGATAAGTACCTGGGACTAAAAAAGTGTCTGTGATGCATTTATTGTCTCCGATCCCGTTATGTCCAATAGGAATACGAAAAGAACCCAAAAGGTTTGTCTGCAGTCACATATGACCATGACAGCTTGACAACCACCATAAATTTTACGAAAATATTCAAACGGTGGTTTGACATACAGAATGTGACAAACAAAACACATGGTCTCTATAGTCGTAATGATGCCTTGTTGGCATTTTTTTTCAGAGAATGATAACGGTTGGGTTGGTACATTAATCATTTCCTACCCTATGCCGAATCTCTTCAGTCAGCTGTTGTTGATAAATCGAAAGAGGGTTTCAGCAATGAAACATTTCATGCACTACAAATTACTACAATCTACTGTTGACTGTGTTAAGTATTTATTGCAAAGTGGTTTCCATTATGTCTTGACTGAAAAACTATCCAGTGATGATATTGATAAATTTTTCAGTAACCTCAGAAAAATGGGAGGTGCAAATGATGCAATGGACTATCGTTCTTGTCTGCATGCAATAGAGACAACACTGAAAACTGGCATTATTTATGCATGAGTTCATGGGAACACAGGTAGGAGTGAACAAGGAAAGGAGGAAAAGTTATCTCCACTGATGCATTTGGGAAATTCATTGACCCAAAGAAAAAATAACCCTCTTCCTTCAGTATTTCATGACTTCAGGAGGAAGAAATTACTGGTAAGTTTTACATTTCGTATATTAACTTCATCACCTGCATAGTTTATGTTGCATGCCTATTATTTGTATGAAACTTATTGTATTAAAAGAATGTATAGTATTTTCATGTAACATGCCTTTATAAGCATGTCTAGTAGACTATTAATATAACTTCTCTTTGTAAGCATATCCTCACATCAAAGATGATTCAGAAGCTAGAGAATGCTTATTAAAATTTGAATTGCATTGTTGCCATACGTTATTTTTATATTCTACCAAAAAATGAGTATGCATTCAACTCTGCATTTATGTAATACAGTAAAACCTCCGCGAGCGACCACCTCCCCGAACGACCGATATTTCATATCACCGAATTTTCCTTCTATCGTCTTAATGTTAAAATACCTCTACGAGCGACCACGCGAACCTCTAGGAGCGACCGCTTTTATAGCCTATTCTCAGAAAAAATTCTTGCTATTTCCGGCTGTAAAGTAAACAAACTTCCCATTCCAATACGATTTTCACCTTAGAATGACCTATGCCATTTTACCGTACTTTAGGCACGCGCACTTGACAACCTATTTAGCCCCTTTTGAGGGGGGATGCGTGCTTTTCTTTTTTTTCTACCAGACCCCTACTGTTAGCCGTGATTGCTTTCTTCCCGGAGCTGATGGCCGCGGGGGGGGGGGGGGGATGTACTGGGCCAGGTGTAAAGACCGAATTCGTAGAATTGTCGACAACCCGGTGTAACGAGGGGGGGGAGGGGAGATCACGGAGATGTCTCCAAACTTTTCCCCCTCCAGGTGGCTGACCAATCAATGGAGAAAGAATGTGGACTGACCCATTGTGCGACCATAACGTCAAACGAGGTTGAAATTCACTTTTAGAGAGCATATTTGACAGTCACCACAAATTAATTTGCTTTGCGTTTCTCGATCGTTTAACATGTCGAAAAAACGAGTAATCTTAACTTTGGACCAAAGGGTTGAAGTCCTGAACTTGGCTGAGAAAGGAAATTCAGAAAGAAAGCTGGCGGAGATTTTTCGATGTGAAAGAACCCAGATTAATAGCATTATAAAGGACAAAACGTCAATCATGAAAGAATGGGAAGATTTCAAGTTCCGGGGCCTGAAAAGAATGCGGACGGAAAAGTTTCCCGACATAAACGAAGCACTACTGCAATGGTTCAAGACGGCACGAACGAAGAACATTCCTATCAGCGGTACGCTTATGCAGGAAAAAGCCCTGGAGATTGCAGAGGCCTTAGGGATAAAGGATTTTAATGCCAGTAATGGGTGGCTGGAGAAGTTCCGAACGAGGAACAACATCGTGTTCCGTGCTTTGTGCGGCGAAGCTGCTGATGTCGACGAGAGTTTCTATGACGACTGGTCATCAAGATTGCCATTGCTGATAGCCGGTTCTGATGACAAAGACATCTTCAACATGGATGAAACTGGTCTTTTTTTCCGCTCCCTGCCCAACAAAAGCATGATGCTAAAATCCCAAGATGCTAAAGGAGGAAAGCAAGCAAAGGAAAGGATAACCATAGCGTTTTGTGCCAGCGCCACTGGGGAAAAGCTTAAGCCTTTAATGATATGGAGATCAAAAAAGCCAAGGTGCTTCAAAGGGATTGATATTGCAAAACTTGGCGTTGGATGGAAGGCGAACTCCAAGGCATGGATGACTGCCGCAATATTTGAGGAGTGGCTAGCTGACTTCGACAACAAGATGGGAAAACAAGGAAGAAAAGTTCTCCTTGTTTTAGACAATGCGACTTGCCACAAACATCAGCTTGTTTTGAAAAACGTTAAGTTGCTCTTCCTCCCACCTAACACGACTGCAAAGCTTCAGCCTTTGGATCATGGAGTAATCAAATGGTTCAAGGTGGAGTATCGGAAGTACGTTTTGCGATCGATTATTAGTCGCATGGAGGAATGCGACAAAGGGACTGAGCTAGCCAAAAAGTTGACGGTGGCAGACGCCGTAGAGTAGACTAAGCGGGCATGGAAGGATGTAGACGCAGACCTCATAAAGAAATGCTTTGCCAGCTGTGGCATATCAAATGCGGAAATAGAGAAAAATATTTTTTCCTTTAAAGAAGCCGATACGATAGAGGTGGAAGAACTCTCTAAGCTTGCGGGAGTTCAGTTTGACTGTGAGGCAATGGAGTGTGAAGAAAACCTCGAATGCTACGACGACATAGACGAGAATTGGGAAGAAAGACTGTTGCAGGAGGCTGTTTCCCAAGGTAAGTTTTTTTTTTTTTAATTTTAAAAATTATATATATTTACCGTATTTTTTGTATAAAGGACTTAGACAATGTTTTGCCTTTTAGGCGCTGCTGAGTCCGATGCCGAAAGCACGGCCGGCGACGATATCGAGGTCGACGAGCCGTCAATGACTGCGCAGGAGACATTAAAACAAGTTGACTTTTTAATGAAAAGTTCTAGTGTAATGAAGGATGATGGCATAAGTGCCCTGTTTCGGGAGATTAGATCAAAAATTGAAAGCCGCGTTATAAGAGAAAAAACAAAAAACAAAAAAATGAAACAGTCAGAAATTGTAACATATTTTAAAGTACAAACTTGAATTTTTCGAGTTTCAAACTTAAATATACTTTCAGCATTATGCATTAATAATGTAAATAAACATAAATTTTTGTAGCAATATCTGTATAATTATTAATGACTTTCGTTTTCCTAATGTATAGGTACATAGGTTTGGTTGTTAAGGGCCTTTAGTGTTGACACCTCTCGGAGCGACCACCTCTCGTATCGACCGATTTTTCGCGGAACGGAGGGTGGTCGCTCGTGAGAGGTTTTACTGCATATGTATTATTTATTACTAATGGGATCAGGGGCGATCCCATTAGTAATAAATAAATGATACATATATTCAGGGCCTCACAAACAGACTACTGATTTCCTAGATTTACAGCATTGGTCTATTAAATTAATGATGCGAGTAGAAGAAAAAGTTTAAAGCGAAAAAGTTGGAATAGATCCTTTTTAGTTTAAGTTTTCAGTTAATTTGAAAAAGCTGGAGTAGGGATTATCTTTCTCACCTACAGCAAAGACACAAATGGCAATTTGAGAAAAGCAATATGATTTAGTTCTGCTTAAAGATTACCAAGTTGCTACGGCCCCGGGGAATAATTTTAGAAGGATTTCCTGGACCAGATGGCAAAATTAGAGTTGCCAAAGTTAAAACGCAAACCGGAATCTATAAAAGGCCAATATCAAAGGTTGCCTTGCGACCCATGAACTTTGAACTTTGAATACATGTATAATGTTTTTGTTTCTTTTTTTTAATTTGCTTTTCATATATCGTATTTATTATTTTTCTAAATTGTAATTCATACAATGTAATAATGTTGAAACAATATTTCAATGCCCGGTGTATGCTTGGGCTATAATGATACGTCCGAATGTGAGCATGCGCAATGTGCGCGAAGGGGGTCTTCGTTTGGATTTCGCGGAAATCCGATGGCAGCTTCTTAAGTACGAAAATAAACCATGTGGAGGAGAAATTGATTCATTCTATTGATACGTTCCTTTTGATACAGGCCACTTTTAAGAATATGAGTTTAATTTAATCTTTATTCCCATTAATATCCATATATATTAATTCAATCTTTATTCTTTTATCCCCAATTCCTTACATCCCTAGTTAAAATGCAAAGAAACTTTTTGCTAGCCCAGAAACTTTCAGCAAAAAATCACTTACCATTTTGACCAATATTATAGCTTATAGATTGATTGATTTTTCATTTGTGTTTTCCCAAATTAGTAAAGTTATTTGCTGCACTATGTGTAGTAATCAAATTGATCTTAAAGGGAAAATCTCAACAGGGCTTGTAACCCCAGTTAGTTGTTATTTGCAAGAACTGTGGCATCCTAGCATCTTTTTCGACTTCTAAAAAGATTAGGAAATCGAAAAATATTCCTGAAATAAATCAGAGAGCTGTTTTCGCTGTGCGTTGCATAGGAAAAGTCTTAATGATCTCAGAACCTTCTGTTCATTAATGTGTTTACGAAAGAATACGATGCCATCAATGGAAGAATTACTGATGCAGAATCAGCATGCAAAATGCAGCTTGCATAGAAAAAGCGTTGTTGCCGAATCCCGAAAATTTGACAGTAAGTGGTGACGGCAGTTGGAAAACAAGAGGCATGTGCACCATACTTGGAGCAGAGTCGGGAAAGGTCCTCGACACAGATGTAATGCCAACCTTTTGTAAGGGTTGCACAAGTAACAGAAGACCAAAATTCAGGACTACGCTACCTTGCCAGCCTGAGATATTTGGATGCAGACAAAAAAGGTGTTGTGCGTGCTCTTTTGGAAATTGTTGTTGTGACGATGGAACGGCAGTTGAATTGTATCATGCCGTAAAGTGATTGCTAACTGAAAAAACAAATATATTCCCGAGGAAAAAATATATTTAGGTTCAGTCGTGACAATAATTCTGCAATTATGGGAAAGAAATATAGCTTTTAAAAATTGCTACAGGATGATGTTTTATCTCTTTTCATCATGGGATGCATTTGTCATTCCTCCGCTTTATGTGCCAGAGATATTGTGAAGGTGTATCATCTTATTTAGAAGCATTTAAAAAATGTTGTTGATTTTTCCAGCAGCTGCAAACAAGAGCGAGATTTTCCCCTGAATCAAGAAGCTACTAATGTTCTACTCCACAAAATCGCAAAATTGTCTCAGACAAGATAGCTGCTAAAAGAAAATTCTATTACAGCGACAATCAATCAATATCCTTGCTTTTGTGTTTTCAAAGTGACCTGTAACGGACGAAGTTGATGAAGGAAATTACATCTTCTGGCCCTTAAGTGATGGGGGTACGAAACCTATGCAACTGCTTCTGCAATACCTGCTACAGAAAGCAAATAAGCCGAGTATTGAATTCAGTCAGAAAATTTTAGACTTTAATGTCGAGTATAAAATACGTTTTAGATATCTAAATTAGCTCAAATTGATCCTACGAATCAAAACAATCACATGAACCTAGCTAATCTTAGAGGAAAAGCATCCGCACATCTTAACGATAAACCT
Organism: Octonoba sinensis; assembly: GCA_038502835.1. Lineage (NCBI taxonomy): Eukaryota > Metazoa > Arthropoda > Arachnida > Araneae > Uloboridae > Octonoba > Octonoba sinensis. The sequence continues at coordinate 83,913,793 of CM076605.1, read as the reverse complement.
TTTGATAACCACACTGAAAGAAAATTTAAAACTGACTGTTTAAGATTCTTAATTGAGCTCTGCAGTCAATGCGCGAAAAGATTTTCGTTCAGCGCAGACAGCATAGTTGCAAAATATCTCTCCATCAAAAAGTTTTCCCGGAATCAATTACCATACTAAGAGCTCCTTTTCCTTTATTTGCAGCAGAAGAAAAGTTAAATGCTTTAGAAAGATGATCAATGGAGAATTTTAGTTTGTGGATTAGATGTTAAGTGGTGAAAGTCTACCAATCGCTTCGGAGAGTATTTGACAATATTGATATGAGTTAAGAAGCATAAAAGATGGTTTCCAATATTCAAAATATGATCTTTTATCACATTTTATGTCCAATGTAACTGTTTTGCTCCATTCTTCAGTTGCTGTTGAAAGCATTTTTTCCATATTGAACTGCGTGAAAACTAGGCGAACAAATTCATTAAAAGCTATCAAAGGTAACAGCTAGATACAGTTTACATAACTATATATGCATGCAAGTTAGCGTAACAATAATCACACTTACTTGAAAAAAACATGGACCCCTGATCATCTGATTTCCGATCCGTTGGTGCTAAAATGAAATGAAAGGAAGAATAAAAGGACGCTCAAAATTTTATTGAAAACATTTGTGTTATTGCAAAAGGTTTTAAATGAATAATAAAAACAAAGAATGTGGAGGGGTTTTTTAAATTAAAGCAGTGGCTACCAATATAAAGTCTAGAAAAATCTATCATGCCTAGTATTTGTTCTGTTGGTGAGTTTTGTCGTTTGAACTCTGGCACCAAAGCAAAAAGCTAAATGTTTATTAGAAAATAAGCTGAACGAATCTCTAGACGTACAATACTATCGAGATACGAGGGTATGGTGAAAAGTTCTCGGCCTGAGACAGAGATGGTGCTCTAATTAGCAAAAATTATGTTTCCTGCCTGGGTGCACCAGTCATTGGTGCGTATGACATGTTTCAGCTTGTTCTCTCAAGTAGTTTGTTTACATGAATTTTCGCAGTAGACGTCTCGCGCGTTCCTTAAAATGGATACATTTGAATATCGTGCGGACACAAAATATTTCGTTTTGGATGAATCAACCATTAAAGAAATTCATCCGAGGTTGACAAAAGTTTACGGGGACTCTGCTCCTTCCATGTCAACCGTTCCGCTGAATTTAAACGGGGTCGCTCGTCCCTCGAAGATAGCCCACGTGAAGGAAGGCCAAAATCAGCAACCACACCGGAAACCATCGAAAAAGTGCATGATGTCTTGCTGGACGATAGAAGAGTGAGGGTGAGTGAGTTAGCTGAGGCGGCTGGGATATCAGAAGAAAGGGTGCGAAACATTTTGCACACCGAGCAAGAGGACCCCAATTCGAGTAGAATTCGAAACGTTCGCTTATCAGCAGGAGCAACGTCCTCTAAACAGAGATTGGCTGTCCCTGTTGAGCCCATGAGCAAGATTGGTTCCCGCCTTTGTGCCGCTGGAACACCCCCAAGCGGTGTCTACGATTTTACGAGGTCTATGATCGAAAGTCATCCAACTTTGAAGTCCTCAGAAGGGAGTATAATTTTACCTTTACCACAGGTCAATGAGTCTGCTATGTTTTTCCAGACAAATGTTTGATGAAGCTTTATTTCATAAACTGCGACAAAAACAGATCTACACATCAGAATGCGGAATACTCATTGCGCTAACTTAAATACTGGTAATTTGCACACTGTTCATAATGCATTTAAAGCAGGTGTTAATGCATGCGGTTGTGAAATTTACAAATTACTGTCAAACCACTTTAAAGATTCTCCAGCAAAGCAAGAGGATTTTATTAATATTCCCGGAACAAAAATGTTTGGAATGAAGTATGCGCCACATAGATGGCTTGAAAATATTCCTGTAACAGAAAGAGTTCAGAAAAGATGGCTTCATATATTGCAGATGATTTCTAAGCAATTATGGTAAAAACCCTCCATCAAATAAGTCTTGAAATTTCAAATGATCCATTAATTCTTGCTAAATTAGCATTTTTCCAATATACTGCAAGGATTATGGATCCATTCCTCATAACGTATCAAACAGATTCACCTGTGTTACCATTTTTATGCAAGACTTGTTTATAATGGTATAAAACGTTTTGTCATTGTTCATTACGCCAAGCATTTTAGAAAATACATGCACTACAACGTAAAAATGTTAATTGATCTGGACATTGAGGATATAAAAATCCACCGAGGCTATTTATTCCAAAGTTGATATACGGGTACTGTCAGACCAAATTGTTGGAAATTGTTTCATATCAAACAAATTTCCGACAGGGATTACATGACATTTATATTACAGGGAATACATGGCAAATTTTTTTAAATGAAAACAGCATTGAAGTTATTTGATAAAAGTTCATTAACATATAGCATAGTCAGAAGTGTATCATGTCACAGTCCACAAACATGAATTCAAAACAGTAATGTTTAAAGAATTTTTTTTTTAAATATTTCAGTTTTGCAAGTTGATAACGTAGTAGTGTAACAAATAACAACACGTGGCGCCATATAACCTTGTCGAAGATTATCTCGGGAATAGCGAGTGGAGTGTGTAGGTTTGCTTCCGTTTGTGTGTCCATATTCTGTTGTTGTAAAATGTGTTCCCGTGGTGTACCTTTGTGTGTGAATATTAAAATTAAAATGTGTTCTTGTAATTGAAGTGAATGGTGATCAATTACAAATTGGCGCCCAACGAAAATGGCACTGTTTGTGCTTATCATCTCACAACTAACGACCAGTTAGTTACCAATTCTCAAGAAGTGAAATTTTCAAGTTGTGTTTGTGTTTCTCTTCCACCGAACTTTCTTAGTCCAATGTTCTCAAGAAGTGAAATATTCAAGTTGTTTGTGTTTTGCGTCCTGCGTAGTATTTTACAGTAGGGGATAATTTTGTTATTCAGTTTAGTAACTTTTTGAATGAACCTAGAAAAAGTTTTTTCTTTTTGGTGAATTCCCTGCAAAGCGAATTGATACATTGTACTACGACCATTTAAATGACAAACAAGACTTCAAAGCGTTATGGCAGGTAATTAAATTAGTTTTATTGCTTTCTCTTGATCAAGATATTGTCGAGTGATGGTTTTCTGTAAACAAACAAATTGAAATTGAAAATTTAAAAGACAAAAAGGCTATACTGCACAAAGATGATCATGTAAAATCTATTGGTGGAATCAATGTCATTACAAAATAATTGTTGCAATCAGCAGCTTCAGCCAGGCAGAAATATATGCTTTATTTAGAAGAGCAGAATTGTGCTAGAGAAAACGTTGAAAGAAAGCGCGAAAGACAATCAATTCAAGGCTGATATTTTAGAGTTGGAAAAGTCTGCTAATTACTTTACTGATTTAGCAGAAATTAATCGTGGTTTTGCTTCGATTACTAAATCCAACAGTTTATGTAAAAGTGCAGCTGTAAAGAAAAAAGGTTGATGTCCACACTCTGCGTCATAGAATTTATGGGAATCCTGATAGAAAGAAGTTGTTTGTATATTTAAAGTGTGAAACAAAATTCGAATGTTGATAGAAAATCTTAAGCCTATAAAGATTTACAGAATATGTTAATGATTTCTTGTCACCGATTTTATACTTGACAGGTTACAGTAATTAATTGGAAACAAAAATGTATCGGTTGATTAAAGACTAGCCAATAATATACAACATGTTTGAAATGAATAAATTAGTTAAAGGATTTAATTTTTAAGTTATGTTACACTTTTGGAAACGAAATGAATATATATGTGTGTGTGTGTAGGATCCAATGGATAATGCCGGATCGACGGTAGCGCCATCGGGCGGAAAAAGCGGCAAGTGAAGAGATGAGCGGCAGATCTGGTCCTACGCGGACATGTGGACACTGTGTGTGTCATAGCTATTATGATAATATGGATAGAAGTGGTGCTAATTACCTGTAAATAGTGTATATCAGTTGTAAAAATATTCAACTTTATTCTTTCCCTGTGTGTTATTTGGACATAGCTCTAGACGCCGATTTCAACCCTATGAATATGGATGCAACGGTAGCAGAAATTGCGCAGCACGACAGCGAGAGCTGCAGATTTATCTTGAAGCTTGCAGATTAATTAGCGACCTTACAAAATTTTTTTCTAAAAGTTCTAAAGTCCTGTTCCTGTTGAAACTGCAGATCATTTGACTAAAGAAGAAAGGATAGAACTCTTGACGAATTCCTGTTCGATTGACAGGCTTCTTAATTGGACGAGATGTTTTGTAAGAAAAGATGAAGGACTTCAATGCTTATATTGTGGAAGCAATTTACTTTATAATTTCCAAAATGGTGAATATTTTACAGAAAATGATGTGATGCTAAGATCTTTTAGCGCATGCAAAAATTGCTTCTGCACATTCAAAACAATTTTATCCGACTGTTTCCTTTTGGATAGTTTATCAAAAATTTCTGATAAAACTGCAGAAGGCCCAATGCCCAACTCTGTTTTTGCTTCAACGAGGAATGTTCCGCAAGCGAAACCTGAATATCCTATGGAAAATAAAAGTGCGAGATTTTTAAGCTAATGTGAAAAGTATAGAAGATTTGGGTTTTTTTTCACGAAATTCTCGTTCTACATACTTCGAAAATTCATACAATCGTCCTTGGTCATATTTTCGAATTTTTTATTTTTTATTTCTAATGCCAAGGTTACAAAAGACCTCTACACCACGAGGCAAAAGGAATAAGAACAAAAACAAATACTATTTTCGAAATAGAGACAGTAGTTCCCAGTCAAAGGATAATCGGTACTATCATCGTCGTTTCCAGGAAAATGCTAATAAGTAAAGCGCATCTTGCAATTTCCAAAGCTCAAAAAAACATTCCAATTCCGCCATAGCTAGGATGCCGGAAAAGGTATTAAATTCCAGCAGACTCTTTATTTTTGATCGCAAAACTGGCCAGAAATTTTTAGCAGACTCTAGTTACGAGAGTTCCTTCTTGCCTCCTTCTACTTAACAATGAGCTTTTGAGACCCCGGGAGTTGACAGCAGTTGCAAATAAAATTTTTGAAAGCATAAGAACGAGTTAGGAGTATGAATCTTCGCAAGCAACGCTCTATTTGAGTATGGAAACGTCCACTAATAATCTAGATCGCATACTTGGTTTTCGTCAAGATAAAGTGGAGGAAAAAGAGCGAATTTTGATAGCCACAGAGAGTTTTGACCTCTATAAAAAGGCAATTTTTTTACCGCCGAGAAACTAATGAGAAGAAATTTCAACTCAGAATATCATTAGTAACAGATTTTTCTGCTTTGAATTACAAGTTGTTCAAATATTGATGCAACAGTTACAGAAGCAAGTCAACCGATTGCATTGACTTCTTCTGAAGAATTACTCGTACTAAGCGTAGTTTATACGGACAAAAGTAATGGTATCCTCAGAAATTCGTCGGAAGATTGACACAAAGGTTAAATTTACAGGTTTTATTTACAGTTATTTAATTATGAGTGTTAATGAGATAAAATAGTTAGGGACATTCGAAGTACCATCACCAAAGATGGAAAACAAGAAAGATACCATCTTATAATAAGAAAAGATGTTAATGTAAAACCATTGATTGGTACTGATACACAAGCCTGCACCAAAACAACTTAGTTATGAAATGAGGGTACAACTTTGGGTAAAGAAGAAGGAAGATAGAGGAATCATAATTTTTTTCCTTTAAAGAACAAAAGAAAAATCATGAAATTTAAAATTTTGACGATTTTCCCCCTGCTTTCATGTTTTCCGTGCAGCTAAAAATGCTAGAAGAGTATGGGGGTGATAGAATCTGTATTGATTCAACGCATGGGACAACGGGATATGACTTTCAACTGACTACTCTAATGGTAGTAGATCAGCACGAAGAAGGTTTTCCTGTTTTCAACGGGAAAAGAAGAAAAGAAAGTACGTAGGAGACCACTTCTGTCCATCCTCCACTGTAAATACCAAAATGTTAATACAATCTGCTATGCCTGGAGCAATTAAAGCCCATACCTTTATAAGCGAGGATTCTCCTATGTTCTAACAAGCAAGGGAAGAGATTTTCGGACCTGTGACGGCCCGTTTACTTTGTGCTTGGCACGTGGATGGAGCGTGGCAAGGCCACTTGAACTCTATCCCAAAAGAAAAGCAGGAGAATGTATATATGTATAATGTACAGAATGAATGTATAATGTATACATATAAAACCTTAAAGTCAATCATGTATGAATTAAACGAAGAAGTTTTTGGTGAAATGCTGACAAGTTTTTTTGTCTGAATTGTTTTGTGATGAAGAAACAAAAGAATTTCATAAATATTTTTCCGCTTATTTCCGCAAAAGGTCAGAAATGTGGGCTTACTGTTACAGAAAAGGAGCAAAGATTAAAACAAATATGCACGTGGAACATTTCAATAAAGAACTTATACACATATACTTAGAAGGAAAAACTACACGCAATGATAAATGTTGCGAAAGTTTAAAGAAATACATAATTGACAAGCAGTTCGATCGCCTGGGTAAATTTCACAAAGGCAAAATTACGAAAAAACGTTCAATAGCATTTAAACGCCCCGAAGAAGAACAAAAAATAATAAATGAGCGTGAAATGATTTCAAGCGATAGATGGAAAGTTCACTCATCTATGTTTTCAAATCAGTGCTACAAAGCAGAAAAAATGCATGAATTCAACGCAAAATGTAACATTATTTGTCCGCGAATGTAAATGTTGCCTTACTGCTTTTAAATGCACTGTCACGATTGTAGTATTTTAAAAAATGTATGTAAACATAGCAATGATTTCTAAACAAAATTATGGAAGGCGCTAAATATTTCATTAGAAGTAAATGATTGTAGTATTGTTACTGAAACAGTAAAAAAACAAAACAAAATAAACCTGGCAAAAAAGACGATATTTTATCTAAGTTGCAGGCTTTGTATGTAATTTAAATGAAACTGTTGCATCACAAATGTTAGTCACATAAAATACATTAGATCGATTATTGGATACCGAAATCTGTGATGTTCGATCTATTCCTAAAATTTTCAAGGAGGCAGCAGATAAACTTGTTGTACCGCAAAAAAGGTTTTATTCTGCTAAACATTTAAGGCAAACAAAGGAAAATTTTAGAATCTTAAATTCTGCTACAGAAAAATATTGGCGCGAAATTAAGCCTGTAATACCGCCCTCAACATGATGTCATGTATCTCAGCCAATGAAATATCAGAAGAGTTAAAGTGGATGCTCTATGTTTAGCCGCCTGTATTCGAATGCAGTATGTAAATGATCTGAAGCATTTTTAGAAGCCAAATGCCAACACCATCGTTGTTTTAACGATTTCAATGAAAGAACAAACCCTACAGACGGTAATACATTTCGAGTCAACTAGAGAAAGTTTTACAAAATAATACAAATTGTTTAATACGTTGAGGACAGCGCACATTTTTGCTACCTGTAAAAATAAAAAAGCTTTTCAGTTTTTCAGTAAAAAAGTTATTTTTACTATACTGCGTTATAAGACTGCAGCTGATATAAGCCACCCCAGTGGTGCACGCTGCCAGATGAACCATTTACCATTCGTGTGCGATACCAGTGGTACACGCCGTCCTCATCAAAGTTAAGCGCATCCGTTAAACCATCCTTGAAGATTCAATGGTATAACATATGTATGTAGTTCTTCCAACTCAAGTGATGTGCAAATAAAAATAGAGCTGCTCAACTCTCGATGTTAAAGAATCTGGAACGAATTAAATTCAGGATTAAAGAAAAAAAAAATATCCAGATTAGTTTGTATCCACATCCAGTTTGTGGAGCAATAGCTGCCCCATATACAGTGATGTTCATCTTTGCAGCGCTAGCTAAATTCAATCTAATCGCTGAAAACAGGTTCAATTATTTCAACAACAAGTGCTACTTCAAACAATATAGGACCTCTTAATAATGATTGCTGTATTCCCACAATATAAAGCAAATTATTATTACAACTTAACTCCTAAGTGCACGGGTACGAGACTTGGAGTTTGTCACAACATTAGCTAAATAGTTTACTAATTTTTGAGCGAAAAATACTCGGAAAAATTTATAATCCATATTATAGTTAAATAATAATGGTCGGAGAATAAGAACTAATGATCACTGTTAGAAATTTCATCGTGAAATTACGGTTAAATGACCAGCAGCAGTCTGTCCATCTAATTCACCGTTAAATTTACGGTTTGGAAATTTTTTTTATCTTCATGGGATCTAACCATTTCCATTCAACTTGGTTAAAAAGCCGTAAATACAAAAGTTTACGGTTTATAACCATTTAAAAATGGTTTAAAAACAAAATTTTTACAGTTTTTGAACCATTTCGAGGCGTGGAAACCGCAAACGAAGCTTGCAGGAATCGATCCCGGGTCTACAGGAACACCAACCTTGCTCGCTAGCCATTCGGCCATCTAAACTACGGGAAGCGGCCGTTTATTTATCAATAAATCTTCCTTTTCAACAAGATAACTGCAATAAGATTGAGGTTTCAGTTTTTCATTGGATCTAAAGCCATCTTTGGTCTAATTTTACTGTATATTGACGAAAGTCATTTTATTTGCTGCAAAAATTAAAATACAAACAAGCTTTAGCAGCTCAAATTACGAGTTCGTTCATTCGTAAACCGATGTCTCCAATTTTTGATTTCCGTGTGTATGTGTTTCTATTTAGTAATCACTGCTTAAACCACTTTTTTCTTCTTCTTTTTTTATATACACATGCAGATTTGAACTGATAAATCTTTATTCATATTTTAACAACAACGTACGACTGGTAAGCTTTCCAAGATGGACGATTGAACACTTGAAAATTATGGTTAGTTAAACGTTCTTAGGATAAACAGAGAATAAACGATTTTTTTTGCAATCAGCGGTTTGAGTACCATCTTTTTAATGGTTATTCAACTGTTGTAATTAAATCTGGTAAAATAACAATAAAATAAATGGTTATTTTACTATTTTCTTACGGAAATTTTTAACAGTGATGAACTAGAGGCCCTAACCATCATAAAAACATCGTAAAATTCATTAAAGTTTTCATGGCTTAGGAATATTGAAAGATCCTCTGACAACTGAGTGGCAAAGATCTTGCATTGGAAGCCCAGGGGCAACAGGGCAAGAAAATCCAAAAAAAGGTCGACAAAGGAGAGCCTCAATTGGATCAAAAGCTTTAAAGGTCTCCAACCAGAAAATTAAAGTTAAGGACAGAACTGTCAGGAGAAACATTGTGCGGCAGGCTGGCCCAAACTGGGCTGTAATGACGAAGAAGAAAAAGAACTTCGTGCAACAGAACCTTAATCTGTGCATACTTAAAGATGGAGAAATGCATTTAATCTACCCATTAGGGTGTCACTTCTACAAGAACGAACAAAATGTTCAAATGAATACATTAAAATTTTCATTCAAGAATTTAAAGAAATGTTAGCTGAAGGCATTCCCATAAACCAAACAAAAAAAAAAGATAAAAAATTTCTCTGAAAACATTTTCTACGATGAATCGGTAAAGTCTTTCAGTGTCAAAACAGAAGAACACTCAGGCTGGTACAATTTTAGCAATTGCATTCAAGGGTGAAGAATGTTTCCCAGATTCTCTGCTCAGAACAAATCAAAGTTTTACACAGAAGCTTCAAAAATACTCTACTGGTCAGTTGTTTCAAGAAGACATTGAAAATTTCAATGTTGTGCAGCACATTCTTCACGACTACAATCATATGATGTGCTTGAGAATGTTTACTGTTTTTGCAGTTAAAGTATAGGTTGAACTCGAACAAAGTAGAATTAATTCTCTTTTCAGGTATGTTAGAGTACTCGAAAAATACGTAGTAAAGTCAAACGACTGTACTGTCGCTTTGTGAGGTAGAAAAGCAATATGGTTCAACCATGCAGTGGGCTTTTTACTACATCAAAAGGAAAAGAACCATTGGGCGGGGTTGCTGATTCTCTTAAAACATAGGTCTGGAAAGCGGCAAGCAGCCAAAAACACATTATTGATGCTACAACCTTTGTTAAAATTGCAAAAACACCACTTTAAATTTCGCTTGTTAAAAATTAATTCCAAGATTGAAGTCGAAATAGGCCTTTAAGTGGAGGAAATGATAAAAACTGTTCCACAGTTGTTGCACTGAGTGATGAGCAAATTAGATATTCAACATATGTTTTGCAGAAGTTCAAACAGGCTGTGATGCATCACCATTACTGGAGACATATATTCAGCTTGAAGGATTCAACTGGTAGAGATAATTTGAAATTTTACCTGTTTTAGTAAATTTTTCATGATTAGCACATGGAAATTCTGACATAGAGCGAGGTTTCAGCCAAAATAATCACATATCAAAAAATAGTTTGTCTGCCAACAATTTGTCTATGTGCAAACAATTTGTCTACACATAGAGCATAAATGGAATTAGACCAATTAAATCAATAATTCAGAACCAGTTAGAGCTGCAGGGAATCAAAATGAAAGAAATTAAAGGTAAACAGCTAATTTTTTCATCTGAGTGTGATAAAAGTGAGTGAATAAAATGAAAATGTAGAACTAAATTCTTGTTTTGGTAAAGAAAACAATCAAAACATTTGGAATTTTAGCCAGAGCTTTAATAGGAGTGCAGATGCTTATGCGGGAAAGCAGCTGTGCTGCATAATTGATGTTGGAAGTACTTTGAATTTTATTTCCGAGAGAGCAATGCAATTATTAGGTGCAAAAAGAAATTCTGCCATTTTGTAAGTCAGTGTTTAGATTCAAATTAGACTGACAATGAATGAGAAATTGTGAAACTGACTTTTCCTCCTTACTTCGGTAAACAACAAATGCAGACAGCAATGTTTTATGCGTTGAGAAACATCGCCAGTGATCAGCATCATCATTGTAGAACTGATGCCTTTCCTCATTTGAAAAATATCGTGTTAGCAGACCCGAATTGGTATGAACCTGGACCAATTGACATGTTGCTAGGAGTGTCCATTTCCTTAGTGGCCTCTAGAGGTGAAACAATATTCGATAGTCCAGGGACTCCCTAGGCAATTAATTCCGATCTTGGGTGGTTCATTGCTGGAGACAGTGAAGTTTTCATGAAAAGGGAACCAAGCATAAAAGTAAATCATGCTCTGCTTCAAGACGATTATTTGAAGAGGTACTGAGAACTTGAAAGTGTACTTTCAACTAACTTAAAAACTGCGGAGGAAAAAGATTGTGAGGATTATTTTGAAGCAACTCATTGCAGAGAAAATGATGGTAGATATTTTGTTTGTTTACCAATAAAAGAAAAACTGGGAGTATTGAACGATTTAGCTATGAAGTGATTTATCAACTTGGAAAATAGATTTTTGAAAGATCCTTAACTGCAAAAAGTTTACAGTGCTTTCATGAACGAATATTTTGATCTAGAACATATGGTGAAGGTGCCTTTAAAAAGTCTTGTCACTTTATAAACTAGTTTTTCCAGTCGTCCAAATGACTTTTCAGTTCACACCTGGACACTTTCTTACTAGTGGTTCTCTAAACGCTGTTCCGGAGACATATTTTACATCATCCAAAATTAATCACCTCACACAATGGCAACTTACTCAACCTTTAGTGCAACACTTCTGGAAGCGTTGGAGCTCCAAATATGTAACCCGGCTGCAACAACAGCCAAAATGATATTCCAGCAAACCTAATCTGCAAACTGGAAAACTTGTGCTAATTAAAAATGACTGTTGACCCCCACTAAAGTGGCATCTGGGATACATCACCGAGGTTTTTCCTGGACAGGACAGCTGTATTAGAGTGATAGCAGTAAAAACATCTGATGGATTGTTAAAAAGAGCTAAGAGCCATTACAAAATTTTGCAAATTGCCATTGGATAATGATTGACAATTCACTGTACAACGTTTAACTTGAAATGAGCAGTTCAATTTTCATATTGCTATTTTTCATTCAAATTTGTGTTCTTCATGTGCTAATATAATAATTCAGTTTATCTTTATAGTATCACCAAAACTGTAGTGTTTTGAAACGAAATGTTTTAAGGTGGGCGGTATGTTCAGGTAAGTACGTAATGAAATAATGAAATCATCCCCCCCCCCCCCCTAGAAGGCGCAGATGGTTGTGCACGCTCCGCTCAAAATATGATCAGTTCGCTCGGTAATCTCGTAGAAGCAATATTGTAAGTATTAAATTTATGAAGTTAATGTCTTGAAAAGTGTTTAGTTATTGTCTCCCACCCCACCCCGCATGCCTCATGCAAGTTTCATTGACTCCGATTTAACGATACGCTTTTTTAGAAAGACACTTTTATCCATTTTTTGCTGACAGGCCCACTACCAAACAAATAGTTCGGTTATCTCAAGAGATCAAGGACGGTTTTCAGAGAAAGCAGAGTACCCTTGCTGTATTTGGGGGTTGTAAAAATGCCTTTGATAGTTTGGAGGGCTGGATTACTCAAAAAACTTGCAGCATTATTGGAAATCTTTATAAGTGGATCAAGGGTTTTCTTGACCAACGATTTATAAGTGTTAAATATGACCAAAATGTATCAAAAAACTGCCAAACCAAGCAGGGTTTTCCCACAGGGAGTAGTGTTAAGTCCTATCTTATTCAATCATATGATGAAAGATTTAATAGACATTAGCTGTACCAGGTGTAAATATCCTGTACCAGGTGTAAATATCCTGTTATTCGCTGATGATATGGTGATGAGTGCTACAGGTTCGAGGTTTGGAGAGTGCTGTACAACAGGCCCTGATCGTGCTGGACTCTTGGACTCATGAGATCAATACGGTGGTCAATATCGATAAAACTACTTTCTAATTGTTCTCCCTTAATAGCAAGCACCATGATATTCAACTTTGATGTTCAACTTTGCTATAAAGGTAAAAGTCTAGCAAGAGCATACGAACAATTTACCTGGGCATTGTTTTGGATCCAAAATTGACTTGGAAAAAGCAAATTGATACTGTCATTGATAAAGGACATTCAAGATCAAATCTCCTGAAACGCTTAGCTGGCATCACATCGGGCTCGACTCAGGATGTTCTGTGTGCTGCATATAAAAGCTACATATGCCCTGTTGTTGAATATGGGAATGAAGTTTTGATTACAGCCTCAGAATCTTCTAGAAAAAAGCTCGATGTTTTCCAAAACAGCATGTTACGATTGATCACTGGAGGAGCTAAATCAACTTCCATAGTTGCTATGTAACTCCAGACAGAACTAGAACCGTTAAGAAACAGATGTAATAGGAGTGCTATGATCATAGTTGACAAAACCTTGAGAAGGGAAAACAACTTTTTGAGTCATTACAGACCAGCAAATGAAAGGCTAAAATCCCACAGATTGTTTCTTTTAACTATTAATGATCTCTATGACACTTAGGATATTCCGACACCAAATAATCAGGTCTTCCCACAGGAATGGAATCCTGTTATGGATCTAGATATATTGGAAGGACACCTGAATCTTGAATGTAGTGCAAATAAGCAGCACTCATTAGAGCGAGTTAAAAAATACTGCGCTGGCTACCATACACAGTAGCTACCCAACTGAGAAAAGGCTCCATGTACACACAGATGGATCCACAGAAAATGCAATTTAAAGTGCTGGTTCTGGAGCCTATTCTAATATTTTCAGTATAAAATGCCCTGTGGGAAAGTACTGTGACAATTTTGATGGTGAGATAACTGCAATTTCACACTTGGGTTGGGCGTTACCAGAGCGGAAACGGAAATTTATGCAAACAAATTAACTGTATTTAAGCGGTCGGTTTGCCGTTGCAAAGCACGCAAGTCTTAGAAAGTTTAAAGGTTGCCTCGAGGGGAAGACTTGCTCTTTCCGAGCTGTTAGGTTCGTGATGTCTTTTCTTATACCAGCAAGACTGGGTGATCCCGGTCTTGCATTAGTTAGGCATACCTCATATATCTAGTCATTTACAATCGACATTTAAGTTAAATATGTTGGTGTGATTTTAAGAGTAAAGTGTAGAAGTATTTTATGTTGTGCTGTTGAAGCTTATATAAAGCTTTTTATTTTTTAGCTTGTCTTCTGTATAAATCTGCTATGTAATAGATTAAGTATGAGATGAACATTAGAAACATCGTTGTTCAACATCAACACATTAGGATTCTCACAGGTGGAATCGCAATTCATTCTATCCGGCATCACCCAGGATATTACGAAATGTCACCATATTGTCGCGAACTTAGACGCAAGGTATGCGGCGGTATTGGGTCGCCGTCAACAACAGGCATGTATGAACATTTAAAGAATGAGTTGGTCCTAAGGCTATCATCTTCCGCAGAGCAACGCATTCGGCAGTTGCTGGATCAAGAAGAGCTTGGGGACCGGAAACTGTTGCAATTTTTCCGACACTTAAAATCGCTTGCCGCCAATTCGGTGGAGTTAACAGAGCCCTTGCTCCGCAGGCTGTGGCTACAGTACCCTGTGCTCCCCAGCACCACCGTGTCCTAGCACGTCGACCACCACAAGATTTTATATTCGTGCCAGACAGTTGCTTGGTTTCTTGTGCTCAGTTCGAAATTTTCCCTTTTTCTTCAGTAAATATTTGTTTTTGTGTAGCTATTATTCTTTAATTTTAAATTTTAATAATGATTCTATGTGCATTTTGTTGGTTTTTTTTACATTCTGACAAACGCTAAGAAGTTTTAAGCTCAAACGATTGGTAGCAGTCCACGGTTCTCGCTTTGTTTTTGCTTGAATGAGTTCCAGTAGAATTTGAATTTGTGGAGTTGAACTTTTTCATGTTTCTGGACATTTAGGATGTTTTTTAGAAATGTTTGAATTTTTCCAAGCTTTGTGACATTGGGCTGTGAACGATGGGTACTCAACTTGGAAACGTTAGGCTATTCCAACAATATTTAAATTTTAATTGTTGAGTAAAATCTTCAAAATATCAAAAAGATTTTTAAGCGCGGATGAAGCTCCATTTCTCTTCAGTGAGCTTCCATCAGATGATGAATTCATTGTTTCATCAAACGGAACTTCGGATGAGGAAACATTGCCTCTGTTTGATTTTGCGAACGAGGAACATGTTACTACTGCCAGTTCTATTGATACTAATGAAGAATGCGAAGATACTGATGCTCCCGGTCCCTCGCATATGCATGAAATCAAGTAGCTCAAGAAAGGGAAATTGAGAACAGTAGCTCCTAAATTCAGAGAGCCTTCAGGACCCTCAGATGATGTTCACTCCTGCGCGCACGGCGCCCTCCAGTGGTGAAAGTTCAGTGTAAGGGTAGGAGTCAAACTGTGCGGATGTACGCGAGTATGATCCTTGAGTTTTGTTTCCATTTGTGTTTGAGTTTAATAAATAGTGTTGTGATTTTTACAAAAGTGTGTTTACTACTACAGTTCATTGTGATTCTTATTTATACCTCTGAGCCCCGACAGATGAGATCTTAGAGCTTGAAGAGCATTTACCATTGTCATTGTTTTTGGCATTATTTTCCATATCACTAATGGAACACATTGTGTTCCCAAAGGAATGAATATTCCATTTAACAGGGGAAGAACTTTTCTCCTCTGACTTTGAAGGAATTTTACAAGTTCCTTGCAATTAATTTAACTACGGGAATCAGAAAAATGCCCAGCTTTAGACTATTGGTCCTCTTCCGAATATTCCATGATAGTTACATATCAAAAGCTATGAGCATGAAGAGGTTTTCTGGAAGTAACTACCCATTTGATGTTGATGGGAGTGGAAGCTTCAGAGTCGAAGTGGCGCAGTTCATCAGCAGTATCAGTGCAAATAAAAAAGAACAAGACAAGTGTGCCCGAAAAAACTTGGTGGAAAACATTCACCCCATGCGTATCAAGTGTCCTCCCCGGAGATGTGCATTATGCAGCACGAAAAAGAACCCCTGCGAATCACGAAAAGTGTGCAAAACATGCAACGTCCCTTTGTGTGTGCGACAAAAAGACACTCCAACATGCTACAGTCATCTCCAAAAATGTCAACAAAATCTTAAACAAAACAAAGGTTCCTCCTATAGTAAAAAAGAAGTTACTTAAGGGTGAAGTTTTGAAAAGACAACTGAAGTCAAATCACCAAACTTGTACCACAGAAAAGAGCAAAAAAGGTTTTCACCAAAGCCATAGGAGGTAAGATTTTCTAAAAATACTGAATGTTGAGGGCTTGCAAGAATTTCTTTCCATGCAACAATTATAAGAAAAATTTGAATTCCGGAGAATTACAGACATATGCAAGAAAGCAAAATTCTACACTTTCATACAAAGTTTCTCAATCAATTAGGGACTTTCGGGAGAATGATCTGAATAGCGCCCAATGCCCTGGAAAAAAGACACAAATACATTGAAAAAGGAAAGGGTAAAAAGAAAATTAAATGATTCCATGATAAATTTGCACCAAAAGTATGTAACTGAAGCTAATTTCAAAATATAGGGTACTCTACTTTCTGCAGATTGAAGCCCTTTGTCGTGAACCCGAACTCTCCCACTCTCCCGAGATTTCTCCTGTTTGACCTCTGACCTTGGACGAAGGGGTCTTGGAGGGGTCGGTGGGAGGAAAAGGAAGCTGAAGGGGAGTTGCCACGGAGATTGACCAGAGAACGGACGTAGCCCAAGAGCTCCCCTGATCCAAAAATGATGCAAAATGCTTGCTGTGTACATATTTAAATATTTGTGTTGTGTCCCATTAGATGTGTTTAGTAAAATTCTGGGACTAATACCGCCTCGTCTCAATTCACATCGAAATCGGAGAACCATCCCAATATGGAATATGCACACAATAGGAGTAAAGAAAACCGCTTGGAAACGTTATATTAACTTTATACAAATACAAAAGTGATAACCAGCAACAGGCTCAGGGCCCAGCTAGGCTGGTCCTAGTCAATTTAGCAGTTCCCAATGAACATCAAGCGCTTTCTTTCAAGTTTTTACCCCACTGCAATTAACTTTCATGTACGACAGACAGACATTTCATACATATTAACAACACCCTTTCATATTGTTCAACCTAAAGTTAATAAAAGCAATACTTGCTTATGCACTAAGCATGAGAATTTTTACTTAATGTTAACTAAGATTCATCAAGTTGGAGAAGTACAGCACAAAAATGAATAACTTGATGCAATCCTATTACAGAAGACTGTTTATTTACAGTCTGTTCAAAATGACTTTCCAAGCAATTGACATATAAATACGAAGCAGAGGAAATATTCTGAAAGTTTCTTAATGCAAGTAGATTTTGCTGAAAATTATACTTGCTTGTACCAAGACGAAACCCAGTCTGCACACTGGTCAAATCCACAAGTGTCTGTATTTACTGCTGTTATTTGGTACGAAACCAATAAGGTGACATCTTACGCAATTATTTCAGATAATATAACCCATGATCGATTTTCTGTAAATACATTTGAGTAAAATTTTAACAGAGTATCTTAAAGAAAATGCTCTTAACAAAAGTATATCTGTTTTTACAGACAGTTCTGCTGGCCAATTCAAACAAAAATATAACTTTGCAAACATGACTGCAATTAAATCAGACTTTAATCTCTGAGTTTAATTGGACTGTTTTGTGACAGCTCATGGTAAAGGTGTTGTAGATGGAATTGGTGCTGTTGTAAAGCGATATGTTTGGAATGAAGTAGTGCATGCTAAGAAAGCAGTTGTAAGGAATGCAGCGGATTTCGTAAAACTTGTTCAAGGCAAAACCAAGGTAAACATACTTCTTGTATCAGAGGAAGAACTCAAAAAAAAAAAGAATCAATGTCATTACTGTGGGAAAAAGCTACCAACTTTGAAAGGTACCCAAAAAATTCATTTTGTTGCAGCAGAAGAAAATGCCATTATATATTATAAACCATATCCACAATATAATTCCTATAAAGAATTTGCATTCTACAAAGCAAATGATGATAATGGAGAATAAAGCAATGATACTGATAATGAAGACAAGGTTTCGGCCTCTCAAGTTGCAGAAATCGAGAACTTACAATGTGGTCAGTGGGTGACACTAAAATATGATGATTTACAATTTCATGGCATCATTATTGATGTAGTAAATGATGATTATCAAATAAAGTGTTTAGTGCAAACAAAAGTTAAAGGAGTTCATAAGTTTGGACCTGATGGCCATATTATTTGGTACAAAAGAAATCAAATTGTGAACAAAACTGATGCTCCTACATTAATAAATTCTCGGGGATTTTACAAACTCTAATTATTATTTTTACAATGTTTTCACATTCTTTTTTGTAATATTTTATACTTTTAGCAGTATTAAAAAGTTTTCTGTAAAAAATTAATTTATTAAAAAACATTTAATTTTTTTTTTAGTCCTTAAAAAATGTATGTTTGCAGAAATTCGATTCTAGAAAAAATGTCACAAGGTGTCACGTTTAGCATTTTACAAAAGTGACTGCAATTAATTTATATGTTATCAGATGAAGTCAATTATTTGTGCATTTTGAAAAGCTATAGTTACTATAATATACCTGTAAATTTTAGTTCTATATTGTTATATAATTCACAGGTTTTTAACTCTAAACATATTTTTTCAATACTGCCTTTTCCAGTGGTCACAAGAGTAACAAATTTGATTCCATTACCTAAACAAGCAAAATGCTTTTTGATACAAACTAGGTATGTTTAATGAAGCAGAATACATGAATGTTTTTAATTGGTTATCAATTTTGTTCTGAATATATATTGAAATGTAAGAATGGGAAGTATAGATGAAAAATTTCTCAGATGGTCACAAGAGTAACAATGAACGTACCCTTTTTTTGGTAACATATTTGTTATAAATGTAAAGGCTGGATTCCTGAATATTTTCTTTCCCTTGCAGGAGAGGTTGTTGAAGTCATTAAAGTGAAGTTTATGACTTGTGCTAGGCAGCAGAGTGAAAATCACTTTAAGTGGCCTATGAAAGCAGACTACCAGAGGATCCCTGTAGAAAGCATTATTTCGAAGATTTCACCACCCTACACCATATCAGCTACACATTTTGCTTATTCCGAAAGTTTTACTGTAACAGATTAAAAATAACAATTGTTTATAACAAAATATTTGGGTAATTATTTAGCTATTTGCTATCTGTATGGGTTCAGGCTGTCATTACCATGTATCTATTTGGCATTGCCCTTTTCTTATTTGTCATTACCTTGTCCAAATAAAAAAAAAAAGTAATTAAAACAAACGATCTCTGCTGGCATTTTTTTTTTCCAGATAAGTGGACATGAATAACTGTATTGGAATTAAAACTTTTTTTTAAGCTTTAAATTTATCACTATTTGAGAATGACCCCATTGATATTGCATCTGGCATAAAAGCATTTTGCAGTTGTCTAAAATAACTACAAAGAACTTGCTTAGTTAGGGTCAGATGGGCCAAATGTTCATAAACATGTGTTTCAAATTAATGATAAAATGAAATTGATTAGAAAATCTGGATTATTTACTGTTGGAATGCGAAATTTGCACGCAATGTATAGCACATTTGGTACAGGCATTGCTTGTGAATTGTTTTCAAACATTGTCAACTTTTTGAAAGATCTGTATTGTTGGAAGATCTCAGAAATGCAAGGGAAAATTTCAAAAGTCATGTTACCAATCTCTTGTTATCAACTATGTTCAGCAGATTGATAACATGGATGTTCTTATGACGTAATTCCTACTGACCAGAGGGCTAGCTAGGGTTTTCAGCGCCCAGGGACAACCAAAGGTTTGCCCCCCCCCCCCGTGCCCCGGGGGCCTAGTGGCGCCCCTAAAGGGAACTAAAAAACGTTTATGCTTCCTTAATGATAAATAGCTTTAAAAAGCAGCCCTTTTAACTTTCATTTTTATTAGCAACCATTCACTTCTAAAGGAAATATGGGACACTTTGGCTTCGCTAAATTATTTGTCTGATTTCCCACGCACTCCTGTGCTGCATTGGTCCATCCCGATATGGCTTGCGATGCTCCCACTTTTTTGTTGAACATATTCACACCTCTTCAGTTCACAAAATTTTCTTTTTGCATTTAAAAATAAATTAAATTAACATTAATTTGGCGCCCCTTGACGCTGCGCCCGGGGACAGCTGTCCCTCCTTGCCCCCACCTAGCTACGCCTCTGCTACCGACTACCTTGTGACATAATTCCTACTTTAAGCTAGTTCCGGTGATTCATAAGCATTGTCTTTGATCTGTTTAGTGAAGTGTAAGTTTACAACTTTGTTTGGGTTAGTTACAACCAAAGTACCTTAACCAGTATTCTATCCCTCAATTGAGTGTAACATTGCTTTCAGTGTAGCATCAAGGAAATGTAAACTTCCCGTTAATTGGATGAATAATTAAAATTTATATAAATTCTGAATTTCAGCAAAAAATACAACATAATGCCAAACGTTAATTTATACATTTTTTTTACAGATGATAAATAGTGTTGAATACTATTTAATTTTACTGTGTTATTTTAATAAAATTTCATCAAAACTGAGAAAGTTGAAATTATTTCTTCTTGCATTAATTATTAGTTTTATTTTATTTTATTTACTTTATTTCATATTGCATGTCAAAGCTTGTTACTCCCAGCAATAAAATCCCAAAAGATAGTTCCTCAATGCTTTGAATACTGTAGTAGTATAAAAGAAACATTAATTTAAATTTTATTTGATATGCATTTTAAAATAAAGGAGGACAAAAGTGGCAGAAAAAATCTATATGAGAATGTGAAATAACTTGCCGGGAGAAGCAGGAGACGAAGAGAACTCAGAAACATAAGAACTACTGGAAACCAGAACGCTGGTATGCCTCCTCCTACAATCTAGAAAAACAAAGTTCAGTTCTTTCAATTCCAAATAACACAAAAATATGCTTTATACATTATATATTAAAAACATAAGATATTCAACAGAAATTTCAAAAAATGCGAGTAAATATGTATATGAGTAAAAAATTCAGTACAACCAAAAAATCTTTCAAATTGTGAAACAAAGTAATAAATTTGGAAAATATCCTTCCACCAAAATGACTTTTGTAGAAAAATGAATATATTTTGAAAGAGGAAATTTTTTGTTGGCTTCACAAATGGCCTACATGGGTGTTCATGGGGAGGGGGCGACCCGGGAATCAAGCCCCAGCAAGTAGCAGTTCCAAATTTTTTAATTCCTGTTTAGCATGAAATATATTAGAAAAACCACATTGAAGCTATAATATAATAAACATTAATATATTTGTAAGTAGGGAAGTACCGAGTACTCGGTATATACTCGGTGTACCGAGTACTCGACAAAATTACAGCTGAGTACTCGGCTATTACCGAGTAGTTGTAAAAATTTCGTCATTTTTTAAAAGTTTATTAATAATAGATAAATTTGTAACTGATTAGTACAATAATATGCAAATATAAATATGTAATATGCAATAATTAAAAAAAATTATGAAGTATATAAAATATTTTTACACAGCTTATATATAGGTAAAGTTCATATGCTAACTCGACTATTTCTTCCCCTTTCTAAGCTGTACGAGTAGCGCCCAACATGTTTGATTTAACAAATCGGTGAAACATGTCAGAAACTCGTATGTTATGACCATTGAAATCTTTTTGGATACCTGATGAAGAAAAGATTGTCTTTTCATCTAAACCTTTTAAATGGATTAATTTGTGGTAACTTATTTGCATTAAATATGATTTCTCTTTGGGTAACTGAATATATTACATATATATATATATATATGTACAATTCTAAATGAAAATCAAACATAAAAGCTCCAATTGTAAAAGTGGAAAAAAAAAAAACGACTTTAAAGTAAAAAATTATCAGCAAGAAAAAGGAAATACACAAAATTCTATCAAATACAAATATTTTAATAATTAATATCAAATTCAATATGTCGTAAATTATGGTGTAAAAATACAAGTTTTTCTACATTTTCTGCAAACAGGCGATTTCTTTTTTCATTATAAATGTTTCCTGCCTCTGAAAAAACTTGCTCACTGTATGCACTGCT
This sequence comes from Octonoba sinensis, assembly GCA_038502835.1. Lineage (NCBI taxonomy): Eukaryota > Metazoa > Arthropoda > Arachnida > Araneae > Uloboridae > Octonoba > Octonoba sinensis. The sequence continues at coordinate 83,891,814 of CM076605.1, read as the reverse complement.
GGAAGGTGCAGATAGGAATTTTTTTGCCACTTTGGATAAAATTGGAAATTCTGTAGAATGATGTTTACCGCAACCAATAATCATTTTTGATTAACTGATTTTTATAAAGAGTTATACTGGTTTAAAGAAATCTATTTTGGAATTCTTACATTCAATTTCTTTCATTAGTTTATTTATTAGTTTATATATATTATGTAGTTAAAATCTGTGTTTTCATTTCAATATATACAAAATTCTTTATGTGCACATCAATACTCTTTTTTTATTCACAACTACTCGGTACTCGGCCGAGTAGTAAATGGCCGAGTACTCGGCTACTCGGCCAAAGTGCTACTCGGTACATCCATATTTGTAAGCATAACAAAACCATTCTCTATATTAGTTAAGTAATACAGTCGAACCTGTTTATCTCGAACCTGTCTTTCTCGAAAACCTCCCTATCTCGAAAATTTATATTTTCCCTGCATTTATACCCTAAATTCAATGAATTTTTTCATGTTTATCTCGAAATGTTTTCCCCCAAAACCTCCATATCTCGAATTCTGGTTTAGCTGCCATTTTGGAATTCGAAGCCGAGTGACCTTTCGGCAGCAAACAAAATTGATGCGGAAATCGTAGAGAATGTAAAAGGTGATTCGGAAGTAGAAGAGGAGGTTGAGAAAAACAAAGATGTCGCGAAAGTCGCTGTAAAAAGAAGCAGAGAAAGCTATTGAAACATTAACTTTCCTCGAATTTCAGGAAAATTTTGGTCAAGGTGGATTTACAGTGATCGCTACCCTCAAAAGTATAATCGAGTGGAAAACAACCAGACTACAAAAAACACTAAAAGACTATTATTCTGGTACTTGCTAAAAAAAGTAGTAGTACGTGTCTTGTTTTTGAGAGACTTGCAAAAGGGTATGCTGAATACTATTTCTTTATTGTCGATGCTATTTATACGAGTATAAAACTCGTTAAAAAAAGTTAGTATAATATTACAGTAAAATGCTTAATAATATTAAGGCAGAAGATTTTTAACCTACATTATATAGTCTTTGTTTCAATTGCAAATTTTAATAGTTTTATCAAAACCTCTGTATCTCAAAACCTCTTCATCTCGAATATTTTTTCCTTCCCTTGAAATTTGAGATAGACAGGTTCAACTGTATTATAAAATTTATTGCAAAATAATTAAAGGGTACCACCCATTTTTAGTGATTGATGCCAATAGCAAATTTTAACACCACTTTCTATAACTTGCAGTGTTTTCTAGCATTACTTGTAAAGTAGTCAAACTTAACAACAGAAAAGATCTTTTTAAATTTAAGCAATGGAAAGTTAGGGTAAATCATTTGACCCTCCTTATCGCCCAAATGGCGGGCATGCATAAAGATGTTTAAGAAGCTTCTTTCAAGTCCTATATGCTGCTGATTTTGAATGCATAAACAACAATAGATATAACTTCAGTATCTAATACTATTATAAAAAAACAAAATAAAACCAGTTAGTACAACCTACCTTTTAATGTTTGATTCAAGTTGTGGTCACTAGGATGGGAAGGTTTAGTACAGGTAGGGGTGTTTTTAGTAGGATCATTTGAATGAGATACAACAGGAGGCATGCCTGGTTAATTACAAAAATACATGTTAAATCACGTTTTTTTGACAACATCTACATCTATTTCAATTTTTAAAAAGTATGGAATGTACTTCCAAATTCATTAATTAATGAGATTAATAAGAAGTCCTACATGTTTTAAGTATGATTGCATACACTTAAGATTAAAATTGGTTTCTAAATAAATACTAATTATCTGTAATTTATGTATGAGTGTTAAAACATATTACATGAAAAATACAAAGAAATTAGACCAGATTTTAAGTTATCATTTAAAAAAGCATTTCAACTGTAAAAATAACCAGTGTATGATAGAACAGATTTTTTTTTTTTTTCAATGTATTCATTATAAGCTTCATATGACTTCCTTTTTGCAATAACCAGTGATGAACTTAAGGGAGGGGGGGTGGGAATTTTTTTACTCCCACTTTTTAATTTTAGCTCTTAAGCATTGTCCCACTTTCTTATTGTACCTGGAGCATCTCCCATCTTTTGTAACTCATGTAACCCTCCTCCTACATTTTATGTTTGCATCTGTAAGTGCTTCCCTCCCCCATCCCCATTTTTTACAAGACTACACAACTGACTCACACAGTTCACACATAGCTGAGTAATAGTAAAATTTAACACAAGCATACAGAAGTTCCGTAAACAGAGATCAATTATACTACCTTCCCAATATAAACATCCTTAAGCAAACTGACTCAAGCAAATACGTATTAATAAAAATTGTAAAAATCTAAGAGCCTGCAATGCCCAGGACTCAATGAAATGACACACTAGATTTTCTAATCTGTAGACTATTGTTCCTCAACCTGGGGCTCACGACCCCAAGGGGTGATGCGCAGGAACGAGAAGGGCTGCAATCTGACCAAAAACCAAGGAAAGACATTTTATTAAATTAAATAGCTTAAATTATAATCAAGTGTTATGAGGTTCAATTTTGTACAAATAAAATCTTGCAGTGCCGGATCTAGGGTGGGGCAAGCCGGGGTCCATGCCCCGGGCTGCACTTCTGTGGGGCGGCAAATTCAACTGTGATGCACAAAAAAAAAAAAAAAAAAAAAAGAAGAAGAAGCAGAAGAAAAAATATATTTGGTAAAGAAAATTTAACTTTTGGAAGAGAATTAAAATCCTAGTTCGGCGCTCCGATAAGCTATTTTGCTAACGATTAAAACTGATTATTGGAATTATTTATTTGTATAAACTGTCGGAAACTCTAAAATTGAGGTTATGGGGCGGCAAACTTCGCAATGTCAAAATTTAAAACTTTAACTTTAAAAAAGTCAAGGTTTCTTTCCCTTATAATAGTGAAATACGTATAAATTATGCTATGATCAGACAATACCCGATAGTTTTCTTTTTACAAACTCGCAAAACATCCTTTTGGGATGAGGTGGGAACTTGTATAGTGTTGTTTGAAAAGGCAAACACGTGGCTCTTCGATATGGGCGTTAGTAAGAAGGAGAGGGGGTGGAGGGTCCCTCTCTGGATTAAAAAAATAAAAAAGCCAATTTTTTTTCTGCATTTTTATGAATATTTTTATGAGTAAAAGCGTTTAAATTTAAAAAGTTTCCGTTTTTTTTCCCCTAAAGTTTTTGACGTCCCAAAAGTGTCTTCTAAGGCCTCAAAATTCACCAGTTTGTATATAGTTTTCAAAATTTTCCCGGGATTACCAAACCCCCTTTAACTGTCAGAATTTAATATCTCTTGTTAAGGGAAGCTCTTCATATGGTTCGACCCAAATGTTGAGTTGAAAGGGCCATGCTGTGGGAACATTAACGAAAGTTCTATCTGTTTATCAGTGAAAAAGTCTTCAAAAATAAATAAAAAAGGTAAGCGCCTAAAAGTTATATGAAATATTAACAATAATTGAACGGAGAGGGGCGGCATTTTAAAGTTTTGCCCCACCTCGGAAAACTCCAAGATCCGGTACTGAAATCTTGTAGAAGGACAGGTACAAGGTCTGTCGTATATAGTCTTGGCTTTTAGGGGGTTTGCAGTGCTGGAAACATCGAGACAACTATACAACAGAAACCTCCTAATAACAGTAAATGTGGGAACCAGTTTCCTTGGATATATCTGATGGATAGGGTACTCAATAATTTCCATGACTGTAAGCAGGGTTGGAAAAAACCCAGGTTTTTTCAGACAAAACCCAGCCCAGTGGGTTTTTTCAGGTTTTATTGGGTTATTTCGGGTTTTATTGGCGGTTTTCGGGCTTTATTGGGGTTTTCAAAAAATTTGAGGTTTTCTTTATTTTTATTTGTAAGAGGTTGCCTACACAATAGTATTAATTAAATAATTAAGTGAAAAAACAATAAAGATTATGTATTTCTTTTAAGAACATTTTGTTTCAATTAGAAAAAACTTTGAAAAAAATAAAATAATTGCCTTTTAAATATTAATTATTCTATTCTGTCCTTTACAACTATAAATTAACTTTTTAAAAGTCAGTTACTTAGCTCCTTGTTTATCGTATTTTTAGTGTTCAATAAAATCCCATCAAAGGGTTTAAGAAACAAGTTATTTTTAAGCCCACTTAATTGCAATTATTTTATGTTTAAAAGAGTTTAAGCTAACTACTTTCAAAATTACAGCAATCTCTAACATGCAGCGGTGCTGCGGATGCGTTATAGCGCATCAAACACTCAAACATCGGAGGTGGAAACGCAAAAAAAAAAGTTATTACGCGTCCCTCGGGACGCATAATTTTTAGGAATTTTCATTGCGGAAAAAAATCAAGTCAAATATATAAAAAAGGAATAGACAAAAATGTTTTTGTGCGTCCTTGACCAGCATTTTGTTAGATGCCATAGATTGTTTTCTTAGAATTAGTTTCTCTTAAAACCTATCTATCATTTTGGGTGAAATTCTCATTTTTTTTCTTTTTTTTTTTTGGGGGGGGGGGAGGGGGGGGGAGCATTTGTTTCTATACTTTTTCAATAGCAAATTATTTTGTGAGAAAGAAATTTTATTTTGATTATGTAGAACAATTTAAAATCCATTCAAAATTTTTGAGTTTTTATACATGATAAAAATATATTTGGTTTAAGTCGGTTTTTTTTCTGTTTACATAAGTGGTGTTCAATTTTGAGCATGAAGTTTGAAAAAACCCACCTGTAGGGGTCTTTAAGTGGGTTCTTATTATTGAGTTAACCCTCAAAATTTTACACCCATGACATATAAGGTATATATTATGAAACTATGTTATTATGTTTGGTCAAAATCTGTATTTTTTTTTTTTTTTTTGTTTACATAAGTAAAGTTCAATTTTAAACAAGAATTTTGAAAAAATCCACCAGTGGGTTTTTATTTTTTATCCAATTCTCAAAAATTTTTAACAATTACATATAACGTATGTATTATGAAAGTATGTGTTATCTTTGGTCGAAATCAGTATTTTTATTCTTTTACATAACTGAAATTTAATTTTGAACAAGAATTTTGAAAAAAACCCACCTGTGGGTTTTTTCAAGTTTTTTTTTTTGAGGTAATCCTCAAAATTTTATACCCATGACATATAATGTATGTATTATGAAAGTATGCATTATATTTGGTCTAAAACAGTATTTTTATTAGTTTACTTAGGTAAAATATAATTTAAAGCAACAATTTTGAAAAAACCCGCTTGGGTTTTTTCAACTGGGTTTTTTTTTTAAAAACCCACCTGGGTTTTTTCCGGTCGGGCAAAATCGAACCAACCTTGACTGTAAGGGGCTTGAATAACATACCTCCTTACAAGCTTCCAACTATTATAGCGGGAGTTTGAAAGCTCCAGAAGCTTGAAAAGAAGTGGTAAGCAGCAAAAATTTCTGTTAGGCAGTAAAACTTATTCCCCCACCTCTACCCCAATTTCTAATTTTCTTTTCAATTTGAAATTTCCCACAATGTAGAAATTCAAATTCCACACATAAAACGTCACATCAAAATTGAAGCAACGATTTCATATCTGTGAACTTTTAAAAATATGTATTATTGTATAATCGTATTTTTTGAATGGTCGGATGGATCAGTGAAGTGTAAAAAGAGGTTGCAAAGTACAAATATTATAAGAAGAGTATATTAAAAATTAATCCTACGTATAATGCTATTCAATGCTTGACCCCTTAACGGTCGGGTAATTTTCAAGAAAACAGTCATAAAAGTGCCTATTTTTTTTATCCCTGAAAATTATGTAAAAATATGTATTTTTTTTTATTTGTTTTTATTTTGGAATTTTAAACACTCCAGCCCATCATTTTCACAGGAGAGAGAAATAGAAGGCGAAACCTCAGCCCATCATTCTCTCGGGAGCGAGAGGGAAGGGGTTAAAGTAGACAACAAGTTTTAGATTGACCGAGTAAAAAAATATCCATGAGGAGAGCAAGCATAATTAATACACAAATGCAATGAACAAATTTGATGTTTATAGTCATGGCTAAGGGGACCAAATTTGGATTCACAAAATTATGAGCTAATTTTTCACAATTTTACAAAAAAAAAAAGGAGTCTAAAAAAACCCCTGAATACATTTTGAATATTCAACAATCAAAGATAGTTTACTATAGAAATTACATAATATTATTGAAGACCATCTGCACTTTAATTAATTTACAGTACTAGAAAGTATAGCACTAGTACTATGCATTACACCTAATTATTTTTTTTAAGTTGTATACAACAGATTATACAGACATGAAAGTATTTAACTTGAAAAGTTGCTCTTGTCACATTCAGACAATCATTTTTTGAGCTAAAACAAAACACCTGAAAAAAGATTAAGTGTTGCCTGTTTTTGTGCACAAGTATAAATTTAACATTGAAGACAAGTTTTAATGCTCTACTAATTGTTTTTGATATGCTATTTTTTTCAAAAGGATCAAGTATCCCCAGTATCCCTCATATATTTTAATTTACAGCTTCAAAATTTCAACAAGAACATGCAAATAACAGAGTAAAAAAATAATAAAACAAATGGCAAATACTTTTATTTTTGTTAAAAACATTTTATACCGAAGAAAAATATTTTTTATTAATTCATAACTAACTTACCAGGTGGAGAACTAACAGATCTCATAGTTTTAACGTGCTTCTGCTATATATAAACAGTAAAAGATAAATTAGTATGCAAATTAATTTAAACGAAATACGAGCATAAAAAAGAGGATCATCTGTTATATAGGTAAATAAAAATCAGATCGCTAATTTAGAAGTGTAAATAAAATTACAAAGTTATCTAATATGGAAGTGTAAATAAAATTAACGAAGTTATCTAATCAAAAGTTATTTAGATTGACAACGATTCGAAAAAGAAAAAAGAAAGGAAATTTGAAACATAAATCACGCAAATAATACAACTGGTTAAAAATAAAATTTATCTTCTAACAAAAAAAAAATCCATTAAATAAATCTTTATTATACAATAATCCACACTTACAGGGGGCTCCATTGTTGGCTTTTTACAAGACTTTTTCGCATTAATTAATTCAGTACATTATTACAATCGAAAAATTGAAACTTATGGGAAATTTTAACACTCAACAACCTTACATAAAGTACTGATTTAATATAAATTATTCGATATTAATTATAATTAGCACCGGAATTATTCTACTGTTGACAAACACTTTTAATATTCTAGAAGTTGAGCAAAACAATACCTGCTTTTAATCATCAAAAAACAACACTTTACTACTTTTTCTTGCTTTTGTGTTTGAATTATTGAAAGTAAATTTGTTCTTCGTAAAGACATAAAAGGTGGCACCTTTATTATTTACAACTCTCCAAAAACTCTATTCCGATACATTTCGGAATGGATTGAAAACAAGTCAAAAATGGGGGGAGCAAAAGTTACATTCCATTTCTCTCGAATGCAAAACATCACGTTTTCCTAATAGTATTTTTGTTTTTTTGTATAGATAGCTAGATAGATATTTAATATTTTCATTTTCCTCTTTTACACTTGCTGAATTGTTGTACAACATGTACTATTTTGTTTATTTTTAAATTCATTTATTTTACCATTCCCAATTCCGAAGCAGTTTTAGCGAAGGTGTATTGTTTGTTAAAAAGAAATCATTATACAGATTTAGTAATACTCAAGTAAGATTGGTTTACTTTATAATAAATAAAGTAATGTGCAATACAGTATTCATTCGAAGGGGGGAGGCATATTGACCGATCCCACGCAGTAGTAGATTTAAGCCACGCCTTCTACTGGCATTTAAAAAAAATGTATTTGATTCTGTCACCTGCTCAAAATAATAAAATCATAATAGTAATAGCAATTCTAATAATAAAAATAAATAAAGCCTAATTCTGTGCAAGAATGCGGAACCCATTGAAATGTAGTTTATCGTCTCGTATTATTGTTTTTTAACGAATTTTTCTAAACCAAATTGTCCAAAAATATAGATGAAAATGCAATTTGATCCACCCACACGCGATGAGGTTATCACTCACTTTCCGTTTTGTTTCAAATTGATTTTGTGCAGAAGTTGCAGATGTTTATAAAATTTAAACTTTACTATTCTGCAGATGAATTCATTCAAATCAATATATGACTATTATTAAATTAATGAGAAAAACTTTGCATGTTCTACGTAAAAATATATGAGTTTTCACATGGTAAAAAATAAACAGGAAAAAAGCTATTATTGTTATCAATAAATAGATTATAAGTATAAATTTTCATACCATATAAAGCGTAACATATGAATAAAAAGCTTCACAAATTTATTGCATTATTAATATGGACATTATTTTTCCCAGATTTTAAAGTTAAATTTTAAAAAAGCTATGTTTATATATTTCATAAGTTTTTTATTTATTTTTATTTTCTTCAACACAATACAATAATGAATGTCTGAGGTCCACAATTTTCCATAAGGTCTGCTTCAGTGTGAGATGAGACCCTTAGTAAAAACACGTGTTGTCTAACTTTTGAAAAGATATTTAATACTTATTCTTTTAATAAAATGAAACAACATTTAATATGCTCATGATGAAAGAAAATGTATCATTTCTCGTGAAAAGTTGCTTAGTTGCTTTAATATACTTTTCGATTCGAACTTTGGTTGTTTCTGGTTTTAGAATTTTCAATGAATTTGAGAAATTAAGTAGTAAAGAATTTTTTAAAAAATGAAGAAATTATGTCTAAAATTAATATCGTATTCTGTGTAATATCTAATATTGTTCAAGTTTAAAAGGTATAAATTGTTATTGTGTAAATAGAATTTATAAACTCAGATTTTAATTATTTTAAGATTTGAAAGCTGAAAATAATTAATTTCAATAAGTTTTATCTCCCTATATCTCCCCTCCTCCCATTTAAAAAACTGATTTCAGCTTGGAGTGGGGTTTGTTGAGTTTTAAAAAATCACCCGCCTTGTTCTTTCAGTTTTTTGTTGAATGGTACCTTTAAAAATATTTCAGTTACGTAAACACACTTACACACACACATATGTATTCAATATTCAACCAATGTTCGATACGTTACTAGTTCATTGTATGCAAACAGATGTATGCATTGTGTGCACTTTCTTAAATTGCTGCTGATTAATAATGTCCTAAAAAACCTCAATATTTTATTTTAAAAAATTCTGTTATGTTTATTCAAATACTCCTGCATATACATATTATATACATGCAAATATATTTCTTTATTTTTTTTTTTCAGATCACATAATTAAAAAATTTCAAAATATGTCTCATAGTAATTTTTGATCATATGCTCAAAAAAACGAAAGTTTAAAAATTAATCATACTTGCTCTTTTCAATGGCAGGTATAAACAAAAATGTAAAATGACAACTAGAATATGCACTGATCCCCAATTACCAATTAGGTTAGTTCTTATGTATCAATCAATCCATTCTAAAGGGCCGTGGTAGAGTGGTTAGGATGTCGAGCTTCGGATCGGAGGATCTTGGGTTCGATACCCGACCTGCTGAAATCCCACTATGCACATTTCGGGAGACATACATGTAAAATCCGTGGACCCTGAAGTCCCGAGGCAGTTCCGAGAGTACTGGAGGGTGGAGCTTTTCCCTTCCCTTTACTCTTAGGTCAGAAAAGGAAGGTGGCGTATTTGTGGGGCGCCATCTGGTGTCATCCAAGGCAAGGCCGTAGCCAGAAATTTTTTTCGGGGGGGGCCCTAACTTTGAAACACTTATGTTGAGGAAAGTTTCAGGGAGGAATATACATGCTACATTGCGAAAAATTTCGGGGGGGGGGGGGGGGCCGTGGGCCTCCCCCTCTGGATACGGCCTTTTGTAAACCATATTTCGTTTGATTTAAAAAATTTATGACATCACAGTATATGATAGATTTTTGATACCATGTACAGTAGGGGCATTTTAGACTATCTTTGGTGAAGTTAGGGCAGTGTTTTTGGGGGGCTTCGGCTTCTTATCTTAAATTTTTGAAACTGATCTTACAACCATAACGTTTTGACTATCTCTGAAAGGGGGGTCCGGGGGTTCTCCCCCGGAATTTTTTCGCAATTTAGCTCCTGAGAATGCAATTTTATGCCCTTTCGGGACGTTAGAGGAAGGAGTTTCAGAAGTTCTCCCCGAAGAAAATTTTCGAAACTGCAGTCTTAAAAATGAAGTTTCAGTCTATCTTTGTCAATGTTACTGGAGGCATAGACTGGATCGAGGGCTCTCCCCAGGAAACTTTTTGAAAACTGCCTAACAATGCAATTTCGAGATTCTTTAGTAATTTTAGAGGAAGCAGAAGGGAGTTTGGTTTGTCTTTCCCCGCAAATTCTTCAAAATAAATTCTTATCTTTTGGGCTACATTTGGTGTCGCTAGTGACAGTGTTCGATGTCTTTTCCCTAAAAGTGTTTCTGAAACTAAAGTCCTAAAAGTGTAATCTGTTTTCTTTCATTTTTTTTAAAATCTGTGATCTGAATTTTTTTCTCCGGGGGGGGGGGGGGAGGGGCAGTTGGTTATCTCTGAGGGGGCAGTGCCCTCCCCCCCTCCCCGGAGAGATGCCTGAAAGAAACACTGGTTGCATGTTGCATGATGAGATTATATTTTCAATTTCGCCCACAGAAGTATTACTTCAAAAAAAAAAAAAAAAGACGAGAGAGAGTTAACAGATAACATACGTTGTTTTGAGAATTAATTACTCCCTATTCCGTTTTAGTTTTGACAATTTAAGCAATTTATACTTATTCTCAAGTTTCAAGCCTTCCATATTTTGTCATAACTAAATGTAAATAATTAAAAACTGGATGTTTTCTTTTTCCTTAACCTAAATGCTGCAAACTCCTTTTTTTTTTAAGTTTGAAGTCAAAAAAAGCTGTATAACTTTGATTTGAAGTCGTAGACAATTATAAAGCACTTCCAAAATTATACATATCGCTCATGGGCTGCAATTACGGCACAGCTCAAAAAATCATGTTTTGAGATAAGTGGGTTTAAACTTTTCATTGCTAAGGAAAAAACATAAAAGAAATGCTTTAGATATTATTAAATCTTAAGGCCTAATATTGAATTATGAGTTATGCTAGTATTGCTGCTGAAAAAAATGTGTATTTTATATTTACAATCTGTTCTTAATCCGAAACGCGAGTTTTTTTGAGTTGTGCCACTATTGCAGCCCATGAGCGATATAATAAGAAGAACCAATCAAGATCTTTTTTCTTCAATGTAAATTTATGACTAGGCTAAGTAAAAGTATACGAGTAATTTTGTCGCGGTATTTTTCACCTTCGCAATGTTATTGTAAACGCTCTATGGGACCATTCATAAACAGTGTCACACTTTCTTTCAATATATTTGATCCCCCTCCCCCCTTTGTCACAAGATATCACTCTCCAACACGCCCTACCCCCTTTGTCACATATCACGCTATATTACATGAGCACATGTACTTGCAGTGTTGCAGTTCAGAAATAATGCACTTACGTTCAAGAATCACATTTTTAATTTTATTTTTTAACTTTTAATGACATTTGTGAGCATAACAATAATAATGATTACACGTGGGCTTAATTGGTATCAAATGAGATTAAGGTTAAAATAGAAAAAAAAGATAATTAGTGCATAATAGCAAAAAAAAAAATAATTAATTGAATTCTAAAAAAACACCCGCACTTATTTATCTTAAAAGTAAATACCTAAGACTTTCTTTTAAAATTTTAACTAGAAGTAAGTTCAAACCTTAATAAGCAGCGGTATTTTCAATATAAAATGAAATCAATGAAACTTTAAAATCAAATTATGAAAATAAAAAAACTTCAAAAATAAGTTTAATCGGCTGATTTTTTACATGTTTTTATAGAAATCAAAATGTGTAATGTCACACTTCTTGTCAAAATTGCTCGAACCCCTCTCCCCCCCCCCTCCCTCGAAGTAGTGTGACATCATCCCCTATGAAGTTAAAAAACGAAAAAAGAAAGATTAATATGCAGTTTCTCAGCATGTGAGGAAGAAAATACTAAGTTGAAACTAAAATTGCAAAAAAAAAAAAAAAAGAGGTGCAGCTAAAATATTATTTTGAAAAATACATAAAAATAATCATACCTTTTCTGCTACATTTCTACAGGGTTTCTTCCCAAAATAAGACAAAATACTTTACCTTTTCTTTTACTCATAATCAAAATTTGTACGCAGGCAAGCAAAGAAGACTTTTGCAAGAGCACACGAGCTCACTAAATTCCCAACTGCCTATGTCTGCAAGGCAAGGTCAAGGCATCCGCAAAGGGGAAGAACCCTCCCCCCCCCCTTGTCGGAAGAGTTTCGATGTTGATTCGATTTTACGAATTGCTAGTTTAAAAAAGAAAAGACAAAAAATAAAAAAATTTGTCCCAGCAATAACAGCACAAACATACACATCCCGCAATCGTAGTAGTAGACGAGGGGGTCCATTTAGGCATTAGCTCTGAAAGTTCCTTTATCTTCTACTTCCACAATGTGGGTAGTTTTAAAAGAGTCGCCATTTCCACGAATGTAACCTTCGGGCAAGGATGGACAAAGCACCTAACTGTTGTACGTATATTTATGGCAGATGTGGTGGCTTGCATTTTGCCAAAAAGGGATCAGTACATTTGCTGTTCTTGTTGTGTGGTCGGGTGATTAGAACCATATGTAGCCCTTAGGCAAGGAATCAATCCGTTATCTGTTGATGACACGACACGGGGGACCTACCGTCTTTAGAATTGAGGGAAAGCATCTTATTTTGAGTTCTGGTTTATAGACCCTGGATTTTTGAAGCGCCGTCTTGTCGTTTCCCCATTTGTAAAACAGAGAACCTACCCCCCCCCCCCCCCCACGCTCCCGAACAGGTTGGTTTGAGGAACAAAATTTTTTTTTTTTTTTTTTTTTGTTAATTTTTTTTTTTTTAGACAAGTTAAAAATTTCGAAAGTATTTCGGGGGGGGCTCGGGCCCGTCGGGCCCCCCCCCTGCCTACGGCCTTGATCCAAGGACATTAAGAGCCAAGTCGTACTACCACCGTTGTGGTGCTCATCTATAAACGGAAGGCTTAATTCCTAGTCACTTTGCGAAGGGGAGCTTGGATATCTAAGTGGCATTTGAAACAACAACAACAATCCATACTAAAAATTTTCCTTTTCTTAATGTCACAGTTAGTTGTATGTAGTTTTATGTTATGTATGTTAGTTTGAAATGCTTAAATTACAAACGTAAATTATCTTTCATTCAAAAATGCATATTTGGCACCTAATCTTTAGTACTATTTTCTTTGATGCAAAAAGTTTTGCCAATATTTCAAACGATTAAAACTGCTATTCATTCGAAAAATTCTTTTTCTTTGACAATAAAATATGTTATCTTCAAACTCTTAATACGTTTTTTATTTATTTATTTATTTATTTTTATTTTTGATTTTCTACATTTAAAGAATGGTAAAAATGTATTTAATACGAATCAAGGTTAGGACATAACTATTCAATTTTTGATTAGTTATGTGCCTAAAAGTGTTAAATTTAAAAAGGTCTTTTCGACACCTATTCTTTTCATATTAACATGCATGAGCTTTAGAAAAAGAAAAAAGTATTACAGCTGTTTTTTGGTGGCTCATGTACATAATTTATGCAAAAATCCCTTTAAAAAACTCAGGATTTTTGCACGGTGAATGATTTAACCATGATGTGTAACTACGTCACTTAAACAACCTGTGCAAACATATATTTATAAATTAGGTACTGTTTTTTTAATAAATTAATACATTAGTTTGTGAAAATAAATACATTGTGTGGAAAATAGACCGCATAATAATGACGTTTAAGTGATTTCCTTTTTGAAGATGAAAACAATTGCGTTCTGAAAATGAAAAAGATTTTATTTTCAGTCGAACCTCCAATAACCGGTTTAATTGGGACCAATCGTAAACCGATTAAGTAAAAATACGATTAAAGCGGAGGAAAGCAAAAAATGGGAGATATATTATACAATTTAAAAGAAAGTGGAAGTGTGTGACCTCGTAAGATTTTGAATAAGTATATGACCATTCGGGGCTGAATGCCCCGTAGGGATACCGGAACGTGTACCAATACGCTTTTTTTTATCTAGATGCTCCTCCTCCAAAAAAAAAAAAAAAAAAAAAAAAAAAAAACCTTTGCGACCCCCTCCCCCCAGAATTGTAAGAGAAATAAATAAAATGCAGTGATTTGCCGTTAATCCGAGCTGGCAGAATCTTGCTTAAAAAAACTTTAAACGGCTTTCGCAGTCAAAGCCGTACGCAGAAAATATTTTCCACGGATTTTCTTTACAACGGGCAAGAAAATGTATATTTTATTATTTTTGTTTACTTGAATAAGAAATAATTAAATGGTTCAAAATACTAGTGAGCAGTGACTGACTGAATACATAAAAGTGCGTGAATGATTGGATTAGGGAGTGTGCTTACGAATATTTAAATCATGTGATCACTGTACGTATTCATTTATATTCACTATTTTTTTTCCAATGCAGCAGGCATTTAAAGACATTATCCTAATGCCAAACAGAAATCAAGAGATGTAATGATAAAAACATAATTAGAAAAGAAAAACACATAAAATCAAGAAGTTAAATTGGTCAAAGAGTCTCTGGCCTCCCAATATCGGGAGTAGATGCAGCTCGATCTTCAAAAAGGCCGAACAGTCGAGGAGATGATCAACATCCATCACCGCACCACTGCAGCAGAGTGGGCAGGCAGGACTATCCACTATCTGGAACCTGCAAAGATGAGCATATAGACAATCATGTCTAGTCGTGAGACGGAAGGCAGCTACTGCTGCTTCTTGGGCAATCGGGGAGATTATGGATGGAATTTCTCCAAGATTTTTCCTTCGTCCGATCTTTTAGTAAAGACATGCGTCTTGTCCTAGGTATTTTGTTGATAACCAATGAGGTGGAATTATAAGTAACCAGGTTACATGGGTCCTGGTTAACAAAACAGCCTTTTTTTTGCCAATTCATCCGCTCTTTCGTGGCCAGGCATACCACAGTGTGATGGGATCCATTGTAAAACAACAGTTTTATATTTTTTACGCATCTCACTTAATAAGGATCTACATAGCATTAAGGACATAGAACTAGGGTCTTGAAAGCAGTTGGCAATGGCCAAAATTGCAGCCTGTGAATCTGAGAGGATGACGGCCTGATTGAAAAGAAGATGACGAGCATTTAGATGAGCTACTTTGATTGCCTCAACTTCACCATCGAAAGCGGTCTTGGCTGTTCCCAACGAAAGATAATGGGAGAAGTGCTCACAATAAATTCCAGCTCCGGCCACACCATCCATCTCAAGCTTTGAGCCGGCATTATATATATGTAACCATGTTTCAAGAGGGAAGCGATTGTAGATGGTCTCCATCCCCGCGCCGAACAATGCTGGGCAGTACAATCCTGGGATTTTGCGACAGGACTTAAAAGGTCCAGATGGTGTAGTATTCTACTAATCTCCAAAGGGTTTATGGGAGGTAGCAAAGGTTCAGTCCGGGAAGGTATATCAAGTCCATCCATCTCCTTTAAAACAGCTTGAAGAAAGCCGTGCTGGGTTTTCAGCCTGCGAGGTTCAGATTTAAACCACATATCATTACGAGGCAGGCGAATGATGGAGATTTCATTGGTATACAATAGTAGTGCGTCAATAGGTGTAGCTTTGATAGCACCAGTGATAAGACTGAAAGCTTTATTTTGTAGTCGTTCCAGCCTATCCGTACCTCCCTCAGATCCCAGCTTCGGCGCACATAAGGCCTCGGCTAAAAGGTGTACGGGTGTTTGGTGGAGAAAAGGTATTGTAATAAGAGGGGTGATATAATAAGTCCTAATAGGTTTTACTAAGTTCTTATAAGCAGAAAGTGTAGAGTTATGGTAGCACAGCCCCACCTAACCCCTGCAAGCCGTTTCAGCAGTAGCATACGCCTCTCAACCCGATGCTCGATGTCGTCAATATGCAATTTCCAAGTTAGTTTACGACCGAATGTCACCCCTAAGTACTTGGTACTCTCACTGCCAGAGAGGGATGTACTGTTAAAAGATACATGCAGTTGTAATGGTTGGTGGCATAGTGAAAAGGTTTGATAGGTCGTTTTCTCTGTTATCAATCATATTGTTTTCCAGAAAACCAGGAATGAAGTCTGGACAGGCGTTATTTAGGGAGGCTTCAAGTCTCTCTTTCACTCTGCTCTTAGGGCTAGATGTTCATACGACAAGGTCGTCAACATACATAAGTACACCGATATTTTCATCCATCAAAGACTGTATTAGCTTATCAACATACACATCGAGCAGCAAGCAACTTGACATAGCTCTCTGGGGGAGAACAGTATGCAAAGTCCTAAAACTAGACTGTGCGGTTCCTTATCGAATATTTATACGTCGCTGATCAAGAAAGTCAGCAAACCACCGCAGCATATTTCCCGATATATGTTTAAGTTTAGTAGTAAGTTTATATAGGAGCTTAGTTTTCGAAACAGTATTATATGCTCCCTTGAAATAAACGAATATAGCGCCCACAATGTTACCCCTATAGAGGTTGTCTTTAATACACTGAGAAAAAGTGGTGACAAGCTCCTCAGTGGAACGATGTTTCCTGAAACCACCCTGCGCGTGATGCAGAAGTCTCTTAGTTTCAAGGTGCCATTTTAATCTATTGGTAACAAGTCTCTCCATTAATTTTGCCAAGATGCAAGTCAAGGAAATCGGTCGACAACTATTAAAATCCGAAGCAGGTTTATTATATTCACTATTCATTCATTCATTTTTTATATTCACTATTAAAAATTCATTCATTCACTTTCATACTCACTATTCAAAATTCAATCATTCATTTATTCAAGCACTCTTTTTCACAATAGATGTGGATATATGTATTGGTTTTTTATGTACTCAAAGACGCCTCCTAATTGACGTTAATTCGGAAATATGGTCACCCAACAAATGCTGTTGCATATTTCAGCGCTTTTTCAAGTTAGTGCACATAAAGGCATATTACTAACCCCCTTTTTGTTCTACAGAAAGGTGAAAAACAAATGATTTTGTTGGAAAAATCGGGCGTCTCATGGTAAAACCCATTTTATATCTTTTGGGTCAGGGTTTCAAAATCTACCAATGTAATGCTTTTATGTTACTTTTCGTCAAAGAAAAAAAAAAAAAAGGAAAATAAAAAAAATGTATTTTTTTAGAATTTTTTATTTTGGTAATTTATTTATTTATTTATTTTCAAACTTGAAAGAATGGATGCCGGGTGTCAGCAAAGGATTTGCCACTGTCTGCGAAGGTTTAATAATCATTAGAAATATATATATAAATAAAACAAATGTTTTGTTTTCCATAAATTTTCATCTTCAACGAATTCCTGTTTGCACACAGGATTAAAGAATTAAGAGCGTTTGATAGCGGGGAAAATTGTTTGCAAATAAGTGTGCTTTTCCATGTAGTTTTTAATAAATAAAGCATTAATGTACACACATAGATCAAAAGCTTTATTTTTCATTTTCAGAGAACCGGCCGGGGGAGGGAGAAGGGCCGAGGCGTAGCTAGGTGGGGGCAAGGAGGGACAGCCGTCCCCGGGCGCAGCGTCAAGGGGCGCCAAATCAATGTTAACTAAACTTTTTTTTTAAACGCGAAAAGAAAATTATTTGAACTGAAGAGGTGTGAATATGTTCGACAAAAAAGTGGGAACACCGCAAACCATATCGGGAATGACCAATGTAGCACAGGAGTGCGTGGGAAATCAGACAAAGAATTTTGCGAAGCCAAAGTGTCCCATTTTCCTTTAGAAGTGAATGGTCGCTATAATAAAAATGAAAGTTGAAAGGTTTGCTTTTTAGAGCTATTTATCATTTAGGAAGCATAAAAGATTTTAAAGTTCCCTTTAGGGGCTCCCCTAGGCCCTTGAGAGCAAAGGGGGCGCGAAATCTTCAGTTGTCCCCGGGCGCTGAAAACCCTAGCTACGCCTCTGGAGAAGGGACGAATGAACACTCTAGAAGGGCGGATGGCGGTTAATATAACACATGTACCAATATTTCTTTCCAGCCGTTCATGTCGAATCAAACAACCGCCCACCAAGAATACATATGTTAGCAACTTAAAACAAAAGAGACGGCTTTGAAAAAATGCTCAGAACTCATAGGCGTAACTAGGGTTGGTGAAAGGGGGGGGTCAACTAAAAATGTACAGACCAAACACCAATAAAAAGTGTAAAAGAGTTGAAAATTTATTAGTCATAAATACTTGTCTCTAAAAACATACTCCGTGTTTATTTCAGGCATCTCCCGGGGGGGGGGGAGGGGGAGCTACCCCCTCGGAGCAAGTCAATTCCTCCCCCTCCCCCTGACAAAAAACCTTCAGATCACAAGTTTTAAAAAAAGAAAGAAAAGAAAAATTACGCGTTTAAGGCACTTTACTTTCCGAAACACTTTCAGGAAAGGACATTGAACACTATCACGAGCGACACCAAAAGTAACTTAAAAGACATAAGACTTTATTTTGGAAAAAAATGGGGGGGGGGGGGGGGAGAGTAACCAAACTCCTTTCTGTTTCCTCTAACATCACCAAAGTATCCCGAAATTGCATTGCTAGGAAGATTTCAAAAAGTTTCCTGGGGAGAGCCCTCGAAGCCTTGCCTCCAGAGTTAGCCTAAGCATTATAGATGTAAGACCAGTTACAAACATTTAAGTTGCAGAAGCCCCAAATACCCACTCCTCTAACTTCACCAAAGATCCAAACATACATCTACTATATATACATCAAAAAGCTATCATATTATATGTAAAAAAATTCCTATTAGCATCATTTCTAGTCATATATATCTATATATATGTATATATAAAGGGTATGATTTTGAAGCATGCACTGCCCTTCCTAATTCTTAACTCGCTCCCCCTGCTCCGGAGCCAAGGCAGTATCCAGAATTGTTTTCGGGGGGGCCCAGACTTCGACACACTTATGTTAAGCAAAGTTTCAGGGAGGAATATATGATACATTGCAAAAGATTTCTGGGGGGGGGGGCGGCCCGTGGGTCCCCCTTCCCTTCTGGATACGGCCTTGATTCACAAAAACATTAAACATTCATTACTAGATCTATTAGTTTATTTTTTAATTCAAATGCAATAGAATATTCAATATTCAGCGCTAAGCAATCTTCTATGTCCAGGCATTCATAATATTAAAACTGGGAAATAGTGGAATTTTAGGGGAAAAAAATCCAAATTCCCCAACAAATATGATCATCCCCACAGTAAATTTTTAAAAATTTTGTTAAATTTGTAGCAAAACATACCTCAGAAGTGGAAGCGTCTGAATTGAATTTTCTTTTTTTTTTTGGATGACGAACGTGTCCATCGCTGCAGTGCAAACATTATTATGTATCGAAAATAACTAAAAATTTAGCTTAAATATAAATAATACTTGATTGTAAATTAAAGTGCAGCATTAAACCGTAGCAGTGAGATTGGAAACGTTGAACGAATGATTTCCAGAGTCGTAAGGCAATCAGTGATGGACCATAATAAGAAAAAAAAAACATTTAAAATATAAGAGATGAGAGAACATCTGTAAATGAGAATGCAATGCAAATACAGTTCATGTTTTCCAATCGGCTCATCTACAAAAAAGATTTTACCAAAATGGGTGTTTGGACAGGAAGTCATAAATAAATACAAATTGCTCTTTAAGTTTCTTGATGAGCATCACTTCCTGGCTTGAGGGTTTAATCCATTAGGACAATTGTTGGCTAGGGGTCCTTTATTTTCAGACCCCAGCGCCGAGTTATCAGAAAACAAAACTCCATCATAGTAGAGAATATTTTCCACGAAACTTATTACTTGTGCGATTGTATACCAAAATTGCTGCCTTTGGGTAAAAAGGACATCAAGAAGGAAAGAAAACCATCTGGAGTGATTGAAAGGATCTCTGTTTGCGTGTGTGTTGTACGGGGATTGAAGCCACCTTTTGCTGTAACCCCCCCCCCCCAAGGTGATAAGGGGGTTGATTATAACCAGATGAAAAGTCCTCTTTATTATGAGCTGCATACTTTGGTCATGATCACAACCCTTCACAGAAAGAGGAAATAAAATCATATGCATATGTGTTTAATTTTCTTAGGGAAAAAAAATATGTGCTTTGCAAGGCCGTAGCCAGAAATTTTGTGAGCCTAAATGTGCCTCAATAAGTCAAACCCAAAGGGGGGGGTTTGAACCCCCAAAACCCCCCCCTGGTTACGCCTATGTCAGAACTAAAGGATTCTCTTTCTAACTGTAAATGTTTCGAGTTCGATATAAAAATAAAATTCCATGTACATTTGTAAAATAACCATTTTTAGTTTGTTTTAATTGTTATTTAAAAGTTACATGGAAATTTCTTTCCGTCCGATATGTTTACGTACAGTACCTAAACGGAACTATGGGATTCAGTGTCCTTTTGTAATTTTAAAATAGCCATGTTTCATTTCTTTTTTTTTTTTTACATAAAATTTCGGGAAAAAAGGTCCAATAACAGTTCTCTTGTAGGTATTAAGTGGAAATGTTTTCAAGTTCTATTAAATTTTTGTGTATACTGCAATTGTATAAGAATTATTACCGATAATTGCAGTTATTTTGAAGGGAAAAATATTTGTCTGGCTACAAAACAATCCATGGAGAAAGAACTAAATGTGTCACATGACATTCTCCTGAGGGACATTGGTTTTCAAGTATGGTTCTATTCATTGAATGCGCCTTCTTTCTTTCCACTCTCTTAAGGCTTTTGTGTTGTCATGGTGCCGGTAGAATTTTCGATTCAATTCAACGGCGTGCGAAAAAGTGGCGATTTTAATCAGTTGGTTTGCGGCCTGCTTGTGTAAGATTTTAATGCCCTAAAAGATGTTAGCAGTAAGTTTAGCTTAAATTTCTTTTTCGTATTAAAATTGGTTCTAATCTCTCGAAAGTTGAACGCAGTCAATAGTTATGGTTGTTTTTTTCTCACTGCGCATGTTATAATGTTAGCGAATTCGAAGAATAGAATTTCTTCTGTAACTTAAATGTTACCTAATAAATGATACTGACAGTTTTGGTCCGTTACTTTAACATGCATGCACTAAATCCAATGCTTAAAAAGTTGTTTTTGAGTGACTTTAATTCAAAACTTTAATATCACATACACAGCCATTCAAGATATCAGATATTGTTTCCGGATTTTAAGTAAACCAGTCACAATTTTAAATTGTTTTATTTTCCTTAACTTTGAATAGTATGGTGCGAAAATATATTGACTTCTAAAACCTATCTTTTCTTGTACAAACAAAGCTTTTTCTGGATCACCTTCCATGTATGCCTATTTCGAAATAGAAATTAACATTTTACAGGACAATTAACGCAACTAATAATTTTTAGTGATGTGATGCATCGACTTATTAGCTACCGAGTATTCAGGCGCTCGATTGCCGATTAGTTGACAATTCAAAATTGTATTCATTCTCAGTTAATAAATCTTCTTCAGGGCATTTCCACGATCATGTATGTGACATTTGTAAAAAAAATTAAACAAAATAAATTTTTTAAATGGATTGCAACTAAATATTATGAACTTTTTTTTTTATTTGCTAGAGGATCCTACACTAAATTTATATACAAATTTTTTCATACACATTGCATGAATTAATTAGATGCAAGATAATTAAATTGTATCTATCATGTATGGGACAATTTTTGGAAGTACCTTTCCACTTTGAAACTTTCACAATTAATTTCAGCAAATGTACAAAGATTTCAATGTTGATATTTTTTGTTTATTTAACATCTAAGCTGAAGTTAATAAAAACAGTTTTTTTACACTTCTTCAGATCCAGGTACATTAAAAAAAAATAAATAAAAACCAGGTATGTTTGTGACATGGCAATCATGTTTGTGAGAGTACGGAATTAATGCAATATTTAAAGCATAGCTTTGCTTGTATAAGTTCTTTATCAGTAAGAACTACACAATTATTTTTGACATATACATGATTTTAAGATAGAACATAATAAATTTATGTTAATTAAGGTTAATTTTAAAGTTTCATGTCTAACCAAATTGTGCATCGACAGGTTCATTAAACATTACAAATCTATCGGAAATTGTAGGCATTGGCAAGACTTTCACAATATCACTGCTAGAGACTTGATATTGTTCAGCGTTCTCTACATAAGAAAAGCTTGTTGCTGATACTTTCTTCAGATACGAGACAGTTAAGTCATGATTTTCATCTTCGTCAATCGAAACTTGACATACAAAATTTTGCCATCTTTTTTTCCCTGGAACTTTTACTAAAAGGAATAAACCTGTAACAATTACTTTTGACATTCGTTTGTTATATACTTCTAAATATTTTAAAATCAATGCGGTTTCTTTACAGCCACAATTGCTGTAAAAATGCAATTCAGAATTTTCAAAAAGAATTGCATGAATACTTTGTATTCCTTTCACCTCCTGTACTTTTGACCAATCTATAACTTCAGATTCTTCATCGATTTGATGTTGCATTATTGACATAACTGTGATATTAGGCAGAACTTTAGCAGCTACTCTCGAAAAATCTAAAGCTGTATGGATCGTTTCTCGTCTGGCCATAACCTCCGCACGCACTCGTGCTTTTGCTGACCCACCAATACCATCTACAACTCCTTTGCTATGAGAAGTGGCAGTATATTTCCAGCTTATGTTATGAAATTTTTCTTTTAATTTTAAATTTAGTTCATGTAGTAAATATGCCAGTACCGATTCTTAAATTCACTCGATGGGCCATCAGTCCAAATTATTAATTTTGATCTATTATTAGCTGGAATTACATTTAGGAGGTTGGTTAAAAACACTGTAACAGTGTTTTTACTTTTATTATTGGTGTCGGATACAATAAGAAAACACAGGGTATTTTGTGCATCAAACAATGCTGCAGTAAACAAAGTAACAAAGCTCAGACTCCATAATGCTGACTGCACCTGTCCCTGACACTCACACTCATGGAGTCTAACATGTTTAGCCAATCCTTTTTACTTTCATTATATGTACAATGTCGCATACATGATTAGCTTTGTCACAAACATGATAGCTTGTATCTCTGAAATGAATCTTCTGAAAAATTTATTTGACATAATATGACCAATTGTGCTTTGCATAGAGTAATAAAAGAAATTTGCTTTACAAATGACATACTTATAAGAATAAGAACAAGTCTTTATCATGTATTATGTGACATATAAATTTGATGTCTTCCATGGACATTGATTTAGCCAAAATCAATTCAATGAATGTCAATCTTTAAAGTGTTATGTAATATGTAACAACATGCTAATATTAGTTTACAGCATTAAAAAGATTAAAAATAATCATTATTAAGTTTAATTATTTTTTAAAGATGAAAGTTGAATACCTGAAATATGATCATTTTTAAGAAACCAAATTTGAAGCATTCACTTTAAGGCTTAAATATTTTTGTACATAAATAAAAACAACACCATTGGAAAGAGCATGTTTTTGACATACAAAAATGATTGTTGCCCATTAAAAGAAAAAAATTTTCGCTCTGGTTTCATTTTTCGTGGAACGGCCCTTCAGCTGGCAATTTAAAAGTCGTCAATTTTTTAGTGCAAATTAAATTTTTTTGACAGTAATAGTTAACACTTAAAAAATAATTGACAAAAGAACAATCAGGAATATTTTCTTGGAACATTTTCTAAAGATCAGATTTGAAACAACAAATTCTAAATTTATTGTTGATGTTTCAAAAAGGAGCTGAAATAAATATGAACTAATTTAAGAAATACAGTGGAACCCTGCTATTTGTCTGCCTTGCTATTAGTACAACTTTTTCAAGTAAAATTTAGCTCTCCATTTTCACCAGGGCTGGGTTTTTGCCGGCAGAAAATGGTTTCTGCCGTGCCAGTGGCAGAAAGTGGTTATAACCGGTTTTAACCGGCAGAAACTGGCAAACAGTGACACAAACATTTTGTGACATTATCTGAGAATTTTTTAGTAGTATTAAATTCCCAAAGTACAATTTATTCAGAATAAATAACAAATAAAAAAATATTGTGGATAGTTTTAATTAAAAAATAAATTTGTATTAGGAAAATGAGTAATGTCGTCTTTAAAAACAAATACTGGTTACAATGAAGATTTTTTTAATTTAGTAACTTTTGTATCCACAATAATGACATTTCCAGCAAAGAAATGCTGGTTTGGAAAGAATATTTTAAAGCTTTTCTTTCATTCAGAACAAATTAAGAAACAGTCTGGGTTCAGAAAGGTGAGCAAAATTAGCCGTATGCTATGAAATGCTGTGTTAAAAGCGATAGTGTATTTGAGTTCGAGTGGTAATTTTGTAAAGTAATTGTAAGAGATATTTCATTTTAAAAACTTTCTCTGATATTTTATGTGCTTCAATAATTTACTGATATATTTTTCTCAAGAACCATTTCTATTTGTACGTAATAGATAATCTTAAAGTTATTGCCATTGCATTGTATTATTTATTAAAAAATACTCTGAAAAGTGATTTGTTAAAATCTCATAGAATTTTTTGTAATTTTTTTTATTTTTAAGTAGAAATTCAACTGTAAACAATAATATTAATAGTTAAACTTGTACAGCATCAGATTACCATTATGATTTTTTTTCAAGTAAAAGAAAATTAGTGTTATATAAACAAAGTATATTTATATGATCATTTTAAAACTTTTTACTACTTTAAATAACATTCATTATCTTTAGATTTAATTTTTTACCTAAGTGTTTACATATCAAATACATGTGTGAATTATGAATCGCAGATTAAAGTTCTTATTAGTATTTCTTAGTTTCTGCCAGTTTTTGCCACTTACTGGCAGAAACTAGTTTCTGCCATCCCAGTTTAAACCAGTTATAATCACTGGTTTTAACCACCCCGGCAGAAACTTACCAGCCCTGATTTTAACTTGTCTGCTATTCGTACAAAGTCAGGGAACAGGGTTGCCAGTATTTCCTTCTTTAAAGAAAAAATAAAGAAATTATGCTCTTTTTGAACTTGTTTGGTGTTTTGGATTTTTTTTACTTTAAATACTTTTTGGGATTTTATTGACAGTTTTAACAAACAGGATATATATTTTTTATTTTTCCACTTTTTGCAGAATTTATTCTTTTTCTTCCTTTTAAAAAAAAAAAAAAAAAAATAGTACGGCTTTTCTTTGGCCTTTTTTCAGAACGGTTTGGCTTCTTGAGACCCTTTTCATCTAGCAGCCTTGTCTTCAGCACAGTCGCGTCTCTCTTTCCGTGTGTTACACTTTATCCACGCAAGATCCGTGAAACGTTTCGACATTTTATTGCTATTTCCAGGGTCCGACAAATCCCGGGCGACTAAAAAAAATGCCTTGGTGACTAGTTTTTCAGGTGCGACTATGTTCACAAATGAAAATATTATAGCTGGCTCCTAAAAAGTTTCCCTGGCTCCTAAGATTTTCGCATTTTTGTCGGGCTCTGGTTATTTCTATTTAAAATAGGGCAAAAAACTGGATTCAACAAAGCCTAAAAGGAAAGCAGTGAAAACCACAATTAAGTTAATAAAAGAACTCGTTGCAAAGTTTGAAAGCAGAAGTGCACAGTACTGTGCACTTCTTTTTCATAGGTTTAAATATGCAACCATCTGTTGTCTGGAACAGATTAATCCAATTTATTGTATCTCAGGTGAAAAAATAATTCGCTATTCGTACAACTCGCTATTCGATCTGCCTCCTAGAACGAATTGTGTTCGAATAGCAGGGTTCCACTGTACTTGAGAAGAGAAAAACCTTGTTGGAGTTCCAGAATTTTTTCTCAAGTTTTAGGCACCAACCTGTGCAGAAAATCTAGGTAGCCGGATGTTCAGTATTTGTCAAGCACCAGATATTATGTGTGTATTTACTGTATATATATGTATATTGTATATGTGTATATTATCTGCATACATTCACATGTACATATATTTATTTATTTATTTTTTAATAGGAGAGCGCTGTCAAGGTACAAGAGTATCGGGATGTTACCCGAATTGAGAGGATCGGAGCACATTCACACATCCGTGGTTTGGGTCTTGAAGACACATTAGACCCTCGTGGGGTAAATTTTTTTTTCATTCTTGATAAAATACTTTCTTTTTATTAGTCATGTTATTAAAAAAATTATGGTGTGATAAAAATATAATGTTTCTTTATAGCATAACTTGATTTTTGTCGTAGCATTGTAATATGCTTTTAGTTCAATTACCGCATTAGTGAGACTTTTCTCCTCTATCCTCTCTCTGTTAGCTTGAAACATTACATTTGTTTCTCTGGCATGAGGCATGGATATATTTTAACAAATGTTGAAAGGGAAAAAAAAAAGAATTAAAAAAGTTTTAGGTTTGTTTTTATTAGCCCAGGCCCAAGCCGGTCATTTCACAACTTTCCAGGAGAGATGAGGTAAAGGGCACAAACTGTATGTTGCATGAATAAACAGCAAAAAGCTTCCCAAGTTGGTGGTGGTGGGGGGGGGGGGGCTTTGCCCTCCTCTAGAAAAGTTTGCAATGACGGGCGGGCCTCTCTTTTTTTTTTTCCTGTCATGCCCCTGGAAAATATTATCCATAGCAGAGTTTTTCAACGGGGCCACAGAAAAATCTAGGGGGCCACAAGAGAAAATATGAAAATAGGGGAGTTATGAACCATGTGAAAGGGGCCATGACAGACTTATTTCAAGCTTCTAAAATCTTTCACAATAAGGGTGAAATATTCCATACAAATATTTACCAAATCTTTCAGAGGTTACAAGACAAAATTGTCTATCTTAATTTAAGAAAAAATAAATAAACCCTTAACTTGCGGAGCAGCGCTAAGTATGAAACTCCTTATGTGACGTGGTTTTCATGGGGGGGGGGGGGGGGAGCTAAATAGAAATTTTTTAGTAATTTTTGTATCCTATTTTATGTATGATCAAGCAATAAATAAAATGGCATGGTGAAGGGATATCCAGTTTCCGGGCTCTTCTTAAATAAGTGGAATGCGATCCCACTATTCGAAAAATTCAGTTTCCGGCATGTTGAATTTAATGTTTAAAATTAAATTGATTAGCATGTGCTTGGAATTTTTGAATATTTAAAAAGGTGTATAGAATTTATGGGGTCTCAAAAATCAAAGCTGGATATTGGGTGCGGATTCGTCAGACATGGGACATTGAATATTCGATGTATCCCTCATTCTGACCTTGCCCTCCCCCCCTTCAAAGGAAATCCCAGGTGCATTACTGACTATGGTACCAAAGGGGACGCCCAGCTAATCAATCTCCCGGTGGGAGTGAGTCGTCGATAAACTTCACTTACCCGTGCCCGGGGGAGGGCAGCCCTAAGGCATAGGGTAGGGGGGGGGGTGAGGTAGAAAGGTACCGAAGGGGAGCCACGGAAGAATTTAGCGCTTCTAAGAGGGCCACAAATCAAAAAAGGTTGAGAAACCCTGGTCTAGAAGACAAGTTATCTTGTTCCTAGAAAAAAGGTATATCATCTTGGAGGAAAATATATTGTACTTCACGATGTACTTCTGCTTCTTTAGATGGCTTGTCAAAATGGTTTGAAAAGTAACCAGAATTGCGTAAAGTCTCCAAACTTTTGAATTTCTTACTCACGTTCACTTTCAAGCATCTTTTTGATATGAAGCCACTAATATTTTTAAAATTAATCGCAACATTTTTATATTTTCATATCCCTATTTCCTTTTCTTAATGATATACTTTGAGCCCATTAATTTCTCAATTATCAGGGGTCGATCCAGCATTTTTAACAAGGTTCTTTTGTTGTGAATTTTAGAAAGATTTTTGAAAAATCAAATAGTTTTGTGAAAATCAAAATTTATACATATTGTGATATAAGTTTTTATTATTTTAAGCCACTTTTTAGTTCAGAATTTCGGAAAGGGTCCATTTTGATTAATTGGAATTTGTGAAGTGTTCGAAAATAGACCCAAATTTCCTCTGGCATGACCTCTGATAATGCTAACATGTTTTATCTACATCCATGCTGTATGTTACATAAAATTTGTAATTACAGAATTCACAAGGTATGGTAGGCCAGTTGCCTGCTAGGAAAGCTGCAGGTTATATACTTGAAATGATAAAGGAAGGGAAAATAGCTGGAAGAGCTGTGTTAATTTCTGGGCAGCCTGGAACTGGAAAGACAGCAATTGCAATGGGTAAATATTTTGTTTGCAATCGTTTTTTTTTTTTTTAAATTAGCTTGAAAAGTGCAGTAAAGCCTCTAAAGTTGACCACCTTTGTAAGTTGAACGCCCATCTAAGTTGACCACTTTTGTCAGGAACGGAATTAGCCCTTCACCCTCTATAAGTTGACCACCCATCTAAGTTCATCACTAAAGTGCTGCACTGCAAGTGGTCGACTTACACAGGTTTCACTGTACTACCTTTTTTCAACCTTACAGCAATCCTACACTTCCTATGAATCTGAACATTTTCTTATATTTCCCCCCTCTTTCTTCACTTTACCGACTGTGCTATACCAGCTTGTCATTGCTCCTTGGTTGTTTCCTCCTTACTAGAAGCATTTGCATTTTTGTTCTACGACATACATGTGTTTTTTTCGCTAATTAGTAGAATTCCATGAATTTAATTCTGGGTCATTTGATTTAAAATTGCATTGGAAAATATTTAATACTTATTTATTTGGTGTTTCAATAAGAGTTGAGCTTAAGAAGCCTACTTCTCCCTTAAATCCGGGAGAATGTTTAGATTTCCAAGATGCTCAGGAAGATTTTTCATTCTATTGCAGTGCATACAAAGTCATCCCCCTCCCCTCAAATTTGTGCTTCATTTTTTTTCCGTTAAGAAATTATTCTACTTAAATTCGAGTGTGTACTTTTATTTTAAATTTTATTTCTACAGAAAAAAAAACCACAATACGTAGGGTTGGAAAGTGAACGAACACCGTATTTTTTTCGAATATATACCTTCATCAAATAAGTGCCCCCCCCCCCCCCCCCCCTTTGAATTTCCTTTAGGTGGAAATGTCAAACATTTGCAATCGTCCTCGTTGCAATTTTCCTCGATCTAGCATTTTTTCATGGTGTTGGTTTTTTGTGAATTTTAAAGAGATTTTTGTGAAAAATCAAATAATTTTGTGAAAGTTGAAAATTTGAACATGTACTAATAAAAAATATATTATTATTTGCCACTTTTATAATAAATAAAGGCGTGAAAAGTATGTTTTGGAAGCTGAGAATTTTGTGAAGGGTCTGAAAACGGACCCGAATTTACCCTGGTGCAACCCAATTTTCACCCCTCAAAATGCTTATTTTCCATTTTTTAAAAAGAATGAGTTTTCAAAATGGCACATTGCATTTAGGCGTTAAATTTTATTTTCAATATTTAAAGTTAAAATGAAATTATTCAATCTGAAATAAATTAATTGCCAAAAAAGAATGAAAGAAAAATTAAAAATGAAAGGCAAGGTGTTGAGGATTTTGATGGGACAGAACAGCACTCCTGTGACATTCAACAAAGAAAACTTAAGTTCGAGTTGAAAGAGGATGAATCAAAGGAAGATTTTTTTTACGTAAGAAAAGGAGTAAAAATTTATTAATTTTTGTAATGAAGCAGTTCATTTAAGTTTGTTTTCTTGCTTTATATTAAAAACATCCATTTCAATTTTATAAAAAAATCATTCTAAAGATTTAAATGATCATTTAAAAATACTTTCATTTCTTGTAAAGTAGTTAGTACATCAAGTTAAGAAAAAAGTCGGAATAAAAAAAAAAAGATTTTTTACATTATGCCATCAAAATTAAATCATTATTCTCTCAATCATCATTCTCTTAACTTTTGATGCATAGACTGAATTTTATGCAAAATTATTGTCCTAAAATTCAGTCATAATCATTTATTTTCAGGCCTGGCTCAAGCATTAGGTACTGATACTCCTTTTACTGTGATATCTGGAAGTGAAATATTTTCTTTAGAAATGTCTAAAACAGAAGCTCTAACGCAAGCTTTCAGAAAGTCTATTGGAGTTAGAATTCAGTATGTATTAAAAATTCATTTTTTTCACGAATGTTACTAAATGCTTTAATATTTGATAATGAAATTGAATATTACCCTGAGTTAAAGCCCGGAAAATGTTGATTGTACTTAGATGTGGGTTTTGAGTAAATACACACTATATTGGGTGTTATTTGTAAATAGTCCTTTATATAGGTGAAAACTGAGAAATTTGGTTAGTTTTGTTAGTAGCTACTTTTTAAAAATGCTGATGAGAATTGGAAACTAATTCTAAAATTGTTTAGAAAATATTTATTTTCTAAAAAAATTATTGAAGTAAAACTAGAAATGAGCAGATTTGATTTAGCTCATGTTAAAATGTTTTAGAACTTTTAAAATGATTTAAATATGTGCAGGATCCTGTATCATTGAAACTTGAAGTACACAAGTAATTTTCGGTGAAGCACGTGTTCAATATTGGCACGTTTCCAAGGGAAAAACAAAAAGAGGGGATTTGCTCACAAAAAGGGGGGGGGGGATTACAGTAGGATATGCTAAAAAGTGATCGTGCCGGAGTAGCGATTTATGATGCATTTTTTAATTTTCACTTTTATTACGTTAATCGCCATGTGGCAAGTGACGACTGCTAATTTTTACCCTCTTGTGTGGGATGTAATTTTAGAAAAATACATCCACAGAAGATATTCTTTGCACCTAAGCTCCACATTTCCGTCTAGCTTTTAGACATCTTCCCCTGAAATTTCAATTATTTAACCAAATAAAAGGACTGGTGCTTTTTTTGATATATTTTAAGCAGACTTCACAAACTGAGGACCTCAAGAACTTGAGATATTTATTTTGTTACACTTATAAAAACATTATACAGTATGGGACCCCAATTTCGGAATCCCAAAATCCGGAAGACCCAAAAGCCAAAACGTTTTTCGAATTTCGAAAAAAAATCGGTAGCTGAAAAAAAAATTTTTTTGAAAAAGAAATCGGTAAATGTTATGCATCGTGTTTTGTTTTTGGAAATGGGCGTTTTAAAAAGAAGGAAAAGAAAATGTAATGAATATGTTTAAGATTGGAAGGGTCTTGTTTTCAAAAAAATTATTTCATGATTTTCTGGAAGGGGTTTGTTTCACAATTAGAGTTTTTATTAATTGTTGGTGTAATTCTGAGTCAATATCATCAAATTTTGCTGTTTTTGTTTCATGTAGTTATCTAATTTTTTTGGCGTTTTCTTGTAGTTCTCTAATTTTTGTTTCTTGTAGAGCTCTAATTTTTTTGGCGATACAGAACATTCGCGAAATTGAAAATCCGTGTTTCTCGCATTTTCCCGATAGTCTGATCTTTTACTACAATTTAGTGGCTAGAAAATATAAAATCATATCAAAATTTGACCGAATTCTTTTTTTTTATTGTTTAATTAATGAGGTTAAAATAACATCGGGAAAAGTCTAGACGTTTTGATGCTTTGCGTCCGAATGTAAGCCTACTCCAACTATGTTTTTTGTGCTAAATTTTGCGACTTATAGGCGAGTATATAATATACGGTAATAAAGATGCTATAAATGAGCAACATGCTAATAAAAAGTTCCAGAGCAAATTATATGGGCTCTGATGCAACTTACAAATTTTTTTTTATGAGGACCCAAAATCCAGCAAGATCCCGGCCTTGAGCGTTCCGTATTTGAGGTCCCAAACTGTATGTTAAACATTGTGCAAAAAAACATTTTAAGCTATTTCCATGGTAGTAGGTATTTTTTATTAATAAAGATAAATAAATTTTTCATGCAAATGATATTTACTGCTACCAGGAATAATAGTAAATGAAAACTACACGAATTTAATTCGAATTCTTTTGCTGTCAAAAGTTGGAAAAAAAAAAAAAAATCAAACAATTGTGTGAATTTAATTTTACATTGAGTGCACTTAAATCATTTTTCTATTTTTATAAATGAAATAACTTGAAATATTTTTAACTTTCCTTAATTTTAACTTTTAGTTAAAAAATATGTTCATTCCATTGTAAAAAAAAAAATCTGTTATTTATATATAAATTGATTTTTTAAATGCATAATTGATTTTTTAAATGCATACAAGTGAGAAAAATGAACCTCTCATTGTTGTATAAATTGTGAAGAAAATATAAAGTTTTCTGTATCTATTATTTTAAAATACTGGGCTATAACTCAGTTTTTTTTATTCAGAGAGCAGTCATGTACTGAATATTCAGCTTCATTATTATTGCAGTGATGTATTATTATAATATCAGTTTTTTCCTATAGAGAAGAAACGGAAATTATTGAAGGAGAAGTAGTAGAAATACAGATTGACCGACCAGTTTCTGGAACAGTAAGTAGTAAATTTTTGAGTAAGATTTTATGGGTTAGGGGGGGGGGGCCAATATGAGATTCACTATATTATTTGTGAATAGTGATACATTTTGGTTGGAAACCAAATCTGTACCGAGCTTTGAAAAATAGGATCAGAACCGAACTATCGTCGGAGCCGAGTCTGGTTTACAGTTTAGCTATTTTCCCCCTCATGGTGATATATTTAATCCTTCAAGCGTGGACCTCATTCAACTTGCTTGCGCGAAAAAGAGAGGCAGAAAAATTCTTGAATGCAACTTTCTTTCCAAGAAAGCTCTCGCAGCTTCAGTTTTAAAAGCACATGCCTTTTTTACCTCCCCCTCTCCTTATGGCGGGTCTCTACTGTCGATCAATAAGCTAATCCTACCATTGTAATATCGAAACCTTTCACTTACACCTCGGTCTAAACAGCATTCCATTCTCAGTGAGTACATTCCAGGTTCTATTTTGAAATTTTCCTGAATGTTGAAAAGTTAAAAATGAAAGCATCATTGTGTTTCATTCATTTGAACATGCTTTACTAAAATTGGAGAAAATTACAGTCTCGGCTTATGTTTCTATTTAATATCAAACTACAGTTGGCTTTTTATTTTACAGT
The DNA here is from genome assembly GCA_038502835.1 of Octonoba sinensis. Taxonomy (NCBI): domain Eukaryota; kingdom Metazoa; phylum Arthropoda; class Arachnida; order Araneae; family Uloboridae; genus Octonoba; species Octonoba sinensis. Next base: position 83,858,825 of record CM076605.1, on the reverse strand, counting down.
AAAAATAAGTTGTAACTTTAAGAAAATGATTCTACTATACTGCAAGTTTTATTTCTTTTCTTGCCAAATAAAAAACCATATACGATACTCAATCAATGTTCCTCATCACTAAGACAGACTGTAACCTTTCAACAACTCAGAAAAAGGTTTGAAGCCTAAAAAGTAACATAATCTAGAAATTGTGTATTTGTTATTGTCATTGATTACAAATGATAAATATATATCAAAACAAATTCAGAAAGCAAATTTTTTAAAGCAAAAGTATGAGTGCAATACTGTAAATAAAATTTGCAACGTTTATTTGATGAAATATGGTTTAAAATTTGATGGAATTGAATTATGAATATAATTCTGCTAACCTGACATGCATATATTTTATAAGTACTTAAGTCGTAGGCATCGCTATAATAAAGACTTATTTAGAAACACCCTTAAATAGCACTTTTTTCTTTATCAAAAGTATCTGCAGTTTGATTTTGCCATGATAAAAACTTCTAAAATCAATTTAATGACATTGTCAAAAAAAAAAACAAACTTGCATTAGTTTTGTTACAACGCATTAAATAACGTATGTTAATGTGTATAAACGTTACGTATATGTGCAGGGACTGAAAAAAGTTGAAAAATCTTAGGCGCCAGGGAAAATTCTTGGGAGCCAGCTCGAAGAATCATTTCTTTCACTTTTAACACATTAACAGCAAAATGGAATACTGGCTACTCGTAATCGCATTCAGCTATTTTACATATGTTGTCATTTTGCAGTGAACAAGTTAACTATTCAACGAAAAAATTGAACTAAGAAAAAAAAAGCACTTTGAAACTGTAATTACAAAAATTAAATAGAGACAATGAAATTAAACACTAAAGCAGTAGACAAATTAATATTCTTACTTTTAATACCAATATGAAATATGAAATAATAAAATGAAATATGAAATATAATATGAAATTATATACATTCATTAACAATGCCTTTGATATTTAGCTTTAAAATACCACTTGTCAACTGATTTTTCAGGATTGAAATCCTTTAAAGATGGTCCATTTAAATTTATGAACATTAAGCTGTTAATACTATACTGTTTTAAGTTTGTACGTAGTTTAGTTTTGATAATATTCATCGTACTGAACCCTCTTTCACAACAAGATATTGACACAGGAAGTGTTACTACAATGGCAAGGAGATTTGTCATATGTGGGAATCGATCTCTCATCGAAAAACACCTTTCAAAAAGAGAAATGATTGTTAAATTTTTGCCAAGAACTTTAAATTCATACCATTCGTCTAAGATATGAGTAATATCATCTTCTTCGATATCAAGACAGCTGGCAAAATGTTGCGAAAGCAATTTTACTTCGCTTTCTCCAAAATTGCTTAGATCTTTGCCTTCAGGCCATCTAAAAGTGTCAAATATACTAGTTGCTATTATCATTTCATTTTCATTTTCTATGAATCTTTCTTTCAAATGTTTTACCCCTGCTTCAATGATGTTATCTCTATCAGTGGAAAAATGTTTGTCAAATATATCAGACAACTGCACATTTTGGTACATTCCACTTGATGAAACATCATTCAAAAACTTCTTTTCATTTTCTGCTTGAGTGCTTTTAAGTTTTTCTAATTTATGCAGTGCTTTTTCAACATGAACTTTAGTTTGACTTAGCAAACAATCTGCCTTTTGGAAAATTAGCGAAAGTTGCTTAAATATACTTAAATAGTCACATAAAAAGTGCATTGTTATCAAAAATCTGAAATCTTTTAAGTTTTTCAGGAGTCCTATGGCAATGTTGCCATCTGCACCTTTTGCTTGAGTAGTGCTTTCTAGATGAACAACAATAGATTTCTAGTCCCTGATTACAGCTCTGAGTGTTCCAACTTTGCTTGCAACCCATCTTATCTTGTGCAAATACATCAACTTGACAAATTTTTCTTCTAGGGCTTCAGAAACCAGCTTTAACTCTCTTAAACGTTTAGGAGAGTTCATATAAAATTTATAAAGAGTTATGAGTGTAGAATCTATATCGTTAATTATTTTACAATGTTTAATTGATTGTAAAACACTCAGCTGAAGTTTATGGGCTGCACAATGAACTGTTACCAAATGATTCATTGTGTTAGATAACTTTCTTCCTACACCTTTGTGAACCCCTATCATTGTGGCAGCTCCATCAGTACCAAGACCAATTAAAGTGGTGGAATTCAAAAGGTATTCCAAACCTAATCTTGAACATTCCTCTCTAATAGCTTGGAGATAACCATTTGCTGAACAATTTTTAAGTGGAACTATAGTTAAAAAAGATTCTTTTACTTCTGTGTTAACAATGTAACGCACGTATGTTATAAGTTGTTCTTCATCTGATTTATCTGTAGATCCATCAATTAAAATGCTAATATATTTAGCACATTTTAATTCACTAATGAGTGCTTCTCTCAGGTGCTCAGCAATTACAGAAACGAACTCCCGACACATTTTCTCATTAGTGTACTTGTCCGAGTCAGTCACATCTAATTTTAATAGCAACATCACTAACTCTTTAAAATCACTAAATGGCCTGTTGTTTTTTGCTAAATAATAAGCTGCGTTATAGTGCAGATAAATGTGCAAAAGATTTTTGATCAATAGATTTGATGCACTTTGCTATCGGCGTGTCGTGAGGTTTTTCTTTCGCTAGTTTTGCTTCCTCACACTGCATATGTTGTTGCGATTTCCCGTGGTTTTTAAATGTTTCTAACTTAAAATTTGATGAAAAACCCTGTACAAGTTTAGAATTACGATCGCTGAGATTTGGAAATAAATTGCATACTAAACAGCTTGCGATTCCTTCCTTGTATTGCAACCAGTCCAAATCTTTCAACCACGTTTGTTGAAATTTCCTTTTTCCATTTTCTAACTTCTTGGGTTCAGCTTCTACACATTTTTTGTGCTCTGAATTCAGTTTTTCAGAAACTTGATTGTCGCAGGAATCCGATGAATTCCGGCTTTTACTTTCAGAATCGTACGGAAGATGCTCTTCCGTACGATTTCCCTTATCCGAAATTGAAAGTTTTTCAGACTTATCAGCACAGAAAAAGCTATCAATTGTTACTTGTTTCTTACAAAATAAATCTCCCTGCACACTTCTTCTCTTCATTTTAATCCTATCTTCATTAAAAGAAAGAAAAAAAATAATATTCAGCTGATAAAAAAAGCAGACCACGTGGAAAACTACTACATGGTACGCGAGCGCGGCTTGCAAGAACTAACCGGCCTGGCGTCTGTGGAAAGAATGACAAAATCCGATTTGCCCGAGTGTGGGGAGGAAACAAAGAAAAGTGGATTCATGGGAGTCGGTGAAATATTTCTTTCTGCCTGCAATCTGTAACGATGAAATAATAATAATCTTTAATAATAAAAAATTAAATTAAGAAATGACGCTTTATCTAGACCTATAAAATAGCACCATCATAGTTTGTTTACTTTGTATTTCCCATTAATGCCGGCAGCTGTCTGTTTCGCTGATTCAAGGTCTCATTCAACACACGGGTAGTCAAAAGGTAGTCAAAAAGCGCCACTGAACTCGAATGAAAACATTTTTTGTCGGCTCTCCGTACTTTGACCCTGTTTACATACACAGGGAAAACGGTCGGAAGAAGGAGAATTTTCGATAAAGAGTGAGCTTGCCATATCATCAGTGTCACGGGTGCATAAAATAAAGCACTGTTAAAAATAAATATATGCACACGGAATTGTTTTCGAATTTTTTTTTTTTTTATTATTATTAAAAAAAAAAAAGTATTTGAACAACACGTTGTTGAAAAAGTTAGTCGCCAGGGGGAATTTTTTAGTCGCCCGGGCCTGGCACCCGGAATTTTCGGACCCTGTGAATGTACATATATATACATAAGAAGAAAGTCAGAATTTTTTATTATTTATAAAAACCTGAAATCGTATGGTTTTATGTTAATGAAGTGATATTATGAAACAAACCTAAACACTACTGATTACAGAAATAAGTCATCAGAAGTTCCATAATGAAGCGCGAACAAACATATTTTGTTGATGCTTGTAAATTCAGTTCCTCAGTAGAAAATGTGCAGTATACTGCTCGAAAGCAAATAATTACTATTATAATGTAATGAGTGATGTAAAATGCTAAGTAAATTAAAGAACCAACTTTATAAAATAAATATGAAAACCTATTAAAAAAATTAAGATACTGAAACGGCATGATAAATTTTAAAACAAGGTGCAGCACAAAGTCCTACATCGCTCTTTGCACCGAAACCTTGTTTCGCGTCTAACGTGCTTTCCATTGTCATTTGCTTTTGAGCAGCATACTGCACATTTTCTGGATGGATATTTTTTACATCCAGATGTTTCTTGTACATAACTGGGAAAATGTCTGCCTATCAGCCTTGCTACATTTTTCGTAGCTTTTACTGTGTAAGATGCTGGAGCAGCTTGCTCCCTCACTTTCCTCGATTAATCTCTCGATTAATCTCAACCGAAACTCTACATGAGTTAAAGTTCCCTTATTTTTTTTTTTACAAGACAAAGGAACTCTATTCTATTTGGCTCGTTAGATATCGGAAATTTATTTGTAATACTTCCGCTGCTGATTTCTGGTTACGGGATAGTAAGAAAGACATTGCTCGAAGTGGTCAACACCTCCCATTGTTTTATTGTAGAAAACGACTGCTTTGGGTTTTAGTGTGACGTCCAACTTTTTACGTTTTGCTTGAACTTGCACCATTTCACTGTTGTGGAATGTGCTTAACGTAATCAGCGGTTTTTTATCCTTCCATTGCATGACAAATTTTTCCTTTTTGGTAGGTCATAACTTCCCCCTTTCCCGCTTTTTCGTAATTCAAAAGAGGAGGCAATCCCTTTCTGTTTGGTCTGACTGTTCCACAAATATGTTTTCTTCTTAATTAGTCTCTCAGCTAACTCCGGTGAGGTATAAAAATTGTCCGTAGTTAGGGAGTATCCTTTCCCTTGAAGGTCACTTAGCATAGTTAGGATACTTTTGGTTGACAGTCCGAAGCGCTTGTATTCGGACTGAAAAAGTTCCCTTTCCCATATAAATAAGGGAATTCCATATATATCCGGTGTTCGATTCGCAAAGCTGGAACAGTTTAATTCCAAAATGTGCTCTTTTACTTGGAATGAATTGCTTCCATCCCAAGCATCCCTTGTATGCAATTAATGATTCATCAATGGAAATATTCTGCTCAGGAATATAAACAGTTTTAAAGTTGTTCATGATTCTATCGTGCAGATCAAAAATTTTCTTCAACTTGGGATTCGGATGGGTTGTTACATTAAAATTAGCTTCATTCTGAAAATGTAAAAATTTCATAATCAGTCCATATCTTTACTCACTCATTACTTTTCCAAAAAATTGCGAAGCTATAATTGCCTGTTTGGACCAAAAGCTATTTCACCACAGGTTTTTTGTATCGCTCCTTGTAATGGTAATAAAGAAATAACACATTTCATTTCTTCATTGTCTGTATTCTTCCAGCCTAAGGCCCTTGAACCAGGAGTAAGCTCAGAATTTTAGTTACTGCTTCTATTGTTTTATTACCGTTATTATTTAGTTATTTATACAGTATTCTTTCATGTGACTAAGATCTTCCATTTAAAAATATGATTTAGATTAAAATACGAGAAAAAATTCAAAATAATGAAAATAATTTTAATTATGTATAAGATATACGTATTAGGATTTTTTTTTTTAAGATGGAATATAAATCAAAAGCTATATTTTTCAATATTGTTTATATTATTTTTTGAATTTGACTGAACTGAGATTAAGATGCAGTTTTTTTTGCTTCTATTATTCGTACGAAATTCACTTTTCAAATTTCGAAAATATAGGGGGATGGGACAATGTAAACCCTCTTTGCTTTTCTGTATGCGATCGATCTCTCTTGGTCGGTATTTTTTTGACCCCCCCACCCATTGCAGCATATCCTCAAAATTTTTACTGTATCTGGAATTTTTGTGCGGTTGAGTAAAAAATCGTACACCACAGATGTTATTTTGTTTGAACCCTTTTTTTGTTCATTCACACATCAATGAAAAACAAACACGTTTTTGGAACTTCGGGCTACTTTCGAGTGACCTATAACTATAGTGATGGGAGGGTCTGATTTTTTTTGACAGTCAAATGAAATTAAGTAAATGTTTTCTTTTGTTATTCTTTCAAGAGAGTAAATAAAAAGCCCTGGCCTTGGTTTTGTGTGCAGTTTTTACTCAGACCAATTGGGGTTCCTTAACAGTGTCATTGGTACGGTTTATTTGTTCAGTTAGGGATATACAATTGGAGCTTTCGTCTGTTTTGGGGCTCTCGAAACCTATGTTGGTTGTTGAACCTCGTTCTAAAATCTTTCCGAAAGAACCCTTTGGTTACTTTAGGGTCATCACCACCATGTTCAGCACAATACAACTTGTACAGCTTGTTGATGTTTAAATCGGACTGCATGTAAACTCTTTTTGATTTACTCCTGCAGTAGTAACTTTCCATGCATTTTACTGTCTGGATAAAGTCAATAACAGATTGCTTCTGAACAGCATAGAGCCTCATTTTGCAGTCGCTATCCCTCCCTTCTGTTGGGCTTTTACCAGAAACGAGGTTATGTTTAATGACACCTTGTACTCTATTTTTTGAAAGCAACAACATCTTCAAAAAAGCTTTCTGGCAAATTCTATTTCTCCTCCCATCTTTCATCATGAAGTAGCAATAGGCAAAATTTTGGAACCCACGTGAATTTGACGCAGAACCAACTCATTTCATTTTTTCAGCGCTAGTAAAGAGCAAAATAATGTTATCTTGATCAAGTTTGGTTTTGTTAGAGTGAAACATTCCATGAAATTTGATGTCTCGAGAATGGACATAGTCACACTTGAGTGCATGCTTCATTGTAGGGTGAGAGCAGCCTGGTTTACACACAGAGCTCAAGTACCTGAAAAAGTAAGAAAACAGTCAGTTAAGAGGAAAATACTTTCCAACTACATATTTTTGCATGAAACACGTAGCTACTTATTATCTTAATACTTTTTAATACTTTTTTTAAGGGGATAGTGGAGTTTCAAACTGATTTTCCTTATTTTTTACAATACAGGCATAAAACTTTGTTTGACCATATGTGTTATCATAAACATTGAAAATATGTAAAAGAAAAATTTAAAATTTTTAAAAAATGCTCCTTGCGTCACATTTTTCAATGGATTCCTTTATATATATTTTTTTTATATTCACATATGTATACTGATCAAATTCCAGTAAGCATTTTTCATTTGGATCATTCATTCATGAAAAAAAAAATTGTCTAGTTGTACACTGCCAAATACTTCAAATTTGTAGTGTTTCGAACTTTGGAAGTAGTGTTAAGTGTCATTATGGAATCCAATCCTCTAATACATACTGGGTTTTGTATAGACACATATTGAAAGCCTAAATACCAAGTTTCAGCTATTTCGATCAAAAATTGCGACACAAAAAACATTTTAAACACATAAAATCCATTAAATTTGGTTTCAAGAAAAATGCAATTGAAAGATACCTTTGATGATCTGTGTTATTAAACAGCCAAAAAGGGCATTAAAACTAGGTTTATTTCAATGCATTAACCTTTTATGTGACTTTTAGTTCAGAAAAATACTTGTAATTTCAAAAGATTTTTTTTATAAATACAATACATACATAAATGAACATTTACGAGAACACGAGAAGGCTTTGGAACTTAGGAATCACCATCACCGTAAGTTTGGCTTTCCTTTTTTAAAGCGTTAGAATTTCGAGCCACTTTGCGCATTTTTTTACTGTTTCTTCATTGTTTCCAAGCAGCAGATTTTTGTTTCCGGCTTCTTCCTAGGCGACGGTTATCACGTTTTTCAGCTATTGACAGAAAAAAAAGTTTGCCTTTCATTTTCAGTCAATGAACTGTTTAAATACCCAAAATTGAACTCTGCCACAGTTGAAATAACCGACATATCCAGTCTCTTTTTAGAAACAAAAGTTTCTTTTGGGCAGTTTCTCCATATTGAACTATGCAAACTTTCGTTTGCATTTTGGGTTTGAGCAGAGCAACATCTAAACAGTAAATCGTGTTGTCATTTCACGCAATGAAAGCAAGATTCTTCATTAAAAACAAGACATTTATTTTTACTTAAAATAATTAACTTAAGCAAACATAAAGACAAAACAAGTGAGCCCAAAATAATCATCTAACCACATCTTCAACAAGTACAAGCTTATATATCAAAAAGGAATTGCAGTACTGCAGCCATATGTGACGTCATGTAGGAAAAGCAAACAAATAGGCGTGAAGTACGTCATCGCCGATTTGCTTCCCTCATTTGCATGAGAAAAACATCTCGAAACTCGACAACGCAACAAACGGCCCCCTTTTTCCCATGCTAATGTTGAAAACTAACACACATTTCAAAATATACACACATATTAAAGAATCCCACTTCAAAACATTCTCTCTTTCTAATATTAAAGAAAATACAAAAATATTCGTACTTACATTTTACATTCAAAACTAATTTTCTTGTTCACGTTCTCAATATCGAGTTCTTTGTACTTTTGACGGACAAAGTGGCGACTCTTTTTCAATATTTCAGCTTTGAAATTACTTCGCTGTTCATGCAAACAATTTGCAAATGTTCTTTTATCCATGGCATAGATGCCAATTGCCATCGAAAAACCTCGAGTGCAGCATGGCCTTTCCCTATTTTTAAAAATGCATCAACCAGTTTCTTGTTCGCCTCAAAACTTTTGTTTTCCGCACTAACACGAGGACTAGAAAACACAGAGTTGATCACCTTCTCACACGACTTGCAAAATAAAGAAATTTTTGCTGCATATCCATTACCGCTGCTTGTTTGCATGTCTAAACTGTTTGCACCACATTCGTCATACTTATTTTTACAAAGTAAGGAACTCCACACATTATTGTTTATAAATGTATATGACGGTTCCTTTACGAGACTCTGTGAAGAGGAAGGTGATGAAAATACAGTCGGACCTCTATTTAACGAAGTCGCAAAATCCAGCATAAAAGTTCGTTAAATGGAGAAATTCGTTAAATAGAGATTTACATTTTTTATAATAGTTTGGTTACATCAGAACTCATTTTAAAGTAATAAAAGCTCTACATATCATGTAGTAATAATTATAACAGTTTACTTTAATTCTTTCACTTAAGAAAGGATAAAACATAAAGAATCATCATTACAATTTAGAATTAAACTTGTTCGCTACTCTAAGAAATAAATCTTTATATTCATTTTAAGACATAATGTACATACAATTATTAAATTAATTGACATACCCATGCTGTTCGCTTTAGTTTTTGAAAAAATTCGTTATTTTGGTGTGGGTCCTTCCTTTAAAGAAGTGTAGTCCTTCATAATATGTTTCGCATCTTTGCAATGATTTAAAAATTTCTTCAGGCGTATTTTCTTGAAACTGTAGGCCCCTTCGAATTGTTTCAAACGATTTTAACATATCTTCATGAGACGGTTTGTTGATTTCAACATCACAATCGTTTGAATCCTCATCAATATCGCATTCCGTTGCAGTGTTTTTGAATTTCACACTGTCCAATATTTCTGCTTTGTTTGGTATTTCCGCTGTTAGTACGTCTGAATCAACCAAAAGAAAGTCCTCAATCTGCACAATATCGTTAATTTTTTCCTTTTCTTTTAGCTGAATCCACATTCTTTTGATCTCTTCTAAAGGGATGTCGTCCTCCTCTTCGTCCTCCATACTTGTAGAATTTTCTGCACTTAAAATGAAACCAGCTTGGGCAAAATTGTTACGAATAGTGCTTTCTGACACATCAAAATTCCATGCTTTGGAAATTTCAGATATGCTTTCTCGTATGTTTACTTTTGGCATGGGCTCATCCTTTTCCAGGGCCGTAGTAACCTTTCGCATAATTCACTTACGATACTGTATTTTGAAGCTTTTTATCACCCCTTGATCCATCGGTTGTAATTTTGATGTACTGTTGGGAGGCAAGAAATAAACTTTTATGTTTCGTAGATTTTTGTTGATTTCTTTAGGATGGGCTGCGCAGTTGTCAAAAATAAGAGCAATTGTGCGTTTTTCTTTAATCATACGTCTGTCCAACTTCTCTACCCATTTTTTACAGGTTTCTGTGGTCATCCACGATTTTGTGTTAAAATCATAATCGACCTCTAAAGATTGTGTTCCACGAAATGATTTCAGAGTTTTACTTCTTCCAATTACTAACGGTTTCAATTTCTCTGTTCCAGTCATATTTGCCCCTAACAAGACAGTTATTCTTACTTTGCTTTGTTTCCCCCCAAAGCACTTCTAATTTTTAAATGTTAATGTCTTTTGTGGTAAACATTGGAAAAATAAGGCAGTTTCGTCCGCATTGAAGATGTTTTCTGGCTTGTACTCCTCTAGAATTTTTCTCAATGTACCGGCTTTCCATTTTTCACTTACGTTATCATCCACGTCTTTATTTTCTCCAGATATTACTTTTGCGACAATCCCGTGTCTTCTTTTAAATTTTTCAAGCCAGCCGCTGCTTCCCCGAAATTCTTCATGACCAAGTTTTTTTGAAAATTCAAGCGCTTTCTCCATTATGAAAGGTCCAGAGACAGGAACATTTTTTTCTCGCATTGTGCATATCCACTTCAAAACTGCCTCATCAACATCTTCGAAGACACATGTTTTTAAGCGTTTTGAAGAAAACGAATTTGATGCATCATTCTCTATCTTATTGCGATTTTTTAAGATTGTTGATAAACTGTTTGGTGGAATACCAAATTTAGAAGCAATATGGGTCATTCCACAGTATTTGTGTGTTACGTACGGGACATTTCACAGCAAAATTTGGAAGTGTTTTTGCCCGTTTTACTATGAAAATATTAATGAAAAGTTTTCAATTTTTTTAGTATATTTTGTACCTCTGGAGCAACATTACTATAATTTTTTTTCAATGGGCCCAATAGTTTTCGACGAAAAAAATATTAAAATTTTGTTACGTACGGGACATCACAAAAAAAAAAAGTTTTTTTGATACCTAATTACATTTGAGCTTTTCTCTAAATTTATGAAACTTTTTGAAATGAAATTTTGTAATTTAATGCAGTAATGTTCATTGTTTTAATGCTTGTCAAACCTAGATTTTTAGCTTTAGTTACTAATTAATGAGGAGCTAATTACTGGTGTTACGTACGGGACACAACATTTGTTACGTACGGGACATCTGATTAAATAACCAAAAAACTGTTAAAAATGATGATTAAAATTTTAAATTAATGCTAATTTCAATATAAATACTGCTAAGAATAAAGTATTTACATGTTTAGTTAAGAATAATAAACTAATATATTTAAAAAAATTAGTTTTTTTAATTATACATAGAACAAATTTATTAAATAATAAAATTTCAAAATACTTTCAGCTTTTTAATGATAATTTTTATTTTAGAAGTTGAAAAAGTAATAAACAAGACTTAATTGAAGAACAGAAGTGATCACTTTACTAAAAACATTACAGACAAAAATTAATTAAATTATAGATAAAAAAATTGTTTTAGAATAATTATCGAAGCTCCAGCATATCAATGATATCTTCTATTGCCTTCACATCTTTGGATGACAATGAAAAATGTCCTCTGCTATTTATTGGACTTGGTGAGTCTTTGAGTTTTGTCAAAATATTTTTTTCCAAGATGTTATCCTTTTCAGGAATGGATGGCCAAACAAATCGATTCGCACCAAGTGGTTTCATAAACGATATCAGAAGGTATTGTGATTCCACATTTTCAACAATTCCTGGCCACCATTGGTTATCGTACATAACTGCTACCCAGTCTGATTTTTTTATTTTCATTGACAAAGAGTCTGTGTTAGCGTTTTCCTCATTTAGAGGAAGCCAAAGCTTTATTTCTTCATCAGGAGGTTCATTCCTTGTGAAGCAGGAATGCTTCCAAAGCCCTAACTTTCCATTTCTTAGTGGCTTTGCAAAATGCATACTATGTATGCCTTGAATGGCTGTTGCCTTTTCCCATTTTTCGGTCATTCCTTTTACAGATATATGTCTCTTAATATCTTCTGCACTAACATATTTAATTTTAATATTGCTAGCCTCTTTCTGAGCAATTTCAGCAAACTCCTCTGCACAATTTATAATATATTGTTTCCGTAATGTACCAAACCAAACGTTTCGTAACTGCGCCAAGTCCATCAATTGCACCTTTTCCATGGGCAGTTCCAAAAAAACTCCAATCTGCATTAACATCATGATCGATTTTATGCAGCATCAAATTTTGCATATTGTATCTGTTTTTAAACTGTCCTCCACATCCATCTGACCAGAAGTGAACATGGTCAAATGTTATTATGTTTTTGATATCATCAAGTATTACAGAATTGAAAACAAATACTGCATCCTTAGTGTGATTCAAATAATCAGAAATAACAACATAATTTAAATGCTGCAGCTGTGAAGTGGCTTCATCTTTGTAATATATTATGCATGTAAATAAAGTCACTTGTGCGGAGTTCCAATGTGCAGCCATAATTTCTCCTTGATGTTTAAGAGTATAGTTTTCTGCAAAATCTTCATGCATAATAATATTTCCAACCTTTAAATTTTCTTTTAAGTGTCTAAATTCAGCATGTTGCTTCTGTGCACTGTATGTATGCAATGCAAAGGGATATAATTGGGTGATTAACTCTTCTTTTGCTTGTAACAAACTGCAAACAATTAGTTCTTTTTTCATTCTTCTTTCCACATATTTCCATTGATAAAATGATACCTCCATACTTGCTACATCATTTTCAAAATCCATAATGGTATTGATCCATACATCCACGCCACATTCATCACAATTTCTTTTACAACAGTTAACAGTTTTATTGTTTCCCAAATCAAAACAACATACAGTTTCTTTTACTGCTATTTCTGCACTTGTAGGAAGTTTTACCACCTTAATCATGTTTAGCCCCGCTAATAACATCTCAATGTTCTCATGGTACATGCACATGCAAACTTCATGATCTCTTTGAGATATAGGAAAAACTTCAGCAGGACGAAGCGTAGCAAACATACTAAATCCTATAGAAAATGAGGCTTCATTCTTAAACAATTGATATGCTTCTTTTATTTTCATTACCAAAATACGCTTTTGAAGCTTTATTCTTTTTCCTTTTATGGGATCCTTTACAGAAACATACTCCTTTTTTCCTGGCAAAATTCTACTTATTGCATCTTGTTTGTAAAAATTGAAAACTTCCTCTTTTTGATTTTCGGAAAGAGAATCTATTCTTTTCTTCCGAATTACTGCTTTGTTTACATCACATAACTTCAAGTTAATATTTTGAGAAATTTTTTTCACTTCATTTGGAGACAAACTTGTAATTACTTTAGTTAAAATAGGAATTTGTTTGGTAGGTGTAGAAGGTAAGATGGTTTTTATGCGCTTTAGAGCTTTTCCCAATACTTGGGGTGTTTTGCTGGAAGTTCCTAGTAATTCTTGATGTGTCATGGGTATATCTTTGCCTTTGCTCATTTCTTTTTTCTTCTTGGCTCTTTGTACTCTTTTCCTTTCAGATTCTTTTTTTCTTAGTGCATCCACCATTTGGTTAGTCATAGTTAATTTTTTCTTCTCTCTATAATTTTTAATTCTTTCTCTTTCTTTTACTTTGTAAGCATTCCACATTTCTGTATTATTTTTTATTTTTAGACAATGTTTTCTAACTCTCTCTACTGAAGGAGCCATTTTTCTTCAAATAGGAATCAAGTTTTCAAATCAAACTTTTTAGTTCTAAAATTCTTTTCTTAAAAACAAAAGTATATAATAAATATTGTTTAAAATAAATGTTAATCTAAATAATTTAAGGCAGTTTTAGCCACATGCAACCAGTTTTAATCAATTTAAAAAATATATGAAGATTACTTCAGATGATCGAAATTTTAGCATTCAAAGAGTAAACTCATTCAAGTAAACCACAACTATGTATGAACAAGTAATGCATACCAATACTGCCATCTATGAGGAAAAAGAACAAACACATAAAAATTAATTTTTGCTATGTTTTAAATAGAAAACTAGTGTGTTACATACAGGACAAAATTTTGTCCCGTACGTAACACATTTTTATTTCCTCTGCTGAACTTAAGCATTAATTGATATTATAAAATCATGCAGTATTTTAGGAAGCTTGTACACTGGATGAAGAGAAAACAAAAAACTGTCCAGTTTCAAATAATATTAATAGCATAAAAATTAAAAAACGTCCTTAAAATGTTACGTACGGGACAAGGCAAAGGGCAATTAATTAAAATTAAATAGAAAACATTTTTTAATTTTTTTGACATTTTTTTTCCTAATACTACTTAGAAAGAACCTTAATAAAATATAAGAGTTATGAATCTGAACAAAGGATTTTTTGAGTTATGGCCAAAAACTTTATGTCCCGTACATAACACATTTTTTTCATGCGATCAGAAACCAAATGCTGTAGTTTTTTCTAAAGGGAAAATAAAAATATTTTATTTATGAATCCTAATAGAGGACATTCTTAGCTTCAAAATGATATAAAACACTTATCTTTTTATTGAATTTTATTTTTTTGAGTTGTGAAGTCAAATACTGTGGAATGACCCATATCTTTTTTCTTCATACCTTTGTCAACTTCATTAAGAACCAACATTTTTTCTTTGATGCTTAAACACTTTCGTTTGGCCATTTTTGTAAGCCAAGGTACGAAAAGAGACCAAGTACGAAATGAATAGAGCTAAAAACTTTACCAGAAGTTCAAGGAGCATCAAGGTTATAAGAGAAGATAAGACAGCAAATTCTTGGAAATTCCTCGAAAGGGTTGAAGATTGACAGGAGGCCCACCCCCTTCCGGATTAGGACAAATGAAGAGAATGGCAATTCTATTCTTTTTGAAGGTATACTTTCTGGGAGAAACTGGTTTTGTTCCGATAAGCTTCAGAAAAGGTGTTTAAAGAAAGAAACACTTGAAAAATAGGGTGGAATTTTTTTTTAGATTACCAGAAAAAAGTTCGTTAAATAGAGAATGCACTTCGTTATTTGGAGGTTTTTCTACATGGAAAACCTTAAATATTCTTGCGTCCTAGAAAAAAATTCGTAAAATGGAGAAATTCGCTAAATAGAGGTTCGACTGTACTCTGTTTAATTTTTTTTCACTTGTGGTTTTAATGCTATCATCATAAATTTAAGCATTGTCACCTTGTTCAGTACTTTTAATACTTTCTAAAGCTGGTTCAATAGCTTTAGGCTCCTCCTCACATGTAATTTCAACAGTATGAGTAGGGAATTCAACAGAATGAGTAGCAGACCAACGCTTCTTGAGTTTTCCAAAGTGGTAGTCGTTTTCTTCGATGGTCTGCTTTTTGGTTGACGATATCGCCTATTTAAAACATGCATATTAAATCATCCAAGAAAGAAAACACAAGGAAGATCAATTTAAATAACAAAAAACGGTTCTTTATATAAGTTAGAACTATTAAACGATTTTTAGTTCTGAAAAGAGCTGTTTTTGAAAATCAATTTCTATCGGAACTAGCACGTTACAAAAGATATCGATCGCATGTAAACAAACAATTATTGAAGAAGCACGTTTACAGTTAAAAACACATGTTGGCAAACAAGCGATTAAAAAATTATTTTAATTAAAAAAATACTAAAATCTTGAATTAAAATGTTAAAATATGAACCTTTCCTGCTTTGTTTACATCTCAACAGCTGATTTTGACACGGCTGCGTATTGGAAAATGTGTTTGTTTACTAATTTCAAACAGTCGTACCTTCAGTAAAAATGGTCGTAATGATAAGCGCATGGAATAAAGCACAAAATTAAAAAAGAAGCACCACAATGCAAAATAGTCAGAAACGGGTGAGAGAAACGAGAGTGTAATAAAAGGTTAATCGTGCCGACTGTTGGCTTTAGAAATTAGTTACATTTAAATTTAACTTAAAATGAACTAAAATATTTCTAAGGATATGCCAACAAAAATTTGAGTGTGGACCTTTTCTGAGAGGAATACATAATAAAGTATTTGAAAATAAATGAACATTTATTAAACAAGTTTATAAGTGTAACAATTTAAAAAACCTCAAATAAATATCACATTCCCGATGTAAAGCATCAACATTAAATAAAAACAATATATTCACCAAAAGTCCCCGAGTTATCAGTACAATAACCGGAGAGTATCTGGCTATTGCCCATTATTTAGCTTGAATGCTTTTTCTCTTCGCTTTTGAATTTTCCAGTACATTCCAAGTAGGAGTTGAAGGCTTGGGTGTAATAACATTTATGATTGCTAGTTTCAGATCTTTATATGGTGACTGCATTTTATCTCTGCACTGTTTACTTTGGTTCAATATAACAAGTGGCACTGATGATCCCACAGTAATGTTAACTGCGGGCAAAGTGCTGTTTGCTGCTGCTGAAATATAAGATTGGACTCAGTTGTCAGAATAGTTCAACAGCTTTTTTGTTTAATGTCTTAAACCTTTTTCGTTTAAAGGCTTAAAACTTTTTCGAGCTTGAAAAAAACCTGACATAGTGAAGACCCAGACACAGTCATGTCTTAAGTTGTCAAGAAGTGTGTTATTTCAGTTTTCTGAGTTTCAATTACTTGTTACACATTTTCATATGCTGACTGAAGGTCTGTCATCAGAGAAGTCCTTTTGAATAATTGGTTTCCTTCTCTTCAGTACTTCTGCATGAGCAAACAGCATGTACTGCATTCTTTTTTAGTTTCTTACATCCTTCTGACCTTACAAGATCAAGAAAAGAGTAATTTATCTTTTTTTTTTACTGTAAGGACAATTAATCATTTTCCCTGCTTACAAAAAATTTAAGCCAGATTTGTAGCTGAACGGTCAAATAGGAAGGCTTGGAATCAAATAATTTTGGGTTTATATTCCAATGTTTTAATTACTGCTTTGAGAAACGAGAAAGTGAGATTATAATGTGCCCCTTTGTTTTATACTCATTAATTTGCCATAGGAGTATTTCTATTTTCCTCCTGTTTAATGTGCTCATGCAGGCTATTCACCCTTAGGTAAGATGGCAGCCTTCGCGCAAGATGCTTGGCCCGAAAAAGAATGTCACAGATCATGTGTTATGTACATTCCTTATACATAAATAGTTTGAATAATGTCTAATGCAACAAAATTGTTCAATCGAAACAAGATTTTTTTTTCTCACACATGGCAGCTACGATTCATTTTAAAAATGATGATTAAAAAAGTAATGTAAAAAAATTCTTTACACTCTTATGTTGCAGCAACATACTGCCTTATAGTATCCCAAATTATGTGCAATGCTTCATATTTATGAGTGTAAAAGGTTAATTCCTAAATGAATCCATAACTTAGACTTAAAAGAATTAAAGAAATATTTTTAATGTTACTATGGGGTCATTCATAAATGGATGTCACACTTTTTTCCAATTTTTTTGACTCCCTTTCCGCCCTTTGTCACAAAATGTCACACTTCAACATACCCCTACGCAACTTGTCACATGTCATACTATTTTACATAAGCAGTACAATATACTTGCAGTTCAGAAACATAAAGTATGGATTATTTTCAATTTCATTTTGGAACTTTTAATGACATTAGTGAGCGTAAGAGTAATGATTATACGTCTAGTAGAACTCCATGAATCTGCAAGTGTCGGAGGACATTTTCGATACTCACATTATAACATAAGGGCGATCTAGTGGAACTTTGTTCACTAAACATAAATTAACTGCAGCAGTTCAAAACAAAGCTAATAAAAGTGAAATTAATTGTACTTACAATTTCTTCAAATTGTATCAGGTATTGGTGCACGTAGAAGAAATAATTTAATTAATTACACATCAGTTATTACTCAAATAAAAGTATTGCATTAGAATTGAGTAAAGAATACAGTACAAGTACTAAACTTATGTTTTATTTTTGTTTACAAAAAAATCACTCGATTTGGTCTGACGACTTAATTTTGAACTTTTCTTTAAAACCTATTGTTTAATAGTGGCAAGATGCAGGAGGTGAATATGTTAATAATCAGATTGGCTTTCTATCAATTGCATCACTTTATCAACTTTTTCCAAAACTTGATAGCCTTTCAATCCTGAAGCGGATACGTTTGGCTGATCTTTGTTTTCACTATCAGATTGACCATGTTTCGTTTTTTCTCGCTGAAGCAGCTATTTCTTTATCAGTCGGAAGGTTTACTACTCTTCATTTGCAGTTATCCATTTCTCAAAATCATCATTTGGAAATATTGTTTCTAAAACGTTTGCTCCTTGTCCAATACATTTATGCCAACAGTTCTCAATCAACGTGGGGCTAGCTTCCCCCCAAGCTAAACCAATGCCATATGTGGCAGACTTCAATGTTGTAGTTTTGAGAAACTCCGTTATTTGAAGTTTGGACTTCACCATTTCGCTATGCAATCCCTTGTGATAATAGGCTTTGAACGCACAGATTTCTTTCCCGTATACACAAATTTCAAATTTATAATCTAGCGATCTCTTTCTCCTTTAGCTTTAGTTCTTAATTACTTCAAATATACCTTCTTCATCGGTTAATACATATTCATTCACTCAATCATTACTTTATTCATTCCTGTATTTATTCACTCATTTATTTACTTTTTCATTTAGTCACTGATTTATTCATGGTCATTCAATCTTTTATTCAGAAATATCCACTAAAATCTCGATAAAAATTTTTTATAGGAAAATAGGCTTGTTTAATTCTGGTTGAATTTCTTATCTACACGTTCTGTGTCATAGCATCTTTCCGATAAAGTTTGCTCCAAGCAAATCCGTCGGTTTGATCAGGATTGACATAGGATTGAAATGAATTGACCATTGATTCTGGTTCAGTTGGCTGCCAAAGTTTGCTTTCTTTGCGTACCCATGCAAACCAAGACTGTTCTGAAAAACTTCCTTACCAATAGGTCAATTGGTGTGAAAGGAATAAATTTATCTGTTCACTGCCCAATTTGAAAGCTTAAAATAATTCATAAACTGTACCTGATTCAGATTCTTATAATATCTCTTCTAGATACAATAAAAAATTTTATATATTCTGAAAGGGAAAAATTAAAATACACAGTAATAAAACATTTTTAGAAGCAAAAATTCTTTACTGTTCAAAAGATGAATACATTCACCATCCGGCTGTCTCACTTGGGTTTATTTCGAAAATATCCAAGACCGGATAGTAGAATTTTCGTTACAGAACTTCGAAGACAAGATGTCTATCGGACACTTCTTTTGGCAAGGCAGCATCTGCATCAGGAATGGTGTCTGCACATCTTCAAGTCATTGGCCGCCTTAGAACTTATTGTTGTGAGGCTGAGACTTCACAAACACACATTTATTGTAAATCTACATAACACAACAATGATACATAGTTACATGGAGAAAAATACAGAACTCCGAGCATTGCTCTAAAGCTCCAACTCTTTTCTCGCTCGAAACTCTGTTGCCACCTCTTTTTATAAAAAACGTATAAATTAGTTTTTAGTTCTGAGAGTCGCTACAGTCGCTACAAAATATTAATAAAAGTAATTACAGGGAAAGAAATTCTCATTAAGGGAGTTCTAAATCGGTTAATGAAAGAGCAGCAAAGTAATGCTATATTACAAAAATTGGAAAATTAAAATCTAAAAACAGTCTGAATATCTTGCATGTATGGCTGCTAATTTATATGCTTTTGTTCGTCAATCTTATTGTTATAAAATTAAAGAAAAAACATTTTTATGCATGCTCATAGTTGAAAAAGAATGAGAAGGGAGAAATATTAAATATTTTTGGCCTTATCCACAATGAGAAAAGATGTGAAAAAACTAAATACGGCCTCCTATAATAAAGCTAACTAAATATGATTTGTAAACCATTGGAGAAAACTTTTCCAAGTCGTTTTCATATGGAAAACATTTTCCTATAGTTTAAAATCATATTCCTTTGATTTCACAATCATTCCTATTTGTTCTTCACGAAAGGAAATTTAGGTTCGTTTTCGGACTCTTCACAATATCCAATTAATCGAACTCTTCACAAAATTCGTAGCTACCAAATCGTCGTTTTCACAGAATTCTTTATTAAATTGGAGGCAAGAAATAATAAAATTTTTTTACCACTATGCGTTTAAATTTTGAATTTTCACAAAAACCGGACTCTTGAAAATGCTGGATTGACCTTTGTACTTAGTCTTTTGCAGTTTTGTATGTATTGTGTTTTCATAATCATTATTTTAATCATTTTTATAGGGCTCTAAAGTTGGTAAACTGACATTGAAAAGTACAGATATGGAAACTACATATGACTTAGGGCAGAAAATGATTGAAAGTTTAACAAAGGACAAAGTTCAAGCAGGGTAAGAGACTAAGAAGTATCTAAATATTTTTCTAAACGTATTTGTTCATACTCTGTGATAGAGGTAGAGCTGCCAACTGTTCTGAATTTGTCCTGATTATTTTATCCTGTTCCGAAAATCTTAATTCTCCCAGGAAATCCGAATTTTAATAAAAAATTCACTGTAGCCCTCTTTTATTTGTTGACTCGTTAAAAAAAAAACAAACTAATCCTATTGATCTTTTAAGTTTTCAGTTTTGCTTTCGGGCTCATTGCTGTTCTTAGAGAATGCTACCTTCTCGTGATGTTACGGCTACAAATTCTCAAATCGCTCTGCCAATCAATCTATCTGAACATTACGAGTGATTGAGGTTTGTTTGGCACATGCACATTAATCAGACTTTGGCTCTCATTAGCAGTGCAAAATATTTCTTCCTCCTACGGTTGTACCACATGACCTCACAAGGTTTGGCTTAGCTGTTGGTTTTGCTTAGAGTTATTTAAATGTTATTAAGGTTTATTTTCTTGTACTTTATTATCTAACTTAAAATGTGTGATTTAAAACTACCTGTATCGGTATGCTACCGAATTCGACTTTATCCAAAAAGCGCATGAGGCACTGGCGTAGATAAGGGGGTAGTTTTGGGAATACCCCCCCCCCCCTGTAATGGTGAACATTGTCTGGAATTTCACCAATTTTTCTTTTAAAACTATGAAATTAGCTCACTCCTCTCCCCTTCCTGCTGAAATGTGGGTCTAGCTGCGCTACTGCGAATGGGAGTGCTTTTTTTTTTCCATTTGCTCATTTTGTACATGCTACATTAGCATTGCCAGTGGCAGCAGAAATGATGTTATTTCCCATGCTAAAGGAGCAGAACATGCATTTAATACTTAAGCTGTGAGTCAAGCAGATAAACTTTTTCCAACAGTAATGATGTTTAAACTATTTACACGAAAGTATTATTTACAGGATTCTTGTTGGAACCCAATATCCCTATCCCCTGTGGCAGATCATTTTTCAAAAGTTCTTACAGCAATATTACCGAATAATAAGGAAGTAAAAACATATTCTTTTGGGAGAACAAAAACATCCCATCTTAGGGAAATAGCTTGCGAAAGTAGCCGAAAAGTAATCAGTGTTTTGAAAACAGGACCTTTTATAATTTTTACTTTTCTCCATGGGACACCCTTGCACCTTTTAGCCGAAGCCTTAGGTAGAGAGCTGATGGCCGTCATTACAATTTCTACTGATTTAAGTAATGACAGTTATGGTGAATGCCAACTCTATCCTGTTGTTAAAATGTTTTTTGATAAAATGTGTGAACAATTATGCTGCAAGCTAAAATAAATCTTTTACATAGATATTATACAATATATTATATACATAAATTGTTTTTATGAGCTATTCCCCCTTTTTTTCGCATAAAGTTCTTAATTTTTTAAAAATGTTCCTAATTTTCCTCTCCAGGATTGGCAGGTATGTAGAGGTATTCAGTTTCAGGCTTACTGACAATAGTGTAGAAATTCAAATCATTTTTTGTTTCCTCTTTTTCATGAATAAAGAATGAAAAAGTTATGCATTTATGACATTGTTCTGTAATAATGCTTGATATTTTTAAATTTTACCTTGGATTCATTTTTTAAGTGAAGAAATGAACATGTATGAAACAATGCAAAACGAAATACTTGTGATAATCAATGTTGAATTCTAAATTCCATGTTCATGCTCGGTATGTGGAAACAGACTTGTTTAGTCCTGGGTACAATATCAATTTGTCTTCAACTTCTGGATTTTGAACTTTTTTTTTGTTGCATAAAGCTAAATAGAAAGTTGAAAGTTTATATACCATGTACAATCTGAATTTTATTGTGTTGATAATTTAGCACTTAGTAAAGTTTCTTAAATATAATGTTCTTTATTTAGAGACATAGTTTGCATTGATAAAGCTACAGGGAAAATCACTAAACTTGGGCGATCATTTACAAGAGCCAGAGACTACGATGCAACTGGTCCACAAACCAAATTTGTGCAATGTCCAGAAGGAGAACTTCAGAAAAGAAAAGAAGTTACGCATACAGTGACTCTACACGAAATTGATGTAATGAACAGTCGCACTCAAGGCTTTCTAGCTTTATTTTCAGGTATGTGAGATACACTTGATTTCAATTTTCTGTTTTAATTATAAGGCAAAATGTTTTTTGACTGGAATTGTTCAGTATGAAAACTTGTTGTTCTTAAGGGTTTTTTGCATATTCATTAAATAAAAAGTATAATCGCTTTTTGTTTTAAATGCCTGTTATCCTTTCTGTGTAAAAATTTTTTTGAGCTTCCTGATGTTTAGTATCGGTCATAATGAAATTATTGTTTGTAGTGAAAAAAAGCTTTTTTTGTCAATTTGTGCTTTAATAATGTTTTGACCTGTCATATCACAATATTTGGCTTCAAATTAAAATTTTTGCTGCTGTAAAAAAAACTTTTTTCTGCTGCAAAACAAGTTTTGAACATTTGAAACCCTGCATTATCCTATGTCTAGAGCTGCCTGCCATTTTGTTTGCTTGTGTTTAGTAGAAACTGTTAGCAATGTGCTCTAACTAATACTGTTTAAAGAATAAAGCAAGTTCTGGGCCTCAGTAGAGGACTCAATTATCAGAGGTTTCTTAATAAGGAATCCTTAAGTTTGAAAGACAAATCACTCATAGAATCGGACATAGCACCTTTTTTGTACCAAACTACCTCCAAAATTAATTTTCTTTATTTGAATGTGGTATTTTTCTTTTTTGAATTTCAACTTGTTGTCTTGGACGTTATAATTTTAGTAATTTTTCATTGCATTCTGTACCTGAGAGCAGGGTTTGTTGGTTTAAATCATAATTTAAATCTCCATTTAAATAAAGTGGTTTAAAAAAGAAACATTGATTTAAATATTAAATCATTTTTGAAATTTAATCTTAAATTGATTTTAGTGTTGAAAGTGAAATATGTTGCATTTACTACCTCCATTTCAAGCAAAACTTCATAGGTCCCTCTGTATGTGTATGTAACATATTTTATAACTTTAGAACTAATTATTATATATCATTCTTACTCTTCAATCATCTTAACACCAAAGCATATTTCATTGAACCCTTCATATTCAGGACTCTGTATTACAGAGTACCAATAGGGGGGGGGGGGGGCAAAGCCACTAGATGCGTGAGAGTTTGAACTTTTAAAGCTCCCATCGAGTGTTCTTATTTTAAGGTTCACACAGAAAAGTGAAGTCTTATAGTACAAAAGATGTTTATTTTTTAATTTTATCACAAAAACTCGAAAAATAGGCTCTCGGGTCCAGATCTATTTTGTTATCTCCCCAATAAATGTGTCATAGATTATACATGCTATTCCATGATAGCTGATATTAGTTAGCTGAATAATCTTTCACACATTTCCAGTGTGCAATTTGTACACTAAAAGGTATAAATAATTGTATTTTAATATCATTTATAAGAAGTATTAAAAATCACATAACTTGCTACTGAATTTACCCTAGGGGTCATTCATAAATGATGCAATGCTTCGAGGGGAGGAGGGGGTATCAAGAAGTGTGACTTCACACATATTGGTCAAAATAAAAATATTTAAAATCAGCCGATTAAAATTTATTTTGTTCTCCCCCTTTTTTCTTTTTCTTTTTACTTGTTTTTTCTTGCATTGCATTCTCATTGATTTTATTTTGTATTGAAGACTTCTATGCTAGTTAATATTCAAATTACATCCCAGTTAAAAGTTTAAATTGAAAAGGAAATGTTCTTGGGCATTTACACTTTTAAGAAAAAATAGCATTTATTTTTAAATTCAACCTCTCTAAGAGTGTTTTGTGTTCATAAAATAAAGTTAAGCTTTATAAAGCAAACTGTTTGAAGTTCTAAAATACTATTGCTTTCCATTGCTCACTTATGATAACAATTTTTGTTATTATAGGGGAAGGTGGCGTACCTCGGACCAATTTCGATTTTTCAAATTTTAATTTTGTAATTATTCCCCAAATCTAAATATAAATAGCTTTTCTAAATACTGTATGGTGTTGTATACAACATATATTTATTCCAAAATTTTATTAAACTTATATCAATTATATTTTATAAAAATAAAAAAAAGTGTATTTAGGTCCGAGGTACACTACTAGTAGTGTACCTTGGACCATTTATTAAAAATTGCAGAAAAACTCAATTTAAAGTAAGAAAATCTGTTTATTAATCGATTAGACACATATAAACTCCAATAAACATTTTTTTTTTTGTTTCAAAGGCATTAATCAGTCATAATCATATTGTTCGTAAGTCTAGTTTGTCTAAAAAGTGAAAAATATTAACTTAAAAAAAAATCTATATTAAACCATAATGTGATTATTGGTAAAAATGGCCACACTTATTTATAATGAAGATTGTAATTGGATAGGTCAATTCCAAATGTTAACTTCTCAAGTTGCCTTTCTGATCCACCACACAATGTTAGGTGTGGTAGTTTAAGTATAATATCATTTCTGTCAACTTCATAAATGGTAGGATCCTCTCTTGTGAACTTCTGAGAGTTCAGATCTCTTTTTAGATATTTCACTTCATATACATTATCGGAAATGGAAATTATCTCAGCAATGAAGTATTTGATGTTCCAGCTCAGCAAAATCTTTTTCTGAAAGACTGGATTCTTCATTGTAACATTAGCCCCTCTTTCAGCACAGGTCATACTTCCTACCTGTTTCACACCTTTACTTGCTAAAATCTTTGGTGGGACATGTACTGTTGAAATACCCGTTTCATCACAGTTCCAGATCTGAAATGGTGTTATTCCAGGATTTTTTGCAAGGGCATTTTTGTAATTTTGAAAAACAATAGCAACATTTGCTTTATTAAAAGCTGTTGAGCGGGCTAAGCTGGTAGCTTCTGGTTTCCGCAGAGCCAATTGCTTTGCATGCCTCTTTCGGAAACCTATAAGTCAATCTTTACTAGCCTATTTGTTATTTTCCCATGATGGGTCACATGTTTTTTTATTTTGCTTGGCAAACTGGTAAGCCAAAGTCCTAACATCTTTAAGATTTAAACCATATTGTAAATGAGAGGCTTTAGTATGTATTCCACAAGGAGCTGTTCTTCAGCATCAGTAAACATCCTTTTAACATCATTGTTTTGTTTGTATTCAAAGCTTGATAAACCTGATTCTTTAATGGATTTAAGGTGCCTCAGTAAGGTTGTTTTGGATATACTAAACTCTTTTGCTGCTCCATTTATAGTTTGTTGTTTCTTCATGACCATATCTACAGCTTTTTCAAGATCCCCTTTGGAAATTGGCTGTCTTTTTACCCCTGTTTTGCTGCGTGGCATCTAAAAAAATAATTGCATGTAAGAACAAAAAAATCTTATTTTTCATGCCATAGAAGAATATTTGATTAATTTTATGTCTCTTTAATATCAATATAGTTATGGCTTATCACAAACCTAAATAAGCAACTACACGAAAATTATTTAACACATAATAGAAAATTTATTGCAAAATTGTTCCTTGAACATTTCCCAAATCTGTTCTTATTGTCAATAGCTTAAATTAAAATATATTTAATTTTTTAAAGGAAACATTTTTAATTACTACTTGAATAATGGTGTATCCAAGGTACACTACTTGTATCGGGTCCAAGGTACACCACTTGGTTATTGAAAACAAAAGTGTTAAGGTTAGGCTTAATTTGATTACAAGCATATGGGGTTATAGCTAACAAGCTGCTTTATTATGCATAACACTCATTTCAGAATATGCAATGTATGTGTGGGTATAAAAATGCATAAAAGCATCTGAGAAAAACTTACTTTTGGAAGGTGAATTTCCTATTTCAGGAACTGTTAAGAAAGTTGAGCTTCCAAGCGAACAAAGGTTACTTCACTGGAGACCCCTGGTGGTGAAGTTTTAACTACATGTGATACTGTTCAAATATCTATACAAATAGAGCTAGAAATGAGTTAAATATATCGAAAAAAGTGGAACTTCATTTATGAATGGGATTTACTGCATTGTAGTATGATAAACTAAACAGTTAAATATTTTTGCTCTGGGCATGCTAGAAGTAATATTTTCTATTGTCAGTATAGGGAACAGCAGAAAATTTTAAATTTACATTTCATTCAAAATTGAACAATTTTGCTAACATATTTTTTCTGTTTTTTAATAGGTGATACTGGAGAAATAAAAGTCGAAGTTAGAGAGCAAATTAATTCTAAAGTCGCAGAGTGGAGGGAAGAAGGAAAAGCTCAGATAATACCAGGTGTTTTATTTATTGATGAGGTTCATATGTTAGATATAGAGTGTTTTTCATATCTAAACAGGGCACTAGAATCAGATCTTGCTCCTGTCCTCATGATGGCTTCAAATAGAGGCATTACAAAAATAAGAGGAACTCAGTATCTTAGTCCACATGGTGTGCCTCTTGATTTGTTGGATCGCTGTGTCATTATTTCAACTGCGACATATAAAGAGGATGAAATTATGAAAATTTTAAAAATTAGGTAATGTTATATTTTGTATAATATTTCTTTAGTATAGGTACTTTCATTAAAAATTACTTGTTTCTGCCAGAGAAATATATGAAGTGGCATTAGTCGTTAAATTTTGTGCACATTTTGCTATAATCTTCTGTCGGTAGTATTTCATTAAAAAGTTTTCTAATGATAGTTGATTGGCTCAGGACAACAAAAGCTCATTTTCTTAAATATTTTTTTGTTTTGTGTTAAAAAAAGTTGGGGGTTATGAGTTAAAGATATGAATGTGTATTGTTCTCCAACTCCCTCAAAGTTTTGAGAGAATACTCTAATTCAGACAATTTTCTTTTTTTTTTCCTTTTGACTGTTTATGCACAAATTTCAGCATCCATTTTACGATTTACTTTTAAAAGTTTCTATTTTTCATTCAAGAAAAAATTTGTTATTATATTTCTTTTGATTCTTTAAAATTTATATCTACACTCTATTAATGTTAGATGCACTTTTCTTAAAATTTTCTTTTTCTCCATTATATAAAGATGCATACTATATTGCAACGTTTCTCGTGTATCAATATTTTCCTCAATACTCTAGAGCTTTAGAAGAGTGCTTAAAATTACTTTACAGGTATTATGAGGAATAACTTCAGAGATACAGATATTATTAAGATATTATAAGGAATAAAGTAACTTCTAATAATGAAAAAACTGTTACTAAATTACAAGTCCGCTGGCTACTAACCAAGCATTAAAACTTTCAGGTCTAGTCAACAGAATGTGACCAATAATAAAATTGGTTTACAGAAATGAATAAAATCTGAAAATATTACTTTTCAAAACATGAAAATGGGGGAAAATAAACCGTTATTTACCGAAATTAACTGTTATTTAATTCTATAAAGTTAAAAATTGCAAACAAAAATAATAGTGACGGAGAAATGGTAGTACTAAAAATAATTGATCAGTTGCGGATTATCTTCTGACAATTAATGGTAACAAAATGGAATTTTGGAAAACTTTACCTGTTGTAAATTGTGTTATATCTAATATTTTAATTGTGTACATTCATTTGTGTTTTGAATAGGTCTTCTTTTTATCTTTTGTGTGTGTTAGTATATAATATATACAGACAGTATAGCTGAGAATTGGGAAATTTGGTTAGGTTGCCAGTGACCAGTCGACTTGGTTTCATTAATGCGCCACTTTCTAAAATTGCCGATAAGAATTCAATACTAACTCTAAAATTGTTTAGAAAATAAATTTCTTTTTGAAAAAAAAAAAAAAAAAAATATGCAGATTTGAATTAGCACATGCTGAATTTATTTCGAACTTTTTAAATATATGCAGGATTCTAAAAGATTTTAGGTTGAAATTCAACATGAATTTTTTTTGCAAAACATATGTTCAATATTCCCATGTTTCCATGAAAAAACAGTCATTGCAAAAAAATTTGAGAAATTATTCTGATCGGCAGGAGAAAAAAAAAAGAAAGAAACCTATTACAGTAGAATATGCTAAAAAGTGACTGTGCAGAAGTGGCGATCAATGATGCATTTCTTAATTCCTTTTTATCTACTTTAATTGACACGTGGCAAGTGGCGACCACGTGTTTTGAACTGTAACAGGCAGTGCAAAACATTCAATTGGGGAAATTTTCTCTAAAATCTCTTGGGGGGGGGGGGGGGGGGGGGGAAATCTTATGTCTATATATTCTGTACCCACCCTGTCCTAGACCACATTGCGTAACTGCACGCTGCAGCAGTTGGTCCTTTTTTCATTTTAATAGATGATAAGGCTCGTCCCATAGAGTTGTCATTGTTGGTGACTTTCTGGAATGCGAGGGAATTGCACGTATGGGAGCGGCCAGCTTACTCGCCAGACCTTAATTCAATTAAAAATCTTTAGGATGCCCTTGGCTGTGCTGTATCTTTCTCAGATCTTTAGAAACTGCCCTAAAGAAGGAATGACGATTACTGGACTTTTTTTGATGATTGATTATCTTGTAACGAGCATAATCACATGCTGTACACTTTGTATGCACTTGAGGGCTTGCATACCATCCCTATTAATGTCAGTGTATGTTGTTTGTTAGGAATGTAATGGATTTGTTAACAACACAAATATGACATCTTATAATTTTTGAAAATTCAGTATTTTTTTTTTTTCATCTCTGTTTTTAATTCTTTGTTTTGTTTCATGAATAAATTTGGAGCTACTTGCAGCATTTTATGGCATTCAAAGCAGTACTTGTCCTTTTTTTTTATTGAAAGATTTATTTTTTCATATTTAATCCTTTTTTTGCATTTTACCACTGTGCTTAACTTTTCAAAGTGAGTTCACAATTTTATTTAAAAGGGAACTTTTTTTTCTTAAAATTAATATTTAGGATCAAATATTTACTTATGAAACTTAAAAGCCTAATTATTCTTTTTGAAATGTTTTCATGTATTGTATGCAAAGCAAAGTTTTGTGAAAATAAGACATTTTTGATTTATGCCTTTTGTGCTCTTTTATTGCATGAACGAATTTTCCATGATAGTTACGAAGCAATATATAAAAGCACTTTGATTACTACTCACTGAAAATAGACTGACAACCTACAGTTTAAGAAATGCTGTGCTAGCACATGTAGTATGCAATTTCATAATGTTTGATAATTGGTTTTTTTCCAGGTGTGAAGAAGAAGACGTAATGATGAGCAATGATGGCCTTCTTATTTTGACGAAGATAGGAGTGGAATCTTCTCTTCGCTATGCCATTCAGCTTATCACTTCTGCACATGTTATTTCTCAGAGGCGCAAAGTAATAAATTGTCCTGTATATGTATTATCACTTTGTCCTGTTAAAATTTACATTGATGTTAACCGTCAGCAAATGTCTTGTAATTCCAGAGCGGGATTTAAATATTTATAAATAAGTTCTGGAGTTTGTGCCTGTTTGGGATGTAATCGACATCAACTGGAAATACTATACTGAGTAACTCGTTGTACCTGATGGTTACAGTTATCCAGCAGTGCATTAATTCTTAAATTATAATTAAAAATCGAACCAAAAATATCTTTTAATTTATTAAGAACTTACTTATAATAAAATTTATTATTAATCTCTTTAGTTTACGTTTCAGCTGAATCTCTTTTTAGGAAATTTTAAAAAATGCAGTATAGTAGTATAACATGAACTTTCACATGTATTTGTTTACAAACAGTTTTTGATTTTAAGTAGATATTGATGGTGATGAAATAACAGACCAATTGGCTAAGAGGGGTGCAGCGCAAATGATTTTGTCACTCTAGTGGTATAAAAAAGTTCATCTCTTTGTCGCTCATTTAACTCTCTTATAGTGGCCATGCATTGGTTGTTGAATATCTGTGGCTATCCCCCTTTCCTTAAACTAATTCTATAACATGCCCCTTCTAAGAAATTAGTTCACCGATAATAAAATCCCTTCACTGATATATAAGGGGATAACACGACAGGTTTTATCTCCTTCCGGATTGGGATAACAACTCGTTATCTGTAGAGGCCCTTCTGTTTCATGGCTGTTAGTTCTTGAAGAGAACATCCTAGAGATAACACATGGACGTGTCACTTGTCACTAATCCCTTCTCAGAACTTCTTCAGTAATTATTTTACTGAAATATTTCAATTGTAAAGAAATTTGCTTCTGTCTGAACAACTTGAAGTGTCGGTAAATGGAGTGACTTAACATTAAAATTATGTCGTAAGTTCAGGACTTTGTAAAGCTGGCGTGATATCTAGAGTGATGTCATCCGGGTGTCGGGGATACTGAGGTTCAAGTGTATTTAAAAATTTTTATGGCATAAGTAAAATCTTATTTGAATAAGAAATCAATTATTTCTTATTCAGGCAAAATTTTATTTTTTTGTAGGACTTATAAATTATTGTTAAAGCATAGTACATGTAAGTAGCTTTTTTAAATAGTGCTGAGATATTTTTCATACATAAATGGGGGTCCAATGTACATGCTCTGTTGCTTGTTCATGTAGGATTATATATTTTTAAAATGCATTTACCTTTGTCCTTATTGTTTCATGTTTCTCAGTCTAGTGACACTTTCAGTTTAACCCTTTCTGAGGTGGTGGAAAGTATTCCCACCAAATTCGTCAAATTATAGATGTTTATAGTAAGCTATTTTACCCTTTCTGATTGGCAGAATCTTTCAAAGACCCTGGGAAATATATTTACCACCGCATGCATCAATATTTAAATTTTATAACTATCCCTCCTCAGTGGGTGGGGGAAGGGGGTGGGGAATCATGCTAATCTTATTTACTGTCCTATGGGGATTTCTTTTTTGAAACAAAACAAAATCTGAAAAATATTTTAACTTACCA
Source organism: Octonoba sinensis (assembly GCA_038502835.1). Classification (NCBI taxonomy): domain Eukaryota; kingdom Metazoa; phylum Arthropoda; class Arachnida; order Araneae; family Uloboridae; genus Octonoba; species Octonoba sinensis. Next base: position 83,827,587 of record CM076605.1, on the reverse strand, counting down.
ATACTACAAAAAAATGACCCTTTAAAGAGTTAAGGATTATTGCTGAAAGTCATACTACTTATTTTATCATCCTTAAGCTTTTAGCTTAAGAACAATTTTTGATGAAGTTGTTACTGAGAAACTTCATTGTGTTAGATTATAATTTGGCACTTCATGGTACACTTATCTATTTTTTTCTACAGGCAGCTGAAGTAAGCATTGAAGACGTGAGAAGGTGTTATTCGTTATTTACTGACGAGACACGGTCAACTAAATATATGATGGAGTGCCAAGATGAATTTATGTTCAATGAAACTGGTATGTAAGCATGAAAATTCTACTTTTGTTAATTTGTTCAGGATGTTAAAGAGTGGATGTCAACCGACTCTTTTCGCAAATTATTGGCTGTGTAGAATGTTTTATTTTTTAAAGTTTGCATGCTATGCTAGCATTCTACAATGAAAAATTTTAAATTAATGCAAAGAATTTCAAGACTTGAGGAAACAAATAATAATAATGATATAATTCTTAGGTACCATTATACTAGTTTCAAAAGATTAATTTATTCCTTTTTTCAGTCATTATGACTGCAGTCAGAATCTACTTTGTTATTTAAAAATCTAATCTAGTTGATTCCAATCTCAAAAATTTTTTCATACTAGCTTTTTGAGCTTCGGGCAACATTTTGCATCAAATGGCTGCTTTTTCTTACAATGCATATGAGAATATCAGTTTCCATCCTTCTATAATTAATTGGGATTTGTGAGACTTATGGTGTAACTTTCCGAATGAAATATAGTGTCTCATAATACTTACTCGGTAGTGCATCACTGATGTAAAGTAAAATACTCGGTAATTATTTTCTATCTCTGCTTTGTACAACTTGTCTGTTAACAGTGTTATGTTCAGTTCATATAGTGAATTAATTTTTTTAAATATTTCTTTCAGGTAAAGAAAAAGTGGAGATGGACACATCTTAAATGTATTTGTACCTTTAAATGTAAAATCAGATAGCTTTTAATAAACAACTAAAAAAAAAAGTTTTTGTGTATTTCATGATGTTATATATATTCATATTTTCTAGTCTTTAAGTTGTATTTTCAAAATAACTATGTAATTACCATCCCAAAATGTATCAATTTAATAATATTTATGTTTAATTACTGAAGACTACCCTGTTCCTAGAATGCTGCTAACACTAAAGATTTTTTTAGTTTTATAATCTAAAAGAAAGAAAATCTGCTACATATTACATAATATTGGCTTCATTGCATTTTTTTAGCAGGTAGTAATCTCTTATATTACTTGTGTTGTTGAAGCAATTTTTCAGTTTGGGGGGAAATTTCAAACTAAGATAAGTTTTAAGGAAACTTCAAAATAATATAAAGAAATATTTAATATTTTTAAAATGATGCATGTTATTACAGTAAAACCTGTAAAGTTGACCACCTGTCTAAGATAATCAAACAGAATTTCTTTGAATGTAGAATCAATTTTCTGAAGTTTTCAGGCACTAAATAACTTCATACTCTGTGGTAAGGCTGTGATGATGATACTTGAAAATTTTCTCTGAGGATTTATCAAGTTTCTGAGCCTTCAATTCTAATTTTTTATTTCATTGTATGAGAGCATTTCATTACATGATGAAATAGCCAGCTAATGTATTAAGTAAAATTTAGCTATTATCTATGCAGTTTTCATAATTTCATGCTTAACCCTCAGTCTGATGCAAAGACTGGTTTTATACTTATTTGGCCATGTTTTAATACTTTCCAGTATAAATTTCCATTCGTTCTTGCATTTAGGGGACCATCAATAAATTGAATTAAGGAATTTCAGGTTGTATAGAGGTGACTGCGATTCCTTACACGCAAAGGCGTGTGCGGTAAAAAGATGTTTGTACGTACATCTGTAGCATTTAAAAACTGCATGAAAAATTAAGTTAGGCAACTGAAAGTTCTCGAAAGTGCGTACAGAAGTACATACCCTCTTTTTTTAGGGGGGTAAAAGGTATGTAATATGCAATAAGTGTACAATGAAGTTATTTGTGCACACATCAGATTTTTGTATAGTTTTTTCACCCCAAAATTTTATATTTTGGAGGAACTTTAAATTTTGTAAACAACAACAACAAAAAAAGGTTGATCCGGATTCATGAAATAAGCACCAATAAAACCTGCCAGCCTCCTGATATTTTCCATTGTGTTACTTTTTTTATCATTCATTATAAGATAAATCCAGAAATGACTTTTTTATACTTATTTAAAATAAATTTTTTTAACTCCTTGGATTTTAAGTATATGTACATATCTTCGTTGTTGTGCAATCCTTTTGAACTTCATCTGCAACTGAACTGGCTATGAGCTCCGGTCCAGTGAGGTCAATTGGTCGACCTTTGCGACCTACGGAAGAAGTTGTGGCTGTGTCCTTAGAAATGGGTGTGGTCCAGCACTTGCTTAATCTTGAGATGTTTAGGTGCCATTCCCTGTTGTTAAATTTTCCCCTTCCAAAATGCGGATTTTCCCCCTAAGTTCCTCTTTATCAGCTAAAATAACTTTAACTTTATTTTTCAAATAATCTACTTTTTTTTTCAAAGATTTGATTTCTTGATCTTGTATCTTGTTCGTTTCCCCGAGGCCATCCGTAACCTTTTTTAGGTTTTCTAAGTCGTGGCAAACAATTTCCATTTCCGAAGTCATCTTTTAATCCAAAATTCAAAAGCTAGTGCATATAAGAACCTTGCAAACGACCCGAAGCTGAAAACCCTTATTCAGTCTCTTCATCAAAATGAAGTGTCAAAGGATGGCTTACAACTTATAGATGGAATGCTATGCAGGAAGAATTATGATCCCTTTAGTCAGGCATTTCTGTCGGTAATTCCACAACATTTAAGATTCAATATTTTGGACAATTCCAAATGTTGAAAAAAGACGCTCTACTGATGATGAACTAGCAGGTAATGAATTTAGCAATGGCATATAGTTACAAAATTCTGGGTTCAAAGGCATTGTTGCTTTTCCAGCTTTTCTATTATTTTCCACCATTTAGTGGAGCCCATACTTTTTAGTGCTTGCTAAATTATGCATATTCTAATATTAAAATATATACATATATACCATACATTATTAACTTGCTGGAAAGAGAATTTTAATTCCCCCACTTTACCCAAAAAACACCAGTTTTCTAATAAAACCCACCCAGGGTGGGTTTTTTACAGCTCTGCCCGTAGCTGGCGCAAAGTTAAGCAGGCACATTAGAGGAATGTCGTGAATCTCCCAGGGTTCAATAATATGATGACCGAAGGAGAAAGTAGGCCTTCGAAACTCCTAATTGGTGAAAATACCCAGGTAAAAGGCCTGGGCATTAATGTGTTTCTTTTAGAAATACTGATTTATTTTTAAGCAGTCAAACAAATCCTTTGTTTGGATATTCTTGTACATATAATCTAATTTTTTGGAATTTGTTTGTTAGAAATAGTACACACATAATTTTGACTTCATGTAACTCACTGTAAAGTAACCAATTAGCAATTATTAAAATATTTAGAGCATTACTAAAAAGGTTCCATCACCATTCTGTTCTTGGTAGCGGTCTGTAGCTCACTAACAGTTTGTCTTAGAACAGACTCTTTGTTGCATTTTCTGTAAATTATGTGTGTAACATTTGATGTTACAGTAATCACTGGAGTATCGTACCATATGTTGCAATTTTCAAAATTTCCATGGTCTTCTTTCGCATGTGCTATCTTACTTTTTATTGGACAATGAACAGTACAGGTTCTGTTCCTATAGCTCATGCAGCTTTTTTATAAACGGATAATTAAGTCATACAAGGTACAAAAAGTTTATCAAAGTTCACATGCTTACACGTGTGTGAGGAAGCTGATCAGAGAGCATTTACAACCCTGGCTTCAAATTGCTCAGCAAGCAGTCTTTTTTACACCCTTATAAATTTTCATGGAATATGGATATTCATCTAATGATCACAGTATCTAAATTTTAAATCTCAGGGGTCAGCGCGAGTCACTTTTTTCACTGAAAGTCACTTTTTTTTGCATTGGTCACTTTTTTAAAAAATTGTCACTATTTTCACTTTTTTGCCCTTTCCCTGGCAGAGCAACCAAAAAAAGTTACTTTGTCTGTCTATGAGTTAAGAAAACATTGCAATTTTGCATAAAAAGACGTGTGTCAGGGTTGAAACTTCCGCGTATCCGCCATCTTTGGTCCTGTAAGTCAGCCATTTTTGGTCGTATTTTGAAATTCGGAATGGCGCCGGCCCCGAGTGTTCCGTAGTTAAGGTTTGATGTTGCAGTGGTGCAACCAGAAGGGGAAGCCTAGAGGGACCGTGACCTCTCCCCCCCCCCCCATGTAGAATGATGATTTTGAATTTTTTTTTTTTACTCGAGAAGAGCAAGTCCTGAGAAAATAAAACTATATTTAAATTAGGAAAGAAAAAAAATCAGACTAAAAAATTTTAGCAGTTGCAGATTATATCACTCAATAAAATTACCTTAATTTCTCTTTTCTTTTATTTCCTCACCCTCCCAACTCCCGAACTAACTGTCACAATCACAAAAGAAAATTTTTGGAGCTCAATCAGGGATTTCTCAACGAAAAGACAATACGCATCTTGAGAAAATAAAATTATATTTTTATCAAGAAATCATTAAATGATGAAGGGGAGGGGAGGGGGGGGGGGGAACCTAAATTCTTAAAAAAAAACTTCAGATCTGAAAAATTCTTAGCAGTGGCAGATTATGTATATTGCTCAGAAAATTACATTATGACCTTATTTCCATCCCCCCCCCCCCCAAAAAAAAAAGAAACAGGAATTGCACAGAGTTCAGATGGGAAAAAAGAAATAGTGCACCCCCCGTAAGGAATTTTTCTGATTGTGCCACTCATACTGTCATTATGTATGACAGTGATACCGTGTAACTATCACAATTAAAATTATAAAATCAGGGAATTGTCAGAGATTTTTTTTTCTTGGATTCTGTTACTACGATGAAATTACAAAAACAGTATTGAATAATCAAACGGTTTGCTTCCTACCATGATACAGAAGATTAACACAGTATTTTCAGTCCGAATAATTTTGATAAAATATAAAATTTAGATTTATTTCAAGTGAAATTTTCTAATCCTTGAACAAGTATAAAAAATATTTAAAAATTAGCATTTGCAAAATAAATTTTATTCAATGTTGAACATAAATTAAAATTTCAAATTTCTGCCGATTTAAATATTTATTCATTTATATTTTTAAATAAATAACAATTTGAGAAAGAAATTAATTTAAAAAAAACTTTTGTCTTTCGCACTCTAAGCCATTTATAGGTTTTGAAAAAGGTATTTATGAACATAGTTACAGGTATAAACATTCTTATTTTTGAATAGGCTATGAATTTTTTTTTTTTTAAGTTGGGTAAAAGCTCTATTTATTCAGTTTAGTTTTCAAAAGATGTCGAAACTGTTCTTTTTCAAGTTAAATAATAAACACACACACACGTTTACATTTTAATAGTCAATATTTTGGTCACTTTTTGAAAAGCTGTGGTCACTTTTTTCACTATTTTGAAGACTCCAAAGTGCGCCTAGCCCTGAAATCTAAATCTTATTGGATTTGCTCTTCTCAATAATTTCCTTTTCATTACTATAATGTTTGTCACACACACAAGAATGTCTCAGACGTTAAAACTTAACTAAAAGTTTATTAAAAATAAAATTAAACTTTTGTGCCAGAGCACTCGTTGTTCTTGCACAAATACAAATAGCCGAACATCAGGTTCTGCAATGGTATCAGGTTCTGCAACACCAACACACTGGCAAGTTCCAACCTTTTACAAGGAATCATCTTCATTATGCTGCAAAACAATGTCCTCTGAATAAATGAACAAAATTTGTAACACCTCTTATGCGTGTTTTAAGCAAATGCCGACCATTATAGAGAACTGTTGATTCATCTAATTCTAATTTCTCATGAAATATTCCGAAAGATTAGGAGCTACTTCGCCAAGTTTATCATCTTTTTAAAAATCATTGTTTTCTTTGGAACGAAATTTTTTCTCGAAAACTATTGTAGCATAATTCGGCATAATTGGTGTGGATGTACCTTCTGCATTGCTCCATTATGTAGCTTCAGGAGGAGCAGAACAGAATTATACCCTCAAAAGAAACATGCCAAAAAAGTGACATCTCTCTCTCTCTCAACATCAATTGTTTCCTCGTTTCACGATGTAGTTTGTTTTTCACACCGACGTTTTTTTATACATGCCAAGTTTTCAATGTATAAAAAAAAAAAAAAGAAAAAAAAAAAATCAACAATAGGACTAAAAGATTCATCGTAGTTTTCACATTTTACCTGTTTAAAGCCAGGAGCTACCAAGCATGTTTTGAATACTTTTTTCCTTTTTCATTCCTTTTCAATTTGAATACCCGATGTGAGCCCGCCGTGCGGTGGGCGGCGTAGAATAGCGTAGATGTAGTTATGCGTGTCGTAAGAGGCGCCTAAAATAGCATGATCCGATCCGGGTGACGTAAGGCTTGCTTTGTAGCATGACTATGGCCCCGGGTCGGCAAAGCTCTGCCAGCCCAGCCCCTGTGGCTTGTGCTGGTTGTCAGAGTTTGTGGGAAGTTCGAAGGAGAACAGCGCTGCAGTCGCACCATACTTTTCTCCACCAAACCCCTACCTGTTAGCCGAGGCCTTAGGATTGCTTACGCACGAGGAGAGGTAGTGGGGTCTACGGATTTTACATGCACATATCCCCAAGTATACATGGTGGTCTTCAGTGGGTATCGAACGCGCGACCTTCCAGGCGGAAGTCCGACGTGCTAACCACTGGGTTACCACGGCCCGTCGCACCATACTGGGGTCAGTGAAGGCCATCGATGCTACGTACAGTATGGCTGCAGTTGGCATTCAATACCCGATGTGAGACCCCCCCTCCGAATGGTGGCCGGGGAAGATGGAATAGCCCCAGCGTAGCTATGCGTGTTGTAAGAGGCGACTAAAATAGCACTATCTGTTCCGGGTGACATAAGACTTACTTTGTAGTAGGACTATGGCCCCGGGACGGTACAGCAGGTCTGCAACGCTCTGCCAGCCCAGCCCTTATGGCCGGTGCTGGTTGTCAAGTGTCATCGGAAGGAGGCATAATTTGTGGTGGTTGTGTCTCGAGAGTATGAGAAACACTGAAAGTCATCTGCAGGAACTTGATCCTCTAGCTGCCCGTCTCCGGAGACTTGACGTGTGGGAGGTTCGAAGGAGGACTGAGCTGCGGCCGCACCCCTCATATTGGGGTAGTCTGTGAACAGACAAGGTAGTCATAGTTAGCATTCATCACCCGATGTGAACCGATTGGAGTTTCGCGTGCTGGTAATTCTGAGAGTATACATTTGTCTGTTTCTTGAATTTGGGCTCAGCTTTCATAGCCTTTTCCCAATCTTCTCGCTGGGGCGATTAAGGTACAGTTTGAAAAGTTTTCGGAATGAGAATTCCACTGCCAGTCGCACTGGAGAACAATCGATGTAATTGCTACTATTTGACGGATCATTATGTATCTCCCTGGTTGGTAATTACTTTAAAAATTAAAGCTATCTGGTGGGAATAAAATATTCTTGTCACAATATTTTCTTATATTATGAACAGATCTTAAACGTTTTTCACTGCCCTTATCGTAATAAAATGCTTCAATCCGGTACCCATATGGCCTTGATACACCCCACTATCTGCGCATCCTAAAGGTCTGGAATTTTCATCACTCTGATTCAGTTCCCCCCACATCGTAATCATGCGTCTGTGATTAAATTTCAGGAAGTTGTAAAATTTTGTCATCCCCGTTTTTAGAATCTTCTTCATTTTCCTCAGAGATTAATACATTAGACCACTGAATGGTGCCCATCAGGAATCCATTGCGGTTAGTATCAAATTCATCTTTAAAAAATTTAATCTCATCAAACCCAACATTAATAGTAGTTTCTAAAACCTTATCCAGAATCCGTATCTTATTAAAATACCTTTCTGGGCCTTAACATCTAGTTTCTTGTGATGTTGTTTTGGAATCCCGACATTCGCAATAGTACCAAATAGTTTTAGATGTCCGATTTATGGAATCCCCCCCCCCCCCCCCGTAAACTCGAAAGGAGTTTTAGACTGTTTCTTGTGACATACCCGGTTCTACGTGTAAGTGAAATACAGCGTGATTCTGAAAGAATACAACAAGAAAGTAAGTTTACAAATGTTTAATATGGCACCCTCCTGACACTCAAGCGATATCAACCAGTTATTCAAACTTGTTCCACACACCTGTAGCATATCAGGAGAATAGCTTGGATAGCTGCTGTTATTTCTCGTTTCGAATCATCAATACTGGCGGGTAGAGGTGGTCGAAACACCATATCCTTAACGCTCCCCACAAGAAAAAAAATCGCAGGGGGAGAGGTCAGGGCTTCTTGGAGACCAGCACTGAAGTGCATTGTCACGGGCTGCCTGTCGGCGGATCACTCGCCTCGGTAGTTGTTCAGCTAGTCACGTACAGATAAGTGCCAATGTGGTGGTGCTCCATCTTGCTGGAATATGAATTGTTCTTGTTCAAGTTGCGGGAACGCAGGCAATTCCTCTACGCTTCTAGCTAGTTTTGCCCAGTTACAGAAGCACCTTCGAAGAAAAAAGGCCCAAATACTTTATTGGCTGAAATGGCACAGAAAACGTACACCGTAGGTGAATCACGTGTATGCTCAGTTGTTTCCCGCGGATTCTTAGCTCCCCATATGCGCACATTGTGACTCTTAACTTTTCCGGAAGCATGAAAAGTTGCTTCATTGCGAGACACAATCTTTGAAATGAATGTCTCTTTCCATTTGATCAAGGACAAATTCACAGAAATCAATTCTTTTACGCTTATCAGCTGCAGATAAGGCTGACACTAATGTCAAACGATAAGGTTTCATCACTAACTTTTCCGTAGGTCTCCAAATAATAGTTTGCAAGTTGCAGCTCTCTGGCAGCTCGGCTAGTCGATTTTACAGGACTGCGAACAAATGTTTGCTGGATGCGGGTTACATTTTCATCACTCGTGAGCAGCCCTCTGGAACTTTTTCCTTTGCACAAACACCCCTTCTCTGTAAACTGTTTATACCAACGTTTGATGCACCACCTATCTGGAGATTGAACACCATACTTCGTTCGACGCTAACGCATTGTCAACAGCGATTAAAAGAGCAACTAAATGAAAGTTTAGAATGAAATCATAGAAAACCTAGTTTTGTTTTTCTAGAAAAAAAAATACTCTCCATGTTTTAAACTTTAAGTTAGGTTCAATAGTCATAGTTTTGCTGATCTGCTGAGAACTTTGTGAGGTCCTGTATATGGTTAGCACTGTGGAGGTTGAACTTGATTCGCTTTTAAAAAAATATGCGAATATGACGTCAGAAAAGGGTGAATATAAAACTTCTCGTGGCAGTGAGCTGAAGTAGCGTGTGGATTTAATTGTCCCATGGTGTTTCGCAGCTGCGTGACGAAATTGTCATTACATGGTAGGACGATGAAGTCATCCACCATATCACAGGGCAGCCTTAATGTAGTGCCAAAGTCAAGTTCTGCGCATGAGGCGTTTATCTATTCATTTACTGCTGTCTACCTAGTGGATTCATGAGCATTTTCATGGATGCTTTTAATTCGCGATCATATGTGGACCAATTTTGCTGACTCGTTCAATTTCATGGAAAATTTTTTTACAGATTACCAACTTTTTTGAGAAAACTGCACCAGAGTGTCGCCGACCGCTACATCTGAAGCGTCAACCCAAATGCTTAATGTAGAGCCTGGAATAGGGTGTCGCATAAGGGCGGCCTGAGCTATGCCGTTTTTAGCGGATGTGAAAGCTTTTTCCGCATTTCCCTTCCATTTTAAAGGTTCATTGATACGAACACGGGAGCGAGATATCTTATTGTTAATAAAGCCATCTAACAATTTTACCGAAGTTGCCAGCATGTGTGCGGTGTGGGGTATGAAGGATCTATAAAGATTAAACATCCTTAAAAATCGGCGGAGTTGAGTTGTTGGTTGTGGAAAATCAACAATACACTTAACCTTATCGGAAGAGGTTGAATGCCATGCATTGATTTGAAATTATAAAATAATGATAGTAGGTTTACCAAATGTGCAATTGGAAACATCTATGCAGAAAGCATACGCTTCTAATTTTTAAAATACGGCTTTTAAATGCTGATTATGATCCTCTTCATAGGGAGTACAATTGCCTCATAGGGAGGCAATAAGTATATTATCAATGAAAGCATAGACACTTGGTAAATCGCGTATGACCTCGTCGATGAATCTATCTAATGTGGCAGACGCATTGCATATGCCAAATTGTATGGTCGTGCTTTCGAATAAATCAAAAGGTGTGTATATCGCTCTTTTTGGAATATCTTCCATGTTAATTGGTTTTTGATGATATGCCTTAATGAGGTTAATGTGGCTGAAAATTTTAGTATTGCGTCAATTAACAGTCAAATCAGCGATACAAGGAATAGGGTATCTATCTTTAATGGTTTGTGCATTCAGTGCACGGACTAAGATTTAGCAACTTGAAGTATGTGCGCTAATTAAAACATCCGTTTGACCGAAGGTGCTATTAATCAATTTAATTGCTTCCTTATAGTTATCATTCGAAATTGCGAACCCTTTGATACACGCAAGTGCTTTTCCACCTAACAAAGATTTCAAATACGAAAATTTATCAACATCAGATAGAGACGGAGTGTTGTGAATTGAATTTTCATACTGGTTCCAAAACTCTAAATAATTAGAAGGATCCCCATAATACTTTGCAGTAGTTAATTTCGCAAAATTCTAGGCTCAGAACTATTGTTGCTCACATAAGATGTATTTTGCGTAATAGCTTCAAAAGACTTAATTTTATTTTGCAGCTTTATTTTGGCTTGAATTATTTTGTCTTTATACTCATCAATACGCTGAATTTCAGAATCAATGTCCTCTAACTTTATACTACTTTCTAATTCCGAATCTAAACTAGTTAAAATCTCATCTTTTATCAACAACTGTTCTAACAAAGCTTGACAAACATCAAAACAAATATCTGGATCAGTTAGACGAGTCTCTACTTTCTCTACTAGCTTTTTGACTTGACCCCTTTGACTAGTTCGTCGAATTTTCATTTTTCCAACTGTTTCAACAACAACCACTGCCTCAACGTTATCCTTTATTATGAATCAAATTTAACTAGTTAACAAATTTAACACACCAACTATTTAACAAATCAAATATCGAATACAGCACTGTAATTCCAAACCATAAATTTAAAAAAAGTGTCCACCAACATTACTCAAACCATTTTCTACTGAAGCGACTACTATACGAATTAAGCAACGTCCAAGCCACAACTATTCCGAATTAAGCGACGTCTATTTCAAGCAACAACTATTACGAATTAACCAACGTCTAATTCAACCATCTTTCCAACAACGAGAAAACACCGACTAAACAATTAAATACTACCCTCCTAAACCAAGAAATTTACAAGACTACTGCAAGCGCAAACACTCACCCCACCAATGCGAGCAAGTTAGTTTCTTCCCGGCCGATGCACCAAAATGATGTCGATAATTTTCTTGTTCCTTTCTGCAATGCCGGCAGACACTCGTACATTCACACACACAAGTTAAAAACTGAATAAAACTTTATTAACTCATAAAATACGTGTGCTTCTTGCACGAATACAATTCAAGTTCAGACTATCTTAGCTGTAATCACCTTATATAGGTTGCGAAGCAGCGCCCTCTAACAAATTTTCGCAACACGCCTCTGGCTAATTTAGCTCAGTTACAGAAGCACCTTCTAAGAAAAAAGGCCCAAAAACTTTATTGGCTGAAATGGCACAGAAAACGTACACCGTAGGTGAATCACGTGTATGCTCAGTTGTTTCCCGCGGATTCTTAGCTCCCCATATGCACACATTGTGACGCTTAACTTTTCCGGAAGCATGAAAAGTTGCTTCATTGCGAGACACAATCTTTGAAATGAATGTCTCTTTCCATTTGATCAAGGACAAATTCACAGAAATCAATTCTTTTAAGCCTATCAGCTGCAGATAAGGCTCACACTAATGTCAAACGATAAGGTTTCATCACTAACTTTTCCGTAGGTCTCCAAATAATAGTTTGCAAGTTGCAGCTCTCTGGCAGCTCGGCTAGTCGATTTTACAGGACTGCGAACAAATGTTTGCTGGATGCGGGTTACATTTTCATCACTCGTGAGCAGCCCTCTGGAACTTTTCCTTTGCACAAGCACCCCTTCTCTGTAAACTGTTTATACCAACGTTTGATGCACCACCTATCTGGAGATTGAACACCATACTTCGTTCGACGCTAACCCATTGTCAACAGCGATTAAAAGAGCAACTAAATGAAACTTTAGAATGAAACCATAGAAACCTATTTTTATTTTGCTTGAAAAAAAAAAATCTCTCCATATTTTAAACTTTAAGTAAGGTTCAATAGTCATAGTTTTTGCTGATCTGCTGAGAACTTTGTGAGGTCCTGTATGTGGTTAGCACAGTGGAGGTTGAACTTGATCCGTTTTCAAAAAAATATGTGAACATGATGTCAGGGAAGGGTAAATATAAAACTTGTCTTGGCAGTGAGCTGATGTAGCGTTTGGATTTAATTGTCCCATGGTGTTTCGCAGCTGCGTGACGAAATTGTCATTACATGGTAGGACGATGGAGTCATCCACCATATCACAGGGCAGCCTTAATGTAGTGCCAAAGACAAGTACTGCGCATGAGGCGTTTATCTGTTCCTTTGCTGCTGTCTACCTAGTGGATTCATGAGCTTTCATGGATGCTTTTAATTTGCGATCATATGTGGACCAATTTTGCTGACTGTCGTTCAATTTCATGGAAAAAATGCTACAGATTCCCAACGTTTTTGAGAAAACTGCCTCATAGGGCCGCCGACCGCCACATCTGAAGCTTCAACCCAAATGCTTAATGTAGCGCCTGGAATAGGGTGTCGCATAAGGGCGGCCTGAGCTGTGCCATTTTTAGCGGATGTGAAAGCTTTTTCCGCATTTCCCTTCTATTTAAAAGGTTCATTGGTACGAACACGGGAGCGAGATTTCTTATTGTTAATAAAGCCATTTAACAATTTTACCAAGTTTCCCGCATGTGTGCGGTTTGGGGTATGAAGAATCTATAAAGATTAAACATCCTTAAAAACCGGCGGAGTTGAGTTAAATTTGTTGGTTGTGGGAAAACAACATTACATTTAACCTTATCGGGAAGAGGTTGAATGCCATGCAATGATTTGAAATTATAAAATAATGATAGTAGGTTTACCAAATGTGCAATTGGAAATATTTATGCAGAAACCACTCTTTTAATTTGGAGAATAAGGCTTTAAATGCTGATAATGTTCCTCCTCATCTTTAGAGGCAATAAGTATGTTACCGATGAAAGCATAGACACTTGGTAAATCGCGTATGATTTCGTCGATGAATCTATGGAATGTGGCAGACTCATTACATATACCAAATTGTATGCGCGTGCTTTCGAATAAATCAAAAGGTGTGTATATCGCTGTTTTGGGAATATCTTCCGTGTTAATTGGTATTTGATGATATGCCTTAATGAGGTCAATGTGGCTCAAAATTTAAGTTATTTCGTAAATTAGCAGTAAAATCAGCGATACAAGGAATAGGGTATCTATCTTTAATGGTTTGTGCATTCAGTGCACTGTAATCACCTACAGGTCTTCATTCCAAGGGGCCTTTTTTTTTTTTTTTTTTTGGAATTATGTGCAAGGGTGATGCATATTTGCTGCGTGAAGGTCTTTAATGTCCAAGTTATATCATATTTTGAAATTCGTTTTTAGCAAATTTCAAACGATCCGGAGCCAACCTTCGCAGTTTTGCCACGGTAGGGGGTCCTTTAGTTGTGATAAAATGCATCGTATTATGTTTCACGGGCTGATTGGGATTTGGTAATTTTGTTAATAGAAGGAAATTCTTTTAAGAGTTTATGGTATTCATTATCGGTAGTAATTGTTTTGACTGTATGAATATCGGCACATTTCATGTGGCCTGTAGTTTCCAGTTTTGTTTTGAGGTCTCTTAGACATTTATTTGTAGCAAAGATCAGGAATTAATTCGAAATATGGAGAAAATCTGTCCGTAATCGTGGAGTACTGGCATTTGCTATCAAGAAGGTTCAATTAAATTTCTGTCTTAATTTAAAGTCTAGAGAAAGAGTTTGTTGACCATAAACGTAAATAGATGAAGAATTAGGACCAAAAGTGCTTACACGGGTGGGTTCCGTTTTTGTGAGTTATTAGCAGGTAAAATGGACGCGTCAGATCCATTTTATGATTAAGTTTTTAATTTTATTATATTTAGTATATATGTTGTTCTGTTCCAAAGGGTTTCTCCCTTTCCCATCCCATCAGGGTTTAGTACTGCCCCTCCGGAAATCAAATTATGAGAGAACTCTGCTTAAATTCATGAGTTAGATGTTCTAATTGACTTAGGAACTAATTTAGGAAACGAAAACTAAAAGCAATATGAACAGTTTTTAATCAACTAGCCAATTATGAGAGAAAGTAAGCAAGTTTTGATCATAATTAAACAATGAAAGAGGGGAACAAATTATTTGCAAGCATTAATATAAAAGAAGAGGAAGATTTAACAGTACATTTTTTGCACTGACAATACGCTTTCCAATGGCAACGAAGTTGAATTTTGCAACATAACGTAACCACTTATATTCATTATTTAACAGCTAATACCTTATGAAAGCTCAATCTTACAAAAATTTAAGAAATAAATAAAATATCTTTACAAAGATTAAATGTGCAGTAAATAGTGTTAAAGCAAAACGTTTTGTTTTTTGAATGCTAAGCAAACTCATACAAATTTCTCTTCTATTTCATTATATTAAAACTCAGTAGTTTAAAATTTAATAAATATTTAGAATCACAACAAAATTTAAATTCTAATTAGTTAGTATAGTTAGTTTTCGTAACTTGTTTAACTGCGCATCGCCAAGAGGCGCTGTAAAAGCGGTGATGCGCAGGCGCGTTGGTAAAAAGTTAAAACTGGTAAAATCCGTTGTCGACACTCTTATTACTAGAGACACGCTAGTCCTTACTAGCGCTCAACTCAAATGTGGTCAAGCTTGGCAAATTTTTGCTACAGGCTGGAAAAAAAGCCTGTTAAGACCCATCTCAAAAAAAAAAAAAAAAAAAAGGTTTTTGCCATTCAAGTGGCAAAAAAAAGCTTTTACTGTGTTTATTTATGAATTGTCCAGCTAAACTCAAACATGAGCTAAAAGAAATTTTCATTTTAAATTAATGTTACTCATACTTAATTTAGGCCGTAAGTTGAATGAGTATATTACAGTACTAAGGCTGTTTTTTTCAACCTCCGATGGGTTAAAGGAACGTGTGAATATAAAAAAAATGCTTTTTCACCAAAAGGAATGTATAATCAAAATTACTTCTACATAATTACCTTGACGATTGAGGCATTTGTTATATCTGTGAACAAGCTTTCCAGTACCATTTTCATAAAATGTTACCGCCAATGATTTGAAATGAGTTCGGACGGTTTCTTTGAGCTTCTCTGCAGTTTGGAAGTCATCTTTAGTTCGGGGAAAATATGGAAGTCACGGGGAGCTATGTAGGTGAGTGCTTGAACATGTCCCATCGAAATTGCTTAAGGAGCCGCGGGTTACATGAGCAGTGGGAAGATGTGCATTGTTATGCATCAAAACAATTCCTGAAGTTAGCATGCCCTTTCTTTTGTTTTGAATAACTGTTCGTAGTTCTGCCTGCAAAAAACGAATAAGACCTCGCAATTCGCACTTGGCAGGGCAATCAATGTAGACATCCATAAAGGTTTTTGATGCAGTACCATATTACCCTACATTCACTAACAGGTGAAACTCGACGTTTCTTGTTTTTAAAACGAGGTAATCGTATTAGGCTGGATATTTTGAAAGCGAATATAAGAAACCATGTAACGCAAAAGCAAAGCTCTTCATATTCGACAGAAATGACGCCACGTGAGTTTGCGGAAGGAAAGAAAGTAGCTGTGAGGAGTTATGCAGGACCGCCTAAGTGGAAAGTAGGTGCTGTGATTAATCGAGATGGATTTTTGGGGGAGTTATAGCGTACAGGTCGGGAACGAAGTCTGGAAATGACATTTCGACCAGTTAAGGAAGTGTAGACAGTCAATTGAGACAGCCGAGTCAACACCTGAAAAAAGTCTTCCTGAAGTTCCACACCCTAACAAAGTACTAGAGCCCATATTCGCTTCCTATAAAGCAAGAAAAGAAGCTAAGCATAAAAGTTATCATAAATTCCAAAATGTCATGAACAGCTATCACTAATAACAACAAAGGCCCCTACCTACTTAAAGTAAAATCATTTGCAATGCATTATCTATTCCTTCGATATTTGGATGGGTCCAAAATAGAAGAGGTTGAAGTTCAGATACAAAAATTCTGTTTGTATAGAATTAGTCAATTAGCCTAATTCCAAAATCCCTTAAACACAATAAAGATTGCTAGCCTTAAATATTACTGCAAGAAATGTTCACATGTGTAATGTATTTAAATTTTAGAATTTCAGGAACAAAATATGACATAGCATTTGAAGCATTTTTTGATAGCAAAATGCTGGAACAGATATCACTCATTTTGACATGTCCCCCTCTCCAACATTCCCTGTGGTCGACACAAAAGCGCCAAAGATAAATCTATTTTTTGTCTTGAATGAATGAGAAAATGTATGCTTCTTATAATGATGATAAAGGAAAGTTAAAGTGAGTGCTGTATTCCAATTCGTTAAATGCAACAGCCCTAAGTGGGGCAAAATTGTTAAACGCGCAACTGTGATATCTAAAATTAGAGTTAAAAGTTAATTTCTTTGATACACGCTTAGTTTATGCCTAATAGAATGAGTGCATTCAACATTTATTTTCATACATGCCAATATGGCCGAAATCTGGTCAAATACGACAATCTGGGGGTAAACCAATTCGTATTTTGGCAAATTGACCTTATTTGAAAGACTTATTCATACCTCTGGTTATCTAGAAATTTGACATATTTCGACTGCAACCTGTCGAAGGGCATTTCTGGCACTTTGCTGTTAAATACATATGTTTCTGTCATTTCCAACCCTTTTTTGGTGGCAACCATCAGTGAAGAAGTTTAAGGCACACAAAACCTGTAATGGAAGGAAAATAAATATGAATTTTTATATAAACACTATTGAGTAAAAGTATTTGTTTAGCTTTGTGACAGAGAAATTTTGTAATAAAAATTAAAAAAAAAAAAAAAACCCTTCCCTTTTATTAAACTCCCTTATTCTATTGGATGAAGGGGATATATTGTATAATAAACATCTAGTAATGTAAATCTAAGTAATATAATTTGCAGAAATTGTTTACAAAGATGATCGTAATATAATTTAGAACCTAAGTAATACAATTTACAGAAATTGTTTACAAAGATGATCGTAATATAATTTAAAATCTAAATAATATAATTTAAACAATATAATTGAACTCTAAGTAATATAATTTAAACAACATATATATACACTGACTTTAATTTCAGCAGTCAGTGTATTCCTTCTGGATGATTTTGTTTGAATAAATGGCTTGAGCTCCTCGATCAATCTTATAGTTAGTCGTTTATCTAGGCGAAACATCTTTACAAATTCCGCATCGCTCAACTTTGTAAGACAATGACATCTTTTGGATGAGATGGTCCGAGGCACTGTCCTACAGTCCTCCTCTTGCAAAATTGCAAGCATAAGATATTCCGCCATTACTACAATGTAAACAGATTCTCACTGCCGACTACGCAAACTCACCACTTCCTCCTCACCCGGAAACAAGATACTCGTACTCGGGAGCACTAGTTGGCAGCGAAACCCTTTACGTGAGCTTCGTGGTAGAGTTCACGTACGGCTCTCGGAATGTGACGTCACGTGGAGAGAAAAAGTCATATTTTCGGTAGCGACTATGTTTGCGAGACGATCGTGGTGAGTCCCAGAACCTTTATTATTATCGATACCGGTGTCCGCACCTGAGCCGAACCTGGGGGCTCCTTCCGCAACTACTCTGCCATTGCGATGTTCTACCAGAGCCCGGAAAGTACCCAAAAGACTGCATTTATAACGTTACATTTAGTAGCAGAGGGACTGTTTTGTCATGTGTTGGCAACGTGCCAGTTGTCCTCCTGTTTGGCAACAAGGTAGACCGTGTTATAGAGACACCTCCCGGCGCCATAATCACCACAGGAGCAGGACGGCTCTGTGCTATTTTCTTATTGCTATGTGTTTGTTCTGATTATCAAATTGAATACGCCAGGTGAGAATTCTGTAAAAAGATTTCAGCGTCAACCTTGTAACAATCCCGAGCATCTTTGGGTTTTTGCAGATGAGTTTCCCATGACTTGTATACAGTGCAGTCGACTTGGGAGCGATGGCATGGTTAATATGATTTTGGCATTCATATTCTAAGCATGTGGGGCATTGTTCCTTTCCGAGTTTGGGAAAACTAATGTTCACTTCAGTTGCCTTTAGATAATCTAGTAACTGCAGGGATTGTTTGGGTGTTTTTTTCTTATAATCCGTGTGGTGTGGAGTCCACTGTAAGCTCGTTCGTAAGGTAAAGTCGTTTCGAAGCGTGTTCCCTCCTGTAATGGCTTGTGCATGGATTAAATGACAAAATGTGGTGTATAGGCTCTTTTCAAATTTTGGTCGGTGAAGTTTGGCGGTTGCGTTGCGAGGGACGTGGTGTATTTAAGTCAAACTCAGAGCGTTTCAGGGGTTTACCTTTTTACAGCTTCTTTTTGTATTCTCAGAAAAACCCAGCATTTTTTCTCGTGGCCGGAGTTTTTTTTTTTTGAAGTCCTCGTGAATTTTCATTCTTTTTCCATGGGAAATTGTTTTGCAGCAGCTGGCAGGTATCTGAATTGCAAGGATCCCGCTGGTGTAGTCTCTATCAATGCGTTAGTCAGATTTCGGTACCGCTTCGTTTTTATATGCTTCTCCATATAAGTGACCTCGCAACATTTTGCATTAAGAAGCAAAACTTTGCCTAAATGCTAGAGGTTGAAGTAGATGGGAGTTCTTGCTCCGAGTCCTTGGACGTTGGTTGAGCGACAACGGAAAATTTTTGATCATTTACAGCGATTACATCCATTTTAGGAAGCAACAATTAGCCACAATAAAGTAACTAAGAATGGCTCACACATTTGCGACGGAACACTAAATCACTTTCAAAGGGCAAGAATGCTTGGAATAAGTAGACAATAGCTTTCGCTGAACTAACAAAGACCCAATGTTTGTAATGAAAATCCTCCCTTTTCAGCTCGGTCACCACATGTCCCAAATTAAACAGATCTCTTACTCGACATCACTTGGTGTGCTTTTTCTCAGCAGCAAGCAGAAGTGACGCAGCTCAAAAATGTCTATCGACATTTTTGATAGACAGAACTTATACTTTAGGTAAAAAGTGAAGAATATGAATTTGCGGGAAACAGCAAATCCCGTTTTGATAGAGGTCAACTTTTCTGGCGGGTGAGCGATTTGTAATGCTTTCAAGTAAGTTCTTCAAAGTTATCACGCAAATGTAAAAGTTAGCACAATGCACGCACCAAGCGATCTTATTTATAAAAGCCGATTACGGAAATTGAGTCACTGAACTATATTTTGCACCGAGTTCGCTAGCAACGCATGTAGGCTCAGTAATATGTACTTCTATGACTAGAAAAACGCTCGCATAGGGACTGTATAACATTGTAACCATTGTTGAATCAAGACTGAATGAGCCTATTTCTACAATAAAATTCTTTCAATGAGTAGAATTCTGCATTTGATCTGAATCTTTTAAGTTGCTTGACGTGGATGTAGCTTCTTCTAAAGTAGAGTACATGTTGTAGCTTTTTCTAGTTCCCCTAAATGTTACCAATGAACACACTTGGTTGTCTCTCTCCCCCTTTTAAGGATCTTGGGGCTCCCCTTTGAGGCTTGGACCATATTTGTAGTCTGTAAAGCAAGTATGGAAGACTTGGTGACTGGTTTGGGAAAAGCTTCCAAATATTCCTTGGCTCAAATGTAACACTAGGAAACATCCAACTTAAATTTTTCAAAGGCTCTCCCCAATACAACATTGGTATACTAACATTAATTTAAGAATTTGTATTCGACCTTAC
This sequence comes from Octonoba sinensis, assembly GCA_038502835.1. NCBI lineage: Eukaryota > Metazoa > Arthropoda > Arachnida > Araneae > Uloboridae > Octonoba > Octonoba sinensis. Next base: position 83,807,357 of record CM076605.1, on the reverse strand, counting down.
CACCCTTGTGGGGCTACTATAACTACTTTACTACATGCTTCGACGAAACTCTGGAAAACCAATTCATTCGGGAAATTTGCTCCTTCGAATGATACGATGTTGGCGATCATGTCGGGTAACGAAACAAAATGGTGTTCAATATGTGGTTTTATTGCAAGGTAGCTTACTGCTAAAGTAGGTGCTAAGGTCCAGTTTCCTGCTTCAATTTTGATCAATTATCTTTTTTTGCACCAATAAATCTCATCCATTGGCAATAGCGACTTGCAATTGAATTTACTGCAGCGGCAGGTAATGTTCCACCTCTTTTTTTCGTTAAGAGTTCTTCCCTCAACTAACTTCTTTAAATTATATAAGTGAGCTAAAGGACCAGCACTTTTTCGCCTGGATTTCCTCTAACTGTTTTTTATGTTCTTCTCCTGAGCAAAAATTTCACAAGCAGTGGGTAGTCCTAATTCTCTTGTGATCACATTTTTCTGGTACAACAATGTATTCATTATAAACTTTATTATCGCATAAGGGGTTTTAATTGTGTGTAGGATTCACATCATTTTTCACAGGAAATGTAGTAGTCCCAAATAAATCATGACTCTTATGTACCTACGTCATTATGTTTTTTTGTCAACTTGGAAAGATATGTCAAGAATATTTGAATAATTGTGATCAGAGTGTGCGAATTTTTGAGCACAATTTTTGTTTACATTTTTGTTGTAACTATGAAAATTCTTGTTACGTGTATTCTGATTTTAGTTGTTTCCTGACAGAAACTTATTACGAGTATAACAATTTTTGAAATTGTGAGAATTTTTGTGAAATACCTCATTAAAAATTGGCTCAAAAGTAGATCTCTGATTTACAAATTTTCTACTATTTTGGAAAGAATCGGTATTTTTCTGATTTCTAGTAATAGTACGCGAGTTAGCATTTTTATGTTTCATAAGCAAAAAACAATTAGGAAGTTAATGACCTACTCGCCTACAATGACGAGTGATCTTGTTGGAAAAATTATTTCTGTACTTACGGTTACGGATGTTTTTCTGTTACATTTTTGGTTTCTTACATTGACAACTTCACTATGTTCACTAGACGAAGAAGAAATATTCAATGCATTTTCTGCATTATGACTATTTGCATTTACTTGAGTCGGTTGATCATGTGTATCATGAGTGTTAAAATTTTTGCAATCATTTGAACTTTGCAATTGCTTTTCAAGACCTAGGATTTTATTTTCCAAAGCAACAACATGTTCTGAAGGCATTTGTTTTTGTGTATATGACTCAACATTATTCAATAACTCATTGAATTCTTGCGCTTTTTTTTTTTGACTGCATCATTGAAATCCTGAATACTTTGTCTTGCAGCTTACATATGTATGATATTATCTGAAATTTATAAAGTGTAATTTGACTATCAATGTACAAAATGATGTTGGGGGTTATTAATTCATCCTTTGAACACATTTCAGCATGTCGTAGCTTGAAAAAAATAGTGACACAACTCAAAAAATACCGAAAATGGGATTTTTAACTGATAATACTTTAAAAAAATTGATCTTTTATGTCGAATAAAGAACCAAGTCGTAGATAGTAAAGTTCCCCGTAGATAGCAGAAGTGTCTTTTCAGAATGAAAATAAAACGCCATTTTTTTTTTTTTTTTTTGTTGAACAGAGGCATAACTCCTGTTGTGCGCGGGTAAATACTGCCAATTTTATTGAAAAAAGGCACAACTCCGATTAGGTCCTAAGTGATATAGTCCCTTACAGAGCAATAGAGACCCATTTTGTGCTGTGTCTGTATTGCTGTTAATGTAGGATTTTTTCATAAAATTTTATTATGGACAATAGAGACATATTTGGAGTTGTGTCTGTATTGATTTTAATGTTACAATTTTTTAAAAGACCTTTTCAGGGTTATTACACTATTCCTCAAATTGTTGTTTCTGAAAAATTGTTGTTTTTATTCGAAAGAGACACAACTCAAAGCCTCCTAAATTTGATTAAAATTTCTAGGAACCCTAAAAGGCTAGCACAAAAACTGCGTGAAATAAACAAAAAGAATAGTATTCACCATTTTTAAGGGGCATTACAATTTCTAGGAACCCTAAAAGGCTAGCACAAAAACTGCGTGAAATAAACAAAAAGAATAATATTCACCATTTTTAAGGGACATTACAGTAACTAGGAATTGCTTTGAAGAAAACAACAATAAATTATATTTACTTATCGCAGCAATTTAAAAACTTGTCTCCTGAAAAAGTTGCTTTTTTGAGTTGTGTCATTATTTTTTTCAAGCAACGATGTGTCGACCTTTGTAAGGAGAACAGGAAATTATTCTACATTTAGAGCACTTTCGTGTTTCAATTTTCATTTCCGTGCAGTCGACAACAACTCTTACACTTTAGAACTTTTGAAAGCATTTAGGCATACTAGCTATAATGGCGTATTTTGGTGGCCAATCATTAAATGCAGAGTTTATTCCAATATTGTGCGGCATGTGGTTGGGGCGCAACAAAACAAAACAGCCATCTTAAAACTTAAATTTAATTTTATTCGCATCATTAAAAATTGACATACTTAAATTTCCTTTTGGCCAGTTTTGTGAGGCTTTTGCTACGTACAAAGTTTTTTGAGTAATTAGTATTCAATTGACTTTAATCCTTTAAACTATTTATCTGCTTTGATGGTAACTTGTATCAAAACTTTGGACTCGAAATTGCCTCTGATAACATCACACAACGTAAAATCCAATATCATTAGTTTGAAATTCTGTATCAAAACTTTGGACTCGAAATTGCCTCTGATAACCTCACACAACGTAAAATCCAATATCATTAGTTTGAAATTCTGAATCGGCTCTTGAACTACTAACAAGATCTTTGGATTTAGAATTGTATCGATGCTTAATGAGTATCTTTCTGATGTCAACATCCTTTTGTTACTCTTTCTGCAGATGCTCGACCATGTGATTTCAGTATCATTTACATGAAGATTCATCTGTTATTTTTTCTGCAAACCGTTTTGAAAAATGTCTTAGATAATGTGCAAAATGTATGCATAAAAGTGAACATTCATCAACATAACTCCAAACATGTTGACATCATCCGAGCTGTTTTGATGGAATTTGGACTTAAATTAAAACTAAGTGTCCACTTGAGAGAAAATCTCGAGAGAAAGTCTCGAGATTAGTTCCGAAGTGTTGTCCATTTGAGATCCCTTGCGCTCTCGAGACAGCTGTTGGAGACTCGACAGACACTGCAGTCTCGAGATCAGGAAATTTTGTGTACACTTGCGAGTTTACTCTCAAGTCTCAGTCAATTCTGTGACTTGGTTGATAGAGTTTAGATTTATTTTTCTCACTTTTTTCAAAATGGATTCACGCCAAATCCTAGCCTTTCTAAATATGCATAAAATTATGAAAAAACGGGAAGTGAAAAAAAAGGCTTGCTGTGTAAGAAAATGGGTGGCTTGACGAAATGTAATGGGAGCTTCTTCAACACTTGTGAACGAGTTGCGATTGGAAGATGCACAACAGTTTAAAAATTTCATCAGGATGTCTGCAGTTCAATTTGAAGTGCTATTAAATTTGGTAAAACACCAGATTGTAAAACAAGATACAAAGTTACGTGATGCGATTCCAGCCCATGATAGATTAATGGTCACACTTCGTTTTCTGGCTTCAGGTAAGCACTTTCATGCGAATATACCAATATTTTTCTCTTATTAAACCCTACATTTTTTATATCGAAATTAATTTTCAGGAGATGCTTATTGTAGTTTGCAATATCTTTTTCGCATCCCACCTTGTATAATAGGAAGAATAGTTTCCGAAGCGTGTAAAGCCATCTATGATAATTTAAATTAAGAATATTTAAAGGTATGTCTAAATTAAAAATAACTTTTATTATAGAAGTATTAAATAACAGAAACATATCAAATTAAAGTTTACATCTATAGATTAGATTACTGAAAATGAATTGTAAAAATCTTGTCTTGTTTCAGTCTCAACATTGTTTCAGAAAAGTTGTCAACAATAGGTGATGTTGTAATTGGGGTACTGGATAAAATGCTTGCACTTGAAGAGGATGCAGTGGACCAGTAGTTTCTTTCATCCAAATCAGAAATATTTGATATCGCTTTACGAATCTCGCTTTTTAATGCCCCTCTGTAATAATCCGATCTTAGACTTTTTAGCTCCAACGCTACGTATTCTCCAAAGCGATCGAAATCGTCTTTCGGCTTCTTCATAATTTCTATTGCTTCCTTTAGAATATTATCATCTTCTTCAGCTTTTCCCCACATGGCGAAAGCTCCGAAATTGCAGAAAACGTTTTAGCATTACCGTCACCGATGTAGTTTAGATACTTGACTTCTCGCTCCTTTTCGGATCGCAAAAACATTCCATCACCTTCCATCTTCCCAGATGAGCCGGAGTGATTTTTTTTTGCAATGATTTTGATGACGTAAAAGTCATATTTTGTATTGCGTTCCAAATTTTGCCCCTTTGTTATGAATCACAACCTTTACAGTAGGAGGACATGACATCAATGTCAATGACTTTCCCTGATTCTGCACCAATAAGAATAAATAGCTCTAAGCAAAGTATGGCCTCTGGTTTTCCAACTACCCATCTCCACTTACAGTTATCCATTCATGTTCATCGGATGTTGTCTTTTCTTCAGCAGCAGCTTTCGTCGATAAACAGAAAATGTCTTTACAGAATCCAAGATCTTATCATTGATTCCTTTACCCCATAAAATGTACTAACTGGGTGGTAACTCATGCTACATACTATAGTAACAGTGCAAGATTTTTTCAACTGAAAGTGTAACGCAAATACGTGAAATATACATTTGGCATTTATTTTATATGATTCTACAATTATTTCCTAAAAAAATTATTTGCGTTCTAGGACATCAACTGATTTATTGAATTCGTAGAGAAAACGGCTTCCTTTTTGTTTCAAAGTAGCGGTTGGGAGGATCCTTATTACAACATCATCTAGTTTAACATAAAAAATGTCATTTTCATTTCAAATAAAAAGTTCTTTTAGAATTCTTTTATACAAGAATATAACTTCTATTTCTTCACTGGAATCCATGTGGCGTTGAGAAATTGCAGCATACCGATCAACTTGCTTTTTTCCAAGACATTTTACTGAGAGAAATGTACCATGTGCAATGTTTTTATCACAGATTTCTTTCTGTGGTACATTCAAACTTCTCTCTTTGGTGAGGTGAACACCTTTGGCATAACACTTCTGAATAAAAATGCAGTGCATTTTCTTTTATTGTCAATTGGATCTTCTGCAATTTTTAAAGTATGTTTCGTTGGCCATTTCAAACCTCCTCTATTAATAACAGAAAAATATTTGTTTACTGCTTCACTCGCATCACAAACAAGGTCTTTTGAAGTAATAAAATGACATATACAAATATCAGTCTCTTTTTTGACATACTTGCTTAGCAATATATCCCGCAACGTAAATAAATGCAGGCATTTCATTTGAAAAAATTTCAGTCTCAGTATAGGAGTTGAAAAAAGTCTACATGTATCTCGAAATTTTCTTCCGTTTCATGATTCTGAGCAAACAATTCTAATGATTTAACATGAAATGCGAGTTTTTTTATTAGAATTTAACTCAATCCAATTTAAAACCTTTATCTTATTTTCTGATTCTAAAACTTGCAAGCCTGAAACATCGTTCTTTTTTTTAGGCCAGATACCCAACTTAGTAAACTGTCAAGTCAAACTTTGACCACAGATCGCAAATATTATTGCTTCCTGTCACAAAGGCTTTAGGACCTAGGGAAGTCACTTTAGGCCCTATATGGAGGCCTTCATGCAAAATCTCGGCAGTTAAATTTGCATATACTTTGAGAGAAACTTTTACTGTGTGACATTTTCTCAATGTTTAACATATATCATAATACGAAATTTGATGTTTCGATGCTCTTCCAAACTCCCTTTGGTCTTCCTGTAGAAATTTGTGTACTATAACTAGCAATGTAGTATACAATAACGGGTGGAGATTTGACTTCTTTCAAATCGTTTAACGATACCTGTAATTCTACGATAGGTTTTAGCTTCTTTCGGAAATTTCATTTTTGTTATCGCTCCCTTCAGTCTCGTCAAAAGATGCAACATAAGTTCTTCCAAACCTATTGGAATCTAAATGAAGAGGTAATGAATTTTGAATTCTCAATTTTCCTTCTGATTCAACTATTTGCATGATTGCAGCGTGATATTGTGACCCTGATCTTTTCGCGATTGTGATAGTACTTTCGCTATATTTTAACGTTTTGTGAAAAGATTCGAAGAACATATTTGTATTAATGCCGCTGGAAATGGGATAACGTTCCCATTCTTTTCTTATTGATACCCACACACTCAGTAAATATTTTCCAAATTTTCGGTAAGGGGTTTTTCCAAAAGTTGTTCCACAACTTTACTAATTAGAGCTTCAACCTTTTCTGCATTGCATTTTTCCATCAAAAGACTTTGGACTGTGCCAATTCAGGTGTTTTGATGTTTTAAATTTGTCATTGCCAATCATTAGCAATTAAATGAATAATAATAAAGAATTTTTTTTTTTTTTTACTGTGCCATGGAGCTTTTTTTATTTATTAGTTATTTCATCAGCATCAATCACTAAATCATTTAGTGAATCGAATTGATGTTGGGCAGTAAAAACAGATTACAAGTTGCAAGATTCTTTAAAAACAAATGTATTAGAAAGAGTAATAGTTATGAGGAAAATAAACTTTAATCTCCACCGACAGCACGTTTCTTCTCTGGGTCCGTGGCTCGAGGTAAGGCCGCAACTGCTCAGTTAAAATTAAGCAAACCTCCTTGTTCAATCTGTAAAATGTAATGAATTCTCTGTCGCTTATGTAAAACGCAGGAACCCTATTTGGGCCGAGGAGTCCTTACTGGAAATCGACGGTTGTCTTTCTCTATTGCAATGGCCAAAGCCACAAACTCCGAACTGAAAATACCTGCTATCTTGAATAAATAGCGACAAATATACGAATCTCACGACGCCTTTAGATGGCGAGATAAAAACACGAAAACGAGACAACGTTTTCTTTTTTTAATTAGTAAAACTACAGAACTAAAAGTATGGGTAATTTTTGATTACTAATTAAAGCTTCACACTCTTCTGCATTGCATTTTTCCAACAAATTGCAAAGACTTTGATAAACAGATTGAAAATTCAGGCGATTTGATTTTTTAAATTTGTTTTTTTTCCAATTGCGGAAGACATGCCAGTGGTACGAAAGCTTTTGTGAAGCACAATTAAATGCACCTGCCCTGCTACTGAAATACTGAGGTGCTTTATCACTCATAAAAGTTTTATTATTTATGTCTCCTACTACATTTCTTATTTGCTTAAAAAACAATGAAAGAACAGACAAGTTTTCCCTTTGCTCAATCGCCATGCTGCTGGGCGACCTTCTACATACTCTCATGTATAATTGAAACAGTTATTAATGCAAAAATGTAACACTTTGTGCCGTGTGTGGCAACAAGGTAAATAATATTAGAGCGAAATTCCTTTAACATTTTGTTTTTTGAAATTCTCATTATGCCTGAAGAGAAATTATTTTTTTTCTAACGAGCACACTTAATTTATGGGAAAATCAATAGTTTTGACACCCTGATTTTTATGTAAGAAATGATGAAAAAAATCTGAATTTTTTTCCTTAACGTCCGTAACTAACATAGTCTTTCGGGAGCAAAAATATTAGTTGCTGCTCCATCATTATAATCATTCAAATTTGTTGACAATAATCTGGTTGGTATCCATCGATTAAAAAAATGCAATATTATTAAATAGACCCATTTTTGTCGGTTTCACCATATCTGAATTGAGTAAAATCTCATTGTATCAATTTCATTACAAATATATTTAATGATCTTTAATGATTTAGTCCTGCCACTCAATGTATTGCAATCTCAATTAAAGTAAAAACCTATAGCGTGTGATGGTTGTTCATTGTTACAAGTACCTATATTGCGTTATAATTATTTTTTAACACTTTTATTATTTATATGATATATGTTCAATTCAATGTACGGTGCTTTGAAGTAAACTAGATACAAAGTATCACAAACGATAAAATGGACCGTATAATTATTTATTCAAACACAACTCGTAAATTTAAGACAAAACTTTGAAATATAAGATACGTATGGCGACAAGGCCGAGAAAAACACAGACGCTGACTAGGGCCGCATGATAAGCATTACATTACAACACATCACTTCCTGACTCAGTTTTTTCCTTTTCCTTTTATCGAGCTTTCATTAGTGTTCGTCACGCTCTCTGGGGTATTGACAAGGCATTTTTTTTTTACTGTTTGGAGTCTCCAGATGTGAACATGGAAATTGCAGCACAAAAACGAATCCTTCAAAAAAATTTATTCTCATTAATGGTACAAAACAAATTAATAGACAAAAGGAATAGACAAAAAGAAATTAAAACAAACTGATGAGATTATTTAGAACATGACGTTGATCACTTGCAGCCACTGTATCCTCATCAGTGAAATCCATCGGTTTCACCTCTTCCAAATTCCACTGAATGCAGATATTGTGTAATACTGCACATGCGTTTTTGATTTTACAAGCCATTTCTGTCTCATAATTAAGGGTCCGATGACGTAGCAGGCAACGAAACCTGGCCTTCAATGTATCATTCAGGCGCTCTACTACGCAGCGCCCGTTTGCAAGTGCAGCATTGAACCGCTCCTCCTGTGCTCACACTGCATCAGTTAGCTTGATCAAAAAGTTTTCCAGGGGTTACCCATAATCGCCTATTAAAAAAAAAAAAAAACATACATATTACTTAACCTTTTAACTAGGGATGTAACGAATAGTGAGTTGGCCGAATAGCCGAATACCGAATATTCGGCCATTTCTTCCAGGCCGAAGCCGAATATTTGTTCCTTTCTTCAAGGCCGAATATTTGGCTGGGCCGAATATTAAAATTTCTCGAAAATCGTTGTAATCGAAAGTATTCGTCAAATTTAAAATTATTCACAAAGTCAAACACCAATTACACACAATCGATGATGTATGATTTAATTCTGTTTGCTAAGAATTTAGAACTATTTAAAATTAATGTATTTTCACTATTGTTTTGCATGTAATAAAACTAAGAATTTCACCCACAAGCAAAATAGAAATGACAGGTTTTACGGTAGTAAACATTAGCATTATTTTACTAATTATTTAATTGCAATGAAAGAAATACTAGTGATTAGTGAACTTTTACCTTGCTTCAAAACTGTTTTGAGGAGACATTTTAAAAGTTATAAAAGTTAATATTTTTATTTTATGGGGTTTTTTACATACCTATTTTTAAAAGACCTATTAAAACTTAATGCACTTAACTGGAATATGTTTTCAGTTTCAAAAACCCCAATAACTTATGCTATCTAAATATTCATGATATATTCTGGGCTTTTCCCATTTCTCTCTAACCCAATATTTACAATAAATCAGTCTACCCAAACAACGTCTGGCTTCCACTTTGTTAATAATAACAAAATGAATTTATCATATCATCTATTATAATTAACTACTGGCAGCATTTGGGAGCAAATGCCAAATATAAAATACAATATTACAACTTTAAAATACTCACTCAAGCCTAAAACAAGATTAAAAAAATGTAGTTTATTCTAAATTATTTTTATTTCTTAAAACTATAGTAGACTAATGTATTCTTTTGCAATAATTATAATACATTTTAAATGTTTAAAATCTACTAATTTCTTTATTTTTTTACTTTTTTACTGCAGAAAAACTATTCGAGGAATAGTCCATCAATATTCGGCCTGGCCGAATATGAAATGACTATTCGGCCAAGGGGCCGAATATTCGTTACATCCCTACTTTTAACTTAACTAGATTCATTTGCAACTGCATTTAGGGAAAGTCACCTTGAAAAAATAGATTCTTCTCATGGATTAGCAATGAAATTATGTAAAATTGCCAAAAGATGATAATGTTAACCTGGCCAAGAATACATTTTTCTACTCAATACTTGTGCCGACAGATTTTCATATATATCTAGTAGCCAGGTGTTGGGCAACTGATTTTGGTTAAAAAATCCCCATGGTTTCTGGACTTCCATATATATGAATCACGGGAGCCCCCTCGAAATCTTGCCAGCACATTCAAAATGACCTGATTCAAGTCTGAGACCTAAAAAAGTAAATAAAAAAAAAAAGTCCTCATTACACATCACATTCAACATATCGAATACGCAGGTTGTGTGTAAAGTAACTGCTATACAGCAATTTCAAGTTTTAAAAAATACAGTGGAGCACCGTTTATACGTTTCTCGTTTATACGTTTTTATCATTTATACGTATTTTGGAACGGCCCCGGCGAAATCTCATACAAATTAATGTTAAATAATTTCGTTTATACGTTTTCCTGAAATTGCAAATTTCATTTATACGTTTTTTTTCTCCCCAAGTCATAAAGAAAAAACGCACATTTTAACTTGATTCTACGCTAGCGATTGTCCAGTTTAGAAATCGCATTTGACCTTGACCCACACCTGCTGTGACCACTTAAGGTGGTCTCGCACCTGCCTAAATGAACAAAAGACATACCCCGGAAGAATGCGAATATCCCAAATTCACAGATAAGAGCATTCTGATTTGCGGTGCAATACCTAGAAATAGCAGGTGACAAGCGCTTTTCCTCTTAATACCAGTGTAGCCACGGCAGGCGCCCTTAAATTCCTACCCAAAAAATTAGGTTTACCAGTTTCAACTTTAAGCACCATAATTTATAAGCGTAAGATCATCGAGGAAACCAATAATCAAAGTGGTGCTAGTGCTTCAAGAAAACTTAACAGTTCAAAACGGAAAATTTTCGGATGTAGAGAAAGTGCTTTTACAGTGGTTTAATCAGTGTCGTAGTGCAAAAATTCCCATCAGTGCTCCTTTGCTTATGGAGAAAGCGAAAGAAATTTCGAAGAAGTTAAATGTAGAATGCGATGCATCATTTTCCTCGGGATGGCTTCATAAGTTTAAGTTAATACACGGCATAACAGGCAAAACTGTTAGTGGAGAGTCAGGAGATGTTGATTGTGAAACAGTGGCTGATTGGATTCAAAACCAATTGCCAGAACTGCTAAAAGAATATGAACCAAAGAACGTTTTTAATGCGGATGAAACCGGTCTATTTTACAATCTTCTGCCAGCTAAAACTCTGCCCAAAAAAACTCCACCTGCTCAAAATAACAAAACATTTTGTACATACTGAATGAACATGAAACGTAGTGATTGTAATTCAATTTATGAATACTATACATCATTTCATTTTATTATGTATATATTATATTCTTAGTATGTATTATTAAAAGTACTCATTATTTACTTTTAATAATATTTAAAGTTACTGTTTTGTTTTCTATTACGAAAATGTTCGTTTTATTATGTGATTTTCGTTTATACGTTTTTTCCTTTATACGTTTTTTTCGCTCGGTCCCTTGAAAAACGTATAAACGGTGCTTTACTGTATAGGGTAATATATGGGATAATCTTTTTCGATTGAATTCAGCAGTAAACACATCGTTTTTTATTTTTTCACAAAAGCATATGTAATGCGAAAATGTCACCACTATTTTTGTGACGTAATCACGAGCAGTTACTCATAGAACATTCAGTCTTGTTCCTGAAAATATTGACAATTGCAGAATCATGTAAGAAGTGATGGGGGTCATAACCCTCTAAAGAACTAAAACTATATAGTATCGCATCAATGTGAACCATATTAGAGCCAAATTTCTTTAACTTTTTTTTTGAAATTCTGCATCATGCTTGAAAACCTATTTTCCTAACGAGCGCACTTCATTTATGGGCAAATCGATAGTTTTGACACCCTGCTTTTTATATAAAATAATGCTATTATCACAATGCAATTTTTTTCTTTACGTACAGTTCCGCACTAACATTGTCTTCCGGGTGTTTTTGCGCTGTTTCAATGTTGTATTCTTTTGAGATATTTTGAAGATCTGTTTTTGTGCACAGGTGCTTTCTTTCTAAGGAGTCAATTTTAAAGTCATAAATATATTTTTAAAAATTCTTTCGGGCCGCACTCCTAAAGTCAACTGCTATACAAGAGCATTTTTGTCACCTTTCGATAATCTCATATGAGCCAATTCCATATCATGGCCATAAAGAAAAATTGGGCATGAACTGTGATGTTTTCATTTTCAACATAAACTTCCAAGTCTGGCTGGGCAGCTAGACTCGATCTTACTGCATCCTTGCGATTTCACAACCTGGCTTCCTGTAGATTTAGATGAATGAGTTCCAAATCTACTGAAGAAAGACATTTCTCTCTTTCGTCGCTCTTCTCGAAGTGCGTTGAAGAAAGTGCGCTTACGTGTCTGCTCTTTCCACTTTAGAAAACATTGATGTAAAATTAACGAAGTCTCAAAAGTAAGCAAAAAATATTAATTGCTGCTCCATCATTAATCATTCAAAATGTGTGACAATAACCTGGTTGATATCCACAAGTTAAAGAATACAATATTACTAAATAGACTCATTTATGTCGGCTTAGTGGAATTGAGTTAAATCTTATTGTATCAATTTCATTACAATTATATTTTATTAACCTATGGCTAAAAGGCCACCCTTCTCTTCACGGATAAGGATTCTCACACGTTATATAAAAACAGAAGACATTTATAAAGACGTGGCTTTAAATTTGAATTTGTTCGGATTTTTTGATTATCCACCAGACCAGCCTTAAGGGGGTAGGATAAACTTAGAATTTGTCGAATATGCGAAAGGAGTAGCAATACTGCAAAGCCTTAAAACTTATGTATAATGCAAGAAATAAAAATGTAATTACTTTCAGATAAAAAAAATAAATTGGATTATATATTTCATAAAAATGTAAAGTTGTAAACTCATTAATATTTTTTTAATTGGCAAGCTTAAAAATACATCACAACGGTAGAAATAAATAAATAATATAACTTGCTCGCATAAAATGTGGAAATGTGCATAGGAAAAGAAATTTAAATTGTAATACATTCATAGTACTATTACTTAAAATCTAAAACCAGAATATTTGCAAAAATACTTAATATAATTTTAAATTATAAAAATGTAAACTTTTTCACATTCGGTAATAATTTTTCCTTGCAAATGTTACCTTTTTCTGGTTTTAAGTTGTAGATAATATTGAGATGACTGTATGCAAATGGTAAAATTTTTGCAATGTAAACTTACATAGTTCTGCAGCAACACTGCGCGCAAGTTCAGAAATCTTTGTTTTGAAAAAAAAGCAACAAAAATTTAAATTTACGCCTTTTGTTCACGCTACTCAAACGTGCAAGTTCAAAATGCTCCTGGGGCATAAACAACACCTTCCTATCTTTTCTTGGTTTCCGTTTTTTTTTTCTAATCTCTTAGCTCCAATAGCTCCTCGGGCATAAACAACACCTTCCTGTCTTTTCTTGCTTTTAATTTGTTTCTTTTTTTTCTAATCTCTTAGCTATACGAGCCTCTAAAGTACATTCAAAAGCTCGCTTTTCTGCCCTGGTGGTTCTGTCTTTATCGGAATTATCTGTAAAAACAATGCTGTGTGGCGCAGGTGTGATATCAAGTTCTTTCATTACAGTATACAAAGTGCTTTTCTTTCCCGCCATTGAAGCTTGATACAGCTAAATTGGATGTCTCGACTATTTGCCTTCCGGATTTTTTTCTTTCGAACAGAATGTCCATATGAGCGAATTGAGATATTCGTTAGCGTTCTGCGTTTTCCCGCCATGGCACGTTTTCAATAGATCAGGATGAGCTAAGTCTTTAAATATTGGCTTGATAACGTCCATTATTGCAAGAGGAATTGAATTTTTGTGTTTAAAATCACAAAAGTTCCATTGGCTTTTGCTTTATTATACGCACACCACGATTCTATACCTTCGGGACAAAAGTCGTGGACAGCATCACCATCAGTGGATCTTTTGTGGTACCACATGGCCCATATTGCTTTATGCATATCTTTGTAATTATTAGGATGATTCCTAATTGCATTTCCATGATATTTCGTTAAGTTGTCTATTACAGCATCAGTTGGCCTACCCTTACCACTAAGGGGCTTTTTGTCACTTACTTTTTTCCCGCTATGATCATTCTTTAATTTGCGCGAACGATAGCCCATTCTTTTTTGAACATGCCCAACAAATTCGATTTTTGCTACAGGCATGTCATATGTATTTGACTTGGTGATTGATAGCAAAGTCTTGCAGTCGCCATCACCAACATAATTTAGGTATTTCACCCTATATTTTTCTTCCAAGCGAGCGAACATAGCGACCATGTCATTTACTTCCATTTTCCCCGATGAGCCAGAATGGTTTTTAGTTCAAAGTTTCTCATGTTCAGACTTCCATTTCAAGGCGGCATTTCCAGTCAAGTTTTTTGCGCTTTCGCAACCCTTACAATACGAACATGACACATCGGTTAACAACTTTTCCGGTTTCACTTCCGATTAGTGTTGACACAACATGCAGCGACAAATGGCCCCGTATCTTCCACGTCCCATCCCCATTTAGTCAAATTTGTAGTTTTTGCTATTTCAACTTCATAGCTACATGCTGTTTTCAATAACAGTATGAGGGTCGGATCAAATGTGTCGCACAATTTTGTTGTACGACTTACGCGTCATAGGTGGAGCCAAATCCATAATTCCGCAAAAGAATTTCATATCTGCGTTACCTTTGCCAATACCTCATGGCAAGAACAAATCTCCCATTTATGTCTGAAGAATTTTTATTTCTGCCAATCATTTCCGAGTTCTTAAGAACAAACAGTAAGCCACATTGCTTAAAAATTACAAACCATAAACTATTTTTGTAGAAACTGAAGCTTCACTATGACAGTTTTTGCATGATAAGAATTGTTCTAATGCCTTAAAACAATAGATTTTGGTTCACAGATGCATATCCTTCAAATTCACTGTTCATATTTTCATAACTTTCATTTATAAATGAGGAATCCAGTTTTTTGAACGAAGATTTTTTTGTTCTGTCCGTATCAGTGTCCTTGTCTTCATTCTGGTTTCCATAAAAGCTACCGCGTTTTCTTCTTTTTTTTTTTTTTGTCTCTTGCACCAGATGCTCTTTAGCTATTAAATGCACTCATTTTGCTTGTTTACGATAGTTAAATAAATAAAACAAGATAAATTAGAAATAGAATAAAATAATTTTCTGATCGCTTTCAATATCACGCGTTCACGAAATCACATGCACGCTCGAGGCTCGTCGCAAATGAAAACAAACAGCGTT
The DNA here is from genome assembly GCA_038502835.1 of Octonoba sinensis. Taxonomy (NCBI): domain Eukaryota; kingdom Metazoa; phylum Arthropoda; class Arachnida; order Araneae; family Uloboridae; genus Octonoba; species Octonoba sinensis. The sequence continues at coordinate 83,792,036 of CM076605.1, read as the reverse complement.
AGGAAAGAGTTTGAGTTGTTTAGAGCTTCGTCTCAAAGTCAAGAACTAAAATTAAAACTCAAAAATGATAGCAGAATAAATTTTACTAGTTGATCCCGCACAGAACATCTGCGGATCGGAAATTAACCATTTTAAAATTGCAAAAAACGCTTGTATATTCCGAAAGGCTTCAGTAAAGATCGCTAGATATAAACAAATTAAGGTGTTGCCACTCCAAAGAATCGAAAATTAAAAATTTAGTTATAAATGAAAGTACTTTTTAAGATATAGAAATAAATTTGTTAAAGCCCCGTAATTTAAAATAAGAAATACAAATACTATTTTCTTTCTTTATGGTAATCATTAAACAATATTTTAAATATCTTTATGCCATAATTTGGTTCTTGCATGATGTCAGTATCGTATCATACCGCAAAATTTAATCGTAACTGGTCCACGCTAAGTTAAAAATTTATATAGATTGCGTAAACATGCTCATAGCAAAACGTAAACAATGCAACAACTGATACAACGGTCCTTTTAAACATGCGTGTCTGAAAATGTAGTTTCATTTAAACGAAAATAACTTGAGGAAAAATGTGAATTTTTTATGCATATTATCCGGGAATGACCAAAGAATCATAATATAAAAGGAAAACAAAAAACAAAACAAAACAAAAAAAAAAAAAAACAATAAGAAAATAAATAGGCTGCTTCAAGGATGAATGTAACAAACATTTTAAGGAATTTGCTGGACTGACAGCTACATAAATTAAAATGTCTCCAATTTTTTCTGTGAAACATGAAACGTAAAACAGAATTTCATTATATTTTTTCTAATTGTTGACAAGTTCATAATATTTCCTCTGGCATTCCTGCCACCATCGCGGTCCTTAGCGTGCATGAGCCATTCCTTGATTATATTCTGCACCTGTAGTTCAGTTGCTGTAGAACAAATCGGGTTGCTCCTCACTGCACCTAGATTATAAAAAAGTCCATTGTAAAATTAATCTAATGTACATGGTGGTATCCAAAAGTAGTAGAACTGATTAAAAAGAAATTATTGAATATTTTGGTACATCGACTTACTACTCTTCAAAATAGGCCCCTTGGGTATCCACACATTTCTGGTAGCGAGCCTTCCACGTCGCGAAGACCTTCTGGAAGTCGTCCTCCGGGATGCTGTTCAGCTCCCTCGGTCGTCGCCGCTTGGATAGCTTCCACCGAGTTAAAAGGATGAGCCTTGAGCTGCCTCTTGATCCGGGGGAACAGGAAGAAGTCAGGCGATGCCACATCAGGGCTGTAGGGGGGGGGGGGGGTGAGGCAACGTGGAAACTGTGAATTTGGCCAGCAGATCCCTCACAATCCACGCGCCACAATTGAGAAAATTTTAAAAATTGGAAAAAAGTTATAATTTTTTAAAGTGGTAAATTAATGGTTGATCACAATGAGGATCTACTTTCAAATATCATTTCTAATCATAATTGGAATGAAATGCATGTAATATTTTTTATTTGACTGTTTAACGAAAAAAATTTGGAAGTAGGTACCGTGCAATATTAAATTTCAGATGATTTTAAAATATGAAAGCTCAAATGATGCTAAAATTCTTTCGTTGACCAAAATAGAAGTGGTTTGATTCCAAGTATTGCGGGGAAGGTAAATAATATCAAATTTAAATTTCGCTGCTGATGGAGAGTGGGAAATGGAATTGGAATCTTAACTTCTGTGTAGTTACATAGGGCACAATAATCAATGCGGATTTTTCTTTGCTTTTTCGTTTATGTCTTCTATCGCTTTTATGATGCAAGGAGGATCTCTTATTTCCATTGACCTTGTATATCTAGGATCAACTAACTCTGGCAATAGGCACTGGAAGTAAAATTTTTTTCAAGTTTTTCTTTCATCTCTTTTCCCCAGAATTGGTCGTCCCTTAATATTTTTTCACATTTTAGTCTTTTTGGGGCAAATATACAGTAATCTTGCCCGGTTACATTCAATTGAACTTAAACTTGGAAAAAATATTTGTGCCTTCTGTTTATTGCTCCTATTTCTTTATCTTTTGTAACTGCCCAGAAAGTAAATTTTCTTGCTATTATAGCCTCACAATAGCTCATGCGTCCTGAGGTGAAAAGAGGGACATTTCACCTCAACCATGCCATCCTGCTCAATGAGACCCTTCGGAGTGGCATCAAGATAGGGAGCATTTTTGCCAACGAATAGACCAGTCTTATATTTCTAGTTTTCTTAGGTTTTTGAGTTCTTTCAGGGCAAGGTTTTCGTTTTCTCTTCCATATCTCCTGGAGTTGTTTTCAAAATTTGTGTATAGTATGGCTTTCACGAGATTTTTAAGGCTTGTATGCGGCAGCTTGCAGCAGACAGCTGCAAAAGGTGATACTGTTATAAGTTTTCGTCCCTCATGAAGCCATAGGGAAGAGTCCTTTTGTGTAACTGTTTGTCTTTCAAGTTGAATTCTTCCATCTTCATTTAGTTGGAGGCTATTTAAAATTATTTCTTTTTTTCGTTGAAAACTTCAGGTGGTAGATCAGGCTTCTCAGCTCGTTCGCCGCACCTCTTAGCACTCTCAGTTGTGTTGCTGAACAAAACTCTCTTCGCTTTGTGTTTTCTGACTTTTCTCCTTTCCAATGCTGAAGATCTAACGGAATTCCTTTTCTATTGTACTTTCTTTACGAAAATGCCAGGACTGCCCTTATTTATATGTCGTAAGATTTGACTATGAGGAATCTTGGAGTTGTGTGCAAGAGCAGAATCTTGCCCTGTAAGAATTTTGTAACCAAAAATTAATTCTTTTGCCTCCTACACGTTTTGCAGTGATTGCATTCAACTGCTCGACCTCATTTTTTGGGGCATCCATCAGGATATTTTGGGAATGATCTGCAATTGAATTAATAATAGCCATAAGTTGATAAAATATCTCTGATTTTCCAAGCGCTACCAATTGGTTTTTGTCTGTTTTTCTGTTTCAAACAGAATCATGCTGTCTCAAGATCTTGCCTCGGCTTCGCTTGTTTTATCTCCGTCTTCATCTCTTCTCACGGGCGACCTTTCAGCATTAACGGTCGCAGCATTATAAGAACCATGCTACAACGAATGGCGACATCCAAAAAGCAATTTTCTTTGAATTATGGAGCAATCTCATATAAAATGGATGATGCAGTCTTCGCTCTTTGCAGCTGCATCTTTTAAGCTATTTGACTGTAAGAAAACACAGCTTGGAAAAGCTTAACATTTAGCACCAGCAGATCTCAGATATTTATGAGTCATTAAAGTTTGCAAGCACCATAATAGTAAAGCCCTATTGGCTTTATCATTAAGTGTTTTCATTGCAATTGGAGGCTTAAAAGAGGAAGATAAATGCTCGGAAGTATGGGACTGTTAAGGAACCATATTTGCTGTTTCAGGAATAGATTCTGCAGCATGAGAGGACTTGTTGGCAACAAAATAATTCAGATATCTTTCATAATTTTGGTTTCTCTTTCATCCTTTTTTGATGCTCTACTCCCTTTGCATGACTAGTAACAGCTCATATTGCTTAGTAGAAATGTTTTATATCATTTTACGCATTTGGCTTTATGTCCATCACCTTCGACTTTTTGCACTCAAGCCATAAACTCTGGGTATCTTAACCAATCTACCTCACACACCGCAGCCATGAAAATCCGATTACCTCATATAGTCTTGCAAGCAAATAAAAGTGAATCCATGCAGCCTAAAGCTTCTACATGTACAATTGAAATGTAGTTCAGGTAGCTAGAGTTGTCCTTTGCTCTGATAGTTGCCAGTGGGTGGCGTTACCTGCCTTGAGTAATCAAAATGTGATGTTCGGTTAGGTTAAAAAGTGCAAAAAAAAAAAAAATATTATTTAGAATATAAAATTGATATGCATTGCATTTATTTAATTATTTGTACATAAATAATGATTTTATAATGTAGTTTACTTTTTAAAATGTTTTTTTTTGTAAATTCTGCATTTTCGCTGTGACCGGCAGCGATGGAATGTTTTTTTTTTTTGTGATGGCATCGGCTGGAAGACTGCACGTGCTATTTTGATGCTTAAAAAGTTTGAACAGTGACAGGGAAGCGAGGGGTGTTGAAAGTAGTGCCCGTGAGGTAGTGGAAGCGAAGCCGGATTGATGAGTATCTGAAAAAGGATTAAAAATGTGTTCTACTGGAAGGAGTGCGTGGTGAAAGAGATTCTTATCAAGAGCGTGTAGTGAAATAAGCTTGAGGAAAGGACTCTACGCGGAAAGGATAGTCTCACACCAATAAGCTTGAGCCCGGTGCACGATGAGAATGTCTCCGGCCCTGTGTGTTTGTTGAGGTGGTATTTGAAAAGGTGTTTTCTTATGGCAGGATTCTTTTAATGTGCTATTATTTGTTTTTTTAATGTCCCTTTTAAATAAGATTTTATATTGCTTTTAATGTCTCTATTGGACACGTTTTTACAGTAATTTTTAGATGTTGTATTGAATACGCTGTGATAGTTTTGTGGATGGTGAAGCTGGTTAATAAACCATTCTCCTTTTTTATTGAATTCCATGTGTTTGTTTTATTTGGGCGTGACCAGTGGCAACAATTTGTCGGGATAAATTCATTTTTTATATTGCTTAATGAACCTGTGGGTATTGCGGGTACCGAATGCCTCTTCTGGCAATTAAAACGGTACATACAATACTGTTTCCAAAAATATTTTTCTCCTGTAAAATATAATCTCCAACAACAACGTAATCCCCTTTAGCAGGTAGAGCAAAATTCTCTTTATCGTGATGACAGGGATGATAAACAGCTTGAACGCTCTTACAGTCTGTATAATTGGAATAGGCGCATCAAGGTCACGTTTCCTGCTTTGTCCCCACAGCAACTGTGAGAAAGATAACTGAGCCAGACTTTTTTTTGCACTGCAATTAAGGCAATTGCATTACTACACCTCCTATTCAAAATACTACAATGATTGAAAAAAAGTAATAAAAAATAATTTGTTTTCCTTTTATTTTTGATATTAGGTAAATGCAACTAAATTTCTCATAAATTAAATCTCGAATGTTTAGATAAGATTTTAAAATTTACAAAATATAAAATACAATAGCTTTCTGGAACACATCAAAATACTATAATAAGTGTTAGATTGGTTCAAAATATTAGAATACTTTATCTTACGCAATCTATTTTTCACCATTGAGAAAAAAATCTTGATTTTAATCCGTCTATTGTTATTATAACTAAAACAACAAACTGACTTATGTTCCTCAAACCAAGTGGGGAAAAGTTTCTAGCACAGAAACCATGGCGACCAGAAGGGGAAAAGGTTGAGTTGTGTGACCTTGACACGTCGATTCTAATTATACACACTAAACATTTGTTTGATTTTTAAAAAAATTTCATCTTTGAAGGCATCCAAGTTTGCATCTCTTTTAAACAGAGCTACAACATATATTTTACAATTGGTTTCACATTACAGTTAATAACAGTTCTTTGATTTCATTATGCATCACATGAATTAATGGCTCTTCCTTTTGAAACAAAACCAGTGAATTTTGTGAAAAACACAGTACTTGTACCGATAAAAAATAACTCTGCTTTCAAGCTTTTCTTTTGCAAAAAAGATACGCTTTTTTATAACTGATAGTACTAATTAGACTATATTGTTTTGAGGGAGTGAAGTTTATTAAAAAATATTCCACAACACCATCCCATTGCTTTAGAATTCGATTTGCAACAGTTTCAAGAGTTAGCTACCTTGAGCTAACATGTTAGATGGAATGCAAATTTGGCAACTTCTCTTTTGTTAAAATTCCGAAAAAGTCTTGCCAGCGTGCAGGCCAGTCTTGGAAATAATAATTATAGATACTTACAAATCAAATCTAAATCATCACATCCCAGTTCCACTAACTCTTTTTGAATTGCATTATGCATGACATGAATGTTTCAAAAGCCAACGTCAATTACCCCTAAATTTCTGATCGATTGTATTTATTCGTTCATTAATCTAAATGTCCTTATTTACATTTGGGCCAACACTTCCTAGCGCTTTCATTTTACAAAGAGGCAGATTTAAACTGTGTAGTGCCATCGAAATATATTTCTATGTATCTCCTGCTGTTGCAAGGTCCATGTACATACTTTCTAGATGTTTGGTGCAGACTTGTCCTTTTGATTCAGACCAAAATTCGTAGCTCTTTTCGTCCAGCATTGTTTGTTGTTTCGTCATATTGTATATAAAAAAGTGAGCTCGAATTTCAGTTAAAGATAACTCTCTGAAATATGGTGCTGATGCATCAGTTTCTAAATAACTGACTTCTGCTATGTTCAAAGAAAATTGATCTGGGATATCTCCTGGAAACATAGCTTTGAACAGATAGGCAATACCATGACTTGATTCGACTGGTTGGTTACAATCCACAATTTTCATGCGCCAGAGAAGTTCAGTATTTAAAGCCGCTTCCTTTGAACTGAATAGACATAAAGATTACTTGAGCCTACAGTTCTTGAAGGTTCACTAAAGGATAGAGGAAACTGTAATGCGCCTTTCTTTTTCGAAAATTAGTTTCAGGTTTTTCTGTCGGGTAATGCTTCTTGATCGCATTAGATCCGTTATCAACACATACTAAATGAGTGCATACAAGACGAAATAAGTTATATTTTTGCTTTCCCCAGACGCTGATTTTAGGGCCCTTTTCATCAGTTCTGTCTAACCATTTACTGCCAAATTTGCACTTTCCCATGACTGAAACCTAAACAAACAAACAAAAAAATAATATAATAAAAGCTTCCTAAGATTTTTTAAATTAAATTGTGCATAGAACAATTTTCATTTAATTACATTAATCTTTTTAAAGTAGTCAGAAATTATAATAAATAATAAATCTAGTAGTAATAAAAGTCTTTATTTATTGTAGTCTTTATTAATAAGTCTTTATTTATTGTGGGGGGAAAAACTCCTACCTTTTAATTAAAAGAGGAAAAAAATAAAGAAAAAAGTAAGGTAATAAATTCTAGATTATAATGAATAAAGTTTAGTATTGATATCAGTAATACTATCGTTCGTAAATTGCATTAGAAAACGCTTTTTACATTTTCCATTTTCCGTACGTGACGATGTCATGTTAACACCACACGGCCGATTGATCGTGTGAACTGGTGTCAATGTCAAACAATCCTTGATCAATTGTAGGTTCCGGAATTTCAGCTGAAATTATTTGATCAATTTTTATCTGGACGCATTTTATTTTCACGCTAAATGAAAATGTGGGCGTGAAGCAATTCTCGCTTTTGCTACTCTACTGAATACAACCAGCACAGTGTATTGCCGAAAACTGAATATTTTACTATAAAATCGATTAGAGATTCCAATTTTCGTTTGAATACACATGTCGTGAGATCATGACGATGTAGTGATTGTTGATTTGCTAACAGGCAAAGTTTCTGTTTCCTCCCAATTTGGATTACATATAAATGTTATAAATAAATCCGGACGACCGTTAATGACGTACATTAGTCATCGTATCCTGTGTACATTCCTGCTTGTTTCTTGGACTTAAGATGTTAACTTGCAGGAAATATAAACGCATTTCCAATGTCTTCTAAGTTTGCATCGATATTTCCAGTAATAGCATCTTGTAAATGGATGTATGCCTCTGATTGTAATTTTGATCGGTTGTATCGAATAAATCTTAAACTTTCACTTTTGATTTTAGTACATGTCCACAACGTATTGATGGAACAGCTGACGATGACGAAGGATATATTTGTCCTGGTAACGTCTAATCATTAATCGATACGCTTAGTATTTCATTGAACATACTTTTGTGGTAAATTCACAACCAGTTACTGGATGACACTGTTTGATATTGATGTGATATTGAGCCTGACTTTCCCAAAATGACAGTGGGTATTGGAGTGTCATATGAACGGTGTAGATCAGAAATGACACTTACAGTGCTGTCACGGCTTGTCATTTTGATGGCCCGGTTATCAACTGGATCACCAACCATTATCACAGCAACTTCATCCATAGTTTGCGCGTTGAACCTGCCAGCATGTTCTCCTGAAGGTACTTCGTCGGCTTTATTGACGATTTGGAGATTGTCATTTGTTAATTATGGCGGCATTCGTATAAACAATTAAGTTGATTACGGTATTCTAGAAATTTTTCTAGGAACTCTGCAATTACTCTCTTGGGCTCGTTCGATACAAGTATAACCACATCGAGTTGTTTCACGGTCTTCTTCACAGCTACCCATGAAATAAATTTGTACAGATTTTGGTTCGGCTTTAGGCATCTTGCTTTAAATCTTTTGCAAATGATGCAAAATTTCAACACGATTTTCCCACATTTTCTACTTTTAATTAAGTACCATATTTCTCCAAAATGAGCTAAGGTTGTAGCTGCTCCCAAATGAAAAACCTTCTCATGAGCCTGCATAATTACCAATTTGGTGTAGTAATTCCCACTTGGAAGTATCCAAAGGATTTTTCTCCCTTAAAGCGAGATCAGAACAGTGAAGTCAATGAATATAATAAATCATCTTCATCCAATTTAGGATTTAAACTGTATAATGGTGACTTTTAATCAATCGGTTTTTTAAGTAAACAAATGAATGCATAAAAATTCTCGAACAAGTTCAACGAAACTGTTGGTCGAAATCCTTCATGAAATTTTTCGATATTTGTTTTAATGTGACGATACCGGCATTCCGCGCCTTCAGGGCAAACACCCTTTCTCTTGTAAATCTCACATTCTAAAATCTTCATCACGATTTTGTATTCCTCAATGAGTTCTTCCTTCTTTCTCTGTCGGAAATGTTTGTACAGCAGGGAGCTACGATATCAGAAATAGTCCGGCACAAAGAGCAGCTCGTGTTAAGTGGGTGAAGCTCAGCAGGAGTTTACGTTTTAAGGCTTCAATTTCAAAATTGAATGCGGTTTGCTGAGTGTGCTTTAACCAATATTTTTCTTCTTTTTAAATTTCTGATGCAGGAAGTTCCCCCGACATTTCAGTCTTGTTGTTATCGACATTATTTAATTATCTGAAAATGTATGCGGTGATTTTATACACACGATTAAGTTTGCTAAATTTCTTTAAATGCATCAATGGTTCTGTAAATGTTTTAACAGTACAGGAAAACTGAGCACAACTGAAATTTGACATTTGTTAATTTAAGTAATCTTTATTTTATATCCTGTTTCGGCCACTTGTCTTTTGGTATTGATAACCAACTGGACCAAAAAACCATAATGTATTCTCCGAAAGACTAAATTTTCCCCTTCTAGCCCTTTTAGGGGCACATGGAAAAATTTGGAATATTAACTGTAATTTATTCATACAGAGTATATATGAGCTTCATAGATATGACTGAAAAAAAAAAAAAAATCTTCCATCCCTTGAATTGGGGGGGGGGGGGGGGGGGGTTTAAACCCCCACCCGAGTAGAACTTAAAGATTTTTTCCTGTACAATAAAATACTGCTTTTAACTTATAGTAATTATTTTTTTTCCAGATAAACATGAATAAGTAGTAACACTTCGTTTGTTTTTTTTTAAAGTACTGCTTGTAATTTATAATTATTATTATTTCTGATAAACCGAAATAAATAGTAACATCTTTTTCAACTTTTTATTAAAAATAAATAAATAAATAAAATAAGCTAATAATAATAATATATAAATAAATACAAAAAATAAATAATATTCTATTTTATTTTTAGGATATCATTGCAGATCATGAACCAACATGGTACACAAACAATCCACAAAAGTGTAGTACTAAATTTTATAAATGTTACCTGGGATAGATAAATAAATAAAAATGCACTTACTGTAAACTTCTTGGATAGTTTTACTTTTCATGAAATTTTTGGAAGCATGCGACACCCTTTTGGTATGCACATAAAAGCCACGTTACAAACACTACACACTTGGCCTTTGTTGCTTTTCTTTGGTGCTACAAAAATTACATCTCGTCAATTTATGAAGCCATCTGGTTGAGAACAGTGTTCAAGTGATGCTAATTTGGAAATTAATCCTGAAACAGATGTAGGTTCTAAAGTATTGAGTTTGTTTTGGAATTCATCTAACGATACATTTAAATTCAAGGTTGCGTGATCATTAAAGCCACCCTACATTAAAAGACGAATTCTTCAAGAATCAGCCCGCATTTTTGATCCTTTGGGATTGCTTGTCCCGTGTATCATTCACTGATATTTCCTTTTATGCCTTTTGTAATGAACTATCGCCTTGCTGATAGCTAGCGTTTGAATGCGACGAGTTTTGACCCAACCAAGCTTTTGAATGCAAGGTATTTGATGGATGATACTTCTGATCATTATGATCGTGTAAAAGCGAGTGATGTTTGCGCTTGCAAAAATGACATTAATAAGTAGAATTGCATGACTGAATGCCAGAGTGTTTGTTGGATAAGCAATTGGGACATAATTTGAACTTGCACACAAATTGTTTACGTTCCTTGATACTCAATTTTTTGAATTCTGGACATTTAAACCGATAGTGAGAATTATCTTTACACTTTACACACTTAACGGCGTTAACGTAACCAGTTCTATCATTTTTTGAAATATTTCCGCCCACATTGCGTTCACCTGAATTAATAGTTCCAGCGATACGCATTTATTATTCAAAAACTCAATAAACCTTTCATAGCTTGGAAATTCTTCTTAGGCGGTATGTTTAGCCCATTCTTCCCGGGTTTTTGCTTCTACCTTTTGCAATAAAATATAAATTAACCATACGTCTTTTGTTATTGCTTGAATGTCAACTGATTTCAAACCCCTCATTACTTCGTCAGAAGTATCTGCAATATTTCGCAAGTTTACACAATTAGCCTCCTCAATTTCTGGTTGATCTAGGAATGTTTTAATCAAAGAAGAAATTATTTATTTTTTATTGTCATAACGGACTAACAATTTCTCCCACGCTTCCGTGTAACCACTTTCAGTGATGGGAATGTGCTTAATGATTGCCGCTGGTTCCGTATATAAAAGTCCCTTTAGATACTGAAATTTTTGAATGCTTGAAATTTTACTATTATTGTAAACCAACGAAAGGTACAAATCTTTAAAGGAGGGCCAGTCTTGATATTTACCAGTGAATGGTTGCATATTTAGTTTTGGCAGCTTAAAGCTGTTGTATACTAAATTGTTGAACACATCGGAGCTATCGTTTTGCACATGATCCACATTTACAGAAAGTTTTTCAGGAGCCTTTTGAAGCATGACCTTGGTTGCGTAGTAAGATTTTTCAAATTCAGCTATTTCCGACAATTCCAACTCAGCTTTGTCAAACTCTGAAAAAATCATTTCTAATCTCTCGTTTGTTAGTCAAATCAAGTTTATTAAATTCTTGACCTTTGTCATCAAGGAACTCGTTAATTCTTTCTAGAGCTTCCATCGAACGTTTGCAGCCCTGCTTAGCAGTTTTCTGTTCGCTCATTTTGAAATAAATTTAGGAGCAACCAACGCCAAACTAGTAAAGAAGAAAATGTGTTTACTTATCTGCGAGTTCTTTAAACGATGATTCCATATGTAGATTCCATCATCTCTCCGGTGCCTCCATTTTTTTATGTAGCGGTGAATATGTTTGCTAATTGACTTTTCTCCACCAGACCCCTACCTGTTAGCCGAGGCCTTAGGATTGCTTACGCACGGGGAGAGGTAGTTTGGTGTACGGATTTTACATGCACATATCCCCAAGTATACATGGTGGTCTTCAGTGGGTATCGAACGCGTGACCTTCCAGGTGGAAGTCCGGCGTGCTAACCACTAGGCTACCACGGCCCAGTTTGCTAATTGACTGAGTTAAGACTTTAAAAAAATATATATTTGAACAGCATAACTATTAACAATATAGAAACATTGAAACATTAACAAAACCACTTTAAACAGTTAACTTGTTAATTAAAGACTTAATTTGAATGTCCTGAGACGGCATGCTACATACTGCAATTGAAAGCCGTGCAGAGAGTGCCGCGATTGGAAGTCCTGCAGTGAAAAAAGTAGAAGTAGCGGCTGTCCGTTAACTGCGAGTTCTTTATGTGGCAATTCCGCCAGGCGGCGAAAGTTGCATATTGGCGCATACAGGTATGCACATAAAAGGCACGTTACAAACACTACACACTTGTCCTGTGTGGCTTTTCTTTGGTGCTACAAAAATTACATCAGCGTGAAGTGCACTTTATATGTGCCACTTTTGCTGTGCGTACATCTTTTGTCACATGGGGTTTTACCCTTTTACTTCAAATATACTAGTTGGGGGACGTTTTCTCGTAGGAGAACGGGTGCTTTCTTTAGCAACTGAGATGCTCCTTACAACAGACAATCTAAAATCTTTGATCTTGAAATCACCATTGTCTTTTGTCAGTAGTTTGTACAAAATATAAGAATTCACAATACTGACATCTTAGAAATGGGGAAAAAATCTGTGCCACCGTTTCCGGCTTTTCCTATCTATTTCGAATGAACTTTTCAAATGATCGAAATGATCTACGAAACCCGCATGATGTTTGTTGTACATGCCTATAGGTTGCATGCAAGGAACATTGTAACAATGCCGTCCTTTTATTTTCTCTCTACAGTTGTAGTAACGACGGGGTTGAATATGGTAAGCAGAATGGTGGGCACATTTCTTCCTCGTGCCTCTGTCGCTCCAGTTCATGCACACAATGTCATCATGTCAAACCGAATTTCACTGGGCCGTCTCAACGTCTGACGGCCCAGTAAAAATTGCCTCGTTTCAGCTAATTTCCGAGCCAAGTTTTTCCTTGTATTTAATGTGCCACAAGCAAAAATTTGATTTGTTTGCAAAAATTTGAACCGTGAATATGTAGAAAAAAGTTATCCATATATACAACGTGATTTTTTCCGAGAATAATCACATAGAAAAGAGACATTTTTTTTATCCAGTGATTTTTCAATCGTCGCTTCGGCTTTCCCCGTGTATAGCTAGAACTGGCATGCAAAACCAGTTTCGTCGCACCTCATCCACTCTTTACATGCCGATGGAGCCGATAAATCGTGGATATACTGTTTCAAGGAGCTGCGCCCTTTGAATTTGATCATCGACTAATCAATGGCGTGGTTTTTTACCAGGCAGAAGAAGAGAGGAAAATTTTCCGATAAGTGCGTCAGAAGAGGACGCATTTTGTACAATTTGTCGATAGTTTTTCTCACCTCTTTTAGGTTGAGTACTATTGTCATTTATATGCAAATGGGAAGGAATCCAGGAAAATGTTTTGACAGGCATTTGTTGAGAAACGCAAGAGTCGTGAAGTTCTTCTGAAGTAGACCAAAAATCACGATAGCTTGGGAGTTTCTTCACACTCATGAGTAAATTTATTGCTAGAAATCATAGCATTTCATGCATTTGCAATAGAAGAAAAGATTTACCCACCTGAGAAAGGGAGGGTTCAGATCACATCTATAATGTATTGCTTCTGCATTTCAGCCGTTTCACTTATAATTGCAGTTGTTTTGGTTCTTGCTGCATCACGATTCTTTGCAATTTTAGTGTCAGGAAATATTTTCCGAAATAATGGGCCTGCGTGATTCGCACAATTTATAGCCAGATTGTGTTCAAAAATAAATGCAACAAAGTATGATTCTGCTCGTATACAAACATATGTTTCGGTCGAAGCAAAGCTAATTTTGTTATTTTTTAATGCTTGAACTGTATCTTTATTTTTTTTCCCTTGCAAATGTTCTACTTTGTCATTCTTGTCACCGTAAGCAATGATATATCGCAAGAGTAATCGGTGCAAAGATCAAACGTGCTTCCTCTCATTGCAATATTCTTCTGAATTAGTACTATTTAAATTAGTTTTATACTTCTATCCAGACATTTTACGTAATATTCACTTTCACGATCAAACAGTATAACACGTTTTAACTTATTCCGTGCTTACAAATTTTTAAACAGCCATGTGTTAGTCTGCTTTACCAACCCAGGAAAAACATGTGATGGGAGCGTACGTTATAACATCGGCAGAAAGAACTGATTTTAGCGATTTCATTAGTTGAATTTCTTCTGTACGGTGCATGGTGCGTTGCGTACACGCGACGTGTCTATAGCGGCACGTTTTATCTGCTGAGCTGCGTATGCCTACATTCGGCGTGTCTGCAGCAGCACGTTTTATCTTATATGAGTTAAGTCGATGCGCCTTAGTCAAGTACGTTCTTATTGAGCTTGCAGACAGATAACTGAGTTCATTTTCCCATTAAATTTTAACGGGGCACAGTACCTCAAAATTGTTGAAATTATCGATTTTCTTTGTATTAATTATATCGACAGATAAAAATTTTAAAGCCTCATGCAAAATTGCAAACCTATGTGAGCAAAACTTTAAATGATATTCGGTTTTTTGTAAATGAATTTAGCTGTTTTCATTCTGCATTTGAAATCTTTAAACGCATTTTTCTCTGCTTTGTATTTTTGGCTAATTACGTATAGTAAGAACCCTAAGGCTTTTTTTCATTTAAAGATACAGCTTTGAAACTTTGTATGTGCATTCCAGGGAGTATGTCTAACAAGCATGTGTTTGAGTCTGAATTTTGTAGATTGTTTTTATTTAGGCGTTGGAATTGAAATTTTTGTCTTTTTTTTCTGAGTTTTTAACGGAAAAAAATTGTTAATATTCAACTAAGTTTCAGATAGTTAATTCTATGCTGACTTTTATTCTGTAATGTTTGGGGAGTATTACAAAAAAAAAAAAAAATCTTTTGAAAAAAAAATATAATTGAGAAAATTCTAAAAAACTTAAAAAATTGAAAAAAAAAGTTATTTTTTTAAAATTTTAAATTAATGGTTGATCACAATGAGGTTCTACTTTCAAATATCACTTCTAATCACAATCGGAATTAAATGCATGTAATATTTTTTAATTTACTGTTAAACGAAAATACATTGAAAGTAGGTACCGTGCCCTCTTAAATCGGGAGAATTGATGGTCAATTCGGAACGGCGGGAGACGAAGTCTGAATTCGGGAGTGTCCCGCCTAAATCGGGATGGTTGGCACATCTGCGCATGACTAATCGATAAATTAACAAACTTGGATTTTCAAGACTCGTGTTTCTTTATTTTTCGGGATTTTACGAACGTCTATCTCCACAACAAGAGACATGCGAGCTGAATTCAAGGTTCTGAATACTAATCGATAAATTAACAAACTCGGATTTTCAAAACTCGTGTTTCTTTATTTTTCGGTATTTTACGAACATCTATCTCCAGAACAAGAGACATGCGAGCTGATTTTTACTACACTAAGTTTTCTAAACTGGACAAGGGCACCGCAACAGTCGCGGTTATGATTTAAACTCAGCATCTTACTTCTATTGCATAGTTGATACAGTTAATATTCAAAAAAGTTGAAACAGCATGTTTGGTGGTTAACAATATTTTGCACGTCTGATGATTCGTCACAGGCTGTGCAGAATTTGTCTAATTAGGGACTCAAAATCAGCATAAATTATAAATGGTATGGCATGTTGAATTCAAGTGGCTGATTTGTCAGGCCAGTCCTTGTAATGTTATTAAATGAGTGCAGTCCAAGTCTATGTTTTTTGAAGAGGGTCCTAAAATTTTGAAACACTTCAAGATGAACGCATCTGTTTTCACTCATAATATGATAATTATCCATTGAACGAAGAGGGAATTTTTCCCACAGCATGCTTGTAATCTCCCTTCGAAATTTCTTCGTCGGACAATGTACCATAAAATGACTCGAGGAGGGAGAACAGTTTCCTAAAATTTGGAAAAATAATCCATATATTCATACTGATAAACATCCTCTCGAAATAATGGATACAAATTTTGTTCTACCATGTTTTCTTTTAAAACGTTAAAATGTTTCCTTTGGGAGATTCGCGACTAATTTTTCCAGACTTGCATTTTTAAATTAAAGGGCTGTCAATAAATTGAAGGGAAACATTTGTGCAGTTTAACTTTTTTGTTGCTGAAAATGACATAAAAGCCTTGCCCTTCAATTTCCCCAAATTCCCGCAGGATTAAATGTCCATTACAATGTTTTAGCTTATGAAACACATAAGAAATTTTCTTTTGTGGTCTGAATTTCAAAATGCAGCGATTATGTAGAGCTCTTCGATACTGTCCAGTTAGATAATCAGTATCGCGAACTCTATATCCCTTTAAACAATTTTTACATAAATAGCAATGTGTTGCTTTTAAAAAGTTTTCTTGTTCTTGTGGTGTCATATTAATCGGAACTGTACGTGTTAAAATTTCGCCTGGTGGTACTTGTTTTTTTTTTTTAAATATTTTAAATGTTTAAATGCATTAGGTCTTCTATACATCTACACTGGTTTGTATGATTTTCCGTCTGGTCCAACAATCACAGAGTCATAACCACAAGCCTCATGGTAGTTCAGCTTCTCTGTGAAAGAATAAGTTGAATTTGTTGACATGAATCCATTTTCACTATTAACAATTCAAAGTCAGCACAAATAATATAAAGCATTGGATGTTGGATGTGTAAGTTATATCTTAAAACGCTTTATCATTCTTAGACATTTTTACTTTTTGAATGTTATATCGACTGCAGTGTTTTCCATCTTCAACCAGTTGATCTTTTCTGAAACTATAAAGACATTTATAGCAGCAAATTCACCATCATGTTTTGTGAGATCTCCCAGCATTATTGACATGTCTCTGATAAGATAGTAGTGTTGCCTTTCATCGTCAGAAATAAGCAGTAAATTAATGCATCCACTGTCGGCTCTGTTGGAGATGTATAGTGGGAACACTTCATCTGCATATCTGAATTTATTAATCCTTAAATTGTTCAGTCTTTCAATTTTCGGAATGTCTGATGATACCGGACATTGTATGTCTCCTAGATTTATTTCATGTTCATGAGGAACACAATTGGAGACACGTTTAGGATGATTTTCTCTGAAAATGTTCAGTTTATGTGCGAGAAGACTTCACGCTAAACATTTGTTGTCCTCAATAGTATACAGATGCGTATTTTTAACCATTTTTATGCTGGCGACCAAACGATGACCTCATCTGCCTCTTTTTTTAGAAATATAAATAGTATTTTTTTGTCTTGATAAATAGTTTTTATTTAAAGCGAATCTAAAGAATTGACCAATGAACTCATCATAAATCTTACACGGACGACTATTGGGTGTTCCCCCTCTGGTCTTTAGGTGACACACCGGACAAGATAATGCTAGTCAAGCTCTGAATTTGAAGGTGTGATATGACATGCAAACTCATAAAAGCTTGTTTGTAAACAAGTGTACGATAGCCATTTTTAATAGCGAAGTAAGCAAAATTGCTTAACCTTGGTTTTGCGTGTGGTGTGCCTACTTCCGATCTTTGACGGCGTCTTATCACAGGCTTTTTATCGATTAGACCAAGTAAAGAAATATCTGCTTCTGGTTTTGTTTTCCCGTCATATAGATTCTGTACAATATTGTTTTTATCGTCATTAAAAAATGTATTCATGCATCGACGTTTACAAGTGCAATCTGGCCCAGTAGTTTTTGGAATAACTACCTTACTTGACGAGTTAGTGTACGAAGCTCCTACTCGAAAAGCTATTTTTATTTTCTGTCGTTTCCATGTCGATGGGTCAGCTTTGCGTTTCTTTCCCTTTGGTTGAATTTAATTTCTTTCACTGGGTTCACATTCTGAATCACTCATATCGTTAAACAATAATGACACAGAACAACAACAGAAGGTAGGTTATTAATAAAAAACTAATATACTCAAAAGTAAAAACGATAAACTTACTGAACAGTTCCTGATAAAGTATTAACAAAAATTAACTATAAACAACAAAACAACTCGGTTATCAGAATTTGAAGCTTCCCCAAGCGGTTGAGCGGAAAAACTACTATAGCTGGACAAGTACTGTTTTCCTATTCATTCAAATTTAAAGAAGGTCTAAATCATATGAAAGAAGGTGGTTGTATTACTGTTCTTACGCTCAATGCAGTGCCGGATCTAGGGTAGAGCGAATGGAGAGGCCGCTCTAGGCGCCAGATGGCAAGGGGCGTCAAAAAGGCAAATCCAAAAAAAAAAAAAAAAAAACAATTTCCAGCGAAAAAAAAAAAAATTGACGGCGCCTTTTAAGAGGCGCTGGAATAGCGTGGCCAGATCAGATAAATCCCTGCCTTTTTAAAAGCTAAATCTGACTATTTAAAGTGTCTAGTTCTAACCTAGTCCGTAATTAAATTCCTTGCGTTTTTACACTGTGTATTCGAGTGCTTCCATTCGTTAACGACGTGATCTTCTCAAGCGACAATCCTATCCTCCCCTTTGTTGTATTCCAGTTTTCTCATTGCACATTACATTACTCTTGGCAGAAAATAATTTGGCTTTTAGGGGACGTGAATGTTTTGTTACATATACACAAGTATCGGACTCCAGTGGCCAGGGTATCACAGATTTATTTCTAGATGAGGGAGGGGATAATGAAACATGATTTAGACATGCAATGATTGTAGAGGCCAAGGCAATGGCAATGGCGTCAATATGGTGGATAAACAGAAAGGCGTCCGAAGCCGTATTATTAGAAAATTTTCAAGGGCTTTTTTGAATCCTTGCGTCTGTCACAGCTTGAACTTTGTTATTTCTGACGCTGCTAAAACTTCAGTAAAATCAGTGTCGTTGTTTTGGGTTATATAACGGTTGTTTGTGTTTTTCTTCTCTTCCACAAAGAGATGAGAAGTAATCTCAAAACGTGCAGAAGCCCTGACATTAAAAGAAGTCTGAGACACGTTGGGAAAGCAGAGTCTCAAGCTATTAAGTATCAATATAAGGAAGTGAAAGATGCACTACAAGAGGAATACGAGGATAGTACCGACCCCGTTGCTGCTTCAGAAGCCGAGTCTCTCCTCTACCAACATAGATCAATATGAATTTTGGCTCTTTCTTGTGATTTGGTATGATTTACTATGCCAAAAATTAATTGTTAGCAATTCCATGCAATCAGAGTCGGCAGACATGTTAAATGCAGCGAATCTTGTACACAAATGTTGCCAATTTGTTAAGCAGTATATAGGGATACTGGTTACGCATCAGCTGTAATCATAGCAAAAGAAATGCCGTAAAAGCTGAAAGGTCAAGCCTGAATTAAAGCAATCCTGTTTGTTTTCAAAATATTTTGACACATGATTCACACAGCGATATTTCTGGAGCAGATCAGCCTCAAGAAATGCTGAAGCAATTCTTAGACACAGACCAAGGACAACTGAAAGATGTTCTTAATGTCTTGAACAAAAATAATTGGTACGATTTGTTTCTAAACACTTGGACTGCCCTTCGGATACTACAAACTATTCCAGTAAGTGTCGCAAAAGGTGAGTGAAGTTTTAGTAAACTTAAAATGATAAAAACCTACCTAAGATCGATCCTAGCTCAGGAAAAATTGTCAAACCTGGCAATTTTATCAATTTAAAATGATGTTGCTTAATCCATACCTTAAAATAATTTAATTGAAAATTTTGCCAGTGCAAAAGCAAGAAAGTTAAACTTTGTATAGATTAATGTAAATCTAGATCGACATAAGGAATGTTTTCTTTTAATTAGTTATTGCAATACCTACATAGGTAACAGATTTATTTAGCGACTGATTGAAATTCGCACCAAATACTAATTTAATTATACAGCAGTAAAAACTTTCTTAATGTTAAAGTAAAGTGTCAATAAGTGTTGATATTGCAAGGAAAGTTGATTTTTGAAAATTTGTGAATTATTATTAACATAAAACCAAAGTAGAATTTACGTGAAGTGAAAGCGGCGAGCAAAGGACGCCGAAAGACAATCTCGCTCTACCCTGATCAACAGTTAGGGTCGGCGCTGGCTCAATGTGTAGATCTACATTTATCAAACCAATTCGGACAAAAATGATAAAATTTGGACTAGTACTGCTCTTCCACTCACCGATTCATTTGTATTTGTAAATTTTAGACAAATACTAAAAAACAATCGCATCTAGACACGATTATATGTAACTGACTTAGCAATAACATTTTTAAGCATTTACTTAAAATTTATAGAAAATACAATGATATGCAGCGGAGTCTCTCCATCTGAACTAACTAAAC
Source organism: Octonoba sinensis (assembly GCA_038502835.1). Lineage (NCBI taxonomy): Eukaryota > Metazoa > Arthropoda > Arachnida > Araneae > Uloboridae > Octonoba > Octonoba sinensis. The sequence continues at coordinate 83,771,955 of CM076605.1, read as the reverse complement.
TCGCTTCTGAACTAACACTGCGCACTAGTTACCTTTAAAAATATTGATATCTAGAAGTTTTACTGTTTAAAATGAATTTCCCTACTTTGTAAAAGAATATAGGTCCTTCCATATCAAATCGACTATTTTTTTTTTTAATATCGGGAACATGATTGAGCATTTTTCCCCATGTTATTTTCGTTGTTTACAGTCATTCTGGCATGGCAACTGCTTACTGTGCATTTCCAATGCGATTTGTATTTGTTTTCAATGTGTATTCTATAAATGTATTCTTGATACATTAAAAGCTTTCCTCCTCGACTTGAATCAGTAAAACTTATTGCGCTTGTTTCCATTTTAAAAAACTTATACGAGACCTAACTGCCAACTCAGGTAAGCGAGAAAATGGTTGACCTGACCAGGCTACGTGTGGGTGTTGAGGGAAAAAATCCCTACACCTCGCTGTTTTACTAGTGGGGACACCTCCCGCGGTTTTGATTGACATATGGGGCGTAAATTCATCCATCAAAACAATGGGCAGGGTTGCGGAGAGGGAGAATTTCGGGGTGAACCTAATGGGCCATTATCCCTTCAAAAGGGCCAATTATTTGCTAAGAAAGTAATTCAAAGTTGATACAATTTTTTAAATTCATAGCAGAGATTTATTTAAGTGAAAAGAACACAATAACTGATTCAAAAAGTACAACAGTTAAAATAATAATAACCTAAAGCCATAATAAAGTAAAGTTGACTAGATTTTCAATGTTTTTCCAAAGACTAAACTAACGGGCAGTTTACGAGGTCGTGCGGCTCAAGAAATTATCTCTAATAAAAAGTATCCCAAGATAGACGATCTATATCACCGGGTAGAGATGTCTATTTCCCGTCCGCTCTCCTGAGCGAACGTAAGAAAGGAACTATTAAAAGAATTGAGAGACTGAGCTGAGAGAGCACTACGCTTAAATACCCGAAGGTGATTTGCGTATAGCGATTCGCCGCGGAGCATGTGTACGCACATGCGTTGATGACGCATGAGTGAAGACCATTCGAGAAATTTCCCGATCGGGAAAAAGGCCCATAAGTGGCGGATTCAGCTAGCTCATCATTTTGGCAAAAAGTTGAGCGTCGGAAGGTACGTCGTAATTGAGAAGACGTGTACTGTTTATGGGTATTTGACAAGTTTAAAACTTAAACCTAAGTAAAGAAGTAAGTGCTAAAAATGTACTTTACTTTTAAATTAAGTGGTGAGAATATAAATATTTAAAAATAACATTTCCTATCAGAACCGAACAGTATGTGTGCATAGTAACTGCGAACACAACAGGAGGGTTAAGTTTCTAACACACACAAAAAAAGTGCTGGATTTTTACTATTCAAAACTATTAACTTTTTAATATGACACCCCTGACAAAATTAGTTTGAAGACACTTCTGCGAGTGCTCATGTCATTAGTCGGTTCTTTGGGACATGGTCCGTTTCCCTTCCCTCGAGTCTTTCATTCCTCATTCCATTTACACTTTCTTTCACTCCACTTTCATTCAATTTGCCCCAATCTTCTCCCCTTTTTTACCCCACTTCCCTTCTTTCCCAATCCCAATCTACCCTTGCATTCATGTTACTTTTTTACGTCAATGCTATACCCACTCCCTTTGTCTCTGATAACCCCCTTTCGTTTTTATTTAAAAATCCCATTAAATCCCTAATTCTTGTTCTGTAGTTCCTATTTGATAATATTTGATGAGCCCATGCTTCATCTTTATTATTGCCTCTGGTATATGTTAGTTAATAGTGTGGTTGCAATGATGAATATAATGGTCCGCGTCCACATATACAATTCCCATTTCCCTTTCGTGTCTTTTTAGGTATGTCTGTAATGGCCCATGTCCCGTGATGTACTGTATTAATGGTTTATCAGTTATATATTTCTTAGTGTTTACCTGTGGAAAAAATAATTTAATTCGTCTTGGGTTATTATTCCATCTCTCTTGCCACATATTTCCAGTTATTTTTTAAATTTTTTTCTTTAAATAAGATTTTTGTTTTTCTATTGTTTCTATTTCTTGTATCGCTGACTTAGCAAATTCATCTGCTTTTTCGTTTCCTTTTGTGTTATTGTGTGCCTTAACCCACCTTAATTCTATATTATCTCTTGTGTTTACTTTTCCCTTTATTTTCAATATCTGATTATTATTGCTTTTTAGTTTATGTATAGCTTTTAACGATGAAAGGCTGTCTGACCAAATAATTATATTTTGTGTGCCCCTATTGTTCCCCTAGTTCTGTATTGCCCAATCTAATGCCCCATCTATTGCCACGAGTTCTGCTTGGAATACTGTGTTTATTCTCTTTAATTTTGTTATTTTGGTGTGTATTAACTGTTTATTTTTATAAATTGGATATGCGCATCCCACCCCTTCTATTGTCTTGGACCCATCAGTATAAATATTTATTGAAGATTCTGGTTTAAATTCGTTTTTCATCAAAATTTGGTTTTAACTTTATGAATGGGAATTTTGGCCTTTTTTCATAATGGTTGTGTTGCAAAAATTCGTTTCGTATATATTGGTCTCTGTTATATTGTAAAACATTTTTGTTTATGCTATCTAATTTTGTTACACTATCTAATGGCGGTGCACCCATCAGAATCTGTGCCGATTCCGTCGGTATGCTGTTATATCCATATGCTAATGATGTGATCATGACCCATTGCACTGATATGGGTTTATTTTGATTTTCTCGTAATAAATTAGAACCCCAGACGTTACTTCCGTGCAGCACCGATCTTGTCAGTACTGTGTTATATAGTGTTTTTAAAAGTTTAGAATTAAACCCCCATTTACTGCCTTTTAATTTGTTTGTATATCTTATTTTTTGTGATATTTTTTCCTTTAAGTAATTAATGTGTTTTGTACGCGTTATATTGTTATAGATAATGACTCCTAAATATTTTACTTGTTCCTTAAATTTAATATTTTTTCCCTCTAATTTTATTGCTGGTGCGTACTTTAGTTGACTTTTTTTTCTGCCTGAGCCATATACTGATGCATTGTTTGTTTTGCTAAATCATATACCTATTGTTTTTCCTTTTGATAGTTCGAGTTCGTTGTCTGACAGCCACTTTGTGAAGTTGTTTATGAAACTATTACCCTTGGTCGTGATCTCTGTGCCTGTTGGCGCCCATACAATGACGACTGTTATGGTGTGTGTCAGTCTGTTGCAATGGTGGGATTTAATTATCAAACCAAATTTGGGCACCAAAGCAAACCAACACAGTGTGATCGTATAGTGGAATTATGAGCATATTGCGTTGTTTAAAATATTAAAATGAATATAAACAATTATAAATAGATTAAATCAAATGAAAGATTTCTAAATCATTTGAACAATTAAATTGTAAATGTCTTAATCACTAAGATGTAAAAATACTGCAATTTAAAAAATTAAGAATTTATTTAAATTCTTCATATCTGGAATATTATATTAAATTATCAAGTGCACATGATATCAAATTTAAAATTCAAATATATCTCATTTTACTACTATATAAAATGCAAAAACAAAAATTAAAAAGCACTGACTGAAGCAGTGAGCAACGGTTATCTGTGATTATCAAAAATTCATACCAGTATTGCAGATGATTGTTCGTTATAAAAGGCTCGTCTTAATTTGTTCCTTTGCACAGGCAAATTTATTATGTTACTTATGATATCGTCTCATGGGTTCCCGAATCGACGGCGGTTCACCCAGAGCGAATTTCCTTTGAGCCACGTGTAGCTGGATTCGACGATTTCGAAAACTTGCTGCGAAAAGTTCAATTCCTGAACAAGAAATAAAGATTTTCGCCATTCTTTATTATCATCGGTCTGCTCCCTTGGAAGATATATTCATTCGGTTGGATGATTTTCTTTTCAATCAAGGCTTGGCGCTCTTGATAGGTGTTACTATAACCGTTGAATCTCCTTCATCTTCGATCCAAGTGCATCATCTTGGTAATTTTAAGGTAAAAAAAAAATATCTTTCCGATTAAATATTGATGCTAATTCTCTATAATGTGAATTCTATATTTTCCGTTTCTTTCAAATCTTTTACAAAAAAACCCTTTTCTTTCTCTTTCTCCTTTTCGGACTTCTCGTCCTCGCAACCAAGAAGAGATCACCTTCCATCCTCACCAGCGTCTCGAAGAGAGAGATTTTTTTAAAAAATGTAACACAATCTCTTTCATTGTGTGACGTTGCTGGCGTGCTATCCCCTCATTGGTCAGTGCTTTAAAATTTGAAATGGACAGAGGGGGAAAGATTTCGTTGGCATGTGCTGCCATCTATCCGTGAATTTGCAAGTGATTGTGAAAATTAAAACTAATGTTAACTAACTTTCGTTACAACGACAAAGTCATCTGGCCTGCAAATCAATTCCACTTAATTGTGTTAGTGACAAGAAATGGTTGGCCAAAGTGTTCCATAAAATAGGACTAAGGCACGAACCTTGTGGGAATTCCTTTGTTTCAGACGGTATCTATTTTCGTGTTATTTAAGTTATAGCCGAGTTTTCTATTTTTTTATGGAACTTATTATGACTTTGAAGAGTGTTTTACTCAGCCCTTGTTTGTTGAGTAGTTCTTTTATTAGTGAGTAGTTCTTTTATTACACCACATTTGTAGTCAACGCGCAGTCTTACACCTCCATCAGGTTTGGGAGTGATGACCAGTGTTGAGCCCCAATCACTCGTGGCACAGGGAGTTATAATTCCGGTGTTCCTCTAAATTATCTAATTGCTTTTCTACACGTTCCCTGAGAGCATAAGGCACGTTTTTTTCCCCTTGTAAATACTGGTTTTGCTTCTTGCTTGGGAATAAGGGATATTTGAAAATTTGGAACGCAACCAATTTTTCTTGAAATATGTCAGGAAATTCTTGCACAATATCATCTAACGTGACTTAAAGAGTATTTTTTTTATGAATTCAGAGGTATTTTACAAATTTAATGACGTATCAGCATCTATCTCTTTTAAATCGAGACAAAGTCCTCTGATTCAGGTCCGACCGAGAAGAGAAGCATGTCCAGATGGGACAACGTATAACTCTTCGACAATAATTTATTCTTGTACGTGATTTTCACTTTTACTTTGCCTTTACATGGAACAACATTATTTGAAAATCTCCGGAAGCTAATATTAGTAGGGTTAAAACCAATTCTACACTACCTGTCGTCTACCTGACAGACGACACAACAAGTTGATAGACTAAAAGTTTTAATATTTGTCTTGTCTTATGTACCGTCGTGTTTAATAAAACCGTCGAGTTTAATAGAATGTTTGTATTACGTTGTTCATCAGCCTCTGATTAATTTAGTAGCTTTATAGCTCACATGAACAGCAGAGCGTGGTTCCGATATTAAAAACGGTTAAAGGAAAATAAAGTTCTTTTGATGCAAGGTATATTGATTACTCAAGGGTTTGGTTGGGTATAGCTATCTCAGAGTAAAAAGTAGGTCATGGAGCCATTCAGCGGAAAGAACTTATTGTCGTGGCGTTGACGTGTAGAAGCGGTTTTTACTGCGAAAGAATAAGATAAATACCTAGCAGGAGAACCTGATAACGGTACGGAATCGGAAGTGCAGAAGGCAAAGAAAACATACGTGTTACTGTTGAAGCTTTTGGACGATAAAGTGTTGATTACAATGGCAAGTGAAACGTCTGCATAACAAATCTGGAATAAGCTTAACGCCATGTATACTACTTCAAGCATCGAAATCAAATTCTTTCTCTGCAGAGACTTGGGAACAATGAGGAAAAGAAGTGAGTGCCCAGTGCAACAACATATTGATGGAGATCCTTCACCTTAATCTACAGGAAGCCGGGCTGTGAAATCGCAAGGATCAAGTAAGATGGGATCTAGCTGTTCAGCCAGACTTAGTTTTTGTTGAAAATGAAAACATTATTTTTTTGAAAAGAAAAGTTTTGTATCATGGGGGCGGGGGAGGAGGACCGATGGAACTAAACTGTGTCTCAAGTGTATACAGTTCATGCCCAATTTTTCCTTATGGCCATGATATGGAATTGGCCCATATGAAATTGTGGAAAGGTGATAAAAATGCTCTTGCATCGCAATTGGCTTCAGGAGCGCGGCCAGAAAGAATCTTAAAAAGTTTTTGTCTTTAAATGTGACATTTTAGAAAGAAAACATCTGTGCACAAAAACATCTTCAAAATATCTCAAAGGAATATTATAGCATTGAAACAGCCCAAAAGCATCCGGAAGACCATGTTAGTGTGGAACTGTACATTCAGGAAAAAATTCAGGATGATAATAGCATTATTTTATATAAAAAGCAGGGTGTCAAAACTATTGATTTTCCCATAAATGAAGTGTGACCGTTAGAAAAACATGATTTCGCTTTTGGCATTATTATATTGGGAACGCTGGATGTATAAAAATATGAAAATAGTAATCAAATTAACTATTCGCATTTCCCCAGGAACGATCCAAAATAAAAAGAGCGCTTCACAGTATCTCGGCCGATGTTAGTGTGTGATAGGGAAAAATAAGGTTATCACTCACCCAATCGGCGACAAAAAGTTGACTAACTGTTTTTTAGATCCTTGATCGATCACACCACAGTTCGATTAGGCGCAGTTCGTTTATACGCGTCCTGATACAACGGGCTTGGTGGTCAAAGATGCGGATCACATTTGTTCATTTGCTATGAAATGATCATTGACGATTTTAAGAAGGCAGCTCTTCTGATCCTGCGGAACTTGGGGTTTAAAATAATTTTCTGCAAATCAGTCTCTATATATCAAAGGTGGTATCCTCGAAAGTCAGAGTAACGCGAGAATCAGAGCAACATTAAATATTCTTCCTATATCAGTAAAATGCGACTGTACTCGCTGTGGCGGGATTTCCACACTGCAGTAGAGAAGCGACGCTAGCTCAGGAATAATCCTCTCCGAGAGTATTCGAAGTCCGGGAGCACCCGAAAAAATAGGAGATGGCTGCCCGTCTCCGCCGGCCAGGCATGCTCTTTTCTCTCTTTCTCTGAACATCCCCGCTTTATCATTTTCTCCTACTTCCAGAAAGTTCGGTTCTCGAAGGATCTACACCCCTGCGGAACACAAGAGATCAGACTCAAAGGTCGACGTCGCACGCGGGAGAATGCTAGGGAAACGAGACCACCTAACACTGCTGTATCAGTGACGTATTAGTCTCAATGTGAGAGGCATAGTGACAGAATTGCAAAAAAAAAAAAAAAAAAATGCTAAACGAATTTGGCTCTAACATTATCAACATTCATGCCACACACGGCCCAAATTGTTACAATTTTTTTTTATTAATAACTGTTTTAATTATTGATGAGTATTTAGATGGTTGCCCAGTAGCATGGCTATTGAGCAACAGAGAAAACTGGTCTGATTTTCAGCAAATGAGAAAAATAGCGGAGACGTAAAAAATTTTTTTGAGTGATAATGCATCTCAGTATTTTAGTAACTGGGCAGGTGTATTGTGCTTCACAAAAGCGTTTATTCCATTGGCTTGTCTTCCCCTTTTGGGAAAGACAAATTTAAAAAAATCATAAAAACAACTGAATTAGAAAAATCTGTTTGTCAAAGCCTTTGCCTTTTGTTAAAAGAATGCAATGCAGAAAAATATGAAGCTCTAATTAGTAAAGTTGTGGAACAACTTTTTAAAAAACCCCTTACAGAAGAATTTGGAAAATACGAGGGCAAAATCAAAAATCACCTACACTTTTCGTTCTGTAGTTTCATTGATTAAAAATAGGTGGCAGCTGCACAGGCATGCGTTGACTCGGTGCCCCTGTGGTCACTTATGTGCAGTGTAACTCCGATCGCATTATTTGTCGTCTAGTTACGACAGCATAAGCATCTCGGCTCCGCTATCAGATTGCACGAAGGAGAAACATTGAGGAGGGATCAGATGGCTTAAAAGGTTCTGAAATTTACTGAAGACGTCTTAATGCGGGAAAAGTGCATTATCTGGTAAAAGTGGTTCTTATTTATTGATTTTTTTTTTTTTTTTGTGTGGATTGAAACGTTTAATAGTGGCTGCTCAAGCGTAACACTAAAAGAGGCAGCTGGGCAGCCGTCAACTAAGACCGTTGGCAGTAACATTCCCCAGCTCAAGAGATGGTTACAGCAAATAGGGGAGTTACCAAAGATGAGGTTGCACTTTCGTTAAGCATTAGTCACGGTTTTGCATCAACGAAAAAGAGAAATTCAGCAGGATGGTTCTCACAAATGCTTATCCCAAAAAACACTGCCCGTGACTCCATAGAAAAATCAAAAGGTTGGGCTTTGAGGTGCAAAAACACCCTCTCTACATCCCAGATATTGCTTTCTCAGACTTTCATGTCTTTGGACCACTCAAGGAAACTTTGAGGGGTAGTTGATTTGTTTAATCAGGTTTAGAAGCCAGGATGAGGTGCTGAAGTCTCTCAAAAAGACTAAGTAAAGCCGGTGTTGATAAATATTGGAAAGAACACATGTGTCGAATTCAAAGGATTTCGAAATGCATACTATGTGGGACGATCGAAAATGAACGATATTGGTACGATTAAAAACCGATTCAACTTGGAGTTTGAACAGGTTGACGTTATGATCGAAGCCTGTGAAACGATCAAAGATTATGCTGCCAGAAATGGTATAAAATAGCCCGAGTATCGAATTTTTTTTTCCATCTTTTGATGTAAATTTAATTGCAGCATATATTTTTTTGAATAAGAAATTAAAAATTTTGATTTCGACTTTAATGCAGAAGTCGCAGAGAAAGAACGGAAAGTCAAACCCCTCCGCATTGATTGATTGAATTCAAAAGAGTTTTTTACTGTTTTTAATTGTAAAATAAAAAACTTTTTTTGTTAATTCAAAAAAATATTGCAATTTAACTTAAAAACTAGTGCTTTTCATGGGTATACTCGTTCTTATAGAGCAAAAACTATAGAAATTCTAGGCATTTATTCTCTGTATGAAAAATCAGTCAAGTATCTTTAATTTATTAAGTTTATCAAATATATCAAGATTGAGATTTTTAATATGTGCTAGTATATTTTTTACTAAAACAATCAAAAATGAAGAACTGGTACAAAATTTCTATATTTGTAATAAAGTTCAAAGAATTATTTATAGACCAAATCAATGAGTCTATTGGTGAATGTTTCAAAAAAATCGTAGAATGTATAGAAAATTTTAGGAATCCTCCAACTTGATCAACAGTTAACTTGACTCATATCTCTGGAATTCTTAAACAAAATAATATAATGCGCATTTAAACTTATGTCGCGCATAACTTTCAACCTTGGAAATAAGTTTTGTAGTTTTAAGATAACGCTCACATTACGATGATGTGATGCAGCGGTATATACAGTGCGTATCGAAATGATAGGTCCACCCACATTTTTCAATGTTTCGACTGTTAATTGATAATAATTCCTTTTTTTTTTGGTACAGATAATTCAGCAATAATCGTTATAATTATCTAGAAAGCATTTTGTTAAAAATAAATAATTCCTTTTTATTTTATGAAATTTTTTTTTTGAAACCGTTTCAAAAAGTTAGGTCCGCCTTTATAAATCCTTGTACCAAAACGTTTTTTTCCATTAAATTTGCATAATCATCATAGTTAAGTCTTACTGCGGGACTACGCGGGCTGCCGTGGAAGTATTTAAATGGAATTGAACACCACATGGCAATCAAACGAAATGAGTCGTCGTTGCAGTCTTTCGCTGGTTGAACAGGGGAAAATTGTCGCATGTAAGAAGTGTGGAAAATCGAATAGAGAAATAGCTAAACTTTTAAACAGATCTCATAATGTCGTAAACAATTTCTTGAGACTTAGAAGTGCTTATGGTAAGAAAAAATCATCTGGCTGGCTGTCAAAAGTGACACCCCGACAAAGAAGGACTATTGTAAAGGAGTTAAAATCAGGAAATACGAGCTTATCCACTTAGGCCAGAAAACAAATTTCTCAAAATCAAAATCAACGGTCCATAGAATGATAAAGAAGTTCGGCAGTTTAGTTTACAGGAAGAGGAAAGCGGCTCCGAAATTGACTAAAAATCACAAAGAAAAGCGATTGAAATTCGCACAGGAAGTGATGTGCTGGAAAGAAAACTGGCATCGAGTGATATTCAGTGATGAAAAAAAATTCAATCTGGAAGGTCCAGATGGCTGGCAATATTACTGGCATGATCTGCGTAACGATAGAGAGATATTCTCGAAGAGGCAAGCTGGTGGTGGTTCCGTTAGGGTGTGGGCCGGCTTCGGACGCGCAGGAAAAACTGATATAACATTTGTATACAATCGCTTGAATGCTGCAGGCTATCAACAGCTGCTCGAACAAAATTTTCTTCCACAAGCAGAGCACATTGGAGGGCCGTTCTACATGTTCTAACAGGACAATGCTCCTGTGCATACTGCAAAGTCCACTTTTGAGTGGTTCCTGGATAATGGTGTGCATATTATCGATTGGCCACCTTGCAGCCCGGACCTGAATCCGGTAGAAAACATGTGGGGCATACTCACAAGAGCAGTATATGCAGGTGGAAAGCAGTACAACTGTACTACAGACTTAAAAAGATCTATTTCCTCCGAATGGGCAAAAATCAAGACCAGCTGTTTGCAAAAACTTGTAGAAACCATGCCGAATAGGATTTATGAGCTCATTTTGAAAAAAGGTGGAACAATTTCTTATTAATTGATTATTAATTTAATGTTTGGTTCAGTGGACCTATCTTTTTGAAACAGCAATTTCACAAATTTTTTGTTTCGTTTATCATTCCTATGATTTGTATATCATTTAAGCATTATTTTTTCATTGGTTGAACTAGAGTATATTATAAAATAGTACTTAATGCATAATAAAAAAATTTTTCCTAACATGAATTTCGTTTTTACTGATGGACCTATCATTTCGATACGCACTGTAGATCAAAAACTTTCTCATTTAACTGATGCATCAAATCGTCAATAACTATCAAATCTCCATCTTCATATTTTTGTGGCAAACCAAAACCAAACCTAAGATTTTTTTCTTCCAAAAACCAAGGGGCAGAGTATAAATAACACCATATAACGTTTTTAAATATTTTTCATAAATGTCTCTTTTCAATAAATCATGAATCAATGTGGTCGTTCCAGATTGACTCGGTCCTGATATAACTAAAGTACTTGGATGTGACTGCGGATTTGAACATTCCGACATTAATTTCTCATAACAATAAATACTTTTTCAAAACATACATAATCACTTTCTTGGTGATTCTTTTAACAAGATTTTTGCTCTTCTGCTTTATTAACACAGGAGTGTTTACTTATATACCTATGTCGTTGAAGTAAATATCCAAATTATTCATCAACTTATATATTCTTAATCTCATAAAATTACGTTAAGACTGTCAGTGTTTGGTGTATGTAAGACATTTAAAACACTGACAGTCTTAACATTATTTTATTGAACACCATCAACCTAAGGGGGAGGAAAAAAAAGTGACACAGAAAAAGCTGAAAGGTAAGCTACAACTTTATTTTACATTATTTAATTACATACATAATAAAACAATTTGCGCATCGATTAATAAGTTTCATCATAAGATAAGTTAGTTATCAAACACTGATCACTTACAGTTTTAAAATAACAAATTTCAAATGTTTGATTACACTGTTTTTTTATTACATTGTCTTGTGTCCGTGCTATTGAGGAACATATTAATACATTTCTATACAAAGCAGAACAATGTTCAACCAGATCTTGAAAACTTCTTTCAGGATGAGATACATATATAAATCCATATAAATAATCATGTGATTTTTTTAAAAATTATTTTTCAATAATTTTTTTTTTCATGTGTTGGAAATATGTGGATAACATATTTCCAACTTCAGTCATTTAATGTCACAGTATGTAATGCGAGCGTTAGGATTTTCCATTCAGTATCTCATAGCATCATAAAAACAAAGTTGAAATGATCCATATTAAATTTTTGGAAATGAATAACATCAGAATCATTTTCATCTGAAGATGCAACCATCCATAGCAATCAGTTGTCAAAGGCATTTTTTTTCCAACAAGAAGCGAATTCACATATATCGGACAAATAATATTTTAAGTCCTTATTATCAAAGGGATTGAGTCCAACTAAATGACAAAACTGGAGATTTCCACATATTATAATCAGAACATAAACATCAATATACTTAGACTTGATTGCATATGTGAGATAGATATTGTAAGACTAATCTCTTGTATAGAACTGAAACGTCGCTGTTTCAGTTAAATGTTTGTTAAGCATAACATTACAGATAGATATGCGATCTATATAAAGTAACACAAAATCTTATGACAATTCTTGCAACATAAATACTTTATTCATATCAATATCTTTCTCTAACTATGATTGTTTTTTTCTTTCAATTTTTGATGTTCTGCAACTAAAGATAGTCGAGCAATTCTGAAGCTTCTGAAATGAATTTATCACTTAACTTTTGATATTGCGATATTAGTTTCCAATCTAACTTATCAGCATGTGGTTTCATGAAATTTTCCGTTAAAGTTTGATACCTTGAAATTAAATTCCAATTTAATAATTGAGAATTATCTTCCATAAAACCCTCATCTAACTCTTGATGCTGAGATATTAAATCCCAATCAATTTTTTCTTTGAATTCTGCTAAAAATGTCGTGATATTGTTTTTTAATCAATATTTTCTTGAAGTTCGCGAATAACATCTTCACTCAGAACAGTTGGTTTTCCAAATTCAGACCAATCAACTGTCATATTTAGTCAGGAATGTTACCCAATCGACTCCAAAATCTTGCAGCAAAGTGCTTTCCTAACAATACAACCGCACATTTAGTTAGATATCATGAATACCAGTAAAAACTATTTAAAAAAACAAGAAAACAAAAATACATAAAAACAAAATAAAAAAGAGCAAAAAAAAAAAAAAAAATCTTGAAACATGAAAAAACACGTCTAAACAAGAGCAAACACGTGCGCAAGTACACATCCTCTCAATTGACCTTGTAGAATTGAAGCATACCTGTATCTTAGAGCATACCTCTATCTTAGTCACGTTTATTACAACCTTGATAGGCGCACACACTCGATCGAGGTCAGCCAGGATGGTGGCTACGCGATGCGAGTTCAGATGAGATCATCGTTTAGTCGCCAGGATAAAAAATTTGTTTCAAAAAAGCGCGTTACTATACTACTTAGATTACCTTTTATCGATGCTTTTCCAACTATCAAAAGACATCTCGATTAATACGTTGAGGACGGCATGTGCCACCGGTGGCTCGCTCACGAATATTTCATTTGGCGGCGTGTACCACAGGTGGCTTATATCAGCTATAGTCTTATAACAGTTTGTTAGATGAAAAAAAATTCATGTGATTAAAAATAATTTTTTACTGAAAAGTTGAAAAGCTTATTTTTACAGGTAGCAAAATCTGTGCCTTCCTCAACGTGTTAAAAGGGTTATTAAACTGGAAAAGGGTGAAAATATATACAAAATAAAATTGATACGAAGACGAAATGTCCTGTGTATACTTTTCTTTCAATTAGTAGCGACTTATTCCCATGACAATGGGTTGGTTAAGGTAATGCAAGGTAATAAATTATCCTTTGGTCTTACTACACTCAAATAAGACAAATATTATGTCATTAAGTTTGTTTTCATTATAATAATTTAGTAAACAGCTCTAAATTTGGGAAACATAATTGCAATAAAGCAAGTTCAAAAAAATTTATTTAAACACTTATGAGACCTAAAACAAGTGCCACAAGGAATCTTACATAAGTATAAATATAGTCCACGTATTTACAATATTTTACACTCTTAAACTTTAGCGCAATCTGGTATAATATGCGAAGGAGCATCGTCAAAAACATATTTAAAATCATGGCTTTAAATTAAGTAAATCATCGGCAATAAAAACAAAACCAACTTCTTTTTGGTGCAGTTTTTATACAATGTCATTAAAAATGCGATCATCGTAAGCATGCATCGCAACGTACGGAGTTGGAAATCCACAATATCTTTGTGGCAGATGGAACACATCCATACACAAACCTTTTTTTTTGTGATTAATCACTCTACAGTAGTCCGTCAATCATTTGTAAATAATGAACGGATTAAATACACATCAACGTCAGTATCATTGGCACCAAAATGAATTTTTTCAGGACGACATTCCACATCACTCTCAGTTACGAGGTAACCCTTTTTGGCCTTATGCTTGATTTCGTCCGAAACAAACCAGGACCACATTACGTCGATTTTGTCGGTAAAATGCTTTTTAACAAATAGTTCCTGCTTCCGCTTCTTTCATTTGGCATTCCAATTACAGTAGTTGTAGAACCCTTGGGCCTACCACGAGTATTAAATTTGGGTGGCAGCTTTATGTCCTGCAGCTTGATTTGCACTGCATCATTGACAGCAGTATTTGGGCTGGCATCCATAACGGCTGCTGGCATGTCCAACTGGCATGTCTCTAAAGGGACTTAAAAGAGACTTCTGGGTTTATTGCTAGAACTGCTTGAGCTTCTGTTGAGCGGACTTTACTTAAGATGGCATTCTTCACCTTTAATTCGATCTCTTTTCCTTCTGCCCATAATTGTTACAAATTTGATAGGAAATCTGTCTTCGACTGAAAAGAGCTGCTCTCAAAAGAGCATGTTTAGCTTATTTGTTACGACAGCAGCTTTTCGGAATTTCTGCTGCACTGACAAAATTTTGCCTTGCTCTGGAGCAATTTATGAGACTTCAACTGCGGGAATTGATGGTTCGGAGATTTTGAATTCTATGCATTTAGAAAGGTATTTCTTTGTCCACCTCTGGTGAATAACCGTTTCTTCGAACGGCAGACATTTCGATGCTCTGTCACGAAGAATATGCCTACAAGGCAGCTTTAGCGACAGATGACAGGAGCATTCACATGAATTTTCACTAGTTAAATATTGCATAGCATCACAATTCGACTCTTTGTATACAGCTTGCAACTGAAATTATTGAGTCAGTAGATGAAAAAAAAATTCTTCATCGGGTTGCAAACTGTCGGCTTCTTTTGCAGAAATTGCTGCAAGTTTTAAACGCATGCAGTTGATCACTGTGAAGAAGCCCTTAAGAAAGTCTTCTAAAGAAGGTAAAATGCGTGATAACGCGCTTTTATTTTGATTTCAGGCATTCCACTCTATTGCTTGTTGTGATAAAGAGTGTGTCCCTTTGGAAGTTTGAGATTTGGGTCTACTCTTCTATGATATCACGCCAATTTTTTTTTAAAATATATTCTACTACATGCTGAGGGGCAATATTTTTTATCTCTTTACGAAGTTGCTTATTTTCTTCCAATGTCTTTGCATAACATATTTTGTAAAATGGTTTTTATACCTAGAACTTCATCTGGTGAGTCCCATCTTTATTACTCAAATTTCCCGGCAAAAAAATTTAAGTGCGTGGAAAAGCCAAATCTTTAGATGCACATTAGAAGAGATTTCTGTAATCATTTTTCTTTCTTGCATGGCTTTATCCGTCATAACTGTTTTAGTATTTTTACAACATGGATTGAGATCTTTAAATGTTTGGAAGAATCAACGGTATACGTCACTCTCTTCGGCTGTAAAAACTTCAAAAGCAATTACAACAGATTCTTCATTGCCGTTATCTGTCATCAAAACAAATATTGGTGTTCTTAAATGTATTAATTTATACAAACTATCAACAAATAATATATCAGGATAATCAGAAAACTTTTTTTCATCTTCTGATCTTGGACAAAAATAGCTCCTAAATTACTTCCAGTACCAGTGAATTCTTGACACAGCACTGATATGTTTCCTGAAGAGATTTTACAATTTTCTCAAAGGGTTCTTTATTTGATCTAGCTAGAGGGTTAAAAAATAGTGGAAAACAATTCACTAATAGTTTTAATCTACCTAATTAACACGTGCACACCGTCGCGTACCACCAGTGGTCCGTACTACAATGATCAACAATCGCGCGCCGCCAGATAAAGCGCAGCATGAATGCGGAAAACATGAAAATCGTCCCCGGCGTGAACGTGTTAAATAAGATAGCAGTAAATGTATTCTTTAATTTTCACATGTTAAGGAAAAACTTACCATGAAATAAAAAGAACCTTTGTGATAACTTTTGACTAAATATACTACTAATTAACGACGAAGATAAAATTAAAAAATAATACAGGTTATTGGTATTAAGGAGTTACCTAATGAACAAAAAGAGGACTCAAAGAAAAATTGAATCATTCCTTTAAAAATTATAAAAGGTTTCTGTACCTTCAGCAAAAATAAAAATGAGTAAGTGCTAAATTTTTCCTTAAGGGGGTATTCTAGTGTAGAGGCATGAATTTTGCCCGGTTTTTGAAGCGCCGTACAAAGGAAACAAAAAATATATTTACCATCCATTTTTTTATCATTTGTTTATTGATCTTTTATTATTGCATAAAAAAAATTAATCAAAAAAAAAAAAAAAATACTTAAAATTGACAGAGTTATGAGCAGTAAAAGTGGGGGATCCAAAAAAAAAAGAGGGTGTCATGGCGTGCATTATTCCAACCCTCCTGGTGATCTGAAAACTAAAAGAACAGACGGATTCTTAATTATTATGGATGCGGCTATCGTATGAACCTTGGACAAGTTTAAAAAAAAAAAAAAAAACACAAAATGGTGGCTGTTTGAAAAAAAATTTTCTTTTTAGCATATTTTTTAACAATTCCGAATTTTTAAGAATACTAAATGAAAAGTTAGTTTTGGGCAAGGTTCACACGATAAAGGGATGTATAAAGAACATCCTCTCCAAATTTGAAGTAAATCGGTCCATTAGAACTCGAGATATCCTTACCGCCAGCTTGAAAAAAGTAGTTTCGAGAAAAACGCGTTCAAAGTTTTGAGACAAATTTTAGGCAGTTTTACTTATAGAATGGTACAGAATACTTACTTATTTTTATAATCGGCGATTCCTGTCCCACCATAAGAAACCTGCCTCAACTTCAAAATGCTCATTCTCCGATGTTCTCTGGTAAAAACGAGCAGTTCTACCATCCTTTGACGCCTCTGAAGACCGGAGTTCCGAACGCTCGATACGCAAACTTCGTCCTGTCTCGCTGCAAAAGCATTAGTTTCTGGGCCAATCGTGATTCCCATAACATCTTAAGATTTTTAATATGGATATAAAACCTTCATTAAAAATACTAACTGCGAAGGTTTGCTCAAAACTAACGTAAGGAAATCACTAAAACTCAAAACTTACTAAAAGGAGAATATTCCAACAAAACCAGTTCCTATGTCCTACAATTAAAATAGATTTAAAAGGGATACTTTACCATAAAGATTTTATAAGGGATATTCAACCGTAGGGACTCGGGAACGCCTACCGTCTTTTGCTGACTTGTAGCGGTCGGACAGGAACCGATGCCAGGTCACTAAAACTATTTCATGAGTTATAGCAACTCATGAAATAGTAGGAATTCTGAAAAATTCTTTTAATGGCATATTCTTGAATGTCTAAACTTTGGAAATATGAAAAAAAAAAAAAAAAAAAATTTCGATTTTTCAAAATTCTACACTAGAATACCCCCTTAAGAAATACTAAAAAAAGTTTAGTACAATATTGGAAATTATTTATTAAATTTTTCTAAAAATTCCTTAAGTTGACCACTTAATTACAGTCCCTTAAGTGGTCAACTTATAGAGGTTCTACTGTATTTAAAATTGAATTGTATTTAAGCTATCTTTTTATTTTGTAATCAAGTTTCTTTTTTTTTTTTCAATTCTATAATATTCAAGTCACAAAATTCATCCTTTATACTTTTCTCCTACACTCACCTAATAAAAAGGAAGACAAAAAATTCAAAAACAGCTCAATTGGAGTGGTGAGCGGTCGATGGAGGGCTGGATTAGCATTCCCGTCATATTTCTCGGTTTTGCTTATACTATACATAAACGCATCGGCGTCATCCCAAAGCTCCGAAAACGCACCACTCAGATGATGATCGGCCCTTGGTATCCCTCTTTTAAGTTGAGCCATCACGAGTTCATTATATCTACGCTTCGAACTTATGTTTCCGCATGGTCGACATCTCGGCGTCGCGATCTTCTCGCGTTCCAAAACGCACGCATCCTTGACGGTTATAACACTTATAAGTGAGTTGATAATTCTCGCTCTTCCATTACTTTCACTCCCGCAACAACTCTTTATCGCAATTTTCATCTATATACGAAAATGCACAGTACATTGCTTAAATGCACACTTCAGTTTTACATCCAAAGATGCGCATATGCATTCAACGTGTAAACACATTTTCAATATTCTCAGGTTAACACGAAACTTGCACGAGAAAGAGCGAGGAATAAAAAACCACAACTTATAGCAGTCAAGCAAACTAGATATCTACCGAGAAAAAGCTACCGTCATACTTATATCAACAATTTACAAAATCACTCTTTTTAAACACTACCACTCTCCCTTGAGCTATTCTTCATTTACATCTACATTCGAAGATGCGGATATGCATTCAACGTGTAAAGACAATTTTAATGATCTGGGGGGAATGAGATCTGGGTTTGAGCGCTTTTCAAATAAGTACACATTTTCTATGTCTCCATGGATAATTGTATTTTCTTAACTTGCAACGGAGTATGGTTTATATATTTTCCTTGTTATTCAGAACAACGAATAATAAAACTCAAAGAATACTCAGGAACCATGATAATCAATGTTGCACAGTGAATTGAAAGCTTTCCACAGGCTCCTTGTTGGAAATATGTATGCTCTGCCGAGTTAGGTGTGTGCAGCATCAAAACGAATTGAATTCGTCCGATCCGGAAAGTTCGTTTGCTAACGGCAGGTGTGCGCCTACCTTAATTCAACATTGGCTGTTAGAGGATAATTTACGGCAACTGGGTAGACAATTACAGGCGTCTAATAACAAAAAGCCCAAGGTGATAGTGCTTCAATATTTGACTAAGGCCGACGGAGATATAGTATAAAAAAGCTATATTTAACCACCTTCACTGAATTTAACGTAAATAAATGCTGTACATCCTTGAAACATAGACCTAAAAGTAACAGTAGCATTAAGCTCATGACCACAGCATTTGACACAAAAGCGAATTACAGAAAAAATATTACAAGTTTCAACAAGCTAGCTCATTTCTTATACATTTTAGCAGTGAACTAAAGCTCTAAATTTTATTTTAGTAAGTTGTTTTGGACTGAGGTTAAACTTTGCAGTTTTAAAAAATAAGAATAATTATTTAAATTCCAGATGCTTTTCTTTCCTGAGTGTTCAGTATAATTGGATAACTTACAGGTAGATAGGTGGCTTTTTGTCACAGCATTCATCATCACCATGTAACAAACACATGCACAAAAGAGAATTTGAGATATAATTTGAAACTTGGGTAAAAATGAGTAAATATTGTTCGTAATAATGACCCCAAAAAAATGCATTAACCCTAGAATACTAGCGTGTTTACATAAACTGTTACTATACTAGGGATTCGTATAATTTACGTGGTCTTATAAAAATTGCTTTATTTTCTTTTGTTTATATAAGGAAACTACAAAAATGGATTAAAGAGCTCAACAACTGTTAATAATTGCATGCAATATTAAGAAATAGTGGGGGAAAAAATAACATAATTATAGAAATTAAAAAGCACGATCATACATAGTATAAGCACAAAAGTGCTGCAAAGAGAAAGTACACTACGTGCTTTTAGTATGTTAGCTGTATAAAAGACATAGAAAAGTATTGGAAAAAAAAAACTACTTATTAGGTTAAATTGTCTAAATGCAACTTAGACAAGACTTCTTTTGGTGCTGGCCACATATCGCTTAACCACAGATGCAGTAAGTAGCTGTCGGTTACTATCTTATTTTACACATAGTTGCAACAGCTGCAGTAGGTTCTGCGTCCTTGATGATTTTGTGCAACTTCTGCATCCTGATTTTTTTTCCTAAAGCTTTTGTGATCATTACTTTCAAGTCTCTTGATAAATTTTTAAGAACTCAGTTGTTGACGTTCCCATTTTTTACATAATTGCTGATGAAGCTTCAGCATAAACTGCAATTTTGATAATGGTGTTTCATTTCTTCGTCGATCTCTCTAAAAGTTTTGCTGACAAATAACGTATGCATTTATTGCTGCTATATTTATCATGTTATAGAAGAATGCCATTGGCCATCTTTTTGGTTTTTCTACCACAGTTCATATTATTGGACAACTAATCGAAGGAGTTCCCTCCACCTTTAGTGGAATTATATGTCATAATTATTTCAGGTTTTCCTGTTGCATGGTTAACACCTGAGCCGGAATCCATAATTAATATTAACGTAACAAGTTTTTGGTTCGCTTTGTATGACACTACTGTGATATCGTCGTGAAATGAAAAAGCTAGAACCCGAATTTCTACCTCTGTTTTTTGCATCAGTAAATTCTGGGGGAAATTCTTTTTTATTTTTATTTATTGCACCAAGCATTGTTAATTTGTCCTTCTTCAACATTTTTTCCGAAAGGGGCACTCTCGAAAACCAATTATCCATTGTTACATTTCTGTTACTGTTTCTGGACAGTTTCAGTCAATTTGTTCACAAAGAAGTCTGCAGCTGCCATCCGTTTAAGCACACTCCTTTTTCCTAAGTAAGGAATAGCATTCCTCATGTATTTAGTGCTGTTGTTGCAAATCATTAGAACTTTTATCCCATATTTGTTTGGGACTGAAAAAGCGTCCGTGATGCATTTATTGTCTCCGGTCCCATTATTTCCGTCAGGAATTCGAAAAGAACCCACGATAGCTCTTCTACAGACATTTTATATTTAACCTGATTGGTTTTGATTGTTGCTCTAAGCCAATATTTAGTTTATGCAAATTAACTTATAAATCCAGGAAATATTTCAAAAAAATGTAACTACCCAGATGGCGAGCTTATCCGAGAACATAGTTATGCATAGTTTCAGTTTTTATAGGATGATTTGAAATATTCCAAGATTAATTCCGGATGCACCATTTTAGTTGGTTATTTACTGATTATAAAGAATAGCATTGGAATGTTTTTGCTGCGACTTCATTCAGTCTTATAAGTATCATTTGTTGGGTCCACATTTTATCGCATCAGGAAAAAATATTCAGACAGTTATTTTGTTTCAAAACTAATATAAGTTACATTCTGAGGTTACTTTTTCATTGAAATTGAAACCTTGGTGCATTGTTCAATTAAAAAATCGTGTAACAAGGTGTTTTAGTTTAATATAGTCTGGTAGGCTTAATATTTAGTTCATTTAAGGGTCATTCTACAGAAATCGTAGGTTTTCAAAGTTGAATTCGAATATTAAAAAAAATTCTTCAGTTAAAAATTTATTTACATTGTTTTCTAAAACCTCTTTCTACTCTTATATAGTTGGTCACATTCTTTGATTATTTTTTATAATTGAAATTTTGGAATTAAACGGAGGATACATACATGTAACGAAGCATACACGTTTTTGAAGTTTCTCTATAACTTAGATTTTTAAATGTGTACATAACGTTTTTAGATTAAATTAGTTACACTGATTGCTCATTTTAAATGCTTTATTATATGATATAATTTTATTTTAAATTATACTGGCTTAGATTTTCACAAAACACATATTGTCTCTCTTATTCAATGCGGGTTGCTGCAGGACTTGTACAACATCACTTAGATATATTTCTGACTAGCTGACATGCCCGGCGTTGCGCGGGAAAATATTGCATCATTCGCAGGCCAAGTAACACGTGTTGAAAATTCGGTTGTAAATGTATTAGGGAAATTTAGATAAAAATCCAAGTAGAAGATGGGCAACAGTCCTTAGAAATTCCATTTAAACAGTAAAATTCAATTAAAATCACGATTACATTAGAAACAGCAACCTGGAAAAATTCCTTTTAGACTAAAAATAACTCCTTAAAAATCCACATTAAAATGCCAACAACAGTTCATAAAAATGGCCATTAGAGTAAGGGCAACAGTAACTAAAATGCACATATGCATCAGGATAATTGTTCTAAAATGATATCAAGAGACCGTAAAAATCGCAATTACGATATAGACAACACTACATCTAAAAATACCCATCAGAGTGACCCGATAACATTCTGCATTTCCTGAATCTTTCTTCTAACGTATCAGCCTGAAATTTCCCCGTTAAAAAATATTTCATTTCATAATTGTGCTCTTCAAAATTTCCTTCATATTGTTTAAACAAGTCGTATGAGTTTTAGGGCAGTATGAGTTTCCTTTGTCAAAATTCCAGTAGAACAATTAGAATTGTACCATATGTCTAACCATGATACCAACTCTTTAAGAAACGAAACCATCTCATTCTCTGCATTGGTTAGTGGATACATTAAAGGATTTTTAAGTTGACTGCCTTTCTTAGTGTTCACATTAACTATCCACCACCATTTCAAAATAATTTCAATGTATATTGCGGTACTTTTATAATTTGGTAATGAATGCTTTTCCCCTATGTGTTTAAAGCTTCGACAACAAATTGATTGAAAACACCTGAAGGACTAATTTAACATTCTCTTGTCCTTTGATATTTGTAGGATTTAAATACTTAAGGGTTAAACCATAACCAACTTTGACTAAATTTACATGTTCTAATTCATGAAGTTTTTTTAAAGTACAAAATGAGGCAGTTTCAAGCTCCTTCATTACAGAATTATTTACACATTTAAAATTAGGATAAAACATACATTGACCCAGGTTCTTCTGTTTTAACCAATTATTTTCGTATGCATTTAAAAATATGAACTGCATGAATTGCAAAAAAGATAGGTCTTTCTGCATTTCCAGGGTGAGGATACTCAATTTGTACATTGGGAGGGTTAGCAAATAAAGACATGATCTTTCGATTAATAGAGTTATTGTCACTCACTACTACAATTACAAAAAACCCTGTCTTTTCTAATCCTAAAGTATTTTTTTTTTAAGTATAACATGCAATTTCCTAGCAGAGATCGTTTTCACCGGCAATATATCTGTACCCCAGAAGCAGAAGGTGGTAAGTAGAAATAGGTAATATTTCAGGAGAGCTGAATCAAGGTTAAAATTCTCGAATCTCACTTTCAATAGTCTTGTAAATGGTGAAATAGGCATCAATTTTAATAAAATTTGTGCTGATAGAAACTTCAATTCTTTATTTATTTTAGAAGATTGTTTTGAATTGTCAAAATGTATTGAATTTCTCAAAATTGATAATTTTGAACTTACTACCTTCTGCTTCTGAGGTACAGATATGTACAAAATCTTTAAAGTCAGCATGTTCACTGTCATATGCCATGCCAATTAAATTTCCACCTTTGCAGTCAAAGTATGGTTTAAGATGAATTTTATCCATCATTAAACTGAAAATATTTTCTTGGCTGTTTAACTGCTTGAAATTTTCGGAAATATATTTTAAAAAGATTGCATCAATTTGTTCTTCTATTGGATTAATGTTGAGATTTGTTGTGATTTGCTTAATTGTAGTTGGATGGGAAGAATTACTTTGCCAGAGTTCCTGAGAAAACGATAAGCGTGCGGGGAGGGGGGGGGGAGGAGATACAGTAAACAGCTGAAAAAATAATTAAATTTGGAGGATAACGCCTTTGACTTCTTTCTACATTGGACAAGGTAATTTGCTCTTGCAAGAACTGCGACAGCAAATCATCATGAACGTACGTCTTGATTAAATGCTCGTCTTGATTAATGCTAAAAAGAGATGAAGAGCGTTTAATTCTGTATCAATTTTGAAATCGAGTTTTTTTTTTTGCATTTCTATAATATTCAAGTCACAAACTTCATCCTTTATACTTTTCTCTTACACTCACCTAATAAAGAAGAAGACAAAAAGTTCAAAAACTGCTCAATTGGAATGCTGAGCGGTCAATGGAAGACTGGATTAGCGTTCCCGTCATATTTCTCACTTTTGCTTATACTATACATAAACGCATCCGCGTCATTCCAAATCTCCAAAAACGCACCACTCAGATGATGATCGGCCCTTGGTATCCCTTTTTTAAGTTGAGTCATCATGAGTTTATTATATCTATACTTCGAACTTAGGGTTTCCGCATGGTCGACATCTCGGCGTCGCGATCTTCTCGCGTTCCAAAACGCACGCATCCTTGACGGTTATAACACTTATAAGTGAGTTGATAATTCTCGCTCTTCCATTACTTTCACTCCCGCAACAACTCTTTATCGCAATTTTCATCTATATACGAAAATGCACAGTACATTGCTTAAATGCACACTTCATTTTTACATCCAAAGATGCGCATATGCATTCAACGTGTAAACACATTTTCAATATTCTCAGGTTAACACGAAACTTGCACGAGAAAGAGCGAGGAATAAAAAACCACAACTTATAGCAGTCAAGCAAACTAGATATCTACCTAGAAAAAGCTACCGTCATACTTATATCAACAATTTACAAAATCACTCTTTTTAAACACTACCACTCTCCCTTCAGCTATTCTTCATTTACATCTACATTCGAAGATGCGGATATGCATTCAACGTGTAAAGACAATTTTAATGATCTGGGGGGAATGAGATCTGGGTTTGAGCGCTTTTCAAATAAGTACACATTTTCTATGTCTCCATGGATAATTGTATTTTCTTAACTTGCAACGGAGTATGGTTTATATATTTTCCTTGTTATTCAGAACAACGAATAATAAAACTCAAAGAATACTCAGGAACCATGATAATCAATGTTGCACAGTGAATTGAAAGCTTTCCACAGGCTCCTTGATGGAAATATGTATGCTCTGCCGAGTTAGGTGTGTGCAGCATCAAAACGAATTGAATTCGTCCGATCCGGAAAGTTCGTTTGCTAACGGCAGGTGTGCGCCTACCTTAATTCAACATTGGCTGTTAGAGGATAATTTACGGCAACTGGGTAGACAATTACAGGCGTCTAATAACAAAAAGCCCAAGGTGATAGTGCTTCAATATTTGACTAAGGCCGACGGAGATATAGTATAAAAAAGCTATATTTAACCACCTTCACTGAATTTAACGTAAATAAATGCTGTACATCCTTGAAACATAGACCTAAAAGTAACAGTAGCATTAAGCTCATGACCACAGCATTTGACACAAAAGCGAATTACAGAAACAATATTACAAGTTTCAACAAGCTAGCTCATTTCTTATACATTTTAGCAGTGAACTAAAGCTCTAAATTTTATTTTAGTAAGTTGTTTTGGACTGAGGTTAAACTTTGCAGTTTTAAAAAATAAGAATAATTATTTAAATTCCAGATGCTTTTCTTTCCTGAGTGTTCAGTATAATTGGATAACTTACAGGTAGATAGGTGGCTTTTTGTCACAGCATTCATCATCACCATGTAACAAACACATGCACAAAAGAGAATTTGAGATATAATTTGAAACTTGGGTAAAAATGAGTAAATATTGTTCGTAATAATGACCCCAAAAAAATGCATTAACCCTAGAATACTAGCGTGTTTACATAAACTGTTACTATACTAGGGATTCGTATAATTTACGTGGTCTTATAAAAATTGCTTTATTTTCTTTTGTTTATATAAGGAAACTACAAAAATGGATTAAAGAGCTCAACAACTGTTAATAATTGCATGCAATATTAAGAAATAGTGGGGGAAAAAATAACATAATTATAGAAATTAAAAAGCACGATCATACATAGTATAAGCACAAAAGTGCTGCAAAGAGAAAGTACACTACGTGCTTTTAGTATGTTAGCTGTATAAAAGACATAGAAAAGTATTGGAAAAAAAAAACTACTTATTAGGTTAAATTGTCTAAATGCAACTTAGACAAGACTTCTTTTGGTGCTGGCCACATATCGCTTAACCACAGATGCAGTAAGTAGCTGTCGGTTACTATCTTATTTTACACATAGTTGCAACAGCTGCAGTAGGTTCTGCGTCCTTGATGATTTTGTGCAACTTCTGCATCCTGATTTTTTTTCCTAAAGCTTTTGTGATCATTACTTTCAAGTCTCTTGATAAATTTTTAAGAACTCAGTTGTTGACGTTCCCATTTTTTACATAATTGCTGATGAAGCTTCAGCATAAACTGCAATTTTGATAATGGTGTTTCATTTCTTCGTCGATCTCTCTAAAAGTTTTGCTGACAAATAACGTATGCATTTATTGCTGCTATATTTATCATGTTATAGAAGAATGCCATTGGCCATCTTTTTGGTTTTTCTACCACAGTTCATATTATTGGACAACTAATCGAAGGAGTTCCCTCCACCTTTAGTGGAATTATATGTCATAATTATTTCAGGTTTTCCTGTTGCATGGTTAACACCTGAGCCGGAATCCATAATTAATATTAACGTAACAAGTTTTTGGTTCGCTTTGTATGACACTACTGTGATATCGTCGTGAAATGAAAAAGCTAGAACCCGAATTTCTACCTCTGTTTTTTGCATCAGTAAATTCTGGGGGAAATTCTTTTTTATTTTTATTTATTGCACCAAGCATTGTTAATTTGTCCTTCTTCAACATTTTTTCCGAAAGGGGCACTCTCGAAAACCAATTATCCATTGTTACATTTCTGTTACTGTTTCTGGACAGTTTCAGTCAATTTGTTCACAAAGAAGTCTGCAGCTGCCATCCGTTTAAGCACACTCCTTTTTCCTAAGTAAGGAATAGCATTCCTCATGTATTTAGTGCTGTTGTTGCAAATCATTAGAACTTTTATCCCATATTTGTTTGGGACTGAAAAAGCGTCCGTGATGCATTTATTGTCTCCGGTCCCATTATTTCCGTCAGGAATTCGAAAAGAACCCACGATAGCTCTTCTACAGACATTTTATATTTAACCTGATTGGTTTTGATTGTTGCTCTAAGCCAATATTTAGTTTATGCAAATTAACTTATAAATCCAGGAAATATTTCAAAAAAATGTAACTACCCAGATGGCGAGCTTATCCGAGAACATAGTTATGCATAGTTTCAGTTTTTATAGGATGATTTGAAATATTCCAAGATTAATTCCGGATGCACCATTTTAGTTGGTTATTTACTGATTATAAAGAATAGCATTGGAATGTTTTTGCTGCGACTTCATTCAGTCTTATAAGTATCATTTGTTAGTCCACATTTTATCGCATCAGGAAAAAATATTCAGACAGTTATTTTGTTTCAAAACTAATATAAGTTACATTCTGAGGTTACTTTTTCATTGAAATTGAAACCTTGGTGCATTGTTCAATTAAAAAATCGTGTAACAAGGTGTTTTAGTTTAATATAGTCTGGTAGGCTTAATATTTAGTTCATTTAAGGGTCATTCTACAGAAATCGTAGGTTTTCAAAGTTGAATTCGAATATTAAAAAAAATTCTTCAGTTAAAAATTTATTTACATTGTTTTCTAAAACCTCTTTCTACTCTTATATAGTTGGTCACATTCTTTGATTATTTTTTATAATTGAAATTTTGGAATTAAACGGAGGATACATACATGTAACGAAGCATACACGTTTTTGAAGTTTCTCTATAACTTAGATTTTTAAATGTGTACATAACGTTTTTAGATTAAATTAGTTACACTGATTGCTCATTTTAAATGCTTTATTATATGATATAATTTTATTTTAAATTATACTGGCTTAGATTTTCACAAAACACATATTGTCTCTCTTATTCAATGCGGGTTGCTGCAGGACTTGTACAACATCACTTAGATATATTTCTGACTAGCTGACATGCCCGGCGTTGCGCGGGAAAATATTGCATCATTCGCAGGCCAAGTAACACGTGTTGAAAATTCGGTTGTAAATGTATTAGGGAAATTTAGATAAAAATCCAAGTAGAAGATGGGCAACAGTCCTTAGAAATTCCATTTAAACAGTAAAATTCAATTAAAATCACGATTACATTAGAAACAGCAACCTGGAAAAATTCCTTTTAGACTAAAAATAACTCCTTAAAAATCCACATTAAAATGCCAACAACAGTTCATAAAAATGGCCATTAGAGTAAGGGCAACAGTAACTAAAATGCACATATGCATCAGGATAATTGTTCTAAAATGATATCAAGAGACCGTAAAAATCGCAATTACGATATAGACAACACTACATCTAAAAATACCCATCAGAGTGACCCGATAACATTCTGCATTTCCTGAATCTTTCTTCTAACGTATCAGCCTGAAATTTCCCCGTTAAAAAATATTTCATTTCATAATTGTGCTCTTCAAAATTTCCTTCATATTGTTTAAACAAGTCGTATGAGTTTTAGGGCAGTATGAGTTTCCTTTGTCAAAATTCCAGTAGAACAATTAGAATTGTACCATATGTCTAACCATGATACCAACTCTTTAAGAAACGAAACCATCTCATTCTCTGCATTGGTTAGTGGATACATTAAAGGATTTTTAAGTTGACTGCCTTTCTTAGTGTTCACATTAACTATCCACCACCATTTCAAAATAATTTCAATGTATATTGCGGTACTTTTATAATTTGGTAATGAATGCTTTTCCCCTATGTGTTTAAAGCTTCGACAACAAATTGATTGAAAACACCTGAAGGACTAATTTAACATTCTCTTGTCCTTTGATATTTGTAGGATTTAAATACTTAAGGGTTAAACCATAACCAACTTTGACTAAATTTACATGTTCTAATTCATGAAGTTTTTTTAAAGTACAAAATGAGGCAGTTTCAAGCTCCTTCATTACAGAATTATTTACACATTTAAAATTAGGATAAAACATACATTGACCCAGGTTCTTCTGTTTTAACCAATTATTTTCGTATGCATTTAAAAATATGAACTGCATGAATTGCAAAAAAGATAGGTCTTTCTGCATTTCCAGGGTGAGGATACTCAATTTGTACATTGGGAGGGTTAGCAAATAAAGACATGATCTTTCGATTAATAGAGTTATTGTCACTCACTACTACAATTACAAAAAACCCTGTCTTTTCTAATCCTAAAGTATTTTTTTTTTAAGTATAACATGCAATTTCCTAGCAGAGATCGTTTTCACCGGCAATATATCTGTACCCCAGAAGCAGAAGGTGGTAAGTAGAAATAGGTAATATTTCAGGAGAGCTGAATCAAGGTTAAAATTCTCGAATCTCACTTTCAATAGTCTTGTAAATGGTGAAATAGGCATCAATTTTAATAAAATTTGTGCTGATAGAAACTTCAATTCTTTATTTATTTT
Organism: Octonoba sinensis; assembly: GCA_038502835.1. Classification (NCBI taxonomy): domain Eukaryota; kingdom Metazoa; phylum Arthropoda; class Arachnida; order Araneae; family Uloboridae; genus Octonoba; species Octonoba sinensis. The sequence continues at coordinate 83,742,748 of CM076605.1, read as the reverse complement.
AGAAGATTGTTTTGAATTGTCAAAATGTATTGAATTTCTCAAAATTGATAATTTTGAACTTACTACCTTCTGCTTCTGAGGTACAGATATGTACAAAATCTTTAAAGTCAGCATGTTCACTGTCATATGCCATGCCAATTAAATTTCCACCTTTGCAGTCAAAGTATGGTTTAAGATGAATTTTATCCATCATTAAACTGAAAATATTTTCTTGGCTGTTTAACTGCTTGAAATTTTCGGAAATATATTTTAAAAAGATTGCATCAATTTGTTCTTCTATTGGATTAATGTTGAGATTTGTTGTGATTTGCTTAATTGTAGTTGGATGGGAAGAATTACTTTGCCAGAGTTCCTGAGAAAACGATAAGCGTGCGGGGAGGGGGGGGGGAGGAGATACAGTAAACAGCTGAAAAAATAATTAAATTTGGAGGATAACGCCTTTGACTTCTTTCTACATTGGACAAGGTAATTTGCTCTTGCAAGAACTGCGACAGCAAATCATCATGAACGTACGTCTTGATTAAATGCTCGTCTTGATTAATGCTAAAAAGAGATGAAGAGCGTTTAATTCTGTATCAATTTTGAAATCGAGTTTTTTTTTTTGCATTTCTATAATATTCAAGTCACAAACTTCATCCTTTATACTTTTCTCTTACACTCACCTAATAAAGAAGAAGACAAAAAGTTCAAAAACTGCTCAATTGGAATGCTGAGCGGTCAATGGAAGACTGGATTAGCGTTCCCGTCATATTTCTCACTTTTGCTTATACTATACATAAACGCATCCGCGTCATTCCAAATCTCCAAAAACGCACCACTCAGATGATGATCGGCCCTTGGTATCCCTCTTTTAAGTTGAGCCATCACGAGTTTATTATATCTATACTTCGAACTTATGGTTCCGCATGGTCGACATCTCGGCGTCGCGATCTTCTCGCGTTCCAAAACGCACGCATCCTTGACGGTTATAACACTTATAAGTGAGTTGATAATTCTCGCTCTTCCATTACTTTCACTCCCGCAACAACTCTTTATCGCAATTTTCATCTATATACGAAAATGCACAGTACATTGCTTAAATGCACACTTCATTTTTACATCCAAAGATGCGCATATGCATTCAACGTGTAAACACATTTTCAATATTCTCAGGTTAACACGAAACTTGCACGAGAAAGAGCGAGGAATAAAAAACCACAACTTATAGCAGTCAAGCAAACTAGATATCTACCTAGAAAAAGCTACCGTCATACTTATATCAACAATTTACAAAATCACTCTTTTTAAACACTACCACTCTCCCTTCAGCTATTCTTCATTTACATCTACATTCGAAGATGCGGATATGCATTCAACGTGTAAAGACAATTTTAATGATCTGGGGGGAATGAGATCTGGGTTTGAGCGCTTTTCAAATAAGTACACATTTTCTATGTCTCCATGGATAATTGTATTTTCTTAACTTGCAACGGAGTATGGTTTATATATTTTCCTTGTTATTCAGAACAACGAATAATAAAACTCAAAGAATACTCAGGAACCATGATAATCAATGTTGCACAGTGAATTGAAAGCTTTCCACAGGCTCCTTGTTGGAAATATGTATGCTCTGCCGAGTTAGGTGTGTGCAGCATCAAAACGAATTGAATTCGTCCGATCCGGAAAGTTCGTTTGCTAACGGCAGGTGTGCGCCTACCTTAATTCAACATTGGCTGTTAGAGGATAATTTACGGCAACTGGGTAGACAATTACAGGCGTCTAATAACAAAAAGCCCAAGGTGATAGTGCTTCAATATTTGACTAAGGCCGACGGAGATATAGTATAAAAAAGCTATATTTAACCACCTTCACTGAATTTAACGTAAATAAATGCTGTACATCCTTGAAACATAGACCTAAAAGTAACAGTAGCATTAAGCTCATGAACACAGCATTTGACACAAAAGCGAATTACAGAAAAAATATTACAAGTTTCAACAAGCTAGCTCATTTCTTATACATTTTAGCAGTGAACTAAAGCTCTAAATTTTATTTTAGTAAGTTGTTTTGGACTGAGGTTAAACTTTGCAGTTTTAAAAAATAAGAATAATTATTTAAATTCCAGATGCTTTTCTTTCCTGAGTGTTCAGTATAATTGGATAACTTACAGGTAGATAGGTGGCTTTTTGTCACAGCATTCATCATCACCATGTAACAAACACATGCACAAAAGAGAATTTGAGATATAATTTGAAACTTGGGTAAAAATGAGTAAATATTGTTCGTAATAATGACCCCAAAAAAATGCATTAACCCTAGAATACTAGCGTGTTTACATAAACTGTTACTATACTAGGGATTCGTATAATTTACGTGGTCTTATAAAAATTGCTTTATTTTCTTTTGTTTATATAAGGAAACTACAAAAATGGATTAAAGAGCTCAACAACTGTTAATAATTGCATGCAATATTAAGAAATAGTGGGGGAAAAAATAACATAATTATAGAAATTAAAAAGCACGATCATACATAGTATAAGCACAAAAGTGCTGCAAAGAGAAAGTACACTACGTGCTTTTAGTATGTTAGCTGTATAAAAGACATAGAAAAGTATTGGAAAAAAAAAACTACTTATTAGGTTAAATTGTCTAAATGCAACTTAGACAAGACTTCTTTTGGTGCTGGCCACATATCGCTTAACCACAGATGCAGTAAGTAGCTGTCGGTTACTATCTTATTTTACACATAGTTGCAACAGCTGCAGTAGGTTCTGCGTCCTTGATGATTTTGTGCAACTTCTGCATCCTGATTTTTTTTCCTAAAGCTTTTGTGATCATTACTTTCAAGTCTCTTGATAAATTTTTAAGAACTCAGTTGTTGACGTTCCCATTTTTTACATAATTGCTGATGAAGCTTCAGCATAAACTGCAATTTTGATAATGGTGTTTCATTTCTTCGTCGATCTCTCTAAAAGTTTTGCTGACAAATAACGTATGCATTTATTGCTGCTATATTTATCATGTTATAGAAGAATGCCATTGGCCATCTTTTTGGTTTTTCTACCACAGTTCATATTATTGGACAACTAATCGAAGGAGTTCCCTCCACCTTTAGTGGAATTATATGTCATAATTATTTCAGGTTTTCCTGTTGCATGGTTAACACCTGAGCCGGAATCCATAATTAATATTAACGTAACAAGTTTTTGGTTCGCTTTGTATGACACTACTGTGATATCGTCGTGAAATGAAAAAGCTAGAACCCGAATTTCTACCTCTGTTTTTTGCATCAGTAAATTCTGGGGGAAATTCTTTTTTATTTTTATTTATTGCACCAAGCATTGTTAATTTGTCCTTCTTCAACATTTTTTCCGAAAGGGGCACTCTCGAAAACCAATTATCCATTGTTACATTTCTGTTACTGTTTCTGGACAGTTTCAGTCAATTTGTTCACAAAGAAGTCTGCAGCTGCCATCCGTTTAAGCACACTCCTTTTTCCTAAGTAAGGAATAGCATTCCTCATGTATTTAGTGCTGTTGTTGCAAATCATTAGAACTTTTATCCCATATTTGTTTGGGACTGAAAAAGCGTCCGTGATGCATTTATTGTCTCCGGTCCCATTATTTCCGTCAGGAATTCGAAAAGAACCCACGATAGCTCTTCTACAGACATTTTATATTTAACCTGATTGGTTTTGATTGTTGCTCTAAGCCAATATTTAGTTTATGCAAATTAACTTATAAATCCAGGAAATATTTCAAAAAAATGTAACTACCCAGATGGCGAGCTTATCCGAGAACATAGTTATGCATAGTTTCAGTTTTTATAGGATGATTTGAAATATTCCAAGATTAATTCCGGATGCACCATTTTAGTTGGTTATTTACTGATTATAAAGAATAGCATTGGAATGTTTTTGCTGCGACTTCATTCAGTCTTATAAGTATCATTTGTTAGAGTCCACATTTTATCGCATCAGGAAAAAATATTCAGACAGTTATTTTGTTTCAAAACTAATATAAGTTACATTCTGAGGCTACTTTTTCATTGAAATTGAAACCTTGGTGCATTGTTCAATTAAAAAATCGTGTAACAAGGTGTTTTAGTTTAATATAGTCTGGTAGGCTTAATATTTAGTTCATTTAAGGGTCATTCTACAGAAATCGTAGGTTTTCAAAGTTGAATTCGAATATTAAAAAAAATTCTTCAGTTAAAAATTTATTTACATTGTTTTCTAAAACCTCTTTCTACTCTTATATAGTTGGTCACATTCTTTGATTATTTTTTATAATTGAAATTTTGGAATTAAACGGAGGATACATACATGTAACGAAGCATACACGTTTTTGAAGTTTCTCTATAACTTAGATTTTTAAATGTGTACATAACGTTTTTAGATTAAATTAGTTACACTGATTGCTCATTTTAAATGCTTTATTATATGATATAATTTTATTTTAAATTATACTGGCTTAGATTTTCACAAAACACATATTGTCTCTCTTATTCAATGCGGGTTGCTGCAGGACTTGTACAACATCACTTAGATATATTTCTGACTAGCTGACATGCCCGGCGTTGCGCGGGGAAATATTGCATCATTCGCAGGCCAAGTAACACGTGTTGAAAATTCGGTTGTAAATGTATTAGGGAAATTTAGATAAAAATCCAAGTAGAAGATGGGCAACAGTCCTTAGAAATTCCATTTAAACAGTAAAATTCAATTAAAATCACGATTACATTAGAAACAGCAACCTGGAAAAATTCCTTTTAGACTAAAAATAACTCCTTAAAAATCCACATTAAAATGCCAACAACAGTTCATAAAAATGGCCATTAGAGTAAGGGCAACAGTAACTAAAATGCACATATGCATCAGGATAATTGTTCTAAAATGATATCAAGAGACCGTAAAAATCGCAATTACGATATAGACAACACTACATCTAAAAATACCCATCAGAGTGACCCGATAACATTCTGCATTTCCTGAATCTTTCTTCTAACGTATCAGCCTGAAATTTCCCCGTTAAAAAATATTTCATTTCATAATTGTGCTCTTCAAAATTTCCTTCATATTGTTTAAACAAGTCGTATGAGTTTTAGGGCAGTATGAGTTTCCTTTGTCAAAATTCCAGTAGAACAATTAGAATTGTACCATATGTCTAACCATGATACCAACTCTTTAAGAAACGAAACCATCTCATTCTCTGCATTGGTTAGTGGATACATTAAAGGATTTTTAAGTTGACTGCCTTTCTTAGTGTTCACATTAACTATCCACCACCATTTCAAAATAATTTCAATGTATATTGCGGTACTTTTATAATTTGGTAATGAATGCTTTTCCCCTATGTGTTTAAAGCTTCGACAACAAATTGATTGAAAACACCTGAAGGACTAATTTAACATTCTCTTGTCCTTTGATATGTGTAGGATTTAAATACTTAAGGGTTAAACCATAACCAACTTTGACTAAATTTACATGTTCTAATTCATGAAGTTTTTTTAAAGTACAAAATGAGGCAGTTTCAAGCTCCTTCATTACAGAATTATTTACACATTTAAAATTAGGATAAAACATACATTGACCCAGGTTCTTCTGTTTTAACCAATTATTTTCGTATGCATTTAAAAATATGAACTGCATGAATTGCAAAAAAGATAGGTCTTTCTGCATTTCCAGGGTGAGGATACTCAATTTGTACATTGGGAGGGTTAGCAAATAAAGACATGATCTTTCGATTAATAGAGTTATTGTCACTCACTACTACAATTACAAAAAACCCTGTCTTTTCTAATCCTAAAGTATTTTTTTTTTAAGTATAACATGCAATTTCCTAGCAGAGATCGTTTTCACCGGCAATATATCTGTACCCCAGAAGCAGAAGGTGGTAAGTAGAAATAGGTAATATTTCAGGAGAGCTGAATCAAGGTTAAAATTCTCGAATCTCACTTTCAATAGTCTTGTAAATGGTGAAATAGGCATCAATTTTAATAAAATTTGTGCTGATAGAAACTTCAATTCTTTATTTATTTTAGAACATTGTTTTGAATTGTCAAAATGTATTGAATTTCTCAAAATTGATAATTTTGAACTTACTACCTTCTGCTTCTGAGGTACAGATATGTACAAAATCTTTAAAGTCAGCATGTTCACTGTCATATGCCATGCCAATTAAATTTCCACCTTTGCAGTCAAAGTATGGTTTAAGATGAATTTTATCCATCATTAAACTGAAAATATTTTCTTGGCTGTTTAACTGCTTGAAATTTTCGGAAATATATTTTAAAAAGAATGCATCATTTTGTTCTTCTATTGGATTAATGTTGAGATTTGTTGTGATTTGCTTAATTGTAGTTGGATGGGAAGAATTACTTTGCCAGAGTTCCTGAGAAAACGATAAGCGTGCGGGGAGGGGGGGGGGAGGAGATACAGTAAACAGCTGAAAAAATAATTAAATTTGGAGGATAACGCCTTTGACTTCTTTCTACATTGGACAAGGTAATTTGCTCTTGCAAGAACTGCGACAGCAAATCATCATGAACGTACGTCTTGATTAAATGCTCGTCTTGATTAATGCTAAAAAGAGATGAAGAGCGTTTAATTCTGTATCAATTTTGAAATCGAGTTTTTTTTTTTGCATTTCTATAATATTCAAGTCACAAACTTCATCCTTTATACTTTTCTCTTACACTCACCTAATAAAGAAGAAGACAAAAAGTTCAAAAACTGCTCAATTGGAATGCTGAGCGGTCAATGGAAGACTGGATTAGCGTTCCCGTCATATTTCTCACTTTTGCTTATACTATACATAAACGCATCCGCGTCATCCCAAATCTCCAAAAACGCACCACTCAGATGATGATCGGCCCTTGGTATCCCTCTTAAGTTGAGTCATCATGAGTTTATTATATCTATACTTCGAACTTATGTTTCCGCATAGTCGACATCTCGGCGTCGCGATCTTCTCGCGTTCCAAAACGCACGCATCCTTGACGGTTATAACACTTATAAGTGAGTTGATAATTCTCGCTGTTCCATTACTTTCACTCCCGCAACAACTCTTTATCGCAATTTTCATCTATATACGAAAGTGCACAGTACATTGCTTAAATGCACACTTCATTTTTACATCCAAAGATGCGCATATGCATTCAACGTGTAAACACATTTTCAATATTCTCAGGTTAACACGAAACTTGCACGAGAAAGAGGGAGAGAGGAAAAAACCACATTTTATACCAGTCAAGCAAACTGGATATCTGCCGAGAAAAAGCTACCTTCGTACTTATATCAACAATTCATAAAATCTCTCTTTTTAAACATTACAACTCCCCCTTCAGCTATTCTTCATTTAAAAGTACCCACACCCTCAAATAATAAAGTTTGTTAAAAAGCACCAATAAGGCAAAGCTTTTATTTTCTCCTAAAAGAAAAAAAAGTAGTTAAACGCCTATTTCAAACCAACAGCTAGTATAACTTGACCATGAATGAGAGTTAGTAGCTTTCCCGTAGAACACCATATTGTTAAACGCACGTGCTGGGAAAGAAACCTGTTCTTTTATCTGCACCGATCAAAAGCGAACGACGATTTTCAATATCCCAGTCAAGAAAACTACAGGTATTTATCGAGAGAAAAAAAAAGTTGCGTTCGTTTCTACTCAATTTTATCAACACTTATATCTCCTATACAACTCAACTCTAGTGTCAAAATACCTTAGGGCAAAAACAACTCAAATCCACTCGGCTAACGCCTGAGGGCATGCTTTTGGGCATTGGCAGGCGGCAGGGCCACGCCCCCTTCCACCGCCTCTTGAGGTATAACTGTCAATTATTAGCTACTTATAAGAGGAAATACCTCATGATTATGATTACTTAATATGTGTGATAGTATAAGCTGCTTCGCATCTTCACTCAATTTAACGTAAATTAATGCTGTACATCCTTGAAACATAGACCTAGAAGTAACAAAAACATTAAGCACATGACCACAGCATTGGACACAAAACTGAATTATAGAAAAATATTACAAGTTTCAACAAGCTAGCTCATTTATTAACATACATTTTAGCAGTAAAGCTCTAAATTTGATTTTAGCGAATTGTTTTGGACTGAGGTGTGCTGTGACATGTAACTGAGGTATACAAGTATAACTCCGTTCATGAAAAAAAGCAAATAAAAGAAACATCCTAATGTTTTAAAAATTACTAGAATATATTATATTATTAAAGATATCTTTGAAAATATTTTCAAATAATTATTTCTAAAACTGGTAGAAACTAGAAATAGTACGGTTTTTGTAGAATGACTCTTAAACTACATGGAAAAAGATGCGAAAATTTCAAGCTAAGCATACGTCGTATTGTATATATATGGGTCATTCAAAGAAGAATGGTCCGTTTCTAGAATTTAAAAAAAAAAAATCTTGAAACGAACATAAGCTTCAAGAATATAATTTGAATATCAACAGCACACTTTCTTAAAAATATTAATCACAACACTGAGAGATGTAAACACTTAGCCTAAAAAATATCTCCTGTGTTACCATATTTTAAATTATCTTTTGATTCTTTCTAGTCAAAATAAAGAAATATATTTTTCTGATGATAAGTAAAAAGTACATTAAAGTAATAATATTATAATCATATTTCCTTATATATGTGTGATATTGCATATCTAACAATTTGATTTTTTATAAGTTTTTTTTTTTATTTTGTACAGACTGAAAGAACATATCGCCGTTCTGGAAGAACAGTGACGTAAATGCAAAAACTTCAATTTTACAGGAGAGTAAAAAACAATTTGCAGTCGTATAAAACGTATAATTGAAAAGGGTGTAAGTGACAGAAAATAATGGAGTATGTAGGATATATACTTCACTTTCATTTACCAGGGATTAGGATTTAAGGTACGTTTCCTAAGAGGCGTTTGACGCGATATACTGCTTACTATGGAATCAAATGCAATCATTTCCTTAAAAGCATCACTGCGTGCACAGCGGCTGGGCCGCTCTTTGAACAATACGCGGACGCTCGCGTGTAAAATGACTTCCAAAGTAGTGTTTTCAAGTGTTGTCGATGAAAAACTAGTATTTGAGCATGTTGACCCTAAAGCTACATTAGAACCTTAATTACAAACCTTAAATATTACTCAGAATAGGCAAATTTATTAATATTTGGCAATTATGTAAAAGATTATAATTAAACAGGCCCAAAGGAGTCGCTAATAATTATTAAACTTGTCGCTAATAATTATTAATTTAGCATTTATAAGTTAATTATTAAATACATTGTGCAGTACTGATACGATCCTATTTATAAGTGTATTATATTCCTCCCTTTAATGTTATCACGCCCCTGGGGGCGCACCCCAGGGGGGTTAATAGGTTGACTACTCTAAAATATACTTGTGTAACAAAAATATTTTTTCTTTAGTAAAGATACAGCCAGCTTTTCTTCAAGGGTGAAAGGGTACTGATGTCTGTTTGAAGAATCTGTTCTAATAATATCCTTTATAAGATCCAAAACATAATGAAACTGCGCGACGTTTAGCCTAAAAAATTGCCGGAACTTTTTGTCAGTGTAGTAAATGCTGATTGATAAGGTTTTCAATGAAACCTTCATCTTTTCTTCTTTTAAATGAGGTACGGACTCCAGCATTATCCTCAAGCGTCATTTGTTCCAATAGAATTTCTTCTTCTTCAATTTCTTTAAGCATTAATAGGCGTAATAGTTTATCACGTTCACTCATTTAAAAAACATTTCACTTTGAAGGGCAGCACACAACTGAAGCTTGACGCTTAGAAGAAACAGTAAAGTACGCGTCAGCCGCCTCTTAGGAAACGTACCTTTAACCACCCTAATTTCAACCCCTAAGTGCAGTTCGTCATTTGTTTCTCAAAAAACTGTTTGTTCTAGAAGACACAAACTGTCGAATTGTTAGTTGACGCAACTACCCTCTGGCAGTCGTAAATGGAACTTCAGTTACGTCCATTTCCCACTTTGTAAGGGTTGTTTCTGATATTGCCTATGGAGTTTTTTGCATTAGATACATTTTTGCAATTACGTCATTGTTCTTCCGCAATGGTGATATCAGAACACGCAAGGCCGTAGGCAGGGGGGGGCCCGACGGGCCCGAGCCCCCCCCCCCCGAAATACTTTCGAAATTTTTAACTTGTCTAAAAAAAAAATGTAACAAAAAAAAAAAAAAAAATTTTTTTTGTTCCTCAAACCAATCTGTTCGGGAGCGGTGGGGGGGGGGGGAGGGGTAGGTTCTCTGTTTTACAAATGGGGAAACGACAAGACGGCGCTTCAAAAATCCAGGGTCTATAAACCAGAACTCAAAATAAGATGTTTTCCCTCAATTCTAAAGACGGTAGGTCCCCCGTGTCGTGTCATCAACAGATAACGGATTGATTCCTTGCCTAAGGGCTACATATGGTTCTAATCACCCGACCACACAACAAGAACAGCAAATGTACTGATCCCTTTTTGGCAAAATGCAAGCCACCACATCTGCCATAAATATACGTACAACAGTTAGGTGCTTTGTCCATCCTTGCCTGAAGGTTACATTCGTGGAAATGGCGACTCCATTAAAACTACCCACATTGTGGAAGTAGAAGATAAAGGAACTTTCAGAGCTAATGCCTAAATGGACCCCCTCGTCTACTACTACGATTGCGGGATGTGGATATTTGTGCTGTTATTGCTGGGACAAATCTTTATTTTTTGTCTTTTCTTTTTTAAACTAGCAATTCGTAAAATCGAATCAACATCGAAACGCTTCCGACAAGGGGGGGCGGGGGGGCGAGGAGAGGGCTCTTGCCCCTTTGCGGATGCCTTGACCTTGCCTTGCAGACATAGGCAGTTGGGAATTTAGTGGGCTCGTGTGCTCTTGCAAAAGTCTTCTTTGCTTGCCTGCGTACAAATTTTGATTATGAGTAAAAGAAAAGGTAAAGTATTTTGTCTTATTTTGGGAAGAAACCCTGTAGAAATGTAGCAGAAAAGGTATGATTATTTTTATGTATTTTTCAAAATAATATTTTAGCTGCCCCTCTTTTTTTTTTTTTTTTTTGCAATTTTAGTTTTAACTTTGTATTTTCTTCCTCACATGCTGAGAAACTGCATATTAATCTTTCTTTTTTCGTTTTTTTAACTTCATAGGGGATGATGTCACACTACTTCGAGGGAGGGGGGGGGGGAGAGGGGTTCGAGCAATTTTGACAAGAAGGGTGACATTACACATTTTGATTTCTATAAAAACATGTAAAAAATCAGCTGATTAAACTTATTTTTGAAGTTTTTTTATTTTCATAATTTGATTTTAAAGTTTCATTGATTTCATTTTATATTGAAAATACCGCTGCTTATTAAGGTTTGAACTTACTTCTAGTTAAAATTTTAAAAGAAAGTCTTAGGTATTTACTTTTAAGTTAAGATAAATAAGTGCGGGTGTTTTTTTAGAATTCAATTAATTATTTATTTTTTTTTGCTATTATGCACTAATTATCTTTTTTTCTATTTTAACCTTAATCTCATTTTATACCAATTAAGCCCACGTGTAATCATTATTATTGTTATGCTCACAAATGTCATTAAAAGTTAAAAAATAAAATTAAAAATTTGATTCTTTAACGTAAGTACCTTATTTCTGAACTGCAACACTGCAAGTACATGTGCTCATGTAATGTAGCGTGATATGTGACAAAGGGGGTAGGGCGTGTTGGAGAGTGATATCTTGTGACAAAGGGGGGAGGGGGATCAAATATATTGAAAGAAAGTGTGACACTGTTTATGAATGGTCCCATAGAGCGTTTACAATAACATTGCGAAGGTGAAAAATACCGCGACAAAATTACTCGTATACTTTTACTTAGCCTAGTCATAAATTTACATTGAACAAAAAAGATCTTGTTTGGTTCTTCTTATTATATCGCTCATGGGTTGCAATAGTGGCACAACTCAAAGAAACTCGCGTTGTAAATATAAAATACATGTTTTTCAGCAGCAATACTAGCATAACTCATAATTCAATATTAGGCCTTAAGATTTAATAATAACTAAAGCATTTCTTTTATGTTTTTTCCTTAGCAATGAAAAGTTTAAACCCACTTATCTCAAAACACGATTTTTTGAGCTGTGCCGTAATTGCAGCCCATGAGCGATATGTATAATTTTGGAAGTGCTTTATAATTGTCCACGACTGCAAATCAAAGTTATACAGCTTTTTTTGACTTCAAACTTAAAAAAAAAAAAAAAGGAGTTTGCAGCATTTAGGTTAAGGAAAAAGAAAACATCCAGTTTTTAATTATTTACATTTAGTTATGAAAAAATATGGAAGGCTTGAAACTTGAGAATAAGTATGAATTGCTTAAATTTTCAAAACTAAAACGGAATAGGGAGAAATTAATTCTCAAAACAACGTTTGTTTTCTGTTAACTCTCTCTCATCTTTTTTTTTTTTTGAAGTAATACTTCTGTGGGCGAAATTGAAAATATAATCTCATCATGCAACATGCAACCAGTGTTCCTTTCAGGCATCTCTCCGGGGAGGGGGGGGAGGGCACTGTCCCCTCAGAGATAACCAACTGCCCCCCCCCCGGAGAAAAAAATTCAGATCACAGATTTTAAAAAAAATGAAAGAAAAGAGAGATTACACTTTTAGGACTTCAGTTTCAGAAACACTTTTAGGGAAAAGACATCGAACACTGTCACTAGCGACACCAAAAGTAGCCCAAAAGATAAGAATTTATTTTGAATAATTTGCGGGGGAAGACAAACCAAACTCCCTTCTGCTTCCTCTAAAATTACTAAAGAATCTCGAAATTGCATTGTTAGGCAGTTTTCAAAAAGTTTCCTGGGGAGAGCCCTCGATCCAGTCTATGCCTCCAGTAACATTGCCAAAGATAGACTGAAACTTCATTTTTAAGACTGCAGTTTCGAAAATTTTCTTTGGGGAGAACTTCTGAAACTCCTTCCTCTAACGTCCCGAAAGGGCATAAAATTGCATTCTCAGGAGCTAAATTGCGGAAAAATTCCGGGGGAGAACCCCCAGGCCCCCCCTTTCAGAGATAGTCAAAACGTTATGGTTGTAAGATCAGTTTCAAAACTTTAAGATAAGAAGCCGAAGCCTCCAAAAAACACTGCCCTAACTTCGCCAAAGATAGTCTAAAATGCACCTACTGTACATGGTATCAAAAATCTATCATATACTGTGACGTCATAAATTTTTTAAATCAAACGAAATATGGTTTACAAAAGGCCGTATTCAGAGGGGGAGGCCCACGGGCCCCCCCCCCCCCCCGAAATTTTTCGCAATGTAGCATGTATATTCCTCCCTGAAACTTTCCTCAACATAAGTGTTTCAAAGTTAGGGCCCCCCCCCGAAAAAAATTTCTGGCTACGGCCTTGAGAACACGGGAGACGCCAAAGTAACAAAGTGGACATGTATTTATCTCAAAGAATGCAACAATCTTTGATTATATCTTAATTGAAAATTTATTTCCGATATATATCAATAAGTACATCAAATTGATAAGACATTCTGCATATTTCATTTTCGAAGCAGGCACGCAACAGAAGGTCTGGTCGTAACCCCCGAGAAAGAAGAAGGCCGTGACAGCTGCGGATGACTCATACCTCGCCGTCCGAGGCAAACGGGAGAAGTAATGGAGGTAGTAAGGAAACGATCTAAACAGTAATGCTTAGATCAGCATCAAATGATCTAAACAGTAATGCTTTCTATACTAGGCAATAATTAAAACTTTAACCAGGTAAATGTAGTTACTTTTAAAACAATTAGTAAATCAAGTAAATAAAATAAAAAATCTGTAAATTATGATTTTTTTTTTTTTTCACATCCGAAAAATAACTTTCTGAGAAATATTTTTACTTTATGGAAGGGGTTTTTAAAAATAGAATAGCATGAAATAAAAATTGCTGTTATTGAAGGATATATATCATATAAAAATGTACATCAATACAATACATAAATGTATTTTTAAAAATTTTATTAACCAACTTTTTTTCCTGAGGAATTTGTTTCAATATTGGGCATACAATTGCAAGTAAATAAATGAATAAATAAATATTTATAAAAGGTGAATCATAATTAAAAATAAATAGCTTAATTCGCTAATTATAGCTTTAAAAAAACTGAAAAGTTTGTTTAAGGAATAGTATTTTAAAAATAAAATGCTTAAAAAATTTATTTGATTTCAAAATTAATACACCAAATAGTGCAATAGTAAAGTGCAAATAAACCTTAAATTTAATACTAAAATTTAAAATATGAAAGCTGTAACTTCTTTTTAACTTATTGTTTAAAAAATAATGTTTAATAATATTTATCCCATGTATCAAAAATAGTATTGATACCTTGAACTCAATATTTTTATGCATTGACAATATTCATAAAAACAATTTTAAAAATAGACACAGAATAAATACAAAATTTTGTAGTGAAGCCTTTTATTTCAAATATGTTTGAAATTTTGTCAAACATAATAAAGGAAAACTTTCAAATGTTTCTTAAAATGTTAAACAAAAAAAATCTTTTATGCAATATGGATTATTCAAAATGCAAAAACATTGTGAATTTAGAGATAGTCCCAATAGTGTTTTATAATTGTATTACCAATAGCTAAAAAATGAAAACACGGGTTATGCAAAAAATAAAAATACTTTGATTTTATAAATAGTACAATAGTGTCTTATAATTGCAATATCAATATCTAAAAAATTAAAATACATTCATTTCAAGTGCTAGCATAATGGAAATTGATTTTTATAATATTACAGGCTCATTTCTCTCACATCAGGATGAAAAATAAGAATAATGATACATTTCTTCACTTGTTCAATAGTTTTCAACTTTGTTCACCTAATAAAAAAGTGCAGTTGTATATCCAGCAAGAAAGGCTGAATAGAAGCACATAAATATAATATTGAATAAACAAATAGACTGTTGAGTGTGTTGCGCATTAAATGCGAAAAAATATCAAGTGTATTAAAATCCATATAATTTCTAAATTTGGAAAATTTTTAAATTGCCCATTTCTACTCAAGATTAAATATGAATTTCTCAATTAAATATTCTTCAAAGCGATTGTACACATGAAACAATTATTGTGTTATCAAACTATTGAAAGTTTGTATACAAATGTAAAAACATTAGCAATATGGATATATTATTCTTGCTCGAAATGAGCAAGAATGAGCATGTTGTATTGTTAGATAAAATTTGAAAGCAAAAATTAGAGCATATCAGTAACACTACACAAATCAATCAGGCCGCAATTTCAATTGAAACGCGTGAATGATGTTTGCATACAAGAGAGATGAACTTAAAATTATGTTGCATCAATTCTTACAATTTATTTGACACTAATGCTTAAAATTTTAAACATCTTAAATTAAATAAAATTAGGAAATATGAACCTGCATGAAACTAAATAACAAGTTGTAAAATATGTAGGTACTTACAATAAACTACTCGACAGCAATATCAACGTGATTTGAATTTTTTTAACTTGCGGTCTTGTAAATTTACAAGATTTCTGTCATTTAAATCTTTAGTATAATTTTTCAAACAAATATTACTGAAAGTGCAAATAATTTTGTTAACGGAATTAATTAATTCATTTCCACAAATATCACACTTTTCTTGTAAAGAAAACAAACCGCAATTTGTCAAATAAAATTTGAACAAGTTGACAAGAAGTTTGTGCTGTTGCATGTTGCATTTTTGGAACTTTTCTTCAAAATCAGGAGTCAAGATACTTTTAAAAATGCAATGCAGATGTATAAGCATTTATAATAAGTCTTGAAGGTTTCTTTAACCCTCCTCTGTTTAGAATATCAATAAAAGAGTCGGTTTTGTTGTCCAATTTTGGTGCCAGGTTGATATCATATGGCTCCAGCATAATGTTGTGATTTGAAACATAGTTTTTTAGACACTTTGTACATGATATATTCAATTTAAATACACAATACCCAGCAATGTAAGTTAATACTTCTACCTCATCCACACTCACATCAATGGTTAACTCGCACAAAACATCACAAAAGTCACTGATGTCGATTTCCTCAACGTCGCTCGAAAGTTCATCACAGCATAAACTTTTAATTGAAATTTGGCCCAGTTTGAATGAGTTAAGTGAGAGAATACTCTTAATTCTGAGCTTTCTCTCGCTTTCGACAATGTCAATCACTGAAACATGATAGTTACTTCCCGACATTTGACGGTAAATCCCAAATCGGGATTCCAAACAGTCTGTTTGAAATTTTCCAGTTAGAACAAGCATTTCCTTGTAGTAGTAGATGTCTTATGAGAGATACCATGCACTTAGTAGTTTGATAAAGTGCATGGAAAGTTTCTTCACTTAAGCATCCACTGCGAGGCTTTAATTTCATTTCCTTCCATGCCTCTATCCATGAAAGAAAATTTTCCAGGAACAGAAATCTTTCATCATCAAGAGAACGAAATGGTAGACTATCGGAACACCTTTTCAAAATACCCTTCCTTGAATTTTTTATGTTCATTAAGCTCCACCACTTTTTTATTATCTTCAAAAAGTCAATTGTATCCTTCCAGTTTGGGAAACAATTCTGCTGTCCATACATTTGAATTGCAGCTTGTATGCTCTCATCAAATACATTGAGAGCCAAGTTAACATTTTGTCTCTCAATGTTCGTGGGATAAACTGTTTTAAATGTTAACTTACGAGCATACTTCACAATTGAATTTTTCTGAAGATTGAAAACTTTACGCAAAAATGAAAATTTGATAGAAACAGTCTTGTCAAAGTCATTAAAAGCTGGGCACTTTTTCAATGTTTAATTTTCAATTAACAATTAATTCTTTTTCAATTTTAATGTTTTCTCAGAATCTAATTGATTCAACCAGTTATTTCTAATTGATTTCATAAGATGCACAGAAGCAAATAATAAAAATAATAGTTCTGAATGATCAAAAGGATTTTTTATGCAAAAAGTTTCATCTTCCTGCAGTCTGATATTTTTGAACATATTTCTGTTAATTCTGGTATTGTCAGAAATAACAGATAACACTTAAAAATTTGTTTGGTTTAAAATTGATAAAGCGCTTTTGGTCAACTCTGTCAGATCTGCCGCACTCATATGTTTTACCGGTACTAGTCCAATTATATCTTTGTAACTGGAGAAGACTGAAGTCACCATAAATGCCTGAATTGATGTAGCTTCAGTTTTAGCTTCATTTTCAGCAAACCCATAAAGGGCCTTTCCTTTATACGAAATACTTGCTCTGACATGCACCTCATCAATTAACAAATTCACGGTACGCTCATGAGTCAAAAGGGCTTGACATTTGTTGACTAAATATTTTACATTCTGGTCATTATCAGTGGTTGCCGACAAACTCAGACATGAAGTCAACCTTTTAAGATGTCTAACTGATGGCAAATACAGAAGACTACTCTCTCGAAGATCTTCATAACAAGCAGTTGACTTAATATACAAAGAATATGCCAAAGTAGTAAGGTGGGGACTATACCTTCTACCATTTGCCGATTTTTGGTGAAGCTGCATCTGTTCGAGTATAAATACTTCAAAGGAATACTCATCCCCAGTTTCCGATTCTAATAATTTATTCCATGCTTCTACAGCAACAGAATACATATCTTTGGAACCTTTCAGATGGTCTGTCGTAGAAAAGTTATAAACAAAAGTTAGGATGTTTTCCACTTCGCTCCACAAGGTTATTTTATTACCGTTGTTAAGAATATGTGCAAGATTTTTTCGACTATCCAATGGTTCTTGCATTATGAAAACGCTCACATTCATTTCATTGTCAATTACGACACTTTTCAGAACTTCTGGGGAAGGATGATAGTTCATGTACAAAACATACAACTTGGACTCTGCACGGTTAACTAAAACATTTTCTCTGTAAAAAAACTTTCCATCTTAACAGAAAATTTTTCAATAAATGCCTTAAAATTTAATACTTGGTCATCCTGCACAAATGAAGATAAGAAATCTCTGTTCATTTTGGACCTTTTATCCTCTCTGCTTAGTCTTTTAGCAGTTGTTGCTTCACTTAAATATGAAGGACACCCATCAAATATGCACGGATATGCATCATTAGACAAAATTGGAGTCTTGCGTTTTATTTTGTGCGTTATGCCATTGGAGTCTGTAAAATCCTCTTCCCGAATCACCATATCACTTCGGAAATGTTTTTCACACACTACCGAGTGCTTGGTAGGTGTGAAGTTAAGCCTAGGAATTTTTTTTAACCCGCGAAAACTCGCGCCTCTATTTGTCACACGAGTACTCGCGCGGGGTCGAAAACGACCCCATCATTTTATTTCTTTTTTTCTTCTGCTTTCTTAAAGATTTTTTAGTGAATTTATTTAATTATTTTTTCAGAAGTATTTACAATGTTTTTTTTTTTCGTTTACATTGATGAAAAAAATTTTTTTTAATGAGTATGCGCGATCTTTTTGTTCTTTTCCGTTCAGCACGGCATGGAAAAAAAAAGAGCTTAGCAAATGTATGTAAAACTATTTTTACGAAATTACTTCTTTATTGAAAAATGCAAAGTACATTTACACAGCATTTTCATCGTCATTCAATAAAAACTATTATGCAAAACTCGTACAGAAAAGAATGCATATGAAACTTACTTACAGTTGTTACAAACAATGGTTTGATGCTCCTTACAAGTATAATTTTTGCATAATGCGCAAATCTGCTGGCATTTTTTGTCCTTGTTTCTTGGACACAAAGCACATCTGCTTCTTCCAGAAATTTTAGACTTTTTTTTCGGAGGTTCTTCTTCAGTAGCAAGAGATTTTGTTCTTTTTTCTTCAATCAAACTCAATGCTAGTTTTTTTAGGAACATCCTTCGGCTTTTATACTCCAGAGGTGGCTGCTTTTTCGATAACAATGTTATCCGTGCGTTTATGGCAGCAACATTCAATATGGAAAAAAATACTACCATAGGCCACCGATTCGTTGTCCTTGCCGTGGTGTACGATGCGGCCATTTGATCAACGGCGTCCACAGCACCTTTCGTCATGTTATAGAAAGTAATTATCTCTGGTTTCTTTTTCTCTCCAGTTTCCTCATCTATAGTGTCATCGTTATGCATCGTTGACAACAAAAAAACACATTTTCCTTTCTTTGGAACATATGACACTATAGTACAATCTTTCTGGAATCCAAATACTGAAGAATGTATTTCCCGTTTCTTCGTGTTTACAAACTCTGCAGGGATTTCTTTTTTATTTTTTCTTATAGTTCCCACAATGGTGAGATTTTTGGAAAGTAAATGTTTAGCCAAGGGATAACTAGTATACCAGTTGTCTGTGGTAAGGTTTCGACCAGTGTTGTATAGAGGTTCTACAAGTCTTTTTACAACATCAATCGGCTTGAACTGTTTTTTGGTATTTTTCCCACAGTAGATTTCCATGGAAGATGTATAAAAAGTTCTTGCATCGACAAGTGCAAATATTTTTATTCCATATTTCGCGGGTTTGTTTGGTATGTATTGCCTAAAGGCACAACGACCCCGAAATGGCTCCAGTTTCTCGTCAATAGTCACATATTCCCCTAGAGTGTAATTTTCCTTGCAGTTTGCATTGAAAGCTTCAAAAATGTCATTTATTGCAGCCAGTTTCTCATTTCGTTTCCTTGAATCTCTCGTATGTATATCGTCGAAACGTAAACACCTCATCAAAAATAGAAAACGGTTATACGGCATTACACAACGAAATATCTCAACTCCAGTTCCGTCAGTTGCCCATAAGTCTCTCACATTGAGATGCGAAGATTTGTGAAGACCTGCTAAGTATAATAACCCAATCAAAGCTTTGATTTCAACTGGATCTGTGCATTTTGCATCCCTCACTCTTGAATAATTTTTAGAAATGTCGCGAATAAAAATGTTCGTGCACTCAACTATTTGGTTTATAATTAGATCATTGAAGAAAATGCTCCAGCTATCGTAGACATCACTAACGTTTCTTGCGTTCCCTTTAGGTCCAGGAAGATGAGTAATTATATTTCGAGCTGGTGTACGAATATTAGTTCGAAATTTTGTCTTGTTCCATACAGTTTCTTTGTCTCTTCCAACAAAAATATCGTCTGTTGTAGGTTCATCTATATCTTCACTTCCAGAAAATTCACTTTCGCTATTATGATCACTAAAGTTCTCTTTGTCGCTAAAACATTCATCCTCTGAAACAACATCCTCATCACTTTCAACATCTTCTAGTAATTTGCGGAGGCGCTCCATCTCCTGCTCGTATGGAGTCGGCATTTTTTTTTTATTTTCAGAAGACTATTGGAATTGCGAAAAGCAAAAAAAATAATAATAAACCCCTTTTTTTGAGAAAGGACTGATCATTCCAATCTGATCATTTCCAATCCAACGGTATGCTTGTACAGGAAAAAATCGTCCCTAGAATCAAGGTTGATGGAAGCTACTTCCTTTTCACAAACATTTTCGAAATTCTTCGAATAAATGCATTGGAACTAATCCTGAACACCTGTTCCCTTCTGAGAATTTCACTGACGTCAGGACTCGCGTGGGGTCAAAAACGACCCCATTCTCAGAAAACCCCTTAGTTTAAAGGTATTGAAAGAAAAAAACGAAATTTTAGCAACACCCACTTGTCAATCACGAACACAAAGACAGCTACTAAAAGGTTGGTTCCTTTATCTGTCCATGAAATTCTAAGAATTGGAAACAAAAACTGCTGGGGTCGTTTACGACCCCGCGCGAGCTCTCGCGAGTTAACCACAATTTCTTTCTTTCCTCATCTTTAGGAAATTTATAAGGCTCGACCGATGCATCGGCCTCGCCGATGCATCGGCGCCGATTGTTCAACAAAGTTGCCATCGGCCATCGGCATCGGCGGCAGATGTTAACTTTAGAAAAACATCGGCCCATCGGCCGTAACAAACATCTAAAAGCCGATGCAAGGCCGATGTTTTTCGCAGTGACAACTTTCCAGAAAACATTCTGTCTTTCATTTTCTTTTTTTCTCCATAGCTCAATTTCTGTTTCCATACAGTAACAGGCAGCACATAAGTTTAAAAAAAAAAAAAACACACAAAAATAATGTCCTTCTACAAAGTATTTGATAAAAAATTCGGAAAACTAGTTTAAGCGATCACTGCCCGAAAACCTTCATTATTAAAATAGTTCTCTTTGAGCAGAATGCTCGCGAAATAGAATAAATATGTTTAAATAAAAGTCACAGAGGCATCTTATGGGTGCTATTTGTTTTTCGCACTAGGTTAGTTGCCTCATTTTTGTCCGTTTTTCTTTTAATAATGACTTAGTGCATTAGATGTCATTGTGCAATAATATTATACCATCTGCTTTTAGTTTGTCATGGTTCTTATTATTCCGAAATTGTAAACAATAAAAAGTCAACTCAATCAAAGTACGATAATAATTTTAATTTTTACCAGTGTAAACATTTTCTCTTTGCGGTTTATTTATTTATTTATTTTTTTGCTTCTTCGATCCCACGTGTTACAGTTTTTCTGCAATTGTGCAGCAATTTTGTTGCATCTGCTTTTAGTGTGCGGTTGTTTTCATTATTTCATTTTTAGTTTACAACATAGAAAAGGTTGGTCAAAAATAAGAAACACTTTCCAGTATAAATATTTATTGATCGAAATTTTGTGTCCCAGTTCGACTTGCAATTTTTAAAAATTGAATTCTCAAAATGCGAGTTCACGCGACAGGATTTAATAACATCTTAATAAAAATGCTAAAATTTCTTTATTTTCAAAAATTGATCAATGCATTTTTTTTTTTTTTTTCAAAATACACCTTAACATTTTTTATACGATAATTATTTTAATTTTTCTCCGTTTATACTTCGTTTCTGTAGCGCATTTTTCTGGCTTCTTTGATGCCACTTTGCTAGACAGTTGACAGTTTTTCTGCTATTCTACAACAATCTCGTTGCATCTGCTTTCAGTTTAGAACATTTCTTGTACAACATAGAACATATTGATAAAAATATGAATCAATCAGTTATAATATATATATCAATATAAATCAATTATTTTCAGTATAAATAAATGTTTATTGAGCGAAATTTTATGTGTCCAAGTTCGACTTGCAATTTTCAAAAATTTAATTCTTTAAAAACGAGTTTGGGATACAGGGTGGAATAATACCTCAATAAAAATTCTACAATTTCATTAATTTCAAAAATTGTCAACATATATATATATATTTTTTAAATACATCTTAATTTTTATAAACGATCACGTGTTTTCAGAAGATTATTTGTCAACAGAAAACTGCTGGTGCTCAAAATATTGTTTTATTTCGGTGACCTTACATTGTGCTCATGAAAATATAAATAACATGTCAAGTATTTCAGTGTAATTTTCAACTCATAAGAAAAAAAAATCTAATAAGATTAGTTCTTAAGACCCAGCATTCATTTGTAATGACAAAAAAAATCTCACATTTATGTTTTTAAAGCAATATTCAGTATCTCTTGGTTATGAACAAGGGATATACTATACAAGGAATAATACTGCGAGCGAAATTTTTAAAAATTTTATTTTTATTTCAGAAAAAGAGCTTAAAATAATTTTCTTAATGAAAAATAAACATGTAATCGCTCCCGCTTTTCTTTTAAAAACGGGGGGAGGGGGGGGGGGGATCATGAAGAAAATCTGAGAGGAGGGGGTTGACAGTTTCGTTAAAAATACAAACCCACATTATTTGTTAGTCTGTGTCATAACATCTGCATTCCTCTCCATGAAAAAAATAAGAAAATAAAGGCAGCTGCACTTGGCATTTGCAGTGCAGGTGTTATAAAGAGAAAATGTTGAAGGATAAGGAATTAGACATGAGCCGATCCAATAGTTGTTGAGTATTTTTTTTTTTTTTGCGAAGATAAGAAAAAAAGAATTGAAAATTCTCTGATATAGCATTTTTTAATTTTTTTAACCTCCAAATAGTTTAATTACTTTACTAGAGTCGCAAGTGATTCTTTCAGTTTTAATTATTATTTAAACTTCCCCCAAACAATTTTACGGTGCTTGAATAATGCATTTATGCCTTTATAAACATTTTCCATCGGCCATCGGCCGATGGAAGAGGAGAATAATCGGCAATCGGCCATCGGCCGATCTCGGAACAATCGGCATCGGCCAAAAAATGCCATCGGTCGAGCCCTAGAAATTTAAAAACACTAATGTACCCAACAGAATCTTTAGATGAGTAATTAGATTTGCAAGCGGGCACACAACAACGATCAGGCATTGCAACACATCGACGTTGCAAAATAACGAACAGAAACAATAACAATAACAACTGGGCTTTAACAGTAACAACTGGGAACTTTAACAATAACAACTAAGAACTTTAACAGCAAAAACTAGGAACTTTAACAATAAAAAACTTAACAGCACCAACGAAAAACAATAATGATGAAAAAGAAGCAGCTTAATATTAATCGCACTTTGTAAACAATGAGCAGAAATGTGCCAACGGTTGCAGTCGAAGACGAGACGAGATTTAAAGTCGGACGGCAAGCTATGAGTCATCAAACACTTGGCGCTAGCTGTCACGGCCTTCTTCTTTCTCGGGGGTTACGGTCTGGTCCCTGGTCTGCAAAGCTTTTACGATGTCTGATGTTTTACTTGAGGCCATTTCATTTATTTACGCTGATATCTTCGTTCTAACAAAGTCATATTTTTTCGCAATCTTGCTTTTCGGAAACATTTTCCTAAAAAGTGGACCGGCATGGTCATCAACTGAAATGGGAACGTTGTGTTCTACAAGAAATGCAGTAAACAGCATTTCAGCTCTCATATCGTTAGTTTTTACGCATGGGTGCAAGACTTCCGTCCACGGGACGGATTTCCGTCTTTTGAAAATACTCGAGGACGGAAGAAGGACGGAAAAAAATACGAAAAGATCGCGAGGAAGGAAGGAAATTTTTTTTTCCATCCGCAAACGAATTTTCTCTCGCGCTGCCCGAGGACAAGGAGTGTGGATGGGACAACGCATCTCGCCTCAGGACGCTCGCCATCTCATCAAATCTAGCCTATAACACTTCTCAAAGTATTCGTAGTGGCGTGGCGTTGGGAGAATGATCGCCATTTTGTTTTGGCCATCAATTAAAAGTCGCAAATGCAAAAACGAGCCCTTTGAACAAATCGCAATCTCAATAGACCATTCGCAAGTACAAGTGCAAAAATTGCAAATTTCCGCTATCAAATTCCATCATTAGCTTTTATTTTCATTCTTTTCAAAATCTTTGATTCTAACTTTCGGACTATTTTTAAAACAACTCGTTTTCAAAATGGCACGCGTCGTTTTACTTTACATGACGACTTAGTGGGTTTATCACCATCGCTCCTCATTTTGACTAGCTGATATGGAAAATATCCTATTTGAAATGAATGAGTTGTACCATACTAAACGTTTCTTTCAAGAAATTAGGGGATACAATAAGTATAACTAGAAGATTAAAGGCCAATTGGGGGTGATGAATCATCAGAAGGTTTTACATTTTAGATCACGTAACGGAAGTTTCTCTTCGGGGTGACTGTTGAGGTTATTTTTGTTTTAATTTGCACTTATTATTTTTCCTTCATTTTGAAGAGAAAACGAATGAAAAAACAGCAGAACTGTATTTAGCTCGATAAAAAAAGCTTGGAAAAATATAGTCATAAAGAGGACGTTCAATATGTACTTTTTCTCACTTTTACTTTTTAAGCCTTCCAAAATTTTCCGATTTCTGTAAGAATTACAGGGGTTTGTTTATATCGGTATTTTCCAGATATTCTTCGCTACTTACAACGGGAAAATGCTTTTCTTCAGTAGATATTTTGGATAAATACCCTTTTTTTTTAATGAAGGAAGCTTAATGTTTTCCCCGAAAACGGCGGAAAATGCCGGAGAAAATAGGCGAGCGAAAATTTTCCCCGTTTTCTGGATTGGCCATTAAATTTTGGTGGGAAAATACACATCAGGCCAAAACATTTCATTTCATTTCTTAATTAACCATAATAATGTGGTCACAACTGATCTTTTCCCCTCAAAGTCCCCCTTTTTATTTGTTAAATATCAAGTCTTTTTTTATTATCAAAACTCAGTTTTTCCTTTACTTTTGTTTCAAAAGTACTTTTCATTATTATTTTTTATTTTACTTTCTCTTGATTGATTCATAGTCATGTGTTTATTTATTAACTATAATAATTGTTATTTTTAGTGCATAAAAATGATAAATGTACAGTATGAGAACCCAAATTCGGAATCCCGAAATCGGAAACTTTTTCAAAAAAACATCGGCTGCTGAAAAAAAAAAGCTTTTGTTCTTTGAAGAATAATCGGAAAATATTTTGCACCGTTTTTTGGAAATGGGCATTTTAAACAGGGGGGTGGGGGAGGAAAATAAAATGTAATGAACATGTTTAAGATCGGAAATGAGCAGTTTTCAAAAAGTTATTTCGCGATTTTTTGAAAATGGTTCGTTTTTGCTATTAGGAGTTTTTATTAATTGTTGCTTAAGATTCCTAATTAATATCATTAAATTTTGCCTTTTTTTTCATTTCTTGTAGTTTTATTGTATTCATTTTTTTAAATGAGCTCTAATTTTCGCGCGATACAGAACGCTCTTCGCGAAATTAAAAATCAGCGTTTCTCGCATTTTCCCGATTGGTCTTTTACTGCAATTTAGTAGCTAGAGAATTAGAATATAAAATCATATCGGTATTTGGCGGAGTTCTTTTCTTTTATTGGTAAGTTAAAGAGGTTAAAATAATATCGGGAAAAGTCCAGATGGGGTGTTTCGATGCTTTGCCTCCGAATGTAAGCCGACATCAACTTCGTTTTTTGCGCTGAACTTCGTGATTTATAGACGAGTATATACGATAATAAAAACATGCTATAAATGAGCAAAATACTAATAAAAACTTCCAGAGCAAATTATAGGGAATCTAATGTTACTTACAAAATTTTTTGAATGAGGATCCAAAATCCGGAAAGATCGCGGCCCTGAGCGTTCCGGATTTGAGGCCCCATACTGTGTATTTCAAATTTTAACTAACTCATAAAGTATATCTAAAAGGAAAAGAATTTTGTAAGTAGTATTAGCCCCCTCCCCCCCCCTAAAAAAAGTAGTAAAACTTACCATATGTAAATATCTATATAATCTTATTCTTATATCAGGTCGATTCAGCATTTTTTAACAGGGTCTTTTATTGTTAACTTTAAAGAGATTTTGTGAAAAATCAATAATTTTGTGATAATTGAAAATTTAAACATATAGTGATGAAATTTTTTATTATTATTTGCTTATTTTTTATTGTTATATAAAAAATAATGGTGTAAAAAGTAAAATTTGGCTGCTTGGAATTTTGTGAAGGGTCCATTTTGATTGATTTGAATCTTGCTAAGGGTCCTAAAGTGGACCCGAATTTGCTCTGGCGTAAAAGCTGCATATATATAGTAGGTACCCCTTAAACCCCCATGAAAAATTTCTCGTGATTGTTCAGTCCTGGCAACTTCCAGGACTTGCACCCATGTTTTTACGTCACCTTTTAAAAATACATCAAGTTTTTTACTCTTATCAGCGCAATCTACGTTGGTTTTATGTTTATGGTTCGTTATATGTCGTGTCGCAAGACATCCGATCTACCACCGTGGGATATGCCAAAGTCACATCTGCATACAGAGCAAAAAGCATTTTTCACCTTTCGTGAATCTTTTTATGCACGAAAAATTCTTTAAACGTTTGAAAATAATTACGCGCCGCCATGGCCGTTACTCCAGAGTCGTGGCTTCGAAATTCAATTCAGCGTGGAACATTTGCAGATGGAACTTGAAAACAATAACACAACAGTCTTGTGCAGAGTAGAAGTGTGCTATCCTACTCTATCCGTGGAGTAACGAAAGCAGAGAGGAAAGGCGTGGTTTCAGGATACTACCTTGACTTCCAAGAAACTAAGCTCCACCCCAAGAGAATAATTCAAATACGAACCAATGGAAGGTGAAAAAAAAACTTGGACAGTGGGAGAACTAGTTGGTGATGTTAGAATCTGAGTCAGACGTAGTAGACGGGGGCGTAAAGTAATTGAAATGCTTAAAAAGTAGGGATCGATGCATTGAAACGTAAAACAAGCTAAAATGCGTAAATTTTACGCCCAATGCGTAAAAGTTGGCAGGTATGCAATGGGCACGTTGCATCATCTGCAACAAAAACGTAAGGTAGTTGTCAAAATTACATCAAGTGCACAAGCTTTTAACATTGATAATCCAAATTTGAAAGAAATAAAAAAAGTGAGGTAAAATTCCTTGAATCACTTAGTATGGAATGACCCAATCCGTTTCATTCAACATCAATAATACTCTTAATCAGCAAATAACAAAATATCGCTATAAAAGTATAAAAATAATAGATTTGATGAGTATTAGGTATATACAAAAAAACATTCATACAATAATAAATCTCACATGATTTTAACATGATATACACAGTATATAAAAGATGAATGATATCTAATATTCTTGACTAATTTTACGCACAAAATCAGACATTCAACATTAATTCTTACTCCTAATGCGTCAGTGTTGCTGAATTTGCCTTTCATAATTGATGTTTTATGGTAAAATGTTTTGGTAAATGAATGAGAAAAATAAGAACACATGTACAAAGAAGTGTTTCACATTACATCTTTCTAATAGACTAGTTAGTAGGATAAATTCCCTTTCAAAAGGATATTAGAAGTGGTGTTTTCATTTAACAATTGGGACAAAAATAAGATGAAAATAATTGCTTGATTAATTTTACATGAAAATAAACTCCTTTTCGTTCAATATCAATACTCTTAATGAGAGCATATAGCAAAATACCTATAAAAGTAGCAAGTTAAAGCATTTGATGGGATTTCCATCGTTCAACTGCTTTAAAAAGAAAGTTTTTAAAATCTTTTAGCATTAGGTATATATAAAATCACAATTATGCATTATAAATGATAATAATGTCGGCAAAATTTAAAATTCGAACGTAAATGATTAACTCGTGTGTGTTCCAGAAGATTGATACAAATCTGTACTTGAAAGGTTATTTTCGAAAATGTTGTTGAGAGTATGAATGAGTCTGACAAAGTTCAACATGAAAAATAAATTACAATTTATTTAACATTTTTGAAATAAAAGTAATTAATTATGTTAAATTACTTAAATACAAACAAGGGCCATCCAGTGTGGTACAGAAAAAGGAAAAACAGTTACTTATGTCCATCAAAGGACTCATGTCCGAACTGCCGGCTAGCAATATTGATTTAAAAAAAGAACTTTATCATGAAGCTATGTGGATGGAAGCACAAAGGTTGGTTAAGAACTTTCAACTCATGTTTGAAGATCTTCGAGCGCACCTACTCAGGCTGGAATCATTTTGGAAAACAGGCCTCACTCGCACTGCTAAGCAGGCGACGATGGAAGGAAAAAAAAAAAAAAAAACAGGCACAGGAATGGATGGGATCAGATGGATGCCAAATCAGTCAGTCCATGTCTTAAATGCGTTCAAACATCCAGACAATTTACATATCGTGAATTCGCATTCGTCCTTCATTAAAAACACTTATAAGCAAATTAAAACTGGAAAAATATATTTGAATTAAATTAAATCATATATGGTTAGACTGATTTAAAATTATAATGTTCCTCAAAAACTATTTGCATAGCACGACCATCAAGGACAAATTTAAATATACAATGCAAATAATTAAACACTCTTCGCGAGTGTTAGAGGAACAAGAATATATGCTGACAAATAATAATTGCCTTTAGCTTGCAATGAGAGCAATTTGAAAAATTTGGTTTTGTGTGACTACTTATGACCTTAGACAGACTGGAACTCTAATCTCACAAATATATTCTCATCCTTACTTGAGTGGGTTCAAAATTTAAAGCACCATTGTCTTTCATTCCTTCCTTCGTTGCAATTAAAGTTTTTAATGTATCATATTTAAGTCTTTTTGTAAATGGTCTTAAAGTTCCTCATAGTGCTGAAATTCCCTCTTACTGAAGCAGTAGAAAATGGTAGTACCAGAAGCATGTTAATTACGGTCTTCAGGTTTGGAAATGCTGACAAGTTGTTGGCAGTTTTCTTTTTAGAAACTTTCTCTCAGTACTCTTTAGCCGGAAGTAGAGGATTGAGCTCTTCTGCAACATGGTCTAGTGATGAATGTTTTCTCCATTGACTATCCAGTGCCTGAGGGTTAAGAAAGTCTTTTAGCGCAGGAAATCTTTTCAAATCTTCTTGCAAAGATTTACTTGCAACATCCTGGGCAAACGGGGGATTTACGACTGTTAAAATGGAAATAGTTCATCACCAAAATCAAACTGTGCTTTAATACATTGACAAGCTCAACGTAACAGCATAGGATTGATGGAAACATACATCAATGTCTTTTTTTCAACTTCTGCTTTTTTTTTTTTGCAACTTATTAATGGTTTCATTTGCTAAAACTCCCAAGTAAATCTTATTCTCCTCGCAATGAGAAGCTCTGTTGACCGCAGTCCCAGAGTGATCAGGTCCGCATATTATGGGAAGTCTCGCAGCTCCTCAACTCGGACGGTTTCGCTCGGGTGATGCCGCTCCACCCATCTCACGTGTCTCGTTACGAGATTATTGTAGGAGAGGGAGGAAGCTCTTCGTACATGTTTCAATTCCATAAAGTTGCAGCAAATAGCTTTGATCATTTTTCCAACTTCAGGTTTTAATTTATGTAACAGAGGTTTATCAGTTCGAAACATTACATTAAAATCGCATAATATTCCTAAAATGTAGGCCATGAATTCTAAATAAGCTATAGTTATTTCATTAACTCATGGTTTCAAACATTGCCTGGTGACTATGCGAAGGGTCATCCAAACAAATTTGTCGCAAATATGCCTTGAGTGGTTCGTACTGCTCAAGTTCTCTGCGTGCACATTGTTTGAGGGATAGCCAGTGAGTTGTACTAGGTGAGACAATCTTATGTACAGGAAAAAAAATTAAATTGTTGAAATCCTATTTGTCGGCCGTAGCTCCGACTAAAATGGGATCCCAAGTTTTGTTAAAGATCTTAAACAGCTTTCGGGAGCTTTAAACATGCCTTTCGTGCTGCAAGATGAATCATATGGCATGAACATTTTATGGAAGCAATCTGAGGGAGTTCTTTTTTGAGGTGTGAGAAAACAGAATTATGCTCCCCAACAATAGCATTAGTTGTACCGGAACTAAATCCAATTGAATTTTCGAAAGGAATTCCTTTAGAAATAATACTTTTTTTCAGCCCCTTCAAAAGACTTTCATCAGATCGTGATGTTACATCAAAGATGTCCAGAAAACGAGTCTCCATTTTTGCATCCTCATCTCCAAATCTAGCCGTTAAAACAGTTTTATGGAGGAGTGGTCTGTTGTTTAACCCATGTTGATGGAGAAAAATGTCTCCGGCTGTCTAAATTTAGCATACAGGCTGTAACGTCTTGAGGACTTGTGTATATGCCGAGTGGTAAAGCATGACTTCGATGGTAAAACTTAACAAGATTTTGTTTACATATTTACAGCTTCATCAAAACTTAGGGTTGGTAGACAGTGACCGAGGTCGGACGGAACACGTCCGTTTCTCTCCTCGTCAAAAGATGTTCTCCTCGAACTCAGAATTTTCTTACTTCTCCTTACATGTTCGTTGGCCTGGACTCCGGAAACTGCCCAGCCCCCTTTTCAGATAAAATCGAGAGGGATGCGGCCGCCCCTTTTGTCGGCGGGCACACAACCCTGGGAACGGAAATAGATTTTGGGCTAAACGGATGCCAGAGGTCAGGGGCCAAATTCGGACGGACAAAGTCAGCAAGCATCTGGATTTTTAAAGTATTATTTTTCTCGACACCGATAACATGAAAGGGGACCGAGGGGAAAGTGGATACGTCGGAACGAGGCAAAAAGGACCGGATGCCCCTTCTGACCGGATGCGGTCGCCAAGAAGACGCTACAACTCCTCCCCCCTTCAGAACTTCAAAAATCCATGACAAAAATGAACAATTTCACACAATAAAGTAAACTTAATAAAACAAAGTATCCTTTCCTTATGAGTTGGCTGTGATACACAAGTAAACAATTGACTTGATTTTAAAGTTAATAATTTAGTATTTTAATTGAATTAATACTAATATTTTCAAAGTAAGTTAGTTATAACTAAATTTTAAAAATAATAATAACTGGTCAGTGCAGTTGCTTTAAAAAGTAACACATACTAATGTATATAAAACATTCAGCACAACTAATTAAGATGTGTTTTTCACAATCATTTGCTCTAACTCTGAGCTTCTCTTAAACAACGATCTTAAATCAATAAACACAACCAATCAATAATGAAAAGTAGAACTCAAGTATATAATTTATGATTTTAGAATCATAACTAATTCCCTTACTTTACTTTTGGTTAGCGAATAACCATGACTTTCAAAACTCCAATTTTTTCACTCTTTAAACTAGTAGTTTTTCTTTTAAAACAAAAAATGAGTAGTTGATTAAAAGAAACTTTCCAGCAATAAATACACTTTCCTCATCATCCCTAGTGCAAAGATATGGGAGTACTTAATAATATTAGAATAAACTTCCTGACAAGTTGAAAATTTTCAAAGTTAATGATTAATAATAATAATAATAAAAATCAATTAACGAGCTGATTATGAATTTTAACCAGTTCAGAAATTTTCTGCAATACAAAACTGCTAAAGCATTTAAACTCTATCTGTGCTCACAATATTACACCACAGAGAAATTTTGCAAATCAGCTACATCCTGAGGATCAGAATGTTGTAAACATAAAGTACAATTACAAATACACAACACAAAATTTTCGTATCCTAAACACATCAATAAAAATACAAAACAGTCGTCAACTTAAAATCCGCCCTGGAATTTTTATTCGGAATAGTTGGTTAGTCACAACTATCCGGGTGGAATATACGATGTAGTTTAGAGACTCCGGCATTTTTAATATTTGATTTTGACACCAACTTGTCATCTATCACAAAATCATAAATACATGGATTGAGCATAATCCCATTTAAAAACCTACGGTTTTCTTTTCCCGCAAGCCTTTCAACATACCGAAGCCGTTTTGTAATTGGTTTTCCTTTCCTATAGCTCTTTAGCACCCGATTATCTGAACAACTCAGGCCTACAGAAAGTTTCTGTTTTCTTGAGGGGTCAACAAACCCCCTATTCTTCCCTGCGTAATTATCTACGATCCTCTTATTATCTGTTCGTATTTTCCTCCTTTTCCGACCCCAAGCTGGTTTCGGAGAGGGGGGACATCCCCGCCCTCTTCCATTCCTGCTAAACTTCTCTGTCCTTCTCTTATCTCTGAAACCACTGCTAGACGGTTCCTGTTTTGAAGGATGCTTCGCCCCCGTAAGCTCCCGGCCTACCGAGGGGACTTTTTCTACCCCTTTTTTGTCTCGGTTCTGACTGTCGCGGTTCATTACAGGGGGAATTTTATCTTTCTCCCTCTTCTCTCTACTTTCACTATCAAAGGAAACTTCTTTTCTCCTGCAATCAGTACTTTTTCCAGAGTCTGTGCTCTTTTCCAAAACAGCTGAAATACCATTTCCTAAACAATCGGAATTTATTTCCTCCGAACTTATGTTTATCTCAGCGATATCTACAATCAACTTTCCTACACAATCGACACTCCTATTCTTAGAACCTGTGTTCTTTTCTGCAACACCTATCATCCCATTTCTGACATAATCTAAACTATTCTCCTTAGAACCGGTGTTCTCCTTCACCATATCTATTGTCAATTCATGAGCAGGGCGCTCTAATTTAGTCTCAGTACGATTTACCTCTGCGATATCTAAACTCAATTTTCCTACACAATTGACATCCTTAGAACCTGTGTTCTTTTCTGCACCTATCATCCCATTTCTGACATAATCTAAATTATTCTCCTTAGAACCTGTGTTCTCTTTCACCACACCTATTGTCAATTCAGGAGCAGGGTGCTCTAATTTAGTCTCGGTACGACTTATCTCTGCGATATCTAAAATCAACTTTCCTACACAATCGACATTTTTGTCCTTAGAACCTGAGTTCTTTTCGGCAACACCTATCATCCCATTTCTGGCATAACCTAAATTATTCTCCTTAGAACCTGTGTTCTCTCTCTCCATATCTATTATCCCCTTTTCGACATAATCGAAATTATTTTCCTCAGAACATGTGTTCTTATCTACACTATTTATCAATAATTCATGAGCAGGGTGCTCTAATTCAGATTCAGTAGGATTTTTTTCAACTAAGAGAAACTTCTGCGACTCAGTATTTGTTTCTAAAATTTGTACGTTAGAGTGCACAAGGCTAACACGGGATTTGTGTGATAATCTATTTAAGCTTTTGATATATGCGATTTCGCGATATATTTCTCGCAGCTTAAACTGTCTTTCTTCATTTTCTTTTTCCCATTCTTTCTCTTTCGACCCTTTTTCTTTCCCATTCGTTCTCTCTTTCGACCCTTTCTTTCTCTTTTTCCTCTCTTTCCCTCTCACTTTCCTCTCTTTCCTTTTCTTTTTCCTCTCTTTCCCTTTCGAGTCTAGTTTGAACAACCTCATCAGCAAAATCCTTAACTAGGTTTTCCTCGTACCTTGCATTTCCGGTGATCAAGTCGACCAAATGTATTTTTTTTAACATGGGTGTAACCTCTATACCAAGCTCTGATGCAAGATTTTGCAAATCTTCCTTTTTTAATTTATTTAAAAATGCCATACTTAAGGAATTAAATCACTACAAAATTTTTCACAAATCAAAATGAAATTATAAACAAAACAATATAGTACTCTAATTGTTTACCTTAGGGTAATTCCACATGCATTAAATTATTCTACCATTAACACACTGACATGATTTTAAAGCACTTCAAGAGAAAATGACTTTATCAAGCAAATGCACTGTTTAATTTTAGAAAATTTAACTCACAACCAACAATTTCAGAAAAAGATACTCACGCTTGATGGTTGTCCTCTCTGCAGCATTGGTAATTCAATTTGGAACACATTTTTTTTCACACACAAACACATACACGCGCACTGATGGGTTCAGCGAAAATTTCAAATTCTATTTGACTATTCTTCGGAGAACCGGATATCTCCTACTCTCAGAAAATTGTTGAAAACGGATTTCTTCATATCAGTCAGGGTGACTGCAATATAAAAGAACTTCAACACGTAGCCAGGATGGCCGTAACACAAAATTCTTGAAACAGGTTGTTTTGAAACTGCAAAACTTTAGCCAGGGTGGCTGCAACACGAAATGACACGGGGAAACGAAAGTTTCCAAACTGCAAACTGGATGTTCGCGAAGCACAACAAATTTTTTTCTTCTTTTCAGCCAGGATAGCTGCAACACGAAATGACACGGGGAAACGGATGTTTCCTAACTGCAAACTGGATGTTCGCAAAGCACAACAAATTTTTTTTCATCAAAAACGAAAAGGGAACAGACGAAGCACTTCTCGGAGATTTTCCTCCTTCGATTCAACCGCAAGCTCTCAGCAGGGTCGAACCTCCTCATTCACTCGGGGGCGAGTATATCTTCTCTGCGGGGTGCAGAAACATCTCCTTTCGAAAGGCAAGCATTCGTTTGTATTCATGGAGAAGGGAGAAATCGGATACTTTTTATCACTGTCTACGCTTCGCACCGCTGAACACCAAATTATAGCTGTAACGTCTTGAGGACTTGTGTATATGCCGAGTGGTAAAGCATGACTTCGATGGTAAAACTTAACAAGATTTTGTTTACATATTATTTACAGCTTCATCAAAACTTAGGGTTGGTAGACTGACCGAGGTCGGACGGAACACGTCCGTTTCTCTCCTCGTCAAAAGATGTTCTCCTCGAACTCAGAATTTTCTTACTTCTCCTTACATGTCCGTTGGCCTGGACTCCGGAAACTGCCCAGCCCCCTTTTCAGATAAAATCGAGAGGGATGCGGCCGCCCCTTTTGTCGGCGGGCACACAACCCTGGGAACGGAAATAGATTTTGGGCTAAACGGATGCCAGAGGTCAGGGGCCAAATTCGGACGGACAAAGTCAGAAAGCATCTGGATTTTTGAAGTATTATTTTTCTCGACACCGATAACATGAAAGGGGACCGAGGGGAAAGTGGATACGTCGGAACGAGGCAAAAAGGACCGGATGCCCCTTCTGACCGGATGCGGTCGCCAAGAAGACGCTACAAGGCTTTCTAAAATGTTGTTGCCAACTGCTCGCTTTGTTACTTTTGTTGTTTTTGTCCTTTTTGATGCAATTTTCCTATCTGCAGAAATGTTTTTGTATAGTGGTACCAAGGAATCCATTAATTGAAACTTCAAATTCACTAGCGTTTGGGAAAAAGCACATAAGTCAAGAATGTCCTATGAGAAAAAGTCACAAACCACTTTTGTCACATATACAAGAAGGGGAGTTTCCCTCTTTTCTCCGTTAAGAATAAAACATACCTTAAACAAAACACACAAAAATCAGTTCTGCCAACTTTAAAACTTTGTGTGTGCGTGTCCCTTTTTAAATAAATGTAAAAAAATATATCTAGTGACAAATATCCTTGAATAAAAAAACTAATTAGTGTGAGTTAATTCATAAAATATCTATACCTGCGGAAATTACTGTAATTATTTAGTACTTTCTTATCTACACTGATGACAAGAAAAAATTGGTACAACTTGGAACAGAAATTTGCTTGAAAATGCTTGTGAAGGCTTACATAGTGGATTAAATATAAAATTTCAACTAACCTTTAAACATTTTCACTTCGAAGTTTATAAATGATGCTACAGAGTACAGGAATATTTCGGCAAAGCGACTTTGAAATCCTGGTGCTGTACTCTAAGCTTTTGATACGTTTCTCCGGTTGCTAGAACTTTTAATGCTACCGAGAGGTTTTTTAGTTGCTGCATCATAGTGTCCTCCTTAGAAATTGAATTTCCAATCAAAGACAACAGCTTTTTCAAAAGCATCTTCTATCAGCCGTAGGGAAGTACGGTAACTTTTTATCCTCCAAATCAAGTTCATTTAGTTGTATACACTGATTTTTTCAAAATAATAATAATAAGAAGAAGAAAACTGTATTATTTAAACAAAGTTAAAAACATAATTCATTAAAAAATGTTTTGTAAAATATTTGTGAGGTTATGTGTCGAAAGAACAACACGTATTTTACTAAAAACACCTTTTATTCACATAAAACAATCGACGGTCAGAAACCCGACTGCTTTCTTTACTCACACAACACACTTATATATACTCACACAACATACTTATATATATACAATGGCTATTGCCAGATCCACTCATTTGCATATCCCTTACATATTTATTAAAAAGGAATTTGGTTTATTAAACAAATAACTAAAAAGAACTGAATACATAAAAAAGGAGATGGATGCCAATAATACAGTGTTAATTATTAAACTGTCCATGTTTGTTTTCAATGCTTTGAAAAATTTTCAATGTATTTAAAGATATTTGACTATTAGAAACTACTTCC
This sequence comes from Octonoba sinensis, assembly GCA_038502835.1. Taxonomy (NCBI): domain Eukaryota; kingdom Metazoa; phylum Arthropoda; class Arachnida; order Araneae; family Uloboridae; genus Octonoba; species Octonoba sinensis. The sequence continues at coordinate 83,706,194 of CM076605.1, read as the reverse complement.
TGAATTTTTTAAATTTTTCTATCATTGTTATCAATGGTTTTTTATAAAATTTTCTTACCTTTTCCTGTATTATAATCTTTAAGGTAGAGATCTGTTAAATTTAACAGTACGGCATATTGCTTTTCATCAGTAACAAATATTTTCTCGTACTCAGTTGAAATTAAATTTTTAAAAATTATTAAGCAAACAGATATAATAAAAACATCAATTGCTGATGGTGTTTTCATTCTTCCACGATTTATAAGGTTTAAATATGCTGCAAATTCAACTAGCTCATTTGGGAAAAAATGTTTTCATCAACATCAGCACTTAGATTATAGGCCCCATAAAAATAGAATTTACACCATTCACACATCAGTTTTAGTTTATATACACAATAAACTCCTATCTATGTAGGAATCTCTGTCTCTTGCTGAGATAGATATCCATAAGAAATTCATCAATTGTATCGATAAATTGGTCCAAACTAACTTCTTTTCTTTCAAACGAATAAATATCGTAAACAAAAAGTTTCAGGGGTATATCACCATACAAAGTTAAATGCATTTGCATATGCAAGACCTATTTAATCCTCAACTTTTTTTCGGGTTCCAGAACTTGTTGCACAGGTACATGATAGCAACGGCCAGACATTTGCCGATACAAAGAAAACCTGAATTCTAGTGCATCTGTATGGAAATTTGAAGTCTATACATATTTGACTCCATCATCAAGCAGTATTTGAGTGATTGCAGCCATTGTATTTGTACTGTATAAAATGGGAATGAATGTCTCGAGACTTAAAGAAATCTTTGATTTTGTTTCAAGTCTGAACGATGCAATAAAAATGGAATGCATTTTTTTACTGATCCATGTATAGTAAATCTGAGATTACTTATATAACTGCTATAAATATTTTTTAAAAAATCCCTTTTTTTTTTTCTTTTTCCTTTTCTACTTAAAATTTTATGATATATATTTCCAAGAATTTAAAGAATATTTTTAAAATTTAAAAAAAAGGAGTGATAAGGTGAAAACAATACGTATTCTTTACACAACATTTAATATTCATGTTTATGCTTGAAAACAGTATCCTTATACATAAAGCTACATTGCGTGATCCGCAAGCAATTTTTGTTCTGCTTTCTTTTTGCAGTTTGCTACACACAATACATCGACATCTGGTTATTTTTATCGGTCAATGCTAGTTGGTTCTTTATTTGTTAGTTTTGGAATTTTTGCAGCTTCCTTCTAGCAACTGCTATATTAAATTCATTCGAAATCTCTGTTGGTCAGTCTTTCTTTTCTGTTGTTGTAGTATGTATGCATTCTATACCGATATGTTTAAGAAATGGGAAAAGTTTTTTCGGCTATTTCAGAGTTCTTCTCGAAAAACGATAGGAATTTGCCATTTTGTCGCTAAGATCTACATATCCCACGTTGGTGTTATAGTCTTGAATGATCTGTTTTTTTTGGATGAGTCATTTGTTGTGCTATTTCCGTTCACTTTATGAAGTGTGCTGAAAACAAAAACTTCCTTCCGACAGATAGCTGTCATGTCCTTTGTGTACCTCACATCAACTTCTCCGGGTTTTTTTTTGTTTCCATATTTTGTGGCAAATTCTTCCTGTTTCTCTGAACTATTCCACAACTATTTATTTTATAAGAGTCTCTAAACTCGATAAATAACGACGTAGTAGTAAAAAAATTGTTGACGAACAAATTATGATTTTCACCCTTGATATTCTCTGCTACCTTTATAACAACGGATTCGGCTGCGCTTTTTTCTTCATAATACTCACAATTGTCCTCACCTAAATACACTCTCATATCATAAGTATATGCATTTTGATCACCTAATTTGTAAACTTTGATGCCCCAACTTTTGTGTTTTTTCGGAATATACTTTCTGAACGTTACAAAACCTTTAAAAGTGTCTGTTCCTTCATCCACAACCAGATTTTGATATGGTTTTGATTTTGATATGTTCATATGCAGATTTAAAATTATTATGAGTTTCGAAAAGTTTGCGAAGTTTCCAGAGTCTACCTTAATCTGAATCTCTCTTAGGTCTTGCAGTTTCATTATTTTCAAAATGAAGATATCGCAATATGCTTTTAAATCTGTAAAGAGACGTAAATTTTTCAAGAGAATGAATGGTGTTTCAATAAGGTTTATTGTTGACCAATACTCAATTTTTGTTGACCAATACTCCGCAATTTTAGCAATTGAGGAGTATGAGGAGGGAAAGTCTGCATTATCTTTTTCGTATGTTACAATGTTAAAATACAAAAAGTTCCCAAATTAATGATAAATTTTGCTAAGCTGGGATGTAAAATATAACCTATGATTCACCGATAGCATTTAACAGTAATAAAAGCTTTTTTTTTTTTTTTTTTTTTTTTGCACCTTGCTAAAATTTTGGAAAAGTGAACTGCAAAAATCCCATGAGTCTCACTGGCACCATATTATTGAGGAGGATTATTGCTCTATTGCAGCAGTATCTGATATTCATAATCTCTCTCCTTCCCCAGTATTGTAGGAAAGGTGGTCACCAGTTCTGTTTCACTGATGTAAAAAACAAACTCCGCCTTCAATCTTACCAGTTAGAAGAAAAAAAAAAAAAAGAGACCAAATAAATAAAATTATTTTTACAATTTTATAATAATTCCTCTCGAATAATTCCTCTCAGTGTTACTTCTTAAACACTGAAACAAATCTCAGAATTGTAAGGCAATGACCAGAAATGGATATTTCTTTGGTTAGCTAATAAAACAGATGGGAACATTGATGTATTTCAACATCTTAGTCATTGATAGGTATTTTTAAAGCATGCTATACCAGTTTTAAAAAATCCCATTGAAATTTTAACATTTAATTTAGAATATTTGGCATCTTTCTTAACATATGTTATTGTTCCATCAGCAACAAACATTTCCCATTCGAAAAAAGACTGCAATAAAAGGGGGGGGGGGGGGGAGAAAATTATTTTTAAATAAGCAATTAACATATTTATTATTGGATCAAATTGTCAATATAATTCTTGCACTTTCCGAACTCTGTTGTTTCTTCTGTCTTAAAATTTCTTTGACTTTACTTTCTCCTTGTAAATGTTTGTGTTTCGTTGAAATATGGCCTAGCAACTTATTAGGTGACCATGCTTGCATTGGAAAGTTTCTCTCCACAAATCACACACTCCGGCGTTGGACATTCTTCGACTCCACACCACGTAAAACCCATTTTTATGTATTCTTCCTTATACATTCTCACTTTCGTGTTCTTGCTACTGCATATTGGCGACGAATAAATAAACAGGTTTGAGACACACTATTTAATTGTTGTTCAGTAACTACTTAAGTTTCAGACACACCACTTGACTGTTGCTCTGCTTTTGATGCTTCATGAACTGCCAAAGGTGTCTTTCTGACAATAAATTTATCCATAGTGGATGAGTTCCGTAAAAGTTATGGCGTAAATATGTCACTTTGAAGCAGGTAAAATAATGGCATGTGTCACGAATGAAAGAAAGAATCAGACTGAAGGAAATGTACAATGGCCCAAAGTCGCCTCTCGAAGAACTAGTTAAAACCAGAAGAGATCGCCAAGGTACAGCAGCAGTACAGAGACGTCTCTAGCGCCATAACTGGAAGTTACATACACAAATTGTAGAAATCAACGTAGCGATCACGGGGTTACTATGTGATCTCTGATTACACTGAACCAAGTAAGGGATGTTTGATATTATTTTATCATAAGCTCTTCATTCGTTTTGCAATCTTGCGACACCCTTGAGGCTAATACGCGACACCCAGTTCGGAAAGCACTGAACTGTATAGTTATACTTACGTACAATTACAAAAATAGTTAGCTTCTTTTCAAGGATAAATAAGTGGCTTTTTTTTTTGGCCTTTTTAAACTCTTCTACTGTAAAATTTGTTTAGTAGCAAACACTTTTATTAGCTTTAAACTTCTCCACAATTAAAGCCTCTAAAGTTTCATGCTTCAAGTTACATCGATTATCTGAAATGTTTTTAGACACAATACTAAGCTCTCTTTCGCATGTACAGACCTGCCAACCAAGAGAAATAAAAAATCCTGCAATTTGTGCAAGAAAATCCTGCAATTACATTTGTCGGCACATCAACATTATCAACGTACCAAATACCTTATTTTTAAGCAGTTAAAATATTAATCAAAATATATCACAGCAATGTCATACAAAATATGAAAAAAGCGTTATATTTATTAGAGTTTATTTTACTGCTTTAAATTCTCTTAAGGATAGTATAGACTTGCAATAATGTCAAAAATTATTATAACTTGAGAATACTACGATTATGCAATTCTGGAATAAACAAATGCCATGCACAATATAGAAATTGAACAAAATTAATTTTTATGTAATGCATTAGCAGTGCATGATTTGTCTCTGTTAAAAAAAATCAGAGTCAAAGCTTTGCTCATAGCAATGGCCTTTTTGGTTAGATTTGTTGATCCCTAGGGATATCTTCAAGTTGAAGATCACGAAATTCACCTTGAAGTATATCTTAAACTTTATCTTCATTTGTCATATGAATTGCTTTTAAACTATAGATGAAAACTTTTCCACAAAAAAAAAAAAAAAAAACCGCACTTTGGAAAATGACGCAGTCTCAATTAGATTTAAATCAGCCACGTCAGTATTGACAAATACTTCATCATCCAATGAAAATTTCTGTACTTGTATGCTCAGCAAAACGTAGCGATATTTTATGTTCTATCAAAAATGAAGTAAACGAACATTCTGCTTGGATACCGGCAATGAAAGAAGCACGTGCTCGAGTAAAATTCAAGCTTTGATAATTTTCAATACATTTTTTTTATTATCCATGTGCTTTTTTGTTTGGATGTGGTGGATATGACACATTTCTTGACACAGTTTTAAAAACTGTAGTCTTTTAGTGCTCTTTTTCAGATAGTAATATACCTTCACTAAAGAATCCTCAATCTCATAACCATTTATTTCACGAGCAAAATGCTGAGCCACTAAATGGCAAGCACACCCATTTATAAATACATCAGTTTCCTTTTTTTTTTTTATAAAGAAACTTACACTTTTATATGTTCCAAGCGTGACAGGTGCATTGTCTGCGCAAAATGAGATGCAATTTTGCCAAATTAACCCATTTTTTATAAAGTCACTGTCTAAAAGATTAAAAATGTTCTCTCCAGTTGAGTCTTTTTCTAGCTGAGGCAATGATAAGAGACAAGTTACTACCTTCGAGGTGTAATGGGGTAGAGAGAGCTTTGGAATACGTTCAGGGAAGAAAAGTGGGGGTCCAGCACGTGTCACGTGAGAGGAGGACTCAGGGTTGCTTGTTTGGCGAGGAAAAGGAGAAAGTTTGCCGTAATTGGTAAGTTCTCTTAGAATTGCGATCTTTTATCCACCGCGATAAAATTCCGTGTTTTCTCCCTTCCTTGTTTTTAAGTTTTTAAGCAATTTTTCTATACCTCATTGCAAAACTCAAAAGTTTCATATAAAAAGTAATCGAAATGGGTTCTGAAATTAAAACAGGGAAAAAATTGAGATAATTATTTAGATTTATTAAACAGATGGGATTAAGTCAAGAGTTCATTTATATTTATACTCACAATAATTGAAAAAAAAATAACAATCTTATTTTTTTGTTTTTATAAGAAGACATTCATAAAGAAGTAGCATACAATGTCACACATTATACATTTTCTGGAGAAAAAAATGTCAACAAGAAATTGAAGCAACTGAAACACCGTTACATACATTGTGCTCAAACGTTGTGATAAAGTATTTTAAAAAAATCTGAGAGCATTGAAATAATAACTGATTTTTATAGCACGTTACAGGATTTCTATTATGTTATTTTAAAATTTAAAAAAATGACACAAATAAAAATAAACCTGAATTCAGTATTCTTTAACTTTCTGACAATTAAGAACTCGTACTCCTAACTAGCAAAGAATGTCATTTAAAAAATTTCAAATTAAGATTTTACTGAAAATAAAAGCGATTTTTTTTTATTTTCCCTTTAATAATTCTTACTAGACATCAATCATGAAAAAATTTCAATTCTAACAGCAGAAGCAAAATGATCGCATTTTTTAAAAATGAATTTATCAAAATATAGGGGTAAAATAAAAGAATTTCTACAAATAGAAAAACATTAGGATGGCATTAATAGGAGTGATCGATACTTATAAAACCGGCGTTATCGTGGGAAATTTGAAGCAAATCAGAAACAATAAAAATAAAATCGCCAATTTTCAAAATTTTGAAAGTACCGAATTTCCGGAGTTAATATCCTTTACCTAATTTCTTTACTGTGACGAAAATTTTACTTTTACTCAAATTATTGTCCTTTAAAAAGAGTGAGCTTATTGCTGATTGCCCTTATCTTTTTCTCTTGAAAAATTTCTGTTACAACTTTCCCGTGATGATAGAGTCTAATTCTTAAATATTCGTAAATAATGGATTTAATTTAAAAAATTCTATGGTTTTCTAATGGAGTTTGGTTCAACGAATGATCCATTTTTGAAAACATGTTTGATTCAACTTGTGCCATCGAATAATTTAGTAATAACTGCATAAGATTTGCTTTTTGAAATTTCCCCTCTACTTGAGCACGCCGAAAGCTTTTTTCAGCAATTTTGCATACACGTACAACATCATAGCCAGGTATAACTAACCCCCCTTTATTTTTTCTGCGTAAAAGATGGGTTACATAACAATTTTTTGCCAGTTCTTCTACGCAATCTGCGCATTTTAAAGATTATTTTAAACCCCTGACAACATATCCTGCAATATAATTTATAACATTTTCTACATAGTTACTAACACTTATTGGATAAGTCCGAAGTCTTGATCGCAGAATAAAAGGGCTCCGGCAGCGCTATTACTTAGCGTTTGTGCGACCAATTTCACTTTCATTTTTTCCCGTTGCCATTTAATGTGACGTCTTCTAAGTTTGGTTGCAGCAGCTAAACCTTCCTCACTTTCAACCTTTTCTAAATTTGCAATGTATATCCATCCTATCATTTCATTATCATCATCAAACAGAGACCCTTTAGCGGCTAGGGTGTTTCTTATTAATTTTAGCATATGAGAAGCATCTAAGAATATATATACATTGTTACCACTTACGGGGTGGGGGAAAAAAGGCTTAAAGTTATCCCTATCGAAGCAGGCGCCTAACTTTTTCGATGTTGCAAAATTGGCTTTCAAACCACCAAGTGTTACGGATACTATTTCCACTCCCGTTTTACCAAATATGCTTAATGCTCTCAGAATTAAATTCGCCCTTTCTTTAGAGTCTAATCCGTCAATTAAAAAATAGCCAATCGGAATTTTCCGATTCCCATTTAAAGAATTGAGCATAAATGTTAATGCCTCTTTAGCTTGAGGCAAACTATCATTGTCTAGTTGCGTTCCATAATCAACGTAACCGATAAATTTGGTTTTGTCCCACTCAATATGTTGACGAATGGCAATCTCGTCAATTATTAGGGAACATATAACTTTTTTACCAGATATTGCGGCTTCTTGAACCTTCATTTCCAAGGCTTTGAAGGCTTCTGCTGTAAACCCTGGACTTCCGTTTATGTCTTTGTACCACTTTCGCAGAGTCGCCGGATGAGGCAAACACGAAAACGTTTTTCTTACATAATTGTATGCTTTATTTGAATAGAACTGCAAAGTCAGAGCAAAGGCTCCTATTCCAGGTGGATATTTTCTTTTTGTATTTGATTTCTTCACTCTTTTTACCAGCTCCGAGACTGGACTTGGTAATGACAACTACGGAAACATATATAAATAAATAAATCAACATGGGAAACAGTGGACATTAATTGAGAATATACTGATTAAGTAACTTATATCTATTTTGCTTTTTCCATGCTCTGCCAAATTTAGACAAAAAGCCTGCAGAACATTTGAAATTTTTTTTTTTTTTTTTTTGAGATCATGTTGCAGAACACTGGGTATAATTCTGCTTCTGGGTGTGTGATGTAACTAATTATTAAAATATACAGACTAAGCAATGAGTAATGAATTAACCTACATTTCATATTAATCCTCCATTTTACTAACTTAATATTCCATCTAACACCCAACATTTCTCTAATAAATTAAGAAAATATTAATGAAAAGAACCTGTAAGCTTTTTTTCTGAAGAAAAAAGAGAAAATTTTATTTTCAATGATAATTAAAAGCTATAAATGATTTCTCTGAATGCTTACTGTTTAAAATTTTTGCAATGCATTTAAAATTAATTTTAAATTTAGTGTTTACTTATAACACAAATTAGAGCACATTGCTTGAGTCATTAGATTTCAATTTCGTTCTCTTACCTCTAATATGTCACTAGCTGCTTCACCAACGAGACGCTTTTTTCGAAGCTCGTTAAGAATTTCCTTCAAGGAAGCTACTCGTTTTTCTAATTTTTTTTTTTCTTTCTCAGATGCTTCAATTTTAACTTTGTTGCCTTTCGGTTTGCAGTAGCGATTTTCAACATTTTCTTAGCCTTTCTTGGCGAATTCATGTCTTCAACTGTAAAGTCACCAAGATAACATAATCTTTTAGTTCCCTCTACATTCGATGATCCTGAAATCAAGAATTGCCCAGTTAAATTTATTATTCATGTTTCGATCAAATTTTAGAATATTGGGAACAATACAGATTTTTTGTACAAATTTTTATAGTTGTTTTCCTGACTTACCTTCTAGAACCTTCTCACTTTCTTCATTTTCGATTTCAACCGTAATTCTCGGCTTTTTTGAAAATTTTGCAGCATTTTCCTTGATGATACATTCTGCGAGATTTCTTTTTATTGATTTTCTATCAGAATCAACTGTTTTGGAGAGTCCTGAAATAAATTTAAAAAAAAATAAATAATTTTCGTATTTTATAAACAGTTATTAATTAGTGGAATATAAAATTTAGTATTATGCATTCTCATTGCAGCAATTAAACATCTAGACTTTACACTTTTAAAACGTACCATCTTGAAAATCCGTTTTTTTTTTTTTTTTTTTTTTGCAATTTTTCCACAACTGACTTTCGTGTGAAATCTTTTTGGTTCAAGTGCGAAGGGAAATCAAAAATTGTTGGGACAGCATCCTTTTTTGGCCATGTTCCTCCTAACTTAGAGCTGTCAATGCTCTCGGGAATAAAATGCTTGGAACATATTCTTGCGGCATTTGTAGCTTTGAAGCTTTCACGTTTTAGTTTTGTTTCCCATAATTTCCGCCTATTTTCATCCTTCGGGAAACTGAAAATAGAAAAATTTGTCAACATTATTTGATAATTAAAAGAAAAAGTTGTAAATAAAATTGCAAATTCAGTCGACACAGATTCAAACAAGACAACAAACGTAAAGCACACACGCACAGTAGGCAAGCATCATTAGGAATTCGCGGCTTCTCTCATGAAACTCATCAATAAGTAAAAATATAAACACAACGTTACAATAAGCATAAATTGCAGACACATATTTTGGTGTTAAACAAATGTTATTCAATGCATCAAAATGCGAGCTTATGGATGTAAAGACATTCGACAAAGCTTCATTGAAGAAGGATCTCTTAAAATCCCGAAACACGTGTCTGTATTACACATTTTTTGCTTTAAAAAAACAATAAAAGAAAAGGCATCGTGTCATGTTTTTAATTTTTAGCACAAAGGCATTCATTTATTTTCATATTCATATCTTATTTAGGAAAGAAATCTTTGCAAAACTTTATTTTAACATTAAACTAATGTCGTGTTCCACTTTTCATTTGTTTTACTTTAGGTAAAAATAAGAAAATGTTATTCAATCCTGTAAAACGAATATTAAATACTTTTTACAATAAAGTTAAATAGTGTTGCTTCATTTTTGGTAATAAGTAAAATAATCAATTTTTGGTAATAAGTAAAATAATCAAACTCAATTTGATATATGTATCAGAAATCACACAAGTATGTTAACTTACTCTACTATACTATATTAAAAATTTTATAACAAAAAACATCCGATTTTCTATTATATATATATATATATATATTTCATTTTATACATATATATGCATAAAATAAAATGCATATCATATTTATGAACTTTTGTCTCAGCAAGGGTACATACTGTTACATTTCTGCTTTCTAAAACCCATTTTCTTCCGCAATCAGATATCATTAAAACATACCCCTTCGAAATTGCCAAATGTGCGCCAAATACAAAAAAAGGCGCTTTACATTTAGATAAATACAGAAAATATAATTAAAAGAAGTAAATAAACGCACCTGTGAAAGGTTACAGCTCCTCCTTTAACAAATTTTTCTTTGCAGTTGAAAGCACAACAATATTTCACCATTTTTTTTTTTTTTCGAAAGTGTTAACTTAGCTCCATTGAACTCAATGCTAACGTACTCCAGCGTCCTCCAGTCACGTGAGAAAAACCTGTTTGGCGTTCGGGGATGTTGGTCCCCTCGCTGGACAAGACATGCTCTCTCTAACCCATTATACCTCGAAGGTTACTACTGTCAAATTACAACAACTTCTGATGAAATAAAAATATGTATAATTGAAGATAGGAGTGAAGTAATAAGAGATATACAAAACACGTTTATTTTATCTATATTTCTCCAAATCTTTCTTGAAACAACATCAACATTTTTTCTTTATACCTCCATTTTTTTCGCAAAATTTTTCTATTTAATTACATTCATTCGTTGTGGCGCATCCGCCTTTCTTCAGCACTTTTTTCTTTTAAATTTATTATATCCTGAGCTCAATTAGGGTATTTTCTCTCCCCCCCCCCTTTTTGGGGTCGGTTACTCAGCTGGTGTTGAAGGGGAGCGCGGCAGATCAGTACCATCAGCTATGTAAAAGAGTAAGACAGATAAATTAAACTCCTGCAATTTATTACATTCAATATTACTTAGCAGCACAGTCATGGATGTCATTAGGGATATCGTTCTGCAACCTATTAGCTCATAAAAGGGAAGGCTAAAACAAGACTGGCAATAGGCCGCGTAGAGACAGGAGCACGCTCAGGGTGAGCTTAACAATACGAATACGATAAACGGCTCTGCAGGCGAGCAAACAAACCATTCGAGAAAAAAGCCAAATAGGTTTACTAGAAGTATTTTAAAACGATCAATCTTACTATAGTCTGTGAAATTAAAATCTGCGTGTCAAGGTCACACAACTCTACCTTTTTCCCTTCTGGTCGCCATGGTTTCCGTGCTAGAAACTTTTCCTCCACGTTGGTTTGGCGAATATGAAAAGTAAGTTTGTTGTTTTAGTTATAATAATATTAATAGACGGATTCAAATCAGATTTATTTCTCATTAAGCAAATATATATTGCGTCAGATAAAGTATTCTAATATTTTAAACCAATCTAAATCGTATTCTAATATTTTGAAATAACGGACCATTTACCATTTTTTCATCAATGCTTAAATGCTCAGAAAACACACCAAACTGTTGCAAAGCTTCACTCAACAAATGATAAATTCGACGAACTTTATAATACCGATCTAAATCTACAGTAGCATTGTCATTGAAATGCAAATACCTCTTGATATAAAAAAAAATCGCTTTCTTGACATGGCTTGACTAACAAGAGTTGTACCTGTATCAGGAGCATTTTCCCAGTACATTTTTTCCTCTTGAAAGAATGTGATAGCCGCCATAAACAATTATGCCCAAAAATTGTTTAAACTCAACTGTTTTCAAACGAAAATCGTGGTAATTTTTCTGTCCAGCATATTTGTTACTTTCTTCGACAGCTTTTACAATCATATTTTCGGCCATAATCTTAAAAAGTTCCACAGGTGATGAAATATTATCCACAATCTTCTGATGATGCTTATTTGAAAATAACTCGGGAGCCGATGAAAACGTTGGTACACAATTACTCCATTTTGGCATGGACATACTTATTTCTTCCTCAATGTTTATTTCGTTAAATGTTTTGATTGTTCCAGCTGTTTCTTCCGAAATTTTTTCATCGAAAATTGCGTGATTATGTGCGATATTAGAGTCGATATCATCAATTTCTTCATCATCAGTAACTATATCTGTATCAGGCGGCACTATTGTCATTTCAGGGTCACCGTCTTTGGCTTCATCCTCTATTGACATTAAATAACCTAACGCTTCCTCGGTCGTCAAGTAACGCGACTCTTTCTGCGGGTCGACTCATCAACCCAGGTAAACTAGAAAAGGTCGAGTCAAGTCAGCGGTGCATAAATACCAAATACGTACTTAACTGCCGGCTCAGGTTGGTGGTGAATTTGGCGGTTAGAGTATCGGATCCAAATTCTGATCTTTTCAGCCAATATTCTCTCTTCTGCAAATCAATTGCTTTACTCACTGGCTTGAAAAACACCATTTATCACAAATCTACCTAGAATTTTTCTCACAAGTGAAAGGATTTCATCATACAAAATATGTATTAAAGACTTTCTGTAATAAGAGCAAAATCCTGTAGTCAAATCAAATGAATTTTGCAAAAATAGTGTATTTGCATAAACAGTTTTATCTGCCAAAGCAAGGCAGTCTTCGCCATTGTGCAGTTTCGCGAGTATTAAACTTTATAATTTCTTTATCAAAAAAAAAAAAAAAAAATCAGAATATGTAATGGTTCAACAAATCTTGAAACAGACTGATTCAACGTCAACCAGCGACTACTCACATGTGTGGTGAAAATATGTATAGCAACATCAATTTCTACTGGTAAGTTTTTAAAGTCATCACTCAGTGCAGGTGATCTTTTAAAGAAGTAATATATATCTATAATTAAAGCTTCAACATCAGTTCCAAATAAATTTAATGCAGCAGAAAATATATTATGAATCTTATGAAGAGAACATTCTCCAATGTCTAAATGTTGATGATTTGCTACCTTCAATATAGATTTTAATGACTTCATAACATTGGGTCCGTCGTTATAAATGCTTAAAAGCTTTTCCGATGGAAGTGCATTTAAAGCTTAATGCATTCTAGCAAATTTTCTGAAGTACAATGATTAAAAGGAAAAGAAAGGTAGATTAATTTAAAACTTAAGTGGTGCTAGTTAGATTGATTATCCCACACCCCTTTTTTTTGTTTGTAGATTCCACAGTTTTAAAATTTCCGACGATGAGTGGCCCCTTATATGACTAGTTATACACTTAGATGGCAAGTTAATATCATCTGTTACAATGATGACTTTTTCATTTACTGTTTTTTTAAACTCTACCGCGCTTATTTAACAAAATTTTATCATCGATATTTGAGTGAGGTTTTTGGTGTGCTTTCCATTCTTTTATATGCTCGCCGAAGAAGTTGAGGTTTTCTTTGTTAAGATGTCTGTGTCTTGGTAGTCCCCATATATTTTTAATCGCGTGTAATAAAAAGAAATTATGCCTGCTAGAAAAGGAATTTTGCAAGTGATCCAAAGGGATAAACATTTGAAAACTAATTTATTGCTTACGAATTATTTAATAATACATGCCGAAAATTTCCCGTCAAATAAAAAAACTTTATGGTCGGGAAACGCTAAAGGATAATTTCAGAAAATGTAATTTAGAATAAATAAGGGCCTGAATGCTAGTGGTAGTACGTAGGTTACTTGCAAAACACCAGGAGGAAATGGAAGAAAATATTTAAAAACACTCAAAATGAAAAGGTATGACTCACCAACATCTGCGATTGTGCTTCACGTAATTTTATTTGAAAACACATGTTATGGATCCTCATTACTGAGTATTTAACAGCTATTTTGCTCCACATATACATTGCGCCAAATGATATCAGCACAGCGAACTGAGCACACCACTGCCCTCGTAGATTGAGTTATATTTTCTGTGCTGCTACCAAAAAAATCAGCATTCTCGAGGCCGATCGGAGTAGGACCCGGCCGCGCGTTATGCGTCAATGGGCACGTCACTGAAAAAAAACCCTTGTAGAAGAAAACAAGAAAAAATTTATTTCTGTCATCAAAACAATTATATTTTGCGGGGTACAAAATATCCCCCTGAGAGGCCACAGGGATGATGGAGAGTTGTTAACTGAAGAAACAGTTCAGGAAGGCAATTTCAGCGCTCTTTGAAAGTTCAGAATCGATGGTGGAGATAAAGAGCTTCAAGAACATCTTAAGTCAAGTGGTCGAAGGTCTACCTACATAAGTAAAACAATCCAGAATGACATAATTCAGTGCTGTGGTGAAGTGATTCGGAACAATATTGTTTCAGAAGTGAAGCTTGCAAAGTTCTTCACTAGAATTGCCGATGAAACCACCGACTTTTCAACAAAAGAGCAACTGTCTATATGTATTCGATACTTTGACGAATCTACGTATGACATAAAAGAAAATTTCATCAAATTTATTGACGTTGTTTACCTGAGCAGTGAAAATATCGTCAACATTATTTTGAAAGCTCTTGCAGATTTGAATATCAACATAAGTGATTGCCGAGGACAAGCATACCACGGCGGATCAAATGTGAGGGGAAAATTTAAAAGTGCTCAGGCTCATGTACGAAAAAATATAACCTCTTGCCTTGTACAGCCATTGGGCAAGCCACAGATTTAATTTAGTTCTAAGTAAAGCCTACACAATGCCTTGCGTAAGAAACAGTCTGAGTCATATCGGCAGTTGCTACCTTTTTTTAGAGATTCAAGCAAAAGATTGAATAAGATGATGCAATGGATAGCAATATCAAGAAGGGAAAACATGCAATCAAAAAGATGTGTGAAACAAGATGGATCGAGCCTCATGATACCATTATAACTTTCATGAAATCATTACCTGTATTGCATGATGCTTTAATGAAAATGACATATTCAGAAGAAAGTGCTGGAAGTAATGCATTTTCTTCATTACACAGCATTACCTCATCTGAATTCATTGTTTCCTTAGTGGTATTGGAAAACGCTTTAAACATAACATTACGTGTTGCCACAAAACTTCAAACTGAGTACATAGGTGTATTCAACGCCATGATACTAGTGGATTCTGCGGTGGAGTGCTTTCAAGAACAAAGGAGGGATGGCGTCAAGACTTTCAAATCTCTCTTTAAAACAGCGGAAAGATGGAAGCAGAAATAAAAAGAACCAAAAACCGCTAATATCCAAAAAAAAAAAAAAATCAAATGTCCAGTCTGAAACTACACGGGAATACTTTCGTATTACTGTATACGTACCATTTTTAGACTATCTCATTAGTGAACTTGGTACGAGGTTTCCGAAAAACCAAATGTCCCCAATAGCAAAGCTGCAGATGCTGCTTTCAGAATCTGGCACGTTTGTGGCTTCGAAACGGCTGTTTTAGAGGGTGCTGAGAAATATAAGAGCAACCTACCGCAATATGCAGCCTTAAAAGGAGAACTCAGTAACTGGAAACATATGTTTACTTCCAAAGATAAAATATTTCCTAAACACCCAGCTGATGCTTACAAAAGCGCAATGCACCTTCCTAATATCAGAGTATTGCTGCAAATCATTTGCACGTTGCCTGTAACAACCAGTACAGCAGAACGCTCTTTTTCGGCGTCGCGTAGAATAAAGTCATTTCTACGATGCACAATGAGCGAGGATCCCCTTAATGGACTGGCCAGTCTTCATATTCACCGTGAACTTGCTTCCACACTGTCTTAATATGTAAAAATGTATTGTACTTTTTCATTTGATGTAATTAAGTGTGTTTTTCTTACATTTAAAAAGATTAACTGGTGTTAAGTGATCTTAAAAACGTGAAACTACCTATGTGTTTTTAATAAGCAAAATTTGACGATGAGCAACAACTTTTTACACCCGGTGCCCCCCCCCCCGCAATTATTCCAAGATCCGCCCCTAAAGTCTTACATTTACGCTACAACTTACGTTAGTAAGTTGTAGCGACGATTGACCCTAAATAAATTTTTGCTTTTCTGCTTCTTCATACTTTCGTGCACTGTTAAATTCTTTTGAAATTAGTTTTTGTCTTAGCTCTAGTTGAGAAACCCCGCTAATTAAACGGTCTCGCAACGCATCGTCTAGGAAAGAAGTGAAATTACACGTACTAGCTAAATGCTTAAGCACTACAATGGATTCTGATATGCTTTCATTTGGTGGCTGTATGCTATTGTAAAATTTTCACCTTTCCGAAACAGTTGGTTTCTCTGGCCGATAATGCTTCATGAATTTTTGAATGATTTCATCCTATGTTTTAGAATCTAGAGCTTCCGGCGAAAATATATCTATTAACTTCGATATAGCTTACGTACCTAACGAGGTCATAAGCATCGAAACCTTCCTATCTTCTGCCACGTTGTTAACTAGCATAAAGTACTTCATTCTTCAGACATAAGTGTCCACATTTTCTATATCTGGATTGAAGTCCTTAACCCTACACTGCGCCGTGTTGTTTTTAAACAACACCTCCATTTTTAGTTCACTAATATTTTATTTTGTAATATTTTTAACATGTGGCACATTCTTTCGTTTCATTTTGTATGTGTTATCATATTATTTAATATAGTTTCCCCTAGATCTGGTAAACTGAACTCAAGGATCATTTTTTTTTCACAAAATCGTAAGAAATGTTGATTTTGTAAAAAACAGTATATACTTAATTTTTTTCCTACAATATCTATTAACAACTTAATTTTTTTCCTGCTGTGTTATGATCAAGTATGATAATGTATGTTTATGCATAAAGTATGATTCAAAGGGCTTGGGCAGTCCACAATTTCCTGTGAAATTCCATTAGTCTTCCTAGGTATGCTTGCACTGACTCATTTGGCTTCATTACTATATAATTAAAAATTCTCTCATGATCTGCAGTACATGCAGTAAACCGAATTTAGTCTGCATTTCCTTAAGATAGTTCCAGGCGTCTTTGGCTCTAGCGAATTCACGATGTCATCCAGAAATGTGTCTTCTATGATAAAGAATGAAAGGGCGAGAGCTTCGTCATTTTTCTTTCGTTCTGCTTCATTCATATCAGCGCTGTACCCTGGTTCCACAGCTTCCTAACATCGCTTCTGTGCTAAGATAGCTCGGGAGCGAATACACCATGTGTGGTAATATCGCCGTTTAGTTTCGACATTTTCAAGTCTTCCAAAGTCATTTTTGTTGTTTCTCTTCCTTCTTGTAAGTTAAATTATTAGTCGATATTATTCAATATTTATCTTCTTCAATTAGATAATGGAACTACTCACTTCGGCTTTCAGGTTAGGCTTAACTGGCTTCGAACTCGCCGGACAGCTTCAAGTTATTTCCGATTCTGGATTGGCATTTTCATTCCATCAGAGTAATCGTGCTGATAACGTGTTACATAATTCAGCTTGCAGAAGCTCTAATCTCTTGGTCCAGCAAGAGATTGAAGTGAATCATCCAATTGGATGGATGACTGGATTTAAATCATGCAATAAATCAGCAATTTTATATCATTTTATGAAAATATCAGGTTAAGGCATTACATAGAATAAGTGCCGTTTTTCTGCACTTTTAAAGAAAAAAAAATAATCCTATAGTTCTGGCTCTCAGGGTTTAATGTGCATGATAATATCACAGCGTTTTGGCCACGGCATACCAATTTATTTCAGAAAAATATTTTAAGTTCTTTACATAAAGAAACATTTCAAAGTTGAAAGGTGTTTTGGCATTACACTCCTGTATCAGGGCAAGTGCATATTATCCTGAAACAGCTACATATGATTGCATGATATACAGGTTTATGGTATACTTTAGGTTCTTAATTTTTATTTTAATGTCGACTCCAGAATTGTATTCGCTCAGTCTATACAATATTAAAAAGATTTTCGTTTAATACTGATAATAAGGCTTATTAATTTAAAATAAAAAGGATTATCTTTTCAATTGAGCTTTATTTGACACATTAATGATGTTTACTCAAATACTCATAAGGACTATTTATGTGTTTATTTGATGTCCACTAAATGCAGTTTAATGCACAAAACCCCTCTAATTTGATGTTAAGTTTATTTTACTTCAATCGTGGGACACGATTTAACGAGTCTTGGGAAAGAAAAGGAGCGATGTAATTAAAAATTATAGGCACCTAAGAAATTAAAATTTGGTATCTAGATTTGAAAAATTGACTATCAAAATTAAGTAATTGATCACCATATGCAATTAATGACTGCTTATTTTTAATATACAATGAAAAATTTTATTGGATGTTTGAAGCATACCTAGCTTTAAGATCTGGAACTCCTCGAAAAAGCAATGGTTGAACTTTTTAAATCATGCAAAAAATCACGATTGATTATTCAAAAAAAAAAAAAAAAAAATATGGTACAACTGTATATCTTGATGAGGAGAAAAAGAAATCGTGACTTACTTATAACGCTGGGTCCAATTTTGAATTTTCTTAAATTTTCGGCCGGTGTACGATAGAAGACATACCCTTTTAGTGTTTTTTGCTTCATTATATACCCCATAAGAGCTGAATATACAGAAAACATTTTACTACAATATCTTGAGAACATTTTAAGAAATCGAGTTTTTCGTAAACACAAAAATTGAAAATCGCAGTTTTTCAGGAAACATAAATAAAGATACAAAAAGTTCTGCACAAATTGTACAACCTCAAAATTCACCACATTTGTAAGTCAAGTCTTTCTTGGCTGCATTTTTACTTAGTTTAGATTTTCGTTTAGCCTTATAAATTTTTCTGGACTATTTTGTTGTTTGTAGCATTTGTCGCTTTGATTTCATTATTCTCTCCTCATCGATTTCCTTCTAACATTTTGTATAAGCCCCAAACACCTAGAATTAAACAGTATAACTGCTAATTGAGATCCTAATAGCAGTTTTGGAATTGGACAAAGTTTTCCTTTGGTAAAATATTCCACAAAATATTATTGAACGATTCATTAATTATTTTGCGTTAGGCCATGTACACATTTTTTTAGTAAGTTACTATTGCAAAGTTCTAAATAAACTGGTTTTATTACTTTTATAATCTTATTTGTGATTGATGAATTGCATTCCCCTGTGTTCCGTGGTGCAAGGCTAGCTTAAACTTGCACCATCTTTTAGGACACTGACTATGCATCGGTTTTTCGCTGCTGGAACAGCGATGCAAAAATGCAGCTATTACAGTTAATTGCATTTTTTCTAGATTTCCCACATTGCTGCGAACAGCAATTCCGTAATAGTTTTGCAATTTGTCAATAAAACTATCGCTGAGTTTGCTCTTTCCGCTAAGGCCTTTGGTACTCTTCTCCAATTTCCTTAACCGCAAGCCTACTCGCTTTTGGATGTGACCAATAGATTCAAGTTTTTTTTTTTTTTTTTTTGCCCCATCAATGTCTTTTACTTTCACAAGAGCCTTCGAGTCACTGTCTCCGTAATACTCGTCACATATCAGTTCTCTTTTTGCAACCGATATTTCAAATATTTGGTGCGCGCCCGCTGTTTTCATGTTTCACGGACGATCCTGTATAGTTTAAGCATGCATGGTTTTTACGACTCTTTCCGACACTGCACATTTTGCAATACTGCAACATAGCCTCCACATCAAAAATCTTACCGGAATCTGTGGAAATTGCCGAGACACAACCATTTAATTACATGTGTTCCCGTCGCTGCCACGTACCATCTACAGGTGCTCCGCAAGCTGCTTTCGCTTTCACTTTTCTCATTCCTTTAGATCCCGATCTCATGTTTTCTTCAGAGGCAACTTGAACTGCTTGAAAAAGTTTCAGCTCATGTTTCCGGAAAGTGACCTTGGAAGGGAAAGGTATACTTAAGGAACACAAAAGTTCCGTGGCTGCATTAAATCCTCTCGTCCAATTAATCTTAGTGCCAGCACTAAAAGAATATTCAAGCCGATTGTTTTCGTTTTTCGGGGAATTGGGGAAAACCTTGTAATGAATCAACAATTACAAACCTAGGAGAAGTTGGAGCAAAGGCCTAACTTTGAATCTTCTTTCAATGTCAATCCAGTATCAAAACATTTTGGGCAGCAGAGAATTGAAAAGATATTTTAATCAGTCTTAATATCCATAATTCTATTACCAGACATTTCATCCTTTTTATGCTTTGGAATATCATTTTCTATTTCAAAAATATTCAATTTCGATGACTGTCGGAAGAAAGATTCCTATCTGCTGCTTTAGTAACTGTGTGCCGATTACCACAAAAACGACCCTTTTTATTTTTCGTCGATTTTGCTTTCGCCATCTTGAAATGATTTGTAATTAAGGCCAGCTTCAATTTATAAAAAAATGCAATAATTTGCTTGAAAAAATATCATTTGAAGTAATTGAAAGAGAACGAGATCGTAAACAGCAAGGCGCAAGGAAAACAGGATAAAAACAATGAAAGTGCTGCCAATCTAAAACGCTAAAAAAAACATAGGGTCAGGTGGGGGAAAATTGGTCACTTTTTTGCTTTTTTCATATTCAAAGCTTTATAGCAACAAAACTAGAAACATTTCCCATTTCTTTTCAATTGCATGTTAACAGTGAATTCCTGTAGATCAATTTTATATAAATTTTAATATTTATTTTTAAATTATGAAATATTTTAATTGAGCTTATAAAGTTGTGACCTATTATACCCCATCGTGGGGTAAAATGAGCCATAATGCAAAATAATGCTGGAAACAGTTATTTATTACTTAGAAATTGAAAAGAAAAATGTGTAAGTGTAACATATTTAGCAAGATTTTGGATTATGATTACATTGAAATGTTAAAATAATATTGTTCTCGATTTTTACATATTGGTACACCATAACACTTCAACAACATCACCTCTCTCTACCACATCAACGTGATCATTTTTAGGGAAAGCAATTTTTTAAAATTTAATTTCAATAAAATAAACAACGTGAATTGTTTAAATTTAGGAATTTGCTGCAGTTAGGTACAACAGAGTAAATTAAAAAACAAGAAAGAATTGATCTACCTAAGCCTAACCATGACCCATTTTACCCCACCCAAGAAAAACTGATGTGAAAAAGAAAATATTTAATATTTTTCTTACCTGCTCAGCTTCAATTGTTCTCCAAAGTTTCTTAGGGAGGAAATCCTTTAAATTTGGGCCGTTATTTGATAAAATATAGAGCTTTTCAGAAGTTGGTAAACCATGTATTTAGCACACTATCATTCAAAGTTGACTAAAAAAATTTTCTTACCCCATTCTCCCTCTCTTGAAAAATATCCATTTTGCAGATATGACACTCTTCATTTCTATAAGCGATATATTGAGATACACATAGAGAGCAAACGTGAGAAATATGAGAAAAATTTAAAAAAAAAAAAAAGATGCTTCTGGAACATTTAGGACTTCAGCACATCAGTAAAAAATGCAATTTGATAAAACCGACTCTTTTGTTTTAATTCTGTATGAATGCTTTATCGCATCTTGTAATAACATTTTCAAGGAAAAGCAATATACCTGGAACATTTCTTGTATGCATTTACTTTTGTAAAAAAGTTATTTTGGCATTTCGGAAAGTTCCTTACAAGAGCGAAGTTGGTCATGAAAATTGCAATTGTCATTGCATTCACTCTCCTTTCTAAATGTAAACAAAGTTACTTAAAATTTCTAGTAAATGCATCTCAAATAAAGATTTGGTATGATAAAAAAAAATTCTCAACAGTGGTTAGTTTCATTAAATATTTAAATTTCAAAATAAATCGAGAAATATGTAAAGCGAGGTATACAAAAAAATGTTAAATTCGGATACATAAACATATTCAGACACAGATAAAATTCTAAAATTTTCCTGCACCATACGCGGTGCCTTCTTTCTTGGTACTGCATTTGTTGCTCACTGCTTTTTTACCCTTCTAAGCATTTTTGAGCATTTTCTACTGCTCAGAACTTCGTTTCTTGTGTGTATCCTTCGATCATCTCGTGTTTGAGAGATAGCTAACGCAAGACCTTGGGATAACTAGTATATAATTTTAAAGTTTCCGTGCATCCCAAATTGTGCTCGCTGACAGCGACTATAACTGCAAGCTATGATCTTTTCTTGGAAACAAACACATCTTTGGGGCACTTCCTCTAAATGCAACTATGCACGCTTTCGTTTGCATTTTGTGTTTTGTCGGATGTACAGCGCATTAGAATTTAATTTGATACTAGTCGTTGATATACAGGAATAATTTTCTTAACCACATCTTCTGACAGCTTCGTTTTCATCGTACTGTGTGTTTTAGGTGGTCCATTGGAAGCTACAGCACGGTTATATGAGCACCACGAAAGCTCACTTCCAGACATTTTGAATGCATCGGTTTCTCATCTGTCGACATGCAATGGTACAGTGTGGCGAAGATGGATGCCTTCACTTTCTGAAGATCTAGAGTGTTGTCTACAATTATTTTTCTATAAAAGTTTTGCAACTTTCTTATGATCGACTTAGTTAGCTTCACCTGTTTCCGTCCACCTAGCGTTACTCCTTTCACTCTCCACTGTGACTTCCTTTTGCAGTGCGGTGCCTAGACGTTTCGCCGCGTGGTTCACACTCTTCCTTTTGAATAATGACACCTTTTCCGTTAACTTTGTGTTCATTTAGGGCTTGGTGCGTTTTAGCATCACCATCGGAAAAAAGAGTTGTATATCTCGTACCACATTCAGCTAAGAACCTCGTCCACAAAATACATGCAGCATCCATTTCTATGTTGCAAGAAGAACCAGTGTAATTTTTGCTGACATTTTGTAAGATGTCAATTTTGCGAAATTGCATATTCGAGACTTGTTTCACCCAACTGCTGTCTTGCCGTGTTGCTATCGGGGCAATATTTTGAGACGATCTCCTAATCAACAACGAGATTAGTAATGACATCGATAACAATGCCAATTCCATAAAGAGAGTAATGACCTCGTTTGTACCATGTTCCGTCATATGAGACGGTAATGTCGATAATTTCTCCCGGCAAGTTGTCGTCAGTCGAATTTGCTTTCCGTACTTCTCGAAACAGACGCAACATTTCGGTTTTTGTTACTTCTTGTTTTCCATGCAAATGGTTCAAACACTTATTGAAGGTTCTTTTGTCCATGCACGGCGTGCCAACAATTGTAGAAAATGTTTCTAGAGCTGCATGCCCTCTTCTCATAGCCAGGGAGCAGGACTTTGAAATTTCTAACTCCTTTAGGGGTTGCCCCCTGTTTGCTATGAGCTGACTGCTTGGCCCCAGGCTGATGATCCAATGGTTTGAAATCGTGTGTTTAGGAAAGAAAATGTTATCTTATCCGTTTAGAACAGAATCACTTTCAAAATTGAAAAGCGCCTTCCTTAGGAGTAAAACTGCAAAGTCGCAATCATTGAGTACAAGCATAAGTTAAACCATATGTGAGTCGTAATTCAAAGAAAAGGTAGATTTAGTAGTGATGAAACATTACAAACAATGTGCTTCTTGAGTTCTTGTCAAGTGCACAAAGGGGTAAGTGTAATAAAATCTTTCTTTGATCTAGCTTAAGGGCGTGTACATAAAATGCCTTTATATTAACACACAAGTTAGAGTCAGCAAGAGTACCTGAGTTTAACAAAACAGATTACTGAAATAAAAATCTGTGAAAACTACAGAAATAAAAATATATGAGAACTATAACGCAAGTTTAGTGACAGAAAAACTTATGTGTAAAACGTAATCAAGAACTTTATAAAATAAACGTATATTAAGTGAGAATGGCTTTTAAAACGATGGTAAAAGGATTCGAACGAATAAACTTAACTCAATCTTCATAGTTAAACACTACGTTATAAACTTTTAAGTTTATGTTTGAAAGTACTGAAATGATATTTAAGTTAAAATTTTTAGTGTAATATTTGCGATTTCAGTGTAAGATTACGAGTTTTGTAAAATTTTGAGAATGAAAGGGAGATTTATTTAGGATCCTTAAAGTGAAAATTCACTAGAAAAGATATTACAAAATTTGGATTTTCAGAAGCGATAAATAAGTTAAAATCGAAAATTCGGCAAAAATAAAGATTTTTTTTAAACTTGATCGAGAACACGTATTTAGCGGGGGAAATGTTATTTACATTTTTTTTTTCTTTTTTTTTGTCATATGGTAAAGTAGTCAAGTAGTTCATTGAAATGGTATCTTATGTTGTAAAATGTGGAAACTCAATTGAAAAAAGTATTTCGCATAAGATTTTCTTTCCTTCGATTAATCATGAAATGCAATTGAGTAGAATTTTGTCTTACATCGAAACATTTAAGTGAAGACTTTAACTTTATAGCTCAAAACATCAGTGTTAGTTCTGAACTTTGAAATGACTTAAAAATTTTTAGAAAATACGAGTGTATATGTAATTTAGGCATAAATCCTGAGAAAATGCTAGTTAATTTTTTGAAAAAAACATAAATAGTATGGTTTTATAGATTGAAGTAGGGCAAATAAACAAAACCTTAACTGAATAAATTCATTGAAATTCCAAAATTTTTTCCATTCCAATATCTTTTTCGAATTATTTAGATACAGAAGAAAGTGAAAATAAAGAAAAATGCCACTTTGTATAGGAAATCTACTTCTCCTGAGTTCTGAAAAATGGTTTGGCTCTGAAAAGAGTCTTTTTGTTCTGTGGTCCTGAAAGGAACCTTTTTTTTCCTGTGGTTCTTAGAAAAACCTTTTTTGTGGTTCTAAATAGAACCTTGATTTTGATTATTGGTCTTTTGAGAAAAGACTATTTGCCATAAAAATCATTCCTTTTCATGTAAATGTGTATGGCCCTGAAGAGGGTCGTTTTTTAAATTTCTGATGGGTACTTTGGTGACGTGTTAACTCAAGAATTTTTTTCACTGATCTCGACGTAT
This sequence comes from Octonoba sinensis, assembly GCA_038502835.1. NCBI lineage: Eukaryota > Metazoa > Arthropoda > Arachnida > Araneae > Uloboridae > Octonoba > Octonoba sinensis. Next base: position 83,681,454 of record CM076605.1, on the reverse strand, counting down.
AGTAATAACGTTCACAAGGAATCCTGCATCGAGCATAATTTGGTCTTTGGACTATAATACTTTCAGGACTGCAGCTAATATTGTTTCGAGTGTCAAATCAGAAACGGTCATCATTATCGTCGATATGAGGCGATCCAAACCTTCCGCTTGAATACAGAATCGAATCAGGTCCTGTGGCCGTAAGCCATTTGTCGATCTCTCGAGGATCAGGCGGAAGAGTTCCCTCACTGATTCCCTTACAGCGGTCAGGGGGTTAATCTGAAGTTCTGTAGGGAGATCCACCCGATCTCTAAAAACGACTTGGTTCGCGTTGTATTTTTCATTTCGCCTTCCGGAATGCACTTCTAAATGTATGGCGCTTTCCAACTGTCAAAAAGAAAAAAATAACATGCATTGAATAATATATAAATAAATAAATATTATACTAAAATAAGAGCTAAAATATTATAAAAATTACATTGCGGTTCTCATTTCTATTTTCTTCAATGACTGTCGAACCTGCATGTGAAGGACCTGGTTTAGTCTGCAAAGACAAATAAATAATTTGAAATTCAATTCCAAATATAAAATCACAAAACATCATAACATTAATAATTTAAAAATAAATGCCCCAAATCCAGAACCAACTTGGTAATAAAGTGGCAACTCATGAAACACTTGAGGCTTTCACGAAAGACTGTGTTGACTATTAGTAACCTACAAAAATATACCAATAATAAATGTTTCAGTAAAATATTTTTCTTTAGATAAAAAAAAAATGACATGAGTGAAGACAAATAAAATGAAAGAAAACTGAATAACTCACATTATCATCATCCACTTCCAAAAATTCTTGGGTCAACTCCCCAATAAACTGAAAATAAATAAATTAAAACTGAGCACACCATACATCATAAAATAAATACAATCAGCAAGAAAGAAGTCAATATGAAAAGAACATTTAAAAACTCTTGTCATCATCGGAATCCCTCAAATATTTTGCATCCTGCAAAGAGGGGGAAAAAAGGTAAATTTCTCCAAAATGCAAAGAAATAAAAAAACGAAATCATGAACATTTTTACTTACATTGCCATAAGGATTTATCCTATAATATTGCATGCAAATCCTTCGGAAATTTTCGAAGATGTCGGTAAATTGCAGGACATCGCTTGTGACATACAAGTCGTGATGCTCTCCCAATGTCTTCATTCCAAACTTATTCCACACGTTTAGAACGTACTCATATTTATCCTGGAAAATATCTTCATTTGTTAAGGTGCTAAAAAATTCTGACTGTGTAGGAGGGATCGCTTATCGAATTTCTTCATGGAATCCATATACTCATAAGGATATACCCCTTTCCGCATGAAAGTCGTTGGGATTCAAATTTCCCAATTTTTCCAACGACGTTGGTAGAAATTGCAAACTGTCGAGAATTACCAAGTCGACATGTTCTCCTTTCTTCACACGCCTTTGCAAGAAATGGAAAATGATATATATGTTTCCATATTTGTGGGAACGACACGATACTCATATTGTTTAAATGTTCCGAGGGTTTTAACGATGTGATGGGTGTCGCAGTTCTCTAGTTAATAAAAAATCACGGGATCTCCTTCCGCATCTTATATTTTAAATTGCAGCATTTATGAGCTGCCCCTCTATACTTCCTCGTGATATGATCATGGTCCCGGTCAATTAGCAAGCTGTGACATATATGACAGCTGGTTTCCGCGCGAAAGTTGGCTTTCTCCTGTCGAGAGAGTTGCATAGGCTTCACATCGTTTATAATTTCAGTTATCCGCTCTCGCTCCAACAGTAGTTTCTCAACCAAATGCGTTGCAGCATCAGCGCCTGTGTATACCGTAATCGGTTGCACTGCTTTGCCACGACGAGTTATGCATGTCCGCAAGCCTCGTGTCGGGCCAACTTCTCGGTAAAGATGAAGGTACTTGCTGGCTGGCTTGACGCCATGGGGTTAATGAGATATTCAAAATCCGCATATATTGTGAGTGGAACTTGGTGCCGGAAATGCACGTTCGCAAATTTAAGGATATTCTCCCCCTGCTTCGGCAGCTTGACATGTTGGGGGTGATATTTTTACAGTAAAAGTGATTCTCTTCCAATGCCAAAAAAGCTTGAAAATCGATGGAGGCAGCGGAAGCAGTAAAAATGTGCTGATTTATAGCTGGTGAGGCCTCCAAGGAGTCGACTCATGTTCCTTATTAGGCAGTAGTGTTGCATTTCTCCAACTTCTAAAGTAAGTTATTTCCACAGTGTTCTGGGTTAAACTTTTAGCATGGAATACTTATATAGTGCAAAAAATATGCTCAGTATATAAAATAAATTTATCGGTATACTTTGAGAGGAAGTGTTTCTGAAGTAATACAAGAATACTTTTACAGGGAGAAGAGAGGTTGAGGAAAGTTTGAGGGACAATTTCTCTTTTAGGCAAAACTAAGCTTTTCAGCACAGTAATTGTCATTTAATCATAATTATTGAAATGCAGAGAAAATGAATGTTCTTATGTCATTTTTGGTAGGCAATGATTGTGAAATAATCTTTAAGCTTGTAGATATTTAAAAACAAAACATAAAGTACTTACGTTTTGGCAGACTCAACTGTAATAAAATCGTGGGAACAGTGGATTCCCTGAACTCCAGAATTTCGTCCATGTCGTAAAAGAGGAATCGCCTCCTTTTTTCTGTGACAGTACCACTGACACCGCACTGATCCTTGATGGATTTATAGGTTTTTTTTTTAGCCACTTTAATTTATTTTTGACCTGGCCTACAGTTTTTTTAGAGCCGCCTTTAGCGAGACCAGCCTGAATATTTTTATACACAGGATGGTATCGCACAGTGCCATCCAATCTCGATTGCACATCGGCTTCACCCCATGATTAGATTAATTGCCGCTTTTCATTATCAGTCCATCTCACAGTTGGATTTTTAGGTACAGATGAAGCCATTGTAAACGAGCTGCAATCAAAAGTATCCAAGCTCTGATCCAAGATGGCGATGTCAACAAACTTCGTTTCGCAAAATGCATGCTGGGTAAAGACCCGGCAAAAATCCTAGTCGCAGGCAGGAGACAACTAGATCCGCATATTACCGGTAAAAAACCGGTGTGCGGGGTATAAGCGGGTTATAAGAGTGCCATGTGAACGTGGCTTTTGAGGAGATGGCGAATTAGGAGTACCAGGTTCGAAAACAGGGTGTCGATGGGGACGACTCGAGACGTCAGTGTTGTGACAAATCTCTACTTCACTAAACTAAAGGTGAAAGAAAGCAAAGTGTTTCAATTTGTGTATATAATGGGTTTAGGATAGTTAATTTTTTGAATTTTGATTTAAAAAAAAACACGGGTGATATGCTTAAAATGTTCAAGTGGGAATGCAAAGCTTCACCGAGTTTGCGTTGGGTATTTTTTGCTGCTTTGAAGAGAAAAATATTGTTTTTCCAATAAAGTTTTAAAACTGTTTTTAAACAATTCTTTCAAGCATGATATATTCTACAAACGCTTGAGCATCACATAAAATATATCTAATGTATTTCTATGCCTCTTTGTTGCGTGTATACATAAATTCTTTGCGAAAGGAAAGTTTGACTAAGCATAAATTTTTATTAAATAAAAAATGCCACAATTTTCCTTCACACTTTATCCAGGCTTAGTACTGGCATCTTTAACGGTTGGCGTGTTTACAAATTGCAGGGGGTGATATCCTGAAATTTTGCCTTTGATATTGGAATTTTAGTTTGTTGCTATTGATTAAAATATGGTAAAACAATTCAAATTTATGCTTAATTCTAGAGTTAAATACATTTAGTTTAAGAATGTTTTTAAGTTAGACTTGAGCCATTTGTTTTGTTTCTTGTCTTCATTTCTTTTTTCTTTAGCAAATCGATTTAAATGTATCCGAATGAAAGTTCGAATACGAGAATATTTTGAAAGTCAGATTCGCATAAATATGGGTATTTATTTTTCAAAATCTGACATAATTCTTTAGTAACGCCTTTGCCTTTAAAAATGCTATCTCTTCCGTGGATGCTTATAAAAACTGTCTCGAATTCTTCTACAATCTGTAGCCATTTCTCAGTAGGCAGTGTCAATCCACCTTTCGAAATGGTTTCAACCCACACAGAAGAGGAAATGCCATCATCATTTGCATGTGCAGTAACACAGCCTAGGGGGTCTTCAGATTTTACTTTGTAGGCAATATAGACTGAGATGTATTTAAGTGCTTCATATTCTAGGCAGGACATGAGACAAGGAGAAGCGCTTGCATTTTCCACTTCCCAAGCAAATGCCTTCATCAAAAACTCTTTGGCATGCCACAGAATTATTATCATCTGTCTTCTCATCTGCATCTATCAATTCATCCATATCTTTTTTCTGCAACGTATTTTTCAAAATGTCAGCTGTCAGATAGGAAGGAATCATTTCTTGCTCTCTAGAATTTAGTTTTGGAGAGAGATGGCCATTTGTTTGCCAGTAAAAGATTTTTCATAACATAAATTCAGTAGCAGTGGGGTGATCATAGAAATTGCCGATACCTCTTACTTGACTAAACAAACTTTCGAGAGCATCTTGCGTCATTCGCGAAGTCAAGATATATTTCAAATTTAATAGTTTCAAATCTTTAAACAGTCCAAACAATGAATTTATGGAAACTATTATTGCCTTTTGAAAAGGCAGTTTTTTCTGCCGACAACACGAAGATTTGCTATAGCGTTTCTTGCTTCAATTAAAACGTTTTTCTGCAACTCAAAAAACATTTTGTATCCAAAAGCTGCTTGAAGGGGCTTGTGTTTCGGAATTGAAAGCTTAGTCATGCTTTTGCTGCCCATTTGAACTGAAGATTTTGCTTTTGAATTTCATTTCTTTTTTCACGCCAAATATTTTAGGTCTGAACGATATATAACGTTCTTGTACTTTTTCCTTAATGTTGTGGCAGTTAGGAAAAGTAAAAGATTTAATTTTATTTTCACTATTTTTATGGTTATTGACAACTAACACTGTCCGTTAAAGCACATGCTGGTCTTCCAGTGAACGGAAAATCATCTCCATTGTCAAAAGTATTTTCATTTACGTAAAACAGGCAGTTATTGTATTCTCGTAAGGATACAAGCTTTGTACATTTTAGGGCAAGTTTCTCTTTTGATCCAAGAGTGCTGACGCAGTTGTCACATGTTTTATTGTACTTTTGTATTCGGGATACAATCTAGCCTTCAATGCAATATAGGCAGTTTTCTTCAGCTGCATCTTGTTTTGCATTGTCTTATTTGTCCCACTCACGTGTAAGAATAATTTGAAATTTATCTTTTTCTTTTTTGCGGGCATGTCTAAATAGTAGGGCTCGACCGATGGCATTTTTTGGCCGATGGGCCGATGCCGATTGTTGGCCGATTGTTCCGAGATCGGCCGATGGCCGATTGCCGATTATTCTCCTCTTCCATCGGCCGATGCCGATGGCCGATGGAAAAAAAAGTCGCTTTAAACCATTAAAACGTGTAGAATTCTTGTCAAAAATGTCATTCAAATCATTTACTATTTATTTTTATGTTTATAAAAGCATAAATGCATTATTCAAGCACCGTAAAATTGTTTGGGGGAAGTTTAAATAATAATTAAAACTGAAAGAATCACTCGCGACTCTAGTAAAGTAATTAAACTATTTGGAGGTTAAAAAAATTAAAAAATGCTATATCAGAGAATGTTATGACACAGACTAACAAATAATGTGGGTTTGTATTTTTAACGAAACTGTCAAACCCCTCCTCTCAGATTTTTTTCATGATCTCCCCCCCCCCCCCCCCGTTTTAAAAGAAAAGCGAGAGCAATTACATGTTTATTTTTCATTAAGAAAGTTATTTTAAGCTCTTTTTCTGAAATAAAAATAAAATTTTAAAAAATTTCGCTCGCAGTATTATTTCTTGTATAGTATAGCCCTTGTTCATAACCAAGAGATACTGAATATTGCTTTAAAAACATAAACGTGAGATTTTTTTTGTCATTACAAATGAATGCTGGGTCTTAAGAACTAATCTTATTAGATTTTTTTTTCTTATGAGTTGAAAATTACACTGAAATACTTGACATGTTCTTTATATTTTCATGAGCACAATGTAAGGTCACCGAAATAAACCAATATTTTGAGCACCAGCAGTTTTCTGTTGACAAAAAATCTTCTGAAAACACGTGATCGTTTATAAAAATTAAGATGTATTTCAAAAATATATATATATATATGTTGACAATTTTTGAAATTAATGAAGTTGTAGAATTTTTATTAAGGTATTATTCCACCCTGTATCCCAAACTCGTTTTTAAAGAATTAAATTTTTGAAAATTGCAAGTCGAACTTGGACACATAAAATTTTGATCAATAAACATTTATTTATACTGAAAAATGGATTCATATTTTTATCAATATGTTCTATGTTGTACAAGAAATATTCTAAACTGAAAGCAGATGCAACGAGATTGTTGTACAATAGCAGAAAAACTGTCAACTGTCTAGCACGTGGCATCAAAGAAGCCAGAAAAATGCGCTAAAGAAACGAAGTATAAACGGAGAAAAATTTAAATAATTATCGTATAAAAAATGTTAAGATGTATTTTGAAAAAAAAAAAATGCATTGATCAATTTTTGAAAATAAAGAAATTTTAGCATTTTTATTAAGATGTTATTAAATCCTGTCGCGCGAACTCGCATTTTGAGAATTCAATTTTTAAAAATTGCAAGTCGAACTGGGGCACATAAAATTTCGATCAATAAATACTTATACTGGAAAGTGTTTCTTATTTTTGACCAATCTTTTCTATGTTGTAAACTAAAAATGAAATAATGAAAACAACCGCACACTAAAAGCAGATGCAACAAGATTGCTGCACAATTGCGGAAAAACTGTAACACGTGGGATCGAAGAAGCAAAAAAAAAAAAAATAAATAAATAAATAAACCGCAAAGAGAAAATGTTTACGCTGGTAAAAATTAAAATTATTATCGTACTTTGATTGAGTTGACTTTTTATTGTTTACAATTTCGGAATAATAAGAAACATGACAAACTAAAAGCAGATGGTATAATATTATTGCACAATGACATCTAATGCACTAAGTCATTATTAAAAGAAAAACGGACAAAAATGAGGCAACTAACCTAGTGCGAAAAACAAATAGCACCCATAAGACGTCTCTATGACTTTTACTTTAACATATTCTAACAGCGAGCATTCTGCTCAAAGAGAATTATTTTAATAATGAAGGTTTTCGGGCAGCGATCGCTTAAACTAGTTTTCCGAATTTTTTATCAAATACTTTGTAGAATGACATTATTTCTGTGTGTGTTTTTTTTTTTTTTTAACTTATGTGCTGCCTGTTACTGTATGGAAATAGAAATTGAGCTATGGAGAAAAAAAGAAAACGAAAGACAGAATGTTTTCTGGAAAGTCGTCACTGCGAAAAACATCGGCCTTGCATCGGCTTTTAGATGTTTTTTACGGCCGATGGGCCGATGTTTTTCTAAAGTTAACATCTGCCGCCGATGCCGATGGCCGATGGCAACTTTGTTGAACAATCGGCGCCGATGCATCGGCGAGGCCGATGCATCGGTCGAGCCTTACTAAATAGCCCCCTAAAAAATGTCTATCATCCCAATGGCAGCTCCCTGTAAGTGTGGATATGTGTGATAAGTAACTGAACCAGAAGATTTTTAACAATATATATTTAAACAACTATAACTAAATTTCAAAAATGTAGACATCAAAACACACAAAAACTTCAACATTTAACTTATTTAAATAACATTAACGAATTAATCCAATGTCTGTGGACTGCTTGATGCTACGGCGATTGAAAGTCGTGCAATCTAGAGAAGCGAGAGTTAAAGAGTGACGTTTGATGTGTGTAGTAGTCCGTTCACTGAGAGGGTCCTTTAAATAACAATTCCGCCAGGCGGCGAAATTTGCATATTGGCGCGTACACTCCCTTTGCATTTTTTTAAGTATTGTGGAACACAAGTTGCTTTTAAATGACACTTAAATTGAAAAGCACTTTGGCCAGAACGAAGTAAACTAAACAAGTTCTCTACTGCATCCTGCGAAAATCTTGTTGTTAAAAGAAATTTGAACCCTTTCGTATCAAGAATTTTTTTTTTATAAATCAATAATTACGCCTGTCTGTATAGGTTTCTAGCTCATCTTATTATTTTTGCCAACAATTTTTAAAGGTTGGAATAACTCGATAATTTCTTCTAGAAACGAAATGATTTCTCTGTAAATTTCTATGTTATGCTTGCTCATAGCAAATACATGTGCTCTAAACGACATCAGTTGAAACCATTTATCAATTGGTTTTAATAACCATGAAGTCGTTAAAAGGGCAGGATCTTCAGTCGTTTCAGACAGAAATTCCAATCCAGCACCGACATCATGGCTCATTACAGAGGCTGCAGGTGCTACTTTTCTTTTATCAAAATGTGACAAATTAAAAGAGTTTTCCTTTAATTTTGGAGCCAGTTTAAAGTCTCTTTTGGATTGGAATTCCGCTAATTTTAGCAAATGTTTTCCACCTACAATATTAGTTGGAAGATTGTTATTTTTTTCATTCCGATATGATGATGTGAAGATTGTTCAATGAAGAGGGTCTTATATGTTTTAATAAGTGGGGAGGATCTGCTATTATATGAATACTTTCTGTTGGTCGATATGGATGAGGGAGAAAATTTCATGCAATTGGTCCTTGCAAAAGGACCAATTGCATGAAATTTCGAGCGCTTTCTACATGGATTGATTACTTGAGGACATGTCAGACTTAATATAATTGTCAATCAGCCAATGCCATCTGCCAATGACCAATGCCTCTTTAATAACATTGAAAACAATATTTTTAAGAAGTTCACCTTCTGTGGCATCTGCAGTGAAATGAAATGCAACTACTTGCTTCCATCTAATATACGAGTATATGCCTGCTAACACTAACTAATTCGTGATTGGTATTCCTATTGCCTGCTGGAAGAGTAATTTTGCCAATGTATGCACTGGTTCCCACATCGTATTCTGTGGTTTCTGTATCGTCCAGTAGCAAAATGCGTTCTTTTTCTGCGTCTTTAAAAGACGACACTTTTAGCTTTAGTAAATGAAACATTTCTTCTAGAATTCCACATTCAAAGTTCAAGATTTGTAATCTGCGCTGAAGTGTCATGACTGATGGAAAGGGAAGACCTAGTTGCAGAACACTTTCATAGCCTCGTGTGCCGCAAGAAAATCGAAGACCAAGAGCTACTTCAATGGTTTTGCTGGACCACTTTGTGTAGCACATTTTTTTCTTGTAAATGCAAGCAGTTGATCTTCATTAAAAACGCCATCCAAAGCGTTCTTTTTCGTGAACATAGTACTAACTTTTAGTTTCAGAACTTTTATTTCTGGCCGTTGGGATTTTATTACGTTGTGGGCATTTTCCAAAGCAGCCTTAAGATCTTGTACTGTGTTATCATTTTCGGGAAGTGGCTTTTTTGCAGAAATATTTTGCGCTGACAGTAACTTCCTTTTCTTAGAAACTGAATGTGAAAAAAAAATCGGGATTGCAGATCTTTTTAGAGATTTTGTTCCAGTAAGCCACTGAACTTTATCAAAGTGTACCTATTGAGATGAAAAATAATAAGGTTTGCATATAATAAAATTACGTTTTTATTTAACAGCAAAAATAGGGCTACTAAAATATTTCATAAACGCTTTAAAGGATTCAGCGTATGTAAGAGAGAGTTTAGTGAGTTACCGGTTACGAATCTAGGAATTTTGGTTTTGCCAAAGAAAGCTGTCAGAAAAATTTTGTATGATCATGTCTTTAAATTTACTGGAGTAAACAAAAATGTTTTTGCAAATAATATTATCATGAAATCAAACAGTAACTAAGGCCTAGGGAACCACAACCTCCACTGATACTCTTCAAGAATAGGGTATCAAGGAGGGCCAGGTCCACACAGCAATGTAGTAGCTTACTACATTGCTTACGGCCTTACTGTAAGGCTGGGCTAACGCCCAGCTAATCAACCTCCGGGTGGGAGTGAGCCGTCGATAAACTTCACTTACCCGTGTCCGGGGGAGGGCAGTCCTAAGGCTACGTGCTAACAGGGTAGGGGGGAGTGAAGTAGGAAAGAAAAGCAACTACGGCCTAGTGCTAACAGGGAAGGAGGTTGGAGGAGAAACTATATTCATAATGTATATAACAAACAGAATAATTAGGAAAAAAAAACAGGAAGTTTCTTTCAAAACTTTTTAACAAGTTGAAGAAAGTACAATACTTTCAATAATTTAAAAAAATCATATCAAATAATTAGCCATAAAATATTTTCCATCCCCATAAGAATAAAAGATATCTTAAACTAAACACACAAGTCATACCTACCAACAATAAAATTTTGTGTAAGGTTTCCTCTTTTAAAATATATGTATTATATATAAGCGGCTTAAGTGTCTGTCTCCGATAACTTATTGGTCGCTTGCGTAACTGTAATGCAGTTGCCATTGTTGTAACACATGTCAAATATACTAATAATCAAAACATTTCTCTAGCATTTTGAGTGAGGCATCGCTAGATTTGCAATCTCCGTTAAAAATGAATGAACGCGAATTTAATTTAATCCTTCGTTCTTTGTTTTAATTTATTTATCGTCTGCGCTTTTTATATATATTAAAGTGGCAGTGCTCTTTTTCCCAGTTTCATTAAAATTATTGTTTTGACCAGGGAGGTTAAAGAGGAGGAGCGAAATTTTTTAAATTATTTTTTAATTATTTTTTTGAAAACCACCATTAAAATTTAAATATTTTTTCTTAACGAGTAAAAAAAATTACGTTTGACAATTTGTTGACTTTTATTCCTCTTAACATGCAAAAGTATATTCTCATTAACTTAACTTCTATTATTATTCTCCTCTCTTTTTTTTCTCAAACCTAACATCCCTGGGGGAAAGATACATTTTTATTTCAAATTAGCGTATGATACATAATTTTTGCTAGCAAATACATTCTGCAAATATGTTCTTATTTCAATGTTTTGTTGATGTTTTAAGACTTAATTCAAACATTTCTTCCGAACTCATTTAAAAATTAGGGAAATTGTTGGGATGCTTACGACTTAAGAAGAATAAAAGGCTTTCCAACAATTGCGATGCATAAAACTATTTTTTATAAAAATGGGAAGTCTTTCGTAACAGAAAATAACTAATGAAACGCATTTCTAGGCAGGAACATTTAATGAGCAAAAACAAGGTCATAGCTAGCAATTTTTTTTCTAATACTTGATATTAATTCCAATTTTATATACTCTTACTTATCAGTTTTTCAAAAGTTATCAATCTGAATCCGATATTTGCTTGCTGAAGATGTAGGAAAATAACAAAATAATATATATATCTTATAGCAGGGAAAAAAGCAAGTTCTAGAATAATTATAGAAAAATACAAATGTTATACAAATTTGTTTTGTATCTCCTGAATAAGTTCTTTTACTCAACCTGAATAAAAGCTTTTTGAAAAAGAATACATGTTTGTAACATTTTTGCATCCTCTTGTATATAACCAGAACCTCCTCCCGAAATAACCAGAGAAAAATACCTCCCCCCTCTGACAAACTTAAGAATTGTATTATATTCAAAAAATAATAAATTATAGAAATATATTAATTTACTATTCAATATAAGTAAATGAAGAATTAAAAAGCTGGTTGAGTAAATCCCAAAAATATAATTTAAAAAAAACCCCGTAACCTAACCCAAGGAAAGGGGCCCTATTCTAGGTGCTTTTTATCAGCCGGAGCCAGCTGAGCCTACGTTTTTTATAGAAGTCTTCTCCTCTATTAAACTCGTTTTGATTCCTTTCTACATTCCTTACTTAATTCTTTTTTATGACAATCATTTAAATTTTCTCTCTTGCAAATAAAGTGCATCCTTGTCACACACACAAAAAAAATTGCAATAGCCTTTGTTAAATGTAGTTCACGCAAATTACCCCCAACTAGTGGAATGCTGGGTACCAACTCAAATTCTTCTATTATTTTTGAAAAAAGTTCAATGCACAAAGAGTTAATTTTCATTACAGTTTTTTCCATCAAAAGAATCAGTTCCAGCAATTTTTTTGAAGGTGCCAACAGGTAACCTTTACTTTTTAACTGGATGAGTTTATTTTTCCCATCAAAGTTTGGTTGGTTAAGAGATTGAGGCAGTTTGAGCAAGTTGTAAATCTTTTTGACGATATTTGCAACTTCTAAAGTAGCTCTCAGCGAAATTTTTAACCCAGATGCTGTATTGCTTGGTACAAAAGTACACAGGTTCTGTGTAGCCTATGTATCCCAATCGGTGAAAAATGTCAAAAAGTCGGCAACTGCCTTTAAAATTGGAGAAAATCTAAGTATATTTTGTTTTCAAATGATTTTCACTACACACTTTAAACATTCGGACAAAAATATTTTTTGGCAATTTCTTATTTAAATCTTTGAATTTACAAATTTCAAAAGAATAAGACAGCTGATGTTCTTGATAATTTAAGACAAGATAACTGAAAATTAACCTCGAGACTTTTAAACCACGTTTCTCTGAAGAAACCCACACTATAATAACAATTATCTAGAAAATAAGATACAAAAAACTTGCTTTATATGCAGGAGAGTTGATCTTCACGGCAGTTTTTCGAGTCCTGGAATTCTGGGGACGATTAAATCGTTGTTATGGACAAGCTTTATACTGGCTCCACAGTCAGCAAGTCTTTGGTGTTGGTTTTTCAGAAGTTCCATTGCTGATCCTACATACTTGCTGTAAAAATGATAAAACCATTTTGTTAATTTTAAAATAAAATTTCTCACAGGAGCAATTCTGTGTTAAAATAAATGTTCTGAACTTTATGGTACATTTTCTGAATGTGCATGTATGGCTAATAAAAAAGGGGGGGGGGGTAAATTGAGGCAAACACAAGAAGTAGATCTGAACAGATTTACTCTCCCAAAATCTTCAGTTTAAAATTAAAGGAAAAAGTTACCTCGAAACATTCATCTTTTGATAATACTTCGGATTCAGATGATGAGCCTTCAAATTGGTGCATATTTTTAAGTTAAAATCTGCCGAGTTGTCCATGATTAAAATCGCCTCCCAGTGTTCTAAATTGATAATTCTATCAGGTTTCTGAAAAATGACAATAATTGTTGTTCGAATAAATGAAGCATTTTTATGTAACATAAATAATTTATACTTTCAGCTCTTTCTTATTTGTGTCAACGTTTCTTAAATTTTTAACCAGATGCGGAAAATGTGAAACAAACCACAGCCTTCGCTTTGGGTCACAAATATGCTGACAGCTTACAGCTAGCTCATCAATTGCAAACTGTTTCCACATATTGTGATTCCAGGCAGCTCCATCTGATACTACCACATCCACAAAAAATCGATTGTTTTCTAATAGTATGATACATTCAGTTAAAAAGTGCTGAAATACAGACCCTAAAAAAAAAAAAGTTTAACACACCGCAGAAAAAAAGGGGGGGGGGAGATTTTTTTTTTTTTTGCCAATGCACTTGGTAATTCAAGTGAGTTTACCTGAAGCAGCACCTTTCGAAAGGAAACATGCAATTGATTGCACTCATTTCCCTCTAAAGCAGGGGTCTCCAAACTATGGCCCGAGGGCCACATCCGCCCCGCGGACAGATTTTGTCCGGCCCGCGGAGAGCTTGCTAATGGCATCTGGCAAAAAAGTAATCATATTTTACACCACTAGTGGACTGATTCAACTTCTTACCACCGGCAACAATTAATGATAATATGGTTTTGGCCCTTGGAATTTACTGGAGTAATCAATATGGCCCTAAGGCTGGAAAGTTTGGAGACCCCTGCTCTAAAGGGTTGAAACATCAAAACTAGTGCATGATCTCCTTTTTGTGTTTGCTGATGTTCTGGAGTGTATTGCTTAAATTCTGTGAAGCCATGCATTTTGAATGACTTTGTGTCGAAGGAGACTCTAGGCGATATTTTCATCTCATCTAAAAGCAATGCACCAAATATAAAAAAAAAATCAATTTAATTCAATCATTTGACTCCAAAATTAAAATTTCAGATTTTTAGGATTACATATAACTCAACTGGAATGTTATACCAGTTTAACACACAATTAAAGTACGTCGCTTTTTAGATGGTTCCATGCTCATGGCCTTTTCTTTGAGACATTTAAATATGGTGCTGTTAAATCTATAAATGTTTTTTATCTTCTGGAGGTATTTTCCAAGAGTAACAGCGCTGGGAAAAGCCAAGATCTTGTGAAGGCGCAAGTGAGCATACATTTTGGGGATCTTGATTCTCATTAAAAAGCATTCTTACAGCCTACTGCAATAAACACTACAATAAAAAGATTAAACTTACCTTCTGCTGCAAACGAGAGGTTTTTTTTTTTTTGGATGTTGATAAAATATTGTTTCCAATGTTTACTCTTAGGTTTTGCAAGCGGTGATTGCTGGTATCTCTCAGTATCATATGCCTTCTTTAATATTTTACAGGTCCTGTAAACTCTTATCACCTGGTTTTTGCACCAAAAACAGGCAATCCTTTTTGCTATAATCACAAAATAACACATTACGATATTTTCACCTTTTGGGTAATTGCTCATGAACAGTTCATTTTTAATCGAGAAATCCTAACAATATTCTAGAATAAAGTACTAAAAATATTGCAGAGTTAGATGTTTTCCCCCACAAGAACTTTCTTTTAATGTAACATAGTTCCCTGTAACCCAAAAATTTGCATCCAATGCGTTTAAGCTGTTATTACATTTCTATCATTTACTTTTTAAAAAGATGAAATTTTACCTTATTCTAATTTTACTTACTTTTCAGTAACCCTGGAACATAAAATATAATTATTACATTTGAAAGTAAAGTTGATAAATCATCAACTATGTTCAACTTCACACAAGTTTGGTATTTCTGCATCCTTCAGAAAGACCTAAAAAGCAACGTACTTTTAAAAGATTGAAGGACTAATTTCAGCAATAAAAAATACCAGCAAATTTACTGTAACATTTAGGTATTCAGCAAACTTTTTTTGCTGAGGTGGTTTGCTGCCATTGGAGTTAAGCATCCTTCGGAAACACAGTTCTGAACTAGTGCAGATTTTTATTACTCCAGTGGATGGGAAAATTAGTCCGCCTCTGTTTTTTTGCATCAGTAGTTTTAATTTGTCTGATGAAGACAGGATAACCTTGCAGAGCAGCAATACATTCCTCGCATATTATACGTTTTTCAACCATTCGTACAACGTATTCGGCAATGTAATTTACGACGCTTTCTGTGTATTCACTTAGTCGTTGTATTTGGGTAAGATCAGTATAATCATGATCAGTATGGATTGGCTACCGAGGCTCCATGTCATATTTTTTCATCAGTGATAAATCAAGAGAAAATGATGTTGCTGGGTTTTTTGTTTTGTCAATCTTCATATTTTCAACATTCAAAATGGAAGAAATTGTCTCCTGCGAAGTGCCATTGCCATTTTTTTCTGTGATCTTATAGTGCATCAGCAAATGCTTCTATGCAGCAATGAATTGGATTGCGGTAGGGTTATTATTCCACCCCCATGAGATCTTGGCGCATTGATGAAGAGCTCTAAATGATCCTGGCTAAATTTGTAGGTGAGTAAATATTTCAACGATAGGTTTTGTGAACCAACCAGATCATCAAAAAGCATCATTATGCTTAGAGTAATGCCATCGAACCCGATGAAGGATGTTTTCTTGGGTGTCTAATGCAAGGTGATGCCACCAGGATCTGTTAAATGTGAGACAAACGAAAGAGCTTCTGTCAAAAATGGCCGCCAGAAGTGCTTCTTCTGCTGCCTCAAAGGGGCTTTGAAATTCCTCGCCTTTGGATTCCTTGAATACAGGATGTTGAACAACCTACCAATAATCCTAATAAAATAAATTGTTTTCTCGCAGTATTTAAACTGGGAAAGTTTTAAAGACTTAAAACAAAATTCCAAAGCATCAGCAACTGGAGCTAAGAGTCTGCGCAGCCAAGTTAACTTTAATTTTTTGTTGGTGTCACTGGATATGTGCATCCCTCAACTTATTTGCTGCTCTTAAACCTTCTAGCTCCTGCAATTCATGCAGAGTTTTAATGAATTTCCAATTTATGGTGCCCCCATCAATAGAGTCCTTGAAAATTTTTAACGAAGCTCAATTGTTGCGCAGCAGCTTCAACATATGGCACATATCAAGAATAACAAAAACTCTTTTGTGTGGGTCTGCTGGATGTTTAAACCATGGCTCTGGGTCTGGCAAACTTAATACAGCCCCTAAGTACTGAGCCATAGTTAAATGGCAACTTGGGCCATCAAATGTCCCAGATGGGACAACAATATTGACATTGTGTAGACGAATCAGGCATTCAGATAGGAGGTTCGCTCTTTCGGCACCAGTTAAGCCATTGATCAGAAAGTAGGCAATGGGAAGTTTCCAGTTGCTGTGCAAACAAACAACCATAAAGATCAGTGCATTGGATGCCACTGGAAGGTCATCATCCGTTTCTGACTCAAGATTGACATAGCCTCTCATTTGCTGCCCATCAAATTACACATGATGCCGAATGCTCATTTCGTCCAGCATTAGAGAGCACACAACTTTTTCGCCCCTCTCTTTGGCAGCATCGGCTGTGGCTTTTAGAATACGAAAGGCCTCCGCTGAATATCCAGGCTCTCCTTCAATGCAGCTGTACCATTGCCTTAGAACAGAAGGATGAGGCAGAGCAAAGTTGAAAGTAGAGCGAACATAATCGTATGCCCTAGTCGAATAAAATTGTAAGGTTAAGGCGAATGCCCTTAAACTTGTTGGATATGCTTGTCTTGAAATTTTCCTATCTTTCTTCTTCATTGCTCTAAGAAGTAATTCAAAAGGATCGCCAGAAAAGCTCTTTAATACTGAGGCAGCATGATCCTCCAGCAGCTGTTTTTCTTTTAAATGATTCAACAGTTCAGCGAATGATGTTACTTTCTTCTGCAAGCGTCTAATGTGCTGCTGCTTGATCTTCAACTTTTTCTGATACATTTTTGACTTGTCTTCAAGTTTTCGCTTCAGTGTTTCAAAACCAGTGCATGAAAGATCAGTCTTGTTGCTGATGAGAAGAACTGGGTTCCGAGATATTAGAATTATCTTTTAACGGAATCTTTCTCTTTAGTCCTGAAAAAAAAAAAAAAAAGAATTTCTTTTCCTTGATATGAAAGGTAATCATAAAGACAACGGGGTATATTATTAATATATATCGTATATTTATTAATAAATATTGATTAAATTTTATATTAAAGTGATTAAATAAGTACAAGTTTGAATTTACGGCTTTTTTTGAGAAACGAGCAAAAGGCAATTTTTGAAAAATCATATAAAATATCTGAGCCAAAAATACATAATATAACTTATAGCAGGCCATTAAGCACTTCAAGGGCAACAAATGAGCAGATTTTCAGATTTTTTAAAAAATCGCTTTTTTGAGTAATCACACTTCAAAAATCGTAATTTTTGAATATTTTCAAATTTTATTAATCTCAGACTTGCAATAACATTTGATACAAAACTTCCATAACAGCACTTTGGATTGCCACCTCTGTTTTGTCGAAAATAAATTTCTTTCATAAGAAAAAAAAATCATACCATGTGATTTTTTCATTTGAAAAAAACTTTTTTTTTCTTTATCAATGAAGGCAACTAGATTTTTCAAATTAGTGTCTAAATAAAATACCATCCCGTAATTATTTATAGAAAAAAAAATTATTTGAAGCGGTTAAAAACTTTTGAAACAGAGGCCATTTTAAAAATGAGTGTTTTGCTGATTTTCTGGAAACGGCCTTTTTTGTTCCAAATTTTAAAAGGCTGTAACTAGAAATTTTTTTTTTCCTTAATCCTTTTGCGATATTTCATATGTCCCTTAGTTGTAACTACTGTAATTTTTTGAAAAAAAATCTGTGAGGGTTAGGTGACAAGTGTTAGACCTACCTGCCTGATTTGAAATGGAATGACTCGTACAGTTTTTTTTTTTTTTCCCAATGGCAAAGGATACAAACAATACACACAAAAGGACAAAAGACAACCAAAATCACAAAGAGTAAAAAGAAGACCGAAGTCATTTCTTTAAAAGTTCCCTCGCACACCAATATTTAGCAGTCTCGGTGGCAAGTCCGTGAAGTGCTCTACAGCGGTTTAGATGTTTTCGAATCATTGGTTCTTTAGAATCACACAGTCGACAATCGGGAACGTCATAAATCCGTAAGCGATATAAGTGCTCACCCAGGCAGTCGTGACCTGTTAGGAGACGAAAGAAGGCTACAGTATCGCAGCGAGGCTTGTCTTCAATTGCCTCAATATCTGCCTCACTCCAAATCTTATCTTTTATCCTTTCTCGTAGCCAGGAAAAGTTATTCATTTTCATTCTGGATTTTATATATAGTTTCACGGAGTGGTAGGACAATCCAGAACCATTTGGGTGAATCAGTTGGGTGCCTTTTTGAGCAAGGAAATCAGCCTGCTCGTTGTCATAGATGCCACAATGGCTCGGAATTCACTGGATGACAACACTTTTGTTCTTCTGAGCTAGAAGTGATGAGGTCCCGGCACTGGAGTACCTTAAACGACAATGTGTTTCTCTGTGAACTAATAGCTTGGATTGTAGCTTGAGAATCCGAGAGCAAAACAACTCTTTGAAACTTATAATGGATAGACAATAGTTGTTTCAATGCTATAAATAAAGCCGTAAATGTTATGACTCGTACATAACATTTTTGTTTTAGGGTTATGGATTTACTTAATAGTTATTCTCTGAGTTTCTCTAGTTTGGTAAGGAACTAGTTTTAAATTGAATTCAAAGTATTTTTTTTCTTTCAGAAATATTTTTAAAGAGCTTCAGACACGTGTTTTAATAGTAGATTTACCCTTTTTTTTTTTTTTTTTTGTTTAAAATTTTTGTTTTAATGAAAAAAAAAACAATGTTAAAATGACAACACATTTCATTCTAAGCAATGACATTTCATTTTAATATCTAACGTTATAATATAGTGTTTGAATAATTTTGAATAAAATTATGTAAAGTGTTCAAAAGCGTCGGCTGGACATTCTCATGTCTGAGATTCTCATGTCTGTGAGAGAGAAATTATTTAATTTCACTTGGGTTAAAAATGGTTCAGTGACATACATTGCCGGTTTCATACACAAAATTTTTTGTTCTTCCCACAATTTCTCTCGAAATAATTCTGCAATTTATGAAATGTCCAGAGATAGCGCAAGAGAATTAATTTTTTTCACACTATTTCCCCAAAGTTCTTTCGCCAATGATTGGATCCACCTGCAACGGTTTTAACCTGAAAATATATCAATGAGAGTTTTTTGCCAACAACTATACTCGCCAATCATTTTTTCTCGTATTATTTATCGCATCCATTTTAATTTTTTGATATGGGGTGGTCCTGAACAAAAAAAGAGTGAACACTGTTTTATTTCCATATCGGAACCACCTGTAAGAGTTTTAGCCTGATCACAAAGCGTTTAGCCAATAATTATACTCGCCAATCACTTTGTTTTCTCGTATTATTTACTGCATCCATTTATTTTTTAAACATGCATGTAATAAATATGGTTATATTCCATGTGTATTTTTAAAGAGGGTCTCTGTGCTAAGAGTAACCACCGTTTTTTTCCACTCATGAACGATACTAGCGCCCTCTAAACCCCCCCCCCCCCTCCGATAAATCTGCGCGCCAAAGCGTTTAGCCAATAATTATACTCGCCAATCACTTTGTTTTCTCGTATTATTAACTGCATCCATTTATTTTTTAAACATGTGTATTTTTTAAGAACACTAAACAGAAAAAAGAGTAACCACCGTTTTTTTCCACTCATGAACAATACTAGCGCCCTCTGTACACCCCTCCGATAAATCTGCCCGCCAATCCGCTGTTTTCTCCCAAACACTGTTTTATTTACATAAATCAAATAACCCCGCCAATTTAAACTAATTACCATTGTTGCCATATCGGTTTTGAATAAACAATACACGGAAAAATGGACAGCGGTGTTGCTAACGCCGAAAAAGTTTCTCCGTCACGTTTCACACAGAAAATGGACAGCGGTGTTGCCAACGCGAAAAAAGTTTGTCCGCAGTAGTTGACGGAAGCCCTACAGAGTGACTGTCACCTGTAGGGCGCCGTCTACTACTAACAGCTTGGGGCAGGAGCCTGACGCTAAATCTCGCACACGTAATTATGGACTTCGAGTATGTTAATTTCCGTCATTTTGTTGGCCAAACTATGGCTTTGGCTTTTCTGCACCCCCCCCCCCCCCTCGGCTGAAATTCGGCATGGAATTTCATTCCTGAAGCATACGTCTCCTCCAGAAAGCTTGGAACTTCTGCTCTTTTTCGAGGAGACGTACGTTTTAGGAAAATTTCGCAGGATTTCGACTGCGGACGGGGGCAGAATAGTTTTGAAAAGATCCCCTCCCTTGTACGAGCCGCCAATGTGGAGTGCACATGCCTCCACATTAAATGGCGGCAATCGTACGAGCAACTTAACGGAGGGGTTCAATAGCAGGCTAAATAAGTTAGCAAGCACGAAACATCCTTCTCTTTGGAGGTTGATTGAAGTCCTCCAAGCAGAGGAAAGGATGGACGAATTTCGGGAAATGCAATTGTCCACCGGTCAACCTTCAAAGAGGAGGCAAAAAAAAAAAAGGTGTGTGTACCTCCAAAACAGATTACGGGGAATTTTGGAGGAGTTCAACTGTCAAAAAATAAGTGCCTAAGCACTTTTACAAAGAGTGGGGAAATTGTTGCGCAAAACAATTCCTAAAAAGTAGGAAGTTGTTGGCAACAAATACATACTTTTTTTTTTACTTTGCAAAAGCTTTAACCCTCTCATGCATGTAAGCCTCATTAATGAGGTGACATACATTTTTTCTAAATTATTTCTTGTTTTTTAATAATTGATGTTTAACAATTTGAAAATTAAGCTAAATTTTTTTAGCTAGATTTTCGATGAAAAATTATTTACGTTTAACGAATTAAATATCATGTGAGTTTTTCGTGACTATGTACATATTTTGCAAATAAATATTGTCCATGTGAATAGTTTTCTTCTCTTTGAACATTTTGATCACCAATACATTTCATGACTGTGTTTATTTTATTATGTTAAAGTTTTGCACACTTGCGAGAACCTTGGGTAAAAGGAAAACAAACACAACGCAAAATTATTAATTATGAATAAAAGTGAAATAATGTATGAAGGTAAAGATAACTATAAAGTAAACCAAGTTGACGCGCCAGCAATAAGAATGTTTGGTAAATTATGAGATTCACCATTTCGAAGGACACTAATAAACTTTAGTATTTGAATTTGTTGTGATTTTGTTTTAATTTACTAAGCCATAACACTACAAAAAGGCATATTGAATTTGAAGCTACGTTCTTAAAAAAAATTTTGATAAAAATCATGTTTTTTTAATGATTTAAAACACTTGATTTAAATCACCGAACCCTGTAATTTTAATTGTGTGAAATTGTAAAACCCGTTTAAGAAGTTTCCGCTTAAGAAGCTTTTAACCTTCCAATACCCAGTTTTCTTTCCATCTCCCCAATGTTAAAATAACCCTTTTCAAAAGTTTTGATTTTATTTTTTTCCCGCTTAAAACGTTTTTATATAGGTCAATTTTTTCTTTAAAATGACACTTTAGACTTCTAAAGTTTATTTCTTTTCAAGTTGCGTAGTTATTTTCATTTCTAATGGAAAAAAGATAAGAAGGTTTATAAAAGCTGTTTTTGGTCATCTTTTTCTCAAGGTACCCTTTGCTCAACACCAAAAGTTTCAGGAAAACAAGTGGCAGAGAGGATTAGTCAGTTGTCACAAGAACGATGATGACAGATAAGGGGAAAAAGGAATATTTGTATATTTTCAGTCTAATTTGAATATTGGGTGCCAACAAAATTTCATACAAGTTTTTCAATGTTACTCAAAAGCAATGATTCCCTAACTGTGTGCCGAGGAGCCGAGAAGTCTTCAGAGGGTGCCACGAAATTTTTCCAAATAAACTTCAAAAATCGTTGGAAGTTTGTTCGTTATGAAGCTTTAGCAATACTTCGCAGTGCCCTGTAAAAAAAACGAGGGTTATGCAATCCAGGTGCACTAGCTTTAATAATTTTCATACGTTACCTTATAATTAGCAGGGGTGCCTACTAGGGCGGAGCAGAAATTTTGTTTTTGGAAATTGCTTTTACGTGAGGGCTGAATAGTTGTGGGGTGGCATGAGGAACATACACACAAAATTTTAGCTTAATCAAGTAATATCTTCCGGTTATTAATCCAACAGATTTTTGGTAACATCATTCAGCAGGAATGTTTTTGACATACTAGCCAATTGAGGCTACATGCAATACACATTCCCAACCACTCAGGAAGAAGTCGAAGAAATAAAACTTGGGTTTTACTCTTCATATGGATTTCCTGGAGTGGTGGGAGCAATCGATTGCACACATGTTGCGATCGTTTCGCCAAATGAGAGAAACGACTCAGTCTACGTTGTAAATGGCTCTTCCTATGTTAATCGGAAGGTGTACCATTCAATTAATGTCCAATTGGTAAGAAACTTTGAGATTGTTATGATATCGTTTCACTCCCCTTATGTGTTTGTTTTAGAATCCCACATAAATGATTAATTCCTCTTTTTAACTTAGAATTGAGTATACAAAAAATTATCTTGTGAAGTTGCATGACTTTAAAAGTAGTGACAGAGCCTTTTTGCAATATATGAAACAGTTGAATGTTCCGCAACTTCATAAATTTTAATTCTGAACTAATTACCTAAAAGTCAAAATTCATATATAACTGCATAGCAAATATGTTGGATTAAAATTTTTATCAATGTTCTTTATTGATTAAAAAGTTTCTTGATTAAAATTTTATAAAAGAAGAAATATTTCCAAGATGTCTGAAAAACGAAAAGAAAGGATAATTAATGAAAATCAAATTAAGAACAACTTATCAATGTATTATAGTTTTTTCTGTTACTAGGAATATCCTAGTCAGAAACGAGTGTTGCTTAAAGCAAAAGTTTGCTAAATAGCGTAAAAGCTTCATGCTTTTTTTTCCTGCTACAATTATAAAATGTTGAATGTGGCTATTTTTCTTCTGCATATTACAGTAGAACTTGGATAATTCGAACGTCTTTAATTCGAATTTTTCGTTAATTCGAAAATTTTGCTTGGTCCCTTGAACTTTGTATTCAAATCAATGTTAAAATTTTTGGATAATTCGAAGCTTAACTTCTTTAATTCGAAGGTTTTTCTTATCCGAAATCGACAAAATTACGTTGAAATACTTTTTTATCTGCTAAAATTTTACCCTACTTGTTTGTTTGCAGTAAAGGGTAGATTTGCGAGATTTTTGTTTTGCTTTCTATTGTGAAAGTAATCCCTTTCTCTTCAATTCGACACGTGACTGATTATTGGTTGCTCGAATGGCCAGATCATCCATATAAAATATTTTTTGTCTTTGTTAAAATCAAAAGACTGAATCCAGTAAGGCAATCCGAAATTTCTCAACTTTTTTTAAACAGTAGTAGGTAATTTTTTATATAATGTTAGTACTTAACGGAAGAATATTTTGAAAAAGTAATACTCTACTTGCATGTTCCTGATTTCTGCTATAGTTTTTATCTTTTATATTATGTACAAAATAAATTTTATTTTGTTGACAAATATAATGTTTAATTATTTTACATGCATGCTAGACATTTTACAGAAAAGATTTTTGACGTTGTTTTTGACGGAATAAACATTCTCGGCAATCGTGGGCCTTAAATTAAGCTACAAAAATTAGACTTCTGTAATTCGAAGTTTTGGATAATTCGAAGTTTAGCTGGGGTCCCTTCAGCTTCGAATTATCCAAGTTCTACTGTAATACCACCTTGCTAAAGTTTCAATCTTCAAAATCATAGCTATGAAATTTGCAGTCGGTATTAAAATGGTTCAGGAAACAAAACGGTGATTGAAATTAGGGATGTGCCGAGTACTATCCCATTACCGAGGAGTTATAAGAATTTAGTAATTATTTTTAAATCTTACTAATATTTAATTAATTTATAACTGATTAGTGCAATAATATGGAAAAATAAATAATGGTTTAAAACACAAGTTTTTCTACATTTTCTGGAGAGACGCGATTTCTTTTTTCATTATAAATGTCTTTTAATGTCTTTTTTTATTCACAATTACTCGTTATTTGGTCCTCAGCGGAGTAGTAAATTGCTGAGTACTTGGCTACTCGGTACTCGACCAAAGTGCTACTCGGTACATCCCTAATTCAAATTATGAGTACGATGTTAGAGATGAATTTGACGGCAGCTTGTTTCTGGCAAGCACAAATTTCTCATATGAAAGACGTGGTTAATCAAAGTTGTAGATTCATGTCTTGGGCATAGTATGAACAGCACATCTATGCGCGAACAACATATTAATGTATGACTCATACTTTATGAAATGAATGAAGCTCTTTCACTTCTTCTTCGAACTTCAATTCTTTTAATTCTTGCTACTGCTCGGTATTGGCTGAGTACATGGTCAAAATTTCCGAGTCTTCAAAAAGAGAGTCGCAGAGTCTTCTAAGCTATTTGCTTTTTTATATTATTTTTTAATATTTAACTGAATTCATAGCTTTTGAAACATTTGCTGTCATGTTTGTCTGTATTTTATACCATGTAATTTATTGAAATGTAGGAAGAGATCTTCCACAGATCATAAGAATATAAGTGTTGGTAATAGGTATAAAGTTTGTTTCTGGAAACATCATGCACCCTGATACATTATTTTCCCGACAGCAAATTTTTCAAATTGAATTTCAAAGCATATAACTTGTGACGAGAATGAAATATTCCTTTCTATCATTTCAGGTGATAGTGGTTACCCACTCGAGCCGCGGCTCATACACCATTTGCAGTCACGGAAAATTCTGCCCAAGACCGATACAATCGGAAGCATGCCTCTGCAAGATCTTGTGTGGAAAGATGCAATGGCGAACTGAAGGCACGCTTCAGATGTTTATTGCGCCATAGAACTTTACATTACCAACCAGATGTTGCTTCGAGGATGATTTTGGCGTGCTGCGTCCTGCATAATATGTGCATTCTGCAAAAGGTTGAGTGGGAAGGGTCTGAAGAAGGCCCTACCATTCAACCCCCTACTACGCAGCCTCCATATGCGACTCCTATTAACATCTTAGAGGCTGGGAAAGGAATAAGAAACAGAATTTTCTCTAATTTGTAATGCAGTGCCCATAAATTAGCTTGATATTTCTCACTTTCTTTTTTATTTTCTTTCTTTTTTTATTTATTTCATTACTTGTTAGAATTTTTGCACCTCTTGTTACAGTTTACGTTATAACTACATCAGGGTGCAAAAAGAAATTATTCATTTTTTAAAAATCAGATATATTATTATTTTGTTTTACTTTATTTTTTAAAATTAAGTAGCTTTTTTTTTTTTTTTTCAATAATCCTTATAAGCATGGCTTGTCTGAGAAAAATGCAATCACACCCTTTTTAAATGCAATTATCATCTGTAAAATTTCACTTTGTTAAAACTATTTTTTTCCATTCAATTTATATTAACAGTAAACATTAACATTTTTCTTTGGTTGTGAATTAATCGATTTTAACCATGCTGTCTGGTTATTTCATGAAAAAACCGAATTGTTCACTTTAACTTTTTATATACTAAATTGAATTTTGTATGTAAATGAACCTTTTTCATACAGCTGTTTAGAAAGTGACAAGAACTTGTGACAAGTAGAGATTCATTTTAAATAAAGTAATTTTATTTGCATATTAGATTACAATATGGTTTTTTTCAGCCAGAAGGAGCAATATATTTGTTTGTTTTACAGATTCCTCTGCCAACACATTGACTGCGTTGGTTATTTGCCGAAGCACCGATACCTTTTCTTCTTCGACGGAGGCAAATTTTGTAGCCAATTTTTTGGCTGCGACTGCCCTCTGTTGGGCACTCTGTCTCCTCTTCCGTCTAACTAGAAACAGAAAGAAAAAAAAACATTCCTCATTAAGTTAAAAGTACTAGTGCAATCAGAAATTTATTTTTAGAGGGATATTCAGTTTAAAACTGTATGGTTTAATTTCTGATATGTTTTTCTATGACATAGCAGAGGAAATGAACTGATGATCAATATCTATTATAGCCCCTAGTGCAGTGGTGGGAGGGCAGCATCCCCCTCTTTTTTTCCCAGGGCTACACTACTGCACTAGTGGGTCAAAATTTACCAAAAGATTTGAAACTAAACAACATACACAACCCTGAAAACCAATCGGCAAAAAAGTTGAACACATTAATATTTTTGTATCTTAAAAAGTAGTGGCCCATGTACTACAGAACCAAAATCTCCTGTCCTTGATAATACTAAAAATTATACAATATTGGAAAAATTAATGTGAGATTACATTAATGCTTTCATGACCCACATTCTTTACTGAATATTGTGCATATGAAGAGATCAAAAAGTAAAAACTAGATAAAAGATTGCAAGAGAAAATTAATATTTACACACAAATGTTCTAAAACTGTCAAGTATATTGTGACTACAACAGCGGTCGGCAACCTAAATTGACTGAAGATTTACTTTCCAAGTTCGGCGAGCACCAAGATCGACTCCATGAACGGGGGGGGGGGGGGGTTATACACTATTAATAGGACATGTTGGGATTGCGTCTGTCTGCAAATTGTAGGATAGTTCTTGTCATCTACGACGTTCTGCGGGGAACATGATGGCGCACACTCGATAACCTCCACAATATCCGCAGGTGGCACTGTGATGGAAGGCTGGAAATAAAAGAGGAAAAATTACTTTTGCTTCTAAGAAAGGAAATGTAAGATTTTTTTTTTAAGCAGTGACTTTAAGTTTTTTTTCGACTCCGTTGAAAAATACTTAAAAACAGAACAAATATTCTAACAACAGATGTTTTATATAGCTATCTGCTAGTGAATCTCTTCAACTAAATATTCTTGCAAAATTTAAAAAACCAAACAAATTTCTCTGGTGACCAGAGCAAAATTGGGAAATCTAACAGAAATGGCATATTTGCAAAACAATAGAACTTATCGTATACAACAAACTTTTTGGTACATTAATGAATATTCAATGACAAAATAGAGGAAAAACTTCCTAGCTTCTAATTAGGAACTTACCACATGAAGCAGTCCTGCTCGGGGAAAGGAGGTCTCCCCAAGTACGGAAACCCATCCTATTAAGGCCAGGAGCCTTTCATCTAGCGGTGACAGCTTATCCATTGGTGCACAGCCACCACTCGTTTTCATCTTTTTTCTCTTGAATTCTGCAGCTCGGTGTCTAACATTGGATTTCCAATCCGTCCACGACTAGAATCAATGAAAAAATTAAATAAAATAAAAATTAGGGTATATGAAAAAAGAAAAAGCTGTATGAGACATACAATCATAATTTTATACTCTCAAATCCATACAACTTCAACAATTCAGGGATTTAAGGTTTGTTTACAAATTGCAACATTACTACTATTATCTTCTCAGAAACCATAATTAATAAAGGAAAATGACATGATCATGTCTAGTAAAACTTTTCTCAAAAGCAAGATTATGTATTTTTGATGCATTATTTTTGTGTCTCTATATAGATAAAAATGATGTCGCAGGAACCAATGAAATCGTAACGGCTAATCTGAGCGAGATTACATCAGCAGTGTAAGCGTTTAAAATTCAAACGATGGTGTAACTCACGCAATTACTATGTTTTCCTTTTATTGGATTTCATTAAACTACTTTTACAGATAAATATCTAAAGTGGCGAGTATTTCAATAACAAACTCTTGGCCCTAATTTTTTCCATACATTCTTATTTTAAAATTATTTTTCCCAAGGAAAACATTACCTGTTTAAGCTTTTAAGTTATTTCTGTGTCACCAAATAGGACAACATCTTTACACACTTAATAAAATATGCAATAAAGGTTTAAGTACTTATTTTTGTTGTCGTCCCCTAGGTATCTTTATAATTTTTGGTTTATTTTTACTTGCGATCCTGCGTGTGAGTGTGCTCCTTTTTTGGCCATTAATACTTTTAGAATTTACCGAAATATCTCTGTTAAAAAGTTATTGGTGATTGATTGCTACAGTTCCAGACATACATGTATGCATAAATATATACACTATACAGGATGTTGATTAAAATGTTGATAAATATGTTAGTAAACAGCTGATAACTCCCAACAGAAATACCAAGAATTTAACAAACACTAAACGAGCTGGAAAAATCTCGTTTGCCAACAAAACATTCCCTAGAGAGAATGGTGGAATTGGAGTTAATAGATTTCGTTATTGGGAGATTATACTGCACTTATGTCATATTTTCTTAGCGTCTTCAAATGTGTGCATGGTGCAATATTAATCGTAAAAAAAACTAAAAATGTGCAGCCGAATGTAAATTTTTTGTAAACGAAGATACACAAGCACATCAATGAAAAAGCTCTGAAATCTTTCTCACAGTTCCGAATATCGAAAAGCATGCATTTTATGGGGAAAATACGCATTAAAATTACAAGAAACTAATTAGAAAAATATGTGAACTAACTTTTTTCCACTGCTCACTGTTTTTTTGCGAACCCCATCCATCAGCATTCAACTTTACAGAAAGTACATCCCACAGCTCTTTTCGTTTTTGTTTCGTCATCACGTTATTTAATTTGTTTAGAGAAAAATCTCTGTTTTGCTCCATGAATTGTAGCATAATTTCCATTTGATTCATGGACATTGGTTTTGATCGTTTGTTCGACGCCATCGCCGGTTACTGCAGTAAATAAAATTACACCAATAGCAACAAACAAGCGTGGAAAAAAGCACGTAGAAAAACGATTCCGATAACGATACAAGCTTGTCATTGGATGAGAGGCAATCGGATTACTTAATGAGGAGGAGGAACTTCCTCCGCTTTTTTAGACTCCCTGGTTCATCGTAAACAAACGGCGATTGTTTAACTGTTTTGTTGGTAGAGCGCTTGGTCGTGTGATGTGGAAGGTGCTTTGTGAAAGAATATCATACTTATAGTTCTGTTTGGAGTGTAATTAATTTACTTTTATTATTATCTGGGGTATACTTTTGTGACTCTTTATTTCAGTCAATTATATGTTCCAAATGAGATATTTGGGCTAAATGGATCCGAAACGGAAAAATGAGGACACTTCTCATGAGCCGTTAAAAGAAAAGACCAGCAAAACAAACGAATTCGTATGGGAAGCAAGCATTCCAGCAAAAGAAAAAATAAAACAAGCAATTGAAAATGGAGCAAAAGAAATAAAAATTGTAATATCCGGAATTAACAATACTATAGTTAAGATAAAAACAAGAAATTCCATGAAGAACTAGAAAAGTTGGTAAACAAGGAAGATACAGTAAACATCACAAGGAACCAAAACATAGTAATAAGCACAGAAAATGTTAAGGGGACTCGGCACCTAAAAATCCACCTTCTCAAATTGAACATAATTCAAGGTGTATTGACTGGTAATATATGTTTATGAATCTAACTTGATGTGCTATAGGAAGAAAAACATAAAAAAAATAGTCCAAAAAATTAAAAATTTAAAAAATTTCACAAAATTTAAAATTTTTTTAAAACGCTACTCTTTTTTTTAAATGGGAGATTTTTGCCTGGACGTTTTTTACAAGAAAGAACAAACTAGTCTCCTCAATTTGTAGTATGGAATTTTTGATGTATTTATTAGTTCTTGAAAAAACAATTTTAAACTGAAAAATCTAAGTATTGCAAGATTTTTTAAAGTTAAATCGCATTAAAATAATTTCTAATAAATTTATCAAAATTACATTTAGTTGAACATTTGGAACAAGCAATAAAAATTTCAAGTGAATAGATACATATTTGAAAAAGCCTTAGCATTTTAACTATCACATAGTATGCATAGAAGCGAAGCTGAGAAAAAGCCATTTAAAGTTTTTGGTTAGGTAAAAACGTGTTAAAATGCTCATATAAAATCCAAAATAAGATATTTTAGAGTGTACGTACGACTTTGAAACTTTGCACAAGCGTTCTCTAATATATAAAGTATAATTTGAAGCAAAAATCCTAAAATCGAGATTTTGACTGATTTTTAGTGCCGAGTCCCCTTAAAACAGCAAACAAGGTCCTCCAACTGAAAAAATTTAACGACATTGATATCAGCACCAGACTTATAGAAGAACCAATAATCACAAAATACGTTATCAAAGGTGTTGACACCTATATTCCGCTAAATTACCTCGCTCAAAAGCTAAAAGAAGACCAAATAGCATTCACAAAACACTTAATAAGATTCACAAAACGACGGTTTAGTGAACCCACAACTACGGTCCTTTTAAAAGAATTGGGAAAAACGGATAGAACATACGTCACTCTCGGGCGTATAAGGTATAGACTTGAAAAATACATTGAACAGCCAAAACTGTTACAATTGCTTGAAATACGACCATATCAAAAAATTTTGCAAGAGCCAAACTCGATGCCCAAACTGTGGGGACAACCATGAGAACTGTAAAGCGCTCCCTAAATGTCTACATTGTGGAGGGGATCGCGCAACGACAGACAAAAACTGTTCTCACTTCAAAGGATTAGTCAAAAAGGTTAATAGTTCCACGACCACCACTACGAAATCTTGGGCACAAGTTACCGCCCCGACTACACCCAGCATTAACACCACTTCCCAAAACGTATCTCCCACGATAGATGATACGAGTAGAAAACTAGAGGCAGTAATCCTTGAAAAAAATAAGGAAATAGAACGGTTAAACGAAACTCTACAAAAAGTGATAACGGAACTTAACAATTTAAAAGAAATCATCAACACCAATTGGATCAGAAGAGTCGATATCGACCTAGACTGGCTAAAATCAAAAATATATGCCATAGAAGGGAAATCTTATGGCTTTCTTGCCAGCCCCCTTCCGTTTAATGATAATATGGACTTTTCTAATACTGAACAAGAGACTAACAACAACTTCGATGACGAATATTAATTCTCCACGTATTGCTTCCCCTCTGGAACCCTTCCTTATCAATTGGAATATACGCAGCCTTAACGCCAATCTGGACTATTTAAAGTTTATTATCACGTGGACCAACCCTCCTTTAATATGCTTTTAAGAAACATGGCTTCCTGAAAGTAAAGTACCATCCCTCCATAATTATGTATCTTTTGCTGCAGAAAAGAACTTCCCGCACAGAGGAGGAGGATTATGTACATACGTACGTAAGGTCATTCCCTCCCACCTCACTTTCAAATTTGCCTCTCCGAGTATTGAAATATTGGTGGTTACTATTGTTTTTAATAAACTCTCGTTTAACATTGTTAACTGCTACAGAGCCCCTGGAGTCCTCAACGACTCAGTCATCCATGAACTCAAAAACTGGGATTCCAACATGGCAATATTTACAGGTGACTTCAACGCCCGTAATCTCGAATTTGGGGACCGAATATCTAACCCTAGTGGAGTTAAACTTGCACGATGGATCAAAGACTCAAACCTGATAATTCTTAACAACAAAACCCCAACCAGAATAAACAAAGGCAAAGACGATGGGATCTTAGATTTAACAGCTACAACTAAAGAAATAGCAATAAAATTCAGTTGGGACAGACTCGATGAAAGAGGACAAAGCGACCATTTCCCAACTATCATGAGTCCCCAAACAAAGACATACACGAACTGGTCCAAAGTAACGGAAACTCTACATGAAAAATGCGCTGTAATGCCTCACCTTCCAGATATCAATACACAAAACGAAAACCTAATAGAAGTCATGAAAACGGCAGAAAAATTAGGAACTACACAAATTAAATACAAAGATAACAATCCCATATTAAAGTGGTTCAACATAGATTGTGCCAGAAAGAAAGCTGTAAGGGAGAAATACAAAAAACAACTAAGAAAATCTCCGAGCCTCCAAACATGGATTAATTATAAAAAAGCAAATGCCACATTCAAATTAACCATAAAAAAAGCAAAAATATCTTTCTGTTAACTACAAACTAAAAAATTCGAAAGAGATATTCGGATCACTTAAAAAAATTAAACAAATTCTCACAAAAGAAATAAATGAAAATAATTTAATTGAAGTAAACGGGAGCAACATCACAGAAAAAGAAGATCAAGCAAACCTGTTCGCAAAACATTTTACACGTAAAAAAGATGTCAGGTCAGTTCCAATAACAGAAGTAGTGGAATCTCTAGTGAACCTATCATATGAAATATCACAGGAAGAATTGGAGTTGGCACTCAAACCAATGAAGAACAAAAGTCCTGGATCAGACGGCATAACCATTAAAGCCATAAAATATCTCCCTTTAAATGGAAAACAATTACTAAGAGACATTTACAACAGAAGTATGAGTGAAGGAATTATCCCCAGAATCTGGAAAACTACCAAGCTTATACCAATCAAAAAAGGTTCCAAAAATGCTAAGCTATTAGAAAGTTACAGACCTATTGCACTTACACAAGCTACAGTGAAACTGCTGGAAAAAATCATCCTGAACCGCATCTCCCCTTGGATACAAAAATATAATATTTTACCAGAATTTATCTATGGCTTTATTTCAGAAAGAAGTAGCAACGAATACCTGTACGATTTCATCAAATATATGGAAAAGGGCAGAAGAAGGAAGTCATATTTACGCCTTTAGTGTGGACTTAAAAGGGGCCTATGACAACGTCAACATATCAAAATTAATCAATAAACTAAAAAAGACAAATCTTGATCGCAAACTAATCAACTGGATAGAAATATTTTTAACTGATAGAGATGGCTTCGTACAATGGAGAGGAGCAACTTCTCATATCCAAAAATCTGATTGTGGCCTGCCACAAGGTTCTATATTGTCACCAATTCTATTTAATATCTATTTATCCGATTTAGGAAAATATATCACCAATGCAAAAATCTTTGCATATGCCGATGATGTCATCCTCTTGATCTCAAATCAGAACAAAAATTCAGCAGAAGAACAACTAAAGAAAACTCTTGGACAAATGCAAAACTGGACATCCGACAATGAAATGACAATAGCTACCGACAAATCAACCTTAATAGATTTTTCACCAAAGAAAGAAAAAAATAAGAATTCCTTTTCCCTAAATAACGAAATAATTACTTGGAAAACAGAACAAAAAATACTGGGAGTAATCTGGCAGAACAATTTGAAATGGAATAGCCACACTAAACACTCAGAAGCCAAAACTAGTAAAACAATTAATGCACTAAAATGGCTCAGCAACAGAAACACAGGTCTAAACAACAAAGGACTGATTAAAATCGCAAAACAAGTCTTGGTCCCTCAATTAGACTATGGAATAATCATTCGGACGAAAGACAATAAACGGAATCGCAAAAAAATTGATACGATAATAAACATCGGAATAAGAACGGCTTTAGGATTAAACACCTTTGCCCCAAATGATTTCATCAGATACCAAACAAAAATTGACCTGACTCAAAGTAGAATACACTGGAAATCTATTCAATTTTTATGCAAACAACACTTCAAAAAAAAACAAGAAATGCCGATGCAAACCAAGGAACTGGAAGGAGTGCAAGGAAAACGAAATAGAAAAATTAATACGATTAACCTATGAGAAAATAGTTGAAATGAATCGTATAAAATAAAACCCTATCCTGCAAGAAAACCTAACTAGCCCAAATTATGACAAAAAATTTGATATTGTGACCGAAGATGAAGCTTTCCAAAAATCTAAAATCAACTCGGAAATTCAATCTCACTTCCGGATCTTCAAAGAATCCAAAATAAATCACCAGTTATGGGCAACGGATGGTTCAAAAATTAAAAATACCGCTATTGGAATCAGTAACAAAGCCCTAAATGTAGAAAGAAAACTCAAAATTCTTCCAATATGCTCTGTCTTTACAGCAGAACTCACGACTATATGGTACACAGCAAAATATCTTTTAAACAAAAACCAACCTGCAACCATAATCTCGGATAGCCTGAGCGCCTTGAAGGCTCTGAGGAATCCCAAACACAACGAAGACCCATTTAATATCCTCTACCCGAAAACATTTGGAACTATTTAACAATCATAACACAGTACAACTATACTGGGTCCCGGCCCACGTTGGAATAACAGAAAATGAGATAGCAGACAACTTAGCCAAAAGCGCTGAAGAAAACGATTTGACTCCAATGTTACCAATCTGTACCTTCTTAGACATGACGAAATTCCTCAACAAGGAAAAAGAAATAGAACGAAACAATCAATGGAAAAATTCAAAATACCATAACAAATAGAACAATACCTATAGATAAACAAATTCCTTGGATTACGAATAGAAAAACAGAAATATCATTAAACCGTATCATCACCAACTCCCTCATGACCAGAAACAAACTATTCCGCATCAAAAAAGCCGATTCCCCAAACTGCACAAAATGTAAAACTGAAGAAAGCCTCACACACCTTATATTTGATTGCCCAACACATAAAAAATTCAGACAAGTTATTATGTCATTCCTCAACGAATACAAGAACCCAAGAGATTCCTTCTGTTGCTTTGAATTGTTCTTGAATCCTTGCTATGGACATTTACTTTCCTCGTTCGCATCTCACGTGTTGCATAATTAGTTACAGTAGAGCCTCGGTTATTCGAGCCCCGACTAACCGAGTTCCCCGAGGTACAGTTGCCCTTGAAAAAAAAAATTTTTTTGGCCGAGTTCCGTTGAATAGAAAATATATATATGTATATATATATGTGTGTGTGTGTGTGTAGAGTGTGAGGAGACCTCGACTGCAGCGCCATCTGGCGGAAAGCAAGGAAAGCGAGTAGTTCTGAGTAAGACTCCGTCTTGTGTGGACGTTTAAGCACTGCGGTGCTTGAATAGTGTTGGTGTTCTTATTCGAAATTTGTTCTGTAAATAGTTAAGCGTTAATATGGTCATATTTTATATCTTTATGGTGAGTCGTTATTCAAGTAACCCCTAGACACAAGCAAAGAGCCTTTGCATTAGAGCCACACAGGATCGATCTATCGCTCCCTGATAGCGAATGCCAGAAACAGCGTCCAAATGTTAACCACCCTTTTGCCAATGCCAGATACTGTCCTGTGATTGGATAGCATGCAAGCATGGTTACCCGAGAAAAAATTTTAGCGCTGTTTAGGAGAAAAATGCGTAACTTACTAGTTTATTTGCCGATTTTTAAAAATTTATCTGGCAAATAATGTTTTTTTTTTTTCTCAGGGCTGGGCCAAACTAGCTGCTGTTGCAAAGAAAATGTGATAAATGTTAGACAATGACATTACGTTCTGCATAGAAAAGTAAAAGGGGAGGAGCGAAATCTTCACTATCTAAAACTAGCATCGTTTCTTTCACTTTCCTAGAGAACGCTTGCACCGTTATACTCCCATGAGTAGGAGCCAAATCAATGTTAATGATACTATCTGTCTTTCTTTGAGAAGCTGCTGTTTAACGCGAAACTTTTTCCTACTTGAAATTGATGTTAATCATCGACAAACACTATGAACTAAATATGGTTTCTATCACAGTAAAATTACTTTTGTAGACAGAAAGGCCGACCGAAGTTACCACGCGATTTGCGCTCTGCAAAGATTCTTTTACTGTTGATAAGAAAATGTCCATTTCTCTAGCTCCTATTATGATTTTTTTTCTCCTCTTTCTTTTTCTCAAACCTAACAACATTCCTGAGGGAAAGAGATATATGATCCTTTCTAAGTTTTGGAACACAAAAATAAAAATTAGTGCTTATATATGTTTATAGCAATGTAAATAATTAATTCTTAGTACGTTAGTTTTGCTTGCAACTATATACTGCACACACGCAAAATTGGTGCAGTTATATCCAATGCGAAATTGGTGTTATAATCATCGACTAGCACAACGAACTAAGTATGGTTTTCGTCCCAAGGAAATGAAAT
Organism: Octonoba sinensis; assembly: GCA_038502835.1. Lineage (NCBI taxonomy): Eukaryota > Metazoa > Arthropoda > Arachnida > Araneae > Uloboridae > Octonoba > Octonoba sinensis. The sequence continues at coordinate 83,645,437 of CM076605.1, read as the reverse complement.
GCAGTATTTTTGCGGAAAATGTTCAATTCATTTCTACTTACCAATTCCTCGAATTTAAGAATTAATAAACTGTGTTCATTTGAAATTTTTTGCGATGCATGATATGTTTTGTTTGCTATGAATAAAAAATTTTCTATTTATTTAAATTGACTAATAAGCGTGTTGTAGAATTAATTATCTGAACAATTATTTACCTAAGCATTTTTGATAGTAACAATAAATATTTAATATGTTTTGCAGCACATAAAAAATTCGACTAGTTTATTCATTAAACAATTAAACAGAAATAATTTTTCTCCGTACGCTACTTTGACCGAGTAATATATGTATATATATTTCAAATGCTATTGATTGTAGCTGTTTTAGTTTTTATTTCATTTAATTCATTTATTTATTTTTATTCTTGATAGCTTTTTTAGAGAAATGAAAAAAACCTTTCGTATGCGGGCCGGGGTCTCGTGGCATTTTGCCAGCTCTGCCAAACTGTAGTTATGACACGGTTTGTATTACAAATGTTCTGATTTATATATAATTTTTATTTGCATAACTCCTTTTTAAACTTTTCTTCGCTCATTTTCATCGATAGATTAAGGTCCACTTATCAATTTTAGAAGAACGTTCGATTGCCCACGCCTTTAAAGGAATGTGCGCTAAGAAAAGAAGTTTTTTAGCTGACGATGCGGTAACAAAACGGAGCGTTGTGATGTCGCTCCAGTCTTAGTAATAAATCTGTACATTGGCACAGCACTGCAGAGGTTCTTCTCTCTTTACTTCACATAATATAAATGTAAAAAAAAAAATCAGAGAGAAAAAGTATATTTTTGAACTTTGATGGACATTTGTGAGCGTCAGTTGTGTAGTCGAAGGGGGACGGCGTTTCCCTACCTTTTTATTTTAATACAAGCGTTCCCCCAAACATTTTACATTTTAACATCAGAGCTGCCCCCCCCCCCCCACTTTTGATTTCAATTGCTTATCTTCTTATGTTTTCTTGCGCCCCCCAACTTTTTTTTCAGGACTACACCACTGGTGAGCATAGCAATGATAATGATTAGGTGTGTACTTAAGTTGCATAAAATGAGATTAGGTTCACAACAAAAACATAGGTAGCATATAATAGTAAAAAAATTAGTTGTTAGAATTCTGTAGAAATGACCCCACGCTATTTTGTCTTAAAAGTGTAAATGCCCAAAAAAGATTCCTTTTAAGTTTAAACTTTTAACTGGATGTTAATTTAAACCTTAATGAGCAGCGATGTTTTCGATAAAAAATGAAAACATTGAGAATACAAAACAAAGAAACTTAAAAATGATGTAAAATATTTAATCTGCTCTAAGTGTTTTTATTTTGACTTTAACCAAAATGTGTGACTTCACATTTCGTCGCCCTTGTCCTTACTTTTGTGGCCCCTACGCTAGTGGCTAGTCAGTCTGATTTCTTTTGTCTTCTGTGCTGTATGTTTCAAAATGGCGATGGCATCGTAAAATTTATTAGCCGATAAGTTTGAAAATACACACGAAATCTATTGAAAGCCATTTGGATGCTATACTTTGCCGAGTGCAGACCTACTTTCATGGTGCTCCACACAAACCCTGAGTTGTGATGTGTTTAAGTACGAATTTATGAACTTATTTTAAATTCGTAGCTTTTAAAACGACTCCTGACGTGATTCGATGATGGGCTCCAGGAAGGAAGGACAATTTTCCCCTGAGAATACCAGTTCTGGATCAGGTTATGATTCCCTTTCTACTCTTTTGTCTGTTCGTAATCTAAGCCTAACGAGTGTTAACTTGTTCTTACTTAATAACCCGGATCCACAAACGTGTGATCAAATCTCCACGGAGTTTGATGATGTTCTCCGGGAAGCTAAATTGTTAAATCTATCTATTGATGATAAATTATTATTAAATTATATTTATGATATTAGATTCAGAACCTATCAAATTAGTGCTCGTTTTACTATCGAGACGTTGATGGGCGAAATAGAGACCCTTAAGGTCCAAGTTATTAATTTAGATGCAGAAGTCAGAACTCTCAGAGTTCGTAACTACGAAATTGAAAATAAAACAAGAGATGAAACTGTGGTTAGTACAAAAAGAGTACGAAGAAAATTCTCATTCATAAGGGTATTAAATACCGTATACAAAGGCTTGTTACTAACTCTTTCGAAAACTCAACAGTTGTTATTACACTTAATAATCTCAATATTCAAGTTTGCTTTATCTCCCACCCCAAAACACACTCCAAATTAATGAACTTGAATATTTACTTACCCAAAACTCTCATACCCTTGTAATGGGGGAATTCAATGCTGTTCATCGCGAATGGAGTGTGGGAAGTAGAAATAATAAAAAAGGTTTTAGTATTAAAACGCATGATTGACAATAACCCTAACTTTAAAATGTACTCCTGATGGAGCCACCCATTTTACGCTAAATCGGTCTTGCACCACCATTGATTTTAGTATAGGCACTAATATGAATTGGAACTGCCGTACCACCTCTCTCCATGATTTATCTTAGGACCACAACCCAGTTATGTTTGAATTTAACATGGATACTTCAATAAGTTACCCGCCGCCTACGGTTAAGACTATTAACTGGGACAAATCTTGAGGATCTCACTCAAAACTCCCCGCGGATCCACTGTACTCAAGAAATTAACCCAGCTATTCAATTTATAAATAATAAAATTCATGAGGCAAGGGAGGTCGCTACATTTGTTAAACCTATTAAATTTAAACCACGTAGACTCCCCTCCTACATCGTTAGTACAATTAAATTAAAGAACCATTATCGTAAGCTTTGGAATTCTACTCAATATCCTCCTTATAAAAATTTTCTTACTAATAAGATTAAAAAACTTATTGCTGAATTCCGAAATAATAAATGGAATAATTATCTTAACTCCTTAACCCCGGATAATAACTCCTTATTTATGGCCACTAAAAGGCTTAATAAATCTAAGTTTACTTTCCCTCCTCTTCACGGATTGGATGGGATTAAGTATGATAATGGCGACAAAGCTGAAGCCATTGCCTGTTCACTTGAAGTGCAATTTACTCATAGTGTGGAAAACTATAATAATAACTTCATTGATCATGTAGAGGAACAGAATGAGTCTTTCTTCAGAAAGGCTTATAGCCCACCACCTGACAGAATTAATCCGTCTGATGTTGTTAATATCATCAAAAAATTAATAACAAGGAAAAGCCCAGGTGAAGACGGGATTAATAATTTAACCATTAAAAATCTTCCCGACAACGTAATTGTTTACTTAACTCATATATTTAACCTTTGTCTAAATTTTAGTTATTAACCTGATGTATGGAAAAATGCTATCATCGCCCCAATACATAAAGCAAACGCTGCCCCGAATTTCCCCCAAAACTACCGTCCTATTAGTCTCCTTTCCTGTCTTTCTAAAGTTTTTGAAAACGTTATTAATGAACGTCTTTCAAATTACATTACAAATAACATTATCCCAAACTTCCAATTTGGTTTTAGAAATAAACACTCTATTCATCTGGTTTTAGAAATAAACACTCTATTCATCAACTTTTGAGAGTAATCAATAAAATTACGGAGGGGATGCGCCATAATCGCAGATTTCTCGGTCTATTTCTCGACAAGGTGTGGCATGACGGACTTTATTTCAAAATGATAAAACTAAATTTTCCAACCTATCTTATCAAATTTATCAAATCTTATCTCACCAAACGCACTTTTCAAGTAAAAGTTGGTAATGCTTCTTCTTCCAAAAAACTAATTGCCGCTGGAACCCCCAAGGAAGCAAAATCTCGCCAACATTATATAATCTCTATTGTTATGACAACCCAAGTCATCATGAAACTCTTTTATCAATGTTTGCTGACGACACGGTAATTATTGCTACGGGAAGCAGTCGTCGTAACTACTCTATTGCCCACAAAAATTTACAAGATCATATCTATTTGCTCCAAAAATGGTTTACCTAGGCCGCGTCTGAAAACTCTCGATCGGGCGAACCGGTTCGACCGAGCCCGACCGGGATTGTCTGAAAACTATTTTCGGGGCGACCGGTTGCCGCGCAAGTCTGTCTGAAAAGTCATTTTGACAGTCGACCGGTCGAGACCAGAGCACCCGGAGTTTTGCGCCGGGCGATTTTACCACGTGACCGGTCGATTTCGTACTTTCAGAAATTCTAAAATTTTATTGGCTGCGGCTGTTCGTCTGCTAGCTGCAAGATTGATATCGTGCGTCGTTGCTTGTGGTTTTCTTTGTTTCTGTTACAATTTTTCCTAATAATTTTTCTTATTATTTTCTTATAATATAATATTACAATGAATTGCACTGTTTACATGCAGCAAGTGCAGTGCTGCATTCACAAACACTGTTGAATGTGAACAGCACATTTCCATGGAGAATCATCCATGAGGGAAGACGGAAATCGACAAATAAAATGGACATCTGAAATGGTTCATATGCTCATAAGCTACTTCCAAAACCATGAGCATATGTTTACAGATATAAATATGAAGTCTACGCAGGTAAACTACAATTTGTTCTTAATTTATTGGAAATATTTCAGTTTTTGGCTTGAGGCATTAAAGTTTATTCTGCTGTAATTACTGGAAAACATTTATTAGCAGAAGAGAGATAGTTAATGGTTTAAATTGCAAGGCTTTCAAATGCCTGGTTTATTCCCGAGAAAAAAAAATCCCCCCCCCCCCCCCCGGGCATTTAAAGCAAAGTCGGGAAGTTTCAAATTTCCAAAAACTGGAAACATTTGATTCTTTTTTAAAATAATTTTAATACAACAACAATAATGTATTATTTTATGATATTAAATGGAATTAGTACTTCACCGAACATTATTGTTAAAGCATTTTCGAACAGACAACAGATTTATTTCGTTGTGTTGGTAATCGCTGTAAAACAAAATTTTACTGTTGAGAATGGAAAAAAGGAAGTTAGTATTTTTTATTTACATTGTGAAAATTCATATTTGTTTAAATCATCAATAAAACATAATAACACACAGAAAAAATTACACCTCCAACTGTGTTTTTAAAGTGGTTATAAAATAATGCTATGAATAAAACAGATAAGTTATATGAAAAAGTATGCATTATTTCTTCTAGTAATTTGAAATCTAGGAATAAAGAAGAAAATAAGAATTTAAAGCTTAATCTTATTTTCTGCAGAGTAACCAAATCAAATACATTTTTAGAATCAATAATATACTGCAATAAAAGTCTATTGAATTTACAATTAGTTTTTTCAATTATTATAGCTTTGACATAAAATGTTATATTTGACGCTAGATCATGTAAATGGAATATAATTAATATAATGTTATATGTTCAGTAACAATATTTGAAGACTGAAAACATTTCTATATTGAATAAATTATTTATGATTTTTTGAAGAAAGCTTAAGTTTGTTTTTTCCTCTAAATCAGTGATGGGGAAACTACGGCCCGCGGGCCAAGTCCGGCCCGCGGAAAGGTTTAATCCGGCCCGTTTAAGAGTGCCGTCGTGAGAATGTTTGAACGCGTTCTTACTTCGTAATGTGACGACCCGCATAAAAACTACCTGCGGCGATATCCAAAACACAATAGTATTCTGATACTCTCATGATAGTATTCTAATACTCTCCTGAAACAAACTTTTCATACAGTACCATTACTAGAATTTTATAAAAATTTAAGTCCAGATAATTTCCCAAATCTAATTAATCATGCAATGAAGATAATGACAATGTTCGGCTCATCTTATATATGCGAACAAATCTTTTCAACAATGAAGCTTAGGAAAACTTCTTTAAGAAACAGAATTACAGATGAGCACCTTTCATCAGTTTTAAGAATCTCTGCTTCGCAAATGGAACCGGACTATGATGAAATTTTGATGAAACAGTCTCAATTTCATTTTTCTCATGCACCATCAACCAGTAATGACACCAGAAAATAAAGTGATAATACTTCACATCAAGAACTACACTAAATTCATTTTATATTTTGTGCTTATAATTTTCTTACCTTCTGCTTTTTTACTATTAAAATAATAAGTGTATGTAATAATATATGTATATGTTTATAGAACACATAAATTTTTTAACGATTAAGCATTATTCTTTGGCCCGCTACGATTGTCTAGTTATTACAAATGGCCCGTCTTAAAAAAAGTTTCCCCACCACTGCTCTAAATATTCCCAATGTTCCCAAATTTCAGTTTCTTCCCAAAAATTTTTGGGGGTTTTCCCTCACTTCAAAATTTCTTGGTTTTTTACATCTCTAATTGCAATATGAGAAATTTTTTAAAGTGCTTGATTAAACAGTAGAGAATCGTAGTCTTTTTGTTTTTTAAGTTACTGAATAATATAGTATTTAATCGGGATAGGGCAAAATAAGATACTGAATAGAAATGAACAATTTATTTTTCCTATTCTGGAAATATGCTTTTTAGTACATTTCTAAAAAGGACAATTATAACTAGGGATGTACCAAGTAGCACTTTGGCCGAGTACTTGGCAATTTACTACTCTACCAAGTAGCCGAGTACTTGGCAATTTACTACTCCACCAAGTAGCTGAGTACTTGGCAATTTACTACTCTACCAAGTAGCGGAGCACTTGGCAATTTACTACTCGGCCGAGCACTAAATACCTATTAGTTGTGAATAAAAAAAGATTTTAAAAGGAATTTATAATGAAAAAAGAAATCGCCTGCCTCCAGAAAATGTAGAAAAACTATTATTTGCATATTATTGTAATAATCAGTTATGAATTTATCTACTATTAGTAATCTTTAAAAAAAAGTACGACATTTTTACAACTACTCGGGGCCAAGTACTTGGCTAGAATTTTGCCGAGTAGTAGAATTCTAGCCCGAGTACTCTGTACAACTCCAATTATAACTTTTGCTTAGATTGGTTTGTTATGTTTGTACTTATAGGATATTTTTGTATTTGTTGAAAATAAATGACAATCCAACGTTCAAAACAGCAATGTAGCATTTTACATCTAATCACATTGTGCCTTTAATTCAGTCGATTCACCTTCCGAATAAAAATGGGAAAGGTATTTATTTATAAACATATGTACACCTGTTACTTGATGCCAGAAGTTGATTTTCTTTCACAAAGAAAATATTATAGTCATGCAGAAGTTAACTTTGCCTTTTTGCTTCAATCACTGCTTCCGATAAATATGTCTTGTAAATATCAAAAATCTATGTTGGTATTCTTTGCAGTAATCTAAAGTAATATATTTCCCTTTACCATCAGCAATTCTTACCTAAAATGTTTACTGCTTCTAAATAAAAAATGTACAAATCAAAGCAGACCAAATCTTCTATCTGTTCATAACTTGATTTAAATGTTTTTGTGCCGACAGTGAACTAGTATCACTAGAATAGTTTCGCTTGTTTTGTTATATAATTTCATTGAAACCTCTGCAAGAGAACCATATTTATGCTCTGGACATCATACATTTGACAATTAATAGTTATGAACATCCATCATCATTGCCATTTTTTTCTGGGGGGAGGGGAAAAAAGGAATACATAGTTGCAATATCAGTCACTTGACACACACTCATTTTTTGTAGCTGAATGTCAATCATTGAAATCAATAACACTTGCATTTATTTACTTCTACATTCAGGTTTGGTCCATAATTGCTGGAGAGCTTAACTCTCTAGGCTACGCCATTTCAGCCACAAATTGTGATGACAAATGGCGTAGTCTAAAAAAAACATATCGCACGAACAAGGACCTCTCCTTAAAGTCCGGAGAGGGGAGAATAAGGTGGCCTTTTTTCGCAGCATTGGACGAACTACTGGGTAGGAGGCCTGAGATGAGCCCACTTCGGTTGGTGGAGAGCTCAATGGGTGGAGAATCATCGAATTCTCATAAGTATCCTCATTGTGAAAAGCCCTTTCTTATATGCCATTTCAGAAAGGCTCGACTAAAATTGCCTTTATTAGTAAGATCAAAAATAGGGTTACTAGTAGCATTTTAAAATTATTAGTCTTTTTTCTGGAATGGTTCGTTTGCTCGCATGCACAGCTGTTTTTCATATTCGATTCCAAGGTCATATCCAGAAAATTTTCTCGGGGGGAGCGGGAGCTTCTGACTTGGAGCTGACTGACTTGCACTAAGGAAACTTTTGTTTGGGAATGTATGCTGCACTACGAAAAATGCTTGGTTGCCTCACTGCATATCTTTCTACTAAAATTGGAATTTAAAATTTTGTAACATTGGAACACTTGAGGTTAGAATGATTAAATAAGACAGCTATTTTTTCTCAAAATTGAGATCCTCTCCGTACATAAAACTTTGAGGGGAGTCATCCCTCCACTTGAAAATTTGAATTGTAACCTCTGACCCAGAAAATTGGGGTTTTAGATGGCAGAGCCCACCAAGAATTTTGAATTAAGGGCAAAAAGAGGGAAGCATTTTTAAGACAACTGAGGTAGGTAATAAAGCTATAATGTAAAAATTTTGCCAGTTTTGTTTTTAGCATTCCTGTTAATGAGCTAATAGGTTGCAGCTCAATATCCCTATTGACCTCCATGTCTGTGCTGCTAAGTAATATTGAATGCAATATAAAAATTGTAGGAGTTAAATTTATCTGTATTACTTTTTTTTATATAGCCGATGGAACTGATCTGCTCAGCTCCCCACTAGCTCAGGCACAGACCCCAAAAGGGGGGAAAAAAGGAAAGTACCCTGATTGGGCACAAGAGATCATCAGCCTGAAGGAGAAAAGTGCTGAAGAAAGGAGGATGCGCCATAATGAGAGGATGGATTTTAAGAGAGAGAAATTCGCCAAAAAAATGCAGTACAAGGAGAAAATGCTGATGCTGTTCAGCGAAAAATTTGGAGAAAAATAAAAGTCGATTGTATATATTTCTTTAATTTTGTATATCTTTTATTGTTTAACTCCTATCTTTCAATTATATTTATATTTCATTATAAGTGTGAGCACATTTTGTTTTAATTTGACAATTAGATCAAATATTAAGTTCTCTTTTTTTTTTTTTGTAAATTTTTATTGATAGACTTTGGGGGATAACAAGTCATATTTTAAATGCACTGTATTATATTTTGTATGCATATGTATCCTGAAAATTTTAATAACAAAACAAAACATTGCTAACATAAATATCAATAGGCTATTTCTAATATATATTTCTATTTTCAACCTTAATAATAATTTTTGATTTGTACCTTTTTAACAGAAAGAGTAGTTTTAAAACAGTAGAATTTATTGACAATATTTTGTGATAAACATAACATTTAAAACGTAACATTTGTATTCCAACCATTGCTCAAAACTTAATGGAAAAAGATGAAGGTAATTTTAATATGTGAAAAGACTGAAACAAATTTATAATTAAATTTTTAGCTTCCATCAATTGTTCTGAAAATGTATATCACCTATAATTGGCCAAGGTTTCTGCCGATGGATTTTTTTTATTATAAGACATGAAACAATTTATTAGGTGTTAAAAGCTGCTGTTTTCAAGCGTTACGAGGTAAGGTGTCTTGATCCCGTCTCTTTCATCGTAAAAAGAAATGATTATATCAAAATTTGACCCAAAATTAGAAACTTGGACCTGATACAAAGAACAGGACAACTTGTTACTCAAAATATAAATTGAGTTTTCAATTGTACCTGGATAAATTTATGCTTCGAAGTAAAATTTAAAAGCTAAATATTGTCGATAAGTGCATTGAAATTACTGGGACCTGCCCCTTTCAAACAAAAGATGCAAGTTTATGGATTGGGGGCGGGGGGATTTTCACCTAAGTACGTATGTAATCTTTATTTTAAAAAATGGTGCATACTTTTTCCGAAAATTTTGTGTGAAGTTTCGAAAATTTCTTTTTGCTTAAACTCACCCATGATTTCATCACTGTGCGTGATATTTTCATTTCGGAAATTGCAATAATTCTATTGACGATTTGATCCAGTTATAAATATGTTAATCATTTATCTAGAAATGAATTTACCTCTCTTACCTCCTGCATTTTATTCGTTTTTTTCGATTGGGAAGTGTTTGTTGGTGATAGTACAATTACACATGTCTAGAAAAATTCCAAATATTCTAAATTAAGTTAAAATTTCAATGGGAAATTTTTAAACTGGGGATAGCTTGTTTTAACAATACCTATCAGTGACTAAGTGAACCATTTGTTTCATCAGCTAACAAAAGAAATATCAATCTCTGGTCATGGACTTGTAATCAGTGGCGTAACTATAGGGTGGCAGACCAGGCAAATTCCCCCGGCCTAAGAGGCAGCAAGCTCCGAAGTAACCTAACATTTTTAACAAAACAACTGTGGAACATCACAGGCTAAGTAACTTGGCGATTCCATCTACTGAAAATTCTATGGCTTAATCTTTAAACTTTGATGCAGTTATTGATACTTTGGCAGAACAGAAAGCTCGGAGAAAAAATTTTTAATAATAAATATCTTGTTATGATTAAAGTGTTATTATAAATATGTAATACCTATGCGTGTGAAAATTAAATTTATTAGATATTTAACTAAAATGCACACAGTAGTAGTAATATTGTTGGACCTCATTCAATTAATTTGCCACGGGCCTCAGATGGTACAGTTACGCCACTGCTTATAATTCTGAGATTTGTTTCAGTTTTTAAGAAGTAACATTGAGAGGTATCACTGTAAAAATAATTTTATTCATTTGGTCAGTCTTTTCTTTCTCTAACTTAAAAATGAAGGCGGGAGTCTTTTTTACATCACTGAAACAGAACTGGTGACCGCTTTTACAACAATACTGGGGGAGGAGAGATTATGAATGCAACCTTCTGCAGTAGAGCAATAGTCCTCAATAATATGGTACGAGGGAGACCTATGGGACTTTTACAAATCTTTCAACAAAGACTAAAAACAAAAGCCATCATGAAACACTTGTTCATGAACCGTGTACTGTTCCAGACATTTGTACTGGTAAATCATAGCTTATATTTAATACAATCCATGCTCAGCAAAATTTACCACTAATTTAAGGAATTTCTTAAAGTGGAATTTTGTGTATTTTAAACTCGTAACATATAAAAAAGAGAGTGCGGACTTTCCCCATTTTGAAAATTGCTTAACATGACGTTTCCCAAACTTATGTCATCTATATACCCCTTCAAGTTTTGTAATATCAGGGGTTGCGCCAGAGTGGCGAATAATAAAATTTTTCATCCGTACATGTTTAAATTTTTAGAAAATAGTTTTCACACAAGTTTCTCACAAAAATCTTTCTAAATTCACAAAAAACCCTGGGTAGACCACCAAATACTATGCCAAGTACCTTGTGGGAAAAAAAAATTTTTCCTTTTTAGTGCATGAACAAATAATATTAATTTTTAGTAGCAAAAAGGTATAATCATGCATAACGGTTTGTTATACTTGATGAAAAGTATGAAAATGTTTAGGTTGAGAAAATTACAGTTTGTCCAGAGTTTCGTATTCCAGAATGCGAAATCTGATCTTGTTGAACACTTTATTTGCCTCCTTGTCAGTTTACATTTAAGTTTCCTTTCGTGTTTAACAATGATCAGCTTTAAATTTTCACGTTAAACGTATGAAATAGAAAATTGCTAGTTAACTTATTTCAGACTGTTGACTAGAAAATTGTATATATTTTGATCATTGAGGACAGTGATCAATTTCAATACATAATTCAATGAAAAACAAAACTTAGTTCACAATTTCTTTATTGTAAAATATAGACATAATGGATAAAATGGTATATGCAAAAATGGTATAACAGTTTATAATTAAAAAATGTACGAAATGTTAAGCAAATTTTTTCTGGTCATGCCAAAACAATTTATATTACATAATTCATTGATAATAAAACATTAGTAGTTTAAAACCATAACTGAAAAAAAAAAAAAAAACGAGATAAAATTAGGAAAGAAAAACATTTCATTTTTTACTTGAATGCAGTTTTTTTTTTTTTTTATTTATTTTATTAAATACTATGAAATTAAATTAAGAGCTGCATGATTTGCAGGCGTTTATTAATGCCTGATGAAAATGTAATGTCATCGTCATATGGATCAGGATCAAGATCGTCAGATTCCATATCTGGTTCGATTTCATAATTTTGATTTTGGCAAATATTGTGCAGAACACAGCATGCTACAATAACAGCAGATATGTTCTGCACTTTTGTCATATCCACATACTTCAGCCTGCGAAATCGACCTTTCAATAATCCAAAGGCCCTTTCGACAGTACAACGAGTTTTGGAATGTTTGTAATTATAACTACGCTCTGCTGCTGTAAGATGCCCATTATCCTTGAAAGGTGTCAATACGTGATCACTCAAAGGATAAGCCGCATCTCCTAAAAGATGAAAGTCATGGGGGACTTTGGCAGCCAGATTTCTCCCCAGAGAAGATTTTCTGAATACTCTGGCATCATGCACAGATCCAACTTCCCCAGCATAACAATCGATGAATTTGCACCTGTGAATTGAAGATAACAATTTATCAGCATTAATGTGCATAAATATTTATACATACGTATACTGAAAACACCTTGCACCACATATGTGATTATAACTTCTAGAGATACACTTCACTGGACCACTAACAATTGGTTACTTCCACATGTCGTTTACCATATCTGACACAACTTTTGTTTCATTTCAGGTACTGAACATTAAAATAACTTTATAAAATTTTGGTATGTACACACCTCTTCAGGTCTGCTTCAACAATAGTAGAAAAAATAAGCTTGATTTATTACGGAAAAATATATCTTGACAAAAAAAGTAAGACATGTCTGATGCAGCATGTTGGCACATGATTCAGAAATGTATTTCTTAGACAAAAATGAGTTATTTTAATAACTAGCTCCAGAAGTGAGACTTTTTTTTTCATGTGTCTCACATATGGAATATAAACATAATGCATTACTGTATTTTAATGTATACAAACATGAAATACAAGACTTAGTAGATGGTAGGAAAACATTTAAGATAGGTTATTCAAAATTATTCAACAACAAACCACCTGGTATTTTAAGAAATTTGAAAGTTAAGTATTGTTAATGCTTTAAATTATTTTTTAATTTGAAAAATATTCTTCTATAATGCTGTTATTTCATTAGGAATCAAGTATCACATACTGCATTATTGTTTCAAAATAATATTTAGTATTTTCTGTAGTCCATATTAAAATAAAAAAATTGGCTATTTTTCGTGATTAAGAGTAATCCATGTTTGTTGGCATCTTGGCTATTGCCAATAGCAAAGTAGCTTTATTTGCTAATATATACAATAAATATTTCACGAATTTGAAAAAGCAACAGCTAAATCAAGGGTTGAAAGAATTATACTCTGCGTGAACACACCATCTGAGTTTTTGGGTAAAATGAAACAGAAAGGTTAACCTTTTCACTAAAATGTGAAAATACTTGAAGCTAAAAAGCCACAAATATTGATTTTGCATGGATAGAAAAGGGATTTTATTTTATTTTCCACAACAGAAAAACTTACTTGCTATCTGCCACAGCCTGCAAAATGATGGATGCATGCTGCTTTCGATTGAAATAGCTTTCTGGATGCACTAATGGCACTTTGATGGGAACATGCGTGCCATCAATGCATCCAATAACTCCAGGAAATCCTGCAGACCTTTTAAAACTATCCTGGATGTCTGGCATTTGCTGGAGTTGTGGCCACCTAATTAAGTCTGGAGCAATCTGTACCAGTGTGGCACATACTCTCTGCACAGAGCACCATAACGTTTGTGGCGCTACTCCAAACCTATCAGATACAGACCTGCACAAAGAATTTTATAATATACATAAAAGAATTTTTTTTTTCAAATTGCAATTGGTAGAGCCAGCCTTACGAATGTATTAGTATGTAGTGATCATACAGAGACAAATGTGATTTTTTTTTTAAATTTCATACGTGAATTAAAATCCGGAACGCATAAATTAATAAAGTAGTAAATGAGTTGGCGGACATCATGTAGACTATAGTACGGTATTTAGTTTAGAATTTCGTACTCTTATTAAATTTACTTTTCTGATATCAGCGACCTTGTTCATATTTGTGGGGAGGTAAGTTATAAGTGATATAAATATGAAGAGGCTCCACGTACAAAAGATTTGCACATAACCTCGTAAATCATAAACTAGTGGTGTAGTTGAGGTGGGATGCAGGGGTTGGCGTCCCCCTAAATGTTTATTTTAATACAAGCGTCTCCCCACATTTTTTAAATTTCAACGTAAGCGTTGCTTCACTTTGGATTTCAATTACTTATCCTTGTATGCATAAGCGTCCCCCTAACTTTTCCTTCAGGACTACACCAGTCATAAACCCCTTTGGCAAAACAGATTTCCAAGATAAAAATAACAATTCTTTACCTGAAGCATTCTGGGGTTGCCAGGTACCAGATTACCATATGCAGCTGCTTTCTTAATGAAACCGACGGTCTCCCAGTTGTTTTTGGCTGTAAAATCGCCGATGTCTATAAATAAAAAGAATACACTAATTAGGAATAGCACAAATTAAATAACTACAAACAGCAACTAACATTTTCAAAGTATTAAAGAACAAGTTGACTTACATTAAAAAGTACATCAAGAAAAACCAAAACAAATTTTTATTTGTGTATTTGTGTATATATTGTTTAAATGAAAATATTCTTACCAAATTTTCAATTAAGTCCATCGTTTGACCTCGCACCCTGAAGTGGCTCTTAAAAACTGAGTCGCTTATTTGGAGCACAACACTCTCGTAATAGTACTCCATTCTAGGAATTTTCGACTTGATTTGAATTAAAATAGTGTCCTCCTCGGATGAAGAAGAGGAAGAATCCGAATCCGAAGATTCAGATTCAGAACTTAATATTAATTTTTGAAAAAAAAGCGCCTTCTCCATTTTTTACACGTGCGTGCGAAAGAACGACCGCAGGACCGCGATTCTGTCTGAAAACTCCCCGTGCTAATTCATCGACCTGGAAGAAATCGTGACGTAACGGTTTCGACCGGCGCTCGGAGTTTTTAGACGCGGCCCTGTTGGAGGTTTGATATAAATACCGACAAAACTAAATTAATTTACTTTGCTAAGGGGAAATGTAAAATTTTCCCACCTCCCATAATAATGTATGGTGAATCTATTCTTTATTCTAATGAGGTTAAATACCTGGGAGTAACGCTTGATTCTAGCCTCTGCTTCAATACCCATACGAATAACATTATTAAAGAGACCACTGGTCGTATTATTACTAATTACCCACTCCTAAAAAACCCTTGCCTATCTCTTTCCAACAAACGTCTAATTTATTTACAGCTTATTAGAACTAAACTTCTTTACGCCATTGAGGTCTGGGGATGTGCAGCACGCTGTCATATGAAGCGTCTTCAAACATTTCAAAACAAAGTTCTTCGAAGTATGACTAATTCCCCCCAATTTATTAGAAACAGCACTGTTCATAAAGATCTTGCTATTGAACCTATTTCCACGTTTATTATTAACTCTGCCACCAACTTTTACACTAAAATTTATCCTCATTCCAATCCGGAAGTTGCAAACCAAATTCATTTTATTACCAATTATCTTGGGTATAAAAAAACCCAGCCTACTCCATGATCCTACCTTATAACACCCTTGACTACAACCACCGAACCTATGCTAGACGCTCGGGGGCGGATTTACCCGTACAACCTAACTGAAACATATTCTGCTTGTTATTGGTCGCACCCGTTGCCGACTGGCTCTCCTATTGGCTCTTCTCTTAATCCGCAACTGAACCTCACAGTTTCAATTAGAATAGGAGATGGCTCTGGGCGGACAGGGCCCGTAGGGCCCTTTTACCCGGTATGAGGGGATAGGTGGGAGGGAAGGGGTGTGAAGGGACGCCCGAAGGCCGAGTTACTGGGAGAGTAGGAGGAAGAAGGGGAGGAGCGAAAGGGGAAGGGCGGATCCGGCGACAACAGGGAGCTAGTCCAAGTTTAGGGCGGCACTTATCCTGTTGACTTATGACATTCACATTGATTTTGACATTCCCCTGGGAATTTTTGAACGGAGCGTACGTGTACTGACGAGCTGCGATTGATTCCGTATTCTGCGCCCTCTTTTTTCCTACGATTCTGACTTCATCTCTATTGCCAATATGTCACCAGTGAAGCTAGTTCCCTAGGGAACGACGGCTTGACGGCTACCATGGCAAATCCTGTCAATGATTTTCAGACGGCTCAGGAGCTGGATGAGAATGTCAACATCTCACCGCCCTCTGCTTCCAACTCTCTGCCGGACCCCAGCAGCTTCCTCAGATGCTCAAAGCGGTTCGGTAAGATCCTCAATATGCATGGTTTTGACCCCACTGAATTAAACAAACAAATAAATAACACTTCTAATCCTAATGAACTTAACACTCTTGTAAAAGAACTAAACACCATTCACCACCTAACTATCCAAAAATAACCACCGAAGAACAGGAAATCCTTAACTCATTAAATCAGCTTAGAATTGAAGCTAGTGAACGGCGTAGCCGTCTCTTATGGCAAATGGTTGCTGACCATCAAGCCGACAAGATTGAACTAACTGCTGAGCTAAATAATACCAAGGCCCATTTTACCGACCTTAGCAGTCAATTTGAAAGCCTTCGAACTGTTATTGAAAACCAAAATTCGGCTACCCCCAATCCAAGTATAGCTACCTCGCCCCCCCCCCCTCCAAAATTCCTGCCCTAAAAAGCAATAACTCAAAGTCAAACAATGCTAAAAAAAGCCCCCTCCCCCCCCCCAGGTCTCTTCGTAGTAAAGCCTGGTCCCAAAACAATAACTCCTTCAAAGCCCTGTCCGAACTTCCCGACACGCCCTCCCGAATGCCCTAAGCGCCATCAAATCAAGAAACCTGAACTCCCAACACCTTGTTAACTTCCCTTTATTAAATCCAAACCTCCCTTCCCCCCTCCATTCTCCTACTCGCAGGCTGCTTAAGTAAATGTGCCTCACCCCCCCCCCCCCCTAGTGCCATCACTATGCCCTCCATTTTAGCTGATCTCCTCTCCAAAATTCACACCCTTTTAGATAACGTAAACAATTTCCTTGCTAAATCTATTTACTCATGCCCCCTTTTGATTCTCTCAAATTGCTTTCTTGGAACAGCTCCTCGAACTCGATTACTTTGTCCAGGAGTTTGGTCCGGACATTGTATTACTGCAAGAGACCAAGCTCAAAGCAAGTGATAAACTCTATCTCCCAAATTTCAGTATTTACCGCAACGACCGGGTTACCGGACGTGGCGGAGGCACCACCCTTTGTATTAGGAGAAACGTCAGTCACGTTCTGGATCCGTGCCCCACCCCCTCCTTGGAAAACAGTACGATCTCCATTCCCCTTGACAATTTGGACTCCCTTTCTATTTCCTCAATTTATATCCCGCCCAGACATGCTCTTAACATTGCCGATTTGGGTCTCCTATTAAATAAGAATAAATATGGTATTATTTTCGGTGACCTTAACGCACGTCATCCTGATTGGAACATGGGTATCAGAAATAGTCGAGGCACCCAAATTCACGACTTCTGTGTAAATAACAATTTTAGTATCCTGGCTCCCCACCCCCCTCGCCCACTCACTTTGGCACTGGTACCCCCTCTACCCTGGATATTGCCATTACTAAAACTGAATCCTGGCCCTTCCTAATGGAGTCTATCCCTGAATTGAACTCTGATCATAATCCAGTTATGCTCATTATTTCCCCAAACAACCAAATCCCTCGTAAGCATTAAAAATACTAACTGGGATCAATTTAAAAGTCTTATATCTACTTCCATTCCCGGCAAGCCCTCCATTACCACGCCCTCTGAGCTTGATTCGGCCGCTTCCTCCTTTACGGAAAACATTTCTGAAGCTCTCAAATCATCGACTACTGAATATCCCCTTGATAATAACCCCCTTAGACTTCCCCCCCTTCATTCGTGCCCTTATCAAGCGAAAAAATAAGTTAAGAAAAGAGTTCCAACGCACCCTTTATCCCCCCCTTAAAACTCAAATCAATAATTTGCAAGGCTCTATTAAATCCCTCATTTATAAGTACAATAATCACCGTTGGGAACAAACTATTTTGTCTCTTTCCCCTTGTGGCTCTCTCTTCAAGCTTGCTCGTTCCCTCCAAAACCCCTACAAGCCCCTCCCTCCCCTCCAATGCGCCAATGGTGTTGCTCACACGGACGCTGAAAAAGCTGAATGTCTCGCAGATACCTTTGAACTGAATTACCATCATAGTGCCCAAAGTTATAATGATGAGCTTACTTCCAGAGTTAATAGAATAAACAACAACTTTTTAAACACCAACCCCCCCGATCCCTCCTCCCCCCTAACTTCTCCAGGCGAAATCTATGATATTATCAAATCTCTTGCTAACAAAAAAGCCCCAGGTAATGACCATATCACGAATTACACCCTTAAAAATTTGACTCTTAACGCTATTACCCACCTCACCAAAATTATTAATAAAGCTCTCGTCTTAAACCATTTCTTCACCCCCTGGAAAAATGCTATTGTGGTCCCCAGCCCAAAGCCAGGAGCCGACCCAAAATTCCCCAAAAATTACCGCCCTATTAGCCTTCTCCCAACTTGTTCTAAAATACTTGAACGAATTATTCAAAAACAAATCATTGAGTTTTGCAACAATTGTATTATTCCCCCTATCCAATATGGTTTTCAACGTAAGCTTTCATGCGAACTTCAACTTCTCAGAGTCAGCAACTTTATTATCCAAGGCTTCAACCGTAAGTAGTCCACGATAGGCATTTTTCTTGACACCCTAAAAGCTTTCGACCGTGTTTGGTACAGCGGTCTCATCTATAAGCTAATCTCTAATAACTTCCCAACGCATCTGATCCGCATTATCCGATCCTTCATTTCTAACCGTACATTCCAAGTCAAAATGGGCTCCTCCCTCTCCCCCCTTGCTAATACTATTGCGGGGCTCCCTCAAGGTGCCGTAAACTCCCCGTATCTCTTTAACATTTTTACCTCAGATTTCCCTACCGACCCCAAATGTCTTACTGCCCTTCTCACAGATCATGTTGCAATAATTACTAACAATCCAAATAGAAAGTACTGTGCTTTCCAAGCACAGAAATATGTTAAGAAAATTCAGAAATGGTATAAAGATTGGCGCCTTGATATAAATCCCCAAAAACCCCAAATTGTCCACTTCAAAAAAGGTAATAGAGCAAAGAATCCAAAGAAAATTAATATTAAAAACGTCGACATCCCTTACTCTCAGAAAGCTAGATACTGAGGGGTCACCTTAGACAAAGGTCTTCGTTTCAATGTTCACTCAAAAGAGGTAGTTGAGAAAGCTAAATACAAACTCCACGCCCTGCAACCCCTCCTCAACAGAAGTAACCTATCTCTTAAAAATAAATTTTTACTCTACAACCAAATTATCCGCCCCACCCTTCTTTATGCCTCCCCCATCTGGGGTTTCACTGCCAAAACTAATATGTACAACCTCCAAATCCTTCAATCCCGCACCCTCAGAATCATTACTAATGCACGTTGGTATGAGAAAAATAAGCATATTCATAATGAAACACATACCACCTCCATTTCAAGATGCATCAAAAATAACGCTATTAAGTTTTACTCACAAATTGACTCTCATACCAACCCTACAGTCAACACTCAAAACACCTATTTTACTACAACACATAAATACAAATACCCCTACAGCACCTCTCTTCTAACATTTGACTCTCTTGCCACGGCAAACAACCCCCTCACCTAGCGCCTTTTCCCTCCCCTGTTCTGGCCTCTCTCATTCATGATTCCCTATGCTCTGTTCCCTTAACCCTCTCCTTCCCCTTCTCGCCTAATTGTTAACCGGCTTTCAAAGCTGTGTACCATTCCCAAGCGTCTCATCTGATCCCACGCGTCGCTCACTGATCCCAACAGCAGATCTCCCTCTGCAAATGAACTGTGATTCCGTTCCAAGAGTCCTTTAATATTTCCACTCGATGGATATTCCATTTGTTTTTCAAGTACAATTAAGGAAAAAAAATCGAAAAATTCAAAAAACTAACTTGCTGTGACATTGAATTTGCACCTCATCCAACCAGTCTCCCTTTTACAGCTACCCTTTGTATTCCCAGATGCATGAACCCTCCCCTCCTTTAGAACTTTCTGACCTCCCGACGGTGTTCCTGCCTTGACGGGGCGGAGAGGCTTGTGTGCACCAATGACCCGGAGGGCTACGCTGGCGGTAGCTTGCTACTGGTAGGGTCTCCCAAGCCGGACAGGCCGAAGGGTAGGTGCCAGACTAAAAAGAACACCACCAGGAGCCAAGACAGTCTTCTACCTCATGGTGCTCCGGTCTTTGGACAACAGAAGCTGCACACCCCCCTCCTATGAATCGGTTGACAAATGATTCTGATGCTGCATCGTACGTCGCGCAGATTAACCAGGTACGCGCTCAAGGCTTAGGCAGAGGACCTTGTCCGAAAAGTAAGTTACAGTCTCCCCACTCACTGAGGTCGTTGAAAATCTTACAGTGCAACATTAATGGCTTGACCACCCCAGCCACCAGAATCAAACTGGATCAATTGTTAAATATTGCAGTAGTTAATAATGTTCAAGTTATAGCTATACAAGAAACTAAATTAAAAATGAAAACAATGTTAAAGTACAGGGGCTTTAATATCTATAGGAAAGATAGATCTTCCAATGGAGGAGGAGGCCTTCTTTGTCCGTGGGCTCAGTTTTCAAAGTATTGACACCCCTTCAGTTGGAAATTCCGATCTCGAAATCCAAGGTATAAAAATTAACTGGAGAGGTAAACCCTTACGCATTTTCAATGTCTATCATCCTCCCAATCAAAAACACTTGCCTGATTGTTTTCCCGTTTGTATGGACAAAAATACCATTATCCTCGGCGATCTTAACGCCAAACATACTTTTTGGGGATGTTCCATTGATAATGACAGAGGCTCTGACCTTCTTCAAATCGCTGATGACAATGGCTTTTTACTACTCAACGATGGAACGCCCACTCACACCTCCTTCAGTTATAATACTTCTGAGGCTTTAGACATTGCCATAACCAGCTCAGACTTATTTCCCCAATGCTCCTGGACTGTCCAGGACAATATAGGAAGCGACCATCTCCCAATTATCATTGAATTCAGGAAAAGACAAAAGACGTCAAACTCTAATGAGAAATTCTGGAATTTCAAGAAGGCTAATTGGGCCTGTTTCAGAGAATCTGTGGATGAAGAACTGGCCTCTTTGCAACTTATGGAAGATGTAGACAAGTGCTGGCAGAGTTTCAGAAGAATTATTCTTAAGTATGCTAAGGCCTTCATCCCTAGAGGGAATGTTAAAGGCTTTATGCCACATTTCACCCAATTTACTACCACCTTAGGTCCCCTTTTTGAAAAAAGAAAACACCTCTTAGAATCTGCCAGTTCGTTGGGAGTCAACTTGAGACCAGAGATCAGCAAAATCAATGCAGAAATCAAACTAGCTTACACCCAACTTAAAAGATCTAAATGGAACGAAATTTGCAGTAAAATTGACATTAGGACACCGGACTCAAAGCTACGGAAACTGCTTAAGGGTATTGGCAAAGAGCAAACACAATATGAGGAATGCAACGCAATAAAAGACAACAACGGCCAAATGTTTACAGATGACAAATCTGCTGCCAATGGCCTTGCTGCTCACTACCAACAAATCAGCAGGCTCAACTTCACAAACGAGGACAAGCCGGTAATGCGCAAGGCAAGAAATATCGTTCATGGTTGCCGAAGTACTGATTGCGGTGATCCTTCTATGGCTACTCAATTTAATATGCAGGAATTTCTACTTGCAATGGCCTTTCTCGACCTTGGCAAATCCCCCGGTCCGGATGGAATTCATGGCTACATGCTCGAAAACCTTGGATCCTTTGGAAAACAAAAACTGCTTGACTTGTTTAACCTCTCTTGGAGAAAAAGGGGCTTACCCCAAGAATGGAAAAAAGCCATCATCATACCTAACAAGAAACCAAATAAAGATTCTTGCTCACCTGGAGACTTCAGACCCATAGCTTTAACCTGTACTACGAGTAAAATAATGGAGAACATGGTCTTAATCAGACTGCATTTCTTTCTTGACAAGAATAATTTTTCCCTAGAGAGCAATTCGACTCTCCGAAGAGGCCACAGCACCATGGACCAAGTTCTATTCTTCGCCCAAACTATCAGAGATGCGCAGAATCACAGGCCAACCCATCACAGCGTAGCGGCTTTATTGGACCTCACGAAAGCTTTTGACAGGGTATGGAAGGATAAACTCGTTATAAAACTTCACGATTCCTTCAAAATTCAAGGCAATACTCTGGCTTGGATTTCAGACTATCTACATTACAGACTTATCAGGGTGAAGTTCAATGGAACCCTCTCAAATACGGTTCATCTCAGCCAGGGTGCCCCCAAGGAACTGTCCTCAGTCCAACTCTTTTCGCTCTGTACTTGGCCGGAATTGAGAAAACTGTCTCTCTCGGGTCTCGCATCGAAATGTTTGCTGATGATATTGCTCTTTGGGGCAGCGGTGACGACGTTGTCGAGATTAAATCGAGGCGCAACAACTCCTTAGAAGCCATATCCAAGTACGCAGATGAACTCAAATTGAATTTCAACCCAGCCAAATCGATAACCACCTTCTTCACTACCAATAAGCGACTTTATAAATATGAACCATCCTTGTTTCTCAAGCACCAGAAGCTCTCCTACGAGAAACACCCAAAATACTTGGGTTTCATTCTCGATTCCGAATTTACAAGTAACAAACATATTGAATTCATTGTCTCGAAAGCCAGGAAGAGCTTAAATTTTATTAAGTGTATCGCTGGTAGGGACTGGGGCGCAGATGCAACTACCCTTAGGACTTCCTATCAGGCACTTGTAAGACCAATTCTTGAATATGGCTATCCTGTCTACTGCTGTGCTTCTCAATCTAACTTAAACAAATTGGAAAGGGTTCAACTGAGCGCCGCTCGCATCATCACTGGATTGAAACGCAGCTGTCCTTCAGAGATCGTTCTTTACGAAGCAGATCTGCAACCTCTTTATATTCGAAGGCAAGCCAATTTAGTGAAATTTTTTAATAAACTTTCTAGTTTAGACCAAGGCAACTTAACTGCTACTTACCTAAATAATTGGACCTGCAATCAAAGGCTGAAGAAAAACAGTCCTTTTAGCCATGTTAAATCACAACAGTTAATCGCAGAAAATATAGAACCTCATTATCTTCATTACAATCTCAATTCTTGCTTAGATCTCTCCAATGTTAGTTTCCATGAAAGCCTCCCTACCACGCTTGATAAGAAAGATTGTTTACCTGACTTCCTTAAACAATTGTCCCTGGAAATCATCAATAAAATCCCTCCAAATGACATCAAAATATACACTGATGGCAGCAAAATGGATGAACAGACAGGCAGTGGAGTGTATATTGAAACACCTCGAGAGAACTACACTTTCCATCAACGCAACCCCGATTTTTGTTCCGTTTTTCGAAGCGAGCTAATTGCAATCGACAGGGGACTAGAGAAAATCATGAGTGAAAGGAACTTTGGAAATATTTGGATACTATCTGACAGCCGTAGTTCAATCCAACACCTCAAAAATTGGGCCCTCATTGGAGATAAAACCAGTTTATCGATCTTACAAAAAGTAAAGCTCATTTCCCAGCAGCATGAAGTCCACTTTCAATGGATCCCGTCCCATGTCGATATCCACGGAAATGAATTGGCTGACACTCTTGCAAAGAAGGGACTAGACCATCCAGTCCCCTCTACCTCAGAGCTTTCACACCTTGAACTTTTCGCAAGGCAAAAGGCCCAGAACAAACAAAAGTGGCTGCTGCCTCCTCCTCACTACTGGTATAGAGCGCAAAGACCAGGACTCTCTCTTTCTCTTCCTGGTCACAGGCAGACAAACACTTGCTTGTCTCGACTTGCCAGTGGACACCTGAAAAGTCTCACTTTTTCTGATAACCATAAGATCTTTCCCCTTTGCCCTAAATGCCAGCAAACCCAGGCATCACCTGGACGACATCCATTCCTCTCCCCTTTTGGTTTCGGACTTCATTTTTGTCAACGGATTTATTGATCTGGTCTGACTCCGTCAGACCAGATGGGAATTAGCAACAACAACAGAACTTTCTGACGCTCGTGTCTCTCTCTGCTCTCGGTTAGCCGAGAGAAATTATGAACCTCCACCCCCCCCCCCCCTCTATCTCGCATGAACTTAACTATCTAACATTCGGGAAAAAGGAGCCCCGCTCCTAGCCCGCCAAATATTTAGCCCTAGTCCTGTGCCTATTTTATACTTTTCAACTTTACTGGTGATTGTTTTTTACCTTTTGATGTGTTTTATTTTCTTTTTTATACATAGGACCTAATCCTATGATATGAGGGCATGTTAAAGTAGTTTTTCAATTATTTTGACGAATTAATTAACTTATGAACAGACATTAGATTGGACAAAAGGAATCTTCCCATTCCAGGTCTATTGTATATTCGATGAATAAATCTATTGAAAAAAAGCTCACTCAACTATTTACTCAAGTAAGTATTTCTGATTGAGATTTCAACATGCGCGGGTTTTATTTTTTTCGTGTAGGTCTTAATTGTTCATAGAGAGCCAAACATTAACTGTCGAACGAGACCTTTCTATGTTCATATGATTTTATCATATAATGTTTCTAATACAATTGATCAAAAACTTATTATAAAATGCTTTTTTTACTTCCTTCCTAACATTGATCACGTTGTTAAAAAAAAAGGAAAGAAGTTGTTAATTATGATTGTAAAATTTTCGCTGGTTTTAATTTGAATGAAATCCACAAGATAACCCAAAGGTAGTTCCTTTGTGCTTGATCCTTCCAAAATTTCTTTTGAGAATTAACGTTTTAAACTGGTGTTTATAAACTTTATCCTGGTAAAGTAGAGTCCTATAACCTCGGCACTCGATAACCTAGCTGTCCGGATAACTTGGCCACACCCCAGTGGAAAATTTCTTTAAAGCTTCTTTCTATGCATTTGTTTGAAGGAAAGTGGCCAGTTTTTGCAAAGTTAGCAAGATACTTTTCATTAGGCTTTCAAATATTTCATTAGGTCTCAATTTGCTTCGAATCTCAAGTTTAGAAACTCAATAAGTTTAGAATCATCAGAAGGATGTTATACATTTTAGATCGCGTAACGGAAGTTTCTTCGTGGTGACTGTTGATGTTATTTTTGTTTTAATTTGCACTTATTATTTTTACTTCATTTTGAAGAGAAAAACGAACGAAAAAACAGCAGAACTGTATTTAGCTCGATAAAAAAAAGGTTGGAAAAATAAATTTTTTACCGCATTAAATCCTTCATCTAATAAAGAGGACGTTCAATATGTACTTTTTCTCATTATTGCTTTTTAAGCCTCTCAGAATTTTCCGATTTCTACAAGAATTAAAGGGGTTTGTTAAAATCGGTATTTTTCAGATATTCTTCACTACTTACAACGGAAAAATGCTTCTCTTCAGTAAATATTTTGGACAAATGCCCTTTTTTTTAATGAAGGAAGCTTAATGTTTTCCCGGAAAACGGTGAAAAATGCCGGGGAAAATCGGCGAGCGAAAATTTTCCCGGTTTTCTGGATCGGCCATTAAATTTTGGTGGGAAAATACGCATCAGGCAAAGACATTTCATTTCATTTCTTAATCAACTATAACAATATGGTCACAACCGATCTTTTCCCCTCTAAGTCCCCCTTTTTATTTGTTAAATATCAAGTCCTTTTTTTATAATCAAAACTCAGTTTTTCCTTTATTGTCGTTTTAAGAGTACTTTTGATTGTTACTTTTTATTTTACTTTCTCTTGATTGATTCATTGTCATGTGTTTATTTATCAATTATAATAATTGTTATTTTTAGTACAGAGAAATGATAAATGTACAGTATGGGACCCCGAATTCTTAATCCCGAAATCCGGAACTTTTTCAAAAAAATCGGCAGCTGAAAAAAAACAAAAGATTTTGTTCTTTGAAGAAAAATCTGGAAAGATTTTGCACCGCTTTTTGGAAATGGGCATTTTAACCGGGGGGGAGGGGGGAGAAAAATAAAATGTAATGAACATGTTTAAGATCGGAAATGAGCAGTTTTCAAAAAGTTATTTCGCGATTTTTTGAAAATGGTTCGCTTTTGCGATCGAAGTTAACATTAAATTTCGCCTTTTTTTTTTTTTTCCATTTCTTGCAGTTTTATTATCTTTTTTTTTTTAAAAAAGCTCTAATTTTCGCGCGATACAGTATATTATTCGCGAAATTGAAAATCGCCGTTTCTCGCATTTTCCCGATAGTCTGGTCTTTTACTGCAATTTAGTGGCTAGAGAAATAGAATCTAAAATCATATCGGAATTTGGCGGAGTTCTTTTCTTTTATTGGTTAGTTAAAGAGGTTAAAATAATGTCACGAAAAGTCCAGATTGGGTGTTTCGATGCTTTGCCACCGAATGTAAGCCGACTCCAACTTCGTTTTTTGTGCTAAACTTCGCGACTTATAGACGAATATATACGATAATAAAAAATGCTATAAATGAGCAAAATGCTATTAAAATCTTCCAGAGCAAATTATATGGACTCTGATGTTACTTACAAAATTTTTTTAATGAGGATCCAAAATCCAGAAAGATCGCGGCCCCGAGCGTTCCGGAAGAATAGTAAGAATTTTGTAAGTAGTATCACCCTTTCCCCCCCCCCCCCCCCTCAAAAAAAGTAGCAGGGGTGGCCAGGCTCCTTGAAAGTCCGTGCCATTTTTCAAAATTTGAAATTTTTCGCGAGCCGCAATTAAATATTTATTTAAAAGGTATTCAAAAAAGGTATTAAATTTTTTTTTACAGAAATTATATTTATGGAAAACATAGAAAAAGTACAAAATATGTGTCAATATATTTAAATATTAAAAATTAAACACATTTATTTTATTTCTCTTGATAATTCTTTTTAATTTGCTGAATAATTGCTGACAGCACTTCTCGGTAATTCTTTGAGATGCTGTTAATTAATAGTAATCGCTGTTTGCATTTCACGAATTTTAAAGTGGAATAAAAGGATTCACATAAGTGCGTTGTTCCGAATATTGAAATAATTCGACAACAGCCTTTTTTAATTCAGGATACTTCGATTCTGGTTCAAATTTTCAAAATTCAGTATTCGACGTCGACTAACACTTTAATTAGGAGCTTGATCTTCTTGCATCTCTATTAATTCTAATTTTCCAGATTCTTTTATGTTCACAATTATATTGGAAATAGAAAACTCACCTTGAAGTATGTTAATTTCAAATGGATTCAGAAAAAAAATCAAGAGACAATTCAAAATATTTAGTCTCTTGAAATCTATTTTGGAACTCCGTCAATATTCTTTCTAGCTTTTTTATATACTCGTTGAGTTTTTCTTGCTTAATATTGGAACCCATTTTTTTTTTTTTTTTTTTGCCTACATTTATCGAGAGCCACAAACAACCTTTCAAAGAGCCGCATGTGGCTCGCAAGCCACAGGTTGGCCACCCCTGGTATATAATCTTATTGCTTATATCAGGTCGATTCAGCATTTTTTAACAGGGTCTTTTATTTTGAACTATTTCGAACTACTTTTTAAGAACTGTGTTTTTTTGGTGCAATACTGTTATAACTGCATTTTTTACAGTTATTTCTAACTTTTTGACATCTTTTAGCATCCATCATGTGAGAGAAACAAGCAATAATTATTTTCCGAACAAAATCGATTGTAATAATCATTAAAACTAATAAGATAATTAAAAAAAAACAAATTGTAAAGACTTTAGACTCCTCTCCTGAAAAATGTGCATTTTGCAGATATGACACTGTTCATTTCTATAGGCGAAGTCAAATCCATGAACAGTATCTCTAACGAAATAAACGCTGTGAGGACAATCGGGCAAAGAGGGAACAAAAACTACAACAATGAAACGTTTGACTGTAAAAAGTGTGGCCGAGCACACGGAAGAGCCGAATGTTTTAGCGTATGGCAAAATCTGTAACAAATGTAACATGAAAAATTATTTTGCCATAGGTTGTAGAAAAAAATTTTCAGGAGCTAGAGTGCCAAATTAGTGAGGAATTCTATGTTAAACAATTGACACTCCACCAGGAAAGTAAAGAGTCTAAAATCGACACTACTTGGTATAAATCAATAAATTTGATATCTAACAAAATTCTGGCAATAAAATTTAGAGTAGATACAGTAGCGGAGACTAGTGTATTCCCATACAGTGAAATAGCAGGTGCAAATTTAAAATTAAGTAAAATTGATACTGTATAATTAATTGCGTATGGCAATTTTAAAGTTCAGCCGAAAGCAAAATTATTATTAATTGTATGTCTAAAAATACTAAGGTACCAATTAAATTTCTTATTGTTGAAATGGATGCTACTTCTATACTTGGATTAATTGTATGTGTAAAATTAAATTTAATTCAGAGAGTTGATAATGTTAGTCTAAACAATAAATCTGATATTCTAGAAAAGTAAAAAATTGTGTTTGATGGTCTTGGTAAATTTCCACGTGAAGAGTGTCACCTTGAACTTAAAAGTAATTCTGTGCCGGTAATTCATCCACCAAGAAGGGTACCGCAAGCTATACAAAAGTGTTTGAAACTTTGGATAGGTTAGAGTCGAAGTCGAACTTCGAAAATTCGGAAGTCCCCGGGAACCCCCTAAAATATTCGACTTATCCGAAGTTCGAGTTATCGAAGTTTCCTCCCATCCTCGGCACTTAAGATGGGTCGACATGGTTTAAGTGGTTTGATATGTGCCATAATGCGTAAAATTGATTGTGCCATATATGTAAAAAATTGAAATGCGTCTAGTTGTACGCATATCAATTTTTTGATAGCCTATGTAAAAAACAAGAGAAGAATGGAATTAAAAGGTTTATTAAAAGTCACAATATTTGACCTCTTACATATTAATTAGTATGCATACCATGTAAATCTCATTTGAAAAAAGCAGTTAATTTTTGTCGTTTGCATTTTTTAAAGTTGTTGGCATTCACATAGTCACCTAATTTTTGAACACAGTTAAATAGGATGCTGTCTGTACCTTCTGTGGTCTCCAGGTATCGTTGTAAGATGTGAACAGCGTCCTGTGCTTGCTTGCTTGTTGGAGGTGGGGGGGGGGGGGTGATTTCAGCTTCCTCATCTCCTTCGGGCTCTCCGCAAATTGCATTCACTATCGCTTCGTCAGACAAGGATTCTGCCGTTGCAATGTTGTCATCGATGCAAATGAAATCTTTTTTCCAGTCCATATCACCCATGACTTCTAAGGGATCGCAGTTGTCGTCTTTCGCTACATTGTCATTTGCCCTGAAGAAACCACAGTTCTTGAAACAGTTCTCGATCACAGTTTGAGAAACATCTCTCTCCCTGGTACGCAAAACGAGGCGCATGGCAGCTAGCACATTGATTTTGTGCTTTACGCCATTCTCCACTTCCTCGATGGATTGGCGCACTAACCGCCGTATTCACCGTCCACTCTAACCTAATGGTTTGACGCGAAACCAGTGTCCAACCTGGAGTTAAAGCGAATTTCCTATTCACCATCAACTTTGACCACACACAAACAGGTTCCCGAAGCCATGTGTGGTCGCTTAACTCAACCAAGCTCTAGAGCAGGGGTCTCCAAACTTTCCAGCCTTAGGGCCATATTGATTACCCTACAACATAATTATTCAACATAAAAATAGATTACTTCAGTAAACTTAATTTAATTTGCTATAAAAAATAAATATGTTCTCTAGAAGGAGTTTTCTTTCAAGTATGCTAGCTCTCCGCGGGCCGGACAAAATCTGTCCGCGGGCCGGATGTGGCCCTCGGGCCGTAGTTTGGAGACCCCTGCTCTAGAGCAGGGGTCTCCAAACTACGGCCCGAGGCTAGCATACTTGAAAGAAAACTCCTTCTAGAGAACATATTTATTTTTTATAGCAAATTAAATTAAGTTTACTGAAGTAATCTATTTTTATGTTGAATAATTATGTTGTAGGGTAATCAATATGGCCCTAAGGCTGGAAAGTTTGGAGACCCCTGCTCTAGAGCAAGGTTAAGGTTTGAGCGCATGCGCAGTGTATGTAAACATTAGCAATGGCGGACAGGATGTTGCGAAGATTGGAATATGTCGAGTTTTAAGAGTTAAGAGATAGTAGAAGAAAAAAAACAATGAAAATAAGACAAGATTTCCTCGCTGATCTTCATAAGAGGTTCCGCCTCACAAAAAATACAACTTTAGAGTTGTTGAAAATAATTGAAAACTCTATCGTGCATAAAACCCCACTGACCCCAAAGGAACAGTTGCTTTTAACATTACGTTTTATAGCTTGCGGATCATTTCAGATTGTTGTAGGGGATCTGTGTGATGAGAGCCAGCCTACAGTTTCTAGAACAGTTGAAAAGGTTAGCCAAGCGATAGCATCACTTGCATAACAGATTTCTAGTAATGCCTCAGACTGAGGAAGAATGCATAAAGGTAAGTTATCATGATCTCGTTTGCTTATTAGTAATTGCTTGTTATCAATCAGCAAATATTCTGCAACAATATTATGTAAATTAAGCACAACAGTGTATAGTAAAGGAGAGATGGGGGGGGGGGCTAAGAAGTACTGATAAAACTACATATAACTGCACGTCTGTATAATCTCCGTAACCCGGTATTGTTACTGAACACAAAATCCGGTCTACTGGCCAGGCCCGTCATATGGCAATCCGGGGCATACATTGCCCCCCCCCCCCTCCCCCCGACTTTTAGAAATATATTGAATTTAAGCATGCTTTTATGTACTTTGTTACCTGCAATAGGTATAGGTATTATAAATGCACCACCAGGGACGTTAGGTCTTTTTCCAACAGGGGCAAAACCAAACATTAGCGCCCCCTCCTCCTCCGACATACACACAAAAAGAGCTCACACATACTATTACGCACACACATTTAGTCTATTTAGCGCCCCTACAATCTGTCGCCCGGGGCACAGGACCCGTCTGCCCCCTTAGTTACGTCCCTGTACACCCCCCCCCCCCCGGAAAATTTTGAAATGACGGGCCTGCATCTCGCAAGTCAAATTTGTATTTTATGCAAAGAATTTACAGGTTTTAAACGCCAGAGCTGGATATCCTGTAGGAATAAGTCACATAAAACACCAAATATCTGGGAAATTAATATCCGGTTTATTCCTAATTTTAACCTTACCCCCCCCCCCCCCCCCCGGAGTCCGAGGCATCTTCAGTCCACATTACGTCGGATAATCAAGGCTTTACTAATAATAATAATATTTTTATCAAGGCTTTACTGTATGTGTATATAACGTTATATTGATTTTAAACTTAATAAGATTGAAATGAGTGCCATAAATTGTCTCTAGTGTGCCGTTAATTTCAGATAAGTGAAGGATTTCTTGCCCTTCCTGGATTCCCGCAAGTAGTTGGTGCAATCGATTGCAGTCCTATTCCAATCGAGTCCCCTGATGGAAACGGCGCTGAAAGGTTCCGTAATCGGAAGCGATTCTTTTCCAAAATGCTCAGATGGTCGTGTCAGCGGAGTTGCAGTTCCTCCATGTAGTCTCAAGGTGGCCTGGTAGCTGTCATGTCAGCACCATATACCAGAGCAGCTCAGTGCATGCTGCATTTCAAACTGCACCACTGTGCAAATTCCATCTGGTGAGTGATAGCGGTTATGCCTGTACTTCTACGTTAATGACACCAATCAATAGACCATCATCAGAAGTTAGGTATGTCCTTGAACTGAATTACATTGTACATAATACTATAAGGACCCATCAAACGTTTTTGTACATAAAAGTTTCAGTATATCCAGGAACATCATTTGGGGTCCCCGGGGGGGAGGGGGGGGCTCAATTGCAATGTATTTTTGCATGTGTTTATGTATTTTGTTGATTTTATCTATAATATGCATTGAAAATATATCCTTTAACCCCTCCTCCCCCCCCCCCCGTAAAATTTTGAACCGACAAGGCTATATTGATCTCTCAAGGCAGGAAAAGTTTTGAGCTTTTGATACTAAACAGCTCCAATAAAGACTAATTCATTGATATTCAAATTATGTACTTTAATCATGTTAAGCTTTTTCAATTTTGGCTGCTTGGCACCAGTGGAAGAATTTAATTTTTCTCATGGCATCTTGGTCGTATAATACCTACTCATAATTGGAAACATGGTTATGTCATATAAGGATAAATTGGAGAAAGAATTTTTAAAAGTATTATTGTCCCCCCCTCCCAACCAGTGGTGTAGCTAGCATAGGTGACACCCGGAGTGGTTATCGATGGTGTAAATTCGCCATCTTCCTGCAAAAGAGAAGAAAGCCCAGCAAAAAAAGAAGAAAAAATACCATTCATATCATGGGAGTTATAGTATTTAATGTATTTGTTGACAGCAATTGTGTGTGTTTAGCAGTAAAAAAACCGATTTGAATATTTTTGTAAGGAAACACTTCGCTCAATTAAAAGTAGAAAAGAAAATGATAGAAAAACTATCCAGTTCAAGAGGTATTTGTTCCATTATATGGAGCTGTTAAAGGCTTAAATTGTTTCTCTCTGAGTCGCCGGATGTCACCTGAAAATGAGTGACAACGAAGCGGGCCGCCCCCGTTAGCTACGTCACTGCCACAACCCCCTTCTTTTTAAAAAAATTGTCTGTTATATGCATAGCCAGAATTTCACACTTTTTTACTTGAAATGATTTCTTTTATTTCAGGTATAATTTAGCTCAAGTGCTCACGAGGAATCCTATTGAAAGGGCTTATGGAATTTTGAAAAGGAGGTTCCCTTGTGTTGGTTCTAAACTTCGCGTGAAATTGGAAAACGTGCCAACAACAACCACAGCGTGCTGTGTATTGCACAATTTGGCCATAAAATTAGGTATTGCTACAAAAAAAAAAATTATGAAAGGAAATGTGCTGTTTATATTTTTTATATTTATAACTTTTTTGGCTCATTGCTTAGCCTTTTTAAACTCATTTTGAAATCGTACAATTTGAATAATACGTGTGTGTAACCATGACTAATTTCTTCAACTTGTATTTTTCATCCTTCGGAATGTCTATTTCATTAATAAAAGCTTTTTTTTCCTTGAAAGTTTAAATCACTTTTTCAACAAAATCGCATGTATACTTACTGCAAATAAGAAATCAGTGTTAATGCATTGTTATGGGCTATAAATAAGTATTCATAAGTGCAGTGCCCCTTTTATATAAAGGCATACCTGTGTTTTTTGACAATATTATCTTCAACCATGGAAAAAAAATCCAAAAATTATAATGTAAATTTGATTTATTTAAACATATATTCTTTAAACATTGTAAGCAAATAACGTTCCATTTCAGGTGATCCTGAGTCAGAATTAGATGAAGAGCTACAGGGCCTCTTTGATGATGTTACATCACAAATGGATGTATTAATTACAAGCAACAGCAATGGTACATCTGATGGCTTTGCGAAAAGGAATTTAATTGTTCAAAATATTTTCTCATAAATGTTCAAAATTTTTTCCTAACATAACTTTTTGAAATTTAATTGTTCAAAATATTTTCTCATAAATGTTCAAAATTTTTTCCTAACATAACTTTTTGAAATTTAATTGTTCAAATTTTTTTCTCTTAGTTCAAAAACTGTCCAGTAAAAAAAAGATTTGTTCTAACTTTTTGTCATAACATTCCAGATTTATTATATTCATTTTTTTTTTAATTTTGTATTTTGTTACTCATCCAGAGCATTTCATTATAACCCATTATTTTAGAAGTTGCAAGTTGTTTTAATTAAGTGAACTTTACTAGGACTATTTGAAATACTAATTTGTATCCAAAACAAATATGTAATCTGACATAGCACATTTTGCAGGTTACTTGGTGCTTTTAATGAATCTTTTAAGTGTTCATAAATTGGATTGCCCCCCTTTTTTTTTAATTTTAGTAACTAGTATTATTCAATGATTTATTTGTCTCTTTTGTGTGTTTCCGCGATATTTTTTTTCTCTAAGGAAATATTACTTCATTAAAGATTTTGAAACTTTATAATGATTCCTAATTGAACAGAAATACCAAACAATGGGGTAAGATATAATTACTATTTTTATTTAATTATTTTTGCTTTTTAATATACTTTTATTCGATTTTGAGGTGTACATGCATGTACTGAACCTTTAACATGTGTCCTGATTTATTTTTGTCTGGTCTGAGAAGATCATGCGGAATATTATGATGTATGTCGAATAAAAAAAAATGTTGACCTTTACCATGTGCTTTATGTCATTGACCAATTTACACTTGCTTATATATTCTTTTCTTTTTTTCTTAATGTAACAAAGGTTTTGAATGTGTGAAAAGCTTTTTTTTTTTTTTAAAAAAAAGGACATATGAAATGAATCTATAACGCTAATGGCAGTTTTGTGTTCCAAGATACACTGCAAGGTTTTAGGAAAGCCAATGCTTTTGCCATATATATTTGTATTAATGAATTCATATTTGCATATTAGTCACTTTGCAAATGCAAAGTGATTGTGAGAATAAAATATTTACAATAGGTACAATTGAAATCAAATGAATTCTTTTTAATAGTCTCATGAATTTAATGCAAGGCCATAGCCAGATATTTTTTTTCGGGGAGGGGGGCAGACTTTTAAACACTTATGTTGAGGAAACTTTCAAGGAGGAATATATGCTAAACTGCGAAAAATTTCGGGGGGGGGGGGCTGGTTACAAAATATTCAAATAAAAATTTATAATATGCAATCGTACACTACTGCTTCGTTCATAATGATACATTGCTGTATTATATATATATAGTTTGTGAATGGTACATTTCTAATGTCAGAAAGAGCTATATTACATTGATAAATAAATTATAATATCCTCCTCATTAAATATATACATTTTTTTCATACATTTTAAAAATAACTTTCATAAAATCATCTTTACCATCAAATGCATTATTATTTAAAATGCCAGATATTATATTATTTTAAATGCCCCCCCCCCCCCCGGCCCAAATACATGGTCCTTATGAAGGGTTCAAGTAATGCCATTCACTACAGTAAAATTTATCAACCAATAATCATTTAAATG
Source organism: Octonoba sinensis (assembly GCA_038502835.1). NCBI lineage: Eukaryota > Metazoa > Arthropoda > Arachnida > Araneae > Uloboridae > Octonoba > Octonoba sinensis. Next base: position 83,610,280 of record CM076605.1, on the reverse strand, counting down.
TAAGTTTAATGTTTATTTATATATGTATCAAAGAAAAGATTCAAAGTTGAATAATGTGGCTAAAAATCCTACTATATTCATAAAATAGAAAAAAATAAATTTAATCATAACGATGAAAATATAATTAAATCAGATATTTAACATTTTTGCTAATTAAATTGAGGCTTTGTTAAAACGTTAATTCTCCAATTATTATTCTTTTAAATTCACATATGCTATAAATAAATTTATCTTTCAGTTCATTTGGAAAGTACACAATATTCTTCAAATATCAAATTAGGCATACTAATACCTGCTTCAATAATATGATGTAAGTGCGCTATCAAGTGGCGAATAGTCATGAAGGCGCAACTTTCACCTCTTGCTACCAATGGGGAAAGGGAGGTGATTACGTCATATTTCGGCAGCGTCTGTCAAACCGAACTGGTGGATGAAATGATGCCCGAACCTTTGGAGGAGCGTATCTCCAACTTGGAGAATTGTTTAGAGGAGTTCCTGCAATAGGGGTCGGGGTGGACCCTCGATAAAGTTATTCATGTGGGAAGTGCTCACAGCGAAATATGCACGTCTCGCAGGCAGTAGTTACATTCCATTATCCAAAAAAATTCAAGCTAAAAAGGCAGTCCTCAATATTCAAAATGAGGACCACAAATGTTTACTTTGGTGCTTGCTAGCACATAAAATGAATCTGGGAATGAGGGAGCATCCAGAACGTGTCAGTCATTACACTCCTCATGAAGATGAAATTAAAATGGACGGAATTGAATTTCCCGTATCGACATCAAAAATCTCATCGATTGAGAAGATGAATAATCTTATCATTAATGTGTTTGGATTCGAAGATGAAAATGTGTTCCCACTCTACATTTCTAAACGTGAGGATGAGGATGTAATTAATTTGCTATTGGTAGCGAATGATAAAATACAGCACTACTGCCTGATACGGAATAATTCGACTCCTCGAAGACCACACCCATCACGACGGCAGACGTTTTTACTGCTTCCGATGCCTCCATCGATTTTCAAGAAAATTTTTATTGGTTGAGCATCACTTTTATTGCAAAACTGTTGCCCCCTAACGTGTCAAGCTGCCGAAGCTGGGGGGAGAATATCCTTAAATTTGAGAATGTACATTGGCAGCACCCATTTCCATTCACTATATATGCGGATTTTGAATCCCTCATTGTTCCTATGGCGTCAAGTCAGCCTGCATGTACTTCATAACAGATGTCACGGCTTGCTTAATGGAGATCGTGTCCGGGACCATGACCACATCACGGGGAGGTATAGAGGTGCTGGACTTAATCGATGCAATTTAAAATACAGGATGGGGAAGATGATCCCCGTGATATCTCATAATCTGAAGAATTACGATGCCCATCACATCGTTAAAACAGTATGAGTATCGAGTCATTCCCACAAATATGGAAAAATACATATCATTTTTCATTTCTTGCAAAGATGCGAAGAGGGGAGAAAATGTCGACTTGATATTTCTCGACAGTTTGCGATTTCTACCAACGCCGTTGGAAAAATTGGTGGGAAATTTGAATTCCAACGACTTTCACTTCTTCTCAAATTATATGCCAGCGGATAAAGTCCACTTATTGTTGCGTAAACGGGTCTATCCTTATGAATATGTGGATTCCCTGAAGAAATTTGAAGAACCCTCCCACCCAAGTCAGAATTTTTTAGTACATTAACAAATGAAGATATCTCCCAGGGTGAATATGAGCACGCTCTAAACGTGTGGAAAAAGTTTGGAGTGAAGACTCTGGGGAAGTATTAAGACTTGTATGTCGAAAGCGATGTACTACAATTAGCCGACATTTTTGAAAATGTCCGACGGATTTGCATGCAATATTACAGGATAGACCCCACGCATATGTTTACCGCAGCGGGACTAGCATGGCAAGCCTCCTTAAAGATGACGTACCAACCCTTGGAGATATTGCCGGATATGAATATGCACTTATTCATCGGGCGTTGTATTCGGGATGGCATTACAGTAATATCAAAAAGGCATGCTGTGGCAAAACATAACTGCATGGATGCATACGACCCAACCAAACCGTTCAACTATATCGTATATTTGAACGCTAACAACCTATACGGCTGGGCGATGTCACAGCCTCTGCCTTATGGTGAATTCAAATGGATCAGCCCCGAAGGTGTAACTGAGGACTGGATAGCCTCAATACCTGTTGATAGCGACGTTGGGTATATCATAGAGGCTGATTTGCATTACCCCGAATCGTTGCATGCTGAGCATAATTTATCCGTTGGCCGCCGAGAAATTAAAAATTTCAGAAGATATGTTGTCGCCAACAGCGAAAGAAATTTTAGAGCGGCTTCATAAGCAAAAATTTATGGCGTGTGAGAAGCTGGTGCCAAATCTATGTGATAAGCACAATTACATAGTATACCATCGAAACCTGCAACTTTATCTTTCATTGGGGCTGAAATTGAAGAAAGTGCACACAAAGTCATTTCTTTCAAACAGAAACCTTGGTTAAAACCCTACATCGAGTTTAACACCGAAAAGAGGAAGGCCGCATCAAACTCATTCGAGAAAGATTTCTTTGAGTTAATGTATAACTCGGTGTATGGAAAAACCATGGAAAATCTACGAAACCGTGTGGACATCCAACTCGTTCACACGGAACGACGTGCACTCAAAGTTGCAGCGGCACCTAGCTTCCGTACATCAAAAGTTTTCTACGAGGAGCTTGCCGGTGTTGAGCGGATAAAAACATCCATATCGCTCAACCGGCCTATTTATGTGGGGTTCGTCATGTCGGAAGTCAGCAAAATCCTCATGTACGACTTCCACTACCATCATATCTCGAGGTTGTGTGGCCAGCGGGCGGAGCTCCTGTTTACGGATGACTCTTTACAGGGGTGTTTGTGCTACGGGGAAACCCCGGAATTCCGGGGATCGTCGTTCAAAAGGAAGTAGGAATAATAATGAATTATTTATTTTGATCTGGGTAATTTTGTTTGCTTTGAAAGCAGAAAACGCAAGGTCAGTGTGTGTGGTGAAAACTTTTCCTTTCTTTCTCCAAAGGCAGTGATAATGCCTGAAAAGGGGGAAAAAACTTCTTTTTTGTTCTTTCCTTATTGCGAGTTATGACTCATTCCCCCGGTTCTCGGACATTCTCTTCTGGATTCTTCTCGGCAAGTAGGCGCGGCAGAAAAAAAAGGAAGAGACGTCGTTCGACCAGATGTGCGATAACGTGACTCTGGGTTCAAAGGTCTTATCTCTCCTGCTGGCGCGGCGCCAATAAGTAGAGAAGGGGGATTTTTCGCCGTATTAGCTATTTGTCATTGATCGCTTCGCAACTTTTTTTCTCCGCTGTGTAAAATTTTCGTTTCATTTATTGATGCACGTGTAAATTTTTCGTTTCGTTTATTGAAATATTTTTTTTATTTATGTACGCAAGAGAATTTCACTATGAAATTTCTCGATATAAATAGTAATATTATACAATTAGAAGAAGGTGTCCGGAATGCATTTAGGTGGAATTGGATTGAACGGAGAGATGGTAATGGGGATACCATCGGCACATGGTGCAAGAAAATAAATGCTGCTGGACAAGCATATTGTGTTTTTGTAACTCACTGCTGAAGTATGGTGGGGAAGGATTCAAGGCTTTCACAAATCCAGTTTGGAAATCCCGATTCCGCTGCATGTCTGTGCCTCTGCGCTGCAGCCTTCAAAATGCCCAAACCATAATAGTGGCAACTGCTGTGCTACATAACATAGCCGTTTTTGCTGGAGACTTATATGAGGAGAATATTAGCAATATCCATCAAAATCGCTCTGGAAGCTCTAGCGGCATTGCGAAAAGAAATACTATTGTATCATCTTTTTTTTTTTTATAGAGTTCTAGCTAGGGTGTCAGTGACATTTCTTTGTTTGTTCCAACTTTCTTTCTTTTTTAAACTGCCTTTTTTTTAAGTTTTGTCACTCTCAAAACCCGCTCTTTTATTTATTTATATATTTTTATTTTTTCATTTATTTTAATGAATGGCTTTTCACTTTGTCACAAGAACTGATAACCCTTGTTATCATGAAATTGCTTAAAAGGTTTGTCTACGATTGCCGTTCCTGAATTTATTTTCACAAAATACTTTTCTTGAAATTTAATAGCTAATTCCACTCAGAATTTGAAACTTGATGAAAGTCTGATCCCCTCCTGTCATCTTATGTAATCTCCAATGAATGATTACTTATATTTTTATGTTAGGATTTTTCAATTTTTAATTGTGATTTACTTTTAATTATGATGTGGGATAGAAGCTCTTGAAACAGTTAACTTATTGAAAAGGTAACAAAATTTGCTCAAGCAGGGAAATTTTAAAATATCCAAGGTGAAGAAAGAACGATGAGTTCCGTAAAACTTATGGCGTAAATATGTCACTTTGAAGCAGGTAAAATAATGGCGTGTGTCGCGAATGAAAGGAAGAAGCAGACTGAAGGAAATGTACAATGGTCCAATGTCGCCTCTCGAAGAACTAGTTACAACAAGAAACTCATAGAGAGCGCCAACGTACAGTAGCAGTAGAGACAACTAGCGCCATAACTGGAAGTTACATACACAAATTGTAGAAATCAACATATCGATCACGGGGTTACTATGTAATCTATGATTACACTGAACCAAGAAAAGGATGTTTGATATTCTTTTATCATAAGCTTGTCATTCGTTTTACAATCTCGCGACACCCTTGATGCTAATACGCGACACCCCGGGATGTCGCGACACCCAGTTTGGAAAGCACTGGTCTAATACAAGGTGGTCTGCTGAAACAGTTGCGACCAAAGCCCTACGTAAAGGTTATTTACTAATTCGGCAAGCTCTGCATAGTCGGAATATGATCCGATTTCACCAGCAGTAGAGGCAGGCGACACATTAATTAATCCCCCTTCTTGTCTGACTTTCCACCTACAGAGTTGCGAACTAAAAACTTTCTATTGTCTTTTTTTTTTCTTTTTTTTTTTTTGTATGCGCACGCAGCCTAGCAATCGAATGTAAATTGTAAATTTAAATTTGTGGTTTATTCTTTTCTGTATGTGTTCAGCTTATGTTGATGTGACGTGTAGCTATTCTGATCTCAAAGAATGATAATTAAATTAATAATTATGTAATTATAGCGATGTCTTCTCTTCATTGTCTCATCGTTTACTTTATTTCGTATAATTAAGTTGAATATAATGAAATATGTTTTATTTTCGCATACGTTTAGAAGATCTATAAAAACGGAAGTAGAATGGAAAAATTGAATCTGTGATTCCTCCATAACTATACCTGATGGGATATACCAGGTTTGTTGAATATTTCATTATTATTCCAGTAAAATGATGATAACTGATTAACGTTTAAACTCCCAGTGTAGTGATTATTTAGCGAATGCTATCGAGTCAATTCTAATTTTTATTATGAATGAATTTATTTTCTATTATACATGGCATCTCCAAAGCTGACAAAGAAGCTGCAACAACTAGACAGGAGGCCAGGGGCTTTCACTCAAAAATGTACGAATTTGAAGTAGCATTAATGACAGTTATATGGGACATAATTTTAAAGCTTATTAACAGCACAAAAAAATACTTGATATTTCTTCTTTGGTTGCATTATATGATTTTCTTATTAATTCATTAATGTTGTAAGAGAAAATTGAAATGCAAATTAAATAGATGCAAAAAGGTTAGTTGATGAAATGACACACAGTACACAAAGGGAGAAAAACAATTCACGGCGAATAGATCAAAAATCCAAAACTGAGTGTCAAAATGTGATTTGCATACCTGCCAACGTGTACGGAATTTACGCTATTGTACGGTCTTACGGTGAAGGAGTAAAACTGTACGCTTTTTACATATTTATCGCCAAATCCAACGTTTTTCGATTAATGAAACTAAATTTCAATATATGGATAAATATAAATCTCATCTTCGTTGAAAGAAAGTTGAAGCTTGAGCTGCGACTACGAACCTTACCAATTCCGTGTTAACGGGTCATTTAATTCTGCGTATATACCCCGAGACGTCACGCAGCCTTGCTTTGACGAGCGAGGCTACCGCATTTTACCGAAAGAAATTTCTGGATTCAAAACGTTTTGGCATCGTTAATGTGTGTTTTCCGTATACCCACGCCGTACCGTTTTGGTTTTAGATTCACGGTGCTGCTTCATACTTTTCTTTAAATGACTTAAACATGAATTAAGTTTACAATCAAGTGCTTTTAGAATCTTACTCGATACGTTTTTCGTGAATAACGGAATAAAAAAAGAACGAACTCAAGAAATATCGGCGAAGTTAAAGTGTCGCTACTAGTGGTGCCTAGTTTAGACAAATTTTCAACTGGACAGAATATTGGCAATCTGCTTATAGACACATTAAAATCAAAAAATATTCCGAAAAGAAACTGTTTCGCCTTAAGCTGTGATAAAGCACCTGTGATGGTTGGCTTAATCCTTTAAAGCAGGGGTCTCCAAACTACGGCCCGAGGGCCACATCCGGCCCGCGGACAGATTTTGTCCGGCCCGCGGAGAGCTAGCATACTTGAAAGAAAACTCCTTCTAGAGAACATATTCATTTTTTATAGCAAATTAAATTAAGTTTACTGGAGTAATCTATTTTTATGTTGAATAATTATTAATATGACATCTACATTGATATGGTCATGGGCTAACTACTCATAACATTGTTGTAGGTTATTATTTACTAACTAACAAATTATTGAAATGAATCCAACTAACATTTTATACATTTTAAATGAAAAGATAACTTATAACAAGCATAACGACATATGAAATACTAATGAGATTTATGTAATTGAGATTTTCCACTGACAATAGTTTGTAGTTGTGGACTAATTTTACTTGTACCAATTATTAAAAGAGATTTAAGATGCTCATCAGTTAATTTAGATCTGTAAACATTTTTTGTGTACTTCATTTTGGAAAAGGTCTTCTCACACAAATAAGTAGTACCAAAAACAGAAAACAGCCCACGAGCAAATTTATGCAAATTATCAAATTGTGTCAGTGGAAGACACTTATAAAATTCCAACAAAGATAAGTTTTGATATTTGTTCTTAATTATATCACTGCACTGTAGATCAATCATTTCCATTTGAAGTTCCGGGGCTAGGGTTTCAATGTCAGTATCAAAAGGATTCTGAAAAATCTTAATTTGATTCGCAATGGCATCAAAGTCCGAGAAACGAGTATCAAAATTTATTTTCAAAGCACTCAAAGTTTCGATTGCAAAATCGATAGGAAACTCGGTCTCAGTGGTGTGGCTAAATATTTCACATGTTTTAAAATGTGAAAAACATTTACTTCGTAGTTGTGATTGAAACAGTATCAATTTCTTCCGGAATGATTTGATATTATTGTATAAATCAGGAAGATGCTGGTTTTCTCCTTGCAATCTCAAATTCAGTTCGTTCACATGTTTTGTCAAATCAACATAGAATGCTAACTTCCACAGCCATGCGTTGTTTTGCAATTCAGTAAGAGGGCGATGCTTTTCATTCAAAAAAAATTCGATCACTGCTCGAAGTTCAAAAAAGCGCTGAAGGACTTTCCCACAACTAAGCCAACGTACGGCAGTATGATAAGGTAAGTCATTTTCTCCAATCTCTTTAATAAATTGTACGAATTGTCGGTGATTCAGCCCAAAAGATCTGATAAAATTAACAGTTGATATGACTGGTTTCAGAACTTCAGACATATCCAAACATTTTCCGCACAAAGACTGTTGATGAATGATACAATGTAAGACTTTTTTTTTTGAACCACCGTCATTTTCTACAGCCTTTGACACAAGAGCGACCACTCCTTTATCTTTCCCACTCATGTTTTTGCCTCCATCAGTTGTAATACATTTCAAGTTTTTCCATCGAAGGTTCTTTTGCTTAATGGCCATTTCAACTCCTTTAAAAATATCTGAACCAGTAGTTGTGCCATGAATACTATACATATCAAGAAGTTCTTCATGCACTTCATAGCTTTTATCTACTCCTCGAATATAAATCAACACCTGAGCAGTATCTGACACATCCGTTGACTCATCCAAGGCCAAAGAAAACCACTCAACATGTCCATTTTTGTTGAACAGTTGAGAGGATATATTTTCAGCGATGTCTTCTACCCTTCGAGCCACAGTGTTTGCTGACATACTGACAGTTTTTAATAAATTTACCTTTTCAGGGCACATTTCTTCGGCTACTGCGATTATGCATTCTTTGACCATTTCTCCATCGGTGAATGGTTTTCCACGTTTTGCAATTTCAAGAGCCACACGAAAGCTGGCACGAGTTGCAGCCTCTTGTTCAGTTTTGAGTTTTGTAAATAAAGATTTCTGCGATTTCAATCCGCGCTTCATAGCTTCGAATTTTTCTGTCCGCAAACTTCCTGTATATTTTGAGTAATTTTGAAAATGTTTTGCTTCATAATGACGTTTAATGTTATATTCTTTGAGAACGGCTATGCTTTCATTGCAAATCAAACATAGCGCCTTGTTACTGGACTCAATTACGAAATACTGAATGTTCCACTGATCTTTGAATTTTCTGCATTCACTATCAATTTTTCGCTTCTTTTCCATTCTACTAAATCACACACAAAAGCAACAATTCAAATAAAAATATTGTTACAAAGATGTCTTAAACACGCACAAACACGTTTTAAGGAGGTACGCACTATTTTATTTCACAGCAGTGTCATAGGAACTGACTTGTGGTTGCGCCACTAGCCTTCTTATATATTTCACTTACTGCCATCTAGAAGTGAGTGGAAGACACCAGAACTTTATCGAACCAACGAGATTATTCTGTAAGTGCTATTAGCGCCATCTGTTAGGGATAGAAGGTACTACCTATTTCTGCTTGTGTCCACCAGATGTCCTGTCACGTTACTCCTCATGGCTCGCTCGTACTCTACGACTAATCTAGAAATTACAGATAATGACAGGAAAATTAATAATATGCAGTGTTGCCGTTTTGCGGACTTTAGTTCGATTTGCAGCCTTTTTTAAACGTGGCGTACTTTTTCGGACTTTTTTTTTCATGTAAAAAAATACTCATTCGTTACTTGAGTACTCGTTAGGAACCGAAGTAACGATTACTGAAGAAAAAAGTAATCAATGATTACTATGGCGATACGATGCGGGTACCCCATTATAACGGATACCCATACGATACAGAAAATACATCAGCTTCCCCGTCGCTAATGGCATCTGGCAAAAAAGTAATCATATTTTACACCACTAGTGGACTGATTCAACTTTTTACCACCGGCAACAATTAATGATAATATGGTTTTGGCCCTTGGAATTTACTGGAGTAATCAATATGGCCCTAAGGCTGGAAAGTTTGGAGACCCCTGCTTTAAAGGAAAGGGCCATTTTTTTTGTAGTATTGGTATATTTAAATATTTTTCGGATTTTGGTTCGTTTCAAAAAAGAAATTCATACAGGACATTAAATACGATTTACATGATTTTTTGTACCCCCGGCGGAGGGGAAAAGTTCTAATATGGTAATAGTGATACATGTGGTGGTAAATATGCTTCCCAGCGTCTTTGCAAGATTCTACCAATCAGAAAGGGTAAAATAGCTTATTATAAACAATTATAAACATCTATAACTTGATGAATTAGGTGGGAAGCATACTTCCCACCGCCTTAGAAAGGGTTAAAGAATGGTGTAGCTGCTGTCCTAAAGGCATACAATTCAGAAATTGTTGTTGGTTGTCCTTGCCACTTGATTCATATCGCTGCTGAGAAGGGAGCCTCTTCTCTTCCCATTAATGTGAGTGATGTACTAATTGATACCTTCTATTATTTGGAGAAAAGTACTAAAAGAAACCTGGAATTGAAGACATTGCAGTTGCTATTCCATAATGAAAAGCACAAAATACTAAAACAGAGCTGCACACGATGGCCACCATTAGGAAGGTGTTTAAAAAGACTTATTGAAGAGTGGGATCCTCTCGCTAGCTTTTTTAAAAATCAAATTTAAGAAAAAGATAATTGCTTTCGTCTTGAAGACTACCGCATTCCCTTAAAAAAAGCAGTTGCATGAAAATGAAAGAACAGGAGATGCTGAAGATATAGACTGTAAAATTTCAAAAATGAAAAGACCTCCAGAACGAGAAAAGCCATTCAAAAAATGAAGGAAAGTCATAACATTCTAACCAAATCTCAGGAACTGCCTATCCCAACACATACGATGAGGGAAGAAAAAATGCTGATGTTTCTATCATCAGATGTTAAAGCGTGCTGTTATTTTTCGGATTATATCATTTCACTGGTTGATAAAACAAATTTGATTTTACGATCAAATGAGCCAAAAATGCATATTTTGTATTCTTTGCTGTTGGACATGTTGAAGGAGTTTTTGACAAAATTTGTGAAACCAGGTATTGTTAAAAGTTAATACTAATGTAAACTATGCTCTCGAAAAACACCATAAAGCCGAAGAGGACATAGTAGTTGGTACTGCAGCTTTGAAATTAGTTTCAGCTTTAAAGGGAGAGGACAGAAAACATTTTTATATGAACATTAAGAAATACAACATTTCTGTTTGCAACTATATTAGGCAGAAATACCCTACCAATGGTGAATTATTATTATGTGCTGCAGTTGCAAATGTTGATAAGTTGACCATGAGATCGTTTCGAGATGTAGATTTTTTTGAAAGAAATTTCCTCTATTTGTTTGTGAAAGTGAGGCTGAAGAAGAAATAAGAGATAAAGTTGTCGCTGAATTTTGTAATTTGCAAAACGCCGATTTGCCCGTTGAAGTCAAGAAGGAAAACAGAATAGATAAGAAGTGGGATTAAGATAATTTCTGCAGATGGTTTACAAAAATATGGTACGATATTAAGAGTTATGCTTAACATTTTGAGCATTCCTCATAGTAATTCAGAATGTGAAAGGGTATGGTAAAAAAAAACCTAGAACACAATTTCGAAGCTCTATGAGCAATAAATCTTTGGAGGATGTTTTCATAGCCAAAAATATGTTAATTGGGAACTGCTTTGAACAAAATGTTGATAAAAAGTTCTTAAAAACTGCTAAATCAGCTACTTATCAGTTTTTAAAGAAGTAAATTTTGTATAAATATCATTAAGTCTTTTAAACAACTATTTGTAATCTAGGTTTTTGATTTGTAGTTTAGTATATTGTTTCATTGTCTTATGTTAATTTTTTTTTGTAAAGAAAGAAAGTTCAATAAAAAAAATGAATATAGTGAATTTAATATGTATTCTTTTGTTTTTTAATTCAATGAATAGCATTCTCTAATGCAATTCTGAACTTGCTCATTTCTTGAATCATTTTTCAATTACGAAATATGTCGTCCCAAATATATATGTATTTATATCATGAGTGTAAACAGAAATATATCAAGAAGAACTAATGTTAGTATACAGTGGTTTAGTGTGATAGTTACGTGCTAATTCTGGTTGGCTAATGTATGTTGATTTCTGCTAATTTCAACGGGAGCTGAAAATAACGTGTCGTCGATCTAAGCAGTCAAGAATTGTAAGGTTTTTCAAATCTGAATGTTTGGCAGGTCTGGATTTGTGATGCTCTTATTGTTCAGTTGCATAAACGAAATGGAAGCCATATTTCAATTTAGAACAAAAGTTTGGTTTTATGTATAATACCAAGTTGCCCCTTTCTAAAATCTTAACAGCTGCTGAAAAGTTTCAAAAGTACTGTTCCGTAGACGTTGACGATAATTTCCTTGATGAATTTTTACATTTTAGACCATTTTGTAAGCAACAGAGTTCTCCAGTGGAGTGTTTAAAGAGAATAAAAGCTTTAAACATTTTCCATACTTTTCCAAATGTGGGAACGGTATTTCGAATATTGTTAACTTTACCAGTGAGTAGCTGTTAAAGTGAGCGGTCGTTTTCAGTTTCGAAAAGAAACAAAAATCGATTAAGAAGCACATTGATCCAAGGAAATTTGCAGGCATTTTCAATATTGGGTATTGAGAGTGATATCACTTCAAAGATAGATTTTGATGATATAATAAATGGTTTTGCTGTAAAGAAATGCAGGAAAAAACCATTTTGAATTGGATGTAAGTTGTATTTTTAGCATACTATTTTCATGCCCAATTTGTTATTACAGGGATCATATGGTGCTTTAAAACTCCCTTTTTTTTTCTTAATGTGGCAGAAAGACTTTAAAATACTCACATAAAAAAAGCACTTTTAATGTATGATATTTTTTATATATCAAGATTAATTAAAATTAAGAGTACCAAATTGAATTGCAACATATGTGATATCTTAAGAATAAATATTTCGATTCTATAAATAAATACTTTTCATTTTAATTAAATTTAATTAGTCTTGAAGTAACATTTCAGTAATTTGTTTTAGAAAAATTACATTTTCTATGTAGAAATATCTTTGTTTAATTTCATTTTAGAGAAAAAGAAAAGCTTAAAAATATCATTGTATGTGGTCAATATATAATCATACAGTTTTCGGGGAAGCAAAACATATTAAGACTCCGCAAAAATCAATTCAATTAAAAGACCTAAAATTATCTAACTCAAATAATTATTTTTTTTAACTCTAAATCAATAGTACTAAAACAAGTAATACCAATATGCATCGGAAAAACAGTAAAAGATTTATTTTTTAATCTTAATGTCATTTTACATGTAGTTTTGTTACCTTACACATTTAAATTACAAATTCACATATCTGTTCTTTTAAATTAAAATAAATAATAATATTACATTTCATAAGGGGCTTTTGCCAGGCGAAGTAATTTACATTTCTAAAATGAAACGCATGTTAAGAAAAATAAATAAATATAGTTTTATAATCAGGAAGTTAAGGTTGGTTAATTTAAATCTTACATTTAAAAAAAATTATTAAATTATAATAGTATATTTAAAGTAAAGTAATAAACAAATAAGTTAAATGTTCATAATATACATTTAATTTTATTGTTTTGTAGTCTCATGCTTGAGAGAAGTTCAATATTCTTATTGTTACTTTTAAATATGAAATTGTAGGGTCTGGTGGGGTTAAATGCAAATTTAAAAAATACAAAAAAATTTTCTCTCTGTTGTCGGCTTTAGAAACTAATATTTGGCCTTTTTTTCCATGCAAAATGAACTACAACTTTTACTCTACAGTTACAGTTTAGAGCCATTTTCTTTTGCTCTTTTGGATGCTGAAATTTGTAGCTTGGAAAAACTTTAGTCAACTTAACCTCCACTGTTTTTCAAAACAAAAGTTTTTTAATCTGCTAAATAGAGCATACTTTTAAGAATATCTTCCTATAATATTAAAGTAAAAAATTTCAAAATAAATTTTTTACAGTAATAAAAGATTAGTTGAGTAAAATAAGTCATGTTTAGGCTTAGTGCATACTATGCTGCTGACTTTTTTGGCTTGAAAGACACTAAGTTCTCATACTGTATATGAACCTAATTTAAAATAAACCACAAACTCTATGCTCACGCGTATAACATGAAAAAATAAGCTTATATAAGAAAAGATGTTTGTGATTTATATTAGAAGCATCAGCTTTTATTGTATTAAATGCTATAGAATACGAATAGTTCTTCCTTTTGGTAAACGTTTTTTTTTTTTTTTTCTTTTGCAGAAAATGCCCAGAATCTACAAAAGGAAGACTAACTCTTTACGATGAACAAGATGTACTGTGTGCTGTGAAGGATGTTACAGAAAAGGAATGCTCCATACGTAGTTCGGCGAAAAAAAGTCAAGTTTAGGGTCTCCCTTCAAGCATATAAAAGCAGTTATAAACACTGTCGCCTACACCATCAGCCCCTTTCAAAGAAGCAATGAGAAATTCGAAAAGAAAAAGAACCATAATGCAGAATTAATCTTGTGAACTTTTAACGAGAGCTTCAACTTTAGAGAGGCTACATAATGAAAAAATGAGAAGAGACACAAAGTGTTGAAGTGAGTTCGGGAGAAGATTCAGCGATGGCTACAGACGACTTTGAGGCTGATGTCGATCAATCGGGTTATCGTTGAAATCTGCGGGAAAAAATCAAAGAAAACATTCCATGGAATCATTGTCTCAAAAAGTGAGGATTTCTTAACTGTAAAATTTGCTAAAGAGAACGAACACTCCTATTTCGTTTTTCCGGAAAACGATAATATATCGGAAATAGATGAATCTCAAATAACTAAGGTGCTACCTGACCCTGAAATGACCCACAGGGGTCAATATTTTTTACCTTGGATCTTTCATGCATGAATATGCATTATTTTCAAACAATAAATTGTGAAATTTAAACTGTTTTAAGTATGACTTATTTTACCCCACTATTGAAAAGCAGTGTTTACGTGACGCCAGTTTAAACACATATAAATAATAGCTTAAATACACTACTCTCATGATAAATACGAAAAAAAAAAAATGACTTGCCAATTTACTTAATGAAAGCTTAGCTACTCACCGCAAAATTTTAGATCAAACTATGCCAAATCACCTTTTTTCACTTCACTGCCGTATTTTGACTTGACTGTCCTAATAGGGCCCTGGTTGAAATACACACTCTTCGGCTGCCAGTAAATTAGCATAGGGGTGCGCTGTTTCTTTACGAGTGAGAAGTGAAAAGAGTGGAAGTGAATCTTGTAGCTTGTATAGCTGCAAAGAGCAGAGTTGCTCCTTTAAAAGAAATCACCTTACCTCGGCTAGAGCTGCTCGGAGCATTACTAAGTGCAAGATTAACAAAAAGGATAAAAGACATCATTGACAAGAAAATGACATCTACAGTATTTCTACTAGACTGATTCTAAAATTGTACTTCATTGGATTGGAGGTTCTGCAAGGCGATGGAAGCAATTTGTTGCTAACCGTGTTATCGAGATAAAAGCTCTTACAGATTCATCTTCTTGGCATCACTGCACCAGTAAAAACAATCCAGCTGATCTCGTAACTAGATGTGCTAGTGTCAATGATCTTATAGAGGGTTCTATGGTTTCAGGGACCGAGTTTCTAAGTAGGCGATTATCTACTCCTCGATGAGAATTTTCATGTTCCTGAGAGAGACTATTTACCAGAGACTAAAGTGAAATATAGAGACAATGAAAATTACTCTATTAATAATGTTTCTCTTTACAAGAATTCTGAATTCATAGACCATATTTTCAAAATTACTAACGATTATTCCCACCTTCTACGAATTTTAGCTTTCGTTCATAGGTTTTCTTACAATTGCAAAATGGATTCTGCTAAGAGAAGTCGAGGTTATCTCGCCATTCAAGAAATTGGAAAGGCTGAGACTAACTTGATCAGAATCATCCAAGCTTCTGAGTTCAAGGATGAAATTAAAGGTTTGGAAAGAGAATCGAGGGTCCTACCTTCCAGTATGTTTATCTTCTTCCTTAGTTGAGAGCGGATTGATTCGCATAAGTTGTAGGATAAAAAAACTCTTCAATTAGTTATGAGATTAAGCCCCCATTATATTGATCCCATTTAAATATCTTGGTTTAATCATCGATCCTTTCCTCAACTTCCTCAAACATACGGCTTACTTGCCCCTGTATGACTCACTCTCTCCTTCATACGGCATGACTTCAGAGGCATGACTCACTCTCTCCTTCAGTAGTTTTGTCGAATCTAAAATCTCAAAGGTAATATATCCGCAACTTTGCTGAAATTTCTCTACAACAACATATTTCTCAAGATTGTTGATTACGCCTTCGGTATATGATTCCCGACTGTGCCAGTGTCTAAACATTCTACCTTGCTAAGTGTCCAACAGCTTTTCCTTCTCCTGATCTCTTTCGGTACCAGCTCTACAGACTCGCTGTTAACCATTACCGGAATTCCTCCTCTTCACATATATCTCAAGTATCAAGTATTATACCTACAAATTACTGAATCCCTTTCTGTTATAACCATTCGTGACAAAATTTACCATCTTACTGATCAAATATCATCATCCTTACAACATCCTCTTCGATTTCATCTTTCCTCGCAGTTTAATCATCAACATCTCTGACAGCGTACTTATTTATACTGATGGCTCAAAAACCTCCGCTGGTACCGCTTTTGCCTTTGTTTTCTTCTTCAGGGATGAAATAATTGATTCTCTTCAAAAAACTATAAGCATTAACAAGTTTCTGAAGTAGTAGTTGTGGAAGAATCTGCAGAGTCTACTTCTGGCACTGTTTCTGAAGTTCCTGAAGTAATTCAGCGGCAAGTTGGTACTGAAGTTGTAAAGAAAAAAAACATTTTTTTTTCTCTCAAAAGATGAAAGTCTAAAAGCAGAACTAATTTGGGCCATGAAACTGGTACTGTCCCATAGTTCTTTTCATGGTTTCAAGAATGCATCAAATGTATTTAAAATGATGTTTCCAGAGAGCAAAATTGTACAGAGTGTGACAATGAGTAGGACTAAAATGACTTATCTTGTGAATTTTGGCCTTGCTCCTTACTTCAATCAGTTGTT
Organism: Octonoba sinensis; assembly: GCA_038502835.1. NCBI lineage: Eukaryota > Metazoa > Arthropoda > Arachnida > Araneae > Uloboridae > Octonoba > Octonoba sinensis. The sequence continues at coordinate 83,593,804 of CM076605.1, read as the reverse complement.
GCATAAAGAAATTACTGACTGTACCAAGTATGTAATTTGCTTTGATGAGGCACTGAATAGGGTTTCCAAAAAAGGTCAGATGCACCTTGTTGTATGGTATCTGCATGAAGCTACAAACAGAGTCGTTAGCGGGTACTTAACCTCAGTATTTTTCGGCCATTCCACTGCGAAGGATTTACTTGAAAAATTCAAAGAAGGTCTGAGCGGTATTCCCAGTAGCAAGTTGATCCAAATTTCTATGGATGGCCCAACTGCCAACCACAAGTTTTTAAAAGCTATTCTAGAAGATGAATAAGAAAAAGGAAATCACATATTTGATTTAGGAACCTGCGAACTCCACATTATTCATGGGGCTTTTATGACTGGAGACAGAGGAAGTGGATGGGGTCTAAATACAGTTTTTAGGTCGATGTACCAGTTGTTCAAAGACAGTCCGACAGGCAAGAAGAGCAGGCTTCATTGCTATAACTGGAAAATCAATCTTTCCTTTAAAATTCTGCCAAGTGAGGTGGATTGAAAATGTTAAAGTGGCAGAAAGAGCAATAGAAATATTCCCTCGCTTAAAAATTACATTGAAAACTCGACACTGCTCAAAACTACAACGGTAGATTCTGTAACGCCTGCTGTAAGTGACAAATTGATGCTTGCCAAAATAGCTTTTTTTTTTTCATCAGTTGCTGTACTTTTGGAACCTTTTCTGACCACTTTTCAGACCACATATCCATATGCTCCATTTCTTTATGATGCTACGTTAGATATTATCTACCAGCTGATGAAGCGCTGTGTAAGAGCAGAATTAATAGAGGCAGCAGTAAGTCCGTACAAGTTGTTGAAAATTGATATCACTGATACGAATAATTGGGCAAAAATATCAGATGTTGACATCGGAATTGTTGCTAGTAGATATGTAAATAAAGGTAGCATTAAAGATTTTGAAAGAAGAACCTTTAGAAAGGAGTGCCAGACATTTCTTATTTTCACTGTAAAAAAAAAATTGAACGTTCACCATTGCACTTTCCTACTGTCAAAGCAATCTCATGTTTGGATCCGAAGTTGATTCTCTCCAACACTTTGATAAGTACGTAAGAAACGGATGGGAGAACTTTTGGAACTTTTGAATGAAAATGGAGATGTTCCTGGAGTGCTAGCAAATAAAAGCCAAACAACAGTTTGACTCGCTCTGTTTTAAAGCCACAAATGAATGGAAAGAAAAATTTTCCTCCTTCAGCCGAAAAACAAGATTGGATGATTTTTACACGTCCTTGCTTTGCAAGGAAGATTTATTAAAAGATGCGTTTAACATCATCAAAATGGTTTTAATTTTTTCACATGGGAATGCCACAGATTTACAAGAGAAATCTTTTATTGCATTAAGAACTGTGTATGATGCTGTTAAAACGAAAGGGGGGCTTGAATCAATTGAAATTTGTAAAGAAATGATTAAGCATGCAAGAATGGCACGTACCAGATATCATCTTGCTTTGGAGGGAAACAATAGGTTGGAAAGGGATGAAAAGAGGAAAGGAAATGTCAAGAGAAAAGTTTTTAATGAAATAAAGTGCTTGAAAAGAAAAGAAGCTAAACTTTCCCATGATACATTTGCAGTGAAAAAAAGAATTGAAATTGAAATTGCTGAACTCTCAAAGCATTTGTAAATTGTAGAACTTAAATCACTTACCTATAAAGATATATATATCTTTCATAAATCTCTTTTAAACATTAATGAGTAAAGTGATAATGACAATTACACATATAATGGTACTAGATTTCCTTATAACTGCATATTAGAAAACTTTGAGTAGGTGAAAGCATAGGAAATTATGCTAAAGCGAATCTTAGTTGTGCGAAATATTTCCGAATGATAATATTATTTTGTGATTTGAAATTATTTGTATCCTGGAAATTTCTTATTTATTATTTTTCTTTTGCTGTGTTCCAAATTTCATTGACCATGGTTTACAAGTCAAGTTAATTGATTTATGACAATACTAAAATCTATGAAATATAAAACTTTTTGCTTTCAAGGTGTATCAACATTTTCTACTGCATTCCAACTTTTACTCATAACAAATGTAAGTAAACTTTAGATTATTTCAACTTAACCAATTAAAATTTGGTTATCATTATTGGTAATTTTTCATAATCATTTTTGAAATAGGTAGGTTTTTATTCACTAAAACATAGTATATATGTTAACATTTGATAATGTTAGTTGTCATAGATTAACCAGGAATTTTTTCGAAAATTGCCTAGAAAACCTTTAAAAGTCAGGGAATTTTATTGTCCTAGATGAGTGGCAACATTGATACAACACATACCGCCTTATTCACAATCGTGAATTGGTTGCGGAATAACTCCCGAATTGAAGTATCGTGCGATCGCGAATAATTCACAGTCCTTCTTCTCTAACCTTCTGCAAGCGCGGATAGATGAATTCGATGATTTTTTTCCTTATCGATGCAAAGGCTTCTGTGATTGACCGCTCTGAATCATGTGACATTATTTATGCTCGGACTCGCACCATTTTAAACCAGCATGGCTACTCCCGTAGAATCGAAAACTAATTTTTCCGTATTTGAGATAGAAATCTTTACAGCTTTGTAGACAAATATAAAAGTGTAATCGAATGTAAAAGCACGAATGCAATTGCAAATAAGCAGAAAGAAGATGCATGGGCACGATTGGCTTCTGAGTATAATGCTGTTGGCTCTGCCCCGTATCGGACAGCCAAACAGCTGAAAAATAAATTAAAAAACTTAAAACAGGGCGCATAAAAGCGAAAAGCCAATGAAGAGGTGGAGATTTTTGCAGCAGGGGGAGACCCAAAGCGATCCTTCCTCTCTCCGATCGACGAAAGGATAATTAATTTGGAAGTGTTAAACAACCCACTGCCAAGCCAATATGACTCCGACCACTCATACGAGCAGCGGATTCAGACAGTCCTCGGTCAGTTGCTTCCTTATTATTGCCATAATTCGTTTTCACTAGAAAATTAAATGAAAAGTGTGATCAATATTATGTCCCGAAAGAATTTTATAAGTATGTTTTCCACATTCAAAATGAAACCTTTTGCAACTTGCAGATAAACTAAGCTGTTTATTAATGTAATAGGGTATTTTGAGCTAATGAAACAGCTTTTTGAGCTGCTGAAAAAATTGTGAAATCAATTTATAGTAGGTGAGCCTTTCTGTAACTATTTTACGGAGCAAAATAATATTTAATGCTTACTACAAAAGTGCTTACCGTATTTCCCGGCCTATAATCCGCGGATTATCTGTTAAAAAAGTAAAAATTTTTGGAGCGCGGATTATACGCCGCTGCGGATTATCCGATATTTTTTTTTATAAATGCGAAATGAAAACTTTGTTTGAAAAATCACAGATGGCAGCATGAGTCTAAAATTCACAGCAGCTCGTTTGAGTCGTTTCTGCTCATGCGCTAGTGCAGGAGCGCTGAAGAGAAGAAAGGAGAGCACGCACAGTCGACTGAGCAATCGTTTCTTCCTTCTTCGAAAATGGCGACAAAGCAAAAGCGTGTAAGTTACACTGCCGACTTCAAACTGAAAGCAATCGAAAAAGCGGAAGAAATTGGAAATAGAAAGGCCGCTCGCCTTTTCAACGTGGACGAGTCCAATGTCCGATTATGGTGTAAAAGTGAGGAAACTTTGCTTTCTTCGAATAAAAGGCGCCGATCAAACCGGCATGGTGTTGCAGCATGGCCTTTGCTGGAAGAGCGGCTGAACCGGTGGGTTCTTGGTGAGCGGGACGTTGGCCATCCAGTCTCGACGGTGCAAATGCGTCTGCAAGCCCAGAGAATAGCTGAAGAGCTGGACATAACAAACTTTCACGGTGGAGCAACGTGGTGCTACAGGTTCATGCGGAGGTATAACTTATCGATGCGTGTTCGCACCACTGTGGGGCAAAAGCTTCCCAACGATTGGACAAATCCAGAAATTTTCTCCAATTTTGCGAAAAGGCAATCTCGGATCGCAAATTAAAGTTGTCCGAGATTGTCAACATGGATGAAGTCCCCCTTTCCTTCGACTGTCCTCCAAATCGGACCGTAGACGCACGAGGTGCATCAACTGTGCATATTGTTACAACCGGACATGAGAAAAATTTTACTGTTGTTTTGTCCTGTGCCGCCGATGGCACCAAGTTACCGCCCATGGTAATTTTCAAGCGAAAAACAAAAAAGGAGAGCTTCCGGAAACGAGTGGAAGTCCGAGTGAACGAAAAGGGCTGGATGAACTCTGACGTAATGATATCGTGGCTGCAGAGCGTACGGCGACGAAGACCCATACCTGCTGTTTTTCAAGCCTGCTGCCCTTCTCATTATGGATTCCTTGCGGGCGCACTTGAAAGAGGATGTTAGGCTGATTCTCCACGAGCTGGCAAAACGCCGCTGTTCACCCGCCTGACCGCTCATAAAAATGCCCTATTCTACACAAGCGGTTGAATTGACGCTTGTTAACAGCACCAAAAACGTCGGCAAAGCGAGTAGCCGTTCTCCACTAGCGATAAACCTGCCATATTTACAATGGATGTCGTACAGATAGGTTGTGTTGTCGGAGTTGTTCAACTACAGTTATTAGAAATGTTTCAAAAGAAATCTGTCAACAAGACGTTGGTGCACTCACCCTACGTTATCGATTCGGCTCACCACTGGGCAATTTCATTTAAAGTTTTGCGAACACCGGAGCTATCCGGAAAAGTTTTTCCAATACTACAGAATATCCGTTGCTTCATTCGATGTTGTTGTTCGATGTCCGTTGCTTCACTGTTAAGATTGATTAGCGTACATATTATTACTAAATAAGACACAGTGATGAGGAAAAGCTCCTTCCTGCGTCGAACCAGTATTTAGATTTAATTTCTCTATTTGAGTATTCTTTACACTTTATATAGTACAATGGAGGTCTAAAATCAATTTCACAAATAAACTTTTCTGTGTCCAACAAAATTATACGGTGATACAATAAACAGTATGCAACTAAACAGATTAATAACAAATACACAGAAAAGACGTATTTTATCGTACGACAGAGGCGGGTGAACTGATCATTGGCGCCAAGTGGAGTTTGTTTCGCTGTTCTACCGCTACCGGGCACAACGCCTCTGCTGGCGTTAGACCCGCCGGCCCGCTCACGAACGCCTCCACCCGAGGCGTGCAAACCACCTGTGTAGACACGTATGTAAACACTTCATAGTTCTGTTCTGCAAGCGGGTGAACAGCGGCGTTTTGCCCGCTCGTGGAGAATCAGCCTTAAAAGCGCGCTGAAAGTGGTTTCTGCCCCATCGGCGATCATCCCCGGCGGTCTAACGAAAAATCTACAGCCGTTGGTTCTCGGGGTGAATCGCTCTTTTAAGAGCCAAGTCCGAAGCTGTTGAGAGCGACGGATCTCCTCGAAGGAGCACACGTTTACTGCAGGCGGTAACATGAAAAGAGCATCGTACGCTGAAATCGCCGAGTGGGTGAACTCTGCGTGGAATGAGGTTACCGTCTCTACAATAAAGAACTCCTCCAGGAAAGCTGGACTGGTAACGTCAGAAATAAACGACGATAGCGACGATTCTTGTCGCTCCAATGCAACAACTACCAATTCCATACCGGAAGATTTGCTAAATTTATTTGATTCGGATTCCAATGAATCCAGTTTTGATGGATTTGTGTAAAATAAATGTTTTTTTATAATTTAATATTTCTGTTTTATTTAAATATTTTTTGCAGCTGAAGTGAAAGGTAGGTTCATATTTTTTTTCATTCAGAAATGAAAAATAATGTACACGTATTTATTTGTTTAAAATTTAGTATATAATAAATAGTTTTAAAGAATAAATGTGAAATTCTAAAGTATAATCCAATGTAGTTATGTGGTGTGTAAAGTAAGAAAACTAGTAAACAGGTGCGGATTATGTGCCGAAAAACTTTGTTTGGGCCAGATAATCGCGATGCGGATTATGTGCCGAAAAATACGGTAATTTCTGAAGTTTTAAATGCAAGAATGCATATCTATGCATAACTCTTTTCTATCATATGCCCCTTTCTCCCCCGTAAAATATAAGTTTTGAGTTTTAAAACCTTTTTAATTAAACTTATGCATTTGATATGGTTATGATCTCCACAATGTTCAATATATATGGTTTGATTATGATTTCATACTCGGGCAGACCAATCATTGTTCATATTTTTTCTCTCGCATGTGTGGAATTTTCCTATTGGGTGCGTACGGATTTATTATTAGTTATCAAGATAAGGGAATTAAACTAAGTATTTGTAGAGTTTTGTTAAACATAGACGAGATAATTAAACATTTTAGAAGGTGAATACATAAAAAATTGAAATGTATTGCTATTTCTTCTCCTCCCCAAAAATTTTATTCCATCCACACAATGTAGTACAATGTTATAACTTGGATTTATATAGTGATAAGTTTAATTCATATCATGAAAGTATTGTAGTAATCTTTGTCTTTCAGCTAATGACCCAGACATACTTTTAGAAATTTCATCGTCAATGCCTATACATAGATGTGCATCAGCCCCTCCTGTAGGGGGTTCAGAAGAAATCTGCACCCTCCTCTTTCGGTTTTCAGAATATAATGTATTTACAAACACAGCATTTTGCAAACATTTTGCAGAAGCTTTCCTCATTTAGTCGTCCCCATATTCTGCATTTCTGTGCTAATGATCAGATCTTCCTAACTTTTTCTAAGAGTAATAAAGTATGACACGCAACTTTTTAGGCACATCCACATTAGGATTTACATGCACATGCGTTGGAAAACTAAGTCTGAACTGAGTTTTCGTCGCATGCGCCACGAATATTTCTCAACCGCTCCATAGACCGTGGAATGATCACGCATTCTTGCTGCCCAATTTCCGCAGAACTCAAACTATTGTCGGCGCAGCGTCTGGTTTACAGTTTCGCAATATTTTCCCTCTCATGATATATTTTAATGCAACAATTATTTTCACAAGAAATGAGACAGAAATTTATTTGCTTACAAGTTTTTACTTTTTTAATTTGCAGAGTTTTGTTTCATAATAGAAAATCAAAGGTGTTGAATGGTCATAGCAAAGCAGCCGTTGGTATTGTTATGCATTACATACCCACTGATATGTCTCCAGAAAATGTTTTTTGTGTATCTTTACTAACATGAAGAAAATATTTAATACATGTCGATTCAGAAGCTTTTGATAATTTGAAGCTAGAAGATGAATGCTATTTATTTTTCGATGAGCATGTGCTTACTGTCACTTATTTTTTTTTTTCCTTAAAGGAAAACGAATCGGATGCACCACCTGGAAATGTGGAGGAGATTCCGATGCCGACCACAGGAGAGTCAACCTCGACGCTGAAACCTACGGGTAAAACTCAGTTTTCGAAAACGAGCAGAAAACCGAAAGCCTCGGTTAAAGCTGCTGAGGCATTGGCTGTGGGAGCGGAAGCTCATAAATACAAATACAAAAGGGACGACCAGCAACAGGCTCAAGGTCCAGCTAGGCTGGTCCCCAATGAACATCAAGAGCTTTCTTAAAAGTTTTTACCCCACTGCAATTAACAGTCGCTTCCGGTAAACTATTCCAACAGCCTACAACATTACAAGCCTTGAAATCATAAAAAATTAAGTATTTTGGATCTTAGAAGAGTTAAAAATATAAATGATTCCGAATATTATGGGGCTTCTGAAATAAATGAAATCTGTGAATTTTTCAAATTAATTAAAGACCATTTGCAAGAAGAATGGTAAGAGTACAAAGACTTCGTCTAAAGCTGCTGTAGAAGCGGAAAGCTAACAGCTAATGAGACTCCGCGAGCTTGAGCATGAGGCTCGAATGGCGTTGCATGGAACAGGACAATGTTTATTAAAAAAATCTGAGCATGAACTCAAAATGGAAGTTCTGCAAGCTAAATTGGACTGTTATTCTCCCAAGACAAATATTTTTGATGGCTAGTGTTTGTGGTCGCAGCTGTCTTTATTTCAGTAATATGAGATTCCCTAAATTTTTTTTTAATATTTGTTTATTGTAAATGTTTATAGTGTGTAATAAATAATCTTAAAATATAAACCTTTGGTATTTTCACGTCTTTAGTTAGAAAGCACTGTATAGTCAAAGTAGAGAAAATATCTTTAAAAATATTACACAGTCATAGTGACACAGCAATTTTTTGTTTGGCATTGATGAATATTCCTATATTAAGGGGTATTTCCTAATTTTTTAAATTAATCTATTTTAATCAGAGTGGAATGACACAGCATATAATTCAATATCCTAGAAATGTTTTTTGAAATTTTTTTAGAAATTAAATCCACATATGTCAAAAATAAATAAATGAATAACTAACATTTTAACGTTGATGTTATGTCGCATATCAATAAATGCATACCTTTTTTTTTTACATTTAATTCGTAACCCTAATTTTTTTTTTTTTTTCTTAAAAAGCAAAGAAACGTGATTACAGCCTGGAATTCATGACACACCAAACATAAATGCACGATTGATTTTATACTTTCATTTATCAAACTTTATTTCCAATTTTTTGCATTCCGAATTCCTACTCGTCAATAAGTAGTTAACTACTAACTCTTAACTAGTCTAAACAAAACTAGTTGCAACTAGTTAACTACTTTTTTCTGAGACTAGTAACTAGTAGGTAACTGCTCTCCAAAAGTAGTTAACTACTTTTAAGTATAATTCATTTGAATTTCCATTTTTTAAGCTTGCTCTTAAATATTTAATCCTAATAATTGAACTAAATATTATTTTAAATTATTAAAACAATTTTAAAGAAATTCCTGTAAAACATTCAAAGATTGAATATTTCCAAATAATACTGAACGATTAAAATATGAATAAAGACAAAGCCTTTTTCTTGAAATTAAATTTTGTTTTCGTGTATGTATTTGTTTAAAAAAGTTAATAATTTATGTTTTTAAGAAATAGGCAATTTTTCAAATTTTTTGTCTCCCAGCCTACATTTTCTTGAGACAAAAATTCGTCCAGCAGTAGAAAATAACCGCTCTCAGGCAGCGCCACTTGGTAGAGAACAGTTATAAAACAAAAAAGCTTTTTTTACAGCCGGAAAATTGATGAAGCATGGTTAAGGATGTGTCCTCACAATGCAAATATGAATCAATTTCCTCTGAAATTCCACTTTTTAACTGTTGAACAGCAAGTGAAATGTCTCTCGCTGCTGATAAATAGCCGAAGAGAGAGTCGTCTTGCTCTTGAGGCTACTATTATTTGTTCTGTAGCACGCTAATGAATGTCCCCCCACTAATGAGCTAATGAATGTTAAACCCACTTATCACAAAACCTGATTTTTTGAGTTGTGCCACTGTTGCAGCCCACGAGCGATATATCGGAATCAGTCGTGGAAAAAATATTTCCTGTATATCAGTGACTGACGGCAAAAGAGTTGTTTGAGCGATGCACGTTGGCGAGACACAAAATGCGAATGAGAGTGTCAATAGTTGCATTTGGCGAAAATGCCCTACGGAAGTTTTCGTGTCGAAAAAGCGACTAGAGGTGGCAGTCCTCTCAGCCAGTTAAATTTTAGATCAAAAGGCGTTGTGCAACTGTTGCACGACAAGGAAAAGGACACAAACATAAGTGTTGAAATTGCTAGTAAAAGGGATAGTCGTCGTAGTAGACAAAAGGAAAAGAGATCTACTGAACAATATAAAAAGCACCGGAACACAAAAAAGTTTGCTAAGGCTGCATATAATTAAAAATAATAATAATAAAAAAGAGGGTGCCACCAAGCTGGTGCTTTCTAATCTTCTCAGAGAATGTTCTAAATAATTTCCATGTCCTTGTTTATTTTGAATTGCACATTATATGATATATTTATTTTTATTATATGTAGTTAAAAACATTTTCTGATTCAAAATACTGAATTTAAAATTGATTAAAATAGCATTGTTATTCAAAATTATATTTTACACATATTACAATTTTCGTCATGTTTCAAAACTGACAAAAGCTTGTCATAAAGCGTTCGTGGGTAAAATTTTTTACAACTGCTAAATTGTTTCTTTATTATTTTATTCTAAAATATGACTTGAAAACTTCTAAAATGTTTTGAAACAGCATAATTTATATTATGTAAAAAAATAAAAGTCAAATGTATCTTATTTTTGAAGTTATTAATGATTGTCTTTGTTATTTGCGTTTTTCTCAGTACAAGATTTTTCGATGAAATGTAATTGTCCCTTGCGCAAAGATTTTTACGTTACGTCTCTGAAACTTGTCATGATTGTGCGTTTTCAGGTTGTAAACAAATGTTACATAAATTTGATCTGTTATTCAAAGTTTCGATTACATATTTGGGGTAATAACATATCGTGTTATGAATTTTTATGAAAATTTATATATATATATATATGTTGTCAAAACATATTTTTTAAAACCATTTTATGTAATATTTGTTTTTAACCTTATTTGTGACCAAAAAACAAAATCAAAAAATTAAAGTTTTTTTTTAATGTTGCGCAACGGACATTTTTAATTATGTATAATGAAAAAGATATTTTAATTAATATCTCAAAAAATTTCCAACATTTTTTAATGAAACTAGGTATATCATGTATACTGTATATTTATAGCCGAAAAAAAATTATGTTTCTACCATCAAAAATAAGAAAGTTCATTTTAAAGGTCCACTGTCTCCTTAAAGCTGAAACTAATTTAAAAGGTGCACTACCAACTACTATGTCCTCTTCGGCTTTATAGTGTTTTTCGAGAGCATAGTTTACATCAGTAATAGAAGAACTTTTAACAATGCCTGTTTTCACAAATTTCATCAAAAACTCCTTCAACACGTCCAACAGCAAAGAATTCAAAATATGAATTTTTGGCTTATTTGATTGTAAAGCCAAATTTGTTTTTATCAAACACTGAAATGTTCAACGGACAATTACTGTGTCTGAACAAAAAGTTGACTACTTTCTGCATTTTACTCAATACATTATATTTTATATTATTTGTTTTACACCATGTTTTGATTGTTTTTATTAATTGCAACTCAAATTATATCGCCGGTCCGGAAGAACAATGACGTAATTGCAACAATTTGTCAAATGGAAATAAGTCCATATACAATATCAGAAACACATCCCTTACACAGGGGAACATGGATGAACTAACAATTACAAGTTTGCGCCTTCTAAAACAACGACCAATTTTTAGAGTAACAACGACGTAACTGCACTTAGGGGTTGAAATATTATCGTGATTAAATCCAAATCCCTGGTAAATGAAAGTGAAGTATATTATATATCCTACGTACTCTAATTATATCATTTTTTTCTGTCACTTACACCCTTTTCAATTACTATACGTTTTATACAACTGCAAATCGTTTTTTCACTCTCCTGTAAAATTGAAGTTTTTGCATTTACGTCACTGTTCTTCCGGAACGGTGATATATGAATTGCATAAATTAAATTTCATGAGGTGATGGTACACCAAACGTTTGGTTTTTAGTATATGATATTGATTAATCTAGAAACTAAGTGTTTTTAAATAAATGCTTTTTAATTTAATGATGCAGTATTTTCCATTTTAAATTTTCCATTTTTAATTATTTTAACATAATTATTTTTAACATTTGTAATGGCACCCAAAATTAAATCAAATTTATAACACTTGGTGCCGTAAGTCCAGGTGTGAATCTTGGTTATTTGCTATCACTGATTAGATCAAATATTTTAAATCATTGTAATTTAGATCTCAGTAGCAATGAATACAACAAAAAATCTAATCTACAACTGCAACGTATGTTGAGTTGCTCTCTTTTCTAATTTAGAATGGTATTCATGATGTGTGTATTTTATTTTATTTATTTATTTATTTTTTTTTTTGAATTGTATTTTAGAATTATGCGTATGATTATTTGTATAACAGCTCAAATTTGAGATAGGAATTTGTGTATTTAGGGGTATTGCAACACTAATTAGCAAATTGCAGAATTAGAAAAGTGGGATGAAAATAAAAAGAGTTTAATTCTCAAATTGAATCTTTCTGGCAAAGCTCTAAGAGTAGTCAGTGAAGCTGTAATAGATAAAGAAAATGAATATGAAGAAACGGTCAAACTTTTAAAATCCAAATTTTCCCGAAAATTAAGCTATTCTGAAATTCAAAACAAATTTAATTCTTTAACTCAAAAAACCAATCAAAGGATCAACAATCTCATTGAACAGTTTGAAAAAGTGACTAATGAATATCTTAGTGTAGATAAAAACAGTAATGACGAAACTTTGAAACTCGCCAAAAAAATGAAAGCTCAAAAATTACTTGACAGCATGAGACCTGACAGAATAGAAGTTATGAAAAGGTGGGTGACTGAATTTGAAATCATAGAAAAGATAGCTAGTGATGTCGAAAACGCCTTATCCATCACAGTAAATCATATACAAAACATCACTAAATCCTCTGAAATAGAGATACTTCTAAAAAGTCAAATTGAGAGCAACAAACAAATTGAAATATTGACTCAAAAAGTAGATGAATTGTCAAAATTAAAAACAAACAACAACCTCACTCAAAGAAACAATTCTAACATACAAAGGTATACCTGTCATATTTGCAACAAAGGCCACAAAACTACAGAGTGTTGGTATTATCCTAGTACTTCGCAGCGATATGGGTACTCAAATCAAAGGTATATGCCATATAGTAGGAACAATCAAAATTATATATAACTACAGAAGAAGAAGGGAGAGGGAGAAGTAGAGGCAACTTTAGAAGAATGAGAGGAAGACAGCATAATTTAAACTAATAAACGGTTCTTGTGATTATGAACAAGAAATAGAGCAGACAAGAACCAAAAACACTAGCTCTAAATAATCAAAGAATTGGACTAATTTTGATAAAAATCAAAAATTCAACTATCAGAAAAAATGGGAAAATAAGAATGTAAATAGTAGAAAATCACAATCTGAAATTTGATTTTTTAAAGAGTTACTCATAATGAAAATATAAATATGAGTAACAAAAATTCTACTAAAATAAAAAAATCGACTCAAAGTTTAAATGAAAATCAGAATTAAATTGATATAACATCTAAAAGTGATAGGGAAAATACAAATGCAAATGATAAACATGTAATGACTTGTAACGATGAGAATGAGTGACTCTTTGCCTATCGTAATGTTGAAATTTGTTGATCTAACTGTTCCCGCTTTACTTGACACTGGGGCTAATTTAAGTTTAATCGATCCCAATATTGTCAATGAGATAAAAAATAAATCTAAAATCAATTATCTATCCAAGTCAGTTAGAACTCATACTATTGACAATAATACTGTACCATATATGTCTGCTATATCATCAAAATTCAAAATTGATAGCAAATGGTTTTCAGGGGTATTTTATATAACTCAACATTCTTGGCGTTATAAATATAAAATCATACTAACTTGAATATGACTTTATTCATTACAATAAGATCATTTTAGACATCCCACAAAAAAAAAAAAACTAATCATGGGTTATGAATCATTTGAATTTTTCGGAGACACTCCTTGCATTGTTAATAATGTTGTAAATAACGTGCAAATTGAAAAAGAAAACTTTTGCTCCTGAAAAGATAAACATTGATCCACATTCTCAAAAATGATCAAATTATGTATGTCTCAGGGGATAAAAAATTTTAAACAAATATTATTTTCTCCCATTAAAAAGAAATTAGAGTACACATTAAATGAGTCTATCAATGAAATTGATAATGAACATTTTGCAACCGTGATTCGGAAGAAGCAGTCGAAGAAGAGCAGGATGAAGAAACAACTTCTTCAGTTCTCGAAGAAGCTGCTAAAAGAAACATAGTTTCAGTAGCCTTGTTTGAAGAATATGGGCAAATAGATGACGAGGCCTTAACTTCAGACGTAGTAACAGATGAAGATATAATTAGAGGACCCCAAAAGGAAACTGTAAATAAAATTGAAACAGACGGAGAAGATGCTGATCCAGAAGCCCAAAATCTAATCACTGTAAACGAAGCTACGGCAGCATTATAAACTGTGCAACGATTTTTAATGCAGCAAGAGAATGCTTCACATGCGTTAAATAGTTTAGAAGGCATCGATTCTTTTGTAAAAGGATGTTAGTTCAAAAAATTGAAGCAAAAATCTATAATAGATTTTTTTTTTAAAGTAATGCTTGCACAGGTAAATAAAACTTACTCTTCAGTTCTGATAATTGTTTTTAATACTAATTTTGTAAATTTCATATAAATTTCCTAATGGAAGTATATAAATTCGTATGTGTGTGTATGTGCATTTTTATATAAATATAGTTTCGGTTCCTATATTTTCTGCATCATAAGAAACAAACATTTTTACTAAAGTCAAAATCCTGCAATCATCGGTTAACGTGAAATTCGGTTAACGCGAAAAATTTTGGCGTCCCCCTCGACTTCGCGTTAACGAGGTTTGACTGTATATGCAGAATTAAATGACCCGTTAACACAGAATTGGTAAGGTTCGTATTCGCAGCTCAAGCTTCAACTTTCTTTCAACGAAGATGAGATTTATATTTATCCATAAATTGAAATTTAGTTTCATGAATAGAAAAATGGCCATAAATATGTAAAAAGCGTACAATATTTTACTCCTTCACCGTATGAAAGTACAATAGCGTAAATTCCGTACAAGTTGGCAGGTATGCAAATCACATTATGACACTCACTTTCGTATTTTTGATCGAATCGCCGTGAATTGTTTTTCTCTTTTAGTGTACAGTATGTCATTTCAGCGACTAACCCTTTTGCTTCTATTTCATTTGCATTTAAATTTTCTCTTACAACATTAAGGAATTAATAAGAGAATCATAAAATGGAATTAAAGAAGAAATATTAAGTGTTTTGAAGACATTTTTTTTTGTGCTGTTAATACGCTGTAAAATTATGTCCCATATAACTGTCATTAATGCTACTTCAAATTCGTACATTTTTGAGTGGAAGCCCCTGGCTTCCTGTCAAGTTGTTGCAGCTTTTTTGTCATCTTTGGAAATGTCATGTATAATAGAAAATAAAGAATCCAACAAAATTTCCCTCGGGAAAAAACAAGACGCCTATGAGGACATTACGAAGGAGTGTAACACTAAGAATGGAGTAACAAAAAGGACGCCGAAACAATTGAAAAACTTATTTCAATTTGAAAAAAAAAGCAAGCAAACAGTCGGCCGAGTACCGTGCCGAAGTTATCAAAACTGGGGGTGGCTCCAGTCTATCTCGAAATCCAGACGGACTGGAAGAGCGAGTATTGGCTTTGGGAGCTGTGACGCCACCTTTATCAACGATATATGATTCAGACACAAATTTCTTAGACTATGATGAGGGTAAATTTATTTTGTCTTGTTCATAATCCTTGATTAAATATCCGAGAGTAAATAAATAAATATATATATCCATAAAACATACACAACAATATTTATGCATATTGATTGTCAAACCTAGGTCCTCCTTGCAAAAATCTTTGCTTTTATCCACTACAGCACTTGCAAGTATTAAAATTGTGCATGGTAATAATCATTGAAAGATGCTTTAATATTTTGCTCACCTATAAGACAAGACATGTGTCTATTAAATGTATTAGTATACTTGTGAATTTATTTAAAAATTCAAATGAACTTGCATAACAATCGAAAATTTCTTTTTTCCTTGCTTGGCTTCTTTATTTAGGAATGTTTCATTTTCAAATATGAGCCATCAAGACAAATTCAGAGAGTTGCTAATTACTTTTTGGATACTTTGCTCTTATCGATTTTTCATGAAATTACCGATGACTCTTCAAATCAGTCGATCATCCTTGTACAGCAGCCATGATAAACCCTGTTATACCAGGGAATTAATTAGGTCATTTTCCAGCAGGGGCAAGACAAGGCTTTAACGCCCTCCCCCTACCCGACATGCACAATAAAAATGCTTAAGTCCTAGCGCCCAGGCCATGTGACCCCTCTGCAACTCCCCCCCCCCCTCAATTATGTCCCTGCTTTTAACAGCAACTGAAAAACAATCGCAGCTCTAATAATAAGTAAATAAAACTGTCAACTCTTAGTAAAAGTGGGAGATGTTGAAATGTTATTTGATTTTTATTTGTATGAAGTATTAATTAATATAATACTTTGCATTAAAATACGAGAAACTGAATATTTGTCATTCAACTTACAGATATTCATGAATCTATCGAAAATATTCATCCAGATGCAGTAAGTCACAAAACTAACTTGTTTCTCTGAATGCTATAATCTGTTGTTCACATTTTATATTACTTTATGACTCCAATACAATTGAAGACTACTTCTAGGCTTTTGTATTTGTTTCTTTATTATTAATTATGCTATGATCCTAATGAGGACATCAGTACAGGGCAGCAGAGTTAAATTCCCCTGAATGGATGTTAAACTTGAATCTTACAATATATTCCTTATAAGAATGCTATTAAAAATTAAAAACCATCAACTTTTTTTAGTACAAAATAAACACCATGTATATAAAAGGTAAAGCATGTGTCGAGACTTCAAAACTTTTAGTTTTTATCATGGTTCTCATTTGACATTCTGTTTTATTATAGAATGTGGATAATATAGAACTTCCTGCAATTGATGAAAGAAGTTTTGGGGCTTCAGAAGCATGTGACGTTACAAACCCACAGCCCACTGAGGAAGTAAGAACGCCAGCCCCTTCAATTGAACTCGCAAGCCACTCAAATACGCAAATCCAGGGAGCTTCACAAGCTACATTAAGGAATTCCCTGCAACTTTTTCGTCGGAAAACGAAAAGGCCTGTGCAGCAGAATTCTTCAACTTTGGCTGCAAAAGCAATTGCGGACGAAACAGAGAACCGCACCAGGCTGGATAATTTGAAAAATGAAAGAGAAGAAAAAAAACATTTGCTGGAACTGCAGATATTGCAAAAAGATTTAGAAATGAAAAACAAAATTTTGGAAGCACTGAACGCTGAGCTAGCGAGCCTGAATAGAAGAGAGATGACAACAGGGTGAGCTTGTGATTGGCCGAAGGGAATAATTTACCCCTTAAGGCTGTAAGCGCTTTTTCTCCCGTAGCGTTAGCACGGAGCTTGTCGTCGTTCTGTAAAAAATACGCCTTCCCTTCTTATAAAAGGTATGTAAACATTTCTATTTCTTATTTTTCTATTCAGTATTGTTGAATATCTTGTTTGCTAGTCTTGTTTGTTAAAAATTGGTTGTTTTCCCAATGTTATGGCACTTTTATTTGCTTCATAGTAGTAAGCTTGAGTTGTTACGAATCTGCTCACTAGTATTTGCAAAGAATTTAATAACCAGTGTTACCTATTTTAATTTTTCTTGCAATTATTACAACTATTACTCTTCACTTTAGTTATAGGTTGCTTGTAAATAGCATTTAATTTGAAAAATAATTGCTAGAATGCTTAAAAACGAACCGCTATTCTCGGCGACGTGTTACTTTTCGCCAAGCGTGAAGTTTAAATCGCCAATGTTTACTATTACGGTGCTTTAAATTTCGATTTTTTTTAGAAGCTAGTTCATAATTTCTGAACAAATAAATAATGAAAATATTCTTTTCAAGGAAACTCAGAACAAAACAGTTTGATGAATTCATTATAAAAAAACATGTACTTTTCCGTAAGTTTTAAATTATTAGATGGGATCATAAATGACATGTAATTTTAAAATACAGTAGAATCTACCTATAACGAAGTCGGTTGGTTCCAGTTGAATAATTCGCTTTAGAAAAATCGTTCGATGAAGATAGATTTTTCCAGTTATTTCAGTAATTATAATAAACTTTTTTTTGCTAATATGTGATATGTTAAAAAGGTATTTAATTATGCACTTCTATTAACTAATAAATACATTATTTGGCCTTTAACATTATAATATCTTCATTTGTTGAAATTATAATATTTATTGCGTATAAATAAAATACTCAAAATTGAAGACAACTCAACAATTTAGAGAATATATTATTTTGATATATACTTATTTTTATTTTACTTGAAAAATTCTGTTATTTTTAATTTCTTCGAGTGGAAATTGGGTGTTCATACTATCTGTGTTCAGAAATGAAATTGAAAAGATAAGTGAAAAAATTTGCGACACTTTTTGAAGAATATTTTGAATGTCATATCACGTGCTTATTAAAAATATCATTATAGGGAGAAATTTACTGTACAGAGACTTTGCTATAAGAAAACTGTACTGTAACTAGCTTATATTTAGCTAGTTTGCTTTTTTATGCATTCATTTAATAAAAAAATAGTTACTTGAAATCACTTTCAGAAACTTGCATTTTATAAAATTAAAATCCTTATCATTAAATAACACTATTTTTTTTTTTTTTTGTTATCTTCCTCAATTAATTTTTGTCACTTTTTAATGTTGATGCATTTTATGATTTCAGGAAACCATGCCTGGTTGCTCTGCACATGATTGCACCAACAGATCAGAGCAAGGGTTTTCACTTAAAGTGTTCCCTAAAGACCCTGAATGGAGAAAAGTTTGGGCTTCTAAAGTTAATCGCTTAAATTGGCAGCCTACAAACCTTTTTATGTGACATAAGCCATGCAGAATGTTTTCCTCCGAAATTTGTTATTACTTGTTAATTAAAAAAGTTTTCATTCAATACTTTTTCATTAATACTTGATTTTCAGAAATTTGATATATTTATACTTGGAAAACCATTTTCATTTCTACATAAATAGCATTTGAATTTTCTTCAAAGAATTTTACTAATTGATTTTTATAAATTTAATGATTTGAATGGCCGAATGGGGTTTATAGTCATTTTAATTATTAATTTCATTTTGCGTTATGTCTAAATAACAGTTGACACAAGCTACCTTATAGGGTGTCGGTGTAAATGTAATGAGGGAAGATTTCAATGAATCAAGAATTATTTTACATACAAATCATAACTTGGTCTTGTCTAAAATGTGGAATTTATTGGGAAATATTTGGTTTTGCAGATCCATTTTGATGCAGATCAGTGGGTACAGAATGGATGGGGATGCGAAGAAAAAAACTACAGAAAACTGCTGTTCCCACCATCTTTTCCCATAGGCAAGACGAATGGTTACACGGCCTTGTTCGAAAATAAAGTTCCACTGCCGTCCATTAGGACATTGCAAAGCAGATTGCAAGTTTTAAAGTTTAATTTATGAATTTTATATTAAATTCATTTGCTAGAAGTGAAATTGAAATATTTTGTAAATAAAAATGAAAAGCTGTGCAATTTAGCTTTTGATGAAATGTCGATTACTGAAAGTACAGAATTTGATATGGCCACCGGTACATATTTTGGAAATGTAACTTTTCCCTCACAATATGGCAAAGCAAATCATGCACTTGTTTTGATGCTAGGAGGCATCACAACTCCATGGAAGCAAGTAGTTGCATATTTTTTTTTACAAACGGGCATTCACTGGGGGCGGAATTGAAAGATATTATTTTAAACATAATCAAGAGGACATCGCAAATTGGGTTAAAAATTGTAAATTTAACTTCAGATATGGGTTCATGTAATCGTAGGGCTACGCACTTTTTGCCACGAATTCGACCAAGCGTAAAGCCACGAATTCTTCCAACAATAGCCAGCCCTCAGTAATCTTCAAAGTTTACAATTCAATACACAGGACCAGTTGTCCGCCATTAATGACCACGATGGCAGTAAAATTGCTGTCTAGCGCCAAAAAAGCGATAAAGTACATTTAGTGGCAATAACAAAGTTCAGAAAAACGTTTCTCTGAAGCGAAGGTGACTTGCTCAAATGAGTGGGTTGGTTTAGGTGTCAATCAAATAATTCAGGGGTTTTCAGGTTTTTTTCTCACACCACGTGTTTCTTGTCGATGCAAAAAGAGAAGTATTTTCTTCAATCTAATAAAATAAAGGCTTCTGAAAGCTTTATTTTTTCTTTTTGCATGTGTATTTCCCTTTTTAATACTAGTTACAATGGTGCAAAACGAAAATTTTATGAAAATTTGGTGCATAGAATTATTAATTTTAATTTCCAAATTGAAGCTAATATTTTGGCTCATATAATTTGTAATATTTGACTAAAAACTATATGATCGTTTATAAGGGCCACATAGCAAAAAAAAAATGCTGGGTCGCACATACAATATATTTTCAACAAATTGAAATTAAAATTTAACTCTATGTAGTATTATTAAAATTAATTAACTTCTTTTTATTACATTTTTTTTTATAAATTTGAGTTAGATATGTATAAGTACATATTTATTTTAAATTTGTAAAGTTTCGATTCATTTATTTTGGATTTCCTAAAGATGGAAAAAATTCCAATTCATGAGAAGGATGAATTTGCTTTTATTGAATAAACAAATCGATATCGAGTTCAATGGTTGCGGCTGCAATTCTTAATGTATTTTCAAGGGCATGTTTGTCAGTGATCTTTGTCCTATTTTTGTTTTTTGTATGTTTTATTCTTGAAAATAATTGTTCACAAACATAGGTACTAGGCTAAAAGCTGAAAACATAAAGCGTGATTGTAAAAATTAGGATATTTATCGCGGGGTAGGCAATCTTCATAAAAATCCAGTAAAGAAACATTCCCTAATTTTTCTTGAATTGAACGTCACTTCGCAGTTCAATGCATTCCATTTGAAGATTTAGAGGATATTTATTTATTTCTAGAGAAAATTGGGTAGGAAATATTCTGAAATACTCTTCCTTTCCTATTTCGAAAATCTTGAAATCTACTTTCAAACTCTTGAATTAAATCGAAAATTAATGCAGTATATTTGCATATTTTTTGCAACCCACAGATGTGCAGCCAAAGTACTGAAATGTGTGTCGCGAATGTTCGATGGCCCTTTTTTCTGTGAAAGCATCCCTTGGCCAAAATGATCAGGTAATCAAAATACAATGCAATATCCTGCATACACAAATATTGTAATTCTTCAAAAAATTCGCCATCGAATGAATACACACATAATTCAAAATGTAAATTCGCATGGCATACTAAAATGTTTTTATTGAAATTTTTACTTCAAAATAAATGTCAACGAATCGATTATATATGAAAAGTATTGCAAGCATTTAATTTTTTAATAAAAATATGTAAGTTTAAATATTTTCATAATTTACATTTGGTCCATAATTTACATTGCAAAAATTTGTCTATTCATGCATTTGCAAAGACCTAAGAAACTTAGCAAAAAACTTCCCAAATTGTTAATTAAGCTCACGTACTAGCATTACTCACTCCTCAATTTTGGCTCATTTTCAAAGATCCACATCTCAAAAGGGATCACTAGGATTTAGTTTTTCTTTATATCATTAAAAAGAGTTCACTTTCTTCTTTAAGGAAATGTCTTCTGAATTTTTGAGACAAAACTCTTTTATACAGATAATGAGGTTCAAAACGATATACAAAATTTCGCCGATTACAGAAAATAGAGATTATTTCATTTATTTATACATGACCTAAGAGGGCTACCGGGATGAATGTTGGTGATCCTGCTTAACTTGAGAAAAAACAGCCTACTAGTACAACGAAAGCTTAATGTATTTTAGGTTTTTTACGTTTTGCTTCCAAAGTAGCTCATTTGTACCGATGCAAGGGATTGTGACTACACTTTGCCAGCTTCTATCTTTTGATAGTATTATTTTCTGAACTTGATTCTTTCCTCATTTTCACCCTGCCAGCATGTCATAAAGTTGTGCAAGTGGCACCTTGAATGCTCAATTAACTCCCGAGTTATACCGGTTCAAAATTCATTCAAAAATTTCATGCCTCAATTTTGGTTTATTTAGGAATGAAGTTTTTGAATGAATTTTGAACCGGCATAACTCGGGAGTTAATTGAGCATTCAGGGTGCCACTTGCACACCTTTATAACATGCCAGCTGGGTGCAAATAAGTAAAGGATTCAGTTCAGAAAATATTCCTATCAACAGATACAAGCTGGCAAAGTGTGATCAAAATCCACCACATCGACACAAATGAGCTAATTTGGCAGCAAAATGAGAAAAATCTAAAATACATTAAGCTTTCGTTGTACTAGTAGGCTGTTATGCCCCAAATGTTTAGCAGGATCACCAAGTTTCACTGTGTTAGTCCGCTTAGGTCATGATCAATATAAGAACACAAAGTAGACGATTCAGTCATTTCGGTTAAGACATGAAGAAAGGCGTCTTTGCAAAACCATGGCTAGTGGCCCAACTAAAATACAACTTATCGAGCTGTAATTTGGCATGGCTCCATCTAAGGCATATATCGCTTATAGAAATGAACAGTGTCATATCTGCAAAATGCACATTTTTTAGGAGAAGAGTTAAAACTTTTTACAATTGGTTTTATTTAACTATCTTATTAGTTTTAATGATTATTACAATCAATTTTGTTTGGAAAATAATTATTGCTTATTTCTCTCACATGATGGATGTTAAAAGATGTCATAAAGTTAGAAATAACTGTAAAAAATGCAGTTATGACAGTATTGCACCAAAAAAATACAGTTTGTAAGTTATTAAAAAGTAGTGCAGTGACTAAGTATTGTTCGTTCCTGTAATTAAATGGGGCTAACACTGTCATATTCATTAAAAACTACTTGTCTCCGATAAATATATTTGTTTTTTTTTTATATTTAGACTTTTCCCCTTGGAACATGTTTATATTATTTGATTAATATAAGCTTTAATTAGGCCTTCATACTTTTCTCCACCAGACCCCTACCTGTTAGCCGAGGCCTTAGGATTGCTTACGCACGGGGGAGAGGTAGTGGGGTCTACGGATTTTACATGCACATATCCCCAAGTATACATGGTGGTCTTCAGTGGGTATCGCGCGACCTTCCAGGCGGAAGTCCGACGTGCTAACCACTAGGCTACCACGGCCCCGTTAGGCCTTCATACTACCTATAAGTTACCTGAAAAAAAAGCACGCTAAAGAGTATTTAAAAGAAAAAGTAAAACAAAATATAAAAATATAAAAGTTGATTTACTTAGGAAATAGGAACGTAATTCTTACAATTCAGAACTTAAAATAGGGACGCAATTATTATTATTTTTTATGAAATGCACATTATTGTGATAGTTGTGCTGCAACACCATTAACAAAGCAACCAAATAAATAAAAACATTGAAATGAATACTGCCTTATGCAGCAATCAACCATAAGTTTATTCGACAAAACTGCTGAAAGGTAATAATAAATCAGAAATGGAAACTGCCGTATCTACCAACCCGACGGTATTCATCTTAATGAAGGACGTCAAAAAATGAAAAATTGAAATGAATACTGTCGTATCGGATGTTACGTCAGTAGTTCCATGTGTTATGAGTATTTAAACTACATGGGTTTTGAATTTAAAGCTGATAAAACATTGTACTTGCAAAAATTGAGAAGCTATCCAGTTGAAATTCTATAACCAACCGAATTATTCTGCAATAAGGCGGTGTTAACATGTGAGAATTGGCGGTTCCAGCCAAAACGCATAGTGACACTAGTGTTCTCTAGCCTTAATTTTTGAACATTTACTTAAAACAGTATTCCCAATATAAAGAGCGCAAAAATCTGAAAATTTTGATATAAAAACCAAAAAAAAAACGTTTTTTTGTAGATATGACACTGTTCATTTCTATAAGCGATATGTACATGCCATAAAAATTCATCAAAATTGGAGAGGGTCGAGTGGGGACCCCTAGCACACTTGACAAGGAATGACCTATATATATATATAAACTTTTATATATATATATATATATATATATATATATATAAAAGTTAACTATTCAAAGGGGCAGGAAACATTGAAAGTGCCTTGCGAATGAAAACTTGCAAGTCATGCCCTGGCTTTTTGCCTTCCCTGGTGACCCATAATTTTATTTTGTCGCCAGTACTTTCTGAGCAACTTGAAATTCGGAAAAATTTGTCTTTTTTTTATATGTATACTTTCCACGAAAAAAAATAAATAATAAAATGAGGTCCAGTTTTTTTCTTTTCGCCGTATATGAACCACGGTCCGCCAGTGCCCGACCACTGCACCAGAAAATCAAGGTGTCTATCATAAATCTAGAGAATGTTGAAGTGCTTCGTCCTGCGGTGTCGACTATTTTCATAATAAAACGTGAGTAAACATTAATAATATCACTTTTACTGCGTTTTGTTTTCCCTTGCTCACTTCTTTTTGCATTGAAAAAAGAATTCCGAAACTCGTGTCTGCTTTTTGAGCTGATAATTTATACTTAACTACGTTGCTTTTTATGTTTCACTTGCACCGGCGTAGATAAGGGGGGAGTTTGGAGATAAAAACCCCCCTGAAATGGTGAAGATTGCCTAGCATTTGACCAATTTTTCCCGTAAAACAATGAAATTAGCTCACTTCTCCCGAAGAAACTCCTCTAAAATGGTGAAAATTGTCTAGAATTCTATCAATTTTTCCTGTAGTAAAACAGTGAAATTAACTCACTTCTCCCGAAGAACTCTCCCCCCCCCCCCCCAAGATACGGGTTTAGCTACGCCATTGTTTACTTGTAAGTATGTTTAGCTATTAATAAATAAGTTAGTTTTCAGCCTAGGTTCCTTTTTCATTCTGCAAGAAATTAAATTGAAATTCTTTTTCAAATAAAACCGATGTGCTGGTTGGAAAGCAAAAATTAAAAATTCAGCAGTTTTTAAAGTTTTCTTTTGTTAAACTGTGAACCAAGGCCGTATCCAGAGGGGCGGCCCACGTGCCCCCCCCCCCCCCCCGGAAATCCAGAACTTTTTCGCAATGTAGCATATATTCCTCGCTGAAATTTTCCTCAACGTAAGTGTTTCAAAGTCAGCCCCCCCCCCCCCCCGAAAAAAAATCTATCTACGGCCTACGGCCTTGGTTTTAGCCAAAAAAAGAGAGCGACACAAAGTGTCTTGTTTTTTTCCTACTGTAAAATTAAATTTCAGTTCTAATATAAACATTGAGCTACATTACTGGATTGTGATTTTAGAGGTTCTTTGTCTAAATGCTCCTGTTAAAAACAATAGCCCTTTAAATTATAATAATACTTACTTAAAACTTTAATAATTAAAATTGATTATTTTAGAAGTTTTTAACCGACTTCACAAAGGAAGGTGGTTATACATTCATATTGTATGTATGTCGTTTTTTTTTTTGTCGTTTGTCCACTCATAGCTTACCGGATGAACCGATTTTCATGAATTTTTTTTTAATCGATCGAGGGTGGTTTCCCATAGGTCCCATACCTTGATTTGACCATATTCGATATTTAGAAAAAAAGTTACGGGCTGAAATGTGGTCATTTTTTTGCTTTTTCATCCATAACTTTGGACTGAATGAACCGATTTTGAATATTTTTTCTTTGATCGATAGAGGGTTGTCTAACTCAAATATCGCACATCAATTTGACTACATTTGTTTTTTAGAAAAAACGTTATGGGTGAAAAATAAGTATTTTTTTTTTCATTTTAATTGGAAAGGCTATTCTTGATTTTTCTTTGTTGGGAAAATTGTTAATAAACATGAAACTCATTGTTAAAAAAGAGTTTGTTGCCATTAAGATGTAATATTAAAAGCAATTATAACAAGAAAAAGACTGAAGACTTCTCTGAAGAAGATATTAAATCCAATAAGTTTGCTTGCTCTAGTGACCCTTTAAAATCGATTTCAAAACGAAATTTATCATACGAACGGTTAGTTTTTAGTGTCATTCCCTCAAAGAAGGTTTCCCCTTTGATATGTATGTTTCAAAAATAGAGTATTTATATAAAAATGTATTTACACTAAAAAGAATAAAATAAAAAAACAGAACCGACTTCAAACTATACATTGAGCTAAAAAGTAAAAAATAAAATTATTCTTTAAACTTCGATGCGACTTTTAAACATAACTTTTGAAGTCGGTGCATGATGGATTCCTTTTGTAACGATGAACCAAATACAAATGGCGTAGAGTTTTCAACAGTTTCAATGTAAAATAACGTATGGGGTGATTACAATTAGACTGTCATAATTTTGCACCGACTTCAAAAATTATGTTTAAAAGTCGTATCGAAGTTGTTTAAAGAATAATTTTATTTTTTACTTTTTAGCGCAATTTATAGTTTGAAGTCGGTTCTGTTTTTTTCCAAAAATTATTTTATCAACATATTTTTATATGAGTGCAATAATTTATTTTAGAATTAAAATAACAAAACGAGATAGAGGAGAGAAAAAAAAAAGGTGCTATTTTGCGAAAAACATGGTAGACTTTATTATTATAATTACGATTTTAAGTGCTTCAAACAATTCAATATGTATATGCTGAAAACTTAGTATTTTTAGCTTATTTTTATGTTTCTGCGATGTCACGTGTCGTGTGTAATATAAGTGTTTTGTTGCAATCAAGCAATCTCTTAGCATTTGCTTACAGTTTACGATAAATTTTTATAATTTTATCAATAGTTCACAATATAAGACATATTGTGCAAATATTTAATGCTGTTTTCAGGTATAAATATTATTTTTTTTATTACATTCATTGGCATGTGGTATGTGTATAATGATACTTAGACACAGCTTTTGAATGCTGTGGATAATATTTTTGCAAAAGATACTTAGAATATATATATTAAGTCCCGCACAAGTTATTTTTAAATGTGTGTTTTGATGTGAACTAACTGTGGTAAACGAAGGAGCTTTGCGTCCCCCCCCCCCCCTTCCCCATTTTCAACGGAAAAGATATCAGAATCCACTAGCTTCTCCCTTTTTTGACTTGATCAATTCAATCTGCGTCATTTTGTGTCAATCAACATCACACATACAATACTGGGGCAGTTAAACAAAAAAAGCAACCCCGGGTGAAAAGCATTACTAAAAATTAAGTCGCCAACCCGCCAATCTCTCCTGTTTGACCACCCCATGTTGGTCAAAGGGACGAAGGCTTGGATTGGGTTTCCACGAGTTGCATTACTTCAACGGAAGCTCCCGTGCGTTAATCCTCCCCAGGGAGACTCCCCATGGAGAATTTCGTGGCAAAAAGGATGTCAGGAATCGTAGCATGTGGAAGGAATTTGGGATTACCAGCACCCGCAAAGGAAATGATAAATCATTTATTCCTAATCCAAACGATGTCTCAGAAAAAATTACTTTTATGGCCGATGTTCCTCATTTATTCAAAAATATTAAATCCTCTCTACTGAACAACAAGCATTTTATTGTACCTAATTTCATCGTTGAAAAATATAATTTATCTTCTATTGTTCAAGTTAATCATTTACAAAAATTAATTCATTACCAAGAAAATATGGAATTAAAATTAGCTCCCAAATTAACTAAATCCCATTTAGATAATAAGCATTTTGATAAAATGAAGGTGTCTAAAGCAACTGATGTACTCAGCAATGAAGTGAGTGCAGTACTAAAGTTGTCTGAAAATCACAATGATAACTCTTTCAAAACAACAGTCTGGTTTATACAGCAAGTACGTAAATGGTTCAGCCTTATGACTTCCAGAAATCCAGTAATGGCATTAAGTAAATTTAATAACGATGTTTATTTTTCTACAATAGCTTTTTTAACTGAAATAATTTCCTTATTCAAAAATATGAAAATAGTAGACCTAAACAACAAAATTGCATGGAAACCAATTCCTCATTTACAGGCGCCTTTATTAGGAAAAAAAATGTTAAGTTTTTATTAACATCCAGATTTACACAAGATCGTGTTGAAAAACTTTTCAGCCTCATAAGATCGAAACAAGTTATTCCAACAGCATTACAATTCAAAAATGATTTTTTTTAATTTGTGTTTCACAGTATTTAAAAAAATATGGGGGGAATTATGAGATGGATGATCGGGGAGTTTCTTCCAGGACCCCTATTCCAATCTTTCGACGAGGGAGAAGCGAGATGACAGGACCGCAGAACCGGTCTGACGTCGGAATCCAGCCCATATGCATTCCAAGCGAAAACAAGCGTCTGTACCGAGAAACGATCCCAATGCTAAACAACTTAGAAAAATATCTCTGACGTGAGGTACGGGAAAAGGGAATTTGTGTTTTCCGTTTGTTCTAAGGCTCCTATAACTAGGAGCTGACTCGTCAGCCATTTTCTTTCCCACTCGTTCGCTGGGTCGTGTTGCGTTGTGCTAGCTTAAGACTAGATTATTGGTATTTCGTTAGCGTTTTTTGCTTTTTCGATTGAAAAATGGGTGGTTGTGCTGCAGTTAATTGCACCAATCACTCCAGAAAAAAGTCGAGAATGGTTTGTTTTCCAACAGATGAAGAAAGAAGGAAGAAATGGATTATTAATTGCCGGCGTGAAAATTGGATACCAACGAAACATTCGCAGCTTTGCATTGTAAGTACACTGTTATTATTCTAATGCTTTACCTTTCTGAAATGAATTACTTTCGTTTATCTTTCTTTTTACAAAAAAAATTTTCTGAATATTGTAAATATGGATGTAATTTGAAAAAGAAACATTAAGTTATGAAATACAGGTTTGCAACAATTGTTGGCGACGAAATGTGCTCGTCGCCAATTGAACTAAATTCAGTAAATTTAGCTATTTTTGTATTGTTTCTGAGCGAAATATATAATAATGCATGATACTTCACTCAAGTATAAAAAATTGGTTATTTTATATACATTTTTTGATTCACCTACACAATGCAGAAATTTATCGCGGAATTTGAATGCAGAAAATAGTTTATTTTTATTCCCCTTCATAAAATGATACAGTAACTTAGAGTTAAGTGAAATTAATTATTACAAAGAATAATTATCAAAATTAAATTTCTTATTTGCTATTTACTCAATTGTTAAAATTCCAAAGTAGAATTACTATAAATTGTAAAATGGGACACCTTAAGTGCTTGAGTCTATAAACAGGATATTTTAGTTTTTAAATTTTTATACTAAATGATTTGTGTATAAAAACTGAAACTGAATGCAACATGTGTAGATATATATATGTGTGTGTGTGTATATGCATATGTACAGTCAATTCTCAATCATTCGAATCTAGTGAGGGAAAGAATTTTTTACTTTGTTACTTATCATAGGATAAGGTTTCTCCGCTCTATCAGCTATCAAATTTCAAGAGTTATCATTGAAAAAACTTCAAGTTAAAGGAAGTAAACAGCATGATATGGAGAATAATTAACATGAATTTGGAGCGAAGAGGGTAGGGACCTGACAAAATATCAGTTATATTATTAAAGTTTTCGGACTTCGCGAGCTATTGCAAATTGCCTGTACTGTATACATTTATCCGATTTATGTATGTAATATTTCTATATTTTTTATTTCTGTTAAAGAATCTCAATGTGTCTCCTGAAACTGACTTTAACTGTACATATGGTTTAAAATGAAACTAGTATTAAGTTAAGTACCTATACTCTACCGTACCAATTTAAATTAAAACAATTTGTGATTCAAAAACTGTAACATTCTATGTGTATTTTACAATCTCATAGTCATTTACTTTTATACCTATGCCTTTACTGCATGTCAATTTAATTTTTATTCCAACTAACAATGCGTAATTTATTTTAACAGGAACATTTTGAAGAATCACAGTTTGAAGGCAATCGAGCTGATGGTTGGAAAAAACTTAAACCCAATGCAGTGCCAACCTTATTTAATATTCCAAATCCTCCTCCACTTTTGACCCCTCAACGCATAAAAGGAATTGGTATTCCAAAGCCAGGCTCTCTACTAGATGAAAGTTTAGCATCAGATGATTGTTCACCATATAGTGTTGATGCTGAAGAGGTAACTCTCACAATTTCAGATTTTATTCATTTAAAGTTTTTTTGTGATGTTATTGAAACCTTTTTTGGTGCCATCCTATTCTGTGCATTTCACCACACAGGATGGGAAGTTTTAGGTACGGAAAGACCACTACTTGTGCCGCGCCCCCCCCCCCCTCGCAGAATAGCGCAATTGTGCATAAACAATTGCGCTATACCAAATTCAGGCAAAATGTAAAATAGGGATGTACTGAGCACTCGGCCATGTACTACTCGGTACTTGGCACGTACAGCTTAAAAAAGTAGCAAACAAAATATAGAAAGTAGAAAACATAGTCAAATTAGCATATGAAATTTACCAATATATAAGTTGTGTAAAAATATTTTATATACTTCATACTTTTTTTTAAGTATTGCATATTACGCGTATATATTTGCATATTTTTGTACTAATCAGTTATAAATTTATCTACTATTAATAGTCTTAACAAAATTACGAATTTTTTACAGCTACTCGGTAATGGCCAAGTACTCGGCTAGAATTTCACAGAGTACTCGGTATATCCCTAATTTAAAAGTCCTCTTTTTTAATTCAAGAACTCTAAATCAGTGGTATAGTCCTAGAAAAAAAAAGGTGGGGAAATCCTTACAAAAACAAATATCAAAAAGTTGTGGTTAGCTTATGTTAAAATTCAAAACAGTGGGGGGACACTTATGTTAAAATAAAGTAGGGGTACCCCTTCTCCCTACATCCCCACCTCGACAACACCACTGCTTTATATAGTCTCATGTGTTTAACATTTTGTCTGTACAACATCTACTTCTCTTATGCATCAAAGTAATTAGCTGTTAATAGCTGGAATAAAATTCACAAATATTCCATTTAAAAAATGGTTTTTACACAACCTAGGTGCATGACTGAAAGCAAATAATCGTTGTGATTTGTACTTCAACTGTGTTTTGCTTTGTAATTTCTTTATAACGCCTCACATTAAATTATGTATTGTACTTTTCTTTCAGAAACAAGATATCCTGCAGAAATTAAAAGCGCTTGAAGACGAGAACAAGCAATTGAAAGCTGAAATTGAACACAAAAATGTCAGCTTATCCTTTTTGTCTGAGGAGCAAGTTCAGTTTTCTGGGAGGAGCAAGAAAAGTATCAATCATTGGTCAAATGATGCCATTATTAAAGGCCTTAAACTTCGCTTTGCCCTAGGCAAGTTTGGGTACAATTTTCTTCGCTCAACGGATTACCCAACACCAGCATACAGCACCTTGAATCGGCGAATTCAAAGTTTAACTGTTGATTTTGGAGTGTTGCACAATTTTGTGGACATTTTACGTACAAAAGTGCAGAATATGCCTATCCTGGACAGGTATTGTTCCATTCTCATTGATGAGATGGAAATAGCCCCCAACTTAGATTTTGACACTTCGTCAAAAACATTTGTTGGATATGTTACTCGAGGTAACAAGGAAATTGTGGGAAACCACTATACTTTGGTCATGATACGAGGTCTAAAGTCTCCCTGGAAACAAGTTGTGGCTCACGAAATAACGGGTCCCTCAACATCAGGACATGATGAAACAGTTGTTAACCGAGACGATAACTGCAGTAGAAAGTACTGGAATTGTTGTAAAGGCCTCTGTTTCCGACATGGGCTCCTCCAATCAAGCCATGTGGAAAGCCCTTGGAGTTGGTGTGACAAGATATGAAAGAAAGGCATCGTTTGAAATGGGGGGCACTGCAGTTCACAGCATTGCAGATGTTCCTCATTTATTAAAAAATATGAGAAGTGCTTTTTTGAGCAACTTAATTATTCTGCCAGAAGACGTATGCTTGAAGGAAAGTCTTCCATCAAGAGGCATTTCTTCTGGCTACGTCAAGCAGCTATGGATCTTGGAACTGAGATCAGAATCCTATTTGAGGTCACTGCACCACTTAAATAAGGAACACCTGTTTCCTTCTCATTTTTCTAAAATGAATGTGGCAACTGCAGTGCAGCTTTTTTCCATCAAAACAGCAGCTGCATTAGAAAAAGCTGTTCATTTGCAGCAAATATCCAAAGAAGCCATTACCAGTGCATGGTTTATTAGATTAATGAGCAAATGGTTTGAGTTGATGACGGCCAGACATCGGAAAAAAGCATCACGAAAAGGAATTTTGAGAAGAAAATTGAATTTTTAAATTCCTTCATTGACATTCTCCAAAACATCAAGTTAGGAAAGTGTTGGAAGCCCCTGCAAACGGGAATGATAATGTCTTCATTGAGCATGATAAACTTATCGACTGAACTTCTGAATGCTGGGTACGATTTTGTCCTACCAGGGAGAGTAACTCAAGATGCACTAGAGAACGTTTTTTCACAAGTGAGGAGAAAATCCGCCTCAAAGCCTACTTCATTGCAGGCAAAAAGAGCAACAAAAATGATATGCGTATCGCAATTCATCACAGATTTGAAAAACACAAATTATGCTTCAGAATGCGATCGTCATCTCTTAGACATTACTTTTAGTAAAAGTCCAGAAAATGTTGATGCTACAAATGATGAAGATAAAGAAAATTCCCAAGTTGATTTGTCAACTGTGGAAAAGAATGACATTTTCTACATAGCTGGAGCAGCGATAAATTTTCTGTTAAAAGGAAAATTATGCGAGAATTGTATTGTAATTCTGAATGCTACAGATGATGCCATTCCTAGCAATATGAAAATATTGTTAAATCGCTCCAATATGGGGGGCTTAAAAAGTCCATCCTCATTGATCTACAGCATTTGCCAAGAAGCTGAAAAATGTTTGCAAGTCAACAGAAATGCCTTGCTTCAGGGGAAAATATCCATAGATGGCCAAATGCTGGATGTGCATGTATACCCCATGTGGAAGCTTTAGCGAGCTGTTGCAATATAAAAGAAAAATTAATCATCAGATATCTTTCCATTCGATGTAAAGGTATTACAAATTGTTTGATTCAAAAAAAGGCCGAGAAAGCCATTTTTGGATCTGCATCAGCAGCAAAGAAAAAAAAGAGCAATAAGTAAGTTAGCTGTCCTGTAGCATTTTCAATTTACTAAGATCATACTGTTTAGGATTCCGAAGCAGAGTTCAGGGAAGGGGCTGGTACCTGGATTACCAAAAAAAACCCTGAACAATGAGGCCTAGGATGAAACTCCAGGTATCAGGCAAAAAGCCGGTAAAAGCCCAAATAAAATTATTTTAAGAATTATACTTTTAAAGTATTGAACATACAGGCCTGTCATTTCAGGGTTGCAAAAAACATGTGTTTTAAGTTAGCAAGCACTAAAAAAGTTTTGATCAAATTTTATTTACTTTTGATTAAAACAAAAGTAGTTTTTTTTTCAACTACCTTACTTGAATGTTGCATTTAATTTCATTTGATCTTATTTCATGTATATCAATGCACACTTATTAAATTCAGTGATCAGTATGGGTGACAGTAAAAAATTATATAATATTTACTCAACCTTTTTCTGATTGATCCATTCATCATCAGAGCATCCTAGGTAAATTGTTTAATAGTTTAAAATTATTTATAAATAAAAGTTGTGGGAAAATTACTGTTTGTAATATATATGTATATACACACAGAGATACAGATAAATTACATTTTGTTGCTTGTATAAATTTATTTCATGATTTTTCTTCTATATAGTTAATACATACCACATATTTTTCATCTTCTAATTATCACAATTATAATCTATTGTGCAATACTAAGCATGATATTAATAAAGAAATATTTAAGAAAGATAGAGGGTATTAGCATTTTACATATTGTGGCATAACTTGGCATAAATTCTTCCCTGAAACTTCTTAATGCATCAAAGTCAGCCCCCATTCCCCTCCTCGAAAAATTTCTGGATGCAGCCTTATTATGCAACGCTGAATCTCATTTTTGTCAACAGATTATTTGTTATTTAAATTGTCATTTCTGTTATTTGACTTGGTTGATGATAAAATTTTATCAATTGGACTTTGTTTACAGATATGTATTAAACCCTCTGTAATTAAAAAGACTATAATTCTGAAATAAAGTATAATTGAAACTGTAGTTTTTTATGACAAGGTTAGTTTAAATTATTATTTTGTGCATTTTTACGACTTATGAATATAGATTCAAGAACAGTTTTAAAACATACTAGGTCCAGTTTGAAACATTTTTAATAATATGGTGGTAATTTAACTATTGACTTGATCTAATATGATAAATATATTTTAATTTAAACTTCTTTGAAGTACTGTTCAAGCTTTTATTTATTTTATGAACCAAATGAAGCTTTTAAATTTCTTGTTTTCCATATGATGATGGTTTTACAATAAAAAAGATTATGTAATATCTATATAAAACTTCATTCAATATCTGCTGCATGAATAATACAATACATAGACATAGTGCAGAATATTCCTGTGAAGGAAGTCTGTTACAAATTGATGCCTAAGAACCACACAACATATCCCCAAAACTTGATATTTTATTTTTAACAATAACATATACATTTTTGTATTCGTCTTAGTTATTAAATTTTTGATCAGTAAAATTATGTTTCTAAATTTGGTGTTCATAAGCAAAAAGCAACAGCAATGCTTCAAAAAATTAATAATTTTTTCCAATGATGAAATATGAATAAATACAAACAAATAAAAAGTATAATAAATAATTAAATCAAATTAAAAATGTTTGTATATATAATGCATTTTGAATTCAGAAAGCGTTTTTCAGTATTCTTGTAATAGCTCAGTCCCATTTATTTATTTCTTTTTGGCGTAGCTGTTAAAAGCGCCACTAACAGCGATAAAGGCGCCAATCTAGCAGCGCGCTCTTGTTTACATTTTGGCTTGGGAAAGAAAATGGCGGCGATGGGTCGGCCTGTACTCTACAGTGGCTCTAGTTTGTTCTACACTGCAGTCGCCACCTAGTGGTGTTTTTTCTTTTCATTTTGCAGGGTTCCCAACAAGAATGTGATACAAAAAAAGTGACCATTTAAAAAAAAGTGATCAATTAGAAAAAAAAGTGACAAAATAAGAATATACTTTACATTACCGCTAAAACACATGTAGTAAAAAAGTTTATCGGTTTTTAAGCATAGAAAAATATAACATTACATTTATTTTCTTCTCGTACAAAATATTAGAAATGAGTATCACTTCATTTTAAAGAAACACATTTTTCAGCCAGTAACACAAGAAAAGTACATACCATTTACTCCTGTTGTTAAAAAATACGAGCAGCAGAAAGTTTAATCCTCAACTAATCTTCCGTAAATAAACATTATCACCTCAAATAAGAAATCCTTTTTAAAAAGTCACAGAAAGAAAACAGCCGTATACAATATATGCCAGGGGTGACCGATTGTGCAAACACTTTAGAGAATCAATTTTATATTTTAATGTGTGAAATATAACATTTGTTTACACCGTTTTATATTATTTACCAGTAAATAATACACCAGTAAAATTATTTAAAATGCTTGATCACAAAAATAAAATTAATTATAGGCAATAAAAACCTTTAGAACCAGAGAAGCATGTGATAACATGCTGACTTGATTTATCTAACTTGAAACAGTTAGATAAATTAAAGGTATGTAGGGGAGAGTCGTCCAAAACGGGGACGGCGGGTCAAATGGGGACATTCGGTTTCTCACTGATAAGTGCTGACATCTGGTGATCCAATGTACTACTATTACTCCTTTACATCAGATTGCCATTTTGAAAAGATTTGTTGACGCAATTTGCTGTTATTCTTTCTGCTACGAAGTTTTGAATTTTTAGCAAGAAAAAAGTTCGATTTTGCTCCTGCACTATATTGAGCTGTATGAATTTACATTTGAAGATTCAATTTTGGTAAGTAATCATTTTTTTCGCTCTAGTTTTAAGTTATATTCTGATATGTTTCTTCATTTTCTATCTTACATGTGTGTGAAGAGATGCCATGTTTTCTAGCGTTCGTCATGGTCGGCTCAAATGGGGACATAGAGGGTAGTCCAAAATGGGGACGTCCCCGTTTTGAACGTCTCATAACAATTTTGAAATATGTTTTAATTTGCTTTAATTCTGAGATATTATGTTGTGAATTAAGTGCTTAAATTGAGTGTAAGATATTATTTGTGTGCATAACGAATGTAGATTAAACAAAATTAGTTTTATAACGATTAAATAAAATTAATTTTATAATGATTAAATGTAATTATTTTTACAAAGATTAAATATAATTAATTTAATATAGATTAACTAAATTGAATAAATATTTAAGTTACAAAAATAAAATTTAATGTATAATTTTTTTTAAATGTCAAAATTATAATTTGTTCTGTTATTTACAGAACTATCATTTTATTTGAAGACGAGATGGGGCGCTATCAAAGGAAAACTGATCGACAGAGCTGGTCGACAGAGAGCATGGCTGGTGCAATCCAAGAAGTTTTAGAAGGGAAAATGGGTTACAGGAGAGCATCTAAAGCCTACAATGTTCCACAGACAACTCTGGAGAGGAAGGTGAAAGAGGCTCGACAGAAGGAGCTCTCTTCACAAGCGGCTGCTGCTAAACGCTTAGGAAGATATAAAACAGTTTTTTCGGAAGCCCAAGAGAAGGAATTGGTGGACCATCTCTTACATTTGGAAGAGAGGTTGTTTGGCGTTACACTATCAGATTTGAGAACTCTCGCGTTTGAGCTAGCAGAGAAAAACAAAATTCAGCATGTTTTTAACATGGAACGGAGAATGGCTGGAAAGGACTGGCTTTATGGATTTCTAAAACGTCATCCAATATTAGCTCTACGTAATCCTGAAAAAACCTCAATGGCGCGTGCAAAAGGTTTTAATCGCGTCGCTCTCAAAATGTTCTTTGATTTATTAGAGTCATTGTATCTAAAATATCAATTCTCACCCAATGATATTTACAATGTAGATGAGACAGGCATCTTGACAGTGCCCAATAAGCCATCTAAAGTCCTTGCTCTTCGTGGAAAAAAACAAGTTGGCAGTTTGGCATCAGCCGAGCGAGGGGTACTTGTGACAACAGAAATCTGTGTCAATGCCGCAGGAAATTTCGTTCCAACAATGTTTGTCTTTCCTAGAAAGCGAGAAAATGCTCTCTTGATGGATGATGCCCCTCCTGGATCATTTGCGGTATATCACGAGAGTGGTTGGATTAACAAGGAGACTTTCCTTGTTTGGTTCAAGAAGTTTGTGGAACATTCAAATCCAGGACCTACAAAGCCAGTGTTGTTAATACTTGATGGCCACAATTCCCATACAAAAAGCTTGGAACTGGTGAACTTTGCTCGGGAAAATAACGTGGTGTTGATATGCTTTCCCCCTCACACCACACATCGGTTGCAGCCACTCGATGTCTCTTTCATGGCACCACTTAGTGCCTTTTATGAGCAAGAGACAAGGAAATGGCTCATACATCACCCTGGACGCTACGTGACAATTTACCAGGTCGGAAACCTTTTCAAAAATGCATTTTCAAGAGCAGCTACTGTGCAAAATGCTATGAATGGGTTTAAAAAAACAGGGATATATCCCTTTAACAGAGATGTGTTCCCTGAACATTTATTTGCGCCTTCAGAAACAACTGAAAAACCTGCTAACAACCCTTTAGAAGGTCATTTAGCATCAAGTGATGGAATCGTCACACCCCCACCTTCCACTTCATCGTTTGGAATATCTCCAGCTATAGAACCCCAGACATGTTCAGCGTATAACATTTCACCGAAAATAATAATGCCTCTACCACAAGAAATTGAACGCATGAAAAAAAAAGTGAATGACAAGAGGAGAGGTAAAACTGCCATACTCACTTCATCGCCTTATAAAGCAGAATTGGAAGCTATGGAACAGGAGAAAAATGAAAAGCAAAATAAACTGAAAAGAAAATTGGTCAAGAAACCCACCGAACCCAATCCTAAATATCCAAAAGCTAAAAATGAGAAGAAAATAAAAAAAAATCAAGATCCGTTATCATCTGATGAGGAAGAGAATAGCGATGACGCTTGCATTTTTTGTAATGAGCTTTACATTGACTCGAAACACAAAGAGGGGTGGATTCAATGTAGCAGCTGTCGAGGTTGGGCCCATGAAGCATGTTCAAGTGTTGACGAAAGCGATGTTAATTTTATATGTGACTTTTGTATTTGATTACTTTTTGTGACATTCTAGTAACTGTTAAAAAAGGTAAAATTCCTTATCTGCATTTTGATTTTGCATTGAAGTCAATCTTTCTTTGTAAAACAAGTTTTTCTAATAAAATTTCGCAGCAGAACTTGTTTATATGCTATTTCATATGAGTACCCCATTTTACCCACCCGGTTGTCCAAAACGGGGACTTCGAACATTTTTCAGAAAAATGGTTTTTTTGCCTATACTAAGGATTTTTTTAAAAAAATCCCCTTGCCATCTCATAGTCTAAGACATGCTCTAAACGGGAAATGCTTTGCCACATTTTTCTTATTTATAGATTTTTTTTTTGCAGACAGAAATATGTTAGCGTCCCCATTTTGGACAACTTTCCCCTATATACAAAGAAGATTATAATGCTTTATTTAAAAAATTAATACAGAATATCCTTTGATGACAAAATTAAAACACCAGGAATAAATACTTCAAATGCATACTTGTGCAAGGTTCAAAAAAGAGAAAAAAGCCATTTTTAAAAATTTGTGTTTCAGTGGGATTACTACAGAAATAAAGTTAATTTGAATATTATTTATATTTACATCAAATTACATATTTTGGAGAAAGTAAAAAATAGAATCTTTTGATTGACAACTGAAGAAGCAAATAAAAGCAATCATAGGCATGAAAAACAGGAAAAGATTCAATGCCCAGTTAAATCAAGGAAGGAAATTGCTACATTTAACCTTTATTAATGGGCAAAAAAAATGGGGATAAAATTTTTTAATTAATTACTATGCAAGAAATGATTTTGATTATACTCTTGTTCGTCCAAAGCTAATTTGAAAACTTCAGATAATAAAAGTAAAATACTTGAAAAGTATACTTTAAGTGCTTACTTATCCTGTAGCAAACATTTTTTAACTTGCAAATCATTCAAAGGCTAAAATTGAAAATGATAAGATAAAATAGACCTTGAAACATAAAATGCAAAAAAAAAAAAAAAAATCAGAAAAGGAAAATACAGTAGGAGCGTTCAAAAATTTTAAAATGTTAATATAAAAATATCAGAAAAGAATGCTGCAAAAATTTAAAGAACAGTCGCCCCTAGTATATAACTGGCAGCCCCCCCCCCCCCCCCAATCCATAAAAGTTGCAATTTAATCAGTCTTTGATTAGTTTTGAAAAAATGTAGTGATTACAGAAGATTTTCTCTTCTGTAATTTTTTTTCAATTTTATGTGTCTTTGCTCTGTGCTCATCTTCATCGGCTTTTACAGATTTTGCATCCTCTATCATTGCCTGAGCAAGCTGTATTTCTGTAAAATCCTTATTTTTAATGCCTGCTTTCAACCTTTCATTTGCTTCAGCAAGTAGCTTTGTGGAAACTATTTTATTCGCATTTTCTTTATTTTGCCAATCAATCAAATTGCTTTCAAGTTCTTGAATGCTTTTTAAACTCTCTTGCATCTTTTCTGTTTCAATTTGTTTTTCTTTCAGCATTTGATCTTCATCCTCTTTTAGTTTTTCCTGTTGTTCTTTCCTTTTTCTTTCTTTTTCGAGATATTCTTTATAACTTTTATTGACATTTTGGCCCATTAATAAAAGCTGTGCTGTTATTGGTACTAAATGTACATCATAGTTATAATGCTTTAATGCATCCATTGCATGCAGTTTCGCATTTAATGTCTTCTCTGACATATTTGTTCGATCTTCACTTAGAATACGGCTAGAAAGCGAAAAGCCTCTTTCGATGTCTGCACTGCCATGTGAAACAGATAAACACATCTTCACAACTTTTTGCAAAATTGGATACCTTTCTTGGCCTAGGGCAGTTTTGATTTCAAATACATTTCTCCAGAAATGATCAATTCTGTCGTTATGGAATGGCAGTTTTTCAATATTTTATTCCAATTTGGAGTTCTTTTTTTTTTTTCCTCCAATGTTTGTTGTCTCATCATACAAAACTGAATAATATGATTTATATGCATATTGCAGCATTTGTTCATTAAAATATGGTCCTAATCCTTCTGTCACTAAATAAGAAAGTTTAGTAGGACCCAAAGAAAAATCTTTTACATAATGACTGTCCTCTAAAATTATTGCTTGAAAAATTTTATAAATACCTTTGCATGAGTTTGCAGGGAAATTTGAAGCAACACATTTAATAGCCCAAATAAGTTCTGCTTTGTCTGATGAAATTGTAACACTGCACAAATTGACAGATTTAGGAATGGTAGATTCATCACTAACTAAAGGCTCTCTTTAAGAAGCGGGTAAACCAGCTAAATGTAATTGTTTGGGCCCAAGTTTTATTTCCATGTTACTCTTATGCTTCTTCTTTGCACTATGTTGAAAAAGAGCTTGGAAGCCTTTACTAAAATTAATTGAAGTTTCGCATGCTTTGCACCAAACATGCAAGTCATCTTTTGCTTGAGCACAAGATGAAATTTTATATCCCATATGATCTGGTTTGGAAAGCCCGAAGGACCGAAATGAACACTTCCCCATCTTCAAGCAATTTGTTCAATTACACATTAATTGCATCTATAACTTGGTCTATTATAGTAATTTGCAACTTTAACTATTTTTCAACTTCTTTACCCTGAAGGGGAAATAAAAAGAACACTTAAAATAGTAGCAGTCGCACATAAAATAATTTTGAACATGACAAAAAAAATTTATTTCCGAAGTCAATTACAGTAATAATGTCCCCCCCCCCCCCCATAGAGCAAAATAAGCATAAATATAAAGAAATATAAACAGAAATTAATATTCTAATTTTAATCTTTATGTTTAATAAAAATTCAATTACAATTTAAAAAATACTTAATAAAAATTTCAATAACTGAATTTTAACTTAAAAATTACCACAAACAAAAATGTGCAAAAAAGAAAAAAGAAAAAAAAAACTCAAAAACCGCTTGGTTAATCATTTAATATCTGGAGTTATGCAACTTCAACTAATTTAATATATGATACAAAAAAAATTAGAAAAATCAATTATGAATGGAATAAGGAAATAGTAAAATACCGAACAAGCGCCCCCGATCGAATAAGCACCCCACCCCCTTTTTCCGCGAATTCCCTTTAGGGCGAAATACCGATTATGACTACTTGAGACTACATGGAGGAACTGCAACTCCGCTGACAAGACCATCTGAGCATTTATGGAAAAGAATCGCTTCCGATTGCGGAACTTTTCAGCGTCATTTCCACCAGGGTACTCAACTGGAATATGACTGCAATTTATTGCACCAACTACTTGCGGGAATCCAGCAAGGCCGAAAAATTCTTCACTTATCTGAAATTAACGGCACACTAGAGACAATTTATGGCACTCATTTCGATCTTATTAAGTTTAAAAATAATATAGTATTACATACACGTACAGTAACGCCTTGATTATCCGAGGTAATGTGGACTGAAGATACCTCAGACTCTTGGGGGGGGGGGAGGTTAAAAATAGGAAAAAACCGTATATTAATTTCCCAGATATTTAGTGTCTCTTGTGTGACCTATTAGTACAGGATATCCTGCTCTGGTGTTCAAAACCTGTAAATTCTATACATAAACAAATTTGACTTGCGAGATGCAGGCCCGTCATTACAAAATTTTCCGGGGGGGGGGGGGTATTTCTAATACCTATATCTATTGCAGGTAACAAACAACAAAGTACATAAAAGCATGCTTAAATTCAATATATTTCTAAAAATCGGGGTGGGGGGCAAGGGGCAAGTTATGCCCCGGATTGCCGGGCCTGACCAGTAGACCGGATTTTGTGTTCAGTAACATGACAGGGTTAAGCTCCCTACACACCAAAACGTAAGACACGCAAGAAAGCTTACGTACAATGCGCAGTTGTTTTCTGCGCACCATAGCCGAATCCGTAACACTTCTGCAAAAGAGTCGGTTTGATTTCAACTTTTCGGCCAAACGCAAGAAATCTGACCAATCACGTAGCTACGTTTGGTTGAGCATTCGGACGAAAAGCAGCATCAGTGATTATTTACGTTTTGCTCTCCTCGCCGTTCACAACAAACAAAAATGGATGATTTTAAATTAGTCGAACTGGTTCAACAGCATCTTCATCTATACGATAAATCAGACAAAAATTATCGCAACAAACATGTAAAAGCTGACACATGGGCGAAGATTGCTGAAGAAATGAATTCCACAGGTCAGTAAAATAGTAATAACTTATTAGATGGTTATAGCTGACGGCAAGTAAAAGAAGGCGTTTTCTACGCAAATAAAGCTCTTTCGACTTTGTTGACATTCTTAGATAAACTGCCGGAAATTAAAAGCAAAACGCAAAATGAGAGAATCAAGCGTCGAAAATGAATGTCTAAAGTTCCCCAATCATCATAGCAACTGTGCGTAAAAATACGTCAACGTGATTGGTCTATTCTTACGCATTTGGCGGGCAGATGTGTATGCTCGGGCGGATGCCCGCGCGTTCATTGCGTTGCTTGCGTTTTGGTGTGTAGGGAGCTTTACGGAGATGACGTAGACGTGCAGATATATGTAGTTTCATCAGTATTTCTTAGCCTCCGCATCTCTCCTTTACTATACACTGTTGTGCTTAATTTATATAATACTGTTGCAGAATATTTTGTGATTGATAACAAGCAATTACTAAGCAAAGGAGATCCTGATAACTTACCGTTACCTTTATGCATTCTTCCTCCGTCTAAGGCATTAATACGAATCTGTTACGCATTAATGCTATCGCTTGACTAACCTTTTCAACTGTTCTAGAAACTGTAGGCTGGCTCACATCACAGATCCCCTACAACAATCTGAAATGATCCACACACAAAAAAACTTAATGTAAAAGCAACTGTTCCTTTGGGGTCAGTGCACAGTTCAGATGGGTTTTATGCGCGATAGAATTTTCAATCAGTTTCAACAACTCTAAAGTTGTATTTTTTGTGAGGCGGAACCTCTTGTGAAATTAAAGATCCTGAAGATCGGCGAAGAAATCTTGTCACATTTTCATTGGTTCTTTTTCTTCTATTTCTTAGCTCTAAACACTCAACATATTCCAATCTTCGCAACATCTTGCCCGCCATTGCTAATGTTTACATATTACATGTACTGCACATGCGCTCAAACGCGCGTCTAGCGACAACCCCAAAAATGTATCACAAATGCTCCCTCATTGCGCATCTCTGGATCCGAGTAGAACCTCGTCAATGCTTAACTGTAATCGTATTGCGTAGATTGAAACTTTGCGTACTGGCGTTTCTTTTGTGATTCCTCTTTTCTGTTTCGTCCTGATCTTATTGCAATGAGTTTTATTTTGCATTGCTATTCAACAAACGGCCCTTTTCAGGGCCAACCATGTGATCCTTCAAATGATTCTACGAAGTGTCAAATTTGTGGAAAGCATATAAAGCTTCTTAAAAATTTGAAGCGCCACGTGGCCGAGCAGCTTCCTGATAGCTTGGAACTATTATTTCCAGCCAAATATAAGTCTTAAGTGTCCAGTTTGCCCTCGTCAATTCACAAAACTACACCACTTAAAATTTCATGAGCGGAAAGACCATTATTTTTCTGCCAAAAGCAATTTGGATTTTCAGCGTGTAGCAAAAGTAAGAGAATAACAGAAGCTTTTGAGATTCTCTCACTTTTGCTACATTCTTATTTAAATAAACCAAATTTTTATTTTCAAATTGCTCTATTTGAGCCTTAATCAAAAATAAACAGTTAATCTGATTTAACTGTTCCCTCTCGGCGAAAACTTATTGCACACTTTTTGTGTACCTCTACGCCGTGAGCCATTTTTTTTTTCATCCAATATCTTTTTATATAATTTATACTAAATTAGGGGATTTGTTTTCACATTAAACTTCCAATTTACCTATATTATTATTTACATCTTTAATGCAAATATTTTGGTCAGAGAAATTTGAATTTGAGCATTTTTATGCAACGCACTATATGTTGATGGGATGCAGAAGTTTTTAAAGTGCCTTTCGAAGCACTTTTTTTTTTCAGCATTCCTTAACTTGACACCACTGTAGTAGGAGCTTTTTTCAACGGTTCTCCAGAAAGTGGGACTTTTGTCCTTTCTTCTCTGGGGAAACCACAAAGGTGTGCTCGAATTCCTTTTTTTTTTTTTTAATGTTAACGACTGTATTTAATTTGTTCAGTTAAAATATATTGCAAATGCGGACAAAATTCAATTGAATTTTTGAAAAGATGCAAAATTTTACAGGTGTGATTTGTACGGAACATTGTTCATTATAATCGTTTCAATTTAACTCTGTATCAGCAAAACTCTGCTCGAACTTTCTTCAGATGATGTCCGTTTCACATATTTAGCTCCATCAATTGATCATCTAAAATGTAAACTATCAGAATGCTTCAAAATCAACAGAAAGTGAATAAAGAGTTCGTAAAATTATCCGAGTTCCATCTCTAGAAAAATTTGAATAATAAGACCAGATCGAGCCAGAAAATGAACTATTAGCAAACCTGTTGCTTCTGCATGAATTCAATGTTCCAAAGGAAAATGCAAGAGGTCAGGCTTGGAGTCGATTACAAAGAAACGTAATCGATTACAATTACGATTACAAAGGGAGAAATTGAGAGATTATGATTACGATTACGATTGTAATCCTTTGCCAAAAAGTAATTACGATTACGGCAGCGATTACAGTCGTTGAAAAATGTAATCGATTACGATTATGACATCCGATTACGATTTTGATTACGATTAGATTAGCATAAAATTATCCGATATTATGCATACAACTCTCATTTTTACAATAGTGTCATAAATCAAAAAGTTATGATTTTTAATTAAATTTTTGATTTAATTAGAGATAACTGAAATGATGATGAATGCAATTATAATGAAATAATTTCAACTTCACAGTTCTGGAATTATGATGTCGTTGCGGAAATGATAATTTGTAATATCTCCATATAT
The DNA here is from genome assembly GCA_038502835.1 of Octonoba sinensis. Taxonomy (NCBI): domain Eukaryota; kingdom Metazoa; phylum Arthropoda; class Arachnida; order Araneae; family Uloboridae; genus Octonoba; species Octonoba sinensis. Next base: position 83,549,025 of record CM076605.1, on the reverse strand, counting down.
TATAATTTCTCCATTGTATTTATTTTCTAGTTTAAATTGTGCAAATATTTCACATAACACCAATTAGTTTACTGAAAATAATAATTTTGTATGATTTTTTATAAAATCACTTATAAGATGTGTATGAATTGCACGGGATAACAAAGTATTCAGATAGTGTAAGAGATAAATAATCTTTTGAAAAAAAAAAGCTGCATTTTAGAATAATTTCAAAAAATTTGAACATGAACATTCAAATAACTCTTAGCAAAATTAGTAATCGTTAAAAAGTAATATGAAGAATAATTATAATACGAATGATTATAATATTTTAATATGATTTTTGTGGTATTTTTTTTTAACATGCACGAGCATATAATTTTTTTCCATGTACTAACTGTTTTAATAAAAAATAAAGTGCAAGTAATTTTACAACACAAATTTAACGTACAAGATTAAAAGGGAAATACAAAATTCTGTTGAGGTAATTCTAAGAAGAAAAAAATAATTAACTTTTAAAAATAATTCCTAAATATTAATTCATGCATGTAGAAAACAATTGGGAGAATGTCTAAACATAAATCGCTTTTTCTTTGACATACCTATTAATTAAAAAGAATATTAGCATTAAAATATAAATAAATTTAAGATTTAAATGTATTTACTTTTTTAAATATTCGAAGAACATATTTTAAAAAAAAATAATAATCACACGTACCAGGGTTAAGATTTCATGCTTCTTAAGCATAGCGCATCATGTAACGCCAGCTCCTAAATTGCTAAAGTGTAAATGTGCTATTCTTTAGAAAAATTCTTCACTTCTGCCGTTAAAGAAAGGCGAAAACGCAAAAGGCATTTCGTGTCTTTTTTATGTGTGTAGGTGATAGTACTCTTTCCACTAGATTTTCAGGGGGCAGCCTGCTTCGATTATTGAACGGGACCCCGCGGAGAGAAGAAAGAGGGAACTCTCTTTTATTCGCGGCGATCCCGTCCAGACTCTCGCCTATTGCCCAACCGTTTGAATATGTTTTGAAGGGGTAATTAAGGAAGCAAAATGACCAATGCATTTGGTCCTTAGCCACCTTCCCCTTTCTTATCTACCCCGAAATCTTTGACTTGCAGACAGATTATAGCTCTTTTACCGAAACTGGACGACACGAGGACACCGGAGACCCCCCCCCCCCCCCGAGAGCCCCAAGGCGATGCGAGTGACTATCCAGACCAGACTCTCTTTCTTCTCGGGCTCTCCAGCCATTCCCCGTGGAGAGTGGAGCCGCAATTAAGAATTCTGAGAGACCGCAACAAGTTGGACAACAAGCGTCTCTAGCAGACTATTATATCGTCCTGCCATCAAGGCTCTGCGACCGCCACACAGAACCTTTTATATTATGATCGCCCGTAGGTTACAGACCGCTTAGGATAGGACTTCAGTACACAGATTGAATCCTTTTTCTTGTAATCTTATCTCTTCTATCCAATGGTAGAGCTAAAAATTTCAGCTTTCAGCAGGTCAAGATTACACGATTGCAGGACCAGCAGATTACGGATTTTTTCCTTAAGATTACGATTAAAATTACAGGAGAAAAAGGATTACGGGATTACACAATTTTGATTATGATTATGAGAATATGCCATCGTCAGATTACGATTACGATTTTTTCAAAATGTAATCTATTACAGCCGATTACGATTACGTAATCGCGATTACTCCAAGCCTGCAAGAGGTTCATTCGAGTACATCTGAAAAATAACTCTTGTCAAATTGATCCCAACGTTGAATCTTGGACATGAACTTGAAACATCTGAATAATTCCGTTACTATGCAAATAATCAAGAAAACATGGAATATCTTTGTATCAATATAATCAGTGGAACCACAGGTATTCTCTCTTTTTTATTCAACTCATTTTAATTAACATTTGATATGTTGTTATTTTAATGCATACTTTTAAATTTAAATGGTACATTATTTTAATTTTGAAGTTAATCATATGAAATAAAGCAGCCATAAATAAATAAGTTTCTCTTTTTAAAAACTTGTTACGATCTTTTCACAAATCTAGCATCTGAATATTTTTATTTCAGTGAATTTCACTTAAAAAATGTAAAGTAAGTAAATTTATAATGTTAATGCCTTGATCACTTCGCAATGTTTTGTACTACCACTATACATCTAGCCATGTTACAAACTTTTACCGTAACACAGAAAGCAGATGAAGAAAAAAGAATTTCACTTCCTATGTAAAAACTAAATCTTCTAAATATTTGAAAGATTCTACTTATTCCACCTATTATTGCCATCGTTCTGAACAGTTTAAAAGCAAGTCTATGGGCAAAGGAACCACACAATTATTAGGTTCAAATAAGATTAATGCCCATTGTCCGGCAAAAATTACTGTTAAGGCGTCCAAGATTACTGGTAGGTGTACTGTGACATTTGTAAGCACTCACATCGGCCATACCAATGATATTGGAAGACTAAAACTTCCAACCTCTGATCGAGATGCTTTAGCTTCGAAAATAACTGCTAAAATTCCTTATGACTGCCTTTTAGATGAAGTAAGGGACTCGATTTCACCGGAAGGATTTCAGCGCGTGCATTTGCTTACAAATAAGGACTTGTACAATATTGAAAAATCTTTCCGATTATCAAGTGAGGTGATTAGACATAAAAATGATGCGGTAAGTGTGGATTATTGGTTACAAGAACTTGAAAATGAAAAAAAGAGAATTTTGTTTTAGTCATAATGAACAACGTAGAAAAAGAAATGTTAAAAAAATTCTCCAGTGATTGCATTTGTGTAGATAGCACACATGGCACTAATCCATATGGATTTCAATTATCAACAGTTATGGTAATTGATGAAATGCGTCAAGGATTTCCCTGTGCATTCTAATCAGCAGCTGGGTTGATACCACTGATTTTCAAGCAGATTAAAGATACGATTGGTGAAGCAATAAAGCCAAATATCTTTGTCAGACATGGCAGAAGAATTTTTTAATGCATGGATCTCTTTCATGGGAAATCTTCATCAAACATTATTCTGCATTTGGCGTGTGGATAGGGCCTGGAGACAACAGCTAAAGAAAATAAAAGAAATGGAAACTAGAATAGCTGTTTATAAAACTTTACGCACATTATTACAAGAAACTGACGCCACGGCATTTGAGAAAATGCTAGCCAGTGCAATAGAGGTGTGGCTTACTAATCAGGTAACAGAGGAATTTGTCGAGTACTTCAAGAAACATTATGCCATGAACAATAAAACATGGGCATATTGCTACAGGAAAAATATCGGAGTTCACACAAACATGCACCTGGAGTCTATGCACTGAAAGCTTAAAAGAATATACTTCAAAGGCAAAAGTCTGAAAAGACTCGACAAATCGAGCCATTATGCGCCTTCTTCGGGATAAAATTATGGACAGATTCATTATGCTTAGCAAAGGGAAACTGTGACACTTCAAGATACAAGAAAAAAGGCATAAAAAGAGTAAGAAAATTCAAAATGTATGCATAAGAAAAGTTGGTGAGGGATATGAATTATCTGCTACAAATTATAGACAAACATCCCGAATAGAAGAACATTGTAGCAGTTGTACATGTGCATTGATTTGCGAATCTTGCAAGACATGCATACATCAATATACATGTTCTTGTATTGATTCTGCAATTAAATGGAACATATGCAACATATCCATTATTTGTGTACAACAAAACTACAAGAAATCGATACTTCGGCTAAAGATATGAATGAAGAAAATCTGGTTGTAGATGGAAAGAAAAAGGACAAGAGATACAGGAAAGTGATTTTTTAATTAAAAATTAGCATGCAAGTGAAGTTAATCTTCTGCCTACAAAGAGGAAAATCATTGAAGAATTCACGGAGTATATAAATTCTCTCACAAGCCATAAAAAACTTCAAAGTGCTATCGAGGTTGTACAGTCCTTGAAGTCTGATGCATTGCCAAAACATTGTGCACCTATAAAAGACATTGCACCACCAAATAAAAAGTTGTGTACCCAAAAGAAACTTCATTCCGTCAAAAAAGTCAACCTTCACATAGTTTTAAAAAGCCCACCTCATTGAAGAGAAACAAATTTCAATTAATTTACTGCTTAGTAAATCTGCGTCTAGTGACGTAAACAGTAATTTAAGAAATGGAAAAACTTTGCATAACTATTAGTTAGCCAATTGTTTTCATTTTTTATTGTGAATTTAATATATTTTGTGAATGATTTTATTCATGAAATTGTGTGACTTGTTAGTGATAATAAATATTTTTAATTTATTCTGAACCATTGAAAATAATGTGAATAAATAATTTCATAAATAAATTTTTTTTTTGCATAGCACAACACTTGAAAATAAATCAAAGAAGAGTAATACTTATCTTAAATTTAAATTTTTTAAGACATACCTATATATTTTTTTGTATGTAACTGAGTAATATTTTTTTTTTTTTTGGAATGCTAAACGTTTAACTGACTATATAACAATAGTATGTCTTAATCTGCCATAAATTAGTTGATATGGCATGGAAACTTAAAAGAGTGCTGTTTAGCTAAAAGTAATAGCCTCAAAAAAAAAAATTTATTATTTTTTCTGTGTGTGTGTTCTGTCAAGCACTTGGAGCTATTATTTCTTAGTTAAAAAATAGCAAATGTTGATAGCCTGTCTACAACCTCAGCTGAACCGCGTCATCCAGTTTTTCTACCTCGAAAAAGTACTCCCCTTGGCTCTTGCAAAAAATTTCCCAGTGGCATTTATGAAATGAGTTCTATAGCTTCTAAAATTTCTCCACCGCTCATTTATACAGATCTATTCCCCCCCCCCCCCCTTGCTGTTCCTTTTTATTGGTTGCGAAAGGAATAAGACTTGAAATTTAAAAATACTAAACTAATTAGGGTCATACGGTGCAATTCCTGGGCACATTTTTGTTTTATAAAATGGTATAACAAAACAACTGAAATATGCCAAACACTCGTTAACTATTCTATTTTCTTAAGCAAGATGTAAAAAAACACATAGATTTCTTGCAGCAAGTATGGAGAGAAAGTATTTTATTTGCTACTACAAAAACATCTTGGAAAAAGATTAGTCTCCAAAAATGATACTTTTTTCCAAGATCCATACCAGTGCTATATTTAAAACAAAAAAAAAATTCTCGTTGATGCTGTTTTATATTACAAATAGTTTATACTTTTGAATCCAGTGCATATATTTTGTAATTTTTTACAAAACATTTTTATCGGTTACATAGGTACTCATTTATACCCCAGCTTGCAGGGATAATGCTTGATCACTCATCCTCTTTAGAATTAGGTTACGAAGTTTTTCATATTCATTTTAGCCTAAACATTACTAGACCTTAGTTGTTAGGTCTACGCTACTTGTTAATATACAATTGGTCTTACTCATTTTTCAAAGATAATTTATTTTTTTGAAAAATTATATACTTATTCATAGTGTTCGGCAACTACTCATCAAAAAGTAGTTAACTACCAACTACTTAACTACTAGTTGCAACTAGTAGTTAACTACTTTTTTTCCGAGACTAGTTGTCACTAGTAGTTAACTGTTCTCCAAAAGTAGTTAACTACTTTTAAGTATAATTCATTTGAATTTCCATTTTTAAGGGGGCACAGTACCTCAAAATTGCTCAGATTAGCTATATTTTTTTAAATTACTCATATCGACAGATAAAACTCATGTTTAAAGCCTCATGCAAGATTTCAAACCTATGTGAGCAAAACTTTAAATGATATTCCGGTTTTTATAAATGATTTTTGCTGTTTTCATTCTGCATTTAAAATCTTTGAACGGATTTTTTTCTGCTTTGTATTTTTGACCAGTGACGTGTAGTAAAATCCCCAAGGCTTTTATTCCTTTAAAGATACAGCTTTGAAACTTTGAATGGGCATTCCTCGGAGTATGTTTAACAAAAATTAGCATGGTTTTGACGATTCTTTTTATTTAATTGGTTGAAATTGTAATTTTGAATCTTTTGTCGTTTTTACTGACTTTTTAACAAAATAAAATTGTTAAAATTCAACTAAGTGTCAGATAATAATAATTTAACTTTGTGCAAGTAAACGTAATAGAAATATAATTTCACATTAATTTATAAAGTATGTAAAACATCCAAATTTGGATCTAGAAGCTCCCTGTCGCATTGATAAAGGGATTCCAAGCAATCCCGAAACATATGTCTGCGTATTAATGCTCATTTGTGCTTTAAATTAACGTGAAATTATATTTCTAAGTGTCAGACAGTTAATTCCATGCTAACTTTTATTCTAGGATGTTTGGGAGGTATTACAAAGGAAAATCCTTTTGAAAAAAGACATGATTGAGAACGTTATAAGGAATTTTAAAAAGTGGAAAAAAAAATTGATTTTTTTTTTTTTTTTTTTAATTTTAAATTAATGGTTGATCACAATGAGGTTCTACTTTCAAATATCATTTCTAACCATAATTGGAATTAAATGCATGTAATATTTTTTATTTGACTGTTAAACGAAAAAAAATTTGGAAGTAGGTACCGTGCTCCCTTAAACTTGTTCTTAAATATTTAATCCTAATAATTCAACTTATTATTATTTTTAATCATTAAAGCAATTTAAAAAAAATCCTGTAAAACATTCAAAGATTGAATATTTCCAAATAACACTGAACAATTAATATATAAAGAGAATATGAATAAAGACAAAACCTTTTTCTCTCAATTTTAACTTTTATTTTAATATATATTTGTTTAATTAAGTTAATAATTTATGTTTTTAAGAAATAAGTTTTTCAGCTGCTGTAAAATGAAGGGGTTTACCCTTACTATCAATTTAAAATTCTCCCTTTGCCCAACCCCCATTCCTTAACGAAATATCTTTGTAACGTGCATGCTTTAGAACTTAGATTATATTCGCTCAAATTGTATTGAAGGCAGCGTTGGTGATTTTTTTCCTTTAAAAAAAATTAAAACATAGTATTTTTTTTATTTAAATCAGATTGTTTGGTTTTTTTTAAAGCAAAATATGTATGTGCACACAAATACAGCAACAAATTCAGTTAAGTATTTATGTCTTCAAAGAATTTTAAGATATTTCAGTTGAAATAATTATTTATTACTAGTTCAAAATTAATCTCGGACGGAGATCAGAGATGCGCGGCAGCGATGCGCGATGAGGTAGCATTTGTGATAAATTTTTGGGGCTGTCGCTAGACGCGAGTTGCGCTCAAACCATAACCTTGCTTTAGACAGAGCTTGGTTGAGTTAAGCCGTAGGCCGCAGCCTACGAGGATGAAAGCAACGTTGTTTATATGTTAAAGGATGTTGTTTTTGAGCCGATTTGTACAGGTATATGAACCTGAAGTGTTAGTCAAGAAATAACAAATAAATAAAAAGGTTATTTTGCTCAAGTTTTTTAATAATAATGCAGGTTTAAGTGATTAAAGCAAAAATGAGGTATTGTTGTGTACCATTCTGTAAAACCATGCAAGGTGGGACGTTAAAAGAAAGCTTCTTTCAATTTCCTTCAAATGTGAAAGTTAGAGAAGCTTGGTTAAAGGCTATATCTAAAGAAGGAGAAACGAGGGGAAGTGTTTGGCAACCATCGGACTTATCCTGCATTTGTGAAAAACGCTTCACAGATGCTGATTTCAGCAAATCTACTAAGAGGAAAAGGTTGCTTCCAGGTGTTGTTCCAAGCGTTTTCACTGGATACCCAGCTCATAAATTGCCAGTAAGTTCAAAGAAACGCAAACCACCAATTTCAAGATCAGTTACTAATGAAACTTCAAAAAAATGTTGTACAGAGAATGGCAATTCAGAGGTATGTGTTCCAATGAATTCATCAGAGGGACATCTACAAACTGATGTCACAGATGAGGTTGTAGCACCAAAAAAAAAAAAGTAAATTAACAACCCGACTTTTGAAAAGCTCTAAAAATGCGAACAATAACATGAGAAACAAAATTAAAAAATTAACTAATAAAATTTCCGCCTTAAAATTAGTAAGAGTGAAAGAAAGCATAGAATAACAGCAGTTAAAAAGAATTATAAAAGATAAATCGGAAAATAAATTGTCAGCCATTATGATTGTGGAGCAAATCTCAAATTATGGGGGGGAAAGATGAGTTTGAACAACACTGCTCTGAAATTGTATATTTTGTGGCAGAAACTCTCTCCAAAAGGTTACGAGTTTGTTAGAAACATGGGTATTTTTACTCTCCCCCACAAAAATACATTAAACAAATACCTTGGCTACTACACTGGTGAAACTGGTATTACTTCTCTCATACAGTTAAGACTTCATGAAGAATTCAAAAAATTGAGGCAATTGAGATACAGAAGTGCCTAAAAGGTACGACAAAGAATTACTTAAGAGTCGTGCTGCAAAACTGGGAGTTGCTGATAGACTGGCAAATAATCTTTTGCGATTCCTTTTTAAAGGATTATCAACAAACTATAGGATTCCTGTTGCATACTTTTTTACAAAACAACTGACCGGCATTGAACTGCATAGACTCGCAATTTCTGTTTTAGAAAACTTAGAAAATGCTGGATTTAAAATTCTGCGTATAGTTACTGACAACTCTAAAGTAAATTGTTGTGTTGTTCAACCTTCTGTCAGGAGGTTCTGCAAGACATGTGATTGAACATCCTTGTGATCCTCTCAGACCACTTTTTCTGAGTTTTGATCCATGCCACATAAAAAAGAATGTTCAATCTTAGTTTCTGCAGAAAACTTTTAGTGATAATGGCAGACTGATAAGTTCAACGCACCTAAAGACTTGATATCGTCTTCAGCACAACCAAGTTGTTAAACCAGTTCGCTCCCTTAGTTTTAAACATTTATTTCCGAACAATTCAGAGAAAATGAATGTGAAGACAGCTGTCGATATATTTTCTAAAAGTGTCACTGCTGGCCTGGAAACAATGTCTATAGTTGCTCCCAATGTCACATATGACCATGGCAGCTTGACAGCCACCATAAACTTTAAGAAAGTATTCAAACGGTGGTTTGACATACATAATGTGACAAACAAAACATATGGTCACCACAGTCGGAATGATGCCTTGTTGGCATTTTTTTTCAGGCAATGCTGATCGGTTAGATTGGTTAATGAATCAATTCCTACCCTATGTCGAATCGCTTCAATCAGCTGTTGTTGATAAATCAAAAGAGGGTTTCAATGATGAAACATTGCATGCGCTGCAAATTACTTCACAATCTACTGTTGACTGTGTAAAGTACTTATTGCAAAGTGGTTTTCATTATGCCTTGATTGAAAAACTATCCAGTGATGACATTGAAAATTTTTTCAGTAACCTCAGACAAATGGGAGGTGCAAATGATGCAATGGACTCTCGTTCTTATCTGCATGCAATAGAGGCAACCCTGAAAACTGGCATCATTTACGCATCAGTTCATGGAATGGTAGCAGTGAAAAGGAAATGAGGAAAAGTTATCTCCACTGATACGTTTGGGAAATTCCTTGACCCGAATAGAATATTCTTTACTAAGTATTAATGTGCTTATTTTAATGTTTCTTGCGCACTTGAAAATGTTTTTTAATGTCATACTGGTCACATCTTTTTAAAGTAATAAATGTCGAAAGTAAATTTATGCGATATATCTCTTATTTAGTGCGTTTTGAATATAAATATTCTTTTTCTTCTTTAAAAGCGTAACAACCTGTTGCAGGTCTTAGCTGCCTCAACAACAAGCTTCTTCCAACTCAGTCAATACAAAGCAACTCTTTGCTTTTTTAGGTCATTTTCGGCATCATCCAGCCATCTTGTTGAAGGTCTGCCTCGGGCACGGGTTCCCTCGGATTACTTAAAAGTGTACAGTCTAGTCGAGTTATTTTCAGGGGCTCTCCAGACATGGCCGAGCCATCTCAGTCTGTAGCTTCGGATGACTTGTGTAATTTGAGGCTCTTTGTAAAGTGTATAAATTTTAATATTTTATCTGGTTCGCCAGCATCCTTGTTCCTGTACAGGCCCGAATATCGCTCTTAAAACTTTTCTTTCAAGGGTATCCAGAGCTCGTTGGGCGTTTCGCTAGCATACAGCAGCACAGGTAGTATAAGTGTTTTGTATAGTCTCATTTTAGTTTTTCGGCTGACAAGCCTGGATCTAAATATTGTAATAATTATTTAACCCCTTCTTATTATTAATAATGAAGAAAAGAACACTTTGCAGAGACACTACGAGAAGAAAAAGATCATTTAAATCTTATATTTACGAATAATTTTATTGACTTTTTGTGTGAAGAGACTAACAGGTACGCTTCCCAGAACTTACAGCCAACAGATTTAGGCAAAAGAAAGCATGTTTTAGAGTGGAGGCCTTGCACTGTGAAAGAATAGCGAAGATTTCTCGCATTGACATTATTAATGGGACATATTGACAAGGACGATATTTACGAGTATTGGTCGAAAGATGAGCTAATAGAAATGCCTATTTTTGGCAAAAGTATGTCACGCGACAGATATTTACAAATATTAAAATTTTTACACTTTTCCAATAATGAGAAAACTCCAAATCGTGAAGATCCGAACTAAGACTCTGGAAAGTGGGTGAAGTTTTCGAACACATAAATTTGTGCTTTAAGAGACTGTATGATCCCACCGAAGAACTGTCAATTAATGAAGTAATTGTAAAATTTAAAGGGCGCGTCATTTTCAAACAATATATTCTAAAGAAACAGAAAAGATGGGGAATCAAAATTTTTAAAGTGTGCCGTATTTTACGACTAAGTTCACTTTTTGCCTGGAGAAATAGCCTCAAAACTAGAGGTGCGCCTGACATTTGAAACTAAGTGTAAAATGTCCAAGTGTTTGATTTAAAATTTCTTCCCGTGATAAAAATTTCAGAGAGAAAATGAAACTCGAAATGAAGATTTTATGACAGTTAAATGGTCAGTTCGGTATTATGAATTAATAATTGTTGAGTTTTTCCTACGCGAAAATGCATTAACTTTGTTCTAAAGTTGTCATAATGACATTTATCTTGCTTTAAAAAGTAATTTTGAGCAATTCTTGTTTTAGAACTTTGGCACGAATACTTACAAATATTTCTAGATCATTCACAAAGCGATAAGTGGCCAAAGTATTGTCATCCTAATGCAACCTTCACTGAAGTATTGACAGAGGCCAGATTTTCGCAAAGTGGGGTTCGCGCCTTTTGTAAGTTTCCCGCTCGGGGAAGGGAAGGAAAAGAGAAATCTCTGATGTAGGGTCTCAGCCGCAGAAAGTACTTTGCATAGTAGCCGTTGTGTAAAATCCGTAGACCCCACTACCTTTCCCCGTGCGTAAGCAATCCTAAGGCCCTCGACTAACAGGTAAGGGTCTGGTGGAGAAAAGTAGCCGTTGTGTAGGCAGGGGACACACCTAGCAGACATTTGTATGAAGCATGTCGGCGATGCCTATGTTCTCTTCATGACGGCGATAAAAATTTTCTACTGTGCACACTTGGCGGATACGACAGCCCTTTGCACGCCTGCGCAGTAGCACGTCTCCGCTGCTGCTCCAATCAAAACAAACATGGCGGCTATGGCCTGAACCAGTAATTCTTCAGATGAGATGCTATTATTAATGATTGCAAAAGAAGAAAAAAACTAAAAACAACAAAATAGGAGATATTGGGTGCATCCGCTGCACATGCAGCAACCAAGCCATGGTGCTTTTGCGGTAGCAAAACAATACTTGGAAGACGAAGAGAAGTTCCAAAGCTATTATCGTATGGAACGTAAAACGTTTCATTTACTTGGATCCATGGTGCAACCTAAAATTCAAAAACAGGACACCAAATTTCGAGAAGCTGTCCCTGTAGTTTAAACTTGTCTGTTGTACTATTATTTTGTTTCGCATCAAAAGTAATTTTGTGAGTGCATAGTCCAGGGTTCACGCTGGGGAAAAATACAAGGTGAGATTTCCCACCTTGACCAAAATTTTAAGTTTGATTTTTTTAAATTTAAGCGCAAACAAATTTTTTTTGACTGAGATTTCAAAAAATATTGCGGGAATCGCGCGGCCTAGCGCGAACCCTGAATAGTTCAGTGCTACCTGTTACCGATCAAAATTTTATAATACCAACTCATTATGGATTGTGAAAGACGAGGTATGCATCTATGTTATAGCATAATATTATGAATTAAAATATAGGATATGGCGATAAAAAGTTTGTGAGTGCATAGTTCAGTGCTACCTGTTACCGATCAAATTTTTATTATGCCAACTCATTATGGATTGTGAAAGACAAGGTATGTATCTATGTTATAGCATAATATTATTAATTAAAATATAAGATAAGGCAATAAAAAAATATGAAAGGTGCTCTTTATTTTTTGCGGTTAGTTATTGTGAATTTCAACATTCAATAAGGATTTTTGTTATACTTCCCGATGAATCCCGATAACTTTCTTAACATGATTGGTTGTTCAAGTTATGTGGTAAATAAATATTAAATCAATAGCCGCCAATAACTGCCACTCTAGAAAATATTGATTTTTTTTCTCCTGCAAATCTAAATAAAGAAGCAATAATTTTTTTTTAAATTTTGAAAAAGGATTTTATACATATTTAGGTATTTTCATTACTTAAGGCCAAAAGTTATAATAGGGCCATCTGGAGTGAGAATTCTTTTAATTTTTGACCGTATGGATAGCCATCAATTGCCCAGTTTCGACAAGAAATTAGAATTCAAAACCAGAGGTCCTAGATTTTTTGGATTTTTTTTTTTTTTTTTTTGTAATTAGGAGTCTAAAATTAATAGAAAATCGTGATAAAATATTTTTGGCCGGCTAGACCTGTCAATTATCCCTCTGTGCGACGTCGAGATTTCGCTCTTGGAATAGAGGCACAGAGGGATTTTTCAAGGTTGAGAACAGTGTTACAGAAATAGTGAAAAGAGTTATTAAAATTTTGTACAATTCAGGGAAAAGCATAACCATCGATAATTGGTACATGTCGTATCCACTTTCCCAAGAACTGTTGAAAAGAAGGTAACCGTCGTGGGCACCATAAAGAAAAATAAACGCGAACTTTCACGTTAATTCATCGCAGCTAAAAATAGGAAAAAATTTTCAGAAAAATTTGTTTCTAGAAGACACTCATTTTTCTCAGAGACGTAAGAAACAATGGTAAAGTGTTATGCTTCTATCCCCCTTGCATATTAATAGTAAGCTCGGGTTTATAAAAGGACAAGCGTTTTCGTGGGACAAACGGCGTGTGACACAACTCGTGTCTTGTGATAGGGCGCGTTCCTGAAGTCGTAGAAGATGACGAGGTTTTTTAGTTTCGGAATCCATGGCGTCGGAAGAAACTCCAGACTTGGATTCTTTTTTTTTTTTCAAACTGTCCCTCTATGATAAATATTAGAAATATAGATTTTTTTTTTTTTCTGGGGGGGGGGACTGTCAACATGATAGTTTCTTTTCTTATGATATTCGTGGCACTACCAAAAAAATAATCGAAGAGTCTTGGTGGTATTTTATGTTTCACAGATTCGTAGCGATAGCGAAGACTGGGGGACCTGATTGCGATGATGAATTATTAAGCGAGTTATCAGATTTTTATTGAGGATTCATTGGAATTGAAAGAAACGGTGCGTTTTTCCCTAGAACATTTCTTTATTTTTCAAAATGTAAAAAAAAAAGTCGCTGAAAATCATTTTGTTATTTACTTTTGCTACATATTGATATTTTATGCAGGACTTAATTGCGATAAATCAGCATAATAATGTAATTACAGATGTACAAGTCGCAGGTCCGAGTCACGTTCCTAATATGCAAGGAGGTGGATCTGAACCATTAGATAATGCAGGTTTGTTTTTGTATTTAATTTGCTTTTAAAAATCGGTTGCGATAATGTGGGAATCCTAAAATCCCAGAATCAGATGACGTCACGACGCGATGCATCTTCAGAATGGACGAGAGACGAGAGGTAGACAGATGTACGCGGAAGACGTCCGCTTGAATATTTGTGTGTCCGTTCAGGTCCTTTGTGTTGTAATGTGTTATGTGCTTCTGATGAATAAATATTATTACGTGTTCTAGAAGAGGTATTATTCACACTCCTATAACAATGTGTTCCTTATTATTGCATTTTAATTTTAGTTTGATGACTGGGTGATGCTTATCGAAAAGGCTCGTCGTCGTAACCAAAAGTACAGAGTGGAACCGATATCTTATGAAGGTGTTATCGGCACCGATTTATTAATAGAACATTTGTGAGAAAAAAGGTGCAACATATACTAGATAGTGTTAGGCGGTTTTTTTTTTAATCAATACTACAGCGTGAAAGAGCTTTTCTACAGGAAACTAATTTGATTATGCATACAACATGATAGTTTGGACTGGCCAATATCAAATAGGTTACTCAAAGTGGGTGAACTCACAGTGGAGCAATTAATGTAAGCAGTTATAAAAGTTCTACATTAAAAAGATAATATTAAGCTGGACCAATCATTTAGTATTGGTGTCCTTGTTATTGAACTTCCTGTCGGAGTAGGGATAACCCAACAAAAGGGAGATTAACATATCTGTAGGCAGACTACGTAAACGTTCTATTATTACAGTGCCCGTGGACGATAGTTATTTGTGCTGTGCAAAGGCAACTGTTTATTCGGTAGTAATTCTAGACAGGAGATGCAACTGCAGTGAATGTTTTCCGAAAAAGAGATAGGCCTGCTCTCCGCAAAAAAGCAATTGCTCTCCATGAAGCAGCTAACGTACCACAAGGCTGTACTGTTTTAACAGCCGCATCCGGCCCTTTGAGCCTTGCTCTGACCGCGTCTCACCTTTCTTCGACTTTCTTTAATAGTATGTGCATGTATGAATTTCGTACTTCCAAATCCATTCTCTGAAACTTCATCTTACGTCCGACGTTAACCGTTGACCAGTGGCATCCGGCCATCCCAAAATCAACGACTGCTATTTGTATCATTTTTTAAATTATTATTATCATTGATATTTAACCTATCATTAATATTATTATTACTGTCTAGTAAAGAACATCTTTAACCCTACACTGCGTATTTTTTTTTTCTTTGTAAAATATTTTTTGTGTGTGTTTGTTTGTGCTAGTTATAAGTGGGAAAAATACTAAAAAAATTCTTATTTAATTGGGAAAAGTAGAATTCAAGAAAAATTGACATGTTGTATAAAAACATCACTGCGCATTTAGGGGTAACAATAATAATTTTTTTATATAATCATTTTAACAAATGAAACCAAATCAATAATAAACTCATGTTTGTGAAAATTGCAATACCATGAAGGAGCAGATGTAACTGATAATTACTAGTTACATGTGCAAATTTTTACTTTGATTACCAATAAAGTTTAATAATAATTTCACTAAAGGATTTTAACAAGGAACCTAACATCTGTAGGGGGTCTATGCGATAATGTTCGTTTCTCCTTTGGTTGAGCGTGAATTGATTTTAAACAAAATTCATAAATAATAATTTAATCGACTACTTTAAGCTAATTTGTGAAATATTTAGCAATCTTCTAAAAGATACTAAATAAAGTAAAATAGAACAACCTGTGACACCTGTTCTTGTTTTAACTGCGATTAATGCAGGAGCATAAAAATTGCCCCCGAATGCGCGGTGTTGTTTTAAAACAACAAATAAAAAAAGCGCCTTAATATATATTTTCCCGAAATTTTGCAGACACCTTATATTTATTTTATTTTAAAACTATGTAAGCAATTAGAGACAATTTTTTTAAATAAAATTGTTGCTTAAAATTTGTTGAAAAAAAAAATAAGTTACTAAACTGTTTTTTACGAAATCAACATGTCTTACGATTTTGTGAAAAAAGATGAACCTTGAGTTCAGTTTACAAGATCTAGGGAAAACTATATTGACTAATATGATGACAAATACAAAATGAAACAAAAAAATGCGCCGCATGTTAAATATTTCAAAATAAAAGCTTAGTGAACTAAAAATGGAGGTGTTGGTTAAGGGACTCCAAAAAACCGTGGCTAGACCAGATTCTAGATGTCCCTCAGTGGCCTAGAATGAAATCTGTAGACATGTTTCGTGTTTTATCTGGCCATGACTGCCTACATAAACATCTATATCGCATCAAAGTGGTTACTGACCCGTTTTGTACCTTGTGTGACCTTCTCGAAGAGATGGACATGTCTCACCTGTTTCGATGCCCCGCTTTTCCTCTTCATCAATCTGGGCACGCTACTGGACTGCTCGAAATCATTGATTGATAGATTTATTGTTATCATTTGATTTTCAATTGTCTTTTAATGTGCCATTAGAAGTTTTAAAAAAATATTATTACCTTCAATCAATTTTTTTAAAGTCATAATTTATTATAATTTTCTCAAAGGGGTTTTAATATTTGTAGTTTTCAATCCATTTTCTTAAAATCAATGCTTATGTAAATTCAGAACTATAGTACACAACACAATAAACACTAAATTAAATTGAAGTGTAAAAGCTAAAAATTTTTAAGTTTAGGCTGTTATATGAATATAGTTTTATCAAAGGAATTTTAATGTCAAATACTAGCTTGCATACTTTTTTTAATACCTTATAAACTCAAATTAAGTCCCCCTTTTTACAATAACTACCCACTACTATTTTCCCCCCAGATTTTTTAGGAAGTTCGCCTGCAGAGTAACAAAATTTATCTCTTCCATCATAATAGTCACTATGATGTGATCAAATCAATGAATGGATTTTGTGGTTCCAGCTTGTACTGTTAGTTTTGCGAGAAGGCTTTCAATCATCTCAACGATCACTACTGTAAACAATCATGTCTTATATGTATGAATTATTCTTGTGTTCTTAGTGTTTCAGTTAGGCGTAAAGATTGTAACCGTCTCTGTCGCGCCTCTGAATGCTTCCAGCGACATAAAGCTATCTCAGGCAAGCAACAGTACAGCATTTGCGTTACAATCTATCAGTGCCGTGCTTGTTCGTAAGTTATCCGTCATAGAGGCCGACCGCACGAGAACCATGCTTGCGGTGAAGGCCCATCTTGCCACCAGTTTGTCTCCCCGGGCATCAATGTTTCCTCAAAAGAGTGCAGACTAAATTATCCAGTACAAAGTTGATACTCTTCGATTTCGAAACTGACCAATCGACAGGGGAGCACAGTCAATTAAGCTGTCGCACAATATGCAGATGGAGCGGGGAATTTTTTTGCAGGTTATGATGCATTCGAAAAATTCTGTTCATTTCTGTTCAAGGCGCAGCATAAAAAGTTCACTACACTCGCTCATAACATTAGAGGATTAGATGGACAATTTATTCTTGGTTGGATGCTTGAACAAATGCTCAAACCCACGGTAGTTCCTTGTGGATCGAGAATAATGTTGATTCACCCAGCCACACACGATATTAGAGTCATAGATTCTTTTAACTTTTTGCCCATTGTGTTATCAAATTCCCTAAAAACATTTAGACTGCAGGAGTTAAAAGGGGTCTTCCCCACATTTAACGTTCGAGACAATCAACATTACATTGGAGTTCCTCCAGATACTTCTACAGCCCTGACACAATGTCTGTAGTTTCAAGACATGATTTCTTCACATGGTACGAGAAACGGAAGGCAGGGTCCTTCCGTTGAATCTTGTCACTCATTCATACTCTCAACCACATTTTATTTTGAAATAACCTTTTAAGTATAAAATGTTTTCGGTCTTCCAAACACACAAGAGTTGATCTTTTTTTTTCGTCAGCTTTTGAAATTTTTGCAGACAACTTAGTCAAGGGATATTAAAATGATCCTAATTAAACGCGACTTATGGGAAGTTACTAGTAATGCTGAAACAGACCGAAATAAAGCCGATGATAAGAAAAAGCTAAACAAAGCTGTAGCTGTAATTTACCTTAATATTGAGGATGATTTGAAACGGCTAGTAGATGATTTAGAAGACCCACAACAAATTTGGGCAGCATTGCAGAAATATTTTGAACCGACTTCTTTGGATAGAATTACAAATCTTTGGGAAGAATTCTTCTCATGCGAAATTCTGCAGGGTGAATCTATCGGGATATATGCGGTTAGATTGAAATTTATAATTAAACAGAAGATAAGTAGATTTTAGATGAGAAACTGAAAGCGTTTCAGTTAATCCAGCATTTGTCTGAGGAATATCGCAGTATCGTCCAGTCAATTTATCGTTGGGATGAAAATAAATTTACTTTTAATAACGTTTTGGATGAATTGATACCTGAAGAGGGTAGGGTAAAATATCTTAAAGACGATACGGGTAATGGTTCTAAAACAATGGCTTTGAATGTTTTTCCTAAGCATAGCAAGACCTCCGGGGTTTATCTAAATCCTGTTTTCGATGCGGAAATTCGGACATTTGGCTATTAAATGTTGAAGCAAGAATAAAGTTAAAAATTGTTGGGATTTTCCTGTAATCATTGTCTAATTTTAAACGCTTTTTCTATATTTAGAAAAATTTGTAGTCTTGCAAAGTCAAATATTCCATCATCATTGTGACGCATTTCCCGATGTTAAACACGTCGTAAGATGACGATGCTTGATTGTGATTGGTCGTCTTTCGACATCGGGAAATGCGAGGATGGAATGTCATGCAAATGCGCCTGACTATTTAAATGCCTGTCTGGCCCCATAATCTGTTGTTTTTCTGACATATCAGGCTATTCACGATCTTTGTGGAACAGGTTGTTCCGTCAACTCTCGTTGGCCGTTATGATTTTTAACACCACGAGAACAACTTTATTGTTACTTAATTTAAAACTCATCATCTGTACGTATATTCACCAAGGCCATCCTGTATATTTTCACCAAGGAAGAATTAACTTAATTTTAAATGAAGAAATGTATCCGTCTTCAATATGTCTGCACAAACTCCAATTTTTACGTCTACTCTGCAAATGATAAAAATGGATTTTTCACCGATTCTTCAAGACAAAATTGATAATAAAACTTTAATAGTTAAAGTAAATAACCACACTGGGAAATTACTGCACCCTTCCGGAAAGTAAATTAGAAGCTCTTGAAACCAGTGGAAGTCGTGAAAAGGACTTTATTTTTTATTCTGGGGCGACTGCTCATTTTTCGAGGAATAGAGCTCTATTTTAAGACTCCAGAAAAGTAGAGAATACAAATATAGAAGTAGCTGTAGGGGACGTGCAGAGTAAAATTGAAGGTGCTGGAACAATTCGTTTTTCTATTAAAACAGATGTCACGTGAGTCCGTTCCAGTGTTGACGACGTTTCAGCGGCCTTCGTTGCTTTATTTTGCAGTAGTTATAAATAACGATTTAATAATGGAAAAGCCAGGTGTCAGCAGTCGCTGGACTGATGATGAAACGAAGGCCCTCATATTTATATGGGGGGATGAACAAATACAAAACAAATTTGACGGCACGATTAGAGATGCCGAGATATACAAAGTAATTGCTAACAAATTAGAGCAAAGCGGAGTGTTAAGATCCGTGCAACAAGTACGTACAAAAATAAAAGCTCTAAAAAAAGATTATCGAAAGGCGAAGGACTGTTTGAGAGGAAGTGGTGCAGGAAGCAATGTGAAGTTCCATAACTTCAAACAAATTGATCAGATTTTGGGAGACAGAATTGCCTGCACTCCCACTTATATTTTGGAGCGCAACCTTCCGCGATGCGACGAAAGTGGATACGCATCAAAATTTGACATTTATACTGGTAAAAAGCAGGAAGTTGAGAAACATCAGGGGGAAAGAGTCGTCAAAATGCTGAGTGAACCTTTATATATGGCAAAAATCACGGACTATACATGGACAATTTTTTTACTTGGTATGATCTTTTCAGATTTTTGGAAGCAAAAAATGTATTTTGCTGCGGAACTGGGAATATTAAAATAAAAAAAAACTTCCCAAAACACTAATCGAAAACAAGAAATTGAAACGAGGCGAGTTTGACTGGGCCTTAAGTGATGACAAAATCACTTGTCTAAAATGGAAAGACAAGAGATGTGTCATTTTATTGTAAAGCCTTGCCGACCCTGTTACTCCATCAATAGAGTAAGGGCACGAATGTAAACAAACTGCTTTAACGGTTGGCAAAACAGTGAAGTTAGACGCTAAACTGTAACCTGCTTGATATGCAGCAAGAAAATGATTGCTTCAAACAGCGAGTATTTTTTAAAGTCAAGGTTTCAGTATTTTAACCAACTGTATTTGTTATTCTTTTTTTTTTCTCATGATCATCTTTATCAGGACATATATAGTTGCTTTAGTGGCTATTTTAACAGCCTAGATAAAGTTTCACAAAATCGATATATTTCAAAGCTACAATTTGAGGATGGTGTAAATGTCTTCCAGATGCCTTAGCTTTACGGAATCTTGGCAGATCTTTGGGAAAATAATCCAAAGCTATGGCCAGATTGTAACAAAAGATTAATTAATTCTCTTTTGATACATTTATTTATCAAAATAATAATTTCTCATTTATTCAAGGTTTACTTTATTCAAGACTTGAATAATATTTATTTTTTAAACGCTTAACTGTTGCTTGACTGTTACTCCGTGACGGAAACTTGTCACGCACTTGTAATGTAGGTTTGCGCAGCATGCCATTTTCTTTCACAGGTATTTAGAATTATAATTTACATTAAATTCCGCGATTAATTTTTGCATGAACTATACTTTAAAACACCTACAATTTTTATTTACACTTTTTTCTAAATCTTTTGGCCAGATAAATTCAAATCATAACCATTTTTACTTATGTACTATATCCTGTGGCGTAGGCTTCCTGTTCCGGTGCCTCGCCATGTGCATTTTTTTTCCGTCAGTTGGAAACTTGATAGCATTCTTGAGTGACGCTTTTTTCGCTAGCTCCCCAGCAGAGGAATTCCTTTGTGTTTCCTTCTGACTGGGGATGCCTCATATAACTGCCCTTTTTGAAATTGCATTCTGAAGTGAAGATTATCCTTACAAAAATGCGTTGATCGAAGTAATCAAGATGCTGTAAATTTTTTTGGATAGCTTAGTGAATATATTCATCGACCGATCAAAGGAAACAAATCTCTTTTTATATTTAGAGATGGTATGATATGAATCAGGATCCCTGTGCTGAACTTAAAATCTCTAAATGAATTCATCTACATTGATGGACACTCGTTAATTGATGACGGCCTTTACTGATGAAAAAATGCTATACCAATAAACAACTGCATCACGGACATTATGTGTTTTGAAACAAATATAGAAGAGCATTATGCAGCAAAGGCGCGCTTTCTGGTGATCAAGTTTTTCGCCTGCATCAATCATTATTTTATATTTTTTTGTTGGCCAATTCAGTTTTTTTTTTATTAATGCCTAAGATGTTTTTTTTTTGGATTTTTAAAGGTATTCAATATAATCAAGAAATTTTATGAAATTAATGAAATAAGTATTATGAATAAATAATTGATTTTTTTAATTATGAATATGATTTATTCACAATAACAACTGATCTTCTATTTCAGCATATGAATAATGAATTATTTAATTCTTTTTTTATAACACAACGCAATATACTTTGAATTAAGTATTTAAATTTAAAATATTTATTAATCAATGTGTTTTAATATGTTTGATACATAATACATGGTATTTAATATTAATAATTAAAACACACATTTTTAACACAGATATTACTTTCCCAGATTTATACAGGTATTTAACCTCCAAGTGCACTACTATTGAGCAGTTCACTACTGCTCAATACATAAATTACGACTGAATTGTTCTTTCTGCTATGCCAAAGGCACCATTTATGCATAACAAATTGTGCCGTTCAAAAGTGATCATCCCTAACAAATAAATGTTCTCTCCCAATATTTGGGGATCTATCATGGTATATATGGTCTGAAACTACACAATTTGAACAGCATAAATGTGAATTCTAACAGCAGACGTCAAAAAGGATGGAATTTATGAAGATTTTTGGGTTAAATTGTAGAGAAAACTGCATTTTTCACTCAAGAGGAATTTATATTAATTCGATCATTTTCGAACAAGCATACTTAGGTTATTACAACTCATATTTCCAATGCTTTTAATTAATTTCATCACTAATAATTTCAAATTCTAATTATTAGTTTCATAGAATTTCTTTCATATCACATGTTTTCTAACCTTGTATCCGTCTCTGCAAAGAACTAACATTTATGGCTCATATTTGTAATATCAGAAGAACTAAAAAGTTGATAAATGTCATCTTGATTAATGTTTCTGATTGCAATCTATGATTTAAAAATAAATAAATATAGCTAGTATTGCAGTTTTTCTATTTAAGTCACATTTTCAGGTTATTGTTCCAGAACACTTAAATGCTCATTTTAAATCATAAAAAAAAAAAACCTTGAAAGCTGAAAGCTCTTGTTATACCACCCATAGGCCTGACCTTTAAATTGTGTTGTTTTACTATGATCCTATGATAAATGCTTAGTGATAAAATTTATTCGCCCTTCATTTATTGGTTACTACTCCTTTGTCGGAGGAATGCAGGAAGCAATACACAGACAAATTAAGAAAGGTCAAACCGGATGCAGTATCCTTTTCTACATTTGCTGGGTCTAGCACCGACACAGCATCTGAAGATTTAGAAGCATAACTGCCTCCAGTAATACCGGACATCATAAAACTGCATTCCATGAGCGTAAATTATGTTACTGCTCAGTTCACGGAAGAAAACTGTAGACTCTTAGAGAAAAAACCATTGGAAAAGAAGAGTACCACTGTGGTTCAAACATAAGCAAGGCAGGTTCACTGCATCAAATTTTGGGATGATTTCTAAAAAGAAAAAACGAATTGAAAAGTTCCTGACCATACTAATAAATCCCTCGGACCTGAAGGTTGAATCAATAAAATGGGGGCAGAGGCAGGAAAAAGATGGTATCTTAGCCTATAAAGCAATTGCTAAGGACATGTATTCGAATTTTGCTTACAGGCAGACTGGAATGTTTACAGTGAAAAAGTTTGCATTTTTAGGAGCATCTCCTGATGGATTAACCAATTGTTCGTTCTGTGGGGTAGGGGTTGTAGAAGTCAAATGCCCTTACACACATAGGTACATTGCTCCTGATGACATTATGAAATTTGATTAAAAAAATTTTGCTTGGATGACCAAGGTTAGTAGTTTGAATTGTTAAAAAGTTCATGTGGCATTTCGGATTGATAATATTACGGCTGTGCAAAAGATCAAAAATCTACTCAAACGATTTTTGTTTATTTTATAATAAAAATAATTACTGAATAAAGTTGTTTAAAATTTGTTTATTTTTCAGGGAACATCAAAGTAGACCGACCATAATTACTATTTCCAGATCCAGATTATTATATACTTCCAGTTCCAGAACAAATAGCCCTATCCGGCACCAAACATTGCGATTTGGTTATGTGGACCTTGGCTGATGTTAAAATTGTCCGTGTTAGGTATCAGCCTGAAACATGGGAAAACATGAAAGAAAAGCTAAAATTGGACCTTGGCTGATGTTAAAATTGTCCGCGTTAGGTATCAGTCTGAAACATGGAAAAACATGAAAGAAAAGCTAAAATTTTTTTATAAGACCCAACTATTGCCAAAATGACATGAAGTTCAAAAAAAATAAAGTGCTTCTCAAATTCCTTTATGTCGAGAAAGTTGTACAAACAACTTTTGATCTATTAGCCCGCCCACCCCCTCCCCACTTCGTTTCTAATTTTTAATAGGTGTGAACAAATGAACTATTTGACTGGATTTACCATTTTGCAGTCTCAGACAATTTATTTATTCTTAGAAATGGATCAGTTGATGAAGAATTATTTCTTTATTTATTTTGCGAAATTAAAAACTGGTACACTGGTAACATAATTTTAGAAGAAGTAGAGTAATTGTGGACTCAACAGAGTTTTTTTATTCAGAAACCAACTGATCCTGTCAGCTGCTGAGTACAGCAGCTGACTTTCAGTCATTATAAAAATCACAACACAGTAAAGTGTATGATTGGGATTTCACCAGCTGATGGAATTTCGTTTATTTCCGAGGTGTAGGGGATTTGCATCGGATAAAGAACTTTTTTTAAAAAGTGGATTACTCGAAAGGCTAGAAGAAAGAGATGCAATTCTTCCATACACACATTGTTGCCACGCGTGAATAAATTAATATATATTGTAAGTCTTTTCATAAATTTCAGCAACCCGTTAATTTATTGTTAATTTTTTTTCGAAACTGATTTTTAATTTATATTTTAAAGGCTTCTGTTTAAGTGCTCTTTTTTCATTTCTACTGTTTAAACCAGCTACTATATATTTTTTTTTTTTTTTCATTTCTTTAAATTCAATTTCGTTTGTGTATATATGTAAAAATAATTTATTCTGTTGTCAAGTCATGTGAATATGTGTCCACAGCA
Source organism: Octonoba sinensis (assembly GCA_038502835.1). Classification (NCBI taxonomy): domain Eukaryota; kingdom Metazoa; phylum Arthropoda; class Arachnida; order Araneae; family Uloboridae; genus Octonoba; species Octonoba sinensis. Next base: position 83,524,673 of record CM076605.1, on the reverse strand, counting down.
TTTTTGTCTCTAGAATAATTTCCTTTTCTGGATTACGTTATATAATAAAATTCTAAACTGGCACATCAATTAAAATGTTAGAAATGTTGCAAGATTTAAATATGCTTATTATGTTCATGTCACTATCTTTAAAACAAATAATAAACATTACCTGTATGTGAAGTTTGAAAGAATTTTTTTTTATTTAAGAAAAATAATTTTAAATTACAAAACATCAGACCAAAAAAAAAAAAAAGGAATGTTCAATGCCAGCCAAAACTCATTAACTCTAGCAACAAAAAATGATTTTAAAAAACAGATTTGGGTCATTCCAGTGTTTGGCTTCACATCTTCGTAAAGTAACTTTCCAAAATTTAGGTATGTGATTTTAAAGCAGTGTGATTTGCTTTAAAGAATTTAAATATTTTGGATATTTATTATGCTACATTTATAAAAATCATATGTCAAACAGCATATTTTAGGCTATTATCATGGCAATAGCTATTGCCTGTATTTTTTAATAGAGTCGAACTTCGATAACTCGAAGTCCCAGGGGACCCCCTAAAATATTCAACTTATCCGAAGTTCGAGTTATCGAAGTTTCCTCCCATTCCTCGGCACTTGATGTTTAAGTGGTTTGATATGTGCCATAATACTACAGTTGTAAGCGTTTCAATTTTTTGATAGCCTATGTAAACAAGAGAAGAATGGGGTGAAAAGGTTTATTAAACGTCACAATATTTGGCCTCTTACATACTGGGTGGCCCAGCGGGTAATGTTTGAAACAAAGTCCAATAGATGGCGCTAGGTGCACGGGAGTGAAGCCAAACTTGGTGCACATGCTCCGGTGAGTGGGCAATTGTATATGTGATGCTCCTTCAGTCTGCGGTGCGCTTTAGCGTGCGATTCTCGTTAGTAAAAATGAACAAATATTCGACGGATGTTCGCGTCTTTATTGTGCTACAAATGGCCAGATGTGATGAAAATGTGAAGGCAGTTCAACGAGCAGGGCAGGAGAAGTTCCACAAGAATTGGCCAAGCAAAAGGACTACGGAAAGGTGAGTCATTTTGTGCGTTTTACGGTACAAATGTTTTTCCTTTTGCTTCCATGTTTGTTCTGAAAAATGTGTTTCAATCTTCTTCCCTGTAGACTGAATGCCAAGTTCAAACGTCCTGGAACGGTGGAAGACGATAAAAAAGCTATGGCTACAGCCACTGCTACTGTGGTCACAGACGGTGCAAAACAGGTCGTCGACTACTTTTTCGCTGCCAATTCGACCCGATCTGTAAGGAGAGCAGCAGAAATGTTGGGAATAAAGCGTACATCACTTCAGCGAATAATGAAAGAGCTCGAATTGTCGCCTTACAAAATTCAAGTAACCCAACCTCTCACCGAAGACCATACACAAAGACGATCTGAGTTTGCACAGCTTATGCTTGAAAAACTTCAAACAGGTGAAATCGATGTAAAGAAAATTTGGTTTTCAGATGAGGCCTACTTCAGTTTGGATGGCCATCTGAACAAACAGAATTATCGCTACTGGGGCAGACAAAGGCCGGAGATCACTGTTGTCCGAAGCCTCCACCCGAAAAAATTTCTTGTGTGGTGTGCAATATCCTCGCATGGTGTGTTTGGCCCTATTTTCATCGATGGAACTCTAAGCGCGGCGAAATACAGAATGTTCCTGGACGAGGAGTTCATCCCTTTACTTCATTGTCATGACTTGGTCCAAGGTCATTGGTTTATGCAGGATGGAGCAAGACCACATCGTACGGTAGATGTTTTCGAGGTGCTCAATGAGCATTTTAGCGATCGAATCATTGGGTTAGATTAGCCATCGCACTTCCAAGGTGGTATCGAATGGCCCTCATATTCACCAGATCTGAACCCATGCGATTACTACCTATGGGGTTATTTGAAGAGCAAAGTGTGGCAGACAAGTCCTGCGAACCTTCCAGAGCTGAAAACCGCCATTACAACTGCTGTCGACACGATTGACAGTGAGGCCTGCTCACGAGTAATGGTTGGATTCCAGAACCGCCTAACTGCTGTCCTTGTTAAAGATGGCGGGCACTTCGAACCTCTTTATCATTAATTGCCCAATATGTCCATTCAATAAACGTCATTCAATTCTTCTCATGTCTCTTATTTGTTTTTATTTTTTCATTTGATTCAAACATTACCCGCTGGGCCACCCAGTATTAGTATACATACCATGTAAATCTCATTTGAAAAAAGCAGTTAATTTTTGTTTGCATTTTTTAAAGTTGTTGGCATTCACAAAGTCACCTAGTTTTTGAACACAGTTAAATAGGATGCTTTCTGTACCTTCGGTGGTCTCCAGGTATTGTTTTAAGATGTGAACAGCGTCCTGTGCTTGCTTACTTGTTGGAGGTGGGGGGATTTCATCTTCCTCTTCGTCCTCATCTCCTTCGGGCTCTCCGCAAATAGCATTAATTATTGCTTCGTCAGACAAGGGTCTGACGTTGCAATGTTGTTATCGATGCAAATGAAATCTTTTTTCCAGTCCATATCACGCATGCCTTCAATGTTGTCATCGATGCACATGAAATCTTTTTCCCAGTCCATATCACCCATGCCTTCTAAGGGATCGCAATTGTCTTTCGCTACATTGTCATTTGAACTGAAGAAACCACAGTTCTTGAAACAGTTCTCGATCACCGTTTGAGAAACATCACTCTCCCAGGAGCGCGAAATGAGGCGCATGGCATCTAGCACATTGATTTTGTGCTCTACGCCATTCTCCACTTCCTCGATGGATTGGCGCACTAAGCGTTTTCGATAGGCATGCTTCAGGCACTTGATGATTCCTTGATCTGCAGGCTGAAGTTTTGCCGTTGTGTTGGCCGGTAGGAAGAGCAACTTAATCGCGGACAATATCTTTCAAAATCGTAGATAAGTGTTTGGAGGTATGCCGTACTTAGAAGCCACATCCTTCTTTTTCAACTGAGGATTTTTTTCAATCTCCAAAATAAGCTTTGCTTTTTGATTTAAAGTAAGCATGAACAATTTCCGTATAGACATTCCGGATACAAAATGCTGATTAATTCAACAAGCGCAATTCAAAGAAAGAAACTGCAACGTCACGGAGTCACAAAGAAAGAAGAGCAGCCTGCTGGGAATCCTTATTAGGAACGTGCAACTCTTTCTACACGCTGCCGGGAAGGACCCAAATTTCACAAAACAGGTGCTCTCCCCTTCCCCCCCTACAATCTCCAAAGTGAACCCCCCCCCCCAAGACAGTGACCACCTTTGTTCAGTCCACTCCAACCTCCCCTTCCTTCCACAATCTCTTATCTCTGTTTATCCTCTCGGACAATGGAGGAGAGGGGGTGAAGGGTATTCCAAGAATGTGTGACATAAGTGGATGCCATTGCAATTCACAGAAGGAAGACATGAGTGGACTGGCATTCGAACTTTTAAACTGAATTGTTTTTTTTTTTTCCGGGGAAATCTATCGCAAAAACTTCGACTTAGAAGATGTTCACTTCAAGTTATCGAGACAGTTTTTGAAAGAAAAGTATAGAAATGATTCGGGACTTGATTAAAAGTTCGAGTTAGCGGATTATTCGACTTATAGGAAGTCGAGTTATCGAAGTTCGACTGTAATGTACATAAATTTTAATATAAACGCACGTGTCCAATTACGGAGGAATCCCCCCCCCCCCCCATGAATATTAAGTATGAACTCCCTAATTTATAGTAAAGGCAATAAGCCCAATTAAATTTGTATAAGCTTGTTTTTAATGAAGTATTGTCTGTACTTATGTATAGTTTTACATGCATTTTGAAATTATCCAATATGTGGTAGGATTTTTATGTTATAAATTGTAAGCTATGTAAAGGAACAATATATATTATTTGTTGTTTGTAAATATTAGTACGTCTTAATAGTCTTCCAGGCATTAAGAAGAACCTATTTATCAAATTTTAACTATAACGATCAACACCACCCCATAATTTTCCTTTCCCCCTTTATTCAAAAAACAATATTTAACGCAGCCTTCCCCTCCCCCTCCCAAAAAAAATTAATTTCTGGATACGGCTTTGCAGCACTCAAATTATTTCTTTCCGGTTCTTTCTCATTTACATTGTATTGTAATTAACACGAGACTGTTTTTTTTTTTTTTTTTTTACACATAGGAATTTAAAATTGAAAATAAAAATAATTCTAAGGGCTTTAAATTTGTCTTTTGCTGTTATATATATTTATGTGTTTTAAAAACTATTAGGCACGAAAGAAATGTAAACCGGAACTACAAATTTTTAAATAGATATGATGTTATGTCATGGAATACAAGGAGTCGTAAATTCAGTATTTGCAATGCGATTTGGTCTTGGTTATTCATTTAACTTTTTTTTTTTTTTTTTGAACTAATTGCAATTTTTTAGCCTTTACTTTAATATTTGGATATTTTATAACCGAGGATTTTCATTTCATTATTGCAGGTGGTTGCAAACATGCAATGGCATTTCTAATGTTATGCCATCGAAAGAGTGAAGAACCTTCGACCACAGAAACGGCTTGCTATTGGCATAAGCCAAAATTAGCTGCTACAGTAAATGGCAAGTCACCTCTAACATCTAAGAACTTTAAGTCAAACAAGAGGAAATCTCAGAATTTGCAAGACTGTTCCTCTTTTATTATGGACGTACTGCAAGTTTCTCTTAAGAGAAAAACAGGTTTTGTTTTGTATGAAACTACTGTTTTAAACACAATAGAAGAAAAAAACTAAGTATGGGGAGGGGTCTTTAATCTGCAAATTTGTGTCTAGACATAGATATAAACAGTTTCAAAAATTATGCCAGCTCAGTAATGAGCGACATATTATGCACACAAGCATATAACAAAAACAGTGGGCCAAGCTTCTGAGCCTTTGTGGCACGAGCTTAGATTTGGCAGAATTAATGCTTCAAAGCTCAAGGAAGCAATTTGCTGCAATACCCCAGATGGGAGCATAGTTAATAAAATTGTAGGTGCACAAACTGCTTTTAAAAGCAAAGCAATGGAAAGGTGGCAGCGGATTGGAGCCATCAGTATTTAAAACAGTGTCGCAAAAACTAAAGTTCAGGCCAGAACATGTGGGCTTAAGCTGAGCAAAACCTATCCATATTTTGGTGCATCTGCCGATGGCATTTGCACAGAATATGCTTTGGAAATTAAATGTCCTATGTCAGAGGAGACAGTAAAATATTATGTAAATAATGTTATCATGCCAAAAGTGAAATTCAAATGCGTCTGCTACAGAAAATAATGCTTGTTGTGTGTAGCATCTAATTCATTCGAGACAAACAATGAAATGATACTATACACTGAAACATTTAATCAGGGGTTGATTGAAAATGCAATCGATGACGCAACTAAATTTTGGGAAAAATAATTTTCACACGTTTAGTGCAAACTTATAAAAACTAACCTGTCTCTGTGTGTAATATGAGCGATTCTCTGTAAACGGGAAAAAGTCTCTTGCTTTACCACTCGGCATGATAAATTGAAGACGTAAAGAAAAAATGTAATATCTGAATACGGCTTTGCAGCACTAATTATTTCTACACGGTTTTTTGTCATTTCCATTGTATTGTAATTAATATCAGACTGTTTTTCTTACACATAAAAATAATTTAAAATTAAAAATAAAAAATAATTCTAAGAGCCTTAATTTTGTGTTTTGCTGTTATATTGTGAGGGTTATAATAATTTAAATGCATTTCTTTGTCTTAGTAAGATCGAACTCCCCGTTATATTATACTTATATTATAATTTCCTTTAAACCTGAACCTTTTTTACGGGTCTACTCTGAAACGTGAACTAACACTTAAACTATGAGTTCTGATTGGCTAGGAGATCCCAGGAAGGGACTCGAAAGTTACAGCTAAGCGTCACTTGGAGAGCAGTGTTGAACGAAAGAAACTGCTCCTGCGTAGTGTTCCCTAAGGGGACTGCATTTGAAAATATTTCTAAATTTGTACATAGTCATATGTATTCATCTCGTTCATCATTGTATAGTAGCCTTGTAAATACATCATGAGTGAAAAATAAAAAGAAAGAAAATAAAGAAAATATGAATGGTGTTGCGTACATTCATGAACTTCCCCCGACTGCTAATACGAGACTTGGCAAATTTATTTATTTGTGGTTTTGAAAACAATTAGGCACGAAAGAAATGTAAACCAGTACTATTAATATTTAAATTGATATGATGCTTTATCGTAGAAAACAAGGAGTTGTAAATTCAGTATTTGCAATGCGATTTGGTCTTGTTTGGTCTTATTTGTTTTTTTTTTAAACTAATAGCAATTGTTTATCCTTTACTTTAATATTTGGAAATTTAAAAACCCAGGATTTTCATTTGATTATTGCAGGTGGTTGCAGACATGCAATGGCATTTCTAATGTGGTTCCATCCCCGGAGTTAAGAGCTTTCGACCACAGAAACGGCTTGCGCTTGCTATTGGCATAAGAGAAAATTAGCTGCTCCAGTAAGTGGCAAGTCACCTCTAACATCTGAGAACTTTATGTCAAACAAGAGGAAATCTCAGAATTTGCAAGACTGTTCCAGAATTTGCAAGAAGAAAATCAGGCTCTGTTTTGTATGAAACTACTGTTTTAAACCCAATAGAAGAAGAAAAACAAAGTATGGGGTTTTTAATGTGCAAATCTGGTGTGTAACTGTTCAAACACAGATATAAACAGTTTCAAAAATTATGCTAGCTCAGTAATGAGCGAAATATTATGCACACAAGCATATAGAAAACAGTGGGAAGAGCTTCTGAGCCTTTGTGGCACGAGCTTAAATTTGGTAGAATTACTGCTTCAAAGCTCAAGGAAGCAATTTGCTGCAATACCCCAGATGAGAGCCTAGTTAATAAAATTTTAGGCGCACAAAGTGCTTTAAAAAGCAAAGCAATGGAAAGAGGCAGTAGGTTGAAGCCATCAGTATTCAAAATAGTGTCGCAAAACTTAAAGTTGGAAAATGTGGCCTTAAACTGAACAAAACCCGTCCATTTTTTGGCGCATCTGCAAATGGCATTTGCACAAAATATGCTTTGGAAATTAAATGTCCTATGTCAGAGGAGACAGTAAAAAACTATGTAAAAATTGTTATCATGCCAAAAGTGAAATTGCAAATTCAGTTGCAAATACTTCTGCTACAGAAAACAAAATGCCTGTTGTGTGTAGCATCTCCTTTATTTGTGACAGACAATGAAGTGATGCTATTATACAATTAAGCATTTAACCAGGGGTGATTGAAAATGGAATTGATGACGCAACTAAGTTTTGGGAAAAGATAATTTTCCCACGTTTAGTGCAAACTTATAAAAACTAACTTGTCTCTGTGTGTAGTATGAGTGATTCTCTTGAAAAGGGAAAAAATTAAGTCTCTTGCTTTACCACTCGGCATAAGTCTGAAGACGCTACAAGGCCCTTGTGGGATCCCGTAAATTCAGCAGTTTGAAAATCACTTGAGACTACAGCTTTGTGTGGTCTTAGCAGATAATTTAATGCAGGTCAGTAATCTTGTTGTAGGAATTAGGTTTTTAAGAATTTTATCTGCTACTTGTATTATTTTTTAAATTATCATCATCATTAATATGGGAATATTACGATCCCAACATCCCATCGCATCCTATCCAACTATCCGATAATCCCGTTATAAGATGACGTCACGACGCGATGCATCTTCAGAATGGACGAGAGATTGGCAGACGTGTGCGGAAGACGTCCGCTTGAATATTTGTGTGTCCGTCCAGTCCTTTGTATTGTAATGTGTATTACCTTCAATCAATTTTTCTTTCAAGACATAGTTAATAATAAAACCCCTTTGAAAAAATTATCATTTTTCAATCCATTTTCTTAAAATCAATGCTCATGTAAATTCAGAACTATAGTACACAACACAATAAACAATAAATTAAATTGAAGTATAAAAGCTAAGATACACTATCCATCGAAGAGAACGCTTTTGAACAGGAAAGTAGACGGACGTACTTTACCGTCTCTCTAAATCCCTAATGCCCACTTTATGCATGACCCGGGATAAAGCCGTAGGAGGAGGAAAGGCGGATCTAAAAGCCGGGTAAACGAAAAGAGTAGTTTTCGACAACCGCGATTCTCCTTCCCATCATTAAATGTGAATGATGGGCTTGTTTACTTTTGTCACACAATGGAAGACGAGAGGTTTTTTCTCCAGCAACTTCTCACTTTGGATCGCAGACAAATTGAGATCCAGATGCAATGGCACAACAAAATGCAAGACGTGTCAGAAAACGGCGAATTATGATTTTAATGGTGCATATGATTATAAATTCCTTAACAATTGGAGTTAAGGAACGGCAAATGTGGAGCAAATTGCGATCCAGTGCTTGGTGGCACATAGGAGGAAAGTATTGCACAGCACAAAGGAGGAAACTTATTCATTTTTCTCTAAAAAGATCCTACCAAACTCGATGCAATCTTTCGGTTGTTTCTCACAGCACGAAGCAAAAATACAAGAAGATTTTTAAAGTAAAGTGCAAAAACAGTCCTGTTTTTTGTAAAAATAGAGAAAAACGAGAGATGGTGAAACGAGCAAGAGAAAAGAAACGTAACAGGGTAAGACAAAGAGTACCTTGTAGAGATGAATCTTATGATCCGTATGCACAGAAACCCGACATGCCGGAAGAACAATTTAACGAACAGAAAGAACAATTTTCAAATAAAATTAATATATCTGAAAAAGATCGCGAAGATATTGAAAGAAAAACGGTTAATGTAATCAGATTGTGCAATTTGGCGTGAAGAGCGAAGAAAATTAAATACGCCATCACTATTACTATTATTGTTATTTAATATTTATTTCAAATTTTACTCCGTTTGATCTGACGCAATAGTGATCACTTTATTTAACCTTACTCTCCTATGTAGCCCGATCGTTGAACACATTTTAATGTTTTTAAAGGCCGTATGGATCCTTTAATTCTACATATCATTAAGAATAAAATGTGTTAATCTATGGTGAACAAATTGAAATGAATATTACGGCGATTTTTTTTTTCGAATAATTTACTTCGATTTAAGATGGTCAATTATTTGAAGTCGTTTAATTTGATTTGTTTAATTACTATTTTGCTCCACATTTATATAATTTCAGAAAACAAGAAATAACTTATGGAGTTTCAATTTTTCAGAGAACTCTATCTTATACTCATCATGAAGTATGAATTTCATGAAAACTTAAGAATTAATTTTGAAATACGTATAAACATTACATATTAATATAACCAAACAGCAGGGGGTAGCACCAGAGGAAATTCTGCTTCGTCTTCGGACCCTTCACAAAATTCCAAGCTTAAAAATCTTACTATTCATAACATTTTTGTCATAAAAGGTGAAAATAATAAAATTTGTCATCACTATATCGCTTATAGAAATGAAGTGTCATATCTAAAAAAAATAATAAAACCGTTTGGAGGGCAACTCAATTCCCAACAATGTAGTTTCAATCAGAAGTTGAGTCGCTTAAGAGTGCAAGTTGAGCATGCCTTTGGTATGTTGAAGGGAAGGTTTAGATGTCTCCTAAAAAAATGAATCCGCATTAAGAAATGTTGTGCCACAAGTGCTGGCATGCTGTGCGCTTCATAAACATTTGTATAGATCAAGAGGACATGTACCTTGAAGACTGGAATGATGTCGATATTGACAGGTCTGAACCAGAAGATGATGAAGTAACAGAAGCCGATGCAATAGCAGCTTCTTCTTCTCAATCTGGCATATCAGCATCTGATGTTCGAGAATCATTATTAGCGTTTTGTTCATATAGGAAAAAATTTCCTGAATGCTAACTCAAAGCTAATAATTATGTGTACTGTTTTCGTGTATATAATTATAAATTGTTGATTTTTTAGTCAAATCGCTTCCCTTTCAGTGAAATTTTCAGTTTAGGAAACAGGAGTCCGCAGGGGCTATATCAGGGAAATAGAGCTGTTATGCAAGAACAGAAATGTTAAATTTGGTCAAAAATTCTTCTACCTGTTTCCTAAACTGAAATTTTCACTGAAAGGGAAGCGATTTGACTCGAATGAAGACATCCAGGATAATCCGGCGAGCGTCCTTAACACACTCCAGAAAATTTTTGTCCAGGTATGTTTCCAAAAGTGGAAACACCGTTGAAGTCAGCGTGTTCAGTCAGAAGGGGACTATTTTGAAGAAGATGCATCACAGTAGCATGTAAGTACTGCCATTGTTAAATTACAAGCCCATTCTTAAAACTTTCCAATTACACCTCGTACTCTGGATCCTTCTTCATCATATGCTCAATAATTACAACATCACGAGGCCTGTTCATATTCTTATATTGTCATTGGACAAGATGGACAAAATTTCAAACCAATTCAAGTATATAGAGGTCCCAATTCAGTAAACCATTTTATTGAATCTATTTTGAGAGAAAAAGAAGAACTTGCTCGAATATTAAATACTGTAATCCCTGTAGTAATGACAGATTGAGATGAGAAGCTGTTTAAAGTAGCTTCATTGTGTTATTTATGTGAAGATATGCTAAAAGGAGATTGTGTGAGACCACGATCATTTCATAAGAAAATATCGAGGGGTTCTCCATGATTCATGTTATCTTAAATTTCGATTTCAGAAAAAAATAACCGTAGTGTTTCACAACTTGAAACACTACGATGCACATATCATGATGCAAGGTTTTGGCAATATCCAAGGGTATGTTTTTACTTATAATATGGAAAAATATACACCTTTTTCAGCATCTAGACAATATAATAAAATAAGTTACATTACAATTTATCGACAGCCATCAATTTTTAAATGCCAGTCTTTAGAAACTTGTTGAAAATCTCGATGAATCACAATTTAAAATTTTAAAGTAAAATTTGTCTTTAGATAATTTAAACTTATTAGTGTTTACCCATATGAATACACGGATGATTTTTAAAAATTTGAAGAAACCACGCTCCTTCCAAAAGAAAAATTTGCCAGCACTCCTCACTTGCGGTGACATCACAATCCAAGATTATAATCATGCTAAAAACGTGTGGCATGAGTTTTCAATAAAGAATTTAGGCGACTATCATGATTTGTATGTAAAATGTGACGTCTTAAAACTTGCTGACGTTTTTGAAAACTTCTGAAATCTGTTCCAGAGTCATGGTTTAGACTGTGCTTACTTGATGAATCTCCGGGACTATAGTGGCAAGCTGCTTTGAAAATGATTGATCAACCCTTGGAACTATTAAAACACATCGATATGCATCTATTTTTTTTTACAGGAGGTATTTCGATGGTTACTCAGAGGCATGCTGTCGCAAGCAACAAGTACTTATGTAATTTGATCGTTCTCCAGGATTATAATTAATTAATTTATCTAGATGCTAATAATTTATATGGTTGGGCTATGTCTCAATCTTTGCCATATGCTAATTTTGAATGGGTGAGCCACTCAAGAATTGATTAATCACATCTTAAAATTAAATGAAGCTAGTCCTGATGGTTATGTTCTTGAAATCCATTTAAAATATTCTACCGACCTTCATCAATTTCATAATGATTTTCCGGTTGCAGTTGAGAAAATGAAAATAACTCAGGATATGCCTTCTCCATATGCTTTCAATATGTTAAATTCCAAGTCATTTTATTTCTACTACAAAGTTAGTTCCATATTTATTTCAATCAGGGGGTGGAGGGGGTGTGGCTCCACCGTACACCCCCTGCTGGGACAGAACTTGCAATTTTATACTACTACGTGTTAAAAATATCCAGAAATATAGAAAAATTACCTTTTATTCAACACAGCAAGGAGAAAATGTGTGGCATTTGCATGTAAATCGTCATCGAAAAACAGCCATTTAAGGAACGTCGCTTCGGCATACTTGAAACGTGCAATTATGCATTTTGAGTCATCTGCATCAGAAAATTGTGAAGATCGAAAGATGTCTGAGCCTGCGAGCTTACTGTCAGTGGAATCCTGAAAGTCGATGTCACCCACGCCAGCCCCGAATATAAAGTGAAATTTTTATTTGCACCTATAGCCAGACGGCACTAAAAGTTCAATTACAGTAGTCGCCGCTTCTATGGATCAGTGGTTATATGAATCAGCCGGCTATATGGATCAAAACACGATAACCAAACCCGAATCATACTTTTACGTGGAAAATCCGCCGTTTTTTTGGATCAAAAACGCCGTTTCTATGGATCAGAATCAGATCAGCGAGAAATTCCAAGAAACTTTGCTGTTTGTGGTCTTTTGTATTGCTTGTTTGTTACACACATTTTTCTTATCTATGGAGAGACAAGTTTTCTCACCCCCGGGAATTTTCTATTCTTTTATTTTTCCCCATTACCAAAAATAGCTCAGTTATCCGTAAACGAGGGAGGGGAGTTGAATAGTCGAGGGGGCGGAGTTTCCACGTAGGGATTTCACATCTCTTAACGTCACGAGTTAATACTAACCACAACACTCTTTGAAAATTTTAGTTTGAAGGAAAAAGATGAACTCTTTAAAAATTTGATCCCCTCCCAAAATGTGACCAGAGGGATGCCGCTCTGAAATTGGGAATTCCACAATCATCATTGTATCGTCTTTTGAAGCAAAGAGAGGATGCGCTTCATGTAATTTGAGCAACGTTAGAACAGAGAGGTGATTGCAGTTCAGATTATGACTCGTATCACAATCTTGAAAATATTGTATTAAATTTAATACGCGCAAATACTAGACAAGCAACTTTGGATATGCATTTTAAATGAGTTTGAAACAACAGTTATGTAGTAATTTCATTTGAATAAAAAACGGATTAATGAATTTTTGTGTCATCTTTTTGATTTAAATGAAAAAAAAAAGAATATAGCTAAAAAAAAACTAAAAATAAAATGAACTTATAAAAGTATCTATATAAACGAAAAAAATAATTGAAATCCATAGCATCGAAAATAATAAGCTTGTTTCAATCAAGATTTTGCTAATTTATGGCCGCCGCTAATATGGATCGGCCGGTTGTATGGATCAAGATAATCTGACCCAACAAGATCCATATAACCGGCGACTACTGTACCACCACTTTCCCGACGTCAGGAACTGTGTTCTTCGTTCTTTTGTGCTAAACCGATATGTGATGCTTATGCGAAATACTTATGAACACGTCTGCATTGGCCTTAATGACTTCCTTAGGTTGGCTTGCTTTGAATCATACTATGAAACGAAGAAGCGAAATAAATTTTGAAAATAAGTAGAAATAACTAAATAATTTTATGTAGCTCCAAGTCAAAGCAACTATAGACACAATAACTTTTCATACAGCAGTTATTATGAAAGTTTATTTACTTTTTTTTACCAAATGCAAGCGAAGCTGAACTTTTCATCTTCTTTCAATCTGTCATACTATTTAAACTGAGTGTTATACTTATTAATGCAAAAATGATTTCAGTTATCAAGTGCGTCAGAAAGTGCGAAGATCGAAGGAGGTCGGAGCCTGCGAGCTTACTGTCAGTGACATGCTGAAAGTCGATGTCACCCACGCCTGCCCCAATGCAGAGTAGTATCCGACTTCATAACTCCAAGCTGGTGTTGGATGGATACGAAGAAGATAAAGTAAAATTGATTGCGAAATGCAAACAAGAATTAAAGAGAACACCATGTAAGTACATCAAGCGAGGAAAAAAAAAGTCCATTTGATGCTTCTTGCTTTTATTTGCACCCACAGCCTGAAGGTAATAAAGTTGAATCACCGCCAGTTTCCCGACGTCAGGAAGTTCTTCGCGCGATTCCTGCTATATATCTCACGGCTGAAGTGTAAAGTATAGTTTACAACAATCCGACGAACTACATCCGCTTAAATCAAAACTTCAGTGGACACTATTTGATTATCTTTCAACATGGCGGCGCAGGTGTCGTTTCATGAAGTTTTTATTGTTGAGGTCCAAAAATATCAACACCTTTATGATATGCGCAGCTGATTGCATAAGGACAGTACCTGCAAAGAAAATGCGTGGTAGGCGTTTGCATTGGCTGTTGCCGTGGAAGGTATGTGTGAACTTTTTATTGCTTATATTTGTTCATTCTGTGAGCATTTAAAATATGTAAACATTGGCTATGCTTCATACTTTCTGGCTTTTAAAGCAACCTCTCCGTTTGAAAGGCTTATCTTGACGTTGAAAGCCCTCTGCCATCTGCCTCGAAGTACCGTTATTTCTCGACCGTAGTTTATGAATTCTCTCGATTCCAATTTGCCTTCCCCACAGCTCGGATATCTCTGCAGCTACTGCCCGCTCTTGTTTGCATTCGTTGTTTTGTCTCTTTAGAACTCCTGCTTATATTCATTCAGATCGAGGAACCTCCTTAATGTCTCATGAGCTTAAGTCATACTTGACTTCAAGGTATTGCGACTAGTCGCACTACAGCCTACAATCCAGCTGGAAATAGGCAAGTAGAGCGGTACAACGGAATAATTTGGAAAGGAATTGAGCTAACCTGAAGGTCTAAAGGCCTTGCAATCCAGCAATGGGAAACAGTCCTGCAATCTGTTCTGCACTCCTTAAGATCACTGCTGTGTACTGCTACCAATGCCTCTCCCATGTGAGATCACATTCAGGGTGTTCCGTACCCTCTTGGCTGACAACACTTGGCCTAGTCCTGATGAAGAACCACAACTGGGCTAACAAGTATCAACCACTTGCTCAAGAGGTGGAACTTTTGGAGGCCAACCCTGAATGCGCTCATGTTCGGCTGCCTGATGGTCAGGAAACAAGTGTGAATATTCGCCATCTGGCTCCAAGAGGAAATTCTCCCTTTCCAGAACCAACTATTAACGATGCCCACTGGAAAGCCAAGCCTCCCCAACATCAGCAAAGATGCAAGAGCTCACCTTGGATCCTGCGCTTGAACTAAAGGAAACGAGCCGTGAAATCGAGAACTCTCACCCTCACAACATTACTCCAATGACTGAAAGGTCTATCTCCACCCCCGTTGTTCAGACCTCGACGTCGGCCCTCCCTATTTGTCGGACCACATAACTAAACTATAAAGTATAGTTTACACCAATCCGGTTAACTTCATCCGCTTACCGCAAAACGTCAAACGAAAACGCCTTTGATGAATCAGATTGCTAATTCCCTCGGCTTCTCCGACAAACGAAAAAAGTTAGTTCAACTCCAACTTTTCAACGTTTGCCGTCACGTGATACCGGTGAACCAGCCAATCAATGCAGGCTTTCAGAGTGCACACTATTCGATTTTCTTTCAAAATGGCGGCTCGGGTGTCTTTTCACGAAGTTTTAATAATCGAAGTACAAAAATATCAACATCTATAAGATATGCGAAGCAGGATGTACAAAGACAGCACCTGCAAAGAAAATGCTTGGCAGGCGATTGCCTTGGCTGTTGGCGTGGACGTTAAGTGTGAACTTTTTATTGCTTATATTTGTTCATTCTGTGAGCATTTAAAATATGTAAACATTGGACATGCTTCATACTTTCTGGCTTTTACACACTTTTCATTCAAATTTTACATTTTAGCCTTTAAATAGTTCGATAAATGTTCTTACTTCGTTCAGCGTAAACAGAATTTTGGCCATAACCGACGATCTTTACCCCTTCTTGCATATGTAAGCAACCAATAACAAACAGCGAAACAGCACCTTACCATGTTATAAACAAAAATTCTAGAAATGAATAATAAATAAACTCGCCTGCATTGAACTTTACTGTAACTCCCCAATGATAAGAAGCTAAATACAATTTGTGTTTGACCTTAAAATGTGACTTGATTGTAATACAAGGTGCATCAAAAGGAAGTTTATTTTTATTTAGCTTACTGCGTGAACGCAACGAATCGCGTAGTGCGTGCAGGAGTTTTACAAAAACGGCGATTGCGCGACTGTAGCGCTACAATCCTATGACTCCTATGCAAATTAAGCCATGACTAAGTTTATCTTGATTATCACATCCATTGATGCTCCACTTGATAATGCTGGTTACTGGTAAACAAAAAAAAAATTTTTTTTTTAAAGAAATGGTAAGATTTGAATACGATTCAAACAAATACAATTAAGGCAATAAGGGACTTTCAAATGAGTGATAATCGTTAAAAAAAATTGATTTTTCCTTTTTCGTATTTCTTAAAACTAGACATTTAGCTGAACATCTTGGGGGAAAAAAATTGTATTGGCCAAGCCCATTTGTTTACGTTTTTCTTTGATCCTCAGAGCTGTCAAATTTAGTATTAATTTAATTTTTTCGAGTTATTATTTCATTACAAACTGCTGGCAACACTATAATAACTGTAACCGTACGGAACTAGAATTTATTGTTTATTTATCATTTGTTTAGCTTGCCTTCTTTCAATATAAAATCATCTTAGTTTTCGTTAGATTTGTTGCTGTTTCTATTATATTTTTGTTACCACTGTTATATTTGTCGTTATTCTGAATCATTTTATTGTGATTTTGGTTAAATGAATAGTACCAACACTCGTTGGCACAAGCGAAACGGAAGGCCGACAAAGCGTAGGCCCTTTTAGCTAATTTCAAAAAGAAAAATGTTGATGATAGCCAAGTTTCTGCTTCCACCAGTACAGCTCCGCTGACTAATGAGCCTGTTGAGAAGAAAAATAATTTATGTAGAGTGATTGACTTTCCTCTTCGGAAAAACTTTTCGAAAATGTGCCATGCAGTGAGTGCAAATGTTTATCGTTACGTTTTTCTCCCTCAGATTCATATGGTTACTCGTCGAAATTACAACTTTTGTGTTCTGAATGCAGTTATGTTGCAGGAACATCTTATACAAGTGACCGCATTGAATCCGGGCGGAAGTTAGATGTGAACAATAAAATGGTATCAGCAGTTGTGGAAATGGGCAAAGGGCATGCCGCTTTAGAAACCTTTTCCATGGCTCTAGGCATGCCTACTACGGATAGAACATTTCGAAGGTGCCTAGAATCACTTGCGAAAATTCAAAAAAGGGTGAAACTTGAAACATAACTTTCTTGGCAATATATTCGAAATGTTTATCGTGAAAACAATCCACTTCTGAAGGATGGTGACATTATCGATATATGTGTTTCCTACGATAACCTGGCATAAGCGAGGCCATACTTTCCTATATGGTATAGGAATAGTTATCGAAACAATAACAGGCGTCGTTGTGGATTTCGTAATTCTTTCGAAATTTGATTCTGCTTTTGATTCTGCCCCGACTCCGTGTGAGCCATACATGATGTCCTAAAGTTATTTTCAATTTTAAATTATGCCGACCGAGACCAGCAAGAGTCCTGCTAAATTCACAAGAGCACGCAGCTGCACCAGCAAAACGGGAGTGATGCCCGCCACTTCAACTTTTCCTCGGAGCCAGGAGGCCCTCATTCTTATTTTTACAAGTCATAGTTCCCGTAAAATTTCATAGTTAGCATTACATCAACCCGATCGTCATGGCCATCCAAATATCATCGGCTGAATGCCCGTTTTTTTTCGTCGCAACTTTTTGAACTTTTTTTGTTAAGTCTTGGACTAAAAGTTCTACAGCTACCATTCATCAACAGGATTTCCTTGTACCATCCGAAGTTGCTGAAAATTTGTAAAAAAAAAAAAAAGATGTCTAATAGTCTAAGTTAAACTTTTAATTATGCAGGTGATCACCTAATAATTTTTTTTTATTTTTATGCGAGTCTACACTTGCACTAAGTTCCTCCAAAATAAAAGTTTTTGTTATTTTTTTAAAGCTTGTTATGCTTCATTTCATGATCAACACACCATCCACAATGGGTAAGTCCAATCATTTTTTTATCGAACTCCAAACCTTAAAAGCATCTCAAGGCAGTCGTTGGATGGGGAATCATTGTGGCACATCGAGAGTAAAAACGTAATTATGTACAACCACTATTTCGGCCTAATCAAAGTTGTTTGGGGAAATTAATTCTTAAATACTTCAAATAAAGAAAATTTTAATTCCAACTAGGGGGTCAAACCGCATAGCGATATACATAATAAAAAGTGTTATATCTACAAAATGGACATTTTTCAAGAGAGGCGTTTGAACGTTTCACAATTTTTTATTTAATTGACTTATTTGTTTCAAAGATTACTAAATCGATTTTGTTCAGAAAATAGTGATTGTTCTAGTTCTTTCACATGATGAATGTTAATGATGTCAAAAAAATTAAAAATAACTATAAAAAGTAGTTATTACAGCATTGCACAAAAAAATTAAGTTGGCCTCTAGCCTTAATTTTTGAACATTTTCTCACAGCAGTATTCCCAATATAAAAAGAGCAAAAATCTGAACATTGATATAAAAGCCAAAAAAGAAAAACGATTTTTTGCAGATATAAGACACTGTTCATTTCTATAAGCGATATGTATAGATTTTGAGTAAAATGTATACAAATTTCAAATAACATGGTGACTAAGTTATGTTTTTTTCTAAATCACTCACACTGAATAGCCAGGTAGTGCTACCATACGCTTCTGTTACCCCGAAATGGATGTTTCTCCTATTATTTGCACTAGTTACTAGGGATGTAACGAATATTCGGCCACAATTCGGTATTCGGTCC
Organism: Octonoba sinensis; assembly: GCA_038502835.1. Classification (NCBI taxonomy): domain Eukaryota; kingdom Metazoa; phylum Arthropoda; class Arachnida; order Araneae; family Uloboridae; genus Octonoba; species Octonoba sinensis. Next base: position 83,506,128 of record CM076605.1, on the reverse strand, counting down.
TTTGGCCGAATACTGGGCAAGGTCGAATTCGGCCTGGCCGAATATTGATGGACTATTCGGCCGAATAGTTGTGCTGCAGTAGAAATGTAAAAAATATATAAAAAATAGTAGATTTTAAGCATTTAAAATTGTATTATAATTGTTGCAAAAGAGTACATTAGTTTATAGTTTTAATAAATACAAATAATTTAGAAAAAAACTACTTTTTTTAAACATTGTCTTAGGCTTGACTGAGCGAAAAGAGATTTTGAAGTTGTAATATTGTATTTTATATCTAGCATTTGCTCCCAAAGCTGGCAATTGTTAATTATGATATTGAGAAATTCATTATTAACAAACTGGAAGTCAGAATTTGTTCGGGTAGACTGATTTATTGTGGATATTGGGTAAGAGAAATGTGAAAAGCCTAGAATAATATCATGAATATTTAGATAGCATAAGTTATTGGGGTTTTTGAAAATAAAAATATATTCCAGTTAAGTGTATTAAATTTTAACAGATCTTTTAAAAATAGGTATGTAAAAAACTCCATAAAATAAAAATATTAACTTTAATAACTTCTAAAATATCTTCATAAAACAGTTTTGAGCAAATTAAAAGTTCGCGAAGCAATAGTAGTTCTTTCATTTGAATTAAATAATTAGTAAAATATTGCTAATGCTTACTACCATAAAATCTCATTTCTATTCCACTTGTGGGTGAAATTCTTAGTTTTATTACGTTCAAAACAATAGAGAAAATAGATTAATTGTAAATAGTTTTAAATTCTTAACAAACATAATTCAATCATACATAATAGATTGTGTGTAATTGGTGTTTGACTTTGTCAATAATTTTAAATTAATTTGTCAAATACTTTCTATTACAACGATTTTCTAGAAATTTTAATATTCGGCCTAAGACATTGGCCGAATATTCGGCTTCGGCCTGGAAGTGGCCGAATATTCGGTAAAAATTCGGCCAAATCACTATTCGTTACATCCCTACTAGTTACCTCCAAAGTTTTAATTTGTCACTTACAGCCCTTAGCTGCAATTGCGAGTATACGTGCCTTAAATATATATTTTTTATTTAGTGATTGATATTTATTTATAGGTGATATATTTGTGATGTCAACTTATCTTTGCTGTTTATTACAAGATTCAACAATTTCTTTTTTTTTTATAATTTACAGGAACAGAGCATAATTAGCAAAATTCCTCCAAAACCGATACATACGTCAGTAGCACAGTTGCAATTTCACCAATACCTTTTGTTTATATATGGGTGATTTTCAAAAAGATTGACGGTTTGATGTCCGCAGTATAAAATCTGAATTTCATGCCGATAAAACTATTATTCCGCCATTATAAAAACCAGTAGGGAAGCATCATTTCATTAGTTAATTAAATGCACTAATTACATTTTTTCCAAGTTGTGAAATAATACACTGTTGAAAAAAATCTACTTAAAAATAAGTACTTCCATTACTTGTTTTTCTTTAAGTAAAATTAACTCAAAAACGAGAACATTAAGCGCTCAAATACAAGTGATGATTCTGATATAAAAATGAGCTTCTGGGTAGATATAAATATAATCACTTGTCATTCTAATCGCATATTAAAAATGGCAAAAGAAATCATTTAGTGAATGAGTGTACTATTATAAACCTTTTAACGTGCAGAGCATACAAGTTTTCACTCTTCGAAATTACGAACTATATCTTGAGCAAATGTGTTACGTAGCGCGCAAGAATACGCCGGTGATTTTGAACACATGCGTACTCACCAGGGTTTAAGCTAGAAAAAAAAATCCTTTAGCAAAAAAGCTAAAATGGGAAAAAAGTCTTTAGCAAAATGCTAAAATGTAAATTTACATCTAAAAGAAAGATATTTGCAATATTTAAAAATAATAACAATACGAATAAAAAAATAGTTTATTGCACAGTTGAGTTTCCTATTAAATTAATTTTTTTTCGAAACACTTAGGTTTAGAATTTACAATTTTTCTTTCTTTCAAAGAGGCCCATTTTTCAAAAGTTTTTTTGAAATTGAAATATTTGTTTCTGGTAATTCAATTTTTATTATCAGAAGGTTATTTACATTGGATACATTTATCCGATTTCTGATGTCCGTTTTTATCAGGTTTAATGCACTGAAGCCCCTTTCACAATCTGCTGTGTGAAGTGGGATGCACAAGGCATACTCTAGAAGGGAGCAAATGATAGGATATTCAACTGACATTTCATTAACGAAAGCTAACTGAACCAGCTCTTTTAAACTCATTCCTTTGCACCTTTTCAACATAATATATTTAAACATATCCAACTCGGCTAACAATTCAGATGAATCGAGTCCCAGCAATTCGGATATCTCATTCATTTCCTTTTTGCCATAAATCTCCAGCTCACCGGGTGTACTTGGTAAGATTACAAGGCAATAAAACATTAAAAATTGAAATTTTTTCCATGTCACCCAACCTATCTTTAACATGTGTGATTATTGAATTAAAAAATTTTCCATTAAGTCTTTAAATTTTTCTCTTTGTTTTTTATTTATTTATTCCACTTCAAGCCATTTGTAAAGTGAGCACCATTTTAGTACAAGATTTGGAGAAGGCAAATCTGATTTAATTCTTTTTGTCTGGCTATTTTCAACTGCGTTCGTATCAGAATCGCAATTCTTTCGCTTATTTATTAGATATTTATCCATTACGTAATGTGTTGATGCATCAGAAAATGAAAACGCAAAAACAATTACCGACACCCGAGAAAAACACACAACAAGGGCCGCGCGCATTTCATAGGACGCTCACCTGCATAAAAAATGGATTCGCCCAAATCAGATAACTCCATAGACAGCCGGGGCAGTTTGGAGACGCTAGTATTTCTATACGATCACACATTCTTTCATTAGTAAAAATAGAAACACCTGCTTTTAACCTGTCCCCTGTCACGTGCTTCCCCCCGAATGTCAATCCCAAAAGAGAAAAAAAACGGGCGGGTGGGTTGCGGAGGGGACGCTTTCATTGATTGCTGACAATTGCTTTTTAACAAAACCAATAATTTTTTTTCCAGATTTGTAGGCGGCCTAAATGCCACTGAAACCTTGGTGCATTTTTTGCGAAAACGGGCGTAATTTCTTTCGCATTTTGCGAAAAAAGCGACCGTAGCTTAAACCCTGGTACTCACTCAGCTCCATGTGCGTTCTCAACTGCCGGCTGGTGGTGTATTATTATGTATTTTTGTTAGATTTTGGCCAACTTTCAGGTGAGGGACCGTTCATAAAAAATGTCACGCTTTTTTCCCACATATTTGACTCCCCTCTCCCCTTTGTTACATGTCATGCTATGTTACATAAGCAGGATGTCACACTTCTTGTTACCCCCTAACTTGTCACACTTTATCACTATTTCCTGAACCCCCCTTTCCCCACAAAGTGTGATGTCATTTATGAATGATCCCTGAGGACTCTGCTGTGACATCATACATGGTGGCCTTTGATAAAAAGTTATCAATGAAAGAGGTTAAAAGCTTTGATGCTGGGCTGTTCATGGTTTTTGTTACAGGGGGGGGGGGGGCATTATACTACAGCTTAGCCAAAATAAAAGAAGATATATATAAATTTTATCTTGTTTTAAACTTAATTTTCTGATGAGATGATAAAGTCGTAACCTTTTATTTTCCCCTCAAATTTTTGTATAAAGTTATAAAGCAATTTTTATTATTGAGTTATAGTACTCAACTTTTAACACCGTTAGGATAAGAATTAACCCTTGAGTTGTCATCTATCAAGACATCACATAAGTGGTCACGTTGTGTCATATAGACCCGAATTAAAAATTTAGTAAGTTGAGTATAAAAAAGTAAAACATTGTCTTAATTTTAATATAATGTAAGAATATGTAACATATAAAAAGCATAGAAAAGTAAAGAAATAAAAATTGTACCTGGGTCAATATGACTCAATGGGACAGCTGAAGGGTGAAAACAAACTTGAAAAAAAACAAAGGGAAAAAAAAATAACAATAGCCTATTATCCTCTATTATATCCTAAATAATCAAATTGATTTTTTCTGGATTTTTACTTTTTAATAAAGCCTAAAAAAATTTAAATTTTGTAAACTGCTGTTTGTCAAAAATTAAAAGCAATTTTTTTTTTTGCTTAATGCACCAAAAAGTAATTAAATATTTAGACCCATATTACCTTATTACACATTATTTCAGAACAATGAATAATTTTACTTGTTGTTCTGAATCATTCCCCCCCCCCCCCCCTAGTTTTGGCAAAAATACAAACTCTGGCATAGTGTTTGATTGCACATACATTTTATTAAAAATGAGCTATAAATATTGTTAAACTTTCAAAATATAAAAATAAATGTAGAATTCTCTGTCCAATCTTATTTTACAGGTGTTTTCTAAAGATGAACCCCGATAAAAGACTTCAAAGCATCAAAGACCAAGGAAAAAAAAAAAGAGACTGCCATGAACCCAAAGTTTTGACTTTGCTAAATAAATTATGGACTTAAAATGGTGTTAAACATGTTTTGTTTTTGAAAATTATATTATGAAAATAAACACCTTTATTTTTTTAATAGTGTCCAAGTTTTTCATTTGTTATTGCTTTGTAATCATGGCTTGATTTTTTTTTTTTTTTTTGCAGTAATTTGTGAACTTACAAAATTAGAATCATCCAAAGTTTTAAAACTGCATATATTAAAGTAGAATAACTCTTCCCAAAACATTAAGATTTTTAATAAAGGAAATTGAATTTGAAAATATTATATACAAAATTTAATACAAATGTGAAAAGCAATTTTAATTAGTGAACTTTTTTACTTTTGAAAATATGAAATAAATGACATCATGCTGTGTATTATATCAACACTTGCTGAAACTAAGTGGGATTTAACATATTCTATATGATACAACAATAGCCAATATATACTTCATAACTACTTTGTTAAAATCATATGGATATTTTATCATTAAGAGTTTTGTTTAAATTTGTTTTCACTGTCTATGGAAGAAAATTCAAAATAAAGGATCAAATATAAGTATTGTTTATATGGGCAGTATTCAACTTTTATACTTAATTTAAATGATGGATAACATACTTGCAATGAATGTTGAAAGTATTGTATTTCTCACTCATGAAGATAATCACAATTATTATATGCTATACATTTCAATGAAACTTAAAAATTTGTTATTAATAAAAGGTTAGTGCAGAAGTGCCAGCACTTTAACTTTGATAATGCTGATTTGAAAAAGAGGATGGAAATTAAGAATTTTGTTTTCCATTTGTTCATCATTAACTTTTGACTAAATGAGCTGGTTAACGATTTTTTAAAAATCTATAGAGGGTCGTCTAACTTAGGTATTGTACCTTTGTTTAACATGTGGTTAAAATATTGATTTTTTTTTTTTTAAACTTTATTGCAGAAAATTCGTTTATATATGGTAAATAAAATAACATTGACTGGATTTAGTATGCAACTTTTATGGGGAAAACCTCGTCTCATACGGAGAAAAAAAGCACGAAGATTTATTTCATAATTTTTACGGGGAGCACTTTTCTTTTATGGAAAGAAAAGTCGTGATTTTCAATTTACTTTACCTTTTATGGGAAAAATTTTAACTTGTATGGTAAAATTTATTTCTAATTACGAATTTACTTTAATTTTTAAGGGGAATACTTCTAAGGCAAAAAACAGTGACTACGTCTTTACCCCATAACTTTTACGGGGGGAATTCTCCTGTGGTAAAAAACCGTTGCAATTACGGATTTACTCTGTAGCTTTAACGTGGAAAATATTTTAATACAGTATAAAAACGTTGTTACTACGGATTGACTCCGTAAATTTTACGGGAAAAAAATTCTTGTATGGTCAAAATCCGTTATAACTACAGAGTTACTTTTACGGGAAAAAACTTTCCTCCTATGGTAAAAAGCCGTTATGATTACGGATTTACTTCGTAACTTTAACGAAAGAAAACTGTTCTCATGGGGGGGAAAACAGTTATAATTACGGATATACGTAATTTTTACGGTTTTCCACAACCAACTCAGCTGCCGGTTTAAAACCGTAAATTTTACAGAATTTTTTTTAGTCTAAAGTTCATGCATTAAAAAATTGAAACTCGGTTTACTTGAATTTGAAAAGTTTATATACCAATATTTGAGTCTGGTATGTACTCAAAAATGTGAGTATGTATGTTTAGATACATACTCGTATTTGAGTTACTCAAAAATATGAGTGTGTTTTGATACATACTCCTATTCGAGTCCTGTATGTACTCAAAAATGAGTATGTGTGTGTGATACTCCTATTCGAGTCCTGTATGTACTCAAAAATGAGTGTGTGTGTGTTGATACATACTCATATTCGAGTCGGGTAGGTACGCAAAAATATGAGTATGTGTTTTGATACATATCGAGCCCCTGAGCGTACTCAAAAAAATGAGAACGTGCATTTCTCAAATTTAAGAGTTAAGTACTCGGAGCTATTATGAGAACGTGAAGTACTCAAAAATGAGTACATTTTACTTATTTTTAAGTATCCATTTTTAACAGTGTAGGCTTTTTCTATTACTTTAGTTTGAAAGAAATGGAAAATTGCGTGTCCGGAGCAAAAAATTCCCAGCACCAGTCTTTTATTTTATCATTCCAAATAATTTTGTTATTCAATATGATTTAAAACATGAAGTAATATGTGTTAGCTTGACAAAAATGCAAGTGATTTTACTGAAATGTTTATCTAATATTTTAAAATTTACAGAAAGTTTTTGTCCCGACATGCAGCTCATGAGCGTTTACCTTGAGAAAGCTCCTATCATTCAACTTTCAAAATTTTTAAATATTGTAATTATTTTCTGTTTTAGGGAAGCCTCGTATGTTTCCTTTAACCTCGTACCATCTAGAATATGTTACTTTTATAATTTACTGTTTTATAGTGGAACAAACAATTCAACATGATGAGTATTTTTATTACTTCTCAGGAGTGTTACCCATTTATTTCCCAATATTTTTTACAACATAAAAGTAAGCACTTCAGCAAGAGTGTATTTCTTGAAGAGGAATCAATCGGTCCAATTAAATTTTCAGAAACACAGTCAGAATTTCTTAATAAAACTCATGATAAATTTACATATCGCCGGTCCGGAAGAACAATGACGTAACTGCAAAAATTTGTCAAATGCAAATAAGTCCATATACAATATCAGAAACATATCCCTTACACAGGGGAACATGGATGAAATAACAATTACAAGTTAGTGCCTTCTAAAACGACAAACAATTTTTAGAGAAACAATGACGTAACTGCACTTAGGGGTTGAAATATTAGGGTGATTACTTTCATTTACCAGGAATTTGGATTTAAAGTATATATCCTACATACTCTCATTATACCATTATTTTCTGTCACTTATACCCTTTTCAATTACTGTAAGTTTTATACAACTGCAAATCGTTTTTTCACTCTCCTGTAAAATTGAAGTTTTTGCATTTACGTCACTGTTCTTCCGGAACTGCGATATATAGATATTTTATGAGCTTTAACTCAAGCTGATATTAGTTTTCTATTCAAAATTATATTTTATTTCTCTCTACATATATTTTTTAAAAAGAGACACCCTGACACAAAATTTTTATGTTGGAATATATGATTTTCGTGTGTTTTGTTTAAGATATGTTTTATTCTTAAGGGGTAAATAAAGAAAAACTCCCGTACTTGTAGCCCTCCCCCCCCCCAAAAAAAATAAATAAATGAGTAAAAAGTAAACACTTGTCCGGGTATGCCAGTTGTTACTTCATGTAAATAAGAAATTGATGTGTTGCAAACTATTATCTTCTTTTTACTTAAATTAAAGATATGGTTTGCAGAATTAGAACTATTTATTTCGATATTTTTACTGCCTACTTTATAACTGAAATTAATTTTTTATTAGTTCTGTCTAAAAACATCTATTTCTGGATCAGAATCATAAGAGTAGTGATGTTTTATTACATTTTTAATGTAACATTTCAATTAATGGGGTAAAATATTTTCAATTTTGGTCTCTCTTTTTATAATTGTTATTTTTATTACTATTATTATTTTTGGTGCAATATTGCAAGAGGATTGCTTGTTTGTCTCATGAGTGTTACCATATCTCATGAATGTTACTGTAGCTAAAAATTAGAATTGTATTAATATATTTGCTAATTAAGGCTATCCGGTTACTTCTTATACCTGCAGTAAAAACAGTTACTTTTTTAAAAAATACATTTTTATTGAATGTTATATGCTTCAATTAAGAAACGAAGTAACACTCCTGAGACAGTGCAATTAAAATAGTTCAAAGATTTTAAATATGTCAATTTTAATACTATTTTTACTTATTACAAAGTATTTAAGATTACTTAAACATAAGGATTATTTTACAGAAAGTTTAATAACGGTAACACTCATGAGAAAAACTGACTTGTCAAGACACTTTTTGAACCATCAAAAATATAAATAAATTAACTCGAAAAAAACTACTTGATCAGAATGCAGCATATTATTAGGAATTCATACGTAGGCAAGATTTTATGTTTAATGCAACAAAAATTTTCCGATAGTGTCAAACCCAATCCGTCAACAAATTTGAAAATCACCCATATATATATATATGTATTGCAGTATAATTTATCCTCCTGCACCTCAAACTGGTGAAGTACCGATTACAAATCCGACTTGAATCGTTTAAAAGAAAGCCGGTTCCTAAATAAAAATGATACCATTATTGAATTCTATACAAATGCATGTACCAAAAAGAGTAACGCTGAATGCGAATTGCAGTTTTTGGATGAAAGTTGTGAAGAAATTAATGCTTAATATGAATGGGAGTTGATAAATAATAGTGAAAAAAATAGGGCTAAAAACGGATTTGAATTGCTCGCAAAAGCAAATGAATATGAATTTATGGGAGATATTTTGGATGACACTGAAGAGGAACTGGAAGATGATTACTTTCCGGAGCTTGCACCGATTTAAGGAAGGAATGTGGGTGAAGCGGGGGTATATGCAATTTGGCTTTCATCAATATATTTTTCAAATAATGTGAAATCAAGAAAGTTTCAACCAATCGGGAAAGAATTCGAAGATAAGTAATGCTTCTCTGGTCTTCATAAGAAGTCAACAGATCGTGCGTTCAATTCTCAACCACGCAAACAGTATTCCTCGATCAAACGAAAACGAGGAGTTGCAATAGATTTCGAGTGTATGGAACAAGGCTTGTATGTACAAAATGCCGAATCAAAACCCGATTGGGCTCTGCACCCAAAAGATCAGACAAAATGAGCGCTAGGGTGTCCCTTATATTTCAAAGTATTCATTTTATAACGCATAGGTCTTAGTTTTGTTCATTTGCTTCTAAAACACTCAGAAATAAATTTTTACCTTCATTGGACGTCAATAACCCGTGCCGAGTTGCATCGAATCATGTTCATACATGTTCGTACTGTGCTACCGCCAGGAGAAAAACCTCAGACGAAGAATTCATTGCGAGTTGGCGCCAAGAAAATAGGCGACAGTTGCGTTTCGCTTTGTACTCGCAGCGGCCGTCTACTCGCTGTTTGTCATTTGTTCTTAGTTACTGCTGTGGTTAATACGTATGTGTTACACTTAAAAAATGACTGTGGAGTTAAGAAGTAATAAAAAAAATATTTTCTTAGTTGGTGATGTAAATTTTCAAATAACAGGCGCAAAGTTGCCGTCTAACCGCCAAGTTCTAGCTGTACTTTTTTTTAACATTCGCGAAGTTAAATTGACGGTTAGTGAAAGCGCAAATCTTGCCATTCGAGAATGCGTTATATTTTGGGAAAAGGCTAGAATCCCTACGAGAGCTACACCTAACTGCGTAAAGAAACTTGTAAATCTTTATAATGCTTGGAGGATGTTGCAAAAAAATTCAAAAAAAATTGAAGATGTTTACAAGCAGCGTGAGGAGGAATTTAAAAGTAGTTTAGATAATTTATTTGATATTGCACACGCTGATGCTTTAGAGCGCATAAAAATAGAAGATAAAATATTTTTACAAAAACAAAGAGAACCAGGGCGTCCCGGATGTTTAGCGGGTGTAGACAAAAAGTTAACGGAAAAAGAAGAAAGGGCAAGACAGAAAAAATTAAAAGAAGAGAAAAAAAGGCATGAGCAAATGTGTTTTGAAAGTGTATCCTCATTTCTTGCTACACAAGATGTTTTACAAGGGCAAGGACATCACGATGAATCTACTAGCTCTGATGAAAGCCTTGAGGAACCCATACCATCCACTTCTCAAACGGTATGTTCTGCAACTATTACGAAAAGAGGAAGGAGAGACTTTATCTCGCCTAAGTTAGTTGCAGCTTTAGATAGATGCCAATTAAGCATAAGGGATTCTGTCTATATACTCCAGGCTGTAGTAGAAGCGCTAGATCTTAGCTGTGAAGATTTCCCGATAAACAAATCTTCCATTCAACGCATTCGTACTAAGACTAGAAAAGATAGAGCGGAATCTATAAAATCAGATTTCCATAATAATATGCCCGAAATGGTGACTATTCATTGGGATGGAAAATTATTACCTGGACTGGACGTGAGAAGTTTTAAAGAAGAACGCCTGCCTATTCTAATTTCATTTGGAGCCTATTCTAATTTCATTTGGAGCCTATTCTAATTTCATTTGGAGCCTATTCTAATTTCATTTGGAGCCGATTCTAATTTCATTGAGTCATTTGCCCAAGTAAAAGGAAGGAACTAAGGAGTAAAAGGTGAAAGTAATCAGAAGACGTCGGTTTAATTTCTCACGCAACAACATCGGAAGGATAGCACATTCTTCTTAGAAAAATCGACGTCTGGAGGTTATCATCGAAAAGTAATAACTGAAGAGCCCGTTTCGCTGTTTATACTCCCTGAAAATGTATTTTAAGACATATACCGCCAAAACGATCGCACGCAGAAGGAATTGCAAACTGAATACTTGAACTCTTTGCAGCGAACAGAATCGATTCAAGTACGTTGTGCATAATCGGTTGTGACGGTACTGCAGTTAATACCTGAAAGAAAGGTGGCGTGATTTTGCATCTTGAAACGTTTTTAAATAGGCTATTGGGGAATGATTAATGTGCTAACTTCGTGGCGACGAACGGCTTCCTCGACATTTAATGGAGCACGCAGATGAATCAACTACTGGTCCTCAAGGGTTCACCGGCCCTAAAAGACTGAGCCACTAGGACTCGTTGAATATGTGGCTGCTGATTATGATAAGGAAAACATGCGAGATATCGATAGATGCGACTTAAGCACTGATCAAAAATATTTACTGAAAATATTTGAAGCCATAGTCTGCGGTAACTGCTCGATAGGTCTATCTGAAAGACATTAAGAATTTACTATGTATTACAATAAAACGTTGATAATGTTGACTTGAAAATAGAGCAGTTTTACACAAGTTTTTTCATTTTAGGAGAAAATGGATGTATAGCGTCCGAGTTCTCCAGCACCTGCCAAACAAGACCTTGATCCTGCAGCGGTTGAAGGTACCTCCAAAGAAGCCATTTGGCGTAACAAAACTTCCGAAATGTTCTTGTCACCACAAGGTGCGAAAAATCAAGACGAACCAAAAATCAGCAAGGGAAAAAATCGCTACACGTGTTAACGCATTCTCATGGTTTAGCTATCTTAAAAGGCACGAATCAGGAGCTCAGGTTGGCAGAAAACATAACGGACCAGAGGAAACCTGCTGTTCGAGACAGATACTAGATATGCGCCTACGTCAGTCCAAGAACTGAGAAACCTTCACATCATGCAGGAGAGACCTCTGCAGAAGTTGATAATGGAAACTGGAAGAATATAAAAAAGTCAAAGTATTTGTAATATTGTGTATTTAAGAATATCAGGATATTCTCGCTCAACACGAGGTAGGATAAGCATCGGCTAAATCACAGTCTCCGCCGTACTTTTCTAATGAGCATGGTGCATGTTTCAGAAGATATGTTTACGCAGATGATGCTTCTGCGTTTTATAATGCATGGGACTCTGTCCAGCATAGCGTCTGGAGCATTTACAAATACGATACGCCAGATAATGTCAGGTGCGGGGGGGGGGGGTCTCCGGGCGCGCATGTCATGTTAATCATAGCTTGCTTTATGCAAGCACGTTCAAAGTTCATCAAGATGAAAATTGCAATCCATGATTAAACATCAGGAATTAATGTCTCAAATATACCAATCTCTGACTATTTCCCTAAAAGAAAGTGATTCCGAAATGTTTTAAAGAATGCTCGAGAAAATCAAGATTATTTTTTCTTAATAACAATGTGAAAGATTTTCGCTTGTATTTTACCAAAAATTACGACCACGGAAAGGCAGAAATAGCTGCTTGTTATCGAAAAAATGTGGGCATAAATACAAACATGTTTCTGAAAGATTTTAATCGAACATTTAAGTATAATTTAAACAAATCACAGGCTGTACTTTCTTATTAATCAGCTGCTTGAACTTGTTAAAAGCCTAAAGCACTAAATACAGTAACCGAACTAGAACGGGTAAAGTGAACTCAAAAAAAAAAAAAAAAGATTAATATCGGATAGACGCAAAATACAGAAACATGGATTTTTCAACAATTAGTGGCAACACAGCGCATTTGACATTAATTTAATTTATTATCGTTTAATACAATTGATAAACAAATTTTACTAAATTCAGATAATTCTTAACCTTGTCTACTTAACTTGCTTGCCTATTTGCTTGGAGTTTATCAAAATATTATTTTAGATTCTGCTGTGCACTATAGAATGGAAAAATATAAAAAGCTCATTAAGTATTTGTAATATTGTGTATTGAAGGATATCGGTATATTGTCGTGCAATATCTTGATGCTTTGGCCGAGCGATATGTATAGTAATGTCGTTCTTCGCTCCCGACGAAATTGAAAAATCGCACGAGCAAAAACCGTGCAAAACGCATAAGACGGGTTTTTTGTAGGCAATAATAAATGGATAGTCCTTCGTATATGTCTTCGTAAATACCGTTTGGTACCTCTTGTACGACATTGATCCGAAATTCTAAAGTACGAAATGCACACAAGGAAAGACAGCCTCGAGAACGGGAACACAACATACACAACACGAGGTAGGATAAGCATCGGCTAAATCACCGTCTCCGCCGTACTTTTCTAAATAGCACCGTGCATGTTTCAGAAGTTTTGTTTATGCAGATGATGCTTCTGCATTTCATAATGCATGGGGCTCTGTCAAGCATAGCTTGCTTTATGCTTGGTACGTTGAAAGTTTATTAAGATGAAAATTACAATCCATGTTTAAACATCAGCAAGTAATGTCTCAAATATGCCAATCTCTAATTATTTTACTAGAAGAAACTGATACCGAAATGTTTCAAAAAATTTAGAAAATAAAGATTCTTTTTTCTTAACAATGTGAAAGATTTTCGCTTGTATTTTAGCAAAAATTACGAACACAGAACGACAGAAATAGTTGCTCTGCAGACGTTCTTAATGATGGAAACTTAATTGCCATTTGCATGGAGTTGATCCAGAAAAAATTGACAATATTTGAGATTGTGTTGTGCACTATAGAAAAGGAACTAGAGGAATATAAAAAGCTCATAAAGCATTTGCAATATTGTGTATTGAAGGATTATCAGAATATTGTCGCGCATTATCCGGATGCTTTTGCCGAGCGATATGTTTAGTAATGTCGTTCTTTCCTCCCGACGAAATTGAAAAATCGAAACTTCTTTAAAAGTTTTTAGAGTGTGGTATTGTTTCGATTGACGATTGTGAAGGTCCAATTGACAAATACAACGTATGTTAACAAACTATGTGAGTGTTGATTATTTGGGTAAAAGAAATGACTCAGTCTGATAAGTCTGGTGTTTTCTTCTATAAACCACAGGACGCAGATTTTGAGCATACATTTTTTAAAGATGAGGACTTTTCTTCTGAGCTTCTGTCATAATGATCAGAACAAATCCTGAAAAAATTTGTATTGACGGCACCCTCGAAATAAATACTTACCGCTTTCAACTAATTACTTTGTAATTGATGATATGCATCAAGGCTTTTTCTGTGCAGTTTTAATTTCGAATCAGTCTGACCAGTCAGTAATAGCCCTTTCCTTTTCCTATATCAAACAAAATGTCGCAATTTTAAATTATGTCTAATATGGCAGAATCTTTTTTTTAATGCATGAGTTCAACAAATGGAGCAGCCAGAAAATTGTTTGTTTTGGGCCTGGCGTGTAGGCCACGCTTGGCAGAAAGACCTTAAAAAATAAGAATGTGGCAGAAAAAAGGGGCATACACATAAAATATCAAGGGTTCTTTTACTTGGACGAGACGAAAATACCTTCAATATGATGCTGCAAGCGGCAATTTAATATTTTAAATCCTACTTTATGCATAACACAGCAGCATGGGCATACTGCTATTGATTACATAATACAATCAATACAAACATGCACCTATGTGGGTAAATGTACTCATAAAATAGTCTATCCACTTTCAATGGGTCCTCTCCCATGTTGGACTGATCGGTAATGAGACTGGCCAAAGATGCCTCTGCTGACACCCTGCATGCCAACCCCAGCTTAACTTCCATGGAAAATCCTCAATCAGAAGGATGGAAATAAATGTACTTTGGAGGGTTTCACCTGCTCAATATATCGAGGAATCAGCGGACGGCTCCTTCACGCTATTTAAGTGGCCACATCAAATCCCTTACCTTCCAACAGAGCGAGAGAATCTTTTCAGAGTGTCATTGGTGCAAAGCTGTTCAGACCACTCACAACCATATTCTTGCATGCTCGAGTTTTACCCATCTTGAAATTTTAAGAGATCCTATATTATTTATGGACTTTTTAGCAATTTTTGGTTTTTTAGAGATGATGTAGCCGGTGGGATTAAAAAAAGTAAAGCAAAGGGTTGTTTCTCCTTAATGCCAAACAGTTTCATGGTGCCGATTTTGAACAACTATTAAAAAATCTGCCTTTAAGAAATAATTTCTTACAGCCCTTGCAAGTGTGATTTTTCAAAGCAATAACCGGCCTCTAACTTAATATTCAATATGGAAGGAAAAACACTTGTTAAAAATAGTCCAATAGACAAATTGACGCAAATAGAGACAGCTTCTAAACTAATCAATGTCGACAACTGGCATTATTACTCGTTATGTGCCCTTTTAACTAAAAGTTAACCTAAATCCGTAATTATCCATAGTGAAACATATGAAAAGTGCGAATCTATGTATGAGCTCTTTGGAGATAAATCAAGAATTGATCTGTTAGGCATCATTGCATCAAATAAAGCCCTTGTAAGTGTTGCATCCAATATTATGGAGGAGCATATTACCAAGTGTAAGAAAAATATGTAATTCGCACAAAAAATGAAAAAAAAAACTGGATGATCAGAAACAGTCTAGTCCAAGTGCTCTGAGCTTTATCGAAATTTTTAACATTGTAATAGATACTAACATTGTCTTTCATCTGTTGGGGCTCTTAGATCTAATTAAAGAGATAATATTAAAATTTTTGTACCTTAGATGATACTAAACGAACTAAAGGGGTTAAAAGCACGATCGAAATCAGTTGATACACCTGACATAGCTTCCGCTTAAATTGATTCACAGACATCTTAACAAAGAAAACTTCAACTTCTTCGGCGAGTCCGTAGAAGAATAGAAGGCAATAAATAACGATAAATAAAAAGCTGTTAAGCGCGATGGAGTTAAAACAATAGTAAATGGAAAAGTCATTTTAACATGTTAACTTGCGATCTAAATGTATAACTAGTCATAAGCGGACACTCATCGTCGGAAATTCTAAAACTATTGAATCTAAACAAAAAGGGGGGGGGGGGTGATCAATCTAATTAGCACCACTCAAGTTTTAAATTAATCTACCCTTCTTTTCTTTTTAGCCATTGTACTTCAGAAAATTTGCTAGAATGCTTTAATTAAGCTCTAACTGAACTTCCATCTGACAAGCTTTCAAGCTCTTATAGCGACGGACCCAATGTTACGAAGTCATTAAAGTCTATATTGAAAGTAGCAAATCCTCAACTTTTAGACATTGGAGAATGTTCTCCTAAGATTCGTAATGCATTTTCTGCTGCATTCAATTTATTTGGAAGTGATGTTGAAGCTTTAATTATTGAAATATAATACTTCTTTAAAAGATCACCTGAATTGAGCAATGACTGTAGAAACTTACCAGTAGAAATTGATGTTGCTATACATACTTTCACCAAACGGTCGCTGGTTGACCTTGATTCAGTTTGTTTCAAGATTTGTTGAACCATTACCTGTTCTGAAATCTCTTTTTGATAAAGAAATTAAAGTTTAATACCCGCGAAACTGAACACTGGCGAAGACTATCTTGGTTTGGCAAATAAAACTGTTCATGCAAAAGCACTGTTTTTGCAAAATTCAATTGATTTGTTTACAGGTTTTTTGCTCTTATTACAGAAAGAAGTCTTTAGTACATATATTGTATGATGAACTCCTTTCACATGTGAGAAATATTCTAGGTAGATTTGTGATAAATGGTGTTTTTTAAGGTAAAGCAAGCCAGTGAGCTGAAAGCAATTGATTTGCAGAAGAGAGAATATTGGCTAAAAGGACCAGAAGTTGGATCCGATACTCTAACCGCCAAATTCACCATCAACCTGAACCGGCAGTTAAGTACGCATTTGGTATTTATGCACCGCTGACTCGAATCTACCTTTTGGAGTTTACCTGGGTTGATGAGTCGACCCGCGGGAATAGTAGCGTTACTCACGTGCGCATGTGTAGTATAACAAACTTAGAGTAAACAAACATGACGGACAGGATGAGAAAATTGAAATTTTTAGAAGAGCTGGAATAAAAAATGGAAGTCGTAAGAAAAAGATGATGAAAGTGAGATGGGACGCATATTTAATATACAAGGATACAGAATTCCACAGGAGGTTTCGATTAACAAAAAATAGTGTGGATGAACTTTTAAAATTAATAGGTGAGAAAATTGAGCACAGTACTACATACTCTCAAGCAAGCGGCAAGAGCAGCGGTGGTGGGGGAGCGGCCGGCACCAGCAAGAAAAAAGATGAGGCCACAAAAGAGACCGAGAAAGCCATGGTGGCAAAGTTCGAAGCAGCAGCGATTGCAAAGGGGCCCGCAGTCATCTCAACCACCAGTTTCCCGACCTGGGATAGCTGGGAAAGCATGTGCACTTACCTGCGCGAGGTCGCACCATTCCTGCACCTCAATGTTGATGCCACAGATGTGTACACGACATACATGGGAGCGCCTGGTATAATGGACTATATGAGACAATTGCCAGCATTAAAAGAACCCGCAGAGCGTTCAGCAGTTGTAAACAAATTCATAACAAATACATTAAAGTCATTGGCTCCTATCCAGATTGGATTGTGGCTCTTGGACTCTAGTGTGTTTAGCCTCAGTATCGACTTCTTCAAAAAAACAGAACAAAAGATAATTGACCTCTTTAAGACCTCCGCAGAGGCAGTTGATTGCACACCAGAAAATCTGGAGGAATATGGGAATGCCTGCCTGAGGTACAGAAGAGACCTAGAGTCTGTACTTGGTAAAGCCAATTATGCCTTTTCAGTAGACACAGGTGATGTCCCAGCATATATTGATGTGGACAGAAGCGTGGCGGCCGGGCTGCAGGGCATTCTTGTTTCAATAATAAACAAAAGAAATATCAGCCTTGGAAATAACACTGCGCCATCCATACAAGGGGAACCAGCTCACTACCAGGAATTTCTGGATTTCATTGAAGGAGAACCGCACACCGGCACAATACCACTGCACAGCAGAAGAGCCAGCGGTAGGGGCTTGGAATATGACTATCAAAGAGGTATTTGTTCAGACTGCACCAGTTAAAGGCGCCAAGATAGGGGCCCTTCTACTGACCACAGCAGTACTCCATTACAGGAACGTGAACAACCAACCAGACTTCTATCCGCGAGAGAGAGAAGGAGCTTCTGCATTTACTAATGGAATCATAAAAAACTGTTTTGCCGAATTAAGCGCTTTTGATGAGGGTGCGGAATTCATCTTGGGTGGGCCCAGAGGTGCTGCAAGTATGTATGCCCAGCAAACAGCCAATATGGATATTATTTTCAACTTCTTCCTATGGTGCTATGTGGCAGAAGTTAAGATGAATGACAGAAAAAGTGTGAATAGCTTCTTGTACATTCTAGGGAGGGAGATCAGGGGCCAGAAGAAGATTAAAGCTGCTGTCGAAACAACCCCTTGCAAACTAAGAAATCTACGGGAATTCATGAACCATACAGGCAGCATTCATATACCTCCCTATGCATTGACACCGAGACGCATGTATGACATGGTAGCAGTTTTCGGGATGCTCAGAGCCAAAGATCCAATTCCCTCAATAAAAAATCCAGGCATCAGTACAAGATACTGTGTTAACCTCACACCAGCCAATGCAGGGGGTATGGGTTTTAGCACAAATTATTGGCGTTTGGAGAGAGCCGCCACAGCTTGAGACATATTGGAGTCTGAACACATGTTCCATCAAATACTATTATCCAAATATTGCGCCTACCAGAACACTATAAAAAAAACTGGAAACGTATTTGGCATACAATTCAGACCTTGACTGACCAGCGATGCACGCTGGTGTGGTGTGACCCTCTCTCCCCCGGCTGGACTGCGGGTAAGTTTCTCTGGCGTTTTGAAATCCCATTTGATGAATCAATTGTGTAATTTTGGATATCTGTAGGATAACAGCCTAGTTGTAGAATTTAAATGATCATATAAAAATGAATAAATAATCTCATATAATTAACTGTTAGTTGCTCTTCTCTAATTATTTCCGGTGCTATTGAATACTGAATTCAAGCATCGGTACATCTGGTCTGTGCTGTCGGTTTCGGTCTGTGCAAAATAAAAAAACCTTATTAAAAATCAAATTGATAGATATGCAGTATCTAACATGTATAAGAATATATGATTATAATAATATTACTTTAATGTACTTTTTACTCAACTAGACAAAGTTTTACACTGAAAGAATGCAATAAAGGTAACACAGGAGACATAATATGGTCCATTTAAATAGGAATAATATCCACAAATAAAAAAATTATGAGATAGTTGTAAAACAGCATTCATATCAAAAAAATATATCTTTATTTTGATTAGAAAAAATGATTTAAAATATGGTCACACAGGAGAATTTTTTTTACATCTCTAAGTGCTGAGACCTTTCTTTTTTGAATGACCCATATACATATATAATACGAGCTATGTTTAGCTTGAAATTTTTGCATCTTTTTTGCATGTAGTTTAAAAGTCATTCTACAAAAAAAGCACCAATTCTAGTTTGTGCCAGTTTTAGAAATAATTATTTGAAAATATTTTCAAAGATATCTTTAAAATTATAATATATCTTCTTGTAACAAGATGCTTGTTACATCTCGCGAATTTAGTCCTTTTAACCAAATACATTGGTTATTTGCTTAAACCATCGTGACAAGCCTGTTATATATATATTTTTTAAAAATTATGATGGTTTTTTTTTAATTTGATTTTTTGATGAACGGAGGGATACTTGTATACCTCCGTTACATGTCACAGCACACCTCAGTCCAAAACAACTCGCTAAAATCAAATTTAAAGCTTTAGTTTACTGCTAAAATGTATGTTAACAAATGAGCTTGCTTGTTGAAACTTGTAATATTTTTCTATAATTCACTTTTGTGTCCAATGCTGTGGTCCTGTGCTTAATGCTACTGTTACTTCTAGGTCTATGTTTCAAGGATATACAGCATTGATTTAAGTTAAATTCAGTGAAGATGCAAAGCAGCTTATACTATCAGACAATACCTCATGATTATGATCAACTGATGTCTCTTGTAAGTAGCTAAGGGGGCATGGTCCTGCCGCTTATCAATGCCCTCAGGCGTTGGCCAAGTTTTTGCAATCAGACATTTTGAGAGTAGAGTTGTATAGGCGATATAAGTGTTGATGAAATTGTGCGGAAAAAAGTGCGATAAAAGAGGAGGTTTCTTTCCCTGCACGTGCGTTTAACAATATGGTCTACGGGGAAGCTACTAACTCTCATTCATGGCCAAGTTATACTAGCTGTTGGTTTGAAATAGGCGTTTAATTATTATTTTTTTTTCTTTTGGGAGAATATAAAAGCTTTGCATTATTGGTGCTTTTTAACGTTATATTTGAGGATGTGGGTACTTTTAAATGAAGAATAGCTGAAGGGAGAGTTGTGTTTGAAAAGAGTGATTTTATGAATTGTTGATATAAGTACGAAGGTAGCGTTTTCTCGGTAGATATCTAGTTTGCTTGACTGGTATAAGTTATGGTTTTTTATTCCTCTCTCTTTCTCGTGCAAGTTTCGTGTTAACCTGAGAATATTGCAAATGTGTTTTCACGTTGAATGCATGTGCGCATCTTTGGATGTAAAAATGAAGTGTGCGTTTAAGCAATGCAGTGTGCATTTTCGTACATATGTGACAATTGCGATAAAGAGTTGTTGCGGGAGTGAAAGTTATAAGTGAGTTGATCATTCTCCCTCTTCCATAAGTGTTATAAACGTTAAGGATGCGTGCGTTTTGGAACGCGAGAAGATTGGGACGCTGAGATTTCGAAAATACGGAAACATAATTTCGAAACGTAGATATAATGAACTCGTGATGGCTCAACTTAAAAGAGGGATGGATAACTATGGCTGATCATCATCTGAGTGGTGAGTTTTTGGAGATTTGGGATGAGGCCGATGCGTTTATAAGCAAAAGCGAGAAATATGACGGAAACGCTAATCCAGCCTTCCATTGACTGCTCACCATTATAATTGGGCAGTTTTTGAACTCATTGTCTTCCTCTTTATTAGGTGAGTGTAAGAGAAAAGTATAAAGGATGAAGTTGGTGACTTGAATATTATAGAAATGAAAAAAAAAAAAGAAACTTGATCCCAAAATTGATAAAGAATTAAACGCTCTTCATCTCTTGGAGCAGTTAATCAAGACGTACGCCCCACGCTTATCATTTTCTCAGGAACTCTGGCAAAGTAATTCTTCCCCATCCAACTACAATTAAGCAAATCTCAACATTAATCCAATAGAAGAAAAAAATGATGCATCCTTTTTAAAATAAATTTCTGAAAAATTCAAGCAGTTAAGCAGCCAAGAAAATATTGTCAGTTAATGATGGATGTAATTCATTTTAAACCATACTTTGACTTTAAAGGTGGAAATTTAATTGGCATGGCATATGACAGGGAACATGCAGCAACCAGTACCCAGATATTTATGGTTCAAAGTGTATTATCCGACTTTAAAGATGTTGTACATATATTGCCGGTGAAAACGATTTCTGCTGAGAAATTGCATGTTATACTTAAAAAAAATACTTTAGGATTAGAAAAGATAGGGTTTTCTGTAATTGCAGTAGTGAGTGAGAAGAACTCTATTTGATAACCCTCCCAATGTACAAATTGAGTATCCTGAGCCTGCAAATGCAGAAAGACCTGTCTTTCTTGCAATTCATGCAGTTCATATTTTTAAATGCATACGAAACAATTGGTTAAACCAGAAATACCGGGTCATGTACGTTTTACCCTAATTTTAAATGTGTAAATAATTCTGTAATTAAGGAGCTTGAAACTGCCTCATTTTGTACTATAAAAAAACTTCATGCATTAGAATGTGTAAATTCAGTCAAATTTGGCTATGGTTTAACACTTAAGTCCTTAAATCCTACAAATATCGTAAAGACAGAACATTAAATTAGTCCTCCAGGTTTTCAATCAATTTGTTGTCGAAACTTTAAACACATTAGGGGAAAAGCATTCATTACCAAATTATAAAAGTACCGCAATGTACATTGAAATTATTTTGAAATGGTGGTGGATAATTAACGTAAAAACTCCTAACAAAGGCAGTCGACTTAAAAAACCTTTAATGTATCTACTAACCGATGCAGAGAATGATGAGAGGGTTTCGTTTCTTATAGAGTTGGTATCATGGCTAGACATATGGTACAATTCTAATTGCGGTTAATTCTTTTTTTTTTCTTTTGGGGGAAAAAAGTTTTGCATTATTGGTGCTGTTTAACTAACGTTATATATGAGGATATGGGTACTTTTAAATGAAGAATAGCTGGTGGTACCTAGCATACTTTCGTCGAGATCGCCCGCCGTTAATGTGTTAACCAGCACCGATGTTCTAAAACTACTTCAGGTTAATTTATCTTATGAGGTAGCCCAGGACTCAACTTCCATACTTACATATTTCCAATTTTATAACTATTAGTGGGAATTCGGGCTATATACGCATAAAAACAAATTTTGGAGACTACAGTGCTCCACACTTCTTTTGTTAGAAATTAAGCCACAAGGGAAATGTTAGTGCAAGATTAATTTCACTAACTGTATTTTTTGAAGTGAAACTTCTTTATCGGGGTTGGAAAAAAATTTAGTGTTTTTTTTCCCGTTAATGCGTCCACATTTTTCCCTTTTAACGCCCCATGTTTTTCTTATCCTACCATTGCGTGTTTTTGGGGGGAAAATTTATAAGTTTTCTTCTCCCTTTCCTAATGTTTTAAATTTTCTTTTAACAAATTATTTTAAAATCAATAAAAATTTTAAAGAAATATTAACTCGTGAGGGCCCCTTAAAAGAGGGATGGATTTTGTAATTAGTTGAGTTTTTGGAATTTTGGTAAAGGCCGAAGCGTTTTAAAAAAGGGAAAAAAGGAAAAAGTTGCCCCAGAGGGCTCCCGAAAATTTTTTTGGCCCCTCATTGTTTTCCTCTTTTTATTTACGTAAAATTTAAAGGATAATTTTACTTGTAATGGGAAATAAAAAAAAAAAAGTTGACCCCAAAATTTGAATTAAACCTTTCCTTTTCAGAAACAAAAGCCCTTCGAATTTTTTCCAAACTTAAAGTAATTCTCCCCCCCTTTAAAAAACCGATATTAATAATGGAAAAAAAAGTGATTTTTTTTTCAAAAAAATTCAAGCCGTTAACCCAAGAAAATATTGTGTTAATTAGGGTGTATTTCTTTTCCTATTTGATTTTAATTTTAAATTTGGCCTTAAAAACCGTAACCGACCCAATATTTATGGTTCAAAGTGTTTTATCCGAGTTTAAAGATTTTTTGTACTAATTGCGGTTAAAAATTTTGGAAAACTTCTTTATCTTGGAAAAAAATTTGGGTTGTAAAGATTTTTTCACTTACGCAATTACAAAAATTTTGTAACGCCCCCAATGTACTTGAGTACCCCAAAGCCACGCAGATTCAAAAAGATGTCTTTTTTCCAGCATTTAGGATTGTTAAATGCTACGAAACAATTTTAACCAGCCGGGTAGTAGTTTCCCCAATTTTTTAAAAATTCTGTTGGGCGAAATGCCTCATTTTGCATAAAAAAACCATGCCCTTTTTTAAAATTCATCAAATTGGCGGTTTCCTTTTCCTTAAATCCTACAAAATGTAAAGACCGAACTTTAAAATTAAAGTCCTCAGGTTTTCAATCAATTTTTGTCGAAAAAATCACTTGGGGAAAACTTCATTACAAATTATTGAAACTTTAAATTTTTTTAAAATGGTGGGGGAAAAACAAAATCCTCAAACGTCGACAACGAATCCTTGTACTACAAATTGATGGAGGGTTTCGTTCTTATAGAGTTTTCATGGAAATTGGTAAACAAGGGGTTAATTTTTTTTTTTCTTTTACCATAAGCCATTAATGGTCAAATTTAATAACGTTATAATGTGGGGTAAAAATTCTTTTTAAATTAAGAAATTCAATACCTAATCTTTGTAGTCGCCCCCTTAATGTGAAAGCAATTTCAAAGAATTTGGTTAATTTATGTTATGATAGCCAAAACTCCTTTTATTAAATTTTCAATTTTTAAACTTTATTAGCAAATTTTGGGGGAAATATACGCATAAAAATTATTTTTTGAGAAAAAACGTCTCCACAATTTTCTTTTCTTAGAATTTAAACCCCAAAAGGGACACGTTACAAGATTTTTTTTTTTTTTTTTAAAAAATAACTTTTAAATCGACTCTTTAGTAAGCAGGATTATAATCCGTTCGCACTGACGGAATAAAGCCACTCAGTTTCCAGCAAGTCACTGCGCATTCAGAATGCCACTTTGCTTGAGCGACATTGGGAAAGCCGCTCAGAGCTTGCTTACATTCGCTCAAGAAAAATGGCGGCTACCATGTCCTCTACTTCATCCGCTTCAACCAAACGAAGAGACAATTGGATGGAACAGGAAACATTTGCTTTATTGAATTTATATAGAGACTCTCTAGATAATTGCGTAAGAATAAAAGGAATAGGCTGGTTTACGAAGGGATGAAAGTGTCCCTAAAAGGGAATGGATTCCATCGAACATCGGCCGAAATTTCCAAGAAAATTCAAAATTTGACCCGGCGTTATAGGTAAGTCATGATTTCTTTTTCTGTTCATCTATGTGTACAGTTGTACCATCTTTCTTTTCTTGAATAATCAATGGCGATTTTTTGCATAATTTTAAAAGTTCAAGCATTGCACTTTCGAGGAGTTCCTGATCTTAAAGCAAACATATGCTTCAAACATTCACTAAAAGTTTTCATCGCTGTTTTCATTGCACATATTGAAAATAAGCAGTTGTTAATCGCATATGGTGATCAATTACTTTATCTTGACACTCAATTTTTCAAACCAAGGAACCAAATTTTAATTTCTTAGGTGCCTATAATTTTTAATTATATCGCTCATTTTCTTTCCCAAAACTCGATACATCGTGACCCACGATTGAAGTAAAATAAAATATTCATCAAGTTATAGGGCTTTTGTGCATTAAACTCTATTTAGTGGACATAAGAAATTTGTCCTTATGAGTATGAGTAAACATCAAGTGTTAAATGAAACTCAATTGAAAAGATACCCCCTTTTTTTTTTTCTTAACTTAGAGGCACTTGCCTTGTCGGCATTCGCCCTTTCCAAAGCCGCGGGAACTGCTGGCCAGTTGTGAAGGGTGACCAGCATTAACCCTAACACACTGTAGTCAGATAACACTAGATGGCGCCACCACAACCACGCCACCTTCCTTTTTTGACCTAGGAGTGAAGGGAAGGGAAAATCTCCCCCCTCCGGTACTCTCGGGAATTCAAGGTTCACCGATTTACATGCACGTATCCCCAAGTGTACATGGTGGGTTCTTCAGCGGCTCGGGTATCGAACCCGAGATCCTCCGATCCAAAGCTCGACGTCCTACCTACTAGGCTACCACGGCATCTTTTTATGTAAAGTAATAAGCCTTATTATCAGTAATCTTTTTAATATTGTATAGACTGAGCGAATACAATTCTGCAATCGACATTAAAATAAAAATTAAGAACCTAAAGTGTATCATAAACTTGTATAACCTGCAATCATATGTATCTGTTCCAGGATAATACGCACTTGCCCTGATACAGGAGTGTAATGCTAAAACACCTTGCAACTTTGAAATATTTCTTTATGTAAGCAACTTTGAATATTTCTCTGAAATACCTTGGTATGCCGTAGCCAAAACGCCGTGATTTTATCATGCACATTAAACCCTGTGAGCCAGAGCTATAGGATTTTTTTTTTTTCTTTAAAAGTGCAGAAAAACGGGCACTTATTCTATGCAATGCCTTAACCTAATATTTTCATGACAAAATAAATGAGAACAGATCATGCTTACTACATTTGAAATAAAATGATACAAAATTGCTGGTTTATTGCATGATTTACTCATTAAAGCTATGTCCGACTATGTGTTATCTGTTGGAGAAGTGTGACCTTAATGTTATATCTGTATCGATAAAATGTATTTTATAGAAATAGCGGTGTAATTTTTATGTTTTGTAAAGTACAGTTTTCAAGTAGAGAAAAGGAGCATTTGTTTTAGCAGAACTTTGCTATTCAATTTGTTTATTATTTAGTTGTTGCTCTAAGAAAAGAGAAAACTAAAAAGGGCACCACTGGTGGTGCAACCATCCAATTGGAAATTTTTCAAAACAGTCCATGAAATAATAAGATTTTTGCCCAGCCAGGACTCCTCAACAATGGTTGAGAGTTTCAACTGTAGCTTTGTGGTACATGAGGACGGTGAGCATAAACAATCTAAATTCTAAATCATGCAAATTATTTTCTCTTTAAATCTTTGAGCCATAAATCACAATATTCTTTATTTTCTTTGCAGAGTCTCTTGTGTCTTATAATCAGACGGAACATAATCAAGTTTGTGCTCCTTTATTCATGTTTGATCATGTTTTCTTTTTTCTTTCCAATATATAATGGAACCATAATTTATTCATATATATCCATCAGTTGCCTGCTGAAGGTTGGTTTTTTTAACTTAATATGTATTAGTTTTTTGTGTTGACATGTATTTTGCTTTGGAATAATTTTTTATTTACAGGGACGAAAAAACTAAAATGGGCACCACTGGTGGTGCACCATCTAATTGGAAATTTCTCTCCACAGTACACGAAATAATAGGGTTTTTGCCCAGACAAAACTCGTTAACAATGGTTGAGAGCTTTAATTGTAGTTTTGTTGTGGATGAGAACGGTAAGCATAAAAAATCTAAATTCTAAATAATGCAAATTAGTATTTTCTACTGAAATGTTTAAGCCGTAAATAACAAAATGCTTTATTTTCTTTGCAGAGTCGCTTGTGTCTTTTCAAGAGGAGGTACAGGAAATTTCGGCAACACCAAACATTGTAAACATTATTCATGCATTTTAAAATTATTCTTCCACTTTAAAAGTCATAAATTAATTGAGTTTGAAAAGGAGCCCTTATATCTTTTTCTATTATTATAAATACTTATTAACACTTTATTTTGTTTGTCATAACTGTAATTGAACTTCTATCAAATTCTTAAATTTTGTTTTTACTGTTGGTTGTGTATGTAAGACATTTCTGAATGTCGGACATGAACCAAACTCTCTTGTTATTGCTACTTGCTAAAAACTATAAAAATTCTAACGTACTGAATAAGTACCACTCCTTCTTTCAATTTTACTCCATGCGCATGTTGTAACATATTTCCTGTGAGTAATTAAAAAAATTTAGTCAGCTATATAGTTTTTTGTATAAAATAAGTGACATAGCTGTATTATCACACAGTTAATTAACAAATAATTTAATAAAAATACAGCTATGTCACTTGTATTAATTAACTGCTACCTTCATTATTTGATATGGTTTTTAAACATGTATAGGCATGTGTACAACATATTGTATACATTGTTCCTATTCCATACAGATGTTTGTAATCTTATGAAACATACCTTGACGGGCCGATTAAGAGCTTAGCAATGCAGCTAAATATACGCTGAAAAAAAAGCCGCAAATATATAACAGCCGAAAATGCAGTGGGTAAGAAAGTACATGCAGTTAAAGAAAAACACAGTGCTGTATTCGAAATTAATAGAGAGCATAGTGTTTATAACGTTCACACGGGGGCCGATTTTTATGTTTTCCACTGTGAGGCGGCGCTCGAATTCATGCTGCGCTTCATCTGGCGGCCTATGATTGTTGCTTATTCTAGTCCGGGCCACCGGTGGTACGCGCCGCCCGATGAGACAGTCTAGTGTGGCCCACCGGTGGTACGCGCAGGCGTGAACGTGTTAAAATTAAAAGCAGGAGTTTTGCACAGCAAATTCATCTGCCAGGCAGACAGGGAAAATGCCCATTCAAAAAATGAGACTATACGTGACACAAAAAAAGCAAGAATAGAGTAAATAGAATCAACTTTAACTGAAACATTCGAGGTAAGTGTTTTTGCATTGCTCAACTTTCTTTATATTTTGCATCAGAAATCAACAGAATAATTATGAATTAAACTTGCACATTATGCAGGGCTGTAGGAGTATTTCAAACCTTAACTTCGGGATAAAATATTCAAGAGGCACATATTTACTAAAAACAAAATTTTAAAAATTTCCCAATGTGTCTTTCTGCAATTTGAAAAATTCCTGAAAATAGTTAATTATAATAAAACAATCACACTTTGTGTATTAATGACTAACAAACTTTAGAGACATTACTCCGGTTGTTTTTTCTTTTTGAGGGGGTGGGGGGATTAAGCAACTAAACGAGAAATTGCAAAATGTAATCCGGTAACTTTCGGGTTAGTATACCATTACCATTTTTAAGAGAAAAAAACAATACTTTAATATATTACTCGGTGTATACAATCATTTTAATTTACCAATATTTCATTGATATTACTCCTAAAATAAAATAGTAAAAGATCAGACCCGTAAAGGTTTTCCAACTCTTCATA
This sequence comes from Octonoba sinensis, assembly GCA_038502835.1. NCBI lineage: Eukaryota > Metazoa > Arthropoda > Arachnida > Araneae > Uloboridae > Octonoba > Octonoba sinensis. The sequence goes on along the minus strand of CM076605.1, from coordinate 83,477,822 downwards.
AGCCTTTTTTTTTTTTTGTCGTTCTGAAAAAATTTTGTTTTTAAGAGTTGTTACCTTTTTGAAATAAACAATTCTAATGTGCATTCTATAATGATACAAATACGTTTATTAACAACTACTTTTATATATTTGGTAACTTTGAACGAACTTTAAATTTGTATTGTTTCAGATACATACCTCAATCATTTATTCCTTAAATATTTTAAAATTTTCTTTAAATTCACATGAAGATGCAAAAGCAAAATTCTAGTTAAAATTTTATTTCAAAAGATTAGAATTTGCATTTAAGTACAATATTGCTCGCAAAATTTAAATAAACGTTAACAGTTATGTATGTAATGTTGACTTCTTACTTTACAATTACATGACGTAAACTTACTTCCAGGTAAGAAACTAAAATGCCGATTATCATTAAAAAATAAATAAAAATGTTAGAGTTTTGTCAAATGTTTGGGAAATATAACCTGCTACTTTAAAAAATATTTAATACCATTTTTAAATTAAAAAAAAAGACGCCAACGTCGGCTGACTTTTATTATCGTATTCTAAAATTTTTCATTCGGGGATTCTCTTTCTATCAATGTCTCGGCCGTCCCTCCACGTTTTATGCGCCAACCTCTACCACTAAGCACGGAAAACTACTACTTAATTTTACATCACAATTTCCCTTGGCACGACTGAATTCATGTCTTTAATTTCTCTCTAAAAAGCATACAGCTCATAAAATACACTAAATTTTGCCTTCCGTAGTTATTTTTTTTAAACTTTTCCATCAACTTACAGGATTCATCAATATAAATTTCTAATACAGTTGAAGAAAGCATTTCCTCTCCCTCGAATCCTATTTCATCTGAAAAAGGCGTGAAAGTGAATATTATTCCTCCATGCAGAAGCAAAAGGGGTTCAAGTAATTGCTACTGTGCAATCTGCTGTCTGCTAGCCCTTTAAGAAAATTGAATCGCCATCTTCTGAAAGAGCAGACATAAGTTCTTCTTCTGATGAAGAAAGTGATTCTGACATGTCACAGATTCCAGTGATGGAAATCAGAAGTTGCCTGTAAATTAAATATTTTTCAATGAATCAAATGTGAACCAAAATTGTACATTGGCTTGCCCTCAAACCAATTTCACACGTTGGATTTGCCAATGGACTGGGTTTTCTAAGTGGGCCAATAGACCAGGGGTCTCCAAACTTTCCAGCCTTAGGGCCATATTGATTACTCCAGTAAATTCCAAGGGCCAAAACCATATTATCATTAATTGTTGCCGGTGGTAAAAAGTTGAATCAGTCCACTAGTGGTGTAAAATATGATTACTGTTTTGCCAGATGCCATTAGGGACGGGGAAGCTGATGTATTTTCTGTATCGTATGGGTATCCGTTATAATGGGGTACCCGCATCGTATCGCCATAGTAATCATTGATTACAAAAGTAATGAAATACACAAGTAATCATTGATTACTTTTTTCTTCAGTAATCGTTACTTCGGTTCCTAACGAGTACTCAAGTAACGAATGAGTATTTTTTTACATGAAAAAAAAAAGTCCGAAAAAGTACGCCACGTTTAAAAAAGGCTGCAAATCGAACTAAAGTCCGCAAAACGGCAACACTGCATATTATTAATTTTCCTGTCATTATCTGTAATTTCTAGATTAGTCATAGAGTACGAGCGAGCCATGAGGAGTAACGTGACAGGACATCTGGTGGACACAAGCAGAAATAGGTAGTACCTTCTATCCCTAACAGATGGCGCTAATAGCACTTACAGAATAATCTCGTTGGTTCGATAAAGTTCTGGTGTCTTCCACTCACTTCTAGATGGCACTAAGTGAAATATATAAGAAGGCTAGTGGCGCAACCACAAGTCAGTTCCTATGACACTGCTGTGAAATAAAATAGTGCGTACCTCCTTAAAACGTGTTTGTGCGTGTTTAAGTTTAAGACATCTTTGTAACAATATTTTTATTTGAATTGTTGCTTTTGTGTGTGATTTAGTAGAATGGAAAAGAAGCGAAAAATTGATAGTGAATGCAGAAAATTCAAAGATCAGTGGAACATTCAGTATTTCGTAATTGAGTCCAGTAACAAGACGCTATGTTTGATTTGCAATGAAAGCATAGCCGTTCTCAAAGAATATAACATTAAACGTCATTATGAAGCAAAACATTTTCAAAATTACTCAAAATATACAGGAAGTTTGCGGACAGAAGAATTCGAAGCTATGAAGCGCGGATTGAAATCGCAGAAATCTTTATTTACAAAACTCAAAACTGAACAAGAGGCTGCAACTCGTGCCAGCTTTCGTGTGGCTCTTGAAATTGCAAAACGTGGAAAACCATTCACCGATGGAGAAATGGTCAAAGAATGCATAATCGCAGTAGCCGAAGAAATGTGCCTTGAAAAGGTAAATTTATTAAAAACTGTCAGTATGTCAGCAAACACTGTGGCTCGAAGGGTAGAAGACATCGCTGAAAATATATCCTCTCAACTGTTCAACAAAAATGGACATGTTGAGTGGTTTTCTTTGGCCTTGGATGAGTCAACGGATGTGTCAGATACTGCTCAGGTGTTGATTTATATTCGAGGAGTAGATAAAAGCTATGAAGTGCATGAAGAACTTCTTGATATGTATAGTATTCATGGCACAACTACTGGTTCAGATATTTTTAAAGGAGTTGAAATGGCCATTAAGCAAAAGAACCTTCGATGGAAAAACTTGAAATGTATTACAACTGATGGAGGCAAAAACATGAGTGGGAAAGATAAAGGAGTGGTCGCTCTTGTGTCAAAGGCTGTAGAAAATGACGGTGGTTCAAAACCAATAGTCTTACATTGTATCATTCATCAACAGTCTTTGTGCGGAAAATGTTTGGATATGTCTGAAGTTCTGAAACCAGTCATATCAACTGTTAATTTTATCAGATCTTTTGGGCTGAATCACCGACAATTCGTGCAATTTATTAAAGAGATTGGAGAAAATGACTTACCTTATCATACTGCCGTACGTTGGCTTAGTTGTGGGAAAGTCCTTCAGCGCTTTTTTGAACTTCGAGCAGTGATCGAATTTTTTTTGAATGAAAAGCATCGCCCTCTTACTGAATTGCAAAACAACGCATGGCTGTGGAAGTTAGCATTCTATGTTGATTTGATAAAACATGTGAACGAACTGAATTTGAGATTGCAAGGAGAAAACCAGCATCTTCCTGATTTATACAATAATATCAAATCATTCCGGAAGAAATTGATACTGTTTCAATCACAACTACGAAGTAAATGTTTTTCACATTTTAAAACATGTGAAATATTTAGCCACACCACTGAGACCGAGTTTCCTATCGATTTTGCAATCGAAACTTTGAGTGCTTTGAAAATAAATTTTGATACTCGTTTCTCGGACTTTGATGCCGTTGCGAATCAAATTAAGATTTTTCAGAATCCTTTTGATACTGACATTGAAACCCTAGCCCCGGAACTTCAAATGGAAATGATTGATCTACAGTGCAGTGATATAATTAAGAACAAATATCAAAACTTATCTTTGTTGGAATTTTATAAGTGTCTTCCACTGACACAATTTGATAATTTGCATAAATTTGCTCGTGGGCTGTTTTCTGTTTTTGGTACTACTTATTTGTGTGAGAAGACCTTTTCCAAAATGAAGTACACAAAAAATGTTTACAGATCTAAATTAACTGATGAGCATCTTAAATCTCTTTTAATAATTGGTACAAGTAAAATTAGTCCACAACTACAAACTATTGTCAGTGGAAAATCTCAATTACATAAATCTCATTAGTATTTCATATGTCGTTATGCTTGTTATAAGTTATCTTTTCATTTAAAATGTATAAAATGTTAGTTGGATTCATTTCAATAATTTGTTAGTTAGTAAATAATAACCTACAACAATGTTATGAGTAGTTAGCCCATGACCATATCAATGTAGATGTCATATTAATAATTATTCAACATAAAAATAGATTACTTCAGTAAACTTAATTTAATTTGCTATAAAAAATAAATATGTTCTCTAGAAGGAGTTTTCTTTCAAGTATGCTAGCTCTCCGCGGGCCGGACAAAATCTGTCCGCGGGCCGGATGTGGCCCTCGGGCCGTAGTTTGGAGACCCCTGCAATAGACAATTTGGAATTAAAGGATAATGAAAATAAAGTTAAATGATTCATTTGAAATACGTTCAGATTTGTTTGGCCAATCAAAATCAAATTTAAGCAAGCGTTTCAAAGAAAGCTTGCAACAAATTTCCAACTGCTTAAAACACTTATTTTTTTTCCCCAAAGCAGTACAACAAGTTGAGCTTGCGTATGGCTGGTAGGGCAAATTTTCATCAAGTGCAAGCTACCATAGATTGTTTTGAAACAGAAATAGAAAAACCAATAAACTCAATACACCAAGCTCTAACATGGAGCGACTACAAAAAGTGCAATACCATGAACTATTCGGTATCTTGCACTCCTAATGGATGTATTACATTTGTATCCAAGGGCTATGGTGGCAGAACACCTGATAAAGTAATGGTGGAACTGTCAGGCTATTTGGATAAAGTACAAGAAGGGTCTCATATTTTGGCAGATAGAGGTTTTAAACATTTTGAATCTCTTCTGCTTCAGACATTGGCTGTGTGATCGACATACTCACAGGAATTGTTTTAGACTTTGGAATTGCTTCTAAGTATGGCCATTTGTGTGAAGTCATAAAAAAAAGAGCTTGATCCTTCTTCGCCAGAGTTTAGCATTTGGTCTAAAGCTCATAAAAACTAATATATGCGAGAAAAATTATGAAGGTTCCGCAAGCGCAATGGAGATGCATGAGGCGGGTATTTTGTGGAGCCGTTCGACTAAACAACGTAAAATGAGGTACACAGTTCTACTTTCGGATGGGGACTCCAAGACATTTCCTTTTTTGAAAGACTTGAATGTGTATGATAATTAGGAAATCCAGAAAGAGGAATGTTAAGCATGTTGTGAAGCGACTGGGCACAGCGCTTTGTAACAAAATCAGGGAGTTCAAGGCAAAAGGGGAAACCTTGGGGGACAAACGAAAAGGGCACTTGACAAAACGTCAATTACAAGGCTTACTGATTACTATAGAAAACCAATTACTGATGCCCCAAACGTGGATAAGATGAAAACATTTTTAGCATCATTGCTCATCCACTGATACCAAGCCAAAACATATCAAGTGCCCGCAAGGTGAAAGCTCTTTGTGCTTTTATAACCGCGCCAAAGCTCTGGGGCAGAATCCACCCAGTCATTCAAAAATGAAAACCCCCTGAATGACAAACTTGCTGCACAAATTTTGCCTGTGTATCAACGTTTGGCTTGTGATGAACTGCTTAAGCGCTGTATATCAGGACAAACACAAAATGCAAACTAAAGTTTGCTCAGTGCAATCTGGCAGCTGTGCTTAAGGGAGGTGTTTGTTACAAAACGCTGTTTAGATATGGCTGTAAAAAATGCAGTTATTCATTTCAATATGGGCAGCGTGTAACCCCCAAAATGTGAAAAACAGTTCCTCGTTAAAAGTTGCTCAAAAAATTGATTTTAGTAAGATCAAGCAAAGTGTAAGACGGTAGTCATCCACTTGTGCACCTCAGTATTTTAGTAGCTGGGCAGGTGTATTCAATTGCGCGTCACAAAACATTTTATGCCATTGGCATCTTTTCCTCGATTGGCGAAGACAAATTCAAAAATTATTAAAACACCTGAATTAGAAAAATCTGTTTATCAAAGTCTTTGCCTTTTGTTAGATGAATGCAATGCAGAAAAGTTTGAAGCTCTAATTAGTTAACTTGTGTTAAAACTTTTGAAAAAACCCTTACCGAGGAATTTGGAAAATATATTGCGAGTGGGTAAGAAAAGAATGGGCTATATGTTATCTCATTTCCAGCGGTAATAATACAAATATGTTCCTCGAATCGTTTCACAAAACGTTGAAATACAGCGAAAGTCATTTTAAAGGAAAAAGAGCACCATAGTAGATTACATTTTATCGATACTTTTCTTACTCTCAAAAGACATCTTGATTAAAAGACTCATTAAACTGAAAAAAAGGAAACAATACTTGGAAACCGAAAGAAATCCGTAACCGTCACAAAAATAGTTTAAACGTGCCCTAAATATAATATATAAACACATAAGCTGGGCAGGTGTACTCAATTGTGCTTCACAAAAGCCATGCCATTGGCATGTCTTCCTCAATTGGCAAAGACAAATTTTAAAAATATAAATACACCTGAATTGATACAATCGGTTTATCTTAGTCATTGCCTTTTGATGGAAAGCAATGCAGAAAAGTGAGAAATAGCGAGTTTAAAAGCGAGAAAGAGAGTTTAAAGCCCAAATCAGTAAAGTTGTGGATAAACTTTTGGAAAAACCCCTCACCCAGGAATTTAGAAAATATTTTATGGGTGAGTGGGTATCAAAAAGAAAAGAACGGGCTAAACGTTATCGCATTTCCAGCAGCATCAATACGTATATTCCTCGAATCATTTCACAAAACGTAAAATAATAGCGAAAGTTATTTTACTACACGAGCGACATCCCACGACTCTACAACACTGAGCTATTCACTTTTGCCGATGATACAGCAATCCTGGCTCACAGCGAAAATATTAACACAGCCATTGAAACAATTCAAACTCGCATTAATTCACTGGAGTGCTGGCTACAAAAGTGAAAAATTCAAATAAATCCTGACAAGTGCCTCGCCATCCCATTCAACAGCTACAACTTCCCAACAGAGAGAATACGTCTGCACGGTAGCGCCATCTCCTGGGGGAAAAAGTATAAGTATCTGGGTGTCTGGATTGACTATAAGCTCAGCTTTAGGGAACACTTCCAAATCTTGAAAAGGGAATATACTCAGACGAAAATTGCTTTAATGCCACTAATAAATCGACGCTCAGTTTTATCCATCGATAACAAGCTACTGATCTACAAGGCATATCTGGGACCAAAATTAATATACGCCTGCCCAGTTGTGCCGATCAAAATAAAACCCTTAAATTAATTAAATTCACCCTGGTACGTCCGTAATGCCTCAGTTCATTATGAACTAGGCATACCCCACCTCATTCGATCTATTCAAAAAATTAGCCTCCGACTTTACAATAGAATCCCTACAATTGGCAACCCCCTACTTCAACTTATTGAAGAATATGATCACACTGATCCGACCAACAGGCGAAGGCCGAGGGCATGCCTCGCTCTTCAACCCGACTTTTAATTTTTAAACCTTTTAAATATTTTATTATCTTTTAAGTCTTTTAATTATGTTAAATATTTTAAATCTTTTTCTCCCCGTAATCTCTTTTATTTTTTATCTTTTATACCCCCTTAAACTTTCATAGTAAATTACTAAAAGTGCTCACGTGATGGGACGCCATCCCCCGGGCATGCCTGCTCGGAAGCTCCCGGTAGCAGATACGGGGAAAGGCTGCGTGCGGTTACCCGGCGCAGTTAAGGACCCCACTGCAACCGTAACTCCTAATAACCGCCACACAGGAGGGACCAAGTGATGCTTGCATCTGATTGGCCCAGCCGAGCGCTACCATCCGCCTCAACCTATCAGCATTAATAGTTTCCAACCTTATACGAACTAAATCATATACATGAGATTAAAGGGCCACTGGCCCTAGGTGCTCAAAAGAACAACTTAAATTCCAGAGTATATTACCTTTTATCTATTCTTTTCCAACTCTCAAAAGACATCTCGATTAACACACTGAGGACGGCGTGTACCACCGCTGGCTCGCACACGAATGGTTCATCTGGCGGCGTGTACTACTGGTGGCTTATATCGGCTATTGTCTTGTAACACAGTTTTGTTGGATGTGTTTGTAACAAGTGTCCTTAGAAAAGTTAAATTAATGGGAAATGGATCAGGAAAGAAGTTGAGATTAACAAAAATACTAAATTCAAAACTCAAAATGTAAAACCGTTGGTAAAGGAATGGATAACTGCATTCTGTTCTTATTTAAAGTCTGCCGAAAGAGCAAAATTAAAACGAAGAGCAATTGCTTCCGCTAACATATTTTATAGAATGCTGCTACACGCTGGCGAGCATTTTCACTTATAATTAGCCAAGAAAACTGTTGGATCAACGATAGCTGTGGTGGAATAGAAAAATTTAAATGACGTCTGCTTTCTCGGCTCCTAGCCCCTTAACATGGAAGAACTGCATCTTACTGCTGACGCAACCAAACTTAATGAATGTTTATCACCAGAGATGTTCGCTTTATTTAACCAAATATGCTCGATAGAAGGCCAAAAGGACAGTGCAGAAACGCAGCTATTAGGAAGGATACCCTAATAGTGACATACTACTTACTCAGCAATAAAAGAATGTATATAGGTGGAGGACCCTTGGCAAAAAATGAAAAATACTTGAATCGTTTATCTTGCGTTGATTCTCCATTTAAGTTATTCAACCAGCGCACCCAAATATGGTTAAGCAAGCTAAGATATCTAAGAATTGAAGAAACTATGTATGTGTTTTGCTCTCCGGGTTTGCTTATGGGCATGTTGAATGCTACAGCCTCGAATGTCGTGTATTCAGCTTTCTTACAGATGAAACCTTACTGTATAGATCTTCGAAGGAGTGACGATAGTGCCTTCTCGTATTTCAGCTCTGAAGAAGAATCTGTGTGTAAGAAATTAATTCAACATTTAATCATAAGGTCTTTGGGAGTAAACCTAATTCCAGCTAGAAGCATCGTAGCCAACAGAAAGATTTTTGAATTCACATCCATCCCAGTATTTTCAACATGTGTTTTCAGCTGATGCAGCTAAAATAAGGCGCACAGCAAAGTCTACACAATGACTTTAATAATATAGCTTCTTCCACAGTAAATGCATTAGTTAACCGTGAAATTAACAGTGCAGGAGGAACAGCTATGCTACAATTGGCCTTCCAAAATGTTAAGAGACTCTGGAGATACAAAACCGAAGTTAAAGAGCACCATCCTCCAAATAGGCGATGTGTTTCATGGCAGATGGTGGAGATCCTTGATCCTGCAATGCAACTTTAAGTCAAATAAGCGAAATAGGGTACAGATTAGGAGAATGTAATAGCAAAGACAAGGAAGGAAGCACGTTTGCGAGGACTCCTAAGTATGTACTTACCTGTATAAACCCAAATAATCCTTTTTCCAAGGAAAAAAGTGAGGAAGTTTCCCACAGCAAGCACACAGGAGACTTACAGAGCAAAATTTTGGAGACTATTACAAAAAATGTTTTCAGGAGATGAGAGGGCGTTTTAATGCATGCAAGGACTATGGTGGAGTCTCACAATTTCTGTGGACACCGGAAAAATGATTGATCTTGAGGTCATGTCCTCATACTACATAGAGTATAAAAAATTGTTCAGCTCGGATAAAGAAGGCGTCGCGTACGAGTCTGAGAAAGCGGACCATGTCTGTCACGCTAATTTTTCTGGCTCTGCCGGGAAAATGGAGATGATTGGGGCAGAAAGAATATTTTCAAGATCCCTGAAGAAGCGGAAACTAAAATACGTGAAGTACTATGGTGATGGAGACTCTAAAGCATTTTTATCCGTGCAAAATACATATGGCAAAAGTAGCGTTTGAGCACATACAGAAACGTGTAGGAACTCGCTTGCGAAAACCAAAGGCCTTGGTGGAAAAGGAAAGCTTACCGACCCATTTATCGACCGGTTGCCAAACTATTACGCGAGACTCCAGGAATTGAAATCGTTCAACGTAGCCCTCAACAATACCATCGCTGAGGGCAAGCAAAAAAACGAGGACCTTCTCTACAGCTGCCGAATAGCAGCTATATCTCCCGCTGAGATGAGGTGGCATCGACTCGGGACCGGATGGTCGACTGTACGACCCCTCACCGCCACCAAATACCCATCCAATACACCATTAATAAGAACCAAAGCTCCCATGCCAAACTGTGGAGGTTGATGACAGATGCTGCCATCTATCTGCTGGCACGGAAAGCTTTTTCCCCGTTTCTCTCAGGAGCACCACTTCAATTCTTTCTCGCTTCGGGAGTTCTCAGAATCTAATACTTGCGTGAAAATGCTGCCTCAACAATTGTTATTGCATCGAGCCAACGGGATTAGGCGCCGTTCCACCTCTTCTAAAGTGCTTGCAATGTTTTTTCTGCGGGGAATGGGAGGGGGGACAAAAATGGAGTCTATTTGTCACAAACATAGGACGTCATTAATCTTCTGACGGAATTGTTCGTTGAACGGGGTTAGTTGTAAATTTTCTTTTCCCTTGCTTGGCCTGCTCACCAGATGGAGTAATCTTCCGTAGTGAAACAGGACCAATGTTATTAGAAATCAAGTGTTGTTATGACCCGTTAAATCATTTCTTGGAAGAATCGTGTTCAAGAAGCAAATTTTGCCTGGAATTGAATAATGACAAATATTCTTTAAAACGTAATCATAAGTATTATGTACAAATTCAAGGCAAAATGTCAATATGACATGTACAAAAATGCTTGTTTATTTTTTTTAGATGGTAAAAATTCATTATGAAGAAATAGATTCTGATGCTGCATTGTGGAATAATGTTTTACCAACCTTAAGAAATTTTTACTTCAACCATTATTTGAAAGTTTATTCCAAGAAAGAAACATACTGCTCCAACAGAAAAACTTCAGATGTGGAACCACCCAGCCAAGAAGTTCTGCCCAAAAAAATCCGAAGTTTTTGTCTCTAAAAATTCTATAACTGGCCAAAAACTATTGTGCCCTGTAAATTTTGTTTTAAAAACAATGAAATGTAATATGCCAATTTTCCATATTTCAACTAATTCTAATGAAATCATTTTTTCAAAGAGTATATGTCTGCCTGGCATGCCATATGTTTCTTAAAAATGAAATTTTACTTCTTGAAGAAAAAACGGTCAAACAATAATGGGAATATTCTCTTTTAGAGAGAGACATTCCTAATCTCAACTATGGCATTCAGAGCGTAAAGTAAGGTGCACTGCATCAAATTTTTATGCAATTGTTCATAGGACAGATAACTTTCCAGACTTGGCGAAGTGAATTAAAAATCCACCAGACATCTCTCATTTGCCAATTATTCAATAGGGGATAAAAATGGAGCCCATTGCAAACAATATAGTTCGTCATAAATCTTCCGCCTAAATTGTACACCAGACGAGGTTGGTAGTGAATTCTTTTCCCTTACTTGGCCAGCTCAATAGATGGACTAATCTCCTCTTGTGAAAGAGGACCAATGGTATTAAAAGTCAAGAATTCTTATAAACCTGTTGAATACTTCCTTGCAGGAATTGTGTTCAAAAAGCAAATTTTGTTTGGAATTTAATAATAAATATTCATTAAAGGGTAATCATAAAATATTTACAAATTCAGGGTCAAATGGCAATATGCTATGTACAAAAATGCTTGTTTGTTTTGTAGTACAGAAAAAGTAAAATCCCTTACTAAGAAATTTTATTTTTACCTGTATTGTGGCAGGAGATATTAAACCAAAACCCAACAAAGTTGGCCTTTTCCTTTGTCAAATAGGAATGATAAAATGCTTAAAATAAATGAACAGAAATGTTCATACATCAGACCAAAAAAGAAAAAAAAATGGCAAGACATCACCAGGGGTAGGGGAGGGATGAAAGATATGAAAAGAAGTCATTGGGGCAGTCACTGTTTCTTAAACATCTGTCAAGTGTTTTTGTTCTTCTCCTGCTGTGCAGACTAGTACTTTTTATTCTCCACTAAACTACTTTAGCATGGCAAAACGAACGAAGTTTGCAAGTAAGCCATTACTGCATTTTGATCTTTTTTTTTCCTGATTCCGATTTATCATTGGAATCTACCTTCCTTGATTTCTTTTTATCAGTGCTCTCTGCTTCAAAAGATAATTGTTTTTATTTGTATGAAATAATAGTTTGATTAAATAATGAATTAGAGCATTATAAAATATCAATTTTTTCAACTTGAAGATGCTAGTCAAAGAAATCATATGAAAGGTATAGTTAAGCCATTCCACTTTTTGGCCTGCATGTGACATCCAATGTATAAGGGAGAAGAGCTATCAAATACACAAAGTGAAAATACTAGAGTTTGGGCAGAACAAGTAATCTCTGGTTCCTTATCACTCATAATTTCATTAGAAGGTGAAACAGCATCATTTCCATAGTCTAACTTTTGACAAACTGAAATATATGGATCCTGTAACATGGTAGAAGGCTATAAGCAAATGTGAATCCTTCAAGTCTGGTCCAGCTCCTCAATTCATAGCATAAACTATAACTTCTATCAAGTCCTCCTAGTTCTGCTACAAGAGAATGTTTTCCAGTTTTAAACTAATACATTCAAGACTTCGTAACAAGAAAATGCACAAAATTATTAATATGCTGTTGTGTGTTGCAAGGAACAAATGAACCGGACTAATGGATGAATTAAGCTATTATTTCTATTTTTTTCATTTGGAATATGTAATCAAAATAATTGGTAATATGTGCTATGAATGTTTTAGTTTTCAAATAAGTTATTTAATCATGGTAATTAAAATTATTTTGCACAATACTTAGTAGTTATGAATTTCGTTAATCAGTTTGTGGCACTATCCTGTTTTGGCTATTGATTATTAGTTTTTCTGTAAAACCCAGATTTGAATTATTTCCAATTATTTTTTGAATATTAATTAGTAGGATACATTTCTTACAATATAAATATGAAGACGCTATTATTCAATAGTCTGCCTATTCAATCACTACTATGGGGAATAATTTGAATATTTAAATTCTTGGAAGAATATTTAGTTTAGCCAAATGCTCGGGAAGGTGGTATTACTAACTTTATCAACTGTCTAATAATTCAGCAACTGAGTAACTACTCTTTTCACTAGCTTTCAAGCTGAATATTCATTAACAGAATACTCACAGGCTATTCTTAATGTGTGTCGAAAAGGAATTAGAGAGAGAACTGGTTTAAAAAACATACCGATATTTTGTTAAGGTTATTAAAGTTATTGATTTAATAATCTTCCATAAATATTCCACTTAGCATGCAAGCTCCATCAATACACATTAGTTTTGTCAAAAATGTACACCAGCTTTAGTTTTACAATATTAAAAAAAATTAGAATGCTTTTCTATGAATGGCATAAATTTCAGAGACTTGAAACGTTTCATTTTGCTTGAATTTTTATTAATTAAAATTAGTTCAATTGTCACCTATATTATAATTAAATTTCCTAATTATGTATGACAGCAGTTGCTAGTTTAAAGAATATATATGTTACTGCAGCAAGTTTCAGTCATGAGCAGTTTTTGACGGCAGGAGGTTCGACAGGTTTTTGACAGTTTGTACCGGTATTTATATCCCTAAAGAAAATTAACTTAATGGTACGCCAGCCCTTTTGAGGGCCATGGCCTACTGTTCCCATCTCAGTCTTCGAGACCGAGGGCCCTGGGGTGCAGAAATAAATGTTCTGGTCAAACGAAACCCCCCAGTGTTTAGTTATCGAGCACGCTTGGTCATTTCATCGACCACACTGAAGAGTTGAAAGGCCTAGTCGACCCTGCCCAGCCCGGGAATCGAGCCCCGGACCTGTGGCATAGTAGCATGGAAAGCTACCACTCAGCCTGTATTTAAATCCCTATCATATCAAAAACCAAATCTGGATTACTAGCCAACAAATTATATGAGACAAGATCAAACAATTCAATGAATCTAATTCTACATCAGAACATCATTAAGCAGAGCTTTTCAATACTCAACTGGACCTTGATCAACAATGATTTCCATCTTTCCAATTTACAAGTAATAGTACAACTGAAATGCAATAGAGATCTTCTTGCCTGAAGTTTACAGCAATATTGATCCCGAGGAAACTACTGAATTTCAGGAACAAGGTCAAACTAAGCATACTTCATTCAAATATGAGCTAAGGACATTTTAGAAATTTTGATCTATTGTATCATTACTATTTTGTGAAGCACTAAGCAAAGAGAAATTTCAAATCTAGCACAGCTATTTTAATGAATTTTTCAGAAATGTATTCTAGTTTAAGATCAGTTCAAAGCTTTCCATTGAGAAAAATAGCCTTAACGCACTGCAACCTTTTGTTGTCTATGTTCGTGATTGCTCTGATTAATTGCAATGCTCCTCCATATTAGTTTCCTCATCAGCAATTTAAGACATTATTGCAAGTTGTACATAATTTTTGGACAAAGGAGATTAATTTCAAAAAAAAAAATAAAGTAAGACAATAAAGTATACAGATAATTCAATGAAGAATCAGCTGCACAATCAAAAATTTTTGCCAACGCTTTAATATCGACTTGAACGTATATTTTTCTCCTATTTTTAAGAATTCTGAAGACTTATAAAAAATATTATTGACTTAATAGGAGTAAACACTATGTTGAGAGATTTTCAAAAAATACTTTTTCTTACTTTGACTCTGTTATTGATAAACTCTACTCTTTGAAAATATATAATTTATCTACTCAAGTTTAATCATGTTTTTAAAATGGCATTAAGTTGCAAGTTCTGTAAATAAAATAAATATTTAAATTCAATGGTGCATCAATGCACCATTGGCTAAAAGCATGAGCAATAATCTAAAACCCTTGTTTATATGCAAATCTTCAGAAATTTATTGCAAATTTAGTGTCTGATAACTCCCGCCTTGATAAAGCATTCAAAGTTGCTAAATGATGCCCATAAATCAAAAGTATCTACAACTTGGAATATTTTCTCAACATTTGTCAATTGACAAAGAGATGGCGTCTTATTTTGGCAGGCATTCATCAAAAATGTTCAATAAGGAGAAGATAGTAAGGTTTGGATTCAAACTTTGGTGTTTGTGCTCATCTGGCGGATACCTTTTCCAATTCATACCCAGACTTGCCAACCTTACAAAAAGAAAAAGCAGGAGAAACAAAACCAAAAAGCAATTTTTCTGTACCTCAGAACAAGTTGAATGCTAGTATAAAAAAGACTTTTTTGTTTTTAGATATAAATTACATAAAAACTAATCCACGAGATATAAAAGGTTATTTTAAAAGTTATGCATTTTTTAAAGAGAATTTACAACTAAAAATAAAAAGATAAAAGTAGAACGTTTATGTGGTTATGAAAAGCACTAACACTTCACAAAAAAAATTGTGTTATGAAACTGCCACCAGTAAAAACCTTTTAAAAAAGCTTTTCGAAGTTTTTACGACAAAGAGATGAATGAAACTGAAGAGAAGTTCAAAGACTTTTTCCTCTTAAAAAGCAGGGGCAGTTTCTGCATTGGCAGGAGATTTAACAGTAAAGCAGGAATCTCCTCCTAAAAGCAGAAGATTAGGAGGTGCTAGAGACTAACAGTAATTTACAAAATATGCCATTAAGAAGAATGTTCTTTTGAAGTTACTTAACATTGTTCCAAAACCTGAAATTCACAATATATATTTTGGTAACTTGTCCTCTTGTTACGCTTAAAAGAAACTTTTTTCTTTGCATCTGGCACGGCTCGGGAAAATTGCATAGCTAGACGTATATTGGACGATTCTAAAAATATGAAGAAAACCTCTTGGTTCCTACAATCTTACATTCAACAAGGATGCAGAAACATGTGCAATCAAATACAACGACAATGCTGCGGTAAGGATTGTTACTAATAATGGGACCCTTTTGTCTCAACAAAAACTATGGCAAACTATACAATTGCAAAGAAAGGAAGTTATGATTTCACAACCGAACATTATTTCGGATTACAACAC
Source organism: Octonoba sinensis (assembly GCA_038502835.1). Lineage (NCBI taxonomy): Eukaryota > Metazoa > Arthropoda > Arachnida > Araneae > Uloboridae > Octonoba > Octonoba sinensis. Next base: position 83,462,088 of record CM076605.1, on the reverse strand, counting down.
GCATATGGGAGGTGTCAACTTGCATGACATGTCATAGCTAATTACCGCATAAACATTCAAGGAAAGAAAAGGTGGTGGCCTCGAGTATGCCTCAGGTTGTTCGAGTTAGGAAATATTCGTGTGTTCGATTTTGTTACGAGTGAAATGAAAATCAACAGCCTTGCATAGACAGTTGTAGATTGGTTTATTTTGTCAAGGGGTTTGCATGATTTATGTGCAACAAAATCACTGAGGAATAAATTTGGTTGCTGATGCTTGGAGATATATTTAAAAGAGACAATATAAATAAATGTTCTGCAAGAATGGTTAAGCGACAGATGCAAAAGGAGCAAGAGCTACCAGGATTCACAACAGTGTCAGACTGTTGGAACGCATACAATCGTTTTCAGACAAAGATATACATTCATCAGATGAAGTTTGCCCATCCATGTATCAACCAGAGTCGACTGATGAAACAATTCCGAATACAGAATAAAAAATTCACATCCATCAGATGAAGATTTGTACATCCATGTGTCAACCATAGTCGACTGATAAAACAATTCGAAATACAGAATAGAAAATACGTTTTCCAGATCTAGGTACTTGTTCTATAAGGGTAGTCATATTCAGCCACAAAACATCCATAATTCAAAGAGATACTTAATAAAAAATTTATGATTATTTATAAAAAAGAAACTAGTTTGTAAGTTAATACCTATAAGTAAGTTGAAAATAAAATATACCCTTACTAAAACCTTCAGAATTAATGAAAAGAAGTAATGCTATTTTCAAATATTGTATTTTTAGCAAAAATTACCTTTCTTACCAACCATGACTAACAACTGGTATACGCTAACAAAAATGCTTTTTCGACAATTAAAGGGTTTCATTAAAAAAATCGTCCGAGTACTTTCCTGCCAACCAAACAGACTTTTGCCGCTTCATCATGCTTGAAATTCTGGAAAAATCCCGACGCATTGACAAATGTTGCCTGCTAAGGTAATAAAACGTCAATGTAGTACAGGGAAGTTGGAGCGACAACTAACAAATAAATGAACCTGATCAGAGAGTGGTGACGGATTTTTAAATTTTTCTGTTGCGTGAGCTTACATTCTGTGTTCAGTGTTAATGATTAGCGGTATAAATTCCAAGAGTAACGTTTTATCTGATAAATATTGTTTTCGTTTTTTCGCCACAACTTCATTATTAAAAAAAAAAACTGGCACGCTCATGGCACAAATTAAGTACATTAGGGAAAAATTGCTGCACTTTCTGCGTCTTCCCCAAAACTAATGGCGCACCCCGTCAAATATTGTAGAGAGCTCCATTTTCAAGAGTGATCCCCAAAAATAGGACTAAGACCCGCTTAAAACTCACCACTAAAAAACTCCTATGCAAAAATCAATCCCCTCCTCGTGAGCTCTTCTGCTTTTTGCGGATTTGAGGATTATATTAAAATTGGAAAAACATGCACAGAGGGGATAGTGTTCGGCAACTACTCGTCAAAAAGTCGTTTTCTACCAACTACCATTCCCCAAATTTTAAACTTCGCATGTAATCTCTTCCCACCATATTTTGTTTTAAGTTTAAGGGAACAAGTTCTATATGTATATATAAGTTTTTAAATTAAGATTATTGGTTTCATCAAAGGAGGGGAGACAATTTAAAAAAAGCAATCATTTTGTTTTGCTTTGGAAAGAGACTGGCGAAAATTATATGTTCAGTCTGGATTTCATACTATCTGTTCTGTTTGTTTGATTGTTTGGAAAAGTTATAAAAAGAAACGATTTTTTTAAATGTTGAACATGGCAACTGATTATGAAAGTTAAACAAAGAAACATTTTATTTCAACAGATTACTCACTCACAGGTGCGCGGACAAATTGATTTGTGAAACATTACTATTTGCTAAATCTCTTTTACTTTGTGGATGACGAAATTAATTTGTTACGTTTCCATTTTTTTTATCGTTGTTTGTTTAGTTTTTGTTGTTAAATAAAGGGGTTTACCCTTAATATCAATTTAAAATTCTCCCTCTGCCCAACCCCCTTGCATAAACAGAATGTCTTTGCAACGCGCATGCTTTAGATTATATTCTTTCAAATTGTGTTGAAGGCTTCTGTTTTATGGTATCCTAAACGCATGCATGGTATTAGAGTAGAAGTAAAGCTTCCCTATAATGAAGATCTGGTCTTTAAATGAAACTTCATCGTGCATGTGCTGGTTCAGGCGCCATTTATTGAGTATATAGAAAGCTTTTCCTAATTTGAGATACCATAAGACACAAGCCTTCAACACAATTTGACAGAATATATAATCCAAAGCATGCGGGTTACAAAGATGTGTTGTTAATGAACGGGGCAGAGGGAGAATTTTAATTTGATATTAAGGGTAAACCCCTTTATTTAACAACAAACTAAACAAACAACGATAAAAAAAATGGAAACGTAACAAATTAATATCTTCATCCTCAAAGAAAAAGAAAGTTAGCAAATAGTAATGTTTCACGAATTAATTTGTCCGCGCACCTGTGAATAATCTGTTTAAATAAAATGTTTCTTCGTTTAACTTTCATAATCAATTGCCATGTTCAACATAAAAAAAATCGTTTCTTTTTGTAAGTTTTCGAAACAATCAAACAAACAGAACATATAGTATGAATCCAGACTGAACAGATAATTTTCGCCAGTCTCTTTCCAAAGCAAAACAAAAATATTGCTTTTTTTTTATTTGTCTCCCCCTCCTTTGATGAAACCAATAATCTTTATTTAGAATAATATATAGACATATAAAACTTGTTCCCTTAAAATAAAATATGGTGGGAAGAGATTACATGCGAAGTTTAATTTTATTAAACAAATACATATATTAAAATAAAAGTTTAAATTTGGAGAAAAATATTTTGTCTTTATTCATATTCTATTTATATATTAATTGTACAGTGTTATTTGGAAATATTCAATCTTTGAATGTTTAACAGGAATTTCTTTAAAATTGTTTCAATGACTAAAAACAACATTGAGTTGAATTATTAGGATTAAATATTTAAGAACAAGTTTAAAAATGAAAATTGAAATGAATTGTACTTAAAAGTAGTTAACTAGCAGTTAACTACTTTTGGAGAACAGCTAACTACTAGTTACAACTAGTCTCAGAAAAAAGTAGTTAACTCCTTTTTGACGAGTAGTTGCCGAACACTACTAGATATGCACTGTGAAGCAATTTTTTGAGGGGCATTGGAAACTACAACAAGAAGTTCCGTCTAGAACTATACGAGCCTACTTTCCCGTATACACCGAATTCAAATTTATAATCTAGCTATCTCTCTCTCTCTGTCTTTCTCGTTTAGCTTTAGTTCTTAATTGCTTCAAATATACCTTTTTCAACGGTTAATGCATATTCATTCAATCATTATTTATTAAGTCATTCATGTATTTATTCACTCATTTATTCATTCATTCTTTTGCCTATTCATTTAATCATTCATTAATTAAAAAATATTCTTGAAAATCCCGATAAAAAAATTTCATAGGAAAATAGGCTCGTTAGTTCTGGATGAACTTTCTATTTGTACATGTTCTACGTCATAAGAGCTTTCGATAAAGTTTGTTCCAAGCAAATCGGTCCGGTAGATCAGAAATTATATAGGATTGAAATTTCCCCGAAGGCGGTATGTTAATTTTTTTTGAACTGTTCAAAAATGAACAAAAATTGTTCAAATCAATATTTCACGCCAAGAACTTCTACCAGTGAGCTTGTTCATGGGAAGTTATATCTTGTACCCAGAGTTTACTTAATTTGCTTCATTTTCACCCATAATGCAAAAATAATTTTTCCAATCGGACATTTCGTTCAAAAGTTATTAGGGGGGGGGGACAGACCGACAGACAGACAGACCGACCGACAGACCGACCGACACACTTTTTCCCCATCTCAAAACCCTACTTTCAAATTTTTTATTTTTCAATCTTTATTTAATTACTTAACTTATTTTTGACTTTTCTTGATTTCTAACGATATTTTCACGATACATTAAGCCTTCTTTCATGTTTTAATACTATTTTTTTTTACTTTTACGGGAAAATAGGCTAAAAAGGATGCAAAGGGTAGTCTGTCCCCCTTTCAGTTTATTCTACACTTGAGCAATTCCATTTCTTGTGGAATTACATATTTTACTGAAGAAATGCAATTCAGGTGATTACATTAAAGCAATGTTCAATAAAACATGCATTTTTTTCCTTTGCGTCACATTGTTAATAATTAAAAGGAGACAAATTATAGTTCAGCTTTGGTATAACTTGCAAAATTTGTTGGTTTCAGATCTCCCATTTCAGTGTCACACCTTGCTTTGGCTTCTCTGACTCGCATCTCTCAACGCTTCCCTGTTGCGATCTTCAGCAAACTGTAGTTAACAGTGCGTGCTTATAACAGTTACACGGCTTATAACAGTTGTTGAAGATATTATTTGATATTCGTTTTTTTATCCATCATGTCAAATAGTAAGAGAAGAAAATTAGGTGATGAAAACAGAACATTTAATGTAGAATGGGTGTTAGATTTTTTCTTTACTGCTGAGAAAGATAAAATGATGTGTTTGTTGTGCAATACAGTTTTAAATACTTTAAAAAAAGCGAACGCAAATAAACACTATTTGACTCATAAAGAACATAAATATTTCGCTTTAGAAGGTGAATCACGAAAAGCTGCACTTCAAAAGTTGAAAAATGAGAAGCATCATCAGCAGGCATCTTTTAGTGCCTTTGTAAATCAAAATTCCGCTGCAGTTGCTGTTACGTATAAAATAGCACATATACTTGGAAAAAGGGGCAAACCATTTAGTGACATTGAAATAATTAAAGAATGTATTGTTGAAGCAGTGAGTATGTTAGATCCAAGAAATGTCGACAAATACAAACAATTACCTCTTTCAAGAAGAACTGTAACAGATCGACAGCACGAATTAGCGCAAAATGTAACAGAGCAACTTCATACAATTATACAAAATGAAGATGTTTATTTTTCAATTGCTTTAGATGAAAGCACTGATAAAACAGATTCGGCACAAGTTTTATATTTTATTCGTGCTATAACTAAAGATTTTCAATGTTACGAAGAACTACTTGCGTTGGGTACACTAAGTGGAAGAACTCGCGGAGCCGATATTTTCGAAAACTTCAAAGAAGTATGTAATAAATTACAATTGAATGTCAGTAATTTAGTCAGTGTCTGCACCGATGACGCACCTTCCATGAGAGGCAAAAAAGAAGGATTCGTTGCTTTGTTAAAAAAGGAAAACTTAAACTTGAAAAAATTGATATCATTTCACTGCATTTTGCATCAGCAAAATCTACCATTTTGCAAGACACTCTGGATAGAACCATTGCCATTGTCAACTATATTCGCGTAAATGCAATGCGTCATCGTGAATTTCGGCAGATGCTCTCTTTAGATGAGGAAACGTATAGTGTTGACCTACCATACTACTGCAAGGTTCGCTGGCTATCAACAGGTCAGGTTTTGATAAAAGTTTTGTCTTTACGACGACAAATTTTAAACTTTTATCAAGAACAAGGAAAAGAATGTGATCTATCAGATGAAGTATTTCTCAGAAACCTTGCATTTTTGTCTGATATGATGACAAAACAAAACAATTTAAATATTTGCCTGCAAGGTGAAACGAGGTATATTTATGAAATGTGGCAAAAGATCCAAGCGTTTAGAAAAAAAATTATCATTTTTCAAAACATTGCTTTGTCGATCGGAAATATCTGCAGAACACTTCCCGGAGCTAGCTAAAATGTTAAATGAGCAGAACTGTGAAAATAAAATATTCGATGAATATGTAGTTGGATTGCTTAACAGAAGAGTATACTAAAAGATTTTCTGATTTTGACGAGCACACTCCTGCTATGAAACTGGCATTTGAACCACATTTAATAGATATATCCGAGGCTCCTGCAGTACTACAAATGGAGTTAATTGATTTAGGGGAAGATAGTATCATCAAATCCCTTTTTAACGCTAAAAAGGATTCCATAGAAATCTGGAAAAATGGTGTTGAATATCCATGCCTTCGAGAACATGCTCGCCGTTTACTTTCCTGCTTTGGAAGTACCTACTGTTGCGAGACAACATTTTCTCTCATGTCAAAAATAAAAACAAATTTAAGAACGCAAATTACAGATGCACATTTAGAGGATCAATTAAAGCTGTGTGTTACGAAGCTTGATCCAAATATACAATTACTGTCAAACAAAAAACAAAGCCAAATAAGTCACTAATTTAGTGAATAAAAAAATATTTTTTATTGTATTTTTTATAATATTTTTATACTATTTTATATGTATATTATATTTAAAATTTTGTAGTATTATATTTTATTTTTTCTATATAATGCAATAAATTGTTAAATCTATAGAAAAACTATAATAATTTCACAAAAGTCACTTTCTTAGGTCAATCAGCTTATGCGGCCTCTCTTATTGCTGCCTAATTTAAATGTGGCCTCTAATGGTAAAAAGGTTCCCCACCTCTGGTATAGAAGCTTCGTTTAGAGTGAAAAGTCCACAAAGTTAAAATTATTTAAGTTTTAGTGGAAGGTAACTTGTTGGTTTGTTGTTTTTGTGCATCATGTCTCGTGGTCTGTACAAGGTAAGTTCATTGAATTATTTTTCATATTAATTTTGATTTTTTTTACTTTGAAAAATATTTTTCACATTTCTTATGTTCTGTAGTTTTAAAAAATTGTTTAAGTTGTTTGATTACCACTGTTTTTGGAAAAATACGAGCTAAAAACTGAAGGTTTCATATATGCTACTTCATGAAATTAGGGTAGTTGTTGACATGATCAGTTGTTACTTACTTTTGAATATATATATATATATATATATAGGTTTTTTTTTTTGTTGTTTCATTGACTTTTATATTTTATAAAAAATGTTCATTAAAATAATATTTGTACGTAGCATAATTTTTTTTGACTTATACTACCTTTATCGTGTAACACAAATACAACAAGCCTCATGAGCCAGTGACCCCAATCTCATGCAGTAGCATATATGCTACCTTTTATAAAACTCTAATTAATTTCTGAACTAATTAGGTTAGAAAGGTTATGATACTAAATAATCTTTATTTTAGCTGTAAAAATACAGAAAAAAATAAAAAATAAAAAAAATAAAATAAAAAAAATCGTGGGTCATGAGAATAAGGGTTAATAATGGAGTAGTTAGCATATTTTCCTCTTAGACGTATGTTACATAGTCTAGTTAGCCCGAAAATCCAGTACCAAGTGGCTCACCTTTTTGCTCAGGATGAATCCAGTTCCTGTACATTATTGTAATATGCTTCGTTACATGACAGCTATAAAAAAGAGTGCGTCTTTTCTTCTCGAAAGCCCCCCTACCAATCCATCTTAACTTCCTGGATAGCAGCAAGTCTAGTGCAAAACACTCCATTTTCTCAATCCCCAATTGTAGATTTTTGCACTGATAGAGAGTGCATATAATATTCCAAAAACAAAATCTCAAATTCATTGGTCGAATTCCGTAAAGGCAGTCCAGTCAGGCATTCACTTCCTTAGACTTCACAGCAGGGTAGGTTATTACGGGGTAGGGTTGTTAGCCCAACCCCCAACCTGAAGGTCCAGTACCCTGATATAATCCCCAGGTGGTAGGGTGCCCGACTATACCCCGGGATGCTGGGTACCCATTTTAGTCGCTTTTAACGACATACATGAGCTACAATGAGGCTATTCTTTCACACCTGGTCAGCTCACGGGTGGGCCGTAACAATATTGAATTGAAATAACGAACGGCAGTCATGTTTCGTTCTATTATAGATAAATTAACACAATTCATGATAGGAATTAAATATTAAATTAATAATAGTATTTATCAGATAATAGCGATAAAGCAATGCAGCATGTTTTCTTTTTAATAAATGCACTCACTGCGTGCAGGCCTGTACTTGTGCTCCCTGTATTTGCATTCCAGGGATATAAAGTATGAGCTGAAGGGGTAAAACATCTTGCAACGAAATTTGATGCTATAAGTAATTTCCCTGAACCAAAAACATTTAATAGCACAAGACGATTTATTAGGCACGGTAAATTTCTATCATAGGTTCATACCAAACTGTTCGAAATTGCAACAACCTTTAACTGCATTACGCAGTGGGATCCGAAAGAACTCCAAAAAAGAAATAACCTGGTCAGAAGAAACAAAACATTCCTTCTAAGCCTTAAAAGATGCTCTTAGCCATGCCCCCCTCCCCCTTCAGCATATCTCTCCGAAAAAGATCAGATAACCCTGATAACAGATGCCTCTAATACTGCCATGGGAGGAGTCTTTCGTTCTTCACATTTACTCTTGCAAATGCGAAATTTTAGCAGGTAGTAAAGTACATGAAACATGATGAACTATTGAGAACTTTATAGACGCAGCTTTTACCTCTTCCCATGCAGAAAATTATTTCAGCTTGTAAAGATTCCTTGAGTGATTTAGCTCTAATAGCTGATAAAATACATGAAGTATCTTAATCCCTCATTATGCATCAACATCGGTTTCCGAAACAAACACAATAGCGGCAGGAAGAGTTTCAGAAAATTAAAACCGAGCTAAGAATAATATCAAATTCTCTCAAAAATAGGCAAGAACGAGGAAAGTCCACCTCTCACAAGAGATCTTGGGGGCCGTTCATAAATGATGTCACGTTTTTTCCCCATATATTTGATCCCCCTCCTCCCCTTTGTCACAATATGTCAAACTTCAGTGGACGCTCCCCCCCCCCCTTTGTCACATGTCACGCTATGTTGCATATTGCAGGATGTCACACTTCTTGTTACCCCTCCCCTCCCCTTGTCACACTTTGTCACAATTTCACGAATCTCCCTCCCCCCACGAAGCGTGACATCATTTATGAATAATCCCTCGGTCCCCCCGTTCTACAACTTTGTGTTAGTACTTTTCACGTTTTGGTGAAAAAGTGTTTAAATGCGTCATTTATTCATTCTTTCACTCGCTCATTCATTTACCCACTCATTTATTCATTCATTTATTCACTCATTTATTCGGAAATAGCTTTATAAATCCCGATCAAAAAATTGCATACGAAAATAGGCTCGTTTATCTCTGGTTGAACTTCGTATTTGTACATGTTCTACGTCATAACATCTTTCCGATAAAGTTTGTTTCAAGCAAATCCGTCTGTTAGATCAGGATTTATATTGCACTAGCGGTGCCCGCACGGCGTTGCCCGGGCTGAATTTTAAAAATGTCGCCTACGGCGCTGTCCTTGCTAAGAGTATTAAAAAAATCGCCTGCGGCATAAAGCCTGCATTGTTTGAAAAACATCGTGTGTCTATTTGTCAAAAAAAAAAAAAAAAACACATTAGACATTGTCAATGCTGAAAAAGTAATATAACATGTAGAAGGATCAATTAAGAAAACTTGGGAACAATTCCATCAGTAGGGTCAGATTTGTCACCAGAGGGTATTTAAAACTGCCAAATTGTAGCACGGCGTCATTTGTTGCGTTACTTTTCATCTGGAATGAGTCTTATTAGTCTTGGCGATGATCTTAGATTGATTGCAAGAATGAAATTGCAATATCATATTTATTTTATTTCCCAGCCATGGTGAACTGTTATCTCGCTAGCCGAAAGATAAGTTTTATAATGAAATGAAGCTTTGCTAGCGGTACCATAGAGATGAAATAGTAGGTGATAATATTTATAGTTAAATGATACTGTAAACCATACCTAAAAAACGTATGCACAGTTTTGTTAGTATTCTTTATCGCCGGTTTATCACCAACGCCTAATTAAAAAAGTCAAATTAAAGCGTGTCGTCATTCGCCAAGTTATTTGAAGTCTAGAATAAACTATAGGTCCGTAAAATTTTCGAGGTGATATTTATTTAAATGCTATTGCTAAATCAAGGAAATCGTAAAATCGGGGAGACGGAACTTTTATCAAATTCAATCTCGAATTTAAAAATTATTGCTAATTTGGGAAAAACTTTAAATCGAAAATATGCATTATTATTGTTTTATCTTTATTAAACTGAACTATCCTGAAAAATAAGTTTCATATTGAAACCTTGCGGTACCCGCACGGGGTTGCTCGTGCTGAATTTTAACCGTACCTAAGAAACGTAAGCACAATTTCATTAGTGTGTTCTGATTTATCGCCAATGACTAATTAAAAATTCAAATTGTAGCGTGTCATAGTCGCCGTGTTATTTGAAATCTAGTATAAACCAAACGGGTATTCCTATTCTGGTGATATTTAAATGCTATTGTTAAATCAAGGAAATCGTTACATCGGGGAAACAATACTTTTATCAAGTTCAATCTCGAATTTAAAACCTATTGTTAATTTGAGAGAAACGTTAAATCGAAGGTATGCTTTATTATTGTTTTTCCGTTGAAAACTAAACTGATGTCTCTCTATTTTTAACCGACTTCACAAAGGAAGGAGGTTATACATTCATATTGTATGTATGTCGTTTTTTTTTTGTTTGTTTGTTTGTCCACTCATAACTTCTTACTGGATGAACCGATTTTCATGATTTTCTTTTAATCGATCGAGGGTGGTTTCCCATAGGTGCCATACCTTATTTGACCATATTCGATGATTAGAAAAAAAGTTATGGGCAGAAATGTGGTCATTTTTTTGCTTTTTTATCCACAACTTTTGACTAAATGAACCGATTTTGATGATTTTTTCTTTAATCGATAGAGGGTCGTCTAACTAAAATATTGAACCTCAACTTGACTACATTTGTTTTTTAGAAAAAACGTTATGCGTGAAAAATAAGTATTTTTTCATTTTAATTGAAAAGACTGCGCTCGATTTTTCTTTGTTGGGAAAATTGTTAATAAACATGAAACTCATTGTTAAAAAAGAGTTGGTTGCCATTAAGATGGTAATATTAAAATCAATTATAACAAGAAATAGAATGAAGGCTTCTCTAAAGAAGAAATTAAATCCAATCAGTTTGTTTGCTCTAGTGACCCTTTAAAATCGATTTCAAAACGAATTTTATCATACAAACGTTTTTAGTGTAATTCCCTTAAAAGGTTTCTCCTTTAGAGTATTTATACAAAATGTATTTACACTAAAAAGAATAAAATAAAATAATTTTTTGGAAAAAATAGAACCGACTTCAAACTATAAATTGCGCTAAAAAGTAAAAAATAAAATTATTCTTTAAACAACTTCGATACGACTTTTAAACATAATTCTTGAAGTCGGTGTAAAATTGTGATGGGTTTTGATGCATGATTCTTTTTGTAACTATGAATCAATTACAAATATAAATGGTGTAAAGTTTGCAACAGTTTCAATGTAAAATAACGCATGGCGTAATGATAATTAGACTTATAATTTTGCACCGACTTCAAAAATTATGTTTAAAAGTCGTATCGAAGTTGTTTAAAGAATAATTTTATTTTTTATATTTTAGCGCAATTTATAGTTTGAAGTCGGTTCTATTTTTTCCAAAAAATTATTTTATGAAAAATAAGTTTTATATTGAAATTAAGCTAACACTATTACCCGGAGTTGAGGAAACTGCTAATTATTATTTTTGGACCAAGGTAAGCCTTAAGAAATCGCACTAAAAAGCTTATAACTAGCGTTCAGATTGACTTAGAAACCTAGAACAGATATCATCTTGTGCAGAAAAATTAGCGCTTTCGATCGATTCTTTCATTAACATGTGCAAGGTTTTTTTTCCCTCCCATATTGGGAATTTATGTGGACAATTGATTAAAATTGGAATAAAAAAAGAACTACCTGTAGGATTTTTTTTTCAGAAACCTTCGCAGGAGTGTACTCAACAACTTCCAAAGTTTCAAGGCAATCGGATGAATGGTGTAGTAATGCATAACACACATACATTCATTTTTATATATATAGATGATATTTCCCCGTGGGCGTTACGTTAATTTTTTTTTTTTTTGAACTGTTCAAAAATGAGCAAAAATCTTATGCCCAGAGTTTACATAATCTGCTTTATTTCTGCCCATAGGCGCGAATATTAAGATTTTTTGAACTGTCCAAAATTGAAAGAGAAATAGTTCAAATCAAAAAGTGAAATACGGAAAGGAGATATCCTCACCGAGATCTTTCGAATGCAAAAAAAAAAAAAACGTTTTAATCGGACAATTCCTTCAAAAGTTATAAAGGGGGGGGGGGGGGGAGACAGACCGATCAGCACACATATTTTCCATCTCAAAGCCCTACTTTCAATTTTTTTTATTTTTCAATCTTTATTCAATACTTCACTTATTTTTGACTTTTCTTTTTTTCACGATATTTTTACGGTACATTACGACTTTACTTATTTTTCATATTTTACTTATTTCATATTTTACTTTTTCATATTTTACTTATTTATATTTTACTTATTTGTGTTACTTTTTCGAAAAAGTAGGCTAAAAAACAACTTTTTCAAGGTCAGGCGTCTTCTAATAGAGCTATGCTATAGCAGCCATGAACTTGCGCTGGCTATATTAGTGACCAGAAGTTTTACTGCGCTGTTTGAAATAAAATAAATGAACAGAAAATAATCTCTTTAATATAAGGTAAATGACCCGGTAGTGGACACTGCTATAGTAGTGGACACTTAGATCTTTAAGCTCCTAAAAAAAGCGAATGTAGCATTAAACTTGAATGAAATTATCAGAACCTATAGTGAACGATTCTTAGTGCTGGTTAATAGAACTAAAGTTGGCGTGGAGCATCTATGCAAGTACATGGATCATAATATTTAATAGCTGAGTCCACAACGGTCACATTTGCTGCTCTTTACTAAAGCCGATCCATAAGAAGGTTAGGGATTTGGGGAAAATACATCGGAAAAAAGCGTAACATTATTTATGAATGGTCCCTTAGTCATTTTTAAAATTATTTCTCCAAGTTAACAGCATAAAATAGATGATATTCATTTCTGTTCCCTACTAATGCAAATACGCGTCTTATAAATGCCCACTATAGATACAAATTAAGTGTTTAGTAAATTTGACGTAAAAATCCTAATTTTTCATCAAATAACATTTTATATGTAATTCATTTTTAAAGAAATAGTTGGCGATTAAGCTAAATATGCAAATATTGATGTAAGTCCCTTGAAAAAAAATTTGCCACTTAAAAGAGTATGAAAATTTTCTTAACTGTGTCCACTACCCGGTCATTTACCTTATATATGTATTAAAGCAAATGATGTAATGTTGGACAGTTTGACTAGTGAATGAACACTCAAGCACTTAATTTTCATCCATAACGTTCTTTCTGAAGAACGATTGTAGTCAAACCGATGAACGATAGTTAAGTTAGACGACACGCTTTCGGTTAAAACAAAATCATTAAAATCGGTTCATTTAATCAAAAACGTAAAATAATGTAGGTTATATGTACTAGTACAATTATCTTTTTTTTTTTTTACCGCGTGATATGCATTGTTTGATTTTAATGTAGAAAATTTGTGGCAACAGTGATAATTGCAAGAGTTTTTATTGATCGAGAGATTTTTGAAAGAGGAGTTAGTTTTGAGTTTTGTAATGAGCAAATGGAGCGCTTAGTAGTTGTTAATGGTAATAAATCCATGTTTTCATATATATATATAGTTTGTTTATCTGCATGTTATTGTGTAAATGAAATGTTTTCAGTTTATTTTATTTGAGAAATTTTTAACAAAAGTTATGGAGGAAAAAAAAAAGACTATTTTAGTTCCACACAAAACTTTCTTGCTTCCAATTATCGAATAGGGTCAAACCAAATGATGAGATCTGTGGGAGACCACCCGCGATAGATTAAATGAAGGAATCATCACAATTAGTCCATCCAGTGAGATGTTATCGATTGACAAACAAAAAACAAAGGGAAAAAAACATGCCTGTGTGAAAGGATAACTTTCTCCTTTGGAAAATGGGTTTAAAAGGACGAAAAGATTGAAAAAATTGCGTAAGTGGGCATTTTTTAAAAATCTCTTCCTTTGAAAAAAGACCTTTTTCACCGACTTTCAAAAGGAGGACGGTTATCAATTCATACCGTATAAGGTAAATGACCCGGTAGTGGACACTTCGATCTTTAAGCTCCTAAAATAAGCGAATGTAACACTAAACTTGAATGAAATTATCAGAACCTATAGCGAACGATTCCTAGTGCTGGTTAATAGAACTAAAGTTGGCGTGGGGCATCTATGCAAGTACCTGGATCATAATATTTAATAGCTGCCTCCACAACGGTCACATTTGCTGCTCTTTACTAAAGCCGATCCATAAGAAGGTTAGGGATTTGGGGAAAATATATCAGAAAAAAAGCGTGACATTATTTATGAATGGTCCCTTAGTCATTTTTAAAATTATTTCTCCAAGTTAACACCATAAATTTTTGAATCCATATAGGGTGGTCTCCCATAAGTCTCCTACCTTTGTTTGGCTGTGTACGATAAATTAGAAAAGAAAAAAACTTATGGGCGGAAGTTTAGTATTTTTTTCTTCATCCATAAATTTTGACTAAACGAACCAGTTTTAATGATTTTTTTAAATCGATAGAGGATCGTTTAACTTAAACAATCGTATATGTATGTGACTACAATTGTTCTTTAGAAAGAATGTTATGGGTGAAGAACAAGTATTTTTCTCTTACTTGGAAAGATTTGGGTCGACATTTCTTTGTAGACAAAATTATTGATAAATATAAAACTCATTGTTAAAAAGAGTTTGTGGCCATTAAGCAGTAATATTCAAAGCAATTATAGAAGGCTTTTCTGAAACAAAACTCAAATTCATTTAAGCTCTTTTAAGGCTGAAATTATGTTCTGGACTTTTTGAAATGAACTTCAAAATGCAATTTATCATGCAAACGCTTATTTTTCAGTGGTAGTCACACAAAATGAGTGTGCCGTTTGATATATTTTTTTAAAAAATAGAGCATTCATATTGAAAATGTATTTACACTGAAAAGGATGAAATAAAAAATTAAAAAAAAAAAGTCGACTTCATGTTAAAAATTGCCCCAAAAGGTAAAAAATAAATTCATTCTTTAAAAAACGTCGATCCTACTTTCAAACACATTTTTTGAAGTCGGTGCAAAATTATGACTGATAAAATCTTTTGTAATCATAAATCAAATACAAATATAAATGGCCCAGAGTTTGCAAAAGTTTCAATATTAAGTAACTCATGTTGTAAAAATAATTAGACTAACATAATTTTGTGCCAAATCCTAAAATTATGTTTAAACGCCGTATCGTGTTTTTGCAGAATTAATATATTTTTTATATTTTAGCGCAATTTTTAACTTGAAGTCGGTTCTAATTATCTTTTTAAACATTATTATTATTTATTTTGGACAATTTTAGAGCTTTAAAAAAAAATTTTATTTGCATTTTTAAATTATTTTTCAGATTTTTTTCCAAGCAGTTTTCCCTCTTTCGCTCCTTTTTAATCGACTTCACAAAGGAAGGAGGTTGCACATTCGTACTGTAAGTATGTCGTTTTGTTTGTTTGTTTGTTTGTCCACTCATAACTTCTCACCGGATGAACCGATTTTCATGATTATTTTTAAACCAATCGAGAGTGGTTTCCCATACGTACCTTTGTTTGACCATATTCAATAATTTAAAAAAAAAGTTATGGGAAGAAATGTGGTCATTTTTTTTGTTTTTTTCTTCCATAACTTTTTACTAAATGAGCCAATTTTGATGATTTTTTCTTTAATCGATGGAGGGTCGTCTCAAATATCGCACATCAATTTGACTTCATTTGTTTTTTAGAAAAAACGTTATGGGGGGAAAAATAAGTATTTTTTCATTTTAATTGGAAAGGCTTGGCTTAATTTTTCTTTGTTGGAAAAATTGTTAATAAGCAGGAAACTCCTTGTTAAAAAAGAGTCTCCTGCCGTTAAGCTGTAATATTAAAATCAATTATAACAAGAGTTTGACTGAAGGCTCTTCTCTGAAGAAAAAATTAAATCCAATCAGTTTGTTTGCTTTAGTGACCTTTTAAAATCGGTTTCAAAACGAAATTTATCATACAAACGGTTAGTTTTTAGTGCATTTCCTTTCAAAGAAGGTGTCCCCTTTGATATGGATTTTTTTTAATGGAGTATTTACATAAAAAATCGATTTATACTAAAAAGAATAAAATAAAATATTTTTTGAAAAGAAATAGAACCTACTTCAAACTATAAATTGTGCTAAAAAGTGAAAAATAAATTAATTCTATAAACAACATCGATACGACTTTTAAACATATTTCTTGAAGTCGGTGCAAAATTATGATAGTCTAATTATAATTATACCATGCGCTATTTTACATTGAAACTGTTGCAAACATTTACCATTTATATTTGTAAATCATTCGTGGTTACAAAAGTAATCATGAAAAAACATCCATCATAATTTTGCATCGACTTCAAAAATTATGTTTACAATTCGTTTCAATGTTTAAAGAATTAATTTATTTTTCACTTTTTAGCGCAATTTATAATTTGAAGTCGGTTCGATTTTTTCCAAAAAATATTTTATTTTATTGCTGTTTCATTGATGCATCCGTTACTAAGTTACTAATTTACATTTTGTGTAAGACTTTTTTACGTGACCCTCTGATCAGGGCAGGGCCCCTCTCTATCCTCCATCTGACGGTCAAAGTAGAAGAATACGAAATGAAATCATATGCCATCGGTCCAGCAGGCCCACAATTAGGGGCTTAGGAGGGGGCAATCGAGCCTCCTGGATTTGAGAATATAGGACCGTCTATAAAGGATGTCACATTTTCCCCCCATATATCCCCTCCCCCGCTTTGTCACAAAATGTCACACTTCAACATAACCCCTCTCCCTTTGCACACGCCACGCTTTGTGCTATAACCATGACGTCACACTTCTCGTCACCCCCTCCCCTTGTCACAATTTCACGACCCCCCTCCCCCCTCGAAGCGTGACATCATTTATAAATGATCCCTATAATATTTTATCAATTCGCATGTATTTTGTTGTTTTTTTTAGTGTAATATATAAGGAGAATATACCCTCCCCCCCCCCAGGGAAATTCGAATTACGGGCCTGCATCGGTCCCGCAAAAGGGCAAGGGTGCTTTCCGCCTGCAAAACTACCCTCTTGCGAATCTGTCCCCCCCCTCCCCTCGTGCGTCATTGATTCA
Source organism: Octonoba sinensis (assembly GCA_038502835.1). NCBI lineage: Eukaryota > Metazoa > Arthropoda > Arachnida > Araneae > Uloboridae > Octonoba > Octonoba sinensis. The sequence goes on along the minus strand of CM076605.1, from coordinate 83,444,936 downwards.
CCGCCGTCAGCGCTGCTGTTCCGCCAGCGCTCTTTGCGGCCGCACAGCCGGCAAGGCAAGCAGTCGTCCGCCATGTTAGCTGCGAGAAAGTACGGCCTGAGAGCTTCCATTTTCTTCTCCTCCTGAATCAACCGATATATCATTCCGAACAGGATATCTTGCGATCGAGAACCTCAACAATGGACGCACTGATGGCCATTGTTCGGTGGAAATAAACAAATAAAAAAAAACAGTCGGCCTGTTTTCTCCTCTGTGGTAGTGGCCATTGACAGCAGCCGCGACGGTCGGAGTTAAATGGAACCGGCCGTGTTTTCCTGAAGATTGGTGTGTTTGATTTTTCTGCAGTGTTTATAAACATTCAATTGTGAGATTTGTGCAAAAATTATTCCATTACAATGCATCGGCTAATACACCGTATGGATATAATACTCATCATACTGGGTTATTAAGCCTAATGCAATTTGATTAAATATCCCTCAGTGTTTACAGTTGTCACCGGCACACTCCAGGAGCTAGCTCCAAACACAAATGGGAATTTTATAACACCGAGTTAAGTAAACTTACTTAAAAATCATGGTGATTCGATCAAAACCAAAGATGTTTCGGGTACATAGAAAAATCTTCGCTGTGTGCAGTGCATTAGTTTTGAAATCTGATATTAAATATTGAATTAGTGCGCAAGACAAACGTCACGATGTCTGCATATTCGCCAGACGACCGCATCAGAGAACTAGAACAAATGTTCCTTGGTGGTCCTATAATTGCTAATGGCAAAAGTTTTAGTATAGAAACGTTATTAGACGTCTTGCTGTTATTGTATGACGAGTGCTGTAACTCTTCCCTTCGACGTGAGAAGACTGTCTCCACCTTCATTGAAAACGGTGAGTAATGATTATCAAATAACAATTGAATTATGAATAAAAGTATCTGAATTTATATATATACATCAGGGGTTGCGCCAGAGGAAATTCAGGTCCGTTTTCGGATCCTTCACAAATTTCCAGTTAATCAAAACGAACCCTTCACAAAATTCCAATCAATCAGAAAGTACCCTTCATAAAATTCCAATCAATCAAAACGGACCCTCCGAAAAACTCCCAAAGAATAATTTATTATATTAAGCAGAATAATTTATTAAATAAGCGGCAATAAATAACAAAAATTTTCTTATCACTGTATGTTTAAATTTTGAATTTTTACAAAAAATATTTGCACTTTCACAAAAACGTTTTTAAAATTCACAAAAAACAAAAAAAAAAAAAAAACCGGACCCTGTAAAAAAGGCTGGACCGCCCCTCTCTACATAACTAGCATTGAATATATATATTTTTTTGCATTGAATTTCTATGTGTGGTAGCCCCACAGTTTTTCATCACATTTGACCTTAAATGCAATATTGGTGTTTTATACTAAAGTGAATTTTTTAATCTTAATATTATGTTGCCAAAAAAAAAAAAGCACACAACTGTTTCATTAGAAGATAGTATAATAAATGAGAAATTTAATCTGCATTAAAAAATTACTTTCACGTAATGAATGTATGGTATACCACTCATTATGAATTTTCATTTTTCCTAGAATTATATTATGTCAATAACATATGTATAATGTATATATTTGCTGAAAATATTTCGTATATTATGCACATGAATGAATGTGTATTACAATTTATCTAATCATTACAATGTAATTTTTCAGGTACACATTTGAAAAATTCTTTTGAGATCCAGTAATTAATTGAATTGCCATGATTGGGTTTTAAAAAAATTTGCTTTAAAAAACTAAAAATGAATAATTTAAACGGATAAATAATAATACGTTACACTACCTATAAATTTAAACCTATTATAGGCTATAATAGGTTGAAGTAATGTCTATTAAATGTTAGTCTCTAATCTTTTAATCATTTTAGTATTTTTGTTTATTTGCTAAGTACTTAGCATTACAATAAAAATTTCCTAAATGCAAAATATGATTCTATCTTTAAAAGCTATGACACCATGTTTTCTGATGGGGTGTCATTTAGAATTTTTTTAGGGAGCACTGATGATGAATTATTTAGGTATTTGAGGTTGAGTGATTTTCTTTTCGTATTATCTGTTAATTTTGAGTTGCCCCAATCCTCTCTTAGCTCTCATATTCCGAGGGCTTAAAATGTGATACTAGTATTTGTGAGTGATATTAATTACATGAATCTTATATGACTATAGGAGTTTGGGGAGGGGGCGGCATTAGGATTTTTGATGTGATTTTTTTGGTGGGGCATAAGACAATGAAGCAAAGTCACTGCAATAGAGATTGAGTATATTTTGTATGTTTAAAATGAGCAGTGTTGTTTTTCTCATAAGTTTTACTATTTTAAATTTGCACTTACCTTTATAAATTACAAATCAAAAATTTTATAGCACATTATCTAATTATACAAAAATAGAGGAATTCAAAGCATTTTGAGATAAATGTAATTAAAGCATTAATTTTTAAATATAAATGGTATACTAGTTGATAAAACAGCTGCACATCTTATTGTAATTCAAATTTGTTGAAATAAAACTTCATTTTGTAAACTTATTTTTTTGTATTCGAAGAATCAAGCTTTACATTATTTTTTACCACACATTTGATTATGTTCACTGTAGGTTTAAATTATTTCCATGGCATTTATATAACCAAAACAATATATTCTTTAATTAAAAATAACAGTTCATTCAAGTTCTTCAATTGTTTAATACTTTTTCTTTTTTGAAACATTTGGCATAAAATAATTTTTTCTTTTATTGATTATGCAAGAGCTTTCAATTATACAAAGTTATTAGCAGAGGTGTAGTGATGGGGAAAAAAGTGGGGGACGCATACATATTACAAATATCAAAAAGTGGGGGAGTGCTTATGTTAAAAATTCAAAACAAGTGGGGGATGCTTATGTTAAAGTAGGGGATGCTGTCCCTCTGTGCCCCCTCGGCTACACCACTGGTTAGTAGTAACTTTTATTACTTTTGACAAATAATCCCATTCTAATTAAAAAAGGTAATTTTATCTTTGGTAATGCAACTTGTAGAGAAAATTAGTTAAGGGAAAGGGCAACATTGTATGAACCCAACTTTCTTCCTGGAGCAAGGGGAGGGTTTTCATGTATGTATGACATACTTTTCTCCACCGGACTCCTACATCTTTGCCGAGGCCTTAGGATTGCTTTCTCTTGGAGCTGGTAGTATGTATAACATACTAGGTTTAGTGCTGTTGTAAAAAAAGTATTTGGGGGTAGGGGTCCCCGGGACTGTCATTTCTAAATTTTCCAGGGTAATGCAACTTGTAGAGAAAATTAGTTAAGGGAAAGGGCAACATTGTATGAACCCAACTTTCTTCCTGGAGCAAGGGGAGGGTTTTCATGTATGTATGACATACTTTTCTCCACCGGACTCCTACATCTTTGCCGAGGCCTTAGGATTGCTTTCTCTTGGAGCTGGTAGTATGTATAACATACTAGGTTTAGTGCTGTTGTAAAAAAAGTATTTGGGGGTAGGGGTCCCCGGGACTGTCATTTCTAAATTTTCCAGGGTAATGCAACTTGTAGAGAAAATTAGTTAAGGGAAAGGGCAACATTGTATGAACCCAACTTTCTTCCTGGAGCAAGGGGAGGGTTTTCATGTATGTATGACATACTTTTCTCCACCGGACTCCTACATCTTTGCCGAGGCCTTAGGATTGCTTTCTCTTGGAGCTGGTAGTATGTATAACATACTAGGTTTAGTGCTGTTGTAAAAAAAGTATTTGGGGGTAGGGGTCCCCGGGACTGTCATTTCTAAATTTTCCAGGGTAATGCAACTTGTAGAGAAAATTAGTTAAGGGAAAGGGCAACATTGTATGAACCCAACTTTCTTCCTGGAGCAAGGGGAGGGTTTTCATGTATGTATGACATACTTTTCTCCACCGGACTCCTACATCTTTGCCGAGGCCTTAGGATTGCTTTCTCTTGGAGCTGGTAGTATGTATAACATACTAGGTTTAGTGCTGTTGTAATAAAGTATTTGGGGGTAGGGGTCCCCGGGACTGTCATTTCTAAATTTTCCAGGGTAATGCAACTTGTAGAGAAAATTAGTTAAGGGAAAGGGCAACATTGTATGAACCCAACTTTCTTCCTGGAGCAAGGGGAGGGTTTTCATGTATGTATGACATACTTTTCTCCACCGGACTCCTACATCTTTGCCGAGGCCTTAGGATTGCTTTCTCTTGGAGCTGGTAGTATGTATAACATACTAGGTTTAGTGCTGTTGTAAAAAAAGTATTTGGGGGTAGGGGTCCCCGGGACTGTCATTTCTAAATTTTCCAGGGTAATGCAACTTGTAGAGAAAATTAGTTAAGGGAAAGGGCAACATTGTATGAACCCAACTTTCTTCCTGGAGCAAGGGGAGGGTTTTCATGTATGTATGACATACTTTTCTCCACCGGACTCCTACATCTTTGCCGAGGCCTTAGGATTGCTTTCTCTTGGAGCTGGTAGTATGTATAACATACTAGGTTTAGTGCTGTTGTAAAAAAAGTATTTGGGGGTAGGGGTCCCCGGGACTGTCATTTCTAAATTTTCCAGGGTAATGCAACTTGTAGAGAAAATTAGTTAAGGGAAAGGGCAACATTGTATGAACCCAACTTTCTTCCTGGAGCAAGGGGAGGGTTTTCATGTATGTATGACATACTTTTCTCCACCGGACTCCTACATCTTTGCCGAGGCCTTAGGATTGCTTTCTCTTGGAGCTGGTAGTATGTATAACATACTAGGTTTAGTGCTGTTGTAAAAAAAGTATTTGGGGGTAGGGGTCCCCGGGACTGTCATTTCTAAATTTTCCAGGGTAATGCAACTTGTAGAGAAAATTAGTTAAGGGAAAGGGCAACATTGTATGAACCCAACTTTCTTCCTGGAGCAAGGGGAGGGTTTTCATGTATGTATGACATACTTTTCTCCACCGGACTCCTACATCTTTGCCGAGGCCTTAGGATTGCTTTCTCTTGGAGCTGGTAGTATGTATAACATACTAGGTTTAGTGCTGTTGTAAAAAAAGTATTTGGGGGTAGGGGTCCCCGGGACTGTCATTTCTAAATTTTCCAGGGTGTATATATTCAATTCAAAGTATAGGTGAAAAGCAACAAAATACATAAACAAATGCATTGTGTTTCTATGAGTAGGGGGTCATTTGAATTCCCTGATTGCCAAATGTAGGCCAGTTTGACCCAAAAGCTCCTATGGTGCTGCTGATTGTTCAATTCCTTGACCACCCAAATGTGGGCCAGTTTAACCCCCAAAGCTCCTACAGTGCTGCGGATATTGTTCAACTCCTGTTTCTCACTTGTTAAATCTCTATTCTTTTTCTACTGTGACGTGATTGTTTTTCCTTCTTTTCAATTTTGTTCATAATAATATTTCAATTTCTCGTTTGTAATATCTGTCAAAACCTATTCCCCAAGTAGAAAAAGGTAATCCCAGACTTCCTTTTTTCCTCAAGCCCCATGAAGAAACATCTAGTTACTGTGACAAGAAATAGGGATTTATGCATGGAAAAGAGGCCATTTTCCCCACCTGTGCTTTCAGTTGGATAAAATGGCAAATATGTTTTTTGAAGTGAAGAGATAGAGATATGGGTAATATGTAATAGGATATGTATAAATCTATAGGTAGATATGTAGAAAAGATTAAAGAAAGAAAATATTGCATAATTATCTAAGAGGATGCATGGAAGAATAAATACAAAAATAATTGGTTGCAAAAAGAAGTACGAAACCAATACAATGTGTTTTAATGAATGAGAAGGTGGGGGAGGGGGCAGTTGTGCTGCAGAGTTTTTATTTTAAAAATGTTCATAACAAATAAATGTGTCCCATTTTTAAAAATAAAATCTTATCAAAATATATTATTATATTCAAAATAAAAATATTTAAGGTTTTTTTGAATATAAGTAGAACATTTTTTTCAAATAAAAAACTGAAAGCATAACTTTTTTTTGAAATGAATAATATTTCTCATGGAATAATTACAAAATAAGCAGTTTTGTCTAGAACTTATACGAGCCTACTTTTCCGCATAGACCAACTTCAAATTTATAATCTAGCTATCTCTCTTTCTCGTTTAGCTTTAGTTCTTAATTACTTCAAAAATACATTTTTCAACGGTTAATATATATTCATTCACTCATTAATTGATTAATTCATTCATTCCCTCATTCAAGTATTCATTCATTCATAAATAACCTTAAATCCAGATCAAAAAAATTTCACAGGTAAATAGGCTCGTTTAGGGGGGGAGGAGAGGGAGGAACATGCTTAATTTTGCAATCGATTTTTCGACCATTTTCCGGTAAGCTATTGTTCTGAAACTTTACATATAGCTCAGAACCAGATGACAATGGAATATTCTACCACGGAATATTCTACCACTTTTATTATGATTTGATGAGTTTCTGAAGTATTTCCAATAAAATTAAATTAAATATGGCGTTTAGTTCTGAAAATTGCCAACAAAATTCAGTAGCGGCGCTGCGATCGTCACTATTCAACTTTTTTTTTTCGCGCAAGAAAAACGTTGTTTTTTATATTTATGTAAATTTTGATTGTTTTGAGTTCTAGGTTTATTTGACATGACGCTGGTCCTGTTGTGTTTAAAAGCCCTTCTGCTGTTTTAGAGCACTCTAGCAACTTATTTCACTAATGCTGCGCCTCACAAGATGCGCAAAATTACGCCATCGTGCCAACGACGTTTAGAAAAATGCCCGTTTTTAGCCTACTTTCCCGTAAAAGTAAAAAAAAATAATAATAAAGCATGAAAGAAGGCTTAATGTATCGTGAAAATATCGTTAAAAATCAAGGAAAGTCAAAAATAAGTGAAGTAATTAAATAAAGATTGAAAAATAAAAAATTTGAAAGTAGGGTATTGAGATGGGGAAAAAGTGTGTCTGTCTGTCTGTCTGTCGGTCTGTCCCCCCCAATAACTTTTGAACGAATTGTCCGATTGGAAAAATTCTTTTTGCATTCGAAAGATCTCGGCGAGGACATCTCATTTCTATATTTTACTTTTTGATTTGAACATTTTTTTGTTCAATTTTGAACAGTTCAAAAAAATTTAACATTAGCGCCTATGGGCAAAAATGAGGCAAATTATGTAAACTCTGGGTACAAGATCCATGTTCCAATGAACAAGCTTACTGGAAGAATCTCTTGGCGTGAAATATCAATTTGAACAATTTTTGTTCATTTTTGAACAGTTCAAAAAATTAACACAGGGCTTACGGGGAAATTTCAACCCTATATAAATCCTGATCTAACGGGATGATTTGCTTGGAACAAACTTTATCGGAAAGCTCTTATAACGTAGAACATGTAGAAATAGAAAGTTTATCCAGAACTTACGAGCCTATTTTGCTATGAAATTTTTTGATCGGGATTTTCAAGGATATTTCTCAGTGACTCAATGAGTGAAATAATGAATGAATGAATAAATGAAAGAGTGAAAGAATAAATCAATGAATAAATGAATGAGGAAAAGAATGAATGAATAAATGAAAATATAAATAAATGAGTGAATAAATACATGAATGCGTAAATGAATGAATAAACACTTGAATGAGGTAACGAATGAATGAATAAATGCATGGCTGAATAAATGAAAGAATGAATGAGTGAGTGAATGAATATGTATTATCCGTTGAAAAAGGTATATTTTCAATAATTAGAACTAAAGATAAATAAGAAAGAGAGAGAAAGAGATAGCTAGATTATAAATTTGAATTTGGTGTATACGGGAAAGTAGGCTCGTATAGTTCTAGACGGAACTTCTTGTTAATCCTGTCCCCCAAAACTTTACAGGGTTTGTTTTATGCTCAATAAATATATTGAATCATTCATGTATGCAGTAGTCCTCCCCGGTTATCAAAGAAATTTCAATTATGCTGTTTTATTTACCCTTTCGTATTAAACGTGGGTTGTTTTACTCGTAAAATGTATTTTAATCTTTTAACTGTTTTCTTAAATGTATATAGTATTTATATAGTTTTCGTTCTGACTCGTTGTGTTCACGAGTTTGCTGCGTATGAAGAATAATTTTTGTCATTAATCAGCAATGAGAGCACTTGAAAGCATTCTAAAAGGAAACAAGGATATGTTGTAGTGTCAAACGGCGACACTTCAATGAATTGTCGCTTTTTAACGCGACTTCTTTTTTTTTACATGTGTACATAGCCAGATGCTAAATCAGCGTCAGGTCACGGAGGTTATCCACGATTTCAGAATAAGCTTCAAGAGCTTGTCATAAATTTTACGTTGCAGTCTTATAATGGGAACCAGATTAAATAAAAACTTTTATTTCGTTAGTTTCTTCATATTTATTTGTTGTTTTTCCCACCAACTTCCTGAGTACATAAATATTTTTAATCTGAATTTTTTCATTTAAAATTTGCTTTCTCCAAAAACGGTGAATAACGGTACAACTTAGACCAGTGGCGTACGCAGAATTTTTTCAAAGGGGTATTCATAATTTTCAAAGGGGTATGGGTTCATAATTTTCTGAAACTACTAAAGGAAATTCAGTATATAATAAAGCACTATTATTTAGGGCTCAGGGGGGGGGGGGGTTTAAACACCTAACCCCCCCTTGCGTACGCCACTGACTTAGACTGAGAGTTAAAAAAACAGTGCCAGTCACTATTGCAGTAGTATTTTCAGGGCAACTTTGAAGCTCGTCATATTCTTTTGGTATAGTTGACTTAATTATTTAAAAATTAAGAGTAGAAGACTGATTTCATAACCTATTTAGCTGAGTGCAGTATTGGACCTTTTAGTTCCTTTTTTTTAGTCAAATGTACAAAAAGATATAACGTGGTTCAAAGTTACCCTGAACTACTGTAGTCGTTGCGATGAAAGTTACTAAAATAATGAGTGATGGGGGGGGGGGGCTGCACAAGGATTTAACATATGGTTAATATGATCATCTTCGTGTTTGCACATGATAGCGCGCCAACGGGACCGCTCCCCCCTCCCGAAGGCATTGGATATCTGATATCGAGGAATTTTAAATATCCGGACTTCGACCGAGGCACTGCACGAAAGATTTGAATATCTTGCATGTCTGATTTGGTTTTAAACATTCAACTAATTAGCATGTTTTGTGCTACGTAGTTGGAAGCCGTGGGATGTTAAAAAAGTTTATTTGAACTGACCGGTTTTTAACATCATATCAGGGTATCGGGTAGGGATCCTTAGACGAAAGATACCGAAATCCGGCAAAATCATTATCTGGTGTATCCCGAACCCCGACCTTGGATCCACCCTCAAATCAAAAACCTAGGAGTGCTACTACGGCATGGGGGGTGCTCCTCCGTGACCAATACTTACTTTGTTATGACGAAAGTTATCTTTTCTCCATCATTCTAGAAATCATTTGTTCTTTGGGTACTCACGTATTATCTCGTCGAACAATATTTTGGCGAAAACCTTTGACGCCAAAGCCAAATTTAAACATAGGCTTAAACGGCAAATATAATCATAATTCTTAAGTAATCGGAAAAGGGACCGCCCCTAAATGATATTACGCTTTCTTCCTATATATTTGAACCCCTCCCCCCTTTGTCACAAAATGTCACACTTCAAAATACCCCTCCCCCCTTGCCACATATCCCGCTATGTTGCGTAAGCATGATGTCATACTTCTTGTTACTCCCTCCCCTCGTCACAATTTCACGAACCCCCCTCCCCCCTCAAAGCGGGACATCATTTATGAATGATCCCTAAGTGTTATTGGGTTCGATTATTGACAGCATATGGCAGTTTGGCATACGTTTTTAAAATTTGTCGAAAGTATCGGGGATAATAGTACCATTCTGTGTTGCAAAATTCTTCCATTTGAGGAAATAGAGAGGGGGAATAAAAGCTTTCCTTTTTTAGGCAACATGATTTGGGAATACGAGGAGCAGCTAGAAAGTAAGTGAGCCGTTTGCCCACGTGGTAGGAGACTTCCATTTCAGGTCGTATTTCCTGCCACAATAAAGCCGTTGGATTCGGAGCAGATGTTTCTTCTGCGGATTTTTTCAATTCGCGTTACATACATAAATTTTTCCGTGTTTTCTCATTATGACTTCTTATCTAATCCCCAAATAATGATAGATCTATGAGTAGCCGCTTTGATATTCTTCACGTGTGTCGGCGAAGGAGAGCACGTTGTTTAAAATGACCGGTAATATTAGACACGTGTTTCCAGTTTTATGTTAGAAAAATGCATCTGATCGCTTTATAACCAGTAGCAGCTGCGCAAATCCTGCTTGGAGACATCTGGTGTGGAGGATCGTAATCGGACTTTAATGTCGGAGCGGAAAGTCATGACACAGAATACTTCCCGAAACGAATTTCATATGCAAATTTATGACAACTGAGCTACTGAAAGGAATTCCCTTATATAATTTAATTTTTTGGCTGCAAACGTAAGTTTGCAGAGCTTTAGTCCGTTTTACCGGGGAGGGGGGAGAGGGTTCTAGCGGTCACCTTCCACTCAGGGGCTTAGGGAACCAGCAAGTGCGCCTCCACAAAAGATTTTGAAGAATTAAGCGTGAAGACAAACCAATTTTAAGCTATCTGTCGTATGGGTATGAAATTCGTAAATCTAAAATGCAATAATTTGCCTGTTTCATATTTAAGCGAAGGAATTTTATGTTTTTACTTGTTTAACACGTTGAGGACGGCGCAGATTTTTGATACCTGTAAAAATAAGTTTCTAAATTTTTGAGTAAAAAGTTATTTTCAATCACATTTTTTTTCATTTAACAAAACTGTTTATGACTAGAACTGATGTAAGCCATCAGTGGTATACGCCGCCAGATGAACCATTCGTGTGAGCCACCAGTGGTACACGCCGCCAGATAACTATTCGCATGTGAGCCACCGGTGGTACACGCCGTTCTCAGGGGTCGATCCAGCATTTTTTTTTTACAGGGTCCATTTTTTGTGAATTTTAAAAAGATTTTTGTGAAAATTCAAAACGTAAAATAACAGCGGTAAAATTTTTATTGTTTTTTGCCGCTTACTTGATAAATAATTCTGAAAAAAGTAAGATTTGGTAGCTCGGACTTTTGTGGAGAGTTCGTTTTGAATGAATGGAATTTTGTGAAGGGTCCGAAAACGGACTTGAACTTCCTCTGGCGAGACACATCTGATAATGATGTGCTGAAAAGTAACAAGAAAAAGAGAAGTAAGTCCAAACTATGTGCCGCTTCTATAAACAATGTTTACAAGCTTATTATTACGGTATATTTCCCCGCTGTTTCTCCCTCTCTCCCCCCCCCTCCCCAGTACAGGGTGTCGCAGTACTTCTGGCTAATCCCGTATGTACGTCTATGGGGACAAACACATCCACATCCGAAAAGACCTTAATGGAGGCAATTCATCGCGTCACGTGATAATGATGATCGCTGATTTGTTTACCAAGTTTTTAATTGAGTTATACTTGCAGTTCACGAAGCAAAATTAGCTATCTTAAAATTAGACTAGTTTCATAGCTTTTCCTGATTATAAACCAACTATTTAATCATTATAAAAGACCTTTAATTTAATCATTATAAAAGAAATTTATTAAGTATTACAATAGTTATAGTGTTTTATTTAGTGTTAATTTTATATAACGTAGAACTTTATTTAGTCCTAGTTTTTTATTAGATTAGTTTAAATTCATAAAATAAGTTAATTAGTAATAATTTAGGCTTTATAGGCTCCATGGTTAATTCTATTGTTGATAAACCGTTGTGTGTAACGGATTTTACCAATTTTTTCATAATGGAATATGCCGAGCAGTTTCCGGCACTAACTGGAAATAATAGTGTGATTACTAAAGTAAAGAAAGTCTCATTATTATTTAATGAAAAATTCGTTTCTAAAATCTGTTTCCTCGAACCGTCAGAAAACAATGCATTTTTTTGACATATCTACTGTCAAAGCTGAAATGAAAAAGAAAGAAGCTTACACAGCAAAAGTTACGATTTCAACCGAATGCAAGATAAGTTTTTGTTATTTTTTATTTATCATCATAATTTATTTTGACATTTTTTTGTTTCATAGATTTCAATGCTTATGAAGCTCAAGTTCCTAACATTTGTAACATTCATTTGAAATAGATGACCCATATGCAACACAGTATGACATCTTTTAAAACTTAAAATATTCAAGCAAAAACTTAATGTTAAACAAGCGAACTCGAAGTAAAGTGATACTACAGCTTCCTTTGTTGACATCGCTTACATCTCTATCACGTGACCTATGACGCTGTATGAATTGCCTCCATTGAATGATTGCATAACAATATTAGTGCAGTTGAACCTCAATCAACTGCCAACCTCATTCATATAAAAAGAATATTCAATAAATCAACTTCAACCTCAAAAACATGTTAGCAAATCTTTTTGATATTGTGAGGATTGTTTAAGTTTGTTTTGATTTTTGTGAAAGGTCTATTGAAGTTGTTTGGAAAGTTCTGAACTGTTAAAACGGAAAGCAAATTTAGTTCAATTTAAACAAAATAATTCTTTCCAATTTCCTTAATAGCAAGCTGATAGAAGTTATTTATTCGGTTAAATAAAAATATATATAATCTGTGTTAGAACTACAACTGTCGGGATATCCTGCATCATAATTTTATCAATTCCGCATTTCCTCACTTTGCTGTAGTTAAATACGTGTTTATGATGCTTTTAAAACTGAATTTAAAAATTTCACAAGAGCAAAAACTGATGATTTTAGCAGCCATTGTTATTTTAGGAAATAATTGGAGAATTGTTATGCATTTGTGTCTGGGGAAACAAATATATAATTTTTGGGTATTAGAAAACTCGAGTTTTCATGAGCCTTCGATTTACTTTTTCTTGAAGCTTCTGCATCATTCCGAATAACACAAACAGTAGGGAGGCAGTGATGCTTACCTGGCACTTTGCCAAAGTTTTTGGAATACGGACTTTTACAAACAAGATGTTGAATAACGAGCTTTTCTACTCAAAAATTTAAGGAAGAAGCTTGAGAATTTTTATTTCTCTGGTTAGTTTCTTTTTCTTTTTCCATTTTGTTCTGTTGTTAAAATTTTGTCAGCAGCGACTGTCAGTTGGTGAATAATAACGTATGAAAGCAAAAGCTTGCAAACACTCGATTCAGCTTCTAAATTACTCTATGCATTATAATGTAACGTTACACCCGTTGTAGCGACGTCAACTCGGATTTCAAATGATATCATGATCCATTTCTATGGAAATAGAGACATGTTTACCTCACACGTGACAACATGTTTCATTAAAAAATGATGATTTAAAAACTTTATGTGGAAAATCACACATACATGCATGGATATCTTCAGCAAAAAAACTTTTGTTTTTCATGTTTATTTTTAACGATACATAGCTGTCGGGTGTTACAAAATCAATTGGACTGTGGGGACCATTGATAAATGATGTCACGCTTCGAGGGGGGAGAGGGGTAACAAGAAGTATGACATCCCTGCTTATGCAACACAGCGTGACATGTGACAAAGGGGGGGGGAGGGGGGTCAAATATGTGGGGAAAAACGTGACATCATTTATGAACAGTCCCGTGGTTGCCCAGTGGTTAGGATGTCGGACTTCCAACCAGAAGATTGGGTGTTCGATACCCTTCCCGCTGAAGACCCACTTGGGATACGTGTAAGTAAAATCCGTGGACCCTGAAGTCCCGAGGCAGTTCCGAGAGTACCCAAAGGTAGAAAATTTCCCTTCAAGAGGCAAGTTGTACTTCCACCTTTGGGGTGCTCATCTAAGAAAAACGGAAGGCGCTCTTTACTGCCTTAATTCCTGGTCGCTCTGCGAAGGGGAGCTTGGATACCCAAGTGGCATTAGACACAACAATAAAAATAAATTGAAAGTTATAATAATAATTTAACTTTGTGCAAGTAAACTGTAATAAAAAGTAATTTCACGTTAAAATAGCACAAATAAGCATTAAATGCAGACATATGTTTCGGGATTGCTTGTGCTTTCTTAACGGGAAATTATTTTCTATTACAAATTGAAATTTGTTTGAAATAGTTAATCACTAATGATTAACTCGACAATGCTTTTGCTGAAACTTTATTCACCGCATGCTTACCGGAGCTCCAAATTGACATATTGACGGACATGCATGTCAGCAATAAAATTGGTAAAATGGGCCATTTCACATTATTTTTTCCAAACGTGTAGAGTCCACAACATGACTTTTTTTGTTATAACTACGTAATTTACAGTTTAATTGTCACCAAATTTTATTTTCAAATAATGTGTTGAGCACATTATTTGAAAATAAAATTTAGTGATAATTAAACTGTAAATTATTTAATTATAACCAAAAAAGTGTCATGTTGCGGACTCTACAGTTTTAGAAAATACTGTAAAATGGCCCGAATACAATTTAAATTTTGACTTGTAACGACTTATTATGTAATATTTATTTGTAATTTTTTAATGATTTAGATTAACGTTAAAATAATTCTTGGTTCAGATATCAAGCTGTTAATTTAATTTTTTGTCTGATTAATGCTATACGACAAATTCAAATGTTTTTATTAACCCTTTATCTACTGCATTATGATCTGCAGTAATTTTTTTTACAGAAATAGTTTGTCTAGGTTTTTACCCTGCAAATTAAGGGATTTACATAACTAAACTGCTCAGTCTATAAGTATTTATTTCTTTACAGCTAATAAGTGCCACAGAATATTTACCCTGTGAAATTAATTACATACACTTTTTAATCAAAATATTTCGTCAAATAGTTTTCTGAAGTTTTCCAAGTTCTTAACTAACACATTAAAAAAATCAGTGACTTGATTCTTGAATTTTACTACTTTTCTGGAGCGAAACTCTAAGGGAGCAAATCTGAACAAAATGGAAGTTCAAAGCACAGCATCGGTTTCAAAACTATCTATGTTCCTTTCCTTGCTAAAACACTCTTAATAGAACCCTTGCTGATATGTATCCTGTAAAAGGGGAATTTAAAGACTGTCCCGGTAAAGTACCATCAGAATATTGGTAAAAATGGTTGCTGGGATGGAATTTATAGAGAATGGTACTTATAAGTACCGTCGGTAGATAAAGGGTTTTAATATGCAATAAACCAACTGGGTATATCAAAATTTTGTTCGGGCATGAATTTTTTTAGATAAATATGCAAAGCAGGGCGCGTAAAATTTTAAAGATTTTTCGAGCCCTGGTATTTTTGTAGTTTGTTTGTTTGTTTACCACCATTTCAGGTCACATAAATATTCGATTTTATTTGCTATTCTCAAGGATATGCTTCAAACTCTCGTCTAATATGACAGATAGAACAAGACAGCACAACAGATTTTAATATACAAAGAAGGAAACACACCCAGGGCAAGGTGGGAATCGAACCCACGCCTCTTTCTCTCCGCGCAGGGAGGCACCGGAGACAGTCGATTTAACCGCTCAGTCACTGAGTAGTTTTTAACCTCTTCATTCCAAGTGTACCCAATTGGGTACATTTTAAAATACTGTTTATTAACTACTGTTTGTGCAATTGAATTGAATTGAGTTACATTTATTTTCCAGTTCGTGTGCTTAGTCTCGGGACTCGCTTATGAACTGTCGTCCAATATGACAGAGAGCACAAGACAATACATGAAAGATTTTATTACATCACAAAGAGAGGAAATAACAGAAATGCACCCAGGGCAAGGTGGGAATCGAACCCACGACCTCGTTACTGAGCGCAAGCAGCGGGCGGAAACTGGTACTAAGACCGCTCGGCCACCGAGGCCCCCTGTTTGTGCAATTTGAAAGCTAAAACATCCAATTGTTTTTTTTAATTAATCAACAGATAGTTTACTTGGTTTTAAGCATGGAAATTGGGCATTAATTTTCTGTTAAACTAATCATTAATTAAAATTAAAAAAAAAAAAAAAGTAATTTTGTTTTGTAATCATTTTTTAATACAGAGAACCAAAAAATTGCGCCAAAATTGTTTGTGGTTAGTTCTAGGTGACGAGGTTAATTGGGTGACGAGGTTAAGGGTGTCGCATGGAGAAACGATGGCGTAAATACATATTTAATTTCGTAATTATGAACTATTTTTTGCGCCATAATTGTTTTGAAATGTTGATTGTGTCACCCGTTCGACGTGTAATCGAAAAGTTACTTCCAGACAGTCTTTTTTTTTTCAGTTTGATGGAACACTGAACAAATATTCTGCGGTAAACTTCATTTGTAATCTTTTTAGCAGCAGGCTGGTGTGTAAACTTATAAGAAGGGAAAATGTCGATTATGTACCGCCATTCAAGCACGATAACTTTTGAGTGGAATTTCCTTGCTCAATTTGTTTGTCGTTAGTTTCTCAAGCGAATGTTTTCTTGTTCATCGGTTTCTTTACTAAGGGGCATTGAAAGACTGACTATGCGTGTATTCAATGGGTTTTTTATGTTGATGTTGCGCTAGTTTTTTTTCCAAAATATGAGTTTTAAATCACGTATTATTTGATGAGATTGAGCTTTGATGGCTTACGTTATTGATATATCGTCTTAGCCGTTTTATCATGGTGAGAGCCGGAATCGGATATTTTCGTTTTATTATTTATTTTTTTTCCTGATGTGGAGGCACTTGCCTTTCGGGGTTTGTTCTTTTCAAAGCCAGAGAAATTTCTGGCCATCTGTCAAGAGTCACCTGATAGGCGACTTGCTTTTACCGATGTTGTCGGATAACACCAGATGGCGCCACGACGACTGCAACACCTTGTTTGATAGTTCTGAGACTGAAAAGGAAGGAAACTTTCCACTTTATGAAAACACGTTATGAGCACTTCGTCTGTCCTTCCGCTGTTTATTTGTCAAATTAAAAAAAATTCGTCTTGAAAAACCTAACTTTGAACCTCATCATGAAATTAGAAGTTTAAAGAAAGCAATACCTTTGCCATTCAGAATTCAATCTCTTAAAATATAATCCCCACTGAAAACAATTTTAACACAACACACAACAACACTGTATCATTTAATCTATTCTATTGAAAAAATAAGTTTTCCACTATATGAGTGATGTGACGATCGATTTAAAATCGATGTAGGCGATGGCTTAACCTGCTTGTGGTTTTATTATTGTTTTCATCGAGAAATTAGAGAAATTAACCTGCACGTTACTTTTAGTTTGCAGGGGTTGCGCCAGAGGAAATTCAGGTCCATTTTCGGACCCTTTACAAAATTCCAATCAATCAAAACGGTCCCTTCACGAAATTCCAGTCAGTCGAAACATACCCTTACAAAATTCCAATCAATCAAAACGGACCCTTCACAAAACTCCAATCAATCAAAACGGTCCCTTCACGGAATTCCAATCAATCAAAACGAACCCTTCACAAAATTCTAAGCTACCAAATCATACTGTTTTGCAGAATTAGTTAAATAAGCGGAAAAAAATAGCGAAATTCTTTTACCACAGTATGTTTAAATTTTTTAATTTTTACAAAACTATTTTAAAATTCACAAAAAAAAAAAAAAAAAAAAAAAAAAAAAAAAAAACGGACCCTGTTAAAAAAAAAAAGTTGGATCGACCCCTGGTTTGGTTTTTAATCGAAATTTTTAGAAAATTTATAATCACGTTAAGTACAGTCTCTATATTCGGAGATGAAATAAACATAAAAAAAATTCCTTCTCTTGCTTACCTTTTTTAAGTGTAATGTCGTGACAGGGAGTCAAATAGTGAATGTGTTATTTCTAGAAAAATTTTTAGGGTGTTAACTGGGGGGAAGTGACGCGTTCCATATGTCTGCCCAAAATGGAAGGAGCTATTTTGAAATATGCTCTTCTCAGTTGGTAATTATGGCAGATGTAACCTAGAGTAGAGATCAAGTTGCAAATAAACATATATGAAGCTTTATGTCTGTGTTCTTAATAGCGTTTCAAATGTTGTGTTCTTAGTAGCGTTTTTTAATTGCAAAGAATGCTACGCGGAGGAAACAAAACTGAAAAAATGTTACAAATAGTACTTTTAATAGTACTTTTAATAGTACTTTGTAGTACATTAATCAAAGTACAAATAGTACTTTGATTAATTTTATCCGATTTTCACCGGGTACGTTTTTATTATGTAGTTTAATTTGTGATAATACTACAGTGGAGCGTCGTTTATATGACGCTGAAGGGACTGTCGAAAAACGTCGTATAAACGATAACGTACGTCTAATAATCGATTTACCCTCCTGGCTAAATTTAAGAATTGGGACCGCAGTAGAACGTCGTATAAAAGATAACGTCGTATAATCGATTAATCCTCCTGGCAAAATTTACGAATTGGGACCGCAGTTAAACGTCGTATAAACGATAGCGTCGTATAATCGATTTACCCTTTTTGGCTAAATTTAAGAATTGGGACCACAGTAGAACGTCGTATAAACGATAACGTCGTATAATCGATTTACCCTCCTGGCTAAATTTAAGAATTGGGACAGCAGTAAAGCGTTATCTAAACGATAACGCCGTATAATGGATTTACCCTTCTGGCTAAATCTAAAAATTTGACCACAGTAAAGCGTCATATAAGTGTTAACGTCGTACAAACGATACTCTATTTTAATAATAATTACAAATAACGTTTTAGGAAACTCATCTTCTTAGAAAGCTACCTTTATAAATTATAGTACTGTCAGTTTTCTCGTTTTTAAAAATTATTTAATCAGCCAGTTCTGAGCAAGTTCATTTAATCTTTTCTAAAGTTCTGTTTAGTGTAATGGGGTTCATCTGGTAACATGCAACTCTAGAAATCACAGGAGTAAAAAAAAAACGAAGATTGTGTTCATTTCATTAAATATAATGGCAATCATTAATTATTACAACCTGGAATGAAAATGGTATTTGTAATAGTAGCACAACTGGTTTCTCTTTAATAGCTTGCTAAAGACAGAAAGAAAAAAAAAAAAACCCAAAGCAAAGGGGGTTTGGGGTGGGTGGAGGAGAAAATAATAAATAAAGGGTTAAGATTTGTGCATAATTTCGCTATTCGTCCTATTTAAACAAAAACTTTAGATGTATTATTTGTATTGGGCATTGATTGAAATGTTTTCCTTTCCGATTAATTTGAACATTTTTAAAAATCGATCCAACAAGAACACTTTTAAATGCAATACGTTCAAATCAATTTAATAGGAAATATTCTAATCAATTCTATAGAACACTCCAATCAGTTCAACTGAATGCTCGTAGATTCGGACTAATCCTACATCGAAAACGTTCCAATCAATTTAATAGGAAATATTCGAATCAATTCAATAGAAAACTCAAATCAGTTCAACAGAATACTCGTAGATTCGGACTAATCCTACATCGAAAACGTTCCAATCAATTTAATAGGAAATATCCGAATCAATTCAATAGAAAACATTCCAATCAATCCAACGGACAATCTTCGACTGAATTTATTTATTCAGTAATGAGTACGAAACCGTATGCAAATGTTCTTGATTCCCTGGAAAAGTACTTAAGTGGTTCCCACTATTTCATTTACCACCCACCATGAGAAATCTTGAGCTGTTGGAAGCAAATAATAAATTAAAGATGGGAGCCGTCGATATGTACGCTGTAACTATCATCGTTTTATTTATAATCTCGGATGAACGATATGTTAGGAAATCATTTGTGGGGCTTCCCCTGATCGTTATCCAACATTTGCTGTGGATTTATTGGATAAATTATCTTCCGGCTCCCTCGTCTTGGGGTAAAAATCGTCTGCTGGATCGATCCCCGATACTTCTTCCATGTTTATGGTCGCAGTCTCTGGTGTAATTACGGCTGCTGTTTGTATGTTGTGTCTCGAGTGGGCAAATGTCGTTCCAGTGCGTCAACTTTGACAAATTGGAGTGTTTGTTACAAGCATCATAACTGTACTTATTTCTGGGTGCGCAGATTATCCCTCATTTAGAAACTTTCCAGTGAGGAAATTATTGTGGCTTAGCTTTTTTAGTAACTTTATTTAGTGACATAAGATGTGTGTCTTCTAGAGAAAGCTCTCTTAGGACAAAACACACACACAAGCACATATTTTTTACCTGTTAGGTTGATTTCACACCAGAGGCGACCAAGACCATATTCTTGTTTTTCCTCATCTGCGCAAGCGCAGAGCATATTTTTTAAAGGCAAAAACATGCTCTGGACTTGTGGAAAAGACAAGTTTTTCGACTTTTTCGCCTTTGGTGACAAAGCACCCTTATTAGGGTGCTTTCACAGCAAAGGCGAAAAAGTTGTTTTTCCTGTCTTTCCTCAACTGCGCTTGCGCAGATGATAACAGACAGGAATATGGCCTTTTATTTGCGCAATGGTTGCGCAGATGAGAAAAGACAAGTTTTTTGTCTTTGTAGCCTTTGATGAAATATTGCCGCTGATCGCCTTTATGAGTTCGAAGCACAACCCCAATCTTTTATTCCAGCGGTTCCCAATCTATTTTTTTTTCGCGTACCACCATTTTTCTTGCAAACCATTTTGCGTACCACTGCTAATATAACTTTATATATATATATATAAACACTAGTAGACTATAGAAATATTTTTTTTGCCTGCACACGTACCACTTGGAGAGGTTTCACGTACCACTAGTGGTACGCATACCACAGTCTGGGAACCGCTGTTTTATTCCATTGACATGCACAACTTGCAGGTCGGAATAGACTCAAGTGAACCACTTTAGGAACCACAAATCTAGAAGAACCTTTCCTTGATGTTCGGATTTTATTTTCTCTCAGTGTGTTTTTTTTTTTTTTTTGCTTTGAGCTGAGCAACACGATGTCTCAATCTCGCGAATTAACGTGGTTAGTAATCTTCACTAAGCTGGTAAGTAACATTTGGAAAGTCATTATTAAAATTTTACGTTACCTTCTCGTTACATAATATTTTAATAATAATAAAAAATTAGGCTAGAATTAGGCTGCCAACCAAATTCCCTAATTTTTACCTTTGTGATACAAGACCATTCCCATGATGTTCATAAAAATAAATTTTAATAGTGGTATGACTCTCTCAGGCGATTCCCCGCTCCTATTGCTCGACTTAAGCATGAAAAGAATTGAATTTCGAAACATTTTATGGGTAATGAGAATGAGATGCATAAAAACGTGAATCGAACATTTTCTCCTTTTTATATACTTTTGATTTGATTACTGGAAATAAATTAAACATTTCTAACTATTATTTCGCATTTTATGTGTCTGTTCATTCATAAAAGGGCTCAAACTTAAATTCTAATAATAGAAGTTTCGTACTTTTTTTTATTGTGCCCTATATTTCTTTTTAGAATACTTATACTACCGATTTTATTGTGTTTTCGAACTGGAAGCGCATTTAAAAGAAGAATAAAATTTTCTTACCCTTGTTTCTTATTACAGAAACTTTTCTTGTTACATTTTCTTAGTTTTCAAGGGTTTTGTTTAAATGGAAGGACTTCATTTTATTGTTCTTTTCTGGCTTGTTGCCAAAACAGTAATGGTAAGGCACAAACCATTTTCTCTCAAACTGATCATTTCAGAATTTAGGTAGTTACGCTTTGTAGCGTTGTGGCTTTTTTCTTTTTTTTTAAATTTTTTTACTTAATCGTTTTGGCGTAAAATTTTTGCTACTAATTTCTGTTAAAAACAAATGACGAAATATAATATGCGTAGTTCTGGAGTATGGAGCACTATCTTCTGTTGTGGCATCGCAAAATTTTGAAAATTTCAAGAATGTATCGAAAAATATTTTTTTCTCCGTTTCAAATAACAATAATAAAATAAATAAACAAAAATAGAAAATAAGTAATAAACAGATACGTAAATAAATAAAAAAGCACTAACTTTTACTTATAGAACTTTTCTTCTCCAAACTCATTCCCTTTTAGCACTAGGCCTTAGGGATGCAGATCCGGGGGGGGGGGGGGGGTAGAGGGGTCCACGGATTTTACATGCACGTATTTAGGAAACGTTTTAGAATTAATTTAATGTTCTACTCTCTAAAATGAGTTAATTTAGTTTTAAAATGTAGCCTGTTACATGGACTATATTTTTTGTTGATTTTGTGAAGCGTCAGGCACATTGCCAGAACAGTTTAGCTTAATGTTAATGTATCACCGACACCAAAATTTTCTCATTACTTAAATATATGTAGAATTTACTTTGTCTCAATGTACTAAAGACATATTATTATTTTTATTATTATGATATTTAATAAAATGAAATATTTAAATCAAAGAAATAAAAGAGGCATCTCTTTTGTGCTCACCGTCACCCCAATTCATAAGCTTTCTTCTCTTCAGCATTGGAAAGTATTGTTTTTATCATCTATCGACTTTTATCACGAACTGCATAAGTATAAATTTGAAGAAAAAAAAAATCCTTCCTATTCTTGTCTTTTCCGTAAAAGATATTGAGGCCACGAAAGATAATAATCGGCAAATCGCGGGCTGAAGAAACGGCCATGCGTGAATTGAAAATCAAAAAATCGTTTGGAATGAACTCCGGGAAAAGAGCAGTTCACCTTTTACTTACATAGAATATTTTCGCATACCTGTTTCTTTTCTGGTATTTTCCGAAGAAATTCAGTAGTTCAGGACGGTTCGATTTCCATTATTTATTTACCTATGTTATTTTCTCTCTCAAGGTTTGCGCCAGAGAAAATTCGGATCCGTTTTCGTACCCTTCACATCATTCCAATTAATCAAAACAGACCCTTCACAAAATTTAAATCGATCAAAACGGAGTGTCTGTTTTGTTTGTTTTCCGTTTACAAAATTGAAATCAATCAAAACAGACCCTTCACAAAATTGAAATCAATCAAAACGGACCCTTCACAAAATAGAAATCAATCAAAACGGACCCTTCACAAAAGTCAAATCAATCAAAACGGACCCTTCACAAAATTCAAATCAATCAAAACGGACCCTTCACAAAATTCAAATCAATCAAAACGGACCCTTCACAAAATTCCAAGCTTCTTAATCGCACTTTTTACGCCGTTATTTTGTTAAAAAGCTGCAAACAGTAGTGAAATTTTTGATCAATATATGTTTAAATATATTGTTCAAATAATAATGTGGGAATATTTGTGGGATTTGACCACAAATCTTCCCTGGCAGAGTAGTTGAATTGACGGAGATTAAAACTAAGTTGTTATTATATAGCAGTAACGTATTTATTAATACAACTAAACACAAGTCCTGGCTAAATTAAGATAAACTACAATTTATATCTTACAATATTCTCAAAATCTATTCACACTCACGGCTACATACGGCTTCGTATATGTAAAGCTAATTTGCGTACGTGGCGCAAAGTTCTTCTTCTTCTTGAAGAATTTAAAACTTTTGAAAACATAAAAATATAATACCAACAGCATCCAGTGTCAAAAAATCAGGGGCCTAGTGGCTAGGATGTCGGACTTCGAACCCGAAGGTCGGTGGTTCGATACCCGACCCGTTGAAGACCACTACATTTGGGGATTCGTCCATGTAAAATCCGTGGACCTCCACTACCTCGTGCTAACAGGGAAGGAGGTTGGAGGAGAAAAGTATCAGAAAATAAATAAGTAAATTGATGGAATAAGTAAATAAAGTAAATGAAATAATGAAATAAATAAAATTAAAAGTTTGAATTCAATTTTTGCATTTATTTCGGCATACCCTAATATATATAAATTTCAGTTCAATCAATCTTTCGTTACACCTTTGCCACTGTGTAGGCGATTAGATGAAAAAAATTAAAATTCAACAGCGAAATAAAAATGGCTCTTGTTTATATTTTGGGCAGTAAAATTTCTTTCTCTTCTATTCCTTTTGAGCTTCTACTTCCTCGAAATATGAAATTAAGTTGGTGCCACCGATATAGCGCCCCAGGGCTCACGGGTAACTCGAAACACAAATTGCTGCTGATCTTTCTAGAGATAAAACGAAAACTTTCGTGAAAAATTGAAGGATAAAACGGTTCGAATTCTTCTTTCACCTATTCATTTTAAATTACTGTATCAGAAGAAAGTTAATAAAATAGAGTGGCGTCTCATAAAAACCGAAAAGCAACAAATACTGCCTTCAGTGTTAGTTTTACTGCTCGAGTTGAGTTGCAGGAGACAAACTATAATGAAATTAAAGGGTAATGTTACTCGATACTTGATCGTCTGCGATAATGTGCGTTTTCTCTTGCAGTTAACTGCAGTTTTTTAACCAACACTGAATGTTCACTGTTCGAATGCTTCTAAATGGTTGTTGTTTGAAAGCGGCACATTTCACATTTGTTCTAGGAATTATTTAGTAGGCTTTTCATTTATTTCTTGGTAGAGGAAAATTGAGCAATTTTTAAAGAGCAAGATCGGGAAAATTAAGATTTAATTGTAGATACTTTTTTTGAATTATTTAGTAGGGTTGAGTGCATAATAAGGGACCACGATATGCCTTAAAAATGTCTTCTATGAAATGTCGCTTCCACTCCGTAAATTTCAATAATAAAATAGTTTCAATAATAATAATTACTTAACGCATTCGGTTCTTCTTACGTCAGGAATATGATATCTTGTTGGTCATCAAGAAGGATAAATTGGCCTTTGTTTACAAACAAAACATTTAATTTATAGAATTTAGCTTTATTACAGCATTTAACTCTATTACAGCATTTTAACTCTATTTACAGCATTTAGAATTATTTACAGAACAGCTACCTCTGTTGCTACATCATCTTAGCCGCTTCGTTCGCACACCAAAAAAGCAAAAAGAACTTCTAACATTAAAAGGTTCCAAAATGGTTGGATAGCCCTGCGATAGAGGATGGGCCCAGAACGGTCTCGTAACTTTGTTTAATCATAATATTGTTCCATTGCGAATGACATTATAAGCGTAAAGTGGTACATTTTACCGTAAATTTAGAAGGTTCACGTAAGTCGTGCATTTTTAAAGCTTCGAATTTAATCGTATTTCTGATCAAAGATTGCTTGTAATTTAAAAAAAAAAAAAAACTTCATTTTCAGTTACGAAATTTAAAAAAAGGTAATTCAAAGAATTTTAAAAATTTCCAGCATGCTTTTTAAAACTTAAATATATAAACAAGAGCAAACAATTAAAATACGTAAATGCTTTTTTTGAAAAAAAAAAACAAACTCTTTATTGATAGATCCGACTTTGGGTAATGTTAATAGTGCGATACTGTAACTGTGTGCAACGTACACGTTATAAATTGTACCCGCATCAGTATACTAATAGTACAATGTGTACTAATGGCGTATTGAAATAAACAGATTTTTCATTATTTATAATAGTTAGAGTTTTCTTATAGCAATCAATATCTTATGCACACATATGTTCGGAGCATGGTGTTTCCATTACAAAAACATTGTAGTCATTATTTTCCCTCCGAATTGAAACATGCGGTTTAATATAAGCGCTGAATGGAATTTCATATAGGTCGAAATTGGTAGTTCATGTAGAACGTGATAAAACTATAAAACGTAGTTGAGATAACCAAGATTCTAATTACGAAAAAAACGAAAAGAAGATTCAAAAGAAATCAACACTTTTTAATTTACTTACATTTTCGTATTGTAAATCTTTATCGAGAACTATAAGAATAAGAGAGAGAGAGAAAAAAAAGAATAGGGAGAGTCGTAATAAGAGCAGGAAGTAATCAATTGCAAAGGAGAAAAAATCGGAGTCAAGAAGGGAATTTTCAATTCTGGCAATGAATAAAGATTGCGCGCGCATATACATTATCATAGGTTAAATAAAAGATTGTTAGAATCGAAGTGAATAACTCTTTCCCTTTTCTTATAATGGAAAATGATAGTGAGGCTATTTTGCCAGATTTTGAAGGTAAAATAGAAAAAAGTCATATCAAGTTTTAAAGAATTCTTTGACCTTTATTCCTATTTCTCTTTTTTTATCGCAATGCATCAAATCAAGAAAAGTACAATAGTTCAAATTCATCTACATCGGAAACAACCTTAATTATTGAGCAGTTGCAAATATTTTTTTTTGCCCAGCCGGGCATGTAATTTTTTAATCAAATATTTCTTTACAAAACTTTATTATTTGGTATTTCATTGAAAAATCACCGCATCCTTGCCGGAGCTCAAATTGACGTGTTGACGGACATGCATGTCAACAATAAAATTGGTAATACAATTTAAATTTTGCAAATATTGACTTGTAACAACTTATTATGTTATATGTTTGTAATGTAACCTTTTAATGATTTAGATTAACGTTAAAATAATTCTTGATTCAGATGTAAAGCTGTTAATTTAATTTTTTATCTGATTAATGCTATGTGACGAACTGAAATGTTTTTATTAATGTGCAATATAAACGACTTCTGGGCAAATAAAAATTTTGTTCGTGCATGTATTTTTTAGACAAACATGCGCGCAGGGCATGTAAAATTTTAAATATTTTTCGAGCCCTGATATATGTATATGAGTGTGTGTGTGTGTGTGCGCGCCATATGCCACTTAATCATTCAAATTATAACTATGACGCTGCTAATCAAATCTGACAATCAGACAAATTTCGCATACATTGTTGTTGAACACATTCAATGGTGGCAATTCACCGCTAGAGGGACTCATGAACGATCACCGTTGTCACGTGATATCTGCTCTTTGTTTACTAAGATTTTCAATTGAGTTCTACGTGGAGTTCACTAGGCAAAATTAGTTATCTTAAAATTAATTAGACTATTTTCACAGCTTTTTCTGATTATAGCCCAGTATTTATATTTCATTTAATCATTATTCAAGGAATTAATTAATTATTACTATAGTTATAGTATTTTATTTAGCATTAATTTTATGTAGTGTAGAAGAACTTTACTTAGGCCTAGTTTTTATTAATTTTGTCGAACTCGAAGTAAAGCGAAGCTACGGCTTCCTTTGTTTACATTGCTTTAATCGCTGTCACGTGACCAATGACGCTGCTTGAATTGCCTGTATTCTCCTCCGATTCTAATAAGGGGCGGTATTGTGCTGCTGTATCAAACTCGTATTTCACCATCGCTCAATTCCAATTCATTTCTTCAGAATTGATAGTTCATTCTTCCGTTCCCGTACCGCACAGTACATAAATCGAACCAGCACTTTCCATTTTTTGTGCGATTGAAAGCTGAAACCATTTTTACTTCCTGCCTATGCAACTTGATCTATTCAAACGACTAGAAATTTATTCTAATACATTTCTCCCAAACCTAGGCTTAAAATCTTATTCCCCATTGCGTACTCACGGTTTCTGCATTGTTTGCTTTAAACATAACATTCGATTTGCCTTTTTCTTATCGGAATTTTTTCCCGTTTTCTTTGAGTTTCCCCGGTTTTATGTAAATAAGAAAGAAAAGAATGCCAGTATAAATTTATAACGTGAATTCCAACTTTCCTTGTTTGAGAAAAAACTTTCTTCGGAAAATTTAAATCGATAGTTTTCGCTTGCATATACAATTCTTCAACAGAATTTTGGAAGTAGATTTTTTTTAGCTGTTGCATGGGAAATATGTTGTTATAGTATTTGATGCAATAGATCTGAAAGAGGGCGATAAATGTGAAAAGGAGATTTTCGAGAATGATCGCTCAAATGTCAAAATTCACTTTTCAAAAAAATAGTGACCATATTTTTTGTTGTTTAGGACGCTCCAATATAATGACAAACCACTAAAATTTAATATAGTTTTTTGGTAAAAACGTAAACATTGAAGAACATTAAAAAAAATAATGTGTGGGGGGAGGGATACATTGCTATATTGTTTTAATTTCTTTTCCTTCATCATCTTTGCTGTCATCGTCAGTTTGTCTCCTTTTCTTCTTTTATATCATCTTCATTATTATCGTTAGCTTATTTTCCTCCTCTTTATCATCATTATCGTCTTTCTTCTCGATCTTTATCATCATTTTCTCTTCCAACTTGCCTTTTTTTCTCTTTTTCATCATGGTTATCTTCATATAAAAAGATATTTTATTTGCTATCAGTTGCATTGCCAATTTCATACTTCAAGAGAAAGATTTAACAGTTTCTGCATTCACATACGGCTAAGATCCGTTCTTGATCCGTTCGTATAAGATAAAAGCGAATGAGTTTGACTTGGACGAAAAAAGTCATCAAATTTAACGGTTGTTGTAAAAACGCAGCGCATTGTGAAAACGAGTTTTTGAGGTTAAAAAAGTTGAAATATTTTTGTTTCTTACAGCTTAAATTGATTTCTTTCTTGAACCAAACTTAATACTCTAAAATATTTTTTGGAACACTAGTGGGTATGGCTTTGTAAAAGGACCAAAAATAAATAAATTAAATAAATAATAATAAAAAAATATATAATAATTATTTTAAAATTATATAAATAAATATTAAATAATTAGTTAAAAATAAATATGAATAAATATTATAAATAAATAAATGAAGAAATAAATACTTAAATAAAAAATAATTGTACATTTTTCATTAAGGATTCTCCGCCCCCCTAAAATAAAATTTATATAGGCCTAAAGGCACATTTTAGTTGCTAACATTCAATTTTCCTATCTTCTGTCAATTAAAAAAAAAAAAAAAAACTCGTTCTGTCCTTTTCTTTGTTTCTTTCTTTTTTTTTCAGGAACTTAATTATTTTGCTTAATAACTTGTTTAAGATAGGATAATAAGGATAGAAGGTGTAGAAATGAGCAACTGCTAGCACCTTGCACTTACTATAAGAAGCTTTCCTATATTTTCCATAAAACAATATTCAAAATGATTTTTCTTTTCAAAATTTAGGGTAGAATACATTAAACTTGAAATTTATGGATACTGTATGCTACCATAATGCAACCTTTTGAAATTGTTTATTTTCAACAAACATTTTCTAAAAAAATTACATATATTTTTTTTTTTTTTTCTTTTTGAACTTTGCTGCCAAAAAAATGGCTCATTTGTGTCTTACTGCATTTCCCGTGGCAACTCCTAAATTGAGTAAAATGCGTATTGTTTTGAGAATTCGAAAACCTAGTTGCCATGCTCCGTACTAAAGAAAACAAATGGCGTTTAAAAATTATGATTTTTTTTTCCTCCCCTGGTAGAAAATAGAGACCGCAAGCAAAATTTATGAGCTGTCTGATTCAGTTCCTGATAAAAAGCGATTGTTATTTTCAATGCCCCAACCGCATCGAATCGGGACCGTTCGAATCGTACGCAGGCGGAAATGGCGGCATGAATCATGTCGAGTGGAACTTTGCGGCTGAAGTCGGATGCTATTTGTTTTCTGTTTAGAAGCATTTTGCGTCTTTGCTAAACGAAATCTTATTGTTTGAATTGAAATATAAATAGAATGCGTTTCGGAGATTTAATTACTTCTGCTGATATCTGAAGTTATTACGCATGTTGTGTCGATTATGATTCAGTCGAGTTAACTGCAACTACTACTACATTGTTTTTGTTGCTGACGGAAGGTTGGTAGGGAGGGAGGCATTTTAAAAATAATATAAACGGCTCTTTCGGAGAAAAAAAGCATCATTCTCCCAAAGGGTCCTTTTCATCTTTCTAAATGGACGCTTTTCAAAATTTGTAATAACAAACGGCCCCATCACAAAAATCACTACTATCGCAAAAACTGGTCCTTTTATCGCGTTTCTTAATTTCTTTGATACATGGAATCCTTTTTTAAGGTCGATTTTTACCGCGGAACCCCTGTTTTCTTCAATTGTATGGGATTAATGCAACCTTTTGAAAATAAAAAAAAAATTCTACAGGAATGAACATTTCTTCGAAATATATACATTGGGTTTGAAAGTACATTGAAAAATTAAAAGTTTAAGCAAAATAAGATTTTTTTTGTTTATCTTTCTGATGGGGCTGTCGCCCCGACCCCGATACCCGAGGGAGCCCCGACGTATGGGGTTGTCGCAACCATTGCAGACCTAGTGCGTCCCCAGAGATTGGTACTAACACTTTCAACGGCACCCCAATGAATGTGGTACCATTGCCGCAATTATTTTTTGACGCTCAGTTTCCCCTAAATGGCGACACTTGAGCTCTCGGTGATGCAAACGTCACTAGGAATTTAATTTAGCGGAGAGTATCTATGCCAAACGGATACCCAAGGGATCTTTATAACATGCCGCATAAACATACGACATGGGCGCAGACGATTTTCTGCATCTTGAAAATCCACCGACTTGGGCCAGGTCAAACCTGCGATCTTGGGCGTACGGGGCCAGAGCCTTACCACTGCGCCGCCCTGTCGACAAATAAGATTTTAAAAGGTAAAAGTTTAATGTGGTGAGTGGTTCAGGTTTTGATGACTGCAGATGCTTGACTTTTTTGACTTTATGGATGAAAGTGGAATTCTCATGTCAGATTCTGCTGCATTAAGTCTGTCGCTGAAGTTTTATTCTGTCAGCGCAATAGTTGAAAATACAGTTTCTCAACGTATATAGTTTTCATATTGTTAAATGTACAGTCTTGCCCTTTGGCGAAAATTCGAGAAAATATTCAAATTTAAACTGCTTCAAAAAATTCCACGAAAGACTTGATGATTTTTGTTACAAGCAAAAGTACCGTATCTAAAAATCTCTAGCGGTTACTGGGGAACATTAATATTTTGAAAAGCAATTTTTCCAAGGAGGTCATTGTGCTTTAAAATTTCCAAGGAGGCAAAGTGCTTCAATTACCCCCTTGAAGACGGTACCTATAACAGCAAGGATAAGTTGCACGTGATTTCAATAAAACGTTCATATTTTCCTACTGACACAGTCAAAGGATTGATAATAAATGTGATACATTGATAATAAATGTGTCTTTAATCTTCAATTCATTTTTCTATCTACTTTTTTCTCCCTTTATTGCTTCTTCAATGTTGAAAGAAAAGACTGCAAGTTTCATGACACTCATGAGTGATCTCTGTGAACTAGAGATGAGTTCGAGCTCACTTTTGCAGGCCTGAGCCCGCCCGTGCCCGAAATGATTTTATAAAGTGTTAATAGATGTGGTGCTACATCGATTAAATGTGAGTCTTTTTGTTGAGATCGCAATTGGTTCTAATGATTTTTCTTTTAATTTCAAATAAAGAATGCATATATTTTTAAACTATCATGAAATGCTCCAGTTGAAAATAAATTCTGATGAGCTAAAATGCATGAAAAATGATGTTGGAAAATCTTCGGTTTTCAGCATTTTCGGGAAGTTTTTGATTTGCAGTGGAATTTAAAACTAGAATATATTCAGTGTAACTCTTGCAGTTAGGAGACCCACTAATAAGATAGGTCTCTAGTCTGGAGCACATTGAAAATGAAAGTGGATATAAGACTAGCAAAAAAACATTAGTCCCGACTGTAGGTTGATTTACGAATATTTTATCATGAGCCCGAGAATAACTTGAAAAGGTAGAGCCTGAGCCCGTGTCGCGCTCGGGCTGAGCCAGACTCATCTCTACCATGATCTACATTGCTTTTGCTGTCCGCGCAACACAACTTAGTGGGGCAATTGACCCCCCTCCCCCTGTTCGCCCGAATGACGATCCTGCCCAAGGTAAGTGTGTATAAATCTGCCCTTGCCCCTAAATGAGGTTCTGTACCGATAACGGTTCACTTGGAGCAACACAGTGGGTGCTCCGAAATTCCGCAACCTTAACATCAATCTTCGTGGGTGCTCCGAAATTCCGCAACCTTAACATCAATCTTCGCATAGGACTAAACCTACATTTATGGCACTGGCTTTTGGCTTACGGGCAAGAACATAAAGGTGTTCCAACAGGAGACGAAACGAGGGATAAGAACGGAAAAAGGCCGACTGTCACCATCATCCCTCACCCTTTCAAACGACCGATCGACACACCTTCTCCGGAAAGGAAATTCTTCCAAATCTGAAATAGAGTGGCCGTTAAAATTCTCTCCAGCGAATCGAATCCTTCTAGAAGTGACGGCAAAGCCCTGACATTTTTATCGGGTCCACCACCACGCTGGAAAGAGACATCGCCGATGGAGATGGAAAGTCCACTGCAATGTGCCAGCCTACTCAGCCGACATTTTATTCTCAAGAATCGAGTGCAATCACTGGTTAGCGGCCCTTATAAAAGCATCGAAGAAAAGTTATAACTACGTTCAGATTTATATCTTATTGTTAGGTTGTTTTAGTCTATAAGGAAAAATATTCATTAATTAAATTTGAAACAATTGAGTGAAATGAATACAGTAATCTGTTATATAATCATCTGCTGTCGCATATCATATTTATTCTTATACCGTTTGGTTAACTCAGACTATTCAACATAATGTGGGTGCTTTATATCTTTACATATAATATAACAGCTCGTTTGTGTGTATGTATGTATACATCAATTTACGGATTGGAATGAAATTTGGCGCAAAATTGAATCATCCTCAAAGGAAGTGGGCATTAACGCATGATATTCTGTTCGAAAATTGGAATTAGTGGTTATTAATTTTTTTAAATTCCAATTTCAAGATTTGTTTCGACATTAAAAATAGAAAAAATCTTCTCATTTTCAAAAAATGTTACATCATTCTAAAGTTGATAAAAGCCGCTTCACAGAATCACAGATATTCGCAGTGTTTCGCCAATTTTAAAGCTCTGCTTAGGTTTATGTTAATGTTTAAATAGTCTGAATTTTGTATAATATGTAAAAATTAGTATAAAATTGAAAAGAAGAACAGGAGCTTAGCTCCCGTAAGTTCGCATGTAAACTAAGCCCTGGTGTACGTGGGAGATTATAGTATTTTTATTTGCAGATCATTGTTATAGTAACGGTTTTTACGCCAGAAAGCTGAATATTTTTGCTTTATTTGCTCAAAATGGATGTTAATTGAACTTCGGAACTTTTTCTCGTCGATATAACAGTACGAGACCATTGAGAACGCTGTTCTAATGCAGTAGAAAGTCTCAAATCCGGACTTCCGAATTTCGGACTTCTCCAAAGTTCGGGCGGTAAACCAACGGCCGAACTGATGTTTACAAATCGAAGACAAAACTTATTCGCAAAAAATCGAGATTGATGAAGCGATGCAAAATCACGGAATGTATTTGGTGAACTACGGGGGGCATTTCAAAAGATAAATATTAATAAAAAAAAAAAAAAAAATCGGGCGTGTGGCACATTTTTAGTAGATGGCCACACATATTTTTTACTATTAAACCGTTGGTAACTGAACCTTTTTTATCCCAAGTTAAGGACATTGTTGTTTAACTTATTTCAAAACTAATTATCCTCTGTTATTTTACCAGGCATTGCCTCTTTTTCTGTTGAACAACTTGTGAAAACTTCATTGAATTTCAATAATTTTAATTTTATTGCAATTTTTCTGTTCGTTGCATATTTTTTGACACAGAGTGTACCTGAAATGCTTAAATTAAATATCCTAAAGATTTATGAGTAAAATTTTTGTATTGTGATGAATAAATAACATGTGAATCAATTCGCAAAGTGAGGATGCGTAAGTTTTGTGACAAGAACAAAGCTAATGGTTTAGAACTCGGAAAAGTCCGAAATTCCGGATTGTAGAAATCGGTGATCTTTTCGAATTTGCGACAATGCTGTATAGTAAACAAGCCGGGGATCAGAAACACTCTTGGAACCAAAATGTCGGACAGGTTGGCCTGCCTTTTATGCTAGTTCTAGGTCGTTCGAATCGATAGAAATGCGCGTCACGCTCGCAACCACCCATTTCGGAATGGTTTAAGGATACATATTTTATTTACCGTCGCACGTGATCACCAACTTAAATGTCGAGGGGACTTTTGGGGGTGGTAGGGCACTAGTAAAGTCCAGTACTCAATCAGTGTGCAGTCTTAGTGCATACTTTTGGGCTCTGATCTAAGAATTTTCACCTTTTAACCACTTAACGCATTTCCCGTGTCTGACACGGGCCGAAAGTTACCGGAAAGTTTGACCATGCCCGTGCCTTATTTTATTTCTAATCTCCGTCTGAGATCCGTTTACACTCTGTATAATATATTTTGTTTATGTAACTACTTTTACCCCCCATAACCTGAAATTGCAAAGAAAAATTTACACTATACTAGTTTTTCAGAAAAAAAAAAAATCGCGCTTTAAAGGGGTTTAAAAAGTCTCCACCTGCGCACCTGATCACCATATAACTAAATATTTTTCAATTAGTACTCTGTCAGTTCTTTGTAGAACAGCAATTGAGTTGGATGGCACCCCAGAAATATTTTTCGAACCTCATTTTTCTGATAAAAAGCATTTTCAATACTTACCTTTCACCGTGGGAAAATCATAGTTATTACGAACACAAAACGAAATCATCTTTTTAAGACACATGAAACATTTTTCAAGGGTTTCTAATTAAGAAAAAAAAAATGACTAGAGTTCTCCCAACTGTCGAAATTCGACCGTAATAATTATATTTAACATTGAAAACAGTACGTTATTTATATAATTATAGGAGTACCATTCATCAAATTTGGCGATTATAACCTCTAGTTGATTTTGAGCCTCACTTAAAGCAAACGTATTGTAAGACATTGTCGCCGCAGGGCCAAACGCGCTCATAAATGTGGGCACTTGTACTTCTGCCGATTTCGTTCTAAGTTGAGTGCCAGTTGAATAAAACTTAAATGGCTGCTTCCATACTCGTTTCTCATTTCATTGTTTCAGAGCAGCCTTCACTCCAACTCTTATTATAATTGCTTTTAATGTTACAGCTTAATGGTAACAAACTCTTTTTAACAATGAGTTTTACATTTATCATTAAATATTTTACCCAAGGCATGTTGCCGTCTCTTACCTATAATAGTATAACATTATAGTTATACTATTATCGATAAGAGACGGCAAAACGTAACGGTAAGGCGTAAACGAAGCTGGCCCGACAAAAGAAAAGTGGAAAAGGGAAGAATGGGTGCACTGCTCCTGAGTCTAACGGGGCCGTTATAGGCAGGAGTCCGGCTTCCGCCCCTTTGAGAGGTCTTTTAATTTTTTGAACCAACTCCCAGATGAGAGACCGTCACCTGGGGTTGGCACCTCAGAGGTATCGTTTCACTTAGGGGGACATTGGAGCCACAAGCTATTTAACGTGCACCAGCTCCCTTTAGCGTACACGGTCCACAGCGAACCAGCCGCGAGAGGTTGTCACCCTCCCAAACACTGACCTCGGTCGATGTTGCTTCACTTTCTGTGTTCTGCGGGAACCGAGCTTCTACCGACTGGTCCAATGCGGGACAGTGGAAATAATAATAATACTAATAACACACTGTTTCCAGCAGTTTTTCATTGACATCATTAAAACTCGTCAATAGCTAGTAAACAAAAAAAAATGTAAATCGGTTTAAAAACAGAGGAGAAAATGTTTCTTGACTGTTTTGTCTTTGCCTATTTATGTATGGATTTTACTAATTAAAGAGAAATCGGATTTTTCCTTCTCCAGCCTTCAGGAAGTTCGCCCCCGCATTGGGGATCTTTGGAAGCATGCCTGTATAATTCGTAATTATGTGCGTACCGGCGGATCCCATACTTATAAAGTAGCGTTACCCACTTCCCCAAAAACCCAGTCTGTAGCTGTAGCAATTCACTTCACTCGGTGCCATCTATGATGTTATACTTTATTCTTCGCAGTTAGATATTTTAAATTTCACAACACGCAATCATGAAATTTGAAAGTTTAATTCTAGCGACATTCATTTAATATCGTCGAGTATGATTTATTAGTGTGACATGGCAATGGAGTTTTTAAAGAACACAAATTTAAATTATGTTTGTTTGATACATAAATTGTAATCGTTTGCAATTATTTTAAATTTCGCTTTGTTTCATGATTTTAGTGAATAGTTTTACAGTGAAATTATCAGGTCATTTGAGTATCACGATCTAAATCTTAGCAAATGCTGGCGTAGTGGCATAAACTATCATTTGTATTTGTATTACATTAATATCCACCAATCTCTCACTTATAAGGCGCTGCGTGCGTCTGTCTGTGTGTCTGGAGTAGCTCTATTGCACTTTAAGCGTCGAATTTTAAACCTTTATTTAGGAGATTTTATGTCACCTAGGCATTTTTGTTAATAAATATATCAGTTATCAATGATAACTGATATATTGGTGATAACTTATCATAGTCAAGGAAGATTCCATGATATTAATAAGAACAAGAAGTTCCGTCTAGAACTGTACGAGCCTACTTTCCCGTATACACCAAATTCAAATTTATAATCTAGCTATCTCTTTCTCTCTCTTTCTTATTTATCTTTAGTTCTAATTATTGAAAATAAACCTTTTTCAACGGATAATACATATTCATTCACTCACTCATTTATTCTTTCATTTATTCAGCCATGCATTTATTCATTCATTCGTTACCTCATTCAAGTGTTTATTCATTCATTTACGCATTCATGTATTTATTCACTCATTTATTTATATTTTCATTTATTCAATAATTTATTCATTCATTCTTTTCCTCATTCATTTATTCATTGATTTATTCTTTCACTCTTTCATTTATTCATTCATTCATTATTTCACTCATTGAGTCACTGAGAAATATCCTTGAAAATCCCGATCAAAAAATTTCATAGCAAAATAGGCTCGTAAGTTCTGGATAAACTTTCTATTTCTACATGTTCTACGTTATAAGAGCTTTCCGATAAAGTTTGTTCCAAGCAAATCGGTCCGTTAGATCAGGATTTATATAGGGTTGAAATTTCCCCGTAAGCTCTGTGTTAATTTTTTGAACTGTTCAAAAATGAACAAAAACTGTTCAAATCAATATTTCACGCCGAGAACTCCTTTCAATAAGCTTGCAATAGGAACTTGGCTCTTGTGCCCAGAGTTTACAGAATTTGCTTCAATTTTGTCCATAGGCGCTAATGTTAAAATTTTTTGAACTGCTCAAAATTGAACAAAAAATTGTTCAAACCAAAAAGTAAAATTTAGAAATGAGATATCCTCGCCGAGATCTTTCGAATGCAAAAAGAATTTTTCCAATCGGACAATTCGTTCAAAAGTTATTAGGGGGGGACAGACCGACAGACCGACAGACAGACCGACAGACGACAGACCGACAGACCGACAGACACACTTTTTCCCCATCTCAATACCCTACTTTCAAATTTTTTATTTTTCAATCTTTATTTAATTACTTCACTTATTTTTGACTTTTCTTGATTTTTAACGATATTTTCACGATACATTAAGCCTTCTTTCATGCTTTATTATTATTTTTTTTTACTTTTACGGGAAAGTAGGCTAAAAACAAAGTGCTTCAGTTTTTGGCTTGAATAAAAAATGTTGCCACATACCATTTGAATAAACAATAAATATTATGTTCTCTCTTATATATTTACTATTTTTTTTTTTTTTTTTTGGCTACTGTCTGTATATTTTCAAGCAAAATATTTTGTTATTAAAAAAAGTTTATTTTATTTTCAGGTAAGAAAAATCTTTGTTTTCCCACCCAAGGCAACAGGTGATTTTGACTGTTTTCTTTCGGTAGAATTGTAAAATAATCACTGTATGTATATGTATACTGGGAACAGTTCTCTGTGCTCGGCCTTTATTTTTGCAACCTTTGGTTGTAGAGTTTATACACATTACAAACTGCAGACGATTTGAAATTCCTGCTTTTCATTGATTCCCTATTTTCATCCATGAATCTAGAAAATGCGATTATACGTAATGTAATACATAACTATTTTATTTACAATACATTCATATACACATTATATACAAGTTATACATGCAGCGTAATTCTTACATTCGTTTGTTGATGGAGAAGGCTGGAAAACGTAAAGACAGACGATAAGTAAAAGTAGTAGTATTAAAAGTAATGAAAGTTAGAGTAATTATTTTAAATATTAAGAACTGCAGACGATTTGAAATTCCTACTTTTTGTTGATTACCTATTTTCATCCATGAATTTATAAAATGCGATTATATGTAATGTAATGCTGTACTAGCCCTATGTGTTCTACTAAATCGGTCGTCATTCTAAATGACGTCGAAATCTTTGATCGAAACGCAGAAAATGAAGGGTTATGAAGCAAGATGGGTTTCCAAGATACGAAGAGATTTGCTATACAACTTCCACCTTAAGGTTCATTGAATTATTCATTAAATGAGAACTGATGTATGTGGGTGGAAAAACTCATTTATACCGCAATCTGGAAAAATCTGAAAGCATGTTCTTGGGAAAGGACAGCGTGGGCTGGAGTAGTTCTTAAGCTTAGATTGTATCGATCTTCTTAAGCCTGTAAAAAGATATTTTTTAGTTTCGCTTACCGAGGAGGAAATTTTGACTTCGATAATGAAAAAGTCAATTTTTTTCTTCCTTTTCAGCAGGCGTAGAGAAAATAGTTATTTTCGGATTCTTTCACTTTGTTGAATCGTTTTTATCAAAAATGGCGGCTCATGTTCACCAAAAAGAGTCATTACTGTGAAAGGTATCAATGGATGTGACTATAATGTTTATTTCGCTTTGTGACTTACTCGGTAATAGTTATTAAAAAAGAATGATGTTATCGAATCTTTGTAATACAGTGGAATCTGCTAAATTGGACCACCGAATAATCGGACCAGCCGCTTATTCGGACCAAACTCAAAAGAACCAAAACATTTCCTATTACATAAAGCGAAAATTATTCGCTTATTGGTACCAAAAATACAACACATTAATAATCTGTCAATCGGAACAGAGAAATGAAGGAAAATATGAAACAGGAGCCATAAGTTGCCTGCTCAGAACGGATTTAACGCGGGGGAAAAAAATCCAACGATATTTACATAGTAGATGTTTAGCAAAATTACCACTGAATGGCTGTACTTTTAATAAAATTCTTTGATTGTAAAATAAGTAATTTATAATTTAATGGAAGTTTTAATAGCTGTTGTGTGTTTTGTAAAACTTTTTTTTTGTGATATTTGTGAGCTGAACACGTTGTTGAATCAGGGCGGCAAAGTGTTGAACGCATGTAAAAGACTACTTTGAATTGCGTTTCCACCTGAGGACAATCGCATTAAATTTGTTAAAATAAATTTTGTAAACATGCATTACACTACTGGCCATTAAAATTACTACATCAAGAAGGCGCATGCTACAGACATGAAATTTAAACGACACGAAGAAGATGCTGTGATATGCAAATGAATTTCTCAGTATTTATTCACCCAAATTTCTTGCAAATTTATTCATTTGTTATTTCTAACATAATATATGTGTCCAATAAATATCATTTTCTTATCTGCATTTCTTCCTGGTGTAGCAATTTTAATGGCCAGTAGTGTATTTCTTGTTTGTATCTGTGCCTCACAATAATCATAAAAACACTTTAATATATAAGGAATATTTTTAATAGTTGCTTTTATATTGCCTTCTTTGAAATGATTTTCCTTCTTGATTTTGCTTCAATATTTTTAGTATTTTCATTATATTTATTCTCCCTAAAAAAAAAAGGTATTCTTGATGCTGCTTTTAATGTTTTATATCAAAAATGAAAGCTTTAATAGTAGTTCCTATAGTGTCTTTGAAATAATTTTTCTCTTTGAATTTGTTTTTGGAATTCTCAATTAAAATCTTCTTCGTTTATCAGAATGTTTTGCTCTTCAAAGTTCGCTCCTCCACAATGATTGAATTTTAGATTTGAATGTCACAAATGTGTCGTCAAATCACTAACGAGTAATTCAGTTTGGAATCCAACTTTGAATTTTACTGATATCATACTGTTTACAAATGAATAAATTTCGAGTTTTACACAGATATCAAATGAAACTAAGTGATACTAAGGAATGGATATCAAATAGTCGCGAATGGTAAAATTTCAGTTTTTTGTTTCCCGGGTGTCAAATTACAAGCTATCACTTTTACAGTTCTACCAAGGACTTTTAATAGACGCTTCTGCAAATGGCAGAAAGGAACGATCCATTCGAATTTTAGGGAACTTCGTTTTGCCGCGTTTATTTAGTACGTGAATCAGAATGTTTGCTTTACTGTTTGTTGAAAGCAACTAAATTTATAACCTGGCATATAGCATCAGTTCTGAAGAAATCAAGAATTCTAAACGAACTAGAACGAGAACAAAAACGGCACATTCCGTATACCAGCACTTCTCTCCTTGAACATGAATGGATTCTTCTTGGCACTCTTCCAGGCAGATTGCTCTGGTTGATGTTAGAATTGTACTCAGTTTCAGCATTGAGTGTCATAGACATCGAATCTTTCAAGAATGATAAAATCGTTCATGAACCATTTCTTTCTGATCGGAATTACACGAACATCAGTTCCATCAGTTTAACTTAATTCCTTCAATTCCGACTCATTTTCAGAGTGGTGCGTTTCAAAATATTGTCATCTTTTCGAAGCAGTTATTCCATAAAATCCGTATGTCACGGCGGAAATCCCCTTCCATGGTTGTCGGAAATATATATCCAAGATCGGGACTTCTGTATAATTTCCGATTTCGGTCCCCATGAATTATTCATAGGAAAGAACCGCTGCGTGGGCGGTAAGACTCATTTGCTTTAATCTCGATAATCCTGAAGAGTCAATGACGCCCCTCACGGGATTTACTTTCGGTTTTAACTTTCACCCCGTTTCGAAGGTCTTGCGTGGGAAAAGCTTTGTTTTTAATTCTTTCGATTTAAAAAGGAAGTTCAAATTCGCTTTTAGAATATGAATGAGCATTTTTGATAAGACGTGTTTTGCCCTAACGCTTTTTTTCAATTTTGCTCTTAAATTCCATACATTATCGATAATTTTGACTTGGATATAAACACTAAGCTAAATAACAAATTGGAAACCACGGGAAAATAGAAAAAAAAAATCTTTTTCTATACAATAAAATTTTGTAAAAGGTCCTATTTGAATTTTGTGAAAAGGCCAGTTTTGTGAATTTGAAGTTTGCGAAGAGCCTTTTTTTTTTGGTGATTTTTTTTTCTTGTGAAGTGCCAGTTCGTATTATATATGCATCATTATTTGAAGCTGATCTTTTGAGCTATAGGAACATCTTTGATGGTTTAAGATGAAACCGGAATATACGATGTTAAGGGGGAAAATGCGTGTAAAGGTCTAAAAAATTAAAAAAAAAAAATTTCTTCATGTGTGAATCGATTCTACAACTATTCAATAATACACCCGGAAAATTTTACAGCAAAATTCCAAGTCGTTTAAAAGTTATAAGCATTTGAGCGAGCGCCCCTTTTGAAGCAATTGAGCAGGTCAATTGCTTCAAAAGGACCTCAGGTCATTGCTTCAAAAGGACCCTCATGAATGACCTGAAGGGTCATTCATGAGGGACTACCTGTATTAGAGAACGTTAGCAGATGTCCTTATATTTATTTAAACAATTGAGACCTCGGATAGAAATTTCTATAAGTATTAGTATCTATAAGTATTAAAAAAAATGGATTCATTACTGCCTTAAATTTACCTTGAATACCACTCTTTTTTAGCCTACTTTCCCGTAAAAGTAAAAAAAAAAAATAATAAAGCATGAAAGAAGGCTTAATGTATCGTGAAAATATCGTTAGAAATCAAGAAAAGTCAAAAATAAGTTTAGTAATTAAATAAAGATTGAAAAATAAAAAATTTGTCGGTCGGTCTGTCCCCCCCTAATAACTTTTGAACGAATTGTCCGATTGGAAAAATTCTTTTTGCATTCGAAAGATCTCGGCGAGAAAATCTCATTTCCATATTTTCCTTTTTGATTTGAACAATTTTTTGTTCAATTTTGAACAGTTCAAAAAATTTTAACATTAGCGTCTATTTGTGAAAATGAAGC
The DNA here is from genome assembly GCA_038502835.1 of Octonoba sinensis. NCBI lineage: Eukaryota > Metazoa > Arthropoda > Arachnida > Araneae > Uloboridae > Octonoba > Octonoba sinensis. The sequence continues at coordinate 83,403,222 of CM076605.1, read as the reverse complement.
AAATGATGTAAACTCTGGGTACAAGATATAAGTTCCCATGAACAAGCTCACTGGAAGAAGTTCTTGGCGTGAAATATTGATCTGAACAATTTTTGTTCATTTTTGAACAGTTCAAAAAAAATTAACATACCGCCTACGGGGAAATTTCAATCCTACATAATTTCTGATCTAACGGACAGATTTACTTGGAACAAACTTTATCGGAAAGCTCTTATGACGTAGAACATGTACAAATAGAAAGTTCATCCAGAACTAACGAGCCTATTTTCCTATGAAATTTTTTGATCGGGATTTTCAAGAATATTTTTTAATTAATGAATGATTAAATGAATAAGCAAAAGAATGAATGAATAAATGAGTGAATAAATACATGAATGACTTAATAAATAATGATTAAATGAATATGTATTAACCGTTGAAAAAGGTATATTTGAAGCAATTAAGAACTAAAGCTAAACGAGAAAGACAGAGAGAGAGAGATAGCTGGATTATAAATTTGAATTCGGTGTATACGGGAAAGTAGACTCGTATAGTTCTAGACGGAACTTCTTGTTTTTTAAAGTGTTTTTCTCGAAACTTCTTTTTTCGAATTTGCGTACACTCTAGCTCGCAGAGTTTTTGATCAATCCTTATCAAATTTAGCACACGTTTTCTTTATATATACACGCTTTAGTTGAACTAGAATCAAAAACATATCTCTATTTTTACTTTTTTTATTGTAAAAAAAGAAAAAAAAACGGTTAAAAATCATACTTAATTTTTCCATTCTAACAAAAAAATATAGAAATTTTCAATTTTTTTTTTATGGTCTTAGTTCAACTAGAAGAGACACTTGTAAAAAAGAAGATTTAAAACAAAATTGATTTCCAGAGTCCGACAAAAATGCGAAAATCGTAGGAGGCAGGCAAACATTTTTAGGAGCCAGCTATAATATTTTCATTTGCGAACATAGTCGCCAAGGCATTTTTTTAGTCGCCCGGGCGACCTGGCGCCCGAGATTTGTCGGACCCTGTATGATTTCAGATAAAAATTGTGACCTCCAGGATGTACGCAAACTGTCGACCCCCGGGTGGCGACTTACAGTGTGCAGCAGCCGATATCTCCGGGATTTTTCAAGAAAAATGTTTGAAAATTTCAGTAAATGTTTTTCAATATATCTGTAAAATAACCTCAAAATCTCAATAAAATATATTTATTCTTTATACGTTAAAAAAATTCATGAAAATTGCTCTTAATACGCCGTTATACACGTATTTCCTCCCTTAAGTGATTTCACAAGAAATGCATTATGCTGAAACGAATGAACAGTTCTTCATTGCATAGCAAAGGGGGGGGGGGGAGGCTATAAAACTATTTTTTTTTTCTCCACTGCTAATATGTTTCTAACGTCAATGAAGTTTCTTGGAAATTTTATGGGAGTTAAAAAATTTCTCGCTTAGAAATCTCCCAAAGCATGAAACTCGGGACTGATAATGTTAATTATACACATAGTGTGAAAAAATATCCTCTTTGCTGTCAGGCGGAGGATTTTAGCATATTTAAGGATTTTTTCTTCTTTGTTTAACATCCGGCCTCGCTTCAAGCGTAAGGATAAACCCCTTTGAGTACTATGGGATTGAGTTAAGCCTTGTAATTAAACAAACATATTGTATTACGGTGGGGAGAGCGGGGGAGTGGTTCTGTGAAAGCAAAGAAAGTCCATAGTTTTGTGTTTGACTTCCGCTCTTGAGTACCGTGAATAATTCATTAGGTAAACAGGAGAGATCAGAAAGTCATTTAATAGTGTTTTGGCCTCTCGTTGTTTAAGATGTGTAGCTAGGCGGGGCATCTTGTAAAGGATAGAATCGAAGTTTGGAGCTGAAGGGAAGGTTGTTAGATCATCAAACAGAGGTCGGGTTAAAATAAACATTTCATTAGAAATGAACATAAATCAAGAGGAGGAGCATTGTGACTAAATCATGTCTATATTTACTGGAAAAGTTTGGAAGATTTACGAAAACTAAAGACGCCATACGAAAGTAGCTTTAAACAGGGGTCGATCCAGCAGTTTTTAACAAGGTCCGTTTTTTTTTCGAATTTTAAAGAGATTTTTGTAAAAAATAAATAATTTTGTGAAATTCGGAAATTGAAACATATAGTGGGATGAAAAATATTATTATTATTTGATAGAGCAGAATAAAGAGAGAATCAAGAAGGGGCAAGTGCCTTCTCTTGATCCCTCAAACAAGGGATGGGGGCCTGAGATGAGGAGGGGTCCTGATCGAGGGATTGATTAAAGGACCCCTGATCGGGGGTGATAGATTAAGAATATAATAATTTATTTCAAACATTAGAACCGGATATCCAGTATAGATGAAAATTATATTAAAAAAATAAGTCAGTCGCCACATGGCGATTAAAATAGTAAAAGTTGGGATTAAGAATATATGTTACCGATCGCCACTCCTGCACGGTCACTTTTTAGCACATTCCACTGTAATGCCCTTTTGTGATCAAATCACCTTTTTTTGTTTTTCCCTTGGAAACATGCCAATATTGAACACGTGCTTCGCCAAAAATTTCATACCGTATTTCAAGTTACAGCGGCCTTCAGCATCCTGTATATATTTAAATCATTTTAAAAGCTCTAAAACATTTTAGTGCTCAATCAAATCTACATATTTATTGCTTTATTTGTGTATTTATTTTCTAAACGATTTTGGAGTTAATTTTCAATTCTTATTAGCAATTTTCAAAAGTGGCTATTAATTTTCAAAGTGGCCACTAATAAAATTGAATCTTTCGGCCACTGCTTACTAATCGGATTTCCCAGAATTCGCCTATAATATCTAGTACGAACAATTCAGACAAAGGACTCCAGATATCCGGTAAAACCAATATCCGACGCACTTCTAATCCTGACTTTGCTCCCTCTCCGAGAGGAAAATACCCTGGGTCTCTACTGATTCAGTAGACAGAATTCAGTAGACAGTCCTATAGAAACGGACAGTGTCATATTTGCAAAATGGACTTTCTTCAAGAGACTTTTTTACTCTTCGTTTTATTTAATTACCTTATTCGTTTAATGATTATTATAATCGATCGTGTTCAGAAAATAGTTATTGTTTTAGTATTCTCTTACACGATGAATGTTAATGATGTTGAAAAAATTAGAAATAACTGTAAAAAGTAGTTATTACAGTATTGCACCAAAACAATGCAGTTGGCCTCCAGACTTAGTTTTTGAACATTTACTTATGGCAGTATTCCCAATATAGAAAGCGCAAAAATCTGAAAATTTTCATATATAAAAAAGAAAAAAAAAAAAAGATTTTTTGCAGATATGACACTTCATTTCTATAAGCAACAGATCCTGTGCTGTCCCCAGAATTCTTTAAAATTGCCCATCTGCTTCAATACTGTGTTCCTATGTAATGACAACAATTCTGGAATGCTTCTGAAAATTCTTCAGATGCTTGAGAGGTGTTCCCCTTTAATCCAAAGCGTTACTTTTTTTCATTACCCAATCCCTCCAACCACTTCATTACCGCAGCGGGCGCAGAACGAAAACCATTTCGTAAAACTAATGCCACTGGAGAATTTTTTTTTTTATCCAGGTAAATAAATATATAGGAGAGACATTTTTGTGTTACTTCCGTTCCCGAATGCTGCGGCTGCATTATTCATTAGGAAAAGCAGATGCTTTGGCGGAGAAGAAAAAAAAAATCATCTACTCGCTTCCGGAAATTTGTTCTTTTTCTCGAAGGTAAAGGAAAAAGAGTTCGTTCCGTAGTTACTTAAAGATTCACGAGGGTGCTCCGATATTTATACAATTAATGGAACGGCGAGCTTAGTTACAAAAGGATCCTATTTTACTTAAATCGAAAGAAGTTGCCGTTTTCGAGAATTGTATTGTAGATGTAGTTTAAATATTAAACGGGAGGAGAATCTTTTGTCTTAATAATCGTCTGGCGCAGTAGTCACGTGTCATTGCCACGTGTGGCATAATACATATAATGTCTATCTAAACCTCGTTGATATTGAACATCATAAGTAAAAGATGATAAATATGATAAATTAAAATGTTTTAGAAAGAATGTCTCAATTCTTCATTTCGTCATGAAGTTTTTCGGTTTTCACGCTGTCTGCGCTTCTGCGTTATACTGTCCCGCTGTTTTTCAAACTCAAGAATTTCAATCATAGTTAGTTCAGAGCTCATTCGTAAGTGATGTTACATTTTTTTAAATATATTTGACCCCCCTCCCCCGTTTGTCATAAAATGTCACTTCATACCCATTACCCCATGTCATATATCACGCTATATCACAAAAGTATACCTACTTGCGTTCGGAAATAAAGCACTACGGTATAGATCATATTTCCAATTTTATTTTTGAACATTTAATGATATCTGTGAACCTAACAACAATAATAATGATCTTCACTTACATCACTCATGTGTACTTAACTTTTTATAAAACGAGAGAGTTAAGGTTTTAACAAAAAACCATAATTTATTAATAAAACCAAAAGCTTGTGCATTTGTGTGTGTATGTGTGCCTGCGTGTCGGTTGTCTCCTGGCGAGATGGAAGGGCCCTTGGATTAGTTCCTTATTAGTATATAATGGTAAAAAATATTGGTTATAAACGAGCAATTATTAACAAAAGCACTTTACAAGTTGATATAGTTCTGCTTTATAAATCTTATCTTTATTTTATAAACACTAAAATAATTTTAAATTTAACAATTGAAAATTAATTACATAACAGAATTGCCATCTCATTTCATTTTGCACATTAAATAATATAAAAATATTTCATCTGTTGGATTTAAATGATTTTATTTGAACCAAAATAGGGTGATCTCACGTTTCTTGCTACCTCCTCTCCTCACCTAGCCACAAACTGTCACAATTTCTAGAACCCCCTCCTCCCTCTCGAAGAAGAATACATCATTTGTGAACGATCCCTCAGCCTATTATCTATGAATTTTCTTGTAATTTTCAGAATTATACTGTACGAATTGTTTTGTTGTAAGCTGTTGACTCTGCTGTAGTAGTTTGCAGACGTCAGGGTTCTCCGGAACTTAGACTTCTGCAAAAGGAGAATGATATAGTTGAGAAATCCTGCAAGGAACTCAAGATTTCGGATTAGACGGAACTTCGAATAAACTGTCTATCGAGACTCCATTGTAGTAGGATGCAGACGTCAGGGTTCTCTGGAAGTTAAGACATCTTCAAAAGGAGAGGGAAAGAGTTGAGAAATCCTGTAAGGAACTCAAGATTTCGGATTAGGCGGAACTTTGGATTACCGAAGTTCGATCGATCGAGACTTCATTGCATTTGTATGCAGACGTCTGGGTTCTCTGGAACTTAGACATCTTCAAAAGAAGAGTGAAAGAGTTGAGAAATCTTGGAATTTGCTTTCGACGCTCCTCGGTCATTATTAAATTGTTCATCCAAATTCAACGGTTTCCATTTCCTTTTCCCATACTTACTTCTTCAAAGTCTGGAGTAAGTTTAGAATTTTTCACTGCCCTCATTAAATTTGAAAGACGACGAATGCAGAATTCCCCGTTTCCATCTTGTGCTAACAGTTTGTTCGTCTCATCCCGCCAATTTCGTCTCTCTACTACTCAACTGCGGAGGAACCGGAACTAATACTTTCAGGAACATCGAAACAGTATAATATCTTTCTCGTTGGTGAAAATAAGAAAAGTTGGTTTAGTGCTCACATCTTCTTTGACTTTATTTCTGACGTAACATATATTTGCCCATGGCAGTAGCGCCACTACGGGGGGCGGAGGGTAACACCCTTTTGGGGCGTGCCACCCAAAATGAGTTAAAGACTTCTTGAAAAGTACATATACTTGAATTATACAATTTTACTTGTGCTATTTCAACGTTTCATAACTAAAAATAAATGTTTGCTGAAAGTTACACCAAATAAATGGAATTTTTAAGAATTTTTTTATTGCTGAAAATAATACTAGTTTTAAAAATATAAGTTTTTTCAGCGCTACAATTTTTTTGGAGGAGGGGGATGACGCCACAAACCGCTTTCAGTGGCACCCCTGTTAGAAAAGCCACTGCCTGTGGATATACATTAAAGAAACTGTCTGTTTTCGGGCATTTGCGAGTGGTAGCCCCTTAGTTTAATAATAAGAAAAAGTATGTCATGAACATGATGGCAAATAAAAATTTACTGATGTACCAAAAACTAACTGTTCCACCCCTAACAATTTGCCGAACTTTAGCTATTTGGAAATTTGTTCGAACCATACCCAGAGGGGGTCTAAGAAAATATAACAAACTCATATTGAGATCTTAAAAAGAAATCAAAACACAATTAAATGATGACATTTGGTCAACCATCTTTTACGTGTCACAGGACTAGCCAACCTCATTTCCCCCTTTTTTAATCTCAAGTCTCTAAAAATTCGTTTTTACAGGGGTCGCGCCAGAGGAAATTCGGGTCGGTTTTCGGACCCCTCACAAAATTCAAATCAATCAGAACGGACCCTTCGCAAAATTCCAAGCTTCCAAATCTTACTTATTTATTATGAAAGTGGCAAATAATAATAAACTTTTTCATCCCTATATTTTCAAATTTTCAATTTTTGCAAAATTATTTGATTTTTCACAAAAATCCCTTTAAAATTTGCAAAAAACGTACCCTGTTAAAAAATGCTGGCTCAACCCCTGATAGTCTGAAATGATGATCCAACTAAAATTTTTAATCTTCAGAATCGAATGTATATTCATTTTTAAGCCTTTCGTTGATCAGTACTTTAAATTCTCTTTCCATTTAAAATTAAAATTCTAAAATGCAGAGAGCATTTATTCCATTATGGATCTTACACAGCGGAGAGACATTCCCTTCGAAGCAATCTACCTGAAAAATTTTAAATATTCTTTCTTCGAGATTAGATTTGAAATATGGCGGAAGTTACCTACCCGGAGAAAATTCTTTCGAATGCACCCTCTCTTTTACCATTATCCACCTTCTTCATTTCGCTGCTAGTGGAATAAAGGGTAAAGAGCAGTGGAACGTCACAACAGAACTGGGTTTCTGGAGTAATCTTTTTTCTCCGGGTAAAAAGAATGGGGCAAAGTTTTCGTGTGTGTAACTTTCGTTTCTGAATAATTCATCAGGACTAGCAGATGTGTCCGCGGAGAAGCCATTTTGCGGATGGGAGGGAAAAGATCGTCTCTCTTAGCTTTTGAGTGCGTGTAGCGAGAAGATTCTTTGAGTGGGAGGCGATTTTTATTGCGAACCCTGTCAGTTTTCGAAGCAGGCGTTGGTTGCCCTTTGGAGAAACTTTGAAAGTAGCTTTTTACACACTGAGGACGGCGTGTACCACCAGCGCTTACATCCAATAGTTTATCTTGCTGGGTGTACCACTGGTGGCAAGGCCGTAGCTAGAAATTTTTTTCGGGGGGGGGGGGGGGGCCTGACTTTGAAACACTAGTGCAGAGGAAAGTTTCAGGGAGGAATATATGCTACTTTGCGAAAATTTTCGCCCCCCCCCCTCTGGATACGGCCTTGACTGGTGGCTCACTCGAATGGTTCATCTTATATCAGCTATAGTCTTATAACAGTTTTGTTAAATGAAAAACACTTCATGTGGTTGAAAATAACTTTTTTACTGAAAAACTGAAAAGCTTATTTTTTCAAGTAGAAAAATTTTAGCCGTCTTCAACGTGTTAAGGTTTGAAACATTTTGCTGATGAGCAGTAAAAATCAGGGGAATGATCAAGAACATTTTTGAGTTACTCCAGCTTCGCTCCGTGCTCCGAAGAATTATATCTGTACCTAATAGCCATAGTATCTTAAGTCCATTTTCCGAGTTTTTGCGATGAAGTTAACACTAGAAGCACCGGGCCGTTTTCAACCACTTCTGAGTTTCATTTTACACCAAGTCCTGCTAATTATAATAAAACTTTCAGTCCCATTAACTTGTATTACTTACTGTGCATTAGGAAAAGCTAATGCAATAAAAAGTTGCATTATTATTAGTAACAAATGATGCAAAATGGAAACTTCGAAACAGTCAAAATGACTGGTCTGGTAAATCTAGTGTTAAAAAATAAACGTTTTCAGTACCATCAGACCAGACTTTTCCGTGCAAATTTTAGAATAAAGATGTCCGTTGGGAGCTTTAAAAGTTAGGAACCCTCATGTAGCTAGTGGCTTTGACATCGGTACTCTTTGTGTCCGTTAAGCATAACTCACAAAATCTGAAAAATTGACTAAAATATTATGGCTCTCAGGAACTGATATTATTTATTCTATTTATTTATCTCAGGGTGTCTATAGGTCACGGTAGTCTCGAAAAGGCCGTGAATTTGGAAATCGGTCACGGAAGTAACGAAGAGGTCACGAATTTGGAAATCGGTTACAAAAGTAACCAAACGTCACGAATGGAAGATCTTTTTAATCCATAGCGGCGGAAATGTAACTGCAATAACTAAATAGAATGTGTAAAAGGAGCAAAAATGCAACTTAAAAGTACCTTTGAGTAAGAAGAGGAACGTTTTAAATGCTCACGCATTTTAGTTTGCTGCGAACTGATAAAGAGAAGAGTTTTTAGATAGTGAATAGAAATCTTGTCTATACTTTAAGATTGATTCTACGGAAAACGCACCAAATATCGCCAAAATGACACAGGACTTGTCATATTATTTTCGGTTCTAAATTTGAGGCAAGACGTTCATTTCCCGATGAATGGCTTCACTTCTGTTTGGTCATTACCTCCACTTCATGTTGAAATGTTCATCTTGTTAAAAGAAATATAACTTCATGAACAAATAAAAAGTATTCGAAATGGTGGCAGAACGTTGTTCAGGTAAAAAATATTCTAAATGTTACGTTCTTCACAAATCAGAAACTACTTTCAGACGCAGTTTTAAAAAGATACGCTTAAATGCACAAAGCACGGATAGCAATTCACAAAACGTAACATTTTGAGTGGAGATGTAGTACCTCTAAAATAGTTAAATAGTTGATCACTGGGACGCTCCAAAACTGATTCTAAACCTTTCCTCAAACTGTCAGGTGCTCTTTCTAAATAGTTTATCAAGCCCCAAAGCAGCTGATATTCGAATGCGAATGTCTGGAAATAATCGAGAAATTGCCAAACTTCGTAACGCACTTAGCGATCATTTCACACTAACTTGGCGATATTTCGCCAAATTTGGCCCCTAGTCGGTCCATTTTGGCCTGCCAAATTTGGACCTGAAGATTTCAAATCCAATGTGTGTTCGGCGATATTTCGCGAGGTTCCAGTAGAACCTCAATTGAGCCGTTGCCTACGTTTCTTACTGAAAACCTCTGTAAAACTATCTTTCATGCCTACTTTCTAGATATCACGGAAATTGCACTCCATGGATAATTCTCTCTTCAAAAAATTTTATTTTTACACCTTTTAACAGATAATTAATGGTTTAAGAATATTTACACTTAAATATAATTCACAACGAATATGTAATTGTGAACGTGTACAAAAAAAAAAAAAAAACTTATGTAATTAGTAAGTAAATGAATAAGTAAATGCATATTAGAAGAGCAAAACGTATTTCATTTTGTAATTCGTACTTTTTTTACATTATTTCTATTTTATTTTTAAATTACATTAAAAACCATTTGCATTGTTCTAGATTTGAAAAATGTGATGCTCGCACAGTATATATAAAGATGAGAGGAACAGCTGAATTTTGAAAATGAATTTTAAAACTCTCTCTGCGTAAAATAATTCAAGCTATCTTCAGAATAATAAAAGATCAGAACTTTCCCATCATCTTTTCCAAAAGCAGATATAGCACTTTTCTCAAAATCGAATAAATGAAAGTGTTCGATCAAAATTTTTCTCCACCCTCGAAAGCAAATCTAATCGAACCATACTGGAATAGAAATTCTTATACAATCGGAAAAAGAGAGAGGAGGAAAAAAAAAAATATATAAAAAATAAAAAGTCGTCGGATTTACGTAAAAATCTAATTTTGCTTTGATCTTATTTCAGCCACAGGACACGAAATTGAAATTTAATGCTTCTACGGGACACCATTACCAACACGCGTTGTCATTAGCTACAAAAGGGAAAGTTTTTGCTCGGTTAAGAAAAGAGGTGAAATGAAGGATATGAATATCTAATGCTGCCAGCTATGATTGGAATGAAAGGAGATCGTGTGGGTATTTGAAAAATGAACTGGCATTGAGAAAAATATTGGTAGATATCATTCCAATATCTTCCACATGATGGATTGACTCGAATTTAGTATCTTTTCTGTTGGAAAATGTTGGAAGATGTTCGTCTTTTTTTTTATTTGAATGTGATAAGCTGTGACGAGACATTTAGAGGAAAATTTTTTGTGGAACGTAATGAGTTCGTTTTCGTTGAGCGAATACGTGTACATAGTAAATCTGGCAACTGTACTGAGTCTTGTGGCAAATTTCCAGTTTGAAAACGTTTCTTCGTTCTTTCCTTTTTTTTAATAGTTTTGAAAACAGTGTTCGGTGTCGTATTTATGAAGGATTTTTTTGAATTCACAATTAAATGTCTGCTTAGTTTTCATTTTTTTTTTTTTTTTTGGAAAGTTCTTTGCATTTAGATCATTGTTAGTTTTTAAAAAATAAATGAAAAATTTTAGTTTCTAGAAACGGACTATGAGGAAATTTTATTTATAAAAAAATAATAATGATAATAATAATGCAATGACGAAATGTGGCGCCAAAAAAGGAAATGAAGTATAAGTTTTGCAAAAAAAAAAAAAAAGAAATGAGGGACTTAGGGCCTAAAAAAGAGGTTATGTTAATACGTTGTGAAAAAAGAAACGATAAAGAAATTGAGCTCAGAAAAGAAGTTCAAGAAATTTAGTTCTTGAAAATAAGAGACTATGCATAAATTTAGTTTCTAAAAATAAGAGAATCAACTTATTAAAAGCTCAAATAAATAAAGAAATGAATCAAAATAAGTAAAACGAATAATATTAATAATTTTTAAAAGAAGGCAATGAAGAAATTTACTTCGGAAACATACATGAAGAAGGAATTGGGTTCTAAAAAAGATGCGATTACAAAATCTGTAACCAAAAAGGGTTACGCTTTAAGTCGTGATGAAGTAGTTTCGAACATAAACAGAAATATAGAAGAATATTTCTGCACAAAAAAAAAAAAAAAAAAAAAAAAAAATGGACAAATTTCGTTCTTGAAGATTCAGTAATTAAATTGAGTTTGTAAAAAAAATGGAGAACAGATACTTTAACACAAAAATAATAACCACAACTAAATTAAATTCTTCGAAGTTGGTAATGACGAAGTTTAATACCTAATATACAGTTATGATCCTTGAGTTTATTGTGTCGGATGAAGCGGTGGTCGGAAGAAGTTCGAAAAACACCGCTTTCGAACAGACATCGAACATGCTTTCAAACATTTCGAACATCCTGAAATGACTCACTACGCGTCCGTCTTCGCATCTAGAAAATCCGCACATTGCAGAGAAAAGATACCCCCCAACATTTCTGCTCGTTCCCATGGAAACCAGCTGGAAACAGGGGGGTGGACCGAGGCATCCCGTGTCCTCTTTAGCGCATGTCTTGCTCTGGAATCGATATATATTTCTCTTCACCTTATTTCGTTTAGTGAGGCGTTTTATTAAATTTTTTCGCTTCTGTTTTTCTTCGCTGCGTTTCTTTTTCACCCTTTGAGGGCTCGCGGCGAGTGGGGATGAAGCTGGTTATGGGCCGAAAGTGGATTCTCGTGTGCTCGGTGTTCCAAATCCGAATCGTTCTTAAAAGGATTTCTTTTCCAGTTGTTTGGTGGGACGGGATTTTTTTTTCTCTCCAGTATATTTCTTCAAATATAATTCAAAACTACAGTTTTTAGTTATAAAAACTGCAGTTTTGAGTTATGTCGAATTATTAGTTGAAACAAGAAGTTCCGTCTAGAACTATACGAGCCTACTTTCCCGTATACTGCAACTTCAAATTTATAATCTGGCTATCTCTCTCTTTCTCATTTAACTTTAATTCTTAATTGCTTCAAATATACCCTTTTCAACAGTTAACACATATCCTCACTCATTCATTTATTTGTTTACTCATTCATGCACCCTTATATACTCATTACTTATATTTTCATTTATTCACTCACTTTTGCATTTATTTATTCTTTCATTCATTCGTTTATTTACTCATTCATTCATTCTTTCGCTCATTCAGTTATTCATTCATTCTTTCCCTCATTCTTTCGCTCATTCTTTCGCTCATTCAGTTATTCATTCATTGTTCATTCAGAAATACCCTTCGAATCAGACAATTCCCTCAAAAGTTATTAGAGGGGGGGGGGGGCAGACAATCACACATATTCATCTCAAAACCCTACTTCAATTTTTTTATTTTTCAATCTTTAGTTAAATATTTCTCTTATTTTTGGCTTTTCCTTACTTTTAACGATATTTTTACGATACATTAAGCCTTCTTTCACACTTTATTTATTTATATTTTACTTATTACGGGAAAATAGACTAAAAAGGAGCTAAAAACCTCTTAGAGATTGAAACTTTTGGTTGAAGAGTGCTTTTTCTGAGTTTGAATTCATTAATCTTGATGAGTTAGTATCAGGAACTGCAATTCGGGTTAGTTGGACACTGGGAACGTTGAAGATTTCCTAAATTATGGGTTTATTACAGCTTAACGAAGGCTAGAATCCATACTACTTGGCACTGAAGCGATGCAAAGTTATAAAAATTGCCGATTTTAATGAATTTTATTTTTCCCTATTTATTCACATGTTTCCTTTTCCATTTAATTTAATGTCCGTTATTTATTTATTTAATTAATTTGAGCAGTGCTATTCAAGATCCCGCAGAATTAATGCTTTATGTATCACATAGTGGTCACGAAAAAGCCGCGAAATTTTACTTTTGGAAAAATCTGTAGAAACCCTCGTTTTCCTCTAAACTCCGAAACACGCGTATGCTATGTTCCTTACGAATTTTTACTAGACTTATACCAGGATTTGTTCATTGTTGCTGCCAACTCAAAAGCAAATACTTCAATTCACGTCAGGCTTTAAAGAAGAAATCGTTGCGATCTGTTATTTGAATAACATCGCAAGTTCAATTAATTTTTTGAACCTTGGAGATTATTTTCATTTACATAGGATTAAAATTTTACATTCTTTTCTCGCAGTCGGCCTAATCTCTTCGATTGAAAGAAAATACAAAACGAAATGTTGCAGGATAAGATTAAAAATTGCGTACAATCGGTAAAAAATAACAAAATAACGAGTATAAAATGTATACCGGAAAGGAGAAAAGCAAATTGTTTGCAAGGAAAAGAAAACAGAGAGTGAACATAAAAAAAACGGAAATTGGCTTTAAAAATCCCAAAAGAAATGCGGTAAAAAACATCGAATCAAAAATCCGGATGGGAGGAAAAGTTTCAAAAAGCTAATTAAAAGAAAACAAAGGTTCGCTCTGATTAAATTACTTTTGCTCAACAAATATTTGTATTTTTAGGTATGAGCACTTATTGTCTCCTAAGAGAAAATAATTCTTGCGTACATAGAAATGTGTTATTGATTTGGCTACTGAAAATTTTAAAAGCGTTTACTTCCAAAAAATTCTTGAGGACGTAGCTCAATTTTTACAGGTGACTAATAATATATGTATAAGTACAATAGAGTCCCGCTATTCCGAACCTTGCTACTCCGAAAAACCGCCTATTCCGAACAGAGTTCAGAAAAAGTACCGATCTTTTAAACTTATAAAGGGGTCATTTATAAATGATGTCACGCGACAAGGGGCGAGGGGGGTTCAAGAAAGTGTGACAGTTTGTGACAAGAGGAGGGGAGGGGGTAACAAGAAGTGTGATTTCGTACGTTTTGATTTCTGTAAAAACATTTAAAATCAGCAATTAAACCTATTTTATGCCAGTGTAATAAAGCTTGACATGTGACACTTTGTGACAAAGGGGGAGGGGGGTCGAATATATTGAAAAAAGTGCGACATCATTTATGAACGGTCCCAAACAGGTAAAATTTACAAGATATTCATGAAGAAACGTACATTTCTTGTTATACAAGGAAGTTCGAGACATACATAGAGCCTGTGCTTGCTGAAAACATCTGAAACCAACTTGGAATGGAAACTTGTCACTTACAATACGTGTCGGCTCCATTCTACAATTCTGTAGAATTATTTTTAATCACTGCTAAACATAGAAAGTAATTAGTTCATGCACACTTAAGAGTGTTAAAATCTGTTGTCGAAGGTCACTTAGCAGATAAATATCTCCGCTTTTAATTTGTGCCTTAACAATTTAATACGTTGATTTTATTCATGAAATTCGCCTATTTCGAATTCCCGCTAAGCTGAACACCCGGATTCTAATGTATGTAATTGTGTGACGTAATTCCTAAACTAGGCGACTTAAAATTTAGTTCCTGAAAAGAAAAAAAAAAAAAAAAAGGTTAAAATCAGTTTGTGATAATGTGTAATTTAGGAGGGGTGACCCGAAACAAAAATTGTTACTCAACGAATACATTGCTAATTACCAAGATGGACAAGTTATTTTTTTAAAGTTTGCACGTTCCCAAACGATGCACTTTTGCCATCTTAGCCACCTACATTGAGACCATTAGACGACAACTTGTTTTAAGCCATCTCCGCTGTTTTAAGACATTTGGACAAGGAGTATTGTCCGTTAAATGTCCTTGCAACGTCTTCTGGAAATAGCCAAAAATTACGGGGAGCAAGATTGGGACATTATGGAGGATGGGGAACGATTGGACCTTTTTTTTCGATTAAGAAATCAGGTGTTGCGCGAAAAGAAATTCAGGTCCGTTTTCGGACCCTTCACAAAATTCTAATAAATCAAAACGGACCCTTCACAAAATTTTAATCAATCAAAACGGACCCTTCAAAAAATTTTAATCAATCAAAATGGACCCTTCACAAAATTCTAATCAATCAAAACGGACCCTTCACAAAATTTTAATCAATCAAAACGGATCCTTCACAAAATTCTAATCAATCAAAACAGACCCTTCACAAAATTCTAATCAATCAAAACGGACCCTTCACAAAATTCTAATCAATCAAAACGGACCCTTCACAAAATTCCATTCAATCAAAACGGACCCTTCACAAAATTCTAATCAATCAAAACGGACCCTTCACAAAATTCCATTCAATCAAAGCGGACCTTTCACAAAATTCCGAGCTTCCAAAGCGTACTCTTTACAGAAAAATTTATTAAATAAGCAAAGTATAATAAAAATTTTTTATCACTGTGTGTTTTAAGTTTTGAATTTTCACAAAAAAGTTTTTAAAATTCACAAAAAACAGACGTTGTTAAAAATGCTGGATCTACCCTTGGGAATTACAGGTGACTTAGGAGAAAATTTTCACTGCAGGAGGAGTATCCAGTACATCCTCCCTCCCATACAGTTCTTTTTGTACCATTTAAATGCATTCGCACGATTCCTGACAACTTTTCTAATAACAGCCTGTTGCTGTTTTTTTAAATGTTTCGGTTGCTGACTTCTTTTATCGAAGGCAAAAGTTTATCGTATAACTTTGCTTTTGAAACCAGCGAACAATCATCTTGTTATTCTTCATGCATCCGCCATGCAGCAGGTTTACACGATTGCAATGCCGACCAGATTTGTAATAAAAACCAATGTTCGGAAATGTGTTCTATTCTTGAATATTCGTTATTTACGAAAACGTAGGGGGGAAAAAAAGTCTCAGCTTCATTATTTTTTGAGCCTTCGGTGTTTTTAAAATAGGTAAGTCGAAATTTTGCCCCTTAAAGTATGAGAACGTAGCTTCCCTTGTCACAAAGTGTCACAATTTCTCTTAGCTCCCCCCTCCTCGAATCGTGACATCATTTGTGAATGGGTCCATGGGGGAAAAGAATTTTGTTCATTATGAGGGCTCTAAAATTTGGGGGCCAGGAAAGCTACTCACAGAATACTTTTCTGTTCTGACGTCACTCAACCTTCCATGGAATGCCGTTACCCCGAATAAAAAAAATCCCTCTTATATCCACAATATCCCTCTCCCTCTTTCAATAGAATCACTGTTTACAAAGCCCTTCGAAAACCATGAATGTAAACCTTACTGAGTATCCGATGCTTCCGTTGCTATTCAAGTCTTTATTGACCCTCCTTTTATGGTATCGAAAATATTTCATTTTCTATTTTTCCCATTTCCACATCTCGTTCATTGGCGCTATTTTTTACCATGTTTGCACATCTTGGGAATCTTTGAGTCAGGAAATTTTTGGCTGGTTTCTGATTTTTTCTCCTTTACATGAAAGTGTTTTAAAATTCGCTGTAGCTTATGAAATTAGTTCTGGTGCCAGTAGATGCTTTCTCTTGGAGGCATATTTAATTGCATTTATAATCGCATACTAAAGGGCCCAATGGCGTACGCAAGGGGGGGGGGGATTAGGGGTTTAACCCCCCCCCCCTTGAGCGCTAAATAATAGTGCTTTATTATATACTCGAATTTCTTTTAGTAGTTTCAGAAAATTATGAGCCCCTCCCCTTGAAAAAATTCTGCGTACGCCCCTGAAAGGGCCTTTTACACATTCTTAACCGCGCTCCAGACGGCCAGCCATTCAGATGTGCGTTCAAGAGTGCGCGTGTAAATGCAATTTTGGAATGCGCTCAAGAATGCGGTTGAGAATTACACTCAAATGCGCGTTCATGATCGCGCACCAAGAAATGTTTACATTTGCGTTCTAAGCCTCGCGTCAAACTGGGAGATTGTACGATTCTGCAGGCTGTTGCTTCTGCAATATAAACCTTTTGTTCGGGTTTTGGATTTTAAATTTCTATTATGTGTTTTTTGCTGTAATTCATTTCTTAGTTATTTTTATTTTATGTATTATATTTTATTGTGTTTAGAACTTTAGCTTGGCACGTGGAACGTTGTTGTCTCTGAAATTCCATACACCACTCTCTGTAGGGGACTCCAATGAACGACCCGCATCTGAACTTGTTCTTGCGCGCGGTTAAGAATGGTGCATTAGTAGGACGCATTCTTAAACGCCACAGTTTTACTCGCGTAAGGGTCAACCCTTACTTATTCAGTGAAAACAATCAAACAATTGAGTTTAAATATCGATTCATTCAAATTAATTAAATGATCATATCGTCGCGTTTTACTGAACGTTATTAGTCCACGCACACAAAGACGTGCGATTGCCGTGAATTAGAATTTGCGATCAGGTCATCTGTTTTTGCAATGACCTTGCATCATGATTTAAACCATTACATAATTTAAAATTACATAAGTTAGGGGTTTGTAACTTTTTTAAAACTATTTTTCATAAGGATTGAAAGTTTCTCAAAAATGCAGGAGACTTATTAGTAACTCTCTAGATTTGAAACTTTTACCAGAACGCCGATAATGTATCATTTTTATGATAATTATTTAATTATTTTTACGGCAAGAACTCTTGTTCTTGTGGACATTCTTTAAAGGTTATCCCCCCCCCCTCCTTAATTGCGTGACACAGTTAAGTACAGTTCTACCATCAACCAAAGCAATCTGCCTGGCAGAGTGCCAATGTCAGGTTCAAAGGAAAAACTGTTGGTATAAGGAAAGTGCCGTTTTTAATCTCGTTTTGTTTCGTTTAGCATTCTTGATTTCTTTCGAACTGATGCTATATGCCAGTTTTAGTTGCTTTCAACAAAGAGAGAAGCAAACATTCTGATTCGCATGCTAATAACCGCACCTACAGAATTAACTTCCCTAAAACGCGAACGGATTCGTCACGTGTAGAAGCGTCCAAGAGTCGGAAATTTGTGGTCGAACTGTATTATGGTATTGTCATATATAGAGCTTCTATGAAATCCAGGATGATTCAATATCAAATCATTCTCTCATTTTCCTTTTCATTGAAGATTAGAAAGTTATTCATCATGAATTTGTGACACTTGACTGACTTCAACACCAAACTTGGAAAAGGTTTATAATATTAGTTGTCGAGAAAACTAACATTTTATTGCACACATACCTTAACGTGAGAATTTTTTTGTTTTAACAACGCAATAATTGAAGGTACTTCATACGAGAGTTATATTTAAAAAAAAAGTGCGAATGCCATTTCTTATCGCTGAGTGAACGATGCAATCAATGCATGCGCCACTATTAGATTTCATTCAAGTTTTGACGGATAAATAAATACAAGCTTAAACAAGAAGTTCCGTCTAGAACTATACGAGCCTACTTTCCCGTATACACCGAATTCAAATTTATAATATAGCTATCTCTCTCTGTCTTTCTCGTTTAGTTTTAGTTCTTAATTACTTCAAATATACCTTTTTCAACGGTTAATAGCTATTCATTCAATCATTCATTTATTAAGTCATTCATGTATTTAGTCACTCATTTATTTATTCATTCTTTTGCTTATTCATTTAATCATTCATTGATTTAAATATATTCTTGAAAATCCCGATCAAAAAATTTTTGTAGGAAAATAGGCTCTTTAGTTCTGGATGTATTTTCTATTTGTACATGTTCTACGTCATAAGAGCTTTCCGATAAAGTTTGTTACAAGCAAATCGGTCCGTTAGATCAGGAATAATATAGGATTGAAATTTCCCCGTAGGCGTATGTTAATTTTTTTTTAAACTGTTCAAAAATGAACAAAAATTGTTCAAATCAATATTTCACCCCAAGAACTTCTTCCAGTGAGCTTGTTCATGGGAACTTGGATCTTGTACCCAAAGTTTACATAATTTGCTTCATTTTCACCCATAGGCGATAATGTTATAATTTTTTGAACTGTTCAAAATTGAACAAAAAATTGTTCAAATCAAAAAGTAAAATATGGAAATGAGATATCCTCGCCGAGATCTTTCGAATGCAAAAAGAATTTTTCGAATCGGACAATTCGTTCAAAAGTTATTAGGGGGGGACAGACCGACAGACAGACAGACCGACAGACACACTTTTTCCCCATCTCAAAACCCTACTTTCAAATTTTTTATTTTTCAATCTTTATTTAATTACTTAACTTATTTTTGACTTTTCTTGATTTTTAACGATATTTTCACGATACATTAAGCCTTCTTTCATGCTTTATTATTATTTTTTTTACTTTTACGGGAAAGTAGGCTAAAAAAGGTCTGATATTTTTTAAAAGGTTCATTGAATTAACTGAATACAAAAATAATTCGCGTAATATTGAGTTTAGTTCTTGTTAGTTTTATAACTTTATGTTAGATTAATGTTTTAAAAAAAAAGAAAAGAAAATGTTAATTTCTTTCTATGAGAGTTATTCAGTAATTGCCCTTCCCATCACTGCAATATAATTGCTCGAAACTAGTAGTCAATACAATACTAGAACGTACTACGAAACTAGTAGTACTACAGGTTGGGAAAAAAATGAAAATATTTAAGAATTAAACTTCTGAGAAGAAAATTCCATTACATTTATGAAGAATTTGATCTTATATCTAGCAGAAAAAAAAAGTTTCTCTGCCTGATAATAATAATAACGCTTCTACCCAATTTTCCACTAAAAATCGCGAATCTTCCTTATATTCGACATCGTCATCATCCAATGAGATAGCAAAGATGGCAGAGACAACCTTATTTAGGAGGATTTTGGGACCAGTACTTGGGTTCTTGTGGTTGGCTGTCTGTCTGGAGATAATTTTATTTCCCTTGCAATGGTTTTCTTCGGTTTCTTGACGTCAAAGATGATCTTCCTATTGGATTAGGGATTTTCTTCTTTAGTGGACTGAAGTAAAATAATAAATTTTTTTTTTTCGTTTGTTTAACGCATGTCATTTTCATACAGAGAGTTAATTACATAAAAAAAAATCTTTTTTAATTATTTTTCGATGTTACTTAGTATATATATATATTCGGGGGACTAAAGTTTTACGTCTTTATGTGCATTTATCGTTGTCAATAAAAAAGTAATACTTGCGAAAATAAAGTGACGTCTTTTATCATAAAAGTCTTTACAATGGGAAATATGGTGATTATAAGTTTCTCTTTAAGTATGACCAAGAATTTTCTAAATACGGCAATGTTTTTTATGAGTTCTTTTCAGGATAAATGTAAAGAAACTAGTGGTAGGGACTTAATGTTTTGTTTGGCCGTGCGGTAGATTTTGTCAGCATGATGCAAGTCTTCGAAATGCCGCTCCTTAAAATTTCTATTTTTTTCTCCAAGAACCCTTAATTTTGTAATTAAAAAAAAAAGTATTCATGAATAGGTGTTCTTTTTTTTTTCAAAGTGCATATAATGCAGTAAAATAATAAGATATCAATTACAACAATTTGCTACCCTTACCCTTCTTCCGATGTAGATCCGATAGAAATTATGATACATTTATTAGTTTTCTTTAGTTTATTGAGCTCTTTGAATAGTGTTTTGTGAATTTTTATTTCAAAGAAGTTCTTATTAGCTGAAGCGCCAAGAAAACGTTAATAAACTTCTAAGAGTCATTTTCAGAATCCTAAATATTATAATCAGGCCCAGGATCGTGAGTGCCCTTATCCACCGATTCAGAGGGCTGCCTGCTTTTCTGCCTGATGCGACCGCCTCATCGCATCATAGGGGGGGGGGGGGGGCTGGGTTTAAAGGATGGGAAACAAAAGGAGTTACATGTGTGAAAATGTAAATAGTTTGCTGTGATCATTTTCCGAATTTTTGAGCTGTGGTCGCAATAACCGTGTGGTTGTCATGCGGAAGAATTGGTACATGTTTGCTGAAAGATAAAATTCTGGATTGGGTTCTTAAACTTTCTTCTAATAAATCTCTTGCAGCTTTGCTGTAGAAGTTGGAGTACATTTTTTTGCGATTATTTTATTGGAGGAAGAATCTTTCCGCTGCAAATTCCTCCGCATACAGAAAATATTTTTTATGAATTACTCGTCTGCAGCTTTACTGCAAACACGGGAACTGTTTACTGCCTTTCACTGCTGTAAAAAATTCGCAAAAATAAGTTATTTCGTTTCCCTTTAATGCTCTGCAAACAAACGACTTTGTTTCAAATTCTTAGTCTACGTTACGTGTCGCAATAAAAACATTCGAAAAGAAAAATTGTAACAAAATGGCGCTTCTTTTTTAGCCTCATTTAGAACCAAAAGGTGTTTCACGTGCGTTGCTGTTTCTTTTATTTTCGGAAGGGAGAGGGCGGGGGAGGAGGTGTGTAACTTTATGTAGCTGTTTTACGAAAGTTGAGTTTCCTGAATTTAACGAGATGTTGTTAGTTAAAGTGAATGTTCTCTGCAGCACTTATTCTTTATCGACGAAAGCAGTTTTTGGAAATATCTCGAAAAACACCTTACAGGCATGTTAGACAATTTGATGCTTATTTTTATCTCTTCTTCGGAATGTTTCTCCTCGCTGCTGAAATTTCTTATTCACTAAATGTCTTGTTATTCTATGTTTCAACATGCTTTGTATAAATCTTGTTTCCGTAACTGCCTGTTTAATATTTTATCTCGAATTTTCCACCTCAGTGTTCTTACATCATTTGTCTAATTCATATTTCTATGTTATTTATGTGTTTGGAGCTAGAATAAAACAGATTTTGCCATGCATGACTCAACGACCATGAATAAGCCATTTTCTTCCGTTGGACATAATTTAGTCATTTCTATCTCATATTTTCAGACGAAGACATGTTCTTTTGTTCTGCAAGAAAGAAAAACATAGTTTTTTTTTTTTGCTTCCTTTTAGGAGTGAGAATCGGTTCTTTAAAATAGATAAAAAAAAATATTTCTATAATCTAAACTTAAGAATATTAAAGCAATATGAAGTAAAAAAATGATGAATTGAAATTACTTGATTGATTGCGTGGTACTTCCTCACCAGCTGACGAACGATTTTGCGAAACCCAATTAGTGCTTGAGAGGTGTTTTTGCTAAAGAGAAATAAAACGTCGTTCTTTTTTTGTGAATATAAGTACTGTTCTGTAAATTGTAAATTATTCCTTTTCTGCCGGATTACTCGTAGTCAGACCTCGATATAAGGTCACCCTGCATATAAGGTCATTTTCGTGAAGTCCTGAGGTGTGACCTTATATCGAGTATCTGACTGTACTACGTTAAAAGCATTAAAAAGAAGAAAAAAAAAAGGATAGAATCTTAACTCATTTTTATTCAAAGTTTAGAAGTTGTGGCGCAGTCAAGTTCCATTTCTAATTTATTTCCCCAAAGTATCTTTTTTTTTTAAAGCTAAATATTTTTCTAAAAATGCAATTATTGCTGTGAAATTTTAGAAAAATAATAAAAAGAGAAAAAGTGGTTAGGCAAAGTATGACTTAGTAGATAGACCCCCACCCCTGAAATATAGCTTATGACATTTTGTTAACACAGTACTTTCGTTTATAATTAATTAATTTCAAACAATTAAAAAAGTCTGCAAATTTAATAGAAAACGTTGTTAAAAATAAACAGCTTAATTTGGATCACGTGTGCCAAAAATATTCTGAGTTGAAATTGCAAAATCAATAGAATTCGCATCTATATTACAGTTGTCTTAAGATTCATTTGAGTGGTGGGCGTTCAAGAAAAAATGTGTAGTTTAAGTTGTTTTTGAACAATCACCTTAATTATTCTCACTGCATTTCTTCTCAAAGGGAAAGCTTTTGATTTATTTATGATCGAATTCATCAAAGTTCGGAAACGGTATCGGTTCTTGGATAACCTTGGAGAAGTTTTCCCATTAACACTAAACATCAATCGTTCAAAGGAACCGGCACTGGATTTGCTTTTTTATAAACTTTGGCCATCTGACAATCTTTTCCGGCTTTGTCGGTATCTTACAATCACGATTATTCTCTGATAGAAATTTAATGATCTTACTTTCGGGAAGTGGTGTTCCGGCAAACATCCAAACAAACAAGATTCTCCCCGTTTCATTACGGTAGGTGAATTTCCATGTTAGGAAGCCAAGATATGAACCCATTAAGATAATGCGATTGGTAACGAAACTTCGGAAAATTAACCAGCTTTTCCCTCGATGCTGTGTAACTGTAACTGCGCTTCGTATCAGGGCATTTATCTTGAAGCTTCATTTTCACGTTGTGTATAAAGATAATAATTTATTTTACTGTAATTTTTTTTTGTGCAAAAGTTCGTTTACAGGAAGACTTTTCGTGTACGAAAGCAATTAGATGACGGATAAGAACTGTAATGCCTGGATATTTTTACTTGATAATGTATGTTTTGCTGTTAACAATCCCCCGCTTTTTTTACAAGAGACAGGTTATAATACGTTTTTTAATATATAAACGCCTGAAATCGGTGAGAACAAGCATTAAAGAGGTAAAAGTGCTTCACTGCTCTTTGCTCTAGTGTAGACGCGAATATAAATGTCTTTTATAATATCGTATATCGGAGGAAATAGTTATGTTTTTTTTAAAGCAGAATACGTTAAATGTTTCTGAAGATTTCCGTTTGCAATCTACCCACGTCCACCCAGGACCAAATCACAGAACCGGACTTCTCTGCTTACTCGCCGGATGGCGCTGCAGTAGATGTTGAAATATTCGCTGCTACATATTTATACTGACATTTAAAGAAATCTTTTGCATATAATTGTTACTGCAACATATTTTTAGGAGAATATTTCATCCTCTTGCTTTCACAAAAAACAGCTTGGCGCAGCTCATAAGCAGTTCTGCTTACTAATTTACTTAACTGTTTCCTCTTTATGTTTTCTCAAAGGTATCCAATGAAATTGCCTTCTATCGGGTCCATAATTATAATATAATATTATTGCATCCTGGGATATTCATTAATGCTAAACTCTTTATTTATCTCTTCAATCCAAATTCCAACAGGGAATAATAAGTTTATACAATTCATTTCATAGAATGCCGTCTCGCCCTTTGGGATTCTAGCTGGATGGCGTGTTAATTATGCCACCATTTCCAATTTCGCTAAGCCTTATCGGGTCGAATATTAAATGGTAATTCATTCAAAACGCGTCGATGTTGCCGAACTGTCGCCCTTCAAAAAGCAGCCCGTCTTTGGAATGCATTACTGGGGTTTAATTTATTAGAAAACTGAAAATTAATTAACTAAGCATTGAAGTTGCTTATTAATCGTGGATTAAAATTCTGAAATCTTTTGAAAGCTGCTGCATTTGTTTAAAACGACATTTTGCAGAAATCGTTTCGATGGATGGTGTGGAAATGTTTTAAATGTCTTAAGTTCATTTTAGTGGATAAGAAAGGTTTGTGACGCGAAAATTGAGATTTAATTACCGGTAATTATGATGTTTGTTCAGAAATTTAATGTTGGTTACAAATTGTGCTTTACATTATTAAAACCGAATCTTGTTATTTTTATCTAAGCATCTGATAAAACAAGCCGTCATATTAAAGATGAAAAATTTGCACCAATAATAACGCATGGAACAATAAAGCTAATTAAACAGTTTCAATTTGCTGTGTAGCAAATTAATATAGTGGCTATGCGCTTAGTTTATTTTGTTCGTGGAATAAATTGTTAATTGTTAGTTAGTCATGTGAAGTTGGAGGCATCTTTATTTTAATATTTATGGTTAACAGACAATGTGTCCAATAAAAGTGTATTATAACTGTAATTAATTTTAATTGTGTATTATAACTGTATGGTTGTTGTAAATGCGTTTTTTTTTTTTTTGTACTTTTGATATTTTAATTGTTTTAATGCCCTTTTTAATGATTTTTACAGCACTTACATTTTGTTAAACATTTTTGTTAAATTTTTTTCAAAGCATTTTACACTGTTTTGAATTTTCTTCTGCTAGAATTATCAGTAAATAAGTGTTCTTCAGTCTATAACCTTGATTTTTGGGAAGCTTATTATGTTCGGAAAAATTCTTATTCTTTAGTAAATGATTTTTCCAGCACTCCATTTTTTCGTGATATTTGGAAACGTTTTTTATATATATTTTTTCTCTTCCCTGTTCGTGTTTCCCTCTATCCTTTCTTTTTCCTTGTTCTACGCTTCTGATTGGTCTTCTTCATTCCTTTCTTTGTTTCCTAATGGTTAACGACCCTTTGGCTACGAATACAGGATATCTCTCTGGTTGTTGCCCGTTCACTTACAACTTTCTTGTTGTGTGTTTCACTTTTCTTACATGCGGTGATGAAGAGGCTCCGTTGTCGCCTCGATTGCATTATTGTTTTGAAAATTTGGCCATATTTTAGATTATTATCTTCTACGGCCTGGTAATTACGATTCAGAGCAAAACATTAGGGTAAATCAACCGGTGAATAAACACTCCCCAGGAAACTAACAGCAGCGTTGAAAAATATCATATTTATATAAATATCAAAATATCGGATATTTATGGTATATAACGGATAGATATCGATAATACCTGTATATATCATAGATGATTTCACCCAAATTATTTAAAAACTATATTTGTTTGAATTATATAATCCAGAATGTTATTAAATCAGTTAATTAATAAAACCTTACTGAGTCAGTACAAATTAGCTTGTATTTATAAAAAATATTAATATATCAATATTTTTAATAATGGTATAATCTCTTAAAACAAAAATTTGGTTCATATAAATAAGATACCGCAACAACACACAACTAGCTCAACACAGAACTCAATGCTGAACACACAACTGGAAAGTTGTGACGGAACGAACACTTTCTAGTTTTGTCCTTGAGCATTTCTTTTCCTGCACTGATGAAGAGGCTCCATCGTAGCATCGAAATAGTTATTTGCATCATTGTTTTGACAATTTCAACTTTATTTACGTTGTTTTCTCCTTGTATTCATCTATATAGAGTTGCAGAGATTTTACATCAAGAGTTTCAAGACCTCACCCGTTGGAAAATGTTTTTTCAATTAACTTTCGCCTTTTTTAATGTGTTTTCTCTGATTTTTTAGCTTTTCATTTTTCAATTTCAATTAATTCCATTTTTTTAATTCCACTCTGCATTAAGCTATATTTTCATCGATTCCAGTGGTTAAAGACCTTCTTTTTTTCATGTTACGTAGCTTAATAAAGTTACTAATGTCCTCTAATTAGTATCGATTTAGTGAAAATTAGACAGAGAAATGACATTTGTAGCAATCCTTGATGTGTAAATGTAGCTGGCAAATAATATTCAGTTCCCAGTTAAAGCAATTTGAAATCTTAATGGCAACGTTGCGTCTTCTGCGTAATTCACATAAAATGGCGAATGATGGGGAACTTGGGATGGCAGCATCGTGACGTTCGTGGAATGGCAGCCGACACCTCTGCTGTCTCAGCAAGTTTAATTTATGGCGAGATTAGAAAATTAATTATTCACTTGAGTACAGACTGCTTGTTAAATCGCGGTTTCAAACGTGACATACTTTGAAATGCTATCAATTGAGGCAGTTTGGGGGGAATTGTGTGCTGCAGTTAAAATTGTCAGGTGATACTTCCTCGAAGATGATTTTCTTGAACTATTTCAATAGGAGAAAGAAACTCATACCATTTGCTCGTAATTTAAAGTTGTTGTGAGTTCTGTGGATTGCAAAGCTCCACTCCAGGCATGTGGTTCGAAACTGGCACGACACTCGCATTTTATTTCTGCCTGAATAGGACATGACAACTCAACTTAACTCTACGGATCTAGATAGAAAAAAAAATTTCAATTTCACCGATGTGTGACGCTAAGAAATCTTCTTGTAAATATAGATTTGTACACTAAATATGTTGTGAATAATTAGGAATAAATATTGTTGTGGATAAAATAGTAAATATATTCTCTTGTGTTAACCCATCCACTTCAAATTTAATGGCTGAAGAATAAGGTCGTAATAATCGGGAAAGTTGCGAAGTGGGGAGATTAAAAAAAATGTAGAAGAAAGAATGAAATCGATGTACATCTTCCAGTCGTATATGTGCTTTAACATTTCTCTAGATTTAGAAAACTCCGAGAGGAAATTTTTTTTTTCATAAATATTATTACTTATGGTCTAAGACAATAAATTATTTTTAAACATTTTAATCTGTATTCAATGAAGGATTTTTTTTTTTCGTTTCAAAATTTCATTAAAGGACCGTTCATAAATGATGTCACGCTTTTTCCCCATATATTTGACGCCCCCCCCCTTTGTCACAAAAAATGTCACACCTCAACGTACCCCCTACCCTCCTTTAAAAGGCACGCTATGTTGCATAAGCATATCACACTTCTTGCTACCCCTCCCCTCTTCTTGTCACACTTTGTCACAATTTCACGAAGCCCCTTCCCCCCTCGAAGCGTGACGTCCTTTATGAATGATCCCTTACTAGGAGCCATCGCTTAAGAATGAAATAAGTTCCCCTAAGTGTAAATTCTTCTTTTTAGCAGCGGTACTGGGTGTGCAGTGAAGCCTTTCGCTACTTCTCTCTCTCTGTTTTTACTTACTTATTTTTTTGTTATTATTATATTTATTTATGTATTTTATTATTTAGGATTTCGTATTTTATTGGAAATTTTCAATAGATTAAAGTGTCTTCTTCTTATTTATTTTCTTTTCCCGTCTTATTTATGACACTATTTATAGTTTTATTTTTGACGCATCTGGCATCAAAGCAAAGTTTACTGTTCATCTCATTGAACTTGATTCTGATGACGCTAATTCACTCATCGAGGAAGAGTTCATTTCTTCCAAAAACTTCTACTTCCGCGATGCCTTTATTCTCATTGATTTGTAAGTAAATATTAGGCTATATAAGAGGTGTTTTTTTTTTTGCTTCATTTCGATGTTTTTGCATCCAGAAGCTCTACTATTGCATCGAGAAAGGGATTCAAGCAGTCCCGAAGCATATGTCTGCATTTTAATGCTCATGTGTGTTACGTGAAAATTTTTATTTGTCGTCTTCTTTTTTTTATATTTAGGCAACAAGAATTTTGTAACAAAATCTCATTTAAAAAGTGGAATGAAGAACATTCAACAAGAAGACAAAAGCGCCCTCTACATATTGCTGAATGCAGCAGGCTTAAGAATTATTACTTAAGATTAAACAAGAAAGTTCCGACTTGCTAGAAGTTTTATTTATTTAAATGCATTCCAATGTAAAATTATAGCTGCGATGTTGAGGGATTTGTTAGTGCATGTAATTGGCAGGAAGTGTGTGGAACGTTTTGAGCCTCTAATTTATTGAAGACTCGCGAAATTAATTATTTTTCTAAACTCTTTGCAACTCATCCATCAATCTTGATTTAAGATAGCAGGCGTTCCTGAAATATTTACCTCCCAAAATTGATTGGATTAATGTTGCTATTTATGGAAATTCAAGTATATTTTGACAATATTGCTTATTTTATTAAATTCAGTGACGTGGATTAAAATAATGGTTGTCAATTAGACATATATGAGAAATGGTTTAATTTTGTTTAGATGGAATAAGAAGTGAAATAAAAATGGGTAAAGATTAAAAAACGGCATCTTTTAGAGGCTTTAATAATGATTATTTTAAGCGGCTAAGTTTTTTCGAAAGGGCGACTTGGTAAAATGTTTGGTAACTTGATTTATTTGATGAATTGTTATCAATATCAACACATTCTTAACAAAAATAAGTAGTAAAGCATCATTTATACGACCATCGTTTATGCACGACGACGTTTACATTTATACGACGTTTTTATGTGGTCACATTTCTTGGATCTACCTCAGTATTCTGTAATGGCTCCAGATCTACCTAGAAGGGTAAATCGATTATACGACGTTATCTTATAAACGACGTTTTTCGGTAGGCCCTTCAGCGTCATATAAACGATACTCCATTGGTGCAGTGGAGTATCGTTTATACGATGCCGAAAGGACTATCGAAAAAGGTCATATAAACGATAACGTCGTATGATCGATTTAACCTTCTGGTTAAATTTAAGTTTTGGGACCACAAGAAAACGTCGTATAAGCGTAAGCGTCGTATGAACGATCGTCGTATAAACGATACTCCACTGGTAGTCAGGGTCCGATTAAGACAGTCCTAACACTTAATGCAGCCCAAGGCACAACATTATTTTGAGGCCCCCTATGGAACGAAAAATAAAAATACTGGGTATAATGCACAAAGTTAATTAAGCTTGGAAATTATTCTATTAATACTGGGTTCATAACCAATTGGCAAGGGGGAAAAAAGTCCCAATCCTGCTCAGAACTATGCGCAGTACGTTTTTCCACCAGGTTTTCAGGTGACGTTACGTCGAGATGCCTCAGCGATTAAAGGATACTAAGCATGATAGATAGATAATATTTTTAGCTCGCCATTTAAATGAGTGAACAGCTTTCCATTTTGTAAAAAAATATCTTTTAAGAGATATTTCCAGAAATCTCTCTTACAATTTGGGGGCCCAAGGCCGCTGCCTAGTTGGCCTTTGCAGTAATCAAGCACTGCTGGTAGTACCACGTACTTAAGTTCTAGGCGTGCGTACTTTGACCCAGAATATGCCAACGACACCACCGCATTAGTTTCACTGTCTGGCCAGACTGATTTATTATTTAATCTTTTTTTATTATATGCCCTCCCCCCCTCGCTTTCTCTTTCTGCTCAGAGCCCGTGAAGGTCAATCGGTGGATCCGGCACGCTTCGATGGTCGGCCGGAAGTATCCGAACAATCGCCGGAGGAAAATTGGGCCGCAGATTTTCTCTCGATTTGTAGTGGAGATCTCACTTGATGGGGATACAAAATGAGTGGCGTTGAACCTTCCGCATCGTTCATATTCCTTCATATTTTGTAATGATTTGTAAGGCTACATTACGTATTGCATCATATCTAATACAACGTAAAAAATAACCCGTTTCCAACTGTACATTAAACATTTTTCGTTTAGAAACGCCGTATAGCAATTCTGATATGACCCTATTTCGAATTTACATAAAATCAAATCCCCCCCCCTTTATATCAATAAGTGAAAAGGTAGTGGGGGTGTGGAATCCCTGAAAAAATTAGAATGCATTTTTTGGTGTAGGAGCATTTCTTTATTTTTTCCATGAAGTTCCGGTCTATTGTCCTATTCACGTAGATTCTAAGTTGAATTTCTCTTAAATATAACGAAATTATTTCTGTTCCCCTGGGTCCGTAATAATGGGGTCCTCCTCGTGGTGCGGACTGGGTCACGCTGAGAGTTAGTAGCTTCACGCTTTTTTTTGCTGAATATCCAACGATTTGCTTTCAGCGGACGTTAGGCTCTCTTTGCAGAGAGACTGCGGCACCGGGACAGTAAAGCAGGTAGGCAACGCTCGCCAGTCCGGTCCCGTTGGCCGGTTCTGGTTGTTAAGTGGAGAGTTTTTGGAACCAACGGAGGACTAGCGCAGCGTTCCGTGCCCCTTGAGCTAGTTCGTGAAGGCCCTTGATGCTAATACCGTAGGACGTAGTTTGCGTTACATCCCCCCTTATGTATATGGTAAACTAAACCATGCAAAGAAGTTCTTCAAAAATTACAAAATCGAAATCACACACATCTATGTTAATTATATACAGTGAAACCTGTGTAAGTTGACCACTTGCTGTGCAGCAATTTAGTGGTCAACTTAGACAGGTGGTCAACTTGTAGAGGGTGAAGGGTTAATTCCCGTGCCTGACAGAAGTGATCAACTTAGACAGGTGGTCAACTTTGCAGGTTTTTTTTTTTTGTATTGCATTAATTTTGATGAAATTCTATGGCATAAAATACTTTTTGCAATTTGTACTTAATGTGCATTTCTTTTCTTTTAGGTAAGGAAATGTTTTTGATTATTTGGCTATTTATTGGGCTTATATTTTCCTTTCCTGTTTCTATTAATTCATGAATTTCAGCCGGTAAGTTTCCATACATTTAGATTTCCACTGTTCATTTGTGGACACCAGAATTGCATGAAACTTGAGGAACTAACATCCACATAATTTCAGCAATCATAAAGATTGTTTATTGTTTTCGGTTGTTTAATGGAAGGGTCCATTTTCATTTACAAGTTTGTAATTTCTTTTGTATCTTTTGAATATGGCACAAAACAGTAATTCGTGCTTTTTTCAGTCGTCTAAGAAATCTTTGTCGGATACCATGCTCGGATGTTTGAAATTTGTAAATTCTATGCATATTTTTACACATCACAGCTTGAAAATATATAGTAAGTTTGTAATTTACATATATTTTCAAACCATGCAAATTCATTCAAGTTAAATAATCAAATTTGATATGCCGGATAACCGGATATTTAGAATTAACCCTCTTGCTCACGTGAAAATGACGGGGTGAGGTTTCGCTCTCTATTTCTCGCTCCCGTGATATTTCCGGGCTGGAGTGTTTAAAATTTCTAAATAAAAACAAATCAAAAATTAAAAATGAATATATATGTTGTTCATACACATATTTTATATCATTTTCAGGGATAAAAAAATAGGCACTTTTATGACCATTTTCTTGAAAATTAACCGACCGTTAAGGGGTTAATCAGATACCTGCTATCCGATGCCTTCTGGGGAGACCGACCCCTCCCCAATTCATCACTTTCTTTTTCACTGGTGGAACTGAATGTAATAGGAAGCTAGTTTTGGTGCCCCGGTGGTGTTACTCACACCCCCCCCCTCCACACACATGTCTGTGACTGCAGTTAATCCCCCTCCAAACCTCCACTCATACATCTATCTATCCATCCATACATATAAAGTACTTAGGAGACATTCATAAATGTCGCACTTTTTTAAATATTTTTGACCCCCTCCCACTTTGTCACAAAATGTCACACTTCATCATACCCCCTATCCCCTTTGTCACATGTCACGCTATATTACATAATCATATGTACTTTCAGTTCAGGAAGAAAGCACTGCGTTATAGGTCACGTTTCTAATTTTATCTTTGAACTTTTGATGACAATTGTGAGCATAATAATAATTATGATTACATTCGTGCTTAATTTTTATAAAATGAGGTTTAAAACACAAAAGATAATTCAAACAGTATCAAAGTATGTAATATTCAAAGTATGAAAATCAAAAGAACTTTAAAAATAAATTTAATTTGCTGATTTTAAATCTTTTTATAGAAACTAAAATATATAATATCACACTTCTTGTTACCCCATTCCCTCCTCTTGTCACAAACTGTCACAATTCCTCGAACTCCCTCCCCCCTCAAAGTGTGACATCATTTATGAATGACCCGTTATATTATGCCATGATTCCCTCCCCTTGTAAGTACCCCTGCGATGTACCCCGAACCATCCCGAAAAGTGAAGATCTGTAGACAACCTGAAAACGTACCGGAAGCAGTTTCGTGTTTCTTGAAATACTGTTTCAGTACTTTTCATTTTCCATGTGTGCAATTTCAAGATCTTAATTTAATAACTTCCGCGCCGAGAATGTTTTTTTTTTTTTTTTTCCAGAAACGGCCGAGCAGCTTTCTCGTGTAATGACAATTGCTTTCCGCCGTACATGTGGAAAGTGTTATGTCGAACGCAAAAAGGAAAAAATAAATTTGGTGCGTAATGAAAACATGGCTGACGGAACCCTGCTTTTAACCCGGCGCAATTAATTAAATGCAGTTAAGCTCGATAATGAATTGTTTCGCTGGGAATGAATTAAACATGATCTCTGCAGCTCAACTTTTGTGTTTTAGTTTCTGGAACATTGTCGCAACGCTGATTTATTTCGTTAAACTTTTCGAAAGTGTGGGGGTCTTTGTTCGCAGCCATTGTTATTCGGTTAAATTTCGGCAACTCTGAAGTTCCCCTCATTTTTTGTTTATTTCTTTTGACACCAGCTGTGTAATGCGAGTGCCAAATCCGTCACATTCAAAAGAAGTCGTTTAATTATTTTTTGGATAAAGAGATCCAACTTTTAGTACTTTGTTCTGAAAATAGTTTAGTTTTCTTTGCAGAAAATGGTTAAGATTTGATTTCATGTAAGGGGCCGTTCATAAATGTCACACTTTTTTTCAATATATTTGACCCCCTCACCCTTTCTCACAAAATGTCGCACTTCAACATACCCCCTACCTCCTTTGTCACATGTCATACTTAAAATCAAATTATGAAAAAAAAAAAAACTTTCAAATAAATTTAATATCCTGATTTTTAATGTTTTTGTAGAAAAGCCAAAATGTGTGATGGAACACTTCTTGGGACTCCCTCCCCTCCCCCTGTTACAACTTCTCGAGCCCCCGCCCCCTCGAAGCGTGGTGTCATTTATGAATGATCCCTAAAGTTCGAGTCATAAGGATTGCAGTTTTCCCGGCAAAAAAAGGCCTTTGCCAGTTCAGTGTGTTCAAATGAGAGACAGCTAGTTTTAAAAAAATGTGCCGTATTCTGTTCTCGTTTTAGTTCGTTTAGCATACTTCGTTTCTTCCGAGCTGATGCTATATGCCAGTTTATGAATTTACTTGCTTTCAGCAAAC
The DNA here is from genome assembly GCA_038502835.1 of Octonoba sinensis. Taxonomy (NCBI): domain Eukaryota; kingdom Metazoa; phylum Arthropoda; class Arachnida; order Araneae; family Uloboridae; genus Octonoba; species Octonoba sinensis. The sequence goes on along the minus strand of CM076605.1, from coordinate 83,369,900 downwards.
AGCGAAGCAAACCTTAGTCGCGTTCTAATAGACGCACCTGAAAAGCGAACTTCCCTAAAGCTCGAATGGATTCGTCCTTTTTTGCCATGCGCAGAAGCGCCTAAGTGCCAAAACTTCGTGCTCGGACTGTATTTATTTGTTTATCAATTATTATAATAATTATTATTATTGTTGCTTATAATTTATTGTAGAATTTTTGTGGGTGTATCATACATCTGCGGTATTTAAAAATATTTTTATCTTTTGTATATGCTTAGAACGAAAGTTCCGTAATTTAAAATTAAAAAGTAAAAAAAAAATATATTACTGACGTGAATGTGCGAAAATATTGCATATTGTTTAGTCACAATTGTTAAGAGTGGAATAATTAAAAAAAAATTCTTTATTTCTAAAAATAAGTTTCGAACTTTAAAAATATTAGCGCAATTTTTTTATCGGGGATCAACTTTTGCTTTTGTTTATTTAGGATTTTATCACACTAGTATAGTTCTTATCCGTTAGAGATCCTAAGAAACTTTTTGCTTTTTGTTCTCTTTTAGAAAAATATTTTATGATGTCTCTCCATTTTGAAATATTTTTTTCAAAGTGGTCACTAATATTGAAACACTCCCCCATTCCTACTTCACTTGTAGAAAAGCCTGCCAAACGCTATAAGATCCAGAGTCATCAATTTGAACTTAAAGGTCAAAGTATAAATCTTTCAGAAGTAATTTTAAGGAAAACATCTTGCAGCATACTTTTCATCATCGTTTTCGTCCTTTGAATAAAAGTTGAATTATTTTTCGAATTATTTTCTTATAGTTACTTCAAACTGTGCCATCAAAGGACTTCTTTTCGTCGCTTTTTCTTTTCCTTTTTCTTTGGATGCCCATCAAATATTTGCTTTTGAATCGTTTTTCCTAACAGTTAGAAAAAAATTGAAACTGTATTTCGAACGTTTATTGGAAGGAATGGTACAGTTTATTATTTATTATTTATATAACGTTTATTAGAACGACAGTTCTAATAGACGTTAAAAAATGTAGCATCTATGGAATAGCAAAGGGGACGCTATACATTGGTAGATGCAGCGCGGACGAGTTCTAAAGAGTGCAAACTGTTTTAAAACTAAACCTTCCAGAGCTCAGGTTTGGACAGGTTTTTCTCGTCCCTGGTAAATACCGGTGTGTTAAAAAGTATTTAGTTTTTACCTCCTATGAAAAACTGAATAATTTGGCTACATCGGAAAAATCAAATGAACGTTCAGAGAGGAAATAATGCGCATTGTCTTCATTGACTCATATTTTTAAAACACTCTGATTATCTGAATGCTATCCAAAATTAAATATTAAGCATTGGCAATAAGGAAATTTATATCAGTCTCATATGTTTATTATTTTTTACGGAGAACTTTTACAGATTTGCTGTACTAAGATGTCAAATTTTAGCTTAGCTTTTTTCACGACAGGCACGTGCATCATTAGTAGGGATGTAACGAATAGTGATTTGGCCGAATGCCGAATATTCGGCCATTCCTTACAGGCCGAAGCCGAATATTCGGCCATTTCTGTTGGGTCGAATAGGCTGAATACCGAATATTCTGCTGCCAAATATTGAAATTTCTAGAAAATCGTTGTGATAGAAAGTATTTGCCAAATTTAAAATTATTCACAAAGTCAAACACCAATTACACACAATCTATGATGTCTGAGTTAATTCTGTTTGTTAAAAATTTAAAACTATTTAAAATTAATCTATTTCCTCTATTGTTTTGAATGCAATAAAACTGGGAATTTCCCCCATAAGTGGAATATAAATGACACGTTTTATGGTAGTAAGTAAGCATTAGCATTATTTTACTAATTGTTTAATTCAAATGAAAGAAGTACTATTGCTTATAGAACTTTTTACCTTGCTCAAAACTGTTATATGAAGATATTTTAAAAGTTATAAAAGTAAATATTTTTATTTTATGGGTTTTTTTACATACATATTTTTGAACGATCTATTAAAATTTAATATACTTAACTGGAATTTATTTTCAAAAACCCCAATAACTTATGTTATCTAAATATTCATGATACATTCTAGGCTTTTCACATTTTTCTCTTACCCAATATTCCAATAAATCAGTCTACCCAAACAAAGTCCGACTTCCACTTTGTTAATAATAACAAAATAAATTTCTCATACTCTCCACCATAATTAACTACTGCCAGCTTTTGGGAGCAAATGCTAAATAAAAAATACAATAATAAAACTTTAAAATCTGTTTTACTCAGTCACGCCTAAAACAAGGTTTAAAAAAAGTAGTCTTTTCCTAAATTATTTTAATTTATTTAAACTATATACTAATGTATTCTTTTGCAATAATTCTAATACAATTTTAAATGATTAAACTCTACTAATTTGTTTATTTTTTTACATTTCTATTGCAGCAGAACGATTCGGCCAAATAGTCCATCTATATTCGGCGAGGCCGAATATAGATGGACTATTCATGATTACGACAATGGAATAGTGGCCGTATAATAGTTACATCCCTAATCATTATCAGGGTAGGACAGTTTTTTCCCACCTGCGTTTTCTAGTATTACGGAGGTAGCGGTTTAATACCATAGTAAAAACTAATGTTTACCTTCCTGAGAAATACTCAGTTGGAGTAAATGGGAAAAACTTAAAAATGTGGTAATAGCCAAATGAATGATGATAGAGGTAGTAAATGTGTTGTTATATTTATTTTCCCTCTTTTTATAACATCTTTAGTTACTGAATTTACTGAAAAAATATTTATGTATTTTTACTTTTTATTTTCTCGTATCTTTACCTCCGTTTTAATATTTCTATCCTCTCATAAAGAAGCTATTGTAAAATACCAATTAATTCAGAATAGCTCAAATTAGAACTGAAGTTTAAATAATGTCTGTGTTTTATATAAATGTTAATTCTTTTCGAATACCACTTCCCGAAACTTTAGCAATTTAGTTCTCTGGGACAAGGATCGAATTGAGAAGTCAGCCGGCAATTCCACGTTCATCTTGTTCTAAATTCGGAACTATTACCGGAGCAACGGAAATATTGAGTCCAAAACAGCTCCCATTAGGGGGAGACGGAATAATTCTCTATTCCAAGTACCTGTGACTGGGCCTTTTCCCCCGCCACGCACACTGCCTTGACCCGAACGTAGTGGACGCTGCTACGGACGAATCTTTTTTGGAGAAAGGGCAGCGCAGAGCTGCCGCCATCTTTGCTCCCAATTTGTCCTTAGGCGAATTGGGGTGGTTTTCATGCAAGTTAGTGACTTAACGTTAGCATGTTTAATTTTGGGAATCCTATTTTCTGAAAGGTCCAAAGCTTGAAAAGGCATCCTTGTACTTGAGACCTAAAATGAATAACACTCATCGGCAGCTCTTATTACACATAATCAGGAGGCGATCCAGCACTTTTTAACAGGGACCGGTTTTTGTGAAAAATCATATTTGGTGAACAGACAAAATTTAAATATACAATGATCAAATATTTTATTTTTTGCCGCTTATTTAATAAATAATTCTTTGAAATGTACGATTTGGTTGCTCGGAATTTTGTGAAGGGTCAGTTTTAATTAACTGCAATTTTGTGAAGGGTCGGTTTTGATTAACTTTAATTTTGTGAAGGGTCGGTTTTGATTAACTTTAATTTTGTGAAGGGTTCGGTTTATGAATTGGAATTTTGTGAAGGGTCCGAAAACGTACCTAAATTTTCTTTGGCGTGACCCCTGAAAATACACTAAAACCCCTCTATATCGGACACTAGCGGGATAAGAATATTTGTCCGTAATGGAGGAGTATTACTGTAACTTCGATTAAGCGATGCTCAATTTAACAATTTCTCCGACTTAGCGAGAGATTTTAAAAGTCCGGATTTGGAGTTAATGAATGTTATATTTCTCCGATTTAACAATATCCTCGATTTTATAATAGCATTTAACAATCCATAGACAATCGTTACTTAGGCTACTAAAATTCGGAGGCTACCAGTCATTGATTGCGTTATATCCTCATCAAAATTAAAAAATGAATAAATAATAATCTACATAGATGAAGAGAGTTTATAAATGATGACACGCTTTTTTCCCATATATTTGACCCCCCTTCCCCCTTGTCACGTGTCACACTATGTTGCATAAAGCATAATGTCACATTTCTTGTTACCCTCTCCCCTACCCTCGTCACACTTGGTCACAATTTCACAAACCTCCCTCGAAGCGTGACATCATTTATGAATGATCCCAGAGCTTATTTGTGTATTCAAAAAATCTCGTGTTTCGTGTATGTTTGTTTGTATGCTTGTATGTTCGCTATAAAAATCCATACCGAATGAAATTTTCGCACAAAATTCAATCATCCTCTGAGGAAAGTAAGTAAAGGATTATTCCCAGATATAGTATGTATCCCCGGGACACGTGTCTGCGAATTTTATTGCGGTTTGTGCGTCTAACTTTGATTTTAATGCAGTTTATTCTGTCATGAAAAGATTTAAAAGCCACTCGTATGCACCCAAAATTACATTTGTTGATGCTTGGAAATGCAACTTACAACTGTTCTATGAACTGGCAAATTGGAGACAGAAATGGCTGCTGGATGAGTTTGCACTTATTTCAGCCTCAGCCTATTCATTGAATTGTTGGATTATCGATCGCTGCTAAAGACATTCTAAATTGTGTTTCCCAGGCGAGCGGGAGAGAGATGTGATGATTTAAGTGGACTTGTCCGTCCATTGTCACTGACCACAACCGAGTTTAATATTAGGGAAGGTGTTAAGGTGGGTTCTGGGTGGATATGGTGCTGTCGAAGATGGTGAATGGATCCTGAATTGCAGGGATTGTTGCCGTATTAATTTGCTGTGGTCTCCTGGTTCCCTCTCCTTTGGGATTTATTGCCTTACTGTTTAATTTCGAAGAGTTCGTTTCATTTATTGTGACTGTGAAAATTGGAAGCATTGTACAATATACAGAATTTTTAAGACTAGGTTTATAAAATAAAATAAAAACTAGTAATTGTATTTTTTTATGTATTTTTAATCAAAATAAGTTCCTTCGACTTCAATATATTTGTTACGGCGGTTCAACAACGATTCGAATGCCTGTTCCAGCTCACATGGTGGGACTGCCTCCAGAGCTCGCGTCGAACCTGTTTGTACACAGTAAGTCAAAGAATTTTTAAGGCTACAGCTGGAACTAAGCTTACAGTGGCGCTATGTGTGTTATTGAGCATTCGTGAAGCTCCCTAACTATCAGCTGATCCACTGCCAAAACCTCAGTTCATTTGTTTTCCTTTTTTTTTTTACTTTGGTGACATTGATACTGTACAAACAGCTTCAGCGCGAGTTTTGGAGGCAGTCCCCCAATGTGAGCTGGAACAGGAACTCGAACCGTTGTTAAACCGTTGTAACAAATACAATTGAACTCGCTTAATAGAAGAATTATTGTTATTATATATGCACAAAGTATCGACGCAGACCGGCAATTTCAAGGAATTCCGGTGGTAGCAGAATATATACACTGTGTCAAAGAATTTTTAAGACTACATTTATAAGAAAATAAAACAAGTAATTTTATTTTTTAAAGTATTTTTAATCAAAATAAGCTCCTTCGGCTTCAATACGTTTGTTACAGCGGTTTAACAACGATCCCAATGCCTGCTCCAGCTCACATTTTGAGATCCAAAGTTCGCGTCCAAGCTGTTTGCACACAGTGTGTCAAAGAATTTTTAAGACTACACCTGGAACTAAGCTTACGGTGGCGTTATCGAGCATTCGTGAAACTCCCTAAGATACTATGGCGTGGTTATTCAGTAATGTTGAACCAATGACGCGCCTTGAAAGGTTTCGTCACTGTTGCGCTTGGTGTGAATGCTCCCTGAATGCTCGGTCACTTACAAATGGGAAAGAGCTATGAAATCCTACTTTAACCTTTTTGTGACATAGAAATATATATATATAGGCTCTTGATTTGGGTGTCTAGGGGTTTCTAAAAATCATCACTCACCATAAAGATATAAAAAAACTGACTATATTTACACTTTCCTATTTACAAAACTATATACAGAACAGCTTCAATTACGAACAACAACATCATCCGAGCACCGCAGCGCTTACGTCCACACAGAACGGAGTCTTACTCAAAACTGACCGCTTACGCTCCCTATCGCCAGATGGCGCTGCTGTCAATGTCTCTTCGCAGTCGCATCCTACAGCTCGGTCATGCTGACACTTTGGCTGTCCTCAGACAAACCTGGAAAGACATTTAAAAAAAACAAAAACAAAACAACATAAAACAGTCACAGGAAAAATGAAAAAGAAAGTCAATGTCTATTGGTCGATGCTCAGTCCAAGTTGCGGGACCAGGGCTTCATGAAGTCGGCTGCTGTTGACGTTTTAATTGGCCCTTCGTGCTGGCCAACTCTCTGAACCTCATATCGGTCCCTACCTTTCGCATTGACCACTCTGTACGGCCCCAAATAGTCTGCGTGCAGCTTCAGCCCAGGCGCAAACTGGGTTCGCTTGATTGCAACTAAGTCTCCCGACTTGTACTGATTCGCCTTTTTCCTTTTCCTGTCGTAGTATTTACGATTTTCTTCCTGAATCTTCAAGATATTTTGCTTGGCTTCATCCCTAATTGCCATTCGGTTTTCCGCAAAGTGGTTCTCACTTTCTTCATCTAATAGCTCTTTAATAGCAATATCTTCTTTGTTGCGCATTTTTACCCCCGTTAGAAGCTCAAAAGGGGTCCATTTAGTGCTGCGCGAAGTTACACTATTGATCATTCTCTGTAGGCGATCAACATTCTTGAACCATTTCTCGGGTTCCTGTATAGAAATTTTGGTCAAAACTGGAACGATGGTGCGGTGGACTCGTTCCACCTGTCCGTTTCCCCTTGGAACTCCGGAGGTAATTAGTATATGTTTAATGTTTTCTTCTTTTATAAAATCTTCAAACTCTTTTGATCGAAATGCTCCGCCTCTGTCAGATATAATCCTTGCTGGGTTACCAAAGGTTTTTTGCTGGAGTCTTAACTTGTCTATGGCTGCTTGGGCTGTTGTGGATTTAACGGGGTATAACCAAGTAAATTTTGTGAATGAATCCACAACTGTGAATATATGTTGGTAATTTTTATTCGTCGAGGGTAGGGGGCCTATAAAGTCAATATGGTACGTATCCAACGGACTATCATTTTTTGGAATAGGATTGAGAAATCCTTCCTGCTTCCCCGACTTTTTGTTTACAAGTATGCATTCTACGCAGTTAGAGATTACAGTCTCAACGTGCTTTCTCAATTGCGGAATAAAGAATTCCTCTTGAATCATATCCATTGTTTTTGCAATAGCGAAATGTCCTTTTCTGTGAATCATCCTAATTATTTCATTTGACATCACTTCCGGTACCACTAACAGTTCCCTACCATTTTCACCTTTATACAATGCATTGTTTTTAATCAGATAATCGTCCCGTTCTCCCTTCTGAAGTGATGTTTTCATTAGTTTTACATATTCGTCTTCCTCTTGAGCTGTAACGATTTTAGATGTTATTTCGTCTTGAGAGCGGGTTACCACTAAAACAGTATTGCGGCTAAGCGCGTCTACGTGTTTCATCTGGGTTCCAGATCTATGAACGATTTCGTATTGAAATTCTTCTAAAAACATAACCCACCGGGCAACTTTCGGTGTTAAGTCCTTTTTTTGAAGGGTTTTCTGAAACGCGGCGCAATCTGTTACTATTTTAAATTTTGAACCCAGAAGGTAATTTCTAAATTTCTTTAACGCTTCAATCACCGCCAACGCTTCCAACTCATAGCTACTGTACTTCTCTTGCTGTGGTGTCGTTTTCCTACTGAAATAGTGTACTGGATGGAGATGACCATCATCCGCTTTTATCAACAAAACTGCGCCAAAACCATGGCTACTTGCGTCTGTGTGCAACTCTAGTTCTTGACCCTGCTTAAATATGTGTAAAACTGGTTTTTCTGATAGAAGACTCTTTAATTTTTGAAACGATTCGATCTGTTGCGCACCAAAGGAAAAGTCAGATTCTTTCCTCAAAAGATCACTCAATGGTTTGGCTATCAATGCATACTGAGGGATAAATTTCCTGAAATAGCCAGTCAATCCGAGGAAACTCTGAACCTGCTTCACAGTTCTCGGTTCCGGAAATTTCTCTACAGCCCTTGTTTTATAACTGGATGGTCGGACTGTGCCATTCCCTATTTCGTATCCCAAGAATTCTATTTCTCGTTTAAGAAATTGACATTTCTTATAATTGAACTGGAGTCCATAATCAGACGCTACTTTGAACACTCGTTTTAATTTTTCTAAACCTTCTTCCTCGTCTTGTGAAGGAATGACAATGTCGTCCATATAAATGACCAAGGTATTGTCATTCAGCAGTTCTCTAAACACCTGGAAAATATAGCGCTGAAAAACACTAGGACTATTAGCCAATCCGAAGCTAACCTTGCAGAATTCATACTGCCCATTATGGGTAACGAAGGATGTATATTTTCTACTCTTCTCATCAATGTCAACATGGAAAAAACCATTCTTTAAATCGAGCGTTGTGAAAACTTCTGCGTCACTGAGACGGTCTAACACATCCTCAATAAGTGGTAGTGGGAAATGATCCCTAACTGTCTTTTTATTTAATTTTCTGTAATCAACACATAGGCGGTGGGTGCCGTCTTTCTTTTTTGCCAAAATAATGCCGGAATAATAATCGCTACACGATTCTCTAATAATTTCTTCCCTTAACCATTCCGAAATTTGTTTTTCCACAAATTTTTGTTCGGCGAAAGACATACGCCTAGCTTTGGAACATACGGGTGTTTCATCTGTCAATATAATGTTCATTTTTAGATTAGTGTCCTTTGTTTTAAGCGGTTTATAGCAATTTATCAACACTTCTACTTCATTACGAATGCGACGCTCTGAAATGTGGCCAAGGTCAAAGTCCACTTCTCCCACAGCATTTGCTAAGTTAATCAAAAAACTATCCATGAAATTTATTTCCGATTCCGAATTATTTTTTTCTTTCTCGATAGAAACGCTTGTATCTTTTTCTTCAGTGATCTTAGGTAAGCAAACTTCGCTATCCGTTATTAGGATGGGGGGGAAAAGATTCTCACAGCCGCTTTTTTCTTTTTTCATTGGCGCCTTGTTTTTGTCTGGGATGCTTTGCAAAGCGTTTGAAAGGCTCGAATATTTCTGATTCGTTTGACCTAGTATTTTAATTCCGTTTTCATCTATCTTAACAATTAACTGCTCTAGTAAATCTGCACCAATAATCATATCTGTACACACATTTTTTAACACATAAAATTTTGCTGAAAGCACATAATTATCAATATTTACATTAGAATAAAAATAGCCCATAGGAAATATATTTTCACCGCTTATACCACTTATTTTCGTTTCATCGAAGCACATTTTAGGAGAACCAATTTTTGCATAAAAATCATAAGAAATCAAACAAATTTCGCTTCCGGTGTCGACCAAAGATGAAGTGTTCTGTCCATTTATATTTACATTAATTTCAAATTTTCTCTTGTTTTTCGCACGGGTAACCATTGTTTCTTTCACGACTGGAAAGGGACATTCACTCATTATATGACCAGACCTGTCGCACTTTCTACACGTCGGAGTTTCTTTTTTGTTTTTACAGGCAAAAGACTTATGGCCGTAGCCGTTACACGAGTAACATCTGATAAATTTTTTATCGGTATTTTCAAAATGGTTTTTGGACGGCTTATTACTCTCAGTTGCTTGTCGTGCATGCACCGGAAAGTTAGGTTTCGCATTTACGGCAGGATATTTTCGCAAATTATGCCTGGCGGCCTCGTAATTTTCCAATTTCTCAACTATTGTTTCTATACGGTTCCATTTATGCCAATCATCCAAATAATGTTCGCGGATATTTTGTGGTGTTCTTCGTTTCAATTGGTCCGTAACTATCAGTTCTTTTAAGCCTTCGAAGTCATTTGTGTTTGAACCGTTAATCCATTCTTCAAAATAATGATTAAGTTCAAAAGCGAAATCTCGCCAAGTAGAATTGCTGTCCTTATTATGAGACAAAAACTTTTGTCGAAATTGTTCCGGCGTTAATTTAAATCTTTTTAGTAACACATTTTTGACATGATCATAATCATTTTCGAATTCCTTTTGCACTCTTGCTATTACTTGCGCGATATCCAGGGGAAGTAATCCCAACAAATGTGTCACAAAATCTTTCTTTTCTATGTTTACTCTTGTCGCTTGTCGTTCAAATAGTTCCAAATACGTACTAATATCACTAGTAGAACAAATCGAATCGAAACTCTTGATTATTTTCGCAAGATCTTTACTTTTACTCTCAACAGAAATAGATTCGGAAATGTTACTTTCTTGACTTTTAGGATTTGAATTATATTCTATTCTCAACTTTTCCAATTCAATTTTTTCAATCCGTTCCGCAATTATAGTATCAATCAAATTTTTAGTAAATTCTTCATCAAAATTTTCACACTCTACAATTACTTCTTTAAGTTTTAATATCGTAGGATTTTCAGGAATATTTAAACCTAATTCCGAAACTAGTTTTAATAAGTCTTCCTTGCGAGCTTTGCCAAGAAAAGACATTATGCACAAAAATTAGAAACAAAGTACTCACAGTTTAAGTCCGATGTCTGCTTCAATTAATCACAATGAAGAGTTCTAAATTAATCCACCGGCAATCACTTTATCCCGGCCGAGCCCCCACATATAGGCTCTTGATTTGGGTGTCTAGGGGTTTCTAAAAATCATCACTCACCATAAAGATATAAAAAAACTGACTATATTTACACTTTCCTATTTACAAAACTATATACAGAACAGCTTCAATTACGAACAACAACATCATCCGAGCACCGCAGCGCTTACGTCCACACAGAACGGAGTCTTACTCAAAACTGACCGCTTACGCTCCCTATCGCCAGATGGCGCTGCTGTCAATGTCTCTTCGCAGTCGCATCCTACATATATATATATATATAGGGAACGAAATTTTCATCATCTACTGTAGCGCCATCGGACGGTAAAGCGAAGCAAGTTGAGAGATGGTCCTGTGATTTCGTCCAGAGTTGACGTGTTTTTACTGTGTGTGCTGTAACTTTTTAAATCACCGGAACCGGTCGAAGTGGTGTAAATATGGATAATTAATTGTAAATATATTGTACATACTTTGTAAATGTATTTAATTTGGATCTTACCACTGTGTGTGTTATTCTGAATGCTCGTGGAAGAATGTGGAAGTACCCCTAGACGCCGATAATAACCCAGGGGTCGATCCAGCATTTTTTAACAGATTCCGGTTTTTCTGAATTTTAAAAATGTTTTTGTGAAAAATCAAATAATTTTGTGAAAATTCAAAATTTAAGCACACAGTGGTAAAAAGTTTTATTATTTTTTGCCGCTTTTTTAATAAACAATTCTGGAAAAAGTAAGACTTGGTAGCTCAGAATTTTCTTGAAGTGTCCTTTATGATGGAATGGAATTTTGTGAAGGTTCCGTTTTGATGGAATGGAATTTTGTGAAGGGTCCGTTATAATGGAATGGAATTTTGTGAAGGGTCCATTTTGATTGTTTGGAATTTTGTGAAAGTGCCGATTTGATTGATTGGAATTTTGTAAAGGTACCGTTTTGATTGATTGGAATTTTGTAAAAGTACCGTTTTGATTGATTGGAATTTTATGAAGGTACCGTTTTGATTGATTGGAATTTTGTGAAGGGTCCGAAAATGGACCTGCCGAATTTACTCTGGCGCGACCCCTGAATAACCCCTCTTATATATATATGTATTGTTGTTAATTTAAATCAAAGGAAACTTTATTCTTTCCCTTTCGGAAATGCTTAAATGAGTCTCTTTTCCAGCAGTCACATTGTGACGTTTCCCAAGCTAATTCACCTGTCTCGCGACCGCAACCATTCTTGCTCCCTCCGTAGTCACAGCAGCTTATGAATGTTGAATGATGTCCCAAACAAGCTAACATCCAGTCGTAATCCAGGGGTTCCGCTCCGTTTGTTTTCTAACGGAAACCTCATCAACCTCCTGAGCGTGAAGATTCGGTCGGAGGATTTATATGCTATCTACATCTCTGGCGTACCGCACTCTCGCTCACAACTTGGTTGCGGAGGAAATGCTGATGCGATGATAGTTCTGTTTTTACTTTTTTCAGATATTTGTTATGGAGCTCGTGAATTTTTTTAGTTCTGGATGAACTTGTTTCGAATGTAATCCTGCCTGTAGTTAATCTTTTGAAATACGTGCTTACAACTGTAGCCATTCTTTATTTATTTTATCTGTAATTTAGGTGCGGGGACGTTCATGAATGATGTCACACTTTTTCCCATATATTTGACCCCCTTCGCCCTTTGTCACAATATGTCACTTCAGCGGACCCCCTTCCCTCCTTTGTCACATGTACGCTATGTTGCATAATGTATGATGTCACACTTTCTGATTTGTTCACAATTTCGCGAACACCCCTCCCCCTCGAAGCGTGACATCATTTATGAATGATCTCTACTAGGGACCGTTCATAAATGATGTTATGCTTTTTTCCCCACATATTTGACCCCCCTCCCCACCTTTGTCACAAAATGTCACACTTCAACGGACCCCGTCCCCCCTTTGTCACATGTCGCGCTATGTTGCATAAGCAGGGATGTCACACTTCTTGTTACCCCTCCCCTTGTCACACTTTGTCACAATTTCGCGAACACCCCTCCCCCTCGAAGCGAGAATGATCTCTGCTAGGGACCGTTCATAAATGATGTTATGCTCTTTTCTCACATATTTGACCCCCCTCCCCACCTTTGTCACAAAATGTCACACTTCAACGGACACCCCCCCTTGTCACGTGTCACACTATGTTGCATAAGCAGTGATGTCACACTTCTTGTTACCCCCTCCCCTTGTCACACTTTGTCACAATTTCACGAACACCCCTCCTGCCTCGAAGCGTGACATCATTTATGAATGATTTCTACTACTTAAGTTGTAATTACAACTTACCCTTTTTTTAAATTTAACTAATTTTGTTTCATCCGTTGTAAATCAAGGGTTATGCGAAAAGAGTTTCGCAAGAAATCGTAGTATATACCAATTAAGAGTATGTGCAATTCTTTTCCAAAGTGGATAAATCTATCCCACCTCTGTTTTATCTCACTTTTCCCACAATGCACAGGCGCAAAACTTAAGCGACTGGATTTTTGTTCTGTTGCATCTTGTGTGGATCTATTAGGGTTTCGCAGGAAGCGTTGTGGCTCTGACACGAAGCCGTTAGATCTTGAGAGAGTACATTTCTTCTTAGGAAGAATTTTTATATTAGCACGAGCCAATTGCTTCCATGTACGTTAAGCCGCGTTTACACGATGCCAGTTGAAGAGACAATTGTCGGGGCCAATAGGGAAGTTTCCACCTACAGAATCTTCCTATTTTGATGCTTAGATATTGTTAAGACAGTTATAAAACTCAAGAATTCACCCATGCCGAACAAAGAAAATTGAACATTGATTTTTAATTAATTTTTAAAAATCCCATCCACGAAAACCGAGGCGGAGCTTAATACGTCACTGTCTGACGTCAGCGGGCACCTCGCGCCTCGAACGGCTTCGAACTCCTCGTATTTTGCAGCGTTCATTCAACAATTCATTTAACTAAACGTGCGTCCATTTAATTAAACTACTGTCTATTTTTTATATTTTTCTTATTCATCATGAACTGTAGGATCCCTTTTAGACAACAAGTTTTTGATTACCCATTTCCGAGTTAAAATTCGTTTTATTTATTCAGTTACGTGTATTTTTGTTGCTTGGCGACTTTTTGGTAATGTTTTGGTAACCCCAGTGAAGTTCATCATGCTATTTAGTGTAGTGCATATTACTTAGCTTATCGCTTTCTTGGCAATGAATCTTATATTTTTGAAATGAAGAATATTATTATGCTACAAAAGATTTCCGATGTTTAATTTTTTTTTTACTTAAAGAAAATTCCGTTTTTTTACTTGCGGTTCAAGTGTGGAACTCAAAAAAAACATTGGTGAGGTTTTTGAATTGATCATGTGCTTCCTTTTCATGTGAAAAAACACCTGCAAACAATGGCGTAGCTGGACCTGGATTTCGGGGGGGGAGGTGGTTCTTCGGCAGAAGTCTGCTAATTTCATTGTTTTCCAAGAAAAATTGGTCCAATTCTAGACAATCTTTACCTATTCAGGGGGGGGTTGGGTTATTCCCAAAACCAGCCCCTTATCTACGCCAGTGCCTGCAAATTAGCATAGAAAAAGCATTAAGCCAAACGATGTTTCAACTTTTATTGACTTTAAAATGCAGGTAGTGCAGTTAAATGCCATACAGAATCTTTTAAATTTCATTTCCCAATCGTGGTATATCCTGTTCAACTTTATATTTTTCTGTTTAAGTCTGGAATCCCTTAAAATGCTTTCAAAAAATTCTTTTAAAAAGGGTTATAAATATTATATTTAAATTCATTTTATTATTTTGAAAAATACTTTAGTCCTTGTTTAATCTTTCAAAAATTATACAGAGAAATGGCTGTTCATAAATGATGTCACGCTTTTTCCCATATATTTGACCCCCTTCCCCCCTCCTTTGTCACAATGTCACACTTCAGCGGTCCCCCTCCCCCCTTTATCACATGTCACACTATGTTGCATAACGCATGATGCCATACTTCTTGTTACCCCCTCCCCTCTCTTGTCACACTGTTTTCACAATTTCAAGAACCCCCCTCCCCCCTCGAAGCGTGACATCATTTATGAATAGTCCCGAAGGTAATTATGATATTTTTAATAAATAGCTCTTACAGAGAAGAATATATATGGTGATTCAGCTGTTGGGTATGTAAAACTAAAAAGGACAGCAGGAATTAGCACAGTCAAAAGTCGTGTATGTCCTGGGCACAAATTAAAGAGCATTAACCAAGTTGTTATGGTAGTTAAAGAAGCAAAAAAATAAAATTGAATCAGCTGAGAGTTGCACTGCTGCCAAAGAATAATGTGTATTTCCTACTTGCAATAATACAAATTTCAATTTACCTAAATTTTTCGATGTCTTGAATCAAGTTATTTATGTATACTTTCATTACTTTTTAATGTAATTTTATCCCTTGAACAGGAAAATTTTCTTTCTCGTTTTCGATAACTCAAAATATTTTCTACACTCCAAGGCCGTATCCAGAAGCGGGAGAGGGGGTTTCTCGAAAATGTTCGCAATGAAGCATATATTCCTCCCTGAAACTTTTCGTAACACAAGTGTGTTCAAGTTAAACCCCCCCCCCCCCCCCCGCCCCGAAAAAAAATTCTGGATATGGCTTTGCTGCACTCAAATTATTTCTTTCCGGTTCTGTGTTATTTCCATTGTATTGTAATTAATCAGCTCGTGTTGTTCTTACACTAATATCATTTAAATTTTAAGATAAAAATAATCCTAAGGGCCTTAATTATGCCATTTTTCTGTTATATGTATTATATATATGTATATATATATATTTATTTATTTGTGTTTTGAAAACTATTAGGCACGAACGAAATGTAAACCGGTACTGTAATTTTTAAGTAGATATGTTGTTATGTCTTAGTTGTACTTACAGAAATGATCTTCACAGCAATGAAAATTCGACTTCATAGAAACATCGCTTCTGCATTTAAATAGCCACGCTTTTCGAACTTTAGTTAGGGTCCCTTGGAACATTAATGAAGCGTTTGCCTGTAGCTTTTTTAGTCGTTGATGTGCATCCAGGTACAAAACAATACTTGTAATTAGTACTTGACATATTGATCGAACGCAAATGTAAGAAAGAGCACAACGACAAAAGTATAACACAAAGAAACAAGAAATCCCCCCGTATAAATATATATTCAGAAAGAATATCTTGTATCCACATAAAATGCTTCAATTTAGCAGCTAATAAATTAATAATAATAGAGTCTGTTCGACGAATTCATTCTAAAAAAATATTTTACGCAATGAATATTTAATTTAATATATAATATTAATAGTTTATCTTTTAATTACTCCACCCCCCCCCCCTGCACGAGAAAAAAACGCCAAATAAAGCGCCCTTTTTATATTTAGTTTATCAAAAATCAACGGTGCAGCACAACATTTGCTGGAGAAAACGCAAATTAAATCCCCGGGACTCGAACCACGGTTGAACGGTGTAAAAGCTTTCTTCCCTAACCATTCGGCCATCTTCACTGCGGTAAGCGGGGTCTATGTATCAATAAATGTTTCTTTCCAACAGGTAAACATTATAGTTGAGATTTAAGTTTTTAATTACATCCAAACTCATTTTTGGCTAAATTTATTGTATATTGGCAAAATTCATTTTATTTTCTGCAAAAATTAAAACATAAACAAGCTTCAGAAGCTCAAATGCGTTCGCTCATTCGCAAACGGTTCGGCAATCCGATGTATCCAATTTTTGATTTACGTGTGTATGTGTTTTATTTAGTAACCACTGCTTAGGCCACTGTTTTTTAATTCTTTTGTTATATACATGCAGATTTGAACTTGTAAATCTTTTTATCCAAATAGATGAGCTCCAAACGGCTTCGCTCCACATGGCTCGCTTGTGAATGGCTGGCTTTACGCTCGCCAAGCTATATACGTCATCCAACCTGTGACGCAAATCATGCCCGATGCGCAGAAAGTTTTTTTCGCGATCCCTGACTGCGCATGAATTAAAAAAATTATTTAAAAAATAAACACTAATCGTATAACAAAATTTTTTGTACAGATGGTGTTAAAATATGTTATTCTGTAGATTAAAAATAAAATTAGAAAATCGAAAACTTCCCTATTGTCTCTGGACAGTTCATTGTCCTCTGTCTACTCCTCGAGCCAGCCGAATTTCAGGGAAACTGTCGAGGTAATTGGTTTACCAATTGGCCTGAATTGTTCACACGCAGCCAATATCTTTATGCCAATAAGCTGTCTCTAGACAATTGTCTCTTCAACTGGCATCGTGAAAACGCGGCGTTACTGCCGTGGCAACCTGTTTTCCTCATCCCTATTTTATCAAATAAAATCGTTTAATCCCTTGCCCATCGGAAGTCTAGTTGTCAGAGCCAAATAATGGTGTGTATTTTTTTCCAAAGATGAATAAAATTAACAAATGTCAAATAAAGTGTGCGTGGCAATATCACATGTATTTTATTTGTCACACAGCAGTTATATAACAGAGAACTAGTATATATTCTCCCTTGTAATGGCAAATATCAGATATCGGAAATGCTATCTAAAGCCGTTATTGCATGAAATTTTTTTCTTGTATGTCCATGATTTTTTGTTTACTGGTTTATCGTCATTTTACACTCTTTCTTTCGACTGTGGTTAAAATATTTCCGTACCTGAGAGCCATACTATCTTAAGTCCATTTTCCGAGTATTTGCGAGTTTGCACTTAATGGACATATAAAGTACCAACTACAACGTACCTACTATCTACATGAGGATTCCAAACTTTTAAAGCTCCCATCAGACATCTTTATTCTGAGATTCACATGGAAAAGTCTAGTTTTACAGTTTTTGAAATGTTTATTTTTTAACTTCACCGCAAAAACTCGAAAAATGAACTTAGGATACTATGACTCTCAGGTACAAATTTGATAACGTCAAATCCCTAGTGACGTCAAAAGCAGCTCAATAAACCACGCCCATTTTTTAGGAACGAGATTATTAAAAATAATAATGCTAATATTTATTTTTATGAATACACCATATGCATATTTTAGCATTTAAATAACCCTCAAGATCTCTCTCTCTCTCAAAATAGAATTGTGTAACTTTTCCAAATTTCTCTATTTTTAGTTCGAAAATTAAATCTCAATGCAATCCACTATCTAATCTACAAATTCAAACTTCGTATTTTATTTTTGAAGGAGGGGGAGCACACAGAAGAATTTAATTTCTTTCTCACAAAATAAGGAGCGTATCTTCAATCGTTCCTGAAAGTGTCATTTCTTTGCATCTCATAATGAAAGAAATTCTCAAACTACAAACCTTTATGAAGTGAAGTGAATTTATCTCTACATTCACTTCACCCTAATGCGACAATTTATCTGCCGAACATTTTGATAAATAGTGTTACCTTTATTAAATATCCTTTGTTCTTTTTACGAAAGAGAAATTATTTAATGCCTCTCTGTAGCCGTTCCTGGAACAAAAAGAAAGGAATATTAAGAATTCAATCAAAGCGTTGGCTGAATTTTCGAGAGTAATTTAAAGTATTAAGGGGATTGTTCTGCGTATGTCGTTAAAAATGATACATTAACGGCTTGGTTCGCGTGTAGTGATATTATTTGTTTTAAATGAAAGAAGCTAAACATCCATTTTCTGCAACTGGTTTTGAAATTGATCTTTTGAATTTGTATCGTTTTCGACGTTGAATTCTTCTTCCGTCGTAGATTATTTTTTAAATTACAATCTATTTTTTATTTTTTTTTTCCCAACAAGTATGAACATACAGTTCTACCATCAAAAACAAAAGAGCTTAACAAGAAGTGTGACATCATGCTCATGCAAGAGTGTGACACGTGGTCATTGGACCACGTGTCACACTGTTGCATGAGCATGATGTCACGCTTCTTGTTACCCCCTCCCCTTGTCACAATTTCACGAACCCCTTCTCGAAGCGTGACATCATTTATGAATGATCCCCAAGAAGAATCCATTCATGTTCAAGGGAGGAACTGCTGATGTAAGGAACGTGCCGTTTCTGTTCCCGTTTTAGTTCGTTTAGCATTCTTGATTTCCTCCGAACTGATGCTATCTGCCAGTTTATGAATTTACTTGCTTTCAGCAAACAGAGAAGCAAGCTGTTTTGCACGCTAATAAATGAATATGCAAAACGAATTCCCCCAAAACTCAAATGGATTCGTCCTATTCTGCCATGCGCAGAAGTGTCCAAGGGTCAGAACATTGTGCTCGAACTATATTTTACGACAACCAAGTATCCAGATTTGATGTGATTTGTGTTTTTGTGTGCAATATTGTCATGGAAAGGTTTCCGTTTTAGTCTCTTAACTGTGTCATATACTTCAAAAAGTACATCATAAATGGGGGGAGGGGGGGGGGGGGGGATGTTAATTTAAGAATTATATTAGTTGTGTTTTTCTGTTTCTTTCTCTTTTTTTTTTTGTTTTTGTTTTCAATGATTTAAGAAGGTTGCTAATACATGACGACTTTTGAGAGAGAGCGAGAGATTTTGTTTTAGAGTTTGTTATATAACACTAGTAAGCCCGGCTGTCATACGAAATGACCGCTGTTCTAGCTATTATAAATTATGATTAAAATGATTTGTGCAAAGGTGTCTGCTAATGCAAACTGAATGACCCAGGTCAGGCGGCGATTACGCCCCTTTGCTTACAGCCCCACACTACTATACATTTATTTACTATATAATCAAATTGTTTGTGAAAAATATATATTTATCATCGAAAGAACGTATTGAAAATTTTATTATGCTTTTCCAAACAACAGTTTTAACGAAACTGGGGAAAAAGAGCGCTGCCACTCTAATAAGAAAAGTATGAATTTGGCAGACGATAAATAAATAAATTAAAAAGAAAGAAAGGATTAAATTAAATGCGCGTATACATTATTTTTTAACGGAGATTGAAATACAGCGAAGCCTCACTCAATATGACGTTAACGGAGATAAACTTTTTGATTGTTATTAGTATATTTGTTACATTTATGACAATAACAATGGCAACTGCATTGATTTGTTTGTTCACACGGCAACTGTAATTATATGTTTGGAAATGAGGGCAACAATGCAAAAGTAAAATAAAACGGGTCAAAAAAATCATTGAAAAATTTTTAAAAAATAATTTAAAAAAAAAAAATAATAATAATTGAGTCACAACTTTTATTTTTGCGGCGATGCGTTTCTCGGGTCGTAAACATTAACCATGCCGAATGTGTCCCGATCGGTAAAACGGCCTGGGAACCTATCGCGGACAGACACAGACAGAGTAAGGCGCTTATATATAAGATTTTCTTGGTACTGGCTTTTTCCTTACTGAATATTGGTAAAAGTGTGATAACGTAATAAAACAGATAATATTGCTGTGTGAACTAAAATTATATGTATTTTTTTACTATTAGGACTCAAAACATGTTTATTGGAAACACTTAACGTTTTGATAATATTTTTTCTTATAACTTTTATTCTGTTACTTAAAAAACGATGTATACCCCTTCCCCCTATCCGTTGAATTTATGGCCTTTTTACACATACTTAACCTTAAAAATATTTCAGTACTAGGAAAATAAAATTAATGTTTCCCGAGAGCAACCTCAGTGATTAAAAAAATCTAAACTCTTAACAAATAAAAATGTAAAACAATACGAGAGTTTCTTTTTTTGGGAGAACAGGCTATTCATTTTCTTTTTTCTTTCTGTCGTTTTTTAATCAATTATTTACCGAATTAATTTTACGATACAAATAAAAACAAATTAATTTTCTTCGTAAACTCATCGCTAAGGTTTAAAAAAAAATTTCTTTAAACAACTGAAGATTTTTTGTTCTCCAGAAAATGTATCTCATTAACATTAAGTGGAAAAATAATTACTTCTTTCCACTATACATTTTTTTTCCTCCAGCAAACCTCAAAAGAAGGCGGGTTGAATAAATAGATGTATTTTGCAAATTTGTTTGTTTTAAACAAAGGAGGTACAGTAATAGTATGCACGTTTAAATCAATTTTAGGGAACCTGAAAGGAAATATTGCCTAACTCAAGATAACCTAGTTCCAATTTATTTTGATTATCACTGATTTTGGCGGGAAATTTGTCTCTTATTTTCAAAAATTGCTTACCTGTGCATTCGTTTGAAGAAACTTGAATTCGCGATTCCATTATGATCTTTAGTTGTAAATAAATATAAGGGGCCATGGTAGCCTTGCGGTTAGGATGTCGGACTGCTTACCGGAAGATTTGGTGTTCGATATCCGACCCGCTGAAGACCCACCATGTGCGCTTGAGGATACGGGCATGTAAAATCCGTGGACCCTGAAGTCCCGAGGCAGGGGTACCGGAGGGGGGAGAATTTCCCTTCCCTTCACTCTTAGGTCAAAAAGACGTATTTGGAAGGTGGCGTAGTTGTGGTGGCGCCATCTGGTGTGATCCAAATACGAAATGAGCCAAGTCGTACTTCCACCGTTGTGGTGTTCATCTATTAACGGAAGGCGCTCCCTCACTGCCTTCCTGGTCTCTCTGCGAAGGGGGAAAAACAACAACAAATAAGTATAAGTAAGAATAATACTTGAAAAAACGATAAATCAGTAAACATATCTTCATTTGGTGCAATTAGCAACGTAAACTTAGACCAACATGTTCATGTAAAAATTCACTAAAGAATATAAAGAAAGAGGAAGAAGCATAGGAGCTGAGCTCCCATGCAAATGAAGCCCTGAGCGTTACTATCTGTTATTCGTATAATTAAAATGTATGCATTCTGTTCCTGGTTGGCATCACTAACAGGGCCTTATTAACCGTTAGGCCCGGGCCTAGGGCGTCCACTTTGAGGGGCCCCCCTAATTTTTTTTTTGTAATTGAAAATTTTTTAGAAAATTATTTAAAAATAGCACTTTTCAAAAACAAACTGTTAGTGTTCTGTTGCTTCACAGAAAATTTGCATTATTTAATTTTTTTTAAAACCACAAGGAATTTTCATTTTCGGTGCCCCCAAATTTTGGTCTGACAATTTGAAATTTGCAAAACGAAATCGATTTTGCACCTTGGGGGACCCCAGATTTTATTCAAACATTTTGTAATTTAAAACCAAAATCATTTTGCACGTTGGAGGCTCTCAAAGGTTAGTCTGACTCTTTGACATTTGAAAAACAAATTAGTTTTTGCGCTTTGGGGGCCTCCAAATTTTGGTGTGACTCTTTGAAATTTGAAAAACAAATTAGTTTTTGCCTTAACACGTACTGAAGTTATATTTCAAAAAAATTTGTTGCGTGAGGGACCCCCAAACATGAGTTGTGCCTATAGTGATTCAAAATGTAAATCGGGCCCTGATCACTACTGTAGCGGTTTTATTCCTTTGATCCAATAAATTACATCTTCTGATGAAGAAATTAATTTCCATTTAAATCTCTCTGGAATTCTCGTAAAAATTCATTTTCGTAATTCTCAAATATGCGATTTTATGAGCATCCGAATATTCAATTTCCAGCTGCAAATTCCCAACAGAATTAGAATGATATTGATTTTCCTCTTCACTTCGGATCGCTTCATTGTCCAATTATGTCTCGCTCTAATTACTTGCTGCCGGACAACAAGCATTTCTTCCATTCCTAGCGGAGGAAAGTAGCTCCATATATTTGTCCAGGAATGTACTATATTTGTAGCAGCTGGTAATGGATGCTAGCCGTTAACTTAATTAGGCTTCGCTCAGCGCATAACTTTAACAAAACATAAAATCTGGAACTTGACAATAAGGAATTACATAAAATGTTTCAAGTGCTAACGGAAAGAAATTTATTGAACGCTACGGTGATTATTTGAGAACTTTAAAGACTAGTGTAAAAGTAAATCTGAGTTGTTAATTGGTGGAAAATCCTGCAAAATCGTTACTTGGCGATATTTTGAATAAATG
This sequence comes from Octonoba sinensis, assembly GCA_038502835.1. Lineage (NCBI taxonomy): Eukaryota > Metazoa > Arthropoda > Arachnida > Araneae > Uloboridae > Octonoba > Octonoba sinensis. Next base: position 83,347,242 of record CM076605.1, on the reverse strand, counting down.
AATAAAAGCAAGAAAATAAAAACAAGAACATAATTTTATCTAATGGAGGCAATTCAAGCAACGTTATTGGTCACGTGGCACCGATGAAAGCAATGTAAACAAAGGAAGCCGTAGCATCGCTTTACATCAAGCTCGACAAATCTAATTAAAAACAAGGCCTAAATAAAGTTCTTCTACATTACATAAAATTAACACTATAACTATTGTAATAATTAATAAATCTTTTATAACGATTAAATTAAATGTAAATCCTGGGTTATAATCAGAAAAATATGTGAAAATAGTCTAAATAATTTTAAGATAACTAATTTTCCCTAGTGAAAACTCAATTGAAAATCTTAGTCAACAAAGAGCGGATATCACGTGACAACGATGATCGCTCATGAGTCCCTCTAGCGGTGAATTGCCTCCATTGCCGTGACTTGTTCAATAAAAAAGAAAATGCTCATTTTTTGTTAAAAATTTAATTTTTAGTTCTTTCGGAGTAAATCACTTAAACATTACATGAACATGTTAAGAAAAGTAAAGTAATAAAATAAATGACATTGTTGCTACGTGTATAACATTATTGGCCAAAAGTATGGTACATTGGAATCTAACGTTTTTCGATGTTTTCCCATGGCTAGTAAACACCACAAATTTCAATTCTTATTCTACAATATATTTACAGTATAGTTGGAAGAAAAATATCTAAAATTCCTCCCAGACTAAAATGAGAATTTCTAGTCTAGAAATAGTAATTAAAATTTGGCAACATATCGAAAAAAAATGCAAAACGTTCTGAATTTCATACCTAAAACACTCTGCCAGAGACGGCTTAACAACATATTGAATGCTTTTTGGTTCTATTGCAATCGTTTATTATTTTCTCTTCTCAAAGTTCGAAATTATTTCTTTCTTTCATTTTATACGGACTTTTCTCCACCAGACCCCTACCTGTTAGCTGAGGCCTTAGGATTGCTTACGCACGAGGAGAGGTAGTGGGGTCTACGGATTTTACATGCACATATCCCCAAGTATACATGGTGGTCTTCAGTGGGTATCGAACGCGCGACCTTCCAGGTGGAAGTCCGACGTGCTAACCACTAGGCTACCACAGCCCATTTTATACGGACTGGTATAAGTAAGGGCGAAGAGAACGATTTCTAATAACTTGCATGTTTTTTTTTTTTGTATGCTACTTTTAAAACCAAATTAAGTATAATTTTTTTTTAACGTAATCAAAATATGATTAAGTTTATATATATATATATGTATATATATATATATATACAGTAAAACCTGTATAGTTGACCACCTTTGTAACTTGACCACCTTGTCTAAGTTGACCACTTTTGTCAGGAACGGAGTTAGCCCTTCACCCTCTTCCTCACCCTCTATAAGTTGACCACCTGTCTAAGTTGACCACTAAAGTGCTGCACCGCAAGTGGTCAACTTACACAGGTTCCACTGTATATGGATATAGGGAGAGTGGCTTATTCTTGAAAAATTTAATTTCTCAACCTTGCAACACTTTGGGCCAGTAGTGTATATTAGCGTTATATTATATATATATACATATATACATTGGTTCACGGAACCCCCACAATACATTGTGTAGCTACAAGGTTCCGCAGAGCACACTCTAAATGCCCATACATATGAAACGAAATTATATCATCGGTTTGATGATTCCTTTATTTTTCCTTGCAAAGTGATAGTTCTAATTAATTACACTGAATCGTGTGGCTTAAATTTTTTTAATCACTTTTTTGTTTGTTTAGTTTTTTATATTTTTTTTCGAGTTCAGTACACGTTGGCATGAAGGCTTTGTTTCGTTAAAAAACGAAACGAATCGTTAGAATCCATAAAAGGAACATTGTCAGTTGTTTACTTCCTTAATTGTTTTGTCCCCTCTTTCTTCCTTCATCCATTGAGTGTTGATTTTTCTGAAATTTTTATTTCTTTTTTAGTAAGTAAATGTTTATCTTATCGCTTTAATTATTCAAGAGAAAGGAAATAATTTTTTTTTCTGTGGGTGGAATTATTGGTATTCAAAGGCTGATTTTTTTTTTTTCAATAAAATAAGAAGTTGTTTTGCGTTTTTTTCAGCCTATTTTCCGTAAAAGTTTAAAAAAAAAGTTATAAAGTAGGACGGGAGGCTTAATGGGGGAAGGGGGGCGGGTATCGTAAAAATATCGTTAAAAGCGAAGAGACGGCTGAACCATTGAAGTTTTTTTAGGGGGCAGTTTCTTTTCAGGGGAGTTGGGCGCAGCTTAGCAGGCTGTTTGACGGATTTGGGGGGTCATACTTTTAGGGGGAGTTCAGCACTTTAGGGTCCTGCTATCGCTTTGGGGAGGGGGGGGGGCCTGACGAATGAATGCATTATCGCCATGTTTGGTGAAATCTTTATGTAACTCTAACTAACATACGATGTTGAACAATGCACAAAGAGGGAAATAAAGCACCTGGTGACTCAGAAATTCATTACGTTTCTTGGCTTGTATTTAATCTAATTATAACACATTATTATTTAATTGCAACTCACTTTAACAACAAGCCGGACTGTGCGCGTTTATTCCATCCTGTGCTCTTCCGCTCTGAGGAAATAGTTCCAGTCATTTCGCGGCTTTTAATTTAGATTAAATGCTTAGTGTTTGCCGCCGCTCTTTAATAACACTGCCGTGATTTTTGTCATTAATCATATTGTTTAACACAATTGAAGGTCTTTTCAGTCATATTAATGAAAATTTTCTTTTAAATTTAAAACGATCATTTTTTTTACTGTGCTTTAGTAGAAAATATTTTGCTGAGAATTCCGCAGTAGATGATAAGTTTTTGATGCTTTTGTGAAATAAATCTTATAAACAAAATATTTTTGTCTCATTGGCATGTTTTGAACTTTCCGAAATGAATGTGAAGTGCATTCGTGGCAAGGCGACGAATGGCATTAAAATATATTGATGTGAATCAAATAATTTAGGTTAATTTTCTCACTAAAATACATATCCAGTGTTGTAACGTTAATTTTTTTCTTACAGGAGAGCAAGACTTCGGGCGGGCGGGGGGGGGGGGGGCGTGTTCGGGGCGGATGGAGGGATTCATCCGTCATGGGATCATTCATAAATGATGTCACGCTTCGAGGGGGGAGGGGGTTCATGAAATTGTGACAAAGTGTGACAAGGGGAGGGAGTTACAAGAAGTGCGTCATCATGCATTACGCAACATGCATGATGTTTATGCGTGACTTGTGACAAAGGGGAGGAGGGGGGGGGGCGCTGAACTGTGACATATTGTGACAAAGGGGGAGGAGGTCAAATATACGAGAAAAAAGCGTGAAATCATTTATGAACGGTCCCCATTCTTTGTTCATCGATCGATATGGGACGGGGGTCGGGTGGGGAGTTATCCAGAAAAAGGATTTAGTCCTACGGAATTCTAATGTACAAAATCCACTATACCTAAATGTTACTTTTAAAATATAGATGCATTAAAAAATTTTGCGTTATTTAATTTGATGCTTATTAATAAACAATATTAAAATAAAAAATTCTGCAAATGTTATTAATGATCAAAATCCTTACCCCCCCCCCCTTTCCGTTCGTATTATCAAGAGACTAAACAAAAACATTTTCGGAATAATAAAAGAGCTAAGATAATTAAGTCAAAATGGTCAATTATATTTTTAAGTGTTACTTAAAAATTATTTTTGTTGATAAAATCTAAAGCGTGTATGATCGGTCTGTTTGCACTGATACTTAAGAATAAAGTCAAACATGTAATTTCTCAAAAGAAAAGAAAAAGGTTAAAAAGTTTTGTTGAGCAAATATATTTCAATTGTTGACAAATTTGATTAACTTCTTTCAATTGTTTCCGGTTGATTAATTTCCTTCAATTGTGTTTAGATTAAAGCAAAAGTGTTTCTTTTCTATTAGCAAAAGCAATAAAAATCTTTTCTTTGTTGTCTTTCGGTATTTCTTCAAAGTGTCCTTTTGTTTTGTTATTTACTGGTCTTAATGTTTTTAATCATCAGTTTCTGAGTTGTGTTTATTTTTTTCCTATTCTGAGCGTTTTTTCCCTTCATAGGGATCATTCATAAATGATGTCACGCTTCGAGGGGGGGGGGGGTTCGTGAAATTGTGACAAAGTGTGACAAGGAGAGGGGAGGGGGTAACAGGAAGTGTGACATCCCTGCTTATGCAACATAGCGTGACATGTGACAAAGGGGGGAGGGAGTCTGCTGAAGTGTGACATATTGTGACAAAGGGGGGAGGGGGGTCAAATATATGGGAAAAAGAGTGACATCATTTATGAACGGCCCCATATATGTGTTACTGTTAAAGTGTATAATTCATTTATTTCTTAGAATAACTAGTTATTTCATGAAATAACTAGACAAGTCAGTTAAAGTATATACTAATAGATAAAAATTTTCATACTCTCTACCTAGTTAGTGTTCAATGAAATAACTAGTTATTCAACGAAATAACTAATGATAGGCTGTTAAATTGAAAAGTAAGTTTTTTTTCCTTACTACTTTCCTTCTCTGAAGAAGAAAGTTCTTCAACCACTTCCTCTTGCTGCCCCCTTAGAAAGTTAAAATTGTCAGTAATATCTCAAAAGGTATTAAAACTTAAAAAATCCAAAGCGCCATACAAGTTATTTCCAGACGTTCAAAATGAGCATTATTTCTCGATTTTGCTTAAAGAAAGCCAAACTGGCAACCCAGCTGGTCCATGACGCCGTCCGAATCGCAGGACAAGTACGAATGGCGAGTTGAATTTTACTTGAACAAGTTGGACGAATAGAGAGTTGTACGAATAGCTAGGCGGACGAATGGCGGGGTTCCACTGTACACCAAAAGAAAAAACGGGGTTCAAAGTTACCCAGAATAAAAGTAACAGATGGTGGTGGACACGAAAGGAGTACATTCTTAAACTTCAATTGAAGTTATCAACAGGGGCGAGTTCATGGGGGGGGGGGATAGTAGAGGGGAAGTTCATGGCCGCGCCATAGAAAACTGACCCACTAGTGGGTACCCCTGAATGAAATATTTTTAACAGAACTATTATTTTGATTGAAAAATACGGTACCTATTCTATTTAATGTTGTGTTTTGCCTCCTTGCGGTTCCTTTAAGAAAGAATTTTTAAAAAAAGATCCTTTCTCTAAAAATTCATCCAAACTAATATTTACTTTCTTTATCATTTTTACCACTTTATTTCTTTAACTCATTTCTTAAGAAACTTCCATTTTTCACATTTTGGATTTTAGTTTCAGTTACGGAAAAAAAACTTCGAGCTTCATTTCTTCATTAAAAAATCTCGATTTTCTCCTTTAGGGTAAATTTTAAAACTTAAAAGAACATCCGAAGTCTCTCACAACTTTGAAAGACAAAGAGTTTTTTGTATGCGGGTACTTATCATTCCAAGCTGCTCTTTGACGTTGATAGTTTGTAATAGTTATTAAAACTTTAATTAACTGGAGGGAAACTTTGCGTCGAATGATCAATATTTGCACAGAAGCTTTCGTTAAAAACTGGCTTAAAAGGGGAACGTTTTAATTGAAAAGTTGAGCTGAATAATAGAATTAACTATTGGGGTTAATGTGGTATTTATTGAGAATTACTTTAATGATTGTATTATTTTTAGGTCTATTAGGGGGCCTGAAAGATGTAGTTCCCCCAGCTTAATCTTGCGATAAGAAATGGCTAACGGCTAAAAATAAAATGAAACATAACTAAAATTTGAAGAAAAGAAATCGTAGTACTATGTTCCTTTATAACGAAGGAGTAGTGTAGCTCGAATTTGTATCTAATTTATGTGTAGGGGGGCTTCATTTTTAATTTTTATTTGTGGGAGCGGTTATTAAGGGATTATTAAGAATTTACTTTATTTTACATTCTGTAATAAAGTCAACACACGTATAAACAGAAACATTTAATGGACAACACAAATGCGATAAGCGACAACTAACTTCATGTAGATTTTCCCAACAGTCCCACTAAAAATATTTTCTTTCCTGTTGCCATTCGGCTTTTGCAAAATACACCTTGTATTCGGCCCGCTCAATGTTAAATTTAATTACCAATAATACATGTAAAATTGTAGCGTAAACAAAAAGTAAAAACGTGCTATGAACATTTTCTTTCCTGCTGCCATTCGGCTTTTACAAAATACACCTTATATTTGTATACATGTATAGTTCTATGCTAGGATTAGCAAGCAGATTCGAGGCAAAGGATTCTTGGGGGTGGGGGTTTGACCCTGAAATCCGCTTTCGGCTGCGCCCTTTATACTGGCTGCATTGACCCCCAAAATCAATCTGTTGTTTTCACTGACCACATGGACGTTTACTATTAGTTAGAATACGTAATTAAAAATTTAAAAAGTCGTGCACTCCGAAATTATTTTAGATTTTTGATAGCTGCTATGGCAAAGCACCTTCTTTTCGCTTCAGAAGCAACACGCCGAATAAAGGAGAAATTTGATTATCGAACGAACGATATCGGAGAAGGGAAAAATCATTTGTTCGAACGATCTAACAGCGACAGTGTTGTTCATTTTTTGTAGTTCGATATTATCGGTATCGTGTGTTCAATGCAAAAGCACCCTTAATTCTAACTGCGTTCTGTTAATATTAGCTCATAAAAGCAGTTATTTCATTAATAGAGGCTTATAGTTTACTCTAACACAAACCAACGTCTATTCTGTGAACATAGTCTTTTATTACCTGATATTTTGCTTGTGTTTTCCTCTATTAACAGATATTTTTTTGCTATATGATTTTATTAACAGAGTCATTGTTAAAGTAGCTCTTTATTAACCTAAACTCTATTAATATCAGGCAACAATCAATCGAGTCTCTGTTAATGTAGGTCTTTATTAATCGAGCCTCTGATAATGTAAGCTTTCTTAATGGAAACTCCTTTAAGCTGTATTGACCGAGCCTCTGGTAATGCAGGTCTCTTAATGTAGACTAAGTAAGTAATGTAGACTATGTCTTAATGTAGACTAGGTCTTAATGTAGACTACTATCAATTGATCGAATATCTGTTATAGGCTTCTATTAATAGAGACTCCTTTTACATAAGCTGAGTAACAATAGGTTGCTACCAACGGAACATCTGTTAGTTCTACGAAACCTTTTTTTAGAACGCCTTTAATATGGCTGTATTAACCAAGCCTCTAGTAATGCAACCTCTACTAATTCAGACTATATAAAAGTGTCTTCTTTGATAGAGTCATTCTCTGACAGGTATCGAGGCTCTACCAATCTAGATACAGACCACGTCTGCCCCCCCCCCCCTAGTTACACCCTTGGTAACAAGGTCGGATCCAAGAATCATTTTTGGAAGGAGGACACCAAGAAGTAAAAAGGGGTTCTTCTTCGTAAATACGAGGGGCTATCAAATATAAACCGGAATTTCTCTTCTGCAGTCTGTGAACTGGCGAGAGCAGCACTGTCTTTTCAGTTTAGTAGGGTGGGGATGTTATGTGCCTCTCAAATGTCCAGACTGACTCGTCCGGGCTTGCATTCAGTTAGCCTCGCGATGAGGGAGCAAGAGGTTCCACCTTACGTTGCGCAACATATAATTATTAAATTTCTTGCCCGTGAAGGTGTAAAACCCGCCAACTCGCTCGAAGGATAGTACATGCACAGTTCGGGGAAACTTCTATGAAGAAATCCCAGATGTACGATTGGCACAAAAAATTTATGGAGGGAAGAGAAGCTGTTGAAAACGAGTCCCATGCCCGCCGTCCTCGGACAATCCTCGGACTGAGGCAAACATCGCAACTGTTAGTCGCCTTCTCGAGACTGACCGCCTTTTGACCGTTGCCGTCAAGTGAGTTTGTCATAAGCTTTGGAAGTACGCAATCCATCATTACAGATGAGTTGGGGTTCCGAAAAAATATGTAGATCTTATTTTTATATCTTGTATAAATACATTTCTTGAAAACAATTCCGGTTTATATTTGATCACCCCTCGCATTTTACATAAGCTTTCATGCACCTTACGGTCCCTTAGAACCAACTAATCTACTTTAAAGTGCGCAATAAACTGTACTAACAATTATTTAAAACGTCAATTACAAATTTCTTTCATTCGTTTTGGAGGGGTCCCGTGTCTCTTGTGCACCCCCCCCCCCCCAAATCCGCCACTGTAAGACAATTCAAGAAAATGAACGAAATCTAACAGTACTCAAGATTCCTAAATCTTAATTCCAATGATGGCAACAGTCCTCTGCTTCTACATTACACGTTCTACCTCTCAAGAAAAGCATAAAATCTCTTTCTCTGTGCACGGAGAAGTTTGCTGAATAAGTTGTCTTCTTTGTTTTCCCAACAAAAGATGGTCCCATCGATTTTTCAAGAAGTACTTGTTAATGCTGAGATGGGGTTTGTTCTTCCTTTGTTTTATGATCTTGAAACCCTGAGCTGGACGCAATTTCAAAATTCTTCTGCCATGTATGTATGTATGTGTGTAGGAGGTGGGCTGTTTGAATTGCCATTTCAGATGTTATTATTTTTTTGTTCTTGTTATATTCTAGAAAGTGAGTACACATCTATCTTAGTTAAAATTATTTATCCTGGGTTGATCCAGCATTTTTAACAGCGTCCTGTGTTTTTAAATTAAAAAAAAAAATAAGATTTTTGTCAAAAATCAAATAAATACTTTTGTGAGATTTCAAAATTTAAATGTATAATGGCCAGGGCTCGCCGATATACAGTAGCCCCTCGTTACATCGCGCTTGTCGGGGGACAGCAAAAAAAAAAAAAAGGCGTGATTAACCGATGCCGTTAGAAATAACTCAAAAAGTACAAGTAAACTGAGAGTCAACGTAAAAAAAATAATTTAATATTACATAATGACAACTTTCTTAATGAAAATAGCATAATAATAAATCCATGGTTAATATATAGATCTCTTTCATTCTATAGGCGTTAGGATCAATACAAGAAGAAATATCCAGTAAAACGTCAGCTGGTTTGAGTAGAAGTTGAGGAGTGGGAGGAGAATTGCTGTAGCTTTTAACTGCAGCAAATTCAGAGGAAAGGAAAACAATCCTGTTCGATGACTTTGTTTAATGGGGGAGCTTTGATGAATGAGGGGCTTTGCGGAGAAAAAGTATTTTTATTCATGACTCAATTTTTATTTTTCTGTTCTTTGGAGTGGCAACACCTTACTTTGTTTACATCGAGTGATCATTCTCATGTCTATATCTAGATATTTGTTGAGCCTTTCGAATTAAAGCACTTTTTACGATTTTAAAATGGTTAAAATCCGATTCTTTGGAGTGGCAACACTTTAATTTGTTTTTATCGAGCAATCGTCATGTTTAGTTTGATTGTTGATCTTATAGCCCGCAGATGTTCTGCAGAGGATTAGCTAGTATTTTATATAATGTGTAATATTGTGGTGTAATTTGTATTAAATAAATCGGAAAATATTTATTATCAGCAATAAGTTGACAGTTTTGAAAATATTGGATATTTTTGATATTTTCAAACCCTGATAGTGATAAAAATTTTTATTTTTATATGCGCTTATTTATTAAATAATCTTTATATAAATAGGCGAAGACAAAGCCGTTAAGAACCGTTTTGTCTTCTGTTTTTCAACCAATTTTCTTGCTTTTTTTTGTTTAGCAGCTATTGACGAGTTTTAGTGGTATACATTAAAATTTTTTGGAAACAGCTTATTAGTAGTTAATTATTGCTTTTTTTTGGCAGGCAAGCCTCATTTATATTTTTAATGTTATATTGTTATATATAGCAGATGGCAACATGTCTTGGTTGAGTAAATTACTAGGTAATAGCACAGAGTCCATACAGTAGCAGAATATTCTGCATCGATCGGCATCACAAGCTTCAGAAGTCAAAATTTATCTGCGGCACCAAATGATGTGGAACCAAATTTACAATCATAAAAAATTGCAAACTGTGCATTTTAAAATATTTGACATGTAACGATAACACACGCAGACAATAAATAAATGTTATAATTATTCAATTTATAAATACATTAATAAAATCTAAAATTGAACATGCTATCAATGCGAGCTAAGAGAAAATAAAGTAAAGACCAATACCACACCGTTTAACATTTGAAAATTATTTATGATGTAACTTAGTGAAAACAGGGTAAACATTTATCTGAGTCATTCATAGCATTTCTGACCAGTTTTGAAATAACATATTTAAAAGCAAACTTTACGGACACATGCTTAAAATGGTAGATTTTTTTTTAATTTTTTGGTAAGGTGGCTAATTACTCTGCAAGCTTCAAGATAAATCTGCAGCTCTCGCTGCCGTGATTTAATCTGTTGGTTGCTAATTAATCTGTTGTTCGCCGGTAGCAATTTCTGTTACCGGGGCACAGAGTGGGTAATAAATATAAAACTCATTGTTGAAAAGAGTTTGTTGCCAGAACGGGCAACACCGTGTGGGTACTGCTAGCACATATATATTTTCAAAACATGTTAAATAATGAAATTTTAATAATCAAATTTGACATGCCGAATAACTGTGCAGTGGCCGAATTGGATTCCGGACGTATAAAAACCAGTGGAATACCAGATATATATCCTACGTTTTCTGGGGGAACTGGTCTCGTTGGACGGAAAATTTTCGTGACCTATTCGTTATTTCCGTTCATTTTTGTTAGTTTCTTAACCGATCTTCAAATTCGGGACTTTCGCAATCTATAGACACCCTGTTGTAGATTGCCACAGAATGCGTTCTAGATATTACCAGGGGTTTGGAGGGGTCGCTCCAGAGAACATTCAGGTCCGCTTTCGGACCCTTGCTTCACAAAATTCCAATTAATCAAAATGAACCCTTCACAAAATTCAAAGCAATCAAAACGGACCCTCCACAGGATTCCAAGCTTCCAAATCGTTCTTTTCGCACCATTATTTATTATAAAATCGGAAAATAATAATAAAATTTTTCATTCACAAAATTATTTGATGTTTTACAAAAATCTGTTTAAAATTTCTCAAAAGAAAAAGGTCGCGCCAGAGAAAATTCAGGTCCGCTTTCGGACCCTTCACAAAATTCCAGTCGATTAAAACGGACCCTTCACAAAATTCTAATCAATCAAAACGGACCCCTCACAAAATTCTAATCAATCAAAACTTACCCTACACAAAATTCCAATCAATCAAAACAGACCCTTCACAGGATTCCAATCAATCAAAACGGACGCTTCACAAAATCCCAATCAATCAAAACGGACGCTTCACAAAATACCAATCAATCAAAACGGACGCTTCACAAAATACCAATCAATCAAAACGGACCCTTCACAAAATTCCGAGTTGCCAAATCGTACTTTTTTTTCAGATTTATTCATTAAATGAGCGGCGAAATTTAAAAAAGAATGAAATTTTTTTATCACTATATAATTTAAATTTTGAATTTTCACAAAATTATTTGGTTTTTCGCAAAAAAATCTGTTTAAAATTCCTAAAAAGCGCACCCCGTTAAAAATGCTGGGAACCTTGATTACATATGAAGCAAGGCATGGAATTACAAATAAATAAATAAATAAGTGGAAAACAAGGCTCACAAAATCGCCAAGATGCAGTTCGTACCTTTGAACTCAACCCGAGTCCATTACTCTAACATCGAATATGCAAGCTCAATTCAAATGAGCTCTATCCGAATCTTCTCTCAAAGCAGTCCGGGAAGGGATATTTTCTCCCACTTACAAACAATACACATTAATTTCATTTAATCCCCGGCACGCCAATACACCCTTCTTCTTTCAGCTTATGAAGAATGAGCCGTCATTTGCAGGTTCCGTTCCATTAGGGTATCGTTCGCTTTAATAGCTTTTTGAGATACTTTCCTGGCTTTATTTATTCCTTTCAAGTGCGAGATCATTTTTTTCGCCTTCCATTTTTTAATGCCTGGAACTTATAACGGCTGGAAAATATGTCGGTTTCTTGATAATGTTCTTTGCTGGATTGGAATTCTAATTTTTAGAGGTTTTTATTTTTATGGTTAAGTAATGTTTTGCATTGATAAAACACACTGGATATATGAACCCTTCAATTTTTTTTTTCTTTTTGACAAAATCAGATGAGATTTTTAGGAGCGGTCATGCTTATCCAATTTGGTGTACAACAATCGATTTGGGGATATCTTTCAAAAAATGCTATCTTATAACTAATTAAACGTGGCAAAGAAATTTTAAAAATTTGCGTGATACATAATTTATCTAAATGAGTATATTTTTGGCAAAATGTTTATTGTTAAAAAATGTGAAGAAGAACTTGCGCATCAAGAGAATGAAAATTCCGTCATCTAGCTGTAAATACAAGAACGGCAGTCGCTGTAGCAGATTTAACGTTGCCCAGGGTGCACCACGTGGAGGCCTGCTATATTACACCACGGGACGCTGCTCATCTGGACGTGTGCTTTGCACTTAAAGAGTTTGGACTGCATTGCAAAGAAATATTGGAGAGCTCGTTGCCTAATGACCAGATGGTCAATGGACAGGAATTTGAAAAATAAACAGTCGAAGTGCAATACATAAGTGAGCCCAGCTAGGCTGCTCCTAGTCACTCAAACCCCAGGGAAGATCAAAAGTTATAATTTCTAACTTTTAGAAGCATTTAGAAGCGGTGCTGCATTGAAAATGTATGACTCAAAAGTTATAATTTTTAACTTTTAGAAGCATTCTGGTGCTGTGTATTGAAAATGTATGATTCAAAACTTATAATTTCTTACTTTTAGAAGCATTGTGGTGCTGTATTTAAAATGTATAATTCAAAAGTTATAATTTCTAACTTTTAAAAGCATTGTGGTGCTGTATTGAAAATGTATAACTCAAAAGTTATAATTTCTAACTTTTAGAAGCATTCTGGTGTTGTGTTGAAAATGTATGATTCAAAAGTTATAATTTCTAACGTTTAGAAGCATTGTGGTGCTGTATTGAAAATGTGTAGGTAATTCAAAATTTTTACAGGAAAAGAGTTTAAAAAACAACCTTACAGAACGTTCTTATGAGCTCTTTTCTTGTAAAAGATGGAATATATATCGCCTGACCTTCGCTTATCAGTCTCGGAGACGTCCCTATTTCCACCCATCGTCGAATAACGGATGTCCTGCCGTTGCTCATTTAGTGCCGTTGATTCCGAGTTCCCCTGAGAGCTATTAGCAATCTCTCCCCGCCCCCATGGGCGTGACATACCGTTTATTAAATTGAGAAACTCCCGCTGTTTCGTTCTAGTAACGCGGCAGAAATGTCCTTTGTTTGGGAGGAATTATTAATTCTTAAAATCAGGGTGGAAAATGGTTTATGGATAACTGTTTTTGATGATATGTTGAAAGCTCATTTGTTATGTCCCATTATTTTTCCGCTGAATTAGTGTATAGGGTGTCTGGAAAATGTATTTCCCCTGTTTGGAAAATATTTCAATATGATCAGACAAGGTAGTACACGTATTCTTCCGTGCTAAGCACTCATGTCGTATCTGCAGCTCAGCTGAAACTGAGTCACTGATGATTAAACATTTGCTCCTCCATGTGTTTGATTCAGATACCAATTTTCGGATTTTTTTTTATAAATGTTCCCCATTCACAAAGGACCACAAAACATTGTATGGAGGTAAAATACAAATACAAAAGTGACAACCAGCAACAGGCGCAGGCCCCAGAAAGGTTGGTCCTAGTCAATTTAACAATCCCCAATGAACACTAAGAGCCTTCGTAAAAGTTTTTACCTCACTGCAAGTAACAGTCGCTTCCAGTAAACTATTCCAACTGCCTACAACCCTACTGAAGTAGTCATTTTTCCTAATTTCAAGATGATCCTGAGATTTGAAAAGCTTAAAACAGTACCTCTGGTTCTACTTTCTGTGCGTAATTGTACCCATCAATATTTCCCACTTTAATGAATTTAAACACCTGAATCATGTTTCATCCAACTCTCCTTTACTCTAGACCAGCGGTTCCCAATCTTTTTTTTCGCGTACCACCATTTTTCTTGCGAACCATTTTGCGTACCACTGATATATAACTTTATAATCTATTGATCTTCTATTCTATATAATAGATAGATTTTTTTGCCTGCACGCGTACCACCTAGAGAGGCTTCCACTAGTGGTACCCGTACCACAGTTTGGGAACCGCTGCTTTAGACTATCCCTATCGAGCCTTTTAAGCCTGACCTCATAATCTAAGTCTGCGAGACCACTTACCAACCTAAAGCTGGTACCAACCACTTTCTAATAAGGTAATATCCTTCTTTAGATAAGGAGACCTAAAGTGAACAGCATACTTGATATAAATAGAAAATAAGTAACTACCTAGTGGCAATAACTCTATTTCACCAAAACGTGCTGATACGACTTTTATTCTTAACATAGCAGTATTGTTTCTTGTATCCAGTAAGGAAAATATCTCTTATCGGGTCCGCACTCATTGCGAAATGTTTTACTAGACTCGCCAAGAGGTTTTTTTCTTTAGTTCGGGCTAAATACTAACGATTGTTAAAATTAAAAAGTACCAAAGGCGCCAAATGTTCTGTTATTCTCGCCAAGTGGTTGAATCAGATATTATCGAATGCTGACAATTTGGTGAGGTCAGGAACCATTCTCGTTAACACAGAAAAGTACCAAGAAAATGTTAAAGTCATTTTTGGGGGAAAATTTCATCATTTCAATATGTACGCTTTTAGTGTACATGCGAAAACTACGCATGCGAAATTCCGAATCTCCCAGGCGATCATCACAAACAAGAGTTTCCGAAAAATTTTAGTCTGCAAATTTTTCTAAGATTGAAATAATAATTTCTAAATTGGCCACACTCGGTTTATCATCGTTGTTAATTATCGTTTTCAGTCCATTACCGGGTGAAAGCGTTCTGGGACATTTTTGGAACGGTACAATCTTACGTTCTGCTGCTTGCTTTAGAGTTGATTCCAACAAGATTGGAACAGGGTACTTCATCAGATAATCCTGACTGTAGATCCTACTTTGGGAGGTCCGATACCATCAAGATATCCTTTTACGATCGTAAAACTCAAATGTGATGTTGCACAAATTTATGAGCAATCGGATGACGTGGAAGGGTAGTGTTGCACAAATTTATGAGCTGTCGGACAACGTAAAAAGATGTTTTTTCTCAAATTTATGATGAGTCGAATACACAAAAGGATAGTGATACACACATTTTATGTAGTCGAATAACGCGAAAGGGTGGTGTTGCACTAATTTGTTATCTGTTGGATAATACGGAAGGGTGGTGTTGCACAAATTTATGAACTATCGGATAACGCGAAAAGATGTTCTTACACAAATTTATGAGTAGTCGAATTCACAAAAAGATAGTGATACACACAAAATTTATATAGTCAAATAACGCGAGAGGGTGATTTTGCTAAAATTTGTAAGTTGTCTGATAGCGTGAAATTGATGATTCGTGGAAACTTTAAAGTCTTGGGAACTAATATTTTAAGCACAATGTGTGATTTGTTGCTCTGTAAGGAAAATCTTTTATTTCTGCAATCTTAAAACACCACAATGAATAAATATTTTGAAGCTACAAGGAGTTCCACCAGTGCCCTGAGTAACGAAAATTGACAATGTTTAAAGCGTACCAATGTACCAATGCTATTTTTTCCCTGGTAGCTTTAATTCACTGGAAAAAGCGTTCCTTACAGCAACGAAACTCATACAAACTTTTATTTTTTCACGAAATTAAAAAAAATATTTTTTGTTAATAGGAATGTTTAAAATAGTCACGAGTTTACAATCCCTCCTGTGCATGCAAAAATTTTTTTATATCCAACAGCTCCTCTTACGGATGCCTGGAAAAAATAAATTTTTCAATACTCTAAAGCTTTTTATCATGTTGAACTGAATATCGGTACATCTGTAACGCAATATCCAACATTTTGTGTGTAGAATCGCAGCTTTGTAAATATAGTGCCGTCATGAATAATGGAACCGAGGAGCAGCAGGAACTGTCGTAGTTATTTTATGACAGCCTTAGTTTGGACATTTGGAGAGAGGTATGAATACTGAGTAAGGTTTAGGAGAAGTGGGACGAATTGTTACAAATCCGATTTCCCCCGGAAAAAAAAAATGGGTTACGTGTTTGTAAAAGATTTTTCATAGCATGTTAAAATTTACTGTAGAAATATATATTTATTAAACTTAAATCAGTGATCTTAAAATTTTTTAACTGACAACCCTCAGGACCAGCGGTTCCCTAACTGTGGTACGCGTACCACTAGTGGTACGCGAAGCCTCTATTGATGGTACACGTACGGGCAAAGAAATCGATCTATAATCTATTGATCTCTATTCTGTGTAATAAATTCATATAGCAGTGGTACGCAAAATGGTTCGCAAGAAAAATGGTGGTACGCGAGGAAAAAAGATTGGGAACCGCTGCTCAGGACTATAATGTTTTTTCGTGAACCTCCATTTATTTTAGACCTTTCTGCGTTTTTAGCGATATTTTTAGGATACATTAAGCTTTCTTTCATACTTTATTTATTTTATTTTTTTACTTTTACGGGAAAGTGGGGAACTTAAAAACGAAACTTACGTCAGACTGAGCGTAATTACGAAAAATGTAAAGTGCGTTTAATTTCATACTGCTACTGTATGGAGGTATTTTTCTTATAGCCAAATGTGTGTTAACAGAATGATTTAATCGGCTTTCAAAAGAACTTCAGGTTGCTTATTTTAAATTTTGTATTTAGCTGGTGGAGTAATTTATGTCTGTATGCATGATAACAATATAGGTACATGATTTTGTTTTTGTGAATTTTGAAATATGTTTGTATCCTAAATAGTTTTTCTTTTGTTTTCAGGTAAGAAACGTTTTCTGTCTTCATTTGTTTTGCTGAAAAAAGATAAGTAATGGGTCAAAAAAATTATTTACAATTTTAATATTATTAAAAGGAATAAATAGCCAGTGTAAGTGAACCATAAATCGTCAAAAAAAAATCCATGTATCATTTTATATTTGTGCTTTTTTTGTGTCGATTATTTGTTAATAGCTTTTGCCAATTTTCATACTACTTTTATATGTTTTTTATTTTAAATCAAACTGGGTATTGAACAGATATGTCGCCGCTTTAAATCTATCTCTATATATTATTTCTCTATACTGTTTTTCTGTCGCTCCGCGATATCTTCCTCATTCTTTTATCAAATTCCATGATTTACCCCTCATTTTAAAGTTTATCGTGCCGGCTAAATGACGAAAAATAGACCCAAGGTCTAAAAATGTGCCGCTTCTCTTAAATTTGAGATTTAAAATCATCTAGGAAGAGGTCCTTTATTGGATGCCAAATTGGTGTTATGTATGCTGGCGCCATCTTTTATCAAGTAAACAAACAAGAGAATCTTCTGCTTTTTTGTGTAGAAAATTGTAGTTGGGGAAAATCGGGGGTTCATCAAATAATATAATTTGTATTTTAAATTCGACGTTTTCCGAAAATTTTATGTGAAGTTCAGAAAATTTGTACTGAGAATGGCCCCATGAATGAGCTATTTGCATAAATAACGTGAAAAAATGGGCATGTGTTTATTAATTAATTTATTTTTAATGAAAATATGTTCTGAATAGGAAAACACCCCTTTTTCTACTCATTTTACATTACTTTTCCCTACCCTACTTTTTGTACGAATTTATGGAACATTGCTATAATGCAGTGTTTCGTAACTACCATTCCTCGGAACCTTTGGGTTCCGCGAAACTTTGATAAGGGTTCCTAAAACAAAATCAAGAATCTTGATTGTAGCAGTTCTCTCGAAAGTAAAAAGCTATTGGTAACTTTAGTTTGGATTAACATGACTTGTTTTTAATACCACATTAATGTATCAATTGTTATGCTACCTCTGTATCAACTCAGGCTTCGCGCTTGGCAGCGGGATTGCGCAATTCCCGCAATATTTTCCCCGCAAATTCGTCACGAAAGTAACGAAAAAATTACGAATAAGTCACGAAAAATGTTCATCCAACAGCGCATAGGACATCGATTATCTGGTATCAGACAAGGTTTTAAATATCCGAAATCCGACCAGCCCGCTGCACGAAAAACCAGATTATCCGGCATGTCAAGTTTGATTTTTAAAATTTAATTAATTAAAATGTCTTGAAAATGTATGTGAATTACGAACTTACTACTTATTTGGAAACTCGCATGTTTAAAAATATGCATAGAATTCCCAAGTTTCAAACATCACAGCCGGTACGTATATGTCATATAGGGGACACCGCATATCCGATATCCGCAGATTCGATATCCGAAGTGTCACCGAACAATCCTGTATTCGTCATATAGGAGACACCGCACATCCGATATCCGGCAGAGTCAATATCCGATGTGTCATCGAACAGTCCCGAAAATGTCACAAAAAAGTCACGAAATTTTACTGCTGAAAATCTGTAGACTTACCTTTTGATTAAAGGTATTGATTAAAGGAATTTCTTTTGAAGAAATATTAGTACACTGACGTCATTAATCCTTGGAATTTGGATACAGTCAAAAAATTTCCGCGTTTATGCATTCATTTATAGGCGTATTTCATTAAAATAACGCAATAAACTGCGATGGGAACAGCCAAAATAATCTGACGTAAAGTGGTTTATCTCGTATGAACGCCAATGAAATAGAACGAAAGAGTATTAAGAAAAATAACGGCTAAAAACAAAAAATAATTTTAATGACATCAGAGTATAAAAATGGAGGAAGAAGCCTTCAAATTAAGTTTGTCGGGGGAAAAAAAATCTTTAATTAAAAGTTAGTTTTCAAAGCCACAGGAAGTTTTCAAAAACATCTCAGATTTAAGGTTCTGTTTTTCCTTGTTTCAGTCTTCCAATTATAATTTTAATCAAGTATATTTTTTCCTTCCATCATTTTTCGTGAAATAAAATTACTTTAATCCGATTTCTTTTAATAATCTTCATGGGAAATGAAGCGAAGAAAAAAATTACTGTGTGGTGAAATCATTATTTCTGGAAAAGGGGGGAAAATTCCTTTCAAAGGACCTTTGAAAAACTCCGAAAATCAATTATGGAAATAAAAAATGGTATCTCGTTCATTACAACTCCCTTCTTAAATGCATATTAAACAAAAATTAATATAAACCTTTCTTCACTTATGGTGCTAATACATTATTAAATATTTAGCTCCGATTAATAAATATTTAGTTTTAGATTTTTAAAAAATGAATAATAATATTTAAAAAGAAAGTTTCGAACTAAAAAAGTAAAGAAAAAACGTGTATTACTTGTTTATAGCCGAAGGCCACTTTCAAGCTTCAAATAATGTACCTTGGGGATTAGTGACTAGATTATTCCATCTTTTACATTACTTTTACCCGATAGTGAAATTTCACTCTCAGTTTGCAAAGAAAAGTAAAATTTTAAGAAATGAAATAGAAAGGTTTGACCAAAATTCGTGGAAACAAGCTCCCATTAGGATTAGATTAAAAATTGGCTTCAAAGGCAGTTTCTTAAATGAAGTAATCCACCGTTAAATCATCCTTGACAATGCACTCCATGCACTTTATGCTTAGTCTGCGAAAGCTCGATCTTTACCGAAGATACCGCATATCAATTTTATGTCATTCGACAGCGTCATTTGTCTTTCCTTTCAATGACGCTGTCGCCTTACTTCGAATTTTGGCCGGAATAAGAATTTTACTTGCAAAATGGCACACAGCTATCGCGATGATGTTCTAAAGCAGGGTTTCTCAACGGGAGCCATATGGCCCCCCTGGGGGCCACAAGAAAAATCTAGGGGGCTACAGGAAAATATATGAAATTAAGGGAGGCATTAGCTTCGGTAGGGGACTGTGGCTGATTATCAAAACTGTCGCATAGGAGTAAAATATTCCGTATAATTTTTAACATCCTTAATTCTTTATACTATTTACAAGATCAACTGTCAATGCGTGTTCTCCTTTATTATGTTAAGATAAACAACTCTCAAAACTCTCATGAAGAAACTCGAGAATCATCTTAATAAGGAAAGGTGGGGAAAAAATTTCAAGTGCACATTTCATTTTTATTCAAGAAATAATAAACAGAAATTCCCATATTTTCTGAAATTTTGTTTAGGGAGCTTTTCGCTATTGAAGAATTTGTCTGATTTTGTTGATGATGCTCCTGAAGATTCAGCTCCTTGTGTTGTGAGATGTTGAAGATTCAGCTCCTTTTCCCCACGATTCCTTGATGTGGTTTTTTCTTTAGTTTTTTAGGCTTCAATGTGTCAAATTTTCTCAGAAACACTTTGCAAGCTATTATTTCACTGTAAGGATACAGTTAGAATACGATCCCAGAGTACTATTTTATTTGTTTTGTCACATAACTTCGGTTCCTTAAAATTAAATAAAGAGCTCTTTCTATCTGACGCAAATTTCAGTACAATTTTTTTTCCTCTCTGGGTTTTGTTAAATGTCAATTAGTCAGCTGTATCTTTTATATACTATTTTTATAAATTAACAGATGTTTTCACCAATTTTTATGTATAAGTTAATAGCAAATACACGCACACGCACATGTATAAATATATACGCACGTGTACGGGGGGGGGGGAGGTCACTGAAACATTTGACAACCATAAGGGGGCCACAAGTAAAAAAAGGTTGAGAACCCCTGTTCTAAAGCAGCAGTTCCCAATCTTTATTTTTCGCGTACCACCATTTTTCTTGCAAACCATTTCGCGCGTACCACTGCTAATATAACTTTATTACATAGAATAGCACATTAATAGATTATAGACAGATTTTTTTGCCTACACGCGTACCACCTGGAGAGGCTTCGTGTCTCACTAGTGGTACGCGTACCAGTTTGGGAACTGCTATTCTAAAGCTTGTCCAAGCTGCCCTCTGCCTTTGATTTTTTTAAAAATTTTCCTAGACCAAGGTCAGCGTCGACCGAGCTTTTAACAGGGTCCGTTTTTTGTGAATTTTAAAAAGATTTTTGTGCAAAATCAAATAATTTTGTGAAAATTGAAAATTTAAACGCATAGTGATGAAAAATTGTATTATTATTTGTCGCTTTTATAATAAATAATGTTGTGAATAATACGATTTGGGAGCTTGGAATTTTGTGAAGGGTCCGTTTTGATTGATTGGAATTTTGTGAACGGTCCGTTTTGATTGATTGGAATTTTGTGAACGGTCCGTTTTGATTGATTGGAATTTTGTGAAGGGTCCGTTTTGATTGATTGGAATTTGTGAAGGGTCCGTTTTGATTGATTGGAATTTTGTGAACGGTCCGTTTTGATTGATTGGAATTTTGTGAAGGGTCCGTTTTGATTGATTGGAATTTTGTGAAGGGTCCGAAAACGGAATCGAATTTCCTCTGGTGCGATCCCTGAAGATAGTTGTGTATAACATTTTTCGTCTGCGTAAATTATTTTGTTAAAGCATATTTTAGGAATTCCACTAAGTCGATTGGTTGCTGTGAATTTCCATCAAATTCCTTCAAAGTTAATATGATGCTGGATTTCCTTCGACCTTGTCCGGAATAATTTCTTTGCAGTTTTTGACTCTTGATTGCATCAGTTTAAATGTCACGTATTTTTATACAAAATCTGTGATTTGCCCCCGCCCCCCCCCCCCCCCCATTCATATATTTGCCACTTTTTTACTTTTTTAATGAGTTTAAACGTTTTTGACTTCATGACGAAGTCGAAAATGGCTGCCGGTACGGTTGAAACCATCCATCGTCAAATATTGAGCAGCCCAAACAATTATATAGGGTGATTCAAAAGTCTGCAATCAAATTTTTTAGATTGAGGCTCACAAAATGCATCTTCGTCTTCTTTATTTTATTTATTTATTTATCTTTAATACATTGAGATATTTTTGTCAGTGATTCTGCACGGTTCTCTGACTTTCTGACTTTGCTATGCAGTAGATTTTCATGTAAGTACTCGAAAATTCGTAAAAATCGAATTTATCTGCAAACAAGGCAGATTTGTTCAGTTGTGCCATTTTCCATTTGATTCCATTTAATGCTTTTTATCGTATTGCAATCATATCGACATGAATAAATGATTCCAACGAGCAATAAGAATTAGTGAGGAAAGTGCTTCCGTAAACAAAACGAAATCCTCCTTCCATTAGCGGGGATTTCGTAGTCCTAATCCCCTGATTCCCCGAGCTCTTTAGCGAAGTGGTGAGGATTCGCGAGAAGGCAGGAGGGGCGAAAAATGTTATGTCTGCAAGATTTCGAAAATTAATTTCTGCTTATCTGTAAATGGAATATAATCGATATCTTCGGTGGCATCTCTTCTTTATTTGATGTTTTTCTTTAGTGGGAGCTAAAAGTTGTGCTAAGTATCGACTTTTATGCATATGGAAATGAGGACGATATGATGTAGTGGCTAAACATGGTAATTTTGACAGACTCGTTTTAAAAATGGAATGGTATAATCAATATTATAATTGGATACTGTCGAGATTTTTTTAAAAAAAATCGTTATGATCATGTTTCAAATGAAGTAAGAATTACAAATGATAATCTTGTGGATGTAAAATGGAATCGGGAATCGATGCGTCATTTGTGGAATTTGCAAATTGAATTTTATGTTGTGGTTTCACGTGTGTTGAAGGTTTTGGAGCGTGTGATTACCGATTAACTGGAAATAAAAGCTAAGTTTTACAAAAATGGATATAATATCTGTATTGACGCCAACAACTTGGTGGTCTTTCGAAAAAATTCTTGAAGCAACCTTCTTCAAGAAAGAATGCTCCATTTTGGATTCCCTATGCAAAGTCCTTAAATTCCTGGTGGCTTGTGAGCCCTATACCGACTCTAGTGCATAATATGTATCTTAGCTGAGAGGTCCCCTAACTTCGCAATCTACTTTTTAGTCAACAACCCTCTGTATTCTCATTTAGTTTTTTAGAAAATCATTTGTAATTTTTTCTTGAAGCATTCGAAATTGAATTGAACTTTTAAAAGCTAAAACTGTAATATATATATATAAATATATTTAAAGAAATTATTTCAGTTGTAACTCAAGAAAATTCGTTCTACTCACATTCAATTTGATGATATTTTTATGCATATAGCTTTATTTAGTAATGAAATATACAGTTAACAGAAATTAATTCTGGAAATATTAATTTTTTTACCGAAATACCTGCAAATACGAAAACCGAAATAATTTATTATGCCTGGAAGTTCGCCTTTTCCCATGGCATGTTTCAATTTTGACACTAATTTTCTAACTAAAACAAATCGCAGGACAATCCTTGAATGATATAACTGAATATAATCATATTTTTTCTCAATTCCTGTTGAAGCATCTTTCGACTTCTGAAAAATTTTCAAGTTCTATGGAAAATTATGCTCTAAAATTATAAACCCTAATACAGTTACAGTAAAACTCCTCCTGACGGACCCTTTTCCTAGGCGGGTATTTTTAATTCCCTGCCATAAAAGCATTGAACCTAAAAAAGAAACCTTCTTTTACGAGCACCTCTCTATTACGGACAAATATTTCTGTCCCGCTGGCTTCCGCTGTAGAGTACTTTTACTGCATAATCTCTGTTTGCGAAAACATCTTCCTGCTTCTAAAAAGATAGCGTAATACAGTCGACGCTCATTATAACAACCAGACATTATAAAGACCATTCCATTATAACGACCAGTGGTAAAAGTCTCAACTTTATCCCTATAAACTCCATGTTAATTGGCTTCCGGTATAACGACCGTTTTGTATCGCCTAATCCAATACAGCGACCGCATTTAGTGGACACTCCTTCTGGTATTTTTCCAAATAGAGCATGTTTCTAAATTTTTTATTTATGATTTGGTTTTTATGGACAGGCTGCATGGAGTCTTCAGTGTTCAGTTCAACTATGACAGGAGTGGGGGGGGAATAATTATCTCTCATCACCGTACGGAAAGAAAAGAGGGAATTTCCGGATTTCTTAGGAAAAAGGGTTGACAGATGTATTAGTAGTTGGTCGTTTGAATCGCGTGGTTTTCCAATGGTCGATTCTCCGAAATAAGAGGAAGAGTCATGCTGTTATGCCAGGTGTCATGTCACATCAGAAATTCTGCTTCTAGAAATGTGTATGTAATTTTTCTCCCAGATTTTCTACTTTAAAATGTTTAATATTTTGCCCTGATATTTTTGTTTATAATTCCAATGATAAAAAAATAATTTAAGCGTTTAGTTGGAATCTTTAAAAATTTGTAACTTTAATGAACTACTGAACATGCATGATGCATGTATATTTTTTTTAGATAATTCTACCTCTTATACCGACCACTCGATATAAAGACCTTGTTTTGTGGGACGCAGATGGTCATTATATCGAGCGTCGACTGTACCTTCTAAAAATGTACAGTAAAACCTGTAAAGTTGACCACCTGTCTAAGTTGACCCTATTTTGTCAGGAACGGAATTAACCCCACATTATATAATGTAGGCAAACCTTTGTAACTTGACCACCTGTCTATATTGACCACTTATGTAAGCCAAATTTGGGTGGGTTTATTATGACAAACCCTTTGTAAGTTGGCCTCCTCATTATTATTTCAATATATTTTTTATCTATTTTTGCAAAGATAAAAAAAAAAAAACTGATTTATTTTCTCCATGCTATTTTTTATGCTTTATCTTAAGACTAGCATTTGTCTGGATGGATGAAACATCAATATAAAGTTTGCCTAAACCTTTCTGTAAGTTAACCGTATGGGAAAACTACTATGAGCACTCTTTTATTCTTTAAATACGTTTTTTCTATCTGATGCAGCCAGTTTTAAAAAGTATATTTTTAGGAAACCTTTACTATCATGTAAGTAACTTACATAATTAATAAAATATTCATTTTTAATTTAACTTAGTACTTTACTTTTAAAGTTGTATAAGTAATTTAGGTAATTGTGGAGAAAATATCTAAATACTATTTTAAAGTAGCGTTAATACATGAAGCTATATTTTAATAGTTAAACGTATAAATACATAATGTAAGAAATGACAAGAAAAATAAACAAACTCTAATATCTATAAGTTGACCACCTGTCTAAGCTGACCACTAAAATGCTGCACCTCAAGTGGTCAACTTACACAGGTTTCCTTGTACTTAAATAGTGAAAAACATTCCATGTCCATAAATTCAACCTAATACTTTAGAATGTTATTTGACGATTTAACATGAATTTTAAATCCGAAAATCGTGCTTTGAGGTCCGAAACTATTTTCTGAAACAACCGTTTCAACTTTCATAATTCAACAAAAAACGAATGATTCAAAGAATATTGGTAATATTTTTTTCTGAATTCTGAATTTAATCTATGAGACCAAATAGTTGTTTTAAATAGATGAATGCATTAGCTTTTTATTTTTACATCAATATTAATAATTATATGGAATAATTTTCATAATAAATTATAAAAATTAAAACAATACTTCAACTGCAAAATCTTATTTACTCTTGTAGATATATTTCCAAAAGTATTATCCGATTTAAAATTGCATTCAAGATTTGCATTTTACTACTTCAAAATCGGATTTCAAAGTTACCTTTCGCGGCAAAATCGCTTTGAATGATGATCATAATGTCAAGCATTTCCGTTTTCTGATATTCCTGCGTAACCGGAAATTGGTCACTGCCATCAGCAGAGCAAATCGTTGCCCCGTAATTCATACGAAAATAAGTTGTGGTATTCTATTCCGAGAAAGAATGGTAAAATACCTGGTATTTCCCGGCATGTCTTAAACATTGTTCTTCATAAAGTAATCTTTATGTACATATTTTTTAAAAATTTGATAATATCTGAAGCAAAAAAAAAAAAAAAAAATGTTTTTCTTTTCTCAACGTTGGTTTCAAATATATTTTCAGGTTACCATTAAAGTGGTACGTATATACATACATTTAGGAATTAAACAAAAATCTCTAAGAAGTAAAAGTTTATCTTAAGGGCAAGAATAATATAAAACTATTTTGCAGTGTTTTATATTTTTGAACATTTTGATTGTTCTGCTTAAAATAACAGTTGGAATGCCATTTTGTTTTGTGTTTTAATTTTTGGTTGTATCAAAGTTTTTGTTGGTCACATCCCAACAAAGCTGTCCTTTGGTGTACAAGGATTTCCTTTGATGTACAAGGATTTCCTTTGATATACAAGGATGTCCTTTAAAGTACAAGGGTGTCCTTTAAAGTACAACGATGTCCTTTGGTGGTTGTCCTTGTTGATTGGTTTATTTTGGTTGTTCTGTACTTGTCGATTATAACGGCGACCGAAATGCGCCGAGAAAAATTTTCGAATTTTAGTAGCCATATTGCATTTTAGTATATTTTTATAATTTAGCTACATTTTTTCTTGACGCGTATTGCTTGCCGTTTATAATAGAGAAGTACCGGCTCTGCTATATCGTATTATCGTATTCTGTTGGTTGTTGTCTAATTCGTTTTTTTTTTTTTTTGCTTGTTGTACAAAATGCTTTTGTCCATTTTTTATCTCACTCTCTGAAGCTTTCTTGTTACTCTCGAAAATGGTTCCTGCAATATTTCTGCAATTTGTGATTTGATCGTGTTGCTTTTGTGCTTCATTTAAAGTGCCTAAATGTGCTTTTAGTATTTTATTATTGTATACTTAGATATATTAGAACCAAATCATAAGTATTGCCTTTATTTTGGTGATGAATTATGTAAATCTACGTATCATAAAGTAATTAATAAACTAAAAAGAAGCTAAGAACAGGGAAAATCACTTCGAAAATGAAAGCAGCGCCTTTTCATAGAGCCCAAGCAATACAATATTGAAGGATCTATTTGTCTCTTCTTTTCTTTCTTTTTTGTTACCCAGGAAAAGACAGTTTGACTAATCACTTGTGCTCATCTACAAAAATGATGTACGAGTTATCTTCCGAAGCCGACAATAGATTCTTCGCGAAACACGTGACCGGAATGGTTAATTTTAACGCATTCATTATTCAGATTGCTTCTGGGTCTTGTTGCGTGGTGCCGTTTAATTGTCGCACGTAAATGTAGGGCAGTTGTGAATGGCGATATCGATTTTAGATGACAAAATTAGTCGATGCAAGAACCATTCATCAGGCGGAAAATTGTTTGGTTGCATAATGGTTTTTGTTGGTGTTTATGTGTATTAGTAACTGCATTTACGTACTGAGATCATATTGAATTTTTTAAGATACGGCTAACTGGGAAAAGATAGTCTTGTCAACATTTTAGATCTTTAGAACGTTCAAAGTAATCTCCGTCAGCATAACTTTGCTGCTCCTCTGGCGCGATTAAGATAAAATTCCAACATAAAACAGAATACAAACGGAAATGTAGTCATAGTTGGGGATAATGGCGACAAGTTTGGGATAACTCGCCAAGTTTGGCGCCAAAATAATGCCAAACCGGCGCCAGTTTGGCAATATTTAGCAAGTTTTCCGTATAACTTCATTTTAAACTATTGGCGAAATTTCTACGAATGCCTCGTACATCTGTAACTATTTCCTGTATCGATAAGTAACGACTTTTCTTTTCGTTTTTTTGTTGATAAGAAGTGTGGGCATGTAAATATTCTTCTCACCCAAAGGCATTTTTATGTGGCATTTTTGTTCCTTTTTAGGTGGCGTTTTTCATTTAATTATCGTTTTTGCAATTACAAATTTCAAACTTCAACTACTATATATATATATTAAGTTTGAAAGTGTCATTTCCTGTGGTTACGGTACTTCATAAGGGTAGGACAAAATATAAATTAAAAAATTAAATTTAAAAAACATAACTGCCAAACCACGTACATGAGTACAAGCACCCCTTTTTTTGGTATGGAGCTGAAAGTTGTATTTTTGAACATGATTCCACATCAATTCATTGTGTTTCAAACTCCCCGAAGTGTGGAAAAATTCGTAGTAAATCAGTTCTATGTGATTTTTACCCGACTTTCAAAAAAGCGGCTGGTTCTCAATTCATATTGTATGTATGTTTTTTTGTTTGTTTCATAATTTCTGACACGTTGAACTAATTTTCGGATAAATGAGTAAAAATGAGTTCGGCTAAAGCTGTTTCAGCGGAAAAAGGAAGGTTGGCTAAAAAGGGGTCAAGTATAACTGAAAGCGGATTTTTAAATGTATTGTTATTATTTAATTTGAAAGGATTCATCATATCAGACGAAAAACGCGATGAATTAAGTTCGAAATTAATTAATTTCGAGATTGCAGACTTTCTCTGAAAATATGGGAACCTTAACAATGGGCAAAGTTGTTTCCTTAAATATACAACTATCAACTAAATTTCATTCTTCTCGACGTTGCTGGTGTTGCAATTACGGTTTCTGCTATGTTTATAAGTTTAAAAACGTAGTTTATGTCCACCGATTCATTTTAAGTGGAAAGAACTCGGAAAATTAATGGTACTATTTCACCTCCTGTGCCATTTCCAGTCAAGGCTCGAATAGGCGTGAACTATGTTAGCAGCCATTTTGTTTCCCACAAGAAATTATTTCTTTGTATAGCGTAAAAATAAATGAATAAATGTAAAATGAAATAAAATTTTACATGCAGGAATGCAAAAACAAAGTACACTTGTAAAGATCTTTACATGTGTACTTTGTTTTTGCATTTTGTTTTGATTCTTTCTGTTCTTGTTTCTATTTCCATTTTAATTCTTTGTATTTTATGTCATTGAAATTTTCATTTATTTTCGCATTTTATGCATACTGTGTCTTTTTTGGTTTTGTTGTAATTGATATTTCTTTTTTACTTTGTGTACTTACAACTGGGTTCGTTTGGTGCTTTCTTATTGGCGCCTTCCGTGTTACTTCTACTTCCACTTCACGCTGCCTTTATTCTCATGGGTTTGCAGGTAAATCTTAGGCTATATAAGCCGTGATTTTGTTGTTTTGTGTGCTTTATTTGGATGTTTTTGCATCTAGAAGCTCCTGCATTGAAAAAGAGATTCCAAGCAATCCCGAAACATATGTCTGCATTTTAATGCTTATTTGAGCTTTCTGAACGTGAAAATTTTTATTGCAGTTCGCTTAGCACAAAATAAATTTATTATTTTAAAATTACCCTGTTTAAATCTACACAGAGTTTGTAGAAATAGATATTTGTATGTTAGTGAAACTTGGTTTTTAAGTCATGTGGGAAAGAA
Source organism: Octonoba sinensis (assembly GCA_038502835.1). Lineage (NCBI taxonomy): Eukaryota > Metazoa > Arthropoda > Arachnida > Araneae > Uloboridae > Octonoba > Octonoba sinensis. The sequence goes on along the minus strand of CM076605.1, from coordinate 83,318,147 downwards.
ATCTGAAAAAAGTAAACAATAGTTCCAACTTTTATTACCAAGAGAGAAGGAACGAACAACAAGCAATTAAGAGCAAAAGCTTAATTTTGCTGTAAAATTTTTTGAATATGCATTCCATTTGTGTCAATCACATGTTGAAAGCGTGTTGTAGCGTATACAATAGAAACGGGAAAGGAGTTTCTCTGTCCCGTGCAGCAACATGAGGATGAAAATTTCGTTTGAACCATATTCTGTTTCCCGCCGGCGCTGCGGTTGATTTGCAAAACTTATAAATATTTTAAAAATACATGTTTGATTATAACTTTTAATTTTTTAAAATATCCATCAATCTTCGGTATCGAAAATGCAATAAAAGCTACATAAAAGGAAAAAATAAGATTTCTATAGTTAAAAAAACCCACTTCTAATTGTTTATATTTTGAATTAAAACATTTTAAATTAGGGGCTCCTTTATTTGACGCTGCCTGTATAGTTATGCATGTAGATTATAAAGAAATATAACTTTTACTACAGGATAGTTTTAAAATGAAAATATTTAATTAAATATAAAATTTATTAATTATACTTAAAACGGAAATGTGTGCAATAAATAAATGTATTTCAATATATCCCCTTCAGTACATGATGTACTTTCTTTAACACTATTTGAATAAATAATAATACAATTAGCCAACGCTTTCTGAAACCGAATACATGACCTAAAATGGCGGCAATCAAGAATGCTTGGTACTTCAACTGCTCTAATTTACTGTATCAAAGAATTCTCAGAGAAAATGGCGTCAAATTACTTTGTGGGAAATTTCATAATTTTGCAAAATCGTGTGTTTTAATTTAAATCTTCTGCTGTCTGCATTTTTACTGCCATATTGTGTTAGCAAATTGCCTATTCTTTTAGTTGTGGAACGAACTGTGGCTGTTAATGGAATCAAAGATTAAGGTAGCAAAGACTACTGTTTGGAACTTTAAAGAACAATTTTTAAGCTAGAGAATTACTTTTCTCTGTTCAGTAGAAAATTTCTGAAATGTTCGTAATTTTCGTAATGTGTAAGTTGCGCATCTACTTCTTCTTTGTTAATGGCAAGCAGGTTTGTTTCCGTAATTTAGATTAATTTTCTCATTACACTAAAGAAAAATTTTTGGATTTTGCATAATTTTCTTTCAATCTCCTTTCACACTAAAAATAATGTTTTGAAATAAATATTCGAAATGCTTGTTTTCAAAGTGCAACAATTCAAAGTAGTTTTCTCTAAAAGCAAAGATTAAATGAAATGTTTAATAAAGTTGATTATAAAGTTTAAATTGCTATCGATGCCTTTTCTTTTCTTCATCTTTTAATTTTATGCCATAATATGCAGCATATTGTATGTACTGTTCTCGAATGCCGCGACTATCAGTGTCGTACGGTTCTATTTGTCGAAAGGTTGATACGCTGAGACCAGTTTTGGAATTTTATTTTAATCGAGTATTTTTTTTTCTCTACGTTGAATTATTACATTTCTCGTTTGAATATTTAGCACAGAAAGAAAGGAAAAAGAACCTAGCTTGTTTCTTATTCTTCTTAAAAGGTAAACATATCCTCACTTTTAACTCTTCTATTACACTTATTTCGAGGAAATTGAAGCAGTCCTGACGCATGCGTAAAACAAGGAAGGTTCCAGCTTAGAAAAACAGACAATGGCTCTGTATTTTAACTACAAAATTATAAATATATAAACGAATAGAAAAGGCTAAAAATCATTGAAATGTTATGTTGTATGTTTAGAGTGTACACTATGTATAAATTCTAAAAATTAAGAAATTGTAAACGAAAGAAATGATAATGTAAAATTTGTTGTGTTAAAAATAATAATCATTGCAATTAATTGGATGCCGATCAATCGGCTGATTAACATCTTCCGATAAATCTGTAATCCGCCAATTTCATTAACGGTGCATCCTTAATATATGCATCTTATTTACTGTATTTTTAATCGACGTACTGAGGGAGGAGGTTGTATATTCATACCGTATGACTGTCGCTTCTTTTTTTTCGTTTGTTTGTCCGCCCATAACTTCTCACCGAATGAACGGATTTTCATGATTATTTTTTAATCGATCGAACGTGGTTTCCCATATCTACAAGTTTTATCTATAAGTTTGATTAATTGAACCGATTTTGGGGATTTTTTTTCTTTAATCGATAGAGGGTAGTCTAAGTTAAATACCGTTTATCGCTTTGACTACAATTGTTTTTTAAAAAAAAATTTTTGAATGAAAGATAAGTATTTTTCTTTTAATACTGGAAGAGGCTTGCCTTGAGATTTTTTTGCTGTGTGAATCATTAGGTCATAAATATAAAACTCATTGTTAAAAAGAGTTTGTTGCCAATAAGCAGCAATATTAAAATCAATTATAATAAGAGTTTGAGTGAAAGCTTCTCTAAAACTAAAATTGAATTGATTTAGTCTGTTTCAGAACTGAAGTTTTGTGGACTCTGTTGTTGACTTTTTAACATCAATTTCAAAACGTAATTTATGATGCAAATGATTATATTTCAGTGACAGTCACTCAAAGTGGGTGTGTCATTTGATATGTTTTTTCTTCTTTTAAATAGAATATGATATATGAAAAAAGTATGTACACTAAATAGAATAAAATGAAAAAAAAGAAACATTTTAAATTAAAAATTGCGCTAAAAAGTGAAAAATAAATTCATTTTTTAAACAACATCGATACGACGTTTGAACATAATTTTTGAAGTCTGTACAAAATTATGATAGATTTAATCTCTTGTAATCGTAATCATGAATCAATTACAAATATAAATGGCCAAGAGTTTGCAACAGTTTCAATGTAAAGTAATGCGTAAAGATAATTAGATAATTTTGCTTTAAAAATTATGTTTAAAAGTCGCATCGATGTTGTTTAAAGAATGATTTTATTTTACACTTTTTAGCGCAATTTTTAATGTTTCGTCTTTTCTATTTTATTTTTCCTATTTTTTTTTTTTTTGAAATGCAGTGAAACCTGTGTAAGTTGACTAAATTGACCACTTGCGGTGCAGCACTTCAGTGGTCAACTTATAGAGGGAGTTTTTATTGTTGTCATTTCTTGCACAATGCATTTATTCATTTGTAACTAATTAAAATATAGCTTCATGTAGTAACATTAATTTAAAATAGTAATTAGCTTTCTTTTTTCACAATCATCTGAAATATGATTAGAGAAATTAAACCTGAATGACTTACAGTTTATCTTATACAATTTTGAAAGTAAAGTACTTACTTAAAATAAAGATAGATATCTTATTAATCATGTAAGTTACTTGTATAATAATAAAAATTTCCTGAAAATACATAATTTTTCAAAATATCTACATCAGATAGAAGAAAAAAGAAGAAACCTATTTAAAGAATAAGAGAATGCTCATAGTAGTTTTCCCATATGGATAACTTACAAAGAAGTTTAGGAAAACTTTAAATTGATGTTTCATCCATCCAGACACTAATAAAGCTAGACCAGACACTGGTTTAACATTATAATGTAAAAATTATTCTGGAGAATTTATTTTAGTTCTTTTATCTTTGCAAAATAGATAAACAAATAAATATAGAAATAATTAGGCAGTTAACTTAAAAAAGGTTTTTTTTATCATACTCCCACCTGGAAATGGGAATGGTTGGGGAAAAAACGGAAATTTTGGGGAAAAAGCAGTTTTTTCGGGGTTTTTTTTCCGAAGGGGTTTATTTCCACCCGGAAAAATGGAAAATTTTGAAATTTCTAGAGTAAAATAATACATTCAGAAATGTATAATAGTTACATTCCAATGTTTTTTCTTTAAATATTTTATATTTTTAAATATTTTTTCTTTAAATATTTTTTATATTTAAATATAACATAACAAATAATTTCCCTTTTGTACGAGAAAAAATTACAGAGATACTTAATTTCAAAGCTTGGAATTCTTTCGCATTTTCTCGGACTTTATTAAAGGGTCGGTTAAAAAATCGGAATGAAGTATTCATTGAACAATGAATAGAATGAATACTTCATTGAACATTTTAAACCAACCCCTTAATGCAGGCCAAAAAATCGTGAAAAAAAACTCAAACATTGAAACTAAATATCTCTGTTTATTTTTGTCATACAGAAGGGAAACATTTTGTGTTATGTGTCAACTTTTACTAACTATGCAACTGTATGAAAAGTTAGTTTCTGTAATTTTCACAAAATTGATATTTTTTAATTTAAAAATGCTATTATCATAAATGCTTACAATTTTTAAACATTTTTATAACTGGGGTATATGTTTGTGACCAACGGTTGCCGAGATAAAAGCCTACTAAGGAGTTTGCTTTGCACCCTGTATATATACATACATATAAATGCATGTGATAAACTTTGGAAAAAAAAAAAAAAACCTCAGCAACTTCCTGTAAAAAAATTTATTTCATAATTTACAAAAGTTATATATGCTAAAATCTACTTGCTTTATAGCCATTACTTCTGTTCTGAGTTAATTACTTTTACATTAAAAATAATAATAAATCAATAAACAAATGTTGCTTTAAAATTTATGATTAACTTTGGATTCAAATTTAATTTTATTTTTGACAAGTTACAAAGGTTCCCTTCATTATAAACTATAGGCTCATTCCATTCCTGACAAAAGTGGTCAACTTAGACAGGTGGTCAGTTTACAAAGGTGGTCAACTTTGCAGGTTTTACTGTACTGTCCAAATCAACAGTTGATCGTATTGAATTGTGCAATTGTGAGCCTAAAAACGTGAAACGTCAGTAATGATTGAACTAAATTTCGCTGTACCGTTGTCCAGATCAACTACTCATTAGAAAACGTATTTAATATAATGAAGAAAATGCGTGCCATAATGCCATGAATAAATAAATATTCTTCTTTACCCAGCAATAAGTGCCATTAAAGGAGTTTAAAATAAATTCTTCCTTGTTGCCAAAATTGATCCCTTTCCACATCTTACGAGTTAATTATCATAAATAATTAACTCATTAGCATGTCAAATAATGGAGTTTTTGATTAAAAACTTGATTGCTCCTTTAAAGCAACGTAATGATAATTTCCATCCAAAATTCTTCAAAGAAGTATGAATTTCTAATGAGCTCTTTCATGTTTGTTGACCGGTGGAGAAAAATCCAGTTGCCTGTGAGAATATTTGTCGTTAAGAACGGTATGCCGAGCGAGGTTATAATCTTTTTCGTTCGAGTTAATTTATCCGGCGGATTTAATCTGGTAGTTTGTGTTTTGTTTTATTTTAAGTTGAAGTCACTGAAAGATACTTTGTAATCAATTTTAAATCCACCTTTCTTGATATTTGGGAATTTGAACAAGCTTGTATTTATTAATTTATAAAACGTGTTTGAGAATTAATTTTTTAGGTGCGATTAATTTCGCTATTTTTAAGTAAATGCGTTTTATTAATTAATTAGCGTTTATGAGTGCTTACGTATAAAGTAATAAATTCACACACATTTTACTTTTAGTGATTTTTCACAGCAAACAAGGTTATTATCATTTCTCTGCGTGAGTTTGTTTCTACATTTATTTTTTGGAAAGAAAATTATCCAACTTTTCTGACAATATCCAAGTTACAGGGAACTCTAACGTTCGAGTACTACTTAAAATCAATTTTCCAAAAGTTTTGACGTCAAAAACTACGAAGGTTTATAAAAATAAAAAATTGAATAATGCTAACTTTGGTGATTTCAACAAAAAGAGTAGAGAGCTGTACAAAGGGTATGAAGTTGGAATGGAACAGATAGTAGAGAGTATCAGTACATTTTAATAATTAACACATTTAAGTAACATGAAATTTATTGACTGGAAGGAATTAGAAAAATAGATTAGAACAGTATTGAAGTTGCAGTTATTAACCCACATAATAAATATTCCACACAGAAGTACAGGGAATATGATGTAAATATTTGAGCATGGTTACGATTTAAGGAACGCAATGTAGTTATCAGAGAGGTTGGCTCGTTTAAAATAGTTTTTGCAATTTCACTTGGCAACCTAGCTGCTGGTACAAAAGATTCTCGTTTCTTCAATAAGGCCCACCCCCCAAAAAATCCGGGCCAGTTTTTTTTTTTTCTTCGGTAGACCCAGTTTGGCGAATCCTAAGTGGCGTAGTTTGAGAAAATGTGGTGCTAATTTTCAGTAACAAGAACCAACGTGCAGCCATTTGTTTTGAAGTGTAACATTCTTTTTGAAGTAGAAAATCTTATTTCTTTGTTCTTTCACAACTTGGAAGAAACCAAGAGATTAGTGTACCATCTTTGTCAAAGATTTGGGAGAGAGATTAACAACTCTTTGAAAGCAAAGCTAAGAATTGTCTGAAGAAAAAGAAAAAAAAATGCTCCACTAACTCCCTCCGCATTCTTCGATTCTAACTTCTTTTAACAGATGCTAGCCGTCCCGAAATTCCTTGCGTCACCGCCAGTTACTTGGGCTTCTTCAGACGATCCTTGAAGCGGAACAGACGGTTTTCTATTTAGAAGTCGCTCTTCGTGCAATCCTTTCTCGTTTCGAAAGCGTTGAACTGTAATCGAAAAATTCCCATTAGATTGTGATTCTGCTGAAATGTTGTTCTGAGATTGCAGCCCCTTTTGTTTTGGAAGAAAAACTTTCTTTTTCGTATTTCTAGTGTGCTTGGCTGATTTTATACTTTAATTGGTGACGGAAGTTATTCGGAGAAAAAAAAGAAACCCCACATACAAAAATATAAATAATAAAAATAAATAAATGAAAAAGAAAAAAATGTGAAATATTTGAAGATAATTTTTGTAAGTTTTGATATTAGGCATCTGTTAAGAATTTTTTTAGAGCCCTGAATGGACCTTTAAGAAAAAAATTAGTCCCTAGTAGTAAATAAAATGTCAGAAATCCTTCTTGTTTACATTATTTTAATGCAAATACATAATATTCAGCTCATTCGCTAGCGAAAATTTTGATACTGTCATCAAGAAAGACTCCATTTAAATGACTAAATTTTTGGCCAATCAAAATATTTCTAATGACTTCTTTAATTCATAATAGATTACGCTCCTTCCCCCCTCCCCATTTTGTTCGCAGAGAAAAATAACGCTGTGCTTAAAAAATGTATTGAATTTTAATATATATTAAAATAAATGTCAATCCATTTTACCTTCTAATTGAATCTATCGTATTAAAAAATTTAAACTTTCCACGGTGTGAGTGACCTATTTAAATCAATTGCTGCCATTTGCTCTTTTTTTTAATTTTGAATAACTTTTGAAAAAATAATCATACACACTGGATGATAATCTTAAAACTCATCGTATGGAAACTTATGTTTAGGTTTTGACATTAAAAAATAAATAAATAAATGAAGTTTTTCTGAAAACTTCAGGTATTTTGAAAATTCATCTATTTTTATATTTTTGCAGCATACGACTAAAATAATAATGTATATCTGCAGCAGCATTGGGAAAATTAAGGTCGACTTTACGCATGACGCAAATCAATTTTCCTTCCAACGCGAAAGAGAAATGCGTATTTTTTCTTCAAAGCGAATAGACCGACCTTCAAACTGTACTTTCTAATTATTTACTGAACCGTTACAAATTATCTTTACAGCACTTTTTGTTGCCACAAGTTCCTGTCTGAACTAAATTCCTGATTAAAACCAATAGTGTATTGTCATTGTACAAGGACGATTAAGTCATCGACGTCACGTAAGTGATGACTTGGCGATAAATGTTTTCACAAAATAACATCGCGCATTTATTATTTTGGCGATAAATGTTATCGCCGCATTAACAGTATGAAATTAATGTAATTGCTACGTTTAATTATATAACATAATTATAAATATATTTTAGTGTTTGCATTTAATGCAAAAATAGTTAGAACAGAGAAACTTTCAAATCATTGATATCTTGTTTTCTAAATAAAATGTGACTCACTTTCTATATAAGAAAATAAATAAATAACTCATCCATCATTTTATATTTTCGCTGGCAACATTAGTTTTGAAAACACCGTACGTACCATTAACTTCCGTGAAGCGAAAGAATTTTCGAAGGAGCTGATTATTATTGACCTAACTAACCTCGCTGATTAATGACATGTTGCCACTCAGCGTGAAATTTGAAAAATGAGTTGTTGTCTCTTTCATTAAATATTCATGGTTTCCCTTAAAACCGTTACTTAAAGCTCCTATGTTTGCTTTTCGTTGAAGCTGTTAACCTCTATGCGTTCGTATTATCTGTGTTTTAGTAAAATAATAATTAAGTTTTGTATGGCGACATTTGTTTTAAGTAGAGGGATATATTTTGCTGTTTATAAATGTGGTCGATTTTGCTAATTTTTGTGTAATAGTGCGGAAAGTTTAGACTTTGAAGCATTTGAATTTCTATAATTAGAGTAGACCGACACATGTAAATCCCATTTAGTAGTTCAAAAATACCAGCTTATGTCATGCATTGGGTTTAATAACCCAAAAACATAAAATAGTAGACAATATATAAGTAAACTAAATGCATGCACATGAGTTACATTTGAGCTATCTCAACAATGTTTAACAAAACAATGCAAATTAGAGTTAGAAGTTTGTAGAAACTACACAGATTTCAATTTCGAAAATGATTTTTTCCCGACATTTTGTAAGTATTAAATTGTATTTGTTTCCATTTTTTTAAGTATACTAAAAAAAGCAAAATAAATCTTTCAAATAGTTGAGGCAACAAATTTGTGTTTCTGCCGATTTTTTATACTTAGTTTAGTTGAGTTGCAGTTGAATTAAACTTAAATGTTTGCTTCCATGCACTATTCTCATTTTTCATTTCATTGATTCAGAGGAGCCTTCACTCAAACTCTTTTTAACCGACTTCACAAAGGAAGGAGGTTATACATTCGTATTGTATGTATGTCGTTTTTTTTTTTTTTTTGTTTGTTTGTTTGTCCATACACTCATAACTTCGCACCGGATGAACCGATTTTCATGATTTTTTTTTTCAATCGATCAGGGGTGGTTTCCCATAGGTCCCGTACTTTCGTTTGACCATATTCGATAATTAGAACAAAAGTAATGGGCAGAAATGTAGTATTTTTTTTGTCTTTTCATCCATACCTTTTAACGAAATGAACCGATTTTGATGATTTTTTCTTTAATCGATAGAGGGTCGTCTAACTCAAATATTGCAAATCAATTTGTCTACATTTGTTTTTTAGAAAAAACGTTACGAGTGAAAAATAAGTATTTTTTATTTTAATTGGAAAGGCTTGGCTTGATTTTTCTTTGTTGGGAAATCTATCAATAAATATAAAAGCATTGTTAAAAACATGTTTGTTGTCATGGGCTATAATATTAAAAGAAATTACAGCAAGAGTTTGACTGAAGGCTTCTCTGTGGCAAAAATTAATCCAATCAGTTTGTTTGCTAAAATAGACTTCAAAAGGGAATTTATCATGCAGATTTATCATGATTAGTTTTTAGTGCCATTAATTTAAAGAAGTTTTGCCCTTTGATGTGGATTTTTTAAAAAATGGAGTATTTATATACAAAATGTCTTTACGCTAAAAAGAATAAAATAAAATAATTTTTATAAAAAAACAGAAGCGACTTCAAATTAAAAATTGCGCTAAAAAGTAAAAAATAAATTCATTCTTTAAACAACATTGATGTGACTTTTAAACATAGTTTTAGAAGTCGGTGCAAAATTATGGGTCTAATGACCATTATATCATTTGCTACTTCATATTGGAACTGTTGCTAATTCTGCGGAAATATATATATTTGTAATTGATTCATGATTACAAAATATTTTATCAATCCTAATTTTGCACCGACTTCTAAAACTATGTTTAAAAGTCACATCAATGTTGTTTAAAGAATGAATTTATTTTTTACTTTTTAGCGCAATTTTTAATTTCAAGTCTGTTCTGTTTTTTTATAAAAATTATTTTATTATAATTGCTTTTAATATTACTGCTTGATGGCAACAAACTCTTTTCAACAATAAGTTTTATATTTATTTCCTAATAGTTTACTCAACGAAGACGTGTTGTCATCTGCTATCTATAACAATATAACATTACAATTATAAATGAGGCTTGCCTGATGGAAGAAAAGGGGAAATAATTAAATAATAATATACTATTCCCAAAAATTGTTCACAGATAACGCTGAAACTCCTCAATAGCTACTAAATAACAAATAATATTAAATCGCCAAAAATGTTTTAAGTTACACGGTTTCAGTTAAATTCAAAACATCGTTGCATAATCCAAACAAAACTATTGTTGCCAAACGGCAAATGATAATGCTGATAATTTCCTCAGAGCCAAAATTATTCATTTTTTTCCTAATTAACGTTATAATAAATTATAAAATGGATGGATTATTGTATTGTCATCGAAGATAAGCTTGTGTGCAAAATTTGAAGATAATTTATGCAGTAATAGTTGTCGAAAACCGCCTTACAAAATTCCGCCACAAGTCAAGTTAAATAAAACCATGTAATAAAAAAGTAAGAAAATCAATTGACAAACAGAGGAAAAAATGGTACTTACGGATCGTTCTTAAATGATGTCACTCTTTTTTTCAATATATTTGACCCTCTCCCCACCTTTGTCATTAAATGTCACACTTCAACGTACCCCTTACACCTCTTTCTCACATGTCACGATATATTACATTAGCATAAAATAAGTTTCATGTGCTGATTTTAATTGTTTTTGTAGAAATCAAAATGTACGCTCTCACACTTCTTGTAACCCCCTCACCTCCCCTTGTCACATACTGTCACACTTTCTTGAATCCCCCCTCCCCGCCTCGAAGCCTGACATAATTTATGAATGACCCCTTAACTGCTTTGTCTTTGCCTATATATATACAGATAGTTATGATATAACCATCTGAATCTGTGCACGTTTACCCTGTATGGGCACACGTATTTCTTGATCATCTCACTGCAGTCATGGCGACGGTTACCGCAGTAAAATATTTTAATGTTTCTTAATAACGTTTCCTGAATTATCTGGAACGCGATGCCATTAAATGAAGATCATTATGATTTTGATAATGATGGAAATTCGTTGAATCAATAAATCTGACGCAATGGAACATGGCGGCATATCTCTAGCATTTTTCTTTGCTGAAAGTGAGAATGTTTTAAAGTTTCAATTCCGTCGAGGTTATTTGACAAGTTTAGTGGCAGTTTTCTACTCCATCTTTTCTCAGCTTGGGAGTCGCCCTCGGGAATAAGGAGGTTGTAATCTGTCCAAAGTAGTTAGATCAGTAGATAGAACACTATTTTATCAAATTAAATATTTTAAATTACGATCAATTGTCGTAAAATGAAAGGTTTCCAAGTAAGAATAACCTTATTTAATAAAACCGTGTAAAAATGTTTTAAGTTACACTGTTTTATTTAAAAAAAAGCTAAAAAATTTCCCCATGATTTGAGTATTTTAAAATTCAAAACATCGTTGCATTATCCAAACATTCCAAACAAAGTTATCATTGCCATTCGACAAATAATATTTCTGGTAATTTCCTCAGAGCCAAAACTATTAATTTTTTTCCTAATTAACGTTATAATAATTTATAAAATGTATGGAATATTATATTATCATTGAAGATAAGCTTGTGTGCAAAGTTTGAAGGTAATTTATTCCGTAATAGTGGTCTAAAACCGCTTAACAAACTTCCGTGTCAACTCATGTTAAATAAAACCGTGTAAAAACGGCGAAGAGCTAGAAGACATTTTTTTCCTTAGTCCTTCATAAAATTGTCGATAGCAAAAATGGACCTTTCAATCAGTATTGCCATAAGGGAATACATGCAAAAGTTACGATCCCCCCCCCCCCCAGAAAAAAGGGAAAAGATCTTAAATAAAACAATTGACATTTATCATTAAAAATAAAGCAGAATCTCATAACTAAAAACTAACTCAGCGGCGCGACATCCCATTTGTGGCCATGGCCTGCTGTGCTTATCCCAGCTTTCGACCGAGGGCCCTGGGGTGCAGAAGCAGCTATTCCGGTCGAGTGGTCGGCTTGACGCGGAACCCCCAGTGTTAGTTCCCAAGCATGCTTGGTCCTCATTCTATCGACCCCACTGAAGAGATGAAAGGCTGAGGGGACCCTGCTCATGGTAGTACGGAAGGCTACTACAGAATCTCATAGAGTACTTTAATTTTTCTGTATCATTTTTGATAATTTGCGTAATTCTTCTATAAATGTAATAATTTATCTGTATTAAAGCTTTTTTCTTAAAAGAAATGATTAATTATTTACCAGTGTTGTGAGAAAAAGTTAGAAAATAGAAATATACTATGAGTCATAATAATACGCTCTGCGTCTAAGCTCCTTTTTTTCCCCACATTCTTTCGTTTATGAATTTTTTTACATTCATTTCTCCCCTCATACACAACAACTGTATACAATTTTACTGGTTTTCATTTTTCTGTCAGGTGCGAAAACTATTATAGAATTATGTTCCCCAACTATTGAAGCAAAGCTATTAATCCTTAGGCTTTAAAAGCAGACCTTTTACAAGATTTCCCAGGGCTGTTGCAGTGATGAATTATGGTCCACTAAACGTGTCCAGAGGGTAGAAATGGACCGTCTAAAAGAGGAGTTGTGAGACGATAAAGAAGCTATCTTTAGAGAATTTCAGAGAACCTCTTCCGCTGACGTGTTTGCAGAAAAAAGTCTGCTTCGGCTGATAAGCCCGAAGGACTTGCGAAGTTTTGGTTTATTTATTTACAGGAAAAGATTTCATTTGCCCTGTTTTTGATATCGCGTGATCTTTCCCTTAATTTTGTAGCTGTCAAGAAGCATAAGTAGTTCTGGTTGCCAAGATCAGTTTTTGGTTATAGTTTTTCCACTCTCCATTTTTTTCTCATATATTTTCTTTTGTGTTCCATCCATTGTTGTGGATGTATGACGTAGTTAAAACTCATTTTCTAATAATCGCTAAACTTCTGAATGAATATTTAAATATTTGATTTTCTCTGAAGGTTTCGCCAAAACTGAATGCTCCCAAAACTTTTATAACACGTACGGCGGGCTTTCACAAAACGAATGTCAAAGCACTTGTTTGGCTTTAAATGCGCCAAACTACACCATTAAAATTCTTGGAGAATATCACATCGATTTGTCTGGAAATTTGCGATTCTCTATTACTTCGTTGAAGTACCATGTCTGCGACACAGAGTTGGAAAGTTTTTGCCATTGGCAGAAAAAATCTGGTAAAAACATTTTATCTCAGAAACTTCACACTTTCTTATAAGGTGCACGAGGGTTAGTTATATTATCAACTATAAAAATTAAGCTGAAGTTTTGAGTTATGTAGGTGGTGGTGCAAGATATGCGTACGTCACAACCTCAAAAGTGGATTAAGAATTTGAAATCTATTGTCTTTTGCGTTTAAATCATAGATGTTCATTTTGTTTCAAATTTTTCAATCTGTCGCAGACTTGGTAAAATGTACTTTAACGAAATAATAGGGAATCGCAACTTTCAAGACAAATCGATTTGATATTCTTAAACAATTTTAATGAAGTAATTTGGCGCATTTAAAGCCAGAAAAGTGCTTTGAAATTCGTTTTGTAAAAGTACTCGCAAATATAAAAGAACACTTTTCTCCTTATAAGAACATTCTAGCGGGATTTGTCACCCCACCGTAAGTGTTATAAAAGTTTTAGAAGCATTCAGTTTTGGAAAAACCTGCAGTTCTATTCATTCGGAAAGTTTAGCGATTATGAGAAAATGAGCTTTAACCAAGTCATTTTCTATCTCTATTTAGTTTCTTTTCTAATAAGATTTCGTAGTTTTTCAGTTTTAGTAAACCCTTAGGGAAGAATATCTTGAGAGGTGGTTAATAGCTCCTCCCCCTCCCCCATTCTGCATGACTTTATTTCTCGTGTTTTTATTTTTAATATGGGCATTGAGTTTATAAATAACTAGTAAACGCGGCGGTCATAGGAAATGACCGCTGTTCTAGATATTATAAATATACAATTCTCCCAGTAACCGAAAATGCACATCAAATCAGAGATATTTATCAGGTAGAACTAAAGTTTAATGAATAAATAATAAACGTATAATAATTTCGGGAAAAAAATATTCTTGTTAAAAAAAAAACATATGAGTTATAATAATCTGTAAAATAAAAATATTATTTACTATATAATCAAATTGTTTGTGAAAAATATTTATTTATGTCCAACATAATTATCGTCAAAACAATAGTTTTAACGAAACTGGAAAAAAGAGCGCTGCCCCTTTAGTATATATATAAAAAGCGCAGACGATAAATAAATTAAAACAAAATAAGAAGGATTAAATTAAATTCCCGTTTACATTACTTTTTAACGAAGATGGCAAATCTAGCGATGCCTCACTCAAAATGCTAGAGAAATGTTGTGATTATTAGTCGTTTTCATTATAGAAACAATTGTGTAGATGGCAGCACGATGCAGTTTTCTCGGAGTAAGAAATTCGGAATAAGCTATCAGCGACAAACACACTTAAGTGGCTTATATATAAGATTATAGCACCAACTGTTAAAGCAAATGAAATTTTGCACTTATACCGTGCTTAGGTATGTTTTTTTAAAAACTAATAATGGATTTTTCTTTCCAGTTTCACCAGTTGCGCAAAAAGTGAAAAGTTTGCGTCTAACGAAGGAAGATTTTGAAGTACTAAAAGTGATTGGACGTGGAGCCTTTGGTGAAGTATGTATCAATTCATATTTTTGATGATTTAGGAATGTCAGCTGATTTATGTCTTTCGGCGCGTTTTAGAGCAAATCAATTTTCATTGCACGGAAATCGGGACATCGGATTGTGAACTTCTTGGGATTTTTGTGCTTCAGAAGCATGATAGCTCCTACCCAGGCAAATTCCAGTGATTAACACAGTGATGGACAGTAGGAAAAAGTGAAATTCGAAAATTAACACTATATGTGTTTTTGTAATATCTTTAGAATATTAGAAGTATAGTTTTACTCTTTCTGCTTAAATAAACTTAATTTTGATTAATTCAGCACCTTTAATTTGGTTGCGGCTATAACCGCCATGGCGCCAGCGGCGCCAGCGGACGCAATAACAACTATAAATTCAAGAGAAAGCACGATCCCACTACTCCCTTCACAACCACGTGCATACTAAAGCTGTAAGTCGTGTAACAGGTGGAAAACGAAATTCAACCTAAAAATTTGTTTCCAAAACATGGCACTAGGCTTCAACTTGTACGCTGGTAAATGTACTTTTGTGCCGCTATAGCCGTAGCGTCTAAAAAAAAAAAAAAAAAAAAACAAAAAAAAAACCGACCGTTTCGTTTTGAACGGCTCTTGCCGTCATGCCACTTATTAGTGAACTTCGCTTTGACGGCTATAGACACAAGTGTCCGTCAACGTGTTAAGTTCTAAAAGCTTGTAAATATTCTAAAGAGCTTCGTAACGATTTTAACAAAAATAATCTTTAAAAGCGAATTTTATTTCCATATTACGATTTTCAGCGAACATGTTTAATTTTATTCTGAAACCATGGATGCCGCATAATTTTTGACCAGGAGGGGGGGGGGGGGAGATGACTTTGAAAATTGATTAAGGATTCACTAGCTTCCAAATTCATTACAAAGTTAATCAGTTATCGAAAAAGATCATTGTTATTTTTATTTCGTAAATTTTTATACTCTTTTCATACTCCCGTATATTTTTCCCGTTAGAAAAGCAACATTAAAGAAATTTTAATAATCTACAAATTAGATTTATTTCATACAATCTAAATTCAGTGTAACCATTTAAATAACATTTTGTTTTTGGCATCAGAAATGGGAGAATTTGTAAAACACCTTTTAGTGGTAAAATTACGAAAATGCAATTATTTACGAACTCGAAGAGCTCCAGTCATAAATTTTGCTTATTTCATTTTTAACTACTTTTTGCTTCATCCATCATATGTTTCAAATTTTCATTGCTTTGTTCCAGGTAGCCGTAGTTAAACAGAGGCATAATGAAAAAATCTATGCCATGAAGATTTTGAATAAGTGGGAAATGTTGAAACGAGCGGAGGTAAGTGTTGAACAATCGTTTTAGTCTTTAGTTTTCCCTCTCTGGTTGGAATAAGATTGAAAATCTATACTCAAGCCTAAGCTTGAAATATCAAAATAGAGTCGAGCAAGTTGGATATAAAACACCATAAAAAAAGTCTTCCAAGCTGAGGGAAAAAAACTTTAACGAACGAATAAATAAACAAATGATTAATTAATGTCATTCAATAGAAAATCGACTAAATGAAGCTTAAAAAACGTATCTTCCCTCCAAAAAGAGAAGGAAATATTGAAATGCCATTCAAAAATGGCTCTTTGGAATAATCATTCTTATCGGCAAGTCAAACGGTACTAAAATTAATTCTGCAAAATCCACTATTGGTTCCCTACAAAACGTAATTTTCCCTCTCTTCCTCACAAAAAAATGTATTGCTGCTTTTTCCTGTCTAATGTATTGATACCATTCTAGAAGTTTATCGATGATTTCTTTCATAGTCTTTTTTAATCTCATTCTCCCAAATACATTTCTTGATATTATATCGTAATGAATCTAAAATATATATTCATAGTGTTAAAACGATTGATCACAGCATAGTGGTTAGAAATCGCGCGCGGAGATCCCTGATTTAAATCCTGACGAAAAGTGTCGTTTCGTATCTAAATTTACTAGAAAAATGTTTGTTGACAAATAATAAAAGACAAATAAACTCTTGTATTTTTTGCGCGATGGATTGACGAGTCATCCCGGCAGCTCCAAATTATGACGAACACTTCCGTTGCATATCAAAATTGCACTCGCATTGGTCCAAAAAGAAGTATAACTTTAAAAGAAAAAAAAATGAAATAAGACTTATTTAAATTTTAACTGCGAGGTTTAAGTGAATGCTAAAAAATTTTCGTGTTACTGGACGCCATTTTTGGTGTTCGGTCGGTGTAAATTTGAAAGTTATTCATTTTGTGATGTATTTTAAATTCTTTTAAATGTCTGTCTAAAAAATACAGACAGCAGAATTTTCAACTTTACACTTACTGAACACCGAAAACCGTGTGCAGAAGTGTACGAATTTTTAGCGTACGAATTGATTTTCTAAAGTGATAGAGAGCCAAGAACATAATCTGCAATTTTAGTAACTATGCGATATTTTGAAACTTCAGCCTAAATCTCGGTATCGGATTATAATTCGACTTCTGTGACGGCTATTTGGATGAATCATTCTTATCGGCAAGGCAAACGGTACTAAAATTAATTCTGCAAAATCCACTCTTTGTTCGCTACAAAACTTAATTTTCCCTCCCTTCCTCACAAACAAATGTATTGCTGCTTTCTCCTGTGCAATGTATTGATACCGTTCTGGGAGGCTTTCGATGATTGATTTAATTCCCGAATTTCGTTGCAGACAGCCTGTTTTCAAGAAGAGCGTGAGGTCTTGGTTTATGGAGATAAGAAGTGGATTACAAATCTACATTATTCTTTTCAGGATGATGTTAATTTAGTAAGTTTCTTTCATTGATTATTGTTTGTAATAAATTTTTTATTACTATTTGTATATAAATCAGGGTCTCCACAAATCACGAATTTGTAAATCGGTCACGTAGGTAACGAAAAAGTCACGAATTTGGAAACAGGCCAGAAAAATAACGAAAAAGTCACGAATTTTGAAACCAGTTACGAAAGTAACGAAAAATTCACAAATTTATAAATAGGTCACGAACGTAACGAAAAAGTCACGAATTTATAAATAGGGCACGAAAGTAACGTAAAAGTCACGAATTTGGAAATAGGTCACGAAAGTAGCAAAAAAGTCACGGAAATTACGAATAGGTCAGGAAAATTTTCCATCCAATGTGACTGCTCCCCTCCTCCCAGAAGGCATCGGATATCCGTATCCGACAGATTTTTAAGTATCAGGAATACGATCCGGCCAATGAACGAAACATCCTGTCATACTGCATGTCAAGTTGACTTTTTAATATTCAATTTATTAACATGTTTTCAAAATATATGTGAATTCGAAACTTTCTACGTATTTGGAAGTCGTGGGATGTTTGTAAACAGTTATAGAATTTACAGGTTCCAAACGTCAAAGCCGGATATTCGGTACGTATCTTTCATCAGGAAATATCGGATATCCGATATGCAGCAAAATCAATATCCCAGGCTATATTGTATGATCACCGATATTTTTGAAGGGTCAGAAAGTCCCGAAAAGGTCACGGAAAAGTCACGAATTTTTACTTTTGAAAGACAGTTAAAAGGAACGACATCTTGTGTTTCAAAGCTTCGACTGTGTATCGTAATCTCAACGTGACGTAACCAGTTATCGTCATTTTGTTAAATTCGGTTAAATAATGCTCTGAAAACTTCAATTTAAAGAAACAAAATAATTTGAATTCATCCATTTATGCAAGAATTGAAAAGGTTATGTCAGAAACGACACATATGATATTTTTAAGATTTTGTGAAAAACGCAAAAAACTAATAAGTACTAAAGTTAAAAAAAAATAAATAAATATATAGGTATATTTAATTAATGAGGGGGTTATAATATCAGGGGTAAACAATTAATTTTTAACTTTTTTTTAAGCCAATGTGTTTTTTTGCAGTAAAAAATACGTTTGTAAACAGCTATTTTCGACTCAAAAGCGCTAAAAGTGAGATTTCTGAAATAAAACCAATTCAATTATCAAATTCCATATCTAATATGCTTAAAATATTGAGCAGTTACTGAAGGAAATGATTCAAAAAGTACAACATTATATTTAAAACTAACAATTATGCGATAGACAAATTCCGGAATGATTTAACTCATCATTGACATTCGCCGTAGCGAAACATCTGGCCAGTAATACCTGTAAGATCGTTTCACTGCAGCAGTAGTGCTTCTGCTAAGAAAACCGTTCTACAGTATTTTGATCGCTTAGTTTTTAGCCAAGCCACGTAATTCTAAATGTTATAACAAAAGGCAAATTAATTTAAAATAAATATACATATTATTTGTGTGTATGAAATATCATGTTGGGATTTCATATTCAATCTATGTACGAATTTTTTGAAAAATAAACGAAATTTATGAAATCAAAATGGTCATTTTTTAAAAAAGAAGTTTTATTTTTAAATTTTTTTCGCTTTGATGTTAATTCTTCAGTACTGGATTTAAATTTTTAATCGAATAAAGTTCCATTGCATGAAACTTCTTATTTCTTTTATGTATTATTTTTATTAGCTCATTTAATTTAAATGCATTTCATATGAGATAAAAATAAATGTTTGGAAATAACTTTTTAAGTTAGTACCTTACTTTCAATTCAATTACACCTATTATTACAAATATAAAAAATTGAAGACTTTTTTTCTATTCTACAACTTCATTACCAATTGCATATTTTGAAAATAGTTGATTTTAGGAGTTTTATGAAGCTTATTTAAATTTGTTAATGTGCAGATTCTTTTTTTTTTATATTTTGATACTTACTTAAAAAAAAAAGGCAATGATATCCAATGGTACACTATCATAGGTCAAGAGAGCACTTGATGTTCATTGGGTATCGATAAATCGACTTAAGCCTCGTTGGCTTCACAGCCTGCTACTGATCGTTTTTTTCACATTTGTATTTAAATTAAAGTTAATTTGTATGTATGTAACTCATCGGTTAATTGGACTATGTATTGGAGATTGCTTATCTGAGTTGTTGAGTCTGATATTTTGGCAATAGGGGTTCGTGATTTTTTTGCTCTTTTAAATATCTTCTTCTTCTTCTTGTATATAAGCGGCTTATTCTGTCTGTCTGTCCGCGATAGAATCCCTGGCCATTTTACCGATCGGGACCACATTCGGCACGGTTAATGTTTACGACCCGAGAAACGCATCGCCGCAAAAATGAAAGTTGTGACTCAATTAGTTTTTTTCTTTTTTTTCATTATTTTTTAAAAACTTTTTCAATGATTTTCTTGACCTGTTTTATTTTATTTTTGCATTGTTGCCTTCGTTTCCAACCGTATAATTACAGTTGCCGTATGAACAAACAAATCAATGCAGTTGCAATTGTTATTGCAACAAATGTAACGAATATACTAATAACAATCGAAACGTTTATTTAGCATATTGAGTGCTCCTTTGCTGTATTCGCAATCTACGTTAAAAAACATTGTATACGCAATCTACGTTAAAAAACATTGCATACGCGAATTTAATGTAATCCTTTCTTTCTTTTTAATGTAGTATATTATCGTCTGCCTTTTTTATATTTTTCTTATTAGAGTGGCAGCGCTCTTTTTCCCAGTTTCGTTAAAACTTTTGTTTTGAAAAGTGTGGGGCAGTAAGCGAAAGGGCGTCCTCGCCGCCTGACCTGGGTAATTCAGTTTGCATTAGCAGACACCTTAGCACAAATCATTTTAATTACAATTTATAATATCTAGAACAGCGGTCATTTCGTATGACTGCCGGACTTACTAGTATATATTTATATATCAGATTTTTTTAACAAATTTAAATCGAATTTTTTCAAACACACTGAAGATCTTAAACATGTATTATGTTACAACTAGCTGATTCCCCGCAGAACACACACACACACACACATCTGCGTGCTATAACCATTTTAAAATCGTAAAAAACACTTTAAAAGTCGAAAGGCTTAGGAAAAGATCGAACATGAGAACGATCGCTCGATATAAACAAACTAAGGCGATGCCACTCCAAAGAATCGGAAATTAAAAATTGAGTTATGAATGAGGAAGACTGGGTGCAAGTTTAACGGGGGCCCTTATAGGTAGGAGTCCGATTTCCGCCCCTTTGAAAGGTCTCTTAATTTTTGAACCAACTCCAGATGAGAGACCGTCAGTTGGGGCACTCCCGGAGGCATCGTTTCATTTGGAGGACATTGGAGCCATGACGGATTTAGCGTGCACCAGCTACCCATAGCGTATACGGTCCGAAAGCTACCAGCCGCGAGAGGTTGTCACCCTCCCAAAGCACTGACCTCAGTCAATGTTGCTTCACTTTCGGCGTTGGCGGGAACCGAGCTTCTGCCGACTGGTCCATTGCGGGACATGTTTTGCTTTTGCTTGACCAATGAACAAAGTGTCAGAAGGAAAAAAGAAAGTTTTCTCTCTTCATTTCAGTACTTGGTCATGGACTACTACTGCGGAGGAGACCTCTTGACGTTATTGAGCAAATTTGAAGACAGGCTGCCTGAGGACATGGCGAGGTTCTACATCTGCGAGATGGTGCTGGCGATCGATTCCATACACCGGCTACACTACGTCCACCGGGACATCAAGCCCGACAATGTACTCCTGGATGCCAATGGCCACATCAAACTGGCTGACTTTGGTTCTTGCTTAAGACTTCTCGAAGATGGAATGGTGAGTGGAAATTTTTTAATTTTCATCCAGCCCTTGCGAAATAAGTTGCTGCCGACCTTACGTCCACGCAACGTCTGGAACATTCAGGGCAGGGTATATAGCACAAGTAGCAAATGCTACGAGAAGTCACAGAATTTTTTGCAGGCCCAATAAACAGATGTTGCTTTTAAAGGATTAATCAGAACTGTAATATTTAGTGCTTACTGTAAATAAAGGCAACATGTGTATAAAAAGAACGTTTAATGATTAATAACACATGCCAAGAATCGCGGCAGAGGAAATTCAGGTCCGTTTTTTCGGACAATTCACAAAATTCCAATCAATCAAAACGGAACCTATTTCTCTTCATTAAGGTTTTAGCACCAACTGCAACTTAAGTTACTTTTATTCTCAGACTTCCAATTTTTTTTAATTCATGTGTACAGTGGCGAGGGGCTACTCAATATTCGCTCGCGACATATTCGCCCCCATAGTTTGGGAAATATTGATTTAGATTGTTCTATATAGCATATGCAACGTTGTAGCACTCATGGAAAGTAATATTTACATGATAAGTTCTTGAAATACGTGACATGAATGTATAATTTGTTGTTCTTTTTTTTTTTTTTTTTGAGAATGCACTTTTTTGTACTTTGCATTAGGATGTTTTAAAAAATAATTTGCATATTTTCTATCAAGTTGTAATTTAATTTTTAATAGAATTTCTTTCCTTTACATCGCTAGGTGCAGTCTAATGTTGCTGTTGGAACACCAGACTATATATCCCCAGAGATTTTACGAGTGAGTTCCTAAACATTCTCACATCCTTACAATTGTAATGATGTCTATCCTGTTATTGCTATACCATTTAATTTTAACCTGAACTATTTCCAACTTGCTAACTGTATCCTACATGCTTCTATTTCATTAAACATTTCTGCATGTCTTTGCTCCTTGTATACTTAACCTGCTTTAAGGGGCATCTTCTTTGGACTTTGAACTGGCCATTTACTATTTACTGCATGTATAACAACATTTTTCAAAAATAACGCTTCGGTGTCGCTACTGCTGCCACCTTCTCCTGCTAATTGGTGTCTCCAAATCCCTTTTCTACCAACACTTTACCTTTGTTGGTGATGGTTACTAATTCTATTTTTTCTAAATTGCATTTTAATTTTCAATTTAAACGCTGTTTTCAGAGTACGGACTGTATAATTATTATTATGTATATCGCAAATAAATTGAACTGTTTTTGTCCCTTTTTGCAGACAGGAAATAAATGAAGAAAAGGCAATATTTGCTAAAATATTTTTTCAAAAAAAAAAAAGGGGGTGTTATAAATCAAGATATGTGTGATATAATTGGTGCATATAATTACATGGTTAGTGTATGTAATAATATAATGTGAGCTTTGTAACAAAATTTTTGTATCATTATTGTGAAGCAATAATTTTACCCAGATCATGTGCAGATTTTGAAAAAATCCTTTGTCATTTAGATAGGGTAGTTTTCCCTGCAACGATACTGTTCCGACTAAGTAACAACTTTTACAGCGCTCTTTTGTTTTTTTATTTAGAAGTACCGATACCTGCGCGGCTTTGTTGCTTTAAAAACATGAAAGACCAGTTGGTTCAGTGAGACTAAAAAGTAAAGAAGAAAAGAAGTATTTTGCTTAGAGAAATTAATAGCAACGTTGCAAAAGAATCCGAAAAGAACATGTACAGTTAAATAATCAAGGCAATGGAAAAATCATGAATTGAAAATGATACTAATAATTTAATAATAATAGTATAATAATAATAATAATAATAACAATAACAAAAAGACAGCAAGAATCGCTTCAAAAATAAAATATTTGATATCGTTAGCAAAAAAAAAAAAAAAAAAGAAGAAGAAATAAAGAAAGAGACGAACCATGCCAAAAGAAAAAAAAGAAACAATATTTTTTTACTGCAAAAATGAATTCTATTTATTTGTTTCTATTGTCGAGCTCAAATGACTCAAACAAAATTAATTATCTGCAGCTGATTTGATCAAGCCGAGTCTATGATATGGGTTTTGTTAAAAACAATTCGCACAGTTGCCTCCCGTGGAAATTTCGAACGAATTTCACCAAGTGTAGAAAATTCATGCTCTGTAATGACACAAAAATTTTAAATTTGCATGAACTATTTCGCCCACAAATTTGAAAATGAATCTGAAAAAAAAAGCGTAAAATTGAAATTAAAATAATAATCAAATTTTTGAAAAAGCATTTCGAGATGCACGCCTCCATACTCCAAACTAATTTTGTGCAAAATTTCAAGAAAATCGATTGGACGGTCTTTGCCACTTACATACATACTTTTTGCTGTATTAGTAATAAAGATTATCATATAAAGCGATTATCGACCAAACTGTCGCTAAGTTTTCTATTTGGCAAGAACTTTGGACAAAAAAGCCTGTAGATGTGACAGAAAAGGTCTAACTAGAAGTCCAAGATACATAAAACTCTGCAGTATTTTGGGCTGGTTAGCGTGCACGAATGAAAACGATGTGCATGGATCCTAGCTGAGGTTGAGATATAAGTGTGTCACATGCTGCTATAATATTCTGGCGAAAGTTACCGGCAAATTTGCACAAGCCCGTGTCTCACATGGGCGATCTTATATCTCGCGTTATTTTATTTTTAATGCCCCTCTGAGATCTGTTTTCACTTGGTTTGTATAATAATTTTTATATAATTATTACCCCACCCCGCTCTCTAGACACCCCCTACAACTGAAATTTCCAAAAACAATTTATACTGTACCTATATATTCAGTTTCT
Organism: Octonoba sinensis; assembly: GCA_038502835.1. NCBI lineage: Eukaryota > Metazoa > Arthropoda > Arachnida > Araneae > Uloboridae > Octonoba > Octonoba sinensis. The sequence continues at coordinate 83,293,959 of CM076605.1, read as the reverse complement.
GTCAACAACAAAAAAAAAAACTCGATCATTTTTTACCAGTTTTTTGGGAAAAAAAAGAGCGTGTTTCAAGGGGTTAAAGCAGTTATAGAATGCTTTGGTAGAAAATACTTTAAGAGTAGTTCCAAAATACCTTTCTCATATGCATGGAAAAAAAAGTTTTTTAAAAAAAATCTTTCGATTAACAATAATTGTCTTGCATTTACACTACTACAACTTTGCCCACTATAAAGCATGACAGTTTTACATGTTTTTATCTACTAGTTCATTATGGGTCTAATAATAATCGAAATTTTCAGCAATGAAAACAATTAAAAAACAATACCATAGTGAAAAATAACTTATTCACAAGGTAAATGCATTTAAAATGTGACTAAGTTACGCTCATCTATAAAATACTGCTCATAAAATCAATTTTTGCTATCAGTTTTTATTTCTTTATTTACCTTTTAAAGCAGTGTTTTTCAATCTTTTCGTTGTATGGAACCTGTATGACAATGCACAATATTCCGGAAACCCTCGCATCAGTGTACTAACATTTCTTCTTCATCTTTTTTTTTTTTTTTAAAGTCAAAAATATTTATTCAATAAAATGAATACAAAAGAGGATCCCGTTTTATAAAGCAGTGATATGATGACAGAATTTAGAAAATATATCGGAGCTGACCGATAAAATACAAATACAAAAGTGACGACCAGCAACTGGCACAGGGCTCAGCTAGGGTGGTCCTAATCAATTTAACAGTCCCCAATAAACATCAAGCGCCCACTTAAAAGTTTTTACCCCATTGCAAGTAACAGTCACCTCCGGTAAACTATTCCAACTGCCTACAACCCTATCGATGTAGTCATTTTTCCTCATTTCAAGATGAGCCTGAGATTTGAAAAGCTTAAAATGATGACCTCTGGTTCTACCTTCAGTACATAACTGTAGCCCATCAACATTTCTCATTTTAATGAATTTAAACAACTGGATCATGTCCGCTCTCCTCTAACTCTGCTTTGCTCTAAACCAGGGGTCTCCAAACTTTCCAGCCTTAGGGCCATATTGATTACTCCAGTAAATTCCAAGGGCCAAAACCATATTATCATTAATTGTTTCCGGTGGTAAAAAGTTGAATCAGTGGTGTAAAATATGATTACTTTTTTGCCAGATGCCATTAGCGACGGGGAAGCTGATGTATTTTCTGTATCGTATGGGTATCCGTTATAATGGGGTACCCGCATCGTATCGCCATAGTAATCATTGATTACAAAAGTAATGAAATACACAAGTAATCATTGATTACTTTTTTCTTCAGTAATCGTTACTTCGGTTCCTAACGAGTACTCAAGTAACGAATGAGTATTTTTTTACATGAAAAAAAAAAGTCCGAAAAAGTACGCCACGCTTAAAAAAGGCTGCAAATCGAACTAAAGTCCGCAAAACGGCAACACTGCATATTATTAATTTTCCTGTCATTATCTGTAATTTCTAGATTAGTCGTAGAGTACGAGCGAGCCATGAGGAGTAACGTGACAGGACATCTGGTGGACACAAGCAGAAATAGGTAGTACCTTCTATCCCTAACAGATGGCGCTAATAGCACTTACAGAATAATCTCGTCGGTTCGATAAAGTTCTGGTGTCTTCCACTCACTTCTAGATGGCAGTAAGTGAAATATATAAGAAGGCTAGTGGCGCAACCACAAGTCAGTTCCTATGACACTGCTGTGAAATAAAATAGTGCGTACCTCCTTAAAACGTGTTTGTGCGTGTTTAAGTTTAAGACATCTTTGTAACAATATTTTTATTTGAATTGTTGCTTTTGTGTGTGATTTAGTAGAATGGAAAAGAAGCGAAAAATTGATAGTGAATGCAGAAAATTCAAAGATCAGTGGAACATTCAGTATTTCGTAATTGAGTCCAGTAACAAGGCGCTATGTTTGATTTGCAATGAAAGCATAGCCGTTCTCAAAGAATATAACATTAAACGTCATTATGAAGCAAAACATTTTCAAAATTACTCAAAATATACAGGAAGTTTGCGGACAGAAAAATTCGAAGCTATGAAGCGCGGATTGAAATCGCAGAAATCTTTATTTACAAAACTCAAAACTGAACAAGAGGCTGCAACTCGTGCCAGCTTTCGTGTGGCTCTTGAAATTGCAAAACGTGGAAAACCATTCACCGATGGAGAAATGGTCAAAGAATGCATAATCGCAGTAGCCGAAGAAATGTGCCCTGAAAAGGTAAATTTATTAAAAACTGTCAGTATGTCAGCAAACACTGTGGCTCGAAGGGTAGAAGACATCGCTGAAAATATATCCTCTCAACTGTTCAACAAAAATGGACATGTTGAGTGGTTTTCTTTGGCCTTGGATGAGTCAACGGATGTGTCAGATACTGCTCAGGTGTTGATTTATATTCGAGGAGTAGATAAAAGCTATGAAGTGCATGAAGAACTTCTTGATATGTATAGTATTCATGGCACAACTACTGGTTCAGATATTTTTAAAGGAGTTGAAATGGCCATTAAGCAAAAGAACCTTCGATGGAAAAACTTAATTTAATTTGCTATAAAAAATAAATATGTTCTCTAGAAGGAGTTTTCTTTCAAGTATGCTAGCTCTCCGCGGGCCGGACAAAATCTGTCCGCGGGCCGGATGTGGCCCTCGGGCCGTAGTTTGGAGACCCCTGCTCTAGACAATCAAATGTGCGTAAATAACTGACAAAATGTGTGAACAGGTAATGGGGCTGCACATTGGTCCTCACTCTTTCCAGACGTAATTAATATACAGTCAAATCCCGCTATAACGAACCCTCTAAAACCGAGGTTTTGCTACATCCGATTTTGCAAAAAGAGTGTTAACTGATAAAGATACTTCTATATAATAAACATATTTCTAACAATAATCAGGAGAGGAGTAAAATATTAACTTTAAATATGGCTTTTAATAATAAACAAACACATTTTCAAATTTACTTTATTATTTGTCCATAGTATGAAAAAAAGATATTATTGGCTGTAAACTTTTGGATTTTATATACACCATTTTAAAAGATAGTGCTTGACTCTACTATACTATACTAGAACACAAATTGCTAAGCTAAATCATATAAAATTGCCATAGTTAAATTTTGGATCGCTATAGACGATTTCCTAACGTTTTTGATGATCGTTATAAATGTTTGAAAATGCATTAATGACATAGGGTTTCAGTTGGGACCATTTGAAGGGTTTGTTACAACTGGGGGATCGTTATATTCCGGGTTTACTATAGCAGGGTTCCATTAATATTTTTTGGAATCATGTTGCTTGAAGTCGTTGAAGTCATTTTTTTAGTGGATGCCCCAGGGATTGGCATCTATTTTTTCAAGTAGCATCAGTATTGGCAGATGTCATTACTAGTTGAGAATTTCGATGCCATTTTCTTCACTTGAGCTTTGACAATGTGAAATTGCACCAGTAATTAAATTTTGCCTTGGAATATCTACAAATAGGTACTAAAGGGATTTTTAACGTGCAGCAAAACCATGCAACTTGAATGCTAATGATAAAAAAGCCAGACTTGGGTTGGTTTTAAACCCATGAACTTAAGCCCAAAATATTCTTTCTTTTATACATAAAGCATATGGCAACAAAGTCAAGTTAGCAATAGTTAAACAATATTCATTAAAAATGCAAACCTGGAAAAAAAAAAAAAACAATAAAACCCAGAACATTAAAAAATACCACAAACTGTCTTTTAGTTTTAAGCCCCCATTAAAAAAAAGTTTTTTTTTTTTTTTGTATTCCTAACATCATTATACCACCTTGCCAGAGAAATATGTTTTCCAAAAATTGTAAAATGTGGCATTTGGAGGATTGACAAACCCATGAACAAACTACAAATGTATAATATGAAATCTGAAATTTAGAGGAAGTATTATAATATTCCCAATAAACAAATGGTATAAAAATAGTATAATTTAGAAAAATATTTTTGCAGAAAGAATGGCTGTTCATTTTGTGGAAGGTTCGTTTTTGAATTGTAGATTGTTTAAAGGTTTATTTAATTTATTTATCATTATTTTCTTGAGATTTTGTGATGGGCAGTTTTCAAACAGACTTTTTGTGAAAGATCCGCTTCCCCTATATTTCATTCGACTGTTTTTGTTTTCTTAATGTAACAAATACATAAAGCTTCCTCTTTTTCACATCTTGGCTATTTTCAGCCCTATTCTTCTACAAATTTATAAATGAAATTTTAAAAGATGCAATTAGGAGATATCTTGAAGGGGATGGTAAATTTATTTGAGAGCCTCTAGTTTCACTTGCATAACCATTATTTTCTCCATGCTGCTCCACATGTTGAATTTCTAAATCAAACCATCAATTGAGGAGGCATATAAAACAAAATTCTGAAAAGATGTAGTGTCCCGTTGACGGATGAATTGGCAAAAATCGACACCAAAGCTTGGCACTTGATATGTTCCATTACGCGGGAACATTCTTCTCTCCATTATTGATGGCATATGCATTTTGGCTACGTTTTTTAAATTTGGCGATATGTCTGCATAAGCTGCAAATAAGAAAGAGGCCACTGTTCAAAGAAGAAAAGCCTTTTGAAGGAGGTTCCCTTTTATGTGATGTATGTAAATAACTTATAAAAACTTTTGTTTGCTGGTATCTTTTATATCAAGGCTCATCAATACTCCCTGCAGGCAATGGAAGATGGCAAAGGGAGGTACGGAGCAGAGTGCGACTGGTGGTCACTGGGAGTTTGTATGTACGAAATGTTGTACGGCGAAACTCCCTTTTATGCCGAGTCACTTGTTGAAACGTATGGTAAAATTATGAATCATAAGGTAAGAATATTCACCTTCGATCTATGCTTATGTTGGAATACTTTTAATTGATTGATTTTATGTGTTAACTGCAGGCCCGTCATCAAGGGCGTAGCCAGGATGCCCGTTAGGGAGGGGCAACGTTACTCAACTGATGCACAACTAAACATCAGACTTAAAAATATGCATATTTTTTAAAAAAAAGTGGGGGGGGGGGGATATGTGTAAAAACGTATTTTGTACACAAAATTAAAAAAAAACAAACTACCCTTTATTCAGTTACACATGCTAAAACACTTTTTAAAAGTATTATACACGATAGAGAATATTTCTAAACGCATGCATTAAACTTCGTTTAAGCTATTTTGCTGCAACAAATACCTAATTATTCATAATCACAATATAAGGCAGCAATAGTTTCCCATAAAAGGCTTCTTTTTAAGGTTAAATGGGCGATAGAGAACTTAAGGTTGATGTAATAATTGACAATGTTGGAGAAACCATTCTTGTTTGGCACGTTTTTACATTTACAGGAAGGAGGAAATGGGCAAAAGCCAAAATTTAAAAATTATCAAACGTCTGAAATGTTCTAAAAAGATTAAGAAAATGTGAAATTTAGATACATTTTTAAAGAGTGTCATCCCTTTAACATATTTGGAATGAAATAAAATGCAGCTTCAGTTACTTTAAAATTTTAAAATTCATGCACTTAAAAAAAAACAGCAAATAAATTAGTAACATAAAAAAGAAAAACAAGTTCGTCACCATCCATAATGTAGTTAAATATAGCCATGAAAGGGAAAAATTCTATTCTATTTTTCCCAGTACCTCAGTTGCTAAAAAACTCATGACAGCAAACCATGTACAACATTCAAATAAGCATTTAAAAAATTTAATAGAATTTTCGGCTTAAAAATTTCATACGAAGAATATATAATTAATAAAAAAACTAATTAGTTGTGAGAATAAAAAAATAATAAAGTGAAAAAGCACTCTTATTCACAATGTTTGTCAAAATAGATCACAGAGGAGGATTTAGTTGACTCAGCAAACATTACCTCTGGAGCTTTTCTAATAATGAATAAAATATTAGATCACTCTCAAATCAAATATCTATGGAATTAGAAATAAACAGGTACTGCTAGTTAAAATATTTTTGGGGAAACACAACAATTATGTTTATCATAAAGCTGTAAGAATGAATTAATAAGTTAAAAATTTCTAATAAGTTATTTGAAGAGATATTTCATTAGACATCATTTCAGGGATACGTATATATAATACTTATTTTTAAGAAAACTTTCATAAAAAAGGGAAACACTATTACTATTATAGCAGACAATTATGAAAAATATAGCAATTACATTGAGTAATGCCACTACAAGTATCACAATACCTGACATAATCTCAAGAATTAAAGTGGGCTGAAAAAACATTTTCTACTTGAGATTATGCTTTAGCCATTGGTGGCACAAAAGTGCACAGAAATAAATTCTTAAATAAAAAAGTTCATTGGCAATTTCTTGATTTGCCGCACATGCATTGAATTTTTGGGCAACTGCACTTTTTTTAAACAAAATTTTAATATATATATATAAACTATTTTTCTTTTTGAAGATGGGTGTTTTTTTTAAGTTGTTAACCATTTTTTTCTAAAATCAAACGCCTACCATAATTCACCGTATATTTTTGATCGAAATTAATGCGCATTAACGACAAATGGAGGAATTAATTTGAGCACTTAAATTTTTTATGAGCATTTAGTAGCAATAATGGGGTAATTTTTCTCACTATCCATCATCAAAACTTGTGTAAAAAATCTTTTTTTAAAATTTCGTTAAAAAAAGCACCATACTGAAATTTCAAGTATTTTCATTTGCGGGAATCGTGGAAATTATCCAATAAACTTCCAATTTTTAAACTAAACTTCCCTTTTGTCTGGGGAGGGGCAACTGCCCTTTCCTAGATGTCACCTTGCCCTGATCTAGGTAAGGGCATTTGCCCCTCCCTGCCCCCCTCTGGCTACGCCCTTGCCCGTCATTTATGGTCCTTTATGTGGGAATACTTTTAATGGATTGATTTTTTGTGTTAACTGCAGGCCTGTCATTAAGGGGGTTTGGAGTGGGCAATTGACCGATCTAGCTTTGAGAATATAATGCATTTTTATTAATTGCATGTATTTTGTTGTTTTTTAGTGTAATATACAAGAATATACTCTTTGCCCCTCCCCCCTGGAAAAATTCAAAATGAGGGTCCTGGTTAAATTTCTCAATACAAAAATGTTTCTCATTTTTATTACATGATACTACTATTCTTTGCAAATGTGTACTAAGAATCTTACTTTAAAAATATTTTAAATATACAAGGTAATTTTTTATACATATTTTCTAATTTCTATTAAAAACTGAGTATTTAATTTCTCATTTTTTTTGCTTGGGTCTTTTGATTTTTATATCATAAAATGAATCTAAACAAAAGTATAGTTTCTAAACGTTCAGTTGTAAAAGACAATAGTAAAAGAAGCAAGAAATGAGAATTCCTTTTATTTATTTTTAAACATTTTAAAAGTTTGCTTTCATTTTCTAGTTGAAAATATTTTTCGTAATTTATCTGTACTGTGAATAATTTATTTCACCATACTTGGTTTGCTCTCTTCTTTTAGAATTGCTTCGATTTCCCAGACGATATAAATTATCATGTTTCTGAAGAAGCCAAAGATCTGATGCGTCGGTTAATTTGTAGCCCAGAGATTCGGTTGGGTCAAAATGGTTTAGAAGATTTCAAAAATCATCCATGGTTCATCGGAATAAACTGGGCACTAATTAGAGAGAGTATGCATTTTATTTTTTCTTTCACACAAAAATGTAATGAAACTGCCACGTACATTTTGCTAAATGCTGGAAATGAATCTTATTTCAATTTGAGCTGTTGGATCAAGTTGCAGAAAGGTTTGACCAAGGGTGCCCATAAGTAACCATTCCCCGCAAATAATAGTGCTCATTTTTAATGAATTTTTGGCATGAAATAACAAAATCTAGTTAAATCTATTAGAAGCCCAGCTGAATGTTTTGGGCATCTCAAAGCTTTCTCTTTTCAATTTACATAATTACCTTAAAATAAACAGTCAAGGGGTGCCACACTTTTTTGGATAATGATGAAAAAAGCCAGTTCCAGCACCGGTTCCTAATTGACTGCCCATCTTTATGCCAACATTTTTTTGCATATACAGTAGACTTCCGATTAACCGGGATCGGATTATACGGGTTGTTGCGGATTATCCGGGACGGCTAAAAAAAAAAAAAAAAAAAAAAAAAAGAGCTGAATACGGAAATGTGCTGGAAGACTGCTTTCTTCTCAACCCTTCATTCCCTAATGGACTCCTTCAGTTGAGGAGACTGGGTTTGACCACCAGCAGCTGAAAAAATTGATTGTTCATCAGAGAAGGTAACGTTTCTTTGGGGTGGGGGGGGGGGGGATCAGACTTTCACTTGATCTCCTGTTCCGTTCAGGTGCCAACACAGGTTTCAAAATTCCCCCTTTCACTAACGATCGTTCCTATTTTTGCAAGTGGACTCATCTTTTCTCAACCAGTTAGTAACATGACCCGGCTCCTATGTCAGGTATTTTCTCCCGTTCTGGAATGTGGGTTCAGGAGATGATTCATCAATCGTTACAGTATTAGTGCTGTTTAGGTTCACATGTGTTATACATTGTGTTCGTAGTATTAAGATGTCGAAACGCAAAAGAGTCGTTCTTAGTATAAACCAAAAGCTGGAAATAATAAATAAACCAGAAAATGGACATACAGTGAAATCAGTAATGCGTGAATATGAGATTGGTGATCAAACTGTGCAAGACATTATTAGAAATAAACAAAAATTACTCTCATTTTCTGTAAATTCAGATAGTCCAAAAGGAAATTTTATATTTTCTGTCAATTTTTCTTAATGTTCCATCAAAATTTGTATAAATTCAATTATCCGGGATATTCGCTTAACCGGGACGAGGCATTTCCCGATCATTCCGGTTAATCGATAGTCTACTGTATTTTCTTTCTTTTTTCTCTTAATCCTCCCTTCTAAAATTACATATAATGGATTTGCCTGATACATATATAAGTCAAAGAGACAAAGAAATGGTACATGTAAGGCAAATGAATTTACTATATTAGTAGATTGCTCTGCACCAAATATGGGGAACCCGCCTGCCCCTTTCTTGGGATGTTTAAGCAGTCTTACCAGTCATTTACAATTCGCATTCAAAAACTTTTATAAGATTAAGGCATTTTCATTCAGAATTTATATATATGTTCAACTATTGTACCGATGATTACGATACATTAGTGTCATTATTATATTTGAATAACATAAAGTAATATGTACAGTAGTTTTTTAGTCTGTTAAACTTTTAAACCCTCAATCTATAAAATACAATTCTCTATAAACTGCACAACATTTCAGAAGTCAGTAGTACTTTGTTAGTACTTTGTGCGTTTAAAAAATTTATATGTTATGCATTGCAAAAATGATAGCAAACTCTTTCTACATGGTATTTTCTTTTGGGGTTTTTATTTCTGCATGTTTAATCATATTATAGATGAAACTCATAATGACTAAAATAATATTTATTGAAATAAATTGATACATAAAAATTTAGTCCAATTAAATATTGTTTTAATACTATTGGCTTCTCCTGACACCTACGTTTTATTTGCTCAACCATGCTATGCATTGTTATTAATATTCTTCTTATATTTTTTCTTCAAATAGGCGAAGCACCATACATTCCTGAAGTCAGCAGTCCTAGTGACACATCAAATTTTGATGTGGATGAAACTGACTTGAAAGGCTCTGTATGTTATCAGTTGTCTTCATATAATATTGATATGGTTATCATGACTATTATTTTAAATTTATTATTAAATGTTTGTCTTTGTTTTCTCTCAGGATTCTGTTCCTCCTAGTTCAAACTCCATTTTCTCTGGACTTCATCTTCCATTTGCAGGTTTTACATATACATCTAAAAGGTAAGCTCTATTTCAACTTCTCAAGATGTGTACAAATACAAAGCAGACAAACCAGCAATTGGTTCTGAATTCAACTAGGCTAGTCCCAATATTCTTAACTCGGATAGTCCCAATAAACTTAACTGGTGGTTGTGCTTGATTGACGGTGTTGGTCCAGTGCTTCTAAATGCGCAGTAATTTATTACAAATCCATCTACCTTAATCAATTAATAACGCTACCGGGCTCGCTATCTATCGCTTATTTTTGCTTTAAGCTTTTCAAATCTCAGGCTAATCTTGAAATTAGGAAAAATGACTACTTCAATGGGATTGTTGGCACTTGGAATAGTTTTCAGGAGGCAACTGTTAATTGCAGTGGGGTAAAATTTTTAAGAAAGCTCTTGATCTTCATTGGCGATTGTTAAATTGACTAGGACCAGCCTTGCTGGGCCCTGTGCCTGTTGCTGGTCGGCTTTGCATTAACAATCCCAAATGAAGATCAAAATTCAAATTGCAACTAAAAAATATTTTCTTTGTGCAAAAAATAATTTGCGCAAAAAGATGGGGAGATGCAGGTCTATAAAATCTGATTCAAGTAAGAGGAGAAATAAAATTGAGATCTTTTGGCTTCCAGTATAAATTTTGGAATCATATTTAAGGTTTTCTTGTTTTCCGTAAATGGGGCAAAAAATGTTGCACATGGATTTAAACTAAAGTGACATCTTTCAAGTTTATCAACTTTTATAACTTAGGGTGTTGTAGTATCTTTTGGAAGAAGTTTTTGGCTCCAGGTATAAATTTTGGAGCCATATTTAAGGTTCTTTTGTTTCCTGTAAATGGGACAAAAAAAAAAAAAAATATTGCACGTGGATTTAAACTAAAATGACATCTTTCAAGTTTATTAACTTTTCAAACCTAGAGTTGAATAATATTTGTACCAGAAGCATATTATTCTTAGAAGTTAGTGTGGTCTTTCAACTTGGTCTTTGGAATCAAGGATTTTCCTAGAATTTAAATTGCATAAATCCCTGGGAAATTTTCAGTTCATATTGCCAATAATGGGCTGAAAGTTTAACAGACTTCGGAGGAAACTGCAGACTTGACTACTCTTGTTCGACTGTAATGGAAATGCTGGAGGAAATTAAGGTAAAAGGTGTGGTAAATATTTGACTTGGTAATATTGTGTATTGCCGTCCTAAGCACAAATCGATGTGGTAAGTTACTGCAGCTGAGTGCAAAATAAATGTAGAAGATTAAAGTTTGGCACTTTCATGTACTTGTTTCAAGCACCACTTTTTCAGAAATATTTTAAAAATATTTCTTATTAACATGTGGCCAAAAAACATTGTATTTATGTAAAATAAGTGACAAAGAACCATCTGGTGGCAATAACTGAATTTTGCCAAAAAAAATGCAGATAGGGCTTTTGTACTTAGTACAGCAGTAGTATGACAAAACCAAAAATATTCAATATAACTATACTTCTTTTGTGTTTGTGTTCCTGGGTGTTCAATTCTTGGAAAATAAAAAATCTTTTACTTTAAGCTAAAAATGAAGGCATCATTGATAACCCATGAATCAATCATAAATGCAGCAGAAATTTCCATAAGATGGTGGTAATACTTGCCAGCTGGGTAGCCTAGTAATAAGGCACTAGCCTCGTACATCCAGGTTTGTAGGGTCAAACCTGACCCAATTTGGTGGATTTTCAAGATATAGAAAACCGTCAGAGGTCATGTCGTATGATTATGCGGCATGTTAAAGATCCCTTGAATATCCGTTTGGCTGTATGCTCTCGGCTAAATTAAATTCCTAGTTCACTTTCATATCATTTGGAGCTCAGGTGCCTCCATCTAGGGTGAAACTGAGTGTCAAAACTCTGATGTGGCAACGGCATTTGCTGATAGGGGTGCTACTTGAGCAAATGGATGCCAGTTTCCGGGGGATGCACTAGGTCTACAAATGTTAGCGACCATATGCAGTACTATTAGAAGGAAAATAAAAAAAGAGTTGTAACAACTGTTTTCTTTCCTAATGTAATCAAAATTCTATTTGTTTTTTAGTAGAAAGGGTAAATTATTGATTGTATTATACCTCATTGCTTTATTACATGCCAGATGTGATGAGAGTATTAAGTAGTTAAGGCCTGTTGATCTTTCTCTCTCTCTTTTTGTAGTCGATATTTATTGCCACACCGTGGACACTGCAAGCAGTGTCCAAAAGGGGGGAGGAGGAATGATTCAAGGTGTCTTTTGCACAAAAAGTGGGATGAATCTTGGGACTAATTTGCTCTACACAATTAATTTAGCTTTTAATCATGTTCCAATGATAGAGAAGTTAATAGAAATTGTATTTCTATAGCAATTTAATAAGTTTTTGCAATGATATCTTTAGTGCATCTGCACACACTAGTAGTGTTTCTGTACTAGTAGTTGAACTTCCTCTGCAAAAAAGTTCATAATATTTGAGCATTATTTTTTAATTCAATAGGTTTTGCAACCAACATTGTGTCCAGTGATGTGATGTTTGACAATTTTTTTCCTCTTTCATGACAGTAGGCTTTCTGGATTTGGCATGCAGAACGGCATCGATTACCATGCAGAAGAGAACCACATCATTTATGAACAACGGATACAAAAATTGGAGCATGATAAGATGGATTTGCAACGGAGACTAAGAGGTATGTGCTATTTTTATACACTGAACACAATAATGCATTGTAAGTAATTGCTTATGTTTTCAGAACCGTACAATCCAAGAAATTGCACTATAAGGAAATTTTGAAATTTTATTTGCAAATTTATGCCTTGCAATGTTGCATTATTTTACTCAATTCATTCTACACATTATTATCATTATTGTTGTTCCTATTATTATTTTTTTTTAATTCTTTTTCTTTTTTAATTTTTGTTTGTTTATTTTATTTATTTTATTATTAGTGTTATTTGAGATGTAATGATTGCCACCAAAATGTATTAATGAATTAATACCTCAAAATTTTCCTCAAAACAATTTTCTCCATTACTTGCATGTGTCTTTTATTATTTTTCTAATCTGATTTACATTACACAAAGATTTACTATGCTTTTATATTGAATACTTAAATACTGTATTTATTACAAATGAATTGCATTCCATTTTTTTATTCGCAGAAATGTCAAAATTTTTTAAACAACAAGGAATAATATTTGATGGTGAAGACTATGGAAGAGGTAGGAATTCTACTGATGCAGAAAATCGGAAACTTCAAGATGAAATCAATACACTGAGGAAAAGGAAATCAGGTAATAACTTAGGCCTAAATAGCATGGAATATTATTTGTTTTTTATAAAGATTTATATGTTTTATAATTATATTTCAATGAGCATTGTTATGTATTGCTAAATTTTATTTTCCTTATATTAACAAAATTGATCACAATTTAATTTTGAGAAGAAGTATTCCATTTACTATCTTAAATACTGTTCATCCACTTAATGTTCTAAACTATTTTCTTCTTATTTTTTTATTTCATCAACAAAAGGAGGAATTATGTAATTTTAAAATTAAGTTTTACTATTAGTAACTAAAAGCGAGCTTATGACGTATGAAAAGAAAAATGTTTTTCAAGCGATTTATTGATTTCAATATTATTTTATACTAGATTTAATGCTTTATTTGTTTATGTATGATAATTATATACTGCCTTGGATTTAGCAAAAGATCTATTTTAAATAACTCTTTAGAAGCTCTTCAACCATTATACAGAAATTTGATAGCACCTCATTTGTATGCTGTTCAGTTTTGGTTTCCTTATGTAAAGAAAAGTAGTGCGTTATTACAAAGGATTCAAAGGAAGGCTACTGTTAATATGGGGATTTCAAATTTTGATTATGATTCTAGATTTAAAGTGTTTAATATCTATTGTCTCAAGCAGAGGAGTGTCAAAAGAACATGATTCAGCTATTTAAATTTATTAAAATGGTAAATATTGCTTGGCAGCATTTTTCCACAGAATTCAGAACCTGGGGTCATTGTTTTGAGTTTTTCAAATCCAGGCTAATCTTGAAATTGAAGTAGTAATTTTTCATACTACTTCAATAGGTTTGTAATCTTTGGATTTAATTTACTGGAAGCTGCTGCTATTTGCAGTGGGGCAGATAGCTTTTAAAGGGCTCTTTTCATTGCTGATTGATAAATTGACTGGGACTATGTAGATAGTGTTCCTACATATATAGGCGGGCCAGTGCATCCACCATTTTTAATCAGAGCATGTGTTCTTGGTTGTTTGTCCTTTTTGGTATGTAAAGCCATTTGGTGATGTTTCATTCTCTAGCATGTAAACTTTTTGCCATTTGGCGAGATTTGGTAATTTGGCATAGTGCCAGAAACTTCGCCCTGGTAACCCAACCTTTTCAACGATGAAAAGTTTGATCCAAATTGCCTGGTGCATTGACTCATATGTATGTATGTATATATATATATATATACACTGTTCATTTTCTTTCGCAGACCTACCAGGGTCGCACGGTTCCACTTCAGAAAGGGGTGATAGGTTCATGGATGGGCACAAGCTTATCTCATAGTTTATCTTTCTTTTTCTTCCTTGATGTTGCTGTCGTATCCTCGCGAGAAGCGAGGAAGAATGGATGCGCTGCTCCTGAGTCTAACGGGGCCCTTATAGGCAGGAGTCCGACTTCCGCCCCTTTGAAAGGTCTCTTAGTTTTTTGAACCAGCTCCCAGATGAGAGACCGTCACCTGGGGTTGGCACCCCCAGAGGTATCGTTTCACTTGGAGGACATTTGAGCCACGACCTATTTAACGTGCACCAGCTCCCTTTAGCGTTCACGGACACCACAGCAACTAGCTGCAAGAGGTAGTCACCCTCCCAAACACTGACCGAAGTCAATGTTGCTTCACTTTCGGTGTTTTACGGGAACCGAGCTTCTGCCGACTGGTCCACTGCGGGACTTCTTCCCCGATGTTACTTTAATTTCCTTTTTTTTTTAGTCTGTTTCGTTTGATGAGAGTCCAAATGCCTGGCGCTACCAAAAAAGTTTTAGCAGGGATTTTGAGTTTCTTTGCTTCATGCTCCGAATAATTTTAATAGATAATATTTTTTATCATTTTTTTTTTAAAAGTTATTATTTTTTTAATGTGATAAAAAAGTAAAAAGTGAAAAAAAACTGGAGTACTGGAGCGCAACAAATTTCTTTGCTCCTGCTTTTCTCCATCAGACACCGTTGCACCTTTTTGCCGAAGCCTTAGGTAGAGAGCGGATTCTTTGCTCTGGCTACGCTCCAAGTCGGAGAAAAATTTTGTTACTTCACTGCTCCGTGCTCCTGCTCTACGCTCTGCCCCAGATCCCTGTTTTTTTTTTGGGGGGGGGGGGAGAATTGTACCTATTTTTCCCCATATGGAAGTTTTTATTGTAGTTGGGGAAAGGCGAAAAAGAAGGGAAAATAACGTAAATTTCGGAGATTAATAATCTGCAACCCCTTTAAAATAATCATATTTTAAAGGAATCATATTTTAAAGGAATTAAAATCCCTCCGCCCCTCCCCTTGCCTACAATTTAATGCTTTATTGAATAAAATAACTTTGTTTTTACCAACACGCTTCCATAACTTCTCTTGAGCAGGGACGGTAGTGCCCGCAGGGGGAGGATCATGGTGCAAGTTGCGCCATCAGAATTTTTCAGGAAAAATTTTTTTTTGGAAGATAATTATTTGCTGTATGAACCGGATTCCTGATATCCGACAAATTTTTAAATAACTGGAATCTGATTCTGCCATTGCACGAAATATCCGGCATGCAAAATTTCATTACTAAAATTTAGTTAGCTAGCATGATTTGAAAACGTATCTAAATTACGAACTTACTGCATATTTGCAAGCTGTGGGCTGTGCGGTTTTGGTATTAAAATATGTACAGAACTTACAGGCTTAAAAAATTAGAGCCAGTTATTTGGTATATGTTCGTTAGGCAAGGGGATATTGAGAATACAGTACACGGAAAGTCATTGAACTGGATAGGAGGAGCGCAAGGCCGTAGCCAGAAATTCTTTTTCGGGAGGGGGGGGGAGGGGGCGCCCAGACTTTGAAACACTTTTTTTGAGGAAAGTTTCAGGAAAGAATATAGGCTAAATTGCGAAAAATTTCGTGATTTTGGGGTGGGGGGGGGGGGGGCGTGCTTGTGCCCCTCTCCTCTGGATATGACCGTGGAAGGAGGAGGACCGCTGATCAGGGATCTGGAGCAGCCCACTTTTTTGAGTCACTCTGCTCCAACTTATAAATAATTGTTCCGGCACCACTCCAGGTCCGAGCTGCGCTGTGCTCCAAACAAATTGAACAGATTGTATTATTTACCTCCTTTTTTTAAGTTAATTAATTTTATTGTCTAATAAAAAATTTAAATAATTTTTTTAAAAAATCGACCAGTGGAGCACAATAAACTTCTTTGCTCCTGCTCCATTTCAGTTTCCAAGCAAAATCTCGTTGATCCACTGATCTGCTCCAGATCTATGCTCTTGAGTAAAAAAGAAGTTTTGAAAAGATTTCAAATCATCATCGTCAGAGCGAGGGGCACGGGCCCCCATTATGCCTCCTTCCTGGTTGAGCCACTGATACTCCGGTAACTCATCCAAAACAGGCCAGTAAAATTTCCAGGGTTTCAGTTCGTACCATTAAAAAGATAATAAATATTTGAAGTTCAAGTTGAAATTATTTATTAAGAAAATTGCGGCTACATTGCTGAAAAGTTTTATATAATTTTCCAAGATCCACTTAGAAAGGGAAATAAAAAAAAAAACCAATGAAAAAAGAAAAGTAAAAAACATCCGCACAAACCCGCGCCCGTTAGGCTGAATTAATGTAGGGGAAAAAAAGAAAAGGAAAAAACAAAACACTCATCATAATGTCTCATATCAACCTATCACCCCTAATTCGATAAAATCAAGGCAGACCTGACGCATGCGCAAATTCTTTTATGGCTCTACTAAAAAATTACGAACAGGATAGTTGAACTTTCTTAATGTTAGTACGAAATCATGTTAATACTAAAACAAATGTTTTGTTCATTAAGTTTGGTTTACGCTATTTATGTACACTAAATATCTCGCACATATTATGAAGGCTAAAATACCAATTTCGTGTAAGACGAACAAAATTTCTGACCCATTCACGAAAATTTTTCTCGATTGCATATAATAATATTTTTTTTTTTACAAATTGTTGGTTATTTTGAGTCATTGTAAACTACCAAGTATGTATTTCGAATCATACGTTGAATCTTTCTGGGTAGCGAATGAAGCTCATGCAGGTGTTGGCTTTCGGACAGGTCAGTCTGCTCAGGGATCAAACCCTCTATCTTCGAATCATTCTTAAATAGTAGTAATTGTTTTTAAAATATAAACCTACATTTCTAATACTTTTTTTTACACAATTTCACTCATTCACGGTTGTTACGAATAACGGCTAATAGGAACAAACTTGCGAATGTTTGGGATTTCATATTAATCGAGTTCAACTGTATATAGTGGTCTTATGCATAGCTAGACCCAGAGCCTATTGCTTGTTATCACTTTTGTAGTTGTATGCATTACTTTCTATGGAAATAAACTCATAATATATTCATGCTGCTTTACAGAATTGAAGTGAAAATAAAGAAAAAATTTTGAGAGGCTTTGCAATAGTATTAGGAATAGCATTGAAATATTCTGTGCCCTAAAACAATTTAAAAAAAAAATTGTCAGTACTTATCCTTTTGTTGTTTTCACAAACCCTTGTACGGGGCTGTTCATAAATGATGTCATGCTTTTTTCCCATATATCTGACCCTCCTCGCCCCTTTGTCACATGTCACGCTATGTTGCATAATGCATGATGTCACATTTCTTGTTACCCCCTCCCCTCCCCTATCACACTTTGTCACAATTTCGCGAACCTCCTCCCCCCTCGAAGTGTGACATCATTTATGAATGATCCCTATCATTGTTTAAAGTTTAAAAAAAATATGTATCAGAGAACATGTCATGCATTTCTTTTGAAAGACATAAAATCTGAAACATTCCTGCGTAAAGTTTAATGTTGGTGATATGTTTCTCTCCATTAGAGTTGGAAGTTGAAACTAATAAATTAAGGAAAGAACAGAGAGATATTCTGTGTGGCAAACAAGAACTGGATTCCCTGCAGGACGAAAAGATATTACGCCTCCGAGAAATGGAGAAAGCTCTTCGTTACTCCAAAGCTGAGAAGGATGAACTGCATAGGGTAAAAACTTAAATTATTTCGAATTGCTTCTCACGTACAAAACGTGTGGCAGCAGCTTTTTTCACATACGTATAAATTGTGCATTTAATATCAAGGTTTTTTTCTTTTTTCAAGTTAATAAGTAAAATTGGTTCAAAATATTTTTAATGCTGTCATGTTTGTAGGTGACTACACAGTTGTAATGTTTATTTATTTATTTATTTTTTTGACAAGGGGTACTTTGCATCATGAAAGTTAAGGGGTACACTCATACTGAAATGTGTGGGAAACACTGCTGGTGAAAGAAAGAAAAATAATACAGCAGTACGTGGAAAAGTATTCAGGTTTACTTATCTTGCAAAACGAAATCCTGCTTGCATTTTCATAAATATAATGAAGATTTTTCGTGAAGTTTTGAAGTTATTTTGCTAAGGTCTACACTTTTTTTTAACTTTAACTGACATTAGTTTTTACATCTTGGTTGGTACTTATTGGTTATATGCCTCGCATTTTTTGCTCGCCAAAAATCATCAAATTTGGTGTCAAGGCGAGGTTATTAGATTTAAATAGCACAAGAATTTATTAGCTTTAAACAGCATGTTGGCAACATGTCTAATACCATCACCAATGTCAGGCATCTAACCAATAAGTACCGAGTTTTATATTGATTACAATGAAATTTGGAAGTAGTTTTTCACTTTTCTTAAAATTATGTTCTTTTTTCCTCCCAGGAATTGGTGGATTGCCACGAAAAACTGAAAATCCAAGCAAAAGAGCTTAAAGATGCATTAGGCCAAAGAAAACTTGCAATGGCTGAGTATGCAGAAGTCAGTGATAAGTAAGATTAAAAATCCATGTAAATATCATCACAATTCATCAACTTTCTTACACACAAAACAACATTCTCATTGGAAACACATTCTCAAGTGGAACCGAAGCATCACTGAAGCAATCGTTTTTTTTTTTTTAAAGAATGTCAGCACTTGTGCGCAGAATAAAATTCAGATTTGCATGCATGATAATGAATTTCTATGAAATTATGCTAAATGAAATAATTTCTGTAAAGTTTAATATTGGAAATGACTACATTGATGTTCGAACATATTATGCACATGTTTGATTGTTGCACTAAAAGATATCTTTTAGTTGTGTGCCTTCTTCCCTCAAAAGGACTGAATATTTTTCAGTTGTAATCATCTATACATAAATAGACGAAGACAAAAAAGTTAAGAACCATTTTCTCCCCTGTTTTTGAACCGATTTTCTTACTTTTTTTTGTTTAGTAGCTTAAAAAAGTTAAGAAAAAAACCATTTTCTCCCCTGTTTTTGAACCGATTTTCTTACTTTTTTTTTTTGTTTTAATTTTTTTTAAGTTTTTTAATGAATGAGGTTTCAGTGATATCAATTTTAACATTTTGAAACAGTTTATTATTAATTAATTATGTCCCTTTTCCTTTTGTGAGGCAAGCCTCATTAATAATTGTACTTCTATGTTTTGTTAAATAGCAGATGGCAATATGTCCTGGTTGAGTAAATTATTAGGTGATAATTATAACTCATTGTTAAAAAGAGTTTGTTGCTATTAAGCAGTAATATTAAATGCAATTAAAATAAGGGTTTGAGTGAAGGCTTCTCTGAAACAATGGGAGTGAAAAATGAGAATGGTGTATGGAAGCAAACATTTAACTTTTATTCAACTGCCACTCAACTTAGTATGAAACCGTCAGAAGTACAAGTGGCAGCATTTATGAACACAATTGGCTCTACAGTGCACAATGATTTTCAATAAGTTCGCTTAAAGTGTGGATAATCAAAATTAACTCGACCTCCTAATATCCAAATTTGATGAATAATACTTATATAATTGTATAAATAGCATAATAGTGTAATGTTTTTGATGCTTAATTTAATTATTATAGTCGTATTTGGACTTTACTGCAAACTCTGATTCTTAAACTATTATATGAAGAAACCACTGGTTTCAGCAACTTCAAATTTAATCAGGTATGCCCAGCCCCCAAAAACAGGACCACCCCAAAAAATTAACCTGAAATCCCTTGAAACCAACCCTTCTAAAATTTCAGTGGTACTTCGTCGTAACTCCCCCCCCCCCCCCCCCGCCTTAACTTTATTGGCGCCTCCGATTAACTGGACATCCCTGATTTAACTTTATTTCTGTTGAAATTGGTTTTCACTGACAAATTAATTTCCTAAAACGAAGCTACTATTCTTTTTACAATTTTGTGCTACTTATTTCCCCGAAGCGTAATTTGATCTAAAAAAAAGAGTTAAATTTCTTTTTTTTGGTCTCTCCCACTTATGGCTTTTTTCTTTTTTTTTTTTTTGGTCAGACCTTATTTCCCTACATATAAGTGAAATCATTTTACTAGATATAAAAACTCACAATGCTTACATGAAGTGGAATGAATTATAACTTAATGCTTTCAATTTGTTGCTATTACATAGCAATGAGTGTCATTAGTATTTATTTTATTTAACATGACAGTCCATTTTGACTACTCGAAATAATAATAATCAAGCAAAAATAAAATTGACTCGATTTATCATTTAATGACTTGGGCAAAATGAGGGTGAAAAGCATGAACCAAAAAATAACTGGATAAGAAGGTATTTAATCATCTTTAGGCAGAAATTTGATTTGAATTCTGATAGGTGTTAAAAAATACACTAACAGAGGCTAAATGAGGTGATTAAGTTTTATTTTCTGACAAAATTATGTTTTGAACAAGTTTTCCCTTTCTTTCTTTTCTTTTAGATTATCTGATCTCAGGGCACAAAAGCAAAAGTTGTCTCGGCAGGTACGAGACAAAGAAGAGGAGCTTGAAACTGCTATGCAGAAGATTGATATTTTAAGGCAAGACCTCAGAAAAGCTGAAAAATTTCGCCGGGAGGTATGTCTTTTATTGCATTCTTTATATAAAAAATGTCGATTGTTTTTAGGAGTACTATATAAATAAATGCAATTATAAGCAGAACCAATGAAGTTTAAAACGAAGTTCACTGGTGTCTTCAAATCAGTGAAGGGAATCCTCATCACAGTTTTGGTCTTTAAAGTCTTACTAGCTGCGACGCCGGCGTTGCACAGTCTATCTTAAATTATATTTTGCAAATACATCGATGCCTCATCAAAATGCTAGAAACGTTGATTATCATTTTTTAAAAATTTGTTTAACGATGGCAACTGCATTGATTTGCTTGTTCACACGGCAACTATAACAATTGTTGAAAGGATGCAACAATGCAAATAAAATAAAACGGTCATCATCTGGGTCAAATAAAATTAAAGTTAATTACCGTGAAAAAATAATTTCAAACTACAGAGAAAAACGCTTATAACTTCTTTCCTAGTTAATTTAGAGGCTTCCAATTTTGGCGCAAAGGACAAAACTCTTTCTAGGATAGTTTTTTACGGGCTTTTCAATAGTATTAAGCTCGACAGGATGCGGTCATTTCTTCCGGTAGAAAAGGACTATTTTATGCAATTTTTGGAACTCCACTCCAATTGGTCTTAGCATGATGATATATAGCCTATAGCCTTCCTCCATAAATGGGCTATCTAACACTGAAAGAATTTTTCAAATCGGAGTAGTAGTTCCTGAGATTAGCACGTTCAAGCAAACAAACTCTATAGCTTTATAATATTAGTATAGATTTGTCTATTATTTTTCTCTTGGTTCGAAATTGGAATGTAAACGTTAGGCGTCATTGGCCCCTCTAAGTTTTTCTAATTTTAGTCCCCAAAAATGTTCTGGTTGGCATAATTTTTAAATAATTCAACTTGTTTAAGCTGAGATATCAAATGATAGCTGTTAAGACAGTTGTGTATTTGTTGGAAACGTATCCCTAAACATCACAACCTTACTGAGAAAATTATTCTAAGTAAAAAAAAAAAAAAAATTCTATTAGCAACTGTTGAGAAGTTGGCACATTTACTTGAATTTATGCATCCATATAATTGTTTATCTTAATTAACAGTTAATGAAAGAAAATATGAGTTAATCCACTATTTTTCAAGCGTTATACTTCATTTGTAAGTAAAAATTCACAAGCAAAAAATTTGAAGGTCGTCACAGGTATTGAAAAAAAATCGAAACACAGAAGATTCAATGAAATATTTATTTAAAAATATAATTACTCATATTAAAGTTATAGGTGGGAAATAGATGGATAAAGTTATAGATGAAGATAATAATGACTGGGTAAAAAATTGCAGTCTTGAAACTAAAATTTTTATAAAAAGTTAGGTGTAAAAAATGACTACTGGATATGTAATCCTAGTCATCAAACAGAAATTTTTAAGTCAAAATACAACCAACTACCTCTAATTTCAAACCTTGACTTTTCAGGGTTTTTTTTTTTCGTTCAATCATGAGAAGCAATACAAATACAAAAGATAGCCAGTAACTAACAGTGGATTTGTTATTTGTTAACTTTTCCAGCTAACTATCAATTTTTGATGAAGATAAACGCCCCTTCAAATCCTTTCAACCCTGTTCACAAGAGGCTAACTATTGCACATGTGCTAACAATCATATTCTAATATTTTGTCCTTATTGCAAGATGAGCCTGTTATTTTAAAAGCATCAAATAATTAGTTCTGGTTCTGTCTTTTGTGTAAAAGGTTGACCTAACAACATCTTCCATTCTAATGAATGAGAAAAACTAAATCATGTATCCTTTGACCTCTATACATATTAAACTTTTTATGTCTGCAGTCATAAACTAAACCTTAAAGTCCACATGCCAAGTTTGTAGGCCTCGTTTGACACAAAAATTTTCATTTCCACGAAAATGTCGCTTAAATGAATTTTAAGCTAAGTTCTCCGAAAAAATTTGAATTGGCATGACTTGAAAGTTCCTAAAATTGCACACTATTTTTCTTCAAGCTGTTCATTTTTTATGCAGTTTGAAGCTCGGGTAGAAGAGGCGCAATCGGAGGCCACCAAAGAAAGGAGGTTACGGGAAAGAACGGAAGAATATGCTCATCATTTGGAAGATGAAATGGAGGCATTGAAGCAAAGGCACATTGGCAGAGCACCTAGTCCTGTTCATTTAGAAACTCTGCAGGAAGTAAATAGGTACAGTGTATTGTTTTTTTTTCTTTTCATGTGTATTCTATTTAATTTTTGTAAACATTGCACTGACTGTTTTGGTTTTCACATGAAGAATAACTTTGGGAATAGAATGCAAAATTTGTTAGGGCTAAGAATAAATTAGTTTGTAGCAGAATTCATGGTAGTGTTGTAGAATTACTCTTAAAATATGTGCAAAATACTAATGTATTTCAATAATTATGGGGATATTTTTCTCATCTAGTAAATAATAAAATTCTCTTTGCCAATGATGATTTGTGAAATACTTTTGTTTGAGAGTATAGATCAGTAGGTTATGGTTGCAAAAAATATTATTTAATTAGAAGTAAAATATTTATATCTTTGAGGACGTAATTAACCAGAAAACCAACGCTTTGTTCACAGGTTACAAAAAATATTGTGTCCATTTGTTTTGGGTTACAAGGAATTTCTTTATCAGTTACAAAGCTGGGAGTTCTGTGATTGGATTACTTGCATTCTTTTCCCTGCAGCAAAGATAAAAAAAGAGAAAAAAGAAACAGCCAAAGTATGGGGAATAGAGAAAAATGAAAATGAAAAATTAGCTTTGTTAAACTATTTTATTTTCATTATTTTGTTACAAATTAATATATAAATTTTCTTTTGATGAAAGGTTTTAAAAAAACCTCGCCATCACCCGAAAAATTTGCATTCATGCTTACAAATGTCTTGAGATTATAACTACATCATTCAGTGGGTAAAACAGTAGTTTTGCTCTATAAATACTTTTACTTTTACACATAGTGACTTAGTTTCTTTAAGTATGTCTCCTTAATTTTCACTTTGAATATATCCTTTAACATCTTAATGAACTACTTTGCACGAATCTACATTTGACAAGATGGACCTTTTTTCAATAAAAGGAAATATAAAGTTGGGGGAAATAATGTAAAGAAAGAGTAAGAGATTAAAAGAATTAAAGATTGTACCAAATATAGATGGTAACGAAAATTTTTTAAGGCATTTTGGGGTATGAACACTCAAAAGAAAATTATAAAAACATAACAAAAAAGTAAACTATTAGAACAGATCATAAACACGAATTGTAGAACATCTTCAGTGTAATGGAATGGCTCAAAATGCTTGTTTTTTTGTGGCCAAGTTAATATGAATTATAGAGAATATTTAGCATCTGGAGAATTGTTAATGCAAAAATTGAATATTTCTGTTTTATTGCCAGGTTAAAAGTTGAGCTAGAAAGAATGGAATTGCAGAAGAATGAAGCTTTGACAGAACAACAAACGAGGCATCATGTGGACTTGACAAGTCTACATGAGCAGCTTCAGGAAGCAGATTTGACTATTGAAGCAATGGAAAGAGAGGTGACATGGATGCTTCGTATCTTTTTGTTCCTTTGTTAGGGGTCATTCATAAATGATGTTACGCTTCAAGGGGAGAGGACGTTTCAAGAAATTGTGACAGTTTGTGACAAGGGACAAGTTATTGACATCACTCATTTTAGTTTCTTTAAAAACATTTAAAATCAGCAAATTAAATTTAAGTTTTTTTGATTTTCAAAATTTGATTTTAAAGTTGCATTGATCGTTTTGTACCGCACACACCGATGCTGGTTAAGGTTTAAATTACTTCTTGTAAAAAGTTTGAAAGGAAATTTTCTTAGGAATTTATCCCTTTAAGAAAAAATGGCGTGGGTCATTTTTTCTGAATTCGAATAATTAATATATTTTACTGTTCTATACTAATTTATCTTTTGTGTTGTGAACCCTAACCTCATTTTATACAAATTAAGTACACATGTAATCATTATTATTATGTTCACAAATCTCATTAACAGCTCAAATATAAAATTTGAAATATAAGCTGTAACGCTGTGCATTGTTTCTGAACTGTAAGTACATATGCTTCTGCGATATAGCATGACATGTGACAAAGGGGGTAGGGGTATAATGAAGTGTGTCAAAGGGGGGAGGGGGTAGAAAATATTGAAAAAAAAGCATCACATCATGTATGAATGGTCCCTTTTGCATTTATATTTATTTTCAAAATAATATTAAGAGAAAGATTTATCGCTAACAGATTATAAAAATTTAACTATTCATGAATATCCAACAGATTGTTGAACATTGGATCACAGATATAACTTTTTGAAATTTGTTTTTCTCAATTTTAACACATATTCCTGAATTATAATCAAGAGGGAGCCTGACAATAGCATCAAAGAAATTCAGGAAAAAAGTGTTCATGCACATTAAAATCATGTCATTTCTTTATAATAAGGGTTTTTGAGTTTCCTTTTTTAAGTTAAAAGAAAAAAAAGCTATTCAGTCATGGTTTTTAAATATTATTATTTTAATTTTATGAATTTTTTTAGCATATTGTACTGTTTTACCTTAATAAAGTTTTTTTTTTTTTTTTTGGTCACTATAATTGAGAAATTTCCATATTTTTAAAACCAACATGCAGCAAGAGTTACTGTTAATAATATTAATTTCAATAAAAACTTTTTAAACAGTTAAGCAAAAAAAAAAAAAAAACATTTTTGAAGAAAAGTACTCTGTAAATGCAGAGTGAAATAAATTGGCTCAGTCAGTAATCATATTAAATAATCCAATAGACTTAATTAACTCAGCAATAAATTGATTGTTTTATTGTATTTGATCAACAACGTAATTTTAGAAGATACTTTAGTTAGTAAATGATTTAGAATTTTGTATTTTTGCTCAGCAAACCTTTCATCTGAATTGATGAAGTTAAATTTTTGTTTTATGCTATTATGGTATGATTAAAATAAATAAATGAATAAAGACTCTAAACTGAATATATTTTAACCTTTTACAGAACATGATATCTCTTTCAAAAATAAATGAAAAGTATAAAATTTATATATTAAGCATAAGATGAATTTAAGTCAAGTATTTATTTAGTAAATTTATTAATTAGAATGTTACTGTATTGAATTGCTTTTTTTTATGCTTTCTCTTATACCTTCTAGAACTGAAAATTTAGCTATGATTTTGTTTGTACTGGTGCTTTGGTATTATGTACTGCTTTTAAATTATCAAACATAGAAAAAACAATGCAATTAGCATTGTATGGTTCTGCAATATCAACACAACACCAAATGTATTTTGGCTATACTATTAAATTTTAGTATCCAATCTCTGAGAGCATAATGAAATTCAGCGTAAAGCTATTAAAATCTTAATAATTTGTCAATAATGATAGTGTACATTTACAATTGTAGTTTTAGTCTATCTAGTATTTTGTAAGATATTACATTCTTATAATTAATATTAAAAAAGAAAAAAGACACATCATTTTTGGGGGTGTTAAAATATGTATTTTTATCTTCCAGATCATGTCTCTCAAAGAGAAAATTGAAGTAACTCGTTCCGAAAGGTAGGCACGCTTTCAGAGTTATGAAGCAATAATTAATTTGCATATTGTCTATGATTAATTAAATAAAGTAATTATATTTTGAAATTTTATGCAGTAGTATGGAAAATAATGAAATCCTATCTGAATTGAAAAGAGTTCATGAAAAAGAAAAAGATCTTTTGCAAGAGGAAAATAGGAAGCTTGGGCAAGAAATTGATAGGGTAAGTTCAAATATTTCTAACATAATTCAATAAATATTTCTCATGTTTTAATTAGAATTGATAAATTGTTTTATTCCATTATATCACACTGTTTTATAAACTGTTCCTTATAACTGCCTTATGAAATTGTTGTGTTATGTAATTTTCACAAACAAAAGCTTGAAATTATATAATTGCATTTAAAAAATTAGTTTCTTTAAAATTCGCCAAACAGGTGAGTTTTTAGGATATTTCCCTTAATGTTTTAAAAATTATTATGTACTTTTTATTAATTAACTATTTTTTTAAAAAAATAATGATGCTGAGAAGAGGATTTTTTTTTATGTTCCACATCTGAAGTGAAATAGTTTTATATTTCTTTTCATGCATTGTTTTAAAACATTCACAAGAAAAATTCTTTTATTTGTTTGGAAAAAATACATTGTCATTGTTTTAGTACAGTGCCATCCACTTATCATCAATCATGCACTGTTGAAGCCATATGGATTTCACTTATCAGTTTTCTACATCCCTCTTAAATTTTGTTGACATCATGCCATTGTTGATTGATTAATTTTGAATAGTTTAGAAGTTGCACAATTGATTTGGGTGCAGTGGTGTAGTGCTGAAAAAAGAAGGGCGGGGGGGACATTTTAAGCTTTTGAAATCAAAAAGTCTAACTCTTGTGTTAAAATTTTTAAAAAGTTGGTGGAGGCTTGTGGTAAAATAAAAAAGTAGGGAAACAGTGTCCCTCCTCACAACTCCACCACTGATGTGATGCCATTCTTGTTCATTGGCAATTCCAGTTTTACATGCTACAAATTTGTCCAATTTATGTACCTTTTTTGCCATAAAAATACTGTTTTTCTCTCCCCCCCCCCCTGAATATTTTATTCAAGCAGTTATTATATTTATAAGGAGAGATAAATAATTTAGTGTTTTAAAGAAAAAGTGAACTTATTATTATTATTAATTAATTTATTTATTTTAATGTTAGTACATAATTTTTAAGGCATTTTGGCTTGGGTATAAATAGTTAATAAAGTATATTTAATACTGTAATGAAATATGGAAACTAATGTGATCATTTTTATACAATTCTTTTAGCTATCTGAAGTTGTCAATAGACAATTAGAAGACCACAAGAGGATTGATGATGATGTAAATAATTTGAAAGATAAGAAAGATTCCATAGCTCAATGGGAATCTCAAGTTTCTGAGATAATTCAATGGTATGTGTGTCATCTGTTATTAATGTTTTTCACAATTAATGAAATTACAAATGAACTAAACTAGTAGAAGAATTTAAAGTCAAATTTCACTATCATCCGTACTCCTGTTCGTTTCTAATGAATTCATGACAATGGATTCAGTTGTAGATACTCTTTCCAGATAGCTTCTTTGTTTAAGATTTCACTGGCATCCGTACTCCTGTTGGTTTCTAATGAATTCATGATAATGGATTCAGTTGTAGATCGACTCTTTCTGGATAACTTCCCTTGTTTAAGATTTAAATAGCAGACAGCTGTAACTTTTTGTCATTTTTTATGTTTTACTTTTAAACCAGTTTGTATTCTCAGTTGCTGATAATTGAAATGTTCAGTTGTTGATAGTTGAACATTAATATGTACTATTGGTATGTAATATAAATAAGAAATTATCTCTTTTTTCTGGAATGTAATTGTTTGTTACATTTTCTGTTGGGAAAAATAATATTGCCATACATCAATTATGTTACAAATATATTCTAAAGGGTCATTCACAAATGATGTTTTGTTTCAAGAGGGGGGCAGGGATTCGGCTCAAAACATTGTGACCGTTTGTGGTAAGGAAGGGGAAGAGGGTAGCAAGAATGTGACATCACACATTTTTTTTAAAATAAAAACATTTAAAAACAGCAGAATTAATATTTTTACATTATTTATTTTCAATTCTTTTTTTTTTTTTTGTATCCTCATTAATTTTATTTTGTATCTAAAACATAGATGCTGATTAAGATTAAAATTAATTTCTAGTTAAAAGTTTAAATACAAAAAGAAATCTTCTTGGGCATTTACACTTCTACAGCAAAAAAGCACAGGTGATCTTAAAGAATTTGAACAATTATTTTTTTCTATCATATATTAATAATGTTTATTTTATTTATTTATTTTTTGTAAACCTGATTCCCATTTTATACAAATTAAGTACACGTATATATTCATTGTTGTTGGAAATATGATCCATAACATAGTGTTTTCCAAACTGCAAGTACATACGCTTATGCAATATAGCGTGAGATGAGGCAATGGGGGGTTGGAGGAACAGTGACATTTTGTGACAAAGGGGAGGAGTGGGCACAAATATACTGAAAAAAAAATGTGAGATCATTTATGAATGGCTCCTAATGTATTTATTAAAAAATGGTTGTCTATAAAAATGTAATAAAATTTTAATTTCTGTCTCAAAAATGTCATTTCTTTGCTCTTTTTTTTTTAAGCAACACAATAACTTTTGTGAAAGATTTCCAAAGTTCTTTTAAATAATGTTTCAAAAACATTTCTATGCCCAATTTTATATTTTTTCGTAGCAATTCTGATGAAATTGTAGTGCTAATATTTGAAAAAATATTTATGATAAATATGAAAAAAATGTTTTTAAAGGGTTAGTGATGAAAAAGATGCTCGAAGTTACCTTCAAGCTCTTGCAACAAAAATGACCGAAGAACTAGAAAGTATGAAAAACAGTGGACTAACACCTGCAACGGCTGTAAGTTTCAGTTTTGAACTTTTGTTTATTTTAATTAGAAATTTTTGATACTTATGATTTAATATTTTTTATATTCATTCATAACAGATTTTATTAAAATTAATTATTAAAAGCATTTTATTAAAAGTATTAATACAGTAAAACCCGCTTAAGAAGTTTTTCAGGGGGCCAAGAGAAAAAACTTATGCGGGAAAATTTCTTAAATGGGTAGGCTCTATGTTTGAAAATGAATATACTGTATGATATTTAGAGATTATATTATTTTATTATATGACAATATTTAAATTAGACAAAGTAAACACCCCCCCCCCCCCGCACCCTCCATACAAGACTCTACAAACATTCCTTTATCCCTTTATCAGTCATCATTGTTCTTGTGACAGCGGACTAATCCACTCTGCCACCTGTTTTCCTGGAACTTTTGCTGTTGAGAAAAGGGTTATCCTTCAGTAAAAGCTGACCAAAACAGCTTTTCCAAATCATTTTCTGATCTTTTTCCCATTAAAAAGAAAAATAACTACATAGATTGAAAGAAACATGAAAAAAAACTATAGATGTCTAAAGTGTCGTTTGAAAGAAAAAATTTACCAATATGAAAACTCATTAAGTGGGAAAAATATGAAATCAAAACTTTTTAAAAGGGCTATTTTAACATTCGGGAGATGGGGATGAAACTGGTATTGGAAATTAAAAACTTCTTGAATGGAAAACCTTCTAAAGCAGAAACGTCTTAAATGGGTTTTACTGTATTAGTGAAAATCAAATATTTCATTTATATTTTAATGTATTCCACGAAAAATGAGATTTCTTCTTTTGCTTGAGCTTTAATTTTTTTTCCAGGAAAAGAACTGGAGGAATAGGCGGTCTCAGAAACTTGAAAAGATGGAGCTTCTCAACCTACAATCTAGTCTAAATAGTGAAATTCAAGCAAAACAAGCAATTGCAGATGAGCTTAGCAAAGTTAGAGCTGAAATTGTGGCTGTACAGAAGTATGGCTCTTAAGCTTTATTTTCAAATTATTGTTGAGCTAAATTTAAATTGCTCATTTTGTCTAAATGCATTAGAATACGTATGAAAAGTACGCTCACTCATATAAAATAATTATACAAAATGTGTTCAACGTATGATTTCCTTAAGAATATTTAGGGTTAGCAGTGGAGTTATAGAAGACATTAAACTTAATTATAGAAGTAGTTAACATTGCAAAAGGATTAGTACTTTAGGTTAAGTACTCAAGTAAATACGCTATTAGTAATCTCAGCATAATGTGGTCAGTGATAAACTTAAGCATTTTTAAAAAGTTTACAATAATGTAACCTGTATAAAATGATTTATAGATTTAAGAGTTATTTTTGCAGATTTTTGTAAAACTACTTTTTCAAAAACAATTTACTCAGAGATATTCATGTTCTAAAAGTTGTTTGTTCTAAAATTTTCTATTTTGTAACAATTTGGGTACTTATCCATTATCCTGGTGCAAATCTCGCCAAGCAGACTTTGTGGCGACAGCACTTGCAAAAAGTTACCAGCGGCAATATTCCGTTTGAATTTGGTTGCATCATTATTGGCGACTTTATCGCTTGTGATAATGGCAAAGTACCACAATTTGTTACCCTTATTATATACTTGTGAATATTCTTGGAGTAAAGTGATTTTTTTTTTTGTGGTGAAATTTCCAGATATGTGTACCTGCTGGAAGGTTAAATTGAATGGAATGCATACCAGTTGATGTTTAACATCTTATTAATTTTTTTTAGAGAGTTGAAAGAAACAAAGCAAAAAGTTGATAGACTTAAGAGTGAGTCATCCAAGAAGGAGAGCCTCATTAGAGATTTACAGCAAAAATTGGACTCTGCTGGTGATAACTGTAAGATTCTTGGCATTTATTTCAACAATTCTCCTGTCATTGTCAGATTGTCATGAAATTTTATGCATTTTTTATAGCACATCATTTTTATTTATTGGTTATCAATGAATAAGATTTAAGAGAAACAAATTATCAAAAATACTGCATACCTATGTTTCATGACTAAAAAAAACCCCTTTTTCAATGTGAAAAAGTCTTGAGCCCCTGGGTACTAAGCAGCCAATGTAATCATTGTGACTACTTCTTAGTATTCAGATTCTTAAAGTTTGTTCTCTCTGATAAAGGAGTTTTTTGTA
Organism: Octonoba sinensis; assembly: GCA_038502835.1. Taxonomy (NCBI): domain Eukaryota; kingdom Metazoa; phylum Arthropoda; class Arachnida; order Araneae; family Uloboridae; genus Octonoba; species Octonoba sinensis. Next base: position 83,262,338 of record CM076605.1, on the reverse strand, counting down.
CCCTGAAATATGTATATGCCATATTTTTTACAATTTGTACCATACAAATTTTGTTTCATTAATTCATCATTTCTCCAATTGGGAATTCCAACGCCTACCTGGGAATATAAAAGGGGTCACAATCTGACGAAAAAGTAAGAAATATAATTTTAAAAGTAAAGTAGCATAAATTATAATCAAATGTTACTTAAGTATTGTAGCATGGCAATTGCAAGGCTTTTTTCAAATATATTTTTGGCTTTTAATAGGGGCACCGTCATAAAAAGACTGAGAAATGATGTATTAATTTTTAATTTATAAGAGAGTAATATCTGATGTATTAGTGAAATACATTAATTCTCCCTTAGCAACCTTTATGATTGTTACTCTTACAGGCTGGTAAGCAAGCACAGAAAGAGGAAAATTAAGGAATAAAATTTAACCAAGCCTGTTAAAAATAAGGAATTGCATACACTAAATTAAAGCTATTGCTTGGAGTATGAAAAGTCTCCAAAAATTGAAGATGGGAATGATATTAACAGACAAAAAATCGAAAGTGTGGTTAGAATTCCAACAATGTTAAACAATACTTGATTTTTCCAATTGTTGCTTCTGCACGTAGCTTTTGTGCCCTTTCAAGCAAAATTTGAAAGCCCGTTTAGTCTGGCAAATGTGAGATACTGCAATTATAATTAATGTTATGAATTCCATAACTGTTAAGTGGATAAATAGGATCCTTAAGGGAAGAGAAGGACATTTTTTTAACCGGAGAGAATATAACCTAGAAATGAAAACGTTTCAAAATTTTCGTCACTTTATAACTAATGGAAGGAAAAACTGCAAAAACAACCCAATTCTTAGTTGAAAAAGTTTTTTTTGATAGTATTAGTCCATGTTTTAAAAAATATTGTCTGAATGAATTTTGCTTACTTAATTTACAATTATTTCTTCAGTTTTAAACAAAACAAATCAAAAATTAAAAATGAATATACATATTGTTCATACCAGGACTCGAATTTAACGGTCCTTAGTCGTATCTTGCAACTAAAAACTCCCATTTGACGATCGCGATTTCACATCCAGTCGTCACTTTTGATGCCTAACCTTCATAAAACTTTTAGTTTGACTACAATAATTTTTCACCAAGTCGTCATTTTATATTTATTTATATTTTTAAATCTAGTATAACTTTGTACAATTATATTTTTATACACACATTCATCTAATCTTCTGTATTTTGAGTTTTTACAATACCTAGGAAGCCTATCGTAAATTCTTGACTTTCAAATTTTTTAATCGTGAATTTTTACTTACAAATGCAGTTTTGTGAGTAACACTACATTGTAAATAACACTTGAAAAAATAATTAAGCCAATGAACTCCTATTTTATTTTACTATGCACTGATGAAAATAAACACTTGTATTGGATCATAAACTTAAACAAGATTACCAACTTCTCAAAAGAATAATTTTAAAATTACACCTAGCTGAACATTTTCGGCAACTAAAACAAAACAGCTAGGTTCCAATTGACGCCTAATTGTTGCATCCTAATTTCGAATCCTGCTCAGACCTCTCATAGCAGTTAACTTGTATGAAAAACTATGAATTGTTTTTATGCAAAGTACTTTTCAGATGCCATCGAAATAAGTATCCTCCATAATTTATGTTTCTTTCTCAACTTACTTAACAGATCAATTTTTGAAAAATGCTTCTCATCGCCTCGCTCCGAGTGAAAGTGGGGACTCGGCAGGAGCAGGGGACGAAGCTGATGTAGAAGACAATCAGCCTCCCTCTGTAGCCAGCAGCAAGTCTAATGTCTCTGACAACAGTGGAGTACGTATACTTATGACTTTCTTCAATGCAGGGTTTTATAAGGCCTACTGAATTCAAGGGTTACTTGATTGCAGTAAGAAGTATCAATCATTAACTCCATTCTTCATTGGTTTTTCTTTAAAACTCGGTATGTGCCAGGGCTCTAAACCAGAATTATTTTAACATTAATCTAAATCATTAGAAATTACAGTACAAATGAATATTACAAAATAAGTTGTTACAAGTCAAACTTGCAAAATTTAAATTGTATTTGTAGTTCTATTGTTGACATGCATGTCCATCAACATGTCTTGTTCCCTTGGTGTGGAACAACCAGTGTTTTATTGCTGCTGAAGGCTCAAAATTATCTGTTTTCTACAACATCAATCACAATTATCATTAGTCAGCTGATTGTCTGAGTAGACAAACTGCAACAAAGAGGGCTTTTTATTTGATTCATGGCACTAAATCCCCTCTAGCGTGCAGATGTGCTAGGAGAAATGCAGAGCATAATCTCCACAAGTAAGAGAATATTTATAAATAATTCCTGCTTACTCCTTAAAATAAATTTTGAGTTCTGGTAAGGATGTGGTGATTTTTCAATAAAATACGAAATAATAAAGTTTTGGAAAAAAAAATATTTGATTAAAAATTACATGCCCTGCTGGGCATGTAAGGGTAGAAGATTCATGCCCGATTGGAATTTTTACATGCCCGGGCATGTCCTGCAATATAATATTCGAGCCCTGGTATTTACTGAATTTTTGATTAATTGCAGTAGCTCTCCACATACTTTCCACTCGCCAATTGCAAGGAAAGTTAATTTCCCCCCTCAAATCAGTGAATAATTTTTTTTAAAAAAGAAAGGAAATTAGAGACCAAAGTGTGTGTTTCTTTTAGTGATTGACAGAAATGCTAATTACGTTACTAATGGTTAATTGCGAAAGGGTAAGTAAATTTTCCCCCTCAAATGAGTGAACAAGTTTTAAATTTAAAAAAGAAAGAAAATAGAAACCAAGGTGGCGTCTTTCTTCTTAGTGGTTTCAGAAAAGCCAGTTAAGTTACTAATGGTTTGTTTCTCAAGGAACATTTATGGTGTAAGTTTAAATCATCTTTATTAACAATGACAGACATGTATTATTTCATTTCCATGATTATATAATTGTGATTTAGATATAGCTAGGCAGTTAACAAGTCAATCAGTCTTGTATTTTACTTATGATGTTTATGAATATACTTCTAACTAATTTAGATAGCACTTTATGCTAGATTTTGAGTTCAATGTTTTCCCATATCATGCTTAATATTTTTACTTTTTTTGTTAAAAAAAATCGACAAGTTTTTACAATGTGTTTTATTTAGTCATTTTATTTATACATTTTAGAAAATAACTTTTAATAATATTAATTTCATATGTGTTTGTACAGGAAATGGTATCTGCCCCAGTCTCTCCCATAATAGACACTAGGCCTAATGCTGTCCTCCCTCCAAAGGTAATATCTTTGTTTATGTAACTTTTTTTTAATTCTCTGTAAAATTAAGTTCACTGTTTTAGCATTTTTCATTTTAACCAGTGAAAGAATGTGTGCTAAAACCAATCAGTTTAAATTACTTAAATATTGAAAGGGATTACTTTATTTTATGTTTAAAAATATAAAAATAAGGATAATCAACCATAATAAAAATAAAATTTACTTATATCTTTATAAATTCGTTTAGTTGATCAAAAAAGTGCTTTTATGCTAAAACCATGCATGTCTGAGATGAATGGAAGCTGTTTCTATTAGAAAATTGTAGACTATTCAAAATTTGTCATTATGTCATTAATGATTGTTACATTTTATTTATATGAGAGGTTAACATCTCAAATGCTTTTAAATATTGGTACCCAACTGATTAATGACTTCATTTAGAATTCCTGACAAATCTTGCTCATTCCCAAAATATGCTTTTTCCCAATTCATTTTTTTAAAAATATCTTACAGAAGTTTGAATGTCCTTTGATGCATGCAGGGGGGCGAGATACCCGACTTGTTTTCTAAAGCAGTAATGAGTTTTTGCAAGCACCCGTTATTTATTTATTTATACCTCATCAATCATCAATGTACCTACCCTGACGACCGGAAGTGGTGATTGAGAGGAAAAGAAAAAAAGAACAAAAAGGGAAGAACCAACTAGCTGAGTATTGCAGAGCATCTGATGTTATGTATACAAATTTTGAAATATAGAATACAAAGCATTTTAAAAAAACATAGTAAATAACAACAGCAATAATAATAATAAACGACATAAATATGATGAACAAAGAAAATAAGGAAACTTTGAGAGCTGCAAATGAAAGTCCTATCGAAATTGTTACATAGGAAGTTGAAAGTCATCTCCACGAGTGTTTAGGAGGAGCATAACTGCATGCAAAGTTCTTTACAGTTACTGAATGAGATAAAATATGGATGGGCCATTTCACAGTATTTTGTCCAAACGTAGAGTCCGCTACATGACACTTTTTTTGTTATAACTACGTAAATTACAGTTTAATTATTACCAAATTTTATTTTCAAGTAATGTGTTGAGCACATTATTTGAAAATAAAATTTACTGATAATTAAACTGTAAATTACGTAGTTATAACAAAAAAAGTGTCACGTTGCGGACTCTACATTTTTAGAAAATACTGTGAAATGGCCCGGTTGAAGTTTTTTTTTTAAAAATGCTATTAGAATCATATCTGCAATATAAAGACCTGGTCTAAGGACACTTGAAAATGTAATGATCTGGAGTACCGGTTGACTGCACCGGTACACATAATGGTGAATTGATTATATATGTAAATATGAAGGAAAAAAAATATGTGCATTGAGAAATTACTTCTGATGGATGTTTTAAGCATGGCTTCAGCTTAAGCTTTCATGCAAGCACTCATTTCACCATATAACCACTAAATGCCTTACCATTTTGAAACGTGAAAGATATGATTGTGTATTTACCGACACATTTTTAGTTGCATTACTTCAATACTGAAAACTTAACATCATTGTATAACAAGCATACTACTTATAGGTGCAAATTATGTTTACAAGAATAAGCTCTACTAAAACTTTATAAATAATGCCCTGTTTCAAAAATAATAGTTGAACATTTCTGAAATAATTGAACTCCCCCCCTCCCCTCACCTTATTGTCCTTTCCATACCAAACTCTAGAAAGTGTTAATTTTATTGTTAAGGTCTTTTTTTTTTCAATTAAGTTGAGAAAAAAAGGAATTAATTTGTGAAATTTTTTTAATGACATTTCATTATTGTTTGTAACATTATTTGATTGAAAAAAAAGTTTGTATATCTGTACCTGGGAGCCATAGTATTTTGGGCCCATTTTTCGAGTTTTTTGATGAAGTTAAAAAATAAAAATTTTTAGTACTGTACAGCTAGACTTTTCCTTTCAAACCTTAGAATAAAGATGTCCAATGGAAGTTTTAAAAGTTTTGAACCCTCTTCATTTAACTAGTGGCTTTGTCGTCAGTACTCTGTGTGTCCATTAAGTGTAAACTCACAAAAGCACAATAAATGGACTTAAGATACTATGACTCTTAGGTACAGATATTTGTTGTGTTATTTGATTGAAAAATTAGTTTCCTTTTTCATATCATTTGCTGCATATTTTAAAATAATTTATATTTATTTTAGCCCAAAGTCCATCAATTTTTAGTGAGAACATTTGTGGCTCCTTTAAAATGCAATCACTGTACATCACTTATGGTGGGTTTGATAAGGCAAGGAGCTGTTTGTGAAGGTATGTCTTTTCACTGAAAGATAATGAGGTATAATATTTGCACTGGCGAGTTATAAATATTTTTTGCATTTTATTAAAGCTTCACTTTTATTTTTGTTTCTTTTTTCCCAGAAAACAAAATTCCATTTTAATGTCAGTAAATTTATAGATGTTCAACAGTGTCAGTTAGAAATATTTGCTCTTTATATCTTATCAGAATTTATGAAGGTTCTGTAACTTAAAGTATTATTGTATAATTGAGTTCAATTACACAATAAAAGATAAACAATTCAATTAACAATTTGTTTTGATAAAAGAGGTATTTATAAGCATCAGTAAGAGAACAAAGTTTTAATTAAAGAATTATAATAATGCTGATGTATCTTATGTTCCGAATAAATTTGAACTCGGAAGCAAATTTTAAAACAGAATGTCTTTCACCAATATTTGTCATTTGAATATCATTCTAAAACTTCTTGTAAATACTTTATTATCAGTTTCATTTATTGTGTTAAATTATTGACTCAATGAAATCTGTTTAAAGTTTAGAACTCGATTGCAAATTTTAAAAAAATGTGTTGTAAATTTTTGTTTCAGTGTGTGGATTTGCTTGTCATGTTACATGCCAGGATAAAGTACCTTCTATGTGTCCTGTTCCCTCTGACCAAAGTATGTCAATTTTCCCCCTCTTCGTTTACTTTTACTACCATAACAAAATGGTGTTTACAGTAGAGCCGCAGTTAACCGAGGTACATTAAATCCTGAAAAAATGCCATTTATTTTTTTATGGCGTGCCAATGTGATACCACTGAGACTCAGTGGTATCAGCCAGTGGCACCGTCACTGATTGACGTTAATTGCTTTTTCATTTTTACTGATGTTCGTTTATGGTTTGTTTATTTTCATTTGTACTCTACTGTAGAGGTTGCATGATAATTGCTAAATGCATACGAAGTGTTGTGTTTTTGGAGATTAAATTACAAGCCACCAACAGACTTGATAAAGGAGAGGCAATTAAAAAAGTTTAGAGCTTTAATTAAAAAGCTTTAGAGTTGGGTGTGAGAAAATCACCATTTCATAATATGCACAGTGAATGCCTTTTTCACATCTTTGACTATGTTTTCAATCACTTCACCTATTTTCCCCTAGTTTTCCTTTCGATTTGGACAGAATCCGTGAATCCAAGTTTTCGATTATCCGAGGTACCCTCGGTCCTCATTACCTCGGATAACCGGGGCTCTACTGTACTTGAAAACTGAAATTAATATTTATAAGTACTAATTTTTAAAATTTCATTGCATTTTGTCTACTAGTTTGGACTGCACCAATGATAACACAACTTTAAGATAAAATGAAGATATGATCAGCTGCTACCGTAATCTTTAATGAATTATGAGCCCTTATATTTTAATATGAGAAAAAAAGAAAAGTTGTATTTTTGAATAGTAAAAAAGGTAAAAGCATTTTTATATTAATCTAAAGTACAAAATTCGATGACCAGAAGTTGACCCTGGTCCCAGGCAGGTTGGTGCTAGTTAGTTCAATGGTTAGTTAAAAGTTACAATAATGAAGTCCCATAGATGAAATGTATAAAACTGCAAAAATGTGAAATGCACAAAACAAATCTTTTCATTCAATATTTTAGCTGCATTAGTATTCTGAGCTAAAATTTCTATAATTGAAAAACACGTTTTTTAATTTATAGAAGAATTTTATGAAAATTTGACAACCCTTAAATGCTGATGTTTCATACACAAGAAGGTGAAAAGCAAGGGCATGGGTTATTCTGATCCAAAATTCTCCGACATTTCCAAAAATTTACAAGAAAAAGAATTGGTTTTATGATAAATTTTCAGTTTATTAAACTTAAGATTTCTTTGACAATTATTAGCTGTGCTTTTTTCTTTACATTCAGACAAGCAAAACATTTTGTACTACTTTAAAAAACTTTCAATGCAATAATTTTTTCCGAAAAAAAAAAGACTTTTTGTATTAAATATATTAGACTTTTCATTTAAGTTCTTGAAAATTATATTTGAGCTTATGTATATATTTGTGTAATTATTGGTGTGTTGATTGGCTTGTTAACCTAAGTATATAATTTTTTATTTTAAATTGATGGTGCATACTTTTTCTGAAAATTTTATATGAAGTCCCGAAAAATATGTTTCGCTTAGAATCTCCCATGGCAAAGGGATGCCAAATGCAAAGGGATGCCAAATGATTCTGAGTGAAACGTGCTCAAAATTTGGATGTTATGGGAGCTTTCATGTTAATTTTTTTCTAAATCACGTTGTTGCGGGGCACCTGTTAGAGTTATCGCTAACATCTCTTAATGACCCTAATATAAAATAGTGCTTTCCTTATCATTTGCACTAGTTATCTCCAAATTTTCAATTTTATTCTTTTGCTTGTGGGTGTCTCATATTGTCAAGTAGCATATTTATTCTTCTAACATACACTCAATCTAATATGTCGTTTTATGACTTTCAGCAAAGCGTCCTGTCGGCATTGATCCAACACGAGGAATTGGTACTGCGTATGAAGGTTATGTAAAGGTAATTTTCACTTTCAAGTTTTATAGCGTAAATGATTTTTGCTATTGAAACAATGGATCCTTTAAAAATATTTTTTTTTTCCTGAAACATAATTTGTGTATGAGTAAAAAGTAGAGAAAATATCTTTCTAAGGTGAAGGTGTGACAATTTGCTTATTAAATCCAAGTGCTGGCTATAGCTGAATTTAGTACAAAATCAAATCTTACTGCACAAAAATATATTTAATTTAAATGGTAACAAAAAAAAAAAAAACTTCCTTTTTTAGTTTTCACCGTTTATTGTACCAAGGAGCAAAAGCTAATCGATGCTATTTGGAAAATATTTGTTTGTGTTTTTTGGCATCGAAATTGTAGATGAAGATATGTTGTACGCAGGCCCAGCACAAGCACAAATGGCAAAAATATCCTGCACTTGTGTTATATGCATTTTGTATGGGACTAAAAATCGTCATAATATATATATTACTAAACTACTTGTGTATTGAACCTTTTTCCTACGGCTGGGACGACATATACCCCCCCCCCCCCAATAAAACTACCATCAAATACAGGGCTGGAACAAATCTGTGTCAGTAATTTTTCCCCCTTTCTCAAGGTCCGAACTAATGTGAAACTTGTTGAGAGGAGATTGACGAACACCTTAAAATAAACAACAAAAATGTCACCAATGCCATCCAAGTTTTTGCAGTGCTTAAGAAGTGCATTGTTTATTGTACCAGAAATGAATAGGAACCTACCAGACGTTGTGAGGAGTCCACCAGAAACATAACAGCATTCTTTCAAGTGGGATAGCACTCGGGGTTTTCTTTTCCTGTATGGAAAAGCTTTTTCAGTATCTACTTGCCTGTTTGAACAAGGTTAAATATCCATACACAAGCTTTTTTCTCCTTTTTTTTTTTTTTTGTTGTTGTTGATTAGAAGCGTAATATCCTGTAATAAATTAATTAGCTATAAAAATAATTAGCTAATAAATAATAATAAATTAATTAACTGTTAAGAGCACTGCAGTGTGACACAAGTGCTTCTCTGCCTCTGTCCACCGCCGACCCTGGGCGTACTTTTTTCAAAGTTGAGCATTTTTGAGCTGTTATCAAATTTTTCCAAATTTGCAAATTTTTTTTCATCAAAATCTCAGTGCAGTTTTGCAAAACTTGTCTCCAAAGAGAAAAATATGAAGATTTTTGCATGAGGAAAATGAAATCTGAGTTTCTTCAAATAGCTGGGTTTTTAAAGGTCTTTTAACATTAAACCATTTATTTTAATTCCCCTCGTTTAACGTGAGTTCACTTTAAATCTGGGGTTGCAATAACCGAGTTTGATTGTGTATAGAAATATGAAAGTAGAAAATAGTTTAATTGAAATTTTTTTTTAATTTAAGCCAAGGTTCTGAGAGAAATTTTCAGTAGTTTTACCTTATGCTACAGGTAAATGTTGTCTGCATGCATTATTATCAACTGTGTTTAAAAGCATTTGACGACAAATTTTTGCGATATGAAAGTGTTACAGTTCTGTTTCTTTCATAGGTTCCAAAACCTGGAGGCGTCAAAAAAGGTTGGATGAGGCAGTTTGTCGTAGTTTGTGATTTTAAGCTTTTTCTGTATGATTTAGCTCAAGACAAAAGTGCCCAGCCATATGTCTGTGTTTCTCAGGTTTTAGATATGAGGTAGTGTGTCCTTTTCTTCAGTTTTATGATTTTATTTTCGTGTGCATAATTTATATGTAATTGTTAAATTTTTTCTGCAGAGATGAAGATTTTTCTGTCAATTCGGTGCTAGAATCAGATGTCATCCATGCAAACAGGAAGGATATCCCTTGTATATTTAGAGTAAAGTATTTTTAAGGATACATTTTTGACATTGTGAATATAAAAAATAATCTTGTTTTTAGTATTGAAGATAATTTTACACTTTTTTGGTCACTTAAAATGTAGCATTAAGATTAATCACTGTAATAATAATACACTATAAGAGGTATATGAAAATAAAATATGTTATTTACTGCAATGATTTGATTTTACTTATCATATCCACAATTAAATAAATTATTAGGTACAACTTAAAATAAATTTGCAGTGTATTTTTGTGTGCAAAAAATGTATGCAGTCCTGTCTCGATAACTCAAATTTTTCAATGTCTTAAAAAGTTATTTTTCTACAGTTTTATTATGTAACTGTAACTCTAACTGAAAGATTTTCTCGTTTATTCCCAATAACTAAAATTTTTTTACTCAAATTACTTTCTATCTTTTTTATGGCGCCTTATTATTTCAAATACCTCAAAAGTAATTTTAAAATTGCCACCTCACTCAACACTTGAATAGTCGGTTACCCAATTTAAGGCAAAGGGATATAAGTGACAAAAAACGATTTCAAGAAAAACGTGTTCAAAGTTTGGATCTCATGAGACCTTTATTGTTAATTTTTTTCTAAATCGGGTTGTTGCGGAGCACCTGTTAGAGATATCAGTAACTTCTCTAGCCACAGTATAGAATAGTGCTTTCCCTATCATTTCCACTGGTTATCTCCAAATTTACACCCCTTTGCTCCTAAGTGCCTCATTTCATCATGTGCAAACTATACTACACTTTTGCTTAGATGACCTAAAGACTCACCTTTACTAAGAATGATGTTGGATTCGATTGAATTGCATCCAGACATAACCACTAGAACATTTTCAGCTGCTTAACATTTGGAAAATTATTGCTTCCAAAAGAAAAAGTAATGCCTGATAAGGGTAATAACACTATCAGTAAATCAGGGATTTCTCAGGAGAGTTTTATGTTCTGGAAAATACCAGGGAATGAATAAGAATATTTAAAGTTTCCCCAAATATCAGAGAAAATTGTTTTGAACCGTCAAACTGGCTAGCGTCCGGAGTTTCCTTTGTGGAATTTTCTTTTGTTGGGCATGGTTCACTCGATTGCCCATTGGTTGAGAGCGCCCTTTCTCCATCTGAGCAACCAAAAAAAGTTGCTTTTTTTGTCTATAAGCTAAGAAAATATTGCAATTTTGAAAAAAAAAAAATGTGTATCTGTTGATGCTTCTGAGAATCTTCCATTTATAATCGTATTCCGAAATTTGGCATAGAGCCGGTCCTGAGTATGCCGAATTTTAGGTTTGGTATTGTACATGATACTGCAGTGGCGCAAATAGGGAGGCACAAAGGGGAGCATTTAAATTAATTTCTATCGCTAAATTATGTCATAACTTGTTTATAAGTTGTTTAATCAATACTGATTGTGAACTTTCAAACACTAAAGATTTACATTCATGTCTTCTATTGGTCAGATAACTACATCAATGATGGATCCTCCTGGTCTAAAAAATCAAACTCTGATGTTAGTTGATAGAGAAAGTGAAAAGAACAAATGGGTCGACGCCCTAACAGAGCTTCATCGAATTCTTCGTCGAAATAAACTCCCATCTCGAACTGTAAGTCTTTCTATTTCTACTTCAATTTTATTTTACAGTCAAACCTGCCTATCTTGAGAATCTATCTATGTCGGAAATTCTCAATTGCCCTGCATTTGTAGCTTAAAATCGATGTTTTTACCATATTTATACCAAATCAATTTTCATCAAAACCTCTGTGTCTACAATTCCCAGCATATGCTCCTAGAACTTAAAAACTTATATTAAATGTTGAGCACACTTTCTTCCACCTCATACTAACACCATCAAATCCACAACTCAACATGTTGTACTATGGAAATTTAAAATCAACAAATGGGATGGCAAGTACACTAACAGCCTTAGTAAACGACCGTTTGTCATTGTGTGCAGTCGTTGATTGAATACATCTGTGAGTTCTGTATAAAAATCTGATGCCACTGCCTTACCACTACGCCACCCTGCAGGCATTTGGACACAATGGAGGTACTGTCAAACAGTGATAAACTTCAAGAGTTTTTCTTTCGGAAGTCGCAATTTTCACGAGTAAAGGAAACATGGTAGGTAAGAACAGAAACTTTTGAGTTCTTTCTATTGAGTATAAAGTAAAAATCAAACATCTTTGCAGGACAATCATTTAATAATATCTCACCCCCCCCCCCCCCCCCAATGCTATGTACAAACTTGTTTGTTAGTGAAATGTATAATCGCAGTAAATAAACATTAAGATAGCGGGGCCATTCCAAGTGAAATCGTCCAGCGGAGACAAAGTTTGACACCCGAGGTCGGCCGATTTTGATGAAACTTGGTGAGTTGTTCTACCTATAGATATAAGAACAACTGTAAAGTTTTATCTCAATATATTGATTAGTTTTTGAAATAGAACACTTTAAAGTTTTGCCAGAAATTTGCAATTCGACGCTGATAGCAAATCAAGCAATTACGCATACTTCTACATTTCTTATCGTAAAACAGTTATTTTTGAAGATAGAAAGTTAATTTTTTTGCATTGTGTTCAGTATTCTTTTGTGAACAGAAATGTAGCATTAGATTTGGGATTTAAAGGTATTAAGGCAACTTAAAAAATCTTTGAAGAAGAAAATTGAGTTGTATTTAATACAATGACTGGCGTTCAGAAACTGCTCAATTGCATCAAGAACGTATCCTTCGATTTTAAAATTAATTATATCATTAGAAACTAGATTAAAAATGCTTCAAAGTGGTACATTGAAACTGATGGGGTTTGGACTTTTTATTGAGTTAGAGCTGATCAAAGTTATGCCTTTGAAAAGTACCAAAATCTATTGTTCCTAATAACTTCAATTTCCAAAAAAAAAATAATATTGGCTGCTCTTATACTGTTGTTATATAGTGTATTTATATATATATATATACATATTGTTGTTTTGGCTTTCCACTAAAACCGAGTGAAATCATAAAATATTCTGAGATATATTACAGCAAAAAATACGTCGTACTTTTAGAAAATGCTTATGCTCTAGAAAGTTCTTCAAACAAGCATGAAACTAGGAAAATAAAACTGTATGTTTGGTTGTAACTGATCGAAGTTGCAAAATCTGCCAGAGCTTCTATAGTTCAAAATAATATACAATAATGCATGAGAAAGGTTTTTTTAAAAATTACTCTTTTTTCGTAAAATGTCATGTTTGTTAGATAAACTAAGATAAGAAAGTTATATATATATATATGTTTTATTAGAATAATATTTAAGGTGCCTATTATTGAAGTGATCACTACTCTTAAAATCGTAGATTGAAAATGCTATAAATTTCAATCAATGTATTTAAATGGCTATGTCTCTTATTCAACAGGCTAAAACTAGGTTTCCTTGCAAGTTTGAACAGTTTTAACACTTCCCCTTGAATTTGTTTCAGCTTTCATTAATATTTTTCATGGATATTGATCCAATTTTGAAAAAACGACTGATATGTGATGTTACTTCTGGACTTTCAACAGTACATATGATACGATGTGGGAGAACAGGCATTCATCTTGCCTTTCAGGCCAGTAAAATGTTTCTCAAGGGCCATGCGGGTGCATGAAAGCAATTGTGTCACGCCTTCATCTTTGTTCATTTTAACGACACTAGACCACTCCACCAGTTTCCTTCATAAACGCATGCAACATAAAAATTCCTATCAAAATCCGGCAACATATTTGACTTTGATATTCCTTTAGTAATATTCAATCTACTGCATGATTCAAAGTCTAGACTTGTAGTTTCATGCTTGTCTGAAGAACTTTCTATGGCATAAGCATTTTGTAATTAAACGATGTATTTTTAACCAACTTTGCAAAGGAAGGAGGTTATACTTTGATGTAAACTTAATCAAATGTAATATAAATATATATTAATTAAATAATAATTATCAAATTGATATAAACATATATTAATAATATAATATAACATTCATACTGTATAATATGCCGATTGTTTTTGGTTTCTCCACTCATGACTTCTTACCGGATGAACCGATTTTCATGATTTTTTAAAATTCGATCGAGGGTAGTTTACCATAGGTCCTGTACCTTTGTTGAAAAATAAATTAATTCTTAACAACATAGATGCCACTTTATAACCTAATTTTTGAAATCGGTGCAAAATTATGACAGTCCAATTCTCTTTACATCATGCATTATTTTACATTGAAACTGTTGCAAAATCTACTCCATTAATAATTGTAATTGCTTCATGGTTACAAAAGTTATTATGAATCAAAATCCATAACAATTTTACACCAACTTCAAAAGTTCTGTTTAAATGCCGTATCGGTGTTGGTTAAAGAATTTATATTTATTTTTCTCTTTTTCGCGCATTTAATGATTTGAGGTCGGTTTTTTTTTTTTTTTCCAAAAATTGCTGTAAATATATTTCTGAATATTTTATGATTTCACTCGGTTTTGGTGGAAAGCTCTTTGCACAATGTATATATATGAATGTAAATTAAATACACTATATAACAACATTATAAGAGCAGCCAATATTATTTTTTTGAGAATTGAAGTTATTAGGAACAATAGATTTTGTTGCTTTTCAAAGCCATAACTTTGATCAGCTCTAACTCAATGAAAAGTCCAAACCCCATCAATTTCAATGTACCACTTTGAAGCATTTTTAATCTAGTTTCTAATGGTATAATTAATTTTAAAATCGAAGGATACGTTCTTGATGCAATTGAGCAGTTTCTGAACGCCAGTCATTGTATTAAATACAACTCAATTTTCTTCTTCAAAGATTTTTTAAATTGCCTTAATCCCTTTAAATTCCAAATTTAATGCTATATTTCTATTCACAAAAGAATACTGAACACAATGCAAAAAAAATTAACCTTCTATCTTCAAAAATAACTGTTTTACGATAAGAAATGTAGAAGTATGTGCAATTGCTTGATTTGAAATCAGCGTCGAATTACAAATTTCTGGCAGAATTTTAAAGTGTTCTATTTCAAAAACTAATCAATATATTGAGATAAAACGTTACAGTTGTTCTTATATCTATGGGTAGAACAATCTCACCAAGTTTCATCAAAATCGGCCGACCTCGGGTGTCGACCCCTGGATGATTTGGCATGGAATGTCCCAGTGTCAATTAACTCTTTGATTTTTGCTCCAATCACTTGTTTATATAAGTATCAAAATCTCGAAACCTTCTTATTTTGATTTTTGTTCTTTCCTGTGAAATTCAAGATAGACAAGTTCAACTGAAATTATAAGTATTGCAATTATGCATGCAATAAATAAATATATATTTTTTATTATTCTTTTAGGTTTTTCAAGCCAAAGAAATATTAGATAATACTATTTCAGTTGTAAAAAATGCCTTATCTGCAGCTGTTATTGGTAAGTTTGCAATTTTTATCTTCTGCATTTATTAATTTATGTGCTTTAAAAGTATGAAAACAATCATTGTAATGAAAACTCATGGTTTTACAAATAGGTAATGGTTTCAGTTGTACTGTCTTCCTATACATCTTCCATAATTATTTTTTTCTTGAACATTAAAAAATGAAAAACTTAAGGAGGTATTCAAAGATAAGAATAATATAAGAATTTGATATTTTATATAAGAATATATGATAAGCACATGTGTTGAAAAAAAAGTTGTTTAATTGGAGTGTTTTAATTTGCATTTCAAGTTCATTTCTTTATTCCAGATCGAGATAGAGTAGTTCTCGGAACGGAAGAAGGATTATATTGTGTAGATCTTGATAGAGAAGGTAATTAACAACTCTTTCATTAATTTTATTATTCTCTTGTTGTAGAAAACAATGAAGTAGAGATTTTTAAGAAGAACCATATATAACTGTTTGCTTTTTCTTTCTTTTTTTTTTGAAGTAGTGAGTAAGCTACGAAAGAAATTATTTTATTATGTGGCTGTTTTTCAAAATATCGTTCTGGCACCTTAAAGGTTTGAAATAGTCATTTAGATATTTTTTCTTTCAATACATTTTTGTTTGACATCTGGTTTATTGAAACACTTTTAACAATATAAACGTATCCTGCATGATCAAACTCTTTATCTGGTCAATGAGTAATAATATTCAGATAGTATGTGAAATTTATTATCAAAATATAAATTGTCAAGACATAAGGGCTAAAATTTTTAGGGATTTAAAAAATTTGTAAAGTCAGTATAATAAACTAACTTTTTGTGTTATTGCTAATATTTTCAAACCAAAAACACCTTTAAGACATTTGTTATTCATGTACAAAGTGAAGCATTTTTCTTATTTGGAGAAGAGGGATCTTGATTTTGTTTTACTTAAATTTTGGAGCTGACCTAATAAAACAAAAATGAATATCTTTTAATTTAAATTTTTTTTTTTTTTTTTTTTTACATCTCCTCCAGAAATAGCTCGAGTAGGTGATGGTAAGAAGATATCACAGATTCAGTATGTGCCTGAAGAACAACTTTTAATAGCAGTGTCAGGTAATTTTCTTTTTGATCTAAGTTATTAGAACATTGGTATTCACAGAAATTTAAATAAGCTCCTTCTTAAAGTGTAATTTTCTTTTTGTGAAATTTGCTTGAGATTTATTTAAATATAAAAGGGTACTACTGCATTATAGATCTAAGAAGGTACTGTTCTATGTTGTGTAGTAATCTGTTTTAATATAAGTGTTTGGAGGCTAAATATTTTGCTTGATCCTAGCAAATATTTGGAAATATATCTAATGTATATGTAGCTTAAATGTTTCTAGCCATATACTACTACTTAACTACAGGGCCTGACTTGTAAGTTTTCCTTCCCCCTTTGAATGGTTCATTAACTTTATATATATGTTATGGTGTGTGTGTGTGTCTGCTGCAGTCAATGTAAAATGAAGTATCATTATTAATAACCTGGAAACCTTGCATTACAATTTTTTAAAAAGAAATGTAAATGATGTTTTGGAGAAATTTCCTCCTCTTAGAAATGACACGCCCAGGCACGGGGGCCCTGGGTGCCGTGCAATAGATCGGGCCAGCTTAAGTATTAGTTAATATAGGAATGTTTAAATATTTATAGATGTTAAATATAATTTGTCCTTATAACTACACTGCCATTCTGAGCAAGGAAACAGTATTTTCCGTTTTTGCCTTTTTGAATTTCCTCTTTGTGATATTACACAGTAACTTTCTCAGCCTAAGTGATCATCCATTGGTCTGGTGGACTGTAAAAATTGCAATACCTCATTATTGGTGATATGTAGTTGAAATTAATCTACTCTCGAAACTAACATTTGTGAAGAAACTTCCTTCTTGTGTAAGTTGGCAGTACAGGTCCAACTAATAATATAATATTTAATATTATAGGTGATCCAATAATAGGTGATTAATAATATAAATTTATATATATTCTTTGATTTCCTTTATACTTGTTATTTATTCTATTCGTAAAAAAATAATCAAGCCTAATTTTAGGTACAGTATGGGACCCCAATTTTGGAATCCCGAAATCCGGAAGACCCAAAATCCGGAACTCTTTCCGAAGTTCAAAAAAAAGAGAAAGAAATTGGCAGCTAAAAAAAATAATTAAAAAATTGGGTAATATTTTGTATCGTTGTTTTTGGGAAATGGGCGTTTTAAGGAGAAGGAAAATAAAATGTAATGAACATGTTTAAGATCTGAAATGTGTTGTTTTCAAAAAAAATATTTCGCGATTTTCTGAAAAGGGTTTGTTTTTCTGATTAGAATTTTCATTAATTTGTTGTAGTTTTTTTATATTCATTTTTTAAACTGAGCTCTAATTTTCGCGCGATACAGAACATTCGCGAAATTGAAAATCCGCGTTTCGCGCATTTTCCCGATAGTTTGATCTTTTACTACAATTTAGTGGCTAGGGAAAATAAAATACTATCAAAATTTGATAGAATTATTTTCTTTCATTGTTTAATTAAAGAGGTTAAAATAACATCGGGAAAAGTCCGGATGTTTCGATGCTTTGCATCGAATGTAAGCCTACTCCAACTTCGTTTTTTGTGCTAAATTTCGCGACCCATAGGCGAGAATGTACGATAAAGAAAATGCTTTAAATAAGCAAAATGCTAATAGAAAGTTTCAGAGCAAATTATATGGACTCTGATGCTACTTACAAAATTTTTTGAATGAGGACCCAAAATCCGGAATGATCGCGGCCCCGAGCGTTCCGTATTTGAGGTCCCATACTGTATTTGTATCATTTGTACATGTGCTGCATAGTTTCTTTTTTTTTTTTCCTTTTTTATATTTCAAATAATTTACATTATCATCTTAGTATTCTTCTTTTCTCAAATAAAAGTTACAGCAACTCTTTTACTCAACCCTCAAATATTCTATATTAGATTACAATTCAGTGTCAAAATTTTTATCAAGCACTTAAAATGTGTACTGAAGTACTTTCTGGATTTAAGTTATGTCTACTTTGTCACTCGTTTGTAAAAAATCACTTTGTTTGTAAAAAATAAAAAAAAAATGTTTCAAAATTTATTTATTTATTTTTTTGCCGCATGTGAATAGACATTGGTATTTTTAAAAATTTTATGCAAATAAACACTATTTTTAGCAATAATAGTAATGACAATAATATAAATGCTTGTTTCACAAAGTTGCTTTGTGTCTGTATTTCAGGCAAGCAGAGGCACATACGACTGATACCGGTGGGTGCGTTAGACGGCCACGACGTAGAATGGATTAAAGTAGCTGAAACCAAGGGTTGCCTTACATTTGACACTGCCTGCTGTTCTCAAGGGTGTATGCCAGGAACCTCCAATTATGTGTTTTGCATTGCACTTAAGAGGCAGGTAAATATCCATCAGGCGCAAATCTTTCTTTGCTCTCCCCTTTTGTGTTTGTATGATGGAGAAATAGTTCTGCTTCATTTTTTTACATCAAGTGTGAATTAAAATGAAAGAGCAGTACATTTCTATCACTTTATTTTGTTATCAGTACAGTGAAACCTGTGTAAGTTGACCACTTGCAGTGCAGCACTTTAGTGGTCAACTTATAGAGGGTGAGGTAGGGGGCCCTAATTCCGTTCTTGACAAAAGTGCTCAATTTAGACAGGTGGTCAACTGTATAGGTTTTACTGTATTTTAAAATTTAATCAATTGCATAATTGAAATACAGTAAAGAAAAGAACGTTCTTGCTATGCTCAAAATGACCAGATGCTCTAAAGTCTAATCCATGTTGTTCCTAAAGAAATAAAAAAAAGTGTAATTGTCCCATTAAGTAATTTTTATTTATTTTTTTCTACCTTAAAGTAGATAAAGTGGTTTTAAGAGATAGAAAACTGTGATTGCGACAGAGGAAATTCTTAAATTTCCAATTGATCAAAACGGACACTTCACAAAATTCCAGTTAAACGGACCCTGCACAAAATTCTGAGCAACCAAATTGCACTTTTTAGAGAATTATTTATCAAATAAGCGGCAAAAATGAATGAAATTTTTTATCACTATATATTTTAATGTTTAATTTTCACAAAATTATTTGATTTTTCATAAAAATCTCTTTGAAATTGGACCCTGTTGAAAATGCTGGATTGACTCCTGGTAAAAAATCATAAATACTCTTTGGAGAATTTGATTATGAAAAGTTTTATGAGGGGGAACCACTTGATGTTCTCTGGTGCCCCCTCCAAAAATTTTTGCTGCTTCTGCCCCTGCAGATAGAACGAACAAGAGCCAGACTTATGTGTTTCGTGACCCACAACAAAGAGTAATTTTTGCATTCCTTTGCATGCAACAGAATTTCAAGTATAATATTTCCATATGTATTCAATCAATTTCTATACGGAACTATTCACATAATTTTTACTGTATGTCCTAGCTGAATAATTTCCAACTCCTTTTTTTGACCTCGTAGCATTAATGAGGATTTTGTCTTTTCTTTATATTTTATCTATTTTTATATGTGGGAGGACATATACTTGTGAGTTGTTAATGTTTTTCAAGAAATAACTTTAAAAGCTATCAGCAAAAACAGTTCATAAATATTTTTGAATGTAGCAGCACAATTTAGTGGCATGAATAAAGCAGCGTAAGAGCGTCATTGCACATGCGACATCATTCTTTTTTCGTGTTTTTGAATTTTGTGAATCACCCATGAGCATGAGTCTCTTGCATGAACGATATTTAAGGAGGGGATCTGAGAGAGATTTCGGAGAGAATTTCAGCTCATGAGTACAAGAAATGTGTGTATGCAGGGGTCAATCCAGCAGTTTTAACAAGGTCCGTTTTTTTGGGAATTTAAAAAAACAATTGTGAAAAATCAGATAATGTTGAATGCTCAAAAGTTAACCATACAGTGAAAAGTCTTTTATTGTTATTTGCAACTTATTTAATAAATAATTCTGAGAAAAGTACAATTTCTTACCTTTGAATTTTGTGAAGGGTTTGAAAACAGACCCAAATTCCTCTGGCTTGAACCGTGGTACGTAAAATAATTAAGAGAATTTGAAAGTATTTTTTTGTCTTATTTTAAAGTCATCATTCAAGTTAAATGAACTTAATGCAACAATGTTGCACAAACATTTATAACAATTTCACTAGCAGTTTTCTCGTAGTTACATAAATATGTCACCGACAAAATATAATGCATTCCAATTTTAGGTTGTTTTGTATGATGTCAATCGAACAAAAGCTCGCCACCAAAGACGTCGAGAAATTTCTTTGCCAACTTCTGCTCAGTGCCTAAATGTGATGGGGGACAGGTTATGCATTGGCTTTCCTTCATCATTTTTCATTTATTCTTTGTGGGAAGAAACTCCTCCATTTTGTAAGTTGAGAATATTTGTTAATCCTAATTCTTCTTTTAAACTTGTATGGTATCAACTTTCAAGTTTGGTATTAAGCTAGGATTATAATCTTCCAATAACGACACTAATATCCATAATAATAATATTTTTTCTGATAAAATTATATGCTGTGTCGTTATGGAGTATGTTGTTGACTTCCAGGTAAAAAGTTATGTCTTTAACAAAGGCCTGATTTACATTTTGAATCACTATAGGTACTACTCATGTTTGGGGGCCTTTCATGCAACAAAATTTTTTAAACATACCATTCAGCTTGTGTTTGTAAAACTTGGGGGCCCCCAATGCGCAAAAACTAATTTGTTTTTCAAATGTCAAAGAGTCAGTCTAACATTTTAGGAGCCCCGAACGTGTAAAATGATTTTGTTTTTAAATTACAAAATGTTTGAATAAAATGTGGGGACCCCCAAATTGCAAAATCGATTTTGTTTTTCAAATTTCAAATTGTCAGACCAAAATTTGGGGTCCCCAAAGTGAAAATTCCTTGTGGTTTTAAAATAATTTAATAATACAAATTTTGTGTGAAGCAACAGAACACTAACAGTTTCTTTTTGAAAGATACTATTTTTAAATATTTTTCTAAAAAATTTTAACTTACAAAAAAAAAGAAAAAAAAATAACCAAAATTAGGGGGCCCTAGGCTCGGGCCTAATGGTAAATAAGGCCCTGTCTATAACTTCAGTTTTGAGATATTGTCAGTTTAAACTTTCAAATAATTATGAAAAATAATAATCACATTCAAAGCCCCTAACTCCTACGTTAGGTTTACTATCTAACTTTTAAATTGTGTAATTGGCTTTTATTATAAAATTAGTAAGCAGTACCCAGTCTTTGTTTTTTTTTCTTTTGGTCTTCATACAAATTAAGCTCCAAATTGCTTTTCCCTATTAAGTTGTATTAGTTTAAGGGCTTTTCATCATTAGCCAATTATTATTTGTATTTGAAGTAGTTTTAATTGTATTTTTAAAACAGTGTTTATTTTTTAGGTTTAGTCAACACAGAAAGTGCAGCTTTGTCTTATCTTTGCCATAATCCTATGGATGCTTTGATTGCAGTGAATCTTCCAAACAACGAATTTCTCCTAGTTTTTAGCTGTATGTATAAAACTCATTTGCATATAATTTTGTACTTACAAAACTAGCATATTTTGTGCATGGATCAGTTAATTAATTTCATGTTGAACTTTAAAAATAATTTCACATCAGAAGTATTTCATGCAATCCGTTTTGAAAATTAAAAAAAACCAAGTTTACTTTAACTTTTATGTAATAAATGTGCTCATTAAGTACTGCGGCAGAGATAAATCTGGGGGTGGGGGGGGGGGGGGGATATGAAGCTGCAACCTCACTCAAAGCTAAAGCAGAATTATTAATTTTTTAAATAATCACCATGATTGCTTGCTTTTAATTTGCAACTTTGCTTGACAGGCACAAAACAGTTTCCTGCTTTTATATTTATTCCCACACACTTTTAGCTTTGGCTTGTTGAGAGCATTTTATGGCTTGTTATTTCAGATTGTATTTAAATTAGCGAAATTTTCGTTACCTTCGGCAAGGTCTAATTTTAAATACAATTTAAGTTGTTTCTTATTTATATGAATGTAAATTCCTTTCATTGGTTCCAGTAAAATTTGGAGCCATCTTAATGATACGGAATTATTCCGACCACGGCTCCGCAAAACCAGAATCCTAGATTCATCAGTTTTGGAAAGAAGCTTATACAAATACCAAAGTGACAACCAGCAACAAGCTCTGGGCTCGGTCAGGTCGGTGAGGCGCGGGACTCGTACGCTCTAGTTCATAGGATCGAGCCTTGCAGTGTTGGTAGATTAAAATCGTCTGTGCTCATGTTGTATAATTATGCAGCATGTAAAAGATCCCTTGATAGACATTTGGCTCGGACTAAATTAAATTCCTAGTGCAATTTCATATCAACAGAATGCGGGTGCTTGCCCTCTTCAGGTGGAGATACCGTACGTCAAAATCCTCATGCAGTGATGGTACCACAGTCATTGTGGTGCTCCTGAAAGAGATGGTACCAATCTCTCGGGAATGCACTAGGTCTGCAACAACTGGTAGAAGCCAACAGCAGCCCATTAGAAAAGACAAAAAAAAAAACTCACAACTTATTTACCAGATACCCTTATTTTTAGATTTGCATTTATGTCGAGAAACAAACTAAACCAATAGTATTTGCAAAATATTCTATTGTTTTTCAGATTTAGGGATATTTGTCGACGGACAGGGTAGAAAGACGAGAGACAAAGAACTTATGTTCCCCGCCTTACCTACTGGAGTTAGTAAGTATTCCAGAAAAAATAATTTTCTCTCTACCAAAAAAAAAAAAAAAAAAGCGCTGTTTACTTGTTATTGACACAATTTTCTTATAGGTCAGAGGGATGAATATTTATGTGTATATAGTGAATCTCATATAGATATCTTTGAAGTTAGTACTGGAGACTGGGTCCAAACAGTTAATTTAAAAAAGGTATGTTCCTTCATAATCTGTTTTAAAAATTCCTTTTTCAGTAAATATGCTTTCAAAAGTATTACTTAAAAGAAATTTATAATGATGTATGTTTGTTTGAATTCATAAGCAAATTCAAATGCTTATGTGTCTAAATTTATTGAGGAAATAAAGTAAGAAATAGCTTTTCTCAGGTATCAAAAAAATGATAATCTTAAACAAACTCAAGTTATATGATAGTGTCTTATGCATTTCAACTTGACATTTATAAATATCTAGATTAAGATCAGCTTCATATAGATACATCAAATAAATTCCGTTTGCGAAATGTAAATGTAATTATTTTTTCCATAATTGCCATGAAGAAAAAAATTATTGTATTTTTTTTTTACATTTTTTGTGATTAATTTCTATTTGTCTATTGCTTTCAGACCAAACCGCTTTCCTCTTCTGGAATGTTGTGCCTGACACTGGCTACAGAGCTTCCCCACCTAGTTTATCTGCACAACATCCAACACAGAGAGAACCAAATTCGTGTTCCTGAAGTCTCCATTCACCACGTGAAAGAGCGGTCTGGTAGGACGGTCCTGTCTAGGACGAGGAGAAGGTTTTCGGTCAGGGAACCAGAGAAGGCCAAAATTGGAAAAGGGTAAATTTGTAGCTACAAACATACCAAGTTACTAAAGTATTTACTTCAGATTGCCTGTTATCCTCCTCTCGTAGATTTTTACCAAAATAGCTTTCTGAATAGAAAATAACCACAAATTAGCACCCCCCCCCCTGGTGTCAACAAAGCTAATATTTCATGATGGACACTGTTCCTGGTTTGAAGATTTTAAACCTATTAATGGGAGAAAGTAGCCATGAGCTCCTTTGCTGCAAATATGAATTGTAATTTTTAGCTCTTGTTTGGTTAGATGGATCCTATTAGTTTTCAATGGTTTGTTTCAAAACATCACAAAAGAAATATCCAGAAAGGTTACTAAATAGCACACTTAATATTCTAATTTTTAATTAATATATATTTTTTAATTATCCCTATAAGGCCTAGCGCTAACAGGCAAAAAGGTTGGAGGATAAAAGATGCTTAACCTGTCTGAATAACACCCAAATAGGCTCCTCGCTAGTTTTGGACACTACAAAAATTAAGCTAAGGCAAACCTGACAACCTAGAGAAATGGAAAAATCCTGCAAATACATTAATCGCCACACCAACATATTATCGTAACTCTTACCTTATTCTTAAGCAGTTAAAATATTAATCTACATATTTTACAGCAATGTCGCATAAAATATTAAGAAAAAGTAGAATTCGGAAAATTGGCAGCTCTGCAAAAGGAAAAGGAAATCATGGGACATATACCTCTTGAGGCCTTTTTTACTGCAATTTTAATTTGGGGTTCATATCAGCCAACCTATAAGATAAAGTATCCAAAAAAAGAAAGAACTTAGCTCTTATTTGTCTCTATAAAAAAAAATAGTTTTTTTAATTTAATTTATTTTGTTTCAATTGAATGTCTTGTAAAAGTTGAAAATTGCTGCGACATTTTCTCCTTCTTATCTGCTCTCAACAGGTCCGACATTGAAATCAGTAAATTTTGAGATGGGCAGGTTTTCAAGACATTAAGTTTGATTGTATTCACAAAGAGTTCTGTTGGCTTTCAGTGATTGATTCAGGGGCTAATGCATGAATTTGCATATGGAATTTCAAGTGAGCTTTAATTGAATGAATTATAATTTTCATGTTTCTCGTCTAACTTGCAGAAACACCGCCGAGAGGCGTTCTCGTATGATCTCCGCACCTACAAATTTCAACCATGTTTCTCATATGGGTCCAGGAGAGGGAATTCAATTACAGAAGCTTATGGATCTTCCTGCAGTAAGTCTCAACTCCAGTGACTTTTTTTCTTTTTTATACAGAACAAAATTTCCATGGACCAGTTTTATTAACTATATTTTAAGTATCAATCTGCTGAATAACTTTATGTCGAAAGTTCTGGAGACTTAATCATCAAATTAGCTTTAAATATTACTCTGGAACGTATTTAGACCTAAATAGGGTGCTTAAACTTACTCAAGTTAGATTATGTCTAAATACTTTTCAGCAAAGCTGCTACAATTTAGGTATATATACAGTGAAACCTGTGTAAGTTGACCACTTGCAGTGCAGCACTTTAGTGGTCAACTTATAGAGGGTGGAGGATTTTTTTTTTTGTTATTTCTTACACAACGCATTTAATCATTTATAACTAATTAAAATATAGCTTCATGTAATGACATTACTTAAAAATAGTGATTAGCTTTTTTGTTTCACAATTGTCTAAAACATCATTAAAGAAATTTAACCGAACGACTTACAATGTATCCTATATAACTTCAAAAGTAAAGATCTTAGTTAGATTAAGAAAAATACCATATTAATTGCATCAGTTATTTATATGATGCTAAAGATTTCTTAAAAATATGTTTTTCAAAATGACTACATCAGATCAAAGAAAAAGAATAAACTTATTTAAAGAATAAAAGAGTGCTCATAGTCATTTTTCCATATGGGTAACTTACAATTATACAATGAAGTATAGGCAAACTTTATATTGATGTTATCTGGACAAATACTGTTCTGACAGTATAGCATAAAAAATATCCTGGAGGAGCTATTTTAGTTTTTTTTAATCTTTCTAAAAATAGATAAACAAATAAATATAGTAATGATTAGGCGGTCAACTTAAAAAGGGTTTTATATAATACTCCCATCCAAATTTGGCGTACGTAAGTGGTCAACATAGACGAGGGGGTCAAGTGACAAAGGTTTCTCTACATTATATAATATAGGGCTAATTCCGTTCCTGACAAAATTGTCAACTTAGCCAGTTGATCAGCTTATAAAGGTGGTCAATTTTACAGGTTTTGTTGTGTATATATATATATAAGGGGATTATTGTTTGAAGAAAAGAGAAATGAATGGACCCTCATGTCGGAAGGATAAAAGCAACATTTCTTCCTTTTATTCAACAGGTCAAACCTACCACTCAACAGTGCCAAACTCCAATTCAAACTCCTACCTCCGTTTCCACTCCTGTGTCATCCGATGAGCGATCTCAAAGAACCAGAAGTGTTCAGCAGCCTAAACCTCTTCCAAGAGCCTTGCAAGAAAGTGGCAGTCGGAGAACAATTCACAATGGTAAAGGGGGGAAATGCCCATTTTTGTGAATAGCTTGAAAATATTAAATAATAACAAGTTCAGTCTTGGCAGTTAAGTCGGATTTAACATTCATGCAAGTTATCTAGAAATGAAATAATGATTTATGCGAAGAAATTTTCAAAATAATTCTCAGGAACTAAAGACATTGACAAACATTTTGTATCTCTCAGATTATTTATGTAAGTAGATTTAAATTTTAAAACGATTCTTCATAAAAGTAATCCAAAAGAGTTACAGGAATTTTTCAAAATCCGTCAATTACAAGAGTTTACAAACTGTTTAGTAGCACATTTTCACGTCAGTTTTCCAACTAACTATTAGAAATAAACCCTTCGAGGCCTATTGTAGAGAATTGTGTATGTGTGCTGGGCTTGATCACAGCTATTATATTAAATTTTTTTTTTTTAAATTCAGGCTCAACGTCAAACAAACACCCATCTTTTATGAACCCCTGGAATCAAAAGCAACCTGGAAACACGGCGTCTCCGGATGGATCGGGTTCGGTATCTTCTCAAGAGCATTCGACTCCCAGCGTTCACACTGCAGGATCGGCACAAGCACATTCTTCTGGTCATGAAGTAAGTAATTAACTCCTGTTATCACCCTTCCATTTGATTTAGTGTTTTCCTAATTCTTGACACATTCAAACAAACTTGTAGCTAGAATTCCTCTGAAATTGTTTTCTGTGGTTCTGTACTGACAATAGTTATAAAGTAAAATGTTAAAGTTTTTAACTTTTTACTTTATAACTATTATCAGTAAGACATTTTTTATACTTCCATACTGCATCAGCAAAATGCACATTTTCACATCAAAACAACTAATGTTCACTAGAATTAAGTTTATATATTTAATATACGCAATTTTCGATGAATTTATATATTTAACCTGTGTAATTTTCGATTGATGTTTCCTACCTAGCCTAGTACAAACTTACGCCAATATTTTTATCATTTTTATTTAACAATCTGAGCCCCAGGTTTGAGCTACTCTTCAGAGCAAGTTCAAAATTCTAAGCAACACACACGCAAAAAAAAAAAAAAAAAAATGCTGAAATAAGTATTTTTATAAAGTTAAAAAATTTTAATGTAATAATATTTCTACAAAAGAATAAACTGGAAATTTTCTTTTTGAGAGTCATAGAAAAGGGGGCGTGGACAAGATGAAGGAAATAATTAGCTACAGAAAGTCAACCACTCAAATAAAGTGGGACAGTTTAAAATGGGTACATTTCCTAACATCTTAAAAGAGGGTCTTGATTGAAAATTTTAAAATGTTTTTTCAAAAATAACATTTCTAGGCAAAGATTTTCTAGAATATAGATTCAAGTTTAGCTCAAAGTAGAATGTTAATACTAATCCTGCATAAGAGTGAACAGAAAACTTTACTATAGGACCTGTCACCTCAAGGGTTGGTTTCTGCATGGCATGCTTTAAAACAGTGGTCGGCAACCCGTCGATCGCGATCGACCGGTCGATCGCGAGCCCATTTTCGGTCGATCGCGACAGCATTTTGAGCAGTTTATAGTTTTAAAAAAATCAAACAGGACTTTTGAATTAGAAGGTGAATTTTATCATTTTTCCACCTTCAGAAAATGTTAATTAGTTTGTCAGACCATTCACTGAATCTAAAAAGACTTGCCAATGATATGGAATGTCAGCCGTCTCATTAACTGTGCTCTCGATGAGAGTTAATTGAGGAATATGACGGCATTTCACATAACTTAAAGAACAAAACAAAACAAAAACTAAGTTTTTTTTAATCAAATTTAAAAGGAATAATATATTAGTATCTGAAATATTGTGTTGCTACGAGTTAATGGTGTTAACAGAGTATTATTTTAAATTTTAAAGTAGGTATTTTATAAGCATCAAAACTTGTTCTGACAAGAATTTACCTACAATTTGGAGACTGGTGCAATGCAATCCCAACATGCCCTCTTAATTGTGTATTAATAGTAGTGCAATAGTGTATTAATAGTAGTACAATAGTGCATTAATAGTAGGGCAATAGTGTATTAATAGTAGTTAATACTAGTATTAATAGTAGTGCACCCCCTGCCCCGGATGGGTCCTTCGAGTCGATCTCGGGATTCGCCGAACTCAGAAAGTAGATCTTCGGTCAATTTAGGTTGCCGACCGCTGCTTTAAAATATTCCACACACACACACAAAAAAAATTAAAGATCCAAGCTAATCTTTGAAAAGATATTTCTATGTATTTTATCTGCAAGCATTTATAAAAGAATAAATATGTTGGCACAGTATGTTATTTGCATTTATTTTCGGGGAAACTAATTTAGATATGTTGTACATTAGCATTGCTTTTCTCATACACTTCAAAACAGCTCAGCTTCAGCCGAAATTTACAATGGTTGATTATTTTTAAAAACATGAAGAATGTTCTATTTTTATTTGCAAAAAAAAAAAGGTGACTTTTATGATGGTTATATGAGGCAGTAAGAAGCAAGGGATGCAAGTGGCCAAAACACCATTCTGAGAAAAACACATTCCAATTTCAGACCTTATGAGACCCTTTTACGTTATTTTTTTTTCTAAATCACATCAGGACACCTGTTAGACCTATCATTTAAACCTCTCTCCACTATATAGAATGGTGCTTTCCCTATTACAGTAGAACCTCTCTTAACCGACCTTCGCTTTATCCGGCCCATATTTTCAAAATAAAAAAAAACAAAAATAGCTTTTAGAGTGCTAGTTATAAGAAAGAAACAGGTGCCGCGATACTCGAGTGAATTCTTTCGTGGAATCTTTATCTTCCCCGCCTGTGCGGGGACTATGAGGGAAGTGCCGGGCTTCTCGTCTGCAGCAAAAACGGGTCACAGACTTCTTTACTGGCTCTTGATAAATGGTACGTAACTCTCAAAGTAACTGTACTAAAACGCAATAAAAATCATCACACCTCCACTCTCTTTTAAATTGCATAATATAGCTCCCATTTTTTTGCTCTCAACCGCTTTAACCTTATTTTACTCAACCGGCTTACTACCATCAGTCCCGATGGAGGCAATTCATCGCTAGAGAGACTCATGAGCGATCATCGTCGTCACGCGATATCCGCTCTTTGTATATTAAGATTTTCAATTGAGTCCTACGTGGAGTTCACTAGGCAAAATTAGTTATCTTGAAATTAATTAGACAACTTGCACAGCTTTTTCTGATTATAACCCAGTATTTAATTTAATTTAATCATTATTCAAGAAATTTATTAATTATTAGAATAGTTATAGTGTTGTATTTAGTGCTAATTTTATGTAATGTAGAAGAACTGTATTTAGGCCTAGTTTTTAATTAGATTTGTCCGACTCGAAGTAAAGCGATGCTACGGCTTCCTTCGCTCACCTCGCTCCTATCGCTGCCGCGTCACCAACGACGTTGCTTGAATTGCCCCCATCAAGCCGGGTTAACAGATGTTCTACTGTATTTGCACTAGTTATCTCCCCATCTTCAATTTTGTCACCTGGATCTCGTTGCTTCTGTGTGCCTCATACATCCTCATGAAGTTGATACTCCTTTCTTTTTTTTTTGACGGGAGAGTGGGAGGAGTCGCAAAAAAATAATCTCTCTAGAAATTGGTGTATGCACGTGCCATGCTATTTGTTAAAAACCGATTTGCACTTTTCGCTTTAACGAGTCCAAACCTCCAGGAACAACAGGAGCAGTCTAGCCCTCGCCACTCCATCGCATCCAACACCAGTTCCAACGTGAGCTACCCACCGAGCCCCAGGGAGAGAAGGACGACGGCCCCCGCAGCCACCTCGGTACCGCTTCTGCCTCTACATGCACCCAACGACGACCACGGCGGATCGTCGAGTTACGAATCGCAGAGCTAGGACCTCCGTTTCGTTTCGTGACTTTTCTTTGCTGGCTGTCGATATATTTCGCGGACGCGTGTGAATGCTTTTCCGTTTACAGAGCTATTTTTAACCCCTTGATGTTTTTCTGACACTTGATCCCTTTTGTTTCATTTTATCAATTAATATTTTTAAAGCATGATATCTTAATTGAATGGGGTAAGATGGATGAATCCATGTGATGCACAATCTTGGTGCCTGCCTAATTAGAAAGAAAGGTTTTGGTACGGACAAAAGAATTTATTTGCTTTCTTTATCTTCAAATAATTTAAGAAAGAGGATTAAAAAAAATAACTTGCTCTAAGAATCTCACACCCCAGAGGCATGCATTAAATATCTATTGAAACATAAAGCTGTTTTGGGGCTCCAGGAAATACTCTTCTTTAGTGTAAATGCAAGAGCATCAGGTCACCAATTCTGACACTAAAGTTCCATTTTAGGCCACATCAACCACCAGTGGATGACAGTGTAAAATATGATGTAAAACTTTACGTTGTTTTAAGTAATTAGAGTAATTTCTTTAAAATGTTCTTAATTTTTATTTGTTATCAGTAACAAATAAAAATTTTGATGGAACTTTCTGTTCATCCGTTACCAGTGACAAACACTAAAAATGAGGCCCGACTGAATTTCCTTAAAAATTTGCACGGCATTGAACATTCCTAAAGATCGCATTTGAAGTAAAAATAGCAAGCTAAGGTTTTAGGCCATTGGAAGAATTTTTTCCTGTGCTCCATTATTGAGTTGTATAAAAATCTCCTTTTTTCTAAAATGCTCCTATTTATTACTTGCTAGAAAAATATCTCCACTGAGGCCTTAAGACAGCAACTTATTATCTTTATCTTTTATGCACAAATCTCAACAAAATGAAAGTTTTACACATTCCAAAAAAGTAAAATCCATTTTATGAATGAAAAAATAATAATAAAATGTAATATTTTAAAGAAATAAATTACAATATTTTGGAATGGGGAAGCAATTTTTGGAAAATGCATTTTGACAAACCTTGCCTTAAATTCACAAAATGAAGCCAACTTGAAATTTTAGTCTAACATTTGTATATTTTTGTAAGTTAACGAAATCTTAATGGGCACTTTTCAAGGGGTTAAATGCTGCAGGTTGATAATTAAAGTATTATTTGCAAACACAAAAAAAATAATAATAAAATTGACTGCTTTATACAGAGTATCAACTTGATCAGCCAAGTATGGGCTTCCGGTAACATAAAGACAGTTTTGAATGTTAGAATAGAACAAAAGTAACTAAATGATTGAAAATTGAGCTAACACATTGATGGACAGTAGGAACAAGTGAAGTTCGAAAATTGACACTATAATTCAAGAGAAAACACGATCGCACTACTCCCTTCACAACCACGTGCATACTGAAGCTGCAAGTCGTGTAACGGGTGGAAAACGAAATTCAACCTAAAAAATTGTTTCCAAAACATAACACTAGACTTCTATTTATACGCCGGCAAATGCACATTTGTGCCGCTATAGCCGTAGAGTCTAAAAACAGCCATTTTGCTTTCGATGGCTATTGCCATCATGCCGCATAATGAACTTCGCTTTGACAGCTATAGACGCAAGTGTCTGTCAACGTGTTAAAAGAACTGATTTTTTTTTTAAAGAGTGTCAGACATCTCTTATGTTTCCAATAATACAGAAAAAATTTTTATCAAGCCATTTAGTCTTAAATAAAGTGTTAAAAGAATACAAATATCAATATGTTATAGATATTTCTTCAGTTCAAAATGCTAACTTCAAACCAAATTTACTAGTTTGAAATCTTGTTGTTTTTGTTAAAGTTTTTTCAAGTAGAAAATATATTATCTCTTTTAAGTTTTGTTTGACAAAGTTAGTTTATGGTGGCTTTTACTTTTTTTAAAAGTCATTCATTAGTGCAGAAAACATTCTAAAAAAAAAAAGAAATTAGATCCAATATCACATTTTTTATTTTGATGTATGAATGAAGAAAAAGAATTTGACTTGAATTTGAGAGACAAAAAAAAAAAAAAAAAAGGTAAAAAGGGGGGGGGGGGGAAATGAGAAGACTAAAGAATTCTAGTTGAAAGGGGGGGGGCTTGTTTATTGTAATATAGTATAGATTTTAATATTTCATTTTGTAAAATAAATTTTATAGATTTTTTTATTATTATTTACATTTAATTTAAGAATGTTTTATGTGTTGTAAAGCATGTGCATGTATTTTGCTAAGTCGTTTTTGTAAATATTTATAGCTGTTTTATTCACACATTATTTATTATCATGTACACAACATGATCCATTCTACAGCAACTATTTTTATTTATACAAAGTATTTATTTTGTTTTGTAAATATGTAGTATATGTATAATTTTATAAGAAGAAATGTTAATTTATGCATTTGCAAACCACCTTTGCATTTACACAAAAGTCTGATATTTAGAGCGCTGTAAATATATTTATCCCTATAATTTAAAGACCATTACATTGTTTCATCAAAAATTTAATATGAATGTTTGAAATTTATTTACACACACATTTCATTATGCTATTGCCAGCTTCAGGAAGATAATTTATTTATCAATAAGTTATTTATGTTTAATGCCATTTTCATTATAAAAGCACCTATCGATTTGCCCAGAAAAAATTGCATTTTATCGAGTGAAGTATCATTCTGAAAAGCTGCACATTCATAATGCAAAATCATAATAATAATAAATAAAATAGATAAAAAAATATGAAGCAATTCAAATATGGCTTGAACGAAAACATATTGAACAGGAAATTTAGGAGAAGGAGAAAAACTATTCAATAGTATATAATGTTTTAATTTGTGTAATGGAAATGATTTATATATGAATTTTTCTAGCCTTAGATTTATTTTGCGTTGCAAAGTTCCTTATTTATCTCTAGGAAAATCAATTTGCACGGCATTAAAACATTTATTAATGCTAGGTTGCCCAGACAAGTCATTTTGACTGTTTCGAAGCTTCCATTTTGAATAAATATAAATTTTTTCATGCATTGTTACTAATCATAGCGCAACTTTCAACTGCATTGGCTTTTCCTGAATACACGTTAAGTAGGATAAGTTAATGTGACTGAAAGTTTTATTCTAATTATTAGCAACTTGGTGAAAAATGAAAGTTTAGAAATGGTACAAAACGACCTGGGAAATCTAGTGTTAAAAAATATTTTTCACCTAATCCATCTCTAACCGTCTGCTATAACGTGCAAGAAAGAAAGAAAATTTAAGGGGAAAATAAAAATTACAAACATGTTCTTATCTATAAAACTCTTGATGTTTCATATTAAAATATGAATGTGGTGGCAGAATTAGATTATTATAATATTAAGCATTAATGTTAATATGTAATATATTGTAAAGAGATTATGCAGATCAAAATTGTGATGCAAAATATTAAGCAAACTCTTCATACAATATGTGTCATAGATAATATAAAAGTTGTTTCTTCCAACAGTGCATTGTGATAAGCCACACAAAAATGTTTGGCACAAATAGAACTTTTAAAATATTGTTTATCAGTGTTACATGTAAATTTGAAAAGAAAAAAATGTATAATGTTGCTGTTAGCCAGATAATTGATGCTGATCTCTAAAATCAAATTTTTGTCATCGACAATCGTTCCTGATCAGTTCTAATATTTTTCTAAAAACTTTAACCAAATTCAAAAAATTGAATGTTTTGTGACACATGATTACTTTAAAATTCATCATTGTGACGTGAAAGGTTTATGTAAACATGCATATCAAGTTCAGTTTAAAAACATAGTCAAAAAAGCTGCAATGTTAAATTTATTTAATTTAGATCATTGATCGAAATAAAATTATCCTTGGTAGCTTTAGTTTGAAATCTTGAGTTAGAGAAGTTAAATGTCAATTAAATTTATCAAATCGATAATTTTTTCTATCATTTTAGAAAATAGAAACTAATTTTCTAGAGTGAATAAAACTTTTATTGTATAATGAGCTTTACAATTCATTCATCAATTGTATGTCATTTTCGTTTAACAAAATAATTTTTTTCATGACAATGGTTTCCACAACTTTTTCAGAATTTGTAAAAGAATGCCAGATTCTTTTATGGCATGCTGTGAAGTTAAACATAGAGAATGGATTGTATAACATATAAAACACTTTACAAAACTGAGTTTGTCTATTTCATTTCATTTTTCTATACAACAATTTTGTTAGTCCAAATATACTCTAAAAATGAAGTTATGAGTATTAATATAATACACAACTTACTATTCTATTTTCAAAGCAAGTAGTGAATCGTCCTAGGCAAAAAAACAAAAGTTTATTCTGGCATCAATCAGCAGGCTGATGCCTGACATTGTTTCTTTTTGAGGAATTTAGTGAAAAAGGAAAATGTTATTACCTGTCAATTGAATGGGTGATTGTAACAGTAACCCAACTTGGCATCAGTAACACCCATTTTAGCGAACTCATCGAGAATAAATAAATCATTTTGTATTGCGAGTAATTTAAGACTACTAGTCACATCTATCTTTCCAATGAAATTTTGTGTTTAATATCGTTTCTTAATTTTTTACTTACTTCATTTGTCACACAAAAGGTAAACTTTTTTGCTTTACACTTAGTATTAAAACTTTTATCCAACAATACAACTGATCAGCAGTACACTACTAATAACAAAATAGTGACCATGGAACTTTTTTACTACAATATCACAGAATATGCCAATCATACAATTAACTTTGTACACTTTGACAACATTTACTTCTTGCACATCGCTGAAACTTGTTATTGTGTAGACACACATCTAAAAAAATAATTTAAATACAACTCTTTTATCATGAAATTATTCTTGTGCTACAAAAATGATTTTTGAAAATCTTGCATAAAAAGTTAGAAATGTTCAAGTATGTACATTAAAACTTAAGAAAACTCGAAGATTATGATTTATTAGATGATTTTTTCTATGCAGATTGTGTTGATACCTGATTACTATTTTGATCATTGAAAATAACTAGTCTAATTTTACAAAATAGAAATTAAAAAAAAAAAAAAAGCAATTTTCCAGTATCTTATACAAAACTGAATTAAAAAAGTACGTAGGTCCAAGTAAAATCAAACCCCCTATGTGAAAATGTATATACAGTAGAACTCAGATTTAACGTGTTTTGCAAGACTAGTGGGGAAATACGTAATAGGCAGAAAAACGTTGTACAGAGGTCCTCCAAAATTTCAATAAATGTAAAATAATTTGAATGGAAGTATACTAGAACAGTAAAAAGCATTTACAACTTATTTATTACATAATTAACATTAATTTCACATAGAATAGTGTTTACAATTCAGGAATTGTAGTATGGTTCATATTTTTTGTTTTAATCTCAAAAAGAGCCTTCAAAATGGCAGAGAGGATTTGCAGGTGTTGCTCCTGTGATTTATGTCATTCAACTTTTGACCTTAATCAATTAAGAATGCTTTTACTTGTTTTTTTCAGCTAAAGAGTATGTCTTACGACACTTATTCGTGCTTGTTCTACGAAAAGAATAATGAACAAAGACAATGGGAGGCTAACCAATACCCTAGAGGCTGTGTGGCATGGAGGGGACAGTCCAGTTGAGTTCTATCAAAAGGAAAAGAAATATAAGTTGATTGACCCCTGCCTCCTGCATCTGTGACCTTTATTTCCGCCTGGTTTCAAAGCATATTTTTTATAACGCAGGATAGGAGCTATGAGAAATTGTTTAAATCATGTCGCTGGTCTCAAAATGAATATAATGTCTAAGACATTACAGAAAAACGAAGAAAAAAAAACCGGCATTATTTGGGTAAAAACGGGAATACAGTGTATACAAAAATTTCATGTACGAGAAGAAACAACACTAAAAGAGCATTCAAGAAATTCGGAACCAATGAGGAAACACGTTGAATGCGAGCGACATTAAATTGGGGTTCTACTGTATTTTGAGAAATCTAGCAATCGAGCAAAGCAGATTTAAAATGGCTTCTTATTAATTGAATGTAACAAAAATTGCCTTCTATAACCATTTTAAAAGAGGAAGAAAAAATTTGACTAGAATACACACATACCACATTTTAAACTCCATCTTCATTTCATTGAACACAGCTGTGATCAGTAAAACTGCATATCATGAAAATAAGCTTCTCATTAACTGGTATTAAAAAATATTGACATCATATATACATTTTATACCATCAAATAAACTTATGCAATCTTCACACACTGTACATTATGTAGTGCTTCCTCCCTGTCCTCAGGGAAGACAATCATAAAAATTATGTGAACATGAAACCTTATGAAGTTCATTCTTCTTGAAAAGACAAGAAAAATGTAAAAAGGAAATATGACTATTAATCACAAATAAATAAATAAAAAAGATATGAATGTGTTTCAAATATTTACAGGCAATGAAAGAGGCACAACGATATAGCTTAATAAATACATGATTAAAATAGGAAACCTTGAATGGTGAAAAGATAGTATAATTGCATTATCTAGAGCACTGAGCAGACATTATCTAATCATTCTGAGCACGAGCAATCAGCTTACTTTTGTTATGCATAAAAGACATCTATTTTTATTTCATTTAACGCTAACTCTAACTCAATTCGCTCAATGATTAGCTTCGTTACAGCCAGAAAACTAACCTTAATCAAACGTTCAAGATTTCTGAGTTAATTATCTTCAGTTTTGACTTGTTTCAACATTGAAAGTTTGTTTCAACACTTGTTTCAACATCATTTTCAAGAAGTTAATTTCTTTAATGAAATTCAGGCATAAAAATATCGCTACCTCTGTTGCACAAAGTAAATTTTTCACTTTCAATTTGATTTTTGTCTTCTACTAAGATGTGTAGGCATTCTCATGTTAAAGACCAGTTTTGTTTACTACACAAATACCCGTTTAATAATTTTTTGCAATAAAATTCACTGTCAGTTATATAAAAACAGAAGTTTTTGTTTCAGTACTAACTTGTACGTTAATGTTCTGTACATTCATACTCTCGAGTCGCAGTGATTTTGTCTTTTCAACACATCCCGTTGGATTCTGTTGTGACTTAGCCAGTTCTTTTTTCCTACAGCATTTGGGGAGCATTGACATCTATAACAGAAATAATAATTAATAATGTAGAAGGAGAACTAAATGAACTAATCATGTGTATGGGTATGTAGTCATGACTATGTTCTATGTTCTTTTTTAACGAGAAAGTACAGTAAAATACTTGAAAGTGACATGTGAAAATACAAGAGTAAAAATAAATAATTTAGTGGGGGAAAAGGGTAAAAATTTTGTAGTTCAAGAAGTTTTTTATAAATATTAAAAAATAATTAACGAACAAACAATTTGATAATTCTGCTTAGTGTTTATCAAAATGTAGCATTTGTAAGTCATGAGATAAGTTGCATATGACCTGTCGTTCACTCCCATGCGGCTTACTGAGTCAAAACAATACGCCTCCTAAGATTTATTACTTTTTTTATTGCCTAGATCTCAGGTAAGTGTAATGTTCGGATATCACTTTTTGACAAGAAATGTAAAACTCAAATTAGCAAATTAAAATCATTAACAGCCAATGATTACTAATGCAGTTTTGTGCCATGTGACAATGAAACAAATGTGAATCTTTCCTAATGATTCCAAATGGTTTGTTCTCTCTTCCAATATAAAAGAATATATCCCAATTCCACAGGAAAAGTAATCCTATTTATCAAGTGACAAAAGAAGACTTCAAATCAGTAAAAGCTTAACTTAAAGAAAAACTGATTTATAGATCAATATTTCTTTACATAAGCTTTAAAAAAATATATTTCTTACTTGATCCATCCATCATTCATATTCAGCTATTCAACAAGTGCTTTATATTTGATAACTGGGGTGTAGATCGCTGGAAGGAAATTAAAATTTAAAAAAAATAAAAGCAAAAATGAATATGTCTTTTTTTAACTACTTTTTTTCTAATTAACCAAATAAGTTTACCTTTTTGCACAAGGCTGCAATTTTATTCAAATCCAGAATCGGTGCAATGGAAGGTCTCCCATGAGCACATTGGAATGGAAGCTTGCAGTCTGCCAGCGAAACCAACAATTCTTGACATTCGGAGATTGATAGGGGGTCGCCGAATTTTACAGCACCTATAGGGTATTCAGTGAATCCATTTTCAACTGTCCACTATACTGCCGTGATAAACACAAAAGTCGTACCTACACTTTTTTTTTAATTATTGCAACTAGGTTGTTCTTTGTCACCTATTTTACCTATGTGCACTTTTTTTTTTGGTCATTTGTGAATGAGAAACATCTTTTAAAATTTTTCCAGAAAGTGGCACCAGAATCAAATATATGGAGATGCAAAACTTTAATTGTCAATATCTCATGTTAAGCTCAACTATAGGTACAACATTTGTGCTTAACAGGAGGTATCTCATACTGTTAAATGATAATAACCGATACAAACCTCGGCAGGCTTGGGAATTTAATACTGCACATAATGATTTTGGTAGAACATAGGACGCTGCTCTTGTCTTTGCCAGCGTATTCAACCACTCTTTAATTGTGTTCTGAATTAAGAAATAATCATTAAGAAATTAGTTGAAAATAGCATATAATGACAAA
Organism: Octonoba sinensis; assembly: GCA_038502835.1. Lineage (NCBI taxonomy): Eukaryota > Metazoa > Arthropoda > Arachnida > Araneae > Uloboridae > Octonoba > Octonoba sinensis. Next base: position 83,223,378 of record CM076605.1, on the reverse strand, counting down.
AATGTATGTGAAAACTTATAAGTAAATATTTGGAAGAAGATAAATAAAAGATTGACGCAAAAGTTTATGTAAATAAGTTAAATAAACAAAAATATGTCAAATCAATATTTTCATTTTATATAAATTCTTTCAATAAATTAACATCATTAGTTTGCAAATGTGAACAAAATCTATTTATGCTGAAAATATTTGCCATTGCATTTTATTTTTGGTTTATTTCAAGGTTATTCTCGCTATATTTGTGACAAAATTGTAGCATCCAAGCTTTCAACATTGTGCAAAAAGTTCAAAATGTACCTCATTCTGACAAAATAATTTTAAGATGAAAATATTAAGTGAATACTTACTAAAATTTTGAACTTTATCCATTACCATGGTAATAATTCATAGTTGGGTAAACATATATTTGTGTACAGATTTCATATCAAAAATTTTATGCACGATATTTTCAAAACAGTATCACACAGAATGAGAAAAAGTTTTTTAAAAAATCTGTTACATAAAACATCAAGTTTCATACTTTTAAAGTTTATTCATTTAGAAACTACTTCAATATCTCTGTTATGGACACCAGATAAAACTAAAGTGTAAAATGTTTATCAACACAGTAATAGTTTTGAAACTATAAATATTTATTTTTTTATACCAAGATTGAAAAATTCTTTTAAAGTTCTAAAAGTACAGTAGAACTATGAATCGCAAAACTGCTCAGAACTTGACAGTACATTTTGCAGTTAAAAAAATCTGATTCTGCATAGCAGAAATATCAGCATTCTCTACTAACAAATTAAGTTTAGGATGATATTACATCTTTTACTCTTGTGTTCAAAGATTTCTAAATAAATAAATATATATATACACACACATATATATACAGCCGAACCTCCAAACGTCGAACTTCTCCGTATGGAAATTTTCCGTATATCTAATTCTTAGCAAGTCTTTATGGTCATTACATAGCAAAAATGTTTCTATACATCAAAAAAATCTCCATCTGTCAAAATTTGTTCAAGTCATGGAGTTAGGAGATTTTATTCAACTTTAGGCCGTTTGCCTAACAAAAAATGAAGGCGAGGGGAGAATTGAAGGCAAATAAGGGTACTAATAAGGTCACCACTGTCTGGAGTATTTTTTATATATTTTTAAGTATTTAAGTAAATTTTTAATAAATCTCTCATATTAATTGGTTTTTTAATAATTAACTTTCATTTAAGGTGATTCGCATATAAATCACAATGGTGTTTCATTTACGAAAGTCAGCTTTAGTTTTAATGCCTTAAGAAATTAGGATAAAACCGTTTCCATGTATCGAATATTTTCCAGCAATTTGAGAGGTCCGACTGTATATACATTATGGTAAAATACTTTTAAAAGTATAAAATGAGTAATGTTACAATAAAGAACATATAGTATATGATATTGCCAATTCAAAAATACTAGAAATATATTGAAATTACTTTTGATTATGCTTTTTTGTTTTGAATGATAACAAATATTATTCAATTGCGTAATTAATTCTTTTCAATATTTGTAATTTTAAATTATTCCAATGTGCAAGCAGTGACACAGTTCAAATATTTTAGACTATGTTCCAAGGTAAGTTAATTGATCTGTGAATATATCACTAATATTTGTAAATAGGGTTGGCAGGAGCTATTCCAAAAAAAAAACCCAGTTCAGAGACAGTGGCAGGTGGGATGAGGGTTAGGAAGTAAAAAGGAAAATTAAGAGTAGTTTCACTATCTAATTTTCGCTATTTTTTGAAAACATATACTGGACTTCATATTAACATCAAGGACTCAATCTGGACATCTGGCAACCCTAGATGCAAAACGTCCAGTCCTGAGGCGAGTGTTATAAAGATGTTTTACCGTACTAAAAATGTACATAAACCATAAACAAGTTTCCAGTAGTTAAAGAACTAATTAAATATAGCAATAAAAAAATATTACCTCTATTATACTTTCAATTTCAGCAAGTTTCCGCTTTAATTTGCTTGTTTCTTTATCTACGAAGCACGATGGAATGGAATTAACAAAAATCACATCTGCTTCATCACTAAAGGAAATAAAAATTCCCAGCTTTTGCAGATTAATGTAATATGTTCGTAACAGTCTAATCTCTTCTGCTTCAAGCATGAGCTTTAGAGGTGAAGTCAAATTGTAAGTTTTAACAATTCTTTCATTATTTTCATCCATTTCATAAAGCTCTGAAAAGGAAATCAGGTTTGTAGTTGACAGTTGGTATGAAGTATTAAAATTTCCAACATTAATACAAAGAATAATATTAACTGCTTCAGAGTATTTTTTAAATAAATTTACCCCAAAGTCAAGCTCTATATTAAAGTTAATGGCTTTTGTTAACAATCAGGAACAAGTAAAAAAGTTCTGAAAGGAATTCAATGAGGTTTTGAGTTGAGCATTTTATTTCAAAGACTCGTTGTCTATTTATTTTGGTAAAAATCAAATGATACTAAGTTGTTATTTATAAGGATTATTTAACAGTGAGACAGAATGAATGACAGATTTTGGTACATAATCAAATCAAATCAAATTTAACCAAGAGCATGATATATTAATGAAGCCTAAAGATGCATGAATTTATGAAAATACATTCCAAACACATTAAAGCTTGATATAAAAAGTATTTTTATAATGAGAACCTCACTATTGTGAGATACCCTGAACAAATTAATGTTTAAGAAATAAAAACGTATTTATAGTGCGAAAAATTTGCGATAATGTGAAGCCACAAAAAATGTTGCTTTCCTATTCTCGTCAAAATGTAGAGAAAGATGAAAATGGAGTTTTAAAATTCTTCAACTGTTAAAATCAATCACACAATAGCTTAGCATTGGAAGTTCAAAATTCTTCTACATGGAACAATGTAGAAAAATGTAGGGCGTGTAACGCAAACAATGAGAATTCAGTATTTTTGCAAATTTGTGCTTTAACAACAATAATAATTTGTTTCCTTTTATGATATCTGCAAAACGATAAACATTTTATTTCCTTCTCTATTAATATTCCTTAACTAAGCTAACATTAACTGTTGTGTAATAGCACAGAAAAAACAATGCGATTAAGTAAGGGATCATTCATAAATGATGTCATGCTTAAAGAGGGAAGGAGGGTACGTGAAATTGTTACAAAGTGTAACAAGGGGAGGGGGTAACAAAAAGTATGACATCATGCATTGTGCAACATGGCGTGACATGTGACAAAGGGAGGAGGGGGTTCTGCTGAAGTGTGACATATTGTGACAAAGGGGAGAGGGGGGTCAAATATATGGGAAAAAACCTTACATCATTTATGAACGGCCCCTAATGTGAAATTAGTAGGAAATCTTACCTTCTGTCAACTCCTCCAATCGCACTCTCTCATGCACTGCATGTTGATCAAACAATACTAGTAAATTCTGATCTAAAAGTAAAGCAGAAATCAGGGTCACAAATGAATGTTTCAGCGCAATGTCATTTTAATGTGTTGAATGTCATTATTTGTTTAACTTAAACTTACTTGTATTATTTTCATTGATATTTGACACAATACAAGCTATGAACTTGCAATCCACTTGACCAATAACCTATAAAAGCACTAATTGTAGCATACTCAATGTTTTCTTTGACACATTTATACAACAGAGATTTACAATAATTAGAATTTTTTCCATCTGTTCTTCGATAAATTTCAATTATGTGATGTATGTGAAGCCATCTTCATTTGCAGATTTTATTTTTAGCAAACAAAAATTACACAAGCAAATCATTTAATTGCATTAAATGTACTTATTTTTATTATAAGTACTATTAAAGTTCTAAGTAATAAAAATATTAATAACAACCATTTCTAAATTTAGAATTTAAAATTACAAAGTGTATAAATTTTCATTTAACTTCATTTTAAAACTTTTGATCACAATAAAGTTTTGAATATAAATGAGAGGAAAATAATTAGATTTCAGGTTCATTCTTTTAGGTGGTTATTACATTAGTGCATTTAGTAGAAAATGTATCAATTTCTAAAGTTATGTTGGGTTGTTTGCGACAACTTAAGGGGCAATTTTGTCACATGTAGCAAACAGGTCCTGTAACGACAAGGTACTCATTAATTTTCCAGTACTGGAAGGTTTGATTTTGATAGGAGTACGAAAATGGTAAATCGGTAAGAAAATCGACAGAAACATTTAACTGTGGGAAAACTCAAATCCATGACAATTTAAAGAACAAGAAAATGCTTACCAAAGGGTGGGAAGCAATACGGTCAAAAAAAAGTAGAGATCAGAAAATTTTTACTATGTGAATAAAGTTTCAATGGATTGGTTCGGAGCTGCGAAGTCAAAGAAAATTCCTATTAGTGGAACGCTAATAAAAGAAAGAGGAACTCAAATTTCTGAAGCCATTGGAATTAACAGATTTTGCAGCAAGCAATGGCTGGTTTGAAACAATATTGGTTTCAAAACACTTTGTGAAGAAAGTGCTGCCGAGGATGAAAGCTTATGCCAGGACCATAAAATGCGCATGCGGTGGGTACCTTTTCGCAGGTTCTGATGAAAAAAGCATTTATAATCTTAATGAATATGGAATATTTTCTCGTGCTTTAACCAACAAGAAGTTTAAGAGAAAAGTATGAGGATGTAAAACGGGGGCAGGGGATCAAAAGAACACTTAACTTTAGTTTTTTGCGTTAGGAGAAAAAGAAAATGCTTTTGCAATTGCAAAAATCTTTAAAACCGCATTTATGCTTAATTGTTTAATTAATCATTATTTATTTTGTACACTTCTGTACATGTTTAACATTATTATTGAATATTTTCAAACAACCTCCATTAAGCGACACCTTTCAGAACGACAGCTTTTCGCAGGAAAGAGAGGTGGTCGCTTTAGAGAGGTTCAGGGCTCGGCGCACTTTGGAGTGTTCAAAATAGTGAAAAAAGTGACCACAGCTTTAAAAAAAGTAATTAAAATAGTGACCACTAAAATGTAAACTTGTGTGTGTTTTTTTTCATTTAAACTAAATATAACTTGAAAAAGAGCAGTTTCGACATCTTTTGAAAACTAAACCTGAATAAATAGAGCTTTTACCCAACTTAAAAAAAAAAAATTCATAGCCTATTCAAAAATACAAATTTTTATACCTGTAACTATCTCCATAAATGCCTTTTTCAAAACCCATAAATGGCTAAGAGTGAGGGAGACAAAAGTTATTTCTTTTAATTAATTTCTTTCTCAAATTGTTACTTATTTAAAAATATAAATGAATAACTATGTATTCAAATCAAAAGCAGAAATTTCAAATTTTAATTTATGTTCAACATTGAACAAAATTTATTTTGCAAATGCTCGTTTTAAAATATTTTTTATACTTGTTTAAAGGTTAGAAAATTCCACTTGAAATAAAGCTAAATTTGATATTTTATCAAAATTATTCAGACTGAAATTATTGTGTTAATCTTCTGTATCATTGTAGGAAACAAACCGTTTGATTATTCAATACTGTTTTTGTAATTTCATGGTAGTAACAAAATCCAAGAAAAATTCCCTGATTTTATAATTTTAGTTACACGGTATAACTGTCATACATAATGACAGTATGAGTGGCACAATCAGAAAAATTCTTCACAGGGGGGAGGGGTGCACTATTTTTTTTCCTACCTGAACTTTGTGCAATTCCTTTTTTTTGGGGGGGGGGGGATGGAAATTAAAAAAAAGAGGTCATAATGTAATTTTCTGAGCAATATATATAATATGCAACTGCTAAGAATTTTTCAGATCTAAAGTTTTTTTTTTAAGAATTTAGATTTCCCCCTCCCCTGCATCATTATTTAATGAATTCTTGACAAAAATTTAACTTTATTTTCTCAAAATTGCGTACTGTCTTTTTGTTGAGAAATCCCCTCCAAAAATTTTCTTTTGTGATTGTGAGTTAGTTATGGAGTGAGGGGGGGGGGGTGAAAGAAAAGAGAAATTAAGCTAATTTTCTGAGTGATATAATCTGCAACTGCTAAAAATTTTTAGTTTCTATTCTAATTTAAATATTGCTTAATTTTCTTAGGATTAGCTCTTTTCGAGTAAAAAAAAGGTTAAAAACAATTAAAATTATCATTCTAGATGGGGGGGGGGGGGAGAGTTCACGGGCCCTCTAGGCCTCCCCTTCTGGTTGCACCACACTGCAATATCAAACCTTAACTTCGGCACACTCGGGGAATTTCAAAATACGATAAAAAATGGCGGACTTACAGGAGCAAAAATGGCGGAAACGTGGAAGCTTCAACCCTGGCACACGTATTTTTATGCAAAATTGCAATGTTTTCTTAACTCATAGACAGACAAAGTAACTTTTTTTGGTTGCTCTGCCAGAGAAAGGGCAAAAAAGTGAAAATAGTGACCAACTTTTTTAAAAAAGTGAAAATAGTGACCAATTTTTAAAAAAGTGACTAAAAGTGACCAATGCAAAGAAAAGTGACTTTTAGTGAAAAAAGTGACTCGCGCCGACCCCTGGAGGTTTCACTGTAATTCTGTAGAAAGTACAGACAAAAAAAATAGAAGAATGCTTTTTAGATACTAAGCAATTTCAATTTAAAATGTTTTTTGGACATAGTTCAAAATATTAATATTATTTAAAAATTTGACAAATTTTTGCATAAAAAAGCAGTATTTTTAAAGTTCAAGAAGACAATTTCACATGGTACATTAAGCAGCAATAAAAGAAATATTTCACATAAAAGATTAAACTTCAAAGATGATATTTTGCAAACACTTGTAGTTTCATATAAAAATTACAACTAATAATTCAAATACAAAAAGATAAATTTTAATGCCTTGATGATGCAATTGCTTATTAGACATGTGTATCAGCTTGATCAAATAAATAAATAAAGCAATTTGTTAAATATTCTAGCGTTCATATATATATATATATGAGTGCTTTTTCAAGAATTATTGTATTAGCTAGGATAATCTACTATAAGTAACAGAGTTGAATTTAGTCCAAATCTTTCAATTAAAATGAAATAAAAATCAATGAAATATGTAGTTTGTTCAGCATGAAATTTGAATCTAAAGAGAAAATTCAGCTAAACTCATTCATCAGCATTTTTTTTTTTTTTTTTTTAAGACTTGAATTTGAACTAATAACTCTTACCTTTACATTCTCCAATGCACTCTTCGAGAAACGATACGAATTCAAGATGCAATACATTTGAGGTAAATTTTCTGAATACTTAGTACCTTCCACACAATTCACCTATAAAAAGTTAAATTTAATATTTTTGTGAATTTTTAAGGAAAAGCATCCAGCATCAAGTCTGAAATAGTTTTCAGTTGTACCTTTGGATAAATTACAATACGTTTTCAACTCATTAAACCAACAACCTGTATCTTTTTTAAAAACCTCCATCAGTTTTGTACAAATAGAGTAGAGTCCCGAACACTCTGCCTAATGTGGACCGAAGGGCCGCCAAGTTTGATGGGTTACCGGGAATGGGGCTAAAAGAAGTGAGAATGTTTTCTCAGAAAATGCAGTACTGTTTGTTTATTTGAAAACAACTGGGAATAAACTGTCTAAATACCCTTAAACAAATGAAAAGTACATACTTTATGAAGATATAGAACCTTTGCTACATGAAAATGGAAATCAATGAATATACAGTGTGTGGCCGAGTTATCCATACCACCGGGTGATCGAGTGCAGAGTTTGAGACTCTACTACATAAAAATATGCTATAAGACTCTGTGAAGTGCTTTCAACCCTACACTTGCAAGGAGGGCAGATATTTAGAGTGCTCTGGGTCAATTCAAGCTTGTGCAAAAAGTTACATGTAAGTGACCACAAAATTTTTTTTTGGAGGAATTTTTCTTTTCTTTTCATTTTATCAACAGAAAAGAACACTACCAAACTGAAAATTATTCTACTATTTCCCATTTCTGTGGTAATATTCCATTATTATGAACAGGAAAAGAAAAATTAATGCGAGCATTGGAAGGAGATGGGTTTTTTTTAGTGTTTTGATAGTAATAAAAATATTTTATTGAACAATGATATTCAAAGCAAAAAAGATATAGGACACTCACATCAGATGGAACTTCAAACATAGGATTTTGCCACTTCACAAGCATGTCTTCAACACTGTTCTCTAAAAATAAAAATATTTGATGATTCATTGATGTATTTCAAGTACAGTTAATATGATTTACATATCAGCAGAAAACAAAGTATCAAATCACAACATTAGTTAATTCATGATAAAATCAGCATTATTAAGACACAAAATTTTGAAAATATTGCATAGAAATTTTTCAGGAATCAAGGAAACTTAAAAAATTAGGCAGAAGTAAAAGTTTTAAGCCTCTAACATTAAATATAAGTCACAACGCGAAGAATCTTAATAACTGCTCCAGCCGAAAGAGAAAAGGGGTCTAAACTTTTTTAAGATGAAATGTAACTTCTCACAGACTGTAATTGGAAGTATGAAGAATTTAAGTTTTACAAGACCAATTACTTTTAGCAAGAAATTCCACTGCATGTTGAAACATGTACACTTATACATGTCATAATTAGGTTTTATGTATAACTTTATATTTTTAACATTGCACGATTCAAAATATATATAAAATTGATTTTAAGGCATGATTATTGTTTCTTTTTAATGAATAAAGAAACAATTAAGTTTTTTAAGTTTTGCACTCGAATGTTCCATTCTTTGAAAAAATAGTAAATAACTAAATCAACAGTGTATCAATTTGGCTCAACATTGTTTAAAATAATACCATGCTTGATAAAATATTAAATACTCTTTTTTTTTTAAGGAAATTATATTTCTTTTTTGCTATGAGTCTTTTTCCCCACCTGGGATAGTGATTCTTGGACAATGAATCACTGGTGTACTTTTGAATACAGTTCCTATCTGCATGAAAAAAAGTTTTAAAAAATTGTAGAGATTACAAGCTCTCTTCTTTGTAATTTATTTCTTAATTGTGAGTTTATTATCAATTTATTTTTGAAAAAAAATCTTTCTGAACAACTTGTTTAACTTCAGTAAAATAACGTTAGCTTATGAACATTCATACAAAAAATTGCACTCACAACAAAAGTTTTAAGTATTTTGCAAACAAATTGCAAGCAAAATAAGAGAACATTTTGCTTGCAATTTGATTTGTTTAGATATTTTTAAAAAGATTAAATTTTAAATTTAGTTTTTCTCAGATCTATTTTTGTTATTTTATAGGAATATGTCCCGAGCTTAGATTGCATGGACGATCACAGGAGTGCACTTCTTTTCCATTCTATATGAATTTTTACATATTAGGTGGAATTCAGTCCATATAATAAGTTCTGAAGGCTATACGTCTCTTATATTTCTTTTGTTAAAAATTAAGCCCTGCATATGTCTAATTTTGCCCCTTGTTGCTTAGGTAATTCTTGGACAATACTGTTTTCATACATAGGCTTTAATCCTGTTGACATGGGCGATTCTCGGCAAAAAGAAATTTTCGGAACTTCACAAAGTTTTCGAATGAAGTACTTAGGTGAACATACCCCCCCCCCCCCACCCAACACACAATACATACATACATGTATATAGTTGAATCATTTATTTCGAAAAGGTAACATCTTCGTTTTGAAAAAGAAGTATTAATTTATTATATTTTATGGCATAATTAATCAATTATCTACCTAACATAACATAGTAAAAGATCAGACCTGTACAGTTTTCCAAGTTTTCACAAGCCATTTTCTACTATCTCCTAGCGAAAATTTTGTTTTTCAGAGTTGTTACTAACCTTTTCGAAATAAACGATTCATTTATAGGCTCAAAAAGTTTTTAAAAATAGTACGAAATATTTGGCTTGTCTGAAGGAAGAAAGGAAAGTACAGATATTATTCTTCAAAGAAATCTTAAGATTAATAAAGTGAAAATTTTTCAGAAAACCAATTTTTTTTTTTAAATTTCGAAACAGGCTCTCGAAAATTTTTGGAAATGATGGAGAATTTTGGATTAGAATCACCCATGCCTGTTGATTAAGTGTTACCTCAGCCTGTTGGTCAAATGTTAAAGTTAGAAGGCTTATTCTTGAGATGCCCTGCAGAAAAGAAACTGTTTGGCCATATATACTTGCTCCAAAGGTTTAACCGAAGCACTACTAATTACTGGAAGTTTATCTTACCAGAATTTTCTTGAGGCATCCTCCATTTTCTACACAACTCGTCATTTTCTTGATCTTTGACAAAAGTATCAAGTTTAAGCTTCAGTTCGGCTTGTTCGCTAGATGTTGTCTCATTATCGGAATTCAATTTTTCAGAACTTTGTTTTGAAAGAAATGGAGAGAAATCATGACTAAGAAAAAAATGCCCATCATTGCTACCTGTAACAGATTTTTAAAGCTGTAATTGTTCATTTGTTATCTTTTTAGTTCGAATGTTTAAAGTGATAATTTTTGGTAAGAGCAATTTTGATTTTAGCATTTGCAAAACACATGCATTATTACTCATAACATTTTTTTTTATGAACACAACCAGAAACACATTTATTACAAAGTTTTAAACTCTACTATAAATTATGACATTGGATATTTAACATATCTTTTGCTCTTTCAGCATAGGAAATAAAATTAACTAGATCAGAGTCTCTCGACCCTTAAATTCTTAAAGAAAATAGTTATGATGCATCACACTGTAATAAAAGTGAATTCATACAATTTAAATGCAAATCATATACCATAATAAATATAATCATTCATTAAAAAAAAAGCTTAGTTCCCAACTTCCAATTTAACTCATAATTTATTTAAAAGTGAATATTTTTTAAATATGTTAATTTTTTTAAATGAGTATTTACAACAGCAAAACTTCTAACTATTTTTTATACATTTTGGCTTTATTTAAAAATGAATAGTTGAAATTTCATTGTATTTTAAAATATATACATAAAATGGATACAAAGTAATGAGTAAAAAAGCAAGAAATTTTAAAGAAAGGATTCCTGATGAATGTAGTCAAAAATATCAAACTTTCTGAGTAAATTTTATGATTTCTGCCTTCCATATTCATTACTAAAGAACTGTTCTCGGGTTTAATTCAAGTAGGGCTGCACAATTAGGTATTTCGATACCACACTGCATCAGCAACCTGATGTATCGATCCAGAGGAAATATCTAAAATGGCTTTATGATGTTAATTGTACACCAATGTATAATGCGACACACCATTGATTCACCCAGCCCTAACACATACATTCAATATATATACATTTATATATTTATTTATTTATTCACAATGTAACAGGAGAGAATGCATTGTTCAAACATAATAAGCTTGGTGACCAGGGACAGATTTTGAAGTTTGGTTGCCCCAGCTGGTAAAACAAAACGTGAGGCCTCCGCACCTTAGCGCACCTGAATAGTAATTATTGAAATTACGAAAAGACTAAAATTTTATTTGTTAAAAAAATAAATAAAACTAAGTATTTTCATACTTTAAGCAGTTTGAAAACTTTCAGGAATTTTCAAGATTAAATTCATGTTATTGAAAAATGTCATTCCCAACCTAATTTACACTGCTACAAAATTTTCATGGAATATAATCTGTCGCGAGGACCTCCTATAGAACTCTTTGCAATGAAACAATGGGGGAAAGGAATGGGTGTTTAAATAAGGAACACCTATAGGAGCCTTTCATGAGAACGGGGCCGCTAAGTTCGCCAACCATTTAATCCACCTCTGTTGGTGACATGAAATGACAATGAGTCTAATTTTAGCTTAATTGGAGGGGAAAGTAGATTCATCTCACTTTTACAGTTGGAGTAAGCAATTACAGTAGAGCGCCGATTATCCGGACTGGTCGGGACCGAGGTAGATCCGGTTAAAGAAAAATCTGGATAATTGGATTGCCAACTTTATAGCACATATAGGGCTAGGTTTTTTAGGCAGCTTCCCTTCAAATGTTTTCCAGGCTTAGGACTGGCATTTGTAGTAGTGCATATTTTATCACATTACAAATGGCGTGTTTGCCATTGCATCGCTGTTTTTTTAAAATATCTGACACAGTTGATGTATCGATGCCATATTCAAGGGCTATGTTGTTTCCCTTTTCTCCTTTTTTCAATCTTTTCACAATTTAAATTTTTTTATTAAAAAATAACACTACTCTTTTGCGCTTCCTAGACATGTTTAAAAAACACCTTCTTTACTTACAGATCGCAATCAGAAAAATGTGGGTTTCTTTAGCTTTGTGTAACACGTGTCCAGTATGAAAGCGCACAACCCCGTGATCATTTCGCGAGGTGCATCTATCTTTTATTCAAGTGACTTTCTCAACAGTTTTCCTGGAAATTTAGTTAACCATAAATAATTTAACTCCACCCCTTGACAGTGAATGCAGTGCTTTCCCTATTTTTCTTCTGTTAGTTTCAATACTTTACTTCCGCTCTAATGCCTCTAAAAAGAATCTTAATCCTTTTGTTCAGTTCCTTCTACTCCACATGCTAATTGTAACTGAATCAGAAGTGGGGGGGGGGGGGGAGATGATCCCTTTTTCTTGGAACGCCAAAAGGCAAAGGAAGGTGGTTTTCGACCTCCAATCTGAAGGTCAAAACTTTAGTGTTTAAAAAATAGATTTTTTTTTTGCAGAGCGCAGGGGAAAAGAACGCATGATCCTGACCGATCCGGTTGATTGGACATCCGGATAAGCGGCGCTCTACTGTATATGAAATGTACAACAAAATTAATTACCTTTTGCTAATTCACCACTTATTTCTTGAACTACAGGTGCACATTCAGGAGCTTCATAGCTTGAGTTTCCAGTCACTGAATCAATATACGCTATCCTACCACTTACAGGATCTTTCTGTAAAATCCAGCGACTCGAAGTCCGATTGGTTTCAGCATGACATTCAGGAGAACTTGATTTCTGACCAGAAATCACATCAGTATTTGTCCTTTTGTCTGAACTACCTTCAACTATAAGTGCAGTATTATGCTCCTCAATATCTTCAGTTGGATGTGCACTATTGTGTCCCTCAATATCTTGAGCTGGAAATGCACTGCTATGTTCAATATTCTCAAAACCTTTATCTAAATCACTATTTGATGATTTAGAATCTCTCTCGTGAGATAATGTAACAGAAAGTGATGAACCAGAATCTTTATCCTTACAAAAATCATTCTCTTCACAGCTTTTACAATCATAAATTTCATTTTCATTTGAGGATGATAAATTTGTAAAAAATTCACTATTTACACAAAGTTTAAAATTACCATTGACATTTTCCTCTGGATTATCACTAGCAACAGGGACACATGCCCCAGAATCACAAACAGCCAATTCTCCAGTACTAGACAGAGAATTTTCATTCGAAATTTTTTCTTGAGATCCATCTATTTTATCATTTTTTAATCCATAGTTAATACTTTCCATAACATTAGAAGAATGTGCTTTGTCCTCTACAAGATCATGAAAAGTATTCACAAATGGCTGAAGAAAAATGTTACTGTTCCTTAATTTAGCATTATTGACTACAGAGCTCTCACAATGAGAATCAGAACTGATGCTAGCAGTGGTGACTGAACTCAAAACATGCGTATCAGATTCCATAGTACACTTGAAATCATTTTCACTTTTTGAATTATGAACATAATTGGAAACATTTCTCGCACCACCGTTCAAGTAAACTTCATCCTGAACATAACGATACTCTGGAGAAAAATTATTACTGGATGAACAAGATTTCAACTTTTTCATCACAGAAGTGTCAGAATTGCTTGATACATCATCTTTTAAATGTAAAGTTTTTGATAAATATTTTCTGTTTGATCTATTAAAGAAATTTGACTTTCGTAACCAAAAAGAATTTGATTCCTCTCTAAATTCAAACCTAGATATAACATTTCTTCCACTTTTATCAAAAAGATTAGCAGAAGGTACATTATTGGTTTGACTGCATTCTGTATCAGTACTTACCTGCACCCTTGACAAAGAAACTGGTTTTAAAATGGAATTGGTATCGGAAACCGGTTTTCCATTACTTTGAACAGATGGACATTGTATTGATTTATTTTTTCTAGCAGCCATATCCAAAGCAGCATTTTCAGGGGATAACCTTGAATGAATGTCTTGCGAAAGTGATGGACATTGTATGGATTTATTTTTTACTTTTCCAGAAGCAGAAAATTTCAATTTCTCATTAGATTTATTAACCTGGTTAGCTGGTAAATGATTTTCATGCGAGGTATTTATTCTCAGATTAAAATGTTTGTTTTTACTTTTAGCAGAAAAATTATACTTCTCTTTCAACTTAAGCAGAACATCAGATTTGCCTTTCTCCAAGTCGGATAGTGTACTACGTACAGGAACATGCAACATAACAGGACTTTTGACAGGAAACACAGATCGATTAGGAACATCAGGGGCTTTACTCGCGAATGACGTAGTTCCAGAATTCTCTGTAGTTTCACTAAATGAAGTCTTTGTTTTTCCACCCTGAAACTTTAAAGTATCAAGGATGGAAACATTAGATTTTGTGTTTTTTAGGCAAATTAAATTAGGGTTTGCTTTATGCAAATTAAAATTAAGTTTGTCGGTGACATGCCTTGTGCTGGTTTGTTCATGATTGTTTCCCTCCATGCAGTCTTGCCTCGAATGATCGGTAAAGTTAGAAATTGACTGAGGAGGAACAACTCTTTCAAAGTCAGTTAACTTTGCATTTTTCTGTGGAGTTTCAGCGACGTTGCATGTTGCTGGTCCTGCTTGGGGATTCAATCTTTTAACGGCATTGGAAAATAAACCGTTTGCACATGAAGTGAAATCTAAGTCGTTCTGATGCAAAGCATCATTTTTATCGACTATCATGGGAGGTTGTTCTTCAACACTGGAAATGAGTTTTTCAGATTTTAAAAAATTTAAAATTGCATCTTTAGTTACTTTCATAACTTTATCCCATTCTGAAAATTCAATCATTGTTTTTCGGGGCTCAAAAATAACATCACATTTGCTGTATGGACAAGTCACGTTAACTACATAGATAAAAAACTGAGTTTGAGACCTAACGGGGCTTTCTGGAGTCGATTTTAAAGGATCAACTTTCAATATTTGCTTACAACTCAAAACCTGACCCAAAAGTGAATTTATCAATTTATGAAGCCTTGTCTTTAGCACATATCTTTTATTCACGTAAAGGAATTGCAAATCTTTTGATGTATGGTAATCTGTACTTATATATCCATTTATTTCATAATCATCTAGTCGGTGATGAAAGCTTTTAAGACAGCCCACTCTAACTTTTCCAAATAATTGAGCAAATGCAAGTGGGAGGGACTGAGATTTTTTGAACTGAAAGCATGTTTCTCTCGTAGCCTCACTTTCTAATGAGAAAGAGAGGTGTGGATACATGAGAGCTATACACTGCAGCATTGTTCGACACTCGTTGAGATCCAAACTTTCCGAAATAGACTTCTTTCTGACGGGCAGGTTATACAAGAAGTCAAACACCGATATTGTGGTCCCCTTGCTTGGACGATCATTAATGGATTTTTTCGGTCTGGATGCTTTGCCTTGAGTAAAGATTTTACAATATGTGATTTCATTATCTGCAGTCCTAGATTCTATCATCAAAATTGAGGAAATGTCTTTTATGCTGGCCAAAGCTTCTCCTCGGTATCCACTAAATCGTAAATTTTCAAGATCATGAAGTGAGTGACATTTGCTTGTAGCATACCTAAAAGGTTAACAAAAATTCCTACAGTACTCGAAAAAAAAAAAAGATACAAATTGAAGCAATAATCATCTTACACTTATAGAGGAACTGATTGAGTTGTAAATTAAGAAAAAAAATAATTTTAAAAAAGAGAAATATATTTTAAAATATATCGGATACAATAAATACATCTTATGTTGCGAAAAATTTATTATATGCAAAAACTATTTTGTTAAAAGTTGCATGATGTTTCAAAAAGGTAAGTTTTCCCCAGACTTGTGTGGGTGGACACTGTGCCCAGCTGGCCCTTTGATTCCTGAAAAGCACCTTTCTTGCGCTTTTATCTTAAAACACCACCCTTCTTTCCTTTCATTTATAAACTGGTGCTCTTTTGAATTTGGACAGAGTACCTCAAAATCGCAAACGAGCACCCCCCCACCCCTTTGTTTTCCTTCCATTATCTGTTACTCCAAGTGATAAAAAGTACCTTGAGAAATGTAAAGACTAAACCATGCTCTTCCACCGGCTCACCACTTTGGAAACAATAATGAAGAAAAACGTTTTCACTCCATTAAGAAACACATAATTTGATTAACATTTTATTTTACATAATATCAATATATTTATTTTTTAAACATACTTACCTGAAAAAGCTTTTAGAAGAACTAAACTTATCATTATTTTTAAACATATATCCACACAAAATAAGTCATGTGTGATGTTCCTTTTTTTACTTAAAAGTTGTTCCTTGCATAGAAATAATTCATACTAGTCGACCCGTACGGAATTCCGCACTGTGCCCCAATTTATTTTGTGTAGGCAGTGGCGTAACTAGGGGGGGCGGTGGGGGCTGTCCGCCCTGGGCGGCACTGTTCAGGGGGCGGCAAAAAGTCCGGATTTCCCATCTAAACAAAACGCAATCTTGTTTTTAATTATTTTTTTTCACAAATTTCGCAAACAGGGTGAAGTTTTTCTTTTTTCCGGAAAATCCCATTTACCGCCCTTAATAAGGGCGGGGGGACAGAAAGCGTTTCGGCCACAGCGTGACGTCTGGTTTCGGCTTTTTCTGCACCCCCTAGGCATACGTTTTGTTTTGCATCCTAGGGAAGAAGGTTGCTTCCTTGCGATAATAGGTAGTAACTTCTAAATAGTCTATAAAGTCATTTCCGCGTCCGACTGTCCGTCAATGTCAACAAGTATTTCAAAAGATTCTGAATGGCGTGTGGCTAAAAGGACAAGTAACAAAAAGCACTGATGAGAAAAGTATGGAGGTACCCCAAGCCCTGTTAAATTAACTCAAGTAACAGCTGTCATCTCTCTTATTATTAGAAGCCGCCCATTGACACCGACTATTCCCTGTGTATAGGCAGAAAAGCAAAGGGTTCCCAGGAAGCAATCCCTTGAAAGAGCGCCGACGAAGACGAATTCACCGAAGTTGTTGCATGGACAATGGTCAAAAGCTCTATTTTCACTGAAGTTTTTCTCCGACTTTATTACCCGACCGGTCCCCCGCCGGTGGTCTCAAATTGTGGTCATTCTTCATGACCACAAGTTGGCCACAATGCTTATTCCAAAGCGTCATTTTCTCGGTTCTCAGCGTTGTGTCTTCTCAAAAACAAAATTCGTATTTTGTCAACTCAGTCATGAATAATAATCGAAAAAAAAAGTTTTTTTGTTCCTAATAATTACCTGCAAAATCATCTGAAAGTTCTCCAAATAATCAAAAGACAGCCCCAGAAATAATCAGATTGAGTATTTTTGAACAATAGGCAACCTGATCGACATTTAGTGTTTTTGTAGGGGCAAAAAATTCCTTCTTTTAATTGCTAAACGAATTAATGAAATTCGGATAGTCTTGAACTTCCGCCACCAACTTTAAAAGTAACTTCTGATTGTGAAGAGGAGAGAGACATTGTTTTAAAATTTTATGTGCAGTAGAAATATTCGGCAACAGCGCAAGAAGTCGGTAAGTACAATATATACATTTCTTCTATCTTTGAAAAACTGTTATTTATATGTTCATAAAAATAATAGGAGAATTCATAAAAATAATAATTTTACTATCTGATAACTTCTTTTAATTGCAGTTCATTAAAAATTATTTTGATCTTGATGACCACGGCTAATAAATCATGCAATTCGACCAGTGTTTTGATGTTTATCGCTTAATATTTCTTTTTTCGTGCTTTCGAGTTTATTGAGGGGTCTGATGAATTTCGGCGGGTCATCTTCCCTCTTTCAGACATCAAAGCCACTCTCTCGATTTGGTTTTATTGCGTTTTACCATTCTTTTTCTGTTGGCAGGGTGGCGTAGCCGTAAGGCGCAAGCCTCATACGCCCAAGATCGCAATTTCAAACCTGGCCCAAGTCGGTGGATTTTCAAGATGCAGAAAATCGTCTGCGCCCATCTCGTATGATTGTGTGGTATGTTAAAGATCTCTTTGCCATGGATACTCTCGGCTAAATTAAATTCCTAGTGCCGATTGCATCAACGAGTGCTTAGGTGCCGCCATCTAGGGAAATTGAGCGTCAAAAAAATTGCGGCAATGGTATCACACTCATTGTGGTGCCGCTGAAACAGTTTGTACCAATCTCTGGGGACGCACCAGGTCTACAATGGTTGAGGGCCAATACTGCAGCCCCATTAGAAAGAAAAAAAAACTATTCTTTTCTATCGGTATGGAAGGAGTTTCCGTTGACACTGACAGACAAAATTTTTCCTGTTGAAACTCAATTACGATGAAAAATTGAAAAATTACGGTTTCATTCATCAAATAAGGCAAAAGGTTATTGCTTCGTTAAAAAAAAAAAATTACCTTTATTTTTCAATCCCTCCCCCTTCCCCTTTCAAATGCATGCAAGACTTTAACATGCATGGGTATCGTTATAAAGATTGCTCTATCGTTTCTTAATTCTTCTACAGACATTTAATGATAATCATAGAATTCAACCTCTGCTGTCAAGATATTAAAAAATAGTTTAAAGTATAGCAGTTGTGCTAATTCAATTAAATAATTTACGACGACTAGTATCGATCATGCTTCATCATTAAAAATGCAATGAAATCAAAGCCCTTCCTATAAATGATAGGGCGTATAAGTGAGGGTCATAGTAAGAGCCATTCTAAAAACAAAACAGCATTACATGGGTGTAATCTTTCAATTATAAAAATATGTTCTACTGTGCAGAAAAATTAATTAATTAATTAAATTAAATAGTTTTCTTCCATCAAAATTTTTTAAACTAAAAAGTTGAGCAATTTGTCAGGGCATATCATAATAACAATTTGAAAAAATAAAAATATATCTTATTGCGCCGAGTGCTATGTTTATCGTATCAAAATATTTCAAATAGTGATGCAACTTTTAAGCTACATCAGAGAAAAATCAATAATTTATAATATTGTTATTCTACGCTAAATGGACAACATTCTATAAAGGGAAATTTTAGTAGGGCAAAACTGTAGTGATAATTGTAATAATAATAATAATAATATTGTTGAGTTTTTTTCCCTTTTTTCTGCTACTGCGTTGAATTATTTACGCAACAACTATGAATCGCTAAGTTTTGTACGAAGTGCTGTCGAGCAGTCATGAGAAGGGGGGGGGGGGGGAGGCGTAAAGATGATGTAGTAGCTAATTAAGTATTCAAAATGGTCAGAAAGTCGAATCCAAGTGATGCACTTTCCTTTGAGGAATAAGAAGGTGAAATGGTTGTGATATCTTGTCTAACGCTCACTGAATTTCGAGATGGGTGGAAGTTTTCCTATTTTCCTACCATTCAATGAACCAATGTGATGCATAATACTACCCTTACAGACCTTCAGAAAGACAGCTTTCCACTAAAAGATATTTTGCTCCGTTAAACATTGTATGAAGTAAACTTACCAGACCACGTGGATTGAGGTGGAAAGACATACTTTCATCACCCAACAATCCAATGTATTATCAAGCTTTTTTTAATTTTATTTATTTATTTTATATTTCGAACTAAATTTTGTGCATTCTTTTTAATTCAAAGATTAAGTTTCAATTTCTTTGCTTTTGTCGTTTATATGTTAATGTTTGCAGCAAATGTTGTCAAACTATCGCGGAGGCTTTCAACATAAAAAAGTGTCAAATTCCTTTTTGAAGTTGTACGGAGTTCAAATCCAGGTGTTGCTTTGAGGAACAAAAAGGTAAAGTAGTTGTTGTGACTAACTTTCATCGATTTGACTGATTGGAGCTTTCTTGGTTTTCCACTATTCAATATGTCAATTCAATGCAGAAATCCACCCTTAAAAAGACTTTTAAGAAGGCAGCTTTAAAATGTTTCTCACCGGAGAACATCAAAAACGATATATAAATATTATTTGCAATGGGATGTCAATACATAGTACCTTTTGTGCAACACCCAACAATACATGCGGACATTATATGATGTCTTCAAAAAAATTTTCTTGAAATGTTGATGAAACTTTTAAGCATCCTCTTTTTATTGAAATGCAGAGTAAAATATTTCTTATACTTTCAAGATTCATTAACAACTTTGAATAATCAACAAAACTTCTAATAAACTATTCGAGAAACTTACGATTTAATTGCGGAATTTGTGGATTCAAATGAGTTCATAGGGGTCATGACGCGAATCTTCTAATGTCACCAAATATAGGTTAAAATTGCATTTTTGGGACCAATATAAATGAATTTTCGTTGAAATGCATCGATAGGGAGGGGTGAAGTGCCTAAACACCTCTCTCTTTCCCAGCGTCACTAAATATAATCTAGAATTGCCTGTTTTATACTTCAATTTCTAAAATTTTCCGGGGAAGTGCCCCCCCCCCCCCCCCCCTATTTTTGCGCAAGTCTCAGTTTCTAGAATTATATCACTTTTCCGAATACCCTAACGCAATTATTCGAAAAAGAATAGCGGGTGGAAAAATTAAGTCCAAAAATTTGACTGAATGTCTGAAAAATATATATGGCACGTTAATTTTGAAATGACCCATGGATGTGTATATATATAATATATGTATATATATATTAACTATTTGAATTCTCCCGATCGGAAAAAAATGTTGATAGTCGCAAAAATCATGCTCCCCCGCCCTCCCATTTTTTGACTTCAGGGCTGTTCTGCTGTCGGCACGATTGAGGGGGCGGCATTCCCAGATTTCGCCCCGGGAGCCACTAAGTCTAGTTACGCCACTGTGTGTAGCATTCTATTCTTTAAAAACTTGGAAGAAAGGACATCATGAAGAAGAATAGAAAAAAGTAAACCGGTGTTGGTACAAAAGAAAAGTTGGTTGGTTAGGCTCTACAAATCCATAAGATACATGAAGTGTGGAGCTTAACAACTGAAAAAGTTTAACACAGTGAAGCAGCTAAAACTGTCCAATTTGCTACGCAATAAAAACAGAAGACTTTCTTGTTAGTTTAAACTTGTTAACAGATGGCGCCAGCATAGACAACACCAATTTGGCATCCATTAAAGGACCTCTTCTTAGATGATGTTAAATCTCATATTCAAGTGAAAGAAAACGAAATCTCAAATTCAGAAGCAGTACATTTTTGGACCGTGGGTCTATTTTTCGTCATTAGCCGGCACAATAAGCTTTTAAATAAGTAAATCATGGGATTTGATAAAGGAATGACGAAGATCCCACAGATTGACAGAAAAACATCCTAGAGAAATAATATATATAGATATTTATTTTGTATTTAATTTTAAATTCTGCATTTTTAATTATGAATTTCCAATATATAAAAAATAAAAACCAATGATATTTTGTCCAGGACAGTTTTCTCTGGGGCAGAAAATACTGGACAACAGTGTTGGCAGATACATATATGTAATACAACCACAATCCATCATTCTTCCATCTATTACTTTTACAGATGGATATTCTTATTTTGAGTTTAATAAGTCTTGTTTTACTGAACATATATGTATATACAAACCAACATTATGCAAATTCTTAAGAAAAAGAATCTTACCTACAACCAACTATCTCCATCTGCTCGGGTGGAATACCACACCCATTGTCAATTACTTGGATTTTAGAAAATGGCAAGTTCAAACGTACAGCTATACAAGTAGCTCCTGCATCAATGCTATTCCATACTAATTCTTCAACACATTGAGACACAGAAGTAACAGCAACTCCAGATCTCAGTCGCTTTATAACATCAGGTGCTAACTGTTTAATTTTCATCACACCGACCTGAAATTTAATTCCTTTCATTAAAATAGAATTGTCATCCATGAATGAGTTTAGCATACAGGATTTTTTGTTTTCTTTTTTGTAACGGTTATGATTTATATGTCAAAGTTAAATCACATATACACCAGGGCTGCTGGCTGGCTTTATTTGGTTCAAACCGCTTAAAAAAGGCTGGCTTTTTAAATAAAAGCCGGCTTTTAAAAAAAAAAATTTTTCCAAAAAAGTATTAAATAAAAAATTATGTTTATGTTGTTTATACTATTAAATTATTACTGCAATAGCAATCTTGAAATAAGAATGAAAACTATTTAATAGAATGATACATTACATAAATAGCAAAATCAGTGGGGGGGACCTGACGGCCGCCAACGAAGGGGGCCCCCTTCATAATTTCAAATTTCCTTCCCCCCATACTGTAGACCCCATGGATACAGGTAGGGCCTTGAAATAAATGATGGTTTGTGCAAATTGTACAGAAGAGGAATTGGATGAAAAAATGAGCAGTTCAAATACTGGGTACTCACATTAACGTTTTCAAGAATATTTTAAGGGGGCCCCATACTTGTTTTACCGCTAGTGGTTCCCAAACTTCTCATTGTGCTCTTGACGAAGATTTTATTTCTAATCATTAACTCATTGCTTGTCTTCTATTTTAAAGACCAATTTAATCTTATAAAGTAGTAAAAAATTCTTCTTTAAGTTTTTGCCTTTTGGAATATATAATAAGTGTTAAAAATTACATTTTCCTTTAAAATTGCTTAAAAATAAAAGTTGAATCTTATTTCTTATACTTCGTAAAACACGGTATTTATGTATGAATAGAAAGACCATATCATGGACAGGACAGGTTATAGAACAAGTTGACTAAGATACCATGAGAAAGTAATTTTCCAAGGATGCTAGGCAGCGCCAGATCAAAGGGGTGAAGGGGGGGGGACATATTCAACTGTGATGCTCAAAAAATAAAAAGAAGAAAGACAATACAAAAAAAGAAGAAAAGTATACTTCATTTTGAAAATTTTAACTTCTGCAAAGAGAGAATTAAAATCCCAGTTTGGCGCTCCGATTTGATCATTGATTGGCAATTTTGCTAACAATTAAAACCGATTAATAGAATTATTTATTTGTATAAATTGTTGGAAGCTCTAAAATTGAGTTATACTGAATATGTTGCGTTATTGATGAGTCGGCCGTCTCCTGTGGCAGGCAAGTGCTCCTGGGAAGGCAGTTTTAGGGGGCGGCAAATTTCGCAATGGCCAAAATTTAAAAATTTAAATTTTAAACAGTCAAGATTTTCCCCCCTTGTAATAGTGAAATATAAATCATGCCACGCTCAAACAATGTAATAATTTTTCTTTTACAAATTTTCAAAGCATCCGTTTAGGTAAAGGCGGGAGGAGATTGGGAGCTTGCAAGTGTCGTTTGAGCAGGCAGACACGTGTCTCTTAGATATGAGCATTAGCAAGAAGGTGGTGTGGGGGGGAGGATTGTTAAAAAAAAGCTCATTTTATTCTGTATTTTTATGAGCGTTTTTATGAGTAAAAACATTTAAACCTTAGAAAATTTGAATTTGCTTTTTTTCCCTAATATTTTTGCAGTCCCAAATGTGTCTCCTAAGGCCTCAAAATGCAGCAGTTTGCATATAGTTTTCCAAATTTTCCCGGGGTAGAATTCCCCCGGGCCCCCTTCAACTGTCTGAGTTTCATAACTCCAGTTAAGGGGAGACCCTTCATATGGCGCTCTCCTCCTAATGTTCAGCTGAAAGGACCTGGCAGTTTCACTGGGCATGAAAATTTTATAGGTTTGTCAGTGCCCCTCCCCCCAAGTGAACACTCCTTAAAAAATGGATAGAGCATAAAATTTACTAACTATGAGCAATAATTAGATGGGGGGGGGGGGAGAGACGGCGACATTTTAAAGTTTTGTCCCACCACGGAAAACTGCAAGATTTGGTACTGGTGCTTGAACTTTAATAAGTTTAAGACCCTTTGGGTTAGTAGAAGAGTCAGCGTCTTATAAAAGAATGGCAGTATGAGAAAAACAAACCGAGAGAAAATATACTGCCCGTGTCAAACTATACAGGCTACAAGAAAAATATGACCAATGACGGTGGAGAAAGCTTTGTAAACAAAAAGAAAAACTCTTTCAGAAATTGTTGATGAGTTTATGAGCAGTGAAGGAAATGAAAATGCAGCAAAATATGTTAATGTCACAACTTTTTAAAGATATGTCTGTTAGAAGTTTTAACTACAAGTCAAAATTGGCAGCAAAGAATTTGATCAGTCAACGGTTCAAATTTGAGAACTATTGCTGTTTTGTTTCTAGTCACTAACCAGTTAAGTACTTACAAAGTAATTACTTGCTCATTTGGAACTTGGTAGAAAAACTGCTCTAGCCAGAAAAAATAAAAGGAGTGAGGAGGAACAAGGTTGTGATTTAAATGAAATAAATGTTCAATTTATCATGATTTTCTTAGTACAAGCCAATAATATTTTTTAAATTTTAAAGTGGAGAAAATCTATGTTTGATTTTTAAGATAATGTATGTTTTCACAAAAGTAATTCTCAACAAACATAATTTTGACTTGTCATTCAGCTTGCAAATCATTCAGTAGGGCAGTTTATTAGTTTTATAATATAATAAAAATTATATCAAATGGCTTCATACAGTACTGAAGCATATATCTATATTGCCTTATATGAGGCAACATTGTTCATTTAATAAATAGAGGTTTATTATTTAGTAAGTGCTCTTGGATTACTTAATGACTTTTTCCTTTCTCAGTGTATTTTATAGTTTACTACCCTAATTTCTCCGGTTCCTACGTAATTGAGAAATAATAAAAATAGCATGAAGTTTCGTTGTACTAAACAGTTTGTCAAGCATAACTTTAAAACACTGTTTTGATTTTTTTTTCTCATTTAATATAAAAATGTCGTTTTAGTTTAACTACTGTATAAGACCCTAAAATATGGTAAAAAACGGCTTCCAGGCGGCTCCCTGCCCGAGGGCCCCTGAGGGAGCCAGTCTGAGTCTGGGAATATTCAGAACATATTTACGTGACTCTGATTCCTCTACCCTCTACTCTAACTCCACAGATCTAATATGGAGTCCCAGTGTATTTTTTTATTTAATGAAAGAATGGATATTATCTGCAAGTTTAAATTATTTTGTCATTATCAATTAAACAGGAGAAAATGTGATTAATTTTATTAACTGTCTCTAAGCATTACACTGGCTTCAATCATATTTCTGTTATTTTTAATATGCAATTCATAATGTAACAAAAACTCATTTTTTAGACAAAATCTTCATTTTAAAAAAAAGCCCTTATTCATTCCCATTTGGAGGGAATGAATCATGAATGGTACAGCTTTTTTTTTCCCCTAACGATACAGATGGTTTTCACTGACATAAATCCCTATAAAATGAACACAAATACATAATAAAAATCTAAACATTTTAGAAAAATGAGAAAAAAATCCCATCGATTCATTACCACTTTCCCTATATCATCATGATTGTATGAAAGTCAAGACATAAAATCGGGAGAAAAAAACAGCTTACGGATGCTAAAGACTTTTATTATTACCAGCAGAAATAACAAAAAATCGAAATTTCATGTTTTATTAATCAAAACATTCGCAAGAAATGTAAAAAATTAATAACGATACATTCCGAACATTTAAATGAAAGTCGAAGTAGAAGTTTTTTTAAAGAGAGTGTGATAATTTTCATTTTTCATGACATAAAATTGTTTATTTTTTTTACAGAAAATATAAATAATTTTTTCAGGAAGGTATTTTCTAAATTTAAGAATTATTCTGACAATGTAAACTCACAGTGAGGTTTTTCTCACATGACAACGTCGGCAGCGAGTGTGGGGTCGAGTAAGCCAAAATGTAGCTATGTGACATCTATTCTTTTCTTCTTTGCTTAACAATCCAAAACAAACAAGCTTAATTTTTCACAAGAGCAGTTTAAAAAGTTCAGAAATAGTGTACCGGGCGTTTTTCTGATCTTCAGCATATGCAAATTTGTGATAGTTTATAAAAACGTGAATTCGTCATGTAGAAACCAATAAACGAGTTACGAGCCGGACTAATGGTATTGCTGTAGTCGATCAAATTTGAGAAAATGCTCTTATTGTTTTGAAAATTCTAACTTGTTGAGTTATTGGCTGAGTTACATTGCTTGACATTTTAATTTTTGCATATTTTATGTCTTTAAATTTCGCTTATTGGTATTGGTACTTCAGTGTTAAGTGAAATGGCTGCTCCAAGATCTGTTTTTACAGAATTCGAGCGGAAACTGGTACTAGCATTAGCTAAAAAGAACCGGCACATTATAGAGAAAAAAGAGACCAATAAAGTTTGGAATGCTCAAAAATCCTTATGTTGGCGTGACATTGAAATAGAATTTAATGCTGTTGAGGGTGTAAGGAAACGATCTGCCAAACAATTAAAACAGTGTTATGAAAATATGAAAAAGAGAATGAAAGCGAAAGGCTGCAATGGAACTTTACTCACTGTAAGAAATGAAAATAACAGATCTGACCAAGCACTCTTTCAGACTGCCATTTTAGAACTAGATGTGCTAAATGTCCCACACAATAACAATTTGGACTCTGACAACTGTTTTGTTTTGCCCGATAATGCATTTGAAGGTAAGTTTGCTACTATTCCTTTGCTATCACTAATTTATATGAGAGGGAGGAGGTGTAAATTTTCATAACTACAAATACAAATGTGATAGTACCCTGGCTAGGCTGGTCCTAGTCAATTTAGCAATCCCCAATCAGGTTCATTGATGTTTGGAGTTCTTGTCAGCGTGGTTGCGAGGGATGGTCTGCATCTTAGTTCTAGGGGTGTAGTTAAGGTTAGCGATATGATTTTAGAAGCTTCAGAATCAAAAAACTAATTTTGGATGGGGGGGATTGGAGAATGCCATGGTGTTGACTTCTGTTCTGGAGGTTTTAAAGATGAGGGTAAAATATTAAGCACTAGTAGTGATTTGAGGCATCAAAAAATGTTTAAGACAAGCAAAATGGGCGTGCTCAGGTTTTTATATACTAATGCTCGCAGTATCAGGAATAAGATGGAAGAGTTAAATAGTGTTACCGCAGGTGAGGAGTTGGATATTATTGGAATTACGGAAACATGGGTTACTGATGATGATAAGGGTTTAGTGAGCATTGCTGGATACAATTTGTTTAGGCAAGACAGGCTGGGTAAGAAAGGTGGAGGGGTTTTATTCTATATTAAGGACACTTTTATTTGCAATGAATTGGTCATTAATAATAAGCCTAATGATATTGAAATGGTTTGGGTGGAGTTGGTGAGCAATAAGGGGAAGAAGTTACATTTGGGGAATATTTACAGGCCGCCTAATGTTAGTCAGGATCAAGACGAGGAGATGTATAGTGTTGTTAGGGAGATGTCTGGTAAGGGCTCAGTCATCATGATGGATTTCAATTTCCCAGGCATAGACTGGAATAGTTTTTACACTAGCAATGGTAGGGAAGAAGATTTTCTGAAAGTGATTGGCGACTGTTTTTTGGATCAAGTTGTTACCCAGGGGACTAGGCATGGTGCTGTTTTGGATCTAGTTTTTTGTGACGTCGGAAGTTCTGGTCAGGGGTTGAGTATAGGGGAACATATTGGAGATAGTATTCACAATACTATTAGGTTTTGGACCAGCTTCGATGCTCACAAAGGTGAAAATTTCAGATTTGTACCTAACTTCAGGAATGTTGATATTTTTTGCTTTGTTTTTATTGATATTCCTTTTTACTTCCTGAACTTTCAACTGGATTCGTTTTTTACTCTCTTATTGGTACTTTCCCTGCTACTTCTACTTCCACTTCACACTGCCTTCATTCTCATTGGCTTAGAGTTAATTCTTAGGCTGTATAACAGGGATGCACAAACTTTTTTGGGTGAAGGGTCAAAAAATTAGAAAGTACCAGGTTGGGGGCCAAAATAATGTAATGTTTTATTCATAAAACTACAGGGTGTATTTCAGTTTTATTTGGAGGTAATATGTACAAATTACATGTATTAATAATTACTGTACAGATTATTAAATAAAAGTTTTAAAAAATTAATGTAAATGAATTCAAACAAAATGAGGTATAAGATTTCTAAACAATTAATTGCACAACATTTATATATATCAATGAAGTGGTTGGTCAAATGGCAAAAAGAGGAATACTAAAGTGTTTTACAAAAATGTGTGCAAATTATGAAAATGAAACAAATGGAAAATAAAGAGGTAACTTAGAAAAACGCAGCATTATTCTCTGAATTATAAATTTCTTTATAATTTAGATAATTTTTCTTTGACATTTTATAATGTAAAATATATATTAAGAGTTAAAATGAGAAATTAATTAAAAGTGGGAATATAAATACAGAAGGAATAAACACACATATATTAAATAGCAAAATCCAAATGCTGCGAGTCTGTACATCACGTTAAACTCTTGCGATTCAGGATTACTACTAGTCAATTTGGCTGGTAAAATTGTTTTTTTAACTAACCATTTTCAAAATCTTATTAGTTAAATTGGCATGGCATAGTAATACAGTACAGAACCTCTTCTCCGGGAACCAGAAAACTGCGAATATTTTTTCTTGAATTTCCCGCCATTTTTGAAAAGTTCGCGTTTTTGCCCATTTAATAAAAATACGAAATTTTTTAAATGCCTTTTAAAATAAACACTTTTACGTTACAAGTAACATATTCAGTGTTTATGAGGCGAGCAATTTAGTCTAAAAACGATGTTTTTTTAGGGGAGGGGAGCATCAACTTACTTGCAGATGAAAATTAGAAAAAAAAAATTCTCCAACGATACTTGAGAAAAGTCGGACCTTTTCTCTATTTTATTTCAATAATTAAACATGAAAGAAATAAGTAATTAGATTCTTATACATTTATTTAATTGTCTCATCAGTATTCGAAGACGAATTGCGACAAAAGTCGGACTATACGAAAGTTCGGAAAATTTCTAATACGGCAGATTCGCAAATTTTCTGCAATAGCTGATCGTGTGAAAATTAAATCTCGTTTACTTTTGTTTTATATATTTTAAAATTTATTTAAGAGCTGAAATAAGGTAATAAGAATTTAAAATTGATATTAAGGCAACAAAAATTTGAACTGTGAAAATGATTTCTTTTTTAAAATAGAGTTCGCAAAAGCGAAGTCGTTTTACACAAGTATAAAATTTGCGCGTTTCTGCCATGTAAACATGCTTCTTACATTTCGTTTTCCTCCTTTTTGAAATCATTTATTACTGTAAAAATGATTGATGATCAGATTATACGAAATTAAGAATTTGATAAACAAGATGTCAGATTCGGAAAGCATCCAAATGGTGCTACACCCGAACGATGACAAAGAGCAAGATAGCGATGAAGACGAAAGTAATGACATTTTGCCTGCTATGTCTAACGATCGTTGCTTTGCTTTAACTAAAGAAATCATAGTAGGAATGAGACAAAATTCTTTTATGGGCGAAATAACGCACATAATGGCTGTTCGAAAAACCCAGCAATCGAATTTTCGACCATTTCCCGATAAGCTATTGTCCTGAAACTTTACATATAGCTCAGAACCAGATGACAATGCAATATTCTACCACTTTTATCATGATTTGATTAGTTTCTGAAGTATTTCCAATAAAATAAAAGTAAATATGGCGATTAGTTCTGAAAATTGCGACCAAAATTCAGCAGCGGCGTTGCGATCGTACATTTTTGCTAAGATTTTTCGTAAGCTTTTTTTACAATTATTTTTTCTTTCATTTTTTAAAAATTATATTATAATTATTATTTTTTATCAACTATATTAGCGGGCCAATTCAAAAGGCTCGGCGGGCCATAGTTTGTGCATCCCTGCTGTATAAGCTTTGTTTTTATTGTTTTGTCTGCTTCATTTGGATGTTTTGCATCTAGAAGCTCCCTGTCGCATTGAGAAAGGGATTCCAAGCAATCCCGAAACATATGTCTGCGTTTTAATGCTCATTTGTGCTTTAAATTAACATGAAATTATATTTCTATTACTGTTTACTTGCACAAAGCTAAATTATTATTATTAGTTGTTTACATTGACTTTCAGAAAGCGTTTGATAAAGTTCTGCATGAAGCTTTTCTTAGCAAACTTGCTTATATTGGTATTGGTGGAAAATTGGTGGGTTAAAAATTGGCTGACTGGGAGGAAACAGGGTAGTAGTGAAGGGCAATTATTCTCAGTGGATTGATGTTTTGAGTGGGGTTCCGCAAGGTTCAGTTTTAGGGCCAATATTATTTATTATTTTTATTAATGATATTACTCGTAGTATTTCTTGGCACATCAATATTTTTGCTGATGATGTCAAAATCATGGGAATTGTGGACACGGAGGAACAAGTTGATCAGTTTCAAGAGGATTTAAATCAAATTTCTAGGTGGGCAATTAAGTGGGGTATTTCTTTTAATATTGGGAAATGTCAAGTGCTTCATTTTGGTCATGGGAATAAACATGCAACCTGTTATTTACAAGGTTCCGTCATTAGGGAAGCAGAAGCAGTTGTTGATCTAGGAGTATTGATTAGTCCCGACTTCAAGTCCAGCTAGCAGTGTAGTATAGTAAGTAACAAAGCTAACAGGATGCTTGGGTTTATCAATAAGGCTATTTCGAACAGGTCTAAGGAAGTTGTATTGCCACTATACAGAAGTTTGGTAAGACCTCATTTGGAATATGCTGTTCAGTTTTGGTCTCCGTACCTAAAAAAGGATATTACCTTATTAGAAAGTTTTCAAAGGAGGGCTACTAGATTGGTAAGACTTAGATTATGAGGTTAGGCTTAAAAGGCTCAATATGTATAGTCTTGAGCAAAGGAGAGTTAGAGGGGACATGATTCAGTTGTTTAAATTCATTAAAATGGGAAATGTTGATGGACTGCAGCTACGTGCTAAAAGTAGAACCTGAGGTCATTGTTTTAAGCTTTTCAAATCTCAGGCTAATCTTGAAATTAGGAAAAATTACTACTTCAATAGGGTTATAGGCAATTGGAATAGTTTACCAGAAGCGACTGTTAATTGCAGCGGGGTAAAAACTTTTAAGAAAGCTCTTGATCTTCATTGGGGACTGCTAAATTGACTAGGACCAGCCTAGCTGGGCCCTGAGCCTGTTGCTGGTCGTCACTTTTGTATTTGAACATTCTTAAGAGTTTTTACCCCACTGCAATTAACAGTTGCCTCCGGTAAACTATTCAAACTGCCTACAATCCTATTGAAGTAGTCATTTTTCCTCATTTCAAGATGAGCCTGAGATTTGAAAAGCTTAAAACAATGACCTCTGGTTCTACCTTCAGTGCATAACTGCAGCCCATCCACATTTCCTGTTTTAATGAATTTAAACAACCGAATCATGTCTCCTCTAATTACCTTTGTTCTAGACTATACATATTGAGCCTTTTAAACCTAATCCCATAATCAAAATCTGAGAGACCACTTACAAACCTAGTAGCCCTCCTTGGAATTACCATTAATTCATTGCATCTTTTGGGAAGGTGGAGCACCGGTAAGGTGTTGGCCTTTTCGAGATGTGAAAAATTACCAGTTATGTCATATGAACATATGATTATGCGACATGTTAAAGACCCTTTGAGGATTTATTTGGCTCGATTACTTTTCCTTAGTCGGAGCCCAGATGCCTCCATTTCATGGGAAGCCGGGCATGAAAATGCTCTGGGCCTGCACATAAAGAGAAGCCGATATGCAGCCTCAGTTCCATAAGAAGTCTTTATTATGTTTTTTAGCTTAACCAAATAAAGAAGCTCCAAACATTTACACTGTTTTACTTAAACACTTGTCTTTGCAATCTCCCACCAATTCCATTGGATCTTTGCCATGGGGTGTTGCAAAATAGCCCTATATGACATCTGCTATGGATTATTTTTCCACTATAACATTTGATGATCTGCAGTAATTAACCTGTGCTTAAATTAGGATGAAGAACCTTCTGACTAGATTTCTACTTGTATATCACTTGACTTAAGATATTATCTAATGAATATGAATTGTTGCACCTTTTTTGAGTGATTCAAGAATGCTAATGCTTAGTATAAATGGATTCAGATCAAAAGAGTTCTTCAGAAATGTACTAGAAACAGTTTGCCATTGTGCACTTGGATTTCATTTTAAAAGGAATAAGTATAATTTTGAGTGAAATCCACTTGCATTATGCATAAATATCTAGGATATTTGTTTAACAGTACTAATTTATTTTCTATAAGAATGGCTTGATGTCCCTTGATTTGAAAATTTTTGGGGCAGTTTAGACTCTTACATACAAGTGTAAGTCAGGGCTGCAAAATAGCTGACTTTTAAAAAAAAAAAAAAAAGACCAGACTGGCCGGCTTTTATTGAAAAAGACTGGCCTTTTTTAAAACAAGCCGGATTTATTGGCCTTTTCAATTAAACACAATACTATTTACAATTTGCACCTATACTATGTCTATTTATGTTGCTATTGTTAATTTGTGTAAAATGAAACTCTAGTATTTCTTTTAATGGAGTTTAGTTAAAATTACATTCAGAATTATTTTGTTACACACCTGAATGTATTTTACAATACCATTTTCAAGTTTGTGGGCTTAATTTTGTGAAACTCTCTCTCATTAAACCCTCGCCTAATATTATAGCTTGTACACAATACATTATTTTCAACACAAAAGGAGAAGGAATTAAATCCAGGTTAGGAAAGAAATCAAATTCGGTTACATCTATAGTCAAACCCAACACCTTATCTTAATACAATGAGAAATTATCCTATTATAGATTCAAGTACATACTTTTTACTTAAAATTCATATTTTAGCATTAAGAATTTAATTACTTTAAAGTAATTCAAAATACTCAAACTTGCAATAAAGAACTATGTATACATTAATCATATATTGTACACTGCAAAAAAAAGTCTCTTGCTCAAGGCGAGCAGAGTAGGAAAAACAGTGATTTGAAGTATTTCCTTTCCTTTAACAAAATACTTATGTAATCCAAATAACTAAACTAGTGTTTACACCTAATGTACTACTCATGGCGAAAATTTAAATTTAAAAGTCGCTGCCTGTGGTGAGTAGTTGACTCGCTTTTATATAAGGGATTTTATTTTTTTTTATACATAGCATTATTTTTTTTTAAGATCAATATCATTCCAGTACAATTTAACATTGACTAGCTGTCTGCTTCAAGATGAGCATTTTATTTTATGCAATTTATTTGACAAATAGCTTTTATTTTTATTTGCTATACATATGGTGGTTTTAAAGAACTAGTTAAGGTTCTGAAAAAGCATAAAAAAATACAGGTGCTTTAAAATATGCAAAAGATATTAAGCAAATGATTGGTAATATTTAGTTTGTGTCCAGTGGACTTTTGAATGCTGAGTAAAAATCTTTGAATCGTTTTAATTGTATTGAATCTAAATAAATTTCTAATAAGGAGCACATTCTTTTTTGCTATTTTTGCAATGTATCAATCTATTAAATAATTTTTATTTTTCTTATTTCAAGTATTTTGCTATTGCAGTAATAATTTAATTGTATAAATGATATTAATATAATTTTTTGGAAAAAAAAAAAAAAACTTTTAATGTTTTTTTATTAATAGCCGGCCTTTTTTAAGTGGTTTAAACCAAAAAGAACCAGCCAGCTTTTTTTGGGCTGGCTAAAAGCAGCCAGCCCTGATCTTTTTAATCTTCCATTTTAAATTTGTTTAATCTTCATCTGGCATGGGTTATCCTTTTGAAAACATTGAGCATTACTACAAGTTTGACATTCGTTAAAAAAACAATTTCCAGAAGGTTTGCAAATTACTTCATTTTCTGTGGAGTCTTAGTCCCGACGCTTTTCTGGGGAGGGAAATATTTATCACTTAAATACACAACAAAATTTCTTAAAATTAGCAAAACGTCAAATTATTAATATTCCATATTAGTCCAGGGGTCACACCAGAGAAAACTCGGGTCCGTTTACGGACCATTCATAAAATTCCAATCAATCAAAATGGACCTACCACAATTTCCCAGTCAATCAAAACGAATCGAAAATTCCGAACTACTAAATCATACTTTTAACAGAATTATTTATTACATAACGAGCAAAAGATAATTTTAAAAAATTTTATCACAGTATGTTTAAATTTTGAATTTTCACAAAATTATTTAATTTTAGTCATTAATGAGACTTCATTTGTAAGACTTCAAATACGTCTATTTATATGGTCTTAAAATTTAATTAGTTCATTGCATAACAAATGCTTTATATAAATTTTCAAAATCAAAATTGCTTACCAACTTACAATTTGACAAGTTGTTTTGACAATTGTTTTCAATTTACTATTGTCTTTATGCAAGAATTAATTTTTCTGTAATCGCAACACTTTTAAACCAGAGTTTTTCTCTTACAATTTTTATTGTTAATTTTATTGCTGTTTATATTTATGTGCTATGTTTATTCTATATGGCAATTGATTTCATAATTTAAATTATTTCAAAGAAAAAAACTCCTAAAGTATATAGAACTAGTCCTTATTCCTTAATTTAGCACTAGATTTGAGAATGTTCAAAAATTTGCATAAAAGTTTAATATGTGATTTTTGTAATGACAGCGATGATTAAACTGTTTTTTCTCAATGTAGGACCGAAGGAGACGGTGGTTGACGTGGTGCCTGAGGTAATTATGTTATGCTTGTGATGTCTATGATTATATTTTTAAAGAATATAAATTTAGATTAGTTAAAAGTAAAATATTAATCATTTTTTGAAAAAACAAATGAATTCTTCAATATTTATATGCAATATTTGCCACTAACAAAAAATTGTCTAAAAATATCTACGAAAGAATCATAGATTAACACTTTAATAGACTCCCCCCTCCAGTATTGATATGTTAAAATACTTTTTGCATTTAGATTGGTTTTTAAAAAAAAACATAGGTCAAAAGAAAATTTACATGAATTTTACTTGCGTCCGCCCATTTTTCGGAATGGCGCGTAATATGAGTCGTTTTTAAAAATGTATGCACCTGGTAGTAAACAAATAGTAAGTAAACAATTCTTTTCAATTTTTTTTACCAATCAGTTTATGTAAAATAGCTTACTACAGGCCCATTTATAAGTTAATGAATTTGTTGGGAACTACTTCCAATTGCCTCAGAAAGAGTTAAATAAGCAGACAATTTTGCAAAAGACAGTTAACAATATAGCTTTTTGAGTTTATTTACTTCAGTACTAATGGAAAGCATAGAAATAAGTTTCTCTAAAGAAAAGAAAAATGCAATGAATCCTGTAAAATGGAATAAAACTAAAAGGTTATTATGCGTCATGGCTTTTAGTGAATATTCACATAGTAACATTTACCTTTATTTTGAGACAAATTTAGCCGAATATGAATAACTTTGGTTTTTAAGTTGATAATTAAAAAAATAAAAGTTGAATTTCTCCCAACAATCACTATGAACAGCAGAAATTCCAGACAAAATGTTATCACATCAACAGTTGTATAGTTCTTTGAGGTATGCAAGCCTGAGAACTATGTCCAAAGAGCAAGTTTTTTCGGAGTTTCACCCAATCACAAATAATAAGGGGGAAAAGTTCTTTCAAAAGTTAAACAGAAAAGTCATTTTCTGGGGTTTTGTATAAAGTTGTGATTCACAATAAAAGGAGACATACAAGGCATAGTTGATTTGAAAAGCTAGTTGGATGCTTCTTCTATTGAGGATAAAATCAAAATTTAACATTTTGAAGGACAACTATTGAAAGACAATTTTTTTCCTCCTAAAGCTCTGTTTAAATATATTTGGTATTGATATTATTGATAAAACTAGTAAAATGCGTAATTAAAATTAGTGTGATAATACACCAGAATTTTAATGTAAGGAATTGTTAAGCTGCTCACCCATTTTTATAACTTTGTCAAAGTCTTCTTATTTTGATTTTTTTTTTTATTAGAGATAGACAGGGTTGTAAATGTTTTTGATTCTTAATCAGAAATAAATTGTATTTTCAGTAAAATGGTATTTAGGAGAAACAAATGGTTATTCCTCCTGTTTTCGACAATTTTGTTTTTAAATATTTTTTGATTCACCCAGCCGTAGGTTTTTGGTCATGTAAGAAATTTAAATTGTAATTCAGCCGTCCTACCCTGAATTTCAGTGCCTGCTTAATACAGTGAAGTTTATGTATGAAAATGCATTTACTATGTCTTACACATTTGAAGCTAGTTAAATTACTTAGTCCAACGCCCTCCAGGATGAGAAACCTGTGCAGTCCCCACCCCTTGTTCCCACCTTTGGATCTGCCAATATCAGTATGTTAGCAATATGTTGTTTTAAATTATTTTTCTGGCTATTAAATATATTTTTTTAATCAATATGGTATGCAGATTTGACGAAAACGTGTAATAGCTTCTTTTACAAAATTTTCTTTAAAAAGGAAACAGTTTATTTTTTCAGTAGTAGGATTTAAAAAAGGTTTTGTTTGTTTTTCAGCAAAATAATGACCAAGTAGAGGAGGTCGACATAAAACCGACTTTAGCCACAGATGGATCAATAATTTTGACTCCCGCGGAAGAGCCACAGTCAGGTGATAAAACAACACCCATACCTCCGACGAACAACAGCCGAACAAGGTGTGGTTTTTACAAACAATCTGTGTGGAGAAGGAAAGAACCAATATCCACTGCTAGAACTTCTACTGCAATTGAGATTTGTACAGCAAAAGAGGACTACTACAAAGAGAAACTAAAACTTGAAAGAGAAGAGCATGAACTCAGAAAATGCCTATTATTAGAGAAAATTAAGTTTATGCAAAATTTGAATGCTTCAGTTGAAAAGCATCCAGAGAAAAATAAATTTTACATCAGTGAAACTTTGTAATGAAATGACATGTTTTTGCATTGTATGCAAATTTATAACTCTCACAAGGATTACTTACAAGAAAAGCATGTACATTATAATCATACAATCTAGACCAGAGGCCAGTCATCTAGGCAGTCAGGATCCCTGACTTTTGGAAGTACAATGTATTTATGACTTTTAGAAGTATATGTATTTTGTAGTTTTTTACCTGTAATATGCATTGAATATACAGTAAAACCCGCTTAAGTTTTCCAGGGAACCCAAGAGAACAAAACTTCTTAAATGGGTAGGCTCTTTGTTTGAAAATGAATTTACTTTGTGATATTTAGGGATGAAATTTTTTGGCAATATTTAAATTAGACATGAAATATACATCCCCCCCCCCCCAATAGGTTCTGCAAGCATTCCTTTCTCCCCTCCTCAGTCATCATTGTTCTCGTGACAACTGACTAATCCTCTCTGCCGCCTGTTTTCCTGGAACTTTTGGTGTTGAGAAAAGGTACCCTTTAAAAAAAGCCGACCAAAACAGCTTTTCTAAACTTTCTTCTGATATTTTTTTATTAGAAAGAAAAATAACTACGCAGATTGAAAAAAACAAGAAAAAAAGAGAAACGGTATACCCTTTGCCCCTGGAAAATTTTGAAATGACGGGTCTGCCAGACCAATAAAAGATAAGTAGTCATTGCGGGGCAGCAACTTAAGGAGACTGTTGAGGAGGGAGTGGGGGGCTCATTTTAGTGGAGTTTTGAAGCAAATGTAGTGAATTACTGTTGCTCCTATGCTCATTATACAGTAGGGTGAAGGATCTAATAAATTTGACAAATTAAAAGTTTTAATTGCAAACACATACTGTCGGCTCAAGCTGTATATATTTTTGAATTTGTGAGATTTGTTTACATATTTTGTAAATGTTGCAAATTATCCCCATTTTCTGCAAAAAAAAATTACATATAAATAAAATGAAGATATTGAATTTGTATTTTATGTGTGTATTTTTTTCCTTCTCTTTTTAACATAATTATGCATATTTTTGTGCCTTAAGCTGTCAATATTTCAGCTTTATTTTCAGGCATATCCATTTAAATTTGATCCAACTGAAATTTGAAATGGTGTTAAACTACAAGTTGGTTAAAAGCATAATAAAACATGAGTGAAAGCAATTGACAAAAAACAGAAAAAATTTATCTATCACTAAGCCTTTGTTATAATGGCATGAAGCACTGAATACTGAAGCTTCAGCTGCTGTACATATTGACATTCAATATTGAATGAACAATAAATAAATGTATGAAATATATTATACTTCATATCTTGAAATATTTTTAGTTTTAAACAACACTTTCAGCTTATTTTGGATTTTTTTAATCAATAACTCCCAACTAGGGCATTTATTTCTGCAAAAAATAGATAAACAAATAAAATAGTAATACCTAGGCGGTAAGTTTACGAAGAGTTTTCTATAATACCCTCACCCAAATGTGATGTACAGAAGTGGTCAATATAGGCAGGTGGTCAAGTGACAAAGGTTACCCTACATTATATAAAATAGGGCTAATTCCAATTCCTGACAAAAGTGGTCAACTTTACAGGTTTTACTCTAATATAAAACATTTGGTTTGTTTAATTTGAAAACTTTTATTTGAACAAAAACTTTAATTAACAATTAGGTTTTTCTTTTAAAGTAATAAATGAAATAAAAACATTTTATTTTTCACTTTTCATTCATTTCCATTCCTTCCTCATTTTGCAGAAGCTTCCCTCATTTAGTCCCCATTTTCTGCACTAAAGATCAGATCTTCCTTATTTCTGCTAAGAGTAATAAAGTATGACACACAACTCTTTAGCTGCATCTAGATTAGGATGCATATACATTGGGAAACCAAGCCTGAACTGAGCTTTGATCAATAGGCTGAGAAACCAAACTATCGTCGGAGCAATGTCTGGTTTACAGTTTAGCTATATCCCCCCCCCCTCATGGCGATATATTTTAACATGAAGATTTTTAGAAATAAAGAATAAAAAAAGAAATAAGAAAATCAATTTGTTTACAAGTATTTACTTTTTAAATTTGCAGTATTTTTTTCATAATGGATAATCAAAAGTGTTGAATTGTCTTATTAATAATTCGTTGCAAAAGATGTTTTTATAAAAACGTTAAAATAATTGTAAATATTCAGTAATGATAATAAAAGTTAAATTTTAGTTACTTTAATCATCCGTGGTATAATTTGGCATCACATAAAATCTTCTGCATTTTATGTAATTTGTTCTGCAAATTTTGGGAGAGGGGGGATCAAACATTGCTAATAATATTGATATAGATTTTTATCACACGTCTGCAATACAAAGTGTGGTACTAGAATATACACAGGAATGTCCAATATTCCAAAGAGCAATGGTAACCTCCCTTGAAAGTGGAGTCGGAGGGGAGCCCTTTCTTCCAAGAATACATATTAGGCGAGTGATGAACTCCAAAATGACAACTCCAGCGGTTTTGCCTGCAAGTCTGTCAGTTATGTATGTTGCCTGTTGAGTTTATGGGTAAACTTAGGACAGAGGCCATGGGAACATTTGGTTTTGTTTAGAGTAATGTTAATTATGTGCATTCCAAAATTTTTTGAGGGCGGGGGCCAAAACCTATTTTTATGTACCAAAGACTTCGGCAGCTACGATACTCCCTGCATCCTTATTTTTTTAATATTAAAACATGCCTTGGGGAGAGGCCCCAAACCACATCTGCTGTTAGCCTTTGACAAAATTACTAAAAATAAATCACAGAATTTTAGAGATTTTCTTCTTTTTTGTCTGGGATTATTTCTTCATCTTTTAAACCAGAATGCATGATTTCCATTTCCTTTGTTTTTTAAGTAACAGAGAACAATATATATATATATGTTACGGTGAATGTCCAAAATTGGAGAATGTCGTCATTCTCCAGCCTGATAGATGGTAAATGTCAACATTTACCGGTGATTGTTGACATTTTCTGATTTCGGACATTCACCGTAGCATATTTATATCTACGTTTAGTTCTGTATCATACATTTTTGTATTTACATGCTTGTTGATTCCAAATTATAAAACATTATGATTGTTGTACATTGTTCGTTCCCAGTAGCAGAAATTGCGCAGCACGACAGCGTGCGCTGTAGATTTATCTTGTAGCTTGCAGATTAGCCACCTTACAAAAAAAAAAAGAGAAAGAAATTGACCGGGGGGAAAAAAGTTTTCCGGTTTTTAAATTATATTTTCCCCCCCAGGATAAATAATCACCCTTTAATTATAATTGAATTATATTTTAAAATGCAGAGTTTGCTCTTTTTTGTGATTGTAAATATGGATCCACATCATTTACTGCGCAGATAAATTTTGACTTCTGAAACTTGTGCTGCAGGTTGATACAGAAAATTCTGCTACTGGGCTCATGTTATTGAACCATCCTATTTTTAGTAGGGCCTTCAGATCAGGTTGTGCCTGGGGCCCCCCAAAAAATCCTGATCCGCCACTGCACAGGTGACTTAATAACCAGTGTTTCTTTCAGACCTTTTAATCCGGGAGGGCAGGTGAAGAACTAGGAGGGGCGGTGTATGATCCAAAATAATTTTTTTATATATTATGGACATCAATAGAAATGATGATAATATGCATTTTTTTCAATATACATATAATAGATTCTTGATTATATACAGTAGAAGCAATTTTAGGCTATGTTTGGTAAAATCACGGAAGTCAAAATTTTCTAATTGAAATCGTATAAATGTAATTCTTAGACTGGACTTGGGGCGGGGGGTTCGGGGGCCCTCCCCCGTAAATTTTTTGCAATTTATGTCCAGATAGTGCAATTTTAGACTCTTAGAGGACGTTAGAGGTTCAGGGATTCTTCACCGAGAAAATTTTCAAAAGTAGTCTTAAAAATGCAATTTTACTCTATTTTTGTCAACGTTACTAGAGACAGGTGCGAGGGCTCTCCCCAGGACACTTTTTGTGATCTAAGTTTTAAGAATATGAAATTTTGGATACGTTGTTCGGGAATGTTAGAGGATGCGAAAAAGAATTCGGGGACTCTTCTCCCGCAAATTTTTCGGAACAAATGTCTTACATTTTAGGCGACTTTTGGTGACGTTACTGATAGTTTTCGGTGTCGTTCTCCGACAACAAAGTGTTTCTGAAACTGAAGTCTTAAAAGCGCTATTTCATGGTATCTTAGATGATGTAGAAGGAAGAGAGAACCAGAGGATATAACTCGAAAAATGTCCAAAACTGATGTTTTAAAAGTGGAATTTTAGGCCATCTTTTGGTCATGTTAAGAAAATAAGGGGTGAGTCAGGGCCATACTTTGAAAAATTTTCCAACGTGAAGTCTTAAAAAGTGCAGCTTTCGGCTATTTTTTGGTGCCATTAAGGAAAAGGAGAGGTATCTAACGTTCTTCCAGGAATGTTTTAAATTGAAGTCTTAAATCGCAATTTTTGGAATATTTCTTCACATTAAACAGATGTAATATTGCAAAAAATGTTAGGCACATGTAGATATTTATGTTTTTAATAGCTTGCAAAACGATGATCATTGATCAGTCAAGCAGAAGATCACCAGAATCTAGATTTAAATTTTTTTAAAATAAAAATGTACATTGTTTTTAAGAGATATTTGTCAATGTTTCTAGAATTTTTTAAAAAATACTCTTAAAATTGACCTAAAATAAACAATTCAATTTCAAAGTAACAGTGATACATTTTATTACCAACCGTCTCTCGTTGCAACTGGATATGGAAAAATTTGAATAACAGAAGTATGGATCAAAAGGTTCCTACCATATGTAAAAAAAGAACCAGTACTAAATAATAAAAGGCAGCTTTTAGTAAGGGGTTATATTCATGAAATTTAATGGAATAAAGGGAGATTGTATTGATTATCATTTATTCTGAACCAGGGCCACTGAGAGCCAAGGCGGACCCATATCAGTTTTGTCATCCCCGTCCCCACCTCCCATTACACTTGCATCTTAACCACAGAAAAATTTTACCCACTGCACTACTCTGATGCCGAACCAAGCCCCATGAATCAGCCATACCATTAACAACCCTACTCGTCATCTCTGATGGACCTGAAGCTTTGGCATTTCACATTTTGTTGGCAGTGAGCGATTAGTTTAATGACTGCCCAAAACTGAGGCCACTTTATCTCCTCTATATTTAAAAAAAATTAATTTTTCCTTCGTTCTCCTTCATTTTCTTTTCTGAAAGTGTGATCTGAAATTTTTTCCCGGGGGGGCAGTTGACTTGCTCCGAGGGGGCAATGCCCCCCGGAGAGATGCCTGAAAGAAACACTGTTAATAACCAGTGTCGGAGTCCAATCCGAGTATCTGTAAATTTCGTTGCGCGCGGCCATGATGTAAACAAACAACATTGAAGTGAAAGTTGCAGTTACATACATTAAATATTTTTTCTCCCTCCATGAGGAAAGTACTAAAAGTGATTTATATATATATATTCATAGAATGATTGATATATAATTTACACTTCTATATTTTTGAAGAGTTTTTTTTCATTTCTAGAAATGTTTATTCCACTTATAAAAAAAAATAATGAAAGGAGGGCAACGCAGAACTTCCTGCCGTTTTGATTGGATGCGTAAATCGTCACGTGAGCAAATCAAAATACGAGATAAGCGCCTGAAGACAGTTTCGGAGTTCGGAAGCATTCAGAAGAGCGATGGTATGCGTTTTCTTCGGAACGGTGTAACAAACGCTTCCTAAGAGCGTTGCGTAAACCTGTTGCGTTTCAGTTGTCATAAGATAAAATTTGAGCATGTAAATTAGTTTAAAGAATCTTGCGAATGATTTTTTCTGTTGACGAAAGGGAGCATTGGTAAGTTGAATTTCTTTCATTAATTTTGTTTTTTCTTAATCATATAATTAAATCAAATAAATATGCATATACATAAAAAGCGAGCGATATGTAGATAGATATTTGAGGAAATTTTTCTTTTTTCTTAAGATCTTCGGACTAAATTCATCTTGTCCAAAAAAAAAAAAAATCGATTGACAAATAATGTTAAAATTCAGCTAAGATTGGAGTTAAAGGGAAGAAAAGAATTTTAGACTTATTACTCTGTATTCTTTATTTCTTTATTTTTTTTAGGTTCAAACATTAAATTATGACACATTTTTCTTTAGTTAATTTAATTTTCATTTATGCATAATTAATTTATGAATCAAACTACACAAACAAAATTTGCCTAATAGGTTTATGAAAAGATAAAAGCAAGTGTAAGCTGTCAATGCTCTCTTAATGTGCCTGTAATTGAGACTTTCTTTTAAAAAAATGATTGAATTTAAACCCACTTTCTATTCTTAATCTTATTTTGTTATTTTTTTAACGTTTAAAATTGTCATTTACTCGCTGTTATTAATTTCTTGTAATGACTCATTATAAATTCTGTACCTGAGCGCCATTGTATCTTAAGTCCATCTTTCGAGTTTTTGCGATGACGGTAAAAAAATAAACATTTTCAGTACTATAAGAATAGAGTTTTCCATGCGAACCTTAGAATAAAGATGACCGATGAGAGCTTTCAAAGTTCGGAACCTTCAATAGCAAGTGGCTTTGTCATACAATTTCCTGTCTTACTATTTTTTTAATTTCCGAAACTCTGTATGAACTACATATTATACAAATGAAAATACAAAATTGACGACCAGCAGCAGGCACAGGGCCCAGCTAGGCTGGTC
Source organism: Octonoba sinensis (assembly GCA_038502835.1). Classification (NCBI taxonomy): domain Eukaryota; kingdom Metazoa; phylum Arthropoda; class Arachnida; order Araneae; family Uloboridae; genus Octonoba; species Octonoba sinensis. The sequence goes on along the minus strand of CM076605.1, from coordinate 83,179,858 downwards.
CTAGTCAATTTATAGTGACTATGACCAGCCAAATTATTAGACAATGCTTTTCCCGCCAATTGTTAGATACTCTATGCCCGCTGGCTGCAGACGTTTTAATTTCTCTGCAGTACGCGTACTATTACAGAAAAGTAATATTTAGTCAGAGATTAACAAGAACCTAGTATTTTGAAGGCTCTCTTTACATTGCCTTTTTGCTCATAAATCTTAATGTTTTGACTCCTTTTTATCCAAATTTACTAAGGAGGAGGTTATACATTCATACCGTATGTATGTCGTATGTTTGTTTGTCCACCCATAACTTCTCACCGGATGAAACGATTTTCATGATTTTTTTAAATCGATTGATGGTGGCTTCCCATAGGTCCCGTACCTTTGCGTAGCTATATTCGACAATTTAAAAAAAGTTATGGGCAGAAATGTAGTCTTTTGTTGTTGTTGTTGTCATCCATAACTTTTGACTAAATGAACCGATTTTGATGATTCTTTCTTTAATCGATAGAGGGTCGTCTAACTCGAATATCGCACATCAGTTTGCGTACATTTGTTTTTTTTTAGAAAAACGTTACGGGTGAAAAATAAGTATTTTTTTATTTTAATTGGAAAGGCTTAGCTTGATTTTTCTTAGTTGGGAAAATTATTAATAAATATGAAACTCATTTTTAAAAAAGAGTTTGTTGCCGTTAAGCTGTAACATTAAAATCCAATCCGTTTGCTCTAGTAACCTTTTTAAATTCAATTTCAAAACGGAATTTATCATGCAAATGGTTAGTTTTCAGTGCCATTCACTCAAAAGTTTTCCCTTCGACATGATGTTTTTAAAAATAGAGTATTTATATAAAAAAGGTATTAACATTTAAAAAAATAAAATAAAATAATTTCCGGGAAAAAAATAGAACCGACTTCAAATTATAAATTGCGCTAAAACAAAATCAATACGACTTTTAAACATAATTTTTGAAGTCGGTGCAAAATTATGATAGGTTTTAAGTCATGATTACTTTTGTAATCATGAATCAATTGCAAAAAATAAATGGCCCAGAGTTAGCAACAGTTTAAGTTAGCCCAGAGTTAACGGCCAAGTAATACATGGCGTAATCATAATTAGATAGTTTTGCGAAAAAATGTATTTATTTTTCACTTTCTACCGCAATTTATAATTTGAAGTCGGTTCTACGAAGTATTGAATTTATTTGAAGGTGAACAACTGTCTGGGGCAGTTTAGCCAACGGCTGCTCTTGCGCCCACAAAATTAAATCAAGCAACCAAAGATTAGCAGAGAAATATGACAAATTCAAATCTTCTTACTGCCTCTAGTTAGTATTTTTTTTTTTTTATTTTTTATAATTGCATGTTTAGTTACTGTATTTAATTCTATTTGTTTATTGTTTTTATTATTTATTATTTTATTCTATTTATTGATCTTTTTTGTTATTTAAGTTACTGAGTTTTTGAAGCCCGATAAAGTTATTTAGCAGTAACAATGGATAAAGAAAACTATTCAAAAATGACATTTTTTTTTTTTCATCCTGACTTTGACCTCAGGTTTAATTTTTTAGTTATTACTATTTTTTTTAAACTTTTTTAAAATATAAATTAGAAGTAGATATTGTCTTTGATTTCCGTTGTAGAAATGTAGTATTATTTTCATCAACTTGTAGTATCAACTTCAACAACACGATTTCAGCTACAGAATCATTGTCGTTCCGCTGATATTCTGCATCTCTCTGTGCCGCGCTTCACAGCGGATGTTTTTTACACTGCAATACGGATACCAATACGGAAAAGTGACATTTACAGTCAAAGTTCCCCGAAAATTAAATGAATAAAGTAGGGGAGGATTCAAATATCTTTTAAATTGCGATTCGTTGCTGTGAAATTGCATGTGCATTTCGAATCTTATCTTTATCTATTTATTTATTCGTTCGATATTACGAAATCAAGAATATTTATTTGATAATATTAGAAGTAAATAGTTTGCCTTTGTACAAAAATAATGGAATCGAACAAATCAACGAAGTTAAACGCATAAATAAGCAATAAATTGCAGACACCTGTTTTGGGAATGCATGGAATGCGTTACATAGTCTGTTTATTTTGAGAACTGAAACTATATTTAATCTCTTCACTCCGGGATAAGACAACAGTTGCCCGAAGAAACTTCCCTTTTTGCTGTAGAGTACCATTAGTATATATATCAGGGTTCACGCTAGGCCGCGCGATTCCCGCAGTATTTTTTGAAATCCCACTCAAAAAAAGTTCGTTTACGCGCTGTTCCCGCAACTAGCGGACACGCGTTCAAAACTACTACTATTGAGTATACGCGAGACTACTATTCAATACAAACTAAATGGAGTATGTTAGTTTTCAACTGCCATCTTATCCTCATTAATTGAAAGAAGAATCTGGGAACCCAACTTATCATATGTAATAACATGTGGGAAAGATTGACAACTTCATTCCTTAGGATTATTGAACAATTTAAGCCCTTTCTGAATGCAGACTTATCTTCATTCATTCTATTCACAGAGGACAAAATCAAAAAATGGAGTGGAAAAAGGGAATCTTCCTTGGTCCCAAGGTTACAAAGAGAATGCTGGTTTCTGAAATATATACTGTTTTCATTGAAAAAAAATCAATAGATAAAATGACATATGATCAGAAAAAATAGAGGAAATATTAAATTAATTTTTAGGATTTTTTTTTTGTAAAAATCACACATCAAAGAATTTTGGTTAAATAACCAAAATACCTGAAGATCTTTTTCATGTTTAACATTTTATAATGCACCTATTTTTGCGATCGCGAATTTTGTGAAGGATCCGTTTTGTGTGAATCTTGGTGATATTTATTCTTTCTTTGCTGAGCATAGCGTAGATAATCATCTTTTGTTACATAGTTTGTACTGGATCATGATTGGACAATTTAGTAATATTTTTAAAGACAAAAACAAAAAGAAAAGTTCCCACTTAAATTTTTAAAATTCCGCTTAAAATTTTGGTTAAGGTGGGAAATCCCACTTTGTGTTTTTCCCCCAGTGTGAACCCTGTATATGATATTCAAAGAAGATTTTTTGCCGTAGCACGCGATTGTTTCACAGTAAAAATATAACACTGATATATCTACTAATATTTTTAACTAACACTTTTTTTTTTTGCTAATGGGCTGCTGCTGGCTTCTGCCAACTGTAGATCTCAGAGATTGGTACAATCTCTTTCAGCGGCACCACAATGAGTGTGGTACCGTCGCTGCATGAGGATTTTGACGTTCAGTTTCTCCACCTGAAAGGGCGACTCTGTTGATGCGAAATTGCACTAGGAATTTAATTTAGCCGAGAACATCAAAGCCATCTAGGGATCTTTTATATGCCGCATAATCATACCACATGGACGCAGATGATTTTTTTGCATCTTGAAAATCCACCGAAACGGCCAGGCTCCAGGGGCATACGACTCCCGCGCCTTACAACGACGCCACCGTGCCGGCTTATTAACTAGTACATAATAGCTAAAAGTACATTAAATTCCTCATGAGTCTACCGCAGTCAAAGGGTTAATTTATCATTTTTGTTCCGTTCCTTTTCTTTTATAATTTGACGTAGTCCACGATTCTCTCAACAGTCAAATTTTATTTTTAAACCTTGTCTTATTCGATGTACATTAATTCAATGTACATTCGTAAATGTTCGTTTTTGGTATCAAACCTTTGTCCCTCCGATCCGGTAATTTTTTCTCGATGATTTTGAACTTGAAGCCGATAGTTTTATGCATTAATAAAGGCGTTCTGTGTAACACCGCAACAAGTGTTTGCAGTTATATTGAAGACTTGGAGGAAGAATTGGAGAATAATGGAAGATTGGAAAACAAGCAGAAATTAATTTTGATACGCTTATTCAAGCTGCATACTGGACTGGTCCCATTGTAAAAAGCGAAATAATTAGGTGCCATCATTATGTAATAGTTACTTATTAGGAGTGCTAATTATTTGTTACGAGTACAATGATAACTTATGAATTAATATTGGTTATCGATTGATTTTTACCAAATGCATTAAAATATTGTTTCCCCATATCATCATACACCCCGTTTAATAGATTAATAGGGGTTCAAACCGTTGATTTTCGTTCAGTGGGGGCAGACAGTAGTACTTAAGTTTTTTAAAAATGCATCATCTATACCATCATTATCGTCCACCCATCTTTGCATCGTTAATTAGCATATTTTGTTTAGTTATACGTTTGAGTAAATTATTGGATCAACGTAAGTGAAACTGAATTGTCAAGTAATTACCGCAAATAGCTATTTCAAGGTTAGCTTTTCCATTACTATTTTTAGGCATAGCTTTTTGATTACTATTTTCAGTAGTACTCCTACATCAGTGCAAAAAACATCAACGTTTCTGCCTGCCATTGTGGGTTTGGTTTCTTCGTTTTCTTTTCTTTCCATTGATGAAGCTTTAGCATTATAGTTTTAAAATAGCTATGTGCTGCGGTTTTTTTTAAATTAATATTTAGCACAGCTTGCGTTTTGATATTCATCTTATTCATATTTTAAAATAAAAAGTTTTGTTCTTTTTTACGTATACCTCATAGACTCTATGTGGTGTCTCATATACAATATATAGTTGACCTTTTTCTTGCAAATGCTCAAAAATAAATAAGTGCTTATGCAAAATTTTTGAAAATAATTAATATCTCATACTATAACGAATTTATAAAAGTGCAGTAAGAAATTTTCATCTTTTTTTTTTTTTTTTTTCACTATTATATGGTGTGTTGTCGAAGTGTATGTAATACAAAGAGAATTTTATTGGAAACTATTTAGAATATAAAATGAGAGAATCTAATTTTTTTATGAAACTTAGATTCAATATAAAAGTGAACAATTTATAGATGTTATTTATTTATTTATTTTTGGCAGAAAAAAGACTGATTGTGGAAATTATTGCAAGTATAGTGTCAATCGTGTGCGTGTGAGAGGGTGGGGGGGGGGAAGAGTAAGAAACTGTCTTCTTTAACTTTCAAGAATATTTAGCAATTGCTTGCATGACTAAGCAATATTGATCGCGACATTTGCATTATTAATTCCCAAAGCATAAATTAAAGCACTGTTTCCTTCGTGTTTTCTTTCAGGTATTATCTCATGTCTTGCATGGATTACAAGAAGTAAAGCCGAAAGAAAATGCCTTCAAAATTAGAGCAACTGCAACAGCAGTATCGTCGGCAATTGCTGCAGGAGAAGGAAGAACGAATGATAAAAATCCACACGGATAACCAGCAGAAAGCTTTAAGTAAAGTCGCCAAGTACAATGGTTCTATCCAGCCACCTGCTGGTCTGATTAAAGCTCCATCCAGCATCAGTGCCCCACAACCTCATCATTCTCCGATCAAGAAGGGAAGTCCCGGAGTTGATCGTTCTCGTCCTTTGCCCCCTATTGCAAAAGAACAGAAGACGAATCCGCTTCAATCCGGAGCTAACTCGTACCAATCGGAAACCGATTCGAGTCCGTTAGGATCTAGATCTGGAGCTAATTCGTACCAATTAGGAACCAATTCAAATCAGCAAGGTGCCGTTTCTTACAAATCGGGAGCTAGTTCCTTCCATCTGGGAGTGAATTCAAACCAAGGAGCCAAATCAGGAGCCAATTCATACCAATTAGGAGCAGATTCCAGTCGACAAGGAGTCCCTTCTTACAAACCAGGAGCCAATTCCTTCCACCCTGGAGCGAATTCAAATCAACAAGGAGCCAATAATTTCCATCCCAACCATCAAGTATCCACTTCCTACCAAACGTCGAATGGTTCGAACCATTACTCGTTCCAGAGTACCCGTTCAAGTCCAGTGAGTGCCCCAATCGAAAGCGTTTCCAGGAGTGTGAGCGCAAATTCGCGTTCGAGATCTGTGGATTTGGATGCTAGGCAAAGCCCTTCGAGAATTGGTGCCTCAAATGGTCGTGCCCCGATCAGGACTGGGTTCGGCAAGGCTGCAGAATCAGAAGGCAAGCAGCCCTCTCAGCCGATTGCAGAACCCGTTAAGAAACCAGACCAAGATTTGATTCAGAAGTTGAAACAGGCAGAGCTGCAGCGATTAAAAACTAACAGTAAGGTGAGTGGTTTATATTTACTACCAAAACTTAGCAACTACTGGATCCTATTGAATCACAGGAACTAGAGTTTCCACGATCAGAATCTATGCAAGAGATATTTTCCAGGTCGAGGTCCATCCAATATTTTGATGGCTGGAATTTCACCTGGCCTATCGCAGGTTTCTTCACCCCAGCTGAGCCGAATGCAGAAGTCTGGTCTTGTTGAGCTGCATAGGGCCATACTTCTGTTTTGAGTTTAATTCAGCTCTGAACAGATCAGCGGCATACTAGATGAAACGTCACGCCAGTAAACCCTGGGTGGACCTAGATTAGGGTGACCATATTTCGGACTGTCTATTTGGGGACTCTAGAAAAACATTTTGGGAACGTCTGTGGAGACATAGCAAACCAACACATATACACACTTTTATGAAAAATTAATCTCCTTAATATGTTTAGAAGGGTATTCAAATATATTTTGTACATAATTTATGCATATTTTCTTAGTTTATAGCCTGTTAGAAATTGAAATGCTAAGCCATAAATTTGATAATTGCCAAAACATTATCTAAATTTTTACAAGATACTATCTTAAAAGCTCAAAATTGCAAATCTAGAAGCAATTTTTAGAGAAAGAATAGAAAATTTTAAATTTGGGGATTGTCCCTGAATTTCGAGGACGTATGATCATCCTAACCTTGGTGCGCGGCAAACGGTGACCATGTTTCATCCTTAAGATAGTGCAAGATGGAGATGAGTTCAATGTACAAATATCAAAATGTTTATTTAAAATAAGAAAGAAAAGAAGAAAAAACACTAGATCCTAGGGTGCGAAATTAAAAAATAGATTCCTGTGATTTGAAAATAATTAATAAATCTCTAGCTACTAATGTTACCATTTTTATGTCAAAATTTCCTCTAATTCTCTTTAACAATCGTCTAATGATACTCAGCTAATTGCCATTTTTAAAGTAGTGCATGCAGAGTTTGAAATTAACGGTTGTTAGTCGTTATTTTGCAACTTTAAATTTCAGTTTCACGATTGCAATTTGGCATCCAGTCGTCACATTTGATGCCTTAGGACTCTAAAATAACGACTGGGTGCGAAATTGTAAACGTGGAACTGAAAATTAGAATTGCATAATGCGACAAACGACCACGAATTTCGAACCTTCTACATTCATGCACTGCATGCACGTAGAATTTACGACGGTGTCAATTGTTGCTCATTATAATACATGTAAGGGATTTCACACGTATTAGAATTTTAAATGCTGTTTTAGTTTTCCTTGTTAGTTTGGGAACGACAGTAATTTATTAAAAAGAACACTTACGTTCTGAATGCGATAAAAATGTTTATTATGAAGTTTCATTATTTCAAAAAACAATTCTATTAAAAAGTTGTCATAAATTTTTCATCACTCTAGTGGCATTATTCATGATGTGGTATTGTTATATCTCATTTGCTTCTGTGTAACTAAAAAAAATACAACATTATTTTAGAGGAAAAGTACTATTTTATCAAAGAACCAGTTTTAAATAAATTTAATGTCAAAGTTTCTTCACTTTACTACACTAATTGATCGTTTAGCAGTCGTCACGAGCTGTTAATTATGGTAATCAAGGTAATCATAGTCTTATGACGCTTATTAGGATCGGCTGTTGAAATTTCAGTAGCAGTAATTAGATTTTGTTATAAACAGGTGCTTCTATTTTTAACGAAAATTGCCATTGTAGAAAAAGTTGTACTCCCGTCGCTGTTCTTTTTTTAAAAATAAACTTTGAATATTTTGGAATAAACACTGCACAGAGGTATAGGGATAATAAGCATCCTCAAGATTTGAAGTTCAATTTGTCTCATAACTTATAATTGCTTTCTTGAAGTACTCCTATGGGTGTCGACTTGACCTCAAGTTTTGGCGATAGCTAGAAAAATTCCTTGAAAGAGATGACAGTTTGTTGAATAATTTTGAATAATTTCAATTTATATTCTATTTTCTATATAGAATATAAATTGATTCTCTACATAGGAAAGTCGGCAATAAGAAGCCGTTCGTTCTTCACAAAAAGTCTAGGTAGCGAAACTGCGCTAATTCAATTCAAGGATAACTCTTTTTTTTTCTCTCTCTCTCAACTTCTTCTTTTCTTTCTTTCTTTTTTTTTCTTAGATATGAAGGAGTTTTTTTTTAATGGTTCTCGGTTGATATGATGGTCACTTTTTGCGTTTTCTAGTATATGCAAGGTGTAAAAGAGGTACTACGCATAAGTTGTCTTTATTTTATACTCAAAGAGAAATTTTTCATAATTTAAAGAACAAAATGCGTTACTTCGAAAACTAATTTCATGAAATACAAGGATTTGCGAAAGAATCCACTAGCAATAAAATAAAATAGATCGTTAAAAATTCGCGACTGACTCTCCAAGCATCAACACGAAACCCACCATTGGGTCGCGATCCATAGTTTGGGAAACTATGTCCTCCAAGACGAACTATCTTCTTGTGGTTCGCCCAACTATTTGTTTAACCCTTTAAAGGGCCATTTTTTGTAGCATTGGTATATGAAAAACTTTTTCAGATTTTGGTTGGTTTCAAAAAAGAAATTCATTCGTCGTTCTTGTTGTTGTTGTGTCCTCGCACGAAGCGAGGAAAAATGGGTGCACTGCTCCTGAGTCTAACGAGGCCCTTATAGGCAGGAGTCCGACTTCCACCCCTTTGAGAACTCTCTTTTTTTGAACCGGCTCCCCGATGGAAGACCGTCACCTGGGGTTGGCACCTCCAGAGGCATCGTTTCACTTGGAGGACATTGGAGCCACGACGGATTTAGCGTGCTCCAGCTCCTTTAGCGTACATGGTCCCAAAGCAACTAGCCACGAAAAGTTGTCAGCTTCCCAAACCACTGACCTCTGTCAATGTTGCTTCACTTTCGATGTTCTGTTTGAACCGAGCTTCTGCCGACTGGTCCACTGCGGCACAGAAATTCATATGGGACATCAAATAAAATTAGCATGATTTTTCCCACTCCCCCCCCCCTTTGAAGGGGGGGATAGTTCTAATCTAAATATTGATGCATGTGGGCGTAAATATGCTTCCCAGAGGCTTTGCAAGATTCTACCAATCAGAAAGGGTAAAACAGCTCACTATAAACATCTATAGCCATTGATGAATGGGAAGTATACTTCCCACCGCCCTAAAGGAAGGGTTTGAAAACTTGGTTAAGAAAAGCTAATTTTCAAAGATATATTACTTGGATTTAGCTATTTTTCTTTGTCGGATTGCTTGCCGACGTTTTCGCATGCTTGTTGATTTTTCGCATTATTGTGTCTGCGGCAAACAGGTTCCCGCAAAGTGAATGCCCTTTTCTTTAAAGACGAGTTCTGGAAACATAAAAACGCCCACACGATCCATCCAAGTAGCCGCTCTTGATGCTTCGCTGGGAAAGGAATTTTTTTCTTTTTTCTCTCTCTTCGATTAAGGTTGTTTCGGTGACAAGATAAAGAGATTCGTTTTCGTGGTAAAATGCTTGGCGATGGAAATATCGATTAAGTCTTCGCGGGAAATATGATCGATAGAGGTGTTTTCTTGTTATGATGCTCGCTTTGAATGTGAGGAAGTTTGGTCGACGTTCATAAAAGCTGAAATGGCGATTTCATTAGGATGGAAACTTATAATCATACTACAGTAAAACTCCTCCTAAAGGTCACCCCGCTTAGGCGCAGTTTGTAATTTCCCCCAGCAAAGCATTGAGACTAAAAAATCTCCTCTTTTGAGAACATTCCTCTATTGCAGACACTGTTGCCCGGGTGGTGTCTGCTATAGCTGGAGGAAAGAAATTCGGGTCCGTTTTCGGTACCCTTCACAAAATTCCAATTAATCAAACTGAACCCTTCATAAAATCCAAATCACTCAAAACGGACCCTTCACAAAGTACAAATCAATCAAAGCCGACCCTTTATAAAATCCAAATCAATCAAAGCGGACCCTTCACAAAATACAAATCAATCAAAGCGGACCCTTCATAAAATTCAAATCAATCAAAACGGACCCTTCACGAAATACAAATCAATCAAAGCGGACCCTTCATAAAATCCAAATCAATCAAAACGGACCCTTCGCAAAATACAAATCAATCAAAGCGGACCCTTCATAAAATTCCAAGCTTTCAAATCGTGTTTTTTACAGCATTATTTATTATAAAAGATTCAAATAATAATAAAATTTTTCATCACTATATGTTTAAATTTTCAATTTTCACAAAATTATTAGAGTTTTCACAAAAATCTGTTTAAAATTCACAAAAAACAGACACTTGCAAAAAGCTGGATGGACCCCTGTATAGAGAAGTTTTACTGTATATCATTAAATATCATCTGTGGTACCATCTCTTTCAGCGGCACCACAGTGAGTGGTACCGTCACCGCGCGATACTTTTGACGTCCACTTTCTTCACCTGAAAGGGTGAGCACCCGACCCTGTTGATGCGAAATTGCTTACTGCTTGATAAATAATTTTAATCCTTAAAAGTCTTTAAAACCTTTTTGGGACAATTTTAAATTCTTGTTTTGTGCTTTTACCTAAATATTTTGTATTTCGAAAGAAATGGTATGAGATTTTTTAAGATCATTAAATATTCTTAATTTTTTGAAAAGTTGCTTTAAGTCCAGAACAGTCCTTAAATGTTCTAGAATTATTTGATTGATTTTTAAAGTTGCTTGATTTATTTTTATTTAGCCCTTTTTCTTTTAAAATACCTAGTTACAAATGTTATTTATATAACGTAGCTTTTCTCTTTTTCTCTTTTTCTTTTCCTTTTACACTGCTTCATTTGTGAATAAACATTGCTTTATTAATTATTTAACAGCTACTGTTTCATTGTTGTTTTCTTTAGAATCAATGATTGTAAATATTTTTGTTTTTTAGACAAAATCAATATTAATACGAACAGTAAATTTTAGCGAAGGAAAAAATCGGTGGGGGGGGGGGGTGTAAATTTCGATTAATTGGGTGTTTTGCATACTAATATGTTCCTCACTTTCACAATCAAAATACAGCACCATAGTTGACCCTGATATTAAACATATTCCTGGGACAAATTTTCTAAATTAGTAGTTCCCAACCTTCTTCATGTCGCGACCCCAAGTAGTGTGTGTCCCATATGTACCCACACACACTTTTACATTAGTATTTTGACACAGAAACGATACATTAAGTTCCAAGCTGTCTCAGAATCCAACCGCACTGTAAATATGTTTATTTTATAATGTCCAAAGACTGTAAAATAAACAAATTTACAGTGGAGTTCGACTGAAAGATAGCATTTTTACTTTTACACTTTTCCGTGCCCACTCTAAGCGAAAATAATGCTTGGAACGGAGCTAAATTTGGTACATACATGGACCCTAATGGGAAGTCGTGCTGATTAATTTTTGGCGGTAATCCGGTCAAGCGAAATGACTCAATTGAATGTCTTTGTCGTTACGCGCAACTGCTCTCAAAACATAATAAAAAAGGATCCGAACCATAAACGGTGTCGCCATATAACAAAAAAGACACTGCTTTTATTTGACTATTTCTATAAATTATTTGAATTTATGCAAATTCTGTACATCATTTGAATATTTTTCGTATATTATTTGAATATTTTTCGTATATTATTTGAATATTTTTCATATATTATTTGAATATTTTTCATATATTATTTGAAAGTTTCTCAAATATTAGTTGCATATTTTTCGTATATTTCTTTCTTTTAAATATTTTTGCTGAATTTTATTCTGATGGGGATGATGAATTATCGCGCCAGTAGATAATTTCTTTGTAATTCATACCCTCAAGTTTAGAACGAAATAATTCAAAATGATATTTAGTATAAGAAAGAGTCATTTTGTTTATGTGGTAAAGTTTTTTTTATTTAAAATTATATATCTGGAGTCGCGACCCACAGGATGGGAACCTCGGTTCTAGAGGTTGTACCAAAGAAAGTCTTTGGTTGTGCTAAAAATAAACCCGTTTCGCTTTCTCGCAATGAAAGGTGCTTTGGCAACATACTTCTGCAGCCGATTCCGAACACGCAATTTTTATCTCGCAACGAAAGGAAAATAACAATAGGGTCGAGAAGCGTGCTCGGGTCAACCGTTTCTGTTTACAAGGAGATAGCAAATCGATGGAACGAACACATAGTTAGAACAAATCACGCTAGGAAGAGCTTTCGGGTTGCATCTTCTTATTTTTAATGATACAGCATTGCCAATTGTATTTGCGGGAAAATCACTGGGAGCTGAAGGTCTGTGATTTGGGACTGCAGTATTTGTACGGGATGGGGTTTTCGGTTAATGATGTCTTTCAGCGCTTGCGAGTGTTCGACTCATAGAATAAGAATTCGGTATCATGTCTCAAAAAGAAAATGAGAGATTTTAAATAGTTTTCAAAACGGTTGAACACTTGTTAAAGCAATTAGCAGATAAGTAAATGTCAAGACTCAGAAATTTTGCAACTAAACTTGATTAACTTGGTGGCCACCACCTGATGCGTAGCAAAAGTGCAAACCGGGGGGGGGGGGGGGTGAATGGTGCATCTGTGCACTGCAATTTCTTATGTGTCTTATTTTCAGTGAAGAAAACATAATGTTTTTTGTTAAACCTACCAAGTCTTCAAAAAAAAAAAAAAAATGTATATGACTTTCAAATTGGAAAAAGAAAAAACTTGCTTCTTTGGCGATGATAAAATAAAAAAATTTGAATATTTGCAATATAGTTTTCCATGTTTAATGTTATAGAGCACAACAGATGTAAATGCAAAATTTTACTTGTTTCATCATGGAAGCAACAGATAACAAAAATCCCCCTCACAGAAACGAACCTTTTACAAAAACCGCGATCACAAATACGAACCATTTTCGTATACAAGTATAAAAAAATTTATATTTCCAGTTCTAGTTTTGTTCAGTACATTTAATTTTCATTATTTTCAAAACTCTTTTTATAGCTTTCACACCATTTTCAAAATGGCGCGACACTTAAATCCGATTTTATAAGTTAACGCGAAAACGGCCGATCTGAAATGAAAGCTATGAAAAAAAATAAGATTGTTTCCTACTACATTTAAAATATTTATATGGCAGAGAGAAGGAACTTAAAGAAAAAAACAATAGCGTAATCGGGAAAAAATTTCGCCATTTTTTTCTTGTGAAAGGGGAAATGAAGACTATCGGCCGAAATTCGGTTACTTGAATGACGAATTGATGCGTTTTTATTGTGCTTGTATGCATGAAAAAAGCAAGAGTTGAAAATTCTTCAGATGGTATTTGAAAAGGAGGGATTTACTTTAGAAAATAAGAAAAAGGAAAGGTGGCGATCGCTCCTAATTTTTTGAATCGCCACTTTTCCAAACAAGATCGCCGCGTGGCGAGTGGCGACCGCTAATCTTGACCTTTACAGATAAGGAAGAAAATCAAAGCTCAATTATTTTTCGTTTTGCATGTCAATAGTGTTTGTTGGTACTGTAAAACCTGTAAAGTTGACCTCCTGTCTAAGTTGACCACTTTTGTCAGCAACAGAATTAACCCTTCACCCTCTACCTCACCCTCTATAAGTTGACCACCTGTCTAAGTTGACCACTAAAGTGCTGCACCGCAAATAAGTTACACAGGTTTCACTGTACTTGCGTGCATGTACATTATGGCGTACATGTAGTATTTGACAAAGCCGAGGGGTTTTCCACTTTTCTTTTGGTCGAAAAGTCCAGTTAATCTTTGATAAAAAAAACCGTTTTATTTTCCGGATACCTGATAAAACACAGGACTTATTTGGTTATTTATTTATTTTTTCCCCATGAAACTTTTAAAATTTCGATTTCTATTTAAATATTGTACCAAACCATAGCTTGTAGTTTTTCGCATTTGATAAAAAGTATATGTACTTTTTATATCATGCATCTGTTTTACTCAAATATAATTTTAAAAAATCTGAGATTTATTAAATATAATTTGATTAATTTGAATTACGTGAAGGGCTCGTTTTGATTTATTTGAATTATGTGAAGTGTCCATTTTGTTTAATTGGAATTTTATGAAGGATCCGAAACCGCCCCTGAATTTCCTCTGGCGCGATCCCCGATTTTTATCATTCTGCTTAATAGTATAATTAATTAATACATTTTTTAATTATCTGTTTAATAAAATTTCTCTGTGTTGTTTCAACGATTTTGAACACGCCACTCTGAAAGGGGAAAAAGGCATATCCTGTTTTCCATCCAAACTGTCACACGTGTTGTTTGTAAAGCACTTACCTTTCTTATCTGATTGTTTTCTTGTACCTCAACTTCCCGTTTAAGGTAAATTGAGGTCGATTGTCTGAATTTCTTTTTTTAATCATTCTTATCTGAAAACATTATTAATGTGCTTGCTTTGAATTCTGTGGAGAAGGCATTAATGGGTGTTCTAAAAATGCTTAAAATGTTTTGCTAAAAATGGAAGAAACAGCAGATTGTACCTTATCTTCAAAAAAACTTTTTTCTAATTTTATTTTTAGCAGTGATATATATTTCTTCTTTATTTTTAAAATTTTGACCTTAATAGTATATGTATATATATATATATTACGGCGTATGTTCGAAATTGGAGAATGTCGACAAACACCGGTCTGATAGATGGTGAATATCGACATCCACCGGTGATTGTCGGCATGCTCCGATCTGATATATATATATATATATATGAAATATATAAAAATGACTCTTTTTACACTTATCTATGTACAAATCACTATTAACAGACAAAACTTCAACTGAGAACATCACCACACTCAAGCACACATAGCGTTGCACGTCCACTCAGGACAGAGTCTCTGGATAAACTGCTCGCTTCCGTTACTTACCGCCTGATGGCGCTGCCGTCGATGTCTCCTCAAAACCCTACACACACATATATATACATATATAATTTTTATTTAAAAATTAATTTTATTAATTATTTTTTGGAGACAGGCCCTGCTAAGTGTTTAATGGATAAAACTGCTTCCACCGACAAAAATTAAAAATCCTCTGCTTAAAATCGAAAGTAGTATTAGTCTAAATTCAAATTACCCTTCTTCTAGGCTCTGCTTTACTTGTGGGGGAAGGGGACGTGCTATGAAAACTGCGTCATTTTACCCCATCTCATGCAAGATTATTTCGTATGATATCTTCGGTACAGAGCGCACCCGAGAGAAGTTTCACTAAACATTCTTGCTCGCATCTATTTGTATTGACAAAAGGGTTCCTTGTAATCCTGAAACACGTGCGTGCAATATTAATTGTTCAAATTCTGTAAAAAGGACCCGAGCTATTTTGTGTCCTTCTATATTTACACTTTTAATAGAAGTTAATTTAAACCTTAAACAGCAGCGATGTTTTCGATAAAAACTGAAAAGTATGAGAATAAAAATATAT
Organism: Octonoba sinensis; assembly: GCA_038502835.1. NCBI lineage: Eukaryota > Metazoa > Arthropoda > Arachnida > Araneae > Uloboridae > Octonoba > Octonoba sinensis. The sequence goes on along the minus strand of CM076605.1, from coordinate 83,164,350 downwards.
TAATTAAACAAAATAAATTACACAGAATTATTTAATCTTCTGATCTAAATGTTTTTATTTTAACCAAAGGGTGTGATGTCACACTTTTTGCTACTCCTCCCCTCCTACAGTCACAATTTCTGGTACCCTCAAAATGTGACATCATTTGTGAATGATTCCATAGTCTTTTTTTTAAATGATATTTTTTTTATTCAAAAACATCAACCCCAAAACAAACATCGATGTTGGATGAACTTCGACCGCAAAGCATAGATTTAAATTCTTAAAAAATCGATGCCTCAAAGACACCAATATCCATGTTTCCCTGCTACATGAGGAATGAGATTCACAGTTCCATCAGCAACCAAAGCGATCTGTCTGGCAGAGTGCCAAGAGAAATCCATTCACGTTCAAGGATGGAACTGCTGGTGTAAGGAATGGTGTTTTTGTTCTCGTTCTAGTTGGTTTAGCAGACTTGTTTTCTTCCGAAGTGATGCTATGAGCCAGTTTATAAATTTAGTTGTTATCAACAAACTGAGAAGCATGACCATAAAACATGATCATGTGCAGAAATCTTGAATAGCTTCAATTCAAGAAAATAAATAATAATTATAATATAAACACGTTTACTTGCCTTTTAAAGGAAACTTCCTTTTTATGATTAATTTGTGATTGTTGTTACGATTAGAACTTGCATGTAACGTAATTTTAATGGTTGTGCGATATTTATTTTAGAGTATCTGAGCTAATAAAGAGGGAGAGAAGCATTGAATTAAAAAAAAAAAAAATAATAAAAAAAATACAAAAAGAAAAAGAAAAATATCGGAAAAAAATAAAGAAAGAAGGACACTTTTTTTATAAATAAATATTTTGACAATTTGAACACACATGTAATTGCAATTCAAGGTTAAAATTTTCATTATGTAAACTTAGTTTAATTTATACTCTGAGTTGTACAACTGCAGATGAAGGCACAGTTCTACCGTCAACCAGAGCAATTTGAATCAAGAATCCATTCAAGGGAGGTACTGCTGGTATATCTGTTCTCGTTCTAGTTCGTTTAGAATAGTTGATTCCTTCCGAGCCGATGCTATATGCCAGTTTATCAATTGAGTTGCTTTCAAGAAACAGCGAAGCAAACATTCTGATTCCCGTACTAAATGAACGCACCTGCAAAACGAACTTCCCTAAAACTCGAATGGATTCGTCCTTTTCTGACATGCGCAGAAGCGGCCAAGTATCAAAATTCCGTGGTCGCACTGTACTGCGCCTGTAAAATCGCTTTTTCAGCCTGAGTACTAACGAAGCAGTGAAATGAGATTTCTTGCTCACTTTTCCTGAGGGATCGTTCATAAATGATGTCACGCTTCGAGGGGGGAGGGGGTTCGAGAAATTGTGACAAAGTGTGACTAGGGGAGGGGAGGGGCAACAAGAAGTGTGACATCCCTGCTTATGCAACATAGCATGACCTCTGACAAAGGAGGAAGAGGGGGCCGTTGAAGTGTGACATTTTGTGACAAGGGGGGAGGGGGTCAAATATGTGGGAAAAAAGCCTGATATCATTTATGAACAGTCCCTGAGCAGATCGTCATCCTCATGAACAGCCGGAGCTTCCACAAAGTGTCCCATCAGTACGTCCTGTATTTAATTTTATTTCAGCTCCGAAAAAGAGGAACTGGATGATTACACGAGTTTTACATAGTTGGGGAAAGTGGTGAAAAATAATTGAATTTGAAATTCATTTCTTTATTTTTTATGTAGCAAAAAAATCAAAATTATGTAATTTATATTTTCGTTTTGTTCGGATGTTATTTGTTTACATCCATTTTTCATGAGCACGTTTGCTGATACGTATATTTATAATAAAATAGATAGAAACTTAATACTGATAAAATTAAAAAAATAATAATGGTCGCAGCTGTGGAATAACTGAAATCTGTTGTTTAAAGCTGTTATTTTACACAGTGTGTCTAAGAATTTTTAAGACTAGGTTTACAAAATAAAATAAAACTAGTAATTATATTTTTTAAAAGTACTTTTATTCAAAGTAGACTCTTTCGGCTTCAGTATATTGTTAGCGATTTAACAACGAATCGTATGTGCCTGTCCTTCCAGCTCAGGTTCTGGGACTGCCTCCAAAGCTCGCGTCGAACCTGTTTGGACACAACGTGTTAAAGAATGTTTATAAGGCTGGATACAGCTGGAACTAAGCTTACAGTGGCGCTATCTGTGTGATCGAGCATTTGTGAAACTCCTTAACTATCAGCTGATCCACTGTCAAAACCTCAGTTCATTTATTTCCTTTTTTTTTTACTTTGATGACATTGACACTATGCAAACAGCTTCGACGCAAGCTTTGGAGGCAGTCCAACAATGTGAGCTCTAACAGGCATTCGAATCGTTGCAAAATCGTTGTAACAATGTATTGAAGCCGAAAGAGTCTACTTTGAATAAAAATATATAATTACTAGTTTTTATTTTATTTTATAAACCTAGTCTTAAGAATTCTTTGACTCACTGTATATGCGTTTTTCCACCTTCTACTGCCCCCCCCCCTGCGTTATAACGCTACTGCATCTATTATCAATAAATGAGTATCAACTGCAAGATATTCTATATTAACAGGCTGTGTTAACTCGAACGAAACCAGACATTTAACAGGTGTTGCGTGATGTAATTCAATATGATATCTTATCCCGACATCGCGATTTCAAAGAGATTTGCTAGACAAAACAACGGGACAATGCAACGCTATTCTCACGTTCGTTCGATCGACCACGCCATTCTATTTCTTCGCAGGCTACAGGCGGACATTCCAAACAGTCTAATTCTTCGCCATGGAACTAGAAACCAATCCGAGCATAGTTCCCGCTAAAATGGGCTCTCATCACGTCAGAGTCTAGCAGTCTAGGTTTGTCATTCTGGCGTGATTTAAATGCGCCAAACTCAACATTTTATAGCCAAATATTTCCTTTTCTCCCCCTTATTTTATGAGGTTGAATATACAACTCTTGTAGTTCTGTTTCCAACGAAAAAAAAAACCTTTTTACATTGTGAAGAAATGATAAGCGCAGAAATCACGGGATGTGCAAAAATCAAGATGTCTTGAAGCAAAATAGTAAAAAGCAAACTTTAGTTGTAAGTTAATTTATTAATGAAAGGTAAACAAATATAGGGGAAAGATATTCACTCAGGGGTGGGGACGTGGGAATTGTATAAAAGGATTCTCGTAGTGTCATAGCAACTGAAGACAGAACGAAATTGGTTGCGTAAGAACTGATGTTTGTTCAATTAAATTTCATTTGAATGCCAACATTTAAGTAGTACAAAATGTGGCAAAGGAAGGTGGGGATAATCCTATTTTTATCAAAAAAAGAAAGGTTACAAGTAGTGATGGCACGAAGCCCCGAATACGGAAGTTTCGGCTGCTGTACATATTGAGCTTAAGATTGAACGCATAATAAATGTATAATGCATATATATATTTCACTCAACGTGGACCAGTTACGATTAAATTTTGCGGTACGATACGATACTGACGTCATGCGAAAAACAAACTTTCGTAAAACGATATTTAAAAATTTGTTTAATGATTAGCATAGAGCAGTAACATAATATTTGTATTTATTATCGTAACTTAAGGAGTTCTACAAATTTATTTCTATTTCTTAAAAAGTATTTCCATCCATTACTCAATTTAAATTTCGATTCTTTAGAGTGGCAACACCTTAGTTTGTTTATATCGAGCGATCATTCTCATGTTTATATCGAGCCATTTTTTAATAAGCCTTTCGAATTTAAAGCGTTTTTTAAACAATTTTAAAGTAGTTGTATCCCGCAGATGTGTGTGTGTGTGTGTGTTTTGCGGGGGATCATCTAGTCTAATATATTATACTCCGAACCTTTCAATATTCTTAGTTTTAAACAACACTTTCAGCTTACTATGTATTTTTTTAATTAGTACTACCAATTAAGGCATTTATTTTTGCTTTGCGCTGGTAGTACCAAAAAAGCAGATATTTTTTTATTGCAAATATGAAGCATTATTTGTAATATTGAAAAATTTAATTGTTCTGCAATTAACTCGATGTTTATACTAACCAACTGATATACTCAGATCAAATAGTAAATCACGGAATAATCTAATTGGAAATTTTCTATTATGTATTTATATTATATCCGTACTATTTTATAAAAGATAGCTATACATTTTTAATGTAAAATTTTTGAATTTAGGGTTAATTTGTAAACTTAATATGCATGTATTTCTTTTTTACTAGTAGTTTTAACTAACTTTAGTATTGACACTTAATAAAACATTTAGTATGTTTAATTTCGGAACTTTTTTATTTGAAAAAAATAAATTAATTAATTTTAAAAAATAGGCTTTTCCTTTAAAGTAACAAATAAAATCAAAACTTTATATCTTTCACTTTTTCTTCATACTCATATATCAATGTTCATTTTATATAATAAGAATCATAATATAGCCCCTTTCTTTTTAGTACCTATTGACCATAAAAATTTATATTTTATTAATCAAAGTACTTACTACCTTATACTATTATTTAATAGTTCCGTTAAATTTTTTAATATAAGTTTCAGTTAACCTTTTTTAAATTCCCAACACAGTGAAAGAAAAAAAATCTCGCATTTTACTTAGGAGTGTTTAATGTTGTTGTTGACTTGGTTTACTTTTTTGTTTGCTTAAAAATTAGGCCAAACTTGTTCTGAGGCTCTGAACATAGCTTTTTAACATAATGAAAAACATCTACACCCCCTATGTTACTCAGGTATGGAATTTTCAATCTAAAAGGCGGCAAGGACAAACCTGTTCTGATATTCATACAATCATTCATATAAATATTAACTAATCATAATCTAATGTAACTTATTTATTTCTTAGCAACTTAAATAAAATATATTATTGAATGGTTTGTGTTTTTACAAAAAGGAACACAAACCATGACACAATAATATACACAACTTTAAAATTAAATATAAATGTTTGCTATGTTTTATAAAGTATACAATTGTGCATAAAGACAATATATTACATCATAATAATTGTAAAAAGAATATTCGCAACATAAATTGCTATAGGCCGAATCACAGCTTATTATTCGGTCCGGCCGAATCTTCGTTCCATATCTATTACAAGTTTTTATTATCTCCCCTCCCCCCCCCCCCCCCTAAGTCAGCAGAGACTAATGGAAAATTTGTTCATAATATTGATTGAGTTAAATATGGCAGGCGATTATACTAGTTTCTTTAACGTTATTGTGCATTAAATGAGTTTACAGATTTTCATGACGCTTTACTATTATTATTATCTTACACCATTTGTGGATTTTTGTAACTGTAGTAAGATTTACTGTGCGTCTGTCGGCATTATTGATTAATTAGATGCATATCTAACGGTTTAGTTCATTTTACAGTTATTAAATATATCGACCTCCTTGTATGGTTTAGAAAAATTTACGTCATTTCGTATTTTCAAAAATCCACTATTCACAGTTTACCGGCTGAATATTATCGATACTTACAGAAATTGTGTGCTTGAATGGAAGTTTAGTTACAGGAATGGAGACATAGGGCACAATTCTTTATCGCGCCGTGGGCTCTATCCAACCAATGTCTGATGCAATGAAGTATGGAATCCTTCCAATAAGCATCTTTTAATGGTGGTTATTTGCTTTAAAAACATTAAATGTTACAAAATATTTTTTTTTCATTCCGTCTAACATAAGTCCTACTTCCACCGTCACTCATGGATCAAAGCTGTAGCTAGAAATAACTTTCAGGAAGAGTTCCTTCTCCTCCCCCCTCCCTTCAAAAGGACAAAAAATCTTCAAAATATTTTACTTCCTGATTTTCCCAAAATCTTTTTGCCATCTTTAAAAAAGAACGTCCGAGAACGATAATTAAATGTATATTATGCAAGTAGTACACCATTTCAAATTTTTCTGGAGGAAGAGGAGGGGGCAAAAGGTATACAATCGACGCATATTCAGGGCAGCTGTGAACCATGGGGGGTAACTTTGAATCACGTTATATCTTTTAGTAATATTTGACTTTAAAAAAAAAGGAACTAGAAGGTCCAGTGTTGCACTCAGCTAAATAGGTTATAAAATTAGTTTTCTACCCTTAACTTTTAAATTAAATCAAATATGCTAAAAAATATGACGTGGTTCAAAAAAGAGGTGCACACACATAACACATAAATAAATAAATACATTTCTCAAAACCGAGGGAGTGGTTTAGAAGAACAAACAACAGCATAAAGCAACATTTACGACAAATTTCTGGGGGTGTATAAACCCCTAAAACCGCCCCATCAGCTACATACTTACTCACAGCGCTACAGTCCCCATCAATTTACGCGCTTCATTTTTAAGTTCGATGATTACAAATAAGCCAAGCCGGCATTAATTCAACAAATCTTGTAACCCGGGGTAGATAGATTCTGACGATGGAACCACCGGAAGCGCGAATCGCTTGTTTTGAAAGAACAATTTTTACTCACGCAAATAAAAAAAGTACTCTGCAAAGAATAAACATTAAAAAAAAGCAGCATCCAGAAGAAAGGTACGACTTGTATAGAGGAGTTTTAACGACAGAATAGATATCACAGTAGGAACAGAGGCTATGTCCGCATCGCGTGCATAATTTTGCAGATTTGATTTCAAACTGCGATATTAAAATGTTGATTTAGATCTGTGGAATAAAAGCAGAGCTGTCTTATGATGCGGTTGATTGTGAACGAATGGATATAACAAACGGAAAGGCCAGATCCACATTTTGAATGCCGCAAGACCAATTTAAATAACAAAATGAATTGCTTGTCTGTTGCATTAATATTTTACTGCATCGACATTCTCCGCAATTGTTTGTATCAGCTTCAACCGATATTAAACATTTTCTCAAGAGCCCATAAATATATTTCTTTTTCTCCACTTTAAGATATTTGATTGGTATTTTAAATTGGTATTTTAAATAATTAAAACAGCTAAATTTTATAGGCGTTCACTGTTAACTAAATAGACATATTGGACATATAAAAGTTCACATAGCATGGACGGTTTCAATGGTTGGCGGTTCAGGTGCCGCTGGCTCATAAGGGCCCTTCTATATTTTGAATTCTTTCCTCCCCCTCCCACATTGTTGCATTGTAGAGAATTCTACAGGAAGATATTATAGTTTAAACAATATAGCTTAACTAAGGTCGAAAATGCCATTTTTTAATTCGGTGAATTTTATCTCGAAACATTTCGAAGCTTTCGAAACGTTTTAAATGAAAAGTTATGGATGTAGTTTTTAAAACAAATTAAATTTCAATCTTCTTAACTATAACTTCGAAAGTTACCGATCCGGACAATAAGATGAGGAGGGCCATACGTTTTTGCCGTCCCTGCCACAAAGATTCTATGGGTATTTGTTAGGTCTTATGGGTAATCTTTTGTTCATTCTGGGCGTAGATTCCATCAGAAATAGGTTTAGTTTTATTTATTTATTGTATTTTATTTATTTATTTATTTTATTTTTTATTTATTTATTTTTATTTGTGCTAATGTCCAGGAAACTTATCTGGTACTCCGGCAATCATAAGCTATATACGGCAACCCTACTTGAAGAAATTATTGAGATGGAAACGAAGTTTAGAATGGGACACAGATGTCTTCCTTTGATCCGCGGTCGGAATATAAGTTTGTTGTATATGCCTTGTTCAACATAATGTTTCAATTGTTGTTTGTATGTTTATACTATTTGGTTATTGTGTAGATTAGAATAATATTAAATGTGCATATTAGCATAATGATCTTCGGAATTACTGATCCGTTTCTAAAAATAACAATACAATTTCTCTACAAGAGTGTTGAAATGAATATGTAATTGTAGAACAATGTGTACGTACGTAACACATTGCAGCTATATAAGTCAACGAGTTGATAAACGGAGGCTATTTTTATGGTTGAAGAACATAAGATATTATTGAGGAGGAAAGCTCGTGTTTGTTGCTAACTTTTCCTGTTTTTTGGTGGGTGTGTGTAATATGCAGCTTGGCTTTCCCAGAAAATTCGAGATATATTTTAATTTAAATGAAATATGCAGCTAGAAGGTTATTTTTGTGGTTGAAGAATATAAAATATTATTGAGGAGGAAAGCTCGTATTTGTTGCAAACTTTTCCTGTTTTTTGGTGGGTGTGTGTAATATGCAGCTTGACTTTCCCAGAAAATTCGAGATATATTTTAATTTAAATGAAATATTCAGACAATTTAAACATTAATATATTTTTAGGAGGTTCTACACTTTTTTCTTTTTTTAATTTTCTCAAATTGGATTGCAATATAAATTTCCATAGAATACTTACTTTCTGTGCATCAAAGTTTATTTGAATTCCACTTATCTTAGTTCTCTTGCGTGTGTCCTTCACCGCCATTTTCGACGGAGTTCTAACTTGAAGGCTAATCAGAAAGTTATAAATGGACTGGACATTGATTTGTGAATTAGGCATGTAGAGCCTTCTTTTTACCACTTTGAAATTCATCCATCAACAGAATGTATCGATGTATTGCTTTAAGCACGAATTCTTTTATAAATATTTTTCAGAAACGGAAGTGAAGTGAGTAATTACAAAGGAAGATTTTTAACGCGTTGCCAAAAAAGAAACTAACTTTGTGCAACATTTCATTCTACGACTTTCATACGAACATTTCAATCCTTCAAAAATAAGTGAAGCATATTCAAAAAATTCAAGAACGCTGATAATTTCCTGAAGGGTGCATTTTTTTTCGCTCGTGATTTTCTTTTAAAGGATGTGGTTTTTAGATCGTGATATTTTATGAAGGATTTCAGAGGTCGGTAATTTAAAAAAATGGTTCATTCTGTAGTCTAAATGATGCCCTTTCCAAATTGTTTCCCATCCTGGGGGCGTTTTTTGGGGGAGTGATATTACAAGTGTAAAAGCATGAAAAAATAAAGAAAAGAACGTTTTGATATTCCATTTTTGACATTGCACTAAAACAAACATTGTGGAAAGGAGAAAAAAACTTTTCGAATGACCTAATACTTTTTACTTTGTTCTATAGCACATAACTTCGTATCAAAGCATAAAATATGTCGAACTTCATCAAACATTCGTTGCTATGTCATTAAAAGCATGCTATCTCTTGCTTTGATTAAAACTATTCGCTGGCTGTCGAAGGAAAGAAAACACGATAAAATCTATTCCGCAGACACACCTTTCGCAAGCGACTTGTGTTTGTCTAGTGGGGTTCGAAAATAAAAGTGAAAGAATTAACAATAAGATAAAAAAACAGCTGGTCGAACTCCTGCTGGCCTACACTTTCCAAAACTTCCTACTCGCATTATTCATCGAGTCATATGCCTCGATGTAATTACTCCATTTGCGCATGCGCTATTTGACTAGCGCCTTTTATGGTAACACGTGCTGATCTAGAAATCCTCTTTTTTTCATTTTCCTAGTTGGAGCAATCTCGTTTGGAAAGAGAAAAATAATTATGTTATTAAGTTCATCTGTTGGTTTTACGTCAATGCTATTTGCAATTGGGCGAGTAATTGGATGCTTAAGAATTTAAGTTGTTTATTAGATGCTCCCCCGCCCCCCAGAATATTTTACCCTGTAGAAAAGAATTGATCAGGCCCGTCGCTTAGTGGACTCAACGGGGGGTAAAAGCTCCCCCACACATTACTTGATAAATATAAGGTATTAATACTTATGGGTATAATGTATGTATTTTGCATCCCCACCCCCTCCCAATGAACATTTCACACTGGGATAGCTTAGAATTTAGGCTATCTCAAACCTTTCATCATGAAGTGAAAAACTATATCTTTGAAATGCTGTCCATTGAACCTTTTGAACGTTCTTTGTCCTTAAAAGCGAAATATGGCGTTCGCTTAAAATCCAAGCCTGTAGTGGCATTTGCTTGAATACCGCCGATGTGTAAGATTAAAAATTTTAAAAATAAAGTTTGGAAAACCTCCTATGTCAACTTTGATATAAAAAATATCTATTTGCATTAAGAAGGTTTTTTCATTATTATTATTTATATACCTTGTATAACTTTGTGTGAAGATAGTTGCAAAAAAAAAAGAAGAAAAAAAATCAATAACCTGGAAAGAGAGGTAAAAAAAGTCGGTGGTATTTGGGAGGAAATTGTAATGTTTCCGAACATCTCTTTTACTGTTGCAGTTTGAAAACGTGACGGTTATGATTATCAAGAAACAGCTGGGTGATTTAAAACTGAGACATTTCAAAACTCATTTTTCACAAAAATTCATAAATCGCAAAGCAAAAACGCTGTCCTTAATTTTTTTGCAGACCGGTTCGATTATGTTACTTTTTTATAACAAAATACATTGTATAACAAATTCTTTACAATGACATACATTCTTATCGTCTGTCGCTATTTTTATCCTACTTTTTTATTTGTAGCTCTATTCTGTACGCCTACACGCTAACAACCAACAACACGGACAAGAATAACTGGCGAATAAACTCTGAATAATTCCCCTGTACTAAGAACAATCATACTACCAGAAACCTAGTAATTTTGCAGCAGAAACAAACGAAATACAAATTTCACGGCTCCATTTTGTTCTTCTGTTGCAATGACTCGGAGTAATTTTACGGATTGTTACAGAATTGGTATTGCAGCACTGCTTCTCCCAATAGAAGTGACATAATATTTATTTCCGCATGTGCGGTTTTTAGAAATTGCGTTTTTGTTTTTCCTCCTCATCAAGTTCTGGAATGAACAGGGGATAATAAAGGAGAACTAAGCATTGGTATCCAGGGCTTAATTTTTAACTAAGGAAAGCGCGGTAATCTGAAATCGTCGGTCTGCTAAAAGTCATCTAGTTAAAAAAAAAAAATTGTTTTGACGTGAATACGCCTTTAAATTTGCTACCATACGGGGGTAATGCAAAAAATCTAATAACAAAATTGGGGGATACAGTTTGACGTTGTAATTTCAAATCTATCCTCTACACCTAAAATTAAATTATACGACTGGATAGCTAAAGGATCAAAGAATTCATTACGATAAGCGAGAACAGTGATGCATCGCGCGCAGTGGTGGGGGAAGCGCCGCCATTTTGAGGCTATTTTGCTGCGTATCGAGATTTGCATATTGGTATAGCTTTTGACTGAGAGAAGCAACGGTGTTCATTTAAGTTTTAATCATCAGCTGTCGTCAAAATCTATCGATTGTATATAAAACATTAAACGTTTTATTAGAAAAACATAACCCGTTACATAAGCGTATTCACGCACACACGGCCGTGTCCATACACAGCCACACCCCACATTTTTTTTTTTTGAAAAAGAGCCAAAAGCAATATTTGAAAAAACAGTATGAGAAACATTAAAAAAATATTTTACGAGCTTTTTAACTGTTAGAATCGATTTACTGATAACTACGCACAGTGCGTCAAAGAATTTTTAAGACTAGCTTTATGAAATAAAATAAAAACGAGAAATTATATTTTTTCAAGTACGTTTATTCAAAATAAGCTTCTTCGTCTTCCATACAGTTGTTACAGGGGTTTAACAACGATTCGAATCCTTGTTCCAACTCACATTGTGGGAGTTAAAGAATCGGACCAGCCGGTTAATAGGAGCAAAATGATCGCGTCCCGATGTGGTCCGATTTTCCGGAATCGGATAATAAAATGTGTGAATGAAAGCTTTCTTGTCTAACACATTTTATTTATTTATCCGAACGGAGCTGCATAAGGTTACTAACCATTTTGTAGACCTAGGGTGTTCCGCGGGAATAGGCATCCATTCTTTCAAGAAGCACCACTGTCGGCGGATGCCATTACCACTCTGAGAACTCTGACGCTCAGCTTCCCCTAGATGGCGGCACCTGAGCTCTCATTGATGCAGATTGCACTAGGAATTTAATTTAGCCGAGAGCATCTAAGCCAAATGTGTACTCCAGGGAGCTTTAACATGCCGCATAATCATACGACATGGCCGCAGACGATTTTCTGCATCTTGAAAATCCACCGACTTGGGCCCGGTTTGAACCTGCGATCTTGGGCATACGAGGCCTGCGCCTTACTACTACGCCATCCTGCCGGCCCTTGTCTAACCATAACATTATAGCATATTCACAATTTCAGCATTGTTACCGCTTTAATTGGTGACAGAATTATTTTGACAATAAAATGAGCTAAAATTCAAATCATAGAAAATACATGCATTGTGTGCGTTTGTTGGTAAATTATTTTTTTGAAATTAATTTATCAATTTGCTTATTATTGCAGTTAACGTTCGATTTTACGAAACTCTCATCTACGAATATTCACGATTTGATAATGGACCTTTCATAAATGATGTCACATTTTGTTTTCAATATATTTGACCCCCCTCCTCCCCTTTGTCACATGTCACGCTATATTACGTAAGTGTACGGGCTTGCAGTTCAGAAATAAAGCACTACGTTGTAGATCACGTGTCTAATTTTATTTTTGAACTTTTAATGACATTTGTGAGCATAATAATAATGATGATTACATGTGTGCTTAATCTGGATAAAATGACGTTAAGGTTTACAACACAAAAGATAATTAGTATAGAACAATAAAATATATTAGTTGTTCAGATTCTGAAAAATGAATCACGGATTAGGAAAATAAAAAAACTTTTAAAATAAAGTTAATGTGCTGATTTTAAATGTTTTTATAGAAGCCAAAATGGTGTAATGTCACACTTCTTGTTACTCCCCCTCACCTCCCCTTGTCACAAACTGTCACAATGTCTCGAACCCCCCCTCTCCTCTCGAAGATTGTGACATAATTTATGAATGACCCCCTAAACAGTTTTCTAGTCCCGAAGTTAAAAAAAATGTTTTCCGTTTTTACGACCACTGTTCATAGTCGCAATAAGTTCATAAAATCAAGCGTTTTATCATTATTATTATTTTACCACTTTTCTATAATTCCGACGGTTAACGTTGAACTTTTATAACTAAATTAGTTCATCATTAAAAGAAACATCTTTATCATCTTCTTTCGCAAATCGCCTGAACTTCTCTTGATGGGTGGGCGATTGCGGTCACAGAGAATCAAACTCTCTTTCTTCTAATTAGGGTAAGCAGTGATAGTGATTAAGTGCGAGTTATTCGACCTGTCAGAGATTCAGCACCGTGGGAAGCGATCGCTGACCGAGATAATTGCTTTGATCTTCATTTCGTCTACCTCCGACGAATCAATCTTATTTTGTTTCACGAGTGACTAGTCAACGCCTTAATCAAGAGGTTATTTCCAAGATGGATGAATTCATTAGAAGCGAGGCGATTAGATTGGTGGATAAGATTGGGCTTTGTCTGGAACAGTAGTGGACCATTAGAATATAAATAGACCATTAGAATGTGGCTACCACGGCCATAATGGCCGTGGTAGCGATATTCTAATGGTCTAGTCTAGTGGTTAGGATGTCGGACTTCCAACCGGAAGAATGGGTGTTCGATACCTGACCCGCTGAAGACCCACCATGTACACTTGGGGATATGTTCATGTAAAACCCGTGTATCCTGAAGTCCCGAGGTGTAGTTCTGAGGGGGAGTCCTAGAGTGTGGAGAATTTCCCTTCCCTTCACTTTTTGGTCATAAAAGGGAGGTGACGTATTTGTGGTGGCGCCACCTGGTGTCATCCAAATACATAATGAGCCAAGTCGTACTTCCACCGTTGTGGTGCTCAACTATAAACGGAACTTACTCCTTACAGTCTTAATTCCAGATCGGTCTTCGAAGGGGAGCATGGATAGCCAAGTGACTTTAGAAACAACAACGACAACAGAATATAAACCAATGCGCACTGCCTGTCGTAAGTTTATATATATAAAGAACTCCAGTTTCGAGCAAAATCTCGTTGCCCCACGCTCCGCTCCAGATCCCTGATAATGATAACAATAATAGGTACTTTTCCTTTATCCCGGCACAAATCGCGACAAGAAGGCTTTTTGGCGACAGCACACACAGAAGGTTACCAGCGGCGATATACCATTTGACGTTGGTTGCATCATTATTGGCGAATTTATCGCCTGCGCCGGGATAATGGAAAAGTACCCAATAATAATGTCTTGGAAATTTCTAGGGTAAAAAAAAAAAAACTCTTAAACAGCACTATTTCTTTCCCTGAAATATTCCTTTCAACTTTTGCGACTCCAGCTCATTTTTCAAAATGGACTGTTGTAACAAATTTCGTACATTAATTTTGACCTTCTCCCTCACAATGAAGCGTTTGTGTTTTCCATCACGATCGTTATTTCCGTAGGGATGACAAACATTGACGTCACATTCATGACAAATGCATTTGCTCTTACACAAAAATGCGTTTGTCGAGGCATATTGTCTGCAGAGACAAAACAGATGTTAGCTCGCATCCTGTTAGTAATTTGGTTTCGCAACAATGGACATTAGGGTGAAAGAAAACTAATTTCGCCGACCATACTTTGTTGTCTCAAAAAGGGAGAAAAATTCGTTAATATTTTATTCACTGTTTGCGCGGCAACATCCGTTCGAATGAGAATAAATATGAAACTTTTACATGGAATAAGAAGGATCCACTATAGGTCTCAACACTCAACTATATTATATACAGGGGTGGCGCCAGCTAGGGGGCAGGGGGGGGGCAGCTGCCCTCCTGTCGGGGAGATCCTGCCCCCCCCCCCCCACGTCGGGGAAATTTTAATAGTTCGTCGGGGAATCTCTTCGTATTAGCACATTAGACGTACTACATGATAAACATTTCTTTCGAGGATGAGATTGGAAAAAAAATTTCAGGAAAAAGTAAAACTGTTTTGCCTTGTTTTAGAGACCACCCATCCTGCAATTTGACCGAGTCCCTCAGTATCTCGAAAATACCATCTTTCCTAGAATTCAATGCGGCTCCCAGCCTGCGGCCTGCTCTTGACAAAGGGAATGGAAGAATCAGGGCCTTGGGGAAAATTGTGTGTATTTCAGCCTTCAAATTTTTGTCAGCCGATGGAAAGCTTGGTCATTTCGAACAATTAGTATTAATGACTGGTCTTCTAGGCGTCATCATTGGGTTACGATACGACACGGTTATTAGGTCTAAACGACATCAGCAGGGTTTGGGTAGGGCTGAAAGGCATGAAAGGAAGTCATTGCGGCAGTCACTGTCTCTTATTAAACATCTGTCAAGTGTGTTTCTGTTCTTCTCCTGCTGTACAGAGTAGTACTTTTTATTCTCCACTAAACTACTTCAGCAGGGCAAAGCGAACGGAGTTTACATCGGGAATGACTGTCTGACCTGGGCGTAGTACAGCATTTGCTCAGGAATGGGCAATTTCTTTTCATTCTCTCTGATTTTACCATCTCTCTGAAAATTTAACTCAAAGTAGGAAAATTTTAGTTGTAGTTCGTTACTCATGTAATCTTTAGCAATACTTGCCTTCCGGGAGGGGGCAATCGCGGATCATTGCGGTGCCGAGCAATCTATTATCATCGGAGTTATGATAATAGCAGGTTGGTGTTAAATATTTTGCGCAAACATTTTTCCAATATCTCATGCTGTTCGTGTGCGCAGAATGCAGAATAATTTTGCGGAAAAATTTCAGTGTGAGTGGACCTAACATCAAGGTTGAGGTTATGATTGTAATTATTTCCTCACTCATTTCTTTTTTTTTCCCTCGAAAAATGTGGGAAAAAGGGGGGGGGGGGTGGCTGTTAAAAACAATTTTGAAATCAATTTACTTACAGCGTTAACTTGCATTTTTGAAAATAATATTGTAGAATTGAGATTTATCTTTCCAACAAGAATAGGAGCCTGAAAATGGCTGCGCTTAATCCAGACCGCAGTAGTCGGCTCTTGTCGGGCGGACCCAAACCTACAAAGCAACATTTATCTTTCAAGTTCAATCAAGTTGCCTTCAATTGGTAGAATTATATCGTTCGAGCAGTCCTATTTAATTTCTTTTTAAAACAAGCTATATTATTTTTTCTATTTATGATTGCAGATTGTAGTCTGTTTATTTGCAAGTACAAAAATGGTGCAAATGCCAATGTATACGTATGTAATGTATTTTCCGCTTGAGGGAAGGGGGAGATCAGTTTTTTGCCGCGGATGAATATTTCATGTTTTATTTTTCTAAAAGGTGAAGATAAGTGGTATTGCTCTACATGTATTACGCGCCTTGAAACTATATTTTGGGAAGTAATGACATGAAGTAAAGTGGGACCTCCTGCTAGAGCCAACATCGATTTTCTATCATAGACTAGTCAAATTGGCTTAAAATCTGAAAAGAAAATTTTGTGAAATGAAAAATATTAGTTGGCCAGAGTAAAAGCAATTGGGTAAAACTTTCACGCGCTTCAGTATCCATCAAAACTGAGCTAAAGAATTAATGTACACACATGAACGTTTTTTAATATTAAATTTTGCGCAGAAGGTACACAAATTTCTGCTTTTTGCTGTAGCCATCTGTTGCTTTATTTTCGAATGTTGTGCATTTTGATTGGACTTTTTTACATGCTATATATATACAGTTTGGGACATCAAATCCGGAACGCTCAGCGCCGAGATCCTTTCGAATTTCGGAATTTTCCGGATTTTTGGTCCTCATTCAAAAAGTTTTGTAAGCAGCATCAGAGCACATATAATTGGCTCTTGGAAGTTTTTATTAGCATTTTGCTCCTGTATAGCACTTTTTATTTTCGCATATACTCGCCTATAAGTCGCTAAATTTAGCACAAAAAACGAAGTTGGAGTCTGCTTACATTCGAGGCAAATCATCGAAAAATCTAGACTTTTCCCGATAGTATAATAACCTCTTTGATAAGGCAACAAAAGAAAAGAATTCTGTCAAATTCTGATAGGTTTTATATTTTCTAACTAAAGACTTAAGTGCAGTAAAAAATCAGTCTATCGGGAAAATGCGAGGAACGCCGAATTTCAATTTCACAAACGTTCTGAATCGCCCGAAGAGCTCATTTTACAAAAATAAATATAATGAAACTACGAGAAAAGTAAAAAGTTAATGATATGAACTCAGAATTAAAGCAACAATTAATAAAAACTCTAATCGCAAAAACGAACCCTTTTCCGAAAATCGCGAAATAACTTTTTTGAAAACTGCACATTTCCGATCTTCAACAAGTTCATTGCATTTTATTTTCCTTCTTTTTCCCAAAAAAGGTGCCAAATATTTCCCGATTTTTTTTCAAAAAACAAAAGCTGTTTTTTATCCAGCTGCCGATTTTTTTGAAAAGTTCCCGATTTTGGGTCTTCCGGATTTCGGGATTCCGAACTTGGGGCCCTATACTGTATATATATATAAATATATATATATATATATATGTGTGTGTGTGTGTGTGTGTGTTATTTTTCTAATTTAGTTAAGAGGTGGAAAAGATTCATAGCAAAAACAAAAGTATGAAGGAAAGCGAAAAACGTCCAAAAGTCGGTGGGGGGAATCTTCCAGTCACCTATATGGCGCACCTGGGGCCCTATTGCGAGATCTTCGGAAGCCCCCGTCGGAGCTCTTCGGTTGCACCCCCGTCGGAAAATCTCTGGCGCCACCACTGTAGAGCGCTCTTTGAATAGCCCGACGTGAGGTCCTCTTGCTCAGCCGAAAATTAATCCTTGAAAAAAACTTCGCTCTCAACTTTTTATCGTCATTGACGTCTTTTTCGAAAGTTATGCAGTAATTAAGAGGTATTTGACATAGGCGATTCTGATATGGAATTTCCGAAAATTTTAGAGACTGTTCCGAAAATTATAAATTTATTTATATACATACATATATATATATATATATATACATTGGAACCCTGCCATTCGTCCGCCTCGCTATTCGTACAACTCGCTATTCGTCCAACTTGTTAAAGTAAAATTCAACTCGCCATTCGTACTTGTCCCGCGATTCGTACGGGCCAGCTGGGTTGCCAGTTTGGCTTTCTTAAAGTCGAGAAATTATGCTCATTTTGAACTTGTCTGGAAATAATTTGTTTAGTGTTTTGGATTTTTTAAAAGTGTTAATACTTTTTGAGATCTTACTGACAATTTTAACTTTCTGAGGGGGCAGAAAGAAGTGGTTGAAGAACTTTCTTCTTCAGAGGACAAAAGTAGTGAGGAAAGCACCTATAATTTCATTTACTGTACATTTGTTTTTCGTAGGTTTAAATAAGCAACCATCTGTGGTTCTGAAACGGATTAATCCAATTTACATTGTATCTTATGTGAAAAAATAATTCGCCATTCGTACAACTCGCCATTCAAACTGCCTCCTGGAATAAACATATATATATGCATGTATATTAAGAAAGAAGGAAAAGAGAAAGAAAGATAATAGAAAAAACTAAAACAAAAAATCGGCTCTCCGAAAAAGTTTTTATTTATCTTAGGATTTCTTTTGACCTATAATATCTGTGGTTTTCTTTCTATTTTGATACCTGCAAGATATTTAATATTTTAAAAAACAACACTGTATTGTTTTTTAAAATGACTGTTTCAGGGAAAATGAATGTTTCAGGGAAAAAAATGATTTCGGTATTAAAATTGCAATACTTGCATTTAAACACTTGACATTTATTTATTTATTTTAAGCTTTTATATTCGTACGTAAGTATGGTGGGCCAGGTTTGATCCTGCGAACTTGGGCGTACGAGGCCAGTGCCTTACCACTACGCCACTCTCCCGGTGTGGGTTAAAATATTCGAAGAAAGAATAAGAGAATCTCCCACTGAATGAGAGAAGCATAATCTGCAAACAACTTGTACAAAATGTTATAAGTGTTAATTATTTCCAATGTTGTTATTGATAAAATATTCCTATAAGACCCAGAAAAACAGGTATTTCACAAATGTTAATTCTTCAATTTTACACGGAATGAAGAAAATGTTTTGATAAAGATGTCATTGGTCATAACAAGAGGAACTCATAGTGGCCTCAAAATGATTCTTGCCTCAATAAAAATGACTGATTCGAATTATATGGGTGAGTCCAGAACTCAGCGAACCGTCTTAAAGTCACTTCAAGCGAATCGCGGAATATTTAGGACATTTACTTAAATCTCTTTGTTCGTCGAGACATTTACGATGCCTGTGTCTAAGGGCGCGATTTCGTGATATGCAATCACTTGTTGCCAATGATAAAATAAATAAATAACTGAAGCTCAACACCTGCGCGTATTCAATTACCTTCCTCATTTTAAGGATTGCCCATTGAAAATTAATAATTCAACTTTCTTAATAATAAAAAAATCCCACGTAACAGATTAAAACACTCAGTACAGCCAAATTTTTAATACATCCCTGATATGCTTAGTAGGAATACTTGAAATTAATTTATAAAAGTAATTATTTCAAATATACATACGCATATATAAACTGTAAGGAAAACACGACGCTGAAATTGTAAGAGTCCTATTTTTGGTGGGGGTGTAGGGGCATTGGGGCAATGCCTAAACATTTGATATATCAAAACTAATTTTTCTTTTTTGCGCCGAGGTAAGCATAAATCTTGACCAGGCTTGGAGTCGATTACAAAGAAACGTAATCGATTACGATTACGATTACAAAGGGAGAAATTGAGAGATTATGATTACGATTACGATTGTAATCCTTTGCCAAAAAGTAATTACGATTACGGCAGCGATTACAGTCGTTGAAAAATGTAATCGATTACGATTATGACATCCGATTACGATTTTGATTACGATTAGATTAGCATAAAATTATCCGATATTATGCATACAACTCTCATTTTCACAATAGTGTCATAAATCAAAAAGTTATGATTTTTAATTAAATTTTTGATTTAATAAGAGATAACTGAAATGATGATGAATGCAATTATAATGAAATAATTTCAACATCACAGTTCTGGAATTATGACGTCGTTGCAGAAATGAAAAATTTGTAATATATATATATATATATAAAATCAGGAAAGGCACATTCCGAACTTTTAAAATTCATGTGAGGGATAACTACATTGATCGTATTTTGTATATAAAAAAAGACGATGCACTAAATGTATATAATGCATAAGTGATTTACCTGGTTCATTGTTATTTTGTGTGCATACAATCAAAATTTTAGCTGGCCGCAATTTCTAAAAATGTAGTATATTTCACACAACACCAATTAATTTACTGTAAATAATAATTTTGTATGATTCTGTATGAAATCACTTATAAGAGGTGTATGGATTGCACGAGATAACAAAATATTCAGATAGTGTAAGAGATAAATAATCCTTTGAAAATAAATGCTGCATTTTAGAATAATTTCAAAAAATTTGAACATGAACATTCAAATAACTCTTAAAAAATTAGTAATCGTTAAAATGGCATATGAAGAATAATTATAATATGAATGACTATAATATTTTAATATGATTTCTTGTGGGAATTTTTTTTTTCCATGTAACTGTTTTAATAAAAAAATAAAGGGCAAGTAATTTTACAATACAAATTTAACGTACAAGATTAAACTGAAATACAAAATTCAGTTGAGGTAATTCTAAGAAGGAAAAGATAATTAACTGTTTAAAGTAATTCATAAATATGAATTCATGCATGTAAAAAACAATTATGAGAATGTCTGAACATAATCTCTTTTTCTTGTACATGCCTATTAATTAAAAAGAATATTAGCATTAAAATATAAATAAATTTAAGATTTAAATGTATGTATTTTTTTAAATATTCGAAGAACATATTTAAAAAAACAATAATAATCACACGTTTCCAGGATTAAGATTTCATACATAAGCATAGAGCATCATGTAACACCTAGTCCTAAATTGCTGAAGTGTAAATGTGATATTCTTTGGAAAAATTCTTCACTTCCGCCGTTAAAGAAAGGAGATAAACGCCAAAAGGCATTTCGTGACATTCTCTTTCCACTAGATTTTCGGGGGGCAGTCTGCTTCGATTATTGAAAGGGAAAATGGGGCGTCCATTTCATGCCGGCTCCAGACTCTCGCCTATTGCTCAACCGTTTGCATATGTTTTGAAGGGGTAATTTGTGCTTCCCCTTTCTTATCTACCCCGAAATCTTTTTGACTTGCGGACAGATTACCGCTCTTTTAACCGAAACTGGACGACGCGAGGAGACCCCCTTGAGAGCCCCAAGGCGATGCGAGTGACATATCCAGAAGTCCTGTATCTAGACCCTTTTTTCTCGGGCTCTCCAGCAGCCATTCCCCGGGGAGAGTGGAGCCGCAATTAAGAATTCTGAGAAACCGCAACAAGCAGGACAAGAAGCGTTTCTGGCAGACTATATGGTCCTGCCATCAAGGGTCTGCGACCGCCACACAGAACCTTTTATATTATGATCGCCCGTAGGTTACAAACCACTTAGGATAGGATAGGTCGCCTCAGTACACAGCTTGAATCCTTTTTCTTGTAATCTTATCTCTTCTATTCAATGGTAGAACTAAAAATTTCAGCTTTCAGCAGGTCAAGATTACACGATTATAGGACCAGCAGATTACGGATTTTTTCCTTAAGATTACGATTAAAATTACGGGAGAAAAGGGATTACGTTATTACACAATTTCGATTATGATTATAAGAAGATGCCACTGTCAGATTACGATTATGATTACGATTTTGTCAAAATGTAATCGATTACAGCCGATTACGATTACGTAATCGCGATTACTCCAAGCCTGATCTTGACCATCACAAATGTTAAATAAATAAAATTTAGAATTGAGAACTAAAAACATTGGAAAATTTATCATGCATAACCGGAGGAATAATGACCAACGCCTTCTGTAAGAAAACGAAGAAGAAAAGAAAAAGGCTTCTAAAACAATAATATTACTCATTTTAGTTAAAGAAATGCTAGTTAGAATGCTAGCTAGATATACTGCTTTAGTTAAGATCAATAAAAAAATGGTATTTTTTAAGAATACGATGAAAAATTGTAATGTACGTACAAATATATTAGTTTAAAAACTAGAGGTCCTCAAATATGAACCCAGTACTATTTGCAGTTGCTCTTAGAACATTTTTCGACACATAGTTAAATAAATAAAGTAATAAACAATAATCATTTCAGTATTTGAATATAATTATGTTTCAAACAAAGAAAACATAATTCTATCTACTTACTGCAAAACAAATATTTTACATCATCAAAACCAATTTCAATTGCAATACAAACAATAAACACCATTTTTTAAATCCTGTCCGTTGTCATACTATGTTTTAAAAAGAAACTTATAAATGACACGATGTAATTAAATCGTCTGCTTATTCAGAATTTAGTTTTTATACATACAACGAATTCACGGAAGAAAAGTTTGCATCATAAACGTAGTTTTAGGTCCTATTAATTACAAAAACTCTTAATACATTTGACTTTTTTTTGTACATGTAAAATGCTTCTATTTTATTAAAGATTAAATGGTTATAAAACATGAAACGTTTTGGCAGTCGTGTGAAAAAATATTTTTTTTTTACTTGGGATAAATGCTTCCTTCAGTATTTAATACTCGCTTGTTTTTCTTTCATATTAGTTCCTCGATTTCCTTTAACGCAATTTGTAATTTCATTTTAAAGTGAACTGTGTTATCAGTGGCTCGTTGTTTTCCATGCGTATTTTTGGCATCTTTACCGCCAGTCAAGAAAAAAACATCGCTGACAATAAAATGTTTTGGTAATCTAATGTTGGTATCACTCCGCCCACAGCAGTCACAAAATTAGTTTGCAGGAAACATTCGATAAGAGATCATCCATAAAAGTAGTTGAAATATTATAATCGAGTTTTTCATTGATAGTTCACAATCGAACGATTTAATTACGGTAATTTATTCTGCTCATCAATAAGCCCATGAATTCTCAAAGTTTGGCTAAACTCCTTATCTCACTATTTAGATTCGAGAAGAAACCCCATCCAGAAATGGTTTCTCCCACGGCGCTGTTTCCAAGTCTTCCACTATCCAGAAGAAACCCACCAACAGCAGACCGGCTCCAACTGCAAGCTCAAATGCACCTAAACCCAAACCCACAACTCAGGTAATACTGACCTTAAATTGTTTGCCAAATATTTATGTATTGTTCGACTCCGGTAACTTGAAGTCCAACCTTGAGTTGTTGCTATTGTTACTTTTTACTTATGTCGCTCAGACAACCGATCCTAAGCAGGATATACTACCCCATTTAAGACTAATTGAGCGCCTTCCGTTTAACATCAGCATAACAAGGGTGGACGTCCGTCTTAGTTCAGACAATGCAATAATAGATGGGAGCACCATCGATCATCATTTCGATTTTTTTTTAGCAAGACCAAAACCGAACAACTTTTGATCCTATACTCTGAGAGATATTGATTTGTAATGGGAACTTGAAGGACATAGTGACCACGACAGATTTATCACGCAGCGTACTCAGAGGATTCTTCGACCGGCCAGTATTGAACCCTTCGTCTGCTAGATTTCTGCCTAACTGAGCCGCCTACCTCGGCCCTAATACTAGTAAAAGGGCCTTTCAATTAACGAGGAAAGTGTGATTGCCGCCGAATTGAGTTGGAATACCTTCGTAGCAGTATTGTGACGGTAACACAACTCAACTCGGCTCCAATAACAGCGCGGAAGCTGTGAATACTGACGTTGATAAAGCTGACATCCTTATTAATGCCACTGTACAAGGCTTGCAGAGTGGAGTCTTAAGTACTAAATAATTCAGTGTATATTATGGTCAGCTCGCTCATCAAACTCGAGTCCCATCGAACGTGTATAGGGTGCTTTATTTAGGGAGCCACATTTTCTGCATTGACTGTCACACTAAAAACTGCTTTGGAAGAGCAGTGACTCGTCCACTTCCGAGAAAACGGAAGATCACAGAATCGTCATCGTTCCGCTGTATGTGCTATGTTGCTTCCAGCGCTCTTTTTTTTACACCATTAATATCTGGTGCTTAATTTTGCGTTATTTTTTACCTTGCATGTATTAACTCGGTACTGTGCTTCTGTTTCATTAAAGGAAAGATGAAACTGCGTAATTAATCACAATTTTCGTGACTTTCCCTTACTTTTTAGAAATCCGAAGTTTATTAATACATATATTTCAGAATAGTTTTTATAGTATTTTGCAGCGAAGTGGGGGATTGTTTTTCTTGGGTGCTAACACTACACCAGCAGAGAAACAAGTTTTACCGAATTTATAAGAGTTTTACTTATTCAAGTTCGGATTATGCTATTCATTGTTGCGATGACACAACAAATATATATAATACTCGTATATATGCATATATATCAAGGGTCACGCCCACATGGCGACAAAGCGACTTCTGTCGCAAAGTCATCAACAGCTATCGCCAAATCAGATACATAGACGACAAATGTGTCGTCCAAAACATTTTCTTAATTCTATAATTAATTAATCCATGTGTGTTTAAACTCTCTTAATATTAAAGTGTAGTTTTTGCATAAAAATTAAAGATACTGCATGTGGTTCAAATATTTGTAAAATGTGTGTAGCTATGTGTTTCATTTTTGTCTTCCATTTTATATTGTTGGACTTCTGAATCCTAACTCCGTAGTCTTTTTGCGCCGCTAAATTTTCATTGCTAGTAGTGTATATTTAGGATTGTCATTAAAAAGTGATCCCTTTTCTTTCCAGTCCCGTGCATCCCCAGCCAAGAAGGTCGCCTCCCGAAATTCGCCCGCGAAAGAGGTAGACGGACGCAAGCCGCCCGGCCCGGGCCAGGAGCAGTGCCGCGTGTGCGGCCGCAACTTCAACGCGGACCGCATTGAGAAGCATCGAAGCATTTGCCAGAAGGCGGCGCAGAAGAAGGTCAAGGTCTTCGATGCCACCAAGATGAGGGTCAAGGGCACAGAAGCCGAGCAGTTCGTTCGAAAAGGATTGCCCAAGACGGAGCCCAAGGTAACATATTAATTCATTGTTGTACAATCCAGTAAAACCCCGTTATACCGATCCTCAGTATACCGCGGAATGGGATATACCGCGGTGACTATCATCTCCTCCGACGTTTAAACCACCCTTTATTAAAACATTGTTTCTTTGAAAAGTGCATTCCTCCCCTTCCACACAACTCTACTTTTTTCTTAGAATCTCTCCCCCTTTATAATCCCATGTTAAAAACTTAACGAGATTTTTAAGCTTTTCTCAGAACACAATTGGTTTAGTTGCAGTTGATATAGTTTTAGCTTAGGGGACCTCAAAGGACAGATAACTTTAATCTGAATAAGCTATCACTCGATACACTAACTGCTCCGTTGAGAAGTGTGCTTCTTGCACAGACATTACAGCTAATAAAATGGAAGCAATCAGGAGAAGAAACAATTATACAAGCGAAGAAATGTTACGAGTAATTGATAAAGTTAAAAGTGGTGCAACAAGAGCGAATATATTTCATGAATTTCGGTACAGTTTCACAACACCGCGGTTATGCTATAACGCGGGTACCAAATATGTCCCCCCACACCCGCGTTTTAACGGGGTTGTTTACTGTAATAACTTCCAACTTTTTTTCTTCAACGTCCCTTTTTTCTATATCTCCCCGGCCAATTGTTTATCAAATGCTGAGACATAAGTCTTACGTATTTAAACTTCTTTTCCACACTAACGTTTCATTTCTACTCCCGGCACTGACGAAGGGGGTTGATTGCCCTTGAAACCGGTCTGTTATTTTTAACATTTTATTCGCACCCTTCAACGTTGTTTTTACTCATTTTGTATTGTTTCAGAGTTTTGAAATAACTTAGGAACTTTCCTTTCTTTCTTGCAGGCGAAGAAGTCCGACTGGCGCAAAAAGCACAACGACTTCATCGAGGCTATTCGCCAGGCCAAGATGGTCCAACAGCACCTCGCCAAGGGCGGCAAAATAAGTGAACTCCCACCTCCTCCCCCTTCAGACACTTCCGATTACGTCCCTTGCCCTCACTGTGGACGGAAATTCAATGAGGGCGTGGCAGAAAGGCACATTCCAAAATGCAAGAACATCCTTTCGAATAAAAAGAATCCCGCTACGACCAGAAGAAAATGAGGAATTGTATATTAATAATTTTTTATTCTTTAAAACTTGTGATTAACTGAAAAATTAATTGTTCGAAACACATTACTATGACGTCAGTCTTAGATGCGCTCTTCAATGCTCATTGGTCGTGATATCTAGAAACGAATTATGACACGGACCAACGAGGACTCGTGGTCTAAATACGTCATCTTCAAGAATAGAATCTGAGATCTTCAGGTCAAAGTAAATTTCTTATACAGAAAATCTAAATTAAAATAAGTGCTTAGAATAATTTTTTTATCAGGAAATTAAAACAAAATAAGACGAAATAAGGTTTTAAACGCTGACAAAAAAAATATTTCTTCTGAACAAAATAATGCTGGCTGGAAACCTTTGTACCACGTTAAAAATGCTTTTCATATAATTAAAGGAAGCGGAATTTAAAAGCCCTACTTGATGTAATATTTGGTGCTATCATTACCAGGGTGAAATCAATTTTTTCATCAACAGACTCTATAGATTGTGTACATAGTTACCAGCGAAACTATAGTTATACTCAAATAGACCCCCTTTGAGAATTCGATAGATAAATTTCATCAAGATAGATCAATAAAGTTGCGTAGAAAACCAACATAGACTGGCTATTCTCAGCAGACTGCATAACAGATGTTCATACTCGTATATTCTTACACTTCTCGTGATAAATTCTATAGTTAACTTCTGTAAACTCTATAGCGAAATTCCGTGAACACTATCTTTTGTTCATAGAATGAAGATATTCTCTGTATACAGACCTGTATTTCATAGCACTAGTGGCATAGTAATGATTAAACTTGTGCAAAGTAATAGAAATTTTATTTCTACTAGTGGCCTACCTGGTCACAACTCTCCCATCAATACAATGCAAAAAAAAAAAAAAAAACTTTTGCTTTAAAGAAAGATTTTTCCCTTAGTTATCAAAATTTCTCAATGGTCATCAAAATATTTCCTATAGATCTTGAGATTTTCTCTTTCATCAAGAGAAGGATTTTAATCCCCCACTACCTGTTGAGCCATAATTGCCAATCCTAATGCATGTTAAGACAAAGATTGTTCTGAACCAGCCCAATCTCCCATAAAAATAGATCTGGTTGCATCACTGACTTAATCAATGGATTTTTTTTTCTGTTAGTCACCGGATTTTATCTTTTGTATAATTATTACAAAATTATTTTTCAGTCGCTAGAAAGTTCTCTCTTTAGGACTTAGGTTTCCCCCCTTTGGTCATTACCATTCTTCACTTATCCGTCAAGAGTTCTCCTTAGTCATTCAGAATTAATCTTTTACCCTTTTTTTCTTAATATCTTTTCTTTAGTTATTAAGGATTTTTTCGCTTTGTCAGCAGAATTTTGCTTCCTTAGTCGATGAAAAATTTCCTCTGGTCCTTTCCTTAGTCATTAGAATTTTTCTTTTAATCTTCATATTTTTCTACTTAATTTCAGGATTTTGCAACAAATTATTATTTTTCCCTCGGCATTAACTTAATTCCCTTTCTCACATGCCATTATATAAACGGGCCTCTTTATTAACCATCTAAATCAAAGCTAATGTTTTCAAAAATAAAGAATTCTAAACATAACAATAGATCTTATGGCTGAAATAATTGTTTTATTACATTTAATTTTAACTCTGCGTTGATACGGTGTACGGAAAATTATGTCAGTGTTCATATCATTTAATCAAGTTCCCTTCATCTTAATACATAATGAAAATTTAAATCAAAATTCATTCATGTCAGAACTTTTGGGTTGCTTTTAAAATAAAAGTATAGGATAGATTTTATAGAATAGTGTAGAATTGCCGAAAATGCTACCATTGTGCCTTATAAATAAAAAGTATCTGCAAGTTAATTTTTTACGAATTCTTTGTTCAGAAATCTTTTGTTAAGTATTTTTATTCCCGATGAACAGGTGAAATTAAATGTACAGATGATTCCAATCAATTGATGCAATTTTACTTCACATCATATTATATAAAAAGTTCTTTTGTTACAGTGGAAGATTTATTCTTGTTCATTTTCTGTTGTTGTTGTTGTGTTTTCCCCCACCATGAATTGATTGTTACATTTAGGAATATTTCGTCTCACACCTCTTAGGAATCGCTCATAAATGATGTCACACTTTTTTGAGCCAAGTCGTCGATTTTGTGTTAAAATGAATATTGAGGATTTTCTTTCAAATTTAAACTTTTAACTAGATTTTAACCGAAATCAGCATCGATGTTCCCGATATAAAATGAGAAATCAGTGAGAATACAAAACGGAACATTTTAAAATTAAATTACAAGAAAAAAAATATAATAATAATAATAATAATTAATTCTCTTACTTTAAATGTTTTTATTTTAACTAAAATCTGTGATGTCACACATCTTGTTACTCTGCCCTCGTCACAATAATTTCTCAAACCCCCTCCCCCCTCTCGAAGCGTGCCATTATTTGTGAAAGACCCCTAAGGGATCATTCTTAAATGGTGTCACGCTTCGAGGGAGGAGGGGGTTCGTGAAATAGTGACAAAGTGTGACAAGGGGAGGGGAGGAGGTAACAAGAAGTGTGACATCATGCATTATGCAACATATTGTGACTTGTGACAATAGGGGGAGGGGTCCGCTGAAGTGTGACATATTGTGACAACGGGGGGAGGGGGGTCAAATATATGGGGCAAAAGCGTGACATCATTTATGAACGGCCCCTAAGCATTAATAAATAGCTTGATTATTTTTTTCTCGGTTTTTTTCAAAAGCATTTGATTTTGATAAGAAACTGTAAAATAAGGTTCCATAAGTTTGTTGTGCGTGTATGTTAACTAATGCTTGTGTTGATACAATGTTCATTGTTATAACTCAGAAAAAAAGCAAGTTAATTTCTGAGCAGCAATGAAATATACTGTGATGAATTTACACTTTTTGTGAACTTTTTTGCATTTAATCAAAATAGGTTTATGTCCGTATTAGTGTTATTACTTTTAATATATATTTTCTATTTGTAATGTTTTCGTGTTAGAATATAGTCTATTATTGAATTTAATAATTGATGGTTGTATTTGAATTTGCTTTTGTATGCTCATGTTACTATTCTGCTTGCGAATATGTAATAATTTTAATAAAGAGTTATTTTTAACCGACTTCACAAAGGAAGGAGGTTATACATTCATACTGCATGTATGTCCTTTTTTTTTTGTTTGTTTGTCCACTCATAACTTCTCACCGGATGAACCGATTTTCAGGATTCTTTTTTTAATCGATCGGGGGTGGTTTCCCATAGGTCCCGTACCTTCGTTTGACCATATTCGATAATTAGAAAAAAAGTTATGGGCAGAAATGTAGTATTTTTTTTTTTTGTTTTTTCATCCATAACTTTTGACTAAATGAACCGATTTTGATGATTTTTTCTTTAATCGATAGAGGGTCGTCTAACTCAAATATTGCAAATCAATTTGACTACATTTGTTTTTAGAAAAAATTTTTACGGGTGAAAAATAACTATTTTTTTATTTTAATTGGAAAGGCTTGGCTTGAGTTTTCTTTGTTGGGAAATCTATTAATAAATATAAAAGTCATTGTTAAAAACATATTTGTGGTCATGGGCTATAATATTAAAAGAAATTACAGCAAGAGTTTGACTGAAGGCTTCTCTGTGGCAAAAATTAATGCAATCAGTTTGTTTGCTAAAATAGACTTCAAAAGGGAATTTATCATGCAAATTATTAGTTTTTAGTGCCATTAATTTAAAGAAGTTTTGCCCTTTGATATGGATTTTTTAAAAAATAGAGTATTTATATACAAAATGTATTTACACTAAAAAGAATAAAATAAAATAATTTTTATAAAAAAACATAACCGACTTCAAATTAAAAATTGCGCTAAAAAGTAAAAAATAAATTCATTCTTTAAACAACATCGATGTGACTTTTAAACATAGTTTTAGAAGTCGGTGCAAAATTATGGGTCTAATTACCATTATACCATTTGCTACTTCATATTGGAACTGTTGCTAATTCTGCGGAAATATATATATTTGTAATTGATTCATGATTACAAAATATTTTATCTATCCTAATTTTGCACCGACTTCTAAAACTATGTTTAAAAGTCACATCGATGTTGTTTAAAGAATGAATTTATTTTTTACTTTTTAGCGCAATTTTTAATTTGAAGTGGGTTCTGTTTTTTTTATAAAAAGTATTTTATACAATTAAACGTTGCTTTTCGGTTCATTTGATTACAAATTACCGAAATTTAAAGGGTAAAAGCAGTTAGATTATAACAATCATAATTTTAGTGTTCTATATTTCTAACATTAAAGCCACAACTTTTACAAATGTGGCTTCATATCAGTCACCTCTTGACGGTTAATATCTTTCCAAATTAATGTCGCAGTTGGTACCGGTAAGTCTTCGCCATGAGGTACCGGCCGGATTGCCCCAGATGGGATATTCGGATATTCAATTTTACATTGTTTTTTTAGAATATCCTTCTGTGGTTGCAAGACAAAAGTAACAAACATCATGTGTTAAATACCTAAACAGTCCACATATGTTACAAAACTAATCAGGTATATATAACATTTCTATTTTCAATGTTCTTTATTTTTATTACATATTAAATGTGAAATTAGGATAAAACGAGAGGGCAGAGAGGGAGAAAGGAAGAAACGAATGTATTTTTTCCCCGTTCGAGAAGAGATAATTCCTTCAAGGATCACTGAAGGATTTTTTGATGAATTGTTGATTTCATCTTGTTCCTGTTAAAATGCAGGACATTTTTCGTGCAAAATTTTAAGCAAAGGGTAACTGTCAGAATATTGCCCATTTTTCAAACAAAAAGAGATTTTCTGATTAAAAATTTGAAAATGAATCGATTCTTTTGTGCGTCGTACATGTAAGAAAATATTAAGTTTCAGATCGTTCATTTCAGATTTTTCTGAGAGGGGGCGGGGCAGCACAAGGTAAATATGCAATGTGTATTATGTTTAAAAAACAAAAACAAACGATAGATGGACGCACGCATACGCACATTTTGTTCCGTATTAAACGCGTTGAAGACGGAGCAGATTCTTACTACCGGTAAAAATAAGCTTTTCATTTTGTCAGTAAAAAAGTTATTTTCAACCACATGAAGTTTTTTTTCATCTAACAAGACTATAGCTGATATAAGCCACCAGTGGTACACGCCATCAGATGAACATTCGTGTGCGAGCCACCAGTGGTACACGCCACCAGATGAACCATTCGTGTGCGAACCACCAGTGGTACAACGCCGTCAGATGAACCATTCGTGTGCGAGCCAACAGTGGTACACGCCGTCAGATGAACTATTCGCGTGTGAGCATCCAGTGGTACACGCCACCAGATGAACCATTCGTGTGCGAGCCACCAGTGGTACACGCCGTCAGATGAACTATTTGCGTGTGAGCATCCAGTGGTACACGAGTAGGGGAATAATGGGTGTTCTGCGCAAAGAGGCGGTGGCGGTGGAAGGGGACGTGGTCCCACCGCCTCCAAATACCCCCAGGCGCGCCCTCAGGCGTTAGTCGAGTGGAGTTGAGTTGTATGCCCTCAGGCATTTTCGAGTGGAGTTGAGTTGTTTTTGCCCTTAGGCGTTTTCCGAGTAGAGTTGAATTGTATGCCCTTAGGCGTTTTTCGAGTAGAGTTGAGTTGTTTTTCAAAAATTTATAGTTTTGGAATGGCAACACCTTTTTAGTTTAGGTTTTTACACTATTATTCCTCCTCCTAGCGGTAAATAGTGGAACTACTATACCACTGTTTTCAATACTACGAAAAGCGTTTTTTTTTCAAATTTAATATTTTAAGGATGGCAACACTTTTTCGTTTAGAATTAGGACTTGATGCAATGCGATGTCGATTGTAGCGCCATCTATGAGAAGAAAATGTAACTATTTTGGAACTTAGAATTTTTTTTTCTAATGTTTTCTCTCAGAATTCAAGCAGGTACTATTTTAATATTACAAAAAATAATTATAATATATAATGAATTAAATTTATTCTCGCTATTTACATCCTATTATGTATTTATTTCTTTTTTTCGACTTAGAAAGATTTTCTT
The DNA here is from genome assembly GCA_038502835.1 of Octonoba sinensis. Taxonomy (NCBI): domain Eukaryota; kingdom Metazoa; phylum Arthropoda; class Arachnida; order Araneae; family Uloboridae; genus Octonoba; species Octonoba sinensis. The sequence goes on along the minus strand of CM076605.1, from coordinate 83,132,281 downwards.
TTTCAACCTTTTTAATGTTTCCACTTATAAAATAGTTCCTGTGCGGATGCTAAGTTAATTATTTTTACACTGTGATAAGAAAATTCTCGTCATTTTTACTTAGAAAAGACTGAAATACTTTTTAGTTTTTATTTATTTATTTATTTGCAGACTTAGAAAATTTTTTAGTTGCAAGTGATTTTTTTTCTTCTAAGTATGTAAAACATAGTACAGTAACATTTTTCTGATCCGTTTTGAAAATTTTTTCTTAAATCATAATTTTAACTGCATGACACATTTCATTCTAAAGTTTTTTCTACTTTATATTATTATCACACTTGCAGTCTCCTTCGAAGAATATTTTATAAAACTCTATTATTTCACACATGAACGCAAAAAACTGAGATTGAACGTGTAAAACTTAGAACAATAATGTAAAAATACTAAGTACAAAGCATATTCATCCAGTAAAACTCAGTACAGAATTCTAAAATTGCTAAATACAAAAGGTTTAAACAGCATGAAAATATAAAAGTACCAAGTATTAAATGTTAAGACAGAACGAAACGAGTGTTAGTACTACTAGTCCTTGTTCCAAACTTAGTTTCATCCAGCCAAATTTAGTACGAAAAGCAAAAGTACAATGCCCAAAATGTTAAAACTTTGATTCATTCCGTAAAACAGTAGGGAATGTAAGAAATTACTAAATAAAAATGTTTGAACTTGCAAAACAAAATGATTTTCAACTTGCAAAATTTTAGAACTTCGCATGAAAATGTAACGTTTGAAACTTGGAACTAAAATTTCAACACTGAATCATCAAAAATCCGAAACAATTTAAGCTGTGGAATAAAGATTTGAGACTTAAAAAGTAAATGTAAACTCACTAAAAGAGATTTGAAAATCTGAAAAAGGAAATAGAATAATAACTTCACTAGAAACGTAAAACTTGAAAAATTTAAATCACAAAACTCAAAACTATTGCAAAGTGCTTTATGTGAAACGTAAAAGTGCTAAGAGCAAAATGCTAAAACTGAGAAAACTTAGAACTACGTGGATCAAATCATTTAAAACTATAAACTTTAAAAACTTAAACTCATTCAGAAAACAACGGAAATGCAAAATTACAAAACAAAAGTGTTACGCTCTTGCAAAATATTAAAACTTAACGCAAAAAAATGTAAGAAAGCACAAAACACCAAAAGTTAAGAGTAGTATAAAAAAATTGTTACTTAGATTCATCTAAAACATGACTCGGAAAGATTAAAAGTAATATACGCAAATTGAAAAAAAAACTTATGTTCACCTACTAAAATATAAAAATAGCAAGCACAAGACGTTAGAACAGAAAGAAAATGAAAAAGTATGAAACGCAAAATTACAAAACCTAAATTCATCTACTAAAAGTTCCGTAAAAAATGTAAAAGCACTAAGAGTGAAAACTACAAAACATCATGAAAGCTAGAAATAAAAAATATACAACATCAGAACTTAAATTCATCCAGAAAAACTTAGAAGAAAAAATGTAAAAGTTCGGAAATTTTCAAAACAAAAGTATGATGCACTTGCAAAATGTTAAAACTTAGTGCAAAAACGTAACAAGTACTATGTACAAAATGTTAAAATTTAGATTTATCTAATAAAACAGTGAATGAAGATGTAAAATTACTAAGAGTAATATGTTAAAACAACACTAAAACGTAAAAGTACTAAGTACAAAACGTAAAAAAATTTATTTATCTACTATAACTTAGACTGAAGTCGTAAAATTACCAAGTACAAAGTGTTAAAACATCATAAAAATGTGAAAATATCAAGTATAAAGCAGCAAAACATGGATTTGTCTATAGAAATCTTGATCAAAAAATGTAAAAGTTCAAACAACAAAATCCTAAAACTCTGAAAAATTGAAAACACGCAGTACAAAAACAGCAAAACCTGTAAAAATGCTAAATATAAGGCTGCAAAACTTAAATCTTTCCAGAAAAACTTAGAACGAAGTTGTAAAAGTACGGAACTTTTCAAAGTAAAAGTGTTATGCACTTACAAAATGTTAAAACTTAATGTAAAAATGTAAAAAATACTTCGTCTAAAATGTTAAAACTCTGATTTATCTACGAAAACTTGGAATGAAAATGTAATTGAATCAAATGTACTAAATATGAAATAGTAAAGTAACATAAAAATGTAAAAGTACTAAGTATATACCGTAGTCATAAAGTGAAACTTTGTACAAAAATGTTAAACTTAAGTACGAAACTTAAAAGACTTAGATCTGTCTGCAGAAATCTTGATCGAAAAACGTAAAAATTCAAACAACAAAATCCTAAAACTCTGGAAAAAAAAAGTAAAAACACGCAGTACAAAAACAGCAAAACATATATTTGTCTACTGAAATCTTGATCAAAAATGTAAAAGTTCTAACAACAAAATCTTAAAACTCTGAAAAATTAAAAACATGAAGTACAAAACAACAAAACATGTAAAAATGTTAAGTATAAAACTGCAAAACTTAAATTCATCCAGAAAAACTTAGAACGAAAAATGTAAAAAGTACGAAACTTTTCAAAACGAAAGTGTGATGCACTTGAAAAACGTTAAAACTTAATGCGAAAATGTAAAAAGTACTACGCACAAAATGCTAAAATTTAGATTTATCTACTAAAACAGTGGATGAAGATGTAAAATTACTAAGTATATATTAAAACAGCAAAAAAATGTTAACGTACTAAGTACAAAAACGTAAACAAATTGATTTATCTACTAAAACATAGACTGAAGTTGTAAAATTACTAAGTACAAACTGTTAAAACATCATAAAAACTTGAAAATAGCAAGTATAAACCAACAAAACATAGATTTGTCCACTGAAATCTTGATCAAAAATGTAAAAGTTCTAACAACAAAATCCTAAAACTGATAAATTAAAAACACTCAGTACAAAACAACAAAACATGTAAAAATGGTAAGTATAAAGCTGCAAAACTTAAATTCATTTAGAAAAACTTAGAACGATGATGTAAAAGCACGAAACTTTTCAATATAAAAGTGTTATACACTTGCAAAATGTTATTACTGCAAAAATCTTAAGAATTACTACGTACAAAATGTTAAAACTCTGATTTATCTACTACAGCAACGCGAAAATGTAAAAGTACTAAGTATATAACGTATTCATCAAGTGAAATTTTGTACGAAAATGTAATCGTTTATGTACGAAACTTAAAAAACTTAGATTTATCTACAAAAAATCCCAACTAAAGTCGTAAAAAAATGTTAAACATCATGAAAATGTAAACTTTCCGAAAATGCAAACATCAAAACTTAGATGTATCTAATAAAATTTAGAACGAGTAAAAGTGTCAAACTTAATAAAAGTACTAAGTAAAAAACAAAAAAAAAAAAAACTTATATTCATCTACTAAAACACAGAAAAACTTAGCACGAAAAGGTAACAAAAAATTTTCAAAATAAACGTGTTATGCACTTACAAAATGTTAAAACTTAAATTTATCTACTAAAACCCAGAACAAAGATACTAAGTATAAAAAATACCAAGTATAATACATTATAGCAACACAAAAATTTAAGAGTACTAAATATAAAACGTAAAAAAAGTTAGAGTTATCTAACTAAAACTTAGACTGAAGTCGTAAAATTACCAAGTACGAAATGTTCAAACGTCATAAAAATGGCTAAATAACAAGTATAATGTATCAAAAACATAGATTTCTCCATTGAAATCTTAATCAAAAATGTAAAAGTTCTAAGGACAAAATGCTAAAGTAGTGAAAAAATGAAAAATACGCAATGCAACACAACAAAGCACGTACTAACTATAAAACTTCTAATCTTGAATTCATCCAAGGAAGAAAAAAAAAAACTTATCAACTAAATTACGGTCAATTTACGGTTACTAAATTACGGTTAATTATTTATCAACTAAAACACGGAATGAAGATGTAAAAATATTAAGTATAATATATTAAAGCAACACTAAAATGTAAAAGCACTACGTACAAAAATGTAAAAGTACTAAGCATAGAACCTCTAATATACATTTATTTTAATAAAAAACAGAACGAAACTGTTAAAGTACTAAAGCCAACGCATCAAAAAAGGATTAATCTATTAAAACCGTATAAAAGAAAGAAAAGTACTACATACAAACTACAAAAACTTTTAGAACTAAAATTTAAAAATGTAACAAATCATAAAATTTTAAAACTTAACTTCATCCAGAAAAACTTAGAACTTAAATGTAAAATTACCGAAGTTTACAAAACAAAAGTGATAGGCATTTGCAAATTATTAAAAGCAAAAATGTAAAAAGTATTAGATACAAAAAGTACGAAACATCAAAACTTGGAGTAGTATAATAACAAAACTGCAACTTCGATTCATCAAGTAGCACTTAACTCTAAAATTGTGAAAGAAATGTGAAAACTGATATTCACCTTTTAAAATGTAAAAATATTAAGTACACGATGTTCAAACAGAACAAAAATGTAAAGGTACGAAATGTAAAACTCCAAAAAGTTAAATTCCTCTACTAAAAAAATGGTTTGAAAAGTAAAAGTACTATATACATCAACTGAAAACAGCATGAAAAATTAAAAATAGCAAGTACAACACGTTAAAACAGCACGAAAATCTAAAAGTACTTATTCAAGATTAGAAGTTTTATAGTTAGTACGTGCTTTGTTGTGTTGCATTGCGTATTTTTCATTTTTTCACTACTTTAGCATTTTGTATTTAGAACTTTTACATTTTTGATTAAGATTTCAATGGAAAAATCTATGTTTTTGATACATTATACTTGTTATTTAGTCATTCTTATGACGTTTGAACATTTCGTACTTGGTAATTTTACGACTTCAGTCTAAGTTTTAGTTAGATAACTCTAACTTTTTTTACGTTTTATATTTAGTACTCTTAAATTTTTGTGTTGCTATAATGTATTATACTTAGTATCTTTGTTCTGGGTTTTAGTAGATAAATTTAAGTTTTAACATTTTGTAAGTGCATAACACGTTTATTTTGAAAAATTTTTGTTACCTTTTCGTGCTAAGTTTTTCTGTGTTTTAGTAGATGAATATAAGTTTTTTTTTTGTTTTTTACTTAGTACTTTTATTAAGTTTGACACTTTTACTCGTTCTAAATTTTATTAGATACATCTAAGTTTTGATGTTTGCATTTTCGGAAAGTTTACATTTTCATGATGTTTAACATTTTTTTACGACTTTAGTTGGGATTTTTTGTAGATAAATCTAAGTTTTTTAAGTTTCGTACATAAACGATTACATTTTCGTACAAAATTTCACTTGATGAATACGTTATATACTTAGTACTTTTACATTTTCGCGTTGCTGTAGTAGATAAATCAGAGTTTTAACATTTTGTACGTAGTAATTCTTAAGATTTTTGCAGTAATAACATTTTGCAAGTGTATAACACTTTTATATTGAAAAGTTTCGTGCTTTTACATCATCGTTCTAAGTTTTTCTAAATGAATTTAAGTTTTGCAGCTTTATACTTACCATTTTTACATGTTTTGTTGTTTTGTACTGAGTGTTTTTAATTTATCAGTTTTAGGATTTTGTTGTTAGAACTTTTACATTTTTGATCAAGATTTCAGTGGACAAATCTATGTTTTGTTGGTTTATACTTGCTATTTTCAAGTTTTTATGATGTTTTAACAGTTTGTAGTTAGTAATTTTACAACTTCAGTCTATGTTTTAGTAGATAAATCAATTTGTTTACGTTTTTGTACTTAGTACGTTAACATTTTTTTTGCTGTTTTAATATATACTTAGTAATTTTACATCTTCATCCACTGCTTTAGTAGATAAATCTAAATTTTAGCATTTTGTGCGTAGTACTTTTTACATTTTCGCATTAAGTTTTAACGTTTTTCAAGTGCATCACACTTTCGTTTTGAAAAGTTTCGTACTTTTTACATTTTTCGTTCTAAGTTTTTCTGGATGAATTTAAGTTTTGCAGTTTTATACTTAACATTTTTACATGTTTTGTTGTTTTGTACTTCATGTTTTTACCTTTTCAGAGTTTTAAGATTTTGTTGTTAGAACTTTTACATTTTTGATCAAGATTTCAGTAGACAAATATATGTTTTGCTGTTTTTGTACTGCGTGTTTTTACTTTTTTTTTCCAGAGTTTTAGGATTTTGTTGTTTGAATTTTTACGTTTTTCGATCAAGATTTCTGCAGACAGATCTAAGTCTTTTAAGTTTCGTACTTAAGTTTAACATTTTTGTACAAAGTTTCACTTTATGACTACGGTATATACTTAGTACTTTTACATTTTTATGTTACTTTACTATTTCATACTTAGTACATTTGATTCAATTACATTTTCATTCTAAGTTTTCGTAGATAAATCAGAGTTTTAACATTTTAGATGAAGTATTTTTTACATTTTTACATTAAGTTTTAACATTTTGTAAGAGCATAACACTTTTACTTTGAAAAGTTCCGTACTTTTACAACTTCGTTCTAAGTTTTTCTGGAAAGATTTAAGTTTTGCAGCCTTATATTTAGCATTTTTACAGGTTTTGCTGTTTTTGTACTGCGTGTTTTCAATTTTTCAGAGTTTTAGGATTTTGGTGTTTGAACTTTTACATTTTTTGATCAAGATTTCTATAGACAAACCCATGTTTCGCTGCTTTATACTTGATATTTTCACATTTTTATGATGTTTTAACACTTTGTACTTGGTAATTTTATGACTTCAGTCTAAGTTATAGTAGATAAATAAATTTTTTTACGTTTTGTACTTAGTACTTTTACGTTTTAGTGTTGTTTTAACATATTACTCTTAGTAATTTTACATCTTCATTCACTGTTTTATTAGATAAATCTAAATTTTAACATTTTGTACATAGTACTTGTTACGTTTTTGCACTAAGTTTTAACATTTTGCCAGTGCATCATACTTTTGTTTTGAAAATTTCCGAACTTTTACATTTTTTCTTCTAAGTTTTTCTGGATGAATTTAAGTTCTGATGTTGTATATTTTTTATTTCTAGCTTTCATGATGTTTTGTAGTTTTCACTCTTAGTGCTTTTACATTTTTTACGGAACTTTTAGTAGATGAATTTAGGTTTTGTAATTTTACGTTTCATACTTTTTCATTTTCTTTCTGTTCTAACGTCTTGTGCTTGCTATTTTTATATTTTAGTAGGTGAACATAAGTTTTTTTTCAATTTGCGTATATTACTTTTAATCTTTCCGAGTCATGTTTTAGATGAATCTAAGTAACAATTTTTTTATACTACTCTTAACTTTTGGTGTTTTGTACTTTCTTACATTTTTTTGCGTTAAGTTTTAATATTTTGCAAGAGCGTAACACTTTTGTTTTGTAATTTTGCATTTCCGTTGTTTTCTGAATGAGTTTAAGTTTTTAAAGTTTATAGTTTTAAATGATTTGTTCCACGTAGTTCTAAGTTTCCTCAGTTTTAGCATTTTGTTCTTAGCACTTTTACGTTTCACATAAAGCACTTTGCAATAGTTTTGAGTTTTGTGATTTAAATTTTTCAAGTTTTACGTTTCTAGTGAAGTTATTATTCTATTTCCCTTTTCAGATTTTCAAATCTCTTTTAGTGAGTTTACATTTACTTTTTAAGTCTCGAATCTTTATTCCACAGCTTAAATTGTTTCGGATTTTTGATGATTCAGTGTTGAAATTTTAGTTAAAAGTTTCAAACGTTACGTTTTCATGCGAAGTTCTAAAATTTTGCAAGTAGAAAATTATTTTGTTTTGCAAGTTCAAACATTTTTATTTAGTAATTTCTTACATTCTCTACTGTTTTACGGAATGAATCAAAGTTTTAACATTTTGGGCATTGTACTTTTGCTTTTCGTACTAAATTTGGCTGGATGAAACTAAGTTTGGAACAAGCACTAGTAGTACTAACACTCGTTTCGTTCTGTCTTAACATTTAATACTTGGTATTTTTATATTTTCATGCTGTTGTGACATTTTGTATCTAGTACTTTTGTATTTTCATGCTGTTTAAACCTTTTGTATTTAGCAATTTTACATTTCTGTACTGAGTTTTACTGGATGAATATGCTTTGTACTTAGTATTTTTACATTATTGTTCTAAGTTTTACGCGTTCAATCTCAGTTTTTTGCGTTCATATGTGAAATAATAGAGTTTTATAAAATATTCTTCGAAGGAGACTGCAAGTGTGATAATAATATAAAGTAGAAAAAACTTTAGAATGAAATGTGTCATGCAGTTAAAATTATGATTTAAGAAAAAATTTTCAAAACGGATCAGAAAAATGTTACTGTACTATGTTTTACATACTTAGAAAAAAAAAATCACTTGCAACTAAAAAATTTTCTAAGTCTGCAAATAAATAAATAAATAAAAACTAAAAAGTATTTCAGTCTTTTCTAAGTAAAAATGACGAGAATTTTCTTATCACAGTATAAAAATAATTAACTTAGCATCCGCACAGGAACTATTTTATAAGTGGAAACATTAAAAAGGTTGAAAAAGAAAATCTTTCTAAGTCGAAAAAAAGAAATAAATACATAATAGGATGTAAATAGCGAGAATAAATTTAATTCATTATACATTATAATTACTTTTTGTAATATTAAAATAGTACCTGCTTGAATTCTGAGAGAAAACATTAGAAAAAAAAATTCTAAGTTCCAAAATAGTTACATTTTCTTCTCATAGATGGCGCTACAATCGACATCGCATTGCATCAAGTCCTAATTCTAAACGAAAAAGTGTTGCCATCCTTAAAATATTAAATTTGAAAAAAAAAACGCTTTTCGTAGTATTGAAAACAGTGGTATAGTAGTTCCACTATTTACCGCTAGGAGGAGGAATAATAGTGTAAAAACCTAAGCTAAAAAGGTGTTGCCATTCCAAAACTATAAATTTTTGAAAAACAACTCAACTCTACTCGAAAAACGCCTAAGGGCATACAACTCAACTCTACTCGAAAAACGCCTACAAAAACAACTCAACTCCACTCGAAAAATGCCTGAGGGCATACAACTCAACTCCACTCGACTAACGCCTGAGGGCACGCCTGGGATTATTGGGAGGCGGTGGGACCACGCCCCCTTCCACCGCCACCGCCTCTTGGCGCAGAACACCCATTATTCCCCTACTTACACGCCACCAGATGAACCATTCGTGTGTGAGCCACCAGTGGTACACGCCGTCAGATGAACTATTCGTGTGCGATCCACCAGTGGTACACGCCGTCAGATGAAATTCGTGTGTGAGCCACCAGTGGTACACGTCGCCAGATGAACTATTCGCATGTGAGCCACCGGTGGTACACGCCGTCCTCAACGTGTTAAAGTTCTCCCCCTCCCCCCAGCGAATGCGTTATTAGAATATACTTCACAATCAAAGCAATGTTATAATCTTAGGTAAAAAGGGGGTGGGGACATTTTACTCATTGTTATGAATTACCTAAATAGCTCGATTTCTATAAAAAAAATAGTACACGTGCCCTATCTTCAGAACTTCGTAGATAATCTGAAATATTTGAATTCCATCTAAAATGCAAAGTCCACTTGGGAAAAAAAAGGCAACTAAGCTTCCGTGCAATTTAAATCCTGATTGTGTATCATAATATGTTTAAATGCATTCATATAACTCCTCAATAGCATTAAATTTTGTGAATTTTAATATGCCACTTTAGGTAGAATGAAGAAAAATTATTCGTTCTAGAAGAAAGAACAATTATGTGAAATTTTTAGCCTACAAAAAAAATTTTCAATTTTCTTTTTTGCTGTATTACTGATAATATTAATGTTATCCGTGCACTATGATTGATTTCCGTGCTCCGTATGAAGTCTCATCTGACACGTGACTCTTGTTTGTCGTACTCCTGTCGAGGAAGTCACACACACACATTTGAGATTTATGGTAGAATGTTGAATTCCTCAATGTTTATCAAATATCATTCTTTACTTTTTCCAGTGCAACAAAGTTATTTGATATCCCTCAGGTAATAAGGCAGGATCAAGAGCTCAATCGATGAAGCGAGACCGTACTTTAAAAAGAACCCAAACAAAAAGAAAATAAAACAAAATCATCCGTTATACTTTCACTGCTTAGAAACGCGTTTTTTCAATTTGAACAGATCATGGAATATACTCTTTAAATTATGCTAATATGACAGTAAACAAGTCGATTAAACTGGCTTATATTCTATATCCAGACAGAAGATCTGTCTTGTTTTCGAATTTGAATTATCGCTTTTGGCGAATTCTTTATTTAGTTTAACGTTATTTTCCTTTCGTTTCCAGTTAATCTTCAATGATAGGTTAACTTATTTTTTTAATTGTAAGATCGAAGATATCTCTAATCAATAAAGTATTCAAAAGTAGTGATAGGCCAAGTTCTAAACTAGATAAAGAAAACTAGTTCCCGACTATAAAAAATGCAAATAAAAATATATAAGCTATTCAAATAAACTGTCAAAAATGAATTGGTAGTTTCGTGGTTCCTTGGTTCAATGATCGGTTGTAAAGCTGACTCTGTGCTCCAGTTAGTTACAAGAAAATTTGTGGGATAGCTCAGAAATGAATTCTGCTGAATTAATATCACTTCTCTAGGTGGAAATTAGGAAACATTTTTTAATTATTCATGTTTTATCGAATGATGCATTATTTTTCCTCGTTCTTTCGTTTTTTCAATTTATCATTCAAAGATTAAGTAAAATGATCAATACACAGATGAAACCTTTTCCTTTTCTATATTTTTCTTCAAAAAAAAATGTCCTTCCACAATTATAGAAAACACGATTCCGTTATACAATGCTTTTATTTAATTTTTAATCTCGTAATGCACGCATTCTTATTGCGTTCCTTTTATGCCTTAGATATTTGTGTTTCTCTCGCCCTTTCTATTTCTCTTCTTTTTTTACTCTTCACTACAAAGCTCATCTTCCTCCTTTTCAGACGTTTTAATTGTTTTGATTTTGGGGGCAGGGACCAGCTTCTTACCTGTAACAAAAATTACTATTCATAATATAGAATTTTGCACACGAAAAGCAGAACACGATGTCTAACAACCAGACATAACTGACGCTTATTATTTATTATTTACGGGGTCATTCATAAATGATGTCACGCTTCAAGGGAGGGAGGGGGTTCAAGAAGTGTGACAGTTTGTGACAAGGGAAGGGGGTAACAAGAAGTGTGACATCGTGTATTTTGATTTCTATGAAAACATTTAAAATCAGCAAATTAAACCTATTTTATGCTACTGTCAAATAGCATAACATGTGACAAAGGGGGGAAGGGGGTATGTTGAAGTGTGACACTCTGAAAAAGAGAGGAGGGGGGCGTCAAATATGTTGAAAAGAAGTGTGATATCATTTATGAACGTTCCCATAGGGATCATTCATAAATGATGTCACGCTTCGAGGGGGGATGGGGGTTCGTGAAATAGTGACAAGGTGAGATGAGGGAAGGGGAGGGGGTAATAAGATGTGTGGCATTATGCAACATAGCGTAACATGTGAGAATGGGGGAGGGGGTCCGCTGAAGTGTGACATATTGTGACAAAGGGGGGTAGGGGGTCAAATATATGGGGAAAAAGCGTGACATCATTTATGAATGGCCCCATAGTACAAAGTATACAGCCTAACCGTAACCGAATACTATATCTCATCTTATCTTGCACTATTATAACTGCGAAAGTTTGTATGTTTGTTACTCAATCACGCCAGAACGGCTGAACGGATCTGAATGAGATTTGGCACAGAGATAGATTATAGTCTAGAATAGCACATAGGCTGCTTTTTGTACGGTTCCCGTGTGGTTAAGCAGTAAGAATTTGGTTCTCATGCTCTGCCACTAGATGGCACTATACGGTGAGCCTTTTTCAAAATCGCGCTATTAAGATTTTCTTGCGAGTCGACAGAGTAGCGTAGTGATAAGACGCAGGTCTCGTACGCCCAAGATCGCAGGTTCGAACCTGGCCCAAGTCGGTGGATTTTCAAGATGCAGAAAATCGTCTGCGTCCATGTCACGTGATTGTGCGGCATGTTAAAGATCCGTTGTGCTTGGATACTCTCGGCTAAATTCAATACCTACAGTAATTCGCATCAAATGAGAGCTCAGGTGCCGCCATCTAGTGGAAACTGAGCGTCTAAATTCTCAATGGAAATGGCATCCACCGACAGTGGTGCTACTTGAAAAAATGGATGCCGATTTCCGGGGTACGCACTAGGTCTGCAAAGGTTAATGACCCTACGCAGCCCCATTAGAAAGAAAGGAAGGAAGAAGAAAAAAAAAAGATCTCTTGCGAAGAATGACATTCCAAACAATTTTTGTATGAACTTATCTCAGTTGAGGACTTATTTGTTCACCCTCGCTTCTATCCTATGTGTTTAAAAATATCAATTTCAATCGATAAATACGGACTTTGATTTAATCGTTTGCTCTTTTGTTTTGGTCAAAATATTTACCGCCAGAAAGCAGTGCCTACAAGAAGGCGTTTGGTCGCTCACTTTGAAAAAACAAATGTTGTACAGCGCCATAATGTTCCGGCTTTTAAGCCATCGTCGCCTCAATACCGTTAAATTTTGTCTAGGACTTCTGCTGCCCAGAAATGCAGCGCGCAAAAGGATGCCCTTTATAATGTTCGCCCGCGTTGATCACATTTTGATCATACCATCAATTTCACATATACACAACAAAATTTCCACGTGAACGAAGTCGCGGGAAACGGCTAGTATTATATACCTATATCTATGAAATAGTTGGAAGTAAACTTTTTATATTAGTTAAAAATGTTTTTACTTTTCCCAGGTTTGACACATGCAGGAAGCGGTGGGTCCCAATGGCCTTCGATGTCGCACGTATGTTTCTCCGTGGGTTCTCCCTCTTTCTTGCACGTAACTAGACAATAAGGATTCTTATCCAGAAAGCGATCGAAGCATTTGAATCTGCCTTCCGGTTTCACTTTTTTCAGGGAACAGTCCACAAACGCTGAAAGATCAAGTTTTTTAAACAATTAGCATGTTTTGTTTGATATAGCACTATGATCCCAAGTCGAATCATTGAATCTTCCCAAAGCATTCCAATTTGCATTGCTGATTCTGATCAAGTGACTCCTGACATAGTCATGCAGTCTGCCTATTCCAATTAGGACCCCCGAAATTGTTTGAATGATTCCAATTGGAATTGTATAATATGCTGGACTGATTCCAATTACAGTTGCCGAATCTTCTACAGAGGTTCCAATTTGCATTGCTGATTCTGATCAAGTGACTTCTGACATATTCATACAGTCTGCCTGACTAATTCCAATTAGAAACCCCGAAATTGTTCGAATGATTCCAACTGGAATTGTATAATATGCTGGACTGATTCGAATTACAGTTACCGAATCTTCTAGAGATTTTCCAATCTGAATCACTGAATCTGTTCGAATGATTCTATTTGGAGACATTGAATCTTTTTGCGTGGTTCTAATTAGAATCTTTCGATCTGATTAACTGATTCCAACTTGAATTTGATTCCAATTAGGATCTCTAAATCTGAATAAGTGACTCCAGCTGGAATCATTGACACTACCCATGCAACTTCAATTAGGACAACTGAATCTATATACTCGAATGATTCTAATTCGAATAATTTTTAAAATTTCCATCTATATAGACATTTTTTGGGAGATTTTGTTTTTATTTTTCATAACAAAATTAATTTAAATTTCATTTTCATTTGACAAATGTTTTTCCACGCAAAAAATTGAGGCATTAATGCAGCATTCGCCTTTTTATGCAAATATAACGAATAAACTACTTGAAAACTTTTACTCACGTTTACAGCTTTCGAACTTGTTAGGGTACCATATATTTTCTTCCATACTGCAAACCATTTGCTTCTGTACGCCACTTTGAAAGGTATACCCGGAAATACATGTCTGGGTACATACCCTAAAAACAATTTTGACCAAAAAAATATTTTTAACTTTGAACGTTTAGTCAAAGTATGTCGTATCCCTCACATTTCAAATTTTTATTTTTTTATTTTTCAAATATTTTAAAATTGGAAACGTTATAGATAACGTTTCTAATTTTATTTTTGAACTTTTAGTGACATTTGGGAGCATAACAATAATGATGATTACAAGTGTACTTAATTTGTACAAAATGAGGCTAAGGTGATACAAAAGATACTTAGTATAGAACAGTAAAATATATTAATTGTTCGAATTCTGAAAAATGTCCCGCGCAATTTTATCTAAAGTGTAAATGTCCAAGAAAATTCCCCAATAACCTTTTAACTGGAAGTAAATTTAAACTTTAATCAGCATCTTTGTTTTCAATAGAAAATAAAATCAACGAAACTTCAAAAATCTAATTAGGAAAATAAGAAAAACTTTAAAAATAAATTTAATGTGCTGATTTTAAATGTCTTTATAGAAGCCAAAATGTATGATGTCACACTTCTTGTCATTCCGTCTTCCCTCTTGTCACAAACTGTCACAATTTCTCGATCGAACCCCCCTCGAAGCGCGACATCATTTATGAATGATAGCATAAAATTTAAGCAAGAAATACTTCCCAGCTTGTAATTGCAGAGTCTTACGAATATTCTACGACGAATATTTATATATCCTTTTTATTACTGAACAAAAAAAAAAAAAAAGCAACATGCACCATGAAAAAAGCCAGATTAATTCAAAGTAACCAGATTAATTGAAAGCAAAGAAAAGCACAATATAACACACAAAATTAAATATAAAATAAATCAATCAAAGAAACTCTATATTTTTCTTGTATTATATTTTTCTTATTCAAAGTAAGGATTAAGAAACTTTAGCTATTAAAGCATGAAAAATGAATAGACAATCAGCTTATAATTATGATTAAAAAAAAATCTACAAATCTTCAATAAGAGTTTTAAAATGTTCTATTTGTTACTTCAAATTTAAAGGAAAATCCATCAGGAATATAACCACCCGAAAAAATTATCTCAGTCCATAATTATAGAAATTACAGCTACTTTACGAACTGTTTCATTTTTGGGCTCGTTTGCCACTCGTAGGCGGAATAGACGACAATTTGCTGATACCTGAGGAACGAGATCGTGCGAAATGCTTTCCCGAAATATTCCGAATACGATAGTATAGTTGGACCACGAAGTTCTGACACTTGGGCGCTTCTGCGCATGGCAGAAAAGGACGAATCCATTCGAGTTTTAGGGAAGTTCGCTTTGAAGGTGCATTTATTAACACGCGAACCAGAAGGTTTGCTTCTCTGTTTGTTGAAAGCAACCAAATTTATAAACTGCCTATCCTCCTGAGACCCGAGCAAAATAAAATACACATTCTCTCAACTATTAGTTTTTCTGAGCAATTGGGCCTTAAAAGTGATGTTTTTCAAAAAACTAATGAACTTGAATTTTTAAATTTCCATTTGAATGTTTGTTGAGGTCATAACTACAGTAGAACTATGTGATACTTGCGCAAAAATAGATAAACAAAAATTTTATTCATTACTTATAACATAAGAAAAGAGATCAAACTTGTATAAACATCCTAGAACAATATTAAAAAAGAAAATAATAATGTGAAAATCAAAACAACCCCGAGAGCGCCGAATTCCGACTTGACTCTTGTTCTTTGCCATATTGTAAACAAATAAACTACCGTTTCTGAATTCTCAAAGTAAAAAAGTAACTTCCTATTTCTCCTTTTTTTTCCAGTCCAGGTCTAGCTTTCTAAAACAAAATCCGTCACAACAGGGAGAAAAAGCAAAATATCCATTTTATTGGATGCCAGGTCTCAGAAGGATATAGCATCAGTTTGGAAGAAATCAAGTAGCTAAACAAATAAAACGAGAACAAAATACGGCACATTCTTTATACCAGTAGTTTCTCCCTTGAATATGATTGGATCCTGCTTGGCACTCTGCCAGTCCGAGGTCTTTTTTTTTTGCCGGTAGAACTGAATACTCGTATACTTCATACTTTCCTCAACTCAGGATTGGCGGATGACAGTTCAGGAGATGTCCTGACAGACAGACGTACACAGATTTGAATTTATAATAGACGCTATCTTGTGGTATTAAAAAGAAAACATCAAATTGTCAACCTCAATTAAAGTTGTTGATTGTTTTATTTTTTACTTTTGCTTTCTTGCGGAAGCCTTAGGCCGCAGGGTTCCGAGAAACCCTGTTTGAGGAACGTTTAGATATACTGGTAAGGTAATATTTTAAACTTCATTGGATCATTACTTCATCATTTAATTTATATTGAAGCAATACGTTCCAGTTCAGTTCACAACTTCAAGCCATGCAATTTTTTTAAAAATTAAATATACATTGCACGTGTAATATTCGGTGCGAAATTTTTCAAATATGGATGCTAATTGTGATTAATTTTATGATTAATCCTGAAAAAAAGAAGAAAACTTACATCATCATTGCATCGTATTCGCAATAAAGCGAGAAGGAACGGAGTTTCTTGTACGGAATACGGCAGACTTTATCGAAAGGTGGCTTGATTCGATGATTCACATGAACACTAAAACTGCATTCAGCGTCTAAAATACAAAATAAAGAAAGGGTGAAAAAATATCTTGCATTTGGTTACAACTTTGATCAATGTCAAAGCGAATACAGTACTTATCAGTAAAGACCAGGCCCGTCATTTCAAAATTTACCCGGGGGGGGGGGGGGTATGCATTCAATTCTTCTTATACGTAAAAAACAACAAAATACATAAATGCAATTTATTTCTTAAATTCGGGGGTTGGGAGGGGGTCAACTGCCCCTCCAGGCGTGGAAAATGAAAAATTCAGTTTTATATCAAAATTCTATCAGTAAAAATATAATACAGTGGAACCCCGCCATTTGCCCGCTTCGCTATTCGTCCAATTTGTTCAAGTAAAATTCAACTCGCCATTCGTACTTGCCCCGCGACTTGTACGGCGTCAGGGGCTGGCTGGGTTGCCAGTTTGGCTTTTTTTAAGAAAAATATCGAGAAATTGTGCTCATTTTCTACTCGTCTGGAAGTAATTTGTTTGGCGTTTTGGATTTTTTGAACATTTTATTACTGTTTGAGATTTTATTGACAATTTTAACTTTCTAAGGGGGCAGCAAGAGGAAGTGGTTGAAGAACTTCAGAGGAACTTTCTTCTTCAGAGGACGAAAGTAGTGAGGAACGCATTTCCTTTGCAAAAATTAAAGAGCTGTATTACCCCTGCGAGAAAACACAGAGTGGCGGAAAAATGGCATCCCGATAGTGCTGTGGTCAACAGCATTAACTTGTTCAACGACAATGTTATTTATTATTTTAGAAAAATTCTGAACAATCGTCAAAGGCAGATAATATTGGACAGGTTTTTTTGAGAAAGAAACCCAAGATTCTTCTAGGTGCAAAGACAGGAAAAAGAAAGAACAGCAGAAAGGGAGAAAACACCTGAAGGGATGTCACCTGATGTTTTTATGGAAGAGGACTCCTCTTACAACCATTTCTCTTCCACCTCTCAACGTTACACTTATGCCATCAGCTCACTTCAGTACAAGCAAAGTGCAGTTAAATTTTTATTTATCTATAATTTCATTTGTTTTTCATAGGTTTAAATAAGCAACCATCTGAAGGTCTGGAATGGATTAATCCAATTTACATTAAATCTTATGTGAAAAAATGATTCGCCATTCGAACTGCCTACTGGAACGAATTGTGTACGAATAGCGAGGTTTCCACTGTAGTTTTGTTTCAGAATTCTTGGTTTTGCATCAGGTCAACTTACATTTTTTCTACCATAACTCTCATCAGCAGTAATGCTGCTTGAAGAAATTAGTTTGTAAAAAGGAATCTTTTTTGGAGTGCATCAAAATGTTTTACAGACTGCTACTGCAAATTTAACTCAAAAAAAAAAAAAAAAAAACTTTTCATCATAGATAGCTGCGCTGCATCAAATAAAGTTACTTTTACAAAACAAATCACTGTAATTAAAAACTCAAAAGGAAAATGATTTATAACCACTGGAATTTTTTGAAAGTGTATTGAATACAAAAGTCGATAATAGTATATGTTTAATCACCATATTTCCTTTTAGTTACCTGATAAAGACTTTTTCTCACGAGGCTGAATTTGGTGAAGCTGTGCAGCAATGTCGTCTGCAGATGCCTCTTTCACATACTGAGGTAAAAATGATAAAATGCCGATGAAACCTGACAGGAAAATATAAGGTGAAATAGCATTATAAATTGTTTTTCACGCACGCATTTGATATTTTAGAGAAGCAAGAGACTAAAAACGTATTATTTTAGAATTTCGAAAAATATATACTTAAGTTAGCATAAAAGTAGAACATAAATTTGTTATGTATAGTTTCAGGAACATGTGGGAAAAAATCCAAATTATAGATAAAAATTTAAAAAATCGTTTGCATTTTAATTGAGATGAAATGCGCAAGAAACCAAGTGAGAGAAAACAGCATTTTAAGTTTTTGGCTTGCAAAAATTTAAATCCTTTCTAAATCAAAATTTAAAGTAAGGAACTTTTTTTTTTCAGTTACAGTCACAATGAAAGTGCTTCTTCTTGCTTATTTTGTTTAAAAAAATAAACATGTGGTTTATATTCAGTACAGTTACTGTTTCGGAATGAAAAGGTGGCACCTCACACTGTAATAAAATTAATGATAAATCAGTAAATATTGCTTCAATTTTTCTGAAACTTTCAGGGAACATTTTTAAAGATTTATTTTACTGCTTGAGCCTATAAAAAATTTTTTTGGTGTTTTTCAACATTTTTGGGTGCTGGCTCCCCTTAAAAGGGTAAAGTTTTAAATTTAACCCTCTTTCAAAACTCTCCCGCCCCCTTTTTCCATTTGTACTTGAACAACTCTACTGATTTTTAAAACCCAACGCCACTTTATATAGTGACTTAAATTTTAGTGAGCACAATAGTTTAATTGAGGCTGTGAGAAGCAAAGGGATGTGTGTGACCAAAAAACGATTCCGAGAAAAACGCACTCAAAGTTTGGATCTCCTGGGACCTTCAATGTTAATTTTTTTTTTCTAAATCACGTTGAAGCGGAGCACTTGTTAGAACTATCAGTAATATCTCTTGCCCCAGTATAGAATGACGCTTTCCCTATCATTTGCAGGAGTTATCTCCAAATTTACAATTTTGTCACTTACAACCCTTTGCTTCTGGATGCCCCAATTCCATTATATTTAAACGCAATGAAAAATAATAACTTTACCCTTTCTGAAAGTCGACATTTTCACTAAATTCTGTACAATTTTAAATGCAATTACATGCATTCATTTTTATTACATATTGTATTAATAATGGCAACAGTATGTAAACCTCAAAGAACAAGACATGCTCGTGGTATTCAATAGTTATGTTGCTGGTAAACTAGTTATGTGATGATACTTGCAAATGTAAAGTATAATTTAATAAATGCAAGTTATTTCAAAATTAACGTGTAATCTTTATGTAAAATAAGAAATCATAACAAAATGTCTTGCAACTGTAAAATAGTTTTGATGTGCAAAACATTTCTATGTAGTGTGAACATAATTCAATTTAACACAGCTTCTTTAATCATTTGCAATCATATTTCAGGACAGTCTGATAAATGAATTACATCCCGTCATTCGTCCGCCTCGCTATTGGTACAACTCGCAATTCGTACAACTTGTTCAAGTAAAATTCAACTCGTCATTCGTACCTGTTCCTTTAATTCGTACGGCCCCAGGCGCTAGCTGGGTTGCCAGTTTGGCTTCTTTTAAGAAAAAAAAATCGAGAAATTACGCTCATTTTGAACTCGTCAGGAAATAGTTTGTTTGGCGTTTTGGATTTTTTAAAAAATTTCAATACTTTTTAAGATTTTACTCACAATTTTAACTTTTTAAGGCGGCAGCAAGAGGAAGTGGTTGAAAAACATTCTTCTT
The DNA here is from genome assembly GCA_038502835.1 of Octonoba sinensis. Classification (NCBI taxonomy): domain Eukaryota; kingdom Metazoa; phylum Arthropoda; class Arachnida; order Araneae; family Uloboridae; genus Octonoba; species Octonoba sinensis. The sequence continues at coordinate 83,112,371 of CM076605.1, read as the reverse complement.
CAGAGGAGGAAAGTAGTGAGGAAAGCATTTCCTTTGCAGAAATTAAAGAGCTGTGTTATCCCTGCGAGAATACACAGAGAGTGGTGGAAAATGGCATCCCAACACTGCTGTGGTCAACAACATTAATTTAACTTGTTCAACGACAATGTTATTGACCATTTTAGAAAAATTCTGAACAATCGTCAAAGGCAGACAACATTGGACAGTTTTTTTTGAAAAAGAAACCCAAGATTCTTCTTGGTGCAAAAAGAAAGAACAGCAGAAAGGGAGAAAGCACCTGAAGGGATGTTACCTGATATTTTTATAGAAGGGGACTCTCCTCTTCCAACCATTTCTCTTCCTCCTCTCAACATTCCATTAAAACCATCAGCTCACCTCAGTATAAGCAAAGTGCAGTTAAATTTTTATTTATCTTTAATTTCATGTACAGTACTGTACATTTGTTTTTCATATTTTTAAATAAGCATCTATCTGTGGGTCTGGAACGGATTAATCCAAATTACATTTTATCTTATGCGGAAAAATAATTCGCCATTCGTACAACTCGCCATTCGAACTGCCGCCTGGAACGAATTGTGTATGAATAGCGGGGGTTCCACTGTATCGTCAATATAATTTTAAGTCAAATTTAATAAAATATAAACATATTACCTAAAACGACTGAAACTTTTTGAAGCTTCATTTCAACTATTTTCTATTGCAAAACGATACTTGCAAAATGGCGTGCCTTAGAAAGGATACGTTTGTGATGCATTTTATTTATTATTTATTTCATCATTTAATGCGTCGAACTTATATCAATAGCAAGAAAGTTAAACTACTAGTTTTTCCCTTAGCACGTATTTATTGAACTACGTTATCAAATACTTACTCAGTTTCATTGATAACACAGTATCGAATTGTGTGGTACAACTTAGCAATCAAGTTTCCATAAGTGATTTTCTAAATTGAATAGATGACGTTTCAATACATTATTCAAGACAGCTCTTAACCAGAGATTAATTTTCCAATGAGACCAAAGAATGTCGAAACTAATGATTAGTAACATGCGTAGTTACATTAAACAGAAAGTATCTATCTTAATGTTAAAAACCTGTTGATTAATATGTTTCTTTTTTTTAAAACACTCTTTCGATCTTTCAACTAGTAGAAGTTTCCATTACGTATCATTTGCTCTAGGAAAAACTAAACCGATTGTTTGTCAAATAAAAGCTTTAAAATATGTTGTGTCAACAGTAAAAAGTTGTTGAAAAGGATATTTCTCAAGAGAACGCACTGTTGAAGGGAATACCTCTTAAAAAACAATGTATAGTGGAAGTGTAAACTTTTTAAGAGAATGCCCTGTTGAAGAGAAAAGTTTTTAACAGAATACATTGTTGAAGAGAAAACTTTTTACCAGAATACAGTGTTGAAGTGAAAACTTTTTAAGAAATGCCCTGTTGAGGAGTAAACTTTTATGAAAATGCCCTGTTGAGGAGTAAACTTCTTCACATAAGGCACTGTTGAAGGGAATACTTCTTAAAAAACAGTGCATTGTTGAAGGGTAATCTTGAAGGGTAAACTTTCTAGGAGAATGTCTTGTTGAAGAAAAAACTTTTTAACAGAATGCATTGTTGAAAAGAAAACTTTTTAAGAGAATTCTCTGTTGAGAAGTAAATATCTTAAGAATGAATGCACTGTTGAAGAGAATGAAGAGAATACTTCTTTACGGAATGCACTGTTGAAGAGAATGAAGAGAATACTTCTTTACGGAATGCACTGCTGAAGAGAATGAAGAAAATACTCTTCTTTACGAAATGCTCTGCTGAAGAGAATAAGTGCGGTGACGCGTTATTTTGCTTCGAATCAACGTTTCGTAAGTTTATTGATTTGCATTAGCGTTTTAAACTCTTGTTTAAATTGAAAGGGAGCGTTTGTATTTCTAATTTATTCAATAATAATACGTTGGCATGTAAATTTTTATTTATATTTTCTTTACAGGAGAAAGAGTGCAGAAAGGTAAAATTTATGTATAATATGTGATGCAAATGCATTTAATAAAATAAAGTGGTCAATCAGTCGCAATGAGGAGAAATTATCGCTAGTTGAAATATTCAAACAAAACAAACTGTTGTCAAACAGAAAAATTAAAATGTCTAGCAACCTTATTGACCAACCGATGCGAACCTGCAAATCTTTGTCAAACGCTCGAACAGCCGATTTGAGCGCTCTGATTGGTTGAGGAAGCTTTTGATCTGCAGTTCGAAGGTTCAAATCGGTTGGTGAATCCGGTCGAAAAGTTGTTTAAAGGTTGGAGGATTAAATTGAAAAATGTGATAAATTACGGTGGAATATCAAGGGGCAAACTTTAAGTTAATTTAATAATTTTATAAGCCGTAGTAGCCTAGTGGTTAGTATGTTGCGCTTCTATCAGGAAGATTGGGAGTTCGATACTCGACCCGCTGAAGACCCACCATGTACACTTGGGGATACGTGCATGTAAAATACGTGGACCTCGAAATCCCGAGGCAGTTCCTTTGGTACCGGAGGGTGGAGGATTTCCCTTCCCCTCACTTTTAGAGCGAAAAAGGAAGGTGGCGTACTTGTGATGGCGCCATCTGTTTTCATGCAAACACATAACGAGCCAAGTCGTACTTCCACCGTTGTAGTGATCATCCATAAACGGAAGGCGCCCCTTCTTGCTTCAATTCCTGGTCGCTCTACGAAGGGGAGCTTGGATACGCAAGTGGCATTAGAAATAACAACAACAACAATAATTTTATTTATATTAGTGAAAGTAAAACAAAAGTTATTGATATCTTATTTTGCGAGATGAAAACTCATCCTTTCTTCATTATCGTGGTTGATCAAAACTTATTATAAAGCGAAAAACATGACTAATGAGTTTCTAATAAGAAAAATTGGAAGCAGTTAGTTAGAATTATTAAAAAAAAATTGAAACTTTTCGTGCGCCACCATGACAAATTTCCGTACTCCAGTTCCAAGGAAAAACTCAGTGCGCCTCGCTCCACCCCATGATGACTGGATAAAACCAATGTATGATCATTTCCAATGAAATTGACTAATTCACATGCGTACATGGAATTGCAAGACTATAAAAACTTATAAGTCACTTTTTTTGGGTTGGAGGGGAAAAAAATAACAATGAGATGAAGAAAAGAAGGCTTTAAAAATCATTTCGGTCGGTGTAAGAAAGCTAGTCAAGGTTGCAGGTAGGATTTTTTTTTCTCATTATCATCGGCAACAAGCGAGTCCTTGAACTAGGTGAGTCATTCGCTTGTACCATGCCCACTGCAAGTCCCACGCGTGAGCTTTATTAGAATGTCAATCGTGATTTCGAAACTACGGAGTGCGTAGTTATTTCGAAGTGGACATGACAGTCGCAGTTGCAGAAACAATTAGTTGACAAAGTTCGATTACTGTTTCTTCCGTAGTTCAAAATTGAGCGATTGAGCTTGTTTTGTTCTATCAGTTTTACTTCTTTTTTTTTAAAACCAAATCAGCAAATTCTTTTTGCATTTCCAAAAATTCCTTCATTATCCATACTAAAAAGATAGGATTACCAGGTGATATCAAATTAAAGAACATGCCCATGTTCTCCGTTTTGGGATAAAACGTTCTTCTCGAACAAATAATTTTCTCTCGTAATAATCCTAACACTGTAAGAATGTCCCTTTATTCATTCATAAATGTCCAATGGACAAAAACAACAATAACGAGAACAAGTTAACTACGATATCCATACAGACAAGTATGCATGCATTAAGTATTACTCTAAGGACTTGCCTTGAGCGGATCTTTCACTATTTGTCAGAAAGTGATCAGTTGCAATCAAAACCTCCAAGGTTCTAACACATATATACCTGAATTCTTGTGCCTTACTTGTAGCACACATTATCTAAAGAAATGCTTCCGATTTTTTTTTGCAAATATTAAACTTCCAATTAAATATATAAAAATCAAATATTTCACTGCATGGAAGTTTGTCCTACATAATTGTCAGTTTTTGAGAAAATGTCCTCCGTTTTAAATTTAACGTCTGTTAACCTTATGTAAAGCCATTCTTAATATTTCTCTCCAACATTTGGCTCCGTTTGGAAAATTCAACTTTGTCATCGGTCATTTTTAGAAGTTTAATTTGAGTGGGCAGATGGCTATTTTATTTATCGTTAACTAGTCTTAAAAGGAAAGGCAATGAATGAGTTACATAATTAACTGGAGCGCTTGTGGGGGGAGGGGGTTGTGGAACGCTTTGTTGGATACCTTTGTGTCCGGTTCACATTTTTTTGGCTTGAAATAAGAGTTTCTTGTAACAACGAAACACGTGCCTGTAATTTTTATTGCTACGGAGCCGTTCATAAATGATGATACGCTTTTCTCCCATATATTTGATCCCCCTCGCCCCCTTTGTCACAATATGTCACACTTCAGCGAAACCACCACCCCCTTTATCACATGTCACGCTATGTTGAAAAAGATGATGCTACACTTCTTGTTACCCCTCCCCTTGTCACACTTTGTCACAATTTCACGAACCCCCTCCCCTCTCGAAGCGTGACATAATTTATGAGTGATCCCTATGCTATTTTTTACTTTTAAAGGGGTTTTCTTTTTTTGTAATGTTTTATTTTGTTCTATGCATTTTACAGTTGTGCTGATGAGTTTAAGCGAATGATTCTTTTCCAACGATTGCATTGGACAATCGAGTGAGGTGTAACCTGTTTTTTTTTCTTGACAAGATATAAACAGAATCGGTTTTCTCATTAAAAAAAAAAAAAAAGAAAGAAAGAAAGAAAGGAAACCATCAAGAACAGTTGCAACTACCAAATCATCAATAGCAAGAAGCACGTCATTGGACATGAATAATGATTACCTTGGATTTCACGCTTCTTTAAGTTTAGAGGCAAATCCGATTCTGCCAAACGACGAGTGCAATAAAATAGCTCCGGTAATAGGGCAATTATCGGCTGCTCTCAGTGAATAAGCTTTGCTCTCAAATGGATAAAGATCACCCTTTTTTTACCACAAAAGAATAATATAATCTCTGAAACCTTGTACAAGCCAAGTAGCTGAAAATTGTGTTATTGCATCGAAATCAGAGCAGTCATTTTAAAAACTACAGCCTACAGCCAAAGTTATTTGCATACTATGTAATCGCAACGGTTCGCAATTAAATCTGAACATTTATGCTCATCCTTTTCAAACAATGATATAATCTTCTATGTAAACATAAATGGGAGGGGGGAATTTTCTTATGCTTTTTGAATCGTTTCTTTTAAACAGCTTTTCCCTGAAACTATTTGAGGTAATCGCTTCCATTTAGGTACTAAATTTCTCATCCCTCTTAATGAAAATAATTAAATTTCTTACCATCCCTAATGAAGAAACTAAATTTATTCACAACTCTTCTGTAAGAATTGCTCCCATGGTCCATGGATGACCTAAACTTTTAATCCCCCCCCCCCCCGCTCCTTCCCCCACACTACAGAACCAAATATCTCTTCCTACGCATGGGTGAAATATGCTATTTATCACTCTTCATTTTTATAACTAAATTAGTCTATTCCATCCCACTGATACTCCAAAGCTCATGGACGAAATCGATTTTGCTGTCTTCCTCCTTCAGAAAATAAACATTCATATCGTTCTATAGAAGATAACATTTTCCTAGGCAGTGAATAAATAAAACTATGAACACCAGTAAATTTAACTGATGTTTTAATCTTAAATATACATTTAGAATGAAACAAAGCTTTTAAGTCCGGAATGAAGTCAAGAAAGCAGTTATTTGTAATATGAATTAAAAGAAAAAAATATAATATTAATGCGGTGAAATCGAACGTTTTTAATTTCGTTCATTCGAATTTCACTTTTGCGACTTTTTATACATTTTTTGTTATTATTATTATTTTTATTATGAGTTTTTTTCATTTTGTAGTTTTTTTTTTTTTGTTGTTTTGTTATAGATATTACTATAAAATAACATTAAAAAAAAAAAAAAAAAAAAAACAGAAAGAAAAGAATTCATTGGGTACAGAAAAATCATAAAATAGTCCCTTTATATAGAGGTCCGACTGACAACATCTTCATTTTATCTTTTAAGAATTTTTCAGACATTTTTTGCAAATTATTTGTAGGCAAAAAAGGAAACGAAACCTTTTGCTTAAACATACATTCTAAAGTCAAAACAAAGTGCAACAAGTTCTAAGAATTATTTTTCATTTTGTTCGTAGAAACTGACGTCATTAAACATAACGATTTGGAACGAAGGTACTTTCTTCCGTCATGTTTAACGACCGAGCAAAAATTTCTCTCCGCACCTGTCGCAGATCTGGAATCGAAGTGAAGAAGAATAAAAGTCCGACAATGAAATTTCACCATTTCCACCTTACTTCCCGGAAACAGGAAAACTCAACCTTGACAATGGCTATCGACGGAGAAAGATCCTTGAACCCTGGAAACATTCTTACCCCAGTCGATACCGAAAAAAAAAAAAAAAAAAAAACTCATTCATTTCGTTCACTGATCTCACGATTTTGGGAAATATACAACAAAATGGCGTGTTCGACAGTTCGTTACGGTTACGATTAGTTTAATCCATTGAATTATTTCCGATTAAGTTGTGACGTTAAGGGTATATGATGAAAGTATTTGGGTCTAATTGCTTTTAATGTACCATATTGTCTGTTATGAAAAAATGGGATGAAAGTTAAATAAATGATCTTACACGATAATTAAGTAAATTACATTGAATAAAGATATAAAGAGTTCAAACTGCAACTCATTTTAATTCATTAATAGACATTTTTCTTCCGGAAAAGAACATATTTTTTTAAGGAAAACAATTAATTAGTAATAATAATTTAACTTTGTGCAAGTAAACAGTAATAGAAATAAAATTTCACGTTAATTTAAAGCACAAATGAGCATTAAAACGCAGACATATGTTTCGGGATTGCTTGGAATTCCTTTTTTGGAAAAAGGGATTCCAAGCAATCCCGAAACATATGTCTGCGTTTTAATGCTCATTTGTGCTTTAAATTAACGTGAAATTTTATTTCTATTACAATTAATTAGTAGTCAAATTTTAACGTAATCCGTAGATAATACGGTAGAAGAGTTAAGAACACTCCGATCAACATTCTCTTTGAACAACAAACAAAAGTTAATCCTTGCGTTATCATCACCCATTTAAGAAGAAAGCAGGGAACGAAAAAAAAGTAACACTTAAAATAGATTTCTCGAAGTTTCATTTTTATGGACAAACGTCACCAAAATGTTTTTTTTTTTTTTTACGTTCAAATAAACAATCTAAATATACCATAGTAATATTATTCTATTTAAAAATTCAGCAGTAATTTTCATCACTAGAAACTAGGGATGTAACGAAAATTCGGCCACTATTCGGTATTCGGCCTATTCGGCCCTTTTGCCGAATATTCGGCTGGCCGAATAATCATTTCATCACCAAGCCGAATATTCGGCTTAGCCGAATACTGAGTAAGGTCAATATTCGGCCTGGCCGAATAGTTCTGCTACAGTACAAATGTAAAAAAATAAAGAAATTAGTAGATTTTAAACATTTAAAATTGTTTAATTAATTTTTCAATAATTATAAAATTATTGCAAAATAATACATTAGTTTATAGTTTTAAAAAAATAAAAATTAATTTAGAAAAAACTACTTTTTTTAAACCTAGTTTTAGGCTTGACTGAGCAAAAACAGATTTTAAAGTTGTAATATTGTATTTTATATTTAGCATTTGCTCCCAAAGCTGGCAAGAGTTAATTATGATATATGAAAAGTTAATTTTGTTATTATTAACAAAGTGGAAGTCAGACTTTGTTTGTGTAGACTGATTTATTGTAAATATTGGGTAAGAGAAAAATGTGAATGTATAAAAATATATTCCAGTTAAGTGTATTAAATTTTAATAGATCGTTTAAAGATAGGTATGTAAAAAACCCCATAAAATAAAAATATTAACTTTTATAACTTCTAAAATATCTTCATAAAACAGTTTTGAGCAAGGTAAAAGTTCACTAAGCAATAGTAGTTCTTTCATTTGAATTAAATAATTAGTAAAATAATGCTAATTCTTACTACCGATAAAACCTGTAATTTCTATTCCACCTGTGGGTGAAATTCTTAGTTTTCTTACATTCAAAACGATAGAGAAAATAGATTAGTTTTAAATAGTTTTAAACTCTCATACATCAGAGATTGTGTGTAATTGGTGTTTGTCAATAATTTTAAATTTGTCAAATTCTTTCTATCACAACGATTTTCTAGAAATTTTAATATTCGGCGGCCGAATATTCGGTATTCGGCCTAGGACATCGGCCGAATATTCGGCTTCGGCCTAGAAGAAATGGCCGAATATTCGGCTTCGGCCTGGGAGAAGTGGCCGAATATTCGGTATTCGGCTATTCGGCCAAATCACTATTCGTTACATCACTACTAGAAACCTAAATAAATATAAACTTTGTTCTCTAAAGTCATAACAAAACTTTTCCATTCTAATTTTTGAGATTGAACACAACACATCAATCATCATCTACGTAAAAAATCCAAATATTTAAGCATGGTTCACTTGTAAAACTGAAGTTTAATCTTTAGTCAACAAAATCCTTATGAAGGATATGAGACTTGCAAAAGGATTAAATTCTATTAAATTTGTCTATATAGTAATATATAAGCATAAAATGTAGCACATAATTCTTACCTACAAATAAACGATCTTTGGTACTCATTATAAAATATCTAGAGTAAACACACAGCTTGCATTAAATGTATTCATTTCAATTTAAAACGCAGACGATTTTAACGGGCTCAATATATATTAGTAATTTATGCTTTTTGTTCCGCAAATACTATGTAAAAAACAAGCTGATAGAGTTCAATTGAACCGCTATTGGGAAACAAAACCATTATATTCCTATTGTAAACAGCTTTTTATTTTTTTATTTTTTCGAATAAAACGAGCATCACATATTCTGTTGGTTTTTTTTTTTTTTGAAAATATATTAAAATGTTTTGAAAAGGAAAAATATCCTGAAAACCATGAAAAGACAAACTTAATAAATTATTGTTATCACTTAATGATCTGAGGACCGTTTTTTTTGGCGTCAATGAATGTAAAAAATAAATAAATAGATAGATAGGTAAATAAATAAAAGCGTGTTTTTGCTGTTATAAAAGTAAAAGCAGTCAAATGATTTCTTAAAATGTCATAGGTTTAGATTGTTTCAAATAAAGGAGAAGCCTAAAACAATATTTCAGAAACAATATTTAACTACACTGGAATACATCCTAGTGTGTTATGCAAAGCCGCTGTCGTGCTAGGCACAAAAGTCGAATCTGCACTTTGTAGCAAAATTGAGTTTTTGCCACCAGGTGGTTCTTTGTCACTTATTTTACCAATATACAATGTTTTGTGGTCAAAGCAAATGGGATACTTTAGAAAAAAAATCGAAAAAGTGGTATCTAGATCAAATACCTGGTGCAGCAAACTTTAATCGTTAATTTCGGAGTTTTACCTTAGCTGCAGAAACATTTGGCAATAGCAAGGCAGTAACTGTGTCTAAGATAAAAAAATAAATAAACAGGTAAGGAGAAATTACATAGCAAAGTTTATAACAATCACAAATTACAATAAAAAAATTTCATTAAAAAATGTCCATATTTATTCACTCTTGTTAAATATAGCAAAATGTTCCATTTATATATCTTCTAAACTAAAAACACATGCTGAACAATAATTTTGGTAATCTTAAATATACTTGATGTTTTTTAGCACAAAAATAACTTGTTATTTATAACAATACGTATGGAATTTCCTAAAAAGGAAACGTCACCGCACATTTCTGGTTGATCTGTAAAATACGAACCTTCTGACTTTTCGTATCTAAGGCAACGGAACGCCCTCAATTTTTCTTCCATCTTTTTCAGTATCCTCACGCCTAAACATTGCCTCCATTTGTCAATCTTTCGAATGTCAAGAGAAAAAAGATTTCTTTGCCGTTGCCAAAAAAAAGGTAAAGTACCGGTTATTTAGCTATAATATCGTTCCAACAAACTACCGTATATGTGTCGTCTGCTGTTGGGGATGAGTAATTCGCTATTTGACCTGATCACCTGTGTCAGTTGTTACTCGTCACTTATTGCAAAGTAATTTTTGTGGGTGAGGTTCGAATTCTAATCTCAGTATTGGGTTAATAGGGTAAGCACCTTTAACCCCACCATCACCGTTGTTCTCTAACAATCTCATTTCATAATGAGTAATTATTTTTTTTAAATAAAAACTTTTTAAAACGGGAACTAATTAATTATTTACATTATATAGTAAAACCCCTTTAAAAAGCGGGTGTCGGGGGACAAGTTTGGCACCCGCGTTGTCACATAACCGCGGTATAGTAAGACTATACCGCGGAACCACATTACCCAAGCAATACTCATTTTTATTGCATCATTTTTAACTTTATCAATTAGTCGTGCCTTTTCTTCTGTAGTATAATTTTTCTTTTCTTCTTTGATGCCATTTTATTAAGTGTAATTGCTGTGCAAGAAGCACACATCTCAACTGCGCAATCAGTCTATAGGTTATAAACCAAAAGGTGTACATCAGGCCTCTTACAATAAGGCTTTACTTGTTAGTGTGTGTGATAAGGGAATTGGAGCTCTTTGGCTAGAATGTTTGTGTGCTCGGGCTGGTTTTATTTACAAAGGTAAATAAGGAATCACCTTTAAATGCCAATAATAAACGGTGGTTTAAACGTCGGGGGACATGATAGTCACCGCGGTATATCCGATTCCGCGGTATACCGAGGCGCGGTATAACGAGGTTTTACTGTACCTATGTGCGAGTGGATTCTATGGAAAAATATTACAAAAACTTTCCCTATTTTCAATCCAAACATAAACTTTTGCATTTCTGCCTCCAATAATGTAGTTCATGGGATGGGATTGCTAATTCAAACAAATAGACTATTCCAAAAGTGCAAAAAGTCGAACATAAACCACAGCTTTTGGTTTCTGTATGGTTATAGCCGATTTTAAACTTTGCAAAAAGAGAGTTGAACAAGAAGTATATTTTTATCAGGGCAGGAGTCGCGCCAGAAAAAATTCAGGTTCATTTTCGGAACCTTGACAAAATTTCAGTTGATCAAAACGGACCCTTCACAAAATTCCGAGCTACCAAATCGTACTTTTTACAGAATTATTAAATAAGCGGCAAAAAAATAAGGTTTTTTTCTTAAATCACTACAGTGGCATCCACTATAGTTATGTTTAATGTGATCACATGGGGACGAAAATGATTTGATACAAAAATCAAGCCAAGCCTTTCCAATTAAAATAAAAAATACTTATTTTTCACACGTAACGTTTTTTCTAAAGAACAAATGTAGTCGAATTGATTTGCAATATTTGAGTTAGACGACCCTCTATCGATTAAAGAACAAATCATCAAAATCAGTTCATTTAGTCAAAAGTTATGGATGAAAAAACAAAACAAAAAAAAAACTACATTTCTGCCCATGACTTTTTTTCTAATTATCGAATATGGTCAAACGAAGGTACGGAACCTATGGGAAACCACATTCGATCGATTGAAAAAAGAATCATGAAAATCGGTTAATCCGGTGAGAAGTTATGAGTGGACAAACAAACAAACAAACAAACAACAAAAAAAAGACATACATACAGTATGAATGTATAACCTCCTTCCTTTGTAAAGTCCGTTAAAAATAACAGAGTGATAATAATCAACGGCAAAATGTTATTGCTGGAAAAATTTCTTCTTTTTCACATCAGCAAGTAAATACACTGTCGATTTTCGCAAAGTTACCTTACATGTTGTTGAAATAAAAACGTGTTGTTGAAAGGGTATTTAGCAAAAAAATGATTGTAGCAAAAAAAAAATATATTATAAGAATCAGTAAATTTTTGTCTTAAAAAGAAAATAAAGAAAAAGAATTACGGATTGTTGATATTCTGCTAATTTTTATTTTTTTCTGCACACATCGACGCAAATTCGAAGCGCCTGCGTCATCTGAGCATCTAAACACCTTTTCTGACCAGTACTTTAAGAATATAATATACGAACAGGAAAAAATAGTTCATTTTTTCCCCAGCGTTTGCTGATTTAAGAAAAGTAATCTCTGTAACGATAACAATAAATGAAGTTGTGATTACAAAAACCGATGGGTTTTCATTTCAATGCATTTTTATACAAGCGGACTGGACTTGGCGGTTTCGATAACATAAAACGACTGATAACATTAACCGCGATCACATAAAACGGAGTCCACTGGATATGTTTAAATTTTGTATTTTCGCAAAAATATTTGATTTTTCACGAAGATATTTTTTAAATTTACAAAAAAACGGACCCTGGAAATGCTGGATCGACCCCTGATAAGAAAAGAGGAGGGAGCGGCGGAGCATTTGGCATGATAAATGATGATGTGCGATATTGCGTAAAATATAGCACTCACGCACACGTATTCTGCTGCAAGGAGTTGAGTGAAACTTAATTTTAATGATGATGGGGGAATAGATGATGCGCAATGAACACGCAATCAGCAGAAGGAAAGAGTGGGTTAATTAGTTTAAGCAAATGGCACTGATGGATTTCCGTTTTTAATCAATTGTCTTGTCGAGCTCCGTATCATAGGTGACTCAGCTGAAAAGTCGATTGCGGTTCTCATTTTTTCATATAAGGCTCTATATGTGTCAGTGGTAACCTTCCGTGGTACCATGCCACCGGTCCGGGGCTCGATTCCCGGGCTGGGCAGGGTCGACTCAGCCACGGGTGATTCTAAGCGAAAAACATTTTTCTGTACTTCACATAAGATTTCCGGAAAAAGTATGCGCCCCAATTTAAAATTAAAACTATATACTTAGGTAATACCAGAAGTCATTTCTTTTCCGGAAAAAGTTATTGTATTGAAAGTTTTTTAAAGTAGCACAAAATATTTTGCTTGTCTGAAGGTAGAAAGAAAAGCACAGATATTAATTGTCAAAGAAATCTTAAGATTAATAAATTTAAAAAAAAATTGAAATTCCCCTCCCACCCCCACCCATAACAGGTGTTTGAAAATTTTCGAAAACGTCAGAGAATTTCGGATCAGAATCACCCATGGACTCGGCCTTTCATCCCTTCAGTGGGTTCGAGAAAATGAGGACCGAGCATGCTTGGGAACTAGACACTGGGGGTTCCGCGTCAGGCCGGCCACTTGACCGGAACACCTGCTTCTGCATCCCAGGGCCCTCGGTCTCGAAAATTGGGATATAAACACAATAGGCCATGCCCCCTAATAAGCCGCTGAGTTTAGAGCCTTTTCTGTGTTCGGGCCTTTCAAAAAGTTTATAATTCCAATCGTGATTTTACTTCTTCAGACACGTCATTTCGAATTTTTAACGGGAGGAGCGAGGGTATATTCTCCTCGTATTTTTCATTAAAAACCCTGAGTGGGTTCTGCATGTATACAATATATATACAGTGAAACCTATGTACGTTATTTATATTATAGTAAAAATACATAATTTTTCAAAATGGCTGCATCAGATAGAAGAGAAAAATAGAAACTCATTTAAAGAATAAAAGAATACTCATAGTAATTTTCCCATATGGTTAACTTACAGAGGGGTTTAGGTAAATTTTATATTGATATTTCATCTGTCCAGACAAATACTGGTCTGACATTATAGCATAAAAATATCCTGGAGAAGTTATTTTAGTTTTTTTATCTATGAAAAAATAGATAATCAAATAATTATGAGTAATAATTAGGCGGTCAATTTACGAAAGTTTTTTTTATGATACTCCCATCCAAATTTGGCGTACAAAAGTGGTCAAGGTAGACAGGTGGTCAAGTGACAAAGGTTTCCTTATATTAAATATTATAGGGAGAATGCCTTTCCTGACAAAAATGGTCAACTTAGACTTAGTGGTCAGCTTACAAAGGTGGTCAACTTTACTACAGGTTTTACTTTATATATATATATATATATATAAATACATGTAGCATGTAGGAATTCTTATAAGTCACGTGCCCCTTCTGTTTAAGCTAAGAATTTTGATTTTGTCCGTGAAAAAGTGATATAATATACAACCACAGAATATCATTCCCATCGTAACGTCCGAATGGGCAATTCCTATATAGGTAGAGATTCGCTTTGTGTTTCTAATGTTCTTGAGTTGAGATGAAGCGTTGAATTAACTCCGAAGATGACACTCTGCTATGGATGCAATCTTTGGTCCATTGACCTAAAAAGGAAGAGAGGGGAACGCAAACGACCTCATCGCTCAACTTCTGTAACCGTGTTCACGTTCGCTGGAAAAAGCGCAGAATCTTCCAAATGATTGATGCCCATGTTCCAAAATATACGCCCCCGCCTGTCAGTACTGGAACAATTTGGGAGAATGCTAGTGTGTTGACTTTGAAAAACTATAGAACACTATTTTATTGAAGTGGAACATCTGTTTCGGATTAAAAAAGAATCTTGTGGAGGGTCATATTTCACAAGGAAATGAAATATTTTATCGGTAAATAAAGCATGTAACAAGTTCCGTGATTAATTGGAAAAGGGTAGGGCTACACAGTAAAAGGTGAATAGAGAGAAATTGATGTTCTAGCAATTAATAAAACTCCATGTTTGCTGCTAATGGCATGATATGGTATAACCTCCTGAGACCCGAGCAAAATAAAATACACATATTCTCTCAACTGTTAGTTTTTCTGAACAATTGGGCATTAAAAGTGATGTTTTTCAAAAAATTCATAAACTTGAATTTTCAAATTTTTCTGGGGGGCACATCCATTTGAATGTATGTTGAGGTCATAACTACAGTAGAACTATGCAATACTTACACAAAAATAGATAAGCAAGAAATTTTATTCATTACTTATAATCTAAGAAAAGAGATCAAACTTGTATAAAAATCCTAGAACGATATTTAAAAAGGAAAAATAATGTGAAAATCAAGACAACCGCGAGAGCGCCGAATTCCGACTTGACTCGTGTTGTTTGCCATATTGTAAAGAAATAAACTACCGTTTCTGAATTCTCAAAGTTAAAAAGTGATTTCCTATTCCACCTTTATAATTCCAGTCAAGGTCTTGCTTGCTAAAATAAAATCTGTCACAACAGAGAGAAAAAGCAAAACATTCATTTTATTGTATGCCAGGTCTCAGGAGGTTATCTCAGTTGTTTGAGAAAATTATTTTTAATAAATTATTTTAGATTTTTTTTTTATACAGTCAGAACTCGATATTTGGTCACCCACATAT
Organism: Octonoba sinensis; assembly: GCA_038502835.1. Lineage (NCBI taxonomy): Eukaryota > Metazoa > Arthropoda > Arachnida > Araneae > Uloboridae > Octonoba > Octonoba sinensis. Next base: position 83,097,074 of record CM076605.1, on the reverse strand, counting down.
AAGGTCATTTTTCTAAAGTCCAGGCTCATTGAATATCAAATGTATATGACTCTGTTATAAGCCGCCTGGGACGCCGCTTATAAGGTCATTTCCGTGGAGTTCCGAGGGGTGACCTTATATCGAGGTCTGACTGTACATATTTGGGATTGATAAAGCACAAAATTAAAAGATTTGCTGCCGATTATTTTTCGTTTTGACGACAACTCCCCCTGGTTTTGAGAAATATAATGTATTTTTTTTTTCATGTGAGTGTGTGCCCTTTTGGCTGCTTTTTTATATACGAGTAAAAAAGTATCCGACCTTTGGCCGAAGGAAAAAAAAAAGGCGTATCTAGAGCATTGGAAACCTAATCACCTTCAAAGTAGTCTCCACAGTTTGACTCCACACACTTCAACCCAGCGTTGCTGCCATTGTTGGAAGCATTCCTAGAAGTCCTCTTTCGAAATGGAGTTTACCTGTCATTGCAGTCATAACGTCTTCTCTTGTCAAATCGTGTTCGTTTCCATGGCCTCTTGAATTTGGAGAACAGACAGAAAGTCGCAGCGGGTCATATCAGGAGAGTAAGGAGCTTGTTGAACTACATGAGTTTGGTTTTTCTCCAAAAAAAGTCTGCATCGAGTGCGAGGAATCTGCTGGAGCATTGACGTAATGAATACGCTGACCATAACTCAGGTCTATTGCGCAACACAGCATCACGTAGGCGACGGAAGACATCCTTGTAATACTGTTTGGTGTTTGTTTGACCTTGCCTGAGATGCGTACTCGTCGTGTACCACCTCGCGGGAGTTAAAGAAAGCAGTCAGCAACACTTTGACGTTGCTGCAAACTTTGCTGACTTTTCTTGGCTTTCGTCAAAAAAGTTGGGTTTTCACCAACCAGACTCCAGCGATTCAACAGGCTGCTTACTCTCATGATATGGTCCCCTCCGACTTCCGGCTGTTTCCCAACTCGAGGTTATTGAAAGGAACGCGATTTCAGACGAGGCAAGAGTAAAATATATGGAGAGCAAGAGAGTAAAATATAGACGAGTAAAATATTTAAGGCTGTAACGACAGCCGAGCTAAACTCCATTCCTAAAAACGCTTTCTCGAAATGCTTTCAACAATAGCACCATCACTGGGATAAGTGTGTGGAGTTTCAAGGAGACTATTTTGTTGGTGATTAGGTTTTCAACGCTCCAGGTATGACAGTTTTTTTATTCGGCCAGAGATCGGATACTTTTTTAACAGACATCGTTTTTACTGAGTAGGCAGTTCCCTTTGCTCCCTTCTGTACAAATTTGAATGGTCCTGGGAACTGTACTACGTCAGAGAAATCGTTAAAATTTCGGAATATTACGATTTTACATAAAGAGCCGTGTTATAAAGGTGATCAATGTGTTGATGCTGTTGTAGTGTTTAGTGCTTTGCACCTAAATAAATAAAAAACCTAACTAAATAGCTTCGTGTACAGAATTTGATCTAAGCACTATTTAAAAGTGCTTAAATGAAATTCTGTACACCAAAATGAATCAGTAATAACAAACTGCTCAACCAAAGAAGAAAAATTAACTCTGCTCTGTTCCACAAACAACTGAACAAAAAGGAGAAAATATATATTTTAAATTATAGAAGTTTCTTGCTGTTTTTTAATTTTTTTTTTCTTTTTTTACGAAGTTAGAACCATTAATAGCAATAAAAATTGCAGACCCGTGTTTCGGGATTACAAAAAACTAGTTCTTGCTTTCCAAAAGGTGGGCCTTAGGAAAAGCTTAAGCTACATAGTTATGTACAACATTTACATAGCAACAAGCTACATAGTTATGTAGTACATTTTTTGAGGGGGGGGGGTATGCTGTAAATCACTGCACCAGGTGAAACCGTGTTAGGAATGCCATTGCTAACACTGCTTTCTGCCTAGACAAGATAAAAAAATTTTTTTTTACTTCTGTAGCCGTATTCGTAGTTTTGGCACGTTTGAAAGCATTTTTTATGATGATTTTATAGTACTGAAAGTTGTGATTTTCCTCGCACTTAAAATCTTTAATTCACATCGTTTTTTTTTCTTTTTTTAAAAATCTTAATTTACATATTTTATCCCATGTATGAATTCATGGTTCCGATTAAGAAAACACCTTCGTTTACTCCAGAAAAACATAAAAACGTCATCTCAATTCCAATTTTTTTTTATCTCAGCCCAAGATACCACAATCCTAGATTACACACTACAATGAGAACACTTCGCACAATTGCTACCTGATCGTTTTCTCCATTGGATGTCCCGAATACGGGGTTAAATGCGTGTCAGCAGGAACAAATCGACGCAAAGGATTGCAATTCATGTAACAAAAAAAGAAAAAAGGAAAGCTTATTGGGTGTTTGATGACAGGTTAGAGGCAGCTCCGGTCGAAAGTTCTCATTTCCATCTGAAACCGATATTGTCGAATATCGTATTATGATTCTACAGGGAATTGCGTCGTGTTTTTGCCTAAAAATGGTTTACGAGTCGGTTTGAACATATGAAAAAAGATATAGGGGGTTGAGAGGAGGGGAGGGGCGAGGGGAGGAAAGAGCAATCATGAGTAAAATATTTCGTGAAGGGGTGGCAGGAAAATTTAGAAAGCTAGTTAATTAGAACCAGAGGTCGATCCAGCATTTTTTTACATTGTTCGTTTTTTTGTGAATTTTAAAGATATTTTTGTGAAAAATTAAACAATGTTGTGAAAATTGAAAATTTCAACATATAGTGATGAAATGTTTTATTGTTATTTGTCAGTTTTATAAAAAATAATGGTGTGAAAAGTAGGGATGTAACGAACAGTGATTTGGCCGAATACCGAATATTCCGCCATTTCTTCCAGGCCGAAGCCGAATATTCGGTCCTTTCTTCAAGGCCGAATATTCGGTTAGGCCGAATACCGAATATTCGGCGGCCGAATATTAAAATTTCTAGAAAATCGTTGTAATCGAAAGTATTTGGCAAATTCAAAATTATTCACAAAGTCAAACACCAATTACACACAATCTATGATGCATGATTTAATTCCGTTTGTTAAGAATTTAGAACTATTTAAAATTAATCTATTTTCACTATTGTTTTGAATGTAATAAAACTAAGAATTTCACCCACAAGCAAAATAGAAATGACAGGTTTTACGGTAGTAAGCATTAGCATTATTTTACTAATTATTTAAGTGCAATGCAAGAAATACTAGTGCTTAGTGAACTTTTACCTTGCTCAATACTGTTTTATGAAGATATTTTAAAAGTTACAAAAGTTAACATTTTTATTTTATGGGGTTTTTTACATACCTATTTTTAAAAGATCTATGAAAAATTAATGCACTTAATTGAAATATGTTTTTACTAGCTGATCCCCGCAGAACATCTGCTGGCTTATAAATTCAACAATCAAACTTTTAAGAATGATCGCTTGATATAAACCAACTAAGGTGTTGCCACTCCAAAGAATCGGAAATTAAAAATGGAGCTATAAATGGAATTTGTAAGAAACACAAATAAATTTGTTAAAGCCCCTATAAGTAATGATAATAAATAAAAATATGTTACTTTTTAATGCTAATCATTAAACAAAGTTTTAAATATCGTTTTACCGTAGTTTGATTTTTTCATGATGTCAATATCGTACCGTATCGCATAATTTTATCGTAACCCTCCACGTTAAGATAAAATCGTAAAAAACGCTTTAAAATTCGAAAGGCTTAGGAAAAGATCGCTAGCTATAAACGGGAGACTGCTCGCTCGATATAAACAAATTGCGGTGTTGCCACTCCAAAGAATAGGAAATTAAAAATTGAGTGTTGAGTGGAAATATATCGTATCGTACCGAACCATTTAATCGTAACTGGTCCACGTTAAGTGAAATATATGTTTTTATTTTCAAAAACCCCAATAACTTATGCTATCTAAATATTCATGATATATTCTGGGCTTTTCACATTTCTCTCTAACCCAATATTCACAATAAATCAGTCTACCTAAACAAAGTCTGGCTTCCACTTTGTTAATAATAACAAAATGAGTTTGTCATATTATCTATTATAATTAACTATTGGCAGCTTTTGGGAGCAAATGCTAAATATAAAATACAATATTACAACTTTAAAATGTGTTTTTGCTCAGTCAAGCGTAAAACAAGACTAAAAAATACTAGTTTAATCTAAATTATTTTTATTTCTTAAAACTATAGTGGACTAATGTACTCATCTGCAAGAATTGTAATACAATTTTAAATGTTTAAAATCTACTAATTTCTTTATTTTTGTACTTATTTACTGCAGCAGAACTATTCGGCCGAATAGTCCATCAATATTCGGCCAGGCCAAATTTGACCTTACCCAGTATTCGGGAAGGCAGAATACTCGGCCGAGGGGCCGAATAGGCCGAATACCGAATAGTGGCCGAATATTCGTTACATCCCTAGTGAAAAGTATGATTTGGAAACTAGGAATTTTGTGAAGGGTCCGTTTTGATTGATTTGAGTTTTGTGCAGGGTCCATTTTGATTAATTGGAATTTTGTGAAGGGTCCATTTTGATTGATTTGAGTTTTGTGAAGGGTCCATTTTGATTAATTGGAGTTTTGTGAAGGGTCCATTTTGATTGATTTGAGTTTTGTGAAGGGTCCATTTTGATTAATTGGAATTTTGTGAAGGGTCCATTTTGATTAATTGGAATTTTGTGAAGGGCCCATTTTGATTAATTGGAATTTTGTGAAGGGCCCATTTTGATTAATTGGAATTTTGTGAAGGGCCCATGTTGATTAATTGGAATTTTGTGAAGGGCCCGTTTTGATTAATTGGAATTTTGTGAAGGGTCCATTTTGATTAATTGGAATTTTGTGAAGGGCCCATTTTGATTACTTGGAATTTTGTGAAGGGCCCATTTTGATTACTTGGAATTTTGTGAAGGGCCCATTTTGATTAATTGGAATTTTGTGGAGGGTCCATTTTGATTAATAAGAATTTTGTGAAGGGTCCATTTTGATTAATTGGAATTTTGTGAAGGGTCCATTTTGATTAATTAGAATTTTGTGAAGGGTTCATTTTGATTAATTGGAATTTTGTGAAGGGTCCGAAAAGGACCTGAATTTCCTATGGCGCGACCCCTGAGAACGAAAAAAAGCGTAATGATTTAATTTAAATAATTAATGACCGCACATTGATCCTAAATCTAACGCTGGTTAGTGCAAATTTGCGATGGAAATTTAATACTGTAAGTTATTATAATAGTATTTCAGAGTTATTAGAAAACTATGTAAGAAAAATGACTTAGTAGAATTCCAACTTCAATCAAATGAACTTTAGTGAATTGGATCTCTATTATCCAAATCGAATTATTGAACTAGATGAAAACAAAGAAACTGATAATAATAATAGTTCATAACACAGAAGATTGAAATCGGAAAAACAACAGCACGCAAAGTGGTCAGCGGCGTCTGTTGTTTCTTTCTTAGTCTCATTTTCCTTAAGGGGGGGGGGGGATTCGTGTAGAGGTCTCAAAAAAATTTTGAAAAAAATCTTCATCGATTCTACAACTATTCAATAATACACCCTGAAATTTTCAAAGCAAAATTCCAAGTCGTTTAAAAGTTATAAGCATTTGAGCAGGTAGTCCCTCATTCATGAATGACCTGAAGGGTATTAGAGGGACAGAAGAACGTTAGCAGATGTCCTTTTATTTCTTTTAACAATTGAGACCTCGGATAGAAATTTCTATAAGTATTAGTATCTATATGTAAATTTTTAAAAAATGGTTCATTACTGCCTTAAATTTACCTTCACTACCACTCTTTTTTTCAAACGCGTTTTTCTCGAAACTTCTTTTTTCGAATTTGCGTACACTCTAGCTCGCATAGTTTTGGATCAATCCTTATCAAATTTAGCACCCATTTTCTTTATATATACACGCTTTAGTTGAACCAGAATCATAAACATATCTTTATTTTGACTTTTTTTACTGTAAAATAGAGAGCAAAAAACCGTAAAAATCGTACTTAATTTTCCTGTTCTAAAATAAATAGAAATTTTAAAATTTTTGTGATCATTTTAGTTCAACTAAAAGAGACACTTATAAAAAAGTAAATTTAAAAAAAATTGATTTCAGATAAAAATTGTGACCTTCAGGATGTACGCAAACTACCGATTCGGGTGGCGGCTTACAGTGTGCAGCAGGTGATATCTCCGGGATTTTTCAAGAAAAATGTTTGAAAATTTAAGTAAATGTTCTTCGATATATCTATAAAGTTACCTCAAAATCTCAATAAAATATATTTATTCTTTATATGTTAAAAAACAATTTCATGAAAATTGCTCTTGATGCGCCGTCCTTACACCTATTTCTCCCCTTAAAGCGCTGTATCGTCATATTTAACATAATTGCAGTAAAACTCCTTCTAACAGACACCCCTCTTATGTGGACAGTTTTTAATTCCCCAGAAGCAAATCATTGAGCCTATGTTCCGCTGGTGTCTGTTTTAGAGGAATTTTACTGTATTAAACGTGTGCTTTAATTTATGTTTCATATTTTTTTTCCTAATTACTGGATTTATCCAATTATCCGAATTGGATCGCCTCTCAATCGATTGGGACAGTTGCAGGTCTACTGTTGCGAAAAACACACCGAAATACATTCAAATCGGATCAAAAAGGAAAAAAAAAGAGGGAGGGGTCACTTTTGAAAATCATTCACTAATACTAAAGAATGTCAAAAACACCTAAATGCAATTTCCATTGTAAATGTGTACTAAACAACAATAAATTTATCTGTCTTGACAAAAGTAATCATTTAAATTTTATTTTTCATTTATTTGCCCCCTGCCCACACTCTTTCTATTTAGAAATATGCTTTATAATTTTTTGAGGTGGAAAGGAGTCCCCGTGAGGGTGCGCGGCTGTAAAAAAAATAATTCTGCGTAAGTGATGATACATTTCAAGCAATTATAAACAAAAGCTTTAAATATTATGTAAAACAGGTGTCCTTTACTGGGGGGGAATATATAGGAATACTAAGAAACAAAGAATAAACTTTTATGAAAGGAGTTTGTAGCAAACACATTTTACACGGGCCAATTAAGATCGTTTACGTCCAGTAAAAAATCAGACCTTTTTACAGGCCTCTCATTTCCAAATTTTCCATGGAGACAAAGGGTATATATCCAATGCATATTATAGGTAAAAAACAACAAAATACATAAACACATTCATAAATACACATTGTATTTCTAAAAGTCAAGGAGAGGAGCAAATTCACCCCTGCCCTCCGATCGTTCAAATGACGGGCTTGCCTTTTAATTTGTATTGAAAGATAATGAGCTCCTATAAATGTTTAAATTTATATGGCACACACTTAAACAGTGGCGGTCCGACTAGGTCTAGGTATATAAAATAAATAAGGAATTGTTACTATAAAAAGGCGATTGAAAAGTAACTTTAGACACATTTATTCTGTAAAAAAACGAAACGTGTGTAAAATGTATCTTCCTTGCACTTTCAACGAAGAAGGAGTCAGAGCATCAATAGAAAGTGAATCAGAGAAATAAATACCAAACCCGCCACTACATTTAAGAAAAACCCTCAGAGCCGATGGAAACTCATTACCAGGAAATTCCTCCATTTTGCGAATGCAAATTCTGGTGCTGCCATCTAGTAGAAACTTATGATAATAAATACTTCTGTTAGGAAATCAATAATTGTAAAATAAATAAATAAATAACCAAAAATAAGGTAAAAAAAATTACAGTGGGTGATAAATTAAAAGGACTTCTAAAATACTTTTGAAACATGTATACCATAATTAAAATAAACCTCTCAACATCATATCGCAACTCAGATTAAATTTTATAATCTTAAAGAATGTTAAACTTTATACGGAACTTGCAAGGCAAGATTTAAAAATTCGTTCAAAAATTTAAAAAATATATATTCACAAAAAAGGAATTTAAAATATCTAGCATAATTCTTACTTCTTAATTTTCCAAGAATTAAACAAAACCAAGTGTTAATTGCCTTCACACCTTCTTTTTTAAAAACATTTCTTGTGCATTTTATTTAATTGTGTAGTAAGACTAAATGTCTCATATTTGGCAACCTTTTTCACTCTTTTAAGTAATTTTTACCCTGCAGGGCTTCTAGTAGATACGTTCTGAGACATCATAGATGTATGAGAGCAAAATTTACTATGTGTACAAGTTTTTATTTAAATATAATATAACTAGCTGATCCCCGCAGAACATCTGCTGGCTTATAAGTTCAACAATCAAACTTTTAAGAATGATCGTTTGATATAAACCAACTAAGGTGTTGCCACTCCAAAGAATCGGAAATTAAAAATGGAGTTATAAATGGAATTTGTAAGAAACACAAATAAATTTGTTAAAGTCCCCATAAGTAATGATAATAAATAAAAATATGTTACTTTTTAATGCTAATCATTAAACAAAGTTTTAAATATCGTTTTACCGTAGTTTGATTTTTTCATGATGTCAATATCGTACCGTATCGCATAATTTTATCGTAACCCTCCACGTTAAGATAAAATCGTAAAAAACGCTTTAAAATTCGAAAGGCTTAGGAAAAGATCGCTAGCTATAAACGGGAGACTGCTCACTCGATATAAGCAAATTACGGTGTTGCCACTCCAAAGAATAGGAAATTAAAAATTGAGTGTTGAGTGGAAATATATCGTATCGTACCGAACCATTTAATCGTAACTGGTCCACGTTAAGTGAAATATATATATAGATACCCCTTGTCTCCCTTGGAAATTCTTGAAATGAGTCCTCATTGGAGTTAATTAAACCAAAAAGACATTGAAGTTAAAATGGTGAGACAACACCCCCCACTTCACCTTCACCACTGATAATTTTTATGTCACTTGACCTTTTTGCATAGCCTATTTCTGTGAACTAAATTGATTCTTTGAAACTCTGCAATGGGTGCTTGAAATTTTTATTGAAACTTTTTTAAAATCAAATTTGCAATAACAGCAAAATAATGTCATTTGCAGACATGTACATGACGTGACCACCTTATGATGCACAAAATTGTAAAGACATTTATTTCTGGGAAATAAGAAATTCTTTTCATAATATGACAGCAGTTGTGCTTTGGGATACAAATCACAGCCATAGCGAAAAATTTATCTTATGCATCTGAGTAATTAGTTGAAAATTGCTTTTATTCTACATCCTTGTTAGAAAATGTTAAGAAATAATTAATATGTAGTTTTCTTTTTGTTTGGAAAGTGGTTAAATGGTTGAGAAAAGGGGAAAAAAACTTATCCAGTGAAGATGCACTAAAAAATGCAAAAGCCAAATGAAATAATGCTTGCTGGTCTCCCTCACAATGGTGCAGAAAGGTTTTCAGCAGCAGGGTGTAATACAGTCGAAATTGGTTATTGTTTACCTGGATTTAACAAGGGAAATTAAAATAAATTATTGATTTAATGTTTCAAGACCTACATAAAACTCAGTTATTACAAGCTTAAATCAGATTTAGCAAGTGTTTTCTCATGATGTCTTCAAAATGGTCTATTTGGAAACAAGTTTCATTAAAATTTTGATGGAAGAAGAAAGAATTTTGAAAAAATGGATAATGGCACAAAGAATATTGAAATTCGGAGAAAGTATTGCTTATCTTTCCCAACAATTTCAATGCCTAGAGTTGAAAAAAGAAATCAAGCAACACCAACCAGTTTTCTGTCTTGCACTATAAATGGTGAAAAATGGAAAGTGTCCTTTTTTAAACTATCATTTCATTATTAAATTCATTTTGATTTGCAATTAGATTTGGATTTCTTGTAAACCTGGCTATCATGAACACTCGGACAGGGCTCCCACCGCCTTCACACAATTCGGAGCAGGTAAAATGCCCTTTCTGTATCAGTTTGGAGCAGAAGAATTTAACTTTTGTATCAGTTTTGAACGAAAGAAATCGACTTTTGTATCAGTTTTGAACGAAAGAAATCGACTTTTGTATCAGTTTAGGAGCCGAAAATATCAAATTTGTACCATTTTTTGAGGATTTTTTTTCTTTATTTTTTAAATATTAAATGGCTGTTTTAAAGCAATGTCATTTTCATACATCAAGGGTAAGAGCAGTTTCAAGTCTTCAAATGATAGGAAATGTAAATGTCAGTCATCCTTCAAAAACTGAATAAGATTATTTCAAAAACTGGATTATATTTATATTTCTTATAAGAAATTATTCATAACCTATTCAAAAAGTAAGACTAATGAAATCTATATCCCTTATAAAGGTGTTTTTCAATACTTTCTCAAGAAACAGATTATTTTAAAAAATGTTCTGTTGTTTTTTTTCTTCTTCTAATGATTAAGAATAGCTGGAAGAAAGCTTAAAATTTTCTTCTTTTCAAAAATCATTACATTCTCTCTTTTTTGTTTAATAGCTAAAACACTATTCTTAAAAGAAAATAAGCAAAAACTAACTAATATGAAAGGTTAAACTGTTTAAAACTATTTATCATTACTTAAAATTTGTTTTTTAAATGGTACTTATTTACGTATAACCATTGTGACTATAGTAACAGTAAAATTTTGATTGAATTAAATATAATTTCATATTTTATCAAAAAATATATTTGAACTCGATCCTATTTTCTACCGGCAGTAATATTTATTATTTTTCTGATTAAGAAATATTCCTTTAAATTTCAATCCTAAATGCTCACTTATATGCTTTGGAAGTTTTTAATGGCACTAAAAGTAAATTGTTGGGTTTCATAATTTTGCAGCAAGAAAATACAAGAAGCAAATTATATTTTTCAGTTCTATAATAGAAAGGCAATACGTATGTATTTCTTATTATAGGTTGATAATTTAATGTCTAGTTATTTTTTTTTCTAACAATTTATCTTTACATCTTTAAAAAATTGTGTAATAGTTACAATTAAATTTTAACAGTCCTAGGGTTACAGCAATTGGATGCTGAAAGAAACTAAAGTGAATTAAAAGAAAGAGGAAATGCATGATAATTTCATAACTTTCAAATCTAGTTAAAAAATTGAAACTTTAAGCAAGAGTATTTTTATGAGGTCGTTCATCCACAGTGAAATTTCTATTTCTTCTAATACTATTGCTTAACATATTTGCTAAAGATCATCAATTCATTAAGATATACATGCTTTTTTTAATGATTTTCTAACTTAACTAATTTTTTTTTCTGAGTGTGTTCTTTGTATTTATCTTTTTAATTGCTTGTGGTTATATGGTATAGATTATAGTGCTTAAAGAGTAATGAGAAAAGAAAAAAAAGCTGCAATTCAATGCTTAATTTTACAGCGTTTAAAAGTCTATCTCTAAACACTTTCGGGAACAAATATATACAGTCGACGCTCGATATAACGACCATCTGCGTCCCACTGAAAAAGGTCTTTATAACGAGTGGTCGCTATAAGAGGTAGAATTTTCTAAAAAAGATATACATGCATCATGCACGTCCCGTAGTTCCATTAAAATTGGTAATTTTTCAAAGATTCGAACTAAATGGTAATTTTTTTTTAATCATTGGAACTTTTAAAAAATATCAGTGCAAAATATTAAACATATTTTAACCTAGAAAATATAGGAAGAAAATAATACATGCTTATTTCTGGAAGCAAAACTTCTGGTCTGACATGACACCTGGCACTGACAGCATGACCCCTCTTATTTCAGAGAATCGACCCTTGCAAAACTATTTGATTCAAACGACAAACTACCAATATGGTCCTGCCATACATCTGTCAACCCCTTTTCCCGGAAATTCCACCGTTTGCTCCCCCTCTATTCTTTCCCTACCATGATAAGTGGTATTCCACCCCCCTGACAAAGTTGGACTGAACACTGAAACTCCATGCAGCTCTCCGCACACTATAATCAAGCTACAAATTTGGAAACATGCTGTATTTGAAAAAACACCAGAAATACTGTTCGCTGAATTTGGTCGCTGTATTGGATTGGACGATATAGAACGGTCGTTATACCGAAAGCACATTAACATAGAATTCATAGGGATAAAGTTGGGACTTATACCACTGGTCGTTATAATGGAAGGGTCTTTATAATGTGTGGTCGTTATAACGAGCGTCGACTGTATTTTCAAACAATGTTTTTATTTAAAATAAAAATACATCTTATTTATTTACTTTGAGAAGAAACATTATAAATAGTTGAAATGAAGAAAATCCGATCGTTGTAGCGGATGCAAAAAGATTGTAGAACGTATGCACTCCTTTGCTTACACGTGGAAAGTAGGCTTAAGGAATTTTTACGAATTGTTATAATGGAGCATTAATATTTTTAACATATGTTCTGTTATTGATTTTTCACATTGATTAGTATTTCCTAAACATTAGAATAGAAAACACAAAGTGCACTGAGGGAAAACGCCAAGTTTATTTTTTCCATGTTCTATGAAATTTTAAACTTTTTTATCTATTCCAATAAAAATTTACTAAATAAAATGTTCAACATAAATAGTGATAAGAGGAATTATTTTTCTCACTATAATACTACAAAATATTAGAAATCATCTCTCTTCTACAAGCGTGGGATACATCACTCATTCTGCTCAATTTTCTCATCCACACTTGATGTTCTTAAGAGAGGGTAGAGCTAATATTCATTAATAAACTGCTTCAAAGGTAAGAAATTAGTAGACCAAAGGAAAAATGTAACGAATGATGCCGATTTTAAGGTGAAAAAAGTATAATATTTAAATTTTTTCGATTTTTTCCCCCAAAAATCGCGATTTGCGCAAATTTTCTTTAAAAACGCATTTTGTAGCAGCATGTAGCAGAAAAATCGTTTTGGCGCAGTTTTGCGCAATTGGCGCAGCCGTGGGAGCCCTGCTCGGATTAAATGTACAAATTCTCTCAGTCCCTTCACCCTCATTAACAAATTGCGGTTGTAAATTAGTATATTAACAAAAGCAAATATCAAAGGATCCTGAGAATGTCAAAGGACAAGAAGTTCCGTCTAGAACTATACCAGCCTACTTTCCCGTGTACACCAGCTTGAAATTTATATTCTAGATACCTCTCTCTCTCTTTCTCGTTTAGCTTAAGTTCTTAATTGCTTCAGATATACTTTTTTCAACGGTTAATACATTTTCATTTAATCATTCATTTATTCAGTCATTCACGTGTTTATTTACTCAGTTATTAATTCATTATTTTGCTTATTGATTTAATCATTCATTAATTCAAAAATATTCTTGAAAATCCCGATCAAAAAATTTCATAGAAAAATAGGCTTGTTAGTTCTGGATGAACATTCTATCTGTACATGTTCTACGTCATAAGAGCTTTCCGATAAAGTTTGTTCCAAGCAAATCGGTCCGTTATATCAGGATTTATATAGGATTGAAATTTCCCCGTAGGCGCAATGTTATTTTTTTTTTGAACTGTTCAAAAATGAACAAAAATTGTTCAAATCAATATTTCACGCCAAGAACTTCTTTCAGTGAGCTTGTTCATGGGAACTTGGATTTTGTACCCAGAGTTTACATAATTTTCGCCCATAGGTGCTAATGTAAAAAATTCTTGAACTGCTCAAAATTGAACAAAAAATTGTTCAAATAAAAAAGTAAAATATGGAAATGAGATGTCTTCGCCGAGATCTTTCGAATGCAAAAAGAATTTTTCAAATCGTATAATTCGTTCAAAAGTTATTTGGGGGGGGGGGGGGGGCAGACCGACAGACACTTTTTTCCCATACTACCATACTTTTAAATTTTTAATTTTTCAAGATACATTAAGCCTTCTTTCATGCTTTCTTATTATTTTTTTATTTTTACGGGAAAGTAGGCTAAAAAGTGTGTTTCCTGTTTCAAACAGCCACTGGTTACTGGTAGCCTTTAATCGGTTAAGCAAGATAGCATCTAAGGAGTGTATTAAGGCTTAAAATAAAAATGATAGCTTCCTATCATATATGAATTTCTCTCTCTACACATGAAATGAAACTATTATACAGTAAAAACCTCATTATACAGCAGTGACTAACATCCACCCCAACGTTTAAAGCCAGCAGTCTCTTCCGAACAAGCAAATAGTCTAGACCAAGAGGAACTCCCACCTCCCCACCACTCAAAAAGCCCTATTGTGATGTGATAGACCCGAAGTGCACCTGTTTCAGTTTTTGTCCTTCACTCTAGAATGCTATATAAGATTGATTTCAAAATCTGGTGCATTCGTCTTGACTGGTTTCGACTTGTTTCTCTTGACATGGGCGGAGCTCAATCTGTTGAGTCAATGCTTAAATATTTTTCATTTTCAGAAGTCTATCTATGCATGTATAACTTCTTTTACAGAGTTATCAACCTTTATATTCCAGATTCTTTACCATTCTTGAAAATTAAACATATTCTCCAGTCCGAGTGTCTCTAGAGCCTAAAACAGCAGTCTAAGACATTGTTCTTTTCAGAAATGCGTTCAATCCCTTCCAAATTGAATTTTTTCTTAGAACCTTTCACAATCCCATCTTGCTAACAAAAAGAGAATTTCAACACTAGAAAAGATGGAAAATTCCTGTATACCTAGAAAGACTGAAAGGGCCAGTGTGGCCATTCCGAGAATTTTGCTGATAATTTTTCTAATTTTCTTTTTGAGCGAGTCTATGAGCCTCATGTATGTTCTCTAATTCCTATACAACAGCTAAATGTATGATAGGGTACCATTGGTTTTCTTTTCACATTGAAATGTAAAGCTTGCCTCTTTCAGGGAGCAATCGACATTGTCCGGAAAGCCAAGAGTTGCACTTCTTTAGTATTTTGAATTGAAACCCATTGCAAAAGGAGAAAGGTCAAGGTTAAACTAGACTGAATGGCACTTTGTCCTACTACAGGCCTTTAAAAAGAAACAAAGAATTTAACCAATTGCATTGTAAAATACCCGAGGGACCCCAGGGGTCCCCTTCTGTCCTTCTAGGTACAAGCTTCAATATTTTCACTTCTGTGAGGCAATTACAATGAATAAAAGGGCAGCAAAGAAGAAAAGAAAAAAATATACTATAGAAAAAAAGTTGATAAAGTTAAAAATGGTGCAATAAAAGTGAGTTATTTTGTGAATATGCTTCTGAGGTATAGTTGCACTATACCGAGGCTACTACATAACGCGAGTGCCAAAAATGTCCCCCTACACATGCACTTTATCGAGATGTATACTATTTATGGTCTCTAACACGCTTTGACATAATTTACTTGATGAAGTAACAAACATACTGCAAAATTATGTCTTGTCAGTGGTGTAGTTGAGGGAGGACGCAGGGGGACGGCGTCCCCCAACCTGTATAATTGAATACAAGCGTCCCCCCAAATTTTTTACATTTTAACATAAGCGTCCCCCCACTTTTGATTTCAATTGCCTATCTTCGTATGTATCAGCGTCCCCCCAACTTTTTTTTTCAGCACTACACCACTGTGTCCTTCTGTTACCAGGGGTGGATAGAGAAATAACTGTTTAGGGGGGGAAGGGCGGAGGTCATGCTCAAGACTCTGGTATAGAAATCTTTTTGGAGCTGTTTGGGCATTAGTAAAAAACACTACCAAATCAGCTGGAAATAAAGGCATTTGGGACTACCTGTATCCTTATATGCCTTATAACTTTAAAGGCAAAATTATAACTAATATTCTCAGATTTTATTATTTGGTAGAATTTCTTCCACAATACAAAATGTTGTCAATGATTTGGGGGGGGGGGGGGTTAAGACCCCCATGACCCTCCCCTTATATCATCCATCCCTGTCTGTTATCCAGTAGAAAATGCCAAAATATAGTGAAAAGCAAGTTTCTGATTTAGTTCTATATTTTTAATTAAGGAAAAGTATATGCAATATCATATTTCGAGCCGGTATGGTGGTGTCATGGTAAGGCACAGGCCTTGTACGCCCCAGGTCTGAGGATCGAGCCTGGCAGCATCGGGGGATTTTCAAGATGACGAAAATCGTATGTGTTCATGTCGTATAATTAAGCAGCATGTAAAAGAAAAATTTGGTTTTTGGATGCTCTTGGGTAAAATTAATTTCTAGTGCAATTTCGCATCAACAGACTCCGGGTGCTCGCCCTTTCAGTTGGAGAAACCGGACATCAAAGTTCTCATGGCTGCTCACTCATTTTGGTGCCACTGAAAGAGATAGTACCAATCTGTGGGGAACGCACTAGGTTTGCAATTGACAAAAGCCAGCAGCAGCCCATTAGAAAAAAATATCTTCTGTGAAACTATTATGACACTTCATATCCATCAAGTTCAGATCTTATAGCAAGGTCTGAACTGGTTGAGCAGATTTTACTGGCCCACCTTGCAAATTCAGAATGATAAATTCAACTTGTGCTGAAATAAAATGCATCGACTAACAGTAAAATAAGTTTACAGCACCTTTCAGTATAGGTGATAACTGGGAAATTTGGTTAGAAGTCACTTGCCGATAAGACTCTGTTTTGTTAGTGGCCATTTTTTAAAGTTAGTAGCCAGTTTTTTAAATTGCTAAATAAGAGTTTGAAACAAACTCTAAAATCGTTTAGAAAATAAATAAACTATTGAGATAGAACAAGAAATATGCAGATTTGATAAAGCACATGCTAAAATACTTTAGAACCATTAAAAAAAAACTTATAAGGTGGCTAATTAATCTATAAGCTACAAGCTCAAGAGTGAATCCATACCTCTGCAGTTCAATTAATTTTAAATAGGATGTTTTTGATTTGCTCATCTCTTTATTCTTCAATATGTGTATACTAAGTTTTAGGAACTTAATTCTTAATAAAAGAGGGCAATATTATAGTATATTCCATACAACTTCTTTCATACTTAAGAAACAGATAAGCTTGTGTACATATCAAAAGACTTCTTGTCACACATTTGCTTTTAGAATTCCTCAAAAAGCATTTTAAAGTTTTGCATTTGGGGTAGAATTTCCAAAACTCAGTAAGTTTCCTTTACCCCCATTTGAACATGTTTTCATACCAATTGGGGACAATTTCAAACATACCTCTTAGTGACTTTTGAAAATGGGCCAAACCAAACTGGTGTGAAACCAATTGTGTGCGTGTGTGCAATCCAGCTTATAACAGAAAAGTACCAAAAATTCATGATCCTGTTAACCAACTCATTTACTTTGATCATAGTTTTTTAAATCACAACACAAATGCAATTGATTTTTTAAAATTGTAAACCTCTGTTGATTCTAATTAAATTAAATAGTTTTATTAAGCATTTTACTATAACGTTATACTAACTTCCTTTTAAACGAATTTTATACTCAGTCATATCAATAACATGGATAATAAAGAAATAGTATTCGGCATACCTTTTTGCACGTCTTTCAAAAAGCAAGACTACTAATTTTTTTAGCAAGTACAAGAAAAAGTCTTTCAGTGTTTTTTGTTGTCTCGATTATACTTTTGAGAGTAGCAATCCCAGTAAATCCACCTTGACCGAAATTTTCCTAAAATTCAAGGAAAGTTGTTAATGTTTCAATAACCTTCTCTGCTTCTTTTTAGTGACTTTTATGACATCTTAATTTTCCTCAACCTGCTCTTCTTCCGAATCACCTTTTACGTTCTCTACGATGTCTGCATCATTTTCGTTTGCTGCTGAAAGGTCACTCGGCTTCGAACTTGAAAATGGCAGCAAAACTAGAATTCCAGATATAGAGGTTTGGGGGAGGGGGGGGGGGGGAATTATGAGATAAACATGAAAAATACATTGAATTTAATGTATAAATGCAGGTAAAATATAAAATTTCAAGATAGGGCGGTCTTTGAGACTGCAGTAGTTTGATTTGCCAAAAAAATTTAACCATCACCACCCCCCACTAAATTGGAAAAGTACTGAAATATTTAAAAAGACAAAATGAACTCGAAAAATGTTAAACTTTTAATGAATCATACTTCCACATTTCCGTTACAGCATTAACATGAACCAACATATAAATGATATCCTGAATTTCTTCTTTAATCCACACTCATGGTTTCCACGCCAACCTGAGGCTCTGGACGCTTCGAGCTGTCGTCAGGACGATCACTTGGTGGGGGAGCATCACCACCCGAGGTGCCTCCACGACGAGGGCGCTCATCATCTTTAATGGCATCCAGATATGGTGCCACTCGCTCATCTTCGAAGACGGTGAAATCCATGTCTTTCCCGACGATTGCCACCGAAGCATTCTTGGGGTTCAATTCCACTTCGTTCGGTAGGCATTCTCGCAGGGCTCTGAGGCCGTGCTTCACCAGCTCTTCCAGGCTGCATAGTTTGAAACTATCGAGGTATTTCTCCAAATATGTTCTCGCAGACTGAGACCTTGCTCCGATGGCCATGGCTTTGCAATCGAAATAGTTTGCAGAGGGACAAGTTTGGTAGATATGGGGCCCCAGATCATCATATCCAGCAACCAACAAACCTACTCCATATGGACGGCGATCATAACGTTGAGTGCAAACTTGCATCTTGTTGCCAAGACGAGAAACTAATCTGTTAATAGGCAAAGGCGAATCTCGAGAAAAACGATTAGTTAAACATTCGGTGCGCATGTATTTACTTAATAGCCTAGCATCAGCTGTTAAGCCAGCAATGGCAATGCCACAATGATTGTCAATCGGAATGATTTTCTTCTGATGAGCAGACAATTCCGAGGAAGCTCGTTTTAAGGCCACAAGAACAGCGTAGTCGGAGCTCTTTAAACCGACAGTTGCCGAACCTTGTTTGACAGCTTCCATTGCGTATTCCACTTGATGAAGACGGCCTTGTGGGCTCCAAACAGTAACATCATTGTCATATTGGTTCCGAAACATAGCGATAATTAAGTAGTACTGCAATTACTAATTACAGTTTCTAATCACACAGAATTGTCGCCAAAATAACGAACAGCTTTGTCATTCGTTTGTTTTAACAGCGCAGTTAGCAGTTACTTTAGGGAATACCTACCGCATTCCATCGTTCGTAATTATTTCTTATAAACAATAAAAAATCCATTTTTAAGCCATATATTACATCATAGAATATTTTCACTCTTGAGAAATTATTTTGGACAGAAATTTTCTCGTTGCTATTTTAACGTCTTCCAGTTTCCTAATAAATCCTAAGTACTGCCACTACTACTGTTTTTATTTACAAAAAGTCCCGACATGTGCTTTGGTTACGTGATTGCAGAATTTTAAAAGAATTCAAAATTGTTTTTAGAATACAAATATTTAAATTAAAGTAAGACGAAACTTTAAACTTATAAATAAATTCTTACATGAGTTCTCCTTTTACTTCCTTTTGAATTTCTTTATCCTATTTGATTTTGAATGTGCATTTAAAGTGTCAAGTAATATTTTAAAAAGTACACTCAAAACGAAAAGTGCATGTGTCAGTAGTTCCAATCGGAAAAAAAAACCAACCCGGCTTGCAAACAAAACTTCGTTTTTGTATCTTTGTATAAAATGCTGTTCGAAATGAAGAGCATAATTGTTTGTATACTTGTTTTAATTCTGTAAATATCATTTGTTCACCTTTCAAAGAAAAGATTGAATTGAGCTTGTGGCGTTTCTCCCCCCCCCCCCCTTGTTATTAAATTTTAACATTGAAAAAAATATATTTTTTAGATGTGTAACCTAAAATTCCAGTAAGTTGTAATGACAGCTGCAGAACAAAGTTTTCTGATTATTTAATCAGCATGATTTTTAGTCTAATCTCAAACTTTTATTGCTTAGTAGTACTAATTATATTCATGTCCTTAAACTTGAAAATAATCTCTTCCATCCTCCAAAAAAGAAAAACAACAACAATAAAGTTGAAAATAAATCTTACATATTAAGGTAAAGCACACCAAAACTATTGCATGTGTCAGATACTAGGCTAAAACAACCATTTGTTTTGCTACTCTGAAACAAAAAAGGGAAGAATAAAAAACTAACAAAACAATTTAATATTCATTTTTTAAATTGAAATTAAATTTTAAAGTATATTAAAACTAAATTTCTAAAAAATTTCTGTCAGCGAATTTTCTTTTTCAGCTCTTTATATTAAAATGCATATTAATTTTTGTTCTATTGTAGTTTTATGTTATTTTTCATTGAATTTTATATACCAAAACGGAAAAAATAGGGCTACACTTCAGAAAAGGTCCTGTCAGATATCGTTGGAGGCAAACTCATACTTGTCTTTTTCTCACTTCAGGCTGTTTTTAAGTTATATTAATGAGTTACATTAATTTTGAATTCTTAATTAAGGATAAATAGTGTTCAAAAGATATTCTTGAAAATTGTTAAATTCATAAAATGATTTTTACTTAAGCATTTCATCTAATAAAATGAAAAGTTTTCTTAAACTATTTGTTCAAATTTTTCTTGGAAAACTTGTGTTCTGGAAATTTTCTTTTAACCTTTACACAACGGCTATGATGCGAAGTACTTTCTTGTCTCCCTACGGCTGAGATTTCCCGTTTCCATCCCTCCCCCGAGCGGGAAACTTACAAAAGGCGCGAACTCCACTCTGCGAAAATCTGACCGCTGTCAATTCCTCAGTGAAGGGTTGCATTAGGATGACAATACTT
Source organism: Octonoba sinensis (assembly GCA_038502835.1). Classification (NCBI taxonomy): domain Eukaryota; kingdom Metazoa; phylum Arthropoda; class Arachnida; order Araneae; family Uloboridae; genus Octonoba; species Octonoba sinensis. The sequence continues at coordinate 83,076,547 of CM076605.1, read as the reverse complement.
TGGCCACTTATCGCTTTGTCAATGATCTAGAAATATTTGTATTCGTACCAAAGTTCTATAGCAAGAATTGCACAAAATTACTTTTGAAAGCAAGATAAATGTCGTTATGACAACTTTAGAATAAAGTTAATGCATTTTAGCGTATGAAAAACTCGACAATAATTATCAACGTTTTGCCGTATTTTAGTAGCTGTTATAATAAACACATCGCTTAAAATTGAGGTGTTTATTGTAATAAGCTCTTTAATTTTATGCAGTTTCCGGAAAATAACACTTTACATATTTATGATTTGATTAGATTACAAAGAAGGAAAACAATTATTAATTCATAATACTGAACTGACCAGTTTACTGTCATAAAAATCTTTATTTATTAGAGTTTCATTTTCTCCCTGGCATTTTTATCACAGGAAGAAATTTTAAATCCAACACTTGGACATTTTACACTCAGTTTCAAATGTCAGACGTACCTCTAGTTTTGAGGCTATTTCTCTGGGCAAAAAGTGAACTTATGTCGTAAAATACGGTTCTATCTAATCCTCTTACTATTTGAGAAATTCTGTAATTCAGAATAATAATCCTGCTATCTAGTAAAATGGTAAAACGCATTTAAATTGCTTTAGTATTGATATGACTATCCATGGCCTTCAAGAGCTTTTTGATACTGTTCTTATAAATTAATCTAAAGTATCGATAAAGAATAATTTACTCTTTTGGAAATCTATGTATTTTAATTATTACTATCATCTTGTTTATCTTTGAAAACACTCTGTATTTTCTGTCATTTAAAACTTGGTTTTACTGATACTTTAGAATCGTACGACTTTTACTACGCTGTTTTCTAGAATAATAAATTCGGTTGGATTATCGCTTTCATGTTTTAACTTTATTAGATAATGCTTTTGTAATAATAATATGCGGAAAAACAATTATAGAAATAGTACTTAAATTAACTGATAAAGTAATAATTTTCCTTTTTTCCATATGAATACTAACAACTGTTTTGCTATATGAGATTTAAAAAAAAGTTTACTAGTTCGTTTTATAACTTTAATATATTAGGGGCATAGTCTATCATAGCTTAATAAAGCCTATGCATATTCTCTGAAACGTTAAGTTATACTCTAATAAGGGGTCATTTATAAAAATGATGTCACGCTTCGGGGGGGGGGGGGTTTCAAGATAGTATGACAGTTTGTGACAAGGGGAGGGGGTAACAAAAAGTGTGACATCCGTACATTTTTATTTCTATAAAAACATTTTAAATCAGAAAATTAAACTTATTTTATGCTAATGTAATAATATAGCGTTACATGTGACTTTATTTTCCAGTTTTTATATGGCAATGGGACGAACAACGCGATTTGTCATTAGACCTTTCAAAATGAGAAAAAACCAATAAATAAAAAAAGAAGTAAAGCAAGCTTGGTTTGTAAAATAGTCCCGAAGATTCGATGCATACGGGGGGGGGGGGACCTCTTACAAAAACTTACACTACACTACGGTACAAAAGCATAATAAACAACATTCAACTAAAGCCAGTGACAAATGTAAATGGTCTTAGAAACTTAATCCCCTAGACTCGAGAGGAAAAATCGAGAATTTCCACTCAAAAATGTAGTCAAATAATGGAAATGTCAGAGAAAGAATCTGAGCTAAAAGAACAATTGGTTGCTCTGCGCAGTTCAATAGAAGCAAACGGAGCAAACACAAACACCTTGCCCATTCACATAAAAAACTTCTGCTGGATTACCTTGCTTCTATAGAATGCAACATTCCCTTTTTGTATATAATGTTTCAAAAACCGTTTAGTTGTCAGTCGCTGAAGAATGGGATACTCAGCAGATATTTACTTCAAATCAAAGCATGAACTTTTAGGAAAATACAAACTTGGGTCTACCATTCATTCATTCTTCTGAGGCTCTTATTGGAAATACCACAAGTAATTGTTAAAGGATTACCGTTCCACACCCTCTACATGCACAAAAACACCTGGTAATCAACTTGAGTCCCTTTTAACATACACAAAAAAACTTTGTTTCTATAAGATTTCTATACTTTTTAGGTTACGTAATCAATGACTGATAAGAAAAAAATAAACATGATTTTAATAATAAGTAGAAAAATGTCTATGCATAGAGAATAATAAGTTCTAAATATCAATAATTCTGAAAAGGTGCCATTTAACGCCAATTGTTGAGTACAAAGTTTTTGTTTTAGGTATTCATAATAATTTAGTGATTGCGTCATGGACTCGCTCATAAAACGTATGATTGCGGAAAACAGTCCTTAGAAAATAAGAAAAATGACTTGTTTTAAATGAATTTTTGCTTTAAATATTTATTTTTCCTAAGTGAAACACTAATTGAATAAAGCTTATGTCCGGAGTTATAGAAAATTTGCAAAATTTTTCATCAAGAAACTTGTATTTGTTAGTGACAAAAATGTTTGATAATTATGAATGTAAAACTCGAAACACTTTTGTCAGAAAAATTCACTAAGGGATCGTTCATAAATGATGTCACGCTACGAGGGGGGAGGGGGGTTCGTGAAATTGTGACAAGGGGGGAGGGGGGTAACAAGTGTGACATCCCTGCTTATGCAACATAGCGTTACACGTGACAAAGGGGAGAGGAGGGTCCGCTGAAATGTGATATTTTGTGACAAAGGGGAGGGGGGTCAAATATGTTGGAAAAAAGCGTAACCTCCTTTATGAACGGTCCCTAATAATTAATTCACGTTTCATTACAAAGGAACATGTTTTGTATGCTCATAACATTATTTGATATTGTTGTAAATGAATTATTATAAAATGATTTTTTAAAGTACGTTACAATTCAATTTTTTTAGAAACGAACATAAACTCTGAATCGTAATAGGAGCATAATTACAAAACAGGTTTAGGAGGTCTAGTTAAAATTTGTATAAAGTAAATTTGTATCAAGTTTTATAGTAAAATCTTCAAAACTTTTTAATAATTATCATTCAAAATTATTTAAATACAAATTACAATGAACCCTTTTTTTTTCAAAGTGTCTCCCTTTTCTTTTATATTTTTGATGATTAAAATTGCTATTCAAAATAATCACAAAATTAAAATAAACGGCATTAAAACTTGTGAAACTAACAAGTATTATGTAACTTTCAAAACTGCGATTATATTACAATCAAACTAAATAAATGTAAAAACCTTGAAAATTTTCCGAAGTTTGGCGTCTTATTCTTTTCTGCGGACACAAACGTGCCAACTAGTTTTGATTGACGGACCCCCCAAAGGAAGAGCATTGAGGTCCATTCACCGCTTCTGACCGTGGGCGTGTTTTAAAGGATTATCGCCTTCGAGAAGCGAGTGAGAGGGGAAGAAAAAGCTTGGTACAACAGGTGTACCACAGCCGCAGCCCGAAAACGTTTTTTCGCGGTACATATGCTGTACCGCCGTTGGGAAAAGGTTAACAATCTTCCCTTGTTTTACATTGTTTGTGTTCTTATGCCCAACTTTTTTTTTCTTCAACCATAAATTTAATTAAATATTCATGTGTGTGAGCATGCAGTAAAATCTGTAAAGTTGACCACTTTGTCGGGAACGGAATTAGCCCTTCACCCTCTATAGTTGAACTCCTTTCTAAGTTGACCACTATAGTGCTGCACTGCAGGTGGTCAACTTACACAGGTTTCAGTGTATATGTTTACCTGTTCTTCATTTGAGCAATCATTTCTTTTTTCATTAAAAACTGATTTTTATAAATGCTAATTTTTTCTAGTTTATTTTAAATAGTTCTTTGTTTTTATATTGTGAACAGAGTTCATTGACTTCATTAGATATAAATCATATTTATTTTCAATTTATATAATACCTTATATATATATATATATATATATGCTTTTTTCAAGTATTATGAACGTCCATTTTAGACTTGAAAATCTATAGCTTAAGAATGAAAAATCTCAAGCTACTAAGTTTTCAGCAGTTTGAAACAACTCCTGCGGATAGTTTTTGTTCTGATCATGATGGAAATATTTACTTCAGCTCAACTAATTCAATATTTTGTATGGACAAACTGTCTAAGGTGGTTAGTATGGTTTTGTTTTATTCTTATCTAAAATAAAAATTTCTGTTTTGAATGTAATTTAGTTTATGTGTAAGTGGGTCATTCCACAGTATTTAAGACAAAATGTGTCCGTAACGAAATTTATGAAAACTAAAAAATAATTACATACATTGAAAGAGCACACTCTCAAGGACATATTTATGACATCTGTTTGCTTATTTACTTTATAGTTTTCGTGTGATTGTACTCTAAACTTGAAGAAACCTGCTTTATCTGTTACGGACTCTACATTACCTTTTTCCCCCTGTATGAATTAAAATTACTTTTATAACCCAACTTTTTTTTCAGACACATAAAATAAAGACATCTTTATATTACTAACAGCAATTTTTACTGAAAATATATTTTCTGATATGATTTATTGACTGTGAAAAGTTTTATTTGTAGAGTCCGTAACGGAAATAGGTTGAAAAGTTTTGTTTTTGTTTTTCAGTATGTACTTATATTTGCCAAAATGATTTTTTTCTATCTCCATGCATGGTCTAATAAAAATCTTCAGTAATAATCATGTATCATATTGCCACCTAATTTTTATGGAACTATGAATTTCTGTTTCGGACTCTACAAAATGTTTCGGACTCTACATCCGGCAAGACTTCTTTCAAGATGGTTGCATTGATTGGTATGCTATTATAAGCTTTTATAGATATACCTCATTCTTTTTATAAATTTCAATTATTTAGCTGGAAAGTAGTCTGTATTATGGTAAGCAATGTTTTATTTATTAACAAAACATCAATATATAAATTAGCTTAACAATAGGTTTTTTTTTCTTAAATTGTATAACTTAAAACATAACTAGTTTTTTGTTGCAGAATATAGAATTGCATTTTTTTAATTGGTTTAATAGTTTTGATTAAATTTTACCTGTGAACAGCTGTAAAATTCAGGCTGGAAGAAAGGTGGAAAACGTCAAAATTTAATACCTGACATGCGAATGATGCACTATTTCTATGTTTCAGATGGTGAAGTTTTTGAAAAAGTAAATTCTAAGTATATTAATAAGACTCAGGGATCCGTTAGCATTAATACAAACATTTTAGAATCTAAAAGTATTACTGAAATGGCACCCTCTCTCTTGTGTCTAGTTTAAGAGAAGGAACTGGGATTTCAGTTCTTTTTAATAATAATTGGTGGCCAGGACAAATAAAGTTACGTTAAAAGAAATAAAATTACAAGTAAAGTTTTCATTTAAACCTGTTGCAAGAAATAAATTCCAAGCAGTGGAGAAAATAGTTTGAGGAAATTGCTCTTGGCACTCAATTGGCTGTTCTTCCAGGAGACCCAAATCCAATCGATTTTTCTGCATGTTTCTTTGCTTATGATCATGACACCAAAGTTGTATCAAAGATAGCAACTATTGAACAATAATAATAAGTTATTGTTATTTACTATTATTTCTACAAGATGCCAGGGACATAGAAGTTTAAAAACTAGTAGGAGGAAACATGATTAGGTGTTCCACACTTAACTAAAATAATTACTAATTATAATAATAAATTTAATGTAATTATGTATGTAATAGTTTGTAATACATATTTTTAAATTTATGTATATGCGTTATTGTAAATATTCACTACAAATCCACTTTAGCTTGGGCGACACATGCAAGGACAAATCTGTAGAGTCCGAAACACTCCCTACATTTGCCACTTGATCGACAAATAGTTGATTTTAAAAAACATTGTTGTTCTTTTTAATTAATATTTTTGTGTTTAAGTATTCTATATGGATTGGTATGTGATAGACAGAGTCCAATAACTATGCATGTTTGTAAAATTCAGAAGAAATTGAAGCTGAATTTCTTCTAAAATTTTCATGTCCATTGCTTGTAGAGTCCGAAACAGGTAATATATTTCATTATATTGTGGCAAATTAAAAAAATAAATACCAATTTTTTGTATCTCATAATGCATCATACATAAAAGCATCAAAATATATAAATTTTGATTTGATTATTTATACTGAGTGGCAAATGGTTAAGGAAATAAGTTTGTAAAGTGTAGAGTCCGAAACAACCAAATACTGTGGAATGCCCCAAGTACCAATATATCAGAAAAATAGTCTTTAGTTGTTACGCATGATTATATCTGTGACTACGTTTTTGTTACTCTGCTTGCAGAGTTAACAAAAAAGAAAGAAAGAAGAAGAAAAAGAGTTGAGGAGCCGAAATAACTATGTAGCAAATTGGTCACTTATCACATTTGTTAAGCTTATAATTTGCTATACATACCTCAACTATATGAAAGTCTTAAAATTCATATTGTTCCAAAATGTTCAGTATTTTTCTACCGACTATTAACACTTTTAGAGGATCATGTACTTAACGAATCTGGCTTGCTGCTGGAAAGCCATTCTTTCATTATGTTTTAGCTCATGTACATTTTGTGTCATTATGCCCAATGTCCAGTTAATTCAACTGAACTTGGAAGGGTTCTTGCGTAATACCATGTCTTGAAATTGGTTCCTGTTCATGATATTATATTTTATATATATATATATATATCTGCAAGTGATGAAAGCTTCAAATAAAATGCTCTTGCAGTCTCCAGCTATTTATTTTATCGTGAAGTTTTCTTGTATATTATTTGCACTTCAAAAATAAAACTCAAACTTTCATATATCATGTATAAATTTTAAGTTTTTATTCTAAAAAATACTTTAAGGTTTACCTAAATAAGTTTTGAATATTTTATCTCAACATCTTTCAGGTTTCTTTCTGTGCTGAAATTGTACCTGACTCTGTGAACACAGATGCTTTTATTGTTGGAATGGAACATATAATTGAAACTGATAATTTGTTTATAGCTTCTTCAAGTGGAGAAATATATCTTTTTGATATTTATAGCAAAGAAGTAAACATATATGTTCATTTTATTTGATTAAAATATTAGACCTGAGGTTTGACAAATATATTTAATTAATTCAAATTCTAGTTCAATTTTGTTTAACTGTGATACTGTTTTCTTATTAATTGTTTTTCACTCCTAGAAATTACCTACTTCTTTTGCAGTAACATTATGAGTGCTATAAATATGGTAATATTTAAATCTCACCTGAAAGGTATACAATTACCTTCATTGAATGTTATAGTAGATAATGCTTAGTTATGAGTTTCTTCTAAATTGATTGCCAAAAAGCTTCCACCCTCTTTTTTTCCTTAATGGACAAAATTCTTTATACCTTCAGTCTAAACTTTTTTTTTCTCCTTAGTAGTTATAAATGAAACATGAACAAGAAAATAGCTTAATTTCTTGAAAATGCTTTTTTTAAAGCAGTAATTTGTCCTTATGGTTCACATCCCTTTACTGTAGTGCAAACGTCTTATAATATGCCTTTTTTCATATCCAAATATAGTTAATTGCTTACTGTTGAATGAAAGATTTTATATCTTAATGTTTGTTCCTTCTTCTGTGTGTTACAAATCTTTTTTTTTATTTAGCATAGCATAATTTTTCTCATATAGCCGGGTATGCTATCTATTTGTACGAAATGTTGACCGAGTGTTTGTGGAATTATCACATGTTTTGGTCTTGAATGTTTATTAATAGAAGTGATAATTGAGTTTCCAACCTTGCTCTACTCTCTCTAGTGCACCTTTTGCATTACTCTTCTTTTCTTCATACAATTTCAATCAAACTCGATTCTTCATTTCAAAATCAAATACACCTACATTTAACAAAAGAAGAGTTGGCCGTAGAAGGGAGGGGGAGGGGCATGAGAAGCACGGAGAAATGCTGGACGAAGGTGTCACAACATTCTAAAGTTTTCCTTTGTTTTGAACAAAATTTCCGGGCCAGAATAAACATTTTGATTTTTACTCTGTTTAAAGTTGTGTCCCGCAGTGGACCAGTCGGTAGAAGCTTGGTTCCCGCAGAACACCGAAAGTGAAGCAACATCGACTTAGGTCAGTGTTTGGGAGGGTGACAACCTATTGCGGCTGGTTCCTGAAGGGGCGTTGTACACTAAAGGGAGCTGGTGCACGTTAAATAGGTCGTGGCTCCAATGTCCTCCAAGGGAACGATACTTCTGGGGGTGCCAAACCCAGGTGACGGTCTCTGAACTGGGATCTGGTTCAAAATTAAGAGACCACAACTTTTGAGGTAAAAGTCAGACTTCAGCCCTCATGGTACCTCGCTCTAAATGAAGCTGCAGAATTACCCTAAAGCCAGTGGATTATTGATCTTCTGGACCTGGTAGGATTTCCTATGCCAGGGGGATTAGTAACAACAACAAAGTTGTAGCATCAACATTAACAGTAATTTTCATTGGAGTGAGTAATAATGTTACTGCACAATCACTTTGAGAATTGCAAAAATCAATTCATACTGCCCTTTCTTTTTTATTTAGTTTTTCTGTGATTTTCTTATGTCTAAATTTTGTTGCTTACCTTCTTGTTTTATTAGGTTTCAAGTGTTGGTCTTGTTGATTCTGGTTTACAAGGATGTGCATGGAGCCCTGACCAAGAATTTCTTGTTCTTTTAACTGGTATGATACTGTTGTAAAAATCACATTCATTTATTTTTATCAAAAATTAAATTTAAGAAGTACAGAAATAAATGCATAAAATGAAAAAAAATTTAATCGATATTTTCTTTTATTTACTGTTCTGAATTACGTCTAGAAATAATGTGTAATGTGTAAAACATTTTTTTTAATATGTTTTCATTTAACTAGGAAGCTAATTTAAAAAGTATGTGTGTTTTAGGTGCTGATAGTTTAATATTAATGACAAAAGAATTTGATGCAATAACAGAAAAGCAACTGACTACTGATGACTTTGGAGAAAGTAATAAATAAAGCTTTTATGTTTCAATGTTTTATATGTTATGTATTTATAACCTTTTATCTTGTTATTTTTTACAAAATGAGAGAAAGTACAAAATGGTAGCTATCGGACAGAAATTAAGAAGTTGAGATTCATGAAATCGTAGTTACCTCAAATAAGTAATTAATTACTGTTTTATAAAATTTGGAACTTCAGTTTGGAAAACATAAGTTTCCTTCTATGATTGGCAATGAGTTATCATGCAGCACTTATAAATTTCATGAAGTACATTGCTGCTTTAAATAAAGCATAAAACTTACAATGAATGTTGTTCTTTTTCAATGTTTCTGCAGGCAACATCTTTTGAACTTTTAGCACTTGTAGCGATTTTGTATATGTTTTGATTTAAATCAGTGATTGAAAGCTTGATTTAAATCAGATGATTTTTTTTCAAAAATTCAGTGATTAAATCAAGTGTTTTCACAAAAATCAAAGAAAAGGAGAATGTTGGAAAATTTATTACTAAGTTGCGTTAGCATGTGGGTTGTGAAATATTGGGGTGATAAACACCTGCTCAATCCAAAACAAAGCTGAAATTTATTTAATTATTAAAGTGTCATGATAGTAATGGAATGAAATTCAGCTCACCATGAGAAGTATAGTGGCTGTTTATAAAATTCCCTGAAAAGTTACATAAGAAATTTTCTAATTTTTATACATTTTTGAAGAAAAGAGAAGTTCTATAGATAAACAAAGATTAAAAGTGTATGGCACTGGAACAAAATGTACAGGATCTATTTACTCATTTTAAACTAATCTGCATTACTTGAGATAATTTGCAAATTGTGATATTTCTGAAGATGTTTCAATTAATTACTCAAAAAAAAAGATAGAAAATAAGAAAGCAACAACATAAAGTTCATACTTTTTAAGAAAAGCATGAACAGGCATTGTCACATACTCAATACAAAGCAAGAGCTTTAACAGCCAATTGGATTTTGATAAGGAAATGTGAAATTTTAATTAACAATGAAATTTTAGTCGATGTCCATATTTGAATGATGAAAACTAGCTGCTGTAATAAAATGCTTGGCTATTAAACAGCCATAAATAATTCAAATGCTCATGGTATTAACTTTTCCAACAATTATCTTGTTTAACAACATACACATATTAGATTTACAGTATGTATTATGTTTATTTATTTTTAAAATTTTCAACATAAATCTATATATTTTTTTTAAATGTAAAACTATTATTTGCATTTAAAAAGTATTATATCTAGTTGCATTTTTCTCAGAATGTCGGTCTCAAGTTTTGTTTGTAGCAAGGCCATAGCCAGAAAATTTTTTCGGGGGAAGCCCTGACTTTGAAACACTAGTGTAAGGGAAAGTTTCAGGGTAGAATGAATATATGCTACATTGCGTAAATTTTTTGGGATTCCGGGGGGGGGGGGGGGGGGGTCCGGAGGGCCCCCTCTGGATACGGCCTTGGTTTATAGGTTTGAGAAACAATCTGATTTAAATTTTAAAAAAGCAAATAAATCTGATTTTTAAATATTTATAAGAAAAAAAAGCATGATTTTTATCACACCCAGCTTGCAGCTCCTTTCTTTCATGTAGTTGCGGTCAACATCTTTTAAACTCAGTATAGGTGTCTCCGTGCGGCAATCGCTAATCATTAATAATAATTCAATTAAAATATAGTGCTTTGTCAGTGGCAGTATTTGAAGTACCTGACAAAATTGTTATGAATAAAAATTTCTACTAATGGTTTAAAATATATTAATCTTACTAAGAAACAAAAGCATGTTAAAACAGATGTGAAGCATGAAGTGATTTTTTTATGCGCTATGTTATAATTTAGTATTTATGCAAGAGGATATTCTAGGAAACTGTACCCAGTTGTATATTGTGAATACTTCTCATTAACCGTATGACATGTAATAAAATTTGCTTATTGATTTTAGATATAGTTTAAAGGGGATGTCTAATGATTTACAGCAATAATTATCATTTGGAAAAGATGTTTTATATAACTGATAATTTTTGGAGTATGTTTTCAAAATGAGAACTGTGCCAGTTTCTTAATTTAGAATTAACATCTTTAAATTGCAAAATTTTATTTTGGACCATTTTATGCCATTACTGTTATGAACTGGTTTAGTTCTAAATTTGATTTTTATGCAATTAAGTCTTTAACATTTGGTTTTTATCATTAGGTAAACCAATAACTGTTGGTTGGGGATCGAAAACTACACAGTTTCATGGGTCGGAAGGGAAAGAAGCAGCTCACGTGAAACATGTGGTAAAACTTTTTGATGTATAATTTTCAGTAAGAAATGAATGCTTGTATAGTGTTATTGCTTTCTGCTAGTTCAATAAGCATTGCTATAATTCAGTTGTTAAAATACTTCTAAGGTCTTCAATTGTTCTCCCCTTTTCTTTTTTTTTGCATGTTGTTCGTATTATATGTTTTTGAAACTACTAATTAAAAAAAATATTAACAAGTTTTACTATTATTAAATTAAAAAATGGTAACTTTGTTGCAAGTTCTTCTCATAAATGTTGGTACCTATAATAACTTTTCTATATTGAAAATTGTTAGTCAAACATTTTAATTTTGCCTTTGAAGTTAATTTTTTAACATTTAAACGTAGTAGTTTTAATTATTTTTCTATTTTCTGCAAAAATAATTTTTTAAATATTTTTTTGTGTTGCTCAGGCCAGGTGATCCATTCACTTTTGTAAATCGCTTTCTGAAATTCATTAATAATATAACATGTAAATGTATAATATGCACTGTATAATTATGTACTGTAAACTGAATCCCTTAGTGTTGTTATTGCCCTTATCTTTATTTAAAAAGGTTGAAATTTTAAGTTAGTGTCCAACTGGCTTACTGGTCACAAAAGATTCAAATTTTGAAAAGAAAAAAAGGGGGGGGGCATAGATGTTTTTAAGGATTTTGTTTGTTTGGAAGTTTATTTTTAAATTCTAGTATGTCATAATAAATTTTTCCTAAACTTTAAATTCTTAGCATTTTCATAGTGTTCGACTGGGCTTTTTTAATGCTTGATAAGAAAGTTGCTGGCTTGTATTTTACATAATTGCTTGTAATTTGTACTGACTTTTTTTAAACACATCAAAAATATAAACACTTCAAATTACAGGAACCTAAACCAGCCTTAACTTACGATGATAGAAGACCCAGAATCAGCTGGAGAGCTGATGGTGAATATTTTGTGACTTCAAGTATAAATACTGTGAAAGGTGATTTTCTCCCCGTCAATCAAATGTGTTAATGTTACTATTGCTTATCTTTAATGAAATTTTATAGGCTTTTCAAAAATCTTATACAGTCTCGGTAACTCAAATTTCGAAGGACCAAAGAAAACTTTTGACTTATCGGAAGTTCGTCTTACTGCTAGTTTCCGTTTACAACGTATTAGTAATGAAAACTCTCCAGTGTTTCAATATATATGCAGATAATTGACAAAATTACATAACTGATTAGCTTTCCTAACAAAATATGTACAATTAAATTAAAAACATTTGTGAAAAGACAATTATAATAAGTCTTACTTTTTATTCATATTTATATTTTCTAAAAATAATCCATCAATTTTAGTTGTAATATACCTTTTTGTGATGCATAAAACAGTAAATTCTCAATCATTTTCACGTGCGTATATATTTATATATATATATAATATTGGTCTCTGTCACCTCTCTACCAGGTTCAAAATTAGGATGCAAACATTAAGGCGTCATTGGCACCTAGCTGTTTTGCTTTAGTTACCAACTGCTAGGCGTAATTTTGAAATTATTCTTTTGAGAAGTTGGTCTTGTTTAAGTTTATGATCCAATACAAGTGTTTATTTTAATCAGTGCCTAATAAAATAAAATAGGAGCTAATTGGCTTAACTATTTTTTTAAAGTGTTATTTACAATCTAATGTTACTCACAAAACTGCATTTGTAAGTGAAAATTCACATAAAAAAATTTGAAAGTCCACAAGTTACGATAGTCTTCCTAAGTATCGTAAAAATTCAAAATACAGAAGATTAAATGAAATACGTAGAGTATGGGACCTCAAATCCAGAACGCTTGGGGTCGCGATCTTTCCGGATTTTGGAATTTTCCGGATTTTGGGTCCTCATTCAAAAGATTTTGTAAGTAGCATCAGAGCCCATATAATTTGCTCATTTGTAGCATTTTTATTATCATATATACTCGGCTATAACTCGTGAAAGTTAGCACAGAAAATGAAGTTGAAGGAGGCGCGCATTCTAGGCAATGCATCGAAACATCTAGACTTTTCCCGATGTGATTTTAACCTCTTTAATAAAAAAAAAAAAAAAAAAAATCTGTTAAATTTTGGTGTGATTTTATATTTTTTAACCACTAAACTTGTAGTATAAAAGATCAGACTATCAGAAAAATGCGAGAAACATGGATTTTTCAATTTCGCGAATGTTCTGTATCGCGCGAAAATTAGAGCGCATTTTAAAGAATAAATACAAGAAATTTTAAAAAGCAAAATTTAATGATATAAACTCAAAATTAAAGCAATTAAGAAACTCTAATCGCAAAAATAAACCTTTTTCAGAAAATCGCGAAATAAATTTTTTGAAAACAGCATTTTTCCGATCTTAAACATGTTCATTACATTTTATTTTCTTTCTCTTTAAAACGCCTATTTCCAAAAAATTATTTCCTGATTTTTTTTTTTCTCCAAAAAGCAAAAGTTGTTTTTTTTTTTATTTTTCAGCTGTCGATTTTTCTCAAAAAAGTCCCGGATTTTGGGTTTTCCGGATTTCTGGATTCCGAAATTAGGGTCACATACTGTATATAAAAATATAATTATACAATGAAATTATGACTCGGTGAAAACTTGTGGTTGTCAAACTAAAAGTTTTATGAAAGGTTTGGTGTCAAAATTGACGACTGGATGTGCAATTGTGGTTGTCAAATGGGAGTTTTTAGTTGGAAAATACGACTAACAACCGTTAATTTTGAACCCTGCTCTCTACTAAATAAAAACTTCTGGAGAACTTCAAGAAAAGCACGATCTTCTGATATGCTTGGGGACCAGCATCTTTAATGTCTCTTTTTCAGTAGCATGTTCAACATTTTCTTCTGTGTCTTGTACAAACTCTTTGTTCGGAAATATCATTGCTAACTGTCATGATTGCATCAAATTTTATAATTTGATGCAATTATCTAAAGTCATCATTTTTCTTTATTCATCTAAAGAAAAAAGATGTGCATTATACACTTCAAGAACTTCATACTTCTTTTTGTTGAAGTTAAAAACTATTATGAACCTCCTGAACATTACAGTATCTAATATCTTTCTTGAATATCTAAAAAATAGTTTTGCTTTAAAAACATTTTTGACTAATATATTAAGAATTTATTGATTTATATCTTTTTTATTCGTACATAGCTGCATAAGAGAATTTTCTGGTTGTTAGGAAAGAGTTCATTAAAATAACCTTATGCTTTCTTCTGGTTTTTAAACATAAGTCTTCCTATTATTCACTTGAAGAAGTTGGCAGGTAAAATGATTAAATGGTTTAAAAGGTGCTGTAGAGCTTTGTGCTCAGTGACATTATATATAAATATTTTAAAGATGTTGTTAAATTCAATTGAAGTAAATTATTATCTTTATGTATCTTTAACTATCAAATCTGTATGAATGTGGAAATGGTGACAACTTTAGGTGTTCCTAAATAAGATTTAATTAAATGATTTGACAAAGCATTACAAATTTATAAAATTTTTATGTATTATCAAGTATATAGTTTCGGCTGCCATTTTCATGTTATACTATCACTCACAATAATGTCTGTTCTGACTATGGCTAATATTTGATGCACCACAACTCATGTCTAATTGTCTACATGTTTAAAACTTCTGTGTTGGTGCTGAACTTCACTCTTCAATTCCCTGCTGCTCATTAATGTTTTTACACAGGCTACAGACAACTTCGCATATGGAATAGAGAAGCTATTTTACAGTGCACTAGTGAAGTGAAAGAAGGACTTGAAGAAGCAGTTTGTTGGAAGTAAGTGAATGGTTTAATTTGTTACTTATACAAATATTTATGATGGAAGTTATTTTCCTCTATTTTATTCACTAATAAAATGCCCTTTCAATTCTTTTGTAGTGACAAAGCTTTCATTTTTTCTCATAAATTTCAAAACATATATGTATTTTTTAAACACTTAACAATTATTTGAATTATACCTTACGTTAGAAAGTTCTCCATTTGATCTATTGTATCCAATTTTTCTCCACATACATTTTCCTTTTCTTCATATTTGTTTTTTTATAATATCAACTTCAAAATCTCCTTCTTATATCTTGTGGTGTTTCTTATTCTTAACATTTTTTTCATTGCAGATCTTCGTCAGATTTTTATAGATTAAGATTAAAAATTATTTGCAAATTTAGCAACTCTTTCTAAGTATATAACTTTCTAATTATATAGAGGTTGCTTAAAATGTTGTTATTAAAGCATCAGATAGCTAAATTATCTTTATCCTCTGCTAAAAACAAACAAATAAAAATATTATTGACCATATGAAATATTCAAAAAATTAAAAAGTAGTAAACACTATTGTTCTGTGTTGTAATACTGCGCTCCTTGAGTAACTTTAGAATGAGTTCTGTGTTGGCGTAGCGCCCTCTATATTTCATGTGACTTGGTATTAAAAAGCTTTTCCAAGCTGTGGAAAGTGGGTGTAAAATGGCGGTTGTAGAGTTCGCTGCTACATGAGGTAGCATGAGAAATTTATGTGATGAGAATAAAGTTAAGATGTTTAAATTGAATGAGAGTGAGTATATTTTATCCAGCTGAGTTGTCGACGTTACAACTATTGCGTTAGAACTCACAAACACTTGCAGAATAAAATGCAGGCATGTATTTTGGAGTTACAAAAAACCTCTTATGAGTGAAAGTATATGAGTTTCAAGGATGTAAGCAATTCAAGTAGAAAAGAGACAAAGTACAAAGACATTCCACACCAAAAGCAGTGGGCTGTCATTGTTACTAATGTCACTCGAATGACCAAGCCGAAGGTGAAAGCCAATACAAGCTAATAACCCTAATGGTTTATTAGTAATTAATCGAGCCGCTGACTGAAACTCAGAGAGCTGTTTGAACCATATAATGCAAAATGACTATCAATAATACAAAGCATTCAGAAATGTGAAATAATGTTGAACAATAAAAAGTGAGCACAAATTAGAAGTCAGTCAGCAAATAAAGTGTGTTAAAACAACGAAATTTAACCAGAATTAAAATAAGGGTGAAATAGAAAATAGCTCAGTTAAAGCATCAGTACTCCTTTTTTTACTTGCAGCCCCCATACATGTAGCAACTATTTCACATGAGCTATGACAGAACAATTAAAGAGAATCAAAGTGCATTTCTTTCACAACAGGGGTCACACCAGACGAAATTTGGGTCAGTTTTCGGACTCTTCATGAAATTCCAATCAATGAAAACGGACCCTTCACAAAATACCAAGCTTCTAAATTGTACTCTTTACACCATTATTTATTAAAAATGCAGCAAATTAATAGTGAAACTTTTTACCAATATATGTTTAAGTTTTCAATTTTCACAAAAGTATTTGATTTTTCACTAAAATCTCTTTAAAATTCAGAAAAAAACGGACCCTGTTAAAAAATGTTAGATCTACCCCTGCACAATGTCGCTAGTCGGTAGTTTGTCTAGGAAATGATCCTTTTCATAGCAAAATCACAGTGCAACTGCTTGGGAAAAGAAGAAAAAGTACTTCAAATCATTATAAATAATAGAAAATTCAAAAAAGAAAAAAAAAAAAAAAAAAAAAAAAAGGAAATGCTGGGGGGGGGGGGGGGGGAGGAGTTTTAATTGTAAGTTCTAACTCTTAAAATTTTCACAACTGTTTTTTCATCGAGAAACTTTGCATCTTTTTTCATTAATAAAGGATTCCTTAATAATAAAATTACACGTTAATTTAAAGCACAAATGAGCAAAAACGTTTAAATTAACGTGTAATTTTATTATTATTGTTTACTTGCACAAAGTTAAATTATTTTTAAAGGATTCCTTGTTTGTTGTCTCCCAACAGAAGTAATTGTGATTGCTAAGTTAGCTTTTTAAAAATCAATGATAGGCTTTTCTGATTAATTTGAAGTTGTTATATTGGTTTAGTAAGTTTCATTTCAGTTTTAAAAAGCACTTTGTATATGACTATGATCAATCTTTTTGCCAAGTCATATAAATGCATATCATCTTTTCGATGATTTGGGAAATTTGGTTTCTGATTTTAGTATATCTTAAAAAGTATATATGAATACTTTTCTGTAAGTAATATCCTAAAGTTTATTTTTTACCCTCTCTGTATTTTATTTATTTATTTTATTATCATTCTTATTTATGTTTATTTATTTATCTTGAAGACTTGGAAAAGTTTATAATTTTGTTGTGCATATGTATTAATTATGGGATTTGTACTTTATCGGTATTTTTTGTATTATCATAAAAGTCTTTATATTGATTGAATATTTCTGATGTATTTTTAATAATTCTTTAATTCTTGTCTTCAAGATTGGAATTTTGGTTGCTGTTTGGCATGGCTTCATAATAATAATAATTTTCCAGTGTTTGAAACTGTTTTGCTATATAATAAAATTGATTAAATAAAATTTTATTTAATATTGGTTTTTTATTGCTCACTATTTTCGTAGGCCATCAGGGAACCTGATTTCATGTAGTCAGCAAGATGCTGATAAGCATAAAATAATATTTTTTGAAAAAAATGGATTACAACATGGAGAGTTTGCCTTGCCGTTCAAGCCAAATACCAACAGAGTAAGTGCTGCCATAATTTTGAGATTCTTTAATTAATTATGAAGTCTTCAGAATAAATTATATTTATATATGTATATTAATGCATCATTGAATAGAAAGATTAAATTCCTTTTTCTTACCCTTAAATAATAATAACAATGAAAACTTTATCAAATTTTTTGAATAATTGTGTATAAATTTTATAAATATGGGTTAGAAATAAGGTACTTTTCTGTTTCAGACTCTGCTGGGGATAATTAATTTTTTTTCGCCAAATCAAACTCTAATTTAGCACAAACAATTAAGCATCAATGACATCACTCTTTGGGAATTGTTTACAGCCCCCTGAAATGGAAAACTACCAAAAATATTCCCGTATTTACATTTTTAACCAACAATAAATGTCCTTTAATTTTAGGTTCTAACCTTATCATGGAATACAGACTCTAACATATTACTAATTATAACTGAAGAAATTTGCCAGTCTCCTGAAGATTTTCAAGGTATGTAATTTTAATTCAATATAGCTACTTTTTATATCACCTTTTACATATTAAAATTAAAGCATCAAAATTAGTGTTAATTAGTTCTTAAAAAGTATAAAAATGTTGAGTGGATATACCTTTTCTTCTTTTTCTCCTCCACCCTATCGTAAAAATAAAGTTTCTTCTCCATGTGAACTATATGCATAAATATATATATATATATATTGTGTGTGTGTGTGCATAATTTGTATCATTTTGATATTTCTTTTATTTCCATATTGTAGGCTATCATTATATCACGATTTAAAAGATTTGTACAATTTCCTTTGTAATGGAGTTTTAGTAATCAATGGAATATAATTGGCCTGAGACTGGAGGGAAGAGAAATTTTCTCCAACCTACGGTACTCTTGGTAACTGCCTCAGAGCTTCAGGGTCCATGGATTTTACATGCACGTATCCCCAAGTGTACATGGTGGGTCTTCCGTAAGTTAGGTTCCGAACCCCAAACCTTTTGGTTCGAAGAACAGCACCCTAAGCGCTAGGCTACCATGTCCTAACACAAGGTACAGTCAACTTTCGATAACTCGAAATTGCAGGGAAGAAATAAAAATTTCAAGTTATCAAAGATTCGAGTTTTCGAAAATCTAATAAATTTCATACTTTCATTCTAAAAATTGAAATTTGGATGCACATAATATTAAAAAGCACATACGTACCAAGCTGAACCAAGTTCCTTCTTTATTTAACATTTTTCACTAGTAAAGTTTGTTTTGCATTAATTTTCTTCTCGTCATCGATGACTTTTTCTAAAATTGAAAGTGCTTGAAATGTTCTTAATGTCATATTAGGTCGGGACTCTATGAATTCCCTCATCAGCTCCCTTGCCTTCTCTGCTTCTCTGTACTTGATCTTCTTTGCCGTCTCGGGATCTTCAAAGTCGTCTTCTTCAAAAAGCAATCTGCATTCTTCAACAATTTTTTCCTCTGTCATCCTTCCGCACGCTTCCACGTTGTTGTCGAATTCCGCAAAGTCTTGGAAAATTTCTGTTTGGTCAATCATTAACGTGTTTGATAGGATGTTCCCTTCTTCGCCTTCAGAAGTGCTGTTTCCGTTCTGATCTTTTTAATTAGGCTGGTTATCTTCAAATGGTTGCACAAAACCTGTTTTCCTAAAGCAATTTGCAATTGTCTTGCTCTCAACACAATTCCAGGCTTTATCGACCATCCTCATTGCTTGAAGTACATTAACTGATGGGGTGATTCCTCCTTCGATTTCCGTTATGCCTTTTCTTACAACTTGATGTCAGTATTTAATTTTAAAATTTTGTATGATCCTTTGGTCTAGCGGATGCAGTTTCTATATTGTGTTAGGGTTATCCCCCACACTCCGAAAGAGAAAACACATGTGCCAGTAAGGCGAACTGGCAACTTCCTAGCAAAAGAATGCGTCATAGGTGGACTTCCAATCTCAATTTCTATGACAAAAGAAAAATGAAAAAAGCAATAGGTAGAGGTTTTCCAAAGCTAAAATTTTGCGGGAAAAAAATTATTTGAGTGTGTTAGGGAAAAGTCCCAGAAACAAGATTCAGAGGAATGTGTGGACTTCGCCTTAAGTGTCCGGTAAAAACATGAGAAAAGCATTTTAAAAATAACAAAAGATTTATTTTAACATTTAAAATTACAAATAACAATTATAGAAAAATTTAATAAAACAATCCCCCGTAGCTGTACAGTACGGTAAAAATGAAAATATTATACCACATAAATATGCACCGGGCTTGACTGTTCCATTCACATACATTCGATGATTTCTATCCTGGGTAGCTTATGGCACATCAAAATCTTCCCATTAGTTATATGACATCTCATCATAGTTGGAAAGTCAACAGGTCATAACGTCCGTCAGGCCCGCTCCAGGAAAAACCATCCTATATGGTAGACAACATGGCTAATACGACCGCACGTCAGACGAAGCCCAGCAGGCTTATCGCTGAGAACACAAGCGTGTAGGAAAAACGTCGAAAGGGAGAGAGAGAGAGACCGGATGGAATCATCACCCAGCTTCTATTTCAAAAACGTTCCATCCCTCATCAATTGATTTGCATTTTCCCAGCTTGCAATATCCTGAAACAAACTTCAGCAAACAATCCTTCCGTGTGAGTGGCAACACCATTTTCACAAACTCACACCTGAAATAAATAACATTAACATAAAGGTTAACTGTGCGAATTTGACTTTCTTTTTCACTGTTAATTTAACGGTTAGAACGGTTGTGAAAGTTGTTTACATTTTTAGCACATGGCATTTTAACATTACGAGGTCGGGATGTTCGTCAATAGGTACTTAAAACGAGTTCTACCCCGAGCCCTGGAGATAATTCCCCGTACATGTGAGTAAACATTTTGCATTAGGAACGTCAAGAAACTTTAATAAAAATAAAATAAGCATATTTTGCCAACAGAGTGTTTAAAGAAATTCGAGTTATTGAAAAAGAGGAATATAAAATTCGAGTTAAAGATATAAAATTACATTATAAAATGCTGAAGGTGAAGGGAAATTTTTTTTTCGATATATCGAGAAATTCGAGTTATCAAGAGTTGACTGTACTTCTATTTCACTGCAGAAAATGGTAGCAATCACAAATGAAGTTGCGAGAGAAGGAATTAACAAAAATTATGTAAAATATGCTAACTTAGATGATCAGCAATAGTAGAATTAATGCTCAGATTGATCAATAATGCTTTCTATTGGACAGTCTGAGCACAAACTCTCTGTTGGTTTCTTTTTCATTTTACCTTTATTATTATCATGTTTTGAGTTAGTTGTTGAAAGGCTTGTATTGTTTTGCATTTAATTAAAATATTTTCACTCTTTGCAGTAATTTTTTTGTCTACTTGTGTAAATTAGTTAAGTTACCTCTTTTTGTCATAGTTATGTTGTGGACCTGCAGCAATTATCATTGGTATTTAAAACAAAGCTTTAGAGTTAAAAACTCTGCCTCTCACAAGACATTGAAATCATCCTGGAATTTGTATCATCCAATGGAACTATTTGTCTATAGCCCATCCTCAGCTGATTTTATACATGCTAAATGGATTGCAGCCGTCTCTCATGATGTCAATTACATTAGTTGTGATGATGCCCTCGTAATATCGATAGATAATGGTAAGATATGTATTATCATGTTCTCTCCCCCCCCCCCCCCAAGAATTATGAATTAAATAGCTTTATTATTTTCTGAATCTACATTAATTATCAACATCAGTATAAATTGAAAATATGTTGGTTTTCCATTCCAAACAAAAATGCTGAACTATTTTGTTTTGTTCTGTGTAAGTGTGTGATCCCCACCCCTTTATATTTTACTGAAGGAAGTAATAGAATTAAGCTCTCCAATGTAGCTGTTATATTATACATAATTTTTAGTCGGCAATAGACATCCAGAAACTAGTACTGCAGCATTCACATTTTCTTTTTATAATTCATATGACTATAAAACTTGTTATGGATTCTTTACACTGTTCTTAATTTTTGTGTTTTAATCTTACGATATAATAACTTACTATGGCAGTAACTCTTCAGAGTATTTAGAACACTGCCATACTTTTTAAAAACAAAACATAACATTTTGAAATGTTGTTGATTCTAGTGGAATATGATTTCAATAAAAATGTGATTGGAGGCAAGTGGGGGTGGATTTAAATATTACAATGATTATACAGGGTGATGAGCAACCTGGGAAACTGGGATAAGTCTGAATTTTGCTGTTCTAGAAAAGTCTTCAAACTTCCATATTGGTAGGGAAACGTTTTTTCCTCTGGAGGAAAATAAAGATTTCCTTTCCTTAAAATGAAATTTTTAATTAAAATTTATTAGTTTGAGTCACAATAATCCAAAAATTTGGCAGTCCTAAGTCCACTTAATCAAAAACCAAAATCAGAGTAATATATTCTGA
Organism: Octonoba sinensis; assembly: GCA_038502835.1. Classification (NCBI taxonomy): domain Eukaryota; kingdom Metazoa; phylum Arthropoda; class Arachnida; order Araneae; family Uloboridae; genus Octonoba; species Octonoba sinensis. The sequence goes on along the minus strand of CM076605.1, from coordinate 83,054,379 downwards.
GTCAAAAGGAATCTGTAAATATTACAAAAATTCTATGCTTATATATATATTTTTTTTTTTCAGATGATCTTTTAATAACTCCATTTGGCAAGATGATGGTGCCTCCTCCATTGTGTGCATATTCTTATAATTTAGCATCACAAGTTCAAGCAGTATTTTTTTCTCCTAACACTTCATCTTTTGGCTGCTGTTTAAATAGTTCCACACTTGTAATTTTTCACAGAGGTAAGTTCTGTAATACTCTTTGAGTAAAATCATTTATATTTTTATCAATTAGTGTCCATTTTTAAATAGTTCATTAGCCACCTTCTATGTTATATTTAAAAGCACCTAAATTGTTTTATTTTTCCTTAAATGTTCATATATATTCTTAGAGTTAAAATTCAGTCAATAACTAATTACTTTCTGTTATGGAATGAAATCTCCATTTCAAAAATGCTCATTGGATGGCTAAGATTCTAAGGAACCTGTTTTTCCTGTAGAAACATTGTCATTGAAACTCTAATGCCTAGCTTCTAATGCCTAGCTTCTATATCTAGCATCTATCTGACGGATCTAGAGATATAAAAAAATCCTGGATCGATTCTTTCATTTGTTACCCAGAACCTGATTAACCAGACTGAACCTGCTTGTTGATCTACAGCTTATTAAAGTCCTGAAAAAGTCACCATGGATTTGGAAATTGATCACAAAAGTAACAAAAAAGTCACAGAAATTACAAATTAAAATTTTCTGCCCAATGGAACCGGTCTGGTTCAGTCGGCAATGGATATGCTTTATCAAGCAAGTTTTTAAATATCCGGAATCCGATCTGGCCACTGCATGAAATATCCAATTATCAGCCATGTCAATTTTTTAAACTTAATGAACATGTTTTAAAAGTGTGCGTGAATTAAGCTTCGTTTGAGTTTTAAAACAGTGGGATGTTTAAAAATATGTATAGAATTTACAAGTTTCATACAACAGAGCTGGATATCTCGTACTTATAGATCATATTGGTGACAGCGGATTTCTTATATCTGGCAGAATCAATGTCAATGTGTCAACTAATAGTCACGAAATTTCACTTTTGAAAATCTGTAGACAACCTGTTACAGTTATTGCATCATTCTGAGTCTTTAGAAAATAGGTTTTTAAAATCAGAGTTGCCAGACTCTCCCAATCAGAGACGTAACCAGGTCATTTTCCAGTAGGGGCAAGACCAGGCTTTAGTGTCCCCCCTCCCTGATATACGCACAAAAAATGCATACAAATTTCTATACATACACACACACACACTTAGCAGATTTCTCGACCCTAAAATCTGGCGGCTGGGGCACGGCCTCTGTCCCCCCCCCCAGTTATGTCCCTGTTCCCAATTTTAGCGGGTGACTTCCACTTCTCAGTTTCTTTCTCTCAAATTTTTATTTGGAATATAGGCTGTTTGAAGGTGGTTACTTAAAGAAGGCTTGAGGGCAAGTTGACGTTAAATTAATAACGAGATTTTCTTCTTCTGATTATGATAGTTTGGAGAGGAAGTTCCAAAGTGGTTGTTCAGCTGCAGCTCACAATATTTTGCTTATTTATTTATTTATTAAGTTTTTTAATGATATTACTAAAGCCTAGTTTTCAACCATAAATTACCATTAATTGTAATCTAAGAAACTTCAACACCTCATTTGATGTGCATCATTTTTTAAATGTCTTTGATGTAATGACTTATCTCTTTAGATTCTGCAGTTGAAACTGAAAGTTTGCCAGAAGAATGCAAGTTGAAGTTGGTAGCTGCTGGTGGTAATGGTTTTGTGTCCAAAGTTAAACCTTATTCAGTTTGTAGGTTTTATAGGTATGCTTTTTGATTATGTGCTGTTATAGAATCTAGTAGAATATTACCTGAAATGTATTATTTTTAAGAAATTCTTTATGCAGAATATTATCATTAATAAAAGCTAGAAAGGCAATAACTTTATTATTTTCCCTCTAATGGCAGCATTTGTTGTATGTACAAAAAAAAAAAAAAAAAATCTGATAAGTTTTACAAAGCTTTGAATAACTTGTAACTGGTCAGCGACACTGAAATTTACTCTGTTTACTGTCTAGAACAGCTTATTTTAGACTTTACTTTGTTGAATCATTGAATGTATTTAGTTAGGATTTTGTACTGCTTGGAAAAAGTATTCATTTTAACCTATCATTAAGTTATGCTTCAATCTTTGTTGTGCTTCCCAGATTTATGCATATAACTTTGTAGCAGTCTTTAGTTTTGTTTTTAGGTTCATTTTTATTACTAGTCTGTTTTTTTTTTTTTTTTCATTTAAAGTAAGCAGTAAGTTGTTCATTCCAAACAGTCTCTGATTATTTGATAGCTATGTTCGTAAGATATTTACATTCACACGCCTGTTAAATAGTATTATTGAAAGTAAAACTATTACTTTATAAATAAATATTATTATACCCTACAAATAGATGTAAGATTCTGCAGATTGGTCATGTTCACCTAGAGATAGCTGGTTTTTCCAAAAAAAAAGTCAAAATTTTAACATGAAAGTTAAAATTTTGACCTAGCTATTAGCCATGTATTTTTAAAAAATCATTTATGTATTATTTTTTTGTAATTTTTTTTTTGAAAAGAAATGTACGTTTAGTCCAAAGTGCCCCTTGGTCAGGGTACTTTGGACATGGAGCAAGACTGTTGTTCAGAAGCTCCCCCCCCCCCCCCCCGAAATCCCGAATTTTTTTTAATTGGAGCTTAGATTCATCCCTGATACTTTCTTTAAAGTAGGGTGTCGAGATCAAGCCACCCCTTGCGAAAAAAATTCTAGATACAGCCTTGGGAGTAAGGCCAGATTGTACAAAAGCTGTATTCACTGTGCAGTATGGGATCCCAATTTCGGAACCCTTTGAAATCCGAATGACTCAAAATACGGAACTTTTTCCGAATTTCGAAAAAAATCGGCTGCAACCAAAATTTTTTTTTTTCTTTTTGAAAAAAAGAATTGGGAAATATTTTGCCTGGTTGGTTTTTGGGGAAAAGGAGTTTTAAAGAGAAGGAAAATAAAATGTAATGAACATGTTTAAGATTGGAAATGTGCTGTTTTCAAAAAAAAAACAAAAACAAATTCGCGATTTTCTGAAAAGAGTTCGTTGAGATTTTCTGAAAAGGGTTCGTTTTTGCGATTAGAGTTTTTATTAATTGTTGCTCTAATTCTGAGTTAATATCGTTAAATTTTGCTTTTTTAATTGTAGTTTTTTTATTATTATTTTTTTTTTGAGCTCTAATTTTCGCGCGATACGAACATTCGCTAAATTGAAACTCACATTTTCCCGATAGTCTGATCTTTTACTACAATTTAGTGGCTGGAGAAAATAAAATCATATCAAAATTTGACAGAATTATTTTCTCTTATTGTTTAATTAAAGAGGTTAAAATAACATCGGGAAAAGTCTGGATGTTTCAATGCTTTGTGTCCATTGTCGAATGTAAGCCTACTCCAACTTTGTTTTTTTGTGCTAAATTTTGTGACTTGTAATAACTTATATTTTGTGATGCACCATTAACTCCCCCCCCCCCCCCCCCCTTTGCCCTTTTGCTTTATGACGCATAGGTGGCCACCAAGTTAATCAAGTTTAGTGGCCACTTCCAAAATTTCTGAGTCTTGACCTTTACCACGGCGCCCGAAAACGGCCGTGTTTGTCCATAAAGCACTTATATTCGATATATACGAAGTACATACGATAGTGTATATACGTTAATAAAAATGCTGTAAATGAGCAAAATGCTAATAAAAAGTTCCAGAGCAAATTATATGGGCTCTGATGCTACTTACAAGATTTTTTGTATGAGGACCCAAAATCCGGAAAGATCGCGGCCCCGAGCATTCTGGATTTGAGGTCCCATACTGTATAATATTTTGTCACAGTATCATTATAAAACATTCACAGAAACAATGTATTACCCGTTTTCCTCAACAGATGGTGGCACAAGTACCATTTTAAGTTGCAGGGATGATTGAAAGGTTTGTCTACACATTATCTGTTTTGCAAAAAAACTTCAGGTCTTAAAGAGACAATATGAGCGGGTGTATTAGTAGTTGGGGCACTTTTGGGACAGATTGGACACTAAACTTGATTAATTTGGTGGCCACCTATGCGTCATAAAGCAAAAGGGCAAAGCGGGGGGGGGGGGGGAGTTAATGGTGCATCAGTGCAATACAATTCCTAATGTGTCTTATTTTCAGTGAAGAAAACATAATATTTTGTTAAAACTATCAAGTCTTCAAAAAAAAAAAAAAAAAATGTATATGACTTTCAAATTGGAAAAAGAAATATCTTGCTTCCTTGGCGATGGTAAATTAAGGGAATATGAATTTTTGCAATATAGTTTTTCATGTTTAATGTTATAGAGCACAAAAGATGTAAATGCAAAACTTTAATTGTTTCATAGATGCAACAGATAAAACAAATCTCCCTCACAGAAATGAACCTTTTACAAAAACCGCGATCACAAATATGAACCATTTTCGAACACAAGTATAAAAAAATGTATATTTCCTGTTTTAGTTTTGTTCAGTACATTTTATTTTTATTCTTTTCAAGACCTGTTTTTAAAGCTTTCACACCATTTTCAAAATGGCGCGACACTAAGTCCGATTTTATAAGTTTACGCGAAAATGGCCGATCTGAAATGTGTGAAATGAAAGCTATGAAAAAAAAAAAACAATCAAGATTAAGATTGTTTCCTACTGTATTTAAAATATTTATATGGCAGAGAGAAGGAATTTAAAAAAAAGAAAGAAAACAATAGCGTACTCGGAAACAAATTTCGGCATTTTTTTCTTGTGAAAGAGGGAAATGAAGACTATTGGCCAAAATTCGGTTACTTGGATGCCGAATTGATATGTTTTTATTGTGCTTGTATGCATGAAAAAAGCAAGAGTTGTAAATTCTATAGATGGTATTTGAAAAGGAGGGATTTACTTTAAAAAAAAAAAAAAAGGAAAGGTGGCGATCACTCCTAATTTCTTGAATCGCCACTTTTTCAAACAAGGTCGCCACGTGGCGAGTGGCGACCGCGAATCTTGACCTTTACGCCGAGGGTGTTTTCTAGGGGTGTATCGCATGAAGGGGACTTGCGCGGGAAAACTACATGGGCAACCTTTGCTTATCACAAAGTTGTATCAATCAATGTCAGCTCTCCCCTTCGCTAAGCACCAAAGTAATTCTTGACGTTGAAGCTTCACAATTGCAGAATGCTCTTACACTATTATGAGAGTATTGTATATGATCCCTATAATAAAAGTCCGCTAATCTTAAGTGGTTCTTGAATAGCTCAAGCAATCTAGCTGTTGGCATGTTCGGGGCTTCGGGGTGACTTTTCCTCCCCACCAATTAAGTCACAACAGGAGGGTCGAGCGATTTCCCGCTCGAACGCTATCCGAACTTTCTCCTTTGGAAGAATCCATTTTGTGTTCCTCAGCGCAGATTTTCTTCCGTCTGTAAAGGGTATAGGACCCGAGAAGGGTCGCCGTCCGTAAAGAGTTAAATGTCTTTGCATTAAGCAAATTTGAATAATAAAACTGCACCTCAAAATAGATCACATTGTGACCAAACAAAGAAGTTCTAAATAATAAGTTGAGAACATGTAACAAAACAAGAAAATAGGGTATTAGAAAAATTTACCGTATCAGGCTATTTATAGTTATAGAAATACTGATTTAAAGTACATAACCTGATGAAAGTTACTTATGGCGCCAAACTTTATTATCAACTCATCTACTTTTCCCGCCAACAAACCCGGGTAATTTTAAATAACACTGGTTTACAAAGGGAGGTGTCAATTTTGTCCCAATATCTAAGATGCCCTACCTACCCCTACAAATGTTCCAAAATGTATTTATAATTAATTCAGAGTTTTGTTTGAGGTATGTTAATCATTTTTTACTTACAGGATAAGCTTAGAAAAAGCTGATGCTGAAAATGCTGTCTTATGTCACTGGACTTGGGTCAAGAACAATAAATTACTCTGCATTTGTTATGATAAGCAAAAAGGACAAAAGAACAAAAGCAAAATTTTTGAATTTGATTTATCTGAAAAAAATGTAGCTCCTGGGCAGACGATAATTGGCAGGTATGCTCCAAATACAAATAAATGTATGACTTTTATTTACAATTGCTCTAATCTTATTTCAACAGGGCATCTGAAGATATGCATGTCACTAAATAATCACTGTGGAAAAATACTGAATGTTTAAGACAGTTTGAAAATTTTATATAAAATTTGTTTTGTGATGGATAGACATATCTTTTTGTCAAAAATGATTATTAGTAGATGAATGTAAAATGTAGTATGTCCTTTTTTTAAAGTGTCGTGATGCAGCACCATTATGTGGTGGAAAGGCCAAGTATGGCTAAATTTTTAGTAAACCCCCTTTAATTTTTGCACCACAATCTATTTTCCCCCCATTATAACTTGAACCAAAAGATTTGTCGCGAATCGTATAGTGGCATGTGCTTCCGCAAAAACTCCAGGACGTTTCATCCGTCTGGATGCACTGTGAAACCTTGAACAAAATAAAAGAAAAAGAACTTACCCCATCACAGCTTAATCATTGGAAATAATAGATATCCACACATCATTTGGAGACACAAAGGGAAATTTATTGACTTGGCATATTTAGTTAAACGGCTTGGGAGTACTCCGTACCGCGAAAAAAAGATCACTACATGTGAACAAAATTTGATTACTTGTAAAAAATATGACAATACTAAGATATCGACGACTCAGGATCTTGAACTTAACATTGGACTAAAAAATGTCTGGAGACAGGTTGGATAGGATTCATTTTTTTAAAAAATAGGTAACTTTTATGCCTTGCTCAGAGGCCTCAGTTGAACGATTTTGCATGGCTATCAATACAAAAAAAAAAACACAAGGCTGTTGGACTCGAAGCTGTTCAGCTTAGCGGCAGGAGAGCAGAGATGAAATTGGTGAATGCTTTTGACGACACGTGCTCATGGCTGGCTGGAAGACTATTTCCTATATTTGTTTCTCCTCAAAAAAATATTTTTACTTAAAAAAATACTGACAACACCATCCACATCCTACATTATCCTAACGGATCGTTGAGATCTTTTTTCTGCATCTATTCTTCGTCAAAGGATGTCGGCGGATTCCGATCCGGCCACGCTGAAGCCGTCTCCATCATCACTTCTCGGTGGTTGCTGGCTAGCACTCCAACTATACGTGCGTCCTCTGCTGCCTCACAAGCCACACTGCCTTCAACAACCTCTGCCCCACGTGCACCAAAAACGCCTTCGCAGTGGCGTGAAAACGATGTATTCTACCGCCGTGAATCCAAGCAGCCAATCAGAACAGAGCACAATGAAACAACATCATGACGTCACACTTCCAGCTCTCGCAGGGAAAGGGACAAAAAATGGCTGCCAAAACATGCACTAGCGGGAAGAATACAAAAAAGCTCGATGCATATTAATAATGAATGCGCTTACACCCGTTTAAAATAAAAATACCCCCATTTAAAAAACAATAAATCCAACCTATATTTTACACTTAAATCCCCTGTAAAATAAATAAAAACCTAAACTTAATATTTTCACAAAATAAATGAATGCTATCCCGAATTTCTTGAAAAACAAAATAATAAATTCCCCTCATTAAGAAAATGAATGAAATATGTGATATACCATATCACATAAAGACATGTTCTTTGCTGTAACATTTTTCTCAGTTAACTTTTGTTTGTTAGTTGATAAAGAGTTATTATTCGATAAGAGCTGAATTTTCTTACCTTGTCTCTTTTATCTTACGGTAGGCAGTGGGTAGTACTTTGTTCATGTAGAGTTGAGGGGTACGTCATGTTCTTTCAGATTAAGTAGTCCAAAATAATGATTACAAGGATTCCTTTATACTAACTAACATTTATTGTTGAACACTTAACTATAACAGATTAAATATTAGACATAGTTGCATTTAAATATATATAAAATAAGTTTGATTAAATTGTCATTGTCGGAGGAAGACTTGCGAATCTGTCTATGTTGTGTATTAAAGTTTGCAGGCATCTCTATGGTTATTAGTAGAACAAAGGAGCTCAGTAGGCGACGAAAGGTGGCCATCATACATCATACTTCTAACATTGTTGACCATTTTCACATTTTGTGACGCATAAAAACAGACTGAAATTTTCGCATAAAAACTTTAAAAGTTCCACTGAATAAATAAATTATGAATAAATAAATAAATAAATATATATATGTATATGTGTGTGTGCGTATATATTCTTTTAAGTGCACCTTATCTTGTCAAACCCATAATTTTCTGCATTATATATCTAAGCCTACATTTTGGGCAATTATCACAACCTTTTATCGAAGTATGTTACTCAACTATTTATGCTTGTTTAAAGTACATTTCTTGCACTCATTATTATTGGTATTTCTTTTCCCTTTTCTTTATTACTGATGTTTTGAATTTTTTGTCTAAAGAATTTTTACAAGTTTCATAGTAAAACAGTTAAATATTAGAAAGTTGATTATAATTCCAGAGTAATTGTTGGTTTGTCACATATTTGTAAAATTATGATTTTTAAGTCAATATGATGGAAAAAAAATATTTCATTTATTTTTCAGGAGTGTATGTGAAGTTGAAGGCTGTGTGATTGCCATGTGCTCAAGCACTAATGGATCTGTTGTTTCTCTACAATTAGATAATGGAACTGTTTTAAAATGTGAAATAGGTACTCTAATTTTATTTGAAACTTGAATCATTAGTTTTCCTTGATTCAAATATTGTGACTTAATTTCAATAGTGTTATAATGCAAAAGATAATTTAACGACCTTCTTTTTTTTGGTACATACAAGGTTTTTCTACCATATATCAATTAGTTTTATATATTTTTATTCAGGAACAACATTTATGTACTATGCATATAAGCATGTTAAGCTGTTAGTATCTTAAATGTATGAATCTCATCTTTGAATGCATCTTAATAAATAGATAGTATAGCATTGCATGTGGTAACATGTTTGCTAAATGTATTTTGAATGGCATAGCACAAAATAACACTTATTAATGTTTAGAACGTAATTTTGAGACATTAAAGAAAACTGTGTGATCATCAGAGGGTTAAATACCTTTATAATCATGTTTATTTCAATTTCTTTTGTTTTTATTTATTCATGTGTGGTTCAGTGGCATAACTATACTCAACTGCAAAGTTTCTTGACTATGGAGAAATATGCTGAGAGCAAAAGCGAAGAAAGTAGTTCTCCGCGTGGTGTCCGATTTTCGAGTTAAACTAAGTACTTTGCTATAGAAATATGATAAGGTATTTCAATCTACACATGTATAGCGTTTATTTGTCATAATTTTCATAAAATGTTATGTATTTTCAGTTTTACGAGAAGCGTAACGCAAACTAATACCTTCATTTAGAACTAACGCTCTATCCAATAAGAGCTCACGAGCAGATGGCGATTTTCCGATAAGCGGTTTGGCGATATTTGGAGTTGTTATATTTATGTCTGACTCGCTGACTTGCGACTTTGCTTAAAGCTAAACATTTTTTATTATTATATTCGTTAATATAGTTACTTTTATTATTATTGTTAATATTGTTCTTTTTATTATTAATATATTCGTTAATATCATTCTTTTTATAATTAATATATTCGTTAATATCGTTACTATTATTATTTTTCTGTTAGTATCGTTCTTCTTCTTATTATTATATTCGTTAATATTGTTCTAAAAAATTAATCTTTGTTATTGTAAGAATGGAATCTACTCCAAAATTGAATTTCAGTGTTAGATATCAAAGCAGTCTAAAGTTATTCTTGAAATATTAATATTTTTAAAACTGATAATCTTTCATATATTTTAATCATGGTTTTAGTGTTAAAAAATTTAAACATTCAACAAAAAGTACAAAATTAATGTATCCTTATTTAAATATTTAATATATTTGTCATGGTAACAATTATACTAATTTGTATGTTCCATTTAGGTGATGAATAATCAAAATTAAATGAGATAATTACACCTATATTTATTTCATTACTTCCCTTTATGTACCTCATATTTGCTGTTGAGTGTAATTATATGATTATTTAAAATCATTGAGATATTTTAACAAAAATTAGATTTATTTTGAAACATTTAACAGGACAATAAATATTTGTTACCACAGGACATCCGATGAGAACGGTATTACAATATCAAGTCAAGACAAGTTGACCATCTCAAGAAATTTCTTAAAGTGTAACATTTAAAACATCACAGTTCTTCTACTCGACCACGAGTATGCGCTCATCTAAATTCACGACCATTCCAAGCCCACTTCACTTGTGTGAAAACTGGCGCTGGTTCAGTTGCTGCGGTGTCCCCACGTCCACCTGACCAAACTAAATTGATAATTATACCAGAAGTTACGGGATCTGAAGAAGGAGAGTCAAATGTCAAACCTGATCCTGATGAAGAACTCGAAAATGAGAGTGACAGTGAAGTGTCAGCGAACCTTGTGAACTTAAAGGATGTTGGGCGATGGCCCACAAAAATAACAAATCGCCTCCGGGAACTCCTAGTAGGTCAAGATTCAGTAATCGTTCAACACATTGACTCTGATTTTGCTGAAGTTACCAGACCTGTTGATTCTTCGAAAGGTTCTACCAGAAAACTGAATGGTGACTGGTTTTATAAGAAATTACCAAACAGTGAGAGAATACTTCATACCTGGATGGCATATTCTCCTGCAAAATCATCATTGTTTTGTTTTTGCTATAGACTGTTTGTAGATATTCTTACTCTTGGTTCTTCATCGGGATTCAAGTCTTAAAACAGGTTTTTCAAATGGTGGAAACTCAATCCTAAACTAGAAGAGCATGAATCCAGTGCTGCTCATATGGGGAATTTTACGACATGGAAAAGCATGGAAATTAGAATCTTACACAGAGCATCGATTGATAAAGTAGAGCAAGAAGTCATTAGAAGGGAGGAGAAGAAGTGGCGTGATCTACTGTTCCGAATGTTGGACATCATCAAGTTTTTAGCAAAGCAGAACTTAGCCCTAAGAGGACATTGAGAGTACAGTGATGACAATGGGCTTAACAAAGGAAATTTCTTGGAATTGGTCCACTTGCTAGCAAAATATGATCCAGTTTTACGTGAACATTTTACGACGGTAACGCTCGTTAAGAAGAATTCCATCTCTTATATGTCGCTGCTGCTTCAGAACGAATTTATCAACCTTCTTGGAAATAAAGTTAGAAAAAAAAAAGTATTCAGCAAATAGTGGAAGCAAAATACTTTTGCATCATTTTTGACATCATGCCAGATATATCCCACAAGGATCAAGCAAGCCAGATTTTGTGGTATGTAAAGATGGATGGACCAAAAGTTAGTGTGGTCGAATCGTTTGTCGATTTCATTGAGACCAATGTAAAAACTGCAGCAGAACTGACGCAGTTAATTGAAGAAAAAATTCGGGCAGATGGTCTCAACTTACGAAACTGCAGAGGTCAAGCATATGATAATGCAGCAGTAATGTCCGGAGTGCATCGTGGAGTACAAACATGGATACGGGAAATTAATCCAAGAGCCCAATTCGTTGCTTGTACCAACCACTCTCTGAATCTGGTCGAGGTTCATGCTGCTTCTGTAGCTATAAATTCAGTAACGTTTTTCAGAACAACTTGAGCGAATCTGTATCTTTTTTGCGTCTTCCGTCCACCCCGATGGAACACGCTAACTGCTGCAACTTCAAAGGGAGTGAAGCGGTTAGTTGAAACGCGGTGCAGCGCGAGATGGGAAGCATGATAAAGGGCCACTATGAAACAATGTTAGATGTTTTGGAGGAGCTTGCAGATGTTTTTGAAAATACAAATACGAGATTGGATGTCGGTGTAGTGTTGAAGGCCATGCAGTCATTCCCATTTTTGTGTTACTTGAGTTTCTGGAACCGAGTTCTGAAAGAAATTGACGAGACCCAGAATTATTTACAGACAAAAGGGCTTTATCTTCATGAAGGCACAAATATAATCCACGCATTAGAGGCTTTCTTAAAGGACAGCAGGGAAATATAATTTCAGAAGCATTCAGCTTTGCCAAAAACGTTTGCAATGAACTGGGCATCGTTATAGATATTCCTCGAAAGAGGAAAAGGAAGCAAATGTTTGACGGAGGATCTGAGGATGCCGCATTAACATACGAGGAAGAATTGCTTAGGGAGATGTTTACATCTTTTGACAAAATATTACAGGAAACCACTTGCAGATTTCGGCAGGTCCGGGATCTGGATGAAAAATTTTCATTTCTAAAACCGTCAAGGCTTCTAAATGAGAAAGTTGCAGGAAACCTTAATAATGCACCTGATGACATTAGCAGGTTTGACTTTCAAGTGGAGAGAGAGCGGCTCCGTAACTATGTTAACGAATCAAGCAAGAAAATTAAAGTTTTGGATGGAGGACCACTCAAACTTCTCCAATTAATTCATGATTTTAACCTTGCGATCAGTGTACCAAACATTAATAATGTTGAGAATCTTTCTGACTGTTGGAATCAGTGTTGCCAGCTGTGACAGGAGCTTCTCAAAGCTAAAACTAATAAAAAATTATCTAAGATCCACGATGGGTCAACTCAGATTGTCGAACCTTGCTATATTGTCCATAGAGCAGGAAGTTGTGGATCAATTAGACCTAAAAGCCAGAAAAGTTCCCTTGTAAATGTTTTACTTTTAATATTTATGTGTATAATATATAAGTGTTTTGCTTTTAATATTTATGTGTACAATATATAAGTGTTTTGCATTTAATATTAAAATGTATAATATATAAGTGTTTTGCTTTTACTATTTATGTATAATTTTATAGAAAAGATAGAAATAAATATAGGTGTATATTTGTATTTAATTTTCATCGTTTTGGTACTTTTTGGCTTGGAAATGGGGCGGCATTTTCAGAGCCCGCCCTGGGCGCCACTCACCCTAGTTAGCTAGTTAGCCACTGGTGTGGTTTTACTTACTGTCAGCCCCGCTTAATCGGGTAACGGATAAAGGAATACCCGGCTTATAAGAATAAAACCTTCTGGAAGTGAGTATTTCTCCATAGACGCAATGTTAAAGATCCCCGTTTAATCAAATAATTTCCCTGGATAATCCAATAATACTGGCCTGCTTTTGAAATACTTTTGATTAAAATATTGATTAAATTTCAAAACTAAATAAGTAAATAAGAACAATTTTTGAATTTTCAAGTTGATCTTTCAGCATTTTTCTCTCTTTTTTTTCTTGAAAAAGTGTTCTGAATTATCCAAGAGATATAAATTTAATGAGATCTCCATGTATAATTGATGTGAAGTTTTTCTGAACCGTGAAACAAAGCCAGTGCTTATTGTTAATTTAATGCCATAATAATAGCATTGAATCTAATTTAGTTAAAACAAGTAACAGTATTAAGTAAGATGTTTATGCTTATTCCAAGTAATGAAAAGTTGATAAAGTTCAATTTAAAAAAAGTGTCTGTACATCAAAAAAGAAAGAAACGAAAAGAAAAGAAAAAGGAATATCACTTACAATTTAATCTATAAAAGTATCACTTACAAAGCTTACTAAATTTTGCTTTGGCTTTTCAGTTTTAGCTTTAAAGGGGTTGAAAATGTTGTCTCAAAAATATTTACTTACGTAATTTTTTTTGCATACATTCTTACTAGTTGATTTGCCTGTTTTTTTTTTGTCTCAAATATGGAAAATTGTACTGCATGTTATACTGCAAGTACTCTGAAGATCAGGTTTTGATATTTATTTTAGATGCTACTGCTGTATCCAAAACTATGTTTTCTCCATGGTTGTGTGGTGATGGAACTAATCTCACTCTATCTCAGAGTTGCCCTTTAATGTCCATTATAACCATCTGTGAAGAGGTAAAAATTTTGTTTGAAGTTGTGGTGTGTATATTGAATTCTGTAACCATAGCTGTATTTTTGTTATTACAATTTTCATTTCCCTGTTTGGAAAAATTAGGAACAATGTTATCCTTTTTTCTTATGTTATTCGTTAAAATTACTCTTTTTTCCTATCTAATGTGCAAGCTTTTTTTTTTCTCCATTTAACAAAAGTGATTTTTAAAAATTGCCCTTCTATTTTCCTCATCAAATGTTTTATTTATAATAAAATTTCAAATTTTGGGCTGCAAAACTTGAGAAAAAAAAGCATGTTTACCCAAAACTTAAAAAACTTATCCCATTTTCGTATTATGTACCAATATTAATTTTAGGAGATGAATTATCACAAGTCTTCAGCTCAATGTTTTTTAATTTGTTTGCTTTAATCAGTCAAAACACTTATTTCAAAAACAAGACAGAACCTGTAAATAGAAAAACAAAATTTTTAATTATTGAGAAAACATGATCAAAATCATTTCCTCAATTCAAATTGCTTGATGCAGTTTTGGTTTTTTTCTTTTTCTTTTTTAGTGATACTTCAGAAGGAATTCAGATTTTCTTTGTTGTATCGTATATTAATTATGCTATTTTGCTCTTTTTGTCTTCTAAGTTTTAAGCTGAAAAGAAAAAGGAGGCACTACTTTGTATAAAATGTAAATGTTGTATTAAAAAGAAAGTCATGTATTTTATTTATATACCAGTTGATCATAAATATTCATTGTCCATGTATAGACTTGTAGAGTGTTACAATTTATACTAAGAATTTCAAGTAAATGCTTCAGCTATTTTCAGTTTTTGGGTTTTAATATTTTAATGAAATGTAATTCAAAATGTAATGTGTTGTAACCACCCTCCTTCAATAGCAATTAATTTTTGCTGTAACTGAGAAATCAGATTAAAAATTGACTTTTTCTCCTAAATTTTTCGACTTTTCTAAGTGCATTTATTTACTGTAAATAAAATACTGCTTGAATGCTTTCTTCTCTTTTTTCAGGATTTTGTTTTAGGCTTAACTGAACGTTACAGCCTGTTTTGCAACAATGTTCTTTTATTGTCAAATTGTACTTCATATTATATTCATGACGAATATCTTTTGACCACCTCTGCTGATCATACATTAAAATGCTTCATGATAAATTTTGACTTATGTGGTAAATATTTTATTTTATGTTTCCATGATTTTTAAGCATTAAATTATCAAACTATTTATGCATTAAATTGTCAAAAAGCATAAGCCTAAAAACTAATTGATATTATGCTACATGATGAAATGCATTGAAACTATTTTGTTTTATGTCATATTCACTTTATGCTTAGACTTAGGTTAATTTATGTTTCAACATTTATGAATTTAAGTGTTTGGCTGGATTCTTTGTGAAATGCTGCTCAATAACTTCTGTTCCCATACTTTTATGAAATAAATGAGTGGGTTAAATCAGTGAAATTGCCTTTGTTACCAGGGCAATATAAGGAACTTATTTTACTGCACAATATCAAAAATGATTGCTAGACATCATACAGTTGCAAATTGTTTGAGTTAAAAGAGAAAGTCGAGGGTGGGTCACTAATTACTGTCCAGTCTGAAACTTCTGACTGCTTTTAAATGTATTACCATATTCTACATGTCCACATGCAGTTTTAGCCTTTTATAAGTGCATTTTTTATTAATTTTTTGGTTCAGATCTATTGATCCCTTTGTTTTTTAAATTCCTTCAGCACTTTTTGCCATGAGCAAAATACTCACATGAAGAAGCAAATTATGCTTCATAGGTCAAGGTGCTGCTCTCTCTAGCTTCTCCTTGTAATCTTCTCTTTTGCTGCCTCAAGTTGTTTTGCAATCATTAAGTTCTTGTCTTGTTAAGTTTTTTGTCTGTCACTGGGGGCGTTTGCTAGTCAGAATAGGCAAGTACAAGTATTTTTCTCCCCTGTGTGCGTCCTTTTTTTTAAAATGTGAGCGGTTTTTCTTACCAAGTGAGTGCTCGTGTAGTTTACCAAAAACTTTTTTTTTTTTAAATTTTGTTTCATGAAATATTAAACTAGGTATGTACTTAAATTGACTAAAGTAAATGATTAAATCAAATGCACAATATAGTTATTTAATTATTAAAATTTTTTTGTACTAAAAAATTGTTTTTATTTTTGAGGATGATTTCACAAGGAAGGTTATTGGTTCAAATGGCTCTAGCTAAAACCGCTTCTTACAAAACTTATAAAATAGACATAATGTTGTATCTTGAGGTAGTTAAGTGCCGCGTATATATATATATATATATATATATATATATATATATGATGAAATGGTTATTATAACACAAACACATTTTATTACTGTACATATATCACACAATACATAATTAAATTTTGAAAGGCAGTAGAGTAGGGTGTTACATGTTAGGTTTGGACTCCAACCTTTCTTTGAACGTTTATATAAACGATGTAGTTGATGAGAATCGCTAGATGATCAAGTCTCTAGCCATTGACATTTAGAGTTTTATAATAGTCATAAATAAAAATATAATACATGCATAGTTTACAAAAATAAATTTTTCTTGGTTGCCATAAGGAACATTTTGTGCCCCACGAGTAAAAAGTACCTTAGTTGTGCGACATAATTTTTCATGAAAGTAGTACACCTGTGTGATATATTTTGCATAATGTTGTTATTTTGGGTAACATCTAGGGTTTAGAATAAATAATAATGCATTTTAGTTAAATATATTTCATCTACTATCATTTTTATTTTGACAGAAATAGGAAGTGTGAGAAAAATTTACTTATTTTGACACGAGTTCTGAAAGGTTTATGTTCTAACTTGGATGAATATTTGTCACATATCCAGGTGACCGTAAGCATTCTCCATCATTTTGCATTCTTGTGCGCGGGCAAGGAGAAAAAACGCATACAGCACTTTCAACTTTTTTTTTATTTTTATTTCTCCAAAGTCATTTTCCTCCCATTACCAGAACACAACATAGGCGGAAACTAAGGCAAAAGGTTAAAAATTGTCCTTTAATGTCCTCTGGCAGTCAATCACATCTTTTCTCATTCAGTGGGGCAAAAATTGTTGTGTTAACTCTTAATAATGATTATAAGTAATAGAAAAGTTAATTTGTCAAGGTGTTTGCAAATATTAACATAATTTGCAAAGCTGCATTAGAAATTAACAAATGGTAAGAAATGCATTGCACGTTCACAGATAATTTTTTTATTATCAATGTTTTTGCTATGCTAATGTCATGTCATATCTATTGCTTTAATAAAAATCTGCAGGAGTTATTTTTACTGAAAAAAAAGGTAAAATGAAATCCGTATAAAATTTTAAGAAAGATGAGGATTAAAAAGAAATAAATTGAAAACTTTTAAGTTGGACTATTTAGTTCTTCTTCTTCATTTAATAAAGAAGTTTTTTATTTATTGCACAATATTAATGATATGATGTTATATTTCTTGATAGTGTACTGACTATCATTAGTTATTTAATAGTAAAGCATGATAACCCAATGTTAATCTTTGTTTGGAAACAATTAATGAGCAAACTAATATTTTATAGCACATATTGCAAAAAATATTGAATACATGTGTTTTGAAATTACAAGGAACCGCCCTTTAGAATGCATAAGCGCATGAGCTTTGGTATGTAAGTAATCCTTGTGATGTCGGCTTACAGGGGCTCAATCTGCGGAGACTTTTGCCCCGTCCCGTTAATTTTTTCTTGGTTATAATCTATATTGCCCAGTATGGTAATATATATGTATGATCAGCCTACCCCATTTCTAGGAGAACATTCTAATTGCATCACTCATTCAGATCACTTACATCCGGAAGCTCACAGCTGTATACAATGTGTATGCAATTTTTCTTTCCTTCTTTTTTTTTTCCCAATTTATGTTATAAAATATTAGAGTCCTTGTTAAAGAGAACAGCAGTAATCTGACCAATATTTATTCTAGATATGATGAAAAATCCACAGCAAAAGATTGAAGTTCCTACACAAAAAATAGAAAAGGGGGCTAAAATAGTCATTGCTCCACTAAAAAGCACTAAAGTGGTGCTGCAGATGCCTCGTGGGAACTTGGAAACAATTCATCCTAGGCCTGTGGTGCTGTCAACTATTTGCAAATATTTAGACGAGTGAGTACAGCCCACTTTATTCTTAAAAAGTTCTTTTCTATACCCGATTCTTGGGTATAAACTGTGCTAAGGGATCGTTCATAAATGATGTCACGCTTCGAGGGGGGTTCCTGAAAGTGTGACAAGGGGAGGGGAGGGGGTCCCAAGAAGTGTGACATCATGCATTATGCAACATAGTGTGACACGTGAAAAGGGGAGGGGTTCCACTGAAGTGTGACAATGGGGGGAGGGGGTCAAATATATGGGGAAAAGTGTGATGTCATTATGGCCCCTATGTCAATTTTTCAATAGAGCAGTTCACGAATGAACATCAAGTATTGTTTATAATCAATAACTAATTTTTGATCAAATGTGCTACATCTCTCTTGTAAGATTAAAATAGAATTAATTTAATTCTTGTTGAAGTTGTTATTTTCAGTTTGAATATATGATTTTCAGAACACATATTAAATATATCTCATTCTTATGATTTTACATAAAAGTAGATATTTTTCTGTAAGGACTATTTATAATAATTTTTTTTACGTTTTTATTTGTTTCTTAGATTGCGATATAATAAAGCTTTTGAATTGTCAAAAGTTCACAGAATAGACTTGAATATTCTATTTGATCATAATGCTAAGGTAGGTATTTTTTATAAGACTTCTTATTTTTGGTATCAATACGAATGTTTTGCAATTTTATTAAGTATTAATAAAATTGCAAATTTAAGCTATTTCTATGAATTTACATAACATTTCATGTTGAGAGTTTCATTTTCATATTCAGCTTTTTTGTTTTTCTATTAAATGCATGTTATAATTAAAATATGTGTGCATATGTTTAAGAGTGTAAGTAAAATGCAGTGTGCCTGACATGCATCAAATCAATGATGCTGAGAAAATCAAGTGGGTTACTGAAATTTTAATTTAAAAGTTATCTTTTGCATCTATTGAAAAAAAGGGATTATACAAAAATGCAAAAATTCATTACCTCAGATTTCTGTAAAGTTACTGTTCTAATGCAAAGTTTTAACTGAACTAACACAATGCTTAAACTAAATATCTTTGTCTCCATACACTGGATATGGGTCTAAAGAAACAATTTCCTCTGATTTTTAATCTCTTGATAGTTAATGTCTGTCTTTCTCTTTTCTTCTTCTCAAAGATATTTTGTTTAACAAAGAAGCACCCGCTGTTTTTTTTTTTTTTTTACATAGTCTGGCCTGTTGTCTCTACCCTTTTATGTTAGAAGTACCTTATTAATTTATTCAAAATTACGACTTTTTATTTGATGTTTTCTGATGGTCTGGCAAATAATAATGCAAATAACTGGGGTGAGGCAGAATTGTTTGCGGAAATTTTTAAAATTGCCATGTGTTTGCAGAGTGGCCTTCGCCCACATTTAAGCATAATTATTACTATATAAATTTTGTCCTACTAGGATATTATTAAAAATCATTGCTTTCATTTAGTTTATTTCTTCTGTCTAAATCTTCTATTTTTTTTTTTAAAAATAAATAATTTACTAGTGCTTTATTCATTAAATTTATATACTTTTGTGATTGATGCTGTATTACAAAGGTTTCATTTATTCTCTGTGGGGTATGCTAGAACCCTGTAATTATGCATTTAAATAATTAAATAATTAATAAGAAAGATTTTAATTTCTAACATTTTGTTTTGTATGTTTTTTGTAGCAATTCTTGGAAAATGTAAAAAATGTTATTGAGCAGTTGAATACCCCTAACAGTCTAAACCTGTTTTTGGCAAGTTTAAAGTAAGTTAGTATTTTTATGTTTTTGATTTTGACTAACTATATCTGGAATGATATTTTTATTTTACAAAGCAGTAGAGAAGTATTGTGTGTAACTTTTTTTTATATAAATAATGTTTCTTGTTTTCATTAATATTTCCTTAATTTGTTTATTTTGTTTCTATACCTTCAATTTTTTAAAAAGATGGTACTGAAGTATTTTTTTTTTCTGCTTTTTAAAATCTTTTTTCATATGCACTTAAATAAAGCATAAATCCTCCACTTCCTGCAAAACTCTAGGAATTACATTTAAGACAGCCTTGTGGGTTATAAAGAAAGTCCATGAAAGCAAAAGAAAGAAGGGAAAAACTTCTATATCATATTAAATAAATAAATTGTTTTTGCAGTACATATTTCTCCTAAATTGTCACATCCTGGTTTTAAAAAAAACTTTGGAACTCAAACTGTACTATGAACTATAATTAATTCTACTAAAACTTAATAATATACTTTTATTTTGGCAATTTTATACTTACTCATTGGATGTTATTTATTTATTCTATCATTCTAAATTACCTTTCTTACAGATTCCCCCCCCCCCCCCAAACACCCTAATTTTTCATAAAAATCATTTTTGAGATTTTTTTTAGAAATTCAGATTGCTTAAACATTTTCATCTCCAAATCCGCAAAAAAGTTTTTAATCGATAAATTATGAAGATTAACTGCCAGAAAGTAATGAAGATGTAATGGACTGTTTGGATATAGAATCCCTTTTTTATTTCTTCATTTTCCCAAAACCTCATTTCTGAAGTTTTAATTCACACTAACGGTTCTAGCAAAAAAGTATTGATTCTTTTTAATTGGAACTTTGCAAAAAGGTTTATCTCATCTATCTACTGTGCAATAAACCCGTAAAATTTGATTACCATATAACATATGCATTTTTAATAATTATAAATGAAAGTGGGGGAAAAAAACATTTTTCATGGGGAAATTTAAAAAATCTTGATATAAAATTTTTGTTTAGTTATTTATTTCTAATTTTGAAGGTTGATTACATTCTCTGGTATTTAAGGAAGAATTAGACATAAAAAGTTTGAAAAACAAAAAAAAAGTATATGCACCAGAAATGTTAAGGTGATGATAGTTTTTAGCTGAAAAAATGGGATTTTTACGAAATAAAACTCAAAAAAATTATTTTCTTTAAACAATTCTCAAAAATTATTACTTATAATTTTCTACATAAACATATAAAGTTTTAGAAAGATACGATGAATATTTAAGAAAGAAATATTTAGGGTATTTGCCTACCTTAAAACAATGTATGTGCTTATGTTTTACATTGTATCACTTACCACCAATCAATCGGACATTTACAATTGTTTTCCCTCCCGTACTCAAAAAAATAAACACATTGTTATTTCTTCCTTACAATTCTTAAAATTTTATGTAATGCCGTTCCCTTTGTTAATGAATTTTATTACTTTGTGAATTATCCTCTTTAGCATTTACAGTTTTGGGTTTCAGATTTTTAAAAGATAATGGTATCTATGCTTATAAGTCATTTAAGATATTCTTTCTCTTATTTTTCTCTCTTGTTTCTATTTTCTAGAAATGAAGACGTCCGTGAAACTTTATACTCCTTTGCTTATAAAGGAAAGCAGAAAGATCCATGTGTTGAAATGATGAAAAATAAAGTAAACACTCTATGTGATGCTTTTCGGGAAGTGCTAGAAACAGTAAAGGATGATAAGTAATTTTTTACTAAGTGTTTTTTGTAAATGTATATTAAACATGTTATATATTGCATTGTTTTCATTGTTTTACATAAGAGCTGTGTTATCAAAACAAAACTTTGTTTTCAATTAATACAAAATTAAATAATTCTCTTAGTTTTGTAACAATTTAATCCTTTTGGGAAAATTTTCTTGTGAACTCAAGTAATTTTTTAAATCAACCCTTGACAACAAACAGTTTAATGATTGGTATAATACAGTAATGTCTTATAGAGTAGATTTTGATAGGCATTAAATGTTAGAACTTTAAGTCTTTTATTTTTGGATATACATTTCTTCTGCAATTTTTGTGCTATCTGTTTCTGTAAAATCTGATATCTTTTTATTTGTTCATTATTTTTTAACCATTCTTTCATAGAGTAAATTTAAGCACTGTATTTCATTTGTATTAAACTATTGTATGAATTGACTGGACAACATGTTGTGCCAAGATGTGTTCTTATCATAACTTATACCCTTATCTTAACTTGTACTCTTATCATAACTTACTTTTCCTTTGAAATTTTTTCAACGTGGTTGCTACACTACCTGCAAAACAAAAAGTTTAAAAAATTGTTAAAATGCAGGGAGAATTGCTAAAAACATGAAGTTTTCTAAATTTACTGTGCAAACTGGGAAATGTAGGGAAAAATTGGAAGTTTCACATAAAAAAAGAAAAGAAAACTGCCATTAAAGTGATTTCAAGATTTAATGTTGAATACATCTTTTACCCTTTGTAAATATAGAGAAAAAGTTTTAAAAGGCTATTTATTAATTATATATGTGGAGTTCATGCATCATTTCATATTAAATAAGCATATGAATATTTATTTCAAAACTCGGATAAGAACATTTTTTTAGTTGAGAAGTTATTAATTTCTTTTCATTGTATAAGACGTCTCAAGTTCTGCCAGTGTTTTCGTTTTTTTTTTCATAAAAACTATGAAAGTAATAGATTTTTTATTTTCAAATGTAGATATTATCAGACACTCATTGCTACATATGCTAAGAAAACAGATCCTGAACTTGACAAGGCTTTAGTGAGGCTCAAAAAATTGAAAGGTATACTATATAGTTTTCATATGCAATTGTTTACTTTAAATGTTTCAAGCTTTGAACTCTCAGCTTTTTACTGGGAGTAAACTTAAAGTTATTGCTGCTTACTATCATGAAAAATTATTGTAGTTAAACCATAAACATTAATGATGTAATGAATAACGATTTGACTGAAAACCAAACATACTGCAAGCAATGTGGCTAAATGTTTGGGCTTATCACTATTTGCCTCGTTAATAGTCTATGTTCCAAATATTTTAATATCATGAACAAATCAAAGCTTGAAAAGCATTTAAAAATATATGTAACATTTTAAAAATCCATTTTTAAATACAAGTCATTATCATAAACTTTGGCAGATTGCTAAATCAATAGCAGTAAAGAAACAAATGAGAAGGGGAACACCCTTTCTTTTGCTTGATGAACTGTTGACTACAGAAACAGTGGGCTCTTTTGCCCTCTTTAGCAGCTTTAGCATTTGCAAAGATATAAACACTCACCCCAACTAAAGGAAAAACATCACTTCTTTTTAGCAAGAAGCCAGATTAAGTGATATAGAACTTGGAATGTAGCTACTGATAATAAAAAGAAGTAAAATTTGCTTAGTTCTATTTGAAACAATTAATTCTTTTATGAAATAATGATGCTTATAATTCCACCTTCAACTCCCAATAAAATTGTTTTAAAAATATGTGGTTTAGTATTTGGGCAGATTTTTCATAATTAAATTTAGGTTTTTCCATTTGCTATGTGCAGACATTGATTTTATTGTTTGTGGAATAATTTATGCTCCTGCATGTTTTAGTGCAGTTAAATATTGTGATACAATATAAAATAAATATTGTGATATAAACAGTATTTGATAATATATTTTGTATATCTTTGTGTTGAACAAATGTTGGTCGTCTCTTGTACTTGTTTTCAATGAAAATTGTTAAAAAGTTTTCTATCCAGACTGCTAATGGAAATTTCTGGATGTCATTCATTCCGGACATCAAAGGAAATTCATTGTATTTAGGTGTCTAGTTGCAGAACTTAGTTGCATCGTACTTAGTTGCAGAAAGTTGTTACTGTATTAAAACGACACTTTTTTCTTCTTTTAAACTGCAAATAATTTTCCAGCTATATGTAAAAAAATCTAAGTATTTTATTGTTCTTTGTAATTACCTTATCTTGAAAAAAGTTTGAACTTCTTCACCCTTTTGTTCCTAATGAGCTCTTATATGTCCTAGTGATTAACATAGTTTCAGTTTTGTAACTCTCATATGCAATATAAGGTTATCCCAATATTGTACACAATTGGAATAAATAGTCCCAGTACAATTGGGACATATTGTCCCAGGAAACTGTATCTATATATATAAAAAAAACTTGTCAGTACACTTCTTATAGCATGTCAGTGTAAAATTGAACTATTTTTCATAGTTAATTTGTTTAATGATACAAAAGTTGGTTCAAAAGGGTTAATAAAAAGCATTTTTATTGTAGTTATTAATGTCATAATGTGTAAAAAGAGATATTGTATGTTAACTTTTAGAATGTTGTCTTACCATAGGCTGAACAGCATTTAAATTTATTATGTTTTGTGTTGTTTTGACCACTTACCATGCATTCAATCTTAAAAAATATTTGTCAGCATCTGTACTTCTTTTTTAAGGAGTTCGTAAGGATTTGTTAATGTATTTTATCTTCCATTGCCATGCTTAAAAATCAGTGGTATTAGCCCAGACAAGATGTTTTGTTTTTCTTTTATAGATGCCTCTGATCAGAAAAGCACTCAAACTTTGGTTGACAATGCTCTCAATTTTCTGCTATATTTGGTTGATGTTAATGATCTTATTGATGTTGCTCTTGGTACATATGATTTGGAAATTACCATTATGGTTTCACAAAAATCTCAGAAGGTATTTTTTAAAATTCATTTTATATCTGACTATAGTAATACTTATGCACAAATAAAAAGAACATAACAAAAGACAGTATCATATGTAAAATTATACTGTAATATCCTTATTTATCTGATCAATGTTTGGTTTTGCATGGAAAATTTAAAAATAGAGAATGTCAAACAGTGTCCCCTACAAACCAAAAATAATTTTTTCCCTTTTCAACTTTATGCTAAGTTCAACACTAGAAAGACGAAAAATTCCCGTATACATAGAAAGACTGAAGGGGCCAGTGTGGCCCTTCCGAGAATTTTGAGTATAATTCTTTCTAAATTTCTTCTTGAGTGAGTCCACGTGCCCCACGCATGTTCTCTAATCCCTATACAACAGCTGAGAGTATCATAGTGTACCCTGACATTTACTTTCTCATGTCAAAATGTAAAACTTATCTATCTGTCGAAAAGCAATCGCCATTGTCCAGCAAGCCAGGTGTCGCATTTGTTTAGCATTTTGGATTGAAACCGGTTGTAAAACTAGAAAGGTCAAGGTCAGACTAGACTGAATCACATTTTGTCAGACTACAGCCATCAAAAGAAACGAAGAATTTAACCAATTCCATCGTAAAATACCATAGGGGCCACAGAGGCCCCTTCCGTCGTTCTAGGTATAAGGCTCAATATTTTCACTCCTATGAGTGTAAAACAAAAATGCTTAAATAAGCACTTAAATATGAGCTTATTAGGAAAAATCAGAAAGTTACAATGCATTCAGTCAATTATTAGTGGAATTACTGAGCAGCAAACATCGAGAGGGGCCACACAGGCCCCTTCGTCTTTCTAGTGTTAAGAAGTTGAACATTTAAAAATTCCATTTGTGTATATTTTTACATATTATATTTATTTATATATTTTTTGAAGGGCCTTATATTTTGAAATAAAGTTATACATTTTTGACTTAAATGCATAAATGGATATGATTTTAGGCACATGCATCATAAATACCATTCCCTGCCTGTGTCATTCAAATGCATATTTCTTTAAAAATAAATCACTGCTTTTTTAATCATAAAGTTTCATAGGAATTATGTTCTGAAAACACCATTTTTGTGATATTTTTCTTTTTTTGGACTCCTTTGCTTGAGATATTTTGTATTTGATCATTTAGGGGGGGGGGGGGGAATGCTTAAAAAAATATTTCTCACATTCTGCCTTTATTACTGGTCATTTTACTGGGGTTTTCTTCTTTTTTCTTTTGCATCAAACATTCTATTTCTGAAATAAAAATGTCTTTCTTTTAATATTTTTTTAGGATCCCAAGGAATTTCTTCCATTTTACAATGATCTTCAGAAACTTGAAGAAAATTATAGGAAATACAAAATTGACATGCACCTACAGCGATATAAACTAGCATTACAAAATATAAGCAAATGTGGTATGTTTTCGTGCATTAACAATGTTTTCATTCATAATTTATTTTTCTAGCAGTAAAAATATTGTTCAATGAATGGTGTGATTTATTTTGATTGCCTGTTAAGTGTCATTCATAGAATAGCTCTTTAAAAACTATAATTAGACTTCTTAGAAGAGAACAACTTTATTACAGAAAAATTGCAAAATATATATTGCAAAAAAAAAAAAAAAATAGCAGGCAAGACAGTTTAGATTAGCTTGACAACCTCATTCATGTTTGATCCAAATTTGTTAATAGTGTTGAATTTCTCCTGGTATTTCAGCAGGTGAAAAGTAAGCATTTCAATTTACAACCTAGTTTATTATGATTATTGCTTTTAATTATTATTTTGTTTTTGTTTAGAGGATCATTTTGATGAATGTTTATCTTTGATCAAAAGCCAACGGTTGTATGTTGATGCTCTTTATTTGTTTCCATCTTCATCTGAGAAATTTAAAGTAAGTTTTTTTTTAAATTCACTTAAATTTTTTGTTATTGCATCAGTTAATTTTTGTTCATAACATTAATTGGTAAGTTTCTTTTCATTTTGGAAAAATCATGCTTTACTTTATTGATTTAAGTAAATTATGCTTGATACAAAAATAAATAAATAAACAATTAGAATGTACTATTAATGAGATTAATTATTAATCCAATTATTAATGAGATAATAAAATGGATATGTATATCATTAAGTAATACTTCATTCTGTACCCCAAAGACAACTAATTCTAAAGTCCTGAATTAATAAAGCACAAGTAAACTTCACATTTAAAACCTCAGCAGATTTTATGTCATTTTTCATAACAGTTAAAACACTAGACAACATATTTCATTCTTTTCAATTTTTCAAATTTTCTGTTTCAGTTCCAACACTATTATTTTTTTATTTAAAATCATTTGAAATATGTCTAACATTTTTCTCACAAACTTTTAAAAACATTTCCATTCTCAGTATAATAACAGTTGCTGAAATACACTACTTACAAAAGTCACATAACTCCACTTGATAAGGTACAAGGTTGCAATAGAAATTGCATAGATGTGTTTCTGAGTTGCAATTAAAAAAAGAAGCTATGAGAAAAGTAGGCAAATGATTCCATATCCTTGCACTGAAGAAATTATTACTTATAACTCCGGAGCATGAACTTGCAGATCTCATTGCTATCCCCCATTACTTTGGATTGAACAATTAACTGTACATTAAAATATAGTTTTGTTGCATAATTTTATAATAGTGTTTGAATATGCTAATTAAGCTTTCAAAATACATAAATGTAATTATATAAATGCAGCATTTTTTTTTTTTGAAAATGCAGTAATTATTGTACAGTATACTTTAAATATCTCAAAAATCTTGAAATGTCGGAACAAAAAATCCGCTTGATATTACAGATGCATCTAATGTTAATTTCAATTCTTATGTTGAAGAGTTTTCCCTTAAAACCTTGTCACATCAAATATTGTTTGAAGTAAAAGTTATCTTTGCTGAAAAAATTACAGTTTGTTGTGTCGAAACTAACGAAGGTATGTTTCCACGAATCTCTCACACCCTTCATTGTTTCTTTGAGGGGTTAGAAACGATTCCGAAAAACCCGTCTGGTCAATTGAATAGCAAACAAATGGATAAAAACAGGTACCTTATTGTATGGGTGGCATTTTGTGGGAGGGAGTGTGTGACGTGTGGCTGTGCATTATAGCAATCTCGCCAGTCAATTGTTAAATGTTTGTTGGTTAAATGTAATTGTTCGGAACTAACTGCATATCGGAAGTTGGGTGAAAACATTTGTGAAGTCATAAAATGTGTTCGTGAATCGCCAGTTGTTTCAAAAATAGAAAGTTGCAAAGAAACATAAACTTTGTGTAAAGCGAACATTGAGTGAATTAACAATTTAAAAAATGAGAAATTTTAGAAGCTGTAGATAAATTCGGAAAAATAGGGGAAAATCGCATCTCATCTATCATCTCTCTAATTCCTAGAATATTGTCTTATATGTTGTGATTTTCATGTTTTAAAAATGACCTTGTTATCTTGATGTTTTTTCCGCATCCCTTATGTCGTGGTGACTGCTATATATTATCCCAAATTAAGTTATTTCCCCCTAAATTTAAATTTTAAAATTATCCCCCATCATTTTAGTGAATAACATAAGAAAAAGGCCAGACCGATGATCGTAGGTGGAAAGCAAAATTACGCGCAATACGCCAGGCCTGAAAAGTGTGCCATTTTTTTTTGTGAAAGAAAACGAGAATGTGGAATGGCTTACCTTGGGTTATTCATTTATTTAACCTATAAAAAAAAACATTCTAGGGGAGCTCCACCATATAATCATCCAATCAACGTCCAGGCACGGACGGGATTAACCATCTTGTAAAACATTTATATGCACGTGGCTTGATGAAAACAATCTAAATTTTTGCCGTTATTTTGGAAATATGAACATTATTCAGGACTCTATATCTTGTCCATCTGAGGCGATCCGCCAAGCTGCAATTCTGCTCAACGATGCTGTGGATGCATCAGGATTCTTCCTCATCATGAGACTCAAAAATCGGGGCGATTGTCCTAGCTGCGCTGGAGAGAGAGAGTTTTTTTTCACAAAAATACGATGGGCCCTGCACGTCGATCTGTAGCAGGTCACATGTTCCGTGCGCGACCAATAACGTTCTGCCTGCAAATCTTCGTTCAAACGAGCGTTGCCAACTCACCAACAAATTTGAATGAAAGAAAAAATATACAAAATAGCTCTGAATAAATCATTTGAACTCAAATAAAAGTGTGGTACAACACCACACCTTAAATGAGAAAATATCAAGAGTACACCATATTTGCCCCTACAGTATTATTATTATTGTTATTATTATTATTAATATTTCAGTTTTGTTATGAAATAATGTTTAGATTATTTGGAAAGAGTATGGTTCATATCTAATGGAGAAGAAACATTACGATGAAGCTGGTTTGGCTTTCACTCGATCTGAAGATTACAGTAATTCACTTTTGGCATACCAGGCTGCATTAAATTGGCAAGCTATGATTTGTGCTGCTGTGGAGCTAAACTATTCAACTGAAAAAATTATTACACTGTGTCGTGAAACGTCTGGTGAGTGGTATTTGGTCTTTTGTATTAGTATGCTTCAAGTTCTTCTTATCCTATGTCTTAATATTTGACAATCACCGTTATGTATATTTTTACCTAAAAATGCTCTGCGCAAGTTTCTTGTATTGGTATATATTCATGAAATAGACTAAACCTTCGCAATCAAATTTGAAGATTATCAGTTTACCCATGATTTTATATCAGTGTATTGCATAGTATATATCTTTCTGATATTTGCACAATATATTAAATACTTTAATCTTAGTAGGGTATTAGCTATTTTTTTACATACATAGTTCTTTGTTATGTTCATGGTTTTTTGTCATTTTTTTTAATATACCTATCCATGAAATGAAGCCAACACTTATGCTTATTTGATGAAGAAAGTTTTTAAAATAGTATTTATTTTTTTATTTACATAAAATAGTGGTGTGGATAATTTTTTTAAGAACTATAATGTAAATTTTAAAATCAAGGCTTGTTAATGCTGTTCGAACAGTGCATTTGGAATAAGTATAAATACTTGGTATTTATGCTTGAAAATTAAACTTAATGTTATTCAACCAAGGTCTGTCTGAGGGGAGGGTTTTGGTTTTAACCCCTCCCATTGGTAAAAACCAAGAAAATGTATATTTAAATTTTGTCTTAAATTGCATGTGCAGCACTTTGTTTTTTCAACATTTTTCTGAACTTTTGGAACAATTAACAACTGTCTCTTCTCTGAGAACTGAACATCATGTTTCAGAAAACCAGTGGTAGAAAAACCGCTCAAAGCATCCATTACAGAAATAGTGCTCTTATAAGGAGGTTTTGACGAACCTGCTATTTCACTAAATAGTAAAATGTTCTTGTTACAATAAAGTAGCATAATATTTGTTTGTGAATATAATTTGCATTTTCAATAAATTTCTGTGAAGTTTATCAAGCATTTCTGCGCAGTGCAAAACCTGATAGATGTAAAATGTTATAAAAGAAAATGCATACTTACTGTTTACAATCTACTTAGTTGTGAACAGATAAAAAGGTATTGTTAAAAAAAAAAACTGTCAATTAAATGAACTGTTGCCATTAAAATGAAATGAATTATTTAACACAATGGTGCAGTTTTTACCAGTATGGGTAAGGATGGGGAAAACTTTTAAAACCCCTCCCTTTTGAAATCCTGCACTCATCTTTAAAATTCCTGTCCTTGCTACAGATATTTAAATTTTCAATTTCTTAGATGAAATTGGTACTGTTTTGTAATTATGAAATTAATAAACATGTAAACATTATTTAATAGGATATTTAAAGTATCTTTTGGTCCCAACTCGAATAATAACAACAATAATAGTACTTGATTTTCATTTTATCCATTCAGCTGCCAAAACAACTTCCCAGTACATAAATTGAAAAAAAAAAAAGAAAGAAAATACTGACAAAAAGGATGGTTTTGTCCAACTGGACACTAATTTTTATTTGTTGTCACACAATTAGAAATGAGTTTATCACAAACTTTATTGTAATTTCACATATTACCTGTAAATAGAACACTTTTAGAGCTGAAATAAGGAAATTAAAAAAATAATAATTAATTTAATGTATCTTATCTGAGCAAATAGCTCATTTGTTGTTTTACTTTTTACAGCATTCCTTTTTCATTAGCAAAAATATGTGTGCATGAAAGGGGGAAGGTTAAGTTATTATATTTGTATAAAACAATAGAGAAATTTAGTTAGAGACTTTCACAGCTGCTACACAAAAACTCAATATTATCCTAAAACTTTTTTTTGCTTTTACAAATGTATTCCAAAAAGCTTCCATATCCCCTCGTATGTGTCCTGCGAGCTGCTTCTTCAAAATTTTCAATCTCAACTTAACCTTGACATTCTTTAATGTGTAATAAAATTTTGTTTTATTAGAAAAACTGAAAAGCAATCAAAAGTACTTGGATGCCTCGTATTTGTTGGAACACTATGTACAGGTAAGTTGTGATGCATTATTGAAGTTTATATTACAATATTGAATAAGACAACTTGTATTTTTGTTCATCAAATTTCTAGTTCTTTAATACTGCAGTTGCAGTTTAAAATCTATGTTTTGTATTATTTCTATTTATTTATGTCCAGTTAAAATTGATTATCACAACATTAGAGGGTCTTAAGTATTTATAGTGTTATAAATGAGGTTGATTTTAGAGATTGCACATCAAATTATTGTACTAAAATAAAATCCCTTACCTGTATGGCATGAAGACTTATATGAAGCAAATTTCATCTCTTTAAAAATTAAAACTATTTTCCTCCTTTTCTGCAGTTCAGTTTAATATTCTAAGTTCACTACTACTCTTCCTTTTGGCTTTCAACCTCAAACACTTTCCACATCAAATTAAACAATGTCTTACTGTTATTTTTGTACCAGTTCTTAATTAAGAGCAAGCCATCTTGTCCTGAATTTTATAGCCTTTGATATATTGTGGGCTGAATTTCATATTTACAAAATGGAAAAAAAAAAAAAAAAAAACGATTTTTGGTTTGCTTTTTTACTTGTTTTTGCCTACAGACATTTCAATTTCTTGTATATGTACACTTATTTTGTTACTTAAAGAAAAGTTGTATATTTGTTGATATGAAAAATTAATCCTCTAATGGTTGTAACATTAGTAATATTGATAAAAATGTAATTTTTATTAATTTTGTTTTGCTAAGTATGTGGTATTGTAGTTGTTTAAAATATAATGTGATTTTAAATCCATGATAGGATGTAGAAGAAAGCATAGTCACTCTAATTGAGGGTTGTGAATGGAACACAGCTTTGTTGTTGGTGAATATTCTTTTTATTTATTTCTGAAACAAATTTTGTGCACAGCAATTGTAAAAATAAATGTAAAGTATTTATACCTTTGATTTTGCTATGCTCATTATGTTTATATACAATTATATAATATTAGGATGCATTCTTATTAGTATTATTAATATTGTTATGATAGTGAGTAAAAGTTTGATGAGTCAACTAACTAATGGAATGCCAGAAATTATAAATATATATTTTTTGCATCTAATTAAACAAAGCACAAAACTTTATTATATATATTTTTTAATTGATTGCAATAAAACTTTGGCATTTACTGTTGGACCAATGCTGAAAGCTTTAACATAACATTACAATATAATGAAGGAATTACTTTTATCTATACTAATAGCAGCTTACAAGAGAGATAAGCAAAAGCTCACATTTATAAAAAACGAATTTAAACAAAACAGGGAACAACGATGATGTTGCCAAAATACATAAAATGAAAACGATGTAGTTTATGAACGAACAGTTAAAATCACGGAGCACCACTCTGTGGCTAAAATAAATTAAACATTTACAATAAAGCTTGACTTTAATTTATTTTGAATAGAAGTAATGCGAAGTGCAAAATTGAGTACATTCAACTTAGTCGAACATCGTTGAAAACACATGTACATTTCTTGAAAAATGTGTTAAAAATTGATGAGATATGTTTCAGATATACAAGCAAAACCCTTTGATGAGGCAGAGAAATGGTGCTATGTAGTAACATAGTAAGATGAGACTTCAGTTCTTCAGTTTAAAATCTGAATTTAATAATTGAAATAACTAGTGATAGTTTTTAAATTTCTCTGGGCTGCCTTCTTGCCTGTTTTTTTTCTCTCTCCCCATTATAAAATATAGTACATATTCTTTTTACATACTATTACTAGAATGCTTCTTTAGCACAAGTCAATTTTATTGCTCAAAGATATTGAATTTTAATTGTTTATGTTTTTTGAAACATGGTTATGTTTATTATTATTATAGTAATTATTATTTTATTTATAACACTAAGTAAAGTTGTAACTCAATTTTGAATGACTTTATGAATTTTATTTTCAAGATGTTTTTACTATTCTCTTCTGCATGTAAAATTGAATGTAAATTTTTTAAGATGACAAAGTATGGGAGACTTGATATTGCTGAGACCCATCTAAAACCTGCCTTACAAGAACATTATTCCTATTTATCTTCTTATATGACACAACTCTCAAATGATTTTCATAGTCATGTTGACAGGCTGAAAGTCTTGCAGACTCAAAAAGCTCAGGAAGTTGAGTTACCTGGTATGTAAATGTTAAAAATTAACTATCTAATTATTGGCTTCAAAATGATTGCAAATAATTGTAACAATTTTGAAATTATAACAAAGCAAACCTAAGCAATAGCTTGATTTTTGCAGCTAACTTAAAAAAATAATAATAAAATTTAGTCACTCCTGTAGATTAAAGTTAGGTCTCATAATTTTTCTCAATTGTGTGAACTTTATTATTGAGTAAACTCAAAATATTTGATGTTTTGTTCTGTAGATAGATTTTTCTTTATATATTAATAGGTTACTTTAAAAAAATAATAATAATTAGTTCAAGTGTAACTTTTTAAAAACTATATTTAAAAAAAAACTAGTTCAAGTGTAACAATAAATTAAGAATAAAACTAATTCAAATTAAAAACTATATTACTATTTATTTGTATTCGAACTTTATTAATTGACAAGCTCCATTTATTTCTTTTCTTAATTACAGAGACTGTAAAATATAATGATGATGAACTATTTTCCGAAACGGGCAGTGTTACTGACGTTGCTTCTTCCTGTGCTGAATCAAAACAGTTTTCAGGGTAAAAATTTTAAAACATTTGAAGTAATTATAAAAAAAAAAAAAACTTTTTTAACTTAAATTCTAAATTTTTAATATTATGTATATTGCATTCACTAAATATTAATTTTTCAGCATGCATTTATAACTTTTCTCTGCTTTGTAGTATCCCGCTTTTTCATCCCTGGTTGTTCCCCTTGTTTATGAATGTTTAAAAGTCTTGTCTCTGCTCTACGACATATACATTCCTAATTACAAAGAATTGTAATTACATTTTTTTTTTTTTGCCTTGTGAATAGATATCTGTGCGTGTCTGTGTTTTCTGCTACTGTACATTTCTATACTCTTGATATTCTTAAAGGAACAACTACACACACAAAAAGATAAGAATATACTTTTGAAATTCTGTAAACTAGGAGTGTGCAGCAGAATACTGATTTAAAATACCACCATTCTGATTTATTCTGTTGTAACCTTATTTCTACGAAAACTCTCGATTTTTGACCCTTATTAAATTGTTACAAGGGATGGTTTTTCAAAGATCGAAATACAGAAAAGTAGCCAATATCGATATTATTTATTACTTGGTAAGCTCATACAGACTAACATAATGTAATATTGCTAAAAAAATGGATAACCATTCTGAAAATGTCTATACCTTATTAAATCCGCTTCCCAGATGTATTACAGAGCTCATTAATTTTTAGAACATGAAAGAAAAGCCCTTTTATGCATTGAAACTTTTTACTATAATTCAAATATGAATGTCTAAATGTTCTGTGCTATAAAATAGCATAAATATTTAGTAAATGTAAGTTGGTGCATTTTAAAAATTTTCTTAGGTAATATTTGTATAGATTATACCTTGCAACAGTCATGTAGAATTTAATGACCATATCTGACGTTATGTGTCAAAAAGCAATTTTTATATGATGCTTTTATGGAATGTTTCAAAATGTTTGTTCATTTAGGTGTTTCAACATGTCTTCATTTGCTATTCTAAATATCTGAATGGTATTTATTATTAATTACAATATTTGATTTTATTTCATTATCATTTTTTACATAATCTTTCCTTTTCCCCCTTCAGATCTATAATGACAAGAAAAAGTTCAAAAAGTAGCCGAAAACAGAAGTTAAAAAAATACCGTTTAAAAGAGGGAAGCCCTCATGAAGACCTTGCTCACATTGCTGCCTTATCAGAAATTATTTTGAAAGTTGATTCACTGAAGGGTAATGTTTGGAATTTTTTGTAAGCTGTTTCAATAGCAGTACTTGTCATACACGTGTGGTGAATAAATGGTGCATATGTGATTTGTAAGAAAGCAAATTGTGCCTCCAGAGATAAAAAATACATTAGCTGTATTTGAAGCATTGTACAGTGCGAAATGATATCAAATGCAAATGTGTGATATTAAGCATTCAGAAGAACAAAAATTGTGGCAATAGGGCATCATATCAGTAACTGCACTTCATTGGTGAAACTCATGAAAATCCCTTATGAAAGATGTGCAATGGGGCAAAAGGCCCAGTAAAAAGCTAGAAAAAACACTTAGCTGACAGCGCAACTTTTGGTACACAAAATGAAGTACAATAATAATTGCAAAACCATAAAATAAATATCTGCTCTTATATAAGTGTATTTATTTTGCCATGTGACTTATGTTGGGCAAGTTGAAGCAACCCATGAATGCCAAGAAATCTGATCGATGAGCCTATTGCCCTCTTCTCTTGCCACATTTTTGCCAATTTCACAGAGTAAACATGCCTTGCGACATTTCTTTTTCTGCAATTTTTGTTGGTTTTGATGCGTAATATCAGTCCTCCAAGTTTGTCGCCACTTCAATAAAGCATCATGTATGCATTGCACCAAATGCACTATTCTTGTATAATTCAAAATGGTTGAATTTATAGTTATATTTTAATTTTTTATTGATATTAAGTTTTTCATTAATGTTGTTATTTTAATATTTAATGAAATTGTTGCAACTATTTGACAGTTGTGCTAACATTTTTTTACCATGCATAACACTGAATTCAGTTTTTTAAAAATTTTATTTGACTCCTGTATGATGCATAAGATCACGCATATAATGAATGTGTTTATTTTTGTTTAGACAATTTCCTCAATTCGCTGAAAGCTCTTGTGCGTTTTGGGTATGACAAATTTGCAGAGGAATTACAAAAGCAAATGACTTCTGCCGTTGCCTTAGTTGAAAGTGAGATGTCTTTTATTTGGCAACCTGTAGATAATGTCAGCATGCCATCTGAACTAGTGAGTTTACTTAAAATGTCATTTAAAGATTTGTATGTATCATTCTAGTATGCGGTATAAATGATGTTTGTATTTTTGCCTTTTGATCATGATTTTTTTTTCTTTTCCTTTCTTTTTTAAATTTTTTATTATTATTATTGATATGACTTTCTAGAGAGAACGGGGCTATGAAAGTTAATTTGATTCATATTTTTTATAATTAGTCTTCATATTTTTAAAAGTCATATCGGATCAGTAGAGTTATGTGAAAAGTTGTTGCATATTTAATAACTGTAATTTAATAGTAATGAGGAAAATAATTTAAAATATGTTGTTAAACCATAATCAACTGAAAAAACAACCTGTACCCATAGTTATTGCAAATACAAGAATTTGACCATGTTGATACTCTGAATTTTGCAACAAATGCAGCTGAATTAGTTTTTGACCATAAGCTTTAGGTAACAAGCTAAGTTGGGGAATAATTGGTAGATTTAAAATAGGACAACTCAAAGAGATTAGCTGCCTTTGTTGTTTATGTACTGTCTGTTGTATAAAATGAGTGTCTGGTCTTTTTTAATTAGAAAATATATTGAACCCTTCTATCTGGCTAGCTGTCATGAAACTCTAGTCATAAGGTCTCCAAAAAGTGTTGTGTGGAAATGCCGTGAATTTTTTGTGGTTTTTCTCTTTTCTGAATAATTTAGCAAAACTCTATTCAACAGTCATCCTGAAACTTGCTAATTAACTGCTTAATATTGGCTTAATATGAGAATCAACATTTTTCTAATTCAGTGTGTGAACAGATAGTACTTTACATTTACCCTTTACTTACATTCAAATATATTCATTTTATCGATCCCCGCAGACAATTTAAATCAAAATGTGTTTCTGTATTCAAAATTTGTAAGCCTTGAACCAAAGATAAATTTTTCATATGACTAAATGTATTTCAATACCTTGCACTAAGAATTAAAATTTGATAGTGCTGCAAAAACGAGGGAAATGTTTTCTTTGCTATTTTCTTGTTTTATCTATAATTATTGATTTCATTAAATGTTTTACATTCTTTCTTGCCAGTATATTCAATTAAATTCTACTAACGAAGATGCTTCAGTAGAGTGGAATTGGTAGATTAACATTCAGAAAAATTCAGAAATTTTGTAAAAAAATCAAAATTTAGGAGTAAATTCCTGTGTTTACTTTCAAGTACATAATTTTGATTGATGTTGATCAGTGTCATGTTTGATATTATAAAGTTAACTATGAGTTACTATGATATTTATCATTATTTATACATCAAGGGATATATATATATATATATATCTGTCAACGCTGCAGCTAAGTACAATTGAAGCCTGTTGAATCTATAAGAATTTATAAATATCCAAGTATGTCTAACCAAAAAGAAACTTATAAAAATTCTCTAAGTATGAGCTCCCGTGTTTACAAATAGGGGGTGCTTCATATTGTAATATTCATATTCTCTTAACAGCTAATAGGATTAGCTATTTAGAAGCAGTGCCATCAAACTGATATTAGTGTCATTCCAGTGAAAATTAGGAACAAGAGCTTCAAGAATGTTTATTGATCCAAAGTGAGCTTTTACCACCTGAAGGTGCATAAAGGACAGAATGCACTGTATCTGCATTTGTGGTATTACATAGTAAATTAGTGTACATATTTTTGGGATGTTATTATGTAAAGCAAAAGGTGTATGATACTTCATAAAAATAATTATCTTTGGAAAGCATACTAATGCAGTTGACATGGTTGCAAAAAAGGAAGTTCAACAGTTGTACCAGCCTTTTGCAAAAGTTAGCATTCTGTAATTTAATCTTATTACAGTAGGCCCTCGTTTATTGCAGTTAATCAGTACCAGACCCTGCCATGATAAGTGAATTTCTGTGAAGTAGGATTCTTTATGTATAAACCAAATATTTTTGTAGTTGGAGCATAGAAAACCTGTTTACAACCTCTTAAACATGTGTTTTAATGTTATTGGACCCCTATAGACATGAAACAAACCTCC
The DNA here is from genome assembly GCA_038502835.1 of Octonoba sinensis. Lineage (NCBI taxonomy): Eukaryota > Metazoa > Arthropoda > Arachnida > Araneae > Uloboridae > Octonoba > Octonoba sinensis. Next base: position 83,016,390 of record CM076605.1, on the reverse strand, counting down.
TTAGTCATCATTACTCATATTACCTGATATATGAAAAATAAGAGAGAAAAAAGACATATTAAACATTAAATTTCTTATTGTTTTTATACATTTAATTACACAGTTTTTATACAACCACCAACCTATGAAGATAGTGTAACTTGTTTGAGGAAGACATTTGTTGCATAGCAGTATAGCAAAGAAGAGCAACGTTACTGCTTCTCTAAAGGCACAAAGTGGAAGAGTCTCCAGATGGGGCAGTATCTTTTGCAAGTGTGTCGTCTCTCTTCTTGTTCCGCCGAAAGAGTATTCAATTTGTTGCTGAAAGAGTTCATTCAATTATCCAACTGTCTTAGTTTCTGTCTCGATACATTTTTAAAAACATTTTCGAAGGGGCTGGGACGTGTTGCCCTACAGCTATTTTACTTTTCAGGTGGTAAGCGCTAAGAAACCAGTTATGAGAGCTAGCATGTGCACATTTTATATTCTTAACTCTTTGCCGTTAGTCTCAAAAATAAGAAAGTGAAAATGAGCGGTAGCATTTCCTCCACCTCTGCATTCCTTCCCTATTGAATGTAATGCTTACTGTTTGAAAAGCAACAAGTTGAACAGCATTTACAAATGCAATTATCTCCTTACAACAATACAGTGATTGAGACTCCGTAGGTCTCCTGGAAGTATTTAATGGTTGAAAGCAGATGGCGATTCTTGATACTCTTTTCGGCATTTTCTTGGAATTCTCTTCCTTCCTTTTTAACTGGCTCCTACTATAGCCTCCTCAGAACTTGCCTTCCTTAACACAAACTCATTAAAAAGGTTAATGAATAGGAAAAACTGTTATAGAGTGGCCTTCCTTAACACAAACTCATTAAAAAAAGTTAATGAATAGGAAAAACTGTGATAAAGTGAAGCTGCAAAACTCGCAGCGAGAAGTGGGTAGGGATGACTGTACACAAAGAGTTTATATTGAACATGCATTGCATAGATAATTTGTACTTTAAGGTTCATATTTTTTCTTGTATTTTGAATACTTTTGATTTATTACAGAAATTTGGTCCTGATTCAACTGCTAATTCCATCGCTGCAGCACTGCAGACAGAGAGGCAAAATAATGTTCGCAAAAGTACAGGTAAAATAATTTTGAAATAAGTTGTTATAAGCTGTATTTTTATGATTTTCTTGAACTGTTCAAAAAATTATATGTGTTGGAACTAAAAGTATGCAAATGTATGAATGCTTAGGGCACTCATTGTTGTGTCAGCTTTTTAAAAAAACTTGTTGGAAATACATATATACAGTTACGTACAATACTCTTCATTTTACAAGAAATAACAATCGATTATTATTAAAATGTTAATTCTTTTCACATAAAATTTTTTGAGTACTTGGTTATCAACGGGAAATAAAAGACATTAGCAATTAATATCCTGCTGATGAACATTCAATGGCAGAGTTTCAGTAAAATATTAAAATTAAGGTAACTTATCTAGATTATGAAACAAATCAGAATTTGCACAAATTTATAAAATCACTGTTAAGTGTGTAGTTCCCAACAAAAGTATAAAAGAGGCAAAAACCTTACTGTTTCTTATATTTCATGCAATTAGAAGCAAAAATACTTTGTCAAAATAGCTTCGGTTCTTCTCCTGAGCAACATTCTGTCAGTATTTGGCATGATCAAAGCATGACATCACTAAGCCGAGCAGTTATGCTTGTTCGCACTTTAGTTACTTCTACAGTTTAAGTCATGGTACGCATAATTTTGATCCAAAAACTTTGTGAGGTGCAGAGGCTGCTCTAAAATGTCTCTGTGTGACAGCAAATCAAAATCTTGAGAAGTTATCTAAAAATCTGCAAATTTTGGATACCTCCAAAGTTCAGAACGCTATCACCCCTGAGAAAAGACTAAAGTAGGATTGTTTTCCTTCTAATTTCTAAACTTTAAATGAAATGACCCATAGAAAGGCAACATAAACAAAACTGGCTGTTCTTTATATTTGTGTCTTAATTTCTTATCTATATTAATTTCATTATCATTAAAGGCTTATTATTTAAATTCTTGTAAATTTCAACGCTCCATCCAGAAATGTAATAAAGATTTTTAAAAGTATAAATTCAGTTTTGTTCCAATATTTGAGGTACATACTTAGTTTTGCTGCATATGAAGAGTTATACTATTATTCTATTTTTATCAAGTCGGTATTCTGTTGAAAGTTATCAATGTAATAACCTTTTAAATATTATAATTATAGCTCATTATTTATGTACCATTATGTTCATTTTTACCCAATTATATATCAGTGTTCATTTGGATGGTAATTTCATCCCTCAAAGTTATAGAAAATTAAAAATTACTAATATTTTCTTTTCAATGGTAGTGAAAAAGTAAAAAAAGTAAAATTTGCATCACCTAAAAATTTGCCACTTAAGACAAATTTTAAGCCTGGTCTTCATATTTAGATATTCGACTCTGAAGAAGTAATCTAACAAAATAGACAAAAGCTGATGTACCGGAGGTAGATAATTTCTGGCACAAAAGATTCAGAAACAATGGTGCATGTCTTTTGCTGAAGCGTGACTGATATATTAAAAATTAATGAAACAAATTAAAAAAAAGTTTGTACACATCGATCGTTAGAAGGATTGTTGCTGGTCAAAAGTTTGTAGTGATTATGAAACTCAAACTATTTAGACAAAACATAATGGGAAGAAGAGTTTGCAATGCCACAACATGCTAGGTTTTTTTTTTATTTATATGACCAGATAAATTTTTATACTCTATAATAAAACAATTGAATATATAAATATGTAGTTCAAAATTTATCTTTAAACATGTTAGCATTTTGCTTATTTACTATCTGCTTTTTCTTCACAGATACTGAATTATCTCCCCCACAGTGGCGAAAGATTGATCTTACTCTTCTAATGTTCAGATGATACTTGTTGCTTTGTAAATAGCCTTTTATGAGTTTTATTTTGTACTTTATTTACAAATACAGTTTCTTCTTGTTGATCTTAACTTCAAATTCTTTAAATTTATTGATTGTTTAATAATTACAGAATTCTTGGTAATATTTTTATCTTGCTATAAAAATAGTATATCTAAGTATTGAGGTATCCATTATGCTTTAAACTTTGCATTGTTTTATTTATTTATAGTTAAATATGTTTTTGCACATACTAATTGAATGGATATTTTTTTTTTTTTTTTGCTAAATGAAAAAAAGTAAAGAATGTATTTTTTAAATATTTTGACGCTGTAAACAAATATATATTTTGTGTAGGTGGAAAATTTATTCTGTGAATATAACTTAAACTTGGGGACAAAAGAAATATTAATACATACACAAAACAATAGAAAATTTTGGTTCCTTCATCATGCAACGTATATCTTCTGAAAATTTTGCATATAGTTTCTGTTCAGTTTGGTTTTTTTTTATGAATGACCTTCAATTTAGCCTTAATCAGTTTGACTTCATATTAAATAAATTTTGTTTCATCTTTTATGTAATTTTATGATTATAAATAAATAAGTTGTAGAAATATATCTTCTTTTAATGGTGTTAAAGTTTGTTTCACTTTATCTATTTTAAAAGTGATTACCTTTTCCTAATAGAGTAAAAACTTCTTACATGATGTTTAATATTTTCGCAAGAGAGACTTACTTCGGTGCCTCATTTAGTTTGACAGCATGTATATATATATACAGTGACGAACGCAACATTCTCACATTGATTGTTTTCCTGAATGTATTGTTCAAAATGAATTATTCAGTGAAGAATTAGTCAAGGTTTTACTATGTATATATTAAGGATGTAACGAATAGTGATTTGCCTGATTAAAAAATATTTGGCCATTTCTTTCAGTCCGAAGCCGAATATTATGCCATTTCTTCTAGGCCGAATATTAAAATTTCTCGAAAATTGTTGTATTAAAAAGTATTTCCCAAAAATTTAATATTATTCACAAAGTCAAACACCAATTCCACACATTAATCTATGATGAATGATTTACTTCTTATTCGTTAAGAATCTAAAACTATCTAAAATTAAGGTATTTTCTGTATTGTTTTGAATACAATAAAGCTGAGAATTTCACCCATAAGTGGAATAGAAATGACAGGTTTTAATGTAGTAAGCATTAGCATTATTTTACTAATTATTTTATTCAAATGAAAGAACTACTATTGCTTAGTGAACTTTTATCATGCTCAATACTGTTTAGTGAAGATATTTTTTAAATTATGAATTTAATATTTTTATATGGGCTTTTTTACATACCTATTTTTAAAAGATCTATTAAAATTTAATGCATTTAATTGAAACATATTTTTATTTTCAAAAACCCCAATAACTTATGCAATCTTAATATTCATGATATAATCTAGGCTTTTTACATTTTTCTATTATCCAATAGTCACATTAAATCAGTCTACCAAATAAAGTCTGGTTTCCACTTTGCTAATAATAACAAAATAAAAGCATCATGTTCTCCATCATAATTAACTATTGCCAGCTTTTGGGAGCAAATGCTAAGTATAAAATATAATATTATAGCTTTAAAATCTTTTTCTTCAGTCAAACCTAAAAACTATGTTTAAAAAAAAAAATTTTTTCCCCTGAATTATTTTTATTTATTAAAACCGTATACTAATGTGTTGTTTTGCGCTAACTATAATACAATTTTAAATGTTTAAAATCTACTAATTTCTTTATTTTCTTACATTTTTACTGTAACAGAACTATTCTGCCGAGTAGTTAATCAATATTCGGCTTGGCCAAACGGAGTATTATCTTACGGAGTATTTGTCCTGGTCATGAAATGGCTATTCAGCCATTTAATTCTTCCATATATTGTAGTTGTTCAAATCATACTTCGAACACTGTGGCTGTCATTCTTTTTTTTTTAATGAAATTTTATGAACTTTATGGCTAGCTTACATGTGTGTGTGAAATTAAAATGTATAAGTGCGATGATTTGCTTTTTTTATCCTTGCCGTTTTACAGAAAATTACTACAAATCATTTGATGTAACAAAAAAGAAAGTAAAGCTACTTTTAATTAACAGAAATTTAAAGCTTTCTGAATTATTAGATTGTTACTTGTTTTTTTTATGCAAAAACAATCTAAGTCGTTGCTTTAAAACGTTAAGGCATTAAAGACAAACTTATCAATCCTTGAGGAATTTATTTTTTTATCATTAAGCTAAGCTTCAGTTTCTAATAAACAATATGAAATATAAAGTAAGCAGAAACTAAAATTTAGTTTCTAACAGAGAAGAAAAAAAGAAATAAACCTTTAAATTAACAGGAAGAAAAGTACAGTTCTTCAAAACAATTTTCATTTCAATAACTGTAAGCTATTGTTTTACACAGTTTTGTGTAACACCATTAATTAATCTGTCACTGCTGCTGGCAATGTCTGTCTGCTGTCATGTAAGCATTTTCTTTTTTTGGGATTATTGCTGAACAGCTCACTTGAATCATTATTTTCATCCTGTAACAAAAATATGCAATCAATTCAAATCCTGTCAAATTTCTTGAATAAAATTTAAAATAAAACAAAATCCAGTCTTACTTCGCAGGATTTGCGCTTTCTCTGGGAGGGTTGCTTTTCCTCAGGCTCATTAATATCTAAACCTTCAACCTATAAATTAGACGACTCAAATTAAGAATTTTGCATATAATCATCACTTTCAGTCTACTTTCTTGTAAAATTCAATTAGATAATACTACTATCAAATTAATGCATGATAATTAAGTAAGCATCAGCTAATTGATAATAACTAGTGCTTAAGAAGCTAAATGATCACTAAAAACAAAAATCAGAAATTAATCAATAAATATTGAAAATAAAACAATTGAAAGAAGACAAGATGGGAGAAATTCGTGTCTTTTGATCAAGCATTCTGTCTGTGATCCCCAGAAAATAACTTTTGAAGGAACTCCAAAAAGCTTTCATGGGACACTCAACAAGTACATGCAAAAAATGTTACATTAAATCCGCTCTGATTTTTTGTTCTTATTTACTCAATTTTGTATTGAGCATTTTTTTATGATTCAGTTTTATATTTTACTTTTCTTGCGCTTTTGCATATCTATACTGAAATCTAGTGATTACACACTAAACATTTTCTTATTGAAAATTCTTGATAGATAATTTACTTTTACAGAGTGCCTTAGAAATCATGCGAATGAATTTGAATTCATTTTCACAATAATTAGTAACTGACTTTTTACTTAATATGTACGATTTTGTTTTGAAACAAATATTAACTATTATTGAAAAAGAATGTAGAACCATAATATGGGTTCAAATTCTTATAACTATTGTTACCAATTGTTATAAAAATAAGTTCAGTTAGGTTCTGGACCTACTCCTCCTGTAGTGGTTGAACTGAGTGTTCTGGTCATTGTGACTTTTCCAGTTGTTGATAATTTTTGTGCCATTAAATGTTATTTTTATTTATTCATAATTGTAACTGAAATTTAAAACTATTTTCCCTTATTGCTCACATTGTGAATTTAAGCCCATAAATATCAAAGTGCACATGTTTGATGCATTTTAGTTATAATTTAGCTCGCTGTTTCAAAAAAAAGTTCATCAAAAGCCCTTCACATACTATCTAAATTTCTTCTTTGAAATTTTTCTGTCTTGTTCAAAGCTTTATAAGTAATTTGAAACTGATATGGGTGTTTCTATCTTCAGGTACATGGAAAAGATTTCGACTTAATATAAAAATTTGTGTAAATATACTTTCAAATAAGTTATTAATTTTCAGGTTAGTATTATGATATATTTATGTAGACAAAGTTGCTTAAATGACTTATTGCACTGCAAGTGAATAATTTTTAGTTTCATTTTGATTAAAGAAGTTTCTGTCACACAAGTGTCTCTTATTTTAGCAAGTGATATCAATTCATCTAGCACACACATACAGTGCTTGAGATAGTGATTTTGCTAAAAATGGTTAAATTATTAGTTGCAACGTTTTAAAATAACCAAATTACTTTTGTTCACAATTCAATTACCTCTTCACTTATTAACTCGCAGCTGTCTTCAATCGAGGATTCTGATATCTCAGGACTTGATTGTGTGCTTAACTTTTCCAATGCAGACGACTTTCGCTTGTTTTGCTTTCTCTGCATTAAAAAATAAAAAGTTAATTATTTATGAAACATCTTTTCAAGTTTTTGTCGGAGTTTTTAGATTAAGATCATTGTGATTCTAGAAATTGCTGCTTTAAATATAATCTTGATATTTAAAATCTTTTTAAAAACTCAATGTGGAATTTTGCATTTATTTAAAGCTTTTGATTTCAATTGAATCCATTAATATAAGATTGAAAACTTGAATAATCCCACCTTTCTCTCTATCTTCCCCTCCCCCTCCCCACCCATTATGCTAACAAATATGCAAAAGAAGTTTTGAAAATTTTTAATATATAATACTATAATTTCTTTTAAAGTGAAACTTTTTTAAAAATTGTCTTTGAAAATAACACAAATTAAATCATTGATAACCGTAATACCTTGTGATCCAAGACCTGAGTAATGTTAAATTTGTCTTTTTGCACATTATTAACTACATTTAAATTTTCAGCTGTCTGGAAAGAGCAGAAAATGGCAAATTTGCAATACACTAACTTTCCAAACAGTTGAAAGCATGCACATTCAAGCTCATTGAGTTTAAAGAATGAAAAAGACTGCAGAAAACTATTTAAAATAATAATAATAACGATATTATTCAGAATAAAATAACGAACAAAAATTTAATTGCAAATATAAACCAAAAAAAAAAAAAGGTGAAGCAGAGTCTTTTACAAAAAACTCAACGACAACAGCAAAAATGGATCATTCTGATGTATGAGCATGAAAATTGTACATTTACAATCTTAACTCCATTGATTACATTGCATTTTCATTCCTTTCAAAATATTTATTTCCAACTTTTAAACATATTGTTTCCAAAAGGGTGCAAAGTGTTTAGGTGTTATAAGCGTTAAATGTATCTGAATTTTCTCTTTTACAACTTTGTTTGAAAATAACTGGTCTAAAAAAATGAGCAGCTAAGAAAAAAAAAGATTAAAAGTTTCCTTATGCAAAGTATGATGGATTCATAATATTTAACAAGTAGTGACTAAGTTAATCCAAACATTTGCATGAAAAAAAAAGAACAAAGTTTATATGTTCAAAAAATTTCTAAGCTGTAACAAAAAATAATAGTAACACATCTAAGAGTTCAAAACTTATTTCCAACATCTAAACCTGTGCTTAAAAAGATGGTGATTCAAAAATTTCTTCCATGACTTTCTCTCTAATGCTACTTTTTACTTTGAAGAGGGTTAAGTGGAGGGTTTAGAGTATTACGAAAAAGTTCTAAAAGACGGGGAATATTAAAACGGAGGATGCTGTATTTTCATTTTCACTCTAAAGTTAAATTAAATGGACTTTTTTCTTCCTTTTAAAAAAAATATCTATTTATTTTGTTTCCCTACCCCAATAGAAGGAGAGGTTAACACCTAGCGTGGCTTTGCTAAGAATCCAACATTGCGATTTCCCTGGGTGACCATAAAGGGTGTATTGCATGGGTTTTGAGAGATTGCTTTACCAGATGTTATCTGGATTGTTTCCTTTTTTTTCCCTCACGAGGAAAACGCATAAAGAGCAGAAGTAAGCAGTTGTGCATTTAGTGCACTCAGTTTCCCCTTTCTTACAAGGAATGAAAAAAAGTATTAGACAAAAATGCAGAAATTTTTGTCAAAAGACTTTTGAGAGAAATTAAGTACTCTACTACTTTTTACTGTACTTAAAGTATTTCAGAATTAGCCTATGCAAGCTGGTTGGTCTACTCCTAGAAGAATTAAATATTTGTACCACAAAAAAATTTTATACGAGAGTGAAAAGATCAGTGTTTTATGAAATTGTTTCTTGATCAAAGGTTATGTCATTAAATTGGAATAGTTTAAACAGTAACCCTGAGCAATTTTTTTATTTACTAAATAATTTAAGCAAAAATAATGCAAAATACTTTGTTTAGCCACATTGAAAATAATAATAAACTGCACATCTAATGGAAACATTTTGTCCCCCTACTAAAAAAAAGAAGTAAATAAATGTATACCTCAGGTGGAGATTTCTTTACTTTGACCTTATTTTCTTGGTTTTCTTGATTAGGGAAATATTTCAATATCACCATGTGAAGCTTCTTTTCATTTACTTTATATTTATTTCGATTCCTAGGAAAATAATACATTTTTGTTTTATGTTCTAACAAAACCTCTCATTATTTACCCATCACATAGCAAGAAGTTTGCCCATGTTGCATGAGTGAGCTTAAGTGCTGAGGTTCATTTCATGTCCAACATATTCTTGAGATATTTTGTGTCTTAACTTGATTAGTGTATCATAGCATTGTCAGAGTAATATGAAAAATGTACTATGTTGGTACTCTTGTGCCATAATGCATTTATATGCTGTACTTCATTTATAAAAGCAGAGTTATCTTTATACCATTCATACATTTTTGGAAGAATTACATATTTAAAGTTTGCTTTTCTGTTTGCAATTCTTTTGAAATAATTACAAATCTTCTTCAGCATAAATAATTTAATTGTTTCTTTCTAAAAGGTAACATCTTGGTTTTGAAAAGAAAGAAAGCTCAGTATTAATTTATTAAAGAAAGAAGCTCAGTATTAATTTATTAATTTTTATGCCATAATTAATCAAAAATTGTTTTAATTTACCAATATTGCATTGCTATTATCCACTGGAATAAAATAGTAGAAGATCAGACCCTTAAAATTTTTTAACTGTTCATAAACCCTTTTTTTTTTCTGTCTCCTGAAAAAAATTTGTTTTTAAGCGTTGTTACCTTTTGGAAATAAATGATTCAATTATAGAAATCAGCTAAATAATAAAATGTGATACCTTCACAAGAATTAATTTCTTTAAGGCCTTAAAAATGCATGTATATGTTATTCTTTACTGAAAGATTTTTTGCATAGCATTTCTGAAGTCTTTCATTCATTAAAAAATTGTCTGATGCATAAATCAATTCCAATAATAATAATAACAATTATAGAATAAATACTGTAAAATCTCATTGCAGCGAATACCGATACAACAAAACTTCTGTTAACACAAAACAAATTTTTAGTTTCATTTTAAGCCCCAATAGGATAATATAGATTCTGTTACAACAAACAGCCATTACAGTGAAGTATTTTCCCAGCCCCTAGAATTAGCTCTAGGGGGATTTCACTGTATAAGAAAAATTAATTTTATGATTTATCTAGATATGTTTCTATTTATGAAAAACTAACTTATTATCATTTTTCCTTTTTTACTATTATACTATTTAGTACATTATTAGAGGTAATTCTTACATTTTAGCTACAACATCCTCTGAGACAAGCTGTTCGATCAGACTTTTTGCTAATGGCTTGTTGCAGCCCAGTTCTTTCTCAAAAGTATACAATGATACATAGTTCTGTTTCGAAACCAAAAGGATGGCTCTTCTCATTGCGCATAAGTTCTATAAATAAAAAATAATCAAATTTTTAGCAACATCATTGGAATAAGAAATCAAAACAATTTTTGTTTTAGTCGTACTGAACTTTATTTTTAATTTATATAAAGTAGTCTCTAATCTAAATTTACATGGCATTTTTTTAAGAAGTGAAATAATTTCATGAATTGCCTACATATGCACACACAAGCATAAGCTGCATGCACATGTATACTCTTAGCTTGTTGAGGCTGTAATTTAAAGAATTTTAGTACAATGGTCTCAAACTGATCTGCCACAGCTAGACCCTTAAGCAGTTTTATGCTGATTATCCGTAAGCTAATTTGAATTATGCAATGAAAAAAGATGAACAAAATAAATAAATTCTAACAAGAAAAAGTGATAAACATTGAAAAGATTGTATAAAAGATATGGACCTGCTGTTCTTTGGATTTAGAGGAATATATGATGTCTGGAACCGGTATATCTGTTGCTGCAAAAGGAAAACAATAAACGCAGCAAAACTGATCTGGGGTCTCGTCATCGTGCAAAATTCCATAGCAAGTTTTGTGTTGATCTTTCTCACAGATCACGCATGTAATCAAATCTGCTTGTTTCTCCTGTAAATAAAGAAAAAGGGGGGAAATCCAGCTTTTTATGTTAAGTTTTAAATTTTTTCAGTGATTATTTTGTAAAAACTCTAGAATTAATGTAAAATATAACCTTTTTGCACTTGCAAGGGCAGCTACGATTTTTTTGATTAAATTCATTTTTCAGCTTTTCTTTCGTACCTAGTAATTAAAAAAAAATAATTGAGTGAGGATTAGTATTCTCTTGCAAAAACTCAACAAGAAGCATTTTTGTGCATGAAGTATGATAAAAAGATATGATTACATTTGTTTGACCTAGTATGTACAATAATCTGATCTTTTTAGGTAGTCGGTGTCAAATTTGAAGGCAGAATGAAGTCGTTTACTATGTCTGACCTTCATCACAGATATCAAAGAATGTCATAACATTAAGTTTTGTTTTGATTTGAAAAGGATCTTATGAAACTTTATAGGATAATGTAGTGACTCTGAAGATTTTACGCTTGGTCTGAATGATCTAAAACTGGAAATGAGTCGATTTTACGCAATGAACTGCCAAGATCTTATTCAATCTCGAAAATAAACAGAAGCATGCAAAGTGTGACAAAAGTAGTTCGTTTCAACGGACAATCGGCTATTTTGCGAGTTTACCCGAGGGCTGGACAACTTGTATGGATCTATGCAAGGCATATTAACCATTAATTTTCAAATGAAAAAGCGAATCCGAAATTTGTCCCACTCTCGGGAAGTTTTTGGTTGAAAAAACTTTTATTTCTGCCCATGGTCTGACTTATTTTCTGGATTGAGTTCCATGAAACTTTTGGCTCTTCTAAAATTATAAAAATGTGGTTAAAAGAAAGCATTTTAATACCATTTCCAACTTATATAGGGCCACAACTAAATAGCTAAAGTAAAGAATAAAATTAATTACTTCCTAATTGTGCATATTAAAACAAATGATATCCTTTTATCCTGTAAGTATTCTATATTATAGAGAATTATTTTATATTCTTAGAAATATTCCATGTAAATTAGCTTAAACAGATGCATTACAAAATTTTATTTATAAACTGAAATTTTTAAACTGTTTTATTGTAACTATAATAGTCAAGTGCTCATTCCTTTTTACATCAAATTTAATGTCTGAAATTTAAATATTTACGAATTGCGTTTGTTAACATCCATGTTTTATTCTCTATCAGTTATAGCATACACGTTTGCTTACAAACAGAAATTATAATTTAAAGAGCATTTTACCAGATTGAGGTTCTGGAGTTGAAATGTGCTCTTCATAATCTTCAGGTCTTGTTAGCTGAATAGAAAGAATATGAAATACAGTCAATTTTCAAATTTATTTTACTTGTCTAATATATTTCATTATGATCAAAATGAAAGCATTTTACAAATATCTTTTGGTAGAAAGTTTACCATTTTTTGTTCACTCCTTTCTTGAGTATTCCGCAAAATTGCTTCGTCACTAAAGCATGTGGGATTTGAAACCAAGGTGGATTTCAAATACATTTTATAGCTAAAATAAAGAAAAAATTACTACTAGAACAATTTAACATATTCAAAAAATTTTGCTACCACTTGAGATATGTATTTTAAAATAGAAAATAATTTAGCTCTAAAACGTATTTTTGTGTCTCTCATGAATATGTCTAAAGCTTTTGCTTTTCTTGCTACAGTGTTGTTTGCAATCATTTTAAATTTTGTCCTTATAAGAACTGTTTTCAAGCCCGAGATTCTTCTTTAAATTTGCATTTTTGTCACTCTTCCCCTCTTTTCAAAAATTTTTTTTTGCCTAAAATCATTGCATTATAAACTTTTAATCACATTTAAAACACGCACTAATAGACTTCGCAATAATGCATGTGTGCATCTTTTACTATATGTACAGGGATGTACGGAACTTGCGGAAAATTCTTCGGAAAGAATGGCTTATTGCATCATGAAGAAGAATGTATATAATCTACAGATTAGTTAGTCCCTCTGAACTCTATTACCTTATTAGAGCATAATTATTTTGTGAGTGAGCAGTTGTGATACCTGGGTTTATGTATTGGAAATGCCAGCTTATACATAAGTAGTGCATGGACTCTCATGAATGATCTATGCTGAAATTTATTATGTCCATGTTTTCATCTTCATAAGTGTTATTACAAATTTTTTATTTTTGTAAAACTAGAAATTTTTTTATAGTTTAATTAACGATTCAATTAATATAGTTTATTTGATGTGAATTCTAGAGCTGACATTGTTTTTCAAACAACAGTGGTCGGATGCCATCAATCAATCCATTTACATTTATAAATTATTTTATTAGTATATTCGAACATAGTATTTTTGTGTAAAAGTTACATTTTACAGTTAGTTAAAAGTTGCAAAAGTTGCTTGGCTATAGAAAAGGAAGTAAATTTGAAATTTTCAATGGGGATGAGTCTCCCTTTCCCAAAAAATATTGTTGAATCTTTACGTTTTAAATGAAATGTATTACTTTTTTTTTTTTTTTCAATGCAGTGTCAGTTTGGTGTAAGTATAATTCAGTTATTTAAATGAAGCAGCCTAGTTATTCACTTACCCTGACAGCTTTGTTTCCACTGTCCCAATGGATAACTTCAAAGTCTTTGCAGGGTATGTAAACTTTTCACAAGTTGTTGGCTCAAATCCTGCTGGCTCATAATCAGGGGGAGTTACTGAAAATGTGGAAAAGGATACCCAAATAGATTGTTAAATTAGAGTAATTCTCTTATCTCTCTCTATATAAATATATGGACAGGGCCGTATTTACGGATGTGCTCGAGCAAAGGGCAGCAAAATTTCGAGGCGGCAATTTTTTTTTAGTTTTTGAATTTCTTTTCAAGATTTTTACAAAAAAAGACTAAGAGTATTTGAAATACAATTAAACTATTGCTTGAGATCCTTGGCTTCATAAAACAAACTGATGTTTGCATGATCCATAGCAGTCAATAATTTGTATTAACTGAGAAAAGGTAACTATTCGGTACAAAAGGACGCTGAAGGCTGATGGTTTCCATTGTAATCATACTATAAGAGTACGAAAAGGGAAGAAAATGCCAAAACATGCATAATAAATGTACTATTATAACGCAATCTTCCATTCTACGTTATAATGTACTCAACTTGAACTGATTTGTCCGGAACGTCAAGACTTGTTTTTGTTGATGAAGAGAGGACACTTTAAATACGGACCTGCATATGGATAATAAAATTAGTAGACATTTTAAACCTTACAAAAATGCCCAAATTTGTTTTCTTTTTTTCGTCTAATATTTTTACATAAAATGATTGCTTATACTTTTCTATTCTGTTTTAATCATTTATTTATTTATTTTAAATTACCAGTGAAAATTGAAAATGACATAAAAAATTAAAATTGTTTTAACACTTTTTTTTTTTGCAAGCTTCATTTATTTCAGTTTAAACATTTAACCTTCCAAACATCAACACTTTTGATATACGTAGATGCCTTTTAAAGCTTAACTTCTTGATTTTAAAATATTTTAAGTTAAATGTGTGCCAAACACATGAGTTTAAGATGGCGAGGAAAAAATAAAAGGATATTCACAATGTTCATTTAGTAAATCTATCTCATTTTAGCATTTCTAATCGTCCCTAAACTTGACCACATACTACACACAATATTCAGTGCTAATTATTATATTTTATTTCCTAGTACCAGCTGAGCTTTTATTAGTTGAATTCGTTATATATTTAGCTTACCATCATCATAATAAAGGAGCTTGATAGTCAAGAAAGAATTTTTAGGTATATCTTCCAGAATCTCATTGACACTGTGTATATGTTTCAGCATCATAAGAGTAGCTTGAACTGTAGGATCGCTTGAAGTCAAAGATGAACTTTTTTGCTTGTTGCTAAAAATAAATATACTAAAATTACATATGTGAACAATTATTATGATTTGTACAATGCGCTATTGCATATCAAAATAAAAATAAATGAACCTATGTATTGTTTTACTATTTAGTGATATATTATTAACCTGTAAGTTTTTTTAAACGTATTTATTTATTTGTTTATTTACTTTAACTAGAAAACATCCAAGGATAGGCCTCTTCTGCATTTTGGATAATGAACAAAATTATTATTTAATCTTTTTCCCCCAATATTATTTGCTATTTGTATGTTTTTCTTTCTTTTGTTTGTTATTATTACATTTAATGACTCTTGTATTTCAGCAGATGAGTTGAAAAAAATACTAAAGTGTGTTGAATATTGTAGTAATCTGTTTTAACTTAAATTTGTACAAAAAGAAAAAGGCGTGATTTTGGTTTTATATATAAGGCAGTAACAAGTAAAGGGATGTAAGTGACCAAAAATTGATTCTGAGAAAAACGTTTTCAAAGTTTGGATCTTGTAAGATCTTTAATGTTAATTTTTTTCTGAACCACGTTTAAGCGGACCACCTGTTAGAGCTATCACTAACATTTCTTGTCACAATATAGAAAAGTTTATTCCCTATTATTTGCACCAATTATCTCCAGATTTTCAATTCTGTCACTTACATCCCTTTGCTTCAGGGTGCTTCAAATGAGCAAATGGAAGTTTTTCACATCACAATTTAGAAATTATTAATTAATTTTAAAATTTGTAGAGTACAATTTCTGGAGGCAGGGGAACTTGTAAACTAACCAAAACTCTTTTTTTTTTTCCTTCTTAAATCTGGAAATACTGATTAAGAACTTGTATGAATCAATATTGATTGTTTAAATTTTGCATTTTGATGACCTTTTCCCGCTTTATCATCTAAGTATCCATTTTGTGTAACCTCCCCCCCCCCTCCTTTTGAAGTTTATTTATTCGAAATTATCACAAAAGTTTGTTGCATTTAATTTAAATGAAGAAATCTTTTAATTTTTTCAGAAATTAACAAAAAGAGATAATCTTTTGCTTATTTATCTGTTTATTATTATTTCCCTACTTTTGAAATCGCTTGTTGAGGCCTTTCTACATTTAATAAATTCTCTTAATTGAACATTTGCAAATTTATTTGCTAAATAGACAAAAGCATCAATGTTAATAGATTAATATATCTTGTGTTGAGCCTCAGCTGAAGTTTTGTCATACATTTAACATGAAAAAATACTTACCATGTAATAGAATTTTCTGTATCCGAGTATCGAAACATTAAATTGTAGGATTCGATTACTTCCTAAAGTATTATTAAAAATTCATTAAAATCATGAAAATAGCAATAAGAATGAATATGGGTGAAGGGTACATTAAGTAAGCTATAAAATGTTTTGATACTTACGTTTTTATTTTTCGGGTCACGGCAAATCTGAAAAAGAATTATTTTAGCATTTGAAATTCCAATTTATAAAACCGTTTAAGTTCCAAATGCCTGCACAAGCAAGTATTAGGTAATAATTTTATCATTTGAGTAGATTTAACTATTGTTAAAAATTTCCAATAATCTCAGTATTTTTCTTTT
The DNA here is from genome assembly GCA_038502835.1 of Octonoba sinensis. Classification (NCBI taxonomy): domain Eukaryota; kingdom Metazoa; phylum Arthropoda; class Arachnida; order Araneae; family Uloboridae; genus Octonoba; species Octonoba sinensis. Next base: position 82,999,837 of record CM076605.1, on the reverse strand, counting down.
AATGAGAAATATTTAGCATGCAATGTTGAACATGAAAGAGTATTTATTTTCATAACGTGTATCTGATAATTTAATCTTTTTTTCAGTCTCAGTAAATAATTTAGAAAGACTATAAATAAAAATTTTCAAAATTCGAGATTCTTACCCCAATATTCAACTGCTGAAGCTGTAATTAAAAACAAGACTGTTATTCAAGAAAACTTCAGACAAAATTTCATGCAACTAACAAAACAAATAAAGTACATAAAATTTTACTTTTCCCCCCCAAAGTAATTCACTTCGTTTTTATAATAAAATTGCGGTAAAACTAAACTTATTTTTTAAATCCCCTCCCCTTTTTTTAAAGTTGACACAAATATGAATGGAATGCATCAAAAAAGGAAATCATTTGTCTATTTAGTAACTCTAAACTTGTGTGAATAGTGTTTATGATATATGAGCCGTTCATTGCAGAAACCGATTAACTCCATAAATCAAAAATTTCAAAAACATGTTGAAATAATGTACATTGATTTTTAAAATTCACTTTATAATATAACCGGTTTTGATTGGCTGGCGCTTGGCCCCGTGGTGGTGGGGAAAGGGGAGGGGTCTCGTTGTGGCAGTGGGAGAGTCTAGTTTTCAGTAGCAAACATGGTTTTGGACAGGAGAACTTCGTAGGTTTGATGTTATTACTTTTTTTGAAAATAGCCATTCTGTTATCACCACTTCCACTTGTGCGGAGCTGTTAATAAACAGAATTCTCGCTATTGGGCTAATGCAAACCCAAGGGAAATTCACCAAAGGCCACTTCACTCCCCTAAAGTGACTGTATGGTGTGCAGTATCCCAATTTGGGATTATTAGTCCTTACTTTTTCGAGGATGATGGGCAAATCACCACTGTCACCGCTGAGAGTTATGTGGAAATGTTGGAAGAGTTTTCTGAACCTGAGCTGGAAGAATTGAGAGCAGCAACTAATTTGGGAGACAGCTGGTTCCAACTGGATGGGGCTACATCCCACACTACTAGGATTTCAATGGCGAGATTGAGACAAGTGTTCCCCCAGTGCCTCGTCTCTGTGGGGGGTGACGTGGAGTGTCCTGCGTGCTCGCCAGATTTGAGCATTGTGATTTTTTTTCTTTGGGGGTACATAAAGGGAAAAGTTTTTAAACATCGTCCACACACCCTGGCAGAACTTAAAGACAGAATTAGAGAGGAAGTTACGGCAATACCTATCAAAATGTGCAAAAGAGCATTTGAAAACTTCAGAATTCGCCTTCAAGAGTGCAGCACCGCTGACGGCCGCCCCTCTACTTAATATCTTTGAAACTTAATGTAAAAAACTAGATTCTGTACTGAATTAAACGATATAAACATAATTTCTGTAAGTTGGATGGTTTTTGTTTTACATTCCTTTAAAACCGGTTCATACCTTTTGCCCCACCCTGTATATCAGATGATTCTGTTTTCCACGTCCACATTGAATTTAGTCACATTCATCTTGATTACAACGAACAATACAATTGAATTTTAACAACAACGAAAAATTAAATTGGAAGAAAAAATACATACCATGTGATGCGTTAATATAAGTTTGTTGGAAAAGGATTTAATGGAGAGTATGGATGTATGGGAGTTAATCAAATGGCCTCTGAAATAAATTATCATTCAGTGGACAAAAATGTTGTCATAATTGTTTCAATTTTTATTGTTCAAGAAAGTTATCATAAATATGAAAAGTTGTGTCTATTCCAAGTGAAGTGCTTTGACACTTAAATTTCAAGATTTTTCAAAAAGGAGATTTTTCAAAGTTAATCGATTTGTGCAGTGAACGGCTCATACGTATGTAATTAGTCTTCTAAATAGTCGCCTATCTAGAAAATATATGCTTATCTTTTCAGGAAAAAAGGAGAAACAAAATATCATGATAAATCTTTTCTTCTATGCGTTTTGACAGGAAAATGATGCGGGAAAATTACGAATACAAAACAAAAAATTCTCTTCACATTAAAAATCGCCTTCGTCGGAGAATTCGTATATATTTTCAAAATCTTCTTTCGTTAACAGTTAGAAACAACTTCAGTTATGAAGTTGAGATTTCGAAATATTACTTACGTATTTCTTGTCCACGGCATCGTAGCAACTGCGTATTAACTCGATGAATGACCCCACAGATTCCAATCCACTGTCTTCAGTCAGCACTTTTAATTTTATCCCTGAAAATGTTCATTCTTGATTATTATTATCATTATTATTTTATTTTCGTATTAATTTCGGTTCACTGCAACTACATGCTAAATTTTCTCTGGTTTGTTTGTCTGTGAAACATGTCTTCAAGTTAATTAAAAAGACTTCACAAAGCACGTAATTGTGATTAGTATTTACGTAGAAGGTTAATAAAGTACTTTATAATTTAAAAAATAAGTAGTATCTATTTCAGTAAAATTATATGTATTAATTAGCTTTACAAAAGCAATTCTCGCAAGACGCTACCCGTGACATGATTCTTGAAAGATATTAAATTCGCGATACGTATGACAACAACAAAAACACCATCGCAAACTTAACGCGCTCATCATTGATTCAACATAATTTAAATCATGCACTTTTTAAATGAAAACAAAATAACAAAAAAAAAAAACTAAAAGATCATTAAATAAAAAGATAAATAACTATGGGACCGTTCATAAATGATGTCACGCTTTTTCCCCACATTTTGACCCCGCCCCTCCTCTCTCTGTCACAAAATGTCACACTTCAACGGATCCCCCTCCCCCCTTTGTCACATGTCACGCTATGTTGCATAGGCAGGGATGTCACACTTCTAGTTACCCCCTCCCCTTGTCACAGTTTCACAACCCCCCCCCCCCTCACCCCTCGAAGAGTGACGTCATTTATGGATGATCCCTATGCTACTACTTAATTTCAATAAAAAATAAGACTATAAAGTTTAAAATAATTGCAGGCAACTAAATTAAATCAAAAACTAATTTAAGTAATAAATTTTTATTCTTCACTTTATAAATCGTCTGTCAGAAGTTTAAAGTGACCAAAGTTTTTAAATTAAAAAAGTAGGTTGTTAAAAAGCAGTATCATCAAATAAACAGATCCTTATTTTTTACTTTCTTGTACGAAGTTCAGGAAGCATTTAATATAAATTAAATTAAAAAGTTATATGCAAGGGGAAAAAAGGGTGATGCCGCCTATCAATATAATAAATCCACATCAGTAGAATCAAAACCAAAAATAACATAAATTAGAATTGAGCTTATTTGAAACCAAAGTAAAAGCAAGTAATCAATTGAACTGATGAAATTGATAAAGTTTATAAAACATTAACCATTTAAAAAAATTAAACTATTTAAAATATATAAATGTTTATAAAACATATACCTCCTAGTTTTCTTTCACCATAAGCTCTCTCGGGGAATATACCTCTAAAATATGTAACTGCTGATACTGATATAGCAATCAGTTTTTTTATAAATAGTCTAGAACCTTCAATTGTCGAGAAGTCGGGAAAGATCGTTTTCCACTAAAAAGAAAGTATAGCAGCAAACATTTTATTATTGTTTACATTGTAAGTGCTGTTAACTTTTATTATGGTTTACAGTTTCTAAGAGTTATTTCGTATCAAATTTTCGAAACAGTTCTGTTTCAATACCTTTTACTTTTAACCATACACGTATAATCAATTTTCCAGTTATTAAAATGCAAAATAAACTTCTAAGCGTTATGTACCTATCTTTCGGACGATTAAGCATTATAGGAGAAGAATATATAATAATAAGATTTGTCTTTTCCCTAGAAATTCTGATCACGAACTTAAACTCCTTGCGTGCATATTAAGATTAGCACTTAAAAATTAACAGAATCAATACAAACCGAAATTTAACAAAAATAATTCTTTTAAAAGTATTCTTTTAATATAAAATTATTGTTTGCTTTCTGAAGTTATTTAATAATATGTCGTATTAATAGTTATTCTTTAATATTCTTTATAAAGTGAAAACATTCTATTAAATAAACAGAATTTATTGAAACAGAAAGAAATAATAAAAAAAAAAAACAACTTTAATATACACAAGCATTCTACATATTAATGAAAAACACAACGTAAGAACTAAAATAATTCGAAATATAAAGAAATATTTCGTTAATACGTCTTATAAATACGTCTATAAAATACTAATAATACGTCTTATTAAATATGAACCAAAATAATTATTAATATAAGGAATACTTATTAAATCTGAAAATATTTACATCACACAGAACTTCATCTTGCTGACAAGTTCCGGCCATGATGAATTTAATAATTAAAAACAGATTGTTCTACGGTTTTTATAATGCAAGAATAAAAATCGTTTTTTTATTGTGGCTGCCAAAATTTGATTTTAGTTTTTACTAATTTGACTAGAACGCGTTAACTGAACAATAATTTTATTTTTTAAAGAAAATAAATTCTACAGTAATCAAGCTTGTTGTTTCAAAGGAATAACGAAACAAACATTTTAAAATTCAGCTTCTTTTCCGTAATTTATTAAACAAAGGCCGTCATTGTAAAAGGACTTAAATCACTTGAGTCACATTTTACTTGAAGAGCTGTCATTTAAGGATTTTCATATGTGTAGGTAACTTTAAAACTCCATCACTAGTTTAATCTGTCCCATTTGCTTTACGGAATTCAATTTGAACAAATTTTCTTCCTAATTGTTTGAAAGAAGGGGAAAAAAAGAGGAACACACCACACACAAATATAAGCATTCCAAATATTCATGTCAACCGGTTTTTTTTTATTATTTTTTTTTTCTCTCTCTTCTGCAGACGATAATTTCAAAAGTAAAGAAAATGACCGTTAGTCACTCAAAAGAGGAATAATGTTATGCGGCAATATAGTTATGCTTTAAATTAATTATGGTGCATTATCATGAAAATATGTTCAGTTCAGAAAAAGAGACGGTGACGATTGAATCACGAATTACCTCATGAAATTATTTGCAAATTTATTGAAATGGAAATTGTAGACATCAGAATAATAAAATTAAATTTCTAAAGGAAATGCAAAAATTGATTAGAAAATGTGTGCAGGGGAACTGTCAGGGACTTGGACAGGGATAGGAACAAAAATTGATTAGAAAATGTGTGCAAGGGAAATCTGTCAGGGAAACCTATGGACGGTGAACTTTTTCTATATTACGGAGCGATTTAACTCTAGCTGTTTAGATTCCAGTTTCTGGTCATATTTTTTTGTGATTTTGGATTGATTTTGTTCAAAAGGGAAAAGGTTCAATTTTTTTTACAAGAATAAGCGTGATCAAACACGTGAAACATTTCAACAGTTTTATTTGATGACAAAAGCTTTTATTTATTTTACTCCCCCCCCCCCCTTCACAAAGTCTGTTAATCCAAAACACAATTCAGGATATAATAAAAATAGCACAAACAAATAAGTATTATTTTATCACGTGTATGATATTAAATTTCTTCAATAAAATAACGGCACAGATATTCACCTGTTCTATCCTCACAGAATTCTCAAGTATAATTATTTATATTTAAATACAAAGGATGAGGGGAATTATAAATTACATTGGAAATTAAGAGTAAGTTTTTACTTATTTTTCCAATGGGACACGATCTCAAATTTGTATTGGATTTTTATTTTCAATTATAAATTTTAATCCTTGATAGTACGTGTGTGTTAGTCGATTGTAGCGTAGCTTAAAACTGGTCCCCCCCCCCCTCACCACCCGGTCTTCTCTCTAGGTCCTCACCTTTGTAAAGGAATTAAAGTACATTCATTACAATCATTCAGGGAAAATTTCAACCAAGGGGGTTAACTTTTGCCCCACATCATATTTTTTAGTATATTTCACTTAATTTAAAAATAAGGCGTAGAAAACTGATTTTATAACCTATTTAGTTAAGTACAGCATTTGATCTTCTAGTTTCTTTTTCTTTTTTTAGTCAAATATACTAGAAGATATAATCTGGTACAAAGTTGACCTTGAATGACTGTACTCCTTTAAGGTTTATGTTTCGATGCGAAGAAAACATCGAAATATAAATTCAGAAAGCTGTTATATTGAAAGGATTTACATTTGATATTGAAAAATGCGTCACACTACCTTTTGTGTTCTTTAACATGGACACCGTTCATAAATGATGTCACGCTCTTTTCCCACATATTTGACCCCCTCCCTCCCTTTGTCACAAAATGTCGCACTTCAACGGACCCCCCTCCCCCTTTGTCACATGTCACGCTATGTTGCATAAGCAGGGATGTCACATTTCTCGTTACCCCTCCCCTCCCCTTGTCACACTTTGTCACAATTTCACGAACCCCCCTACCCCTCGAAGCGTGCCGTCATTTGAATGTTCCCATGACGTTTTGGACAAAAATTGAGATTAACCGCTGTTTTGAATTTCAAGGAAAATCACTATTAATGTTTAATCTTATTATTTTCATCGTGTACGTGTACAGTTCCACCATTACCCAAAGCGATCTGTCTGGCAGAGTGCCAAGAGGAATCCATTCATTTATAAGAGAGGAACTGCTGGTATAAGGAATGTGCCGTTTGTGTTCTCGTTCTAGTTCGCTTAGTACACTTGATTTCTTCGGAACTGATGCTATGTGCCAGTTTATAAATTTAGTGGCTTTCAACAAACAGGAAAGCTCCCGTACTAAATAAACTCGTCTGAAAAATGAACTTCCCTAAAACATGAATGGATTCGTTCTTTTCAGCCATGCGCAGAAGCCTCCAAATGTCAAAATTCCGTGGTCGAACTGTGATCATGCATGAGTGTAAATAAAAACAAACATCAGACGGGCTGTAGTACCGTAATAAATACGTTTTAGCATTGAAATGGGATCGTTGTAGCCCCGCAACACGTGCATGCAATGTGTTTTGAAATTTGTGCGGCAAAATGTTGTTCTCCTTGCTTTATTGGGCTACGAGTCAAAGGGAAAAAAAAAAAAAATAGCCGGTAATTTAATTTTTTTCAGCTCACGAATTCAGGCGTAATCAAATGGAACGATAACTTTCTTAAGTATATACAAATTGGAAGATTCAGCGGCTCCTAAATATGGTTGTATCTAGGGGGAAGACATCGGGCTTTATATCTTCCCCTCCCCCGAGACTCCATTATTTAAAAAAAAAAGGGTTTTTTAAAATAGGCATTGATAAGCGGCTCCCAAGTAATGTACCTCCCCCCCCCACTTGCAAAAGAAATGGCTTAGGGGTCGTTCATAAATGACGTCACGCTTTTTTCCCATATATTTGACCCCCCCCCCTTTGTCACAATATGTCACACTTCAGCGGACACCCCCCCCCCCTTTGTCACGCGTCACGCTATGTTGCATAATGCATGATGTCACACTTCTTGTTACCCCCTCCCCTCCCCTTGTCACAATTTCGCGAACCCCCCTCCTCGGTCGAAGCGTGACATCATTTATGCATGATCCCTTATGTGCACTACTGGTTCCTAGCTTTATTATTTGATTAAGCGGGTTATTCGGCTATACGGTAAAACTTAAAATGTTAATGCATGTTGATTGGTGAAACGTACAATGATGGACGCTCGTTTTTTTTAAAGGTTATTTCCGAAAGTAATATATTGTTTAGATTAAAATAAGAACAAAAATATGCATGTTGTTTCATAAGAAAAATATTGTTAAAAGCTGTACAGCTCTTTTATCAGCTCTATTTGATATATTTTAAAAACATTGAAATTCGATTGGACAAAGTAAAAGTTCAGTACACTAAACTCTCCCTAAAATATTCGGAGCTTATGCGCTGATAAAAAGTGGTTTAAATTGAAAACTTTGCTTTTCTGAAACACGTTAAATTCCGAAAAGTGCGGAACTTCGCGAAATGGCAAATTCGTCAAATATGGAAATTACACGGTAAAAGTTTATCCCGATGGAACATTTCTCGAAGAATTGTGGATGTTGTCAATACGCCATTAAAGAACTTGCACGAACACCAAGTTTTTACAAATAAAATAGACCATCTACAGTTACCCTGCACGAGAAGGACCGTTTCTTGAGCATTAGAAAACACCCCAGGAATTGGATACGGGAAGTTATAGAGAAAACCTTACCATTGACTTTAACTCACAAATATGAGCATTTAAACTTTGCCAGAACGAAAATTAATTGAGCAGATTAATGGTATTCAGGGGAAAAAATCAACTTAGATGATCCAGATGGTAGTAGTATGTAATGACATAAAATAATTTTTATAAAAAAACAGAACCGACTTCAAATTATAAATTGCGCTAAAAAGTGAAAAATAAATTCATTCTTTAAACAACATCGATGTGACTTTTAAACATAGTTTTAGAAGTCGGTGCAAAATCGGGATAGATAAAATCTTTTGTAATCATGAATTCCAATTACAAATATATATATTTCCGCAGAATTAGCAACAGTTTCAATATGAAGTAGCAAATGGTATAATGGTAATTAGACTCATAATTTTGCACCGACTTCTAAAACTATGTTTAAAAGTCACATCGATGTTGTTTAAAGAATGAATTTATTTTTCACTTTTTAGCGCAATTTATAATTTGAAGTCGGTTCTGTTTTTTTTATAAAAATTATTTTATTTTATTCTTTTTAGTGTAAGTTAATTTTTTATACAAATACTCTATTTAAAAAAAATCCATATCAAAGGGCAAAACTTCTTTGAATGAATGGCACTAAAACTAATCATTTGTATGATAAATTCCCCTTTGAAGTCGATTTTAGCAAACAAACTGACTGGATTAATTTTTGCCTTCAGTCAAACTCTTGCTGTAGTTTCTTTTAATATTATAGCCCATGACAACAAATATGTTTTCAACAATGACTTTTATATTTATTAATAGATTTCCCAACAAAGAAAAATCAAGCCAAGCCTTTCCAATTAAAATAAAAAATACTTATTTTCACCCGTAACGTTTTTTCTAAAAAAACAAATGTAGTCAAATTGATTTGCAATATTTGAGTTAGACGACCCTCTATCGATTAAAGAATTAAAAAATCATCAAAATTGGTTCATTTAGTCAAAAGTTATGGATGAAAAAACAGAAAAAGTACTACATTTCTGCCAATTACTTTTGTTCTATTTATCGAATATGGTCAAACAAAGGTACGGGACCTATGGGAAACCACCCTCGATCGATTGAAAAAAAAATCATGAAAATCGCTTCATCCGGTGCGAAGTTTTGAGTGGACAAACAAACAAGAAAAAAAAAAAAACGACATACATACACTATGAATGTATAACCTCCTTCCCTTGTGAAGTCTGTTAATGATTTACAATTATTGAAGACGGATAGCCAAACCGTCTAACTTTCATATTTGGCAAATTTCCGATTTCGCGAAGTTTCGCACTTTTCGGCATTTAAATTTGTTCAGTACAAATGAGTCGCCGAATGCGAGGTGGTTCAACAATTATTTGGGCAGGGTCTTCTGCGCAAGAAAAAACGAGTACTGTTTTCCTAGATACTCGTATGAAGTTCTAATGCTATATGATGTTTCTTCATCATCAATTAGGTACTTAGGGTGACATTTTACGAGGCGAACTGTATAGGTTTCAACAGGAAAAGGCATCACTTCATGCCTCAAAAGCCTCAAAATACTTTCAAAAACCAAGGCTGAAGATCCAGTTTTGTTTAACTGATATTAACGGTTCCGATCAAGTTCAGCTTTGCAAAAACATAATATTGATGTCACTAAACGGCCTTCACCCTCTCTGGACAACAACGATATAGGAAATCTATGGAACGTCTCGTGAGAAATGTTTATATGCATGGAAAGCAATTTTCTTCAGTGATCGACTAAAATCTGCAGTTCCAGAAGCATGTAAGTAATTCCATTCGACATTCTTTTAAATTTGATATACGCTATTACATGTACATTTGATCTCATAAAGAATAAAGGAGGCGCTACACGGTATGGCTTTTGTTTTATAAATGTTGGACAAACTGCAGGACTTTTAAATATCTTTTGTAATAATTTATTGTTAATATATCAAAGTATATAATAATGTGTTTAATTTTAATGCATATTTTTTGTTTGAATTTTTAGAATTCTTCAGTGAACTTACAATTTTATCCAGGACTGTAATTAATAATCTGTATTAATTCATAATAAATAATTATTGTTAATCGTAAAAAATAAATTTTCTGAAATAAATGGAATAATCATCAAAATAAAAAATAAAAAATAAATAAATTTTTCATTATAGATATGAAAAATTTTAGAAAGAAATTCATTATGCACATTTCGAAATAAATGTTTTGCTTATGATTTCCACAACAGATTTTACGGAAAAAATCTACCACGAATCCATCAGGAATTTCGCACATTTCTTCTATTGACTTTTTCATTAAGGGATCTCGGGGGGACGGGGGAAGGGATACCTCATTCCCACATTTTATTTTTTGTTTGAAAAATTTATTTTAGATCAGTTGTGAACAGTTTAAAAAAAAAACCTAAGGTTAGCACCTACGGGGGAAATTTGAATCATTCCCGAAAGCAAACTTTATCAGAAAGAATTTAGGCATATGTACAAAACAGAGGCTTTCATTTGAACTTTTTAGGGCATTTTTTTTTTTTTTTTGAGCGACTCAAGCACAGTTCTTTCGCCGGTTTTTTAGATTTTTAAAGGGTGGGCAGAGGCACACCTGCATTAGCTCCTACGAGATAATCTCGAACCTTTTATATAAATAGTCAACAACACTAAAAAATTTTCTTAGCACAAAAAATCGGGAAAACTTCGTGATTACTTCTCCACTAATGCACGAGGCATAACTTTCAGATTACATTTGGTATTGTAGCAGATTCCTACTAATGATTTTTATCTTAAGAAATTAATCTTAAGGGATTCACATTTAGTGAACGTAAACGTGTGCTGTCGATTTGGGCTTGAGCATAATTAATTATCTAAGCTTTGTCTTTTATCCCTAGATAAGATCCACAGAACTACAGAGACTAGCCTAATTTGCTATCTCGCTTCCCGGTTGTGTTCCGAAAAGGCGTTGTAGCAAGTTTGGCTTTCCCTTTTCGCATTTGTTGGCGTCCACATAGTTTTATTAATTTGAAAATTAATTTCAAGGCTGACAAATACCCCCTCCCTAAATGCATCACATTGTTAAGGAACTATGTGAACTGATTATAAAATTCATTAACTCCATGCTCTATTCACTTTTATCTCCAAACATCCACGAATGCCTCTTGACAAGTTAACTCATTAATTCCACAACAAAATTTATCTTTCAGTGGACTATTTCCGCTAATTAGGAATTCCGATAATCATCTGTAAGAATTAAAAATCAGTAAAATAGTTTTTACTATTTTTTGCCTTGGTTCAAATACAAGGTGTCTTTTCATTAACCTGGTAAAATGACGAATAAAATGGAACTGGTAAATGGTAAAATCAACTTTATTAAAGTTCCAAATTTTGATTAATATTGCATTCGCATGTTTCGTTATTCCAAGGCACTATTCAAAACTCATTAAGTCCAACGACTTGCCGCTTCCAAGAAACAGAAATGTACAGATTTCACTGTCCCGTAAGAATATGTATCTTCCAAATCTAAGTCATTATAAGTTCAATCGGCAATTTTCAACATTCCTTTCGATGTAGAGCTACCATAGATCGATTTCTTAATCCTGTCAGAATTTAGGGACTCTAGGCTTGGTTTTAAATCGTTTGTCACGCGCGATTTTAACTGCATGCGCACCCCTGACGTCACATGCGCATGCTTTAGACCAGGGATTCTCAATGGGAGCCATATGGCCCCTTTTGGGGGCCACAGGGGAAAAAAAGTAAAATTGGAGATCCAAGAGTCTCGGTAAGGAGACCCCGAAACAAGCATTTCAAACTGATAGCATATTTCACACCATGGTGAAATATTACACATTTTGATCAAATATATTACAAGTCTACATATGATAGGTTGTATTCTTTCCTGGAAATAAGAATATGTTTACTGTACTCAACTATATCATGTATCAGTTGAATACTTTGGTAGTTGTTAGATCAACAGTTAATTTGAATTTTTTTATATGGGGCTAATTAAACAAGCTCTCAAAAACTAGCTAGGAGAAGCACAATTTCATAATAAAAAATAAAAGTTAACAGTATTAGTACTATCGTGATTGAAATACTAGAATTTCAAGCACATATTTGTTTTCATTCAAGTAAAAGTATTCAAAAATCCGAATTCCGCTACCCCCCCCCCCCCCTCCCCTTCAGAACGTTATATTCAGGAAGCTTTTCACCTTTTACGAAAATTTGTTTACCCCTTTCCTTTCATCTCATTCCCTCTGTTTCTTTTTTTTCTATTCCTATCAGGTTTTAAGAAGCCAATCTTTTGCAATTTTTCATCCCCTCTGGGCTTATTTTTGTTCGTGCCCTCCGTTTCCTTTTCTTGAACTGAAAAGAAGGCTCCTTGGACTTTATAAAACTAGTCACCCCAGCCCTCTTTCATCATACAAACTAAAATAATATAAATTCAAATTGTGCATAATTTTATTGTGTTTTCAATTACTTTAAAAACTTTAATAATTACATACATGAAACAAATAACTTTTTTCTTTCTAATGGGCTGCAGTTGGCTTCTCGTAATTGCAGACCTAGTGCATTTCACAGGGATTGGTACTATCTAACCATCTCTATCAATCACCACAGTGGGTATAGTACCATCGCTACAAATGAATTTTGACGCTTTCTTTCACTTGAAAGATGGAGTATCTGTGATCATCTGTGATCTATCGTTGGGTCTGCTTACGTTAAGACAACTAGAATTGTTGAACTAATTTTATGAAACACGGATTATTGTTTTTTTTTTTTTGCTCTTACGCTGAGGCGCCCCCAAGAGGCCTTTGTACTTTGCACACTTTGCACATTGAAAGGGCCGGCCCTGTTTTTACCCCACCCCCCGCTCCCTAGTTGCCCCCTCCCAAACCTGAAATTGCAGAGCATAAATTACACTATACTAGTTTTTCTGAAGAAAAAAAAAACTCGTGCTTTATGAGATTAAAACAGTTTTTAATAAGTTATTGCTTTATTTGTGTTAAGATTTGCATCTTTGAATTTTATGTAACTAAAATCATTAAAGGGGGAGGAACTTCGCGAGGCTAGGACATTTAGGAGTTTAGCACAATAAATGTTTCAGTTATTGTCATAATGTCTTACTTCAATGAAGCTAAATTCATATGGTTTTGCCACACTGTTTTCCCCTACAGTCGCAGTTTTTGCAAAATACGAAAGCATATTCTAAAATTCGAAGATAAAGCACGATAATTTCGCTTTTTTAGCCTACTTTCCCGTAAAAGTAAAAAAAAATAATAATAAAGCATGAAAGAAGGCTTAATGTATCGTGAAAATATCGTTAAAAATCAAGAAAAGTCAAAAATAAGTGAAGTAATTAAATAAAGATTGAAAAATAAAAAATTTGAAAGTAGGGTATTGAGATGGGGGAAAAGTGTGTCTGTCGGTCTGTCGGTCTGTCTGTCTGTCGGTCTGTCTGTCTGTCTGTCGGTCTGTCCCCCCCTAATAACTTTTGAACAAATTGTCCGATTGGAAAAATTCTTTTTGCATTCGAAAGATCTCGGCGAGGACATCTCATTTCTATATTTTACTTTTTGATCTGAAAATTTTTTTGTTCAATTTTGAACTGTTAAAAAAAATTTAACATTAGCGCCTATGGACAAAATTGAAGCAAATTCTGTAAACTCTGGGCACAAGAGCCAAGTTCCTATTGCAAGCTTATTGAAAGGAGTTCTCGGCGTGAAATATTGATTTGAACAGTTTTTGTTCATTTTTGAACAGTTCAAAAAATTAACACAGAGCTTACGGGGAAATTTCAACCCTATATAAATCCTGAAATAACGGACCGATTTGCTTGGAACAAACTTTATCGGAAAGCTCTTATAACGTAGAACATGTAGAAATAGAAAGTTTATCCAGAACTTACGAGCCTATTTTGCTATGAAATTTTTTGATCGGGATTTTCAGGGATATTTCTCAGTGACTCAATGAGTGAAATAATGAATGAATGAATAAATGAAAGAGTGGAAGAATAAATCAATGAATAAATGAATGAGGAAAAGAATGAATGAATAAATTATTGAATAAATGAAAATATAAATAAATGAGTGAATAAATATATGAATGCGTAAATGAATGAATAAACACTTGAATGAGGTAACGAATGAATGAATAAATGCATGGCTGAATAAATGAAAGAATGAATGAGTGAGTGAATGAATATGTATTATCCGTTGAAAAAGGTATATTTTCAATAATTAGAACTAAAGATAAATAAGAAAGAGAGAGAAAGAGATAGCTAGATTATAAATTTGAATTTGGTGTATACGGGAAAGTAGGCTCGTATAGTTCTAGACGGAACTTCTTGTTTTTTCTAGATGAAGTAAAGTATTCACTTATTAGAAAAAGAAAAACTCAAGAAAAATTATGACGTGCAAAGCAACATCAGATCGATAGAGATCGAGTAGCTAAATTAATGTCTCAAATCATTCGTTCACATCGCGTTCAGTATTTAACCGTTTGAGTCCCAGACGGTATTGAAAATCACAGACAGCGCAATCGCGCTTTTCCTATATACAGGGTGGGACAAAAGTAATGACCCAGTTTTGAAGGGTTATAAAAAAAAACTAATTCAGTTTGAGACTTAAAACTTTTTTATTTTGATCTATATTTAATACCATTTTTTACATTTAGTTTTGAATACCACTTCAGCAAGATGGCGGCCAACAGCAGCAATAAACTGCAGCAGTCTATTTTTCCCCGTAGAGAGAACAGACTGCATCTTTGCATGCATTTCAATATCCCGCGAAATGTTACGGTCCCTAAGATTTTTTTTTTTTGTGGGGTTATTTGAACCCCACAAAAAAATTATTGTTCCCCACACTTTAGAAGAGCTGAAGGACCGAATTATCGAGGAAATTTCCGCCATACCCCTTGAAATGTGCAGAAAAGTTTTCCAAAAATTCAGAAATGGACTGCATCAGTGTATTGGTGCTGAAGGCCGCCCTCTTGCTGAAGTGGTATTCAAAACAATGTAAAAAAATGGGATTATATGCAGATCAAAATAAAAAAAGTTTTAAGTCTCAAATTGCATTAGTTTTTTTTTTTTTGATACCCGTCAAAACCAGGTCATTACTTTTTCTTTGTGTATTTTCAAGTTCCGCGTAATGTTACGGCCCCTAAGCTTTTTTTTTGGTGGGGTTATTTGAAAGAGAAAGTTTGGAATTTAGAAGAGCTGAAGGACTGAATTATCGAGGAAATAGCCGCCATACCACTTGAAATGTGCAGAAACGTTTCTCAAAACTTCAGAAATAGATTGCATCAGTGTATTGCTGCTGATGGCCGCCATATTGCTGAATTGGTGTTCAAAACGTAACGTTAAAAAATGGTATTAAATACAGATCAAAATGTAAAAAGTTTTAAGTCTCAAACTGTATCAGTTTTTTATTTATAACCCTTCAAAACCGGATCATTACTTTTGCCCCGCCCTGTATGTACGAAAAGACTCAAGCAGCGCGATAGAGCATGTTTAATTTTATGTCGAGAAATACCAAGCGACGCGATAGCGCTTCGTTTATTTTTTTTTTCGATGAACTTATTCTACCTATTGTAGTATTTACATTTAAAAGGAGCTGCTTGATGTACTTGCGTCAGTAAATAGAATGCTGGAAATGTGCTGGGATTTCTCGACAGAAAATCTGAAGAGCGGCGATCGTGCTGCTTGGGACTCAAACGGTTAATGCAGTATGCCCCTCAATTAGCACATTACATTGGTCTTCTACAGTCTTAAATTGAACGTGTGCTCTTATAACAGAAAATATAGTTAGGGTACTATTTTTCATTTCTACTCTCGGCACTGACGAAAGGGGCTGATTGCCCTTGAAACCGGTATGCCATTTTTAACTTTTTATTTGCGCCCTTTAACACTAGATTTACCAAGCCGTTTTCTTCATTTCTAAACTTTAATTTACACTAAGTTGCTACTAATTATAATGAAACTTTCAGCCACATTCACTTGTCGTACTTACCATGTATTAGGAAAGTCCGATGCAATTGAAAGGTGCACTATAATTAGTGACAAATAATGCAAAATGGAAGCTTCGAAACAGTCATTGGAATAGTTAGGGTAGTCTGAGCAGTGAGTTATACTGACCATAATATTTTTTTAATATGTAGCATTTGATACATGACAGTAAAAACATTTTTGTTGATATGTATAAATATTGTGAACAATTCGGGCGTTCTAAAGTGTTTTTGGGCATGCTAATAAAAAGTGAAATAACAAAAGATGCAAATAACCAGGTGCGTCCATAAATGATGTCACGCTTTTTTCACATAATTTGACCGTCTCCCCCTGTGTCAAATGCCCCGCTATGTTGCATAAGCATGACGTCACATTTCTTGTTACCCCCTCCCCTTGTCACAATTTCCCTCTCGAAGCCTGACATCATTTTTTATGAATGATCCAGTGAATGACACAAAATTTTCCAGTCAATGAAAACGTAAGATTTTGAATTTAATAATCACTCAGGTATCTTGGAACTGCATGAAAGAAGACTACCCCCTTCTCCCCCTGTTGGCAATCCATCTAGAGAAAATTTATTTACTTTTGAAAAAAAAAAGAAATTACAAACTTTATTCACCGCGCACCAAGAAATGTTGCATTTTACATACGCGTTCTTAACCGTATGTTCTTAACCGCATCAAAGTGAGATGATTGGACGATTCTGCAGGTTGTTGCTTCCGCAATAAAAACCGATCGTTCGGTTTTTGTGTCTTAAATCTCAAGAAAGGTGTGTGTACTAATATGTGTTTATAGTAGTAATTCATTTCTTGATGACTTTTCTTTAATGTGTAATAATTATTTTTATTCATCTATTTAAAGTCTTATGACAAATTAAGGCTGAAATAATTTTCTTATTGTAGCTCCTCACTAAGGTGACAGAAACAACATTTCCATTAACCCTTTAGCTGTCAGGTCGGGACATATTGACCCAAGTACAATTTTAGTTTTTTTTCTTTTCTATGCTTTTTATATATGTTACATATTCTTACATTATATTGAAATTAAAGCACAATGTTTAACATTTTAATACCCAATTTCCTAAATTTTTAATTCGGGTCTATATGACCCGACGTAACGACTTTGTGATGTCTTGATAGGAGGAATTAGATTTTGTGCCTGCGCATTTTGTGAAAAGTTGAAATGTCGACAGCAGCATGCAACCTTATCATCTCGGAAAAGGAAATTTTTTCTACGGTTATTTCCGATTTGAAATCAGGCTTAACCCTCTGTTTCATCGTGTAGACCAGAGTTTCTTAAACTGTGGGTCGCGAAACCTCCAGCAGGGGTGGTCAAATATTTTAGCAATTTTTATATTTCTTTAACTTATTATTATAACTTGACAATTACCAAATATTTTTACGTATTGTATCTGAAAATACGAGTATAGCTAAAGATAGGACGGTACTAACAAATGAAAAACTTGCCGATAGTTATCAAATGATTCGATGTCGAAAATTGATTGTAGTACGATGTCCGTAGAAGATTTTTGGATAGGAGTCGATAAAGAATTTCCAACAATTTCTGAAACTGCAATAAACTTTTTTTTACCCTTTTCTGCGACATATTTGTGTGAGACGACATTTTTGTCTTTAACTACCATAACCATAAAATCAAAGGGTCGATCAAATTTAAAGAATATTGAAGAAGTGTTTCGTTCTGCGGTGTCGACTATATTTTGCCAAGACTTAATAATGAAATTAAAAATTAACAGGCATACTCTTTCCATTGAAGCTTAATCCTCGCATATACGCTGTGTTGGAAAGTGGCTCAACTTAATGGACAGACTATAGTTATATTATTATTATTATTATTTTTGTAATTTTTTTAGAAAGATAATAAAGAAGTAAATATTTTGAACTTTGAGGTATAGTTTTATACATACTTAAGAATAATTTTTTAAGCAAAAAAAAAACAAAAAACAGATTTATAAAAGATTTCTAATCCAATTTCGTGGACGTTTTGTCCCTGATTGGCGGGCATGACAAAAATTAAGCGACTTATTTAAATGAACCAAATTTGTTTTTCGTCAGTAATAAAATCTCTTCTAAGTGAACTAAAAAAAGGCTGACAAAAATGTGAAACTAAAAGTTTTTTTTTTTTTTAATGTCTTTCAGAAAAATGAAAAGAAAAAAATTTTTTTAGGTGACATAATATTTATTTAAATGAAATTTTTGACGAACTTTTTTAGTTCACTTAGAAAAGAGTTTAATGTAGAAAATAAAAATTTTTTGTTCAGTTAAATAAGCCGTTTATTTTTTTAACTATCACGCCCTCCAATCAGGGGCAGGACACCCATGAAATGGGCTCAGAAATCCGTTATAACTTTTTTTTTACTTGAAATATTTTAGACGTGCATATTTTATTTTATATTCGTTTAATACATATAAAACCAGACCTTAAAATTCGATAAATTCCTTTCTAACCCTTCAAAAAAAATCACACACACACAAAAGAAAACCTTCCCTGCTTGAGGATGTTCTAATTCAGGACACCCCTTTAAGAAAAATGTGTGTCCAGCGCTTAAGGAAATGTTTGTTTCTGTATTACAATTTAAAATCCTTTATGAATAATATTCTCTTGTTTTTTTTTTCTTGTATTGTGTATATTTGCAAATGAATCACATCAAAGACAAATTGTGTTTTTAGTACATAAATAAGCAAATGACTTTAATTAAAAAAAAACGAAAAGTAAACTGTACAGGTATTGTACAAAGATACAGCCCCATAACAATCAATCCTTCAAAAAAAGAATATCGTGCTTTGAAGCATGTATCGAAACAAACATTTTTCTTCTGTTCGTTTAACCACAGTCCATTCTTACGTAATCACCGGACATTTTTTTACACCGTTTCCATTCTTAGAATGATTGTCCATAACCAGGAGAAGGTGTTGCCATATTACCCATGAACCATTTAGTGGTTCAGTTGATTTCCGGTTCCAGTTGGTGAGTTGAGTTGTTGGTGGTCGTTTATTTCTTGTCCCATCCGTGATGATGATGTTTTTCTTCCAAGCTATAAAAAGAATATATTTTTTTAATTTATGAGGGAAATATCAAGTTAAAGAATAATAATGCATCATAGCACAAATACATAAGGCAAAATTGACTTAATTATAATTTTTTGGAACTCAGGAACCAGTTTTCAAAATGTTTCGTAGAAAGTGCTTTGCATTAAGAACATTTCCAAACAGTAATGATTCAGTTTTAAATACAAGGGAAATATATGAACATATGTATGAGGGTTAAATTTTTTTATAACCAGTTAAGTTAAACATCGCTTTTGTACAAAAATAGTGTACAGTAGTGCGGAACCTAATGCTTAAACAAAATAACGTATTAGAACCACGTACAAAACTCCGTCAATAAGTTTTTCAGCTATGACATTTCTTATTACCTCCTAATAAAGTGGAGGAGTGTAAAGGTGAAACTTTAACGTCATTTTGTAAATGTGAGTCTTTTTCACCTTGAAACATTTTATATACATATAAGCATTTTGTCCCTCGAACGTTTCGCGGCTGTTGAAAGTGGTGCTTAAATTTTACTGCATTCTTGCTCGACAAATGATTTTTGTGAATTAAATTTTTACGTTTCTTATTGCTTATTATTATCTGTCCATATAAAGGAGATCGTTTATGTATATGTTAGTTCGTATGTTCGCTGTGCCAAGGCCGAACTTGATTCAGTTTACAGCCTGTTCAGTAACGGTTACGATCAAGTTCAGCCTTGGCTGTACAAAGCCACGCCAGTTGACGAGTTGGGAAAAAATTTTGAAAGTTGGGTGTCATGATGTAAATTTGCAAGCAATTTGCTGAGAACAAGCAAATTCAGTTCCCCCAACTTCTCATTTGTGTTTATTTTTGCAATTATTGCAATCGTCACTTGGCGCTGATAAAACATAAATGAATCAATTATTTCATTTTATTAAATAACAAGTATGCGTAATAAAGAATAACCTTCATTATTAAATATTCGTCCAACCAGATATTATGGATGGCGTATTTAAAGGAAAATTATGGTTCAATCCCCTGTGAGATTCAAAACGTACTTGGTTTTGCTAATTAATAGCTTACTTTATTTCGTTCTAAAATCTTTAGAGAATCAAGAATCCTATTTTGTATATACTAAAATTTTCATTTATTTCTTAGAACAGCACGTGTACTTTTATATTGTTTGTGTCACATGTAATGTACAATATTTTAAAAGCATGTCATATAAATTTTACATTGATTTGCGTTTTAGTCTCAAGCGCGACATTTACGATCAGACGACTTTTAGAATAAAAATAATTAGTTGTTAGTTATTAAGAAGATAAATGTAACATACTTCAAAATCGTCTGCAAACAAAATATTATGTAAAACACCAAATTGGAATTGGAGCATCTGGGGCTTGGCCCCTCATCTCCAATGCTGATAGATTGGATGATGCATTTCTTTGTGGAAACGATAACTAGTTGTTAAAAGAAAACAGAAAACAGAAAACATTACACCAAATTCAAAAAGAAAAACAGAACATTTCACCGAATTCAAGAAGAAAAACAGAAAATTACACCAATTTCAAAAAGAAAAACAGAAAAACACCAAACTAAAAAAAAAAAATTATACCAAATCCAAAAAAAAAAAAAAAAAAACCAACAGAAAATTGCACCAAATCCAAAAAGAAAACAGAAAATTGCACCAAATCCAAAAAGAAAACAGAAAATTGCACCAAATCCAAAAAGAAAACAGAAAATTGCACCAAATCCAAAAAGAAAACAGAAAATTACACCAAATCCAAAAAAAAAAAAAAAACCCACAAAATTGCCCCAAATTAAAAAAAAGCACAAAATTACACCAATTCAAAAAGAAAAACAGAAAATTACACCAAATTAATTGAAGTCCAATTAGAACTATAAGGATGCAGTCATAATAGGTAGAAGTATAATTATGAGTAGTAGAAGTTATCGATCTGATTAGTAAAGTAAATAGAGAAATTAATACTCTATACCAATAAGTACCAATAAAAAATATACCAATAAATGGGAATGAGTACGCGTATAAAGGTATGTATAGATTAAAATTAAAGCATTTAAAACTATAAATATGAATGATTAGATAGCGACTGATGGTTATATATAATTTATAAATCAATGAGTATTGAGGACAAAGAGGTACAATGAATGAATATGTAAAACAATTGATGAGTAAATGCAGGAACTGTTTGTAACGTCCAGGTAAGTTCGTACGAAAACAAATAACATATACATGCAGAACAATATATAAGCGGACAAAAAGTTAGATTGAAACTATATGTAAGAGTAAAAAACAGAAAATAATAATAATAAATAATAAGGCGTAGATGTGTGCAAACAATTTATATACAAAAAGAAAAACGTCATACGGACGTGCCTGCCAAGTTTGAATTTGTATTTAACAAATAATATTTTATTTTTTGTTTTTGTTTGATTTATACAAATACAAAAATGACAACCAGCAAACAGGTCCTAGTCAATTTAACAATCCCCAATGAACTTCAAGAGTTTCCTTAAAAGATTTTTCCCCCAAGTAACAGTCGCTTCCGGTAAACAATTCTAACTGCCTGCGACCCTATTGATGTTGTAGTTTTTCCTAATTTTCAAGATTAGCCAGAGAATTGAAAAAATATTTACTTGACCTTTTTAGGTGCTTATAGTGAACATATCCTTTCTACTTGATACTTTCAGGACCTTGACGGAAAGGTACCTTCCTGGATTACTTCTAAGGGTAGCGGCTTCGTATTGAATTGGAAAAAAAAAGAAAAAAAAAAAACAGGAAAACGGTCTTCCGCCTGGTGTCACACACCCACCTAACCTCCTCTTTTCTCAAGTGACTGAACCACCTATCTGACGGACCTTCTGGTTTGAAGCCGCATCCGTTGCTATTGGGCCACAAGTCTGGCATACAATTGTTGTTCTGTTGTTCCTCAAAGTGAGGTAGGCATTTAAAACTATAAATAAATTTATCTAAGATTGTTCAACTGCGTTTAGAAACCAGATTTGTGTAATACTGCATGTGACAATCCACCCCCACCCTCGCCTTATTTTCTTTTTTTCGAATTTTTTAATTTAATCTAAATGTAAAGTCATTCTAAGAAAATAATCGCTACACAAAAAAAAAAAAAAAACTATATTAAACATTGCCAAATATTTTGGTAGGATAATGAAACATCGCATTTTCTTTCTCAAACTGCTAAAGGCTGCTGTGTCAGAAACTTAAACTTTGAGTTTTGGTTATTTCCTTCATTTAAATCATTCATTTAAATAACACATTAATTAACCTGATGCGTCATTTTAATCATTAAGATCTACTTTTCTGATAAAGAAAGAAGCATTAAATTTGTCGGACTCATTATAAAAGGTTAAAAAATATCCCAAGGAATTGCTCATCTCAAAATAAGAACATTTTTTCTAAGAAATGGAACAGGACTTCTAAAACAATTTAATGCACCTTATAATTACAATGCGAGATCTGAAACACCGCATAATTAATTAAATTATTGCTGTCATAAATGTGATGAAAAATTTCATTATTCCTAAAAGAAACGGCGTTCCTACGCTTCTCCACTTGAAGAAACAATTTTTTCCTTCACAAAAACCTCTTTTCTCGGGCAAAACTGCGAGAATCCGCGGCCAGAACACCTTTTCCTCCTGATAAGAATTTAACGGTTTTTTTGTTCCGAAAGAAGATCCAATAAAGTAAAACGATTCATTAAATGCAAATTTGTGCTCCGAGCCATGGAGCCGAATAGGAAGACTATAAGGAGATCGTGCGAAGGAAGAGCAGCCAGGTCATTATCCCTTCGCATTTACTTCTGCCGCTATTTCTGGTCCATCTCCAAAGCGAGAGATACACTTATTAGTTCCTCGCAAGTTCTGCATATGAATATTTACCGGGAAGTTATGAGAACTTCAAGTGGTAAATAAGGAATGACTTAAAACGCCTTGGAACGTATCTAAGATGAAATCTGTTATGACACTGAACTCTCGATTATGCGCGTGCTCATCGTTCTTGCACAACGGCGCAATCGGAGTTTTTTTTTTTTTTTTTGGGGGGGGGGGGGAGTAATAACAGTTACTGTCCGTATACGAAAGTCGATACTATCCCTCGGGGTGGTTTATTCGGCAAAAATTAATGATAAGCTGAGATGGGCACTTTTTCGAATTATATTTTACGCTCTCATTTTTTGTTTTACTCCGATGATGATATATTCTATTTCCAATATGAATCTTTAACACAAAAGAGAGAAAAAGGCGCATAGAGTTTATTATTCTTCATAAAAACTAAACATTTCTTAATCTTTATTCATCCTCTCACCCCCATTTTGATGAAAAAGGAAGCAGGCCTGACTTATGCGTACGTACGAGGGAAGTCTTGCTAAGAAAATCGGAAAGTATCTCATACGGGTTGTTATATTCAGAACTCGAAACTATTTGTAGTCTGCTGATCCGAGAGCAATAAAAACGGATTTGGATCTCTGCGAAATATAACTCTCTAGTCCACTGTCGTCGATTGAGCCATTACCTATTTTTGTTTTATTTATATGACTGTATTAATTTTGCGCATTAACAATTAGACAACTTTCTCTTTAACGCAATGCTATTTGTTATTTGACCATATTATATGCAATTTTTTCCGAAAATAATTATGGTACATGAATAAAACGTCTTTTCAATTTTATATAGAAGCATATTTTATTTTAAACCTTTTAAAGTGAACCAGACGCATTGTCTGCGGACCAGTATATCTTCATACTAACTCGTCCTGAGTATCAGTTCTTTGTAAAAATTGCTAACTCTGCTTATGTCTTACTTGTACATAAATCAATTAATGCAATGTCTGTGTGTCTGTGCGATGTCCAAACCAATCTCCCGCAGTTACAAAATTAAAATTTGGTACATGCTTAATACCCCTGAGATAAGTATCATTAAAGATTACTATACGAATAATGGAGTAAAATGTCATAATTTTCTCCCTGTGGAACAAATTTTCCTAGCGAAAGGTAAAACCACAAAGAAAGTGCCTCCCTCCTAGTTTAAAACCTGTATTCGCACCTGTCAAGAGCTCTTCGAACCCTGTGAAAGTTCTTTTACCGAATCCTTAATATTATTATTCCATAAAATCATTCTACCACAAAATAGCCATCATGTTTGTTCTGAGCTATAAAAAATGCTTTTTCATGCGTAAAAGCAAATAAAACTTTTTTTCTGCTTATAGTAACTACTTGCCTGATTATCCCGAGTTATCTCGGGTTTGCATATTTTGCAGTTAATTATTATCTCGAGAAAACGCGAGCGAAGCGAAACTTAAATTAAACTTAAAACCTGCATATTTTGTTTTGTTGCGTTTCCTTGTATTTGATAATAAAATTTAAAAATGTGATGATTTTTTGCGATATTTTTCAAAAAAAAATTGTGAGGGAAGCCGTTAAATAATGTTTGTTTTGCAATTTCCTGCAGTTGAAGTCGTAATTTTATAGAACAAAACAAATGTTGCGTCTTTTAAGTTTTCGCTTTCCTTTAACTTAACGTTGCTTAATTTACTGATGTAAATACATTTTATCTATTTATTTTCCGCAAAATTATTGCTATATGAGCCAAAATATTTTGCTCCTTTGCTGCAACAATTTCATAGCTCGAATATTATGATATGAGGTATATTAAGTTAATCCTACATGATAATTGCTATCATCGCTTCAATTATTCCTATATCATTAATTGAAGAGTCATAATATTTTGAGTTATAACTTCTAGTTTAAGGGTAAGGCAATTAAAGTTAATTCGCAATTATTCTGTATTATTAACTCAAAATACCATAATTTTCGAGTTATGACATTATTGTAGCAAAATGAGCGATATAATGTACCTACCTAAATCTTTTATGTATAATAACATAACAACGAATTCTGCTTGAACACATGGATATTGTATGTTCAACGCGATTAGTACTGAAATAATTATCCAACCACAACTGAAACTGTTAAGAGACTTGTTATAAACGAGTGAATGTATTGAGGAACATAAGTTCGAACACTTTTTTCGTTTGGAATTCAATCAGTGTATTTCAAAATATTTTCAAAGAATTCAAGAAAAGCAAAGCACTTATTCATTGTTACGAAAGAATGCACACGTTCTGAGACAAATTTAGAAATAGCAAAAGTGGATTAAGAAAATATTTAATTATGTTTTTTTTAAATAACCAAAAAGAAAATAATTTTAAAACTCGTAACAATGATAAAAATATACTACTTTTTACAATATAAGGATAATAAGTAAAATGCGCCTTTTTTTTTCTTTTTCTTTTTCTAAACTAGTGTGACATAATATGGAAAATGATCAAAAATGCTTTTTGCTAAAATGCGAATAAGGGGAAAAAATAAACGTAAATAAAGAACAAATTGTCGAAACATTTTTTTTTTTAATTATTTGTCAATTTGTGCTTTATTTACGTTTTTTTTTAAACTCTTAATGAAAAGTAATTTTAATTTTAATTAACTTGGTGTTAATACGAAAATTGTAAATTATAAATGAGAAAGATTTTTAACAGTAAGAAATGTTGCATACTAATTTATATTCTCAAGCTCCAAAATCATTTAGCAAAATGACGTTGGTTTGCAGACGATTGTTTTGTGATAATAAAAAAATAAATAAATAACATCGTTTTGCAAAATAAATGGCTTAAAAATTATAATTTTCCAACAAGAGTGTAATTTATGAAATTTCAATATAGCGATACGCATAAAATGTTTGGAATTTTAACTGCTCGGAAATTTCATATCTTGACTTATTCTTCCGGTTACTGAAGAATAATCTATATAAATAAGTTCGCCTCAAATGAGTTGCATTTATTCATAAACGAATGACAACGAACATTTTTGTTGATGCTGACTAACAGAAGGTCAGCTGCCTACTGTGAGGTTAAAATAAGTAATTTTTTTAAAATTTACTTTAAAAAATTGTAGATTGCAAAATTTACTTCTTCTTTAAGAGGTAGTTATTACTCCAATTACGTATATCGGAGAAGAGCGGTCATCAAATGTTTATTAACCTAATATAAGGTTAGCTTTTTCCCAGAAAAGTTGCATTGACCTTAACTAAAGTGGACAGCCAAAGGCTATAAGATAAAATTATCCCACTCAGAAAGGCGGTTCCCTGTTATTAGTTGCTCACTGTAATCGAACACACTTTTGCATTAAATTACACCATTTTGAACGAAACAAATGGAAGAACTTAAATTCCCGTACAAAAAAGAGAGAGAGAAAGAAAAACATGTTTTTTTTTTTTTTTTTTGGTTGAAAGAAGTTTGAATTTATCTCCGTTTGGGAAAATTTGGGTAATGCTTTTAAATTTAAATCTTTTTGAAATTTCCGTTTAAAATGATTAACAAAATGGAAAGATCTGATTTTTTTTCTATGCTATCATTTTTAAATTTTGATTCATCCCAAAAGGGATTTCATGAAATTTTTGGCCGTATTACTATATAACTGGGCCAAAAAAAAAAATAAGAAATTTCAAGAGTTAATAATAGTCTAACCATTAATTTTCGAACGAAAGGAATTAAAAGTGACGCTATCAAAAAAGGATATTTTCTTCCTTGATAGCGTCACTTCGAACTCAATGACAATTCGCACTTGAGTGAAATTCTTACGATTAAAGCTTTTTTTCTTCCTTTTTTCGTTAATGAAGAACGATTATGGTACAGATAAAGCACGATTTTTTAAAAAGGTTATTTGAATTATATACTTATTAAAATTGCTTTACAAAATCCCATTTGCTTCCTTTCGAATTTGTTTTGTAGTTTAAACGTTTTAACTTAATTATGAAACTAAGATCATCCGCAGCAAAGCATCATTAGGGAGCTTTCACACCAAGGGGGCTACAAAGACAAAAAACTTGTATTTTCTGCTCTGCACCTGCGCAAATGAGAAAAGAAGTGTTTTTTGTATTTGTCGCCTTTGGTGTGAAAAGGGCCCTTTAGAATTTGGGAATCTTCGTCCTTGTGTGCTTACATTACGGCTTTCCGTGTTTCTCGACAACCTAGGTGTAATCGTTGTAAGAAAGTACTAAAAAACATGTACACTTACTAAACAGGTACTGGCTTCTTGATGACAACCGATTTCTCCTTGATCACTTCAATGGGCACGTGGACTGGTTTCGGCACGGGGATGGGCACGTGCTTGTGAATGGGCACTATGTAAGGCTTGGGGATGTGGACGGGAACATGGACTGGGTAGGGCTTCGGCACGGGCACCTCCTTGTGGACTGGCACGACGTACGGTTTGGGCACGCGGATGACCTTGGGGACTGGATAGGGCTTGGGCACCGGCACCTCCTTGTGGATGTTGATGATCTTGGGCACAGGAATTTCCTTGTGGATGTGCTTGATTACAGGCACGACATGTGGCACTGGGTACGGCTTAGGGACCGGTACGTGCTTGATGTAGGGCACCGGTTTTGGGATGTGGACCGGTTTCGGGACTGGTACGTGGTGGGGGATGGTGATGAGCTTCGGGTTTTCTTTGATGATGTACTTGATGGGTTGTGCCTTCCATTCGTCGTGTGAAGATTCCCAGTCGCCACTACAGTGTACGAGTGTGAGACAGGATAACAACAGCGCCCCGAGACCTAGCCTGAGCATCCTGATGGCTGGAAGAGAACAAAAAGGCTTGTTATTATTTCTAAATTTGGGACAATGGATGATACAAATGAATGCAGTACCCAATTCAAGTTTAGCATTTATTAAAAATAAATCAAATGACGCTTTTTTAGTATTTTAGTATTTAGGTTTCTATGCAAAATCTGGATGTGGATGCATTCATATGCAATGTAAAGAACAGGCCCGTCATTTATGGATGACAGCACGGGACACTTGCCACTTCGAGCTTTGAAAAGTCTCTCCTAGCTTTGCTGGCATTGAAATTGTAGATGAAGATAAGCCATGTTTTCTAAAAATACTGTTACCCAATTTTCGCAAATTTTTTTACTTCCGTTGAAATTTCGATACAATTTCTCGAAATTTGTTCCGAAACGAACATTTTTAATTTGTTATCGTGAAAAAGAGAAAGAGACTCAGAAGATGTAGGCTCTTTCGATGCGAATTTTGAACTATTAATTTACTTTAGCCGAGAGTGCCCAAATCAAATATATACTTATAAAGATCTTTAACATACCACGTAATCATAAGACACGAGCACTGTCGATTTTTTGCATTTCTAAAATCCACCGACTTTGGCCGGGTTTGAACCCACAAATTTAGCTGTAAGAAGCCAGCGCCAATTCACTACGCCGCCATTCCGGCTTTTCTCCCAAGATTGAGCTTATCTTAAAATATGCAATGATTAAATTGATAATAAAGTGCATTAAATTTGTAATTAACATTGATCTTGGATGATCTTCACCGTTTCTACAAAAGTATCTTAAAAGAATTTAAATAAATGCAATAATTTCTCCATTACAGCGAGAACCCGTTTAGATACTTAAAGTGATGTGGGAACTTGTAAACTCAAACTTACAAACTAAACCATGCGTATAATAACTTGGGTTTTATTTTGTTACTTATCATGACTTTTTCACCTTTTCCTAATTTTCTGCGAACTGAAATATTTAATTAATTTACGCACAAAGGCTAATAAAAATGCAGTTAGGCTTCTCTAACACGAACTTTCCTCGATGAGAACGTTACTTAATATTTAATTCATCTATGTTAACTGGATGGTTTCCATTCAACAACTAAACAGTCTGGCAATCACATCGCTGTTGCCATCAGACAGTGCGTAAAACTCAAATAAAAAAAGAAATGAGATCAGATCCACCGAAGAACTCTTTGCGAAGGAGTGACCCAATAAAAAAGCGCAAAAATGACCCGAATTGCTACCTGGAACAAGTGAAAGTAAGACGGTATAACTCATGTCTGCTGTCGGGAGGGAACAAAGGGTGGAACTTTTCTGTTTCCGTGACTAACGTTGATGTAACTTTACTGGAACTGCCTTTCTTCCGCGTGCAGAGTTGTTGAAGATTGTTTACTGGTTAATTCTTCCGTTTGTTCCGCTTAAGGAATGGGTGTTTCGTGGTTAGGAGCCATTTATTAAGGCGTGGAATTGGAAGAAAAAGAATTTGCTTACAAGGGATTAGCTTTTTTTCTTTCATCTTTAAATTGGATGCTGTCAAGAAAGTAAAATAATTATACGCCGAACAACAACTTGAAAGAATAACTTGAAGTTGTAGTGCTTGGAATGCTGATTTTTTGTAAAGTATGTTACTGATTCATTGAATGTTTTGTTAAAGTTATGCAACATAATGGAACCTATAGAAAATAACTTAAGGAGTGTCTGATATTAAAACTCCTGCCTTTTAAAATATAACAAGAAGTTCCGTCTAGAACTATACGAACCTACTTTCCCGTATACGCCAGCTTCAAATTTATATTCTAGCTATCTCTCTTTCTCGTTTAGCTGAAGTTCTTAATTGCTTCAGATATACCTTTTTCAACGGTTAATACATATTCATTCAATCATTCATTTATTCAGTCATTCATGTATTTAGTCACTCTGTTATTCATTCATTCTTTTGCTTATTGATTTAATCCTTCATTAATTCAAAAATATTCTTGAAAATCACGATCGAAAAATTACATAGGAAAATAGGCTCGTTAGTTCTGGATGAACTTTCTATCTGTACATGTTCTACGTCATAAGAGCTTTCCGATAAAGTTTGTTCCAAGCAAATCGGTCCGTTAGATCAGGATTTATATAGGATTGAAATTTCCCCGTAGGCAATATGTTAATTTTTTTTGAACTGTTCAAAAATGAAGAAAAATTGTTCAAATCAATATGTCACGCCAAGAACTTCTTCCAGTGAGCTTGTTCACTGGAACTTGGATGTTGTACCCAGAGTTTACATAATTTGCTTCATTTTCGCCCACAGGGCTAATGTTAAAATTTTTTGAACTGTTCAAAATTGAACAAAAAATTGTTCAAATCAAAAGTAAAATATGGAAATGAGATGTTCTCGCCGAGATCTTTCGAATGCAAAAAGAATTTTTCGAATCGGACAATTCGTTCAAAAGTTTTTAGGGGGGGACAGACCGACAGACACACTTTTTCCCCATCTCTACCCTACTTTCAATTTTTTTATTTTTCAATCTTTATTTAATTACTTAACTTATTTTTGACTTTTCTTGATTTCTAACGATATTTTCACGATACATTAAGCCTTCTTTCATGCTTTATTATTATTTTTTTTCCTTTTACGGGAAAGTAGGCTAAAAACTAATTGATGTTGCCTTAAGAAAATGAAACATGCATCTAGTTTGAAAGTTTAATTATTTGCACCCGAACTTTAAACCGTTTCTAACTCCTGCCGTAGACAAATTTCGTCACAAATTTCGTCATTTAGCTCACGACATGAGTGTGGATATTTTGTTAGATATGCACTAAATTTATACTATTGACTAAAATTAAAAGTATAATTTATATTTCGGGAACATGTATAATATTTAGAGAAAGTAAATAAACTTCTATATGAAAAAATATTTTTGTCGTTCAATTACAGCGTCTACTGTGTGTGTGTTTTTTTTTTTTCTTCCACTAATTAGCAGCTGATTTTTTTCAAAGAGTAGAAGGTTTCCCAATAGGGGGTAAAATACCCGTAAAAGGTAAGAAACCAAGAGGTTGTGAGGTCACCAAAGAAACGAATGAATAGGTTTTGAAGTGAATAAAAAATTATAATTTAGAAGCAACTTGAACGAAATTTTAAAATCATAACTTACGCTTTTTGGAGTGTGTGGTTTTTTTTCCTTTGAGCCCTTTTATATCAAAAGTTTCTGGGCACAAGAAACTAACCATACCTTTATCTTCCCAGTCTTGATCTGTCGAATAATGTTGACTAAAAAGTTAAATTAAAACTTAGTTTTAACAAACCTAACAAATTTCATCAGAGCCAAGTAGTTATAACGTATAATAAATGCGACCTTACTTAAATTTCGCGCTTACGATAGCAACTATTGCATGCCATTATTCTTGGCTTGATTCTAGTTAGCAACGAGTTCGGATTTCAGCTGATTACAATTAAATTGTACGTAATTATTATAATTACTATTACTGTTAAGTATTGTGACTGTGGCTATTAGAAATAATAGTGATATTAAAGCCTTGATAAATGAATGGTGAATAAGAATACGATTGAAATTATTGTCAAAAACAACTGTTAAAAAGTTTTTAGTAATTGCAGTTACTTTAAACTGCAACTGATCCTGCCTACAATGTTTAAAAAAGAATTTCTGATTACATTTTGATAAAAATTTTATTTCAGATGCAACTATTTTATAAAATAAGTTTAATTACTATCAGCGATTATTAAGCATAATTTTAATACTTTTGTAAGATTACCTTCCGTAATTGTTGTAATTGCGGTTACAAAAAAGAAGTTGCTCTGATTACAATTACGATCATACAAAAATCTTAAAATGAGGTTTCAATCACAGGAAAATTTAAAAAAAGAAGAGTTATGATTGCGATTAAATCATAATTCGTGTTCTGGATTACAGTCAAATCTATGTAATTACTGGGAGTTTTTGCAAATTAATTGAGGAACTAGGCTTAAATATCTTCCGCCTTATGCTGAATATTTTATGTTCGTGAGAAACCTCCAATGCAATGTAGAATAACAATAAAGGAATTTTGTTTTTAATTTCGGTTTGATTATTATTGGTCTTTCCTAATTATACAAAAAAAGGAACTTCAGATAAATAAAAAGCGAAGAATTTTTAAAAGTTAGGTTAATCAACCTCAATAAAGCTCCATTATTGTGTAATAATATCTATATCTTTTTTCCTTTCCTTTTAATGTCGAGTGAAAAAAAAAAAAAGATATTTTTTTAGTTTTATGTTTGACATATCATTCTGTTTAACATGCATAATATACATTTTGCAAATGAGTAATAGTTATGTAATAGCAAATACAATGAGAATGACAACAAATATAACTACAACAATAAATAGATAAATATTAATTCATATTAAAATCCATAAACATGAAAAATACCAAACACTATCGTAATTAGCTACTTAGCGAATGGTTTGTTAATTAAAATCAATTACTACGCAAAAGAATTACGAACTATACATTAAAAAACTTAATATGCTATTATACCACGTTTCGGAAAACTGATACTTATAAATTAATTATTATTTTTAACTAATTATTACTAACCATATACCGGTTCTTTAACAGTATAAAAAATTAGAAAGCCCTTTTAAATTTTATAACTAATTACAAGAATTGAGCTTTAACTGATGTTTACATTGCATCGCCGGTTGTAATTGTTAAAAGTCGGCGCGTTCGGTCCAGGCCACACTGTAAAGCTTTCCTTCCTTTCCGGTTACAGTCGCTGCAAAGTAAACAACTTACAGGCGTAACGTTGCAATCGAGATCGAATGTTTATTTAAAACAGCGATGCGTGAGAAAGAAATTAAAATTGTTAGAATTTAATTGAAAAAATGTTTTCGTGTCAAAAACTGCATGTAAATGAAAATACATTTATAAATTGAGCTGTACTGATATGTATTTTTAAAATAATCCTTGCGTAAATAATTTCGGAGTCGGGCAATATTTGAAGAAATGATGTTGTAAATTTATATTTATTGAATCTTTTTGAATCTTAAAAAAAAGAGGCTTTCGAATAAATGTTAATGCATTTTTGTTGAGTTGTACAGCTCGCATCGTTCACTTAAGAAATATTATGTTTCACGCACTTTGGAAAGGCGACAAGTTTTAATGCGCTAAACAACTTTCTAAAGTTGTGAAAATATCAAATTAATCATAAAATGTGTTTAACATTTGTATAAATAATGCTTAAAACTCTATTGCTTATAAAGAACAATTCCATAAAATTTCGGGAAGTCTTTAAAAACTTTGAGGACAGATTTTTAGATATAAAAATACAATGTAATTTTAAATCAGATTTAAGGTAATTGATTTAAAATTTTTTCAATGAATGTAAATATTATTTTTTAAAGTTTCAACTATTTTATCAGAACAGGTTGTGTTACGCAATTTGATAAAACAATTATAGTTTTTTTCTTCTTTTTTTTAATCCATAGCATTAAGAATAATATACATATTGAGGCAAAACTTCCGTTTGATACGAAAATTCTAAGCGTCTACTATTTTATTGAAATTTACTTTTGCATGTTGCCATTAGAAATAAACAAATAATAATGAATTCTAAACCATGTGTATGAATAGCATCACAATATTTCACTATTACAAGAATGACGTCTGTACTAGAAAGATACAAACTTTTAAGACGCATTTTGGACAAATTCGTGAAATACGCTCTTGCAAACCACACATACATAGTAAGAACACTTTTAAGGGAAATTACATCAAATTAAGTATCATGTGATTATACTCTTCAAAAATGTCTTAGTAATAAAAATCTCGCTTACTTAAAGTAAAGATCAGCGACTTAGAACTTTTACCGTGATATCATAGACACACATAAGAATTACGATTTGAATGACCAACAGAGCAAAATATTAAATTTGAAAAAGTGAAAAGATACATGCGTAATTTGAAATTTTTTTCTGCTTAGTTACTAAATATTTTAGTAAAGTTAACTAATGAAGAGATCCCAAAGACAATTTCAAAATACTAAAAACTGGTACTTTTTTTGGGGAAAAGACAGGGTTGTTGAAAAGATAGCACTGTTGGAAATATTCCGAGTATTATTTATATCTTCGCATTCCTATTAACAAATTCATTGGTTTAAAATAAAAACGAATGAAATTCAAAATAACAGCTATGATAGGGGTACTAATGCAGTTTATTTGCTTCAGATTAGGATCAATTACAGATTATTTTCATTCAATTTGCTATAATGTTGTTACTTTTGTTTCTTTGCAATGATAACTTAAAATCTACTTTATTATGCGTGTTATTGATCTTCAGGAAACATTTTAATGAACCCTTTCAAGATATTTCGCTCTTCGTACATTTTTTGGCCTCACTTTTAGTTGAGCTGTTCGTTAGTTTAAGTTCAAAAATTTTCAAATGTAATATCTATTCTTGGGGGGGGGGGGGGGGGAATTCCGATTAAAAGTAATCCAAAAAATTTTCTTTTCATTGTACCTAACAATGCAATTGGTTACAAACAGCTTTACCTTGGTAATCTGCAGAGTCAAATAAAGAATTTGTTCTTCTTAAACGCATAATATTATTTAAATGAAAAAAGTGCCTAGAACTAGCTAATTCTCTGCCTGCAAAGCGTTTAAAATCTTTGGGATGCCATTCTGAAGAGAAAATATTTTACCAGAAAGGGTTTAATCTTCTTGCACAAACGATTCTTTCTAAATTACGAAATGAAATTTGAAATTTTATTAAGTATCATAAAATAGGGACTATTTTTTTTTTCTGTGCGCGAAAACTATTCAGTGAATCTTAAGCAAAACTGAAATTATCAAAAGATGTTATAGAAATGATTCATATTTGCCTTATAAACAAAAACTGGATAAGGCATTTTTAACTGATTATATGACTTTTCTTTAAAAATAATTCTAACTCTCTCGGTGATCAATAAGCTCCAGTTGTCAAAATGTTTGAAGAGCTCGTTATTTAATGTTGAGTTAAAGTAGCAGTTATTTTTCTTAGTCGGTAAAATACTATTTGATAATAAGATTGGTTATTATGGTATCTCTTAGTGAAAGTATGAGTTGGGTCTGCACGTGTTGTAAAAGTGTTTAAACGAGAAACGAAAGCGGTTAGTTTTTCGAAGGAGTTAGCTGTTAATCCAATTCATTTCCGAGTGATTGCAGCCGATATCCAATAAATAATTAATCCATGGGATGCCTTCTTCCCCTTACCGTAAAAAGACAGTTCGACCTACCTGTAAAAATCACTCTCACTCCAGTGAAGAACTTTCTCCGTGATTAAATGAGATTGAGGAAAAAAGCGGCGAATGTGCGGAGACCGGCTGCCCTAAACTTATATACGTCGGCTGGACCAATAAGACTCCCGACCTATTTGGGACACGAAAAAACAGGGAATCGCCACTTTGCCAAAATATAGGACAGTGAACCTTGAAGGCATGGAGCGCCTCTGGCGGGATACTCTCACAAACTCGGGGAATAAAATCGGAGCAAGTGGTTGTTTATTGTTTGTTCGCTTTCTTTTTATTATTATCTCTGTCTTTTACTATCGCTCTTTGGAGAAAGGCGCTTATCTTTTTCATTTCGCTTTCGTTCGACGTGTTTTGATACACCCTGGAAGAGAAACTTTTCGGCTTCGTTACTTTCGACAGGTTTATTTTTAAATCGATGTTTTTATGCGGATATGGAGAAGTTTTCGCATTTTCTCATTAACCTCGACTGGCTCTTCATTTATTTATTTATTTTGCAATGGCCACCACTAATTCTTTAAATCTCACTCATAGTAAATCTATAGTCTGGTGGTAAAATTTGATACCTCAGTTTTTGCTTAATTTTAACAATTTCAAAGTTCTCTGAAACTAAATTAAACTCAGTGGCGGGGCAAGCCCTTTTGGGGGCCATGGCCTACTGTGCGCATCCCAGTTTTCTAGACCGAGTGCCCTGGCGTGCCGAAGCAGAAGTTCTGGTCAAGCCTGACGCGGAACCCCCCAGTGTATAGTTCCCAAGCATGCCTGGTCCTTATTTTATCGACCCCACTGAAATGATGAAAGGCTGAGTCGACCCTGCCCAGCCCGGGAATCGAACCCCGAACCTGTGGCATGGTAGCACGGAAGGCTACCACTCAGCCACTGGGCTTCAAAGTTCTCTGCATGATATAAAATTGGGTAATTTATTTATGTTTCGGCTGCCTTATAGTATATTATATCCTATATTATACTTTGCTACCCTATAGGCTTCATTAAAATGTACCAAAGACCCCAAGTATGTAATCATCTCATTTGCGATAAAAAAGTGAGATATCACGTTTTGCCCTCTGACTACAGAAATTTCAACTATCGGTACTTACTTTTTTACCTCAAAAACATTTCGATTTCTCACCCCCAATCATCGAAATATGAGAAATTAAAAGTTATGTAATTTTCTACTATTTAATGAGTGTAAAGAGCCACCACTAATCTTGTGCAAAAAAAAAACTCTTTTTTCAAAAGTTATCCTTCCTGTTTTTTCTTTTCTTTCACAGCCAAATATGACGGTTATGATACTTTAAAGTTTTGTGAAGATGGTCATTACATCAGTGAAATGAAAGACAATAAAAATAATCATCAATTATTCTTCAAGCAAACCTTTCAATATTTTGGTTATTTCAAATGAAGACGCAAAATCCAAGTTAAAATTTGAAATGAATCCTTTTATTTACAGTATTTACAAGGTCAAAGAACAACTTTAACATATCAAAGAAGATTTTTTTTCTACTATCGTAATGTAGTTAAGAAGCAAAAAAAAAATAATGAAGGTCGAATCAAGAAAAAAATTTGTAACTTCTTCGGGTTTTCGTGGGTTTTTTACAGTTCACAACTACGACCACCTAGAGGCCACTTAAAAAAGGAAAAAACACTCGTACCAAAATTCATATGGAGGGGGGGGGGGGGGGAGGATCAGGGTGATGTAAGTGTTAACTTCAACTGCGTCTTTGTGTTTTTTGGCAAGCAGCCATCTACCTTGTTTTAAAATTTCCATTATTATAGTAAGTTTCAATTATCACTAAGTAAAACAAAGGTAACCTTTTTTTAAAACCTAAATATCGCTATTTGGAGTAGGAGCCTCATATAGGGGTCAGGGAGATGAAAGGGCTAACTTCTTTTTTTCCAAACAGCCATCTCAGCCATCTAAAATTTCCCTATTATAGTGGGTTTTAATTATCTATACTATTCACTTTTTTACCTGAGTAAAAACTAAATTTAACTCTGTGGCGCGCCAGCCCTTTTGGTAGCCATGGCCTACCGTGCCCATCCCAGTTTTCTAGACCGAGGGCCCCATGGTGCAGAAGCAGAAGTTCCGGTCAAGTGGTCGGCCTGACGCGGAACCCCCAGTGTTTAGTTCCCAAGCATGCTTGGTCCTCATTTTATCGACTCCACTGCAATGATGAAAGGCTGAGTCGACCCTGCCCAGCCCGGAAATCGAACCCCGGACCTGTGGCATAGTAGCACGGAAGGCTACCACTCAGCCATTGGGCTTCTTATTACCTAAATAACAATTTGAATTTTTATATGTAATTTTAAGCAGGAAACAGCTAGGTAAATTATTTCACTTGCACACATAGAATATTTTTTACTGCTCTCAACAAAAGCATAAACAGACGTTGTCACCAAATTAAAATAATTTTAATTTAGTTTCAAGAAATCTTTTCTTACTAAATTAAAATTATTAAGCTTTAATTTACTACAATGCCTTTTTTGTATAAATTTTAATTTAATGCAAAATGCTATGATCAATCAAAGTTACTGGAAGATAAAATGGAATACTTTATTCCAGTGGTTCCCAAAGTGTTCCGCAGTGTGTCTCTTACCTGAACATAGAAATTGTGGGGAATCAGCTTTACTGACACAAAACAATTTATGTATGGTGTGCATAATTGTTACACACTACCTACATGTATAATACTGGGTTCGTTAAATACAAATTTGTTAAATAGGTACTTAATTTAAATTTTGTTATAACCAAGAATATCCGATTTAGAACAAGGGCGCCGCCAGAATATATTTTTTTTTCAAGGGCGCCATAGATTCAAAGAGTTTGGGAACCTCTGCTTTATTTCAATCAAAAGCAAATGAAATAACCATGCTGATAAATAAAAGGTAAGGATGATAACTGATAAATAAAAGGTAACTGACAACTGATAAATAAAAAGCTCAAAGGACGATAAAAAGGGACTACTTTCTTTTAATCGAAAGCAAAATGATCCCATGAATCTATATTTGTTTCTGAAAAACAGGATAGCAAAATCTTATGCAAAAAAAAAAAAAGCAAAATGCATTGCATGCTCTTCTTTCCGTGTTACATAAAAACACTGAAGCACGTGTCGAGATGCAAACAACAGTGACCGCTGTTTGCGCCCGGAAGCTCAACTCTTTTTGTTTTGGAAAAGAATTTCCTTGCTGCCACTAAACACGTGTATAAAATATATTTTGTGAGAAATACATAACTTGTGCGTCACAATAAAAGCAAATGTTTGCAACTTCATGACCCGCCACTTTCGCACACACACACACAAAAGTGATAATTCACGATATTTTATAAAAACTGAAGTGGGAAAAAAAATCAATGAATCTGTAAAAATTAAAACGAGAAATATATATATATATATATATATAACATTAAAAAACAAATGACTTTTTTAAACCGATTTTTAAATTCAGTTTCGATTTTAATACATAAAAACTTTATATAAGCTCCCTTGAGCCCGGGAAACCAACGCGGGAA
This sequence comes from Octonoba sinensis, assembly GCA_038502835.1. Classification (NCBI taxonomy): domain Eukaryota; kingdom Metazoa; phylum Arthropoda; class Arachnida; order Araneae; family Uloboridae; genus Octonoba; species Octonoba sinensis. The sequence continues at coordinate 82,961,330 of CM076605.1, read as the reverse complement.
AGATTATGTAACGTCAGCTAAAAATAGATTTTACAGAGATCATTGGACCTATCAAAAAATCGGTGCTTCATCATGTGACCGAAGCGCCGAAAGATTATTTAACGCGATCTCGCAGGGCTTTCGCGGGAATCCGCGATGTAAATATCTTCTTATATATAAGCGCCTTTTTCTGTCTGTCTGTCTGTCCGCGATAGGATTCCAGGCCGTTTTACCGATCGGGACCACATTCGGCACGGTTAATGTTTACGACCCGAGAAACGCATCGCCGCAAAAATGAAAGTTGTGACTCAATTAGTTTTTTTTTTAATTATTTTTTTTTAATTTTTCAATGCTTTTTTCGACCCGTTTTATTTTACTTTTTGCATTGTTGCCGTCGTTTCTAACAGTATAATTACAGTTGCCGGTGTTAACAAACAAATCAATGCAGTTGCCATTTAAAAAATGTAACAAATATACTAATAATAATCAACTAGCATATTGAGTGAGGCTTCGATGTATTCGCAATTTCCGTTACAAATTAATGTATGCACGAATTTAATGCAATCCCTTCTTTCTTTTTAATTGATTTATTTCTTGTCTGCGCTTTTTATATTTTTTTTTAGTAGAGTGGCAGCGCTCTTTTTCCCAGTTTCGTTAAAATTTTTGGTTTCAAGAGCATAATAAAATTTTCAATAAGTTCTTTCGATGATAAATATATATTTTTCACAAACAATTTGATTATATAGTAAATAAATATATAGTAGTGTGGGGCAGTAAGCAAAGGGGCTTCCTCGCAGCCTGACCTGGGTCATTCAGTTTGACTGAGCAGACACCTTAGCACAAATCACTTTAATTACAATTTATAGTATCTAGAACAACGGTCATTTCGTATGACTGCCGGGCGTACTAGTTCTTGTATAAACTTTGGTGTTTGTGTTCGTCCTGTGCTGTTTATTTTGCGTTGTCGCTCATTCTACTTGTGTTTAAAATAAGAAATTGTTTTGTAAAGATGAGACTGCAAATAAAGGCAGGATTGATTGATAGACTCGGCTTTCGACTTGCATTGACTTTTATAGCTCGTCAAAATGTTGATGCAATTCGCGCGCGCGAATTATTACATATATATATTTAAATACTAAAATGAATATTTTATTTAGTCAGTATTTTATACAAATAAAATTGTGATAATTAGGTAGTATTTCGGAAAATATTTAATGAAGTAATCGATATGTTATGCGTTGAAATACTAAATGTGATCGATATATGAGGCAGTGAGAATCAAAGGGTTGTAAGTGACCAAAAAATGATTCTGAGAAAAACGCGCTCAAAGTTTGAATCTTATGCGAGTTTCAGCGTTAATTTTTTTCTAATTCGAGTTGGGGTACAGCACACGTTGGAGCTATCGCTAACATATCTTGCCAAAATATAGAATGGTGCTTACCCTATCATTTGCTGGCTATCTCCAAATCTTCAATTTTGTCACCCTTTGTTTCTAGGTGCTTCATATTTAGATTTTAAAGTTATACCATTACATCTTTTAGTCTTGTTTCTGTAACGCTTAATGACATTTTGAGAGTTCATCACAACTGCTATGAAGCCCAGGTGTGCACAATTTTAATTGAAAGGGTCAATTTAATTTATTATACCACCGAGGCATATTGAATATATATTCTGATATCCGATTTTATTCTTCATCAATTTTGTATTACAAGCTGTAAAATTTTGTTGTGGGTTCATGACCGAAATTTCGTTACATAACGATTAACATCAGCCGAAGAAAATATAAATAAAAAAAATAAATAAAGAACAAGAAGTTTCATCTAGACTAAACGAGCCTACTTTCCCGTTATATATCTATATCAAATTTATTATCCCTCTCTTTCTTGCTTAGCTTTGTTGTTAATTGCTTGAAATATACCTTTTTCAACGGTCTGTACACATATTCGTTCAGTCATTCACTTATTTATTCATTCTCTCACTCATTTATTCATTCATTCATTAACTCATTCATAAATATACTTAAAAATCCAGATCAGAAAATTAAAAGGCACCCTTTATAATATTAAATGTTTTAATTGGGTGTAAAAAAGCACAGAATGATAAACAGGCGGAATTTAAGGAGAATTTTTTTTTTTTTTTAACTTTGTTCCAATTAACTTGTACAGTACTTTTACCCTGTAAAAAAATGTTTCCCGAAAATATATGAAAATAACACACAATATTGCAACATGAGCATCAAACTTTGAAAACGGCTTGTATTATGACATAGCTTGATAAAAATAGTTAACTCTAAAAGAGTTAACTATTTTTTTGCCTGGAATCAACTAGATGTTATGAAACATAGTTGAACTGTTTTTAAACAGGCGGCTTTGCAAACAGAGTAAATATTTTACTATTTTACTTTGCCCCATATTCCCCTACTTATTGTTTTGAAAATATGATGCATATGTTGTAAAACCAAATAGAAATGAAACATATATTATTAAAACCATCATTCTTATAAGATAACAATTACGTTTCGTCATTATAAAATGCTGTTCCATTTTTGTTTTTAAGGTTAAGTTTTCAAAACAATTACAGCAAAATTGAGAAAATAGTAAACACTCTTCCCCTCTCTCAGCCCGTTAATAATAAAAGGAAACATGTCATCAAGAAGTATTCTGTATTTGTAAATAATATTTTGCACTACCCTTTTTAAATGAGGTAAATATAAACAGATAATAAAGTAACTAGAAATTATTTTCTGGAAAAAAAAAAAAACTGCTGCGGTTATTACCGGTTACAGCTAAAAAGATACTACTTTCGTAAGGCCGACAGGAAAGCTGGAAAGCTTTCACTTCCCTTATCACAGTGCTTCCCAAACTTTCGACATCTATGTACCTTTTATCTGTGTACCCCCCCCCCCCCACCGTACATCATCGCGAAAGATTCTGCATTTTTAAATAATATTTCGTACTTAAATGTTTAACTGAAGAAAGTATAAACAGATAATAACGTAACTAAAAATTGTTTCTGAAGAAAAAGAAAAAGAAAACTGCTGAGGTTATTACCGGTTACAGCTAAAAAGATACTACTTTTGTTAGGCTAAACGGAAAGCTTTCACTTCCCTTATCGCAGTGTTTCCCAAACATTCGACATCTATGTACCTTTTATCTGTGTACATCCGCCCCCCCCCCCCCCGTACATCGTCGCGAAGGATTCTGTATTTTTAAATAATATTTTGTACTTAAATTTTTAATTGTGGAAAATATAAACAGATAATAAAGTAACTAAAAATTGTTTCTGAGGGAAGAAAACTGCTGAGGTTATTACCGGTTACAGCTAAAAAGACACTACTTTTGTTAGGCTAAAAGGAAAGCTTTCACTTCCCTTATCGCAGTGCCTCCCAAACTTTAGACATCTATGTACCGTTTATCTGTATGCTCCCCTCACCGTACATCATCGCGAAGGATTCTGTATTTTTAAATAATAATTTGCACTTAAATTTGTAACGGAGGAAAATATAAACAGGTAATAAAGTTGCTAAAAATTGTTTCTGAAGGAAAAAAACTGCTGTGGTTTTTACCGGTTACAGCTAAGATGATACTACTTTTGGTAGGCTAAAAGGAAAATTTTCACTTCCCTTATCGCAGTGTTTCCCAAACTTTCTGCATCGGTGTGCCCTTTCTGTAATTTTAGTAAGGCGTAGTACCCCTCGTCGATAATAATAGCAATCGGAATATATTTTTGCCTTTTTTAGTGCACAAACAAAATACAGTCGAACCTTCCTATAGCGAACCCGGGATATAATGATCCCCCGGTAGTAACGACCCTACCAAGTGGTCCCAACTGAAACCCTATGTTATTAATGCCGTTTCAAACGTTTATAACGAAATTGGTAGGGTCGTTAGCTAACGACCTTACCAATCAATGTTCATAATAACGTTTGAAGGTTCAAACGTTAGAAACTAGGCTTAGCAATCCAAAATTTTAAGTCTTTTATACTATTTATCTCAGCAACGTCTCTTGCCATTTGTGTTCCAGTCTAGTCAAACACTATCTTTTACAATGATGTACATAAAATCCAAACGTTTACAGCCAATAATAACTCATACTATGGATAAATAAGGTACATTTTAAAAATTTGTTTATTTATTATTAAAAACCATATTTAACGTTAATATTTTACTCCTCTACCCGGATTATTGTTAGAAATATGTTTATTATACAGAAGTATCTTAGTCACTTTTTTTGCAAGATCGGATGTAACGAACCCTCGGTTATAGCGATCTCTGAAGTCGGTCCATTGAGGGCTCGTTATAGTGGGGTTTTACTGTAGTAACAAACGAAATTCGTTTATAATACAATGAAAGTAAAATAAATAAAAATTATGTGTAACAGTCATTATTATCAATGAGAAGACTGATAGTGTTTAGTGAGGAAAATATCAGTACAATTTGTCACGACTTTCTTTACTAAAAATGGCTACACTCAATTTACAACCAGAATGATGTTAAATATAGTTATCTTATGCTTATTTCCAGCAATCTTCCGAAACAAATTCCATCTCTTTATCCGCCCGCATATGATAAAACCTTCTGGCATTGATGTATCAACACTAGATTTACCAAGCCGTTTTCAACCATTTCTAAACTTCCATTTTACACTAAGCTGCTACTAATTATAATAAAACTTTCAGTCACATCAACTTGTCCTACTTACCGCGTATTAGGAAAAGCCGATGCAATTGAAAGCTGCACTATAATTAGTGACAAATGATGCAAAATGGAAGCTTCGAAACAGGCAAAATGGCTAAATTGGTAAAAATTGGTACCATAGCCACTTAATATTCTTGTTTAACACGTTCACGCCGGCGCGTACCACCGGTGGCCCGCACTAGATTGTCTCATTGGTCACAGCGATAAACATGAAAATCGGCCCCGGCGTGAACGTGTTAAATGAGGAAAACAGATTTACAGGCCTACTTGTAAATTATCTAAAGGCTGTGCTATATATTTTTGAATATCAACAGCAATTTTGCGAGACTAACTTGTTATAAACTCATAAGGCAGGGAAACGAGTCACCTCCATTACCAATTATCTTTCGCTACAAATTTAATTTTGCCACGGCAGCGTTCACTTTATCTTAAATACGAAACAATGGAGTTCCTTCGCAATTAAGTTGAGACAATTTTAAAACAGACGGAGAAGTTTGCCCGATGTTCTCTGCTTCATAGTACCCCTCCAACCACTATCTGTTTCCCCGTGGGTACTCATACAACACTTTCGGAAACGCTGCCTTTAGACCAGTGGTTCCCAGCTCGCAGATGTTTGCGGACCAATCAGCCTGAAAATGAATTAGCACGGAACACCCATTACATTATTACATACATCTCACCAGTTGTAACCAAATTCAAAGGTGGTTAAATACAAAACAAATGCATTTACTAAATTTTGTTCAATGAAAATCGTTATTTTGATTTAATCACGGGGAAATATTGCAGTTTACAAGTATTAACATGATTCCCCCCCCCCCTCCCTCTAGGACAGAGATGTGAACCTATGACCCGTGGGTGAGACATTGACCCACGCAAGATTTTTAATTGACCCCCTATTTGTAGGCAACCATTTGTTTGTTATTTGTTTAAGCGGGTTTAGTTAGATTTTCTTATTTGTGTGGACAATTTATATTCTATTTGTGTTTTTTTAGGCACTGCATTGACACAAAAGCAATTTAAATGCTGTCTATAGCCTACAGTTTGGTGGTTCCCCAAACCACGCCCATTTTTACCAGTTAACATAAGTGAATTTTAAAGATATTTAGTTTTAAAAATACTCAGTAAAAATTTTTTAACTTAACTTTGTTTCAAATGGGCATTAGTGACCTACGAGCTGGTACTAAAAAAATATGAGCAATATTTGACCCACGTCTCAAAAAGGTTTGCCATCCCTGCCTAGGGGGTCACTTGGTCCAGCGGACCACCTTGTTGGGAAACCTGCTTCAGACGGTTGAAGTTTCGATTCGAGAGGCTCGTTTTGGAATTACCGACAGCTCCGATGAAGGCAGTTTTCTCATATCAGGCATAAGCAAAGGGGTGTAAGTGACGAAAATGACAATTTTGAGATAGCTAGTGCAAATGATAAATTAAACACCCTTCTGTTTTGTGGGAAAGAGATTTTAGTGGTAGCTTTGGCAAATACTGCAAAAAAGCACGGTTTAAAAAAATTACTAAATAAAAGCTGCATTCCGTTTGGTGGCAAAGGGATGCCAGTGCACTTACATCCGTTTGCCTCTAAATAAAACTATTTGATTTTTTAGTTAGTTTAAATAAGCAATGCAGACGATCTATTTACGAAACTTAAAGCGGAGAAGAAAAAAATAGGAAAAGAATTCCGAATTGTTGAATAATAATAATAAAATCTAGGGTTAAATAGTCTGCAGATATTATTTTTGTTATGTTTTGTTTTCAGCAATCTATCTAATGGCAATGATTTTCAGTTTGTTGATAAATTTAATTATTCGACATTTATATTATGCAGTTTTTAATAAAGTTTATATCACCAACAAACTATCTTTATTATTGTGTAAACTAGCAAAATGAACAAGACGCGTTTTTCATTCAGTGGCAAAGGGGTATAAGTTAACCAGTTGGAAGCAAAGGGGGTAAGTTATTTTAAAAAAAATCCTACGCCAAATCTAATCATCAGAATCACTTCACACTTAAAATAACACATACATATCGAACTCGAAAATGAAAAAAATATTTACACGAAGAACCTCTAGAATTTAGTATAGGAATTAAACTTCAAACGAGTTTTACTCAAAATGATACTTAAGTCACTTACATCCCTTTGCTTCTCACCGCCTCATATAGTGTCCAAGCATTGTCGCATGAAACGCTTCTCTCCTTTTCCGTCATTGGTATCTCTCCATGTTTCTTCCGGGAAGATGAAACGCGCGCGTTTGAGTTTCAGACCACTGCTCGTATCCTGTATACCAGGGGTCTCCAAACTTTCCAGCCTTAGGGCCATATTGATTACTCCAGTAAATTCCAAGGGCCAAAACCATATTATCATTAATTGTTGCCGGTGGTAAAAAGTTGAATCAGTCCACTAGTGGTGTAAAATATGATTACTTTTTTGCCAGATGCCATTAGCTAGCTCTCCGCGGGCCGGACAAAATCTGTCCGCGGGCCGGATGTGGCCCGCGGGCCGTAGTTTGGAGACCCCTGCTGTATACGAACAAAATTAAAGACTCCCTCTGTTTTTATTATTGTTATTATTCCCTAAAAAAGGGCTTATTTAAATTTTATGTAATAGTGTAAAAAGCCGCCTAAGAATCTCCATGCCAAGGCATGGATGATGTCATTGATTGATACAGCACCTCCTCCGATCATGTTCTCGTATAAGTAGATGATTTTTCTTTCTTTCAAATTAAATTTTTGTGTAGCAATTATTTTTTATTCGTACATTAAGGTCAAGCACGGTGATACAACTTTTTCGTACTTAACCCCCCTTTTTCTCTCTCTCCATAGAATATATGTATTAGGAATGTATCAGAGGTTCCGAAATTCTTCTACACCGTTGGAAGGTTTCAAATTTTTCTCAAGGCACTGTAATCATATAATATCTATCCGTAGCATAGGAACGCACCGACGGGGAAGAGGATCAGAAGGCATCGAATATCCGGCATTGGACCGTTTTTCTTTTAATATCCGGGCCCCGATCCGGTCACTGCAAGAAAAATCCGGTTATCCGGCTTGTAAAATTTGATTTTTATGTATGGAATTTACAAGTTTCAAACTCCAGAGCCGGATATCCGATGCGGATCAGTCACACGACCATCACCGGATATCCGGTATGCGGGACATAAACAGCGGGGCATCCGATTTATCCCTAACTTTGACCGTGGTGTCCCCCCCCCCCAAACAAAATACTGGATGCGCCACTGCTGTAGCATATATGAAATATATATTTACTTATTTCATACATGCGAAAGCGTCTGTAATTGGCAAACATTACACTTTTTTGCTTTTTGTTCAGCATTGACGTATGTTCACAGACGCCTAACGTGTGTTACCACCCTGAAAAACATTATAATGGCCATCCTCTCTCTCGTCTTCTTTGTCACGTAGTCTACAATCTTTTCCCCATCAAAGCTGAATAAACCAAAAGTTTAAAAAGATCGATGAAATCAGATCAAACACTTCAACAAAACCCTAATTTCTGGTTATGTTACAACTACCTGTTGAATCAATAAACCCCAATAGGTGGCTTGAATGTATTTATAAAAACACAAAAGACGACATGCATATTTATAGACTCTGAAAAGCGAAACTGAAAGATATAATGCCCAATTTTTATACAAACTGTAACTTCTTATCAAACAATTCGCGTTATTTCTATCGAATGGATACCTTATCTCTTGTGACGTGATGAAATGTGATGGTGAGGGAACAAAAGATGTTATTATCTCATGAACAGCTTTCTCCGATGGAAAACAAAAGGACTTGGAAGGTTCAAAGTACCGTTTCGTGCAGATATTTAAAAATCGTGTGGACACTTTTAAACGAGACTACTTTCGCCAATCATAATCAGGTGGAGGTTTCGATTCTTTCCCCGTTTCGTCGGGTGTGTACGTGAGCGATGGATACGGTTTGTGATAGATGTTATTATTAGAGAACTGTTTCGTAACTCGATTTATTTATATCATTTAACCAAAACTTGATGTCGTTCTATTACATTTCTTCGTGGAGTAATTTCTTCCTGGGAAGTGTAGCAACAGTGCTTTTCAGTTGCTCCCTTCCAGCTCCACTAGGACTTCTGAATATTTGCTCTTGCTCCGCTGCGTGCTCCGAGTAGTTTTAATAGAGCTCATTATATTTATTAATTTATTTTAGCATTTTCATTAATGCTATTTCTATCAGGAATCTGGAACAGCAACTTTTCTGAGTTGCTCCTTTCCAACTTCTAACTACTTGCTTCGGTTCCGCTCCGTGCTCCAAGTATAGAGGTTATTATAGTTATTAATTTATTTTAGTAGTTTTATTAATGCTATTTTTATCAGGAATCTGGAGCATCCACTTCTTTGAGTTGCTTCTCTCCGACTCCTAAATACTTGTCCTGGCTCCTCTTCGTGCTTCGAATAGCTTGAATAGAGCTCATTATATTTATCAATTTATTTTAGTTATTAATGCTATTTTTATCAGGAATCTGGAGCATTCATTTTTTTGAGTGGCTCCGCAACGACTTCTAAATACTTGCTCCGGCACCACTGTAGCTTCGCTCCATGATCCGAATAACTTTAATAGATTATATTAGTTATCCCTTATTTTTTAGTTAATTATTTTTGTATGTGACAAAAAATTGAAAGAGTTACTTTTATAGGATTATTTATTTTACAATAAATATATAGGGGAGGATGGGATAAAATGGGTCATGGGGTAATATGGGTCACTTGATAAAAAACCCGAAATAATAGAACTTGAAATTGAAATTTTTAAACCAATATTTTTTGTGTTATATTTCAATGTGTTGGCAACATTTTTCATTCTAAAAAAAGTTAGGTTTTTAAATATGGCAACACAAAAAATATTTTTTTAATTTTTGGATGATAGTGTGCTAAACATATGGTTTACCAACTTCTGAAAATCTCTATATTTTTTCAAATACCAGCCCAAATTTAAAGGATTTCCTCACTAAGAAACTTTAGAGAACAATTCTAGCCGAGCACATAAAAAAATATTAAATATTGAATTTTTTACACCAGTTTTTCTTGGATGGGGTAAAATGGGTCAGGGTTAGGCTTAGCTAGTTCTATTCGATTATTATTTTAAAATTTACTCTGTTGCACCTCACTGCAGAAAGTTCCTAAATTTAAAGTGTATGTTGTTTATTTTATTGGAAATTAAACTAGTTTTTTTTTCATGTTTTCCTTAAAAAAAGATCACGTTGATGTGGTAGAGAGAAGTGATGTTGTTGAAGTGTTATGTGAACCAATATGTAACAATCTAGAAAAATATTATTTCAACATTTCAATGTAATCATAATTCAAAATCGTGCTAAGTATGTTGCTTTCATTTTTTTTTTCAATTTCAAAGTAATAAATAACTGTTTTCAGCCTTATTCTCCGACCCATTTTACCCCACGATGGAGTAAATCAGGTCACAACTTTATAAGCTCAGTTAAACTATTTCATAATTAAAAGATAAATATTAAAATGACATAAAATTGACCTAAAGGAGTTCAATGTTAAGATGCAATTGAAGCGAAATGGGAAATGTTTCTGGTTTTGTTGCTATGAAACATTAAATATGAAAATAGCTAATAGGGACCCATTTTACCCCACCTGACCCTACTGCTTTTTTTAACCTTCCACCCACCTCCCCCTTAAAAAAGTTTTTACTCATTTGTTTATGGACTGCAGTTAAAAAAGAAAAATCTTAGCAATGGAACACAACAAGTGTCGTTGCTTTTGCTCCGCTCCACTTTCGTGACCAGATCCAAAGCCCTTATTTTTATTGATCAGTGAAAATGTTTTATATTTACTCATCCTTGGCTTTGATTTTTTGAACGAAATTACAGATGAAAAATCCTTTTTTAATATTTGTCGATATGCATTCAAAATAAATTTGAATGTAAAAAATGTCTTTTTGAGAATTTTATTGAAATTCTAGTAAAAAAAAAATATTGGTGCGATGGCGCACAACGAATTTCCATGCTCCGATTCCAAACACAGACTCGTTTGCTCCCCTGCTCCGCTCCAGTTCTCTGATTTTTTTAAGGGTTTGAGCCAATGAGTTTTGTTTCGTATTTGTTATATTAACATTATATAAACTTACCTAGGTGGTCAAACGACCGCTTTTTGAGACTTTAATCCAAATTGCTAAATTCCACGTTTCCATTTGCTTGAACTTACACTGCAGGACCTTTTTAGCCTGCTTTCCGGTAAATGTAAAAAAAAAGGAAAAATAATGAAAGAAGAGTTAATGGTATCGTGAAAATATCGTTAAAAATAAGAAAAATTTCAAAATAAGTTAAGTAATTAAATACATTTTGAAAATTAAACGAATATGAAAGTATTGTTTTGAGATGGGGAAAATGTGTGTCTGCCATCCCCCCCCCCCCCAAACTTTTGATGGAATTGTCCGATTCGAAAGATTTTTTTTTTTTGCATTCGAAACATCTCGGCGACTGCATCTCATCTTCATATCTTTCTTTTTGATTTGAACAACTTTTCGTTCAACTTTGAACAGTTCAAAAGTTCTTGGCATAAGCGCTCTTGGACAAAAATGAAGCAAATTATACAAACTCTGGGGATAAGATCCAAGTTCCTATGAATAAGCGGATCGGAAAGAGCTCTCGGTGTAAAATATTTTTTGATTTGAAGAGTTTTTGTTCATTTTTGAACAGTTCAAAAAAAAAAAAAAAAAATGACATTAGCGACTACGGAGAAATTTCAATCCTATATAAATCCTGATCTAGCGGACGGATTTGCTTGAACGAACTTGTTCGGCAAGATGTTATAACGTAGAACATGAACAGACACAAAGTTCATACAGATGTAAACGAGCCTATTTTCTTGCGAAACTTTTTGATCTGGAGTTTTAAAGATATTTCCGAATGAATGAATGAATGAATGAGTGAATGAATGAGTATAAATCGTTGAAAAATTTATATATGAAGTAATTAAGAACTAAAGCTAAATGAGAAAAACAGAGAGAGAGAGATAGATTATCAATTTAATTTGGTGCATACGGGAAGGTAGGCTCGGTATAGTTCTAGACGAAACTTCTTGTTCTATGATGTAACTTATAGTTACTTATAGCTACAATATATATCTACTTAAGTAGCTATATATTAAAGGAAAATTCAAGTAGTTATTTCATGAAAAGCAGGAGCAAATTTGTCGTGCTCCACTGCTGCAAATTTTTTTTTTTTTTTTTTTGCAAATTCATTAAAATTTTCAAAATGATATTTTGAGCTTTAAAACTATTTTGACTGAACAGCGACAAAGAGTGAGAGTGATTATTTTTAAATCCATAATTTTATTATGAAAAATGAGGATAAATAAATAAGACATTTTTACCACTCCTTAAAAATAACATTAATAAAATAAACAAAATTTTAAAAAGTATAAATGATGAATTATATGATTTTTATTAAACTCCTCGGCTCATGGAGCGGAGGGAGAAAATGCTTATAAGCAGGAGCAGAGCAACTCAAAAATGTTGTTGCTTCAGTTCCTTACTAGAATTTATGTTACAAACTGTTTTTCCAGGTATTTCTGCTATTACAGAGTGTCTACAAGTCATGAAAGTACTGAAAAAGTCACGAATTTAGAAATCGGTCTGTAAAGTAACGAAAAAGTTACGAATTCGGAAATCGGTCTTGAAAGTATTGAAAAGTCACGAATTCGCAAATAGGTCTTGAAAGTATTGAAAAAGTCACGAATTTAGAAATCGGTCTGTGAAATAACAAGTTCGGAAATCGGTCTTGAAAGTATTGAAATTCACGAATTTAGAAATCGGTCTGTGAAATAACGAAAAAGTCACGAATTTAGAATCGGTCTGTGAAGTAACGAGTTCGGAAATCGGACTTGAAAGTATTGAAAAGTCACGAATTTATAAATCGGTCTGTGAAGTAACTAAAAAGTCACTAATTCGGAAATCGGTCTCGAAAGTATTGAAAAAGTCACGAATTTGGAAATCGATCACGAAAGTAAGAGAAAGTCATAAAATTTTTCCGTCCAACGAGACCGGTCTCTATCCTCCCCCTCCCCCCCCCTCCATGAGACATCGTATATCCGCGGTATCCGACATGTTTTTAAATATAAGGAATAAACCACCTAAATAAAGCAAACTTTGGTTGATGGTAGAACTATACGTAAGTACCCTATTGGTAATCATAGTAGCAAAAACCAAACATGCGATAGAGAAGATGCGGAAAGAGCGCCATCTTTTAATGTTTCTTTCTTTCAACGTCAGAATCCAAGTCATAAAAATTAGCGGAAACTCTAAAAACAAAACCGTTCTGTTTGTTATTTAGTACGTGTTTATATAGTGTGCTTCGAACAACTCACGCATCGATGCTCCAAGACGAAGATGTTGAAAGATGGAAAAAATTGTTTGCCCCGGGGTTCCACAGGTCGGAAATCGAACGTTTCTGAGTAGTAATTGTTCGCGATAAGGCATCCCCGGTGCTCGTTCGCCCGTAAAGGGGTTAGGTGATGCATGAAACTGACGATCTTAAGCAAGAGTGGCGCTGGCCTGCCTTCAGAAATCGTTTGAGTTATCTGAATGATTGATTCTAGATTATTTAATGTATAAAGCGAATTTTAATGGCAGTCAAACTTTTTGGGCTTTGAAATTTGTTTAAATTTTACGAAACTGAATTGCGAATGATCTTTATTGCTATGCAGTGAGGAAATGTAAGCTAAATATTGGCAGAAAATGGTTTTCAATCGTGATCCATTGTCATAAAACACATAAATATTTTTTTATGCCTCGCTTTAGCTTGGGGGGCCGTTCATAAATGATGTCACGCTTTTTCCCATATATTTGACCCCCTCCCCCCTTGTCACATGTCAAGTTATGTTGCATAATGCATGATGTCACACTTCTTGTTACCCCTCCCCTTGTCACACTTTGTCAAAATTTCACGAACCCCCCTCCCCCTCTCGAAGCGTGACATCTTTTATGAATGATCCCTAGGTTGTTTGTTGTGTGCTTAAAGGAACCCCTACGAGTTACTTTTCTCCCACATTCTCTTACTTCAAACGTTGAGCCTTTTAGGACTACCAGGTTTTGCCGCAGGACACTAGTCTGTCAATCTAGAGGCTGCGTGTGGTCACTAACTTTTGCTGATCTACTGCATTCCTCTGAAACCGGCATCCATTCTTTCAAGTAGTAGGACTGTCGGAGAATGCCATTACTACTTTGAGAATTTTTGACTCTCAGTTTTCCTCTAGATGGTGGTACCTAAGCCCTAAGAATATCCAAGAGTTTAAAAAATTAAAACCAATAACAGCAGACTAAAATAGCGTTTTACAGAACTGTTACTCCTATATTAACAATCTTGAAATAATTTTGAATTGTTCTACTGTAAATATGTACTGCAAAAAAATAAAAATAAAATAAAGTAAAATAAAAATTATTAAATAAATAACTGAATATAAATTTAAAAAGAAGTAAATAAGAAGAGCAGAAGTACAGGGGTTGAGCATCCGTACTCTCCTGTGCAAACCAAGTACAGTAGAACCTCTCTTAACCGGCTCCGGATTAACCGGCCTTCGCTTAATCCGGCCCATATTTTCAAAATACAAAAAACAAAAAAACGGGTGCTGCGGTAATCGAGTGAATTTTTTCACTCATGTCGACGGAGCTAGAGCACTTGAAGAGGCATTGTGATACGTCGAGCAGCAACCTTCAGCTACTCCCATAGATGTGATATTTCTAAAGAAATGGCGGGACTATGCTGGGAATTGCTGGGCTTCTCGTCTGCTGCAAAAACGGGTCACAGAATTCTTTACTAGCTCTTGATAAATGGTACGTAACTTTCAAAGTAACTGTACTAAAACGCAATAAATCATCACACCTCCACTCTCTTTTGAATTGCATAATATATATAACACCCATTTTTTGCTATCCCCCTCTTTAACGGTATTTTTACTTAAACTGCTTACCACCGGTCCTAATGGAGGCAATTCAAGCTATGTCATTGGTCCTGTGGCACCGATGAAAGCAATGTAAACAAAGGAAGCCGTAGCATCGCTTTACATCAAGTTCGACAAAGCTAATTAAAAACTAGGCCTAAATAAAGTTCTTCTACATTACATAAAATTAACACTAAATACAACACTATAACTGTTGTAATATTTAATAAATTTCTTTTATGATGATCAAATTAAAGGTAAATACTGGGTTATAATCAGAAAAAGCTGTGAAAATAGTGTAATTAATTTTAAGATAATTAATTTTGCCTAGTGAACTCCACGTAGAACTCAACTGAAAATCTTAGTGAACAAAGATCGGATATCACGTGACAACGATGATCGCTCATGAGTCCCTCTAGCGGTGAATTGCCTCCATTAAGCCGGTTAACGTTCTACTGCACTATTCAATATCAGAGAGCTGTAACAGCGCAATTTAAGCAACGCACTATTAAAAGCTATGTTAACATTTATCCATTAGTTTTAGAAATTTTAAACAATCAAAAGTAGTTTTTTGGTTTCTCTTGACTATTTAGTGCAGTTAAAATGAAGAAACAGCTAATGAAGTGAATTAATAAATGATTTCAAAAAGTAAAATGAAAAATTTTAACATAAATCTTCCTCTAGGCCTCTTTCATTAATAAATGTTAGAGCTACTAAATTTGAATGCACGAATACATACATAATTAATATTATTAGAAGTTTTTAAAGAGCGCAAGCTAAAACACACAGTGTGTCAAAGAATTTTTAAGACTAGGTATGTAAAATAAAATGAAATAAAACTAGTAATTATATATTTTTAAGTATTTTTATTCAAAATAAGCTCTTTCGGCTTCAATACACAAGTTACAGCGGTCATATTCGAATTCCTGTTCCAGCTCACTTTCTGGGACTGCATAAACGCTCGCGTCGAAGTTGCAATTATAATAGTAAAGTGTCAATGTCATTAAAAGTAAACAAATGAACTGAGGTTTGGGCAGTGGATCAGCTGATAGTTAAGGAGTTTCACGAATGCTCGATAACACACATAGCGCCATCGTAAGCTTAGTTTAGGTGTAGTCTTAAAAATTCTTTGACGCACTGTGTACAAACAGGTTCGACGCGAGCTTTGGAGGCCGTCCCACAATGTGAGCTGCATCAGGCATACAAATCGTTGTTAAACCGCTGTAACAAATGTATTGAAGCCGAAGGAGCTTCCTTTGAGTAAAAATACTTTTAAAAATATAATTTCTAGTTTTTATTTTATTGCATAAACATAGTCTTAAAAATTATTTGACACACTGTGTATAATGGTTGTAAATTCATTTCTTTGAAATAAATATTAATATTTTTTCATTTCGAAATATTTTTAATAAAGCTTACAGAAATTGAATCTTACCAAACCTTCAAAAGGGAAAAAACTTTCATTAGTAAAGAACAGATTAATTATATTTGAAATTTGATCTATAGCAATATTAATTACACATTTTTTCAAAAAGCAACTTAAAATACAATAACATTGCATATGAATTCTTCTCTTCCAAAAAGAAACATTAATAATTTTTTATTTCGAAGAAGCTTTCACAAAGTGTACAAAAATTCAAGCTCACCAAAAACAGCAATGCTTTAAAACAGGAAAGGTTTGTCATAGAGATTCACTTGTAGAATCAAGTCGGTAACCACGAAGTCAGAAATCAAGGGCAAAGAATCGAATATTCAGATAGAACAGGGAGTAACTTTTCAGACCTTGACCTTGTAATGAAAGAAGCTTTTGCCCTATAATAGTCAAGTCAAACAAATATCCTTTTTTGCATTCTGATTTCCGTATTCGGATCATCGGTTCCAAAATGAGAACTTCCAGATGGTTGCCAAAGTATAGAAACAAATTTTGTGGACTTTTTCCGGCACTATTGTGGTTGTTCTCAATGTGTACCCAGTAATGATTAAGAAGCTGTTTATAATTGCATTTAACGTTTGGGATTGCAGAAAAATTAAAACTGCGATCATCAGAATGTTTTCTTTTCTCTTTTTAATCGTTCAATTTGGTTTTCAGTTCATTGCTGAAAAACATATGACACAATTTATTCTTATCACACATATACAACAAGAAGTTCCCTCTAGAACTGTACGAGCCTACTTTCCCGTGTATTCCAACTTCAAATTTATGATCTCTCTCTCTCTCTCTCCTTCTTTCTTTCTTGTTTAGCTTTAGTTCTTAATTACTTCAAATATATCCTTTTCAGCGGTAAATACATATTCATTCACTCACTCATTCATTCACTCATTCATTCATTCATGTATTTATGCACTCATTTGATTATTTTTTCATTTATTTTATCATTTGTTCACTCATTCATTCATTCGTCGATAAATATCCTTAAAAATCCCGATCAAAAAATTTCATAGGAAAATTGGCTCGTTTAATTCTGGTTAAATTTTGTATTTGTACATGTTCTACCTCATAACATCTTTCCGATTAAGTTTGTTCAAGCAAATCCATCGGTTAGATCAGGATTTATATAGGATTGAAATTTCCCCGTAATACTTTTACAGGAAAGTAGCCTAAAAAGGGTAGAAAAGAAAATTATCATTGAATAATTTTTATTGCATATTTTATATTAAATGCCAAGAACTGAAGAGAAATTAAGGATCTGCACAGTGATTTTTTGAGTTGCTCCGCTCCTACTCCAAAATTTCTGCTCCGGCTCCGATCGCTGCTCCGAATAAAATGAATATTAATGTTTTATATAGACTGTGTTACGAAAACTGTGATCTGTAGCAGTTATTTTTTGAGTTGCTCCGCTCCCTAAGTAATTAGTCCGGCTCCGCTCCGTTCTCAGAAGTTTTAATAGGAATCATATTATTTGTCGCTTATATACCAATACACATATATACCAATTAATATATTAACTAAATTAGTTACTATCTACCAATTAATATATTAACTAATTTAGTTAATATCTACCAATTAATATATTAACTAATTTAGCTAATATATTAATTGGTATATATGTGATAAAAATAATAAAAAAAGGTCATTTATTCATTTTAAGGTTTTTGAATATAATTAAAAAAAGAGGAGTAGTGGAGCACAACAAACTTCTTGCTCCAATTTCGAGGAAAAGCTTGTTGCTAAGCTGCTCCGCTGTCTCGGTCCACGTTCCATTCCAGGCACCCTGCAGGTTCCTGAGAAAAAGTATGAATCACGTTAACAATTTTTTAAAAAAGAAAAAAAATATCATTCATTTATTTTTAAGTTTTTCAATGTAATTAAAAATAACAAAAAAATCAGAGCAGTGGAGCACAACAGATTTCTTCCTCCTGCTCCGCTCCAGTTTCGAGTGAAAATCTATTTGCTCCACTGCTCCGAGCTCTTTCTCCCTGGAAAACATATTTCCTACACAGTTACCACGCAGGCGCGGAAGCAAAATGTCTGCACGTTTTCCAACTGTGCTGTAGTTTTTTCACCTATATCTAATAATAATCAAGAGCTATTTATAATAACGTTTACTTTTGGAGTTAATCTAAAATCAGAGCTGATTATCAGAAAACGAGTACTGCTTCTTCTCGATTCTTCCATTTGTTTTTGTGTTCATTGTTGAAGTATTTTTTTTTCTTTCTAATGGGCTGCAGTATTGGTCCTCGATCATTGTAGACCTAGTGCGTTCCCAGATATTGATATACCAACTCTTTCAGCGGCATCACAACGAGTAGTTCCATTGCCGCAATTTTTTTTTTTTTTTTGACGCTCAGTTTCCCCTACCACGGCACCTGAACTCTCGTTGATGCAATCGGCACTAGGAATTTAATTTAGCCGAGAGTATCCATGCCAAACGGATACTCAAGGGATCTTTAACATGCCGCATAATCATACGAGATGGGTGCAGACGATTTTCTTCATCTTGAAAATCCACCGACACTTCCAGGCTCGATCCTCAGACCTAGGGCGTACAAGGCCTGCGCCTTACCACTACGCTACCCAGTCGACACATCATTGTTGAAGTATAAAATATAGTACTGTATACTTACGTACATGTTTTACTATAAATTACTTAAGATTGTTCCCGTTGCCCCAACAATTACTATTGAAATTTTAATGTATGCTAAAAAGTAAATAATAAATAAATAAATAAGTAAAATAAAAATAATAGAAAACATTAATTTTATAAAATAATCGGTATTCAAAGTAGTATATTTCAAAACAGCAACAAATTTGTTAATTGTTTTAAAGAATACTTTTTTTAAACTACATGAATTTCAAGTGTAAATAAGAGCTTTGCTCCCATACGACTAAAACGCTACATTTACATGTAATGTGTTAATCTTTTGAACATTAACTTGTTCTTTTCCCCTTATTAATATTTTATTTATGCATTTATTGCTATTTTATTAGAATTAGTATTGTGTTCCTGTATCGAAGCTGAAAAAGTAATAAACTTAAGAAAATCATCCTTTATTCTTCGCCGTTGTTCACATAACACTAATTTTATTCCGAAGAAAAAAGTCGCTTTTAAATTCTGAACGAAAAATTGATTTAAAAAATATATGCATATAATACCTGCCCACTTATTGAGGTAAAAATTCAGCATATTTTTCACAAAAATTAAAAAAAGTTCAAAAATGGAGAATTGTGAACGTTATTTTCTAACCTGAAAAAAATCATAATTTTTTAAATACATATACTTAGAAAAAAAAAAAAACATTTATTTATTTCTAATGCAGTATTATAGTTTAAAGAAACTAATAATGACCGTTATAGTCCGGAAAGGCCAACCACATTATCAATAAAGTCATTTTAGCAACTAAAAATTGGTAAAGCATTGCTAAAATGTTTTAAACATGGATCCAGTTTCATTGAAAATTGCTAAAATTTCACTAAAAGTGACAAAAGCTAAATTTCATTGTAAAAAAGAAAATAAACCCGTAAGAAATGGGATACGACAGTGAACTCGTTAAACTGACCCCATTTTCGTAAAAATTACGAAAAAATCGCAAAAGTTGGCTGGCATGCTATATATTATATACTGTGTTATTCCGTGCCAACTAAAAGCCAGTACATGGTTTTGTAAACTTTCAGCAATATTCACCGGTTTGGTATTATTTTGAAGAAAACATATCAAAGTTTTTGGATTGAATAGTTATTTTTGAGAACTATGCATAATTATACTTAAAATTATGAAGAAAAAAGGGGCACTTTAGACTCTGATTTCCCCCGATCAAAAATGTTGCTTTTTTAAATAACAAAAACTGTTATAATTTTAAAGTGATTTTTATCCCTATTTTTTTTTAAAAGTAAGTTACATTACTGTAAGTATATGTGTGCAGTTTATGTTTTCATACAAAATGTTTTTCTTACTTTTTCAAATTAAAAACTTTCTAGTCATTAATATGTCCCCTCTGTTAAAAATTTTTTAAATAAGTTTACTTTATTCAAAAAATAAACAAACAATAAACTGCAAAAGAGGTATTTACAATAAAATTTATTAGTATAATCATGTTTTGTAATAATTTTGAAAATTTTTTACTAATTAAAAAAATTATAACAGTAACAGAGAGGACATAAATGAGTAACAGAAGGGGCAAAGCTGGAATGTCCTCTCTGTTACAACTTGACATGAGATTTTTAAACACATCCCATTGGTTGCAATGTTTATAAGGAATTCTGGGAATGTACCTGGAGTAGTAAGATCTTGTTTAAACCAGTTTCGGATGAAGATGGGACTACAGTTTAACTTTAAGGATACTGTAAAGGAATGCTCAGAATATCGAAGTTCTACTTCGGTTGATCAGCCTTCTACTAATTTAACAGTTGGCAGTTTTGTTATTGTTAAAGTCCAAGGAAAAAAACGACTAGTAAAATTTGTTTGCCAAATCATCGAACGAGAGAGGGAAACAGACAATATTCAGGTTAGAAATAAAATTTCACGTTAATTTAAAGCACAAATGAGCATTAAAACGCAGACATATGTTTCGGGATTGCATGGAATCCCTTTTTCAATGCGACAGGGAGCTTCTAGATGCAAAACATCCAAATTGCATCTAGAAGCTCCCTGTCACATTGAAAAAGGGATTCCATGCAATCCCGAAACATATGTCTGCGTTTTAATGCTCATTTGTGCTTTAAATTAACGTGAAATTTTATTTCTATTACTGTTTACTTGCACAAAGTTAAATTTATTATTAATATTCAGGTTGTTTATTTAACACGATCTGATGGACATAAAACTTTTAAATTCAATTACAGTGATGTATCATGGGTTAACTTGTCGGATATTATAACTGTGTTAACAACTCCAACTTTAAATAACAGAAGTGTTACTTTTGACAATGTTTTGTTGTAATGCAACTAAGTATATGCACCTATTGAAGCTAAATCTGTAAGCTGTCCCCTCTGTTACATGTCCTGTCCCCTCTGTTACACATTGCTTTCCACATATAAATGAAAGGAATTTTGATTTAAATATACCAATGCATAATATTATTAATTTGGAATGTTCAGAGTTTAAAAAAAAAAAAAACCAAGTTTTTAAAAAGATCTCCAAGTCACAGAATTTAACATAAATTATAGTACATGTCAAATACTGTTGGCATTTTTTGTCCCCTCTGTTACACATACTTTAATTTAATTAAACAGATCAAATGAGAATGTAATTTCAATGTTGAGTGAAATAATTATACACTGCTACTTAAAGTTACCGATTGGCCTACTAATTTTTGTCTCTAAAAATTTTGTGTATTTTTTTAAAAGCAAAATCTGCGTATGATGTCCCCTCTGTTATGCTTGGAACTCCACTACTATATATATATTTCTTACTCCTGCTCCTGCACCCTGAAAATTCTTGTTTCTTCGCTGTTCCGTGCTGCAGATATCTAATACCATTGTTGTTGTTGTTGCACCAGACCTCATAAGCCCCCCCCCGCCCCCGCCCCCCTCCCCCCGAAAAGGAACGTTTTAGTTTAAAATTTAGTGGTCAATTCTTCATAATCCAGAATAAATTGGACCTTGTTTTCTAACATATTTATACTAACGTAATAAGTCTTTTTTTTTGACTCCATTAATCGTAACCGTAGAAATACAGCTCTCCGTCAAACAGGGACATGTTTTCCTTTAATTTGCCGCCTTGACCAATGGGAGAGGAGTTCATTTCACGCACCTCCCATTGGTTAATTTTCACGCTCCTACATTTCGCACGAGTTTTTACGTTGATAATATGTTTAAGCTCATTTGTATCCATTTTTCGCGCTGGAACAGTAACTTTGTACTCTTTTATTTATTTATAACGTTCTGAATTCAACTCTGACACATACTAATATTTTTATTAATTTTTAAAGTAACTTATTTTAATTTACTTATACCAGGCAGAGTCAGAGTTCTAAATAGCAAATTGGAAGAAATGAACATATACTGTTAACAGGCCGTCATTAGGGGGAGCAGGAGGGGCAATTGCTTCTCCCTTCCGACTTTTAGAGACACAATGCACAAATTTATACGTGTGTCTGCATTTTATTGTTTTTCACACATATATAGATTGAATCAATATGTATCCTTTACCACCGCCACCTCCCTGGAAAATTTTAAAATGACGGGCCTGATTGTTAACCTTTTGATTACGGGAGACCCTTAAGGAATTTATTGAACTTTTGTCACATATTTCTGCCATTATGTTTCAGTTAATAGACATATTTTTGCTATATTTTGAACGTGAAACAAAATTTAAACTAATGTAGATATTGTATTATGTGAAAAATCTTGTGAACACCACACTTATGCCAGGGAACTGGAGTGAAGCAGGAGCAGAAGCAACAAGATTTTTCTGGAAAATGGAGCGGATCTGGAGGAAAAAAACTTGTTGTGCTCCACTCCTCTGATTTATAAATTTTTACCACACAAGAAAAATTATTTTTTATATTTTTACCACATAAGAAAAATTAACTGAAAAAAAAAAGAGATAAATAGTATAACATATTAAAATTATCTGCAGCACGGATCGGAGCAGGAAGAAAAAAAATTGTTGTGCTCCACTCCTTCTATTTTTTAAAATTTTTATCACATAAAAAAACCGAAAAAAGAGCTAAATAATATAATCTATTGAAATTGTTTGGAGCACAGAGCGGAGCCGGAGGGGAAAACATTGCTGTTCCGCACTCATCCTTTTTTTAAATTTTTTTAAATTTTAATCACATGAAAAAAATTAACTGAAAAAAGAGATAAATAATATAATCTATAAAAATTATTTGGAACGCGGAGCCGGGACAACTCAAAAAAGTTGCTGCTCCCGGTCCCTGATTTAAACTAATAGTATTCCACAGCAAAAATGGAATTTTTTCTGGAACAACTGTTGTCACGTCTCCAAAATGAAAAGATTATTAAGTCGAACGAGTATGATAAATCTATTCACAAAAAAAGAAAGAAAAACGGTTTCACCCAACTCGAACCTACACACCGAAACTCTCGGAGGCAGATGTAGAAAACGAACGCGCACAAAAAGCAAGATTAATTAACTGGAACAATCCATAAACTGCCGCTCTGAATTCCTTAACCCTAAAGGCCGATTTCCGTGTCAATGTGCGAGTACATCATGGATACCATCCTCACAAACCATCTCAATCAAACGCCTCTCGCGCCATTTCGTATTCTAATCATGGAAGTCACAACACATTGGGCGGCAAGCGAGTTCCATGGCGCCAACAGTGGATTTATCATTTCGTTTGCTTAGTAATACTCAACATTATCTGATGCCAGGAGAATATGTGCAACTCAGCACGGTGAATAATTATCGTCTGCTTTTTTTTTTAAATATTATTTTCCCCCCTAATTTAAATAATTACAGGAAAAGTTTGAAAAAGAAAATCGGAATTTACTAGCGCTTGATAGAATTTTTAAAAATTAATTATCTTCTATGAAATATTCATGACGGATGCTTCACTAAAGAATTTTTATTATTGCTATAAACTATTTTTTTTTCTTGTGATTATCTACCCTGTTTATGTAATTATTTTATCGACGAGAACGGTGGTGTTTTAAAATGAGACATGTAGATAGAACGTCGGTTTGCTGACTTAATTAGATGTCCTCTCTTTATTTAGACAATATTATGGTTTATTTATATGATCATTTAAGTTGTATTTTATGATTTAACATTCTTAAAAAAAAATTCTGGTCCATTTTTGTAAAACTGCCCGTACGGGCGCGTGGAACTATTACCAAAAAAAGTGCGTTGTGTGGCGCGTTTTGCTGAAGTGACAAAACTAATACGTTACTATAATAGTGAAAATGGTTGTTATTTTTTTTTTTAACGTTCTTTTTATGTAAAATCTATCCCTTCCATGATGAAGCAAATTTTTTCTTCAAAATGGCTATACAGGACAAATTTCTCATTATTTCTAACAAATAAAGATTTACTCGAATCGAATCAAAATGACCTTTACACCTAATATCATTAATTTAAATCCTTCTTATATCTTTTTTTTTTTGCAAATTTTCACAAAAAATTGATTATTTTCTTAAAATGTTAATGCCAAGGGCAATTGTTTTCCGTTTAAATATCTGAACCATTGATTCCCAAACTTTTTTATTTCGTGGACCCCTTGTCATTCCTTTCTGTATTTCGTAGTACTCCTTCCTGGGGGATCATTCTAAAAGGAGTCGTTAAGTGCAACATTTATATTTGAAAGTTGTAAAACTGAGGGTAATGTTTCGCCTAAGAAGTTCTAAAACTGTAGGGAGGTAGAGAAAAATGTTCTGAAATATGACGTGAAAGTTAGGAAATGTAACTTAAAACAAAAGGGTAATAATTATTCTTTCCATCATGTTTAAATTTTACTTTTATAAAGCAACATTAAATGGAGACGTCCCTCGTGCTACAGCCTTTCTACTGACATTGAAAGTGCAAGCTTTTACTAGTTACTAACACAAAGAGAATGGGTACCTACTTGCACAATTTATGAATTATATTTAACGAATGTGTTATTAACACATTATGAGCGGGCGACATATCACGCGCAACCGTGTTGCGCAGCGGGCTAAGTTGACTAAGTTAAAAAATGTTCTAAAAAAATACATCAATTCATACATTATATGAAACATTATTTTTTCCCTTGTGTGACTTAAAAGTGGTGATTTTAAACGGGTACAAATACATACAATGCACGAAACGGATACTAACTGCCGCCCGCTCATAATGTGTTAATAAATTTATACAACGAGGTTCCTGTAACTCAAACTTAAGCTATCAGAGTTTATTTACTTAGTCACTTTTAAGGTGCTTTCAGACCAACCGCAACAACGACAAGCAACAGCGACGAAACCTTTCAGGACGTTTCATTGGTTCTACTTAACTTACTAACCACGCCCTCGCATTAACTGATTGGCGGATTTTATTGCGTCATTAAAAGTGACTTTCCCTGATACGTGGTTTGCTGATTGCCGGTGCCGAGAGGAACGTCGTCGGATGTCAGTTTGATAACCACAGCAACAGTCTATTACGACGGATGAAAAATGTTTCCGTCGCTCTTGGTGTGAAAGCACCCGAACATCGACGAATATGTCTTGTCAGGTTAACACTCACTCAGTTCACAAATGAACCTTTCAACGGACTACTGCCGCTAATTAAAACTTCTGATTTATTATTTCTAGACATAAACCGGTTATGTATTGTATTTATAAGCGAGCCACTTAACTGCCGCGGGAATATAGATGTTTCCTGAACAGTTAACGCGTTAACTGCCCCATGCGTATTCATATAACCGTTGTAAATAACTTTTCCTGTAAGATATACTACAGCCAACGCTCTTTATAACGACCACACATTATAAGGACCATTCCATTATAATGACCAGAGGTAAAAGTCCCAAATTTATCCCTATGAACTCTATGCAAATTTGGTTTCGGTATAGCGACCTTTCTGAATCGTCTAATCCAATACATCGATCGTACCAGCTCAGAAACGCATGCTCAAATCTCACGAAACTTTCGTCGTATTTGACGAAATGGCTTCGTGAAAAATGCTCAGAGTATACCTATCGTCAAATAGTCCAAATTTGTGTAGTACATTTTTTAAGTCACGTGATCGTGCGAGGAAAGAATCGTTGTAAATGACGAAATTTTCTTGACGATTCAAGAATCGTCAAAAGTGAGAGCTCCATTTCTGAGAGTGTACCAGGTGTCCTGTCAGTTCAGAAGTTCTGCATCCAGAAATGTGAATGCAATTTTTTCCCCTATATTTTCTACTTTAAAATTTGTTTAATATTTTGTTATAGTATTTTTCACTGATATTTTTTTAAAAATTCGAATGATAGAAAATAATTTAGTTGGAATGTTTTAAAAACTACCAATTTTAAAGGAAGTACTGAATATGCATGATGCATGTATATTTTTTAACGAGAATTCCACTTCTTATAGCGACCACTCCTTATAAACATCAGATAGTCGCTTTTATCGAGCGTCCACTGTATTACTATACAGACCATTTCAGGTCACATAAATTTTCGAGTTTATTTGCTTTTTTGAATGGATATAGCTCACACTCTCGTCCAAGATAGAACAAGACAGTACGATAGAATATTGCAATACAAAAAAGCAGTGGTGTAGTCGAGGGGGAGGAAGGGGGACGGGGTCCCCCTACATTTTTATTTTAATCCAACCTTCCCCCCCCCCCCAAACTTTTTACACTTTAACATAAGCGTCCCCCCACTTTTGATTTCAATTGCTTATCTTCTTATATATAAGCATCCCTCCAACTTTTTTTCCAGCACTACGCCACTGAAAAAAGGAAGGAAATTACAAGAATACACCCAGGGTAAAGTGAGAATTGAACCCACGACCTCGTCACTGGGCACAGGCAGGCAGCTGCAACTGATACTCAGCTATATCATACCCATAATTACGCCCACTTCATTCAACTGAACTTCGAAGGGTATTTGTATCGAACTATGACCACTTCTAGAAACTCCCAACGGTCTCTTGAAGTTCTCCCAGCGGTCGAAATTCTTTCGTAATTGGTTAAAATTTTCAAGCTCAGCCTCGAACGTTTAAGCAACTTTTAGACATTTTAGTTTTTCTGCTTGACGACACTTTATTTTTTTTAAATACTTCAATTGGCAACAATCTCTCCTCAGTACGACTGATTGGGCATTGAGTTATTTATTTTATTTAATGCATTTCTAATGCGTATTATACCTAGTTTTTATCTTTCTGCACTCCTTCTCCTGTAAAGAAAATAAAAATAAAAATTTTTAAGTTATCCTATTATTAATGAATAAATTAGAAATACAAAAACTCATTTTCAATTTAATCAAGATTTCAAAACGCTAATGCAAATCAATAAACTTACGAAACGTTGATTCGAAGCAAAATAACGCGCACCGCACTTATCTCACTTCATATAACATTCGACGAAGTTAGCTTCAAATAGTGTTTCACTTTGTGTTTGACAGCTACCTCCGTAATACTAATACGGAGAAGGAGTATTAGTATGACCGGGGTAGGGGTTTGACATTGTATTTTATAAATATTCTCACTGAATTATTATATATATATATATATATATATATATATTACTTGTAGAGCTTAATCTTCTTGCATCTCTATTAATTCTAATTATCCAGATGCTTTTCGATGAGTCATATCATTCTTAACTTGGACGGAATTGAAATTTGTTACAACGTTGCACTTAGTCTTTCATATTTGTTGTCAGTAATTTAAAAGACATTTTTGAACCACATTACGGAACGATAATAATTTTTTTAAATATAGTAGCACAAAAATGTAAAGGAACTCGGGTACATTTATCGAGAGCCACACAGAATCCGTCAAAGAGCCGCAGGTTGGACACCCCTGGTCTATTAGAACGAGCTCTACGTTATCACTAGATTTACCAGAGCAGTCATTTTGACTGTTTGGAAGCTTTCAGTTTGTATAATTTGTTACTAATTATGGTGCAACTTTCAATTTCATCGGCTTTTCCTAATATGCGATTAGTCGAACAAATGAAAGGGACTGAAAGTTTAATTATATAATTAGTACCAACTTGGTGTAAAAGAAAAGTTTAGAAATGGTTGAGCACGGCCTGGTAAATCTAGTGTTAAAGTAAACAGGGCAATTTTAATTATAACCACCCTGTATATTGCTCGAAGAGGCATTGTCCCTTTAAAATTTCCAAGAAAAGGCGTGCGCCCCGTTGACGTTGGCGCCTATGTCGACGTTATTTTCGTTTCGCTACCTTTTCATTTCGTTATCAAAATTATGATCAGAGAACACATAAAGTTTAATCCTGCTCTTCCTCTACCTTTTATTTTTTTTACATGTAGGTTTTTTAGTCGATGAAAATGGCGAAAAGTGTGGGATTGGTTTCCAGGAGGGCGTTCTTCTGTATATCCATTACATCCAGCCCCGGAGAAAATCAGAAAACCACTAACTCAAAACAAAAAAAAATCTCTTAAAATAAGTCATCAAATGTAGAACAAACCCACCGCAACTATTCTTCTTCTTTGTCATATTGCAAAACCTAGGATGATGGCATAGAACCGAAGCAAGTTGGATGATATCAATTATGAATCTGATTGCGAACACAACCTGCCAATGCACGTGTCGTAATTACAAAGTAGGAAAAAAGAACCGTCGAACTTCTTTCGAACGTCCAGTTCCGCATGAGATGGTATGTTCTATCTTCTGAGAGAGAGGAAAGGGGTAGAGAATGTAATTTTAGATGTCGAGGAAGCGATCCGTGCACGCTACAGGGTGTTTACAAAAGATAAATTAAAGAGCAACACGAAAGAAAAAGGTCGTTTAATTGACCAGTATCTTTGACGGAATTTCCAAAATTTTCCTCCATCGCATTCCTTGTATGCGATGATATTTTCCATTGTCATGAGCTCGCTCGGAGGGAAGAGTGAGGATGCTGAATTTTCACGCCTCTTCGGAACTGTCTGTTGTGTGCTATTAGATTTTTCGGTGTTAGGAAATACTTGATTGTTGAATTTTAAAACCATTCAAATTCAAAATATTTCTTCTCTACATTTTTTTTTGGTCTTCGTAACCAGACTAAACTTAAAATACAGCCCAAGAAAAGCACAACAAAAACACAGAAGCCAAAGCTAAAATACAGCAACCACAGCTAAAATACAGCACCACAGCTAAAATACACACCACAGTAAAATACGCACCGAAATTCGTGTTGTGGCATTAGCTTTTAAAAAACATGTTGAAAAACCCCAATTAAAATATTTCCCCCAGGCCGAACCCGACTAAATTAAATACACCCAGAAAACACAACAAAAACACAGGCCAAAGCTAAAATACAGCAACCACAGCTAAAATACACCAACCACAGCTAAAATACACCAACCACAGATAAAATACACCAACCACAGCTAAAATACACCAGCCACAGCTAAAATACGGCAGCCACAGCTAAAATACACCAGCCACAGCTAAAATACACCAGCCACAGCTAAATTTCACCAGCCACAACTAAAATACACCAGCCACAGCTAAAATACAGCCGGCACAGCTAAAATACACCAGCCACAGCTAAAATACACCAGCCACAGCTAAAATACACCAGCCACAGCTAAAATACACCAGCCACAGCTAAAATACACCAACCACAGCTAAAATACACCAGCCACAGCTAAAATACACCAGCCATAGCTAAAATACAGCCGGCACAGCTAAAATACACCAGCCACAGCTAAAATACACCGGCCACAGCTAAAATACAGCCGGCACAGCTAAAATACACTAGCCACAGCTACAATACACCAGCCACAGCTAAAAACACAGCAGCCACAGTTAAAAATACAGCAGCCACAGCTAAAAATACAGCAGCCACAGCTAAAATAGCATAGCTAAAATACAGCATAAAACAGAGCACAGCAAAAATACAGCCCAAATCATGAGTTAAAATACAGCCAAAGATTTGATTTCATGGGCGCCTCGCGGAACCCTTCATACGTCCATATGGCACTCCAGAGTGCCGCAGCACCTATTTTGGAAACCCCTGGCGTAGTAGATAGAAAACTCCTCTTTGGAAAACCACCTGCGCAGAGCAGACACGAATTAATTGACGCAGGTACGTCAGCACTGACCTCATTTAAATTAAGTTAACCACAACCAATTTTAAAATAGTGATTGTGTGTAATTACAACAAAAATAAAAATAACTGGTTTTAATTAAAAGGATAAATTCGATCAAAATGAAAAACAAAACCAAAATTCTGAAGTTTGTTCATCCCTATGTTAAACAGCTAAAGTTTAACTTTTCTGGTATTCTAATATGACTCAATAGAACGAATGAGGCGGCGAAAAAGAACCAAAAGTACTTGAAGAAGTATTCGTAATTATCCAACTGTTTCAAGTAGATCGTTCTTGCATAGGAGTGATGAGAAATTAACTCCCCTCTCTCACTTTAAAAATTTAAAAAATATTGTGTGTATTTTGTAGATTTTAGATTATAATATGCATTGTACACGTATCCTTTGTCTCCGCTCCCCACGAAAAATTTGCAATGACGAGCCTGATTTTGAGGTAAAATAAACAGTTCAAACAACTGGCTTTAGTAAACACAATTTGATTTGATGCCATAAAAGCAACATACAAGGTGAACAAAGTTTATTTACGTAGTTAAAAATCAACGTCAGGCAGGAACAGTTCTCCAAACCGGGCCCAGCCCGAAAAAATCCGTCCTGGTTGTGCCTATTTTAAAAACGCACTATCTCGGTAAAGTGGTTTTATATCTTTAAAAGCATGTTTGTTGTTGCTGTTTCTAATCCCAGATGGTTACACCATCTCCATAAAACCAAAAATGTTAAGAATGTTTAATAACGATGTTCGATTAAAAATAAAGTAAAGAAAAATTCCTTTTTTGATAATTATTGCCTGGGTAAAAAACAATTCACAAGTTAAATTGATTTGAAAATCCTGTTCTGTTATGTTGCTTTGGCATTCAGTGGTGTGAAATATGCAGAGGCACAAACCAGATTTTTCTGCTGAGGGGGAGGGAGGAAGGTTGTTCCATGTACATATTTGCCATAGTAGGATTGGCAGTATTTCGCCTGTGTAAATGTTCACATTTAAAACCCTCGTTGAAACAGATCAGGTAGCATCGTGTTCCATTTATAAACCTCTTTCTATTGTTTCTAATGATGTTAAGGGTACCATGAGACCATTTTTTTTCTCTATGGTGTTTAAATTTACAATTTTTATCTCATGTCACGTTACATCACTTCATAAGGAATTTAATATTAAAAACCTGGATTAAAAAAAACTGGATATAATTTGAATAATTTAATTTTCTTAAAGAAAATTAGCAATTTTTAAAAGTGCATCTTCTTTTTTAAAAATTGGCGTAAAGTCTCAAAAAATTTTTTATTGATTCATTACTCAAAAAGGAAAACTTTTATGCTTTGATTTTTAATAAGTCAAATACTTTTGAGAAAAAAAAATAACTGAAATAACGCAAAAAAAAAAAAAAAAAAAAAGAACGAAAAATTCAAAGAAATCTTCGAAAACAATTTTAAAAAAAGTACTATAGTTATCATAACAGTGGAGCATAAATTTGTTATATATAGTTTCAGGAACTTGTGGGAAAAAAATCAACATCATAGATTTAAAAAAGGATCTTCCAGAGAAAACAAATTGTCATTCTGTTTCTAATTTATGAGTGTCAGGATTGAAATCCTCAAATATTTGCTGGGATGACTTCCAAACGGAAACTCACATCTTTAGATGTCAATTCATAAATGATGTAACACTTCGACGAGGGAAGAGGAATGTAAGAAATTGTGACAGCTTGTGACAAGAAATGTGACATCAGACATTTTTGTCTCTATAAAAACATTTAAAATCAGGAGAATTAATTTATTTTAAAAGTTTTTTTAATTTTTTTCACAATTTGATTTTAAAGTTTCATTGATTTCATTTTGTATCCAAAACACCGATGCTGATTAGGTTGAGATTAAATTGCGCAGGTCATTTTTACAGAATTCGAACAATTAATGTTTTTTACAATTATATACAGTAAAACCCTGTTATACCGCGTCTCAGTATACCGTGGAATTGGATATACCACGGTTACCATTTAAAAGGGATTCCTTATTTACCATTGTAAAAAAAAGCCAGCCCGAGAGCACAAATATTCTAGCTCTGATGTACACCTTTTCACGATTTTTCTGTCTTTCAACCTATGGCACTATACAGCCTGAATTCAAAGTCGAGTGCAATCGCCCTGACTTGTTTCTCTTGAGTGGAGCTCAATCTGGTGAGGAACTGTTCAGCTCAATGCTTAATTGTTTTCCATTTTCAGAAGTCCAGTTATGCCGGTGTAACTTCTTTTATAGCGTTATCAACCTTGGTATTCCGAATTCTGTAGCATTCCTGAAAAGTAAGCATATTGTCGAGTGTATGAAGGCTTAAAACATTGTTTCTTTGAGAAGGGCGTTCCTCCCCTTCCAAATCTAACTTTTTCTTAAGATCTCTCCCCCTTCACAATTCCATGTTGACAACATAGAGCTTTTTACGCCCCCTTTTTTTCGGAACACGGTTTATAATCTATCGCTCGATAGACGGATTACGATTGCGCAGTTGAGATGTGTGCCTCTTGGGCAGCAATTATAGTGAATAAAATGGCAGCAAAGAGGAAAAGGAAAAAAATACCATAGAAGAAAAGTTTCGAGTAACTGGTAAAGCTAAAAATGCTGCAACGAAAAAGAGTATTATTCCGTAATATGGTTCCCGCGGTATAGTTTCACTATACCGCCGTTATGTTATAACGCGGGTGCCAAACTTGTTCCCCGACACCCGCGTTTTAACGGGGTTTTACTGTACTAATTATCTTTTTTGCTGTAAACCTTAATCTCATTTTGTACAAGTTAAGTACACACATAATCATTATCGTCTTTATGCTCATAAATGTCGTTTAAAGCTCAAAAATAAAACTAGAAATGTGAGCTATAGCGTAGTGCTTTGTTTCTGAACCGCAACACTGCAAAGTATATCTGCTTATGTAATTTAACGGGATATGTACCAAAGGGGGTAGAGAGTATGTTGAACTGTGAAGGCCACTATATTGGAAAAAGTGTAGTTTCATTAATGAACGGCACCCCTTTTGCATGGATTAATTGAAGTCCTCGAAACAAGTGTATGCAATAGTTCTGTAAATTAATTTAATTACATTGCTTTTAAAATTAATTTTTTTATTGTATATGTACAAGTAAACGTTTTACTTGTTTTCAAGAGTTATAATAGCTCCATTAACCAGGTATCGATACATCATTTTGTAATCTTATTTTCAAAAAAAAAAAAAAAAGCATTATGTAATATGTATATGTACAGCAGCGCACTAACTTGAAAGGAGCCTACAGAAGGCATCGGATATCCGGTATCAGACCGTTTTTTAAATATACAAAACCCGATCCTCACACAGAACGAAAGATCCAGGGATCCGGCTTGTCAAACTTGATTTTTAAAATTTAATTAAAGGGCATGTTTTGAAAATGTAAGTAAAATACGTATTTCAAAGCTGTGGTTAAAAATATGTATAGAATTCATATGTTTGTAACATCAGAACCGGATGCCTGGTGCGGATCCGACAGAGAAAAGACTCCGGCTTTCCGGTAAATTAATATCAGGTGCATCCTGAATCCTGACCTTACCCTTACCCCTAAACAAAATCCTGGCTCTACAACACTGTACTACTTCTCAATACTCTACAATAGTACCAAAAAGAAAACGTCCGTTAACGGCAATTCTTCAACTAAACAAAATTACTTTCCTTCTATTTCAGTACACAACATCGTGAAAAATTAATTCATCCGCGCTCACTGTCCCCTTCTGTGAAGCCCGTCATTAGTTACAAAAATGAATGTGGCTTAATGTCAACTTTATTTACGGCCACTTAATCTTTGCTTCCTCTCCCCATTTTTCATTTTTAAAACCGCACAAAAGCCGTCCATCTTCAAATAAAAGCAAAAGAGAGGATAAAAAATGCAAGTTTAAACGAAGCAGATTTCTTGTTCTTCTCATAAATAAGAACAATAGGTTATCTTCCCAGTTATAACCTCCGGGCCCTGCGTAAATAAATGGGGTTATCATTAAGATGCTTTCTTTGCTTTTTTTTCTTTCCATCCTGGGGTTAATGAGAAAACAATCGGTTTTATGCACAGCGTTCTTAAATAGATTTGTGGTGAAAAAAAGCTTATACGTTAGTTTGCAATTAACTGAGTAACTTCATATTGTATTCATATTTTTTATGTGTGTATCCGAGAGCTCAAGAGTTTAGTAAGTAATAAACGTTAAACTTATTAAGATCTAGATGTAAACACGTGTTTAGCTTTTCCAGTCTGAACTAGTACAGAATCTATGAGTCTACGAATAAGTTGCTTTACCTTTTCGCATAGCTGTTGTAGTTTTACCACACTCTCAGAAACGCATGCTGAAATCTCACGAAACTTTCGTCGTATTTCACGAAATGGCTTCGTGAAAAATGCTCCGAGTAAACCTTTCGTCAAATTGCCGAAAGTTGCGTAGGAACTTTTTTAAGTCACGTGATCGCGCGAGGAAGGAATCGGTGTAAATGGCGCAATTTGCTTGAAGATTCAAGAATCGTCGAAAATGAGGATTCTATTTTTAGAGAATTAATGAAAGTTACAGAATCGTTTTAGTGACCGTCCATAAATGATGTCACTCTTTTTCCCTATATATTTGACCCCCTCCCCCCTTTGTCACAAAATGTCACACTTCGACGGACCCCCTACCCCCTTTATCACCCGTCACGCTATGTTGCATAAGCATGATGGCACACTTCTTGCTACCCCCTCCCGTCCCCTTGTCACAATTTCCCAAACCCCCTAACCCCTCAAAGTGACATCATTGATGAATGACCCCTTAGTGAAGATTCAAGAAAATTCAAATTTTTTTAATTGTAATTTACTACATGTATTCATAAGATTTCAACTTTTAAGAGGTCATTAATATCCTACTCACACCTTCTTGTATGCAGCCTATTAGTCGCAATGTCTCCAGGTATCACATATATGGTTCGTGTTTAATGTTTATATCCGTATGTCTGTTTACAATGCTCAAACAAAAATATCGTGCTCACCGCCATAAAATTTAGTGTGCAGGTAGTCTGAAAAGTAGGGCGTTGCCAACACCCTCTAGAGATTATAGATCGACCGGGCTGTCGACATGGAGCAACTTTTCTGACTACCACCACGCTACTATTTGGAACACTGAATAGTTAACCTTTCTGCTAAATGGTTTTTCAACAATGGTTTTTTTAGCATTTTTAGTTAAACAATAATAATTAAATTTCTTCGTGATGGCGATAAAGGCACTAAATGCAGACGTACCTTCCCCTATGTCTTGACCACAATCTCACCTCTTCTCCTAATAGTAGTGTTCGGCAGTAGTTAACTATTAGTGGCAACTAGTAGTTAACTACTAGTTGTAACTACTTTTGTTTTGAACTAGTTAACTACTAGTTAAACTACTTTTTTTCCCCAACTACTAGTTACAACTACTCATAAAATTCCAACAACTTTCGAAAAAAAAAAATTAAATCTATTTTTTGAAAATAAAAAACTTTTTTAAACATTAAATTATTTAAATTTTTAACTTATGAATATTACTCACACAAATTTATTTTTTATATTATGTTATATACTGAAAAAGTACTCATAAACAATCATAATATTTATTGCAGTATTTTATCGCAAATTACAAAAGGCTTTTTAATAATCATTAATAGAGCCCGCACCAGCACATGCACAATGAAGCTTCATTTAAAGACCAAATCTTCATTATGAGGAAGTTTTGCCTCTACTCTAGTACCATGCACGCGTTTGGGATAACACAAAACACAAAAAGGAAGAAAAAATACTGATTTTTATGATTTTTTTAGAAGAAAATACTGATTTTTATGATTTTCATTTTAGAAAAAAATACTGATTTTTCTGATTTTCTTTTTAGAAAAAAATACTGATTTTTCTGATTTTCTTTTTAGAAAAAAATACTGATTTTTAAGATTTTTGGTAGAAAAAACTGATTTTTATAATTCTTTAGACAAGATATTGATTATTAGGACTTAAAAAAAAAAATTATATCAGCTTCTTCTAAATTTATAGATACTTTTTTATTATAAATTTTAATATATTCTGGGTTCAAGTGATTCATTAGAATTTTAACTCACTATATGGGTAGCCTTAATGCATCTGGTCCTCTAGGGAAAGGTGGAGTAGCTTTGTTAAGGTGTCAAAGAATGATATTTTATCAGAGAGCATTAAGTTTTTGGACATGCTGACTACAGCAAAAGCATCAACAGTACCTTTGGAAAGGATTTTTTCTACATTTGGAATAGTGCACTCAAAATTAAGAAACAGATTAGGGGTTGATAAGGCATCAAAACTGGTATTCTTGATGAAACATCTAAATAGTAAAAATGATTAATCTGTAGTAAACATTTTATGTGATATGTGTCATCTCTGCTTATATATTTAAGAAATTTTTATATACTCAAAAAATTATAATAGTCCAGTCAACGTATTTGTATATATTCAAGAAATTATAATACATTTAGTCCAGAAATATAAGCTTTCTCTTCTGTTTCTTGTTGTTCTCTGTTTACTAAGCATACATTTTTTTATATAATATAATTAATTAATAATTAATTTTGAACTAGTAATAAATAATTATTCCAACTAAAATATCTAAAAATTATTTGAAGACATAAATAATTAACTGAATTTGTTACTGTATTTGAGTGGGCATACATATTTTGCTTTAAAAAATCCAAAAAATCTGATTTAAATTTTCTTAAAATGCTATTTTTTAAAAAAAAATTTAAAATAAAAAAATTATCAACCCTGCCTTCAACACAATTTAAAATAATATAATATCTAAATTCTAAAGCATGCGCGTTACAAAGATATTTGTTAATGAATAGGGGTTGAGCAGAGAGAGAATTTTAAGTTGATATTAAGGAGAAACCCTTCATTTTTCAGCAACTGCTGAAAAATTGTAATTTCTAACAACATAAATTAACTTCATTAAAGAAAATACATATAAAAATAAAAGTTTAAATTTAGAGAAAAAGGCTTTGTCTTTATTCATATTCGCTTTATATATTAATTGTTCAGTGTTATTTGGAAATATTCAATCTTTGAATATTTTACAGGACTTTCTTTAAAATTGTTTTAATGATTAAAAATAATATTGAGTTGAATTATTAGAATTAAATATTTAAGAACAAGCTTAAAAATGGAAATTCAAATAAATTATAGTTAAAAGTAGTTAACTATTAGTTAACTACCTTTGGCGAACAGTTAACTACAAGTTACAACTAGCCTCAGAAAAAAGTAGTTAACTACTAGTTGCAACTAATTTTGTTTAGAGTAGTTAGTATCTGGTAGTTAACTACTTTTTGACGAGTAGTTGCCGAACACTACCTAATAGCCGGTTTCTACCTTGCGTAAAATGAGGCTACGTTGAATCTTTAGTCTGTGGTTGTCCGTGTCATGTATAGAGAATAAGCCTTTTGCAATCCTTCTTTGGGGAGTGTAAAAGGTTTATTCCATATACAGTAAAACCTGTAAAGTTGGCCACCTTTGTCAGTTGATCACTTTTGTCAGGAACGGAATTAGCCCTTCACCCTCTATGAGTTGACCACCCGTCTATGTTGAGCACTAAAGTGAAGCACCGCAAGTGGTCGACTTACACAGGTTTCACTGCACATGACACGTTTGGACAACGGGTATGAACTATAGCATTTCTAAGCTCATGATAGATCTACTGAATGAATTGATGCTCTCGTTTCTCAGATGCCGGATTGTAAGAAGAAAAAAAAAACTCAACTAGAGCACATCTCCGCAGACGAAATAAGAGGTAAAACAGTCCTAGTAAGGTTTCTAATTCATTTAAGGGGGGAAATACGTGTAAAGGTCTCAAAAAATTTAAAGAAAACTTTCTCATAAATCGATTTTACAACTATTCAATAATATACCGTGAAAATTTCAAAGCAAAATTCCAAGTCATTTAAAAGTTATAAGCATTAGAGCGAGCGCTCCTTTTTTTAGCAGTTGAGCAGGTAGTCCCTCATGAATGACCTGAAGGGTATTAGAGAACGTTAGCAGATGTCCTTTTATTTTTTTTTAACAATTGAAACCTCGGATAGAAATTTCTATAAGTATTAGTATCTATAAGTATTAAAAAAAAAAAGATTCATTACTGCCTTAAATTTACCTTCAATAAGACTTTTTTTTTCAAATGCGTTTTTCTCGAAACTACTTTTTTCTAATTTGCGTACACTCTAGCTCACGGAGTTTTTGATCAATCCTTATCAAATTTAGCACACATTTTCTTTATATATACACGCTTTCGTTGAACTAGAATCATAAACATATCTTTATTTTTACTTTTTTTATTTCAAAAAAAAAACCAAAAAAAAAATGGAAATTTTCAATTTTTTTGTGATTATTTTAGTTTAACTAGAAGAGACACTTATAAAAACAGTAGATTTTAAAAAAATTGATTTCAGATTAAAATTGTGACCTCCAGAATGTACGCAAACTGCCGACCCGGGTGGCTACTTACAGTGTGCAGCAGCCGATATCTCCGGGATTTTTCAAGAAAAATGTTTGAAAATTTCACTAAATGTTCTTCAATATATCTATAAAATGATCTCAAAATGTCAATAAAATATATTTGTTCTTTATACGTTAAAAAAAATCATGAAAATTGCTTTTAATACGCCGTTTTACACGCATTTCCCCCCTTAAGATCGACATGTCATACATTCTGGTGAAGCCTGATAGTTTTTTTAATCGTATTACAAGCATAATGATGCATATAAGCATGTGTCGAAAAGGTACGGAATACGGTTGTACAAGAGCTTGGCTCTAGATTTAGGTATTCTGAAGGATAAGTTTATTGCAGATGTGACACGAAAATATTCTGAGAATAAATGATCTCTTGAATTTGAAAATTTGGAGAATAATCGAGAATATTCTTCTTTCCTAAAAGCAAATGTAAAGTTTTAATAATATGAAATAATTTTCAGTTATCAATGTCAGAGCATATAAATAGAATTATTTTCGGGTTTATCTGCCCATTATCCACACATGTCTAGGCAAAGACAAAACAGTTAGGAACCTTTTCTCCTCTGCTTTTCTACCGATTTTCTTAACCTTTTTTTTTTTTTTTTTTTTTTTGTTGTTGTTGTTTAGTAGCTATTAATTTGTTTTAGTGATATCATTAAAAGTTTTCGGAAACAGTTTATCATTAGTTAATTATTTCCTCCTTTCTTTTGTTGGTCAAGTCACTAGCAAACAAAGTGTTTTGGAAAACTTCATTAACATATTTTCAGAGATGTCTAGGTTACGAAAGACATAATATCCATAAATGGCTTGGTTATACTGCTACGCAATATGCTTCCAATTAGTGTTAATCAGTAAAATAAAATAAATGAATGAATAAATTTAACTATTTAAAATTATTTCGAAACCTTTTTTTATACAATGTAAAACTGAAAAAAAAAAAAAAAAAGCGAAATATATTGTTTATAGTATCAATAAAATCGTTCTTAGATTATATATGTCGGAAAAAGTCTGAACTAAACTTCTTGCGTTGCTTGAAATTTGCAGATGTTTAATAATTTTAAAAGTTTTAATTCTATCCCCATTGGAAACTACAGCCATTTCAAAAAAAAAAAAGATTTTGGGACACTGATCTTATAGACACGATCAGAGAAGATCTCTTCAGAGTTAAGCAGTTAGTTCTAACAGATAGGTTATCATCAGAATCACAAATGGTTTTTAGACAAAAAACATCTTAAATTTCTTTATGTTCCAAAAGGGTCTTCAACAAGAATGGACCAGTTTGATCGACCTCGATACACGACTTTACAGACGATCTAAAAATAGAGAAAATGAAGCAATTTACTTTTAAGTCCAAAAGGAAAGTTTTTTTTTTTTTTGCTTCGGACGATGTAATGATTGAAACTGAAAGTCTTCTAAAATTCTGATCTGGTTTTATGGGCTTTTTGTTGGAAATCAAACGAAAGAAGAATGTGGAAAATTGCGTCTTTTATAGTTGAACCAGGAAGTTGAGGCAAAGAGGGGAAGAGAAATTTTAAATATTGAAAAAAACTGAAACTGCATGCGGAAATCGAAATAAAAGTGGATTAATCAAATTGATTTTAATTAGAATCGGTTTGCTTGATCGAAATTGTATTTAATGAGGTTAAAAATTTGAATATTATCTATGCTTTTTTTCTTTCACGAGCAAGAAGCGATTTATCAGAAAAAAATATTAACGAAACTTATAGTACGAATGCTCTTTGACTTAAACTGTAACTGTTCCAAACAAGTTTCTCATTCGAAGTCGATTTCACCCCTATTATTATTATCATTTGTTATTATTTTTAATATATATATTATTTCTTCTTTCTTAATATTATTTATTAGTAAAAATCATATCACTATATATAAATTTTAATAAAACACTGAATTTTACAAAAATTTATTTATTAAGAGTTGAATACCACTTTTCTGATGAACGTGCTCTACTTACGTTTTACAATTTATAACAATTAACAATACAGAAACAATTGTAATAATACAACAACATTATAAACTGTTGTTGTATTGCTAATAACAACACAACAACAGCGACATAAACAACAACAATAATAATAATAATCAGGGTCTCTAAGGCAGCCATTTTTTGGAGTTGCTCCACTCAAGCTTCGCTCCGTGCTCCGAATAGTTTTAATATTATTATCGTTTTTATTTAGTTAATTTACTAATTGTTATACTTATAGTAATTTACAAAGTTATAATATATTGCTAAATTTGTTATAATTATAATTATAACAAATGAAATAATGATAATAATTTAGAATTGTCTAAGGGCCTTAATCCGGCCCTGGTTAAATACTATAGGGATAATTGAAATGTAATAATAATGGTTGCAATTATCTCGTACTATTAACTCAAAGATTATAATTTTCCTGAGTAATGAAGATGTTTCAAAAAAAGGGGGGGGGGGGTGAACGACATAGTACTTTTTTCCTAAAGAGTTGATAAATTCTGCATAAGTAGAGATAAGTTTGTATACGCACTTTAACAGGCAGCTTAAATATTTTAACCAATGGCTTTTTTAAATTTAAAAATAGAGGAATATCTTCTTTTTCAACAGTACTCATTTTTCCCCCGAGCCAAGTACTATGAGCATCTTACACGGGCCGTATCATAAAATTTAATTTAAAAAATTAAACAGTGAAAATTAATGTGCATTAGAAACAAATCGTTCTTCGCTATTGCTTTCGGAATCTATTGTTACGGGTTCTGCGTCTTACTTTAAAATGATGACCGAGTCCTTATACAAAATGCACAGGGCAATTTATTTTACAAACTATTTACACTATATACAAATTAAAGCACAGAAAAACATCTCTCGGAATTCACAGATTACCGTACAACCAACGGTAATCCCGTATTTCTTATACCAAATACGAAAAGAACAAGCACAAGCTTATGGCTCAGGCTAACTGACACTCGCCAAAGTCTAACACGTAACTGAACTGACTGAACTCTTTAATTACCTATCACGTGATCCAGATGTCGCCAAGCTTGGCGAGAAATAACATCAGTACCCCAAAATTCGTAACACTATGTTATCACACTAAAAATTTTGCTTTTAGTTGCCACCATTTTTGGTGTACAGTTAGTGTAAAATTGAAAATGATTCATTTCTGATGTATTTTTTAAAAAAATTATGTGTCTGTCTAAAGAAATATAGGCAGTATAATGTTTCTTATCACATGAAATATGTTAACTTCGTTACTTATCGACATTTCAAAAAATTGCTCATGTCTATGAAAATAGGATAAATGAGCAATCGTAATGAACTTTTGATACGTAGATGAGTTAACAAACACCATATGTTAAAAAAACATTCTGCTGCCTGTATTTTTTTAGACAAAAAAAATTTTAAATACCTCAAAAAAAAAAAAAAAGAAAGAATTTTCAACTTTAGACCAACTGAAAACCAAAAATGGTGGCAACCAGGGAGCGATTAACATTTTGAATCACTATAGGCACAACTCATGTTTGGGGGCCCCTCACGCAACAAAATTTTTTTAAACACAACATTCAGTATGTGTTTGTAAAACTTGCCGGTCACACCAAAATTTGGATGACTTGCAAGGTGGGTGGACTGGCTTTGGGTGACCCCCAAAGAGCAAAAACTAATTTGTTTATCAAATGTCAAAGAGTCAGACTAACATTTCGGAGCCCCCAACGTGCTAAATGATTTTGTTTTTAAATTACAAAATGTTTGAATAAGATCTGGGGGCCCCCAAAGTGCAAAATCGATTTTGTTTTTCAAATTTCAAACTGTCAGACCAAAATTTGGGGGCTCTCAAAGTGAAAATACCTTGTGGTTTTGAAATAATTTACTAATACAAATTTTCTGTGAAGCAACAGAACACTAACAGTTTGTTTTTGAAAGATGCTTTTTTTATTATTTTTCTAAAAAAAATTTAAATTACAAAAAAAAAAAAAAAAATTAGAGGGCCCCCTCAAAGTGGGGGCCCTAGACCCGGGCTTCACGGGTCTAATGGTAAATAAGGCCCTGGTGGGCAACTAAACGCAACTTTTTTACAGTGTAGCAAAGTTCTTTTTCAGGGAAAATCAATCAGCAGTTGCTCGATACAAAGGAAAGAGTTTTTTTTTTCCAGAGAATACTTTCACAGAAATAAATTTATATCGCTACTTTTTAATTTTTCTGACTGCCTCTACTGATTTCTGACTGGGCCCAATCGAAGCTGGGTGGGTCGCACGCTGCTCATGGGTCGCAGGATGAGTATGGCTGTTCTAGTTTAATTCTTCCTTTTATTCAAGGAGAATTTCGTACATACTAATATCCAGCATACCAGACACGTGACACTAGAAAAAATATATAGAAGAAACGACAGCTGGTTATTTGGATTCGCTCTAAATTTCTCATTCCCGCTATATTTTTGGGTGAAATTTCGAAACGGAGGTCAGAGAATTCCAACAACACCCGAGACAGGTGATCCACGAGGTGTGGACACTTGAATAGAATATCCATTAGAAACTCGGATGAACTACCCAGCAAAATGGCTATAATTCTTATGACATGATTTCCTCTTTTTTAGAACCCCTCCCCCCCTAGATGCGTGGGCAAGACACGATGTTTCAGCTTGTAGATGCAGACGATAATGGATATGGGAAGACACTAATCTTTAACAACAGATGGGTTTCCATCTTTTAGCATTATACTCGATGTCAGCTTACCGAGATTAAACGGTTTCCTTTCTCTGTGTGCGATCGTGTTTACGCTTTGCAGAGGATAAAATTAATGGAATCGAACTGACTTTGGAGGAAAAGAATCATATGAAAATAACGCCGTCTATATTTAAACTGGAAAAGTTTTGCTTTTGCAGAGTAGCGTGGCATTAGTTAGCATAGGTTGCTTCCTTTCAACCTGCAGATTTTTTATTTATTTATTTTTTTTTTTTTTCAAATTGTATTTTATTCTGAATGGACTATTAGCTTTAAAATTTGGAAGTAACCTGCAAGTATTTTTCACTAAAAATAGATGTTTTTACTAAGTTATTTTCAGCATTTATTGTTATTATTTTTCAAAGAGTATTGATATTAGCAGGGTTCACACTGGGGAAAAATACAAAGTGGGATTTCCTTCCTTGACCAAAATTTTAAGTGGGATTTTTTAAATTTAAGCGCAAAAAAAAATTTTTTTTTTTCTTTTTTTTTTTGAGTGGGATTTCAAAAAATATTGCGGGAATCGCGCAATCGCGCTGCCTAGAGCGAACCCTGATTGATTAGTGATCGATTTAACCCTACCCTGTTGTGGACATAACAAAAAAGTTCTTGTACATATTTCGAATGACTGTTCTTTTTAAACTTATCAAAAGACGCAGCTCTTGTTTCGAACCGATTTGGCGCCAAACCTGTTGCCCAGTGCTGTATATAAAAACGCGAGAGTAGCTACATTCTTGAGCAGCTTTTGCTGAAGGCATCATCTGTTCAAAAAAGTGCTAGGTCTTTTCTTCATGCTTTTGGAATTTGATGGCAGAATATTACCATGCACGCGCTTTTAGATACATCACTTGGCAACGGAATTTTACGTCGCAAACGTTTAAAGGGTTAAAACGTCGAAATCCGTCAAGATTCGAAAATCGAAACTTTGAACAAATCCAATTTTTTTCTTCTACATATTCTGGATATAGAAAAAGGTAAAAATTGATTGTGTTTGAGTATTCTCATAGTAAAAATGAAACTACATTTTTAAAAAAAAGGTAGACCCATTTCGCCTTATTCACACCTGTCTGAAACATATTTAAGGGCGTATTAACGGGAGGTGGCAAAGGGGATCCTAACACCCTCCGAAGCTCCCCCGAAACAAATTCCTAAATACATACCCAATTATACAATTAGCCACGTAAAGAAAAAAATGCCTTTTTCGAAACCAGTTTTATATTTTTTTTCTGGGTGATCTTCAACGTCTGTAAACATTTTTAACCCACAAAAACGCGCGTGGCTTTTCACCATTTTTCCCCTCCGAAAAATGCATTTCTCTCCTAAGAAATTAAAAACAATATACCAAATACGTAAGATTACTGCTCAGAGCTACCCTCGAAAGCAGTTACAATAAAAATTGACTTATCTTATTAAATGAATAATTAATTCTGCAATTGCCGCCCGGGCCTTATAGCCATCACGCGTC
This sequence comes from Octonoba sinensis, assembly GCA_038502835.1. Classification (NCBI taxonomy): domain Eukaryota; kingdom Metazoa; phylum Arthropoda; class Arachnida; order Araneae; family Uloboridae; genus Octonoba; species Octonoba sinensis. The sequence goes on along the minus strand of CM076605.1, from coordinate 82,916,917 downwards.
CTCCCGGGTTAGATGGCTGCTTTAACTGCATTTTAAAAATTTGTTTGAATAATAAACTTTTAAATATGTTAATAAACTACCCTTTTATATGATTTTAAACCTATGCGGTTACGTATAACACATAAGTCGGGGAGTTAAAGATACAAATCTAATTACTACTAAGTCAGTTGGTCATGGAATAGAAGAAAAACTTTTCTATCTTCGTTAAGATCGCGGAAATCAACTATCATAAACATATACCCATCTGTATAAATAGGTTTAAATGCCGCCATTTAAACTGTTTGCTCATTTGCGTATCTCAACTTCCCGATCGCTGCACCGCCGAGCAAAAAAGCTTCTCGCTTTGTAAAGAATCTTCGGAGATCAGCAAATGTTCCATTAAGAGCTCATATCTAAATAGAGGAAAAGGAAGCCGGAGGAGAGGAATGGATTCAAGTGTTGTTGACTTAGGAGCCATTTTTGTTTGACGTGATTGCATCTTTAACTGCATCTGTAACTGTCATACTTGTTTGTTTTTTTTATTTATTTTTTTTTTTGAAATACCGGGCGGAAGATCTGTCATTTGAATAAATCGTCCACAAAAACAGTAAAATTCTCGAATTCAAATTCAAGTTTTGTGGAGACTTATCGCCAAATTTTGAGACAGAATAAAAATAAATAATTAAATGAAAAGCAATTAAATATTAAAAAAAAAAAAAAAAAGAATGTTTTTATAACAAAACTAAATTTCATAGTCTAGGTGGAGTCAAAATTTTGTTTCTCTCTCTCTCTCTTCTTTGGTTCACTAGTGCAAATGTACTCTCACAGATGTTAAAAAGAAAGTGCAAGACGACAATAATTTAAATTAAAATGTTTGAAGGCAATTGTTTAAATGAAAATATGAGAAGAAAATAGCTGAAAGAAGAAAATATGAAAAGTGAGGAGGTTTTGTGGCATAAGACTAAAAAGCATACAATCCAACTTACCTCTTGGCCATTCGGCGTCTTTTAGCAAATTTGTTTGCATCGAGGAGATCCTAAAAATCCACCGCTATAATTTCACGCCACTAAACATTTAAACCATACGCCACAGGTCTAGAGGAACATTAGTCGCGATGCAAAGAAAATAATAAAGAATCCTCTTGATAGTTTTAAAATAAAAATCCCATTCATTAATTTTTTATTTTGAAAACTTTGTTCTCCTTCAATTTTTCCTTATGTCTTCTTTTAGCAACAGTATTATTCTTCGTTAGAGCTTTTTATTACTATTATTAGCTGATAAAATTAATATTTAAAAGTTAACTTTTTACGCTGGCAGTGTGGCGTAGTGGTAAGGCACTGACCTCGTACGCCCAAGTTCCCAGGATCAAACCTGCCCCAAGTCGGTGGATTTTCAAGATGCAGAAAATCGTCAGTGACTGTGTCGTATGATTATGCGGCATGCTAAAGATCCTTTGAGTATCTGTTTCGCTTGGATACTCTCAGATGAATTAAATCCCTAGTGCAGTTTCGCATCATTTAGAGCTCTGGTGCCGCCCTCTAGGAGGAAACTGAGCGTCAACATCCGCCGATAGTGGGGCTACTTTAACGAATATGTACCGGTTTCCGGGAAATGCACTAGGTCTGCAAATATTAATGACCATACAAAGCCCCATTAAAAAGAGAAGGGGAAAACAAAGTTAACTTTTAGGATTATTATTGTTATTTTATTTTGCAAAAAAAGTTGAAGCTAGTATAATCATTCAAATACTAGCTTTGAACGTCTGTCTTCGTCTGTTTGCTTTTCTCTTTTATCAGCTCATGTGGGATGAAAGCTTCTCTTTTTCAAATGCTTCTTTTCATTCCCACATAACTTTAGAACAAATCCTTAGTTCATCATATTCTCTTGAATGGGCATTTTTGCGACTTGATGACGACTGGCGACCATGTTGATGCCAGTCTAAGAAAATTAAAGTTCAATTATCTTTTTTTATAACTATGTAGTGGTCTAACGACAGTTCAAAAAGAATTGTCTCCTTCATCACGTACCCAATTTTGCTCCTACAGTTTGATCTCCTTCTATTCTTTCCGGTAATTCCATATAAACGTTTCACCACACATCGTTCACCACCTAGCAAACCAGGTTTACTAGGTGAAAATGCCAAAAGTAGAGAAGCATTCAGCTAGAGGCGAAAGATCGCAGAATCTGACAAATTAACAGTGTTCATACGAAATTTTTTGCCTTGCGCGATGCTTTGTTTACTACGAATAAAGAATTTTCTATTCGTCTAAATAATTCATAAATTAAGAGTGTAGTGGAGTTAATTCTCTGACTACTTAACATTTTTTGTTATTAGTATTTACATATTTTGTAATATGTTTCGCAAACTGTTCATAAAGTTGAAAAGCAAATTTCGATTAACATTACTTAACCACTTTAAAAAAATAATAATTGTATTTTAATTCCTTTATTTTTCAGTTGTTATTAATTACAATTATTTTATTTATTTATTTTTATTCTATGCCCATTTTTGCTTCTCTGAGTGAAGTGTAATATCCTGTTTGAGTTTTGCATATTTACGAAAACACCCGATATATAAAAGAAATTTAATTCTTTCTTACTATTAGTATGTCGTATTATTTGTTATTACGTTTTGGTTATTTCTCTTTATCAATAGCGGTGTTTCAGACCCATTTATTCTTCTGATGGCCCCATTAATTTCACAGATTGTAACATTTTATTAATAAAGAATGCTTAGTAAGAGTTTTTCTAATAACAAATAAACTTATGGATTGCAATATGGGTGATTTTGGGTCGCGGTCCCGCTAAACAAGGTTAAGCACTCTTATCTCAGACGTTCCAACCTCCCCTCCTCCTCCCCTAAAAGAAAAAAAACGAGTTGAAAAATAGTTAATAAAGTTAATAACCTGTTCGTTTCAATATCTATCGAAAAAACTGTATGTTACATTCGAAAATTCCGAACCTAGAAAATAAAAGAAACACGTTTGGCACGCAACAAGCTGTCTGTAAATTTATAACCACGTGTTTCAAGCCAGACTGGATTAAGGGCACGTAATTTCCGGTAACCGTAACGGAACAATCATGTACGAACCTTTTTAATATATTTATTTACTCCATCCCGTTGTCATTGTCTATTCACTCAAGTTCCTTGGCAGAATTGTTTGTTAAGAGTAAAACATGATTTAAATACCACGTGTTTCTTTGTTCTTTTCGTATCTATTTGAATAGCTTCGATTGGTTTTTGGGTTAGCCCTGTTGTGGTTTTCCATGACGTCTTAAATCAAGGATGTTGTTCTTTGTTATTAATTCAAATAAATTCTTATGCAAAGCTTCTAATAGAAAGGTTAATTAGTTGTAATTCTTTCTCTCGAACTTCATGCTGTAGTTTTTACATTCACTTAACTGTAAAGTAATTCGCAGGACCTGATAGTTTCGACATTCGGCACGAGTTGTTGCCATCCTCTGAAATTTAAGAAGCAGAAATATTCTATATAAAAAAAACAAAAGCGGAAATATTCTGTGGTTTTCCCCCTCTTCTTTCATTCTTTCTTTTTTTTCCATTTTGGAAACTAGTTCATAATTTTCTTTATTTTCCAACCATTTTAACTTTGGTAATTAGAAATTGATTGACGCAATGTCGCCAGTTTTATCTCTTGTTGTCATAATCTAAATTCAATCAATCAATCAACTGGTCAAGGCTAGGTGAATTGACATTTTTGTTCAACTGACGAATCTTAAATGTCTGAAGGTATTGAATGAAGTGATGGATGAGCTTTTTATTCGATGGGAATTTATCAGTATTCTATATTGCAACATAATGATTGAGTCGGAAAAGAAGGACAAAAACGGTAGCCAAAATCAAAGTTGAGAAGTAAAACTGATAGAAACTAAACTATCTTATAATTTCTCTAGCCTATTTTTCTGTCAGTCCGCGAGATCTTCCTTATTCCTCTATCAAATTCCATGATTTACCCCTCATTTTAAAGCTTGTCGTACCGGCTAATGACGAAAAATAGACCCACGGTCTAAAAATGTACCGCTTATCTTAAATTTGAGATTTAAAATCATCTAAAAAATGGTCCTTTATTAGATGCGTCGATTTTTCAATGGGGATCGAATCGGATATCCACTTGAAACATCAGCGTTTACATATTTCTTTTTTAAATTGCACTTCCATCACAATAAACATAACTTATGATAAAGAAATCTTAGAGGACCCTTCAACTTAACCAAAAAATTCCACCAAAAAACGACTTAACCACAACTTCTGCCATGTCAGGCTTTTCTTATAAGTAAGTACTATTGAAATTCCTGTTGATATTTTGTATCACAAACATAAGCTACAAACATAACCTCTTACATTTACTTCAGCTATTTGTACTGATGTTTTCAATGGAGGCAATTCACCACTAGAGGGACTCATGAGCGATCACCGCTGTCACGTGATATCCACTCTTTGTTTACTAAGATTTTCAATTGAGTTCTACGTGGAGTTTACTAGGCAAAACTAGCTATCTTAAAATTAATTAGACTATGTTCACAGCTTTTTCTGGTTATAACGCAGTATTTTACATTTAATTTAATCATTATAAAAGAAATTTATTAACTATTACAATAGTTATAGTGTTGTATTTAGTGTTAATTTTATGTTATGTGGAAGAACTTTATTTAGGCCTAGTTTTTAATTAGATTTGTCGAACTCGATGTAAAGCGATGCTACGGTTTCCTTTGTTTACGTTGCTTTCATCGGTGCCATGTGACCAATGACGTTGCTTGAATTGCCTTCGTTACATGTCTTCTTTTGTACCAAGACCCATTTACGTTTTCCATTCCTCGTAATGTCCTTTCTTCTAAATTTTTAAGGAATGGAATGCCACACAAAACGATGTGGTGTGCAGTGCGAAATTCATCACGGATCGACTAGTTTACCATATGAGAGGCAACTTTTTTCGCAGAGGCTTCTCTTTCTCTCCAATGTGGAATGTTTCCCAAAGCTCAAAGACCGAAGAAAAGAAATCGTTTTGCATACCGTGACGTGATTTAACACGTTGACGGACACTTGCGCCTATAGCCGTCAAAGCGTTCACTATGCGGCATGACGGCAATAGCCGTCCAAAATGAAACGGTCGATTTTTAGACACTACGGCTATAGCGGCATAAATGTGCATTTACCGGCGTACAAGTAGAAGCCTAGTGTCATGTTTTGGCAACAACTTTTTAGGTTGAATTTCGTTTTCCACCTGTTACACGATTTGCAGCTTCAGTATGCACGTGGTTGTGAAGGGAGTAGCGCGATCGTGTTTTCTCTTGAATTTATAGTTTTTATCGATACATTTCACGATATTTATTGTTCATACTGGTAAGTATTTACCCCTGTCGCCATGACGGTTATAGCCGCAACCTAACTAAAGGTGCCGAATTAATCAAAATAAAGCTTATTTAATCAAAAAGAGTAAAACTGTACTTCTAATATTCTAAAAATTACAAAAACATATTGTTCATTTTCGAACTTCACTTGTTCCTACTGTCCGTCAATGTATTAAAATCAAATTAATACGTATCAAACGTTGTCAAGGAATATTAAAAAAGGATACTGTACATTGTTACAGACCTTGAATACGTTAAATTATTAAGTTTTATTAATTGAAACATGCCCTGCTGTATGTTTCTGTATCTAAATCATGCTAACTATATGACCCGAAGATGTTTTTTTCTTTCTCGTTTTCCTACACTCAATTGAATCTATAAATAACTAAACGGGCAGTTAAAAGTGAAACTGTCATTATCACTCTGAAGCATCACATTTTACCCAAGTTGCTCATCTTGCATAAAGGACATCTCTACTATAGTAGATGTCATCGCATCCTACATGGATATCTTTACATCAAACTAATACACAACACATACCATGAAAAGTAAAAATAAATTACCACATCAGCCAAAGGCAACAATTCAGAGATTCAGGTCAATCACCGTTCTAATGATACAAGCCCGGTATAATGAGCAATCGATGTAATTGGTGTGGGAAAGGTGCTGTAAGTGTTCCATTGTTAATCAAACACGATTTGTTAGAAAACACCTTTCAGGGCATCGAATGTGGACTTAGTAATAATGTTCTTAAAGGAATCATTTGTAGGTTGAGCCCTTGGCCTGTTCGAATGCGATATAGGGTGGGAAGTTGCCACCTTCGCCATTTTCTTTGCGCCGAGAACATTATTGATTCGCTGTTACATAGGCAATGTTGTTTCAATACAATGTATCAACGCGTGAGAAAAAAGCATTAGGGCTCAATAATTAAAACAAAAAGCCAATTGTGTGTGTTTTAAATGTTGGAACTACATAAATGACGTATGTTTTGCAAGACGTCTATTTTGCAAAAGTTGTTGCAGGGAATGGTTGATGCGAAACATAGATATTGAAAAATTACGCAATATTTTGACATTACCTTGAATGTGTTGTACTGCGCCTGTCAGGATTACGACCCATTCTGTTTGTTTGCTTACGACCATTTCAGGTCACATAAATGTTCAAGTTTATTTGCTATTCTCAAGGATATGCCTCAAACTTTCCTCTAATATGAGAGATAGAACAAGACAACACAACAGAATTGCAATACAAAGAAGGAAATACACCCAGAGGAAAGTCGGGATCGAACCGAAGCCTCTTCACTGCGCGCAGGCAGGCACCGGAACCAGTCGATTAGACCGCTCAGCCACTGAGGCCCCGACCCATTATGTGAAATAGGATTAAGCACAACTGGTATGCATTAGTAAAGAGTTGGGAATTTTCGTTGATGTTACCATGTAAAGGTATTTTCGTGTTGATGGAAATTTAAAGTGGTACTATACAAGATGGAGGCCCAGCGGCTGAGTGGTAGCCCTCCAAGCTACCATGCCACAGGTCCGGGGTTCGATTCCCGGGCTGAACTGGGTCGACTCCGCCTTTCATCATTGCAGTGGAGTCGATAAAATGAGGACCAAGCATGCTTGGGAACTAAACACTGGGGGTTCCGCGTCAGGCCGACCACTTGACCGGAACTTCTGCTTCTGCACCCCAGGGCCCTCGGTCTCGAAATTTGGGATGGGCACGATAGCCATGGCCCCCCAATGAGCTGTCGTGCCACTGAGTTAGGTATTTATTATACAAGATGTTCGTTCAAAGGAGGTTTGACAAAATAACGACGACTGAACCAATTAAGACGTAAGAAAATCAATGTTTAGTATAACATCAAGTTTGCATTCCAATGGTAATAGAAGAAAGTCTTAGTTTTGGATGGCCTCTAGAGTTATCGTTTCACTTGCAGGACATGGAGCCATGACGGATTTGGGCACCAGCTCCCTTTAGCTTACGCAGTACCAGAACAACCAGCAGCGACAGTGTCGGTCAAGTGTGGCTTAGAATTGACGTGGCTGATTCTCCTCGAAGACCGGGAAGAATCGGAACAAATGCAATGTCATACTATGTAATCAATGCATGATGTTGTGTTTGGCTACATACCCATTTTTCAAAACATAAAATAGTTCAAAATGAAATATATTTCTGGTTCTATTTTTCCTTGCATCAGTTTTGTCAAATCTTCAAAATTATATATTTTTTCTAATTTTAAGCAAAAAACCATTCATTTAGGGATTAGTGGCCGTACAGAGTACCAACGACAAAGCCGCTATCAACATGAGGGTTCCACTTCCATCGGACATCTTTATTCTAAGGTTCGCATGAAAAACTTTAGTCATAGAACTAAAAATGTTTATTTTTTAAGTTCATCGCAAAAACTCGAGAAAGGACTCGAGATACTGTATAGCTCTCAGGTAATACTGATTCCAATCGCTGTAATCATGTAAACGACGAAATAATAGCTGGCTAAACGCAGCGAACGACGCCAAAATGGAATCTGACTTGTTCGCAATACTAAACATTTAGTTTTCGTCGCGCCAACATCATACGAACGGCGTGCCATTGACGTGATCAGAAATACGACGACTTTCAAGTGTCTGTACTTCTGGACGAATGCGTCGTTTGGGAAATCAGACACGCTCGGCAATGTTTTTGTTTCTGTTCTAAATAGAGAGATATTTTAAGACGTTTCAGATAACTTCAGCAGCGTTATCTTGGAACTCTCACACAGTTCTGTTAAGACACACTTTAAGTTAATTTTTTTCTCTTTTATGGTTGAATTTTTTTGTGTTTTATGGGTTATTTTCACTCAGTTGCTGTCAATTAAAAATACTTCGAAGTAAATTTCGAAACGAGCTTCCTTACCAGCTAACTATTTGTATGCGGTGTAGCTGCCCCGTTCACTCTCATATGGCTTGTGTCTCGTAGCGAGAGAAAATATTTCACTTGGGTTTTGTTGCTTTTAACTTGAGAATATGCTGTTTAATCTCTTCTGCCTGCTTTTTATTGACGTATTTTGCGTGTAATGGGTCAGATTTCTAAGTGTTTTGTAATGCTAAACTTTTCCTGCATTCTTTATTTGTTTCCTTTCAAATTCTATTGGCAATACAAGTATTTTGTTTATCTTCGAGTTGTCATGCAATGAAAATCAGATTAAGACTTGTGTTGCCATTCGAAAACTGAGAGAACACTCAATACGATATTATTGACGTGAATACGTCTTTAAATTTGCTACCGTTCGGGAGCAATCCAAAAAATCTAATGATAACAAAATCGGGGGATACAGTTTGGCGTTGTAGTTTCGAATCTATCCTCTACATAAAAAATTAAATAATACCACTGGATAGCTAAAGGATCAAAGAATTCATTAGGATAAGCGAGAACATTGACGCATCGCGGGGGTTAGAGAGGGAAGCGCCGCCATTTTGAGGTTATTTTTCTGCGCATCGAAATCTGCAAGTAGTATAGCTTTTGACTCGTAGAAGCTATGATGTTCGTTTAAGTTTTAATCATAAGCTGTCATAGAAATCCATCGATTTTATATAAAACATTAGTTTAAAGTAGTGACTGAATATAATAAGATGTTAGAATAAAAAAAATATCAAAAATATAAAGATAATGTCGGCTTATACGTGTCGAAAAGCCAAAACTATAAAGCTATTAATTAATAAAGTTACATTGTAACGCAAAACGTATTTGTTTCCCTGCTTTTATTCTAAATATATAAATAAAAAGGTTTTATTTAAAATATATAACCTGTTACATAAACGTATTCACGTACAACACACGGCCGTGTCCATGACACAGCCGTACCCCACATTTTTTTGTATTATCCATCTGCATTTGAGGCACTCAGAAGCAAAGGGATGTGAGTGATAAAATTGAAAATTCGGAGATAACTGGTGCAAATGATAGGGTAAGCACCATTCCATATTGTGACAAGAAATGTTAGTGACAGCTCTAACAGGTGCTCCGTCCCAATGTGATTTAGAAAAAAATAATATTAAAGACCCCATAACATCCAAACTTTGAACGCGTTTTTCTCATAATCGTTTTTTGGTCACTTTACATCCCTTTGCTTCTCTCTACCTCATTTGTATTTGATAACGTCACGTGATGCTCTACACCAAATAAAGGAGACAACAGGTGAGGACGACTTCTTCCCGAGGTTGCGAAGAGGACGACGAATAGGCAACACCTTCTACTTTAATGAATTAAAATAACTAAATCGTGTCTCTTCTAAGTCTCCTTTGCTCCAGAGAATAAATATTGAGCCTTTTAAAGTCTGACAACATAATCTGCATCTTGGACATCACTTACCAACCTAGTAATGCTCCTTCGAACACGTTCTAAAAAGGTGATATCTTTCTTTAGCCTCCTGCGACCTGGCATGCAATAAAATGGATGTTTTGCTTTTCTTTCTGTTGTGACAGATTTTATTTTAGCAAGCAAGACCTGGACTGGAATTATAAAGGAGGAATAGGAAATCACTTTTTAACTTTGAGAATTCGGAAACGGTAGTTTATTTGTTTACAATATGGCAAAGACTACGAGTCAAGTTGGAATTCGGCGCTTTCGCGGTTGTTTTGATTTTCACATTGTTTTTTTCTTTTTTAATATTGTTCTAGGATTTTTATACAAGTTTGATCTCTTTTCTTACGTTATAAGTAATTAATAAAATTTTTTGTTTATCTATTTTTCCTGTAAGTATCGCATAGTTCTACTATATTTATGCCCTCAACATACATTCAAATACATACATTCAAATGGATGTGCCCCCCAGAAAAATTTAAAAATTCAAATTTATTAATTTTTTTGAAGAACATCACATTTAATGCCCAATTGTTCAGAAAAACTAAAAGTTGAGAGAATATGTGTGTTTTATTTTGCTCGGGTCTCAGGGGGTTACATAAAGAGATTAAAATCGAACATCATACTCCTAAGCACCAACTCACCACCCAAAACTGAACAGCATATAAAAAGCAATAAACAAAAATTAACAGTTAGAAAAAATATATGTAAGGTAAATGACCCGGTAGTGGACACAGTTAAGAATATTTTCGTGCTCCTTTACGTGGAAAAAATTTTTCCAGGGACTTACATCAATATTTGCACATTTAGCTTAATCGCCAACTATTTCTCTAAAAATCAGTTACCTATAAAATATCATTTAATGAAAAATTAGGATTTTTACGTCAAATTTACTAAACGCTTCATTTGTATCTATAGTGGACATTTATAAGCCACGTATTTGCATTAGCAGTGGTCAGAAATGAATATCATCTATTTTATGCTGTTAACTTGGAGAAATAATTTTAAAAATGACTAAGGGACCCTTCATAAATGATGTCACGCTTTTTCCCCATACATTTTCCCCAAATCCCTAACCTTCTTATGGATCGGTTTTAGTAAAGAGCAGCAAATGTGACCGTTGTGGAGGCAGCTATAAAATGTTATGATCCGTGCTTGCATAGATGCTCCACGCCAACTTTAGTTCTATTAACCAGCACTAGGGATCGTTCGCTATAGGTTCTGATAATTTCATTTAAGTTTAATGTTACATTCGTTTTTTTAGGAGCTTAAAGATCTAAGTGTCCACTACTAGAGCAGTGTCCACTACCGGGTCATTTATCTTATATAAATAAAAATAAAATCAAAGATAAGTTCATTGGTGTTTATGCTCAGTCACAACCCGGCGGAAAATTACGCAACTTCCAAACGTTTATACAAGCCAAGTGTCAAATTTTCAAATTGTGATAATATTGCATGTTGCCTGTGTTCACAACTAAGTTTAATTCAGTTGGTGCGTCCCCCCCCCCTCGCGTCCCCGGCAATTCTAGAAGTACATCGAACACATCTAAAAATAAATTATAGCATGATTAATACAATAAGAAGCAATGGGAACAAAAGCACTGAATTTCAAGTGCAATTGAGCAGGGAACTCCAGGTAATTGCATGATAACACGCTTCCTTACATTGATTGATGATTTGCTGGTTGGGTTAGCCTCCTCATCTGGGATGTTTACTTGAACATCCAATTTGTACGGGTTGGAAGGTTACGCCAGTGAGCTGAATTTTATAAATTGAAGTCGGAAATTCACAACACCTGCGCAATATTTCCTAAAAATATCTTAACCTTTTACCTGTCACGTCGGGTCATGTTGACCCAGGTACAATTTTAATTTCCTTTCTATGCTTTTTATATGTTACATATTCTTACATGATACTGAAATTTAAACACAATGTTTTACTTTTTTTATACCCAATTTACTAAATTTTTAATTCGAGTCTATATGACCCGACGCTACGTTACGACTTGTGTGATGTCTTGATAGGTGACAGCTTAAGGGTTAATATCCTTTTCTCAGCGTAGAACTTCGATATAGAAGAGTTTGTTTTTGAAGTATAAATATCATGCAAAGCAGAAGTATTGTTTCCCATTTTTGTAAATACGTTTTGTATTATGTATAATGTTTTTTATTGAAAGTATAGAGTAATTTTATTTTTAAATTAAGAGTGAATGTTGTCCCTTAGAAGCATTCCTTTGAACACTTGTTGACAATGTCAGCGCCGAGTTGTAATTGCTGTTTAAAGTGTAGTAATTGATTCAAGGCACTTTAGGTCAAGGATAAAAGCTGTTCCTAGTCTTATTAACCAAGTCTTTGTTTCACTGTGCAACATGAAAAATGTCCTTTAGATGAAAACGTCTCTTTCTTATGTATTTTTGGCTGAAAATTGCGAATCTGCAATTATTTTTTGCCTACCACGTACCATTTTCTCAAAATCTCACATTTTAGCTTTTTACCTATTTTCTGGATAAATGTGCATATTTTCATAATTTATCGACTTAATTTATTATAAATTATATCTTTCTCATTGACAGTGAGAGTTTGACATTTCTCGTTGCCATTTTAGAGACCTTTTTTAATTAGCTTGGGTTACTTTAGCGACATTTTTGATAACACAAGCTTTATGTACTTTCTCGAAGTTTCGAGTCATTTGCAGGACGACAAAAGCATTTTGTGGACGATTTTGCGGAGAAAGAAGAAATAGTATACTGCTGGGATGTGAATGTACTAATTTCAAGCATTAGGAGATGAGCACAATTCAGCAGAGTGGCGCTTGTTTATCAGTGCTCCTCTATCTAAGTATTTTTTCCCTATTTATTCCTGTAGCATACTCTGCAAACAGAAAGGAAATTTCAAAATTGTGAGTGGCAAAAGCATATCAAATGAGCCACTTGTAAATCTACAATGTGCCTTTTTTCCACAATCGCATTAAACTAGGTTTATCGAGATATTTGTAAAAGCTCTGGACAGAGAGGGAGTGACTTTCTTGCATCTCAGGAAGAAATTCAAAAATTTAAGTGAGGGAAAAGTAAAAAATAAAAAAAGGATTTTTATTGACCCACAACTTAAGGAAGTCCTTTCATGATGAAGAGTATAAAAACAAACAGCTAGAAGCCGAAAAATCAGCCTCGCTGGCCTTTAAATCAGTGCGCTTACGTTTCCTTGGAAATGAGAACACTGAAAATTACGAAGATCTTCTTGGTGACATGATAAAATGCTTTTGTATTATAGGTTGCCATATGTTACTAAAACTACACTTTTTGGACTCCCATATGGGCTTCTTTCCTCAAAAATTTGGCTCAATCAATGATGAGCATGGGGAAGGTTTCATCAGGGACATCTCTGTGTTTGAACAGCGCTTCAGCGGTCGATGGAATGGAAGTATACGAATTGAATATTGCTAATCCGTTGTCAGGGCACACCAACAGATGCCCACAAGATGAAACAGCCAAAAAAAAATATATCATTTCAGTGTTTGTGTTTTCAATAAGTAAGCCCCAGTTACGTTCTTCATAGCAAAATTGTATAAATATGATAAGTGGGTCTCCAGCAAAAACGGTACGTGATGGACCATTTTGGTTTCGATATTTGAATCAAGCAACTTTTGTTTATATAGTATCACATAGTTTCATCTAAAGGACAAAAAAAAAAAGTTAAAATTTGTTGCACAGTGTTTTTTGACTCTGAAAAAGCACTTAGTTTTGCTCGTTTTTATTTTTCGATGCTTCTATCTATCGATATTTGACAGCAGTCGTTGGTACCCCTTCACCACAGTATTGCCCCAAGTGTACCATTATTATTATTTTTACTTTTCACATAACAATTAACGCCCGGGAATTTTTGCGAGTGTGTGTGGAGTAGGGGGTATATTCTCTTTACGTATAATATTTAAAGAAACAACAAAACACATAAACTTTTAAGAAGTCCTAAAGTTTGTCTTTTCTATCCGAAAGTGTAAAAAATTAAACAGCTTGTGTATAGATGGACACCGAACGAAGACTTGTGCTGATGCTGATTAGTTTTTGGTGCGAATCTCTCCAAGGAAATCAAGCGTTTTATAGTTCAGCGTGTTTGTTATATTTGAAGTAAAATTTTTTAAAATGGGGTATACAGGTAGCTCTCGATGTAAACTGATGCTGATTAAATTTCAGCGCCACTCGTTCAAAGGGGAGGATGAGGGCTTCGTTCATAGTTAAAAGAAAAAAAGAATGATGTGAATGGTGCAGAAAAAACTTTCGTGAAAATCATATCATAATAATTTATTTTATGATAATAAAATTATGGTTTTCGCAAGTCTCTTAAGCTTTTATATTATGTAAATGATACACATTAGTAAGCTGCTATGTATATTTTCTCTTATAATGCAAAACGTATTTCTCCTGAAATTGCATACATACTGTCTAATTTTCTTAGCAAAGACTTTCCTCGAATTTGTGCATGCGTTCGGTCTGCTTCTATTATTTCATCGAAATAGGGGGGAGCGGGAATAGAGATTAGGAAATGCTTAGTTTTTATGAAGAGTAATAAACTCTGGGGTTTTTTTCTCTCTTTTTTGTTAAAGGTTCAAATTGGAAATAAAATATATCATCATCGTGGAAAAGCAAGAAATGAGAGCATAAAGTATAATTTCGAAAAGTGCCCATCTCAGCGTATCCTCCCTTTTGCCTAATAGAATCTCCCCGACGGACAGTCTCGGCTTTCCTAAACGAACAGTATGTTCGATACATATAAACCTTTATTATTATTATTATTATTTTAATGTAATCTCTAAATATAACATAAATTACGTTTTTAAGTATCAACACATTGCGTGTTTTGTCGCTTTTATACAACTCTAAGTCGCCAAATTGATGCTAAAGATATGGTTTTTGCTACCCCACATCAACATTTCATCACTATTCCATTCCTTTCCTAATGCAACTCGGCAGCTAATTTACAAAATGTTTTTTTACAATTTCTCACGCTTGTCAAATCTTCGTCGAATTTTATGATTTCAGCTTTGGGAACTTTTATTGCCTAAGTGGTGCAAAGTTTCAGAATACCTCGAATACTTAGGCAATGTATCATAAGATCGCATATTAAGTTGCGAAAAGATTAACAACAGAACTAAAAACATTCCGTTCTGATACTTGCCATTTCCGAAGCATTTGTTCCCAGATCTGTTAATGAACTACCATGTAAAAGTAAGATTTTATCATTACTCTAACCTGCTTTTCTTGTATTTGGAAAGCTGCTCTATTCGCAAAAGAATAAAAGCAGGCTATGTCAATTGCTATACCGTAAATGTTAAGCTGAAGAATTTAATTCATGAAAAATGGAACAAATATCTGATAAAATTGCAATTCCTTTCTCATGCACATGTGCCTTTTTACTTGCTGTAGGTTTTATTTTGTCAAAAGAATGCTTATGCAGTTTGAATTTACCACTTTTCAACGCCATAATACGTTAGATTTTTTTTTTCGATTATTAATGCAGATAACTTATTAAGGTATGTGACTAACCCAAAAATAATTGTTTTGGCGAAATTTTTCGAATTTTTTTTATGTATTCATTTTATAGCATAAACATTTAGGAGTACAAAAATGCTTCATTTTTGTTTTTACGATAATTAGAAGCAAAGATATAGTGTAATTACTACACCAGAAGTCAAACTTTTGCTACTAGAAGTGTGTATTTAAACGTGTTTCCTGATAAATTTTGTGTTTCGCGATATTTTTCTCTACGATAGACAGCACTAAAAAGAATCTTTTGGAGACATTGAATAAAAATTTTGAGGAAGTGTTTTATTCAGTTCTACCTATGTTATGAACTAAAATCTAACATATATAGCAATTTCTTTTTTTATTTTCTTTTTTGTGAAAAAATACCGTTTGTATTTTTTTAAAAAGTGAGGTTTGGCACAAAATATCCATTATTTCAAAAACTTTTCAAACTATTGTAAATCTTTTAGTTTCATAACACAGATAAAGATGTTATTTATGTCTTGTATAAATATTATTGAAATATATTTAACAGAATTTTGAGTAGAAGGTTTTCCGTAACTACACATTTTCGCTTAAATTTTACAAAAAATTGCCAATATTTCCAAAATCGATGATAAACTTATAGAAAATACATTTAAGTTATTAGTTTTATGTCGAATTTCAATTAAAAACATGTGCTATTAATTGAAAATTCATATATTTGAAAAAAAAAAAAGTGCTCCGAAGGTAGTCACATACCTTAATAATCAAAATGGCATTTAGATAAAATTGATGAAGTTTGAATTCTTGCAATGGGCTAGAGCAGAAATGGCGAACCTTTTACGAATGGTGCGTCAGGTAAATCACTATTTACTATTTTCAGGTGTCCAATTTGCGCTTAAGATAGTCTCTAGCCCAGAGGTGGCGAACCTATGGCACGCGTGCCAGTAGGTGGCACGGAGCACGCATTTCAGTGGCACACCCACAGGTGCGTATTAAATCATTTTCATGCACTCACATACACTGAAAACATTTCTAAAAAATAAAAAAAGAGAGAGAGAGAGAGAGAAAAAGAACATAAAAAAGGGGGGGCTTTTAAGACTAGCGCCCAATTTGCAAAAATGGATGATTTTCAAAGATGATTTTTAACACAGGCACACTGGACACCTGAAAATGGTAAATAGTGATTTAACTGACACACCAATCGTAAAATGTTCGCCATTTCTGCATGTCCTCATTGAAATTCCAAAAACGAGTGTGCGAGATTCCGAACAAATGTGGTGTTATCTTAAGTTCTCAGGTGAATTATCTCGGGAGTACACGACTGTGAGATAACTGCGAATGAGATGTAAGGCATACGTCAACCATTTTACGTGCAGTCCCGGCTGTAAAACAATCCTCTGGGAGAGGAGACGCACGTCGGTCGACGGATCCTTTCGCCTCCGGTGGGAAGGGATATTAATATTTTGCAAAGAGATGCAGGAAATTGCTTCCTTTTGTCTCAATAAAAATTAGAATGCTTCTTAATGGCTTCAAAACACGAATAAATATCCGCGGATGACGGGAGGAATTCCATGGCGTTGTACTCTTCGAATGCAATGAAAGATCCTCCTGTTAAAACGGCATGAGGATTGTACTAGCGATGAAGAACGAAAAAGCTGCAGGACCAGACATACCTTAAAGAAAGCACTCCTTAGCAAAAGGCAGTTCCGGATCTTGGAGTTTTCCGAGGCGGGGCAAAGCTTTAAAATGCCGCCCCTCCATCCCAATTATTGCTAATATTTCACATAACTTTTATGCGTTTTCCGTTCTTTTTGAGGATTTTCCACTTTTGCGTCACTGATAAACCCATAAAACTTTCGTTAATGTTCCCACGGCATGTCCCTTTCAACTCAAGATTAGGGGGTAGAGCCATTTATGAAATTTTTACAGTTAAAGGGGGCCCGGAGGAGAACCCCCGGGAAAATTTTGAAAACTATATGCAAACTGGTGCATTTTGAATCCTTAGGATTCGTATGTGGTACTTCAAAAATATCAGGAAAAAAGGCAAACAAAAACTTTTTAAAATTTACACGCTTTTGCTCATAAAAATATTCATAAAAATGCAGAAAATAATTGACTTTTTTCATTTTAGGGGGAAGGATCCCCGCTACCCATACCAAAGAGCAATGTGTCTGCCTTCTCAACCGACACTGACAACCTCCCCCCCCCCCCCTCTTGTTAAAAGGATACTTTGAAAATTTGTAAAGGAAAAAATATTGTATTGTTTGAGCATAGCGTGATTTATACGTATTGCACAATTACAAGGAGAAAAACCTTGAAATTAAAATTTTAAATTTTGACATTGCAAAATTTGCCGCCCTCTAACATCAATTTTAGAGTTTCCTACAGTTTATACAAATAAATAATTCTATTAATCGGTTTCAATCGTTAGCAAAACAGCTGATCGCTGATCAAATCGGAGCGCCAAACTGGGATTTAAATTCTCTTCCCAAAGTTAAATTTTCTTAATTAAATATTTTTTTCTTCTTTTCTTTTCTTTCTCTCTTCTTTTTATTTTTATGTGCATCACAGCTGAATTTGCCGCTCCCCCGAAGTTCCGGCCGGGGCATGGGCCCCGGCTTGCTCCACCCTAGATCCGGCACTGGCAAAAGGGGACCTATAATGGACTTCAGGGGGAACTAGACTTTTTCTTTCTTCTTGTCCTTGACACTTTATTTTGATGCCAACAGCGCAGCGGAAACCTAGCTTGTTTAAAGCATCCTCTTCCCCCTTCTGCCCGTCCTCATAACTTTATAAACATGAATTTCTTTCTTTCTAATGGGGCTGTAATCTTTTGCAGAACTTGTGCATTCCCCGTAAATCGGCATCCATTCTTTCAAGTGGCATTACTGTCGGCGGATGCCATTACCTCTTTGAGAATTTTTGACGCTCAGTTTCCCCCTAGATGGCGGCAGCTGAGCTCTAAATGATGCGAAACTGCACTATAAATTTGATTTAGGCGAGAGTATCCGCGCCAAACGGATACTCAAGGGATCTTTAACATGCAGCATATTCAAACGACATGGGCGCTGTCGATGTTCTGCATCTTGAAAAATCCCCCGACTTGGGCCAGGTTTGATCCTGCGAACTTTGACGTACGAGGCCTGCGCCTTACCACTACACTCAGACATAGAGCTCTCACTTTCGACGATCCTTCAATCGTGAAAAAAAATTCGTCATTTGCAACGATTCTTTCCTCACGCGATCACGTGACTTAAAAAAGCTACGACACAAATTTCGCCAATTTGACGAATGGTTTACTGGGAGCATTTTTCACGAAGCCATTTCGTCAAATGCGACGAAAGTTTCGTGAGATTTGAGCATGCATTTCTGAGAATGTACGAAACCTTGCCGGCTGTAACATGAATATTTCTACTCAACTTTTATTGTTTTTTACGTACATAAATAAAGTTGTCAATTTGTAACTACTGTCATGGACCCTACTATTTGAAGACCGGCCGCAGTGATGGTAATGTTGTAAGACCAGGGATTAAAAAAAGGGGGGGGGGAGCTTGTCCATGTGCGTCTGAAGTAGACGTGATGTTGTCAGCAAAACATTTTTGAAACAGATAATATAAGGGCTTCGTTAGACTCAGGAGCAGCGCGCCCCTATTCCTCCCCACCAGACTT
Organism: Octonoba sinensis; assembly: GCA_038502835.1. Classification (NCBI taxonomy): domain Eukaryota; kingdom Metazoa; phylum Arthropoda; class Arachnida; order Araneae; family Uloboridae; genus Octonoba; species Octonoba sinensis. Next base: position 82,898,061 of record CM076605.1, on the reverse strand, counting down.
TAAAACGGAGAAAAAAAGTGGGAAAAAAGATTGAGATTTTTAAGTAAATTCGATTATTATGTTAAATTTAATGTTCAGTTTTAAAACCAAAGAGAAAATTAATCTTTTATCATGTTGAAAATCAGAAAAAATGTTTAAAATGAAGGTGCTTAGAGTCTTATATTTTGTAAAACACTCCTCTGATAGAGGACGTCAGCTTCTTTTTGTTGACACACAAAAATATTGTTTATATTTTTCCGTACCTGCTAAGATGAGCCTTAAGCGCTTCAAAAATTAATGTAGCTCTGCGGCTGGTGACAAAAATCGTGACCAAATTGCTCACGCACTGATGACGGGTTAAAAGGGGATGATAAGGAAGTCTAGTTGCACGAAAGGGGGCGACTGGAGAAAAGTTTGTGAAACTCTCATTTAAATTAATAACAGTCTCCGGACTGCCCTTTCCTATTTTTGTACGTTACAGTTCGTTACGACATCAAGAGATCCTTGCGCAATCTGTGCAAATGCCAGAGAATGTTCGAAAAGAGGTCAACGGAAGGAATAGGGGGCGGGAAGGGGAACGATGCTTTCACTTTTTCCTCGCCCTGAGGGCACAGGTGGGCTCTCCCCACCCGCAGCACACTTGTTCCAGTTCCACCTGCGGAGGTTTCGCCAGATTGATTCTTCAACTAATGGTCAAAGTGGCGTGCGTTTTTGTTTGAGTCTGCCGCGAAAGTGGTTTTTTTTCTCTGTTGTGATCTAATTTTTGTGGGCCAGGCTCTTTCTTCCGGCTTCCCGAGCAATTGATTTCGATCGAAGGGTGACTTTGAAATGCATCCTTTGATTCGTTGAGCTGATTTTGCGAACCGAATGTAAACACTGGTTTTGCACTGGAAAGCGATCGGTTCTGAACAGACACTGGTAAACTAATTCAAATGTTTTTTTTTTTTTTTTTTTTTAAATATTTGAAATAATAACGTCATTCAATTACCGCGTAATTACAGATGAAGGATATTATAATTTTTTGTTAATTCCTGTCAAATCGATATATCTCAATCGTGTCAAGACCATGGAAACTGTCGAAGTGATTAAAGTTTAAGTAGGCCACCATCATAAGGACCGTCCATAAATGACGTCATGATTTCCCACCATATATATTTTACCCCCTCTCCCATTGTCACAAAATGTCACACTTCAACATACTTCCCTTTGTCACATGCCACACTATGTTGCACGAGCATGATGTCACACTTTTTGTTACCCCCTCACCTTCCTTTGTCACAATTTCCCGAACCCCCCCTCGAAGCATGACATCATTTATGACTAATCCCATAAGTGAAATTCTACCCTTTTCTGCAGACAGGGGTGGGGGCGTGCGCTTATGTACGTGCGTACGAAGTTATACCCATGAAATTCTATTTATTCCTACGAATTTTTTAAATTAACTTTATTTTTATTTACTACATTCCTGTCAGATCAGCTGCATAGTGCAATGCTGCCAGTTCGAAAGATCGATATGTGTTGCCGTTGCCAATACGGGGAACGTCAAACATTGAATTAATAAGTGCCAAAATTTTGAAAGATAATAATAAAACATTACATTATTTGAAACATAATTGAATGAAAATGGCTTGTAATTTTCTTACGGTATCCACATTGGTTAATTATCTATTAAAACTAGAATTCGCTCAACAATCGAAATTTGACAGTAATTATTAAATTCAGCATTGAAAATATTATGCTGATTATATAATTTTGCAAGTATTATTCATCGAGTTTGGAGAAAAAAACGTCGAGTTTATTTTGATCATCATCATTTAAAGCGAAATTATTGTAAATCATTGTCGCAGCAGGTCCAATCGCGCCCATAAATGTAGCCGCTTGTGCTTCTGCCGATTTCGCATTAAGTGGCAGTTGAATAAAATTTAAATGTTTACTTCCACACACTATTTTCTTTTTTCATTCCATTGTTTCCGAGAAGCCTTCCCTCAAACCCTTATTGTAATTGCTTTTAATATTACTGCTTAATGACAACAAACTCTTTTTAACAATGAGTGCTATATATATTACCTAATCATTTACTCAACCAGGACAGGTTACCGTCTGCTATCTATACCAATATAACATTACAATTATAAATGAGGCTTCTCTGACAAAAGAAAATGGGAAATAATTAACTAATAATAAATTGTTCCTAAATTTTTTTAACTGATATCACTAAAACTCGTCAGTAGCTACTAAACAAAAAAATAGAAAAACAGAGGAAAATGGTTCTTAATTGTTTTGTCTTTGCCTATTTATAGATAAATAGATAGATAAAAACTGCTACTTTTTGCGATCACTGGAAGGCACTTCCTGCGAAGCTGCGAATCGATGCAGAGAAGACAGTTTTACGGAGACATCGCCCTGTCGGCACTTTATGACATCGTATCCGTTCACTCTTCTTTTCATTCTTTCTGTTTTATGTTGAATGTATTTCGAGAAAAGACGCAGTTATAAATTTAAAATACAAACAACGAATCGTTTATTGTCATTAAAACCACACGTGGCAAGCAAGCCGAATTAATATTTGATTTTATATAAAAAATTATGTATCAAATTTCGTATTAGAAATATATAAGTTGCCGGCCGGGTAGCGTTGTGGCAAGGCACTGGCCTAGTACGCCCAAGCTCACAGGATCAAACCTGGCCCCAAGTCGATGGATTTTCAAGATGCAGAAAATGCCCTTTTCGTACGATTATGCAGCATGTTAAAGATTCCTTGAATATCGTTTGGCGTGGATACTCTCACGTAAATTAAATTCCAATTGCAGTTTCGCATCATTTAGAGCTCAGGTGCCGCCATCTAGGGGAAACTGAGCGTCAAAATTCTCAAAGTGGTAATGGCATCAGCCGATTGTAGCGCTACTTGAAAGAATGGATGCCGGTTTCCGGGGAAGGCACTAGGCTTGCAAAGGTTAGTGGCCATGTGCAGCCCCATTAGAAAGAAAAGAAGAAATATATAAGTGATAATTTTACATGAAATGCGCAGATAATTGTAAAATGAAGACCAATTAAAGACGAATGCATAATTTTTTTTCATTCTTTAGTAGTTTGGACAACTTACATACCACAGTCCATACCACATAAATTGCCCCGCCCATTTATCAGAAACAAATTTTTCCACTCATCAAATAAATAATCATAGCTTTTTTTAGCCTACTTTCCCGTAAAAGTAAAAATAAATAAAGTGTGAAAGAAGACTTTATCGTAAAATTATCGTTGAAAATAAAGAAAAGTCAAAAATAAGTGAAGTAATTCAATAAAGATTGAGAAACAAAATATTTGAAAATAGAGTTTTGAGATCTGGAAAATGTGTGTGTCGGCCGGTCTGTCTGTCTGTCGGCCGTGAATGAATGAATAAATGAGTGAATGAATGAATGAACGATTAAATGAGTGAATGAATGAGTGAATAAATGAAAAAATAACAAAATGAATGTATAAATAAATGAATGAGTGAAAGAATGAATGAATAAATGACTGAATAAATGAAAAAATAACAAAATGAATGTATAAATACATGAATGAGTAAATAATGGAATGAATAAATGAGTGAATAAATGAAAAAATAACAAAATGAATGTATAAATACATGAATGAGTAAATAATGGAATGAATAAATGAGTGACTAAATGAAAAAATAACAAAATGAATGTATAAATACATGAATGAGTAAATAATGGAATGAATAAATGAAAAAAAAAAAATGAATGTATAAATACATGAATGAGTAAATAATGGAATGAATAAATGAGTGAATAAATGAAAAAATAACAAAATGAATGTATAAATACATGAATGAGTAAATAATTGAGTGAATGAAAATGTCAACCGTTGGGGGGAAAAGAGTGTATTTGAAGTAATTAAGAACTAAAGGCTAAATGAGAAACAGATAGCTTGATTGTAATTTTGAAGTTGGGAGTATACGTTAAAGTAGGCTCGTATAGTTCGTGCTTAATGTAAAAATAGGTGTGCAAAGATTTTATAATCATCTGACGACCAGTACATCAAAAGGTAAAACAGTCCTACGACGAAACGTCCAAGTAGTTATGATTTACACCGCTCTCGGAACAGGAAAATCAACATTTCCTTCAAGGCCATATCACAAATTAATATTAATCGAAAGAACATATCTCGGGCATGTGGTGAATGGTGACGACACAGACACAATGCAGGAATGCAGCAGGATTCACCTGCACATTGGGGAAGCTCTTTTCCCCCAACGACCCCATTCCATCCCACCTCTTTCCCTCTTTTCGAGCGATTAGAACTTCTTCCGCGGAAGTGAATAAAACAAAATGGCATTTGTGATATTAAAAAATGATCGTAAAACGTATCCAAGTGAAAGCGAAAGCGACGTTCGATTGCTGATTGTTCGGTTCGTTCTTTTTTAGCGACTTTCCCAGAATTTCAAAGTATTTTGCTTTTTCGAAAGATGATAACTGGATTTTCGTGCTCTAATAACCTAGTTTTGTTTTCAGCTTCGACAATTTAATTAGTTTAAAGGGTGAAAATGGAAAGGAAGTAATTATTGAACCACTTGTTGATCGAAATATACTCTGTTGTTCTTCAACATTTTTCGTTGTTGCCAGTTCGATTGCGACAAACCTTTCTCCGACGATGTTTCTTTTCATAGCTGGAAGTGAAATGAATTGAGATAGTGTTGAAATAAAGTAATCCCATTAAAAATTTACAGGAAATCTCAGTTTTTTGGCAAATTTAATCACACTTGTGAAAATTTTAAAGTTATTTTTACTAAGATAACAAACTTCATTTCCCCTTTTCCATTTTACTCTTATTAAATTTTATTAATTATCTATGTTTTAATTTATATTGTTGCACCCATTTCCGGCATTTTTTTAAACATTAGATCGAATATTCAAACGGAATTGGAAAGTAAAAGTAAACTAGATTTGACATAATTTGGTTTTGCTTCAAGCTGTCCAAAACAAAATTAAAAAACTTTACTTCTTGAAATGGTTTTTAATCGTGTCATCTAAGCTTCCACTTTGGCCAACATTTCTATTTTATGTTAAAAAGTAATTCAAACGATTTTTTAATCTGCAACCAATATGAAATTTTGCTCTTGGTGTTATTTAGATCTGTGCGAAGAATATACTTTTAAAATTCCAAGTAACTCTTAATTTGTCAACTCCTTTTCACTATCAAAAAGAGAAAGAGAGAGAGAGAACAAAGAAAAATAAAGATAGAAAGATTTCTATGTCTGTCTCATAGAAGTTCTTTTAATCGTTGACCCTATACCTGTAATTTTTCCTCTAATCAGCGGAAATTGCTTTTATGATTGCTTTTTGTTAGAATAAGAAGGAACCCATGCATTTTATTTATTTTACAATCTTTCTGCATCCCTTACAAGAATCAAACTTTTTTCATTTCGACCATTAAGTTTAATTGCAAAGTAAATAAGCAAGATTTGTTTTTATTTTCATGAAAATTGTATTTTGTAAACTTTTCAAAATATAAAGCAAACCTAAAATGATTAAATCATCTAAAATCTAAGCAGTCATTAATGAAGCAAACGGAAGCAGTTCTTAGCAATTAATCAGTAAAAGAAATAAGTTTTGCTTTTGAAACTTTTTTTTTTAATTTAAAAAGAATAAAAAGCAAAATACAATAGTGTGTGCAAAAATTACACAATGGATTCTTTTACTTTGGATGTTCTTAGAATAAACCAATTGATGTATTTCTCAGAAAAGCAAGTCGTTGATGCCTAGGCCTAGCCCAATAAAACAGAGACATAGAAGTAACTAATATGTCGGCAAAAAAAAATTTACAACTTTTTCTGCTTAAGACCAATCACATGTGTTAAGTACATTGAAAAAATTTCTTCGTTCTATGTAATTTGAATACTATAAGTATTCATATTTCATATGAAAAGGTTAATTTGGTCTAGAAAATCTTTCGGAATGCCTTATACCTTACATGCTGATTCGAATTAAAAGGTTTCGGCAAACACCAGACTAAAGCAATTTTGCTTTGACACTTTATATGAGAAGTAAAAACTAGTGCTATTATGCATCAAGCAATTGAAACTATAAAATCAAAATTGCAAAAAGTATTGCATGCAAGTATTTCTAAATGACACACAATCCCTTTTTCAATGTAGAAAAATATCTTGGGCGTCCGATAACAAAAGAACACACGTATGTACTACTTTTAAAATTTTGTGCTGCTACAATAATTTTAATTTTACTATTCAACCTTTGGATAAAATTGCCAATACGGAACTGAGCTTCACTGCAACAACGCAGCTATTGCGAGAAAAATTACATTACAAGTAAAATCTTCCGATACCGTGCTGTGTGAATCTTCAATACGTCCTCAATTCATGGTTCAAGGACTAACCACCCTCCCCCTTCTCTTGCACAGTAAAAGAAAAAAAAAATAAGAAGTTCCGTCTAGAACTATACGAGCCTACTTTCCCGTATACGCCAACTTCAAACTTATAATCTAGCTATCTCTCTCTTTTTTTCTCATTTAGCTTTCTTAATTACTTCAAATATATCTTTTTCAACGATTGATACGTTCCATTCACTCACTCATTCATTTACTCATTGGTGTATTTATTCACTCATTCATTCATTCATTTACTCATTCATGTATTTATGCACGCATTCGTTCATTTACTCATTCATGTATTTATTCACTCATTCATTCATTCATTCATGTACTTATTTACTCACTTTATTCATTCATTTACTCATTCATGTATTTATTTACTCATTCATTCATTCATTTACTCATTCGTGTATTTATTTACTCATTCATTCAAAAATATCCTTAAAAATCCCAATCAAAAAATTTCACAGGAAAATAGGCTCGTTTAATTCTGGTTGAAGTTTGTATCTGTACATGTTCTTTCTACCTCGTAACATCTTTCCGATAAAGTTTGTTCCAAGCAAATCCGTCTATTAGATTAGGATTTATATAGGATTGAAATTTCCCCGTAGGCCCTTTGTTAATTTTTTTAACTGTTCAAAAATGATTATGTCGACGCATAGTAAATACTAGCAAGAGACAAAGTTTCTTCGTAAAATTATTTTTTTATAGTTTGAATTTTATTAATAGAATTATTAATAATATTTATCATAGAAGCATTATGAACTGTGATACGTATTTACCCATATTGTGGTTTATTTTTTCGTTGAAAATTCAACAATATTGCAGCGTTTCGAACCAGTCCTTTCGCTGCAAAATGTTTTTCGTTTAGTTGCCACCCTTTTTGATGTTACTCAACACGATTTTTAGTATTCAGTTGGTGTAAAGGTGAAAATTATTTATTATTGATATATTTTATTTTTTTTTATGTGTCTGTCTAAAAAAATATAGGCAGTAATGTTTCTCAGCACATGAAATGTGTTAACTAAGTTATCGAAATTTCATTACGATGCTTATTTCTATAAAAATAGGATAAATGAGCAATCTACTCTATTAAAATCTGCCCGTATCTTTCTGTCCGTATGTGTGTGTCTGTCAACTCATCTCCTTGAGAACGGCAGACTGTGCGACGTCGAGCAAATCGTCGGATTCGGAATTTTCCGGGGAAGCCATATCGGCAGGTCTCATCCGCGTGGGGCTTTAACTAGCAGACATATCAATTATAAACGCAATTTTTTCACCCGTTTTAATTTATTTTTCAATTGTTGCCGTCGTCTCCAACAAAAAGACTCGACTTTTTTGGGAGTATTATCATTACTCAAGCTAAGATTTCTAGGGGCTGTTGTCCTTATTCTAAAGAGGCTTTTCTTTTAGCCCGTGCAACACCGGGCGACGCCATCTAGTCGTAATGAATTTTTGATGTGTAGATGAGTTTACGAAAATCCTATGCTAAAAAGACATTCTGCTATCTGTATTCTTTTAGACAGACACATAGAAAAATTTAAAATACATCAAAAAATGAATAATCTCCAACTGAACACCAAAAAATTTTAGAGTACGTTTTCTATTTTATTACCTCCTTGACGTGGCTTTGTTCTGTATTTTCCTAGTCACATATGAATATATTGTAACGTATTTTAAAACCACATTGGAACTTCTAAAGTGCAACTTGCTGTGACTATTACTATGATACGTTACGCTTGCTCTCTCGTAAAATTCCCGTTTAAAAAAAGAAGAAAAATGCTGAAAAGAGACAGTCACAGTTACGTGCATCGACTAAATATTTTCAATTAAGTCGATCAGTTATCCCTGGAAAAACCGTATCGTAAATGTTTGAGTCACGTCTAGCATTGCAGGAAATTAGAAATTTCACTTGCCTTGCCTAAAGGAAAGAATTTTTGCGAAAGTCTTTTCTAGTTATTATGTTTTTCTGCTATTGCTGATTGCGAAGTTGAGACATAATACATTCTTTGTACATTAACTCTTAAATATTTTCAACATGACTTAAAGCTCGCATATGTTTTACGTCCGATGCGAGAGTTATAACTAGAGAGAAAAGAAGTGAAAGTGCCAGTAAATATAAAATTAACACTAGATTTAATAGACCAATCATTTTGACTGTTTCGAAGCTTCCATTTTGCCACATTTGTAACTAATTATAGTACAACTTACAATTGCATTGGCTTTTCCTAATATACGGTACATAGGACAAGTTAATGTGTCTGAAAATTTTATTATAATAAGTAACAACTTGGTGTACAATGAACGTTTAGAAATGGTTGAAAAGGGCCTGGTCTAGTGTTTAGTTGGTTTGTTAAATATAAAATTAAGTATGTCAGGTAACTCCACATTATTTTTTTACACGTAAGTGACTAAATTTGCAGATAATATTATGGGAAATATCATTTTTTTTATTTTTAAAAGAATAATTTTAGCTTCATGAAACTAAAAAAAAAAGCACCGCATTAAAGTTGGGGTGTTTTTATCTGACAATTTTATCTCCGTTTCTTATTTCTATTTTTTAATGTATTAATATAATAAATGTTGCGTAATCTCTTGCAATACCATATCATCGGCTTTTGAATCAACACTAACCTAGTAATTCTATGTGATCAATCAAAGTCATACACTATGCTGTGGAAAAAATATTTTAGCATTATTTTGGCGTTTATTTCAATAAATAAACCATATAAAAGTCATAAATTTTACATAAGAACTTATTATCCTAAGTGGTTTTTAAACTTTTATTATTATTTTATTTACGATAATGATTTAAAGTTTATTGAGACATGTTTTTTGAGCATACGAATATGAAACCCTTCGTACAGTTAATTATTAAAACTTAAATAAAACAAAATTTTCCCTATCTTTAAAGCGCTTGTAATTCAAGCTCTTAAGGGGAGGAAAACGCGTTTTCCAGACGAAACAAATTTTATAAATAGCTAAACGGCAATATCAACAAAATTATACACTAACTAAAAGAACACATTTCTATGCATTCAACCGACTGATAGCTTTATACAGATAGTTAAAAAACAACAAAGGCGATACAATCTGGAGAGATGAAATGTGTGTGTTCCAGTTTCCAGTTCTGTTAGCAGAATACATTATTTCGTGGATACTTTCTAATTTATAGTTTAACATTTTAAACAAATAAAATTGTTCTGTCCTCATTAAAGGAATTGTATATTGCAACCATTGCAATTTTGGATTTTATTTTAAACTTACTTCTTAATTAATTTATTTATAAGAGAAAGCAACGTTTTTTTAACATTTGATGTAACTACTAAACCAAACAAAAATTATTTCAGTAAAACTCCTCTGAACGGACACTCTTCAAAGGCGGACACCTATCAAATGCGGACGGTTTTTAATTCCCCAGCCGCAAATCATTGTGCTTAAAAATAATCCACCTTTTTTTCAGGCACCTCTCAATTCGGGACATATATTTTTGTCCTGTTGATGTTCACTATAGAGGACTTTTACTGTATTAAGTCTAGAGTAAATGCAGGATTAGCAAAAGTTTTGCTTTTAAATATTCACTACTAATTAGTACTGTAAAAACCGTTAGTCGTATAGCGGACACCAACGGAGCAAAAATATTTGTCCGTCATAGCGATGTAACCGCAAAAACGGTGTTTTTTTTTTAAATATTTGATTTTCTTTTGATTATTTCCCTCAATGTTACAGTAAAACTCGTCTATAGCGGGCACCAGTGGGACAACTCCGTAATAGATAGCTGTCGGCAAAAGAGGGTTTTATTTAGGCTGCTTTTCTGCCGGAGGATTAAAAACTGTCCGCATTTGAGAGGTGTCTGTTAGGAGGAGTTTAACTGTTTATCCTGTACAGCAATGCATTTTTATACAGTACTGCATATTCGTATACTGTATACTCCCCCTAACGGTCGCCGCTCAAATGCGGACACTCAAATGCGGTTAGTAGTGAATATTTAAAAAGTAAAACTTTCCTTTATCCTGCATTTACTCTAGACTTAATACATTACTCTAAAAGACTTAATACAGTTAAACTCCTCTATAGCGGACACCAGCGGGGCAGAAATATTTGTCCGTAATAAATAGGTGCCCATATACAATCCAACAATCAATACCCCTCTTCCGGACAGTTTTTAATTCCCCGGCAGCAAAGCATTGAGTCTAAAAATCCCCCTCTTTTCCGGACACCTATCTATTACGGACAAATATTTTTGTCACGCTGGTATCTGCTATAGAGAAGTTTTACTGTACATGTAAACACTAATTTTCAAGAGTTTCTGATCCATAAATCATAAGCCAATCAAACATGATGGTGGTAGTCGTCCACGCTTTTTTGTTCAGATATCATTCAATTAGTAAATGTTTTAGATTTTGAACTTCAAGGGTTGACTGTTTTCTCAGTGCAGCCGCGAGTCCGCCAATTTTCCGATTTTTTTCCCCCATAGTGTCCATTTACCAAACATTTCTTCAGAAACATATTTTTTTAGTTTAAGGTGCAATTAATCAATGTTTATTCAACACCAAATATATCAGTAATGTCTAGTACATCTATTTTCTTCTTTCTGTTTTTCGAAAAATTATTATGTCAATTTCTTTCTGTAGAAGAGTACCTCTAAAATCACAAGTTCACTATCATTAAAAATAATTTAACTTTGTGCAAGTAATCAGTAATAGAAATATAATTTCACGTTAATTTAAAGCACAAATGAGCATTAAAACGCAGACATATGTTTCGGGATTGCTTGGAATCCCTTTTTCAATGCGACAGGGAGCTTCTAGATGCAAAACATCCAAATGAAGCAGACAAAACAACAAAAACAAAGCTTATATAGCCTAAGAATTAACTGTAAACCAATGAGAATGAAGGCAGTGTGAAGTTGAAGTAGAAGTAGCAGGGAAGGCACCAATAAGAGAGCAACAAACGAATCCAGTTGAAAGTTCAGGAAGTAAAAAGGAATATCAATAAAAACAAAGAAAAAAGACGACATCATGCATAAAAATGTGAAAATACATGAAAATTGCAAAAATAATAAAATAAAATACAAAGAATAAAATGGAAATAAAATAAGTACAGAAAATACCAAAACAAAAAGCAAAACAAAGTACACATGTAAAGGAGGGGGAGGGGGAGAAAAAAATATTAAAAATAGACACAAAAAGGAAAACTAACAAGAAAACCAAGAAAGAACAACAAATTAAAGGAACTTATGCCAGACCTGTGAAAATACATGAAAAAATAAAATAAAATACAAAGAATAAAATGGAAATAAAATAAGTACAGAAAATACCAAAACAAAGTACACATGTAAAGGAGGGGAATGGGGGGAGAAAAAAATTAAAATTAGACACAAAAAAAAGGAAAACTAACAAGAAAACCAGGAAAGAACAACAAATTAAAGGAACTTATGCCAGACCTGTGAAAAATAAGGAGTTGAGGAAGAATCATTAACCAAATTAGAACTAGGCTTGCAGTCGCAAGAAAGTCATTCCTAAGTTTATCACTTTGAAGTGTAATTTACCGCGTTCTGTTAGGGTTGATAAGGTAATTTTTCGTTCCAAATTAGCTTTACTTAGAGCTTCTATCCAGGAAACTAGGAAAAAACTTTCGTTCATAGAACGTGAACTTTATGATTTACATCTTTCTGTATCTAATTCTAATTTCGATTTTCATTCTGTTGATAGAATGTCATGGGCAAGAGCTCTTCATTCATCTGACTGTCACAAAATTACTTGAAATTTACCAAGTTGTGTAACGATTCAAATGTTCCTGTTCCGGCTGATTTGCCTCTTGTTAATAGGAATGCTGTTGTAAATCTTTCGAAATTTCCTTTGAATAGTAATGAAATTAATGCTTTGAAAAGTAATACCAATTTTGCTTTGGCTAAAAAGCCTTCTTTTGCTGAACTTATTGCTCCGGTTGAAAAAGCTTTCAAATTTAGTGCTTTAACTTCCACTCAAAAAGAGTCGGTTCGGCATCTTATTGCTTCCAATGTTGATTTCAATTCAAAAGTTCCTAATATTGGTTGTACCCATTCTGTAAAACGCTGTGTCAATAATTTAGTCTCAAATTCTGATTTGGTCATTACCAAAGCTGACAAGGGTGGTCAGATTGTTGTTCTTAATAAATCATCTTATGTTGAAAAAACTAATGACTTAATTGCTTCTGGTCCTTATTCTGAAATTTATAAAGATCCTAAGCGACCAGGAGTTAAAAGCTATTTCTTCTGCTGTTAAGACTGTTCATTCTATTCCTTTGATTGCTAAACGGTCTGTGATTCCTTCTGTTGCTAATTGTGCGCGTTTCTATGCTTTACCGAAGGTACACTAGGCAGGTATTCCTTTCAGACCAATTGTTTCCAATATTGGCACTGCTTCATATAAACTTTCCAAATATTTAGTTTCTGTGTTTTCTCCACTTAGGCGTCGGAATGTTTTCACTGTTAACAATTCCACCGATTTTGTTAAGAAACTTCATAACTTCGTTCCGAACAATTCGGTTATGGCCTCTTTTGATGTTAATTCTTTGTTTACTAATGTTCCTGTTGATGGCGCTTTGACTTGCCTCAGGAAAAGGCTTTCCGAATTCCATTTTACTTCTGTGGAAATTGAGGAATTAGTTTTTCTTACTCGTGTGTGCTTGCAGCAGAGCACTTTTGTATTTAATGGTAAATTCTATGCTATGGTAGATGGCCTGGCTATGGGAAGTCCTCTTAGTCCTATTTTAAGTGATTTCTATATGCATTATTTTGAGGAAAAACTATTCCAGAAATTACAATTTCAATTTTATGTTCGTTATGTGGATGATTGTTTTGTCTTAACGGACAGTAACTTGTTAGGTATTGATGATGCTCTTTCTATTATGAACTCCATTGATCCTAATATCCAGTTTTCTTGTGAGAAAGAACTTAATAGTAGCCTCGCGTTTCTTGATGTTTTGATTTCTAGGAGTGAGTCTGGTTTCACTATTTTGTTTATCGTAAACCTTTCGCTGTTTCTTTACCTCCTCATAGACTGTCGTCTCATCCTCCCAACCAAAAGTATTCGGCTTTTAATGCTCTTGTCCATCGTGCTATTAATATTTGCTCTTCTCCTGAGCTTCTCAAGATTGAACTCAACTATCTGAAAGCTGTAGCTGTTGATAGAGGATTTTCTCACTCTTTAATTGATTCTATTCATAACAAACTTTCTAAAAAAACTTCTGGTCCCAATCATGTGGTTTCTAGAAAGAATTTGGTTGTGTTACCATTCTTTCATTCTGTCAGTTTCCTTATTGCTAAAATCCTAAAAAGGTTTCAATTTCAAGTCGTTTTTGCTTCTAGCAACAAACTTTTACCTCCTCTTCTCTTAAAGATCCTGTCGATCAACTTAACACTTGGGGTATTTACCAAATTAGTTGCCGTTGCGGCCTTTCTTACATTGGACAGACAAAACGTGCTCTGAAAATTCGGTTAAATGAGCATAAAGGTTATGTACGAAAGCAAGAGTTAAATAAGTCTAGCATTGCTCAACATTGTTGGAATTCCAACCACTCTTTTGATTTCAATTCTGGGAAAATTATTCAAAAATGTTCTTCCCCTTTAGAGCTTGACTTTTGGGAAGCTTATCATATTAACAGGAATAGTTCTAATTTGGTTAATGATTCTTCCTCAACTCCTTATTTTTCATAGGTCTGGCATAAGTTCCTTTAATTTGTTGTTCTTTCCTGGTTTTCTTGTTAGTTTTCCTTTTTTTGTGTCAAATTTTTAAATTTTTTTTTCTCCCCTCCCCCTCCCCCTTCTTTACATGTGTACTTTGTTTTGGTATTTTCTGTACTTATTTTATTTCCATTTTATTCTTTGTATTTTATTTTATTTTTTCATGTATTTTCACAGGTCTGGCATAAGTTCCTTTAATTTGTTGTTCTTTCTTGGTTTTCTTGTTAGTTTTCCTTTTTTGTGTCTATTTTTAATATTTTCCCCCCCTCCCCCTCCTTTACATGTGTACTTTGTTTTGCTTTTTGTTTTGGTATTTTCTGTACTTATTTTATTTCCATTTTATTCTTTGTATTTTATTTTATTATTTTTGCAATTTTCATGTATTTTCACATTTTTATGCATGTTGTCGTCTTTTTTCTTTGTTTTTATTGATATTCCTTTTTACTTCCTGAACTTTCAACTGGATTCGTTTGTTGCTCTCTTATTGGTGCCTTCCCTGCTACTTCTACTTCCACTTCACACTGCCTTCATTCTCATTGGTTTACAGTTAATTCTTAGGCTATATAAGCTTTGTTTTTGTTGTTTTGTCTCCCCCTCCTTTACATGTGTACTTTGTTTTGCTTTTTGTTTTGGTATTTTCTGTACTTATTTTATTTCCATTTTATTCTTTGTATTTTATTTTATTATTTTTGCAATTTTCATGTATTTCCACATTTTTATGCATGTTGTCGTCTTTTTTCTTTGTTTTTATTGATATTCCTTTTTACTTCCTGAACTTTCAACTGGATTCGTTTGTTGCTCTCTTATTGGTGCCTTCCCTGCTACTTCTACTTCCACTTCACACTGCCTTCATTCTCATTGGTTTACAGTTAATTCTTAGGCTATATAAGCTTTGTTTTTGTTGTTTTGGCTGCTTCATTTGGATGTTTTGCATCTAGAAGCTCCCTGTCGCATTAAAAAAGGGATTCCAAGCAATCCCGAAACATATGTCTGCTTTTTAATGCTCATTTGTGCTTTAAATTAACGTGAAATTATAGTTTTTATTACTGTTCACTATCATTGTACTTCTTATAAACACAAAAAGATGCATTACCAGGGTTAATATTTTTAAGGCAATTAATAAAAATGAATCAGAAAAATGTTGTCAATGAAGCATTTAAACCCAAATGTTGACTTAAAACCGAAAAATAATTCCCGCATTAATCATCTTCTAACCTGAGTAACGAAATACTGTATGATGATGTGAAACAATAGCATTTCTATACATACATTTACAATATCTAATAACTTTTTCTACTAATTTTTCATTTAATGTACCGGTAAATTTCACTCAGTGGGAAAGTACTGGACGTTCCGTCTGCATTGACTACAGGTGAACCCAACGATCGTATATGGAACTTTTATAGTTCCTATTTATAATAATTAATCAGAATTTTATATTCGGTTTGGCAATAACAGATTGTTATGTATGACACTTTGTGTGTGCTTAGTGTTTTGTGATTGTTCTTGTGTAAGGCAAGTTGGGGGAGGGGAGGTGCCTTTCTGGGGGACTTCTAGGAATGGTTGCCCCGCATCTGCGTATTAGATCATACAATGGGGATGGTTAGATTTTATTTCATAACAACCGCCCCATCTTCTCACTTCTGTTGTCGTTTCTAATGCCACTTGGGTATCACAGCTCCCCTTCGCAGAACGACCAGAAATTTTAAGGTAATAAGGAGCACCTTCCGTTTATAGATGAGCACCACAACGGTGGAAGTATAACTTGGCTCATCATGTATTTGGATGACGCCAGATGGCGCCACTACAAATACGCCATCTTTATTTTCTGACCTAGGAGTGAAGGGAAGGGAAATTCTCCACCCTCGGAATTTGCCTCGGGACTTAAATCGTCCGGTTGGAAATCCGACATCCTAACCACTAGGTTACCACTGCCGCTTCTCACTTCTTAAAATAACAACTGCAACCCTGGTTTAGAACTTTGTACCTCCTTTTTTCAAGTCGAATACGTTACCGCTGCGCCCCGTCGTTCTAAATCCATAGAAGTGATAAGCAGGAACATTTTTCATCCTGTGTCTGCACGTAACAAGGATGAACGCAACATGTTTAAAAGTCTTTTCGCATAATTTATTCCTCACAATGTATCCATCTTTATGTCATTTAGCGCCAAGGAGTAAGAAAATAATGCACAGGAAAAAGGAAAAAACATTTCTCACCCCGTGTTTTCCTGTTCTGCGGTCAAGGTTCAATTTTCGCCACATGGTCTCACAAAACGCCGCCAATTGCGCTAACGTTTCCGACAGCTCCTTCTATTGCACTCCTTTGTTTGTTTTCACGCCATTATTTTTCACGCTTTTCTTTGTTCGCGCGGACGATTTTCTTTCTGGTTATTATATAGTGCAACGGAGTGACGGTGAAATACCGTGCGCTGAATGGCTGGAAAGGTCAGGTCACAAGAAGTCGATATGAAAGAAGTGGTGTACGAATAACATCTCTCTTTGAACACATAAATTTTTAATCAAACGTTGTAGGAGAGCTTTATGAGAGAGCTTATTTCGAAAAACAAGGGAAGAGAATTTATTTTTACTTGAGCTCGCCCAACAGTCGAAATTCGATCGTAAAAATTAAATTTAGCATTGAAAACAATACGCTATTTATATAATTATATCAGCATTATTCATCAAGTTTGGCGATTTTAACGTCGAGTTTATTTTGATCATCCGCACTTAAAGCAAAATTATTGTAAATCATTGTCGCCGCAAGGCCAATTGCGCCCATAAATGTAGCCGGTTGTACTTCTGCCGATTTCGTACTGGCAGTTGAATAAAACTTAAATATTTGCTTCCATACATTATTCTCATTTTTTATTTCATTGTTTTAGAGAAGCCTTCCCTCAAACCCCTATTTTAATTGCTCTTAATATGACTCCTTAATGGCAACAAACTCGTTTTAACAATGAGGTTTATATTTATTACGCAATAAGGTACTCAACCGCGACATCTTGCCATCTGCTATCTATAGCAATATGACGTTACAATTGTAAACCAGGCTTGCCTGACAAAAGAAAAAGGGAAATAATTAACTAATAATAAATTGTTTCCAAATTTTTTTAATGATATCACTGAAACTCGTCAATAGCTACTAAACAAAAAAAAGGTAAGAAAATCTGTTGAAAAACAGAAGAGAAAATGGTTCCTAACTGTTTTGTCTTTGCCTTTTTATATATAGATATGAATTCTCAAATTCAAGTATTTTATCAATTTTTTTATATAATAAAAATATCTATGTGAAATAGAAATTAAAAGTAGTCTTGAGTCCTTCTGAGAAGAAAAATACGCTTTAAGGTTTAAAATAAGAAAAAGCCAAATAAATTTATAGACCGTAATGAAACTTTTTTTTGTTTGATGGAATTTTCAAATTCTCTTGACTACCCGTTCTCGAGAAATTAATTCCATAAATTCTAAATACAAAACATATTTAAATGTACAAACTAATATAAAAATGAAAGGAGTTTGAAAACAAAAAAAGAAAACAATAAAATAATTTTTATAAAAAAAATAGAGCCGACTTCAAATTATAAATTGCGCTAAAAAGTGAAAAATAAATTCACTCTTTAAACAACATCCGTGTGACTTTTAAACATAGTTTTAGAAGTCGGTGCAAAATCAGGATAGATAAAATCTTTTGTAATCATGAATCAATTACAAATATATATATTTTCGCTGAATTAGCAACAGTTAAAATAGGAAGTAGCAAATGGTGTAATGGTAAATAAACTCATAATTTTGCACCGACTTCTAAAACTATGTTTAAAAGCCGCATCGATGTTGTTTTAAAAATTAATTTATTTTTCACTTTTTAGCGCAATTTATAATTTGAAGTCGGTTCTATTTTTTTTATAAAAATTATTTTATTTTATTCTTTTTAGTGTAAATACATTTTTTATATAAATACTCTATTTTTAAAAATTCCATGTCAAAAGGCAAACTTTCTTTGAATGAATGGCACTAAAAACTAATCTCTTGTATGATAAATTCGGCTTTGAAGTCGATTTTAGCAAACAAACTGATTGGATTTAATTTTTGCGTCAGAGAAGGCTTCCGTCAAACTGTTGCTGTAATTGCTTTTAATATTATAGCACAATGCAACAAACACTTTTTTAACAATGACTTTTATATTTATTAATAGTTTCCCAACAAGGAAAAATCAAGCCAAGCCTTTCTAATTAAAATAAAAAATACTTATTTTTCATTCGTAACGTTTTTTCTAAAAAACAAATGTGGTCAAATTGATGTGCAATATTTGAATTAGACGACCCTCTATCGACTAAAGAAAAAATCATCAAAGTCGATTCCTTTAGTCAAAAGTTATGGATAAGAAAACAAAGAAATTACTATCTTTCTGCCCATAACTTTTTTTCTAATTATCGAACAGGGTCAAACGAAGGTACGGGACCTATGGGAAACAACCCCTGATCGATTAAAAAAAAAAAATCATGAAAATCGGTTCATCCGGTGATAAGCTCTGAGTGGACAAAAAAAAAAAAAAAAAAAAAAAGAACGACATACATAAATAAAATAATTTTTGAGAAAAAAATAGAACCGACCTCAAAGCAGAACAACTATAAATTGCGCTAAAAAGTAAAAAATAAACTCATTTTTTAAAAAACATCAATGTGACTTTTACGCATAGTTTTAGAAGTCGGTGCAAAATTAGGATAGATAAAATCTTTTGTAATGGATTAAGCAATTACAAATATAAATTAGCATAAGGGAATTAGCAACAGTGCCAAGGTGAAGTAGCACATGATGTAATGGTAATTCGACCCATAATTTTGCACCGACTTCTAAAACTATGTTTAAAAGTCACATCGATGTTTTTTAAAGAATTAATTTATTTTTTACTTTTTAGCGCAATTTATAGTTGTTCTGCTTTGAAGTCGGTTCTATTTTTTTCTCAAAAATTATTTTATTTTATTCTTTTTAGTGCAAATATTTTTTCATTAAATACTTTATTTTTCAAAAAAATCCATATCAAAGGGCAAACCTTCTTTGAATGATTGACTCTAAAAACTAATCATTTTTATGATAATTCCCGTTTAGAAGTCGATTTTAGCAAACAAACCGATTGGATGTAGTTTTTGCGTTAGAGAAGCCTTCAGTCAAACTGTTGCTACAATTACTTTTAATAATACAGCTCAATGGCAACAAACTCTTTTTATTTAACAATGACTTTTATATTTATTAATAGTTTTCCCCAACAAAGAAAAATCAAGCCAAGCCTTTCCAATTAAATTTTAAAAATACTTAATTTTCACCCGTAACGTTTTTTCTAAAAAAAACAAATGTAGTCAAATGGATGTGCGATATTTGAGTTAGACGGCCCTCTATCTATTAAAGAAAAAGGCATCAAAATCGGTTCATTTAGTCAAAAATTATGGATGAAAAACCAAAGAAAGGAACCTATTTCTGCTCATAACATTTTTTCTAATTATCGAATATAGTCAAATAAAGGTACGGGACCTATGGGAAATCACCCTAGATCGATTTTTAAAAAAATCATGAAAATCGGTTCATCCGGTGAGAAGTTATGAGTGGACAAACAAACAAACAAAAAAAAAACGACATACATACAATATGAATGTATAACCTCCTTCCTTTGTGAAGTCAGTTAAAAAGCTGTTGACTAATATGGTAGCAAACTGAATGACGCGATGTGGGCTCATGATATCATCTTCTATGTTATTAACCCTTTAGGGCGGGTGTGTCATATCCGCGAAGTTAGCGCCCACTGCATATAAAATGCTCGTGTCGGATATCAAGCCGTCTCGAAATTTTCAAAACGTGACCGTTCGGTGATGCATCGGACATCTAGGCAAGACACACGGCAGTGTGTCAGCCAAGTTCCTGACCCCTTTTCGCAAAAATTCCCAAAAAGTCGTAATAGTTGGCAAGTTAGAGGTTCTTGACAGTTCTACCGTCAACCAAAACAATCTACCAGAAGAATCCACCATGAGGAACAGCTAGTATAAGACATGTGCCGTTTTTGTTCTCGTTCTAGTTCGTTTAGAATACTTTCTTTCTTTCGAACTGATGCTATATGCCAGTTTATAAATTGAGTTGCTTTTGCCAAACATAGAAACAAACATTCTGATTCGTTTACTAAATAAACGCGGCAAAACGAACTTTCATAAGCTCTTCAGACCCCAGAACTAAGCACGAACAATTTTGAAGCAATTTTTTTGGTTCTCTGATTTAAAAAATGATTACAAAACAAAATTACTAAAAAAAAAAAAAAAAAATTATTATTTTAATTAATAATTAGTTTAAATAATAATTAACGCCCAATTTCCATGTTTTCCATGTTTAAAACGAAGTAAACTATCTGTTGATTCATTTCAAGAACAATTGGGTGTTTTAGCTTTCAAATTGCGCAAACAGTAGTTAATAAACAGTATTTTAAAATGTACCCGATTGAGTACACTTGGACTGAAGAGGTTAAAACTCAAATCTCAATTTAAGAAGATAGACGTAAAAAAATTCCATTTCGCCGAAGTTTATCAGCTTGTTATTATTGCCTATTTGGAAACTTGAAACGCAATGACAAAAGGAAAGCAAAAAAAAAATTGTAGCCTTTGGCTTTAGTTCTTGATAATTAAGACCTTACGGCTAGATTGGGATAACCGAATTTCGTGGTATTTATAACTGGATATTTTCCTCGCTACTTGTGTTCCAAACTGTGTTTTTCGCTTTGTTTTGTTTTTGGGCGGCGTTCAGAGGAGTGATCTACGGATTCCGTCGCTTAAAATAAACCGACCGAAAGGCTTCCGCGTTTCATTTTTTTCCCAAGGGTGATAATGACAGCGCAAATGATGAAGTCGGATATCGCCATGATAGGATTAATCGTCGCCAAGGTATGATTCAATGACGCCAAGCTTTTATAAAACGCTTCTTGCCATCCATTGTCGCATTTTCTCACTATTTTTTTTTTAAATCGTTTTTGCGGGGGAAGAGTGCCGATAAAACTGGCAGCTTTAAACCTTTTTGTGAGATTTCAAGCTGTGAGCTCCAATTTCTCTTATTTCAACTTTTTTTTCCGCGTTAAACTGTTAGTTCGAACAACTCGTGATTAATTAATTATCTTACTTGGAAGTACTTTTCAAATAACACTAAAAATATCTTAAGCAATTTTCAAGCCTTTCAACTACACAATTATGTGCTTTCTGTTTTAGTCACATATTTCTTACGAATCGCGGTGGCTTCGAAAGGTTTTTCTTTTTTTTTTTAAATATAAGTGTAGGATTTGTCAGAGTAAACTGATACTTCGTTAAAGGTAAATACACGTTCTTTCAGACGATTTTTTAGCGAACTCGGAATGGATCAAGTTAAAAAGTTGTTCGTGTCCCGTAACGGTAACATCGAATCAGAAGTTAAATAAATATAATTGCTCAGTTCAACTATCTCACAATATTTCTTTCGCTTTATTTCCTAATAAGTTAAAATTATAAGTACTCATGAAGATTAATTAACTCAAAAAAACTATGCTAAGTAATCAAAAACCATTTTAATGGAACACAACACAAAATACAACTGTTGCCATTTTCACAACACAAACTATAAAGCACCAAAACAAAGATAATAATAAGGAGGAGTGTTAACATTCTCCCACCTAAGTTAAGTTTTATCTTAAAATTTAACTTATAACTAATCACAAATACAATTACAGCAATAATATTATTCAAAACAGTTCACAAGTTCAGTTTATCAGGCATCTTAATAACTCGACCACTTCTGGTTCTTTGTGCTTCCTCCAAAGGTTTGAGACTGCAGTCAACTGACTGGCTGATTTTTGGCTTTGTATTTAATTTAATATTTGACAATTTCTTCTCAACTAGAACGGACTCTGCTGCCGACACCTCTAAAGGATATAGGCGCTGTATTGGTCGAAGCAACTCACCTCTCGCTGTCTTTAACTTTACAAGTCTAGTAACACCATCTTTGCCCGGGACTACCTCAATGACTTTTCCAAGCGGCCAATTCACACGCTTTGTGTTGTCGCTTCCAATCAAGGCAATGTCACCAACCGATACTCCGAGACTTCTTTTACATTCTGGTCTCTATTAAAGCTCGCAAGTACTCTGATTGAAATCTATTCCTTAATGCCTTTTGTAAATTCTGTCTATACTTAACACGTTGATTAAGACTCTGGTGATCGATTATATCGCAGTCAGGAACACCACTCACTTTGATATCTTGTAGAAACATTGAAGGACTTAATGCAATCAATTCTGCTTCATTATCCGCAACATAGGTCATCGGTCGTGAATTAATTACGGATTCGCAATCGCACAACACCGTCATCATTTGCTCATAATTTAAGGAAGATCGGCCTAGTACTCTTCTTAATAATCTTTTAAGAACACCAATCAGTCGCTCCCACCAAGACGCAGTCGGTAGGTTAAACTTCCACTTAATAGGATGAAAAGCAGTCTCACTCACAATAAGGTTCCAATCTAACGCACCTAACAAATTTGATGCACCCACAAAATTGGAGCCATTGTCACAATAGATAATACTGCATCGTCCTCTACGAGCTATGAACCTGCGTAAAGCCAGTAAAAAGGCTTCCGTAGATACAGAAGTAACTAGTTCCATGTGTACGGCTCTATACACTGCGCAGGTGAAAAGGCAAACCCAAGATTTCCGATTATCTCTCAGATACAAAGGTCCTGCTAGGTCAACACCGCATACTTCAAATACTGCAGCTTCACGTAAACGGTCTTCTGGAAGAGGTGCAGTGATAGCGTCAAGTTTCTTCGCAGAATGTCTCTTGCAAACAACACATTTTGATAAGATGGATCTCACTGTCTTTCTTCCATGTAAGATCCAGAACCTTTCCCTTAAGATGTTAAGCAGCATTTGAGTTCCGGCATGAGCATTTTTTACATGATAGTACATCACCATACGCTTTACAACTTCATGTTCAGATGGTAAAATTGCAGGTATTTTAAAATCTTCACTATCTTTCCGATACAAAAGTCTTGTCTTCAAACGGATTATACCTTGGCTATCTTTGAAGGCTCTCAGAGTTTTTAACCTCTCATTTTGCTCATCAATAAAGCTTTCGTCTTGTATCATTCTGATAATTCTATACTCAGCTACAGAAATTTCTTCGGAATCGAGGACACCATATTTTCTACTATCTTTTATAAGACGACAATTGTTAATGAATCGAAGCAGCCAACCAGTAATTCTTATAGTTTTGATATAGCTCGAGAACTTATGCATTAAGGACAATCTTGCAAGTTCACCATTGCTGACACTATTTCTTTCCTCTTTACCTTTAATACTTCCTCTTTATTTGCAGATAATTTAAATTTAGGCCATTCATCAGCTGGAGAACAGAGCCAAGGAGGGCCTAACCACCACTCAGACTCTAACAATTGTCTAGAAGAACACCCTCTCGAAGTTAAATCTGCGGGATTCAATTTACTAGGTACATAAAGCCAATTTTCTGGTTCACTCACCAGTCTAATTTCTCGCACTCTATTATATACAAAAGGTGTCCAGTTTTCGCTACCTTTTATCCAACATAAAGCGTTACTGGAGTCTGTCCAAAAAAAGGTAGGAGTATTTTCCAATTTCATATCTGCCACAACTCTTTGCAACAGTCGGCAGCCAATAGTGCAAGCTAACAATTCCAATCGAGGAATTGTAATAGACTTTAGTGGAGCTACTTTGCACTGTACCTGAACTAATTGGCATGAAGCTAAGTTTTTTCCTTCACTCCTTAGTATATACAGGTAGCATAAGCCATCTTGCTTGCATCACAAAACACGTGTATACTCAAAGTGCTAGAATGATCTGGATCTTTTATCAAACGTCTTGGAATAGTAATTTCTCTAAGTATGTCCAACTGTTTTTTCCACTTCACGAATTTTTTAGAAATAGCTGGTGGTAGTTCCGAATCCCATGTCATTTTCATTTTCCACAACTCTTGCAACATTAGTTTCGGGTGTAAAGTCACTGGGCAAGTATACCCGATTGGGTCAAAAATTTTATGAACTTCTGACAGTATGCTTCTCTTAGTAAGAGGTTCATTTTCTTCATAAACTTCCTTCAAATTTACGGAAAGAGTGTCTGAACTTAAGACCCATTGCAGGCCTAACACCGGAACGACTTTTTCTGTTACATTAGCAGCTTCTTCTGTTGACGAATGGGAATAATTGTGCTCCCACCCTCTAAGTTCAAACTTCCTTTCCGACATAATATCTGTAGCTACTTGAATGAATTCATGCAATTCTGACTCGGTCTTTACACTAGTTAAACAATTATCTACATAAAAGCTGCCTTGTAGTTTGTGAACAACATCTATAGGATATTTTGAGTTCCCGAGTTGTGCCTCCTCCAAAATATTTTCTAGATGGTATTGTATAACAGAATTAAGCAAGAACGGGCTACTAGAAACTCCAAAAAACGACACGGCAATGTCTAAAGTACTTCAGTTCATTGTTCTCACTAGACCAAAGGAATCTCAAATAGTTTTTATCATTTTCCTGTAGACGAATTTGAAAAAATGCCTTACGGATGTCCGCCGAAACTCCAAATTTGTTCATTCGGAAACGTGTTAATATAGTAGGAATTAACTCAACATGATTCACTCCTTTCTCTAGACAGTCGTTCAAACTTGGGGAACCTTTCATCCTCGCTGAAGCATCAAACACAGGCCTGATTCTGGTTGTGCTATTTTCTTTGACGACATGTCTGTGAGGTAAATAATGAGATGATAGTTCAATCTCATGCTCAGGAACTTCTTCAATAATTCCTTCTCTTGTCCATTCTTCAAATATTTTATTGTAATCTTCATACAAATTTTCTACTTTTAATTTTCGTACGGTTTTGTCCAACCTCCTTAGAGCTAAGTCAAAATTATCAGGTAGTGGAGGGTGATCGGCAAGCCAAGGCAGGTGTACCACAAAACGATTTTCCTTGTCGACCTGAACTGTATTAATAAAGTGCTCTCTGGCGGATTCATGAAGTTCTTCTTTAGTTTTCTTCTCAGATGGATCGATAATTCCAAGACTGTCAAGAGTCCATAACTCTGTAATTGTTCTGGTAGTAGAAAGCATAGAATGAGCTACTGAGGTTTCATTCTCTTCTGATAAAGTCTGTGGTATACGTCCCATTACAGTCCACCCTAACCGTGTTTCCATTGCTGTTAAACCACAAGGTAAGGACTTGTAGCCAAAAGTAATAATTTTTCCAGCTACATCAGCTCCTATTAGAATTTCAATGGGACCTTTATAATCTTCATTCACTTGTATATTACAGTCAAGCAACTCTTTTATATGAATCACAGGAATTGTAGGTGGGGTACTTTCACAGATACTAGGTTGACTCAATACTTTGAAATGACAATTATATGACCCATCGGAACTTGACAGATATAAGGTAAATACATCATGTTTATATACTCCAGTATTTTCTCCACCAAACAGAGAATGTTGAAGATATTCACAGCTTTCTCTTTTATATTTCATCTCTTTAACAGTGTCCTTTAAGATATAAGAACATTGTGATGCAGTGTCGATAATGGCTCTTGCCTTCCGTTTTCTACCTGCACCTCTAATTAAAACTGTTAATGTCAGTAACATAACACTAGGACCTTCGGATATATTAGCGAGTGCTTGATCCTCCTTCGGAATATCATCAAATTCTGCGTTTGTTTTCCTGATGGGTAGGTGTACCTACTGCTTTATATTGTGACAGAGTAATATATTATGTCTCTTCCCACAGCCTAAACAAGTTACCTTCGAATAGCATTTACGAACTTGATGCCCTGGTTTTAAACTTAGAAAACAGCATCCAGACTTCTCCACAAGATTTCTCTATCTCTCATTGACATTTTTCGTGCCTTCAAACAGTCGGCAGAATTGTGGAAATTGTGGCAAAAT
The DNA here is from genome assembly GCA_038502835.1 of Octonoba sinensis. Taxonomy (NCBI): domain Eukaryota; kingdom Metazoa; phylum Arthropoda; class Arachnida; order Araneae; family Uloboridae; genus Octonoba; species Octonoba sinensis. The sequence goes on along the minus strand of CM076605.1, from coordinate 82,872,010 downwards.
ATGCAGTGCTTCTGTTCCCTCGAAGAAGTTAAAACATCGGCCGCACTAGCTATTTGACGAGATTCCGCATATTTATGTTTATTATTTACAACCTTCTTTTCTTTGGACAAGTTAAAAGTATGTTTGTTTATTACTCCAAAATCTTGTGAAGCTAGAATAATACGCTCTTCAGCTTGTACTTCATCTTGAAGAAAATCAAGAATTGAATCGAGATCAGTCTTAACATTAATTTTATTTACATTTTGATCTTCTTCATCATGCGACCTGCGGTTTGTAGATCTGTATCGTTCCCAGGCTAGAAGTGTGTCCTCAGCTAGCGCAGACTCCACAAGTGGAAAAAGCATGGATGCGTATTTATCCCTGGTTACTCCTAATACTTCAAGCGCACGGAGTTTCGTTTCTAACGAATCATAAAGGTTTCTCAAAGATTTCTTAGGCATATTTTGTTTTTGGATAACTAATGATAAAAGATCTCTAACATACACTTGTATAAGTAATTCTTCTCTACCAAAACGCAATTTTAATTGTTCTACAGCTTTATCATAACTGTTCCCACCAGGTGGAAAGCTTTTAATTAACTCTTCAGCAACACTTCCTTTCTCCATGCATTGAGAAAGATAAGCGAATTTATCATGTAGATCTAAATTTGGATCGTTATCTACTTTTTCAAATTGACCCCAGAATCTAACCCAGTTCCTTAAATCTCCATTAAATGTAGGTAACTGTATTTTAGGGTACCTCAATAATGTATGTTGCTGAGTAGCGCTGCAATTGGAAAGAATATCTTCCTTTTCCACAAGCGATAATTCTCTCAATTTAAACTGTAATAACCGCCAACGGTCAATATAGCTTTCGGATTCATCGATCTCTTTCTCTAGAATATTATCTTCAACGTTTTCAGAGAAAAGAAATTGTTTAACATTCTCTTCAGAATTTACCATTAGCATAGCTTTTTCTTCAATAACTTTTAATTTAAGAATTTTATCAGAAATTTCTAAATTCGATTCTTCAGCATCGAACTCATTACATACTTTACTGAATAATCTCCGTTGTTGAGTTCTTGTTTTCTTAGCAGCCTCCATATTATTGTAAAAGTTAAAAAAATAAAGCGAAACTCACCGAATAATCAACAGTCGTAATCCTGTCGCGGACGCCAGATGTCCCGTAACGGTAACATCGAATCAGAAGTTAAATAAATATAATTGCTCAGTTCAACTATCTCACAATATTTCTTTCGCTTTATTTCCTAATAAGTTAAAATTATAAGTACTCATGAAGATTAATTAACTCAAAAAAACTATGCTAAGTAATCAAAAACCATTTTAATGGAACACAACACAAAATACAACTGTTGCCATTTTCACAACACAAACTATAAAGCACCAAAACAAAGATAATAATAAGGAAGAGTGTTAACAGTTCGCTTTTCTACATAATCATGAACGGAACTTGCGTTCGTTCCGTTGACGATGCCACTATCTATACCAGGGATTTAGAAAAGTTGCTCCGTATGAGGTAGGTAAATATTAAATGTGATACACAAAGGTAATTGTCCGTTTCATATTACCTATTTTGGCGAGGGGGATTAAGGGGGGGGGGTGTACCACACACCCCTTGTGACCACCAAGCGCACGCCATCATCTGCCTTTCTAAACGAGTTAACTAAAAATGTTTTAAGATTTTAACTACACCAAGCAGATTTTTCGAATGTACATTTTGACCATCTCCGAGTCCGTATTGACGAATTTTGTCGTGCCGTCTGCATGTGTGTATCTCGCATAACTCAAAAACAGTTAGTTGTAGGAGGTTGAAATTTCGTATATAGGACCTGTATACGATCTAGTTGTGCCCCTCCCCTTTTGGTTGCAATCGGATGTTCCAAAAGGGAAGTTTCATGTGATTTTGGGTCAATTGCATGAAAAGTTCCTGTAGTTTTCCATACCAAGATATTTACCCGAAGTCATTATTTAAACCAACTCCATAGTTAAATATATTGGTGTCCGTTTGGTGATGACTTGCGAATATTTCGCTAAATGTGGCGCCAAAATTGGGAGGCCAAATCCGGTGTCGGTTCGGCGATTTATGCGATTTTTAGCAACTTTTTTCGTATGTTAAAGCATTTGAAAGAATTAGGATCTTGTAAAACTTTCTCCATTGGTTCTCAACAAACTAATGGGTTTAAGGGTTTCAAATGCTCAGCCTCAGACATGCTTACGGTGTATATCTTTTTCCTTTTGCAGATTTCGTTCATTTACTGTTGTGTTTCTATTTCCGAGTTATCATGCCAATAAAAATAATAAATTCCATTAACCCTGAAAATGGCATTATCTACATTTACTGTACTATACAGGAGTTCTATACTCCATCGCTCCCCCCTGTTAGCACGAAGCCTTAGGGTCCCCCTCTCCCAGGGACGGGGAAGTGAAGTCCGACGAATGCTCATTACCGCTCTGGGATTTGAGGTTTACCGGGCGCTAGTCCAGCCTAAACAACTCTTGCTGTGTGGACCTGGCCCTCCTGGATTCTTCTATGCTTAAAGAGTATTATTAGAGGGTTGTGGTTCCCGTACAATACGTAGGGAAATAAAAGTGAACTAAAAATTTATTTAAAATATAATGAAACAAATAAATATAACTTTTAACGTACTTATCTGATACACGCACCCAGTTTTTTGGTTCTTAAAAAGTTATATTATACAATTAGTGCTGTACAAAAAATTCATATTGCGAACACATCAACTCGTTTTCCCAAAGCTCCGGGCTCCCTGTGTTTCAGTACTCCAGAGACTTCGCCCCTGCTGACCTCCCCTATCGGTGGCCCTGGTTAGAATTCCAACCGTACTTTTAATTTAAATTCATTTAAATTATAGAAATGCTTGTCTACGTCACATCCTGTTCGTTTGTGTTTATGGGTCCAGAGCCTCAACATGATAGGCTGCTCAAGCAGAAGTTTATTTTGAGAGGTAACCCTCTGAGGCATTGGTAGCCTAGTGGTTAGGATATTGAGTGTCCTACCGGACCTGGGTGTTCCTTACCCAACCCGCTGAAGACCCACCTTGTACACTTGGGGATACGTGCATGTAAAATCCGTGAACCCTGAAGTCCCGAGGCAGTTCCGAGTGTACCAGTGGGTGGAGAATTTCTCTTCTTTTTACTCTTAGTTCAAAAACGGAAGGTGGCGTTTTTGTGGTGGCGCCATCTGGTGTCATCCAAATACATAATGAGCCAAGTCGGACTTCCACCGTTGCGGTGCTCACCTATAAACGGAAGGCGCCCCTTACTGCCTTAATTCCTGGTCGCTCTGCGTACTGGAGCTTGGATATCAAAGTAGCATTATAAACAACAATAATAGAAAACCCCTATCAGACAGCTCAGTGAGAGTTAGACACAGCCAATCCCCTCACTGTTTCATCCCTCAAATCACCAACTCCACCACCTGCATTAGAGCCCGTGACCTTCTAGTTACGAGCCTTTCTTAAATTAACATCAAAAGTGACGTAATTTTCTCTTCGTTTCAGTGTCCAGTTTTGCCGTCGTTCTTGTTTCTCGCCAATAAGATAAACCTCGTTAGAAAAGTGAAACTCTAGTCTTCAACTGATGTACGTTATGAGGAAATTGAAACAGGAAACAGAACGGTGAGTACATTTGAAATCAGTCACATTCCTTTTAAATCGAGCTGTTTTGGGGGAAAATTTTCCTTTCTGAGGAGCGAAAAAAATTCACATTGAAAATATTTTTACGAATGCGATGAATGTTTCCATAAAGAACGTTCCAGAAGAAAGTTTGAAACAGTGGCGTAATAGGAATCTCTCCTTTGGGAGGAGGGGAGGGGGGGGGAGTTGATGCCTACATGTATATCCTCTAAACTACTGAGGAAAAAAGAATGTTGCTAAATTATGTTTAATAGTTTCAAATTTCTTTTGCACGTCCGTAAGTCAGCTGGCATGGTGGCGTCGTAGTAAGGCGCGGAGCTCGTACGTCTCAGGTCAGAGAATCGAGCCTGGCCGCGTTGGTGGATTTTTAAGATGTAGAAAATTATGCAGCTTGTAAAAGATCCCTTGAGTAGACATTTGTCTTGGATGCTCTCGGCTAAGTTCAACTCCTAGTGCAATTTCGCATCAAGTCAGAGTTCGGGTCTCGTCCTTTCAGGGGGAAAAACAGGACGTCAACACTCTCATGCAGCGATGGTACCACACTCATTGTGGTGCCGCTGAAAGAGAGGGCACCACTCTCCCGGGAACGCACTAGGTCTGCAATTGGCAGAGGCTAACAGTAGCCCATCAGAAAAAACAAATAAAATAAACATCAATAAGTCATTCCAAGAGAAAAAAACATCTAAATTGACTGCTAAGAGATAAATTTCCGCTTATCCTTAGTCTTCCTACTTCAAAATTTTCAGTCTGAGATAATTCTTATTTCCAGGAGTGTACATGTTCCAGTGTTCCCAAAATTCAACGCCTTATTTAGACGATAAGCGGAATCGCATGGCCACTCAGTTCTGGCAACCCTTTGCGAACGATGGACATTGACTTTTAGCAGATCGAAGAAAGAGGCACACCCGAAGTTCCTTTCTCCTTCCTATAGAACATCCCTGGCAGGGATTCTGTTAAAAATTGGAACAGTTTCTGATAAGTTCGTTTCATCTTTGTCCGCTTTCAATCGCCGAATCCGTTTTCGCCTGAGGACAGAAATTAGAAGCCCGCAGGTTGAGACTCGTATCGGAACGGTTTTGCTTTCCTCTAATTGCAGAGAGAAGAAAGCTAGCTTTCGATCTTCATTTGCTCTTAATTTATGGAACAAGTGTCGTAATAAATGCAGTAAAACACCGTTAAAACGCGGGTCTCAGGGCACATGTTTGGCATCCGCGGTATAACATAGCCGCGGTAGAATGAAACTGTCGCGGTAGCGAAACCATATTCGCGAAATAATACTCGCTTTTGTTGCATCATTTTTAACTGTATAAATTACTCCTAACTCTTTTTCCCCCTATAGTATAATTTTTTCTTTTCTTCTTTGCTGCCATTTTATTCACAGTAATTGCTGTGTCAGAAGCACACATCTCTGCTGCGCAATCAGTCTACCTGGCGATAGGTTATAAACCGTGTTCCAAGAAAAAAATTGCTTAAAAATTTCTTTATGTTATCAACATGGGATTGTGAAGGGGAGAGGTCTTAAGAGAAAATTAGATATGGAAGGGGAGGAACGCACTTCTCACTGGGGAATATGTTTACTTTTCAGAAATGCTAAAGAATCTGGAGTACAAAGGTTGATAGCGCTATAAAAGAAGTTACACACGCATAACTAGACTTCTGAAAATGGAATAGTTAAGCATTGAACTGAATAGTCCCTGACAGATTGAGCTCCGGCTCCGCCCATGTCAAGAGAAACAAGTCAGGGCGATTACACCTGATTTTGAAATCAAGATATATGTTCTAGGTTGAAGGACAGAAAAAGCACGAAAAAGGTGTATTTAACGCCTATGACAATAGGGATTTATCTGTTAGTGTGTTTGGTGCGAGGATGGGTGCTGTGTGGCTAGAGCATTTGTGTGCTTGGGCTGGCTTTATTTACAATGGTAAATAAGGAATCGCCTTTAAATGGCAATGATAAAGGGTGGTTTAAACGTCGGGGGACATGATAGTGACGCGGTATATCCGATTCCGCGGTATACTGAGGCGCGGTATAACGGGGTTTTACTGTATTTGAAAACGTTCATTGCCAATGCTGCAATGAATGACTCCAGAGCAGGTCTAGCTACACTTCGACCACGGAATTTTGACATTTTTACATAAACATATGTACTTACTGTTCAGAAACAAAGCATCGTTTTATGGATCCCGTTTATCTAATTACACGGTTTTATTTAACTTGTTTTGTCACGGAAGTTTATTGCGCGGTAACTTTGCACACAAGCTTATCTTCCGATGACAATACAATATTCCATCCGTTTTACAATGTATTATAGCGTTAATTAGGAAAAAATTAATAATTTTGGCTCTGAGTAAGAATTATGATTTGGCGACTGGCAACGACAGCTTTGTTTGGATAATGCTACGATGTTATCTAACTTGATTTGTAGCTGAGTCTGTGGCGCAGTGATTATAGCGGTGGATTGTGGCACCGCAAGTCGTCAGTTCTGAGCCAGTTCAGGGTCTCATCCATTCCATCGAACTTGATTTGTTACGTGGTTTTCGACCACTATAACTGCAGTTTAGTTTTTTTTTTTTTTAAATACTTAACGTAACGTGTAACTTAAAACATTTTTTGGAGATTTAATATTTTTATTTTTGAACTTTGAATGACATTTGTGAGAATAATAATGATTACATGTGTAAATTTGTGCAAAATGTTGTTAAGGTTTACAACACAAAAGATAATTAGTCTAGAACTGTAAAATATATTAATTGTTCGAATTCTGAAAAGAATGTTATCTTAAAAGTGTTAATGCCTAAGAAAATTTCTTTTAAACTTTTAACCAGAAGTAAATTTAAACCTTCACCAGCATCGGTTTTTGCGAGAAAAATGATCAATGAAAGTTTAAAGTCAAATTACGAAAATCAAAAACACTTTTAAGATAAATTTAATTTGCCGATTTTGAATGTTTTGACAGAAACCAAAATGTGTAATGTCACACCTCTTGTTACTCTCGCCCCTCCCCTTGTCACAAACTGTCAAAAACTAAGTTCCCCTTAGAACCCCCTCCCCCTCCTTGTTCGAAGCGGACATCACTTAGGGAATGACGCTTCCCCCAGCTAAAAATGAATAGTAGCATAGTTGTAGTTATGAATGCATCAATGTTAGTATTAGGGACCTGATGGAGCGGAGCGCAGATCAGGTAGCAAAAAATTTGTTTGCTCCACTGCTGCGCTACTTTTTTTTAAAAAATTTTTATCACATAAAAAATTAATTAACTGAAAAAGAGAGAATTAAATAATGAAATCTATTAAAACTTTTTGGAGTTACACACCCCTTTACATTTCCTTTTTGCCTTCAAATTCGAAAGAATTCATCTTTTGATGTATTCGGTCAAAGCCAGACAAATAATTATGTCACAATGATGTACAAATAAGGACGTCATTCCATCACCATTGTTAGGAATACGTACAGAAAATCAAAAAAAGAATGCTGTCAAGCTTCAAAAAACCGATCAAATAGAAGTGTAAGATATTCAATGTTGCCAGACTTCTGTCAAAATAATAAGTCGAGATCAGATACTTGTTCAATGAAGTGAGACCCATTCTTTTCCAATCGTCTGCACTTTTTTCCACCCTGCTGGTGGGAGGGCATGAAGAACAAGTCGTCTATGTGGGGAGTTTGGGGAAGTGGGAAAACTTGTTCATCCTTTCTCTTTTTATTGTTTTATGTAAGCACCAATAGTGTTGGGAGCTGTTCCTTCCCCCGATTAGTTTGATGATGTAATGTATGCATTGGTGACTTTTAAGGGATTCCTCACAAATCTATATAAAACACAGAGTTTGTGTGTCAGTGTGTGTGTGTGTGTGGTCGCCCCCTGGCGAGATGAATAGGTGCAGCAATGGGAAATTTTGGTTATAAGTACCTCGGGTAAGGTCCTCGTGCACCTCGACGCGTTTTCCCCAAAATTCGAGTCTGTTTTTTTTTATTCCAATTTAAAGCAAAACTTATACCGTATTTATGCGAATCTAATGCGCATCGTTTTTGGCCAAATGTAGTATTCAAAATTGGGCTGCGCATAGATTCGATGGCGCTTTAGATTCGAGTGCAAAACTGGTCAGCAGTTCGCCGATGACGTCAACCAAATTTATTCGCCGACTAACATTTTTTTTATTATTTAAAGTATTAAAATGGGGATGCGCAATAGATTCGCATAAATACGGTAATTTTGGGGTTATCTCATCGACGAAATGTCGCACCGTTTCTATTTTTGCAGCATATTAATGCTTGTAAAAAACTGAACAAGCCGATTATCTTCTGCCGATTAATTGGTTATTGGTAATCTGCCAATTGGCTTACCGATGAATTTCTAGTGACGTCCACATACATTGTTCACCAAATAAAATTATCTTTATTTCTATTCTCCACACTCTCAGAAACGCATTCTCAAATCTCACGAAACTTTCGTCGTTTCCGACGAAATGGCTTCGGGTAAAATGCTCCGAGTAAACCTTTCGTCAAATTGCCGAAATTTGTGTAGTAACTTTTTAAAGTCACGTGATCGCGCGAGGAAAGTGTCGCTGTAAATGACGAAATTTTCTTGACGATTGAAGCCCTCAAAAGTGACGATTCTATTTCTGAGAGTGCAATCACAACTGCTGCAAATATTTCTTCAATAACTTCCGCTCCATAATCCATCGGTTAGAAAAATATAATTATCAGGGATTTGGAGTTGAACCGGAGGACGGAGCAACGAGATGTTACTCTTTTTTTTCTGATGGCGCTGCGTATGGTCACTAACCTTTTTCAGACCTAGTGCATTCCCCGGAAACCGGCATCCATTTTTTTTTTCAAATAGCACCACTACAGGCGGATGCCATTACTACTTGGAATTTTGACGCCCAGTTTCCCTCTAGATGGTGGCACGTGCGCTCTAAATGATGCGAAACTGCACTAGGCGTTTAATTTAGCCAAGAGTATTCAAGAGAAACATATATCAAGGGATCCTTAACTTGCAGCAGAATCATACAAGTGGTAAAGCGCAGGCTTCGTACGCCCAGGTTCGCAGGCTCAAACCTGGCCCAAGTCGGTGGATTTTCAAGATGCTGAAAATCGACAGCGCCCATGTCGTAAGATTATGCGGCATGTAAAAGATCCCTTGAGTATCCGTTTGGAGTGGATGCTCTGGGGTAAATTAAAATTCTTAGTGCAGTTTCGCATCACTTAGACCTCAGGTGCCGCCCTCTAGGGGGAAACTGAGCATTAAAAATTGCGGCAATGGTACTACACTCGTGGTGCCGCTGAAAGGGTTGGTACCAACCTCTGGGAACGCACTAGGTGTGAAAGGGTAAAGAATCATTACTACATAGCCCATTAGAAACTTTAAAAAAAAGGTCTCAGTGTAGCATGTACTCAATAGGGGTACTTTCCGTACTCCTATAGGTACGCGCACCACACTTTAGAAACACTGATCTAAGAAAAAGTGATGAATAATGTAAACTATTAAAATGATTCGAAACGTGGAGCGAAGTATATATAGAAGTCGGAGCAGTTCAAAGAAGTGGCTGGCCAGATCTCTGCTAAAAGTCATTATCAGAATCACTCATAGTATAAGTTCGACAAAATGGACAGGCTGCTAAGCGGTTTACAGTTATCCGAGTTCAGTGAACTAATTCGGAATCCAAGAGGTGCTACATTTCCAGCCGGCGGCTGATCAATATTTAGAGCACTATATCAGTAGTAATGCCGCACTCGCACGCTTCTCCATAGACTAATTGATGTCTCAACTGAAGAGCCAGCTGACCTCGGCAGATTGTGACTTTCATCGGTTGGCCGCCGGCTGCTGATGCTTTGGAAAGTGACATACTTAGGAAAGTGACTGCGATCGAAAGATTTTTTTCACAGAATAAAAAAGAAAGGGAAGCTGAAATCCTTCTGAGATGTAAAGTAGAAATTATAAGAGAATTAATTTAACTATTAATATCGTCTGAGGGTTGGAGAGGGTAGAAAGATGGAAAAAGGTCTTCAGGCACAAGTAGTTTAGAAATTCGCCATTTTCAAATGAATTTCTGTATTTCTTTTGCAGGCTGATTTTCAGATCGTGGTTTTTTTTTTTTTTTTTTTTTTGCGTGAAGAATAAAAATTCAGTAGATTCCTGAGTATGCGGCCTAATGTTGCGCAGGGGCAGAGGGCAGGCCGGATAACAAAAAAAGCCGGATAGACCGGTGTTCTACATATTCATTTCGTTGCCGCGGGAATTCTAGAATACAACGTTTTTATACTGAAAACCACTGTCAGCGATGCCGCGGACGCGTTACAGCGCGTCAAATCGTCAAATGCGCAAACTCGGGGGTGGCATGCGAGAAAAAAAATTATTACGCGTCCCCCGGGAGGCGTGATTTTCATCGCGGGGGAAAAAATAATAATCCAGTAAAATATATAACAAATCGATAACAAAAAAATTTTTTTGCGCGTCTTTGACCCGCATTTTTCTTTCAGCGTTTTGAAATTAAGAGAGAGTAGGGAAACATTGTCGGCCGTTCCCTCCCCTGTACTTCTCCGTTGCCGCGGCTTAGGTAAGGGAAACAGGCGGCCCTGAACAGAACTGATTTCTACTAAACAATTCAGAAATACAATGCCCAACGATTTCTTTAAGGGTATAATCAACCTGAGGATGTTTAATAAGTTCGGAAAAAAGGTTTTTTTTTTCTTTCTTTAATCTGGCATGAAAAGGTTTCGTTTCCGCGATTGAGAATTTTCGTAAGGGATTCGTTTTCGCAATTACGATTTTTGCTTAGCTTTTAATTAAAGTAATAGACAAAATTTTCCTATTTAATTTGTTATAGCCTTATTGCATTCACTATTTAAAGAAAGAGTGCTACTGTCCATGTAACCGACATTGCGGAAAATTCGCGAATGGCGTTCGGCCAAAAATCAATCGCTTGATTTTTATTTTTTAAATATGGGATTTTGTTTTTAATTCTTGGTCGAATTATTATTGAATCAATTGCAAATTGCGTTGGAAAAAATTTCTTGTGATAAAAGGTTTATATTTCGTTCATATCTCAGGATTGGTAGAGTTCCACAAATACCGGATATTCTTTTTGCTCAATCACCCTAATTGTTTTAGCCCTCATTTTGTTTTTGTTTTTCCCTTTAATTGCAACAATACTATGGATTTCTTGGTTTTGTACAGCTATACTTTAAAAATTACGTAGGCCTAATTTCCATTGCAGGAAAAGGAACGCAAGCGTTCCTTATTTTGCGTAATCTTTCTGCATCCTTTACGACAATCGAATATTTTTTTTTCATTTCAATTATTTTTTAGGTTTCATTAAAAAATAAACAAAACATTTTTTATTTTTTATTTTTACCAAAATCTTACCGTATACTCTTGCGTATAAGTAGATTCGCATGTAAGCCGAACCCCAACTTTCAGACAAATGAACGGAAACTCTCGTGCAAGTCGACCTTCCTACCGTCAGAGAAAAATGGGGAACGTTTTTAAAATAGTACATCATTTTTTTAACCATTTTTCTGTTTCTCTTATACTTTGTACATTTTCCATTTCGACCCCTGTTAAAATAAGTACTTAAAACCATTTATGTCTGATCCAAGAAGTTTTCATAAAGTACAACCTAATAAACAGTGGTGTAGTCGAGGGGGGACGCAGGGTGACGGCGTCCCCCTACCTTTTTATTTTGGTACAAGCGTCCCCCTACATTTTTTAAATTTTAACATAAGCGTCCCCTGACTTTTGATCTCATTTACTCATCTTCGTATGCGTAAGCGTCCCCCCAACTTTTTTTTTCAGGACTACACCACTGCTAATAAATCACATTTCGTTTTATATGTCTGACAATACAGTACCTTAGTACCTATTAAAAAGAATCAAGGTTCATTAATTCTTTTTGAGAGTTCAGGAAATGCAAATCCTTACTGCTACGACCCCTGATATCTTTAAACCATGATATGCTCTTTTATGGAGAGGGACCTGCTTTTTGGAAAAAGGGACCCGTAAATTTCGAAGTCCTGTGTTCCAGGAACCCGTAGTTTCCGAAGTCTAGCGGCATCACTGCCACTGTAGTAAGAGGTATTTTCTCACTTCTTATGTTGTCCAAAACCCTCCATTTATCTCACGTCGCGTGGAATATGAATCATAAAACCTGTTGACGATGCGTCGAGTTAAAATAAAAGGCTCTGTACCGGTAGTATATAAAATGTTTATGTACAGTACAGAAATGCACGTTTCAAGAATTCATTAGAGAAAAGGCAAGTTAAAGAATATAAACTGTTCACATTTTAACGCAAATTCTGTAATGCCAAACTTGAAAGCACACTGTCATTGGGGTAGATAAGGGGTAGTTTTGGGGATAAAACCCCCGTGAAATGGTGAAGATTGTCTGGAATTTAACCAATTTTTGTTGTAAAACCATGAAATTAGCTCGCTTCTAGCGAAGAACCCCCCCCCCCCTGAAATCTGGGTCTAGCTACGCTACTGCACACTGTAAAAAGTTTTGGTGTTACTGAACACCCTATTTTGTGGTCAGTTGGTGTAAAGTTAAATTATTCCTTTTTTTATGTATTTTAATTTTTTTAAGTGTCCTTCTAAAGAAATACAGACAACAGCATGTTTTTTTTAGCATATGATGTTCGTTGACTATCTACGCTATCTCATCCCAGTCCCAATACACAACACAGCAATCTTATTTCTACCACTTTTTATTTCTTTGTTAGTTATTTTGTTTTATGAGTAACTAAATTAATCTAATTTTATCTATAGATAATTATCTTCATATATTTGTACTAAATGTGTGGTAGCTACTGACTGAATTTTTAAAAATAAGTTTGAAAGACAACCGATAGAGGAGAGAGAGAGGTAAAATCTTTCGCTGTTTCTTTACTTCCTCGCAAACTGTCGTCTCCATCCTCCCAACCAAAAATATTCTGCTTTTAGTAATCTTGTCCATCGCTTGATCTTGAGCTTCTCAAGATTAAACTCAACTATCTGAAAACTAGCTGTTGATAGAGGGCTTTCTCACTCTTTAACTGATTCTATTTATAACAAACTTTCTAAGAAAACCTTTATTTCCAATAATGTGGTTTCTAGAAATAATTTGGTTGTCTTACTGTTCTTCCATTCTGTCAGTTTTCTTATTGCTAAAATCCTAAAACGGTTTCAATTTCAAGTCGTTTTCGCCCCTAGTAACAAACTTTCAATCTCTTCTCTTAAAGGAGTATTCTTGTGTACAATTTTGTAAAAAAATCGAATTTTTTTTTTTTTTTTTTTCATATTTCCAAAGTTTAGACATTCAAGAATGCCATTAAAAGGATTTTTCAAAATTCCTATTATTGCATGAGTAAGGCTTTAGTGACGTGGCATCGGTTCCGGTCCGACCGCTACAAGTCATCGAAAGACAGTAGCCCCCCCCCCCCCGCCCTACGGTTGAATAACCCTTATAAAATATTTATTGTATAGTATCCCTTTTAAATCTGTATTTAATTGAAGGACATAGAAACTTGTTTTGTTGAAATATTCTCCTTTTAGTTTTATTTTAAGTTAGTTTTGAGTCAACCTCCATACCAACCTTCGCAGTTAGTATTTTTAATGAAGGTTTTATATCCATATTAAAAACAACGGCGGATCTAGGGGGGGGAGGCGATGGGGCGATCGCCCCCCCCCCCCCCTTGGGCTGATTCAAGTGGATACTACAACGATACTCCTAAGTGAGTTTTTACTCTTTGTGCCCCGGGACCAGCCATGTTTTTATGTTCTTGGAATCCCAGCCTAATAGCCCAGTTTCAAGTTCTATGCTTTCCCCCTGTCTCTTTGTCCTTTAGTATTGCTGAGTTGCTAATCCTCGGAGTAATGGGAAAGAGATTCCCTGCTCTTTTCTTCTACCCATCAAACTGGTGACAGCTAGCCAACCCTTAGCACGTGGTGTAAATTCCTGCAGCATTTACGCTAAAACCTGGAGCCTGAAACATTTCATTGAACATTCATAATTACATATGTTTATATAAATTGCACATACTCGTTGATGGTTTTTTTAGTACATATTTAGTATTACATTTTGAAAATTTTAGAAAATATATTACTAATAATTGCTATTATTTTGTAATTTAGACATATCAGTTCAAATTTAGAAAAAGTATTTACAAGCCTACATTTTTCTTGAGAAAGCTTGAAGGAAATCCTAACTCGGTTAAAACTTGGCTAAGAAGCAGAATGAGTGATGGTAGACTTACTGAATTAGCGTTTTATTGCATATCCATAAAGATATTACATTGGACGTTGAAAAAATTATAGACAGATTTGCGAAAGCAAAAAAACGTCAGCTTGTGTTCCTTTTATAAGGGCTTTGAATAAACGTATATGCATTGAAAAAATGTGCTAGTAAAATTTTAAATATCACTACACTAGCATTTTTTTTTTTGTTGTTGTTGTTCCTGCTGTTTGAAAAAAAGGGGGGGGGGCGGAGGGACTGTTGAAAAGGAATGAAGAATCTCCTCCATCCATCCTTACATTGAACCCCGAGATTTCCAAAATCGCCCCCCCCCCCCCTTGAAGATTTTCTAGATCCGCCCTTGATTAAAAACCTCAGATGTTATGGGAATCACGATTGGGCCGGAAGCTACTGCTTTTGCAGCGAGACGGGACGAAGTGCGTATCGAGCCCCCGGAACTCCGGACTTCAGAGGCGTCAAAGGAATGTAGAACTGCTCGTCTTCATCAGAGAACATCGGAGAACGAACATTTTGAAGTAGAAGAAGGTTTCTTATATGGATCGGGAAGCGCCGATTAAAAATAATCTAAGTATTCTGTACCATTCTATAAGTAAAACTGCCGAAAACTTGTCACAAAACTTTGAACGCGTTTTTCTCGAAACTACTTTTTACGAGCTGGCGGTAAGGATATCTCGAGTTCTAATGGACCGATTTACTTCAAATTTGGAGAGGATGTTCTTTATACATCCCTTTATCGTGTGGACCTTGCCCAAAACTGTAACGTTTTATTTAGTATTTTTTAAAAATTCGTAATTGATAAAAAAATATGCAAAAATTTTTTTTTTTTTTTTTTTCAAACAGCCGCCATTTTGTCAATTTTTTTTTTTTTTTAACTTGTCCAAGGGTCATACGATAGCGGCATCTATAGTAATTGTTTTCGGAAAAGTTAGGTGAGTTTCTTTTTGTTAAAATAAAGTTGATTTTTGATAGTCATTTCGTCTAACCTCTTTACAATTTGCCGCTTCACGTTAAGAAAAGTAATCTTTAAAATCTAAGTGTTTCATTAAGACTTCAAACCTGTTATTTTCTATCTGACGAAGAGAAACTTCCCGACGTATAGTCTCGGCTTTCGAAAACGAACAGTATGCATGATTTCATTTGTTCCAAACAAAGCCTTCAAATATCTATCATTGTTTTAATAGTCTTTGCTGAACAATGTTCCATTTTATCCATTATAACAGAAGCAAAATGGCCTAACTATAGCAGATACAGAATTCCTGTAAAACTACCATATTTCTTTTGTATACGGTCCCTATTCCTGTATGATTTCGCCAATTAAGGAAATATATACGGATTGAACAAATATTTGAAACACATACAATTTTCATCGAAAAGCTTTGTTTAGTGTTACTTCTTCTCATTAATTTCCTCTTTATTTATTTTTCTCGTCACGCCCTGGGAAATGGAATGTTGAATGTTGAGTCTTTGTTTGGATTTTGTAGGAAATTAGACCAGATGACAAAAGAAAAAAAAAAGTAAATGCAAAAATGCCCTGAACGAGTTTTAAATCATGAATGTTTCGTTTATACTTAAAAACATCACATCAGAAAATTGAGAGCAATCAAGTAACAATAATATAAACATGAGAGAGTAAAAAAATAATGGAAATAATTTTATTAACCGCCATTACGAATAACAAAATTCCTCAAGGAAAAGATCCTAAATCGTTTCCAGAAAAGTTAGGTGAGTTTTTTTGTTAAAATAAAATTGATTTTTGATAGTCGTTTCGTCTAAGAGATCATTCATAAATGATGTCACGCTTCGAGGGGGGGAGGGGGGGTTCGTGAAATTGTGACAAAGTGTGACAAGGGGATGGGAGGGGGTAACAAGAAGTGTGACATATTGTGACAAAGGGGGGTCAAATACATGGGAAAAAAGCGTGACATCATTTATGAACGGACTTCAAACCTGCTATTTTCTATCTATTATGCGTAAATTTTCTTGTCTGGATTTGATTCTTTTTATTCTGAATTTAGAATTTTATTTTGATCATCCTATAAAGATTTTTATTCGTCCAGTTTGAAAGCAATAAAAGAAATGCGTGCCTTTTTGTCGGTGATTAACTTTATATTTCCTGATACGTTTTTCGACCACGGAATTTTGATATTAAACGCTTCTGCTCATGGCAGAAAAGAACGAATGCATTCGAGTTTTAGGGAAGTTCGTTTTGCCGCCTTTTTTTATTTAGTACTCGAATCAGAATGTTTTCTCCACTGTTTGTTGAAATCAACTAAATTTATAAACTTGCATATAGCATCAGCTCGGAAGAAATCAAGTACAGTGGAACCCCGCTATTCGTACAAAATTCGTTCCAGGAGGCAGTTCGAATGGCGAGTGGTACGAATGGCGAATTATTTTTCACGTAAGACACAATGTAAATTGGATTAATACGTTTTAAACCCACAGATGGTTGCTTATTTAAACCCATGAAAAACAAATGTACAGTACTTTGTTCATGAAATTATACATAAATTAAAATTTAACTGCACATTGCTTGTACTGAGGTTAGCTGATGGGATAATTGGAATGTTGAGAGGAGGAAGAGAAATGGTTGGAAGAGGAGTCCTCTTCCATAAAAACATCATGTAACATCCCTTCAAGTGTTTTCTCAATTTCTGCTGTTCTTCATTTTTTCGGTCTTTTTGCACAAGAAGAATCTTGGGTTTATTTCTCAAAAAACCTGTCCAGTGTTGTCTGCCTTTGACGATTGTTCAGAATTTTTCTAAAATGGTCAAACCCACTGTCGTTGAACAAGTTAATGCTTTTGACCACAGCAGTGTTGGGATGACATCTTTCCACCACTCTCTGTGTTTTCTCGCAGGGGAAACACAGCTCTTTAATTTCTGCAAAGGAAAGGCTTTCCTTACTACTTTCCTCCTCCGAAGAAGAAAGTTCTTCAACCACTTCCTCTTGCTGTCCCCTTAAAAAGTTAAAATTGTCAGTAAAATCTCAAAAAGTATTAAAACTTTTTAAAAAATCCAAAACGCCAAGCAAATTATTTCCAGACGAGTTCAAAATTAGCATAATTTCTCGATTTTTTTTCTTAAAAAAGCCAAACTGGCAACGCAGCTAGCCCCTGGCCCCGTACGAATCGCGAGACAAGTACAAATGGCGAGTTGAATATTTCTTGAACAAGTTGGACGAATAGCGAGTTGTACGAATAGCGAGTCCGACGAATGGCGAGCTTCCACTGTATTCTAAACGAACATAGAATGAGGACAAAAACGGGCCATTCCATTACCCAGAAGTTCCTCTCTTGAACATGTATGGATTCTTCTTGGAAGATTTGATTGATGGTCGAACAGCACTTTAAAAAAGAAGTAATATCGTGGGTAGGACTGAAATGCAAAGAAAATTAAACAATTTGAAAAGCACAGATAAATATTCTCTCTAAAGAAAAAGAAAGAAAGATTCCCAACATATGTTTTTATTGGTTCCTATTTTGTTCTGCACGTTGATAGGGTGGTGTAGTGGTAAGGCGCAGGCCTCGTATCCCCAAGTTCGCATGTTCAAACCTGGCCCAAGTCGGTGTATTTTCAATTAGCCCCAGTTCCCATCTGTGTCCATATGTGCACCAAATTTCGTTATTTCGTTCAATTCCATGCGCCCATGTCGTATTAAAAAAAAAAAAAAAAGATACAGACATACAGACAGACATTTTCCAAAAAGGGTCACAATGGGTTCAGCACACCTCAAAATGTGTAAATCCATCGGTATTCGGAAAATGATTGCTAGTCCAATACTTTTATCTATATATTGGATAGAAAGTAAAGTAAAAATATAACGGCAGGGTTGCGTAGTGATAAGGCGCAGGCCTCGTACGCCCAAGTTCGCAGGTTCAAACCTGGCCCAAGTCGGTGTATTTTCAAGATGCAGAAAATCGTCTGCACCCATGTAGTATGATTACGCAGCATGTTAAAGATCCCTTGAGTATCCGTTTGGCATGGATACTCTCGACTAAATTAAATTGCTAGTGCCGTTTCTATCAACGAGAACTCAGCTGCCGCCACCTAGGAGGAACTGAGCGTCAAAAAATTGCGGCAATGGTATCACATTCATTGTAGTGCCGCTGAAAGAGTTGGTACCAATCTCTGGGAACGCACTAGGTCTGCAATGGTTGAGGACCAATACTGCAGCCCATTAGAACGAAAAAAAAAAATTTTTTTCTGCACAACAAAATATGTTTTTTTTGCTCTCCACCACTATCAGACTAATTTCCCAAACATAAAGGCCAAGGATTTTGCCACGAGAATCACTGGAGAAAGAAATTCACGCGAATGATTCTGCGAAAGACTTTCGATTTCCTCTTCAGAACGGCTGGACATGCTCAATTAAGTCTCGCAATTCTGCATGAAACAGGAACGCTTTCCTCCAGTTGAACCTCACGTTCTCGGGAAACTCTTATTTAGCCCTATCTATGCAGAAGATCTTTAGTCTTTGTTGATATGTTTCGCCAATTGTGACGCCGTAATTCTTGATGATGGTATGTTGAAATGTGAAACGGATTTCGTTTCGGAACGTTCCGTTTCTTTTATGCTAGAGACTCGCTCCTATTTCTTACTTTTCCAAATTCATTTTTCTGAACTGTTTAGTTCTTTCATTTTTTTGTTTTTGTCGAAATACTCAGTCTAATTACACACATGTCTTTCACCTTTAAGCAAGCCGTTCATGTGCCATTCTATATGTTTGGATGTTTGGATTTCAAAAAATCGTAAAGAAAGAAAAAAATCCTTTGCGGACCATCGTTCAGCCCTGTCATTTCGAATTTTTCCAGGGGGGGTCTTTGCAAAGGATATATTATCCTTGCATTTTTCTTTTAAAAAAACAACAAAATTCATAAAAATCCATTATATTCTTAAAACCAGAGGAGTTCAATTGCTCCCCTGACCCCCCCCCCCCCCCCTAAATGACGCGCCAGCCTTCGATCGACGGCTTACTATCAAATTTCATCGTAATACACTTCGACCACGGAGTTTTGACATTGGACGCTTCTGCGCATGGCAGAAAGGAACGAATCCATTCGAGTTTTAGGGAAGTTCGATTTGCAGGTGCGTTTACTTAGTGCGCGAACCAGAATGTTTGCTTCTTTGTTTGTTGAAAGCAACCAAATTTATAAACTTTTACATAGCATCAGTTCTCAAAAAGTCAAGTGTGCTAAACGAACTAGAACGAGAAAAAAAACGGCCCATTCCTCATACCAGCAGTTCCTCCCTTGAAGATGAATGGATTCTCCTCGACACTCTGCCAGGCAGATTGCTTTGGTTGATGGTATGGGAGCATAATGTCGTAGTGAAATTCTTACTTTTGTTCTATGATTATTTGCTTCCCAGGAAGAGATGGAGACCGAATGCGCTATTGCGCTAGGTACTTCTACTAGGTATAATATACAGGGTGTCACAAAACGACCTCATAAACTCTGCACAGCTAGATTCCCTCATTGGGAGTACATAAAAACTGCCCAAAGAAGCGTTCTTGTACGATCCATAGTTTAGTAGAAAAATACGAAAAACAAAGTATGACGTCACTGCCGGTGCACGAAAAAACACTGTATTGGACATATCAACAACAGTATTTGCATATCTGTCCAGACGATAATGTTTAAAACGTTCGAAAGAAAGGAATATTAAACAATTTGAAAAACACAAATAAATGAACTCTTATAGATTTCATGCGCAAAAGCTTGACACTTCTGATTTAAAATTTAAATGCAAGTAGTTGCAGTGACGCTGTATTCCTCGATATGTATATTTTTCTCTTTGCATCCCGTTGTTAATAACTCACAGATAACAACATACTGAGGGAAAAAATTCTAATATTTTTTCTTCAAGTATTTATGTGACGGAATCACACAAAAATGGCATTCCGTCACAAACATAAAAACGTGTATAATTTTAAAAAATTAAATTATTTCATTATTCCGTTATCTTTGAATTGTTAACAATGAGATGCAAAGAAAGAAATTTTAAGTTCTGATGAACATAGCTTCGCTGTAATCACTTCAACTATGATTTTTGTTGAAATTGTCATTTTTTGCGCATGGAATTGCCTATTTATATTTTTCATGAAATTTCATTCACTTTTATTTTAGTTGGTTTCAGTTGTTTTGTTTAACATGGAATCAAGCTATCAGGATCATGCCGTTGTTAGTCTCTTGGCAGAGTATTTGCTGTTGCCATCTTTTTAAAATATTCAACATCTTACTTTACATAAATGAAAATTACATATAGAACTTAAGGGATGAATCCGTGAAGCTGGATAAGGTAGTAGTACATGATTATACGTTAGAGAGCTTTTCTAGTTTGATCAAGCTTCCTGAATTACGTGCAGAAAAGGTTTTTGAAAAATGGAGGAAGGAAAAAAACTAAGATTTCGGTTGCAGTTACTAAAATTAGTATGATGGCTTACACACAAAAAAGGATCTGAATATAAGTGCATTATAATAAAATTTAAATAGATTCTTTGAAGTACGCATTAAAGTTACGTAGAAAGGAATGCCGTTTTAAAAGTGATCATAGCTCATTCCATGGTTTCGTCTGGCATTGTTATCTCAAAAACGAACGCTGCTTTCACTTTCCTGATAAAAAATTCATTAACAAACAATGATATCAACGCAGTCATCAAAATTTATATTCATTTTAAAAGAATGAATCTTTTCCGCAAGGAAAAGCAAAGGAAAGATCTGATAATTGCCAATTCTAAGGTTAGTACTATTTTGGTTAAATGCTTACACAATGGCAACAGTTAGAACAATACGAAAGTTGTATAAGTCGTTGTTCCTTAGGTATGAATGCTGTTGGTTTTTCCCCCTCATGAACTCAGCTGGATTTAGATGAGGAAGAAAATTTAATGCTTTGTCAGTGTTAAATTAGACTCGGTCTTAAGACATAAATAATTGCGTTAATTTAAAAAAAAAAAATCTATTATTTTTGATTGGAATAAAATTGATTTCAAATACCATTCATTATTCCGCTGGATGTATGCCACTTGCGTAGTGGTTCATTAAAAAATATGCGCCTTTAAGTAGATTAAATATTATTATTGTCACGTGTCACGCTTCGTTACATATTACGTATGTGCTTGCAGCTCAGAAACAAAACACTACGACTTAGATCACATTTCCAAATTTTTTTTTTTGAACTTTTAATGACATTTGTGAGAATAATAATAATGATTACATGTGTACTTAATTTGTATAAAATGAGGTTAAGGTGATACAAAAGATAATTAGTATAGAACAGTAAAATATAGTAATGGTTTAATTCTGAAAAAATGACCGAATCAATTTTTTATCTTAAAAGTGTAATGCCTAAGAAAATTAACTTTCAAAATTTTAACAAGTAAATTTAAACCTTCATCAACATCGGTGTTTACGATACAAAATGATCAATGAAACTTTAAAATCAAATTATGAAAATAAACAAAACTTCAAAAAATAAATTCAATTTGCTGATTTTAAAAGTTTTTACAGAAACCAAAATGTGCAATGTCGCACTTCTTGTTACCCCCTCCCCTCCCTTTGTCACAAACTGTCATAATTTCTCTACTCCCTCCCCCATGAATCGTGACATCATTTATGAATGACCCCTTACATAAAACACTAATTCTGATCGGTTCAAATTACCAATATGAAGTATAGTACATCAGAATCTTTAATTGTTCGTTGCTATCGAAGAAGGAAAAAAAGGATTACCTTGGTGCTACCAGTTAAAAAAACTTGAAGACAAGTAAAAGGCACAACGACGAAATGCTGACACGTATTTCGAGGTTACAAGGATTTCTTTCCAAAATTTAACTTCTTCCATAACTTCCTAACCTACAGTAGTCATGCTTAACGAGAAAAACGTTCGATTTGCGCCACTCCCCTTGAAGGGATGGGAGCCAAAAACTAATCATCACTTCTTCCCATGAGGGTGCCCAGGTAGCACAAACCATTGAGAATACGTTGCGAAAAGGTTGAAAACCCGTCGTAAACGTTGAGAAAGCGATTTTATGGGTTGAAAACTGATTTAGGTTGGAAATATGTTATTTTTTAAGCATTGAGAAAATGTTGAAAACAGGTTGGGTTAGAAATGGGTTATTTTTAAACGTTTATTCGATCTTTGAACACGTCATAAATATCTCTCGCTTCCTCCCTTTCATAGCAAGTTGGATACTAATTGGTGTGCTTTGCGACGCATGCGTAGAAGATTGTATCGTTAAAACCTTCTTGTCTTATGGCAGTATAGCTAAAGAGAAACACTCGGCATGCCGAGTGTAACAAATTGTGTTTTATGCTTTACGTTTTGAGTTATAATTCCAAAAAAAAAAAAAAAAAAAGAGCTCACTCGCATAGAGACAAGCAAATTTGCTGCAGCATCCTTTAAAAACATGTAAATCCTTCAAAAATCGAAAATTTTCAGAAATGTAATACTTCTGTCGATATATTAGAAAGATGTAAAATAAAGTAAGGAGAGAAAATATTTGACTTCAGTAAGAGCAAATTTTCCCTTTTTTACACATGATTGTACAATTGAAAGGTTATTGCCATATCCAGTGGCGTACGCAGAATTTTTTCAAGGGGGGGGGGGGGTTTATAATGTTCTGAAACTACTAAAAGAAATTCGAGTATGTAATATAGCACTATTATTTAGGGCTCGCGTACGCCACTGGCCATCCTTCACATGAATATTACTACTCGCCAAATATCCCTATTATGATAAAAATCCTTATTGAAAAAAACCAAATAAATAACTAAATTGCTTCGAACGAATGATTTTAAACTAAGATAAATCTTTTCATTAAATTTTTGTGGGCAATGACGTAATCTGTAGAATTGCACGAAATTCGGTACACACATACATCCTGATCGGCAGTAGCGTTGATTAAATTTTGGCGCCATTCGCTTCAAGGAGTGTGAAGCAATCGAGCGTTTTTCTCGCTAAGCGTATATGTCAAAAATCCAACAATTCAAACTAAACTCATGTTTGTGAAAATTCAAACACTATGAAGGAATCGTCATAATTGAATAAAATTTAATACACAGTTGAGTAGTAGTGGTACAAATAAATGATTAAATTTTCAAAGCAAACAAACAATAACAAGAGATCGGAATCAGTATTTTGTGTAGCCACCACGCGCCGCAATAAGTACTGCTACACGACGTGGCATGGAGTCAAACAAATTTTGAATGTCTGCCTGAGGAAGAGCATTCCATATTGTTTGTATGGGTACCCAAAGTTCGTCTACAGAAGCAACAGGACGAGGATCACGAGCGAGACGCCGACCAACGAAATCTCACACATGCTCAATTGGCGACATATCCGGGGAATACGCAGGCCAAGGAAGAAGCTGTACCTGCTGCTTTGCAAAGAAGGATTGAACAGCAATATGAGGGCGGGCATTGTTCTGTTGAAATACAGCGCCTGGCTAGCTTTAAAAGGAAGGGAACAGCTTGGGGCTGTAGAACTTCACTGATGTACCGGTTGCTGTTCAGATTGCCTACAGTTCGTACCAGTTGAGATCGTCCATGATAGGTTATGGCGCCCCAGACCATAACCCCGGGTGTTCGTCCATTGTGGCGTTTGATAATGCACTCCGGAAGGTGGCGTTCACCGGCATAGCGTCTGACACGAATGCGGCCATCATGGTACCACAGGTACCACAAATTAAAGCGGGATTCGTCAGAAAACACGACATGCTGCCAATCAGCACGCCAGTCTCTATGCTGATTGGCCCATTGTAGCCGCAAGCGGCGATGGTTTCGCGTGAGGGGGATCCTGTATAAAGGAGTCCTTGCGCTCAGTCCACGCTGCAGCAGACGTCTATGAATTGATGAAGCACACAATGAAACACCTGTAGCTATTGACCACTGGGCTGCCAATTGTCTAGAGGAAGCTGTACGGTCCGTTCGCGCCATGCGGACCAGGTGTCTATCATCGCGAGTTGACGTCACATTTCGGGGTCCACTCGCGGATTTCCGAGTTTTCCGACCCTCGTCCGTCCACTGCTTCCGAACACGCATCACTGTGCTGCTGTTACGCTGCACACGAGCGGCTACTGCACGATACGACAATCCAGCTTCCCGAAGGCCGATGATTCTCCCCCGTCCAAACGCTGTAAGTTGCTCAAATCTCGCTCTCTTTCGTCGAAGAGGCATAAGTAAAGATTGAGCTAACGTTTACTACTAGCAGATAACCACCGATAACCATACACGCCTCGCTACAGCCGTCTATTTATTCGGATCCATCCGCCGTTCAGAGGGCTCTGCTCAGCATACGCATGCGCTGCGGATTTGAAATTCTAATCATTTGCATATCATGGCGCTACTTTGCATTTCCTGAAAATTTCAGCTTACTCGCGTTAGTCCTTCATGGTGTTGCAATTTTCACAAACATGAGTTTATTTAAACAATCACGTACAGTATTTGAATTTCTGAAAAGGTATATTTTGCAAAAAGAGAATGAGTCATTAACAATTAAATGGACCAAAGAGACATGTAGTAATAATAATGTTTTTTCTCGTATGCATATATAATGAGCTCCACAAAGACCTTGGGATTAAAAGTTACAACACAATTTTTGAAGTCGGCACAAAATCATGAGAGTCTAAATTGTCCTTTGGGTACACCATGGATTGCTTTACCTAGGATCTGTTGCCAACTTTGGGCCATTTATATTTGTAATTGATTCATGATTACAAAATGTTTTACCTTTTATAATTTTGCGCCGATTGTGAAAACCATGTTTTAAAGTACTTAATCCTTTGACGGTTAGGGAAATGAGCAATTTTCGTTTACTTAATTCGCGCAGGGTATTACGAGTAAACAGTACTCGAAAGTGGGAGCTGTTTTCTCCCGCGTTCTTCCGAAAATGTCACCCTTCTCTAGCGATGCCTTAGATCAGGGGTCTCCAAACTACGGCCCGAGGGCCACATCCGGCCCGCGGACCGATTTTGTCCGGCCCGCGGAGAGCTAGCATACTTGAAAGAAAACTCCTTCTAGAGAACATATTTATTTTTTATAGCAAATTAAATTAAGTTTACTGAAGTAATCTATTTTTATGTTGAATAATTATTAATATGACATCTACATTGATATGGTCATGGGCTAACTACTCATAACATTGTTGTAGGTTATTATTTACTAACTAACAAATTATTGAAATGAATCCAACTAACATTTTATACATTTTAAATGAAAAGATAACTTATAACAAGCATAACGACATATGAAATACTAATGAGATTTATGTAATTGAGATTTTCCACTGACAATAGTTTGTAGTTGTGGACTAATTTTACTTGTACCAATTATTAAAAGAGATTTAAGATGCTCATCAGTTAATTTAGATCTGTAAACATTTTTTGTGTACTTCATTTTGGAAAAGGTCTTCTCACACAAATAAGTAGTACCAAAAACAGAAAACAGCCCACGAGCAAATTTATGCAAATTATCAAATTGTGTCAGTGGAAGACACTTATAAAATTCCAACAAAGATAAGTTTTGATATTTGTTCTTAATTATATCACTGCACTGTAGATCAATCATTTCCATTTGAAGTTCCGGGGCTAGGGTTTCAATGTCAGTATCAAAAGGATTCTGAAAAATCTTAATTTGATTCGCAATGGCATCAAAGTCCGAGAAACGAGTATCAAAATTTATTTTCAAAGCACTCAAAGTTTCGATTGCAAAATCGATAGGAAACTCGGTCTCAGTGGTGTGGCTAAATATTTCACATGTTTTAAAATGTGAAAAACATTTACTTCGTAGTTGTGATTGAAACAGTATCAATTTCTTCCGGAATGATTTGATATTATTGTATAAATCAGGAAGATGCTGGTTTTCTCCTTGCAATCTCAAATTCAGTTCGTTCACATGTTTTGTCAAATCAACATAGAATGCTAACTTCCACAGCCATGCGTTGTTTTGCAATTCAGTAAGAGGGCGATGCTTTTCATTCAAAAAAAATTCGATCACTGCTCGAAGTTCAAAAAAGCGCTGAAGGACTTTCCCACAACTAAGCCAACGTACGGCAGTATGATAAGGTAAGTCATTTTCTCCAATCTCTTTAATAAATTGTACGAATTGTCGGTGATTCAGCCCAAAAGATCTGATAAAATTAACAGTTGATATGACTGGTTTCAGAACTTCAGACATATCCAAACATTTTCCGCACAAAGACTGTTGATGAATGATACAATGTAAGACTATTGGTTTTGAACCACCGTCATTTTCTACAGCCTTTGACACAAGAGCGACCACTCCTTTATCTTTCCCACTCATGTTTTTGCCTCCATCAGTTGTAATACATTTCAAGTTTTTCCATCGAAGGTTCTTTTGCTTAATGGCCATTTCAACTCCTTTAAAAATATCTGAACCAGTAGTTGTGCCATGAATACTATACATATCAAGAAGTTCTTCATGCACTTCATAGCTTTTATCTACTCCTCGAATATAAATCAACACCTGAGCAGTATCTGACACATCCGTTGACTCATCCAAGGCCAAAGAAAACCACTCAACATGTCCATTTTTGTTGAACAGTTGAGAGGATATATTTTCAGCGATGTCTTCTACCCTTCGAGCCACAGTGTTTGCTGACATACTGACAGTTTTTAATAAATTTACCTTTTCAGGGCACATTTCTTCGGCTACTGCGATTATGCATTCTTTGACCATTTCTCCATCGGTGAATGGTTTTCCACGTTTTGCAATTTCAATAGCCACACGAAAGCTGGCACGAGTTGCAGCCTCTTGTTCAGTTTTGAGTTTTGTAAATAAAGATTTCTGCGATTTCAATCCGCGCTTCATAGCTTCGAATTTTTCTGTCCGCAAACTTCCTGTATATTTTGAGTAATTTTGAAAATGTTTTGCTTCATAATGACGTTTAATGTTATATTCTTTGAGAACGGCTATGCTTTCATTGCAAATCAAACATAGCGCCTTGTTACTGGACTCAATTACGAAATACTGAATGTTCCACTGATCTTTGAATTTTCTGCATTCACTATCAATTTTTCGCTTCTTTTCCATTCTACTAAATCACACACAAAAGCAACAATTCAAATAAAAATATTGTTACAAAGATGTCTTAAACTTAAACACGCACAAACACGTTTTAAGGAGGTACGCACTATTTTATTTCACAGCAGTGTCATAGGAACTGACTTGTGGTTGCGCCACTAGCCTTCTTATATATTTCACTTAGTGCCATCTAGAAGTGAGTGGAAGACACCAGAACTTTATCGAACCAACGAGATTATTCTGTAAGTGCTATTAGCGCCATCTGTTAGGGATAGAAGGTACTACCTATTTCTGCTTGTGTCCACCAGATGTCCTGTCACGTTACTCCTCATGGCTCGCTCGTACTCTACGACTAATCTAGGAATTACAGATAATGACAGGAAAATTAATAATATGCAGTGTTGCCGTTTTGCGGACTTTAGTTCGATTTGCAGCCTTTTTTAAACGTGGCGTACTTTTTCGGACTTTTTTT
This sequence comes from Octonoba sinensis, assembly GCA_038502835.1. Lineage (NCBI taxonomy): Eukaryota > Metazoa > Arthropoda > Arachnida > Araneae > Uloboridae > Octonoba > Octonoba sinensis. The sequence continues at coordinate 82,844,620 of CM076605.1, read as the reverse complement.
TTTCATGTAAAAAAATACTCATTCGTTACTTGAGTACTCGTTAGGAACCGAAGTAACGATTACTGAAGAAAAAAGTAATCAATGATTACTTGTGTATTTCATTACTTTTGTAATCAATGATTACTATGGCGATACGATGCGGGTACCCCATTATAACGGATACCCATACGATACAGAAAATACATCAGCTTCCCGTCGCTAATGGCATCTGGCAAAAAAGTAATCATATTTTACACCACTAGTGGACTGATTCAACTGTTTACCACCGGCAACAATTAATGATAATATGGTTTTGGCCCTTGGAATTTACTGGAGTAATCAATATGGCCCTAAGGCTGGAAAGTTTGGAGACCCCTGCCTTAGATAGCTCGCCTCACGCGTTTTAAACATTTCTTAAAGTATTTGTAGTACGTAAATAAGTTTTTACGTACTTTAAATAATCAGTGAATGATAATTGTCAAATAGTAAATTATAAATGATTATAATCAATTATAGTTATATAAATAATAATAGTTAATTATAAATATAAGAGTCAGAAAAATAATGGTGAACGAGCTCAGCTCGTCAGCGCACATTGAGGAAAAATTTCACTACGAAGTGCTCGTTTCGAACCATTTCAAGTCGAAAGCTTGCTTCCGAGCGGAACTCGTTTGCACGCATTAATTATGAAGCACGATTCGATGGCGAGCTGAACTCGTTCATAACCATCAAAGGGTTAAAGAAATGAATTTATTTTTTACTTTTTAGCGCAATTTCGTATAATTGCGTTGCTTTAAAGTCGATTTTTTTTTTACAAAAAATATTTTATTCAATATATTCTCTATGTGTACCTATACAATTAACAACGAATGTCATCAACATTTATAATGAATGCTTTTGAGTTGTATAAGGATTGTTTGTAGTATGTGCAAATACAATGATTAATAGGATACTTAATAAATTTAATGCAGCATGGACTTTCAGGCTTACTTGTGACCCATTACAACAATTTTCTTTCACTCGAGCTTTCCGGAGTATTCTCCTGATTCACTGTTTGATTATTTGTATTATGGGTGGCATTTCGGGTTTTAATCCGTTTTGTTCGCCAGTATTTTGTAATTTCTAAAAACTTTTTCTTGCGCGCACACACACACACACACGCGCGAACTCATACAGACCGATTAACAAGTGATGGAATCCAGGCTTGGCAAAATTTTTGAACCTAATGCCTTTATATATCAAGTTTTTTTTGGGGGGGGGGGGGGGGGTTGTTACAACAACAACTGCATTTTATAATTAATTACGTCTCTAAGTTTAATTAATGGTAATCAATAAAAAAAAAAGGATTTTTTTTTAATAGCGCTAAAAATCGATCGAGTAAAATAACAAAAAGACCAATTTTCATTAAGTCAGATTTTAAGTGAGAAAAATTCGGAGCCCCCAGCAGCGTGTGGCGAGAGTAGGTTGTTTTCCCCGCACCGACCCTGTGCTAGCAGAGAAACAACTTTTACGGAAGTAATTTATTTTTATTGAGAATTATCATGTAAGGGGGCCCGGTATAGTTGGAAATTAGCGGTCGCCACTTACCACTACATGGCGATTAAAGTAAAGTGGAGATTAAAAAATGTGTTAACGATCGCTATTCCTGAACGGTCACTTTTTAGAACATTCTACTGTAACTCTTTTTTTCGATTTGAGCAAATCGTCTTTTTCTTTTAGAAACATGCCAATATTGAACACGTGCTTCGCCGAAAATTTTATGCCGTATTTCCAGCGCCAATCCTTCAGCATCCTAAATCATTTTAAAAGTTCTAAAACATTTTAGGATGTTCTAAATCAAGTCTGCATATTTATTGTTTTATTTAAATAATTTATTAGTTTTCTAAACGGTTTAGAGCTAGTTTTCAATTCTTATCAGGAATTGTAAAAAAAAAAAATGGCTACTATAAAAAGTGGCCAGTAACCAAATTTCCCAGTTTTCACCTATAGTCCTCGGCTACAGAATCTTCCGACTTCAGAAAAGACAGGAACGCTCTACAGCAGTGGTTCCCAGCCTTTTTCTTTTTGCGAACCCCTTATATAATCGGAAAGAAAATGGCAGACCCCTTTTATTGTCATTAATAACAAAAAAAAACAGATATTTAACACATTTATTTTATTAATTTTTATTTTTGAAGCAGTTATGAGTGCAACGAACATATGGGTCCCCAAAAAATGTTTCCTGATAGTGAGAAAAAGTTGTGAAATGACTTGAGCATCCCAACCCCCCGCTATTATAAAAAAGCAGGGGAAAATTTAAAGACAACCAATTATTTAATGGCCTACATGAATTTCTTTTTCTGAAACTAATCAAATCTAAAAATATTTTGATAAACCCCCTTAGGGACCGTTCATAAATGTCACGCTCCCCCCGTTGCCACAATGTCACACTTCAACGGACCCCCTTCCCCCCTTTGTCACATGTTACGCATAAGCTGGGATGTCACACTTCTTGTTACCCCTCCCCTTGTCACAACTTCACGATCCCCCTCCCCCCCGAAGCGTGACATCATTTATGATGATCCCTGAGTAAAAAGGAGCCATAAAGGGATAAAGAAAGAATAAATTCAGTGATTTGACAAAAGAGACACTTTGAATACAGAACAAGACAAATGTACCACAGAAACATAGTCTTTTAATAATAAAATTACACGTTAATTTAAAGCACAAATGAGCAAAAAAATGCAGACATATGTTTCGGGATTGCTTGGAATCCCTTTTTCAATGCGACAGGGAGCTTCTAGATGCAAAACATCCAAATGAAGCAGACAGAACAAGAAAAACAAAGCTTATATAGCCTAAGAATTATCTGTAAACCAATGAGAATAAAGGCAGCGTGAAGTGGAAGTAGAAGTAGCAGGAAGACACCAATAAGAGAGCAACAAACGAATCCAGTTGAAAGTACAGGAAGTAAAAAGGAATAACAATAAAAATAAAGCAAAAAAGACGACAGCATGCATAAAAATTGCAAAAATAATAAAATAAAATACAAAGAATAAAATTGAAATAAAAATAAGTACAGAAACTACCAAAACAAAATGCAAAACAAAGTACATATGTAAAGGAGGGGGAGGGGAGGGAGGGGGGAAGGAGAAAAATAGACACAAAAAAGGAAAACAACAAGAAAACCTAGAAAGAACAACAAATTAAAGAAATTTATGCCAGACCTGTGAAAAATAAGGAGTTGAAGAAGAATCATTAACCAAATTAGAACTATTCCTGTTAATATGATAAGCTTCCCAAAAGTCAAGCTCTAAAGGGGAAGAACATTTTTGAATAATTTTACCAGAATTGAAGTCAAAAGAGTGGTTGGAATTCCAACAATGTTGAGCAATGCTAGACTTATTTAACTCTTGCTTTCGTACATAACCTTTATGCTCATTTAAGCGAATTTTCAGAGCACGTTTTGTCTGCCCAATGTAAGAAAGGCCGCAACGGCAACTAATTTGGTAAATACCCCAAGTGTTAAGTTGATCGACAGGATCCTTAAGAGAAGAGAAGGAAAGTTTGTTACTAGGAGCAAAAACGACTTGAAATTGAAACCTTTTTAGGATTTTAGCAATACGGAAACTGACAGAATGAAAGAATGGTAACACAACCAAATTCTTTCTAGAAACTACATTATTGGGACCAGAAGTTTTCTTAGAAAGTTTGTTATGAATAGAATCAATTAAAGAGTGAGAAAATCCTCTATCAACAGCTACAGCTTTCAGATAGTTGAGTTCAATCTTGAGAAGCTCGGGAGAAGAGCAAAAATATTAATAGCACGATGGACCAGAGCATTAAAAGCCGAATATTTTTGGTTGGGAGGATGAGACGACAGTCTGTGAGGAGGTAAAGAAACAGCGAAAGGTTTACGATAGACAGAAGTAGTGAAACCAGACTCACTCTTAGAAATAAAGACATCAAGAAACGCGAGGCTACTATTAAGTTCTTTCTCACAAGAAAACTGGATATTAGGATCAATGGAGTTCATAATAGAAAGAGCATCATCAATACCTAACAAGTTACTGTCCGTTAGGACAAAACAATCATCCACATAACGAACATAAAATTGAAATTGCAATTTCTGGAACAGTTTTTCCTCAAAATAATGCATATAGAAATCACTTAAAATAGGACTAAGAGGACTTCCCATAGCCAGGCCATCTACCATAGCATAGAATTTACCATTAAATACAAAAGTGCTCTGTTGCAAGCACACACGAGTAAGGAAAACTAATTCCTCAATTTCCACAGAAGTAAAATGGAATTCAGAAAGCCTTTTCCTGAGGCAAGTCAAAGCGCCATCAACAGGAACATTAGTAAACAAAGAATTAACATCAAAAGAGGCCATAACCGAATTGTTCGGAACGAAGTTATGAAGTTTCTTAACAAAATCGGTGGAATTGTTAACAGTGAAAACATTCCGACGCCTAAGTGGAGAAAACACAGAAACTAAATATTTGGAAAGTTTATATGAAGCAGTGCCAATATTGGAAACAATTGGTCTGAAAGGAATACCTGCCTAGTGTAACTTCGGTAAAGCATAGAAACGCGCACAATTAGCAACAGAAGGAATCACAGACCGTTTAGCAATCAAAGGAATAGAATGAACAGTCTTAACAGCAGAAGAAATAGCTTTTAACTCCTGGTCGCTTAGGATCTTTATAAATTTCAGAATAAGGACCAGAAGCAATTAAGTCATTAGTTTTTTCAACATAAGATGATTTATTAAGAACAACAATCTGACCACCCTTGTCAGCTTTGGTAATGACCAAATCAGAATTTGAGACTAAATTATTGACACAGCGTTTTACAGAATGGGTACAACCAGTATTAGGAACTTTTGAATTGAAATCAACATTGGAAGCAATAAGATGCCGAACCGACTCTTTTTGAGTGGAAGTTAAGGCACTAAATTTGAAAGCTTTTTCAACCGGAGCAATAAGTTCAGAAAAAGAAGGCTTTTTAGCCAAAGCAAAATTGTTATTACATTTCAGAGCATTGATTTCATTACTATTCAAAGGAAATTTCGAAAGATTTACAACCGTGTTCCTATTAACAAGAGGCAAATCAGCCGGAACAGGAACATTTGAATCGTTACACAACTTAGTAAATTTCTGCATTTTTTTGCTCATTTGTGCTTTAAATTAACGTGTAATTTTATTATTATTGTTTACTTGCACAAAGTTAAATTATTTTTACATAGTCTTTTATTCATTTTTTTTAAAAACAAGACCTGTGATCATACCAGAATCGATTTCGTCATATTATGATTAAAATAATGGACGGCATACATTTTTGGCACTCACAAATCCAACATTTTATCAGCAACAATCTAAAATTTCGTTTTATACTTAATCCTATCGATCATTTAAAATGTGTATACAATTTATTCAAAGTAAATTTTAGAAGGTAGAACTGCAGAAATAAAAAAATATTAAAACACAAGTTAAAAAAAAGGGTTTTTATTCACAATTTAAACAAACAAAATATGGCATCAGCAGTTTTCCTCTTCCACTATAGGTTGTTTCACTACTGTAACTGAAAAGGGAGAGAGAAAACATGTTTAGAAGAGTTATTTAACAATACATAATATAGCAACACAAACTTACGCATGAAATGAATGAAAGGAGAAAAAGAATGAGTAGGGAGGGGGGAGAAAGGGCAAGAAATTCCACATGAAAAGGAAAATAATTAATATGCCTGATGTTTGGTAAAGACAGCAAAAGCAATAACAGTGAGTCCAATGTTACATTGATCATAAAGATCAAGCATACATATAATTTCTTAGATCACACGTTTTCAACCTTTTTCGAGTTGAGATGCCTTTTCTGGAATTAAGATTTTTCCTATTATGCCCTTCCCAAAGTAAAATTATGACTGATCATAAATCATAAGGTTGGTAAGTGGTCGCTCAGACCTAGATTATGAGTTCAGGTTGAAAAACAGGATCAATATGTATTGTCTGGAGCAAGGAGAGTTAGAGGGGACATGATTATGTTATTTAAATTCATTAAAACAGAACATGAGATGCATTTAAGCGCAGAAGGTAGGACTAGAGGTCAATGTTTTAAGCCTTTCAAAAATCAGGCTCCTCTTGAAATTAGGAAAAATGACTACTTCAATAGAATTGTAGGCAGCTGGAATAGCTTACTGAAAGCGACTGATACTTGCAGTGTGGTAAAAGCTTTTAAAAAGGCTCCTGATGTTCATTGGGGATTGGTATAAATTGGCTGCTACCAGCCTATCTGGTTGTCACTTTTGCAGGGACATAACTAAGAGGGGCACCAGATTGTAGTGGCGCTAAATTGACTAAGCGTGTCTGCGTATATAAGTATGTGTACGGTGCTCTTTTTCTTTTTTGTATGTCGGGAAGGGTTAGGGGCCCTAAAGCCTGGTCTTGCCCCTGTTAAAAAATGATCTACTTACATCACTGCATTTTTGTATTTGTATTTTGTGTTAACAGATAAAAATAAATAAAATTCTTGTACCTGCATTGCATGACCCTTATTCAAACTACAAGGACCCCGAGAAATACTGCAACAGCTTTGTAATTAATAAATGTCTAACTGTTAATGAAGTTATTGCAAAATTTTGCGAAGCCCTTGTAAAGATTTTGTTCCTCCCAGGGATCCCACAAATCATTGGGTGAGTGATGACATACAGAAATAAATGAATCAGAGAAATGATTTCATATTTAACGCAAGAGTTTAATTTTTGGTTTAAGGATCCAAGACTTAGGGACCACCCTGGTTTGTAAATTTTTTTTTAAAAACTGATTTTTATTGTTTTGCACAGCACCTGTAAAAATTTTTTAAAATTCGACTTTTAGAAAGTAATGAATACTTTACACAATAGTTATTAAATGTTAAACATTTACCTTTGTGTTTGATTGTTTGATAATAATGCAATAGTTAGAAGTTTAATGATAAAGTATGGGGGGGATCTTGCAAGGTAGCTTTAAAATGCTATGGAGTTAAGAATTTGTTCTTCGATACAGTGAAATATTTTAAGTGAATTTGCAAAAAAAAACCATTAGTTATTTTCCCTCTCAAATAAAGTAAAGTGGGGTCTCCCCGGAATGAAATCGGTCTGCTACAGTTGAACAATTCGTTATAGAGAAAATTTTGTTATACTCAGACAGACCCATCATTTCAAAACTTTTTAAGGAGGAAAATGGTACATATTCAATGCATACATTAGTTTAAAAACATAAACACATGTATAAATACATTTCCTTTCTAAAAGTCGAGGGAGGGGGGGAAATTGCCACCCCTTGATGAATAAGCAATGCAAGTAAATCACAAATAATCAAAATATCACTCTAATAGCTATCAATGAAATATTTGATAGAAACAATGAAAAAAAAACTGTTAAAATTTGGCAATTGTTCCACAATAATGAATGACTGCAAACAAGCCACATTAAAAAATAGAAAATGTAAGAGAAATATGAGGGTGTTTCAACAATGCAGCACTCTTTCAATATACAATAGGAAAAACTGTGTGTGTGTGAGAGAATGAATTTTCTTCACTAAATGTATAATACTAGGATGGACCAGAAAAACCTTTTTATCTTCAAATCCACTTTGGCATAGTGCGCAAAAGTAGTTAGAACACACAAAAATTTTCTTGAATATTGATCAATAAGTAGCCACACCCCTTTGACACTAAACGTAAGAAAAAAGGAGAAATACTCATTTTTTTAAAACAAATTCCGAAATGTTTATTAGCATACAATAAAAGTGTTACAAATGGCTCAGTTAGAACCCACAAAAAGCATTATTTAATTCTCTCAATATTTAACAGCATCCCCGACATCCAAATTTGGGAAAAAATGAAAAAAATATTGAATTTTCAAAAAAAAAAAAAAAACCACAAATATGAAAATTATTTTTTGAAATTAGCATTGACATTGATTACTTAAACAACACTATAAAAAGAGAATAATAAAATTATTTTGTAATAATATCACCATTTCCTTCTATAATTACATGCGGACAGAATGCAGATTAAAACAAGAATCTAAAAATTTGAAATCTATACAATACCTCATGCACATTGCATATTATTGCAAAATAACTATACTATTCTATTGTTTATAGGATTATTTAATTAATCAATGCCAATATTAATTTCAAAAAATAATTTTCATATTAGTTTTTTTTTTTTTTTTTTTCTGAAAATCCAACATTTTTTCATTTTCTCAAATCCTTAGGTCAGGAGGGTGTGGTTAAAAAATTGAGAGAATGTTATAAAACATTTTGTGGGTTCTACTAAGCCATTATGTAACATTTTTATTGTATGCCAAAAAAAACTTTGGAATTTATTTCAAAAAATTTCATTTTTTCAAAAAAAAAAGCATTTCTCTCTTTTTTTTTTGACTCTCAGTGTAATAGGGTCGAGGCTAAATATTAAGTAATATTCAAGAAAATTTTTGTGTGTTCTAACTACCTCATTACTCAACTTTTGAACACTTTGCCAAAACCGATTTTGAAAAAAAAAAAAGTTTTTTTGGCCCGTCCTTAATGTATACTCAACCACCACTGCTTTATGTTGGGCATAGTATAACGGTTTGACATGTAAGCTAACTTACACACTAAAAAATCCTTCTTATATGCAGCTATTTAAAATTTACTTCAAAAGGTCGCTATTCTTGACAGCATATATGCATTCACGATACAATGTAGAATTTTCCCTACAATCCGGGGTTTTACTAGATATACAAAACAGGTGCAGAGTTTCAAAAGTGGTACATTGGATATTAAATCTGCCGGTATATTGGATAACCGGTGTCCCCTGTATGACGTATATCTACTGGATATCCAGCTCTGGCTGTTTGTAAATTCAATGCATATTTTTAAACATTCCAGTTTCCAAATACATAGTAAGTTTGTTGCTCACATATATTTTCAAAACATTTCAATTAATTAATTTTTAGAAATCAAACTTGACATGAGGGATAACCGGGTATTCGTGAAGTGGCCCGATCGTGTACCGGATATCCGATGTCTTCTGGGGGGAAAGACTGGACTCATTGGACAGAAAATTTTCATGATTTATTCCTAATGTCCATTATTTTCATGACCAATTTCCAAATTCGTGACCTGTAGACACCCTTATAAAGCCAATATTTACCAGCTAGGTGGATTTTTAAGGAGAGCTTTCTCCCAACAGTAGGATTTCGTTATTTCCCCCTCTTGAGAGAAAATTATTTCTCAAAATAAAACCAAAAGCAGTGGTGGACCATATATGGACTTGGAACCCCAGTCATGTACAACAATAGCAGCTTTTTAAATTATTATGTAACAAATATGGTTTACATGGATGAATGATAGGAACAGTAATGATTAAATGAAAATATTGTTAGCGAAGAAAAAATATACTGACTAGTAATAGGTGGTTTGCGACCTTCCCAGTCTCCTGAACTGGCCAACGTTCTTCCCAACCTTTCCGAAAATTCTTCAGGTGTTCCTTCTGGGAATTTCAAAGTTGCTGCTCCTAAATAGAAAACCAATAACAAATAACCGACAATCCTTAATATTGCTCAAGTCATAAATTTCCCAACAAAATTTATTTGAACTATGCAACAAATAGAGTTTGAATTACAGGGGGTCATTCATAAATGATGTCATGCTTTGACGGGGAGGGGGTTCGATAACTTGTGACAATGGGAGGGAAGGGGGTAACAAGAAGTGTGACATCATTTTAGTTTCCATTTAAAAGCAGCAAATTAAATTTTTTTGATTTTCGTGAATTGATTTTAAAGTATCCGACTTCCTTTTGCATCAAAAACACCGATGCTAGTTGAAGCCTAAATTAATTTCTAGTTAAAAGTTTAAAAGGAAATCTTCAGACATTTACCCTCTTAAGATAAAATAGCGTGGTTCATTTTTTCAGAATTCGAACAAGTAATAATTTTTATTGTTACATAAACAAGTAATTTTTATTGTTATATACTAATTATCTCTTTTGTTGTAACCCTTAATCTCATTTTATGCAAATTAAGTGCACAGCATATAATCATTACTACTGTTATGCTCTCAAATGTCATTAACAGTCCAAAAAAAAAAAAAAAAATAGAGATGCGGTCTTTTACGTAGTGCTCCCTTTTTCTGTACTGCAACAATGCAAGTACATATGCTTATGTAATATAGCATTGACATGTGACAAAGGGGGGAGGGAGGGGGTTCAAATATATTGAAAAAATGCATGACATCTTTTATGAACAGTCCCAGCTTTTTCGACTACATCCAAGAACGGTTTATTCATGGTGCTGAAAAACTAACTATCAGTTTGGTAATCACTACATACAAATAGTAGCAGTTGAGAAATTAATGATAAATTTAGCAAAAAATATTTACCTATTACAGCTGCATATAAGTTCGACAGAGACATGAAGCTTTTCTTTCCTTTTCTCCCTAACCTGCTGTATAACTGCGCCACATTTTGTGTCATTATTTTTTTTAGACATGATGTCATAAACGATGACACGTTTCTTCCAAAACAATAATGGTATAAATAGTTGACCTATAAAAATAAGTAAATAAATAAGAGCGTCAAAGGTGATTCACAAAGTCCAAACTATCTTAATCAAATGCATTTTACCATTATCAATATGAATTAACTTATTTCTTTATGTAAATGTGTAAAAAAAAAGGAAAGAAAAATAATTTTATTGATGAATTACCTACATTCAAAGTTCTTTGGCTAAATACAATAAACCAATAGCAATTTTTAAAAAATATTTCTCTTGTGCTTGCTTAAATACTTATTTAACTAGGTGACATAAGTATAAAGTTTAAATGCCTTTTCGAATGGATTCCGTAAAATAAAATTTTAAAAGACGTCTACTAATTTAACTTGAAACATTTGGTATAAAAGAAATATTAAACGATATTTTTTGCATTAGCACCATTTTCTATATGGACATTACTTTTTATTGTTTTATATGTTATTGATGAATTGTATATATATCGGGGGTCAATCAAGCATTTTTTAACAGGGTCTGTTTTTTGTACATTTTAAAGAGATTTTTGTGAAAAATCAAATAATTTTGTGAAAATTGAAAATTTAAACATATAGTGATGAAAATTTTTATTATTTTTGTCGCTTTTATGGTGTAAAAAACACGATTTGAAAGCTTGGAATTTTGTGAAGGGTCCTAAAAGCGGAGCAGTTCCTCTGTTGCTACCCCTGTATATATTGTATTATATACAATATATTATACAGGGCGGGGCAAAAGTAATGACCCGGTTTTGAAGGGTTATAAAAAAAACAAATACAGTTTGAGACTCAAAACTTTTTTTATTTTGATCTGTATTTAATACCATCTTTTTACACTAAGTTTTGAATACCACTTCAGCAAGATGGCGGCCTTCAGCACCAATACACTGATACAGTAATTTTCTGAAGTTTTGTGGAACTTTTCTGCACATTTCAAGGGGCATAGCAGATATTTCGTCGATGATTCGGTCGTTCAGCTCTTCTAAAGTATGGGGAACATTCTCCATCAAATAACCCCACACAAAAAAAAGTTTAGGGACCGTAACATTACGCGGGATGTTGAAACGCACACAAAGATGCAGTCTATTCTCGCTGCGTGGAAAAATAGACTGCATCAGTATATTGCTGCAGAAGGCCGCCATCTTCCTGAAGTGGTATTCAAAACTTGATGTAAAAAAATGGTATTAAATACAGATCAAAATAAAAAAAGTTTCAAGTCTCAAATTGTAATAGTTTTTTTCATAACCCTTCAAAACCGGGTCATTATTTTTGCCCCACCCAGTATTATAACACACAGGGTGCGGTACACCCCAGATAAAACGCAAAGTGAGATAAAGTGTTTCTGAAAAATACGTATAGTACAGTTTTATACAACTTTACTGATGCTATTTCAGCGTAGTATAACTGAAAATGAATAGTTTACTCAAAGTGACACCAAAAAAATAAAACAGAAAGTAAAATGGAAACTATTTTTACACCATTGCAATAATGAAGGTTCTGATTCAGAATGTCCCCATTTGATCTAAACAATGTTTTGTGTGTTGCTTGGCAACAATGTTCAAATCCTAGTCAATTTTTGCAATAGTGACCAAACCCCTCGAGACTACTTTGCCCGGGGATATTTAAGTGGTGAATGCTAACAGGTGATGACATAAAAGTGTTCGAAATTAAAAGCACTAAAATAAAAGAAGTAAGGAGATGCCATTCCCCTTCAATTACATGACTGCTGTATATGAAATCAAACGTCTTTATAAGCAAACCTTAAATAGAGTAAGAATCAAGGTGGAAATTGAACATATTGCCAACTACATCAACATGCAAGTGTGAAAATGATAGCAAATTTTGTGAATACAGAGAAACACTGTAAACCATGGGAATAGGGAAGGGGTCGGCAACTTTTTGAGTTGGAACAGTCAAAAATTACGATTTACAAAATTTCAAAGTTTTTAAAGAGCCACACAAATTTTTCTTGCCAACAATAAATAGTACTTGCATAAATAAAGTTTTTTGATGAAAAAAACTAATCTATTTATTCATATATAAGTAGTGTTTTTCACAACAAATTAGATAATATATATATGGCATTATTAGACAATTACTTATTATTTAAGTAACAAATTAAAACAATTAAACATTTATTTAGAACACTAACTTGTACTTTAATAACAAACAATTGAGCAAAAAAATTCAATGGGAGCAATGGCTTTGCATGGTTATTCGAGTAGACACGAATTCAGAACGATTTTTAAATGTCTTTTTTTGATAAAATAAATAATATTTGCATATGGAACTAAAGAGCCCCAGTTTCACATCCAAAGAGCCGCATGTGGCTCGCGAGCAGCAGGTTGCCGACCCCTGGTATAGGGGAGTATAAGCGAAAAGTTGTATTTCATACTCAAAAAATCAGAACATTCATCCTTCCTTTGGGAGTGCCTTTTTTCTAACTGTAAAATGCATTTTATAGTGAGAAGCGTTGAAATTAACTGTATTCAAAATTAACAATTTCGTTAATATATTTAACTTAATCACTAAAATTTTATGTAAAATGATTTTAGCTTACAAATCTGGTTTGCAACTCTTTGTCATTTGCTAATTTTTCATTTAGCTCTTCCAAGCTTTCATCTGTATATACTGGCAAACTAATGTCATCCGGAATGTGAGGTATCTCAACCATCTCGTTAGGCTTCAGAATTAAGTCTCTTATCCTGATCACTTCCGTTTGCAGCCTTTTCTGCCTTTCATCTAGTTCCTTTAACTTCAAGTAAGTTTTTTCTTGGACAGTTATAATTTGCACCACTAAAACAATAATAATAATAATAATAAATCAAAAACATGCATTTTGTTAAATGAATTTAAAAAAAAAAAAAACAGTACAACATCCAAAATCCATAAACATTCCAAATGTGGCAATACCGTATTTTCCAGATATTTTTAAATATCTTAAAAAGTAACAGAGAAGGGGAACATAAAATAAATTATAATATATGATTTTTTTTAAAAGCATCAGATGACTTTTAATACAACTTACATACATATTTACATTACAATAAATAGATTTCAATTATTTTTGATTGCCTTAGCTCAAGCTTACTAATCATTTTTTCTGGAGTCGAGTCTCCTGTGCTGATGTAATTTCACTACCATTCAAAACTTATTTATTCATTTACTTTTATAATATAACAGTGACCATAACAATATATTACATTTAAAGCTTATACTAAAATTTTGATCTTGTACAACTCCATTAACTGAATTGTATTACCATTCAGAACATAATATTCATTCACCAGTTTGCTACAGGTTCGATAATGATGCTGATCTTCACTATTTGTTTATTATTTTCTACCACGTGTAATTCAATTGATTGAAGGAATTACTAAGACCACAATTGAATTCAATATGCCTGAAGAAAACATTTAAAACAGTAAAGAAGACATTTAATGGTACTGGTCTAAAAGACTTTAATTCAAAGGCACACTGTCAGGTTATTTTTTAGACAAACAATACCAGACATTTTTTATTATTATTTTTTTAAAGATACAATTGAACTTAGTTATCCCAACACACAGATGACACGACACTTCACATATCCCATCACTTTTTCACAGATGGGAATGTAGGCTGCATAATATCAATGTTATTTTCTAAGGGTTACTTTGGTTATCAGGACACTTTGAGCTTCACAGATAGCCTCAAATTTTCTCATCACCTGAAGTTATTTCAGTAAAATAACGAAGATTTCTGGAAAGATTCATAGAACGAATTTTAAAAACAGGATTGACGATTGACGGTTACTATTATCCCATGCAGTCAAGGGCATCCCTCACCCCCTCAAGAACTAAAGATTGCAAACCAGCTGGGTGTGTATAGGAACTTCAACTAAACTCAGTGGAATGACAGCTCACTGCTCGCCGAGGCTTGCTCCCAGCCTTCGAGACCAAGGGCCCTGGGGTTCAGAAGTAGATGTTCCAGTCAAGTGGTCGGCCCGACTCGTTACACCCAGTGTTTAGCTCCCAAGCACGATTGGTCCTCCTCTTATCAACCCGGAAGGGAGGAAAGGCTGAGTCAACCCTGCCCAGTCCGGGAATCGAACCTGGGACCTGTGGTATGGTAGCACGACAGGTTACCACTCAGCCACTGGGCTACTCAGAAACTTGAGAGTGACAAATTTTAGCCTTTCATAAGAGGGGAGAATGGGATTGAAAGCCAAGCTGCACTGTAGATTTGTATGAGTTCCCTAATTTGCGCCACATTATAGAAAGAATTGTACAGTTGTCAATACTTGATGGGCACAAGGTAATAAGAGTGATAAGTTTTTTCTCACTGCTTAGGGACCATTCATAAATGATTTCATGCTTTTTTCTGATATATTTGACACCCCCCCCTCCTCCCTCTGTCACAAAATATCACACTTCAACAGACCTACTCCCCCTTTGTCACATGTCACGCTATGTTGTATAAGCCTGATGTCACACTTCTTGTTACCCTCTCCCCTCCCCTTGTCACAATTTCACGAATTCCCCTCCGCCCTCGAAGCGTGACATCATTTATGAATGATCCCTTACAGGATTAACAATTTAGAGTACTTGAAGAGAGCACAGAGGGAAAGCCTAGATTTTGAGATCGGCTCCCCGGGATTCCAAGGATATACAATTTTTGGCAGAAAGAATTTTGAGGTTTAACATGTTGAGGACGGCCCAGATTTTTGCTGCCTGCAAAAATAACTTTTCAATTTCCCAGAAAAAAAGCTATTTTTCAACCACATGAAGTTTTTTTCATAAAACAAAACTGTGTTATAAGACTATCGCTGATATAAGCTACCAGTGGTACACGCCACCAGATGAAACATTCCTGTGTGAGCCACCAGTGGTACACGCCGTTCTCAACGTGTTACAGAGTAGCAGGAGAGGAGAAAACCACGGCTATTCCACCACAGTTAAATGGTAATTGTAAACTTCTCAGATGAGTGCATGTCAAAGCAAGTGTTAGGAAAAAAGTTATAAGGAATCGAGATTTACTCTTTGCCAATGGCATTGTACATCTGGTTAGGAATGTTCAAGAAAAATGTTTGGTGTCACAGGGAGAAAAGCTAAACCTTGCTTCTCAAGTAGAATAAAACACAATATAAAAATTCTAGCATGTATTTCTCCTTTCTTAACATTGCATCTTATAAATATTAAATATCCTCAGTTTTGCACTTTTGGATGAAGAGTTCTTCATAAATAATGATTTTTTTAAACAAGAATTTAACAAAGTTACTGCTTCCATCAGTAAAGTCTATTATGGTCTAAGATGTCTTCCAAAATTTCCCATTATAATTATTTGCTATTGCTGTCACCCTCACTTGTAATAATTCCAGATTGTGAAAGTTGTACTTAAATACAAAAGTTATAGTTTTACTATGGGCTAGTACTTACTCAGTTGCTTCAGTTCTTCATGGTCTGAATCGTTTTTAAGTTTTTGTAAACCTAAAATATAAATAATACTTGATGCATAAACTCTCATCATAAATTTCAAAAATTAATTATAAGAATTAAATGTTAACGAAGAGTAAATCACAATAAACAGAAGTTTTAAAAAGAATAACAGGGTATGGTGTAAAAATTTTATTAATGCATAAGTGAGAAATATCTCTGAAAATTATGCATAGACAGGGGTCACGCCAGAAGAAATTCGAGTCCGTTTTCATACCCTCCACAAAATTCCAAGCTTCTAAGTTGTACTTTTTCCACCATGAGTGGACAATAGTAATGAAATTTTTCATCACTATATGTTTTAATTTTAAACTTTCACAAAAAAATACTTGATTTCTCACAAAAATCTATTTAAAATCCACAAAAAACGGACCCTGTTAAAAAATGCGTGATCAATCCCTGATAGATGAAAGTTAAGTTACATAATTTTTATATACTTTAAGATGAGACTACTGAAAATGGACTGATAGAGAAGCATAAAAACACACATAAGTGAAATTACTTATTACGAAGAACTGTAGCACTTAATAACTGCATTAATCTTAAGGTAAGGAAAAGTTTTAAATTAATGTACAAAATTGCAACCTTTGAACTCTCTAGTTTGAAAAAAAAAAAACTTGTACATTTGATCACAGATTTCTTACTTCTAGTAATGATGATCACAGTTCACTTGCTTAAAACATGTTCTACGCAATTAAAATAAAAAATGTTGTCAAATATTAAAATTATTTTGTTGGAATGGATTATGTATAAAATTCTATTAAGTTTAATTAAATAGGTCCACTGTGGATAGAAGTAAGTTCAAATAATTCTAATTAAAGCTTGATTCAAATTACATAATTTTAAAAGAAGTTTAGAAAATACAATACAATATTGTGTAGTTTATTTTAAAATATAGTAAAATAAAGTAGTCAGGGGTAACCTAGAACATTGGGGGTTAACTTTGAACAACATCATATTTTTTAGTATGTTTCACTTAAAAAAAAAAAGTCCAGTGCTGCACTCTCCAGCTAGGTTATAGAATCAATTTTCTACTCTTAATTTTACTAAACACGTTTTCAACACTGACCACAGATAATTCTATATTACAGTCATTCTGAAGACCCTGCTTAGAAGCTGTTGAAATTCTTGAAGTTGTGCTAGACACTATTATGAATTATAGAAATGTCGTCAAGTGTGAATGTTGCGAAATTAAATTTTTTAAATCAATCGAAATTTCATTTTCCTGGTTGAAAGTTATCCTAAATAGAAGAATTACTTTGAACCAGGTTAATAATTCATTTTAAATGGTTTTTACAATTTTTGGAATCTATGCGATATTTTAGCCAGTAAATACAATAACACTATTAAAATATGTTTGGGGTAGTTAAAAATCGGGAAGTTGTGGATCAAAGTTGCCCTGATTGACTGTATTTGACGAATAAAGTTGAATAATTATTGCTTAACAGGGCTAATGCTTTATAAGCAAAAAAAAAGGGTTTTATTCAAAAGATACATAAAAGTAACTCCCCCCCCCCCAAAAAAAAAGTCATTTGTTTGTTCAGAAATTTTAAAAATGCGTGCCCAATATAGTAAAGTTAAATATAGTATAGTAACATTTAGTTAAGTTAAACACACACATTATAATACATAAAAAATAACTAAACTTAGAATTTTGTAACAATATAGAATTATAATGAATCATAATGGAGAAATGTCTAGAACACATTGATTTAATAATGTACATATACCTACACATATAAATATATAAACATACAAAAGTGCTCATTAAGATTATAAAAAATCATTGTAGTAATTTTTTTTACTCATTTCCAAAATTAAATATATAGCAGATCCATAACATACATACTTGAAAGCATAGCTGGTGACTTTAAAAGACTCTTCCTTTTTAGGTCTTTTAGAAGCGTCCTTTCAGCATATCGTTCTTCATCGGAAGAAAAGCTGCCCATACTTGGATGGCTAAATCCTAGTGGACAATGAATGAAATTTAACTTAACTTTCAAAGAAAACATTATACAGACATGAGTTTGGTAAAAAAACAAAAATTCATAAACTTTAAGCATAAGACGTATTTTAACACTAGAAAGATGGACGGGGCCTATGTCTCTTTTTGATATTCACCGTTCAGTAATTCCAATAATAATTGACCAAATGTATTGTAACTTTCTGATTTTTCCTGATATGATCCTATTTAAGTACTTGTTTAATCATTTTAGTTTTATCATCATTAGAAATGTAGTTATAGAACCTTATACCTAGAATGACAGGAGGGGGCCACTGTGGCTCCTAATGTACTTTACAATGAATACAGTTGAATTCTTCATTTATTTTAATGGATGTAATAGGACAAAGGGTCATTCAGTCTGGTTTAACCTTGACCTCTCTCTTTTTGCATCCAGTTTCAATTCAAAATACTAAACAAATGCAATAGCTGGCTTGCCGGACAATGTCGACTGCTCCTTGAAAGACGTAAGCTTTACATTTTAATGTGAAAAAGAAAATGCCATGGTACACTATCATACAACCAGCTGTTGCAGAGGGATTAGAGAACATGCATGGGGCACGTGGATTGCCTCAAAAAGAAATTTAGAAAGATTATCCGCAAAATTCTTGGAAGGACCACACTGGCCCCTTCAGTCTTTCTTGGTATACAGGAATTTTCCCTCTTTCTAGTGTTGAGCAAATACTTAAGGATTTTTCGAAAGAATAAAAAGATTTTTAAAAATGAATTAATTTAATAAAAAAATATAATTTTTATTTTTTTAATTTAATGTACCAGAAATGTAGGTTGAAGTATTTATGGCACTAAACGAAAAATATAAACTTGATTTAAAAGTTAAGTTAAATTATTGCATTTCTTAGTAATTCAGCCAATACAGATATGAAAACTTATGAAACAACAACAAATGAGCCATGAGCCTAGTCGCTTTCTATTTCAAAGAACGCATAAATTATATTAGGAACAACATCAGAGTTTACTGATAAAGCAGATTTGTATATTTTTGGATCTTTTAAGCTGGAGCTGAGAGAGCTAGCACATAAAGAAAGATTGTGACATTTATTTCATTTGTGTTCTTTAGTGCATGAGACATGAAGGGAATCTCATAACTGGCAATGTCTTATACATAACTTCATTATAGAACAGGGGTGGCCAACCTGCGGCTCTTTGAAGGATTATTTGTGGCTCTCGACTCGCTGAGTATATAAAAAAGCTAGAAGGAATATTGACGGAATTCCAAAATAAATTGCAAGACTTGAAAGATTTAAAATCGTCTCTTGATTTCTTTTTTTTTTTTTGAATAAATTTGAAATTAACATAATTAAAGGAGAGTTTTCCATTTCCAATATAATTATGACCCAAAAAGCATCTGGAGAGTTAGAATTAATAGAGATGCAAGAAGATCAAGTTGTACAATTAAAATGTAAGTCGATATCGATTACTGAATTTTGGAAATTTGTACCAGAAGCGAAGTTCCCTGAATTAAAAAAGGCAGCTTGTGTGTAAAATCAGTGGACCCCACTACCTTACCCCGTGTGCAAGCAATCCTAAGGCTTTGGCTAACTAGCCAAGTAACTAACCAGCATCTCAAAGAATTACTGAAAAGTGCCGTCACCTATTATTAACCAACTATTAAAGACTTATCAAGAAGTAAAATAAATAAGTGTTTAATATTTAAATTCAACACAAATATTTTGTACTTTTATTTATATGTTTTCAATAACTATAATTTCTGTAAAATAAAAATATTTTTAATACCTTTTTTGCATATCTTTTAAATACGTATTCAATTGCGGCTCGCGAAAAATTTCAAATTTTGGAAAATGGCTCAGACTGTCAAGGAGCTTGGCCACCCCTGTTACAGAATAACAAGTTATTAGCATTAAAAAAAAGTATTCATAAGTAATGAATTACTACCTTGAGCCTTAAAACATAGCTGTAGTGCATTTAGAAGAAAAAGCCACAAGAAAAAAATATTACAAACATGAAATTGCTCATCATAACTCTACAAACTTGTGACACTTTGAAAATGAAATTTAAGACTATAAAAGTTCATTTCTAATAAATATATTAATTCATGCTTGTAAGTTCTTGAACACTAGTAACATTATAATTATCTCAGTGTTTTTTAAATTCATTCTTTCAGCCTTCATTCTAAAACTGTTTGACCGGTAAATATATATTTGATTTCCTCCAGATTCTTAGACAATTAAAATTCATTTTTTTTCCCAATTCAATCTCTTATTCTAAACTGAATTTTTTAGGCTTTTTTCCCCCAAACCTCTAGCTCCATCAAAAGTTATTTTTTCGTAAATTCTTCTCCCCCTCGCTCACAACGAATTGCATATTTTTGCAGGACTTCACTGCAGAAAGCCAGTTCTCTAGACACAGAAAATTTATTAATTGTAAAGATGATCTAAATACAGGTCTGATATTATTTATTTTTGTACTTTAAAGAGAAAAAGAGTACAATATTTCAAATAAATAAGAGATAAATTAGTAAATAAAGTTTATTGGTCTACATAGACTTAGTAAAAGACAGTGTTTCAAGTTCCAAACTAAAAGTTGCAATTGTGCTTTCAGAACATTTCACACATTTAAGTAAAAATTTCAAATTTTTTGAATAAGAGCACTTCTGACATTGTAAATTTTTATTTAAGTCTTGTGAGCATAATTTTATAATAAAAAGCATTATTTTGTGTGTTTGTGTGCTCTTGAATCGTTTTCAATATTCATAAATTGATGAAGTCATTTTTAGAGCATTTATCACAACGTTTGATATAAAATCAGAAAAACTTATCAAATATTCAACTTTTATTACTTAAATATTAGTTAAATTTAAAAGCTTTGCTCAAATTTCATACTTATGTAATGAATACTTAGTTTTTTAATTTTTCCAGGATTTCTTTGAATTTTAACAAAATTCTTTGGGTTTAATAATAAATGAAAAAATCAATCTCTTTTAAACACAAATTTGAAAAAATATTGCATACACATGCTTTGAAATTACAAGGTATCTTTTTCAATGCTAGAAAAGTTTTCAGTTTTTGTGTGCTAAACAGGCAGTCACAAAGAATTCACTGTGACTGTTGCTCATAGTGCAAAAGCTTAAAACTTTTTTCTGCATAGAAAAGGACATTACTTGCAACCCTTAAATGTTCAACGTTTTACTTCTAGGGATTTCTAGGACGGCAGGCACTCAGTATACTTACTTGAAGGCACATCTATTGTCTTACGTTTCTTCTTGTACAATGCATTAGTAACATAGTCTTCCTCTTCAAAAGATGAATCGGCCCTTTCGTTTAACATTTCTTGATAATACTGACGGGACTCTGTAACATAATTTTTCGGTTATATATACTTAATAAATTATAGATTTAAAAAATCAAAAATAAATCAGTAAAGAAGTTAAATTATATACAGTAGAAGATAATGGCACACCTAAGAACTAGAAGTTGTATGTTCTATATACAGGATGATTGTAATTAAAATGATCCTGTTTAGACTTCTGTCAAGCTTGCTCTAATAGACATATGTCATTGAACCTTGGCATACACATTATGTGGACCATGGGGAAAGGATATCTACTATAAAACAATCAGATGTGCCCAACCCCTCCCTCAGAGAGATGGCGCACCCCGCTAAAAAGTTACAAAACCCCCAAAATTTTGCCAAATAGGCAACAAAGCCGAGAAAATACAAAGTAATCAGTTACAGTTACTTTGTATAATTTCTATTTTTATACAGCTTAAAGTACTTTCTTACTTTTAATAAAATACTTCTAGAACTGTAATAATCTATGATTCCTACACAATGTTGTCTGTGGTGAAATTTTTAAAAAAGTTGCCTGCATTGACCAATTATGACTCTTTTTCATATATACAGTAGTGGATTTAGGTTTGAGGGTGCCGTAGGCCCTAGAAGATATGGCGCCCTGATAGGAAATGTTATTTTTTTTTTAAATTCTTACCACTTAATTCAAAAGTAAAAATTAATTTCGGTAACTTACTACTTTATTTGGTTTAAGCCTTTAACATTGTAGACAGTAAAAGTCAGCTAAGTTGCGACGTACCTCCCAACTCGCAAATCTTTCTCAAACTGATTAGTTGGCTAAATCCGCCACTTGGGGGCGTTGCCTGTTTTCCCGATCGAGAATTTTCTCGAATGCACATCACGTGTCATCGACGCATGTGCGTACACGTGCTTAGCGGTATACGCAAATCACCCTCCGGTATTTAAGCGTAATGCTCGCTTGCTTCTCTCTCTCTTAATCCTTTTTAGAACTTCTCTTGAGACGTTCGCTCAGAGAGCGAGCGGGAAGTTGACGTTTTTACCCGGTGAGATGGTCCATGTGCCTTAGAATACTTTCTTAGGGATAGTTGTTTCTCGAGCTGCATCGACCTTGTGTGAAATGCCCGATAGTTAAATTTTACTCATAAAATATAAAAATCTAGTCAACTTAATTTTTTTTACGAATGGCTTTAGGTAATATTTGTAATGTTGTATTGTAAAGTTATTGAAATATTTTTCATAAATAAATCTCTGCTATTCTTTTAAGAATTGTATTAGCTTCGAATTATTTCTTAGCAAAAATAATGGGTCCTTTAGAAGGGATAATGGCCCATCACGCCCCCCCCCCCCCAAAAAAAATTGATTGAAAAAAAAAAAAATATTGTATGAGGCAACTGACGCTTGTATAATTTATCATGGTGAATTAATGTTTGTTTTATAATAAAGAGCAAACAAATGTTACAATTAAATTTTGAATGAAAAATATGAAAAAAAAAAATCCAATTTCGTAAATAAATAATATGCTAGCATTAAAAAAAAGTTTTTAAAAATCTTTTTGTTAGATATTTCAGATTTTTGTACTAGCCTGATTAATTATTTTAACAAAGAAATTCTACCTTCAAAATGGGACAATGTTCAGATAGTAAGAGCGCAATAAAATGAACTTTAAAATTTGGTCTAACAGTTTACAGAAGACTCAATTGATTTTTAGTTTTAGTCGTCTTAAAAATTTTGGTGCCCCTCAAAATTTGCCGCCCTACGCCTGGGCCTCACGGGCCTAAGCCTAAATCCGCTATTGCATATATACTGGCAACTTTTTTTATTATGCAGTAAAATCTCCTAACAATGAAGTCCCGTTACAACAAAATTTTTAATAGAGGGTCAATCCAGCATTTTTAACAGTCTTTTTTAGTGAACTTCCAAAATAGTTTCATGAAAAATCAAATCATTTTGTGAAAATTAAAAACTTAAACATGTAATGAAACATAAAAACATTATTACTTGTTGCTTATTTAATAAATAATGCTGAGAAAAATACAATTTGGTAGCTTGGAATATGGTGAAGGGTTCATTTTGATTGGTTGGCATTTTGTGAAGGGTATGTTTTGATTGGTTGGCATTTTGTGAAGTGTCCGTTTTGATTGGTTGGCATTTTGTGAATCTCCGTTTTGATTGGTTGGCATTGTGTTAAGGGTCCATTTTGATTAATTGGAATTTTGTAAAGGTTCCAAAAGCAGACCCAAATGTTCTCTGGCACGAACCCTGAATGTTAGCATTCAAAATATTCTCCAAGTAACCAAGTAGTTATCTCACTATAATGAATTTTTTCAGACTTATACCTTTTCTATTATTGTCGTTTTTGAAGAAAATTGCTCATTTCTGTACAATCTGAACAAAGTCATGCACATACACATTAAAAAAAAATGTTTAGATACCTGCTCTGTGTGTCATACTTTTTCTTGAGGGTACCTTTTCACCGACGTAATAAGACATTTTTCTTTTTCTATGGGAAAAAGAGCAATTGTTGGAGTCTGAGGAGTCGGATTGCATATCTGAGGTATCTTTTAACTTCTTTTTTGTCTTCATATTTGAACCTACATGGAAAAGGAAATTTTTCATCATTAAAAAAAATAACTAAATAAATACTTTGATGCATCTGGATTGAAATGGATGTGATGAGATGACATGCAAGTCTTCTCTTACAGAAGATAAAATGTAAGGATTGTAAATGATGTTAAAAATAAAATTAAGTGCTACAGAAGCAGATGTAATCAGATTTTGGAATGCATAAAAAATTGGGATAGGCACATAAAAAAACAACTAGCAGGCATATTATGCTTTCTTTAGGAAGGTTTTTGAAAGGTTAATTTTGGAGATTAAAATATATTTTTCAGAGGAAGAATTTTGTAAGGAGTCCATTCAATGAAAAACATGGCAAAGAGTCCGTTCCCATAATAAAATGTTTTGTGAAAGGTCTGTTAATGTGATAAATATTTTCTGAAAGATTCACTAATGAACCAATTTTCCTTACACTTGTCCTAGCCTAACAAGAAAAACAAAACTAAAATATGTGCATACAAAATTCTCTTATATAACCATAGAAGTAAAATATTTTCCCCGAACACAATAAGAAATTGATGCTTTATCTTATGTTAAAGGAAGAAATTTCTATCACGGAAAAAACTTAAATAGATAAAATGTATACATGCCGTAATACTTAGTTTTCTTCTTTTTTCTATGCTCAAATACAAAAGAAATTTAAATAATTCATAGCAAGAATGTATTGTGATGTTACTGAGTAAGTTTAGCGAAATTTACTGTAATCTTGAAATTTTAATGGATTAGAAATACCTTTAAATATTATTCTTTTACCTGGACTTTTTTTTTGTACTGAATAAGAACATATTAAAAGGGTGAGACTAAAAAACCTAAAAAAATAAATATATATCTCTCTTTTAAGGTCACTTTGACTTACAGGTGCATTAACTTACAGCATATTTATTAATAAAAAATGTTGTATATTTTAAAGAACATATTGCAATCTTTGTAAATAATAACGTATGTTTTAAAAATATATTATGAAATAAATTCACAATAGAAATTGATCATTTTTTAATGAAAGCGAGAAACTGCGAAAGACACCATTAACCCTTAAGTGCTAAAATGTGCCAGTAAAAATTAAAACACAAAAGTAACAGAACAAGAATGCATTTAAATATAATCATAGACAATAATTTCAAGTTTGCTCTAGAAATAACCTTTTCCAGCTTTTGGGGTTGCACTTTTTTTTGGAGATTCTTCTTCAAGGATATAACGAGAAGGGATTTTTCTTTGTCTCTTTCCTATTGGCTTTTGATGGGTGAGACCATTTTCTGACCCTGATGGATCCGATTCTATATCCGAAGCATCTTTTACTAAAGCTAAGATCTTTTCTGCCTTTGGGAAGGAACCTATGGGATAAAAAATCAAACATTGCAAAAAAATGTTACAGACTCTTATTTCCTCGCTCCCCTTTTTTAAAAAATAAACCAACTTACTTGTCTTACAGTATACTTCTTGTATTTTACGCAACTTCCATGAACTTTCAGCATCAGCACAGTTCTTAATCAACTTCTTCAGAGCTATTTCTGAGCATTTAATAGGATACTTCGCACTATCATCGACAATCCACTTAGTGGGTATGATCTTAAAGCCTTCTTCTTCTTCAAATTCCACAACTGCAAATGCTTTTTCGGGTGCTGCTGCTACTATAATGGAGGATGTATAAATCAAACACACAGTGCCATTTTTTAGATTTAAAACAATTAGTTTGAATATATTTGAATTCTCAACATCTCGGGATGCATTAATATCTTCATGATTAGAGATAATTGTGTAAATTTCACGGGGCATGAACATTGAGTAAAGTTTTCGACAATCAGGGATGGATACAGACTAAAATTTGGGGGAGGGAGATACTCAAGAATTTAGCATTAGTTCAGTATGAACATTTTCCGGAAATATTTGTAGAGGACAGTCAAAAGCACCACAGAGCTCGTTTGGGAATAATCTGTTACATCATATACCTCATGACTTTACTTTAATATCAAAATTAAAGTTGGTAGTATCTTAAAACTTTAGTTGATTACTAATATCATTAGCAATAATTGGAAGTATATTTGTAAAAGCAGATGGTTAAAAAATTTGCAAAACATTCATAAAAGAGCTCTACTGTAATCCCTTAAATTCATAAAATATTTCAAAACAATGAGTGCTTGCTTTTTCTCTAGACTTAGAAATCTGAGTGCCGGATTGACTCGCTACTAATAAAAGTAAGAATCCACCTTTGGAGAATTTTTTGGCTACTAAAACCCAATCTCTTCCTGCAATATATTTAAGAATGTTGAGGCATTCACAGGAATGTGAAAGAAGATGCTCTATGTGCCGAGTGCAAGCAAACTCTGGATCAATAAAGCTGAAGTACTTGGGATTTTTATCATAGTTCAATGAAAATTTTTTTTGGTTTATAACTGTATAAATGTTGATTTAAAGTAAAAAAGGTGACTTGTCGGGTAAAATGATACTTACCGTGCATTTGTATACCCTTCAAGAAAGGGCCCCATAACGGTGGGGGCCTCCTTGTGGTGCAGCCAGGGTAACCCTAAATCTACTGATTTGCTCCCAGTAGATGCTAGGCCTTCTTTATGAAGGACAGCAGCTCTGGCGAAGCAGGTAGGCAACTCTCGCCAGTCTGGTCTTTATTGCCGAAGCTGGTTGTCAAATGGACCCGAGAGTTTATGCATGGTAACGAACGAGCGACCGAAAGGTCATTCCCCGAAAACCCTAGTTGGTATTGAACAGGGCATGAGGGTTAGCTTAAAGTAACCTTCAAGAGCCACTAAAGTATTGTTGAATATCTTTTGTATCCCGCATCTACTGTGTTCCCATTATGTATCAATTTGTTTCAACAATACCTGATACAAATGGTACCTTTGTTTCATACCGACCTTCATTCGGGCCTATTGCTTGAAATAAATGGTCGCATGAGAAACGATCAATGAAGATTCCCACTGCATATTAAATAATGCATTTGATAAATCGAATAAAATTGCATGCAGATTGTACCCACACAAAGGTACATCTTCAGGTAATTTTTGATTGTTAATCATATTTTCAGTACTTGGGGGTAAAATAAAAGAGACATATCAGGGTTCAGCAAAAAAACTCACCTGGGTTTTTACAGGTAGGCCCACTTGAACATACCCTTTATCTCAGTAAAACGATTTTTTTTTCAAAATTTATTCCATATTGAAAACATTTACTTTCAAAAACAAAGTCAATGTTATGCTTAAAATAGTTGTCATTACTAAGACCTGAAATTGCCACCTCTTTTTTTTTTGGATAATTTCACCCTTTTATATAAATATTTCATAAGCATTCAATATTCATCGATCTTTTTAAAAATTATTTCCTTTTCTTATATGCATGTTTTTTTTTTTTTTTTTTCAAAAATTTTACATGCATTTAACCATTAATTTCAAAAAAAGAAAAAAAAAATGAATATATATATGTATCACAAAAATTTTAAGTGTTCAGGGGATTAACAAATTCCATGAACAAGAAAATTTTAAGTCGTTGTTCCCGTGGGAAAATAAGGGGTTTTGTATATCACATATTCGCAATTCAACACTAACAATAAAAAAAATAGAAAATACACATATTAATAAAGATAAATACTCAATTTTACTAACTTCACTTTGATTTTCGCGCTTGTAAACTGCAGAGTCAGAAATGTTGACATTACATAAGAAAAAGAAAAGAAAAGCTATAATTGTTGGCAAGAGTTCCTGCATCATTGTCCATGCATTAATATAACATTTTTTCGTTTCTGATGGAGCATAAAAATGACTCATGATTTTCTTAAAACATTGTATTAATACAATATTGAAAATAATTATAGCAATATTACCTGATGTCATTTTTACACAGGTGCTGATGCTTTGGAAAAATCACTTCCTACAGTATGTGTTAACTTGTGTGCAACTTTGAACTATATAAACTAACTTCGAACTACATATGGATGATACACCGAGAGAAAACTTCGTATTTCCCACTTGCTTTTAATTTACTTCAGTTACATCCGAAACACGTTGAACAATAATCTAATATTATACTAATATCCGCACAACAATGTCGCACGTCATTGCCAAATGTTTTTTAAGAATAATGTCATTATTTACTTTACTTAAGGCTCAAAAGAGGAATAAAGCAAGATGGCAGATAGGAGAAATCGGACCCTCCTCCTTTTTATCCTTCTTTCGTAAAGCAGGCGTGAATTAAATTTCTTTCCCTTCTTCAAAATCAAAACAGATGGAAGAAAGTATTGGGTTAGCGAAAATGTTTGAATTTTGTTGGATTTTTAAGAGTGTTTTGCCTTTACTTTCTTTCTTTCTTTATAACCATTTCAGGTCACATAAATATTCGAGTTTATTTGCTATTCTCAAGGATATGCCTCAAACTCTCATCTAATATGACAGATAGAACAAGACAGCACAACAGATTTTAATATACAAAGAAGGAAATACACCCAGGGCAAAGGTGGGAATCGAACCCACGCCTCTTTCTCTCCGCGCAGGGAGGCACCGGAGCCAGTCGATTAGTGTTTTGCCTTTTAAAGTTTAAATATTTTTAGAGGTTGGCATTGGCAACTCAGACGGAATGTTGTTTATTTAGTGGTGCACGGTGCACGTGGTTTTAAGTTTTTACTCGTGAACAATGGGACGAATGCGAAAACCTAAAATTGAGGTATTAAGAATTAATTATTTACAATATGGATCTCATGTTTCACTTGTACCTGAATATTTTTTGAATTTTCTCTTTTCAACAATTATGCATTTTTTTCAACACAATTATTCAACACATGCAATTTTTTTTCTTCCGAAACATTTATTTTTCTCTTTTGCTTCTACTCTGTAGCAGGAAATTAGTTGCACACAAAAAAAAAAATAAATAAATAAAAATTTTCCTGTTTATTCTTTATGTATTTGGCAGTACACTATAAAATTGAAAAAGCGATTAATATTGCTCTTTTGTTTAGGAAGATATTCAAATTGATTTTCAAGTGAAAAAAGAACAATATGATGAATGCAATTCACTCATTCTGTCTAAAAAAGAAAAGTATTCAAGCCAGCTGCTGTTGCAGTGAAGAAGTTGTCAAAGAAGCAAAGAAAAGAAAAGGAACGTGTGCTTGAGAGAAAAAAGAAGAAAGCAAATGTAAGTTTTATGAATTGTTTTTCAACTATCCTAAAAGATATTTAATATTTTATAAGGCCATGTTTATTTATTACTGATACATTAAAGCAGTTTTAGGATTTATTTAAAAAAAAATAATTTAGGCTATTTTTAAAAAGCTCGGGTTTTTTACCCCTACACACAGTCTTTTTAACGAATTTTAACAGGGTGTCTCTACAGGTCACAAATTTGGAATTTGGTCACGAAAATTCTCCTTGCAACGGAACTGTTCCCTCCAAGAAGGATAGAGTAACAGGTGGGGTGAAAGCTCCGGTGTTCTTTTAAGAAGTATAAAGTAGATCGTCAAATTAAAATTTTCAGCAACTAATTACAACAACAAAAACACTTGATCTGTATGCTGTACTCTTATGACTGCATTTCACCTAATTTTTAAAATTAAAATTTTTATTAAAAAATCAAGTTATTTTTGGCAAAGTAAACAATAGCATTCAAATTCAGACTCCATAAATACAAATAATGCAATTTAATTCAGTTTAACATCTGTCAATTTTCCAATTTATGCAATATAAAACTTTGTGGAAAACCCCTTACCTTTTTTCTCCAATTTGAGAGCTTGCTAAATACGGCTCACTGTATATGGAGTATATCTCTTTTTAAAATGGGGACTATTCCAGAAACGGGTGCACCTTGGCGATTTTTTGCTAGCGTGATCTACGCCAACTGCAATGCGCGACCTACCTTAAAAATGGCGCTTGTTTACTTCTGTTAAAACTGTTATTCTGATTTGGATACTAAATACATCATTTTCTAAATATTGAAAATAATGAAAATTCAAATAAAAATAATGTATTTCGTATATCGAAATCGCCGTAACGGCTTTTAACACAAGTAAACAAGCACCAATTTTCAGCTAGGTCTCGCTTTGCTGTTGAAGTAGATCACGTCAACAAAAAATCGCCACAGTTCATCATTTTTATTCAAAAAAGAAAAAAAGCTCATCATTTTAAATAGAAAAACAAACATTGACCATTTTAAGCATTGATACGTGCGTGATATAGCATTTTTTAAATAAAAAACATATATAAAAAAACTTAACTTCATTCTTCCGTCGAATTTGCTTCATCGGCAGTTTGCGGGGTATAGAGCGCCTTTACGCAAGACAAAAAGGAAAGGAAAAGGCACTCGGGTGCATTTTTGTATCTGCGGCGCCACATGAACTCTGCAAAGTAAGAGTCAAATAGATTTTCGGTTTGACGATGGCCCTGTTTTCTAAACTCTCGCTTGACTAGGCCCCATAGATCTTCAATGGTGTTCGTATGGGCTCCTGTTACAGGATCTTTAAATGTCACTGAATGATTAACCTTCAGATGAACGAAACCGTTATCTGAGAGGCAATCATACGACTTCCAACAGTCGGACATGATCGTGGATCCTAGTAAGATATTTTAATGTATTGCATTCAACAATGTCTCTTTTGTGCGATTTTCCACCACCTCAAAAAAACATTTATTACTATCTCTTTCAACTCCTCCAAATCTACCCATTTTCCATTCACTCTTTTACCTGTTATATTTCCTTTTGCTAAACTTGCTGTCATCAATTTCAACAATCACACCAGGTCCACCAATCTTTTCACTCTCTTTAAAACAAGCATCCACACACACCTCTACAAAAATTCCTCCAATCAGCCATTGTTGTGTCACTACTAACATTCACCTCATTCATAATTAGATTTGTGCCAGCCTCATACACCCACAAGTACGTAAAAATTAAAATATCAATTAAGCTCAACTTACTCTCTTCAAACCAGGAACCCTTTCTTACAGACCTTTTTACACGGTGGGGATTATCTCCTTTCACTCGACAAATCCACTCATACCCATCTGATCGATCATTACGCTCGGTCAAATGCATATCTTGCTTACAAATCGGACATTCATACTTAGAAGCAATCAATCCCTCATTCATACACCAATCAACAATAGCTTTCTTTCCCGACAGTTCCAAATTATGAAAAAATTTCATATTTATCTTACCTACAGAAGCCATTTTTAACTATGGGACCTAAAACAAAGCCGACCACCTAATGAGAGCATCCAACGGAAAGTGAAAAACCAGTTTAACCGGTTTAATTCCGATTTGAAAAGACCGCTACTCAAATTTCGCTCCGTTGGTCAATACAGCCAATCAGAATTAGGAGCAAGTCAAAAAACAGCCAATAAGAATGAGGCGCAAAAATGCGTAAATACAGGGTTACCAGCTTAGAAAAGGAGAGCTATATCAGGGAAAAGCGGGTCGATTGTCAGGGAAAAGCAGTATCAATTTGAGAGCTTGCTAAATACGGCTCACTGTATGGTGTATATCTCTTTGAAAAATATCAATATTCAACTGAAACTTTTACAGAAGTTGCTCCATAGATCTCACTACCAAATTATTAAAAAAAAAATTAATATCTTTTGCGCATGCGCAATCACATTTGTTTTAATAAAACTGCTCAAATCTCATCGACTATGTATTACATTTTCACGTTTTGGTACCATACTTACTTTTTATTTTGTCAAGTTGTCTGAAACGTTTCATGTAATTTGAGATAAAACTTTGCGAGTTATAAGCAAAACACTTGCGAAAAATTTCGAATATTTTAAACAAATGCCCATATTTTCATGAATATTACTGCTATTCTGACGAAAGCGTTTGTAAGCATTGCGTACATAATTAAAAATGTTTTGCGAAAGTTACAGGACATTTCGATCCTTTTCTGATACAAGATGTTGAAAAGTGTTGCTTATCTTCTTTAATTTTTTGACCGTCCCCTAATTGCCCCTAAGCCTGAATTTTGTTTCTTAAATGTGAGTTTAAGTATGTTCTTTCCATGGTACAAAATACAGAACAGCAAGTTTTATATTTCTTCAGACTTTAAAAAAAAATGTCTAAAATCCAAAGTGTCCAAATACTTTTTGGTAGATAGTGTATCTATTTTGTGTTGTACTGTGGTCCATCAAATTTGGACGACATGCCTGCAGAACATTTGGAACTGTTTGAGGTCATGTTGCAGAACACTGAATATAATTCTGCTCCTGGGATGTCGTCTTTAAAACCGAATATTGGTAAAAATGAAGATTTTTTAAATTTAGTAACTTTTGCATCCACAATAATGACATTGCCAGCAAAGAAATGCTGGTCTTGAAAGAATATTTTAAAGCTTTTCCTTCATTCAGAACAAATTAAGAAACACTCTGGGTTCAGAAAGGTTAGCAAAATTAGTCTTATGCTATGAAATATGAAATGCTCTGTGTAAAAAGTGATAGAATATTTGAGTTCAAGTGGTAATTTCGTAAAATAATTGTTAGAGATATTTCATTTTAAAAACTTTCTTTGATATTTTATGTGCTTTAATTATTTACTGATATATTTTTCTCAAGAACCATTTCTATTTGTACATAATAGATAATCTTAAAGTTATTGCCATTGCATTGTATTATTTATTTAAAAATACTCTGAAAAGTGATTTGAAAATTCATAGAATTTTTTTACCTTTAAATAGAAATTCAACTGTAAACAATAATATTAATAGTTAAACGTGTACAGCATCAGATTACCATTATGATTTTTTTTCAAGTGAAAGAAAATTAGTATTAATTAAACAACATATATTTATATGATCATTTTGAAACTTTCTGCTACTTTGGATAACATTCATTTTCTTTAGTTTTAATTTTTAACCTAATTGTTTACATATCAAATACATGTGTGAATTATGAATCGTGGATTAAAGTTCTTACTAGTATTATTTCTTAGTTTCTGCCAGTTTTTGCCATGCCGGTTATAACCACTGGTTTTATCCACCCCAGCAGAAATTTGCCAGCCCTGATGTAAAATAATTAAACATTGTATTTATCAACAAAATAAAATGTATTTTGTACTTAATATAAAGATAAAACTATAGTCTAAACATACGAAAATAGGAATATATAAGTAAAGTATTACTTTTACAAAACATTCCTTGGTTAAGTATTAAAATTATATAAACAATTGAATGTTTACCACATTTTTGAAGTAGATTTAGCGTCTTAATGTTAAAGCATTCATTTCTTAAATTTTAATTTTCAGAGAGCAGAACTGTTGGAAAAGTTGCGAAAAGTTCAAGCAGCAACTGAAGATTTACAACACTTGACATCCACTGCTGAAATGCAAACATATGGACTGAAAAGGTTCCATTCATTAGTGTCCAGGTGTGGTAAATAAAAATCATTTCTGCTTGACACATGGTAATTTAAAATTGTTCACTTCACACACATATGAATACCTGCATAAGAATTATACTTGGTAATATATGTACAGTGCAGGTTTACCGTTATAGCAACACATAAATGCATTTTCTTTTTTGGAATAAATTAGGGGCATCATTTGGCAGTTTATCAGCTGGCATAGAAAATGTGCATAAGAGTAAGTTAAACTATAACATAATCATAAAATAATTTTAATGCATTTTTTCCACACACACAGAAATATCCTATCACGAGCCATGCATTTTAAAATATCCACCAGTGAAATTAAAACCTCTATGCAATTTGGTATAGCATCTGGAATAGGGCTAAAATTTACCTAGTTTAGTTTCGTTTTTTTTCCACCTGCATTCTTTGAAAGCATCTACAGAGATTATTAAGAGCAAATAAAATGTAAAAGCAGAAGAGTGCAAGCTTAATTGCATGGGGGTAACAATGGAATTTACTAGATAAAAAAAAAACTTATACTTTAATGAGATTTTCTTTCTTCATCAAGAGGAAGGCCTTAAATCTCTTTGTCTGCTTCCAGTAAAATTAAAACCATGATGCAGGATTTCAAAACATCTGCATCAGGACTAAAATTCAACTGGAACTTCATATTTCTTACTTTGCAAAGACTCTCTGAAAGCAAAAATATAAAATGCATTACTAGCAAATAAAATATAAGACATTTGATAAAATGACAAATTTTGAGCTCTAAAACATCCATCTTGTTAACAATTGAGTATATTATACCTATCACTTAGGAATTGCACAGTAAAGCATAAATGAAAACATTGTTCACTTTGCACATGCTACATTGAGCTGAAAGTAGAGTGATGAATTTTAAAATTACCTAGATTTTAAGGCATCGTTGCAAAAAGATACCTATATTATATCTAATTCTAAGTTCCAGCCATTCTTAAATTAAAGTTTACTCCACATAGTATTTAATTCACAGCTTAATGTACTTTTTCAGAAGGAAATTTTAAACTGCATTACACTAAATAAAGGATGAAACTGTGCTTATATTCAAGAGAACATCATATTAAGCACAGAATTTAGTAGACAAGACACATATTTCTAATGTAATCACAAATTGAATGCAATCTCTGGTTATTACGGATGTGGCAGGACATTTATAAATGGTCATTTGCCCAAAGCATTTTTAAATGCCCAAAATCTAGGTATTTATACAACTATGTTTTATTCTATATTTTGCCATTTTCAATGATTTTACAACTTATAAATAATATGGTTGTTTTACAATATACATTTCATTGATAAAAGTATAAAGGGCTTACAAATTGCAACATCTTTATCAGTATTGATCATAAAGGGCCGTGGTAGCCTGGTTGAAAACCTCAATAATGAAACTGACCAAAATTATTGAATCCTCATGTGACAAGCGCATTAGATGGAAATAGAATTTCCGACTGTGTAGCTGCTAAGCTTATTCCAATAGCATTGCGCTTGGAGAAGATTAATCCTCTATTTCAATTTCTCATTCTACTATCCAAAGAGTTAGGAAGAAAGTTGAGTGTTTGACACAACTTCTTGTAATACTGGTCACTTGAATGGAGCATGTACTCTTCTAGAAAGTATGATTGGATGGGAATTATTATGGCTTGCATGCCATCATCATATGCTTGAAGAAAAAACTTGCAAAAGTTTTTACTGTTTGCTATTGGCCTTCCAAGTCTCCAGAAATTGTCTTCTTTAGGAGATTTAAAAAATTACAAAAAGGGAAGAATTTCTACTTGAGAGGTTCATTAAGTTAGGGGCCCTTTTGTATACAAAGGCCTGGTTTCAAGCACCTTTAGCAGCAGAGGCACCTTCGGTAGATTTACAATTTTGGAAAGATTTAGATCAATATAAACATAGATTTGGAGATAAGCAATGTTACATTAGAATGCCATTAGTGGGACTTGTCTGATGAATTGGTCGGCCTTGCCTTTTTTTCCGACTCTGTACCATCAACAGAGAAAAATGCTATGGTAAAAGTGTTAAAAAATAAAGAAGAAAAATCATGAAACGTTAGAGGAAATAGCACCATATTTAAAGTAAAAAGAGACGTCACATTACCAAATTTTGTAACAAAAAGGACGGGTAAGCTGTTACAGAAATTAAATATTGATGATTATTTTCTTAATTTCCCGGCAGAAAGGGCAAGGAAGCAAAAAAATCAGCTACTTACAAGGAAAAAACTAGGTTGAAAAACTACAAGTTTTAAATGATACTGAAGAGAGAGGGGTAAAGTTATTCCAGGAATTTAATACATTGTTAACTTAAGATGAGGAAGAAAAAGAATGTATATTACAAGTAGTTGAAGCGAACAGGAATTCTGTTCCCTCAACAGCAACAAGGAGGGATAATTTAAATTCAATTTAAAAATAATTTTATGTTATATATTTGGTTTAAATTATGCAAAATGTGGTAATCTGCAGTATTTTGAAATAAAAAATTGTTATTTCATTGATATTGATAAAATAAACATTTAAAAATATTTATATTGGAATTCTTTATTTGTGCGCCAAAATTATGCAATTTTGAAGCTCGTGAGCACCGATTTCTAAATAAAGTAGAAAGCTGGAACTTGACCAAATGTGTTTACTAAATAGGTCTAACATTTTGGGAGGGTGCCTTGGTGTCTCGGTTAAACTTTTTTTTTTACCATAGGGACATGGGCCACCTTATTGCAGGGATATGCAACCTAATATATGTTATGGATTAGCTGTATGCCTGTTGTATTCATAATAGACTATCAAAAACTCAAATGTTACACAAACCAAAACCATTTTAACAAAAAAAAATATATGTCTGCAGGTGCCAATATTAATACTTCTAACAAATAAATTAGAAAAAAATTATATTATATTTGTCAGGTTTGAAGTATTTCTAATTATAAATAAGAATTTTGTCTGTTGAACAATAATCAGTATTTTTATAAAAAATGCATAAATGCCCAGACATTTCTGAATTTTGGGCATCTGCCATTTTACAACACTACTGGTTGCACAAAAAAAATTCCTGAAATATATGCGAGAAAAGGGAATGGGGGAGGTTATACAAAATTTTTCTTTTTTTGGCTAATCATATCCGACCATTCCTTTAATTTGAAAACCATTTGTTGGGGAAATAGAAATTCCTTGCTTCGTCGGGAAAGCTAAATAAATTTCAACACATGAAAATTTACAAAAAAAAAAACTTTTCTCCCCCAATCCCACTCACTTTTAATTGCGTTTCTTTGCTAATTCCAAAGGAAATATTATGTTTCAGCCCCAGTTGCCCGGAAGTAAGTCATCCACTTATCAAAAGGAACAAAAGCGCGATTTCTCGCTTCGTGTAGCAGATGGGGAGGGAAGGGGAGACTGTTGTGGTCGATTTCACGCATGATGACCATTGGGGATTATCAGGGGGAGGAGGAAGTCGCTCGTTCACTTTCCTAAACGCTTGTGGAAGAGGGGGTGGAGAAAGGGTGATTTGGGTTAGACTCCATGGCAAATTCTTATTATTAAATTCTAATCTGACGAAAGCTGACTTGCACCTTAAAAAATGTTGAAGGAACAGTAACAATAGAACAATTGTATGTAAACGAGTGCAGCACATTTAGAGAATAGAGATTCTTTCAAAGAGAGAAAAGGGATTTTGAAGGCAAAATCCTTTAATTCATTTCCAAACTTAACACAAAATCCGTTACATAAGTATGTTTGCTCTAGTGCCATTTTTAGCTGAAAAGAGGAAGCTGGACAGGACTGTGAGCCCCCCCCCCCCCCCCCCCCCCAACCTCAAAATCGGAAATCCCTACAAATTTTGTTACATTTTTTCCGCGAAAAGAACTTTCACTATCAGTTGCACGCTGCACTCCTGGACTTAAGCTAATAAATTAAGCTTTTGTTATACTAGTAGGCTGTTATATCTAAAAAGTTTAGCACGATCACCTAGTTTCAGCCCGGTTCAGCCTCTTAGGTCATGTATAAATAAATAAAATATCATTTTCTGTAATTAGTAAAATTTTATACATTGTTTTGAACTACATTATGTGTATAAAACTGCTTTGTCTCCAAAATTCAAAAGACATTTCCTAATAGAGGAAAGTGAGCTCTTTTCATTGATATAAAGAAAAACCAAATCCGAGTTATCCCTTTTGAGGTATGGCTCTTTGAAAATGAGCCAAAATTGAGGCATGAAATTTTTAACTGAATTTTGAACCAACATAACTCGGCAGTTATTGGAGCAATCAAGATGCCACTTGCACACCTTTATGACATGCCAGTAGGGTGAAAATGATGAAAAAATCCAGTTCAGAAAATATTTCAACAGATACAAGCTGGCAAACTGTGGTCAAAATCCGCCACGTTGGCACAAATGAGCTAATTTGGCAGCAAAATGTGAAAAATTTAAAATACATTCAGTTCTTGTTGTACTAGTGGGCTGCTATATCCCAAAAGTTTAGTAGGATCATCAAGTTTCAGCCTGGTAGTCCTCTTAGGTCATGAGCAATAAGAACACAAAGTTGACAATTGAGTCATTTCAGTTGCGACATGAAAAAAGGTGCCTTTACAAAACCATGGCTAGTGGTCCAACTAAATATAACTTATGGAGCTGTAATTTGGCATGGATCCATGTAAGACTTATATCTACCACCTATAAAAATTTCATGAAAATTGGAGAGGGTCGAGTGGGGAACTTTTCGAAATTTGGTACATTTGACATGGAATGACCCACATGTTTTTAAAATATATTTTAGTAAATTGAAAGGTTTTTATTTATTTATTTTTCTTTTCATTAAAAAAATATCTAACAGTTCTCAACTACTTGGAGGGTATAAATTACCGAAAATTGATTTTATTTTCATTGTTTTTAATTTACTTCAAATTTTGTATGCTAACGCCGGTTTTATTACTATTGATCACTATACCTGTACTAAAATGCCATCCTAATGTTATTCTACTTGCAGAACTTCTCTTATTTTCTTCTATATTTTGATACCTTCATTTTTAAAAAATGCAATCTTTTTGCATCCATTGTTAGAATCGAATTCTTTTCGCTATTGATGTTTATTAAGAACTGTTAAAAGGCAAAAAAAAAAAAAATGCTTTTTTTTTCTGGTGAAATCTTGATTTGAAATTTTTTAAACCACATCCTTTACCTGTTAGGATGTGTGAGCAATTACTGTCAAAAAGTTAAATGCTGAATTCAGGTTTATTTTTATTTCTGTCAGTTATTTAAATTTTTGTTATGTATACATATATCTAATAGTTCAAAAAATAAAAAATAATGAATAAAAATTTAACTAAATAAGGAATAATCTTTCTGAATAGATAATCTTAGAGATTGGTTGTAGCCATTCATTTGAAAACTGACATAAACATCAATCTTAGCAAAAAGTTGTTTTTATAAATTATGTTTTTTCAATGAAATACAAAAATTAACTACTATATTACAATTATTTCAAAAAAGAATTAGCTACAACACTTGAAAGCGCATCTACTTTGCCGAGATCTGAAGATGCATCTCAAGTCTTCTATAGAACTTGAGGATCAATTAGGCCATCTCTTCCAAATATCTTGGAAGAGAATTCCAGATTTTAATAAATATATCTGGTACTTTAAAATTTTCAGCTTATTTATGATATATTTTTTCACATCTGTTGAGAGCTATTTATTGTTCCAGTTGCCAGTAAATTGTTGAAGCTATTTTGTTGTAATCTATACTACTATTATACAGTCAGCATCTGTCGTCGCTCGGCATTGCACGGGCAAGTCTCAAGAGTTGAAACAAAGTGATGTCACGTGGCACTTCTTCAAATCACCATAAGAATTAAGAACAACAATCCCTAAGAATCCTTAACAGAATAAAGAAGAAAACATTTCTGAAGTAAACTTCTGAAATAATCTCAACAGTCCCAATAAAAGCCTTGTTAGTAAAAATCAGCAGGAAAAAAAAAGCCTCTTTTGAATAAGATCAACAGTTCATAGAAATCTTAGCTCGAGTAAGGATAATACTCCCAGAAACGTCGAGTCTGTTTTTTTTTTTTGCCAAGCAACGGCCTTTGCGCCCGGTGCGGCGTGCAAATTTAAAGCAAAAATAAAAGGTTATAGTTTTACTTAACCTTTGATTATACATATATATGTTATATATATATAAAAGTTTTTCAATTTCCTGAATTTTTCTTTTGCGCTTAAACAGGGACTTAAAATTCAGGGGGGGGGGGGGATAGGATTACATCCCAATCCAGTCCATGGAAGAGAAATTTTGGCTTAAACGAACTTTATTATATTCTCTTTGGTTAAAACCATATTGCCAATCCTAGTATGGTAACGCATATGTATATGTATGTAAGGAATTATAAACCCCTCCCACAAGGGGAAAATTCTGTTTATTCCACTGTATACCTTTCTACTAGAAGTAGAATTTATTCTTGACCAGGATTTAAAAACTTACAATCAAGGAATACACAGACGGCCTGAAAAAATAAAGTTCTTTTGCCATTTTGTGTCCCTTCTGAAAATATATAAAGCTATGTATAAAGCCTGGAGGGGATCTCCCCTCCAATTGAAAATTTGGATTTCAGCCTTTGTTAAAAGTGTTTACTAGTTTATCAGCAGTACTTGATAACCAGAATACATAATGATTAACTCTATATGTATTGCTCTTCAAACAAATACCTTGAAATTTCATTGTAAACACTTAAATCTCTGCAATGATGCTAGTAAAACTTCAGGCTTAGAAAACATAAGTGCCTAACTGGGACAAAAATATTTTAATAGGTTTTCAGCAGCTAATCTATGAAGCAAAAAATGTCAAAGATTGAAAGCCTTGTCAGTTCGATGTTTCCTTTATGCTAAACTACAATTTGAGTACATTAACTAATGATTTTCTCCCTTCAAAATGTTTTGGCAGGATTTATGTATTTTTCCCGTAAGTAAGATGCAATTTTGTTCTCATATACGTTTTTTAAATGATCAATTCTTCTTCAGTTTTCAAAATATCAATTTTGAAAGGGTTTTTCTTTTAATTTTGTTTTAAAATGATGTCGTTATGCATATGCATAATGCCTTAAGAGCAGCAGAACCATTCCTTTTTTTTTTCATATTAAGATTCCTTTTTTTCTTCCAAACTTTCACTTCTACCCCTGGGTTTGATATTGCAACATAACTAAAATATTGGGAACGAAAGGCTTTTCGGTAATCCCGAAATATTGAAGGGATAGTAGCAATAGATAGTAGATAACTAAAGGTCTAAAATTAAAAATTTTACATTGATAAGTTCTTTTATTATATTAGGGGGACCGGAAAGGTAATGTTTGTTTTCTACATTAAATTATAACAAATGAATTTATACCAAGTTTTTTTTTTTAATCAATGATGCAACCACCCTTATTATCAACAACCTCGTGCAATCTAAGGTGCAACTTTTCAATGCCGGATAGGGGGAAATCGATGGTTTTTGAGCAAAAGATCTCGAGATGGTATTTTTGATATATCATCCGAATTTTAAAATGTTTTGCCACAAAAAAATGTAGGGATCGGAATGAATGGAAATCCGATGACACAATATTGGGCGATTGGGGTGGCCAAGGCCGTAGCCAGAAATTTTTTCGGGGGGGGGGGGGGGTTCGGTTCCCCCCTCTGGATACAGCCTCGGTGGTGGCCGATACAATGACTCCCATTCTAAATCATTAATTTTTTCCAATCGCTGGGCATTTTTTAATGATAGATTGGCTTACTCGATCCATTTGTTCACAGTAAAAGTCTGCCTTCACAGTTGTCCAAGTTTAAGCACTTCAAAATTAACGACCACGAGAATACTCCCACCATACACACAAAAACACTGTTTAGGGGTGTAAACCTGGCTGTAAAAAAAATCCGAGAGAGCCACCGTGTTTTGAGTTTTGGATTATTATAGAGTACCCAATTTTTCACCTCCAGTGATCAAGCGATCAAAAAGCGTTTCTGTGTAGTGCCGCTAAAGCAATAAGGGTTGCATGAGGTGGATCGATTAGCTTGGTTTTCTTCAGACAGATTATGTGGGACCTAAACACCTGCTCTGCTTACTTTATCAATCTGCCGCAAATGCTCTTGGATAGTCAACCAAGGTCGGTTAAGAGTATTTGACAGTTTATCACTTATAATAATAATTTAACTTTGTGCAAGTAAACAGTAATAGAAATATAATTTCACGTTAATTTAAAGCACAAATGAGCATTAAAACGCAGACATATGTTTCGGGATTGCTTGGAATCCCTTTTTCAATGCGACAGGGAGCTTCTAGATGCAAAACATCCAAATGAAGCAAACAAAACAACAAAAACAAAGCTTATATAGCCTAAGAATTAACTGTAAACCAATGAGAATGAAGGCAGTGTGAAGTGGAAGTAGAAGTAGCAGGGAAAGCACCAATAAGAGAGCAACAAACGAATCCAGTTGAAAGTTCAGGAAGTAAAAAGGAATATCAATAAAAACAAAGCAAAAAAGACAACAACATGTATAAAAATGAAAATACATGAAAATTGCAAAAATAATGAAATAAAATACAAAGAATAAAATGGAAATAAAATAAGTACAGAAAATACCAAAACAAAAAACAAAATAAAGTACACATGTAAAGGAGGGGGAGAAAAAATTAAAAATAGACACAAAAAAGGAAAACTAACAAGAAAGAACAACAAATTAAAGGAACCTAAGCCAGACCTGTGAAAATACATGAAAGTTGCAAAAATAATAAAATAAAATACAAAGAATAAAATGGAAATAAAATAAATACAGGAAATACCAAAACAAAAAGCAAAACAAAGTACACATGTAAAGGAGGGGGAGGGGGGGGGGGAATTACAAAATAGACACAAAAAAGGAAAAATAACAAGAAAACCAGGAAAGAACAACAAATTAAAGGAACTTATGCCAGACCTGTGAAAAATAAGGAGTTGAGGAAGAATCATTAACCAAATTAGAACTATTCCTGTTAATATGATAAGCTTCCCAAAAGTCAAGCTCTAAAGGGGAAGAACATTTTTGAATAATTTTCCCAGAATTGAAATCAAAAGAGTGGTTAGAATTCCAACAATGTTGAGCAATGCTAGACCTATTTAACTCTTGCTTTCGTACATAACCTTTATGCTCATTTAACCGAATTTTCAGAGCACGTTTTGTCTGTCCAATGTAAGAAAGGCCGCAACGGCAACTAATTTGGTAAATACCCCAAGTGTTAAGTTGATCGACAGGATCTTTAAGAGAAGAGAAGGAAAGTTTGTTGCTAGGAGCAAAAACGACTTGAAATTGAAACCTTTTTAGGATTTTAGCAACACGAAAACTGACAGAATGAAAGAATGGTAAGACAACCAAATTCTTTCTAGAAACCACATGATTGGGACCAGAAGTTTTTTTTAGAAAGTTTGTTATGAATAGAATCAATTAAAGAGTGAGAGAATCCTCTGTCCACAGCTACAGCTTTCAGATAGTCGAGTTCAATCTTGAGAAGCTCAGGAGAAGAGCAAATATTACGATGGACAAGAGCATTAAAAGCCGAATATTTTTGGTTAGGAGGATGAGACGATAGTCTATGAGGAGGTAAAGAAACAGCGAAAGGTTTAGGATAGACAGAAATAGTGAAACCAGACTCACTCCTAGAAATCAAAACATCAAGAAACGCGAGGCTACTATTAAGTTCTTTCTCACAAGAAAACTGGATATTAGGATCAATGGAGTTCATAATAGAAAGAGCATCATCAATACCTAACAAGTTACTGTCCGTTAAGACAAAACAATCATCCACATACGAACATAAAATTGAAATTGCAGTTAGTTTTCCTTTTTTGTATCTATTTTGTAATCCCCCCCCCCCTCCTCCTCCTTTACATGTGTACTGTGTTTTGCTTTTTGTTTTGGTATTTCCTGTACTTATTTTATTCCCATTTTATTCTTTGTATTTTATTTTATTATTTTTGCAACTTTCATGTATTTTCACAGGTCTGGCTTAGGTTCCTTTAATTTGTTGTTCTTTCTTGTTAGTTTTCCTTTTTTGTGTCTATTTTTAATTTTTTCTCCCCCTCCTTTATATGTGTACTTTGTTTTGCTTTTTGTTTTGATATTTTCTGTACTTATTTTATTTCCATTTTATTCTTTGTATTTTATTTCATTATTTTTGCAATTTTCATGTATTTTCACATTTTTATGCATGTT
Source organism: Octonoba sinensis (assembly GCA_038502835.1). NCBI lineage: Eukaryota > Metazoa > Arthropoda > Arachnida > Araneae > Uloboridae > Octonoba > Octonoba sinensis. Next base: position 82,801,168 of record CM076605.1, on the reverse strand, counting down.
GTCGTCTTTTTTGCTTTGTTTTTATTGATATTCCTTTTTACTTCCTGAACTTTCAACTGGATTCGTTTCTTGCTCTCTTATTGGTGCTTTCCCTGCTACTTCTACTTCCACTTCACACTGCCTTCATTCTCATTGGTTTACAGTTAATTCTTAGGCTATATAAGCTTTGTTTTTGTTGTTTTGTCTGCTTCATTTGGATGTTTTGCATCTATCTGGATGTTTTCAATGCGACATGCCTGTCGCATTGAAAAAGGGATTCCAAGCAATCCCGAAACATATGTCTGCGTTTTAATGCTCATTTGTGCTTTAAATTAACGTGGACACAGATTTGCTACCTTAACAGGTCATGCAGAGAAACAACATTATTTCTCGGTCCTCGTAATTCTAGAAACTGTATGCTTAATTTTTAGTGCAATGGACTGCAATAACTTTTTGTGTAGCGGAAACACAATCCTTTATACAATATCAATAATTTAGTGTCAAAATCATCGCTTATGGTATATGCTTTTTAAAGCACTAAAGGAAGAACTGTGGCATTTCAACCCCTAAAGGGTCGCATCATTTGCGAAAAAACAGGAACAAAAGCGCCTTTTTCTTTTCCAGAAAAATATTTGGAAATCTTTAATCTCTAATAAAAGTATAAATAATTTGATGCTATCATCTAATGTGTAAGACAAAAAAAAAATAATTTTTTGGGATTAATGAGGATTTTTATAAATACTTTTGGTGCGCTACTTTGAAACACTCCAACCCGTGATTTTGACGGGGCGAGAGGGAAGTGGTTAAAAAGTTTTGTTGTAATATTTGAACCAGAATAGATTACTAAAGATAATTTTTCCTGTACATGGAATAGGGTAGCTTTTATGTGCTACGTCGGTACATTACATGTTTCCGATTTTGATCCAATGAGATCTGAAACTTATTTTGAAAAATGATGAAGCACAATGAGCTGTGTTGTTGTGATGTTTGTTATAAAAACATTATCAATCCATGAACTTTTTCATACTTGCTTGTGGTGCTCATTCGCTTGAAGTGTAAATTTGAATAAGATCTAATTCACATTGTATCTAATAAAATACACACTTGAAGAATAGGCAATAATACTGATAAGTATTTTTACATTCCTTGAGCTAAATTTATTTTAATGAATTTTAACCAAACTTGAATCTTTATTCCCGTTTCTTTTTTTTTTAAACTTGAAAGGATGGGCGAAAACAAGCCTATGTGTACTCGTACTCAAAGGACCCACATGCCTATTGCTACAAGCGTGCAGCATAAAGTTTCAGCTCTTTACACAATTACAAAGGTAGACCAGACGTATCTTATGTTAGGGATTAGCTGTTAGCCTATTTATAATGGAATATCAAAAACAAACGCAAATGTTACTTGAACTAAAATCAATTTAACCAAAAACATTAAAAAAGATAAAAACATTTTATATCTGCAGGTGGCAATATTAACAACTATTTCTAATAATGCGTGTCTGGACAGTATCGTCCTGGAAATTTTATAATTTTATTTTAATTTCTTAATTCATAGGTTGTAGCAGATCCTGAACGTTTTTTATATATAATTTTAATTAAACATTCTTTTTTAGGTTTGCAGTGCCTGTTGCGTGTTTTGAAGGTAAGATGCATGTGCATGTCTAGACATTGTTCTCCTGGAAATTTTATAACTGTTGCTGCTCTTTTTTTGCCGTACTGATAACCATACTGCTTTGATTTCAATCATTTGCTTCAGAAATGGCAAATAAGTTGTAAACAATGGCAGTTATTTGCTGGAAAACTAGGTTTTTAGCTCCATACCCTTGGATTTTAAAATTCAAGAACTGTTCTGAATGGTGTGCTGCTATGTTTTGACTTTTATTATTAGCATTACGTGGTGGCATACTTTTCGGTTTGAAGTAAATCATTTTGTTAATATTTTTTCATGTTCTTGCGGCTAATATTACTTGCTGTAGTATTTTTTACCTTAAATGTTTCTTTTAATAACTCTTGTTATTTTCAATTATTCCTTTTTTAAAACTATGTAAAGCTGTTTTTATCTGTTACTGCTATATTAAAACAGTTTGTATATTAGGTTTGTGTTAAATAAACTCGATTCATTTTGGCTAATAAATTGGTTTTTAGTTGCCTCCCCTTTATTTTGATGAAGTGTGTGATGATGCATTAACTAATCAGAGAATGCAAAATGTTCTAATATAGACCAGTGGTCGCCAAACTATTGATCAATTATTTGTAGCTAATGAATGGATTTTCGGTAGCTCGTGGTGGTTTGTCTGCCTATTATTTACCAAGGACTAATACTTGATTTGCTACATTTGGTACTAGCTGACATGCCCAGCATTGCGCGGGATAAAATTGCATCCTTCTCAGGCCAAGTGACCGTAACTTATCTGTTTTATTCATAGCATTTAAGTAGGAGATGGGCAACTGTCCATAAAAATCCTATTTAGACAGTAAAATTCATTAAAAACCATTATTGCATTAAAACGAACAGCCTGGAAAAATTCCTTTTAGACCAAAAATAAGTCCATAAAAATCCACATTAAAATGCCAACAAAAGTTCATAGAAATTGCCATTAGAGTAAGGGAAAAAGTAACTAAACTGCACATATGCAGCGGGATAATTGTGCCAAAATGATATCAAAAGCATGTAAAAATCGCAATTAAAGTATCGACCACAATACATCTAAAATTTCCAATCCGTAAAGGAGCAGTATTCTCTTTAAAAATGTCCATCAGATCAAGAACAACTCTCCCTGAATATTTCTGCTACAATAAAGAAATCATTCTTTAAAGCCCCCCATTTCAATAAAGACAACTATTCCTAAGCATCCCTAATAGAATAATGACATTAGTCCCAAAAAATATCCATTAGAATAAAGACATCAGTGACTAAAAATAGAATACTGACCTTCAAGAGCTACTGTTCCTAAAATTACCCAACAGTCCATTTTAAATTCCCCATCAAAATAACGACACTTCCTAAAAATCCCGCTTGCAAAATCGTCAAAACATTTTCTGAAAATTCAATTAAATAACACTTGGGTCATTCCATGTCAGTTCATCCCAACCATGACACCCATGATCTCGGATTTTAATGAAACTTGGCATGTTTGTTCCTTTCATGGATATAAGTAAGGATATAAAATATTTTTGTTCGATCTCAAATAGTTTATTTTTTACACCCTGCTAAAGTTTTTGAAATTTTGCGGTTTTTATCGATCGGGTGGGGGAAATGCAATTTGTTCTTCCATAGAAAATGAACTATACCTTCCTTATTTACGAACCAATGTTGATGAAATTTTTTATGATAATACTTCAATAGGTAAGGAAGCCATAAAAAAATTTATATAACCATAAAGTATGTACAAATGGTCTGAAAAAAAATCCTGAAGTGTTGAAATGAATTTTTTTGTAATGAAATATGGAGTTTCACGCTAAGTGGAATATCATCGAAAGGGAAAAAGATAATTACAAATTTTTTTTATTATTATTATTCTAAAAGATATATACTATTACATGAAAAATTAAAAATAATGGTTTTTTCACTCCTTCATTGTTTTTTTTTTACTTCAAAAATAAAAATTATTTGACTCACTCATATTGTTAAAATCAATTAATCAATTATAAATTTTATAAAATTATAAATCTTTCAACCAAAAATGACATGTGAAACGATTTCAAAACTAAACAAAGCTTTAAAATAAAACACAAAAATTTATATTTAAAAAAATCATATCAAAACATTGTTTTGTTGATTCACGGAACAGGTATTGAAGAGGATTACAAACAACTTATGTCATATATTGTATGTGAGGGAGGAAAAGAGAATGTATGCTGAGGCATTGTGACAAATGCCCATCAAAAGATAACCGTGTTCAGTTTTTAGAGTCAAAATTTGAGGACCTCGTCGAGTACAGCCAATGGGTTTTGACTGATCAAACTGAAGTGATACGGTGTTCTAGCTCAGTTGATGAGTTTTTTGATAAATTAGTAGAAAACCTGAGCAAGTTAATACCACATTCATACATTACTATATCACAAGCTTTGTTCTTCAAAAATTTAAAGGGAGCAGCCTCCTTAAATACAGCTGTGATCTCCATGGATTTTAGTGAAAACTATGCTTTCACAATACCAGAAGAAGCTCAAGGTTATCATTGGACCTCAGATTCATGTACTATTCACCCTGTTATGATTCACTGCAAGGATGCAAGCAATGAAAAGTTGATTTTACCACTTTGTATCATATCTGATGACCTTAAACCAGGGTTCATGATTTTTTTTATTTTTTTTTTTAACATTTAAAAAAAAAGGACTTTTTTGGTTTAAATTAGATTTTTTGATTTTCTTAAAAATACCTTAAATATTTTGGATATTGATTATGTTATATTCATAGAAACAATGACATGTTAATCAATTTGCAAAAATACACTTTAAGCTATTTTCACAGCAATAAATATTTTTTAATAATAATAATAAACAAATTTTGAAACATGCTTGGTTTCAAAAATGCTTGGTCCTCATTTTATCAATCTGAAGACATAAAGGGCTGATTTGACCCTGCCTACCCTGGAGCTTGAGCCCTGGACCTTTTGTGAAGTTCCTGAACTAGGATTTTATTTAATTTGTCAAAAAGGGAATAAAGGATTCACGCAAGAAAAAATCTGGTGAAAACTAAAAAAAAAAAAAAAACAGCCAGCCAGCATTTCTGTAAACAATTGTGATTTGGCTTTTTGAAATCACTTTGATTGAAATTCAAATTAATTACTCTTATGTTATGTTAATGGTTTTGCCTGTTTTTAAAAATTAATAAATGGTCGAAAATAAAACACTTCTGAAGAAAATATTAATATTTTATAGCAATAAGTTTTTTATTTGTTTGACATGAACAAGAACTCCCCATGATTCTGCTCAATAACATATTTTTCTTTACTATTTGTAATAAATAATTAGTACATTAATAATTGAGCATATTAGAATAAGAAGATCCATAATGGAAAATCTAGAGAACCAATGAAGTGAATGAATTTGAAATGACTGAATATGAACGGAAGGTACCTTTTCCTGTTCCTCAAAAGGAAGAACAGAAAATAACCGCAGTGCATATAACGGGCTGGTATTTGAGAAATTCTTGCTTGGCGAAGGTTCAATTTTCGCATTATGTGCAGTCTCTTCATCTTCAAAATATTGATGTTGCATATTTTCAGCGTCCAATGGTTCTGCAGAGAAACTGAAAACAGAGAAATAAATTCATATTGTTTTGGAGAAAAGAAGGGCATTTGTGAATTGTAGAAAATTGATGAGGAGTTTTGTTAGAGAATTTATGCCTCTGTGTTTTGTTTGAGAGAGAAATAAAACAAAATTTCAAAAATCTTCACGAAAACAATCGATAAATCAAAAAAAGAAGAAAAAAACTCCATAAAATTCTTAGCATAAAAACAATCTCTCTAAAATTCTAAAAGGAGGAAAAAAGATAAGTGTCTTTCCAAGAAAAGGGCATCATCAACGCATTGTCTCAGGAGCAAAAGCTGTACTTGTTTATAAAAAAACAAAACAAAGTCAGTGTGCTTTAAAAAGGCACTTTATGAATGTTACACCTAAAAAAGGATTACCCTGCAAAAGTACCCTGCAAAATAAAACTAGTGCATAGGACATCAAACTGTCAATCTCAAGATACTAGTAGATTGCGATCGAGCTCGGGTGGTGAATGTGAACATTATGCTATCGACTCCAAATTCATTTTTCATGTTTCGAATATTTGAATTAAACAGCTGTGGCTTAGAAAGTAATTAACAGTTTTAGTTGGCATAAATGGTAAAGTATATATAAAAGGACAATAAAACTGTTAGTAGGTGATACTTGTTTGCCTGCTCATTCTGGGAAGTAAAAAATAAATGAGATTTGAAATTTTTTTTATTTCTCTCCCCCCCCCCCCCCCCCTCCCTTCCACTTCTGGTAGCTCCCTGCAGGATTTCAACATGTACGGTAGCCCAGTGGCTTCAAAGTTTGCCGAACACAAGTCCACAGTTATCTCTAATATGAAGCAATATATAAGACTGAAAATGAGCTTCAGAAAAGAAAATTTCACCCTGTTGAAGGCCTCTTCGAATTAGTTCTGGTAGACTTCAGGGCTCGAAAAATCTTAAACATTTTACATGCCCTATTGGGGCATGTAAAATTATTGGGGCATCAACTTTTTACCACCGGCAACAATTAATGATAATATGGTTTTGGCCCTTGGAATTTACTGGAGTAATCAATATGGCCCTAAGGCTGGAAAGTTTGGAGACCCCTGGTCTAAACCATACATGCCCGAACAAAATTTTTACACGCCCAGAAGTTGTTTTATGGCTCATTAATAAAAACATTCGAGTTTGTCGTATAACATTAATCAGACAAAAAAACTAAATTAGCTGCTTTATATCTGAATCTAGAATTCTTTTAATTTTAATCTAAATCATTGAAAGATTAGATTACCAACAAAATATTACATAATATGTCGTTAAAAGTCAAAATTTGCAAAATAGAAATAGTATGAACAATTTTATTGTTACCATGCATGTCCATGTCAATTTGGAGCTCCAGTAAGGAAGCAGTGATTTTTCAATAAAATATGAAATAAGGTATTGAAAGAAATATTTGATTTAAAAATTACATTACATATACAAATTTCGATCGGGCATGAATCTTCTACCCGGAATTTTTACATGCCCTGGCCATGTTGGGCACTATAATTTTCGAGCCCTGGTAGTCTTTAAAAAGCCATGTTTGGAAACTACAGCAATATACTGCAGAAGAAATATGTGCCATAAAAAAGAATTGAGACTTACTCATCCAAGTTAATTTTTTCCGGCAGTGAGAAAAATGAATCATCCATGCGTCTCTTTTTCTTTTTTGGTTTTGAATCGGAGGTTTTAGGCTCAGGAGTGGCAGGCGTCTCTCCTTTTTCTTCAGATAGATTCTGATCTGGAAAAGGGAAGGTTTCTCGTAACATCTTCCAGAGTCGAGTGACTTCCTTTTCTCCAGTCAGGAACACCAGGATTGCACCAGCGGGTTCTTTGCGGTGAATTTCACAAACCTGAAATTGCATGTGTTTTCTAAAGAAAGTTTAAGAAACACTTTTTTGACAAAAGTTTATTTGCCATCTCTTAGGTATATAATTTATCTTCGGCAAAAAGTAAAACTTGATATGCCATCGCACATATTAAAGACTCAACAGAATTTCAATTTGCTACAAGGAGGGGGAAAGGGAAGCCTGAAATGAAGAAACGTAAATTTATTTGAAAATTTTAAGATCAAAACAAGGCTGTAACTTTTGGCAGTTGGTGTTAAAGCACAATCAATTCTTCTCTTTTGTGTTAAGTTTATGGGAGGGGAGGGAGGAGTTAAACATCCAAAGTATGAGGAATTCACTAATTATACTACTCACATTTTACGAATGATTTCAGAGAACCTAATTATACAACTCACATTTTATAATGATTTCAGAATTGTGACCCCTGCAAGTGTCATGAGAAAAGCCCCTGAAACATTCAGTTACATTTTCGCATTGATTGAAACTTTTACAGTCACAAACTATATGAGAGCAAAGTATACTGAATGTCACTGCGCTCTGAGGGAATATTTATACGTTTTCGAATAAGGCATGTTAGAGGAACACTCCTATTAGCAATGAGAATAGAATTTTCAGTATATTCCATGGCATATTCTAAAATATGGTTACAATGCTCCTAGTGGGAAAAATGCATGAGAAAAAAATTAATGATACATTTTAAATGACTTTTTTAATTAAACCCCCTTCCCACCAGATACAGTTAAAAAGTTCTTAAAGATACATACATAAAAAGTAATGAGTGCTTAGCTCACCTTCCGATAAGCAGCTTCGACATAATGTTTTGGGGTGTGCTTCTTGAAATGAACCACTACTTTATACTGCCGAGAATCTGACTGAAAGAAATGAAACATTTATGTTACTTTATTTTAGGACTATTTTTTTTTTCTACATAAGAAGACATTTTCAATAAATTTACTGTTTGTACTATATTCCAGCATAAAATTTAGGACATTTAAGAATATTTTAGGATCCAAATAGAACTACAGTGAAACTCCTCAAATCCGAACTAATTAGGGCTGTAGCCTGTTCAGACTTCAATTTGTTCGGATTAGCCAAAAATTATCCATAACACTAAGACAAACCTTCGTCAGTTCAACAATTGAAGATAACTGATTTCAAGTGAAAGATTAAGTGATATTTTATGAGTTTACCTTCTTATTTCATTGTTTTTGCCAAGTGATTAACCTAAAAGATTTCAACCATCAACTTTTACAGTTTTTCAATCCTGCATGACATAAGTATGTTGACAATTTTTAGTTTGTTAGGTATGCTAACTGTACTTCTTTGTTAATTTTTCAACTAATTATATAAAATAAGGTTATAGTAATTGTTTTATGACGAAACAAATAGGTTTCTCTTTTTTGAAGGTATTTTTCAAACTTAAATTTGTTAAGAAAAACTCGTTCGGATTTGCTGGGATTTCGGATTTGAGGTGTTTTACTGTAGTCTGTTGTGGCCATCACAGAACATTCTTCTATATCCTTCATATGAAGGATATAGAAGCCTACTCGCTTAATATCTCTATTATGATACAAATCCCTATTTTTAAAAAATAAAACAGAATTTCATTTGTTAATGGGCAAGTAAATGATTGTAATGAGAAAGTTGAAATTTTATTGTTAGAGCAAGAATATTAGCATTGCAAAAAGGTAAAAAAGAACTTTTAGTGACAAATTGCCTGCCCCTATGATACAAATATGCATATATATGTTTTGGTGAAAGAGCAAAATCTTATGCATGTCGACATTCACCTAATCGTTTCGTCAGAGTTCCCACTGTCCCAGCAAATTAAAAAATAGAGCTGTTTTCATGTCAATTTATATCTATATATAGGGTCACTTTACGTACTAATACATATTAATACATTTTAAAAAATAAAGATTAGGTATCCACTTAGATAAAAGTTACACAGATATAATTCATACTCTCCTTTTCACATATTTAATGACCACAAAAAATGTTACAAATGATTTCAGTTAAAATATCAAAATTTCCGATATCTTTATTTTTGAACCGACTGTAAATTACACAGGAAAGGAAAAATAACAATATTTTGATTTTTGCCAGGTCGCTGGTAGCACTTTTACTTAAATATTGATTAAATTTGCTCTATTATTATTAATAATAAGCATTAGAAAAATATTTCTATTTTAAATGTTTTCCTCGAATTTCAGTTATTATGGAAAAGCTTATCATGAAATAAAAACAGAGCTTTAGTGAAATTTGTTTTACTAAATATACAATTATACTAAATATACATAAACATAAAACTTCAAAATTATCCATGGGTAACATGCCCTAGCAAAAAAGCAAATATAACTGAGAAGATTTGGATAAGGTTAGTTTAATTGGGAATGAAATTGGTTGATTTTTTCCCCCATCAATTTTAGCAATTGCAGTGATTCACATTTAAGATTCAAATGTAGTACAATATGGTATATTTTTATTCACACGATTCAAGCAAATGCTAAAAAATAGGCTGTTTGATTACTTTTTAAGGCTTTTATCTAGTAAATATGGCCTCTAGAGGGGCCCCATAAACCAAGCTTGAAAATATGGCCTTTTTATGGCCCGTGGGAACCGGTGTGTTGGTGTATGTCCAAAATATTTGCTAAATATCATTATTTCGGACTTCATTGTTTATTGTCGGCATTCCCCATGCACTGATGGTGAATGTTGAATAAAAATAATTATTAATAGAATAATTTATGCTTCCTCTCACAAAATTTATATTTTGTCATTATTTGCGTTAATTTAGAAGTGAGTCAATAGGCCAATGAAGATAAACTTTAAATCCTCCAAATTTGGTGATTGGACACATATCATGATATATATCAACCCATAAATATCAGGATACATATCAAGATATATATCCTCCAAAGCTGATTGCTACATCACATTTTTCAAATATGAATCGTTGTGGCGAGCTTCATTTCAGTACGATCATAATGGCTGTTTTATCTAGTTATGAGGAAAGCCATAATAATTTACTGCAATCAGTTGAAATCAGCAAGGTAAGTTTTTTGTCAATATGATCCGGATAGTTTCCCCATTTTTTAACTATTGCAAGGTAATTATTTTAAGTGTGGCAAGTGAAAATGTGAATGTAGGAAGTCTAACAAGCTTATTTTGTTACTATTGTTTAACTAAAGCTAAAAGCGTAACTTTGGCGTAACACAACTTAGTAGATTTTAGCAAAAAAAAAAAGGTTACTAACCATTTTATTAAAATGTAAGGGAGCTAATTAGCAGGGTATTAATGGAACACATCAAAAAATTGAACAAAAAATTATATTCATTTTACTATCCAACTCTGGTAAAAAATTAGTACATGGTTTTAAAATTGAGGTGTATGGTAAATATTTTTTTTTAATATTTCAATTACTAACAGAGTTACAGAGAAAAATATTGAAAAACTGTGCTAAAGTAACCCCATTTTACAGTAATTTATATGATCTTAAGTTATACAACTTATTTCAGACTACAGTTCGTCAGATTGTCACAGCTCGACCGGGGTAGACTTATTGTTTCAACTGCTACCAGAGTCCATCTGTAATTGACCACATACACTAAAGAATGTCTGCACAAAAAGAATGTAACCAAATATTCGGATTATCGGACTTATTTGGTGAATGTTGACATTAACCAATTTCGGTCTTTCAATGTAACATATTATAGGTATATTTTTCAAATAACATCACTGAAATTCAAAACATACACAGATATGTCTTAGTCTTAACACTTCTAAATTGACTGTGGTTTTGGCCTTGCATTATTTGTAGTTTTTTTTTTTTTTTTGAGTAATTAAACCTGGGTGGAAAAATGAAAGAAATTTAGTTTTAGTTTCACTCGGCAATAATAGGGCTTCCAATTTTGTGTTAAAAAGAGCGAGTATACTGATATTTGAGTAGTTATGAGGAAATGCATATGCTTGAAAATTTAAAACTATTTTTCAACAATTTTTAAGGACTAAAGAACTTAAATCTGGTTTTGTTCTTTGAAATCTAAATACTTACTTTTATTAGAAATGGTTCCTTTGCAAAGAGTTTCTTATTTTCCATGAAATCTTCTAGACACATTGTAGTAGACATGATGATCAATTCAAAATTATTTTGTTACACAACCTGAATACATTTTACAATACTGACTACCATTTTCGTGTTTGTGTGCAAATTTCGTGAGACTCTCTCATTGAGCCCTTGCCTAGTATTATAGCTATATACAGAATCTATTTTTTTTCACTACAAAAGAAGAAGAAAATTAAATTCAGGTTGGGAGAGGAATCAAATTCTTTTATAGTAGACCACAATACCTTATCTTATTACATTGAGAAGCTATCCTATTACAGATTCTACATCTACATACTTGTCACTTAAAATTGATATTTTAATGTTCAGAATTTAATTACTTTGAAATAATTCAGAATAATGAAACCTGCAATAAAGAACTATGTTCATTAATTTTTTGCTTTCATATATTTTACACTACAAACAAAAGTCTTTTGCTCAAAGTGAGGAGAGTAGAAAAGACAGTGATTTGAAATATCTTCTTTCCTTTAACAAAATACTTACTTAATCCTAATTAACTAAACTAGTATTTACCAACAGCACTATTCTTGGCAAAATTTAAAAGAAGTTGTCTGTGGGGAGTAGTTCGCTCGCTTTTATATAAGGAATATTTTTACGTACATAACATTAAAGTTTTTTCAATACGAATATCATTCTAGTACAATTTAACGTTAACCAGCTGGCCTGCTTTAAGATGCGTATCTTTTTATTTTATGCAATTTATTTGACAAATAGCTTTTCTTTTTACTTGGATCGGAGAACTAGTTAAGGTTCTGAAAAAAGTAAAAAATAAAGGAGCTTTAAAATCTACAAAAGATTATTAGTTAAAGACTAAGGCAAATGATTGGTAATATTTCGTTCAGTGTCAAGTATAGTACTTGACAGAGTAGTGTTAAGTGAACTTTTAAATTCTTAATAAAAATTTTTGAAAATAAATTGTTTAAATTGCCTTGAATCTAAATAAATTTCTAATACGGAGCACTTTCTCTTTGCTATTTTTGTAACGTATCATTCTATTAAATAATTTTCATTCTTATTTCAAGTCTTTTGCTATTGCAGTAATAATTTAATTGTATAAATGATATAAATGTAATTTTTTATTTAATACTTTTCTGTAAAAAAAATGTTAAACAATTTTTTAATAAAAGCCGACCTTTTTTAAGTGGTTTAAACCAAAAAAAGCGGGTCGGCTTTTTTTGGCCTGGCTAAAATCTGGCAGCTCTGGTAGAAATGTAAAAAAATAAAGAAATTAGTAGATTTAAACATTTAAAACTGTATTATAGTTATTGCAAAAGAACACATTGAGGGTATATAGTTCGAATAAATAAAAATAACTTAGTAAAAGCTACTTTTTTAAACATTGTTTTTATGTTTGACTGAACAAAAATAGATTTTAAAGTTGTAATATTGTATTCTATACTTGGTGCTTGTTTCCAAATGCTGGCAATAGTTAATTGTGATGGAGACTTTTATTTTGTTTTTATTAACAAACTGGAAGTCAGACTTTGTTTTGGTAGACTGATTTATTGTGGATATTTGGGAAGAGAGGAATGTCCCTTGAATGTATCATGAATATTTAGATAGCATACGTTCTTGGGGTTTCAGAAAGTAAAAATATATACCAGTTGATTTCAATAGGTATTTTTAAAATAGGTATGTAAAAAAGAACTCCATCAGCTAAAAATATTCTTTTATAACTTTTAAAATACCTTCATAAAACTATTTTGAGCAAGGTAAAAAGTTCACTGAGCAATAGTATTTCTTTAACCCTTTACATTCGAGGCCTTTTTCGCTTGCACGAACCAGCAACTCGAGACGATTTCGGGCAAATTTGACAAACACTTTACACATGTTTTAAAAACATTTATACACAAACAAACGTTTACAAATAATAAAATTTCACCAGTTTATTCATTTATATGTCGCAGCAAACTTTGATAAATATTACACAATGTCATTAGTTAATCGGCGCCGCTCGAGTGCATAGCGTTCATCTGAATTAATTAATTAGTAAAATAATGATAATGCTTACATTAAACCTTGTCATTTCTATTCCACTTGTAGGTGAAATTCTCAGTTTTATTGCATTCAAAATAATACAGAAAACACATTAATTTAAGATAGTTTTAGAATCTTAGCAAACAGAATTAAATCATACATCATAAATTTATGTATGGAATTGGCCTTTGTGAATACTTTTAAATTTGACAAATTATTTCTATTTCAATGATTTTCTAGAAATTTTAATATTCAGCCGCCGAATATTCAGTATTCGGCCTAAGACATTGGCCGAATATTCGGCTTCGGCCTGGAAGAAACGGCCGAATCACTATTTGTTACATCCCTAGTTATAATCCGTTGTCGTAATATGTTTCACTAAGCAGAAATAAAAAGTGATAGAAATTTATTTAATAAGTCAAAAAAAAATTAAAAAATATATACAATTAACACATTTAGGTAAATTACCTAAGATAACTATTGAATTTGTTCTGTCATTCTCCAAGTAAGACAAATGGAGGGAGGAGGGGTGGGTTGAACATAAGCAACAGTATCTATTTTCAAAGGTTTTTAACCATTTGAAATTTTAGAAATGTAACACTTTTGCATATACCATGAACTCTCTCTCTCTCTCTTCGGAACAAACATAGGACCGATCAAAAGTGTTCAGATAATGTGGGTATTCATATAGAGGATGAATAGTTTAGTATGCTTGCAGACAAGGCCGTATTCAGATCCCCGAAATTTGTCGTAATGTAGCATATATTCCTCCCTGAAACTTTCCTCAACATAAGTGTTTCAAAGTCGGGGCCCCCAGAAAACATTTTCTGGCGACGGCCTTGTTCGCAGACTTGGAGTCGATTGCAATAAAATGCGATCAACTACGATTATCGGCAAGAAAAATAATGGAGTATCGATTATATTAATCTTTTAAACAGTAATTACAATTACCACAAGGATTATAGAAGGTAAAAAATTAAAAATGTAATCAGTAGCAAAAGGCTGTTTATTTGATCGATTATTTTGAGTTCTCTTTTTCAGAGGCGTAGCTTGAGGGGGGGCAAGGAGGGACAGCTGTCCCCGGGTGCCAAATTAATGCAAATTTATTTTATTTAAAATATTTATTTTATTAAAAATTTGTTTTATTTTTAAATGCGAAAAGAAAATTATTTGATTTGAAGAGGTGTGAATATGTTCGACAAAAAAGTGGGATCACCACAAATCATATCGGGAATGAGCAATGTAGCACAGGAGTGCATGGGAAATCGGGCAAATAATTCTGCAAAGCCAAAATGTCCCATTTTTCCTATAAAAGTGAATGGTCGCTAATAAAAATAAAAGTTAAAAGAGATGCGTTTTAGAGCTATTTATCATTTAGGAAGTGTAAAAGTTTTTTTAAAATTTCCTTTAGGGGCGCCTCTAGGCCCCAGGGGGGGGGGGGCGAAATCTTCATTTGTCCATGGGCACTAAAACCCTAGCTACGCCTCTGCTCTTTCTATCAACTGGTTATTATTAATTACCAATTAAATTATATCAGTATGATGAATCAAGCATAATTACTATTTGAAATTTCAACCCTAACAAAATCAGTAACTCAAAAACAATAAGCCCAGAAACTCTGCAGTTGTGGACTTCTTTTTTTTAAAAAAAGGTACAATAAATTAAAAATTTGTTACATTTGGCTTGAAACACGTTTATTTTTTTAGTTGATTTGATATGGAAGGACCCTTATTCTTTTAAAAACTATGAATATTCATTTGAAGAGAAACCTCAAGATGTCAATATTTTAAAATGAAATGCAAACAATGTTTTAAGTAGTTAGGAACAGTTTCTTAGCTCAGGCTTCATAAATTTCGGGGAAGGGGGATAGTAATATTTTTCATCCCTTTCAGTTTCAGCCAAGGCCGTATCCAGAGCATATACATTTCATATACCTAATAAATTGCAAATTATGTTAAAATACAACCTACCAAACCAGAAAAATCAACGTGACTTTTATGCCATGAATGAAAAAAACTTTTTATTTAACAATACACGAAGGTTGATCCGACGATCCACGCGAAATAAAGCGAGGCCGATTCCTTAAGGTGTTAATGAAAAGAAAAGTTTTAAAAAAAAGTATTCATTACTTTGTGCGAGGACATGCGAGTTATTGTTATTTAATTATATTTGGCGCCACGGCCACGAGAGCGATCCACCAAGACGCATTGTAATCATCCGTCGAGAAGGCGTGCCTCATTGGTTGAATGGGTGACAC
This sequence comes from Octonoba sinensis, assembly GCA_038502835.1. NCBI lineage: Eukaryota > Metazoa > Arthropoda > Arachnida > Araneae > Uloboridae > Octonoba > Octonoba sinensis. The sequence goes on along the minus strand of CM076605.1, from coordinate 82,785,728 downwards.
TGCTGAGTAAGTTAATATTTGCTCTAGCCAATCGCAGGCGATCATGAATTAGGATTCGTTCAGTTTTCAAAACACTGCATTCTTTTCATATCAAAATTTTTCCGCTGTTCGGGATTATTTTGTTCTACGATGGTTTTTCGAGAGTCGTTTTTTTTTTCATTTTGAAAATATTTATTGTTCAAGCATCGAGCAGTTCTTTTCATTTACTGTTAACAAATGTATTTATGACTCAAAGTTTGCGATTTTTCACTAATATGAAAAATTGTAATTATTAATGAAATTCTTTTATTGCTAAAAGAAATAAAGGAAACTTGGGTTATAAGTCATACGATTTCACGCTACACAAAACTTAACTGATTTAATGAGATATAATATTCACTTTGAAAAACTTCCCGTCAAGTCATTTAATATAGCCAACGCTTCAAAAAAGGTAAAAAAACTGCTTTGCGGATGTTGAGTATTGTTTAAATGCATACAAACTTATTTCATGACAATATAATATTTAGTCCCTAAAACATAAGAGTTAGCTACTGTACGCATTGAACACTTGAGCTGTGTCTTCAAGGAGTCGTGAAAAATCAAAGCCTGATTTCCACACAAGCTAACAAAGCCTAGGCTTGGGCAAGGGCGGATCTAGAAAATCTTCAAGGGGGGGGGCGATTTTGGAAATCTCGGGGTTCAATGTAAGGATGGATGGAGGAGATTCTTCATTCCTTTTCAACAGTCCCTCCGCCCCCCCCCCCCCCTTTTTTTCAAACAGCAGGAACAACAACAAAAAAATGCTAGTGTAGTGCTATTTAAAATTTTACTAGCATTTTTTCAATGCATATACGTTTATTCAAAGCCCTTATAAAAGGAACACAAGCTGACGTTTTTTTGCTTTCGCAAATCTGTCTATAATTTTTCAATGTCCAATGTAATATCTTTATGGATATGCAATAACGCTAATTCAGTGAGTCTATCATCACTCATTCTGCTTCTTAGCCAAGTTTTAACCGAGTTAGGATTTCCTTCAAGCTTTCTCAAGAAAAATGTAGGCTTGTAAATACATTTTCTAAATTTGAGTTGATATGTCTAAATTACAAAAATAATAGCAATTATTAGTAATATATTTTCTAAAATTTTCAAAATGTAATACTAAATATGTACTAAAAAAACCATCAACGGGTATGTGCAATTTATATAAACATCTGTAATTATGAATGTTCAATGAAATGTTTCAGACTCCAGGTTTTAGCGTAAATGCTGCAGGAATTTACACCACGTGCTAAGGGTTGGCTAGCTGTCACCAGTTTGATAAGAAAAGAGCAGGGAATCTCTTTCCCATTACTCCGAGGATTAGCAACTCAGCGATACTAAAGGACAAAGGAACAGGGGGAAAGCATAGAACTTGAAGGGCGTTTAGGCTGGGATTCCAAGAACATAAAAAAATGGCTGGTCCCGGGGCAGAAAGAGTAAAAACTCACTTAGGAGTGTCGTTGTAGTATCCACTTGAATCAGCCCAAGGGGGGGGGGCGATCGCCCCATCGCCCCCCCCCCTAGATCCGCCATTGGGCTTGGGGGAAGAAGCCCGGATTTTCCAATTCAATCGTGGTCAAAACAGACTGGTTCCCTTTTTATATTTTCAACTTTGCTTGGAACTGAAACAAATGAATTTTAAACTGAACTTCCATTCTGCCTCTAAAGTTTGCTCGGTGCTAACATTTCTGAAATGGCTTTTTTTAGATGTTTTTAAGACCATGTATGTTTAATAAAGAATCATTTATTCAACATTTGTCAATACATACCGGGCACCTACTACTCTATAATCATTATGGGAGGGGGACGCGCGAAAACATTCTGTGACTTGTGCTCCGAGGGATGCAAGTCAGTCCTTGTGAGAAATAGCAAGATTATGGAAAGAAATTTAATTTTATGCCCCTTGTAAAATTTTCATTCTTCCCCCTTGTGTTAAACTGGTCTGAAATAGTTAAATTATTTACTAGTTCTCGTCCCCTGACATAAACTTTGAATGTTCTATGCAGACGATGCCGTGCTCCATGACCAGATGACAACATAGCACCTATAAAGTTGGTATAAAATTATTTTGGTCCCTAGGGTGTGTACTACGACGAAAGTTATTTTTTTAAATATGGAATATGTTTTTTGGAAGCATATTTTTCAATTTTTTACATAAGTTACCTAATATTAGGAAATTTATGCAAAAAAGTAAAACTATATATAAGGGGGCTTGGTCACCTGTTTGGCAAATTTGATGGGTCATTGTTTTTAGTTTTTGGGGGTGGGGGAGGAGTTTGCAGTTCTTGGGAGGTGCCATCACTCTAGGGGGTGAATGTGTTATTAAGCACTCTTACTGGAAAAATTGCTGCTTAAAAAAACTATTTTTTTTAAGGAGCAGTTTTTAAAAATTATTCTTAAGAAAAGAAAATTAAAATATGTACATGTATGGGAGAAATTAAGTATTTTAAAATGTATCATTAGCAGACATTTTTAAAGCAAAGAGCAAAAATAGAACCTTGCTTTATTTCTGGGAAATAGTTTAAAAATACAACGTTCATTCTGCCTTTGATGGTAAATAAGAAACTTATTTTTCCTAAATAACCTCGGAATTGCTTTTGAGAAGCAAATGACGGTGATATAGTCATATTTTCTTTGTTGCCTGATGCTTTTAATTTAAAGAATGAAGGGTAGACCTTATACTTGGATTCAAAAATTTTCTAAACATGCAGCAGCCAGCTCTATCTTACAAAACTTCGACATAAATAGTGTTGAAATTTTATTAGTGAAAGAGATGCTGCCTGTGAACCAAAAAAAAAAAAAAAAAAAACCCTACAGCATTGTATAATACATCTGATCCCCACCCTTACACTTCCGAATCGCTTTGGCCCCGCTCATTTATTTGACTCGAAGGTTTTGGCGACTTCAAAAAGGAAGCAGTTATCAAATATTACTGTATGTATGTTTGTTTTTGGTCCACCCATAACTTTTCATTAGAAGACCTGATTATTTCATAGCTAGATGATGGTCAAACGAAGGTGTTAAGCAAAATTTTTCTGCTTCCTAAAATGTGCCACCTCAGGCAGTAGTGCGGCACCCATTCATTTCCTGCTGCACATACTTCCATTGCAAATTTCAACAAAATATTGTTTTCCTATATCACGCGTTCTAAATAACATGGAAATGCAAAGAAAAAAATATTATTTTTAAGGAAGTTATAACAAGGTTCAAAGTTCATTATCTTTTATTCTATCATTGGTTCATTAATTTTCAGTTTAAAAAAAAGGAAAAATAAAACCAATATCTTGGCAAAAGATGCCATTGTGTAATTAAAGAACAGTATTTGCTAAATTGATTTTCAAAAACATTTTTATCTGTACTTCTTATGAGTTTGATCTAACCAAAACAAAATGTAAAACCTCAAATAACCTTTCTTTGCAATTTAACAAAATAATCGGATGTAGTTAAAAATGGAAAAATAACTTAAATAAAAACAGTTGAATTATAAAGGAGTTTCATAGTTTAGGACTTACAAAAAAATTGTTTTAGATGTTGCGAAAACGAACTCTGCTTCCTGACTGTGGTTCACGTTCATATGCAATGATCCTACTATAGCTCCCATGCACTTTGCTTTGGCTATAGGGTTACTAACATTGCAAGCAATATAGTGAAGAACAGGAGTGAATTTTGCTTATGCCTGAAATATGTCACATCACCCCCTTCTTTATTCCTCTTTTAAAAAAAAACCTCTGGAAAAAGTTTCCCAAAGTTAAAAAATCAAGTTTATGCAGAGATGCTGAAGTTAAATTATTTAATTCATTTATTGTGACAGCAGGGGTTGATCCGGCATTTTTAAGAGCTCATTTTTTGTGAATTTTATAAGATTTTTGTGAAAAAACAAATAATTTTGTGAAACTTTTATTATTTTTTGCTGCTTATTTAATAAATAATTCTGTAAGAACTACCATTTGGTAGCTCAAATTTTTGTGAAGGGTCTGTTTTGATTGACTGGAATTTGGAAGGGGTCCATTCTGATAGATTGGAATTTTGTGAAGGGATCGAATGTGATCCTGAATTTGTTCTGGCACGACCTCTGGCACAGTAGATACTTTTCTCCACCAGATCCCAAACCTGTTAGCCGAAGCGTGGAGTTGGTACACGGTAGATACTTTCCTCCACCAGACCCCTACCTGTTAGCCGAGGCCTTAGGATTGCTTATGCACGGGGAGAGGTAGTGGGGTCTACAGATTTTACGTGCACATATCCCCAAGTATACATGGTGGTCTTCAGTGGGTATCGTATGCGCGACCTTCCAGGTGGAAGTCCGACGTGCTAACCACTAGGCTACCACGGCCCACACGGTAGATTCTAGTCTAAGACAGGTTAGTGATTGACCTAAAAAACATTTGACTTTAAAAATACATCTTATTTTCATAAGATGGATGGAAATAAATATTATTCAATACAAAGAAAAAAGATGTCATACAAGTTTTAACAAACCTTTGTAAATTTTATTTACAATTAATTTACATATATTATTTACATTTTTACAAATTTGATTAGGAGCTTGGTGGCCAATTGCACTCTACTTCTAAATGTTTCTCCTGTGGTAACCATTCAAGAAATTCACGCAAGAGATCTGAAATTTAAAAAGGCATAATGAATTCAAATTAATATGAGCAAAAAAGAGAGAGCCAGAGAGTCATTTTCTTAAACTCAAATTCAAGGCCTTAATGTAAGAATTCAAGAACTTGCCCAAAAGAGTTGGGATCATTTCTGTACCGTAAAAAATAAATGCATTTGTTGTTAATGTATTAAAAAGACATACCTACATTAGAGCAGAAGTTCTCAAAGTCCAAGCCACCATGTAGCTCCCCCCCGAAAAGATACCAACATTGAGGACCCCCTCCTCCAAAAAACTTTTACATGATGCATTTAAATTTTATTTTCTAATATATATGTATGCATTGTTCTGTATATTTATTCATTTTTCCATGTATTTTGTAGAAGTTCTGCATAGTTTTCATTACTTAACATTATTATTTTGGGCTGTGGTAGTAAAAATTAATTAAAAAATCGATGTATAGGAATAATTGTTATCAAATCATTTCTATAAAAGTTTACTAATAATAGCAAACTTTTTGGAATTTGTGAACAACACAATGTTAGCCTCATTATAATTTATAACTAATTGTAGTGTTATATATGGATGCTATTTACGTAGTGCAATTATTTTTACATTTTTTGCACTTTTTAGCAGGCTAGCACCACGGACCTCTTAGTATGATCTTTCAGACTCCTAGAGGTGCGTGTGAACCACACTTTGAGAAACTCTGCATTAGAGGATCCTTAGGACAAGTTTATATAAAATGAATTCGTTGAAGACATGAGTTAGGAAAACTTTTATCAGTTTTTTACAGATTAAACTAAAACCTCATTTGAACTTAATTTATCTGGCGCAGTTTCAAATTTCAATTAAACAAAGACTTTGTAATCATTAAGAACTTTATATGTGAGATAGTGTTTCAGAATCAAAGGATGACTTATTGAAATAACATGCTCTTATGTGTATGTGAGTTTTTTTGGTTATCATACACCCCTCTCCACTTCCCAGGAGAAAATTCTGGTTAGGGTACTGGATTCCAATAACACAGCAGTGTCTTGAAAAGGCGGCTTAATTCAAACTGAAGGGTAGCTGAAAGATGCCGGGTTATCGGGAATTGGGTTAAAAAAAATAAGTGACAAAAAAGGAAGATTAATTACTTAATGAAGGAGAAAGAGGATAGATCCTTTATTACATACAAATGAACACTAATAAGTACATAGTATGCAATAAGTACTGTCAGAATGTGGTTGAGATTATCCGACTACCTGGTTATCCTGTGACCAGTTTTCAGGACTCTACTGCATAACAGAATGAATGATTCCAACTGGCCAAGGGTGGATTAAGCAGTTGGTGGCCACCAGGGTCCCTAGTTCGTAAGGGTCCATCCTTATTTCAAGTTTCTTTTTTCCCCTATTGTTTCATTGTAGAAAGTTCTATTAGAGGGTTTTGCGACAAATTTCCCACACGTATTTTATAATAGTTTAAGGATGGAAATGCCATTTTTAGTGAATTTAATCTTGAAAATTCCTGGAAGCTCTCGAAACCTTTTAAGTACGAAATGTTTTAGTTTCATTATTGCATTTTAAGAAACTTAACTTTCGTCTTCTTAACCGTAACTTCAAAAGTAACGGTTCAACAATTAAGACAATAATATTAGGAGGCCCCAAGTTTTTTTTACTGGTAGCGGCCTCCAAACTTCTTTATCCACCCCTGCTACCGGCTATTGTAACAGAAATGAAAACATCATACCATAAAACATATACATAATATATGGATAATGTACACAAGATATAAATAAAGTAATAGCAATGCTCGAATATCATTTGAAAATGACTAACAAATTAGGGTAGAGAAGATCATCTAACCAACTTACATGTCTTATTACTTTTCCAAACTTCTTTAAGAGCACATTTGGAGTCGATTTCCTTGGTGACCACCACATGAAGTAGATAGCGTACCCGAGGCACCAGCCTGAAAAGTTACAGAAATTTCATTGGTAAATTTCAGATGCTCATTAAAGATAAAGACAATTGCTGCAACAATACTGCTTAAGCTACGTTTTACTCAATGCTTAAAATTTATTCACGACTAGGATTCTTTGCAGAGTTAGATTGCCAATAAAAAGCAGAGAACTTCAGTTTCAAAACATAATTTAACAATTAGTAAGTAAATAAATTGCCAACATAAGAGTTCACAGTTCAACTTATACTTAGCACATATTACAGTTTACATCTGACACATTTAAGTAGGACAACATATGAACTTCATCCTTCCTGTAAACAAATCTAATGATTTTCAGAGCACAAAAAAATAAAGCAGAAATATGAAAGTAAATTTTTAGGCCTAAAATTAATTTGAATGAATTCCCCTAATGAATTGAGGGGTGGATCCAGCTCTTGGTTTTAAAAGGGTCATTATTCAAATATGGAAATACCAACTGGGACGTCTTTTGTGGGAGGAGGGGTATTTTGTACTTGCCGAAAAGGGGGGTGGATTTCAGTGCACCTTTTTGCCACACAGGAAACTCTAGTGTTAAACCCTTAACCTGGAATGTGAAGTGTGCAGTGTTAAAAAAGAATATTTAATTTCTGAATCAGAAAAGTTTGGCTGCTAATATAATTGCATATACCTCAAACTTGAAACAATGATTCCTCATGTACGACTCCCGATTTTTTATTTTAAAGCCGTATTGCCCTACAAATTTCATGACGAGTGTTACTTGTCATTGTCCGTTTTAAGCAGGGCGAGTGCTACTTTTCATTCCTAGTCAAGGGGTTCAATATGCAATTTAGGCTAACTTTGGTTAAATTTTAAAAATAATCTTTTTCTTTTTCGAGGGAGAAAAAAAAAAAACATTTGTGCAATTTTTTAAAATTTTGTTTCTGATACTTTAATCTGCTAATACAACAATACGGACTTTAATAAAGAGGAAGAGATCATGTGCCCTCCATGACTTGACTATGGATCTGCATTCAAGATAATTATTAGTTAAATAAGACAGATACATTCAACTAAGAAAATTTTCCCCATTTTTTCATTATTTCCTCACTTTCCCTAGTTTTCTGTTTGGGAAACCATATTAGAACTGTATGAGAATTTGTTTATCAACCTCTCCCCCACATTGGTGAAAATATCAGTAAAAGTAAAGTATTAGTGCCCAAGAAAATCATGATTTGCATTTGTGCTAATATTTTGAAAGATGTTTCTGTTTGGTCATGTAAATTTCTGCACATATAGATTAACAGTATTTTGGAAAATGCAACAATTAGACATTTTCAACACATGGAAACCCAATGCACATAGCCTCGATTGTAAATAAACAACAATAAAAAGATTTTTAGCAAGATTGGATGTTTTTCACAGTCTGAAACCTTCAACACAATCACTAAAGAGGGTGAAAAAGTTTGTAAGAGAACTCACTTGGCCCAGTCCTTGAGCATGTAGGATGGATGTGAGACCAACTGGGATTTGTATGTCTTGAAGAATTGGAAAACTGTCCCATCCAGGAGGAAGAAACAGAACCACTTGTACTTCAGGAGGCTCCGCGGCATGTCCATTTTGACACTGGGAAGTTCCCATTGGCAGGTACCTGAAATAAATCAGCAATTTAACTCTTTTCATCTTTTTTCCTAAAAGGGCTTAAAATTACATATATGACTGCAACTTTTAGGAAATCAGGCTCCATAGTGGGATTTCATTGTTTTTTTTTTTAAAGTCTACCATAACAGACACAACTTTTCACTCATTAACTTTCACAATAAATAAGCTTTTCAAAACCTGATCAAGCTTTGTGATTTTCATGAATATAATATATATATACAGTAGTCTCTCGGTAATCCGGCACTTCACTGGTCCGGCCCTGCCAGTAATCCGGCGTTTCATAAGAAGTTAGTAAATACGTGGTAGTAGAGTTGAAAACCTGTTTCTGCGTAGCTATTGTGAGTGGCTTTTGTGCTTTGTGTGCGCGTCTCTCAGTCTGGCGCCAATCTGCAACGTAATACGCTTGCTCGCTAAAGTGCTGTCCTTCGTGGACGTTGGAGAAAATGGCGTCTCTGCTCGTGACATCTTAGTGTTGAAACGTCTTCAAGAAAACGCATTGAAAATGTCCTTTAAAGTGAAAAAACGATAAAAAATAGGTGTACAGTACACATATTAGCCATAAACAAGTTTATTATTTGCCAATTATTCAGTTACTTATTAAATTTACTTAGTAAACAATTCAATTATTTTACTATTAAATCTAATGATGAGACATGGCACTTGCTACACTCGGATAGCCATAAACCATGCATTTTTAAATCTAATTTGTTACAGTATATCAGAAAAAAAAAGCACTTTTTTAAAAATAAGGTATGGAAAAAAAGTGAATAAATGATAACAATTTAAGATTATAAATTGAAGAGTACAGAAAGCTACACCCTATTTTCGACGATTACAATGTATCTAAAACAGTTTTTCCTCATGTTCTTTCTAAAAGACATTTTGATCCTTGATAAAGCCTTAATTACTACAACGGCCGTTTTTTCAACTTCCGATAGGCTTTATAGCCTATACGAGGAAATATGAGTGAATATAAAAAAATAATTTTATTACCAAAAGTAATGTATAATCAAGGTTATTTCTCTACATAATCAAGTTGACGATTGAGGTATTTGTCATATTGAGGGTATTGAACAAGCTTTTAAATACCCTCTTCATAAAATGTTACCAGCAATGATTTGAAGTGAGTTGTGATGGTTTCTTTGAGCTCCTCGGCAGTTTGGCCCCCTTTGGCTCCTTGGCAGTTTGGCCGACATGTGGGGGTGATTAAGATGTGGCTTGGGGCAGCCCCCTAAGCCAGCGGTGCACAAACCGGGGGTCGTGACCCCCGGAGGGTACGTCAGAAAATATGTGGGGGTCGCCAAATCTAAAGAAGTTCAAAATTATGAAAAATCTACAATTATTCATTTCAAAGAACTGACATGTCGGAAGATTTTTTATGCTGTAAAAGGTTAGAAGGGAGAGCTACTGAAGAGAAAATATTTGAAAATATTAATATATATTTTGAGGAAAAGGAATTTATCTGGGACCCACTGTGTTGCGATTTGCACTGATGGTGCTGCAGCATTAACAGGTAGTAACAAAAGACTCAGAGTGTTAATAATGAAAATTTCTCCCCATATAATATTCAACCATTGCATGATACATAGACAAGCTCTAGTTGCAAAAAACATCGATGAAGAATTGCCCAAGATATTAAATGATGTTATTATTGCAAATAATTACATTAAAAGCAACTGCTTAAGCTGTCGTCTATTTTCAATGCTCTGTAATGAGAGGGATTCTGTGTATGAGACATTATTACTACATATCGAAGTCAGATGGCAAAATATTGCGATGTATTTTCGATTTGAGAAACGCAGTTTATATTTTTTGGGTGGAAAAGAAACATATATTGGTACGTTCATTCATTAATGAAGATTGGCTCGGAAAACTCAGTTACACGGTTGATAGTTTCGAAAAGCTGAATGATCTGAATAGGAGTCTACAGGGAGAGGGTAAAACATTTTCACGCTAAGCAGTAAAATTGAAGCTTTTAAGAATAAGCTGATACTTTGGCCAGGGGGAATTGAACAAAAACAGCACAGACATGTTTTCGTGCTTTTCATTATTAACTAAAGAAAATAATAGATTTCTTGTTATTTAAAAACATCATTTCCCGTCATTTGATAAAATTGGTTGAAAACTTTATGAACAGGTACGAAAATTTCCCAGAAAATTAATTACGTTGGATCCGTGATTCATTTTCGTATGATATTATTAATTCCAATATCCCTTTAAATGAAAGAAAAAAAAAGTTAATCGATGTTTCAAGCGACGAAACACTGCGCATTCAATTTAACTATCTGACTTGCCAAAAATGTTGGTTATCGATTGGAAACGAATACACCGATTTGAAAAGAAAGTTATCAATATTTCTAATCAGTTTGCATCGACCTATTGTATACTCATGTGAATCCGGCTTTTCAAAATTAGTTTTTATTAAAACAAAATAGCGATCTCGATTAGATTCAAAGGATGACTTTACGGCTTGCGATTTCCAATTCAGATCCGAATATAGAAGCAATCATGAGCTTTTTGACCTCATACCTCACACTGACTTTTTATGATATAAAGTTTCTTAAAAATATTTTTCATTAAAAAAATATTTATACCCATATGCGTAAATAAGGCATTGTTTCATAAAGCTATGTGTTGATTCATTAACTAATTTTAATGATGTTACAACTTTTATAACATTTTTTGATGGTTTATAAGTTTGGTGCGATATTTTAAAAAGGCGTTATTTTCAACGACGTCCCGATACTCTTTTGAAAACACCCTGTAAAAGCAAATCCCAGAAAGAATTTCAATGTAACTTCGTTGATGATTAAACAAAACGTCTACTGTCTATCCAAGGGTCGCAACAAAATTTTACACAAAATAGGGGGTCTCAAATGAAAATAGTTTGCGCACCACTGCCCTAAGTCACATCTTAAGTTCGGTGAAAAGATGGAAGTTACTGAATCCTAGGTCGGGGCTATATGGTGGGTGTTCGAAAATGTCCCATGGAAATTGCTCCAGGAGCCGTTGGGTTACACAAGCAGTGTGAGGGCGGGGGCAATTACATGAGGGGGGGGGGGGGGTGTTACCTGAGAAGTGTCATGGATCAGAACAATTCCTGAAGTCAGCATGCCTCTTCTTTTGTTTTGAATTGTTCTTCGTAATTCTGCTTGCAAGAAACAAGTAACACTTCGCAATTCACACTTGGCAGGAGAATCAGTGTAGACAGCCATGTTTACTTAACTGCAACTCAATAAAAGGGGATGTTGGGCAGCCGTATGCTACACACACTAGGCACCTGCCACATGCCTGGGCTTCGTACCGTGCAATTGGAGGTTAAAAACAATAGCCCTCGATCTGGGCTTGCAATAATCAAGTTCTTCTGTAGATATAGACACCAAAGTATAGTGATATTTCTGACACATAAACCTTACCTTTCATGTAATATTTAGAAGTGTGATTGATTTCTTGATAGACAATGTACTCTGGAATCTCTGAGAACAGAACGGAACTGGGATGAAGGAAAACAGGCTCCTCCAAATCCATACACTAAAATTAAGAAAGTTTTGCTAAGCATCAGGATTGGTGTCGATTTGGAAGAAACATAATCAATTACAATTACAATTGTAATACTTTGCCAAAAAGTAATTACGATTTGGATTTAAATTAGGATTATAATTTTGATTAGGATTAGCTTAGCGAAAGATTAGTCGATATTATGCATACAACTCTCATTTTTGCAAGTGTCGAAAAAAAAATAAATTCTGATTTTTGATTTAATAAGGGATAACAGAAATGATGATGATAGTAATTATAATGAAATAACTTCAACATCCCAGTTCTTGAATTATGATGTTGTTGCAGAAATGAGAAATTTGTGGCTGCGTAATATATACAGTAAAACTCGCTTAAGAGGTTTACCGGGGGACCAAGAGAAAAAACTTCTTTTGTGGGAAAATGTCTGAAACGGGTAAGCTCTATCTATGAAAATGAATTTACTTTATGATATTTTTTGGCAATATTTAAATTAGACACCCCCATAGGAGATTCTACAAACATTCATTTCTCGCCATATCAGTCATCATTGTTCTCATGACAACTGACTAATTCTATCTGCCAACTGTTTTCCTAGAACTTTTCGTGTTGAGAAAAGGATACCATTGACCAAAACAGCTTTTCTAGACCTTCTCCTGATCTTTTTCCCATTAGAAATAAAAATAACTAAATAGATTGAAAAAAAAAACATGAAAAAAAAAGTTAGAAGTCTAAAGCATCATTTGAAAGAAAGAATTGAACAATATGAAAACTTAATTAAGGAAAAAATTAAAGCAAAACTTTTAAAAAGGGTTATTTTACTATTTGGGAGATGGGAATAAAACTGGTAACTTTTCTCCACCAGACTCCTACCTGTTAGCCGAGGCCTTGGGATTGCTTACGCACGGGGAGAGGTAGTGGGGTTTACGGATTTTACATGCACATATCCCCAAGTATACATGGTGGTCTTCAGTGGGTATCGAACGCGCGACCTTCCAGATGGAAGTCCGACGTGCTAACCACTAGGCTACCACGGCCCTAAAAAAAAAACTGGTAACTGGTATTGAAATTAAAAAACTTCTTTAACGGGAAAACTTCTTAAGCAGAAACTTCTTAAACGGGTGTTACTGTATTCATATATTTCAGGAAGGGCACATTCAGAATTTTTTGAATAGTTAAAATTCATGTGTGGGATAACTACATTGATCGTATTTTGTATATAAGCTAAGACAATGCACTGATTTTACATATAATGCATAAGTGATTTAGCTGGTTCATTGTTATTTTGTGTGTGTGTATGCATAAAATTAAAATTTTAGTTGACCGCAATTTCTAAAAATGTAGTATATTTCTACATTGTATTTATTCTCTAGTCTAAATTGTGCAAATATTTCACATAAAACCAATTAATTTACTGAAAATAATAATTTTGTATGGTTCTTTATGAAATCACTTATAAAATGTGTACGAATTGCATGAGATAACAAAATATTCAGATTGTAAGAGATAAATAATCATTTGAAAATTCTTTAGACAAATTCTTCACTTTCGCTAAAGAAAGGAGAAAGACGCCAATAGGTATACAACTGTTTTCCAGAACCTTATAAATTGAAAAACATGCGTTTAGTGTCTCTTTATGTGTGTGTGGGTGATAGTACTCTTTCCACTAATGATTTTCGGAAGGCAGTCTGCTTCAATTATTTGCCAACCCTTGACAGATTAAAGGGAAAATAAAAGTCCATTCTAAGAATTCTGAGATATCGCACACAGAACCTTTTATGATCGCCCGTAGGTTACAAACCGCTTAAGATAGGGGTCCATTTTATGACCCTCATTTACAAATGGCCGTTAACGAGCAGTAACAACTCTGTTTTCTATGTTAGTATTGTAATTTTATCTTTTCCATTCAATGGTAGAAAAGCAAACTAAAAATTTCAGCTTTCAGCAGGTCAAGATTACACAACTACAAGATTAGATCAGAATTTTTCCTTTAGATTATGATTAAAATTCCATGAGAAAAGGGATTACGGAATTTCGATTATGATTATAAGAATATGTCATTGTCAGATTACTATTACAATTCTGCAGCAATTACTCCCAGCCTGGTAAGTATATACATAGGGGAGAAGAGGGCTAGTAAGAAACAGGGGCCTAGAGTGGACAAAGTGAATAATTTTGTTATTTTTCAAATTATGTTTCTCAATAAATTTTTGCAACACTCAAAAATTGAACTTGAAATGGCTAACACTTTGCAATTCGCGGGAGAATCCATGTAGACAGCCATGTTTACTTAATCGCACCTCAATAAGAAATGCATTTCTTTTCTAATTTTCCTGCAGTCATTGATGCAGCTACACCTGACTTGATTGTGATAGTAATTTATGTAACACAACTACCTGCAGAAAAGAAAAAAAAAAAAAAAAAAGAAAGAAATTCAAGCAAATCTTACACGATAAGCATTTTTTAAGCTCTTGTCAACTTTAGCGTCCTCAATTGAAACTCTCCTAGAAATAATGAAAAAGAACAATATTTAGAATCATTTAGTTGTCAAACAAAAATTTTTTATAAATCATAACAATCAGTACCATTGTCAGTTTTTAATTGAAAATGGAATTCATCAGATGTAACTTTAAAATAATAGCTTAAAACATTTCTTAAGCACAAGAGCGCCATTTTACTATAATTTATCTTTTAACACACATACCTTAAAATTACATACAAGTATTTTTTTTAAAGTAAATATTGATATCGCCGTTCCGGAAGAACAGTGACGTAAATGCAAAAACTTCAATTTTACAGGAGAGTGAAAAAACGATTTGCAGTTGTATAAAACTTATAGTAATTGGAAAGGGAGTAAGTGACAGAAAAAAATGGTATAATTAGAGTACGTAGGATATATACTTTACTTTCGTTTACCGGGGATTTGGATTTAATCACCCTAAAATTTCAACCCCTAAGTGCAGTTACGTCGTTGTTTCTCTAAAAATTGTTCGTTGTTTTATAAGGTACAAACTTGTAATTGTTAGTTCATCCATGTTCCCCTGTGTAAGGGATGTGTTTCTGATATTGTAATATGGACTTATTTGCATTTGACAAATTTTTGCAGTTACGTCGTTGTTCTTCCAGACCGGCGATATGACTCACCTACATTAATGAAAGAAAGAAAAGAAGGACCTAGTTTTTAAACCTTAAGTTTTTTGGGACACATGTTGATGGTTACCACTTATCACACCTGCTTAGGGGCCGTTCATAAATGACGTCATGCTTTTTTCCCATATATTTGACCCCCCTCCCCCCCTTTGTCGCGCATCACGCTATGTTGCATAATGCATGATGTCACACTTCTTGTTATCCCCTCCTCTCCCCTTGTCACACTTTGTCACAATTTCACGAACACACCGCCCCTCGAAGCGTGACATCATTTATGAATGATCCCTTACTTAAAAAGTGGAATTTGAATAGACCTTTTTTGAAAAAGAAGGAGGGAGGAGATGAAGAAAAATAAACAGGTCTGACATGAGGGAGTATACATTTTTCAGAATTAATGATTGAAACATAAAAGTATTAGGGAAGCAAACAACAAAATAAGTAAAAGCAAAGGAAATACCTAGCAACATGGTCAGTAAATCCTGTAGCTATAATTTTCCTTAATTTTTCAAGAATTTCATCAGTGGGCTTCTCAAGTCTAAAATCCTTAGGTAGGTCAATATCTTGAAAAGTCCGGTTCACTGAAAAAAGATAAATTCTTAATAATAAATTTTTCAAGCAGAAAAAATACAGGGAAACTAACCCCAGGGATGTGATTGACCAAAAGGTAAAAAAGAAGAAATCCAAAAGTGTGACACAAAACAACACGCAAAAAGTATGCATTAAATATTCTATGTTCAAAAAATTTATTAAACTATAGCCCTACTGTCTTTTATTTTCATTTCTAAATGTCTAAAAAGTAAAAAAAAAGCAGTAGCATATGATTTCCTCTAAGACACTTCATGAAGTATTTTGTCAAGAAGTTATATATAAATAGGCAAAGACAAAGCAGTCAAGAACCATTTTTTCCTCTGTTTTACAACTGATTTTCTTACTTTTTTTTTGTTTAGTAGCTATTGACAAGTTTTAGTGATATCAATTAAAAGATGTTGGAAACAGTTTAGTTAAATATTTCCCCTTTTCTTTAGTTAGGCAAGCCTCATTTATAATTGCAATGTTATATTGTTATAGATAGAAAATGCAGAACTTTTCTCCACTTTTAGAACGATTGAAAGCATAAAAAATGTCTATCTGAAAGTTGTAAAGGTGGGCGATGATGTCGCAGCAGACATCCTTTTGGCCCTGTAATATTCGTAGTTTTCAAACATTTTCTTCAACCACAAACATTCCGAACTCCAGGAATAGTATTTTTAATTCCTAAATTTTGTCATAAAGAACATTCATAAAAACAATGCCCATTGATCCAAAAAAATATTCTAAGCCACTTCGTCTGACATTATGTCTATATTGGAATCACTTTCACTTTCTAATTCTGAAATAACCTGAACTGTGCATTTTTATATCAGCTGATACAGTGCCAGCTAGTTTATATACATAATGCAGCATCATTATTTAAAGATTCAAAATCATCAGAATCCAATTATTATTCAAAACCAAGTACAACATAACTTCAATAATCATACTCAATTTCCCCATTTCCTCAAATTAGGGATAGATGCTGATTTTAAAATATCCTGCATTTCACAATAGCATTTAAGGGGACTTGGCACCTTTTGACATTTTTTTTTTCATTTAATAACTTTTACCTATTTAATTTGTATATTATGAAGTGCTATTGTTCAACAAAATGATTTTCACGTGAAAAATACAAATTCAACAAACAGAAAAATTTAAAATTTAATTTTCTTAAAATGAATTAACAATTTTAAATTTCCTTCTTCTTCATTTCTTGATTTTTTCTACCAAATTTTTTATAAGTACTTATTATAGTATGGTTTAAAATTTTAGGGCTGGGTTTTTTTCATTAATGAATTAGTTTTTGAGAAAAAAGTTTTTAAAGTTACATCGATGATATAACACAGAAAAAAAAAGGAGTTTTGTTACATTTTCTTTTTTTTCTTTTTTTTTTTTTACAAATATATAGCAAAATCCATCCTTAATTTTACTAAGCACATCATATTGAACACACACAAAAAATTTCAAGTTGCTACATAAATATATGTAGAAGTTTTAGCATTTTAAATACTACAATATTGCAAAAAAAAAACGAGAAAACGCAGTTTAAAGAATTCAAAACCCTACTAAAACATTAGAAATATGCGAATTCTCTTACTTCTTAACTACATTTCTATTGGTTGTATCGCTTTAAAACTTCGCTCAGATTATACAAGGAGAGTCAAACCACATTTTAAGCAAAAAATTGTAAAATCGGTATTTTCATCAATTTTCTACATTTGAAAGGTGCCAAGTCCCCTTAACAGTCCATAGGCAATCGTTAAATCGGGGGTTATACTGTAAATTTCTTTCTTTTTTTTATGCAATGGAAATGAAAGTCAACACTCCACCAATTTTGACATATTTCAATGTAAAAGACAATAGGGCCATATCTAGCAAACTATCATCAAAGAGAAACACTATTAATATGTTACATCGGAAATCCTGTTTATGGTAGACTATGCCATAGAACCATTGCTACACCTGACTGTGAGACAACACTTACCGTCAATCTGTATACATCACGCCTGTCCTGTGTGAAAGGAATATAAAGTTCCTGAGCATCAAGTTTCTGAATAGATCAGGAACTTTATGCTGAGATTCTATAGAAAATAGGTTAATTATTAAATAAAAAGAAAAAAAAAAGTAAGAAAGAGAAACGACTCACTTTCTCGACACAACTGACAGCACATTTTGTAGATCTCTACCATTGCTTTGTGCCTGATTCCATTTCTTTGACAAAACTTTTTTTTGTTCTTAGAATCAATAAAAAATGCTACAGTTCGCAGAAGTACCATCACATCTCCCAAAAGAAGAGATTTTCCCTGTAAGGCAATAAATAAAAATAAAAACGTGTATATCAATTCTAATTTATATCGGAATGATAAATGACATTTAAATGTACCTGTCCAGCACCAATCCGTTTTATGCCTGACCACTGTGATTTTGTTTGTTCTGATGAGCTTTCAGTCTAAAAAGAATAATGAATAATGCACAAAATGTAATGAAAAGGAGGGCATTACTAAAAGAAAGAAAAAGTTTTTAATTTTTTTTCCAAGTATTTTACAAAAATGTGTTTTTAAACAACAGTTTTTGTATAAAAAGTGGAAAATATTTTAAAAATTCACTTCAATGAGAAAATTTTATAAAAAGTTTTTTTTTGGAAAGTATGTAAATTGCAAAAAAAAAAAAAAAAAACATGCATAAGGAAATATTTTTAATAACATAAAAATGAATTGGTAGATTAATGTTTAGTTATAATACTTTTCAAATTTTTCATACAATCAAAGAAATAAAAAATAAAAGTTTCAAGCACATTGTTATTCTAATTTGCTTCAAAAAAAAAAAAAAAAAAAAAAAACAAGATTATTGCATTACATTATCTATTTTTTGGGAAAGGGGGGGGGGGTGTGAATAATCTGCCCAAGGAACTCTCATATCTACCTTAAATAACTGAAAATAATAACCACGCTTAAATAGTTCCACCGCAAAATGCCTACTATTAAATTTATCTCTGCATTAACAAAATAAAGATGAAAATTAATGGAATTCTATTTCTCTGCCATTTTATCATGGAATAATAATTATGCTTTAGAACACTACTTTGAAAATGAATTGACTGCTTTAATGAAGTTAGAGAGGTTTTTACCTGCTTAAACATATCAATAAATCACTGCAATGCTTGTGCTTCTTCTTTTATAATAGATTTGTACCTTTTCTTTTTGATAAGTTTGGTCAAAGCACTTTACATCAAAACAGCTAAATTACTGATGCAGTTTTTAAAATTTCTGTAAAATGATTAGCTATTTGTACATGTGTTTACTTATTTATTGTGAATAAAAATTGAAATAATCAACAACATTTTACAAATATGTAAGGCACAAGTTGTTGAACCCAGGCCAGTCCTTTCAAATTTGTTCAGGCGGGAGGGTGGGTAATGTTATATACTCAATGCATATTATAAGTAAAAAAACAACAAAATACATAAATACATTCTATTTCTAAAAGTTGGGTGGATGGGGGGGGGGGGGCAATTTCTCCCTTGATCCCCCAAACAGTAGGCCTGGATGAACCTCATTTAAAATAATATTTAACAGTTGTTAGAGGACTAACAGACTAGAATGTGCAACAAAACTAGTACAAGATATTTGTTTATATATTCTCTGTATCAGTAGTAATTTATTAAGAATAACTCATTGAGAATCTTAAATGCATCATTAAAGAGAAGGAACTTTTGTCACTTTAAAGAAAGTGATTTCGACCAAGAACTGATAAAATAAGTAAGCAGCTGCAGCTACAGCTATCAAAATTTCTAGCGTTTACATCAATGTAAGAATTTAAAAGCTAAACTGGGTGCAATATTTTGATTTCAGTTTTGAATTTTACACAATATGCAATATGGAAAATATGTACTGTCTATTACTTTAAAAGTAGTATAGGGCACACAGCTCTGTTAAAAACACATTTCTGTAAAATACTTGCTAAAAAATAAAAAACTTTTCTTTTTCTTTTAGTACTGCCCTCCTTATCGTTATACGTGATCTTGCACACAGATCAGAATTATTTTTTTAAAAAGCTTTGAATATGAATAATGTTATTAAATAAGCCTTGAGTAGAAAATTTCTAGCAATCTGGAAACTTTTTCAGAAGACAAAGAAGGTACAAGTAACCTTACTGTAGAGTATAATGTAAATATAAATAAATACATATATATACATATATATTAGGGCTCAAAAAATCTTTAAAATTTTACATGTTCTGCTGAGCATCTTTGTCTAAAAATTACATGCCCCAACAAAATTTTTAGATGCCGAGAAGTTGTTTTACTGCATATTAATAAAAACATTTCAATTTGTCATACAGCATTAATCAGACAAAAAATTGATTTAACAGCTTTATATTTGAACCAAGCATTATTTTAATGTTAATCTAAATCATCAAACAATTACATTACAAATATTATGAAATGAATCATTACAAGCCAAAACTTGAAAAATTTAAATTGTATTACCAATTTTATTGTTGACTTGCATGTCCGTTAACATGTATTGCTTCCTTGGTGTTGAACAACCGGTGTTTTATTGCCGCTGAAAGCTCTAAATTATCTGGTTCTACACCCTCAATGTCAATTCTCATTAGAATGCTGATTGTCTATGTAGACAAATTGCAAAGAATAGGACTTTTTATTTGATTCATGGAGATAAACCCCTCTTGCATGCAGATGGGCTAGAAGAAATTCTGAGCACAATTTCCACAAGTGAGAGAATATTCATAAACAATTCCTGTTTACGCCTTAAATTAAATTTTGAGTTCCGGTAAGGATGCGGTTATTTTTCAATAAAATACAAAACAATAAAATTTTGGAAAAAATATTTGATTAAAAAATTACACGCCTTGTAAGAGTAGAAGATTCATGCTTGATCGTAATTTTTAGATGCACTGGGCATGTCGAGCAATATAATTTTCGAGTCCTGATAAATATATATATATATATGAATAAGTTAAGTAATATTTGAAATTTAAGACTAAGTACATAGAACAAAAAACCGATGAAAATATGTTTGCTTATTAGAGGATTCGTGAAGTATGTGTTGGATAATTAACGAAATAAAAAACAAAGCATCAAAACTTTTTTTCTTTTTCAAACTATACCTGATTTTCTGTTAATTTCTAATTAACAGTAAATCAGGTTCATCTAAAGTGCAATTCAGCATTATTTTAGTGCTATGGGAACATAAGAAGAAATTTAGCGATAGAGCACTCATTATATGTGGAACATTTTTCTTGGTTCCAAAATTTTTAAAAAATTACGTAGAACTTTCTTTTTGAGGACATTCCCAGCATTTTTAGTGGTAAACATAGGGGTCGTTCACTTGTTATTATTATTATTACCAAAAGGGGGATGTTCCATAGTAAGCTAAAGGGCTATGATTACATAAGATTTAGATCTATAGAGTTCATAAGCAAGATCATAAAGAAAAATACTCTTATTGCAAGAAGTGTCAATACAACTAGTTCATACTGAAGGGGAGGGAGAAAAAACATGTAAGATGCATTCCGACAAGAAATATATTCTGATTACCTCCTCC
This sequence comes from Octonoba sinensis, assembly GCA_038502835.1. NCBI lineage: Eukaryota > Metazoa > Arthropoda > Arachnida > Araneae > Uloboridae > Octonoba > Octonoba sinensis. Next base: position 82,764,719 of record CM076605.1, on the reverse strand, counting down.
ACACCTACATCTTCATTCTGGAAGCCGATAAACACTTCTGGAACGGTGAGTGCAGAGACGATTGCAATGACATAGGGTATGCAATCATGCTTGTAGGACAGCAGCAGCATTTTAGCATACCTGGGGCTCAAGGGGAACCGAGACATCGCCTTGCCGAGAGGAGTCACTTTTGCAGAATATTCCCCTGCAAGTACAAGAAAATTAAGTTAGATACCAGCCACCCAAAACCACACAGCCTTCTTCTAGAGCAGAAGCTCCCAAAGTGCTGTACATGGACACCCAGGGGTCTATTCGACCTACAAGGGGTCCATGTAGAGGAAAGAAAAAATTGGGGTGCATGAGATGAAAATAGGGACTGGATTTCATTTACGTAAGTTTTCATACAATTTTAGACATGATGCACCTAACACAGAAATTTTGCCTATGTCACTGACTTATTTAAATAATAAGCATATAAATTTATTAACTACTAGATGAAGTACCCGGAGTTGCCCCGGGAGAGGAAGGTTCAGTAGGTTGAGGAAGATAAAAAATATATACAGTGAAACCTGTGTAAGTTGACCACTTGCGGTTCAGCACTTTAGTGGTCAACTTATGGAGGATGAGGTAGAGGATGAAGGGCTAATTCCATTTCAGACAAAAGTGGTCAATTTAGACAGGTGGCCAACTTACAAAGGTGGCAAACTTTACAGGTTTTAATGTACATATTGGGTGTCCAGTGCTAACGTGGTCCAATGACTTTTCTTTAACTGTTAATCAGAGAGGTATACTTCCAATGGCAAGGATGCTTAAAATAAGGTAATGCCTCATCCTAAAAGTCGCTTTAGTCGACGCACGTATTTGCGTAAAAGATATGAAATTAAATTTATTTAGAAAAATACAGTGATGCAAAATCATGCTTCCTACATAACCCCCTCTAAGCAACACATTACATTTTTAAAAATATATATATACATATACGTAGTAACGGGAGATTCAAACATTAATAGTTCACTACTCGTAAATAAATACTAAATAGTTAACAAAATACTTTTATACACATCAGCCAACATTTATGCTGCTTACATTCACCAAACTCTATAGAACAACTTATTAAATTATTTTATTTTAATTTATTGATTCATATGATCATTTTTGAGCACGCAGGTGTGCACGTTCACCTTTCATTAATTTATCTAACATCAAAGTCATGTTATAAATAAATTCAAGAATTTACGCTTGAGCAAAGCTGAACTTGATCCAGTTTACCCTTACTGATCAGTACAGTAACGGTTACAATCAATTTCAGCCTTGGCTTCAGTCAGTGATCAGTTAAAAACAATGGAGAACCAAATTTCTTTCATAGATTTGGGCCATTGTAATTTAAAAGGGCAATAATCCAAAAAGAAATAAACAATGAAAATGGTTTGAAATATGAGGTTTTTAAATTATATCTCCATTATATTTTAACCAATTTACAAAAATTGTATACCTAAACCTTCCTCATGAATCCCTCTATCTATTGGTGCAAACAGCTTTAAATTCACTTTAGTGGGTCGAAAGTCTTTATGCTATTTAGAAACGTACAGTCGTATTATATATATATAAAGATATATTTCTGAAATACATTTCATAAATTGTACAATTAGGTATCTACTCTCTTTGTGCTTGTAGCTAGAAAAATCTTGCACTTTTACTGTTAGTAGAAAGGGCATAGTCAAGGGGAACTCGTTAAAAAATGTTAATGCGTAAAAGTAAAATTTTACATGATAGAAAAAACAACTCTTAACATTTTGTTTCCAAATACAATTTGACACTTTCACCTGACCAATTTATTACAATTTTCCCAGTACTGATGTAGAAGTTAGGGAAAATTTTACCCTCAGTTTTACTCTGCTTTGGAACTTTCAAACATAAATGTTCCACTAATCGATTTTTTTTTGGAATGTTCCTCTAGGAAAGTGTCCATGAAAAAAGAAAAAAATGGCAAGGATTCCACGGAAGAAAAAGGTTGGGAACCTAGGTTCTAGAGCAAGAAAATGCAGAATATGGCACACCAAGCTCGTTAGAAATATAAAAGAATTCTGAGAACAAGTATATAGTCGAGTGAATATTTTTACTCGCTCTGTTATTAAAGCTCAACAATAGAAATATTTATTAAAAAACTTACATTTGGCAACTTCTTTGTACCTATCGCCCTTTTGTAAATCTTGCAAGGCACCCAACTGAACAAGTCTCCTTTCTGCAGCCTGTAACAAGTGGATGAAACATTTCATAAATGGTACTAAAATATTTTCACCAAAGACACAATACCTATGGAAAACCACAGTATCTGAAGGTAAAAAAGAATGGAGGGAGGGGGGGAGGCTCCTCAAATGTTTTAAAGATAAAAAGTTAACTTTATTTTGGTTACCTATATAACTAGTAAAAAGGAACACATTCTTATAACCCTGTTGTCTTATTACCTCCCATGACCTGTACTTATTTTTTAAATTAGAGTTAATTTTAAAATGTAGCTTGCTGTTTTAGTTAGTTTTTAAAGGAAAAATTAGTATTGTTAAACTACTACAAAGTCAATAATGCATACAAGGTTTTTTGTTTCATGAAATTACTAACTTGCGTAGGTGTGTGGATTTTCAGATGATGTTAACAAATAACAAGTCGAAGAGCTTTCAACTGTGTTGGAAAGAAAAGGCAGTATACCAAAATTTCTGAAAATTGCCACTTATTTAAAAAAAAAAATATTTTGGTGTGCAAATGAAGCAGCATTAGCATCACTAGGTTAGTTTTACTTCACTTAATACAGCAGTGGAAATATTAGTGTACATATACACATTATACACAAACCAAATTTAAAATTAAAGAAAAACATTTAAATTTCAACAAATAAAACAACTTAAATAAAAAAAACTAACTTTTAATCTCTCAGTATCAGGCGGAGCAGGAAAAGGAAAGTTGACCACTCTATCAATACCCATAGCCTGCAAAATTCAAGGGAAATAATTGATTATTTAGGAATAGTGCATTTAGAGTGCAATGAGGCAATGATACATAAGAAATTACTTTCATCTGTAGCAACACATCATCCGCGGGTATCCTTTGTATCTCCGGTGGTGAATAGTCCGGTAAATCGTGTTGGAATACTGCTGATGAGTATAACCTATGGAAAATTTAGGGGAAAAAAAGAGAATAATACTAACTAAATTCATATTTGCATAAATAAATGGAACAAAGTGCTAAATTTGTTATTCATACTATTAATAAGGGAAAAAACACTCCAAAAGTACAGCAGTAATAAGTTTTTATTTCAAATGCATTTTTTCCCAGGGAGGAAGGGAGATCTTGAAGGAAATAATAATAAAACAAGCATTTGGGGGCTTAATATCTTTTGTATGTTTCAGCTGTTTAGGAAATACAGTAGAACTCGATTAAAATGAGAGTGTCAGGGGACACGTTCGTTTGGCTCCAACGTTGTTATAACATAAACATGGTGCAGTGAAATTGTACTGCGGAACCATATTCACGAAATATATTTGTTGCACCATTTTAATGTTATCAATTATTCGTAACTTTTCTTCTATTGTATAATTGTTTCTTTTTTTGTTTGCTGTCATTTTATTTGCCGTAATTGCTGTGTAAGAAACACACATCTCAACTGAGAAGTCAGTCTATCGGGCAATATGTTATTCAGATTAAAGTTTTCTACTCTTAACAATCTCCTAAGCTAAAACTATATCAATCGCTCCATCATAAGACGAGTCCTACACTTGAGAGCAAAACCAATTGTGGTCTGAGAAAAGGGGGACTTAAAAATCTTGCTATGTTATCAACATGGGATTGTGAAAAGGTAGAGATTCTAAGAAAAAAGTAGATTTGGGATGGGAGAAAGACACTTCTCAAAGAAACAATGTGATGAAGCCTTCATACACTCACTCAGACTGGAGAATATGTTTACTTTCAATAATTTTAAATCTGGAATAAACAGGAAGATAATGCTATAATAGAAGTTACACAGGCAAGACTAGATTTCTGAAAATGGAAGATAGTTCTGCATTGAATTTAACAGTTTGAGCTCCGCCCATGACAAGAGAAACAAATCAGAACGATTGCACCCAGTTTTGAAATCAAGTCTGCTTCCTAGGTTGAAAGACAGAAAGAGCATGAAACAGGTGTACATCAAACCTTACAATAGTGATTTATATCTGTTTTTGTGTGTGTGGAGAGGGGGAGAGCTCTTTGGCTGGAATATTTGTTTAGGGATCATTTATAAATGATGTTATGCTTCGAGGGGGGGGGGAGGCGGTTCCTGAAATTGTGACAAGGGGAGGGGAGGGGGTAAAAATAAGAGTGACATCCTGCTTATGTAGCATAGCGTGACATGTGAAAAAGGGGGGAGGGGGTCCGTTGAAGTGTGACATTTTGTGGCAAAGGGGAGGTCAAATATGTGGGACAAAAGCAAGACATTTCTGAACAGTCAATCTCGGAACAGAGTTTGCTGGCTGGATTTCATTACAATGCTAAATAAAGGAATCACATTTAAATGGCAATGACAAAGGGTGGTTTAATCCTCAAGAGACATGATAGTAACCGCGTTATAACCGATTCTGGGGTATAACGGGTGTTTATGTTTTCGAGCCAGAGTTTTTGAGCAAATGAATAAATCAACAGGGTTTGCCAAATTCGCATTACATAATAAAAAAATGACAAACAAAGCATTACACTGTTTTTTTCTTCACAATAACAGATTCCCACAGCAAATCAGGCCCTATCTAAAGTTTCATTCATAATGCATGTACAGTTATATTTTAGTGCTATGGGAACATAAGAAGAAACTTGAACTAAATAGAGAAGAATGTTTACCTGTAGCAATGACCATTTTTCGTGCGTCCTGCTCTCCCTGCCCTCTGGTTGGCTGATGCCTTGGAACACCAAGTGATAGCAAAACGGGATATCCCTCCCGTTAATTTGTCATAAACTTTCGTTTTCACCTGGGAAAAACCAAAAGATCAAACTATTAAATAACTGATTAGGGGAAAAATATCTTTTTAAAAATCATAAAAACGCACAAAGGTATGTAGATGATATGATAGATGTTTCAAGAAATGATTCTTATGTTTTTTTAATAAACTGCTACAAAAATGCTAAAGGTGAAAACATTGTATTTCTTATCTAATTGGCTTGCATTTAATTTAAAAGAAAACCTTTCTTATATTTCGTATTGTCGGATGCCTGGTACTTGAGCAAAAAAGGACAATTTTGTCTTTCAGTCCTTGTATTATGTGAATGCCCATTATACTTTGGTACACTGAAAAACAATACTAGCTTTCTCTGTACTTGTTACGCAAGCCACTATGTTGATTGTGAATTCCTTAAGCCCAGGCGAGGGGAGTTCCTGAGGCCTTGTGCTAACGGGAGAGGGGGAGGGAGGAGAAGAGTAAATAAGATTTTGGTAAACTAGCTCATATGGACATAGACATTGTGAAATGTGTCTAGCCTTATGAAAAGAAAAAGGACTTACTTTCTAGAAATACTGCTTTTAACACATGAATATAACATGTAAAAGCAGGCAAAAAAAAGAGAAGGTTCGAAAAAATGTTTATTAGCTACTTGTATAAAAACTGAAACTTAAGCCATGACAACTTATAGCCAGTGTTCAGGCAAAAGGGTTTAAGTATAAGTCTTAAGCTTGAGTTTTGAATGTCAATCTAAGCTTTTGAATTGTTAAAAAAATAGTAAAAATTTGTTTTAATTGATATGGCAATCAGACAGGCAATATCAATTTTTTTTCCTAACAATGTTGCGATAATGCGAATTTGTAGCTGGAATTTCTGTAAACAATCACACATCCCTTTTCATTTTCATCTGCAAATCATTGTAAATCATTTGGGCTAGACCAATTTGTATTGCTTTCATCAAAGCCCGTCTGAAAAAGAAAGGAAACATTTCTTAAAATAATATAATTGCAACTCAATAGCTTACTTTCCCAGAGTCTACGACATATTTCAATCCTGGAATAGTGATGGAGGTTTCAGCCACATTAGTGGACACTACACACAACCTGGAACCAGCAGGGGGTGGTTTAAAGACCTACAACAGATAAATTTTTAACGAAACAGATAATGAATATTATCAGAATTTTCAACTTACAAAAATGTTCAAGCAGAACTTTTCCTATATGAATCTTTAAATAAATAAATAAAACAAATTTTCAAATGCATAAATATGTAAATATCATTACAAAACTGGCTAATTGTTCTGACAATGTTAAAAGTTTACAATACCAAAATCTTTGCTTGCAGCCAGAATTATTGCTTAAACATTTCTTACAATAAAAATCGCGACAAATACAATAAATTCTTGAAGTGTCCCCGTGTCTTTGCATACAATACATATCATAATCGCCCTTCAATTTAAATTTATTTTATGCAATTTTAAAGCTTCATAAAAAACAAAAAATGTGTATCCTTTTGAAACAATAGTGCAGTTTCAAATATTGATAAAAGAAATTGTTCACATCCTACCTTCTTTCCCGCAGGTTATATCTATTTAGAAAACTAAATTCAGAGGACCATTTTCTGGAACTAGCGAAGAAGAGATTACAAGGTATTGACCAGTTTCCAGCTGTTACAGTTTGATCATTTTTTAAAGGATTGTTATTGAGTCATAAACTACCAATTCAGCCATAAATTGAAATTTAAATTATTAATAAATCACCAGGTATAAGTATTTGCAAAATTTGGTTGCTTTAGACACATTTCATATCTGAAGGTACAAAATATTCAGAGAGAATCTCACTTTATGCGCATTTGTACTAAACTTTGTGACGTGAGAGCTAATGGGGGCCAAGGCCTGCTGTGCCTGTCTCAGCCTAAGAGACCGAGGGACATGCAGTGCAGAAGCAGTTATATCAGTCAGGGAGATGGCTTGATGCAGAACCCCTGGTTCTTAGTTCTCAAGCGTGCTTGGTCCTCATTTTATCGGTCCACTGAGGATTTAATTGTTTTACCTGCTTTTAACAGTTAATTAATGATGGCAAATAAAACACTCCTGAAGAAAATATTTAAAAAAAAAACTAGATTGTGCTCAATAACATATTTTTCTTTTAATTGTAATAAATAATTATATTAGGCAGTGTAGAGTAATAATTTAACATATTAGAACAAGAAGCTCCTCAATGTAAAATCTAGAATGAATTTGAAATGACAGAAAATATGAACAGAAGGTACCTTTTCCTGTTCCTCAAAAGGAAGGACAGAAAATAACCGTAGTGCATATAACGGGCTGGTATTGGAGAAATTCTTGCTTAGAGAAGGTTGAATTTTTTCTTTATGTGCAATCTCTTCATCATCAGAATATTGATGCTGCATATTTTCTGCGTCCAATGGTTCCACGGAGAAGCTGAAAACAGAAAAATTAATTTATATTATTTTGGAGAAAAGAAGGGCATTTGTGGATTGTAGAAAATTGATGAGGATTGTATAAGAGAATTTATCCCCTGTGTTCTGTTTGAGAAAGAAATAAAACAAAATACTAAAAATACAGATTCTTCAAGAAAACAATCAATAGCTCTGCAAAAAATTTGAACTTTTTTTCTGTCCTTTAGATGAAACCATGGGAATAGAAATATAAACAAAAGATGCTTGATAAATATATCAAAACCAAAATGGTCCATCACGTACCGTTTTTGTTGGAGAGCTACTTCTCATATTTATAGAATTTGGTACAGAAAAATGTACCTCAGGCTTACTTATTGAAAACACAAATGCTAAAATGATTTTTTTTTCGCTGTTTCTACTTGTTGGTACATCTGTTGGTAACAGACCAGCAATATTTAGTTCTAATACTTCCATTCTATCGACCGTTGAACTGCTTTTCAAACACTAAGATGTCCTGATTTTACTTTCCCCCATGCTCATCACTCATTGTGCTGAGGTTTTGAGAAAAGTTCATATGGAAGTCAAAAAGTATAGTTTTAATGACATAGGAGCAGGCTGATTTTTCTGCTTCTGACAGTTTTTTTTTCAAACAAGAATTTGAATGATATGTTTTTGGTTCCGGGGATGAAATTTTTTCTAGGAGATCTCCATTTAGGGCTGTGGTTGTTGTTCCTCTTTCAACTTCATTTGCAAAAAATGGTGTATCCCTGTTAATCTCCCGTTGTCTTCCCATGACTCAACTTTAGAGACTTTCAAATCTCTAAAAATGTGCCGGTTGAATGTCCTGCACTCAATTAACTTTAGTGCAGGACTCATAACTTAGTACATTTCCTCTGTGTTTGTAGAAGATGCAACAGTAATAAAAGGGAAAACCTTTCTTATATAGAGGAGCACTGAAAAACGATCGCCACTGTGGTAAATTATGTTCATGTCTTAATGCCTAAAATAGTCCATTCGCACTGTAGCGGTATACAATTTCTTATTTCTCCACAAAATAGTCTTCAAAATGAATCAAGAAAGTAGATAAAGCTTTTGTTGCCAAAAATGTCGCTAAAGTAGTCTAATTCGTGAAAAAGGTCAATAGAATGGCAAAGATCTCACTCTCAATGAGAAACATATAATTCATAATAAATGAAGTCAATAAATTATGAAAGTATACAAATTTACTGAGAAAATACGTAAAAACCTAAAATGTGGATTTTTGGGGAAATGGTGCGTGGTAGGCAAAAAAAATTGTAGATCATACATTTCAGCCGAAAATACATAAGAAACACGCATTTTCATCTTAAGGACATTTTTCGCGTCGCATAGTGTTCAAAAAATATTCGAATTAAATAGTTGTGGCTCAGAAAGCAATTAAAAAGTAATTTTTGTTGGCATAAATGGTACTTATACATATAAAGACAATAACTTAATATGATGATAATTGCTTGCCCACTCTTTTTGGGATGTAAAAAAATGAGATTTGAAAGTTTTCTTATTTCACACACTCCCCCCCTCCCCCCTGTTTCAAGTAACTCACAGTAGGATTTCAAAATGTACAGTAGCTTCGTAGCTTCTAAGTTTGGCGACCACAGGTCTATAGTCATCTCTAATATGAAGCAATATGCAAGACTGAAAATGAGTTTCAGCAAAGTATATATCACCTTGTTGAAGAATCAGTTACGGTGGACTTTAAAAAGCCATGTTTGGCAACTATAGCAATATACTGCAGAAGAAATATGTCATACAAAAAAGTTCTGATACTTACTCATCCAAATTAATTTTTTCAGGCAGTGAGCAAAATGAATCATCCATGCGTCTCTTTTTCTTTTTTTGTTTTATATCCAAAGTATTGGGCTCAGGAGTGGCTGTTGCTCTATTTTCTTCAGATTGATTCTCATTTGGAAATGGGAAAGTTTCTCGTAACATCTTCCAGAGTCGAGTGACTTCCTTTTCTCCAGTCAAGAACACCAGGATTGCACCAGCAGGCTCTTTACGGTGAATTTCACAAACCTGAAAATACATGTGTTTTCTAAAGAAAGTTTAAGAAACACTTTTTTGACAAAAGTGGATTTGCCATCTCTTAGGTATGAAATTTATCTTCAGTAAAAAGTAAAACTTTATTTGCCAAAACACATATTAAGGGCACACAATAAAATTTTAATTTGCTACAAGGGTGAAGCCTGAAATGAAGAAAAGGGATTTTTTTTTTTTTTTTTCAAAATTTTATTTCAAAACACGGTTGTGACTTTTAGCAGTTGGTGATAAAGCACAATAAATTCTCCCCTTTTGTGTTAAGTTTAAGGAAGGGGGGAGGAGTTAAACATTCAAAGCATGAGGAATTAATTATACTAGTAAAATTTTATAAGTGACTTCAGAGCTTTCTGAAAATAGTTCAGAAAAAAGCTTCAGACTGTTCAGAAGTGCTTTTATTTCTAAATAACCAATCACTAATGCTGAACAATGTAGTCATTATCTTTAAACTCTAAATGCCACTCATTAAAATGCAGCCACCAAAAACTGGAGACAGATCGCTGAAATTTAGTGAAAATTGATCCAGTTTTGTGAAAAGTTGGTAGAACATTGCTAAAATTTATAATTGTTTGTTTTTATTCTAGTTTTACATTGAAATGAAAATTATGGCACACTGGCATACTTTTAGAAATAACTTCAAAGTTTAAACATGAAATAATAAAATAAACAGGAAAGCATAATTGGAAATCACAGAAGCCAACAAGCTTAGAAGAAAAATCAAAAACTTCGTTCAAGAAAAAAAATAATTTTAAAGCAATTCATTATAAATATTATATAGCAAATATTAAAAATAAAATCAATTTCAGAAACAGTGCTTCAAATGCTCATTTTGAATTTTAATGTTTAACTACAATGGTAAACTTTTTGACTCTTTACGTTGAGGGGCAAGTGCAGGAGTCGCAATCGCAATTACTCAGAAGGTTTGGAAGCACTTTTTGGAACAGCGAAAATTAAGGCTAGGGGCAGAAAAAACTTTTGGAGCAAAGCAAAATAAAGTTTTGTAGCTATTTTCGTGTAATGAGTGCTTAGCTCACCTTCTGATAAGCAGCTTCAACATAATCTTCAGGGGTATGTTTCTTGAAATGAATCACTACTTTATACTGCCGAGAATCCGACTGAAAGAAAAGAGACATTTAAGTTACTTTATTTTAGGATTACAGTAAAACCCTGCAAATCTGAACCCTGAAAATCCGAACGAATATTTTTTAACAAATTTAAATTTGAGAAACGCACGTAAAAAAAAGATGAACTTATTTATTTTGTCACAACAAAACAATTAAAAACTATTACTTATTAAATTTATAACACAATTACTATAACAATACAAACTCACAAAATATCAATTTCACTTGAAGTCAGTTAACTTCAATTGGCGAAGTGACGAAAACCTTCCAGCAGAGGCAATTGCGCGCCAGCATCGCATAAACATGACATCGTTTGGCGAGGCTGCTGTGTGTTGTTCTATGAAGCGCAATGCGATGTCAAGAGCAGAGGCAGCATCAGTATAAGTCACATTGACTGTAGGAGTTTCTTCTTCCTCAGTGTCACTAGCAATATCATAGTCATGTTGACTTAAGACCAGACTCACTATTTCATGTTTGCTGCATTCTTCATCGATATCAACTCCACTCTTCTAAACAACATTCTCCAGCATCCTCACAACCTGGTACTTGGTGAACAAGATGAAGTAGCTCAGTGTTATCGTCTTGTGTGACAGATGTAGTTTTCGGCTAATCCGAACAAATTGAAATCCGTACAGGCTACAGCCCCAATTAGTTCAGATTTGAGGGATTTTACTGTATTTTTCTTTTTTCTTTATTCAAAAGAAATAGACATTTTCAATTAATTTACTGTTTGCACTATCTTCTAACACAAAATTAAGGACTTTTAAGAATATTCCAGGATCCAAATAGAACTAGTCTGTTATGAACATCACTGAACTTTCATCAATATCCTTCATGAATATTACTCCTTGGATATCTCCTCTGACCTCTCTCACAGTGCAAAGAAAAATTTCCCAACTAAAAAAAATCACAATTTAGTAGACTTTAGCAAAAAAAACTAACCATTTTATTAAAGTGTGAGGGAGCTATTTAGCAGGATATTTTGTTCAATTAAAAAAATTGAACACAAAAAACTATATTAATTTTACTATCCAACTCAGGCAAAAAATTAGTACATGGATTTAAAGTTGAGATGCCTTTGTTTTGGGAATTAATTCTTAAAATATTCCAATTACTAACAGAGATACAGTACAAAATATTGAAACCCTGTGCTAAAATAACCCTGTTTTATGGTAATTTATATGATTTAACGTTATACAATCTTATTTCCGACTAGAGTTCGCAGACTGTCGCAACTCTATCGGCATCGGCTTTTTTTTGACTTTCACCAGAGCCCATCTGTGATGTAGACATACAACGGCAAATGGCTGAACCTATAAGAAAGTAACCAAATATTTAGACTTTCAGACTTATTTGGGGAAGGTTGACACTCTCCAATTTCGGTCTTTCACCGTAACAAGTTATATATTTTTCCAATACCATCACTAATATTAAAAACAAACACGCGAATGTCTTAACACTGCTAAATTAACTGTGGCTTTTGCATTGCATTATTTGCATTTTTTAAGACGATTTAACCCTGTGGGGGAAAATGAAAGAAAATTTGTTTTACTGTGACTCAGCTACAATAGGGCTCCCAAATTAAAAAAGAGAGGGAGAGAGATTACCAATATTTGCGTAGTTATGGGAAAATGCATAAGTATTCTTGAAAATTCAAAGGGCAGCACGCCATTTTTAAGGAGCAATGAACCCAAATCAGGCATTATTCTTCGAAATCTAAATACTTACTTTGATTAGAAACGGTTCCTTTGGAAAGAGTCTCTTATTTTCCATGAAATCTTCTAGTTGCATAGTAGCAGACATGATCACCAATTTTAAGGGATCTCCTTTCTGGAAAAACAATTTAGTTAATTGTTTTGTACCTTGACCAGCACATGCCCATACTACTTATTATTTTACTTAAACAGAATAAATACAATATTGTTGTAGGACAACACTTTTATGATATCTAGTTTTTAGTATCATAAGTTACAAATCAGGTTATCACTGTTTATATAAAGCATTTATAAGAGTTGAGGCGTTTTAAAAAGGAAGGATAGGCTCCAAATTGTGATTAAATTATTGAGCCTTGTCCAGGATTTTCTCTCTGTGTCGCTGCTAGCCTTTCACTAAAACTCTTTTCATGCAGCATCAATTCTCTTTTTGTCCTTGTACTGATCACTGATTTTAATGCACTAAGAGCTATTTTTCCAGCACTAAAAAATTTTGGATTTTCACGCAAACTTTATCAAAAGGAGATGCCAAAGTTTCATATGAATACATTTTTGTAACGTCAACTTAGTGATGCATGCATGTTTGGGTACACTACAATCGCAATGCAAAGCAAAAACTCAAATTGGGTATGTTTTGCTGCCCTGCTTTTTGCATACTAATGGCAAATGTTTATGTTATTTCAAGTTATTCCGAGATAATTCAGGTAATAAATGGAACTCAAATAAAAAAATATCACAATTATACGAAATTGTAATGCATTTAAAAATAATAATGCTCATGTAAGATTACATAAATTATAATGTTATTCACCTTCAGATAAATGTTAATTACAAAAAAAACTAGGCATTCCAATGCCTCTTCTGAAAAAATCTGCTCGAGTTGAGGCTGTTTTGAATGGGGATGCAATATGTCTTAAAACAAACGTAAACCCATGATTTAGAGACAAATTATGCTCTAAGAGCTATGATCACATAATTTAATGATCATTGGAGAGCTATGATCCCTGATTTTATTACTTCGAGAGCAATATTTAAAGCGTTTTTTTTTCACTCAAACTCTATTAAAAAAAGATATGCAAAAGTTTCATATAAATACATTTTTGTAATGATAACTGAGTAATGCATGCATGTTTATGTATACTGCAACACGGGTGCAAGGTAAAAAAAAAAAAAAAAATTCAAAATTGGGTATGTTTGGCAAACTAATTGAAATTATTTATGTGCATTACTTTTCAAGTTATTCCAAGATAATTCATGGAATAAATGGAACTGGAACATACGATATGAATGATAATACAAAATTGTACACACATCTTAAAATATTAATGCTCACGGAAGATTACACAATTTAAAATGTTATTCAATTTCAGATAAATGTTAATAACAATAAAAACTAGGCATTCCAATGCCTCTTCTGAAAAAAATATTCGAGTTGTCACTGTTTTGAGTGGGGATGAAATATGTCTATAAACAAACCTAAACCCATGATTTAGATAATACAGATAAGACAAGACAGACAGTCAATAAAGAAGAGTGCAATAAATTAACATAACAGTTTTTTAAAAGGATTATCAGGCATACATTTAAAATATAAATATATTTACACATTGTTTTTTACATAATTTGTAACAACAAAGCAAAAAAAGAATTATACTTTTTGCCTAAGAGGAACAATACGAGAGAGGAGACCAATCAAGACGTCAGAAAACACAGATCGCTCATGAGCCTCATCAATGATTATGACTGAATACTTTGATAAATAAAAATCCTGCGATACAAAATAAAATAATTACAATAAAGCAACATAATTTTACAACTAATAAAACGAAAAAAAAACCATGCCAAAAATAAGGAACAGTAAACTAAGTTAAATTAGGATCAGCTAACTTTAATTGAAGTTAAAAATAAAAAAGCAGATTTTGACAAATAAACTCATCATCATTCAACAAAGGCTGCAAATATCACTATCTTGCAGGCTCACTCTTCCTTGCTTTGTGAGAATACAACATCAGTAGATCTATGAATAAATCAATGTAGGCTCATAATACGTGTCATGATTAATGAACTACTTCCTATAATATGTAAAATATATCACTGTAGAAAATATTAATTTAAATATTCAAAGACTACATTTTATCTGTTTTACATTGTCAGTACAACCAAAGGAAATTTAAGTAAAAAATGCAAATTTATTGGCATTTAAAAGAGAAAGAAATAATCTAAGGGGTTTACTGCACATTTTGGGAGAAATCGGCATAAACGTTGATCATATTTTTGCAGCTTTAAATTTGAAAATCTTGAATAACATTACAAATTTTCCTTAAAGTGTTCACAAAGAAATCCAGCAAGAATATCAGAAACATAACTACATGTCTCATCTCCTGCAACAGCACCCCGTCAGTCATGAACTTGATCTCCGTCTTTTCAGCCACTGTCTTTTTATACCTGATGTGGTATGATACGAGCTCAGGGCAATTCAGCTCTTCTCCCACCCTGGCAGCCATGGTCATTGCGGCAATCCTTCTGGGTTCAGTAATGCCGATAATTTTCTTATTTCTATGGAATGAAAAGAGCATATAGATAGATGCATTCAATATGCAGAAATGAGAATATTATACTTAATGTAATTTATTGTAGGATAACCCCAAAATCAACTCCTAGGAAATATGTTAAAATTATTTTAAACGTTAAACATGTATGATGCTTTTTAAATTCTCATATGCCTTGTTCTTCAAACATTCTGTCTCATACAACAATTAATGATGAACAACACCTCAATTATGAATTTGGTAAAAATTTTACTTTAGGAACTTTTGTTTGGGGGGGGTGGGTATTTACTCCTCCTCCCCCAAAAAGCTCTACACTTAACATTTTTTTAAAAAAAGTGATAAGTATAGGGCTAGTTATCCAGGGATAAGTTTACAATTAATGATGAGCAACTCCTCAATTATGAGTTTGGTAAAACTTTTCCTTTAGAAATGCGCCCCCCCCCAAAAAAAAAAGCCCTATGCTTATGACTTTTTATAAAAAGCTATAGGTTCACAGGAAATTAAATTTTTGCTACTAACTGTGTGAATCCAGCTTCATACAAGAACTGCGGCACTTGAGTGGTCTTGCCACTTCCCGTTTCACCCTGAATGACAACCACAGGATGTTCTTTGATGGCTTCGATGATTTCTTGCTCTTCATAAAAAATAGGAAGCTTTTCTCTAGCAGCCTGCAAGCAAAAGCAATCAATCAGACATGTTTAAGGTTATATAATTATATGTATGTACATGTATTTTGTTGTTTTCTTTAATGTAACATACATTGAGTTTATACCCTCTGCCCCCACGACTCCTAGAAAGCTTTGAAATAATGGGCCTGTTTGTCAAACTGTGTTGTTTGATTAAATTAATATATATCAATTTGAATTACCTAATTTAATTTCTAGTTTACTGTTTATTAAAAAAAATTATTTTATTATAGTGCAATAAATCAGCAAAACAGTAACCCTGAGCATTTGCATCGCTTTCTATGGCGGAATCGAAAATGAGTTTGGAAATGCTTCAACTTATGGCAATCTATGCTGCTCTAAATTTTGCAAAATTTGCCGTAGTAGTGTTGTGTAATGCTTTCTTTTTAAATTATGAAAAAGCAATATTTATTTAATTGCAGTTACTTTATTATAACTCAGTTTTTGCATAGTGCTTTTTTTTTAGAATCGTCATGGAAATTTTATATTTTTATTTAATTTATTTCTGTTATTATGCTAGTATCTGAATCCATGAATTAATAATCCAAGAAAAAATGAATGAATTACCGATGTTATGCAACTCATATCTTACGAAAATGAACCTTTAAATCAGGGTTGGTGTTTTGGACAGGACAGGTGGTTTTTACCATCTTAAACTGTCCCAAACTCTCAAATTGGGTATTTTGAAAATGTTTCTGTTTTTAATTGCTGCACACTTTATAAACAATGTTAACAAATACTATTTTTGGTACTACTGTGATATAACCCCCCCCCCCCCCCCTGGCAACATTCGAGCTAGCGCGCCAATTTGTAATGATTTTCGGTTGGCGATAGTTTCAGTGGCAACCCTCAGTGTATGATGCGGAAGGGCTTGTGTCGGTGTGATTGTTGAACTTTTAGAAAAAAATTTTTGCGAATAAGTAGCTTTTTAATAGTTTATTTTATGTTTAAAGTTTGTGGAGATTTTTCCTGTTGCTAAAGGAAGAATGTAAAGTGTTAAGGTGCATTAATTTGGTTCAATTGTTTTCTATTTTGGCCAGAGGAATGATTCTGTATTACAATAGTTTGTTAAGGCGCCATGTTTTTGAATGTGGACGGAAACGTGATTTGGTGCTTTTGCTATCTGAAGTATGAAATTGTTTTAATTGATAAGTGCATAAGTTTGGTTAATTGTGACTAAAAGCAATGAAAAATTAAGTGATAATTTTCGGACCATTTTGTCATATTGGATAGCAAGTTTGTAGTGATTTGGGATTAATATTGAAAAGCCAACTGGTTTAAAGTGAGTTCTTTATTTTCCTAAATTTATTATTTGCTTATTTTATGTGTTTGTAAGGTTATAAAACAATGAATTTTCAATTGTTCTAAGATATTAGCTGTAGTAATTAGTGGCGTTGCTGGTTTTGATAAAGTGGGTTTCCGTTAGGTTAATGTAAAATGTACTTGAAGTTTTGCTTGGAATTGCGCGATATTTTTGCTATGTTTTTCGTTGAGTAATGCATATCATTTTATGTTATGATAATTAATTGCAATAGTCATTATTGTGCCTAAAATGTGTGTTTTTTCAATGAATGGTTTTTATGGTATTTTTAATGGTAGGCTTCCAATAATTTATAGCAAAATGTACTTGAAGAGATGACCGTTATTGATTTTGTTATCTAGGGTGGTATTTTAAAATTCGGATAGCGTTGATTTGCGCGATATTTTAATTATGTTTTTCATTAAATAATGCATATCATTTTATGCAATGATGAATCATTGCGGTAGTAATCATTGGGCATAAATTGCGTGTTCTTTTAACGAAGGGTTTTTATTCAAGTTTAAGTGATTTGGTAAAGTAAATAATTATATTTTTCGAGTAATTATTAATCCGTTATTGTATTGAATTGTTGTTGAAAAATGCTGTACGTGCTTTACATAGTAGCGTCGATATTGTGTGTAAGATATAATTTGCAATTTTTGGTATTTTACTGTTTTTTAGTGATTTTTCTTGACATGTTTGCTATATTTATGATGCAGGGTTCGCGCTAGGCTGCGCGATCGCGCGATTCCCGCAATATTTTTTGAAATCCCATTCAAAAACATTTTTTTTTGGGCTTAAACTTTAAAAATCCCACTTAAAATTTTGGTCAAGCAGGAAAATCCCACCTTGTATTTTTCCCCAGTGTGAAACCTGATGAAGTGACATTGTTGGCGATAAAATCATTGCCAAGAGTGTTGTATTCTATTTGAAGTTGGCGACATAAAAATCTTGTTGTTGGCGACGGTTTCTTGGCGCCAACGAAAAAATCGCCAAGGAGGGATTATATCACAGTTGTTCCTTATTTTTCAATTAAATTTTATTATTACTTTTATTTATACTATGTTAAAATATCAAAATTTAGACAATAGTTCTGTTGTGTGAAAACTATTATTTTTACTACGTTAAAAAATTTAACTTTAGCCAATTCTGTTGAATGATACTATTTTTTCAAGTACTTTTAAAAAATTACCAATGAAAAGAGAAATTCATGATAATGAACCACAAAAATAAAACATGCCAATAACTAAGAGATTTTTGAGATTTTAGAACCATGATATGTATTTTTTTTTAATTAAACATATATTTTTTAAAACTATTCACATTCAGTAAATAAAGATTTAATAAAAATAAAATATATTTTTATTGGTATTTATTGCATTAATTTATTAATTATTACATTCCTTTAATTAAATACAATTTTATTGAAAAATAGTTTTGGACAGGACGGTAAAAACCATGGTTTTTACCAGTGTCCAAAACTGTGCCAACCCTGCTTTAAATAGCAAATACTAGTACTACATTTTGTTGTACTGCTTGTTCATACATGTGCTATCTTATTCTTTCTGTCCTGTACTTTATTACCAGCTTCCTTTCATTAATAGCTGTTGGTTTCCGTGTTTTCCGAGTTCTATAAAGCAAATCTGTTTAATAGTAATTTTTTTTTATTTTGTGAGGTAGCTATACTATTGCTTTTTTGCTTAAAATTGTTGTAATACCTTGGAATGAGAATTCTATCTAGATGTATCACAATCATTCTCTAGCTATCTAGAAGAAGATACTGCTTATTTTATCAGTTGTCTTAACTTCTTAACCTGGTGGTAAACAAACTAACCCAATACATAATGTTAATGGATTAGTGAACCAGCGGGCAAAGCCGAATGGTAACAAGACTTATGGATTAGATTTATGTTAAATGAAATAACTAGTACAAACATTTTACATTTACTTAGAATATGGGTAACATTAAAAAGTGATCAGATATTGTATGAGAGCATTTTAACATTAAGAGGCAAACTGCAAAATATTTTGAATACTTAAGTTATGGGATTACAGAGAGCATCTCTTCGCAATGTGAACAAGTTTTGAGCTTTAAGATGATAAAAACTTCACATTTACAATTTGCTTGTTGCTTCGTATTTTTGTCTCATAGGGTGAGTCCATGATACAAAATTTAATTCTCAAAAATAATAATAATGATAATGACAATATTAATAAGAATAATACTAAATCAGTAATCATTTTTCTACAAAAGGGCTAAAACATGCTCAGACCCTTAAGATAGTCTTAATTTGTCCAGATTGGCCGTAACCCATAAATAAGCACCTGAAAACATAACATTTTTCCTCAGTACAATCACAATTTAATAAAAATGATGCTTTCCAAATTAAGTCTGTAGAAGATTCGAAAGTATTCTCGGATTAAACATTAAAAAAAGGCACACATAAATTTAAAAAAGTGTGCAATAAAACAATAGTCTTACCATCCTCCACTATGCCTCAGCTACAGCTACAAAGTACAAATATCCCGCCGCAGGTCGCACGCCGCACTGAAGTGAAGACTGAAATGTTTCTTAAAATGTCTTTACTTTACTTTAGGCACAAAAGAGGAATAAAACAAGATGCCAGATAGAGAGAAATTGGATCCTCCTCTTCCTTCTCACCCTTCTTTCGTAGAGCAGGTGGAAATTAAGTTGCTTTTTTTTCTTTAAAAGCAAAATATATGGAAGAAAGTATTGAGTTAGTCAAAAATTTTGAGTTTTAACGGATTTTTAAGAGTGTTCCGACTTTTAAAGGTAAATATTTTTATGGGTTGACGTTGGCAACTTTGACGAAATGTTGTTTATCCAGTGGTTCGTACTTCGTACACATGGTTTTTAATTTTTACGCGTGAAATTTTCGTGTACTTGTTTTTACTAACATCTACTAAAATGGGACGAATGCGGAAACGTTTTAATGAGAAAGCACGCATGTCGTCTGAATTTGGCACTGAAGTTAAACGCGAAGTAGAGGTATTAAGAATTAATTATTTACATTATGGCAGGGGCAGGGACGTAACTTGATCATTTTGTAACTGGGGCAAAACCAGGATTTAGTGCCCCCTCCCCACTTATACACACAAAAAAGATATATGTATTTAGGTAAACACACACATTCAGTCAATATGGCGCCCCTAAAATAATTTGGCGCCCGGGGCATACTTATATATGTCTGCCCCCTCTAGTTACGTCCCTGGACAGGTGTAGTGCGAGATGAGATTCAGGTCCGTTTTCAGACCTTTCACAAAATTTCAATTAATCAAATCACACCCTTTACAAAATTCCAAGCCTTCAAATCGTACTATTTACACCATTATTTATTATAAAAGTGGCAAAAATAATAAAATTTTTCATCAGTAGGTAGGTACTTGTTTAAATTTTCAGTTTTCATAAAATCTCTTTGAAATACACAAAAAACGGAGCCTGTTAAAAAATGCTGGATTGACCCCTGCATTATGGATCTCATGTTTCATTTTTAGTTGAATTTTTTTTTAACTTTCTCTTTTCAACAATTTTCCATTTTGCACCACATGCAATTTTTTCTTCCTCCTCAATGCTGGATCTAAGGGGGGATGGCAAATTCAACTGTGATGCACAAAAGAAAAGAATATTTCATTAACAAAACGTAACTTTTGGAGAGAGAGAATTAAAATCTTAGTTTGGCGCTCTGGTTTGAGCATTTGATCAGCTATTTTTCTAACAATTAAAACCTATTTATACATTTATTTATTAGTATAAACTGTTGGAAACTCTAAAATTAAAGTATACTGAATATGTTGCGTTGTTGATCAGTCGGTCGGCCCTCTAGTAGAAAAGGGCTTCCAGGAAGGCAGATTTGAAGGGCCGCAAATTTTGCAATGTCAAAATTTAAAATTTTAAATTAAAAAAAGGTTAATGTTTTTTTCCCTTGTGATAGTGAAATATAAATCATGCCATGCTCAAACAATGCAACAAATCCCCTTTTACAAGTTTTTACAGCATCCTTTTGGGAGGGGAGGTGTCTTGCTCCCTGGATTAGAAAAAAATTCTAATTTTGTTCTGCATTTTTGTGAGTAAAGGAGTTTAAATTTTAAAAAGCTTTCGTTTGCTTTTTTCCTAATATTTTTGCGGTCCCAAATGCATTTCCTATGGCCTCAAAATGCATCAGTTTTCAAAATTTTCCCTGGTGGAGAAACCACACCCCATTCAACTGTCAGAATTTGATATCTCCAGTAACTTCATATGGCTGTATCCCCAATATGTTGAATTGAAAAATTCATGTCGTGGGAACATTAACAAAAATTTCATGGGTTTTTCAGTTTTCCCCAAGTAAAAATTCCTTTAAAAAATGGCCCGTGAATAAAAGTGGTGTGAAATAAAAACAATAATTGGATGGGGGCAGCATTTTTAAGTTTTGTCCGGCCACTCTAAGATCCGGTACTGTCCGCCATTTTTTTTTTTTTCCTTTTGCTTCTACTCTCCCTTGTAGAAAATTTAAGTTACACACAAAAAAAAATAAATAAATAATGCCTAATTTATTCTTGTTTCTGCTTTCCTTTATTTTATTTATTTATTTTAACAGTGCACTATGAAAAACAATTGATATTGTTCTTTTGTTTAGGAAAATATTCAAATTGAATTCAAAGTGAAAGAGGATCAGTATGATCAGAACAATCCCCTTATTCTGGGAAAAAAGGGAAAAGTATCCAAGCCGAAGAAGAACGAAACTGTTGCAGTCAAGAAGCTTTCGAAGAAACAACGAAAGAAGCTGCAAAGTGTACTTGAGAGAAAAAAGAAGAAAGTAAATGTAAGCTTTATTAATTGTTTTTCAGCTATGCTTAAAGAAATTTTATCCTTTATAAAGGCTATGTTTATTTATTACTGATGCATTGAAGCAGTTCTATGAATAGTTTTTAAAAAAATGGACTTATTTAGGATATTGAAAAAGAGCTTGTTTTTTACCCTCCTATCCCTACACTCAGTCCTTTCTGTAATTTTGACACACAGGGTGTCTCTGCAGGTACGGTATAAATTTCCGTGTTATTTAAAATAATGTGCATCACGGTTATACAACTGATATGAAGAATGGCAACAAGGCAAGCATTATTTTCTTCACAAGCTCCAATATGTTAGTTATTACCAATAAACTTTCAATTTAATGGAAACAATTTAGTAACATTTATTCCTAGATATTGATTTTTTAATTAATTTTCATTACCGAAGCCCAAAATAATAATGAAAACTATGTAGTAGTTGTAAAAAATGCATAGAAAAATGAATAAATATATAATGTGCAGTAAAATTCAATATTAGAAAATAAGATTTAAATGAACTATGTAAAGTTTTTTTTTTTTTTTTTTGATGGGGTACGTCCGTAAAGTTTAGGTTTTTGCGTGGGGGGTCCACGGTTGCCTGGACTTTGAGAAACTCTGGCATAATACCATTGCATTGCTCGAAAAACACTATGTACGGCCAATGCAATTTTCGAAAGGTTCAAAATTTTCTTTTTTGAAATTCTGTAGGCATCCAGCTTAATGTTGTATCGAACTTGCATCAAATTTTAATCTTATTGTGAATAGATAATGTTGAATAAAAATGGTTTTACCTCTATAATGCTAACCACCAGAAAAATGTTGGCTGTTTGCTGGTAGATACTTAAAACATGCCTTTCTTTAATTTTTAAAATCATTTCGTATTCATCTTTTCAATATTGCGTTGAATCATTACTTTAAATTATTTATTACAAATAATCTAGTTTTCTTATCAATGCTTTTAATGACGAAACTTTAGCATTGAATGTTTACCACACTCAGGGCTGGCCCGACGGTATTCGGTGCCCTTGGACTCTTATCAAAATAGTTACGCCCAGTCCTCTTTCATCACACAAACTAAAATACTATAAATTCAAATTATGTATAATTTTATTGCTTTTTCAATTATTTTAAAAACTTTAATAATTACATACATGAAACAAATAACTTATTTTTTTCTTTCTAATGGGCTTCTGTTGGCTTCCGATAATTGCAGACCTAGTGCATTTCACAGGGATTGGTATCATCTAACCATCTCTATCAAGCAGTACCATCGCCACAAGTGAATTTTGACGCAAAGTTCTTTCACTTGAAAGATGGAGTATCTGGGAGGAGTCACTGCCATTGGGTCGGCCTACGTTAAGACAACTAGAATTGTTGAATTAATTTTGTAAAACACGGATGATTGTTTTTTTTTTGCTCTGACGCCGCTCAGGCGCCCTTGTACTTTGCACATGGATAGGGCCGGCCCTGACCACACTTTTGAAGTATATTTAATGTCTTAATTAAAAAGCATCAATTTTTTGAATTTTAATTTTCAGAGAGCAGAACTGTTGGAAAAGTTACAAAAGGTTCAAGCAGTGTCTGAAGATTTACAACACTTGACATCCACTGCTGAAATGCAAACATATGGACTGAAAAGGTACCAATATTTTTTAGTGGTCCGGTTGTGGCAAAAAAATTTCTGCTTGTTACATAGTAATTGAAAATTGTTCAATTCACACACACAGTTGCTTTCACGGATGAGTTACCTTGTTGCGATAGGTATGTGAAGCATATTGAGAATGAATAATGCTAGACAGTAATTGTGGATGCATCGAAATGGTGAAAAAGTTATTTTTTAATTGAAATAATCCCTGTTAAAATGTGATGATTTTTTAAACTTTTTTTTGGACTATCTATGGAATTTCCTGGGTAAATCCACCCTCTTCCGTGGATAATCGGTTTTTTACCGTGCAAATTTGCTTGTGTTACTTATATTTACGTAAGACATTTGCATCATTTGTTTGAAGGTGCTTTGAATTTATGTAATGTTTTAATGTTGACAATGATTTTATACTGATTAGTTTATTCTCTGATTCATTTTTTTGCATAAACTTTTTCATTTTACAAAATCATATTTTCATATTCTTTCCAGGGTTTCTGAAGATGCCACAAATGCTTCTTCTGGTTGTGCTAAAATAAGCAATATTAAGCGTAGCAAAGCAGATCGTCGCCTGGAACGTAATCTGCCTCTATCGAAAAAAATGAAATTGCCTCCAAATATTGTTAATTGTGAGCTTAGTTCCTCTGACAGTGATGAAAGTGATGAGAATGAAGCACTTGAACAGGAATCAACTGAACAAACTCCTGAAAACCCCCTTGCAGATGAAAACTGCGAATTAG
The DNA here is from genome assembly GCA_038502835.1 of Octonoba sinensis. NCBI lineage: Eukaryota > Metazoa > Arthropoda > Arachnida > Araneae > Uloboridae > Octonoba > Octonoba sinensis. Next base: position 82,740,705 of record CM076605.1, on the reverse strand, counting down.
GGAAAGAGAATGGCGAAGAAATCGAAGTATCCTCACAATTGGTGGAGGCAGATCACTCTAGCTCAAATGCCACAGAATTGGAAAGTAGTAATAAAACTGAACTGTCTAATCCAGTAGCTGAGACAAAACTCTCAGATACTGATGACAAAAAAAGTTCTGCACCTACGGTTTTTTTACCTGTTCACAGATTGCCTGACATACAGGTAACAATTCCTGCTTAATTTATAATAATTCCTAATTTGTAGTAAAACTAAATGACAGTAATACTGTTGAACTCACTCAATGTAAGGGAAGTGAGTTCAACAATTTAAATGGGCAAGTTTTATTAGTTTACAGTTTGCCTGCCATGTGAAGAGCTCCCCCTGCAATGTCTAGTGTATGTATGGTGGTTACTATTGTAATGGACCTCCTACATTCTCTGCAAGCGTTAGCAGGTATTTTTATTTGGCATTATTTTGTCATTCCCCTTGAGCAATGTTTGTTTCGAAATTAAATATGACAGAAGCAGAAAAGGAGATTTTATAACAAAGGAAAAAGAAAAAAAGTTTCCAGGCTCGTCATTTGGGGGATCAAGAAGGAATTTTTTCTTCTTTTCACAGCAAAAATTTTATGAAAAAATGATTCTGATGAGGTAAAAAGAAAATGTTTTGCAATGTTCTGTATGAAGTTTATTGTACGGAAATTCTGTTGGACATAATATTTTCTCTTCGCAATTTATGGCCGAATATAACCGAAAAGTTTCTCTGTAGGTATAGATTCTGTAAACTAGAAAAGGTTTTTAAAAAGCAATGCATTTTACTTCATGAAACATTTACAATTTGTGCATCAATTCCTTGCTAAATTTTGCTTTTAGGTGAACATGTGTTAATTATTCTGCTGTCAAATATTCAGCATTGATTTTGGTCATGTTTTTGACCAAATGTTTGCTGTGCTCCAATAAGTACATAATGTAGATAATTTTAAAAAGAAAGAAATTATAATTATCTGATAAGAAATGTTATTTTTATTAATAAATGATCAACTTGTAAATAATTATTATTGAATCATCATGCAGTTCGTTCAATAATCTAGTAGCTGTATTTTTGTCTAAGTATAATATTCCAAATTTAACTGCTTGTAACATGGAAATGGAAGTTTTTACACCTGTTCCAATATAAATCTTACACTTATCTGATTGATTGCTTTTGCTTGCAGGCTGCTAGAGAAAAGCTCCCCATTTTTTATGAAGAGCAAGCTATCATCGAAGCCATCAAAGGACATCCTGTAGTCGTCATTCATGGTGAAACCGGAAGTGGCAAGACCACTCAAGTACCACAGTTCTTGTATGAAGCTGGATTCACACAGTAAGTAGCAACAATTTAACCTCCTGCGAACCTATAGTTTTATAAAAAGTGATAAGCATAAGGCTTTTTTTTTGGGGGGGGGGGGGCACATTTCTAAAGGAAAAGTTTTACCAAATTCATAGTTGAGGAGTTGCTCATCATTAATTGTTGTGTGAGACAGAATGTTTGAAGAACAAGGCATATGAGAATTTATAAAATGTCATACGTGTTTAAAGTTGGCTGGGATCACGCCAGACGAAATTCAGGTCTATTTCTGAACCCTTCAAAAAATTTCAATAAATCAAAACGGATACTTCAGAAAATTCGAGTCGATCAAAATGGACCCTTCACAAATTTCCATTCTATCAAAACGACCCTTCACAGAATTCCAAGCTACCAAATCTTACTTTTTGCAGATTTATTTATTAAATAAGTGGGGGGGGGGAATAAATATTTATGTGTGTTTAAATTTTTAATTTTCACAAAATTATTTGATTTCTCACAAAAATCTTTTTAAAATTCACAAAAACTGGACCCTATTAAAAAAGAAAAAGCTGGATCAGCCCCTGGTTACGATTCAAAATATGGCAAATATATGGAAACCAACTTTTCTAAGGAGAAATGTTTACAATTTAAAAGCTTAATTTAAAATATGTTCGGATCACTGTGTGCCTACTTTGTAACCCTGTTGGATAAAGTAGGAATTTATTGCATTTAATAAGGCATTAAGTGTAAGACATAAAATATACATCATAAATGCAATATTATTTGAACAGCTTATACTCTTAACTATTTGTTTAAAAAATTTCTAGCTTAGATGTTTCACTGTTAATATTTCCTTAATTTTTGTTTGCCTCTTTCTTCCCTTAATCACTTTCTATCAGGGTTGTGTTTTTATCAACAGACATGTATTTTTGTAAGACAGATGTTAATAATAAAATTTTCCATTTTTTACCTTGAATATTCAGCAACAATTGGAACTTAATGCTTGTGGTTTTTTCTTTAACATATATATGCCTTCTGAAAAGTATGTACTTTAAATATTACATTTTAAAATAATAAAGGGGGAAAAGTTAAGCCTCAAACTTAATTTACCTTTTGTTTAATATTATTTTTCGTGTTTAGGTATTAGTGTCGTACTTGACTTCATGATTTTTAAAATGTTGGGCATTAAAACATTAAAGCAACTCAAAGTAAGCTAAAGAGTTTTCATGTCAATTCTCATATTTCTATCTTTTGCATCACATACTGACATTTTGTTTATTTTATTGTATTTCTCCTGCATAAATGCCTTTTTCAATGACCAATGTCAATTAAAAGAGACAAAGTTGCTTCTATCTTCATGAGTTTAACATATTTTCTAGGAGTTGATTTTGGGGTTGTCCCACATTAAGTATAATATTCTCTTTTCTGCATATTAAATGCATTTGTATCTTTTCATTCTGTAGAAATAAGAAAATTATCGGCGTTACTGAGCCGAGAAGAATTGCTGCAATGACCATGGCTGCCAGGGTGGGAGAGGAGCTGAATGCTCCTGAGCTCGTATCATACCACATCAGGTATAAAAAGACGGTAGATGAAAAGACTGAAATCAAGTTCATGACCGACGGGGTGCTGTTGAAGGAGATGAGACATGTAATTGTGTTTCTGATATTCTTTCTGATTTCTTCATAATGAACATTTTATTGAAGAAAAGTTAATGCTGTAATATTGTTCCAAATTTGCAAATTTAAAGCTGTAAAAATATAATCAACATTTTTCTAAATTTCTTTCAGAATGTAAAGGAGTCCTTCCGTTAAATTATTTCTTTCTCTTTTAAATACCAATGAAGTTGCATTTTTTGATAAAATATTATTTCCTTTGGCTGTAACTGGAAACCTAGAATAAATAAATGTACTGTTTGTATTTTAGGTATTGAAATTAATATTTTCCACCGTAATATATTTTAAATATTAAGAAAATAATTCATTAACCATGATATGTAAGCCACGCATGCAGATTTTTAATTCCTATAGATTTACTATTGCAATTTTTGTTCTATTCTCATGAAACGAGGAAGAGAGAAGCTGCAAGATGGTGCCTCTGAAAAATTTCCAGCCTGCGTTAACTGCCGAGTTTATTTATCAAAATCTACTTATTAATTTTTAACTTCAATTAAAGTTAGCCGATTCTAATTTAACTTAGTTTACTGTTCCTTACTTTAGGCATGCTTATTTATTTATTTATTTTGGTATGTCACATTTGTTGTTTTTAATTTTTTAAATTTTAATAATTGTGAGGAATTACTTTAATTTTGTTACTCATTACTGAAAGGTTGTGTTTTAAATTTTTTGTCTTATTTTAATTATTTTATTTTGTATTTCAGGATTTTTATTTATCAAAGTATTCAGTCATAATCATTGATGAGGCTCATGAGAGATCCGTGTTTTCTGACGTCTTGATTGGTCTCCTTTCTCGTGTTGTTCCTCTGAGGCAAAAAGTATGCTTCTTCTTTTGCATTGTTATCACAAACTATGTAAAAAGTAATATATGCTTTGTGTATATATATAGGTTTTAAATGTATGATTGATAACCCTCTTTTAAGCTGTTACTTTAAACTATTGCACTCGTCTTTATTGTCTCTGGCTTGTCTTATCTGTAGCATTTAAATCATGGGGTTTGTTTATAGACATATTGCATCCCCATTCAAAACAGCCACAACTCAAACAGATTTTTCCTGAAGAGGCATTGTAATGCCTCATTTTTATTGTAATTAACATTTATCCAAAGGTGAATAACATTATGGATTATGTAATCTTACATGAGTATTATTATTTTTAAATGAAAGTACAATTTTGTATAAATGTGGTATTTTATGTTTCAGTTCCATTTTTTACGTGAACTATCTCGGAATACCTAGAAATAAAATAAAGATTTGCCATTAGTATGCAAAATGTAGCTCAGCAAAACATACCCAATTTGAGTTTTTGCCTTGCATTTTGATTGTAGTGTACCCAAACATGCATGCATCACTAAGTTGACATTACAAAACTATATTTGTATGAAACTTTGGCCTATCTCCTTTTGATAGAGTTTGAGTGAAAATCCAAAATGTGTTAGTGCTGGAAAAATAGCTCTCAGAGCATTAAAATTAGTGATGGGTACAAGGACAAAAAAAAAAAAAATGTAGTTACTGCATGAAAAGAGTTTTAGTAAAAGGCTAGCAATGGTGCAGAGAGAAAATGTGCTGGACTAGGCTCAACAATCAGATCACAACTTGTAGTCAATCGTTCCACTTTAACACTCTTCACCTTTTATAAGCACTTTATATAAACAGTGCTGATTTGTAACTTGTGATGCTATATAATGGATATCATAAAAGTGTTTTCCAACTATAATAATTCTATTCATTCCGTTTGAGTGAAATAATAAATAGCATTACAAGTGCTGGACAAGGTAAAAACAAATAACTAAATTTTTTTTTTTTTTTTTTTTTTTTCAGAAAGGAGATCCCTTAAAATTGGTGATCATGTCTGCTACGATGCGTCTAGAAGATTTCATGGAAAATAAGAGACTCTTTCCAAAGGAACCATTTCTAATCAAAGTAAGTATTTAGATTTAGAAGAACAACGTCAGATTTAACTTCTTTAGTCCTTAAAAATTGTGTGCTGCCCTTAATTTTTGAAAAATGCTCCACAGGTCCTACCTGGGTAGTTTGCGTGGCCACTACTTTTTCCACATGTCCTACCTGGGTGGTTCGTGGGGTCATTACTTGTTCCACGTGTCCTACCTGATTGGTTCAATTAGGTTCAAATTCTCAAGAATACTTCTGCATTTTCCCATAACTACACAAATATCAATAATCTCGCTCTCTCTTTTCAACACAAAATTGGAAGCCCTATTGTAACCGAGTCAAACTAAAGCAAATTTTCTTTCATTTTCCCCCCTTGGTTAAATCACTCAAAATAATGCAATGCAAAAACCACGGTTAATTTTGCAATGTTAAGACATACTTGTGTATGTTTTTAATTTTAGTGATGTAATTGGAAAAATTTATAACATGTTATATTGTGAAAGACCGAAATTGGCGAATGTCAATATTCACCGACTAAGTCTGATAGTTTGAATATTTGGTTACATTCTTATATGATCGGACATTCACCAGTATATATCAAATACCAGCTACACGCTTCGGCTGGCCTAAGGTTTCGGCTAACAGGTTTGGAGTGGAGTGGAGAAAAGTATGTATCAATTACCACAGATGGGTTCTGAAGAAAGTTGAATCAAAAAGCCAATGCCAAAAGAGTTGCGACAGTCTGAAGATAGATTATATAGGGTTAAATTATATAAATTACAGTAAAACTTTGGCACAGATCTTTAATATTTTGCACTGTATCTGTTAGTAATTGGAATATTTTAAAATTTATTTCACTAAACCAAAGCTATGCATCTTTGCTTTAAATCCATGTAATAATATTTTGCCTGAGTGGGATAGTAAAGTTATGATGTTCAATTTTTTGAACTGAACAAAATACCCTGCTAAATAGCTCCCTCACATCTTAATTAAATGGTTTGACTTTTTGTTGCTTAGAGCCACAAATTTTTTTTTTTTTTTTTTTTTTGTGGGGAAATTTTTTTTTACGTTGTGAGAGAGGTCAGAGGCGATAGCCCTGGAGTAATACTTATATCAAGGGTATCGATAAAAGTTCAGTGATGTCCACAACAGACTAGTTCTATTTGGATCCTAGAATAATCTTAAAAGTCCTTAATTTTGCGTTGGAAGATAGTGCATAAATTTATTGAAAATGTTTTCTTCTTATGAACAAAGAAAAATTTGTCCTTAAATAAAGTAACATAAATGTTTCATTTATTTCAGTCAGATTCTCGGCAGTATAAAGTAGTGGTACATTTCAAGAAACACACCCCTGAAGATTATGTTGAAGCTGCTTATCAGAAGGTAAGCTAGGCACGCATTACACTTTGTGTATTTATCTTTAAGAACATTTTAACTGGATCTTAGGGGGTTGAGTTAAAAAATGCTTTAAAATGTATCATTAATTTTTTCACATGCATTTTTCCACTAGGAGCATTGTAACCACGTTTTAGAATATGCTAAAAATTCTACTCTAATTGCTAATTGTAGTGTTCCTCTAATATGCCTTATTTGAAAACTTCTAAATATTTCCAGGGGGAGCATAGTGACATTCAGTATACATTGCTCTTATATAGTTTGCAACTGTAGAAGTTTCAATGTATGTGAAAATGTAGCTGAATGTTTCAGGGGTTTCTCCCATGACACTTGCAGAGGTCACAATTCTGTTCCAAAAGTATTTTGGCCTTTTCTGCTCCAAAATAAAAATTTAGTTAACTTTATTTACAATGTTCAATTTAAGATAAGAAAATGTATAGTGAAATATCCTGATCGGTTTCAAAAAATTTTCCACCACTACTACTAGTGCAGGAAGACCGCTATAGAACATTATTTTACTTGCTCCAAACCATGATTTTCCTACTCCAAAAACTGCTTCCAAACCTTCTGACTAATTGTGACCCCTACACTCTCCCCCTGATGTCCCTTAAAAATATGAGTATATATTAATCAGACCCGAGAGAACAAAATTTCCTATGCAAAATTGCACTTCAATGATTTTAGCATAGCTGTTTACAAGATGTATGTGGTAAAAATGGTTAAATTTTTTCAAAAGTGTATGTTTTTTAAAACATATAATGTTACACAACATTTCAGGATTGATAACATATACAGGGTTCGCACTAGGCTGCGCAATTCCCGCAATATTTTTTGAAATCCCACTCAAAAAAAATTTGTTTGCGTTTAAATTTTAGAAATCCCACTTAAAATTTTGGCCAAGGTGAGAAATCCCACCTTGTATTTTTCCCCAGTGTGAACCCTGATATATATTTACAACTTTGTGTACATTGAAATTGTTAATACTTCAGTATCACTCAAAACATTCAGCATCAACGTAATGAGTCAAAAAGTTTACCATTGTACTTAAATATTAAAAATCAAAAGGAACATTAAAAGCACTGTGTTTCTGAAGTTTATTTTTATTTTTAATATTTACTATACAATATTTATAATGAATTGTTGAATGTAGGACTATTTGTGAAATATAGGACTATTTACAAAAAGCTCTGAAATCATTTATAAAATGTGGCTATTATAATTAGTGGATGCCTGATTCTTTGAATGTTTAAGTCACATAAGCCTTTAACCTCACGTAAGAGGGGAGAATTGATTGTGCTTTATCACCAACTACCAAAAGTACAACCGTGTTTTGATCTTAAAATTTTCAAATAAAAATCCCTTTTCTTTATTTCAGGCTCCCCCCTCCCTTCCCCATAGCAAATTGAAATTTTTCTGAGAGTCTTTAATATGCGAGATGGCATGTAAAGTTTTACTTTTAGCTGAAGTAAATTATATACCTAAGAGATGGCAAATAAACTTTTGTAAAGAAACTGTTTCTTAAAGTTTCTTTAGAAAACATGTGCATTTTCAGGTTTGTGAAATTCACTGCAAAGAACCCGCTGGTGCAATCCTGGTGTTCCTGACTGGAGAAAAGGAAGTCACTCGACTCTGGAAGATGTTACGAGAAACCTTCCCTTTTCCAGATCAGAATCAATCTGAAGAAAAAGGAGAGACGCCTGCCACTCCTGAGCCTAAAACCTCAGATTCAAAACCGAAAAAGAAAAAGAGACGCAAAGATGATTCATTTTGCTCACTGCCTGAAAAAATTAATTTGGATGAGTAAGTCTCAGAATTATTTTAAGGCTTATATTTCTTCTGCATTATATTACTGCTTACATTATATCTTCTGTTTACATATAAGGGAATTAAAAGCAAAGGGATGTAAGTAACCAAAAAACGATTCAGAGAAAAACACGTTCAGGTTTGGATCTAATGGAACCTTTAATGCTATTTTTTCCCAAATCATGTTGGGGTTGCAGCACTTGTGAGGACCACCCCTAACATCTATTGCCACAAGATAGAATAGTGCTTTCCCTATCATTAGTACTATTTATCTCCAAATTTTCAATTTTGTCACTTGCACCCCTTTGCTTCTAAGTGCTTCATATTAGAGATGACTCTGGACCTGTGGTCCCCAAACTTTGATGCCACTGAACCAGGGCCGTCTTCGAAGTCAGCAATTTCTCCCTTTCTCCTGGGCCTGCTTCAAGATTTGATTGCGCAATCCAAGTGATCCCACTTTCTGCAGCGCCTTATCGTTTCACATCGCAATTGTTTGTTTCATACCGACCAAAAGTTCTCAAACTTTCGCTGCCTGTACTTCATTTTGGTACATTTATAACAGAAAATTAAACACATATATTTTGTTTTTTAAAGCAGAAAAATATACTAAAATGTTTTAATCTTATTAGATTGCTGATAGGACTTCAGTTAAAACTTACAGTACTTGGTAGCTTTTATTTTTGGAAGTCCTTTTTAACAGTAATTATTCAGTAAAGCATCAATAACTTAAAAGTTTAAAGGCAATACTTTTAAGTGAAGTCATCTTTTCAAAAATTATTCTTAGGAAAACAATAAATAAATAGCTATGAAAATAATTATCAACTTTCATTTCTATTTTCTTCATATGTAATTGATGTTTTCATTGTAAGTGTTCTTTTAAACTATAAATAAATATGTTAAAAGATCAAAATTTATATTAAATAAGTATAAATTTATTTTCAAAATATAAAATTCATTTTATTCTTAAATTTTGTAGTAGTAATTTTAAAAATAATTCTTTAGAGATTTAAAGTGTTCTACATGACAAAATGTAGAATTTTTCAGAACTTTTATATATTTTTAACATTTTTAAAAAATATATGATTTTAAAATTTACATTGTAAGGTAGTAATTCAAACAATCCGAAAAATTCAAACATAACTTCAATGAGAGCAAATTGAAATAGAAAATATTGTTTCTAGTTTCAACTAAATTGTAAAATGGCGAGTATTACCGTAATTATCTGTGTTATGGCCCGCGGGTTATCAACGAAAACACTTCTTCTTTTACTATCTGCGGGCAATATAACGATGCGGGCAATACACGGAATTTAAAAAATAATAATTATTATTAAAAAAAGAAAATTAAATTGATTGTTAAATTAAAAGAAATAAATGATAGGTTTCCCCAGCAAGCCTTTGCTTCCACACCAATTAAATCACAATAGGATAGTAGGACCAGAGCACATGTCCCTGTATAAACAAAATGTGTAAACAAAATAACCATCTATAAACAAAATATGGTAAAATGTAAAATTTTTACAATATAATTTAAAATGTTAAGTCTTAAGTGTTCTGTAATTAAAAATTGTTTCCTTATAAACAGTGTACCTTGCAGAGTGATTTGTTCATGTAATTGTTTTTGTTTTGGGTGGGGGTTATACTACGATGCGGGTTATACACCAAACTTGATTTTTTTAGGATGAATTTTTCTTCCTGCGGACCATACAATGATGCGGGCTATTTACCGATAATTACGGTAATTGAATTTACTCAAATTAAAAATTTGGACGACTAACAGGGACCATGAGGGCCTTACCCTTAAGACCAATAGTTAGACAAGCACCCGTCATTGTCAGCTAAAAGGAATACATCATTGGGACAGTTTTATGGTTTTATTGCAGAAAAGGGGCATTGTGACGCATTTGCCTTGTTTTGTATCGCTACTTCCAAGGGACCTTCGGTCGCAGAATCCTTCTTCGAGTAGGGTGATTCTTAGATAAGATGTAAACATTTAACATTGGTTTCTGAAATACAAATACATTTGCACTACTTATTGAAACCTCCTACCCCCTCTTTCTTTCTTCGTCCATCCCATCTATTCTTTATTCGCGTTAAACCAATACTAAATTTGACGCAGCATTTCACTTTTTTCCCTTAATTATTTTAAGCAATTTGAAACTAGAATTTTTTTTTTTTCGGTTTTTAGTTTGAAAAAAAAAAAATACATACGCACACACACTTAGTCAACTTAGCTGTCCATAAAATCTGGCGCCCGGGGCACAGGGCCCATCTGATGCCATCCCCCCCCCCCCCCCCCCCCAGTTACGTCCCTGGCCACACACCATACCAGCTAGCTCGTATACCATCATTGCGCAGTAGGAACTTGGAAGGAACATGGGATCACTTGAATGACTCATGCTAGCGATTCGCATGCTTGAAGCAGGCCCGGAAGAAAAGGAGAAATTGTTGACTTTGAAGACGGCCCTGACTGAACTGCTGTACATTTTGAATTCCTACGGTGAGCTAGCAAAACAAAGGGGGGAGGGGAGAAATAAGAAAATTTTCAAATCTCGTTTATTTTTTACATCCCAGAAAGAGGAGGCAAACAATTATCACCATATTAACAGCTATTGTCTTTCATGTATACTTTACCATTTAGGCCAGCAAAAATTAGTTTTTAATTTTCTTTCTGAGCTACAACTATTTAATTTGAATATTTATGAAATATGAAAAATTTACTTGCAGTCAATAGCATAATGTTCCGGTTAACCACCCAAGTTTGACCTCTATCTACCAAAAATACCATGAGCTGCTAGTAGTTCATGATCAACGGTTTGGCAACCTCTGCTCTTGACTTGTTTGGCAGGGTACTGTGCCCTGTTGCGCAGTAGAGCTTTCTGTCACACACAGCAGGTTTTTTCTTTAATAAGTACCACCTTCACTCCTCACACAATGGCGTTGATGATGCCCTTTTCTTGGAAAGACACTTACCTTCTTTCCTCATTTTAGGCGTGTAAAGAAATTGTTTTTATGCTAATAATTTCATGGAGGTTGTTTTTTTTTTTTTTTTTTTTGTAATCATTGTTTTCTTGACGAATCTTTCTTTGTGATTGTTTTTTTTTTCTCCAGGGATCATGGTTGTTCTGATTTTTAGCTCTTGGTCATGATATTTCTGATTTGTAAAGTATTTTTAAAATTTTGTTTTATTCCCTTCTCAACCGGAACACAATGGGACAAATACTCTAATAAGAATCCTTATCAATTTTCTACAGTCTACAAATGCCCTTCTTTTCTCCAAAACAATATAAATTTATTTCTCTGTTTTCAGCTTCTCCGTGGAACCATTGGACGCTGAAAATATGCAGCATCAATATTCTGATGATGAAGAGATTGCACATAAAGAAAAAATTCAACTTTCTCTAAGCAAGAATTTCTCGAATACCAGCCCGTTACATGCACTGCGGTTATTTTCTGTTCTTCCTTTTGAAGAACAGGAAAAGGTATCTTCTGTTCATATTTTCAGTCATTTCAAATTCATTCACTTCATTGGTTCTCTAGATTTTCCATTGCGGAGCTTCTTATTCTAATATGCTAAATTATTAATGTACTAATTATTTATTACCATTTGTAATGAGAAATATGTTATTGAGCAGAATCTTGGGGGGGGGGGGGGGGAGTTTTACATGTCAAACAAACAAAAAGCATTTTGCTACAAATATAAATCTTTTCTTCAGAAGTGTTTTATTTTCCATCATTAATTAACTTTTAGAAACAGGTTAAACAATGAACATGGAAATGAGTAATTTGAGTTTCAATGTGAGTGATTTCAAAAAGCCAAATCACAAAATTATGTACAAAAATGCTAGATGGCTGGTTTTACCTCTTTCACTCTACATTTAATAAGATTTTTCATTGCCTCACTTGTTTAGTCCCTTTTTGACAAATTAAGTAAAAGTCTACTTCAATGCATTTTGCAAAAGGTCCGTGGCTCAACCCCTATACTGGGCCAACTACCCAGGATCTTTAGCTGAGACAGGCACAGCAGGCCTTGAACCCCCCCCCCCCCCCATGAGCTGTTGCGTCACTTAGTTAAGATAATTACAAATGGACATCAAGTGTGATTCCTGCCGACTCTTTTGTGCCTAATAAGCACATATAAATATCAAATGTGTCTAAAGCGACCAAATTTTGGAAATACTTATACCAGTCTAGCAGGAAATTGGGGAAAATAAATGCTATTCTTAAAATTAAAAAATAAAACCCCAATGCAATAATACTTAGGGGACCCGATAAATTTCTCTATTGAAAGAGATATCAAGAGGTGATTTACTTACGATTTAAAAAAAACTTAAACTTTTCTGTTTATGACTGATTTGATGGCTTATGGCTCAATAACAATCTTTTAAAAAACAATCAATCTATAACAGCTGGTCAATAACTTGTAATCTATTCTTCACTAGTTCCATAAATTATTCCTTTACATTTAATGTTCTAAATAGATATAACCTACAAGGGAAGAGGGGTGGATGTGAACAATTTCTTTCTTTTACCAATATTTAAAATTGCGCTATTGTTGCAAAAGAATAGGAACTAACAGATTCTTGAGAATATTTTGGTTTTCATAAAGGTTTAAAATTCTACAAAATAAATTTAAATTGAAGGGTGATTATGATATGTATTTTATACAAATACATAGGGACGTTTCAAGAATTTACTGTATTTGTCGTGATTTTTATTGTGAGAAATGTTTAAGCAATACTTTTGATTGCAAGTAAGGTACTGCAAAATTTCAACATTGTCAGAACAGTTAAACAGTTTTGTAATCATACTTACTTATTTATGCATTTGAAAATTCGATTTTTTGATTAATCTCCGTCTGTTTTATTTATTTATTTTAAGATTCATATAGGAAAAGCTCTGCTTGTACATTTTTGTCAGTTGGCAATTCCGATAATGTTAATTAACTGTTTGGTTAAAAATTTCTTTATTTGTTGTAGGTCTTTAAACCACCTCCTGCTGGTTCCAGGTTGTGTATAGTGTCCACTAATGTGGCTGAAACCTCCATCACTATTCCAGGATTGAAATATGTTGTAGACTCTGGGAAAGTAAGCTGTCACGTTTCAATGATATTATTTTAAGAAATGATTTACTATGTTTTGCAGATAAAAATAAAAGTATTGTGTGATTTTGACAGACACAAACTTGCATGATCCGCAACATTGTTATGAAAAAAGAAAAAAATTATCGCCTGTCCGATTGTCGTATCAATTACAACAAATTTATACTATTTTTTTTAACAATTCAAAACTTTTGATTGACTTTCAAAACTAAAGCTTTAGACTTGTATTTAATGACTTTTGTCTGAGCACCCGCAATAAGCCGTTACAGCTTGAGTTTCAGTTCTTATAGGAGTCGCTAACAAAAAACGTGTGACCCTTTTCTTTTGCCTAATTTTACAAGTTATATTCATGTGTTAGAAGCAGTATTTGCAGAAATTAAGTCCTGTTTCTTTTTTTTTTTCACAAGGCTACACACATTTTACAATATCTACATCAATATGACCTATTTCACAACAATCTTATGTGCTTTTCTCCTCCCTCACCCTGTCCTACTAGCACAAGGCCTCAGGAACTCTCATCAGATGGTCTTTTGGAATTGACAATCAATATAGTGGCTTGGGGAAGTGACAAGTATAGAGAAAGCTACTGATGTTTTTCAGTGTAGTGTACCAAAGTGTAATGGGCATACACATGACACAGGGACTCAAAGACGGAACTGTCTTTGTTCAAGTCACCTAACATCCAACAATATGAAAAATAAGAAAGTCCTTTTAAATTTTTTGTAGTAGTATATTAAACATAAGAATAATTTCTTGAAAATTGAAATATCTTGATTTGTATTTAGGTTTTTTTTAGAAATATTTATTATATCTATTATTTAATTGTTTGATTTTTTTTTTTTTTTTTTGTGGTTTTCAGGTGAAAACAAAAGTTTATGACAAATTAGCCGGAGGGATATCTCGTTTTGCTGTCACTTGGTGTTCGAAGGCATCAGCCAATCAGAGGGCAGGGAGAGCAGGACGCACAAAAGACGGGCATTGCTACAGGTAAACATTCTTCTCTATTTAATTCAAGTTTCTTCTTAGGTTCCGATAGCACTAAAATATAACTGTGCATGCATTCTGAATTAAACTTTAGATGGAGCCGGATTTGCTGTCGAAATCTGTTAACTAGTTTGAAAAAAAAAAAAAACAGTTGCGATGCTTTGTTTTTCATTTTTCTAGTATCTAATGCAAATTTCACAAATCCTGTTGACTTATTCATATGTTCAAAACTCTGGCAAGAAAACATTGTCAAAAATTGAAAGAAAATTTTAGAAAGGTTGTATGTACTTACTGTGCTACTGATTACTTGTGCATTAGTCTTTTTTGTCGCCTGGTTTTGCCATCTCATGCTTTGTACTACAATAAAACTCAGGGTTTGAAATTAATGTTCGTTAGTGGTATTTTGCAACTCTAATTTAACGATTACAATTTTGCAAGCAGTCGTCATTTTGGACGCCTTTGATGTCGAAAATGATGCCTGGATGCAAAATTATAAGCGTGAAACTGAAAATTAGAGTTGAAAAATACAACTAAGGACCTCAAATTTTGAACCCTGGTAAGACTCCATTATACCGCGCCTCAGTATGCAGGGGAATCCTCAATGATGCAGTTACGAACCTGTCCCTCAACATTTAAATCACCCTTTACCATTGCCATTTGAAGGTGAAGCCTTTATTTACCATTGTAACAACATCCAGCCAGCAGTCTCTTCTGAGCAAACAAATACTATTCTTACCCAAAGAGCTCCCATCCCTCCCACAACACACACTAATATAAAACAGATAAGGCCCTATTTTGATAAGCCTGATGTACACCTGTTTCACGTTTTTCTGTCTTTCAACCTAGAAAACATTGACTTGATTTCGAAATCTGGTGCAATCTTTCTGATTTGTTTCTCTTGACATGGGCAGAGCTCAAACTGTTAAATTCAATGCATAACTATCTTCCATTTTCAGAAATCCAGTCTTGCCTGTGTAACTTCTTTTATAGCGTTATCTACCTCTATATTCCAGATTTAAAATTATTGAAAGTAAAGATATTCTCCAGTCTGAGTGAGTGTATGAAGGCTTTTAAACCATTGTTTCTTTGAGAAGTGCGTTCCCTCCCTTCCAAATCTACTTCTTTCTTAGCATATCTGCCGCTTCACAATCCTATGTTGATGACATAACAAGATTTTTAAGCCCCCATTTTCTCAGAGCAGTTGGTTTTGCTTGCAAATGTCTTATGCTTGAGCGATTGATATAGTGTTAGCTTAGAAGATCTTTAAGCGTAGAAAATAGTTCAATCTGAATAACCTATTGCTGGATAGACTGACTACTTTGTTGAGATGGTGTGTTTCTTGCACAGCAATTACAGTGAATGAAATGGCACCAAACTAGAAAAGAAAAATTTATACAATAGGAGAAAAGTTTACGAGTAATTGATAAAGTTGAAATAGTGCAACAAGAGCGCATATATATTTCGTGAATACGGTTCTGCGGTGCAGTTTCACTACGTAATGGATATTATGTAACGAAACATTTCCCTCAACACTCGTATTTTAACGGGGTTCTACTGTATTTCCTAAACAACTAACACATACAAAGGATATTGTTAACACTCCTCCTTATTATTATCTTTATTTTGGTGCTTTATAGTTTGTGTTGTCAAAATGGCAACAGTTGTATTTTGTTAGTTTTGTGTTGTGTTCCATTAAAATGGTTTTTGATTACTTAGTATAGTTTTTTGAGTTAATTAATCTACATGAGTACTTATAATTTTAACTTATTAGGAAATAAAGCGAAAGAAATATTGTGAGATAGTTGAACTGAGCAATTATATTTATTTAACTTCTGATTCGATGTTACCGTTACGGGACATCTGGCGTCCGCGACAGGATACGACTGTTGATTATTCGGTGAGTTTCGCTTTATTTATTTAACTTTTACAATAATATGGAGGCTGCTAAAAAAACAAGAACTCAACAACGGAGATTATTCAGTAAAGCATGTAATGAGTTCGATGCTGAAGAATCGAATTTAGAAATTTCTGATAAAATTCTTAAATTAAAAGTTATTGAAGAAAAAGCTATGCTAATGGTAAATTCTGAAGAGAGTGTTAAACAATTTCTTTTCTCTGAAAACGTTGAAGATAATATTCTAGAGAAAGAGATCGATGAATCCGAAAGCTATATTGACCGTTGGCGGTTATTACAGTTTAAATTGAGAGAATTATCGCTTGTGGAAAGGGAAGATGTTCTTTCCAATTGCAGCGCTACTCAGCAACATACATTATTGAGGTACCCTAAAATACAGTTACCTACATTTAATGGAGATTTAAGGAACTGGGTTAGATTCTGGGGTCAATTTGAAAAAGTAGATAACAATCCAAATTTAGATCTACATGATAAATTTGCTTATCTTTCTCAATGCATGGAGAAAGGAAGTGTTGCTGAAGAGTTAATTAAAAGCTTTCCACCTGGTGGGAACAGTTATGATAAATAAGAAGTTTTACTTGAGAAATAAACATTTATTTACACTTATTTACAAAGAAGCAGAATTATATTATAATGGAACACATCCTATATACATGGAACACTCCAGTATCATGAAGTGTAAGCGGCAACAACAACGGCAAGCGTGTTGCCAATACAGTGAAACAAAACTTTGTGTTGCCAACTAACAATAGCATAACTATGCATGACAACAAGATTTATATAAAATAACACTCCCTCCAAATCTGTTGTCACTTGACTTTACGAGTTGAATAGGTTGACAAAAATACATTTTAGATCACTTAGTACTACTGACATACATATAAAAATTATTTACAAAATGAAAAACAAATCATACATTAAAAGTTCACATGCCAGAGTCATACAAGTGTTTCTTTTATGTTAAGCAGCTTTCTTAATCTCTCAAACTTAACTTTTGGCAGAGCTTTTGTGAAAATATCAGCTAACTGCTCCTCTGATTTCACATACTTGATAAATACTGATTTGTCAGCATATTTTTCTCGAATAAAATGATAGCATACATCTATGTGCTTTGTGCGTCTGTGAAAAACCGGGTTCTTAATTAACTTGATAGCACTCTGATTGTCGACAAAAAGTGTAACACTCTCACTGCACACCTCACTCTCATTCACATCATTAAGAAGTTGGCGCAACCACAATATTTCTTTTACTGCAGTCGAAGCTGCAACATATTCAGCCTCTGTGGTAGATGTTGAAACAGTCGACTGCTTCTGACTAGACCAAGTCACTGGAGCATTGCAAAGCATAAATACATAACCAGATGTTGACTTTCTGGTGTCTATATCATTTGCAAAATCTGCATCGGAATATCCAACCAGACAAGAGGTATCATTGATTATTGAAGAGTATTCAATGCCATAGCCTGTTGTGCCCTTCAAATATTTGAAAATGCGTTTCACAGCATTCCAATGTATTTGACCAGGATTAGCTTGAAAGCGACTTACTATGTTAACAGCAAAAGCTATATCTGGACGAGTGGTGATAGCCAGAAACATCAAGGATCCAACAGCTTCCCTGTAAGGAATTGATTTTCCTTCTGGAAATGGACTGCACTCTGACGACATAATAGTTGCTGGATCTGCAGGCACAGCATTTGTAGTTGCATCTTCTAAATCAAAGCGCTTCAGAATACGCTTAATGTAGCCTGTCGAATGTAGGAAAATTGAGCCGTCTGCTCTATGATCAACTTCCAGTCCAACAAAACATCCTGTTTCACAAATGGTAGCCTCAAATTTCTTACTTAAATCATTTACAATTTCCAACAATATTTGTTTTTCTTCACAAAATAATAAAGCATCATCTACATATAGAATTAAAAGTACTTTCTTTTCTTGGAATATACCACTGAAGACACATGAATCAGCTACACTTTGCTTAAAACCAAAACTAGTAAGGAATTCTGAAAATGCCTTGTTCCAACATCTGGATGCTTGTTTCAATCCATAGAGTGATTTTTTGAAATGACAAACTAAGTTGTTACTGTAATTTAAGCCTGGAGGAGGTTCCATAAAGATTCTTTCTTCAACTTCCCCATATAGAAATGCAGTTTTTATGTCAATTTGTACAATTTCCCATTTTCTTTTTGCAGCTAGAGCTAGTAGGATTCTTATGGTATCAAACCTTGAGGTAGGAGAAAACGTTTCCTTGAAGTCTACTCCATCCAATTGGGAGAAGCCTTTAGCACAAAGCCTCGCTTTATATCTCTCGATGTTTCCATTCGGAAGATACTTGACTTTAAATACCCACTTTGAGCCAATGACGTTATCAGCTTCTGGAAGTGGCACAAGATTCCATGTGTTGTTCTTTTCCAGAGAATTTAACTCTTCATTTATGGCTTCTTTCCAGTTGTCTGCTTGAGGGGACTGCATTGCCTCTTCATATGTTTGTGGTGTCACAACATCTGCCATATTTGCATCATAACGAATAGGGACCTTTAAATTGTTCCTTGGACGAAGGTCATAATTTGTATCTTGACCAGAGTTAGAGGAAGAGTCGGGAAAATTGCTTTGTACTTCTACAGAATCCCTGTCATTCGTATCTTCATTAATTGAAAACGAAAATGTTGATGAGGGTGCTCTTGCTGTTGTATTTTCTTCATTAAAATTGACATTTCTTGAAACCTTTATGCTTTTTGTAACAGGATCAAAAAGGCGATAGTTCTTTGATTCTTTCTCATACCCAACAAAAATCATTTTCTTGCTTTTGGGTGCTAGCTTTCTTCGTAAGTTATCAGGCACATGCATGTAGGCTTCTGAGCCAAAAATTCTCAAATGGTTGAGTGAACAAGTTTTTCCAGTCCATAACTGATGAGGAGTGGAGTTTGGAGCTTGAGTCGTGGGAGTTCTGTTCAAAACGTAAACGGCTGTATTAACAGCTTCTGCCCACAGATACAAAGGGAGCTCTTTAGAATACATCATGGATCGAGCACTTTCTACAATTGTGCGCATGTCTCTTTCGGATCTTCCGTTCTGTTGTGGAGTATACGGTGCTGTAGTTTCTAACTGAATTCCTTTTTTGTTTAGGAAGTCAGTGAAATGCAAATTAATGTACTCAGTTCCATTATCAACCCTGAGGCCTTTTACATGATGACCAAATTTGTTTTCACATAGCTGAACAAAGTTCTTGAAAGATTCCAGAGCATCACTCTTGTGCTTTATAAAATAAACGGTTCGGAAACCACTATAATCATCTTTCATTAAGATAAAGTAATTAGCACCACCTACTGATTGTGTAGACATTGGGCCACAGATGTCGCTGTAAATCAGTTCTGCCGGTTTAGTAGCCTTATAGTCCCTTGAAGAAAAAGAAAATCTGTGTTGTTTTCCATACTGGCATCCTTCACAGAAAAATTCGTCTTTATTTGTGACATCTAACTTTTCAATCAGTCCTCTGTCACTCAGTTCACAAACAGCTTTCATATTTATATGTCCTAACCTTTCATGCCACATTTTAAGATCATTTTTGAGAGATATGTTTGCTTCGTGTGAAGTTACAGTTCTAAACAGCATATGATACAGATTGTTAATAGAACGAATTCCTGTCGCCACTATCTCTCCATCACAGTTGTAGATTTCAGCACGGTCTTTCATTTTTATTATTTTCATACCTTTACTTGTAATTATGCCTTCAGAGAGAAGATTCTTCTTTAGATCTGGAACATAGAGAACATTTTGTATCTCTCCTTCTTGCCATTCTCCATGAACAAGTTTCTGAATTTGAATATTACCTTTCCCTTTAATGGGTAATTCGAGATTGTTTCCTAAACGAATGACTTCATTCTCATTTGTTTCTTTAAAGTTTTCAAAATAGTTGAGGTTATAAGTCATGTGAGCAGATGCTCCACTGTCCAAGATCCACTGTTCGCCAATTCCTTCAGCAGTCTTCTGTAACTCACTGCTAAATGCACTATGACTTGAAGGGTTTCTGTTTCCATCTTGAACGTCATTCCCTTTTGCATGTGGCTTGGAGCGGCACTCTCGAGCATAATGACCTCTTTTGCGGCAAGAGTAGCAAGTAATTTTTGATTTATCTACAACTTTGTTTTGATTTCTTGATTTGTTCTCCTTTCTTGGATCATTCACATATTGCTTCTTCTGCATAAATTTACCACGATTCGAAGCGAAAAAAGCAGACTCGGTCTGTTCAGATTGTGATAATGAAGCTTCTTCATCAATTAATCTAGCTGTTAGATTTGACAGTGTTTGTTTATCTTCATCCATTGACAGCCATGCTTGCCTGAAATTTCGAAACTTTGCAGGCAAAGTACCAAGCACTTTGGTAATGAGAGTTACATTAGTGATGTTTTCACCAGAGTTTTTAATTTGATGCGCCAGGTTTTCTACTCGGGCGATATATTCAACTACCGTCTCATTTGTATCCATCTTGAGTTGATAAAATTTGTCTAGCAAAAGCATTTTATTAAAATCAGACGCTTGGTTGAAAATCGAGTCCAATTTTTTTAGCATTTCAACAGATGAAGTGCAGCTTTCGATAAGCGTGATTTGCTTGATTTCCATTGCAGCAGTAATAGTGAACATCGCAATAGCATCATCTTTATCCCATTTCTCGATATCAGCGGCGGCAGTAGTTGGTTTCGCTTTAGTTCCGTCGGCTACAGTATAAACGCCCTTAGCTTTTAATGCACAGTTTATTTGAAATCTCCACTGGGAATAGTTCTTACCATCAAATTTACTCATTGAAGAAATGTCTAATCCTGCCATGATGTGTTTTTCTTCTTTGCAGCTAGATGAAGTTCCGTGCAGTTAGGCCTAACGAATCGGCTATAGCAACTAATGCTAGAAATTCAATGCTTACACTTACTCACAGCGGAATTGCATGTCTGGGGCACATAACCTAAGAAGTTTTACTTGAGAAATAAACATTTATTTACACTTATTTACAAAGAAGCAGAATTATATTATAATGGAACACATCCTATATACATGGAACACATCCAGTATCATGAAGTGTAAGCGGCAACAACAACGGCAAGCGTGTTGCCAATACAGTGAAACAAAACTTTGTGTTGCCAACTAACAATAGCATAACTATGCATGACAACAAGATTTATATAAAATAACAATAAAGCTGTAGAACAATTAAAATTGCGTTTTGGTTGAGAAGAATTACTTATACAAGTGTATGTTAGAGATCTTTTATCATTAGTTATCCAAAAACAAAATATGCCTAAGAAATCTTTGAGAAATCTTTGATTCGTTAGAAACGAAACTCCATGCGCTTGAAGTATTAGGAGTAACCAGGGATAAATACGCATCCATGCTTTTTCCACTTGTGGAGTCTGCGCTAGCTGAGGACACACTTCTAGCCTGGGAACGATACAGATCTACAAACCGCAGGTCGCATGATGAAGAAGATCAAAATGTAAATAAAATTAATGTTAAGACTGATCTCGATTCAATTCTTGATTTTCTTCAAGATGAAGTACAAGCTGAAGAGCGTATTATTCTAGCTTCACAAGATTTTGGAGTAATAAACAAACATACTTTTAACTTGTCCAAAGAAAAGAAAGTTGTAAATAATAAACATAAATATGCGGAATCTCGTCAAATAGCTAGTGCGGCCGAAATTCTAATAGGAGCTGATGTAGCTGGAAAAATTATTACTTTTGGCTACAAGTCCTTACCTTGTGGTTTAACAGCAATGGAAACACGGTTAGGGTGGACTGTAATGGGACGTATACCACAGACTTTATCAGAAGAGAATGAAACCTCAGTAGCTCATTCTATGCTTTCTACTACCAGAACAATACAGAGTTATGGACTCTTGACAGTCTTGGAATTATCGATCCATCTGAGAAGAAAACTAAAGAAGAACTTCATGAATCCGCCAGAGAGCACTTTATTAATACAGTTCAGGTCGACAAGGAAAATCGTTTTGTGGTACACCTGCCTTGGCTTGCCGATCACCCTCCACTACCTGATAATTTTGACTTAGCTGTAAGGAGGTTGGACAAAACCGTACGAAAATTAAAAGTAGAAAATTTGTATGAAGATTACAATAAAATATTTGAAGAATGGACAAGAGAAGGAATTATTGAAGAAGTTCCTGAGCATGAGATTGAACTATCATCTCATTATTTACCTCACAGACATGTCGTCAAAGAAAATAGCACAACCAGAATCAGGCCTGTGTTTGATGCTTCAGCGAGGATGAAAGGTTCCCCAAGTTTGAACGACTGTCTAGAGAAAGGAGTGAATCATGTTGAGTTAATTCCTACTATATTAACACGTTTCCGAATGAACAAATTTGGAGTTTCGGCGGACATCCGTAAGGCATTTTTTCAAATTCGTCTACAGGAAAATGATAAAAACTATTTGAGATTCCTTTGGTCTAGTGAGAACAATGAACTGAAGTACTTTAGACATTGTCGTGTCGTTTTTTGGAGTTTCTAGTAGCCCGTTCTTGCTTAATTCTGTTATACAATACCATCTAGAAAATATTTTGGAGGAGGCACAACTCGGGAACTCAAAATATCCTATAGATGTTGTTCACAAACTACAAGGCAGCTTTTATGTAGATAATTGTTTAACTAGTGTAAAGACCGAGTCAGAATTGCATGAATTCATTCAAGTAGCTACAGATATTATGTCGGAAAGGAAGTTTGAACTTAGAGGGTGGGAGCACAATTATTCCCATTCGTCAACAGAAGAAGCTGCTAATGTAACAGAAAAAGTCGTTCCGGTGTTAGGCCTGCAATGGGTCTTAAGTTCAGACACTCTTTCCGTAAATTTGAAGGAAGTTTATGAAGAAAATGAACCTCTTACTAAGAGAAGCATACTGTCAGAAGTTCATAAAATTTTTGACCCAATCGGGTATACTTGCCCAGTGACTTTACACCCGAAACTAATGTTGCAAGAGTTGTGGAAAATGAAAATAACATGGGATTCGGAACTACCACCAGCTATTTCTAAAAAATTCGTGAAGTGGAAAAAACAGTTGGACATACTTAGAGAAATTACTATTCCAAGACGTTTGATAAAAGATCCAGATCATTCTAGCACTTTGAGTATACACGTGTTTTGTGATGCAAGCAAGATGGCTTATGCTACCTGTATATACTAAGGAGTGAAGGAAAAAACTTAGCTTCATGCCAATTAGTTCAGGTACAGTGCAAAGTAGCTCCACTAAAGTCTATTACAATTCCTCGATTGGAATTGTTAGCTTGCACTATTGGCTGCCGACTGTTGCAAAGAGTTGTGGCAGATATGAAATTGGAAAATACTCCTACCTTTTTTTGGACAGACTCCAGTAACGCTTTATGTTGGATAAAAGGTAGCGAAAACTGGACACCTTTTGTATATAATAGAGTGCGAGAAATTAGACTGGTGAGTGAACCAGAAAATTGGCTTTATGTACCTAGTAAATTGAATCCCGCAGATTTAACTTCGAGAGGGTGTTCTTCTAGACAATTGTTAGAGTCTGAGTGGTGGTTAGGCCCTCCTTGGCTCTGTTCTCCAGCTGATGAATGGCCTAAATTTAAATTATCTGCAAATAAAGAGGAAGTATTAAAGGAAAAGAGGAAAGAAATAGTGTCAGCAATGGTGAACTTGCAAGATTGTCCTTAATGCATAAGTTCTCGAGCTATATCAAAACTATAAGAATTACTGGTTGGCTGCTTCGATTCATTAACAATTGTCGTCTTATAAAAGATAGTAGAAAATATGGTGTCCTCGATTCCGAAGAAATTTCTGTAGCTGAGTATAGAATTATCAGAATGATACAAGACGAAAGCTTTATTGATGAGCAAAATGAGAGGTTAAAAACTCTGAGAGCCTTCAAAGATAGCCAAGGTATAATCCGTTTGAAGACAAGACTTTTGTATCGGAAAGATAGTGAAGATTTTAAAATACCTGCAATTTTACCATCTGAACATGAAGTTGTAAAGCGTATGGTGATGTACTATCATGTAAAAAATGCTCATGCCGGAACTCAAATGCTGCTTAACATCTTAAGGGAAAGGTTCTGGATCTTACATGGAAGAAAGACAGTGAGATCCATCTTATCAAAATGTGTTGTTTGCAAGAGACATTCTGCGAAGAAACTTGACGCTATCACTGCACCTCTTCCAGAAGACCGTTTACGTGAAGCTGCAGTATTTGAAGTATGCGGTGTTGACCTAGCAGGACCTTTGTATCTGAGAGATAATCGGAAATCTTGGGTTTGCCTTTTCACCTGCGCAGTGTATAGAGCCGTACACATGGAACTAGTTACTTCTGTATCTACGGAAGCCTTTTTACTGGCTTTACGCAGGTTCATAGCTCGTAGAGGACGATGCAGTATTATCTATTGTGACAATGGCTCCAATTTTGTGGGTGCATCAAATTTGTTAGGTGCGTTAGATTGGAACCTTATTGTGAGTGAGACTGCTTTTCATCCTATTAAGTGGAAGTTTAACCTACCGACTGCGTCTTGGTGGGAGCGACTGATTGGTGTTCTTAAAAGATTATTAAGAAGAGTACTAGGCCGATCTTCCTTAAATTATGAGCAAATGATGACGGTGTTGTGCGATTGCGAATCCGTAATTAATTCACGACCGATGACCTATGTTGCGGATAATGAAGCAGAATTGATTGCATTAAGTCCTTCAATGTTTCTACAAGATATCAAAGTGAGTGGTGTTCCTGACTGCGATATAATCGATCACCAGAGTCTTAATCAACGTGTTAAGTATAGACAGAATTTACAAAAGGCATTAAGGAATAGATTTCGATCAGAGTACTTGCGAGCTTTAATAGAGACCAGAATGTAAAAGAAGTCTCGGAGTATCAGTTGGTGACATTGCCTTGATTGGAAGCGACAACACAAAGCGTGTGAATTGGCCGCTTGGGAAAGTCATTGAGGTAGTCCCGGGCAAAGATGGTGTTACTAGACTTGTAAAGTTAAAGACAGCGAGAGGTAAGTTGCTTCGACCAATACAGTGCCTATATCCTTTAGAGGTGTCGGCAGCAGAGTCCGTTCTAGCTGAGAAGAAATTGTCAAATATTAAATTAAATATAAAGCCAAAAATCAGCCAGTCAGTTGACTGCAGTCTCAAACCTTTGGAGGAAGCACAAATAACCAGAAGTGGTCGAGTTATTAAGATGCCTGATAAACTGAACTTGTGAACTGTTTTGAATAATATTATTGCTGTAATTGTATTTGTGATTAGTTATAAGTTAAATTTTAAGATAAAACTTAACTTAGGTGGGAGAATGTTAACACTCCTCCTTATTATTATCTTTGTTTTGGTGCTTTATAGTTTGTGTTGTCAAAATGGCAACAGTTGTATTTTGTTAGTTTTGTGTTGTGTTCCATTAAAATGGTTTTTGATTATTTAGCATAGTTTTTTGAGTTAAATAATCTTCATGAGTACTTATAATTTTAACTTATTAGGAAATAAAGCGAAAGAAATATTGTGAGATAGTTGAACTGAGCAATTATATTTATTTAACTTCTGATTCGATGTTACCGTTACGGGACAGATATTGAGCCCTTTTTTATTTTTTAAAGGGGGGGGGGATTATGGTCCTTTTCAAAATTTATTTGCCTTTTTAAAAATTTATTTTCAAGATCCCTTTTCTTCCTTGGAAAAAAAATGCATTTGAAATGGAAACGTATTACTGCTGTGCTTTAGTTGTTTTTACCCTTATTAAAAGCATGAATAACAAATTTAGCACTTTTTTCCATTTATTTATCCAAATATGAATTCAGATTACAAATATTCTACTTTTTCCTAAATTTTCCATAGGTTATACTCTTCAGCAGTCTTCGAAAATGATTTCCCAGATTTTTCTCCTCCGGAGATCCAGAGGATACCTGTTGATGATGTCCTACTTCAGATGAAGGTAATTTCTCATGTATTTCATTGCCTCAATGCACTATAGATGCACCATTCCTAAATAATCAATTATTTCCCTTGAATTTTACAGGCAATGGGTATAGACAGAGTTGTCAACTTTCCTTTTCCTGCTCCACCGGATACAGAGGGATTAAAAGTTGGTTTTAAAATTTTCGAGTAGTTTTATTTGTTAAAAATTAAATTTCTCTTACTTTAATTTTAAATTTGATTTGTGTATAACATGTACAATGCCAGAGGAAATTCGGGTCCATTTTTATGCCCTTCACAAAATTTCATTCAATCAAAATGGACCCTTCACGAACTACCAAGTTTCCAAGTACCTTTCTGAACATTATTCATTAAATAAGCGACAAACAATAATAATTTTCCCTCATTTACATGCTAAAGTTTTTAATTTTTACAAAATGTTTTTAATTTTTCGCAAAAATACCTTTAAAATTCTCAAAAAGCGGATCCTGGTAAAAATGCTGGATCGACCCCTGATGTATGTGCATTTTTTCAATATATTCTTTCCAACTATTTTAATACAGATAGCAATTATGATATTTTCTTAATTTATCAATCATCTTACCAATATTTCAAAACTTTGTTAAAATAGGAGAGTAATAAAAATTCAGTGATAAATATGTGAATATTTTTATCTTGTATAGTGATTTTTTTTGTTTCAATTTTATAAAAATAAGTAAATAAATTCAATTAAATAAAGTAAAAAGCTTTGAGAATTTTATGCAGATATTTTATGAAATTATTATTGCAGTGACAAATTGATCGTTATTTTATTAGTTATGCCCCTATTTCATAATATTTCCACTGCTGTATTTAGTATTAAGTAAAACTTATCCAGTGATGCTAATGTTGCTTCATTTGCTCACCAAAATACTTATCTTTTTATGAAGTAACAATTTTCAGAAGTTTTTTTTTAAACTTCCTTTTTTTCCCAACACAGTTGAAAGTTCTTCGACTTATAATTTGTTAACATCATCTGGAAATTTATCCACCAATGCAAGCTAGCAATTTGATGAAGGGCCATTTCACAGTATTTTGTCCAAACGTAGTGTCCGCAACATGACACTTTTTTTGTTATAACTACTTAATTTACAGTTTAATTATCACTTAATTCTATTTTCAAATAAGGTGTTGGTAGGACTTCCACACTGGCAAAAAAGAATGCATTTTCCTTTCTTAATGTAATAAATATTCAGGTTCAGACTTTGTGAAGTGTAGAGTCCGCAACATTCAAATACTGTGAAATGGCCCTGAAACAAAAAAGACCTTGTACGCGTTATAGACTTTGTAAGAGTTTAACACCACTAATTTTGCTTTTAAAAAGTAATTAAAAAAGCAAGGGGTACATTTTAAAATTAACTCAGATTCATAAATTAAGTACAGGTAATGGGAGGTAATAAGACAACGGGGTTATAAGAAGTTGTAATGCATAATTATAAATATGCTCTCTGCATAAGAATTTAAAGAAATAGGCATGCTGTATTATTTTTTTCAAACTAAAATAGGATTGTTTTTAGTGAAAATATTTTAGTACCATTTATGAAATGTTTCATTCACTCCTTACAGACTGCAGAAAGGAGGTTAGTTCAGTTGGGTGCCTTGCAGGATTTACAGAAGGGAGACAGATATAAAGAAGTTGCCAAATGTAAGTTTTTGTAAAAGATATTTCTGTTGACTTTCAATAACATAGCGAGTTAAAATATTCTCTCGACCGTATACCTGTTCTCAGAATTCTTTTGTGTTTCTAACAAGCTTGCTGCACCATTTCCCGCATTTTCTTGCTCTAAAACATAGGTTTCCAACCTTTTTCTTCTGTGGACTCCCTGTCAGTTTTTTCTGTTTTTCGTGAAACCCTTCAGAGAGGAATATCCA
Source organism: Octonoba sinensis (assembly GCA_038502835.1). Taxonomy (NCBI): domain Eukaryota; kingdom Metazoa; phylum Arthropoda; class Arachnida; order Araneae; family Uloboridae; genus Octonoba; species Octonoba sinensis. The sequence continues at coordinate 82,712,797 of CM076605.1, read as the reverse complement.
AAAAAAAAAAGGTGTTTACTGCAACAATTATATTTAAAAGCAGAGTAAAACTGAAGGTAAAGTTTCTCCTAAGGAGTTCTAAATCAGTAAACATATAGAAAAAATTGTCCTGAAATCTCGTGTGAAAGTTACGAACTGTACTTGGAAACAAAATGTTGGGAATTATTTTTTATATGATGTAAAATTTTACTTTTATGCATCAACGTTTAATGGTGAGGTACCCTCAACTATGCCCTTTCTACTAACATTAAGAGTGCAAGATTTTACTAGTTACAAGCACAGAGAGAGTGTGTACCTAATTGCACAATTTAGGAAATGTATTTCAGAAATATATAGTTAATAAATTTATATGCTTATTATTTAAATAAGTGATATTGGCAAAATTTCTCTGTTAGGTGCATCATGTCTAATATTTGGTGATCACTTACTTAACTGAGATCCAATCACAGACCCCTATTCTCATTTCATGCACCCCCAATTTTTTCTTACATTGACTCCAGAGATGCCGAATGCTACGGATTCTCCGTAGTATCTACGGAAAAATACAAAAATTTGAATTTGACTACGGATTACGGAAAGCACTTTTTTTTCTACGGAAAATACAATTTTTTAGCCGAGTTCAACTTTTCGTGCTTGGCGCGCATATAAAAAAATGGGGCCCATGGCCCCGTGGGGTCAATGGGGTCATTCTCGATTGCCGATTTTCCATTGGTTGAAAACGCTCTTTCTCCGATTAAGCAATAAAAAAGGTCACTGTTTTGGATTTGAGTTAAGAAGATATTGCAATCTTACGTAAAAAAACGCGTGTCAGCGTTTGTTTCCGAGAAGAATCCGCCAATTTTGGTCGTGTTCCAAAATCAGATCATCATTAAAAAAAAAAAAATTTAAACTCTCAGCAGTTGCAGATTATATTATTACTTAGAAAATTACGTTATTTTCTCCTTCCAGGGGTGGTAGAATTCTGGAAATATCGGAAATTTTATTTTGCTTCTTGACCTTAAATTTTCCGCCCTCATTTTTTTTTTTTTTTTGCTTTAAATTTCAGCAAGGCATATTTCTTAATTGATTTATGCAGTTCTTAAATATATCGTGGGCCTTTCCACGTGCAAGCAAGAAAACGTATGCGTTCTTTTCTTTACGCAGTCTTTCTGCATCCTGTACAAGAATCGTCTTTTTTCCATTTTAACTCTTTTTAAAATTTAATTATGAAGTAAGTAAATAAAATTCCTTTTTATTTTTATCAATATCTTACCATTGCGTGTAAGTCGATTCACATGTAAGCAGAACCCCCAACTTTCAGACAAATAAACAGAAACCCGCGTGTAAGTCGACCTTTCAGAGATAAATCGGGAACCTTTTTGCCGCTAATTTTTAGACATAAATGTTTTAAAAAGAAGGGGGATGAATTGTAATTACAATTGGAAATTTGTAGCTATGATGTTGAGTTTCATTTTTACGATCGCGATTTTCGTAAAGGGTTCGTGTTTGCTGTTAGATTGTTAATTGTTGCTTTTATTCTGAATCAATAAAAAAGATCTTTTGGGTTTTAATTTCTTGCAGTCTTATTAAATGCAATAAATAATTTTAGTAATGTTTTCTTCATCATTTTGATGATTTTTTTTAGAGGAAATTGTATTTCTTTTAATAATCCACACATTTTATTAAAATAGTATGCCCTTTTTGTACCATTTTCCTGTTGTCCTATACTTTATACATTTTCCATTGCAACCCCTGTTAAAATAAGTACTTTTTTCCATTTTTGTCTGAATTAAGAAGTTTTCATAAGTTTCAACAAGATAAATTACATTTTGTCTTAGATACCAAAAAATACAGTACCTATGAAAAAAAATTCGAGGTTCAGGAAATTGTTTTGAAAGTTCTGAAAATGCAAATCCTTACTACTACTACCCTTGCCTTCACTGAAAAAAAGGGGAATTGCACAAAAAAGTTAGTTGGAAAAGTAGCTTCACCCTTCCTAAATATTTTTTCTGGTTTCACCACTGTGATACTGTCATTACACATGGCAATGACGCTGTGTAACTCACAATTTAATTATAACTTCAGTGAAATTTTTGGAGCCCAATCAGGGAGTTATGGGGGGGGGGGGGGTTCTTGGATTCTGTTGCCGCCAGGTTCAGCTGAGGCAAATATTTGGCTTTTAGGTTGAATATTGAGTAGTTTTTGCATCCATGTTTCTCCGGTATTATAAACTACTGATAAGCGGTGAAAACTACTGAAAACTTTTAGATTAGAGTGGCATCTCTGCATTGACTTGGACCCCTTGTAGGCAGGGCTCATGATTTTTTTTATTTAAATCAGATTGTTTTTTTATTTAAATCAGGTTTTTAAAATTTTTTTAAAAAGACCATATAAATTTTGGATATTTATTATGTTACATTCATAGAAACAATATGGCATGTTAATCAATATGCAAAAACACACTTTATGCTATTTACACAGCAATAAGTATTTTTAAAATAATAATAAACAAATTTTAATACAAATGCATGACGCAAATGAAACTTAACCCTACTAGGAATAATAGTACATTCATAAGTAAAGAGAAAATTAACAAATTTAATCTGATTTATTTTTCTGTTGAAAGCGGGAAAAAAAGTAACAATTGTGTGTACTTAATTTTTACATTGAGTGTACTTTAACCATTTTTCTATTTCAAAAATGAAAAAGCCTGTAATATTTTTACCCATTTAGTAAAATAATATGCTTGCACCATTAATAAAAACTGAAACTTTTGTTTTAATCAAATATCTTTATTGAAAACTTCTGTGATAGAAAAATGTTTTAGAAGGAAAAAAACCCTTAAGCTATTAGGGGACATGGATGAAACTTGAAGGATACATATTCTAAATTCTAACAATTGTTGTTTTAAACACTATCATTCTGAATTATTTACTGAGTAGCATTTATTAAATTGATCTAAAATATTATTTTTAAGATAAAAAACACAGAATGGCTCATGATTATTATGAATTGTAATTTGAATGATTGAATGAAATTTTACCTTGCTGTTAAGATGCTTGAAGAATGTTGTAAAATTAAAAAAATAGTAATACATTCTAACCTTATGAAATATGTTATGCACACAGACAGATGGACCTAGGAAGTTTTGTTTGAAACAGTGGCTCTAACAGCAACATATTTCATTTTTACAACACTTTCTAACATGGTAAAATCAATGTTTTTTTTGAAAAAAAAATCACTTGATTTAAATCAAGCTGATTTTAATCAGCGAACCCTGCTTGTAGATCAGAATAAACTCCTGTGGGGTCTATGTGGAGCACTTTGGGACCTGCTGCTGTAGAAGAAGGCTGTGTGGTTTTGGGTGGCCTGTGTTTAATTTTATTTTCATGTATTTTCAGGGGAATATTCAGCAAAAGCGACTCCTCTTGGCAAGGCGATGTCTCGGTTCCCCTTGAGCCCCAGGTATGCTAAAATGCTGCTGCTGTCCTACAAGCATGATTGCATACCCTATGTCATTGCAATTGTCTCTGCACTCACTGTTCCAGAAGTGTTTATCTGCTTCCAGAATGAAGATGTCAGTGTGGAGGAGGTAATCGGAATGTTTTCTTGTCGGAATGTATCTTTGATGCTTTTTCCTTCTTTTATTTTTCCTTCCTTGAAACTATGTACTTGAAACTTTTATTTTTTTTCTTTGATTGTATGAAAAAGTATTATAACTGAACATTCACCTATCAATTAATTTTTATGTTGCTGAAATACTTCCTTATGCATGTTTCTTGCAATATTACGTACTTTCCAAGACAGCTTTTATAAAATTTTCCACTTGTTAAACAAAAAGTGTTCTTTAAAAACACATTTTTGTAAAATACCTTCAAAAAAATAAACTAATTCTTTTTTTAAGTAATGTACTCCTTTATGTTACCTTTTATGCATTATTCATTATTCCTTTTAGAATGAAAGTGCATCAGAACAGACAAAATCACAGTGGTTGGGCATAAAACGGATTGGTGCTGGACAGGTACATTTAAATGTCACTTTTGATTTTGCTATAAATTAAAATTGATGTACAAATTTTTATTTTTATTTATTGCTTTGCAGGGAAATTCTCGTCTTTTGGGTGATGTGATGGTGCTTCTTAGAACTGTAGCTTTTTTTATTGATTCTAAGAACAAAAATAAGTTTTGTCAAAGAAATGGCGTCAGGCACAAAGCAATGGTGGAGATTTACAAAATGTGCTGTCAGTTGTGTCGAGAAAGTGAGTCATTTCTCTAATTTTTTAAAATTTTTATTTAATAATTGATTAATTTTTCCCCCACAGAATCTCAGCATAAAGTTATTGATCTATTAATCCTTTCAGAACACCAACTGATGGCAAGTGTTGTCTCACAGCCAAATGTAACAATTGTTTCCAAGTCTACCGTAAATAGGATTTCCGATGTCACATATTAATAGTATTTCTCTTTGATAGGGCCCTATTGTCTTTTAGGGTGCAATATATCAAGACTGGAGGAGTGTTAGTTAACCTTCATTTCCATTGTATTTTTATTTTTAAAAAATCGTACAGTATAACCCCGATTTAACAATTGCCTATGGACTGTTAAATGCTATTATGAAATCCAGGATATCTTTTAATCGAGAATGGATTATCTGATCCAAACCGGAATTTTTAGAATCTCTCGCTAATTTGAGGAAATTGATATTGAGTATCGTTATTGTAGTTATACTGCACTTGTGGTTCTGGAAGAAACCAAGTTAAACTGTACTTGGTTTCGAATAATAATTGGAAGAACTTGGAGAGAAGTTAAAAAGCTGTTTCAAAGTGCTGTATAAACAAACAAATTTACTGCTTTCTTCACCTAAAGAGATGGTATTAAAATAATTTTGAATGTAAAATTTAATTCTTAAGTATTAAAAGTTAAAATAAAAATTTTATCACCAATTTTTTATTTATTTCAAAACTATAACTTTTTATTTGCCATATGACCACTTTACTCCACCTGACCCTAAAAAAATATTAGATACATGAAAAAAGAAAAAACGTTCTAAAATTATTTACCAAGTAATATTCCTTGAACTTCATTTTTAAAAAAAGAAAGAAAATAGAGTGGTAGTTTTTAAATAATTATCTATACTAGAGTTCTCCCAACAGTCAATATTTGACAATTTAATTAAATTTAGCATTAAAAACATTATCCTCTTTATTATAATTATATAAGTATTCATCAAATTTGACAATTATAACGGCGACCTTAGTTTCATTGTCCTCACTTAAAGGGAACGTATTGTAAATCATTGTCGCCGCAGGGCCAATTGTGCTCATAAATGCGGTTACTTGTACTTCTGCCGATTTCGTACTGAGTGGCAATTGAAGAAAACTTAACTGTTGGCTTCCATACACTATTCTCATTTTTCATTTCATTGCTTTAGGGAAGCCCCTAGGGAAGCTCTTATTATAATTGCTTTTAATATTACTGCTTGATGGCAACAAATTCTTTTTTAACAATGAGTTTTATATTTTATTACCTGATAATTTACTCAACCGAGGCATATTGCCATTTTCCGTTTATAACAATATAACATTTCAATTATGAGTGAGGATTGCGTGACAAAAGAAAAGGGACAATAATAAACTAACAAGCAATTTCCAAATTTTTAAAATCAATATCATCAAAACTCGTCAATAGTTACTGAAAAAATTAATAAGAAAATTGGTTGAAATCAGAGGAAATAATGGTTCTTGACTGTTTTGCCTTTGCCTGTTTATATATAAATTCTTAAAATAGTTCTTGGAGTGTCTTAGAAGAAATCATATGCTACTGATTTTTTGCTTTTTTAGACATTGAGAAATGATTATAAAAGACAGTTGGGCTATAGTTTGATAAATTTTTTGTACACTGAATATTTAATGCAACTTTCTACGTGTTGTTTTGTGTCGCACTTTTGGATTTTTTCTTTTTTGCCTTCTGGTCAATTGCATCCCTGCTCTGGAATTTTTCAGCTTGTAATATTTATTATTGAGAGTTTATCTTTTTTTTGCAGTGAACCGGGCTTTTCGAGACATTGACCTTCCTAAGGATTTCAGACTCGAGAAACCCACGGATGAAATCATTGAAAAGTTGAGGAAAATAGTAACTACAGGCTTTACCGACCATGTTGCGAGGTATTTCCTTTGCTTTTACTCATTTTGTTGTTTTCTTCACACATACTTTTATATTTCAGTAATTGATTCTGAAAAATACGAGGCCTGTCTAAAAACTTTCGGACCTTTGGCCAGAAAAAATATTTCGAATACCTGACGGAGTTGGGACCCTAATCAACTTCAAAGTAGGCCCCTTGTGCTTGCACACAGTTAGCCCACCGATCCTTCCACTGCTGGAAACACCTCTGGAAGTCTTCTTTTGGAATGGTGTTCAGCTCCGTCGTCGCTTTCTGCATTATCTCTTCTCTACTCTCAAAACGGGATCCTTTCAGTGTCATCTTCAATTTTGGAAACAACCAATTATTTTAGCCTTTGCAATCTTACATGTACGACCGAGAAACAAAAAGACAGTCGTCGCAATGGAATCCTCCCGATTCTCCAAGGCCCAAGAAAGCGTGGCAGATGCGAAGCAAAATCAAGGTGATGCTGACTGTTTTCTTTGATGTCTGTGGAATTGTGCATCAGGAGTATGCACCGGAAGGACAAACAGTGACAAAGGAGTACTATCAAGATGTTCTCCGTCAACTCCGTGACGCAGTTCGGCTCAAAAGACGAGACACGTGGACGGCGAACAACTGGCACTTGCATCATGACAACACCCCAGCACATTCAGCCAAATTGATGCACACTTTCTTAGCCAAACATGGAATTACAACCATTCGCCAACCTCCCTACTCTCCTTGCTACTTCTGGTTTTTTCCAAAATTGAAGACGCCACTGAAAGGATCCCGTTTTGAGAGTAGAGAAGAGATAATGCGGAACGCGACAACGGAGCTAAACACCATTCCAAAAGAAGACTTCCAGAGGTGTTTCCAGCAGTGGAAAGATCGGTGGGCTAACTGTGTGCAAGCACAAGGGGCCTACTTTGACAGGGTTCGTACGGTCCTTAAAGGTCCTTAGAAAGTCCTTAATGTTCATTTTCATTTTTAAGGCCTTAAAAAGTCCTTAAATAGTCCTTATTTTTTATTCCAGGTGCTTATTTTTTTTTGTTAAACTAAGAAGGTACCCATGCGCTCTATTTGTTTTGCTATGTTTTGTATTCTTCACAAGAATCAAACTGCTTTCATTTCGACTACTTAATCGAACCTCAAATTTGGTTTGCTCGGGTTCGGTACTATAGCGGCTTTCGGACAGACCCAAAACGGCGGATTGACAGGACCAAAAATGGCGGACTTACATAAACATCATCGCATTTTTACTACAAATTTCAGTGCTTTCTCAACTGGTAAATAAATAACTCTTGTTTCTTTATTTTTTTTGAAAAGTTTTAAGTAAATTGATGTGTTATATATTTTGACAAAAAGAAAAGGTTCATAGATGTTGATAAAATGCTTCAAACTACAACACCCAATTCAGTTAAAATTAACCTGTACCCACCCACATGGCAGCTTCCAATTTGCTATTTCCTGCAATTGTATGAAAAAGAAAATCGAGCTACATCTTGAAAAAAATTTAAATATTAGTAAGAGAGCTCGAATCAAAACAAGCATTTGTACAAAATGCAATAGTGCCCAGTAACTGGGTACCATTTAAGACCACAGAAAAATAAATCACACAAGTTCCCTCATTTTGCTTTTAAAAAAGAAAAGGAAAAGGAATAAAATTTGAAAAACGGACTTTTAAGGACTCAAGGGGAAAATTTTTTATGAATAAACAAAAATCGGGAATTTTCGAAAAATAGCCGAATTTCGGGATTTCAAATTTTTGATTCGATACTATTTATTACATTTAGTTTCAAAGTTAATAAATATTTTTTTGCATGAAGATTGTTACTAAATCATCTACATTCTAACATTCTATACAATTATCAATAAAGCAAGTGGAAGCAGCTCTTAACAAGTAATCAGTAAATAAATATTGCTTTTGAAACTTTTTTTTTTAATTTAAGGGGCGGGGGGGGGGGGGTTAATACTTAAAAGATGCATATTGTTGACATCTTGCTCAATAAAAGAGATACATTTAACTAATATGTAGGCAAAAAAAAAAAAACTTTCAGCTTCTTTTTCGTTTGACCAATCGCATGTATGATTATCGCTTCTTTATACTGTTAAAGGTAAAAGAATGATTTATTTTTACTATCATTTTTCTTACACTATAATAAGCGGCGAGTTGCCAACTCTCCCGATCGCTTTTTAGCTGATCTTTCGCTAAACAGTTTGTTCTCCCATTGTTTTTTTTTAATAAAATAAAATATATATATCTAAAAAATTAATTTGTTTCAAAGTAATGTTTTAATATTTAGTAAATTTTTATCAAGCAATTTGGCTTCGCGATCGTTCGCTGTGGGGTTTTGTTGTGTGGGAGATGATGGATATTTGCTGTGTTAATCAAAATTTGTATCTCGTGAAATTTCTTAATTTGCAGTAAATTGAAGGAATCGACCTCTTCTTATAAACCTATACACCGTAGTTGCCAAATGCTCCGTTTTCCCCTAGTTTTTCTTTTTTTTTGTGAACTTTGAAAATTCGATTTTTTGCAAAAAGATCCGATTTTTCAAGCTGATGTACAAGAATTTTTATCTAAAGGGATTGTACTACAAAACAAGAAAATTTTTGAAGAAACTTTTTAAAAAGACATGTATTAATTTACATGAATTTTCATAACTTATAACGCGAAAATGTAAAAGCCTATTTTTCGGAAACTTGCTAACATCTAGCACGTGCTTCGCCAAAAATTGCACGCAGCTTTTGAGACTTCTATCTTTTTGCATCCTGTAAATATATCAATTATTTAAAAAGTTGACAGTTGTTTTAGTATTTGCAGCCTGTAGTCTGCTTGTATTGACAAAAATTGAACAATATTTTTTTAATTAAAAATATTGTCCAATTTTTTGAAACTTTATTTTAGTTAAATTTTGGTAGTTACAATTTGAGGGTAATGTACAAAGTTTTAAGCGAATAAGCTCCATTTTTTATTTGTATGTTTTTTCCAAAATGAAATATTTTTCTCAAGTTGAAAAAGTTTTTTCAGAATTTTTCTAAGCTCTTCTAAATAATTTTAAAAATTATTTATGTCAGAGATAAAAATTTAAGTAAGCCTAAATTGAGATGCTGGCACCATAAGTTCAGTAAAAAAAATCTAAATTAAACAGAAATTCTCAAGACAAAGTGCAGCGTTTTCTTCAACATTTTTTTTTTATTTAAATTGTTTTTCATTTAACTTGTATTTTATAGCATTAACTATTTTTGATAATTTTTCACTTGCATGATTTTCATATGATTAATACTTGTGCTGTGTGCTTCTTATTACTAGCTCCAATAATTATTTAACTCCCTGACTGTATTGGACATTAGAAAAGCAACAGAGTTCTATAAAAGTGTTTGTGTTGTGTTCAGGGTTCGTGATTTTTAAAAAAAATTTTTAAAAATTTAAAAAATCGGACTTTTTTAATTTTTTTTAAAAATACCGTAAATATTTTGGATATTCATTATGATAAATCTATAGAAACAATATGGCATGTTAATCAATATGCTAAAACATACTTTAAGCTATTTTCACAGCAATAAATATTTTTTAATAATAATAATGAGAAACAAATTTTAATAATGCATGGCTCAAATGAAACTTAACCCTACCAGGAATAAAAGTACACTCATAAGTATAGAGAAAACGAATAAATTTAACCTGAATTATTTTGCTATTTAAAGCTGAAAAAAGTAACAATTGTATGTACTTAATTTTTACATCAAGTGTACTTTAACCATTTTTCTATTTTATAAATGAAAAAGCCTGAAATATTTTTACCCATTTAGTAAAATCATATGCTCACACCATTACTGAAAACTGAAACTTTTTGTTTTAATCAAATATCTTTATTGCAAACTTCTATGATAAAAAAGTATTTTAGAGGAAAAAACCTTAAGCTATTAGGGGACATTGATTTAACTTTAAGGATACATATTCTAAATTCCAACAATTGCTGCTTTAAACACTATCATTCTGAATTATTTACTGTGTGGCATTTATTAAACTGATCTAAAATACTATTGTTAAGATAAAGAACACAGAATGGTTCATGATTATTATGAATTCTAATTTGAATGATTGAATGAATTATGCTTTGCGGTTAAGACGCTTGAAGAATAAGAGTCATATTGTAAAATTAAAAAAATAGTAATTAATTCTAAACTTATGAAATATGTTATGCACACAGACAGATGGGCCTAGGAAGTTTTGTTTGAAATAGTGGTTGTAATTGCAACATATTTCATTTTTACAACACTTTGTAACATTGTAAACTTGATGATTTTTTTGAAAAAAAATCACTTGATTTAAATCGTGATTTAAATCATGATTTAAATCAAGCTGATTTAAATCAACGAACCCTGGTTGAGTTCCTCATAAAAATGCGATGATAAATCAATTTCCTCTTTCAATAAAGCTTCCTTTTGAAATAAACATAATAGTTTGCATATTGCGAAAAATTTGTGAGGTTCTTAAAATTTTTTGTAGGTCCTTAAAAAGTCCTTAGAAAGTCCTTGTTTTTGGTTTTGCCAAAAGCGTACGAACCCTGTTTGAAGGGGATTAGGGCCCAACTCCGTCAGGTATTCGAAATATTTTTTCTGGCAAAGGTTGGATACTTTTTAGACAGGCCTTGAATATACTTCCTCATGGCAGACCTGTTTATTTTTTCTTTATCTCCTACCTCCTTCTTTTCTAAAAAGGGTCTATTCAAACCGCTTTACTAATTAATCCATTAACCGCCAAAGCTCCCGTTGCGGGGACATGTAGTTTTAATTTTTTTTCTCAGAATGTTTTGAAGTTATTTTTTATAAATATTTTTCATGGAAACATTTATGATATTGAGTACATTATAAAAAAAAATCAGAGTAATATTTCACATTTTTCTATTTTTTTAATATTTTCAAAAAATGGAACTTTGCTTTTTTTACGAAGTTGTAAAAACTTTTAAAAAAGAAAATAAATGAATTGTTAAATTTTTTCAAGTACACTGCATATTTTGAAGTCAACATTTAGGGCAGTAGCAAACACAAAACCGGAAATGAATATTTTCATTCAAAGCTATGCTAGACACGCTGAAACCTGTTGTTCCCGATATGGGAGCTTTGGCAGTCTCTGGGTAGCCTTTTCTCCTTCTTTTGTCTGCGAGTGTATTCAGTGAGGAAAGGAATGCTGCTACACAGGGGGGTTTTACTACATCACAAAACAGGTGCTTTTCTTGAATTTTAGGAGAAGAATTCATAGAACAATGTTTGTACCTGCTGCTTTCCTAATAGTTTATGCTAAAATGTTGAGCATTTTCGTTTCACTGATTGCTCATTCTGCTCAAAAAAGTTGATATCCGACTCATGCTAAATGAAAAATGCCTGTTAACTTTTTAGCAGTTCAGCAACCTTTAGATTATTTTGAAACTCTTGATTCGGATGAATATTCATATGAAGGCAGTAATGTATGTTTACTCCCTGATCCTAGTCTCGCTACAGATGAAGAATATGTCGCTGAAAACAAAATTACTCTTAGCACTGATTTTCCTCAGGATGTAGGTGGGAAAAGTCGAAGTATCAGTTAAAAAAAGATTGAAAAAAAGAAAAAACATTCCTAAAATTCCAACAAAAGGAAGAAAATTGCACTAAATAGAATGCAGTAACGAGAGTAATAAATCAGCACATAATTTAAAAGATGCTACTGAAATTGATATAATTGTTTGTATGGATGTTCCAGAAGACACACATGGAGAAGTTGATGTTTCTAATATCAAAGGACAGAAAATAAAGAGTCATATTTCCTCTGAAATCAGAGAAAAAAAGGAAAATTAACCCTGAGAAAAACCATTGCAGCAAAAATAATGATAAATCGAGTGTAAATCTTACAGCTCAAAACAAAAACTTACAAAAGCCAATCCCTATACAAACTGGAAAGCATCAAATCTGCTACCTATTGCTACTGAAAAGCTCCCCAGGCTAGAAGAGACATTTCCAGAGATAGTTGCAGAAAGACCATCTGAAATTTTTGCTATGACAAAATTATAAGTTTTTTAATTCAAGAAACGCAACGATATGCCTCATAGAAGAACTCTACGGGCTTTTCTCTGTCTGAAAAGGATATGAGAAAGTTTCTAGTAATTATATTTTTCGTGGATACCATTCCTTATCCCAAGGGGCTAGAATATTCGAGTAATTGCGAAGATTGCCCTATACCTTTCAGTCAGGCAGCTATGAGCCGACAGCAATTTAGAGACATAAAAAATTCGTCCACTTGTGTGATAATGACGTTATCGACAAAACTGCTAAGCTGGGAAAAGTAAGACTTTTTCCGGAAATGTTTTGCACGAAACTACAACAGTTGAGAGTTTTTTCTGAAAACTTAAATGTGGATGAGGAAATGATTCCATATACAGGGCACATCATTCGGTAAAAAATGCACATGCGCGGAAAACCAGTAAAATTTGGCTACAAGTTGTGGGTTCTGGCTACTGCCAAAGGTTACCCTTTCAACTTACAAGGGATCATTCATAAATGATGTCACGCTTCGAGGGGGAGAGGGGGTTCTTGAAATTGTGACAAAGTGTGACAAGGGGAGGGAAGGGGGTAACAAGCAGTGTAACATCCCTGTTTATGCAACATAGCGTGACATGTGACAAAGGGGGGAGGGGGTCCGTTGAAGTGCGACATTTTGTGACAAAGAAGGGAGGGGTCAAATATGTGGAAAAAAAGCGTGATATCATTTATGTACGGTCCACAAGTATCCGTTGGAATAAACAAAACTACATCAATATATTAAATGTGTTCGCGTTTTATGCACTAAAATGCAATAACTTAAGTTCAAGGTAGAATTAAAATTTAATATTTATATATACGAATAATTTTTTTTCGACAATTTCATAGGTGCATTTCCATAATTTCTTCCTAATAGTGCACGATAGATAACATGTATCCGTATCAATGAACGCAATTCCTCTAAAACAGGGTAGAAAAGAAATAGTAGGCGTTTCCGAAACAGAGAAGCATTTTCCCCTCAAAGACGCCAAAGCTCCCGTTACGGGAACATGCTATAACTTTTGAACGGTTACAGTTTTTTTTTAAATTTCAACTGCATTATAATAGAGATACATAACATACATCAAAAACATAAATATATTATAGCTTTTTAATGTGGTTCATATAGCGGCGTTTAATGGGTTAAGCAGGTGTGAAAAGTTGTAACTATAAACATGTGTCCCTTAAAAAGTAGCTTCTTTTTTCCCCTTTCTGTCGGTCTTCTTTTTTTTAAAATGTAGGTGTGTTATATCAACATTTACTTTTTTTTAAATACTAGTACGTAATTTTAATGCATGTGTGTTAAAAGGTACAATTTATAGTAAAATCATTGATTCATTAAAAGGTACATTTTTTTAATAAGAATGAGTTTATACTTTTTCAACATGAATTCTGGTAGCATTTCATTGTGTGCACCCTGTGTTGGTTTCTTTTCCTGTTTGTTAGTACTAGCAATAATATTGAATGCTATAAATTTATTACATAATACAGTGGAATCACGCCATTCGTCCAACTTGTTCAAGTGAAATTCAACTCGTCATTTGTACACTTGCCCTGCGATTTGGACAGTGCAGGGGCCAGCTGTGTTGCCAGTTTGGCTTTTTTTAAGAAAAAAATCGAGAAATTGCTTATTTTGAACTTGTCTGGAAATAATTCGGCGTTATGGATTTTTTAAATTTTAATACTTTTGGGGGGTTTTTACTGACAATTTTAACTTTCTAAGAGGAGCAGCAAGAGAAAGTTGTTGAAGAACTTCCTTCTTCAGGGAGGAAAGTAGTAAGGAAGGCATTTCCTTTGTAGAAATTAAAGAGCTGTGTTACCACTTAAAGAAAACACAGAGAGTGGTGGAAAAATGGCAATCCCAGCACTGCTGTGGTCAACAGCATCAACTTGTTCAACGACAATGTTATTGACCATTTAGAAAAATTCTGAAAAATCGTCAAAGGCAGACAACATTGGACAGGTTTTTAAAGAAAAAAAACCAAGATTCTTCTAGTGCAAAAAGACGGGAAAAAGAAAGAACAGCAGAAAGGGAGAAAACACCTAAAGGGATGTTACCTGGTGTTTTTATGAAATGTGCCTCTTCCAAACAGTAACATCAAAATTTCTCTTCTTCCTCTCAACATTCCACTCATGCTGTCAGCTCACCTCAGTACCAGTAAAGTGCAGTTAAATTTTTATGAATGTATAGTTTCATGTACAGCACTGTACATTCGTTTTTCATAGATTTAAATGCGCAGCCATCTGTGGGGCTGGAGCGGATTAATTTAATTTACATTGTATCTTATGTGAAAAAATAATTTGCCATTCGTACGAATCACCCTTCGAACTGCCTCCTGGATAGAATTGTGTGCGAATAGCGAGGTTCCACTGTATAGTAATAAAAGTTCTATATCTATTTTCCTGTTTGTCACCAACAAGCTTTTAGGGAATGACAATAGCACTTGATGTAATACATTTAATACAATACATACAAAAAGTTTTATATTATTATAAATTTACTTCTAGATTAATAAGGAACCATGGTGTTACCCAATGGAACTCTTGGGGTGAAAAAATGTTTTAAGCTATAACTTTAAGAATGTGAATTTGATTTCCAATTAAAAACTGGCTGATAGTACTGACTGTTATATGTAAAAAATTTTGTTTGATAACTAAATGATTCTAAATATTGTTCTTTTTTGTTATTCCTAGGAGAGTTCCAGTTGAAGATGCTAAAATTGACAAGAGCTTAAAAAATGCCTATCGTGTAAGATTTGCTTGAATTTCCTTTTTTCTTTCCTTTTTTTTTTTTTTTTTTTTTTTCGGCAGGTAGTTGTGTAGTCTGCTTTATCCTAAGCAGATTGTATCTATAAAATAGTGGGAATCAAATGAATAGATACATTTTTAGCCACAATACAAATGAAGAAACAATTTTAAGAGTTCTTACTAGACAAATAATTTTCTACCTCAATTCAATTTATAACAAGACCATACTGAACAGTTCCATTTTTGATATGCAGCGACATGCCGAGAAGATTTTGTTGTCCATAAAAATCAATGTTAAAATTTAAAAAAGTTTTTAAAAATTGCCCTTAGAGTAAGGGCAAGAGAAAACTAAAATACACATGTGCATCAGAGCAATAGTCCCAAAATAACATCAAGACTCTGCATAAATCCTAATTACTCTATAGACAACACTACATCTAAAAATTCCCATCAGAATAAGAACTGTGTACTCGTTAAAAATGCCCATTAGATGAAGAACAACGGGCCCAGAATGTTTCTGCTACAATAAAAAAACTTTCTTTAAAGCGCCCATTTGAATAAAGACAACTATTCCCAAATATCCCTAATAGAATAAAAACATCAGTCCAAAAAAATCTCCATTAGAATAAAGACAACAGTGACTAAAAATACCCATTAGAATACAGACTGTTATATAAGAGCTGCTGTTCCTAAAATTACCAACAGTCTATCTTAAGATCCCCATCAGAATAAGGACACCAGTTCCTAAAAATCCTGCGTGAAAAATTAACAAAATATTTCCTGAAAATTCAAATAAAATCACACTTTTATAAAGTCGACAAAAAGCAGAAGAAAAGCATTACGTCCGAAGACATAAAAACATGCACATTCAAATTAGAAAATGTTCATAACTGAGCCAATACTGACATGTAAAATATAAATTGATGGAAAGAGGTAACTAAATTCTGTCCAAATGGCACCAAATAGGCAGTACAAAAAATAAATCAATGTCGTAAAATAATCCACTTGAGTAAAATCTGGAATCAATCAAAACTGCTGCATAAAAAAGTTAAAATGAAATAGAGGGTCGCCTAATCGCACTATAGTAATTGAAGCTAGAGTTGTAGAATTCTCTGTAATAATCTTTTGGAGAACATTCTTGAGAATATGCTCCTAGACAATATTTCTATAATTAATAAGCACTTTAAATATTTTACATATGAATTAATATTCTAAAATCTAAATATATATATTAAGAATAAGCATAAATATAAACAATTAATAACCTTGTTCACATTATTTAAAAATCATTAATAGATTTCATTTGAGATTTTTCTGCAAGATAAAATAGCAGAAAATTGACATTTGTGGCCCATAACATTAACCTTTTAAAACCAGGAAGTCAAAGCAGCATGGCTGAATTTCAAAGAAATATATGTAATACAGAGTCAGATGCCACAGAGTGTACTGAAGAAAATGAAAGTTCATCTTCAGAGCATAAAGATGATTTTTAATTTTTAACTATATAAAATTTTTAAAAAGCTATTCCGAACTTTTTTATGTTGTTTTATCCTTGTACTTACAAGTTCATGACTTGTTTTTAAACTGATAATTTAACTATTTTGGTTACAAATTTTAAACAAAACTGGATAATATAGATTTTCAGCACATCTGTGTGATGCTTCAATTAGAGATGGGAGGCGAGAATATTCTCTAAGAAGGAGAACTGAAGTGGAAATTTGGAGAATAATCGATAATATCCTTTTTTCTTCAGATGAAATTTAAAAAAAAGCATATAAATCACACTTGTATATGAAATGTAGTCCATTTATTATTTAAAACAGATAACAATAAAATTACATTTAAGTATACTCACCATATAATAGATAATTAGTAGTTTTTTTATCTCGAGAATATTCCCTGAAATGTGATTCTAACAGATTTTATTTTAACTGAACAAATGCAGGTTTGAATTTCTTTCAAATTGTTTGGTATTTGTTTTTTTTTTTTTTTTTTTTTTTTTTTTTGCAAAATAAAACTTGCATTAAAAGTTTTTAATCTTTATCTGTTTTAAATGTTTGTGTTTCAAAGCAAAAAAAAAAAAGAACCAAAGTCATTTGTTCAGTTAAAATAAAATCTGTTAGAATCACATTTCAGGGAATATTCTCGAGATAAAAAAACTACTAATTATCTATTATATGGTGAGTATCAGGCTTGGAGTAATCGCGATTACGTAATCGTAATCGGCTGTAATCGATTACATTTTGACAGAATCGTAATCGTAATCTGATGATGGCATATTCTCATAATCATAATCGAAGTTGTGTAATCCCGTAATCCTTTTTCTCCCGGAATTTTAATCGTAATCTTAAGGAAAAAATCCGTAATCTGCTAGTCCTGCAATCGTGTAATCTTGACCTGCTGAAAGCTGAAATTTTTAGCGCTACCCTTGGATAGAAGAGATAAGATTACAAGAAAAAGGATTCAAACTGTGTACTTAAGTCCTATCCTAAGCGGTCTATGGGCGATCATAATATAACAGGTTCTGTGCGGCGGTCGCAGAGCCTTGATGGCAGGACCATATAATAGTCTGCTAGAGACGCTTGTTGTCCTACTTGTTGCGGTCTCTCAGAATTCTTAATTGCGGCTCCACTCTCCATGGGGAATGGCTGGAGAGCCCGAGAAGAAAGGGAGTCTGGTCTGGATATGTCACTCGCATCGCCTTGGGGCTCTCAGGGGGGGGGGGGGGGTCTCCGGTCTCCTCGCGTCATCCAGTTTCGGTACAAGAGCGGTAATCTGTCCGCAAGTTACAGATTTCGGGGTAGATAAGAAAGGGGAAGGTGTCTATAGAAGGACCAAATGCATCGGTCATTTTGCTTCCATAATTACCCCTTCAAAACATATTCAAACGGTTGGGCAATAGGCGAGAGTCTGGACGGGACCGCCGCGAGTAAAAGAGAGTTCCCCCTTTCTTCTCTTCGCGGGGGTCCCGGTTTGGAGCCGGCATTAAGAATGGGCGCCCCATTTTCCCTTTCAATAATTGAAGTAGACTGCCCGCCTGAAAATCTAGTGTTGGTACTATCACCTACACACATGAAGAGACATGAAATGACTTTTGTGTTTTCGCCTTTCTTTAACGTCAGAAGTGAAGAATTTTTCTAAAGAATAGCACATTTACACTTCAGCAATTTAGGAGCAGGCGTTACATGATGCTCTATGCTTAAGATGCATGAAATCTTAACCCTGGTACGTGTGGTTATTATTCTTTTTAAAAATATGTTCTTCGAATATTTAAAAAAGTACATACATTTAAATCTTAAATTTATTTATATTTTAATGCTAATATTCTTTTTAATTAATAGGTATGTAAAAGAAAATGATATATGTTCAGACATTTTCCCAATTGTTTTTTACATGCATGAATTAATATTTAGGAATTATTTTAAAAAAATAATTATCTTTTTCTTCTTAGAATTACCTCAACAGAATTTTGTATTTCAGTTGAATCTTGTACGTTAAATTTGTGTTGTAAAATTACTTGCACTTTATTTTTTTATTAAAACAGTTAGTACATGGAAAAAAATATATGCTCGTGCATGTAAAAAAAAAAAAAAAAAACACAAAAATCATATTAAAATATTATAGTCATTCGTATTATAATTATTCTTCATATTACTTTTTAACGATTACTAATTTTGCTAAGAGTTATTTGAATGTTCATGTTCAAATTTTTTGAAATTATTCTAAAATGCAGCATTTATTTTCAAAAGATTATTTATCTCTTCTACTATCTGAATATTTTGTTATCCCGTGCAATTCATGCACATCTTATAAGTGATTTCATAAAGAATCATAGAAAATTATTATTTTCAGTAAACTAATTGGTGTTATGTGAAATATTTGCACAATTTAAACTAGAAAATAAATACAATGGAGAAATATACATTTTCGGAAATTGCGGCCAACTAAATTTTGATTGTATGCACACAAAATAACAATGAACCAGGTAAATCACTTATGCATTATATATACATTTAGTGCATCGTCTTTGCTTATATACAAAATACGATCAATGTAGTTATCCCTCACATGAGTTTTAAATATTCGAAAAATACTGACTGTGCCTTTCCTGATTATATATATATATATAATGCAAATTTTTCATTTCTGCAACGACGTCATAATTCCAGAACTGTGATGATGAAATTGTTTCATTATAATTGCATTCATCATCATCTCAGTTATCTCTTATAAAATCAAAAATTTAATTAAAAATCATAACTTTTTGATTTATGACACTATTGTGAAAATGAGAGTTGTATGCATAAAATCGGATAATTTTAAGCTAATCTAATCGTAATCAAAATCGTAATCAAAATCGTAATCGGATGTCATAATCGTAATCGATTACATTTTTCAACGACTGTAATCGCTGCCGTAATCGTAATTACTTTTTGGCAAAGGATTACAATCGTAATCGTAATCATAATCTCTCAATTTCTCCCTTTGTAATCGTAATCGTAATCGATTACGTTTCTTTGTAATCGACTCCAAGCCTGGTGAGTATACTTAAATGTAATTTTATTATTATCTGTTTTAAATAATAAATGGACTACATTTCATATACAAGTGTGATTTATATGCTTTTTTTAAATTTCATCTGTAAGAAAAAAGGATATTATCGATTATTCTCCAAATTTCCGCTTCAGTTCTCGTTCTTAGAGAATATTCTCGCCTCCCATCTCTAATTGAAGCATCACACAGATGTGCTGAAAATCTATATTATCCAGTTTTGTTTAAAATTTGTAACCAAAATAGTTAAATTATCAGTTTAAAAACAAGTCATGAACTTGAAAGTACAAGGATAAAACAACATAAAAAAGGTTGGAATAAAAAATTTCGCAAATAGCTATTTCGAAGCTACAATGGAGCCTCTTCAGTGCAGAAAAGAAATGCTCAACATGCAACTAGAAAGCTGTGAGTGAACAGCGGAGGCTCCATTGTAGCTTCGAAATAGCTGTTTGCGATACTTTTTATTCTGAATTTGCTTTTTTACGTTGTTTTATCTTTGTACTTACATTTTAGCGCAAAGCATTTTGATCATTTGTTTTATTAGTCATGAACTTACTTTTATTCCATAAAAATCTTATTTTATGAATTCCTAAATAACTATTTAATGAAATTCATGAAACTTCGCATGGAAGTGTATTTCAGTGCTGGAAAGGTGCAAAAATTAATTGAGAAACATAAATTAAAAAATAACAGAATTATTCATTTTGTCCATTCTTGCTTCATGTCCACACTAGCCCCCTTCAACCCTGTGTATACACTTAGCAAAACTGTTTCTTTAATTTTAGTGTATGGACTTGGAGGAGCTTGTGTTTATCCATCCCAGTTCCATTCTGTTCTCAGAACTTCCAGAGTACATTGTCTATCAAGAAATCAACCACACTTCAAAATATTACATGAAAGGTAAAATTTCTTTTTCAGAAAATTCACTACTTTTGTTTCTATATGTACAGAAGAACTTGATTTTTCTAAGTCCAAAAAAACCAGAACACAGGTTTAACCGTTTACCTGCCAATGTTCCAAAAATGGAACATGATATTTGAGTAAACAGTTTCCCTAAAAATAATGTTTCGATTACGTTCTTTTTTTATAAGCTTATAAATCATGTTTTGAACTATTTTTTGAATTTCAATTTGAACCTTTATCTATTTAAGTTTTTTTAAAATGATTTTTTGAAACTTACGAATTTTTTAGAGTTTTGTCGCTTTTTAAGCGCAAATTTACCAAAAATCGGCTTTTTCACAAAATTATATAATATTCATTTTTAGATTTAAAGAATACTTCAATGTATAATGCTAAAATATTAGCAAATAACTTGGATGATATTTCAAAAAGTTACGCATGTTCAAAAAAGATTGTTCCAATTTTTGAGCAATGGCGGTTCTAAGGAGTCGGACTTCCCGGAAATGTGTCGCTCGATTCTATGGGGAGAATTCCGCATTTTTTCATTTTCTTATCTTTCTCTTTACAACGTATTCATGCAGATGTTTTAAAAACAGGTGTTTTTGCAGGTGTTTAAGTGTATACTTTGGAAGGGTGTGGAGTAGGGGTTGAAAAAAAAATAAAAAAAAGGGGAAGGGAGCACAACAAGGAATTTGCTGTGCACCTGTCCTCTAACTATTGACTAAATTAACTAAGTTTAAAGTAAGTTATACCTATCTAAATGCCAGTAGTTTATTTAGCTAAATGGTACTGAATGACAGTTACAAAGTCACGTGATACTAAATGAATAAGGAATCTGAAAGAGCAGTTTTCAAGGGGATTTTCAGATTGTTTACGTTTTCTGAGCTATTAGTAGCATTTTTCTTTCTCAATTTCGTTAGGCGCTTACCAAGCGTAAGCAAATGATAAAAAAATGTCAAAAAGATTCCTAACTGTTGAACAAGCTGTGGCGTACTTAGAAACCTTATCAGATTCGGATCTATCTGATACAGATATATGCCAGTTACCTCCTGATGAACCAGGTAATATAACAGAAGAAGAAGACGTTATAGAACATGATTTATAACCAATTATGCCAACTGACATGTGTGAAATGATAGACATTCTTTCAAACAACGCTGGTGAAATTTTGCCAACAAAATTGGGGGAAAAAAAGGAAGTTCTGCGCATTAGGAAATGAAAGTAAAAGGAAACCGAAACCAAATGTCACGTGGCGGAAAGAATCTACTTTCGATGAACAAATCAAAACTGAAGATATAGAAACTCTCCGGCATACATTTCCAAACATGATGAATTTTTCACCAATTGATTTCTGCTTTAAGATTTTGCCTTTGGAGTTCATGGAACACTTGACGCACATGACAAACTGCAATATGCATTACAAAAAGGGAAACACTTGATGTTGACAGTAATGACATACTACAGTTTTTCGGATTGCTGCTTTTGAGTGGCTATCAATCTGTTCCGTCAGAAGACATGTATTGGAGCAGTGCAGAAGACACATCAATACCAATTGTGCCAAAAGTTATGCCACGAAATAGATTTCGAAAAATGAAAAATAATTTTCATATATGCGGCAACAGTAAATTAAATAAAGATGACAAACTCGGAAAAGTAACCCCTATTTATGAAGAGTTGTGCAAAAATCTACAGCAATTCGGAGTATTTCACAAAAAAACTGAGCATTGATGAATCAATGGTCCCGTATTATGGGCGGCATTCATGTAAAATGTTCATAAGGGGAAAGCCTATAAGATTCGGATTTAAAATTTGGATGATATGCTCTTCAAATGGTTATCCATATTCTATGGAAATTTATGAAGGTAAAAAAGAAGGATCACCTGTTGTGCAGTTAGGATCAAGAGTGGTGAACGATCTCTTATCAGTTTTGTCTAACGCATCTAAACATGAAGTTTACTTTGATAATTTTTTTAGTTCATATGATTTAATATCCCAGTTGTCAGCAAAAGGTGTACGAGCAACAGGAACAATCCGGGAATGCCGTACTGCACACTGTCCACTGAAATCGAAAAAAGTACTCGCTAAGGAAGAACGCGGAAATTTTGATTATCGCTGTGACGGATCAGTATACATGTGCAGTTGGAATGACAATTCAGTAGTTACTGTTGCGTCAAACTGCTACACACATGAGCCCCTTGGACTGGTGAAACGCTATTCAAGTTCAAAAAAATGCAAGGTAGATGTACCGCAACCAAATATCATAAGGAACTACAACGAAGGAATGGGAGGTGTGGATGTTTTAGACAAACTTTTAGGAAGTTACAGACCTCTTCTAAGAAGTAAAAAATGGTGGTGGAACCTTTTCAACAATGCATTGAACAGTTCAGTTGTTGCTAGTTGGCTGCTTTATTGTGAGATACACGAAGTGAAAATGACGCACTTAGAGTTCCGGAGACAAGTAACAACTTATCTTCTACGAAGGAAAGAGCGACTAATAAGCCATCCAGGACCTCGTTTCAGTGTACCGAAACAATCCAAAATGTCAGATGGACATTATATTGTACCAACTACTCAAGGACGATGTGTAGTTTGTAAAAAAAATACCACAAAAAAATGTTTTCAATGTGAAAAACGAATTCACCAACAATGCTCTATTTCTTATCATGGACATTGAATTTTCAGATAATTGAAAACGCATGTTGTGGACTCTGTAATGCAGGTATGTGCCAAATTATCATTTAAAATAAATAATTTTCTGAAATAAAATATACTAAGAGCTAAAGGTCAAGATTCGCGGTCGCCAC
Source organism: Octonoba sinensis (assembly GCA_038502835.1). Classification (NCBI taxonomy): domain Eukaryota; kingdom Metazoa; phylum Arthropoda; class Arachnida; order Araneae; family Uloboridae; genus Octonoba; species Octonoba sinensis. Next base: position 82,689,617 of record CM076605.1, on the reverse strand, counting down.
TTGCCACGTGGCGACCTTGTTTGAAAAAGTGGCTATTCAAAAAATTAGGAGCGATCGCCACCTTTCCTTTTTTTAAAAATTTTCTAAAGTAAATAATCCCTCCTTTTCAAATACCGTCTATGGAATTTTCAGCCCTTGCTTCTTTCATGTATGCAAGCACAACAAAAGCGCATCAATTCGCCATTCAAGTTACCGAATTTTGGCCGATAGTCTTCACTTCCCCTTTCACAAGAAAAAAAATGGCAAAAATTTTTCACGATTACGCTATTTTTTTTTCTTTGAATTCCTTCTCTCGGCCATATAAATCTTTTAAATATAGTTAGAAACAATATTAATCTTGATTTTTTTTTTTTTTTTTCATAACTTTCATTTCAAACTTACATTTCAGATCGGCCATTTTCGCTTTATAAAATCGGACTCAAGTGTCGCCCCATTTTGAAAATAGTGTGAAAGCTTTAAAAAGAGTTTTGAAAAGAATGAAAATTAAATGTACTGAACAAAACTAGAACTGGAAATATACATTTTTTTATACTTGTGTTCGAAAATGGTTCGTATTGGTGATCGCGGTTTTTGTAAAAGGTTCGTTTCTGTGAGGGGGATTTTTGTTATCTGTTGCTTCTATGATGAAACAAGTAAAATTTTTCATTTACATCTTTTGTGCTCTATAACATTAAACATGAAAAACTGTATTGAAAAAAATTCATATTCCCTTAATTTACCATCGCCAAGGAAGCAAGTTTTTTCTTTTTCCAATTTGAAAGTCATATACATTTTTTTTTTTTTTGAAGACTTTATAGTTTTAACAAAATATTATGTTTTCTTCACTGAAAATAAGACACATAAGGAATTGTAGTGCACTGATGCACCATTCATCCCCCCCCCCCCTCCGCTTTGCACTTTTGATTTATGATGCATAGGTGGCCACCAAGTTAATTAAGTTTAGTGGCCACTGGCCACTTGCAAAATTTCTGAGTCTTGACCTTTACTAAGAGCAAAAAATCATTTAGTATGAAAAACTCGAATTTTGGAAAAAAAAAATGCATCCAAAACGCCAATGTTCCAAAAATGGAACACACTAAAAAACCAGGTAAAAATATTTTTTCTTGAAATTTTTTGTTGATTCCATATTTATTAAGTATAAACATGATCAATTTCAAAAATTTATGCGTATTTGGTTATCCGTTAATAGTTCGGCATGTAAACGGTTAATGAGTGAATAAATGGTTTGTTAAATATTGAAGACCCATTGTAAAACCCAGTTATTACGAACATGGGCCTGGGCCTGTTCAGCGAGCATTTTTTTCATGATGACATCTTCAAATTTTTCCCTTCAACAACAAGTTTCGTGAAATTGCATTCAAATTTTAATGAAAAAAATTGGATAGTAATATAAAAAAGGAAAAAATTTACGGAAAGCATGTTTCATCTTCATCTGTAGTTTCAACTGCGAGAATTGTTGAACAAAAAACAAAATTTTTTGAAATGACACTGCTTTTTTAACTTGTCATTTCGGTTAAACTCCTTTTTATACAATATGATTTGAATTTGTAGTAAATCTGGTTGTTATAAGCTAATTGCCTCGGTATCTCTTCACCCTTGATACACCAGTACTGTTAGTCTTGATATGTGACTATTCCAGCAAAATGCACTTCTATAGATCGTACAATCAATTCCTGTATTGTAATGATTGAAGTTTTATCAAATACCACAAAGAACATGAGGAAAAACTGTTATAGCTATAGGGTGTAGCTTTCTGTACTCTTCAATTTATAACTTTAAATTGTTATCATTTATTCACTTTTTTTTCCATACCTTATTTTAAAAAATTAGTTTTTTTTCTTAATATACTCTAACAAATTAGATTAAAAAATGCATTGTTTGTGGCTATCCAAGTGTAGCAAGTGCCATGCGTCATCATTGTTAGATTTGATGGTAAAATAATTTAGTTGTTTACTAAGTAAATTTAATAAGTATGAATAAGTAGTAAATAATAAACTTGTTTATGGCTAACATGTGTACTGTGCACCTACACAAACAAGTATTTATCTGACTTATGTATTTGTTTCTCATAAATTTTTTTTTCAGGGGTTGTGGCCATAGAACCAGAATGGCTTCCCTGTTTTGCCCCCGCCTTGTGCCACATCTCCGTTCCGGAAAACGTTGATCCACCTCCGACATATAATGCCGAAAAAGATTCCATCATCTGTAGCTTAAAGTCAACATTTGGTAAGGTGACTTCTGTATTTTCTCTGTCAAATGTTCTTGGATTTAAATCCATGAAAAATACTTAATTTTACTTTGATGGCCCAAAAAACCTATTTTATATGATTGAGAGAGTATTAACCTTTTCACACGTGGCAGGGACGACAGTAGTCCCAGAGAAAACTCTCTTTTTGCTATGGTATTATTAGTATAATTATAGTATTCAGACAAGATTTTTCCATAGTATGATACCTATATTAGTATAAATCTTGTTTAATAGCAATGTTTTTTTACAAATATGTCTATCATCCACTAATATATAATACCAGAAATATGTAATAATGCTGCATTCAATTCCTTATCAGTCTCCGTAGGCAAAGGGTTAACTTACTATAAAAGTTGATAAATTTTAGAAAAAATTAAAAACAAGTAAGGAATTTTTTTTCTCTTATGTATGACATCATGGTGTGTTCATAGTTACTGGTATTAGATATTCAAGACCTTAAAAATGCAATTCTGAAATTATTTGTGGTGAACTGTTGTCTGTTTTTCAAGTATATGGCATCTGTGCTTAAAGTTTACAGACTATATGTAACTTTTATAGTAATTAAGATTGCTTCCTTTAAAACTACTATATATATATACATATATATATGTATTCACGAAAATCACAAAGCTTGATCAAGTTTTGAAAAGCTCATTTATTGTGAAAGTTAATGAGTGAAAAGTTGTCTCTCATGGTAGACTTAAAAAAAAAAAAACTCACAATGAAATCACACTATGTAGCCAGATTCCCTAAAAGTTGCAATCATTATGCAGTTTTAAACCTTATAGAAGAATATATGTGAAAGGAGTTAAATCTGTAATTTATTTCAGGTACCTGCCAGTGGGAGCTTCCCAGTGTCAAAATGGACATGCCAAGGAGCCTCCTGAAGTACAAGTGGTTCTGTTTCTTCCTTCTAGATGGAACAGTTCTCAAATTCTTCAAGACATACAAATCCCAATTGGTCTCACATCCTTCCTACATGCTCAAGGACTGGGCCAAGTGAGTTCTCTTACGAACTTCTTCACCCTCTTTAGTGATTGTGTTGAAGGTTTCAGACTGAAAAACATCCAATCTTGCTAAAAATCTTTTTATTGTTGTTTATTTACAATCGAGGCTATGTGCATTGGGTTTCCACTTGTTGAAAATGTCTATTTGTTGCATTTTCCAAAATACCACGGATCTATATGTGCAGAATGTTACGTGACCAAACAAACATCTTTCAAGGTATTAGCACAAAAGCAAATCAAGATTTCTTGGGCACCAATACTTTACTTTTACTGATATTTTCACCAATGTGGGGGGGGGGGGGAGGAGGTGACAAAGAAATTCCCTAACAGAAGTTGTAATACGGTTTCCCAAACAGAAAACTAAGGAAAGTGCAGAAATAATGAAATAAAGGGGAAATTTTTCTTATTTAACTACTGATTATCTCGAATGTAAATCCTAGGGAAGTCCTATAGGGGCAGTGATATTGCTAGACTTTGGAAATTATGTTCCAGAAGGTGAGTCCCGATCCAAAAAAATATGGTTTTAAAGACACTAGATTGACAAATTTTCCACAATGATGTTTACATGGACAGTGTCTTTTTTTAAATAGCGAATGCACTAAGGATATAAGCAGTTAAATAGGAAAATTTTATTGATTATTTTAATTCAAAATAAAAGCGAAGCAAAAATCATAATCGCAAAAACAAAACTTTTTCGTACGACAATATTAAAAGAAACAAAAAAAGGGCATATTTTTGAACTTATTAAATATCAGGTTGATTATATCCTTAAAGAAACCTTTGAATCTACGTATTGTTCAGTAAAAATCAGTTTGTTCAGAGCCTTCTTCCCCTACCTAGACTTTCTCCCCTACCTAGACCATGGAAGAAAACGGGAGACAATGCGAGCTGGTGCTGTTTCCCCCACTGGGACACTCTAAAATGGAGTGAGTCTGGACCTTTATCTAAAAAAGAATTATTTCATAATAAAATAGAATTAAACTATAAGCATTTCTTTAATATTCTGTTCTTTTCTTAAATTGTACTATAACTTTTTACTACTATTGGGTTTTATAAGCTATCAACCAGCAACGTTTTTAAGCAATGAACTTTCCCCGTCCTTCATACAGCTGTTATAAAAATACTGCTAAATATCAGAAATGGGTCGCAGTTCTCAGTACTAGAAAAATATGATGAATTTACTGTGGTTGCATGTGATCCCATGATGTGACCTATAACCTCTAGAATTCCTTTGTCGTGCAGTTACCCACGTGGAAGAACATTCCAGCCCTTGCTGGAAAAAATTCCTCAGCCATAGGAGCATCAATTTACAATGATTGAGTAGGTTGGGGGAAACGGCTATGAACATCAGCAGATGTCCTTCCTAGGTGTGCATTTCATTGCTTGCAAAAGCTGAAAGAACGATGCTGGTCAAGGACATGCAAAAATATTTTTGAGTATTGATTTTTTTATAGTTTACTCGATTATCTTCATTTTCCGCAATCACTTTTTTTTTTTTTTTTGCTTCCCCATCTCCGGTTTTTGTGTATTTGACCCACTATAGCGCATCCACTGCATTACTGTGGGGGACATGGTCCCTTCTCCTTATTGAAATCCCGTGTCCCTCTTTCATCAGATTGAAATATCAAAAACTAAATTTGCACACAAAAAAAGTAGAGAAAAGGATTATTTTTAAAATTAAACCAAAGTTAGTCTAAAATGCATACTTAACACTAAAGTTTCCTGCAAGAAGGCGCACCGTTATCACCCCTTTTTTTGGCAGGTACAAAATGCCCCTCCTCTTGCAAAAGGGACCCCAGTTGGTATTTTTATATTTGAATAAAGATCCTTTTAAGACGAAGAGCTATATTCCCCTTCAATTCGTTTGCAAATTAATTTTGGGGCTCAGAATTTACTTTTATATTTCAACTTTCTTTTGTTGTGCTCTGAAAATTTTTAGATTTGTTTACAGGAAGGATGAAATTCATATGTTGTTCTAGTCAAATGTGGCAGAGGTAAACTGCAGTATGTGCTACGTTGAACTGTGAACCCTTTTGTTGACAATTTATTTACTTACTGTTTGCTAAATTATATTTTCAAAGTGGAGACATTCCAAGCCAAATCATCCAGGGGTCGACACCCAAGGTCGGCCGATTTTGATGAAACTAGGTGAGATTGTTATACCCATAGATATAAGAACAACTGTAAAGTTTTACCTCAATATATTGATTAATTTTTGAAATAGAACACTTTAAAGTTTTGCCAGAAATTTGCACTTCGACGCTGATCGCAAATCAAGCAATTGCACATACTTCTACATTTCTTATCGTAAAACAGTTATTTTTGAAGATAGAAGGTTAATTTTTTTTGCATTGTATTCAGTATTCTTTTGTGAATAGAAACATAGCATTAGATTTGGGATTTAAAGGTATTAAGGCAACTTAAAAAATCTTTGAAGAACAAAATTGAGTTGTATTTAATACAATGACTGGCGCTCAGAAACTGCTCAATTGCATTAAGAACGTATCTTTCGATTTTAAAATTAATTATACCATTAGAAACTAGATTAAAAATGCTTAAAAGTGGTACATTGAAATTGATGGGGTTTGGACTTTTCATTGAGTTAGAGCTGATCAAAGTTATGCCTTTGAAAAGTAACAAAATCTATTGTTCCTAATAACTTCAATTTTCAAAAAAATAATATTGGCTGCTCTTATAATGTTGATATACAGTGTATTTAATTTACATTCATATATATACATTGTACAAAGAGCTTTCCACCAAAACCGGGTGAAATCATAAAATATTCAGAAATATATTTACAGCAATTTTTGGAAAAAAAATAGAACCGACCTCAAATCATAAAATGCGCGAAAAAGTGAAAAATAAATATAAATTCTTTAAAAAACACCGATACGTGTATTGTATTTTGTAACCAATTACAATTGGTTACAAAATGAATCAGTTACAATTATTAATGGCCTAGATTTTGCAACAGTTTCAATGTAAAATAACGCATATGGTGTAAAGAGAATTGGACTATCATAATCTTGCACTGATTTCAAAAATTAGGTTTTAAAGTGGTATCGATGTTGTTAAGAATTAATTTATTTTTCAACAAAGGTACAGGATCTATGGCAAACTACCCTCGATCGAATTTATAAAAATCATGAAAATCAGTTCATCCGGTAAGATGGCACGAGTGGAGAAACCAAAAACAATCGGCATATACTGTATGAATGTTATATTATATTATTAATATACGTTTATATCAATTTGATAATTATTAGTTAATTAATATATATTTATATTACATTTAATTATGTTTATATCAAAGTATAACCTCCTTCCTTTGTGAAGTTGGTTAAAAATACATCACTTTTTTACAAAATGCTTATGCCATAGAAAGTTCTTCAGACAAGCATGAAACTACAAGTCTAGACTTTGAACCATGCAGTAGATTGAATATATGAAAGTCCAGCAGTAACATCACATATCAGTCGTTTTTTTTCAAAATTGGATCAATATCCATGAAAAATATTAATGAAAGCTGGAATATGTTCAAGGGGAAGGGTTAAAACTGTTCAAACTTGAAAGGAAACCTAGTTTTAGCCTGTTGAATAAGAGACATATAAATTTCAATCAATGTATTTAAATGGTTAACATTTTCAATCTACGATCTTAAGAGTAATGATCACTTCAATAATAGGCATCTTAAATATTATTCTAATAAAATCTATATATATATATATATATATATATATATATATATAACTTTCTTTTCAAGTTTATCTAACAAACATGACATTTTACGAAAAAAGAGTAATTTTTAAAAAAAACCTTTCTCATGCATTATTGCATATTATTTTGAACTATAGAAGATCTGGCCGATTTTGTAACTTCGATCAGTTACAACCAAACATACAGTTTTATTTTCCTGGTTTCATGCTTTTTTGAAGAACTTCCTACAGCATAAGCATTTTCTAAAAGAACGACTTATTTTTTGCTGTAAATATATCTCAGAATATTTTATGATTTCACTCGGTTTTGGTGGAAAGCCAAAACAACAATGTGTGTGTGTATATATATATATATATATATATATATATAGATAGATATGGATGAAAATTAAATACACTATATAAGAACATTATAAGAGCAGCCAATATTTTTTTTTTGGAAATTGAAGTTATTAGGAACAATAGATTTTGGTACTTTTCTAAGGCATAACTTTGATCAGCTCTAACTCAATAAAAAGTCCAAACCCGATCAATTTCAATGTACCACTTTGAAGCATTTTTAATCTAGTTTCTAATGGTATAATTAATTTTAAAATCGAAGAATACGTTCTTAATGCAATTGAGCAGTTTCTGAGCGCCAGTCATTGTATTAAATACAACTCAATTTTGTTCTTCAAAATTTTTTTAAGTTGCCTTAATACCTTTAAGACCCAAATCTAATGCTATATTTCTATTCACCAAAAAATACTGAACACAATGCAAAAAAAAATAACCTTCTATCTTCAAAAATAACTGTTTTACGATAAGAAATGTAGAATTATAGGTAATTGCTTGATTTGCGATCAGCGTCGAATTGCAAATTTCTGGCAAAACTTTAAAGTGTTCTATTTTAAAAACTAATCAATATATTGAGATAAAACTTTACAGTTGTTCTTATATCTATAGGTAGATATAGAACAATCTCACTAAGTTTCATCAAAATCGGCCGATCTCGGGTGTCAAACTTTGTCTCCGCTGGACGATTTCACTTGGAATGGCCCAGTGAGGTTCTCTGTTTTTTATTGGCAATCAAATTATGCAAGGAATACACAAATACTTGGGTAAAAAAGTAGGACTTATTTGGATGCAGTTCAAGATCCTGTTGTTTTTAATTATGTCATAGTCATGAAATAATTTTAAACAATGAAAGATAGCTTAAAGAGTACGCAGCAAATTATCTTTATTTTTTATGTGCATCTGAAATTTACAGATAAATTTTCTAAAACTTTTCAGGCTGGTGCCTCGGGTACGCTATCTACTTCATGCGGTGGTCACCAAGGAAATCGACTCCAAATGTGCACTTGAAGAAGTTTGGAAAAGTAATAAGACATGTAAGTTGGTTAGGTGATCTTTCCACTAATTTGTTAGTCATTTTAAGATGATATTTGAGCATTGCTATTACTTTATTCATGTCCTGTGTACATTATTCCTGTATTATGTTTACGGTATGATGTTTTCATTTCTGTTACAATAGCCAGTAGCAGGGGTGGATTAAGAAGTTTGGAGGCCCCTGGCGGAAAAATAAACGTGGGGCCTCCTAATCTTACTGTCCTAATTGTTGAATAAAAATTTTTGAAGTTGCAGTTAAGAAGACTAAAATTAAATTTGTTGAAATGAAATAATAAAACTAATAATTTCGTAAAATAATATTGTTAAGAAATGAAAACTATGCAGTACTTCTAAAAAAAAACATGGAAAATGAATAAATATATAAAACAATGCATAAATACAGATAAGAAGATAAGATTTAAATGTATCAGGTAAAGTTTTTTCGGGGAAGGGGGATACTCAATGTTCATATCTTTTCGGGTGGAGCTACATGGGGGCCTGGACTTTGAGAACCTCTGCTCTAACGTAGGTATGTCTTTATAACACATAAACATCAAATGCATGTATTTTTTCCCATACAGAAATGATCCCGACTCTTTTGGGCAAAGTCTTGAATGCTTACATCGAGACCTTGAATTTAAGTTTAAGCAAAAAACTCTCTTTCTGTATCTCTCTCTTTTACTCATATTAATTTGAATTCATTGTGCCTTTTTTAATTTCAGATCTCTTACGTGAATTTCTTGAATGGTTACCACAGGAGAAACATTTAGAAGTGGAGTGCAATTGGCCACCAAGCTACTAATAAAATTTGTAAAAAGGAAAAAAAAGATGTAAATCAATTGTAAATAAAATTTTATTTTTAAATCTTCAATTTTACATTGTGCACATTTTTTCAGTAAAAAATATTCTCAACATTTTAATTCATCACACTTTGGAATAAAATTATCCATTAGTAATGAAATTTGTAAATAGACAAGAGAGGCAATTGTTTTTTTACATCCTTTGAAAACAAAATATCAGGTTTTTAAAAATTGGTATAATATCCTTTTTCCTTTGTATTGCATAACATTTATTTCAATCTATCTTATAAAAATTAGGTGTAGATTTAAAGCCAAATGTTTTTGAGGTCAATCACGAACCTGCCTTATACCACAATTTACCATTTTAGGGTCATGCCACAGCATATTCAGGTCCTCCATACGGACCCTACCCAAATTTCCAATTTATTAGAACGGATCCTACACAAAATTCCAATTTATTAGAACGTACTGTTCACAAAATTCGATTCTATCAAAATGAACCCTTCCCAAAATTCAAGTCGATCAAAGCGGACCCTTCACTAAAATTTGAGCTACCAAATCGTACTTTTTTACAGAATTATTTAATAAGTAAGCGGACTCTTAAAAATGCCGGATCAACCCCTGCATGTCGTCACGATAAATGACTTAAATAATTTAAAATTTTAAGCATCTGTGCATAAACTTAATTTTTTAGCTTTGGGAGAATTTCTTGGAAGCATTTTTTTTTTTTTTTTTTTTGAAGAGGAATAAAGAAGGAGGGTAGTGTGACATATTTCAGGTCAGGCATGAAGCAAAATTCACACCTGTTCTTCATTATATTGCTTGCAATGTAAGTGACACATAGCCCAAAAAAAAAAGTGGAGGGGAGCTGGAGTAGAATCATTGCATGTGATCGTGTGAAACAGGTCTCTAAAATTATATTGCCCGACATGTTCGGGGCATGTAAAAATTCCGATCAGGCACGAGTTTTCTAACTTTACCCTTAATTAACTTAAAAATTACATGCCCGGCAGGGCATGTAATTTTTTAATATAATATTTCTTTCTAAAACTTTATTATTTCGTCTTTTATTGAAAAATCACCGCAATTGGTAATACAATTTTAATTTTGCAAATTTTGACTTGTAACGACTTATTAATATTTATTTGTAATGTAATATTTTACTGATTTACATTAACGTTAAAAGAATTCTTGATAAACATATAAAGCTGTTAATTTAATTTTTTTGTCATTAAAGCTATGCGACAAATGTGTTTATTAAAATCCAACAAAGCAACTTCTGGGCATGTAGCAATTTTGTTTGGGCATGTATTTTTGAGACAAACATTCCCGAAAGGGCATGTACAATTTTTAAGATTTTTCGAGCCCTGATGTGGATGTGAACCTAAACCAATGTCAGGACACTCAGAAATAGAACTCTCACTTTTGACGATTCTTCAATCGACAAGAAAACTCGCCATGTACAACGATTCTTTCCTCGCGCGATCACGTGACTTAAAAAAGTTACTAAACAAATTTCTCCAATTTGACGAAAGGTTTACTCTGAGCATTTTTCACGAAGCCTTTCGTCAAATACGGCGAAAATTTCGTGAGATTTGAGCATGCGTTTCTGAAATGGAAGCAGTCCAAATATTGCCCCTCCGATTTCAGGTGTAAAAATGTAAAATTGCGTTTTAGGTGTAAATTTATAATTGAACAACATTACCCTATTCCCTGTTGGTGCTGTTTGATCGTTTTCGCACATTAAAAAAAATACAGGCCCTAAATTATGAAACTCCTTTTATAATTCAACTGTTTTTAACATTTTTAACTTTACTTTATCAATCTCGGATTTTTTGTTAAATTTCAATGTTTGATTATTTGAGGTTTCAAATTTTGGTTAGATCAAGCTCATAAGAGGTAGCGATAAAAATGTTTTTTGAGAATCAACAATTAGCAAATTTTGCTCTTAAATTTAAAAAAATGGCAAGGGTAAAATATACTGTTTTTACAGACATTTGTCACGGGCCAGAATAAAATGTGCATTTTTAGCCTACTTTCCCGTAAAAGTAGTGTCGGTCGGTCTGTCCCCCCCCCCCCAAAAAAAAAAAAAAAAATTTTGAACGAATTGTCCGATTGAAAAAATTCTTTTTGCATTCGAAAGATCTCGGCGAAGACATCTCATTTCCATATTTTACTTTTTGATTTGAACAATTTTTTTTTCGATTTTGAACAGTTCAAAAAATTTTAACATTTCCCAGACAACCACTGATATCTCTGAGACATCCAAAAAAATCCAAAAAACATCCTGGATATCTGCTGGATATGTTGGATATCTCACAGACATCCACATATCTCAAAATCCTGGATTTGGATCTCCTGATATCCCTGAGATATCCAGATAGTAACGTGTTTTGGATATAGATATTGGGACATCCTGTGGATATCCAAAAACATCCAAGTCATGGATTTGGATTTCTGGATATCCCTGAGATATCCAGAATGTGACATGTTTGGGATATAGACATTTGGACATCCTATGGATATCCAGACTGTTACATGTATAAGATATAGATATTTGGATATCCTGTGGATGACTGTGAGATATCCTCCATGGATATCTCAGGTATGTCCAATTCATATCCCTGAGATGTTATTTGACTTTTGGATACTGTTAGGCTTATTTATATTCACTCTGCTGCTCAAAATTGTTATATTTAGAGATTTCGTGGTTAATTAAGGTAAGTAGTTTTTCTTAATTTTTTCTATTAAAACTGTGTGCTGAACTGAAAAAATTAACTGTAATTTTGATCAACTCACTTTCCGTGGTTTTTGGTGCATAGCTCAAAAGATCAAATAATATTGCTGCAATGCAATCGCATTGCTGGTGCGCAGTGTAGTCGGATCAGATTTTGTTGTTTGTATTAATATATTTTATATATTTTTGTGTTATAGTATGCTTATGATTATTGAAAGTAGTTCAGTTTTTTAATGATTATTATTTAATTACTTGATTTAATTGCTTTGTCGTAATTCCAGGGACATAATATTTTCTATTTTTACTTGCAGGGATATATAATTCATCAGTATTTTTAATCTCACGCGTGTAATTAATCCGTATTTTTAATTTCACCCATGTAGCTTTTATCATTTTAATTTCAGGGATATAATTTGTTTGTATTTTTAATTTCTGGTATATAATTTATCTGTATTTTAAATTTCAGGTGTATAATTTATCTGTATTTTTAACTTCTGGTATATAATTGCTCTGTTTTTTTAATTTCAGGCATATGTAGTTTTTAACAGTGTTTTTCATTTCATGTAAATTATTTCTACTGAATTCAGTAAGATTTGCTGGATAAAGCAATTTTCATGTCTTAAACTTGTCGTTTGGGTGAGGCAAGCAATTTTATTCTTTACAATTGGGATACAATTTCGAAGTTCATTCTTATTGGGTCTATTGTGTGATTATTGCTATTTGTCATTAGTTTGTGGGAAAATCATGCCTAAAACTAAAGTAAACAAGTGATTGCATTGGATAACTTATAAGAAAGTTAATGAATCTGTAACTGATGTGTCTATTATTGATTAGCAATCAACATCTAGTAATTTGACTGAGCAATATCATGATTGTAGTTCTAATGAAGCGTCAGGTTTTCCTTCTGATAGCTCGTATGAAAGTTCTGATAGGGAACTTTGCTTAGTGTCCGACTCTGTGTGAGGAAAGTTCTCGAAACCGTGTGTGTGAACAAAATATAAATTTGCTGAAAGACTCGTATAACTGGTCAGTTGAGAATAACATATCTCATACTGCAATTAATGGTTTATTAAAAACACTTAAGAAATATCTATTTGGGTCTGATTTACCAAGCGATGCACGGGGACTATTGCAAACCGCTAGGTCTGTAGCAATTAAAAGTGTCTCGTCTGGTATTTATCGCCACTTTGGTATTGAAAACGGAATAAAAAATATCATTCAAAATATTAAAGGTACAGTTCTAACACAATCAACAATTGAATTACTGGTAAATGTTGATGTATTTCCTATAGTTAAAAGTTCCAACAGTCAGTTATGGCCAATTTTAGGTCCGTTAAGCTATACTGTGAATTTTCCTTGTGTGTTCTCCATTGGTGTATTCCATTCCTATGAAAAACTCAAAAATCTTAATGAGTTTTTAAGTGATTTTGTGTGTGAAATGAAACATCTAATCGAAAATGGTATATCTATTGATGATAAAATGTGTAACATACATCTTAAAGGAATAATTTGTGATGCACCTGCTCGAGCTTTTGTATTATGCATTAAAAGCCATTCTGGGTATTTGAGTTGTAACAAATGTTTTGAAACTGGTATATTTTATAAAAATAGAACTTGCTTTCCTAATGTTAATTTCACTGAAAGAACTGATGTTGATTTTAGAAATAGGGATCCTGATGATGAACATCATAAATATGATTCTATACTGTTGGAGATAGATACTTTTTGCCTTGTTTCACATGTTCCATATGAGTATATGCATTTGATATGTTTAGGGGTCATGAAAAAGTTAATTAAGCTGTGGTTGAAAGATGATTTAAAATTTAGACTTGCTAATAATCAGGTAGAAAGTGTGTCAAAACAACTAGTAGAACTTAAAAACTTATTTCCCTAATGATTTCGCCCGAAAACCTCGTTCTTTAAAAGAATTTGAACAGTGGAAAGGAACAGAGTTTCGTCTGTTTTAGTTATACACGGGGCCAGTAGTTTTGTCAAATGTTTTACGTAAAGATCTGTATGAGCATTTTCTGCTTATGCATTGTGCAGTTAAAGTATTAGTTACTGAGCCTAACAGAGAGATGGTATCATATGCTCAGGCTTGGTTAAAGTGTTTTGTCCAAAGTTTTATACTCCTATATGGTAAACAACATGTATCTCGCAATGTTCATGGGCTATTGCATCTTTGTAAAGATGTGGAACATTTTGGCGCTCTAGACAATTTTAGTGCGTTTCAGCTTGAAAATTTTATGAAAGAGTTCATATGACTTGAACTCTCGAGTTTATTCTTTTAGCAACAAACAACTTTGCCCCTATCGCCGAAACATTTGGTGATGGGCAGCGGTGTAGTCCTGAACAAAAAATGTTGGGGGGACGCTCATACATACGAAGATAAGCAATTGAAATAAAAAAGTGGGAGACGCTTATGTTAAAATGTAAAATGTTTGGGGGGACGCTTGTATTAAAATAAAAAGGTAGGGGGACGTCGTCCCCCATCGACTACACCACTGGTGATGGGGATGTTTTACCGGTTAAGTTACCAGTAAAAAATATAGAGGAACTGCAATGCTTAGAAGGTGCGCTTTTGAAGCCAGAGATTTTCAATTATTTGGTATGCATTAGTTTCTTTTAAACCAAGGCTTTCAGTGTATCTTGAATTAATTTTTCTATGAATTTTTATAGATTAACTTTACGTCAAACTGTGGGGGCGTAACTGTAGACTCCACTGTAAAGCGGATCATGAGAAAATTCCTGACAGATGTAGTGGCACAGGAGTTCAGCTGGATGGGAGCGAAAGGAAAGGGTGTATTTTATAAGCTGCAGCTGACAAGAGTGATATTTGGTACTAATTTATGTGTATAAAATAATATAAATAATTTATATACATTAAAAATGAATACATAACTGTTGGATATACAATTATCATTAAAGTATTTTGAGCTTTATCTGTAGTGCTCTGATTGGTTTTTAAGTTTTTGTGAATGTAGCCGTCAAGGATTGTTTGAAGAATTTTCCTTGAAGTATGAACTAATGAAGTCATGATTTTATTGTGAAAACCTTGTAACAGCTACACATGTTCTGGAAGGAGAGGGGTGTGAAAATACATGTTCATTGTTTGGCTTTTTTGATTATCAAACAAAAAAGTTTTTGATTTTGTTTACCAAATTTCTTGTTGAGTAAATTCACAGTAATTTTTCACTTGTTAATTAAATTGCTATTGAAATGTAGTTTGCTATTTTATTTTTCTTATTTATTTAAATTCTGCCTTGCTACAGGTGTTTTTTTTTCTTCTGGGTAACAATCAACATTTTGTATTTAAATAAGTTTTTTTTTCTTTATCCATGTGCAGGTGTATATTTTGTGCGTAAATTGGACAAATGAGAAAATTCCTTTTACATTGTTATGAAGAGAAATTTGTTCTATGTATAAAAATTCATTCTTGAAAATTAATTTTTTAGATGCAACTAGACGGAATGAAACAGTAAGAAATGCTGCAATGGATGCAGCAGTGGAAACTGCAATAAAAAATTGGCTTCGCCATGCGAAAGCACGCCATATGAGAGTGGCTGCAGAAAATTCTGCCAACTCCCCATCCCTTTTGGGCAATACTATTGTGTAAATAAATCTATTTTGTATAAAATAATCTATTTTGTAATGTCTTCTGTATATCATTTTTGTGCCTTTTTAAAATAAAACAAAAAAAACGACTTATTTGTTCAGTTTATTTTTTTGTCTCGGAGAACAGCAGCCTACTCTTAATCATCTTTAAGTCAAAAGTAATACATTTTTGAGAAAAAATAATCCTCGTATTGCTCATTGAATACCACTTGTTTCTAATGAAATGTCCAGAGTTACATCAGTAAATTCAATCATAATTATATCTGAATTATACTGTACACAATTAAAAAGGAGTAAAGTTTAAATTAGTATGAAAATCGTGAATGTATGAAAATTGCGAGTAATTTTAAGTACTCGAAATTAATGCTCTAAATGGATGTAAAATTTTAAAAACTTGTCTCATCTTTCAGAAGTAGTTTTATGAAGGAATATTTTTTATATTTTTTAAGTACTCTGTTTTTTTTATGAGCTATTTAATACGGGTTCACAGAAAAAGATAAAAATGTTTTGTCAATGCTATATAATTTTTGTTACATTTCTTGCTTATATATGTAAAATATCAAAATGTGCTAAAGATTTATTGCATATGCATGAAGTGTATTGACCTGTAGCCTAATATATATCTCTAGTATTGAATATTCATTAAAAATTTTAATTGCTTAGTCATATTTTCCTAAAATGAAGATTTGAAAAGAAATTATAAATATTTTCAAAAGTAGTTATAGGAAAATAATGGCTATGTAATTATAATTTGTAATGGAGTAATTTACATTGCTCAAATATATGTTATGCTATAGGCTTTGTACTCTTTTTGCATATGTAATAAATCTGTAGCATATTCTGATGTTTTATAAATACCTATAAACCATTCATTTGAGACCTCCTATGGATATCCAAGCTATATCCCAATATCCAAGAGATGGATGTCTCTTGGATATCCTAGAGATAACCTTAGGACGTTAAGATGTCTATGGGATATCTGTTGGATGTTTTCAGGATATCTATGAGATATCTTGGATATCCATGGGATATCTAATACACGTCGCGATATCGCGACGTCTCAGGGAGATCCAATAGCTGCAACCTTTTTGACGTTCTGTTAATATTCAGCAGATATGTGGATGTCTCAGGGATATCTCATGGATGTGGTTATATCTACTCATCTTATCCGAGAGATATCCTATGGATGTAATTTGGAGATTCATGGCTGTCTGGGTTAGCGCCTATGGCCCAGACAACCACTGATATCTCTGAGACATCCAAAAAGATCCAAAAAACATCCTGGATATCTGCTGGATATGTTGGATATCTCACAGACATCCACATATCTCAAAATCCTGGATTTGGATCTCCTGATATCCCTGAGATATCCAGATAGTAACGTGTTTTGGATATAGATATTGGGACATCCTGTGGATATCCAAAAACATCCAAGTCATGGATTTGGATTTCTGGATATCCCTGAGATATCCAGAATGTGACATGTTTGGGATATAGACATTTGGACATCCTATGGATATCCAGACTGTTACATGTATAAGATATAGATATTTGGATATCCTGTGGATGACTGTGAGATATCCTCCATGGATATCTCAGGTATGTCCAATTCATATCCCTGAGATGTTATTTGACTTTTGGATACTGTTAGGCTTATTTATATTCACTCTGATGCTCAAAATTGTTATATTTAGAGATTTCGTGGTTAATTAAGGTAAATAGTTTTTCTTAATTTTGTCTGTTAAAACTGTGTGCTGAACTGAGAAAATTAACTGTAATTTTCATATTGCTGCAATGCAATCGCATCGCTGGTGAGCTGGTGAGTAGTGTAGTCGGATCAGATTTTGTTGTTTGTATTAATATATTTTTGTGTTATATTACCCTACTAGCACATATCGTTCAACGATATCGTAAAAATGAGAAATCTGATGTCGCGCGGACATCAGATCGCAATATCAAAACTGCGTCAAAACCGACAGATTTTTTTAGATAGACGCATGTCGTTTTTTGACATTGCGGCGACATCGTAAACGATATATGTCGTCACTTGAAAATCTAGACTTCTGATATTGCTCTATATCACTTATACGTCATCATTCGATATTGTTAACGACATTTCTCTATATAAGAAAACTGAAAACCATTATATTCTTCTGTATCACCTCACGTCATCGGTGTGACATTGAAAACTATCCCCTTACGTCATTTTATGTTATCGGCTTTTCATTCAGAAGCTTCGTACTAGATCTAATGTTTTGCTAACTGAAAAAAATTTATTCAACATTTTTTCAAAACCATTGACAGATAAAAAATTCTAAACCATTATAATGGTTTATAATTTTTTTACTATAATGTAATATTGACTTTCAATAGTTTGAATGTTGAATAAAAACAAATGACTTTCTTTTAAGAAAACACAATGAAACCTGTATGTATATGAAGCTCCTGAAAACTCATATCAGGCGATACTAAAACCACTTTTATATGCATAAGTCTTTGAGTATATTGGAAAAATTGTACCTGAAATTCTAATCAAAATTCATAGTTAAACAGCAACTTCAAGCACTATTAAATAAAAAATTAACTTTATCTGAAATTTCAACCTTTAGTTTTATTCCAGTATCCAGTCACGAAAATTGTTAAATCATTTCAAATCTTGATTTAAATCCAATTATTCAATTATTGTGTGTGTTGAGTCTTTCTTTTTCATCATGTATCATCAAACCTTCAAAGTGAAGTGTTCACATTAGAATACTTATAAGTTACTTCATCAAACAGTACAATTTGAGTACATTTAAATTTCCTATTTAATTTAACAAGTCTTTAAGTGTCATAAAAACACCTGAAATTCTCCTCAAAATTTTTGGTTATATGAAATTCTAATTTAAACCTCTCAGTTCAAAATTTATATATTCCACACATATATGGAGAAAAAAAAACAGACACAATTTTAAAGTCAAGGTGAGGGAACATTTCTCCTGTCCCAAAATGGGACAAGAGAAATGCTCCCTCACCTTGATTAAAAAAGAAAAAATCCTGCATCTAAAAAACTTGGTTGTTCATTCTGTGTTAAGATTTGCCTGTTATTCAGCCTGCATTACACCTTTAAATTGCTGCATTCCTTTTCATTAAAATACTAATGAATTATTCCATTAAATACTAAATTTTCATGATATTTACAAAATTCATATTTCGGCTTTCACAGTTTTAATGGAAGGATTTTGCTAATTATTATAGTAAAACATTTAGGCTTGTGAACGGGGTTCGAAATCAGGATCTAAAAGTTAGGCACCACTGGCACCTAACTTATTTCTTTTAGTTGCCAAAAATGTCCTGCTAGGTGTCATCGTTAAATAATTCAAATTTCTTGGGCAGATATATTAACTGATAACTATTAAGACAGTTGTGCAACTGTTCGCAAAAATATGGCAAAACATCACAACTTTAATGAGAAAATTATTGATAAGTAAGAGAGAAAAATGTTCAAATATCAATTTCTGTTAGTAACTGTTGGGAAGTTGGTCATTCTACTAAATCACTTACAAATGAGTAAAAATTCACAATTCAAAATTTGAAGGTCAAGAAGATACCGTAATCTTCACAGGTATCGCAAAAACTCAAAATACCGAAGATTAGATGAAATTTGCTCAGAAAAATGTAATTGTATAAAGTAATATATTTAAAAAATAAATAAATACATTTTAAAAAATGACGGTGAAAAATGGGTCGTCAAACTAAAAGTTTTATGAAAGGTTAGATGTCAAAAGTGACGATTGGATGTGAAGTCCCAGCCATCAGAACTAATTTTTTAGCTGCAAAAAACGACTAACAACCGCTAATTTCGAACCTTGCTTGTGAATACATTATTTCTCTAATTAATGCAACAAAAGGGGCCTTAACTAAGGATTTAAATTCATGCTCAGAATGTTTTTTTAATATACACTTTAATTACTTATAAAGAAGGAATACATATAAAGAATATATATAAATTTTATTAAAATTTCACTTTTCTAAAAATAAATTTACAATAATTTAATTTACATAACATGATCTTCCACCATATGGCAGGTATCAGTTTTTTCTTAATAATCAGCTGAAAATTAAAAATTTTAAATATAAACAAAACATTAGGAAAAAAGAGCCAAATTCATTGCAATTATGCGAAATAATATGTCTTAAAATATAAACCTGATGCAAAAAGAAATAAGAAAGACATGTGCAAATGTAAGAAATAACAATTTAGAAAAATAATACTAATTTATTTTTCCTACGGATAAGGATGGCAAGTTACTGTCAAAGCGGCATGGTTATGATTCGTTAAAATTAGCCAAATTAGGGCCAATAACCGACAGAAACTGCGGAAATGACTTAATAATATTATAAAATTGAGCAGTTAAAGAATAACTCAAGTAACGAAAATGCCAACTAAAAACAATTGCTAAGACATTAAACTATTAATTTCAAATTAGTTTTTTACTACAGTGAAACCTCTTTGAGCGACCACCCTGACGTTCCGTGAAAATTTGGCCGCTCTGAAGAGTTAACAATTAATAAGGTACAGTTTTATGTAATATGAAATAATAAACAAGTCTTACACATATTTCTAATTGAATTTTGAGATTTATCTAAAGAGATATTTATAACTTAATTCAAGAAATTTTTTACATTTACAAAAAATTATAGAATTTGAGACTGTACTAAGTTTTAACATTTATCGGAAATGATAATGTTTTCAAGTTCGTTTTTCAGTTTAAAAAGTAAGTCTCTAGCTGATTTGTTTTCCATTGCGTCAGAAGTTCCAATGACTTTGTCTATTTTTTCCAAAGTCTGTTAAGTTGAAAGTTTAGCTTGCTCACTATCACAAAACATGTCGGAAAATTCCTCGTCAGAGGCGGAATTAGCGCCTCAAAGGCACAAAAATTCATTTGTAAAATCACCGATACAAAAATTGATTAGTAAATTTAAGAAGGGAGTGAGTATATTTTTCTGCAAGAATGCGATGGACGAACCCACGCATTCTTGCAGAAGGGGATTGGGTGGCCGTTGCTAAGGGTTATTTTAACATTAAACCTACGGGCCAAAAATTCCGTGGAATGAAAAAGCGGCCGTTAGGACGGGTGACCGCTATTCATAGGTGGCCGCTCGGAAAGGTTTCACTGTATTTATCTCGCTTAACAGCCGGATAATCTGCTGAATATTAAACCATTTTTCAATTCTGAAAGAAATTACAAAATGAACAATGTCAGTGTTCTATACTAGAGGTTCCCACATTTAAAACAAGCTAACCCACTCTTTTTAAGCTCAGTTTCTGGCAACCAACTAAAGCAGCAGCCTACTTCTCTACTTCACATCCTCCACACTGTTAGCTCAAGGCTTTAGGGCTGCCTTCCCACAGGCACAGGTAAGTGAAGTCCGACGAAGGCTCGTATAGGTCTGAGATAGGTTTGCTGGGCTTTATGCGTACAATCCCGCCAGTTTAGCCTAACTACCTCTTGCTGTGTGGACCTGGCCCTCCTAGATACCCCGATCTTAAGGAGTATCCTTGAAAGGTTGTGGTTCCTTGTAAAAAATGGGGTTAGTAATACATACATAAATTAATTTAACTTAACTACTGCATATATGAACTACAGCATGAATTTAACTACTGCATAAACATGCACTAGGCTACCCCTTCCATATTGGGTATAGGTATTTGACCTGTCCCAATTTTTTGGGTAACCTCTCTGAAAAGAAGAAATAATTGATTAAATCTGCCGCCATCTTCAGTGGGAATCGCTGGTGTCCACGGTTTAAAATGATGTCCAACCCGGCTACCTGTAATTAAAAATAGGTTGTCATGAGTTAGCTAAAAAAATAAACAGTAGTTATCTTTTTTTTTTACTTATTAACAATTAACATCCTCAAATTACTTGATTTAATTGCTTTGTCGTAATTCCAGGGACATAATATTTCCCTATTTTTACTTGCAGGGATATATAATTCATCAGTATTTTTAATCTCACACGTGTAATTAATCCGTATTTTTAATTTCACCCATGTAGCTTTTATCATTTTAATTTCAGGGATATAATTTGTTTGTATTTTTAATTTCTGGTATATAATTTATCTGTATTTTAAATTTCAGGTGTATAATTTATCTGTATTTTTAACTTCAGGTATATAATTGCTCTGTTTTTTTAATTTCAGGCATATGTAGTTTTTAACAGTATTTTTCATTTCATGTAAATTATTTCTACTGAATTCAGTAAGATTTGTTGGATAAAGCAATTTTCATGTCTTAAACTTGTCGTTTGGGTGAGGCAAGCAATTTTATTCTTTACAATTGGGATACAATTTAGAATTTCATTCTTATTGGGTCTATTGTGTGATTATTGCTATTTGTCATTAGTTTGTGGGAAAATCATGCCTAAAACTAAAGTAAACAAGTGATTGCATTGGATAACTTATAAGAAAGTTAATGAATCTGTAAATGATGTGTCTATTATTGATTAGCAATCAACATCTAGTAATTTGACTGAGCAATATCATGATTGTAGTTCTAATGAAGCGTCAGGTTTTCCTTCTGATAGCTCGTATGAAAGTTCTGATAGGGAACTTTGCTTAGTGTCCGACTCTGTGTGAGGAAAGTTCTCGAAACCGTGTGTGTGAACAAAATCTAAATTTGCTGAAAGACTCGTCTAACTGGTCAGTTGAGAATAACATATCTCATACTGCAATTAATGGTTTATTAAAAACACTTAAGAAATATCTATTTGGGTCTGATTTACCAAGCGATGCACGGGGACTATTGCAAACCGCTAGGTCTGTAGCAATTAAAAGTGTCTCGTCTGGTATTTATGGCCACTTTGGTATTGAAAACGGAATAAAAAATATCATTCAAAATATTAAAGGTACAGTTCTAACACAATCAACAATTGAATTACTGGTAAATGTTGATGTATTTCCTATAGTTAAAAGTTCCAACAGTCAGTTATGGCCAATTTTAGGTCCATTAAGCTATACTGTGAATTTTCCTTGTGTGTTCTCCATTGGTGTATTCCATTCCTATGAAAAACTCAAAAATCGTAATGAGTTTTTAAGTGATTTTGTGTGTGAAATGAAACATCTAATCGAAAATGGTATATCTATTGATGGTAAAATGTGTAACATACATCTTAAAGGAATAATTTGTGATGCACCTGCTCGAGCTTTTGTATTATGCATTAAAAGCCATTCTGGGTATTTGAGTTGTAACAAATGTTTTGAAACTGGTATATTTTATAAAAATAGAATTTGCTTTCCTAATGTTAATTTCACTGAAAGAACTGATGTTGATTTTAGAAATAGGGATCCTGATGATGAACATCATAAATATGATTCTATACTGTTGGAGATAGATACTTTTTGCCTTGTTTCACATGTTCCATATGAGTATATGCATTTGATATGTTTAGGGGTCATGAAAAGTTAATTAAGCTGTGGTTGAAAGATGATTTAAAATTTAGACTTGCTAATAATCAGGTAGAAAGTGTGTCAAAACAACTAGAACTTAAAAACTTATTTCCCTAATGATTTCGCCCGAAAACCTCGTTCTTTAAAAGAATTTGAACGTTGGAAAGGAACAGAGTTTCGTCTGTTTTTGTTATACACTGGGCCAGTAGTTTTGTCAAATGTTTTACGTAAAGATCTGTGTGAGCATTTTCTGCTTATGCATTGTGCAGTTAAAGTATTAGTTACTGAGCCTAACAGAGAGATGGTATCATATGCTCAGGCTTGGTTAAAGTGTTTTGTCCAAAGTTTTATACTCCTATATGGTAAACAACATGTATCTCACAATGTTCATGGGTTATTGCATCTTTGTAAAGATGTGGAACATTTTGGCGCTCTAGACAATTTTAGTGCATTTCAGCTTGAAAATTTTATGAAAGAGTTCATATGACTTGAACTCTCGAGTTTATTCTTTTAGCAACAAACAACTTTGCCCCTATCGCCGAAACATTTGGTGATGGGCAGCGGTGTAGTCCTGAACAAAAAATGTTGGGGGGACGCTCATACATACGAAGATAAGCAATTGAAATAAAAAAGTGGGAGACGCTTATGTTAAAATGTAAAATGTTTGGGGGGATGCTTGTATTAAAATAAAAAGGTAGGGGGACGCCGTCCCCCCTCGACTACACCACTGGTGATGGGGATGTTTTACCGGTTAAGTTACCAGTAAAAAATATAGAGGAACTGCAATGCTTAGAAGGTGCGCTTTTGAAGCCAGAGATTTTCAATTATTTGGTATGCATTAGTTTCTTTTAAACCAAGGCTTTCAGTGTATCTTGAATTAATTTTTCTATGAATTTTTATAGATTAACTTTACGTCAAACTGTGGGGGCGTAACTGTAGACTCCACTGTAAAGCGGATCATGAGAAAACTCCTGACAGATGTAGTGGCACAGGAGTTCAGCTGGATGGGAGCGAAAGGAAAGGGTGTATTTTATAAGCTGCAGCTGACAAGAGTGATATTTGGTAAATTTATATGTATAAAATAATATAAATAATTTATATACATTAAAAATGAATACATAACTGTTGGATATACAATTATCATTAAAGTATTTTGAGCTTTATCTGTAGTGCTCTGATTGGTTTTCAAGTTTTTGTGAATGTAGCCGTCAAGGATTGTTTGAAGAATTTTCCTTGAAGTATGAACTAATGAAGTCATGATTTTATTGTGAAAACCTTGTAACAGCTACACATGTTCTGGAAGGAGAGGGGTGTGAAAATACATGTTCATTGTTTGGCTTTTTTGATTATCAAACAAAGTTTTTGATTTTGTGTACCAAATTTCTTGTTGAGTAAATTCACAGTAATTTTTCACTTGTTAATTAAATTGCTATGGAAATGTAGTTTGCTATTTTATTTTTCTTATTTATTTAAATTCTGCCTTGCTACAGGTGTTTTTTTTTCTTCTGGGTAACAATCAACATTTTGTATTTAAATAAGTTTTTTTTTCTTTATCCATGTGCAGGTGTATATTTTGTGCGTAAATTGGACAAATGAGAAAATTCCTTTTACATTGTTATGAAGAGAAATTTGTTCTATCCCAGACAACCACTGATATCTCTGAGACATCCAAAAAGATCCAAAAAACATCCTGGATATCTGCTGGATATGTTGGATATCTCACAGACATCCACATATCTCAAAATCCTGGATTTGGATCTCGTGATATCCCTGAGATATCCAGATAGTAACGTGTTTTGGATATAGATATTGGGACATCCTGTGGATATCCAAAAACATCCAAGTCATGGATTTGGATTTCTGGATATCCCTGAGATATCCAGAATGTGACATGTTTGGGATATAGACATTTGGACATCCTATGGATATCCAGGCTGTTACATGTATAAGATATAGATATTTGGATATCCTGTGGATGACTGTGAGATATCCTCCATGGATATCTCAGGTATGTCCAATTCATATCCCTGAGATGTTATTTGACTTTTGGATACTGTTAGGCTTATTTATATTCACTCTGCTGCTCAAAATTGTTATATTTAGAGATTTCGTGGTTAATTAAGGTAAATAGTTTTTCTTAATTTTTTCTATTAAAACTGTGTGCTGAACTGAAAAAATTAACTGTAATTTTGATCAACTTACTTTCCGTGGTTTTTGGTGCATAGCTCAAAAGATCAAATAATATTGCTGCAATGCAATCGCATCGCTGGTGAGCGGTGTAGTCGGATCAGATTTTGTTGTTTGTATTAATATATTTTATATATTTTTGTGTTATATTATGCTTTTGATTATTGAAAGTATTTCAGTTTTTTAATGATTATTATTTAATTACTTGATTTAATTGCTTTGTCGTAATTCCAGGGACATAATATTTCCCTATTTTTACTTGCAGGGATATATAATTCATCAGTATTTTTAATCTCACGCGTGTAATTAATCCGTATTTTTAATTTCACCCATGTAGCTTTTATCATTTTAATTTCAGGGATATAATTTGTTTGTATTTTTAATTTCTGGTATATAATTTATCTGTATTTTAAATTTGAGGTGTATAATTTATCTGTATTTTTAACTTCTGGTATATAATTGCTCTGTTTTTTTAATTTCAGGCATATGTAGTTTTTAACAGTGTTTTTCATTTCATGTAAATTATTTCTACTGAATTCAGTAAGATTTGCTGGATAAAGCAATTTTCATGTCTTAAACTTGTCGTTTGGGTGAGGCAAGCAATTTTATTCTTTACAATTGGGATACAATTTAGAAGTTCATTCTTATTGGGTCTATTGTGTGATTATTGCTATTTGTCATTAGTTTGTGGGAAAATCCTGCCTAAAACTAAAGTAAACAAGTGATTGCATTGAATAACTTATAAGAAAGTTAATGAATCTGTAAATGATGTGTCTATTATTGATTAGCAATCAACATCTAGTAATTTGACTGAGCAATATCATGATTGTAGTTCTAATGAAGCGTCAGGTTTTCCTTCTGATAGCTCGTATGAAAGTTCTGATAGGGAACTTTGCTTAGTGTCCGACTTTGTGTGAGGAAAGTTCTCGAAACCGTGTGTGTGAACAAAATCTAAATTTGCTGAAAGACTCGTCTAACTGGTCAGTTGAGAATAACATATCTCATACTGCAATTAATGGTTTATTAAAAACACTTAAGAAATATCCATTTGGGTCTGATCTACCAAGCGATGCACGGGGACTATTGCAAACCGCTAGGTCTGTAGCAATGAAAAGTGTCTCGTCTGGTATTTATCGCCACTTTGGTATTGAAAACGGAATAAAAAATATCATTCAAAATATTAAAGGTACAGTTGTAACACAATCAACAATTGAATTACTGGTAAATGTTGATGTATTTCCTATAGTTAAAAGTTCCAACAGTCGGTTATGGCCAATTTTAGGTCCGTTAAGCTATACTGTGAATTTTCCTTGTGTGTTCTCCATTGGTGTATTCCATTCCTATGAAAAACTCGAAAATCGTAATGAGTTTTTAAGTGATTTTGTGTGTGAAATGAAACATCTAATCGAAAATGGTATATCTATTGATGGTAAAATGTGTAACATACATCTTAAAGGAATAATTTGTGATGCACCTGCTCGAGCTTTTGTATTATGCATTAAAAGCCATTCTGGGTATTCGAGTTGTAACAAATGTTTTGAAACTGGTATATTTTATAAAAATAGAATTTGCTTTCCTAATGTTAATTTCACTGAAAGAACTGATGTTGATTTTAGAAATAGGGATCCTGATGATGAACATCATAAATATGATTCTATCAGGGTTGTTTGGTTTAAACCATGGTTTAAACCAAGGTTTAAACCAAATGGTTTTTTTAAAAAAACCACTTGGTTTAAACCAAATCTTTTTTCATTTATTTTGCACATCATTAAAAATTGTAAAATCCAATTTATGAAGACATTGCAAGCACAACAATGGATAATTAATGAATATGTACATAACAAACTTTTTTTTAATCAGTGCAAATTTTTCTCATCTCCTATCTACATGTCAGACTATTTGGGTTTTTCTAAACTTAGCTCTGAAAAAGCTAATTTGAGAAAAGCTCTTCTCAGTCATTATAAAAATTAAATGATATTGCAATTGTAATTCCTGGAGTTAAAAAATATATATTAGAAATAATAAAATATCTTCATAATAACCTAGTTGCAAATGTATGTTACAGATAACACTTAAAAAAAAAAAAAAAAAAAACTTTTTTCATTCATTTTACACATTACAAAAAATTGCAAAATCCAATTTATGCAGACATTACAAGCACAACATTAGATAAATAATGAATTACTGAATTTGTAAATTAACAACTTTTTTTTTTCTAATCAGTGCATTTTTTTCCCTAAATTATTCTCTTATTTAAAAAAAAATATATTTAATCTTTAATCAGGAAAAATGAAGTTTGCCCATTGTATTACTTTTATAAAATTGCTTTTGCTTTTATAAATATATTTAATCAAGAAAAATAAAGTTTGTATTTAAAAAAAAAAAAAAAACTAATGCTGTTAATTTCTAAGCCAATGTTGCTGATTTATATAAGTGTTATCATTGCTAAATCCAGTAAGTGTAAAATATATCTATAGTAAAAGACGTGTAATCATTTGTTGATATTAATGATACTGTAAATGAACACACATTATTTTTAATATATCTTTCATTTTTGCTTATTTTTTATTGATTTAGTAAAATATGCTTTTGTTAAAACTCAACCCGCAAAATAATTATTTCTTTAATAATTTGCTGAAAGGTCTGTATAAATAGAGTATTGTAATATGTTAATACAATAAAACCTGTAAAGTTAACCACCTAAATTGACCACTTTTGGTCAGTAACGAAATTAGCCCTATATTATTTAATGTAGGGAAACCTTTGTTACTCGACCACGTATGTACGCCAAATTTGGGTGGGAGCATTATAAAAAAAAACCTTTGTAAGTTGGCTGTCCTAATTATTACTCTATTTATTTGTTTATCTATTTTTACAAATATGAAAAGAAACTTAAATAAATTCTCCAGGACAATATTTTTTATGCTATAATGTTAGACCAGTATTTGTCTGGATGGATGAAACATCAATAAATATAAAGTTTCCCTAAACCTCTGTGTAAGTTAAGCATCCGAGAAAACCACTATGAGCACTCTTTTGCTTTCTAAATAAGTTTCTTATTTTTCTTCTAATTGATCTAGCCATTTCAAAAAATTATGTATTTTTAGGGAATATTTTCTATTAAATAAGTAACTCACATAATTAATAAGATATTTATCATTATGTTAACTAAGTGCTTTAATTTTAAAGTTGTATAGGATACATTGTAAGTCACTCAGATTAAATTTATCTACTGATATTTTAGGTAATTTCGAAAAAAAAAGCCAATTACTAATTTTAAAGAAAAGTGTTTACATGAAGTTATATTTTAATTAGTCTCAAATGAATAAACACATTGTGTAAGAAATGACAAAAAAAATCTCCACTCTATAAGTTGACCTCTAAAGTGCTGCACCGTAAATACGCATTTCACTATAGGTAACTTTCTGAAAAAATAAAAGCTACATCTAGAAGGTTTTTTCTTTATCCATGTGCAGGTGTATATTTTGTGCGTAAATTGGACAAATGAGAAAATTCCTTTTACATTGTTATGAAGAGAAATTTGTTCTATGTATAAAAATTCATTCTTGAAAATTAATTTTTTAGATGCAACTAGACGGAATGAAACAGTAAGAAATGCTGCAATGGATGCAGCAGTGGAAACTGCAATAAAAAATTGGCTTCGCCATGCGAAAGCACGCCATATGAGAGTGGCTGCAGAAAATTCTGCCAACTCCCCATCCCTTTCGGGCAATACTATTGTGTAAATAAATCTATTTTGTATAAAATAATCTATTTTGTAATGTCTTCTGTATATCATTTTTCTGCCTTTTTAAAATAAAACAAAAAAAACGACTTATTTGTTCAGTTTATTTTTTTGTCTCGGAGAACAGCAGCCTACTCTTAATCATCTTTAAGTCAAAAGTAATACATGTTTGAGAAAAAATAATCCTCGTATTGCTCATTGAATACCACTTGTTTCTAATGAAATGTCCAGAGTTACATCAGTAAATTCAATCATAATTATATCTGAATTATACTGTACACAATTAAAAAGGAGTAAAGTTTAAATTAGTATGAAAATCGTGAATGTATGAAAATTGCGAGTAATTTTAAGTACTCGAAATTAATACTCTAAATGGATGTAAAATTTTAAAAACTTGTCTCATCTTTCAGAAGTAGTTTTATGAAGGAAATATTTTTTAAGTACTCTGTTTTTTTTTTTATGAGCTATTTAATACGGGTTCACAGAAAAAGATAAAAATGTTTTGTCAATACTATATAATTTTTGTTACATTTCTTGCTTATATATAAAATATAAAATGTGCTAAAGTTTATTCATATGCATGAAGTTATTGCTGTAGTAATATATATCTGTATAAATATAAAATTTAATTGTTAGTCATATTTCCTAAAATGAAGATTTAAAAGAATATTATTTTCAAAAGTAGTTATAGGAAAATAATTATGTAATTAAATTTGTAATGGAGTAATTTACGCCAAATATATGTTATGCTATAGGCTTTGTACCTTTTGCATATGTAATAAATCTTAGCTATTTATGTTTTATAAATTATAAAATTCATTTGAGACTCCTATGGATATCCAGCTATATCCAATATCCAAGAATGATGTCCTTGGATATCCTGAGAGAAATACTTAAGAAGTTTCCAAACTTGGAAATGTTAATCTCCGGATATCTATGAGATACCTGGATATCCATGGGATATCTAATAGTCTCTGTTTGATCGCGACGTCTCAGGGAGATCCAATTGCTGCAACCTTTTTTGACGATCAAATATTCAGAATATATATGAAAATGCTTTAATTTTAGTTATATCTATCATTTATCAAGAGATATTCTACGGTTAATTTGGAATTTCATGGGCATTTATTTATAAAAATTCATTCTTGAAAATTAATTTTTTAGATGCAACTAGACGGAATGAAACAGTAAGAAATGCTGCAATGGATGCAGCAGTGGAAACTGAATAAAAAATTGGCTTCGCCATGCGAAAGCACGCAATATGAGAGTGGCTGCAGAAAATTCTGCCAACTCCCCATCCCTTTTGGGCAATACTATTGTGTAAATAAATCTATTTTGTATAAAATAATCTATTTTGTAATGTCTTCTGTATATCATTTTTGTGCCTTTTTAAAATAAAACAAAAAAAACGACTTATTTGTTCAGTTTATTTTTTTGTCTCGGAGAACAGCAGCCTACTCTTAATCATCTTTAAGTCAAAAGTAATACATGTTTGAGAAAAAATAATCCTCGTATTGCTCATTGAATACCACTTGTTTCTAATGAAATTCCAGAGTTACATCAGTAAATTCAATCATAATTATATCTGAATTATACTGTACACAATTAAAAAGGAGTAAAGTTTAAATTAGTATGAAAATCGTGAATGTATGAAAATTGCGAGTAATTTTAAGTACTCGAAATTAATGCTCTAAATGGATGTAAAATTTTAAAAACTTGTCTCATCTTTCAGAAGTAGTTTTATGAAGGAAATATTTTTTAAGTACTCTGTTTTTTTTTTTATGAGCTATTTAATACGGGTTCACAGAAAAAGATAAAAATGTTTTGTCAATACTATATAATTTTTGTTACATTTCTTGCTTATATATAAAATATCAAAATGTGCTAAAGATTTATTGCATATGCATGAAGTGTATTGACCTGTAGCCTAATATATATCTCTAGTATTGAATATTCATTAAAAAATTTAATTGCTTAGTCATATTTTCCTAAAATGAAGATTTGAAAAGAAATTATAAATATTTTCAAAAGTAGTTATAGGAAAATAATGGCTATGTAATTATAATTTGTAATGGAGTAATTTACATTGCTCAAATATATGTTATGCTATAGGCTTTGTACTCTTTTTGCATATGTAATAAATCTGTAGCATATTCTGATGTTTTATAAATACCTATAAACCATTCATTTGAGACCTCCTATGGATATCCAAGCTATATCCCAATATCCAAGAGATGGATGTCTCTTGGATATCCTAGAGATAACCTTAGGACGTTAAGATGTCTATGGGATATCTGTTGGATGTTTTCAGGATATCTATGGGATATCCTGGATATCTAATACACGTCGCGATATCGCGACGTCTCAGGGAGGTCCAATAGCTGCAACCTTTTTGACGTTCTGTGGATATTCAGCAGATATGTGGATGTCTCAGGGATATCTCATGGATGTGGTTATATCTACTCATCTTATCCAAGAGATATCCTATGGATGTAATTTGGAGATTCATGGCTGTCTGGGGGGTGAAAATGAAGCAAATTATGTAAACTCTGGGTACAAGATCCAAGTTTCCATGAACAAGCTTACTGGAAGAAGTTCTTGGCGTGAAATATTGATTTGAACAATTTTTGTTCATTTTTGAACAGTTCAAAAAAAAAAAAAATTAACATAGCGCCTACAGGGAAAAATCAATCCTATATAATTCCTGATCTAACGGACCAATTTGCTTGGAACAAACTTTACCGGAAAGCTCTTTAAAGAGCTTTCCGATAAACTTTGTTCATAAATCAAAAATCAAAAATTTCATCGTAAATTTATGATGTAGAGCATGTACAAATAGAAAGTTTGATTTTATCAAAATTTAACGTGTAATATATATTAATGCAAAAATGAAAATCGATGAAGTGTTGATGCATCCTTTGTGAAACTAAATAGTTTAAATATTATTTAATTTCTTTGAGATAAAAACTATTGTTTGTTACTTAAAACGATGTCAATATTTATGGCCAACGCGCCCCTACGAACGACGCGCCCTGAGGCGGGCGCCTCACCGCCTCAGCCTAGCGCCGGCCCTACTAATGAGTGCCTATTTTGGATATTAAATAAGTTAGGAAGCTCAGCGTCCTCCCTGGAAATTGAAGGTAAGGGGACGCTTGAGTGAAAATAAAGAGGTGGGGGGACGCTCGCCCCCCCCCTCGACACCACTGGTACAAATAAGGCTGGAACAGAACATACTTTTAATGGTTGCAACAAGAGAAACAGTTGAAAAAACAGTACAACGGCGAGAACAAAATAGACTTTTAATGGCCGCAGCAAGTCAAAACGAAACAGCTGGAGATACATTACAAAGGCAACAAGAAGTTCCGTCTAGAACTATACGAGCCTACTTTCCCGTATTCACCAACTTGAAATTTATAATCTAGCTAACTCTCCCTCTCTTCCTCATTTAACTTTAGTTCTTAATTACTTCAAATATGCCTTTTTCAACGGTTAATACATATTCATTCACTCACTCATTCTTTCATTTATTCAGTCATTCCCCAGACAGCCATGAATCTCCAAATTACATCCATAGGATATCTCTTGGATAAGATGAGTAGATATAACCACATCCATGAGATATCCCTGAGACATCCACATATCTGCTGAATATCCACAGAACGTCAAAAAGGTTGCAGCTATTGGATCTCCCTGAGACGTCGCGATATCGCGACGTCTATTAGATATCCCATGGATATCCAGGATATCTCATAGATATCCTGAAAACATCCAACAGATATCCCATAGACATCTTAACGTCCTAAGGTTATCTCTAGGATATCCAAGAGACATCCATCTCTTGGATATTGGGATATAGCTTGGATATCCATAGGAGGTCTCAAATGAATGGTTTATAGGTATTTATAAAACATCAGAATATGCTATAGATTTATTACATATGCAAAAAGAGTACAAAGCCTATAGCATAACATATATTTGAGCAATGTAAATTACTCCATTACAAATTATAATTACATAGCCATTATTTTCCTATAACTACTTTTGAAAATATTTATAATTTCTTTTCAAATCTTCATTTTAGGAAAATATGACTAAGCAATTAAAATTTTTAATGAATATTCAATACTAGAGATATATATTAGGCTACAGGTCAATACACTTCATGCATATGCAATAAATCTTTAGCACATTTTTATATTTTACATATATAAGCAAGAAATGTAAAAAAAATTATATAGCATTGACAAAACATTTTTATCTTTTTCTGTGAACCCGTATTAAATAGCTCATAAAAAAAAAACAGAGTACTTAAAAAATATTCCTTCATAAAACTACTTCTGAAAGATGAGACAAGTTTTTAAAATTTTACATCCATTTAGAGCATTAATTTCGAGTACTTAAAATTACTCGCAATTTTCATACATTCACGATTTTCATACTAATTTAAACTTTACTCCTTTTTAATTGTGTACAGTATAATTCAGATATAATTATGATTGAATTTACTGATGTAACTCTGGACATTTCATTAGAAACAAGTGGTATTCAATGAGCAATACGAGGATTATTTTTTCTCAAAAATGTATTACTTTTGACTTAAAGATGATTAAGAGTAGGCTGCTGTTCTCCGAGACAAAAAAATAAACTGAACAAATAAGTCGTTTTTTTTGTTTTATTTTAAGAAGGCACAAAAATGATATACAGAAGACATTACAAAATAGATTATTTTATACAAAATAGATTTATTTACACAATAGTATTGCCCAAAAGGGATGGGGAGTTGGCAGAATTTTCTGCAGCCACTCTCATATTGCGTGCTTTCGCATGGCGAAGCCAATTTTTTATTGCAGTTTCCACTGCTGCATCCATTGCAGCATTTCTTACTGTTTCATTCCGTCTAGTTGCATCTAAAAAATTAATTTTCAAGAATGAATTTTTATACATAGAACAAATTTCTCTTCATAACAATGTAAAAGGAATTTTCTCATTTGTCCAATTTACGCACAAAATATACACCTGCACATGGATAAAGAAAAAAAAACTTATTTAAATACAAAATGTTGATTGTTACCCAGAAGAAAAAAAAACACCTGTAGCAAGGCAGAATTTAAATAAATAAGAAAAATAAAATAGCAAACTACATTTCAATAGCAATTTAATTAACAAGTGAAAAATTACTGTGAATTTACTCAACAAGAAATTTGGTACACAAAATCAAAAACTTTGTTTGATAATCAAAAAAGCCAAACAATGAACATGTATTTTCACACCCCTCTCCTTCCAGAACATGTGTAGCTGTTACAAGGTTTTCACAATAAAATCATGACTTCATTAGTTCATACTTCAAGGAAAATTCTTCAAACAATCCTTGACGGCTACATTCACAAAAACTTGAAAACCAATCAGAGCACTACAGATAAAGCTCAAAATACTTTAATGATAATTGTATATCCAACAGTTATGTATTCATTTTTAATGTATATAAATTATTTATATTATTTTATACATATAAATTAGTACCAAATATCACTCTTGTCAGCTGCAGCTTATAAAATACACACTTTCCTTTCGCTCCCATCCAGCTGAACTCCTGTGCCACTACATCTGTCAGGAGTTTTCTCATGATCCGCTTTACAGCGGAGTCTACAGTTACGCCCCCACAGTTTGACGTAAAGTTAATTTATAAAAATTCATAGAAAAATTAATTCAAGATACACTGAAAGCCTTGGTTTAAAAGAAACTAATGCATACCAAATAATTGAAAATCTCTGGCTTCAAAAGCGCACCTTCTAAGCATTGCAGTTCCTCTATATTTTTTACTGGTAACTTAACCGGTAAAACATCCCCATCACCAGTGGTGTAGTCGAGGGGGGACGGCGTCCCCCTACCTTTTTATTTTAATACAAGCGTCCCCCCAAACATTTTATATTTTAACATAAGCGTCTCCCCCTTTTTTATTTCAATTGCTTATCTTCGTATGTATGAGCGTCCCCCCAACATTTTTTGTTCAGGACTACACCGCTGCCCATCACCAAATGTTTCGGCGATAGGGGCAAAGTTGTTTGTTGCTAAAAGAATAAACTCGAGAGTTCAAGTCATATGAACTCTTTCATAAAATTTTCAAGCTGAAACGCACTAAAATTGTCTAGAGCGCCAAAATGTTCCACATCTTTACAAAGATGCAATAACCCATGAACATTGCGAGATACATGTTGTTTACCATATAGGAGTATAAAACTTTGGACAAAACACTTTAACCAAGCCTGAGCATATGATACCATCTCTCTGTTAGGCTCAGTAACTAATACTTTAACTGCACAATGCATAAGCAGAAAATGCTCATACAGATCTTTACGTAAAACATTTGACAAAACTACTGGCCCAGTGTATAACTAAAACAGACGAAACTCTGTTCCTTTCCAACGTTCAAATTCTTTTAAAGAACGAGGTTTTCGGGCGAAATCATTAGGGAAATAAGTTTTTAAGTTCTACTAGTTGTTTTGACACACTTTCTACCTGATTATTAGCAAGTCTAAATTTTAAATCATCTTTCAACCACAGCTTAATTAACTTTTTCATGACCCCTAAACATATCAAATGCATATACTCATATGGAACATGTGAAACAAGGCAAAAAGTATCTATCTCCAACAGTATAGAATCATATTTATGATGTTCATCATCAGGATCCCTATTTCTAAAATCAACATCAGTTCTTTCAGTGAAATTAACATTAGGAAAGCAAATTCTATTTTTATAAAATATACCAGTTTCAAAACATTTGTTACAACTCATATACCCAGAATGGCTTTTAATGCATAATACAAAAGCTCGAGCAGGTGCATCACAAATTATTCCTTTAAGATGTATGTTACACATTTTACCATCAATAGATATACCATTTTCGATTAGATGTTTCATTTCACACAAAATCACTTAAAAACTCATTACGATTTTCGAGTTTTTCATAGGAATGGAATACACCAATGGAGAGCACACAAGGAAAATTCACAGTATAGCTTAACGGACCTAAAATTGGCCATAACCGACTGTTGGAATTTTTAACTATAGGAAATACATCAACATTTACCAGTAATTCAATTGTTGATTGTGTTACAACTGTACCTTTAATATTTTGAATATTTTTTATTCCGTTTTCAATACCAAAGTGGCGATAAATACCAGACGAGACACTTTTAATTGCTACAGACCTAGCGGTTTGCAATAGTCCCCGTGCATCGCTTGGTGGATCAGACCCAAATAGATATTTCTTAAGAGTTTTTAATAAACCATTAATTGCAGTATGAGATATGTTATTCTCAACTGACCAGTTAGACGAGTCTTTCAGCAAATTTAGATTTTGTTCACACACACGGTTTCGAGAACTTTCCTCACACAAAGTCGGACACTAAGCAAAGTTCCCTATCAGAACTTTCATACGAGCTATCAGAAGGAAAACCCGATGCTTCATTAGAACTACAATCATGATATTGCTCAGTCAAATTACTAGATGCTGATTGCTAATCAATAATAGACACATCATTTACAGATTCATTAACTTTCTTATAAGTTATCCAATGCAATCACTTGTTTACTTTAGTTTTAGGCATGATTTTCCCACAAACTAATGACAAATAGCAATAATCACACAATAGACCCAATAAGAATGAACTTCTAAATTGTATCCCAATGGTAAAGAATAAAATTGCTTGCCTCACCCAAACGACAAGTTTAAGACATGAAAATTGCTTTATCCAGCAAATCTTACTGAATTCAGTAGAAATAATTTACAAGAAATGAAAAACACTGTTAAAAACTACATATGCCTGAAATTAAAAAAACAGAGCAATTATATACCAGAAGTTAAAAATACAGATAAATTATACACCTGAAATTTAAAATACAGATAAATTATATACCAGAAATTAAAAATACAAACAAATTATATCCCTGAAATTAAAATGATAAAAGCTACATAGGTGAAATTAAAAATACGGATTAATTACACGCGTGAGATTAAAAATACTGATGAATTATATATCCCTGCAAGTAATAATAGGGAAATATTATGTCCCTAGAATTACGACAAAGCAATTAAATCAAGTAATTAAATAATAATCATTAAAAAACTGAACTACTTTCAATAATCATAAGCATAATATAACACAAAAATAAATAAAATATATTAATACAAACAACAAAATCTGATCCGACTACACCGCTCACCAGCGATGCGATTGCATTGCAGCAATATTATTTGATCTATTGAGCTATGCACCAAAAAACACGGAAAGTGAGTTGATCAAAATTACAGTTAATTTTTTCAGTTCAGCACACAGTTTTAATAGAAAAAATTAAGAAAAACTATTTACCTTAATTAACCACGAAATCTCTAAATATAACAATTTTGAGCAGCAGAGTGAATATAAATAAGCCTAACAGTATCCAAAAGTCAAATAACATCTCAGGGATATGAATTGGACATACCTGAGATATCCATGGAGGATATCTCACAGTCATCCACAGGATATCCAAATATCTATATCTTATACATGTAACAGTCTGGATATCCATAGGATGTCCAAATGTCTATATCCCAAACATGTCCCATTCTGGATATCTCAGGGATATCCAGAAATCCAAATCCATGACTTGGATGTTTTTGGATATCCACAGGATGTCCCAATATCTATATCCAAAACACGTTACTATCTGGATATCTCAGGGATATCAGGAGATCCAAATCCAGGATTTTGAGATATGTGGATGTCTGTGAGATATCCAACATATCCAGCAGATATCCAGGATGTTTTTTGGATCTTTTTGGATGTCTCAGAGATATCAGTGGTTGTCTGGGTCGTTTATTTATTCATTCATTTTTGTCATTTATGTATTTATTCACTCATTTATATATTTTTGACTTCATACATGCATTTATCTATTTTATTATTTATTCACTGAATTATTCACTCATTTATTCGTTTATTCCATCACTCATTCATTTAATCATTCATTCATTCGAAAATATCGTTAAAAATCCCGATCAAAAAATTTCATAAGAAAATAGGTTCATTCCGTTCTGGTTGAACTTCGTATCTGTACATGTTCTACGGCCAAACATCTTTCCGATAAATTTTGTTCCAAGCAAATCGGTCCATTATTTATAAAGGATTGAATTTCCCCGTAGACGCTATTGTTAATCTCTTTTTTTTTTTTTTTTTTTGAACTGTTTCAAAATGAATTCCTTTATCCCGGCGCAAATCTCGCCAAGGCAACGAAACACGCAAAAGGTTACCAGCGGAGGTATTCCGTTTGGTGTTCGTTGAATCATTATTGGCGACTTTATCGCCTGCGCCGGGATAAAGGAAAAAGTACCGTTAATTTTTTTGAACTGTTCAAAAATGAACAAAAATTGTTCAACTCAAAAAATATTTTCCTTCGAGAACTTTTTAGCAATCTTGTTCATAAGAACTCGACTTTTATACCCAGAGTTTACATAATTTGCTTCACTTTTGCCCATAGCCGCTAATGTTAAATTTTTTTGAACTGTTCAAAATTCAACGAAATATTGTTCAAATCGAAAAGTAAAATATGGAAATGAGATGTCCTTGCCGAGATCTTTCGAATGCAAAAAGAATTTTTCGAATCGGACTATTCGTTCAAAAGTTAGTAGGGGCGGGGGGACAGACCGACAGACAGACAGACAGACCGACCGACACACTTTTTCCCCATCTCAAAACCCTACTTTCAAATTTTTTATTTTTCAATCTTTATTTAATTACTTCACTCATTTTTGACTTCTCTTCATATTTAACGATATTTTTCGGTACATTAAGCCTTCTTTCATGCTTTAATATATATATTTTTTTACTTTTACGCGAAAGTAGGCTAAAAATGGAGACTTTCAACTAGAGATGGGGATCCCGGACATAGGCGTAACCAGGGAGGGGGGGGGGGGGTTCAACCCTTTGGGTATTTACTTATTTAGGCACACAAAAAAAATTCTGTCTACGGCCTTGCAAAGCACATATTTTTTTTTCCTAAGAAAATTAAACACATATGCATATGATTTTATTTCCTCTTTCTCTGAAGAGTTGTGATCACGACCAAAGATGCAGCTCATGATATAGAGGACTTTTCATCTGGTTATAATCAACCCCCTTATCACCTTGGGGGGGGGGGGGTTTACAGCGAAAGGTGGCTTCAATGACCGTACCACACACAGACAAACAGAGATCCTTTCAATCACTCCAGAGGGTTTTCTTTCCTTCTTGATGTCTTTTTTACCCAAAGGCAGCAATTTGGGAATACGCACAAGTAATAAGTTTCGTGGAATATATTCTCTACTGTGATGGAGTTTTATTTTCTGAAAAACCGGCGTTGTAGGCGCTGGGGTCTGAAAATGAAGGACCCCTAGCCAACAATTGTCATAATGGGTTAAACCCTCAAGCCAGGAAGGGATGCTCATCAAGAAACTTAAAGAGCAGTTTGTATTTATTTATGACTTCCTGTCCAAACACCCATTTTGGTGAAATCTCTTTTGTAGATGAGCCGATTGGAAAACTGATGAACTGTATTTGCATTGCATTCTCATTTACAGATGTTCTCTCATCTCTTATATTTTAAATGTTTTTTTTTTTTCTTATTATGGTCCATCACTGATTGCATTACGACTCTGGAAATCATCCGTTCAACGTTTCCAATCTCACTGCTACGGTTTAATGCTGCATTTAATTTACAATCAAGTATTATTTATATTTTAGCTAAATTTTTAATCTTTTTCGATACACAATAATGTTTGCACTCCAGCGATGGACACATTCGTCATCCAAAAAGAAAAGAAAATTTGATTCAGACGCTTCCACTTCTGAGGTATGTTTCGCTACGAATTTAACAAAATTTTTAGAAATTGATTCTGGGGATGAGCATTTTTGTAGGGAAATTTGGATTTTTTTTTTCCTCTAAAATTCCACTATTTCCCAGTTTTAATATTATGAGTGCT
Organism: Octonoba sinensis; assembly: GCA_038502835.1. NCBI lineage: Eukaryota > Metazoa > Arthropoda > Arachnida > Araneae > Uloboridae > Octonoba > Octonoba sinensis. The sequence goes on along the minus strand of CM076605.1, from coordinate 82,649,758 downwards.
TGGACATAGAAGATTGTTTAGCGCTAAATATTGAATTTTCTACGCAATATATTGCGTTTCATTTAAAAACTAAACTAATAGATATAGTAATGAATGTTTAATGTTTTTGTGAATCAAGGCCGTATCCACAGGGGAAGAGGGACCCACGGGCTGCCCCTCCCCCCAGAAATCTTTTGCAATGTATCATATACTCCTCGCTGAAACTTTGCTTAACATAAGTGTGTCGAAGTCTGGGCCCCCCCGAAAAAATATTCTGGATACTGCCTTGGCTCCGGAGCAGGGGGAGCATGTTAAGAATTAAGAAGGGCAGTGTATGCTTCAAAATCATACCCTTTATATATACATATATATAGATATATATGACTAGAAATGATGTTAATATGAATTTTTTTACATATATGATAGCTTTTTTGCTTTTTGATGTATATATAGGAGATGTATGTTTAGATCTTTGGTGAAGTTAGAGGAGTGGGTATTTGGGGCTTCTGCAACTTACATTTTTGTAACTGGTTGTACATCTATAATGCTTAGGCTAACTCTGGACGCAAGGGTTCAAGGGCTCACCCCAGGAAACTTTTTGAAATCTTCCTAGCAATGCAATTTCGGAATACTTTGGTGATGTTAGAGGAAACAGAAAGGAATTTTTTTACCCCCCCCCCCCGCAATTTTGTTCAAAATAAAGTCTTATATCTTTTAAGTTACTTTTGGTGTCGCTCGTGATAGTGTTAATTGTCCTTTCCCTGAAAGTGTTTCTGAAAGTAAAGTGTCTTAAAAGCGTAATTAATATTTTCTTTTCTTTTTTAAAACTTGTGATCTGAATTTTTTGCCGGGGTGGGGAAAGGAGTTGACTTGCTCCGAGGGGGTAGCTCCCCCTCCCCCGGGAGATGCCTGAAATAAACACGGAGTATATCTTTAGAGACAAGTATTTGTGACTAGTAAATTTGCAACTCTTTTACACTTCTTATTATTGTTTAGTCTGTACATTTTTAGGGTGACCCCCTCCCCTTTCACCAACCCTAGTTACGCCTATGATCCCGGATCGCATCGAGGTTTTTTTTGGACACGAATCCGAAAAAAGATTGGTGGATTCGTGGATCCGCAAAAAAGATCGACGGCTTCAAGATCCGAATCCGAACCGGATGTATAGATAGATGGATTGGATAAGGAATGGTATTGCGTACATAGTATCAATAATCAATATTTTTAAAAATCTAAGCTAAGAGCTTAAAAGAAATATCAATATCTCACTCCCTACAAAAAAAAAAAAAAAAAAAAGTTCCGCCTAGTCTCTAGAACTATACGAGCCTACTTTCCGTATACACCGGATTCAAATGTATAATTTAGCTATCTCTCTCTCTGTCTTTCTCGTTTAGCTTTAGTTCTTATTGCTTCAAATATACCTTTTTCAACGGTTAATACATATTCATTCAATCATTCATTTATTAAGTCATTCATGTATTTATTCATTCATTTATTCATTCATTCTTTTGCTTATTCATTTAATCATTCATTAATTGAAAAATATTCTTGAAAATCCCGATCAAAAAATTTTATAATGCCGTATGAATATGCGGCATATTAAAGATCCCTTGAGTATCCGTTTGGCATGGATGCTCTCGGCTAAATTAAATTCCTAGTGCAGATTGCATCAACGAGAGCTCAGGTGCCCCATCTAGGGCAACTATGCGTCAAAAAAATTGCGGCAATGGTACCACACTCATTGTGGTGCCGCTGAAAGAGTTGGTACCTATCTCTGGGGACGCACTAAATCTGCAATGGTTGATGACCAATACTGCAGCCCCATTAGAATGAAAGGATATATTTTTTACTTTTTTTTTTCTCCAACGGGGCTGCATACGGTTACTAACCTTTTTGCAGACCTAATGCCTTCCCCGGAAATCAGCATCCATTCTTTCCGGTAGCACCACTGTCGGCGGATGCCATTACTGCTGTGAGAATTTCGACGCTCAGTTTCCCCTAGATGGCGGCACCCGAGCTCTAATTGCTGCAGATTGTACTAGGAATTTAATTTAGCCGAAGGCATCCAACCCAAATATCTATTCAAGGGATTCTTTTTCCTTATTCAGTCCATTCTGATCAGCGATTGCTTTCCTTCAGCTTTTTGAAAGTTAAAATATATATAATTTAAGTTTGTATCGATAATTTTAATCTCTATTACTTCATAATATATAGTAGGGGCGGAAAAAGGTTTTTTGCCTTAGGGCGCCATTCGTGCTAGCGCCGCCTGTTCCCCTTCACCCTGTAGACGACATGATTTTTTCATTGGGTGACACGTGACATCAGTATCGCCTAGTTTGTTATGTTAAAAAATGCAACGAAAAACGTCTTCTGTATAGAAAAAGAAGAGCTCAAAGAATAAGAAATATGCATTGATGAGCAGGGGAAAAATCTGAACTGTCTGCTGCGAACCAGCCCTCGGGACGCCACAAGGTCTCTTCGCGAAAGGATTTGATATTTCATAAACGCTCAAAGCTAAAGACTTTTGTTATAAAATCACTAACATCACCTTTGATAAAATTCAGGGGAAAAGGAAATAAAATCTCAAAATCGCCCATTTTTAAATGTCGATGAAAATATCTTGAAAGTCACATGGCGACTTGATAAAATATTAGGTCGCCAGCGAGCTCAAAATTACTTATTTACACAAGATTGGTCTGTAAAGAACAAAAGTTACAAAGTTATTAAATACACTTGTTTCGGTACTAAAAAAACCCTGTTTCAATGCAGAAAAAGTTCAGCTTCCAGCTTAGTGTAACCTGAAACACGTGTATGCAATAATTTTTCAATGGTTCTGCTTTAACAAGGTTGATTTTAGCATTTATTTATTCATTGACCATTTTAACAACTTGAAACACAAGAACAAAACCATCAAAACTTATTTGTGTAACCGTTTCCCTGAAACAAGAAAAAGTTTACAAAACGAAGTTGGCAATATCCGGTTGTAGCATTCCTGTTTGACAACAAAATATGAGCGTGTGTAATCATGAGTCAATTTAACTCTTGCATTCAGCTAATTGATGAAATTGAACTGTTTTATTAAAATTAAATATTTTACGTTAAAGGTAATTCTACCTTGTTACACCTTCAGTTCGTAATTTTAGTGAAATACAAGAGCTACAATTAGGATCACGGAAGCGTCTTGTCAGTTTTGCACTTCAGTATAGGCGTTGCATTCGTTGAAAATTTCAACGGCTTTCATACGCTACGAGATTTTATTAATCTTTTGTGATTTTGAAACTTTCAGGTAATGGAGTATGGGGGCATGTTTGAGTCTTGATGAAGAGGAAAGACGAGCCCAGTTGAGAAGCAATGAAATTGACAGGCAACTCGCTGAGCTCGCAAAACAAGAAAGAAATGTCATTAAGATATTGCTTCTAGGTGCGCATCTTTCGCCACTTCTAAAAAATATCACTCATGAACTTGTGTTCAAAGTTCATTTTATTCATTCATTAACTTTTTTCTTTTTTTTTTTTTGGTCAGGAGCTGGAGAAAGCGGCAAAAGTACACTTGTCAAGCAAATGAAAATAATACACAGCGATGGATTCACTACAGAAGAACTTAAAAGCTTCAAGGTAATTTTTGAAGTACTAGCTTCATTGAATTACAGTGGAGTCCTGAATCTGAGTGGACCAAGCCCACTTCAAATAAGCATAAATCTCGGCTAATTGGGATTAACCTGAATTATCTCTCTTTAAGGAGATAAAATATAAGTTTACCCTCAATTTATTGATTTTCATATGGACAGTACTTTTGAGATGCAGTTTTAATTACTGTATAAAACTAAGAATTAAAATTGCTCATGAAAAAATCCAATAACAGTTTTTACTTATGGGATGATGACAAAGAACATCTTGGATTCCCCAGGACAGTCCTGTATCTTGAGAAATATTCTCGCATCCAGGAGAACTTCAATACGGGATAGCTAAGTCCTATGTTGTTGCCAGGATACTGATTTTGTCATATATGGGATATCTGATGGCCATGTGCAACAAATCCGTAACCTTATATCTAGCTCTGATGTTTCAAACTTGTAGATGCTATGCATTTTTTAGCCACAGCTTTAAAATGCATTATAAGTTTTCGATTTTTCATAGTATGTTTTCAAAATATGCTAATTAATTGAATTTAAAAAATTAAAATTGAGATTTCGGAAACAGCCTCTTTTGTGCAGTGGCTGGATTTTGGATTCCTGATATTTAAAAATCAAGCACTGGAGATTCAGAATCCAGACAATGACCCCCCTCCCTTCTGTACGCCTTTGATGTCCTGTACAGTAGAGCCCAGTGGCGTATGCAGAATTTTTTCAAGGGGGGGGGGGGGGGGTTCATAATGTTCTGAAACTACTAAAAGAAATTCAAGAATGTAATAAAGCACTATTATTTAGGGATCAAGGGGGGGAGGGGTTGAGCCCTAAATAATAGTGCTTTATGTTAGGGGTTTAAGCCCCTAAACCCTCCCCCCTTGCGTATGCCACTGGTAGAGCCACAGTTATCTTAGCCCCGACTAACCGACTCCAGGTTGACCAAGGTACATTAGTCTTTTTAAAAAACACCTTTGGATTGGGCCGTACCCCCCGCCCCCCCTTTTTTGGTGGGTCAATGGCACCCTTGAGGATTGCAAACAATAGTCTGACTAACGTTAGTTCCTTTTTCATTTTGCTAGTGAACAGTTCATTTGCAGTTTGTTTATCTTCATTTATACCGTACTGTATTGGTGAGGTGATGAATGCTAAAAAAAAAAAAAAAAAATCACCCTCCCTTTCTATAAAGAAAAAAAAATTCGCCCAGCATTGGATGACGAAAATGTGTAGATGAATTGCATAATAAAAATTTCAGCGTTATTGATGCATAACATGATAAATGATGGATATATTCTGAAAAAACACTCGTAAAGTGGCACAAACTTGCCATATTTTACGGTACTTCAGTTGTGTAAAATTTTAAACTGGTGTACTTTTATTTTGAATTATCCACACTTAGTTATAATTCTTTGAATATTATTCAGTTATAAAACTCTAAAATTCACCTATGCTTAACTCATAAAATTAAACATTAATTTTTAAAATCTCTTTATAAAAATGGCTTGTGGGTTGCTGTGTCACCTGTCGGTATCACTAAGCATTTAATGAAAAATAATTTACCAACAGTTTGAAGAGAGTCGACAGTAACTGATGATAAACTATGATGATGATCAGTTCATCAGTATAGCTGTTAAAGAGAAAGTTTGATTGAAATTCAAGTTTAGGCAGTGAAACTCGAACCTTGACTAAGGTGTTTAAAACTTTCTTTCACTGTTTATGTTTGAAATTATTTTAGCATAAAATATAGTTTTTAGTTTAATCAAAACTCAGAACACGCACATCATCTAATAATCAAAATAGTTTCAAAAAAGTTTTTGAATTAAAATTCAGTACAATTTTTGAAATTTTATTCAGTTAAAAACTTTCTATAAAGAAAATGTTCAAAATTATGTTATGCATGCAACATCTGGCAAGTTTCATTGTAAAACAAATTATTCAAATATTCTTAAAAGATATTTAGAATTTAGATAAACTTGATTTCTCAGTCTAAAATAGTTCTTCTATCAGCAAGGTTTGATCCAGCATTTTTTAACACCGTCCAGTTTTTGTGAATTCTAAAAAGATTTTTGTGAAAATCCAAAATTTAAACATACAGCGGTAAAAATTGCAATTATTTGTTGCCTCTTATTTAATAAAAAATCCTGCAAAAAGTAAGATTTGATAGCTTGGAATTTTGTGAAGGGTTCGTTTTGATTGATTGGAATTTTGTGAAGGGTCCATTTTGACCAATTGGAATTTTGTGAAGTGCCCGAGTTTCCTCTGCTGCGACCACATATCAGTTATGTAAAATTTTAATCTGGTAAATAGGTTGCAAAGTGATGTGCACCATAAGCTTTAGAGATTTGTTTTCATTAAAAGTGTCATGTTGCGGACTCTACGTATGGACAAAATACTGAAATGGCCCTTCAGTGGATCCCCCTCCTCCCCTTTGTCACATGTCACGCTCTGTTGCATAATGCATGCTGTCAATTGCAACAATTGTTACTCCCTCCCCTCCCCTTGTCACAATTTCACGAAACCCCCTCCCCTCCCCTTGAAGCGTGACATCATTTATGAATGATCCCATACAGTTAATGAAAAGGTTTTATTAAAAGTGTTCAATTTACTCGTACCAAAATTACAAGCATAAGTAATCACCAAAGTATAATAGATATTGAGTTTAGAGCAAATAATAACGTGAAAATTATGATTTGAATTTTTTTTTGTAGAATTTTTATTACAGGTAAATATATCTGTATATTTTTTTGCTTTTTAAAAGATGATACATTAACTTTTGTATGTACATTTTTATGCTGCAATCTAACAAATAAATTATAATAGTGTTGTATTTCATTTTCAGCCTACTGTGTTGGATAATATTCTTAGCTCCATGAAGTATGTGCTTACAGGAATGGGCATATTGCGCATTAATCTTGAAAATGCAAAAAACAAGGTAAAGTTATTGCAATTATGCGTATCGTTGGATTTTGCTTAATGTGACAGTTTAGTATTTGTTTTGCATAGTGCTACTTTTCTTTACATTAAAAATTTGATGAACTAGACTTTTCCCTTTATAGTTTTGCAATTGCAGCCTTCACATAACTCCTTCTCAAAATATTTTTTTACAGATGAAACTGGGTTTTGTATTTTCAATTGGAATGCAAATCACTTTTAATTCAGTCGATGTAATCATTAAGACTTTCCTATTTTTAAGCCCCGATTTCCAATTTTGTAACTGTGTTCACTATCAATCTATTTCATTGTAATTGGAAATTTTTGCCTTAATGTACAATATATATATATGTTTGTGTGTTTTCATTTAGATTGTAGAGAAAATATTAAGATTTAAGGGTCAAGTATTTGTCACAATTTATTTAAATTCAACAATCACTCATATTAAAGACATTTCATTAAGTTGAGATAAAAGATTAGATCATCTTTATATAGATACAATGGAACCCCAATTTAATGATTATCAAGGGGCTATTAAATACGTTAAATGTTAAATCTAAGATATTGTTAAATTGCCGAGATATTACATTCATCACGATCCAATCTGGACTTTGCTAATTTGAGGAAATTGCATCGAGTATTGTTAAACCAAAGTTATACTATACCGAAAAGGTTCGATGACTTGAATGATTGTACAATCTCATTCCAGTAAGTAATAAAATTGATGTATCAAAACAAATTTTCCAAAATGTAATGAATACCCATTACCCACTTGTTCCCAGGTCACAAGTAACCCCTTTTGTGATGCAGAAAATATTTTGTACTTCCTAAGCTAAGTTAGTAGCAGTCATTAAGATGTTGCTTAGTGTCTGGTGCTCAAATTTTTTTCTCCATTGAGAAAAGGGCTTTCTATGACCCTGAAATATGTGCATATGCATTACACCTTGGCTTGTGCTTTGATAAAACTAATATATCAGTTTTCTGCACTATGATAAATTTTACTTCTTACTCAAATTTTACTCAGTTTAATTTTGGCCATACTCTACCATTCACTCACACGTATTAAAGTTAATCAATATTAATTAATTTTATTGTTAACTGTGGCAGCGCATCAAAGTAAGGTTATTTGTTTTTTTTTTTATTAAAGAAAAAGTGAAAAACTTTGCTGTAATATATGCAAGCTTTAACTAAGGCATTCGGAGTGGACTACTGTTTGCTGTAATATATGTGAGCTTTAACTAAGCCATTCAGAGGTGGACTTCGGCACACAATTCTAATAGATAAAAAGAAAATTTTATTGAATATAAAAATATATTTGAGGGAAATGTTACAAAAAATCAAAGCTCAGAATATCTTAGTTTTTTTTCTTTAATGACCAAAGCTTCGACAGTGGATCAAGACTCAATCTTACTTTAATAGAGACAATAGAAATGGAATACATACTTACGATTAATTTTTTAAAAAATCTTCTTTGTTTCATGAGTAACTTATGTCGATTTCATTGTTAAAAAATATTTTTGTTTGCTTGTTTGCTTTACTACACAACTAAATTATTAATAAAAGTTCATTTAATTGTTAGTGTGTTGAAAATGAAACGTTAACAATGTTTTAATTATGGCTATGCAATTTAAATACTAATCAATTTCAAAGACATGTATGACCTTTTATTGTGATTTATCTAGTATTCCCTCTTTAAGCATTATTCATTTTTGAACAATAATAAAGATGCTTTGCTTGTGTTTTATTAAATAAATAAATTAAATTAAAATAAGCTGTGAAAGTTACACAAATTTAGGGTTTAATTGTATCATTCTATCTGAAATTTTTTCTTTAAATCATCAATTGACTAATGCACTTAGATTGGTTATTTTTTTTTTTACCTTTCTCAACAGGTCAACACACTGAAATAATTTAATACATTACAACAGAAACACTTAAATAATTTAATACATCATTAGCATGTATTTTTACTGATATATATATATACATTTATTGACATTTTGTACTGTATGCACTTCTGTACTTATAGAGATATCATAAAGATGCTTTGCTTGTGTTTTATTAAATAAATAACTTAAAATAAGCTGTGAAAGTTACTGGTTTTAGCATCATAGTGATAAGTTTCCATCTGCTACTTTCTTCCTTTTTTTGTTTCATATAAAAAGAGCAAATAAGATTGCAATATCAATTTTCTTCCCATTTTAGGCTCATGCTCAGGCTATATTGTCCTGTCAGTGCTGCTTCGATGAAAACTTTGTCATGCTCCCCTTTGTAGCCAATGCTTTAAGAAATTTGTGGAATGACAAAGGCGTAAGATTGGCTGTTGCTCGAGGATATGAGTATGAATTAAATGATTCAGCTCTTTAGTAAGTGTTATATTTAATATTTTATTGAAAAGGTTCATATTAAGAATGATAATACAAAAATACACTTAGAAAAGCATTGTATATTTCATTGGATTTTTGCTGTTATTGCTGAAGTAATTAAAAATTTTACAGTTTTTGATTGTCCACAAATGCTAGTTTTAGTTTGTTTATTGTCATGCAATAAATAAGTAGGTATTTACTTAACTCAGTTTACTATAATTACAGAATACAGTAGAACCTCTGTTAACCAGCTTAATTGGGACCGATGGTAAGCCGATTAAGTAAAAATATGGTTAAAGCGGGGGATAGCAAAAAATGGGCGATATATTATGCAATTTAAAAGGGAAATGGAGGAGTGATGATTTATTTGCCTTTTAGTACAGTTACTTTGAGATTTACATACCAGTTATCAAGCGCTTGGCAAGGCTGAATTGACTGACCCACTGAACCTGAAATTAACCCATAGCCACACTTGATTTCATGGGACAGGTACACGGATTCCCAGAAATCCCTCCCTCTCTCAGACTTCGGAATGTCGCCTTTGTCCGGGGAGCTAAGGATTCCACAAAAAAATTCACTCGAGTACCGCAGCACCTGGTTCTTCCGTATAAATAGCGCTCTAAAAGCTACTTTCGTTTTTTGTATTTTGAAAATCAGATAAAGTGAAGGCCGGTTAATCCAAATCCGGTTAAAAGATGTTCTACTGTACTTTGTAAATCCTATAATTTTTTTGAGCCTATTTTCAGTTTTATGGCAGAACTGGCTATATAGAATTATTGAGTAGAAATTACTCTGAACATCTAAACGTATTTTATTATTCCAATGACATGTCTGCTCTCAGCCTAACTGGACAAGAATCGATGATTACATTAAATTCAAAATATTTTTCAAATTATGTTTAAGAGTAATTAGGTATCTTTGCTTCATAAATAATTTAAAAATTGAAAAAAATGTTGCTAAAATGCCTTTTTTTTCTTCTTTCATAAATCTTATTGTTTGTATTGTGGAAAATGAATTATAATTGAACATGATTTGTTTTAATTTAAATAGAATTATATTTTAAGAATACTCTTCTTAAAAACATCATTTGCACCTTAATTGTACATAAAATCTTCCAAAATTATTTGTAATTTAATGTATAATAGTGTACATTTTATTTTTAACTGTTTCAATAGCTATTTTTGTTTGTAGAAATATCTTTAAAAAACTGCCTTTTTTAAAGCAATGTATCCAAGTTAATGCTTATTCTGTAACATTTCAAGTTTTTTAAAAAATTTCATTTTGAAATCATTAAAAAAACAAAACAAACTTTACTATTCATTCATAATCAAAACTGTGTGATCTTGTGGCATAGTGTAATTAAACTCCAGGATAATAGTCTCAAAAAGTGTATTACTCAGAGTTTTATATCTCTAACAATAATAAGTACACGTAACTAGTTTCTGTAATGATGAAATGTCATATTCAATCAGAGTTGAGATATTGTATATAAATTTTCAAAAACATTTCTCACCAAAATATTTACACAACTCTTTTTCCCCCCTGAAGCTTATTCGAGAGTATGGATCGCATTTGCTCAGAGAAATATGTGCCAACTGCTACCGATGTACTCAGAGCCAGAGTGCGTACTACTGGCATCATTGAAACTCATTTCAAGATAAATGATTTTGTGATAAGGTAATAAATGTTTCAATTACTAAAATATTCTTAGTGTATTATGTATTAGTGCTAATGATGTAAAACTGGTTTTCTCATATGTAGAAGATTTAAGAAAAAGTTTTCATTTATTTATGGAAATTATTAAATTTTAACAATTCCACAAACCATTTTTTGAAGGTGCGTTAAAAGATACTCATTTTTAAAAAAATAATCAAAATAGTTATATAGTCAGACCTCCACATAAATAACCTTTGCTTACTGACAAATTGTTATTTACTAAAAAAAAATTATTGAACATGGAAGCTATTATTTACATCTTTGTTTTTACTATTGTTCTTTTGAGAGTGTTCCAACTATTTTCTAGTTTTGTTTTGTAATTTTAACCTCTTCAGACCCTAGAACTAAGCACAAACAATTTTGGTTCTCTGACTTAAAAAATAATTACAAAACAAAATAACTAAAAAAAAAAAAAAATTTGTTTTTAATTTTAATTAATATAATTAATTTAAATAATAATTAATGCCCAATTTCCATGTTTTCCATGTTTAAAACGAAGTAAACTATCTGTGGATTAATTTCAAAAACAATGGGGTGTTTTAGCTTTCAAATTGCACAAACAGTAGTTAATAAACAGTAGTTTAAAATGTACCCAATTGGGTACACTTGGAATAAAGAGGAAAAAATGTGGTGGAGGAAAAAAAGATGAATTAATATTTACAGTAAGTGACATTTCATCTGCACCAACAAACACATTTTCCTTTACAACTCATAGAACATTTGTCACACAAAACTGTTGCTATATATATATATATATATATATATATTTGTGAAAAATACCTAATTTTTTATAAAGCTATGTTTAGTTGTGATGTGACAGTTCTGTTCTTAAATAATACCTACATAGTGCATTGATAATTTACATTAATTGAATTTTTTTTATCCGAGTACTCGACTTCTCGAGCAATTTCGTGTTGAATAATTCTCTGGAACGGTTTTCTTTTCGAATAAAGCATTTGGATGATTCATAATCAGGTAATTGCTAAAGTATCCGAGTGTGTGGAGTGGGTAACAAAGGCAGATAGTTTCTTATTTACGAGGAAGTCATTGCTAAAATATGAGAGCACAAATTTAGGACGGGAGTGCTGGGAGAAAAAACAAATGAATAAATAAATTATTGTATATAGTAAGGGTCATTTCAAAAGCAATGCCCCTTTTTTTAATCAACATATTTATTTGATTCACACCTCCTGTTTTTTATATTTACAGAATTGCGATATACCTAGATGTGGTTACATAACTCTTTACATTGTAAAGTTTATGGAATTGAAGTGCTAGAGAAAAGGGGTTTCACGGGATACTCTTTGAGGGTAAATTTTAAAATTAGAATCCTCAAAGTAGATTTTTAAGTTATTGCTGGTAACATTAGGTGAATGGGTTCTTAGAATTTCACTGGAAGTTTTCGAAATTTAGATGCTACAATCGCAGTTTTGTGTTGCATTTTGCAGGTGTTACGAAAACGGAACCTGCACGTTACTTTAAGCTATTTTTCCAGGGGAAAAGAGGGAGAAGGGGTCTCTCCCTAAAAGTTTTTTAAATTAAAAATATAAAAAATTGAAATTGAGACTAATTTTTATCATGTTAACAAAAAGAAAAGTAACAAAAATTTTTTGAAATTAAAATCCTGAAAACTCAATTTTGGGTTTGGTGCTATTAGGGTTGGGCATCATTTTGAAATTGAAGAATAAGAGTTGTAGTTTTAAAACCTTTGATGGCATCAAGGGGGGGGGGGCACATTTCTAGAATCATTTTGAAATTTAAGTGATAAATTTACAGCTTAATGCTGTATTTAAAGAGCTGTTTGAGAAAGCTGATACAGTGCCCGCCGCTTAATAAAATCATATTCATTCCGCACATTTTGATTTTATTAAGCGGCTGATTTTAATAACCGACGATTCTATCCAAAATTACTATGGATGTACTGATTGCTCAGTATTAAATATCATTCCTTACAACTGTTTTAAAATCAGTAATTAAATAGAACTAATTAAAATAAAAAATTAGTCATCTTAAATTAAATTTAAAAATAATCAGAGATGCATAAATTTTACATTTTTTTAATGTTTCAAGTTTTTGAAGTACTTAGTGATTGTGCTTTGTTTTGCTAATTCATTTATCAACTTTTCTAGTGTTTGAAAATGCATAAAACTTTTGATACTGTTCTTTATCCCCCTTTTTGTCCTAAAGTTTGGCGTAAAACATCAAATGCTTGTCGAGCTTCAGTGGCAGTAGGCCGTGGTTCGTAAACGATTGTTTAGTCTTCTTCTTCTAACGAGTCATTTTCAGAGCTCTTTGATTTTTGAATTTCTTGTAAGATACCAAAGTCCGTTACCCCTGGTGATGTGTCCAAATCTTCATCGATTGATGAAGATTGAGACACTCATGTCAGGGGTAGAAGCAGACAAGGAGGGAGGGACCTAGTATTCCTTCTCTTGAAAGTTCCTTTTATTTGTAGAAAAAAGTAGAACCAGGAACAAATTCTTGACTAGGCTTGTCTTGCACTTTGATTTTAATAAGCGGCGGTGTTGATTTTATTAAGCGGGGATTTTATAATGCTTTCTTTTTGATTTGATTATGTTCCTGGAGATTTGATTTTAATGAGCGGCTGATTTTATTTCCCGGTGATTTTAATAGCAGCGGTCACTGTATTTGGGATTATCTCCAAAAATATGTGTTATTTTAGTTCATTTTTGGTGATGTGAAGGGGCCATTTGGTGTGCCATAAGGTGCATTGGCCATAAATATTTACTGCATCTTTTTAAGTAACAAACAATAGTTTCATCTCAAAAAAACTAAATAATATTTGAACTATTTTTCTGATAATCTAGCAAAACGATACAATAAAGTAATAAATTGCAGTTATTGAAAGTAATATTCTGATAATCTAACTTAATATAGATATATATATATTCTTTATTGGGGGGGGGGGCAGATTTTTATTTCACCTGAACTTTGTGCAATTCATTTTTTGGGGGGGGGGGGGGGGGGAGAAATAAGGTAATTTTCTGAGTAACATAATATGGCACTGCTGAGAATTTTTTAAATCTGAAGTTTTTTTTTTTAAATTTAGATCCCCATGCCTTCAATATTTAGTGATTTATTGATAAAAATATAACTTTATTTTCTCAAGATGCATATTGTCTTTTGTTGATAAAAATTATTAAAAAAAAATTCAAATCACTCAGGGGGGGGGGGACACGGCCTACTATGACCCCCCTTGTTGCGCCACTGCAATATCATGTACAGTACCATACTTGCCAACCTTGGAGGGGGAAAAAACAGGAGATTTTTGCAATTACCCCCCCCCCCCACCCCTACACACAAAATGAACAATTAAACTGACTTACAAATAAAAAAAAAATTAATGTTCATTACAGCAGTATTTGATAAAATTTTATCATCAAATGTTTGATCAAAATATTTTCCAGCAAAACTATTTTTTATGAGCAATAGGATGTTCTCTAGACTTTCATTTGACAGCATTGGACGAAACTTGGTTTCACTTTACAGAAAATGCATTACTGTGCGGAATGCACAAAATCCATTTAGTTAGATTATAAAAAGCTGGTTCTCCCAAATACTTACTAGCTTACATCTACACCACAACAATTCAAACAAAATATCACAACCACGTCTGGTGTGCACTTAACAAATAAACTATCCCAATATATATATATTTTTAATTTAGCCATTTTTTAGTTATATATTGATTAAAAATAGATATTAAATATCATTCCTTACAACTGTTTTAAAATCAGTAATTAAATAGAACTAATTAAAATAAAAAATTAGTCATCTTAAATTAAATCAGAGATGCATAAATTTTACATTTTTTTAATGTTTCAAGTTTTTGAAGTACTTAGTGATTGTGCTTTGTTTTGCTAATTCATTTATCAACTTTTCTAGTGTTTGAAAATGCATAAAACTTTCGATAGTTATATATTGATTAAAAATAGATATTAAATATCATTCCTTACAACTGTTTTAAAATCAGTAATTAAATAGAACTAATTAAAATAAAAAATTAGTCATCTTAAATTAAATTTAAAAATAATCAGAGATTATTTTTAAAAGGAAGAAATGTTCTTTATCTATTTTGTAACAAACTCCGAAAGGACTCCACTCCCAAAAAGGAAAAAACCCAAACCCTAAGTTAAAGGGGAAAAAAAAGCAAATTTAATTCTATGCAAAAAATATTTTTAAAACAAGATTATTAATAAGGATGCAATATTAATAGTTATAACTAACTAATAGAATCATTAAAATTTTTTAAAAAGGCTAATTTTTCACTAAAATTTCGAGTGGGTGTGGCAAAATGAGAAGTGCAAATCCTCTACTAGACGCTAAATCGTAAAAAATAATGGTAAACCAGAAGTTATTGATGTCCAAGAGATGGAATGAGATAGTACACAAGAAATAGGGACTTTTACCGAAGCGGATGCAATCGGATTTCAAAAAAAAAAAAAAAAAATCGGGACTGACCCTTGAAAACATATGAAAGACAAAATGCGGAAGTTTTACTGCTAATTAGTAAAAGTTTCGTAAAGCAAGTACCTACGCATGCTACTTCAAGATTTTCTCATTTAAAAAAGAAAAAAAATTCCAAAATTACGAATATTCGCGGAGCCGAAATTTCGACTTTTCAAAAATACCAAAATACGGAATTTCGGCAAAATACGGGAAAATCACATGAAAACTACTCGGCGAGTAACTACGATTACGAGCGCCGTCTATTGAACGATAAAATATTGAAGCTTCATTAAATTTATTTTAATGCGAAAATTACAAAAAACGGGAGAAAATTGCGTTAAACGGGAGATCGGGAGACACGCAAAAAACGGGATTCTCCCGTTAAAAACTGGACTTGGCAAGTATGCAGTACCGAACCTCAAATTTGGCAAGCTCAGCACCAACGCTATGCAGAATTTTGGAACACGACCAAACATGGCGGATTTACAGAACTAAAAATGGCTGATTCTCGGAAGCATCGGCGTTGACACACGTTTTTACGCCAAATTTGCAATATTTTCTTCACTCATAGACAAATGTTTTTACATTGTGACTATGAATGGCGATCTTGGCCAGCTGGTTTAGCAATCGGAACGCCATTTTATGCATCCAATGAGTAAACTAACGTTCGATTTCTAGGTTTAGGGGGGAAACTAAACATTCGTATTTTTTTTTAGAAAATAAACATTTTAAGGAAAAGTAAGCACTTATAAGGGCCCTTATATTTTATTTTCAAATATAAGCACTTGTAAGCACCACTACGCATCCTGTTAATTGTAGTGCAAGTATATGAATAATAATGTCATAACCATGCACCAAAATATATTGAGAAATTAATTAATAAGAGTAGGGGAAAACCAGCAAAAGCTTGAGATTTTCCAAGGCATAAAATCAGTGTGGATGAGGTAATCATCAGACTCTCAATTTCCTGACTTATCCATTTTTGAGACTGATTGGCATTTGCTTCTTGACGAAAGCCTAATTTCTTGAATGGGGGGTCAAAAATGTTGCTTTAGCACTAATATTTGATGTCTCCATTGATCCAAATCTTTTTGAGATGGTCTTTTTGTAAACTTTTTCCCATGGGAGTTATGAGCTTTATCTTGTTAATAGCATGTTGAAGTCCACAAATTAACAGAATCATCATGGAGATTGTGGGGTACATTTCCCCCGACAATTCTGCAGTTAGTATTTCTACCGGCTTCAATACCAATAATAGGTCTTTAAGCACAGACCATTCTTCAGATGACAAAAGTTCAAGTGTGCCCGAAAGTTTCAACATTGCTGTTGTCAATGCAGCTTTAATTTCCCTGCAGTCTTTGCAGCATAAGCAAACACGAATTCCATACTGTTGGAACTTCTTGCGTAACTTTGAGTAGCGGAAGATGCATCCAGACGCTGCATTTTCATCACTCCTCGGATGCCACCATGCTCCTTTTAAAAAAAGCCTCGATATTCTTACATTTTTCTAGCAGCTGTTGGTTGCTCTGCTTATTGAATGCATCCATAACACTCAAATTTTAAGTGTGGGCAACGTAAGGATGGTGATTTTTGTTAAGGTGATTGACAGCTGCATTTTTTATGATAGTAGCATTATCAGTAACAATGCTGACAACTTTTTCAAAATGTTCCATTCTTGAAAAATTACACGAAATTCACTGGCAATATTTTCAGGTTCATACAGTGGGTTTAGCTTCTTTGAATATTTAAGGAATCTTTTATTCTCTACGATTGATATAGGCTGAAAATCAGAAACCATCATTTCTACTGCACATTTCAGCTTGCTCTTTTTCTGAAATAGTGTTGTCTTGCGTGCTTCCATACAGTTTAAGCTGTCGTTTTTTTGAGGGTGGTTGACACAATGCAAAATTGGGATCACAAACAGCGGCAGCAACAAAGGTGGATGGAATTGATACATGTTTGCTCTCTATCAGTTCACATGGACCATCACTAGCATAATTTGGAGCTTCATGGATCTCGGTAGGATTTAAGGACAGGTGAGGATGCAGTAATTTAAGATTTGTAGTATTTCCGTAAAAACCGAGTGTTTTCTTACACTTATTGCAAATAAAGTCGCCATCACCCAATTTTTCAAAGTAATCCCAGACGACAGATTGTTTAGCAGCTTGCCTTGACATTATGTAGCAGTTTTTAAGATGCACTCGATACACAAGCAAATACAGAGACTAGGGAAAAGATCAGCGAGAAGTAAATCGCTCGAGAGCTCGAAAAAATCACTCGATTATTGAAATATGTCTATTATGCTAATCACTAGGAATTTGCTTGTACTGACCAAAGCTTAACATAAATTCAAATCTTATTGCACAAAAATATATATGTTTTTTAATAAAAAAATAGTTAAAAGAATTACTTTTTTTTTCATCACTTATTATAAAAGAAAAAAAAAAGCTTGTTAGTGTTGTTTGGAATTTTTTTGGGCAAGTGTCGGCGTTATATAGTAAATGAAAAACGGCCAAGAAAAAAAATTGAAATTTGCAGAAAGCAAATTTCAATTTTTTTTCTCAATTAATGCAACTCTTGACAAATTTCTAATTCTTCATTAAAATTTTAATGATTTTTTTCAAAATCTGAGGAGAAAATCTTGACGGCATTACCATGAAAAAGCAGCTTGCTATATCCGAGTTATGCCTGTAAAAACCAGGTTTCACACACATAAAGCTTATAACATTAAACCAACAATTTATTTTAACTTTCTTTATTTAACCTGGGTTCTCAGTAAATACTGTGGACTTTGCTACACATTACTTAATTCTTACAATTGTATTTTTTACTATAACAGAATGTTTGATGTTGGGGGACAAAGATCAGAACGAAGAAAGTGGATTCAATGTTTTGATGATGTTGGAGCTCTGTTGTTCGTGGTTGCCCTCAGTGGTTATGACATGGTACTGCAAGAAGACTCATCCATCGTGAGTTTTTAGCTTAAACTAATAAACTAAAAAAGTTATTTCTGTACTTCTCAAACCTAAAATCTTTTTGCTAAATGTTTTCTTTGCAGAATCGTCTCCAAGAAAGTTTGCATTTGTTTTCTTCCATATGCAATAATCGATTCTTCATCAACACATCAATCGTGAGTTTTCTATTTCTTGTGTTTATAATTTTAACCTAATATATTTTTTTAATAATTGCAACATCCATAAATTGTAAAGGATCATATTTATGTTGATTTATATTGTAGAAAACCAACATGGTAGGAATAGATTAGCACTAAAAATTTATATATGTATGTATTTCTGAATAACAAAACATCCCACATGCAATATAATTGTGTTAACCATTTAAAAGTCTATTTTTTGTAGTATTGGTATGTTAAAATATTTTTCGGATTTTGTTTTTCAAAAAAAAAAAAAAAATTCAAATAGGACAGTAAATAAGATTAGCATGATTTTGATTCCCCCCCCTCAAAGGGAATATATTTCCTAGAGTCTTTGACAAGATCCTGCCAATCAGAATGGGTAAAATAGCTTACTACAGTAGAACTTGGAAAATTCAAACGTCTTTAATTTGAATTTTTCTTTAATTCAAAGATTTTGTTTGGACCCTTGAGCATTGTATTCAAATCAATGTTAAAATTTTTGTATAATTCAAAGTTCAACTTCTTTAATTCGAAGGTTTTTCTCATCCGAAATAGAAAAAAGTACGTTGAAATACAAAAATCTTACCCTACTTATTTGTTTGTGGTAAAGCGTAGACTCGCGAGATTTTTGCCTTGCTTTCTATTGTGAGATACTATCCTTTTCATCCATCTGTTTGGAATGTGACAACTGACGTCCTTCAGGTACTCTTTTACATTCCACTGGTTAACAGTAGAGTTCCTTTATGAAGGGAACTCTAGTTAACAGTGAATCACCGCCTAATCCCTCTCTCTTCACAATGTTTCAACACGTGACTGATTATTGGTTGCGCAAATCGCGAATGGTCAAATCATGCGCATAAAATATTTTTTGTCTTTGTTAAAATCAATTTTACACTTCACTGGTTAACAGAGTTCCTTTATGAAGGGAACTCTAGTTAACAGTGAATCACCGCCTAATCCCTCTCTCTTGACAATGTTTCAACACGTGACTGATTATTGTTTGCGTGAATCGGGAATGGTCAAATGATGCATATAAAATATTTTTTGTCTTTGTTAAAACCAAAAGACTCAATTCAGTGAGCCAATCCGAAATTTCTGTAGTAATTAACCATCCGAATTTTCTGTAGTATTTAAACAGTAGAAGGTAATTTGTTATATAATTTTAGTACTTAACGAAAGAATGTTTCGTAAAAGTAATACTCTTCTTATATATTCCTAATTTTGTATTATAATTTTATCTTTTATATTATGTGCAAAATAAATTTTATTTTGTTGACAAATGCAATATTTAATTATTTTATATACATAAGTGCCTTAACATTTTCCAGAAATTATTATTGACGTTGTTTTTGACAGAATAAATATTATTGGGCATTCGTGGGCCTTAAATTAAGCTACAAAAATTAGACTTCTGTAATTTGAAGTTTAGCTGTGGTCCCTTCAGCTTTGAATTATCCAAGTTCTACTGTATAAACATCTATAATTTGATGAATTTGGTAGGAAGCATACTTCCCACCGCCTTAGAAAGGGTTAATACAGAACTATGTATATCATAAACTCGTATATTATTTTTATCGTTTACTTATGCTGAAAACTCTTTTGAACTCAGAATCAGAAATATGTAATTCTCATTGTAAATCATACCTTACTATATTGGTTGTTTTTAATACACAATATGAATGGAATTTAAATTTTCTTTGAATTTTACTTCCAAATTACTTCATCTAAAACATCAAAGTTGTAAAACATCATTTGACAAGTTATGTTGTCATAAATGCTTTATCTGTCCACCCCCCCCCCCCCCCAATGCAAAAAATATTAACTTTTATTTTGCAAAAAATTTTTGTTCACCTGTTTTTAAAAATGCATGGTTTTTATCATTTGAATAAATATGAGTATCGCATTTTTATTGTTAGTGTTTACTTTAATTTTTCACTGTTTATGTTTGCACGCTTTTATTATTTTTTTAGATTTTATTTCTCAACAAACTAGATCTGTTTCGTGAAAAAATATTATATTCTGGACGTCACCTAAGACATTACATGATTGATTATGATGGTATGTTTATAAAATTCATGTTATAATTTTTTGATTAAATTTTCATTCTAATTTTGTATATCTTTCTCGAATAAGATTGAATCATAGTTGGAATGAAACTAAGCTTTTGTTTTGTATTGAATATTTAAAACTTATTAGATTTTGCTAGTGCAAAATTATTGGAAATATGACTTGCTGGGTTAAAAAAGTTAATTGTTAAAGGGGAGTGAAAAAAAGGAAAAATGAAAGATGCTGATATTTTAAAATTTTTTAAGATACACCTTCCTTGCTCACTGGAACAATACTCTATTACATGATAAATCCTAATTTGGTTTCTTATGTATCAGGCTTGGAGTCGATTACAAAGAATTGTAATCGATTACGATTACGATTACAAAGGGAGAAATTGAGAGATTATGATTACGATTACGATTGTAATCCTTTGCCAAAAAGTAATTACGATTACGAAAGCGATTACAGTCGTTGAAAAATGTAATCGATTTTTTATTCGATTAGATTAGCATAAAATTATCCAATATTATTCATACAACTCTCATTTTTATAATAGTGTCATAAATCAAAAAGTTATCTCTTATTAAATCAAAAATTTAATTAAAAATCATAACTGAAATGGTGATGAATGCAATTATAATGAAATAATTTCAACATCACAGTTCTGGAATATGACGTCATTACAGAAATGAAAATTTGTAATATATATATAATCAGGAAAGGCACATTCAGTATTTTTCGAATATTTAAAACTCATTTGAGGGATAACTACATTGATCGTATTTTGTATAAAAGCAAAGACGATGCACTAAATGTATATATAATGCATAAGTGATTTACCTGGTTCATTGTTATTTTGTGTGCATACAATCAAAATTTAGTTGGCCACAATTTCTGAAAATGTAGTATATTTCTGCATTGTATTTATTTTCTAGTTTAAATTGTGCAAATATTTCACATAACACCAATTAGTTTACTGAAAATAATAATTTTGTATGATTCTTTATGAAATCACTTATAAGATGTGTATGAATTGCACGGGATAACAAAATATTCAGATAGTGTAAGAGATAAATAATCTTTTGAAAATAAATGCTGCATTTTAGAATAATTTCAAAAAATTTGAACATGAACATTCAAATAACTCTTAGCAAAATTAGTAATCGTTAAAAAGTAATATGAAGAATAATTATAATACGAATGACTATAATATTTTAAATAGATTTTAATGGTGTTTTTTTTAACATGCACGAGCATATAATTTTTTCCCATGTACTAACTGTTTTAATAAAAAAATAAAGTGCAAGTAATTTTATAACACAAATTTAACGTACAAGATTAAACTGAGATACAAAATTTTGTTGAGGTAATTCTAAGAAGAAAAAAATAATTAACTTTTAAAAATAATTCCTAAATATTAATTCATGCATGTAAAAAAACAATTGGGAGAATGTCTGAACATAAATCACTTTTTCTTTTACATACCTATTAATTAAAAAGAATATTAGCATTAAAATATAAATAAATTTAAAATTTAAATGTATGTACTTTTTTTAATATTCAAAGAACATATTTAAAAAAAATAATAATAATCACACGTACCAGGGTTAAGATTTCATGCATCTTAAGCATAGAGCATCATGTAACGCCAGCTCCTAAATTGCTGAAGTATGAATGTGCTATTCTTTAGAAAAATTCTTCACTTCTGCCGTTAAAGAAATGCGAAAACGCAAAAGGCATTTCGTATCTCTTTGTGTGTAGGTAATAGTACTCTTTCCACTAGATTTCCAGGGGGCAGTCTGCTTTGATTATTGAACGGAACCCACGCGGAGAGAAGAAAGGGGACACTCTCTTTTACTCGCGTTGATCCCGTCCAGACTCTCGCCTATTGCCCAACCGTTTGAATATGTTTTGAAGGGGTAATTAAGGAAGCAAAATGACCGATGCATTTCAGGGCCTTTGTCCTTCTATAAACACCTTCCCCTCTCTTACTACCCCGAAATCTTTGACTTGCGGAGAGATTACCGCTCTTTTATGAAACTAGACGACGTGAGGAGACCGGAGACCCCCCCCCCCCCCGTGAAAGCCCCAAGGTGATGCGAGTGACATATCCACTCTCTTTCTTCTCGGGCTCTCCAGCCATTCCCCGTGGAGAGTGGAGCCGCAATTAAAAATTCTGAGAGACCGCAACAAGTAGGACAACAAGCGTCTCTAGCAGACTATTATATGGTCCTGCCATCAAGGCTCTGCGACCGCCCCACAGAACCTTTTATATTATGATCGCCCGTAGGTTACAGACCGCTTAGGATAGGACTTCAGTACACAGCTTCAATCCTTTTTCTTGTAATCTTATCTCTTCTATCCAATGGTAGAGCTAAAAATTTCAGCTTTCAGCAGGTCAAGATTACACGATTGCAGGACCAGCAGATTACGGATTTTTTCCTTAAGATTACAATTAAAATTACGGGAGAAAAAGGATTACGGGATTACACAATTTCGATTATGTTTTGAGAATATGCCATTGTCAGATTACGATTTTGTCAAAATGTAATCGATTACAGCCGATTACGATTACGTAATCACGATTACTCCAAGCCTGTTATGTATGTTAGTCTATCGTTAGATAACCTGAAGTCTGTGTAGTACTCTGATGTATCCTGCTCAACAAAAACCAATAATGAAAATACTGTGTAATCCCAAAATCACCCACACTTTCTTTCCAAAAAAGATAAAAAGGGGTGTGGGTCTTGATTAAGGTTTATTATTGTGCTATTTTACCGGCTTTATATCCAGGAAATCACAATATTCAATCCCAATATTCAGGAAATGTTATTTTCCAGAAATTGGTCCTTATGTGTCGTGTATTACTTACTATACATTACCATTATTATTTTACCTGTCAGTAAAAAAATGTTTTAACCATATATAAGGCAGTGAGAAGCAAAGGGATGTAAGTGACCAAAACATGATTCTGAGACGAACTCGTTCAAAGTTATGCTATTTTTTTTCTAAATCATGTTGGGGGGGGAGGGGCAGCCCCTGTTATGATCATCCCTAACATCTCTTGCCACAATATAGAATATAGTGCTTTCCCTAATCATTGCAGTATTTATCTTCAAATTATCATTTTTGTCACTTACATCCCGTTGCTTCTAAGAGTCTCACACGCAAAAGTTTTTGTTTACTTTTTTGGGGAATACGCTGTACATCAAAATGTGTTCAGGGTATTAAAAATAGAACTTGCTTATCCTTGTTTACTACCCGACTTTTTCCCGCGTCCTTATCTTTGCTCAAATAAAGAAATTCTTCGGAAACAGTTTTTTTGCTATTACCTATTGTTCTCATCCGATTTCAGTTGAGACTACCTGGGACAAATGTTGAGATTATTTTGTAACTAGAACAACCCTGCAATTTTTTTGAAATTAGTTTTAATAATATAAAATACATTTTAAATTGCTTTAAAATTGGATCAGTTTGAATCAAAATATGACACTTATTTTCTGGTCTTGTAAGAACATAAATACTGGGTGGTTATAATTAAACTTCCCCTATTCAGAGCATCCTACAGCTAAAACACTTTAACGTATTGACACCAAAATTGGTATGTTGACTGTATACGAGATGCGCTCAAGGAATCATGAAAAAAAAAAATTCTAAAAAGGGCCGCTAGGGGCGCCATTTTTGAGGACCGTAATGGTCGTAGGGAATGACTATTACGGCATAAAAATGAGAGAAAAATATTCATTTCATTATAACCTAAACTTTTTTTTTGCCACACAGATGAACTGTTATAGCTTGCTCTACTTTCATTTTAAATGGCAAGATGATAGATATGGACAAAAATGTGTACAATTAATGTTGATGTTATTTTTATTCCTTACTGGTCATTTCCTGCATTAAAACCCTGTTATAAGGCTAAACAGCGCCCCTAGCGGTCATTTTTAGAACTATTTTTTCTTCATGATTCCTTGAGCGCATCTTGTGTATAGTCCACATACTAATTTTGGTGTGTCAATCCTTTGAACGGTTTTAGCTGTAGGATGCCCTGAATAGGGGAAGATGTTCTATGCATAGTCATAGCAACTAATAAATCAAGTGCTCCTTTTTAAGATCAAGACATTTAAAAATAATCTTGCATGCAGACATTAGGCTGTGTTTATGAATATCAATTGTATTCTTTTCTTTAGGTCCCGATTATGATGTCGATAGTGGTGCACTTTTCGCTCAGCATAAATTCCAAGCTCAAAACAAACATTCCGGAAAAGTGATCTACCCACATTTTACTACAGCCACAGATACGAGCAATGTTCAAGTTGTTTTCCAAGTTGTCATGGACACAATTGTTCGAGAAAATTTAAAGACGGCTACTTTGTTGTAATGTTGAAACGTCCATTTTGTAGTGCCATTTTGGATCTGTAAATATATTTTATAATCATTTTTTATGAAAATGAATATTTTTAGACACATCTGTTCATCTTTTACATATTTTTTTACTTTAATAAACTATTTTTGTTAAAGTTTTCCTCGATGTTACTATTTCTCAGCTAGTAGAAACAATACTGTACTATCCATTGTATAGATACCGATACATTCAAATTAACCAGAATTAATGAAAAACAAAGTAGAATTCAGAAGCACCAAAAACTAATTACCATAACTAGTAACAATGTTTCTCATTCAATTTCTGCACAAAGATGGAGAACATAGTTGTAACTCATAAATTGCAAAATATATTGCATACATGTTTTAGAATTACAATGAACCATTTTTCCAACATAAAAAATGTTTTGAACTCCAGCGCATTTAGCAACATATTTTGCAATTTACGAGTCGGATAATTCCGTAATGTTCCGAGCACGGGTGTGCAATTTGTGGTATGCGCTGACCCCTTCCCCCCCCAAAAAGCAAAATGTTTCATTCAGAACTAATAATAAATGCACACACATTTATATACAGACGATTCTCAATAAATTGAATCTAGAGGTGCAGAGGAAAAACGGACTTACTTCTAGTTTCTGTTTCTAACATTTTAGTTGTGAAAACTATTCGATATTTCAATACATATGCAGATTATTCATAAAATTACATAACTCGTTAGTTTTGCAAACAAAATATGTTCATTAAAAACAATAATCAAAATTACTCCTACTTTTTATTCATATTTCTTACTTTTAAAAAATAATCTTATTTTAAGTTGCAATAGACTTTTTTGTGAC
Source organism: Octonoba sinensis (assembly GCA_038502835.1). Lineage (NCBI taxonomy): Eukaryota > Metazoa > Arthropoda > Arachnida > Araneae > Uloboridae > Octonoba > Octonoba sinensis. Next base: position 82,624,273 of record CM076605.1, on the reverse strand, counting down.
TCATAAGGCCCTAAATTCCCAATATTTTCCACATTCATAAATATAGAGGTAAAGTCCGAGTGCTTGCATTCTGCTTCTTCAGTTATCATTGACTCACTGTTTTGGAAACAGTTTCATATTATCATTTCACATGTCATTATTCTAAACACTGAAAAGCAGTCTCATAGCTTCAAACACATCAGTCTTGAATGAAATGTTTTTTTTTTTTTTAAAGATTGTTTTCCATGCAAATCTTTTTCAATGCGACTTTTTAGGGTCTACTTTGATGCAATTGCAATGGAAAGTGAAGAAAAAATTTGACTTTGCGAATCGACTGCAAAATGAAAGAACAAGATGGTAGTGATTTTTAGGCAGAAGTACAACGTAATAGCTTAAACATATTTAAAATTTCAGGGGGATGCAATTGAAGTGTATATAATTTTCATAAACTCTTAAATCTTGTTACTCAGAATGATTTTTTGAATTAATTAGGAAAAATACGTAATTATGAGAACTGAAAACTTTTGCACTACATTTATGAATATACAGTCACTCATATGAACATTATGTATTTCTGCTAAAAACAAAGGCTGCTATGACATAAAATATAACACTGAATCTCACATTATGTGCATATTTACATTTATTATTTAAACCCCAAATATAAATACAAGGTTTTTTTAATTTACAGAACTAACAAGTTAAGAATAAATAAGAAAGTATTACAAAGTTCTTACAAACTATATATGCATTAAAAGAAGACATATTTACAATTTATGTACAATGTTAATTAACGTTCACAGTTTTTCTATTGTGACTTTTAATTATTGTTTCTATGTTTTAAATGTGTATTGATTCCTCACAAACTAAGTTTTGATTATTTGTAAACATAAAAATAAGGCAAAACTTATTTGAAAAAAGTGTTTAGGCCATATTTTTAAATTTTGGAAAATATTTTTCAACTTTGAAAAAAAAAAAAAAAATCGAAGAGAACTTACTTTTCCAAGAGTAAAGTAATTTAGCATGGATTCTTTAATACAGAAATTCTAATAAAATGCTTCATAAAACAATGCAGTGAAAAGCTTCCAAAAACTTTTAAGCATTTGAAAGTTCAAACAATTTAGAAACCCCCCCCCAAAATATATATATATATTTTTTTTGATGCACAACTATTGAACTGATGAATTTTATTAATGTGATAAAAAAATTAGAATTAAATTCTATTGAAGAAATTTTAACTTTCAGGTTAAAATTCAATTAATTTTTGTTATTTCTCCAAACTTTGTCTCCTCAAAATGATACTATGAAAATATTACAAATTTCTAAAAATAGATAACACACAAAAAAAAAAAAAAAAAAAATTGATGCATGAATCATAGATCAGATCAGTGGTCGCCAAACTCGCGAAACCTCTCAGTAGCTGCAATTTTCAAATTATGCTGCAACCCCCCCCCCCCCCATAATAAGGAACTTTTCAATTCTTAGCTAGTTTTATACGCCAAGAAACATGAGCAGAGGCTACTACATCGTCAGTTATCGCCTATCATATTATTTAAAATTATGGCAACAAACTATTCCTTAGTTTTTTCACAGCCTCATGCTCTTTGAAGTAAACATAGGGGAAACATGAAAAATCAGCTAACAATCCTTGATGTAGTAACGTACAGACTTTCTTTTCTCCTCCCTGCTGAAGGGTTATCTCTAGCACATGCCACTCCAGATATTGTGCAGAACTCTATGATTTTAACTCGGCAATAATGGAAAACGTCTCCCAACTCCTCATGATTGATATGCAAGCATTTAAAACTCATCTCCCACCATCTGGCATCCCAATGTTAGACATGGTCCTTTCCAAATATGCCAAAGGACCTTGCAGCCCACCCTGCTGAGCAGCTGCCATGTGCTGCGGATGCATCTGCTGCGATTGCATCATCATGCCGCCTTGCATGTTGGGTGCCGGAGAGGACGTCATGGCTGGCACCATGTGCTGCTGCATCATGTGATGGGGGTGCCCGGGGGGTGCGCCACCCGGTGGCACGACTTGCATCGGTGGCATCTGTGGCGGTGGAGGACCTTGCATCTGCGGCATATTCTGGGGAGGCTGGAGGTTAACAGCCGGAGGGGGAGGTCTCGGAGTTCCCGGAATTTCTTGCTGGAGGAGGGTTTGCCACACCTGGTGCTTTTCGTTGTATTTGTTAAGGAGGTGTGTTTTTCTTAATAATTCATTTTTAAGTTCAGTAATATTCTGTAAACAAGAAAGAAAAATAATTACTGCGATGAATTTGATTAGTTTCACACACAAAATTAAAAAAATGATGTAGTTAAATTGCATCACAGTACGGATAGATATGCCATGTAAATAAATTTTTCAATAGAAGTTTAGAGCAATGAGTTCACTTCTTTTAATGATGAAAAATGTTGTTAATACATGGGTAATTCTCAAAGAGGGAAAAAAAAAATTCTGAATACACAAAATTTTTTGAAAGAGTATGCACCCTTTTTTAAAAATATACATATCTATACTAATATTATAAAGCTGTAGAGTTTGCTTGAACACACTAATCTCAGGAACTACTGGTTCGATTTGATTCCGAAAATTGCATAAAATAGTCCTTTTCTATCGGAAGAAATTATCGCATCCTTTCGAGCTTGATACCATTGAAAAGCCTGTAAAAAACTATCCTAGAAAGAGTTTTGTCCTTTGTGCTAAAATTGGAAGTCTCTAAATTAACTAGAAAAGAAGTTATAAGCGTTTTTCTCTGTAGCTTGAAATTATTTTTTCACGGTAATTAACTTTAATTTTATTTGACCTAGATGATGACCATTTCATTTTATTCAACGTCGGGCGTCGCAGCTGGTATACATATATAACATATATAATTAGGTAAACACTTCCTCTCTCCCACACACATAATGCATAATATGTATTTTTATACACCAATCAACATACATTGCATTTGTAAAGTTAAAAAGGAGCAGGAGGCAATTTTCCTTTCTTGACCCCTTAAATGATAGAGAATTGCATCGGGCCTACTTTACCTCAAGAACAATATGTTCTGGCTTTTGCACTGAAAGTAGCAAGCGCTTCTGAAGAAAAAAACACTCCATCTGCTTAGCAACATCAAGAAACCGTTGAATTGTTTGTTCAACACCTGGAATGACATAATCAAAAATTTAGTATAAAACATTAAAAATACATACATAAAAAAGCAGAATATTAACTTATGGCACTCATAAAAAAGTAAAATAAACAATAATTTAAATACATATTCAACTTTTATTGCGTGTCATTGATTCCCTGGGAAGATTTGTTAAATTTCCTTTCTGTAATTACACCCAGGCACCTGGATTGTCATGAAACATTCCTGTGAATCAGTTTCAACAAATTGAACGCCAGCTTGTAAAAAAAAAAAAAAAAAAATCAGTCTCTTTCGGTGCAATATCAAATTCATGCAAGACGGAGTTAGGTCATATGGAACTAATTCCCCCCCCCCCCCCCCCCAAAGGAAGACATAGATATTCCAACCAAGTCTAGTTTTTATCTTCCTCATCATGCAGTTACGAATAAAACAGGAGATAAATTCAGTGTGGTTTTCGATGGTTTTGCAAAATGATCTAGCAGTAATTCACTGAATGACAATTTGATCGTAGGACCACAGCTGCAGAATAATATCACAACATTACCAGTGTGTTTTAGAAAAAACAAAATTGCAATAACAGCAGACATAGAAAAAATATATTACCAACTTATCCTGAAAGACTCAGGCTTTCGAAGAATACTCTGTCATAATTCACCTTCTGAACCAATTCAAAACTATATAGACTAACAAAAATTGTATACAGCACAGCTTCAGCTCTTGCAACAGCTTGCAGTTTGAAGCCTTCAGCAATTAGCAGTTTAGCAGTAGCACGAATTCAAGCTCGAAAGTTATTGAACTGCAAAGATCCCTAATGCAAACGTTGTCATGTGCAGGGTTTGTTCTAAGAAAATTGGCGTCAAAAAGTCCACAGCTCCTGTCCACAATTGAACCAGATTTGCTATCCACCAATTCATGTGTCAGCATGAACAATGAGGATACTGGGAAACCTTTAAGTATCCTATGTCCTACGGTACACAAAGCTGGACACCTTCCTATTTAAAATCGACATATCCTGTTTCCTATGTCCAAGATCAGAGTGACCATTGAAAACCATTTCTGCGAAGACTAGGCCAACATCAATCAAATCATGTTCCCAAATAGTAATATTTAATTAAAAAAAATACTTAAATATAAACAGGCCTTTTTCCCCCTATCCTCCAAGCATTTATTTTCATACTGTACCTAAACCCAATGAGTGTTATGTCCTTTCGCCCTACATTTTCTTCGACTTGAAGACACATAATACCAAGATTTTCGAGTCATTTGTTTGTTCGATCATTTAATTTTTAATCGTCAATCGTTACCTCTCGTACCGTAGTGTCACGCGGCGATAGCCACTAGGGCGATTCGACATGAATCTTGCACCCGATTCCCCCGGCCTAGGAACAGCCGGCAACCCCGAACCCAGAAGGGGCGAGAAAAGCACGGAGCCACAGACCTTGACTGACCAGCGATGCACGCTGGTGTGGTGTGACCCTCTCTGCCCCGGCTGGACTGCGGGTAAGTTTCTCTGGTGTTTTGAAATCCCATTTGATGAATCAATTGTGTAATGTTAGATATCTGTAGGATAACAGCCTAGATTGTAGAATTTAAATGATCATATAAAAATGAATAAATAATCTCATATAATTAACTTTTAGTTGCTCTTCTCTAATTATGTCCGGTGCTATTGAATACTGAATTCAAGCATCGGTACATCTGGTGCCATGACCTAACGAACTAATCTAACTCGATCCGGTCTCTTTTCAAGTAGAACATTAGTATGTTGATTAAACTTTAATTGAAAAGCATGAGTCTTTGTCTTTGCACCTGTATTTTGAAGTAAATTTATTAACTTGGTCGAATTTTCTCCTACGTGGTCGAAAAATTTTATTTACGGAAAAAAATCTAGAAGCCATTAAAATTGCATAGTGCCTATTAATTTGCAAGCTGAATGTTAATTTATTTATGCAATTGATTCTGTTTATTGTATAATATGATGTTTGTATTTCATTATTTAATGTCGGCATTAAGTGGTTCTGAAATTAATTGAAAATGATATGCAGAAGTAATTGGAATTGTATTTTTGTATTTTAAGACTTGAGTTGATTAAAAATTGTGTAAAAAAAAAAAAAAAAAAGAGTAGAAACGCGTAGACAGCAGGATCCGCCAGTAGAGGGTCAGAGTTATTTAAGAACAACAAACAGCTCAGAATTTCTGGGGTTACTCCCGGAATTCAGTGGGAAATCGAATGAATTAAGCGTTCGGGAATTTTTACGAAAAGTAAATGAAATCTCAGCTCTTAGCAACTGGGATGAAGCTGCTAAACTAGCGATAGCGAAGTTAAAAATGAAAGGGTCTGCAGCTAGTCATCTGCTAATAGATAATAATTTGAGCTCAACACCAATCTTTTGAAACATTTTCAAATTTGCTAATCACGCATTTTGAAAAGAAAACCCCTCTAGCAACAAGTTTGCAAAATTTTGCTCAGTGCAAACAAAGCGACTTAGAGTCTGTTCAGCAGTACACTGCTAGAATTCGAAAAATGGCTTCTGACCTTTTGACTGCGAATAGCGGACGAACAACTGAAGCTTTGGCTAATCGCGACAGATTATTGCAAGCGAAATTCACCGCTGGGCTGAAGCCAATAATTCAAAGGCTAGTACTGTCAAGGTCCCCATCTAGTTTTAACGAGGCAGTGAATATCGCTTTGGCTGAAGAGTCTAACGAAGAAATTTTTTCAATAAATCGCTCAGAGCCCTTGCAAGAACCTGTAATTAATTTTTTAATCCAAGAAATTAAAAGTCCAAGCTTAAAAGTAGATAAAATGCAACAAAGCGAGCCCCAAGTTAATGCCTATAATAGCCAAATGTGCCATAGCAGACAAAATTACAGAAATTTTCCTCATCAACGCGTTCAGTGTCATTATTGTAAAAAATTTAATCATAAACAATATGAATGCAGGTTATTCCTTAGGGATCAGGAATTAGAGCAAGCACGTACTAGGGAGGAACGGTATGTTCACAATAGGAGAGGGAACAATGGCAGAGCTCCAAATACTGGCTACGGAAGGGGAAGGTTAGAAAATGCTCCTTTAAACTGGAGAGGGGGGAACATGCACAGGAGGGGAGTGTGCGACAGGACCCCCCGACAGTAGAAAACTTCTCGCATGGAACTTTCACTCTCCCCTTGGTCAAAGTGAGAGCTCAAACTCTCGAATTTATCTCGCTTGTTGATTGTGGAGCGAGTGTTTCAATCATGTCTCCACAAATTTTTGAAACTATAAGTAAAAAGCAGCAAGTGTACAAAACTTATCTTCCAATAAGTATTAAAGCGGTAAATGGTGGTAAAGTAAACATCAAAGACTCGTATGTAATTTCTATCCAATTGAGTAACTTAAATTTTGAGCAAACTTTTTTCATTACCCAGGAAAATTTAATTTCCCCGTATCAAATCTTGGGGTATGATTTTTTGAAAGCGCATGACGCGATAGTTAATTGTGCAGAAAGTTGCCTTCAAATTAAAAATATAAAAATTCCAATTATTGAGTTACAACCTCCCAGTTATAATATAAATAAGAGTATATCTTGTTTAAAACCCGCAGTAAAAACTGCTTTGATTCCTAATTCATATGATAATTTTGATACTAAATTAACACCTGATGTGCGTCTTAAATTGAAAAATAAAACACTTTTGGCTCCCCAACAACATGCTGTTGTTAGTGTAAGTCTGCCTGTAGTTTTCCACGAAAATGTTATTGCAAAAGTTATTCCTACGGTGAAATTGTTGTCCAAAAATCTTGTCTTAGAAAATGACTATGTAACTGTTAATTCTGATGAAGATGAAACGCGGATTACTGTATGTAATAACTCTAATGAACCCGTTTTGTTGAATAAGAATATGAAAATTTGTTTTTTAGAGGATATTGAAATGTATGTAAATAATGTAGATTTCCCTAACGATATGCCCATTCGCACTCGAGATTTATCACCGTTAAGTGATAAAGATTTTTCCCTGACTCACCTTTCAGGTAGTATTAAAAGTAAATTGATTGAATTATTATTGAATCATTCTAATGTATTTGCCCGTTCTACGATCGAACTTTCTGCTGCTAAAACTGAACCTCACAGAATAATCCTAAAGCATAATAACCCAATCAAATGCTCAGTATATAAGATTCCCTACAGTCTGAGAGAAGAATTCCGTAGACAAATAAAAGACTTAGAAAATGCCAATATTATCTCTAAATCTAATTCGCAATATAATACACCTGCTCTTTTCGTAAAAAATAAAGATAACTGGCGTTTGGTTTTAGATTTTCGCAGATTGAACGAAGTCACGATTACTCAAGATTTTGTCATCCCGACTCTTGATGATATACTTAATGAGATTGCAGGAGCTAATTACTTTTCAGCCTTAGATATGAAAGCCGCGTTTAACCAAATCCCTTTATATGAAAATGATAAACATAAAACAGCTTTTTCGACTCCTGACGGTGAAAAATATCACTTTAATAGATTATGTTATGGGTTAAAAAATAGCCCAAAAGCTTTCCAATCTATTGCACAAGAGGCATTGGGGGATTTACTACACAATGGTGCGCCCTTGTGTACATTGATGATATCATTATTTTTTCAAAAACTGTAGATGAACATTTAGATCTTTTGAACAAAGTTTTTTCCAGATTTGAGCAGATAAATTTAAGGTTCAATACTAGTAAATGTCAGCTTCTTACAAAGTCTTGCAAATTTTTGAGATACATTATAACACCAGAAGGAATCTCTATTGATAAGGATAAAACTGTTACAATTAATGAATTTGCAACGCCGACTGATCAAAAGCAAATAGTCATTTTTAGGTTGCTGCAACTTTTATAGACGTCATATTAAGAACTTCGCGCGCAGAACTCTACCGTTGACAAATTTGTTACGTAAGGATGTAAAATTCGAAAGGACACCAGAAGCCCAAGCTTCATTTGATGATATTAAGTCCGCAATTTTAAATCCTCCTGTTTTAGCTTTCCTGGACCCCTCAGGGGAATTACAAATTACGACTGACGCTTCTTCGCAAGGTGTTGGCGCTGTTTTGGAAATAAAATATCAAAACTCGGAAATTAAGCCATTATATTTTTATTCCAAGAAACTAAATCCCTCCCAATCTAAATACAGTGCTACAGTACTTGAATTTTTCGCCATATACTGTGCGTTAAATTTTTTCAGACCATTTCTGATAGGAAAATCCTTTCGGGTGTTCAGCGATCACAAACCGTTGGAAGGGTTTTTGTCGAATAAAAATCCGTCCTCGAAAATCTTAAGATGGAAATTAGCATTAGAGGAATTTGATTACGAAATAACTTATGTGAAGGGTTCTTTGAATTTGGTCGCGGACCATTTATCGCGGTGTGTAAACGCCATAACAATTGTATTTCCAAACACTGAAGAATTGATAAAAATGCAAAATGAGGATCCAAAATTGAAAATTATTATAGACTCACTAAAAAGTCGAACAAATGAATCAAAGTACGAAAACTATGTAATTGATGAACAGGGAATCTTAATTCATTTATCCCAACGTAATAAAAGTTCACCTAGACAAGATGTTAGAAAACAAGTTTGTGTGCCACATTCTCTAAAAGGTAAAGTGTTAGAATCTATTCATTCAGAAATTGGGGGACATTTAAAATTTTTTAAAACCTATAACAGAATTGAATATAACACTGCAGCAAAAATTCATGTGTTTGTCGATATGCTCCACTACATAAAATTAGCGGGAAATCATTTTTTAGACGCAGGTTTGCTTTTAAAAGATGGGACAAAAATAACAACTGATATTATTGAAGAACTACTGAGCAAACACAATGGTGAAGGTCAGCTATGCCACAAACTGAAACCAGCATATTTAAATGTTAAAGGCAATGATTGCCAGGGCCGGCGCTAGCACGAATGGCGCCCTGAGGCAAGAAACTTTTTTCCGCCCCTACTATATATTATGATGGAATTTGAGATTAAAAATGATCGATACAAACTTAAATTATATATATTTTAACTTTCAAAAAGCTGAAGGAAAACAATGGCTGATCAGAATGGACTGAATAATGAAAAAGAGAAAAAGCAACAGATTGTGTTTTGCTCGTCATAAAATAGAGAAGACACTTTCTGGAACTGCAAACCCTTATAAAGCGCCGCATGTCGCTGTGGAGAAGAAAAGGATAATGTACAAAACAGGAAATAACCCAGAACAAAATATGTCGACAGGGTGGCGTACTTTTCTCCACCAGACCTCTACCTGTTAGCCGAGGCCTTAGGATTGCTTACGCACGGGGAGAGGTAGTGGGGTCTACGGATTTTACATGCACATATCCCCAAGTATACATGGTGGTCTTCAGTGGGTATCGAACGCGCAACCTTCCAGGTGGAAGTCCGACGTGCTAACCACTAGGCTACCACGGCCCCAGGGTGGCGTACTTTTCTCCATAGGACACCCTTGCACCTTTTAGCCGAAGCCTTAGGTAGAGAGCCGATGAGAGTGGCGTGCTGGTCAGGCGCAGGCCTCGTACGCCCAAGATCGCAGGCTCAAACCTGGCCCAAGTCGGTGGATTTTCAAGATGCAAAAATCATCTGCGCCCATGTCGTATGATTATGCGGCATGTAAAAGGTCCCTTGAATAGACATTTGGCTTGGATGCTTTCGGCTAAATTAAATTCCTAGTACAATCTTGATAGCCATAAATGTCTAATTTCTAAAAGATTTAAAGGATTTTTTTTTTCTTATCATTTAATTATATATTATTTTGAAGAAAGTTATCTTCTTTTTTTATAATAATTTGCATAATGTGCACGCTCGGATGTAAAATAGTTCTCGGAGCATTCTGCACATGCGTGGGAGCCCTTTTGGCAGCATAAAAGCTGCGTACAGGAACTCCTAAAGCAGATCCTTTTTCTTGAGGGGCTCTTGTGAGCACTTGCCGTCTTTTTCTTTATGTTCTTTTAATTTTTATACTCATGTTCATATTTTTTTTACTGTTGTTATTTTTAGCCATGTCTCTGACCAAATAAATGTTTATTATAAGTTAAACAGATTCAGTTCCAATTTATTAGAAACGCCCAACACGAAGGGTTATGGGCCCAGGAACGCCCTTCCCTTGCGTAAACGAAGCTGGCTGATTATTTTCGTTGGGGAGGCCGACTTTTTATGGGTCATTCTCCAAAAAACGTCAGAAAGCGTGTCTCTTCAAGTTATTTTCCTTATTTATAGAAATGATCTTTTACAAAAATTAATTAAAGGTCCTTACTACTTTGTGTTTATAATGCTGATAAAAATTTTTGAAAAAATATATATTTTGTATTAAAAGTTGTGCCCACGGAGTATGACTAGTCATGTCTGTGGCCTGTCTCACAATGATTTGGCATGTGAACTTTGGTCTTTTAATTCCTAACACAGCACACTTTCTAAACAAAATAGATGTTTTTGATTGAAATGTCCTTAAAATAACATATTAAAAAATAATTTTCATTATTTTTGATTTTAGATTTTTAATAATTTTATCAAAATAACCTGTCTCACGTTTCTCATCATATCCGTGGACAAACTTTTGATGATTTTTAAAAAAATCAACAGATGACGATAGCAGTCAGATTTTTGACTGAGAATGTTTAGTCAGCCATCTTGTTCACTTGTATGGAGATCTGAAGTTTGTTCTTTTGAGGTAAGTGACTTTTTAAAATTCTTTTCTAATGTGAATGATTTTGCCAGATCACATCATCATGTCTGTGACCAAGAAAAAATATAAAAAAGTTGATGTTTTGATGTTACATTTGTATTATACAGAAAGAATAACCTATCATTTACTCAATCAGCATGCTTCATGGTTTAGGCCTAAATATTCGCCATCTCTGAGCAGATTGTTTACTATTTCATCATGTCCGTGGATAATCATGTCCGTGAACCTGTGGTCCACGGACATGATGCATCTTTCCACGGAAATGATAAATGAATAAATATTCTCATAAACTTTTTGAAAACTGATTTTTGCTTTTAATATTGCTGAGTAGTGTTGTAATTAATTCTATATAACCCTCTAAGACTATAATTTAATAAATTGACCTAGAAGTTCCCAGATTTTTTAATGTACGTACATTTTTAGTGCAATATGTTTACCTCGAACATTTTTACCTTTTTTACAACATTTAAAATGAAATTTAATAAAATTTTAGGTGATAAATAAAAGTTGCTTAGGTCTCATTCATAAATATCGATATCAATTTAGGAAGTGGGGGGGGGGGGGGGGGATAAGTCATTGATATCCTTGCACTGTAGAAAAATTGAAAAACCTGCTCTTTGTTGATATTGTAGGGTGGGAGAGGGTTCAAAATTTAAAAAACTGATATCGATGTTTATGAATGACCCCTGATCCCCCCCCCCTTTTTTTTTTGCATAGAATACTTTTTTTTCAATTGTCAATAAACTGAATGTTTATTATAGGCTGAAGAATGCCTTTGAAAAAGAAAAGACCAACTGAAAAAGCAATAGCTGAAAGAAGAAATGCAAGAATGCTTAGCATGAGACGTGCTAGGGAAAAATTAAAGGCCAATCCAGAGAAACATGAAGAAGAAAAGAAAAAAGACAGGGAAAGAAAGAAAGCCAAGAGAAAATCTATAAATGAAATGACACAGCGAGAACAGAGAAAAGTAAGGAAACAATGGAAGATATGTTCAAAAAAATACTGGGATAGAAATAAGAAAAGGGAAGCATTGATTCACAGCTTGGAAGACAACACTCTTCCGAATACATCTTCACCCCCAAATACCCCTGCTTCCACTTCAAGGGCTAAAAATGGAATGAAAATCAGAAGGAAAAATAATTTTAGGTTAAAACAAGAACTATTGGATTGGAAAGAAAAATATGAGAAATTACAAAAAAAAGTGTGCAAGTATCGAAAAAGGTTATATAGGATAATCAAAAAGAATACAGATGGATCTCCAAGGAAAACGGTTGCTAAGTTGATAAAAGGACAAGTCTGTTCCGATGAAGTAAAAAAGCAATTGATATTCGGAGAAGTTGTACAAGAGCAGCTCAAAAGCAATTACGGAGCAGAGAAAAAGCTGAAGAAGAAGCGTTATTTGGCTGAGATGTTAAGTGGCAAAATTGTCAGAAAATATATGTTGCTTACTTGAATTGCGCATATCACTTCCGAAAGAGTCATTAGAAGATCATGTACAGGAGTTGATAAAAGATCTTTACTATCTAAGATTAAGCTAGTAAAAGATGTAAAACAATTTTTTGAACAAGACGAAGTAAGTAGGCTGTGCGCAGGAAAGAAAGAAACAATAACAAAAGGCAAAATTAAAAAGCAAAAGCGTTACCTTAACGACTCCCTTTTGAATTTGCATATAAAGTTTATTTCATGCTATGAAGAGCATCAAGACTTGCATTATTCATCATTTTGCAAACTGAGACCCTTTTGGGTACTAATACCTGATTGCAGGTACAGGGAAACATGTCTATGCTCACAGAATGCAAATATGGAATTACTCGTTCAGAAGCTTCATAATTTTCAAATTATAGAAGAAAAATCCCCATACGAGGTGTTAAAGTCAATGACCTGTAATGGACTTATGGAAGAAAAGTGCTTAGAACGCACCTGTAAAGATTGTATTGGGAAAGACATAGTATTTCATGTCAATGATGTAGGTAGTGCTGTAACTTATAAACAATGGATTACAAAAAAAGAATCGGTGGTGATAAAAGAACAAGAAAAAGTAATAAAGAAGACAAAAAAAGAAGAAATTACTTCTTCAAAAATTGAACTGATAGAGGCTTTTAAAAAATTGCTTAAAAAATTTCCATCTCATGTTAACAACATCCGACACCAGTACTCTAGTCTGAAGAATATTAAGGAAAAGTTAACAGAAAATGAAGCACTTTTGCATATGGACTTTTCTGAAAATTACAATTGCAAATTCAATGAGGAAGTTCAGTCATTTCATTTTGGAGGATCAAGAGAACAAATTTCTTTACATACGGTAGTTTTATACTACTTAAATGAAAAAGGATTTATCGAAAGTGTACCATATTGTACCATGTCTGAAGATAGAAGACATAATTCGTCGGCAATTTGTGCTCATTTAGAGCCTGTTTTGCAAGAAACGAAGAAAATTGTTCCTAAATTAAAACTATACACTTTTTATCTGATGGTCCTACCAGCCAGTATCGTAACCGGAGAATGTTTGTTTTAAGCCATTAATTTTTATTGCAAAAAAATCCCTTCAAAATGTTGATTAAGCCTATATTGGCAAATTTTTTCAGAAGCATTTCATGGAAAGGGTGTTCCGGATCAAAAATTGGGAAAGGGGTTTTGTCGTAAAAAGGCAGCCTGAAAAGCCTTAGTTGGAAAAGGGGAATTTGATCAAAAAATTTGGAAGGGTTTTTACAATTTTGGGCCCCTTTAGGGGTTGTAAACCCCATAAAATTTTTTCCCAAACATAAGAAGTAAATGAAAAATAGGACCGTAATTTGAGAACCTTTAATAAAACTCCCCCTATAAAGGAAAAAATTAAAGCAAAAAACATGAATTGCTGGGGAATCAATTTAACAGAAAGTAATAAAGCAAGAAAGTGTTAATAGCAAGTTTGTTGTTCTCAAAAAAATGTTAAAACTATTTTAAAATTGGAAGGTTTTAACTTTTTAAATATAACAAATTTCTAACACGGGAAAAAAATTTTTTTTCATTCCCCAAATAAAATTTACTTAAAATTTTTTTAAGCAGGTTTTTTTAATTTATGGGAAAAATTTATTTTTAAAATTTATGAAAAACCTGGTGAAGTTCAGTATGCCCAAACAAAAGTGTTTTGTTGGAAATTGGGGCGGGCCTGCACAATGGCGTGACAAAAAATTTGTTTCCTGCCAAACAAATTATTTTTGGAAAAAATTCATAAAAAAATTAAAAAATTTAAAAAAGCTGAGGGTCTTAGAAGGGCTGTAAAAAAGAAGTGAAAAGAAAGTTTGGGTCTCAAAAATATCGTCATGAACTTAGCTGGAACTAAACCTTTATGGCCCCCATGTCGCGGGGAAAGAAAAATTGAAAAAGGAAATCCCAGAAAAAATTTTAATGGGGGCAAAATAACAGAGCCCCTAATTCCCAAAATATTCAAACGACTTTTTTGAAATTTCCCCAAGTATACATTTTTAGGGGGATAAACCAATTTTACTGCAAATGGTAACGGCCATTTTTTTCCTGGTCCCCTTGCATTTTCCGAACCTTATAAAATAGATTTTTCTGCCCAAGAGATTCTAAACCGGGAATCTGTATTTTAAAATAAAAATTTGATGTCACAGTGTATGTTTATGCGGCTTAAAAAGGTCCCTTAAAAGTTTTTGGCTTAGTTCCAAATTTAACAAGAAATTTTATAATAAATGTTTAACTCAAAAATTAAATAGGTGTTATATTTTCGTGATTTTTAATTTATTTTATTTTGAAAAAACTTTTTTTTTAAAAATTTTTCAAATGTCACGTTGGGTGAAAATTTTCCGGGTAGCATTGCACATGCCGGGGGACCCCATCAGCATAAAATTTGATTAAAAAAAAGATCCTTTTTTTGGGGGCTTTCAGATTGGTTTTTTAGGGTTCTTTAATTTTATATTTCAGTTCAACTTAGTTTTTTTGCCAATGTTTGAAAAAAAATTTTATTATTTCTTATTTTTTTAACCCCAACAGGGGTTACCCAGGACCCCCCAAAAACTGGCGTTTTTTTGGGGAATGCCCTTTTATAGATCGGATTTATATGTGTTTTGCCGAAGTCTTTTGTCGGAACTGTGCATTATTTTTGCATTAAAAGAAAGAAAATGGCCACCCCGGACGTTGCAGATTGAGAAATTAAACAATACAAACTACGTTGAGTGGGCTACAATGTAAAATTTTTGCTTTTGGACAGAAATTGTTGGGATATTACTGAAGGAACTGAACTGGAGCCTGTTAAAAGTGCTGAATCAGAAATTACAGATAAGGAAATAAAGGACTTTAAAGAACGTAAACAAGCGGCCCTTTCCATATTTTTTTAAAATGTAGAACAGAATCTCAGAAAAATAATAGAAAATTGCACGGACCCCTGCAGATTCTTGGAAAAAGCTGAAGACTCACTTCTATCCAGAAAATCGGTGCGTAAGTATGCAGACGTTTGCAGAACTGAACAACTGTAAACCAGAGAAGAATGAAAAGCTGTTTGGGCCCAGAGAATATATGACAAGATTAAAGTTGCATATCCGGATTTTCCTGAAGATTGCGTTTCTTTTCAACTTTTGCAAAATTTACCAAAAAATTACGATCATGTGGTGCAATCCATCCTTACGAGACCAAATAGTGAGTTTAAATTTGAGAAAATAATCGTCGATCTAATTGTTGAAGAAAATCGGCAAAACTTGAGGGAAACTAGCAGAAATGGAGCTGAAGTTCTTTCAACATGGAGCAATATTAACTGTTGGAAGTGCCACCAGTTGAGACACCTGAAGTCAAATTGCCCCCAGTTTACTCAAGAGCCAAGGCAGTTGACTTCTTTTAGCGAAAAGGCCGGACCCAACTTTGAAAATCAGCGACAGCCGAGGAATTTCCGAAATCGCGGAGGTGCGAGCCAACATCGAAATCGCCGATGGATTCCTCGAAGGAGATTGAATTCCCGGGACAGGAGAAGGTCCCCTTCACCAGCCGAACATTGTGAGTATCAGTCATTTTTTCTCACTCAAGCAAATAATAGTGAAATGTGGGAAAAATCCTCCGTGTGGCTTTTTGATACCGCAGCGGATCATCATTTCTGTTCCAACCGGGACTGGTTTAGGACATTTGTTACTATAAAAGATGTTAGGACGTCTGTAGCTGTTAAAAATCAAACGTTTAAAATTATAGGAAAGGGGAAATCAAGCTTAAATTTGGAAATAGACATATTGTACTGCGTGATGTAATTTATTCACCCCGCCTGCGGCGGAATATTTTGTCAGGTCCGAAATTCGACCAAGGTGGTGCCAAATTTCGCGGGGGAGGTGGTTTCGTGGAGATTTCAGATAGAAATGACAATGCCCTTTTAAAAGCTCAGTTAAAAAATGGTGTATATGTTGTAAATTCTGAAAAATCTAATCAATTACCTTTAAAATGTAGTCATGTAAATATGAGTACTTCTACTAAAAATAGTCATGTAAATATTGAAACTTGACATAGGCGATTAGGGCATGTAAATACCAGGGCTGGCAAGTTTCTGCCGGGGTGGTTAAAACCAGTGGTTATAACCGGTTTAAACCGGCATGGCAGAAACTAGTTTCTGCCAGTAAGTGGCAAAAACTGGCAGAAACTAAGAAATAATACTAGTAAGAACTTTAATCCACGATTCATAATTCGCGCATGTATTTGATATGTAAACAATTAGGTTAAAAATTAAAACTAAAGATAATGAATATTATCCAAAGTAGCAGAAAGTTTCAAAATGATCATATAAATATATGTTGTTTAATTAATACTAATTTTCTTTCACTTAAAAAAAAATCATAATTGTAATCTGATGCTGTACAAATTTAACTATTAATATTATTGTTTACAGTTGAATTTCTATTTAAAGGTAAAAAAATTACAAAAAATTCTATGATATTTTAACAAATCACTTTTCAGAGTATTTTTAAATAAATAATACAATGCAATGGCAATAACTTTAAGATTATCTATTATGTACAAATAGAAATGGTTCTTGAGAAAAATATATCAATAAATAATTGAAGCACGTAAAATATCAGAGAAAGTTTATAAAATGAAATATCTCTAACAATTATTTTGCGAAATTACCACTTGAACTCAAATATTCTATCACTTTTTACACAGAGCATTTCATAGCATACGACTAATTTTGCTAACCTTTCTGAACCCAGACTGCTTCTTAATTTGTTCTGAATGAAGGAAAAGCTTTAAAATATTCTTTCAAGACCAGCATTTCTTTGCTGGCAATGTCATTATTGTGGATGCAAAAGTTACTAAATTTAAAAAATCTTCATTTTTACCAGTATTTGTTTTTAAAGACAACATTACTCATTTTTCTAATACAAATTTATTTTTTAATTGTTATTTAATGTTAATTGTTATTACTTTTTATTTGTTATTTATTCTGAATAAAATGTACTTTGGGAATTTAATACTACTAAAAAGTTCTCAGATAATGTCACAAAATGTGTTTGTGCCAGTTATTGCCAGTTTCTGCCGGTTAAAACGGGTTATAACCACTTTCTGCCACTGGCACGGCAGAAACCATTTTCTGCCGGCAAAAACCCAGCCCTGGTAAATGCCGAGTGTATACGTAAAACCGGTGATTTATCTGCTGTAAAAGGATTACCTAAGTTTAAAAATGTTAAAATTACATGTGATAATTGTAAATTGGGTAAGTTTAAATGTGTTAGTTTCAAGCCTATTGAGAAAATAAAATCTAGTCAACCGTTGGAGTTGCTCCATGCAGACGTATGGGGGAAATGCAACGTGGAAGGTAAAAACGGGGAAAGATACTATTTATCTATCAATAATAGATGGCTATTCTAAGAGAAGTTCAGTTTATCCCATTAAAAGTAAAAATCAAGTGCCGGAAGTTTTCAAATATCACATAGTTAGGGCAGAAAAGTTTCTCGGGAAATCAGTAAAAGCTATAAGAACAGATAATGGGACCGAATTTTTGAATCATGAACTAGATAGTTTCTGTAAAGAAAAGGGGATAAGACACGAATTGATGAATATTTATAGCCCAGAGCAAAACAGAATTGCTGAGAATTTCAATCGTACAGTTGCTGATAACACCAGGGTAATATTGGAGGAGAGCGGTTTGCCACAAGAATTTTGGCCAGAAGCAATGCTCTATTTTACTTACACCTGGAACAGAGTTTGCCATTCGAATCGTTTGGTACTGTAACTTTCGTAGGAATCCCAAAGCAACTAAGAAATAAACTTGATTTAAAAGCTCAAAAGGGTATTCTAATAGGATATGCATTTAAAAGGAGAGGCTACCGAATATATATTCCCGAAAATAACAAAATTATCGAATCCATAAATGTTTCGTTCAAAGAAAACTCATTCTTCAAAAACGAATTCCAAACCGAATCATGCGAAAAAGATAAAAGCACCCTTTTCTGGCCTCTCGCGGAAAACCCAGCAGAGACTGAAAGCGATTCGGATCTTGAGAAAGAACAAATTTTATCATCGTCAGATTCTGACACAACAGACGCTGGGGAGGGGGTATCAGAAAGTTATAGGAAACCTTTTCGAGAAGTTTCATGGACTTGAAAAGTGGTTCCTAGGAAGGATGGTTCTAGGGTGGATGTTTATTATTTTGAAGAAGGTAAAAATAAAAGACTTAGATCGCGGTACGATGTGCAAAAGTATTGTGAAAGAAATAATATAGCATATGATCCCGATACATTTAATTTCAGAGCTAAAAAGGAATCAAGAGGGGGAACTTCTAATTAGCCTTCATGTTCTAGTGTAAAGGGAAATTTTTCATGACTAGACGGGGACATTAAGATTCCGCAAACTTTTAAGCAAGTTTTAAAATCAAATGAAAAGGATAATTGGTGGAAAGCCATGGAAACAGAATATAAGATTATGCAAGAAAGAAATGTCTGTAGCTAAACTACCGGAAAATAAAAATATATCTCCTATCGGTTCGAGATGGGTATATACAATAAAGAAAGGCGAAATTTTGAGTTTTAAAGCCAGACTCGTAGCTCAAGGTTATACTCAAGTACGGGGTCTTAACTATGAAGAAACTTTCAGCCCCGTAGTTAATTTTGCGGTAATACGCTTTTTCTTTACTTTGCTGGTAGTTTTCGGAAAATGGCTTAATGTTCAGTGTGATATCAAAAGCGCGTATCTTTATGCCCCGATAGATGAAGTTATTTTTATGAAACAACCCCCGGGATTCTCAGTAAAAGGAAAAGAAAATTATTTTTGTAAAATAAATAAAGCTCTTTATGGGTTGCACCAAAGTGGTCGTCTTTGGTTTTACGAATTGGATAAAGTTTTGTTGAATTTTAAAATTTTTTAAATTCTTTTGGAGAAATTCAAAAGTTTTCATTTTTTGGGGGAAAAAATTACTGTCACGTTTTCCCATCGGACATCTCTGCCTTGTCACGCAAAGCGAATTGATGTTGTTGAGATGTCTTACTTTTACCAGTTTCCTGCCGAAGCCGAAAGAAGAAAGGAGAATTTCCATTTACGGCCGGATGTTGAGTTGCGTATTCCCCATGCAAATTACATGTGACGTACGTGCTTGCGTGGGGATCGCAACTCGTATATAAGGCAGGCGGCAGCTGGCATCAGGGCTTACTCTCATTCAACTTCCCCGACCTCTCACGTCTCCGATGTGATTGCACATCGTGTTGGGCTTCAGTTGAAGCCGTTGTTTTTTTCATTTGAGGTTAATTCCTCTCTGCAGACGTGTGTTAATCTTTACAAATGTTTTAAATGAAATGTTATTTTACTTGGTTGAATATTGACCAAGGGGATTGTTAAAATTGCCGATATTTTTTTGTCAACGCATATGAGCCACCAGTTCCTGTCCCGAAAGGATTTCACCGAAGGATATCATCAGGATGTCTAATTGATGCCAAATTTGGTTTTTCTTCCGCTCACCTTTAACAGAATCGAAAGAAGCAAAGAAACCTTGGGCACTTAGTTTTTTTATCTTGGACACCGGTGACTTTATTGTGAATTTATTCAAGGACGTGGTGAATATTTTATCTCTATTTTTCAATGTTGACTCTTTTACATATCGGTATTTTAACATTATGAGGTCGTTTAACATGTTGTCATTTGTTTAATAAATGTTCATTTTTTTATACAAATATTTGTCATGTATTCTTCTCGGAAAGGCCAAAAGGTACACTCTAAATTTTCGTTGGCATATCTTAGTTAATTTTTATTTAAATGTAATTTAAAAATTCTCTAAAAACCAACAGTTTTGCTTCAATGTGGTTTTAACAAATTTTTATACTTGTATATGTAGACGACATTGTCATTTTTGGAAGAGAAGAAAAAGATATAAATAGTGCGATAAATTTACTTTGTAAATACTTTGACCTCAAAATTATCGGAAAGACTAAGAAATTACTAGGAGTCGAATTTAACGAGAGAGGGGAGGATTTGAGATTGCATCAACTCGATTATATTCAAGAAGTATGCGATAGATTTTGCAATTTTAAAACTCCTATAACATCTCTACCAATAAGTAAAGGCATTATTTATTCTAAGGACAATTGTCCAAAAACTGAAAATGAAATTTCAGAAATGTCAAAATACCCATACAGAAATCTGTTAGGTTGCCTAGCTTTTATTGCGAACAAACGCGGCCTGATATTGCGTATGCCGTGAACATTTTTAGCCAATTCCAAAATAATCCAAGCATTGTTCACTGGAACGGCCTTTTAAAATTGTTAGGATATGTTTCGCATACTAGAGAGCTGAAATTAAACTTAAAATACAACAAAATTCAAATTATAACTTTTTATGATGCTGACTACGCGTCAAACCCAGATGATAGGACTTCGCTAGGTGTTCAACTCGTATTGCTAGATAACGCGCCCATAGAGTGGCGTACTTTTAAGGAAAGATCTGTCAGCCTTTCTACTATGGAAGCAGAGTTTATCGCGATGGCCGAATCAGCAAAAGAACTAGTATGGTTTGACAGAATAGGTTAACGAATGCATCAAAAATAGAATTTTTGAAAAAGGCAAAATTAAATCTATCCTTTATGTAGATAACCAGGCCACGTTAGATTTTGTTAAGTCTCCAAAAGAAAATCATCGAAGTAAACACATTGACGTAAAATTATTTTTTGTTCGCAATCTAGTTTATAAGAATATTTTCAATGTGAGCCATGTTAGCAGTAAGGAGAATATGGCTGACATCTTCACGAAACCACTTTCCAGTCAGGAATTGCAAATTTTTGTAGAAAATTTTTTTGTATAAGATTTAACTTAGGAACTTGTGTTCCCTTTTTTTTTTTTGTTTTTTTTGTAAAACCAATTTATTTTAAAGAAGATAGTTCTAAAAATTTTTGTATAAAAATATTTTAAATAACTTTTTATTGTAACTTATACAGTATGAATAATCTTTTTACAATGTATAACAGTGCTCTATTCTCTAGTCATATTTTTAAATTTGACTGCTATAATAAGTGTTAATCTTTTTTTTTTTTTTTTGCAAAAGAGCTTATTTTTCTTTGTTAAAATGTTCACTATATTAATACTGTTTGCAACTTAAGATTATATAGATTATTTTTAATGCTGATTTGAACAGTTTACTTGCATTTTGTTTTTGGTGTTTCAGATTTATCTGATGTTATAAAGAGATATTAGAAGATTACAGAAAGTGTAAGACATTTTATGAAGATTGGTATTCGGAACTGCTGTTTTTGAAAAAAAAAAAAAAAGTGTTATCTTTTTGAAGATTTGAAGGGCTTGTAAGAAGGATCATGGACTCGAGTGTCATTGAGTGGAACTTTTGTGACTGTTAAATGTTTTTCAATTGTATATGTATTTGTTTTTCAGATTGCTTATAAAGAAAAAAAAATGTATCATCTCGTGGAAATTAGGGCAATATCTGAAAGAGGTTTTGTATGTTTGTTAAATTAAAAGGGGCTGCTAAGTTACCTATTTCATTAGATGAAGTGTTAAGTATGAAAAGAAAATATGCTTTTAAAAAATTTCAAAACTTGTTTGGTGTTGATGAGCAGAAAATTTTAAAGCATGGAGTAACTAGATGGCTGTCATTGGGGAAGTGCCTTAAACGCCTGCTTGAACAATGGGAACCTCTTCTCTTTTATTTTAAGGAGGAATGTACTGAAATCAAGGCAAATGTGCACACTTTACCTACAACTACAAATATTAAGAAAAGAAAAATTAATGAAGGAAGGGAATCTTCTAAACAAAATTCATCTGGAAGTAACAAAAAAGTTAAAACGAGCTTTGAAGAATTTCCGCAAATCATAGCTTGTTCTTCTGATTGCAACTCTTCTCAGCCTAAGAAAAAATTGGAAAGTTCTGAAATCAAATCGAGTAGCAATAGTAGTCTTCAGACACAGCTCAAAAAATCCACTTGTGTTAAAATGAAACAGGGTGGTAACTCATCAAAAATGTTAATTCAAGAAAAAAGAAAGTTAAATAATGATAACCTTAAAAGTGTCAAGAAAACAGATTTGACAGGTTTTACTAATAAAAAGACGAAGGGTTTCTTAAAGCGAGAAGAAAGAATTTTCTTTTCATTAAGTTCAAATTTAACTCATGCTTTTGCCCTTTTCTTAAAAAATGTGATAACGATTTTTGAAAAATATAATGTGATGTTCCAAAGTGAAATACCCCAAGTCTACAGAACAAAAAGAGAGCTTGCAAAGTTTTTAAAGGAATTATTGAGTAGATTTGTTAAAATTTCTGTTATCAGTAACTCAATATCTGTATTTGAGGTGAAATTTAAAGACCCAGAAAATCAAAAGGATGATGCAGACAGAAATAGTGATTGGAGCAGAAACTTCAGAATTCTTAAAAAAACTTAACTGAAATTGAACTTCCACAATTTTACTCCCATGTTAGACAATATTATTCTACATCTTGCTCATACATTGTAGAAAATTGTCCGCATAATTTAGACACATTAGAGCATGCAGAAATTGCAGATAATTCAAAACGAGCAAAGATGAAATTTTCTAGTTTAAAATATTTTGTAGATAAATTTCCAGCATTTTTGCTAAAGAAGGATAATGAATGCAATTTCAATGCTGTTGATGCATTGGAAGCAGAATTTTTAGAATACCAACTGGGAGAAATACAAGAAGATATCTTGGCTCAAGAAAGAGTTGATAAGCAGTGGGGATTGCTTTCAAAAGAAAAGGGCCCTGAAGGGAAATTGAAGTATGAAAGACTTTCGAGAGTGATGCATGGTATTCTAGTTTTCCCTCACAGCAATGCTAGCTGTGAAAGAATTTTTAGCCAAGTACGAAGACATAAAACTGATTTTAGAAGCTCCTTAAAGCCATGAACTTAACAGGCTATATTAATAGCTAAAACTTCCATGACGGGAACTTGTTACACACAGCAATTTGATAATGTATTTTTAAAAAAGGCTAAAGCCGCTACATGTGCATCACTTCATAAAAGTTAAATAAATATTTCCGATTTCATGAATTTTTGAAAAGAATTTCATTGCTGACGAATTTTATTTATTTTATTTGATAGTAATTAAATGTTTTGTCATGCATGTTAAAAATGGGTAAGTACTATTATTTTGTATTATAAACATAGCGAATCTTTAAGCCAATGTTGTGTTTTGTGTGTGTGGAGTTGTGCATGTACTGTGTATGATTGCTTAAAACAATTGATAACCAAGATTAACTGAAGTACAAATTGTTATGAAAGTTGAAGACCCGAGTAATGGGACACAAGCAGCTTTAGAACTAAAGTTTAAATCTAGGTATGAGAATGACACCTTAATATGATTGTACTAAATTAAATATGTATGAGGTTATAAAAAAAATTATAAACCTGCTAGACAGCATAAGATAAGGTTAAGATAAGGTATATTTTTCAAATCACAATTGTACAAAAAAAAATTTTCCCCAGTAAATCTGCTTTGCTATGTTATTCAATGTAGAGTGTTTTAATTAAATTGAGTTCTTAAAATTTAATAGTGACTGACAAAATAATGTTTTGGTAGTTCTATAACCAAATGATAGTTCAAAAATATGAAAAATATTGCGATTTTTCCTGCTCCTATTTTACGCCCCCCCCCCCCCCGGTGCTCCTATTTTTTGCCTCTACTGCTCCTATTTTTCAAGTCTTGAGGTAGGCAGCTCTGAAAATTTTCTTTTCCTTCCTGCTGGCATAAAAAGCTGGCTACAAGCCCGAACTGTAAGCTAAGCAGCAAGAACATCTGTCACCCGAGACTCGTACTGTCTAGTCAGCTTGCAGCATATAGTTGTAAAAGTTAAATTTTTATGAAATGTTTACAGTTGATTTTTATGTTTTGTTTAAGTTAAAAATGAAACTTAATTTATACTTGGAACCTGATTCTGTATCCTTCTGATCTGGAGTCACGAAAGAGAAAAGCCAATTATAT
This sequence comes from Octonoba sinensis, assembly GCA_038502835.1. Lineage (NCBI taxonomy): Eukaryota > Metazoa > Arthropoda > Arachnida > Araneae > Uloboridae > Octonoba > Octonoba sinensis. Next base: position 82,600,058 of record CM076605.1, on the reverse strand, counting down.
TCAACAAACTCCCCCTTCAATATAAATAAAATAAAGTGTCTTAATAGCAAGGTTTGCCCATGTTGAACTTTTTACAGACTAATTTTGTAGGGAATAAAATGTATGGAATATATCTATGTAAAACATTTTTTTGTACAATGATATACTCACCAGTTTTAATTTCTTCTGAATCACGTACGTTAAAATGATCAGGATTTGTCAGGGCAGCAAGACAAGCCTAGAAAACAACCAACAATTAAAAATATACTTCATAACATTTAATTTCACATATTTACAAGAATTGTTTGCTTTCTCCAGGTTTCAAATGACAATGTAATAGGTGAATAAAACATTTTTGCGGATACTACCAAGTTTAATGGGGATTACAATTTGTGTTATTGAACACATACTTTCCAAATCACAGCAATTATGCGGCTTTACTCAAACCAAATTCCATACTTTTACGATATTTCAATTGAACTATTTTTTTAGAAATTATTTGAACAAATGATAATAAAAACCAAGTTGCTGAGATCCTGACTTAACTTCGGCTAAGCTGTAAACATAGTCCAGTTGGCTATGTTTGAAATTTGGTGCCATGCCAGTGAAGTTTGTTTGGAAATATGGCAAACCCCGCATGGCAAGTGACGTCATGCTGAAGTATATTTCATGAGTTTCAAATATGGCAACCAAGTAGTGAGCTCCATAGGAGAGGATAGAAGCAAGACATTCAGATTCGTTGGCTGCCAAGGAGAACTTAGGTTGTGGTATGTAGTACTCTTTGGGAAAGTAATTTTAAGCAAACATTAACTTGAATATCCAAAAAGTTTCTACAGGAAATTTTGTTTTAGTATATTCTTGTTTAATGTTAAAAATTTTTCATGGTTGTATTTGTTCAGTACCTTTTTTCTTCTTTTTGAAATTACGTTTTATTTGTAATGTAATTGAGAAGTGTCAATTAAAATTTTTGGAGTAATTGCCATTTTCTTTTTCTGGGAATAGATCAACTTACGGGAAAAAAAGAATATATACTGTGCAACTACAAGGAGAAAAACCTTAGACAGCAGACAAACAGTGGCAGTTGCTATGGTTATGGATTATTCCATAGCAGTTTTGGTAAGACAATGAATTCTTTTTGCGAGTTGGCGCCAAGAAAATAGAGCAGAGTGCATTTCACTTTGTACTTCGATCATTGCTAGATGCTCATTTCTGCTTAATATTTAATGCACGAAGGGTTTTGATTGAAGGGCAGTTCCACAGAACATGGGACAAGCACAAAAAAATTTTTTTTTTAGAAATACATCACAACTCAATTTTATTTTTGTTGTACATAGATTGAAGTTTCTAAATATCAAATTGGCAACATTTAGAGCAGCTTTTTTTTCTAGCATGACTACATTTTGTATGAGCACATGTGCAAAAATTTTTGATGAAATTTTGGTCCAAGTTTAGAGGTATGCAAGTTTTATTGTTTTATTGTAATATTGAACTGTTATTGTATTTTCTTGAAAGAATTATCTAAGTAGATTATATTAATGCTGTTGTTTTAATTTTACAAGTTAAAATAAACTGTCAGTAGTAAGATTTGTGCACAGTAAATTTTTTGTAAGGTGAGTCACAAAAATATTAGTTTTTTTATTTTGAAAAGAAAATAAAAACTTTAAATTGATTCTTTTTATATTTTCTCCTACCTGGAATCAAATATAAAAGAACATGCAGGTTTGGTGGTTAGTTGACCTTTTATACTTAGCAAAAATATGCATTCTTTTTTGTAAGGTGAGTCACGTAAGGTGAGTCACAACTAGCATCTACAGGAATTAAGTGTTTTGTTGACTGTCTATAGACCAAAAAACTTAATTTAGCTCATTTGAAAGTTGATACATGAGAAAAGTTACTTACTGTACAATTTGGTTAAGAAAAATAACTGAGTAAATGTTGAAAGTTAACTGCATTTTTGGCAAATATAATCTTAAATTGTAGTCATTCTGTCATTTTTCCCAATTCATTCATTTGCTTTTGTCCCATGTCTAACACCAGCAATCATTTTATTTTGATATATCTGTTTTCATTATTTTAAAGTCCTGCATTTCTTTTAAAACCAGAATAATTATGGCACCAACAACAGCGGCTGAACGCCAGAGAAAGCAAAGGGAAAAGTTAAAGAAAGAAGGAAAATATGATGCCTATAAGCAACAACATTGCATAAATATGAAAAAATACAGATCTACAAAAGCAAACAAAATTAAAAAGCTTCCAAAAGCTGTACAAGAACAAATTAAGTCAGAAGAACGAAGGAAAAACAGAGGTTGGGTGAAAAAATGCAGAGAACAGAAAAATAAGAAAGTGTCATCTTCACCTGTTCCAACTCTGTATAAAACTGCAAGTGCGTTTGGCAAAGCTGTAGCCAGGGCTAAACGTTGTCTGCCTGGATCACCACGCCATCGACAAGCTGTTGTTCGAAAACTTTTCAGCAGTGAATGCAATGTAGAATTGGCTTCATCTTTTGATTTGCCAAAAACTAACAAAAAATCTTCCGCTCTATGCCCAGACGCTATAAATAAGATTTGTATGTTTTATGAGAGAGATGATATAAGTCGGATGGCACCTGGTCGTAAAGATGTTGTTACGCTGTGGAAAGATGGCGTAAAAATGAGAATGCAAGCCCGACACCTTATCTGCACATTAAAAGAAGTGTTTCAGCTTTTTAAATTGGATAATCCAACTATCATTGTTGGAAAAAACAAGTTTTTTGACTTACGACCGAAGCATGTTCTTTTAAGTTCCCAGTTGCCACATAATGTATGCATGTGTGTTTATCACGAAAATTTCATTATTGCTGTCAATGCATTGCACACATTTGACAAGGATTTTCCAATTTATTCACATTCATTTCTCGAAGGAATAATTTGCAACCCTTCTTCTGAAAGTAGTTGGCTAAATGAATGTCAACAATGTAAAAATGCAGAAGGATTTCATCAGGCATATCCAATGCCAGAGTTTGATGAGATTAATGTTAAATGGCTTTGCTGGAAGAAAAGTAGCAATAATGATCCACTTCAAAAGGTAGAAGAGGTTGGCTCATTTTCTGAACTTTATAAATATATCTCAGACATGGTTCCACAATTTTTAGAACACTGTTACGTAAAACGTCAGCAAGCCAACTCATACAAAGTAACACATGAACTGGTGATTTCAAAGGATTTTCCGAGAGATTTATGCATGATGCAAGTGGATTTCTCGGAAAACTATACATGCATATTTCAAGACGAAATACAAAGTGCCCACTGGAGCCAAAATCAAGTTAGTCTCTTTACCTGTGCAATGTATCATACAGGTGTCATCCATCCTCTCATTATAGTTTCTGATGTGTTGGACCACTCAAAAGAAACTGTCCTTGCATATATTTCATATGTATTAGATAATATGCCAAATGAAATACAAAAAGTTGAAATATGGTCGGATGGCCCTTCTTCACAGTTTAAGAACAGGTTTGTTGCAGGTTCTTTGCCAACCTTAGAAAAAAATTATGGTGTTTTAATCACTTGGAACTTTTTTGCAACATCCCATGGAAAGGGACCAGTTGATGGTATTGGTGGCAGTTCAAAAAGGCAGGTATTTGATCAAGTTAAGAAAAGGAAATGCATTGTAAATAATGCTGCAGATTATGTTAAAGCAACAGAGATAGCTGGATCAAATATCAGAACTTTTGAACTTAATGAAGCAGATATCAAAAAAAGAAATTCCCTCCTTAACTTGAGAAAAGTTTGGGACAATGCCCCTTTACTACAAGGCATAAAAAAAAACCATTGCATCAAAGTCATTAACGAAGAATCCAAAGTATTTTTACTATCAAATGACCAATCACCTGACTCTTCAGAAAAAGTTAGTGTTGGGGACTGGTATGAAGTCCAGTATGATGGTAAACTTTATCCTGGGGAAATAACTAATATTTACAATGGAGAGTTTGAGGTTAAAACAATGGAGCCTTCAGGCAAACATTGGAAATGGCCCGTTGTTGAAGATAAGATATTTTATCCTCAGTCAAACTTAATTCGAAAACTTAACCCTCCAGTTGTTGTAAAGTCAAGAGGAAATTTTGCCTTTCCATCTTAATTGGAGTGTAATAATTAATATAAATAGTTTCTAAGTACAGTAGAGCGCCGATTATCCGAACACGTCGGGACCGACCCTAGTTCGGATAAGCAAAAGTTCGGATAATTGGAAGTTCGGAAAAAAATTTTAAAAAGAGAAATTACGCTGTTCGGATAATTGGAAGTTCGGATAATCGGCGCTCTACTGTATTTAATTTATTCAAATATCATTTCATTCATATACATTCTGAAATTGTTTTCTGTGAAGTTCAAATAAATTTATTGTTTATTAATATCCCCAAAATTGGTGTTAAGATAGGTATAATACTTTTATTAAAATACAATATTTGTTAAAGTACATTTAAAATAATGTTGTGTTGGAAGCTAATACACAAAAGGAGGAAGTGTAAGGTGAGTCACAAAACTTTGTAAGGTGAGTCACACACATAATTTAAGCTTGCATAATTAATTGTACTCAGTTTTATTTTTTTCAGCTATTTATCATAATTGACACCTCTTATTAATGCTTTAGAATATTTTTTTTTAATGTGCAGTCTATGGAAGAGGAGAAAATTTAGTATATAACATTTGCCTCTAAAACGTGTCCAATTTGTTGTAAGGTGAGTCACTGCTGTAAAAAGAGCTATAATTGTCACAAAAGTCTACTTTAGGTTAAAAATGCAAGTAATTCTGAGTTATGGAGTCTCTATTAATGTATAAACCAATTTTTGTAAAAATTCTTTGAAATCCTTCAGAATAAATTGATTTTAATAACTTGCAAAAAATGTCAAAGTGTAAGGTGAGTCACGTGGAATTGCCCTGAAAAGCCCGATATTGCGTTCTGGAGACATAAATATTTAAGAACAAAGAAAAAGTTCAGAGAGGAAAAACGATGTTTGGTTTACAACGCAAAACTTGGGTAGACGGAAACTTGACCTATGGTGAAGTGTTGGCAGGATGATTCATTTCGGGTATTCATAGCAATACTAGCTCAAAAAAAAAACAGCTTATTGTTGTGCACGCAGGTTCATCTGATGGATTTATCGATGGAACCGAGCTTTTTTTTACAAAAAATCTTCAGCTACTGGGGACTACCATGGCCAAATGAATGGTGAGCAGTTCGAGAAATGGATCATTGCAAAATTGTTGCCCAATTTGCAGCCATGCAAACCACACTGTGTGAGTGTGGTTTGCATAGACAATGCTTCGTATCATAGTGTAAAAGTGACTCGTATCGCAAACTTCAAACACCGGCATATGTACATAAAACAGCGTAAAGAAAATCTGACCTGTGAGGATGTATTGATCCATATCGATTTTAGTGAAAATTATGCATTGAAGTATGCTAGTGAAGCACAATCTATGCAGTTTGGGGCTTCAAGAGAGCAAATTACACTTCACACTGATGTAACATATCACAAGACAGATGGTGCTTCCAAACAGTCTCTTTTTGTACACTGTTCAAAAGCACACATGGTGCATGTGCAATTTGGGCACATCTAGAACCTGTGTTGTCACATCTTCTACAAAATGAAAGAATTTCAATGATTTATTTTCTTTCAGATTCACCATCAACCCAATACAGAACCAAAAATCTTTTATCCCTTTGAAAAATACATAAAAATGAGATTTCCAAGTATCAAAAGTATAACACATGGAACTTTACAGAAGTTGGTCATAGTAAAGGGGCCCCTGATTTCATAGGTGGCTGCCTGAAAAGAACGGCGAATAAGGTAGTTTCCTCAGGGTGTGATGTCAACAACATCAATGTGCTCATATAGTTCCTTAAAGAACACTGCCCCAAAATAATATTGTGGAAAGTGGAAGAAAAATCCATTTGCAAAGTGGATTCATTTTTGTCATCTGCTAGTGACTGTAAAGCTGTTAGAGGAACTATGAAAGTCTACAAAGAGTTACAGCAGAACTTGGGGACACTAGCACAAAGATGAATAACAGGACCCTAAGTTATTATGTGTACAAAGCTGAAGAAATTTGTCAGCACTATGGTATTGTTTTTTCTAGCTCATCAGATGTAACACAAACCGTACAAACACAGCTATACAATGTTGGAGACTGGGTTATCTTTTATTATTACAATGAAATATTTCCTGGAGAAATCACAGAGCTTGGGGGTGTAAAAGCAAAAATAAACTGTATGGAGCCAAAAAATATAAACAGAACGATTTGGTGCTGACCAAAACAGGAAGATCTAAATGAATATTTATTGGAAGACATTATTAGAAAAATAACACCCCCTGAGCCCATTGGTAGCAGCTACAGGGTTACTAACTTTTATTTTTCTGACAATTTCTAAATGTATTATATCTAATGTAAAATATACACTTTGTTGTGACAAAAAATAAACATACTTTTTGGTTGAATACTTCAGTTAGTTTTTATTGTTGTTAAGTTTCCGGTAACTCTTGATGAAACCCATTTCGTCACTCTCCTGGTGTCTGAAATTTTAGCCCCTTACTTTCAGATACTCAGCATAGTTAAAGTGAGTTCCCTTTATTTTTTCCCTGTTAGGTACCTTATAAAGAGTAAGTATGGATTTTTTTTAGATTCTTTAGAGCACTTTTGCTTTTAAAGAATTTGCAATTTGAAAATGTCAGGTTTTGGAGAATCCCCCTTATGTGAATGTGACTATTTCTGTGCACAATGATTTGAATATCTAGGATATCACTATATCCAACCCTAGGAACTACCCAGTTTTCCTGCCAAAATACTGCTGAAATTTGTTTCAGCTATTGGTCTGTTTCAGACTCACTAATTTGGGCTGTTACTACAATAGACCGGTGGTCGCAGTGATAGTGCTCCTTAGAGCCTCCCCCTAAACAATTCATTCATTCATTCAAAATTGACATAAGCACTGTGAGTTACTTCTTTTAGAAGTTATGCTCGACATGAGCTGGAATGCTGCGTGAATGAGTTAAAAACCAGTATGTGCATGAGCTCATCCAACCCAGTTGCATATAAGTGGTTGTAAAAGCTAAATTCCAACTCAATTCATTTATTCATTCAACTCTCTTAATTGATTTAGAGAGTTACACATCGATTTAAATGAAAATTACAATATTAAATGGGCATCAGCACCACAGGCAAGTGCTCTTTGGAACTTCCAGAACACAATTTACAGTACACACAGGAGAATGGGTAGCAGTGAATTATGAGGAAAAGTTATACCCAGGAGTCATTAAAAAACAAACAGATTGCATCATGAGGCTAATTGTGCAAACTAATTCAAGGGAACTTCTTTCAAGTGGCCAAGTAAAGAGGATATTTCTAATTATAATATCTCTGAAAGTTTGAAACCAAAGCTCTAGGAACCGCTAGTTTGAAGCCAACAGTTTGATTTAGATATGTTGATGACACAATCATTATTTGAGATCATGGTGAAGAAGAGTTCAATAAGTTTCTCGAGCATATTAACAGCATTCATCCGGCTATCACCTTTACATGGATATAGAAAAAGACTAAGATTTCATTCTTAGATGTTCTTATTACAAGTAAAAAAGATCAATGCCTGGGCTATCAAATTTACAGGAAACTTACCCATACCGATTGGTATTTGAACAAGGGCTCAAACCATAACCCAGAGCAGAAGAGAGGAGTTATCAAAACTTTAATTGACTGTACAAGGAGAATAAGGGAACCCGAACGTTTAGATGCAGAAATTAAACCTTTGCACTCCAGTCATTTTCAACTTTGGTTATCAGTAAGGCTCGACCGATGCATCGGCGCCGATTGTTCAACAAAGTTGCCATCGGCCATCGGCATCGGCGGCAGATGTTAACTTTAGAAAAACATCGGCCCATCGGCCTTAAAAAACATCCAAAAGCCAATGCAAGGCCGATGTTTTTCGCAGGGACAACTTTCCAGAAAACATTCTGTCTTTCACTTTACTTTTTTCTCCATAGCTCAATTTCTATTTCCATACAATAACAGGCAGCACATAAGTTAAAAAGAAAAAAACACAGAAATAATGTTATTCTACAAAGTATTTGATAAAAAATTCGGAAAACTAGTTTAAGCGATCGCTGCCCGAAAACCTTCATTATTAAAATAGTTCTCTTTGAGCAGAATGCTCGCGAAATAGAATATGTTAAAGTAAAAGTCATAGAAGCGTCTTATGAGTGCTATTTGTTTTCGCACTAGGTTAGTTGCCTCATGTTTGTCCGTTTTCTTTTAATAATGACTTAGTGCATTAGATATCATTGTGCAATAATATTATACCATCTGCTTTTAGTTTGTCATGTTTCTTATTATTCCGAAATTGTAAACAATAAAAAGTCAACTCAATCAAAGTACGATAATAATTTTAATTTTTACCAGCGTAAACTTTTTTCCCTTTTTTTTTTTTTTTGCTTCTTCGATCCCACGTGTTACAGTTTTTCTATAATTGTGGAGCAATCTTGTTTCATCTGCTTTTGGTGTGCGGTTGTTCTCATTATTTCATTTTTAGTTTCTATTATAGAAAAGATTGGTCAAAAATAAGAAGAAAATTTAAAGTATAAATATTTATTGATCGAAATTTCATGTGTCCAAGTTCGAGTTGAATTTTCAAAATGCGAGTTCGCGTGATAACCTTAATAACATTAATAACATCTTAATAAAAATGCTAAAATTACTTTATTTTTAAAGATTGATCAAAGCATATCTTTTTTTCAAAATACATCTTAACATTTTTTAGCTTCTTTGATGCCACGTGTTAGACAGTTGACAGTTTTTCTGCTATTGTACAACAATCTCGTTCCCTCTGCTTTCAGTTTAGAATATTTCTTGTACAACATAGAACATATTGATAAAAATATGAATCAATTTTTCAGTATAAATGTTTATTGATCGAAATTTTATGTGTCCAAGTTCGACTTGCAATTTTCAAAATTTTAATTTTTTAAAAACGAGATTGGGATACAGGGTGGAACAATACCTTAATAAAAATGCTACAATTTCATTAATTTCCAAAATTGTCAAAGTATATATATATATATATATATATATATATATATATATATATATATATATATATATATATATATATTTTTTTTTTTTTTTCAAAATACATCTTAATTTTTATAAACGATCACGTGTTTTCAGAAGATTATTTGTCAACAGAAAACTGCTGGTGCTCAAAATATTGGTTTATTTCGGTGACCTTACATATTGTGCTCATGAAAATATAAAGAACATGTCAAGTATTTCAGAGTAATTTTAAACTCACAAGAAAAAAAAATCTAATAAGATTAGTTCTTAAGACCCAGCATTCATTTGTAATGACAAAAAAATCTCAAGTCTATGTTTTTAAAGCAATATTCAGCATTTCTTGGTTATAAACAAGGGATAATTCTGCGAGCGAAATTTTTTAATATTTTATTTTTATTTCAGAAAAAGAGCTTAAAATAACTTTTTTAATGAAAAATAAACATGTAATCGTTCCCGCTTTTCTTTTAAAAACGGGGGGGGGGGGGGGAGGGGGGGTATCATGAAAAAAATCTGAGAGGAGGGGGTTGACAGTTTCGTTAAAAATACAAACATACATTATTTGTTAGTCTGTGTCATAACATCAGCATTCCTCTCCATAAAAAAAAAAAAAAAAAAGAAAATAATGGCAGCTGCACTTGGCATTTGCAGTGCAGGTGTGATAAAGAGAAAATGTTGAAGGAAAGGGAATTAGACCCGAGCCGATACAATAGATGTTGAGTATTTTTCTTTTGCAAAGATAAGAAAAAAGAATTAAAAATCCTCTGATATAGCATTTTTTAATTTTTTTAACCTCCAAATAGTTGTATTACTTTACTAGAATCGCGAGTGATTCTTTCAGTTTTAATTACTATGTAAACTTACCCCAAACAGTTTTACGGTGCTTGAATAATGCATTTATGTTTTTATAAACATTAAAATAAATAATAAATGATTTAAATGACATTTTTGACAAGCATTCTACACGTTTTAATGGTTTAAGGTGACTTTTTTTTCCATCGGCATCGGCCATCGGCCGATGGAAGAGGAGAATAATCGGCAATCGGCCATCGGCCGACCTCGGAACAATCGGCCAACGGCCGACCTCGGAACAATCGGCCAACAATCGGCATCGGCCCATCGGCCAAAAAATGCCATCGGTCGAGCCCTAGTTATCAGCAACTCGAGAGGTATGCTGAGCATAAAAAGATAATTTTAGTTTATTGAAAACTGATAAGCAATTTCACAAGAACACCATCTCGACATACATACATAAGCAAGCGAAGAAATAAAGACGATGTCAGCGCTTACTTATGCTGTTCCGCTTAGGAACCATTGGGATGCAAAAGGTTAAAAATCATACTGCAACACTAGAAGACAATGGTTATACTGAAGCTGAAATCAAAAGAGTTTTATGGCCACGTATCAAATCTTTAGACAGGAGCTCAAAAAAATTCGAGATAAAAGGGAAAGCTTTTTGCCATACATCGAGAAATTTACCGACAGCATTGAAAAACTTCTGCAGAAGTATAACATCAAGATGGTTTACAAACCAACATCAAAACTACAGCAAGCCCTTCGGTCAACAAAAGACACGAGGAAAATTCCTCGGAAGGTGTGTACAAAATCCTTTGTAACTATGCAAAGGTGTACATAGGCACCACAATGAGGAGTATCAATACAAGAATAAAAGAGCATGAGAGGCACTCTACCGCCTTAAACATTCTCAGAAATCAGCCATTGCTGATCATACCATCGCTACAGGACACCCGCCCCTATTTGAAGAAACTAAAGTTCTTTCTACAAATGTTCATTACTTTGCTCGTCTACATAGAGCAGCTATTGAAATACATAAACATCCTTACAATATAAATAGAAAAGCTCTTGGTTTATCTTCATTCTTACTCTGAAGAAGCCTGAAGCATGTTGGGCAAAACGTCAGCCAGAAATACCTTGGTTGGACCACGTCCTATTAGCCTGGAAAATCTTATGTTTGGATTTATGAAGAAATAATCATTTGCTGACAGGCTATGTATCAGACTGACCACTTGAAAAAAAAATTTGTTTGTGCCTTTCAATCAAATAAGTTTTATGTACTTTTAATTTGCCTCATCAGTCCCCCCTTCGGCTGGAAACCGTAATGAGAACAAGGTCATAGAATGAGACAAAGTTATATTGGTAGAATACGAGTTTGAAAGTTACAGGAATGATGCAATTCAAGAAGTGGCTGAAATCTTTAGCTTATATTAAATCGCTTCTGTCCAACTTAAAAGGCACAAGAAATTTCTTCTGCTTGTTCAAAATATTATGCAGCGGTTCATTAGAGCATTTGACAGACATGAAAAAGATAGTCAAATTTTGCTTTGCATACCTGTAAGTAATGCTGCGGTTGAAAGAGTATGGAGTGGAATGAAGAATACACTAGGCAAGCGTAGCTTATCAACGACAAAAGAAACTTTGCAAGCTAGACTGCAGATCCGCAGAAATTTATGAGACACAGCTTGTTACGATTAAAATAATGCGATCAATATGGGGAGAATAAAGGTCGAGACTAGAGGTCGCCACTTGCAATTGGTGGCTACAAATTTTTATTTGGCAACCACAAAATGTTATGTTGGTCGCCAGAACTGGCGACTAGAAAAGTTTAGTAATTTATTATTATTTTAAAGAAGGGCTTTGTGTAATTTTGTGACAAAGTGCAGTTTGAGGTATATGTATGCAAAATGAAGCCCTGGTTGGGGAGGGGGATCAGTTTGAGACACGATTGAAAGTGGCGACTAACTGTTTAGGGTTTACTGGCCACTGGTCACCATCAATTTTTTTTAGTCTCAAGCAGGTGAAAAGCAGGTCAAAGAGATGAAGCACTTCTTGAATTCTGAATTCAGTAGGAGACGAGATTTTGCTGAAAAATCTGTGCCAAGCACAAAATAATTATTGATGCATTAAAGTTCTTTAATTTATAGTCTTTTATCTTCATATTTTGTTGCACATTTGTGGGGTTTTAGTCATTGGCTATTTATCAATTAAGAATTGGAGTTTTGAGGTATACTAGATGGCACTGCATTTCGTAATCTGTTATTGGTATTGCCTGTTCTAACCATGACTATTATTCCGAACTGCCCCCTCCTTTCCGTTCCCTTCTTTTTTTGACACGCAAGCTAGTGCTTGTTTATCGAGTTGTCCTTTGTCGCTGATAACAATGGCTTTTTGCATTGGCCAAAAGTTTGAAAGTTTTGAAGAGCCACAGTTAGCAGTAAAAGATTATGAAAACAAAGTTTCAGCAAGTTCTATACGAGGGAAGAAAAATAAACACAATAAAGGACAGCAGAACAGGTTTGGAAGTGAAGAATGCTTGCTTGGAGCACAATCATGAAACTTCACAAGTAAGACTTTTTTTTTTATGAAAGAAAAATATCAACTCCCCCCCCCTAAATGAGAGTGAAGAAATGTAGATTGCCAAAAATTTCAGCATGAATGCTGAATAAGTTATTTCAGTATAATGCATTATTAATTTTTATTTCATTATAATGTACATTAAAACTTCCAATTTGATATTTACAAGGAATTATTACTTTTTAGTCTCTCTTTGTGCAGCTGCCTCATGAACGTAAACTTCCAGATAATTTTAAAGAAATTGATATCTTTAAACTGTAACAAGAATCTCAGGTTAGGCCTAGGCCGGCAAACCTACGTGATAGGAAACAGCGTACATGTGTCCCCTAGCTCGCAATGTCGTCCTAAGGTCAGGTACTTAAAGCAGTAAGCGCTGACATTTAAAATTGACATAAGCACTGTGAGGTTTTTCTTTTTTTAGAAGTTATGCTCGACATGATCTGGAATGATGCGTAAATGAAATAAAAACCAGTATGTGCATGAACTCATCCAACCTAGTCGCATATAAGTGGTTGAAAAAGCTAAATTCCATCTCAAATCAGTAAAAACTAATATTTCTACTGCTCGAGTCTTTTGCATTATTGATTACTTAAAAGTAAAATGTAGTGTCAGTGTGAATATTAGTATGTCTGTATTTTTTGTTTCCTCTATGTTTTTCTATTTAATTTTGTTTTGAATTTGCATAAACTGCCCTCGAACGTGGGGGCGGAAGAGATCGACTTTCGCCTGCCCTGAGGTTGTGGTCGGATGGCAATGAGGTCTCCAGAAGCTGGATGGGAGGAGTTGTGCCCATCCAGACGAAATAGTATGCTGGAGTGCTTGTGCCAGTGTGGAGGAAGCAGCTAATAAGAACTTTGGAACATGTGACAAATGATGTTGAACGACTTTAAATATATAGTACATAATTCAATATAATGTAAATACGTAGCAAAAATAAACAAGGTATAAAAGAAAATATATAGCCTAGAACCTTAACTAAGAAGTTGCTTCAACAAAAACTGGAATAGGTTAGCGACAAAGTCGCTACTTTACGTGACCTAAATAACATTGCCAGTAAAGGAATTGATAAAAAGCAACAATGAAGTCTAAGTACAGGCGCTGATCTTCTTTTAAACAAATATGGTAAGAATACACACAATTTATCTCCACCGCCAATCATTTCTCATACATGTGTTCCATAAAACAATTTTTGGTTTTAATAAATAAATAATATTAGGCTGCTCATCCGGTGCTCCAATTAATCAGAAATTCCACTGTATATATATGTGTATGTGTGTATATGTATATATCGTTATTTTATACTAGAGAGAAGAGAGGAGCGTATTATGTGTGTATAATTATTCCATTATCTTTTGCTAATGACTCCTTTCTTGTTACAGATGCTGATATTGAAATCCTCAAAAATGAGGAAAATTTTTTCCTGGGTTTCTTTTTCCAGACGGAGTGAATGAATAGATGCATGGAAGCATTTCCCGTAGTTTTCGCCATAGACACAACATACAAGCTATTGGACATGAATGTCCTACCGTACTTGTTTCTGAAAATTCCAACTGTTAAAGGGAAGTTGTTGGGGTTGCTAACTTAGTTAATGAAAATAAAAGCACCACTGAATGTATGGTGGATACGTTTGTCAAGCGTAATGAAAAGGCATCTTTAGTCGATAAAGACTGACAAAGGTGTCACATTACAAAAAGCATCAAGTCAGAAATTGCCTCAAGCAAGATCATTGCCACGCATGTTCACATAAAATATGAATGGCATTTAGGAAAGGAATTCCATTGCAATAATTTCCTCAACAGCATGAAAAACCGCCTAGAGTCGTTAAATGCGAAATTAAAATCCGCGATCAGTAAGCGTAGCAATTTTTTGCCAATCTTTTTAATGTGCTATCATTACTAGATGAGGAAAAGATTCATGCTTTTGCAATGGACTTGTTGAAAAGACCTACTCTTGAATTTTCACCTGGAAGTGTCGAAGATTACTTCCTACATTTACTGCATTTTCGGTAGTATAAATGCGAAAGAAAAAAAAAGTTAAAAAATTGACAATGCAGAGAATACGATTTTTTCGACTTTTTTTTAAAATTAAAAAAAAGAAAGAATTTTCCAAATACAGTAAAGACGGCGTCACTAGATGGCACCACAGGATTTTCGTACATGTGAAGCGCAGCTGGCGCGTTTCTATGCCCGCCAGCTGCGCTAATGTACCCAGATCGGAGCATGGAAAACCTCGAGCTCGGCAGTCTTATTCTCGGAATTAGGTAGGGAGGATAGAGGGAAGGAGAGAAAAGTTAACAAGTTCCCTCTGTGAATTCATTCCCCCTATTGGATACTTGTTTCTTCCTTTCCTCAGTCTGTTCGCTTTTGCCCATTTCTTGCTTTGCTACTTAGTTCTGCTGTTTGCTTTTGATTGTTCTCTCATTGCTTTGCGTTTTTACGTACGATTACTATCTGAATACCTTTTTGCATTTTTGTTCTTAATTTTTGGAAGTGGCTTCCAAAGGTCTTAAAAGTTATAGTGCATATATAGGAAAGCATCCGGATGCGTGGGAGTTTGGCATCGATGAAAGATGTGTTCGCTGCTGTTGAGAAATCAGTAATCGAGGGGCTGCCGAAGTCAAAACGAGCAAGACGTGGAGGAACCACTCATTGGCCAAAGCTTGAAAGAGATTTAAAGGTTTGGATGTGAGAGCAGCGAGAAAAAAGGCTTTCCCTATCGACGATTCACATCCGAATTCAAGCTAGAAATATCGCTGCTGACAGAATAAAGAATTCCAAGGGAACGGCAAATTGGTGTTTCCGTTTCATGGCAAGGAACAAATTGTCAGTACGGCAACATACATCTGCGGTACAGAGTCTTCTGGCCGACCGAGTCGAAGAAAGACAAGTTTTTGGATTTTGTCGAGAAATAAAAAGCAGCAAAGAAAAGGTTGGTTGGTTTCAGTCATATGGACATAAAATGCGCATATTTGTATGGAAAATTAAACTATTTATATGAAGAATCCTCAGGGGTTCATGATTCCAGAGAAAGATGATGTAACGAAACTAGGTAAATAAGTCAATATATGGTTTAAAACAAGCCGGGAGGGACTGGTTTCGTGAACTCGACCGAAATTTTATTAAGTTGGGTTTTACAAAACTGAAAAACACAAATTGTGCATACACGTATGGGAAAAATCCATTTACTTTAGTCTATGTGAACAATTTGGCTATATTTGCTTCTTCTGTAAATGAACTGAAAAGGGGTCATTTTGGTGATACAAAGTGAATTTGATGCGAAAGACCTTGGTGAAATCTCAAAGTTTTTGGGTGTCGAATTTCAAAGTGTTAATGGAAAATTGTTAATGCATCAAAGAAATTACATTGACAAAATGATACTAACTTTCGAAGATATTCCGAAAACCAAAAGCAAATTACCCGACCATGTGTCTTGGTATCACTTAAAGTGCAGGTAATGAGGAAATATTTTAACAGATATCCCATACAGATCATTAATCAGAAGTTTAATGTTTTTAGCTCAGAAAATGAGGCCTGATATATTATTTTCTGTAACTTTTTGGTTGAAACCAACAGAAGAACATTGACGCTTACTCTGCCAGGTGTTCCAATTTGTCATAAATACTAAAAATTACAGTATTAATCTAAATTCTGAAGATTTTGATTTGATTGCTTATACAGATGCTAGTTGGGCATCAGATAAAGATGACAGAAAGTTCGTAAGTGGATTCATTGTCATGTTTGGATTTTGTTTGGACAAGTTTTTTATTTTCTGCAGAAATTGAAGGCAGCAAAGAATTTCAGGCTTTCGCAGCTGCTATTCGAAGAAGTGATATAACTTATCGAAGCATGTTTGCACCACTGTAAGCCAAAAGCTTCCCAACGATTGGGAGGAAAAATCGAAAAATTTTCTCCAATTTTGCGAAAAGGCAATCTCTGATCAGTAGTTATAGTTGTTCGAGATTGTCAACATGCATGAAGTCCCTCTTTCATTCAACTGTCCACCAAATCGGACCGTGGACTCGCGGACATGAAAAAACAAATTTTACTGTTGTTTTGTCCTGTGTCGCTGATGGCAATTTTTAAATGAAAGGCTATCATAAAGGAGAACTTCCCGAAAGGAGTGGAAGTGCGGGTAAATGAAAAGGGATGGATGAACTCCGATATAATTATATCGTGGCTACAGAGCGTGTGGCGACAAAGATCTGGTGCTTTCTTCAAACCTGCTGCCCTTCTCATCATGGATTACATGGGGGAGCACTTGAAAGAGGAAGTTAAAAGTGCTCTGAAAGTGGTTTCGGCAACACCGGCAGTCATTCCCTGGGGTCTAACAAAAAACTACAGCCATTGGACCTTGAGGTGAATCATTTTTTAAGAGTTCAAAGTCCAAAGCTGTTGGGGGAGGTGAATTTCATCGAAGTAGCACAAGTTCACTGCAGGCGGTCACATGAAAAGAGCGTCGTATGCCGAAATTGCAGAGCGGGTGAACTCTGCATGGAGTGAAGGTACCGTTACCACAATAAGAAATTCTTTTCGAAAAGCTGGACTAGAAGCAGCATTGGAAATTGCTAGCAATACCGACGATTCTTGTGTCTGTAATGAAACAATTAATGATTCGATATCGGAAGATTTGTTAATGCCGTTTGATTCAAATTCGAATGAATCCAGTTTTGAAGGATTTACGTAAAATAATATTGTTCTTTTTTTTAAATATTTCTGTTTTATTTAAATATTTTTTGCAATTGAAGTGAAAGGTAGATTCATATTTTGTGTATTTATTGTATACTGTATAAGTTCACTTAAATTCATATTTTTTTTCATTCAGGAATGAAAAATAACGTACCCGAATTTCTTTGTTTAATATTTAGTATTATAATTCGATGGAACTATCTGTTAAAGAAAGCCTATGCGAAAAAGAAGGAATTCTATTGATGGATGGAGTGATATCCATAATGAGCCCATTACAGCTGCATGTATTCAAGTTGATGGTGAATCATTTATTGCGGATGTAGAAGCAACTGGGGCAAAAAAAAAAAAAAAAGACTTCAGAATTCTTAACAAAAAAGTGCAATGAAATAATTTCAAATGTTGAGAAACAATACAATTGTTACATTAAAAGCATTGTTACTGACAATGCCAAAAACATGGAAAAAATGAGAAATGAACTTGAAAAAGAAAAAAATGATGGAAATTCTACATTTATAATATACAGATGTGGAGCACATTGGTTGAATCTTCTGGGTGAAAACATAACACCTACTAATGTACTAAAACATGTAATGGAAATTCAAAAATATTTCTGCAAACACCATGCTCCAGGATCATGGTTGAAAGAGTGTGAAGGCCACGTTTTGCCATAGTTACCAGAAAATACTCGATGGAATAGCCAATCAACATGTTTAAAAACTTTTGAGAGTAACCACACCATCTATTTAAAAAAAGCTAATGAACATTATGAAAAAAATGATGTAAATATTGTTAATCGAATATGTGACATTAATCTTCATAGGCCAGTGAAAGATCTCATAAAACAATTAAAACCATATCCATTGCTTTAGCTGTGATGCAAAGTGATCACACTACTTTAGCATAAGCTTGCCATGTATGATAAAATCTCTTGAAAAATGACGATTTAAAACCACATTTTTCAAAAGTAAAAAAAGCGATTCAAACAAGCAGTTATGCCATGTCATCTTGTAGCATATATCGCCATTTATGCAATTTTTCGATACTTTTTTTTTTTTTGGCGTTTATACAAACAGATTTGTGAATATATTCCCGTAGTTAAAGGGTTAAGAGAAAGAACTCGGGCAAGACTATTTTTCAACCAGATGAAAATAATGTATCTTATGTTTCTTTTGACCACATCATTGAAGTTTTGCTAAATCCATTGATGAAGCAAAATGGAAGCCGAATATACTACGAATTTCAAGACAAAATTTATGTTCTCGAACGGCGTTAATAAATGTTTTATAAGCAAAAGAAAGCAATTCAATGTTACATAAATGTGATATAATGAAAAATAAATGTTAATATTAATTCTACACTATTTTTTAGTCATTTTTAAAAATCATGAATTAATAATGTAGCATGAGTTACCGCTTACTTTCTATTTTTAACTCAATAGAAAATTTTATTCAAATTTTCAGACTAAACTGATTGTTATTTTTTGATAAGAGTACATTCAAACTATGTGCAAAAGTAAAGTAACCAACAATTATAATTTCAGCAGAAATATAACTTAGTTATTTCTTATGTCT
Organism: Octonoba sinensis; assembly: GCA_038502835.1. Lineage (NCBI taxonomy): Eukaryota > Metazoa > Arthropoda > Arachnida > Araneae > Uloboridae > Octonoba > Octonoba sinensis. The sequence continues at coordinate 82,581,377 of CM076605.1, read as the reverse complement.
TTTTGGTGTAGCATGAGTTACCATGCAATTTTAATTATTTTTAACAAATAATTATTTCTCATAATATTTTAATAGTATTTTTTAAAAAGAGGCACAAAATTGCAATCAATATGAAATTCTTTTGAAAGTGAATGATAGTAATATTTATTTTTAAACCATGATTGAAAATAGGATTTCGGAAAAAATGTAGTATGAGTTACCATGGAATCACCTTGTACTATTATTACTATTATTTTCGTAGCAAGATATTAACCGACAAAAACTAACATATACAACTTCTAACTGTAACCGCGAGTAACAGGAATCAGCAGTCTATGATTTGTTCTGGCTGGAATTAAAAAAATTATGGAAATTCTACATTTATAACATACAGATGTGGAGCACATTGGTTGAATGTTCTGGGTGAAGACATAACACCTACGTACTAAAACATGTAATGGAAATTCAAAAATATTTCCGCAATCACCATGCTCCAGGATCATGGTTGAAAGAGCGTGAAGGTCATGTTTTTCCACAGTTACCAGAAAATACTCGATGGAATAGCCAATCAACATGTTTAGAAACTTTTGAGTGTAACCACACCATCTATTTAAAAACAGCTAATAAATATTATGAAGAAATTGATGTAAATATTTTTAATCGAATATGTGACATTAATTTTCATAGGCAAGTGAAAAGATTTCATAAAACAATTAAAACCTATATCGATTGTTCCAGATGTGATACAAAGTGATTACACTACTTTAGCATAAGCTTGCCATGTATTGTATAATCTCTTGAAAAATGAATTTAAAACCACATTTTTCAAAAGTAAAAAAAGCGATTCAAACAAGCAGTTATGCCATGTCATCTTGTAGCATATTTATTAAATCCAAAGAAGGTGAACTTTTAAGTAAGTAAAGATAAAGTTGATGTGTTCTTCATTATACAGCATAAAGTTCAAAAGAATATGCTGAAAAAATTTGGAAACAATATAATTTGTACGGACTCTACATGTGGCACAAACGAATATAAATTTTTAAGGTGAAATTTCTAAGGAATTCTAAGGTGAATGGATGTGAATGTTGTATGTTGCAAGAAAACGTTTTTTTTTTTTTGTAAATAAATCTAGTTGGTTGAATAGCTATTATTCCTTTTGGAAACATTCTCTGTCAAGATATACCAGATAAGTGAATCTGTTTATTTTTGTTTAGAATCCCTATGTGGGACATTAATTTGTCAATTGAATCCCTAACAAATTTCAAGTGGAAGATGGAACATGTCTCATGTCAGGGTTAGATCAAGTTGATGTTGATGAATTTGGAAACAATATAATTTGTATGGACTCTACACATGGCACAAAAGAATATAAACTTAACTTAATAACTTTATTAGACATTGACGAATTTGAAGAAGGGTTTCCTCTCGCCCTTTTGCCAATGTAATAGAGAAGATTCAACAGTATTAAAAGCATTTTTTGCAGCTGTTAAAGAACACATTGAAGCAACCTTAAAATCTTTGACCTTCATGTCCGATGATGCTCCTGCCTTCTACAATGCTCGGCAGAATTTTTGGCAAAGCACAACATAAACTGCTTTGTGCATGGCATGCCGACCAAGCCATTAGTTTGAAACTTCAACAGATGGTAAAGGATACAATTTAAAATGCCAATGTAATAGAGAAGATTCAACAATATTAAAAGTATTTTTTGCAGTTGTTAAAGAACACATTGAAGCAACCTAAACCCTTTGGTAGATCAGATAAAATTTCTTTTTTCTGATGTTTTAGTTTACTTTTACTTGGAAAGAAATTAAATGGACACAGTGAATTCTATTTTTTACACTTTGGGTGGCAAAAACCTATTTTTGCCAGGGTGGTTTTTACCAGGTTTTTTCTGCCTATGGAGAAAACTTGCCAACCCTGATGTTCGATATCTTGCTTCTTGCCCTCCCAGCTACTGGCGGTCGCCATCCCAGCCTTGACAACCAGACTGGATGGTGGTCTGGTGACGAATTTTAATAATCGAATAATGGCTCCAGTTGAGGACTAGACCCAGCCATCACACATCACAGCCTATCCTAAATGATGTGTTTTACAGTCTGCCTGTTCTCGTGGAAGGAGTGAGACCTGCTGGTGTTTTCCAGATGGAATTTTGAATAGATGCTCGTTGATCCCGGTGGCTGTTCTTTTTAGCACAAACTATTTTGGTACATTTTTCTCCTGTTACTGTTCTGTACAGACACTGTTATTTCATGTTTACTGTTTATTAAGTTTTTACAATCATTCTTTGTTAACTTGTTAAATAAATTTCTCTGTTAATTTAAAAATGCTTCCTCATGTTTTCAAAAATTCCAAGACACTTCAGGTTTGAGGTCCACGCTCCTCTTTTGGGATTTTTCCCTAAGTCGGCATTTACAAGAGTCCTGCTTTCCAACATGCGACATCATTTCGGACTTGAAAACCAGATTTTCCCCGGCACCAAATCTCCTAGGCAGCTGTCGGGATAGTGATGTCGGACTTCCACAAGTCTGTTGTGCAATTATTGGCTATTAATGTCACGTTTTACTTGTTTCTATGGTAACAAAGCAGCGTTTGAGTTGTTAGAGGTAGCCATTTTTATGCCCACTATATAGTGTAAGCACAGTTCATTTGTGTTTTTCATCATGGCCAAATGGAAGAGAGATCATGTCAGATTTTAATTGAACTTTACAAAAACGAACTGCTTCTATATGAAGTTAAGTTGAAGGACTACCATAATAAAAAGAAAAGAGAAGAACTTTTTTCCAAAATAGTTAGTGAAATTGAAAAACATTGTGCTCTCATGACTATAGCTGAGCTAAAAGGAAAAATAAAAACGCTGCGTTCTCAGCAAGGCCGTAGACAGATTTTTTTTTTTTTTTTTTTTGGGGGGGGGGGGGGGGGCGGGGGTCCTGATTTTGAAACACTTATGTTGAGGAAAGTTTCAGTGAGGAATATACGCTACATTGCGAAAAATTTTGGGATTTTGGGACGGGCCCGTCCTTCCTCTGGATATGGCCTTGGTGGTCAGTATGCGGAAGAAAAAAATTTAATGAAGAAGAGTGAGACATCAGGGACTAGGAAAGACAGTATTTATCAACTCAAGATATTGCTTGCCGCATTAGTGCCCTTCTTAGAAATTGCATTTCCAATCAACGCCAACAACTTTTCAAATTCATCTTTAGTCATTCGGAGATAATTATATGGGTAATTCTCTGCAAATAGGCCATATTGATGTAAATGGAGGATATTTCAAAATTTTCAAAAGAAAATTAATAAGGTATTTATTCAACATAGAGTTTGAAGATGGCTTTATTATATTATCTCATAAATTTGAAGCATTAATTAAAATAAATATTTTTTTCAATTTTTAAACATATGAAATATCATTCCCTCACATGCAACCATTACCACCTAAAAATACTAAAAAATTTATTTCTTACTGAAATACTGTATACTTTTCTTGTTTGACTTTTATCTTCTAAAATAAACACTTAAAGTGTTAATACTATTGTATTAAAAAATTTTTTTTGTCTTTACATGCAATTTTTATTGGCCAAAAAAGTTTGCAACTCATATTTCAAATCATTCCCTCACTCATTGTAATTCAAGATTTTTCAGCTAGATGGCATTACTATACAGATAGAAACAGTGCACATGTACTGAGCACATGTTCTCAGTTGTCTGTAAAACTAATTTCAGCCATCTTGGAAAAATTCTTCATTGTGTAAGGAGGAACTGAATAAACAGATTGGGTAAGTGTTAAGATGATATTATCATTCCCTCATTTAAATTTATAAAGTTAATTTAATTCCTAAAAATATATTAATGGGTAGTTTAATTTTCTCTAAAAAGTTAATTTGAGAATATGCATTGTTTTTTTAATTTTATTTATGGGTACAAATTTAAAAATCTAATAATGTTAGTTTTATCAGTCCCTCACTGGTCATTCCCTCATGTGAGGGAATGATGCTTTTGTGAGGGAATGGTTACTGTTATTGTTAAAGTCTAGTTATAAAGATATTTTTGTTGCATTTTATTATTTTTTAAAGCAATTAATGATTGACTTAATACTAAACTATTTCAAGCTAAATTGTCAAATGAATCAAAGTATATTTGGGATAAATATTAAGGAAAAAAATTAACTTTTTGATATAGGATTAATATTGGTAGAATCTATTAATTTTAATACTTGGAAATTTTGTTAAATTTGACAATATGAAGTACTTAAATTATTTAATTTCTAAATAAGAAACATAATGTACTTTAATTTAAAAATAAGATTTACAAGTTTAATCAAATTTATATTACTGTTTTATTTTCTTATAGTTATCATGGCAAAAAAGAAAGTTGATGAAAAGTTGAGAAAAAAGGAATACGACAAAAGAAGAAGAGAAAAACTAAAGAATGATCCTGTAACAAAAAAGGAAATGCAAATCAAAGAGCGTATAAAATATTTACAAAAAAAACAAAAAGGACAGGTAAAATCAGTTTCAGAAATGACTAGGCGGGAATTAAAAGCAAAAAGAAAAAATTGGAAGAAAACTTCAGAAAAATATAGAAAGAAAAAGAAAGAAGAAAATTTATCAAAAACATCAGAAATTCAAACTTTAAATGAATTAAGCATGCCATCAACTTCTAAAAGTACATCTAGATTAGTAAGTGGAAAAAAACTTAGAAGGAAAAATAGGATGAAAATGATACATGAAATACAATCGTTAAAACTTCAGTTACATGTGCAAAAGAAAATTGCAAATAAATATAAGTCAAAATTTTATCGAATGAAAACAAATACATTCTCAAAGAAGGATATACAACTAACACCTAGAAGCAAAGTACAGAAGTTATTAAGAAAAGAAAGTGTTTCACCCGCCATAAGAAAAAGATTAATTTTTGGTGAAGCTTTAAATGCTCAACTATCAGAAACTTACAAGAGTTTAGGCCAATCACATAAAAAGAAGCAAATTTTTTCCAAAATGGTTGTTGGTAAAATTACAAGAAAATATAGGCTTATTAAGCATCATTTATCATTTATGAAATATAAGAGTTCTAAAACATATGAAAATTATATTAAAGATGGTGTGACAAAATATTCTAGGGCAATAAAAGAGTCTCGCATTAAATTAATTGAAACACAAGTTCTTGACTTTTTTGAGAATGATGAAAACACCAGGCTATGTGCAGGAAAGAAAGAATGTATCACGAGAAATAAAATAAAGCATCAAAAAAGGTTTTTGAATGACACATTAAGGAATTTGCACAAAAAATTTCAAACGGAAACAGGTTACATTATTGGATACTCGACATTCTGTAGGCTTAAACCATTTTGTGTTGTTAAGCAAAGCGCAGAAGATAGAAATACAGTAAAATGTATCATACATGCAAATATGGAGTTTATTGTCAATAAGCTTAAATTTGAGAAGCTGATAAATTGCTCAACGGTGACAGATGTTATAGATGAAATTTGTTGCAATCGTTACAAATCAGATTGTTTATTAAGAAAATGTAGTACCTGCAAAAAGTGCACACTAAAATTTAATGATTTTGATGAAAATAAAAGCATTTGTTTAAGCAAATGGGTGTATAAAAATATTACTTATCATGTAGAAGGAAAAGAAAAATCAGCAAGGAAGCCTGAGAAAGTAAGTTTAGAAATGTCAGTAAAAGAACTTATAAAAGAATTCAATATTCAATTAAAATTTTTTCTAGTACACTGTAGGAATATAGCCCATCAGTATGAAGCAGTCAAAGAAATAAAAGCATCCCTATCACAAAACTCTATCTTATTGCATATAGATTTTAGTGAAAATTTCAATTGCAAATTTGCTGAAGAAATACAGGCCATACATTTTGGAGGAAATCGACAACAAGTAACGTTACATACGGGTATTATGTATACTAAAAATGGTGACTCTTTAATTAAACATTCCTTTTGCACTTTGAGCAAATCTCTCAGGCATGATGCAGCAGCAGTGTGGGCTCACCTAAAATCAATTTTAAAATGGGCTCTTAAAATAAATAATCAAATTAAGGATGTGCATATATTAAGCGATGGTCCATCTTCACAATATCGGAACAAAAAAATATTTTATTTGATTTCTAACCACTTATCAAGTCTCCTGCCAAATTTATCCACCTGTACATGGAATTTCAATGAAGTAGGACATGGAAAAGGTGCTCCAGATGGTGTGGGAGCAACTCTGAAACAGACTGCAGACAGAGTTGTAGGAGAAGGACATGATGTTGAAAATTTTGAAAAATTTATGTCAGTGTTGAAGATAAAATGTACAGGCATAAAATTAAAAGAAGTCACTGAAGATGAAATAGCTGAAATAGATAATCTGTTAAACAATCGTGAAATAAATACATTCATTGGAACTCGAAAAGTCCACCAAGTTACATATTCAGATGATGTGGAATATCTTTTTTTTCGATCCTTGACCTGTACTATCTGTTTACCAGGAAGAATGTGTTCACATTTCCATCTAGGTGAAGGCTTTAAAAAAATTTCAAAAACAAGTCAGAGTCAAGAAGTTCAAGATGCAGAAGGTAAGTTGTATTTCTTTTTTTTACAGACTTTGTTAGACGTTTTGATAGTATAATTTAATTTTAGTGACACAATAATTAAAATCTTAAATATATTTCATTTTGACAGCCAGTTTTAAATGCATGGATTGGATAATTGTGAAGTATGAAAATAAAATGTATCCTGGAGAGATATTGGAAATAAATGAAAATAGAGTTAAAGTAAATGCGATGGAGCCCACAGGCAATGGAAAGTTCAAGTGGCCTACCAAAGAAGACATCCATGACTATCCTATATGTGACATTGTAAAAAAAATTGAACCTCCAGTGCCTTATGATAATAGAGGGAGTAGATTTGTTTTTCATGAGCAAAACCTTGATTAAAATTGTCATTTTAAAACATGTTTATCACAAAAACTGTCATTCCCTCACTTTATGATCATTCCCTCATTTTAATAAAATTTTAAAAATCTAATAATTATAGTATTTTTTAATATTAAGTGTGACGAATATTTTTTCCTTATTAAATACCTTTTCTAGTATCTTGCTACAAAAAATTAGAAATTTCTGACGTTATTTTTATTTTTTTTTGTCACTATATGAAAATGGCCTATTTGTGTAGAATCACCCACATAGTCCCCTATAAGAAGTTCATTCGCTACCATGGCATAAGCACCTTTCTAATTTATGCACCTCAAACATTCATAGCGGAAAATAAAAATTCAATGCTGGAAATTCCAGTACGATCTTTTGAAAATTCTGTAAATATTGCTGTTATACAACCCTATATGACTTTTGAGGCTCTTCTACAATAACACATAGAATTGTGGAAACAAAAGAACCTACATGAGTCAATGTAATTTGTAAGGCCTACATGAGTCAATGTGTTGTGATTTTTGCTTATTGTCGATGCTCATGAAATGCACTGGTCTTCGATTAAGCCCCAAGACAAAATACTGGTTTCGTTGATTTGCCATTAATATCAATAAGTTTCACTAGGTCACAACTGCTGAATCTCGAAAGGAGGGTTGTTCAAATATCATGATCTTTCTTGTAATTGAATTTATTTAAATTTGGTTTTGGCAATAAAATGTACATGTTTGGCCTTGTGTACTTATTAGTTTTACTAGTATTACTCCTGAAAAAAAAAAAAAAATACTAGCAAATGGTAGCTAAGGTTTTTTTGTTTTTAACAATTGTGGAAGAAATTCCTGAAAAAATTGTTATGCTTGACATTGTCACTTTACAACCATCCAGACAGCTCATTACCAGACAACTCCCCCCCCCCCCCTCGTAGAAAAAACACTTTTGCAGTCTAAAAATAAAAATTTACTAAATCAGGAAGATAAAAGAAGTAAATTAAAAAAGCCCATATTAGAAACCGTAACAGGAATTGAAAAGTAAAATATTTATTTTTTTTTACTCTCAAGTCCCTCACTCAAAAAATGAAATTAAAAAAAGGAGCTTTGGTTTTTCGTTGCCCTTCCTTTGGTAACGAGAGGAAAATATTTTTTGGGTTCTCTTCCCAAATTCTTTGGAAATTGAAGGTCCGAAAGCTAGTCTAGAGATAGCTATAGAAAGTCTGCAACTGGGTGCAGTAAATATGCGGATGCACTTCACCAAAGTGAAATGTTCCTAAACTGATCAATATTTCAGTATGCACAATGCTGCATCTTTGATTTGCCCAGAACCTATTCGAAACTGAAGTGCTTAATGGACCTTTTGGCTATAATTGGTGACCTGAAAGGAATGGGATGGAAAGCTTGGCATCTATCCAGCTGAAATCTTTCAAAATTGAAATCATAAAATAAAAATGCAATTTTAGGGATCTTTTGTGATGCTAGGGGAAGTTGCCCTGTGGAATATTAATATTTTCTTTCATTATTTTCTAAAGAAATTAATGGAAATAAATTAATAGAATTAAGTACTAAATTCCTTAGTTAAGTACTTGAGCTCCTGAATTTAAAAATATTAAGTGAATTTTTTATTTCTATTATTTTATTTAAATTAATTGAAGTACTTGAAGTAAAGTGAACTGGAATAACTGGAACTTTAACCTTGTGGCCATGCTGCCAATGTATTTCTTCTAAGGTGAATGGATGTGATGTTGTATGTTGCAAGAAGACGTTTTTTTTTTTGTAAATAAATCTAGTTGGTTGAATAGCTATTATTCCTTTTGGAAACATTCTCTGTCAAGATATACCAGATAAGTGAATCTGTTTATTTTTGTTTAGAATCCCTATGTGGGACATTAATTTGTCAATTGAATCCCTAACAAATTTCAAGTGGAAGATGGAACATGTCTCATGTCAGGGTTAGATCAAGTTGATGTTGATGAATTTGGAAACAATATAATTTGTATGGACTCTACACATGGCACAAAAGAATATAAACTTAACTTAATAACTTTATTAGACATTGACGAATTTGAAGAAGGGTTTCCTCTCGCCCTTTTGCCAATGTAATAGAAAAGATTCAACAATATTAAAAGCATTTTTTGCAGCTGTTAAAGAACACATTGAAGCAACCTTAAAACTTTTGGTCTTCATGTCCGATGATGCTCCTGCCTTCTACAATGCTTGGTGAAGCACAACATAAACTGCTGTGTGCATGGCATGCCGACCAAGCCATTAGTTTGAAACTGCAACAGGTGGTAAAAAATACAGATTTAAAATGCAAAGTGTACAAATCTATTACCATTCTTTTGCAAGAAATTGAGGATGATGTGTTCAAAAAGCTCTACAAAAGCATCAAAGAGTTGTTCAAAACAACAACATACAAAGGTTTAGCAAGTATTTCCTTAAAACATGTGTTTAGCGAATAAAAGAAAGTGCTTTCTGCTACAGAAAAAAGTTGGGCATTAACACCAATACGTACTTAGAATATTTCCATCGCAAGTTTAAATGTTCCTTTTTACAAGCAAGAGTAAACAACAGGATGAATTTGTGCATTTTTAAAATAATTGAATATATAAAAATAGAAAGAACAAAATTAACACATAAGATGAGACTAATTTCGGCATAAGAAAAGCTTGTCAATTAATATGTCGCTTGTTCCTATAAAGGAAACAATTCTTACGTTGTACCTAGTTCTTCTTCCACAGACAAGAAATACACTAAAGGTTAATAGCCATTACTGAGTGACTGGAAAGTTAAATGTAGGGCGTGTGGATATTGCATTCATAAAATCACATGCACATGTGAGGATTTTAACATGTCACATTTTGTGCAAACATTGCCATGTTGTTGCCCAGAAAGTACAATTGATAGAAAGTGACAGAGAATTAGATTATAACGAACATTCCAAAACATCCGGCGATTTTTCTATTCCATCTACCAGTACAGAAAATACCCACAAATGTCTCAAGAAAAGTAAAAGTCTAATTTGGAGGAATGTGAAGAAGTGAAACAAAGCATCTCGGAGAATCTAGGGAAGTTAAATCCAGAAACAAATAACAGAGTTTAAAATGCATTCAATATGGTAAAAAATGTTACTGACATATTACTTACAAAAAATGAAGCAAACACTAAGATTTAATTGCCACCCACCTGCAGATAACAAAAAATATTAAAATCCAGCTGCAGAGATCATTTTATCGTTGTGAAAAAAGAAATCTCAACTACTGGCCCTGAATTTGAATGTAGAAGATGATGACCATAACTAGTCTTCTAGAGACAGACAAGAAACATTATTTTCGAGAAACAAGTGGTATGGAAAATACATTGAAAATATAAATGATGTTCCAGATTCCATCATAAATGTGGATATCGGCCCAGTAAAATCCCTATTGTCTGAAGAAGCAGAAACATACTTTGAGCATGAGCCTTAGTCCCTGCCCATACGTAAACTTGTGTGCGTAAATCATGACGTCAGCGTACGGATCCATTTCTATGATCACTAGTAATGTATCTTGATTTAAGTACTTTGAAATACAAAGCAGTCTGCCCACTATTGAGGTTGTGGCCTATGCTCCAATGTTACAACCAAGAAAAATATGGTTCAGTGTGATATATGCTTTACGTGAATACATATTGAATACTCTGAACTTTCCATTATTAATAAAACAGATAAATTGAATAGTAATAATGAGTAGTTGTTGCAGAGGATTTTTCCTGGGTCATTCTATTATGAATTTTTTTTTAAAAGACAGGACTTTCTTAATAAAAGCTGGCCGATCTTTTTTAAAACAAAGAGCCAGCATTTTTGCAGCCCTGCTAATTAATCTGCAAGCTTCAAGATAAATCTTTAGCGCTCGCTGCCATGCTGGGCAATTTCTGCTACCAGGTTGGTGGCGTTGACTTTTATCATTTATTTCAGGTAAGTATTTTTATTTATTTTAAATAATTTTATTTGTTTATGTTTATGTGTATAATTTTTAATTTTTCAGATAGTTTTCTGGTTGGAGTGGTTGAGTGGCATAGGGGTTAAGTCTGAGAGACTTTTCTGTTTTACTTTCAGGTAGCAGGAGTCCTGGTGAATATACATCGACGGGTGCCAGGGGTCAAGGGGTTTTAGAAGGCTCCTTTTTTTTAAAGTTTTGTAAATTTTGTAGAAAATCAACTGTTTTTGTGAAAATTCAAAATTTAAAGCTAAACTTTGCTAATGCCATTACTAGACAGGGTCCTTCTGAATTCAGTACTGCTAAACCCAAGATCATTTTCGTTAGGAATACTTTTCAAAATGCCAAAATGAGCAAACAGGCTTCTCAATTCCATTATGGTAGCCCTGGAAGAGGTGCTAGAACCTTGAGCAACCTGTAACCATTTGGTTTTAGCTTCCACGGTATTAGAAGCATGTGGTCTTCCACTGGACCTGCATGGTCATCGTGGATTCACTCTCATGGATGGTCTGGAACATGCAACAAGCTTGTTTCCCAGTAGCTCCTGGAGCAATTTTGTTGACCGACAGTACGTCCTTACGTACTTTTGCTTCCAGATCCTTATCTATTTCCAGTCACTAAACATGTGAATGAGCAAGTGGTTTCACAGCTGATTTCCCTTGGCGTGCCGAATGTAGTTCATCTGCAATAAATTCTTTAAATTTGTGGGGAATCAACACACGTGAAACTTTTAAAATAACACCTTGTTTGATTGACAACTCATCCAGCACTCCCCAAAACGGTTGTTGGACACTTTTCAGGGTTCACACTGGGGAAAAATACAAGGTGGGATTTCCCACCTTGCCCAAAATTTTAAGTGGGATTTTTAAAATTTAAGTGGGAACTATTCTTTTAGTTTTCGTCTTTAAAAATATTACTAAATTGTCCGATCATGATCCAAAACAAACTATGTAATAAAATATGATTATCTAAGCTATGCTCAGCAAGGACAGAATAAACATCAACAAGGTTCACACAAAACGGATCCTTCACAAAATTCGCGATTGCAAAAATGGGTGCTTATAAAATTCTGAGCATTAAAAAGATCCTCTGGTCTTTTGGTTATGTAACCAAAATTCTTTGATGTGTGATTTTTACAAAAAAATCCTAAAAATTAGTTTAATATTTCCTCTATTTTTTCTGATCATATGTCATTTTATCTATTGATGTTTTTCAATGAAAACAGTATATTTTAGAAACCAGCATTCTCTTGTAACCTTGTGCCCAAGGAAGATTGCCTTTTTTCACTCCTTTTTTTGATTGTCTTAAAGTCTGCATTCACAAAGGGCTTAAATTGTTCAATAATCCCAAGGAATGAAGTTGTCAACCTTTCCCACATCAACGGCGGATCTAAGGGGGGGGGGGGCGATGGGGCGATCGCCCCCCCCCCCTTGGGCTGATTCAAGTGAATACTACAACAACACTCCTAAGTGAGTTTTTACTCTTTGTGCCCCGGGAACAGCCATTTTTTTTATGTTCTTGGAATCCCAGCCTAAACGCCCTTCAAGTTCTATGCTTTCCCCCTGTTCCTTTGTCCTTAAGCATACCTGCCAACCCTGGGAGACAAAAATTAGGAACACTTCGGGGGAAAAATAGGTACACATCATGCGTAAAAAAAACTTCTACTAATGATTGAGCATTTCGCTCTGCATGGCTTTTCTCATGGTCTGCTTATAAAATATTTTTCTCAGTTTAGAATGTAATCTTTTGTTAGCTAGATTTAGAAAGTACCATAATATTTTTGATTAATATTTTTTATTTCATAAAAATATCATATGAGTACTTGACATGAAAGAAAAAACTCTGTTACTAAAGTGGATATAAGTGTATTTTAAAATACGTATGAAAATAAATAAAAAGTGGAAAAGCAAAAGTTATTTTGAGTAAATACTTTTAGAACTATAACATTAATGAGGCACTACAATATTTAACAAGCACAATAACTGACATGATCGCCAACATTTTAAGAAAGACTAAATAAAATATCTGAAAACTCTGAATTGTGGTAACTCACAAATTTCTCAGCTGTAATAACCCAATCTCTCCAGTAAAGGATCCCCTGATTTGCAGACTAGCACCATCCAAAATGATTTTAACAACTTTTTAGATCAATTTCATTTTCCAAATTCTTCATTAACCAAATATAAAGCCTGCTAAAAATTAAAGTTAATTCTTACAAAGTGTCAGTTTGAATGAACTCAGATGCACCATGATTGCAATTTCCGAATAGGGTGCGTCAAGTCCTCTATTACAAAAATAAAAAATAAAAGAAAGAACAAAAATAATGGTTAACACAAAATGATTGACGTCTAAGTTGTCGAAATATGTAGTAAAAAAAATTAGATTGCTTTTACTGAAGTGGATGCAGTTGGATTTCGGAAATGCGTAAACAAAATCAGTAATTAGAAGCATTTCCCCCATTTGGTGCAGTTTTTCTTAAAACATCGCCGTTTCGGCGCATAAAACAGCAGAATTTGCGTGTTAGTGCGAAAGGCATAGCTGTTTCATCACAGCAAAAGAGGGGAAAAAAAGGGTACAATAATTTTCTTTCTTCCCAAAAAAATCGGATTTTGGTGGGAGAAATCGTATTTTCGGAACACGGTAAAAAAATCGGAACGAATCCGGATAATTCGGAACACTTGGCAGCTATGCCTTAAGTATTGCTGAGTTGCTAATCCTCGGAGTAATGGGAAAGAGATTCCCTGCTCTTTTCTTCTACCTATCAAACTGGTGACAGCTAGCCAACCCTTAGCACGTGTTGTAAATTCCTGCAGCATTTACGCTAAAACCTGGAGTCTGAAAGATTTCATTGAACGTTCATAATTACAGATGTTTATATAAATTGCACATACTCGTTGATAGTTCTTTTAGTACATATTTAGTAGTACATTTTGAAAATTTTAGAAAATATATTACTAATAATTGCTATTATTTTGTAATTTAGACATATCAACTCAAATTTAGAAAATGTATTTACAAGCCTACATTTTTCTTGAGAAAGCTTGAAGGAAATCCTAAATCGGTTAAAACTTGGCTAAGAAGCAGAATGAGTGATGATAGACTCACTGAATTAGCGTTATTGCATATGCATAAAGATATTACATTGGACGTTGAAAAAATTATAGAGATTTGCGAAAGCAAAAAAAACGTCAGCTTGTGTTCCTTTTATAAGGGCTTTGAATAAACGTATATGCATTGAAAAAATGTGCTAGTAAAATTTTAAATAGCACTACACTAGCATTGTTTTTGTTGTTCCTGCTGTTTGAAAAAAAGGGGGGGGGGGCGAGGGACTGTTGAAAAGGAATAAAGAATCTCCTCCATCCATCCTTACATTGAACCCTGAGATTTCCAAAATCGCCCCCCCCCCCTTGAAGATTTTCTAGATCCGCCCTTGTCCCACATGTTATTATATATGATAAATAGGGTTCCTAGATTCTTTTTTTCATTAATGAGGATAAGATTGTAGTTGAAAACTAACATACTCCATTTAGTTTGTATTGAATTATCAGTTTAAAATAGTAGTTTCGTTTCGCGATGTTTTGAACGCGTGTCCGCTAGTTGCGCGAACAGCGCGCAAACGAACATTTTTTGAGTGGGATTTCAAAAAATACTGCGGGAATCGCGCAGCCTAGCGCGAACCCTGCTTTTAGAAAAATCCTTCAAAATGTTCAATTTCAGCTTTTTAAAGTCTGGGCTACTCTCTATTTCTGTAGCAAATCTCTTGTTACTGGGGAGTATCATCTGTCTTAACAGAAACACTGATTCTGCTGAAGAGGGCAAATCAGCACTCATGGTAACCAAGGGCAAACAACTACAAGCATCAGCACTTTTCAAAACCATTTAACACCAAACACTAGAGCAAGTGTTTCCTTCTTAATATGACTATAATTGCGATCTGCTTTGGTCAATGACCGAGACGCAAAGGCAAAGGGTGGTCACCGTCTTTGGTTTCAGGAGCTAACACGGCTCTTAAACTATAAGGACTGCCATCACATCAAAACAACCTCTTTCGTGTTATCAAAAGTAATGAATTTGTTAACATTTCTTTTACTTCTGTAAGAGTTTTCCTCTGGTCTGATCCCCATTCCCATGCCTGCTTACTGTTTAAAAGATCACATAAAGGCACTAACAAAAAGGCCATATTTTATTTGGCAAAATTTTTTTTTCTTTTGAAACATGTGTGTTAAAGAATAAACATCCAAATAGGTCCTTGAAAAGTTTCATTTGGGTACTTGAATTTTTTTTAATATTTTTTTTTTATATAAATGAGCGGGAACAGCAAAAGTGCCGTCTGTCCACCTTTATTCTTGTTCAAAAACATGTTGCTTAAATTCTTGTTTTATGACTTTTGTTTCACGTTGTTAATATCAATGATCATTGTTATATTATAGAGCAAAGAAGAATTAGAGACAGGAGAAGAAGTCTTGCTCGAGCAAAAGGAAATGTGGAAAAGATGTATACAGAAATTAAAAAACAATCGGAGAAATTAGATTCAATAGTCGAGAGCCTGCTAGTTATTGCAGACTGTATGGTCCGGCTCACCGAGCATGTGGTGACGAATAAATAATTTCTTGCTTTATGTTGCGTATTATATTCATTATTAGTTTTAAAAATTAGTGTGATATATACTTTATGTGGATACATATTAAGTACTTTGAACTTTCCACTATTAATAAAACAGATAGATGGAATAGTAGCTATTTTAACAATGAGTAGTTGTTGCAGGAGATTTCTTTCTTTTTTTTTTTTAAGTTACTTTGCTTACAAGTCATGAGTTATCAAATGGGAATGTTGAAACTTTCATTCATATATTTTTCAGTAATATACATTTTTTCTTACTGAATTTGATCATTAAAGGCCCCATTGTGTAATGTAATATGATTTTAATATGAAGTTAAATGTAAATAATTGCTTCACACTACACATTAAATAGATCAGTACATATAAAAAAGAAAAGTTTTTTCTCTATTAAAAATCTTGTGCATTTTTCGATTTACTGAAACGTGAAGAGAAAATGAGACAGCTAATGCAATGTTTTAACAAACATTATGTATGTCCTGTATTGGAAGAAATAATATATAGTTATTTGTTAAAGGTAAAATTAAAAATGAGAGACGAATATGTTTTTCGGTAACGTAGTTGAAATTGTCCTGGGAAATCCTACCAAGCTTCGACAGAAAAAGATAATGCAGTGTGTTATACGCCTTGCCTGGCGTGGAAATTAGCATTTAAAATATATTTCTTGATTTTATGTTACTTGTTATCATGCTGTACTACATATATAAATTTTATCACATGTAATTATAATTACAAGAACTGCAGAGATATGAATTAAATCTAATGGTTCACCTATGAGTTACGTCTGTGGAGGTTCAACTGTAACCAAAACCATGAACTATAATTTACGAACTGCTACAATTCATATTTTAATTGTACTATTATTACTATTATTTTCATAGCAAGATATTAACTGACAAAAACTAAAATATACAACTTCTGACTGTAACCGTGACTAACAGGAATCAGCAGTCTATGTTTTTTCTGGCTGAGCTCTCGGTATGCTAAAAGAATTTTGGTATCCTTTTTTTAGCATACCGAAATTCTCTCACTGGTGCTCTGTTCTTACTCGCACAAAAACGATTTTAGGGCAATTTTATTTATTGTTTTTATAATTGTACCTTATACTGTGTATTTTTTATTTTTATACATACTATCTGTATTTCCTCTCTAATGAAAACCTTGGGCATGCACCACATTCGCATCACCCATCCAGTAACGGATTGGTGGAACGCTTTCACCGGACTCTTAAACAAGCCTTAAAGCCATAACAGTCCTCTTTGGATAAAGACCATACCTGTTGTGCTCCTTGGGCTTTGTTTCACATTTAAAGAGGATCTCTGGTGGCACTCGAAATGGGCTCTATGGAACAAAATTGTCTTTGCCAGGGGAATTTTTGCAACCGGCTACAGAAAGATCTCAGGCGGATCCAGCACTCTTCCTACAGCAGTTGCGTAATACTATGTGCGAGTTTCTGCTCCAACCTCATGTTTTGGGCACCCCTCATTAGTGCGAAATGACTCTGTAAAAGCACCATAGACACAACCATACAATGGGCCTTATCGTGTCCCGAAATCGGTACTACTGTGATATAATTCCCCCCCTTGGCAACATTCGAGCTAGCGCGCCAATTTGTAATGATTTTTGGTTGGCGATAGTTTCAGTGGCAGCCCAGCGCCATCGATGTTGGCTGAAGTAATGTGTGGCAACCCTCAGTGTATGATGCGGAAAGGGCTGTGTCGGTGTGATTGTTTGAACTTTTAGAATTTTTTTTTTTTGAGAATAAGTAGCTTTTTAGTAGTTTATTTTATGTTTAAAGTTTGTGGAGATCTTTCCTGTTGGTAAAGGAAGAATGTAAAGTGTTAAGGTGCATTAATTTGGTTCAATTGTTTTCTATTGTGGCCAGATGAATGATTCTATATTACAATAGTTTGTTAAGGCGCCATGTTTTTGAATGTGTTAAAATGGACGGAAGCGTGATTTGGTGCTTTTGCTATCTGAAGTATGAAATTGTTTTGATTGATAAGTGCATAAGTTTGGTTAATTGTGACTAAAAGCAACGAAAAATTAAGTGGTAATTTTCGGACCATTTCGTCATATTGGATAGCAAGTTTGTAGTGATTTGGGATTAATATTGAAAAGCCAACTGGTTTAAAGTGAGTTCTTTATTTTTCTAAATTTATTATTTGCTTATTTTATGTGTTTGTAAGGTAAAACAATGAATTTTCAATTGTTCTAAAATATTAGCTGTAGTAATTAGTGGCGTTGCTGGTTTTGATAAAGTCGGTTTCTGTTAGTTTAATGTAAAATGTATTTGGAAGTTTTCCGTGGAATTGCGCGATATTTTTACTATGTTTTTCGTTGAATAATGCATGTCATTTTATGTAATGATAATTAATTGCAATAGTCATTATTGTGCCTAAAATGCGTGTTTTTTCAATGAATGGTTTTTATGGTATTTTGAATGGGAGGCTTCCAATAGTTTAATGCAAAATGTACTTGAAGTGATGACCGTTATTAATTTTCTTATCTAGGGTGGTATTTTAAAATTCGGATAGCTTTATTAAACATTGCTTTTTCTTTGAATTGTGCGATATTTTTAATTATGTTTTTCGTTGAAAAATGCATATCATTTTATGCAATGAAATTATTTGCAATAAACATTGTGCCTAAAATGCGTGTTCTTTCAAGAAACAGTTTTTATGCTAGTTTTAATGTAGGCTTCCAATAGACTGATGTAATATGTGCTTAAATTAATCGATGTTATCCTATATTTTCTAATGAAATATCTTATTTTAAAATTCCGACATATTTCTTTAATAAACATTGGTTTTGCGTTGATTTGCGCAATATTTTAATTACGTTTTTCATTAACATGTTATTTATTTTTGACATGTTTGCTATGTTTATGATGTGACGTTGTTGGCGATAAAATCATCGCCAAGAGTGTTGTATTCTATTTGAAGTTGGCGACATAAAAATCTTGTTGTTGGCAACGGTTTCTTGGCGCCAACGAAGAAGTCGCCAAGGGGGGATTATATCACAGTAGTTCCAAATCATCTGATAAATATTTCACCCTCCACATAAATGGAAAAGAGTGCGTTGTTGTCATTGACCGCCTCAAGTTGGCCTTTATCACTCAAGATGATATGCCATCAGCACCACCAGTTAGTGCTACAGCAGGGTTCACGCTGGGGAAAAATACAAGGTGGGATTTTCCTCCTTGACCAAAATGTTAAGTGGGATTTTTAAAGTTTAAGCCCAAAAAAAAATTTTTTTGAGTGGGATTTTAAAAAATATTGCGGGAATCGCGCTTCCGCGCGGCCTCGCGTGAACCCTGCTACAGATACTGCACCAAACTCTACTCCCTGAAACAAATTATCCAGGGAACTAAGTCTCCCTCCAAACAAAACAACTCCGGTTCAACCCCTGCTATCTGTGATGTATTCAGTACTTGGGGAGGGAGGACTGTGGCGGTTTAACTAACCAAAATCATAACTATAATTTATGAACTGCTACAATTTAGATTTTAACTATTATTATTTTCGTAGAAGGATATTAACTATGACAAAAACTAAAAATATACAACTTCTAACTGTAACCTCGACTAACAGGAATCAGCAATCAATGCGTTTTCTGGCTGAGCCATCCTAAGCTAGCAAGATACACGCTAGCTATTTCAGAAGTTTAATAAATATTATTGTTATGTTTAAGATAACTTGGTACTACTGTGATATCATCCCCCCTTGGCGACATTCGAGCTAGTGCGCCAATTTGTAATGATTTTCGGTTGGCGATATCTTTTCGTTTACCCAGCGCCATCGATGTTGGCTGAGGTAATGTGTGGCAACCCTGATTATGCAATGGGTGTTTTTAGAGTGTGATGGTTGGACTTTTAGAAAGTTCTCTTTAACTAATAGGTAGCTTTTTAGTAGTTAATTTCATCGTTAAAGTTTTTGGAGATATTTCCTGTTGATAAAGGAAGAATGTAAAGTGTCAAAGTGAATTAATTTGGTTCAATTGTTTTGTATTATGGCGATATAAATGAATTCATATTAGTTTGTTATTGCGCCATTTTTCGAATCTGACGGAAACGTGGTTTGTAGTTTGTGCTATCTGAAGTACGAAATCGTTTTGGGTTATAAGTGCATAAGTTTGGTTAATTGTGACTAAAAGCAAAGAAAAATAAAGTGGTAACTTTCGGACCATTTCGTCGTATTGGATTGTAAGTTTGATGCTATTTGGGATTAACATTGAAAAGCCAACTGGTTTAAAGTGAGTTCTTTATTTTTGTTAGTTTATTATCTGCTTATGTTATGTGTTTGTGAGGTTATAAAACAATGAATTTTCAATTGTTCTAAAATATTAGCTGTAGTAATTAGGGGCGTTGCTAGTTTTGATAAAGTGGGTTTCCGTTAGTTTAATGTAAAATGTATTTGGAAGTTTTCCGTGGAATTGCGCGATATTTTTACTATGTTTTTCGTTGAATAATGCATGTCATTTTATGTAATGATAATTAATTGCAATAGTCATTATTGTGCATGAAATGCGTGTTCTTTCAACGAAGTGTTTTTATGGTATTTTTAATGTTGGTTTCCAATAGTTTAAGACAAAATGTACTGACCCGAAGTGATGACCGTTATTAGTTTTGTCTAGTTTTTATGCTAGTTTTAGTGTAGGCTTCCAATAGATTGATGTAATATGTGCTTTAATTGATCAATGTTATATATTTTCTAATGGAGTCTCTTATTTTAAAATTCCCACAGCTTTAATAAACATTCGCTTTGCGTTGAATTGCGCGATATTTTAATTATGTTTTTCATTAAAGAGTGCATATCATTTTATTCAATAATGAATCATTGCAGTAGTTATTATTGGGCATAAATTGCGTGTTCTTTTAAGAAAGGGTTTTTATTCAACTTTGAGTGTTTGTAAAGTAAATAATTCTATTTTTCGAGTAATTATCGATCCGTTAATGTTTCGAATTGCTGTTGAAAAATGCTGTATGTGCTTTACATAGTAGCGTTGATATTGTGTCTAAGATATAATTTGCAATTTTTGGTATTTTACTGTTTTTTAGTGATTTTTCTTGACATGTTTGCTATGTGTATGATGGAACATTGTTGGCGATATAATCATCGCCAAGAGTGTTGTATTGTGTTTGAAGCTGGCGACATAAAAATCTTGTTGTTGGCGACGGTTTCTTGGCACCAACGAAAAAGTCGCCAAGGGGGGGGGGGGGGGGGGGGGGTCATATCACAGTAGTTCCGATAACTTAATGAGGAATGATTTAATTTAAGCTGCATAAATTCATGGAGATCTTTTACAGCGCTTAAGTAGTGTTTTGGATTACAAGCACACCATACGTGTGATGGTAACATTCATTGTGACAGCAACAAAACGTTCTCCAGACTTTCCGCGAACATGTTGACTGAATGGTTTTTCTTCTCGTCATTAAAGTTACTTTCACCCAGAGAACCGTAATTTGTTACTTACACCCTCAGGTCTCATGGAGCAGAAAAATTCTAGTGCTTTTTGATAACCATAGTAACCAGCCACGTGGGAAGGGGGGGGGGGGGGTTGAGAGCTTAAGCCACCGCCATTAGAAATCGGGAATTTTTTGCTAAATGAGAAAGTTGCTTTTAAAGCGAAAATTTATTAGTGATTTCATGTAATTAATATTAATAATAATGATTAAATAATAATTACTTTTTAACTGCTGATTTGTTTTTCTTGGAAAAAATTTGGAGCATTTGGAAATGAAATTATTTGCCCCCCCCCCCCCCCCATGATTTTTAAATTGCTACGCTCGTGATAGCAAACTTCCTACTACGAAAAAAAATATTATTACTTTTGCAATGGCTGTAAATCTGCTATGAAGATTTTTTTTTATTTAAATAAAATGTAAAAACACTTTTGGTTGTATTTTAATGTACATTAGTACACCTAGTTTAAGAGTCTGCATCGAAATAAAAATAAAACTGAAGCAAAACGAAAAATCCAGAAAGTGTGCCCTTAAGTTAACTGTTAGGTGCCGTTTCGGAAATATTTCCCGCCCTATAATCCTGCGAAGTTTTACACAAATGTATGAAAATAGGCTACACGCGACAATAGCTATCACACGTGTATTTGGAGTTAAAAAGAGCGATTTTTTCTCAAAGCATTTGAAAAGTTTTATTTACTGACCTTAACACAATGAAATTTTATTATGATTTTAAAGAGGTGAATCAAAGATAAGACGGCAACTCTGAACGAACGCGCAAACATGTAGTTTAATTTGAAACTAAATATATTAATCTGAAATAAATGAGACATGTAAATACAGAATAATAGGAAATATAAACAAAAAATTAGATCTATGTCAAGCTGCCACCTTCTGCTTAAATGATACTTGCATGCAATTTTTACCAACATAGATTTAGTTTATTCATCACCGGCATTGAAATATACAAATGCACTCACTAATTACCTGATAAGAGTTCTCAAAATCTTCAATTATAGGTCCACTGGTGGTCGCAGCCATTATATTAATTAGCTAAAGCAATTAAAATTCACAAATACAAAACAATTTTCAGTTCCTTTGCAACTTCAAACTTTATAAACTTTATTTCTTCAAATGTGCAGTTTCAGTTAAAGCAACGATCAGTTAAAAAAATAAACTGATCTAGTACAGAAAATTGCTTTAAAACATTTAAATTACTGGTTACTATGTGTTTTTCAAAGTGAGAAGTTATTATTCGAATTTCGCTTTGTTTTATTTGTTCTAAATTAAGCGCTAAATATTTAATTTTAAATGTATGTTTGCAGTTAATGCAAACTTTAACTGTTAATTGTCATAACAAACAGCCTCGCACCAGCGAGCCGAAGCTAAATCCTGAAGAAAGAAAATTGGAATGTGAAACCATGCTGTTAAATGCATTAAACAATAGTTTGTTGGGAAGTTAAATATGTTTTTGTTTTAATTTTTGTTGAAGCTTTCCAATCTGTTGTAATATACCTTGACTAGATCAGACTACAGGAAGTTTTTGGTAATGGAGAGGTCAACAAAATTAAATGTAGTTAAAGCTTTTCCTTCTGCATTTCGTCACGTCATAACTCAAAGTAAAACTTCTTATGATAGTTTCATTGGTGAAGTAAGAGCAAATTTAAAATCGAAAAAGGATATAATTTCATGGATCAAAACTTTTGCCGAAAATACAAGCACAAAATGGGTCGCTAGTGTTTCTAAATGCGGAAAAAGTAAAAAGACAAAATTTATCGTCGAAATGGAGTATGTGTGTCAAAGCTGCAAAAGTGTAAGTTGTAATTTTCAATTGCTGTTTACGTTTCTGTAATTTAATTTTCTGACATTCATTATGTAAGTTTTTTTGCGAAATTGCATGTCGCTCGCTCTGCTGTAAATAGTATGAACTACTTTCTCCTCTGTCCTCCTATTTACATTTCTGAAAAAGACATGTATAAAAATATAAAGTTTCTGTTTCTGTATTAAGTATAAGTTTCATACTTCTTAAAGGATCGCTATATCATTCTCATTTTTTCTAGGGGTATTAAATTTCTGTAAACATCACCCACCAGAATGCCCCATCCTTAAATCTTATGTTGGGCTCAGGTCAGAGCATTTGGCTGACCTTTTTTGTCACGGAACCGAATTAAATTATAACCAGGAATTTCTGAGGACAAGTTTTTTAAAGCAATCTCATATATTGCTTTACAAAACGTGGCTAAAACGTACCTAGTATTAGAATAGAAGTACCCTAGTACTTCTATTCGTTAGCTCTGCTTTGTTGTCATTAACTGATGACTTTTTTTTTTCGAGTCGACTGAAAAATAGTAAACTATTGAAAAAAAAGTATAAACTATTGCAATATATGAAGAGTTAAAACACAGGTGAAATCGTAAACGCATGTGCAGTGGTGTACACAATTTTTTCAAGGGGGGGGGTTCATAATTTTCTGAAATTAAAGAAATTCGAGTATGTAATGAAGCACTATTATATAGGGCTCAAAGGAGGGGTTTAAATCCCTAACCCCCACCCCCTGCGTACACCACTGCGCAGGTGTCATCCCCATGGGGCTGTGCTTGAGATTTAGCTATTGGGGCAAAGTTGGTAGAATTTCCGTGTAAAAAGGCATAGTGTATAGCAGGGATACACAAACTTTTTTGGGTGAAGGGCCAAAAAATTAAAAAGTATCAGGTTGGGGGCCAAAGTAACGTAATGTTTTATTCATAAACATACATGGTGTATTTCAGTTTTTATTTAGAGGTAATATGTACAAATTACATGCATTAATAATTACTGTACTCGGGAACAGATTATTAAAAAAAAGTTTTAAAAAATAGATGTAAATGAATTTAAACAAAATCAGGTATAAGATTTCTAAACAATTAATTGCGCAACATTTATATATATCAAAAGTGCGAATATAAATACAGAAGAAATAAACACACATATATTAAGGGGACCCGAACCGTTTTGAGGCGGCCAATTTGTAGACGACTTTCTTCAAGCGTTACTCCTCAGCCATAGGGAATTTTGCTTCGCGGTTTTTTTAATTTTTTTTAAGTAGGTCTTTCTCTATATGTAGACCAAATTGTATCCAAAAATATTGAATATTTATTTTTTTATTCAATATCAAAGTTTTTTACAATTTCATAACTTCCGGAACATTTTTCTCATAATCCATTCAAGATTTATTGATCTTATTTTTTTATTTTATTTGTCACATCTTATAATGAATTCACAACCAGAGATATTTAAAAATTTCACTTTATAAAAGTCTGGTCAGCTAAAAACTTTTCGTAGTGAATACACAACATTGAAAAAAAATGTTTTTTGTAGGTTGTTTTCAAAATTTTGAAAAACCCTTGGTTGTAAATATAGGCCTAATATAGTCAAATCATATGCAAAAAAAAAGTATATTGATTCATTTAGCCGTTTTCGAGAAAACGGTTCCGAAAGAGGAAAAAATGCAACTTTTCAGGAGAGCCGATTTAATCCAGTTCAAATTTCCCGCTATTCCTGGGCTTTTTGTTCTCTTAGTTCGATATTTCCATGCTATGAATGCCATCGATTGTTACTGTCATTACCATCGATAGTCTGTATATCGAAATCAATTCCAAAACACAAGGAAGGGTAAAGTGTTTCCCCTTGCAAAGCAAAAAACCCCAATTTCGATAGACTTGCAACTTTCAAAAAATCATTTCAAGTACTTAGAATGCTCAGATTTACATAATTTTTACAGAAAATGATCCAGAAAGAGTTCTAGTTTTAATTAAAATTTTTTTTTAAAAAGTGAATTTTTTCACCCAAAAACGGTTTGGGTCCCCTTAAAATAGCAAAATCCAAATGCTGCGAGTCTGTACATCACGTTAAAGAATTACTACTAGTCAATTTGGTTAGTAGAATTCCTTTTTAACTAACCATTTACAAAATCTTATTAGTTAAATTGGCATAGTAATATTAAATTTATACATTGCTACATGGACAATAAAAAAAAAGTTAAACTAATTCCTTTATCAAAAATCAACATATTATTTTGTTCCGTGGCATATAATTAAATTTAAATCCTTTAATCACTAGTTTTCCTGCAGATTAGAAATTGATCGTTATTTATTTATTCATTTCCTAAATACATATCAACAATAAAATTTTTAAATTTTGATTATAAATTACACTTTATAAAGTAAAATAATTATTCATATTGATGTAATTAATTCTGAAAATTAATGTTTAATTAACAAATTTTTACTCATTCATTACTACTAGTCAATTTGGCTAGTAGAATTGTTTTTTTAACTAACCATTTACAAAATCTTATTAGTTAAATTTGCATAGTAATACAGTACAGAACCTCTTATCCAGAAGGAAACCAGAAAACCGGGAATTTGTTAGTGAATTTCCCGTCATTTTTGAAAAGTTCGTTTTTTTTTTTTTTTTTGGCCCATTTAGTAAAAATACGCATTTTTCAGTTACAAGTAACATATTCAGTGTTTATAAGTCAAAAAAATTTAGTCTAAAAACTATGCTTTTTTTAGGGGAGGGGGACGTCAACTTACTTGCAGATGAAAATTAGAAAAAAAAATCTCCTACGATACTTGAGAAAAATCAGACATTTTCTCTATTTTATTTCATTAATTAAACATGAAAGAAATAAGTAATTAGCTTCTTATGCATTTATTTAATTGTCTCGTCAGTATTCGATGATGAATTGCAACAAAAGTCGGACTATACGAAAGTTCGGAAAATTCCTAATACGGCAGATTCGCGAATTTTCCGCAATAGCTGATCGTGTGAAAATCAAACCTCGTTTATTTTTGTTTTGTATATTTTTAAATTTATTTAAGAGCTGCAATAAGGTAATAAGAATTTAAAATTGATATTAAGGCAACAAAAATTGCAACTGTGAAAATGAATTCTTTATTAAAATCGAGTTCGCAACAGTGAAGTCGTTTTACATAAGTAAAAAATTTGAGCGTTTCTGCACGTAAACATACTTCTTACATTTCGTTTTCCTCCTTTTTGAAATCATTTATTACTGTAAAAATGATTGATGATCGGATTTCACGAAATTAATAATTGGATAAACAAGATGTCCGATTCGGAAAGCATCCAAATGGTGCTACACCCGGACGATGACAAAGAGCAAGATAGCGATGAAGACTAAAATAATGACATTTTGTCTGCTATGTCTAACGATCGTTGCTTTGAATTAACTAAAGAAATTATAACAGGAATGGGATAAAATTCTTTTATAGACGAAATAACGCACATAATGGCTATTCTAAAAATCCAGCAATCGAATTTTCGACCATTTCCCGATAAGCTATTGTTCTGAAACTTTACATATAGCTCAGAACCAGATGACAATGCAATATTATACCACTTTTATCATGATTTGATTAGTTTCTGAAATATTTCCAATAAAATAAAATTAAATACGGCGATTAGTTCCGAAAATTGCGACCAAAATTCAGTAGCAACGCTGCAATCGTATTTTTTTACCTCGATTTTTGGTAAGCTTTTTTTCACAATGATTTTTTTCTTTGTATTTTTTTAAATTTTGTTATAATTATTCTTTTTTATCAACTTTATTGGCGGGCCAATTTTGGCCGGCGGGCCATAGTTTGTACATCCCTGGCGTGTAGTTCACCTACTTGAAGTGAAAGTTATTTTTGTTCTATGCTAATGCTAAAGCTAAGTTGATGAAAATAGCACATTTTAAATATATTTGTTCATTGTGTCACTGTTGAAAAACTCATGAAATGATTTTTTTCTAAATTAATATTATGAACTATGAAATGATTTCGTGTCTCAATTATTTTGTAGAGAAAAGATAAGATTTCTGCAAAGAAGAACTGTCTCGCCTTTGTAAATTTTAGAGTTTTAGCAGAATCTGAGTCTTCCAGTTCTGAAGATGCTTATCTGAAAGAAGGGCTGTTTGGAATGATTAAAATCAATTTTTCACATAATCATGAAATAAATTCTTTCAGAGTACTAAGGTCTAATACTAAAGTTTTGTATAGATTTCAAGATTGTGAGGAAGGTAAGCAAGTATTTCATTATTTATATGTTTTAAAAAAATTTTTGAATATGCGTTCACCTAACGAAAATTGCCTTAAATTTGTTCAAATTAAAAGTGATATTCTAGTTTAAAAAAATGAAGAAAAAACAATTTCAAGTTGTGCAAATAAAAATATTGAACACACACATACATACTGTGCATATCTAAATTTATTTATGTTTATATACTGTTAAATAGACTCTTAGTTGTGTAAGAATCGCTAGGTCAAATTTATTTACTATTCACATGACTTGAAGGATAGAAAGAACATTAGCTTTCATGGAAAATTCTGCCACATGTCCTCAAAATAAAAAGCATTTAAAAATTGAATTAACAATAAAGTATAAATTAATATTTATTAATTAGTCGGCCCTAATTCTGAATCTTGAATTAATTTATTCCATGTCTAATAGTAATCTTGTGTCTCAACCTTATGTGTTATTTCAGGAATTGGAAAGAGTATTGATGGAACAACTGATCCTAGAGTCGAAACTTCCAAAAATCCTTCTGAAAAAAGGTATGGTGATTGTTTGATAATCGACTTTTCTCTTGTGAGACGCAACCAAATTAGATTTTCATTTACTATGTTTTTCCAATGTGTTTTTTCTTCTTCTTATGCTATAGCATACCTGCCATTTTTTTACAATTTTTTGGGCACAATTTTTAGGATTTTTGCATCTCTTACAATCAACTTCATTGCTTTTGTTTATTTTTAGAGAAATTATAACAATTTTAAATGGAACTCTATCAGTTTTTATCTAGTTTTAGCAAATTTTAGTTACTACAATGACTTCCTGTACGGTGATAATTGAGTCATTTAAATTTTAATCTACAGGATTAGAAATAAGTACAGGTTTTTATCTATATTTCTGTCTTTCAAGCTATCTGTACGCTTAGTTTTAAACTACGCAACGGATTTTAATGCGGTTTTCATCAATAGACAGAGTGATTCAAGAGGATGTTTTATAGACCTGTGAGAAAAAAATTCTGATAGGTAGTTCTTTTTTTTTTTTTTGTTCCAATTTTACACAAATTTTCACATAAATTCCCTAATATAGAAGGTGAAGAAATCTTGCACGTATTAATATAATATATGGATCGAAAAAGCTGATTTTTCTGCACAAGATGAAATTTGTTCGAAGTTTCTAAGTCAATAACAACGCCAGTTATAAGCTTTTTAGTTCAATTTCTTAAGGCTTACCTCAACCAAAAAATAATAATTAGCAGTTTCCTCAACTCCAGGTGAATAGTGTTAGCTTAACTTCAATTTAAAACTTATTTTTCAAAATAGAGAGACATCAGTTTAGTTTTCAGCAGAAAAACAATGAAGCCTATCTTCGAGTCAAAGTTTTTTCTCAAATTAGCAATAGGTTTTTAATTCGAGATTGAATTTGATAAAAGTATTGTCTCCATGATTTATTGATTTCCTTGATTTAGCAAAAGCATTTAAATAAATATCACTAGAAAAGAAATACGTATGGATATTCTAGATTTCAAAGGACTTGGCGAATGACAACACGCTATAATTTGACTTTTTTAATTTTGACAATAAATCGGAACACACTAACGAAATTGTGCATACATTTTTTAGGTATGGTTTACAGTGTCATTTAATTATATGCAGACGACTCTTTTTTAATCTCTTAATGCAGACAATGATGAGGTTTTTAAAACTCCTTGCGTAGGCTACATCGTCGTCGACGTTTACTAAACGCTTAGCACATACATGACCATACGGGTACCGCTAGCAAAGACTTATTTCATTATGAAACTTATTTTTCTGTTAGCGAGACAACAGCTCAACATGAAGGGAAAATAAAATTAATGTGATACTGCAACTTCATTCTTGCAATCAATTTAAGATTCATTCCAGATGAAAAATAACGCAACAAATGACGCTGTGCTACAATTTGGCAGTTTTAAATTACCCTTTGGGTGACAAGTCTGACCCTACTGACAGAATTGTTCCCAAGTTTTCTTAACTGATCCTTTTATATGTTATATTACTATTTCAAGCGTTGACAATGTCTAATGTTTTTTTTTGACAAATAGACGGACGACGTTTTTCAAACACTGCAGGATTTATGCTGCAGGCGATGTTTTTTATGCTCCTAACAAGGACAGCGCTGCATGTGAGGTTTTTTTATATTCTTTTAGCTAGAACATTGTGCCAGGCGAAGTTTTTTAGTCTTATCAAGGACATCACGGCAGGCGACTTTTTTTATACCGTAAAGCGTGTCAACTTTGTGCCACTTTTTGAGGTTTCTTAAACACATCCTCTTTATTTGTTGAGATAACTGGATGGAAATTTTAATCAGTTTTACTACACATCTCAAGAATGTAATTGCGTGGCTGGAAAAAATCCAGATAGCAATGGTAGAGAATGGGAGAATTTTTAGTCTGGCACAATGTTTGTACACGTGCATCAACTTTGTGCCCCCTTTACTCATTGAAATCACATGTTAAGCTAGCTCTGGCACAATGTTGTCACTCACAGTTATGCATAATTGAAAACTGTATAAAAAATTATTATTTTTATAATTATTTTTTCCTTTTTAATCATGATTTTGGCCAAATAAAAATTTTTCTTTTGTATAAATATTTTATTACAAAAAGAAATGAAAAACAAACAATATACCATACATATATAGGTGTCTTTATGTCTTTAAATAGGTTGCAAATAAATTTTCACTTATTTTCCGTGGACGGGATTTATGGGTCATTTTATTTGGATTTTGCAATATCAAAGGACGTCAGTGGGACTTGGCCATGTACAGAATTTTCCTTTCCTTTTCATTGCGGATATTTTCCAACTTTTTCATCAGTGTACAGAACTATCCCTGGATACAATTTTCCACAATACTTTACAATCAAATTTTTCCGATCTGGTTTGACACTCAAAACCTGAGATTCGACACTATCTTGTTGCTGTTGCTTCAACTTGTTCGAGATCGTGTTATGATGAATTCTGAAACATTCAGCAGCTTGTCTAGTTGAAATCTGCTGTCTAGTTGAATCAGCAGCTTGTCTGAAATCTTCTTCTTGACAGCCTTCAAAACTTTCGCCAGGGACTCATCACTGTAATTTCGGTAGGGTCCGCTACCAATCTTTTTCTGTCTCTTCTATCCATCTTTTAAACAAATTAAATAACTTCTTAATGAAATGAAGCGGGAGATTGAGGGGAAATAACAATTAAGTTAATAGTGAAATACAATGTTTAGTCAGGAAAACTGGTGGTACAAAGTTGTTGCACAGTTTTCCCTTTTTTGGAAAACATTAACATTACATGTAAACAAAACAACCTTTGATATCTCCAATTTCCTGTGGTTTAGCTTCACAACAATAGAAATAAAATAGTAAACTTACCAGGAATTTAGAAACAGTCGAAATAGTTGTTGCAAAGGAGACTCTTCAAAGATGTTCGTAAAACTGTAAAACATTAACACTACAAAATAGTTACCTGTTACATATAAATAAGGTTACAATCTTATGTACAACAGACATGTTCTCTGCTACAATGTGCCAAACTGTGTTATTTTCTCGAAGCTCTAGTTTCACTACCATGGCTGCTAGGTAGCACTTGCATATGAAAAGCTGTTGTTGCATGAAGTTGGATCACTGGCACAAAGATGGCACACTTGACGGTACTCTTCATTGCCAGCAACGTAGGCTACGTTTTTAAAATGCAGCACTGGCAATTCCGTGTGGGTACCGCTAGTGTGTTTAATAAATAGTGATTTTTTTTCCTGGTCAGGAAGTAACTTTCACTATTCTCTGCTTTTTACTTACTTATTCTGAATTTTTGAGAAAAATCTTCTGAATTCTTACTTGAAGAAATTAGCAAGTATGCTATAAAATTCCTTCCTCGCCCTCATTCATTAATAAACAAAATCTTAAAATATTTTTTCTTTAATAAAAGAAAAACATGGTTTAAAATCACAGAGTTGATGCATTTCTTTTTCTATTCTTATTAATAATTTTTTTGAAATGTAACAATTGTTATATGTGTAGGGGTTGATCCAGCATTTTTTAACAGGGTCCGGTTTTTGTGAACTTTATAAAGAATTTTGTGAAAATTCAAGTTTAAACGTACAGCTGTAGTTTTTTTTTGCCACTTGTTTAATAAATAATTCCGTTAAAAGTAAGATTTGATAGCTCAGAATTTTGTGAAGGGCCCGTTTTGATAAATTGGAATTTTAATGATGTGTACGAAAAGGGACCTGAATTTCCTGTGGCGTGACCCTTGATATGAGTATGAGTATACCATTGTTATAACTTAAATAGATGTTTTGATGCATGTAAGTTTAATCATGTATTCATTATGGTCTGCAATTGGATTTTTAAATTTCTTATTTTGTTTCCTATCTAATTTATGCCAGGGAACAATTACTTTTCTATTTTGTATTTGTTTTCTATATGTCTCCTAATTTAGAATTCTATGTCCCTAATATTGACAGTTGCAGTCATTTTTAATGATTTTTTTCGATTGTATGAAGAGTTGAAAATTTCTACAACAGTGAGATGTAGATCAAGTTTTTGGTGCACTTAATGCGCCAAAATGTATTTATTATTAAAATGCTGCAACTTTCTTAAGTGATTAAAAATACTTTTATCCTTTTTTGTTTTTACCAAATGTTTTGTTTCGAAAAAACAAAAAAGAATGTTTACATACTGTACTTGAATACAATAAGTAATATGAAAAATATTTTCGGTGCAATAACAGTAGTTTTTTCTTTCATGAAAAAAATTTAATCAGTAATATTTTTTATATTGATTGACATTAAAGAAAGAAAAACACTGCTGTTGTACAAACGTATTCAAAATAATTTTATTTCTTGCAGTAATGCTCCTTCCTGTGTATTTTGTAATGTGTGTAGCAACCAAGACCCTAAGAGGACGTTTTTTAAATTCCCAAAAGACCTGGAAACGTATGTTTCTTTCTTTATTTTTGACATTAATAGTTTTAGTTACGTATAGCTACTTTGTACTACTAATTAATATAGCATCCATATTAAAACATTTTATTTTCTGCATGTGCCGGGAAGCAAATACTTCATAACTTCGAATTAGTTTTCGTTAGTTCGAATTTTACGTTTTAAGGTCTTTTGCAGCAGTTGTATTTCCAGAAAATGTTTTTTATCTCTTTTTTTTAATAGCTGGCAGGGTTCGGGCTTTTTTTAAATTTAAATCGGACTTTTTTTACTTTTTTAAGCAGGCCTTAAAGACTTTAGGTATTTATTATGTTACACTTATACAAATAAATACGACATGTTAAACATTATGCCAAAAGACATTTTAAACTATTATCACTGCAGTAGATATTTTAAAATTTTATTCTTATTGCTAGCAGGAATTGCTGTTGAAAGCTGAAAAAAAAATCAAAAAATTAATTGTGTGCACTTAATTTTACATTGAGTGCCCTTCCTTTATTTTATAAATGAAATATCAACTTAAAATATTTTTTAATCTATCCATTTAGTAAAATCATATATGTTCATTCCGTCCTTTACTGAAAACTGAAGTACTTTGTTTTAATTGGATATCTTTATTGAAAATTGCAAGATAAAGTATTTCACAAGGGAAATAAGTCTTAAGCTATTACGGTGGAATATCTTTAAGGATATATATTCTGAATTCTAAACAACCTTGCTTCAAGCACTATCATCCTGAATTACCTATTGTGTAATATTCATTAAGTAGAACTAAAATACTATTAAAATTAAAAACACATTAAGTGGATCATGGTCGGGGTTCATAATTTTTAATCGGATTTTTTAAAAAATTTAAATCATATTTTTTTTAAATAGGATTTTATTAAACAGAGTTTGAAATTTTAGGCATTAGTTATCCTGCATTTATAAAAATATTATGATGCTTAAACTGTATGGAAAGATATATTTTTATGCCACTATTTATTTGTTTAATAAATAAGTATGATCCATATAAACCAACTTTTAATACAAATGCTTAATTCAAATCCACATTGACATTGCAAACACCATGGATAATAGTGTACTCTAAGTACAGTAAAAAGAATAAATTTAATTTGAATTATCTTACTTTTGAAAGTTGAAATAAATTTAACAATTATGTCTTGTTTTTAAACACTTACTTTTTTTTTTTACACTGAGTGCACTTTAATATGTTTTGTGTTTTTTAAACAAAATAATATATTTTTTAAATTCACCCATTTAGTAAAATCATATGTTCATTTCATTTGTGAAACCTGGAACCTTTTGTTTTAATCAAATATCTTTAATTAAACACTTCAAAGATGTAAATATTTTATTAAAAAAAGAAAGAAAAGCTTCCTTCAGGAATTATGGAATATGGAAGAAAAATTGTTCAATATATTTATTCTAAATTCTATACAATATTCATTTAAACACTTAACATTCTGGATTGTATATACTATCTGGAATTACATATAAGTATCATTATTAAATACATGTAAAGGCATTCCTGATTATTATGAATTGAAATAAGAATGTGATTAAATGAATTATTCTTTACTGTTTAAATATTTGAGGAGAAAAACAAGTTTACCAGCTTTATCAATTCCTAAACGATTACGAAGTTTAGAGTGAACCAAACCAAAGGTTGAAAAAATTCTTTCAACAGATGCTGAAGAAGTTTGTGCAGTAAATAACTATTCAATCATTTTTACAATATTTTCATCAAAACAATCACTCCTACAAATTTGTAATTTCCACCAATCTATAGGATCTACATTGTTAATGATATTAGAGTCGAACAGAAACTGATGAAAAGGTTATGATTTAGTGATAAATTTCACTATAGTAGGCATAACAGATTGTGAATATTTTTCTTTTGCAAACAATAAACATTCTGTTTTTTCAGCAGCACTCCAATTACTTCCATCATATCGTGGATCTAGAAGATATGCTAAAAGGTGTGGTGGTTTCAATGCTTGGTTGTGACGATTCGAAAAGCTCTTCATGCCTATTTTATCAAAATTTTCGTTTTTAAGATCTTTTTCCAATTCTTTCCAACTATTTACTATCGTTGACAAAGGGCAATCCTTCCGTTGTATTTTATCTACTGATTCTGATATTGGTTTGAAGCGTTTTAAAAGGTCCATTCTGTTTAATTCCAAAATTTGTGACTTTGTTATAGACACTACCATCAATCCGATCGCGGTTTTCTTCACAAATTGAAACAAAAGTTGACCAATTCTTTAAATATGCAGATACACAATCTGACATTGTATTCCATCACACTTCTTGAGGTAATATTAACTTAGATCCTCCGGCTGCCCTTAATTTTTGCATTTGCAAATTGATTATTTCTAAAGTACTTAACAATAAATACTATTTGTTCCTTTATATTTTGTATGTCTTCTGCAAGCAAATGCAACAGATGTGCAGAACATCCATACGTAATTAAATTTAAATTGGGGTCGCTTTGAAGCTTCAGACGCATATCCTTCACATTAGAAGCATTATCTGTCACCAGGCTCGCACAACACATTTAAATTCTCTTTCACAGTTAAATATAAAGCTTTTGACGACTTCTGCGAGGTACTCAATTGTGTGTGGATAACCAGATGTATCCAATATATCAGCTAAAACGTCTCGCCTTTATTTGTTGTAACGACAGCAGATAAAATTTGTTCATTATGGACGTTTGACCACTCATCTATACTAAAATTTGCAATCTGTCTGTTCAGATAGTCGGAATATTTTTCTTTCTCTTGTATGAAGTAATACTCCACCTAACTCATTTTCATTTGGAGCAATATACATTGGTCTCAAAATAGAAATCATCTTTTTGAACTGAGGATGCTGCACATGATGAAAAGCAGAATTGGTTGCATAAATGTACCTTGCTACTTCCTCATCTAATATTTGTTTTTGAGTCTTAGATATTTTTATCACATAAGCACTCATGCTGCTTTTAAGAGGACCAATACCACTTTCCATCTCATTAAGTTTCCTTTTGATAGGTCTGCAATACCTGCCATACAGCAGCCTTTACTTATTTTATTTCTCTTTTGAAGTGTTAGATGTTAGAGCATAAAGCAAATAGTAGGATTTTGTGCATATTTTTTCTTTTTGTTAACAGTTGTTATAAAAATACCCTCCTCCCCTGTTGGAAAAAAAGTTATGTTGGGTTTCTAGTTTGTCTTTTAAATTTTTTTTTTTTTAAATAAACAGAAACACTTGAAGAGTGTCTTAAAAAACTCAAAAAGAAATGCTTTAAATACAATAAGATAATTATTAATTAACTTTTCAAATTAAGTCTATCTATTGAAAAAAAATAATTTAATAAAATATATATAATTCAAAAATGATTTTAGTCAATAATTTTGAAAAGAAATCACTTGATTTAAATCAAGCTGATTTTAATCAACGAATCCTGATAGCTGGTACAATTTTTTGTCCATTAAGAGTTTTTAAGCTATGTAACCTTATTCTGTTATTGGTTTTGTCCATGATGGCCTAGCCTGCAGGACTTTTGAGAAATAAGCATTTATTTTCTATTTTAAATTAAACCATATGTACAACTTTTGAAATTTACATAAAAAAATAAGATGTATATATATCCTCGTTGATGCGACAGAAAGTCGTATGTGAAGAGAACGGCTGATTTTCAGGAGAATAAAAAGATCATTTTGTTTTAAATTTGGTACTCTTTTCACTTATAGAACTCTTTTGTGTTGTAGTTTGCATTTGTCTTAGAGATTTTGATGTATTATAGTTAATCTGCAATTATTTATTCGCAACATAAGCTGCTTTCCATTTGGGGCAATTGATAAGAGATAATTGACATTAAGGAAAATGAATGAAGGATTGCATTTTAGCGATACTTTATTTATAAAATTTAATACAAAATAGAACTGGTGACTCATCTTTAATATTTTTTTCTGCTATTTAACTTGAAGCGTATCATAGGAAGAGTGGTAGTCTGAAGGAATAAATTGCTTAAGTTCCTGTAATGTAGAAACTTGGTTCCTTCAATTTCACAAGAGGATGTGTACAGAGGTGGTCAGGTTATGACGCCATAACCTTTTTTCGAATTTGTAATTCAGTTTACAGGTCTGAAAATTGTAAGTTATAGTTTGTCACTCTGTCCAATGTCTATTGTAGGACACAAATGTCGACCACAGTAAGATAGCTCTTTTTTTGGGGTTTAGTACAATAGACCTCTGGTCGCAGTGCTTGGCCGTTTGTGCCCCCCTTTCCCTCATTTCATTTCAAGATAGCTCTTCTTTTTTTCCTGTCCTAATGCTTGAATAAAAAACATTTTACCTGTTTTTTATTCAATTGCTGGAAATTCATAAAAGACAATGACACAGCCGTGTAGGGTAATGGAGTCTCCTTTGTGGACTTTATAATTTGAAGAATGTCAGCAGGTACGTACACTTCCTGCCTACTGCCAAGATTTTTGTTGGATTTTAGAAAAAATTAATAGTTATATTTAAAATAAAATGAACTAAATATGCCAACAAAAATTAAAGTGGACCTTTCTGAGAAGAATATAGATAAATATATTTGAAAAAAATGAACATTTATTTAACAATTAACGATATATATATAAAACGACCTCAAAATATTAAAATTCCAATAAAAATAGACATCAGTATTTAAAAAGAGGTAAGATATTCACCACATGTCCTTAGATTACACTTTACAGGAAATCGCCGTAGTCCAGGTTGAAAAAACTTTAAAGTTAAAACAGTCCATAATTGGTTTTTCTTCATTCAATTAATGTGGCAAGTCCAGCAGAAGAAAAACGGAACTTTACATAATTTGACGAGGCAGGCGATGTTACTTTGTAGAATCTCTTGGGACAGGATCGGGTGACTCACAGTTACAATGATGTTATTTTAAAATCGGTGATTAAAAGTTCCATGTCTAATATTTGACAAGTAAAATCATCATTTCATAAAAGAAACATTTCCAGAGGCCAAACACATACGGCTCAGCAGAAACAGATACGCCTCAGTAAGCAGAGAGGAATAAACCTCAAATGAAAAACCAAACTACGGCTTCAACGGAACCCCAACACGATGTGCACTAACATGGAGCACACACACCAGTTGTATTCCTGCCTTTACAAATTGTGCACAAATAGATGAAAAAATATCACTCTCAAGGTCAAAATATCACTCCTCCAGACGCATTCAAGCGGCACAACAATGGAACGGCTTGAAGATCGACTATGTAGCTCAAAATGTTTTTTTGTCCTGTTGTATCTGCTTCCTTTTCGTTGCGAGCTGCATGCTGACTTTCTCCCAGTGTTTTAAGGACTCATCTTCATTCAAATTTCCATTTTTTTTTTTTTTTTTTGTGTGTGTGTGTAAAAAGTTAAAGTCCATTTTTCTAAACGTTTTCATGAAGGTTCGCTACAAAAGTTTTTATTTTCTCTTTTGCAGTTGTTTATGAGTTCTTTGTGAAAGTGTCTTAAGAAGTACCCTTGTCGAATTTGGAGGAAATCCGACATAAACTGTGGTTTTGTATAAGGAACATCAATAACCGCACATAGTCTCTTTTTTATGTATATAGATAACAACAAACTTAAAAATAATTACTTGTGCAAGAAAATAGTCAAATAGGTCATAACGTTGTCTAAACAACTTGCAATAACATAAATTTAATCTAATTATTGAAAAAATAATGAAATCTTACCTGATAAAAGGGAAAAAGGAGTCAATCAGAATGTTGGCACAGAACCTTCTTGTAGTGTTTGCAAAACATCATTGCTAAGTTATGACTAAGTGGAGTACATGCACTATGTTTTATGTTCTCATGAATTTGATTTGTCAACACTGGAACTAAAGTTCGCTCAAAACAGATTCGCCAAACATAAATAAAAAGTATTAAACCTGCTCATAATTTTGCTCATAAAAAAAAGATCAGATGAAATTCATTTAAGGTAATAATACGAAAATCATGAAATATTACATAAAATAGAGACATGCAAAAAGGATGACAAAAGTTACACTCATATCATATTTTTATTAAAATCCTTGCTCATATATTTAAAAACAATGTTTGGCCTAACTGTTAAAATAATCACAATTAGAAACATGTTGTTACAAGATATTTGGAATGTGCAGTTAAAAATACCCAACAGCAATATTATTTTCAGCTTAGTATTGTTGCTCACAGCAAAGTTTCTCACAGTATTCTGAATGTACAGAAGGCTGAAAAAGTAATAAGCATATCTACATAATTTATACAAAGGGTAAAGATTTATACTCGGCACGATTCATTAATGTTTTTTCCCTATTATTTGAATAGTTTAATTTTTGTCTACCGAGAATACAAGAAATTCTATTCACATAATGAAATCATTCCTATAAAATTTAAAACTGATGCTAATAAGTTGCATGTTGCATCAGCAGCATGAAACCTTGCTTTTATATTGGTCATTATAAAACACAAAACAGGGGACATGATTGCTTTTTGGAAATGTAATAGGTCATCTGCTTCTGAATAGCCCCAGCATTGTCATTTACTTTTATTTTTTTTCCTTTCCACTTCTTTTCGATTTTGCCTGCTGTTTGTATGGATCTGAAACAATACCAATTCATTAGGAACTAATTCTGCTTCTTTAGGAACTAATTCTGCTTCGTTATGTAATGGCTCCTCAGTTAATGTGGGTGTGAAGAGTGCAGGATGCTGGTAAGAGTTGTTGATTTAAAAAATTATTTACTTTATGAATATCACGGACAGATATATACCCAATTACACACATACAAAATTGGATGAAACCTGCAACACATGAGAATTAAATGTAATGGGTGGGGTATAACCCCCAAGGATCGAAATAGGGCTAAGCATATTACATGCTGAGACAACAATTCGCATACAACTACTGATCATGTGTTGTATGCAAAGAGCTGGTCCAAACAAATGTTATGATCTGGGATGTAGATTTTTGATATAAAAATTAAAAATCTATTTTCCTGGCCAGAATACTTATTATATTCAATTTTAATGTAGAATTATGTATGTGCATGTTTAATTATTCCACCTTGCATATTTCATGCACTATAACAGTTAAATTAATGCTCATCGCCTTGTATCTGGGATGCAATTTTGTGACTGCCACTTTTGATGCATGTAAGAATTGTTAAAGTGTGGCATGTTTTTCAGGTGTAAAAGGTGGTTCGAAGCATGTCAAGACTCGAGTTTGATCAAGAAATCAACTTCAGAGTTAGAGAGCTTAAGAGTATGTTCTGTTCACTTTGTGGAAAGTGATTACGCAGGTCGGTCAAAGCGGCGTCTAAAGACTGATGCATGTCCTTCTTTATATATTGAAAGTAAGTTGGTTTTTTTCTTTTGCTTACTTGCTTGATTTAAAATTTTTTCCTCCTCAGTCTTTTATGTAATATTTTCAAACTCCATGGAAATGTTTCAACAAAGAAAAGAGTTTAAAAGGGCAGTTTTTATTTGGAATCATTCTTTGAAGCAACTCACTTCCAGTGGTTTGGCCTTTCATAGGGTAAGCACCAAGAAATTCCTCAGTAATATGAAGTACGTGTATAGCACGAAGATAAAATAATAGCTGTGCTACAGACGATTAGGCTTGCTTCATCTGCAGCAAGTAAAAAAAGTTCAAATTTTGAAATAGAAGAGATTAAATATCTCTTCAGCATCCTTTCCTAACTGCTGAACTTGTCTTTGTATAGTCATTCTATTCAAACTTATGCTTTGAAACTTTTTTTTTTGCTTCTTGGCAAACTTTTTCTGCCACGATAAGCATGTAATCTTTTAAAATCGGCGTTGGTAAACGGCCGTCCTCGTTGCTGATTATTCTGGCCAAAAAGCTCAATTCCACGCATGAATCTAATTCAGTTGATAGCTTCTGACAGCATTTTGCTTAAGTTGCATATGCACTTTTCAATTTCTTGATTTTATCTATGCATTCATATCTCTTTAATGATGCAAAAGATCCATGTTTACTTTCATAATGAAGTCGTAAATTGTATTCTTTTACCACTGATACAGTGCTGGTGCAGAGTAAACACGTGATAGCGCCATTATTGTCGATAAAGCAATATCTATCCGTCCAAGAATCCATACACTTCCCAGTTCTGGAAATCTCCTTTCGTCTTCCCGCTCATTCTCTTAAAATATTTCAGCTGTGCGTTGAAAAATGTGAAAATAGTTTACTTTTCCAAGGCTTTTCAATTCCACATGGCG
Organism: Octonoba sinensis; assembly: GCA_038502835.1. NCBI lineage: Eukaryota > Metazoa > Arthropoda > Arachnida > Araneae > Uloboridae > Octonoba > Octonoba sinensis. Next base: position 82,541,184 of record CM076605.1, on the reverse strand, counting down.
ACGCAGTAGGATAAATTGTGCGTACACGAATCTGTTGAGATCGCTTTGTCCTGTCAATCTTCTCTGCAGAGGAAGAAGTAGAAGTTGTTGGGCTTAAAAATTAATTTTAAATTTAGACTTGAAATTTAGAGAAATTTGAATCTAAATTAAAACCCAACATGAGTTATCTGAGGTGGTGTCAGAAGGCGAGATACAGGAAACAGTATAATGAAAAATAGGTTTATTTAAAACAGTTAATAATTCAACAAGACATAATATTACCACAGGGTTTCCGATGAAAGATTTGAATACTACAATATTTAGTCACAAAAGTTAACCAAAATTTCATTGTATATCATTCAACAACTTTTCAAAGTTCTTCCAGTCCATAGATAAGTGAATTCTGGATAAGGGTCTACTGTCGCTCCATCTCCTTTCCATGCAAGCGGTATCATGGTCAACAAATTCACCACGTAGAATCCTCAGGATACAAGATCATCAAATCGACGAAACAATAGGTCAACATCAATAACTAAAAACCTTTTAAATACAATTTTGAAGAATTTAAAACATCATCTCTCTCTCTCTCTTAAAATAAACATTTAAACTTTCAATAATATGCTTGGCTCTCATAACGAAAAACAGCCTAATTATATGATCGTGACTCACGGGAGGGAAGACGCTTCAAAAGCTAAAACTCAACTCAGGCACGCAAAGTGGCCAACACAGTAAAGGCTTACTGCCACAGCATGAGCAACACCGCTGAGAGGCTAGCTCAGAGAGTGAACGAAGACTGAAGTGGTTGAACCGAGTGCATCAAGTGAAGTTGTAAGCGCCTGCTTCCTCCTTTTATACTTGTCCCATCAGATGACTCGATCGTCACATCATTAATAATTACTTTAGCTTCAAACTCATTTACAAAACGTCAAGGTCCATCTTCCCTCCACGGAAGCCACGTATTCCACCACAAGTTTTTCTGGTTTGGCAACACCGGACTAGCCACACTAGTATGTTTACTTACTCCTTTTTGTTCCACCATTGAAACTTGGTGCGTGAGATTTGAAACGCCCGAGGGAACACCCTGAAAGTTGGAATCCCATAAGCTGTTCACAGAAAAAAAAGTAGGTAATTAAAAACCACTTTCTATTTGACTAGTGTGTCTGAGAATAATCTAAAATAATGGGTTTCTACCCAACAGAAGTAAATTTCACCTTTCACAAAGAGGCCAGTTTTGATTAGTTACTTTATTGCATTCCTTATCCGGCAAGTAATGACATAATCCTTATTGTGATCATTCTTTCTTTTGTTGCGGGGAGAGAGTTCATACAGTGCGGGATAAAAAATAATAATCCTTGGGAAAAATTTGAATTTTCGAGAAAATTTCTTAGTATTAAGAAGTGTTCACAGGCCAACTCCAGCTGTGTTGTGGGCCAATTTTGGCCCGCGGGCCATAGATTGTTCATCCCTGTTCAATACATTTTGACTCAGGATTAAAATAAGTCGCACTAACTGGATACAATTTTGCTCCAGAATCATTGCTCCCGTGTGTTTGCTTTATGGTGGAAAATTGTTTAATAATATTTGCTGATTTGATTCTACCACAACTATAACTTTTTGAAAGCTTACTATCTGGAAATTTTTTTTTAGTGATGGTCCGATGGGGTGATCCGCACAACTCAGGCATATTGTACTCAACCAAAAACCGAGTGATTAAACATTCGTCATGGATTGTTTTCAAATAATCCATATTTTCAAAGAACTTATTAATTTTACTAGAGTTAATAGCTGAAGTATTTGCTTTATGTTTCTTGCTATTCACATGATTTCTGATATCACCTTTACCAGCATGCGCAATGCTAAAATCTATTCCACAGTTTGAACATTAAACATATTTATCAGTTTTAGTTGCAAAATAAATGGAAACTTGTTCGAGTATACCTCTTTATACAACTGGTAATATTTTTTCTGTTTTTTTTCTCATAGTTATCTATTCACAATTTAATAACTCACAGTTGAATTTTCACAATTAAACATACCATTAAAATTTTTCCTTCAGCTTGCCCGACCCTAATTGGAGCTCCTTTAAATGATCAGATCTGTGAGCAGGCTTTAAAAATGGCTGAATGGGACTGCCTGCTTACTGGCAGTTACAGGTTGCAGTTAAAAAGTTATTCAGTGATTTCACGACAGTTCAAATGTTTCTGCATTAATGGGGTTAAACAAAAGAAGTTCAGAAACCATCAAGTTGAACCATGGGGTTAAAGAGTTCAAGATTCATGGAGTTAAGAGTTCGGTAACCACCACAGGGATTTCCTACATGATTTTAGAAATAAAGGAATATTTAAACTCATAAAGGAACAAGAATTATTATTAAGGGAATTTATAAAAAAAGTTAATTTATACAACACTTGCGGCTTCTGTGGGATTCATATTCTCCTCTTTTTCTTCAGTCTTTGTGGCTTCTTGGTGATTTATATCCTGCTGCTGCATCTGTTAGAAAAAACTTGGAGAAAAATTTTCATATTCTATTTGACGAACACTATTGACCAGCACTATTGACCAGCACTATTAGTGAAATCATAAATTCATTTTTGATGTAAACACATATATTTAAACTTTGTTAAGATAAAAACAACATCAGAGGCCAGTAATTATAATGAATTAGAAGTTTAATTAGGATAGCAATGACTGAATCACGCACATCTCAGTGCACTTCTGTTCTCAACTAACGCTAAAGCAAGCATTGCCAAAACTACACAACTTGAATACATACAGTTATGGTTGCCATATAAATAATACAAAATAAACGAGGGAGTAAGTGTGATTATTCTCAACACCCTCCCTTAATCACACATTAATTTACATTTCTTTCTTAACCGTCTCATGCATGCATTTATTTATTTGTGTTATAAAAAAAATTTCATATGCTACAAACTAATTTAGTATCTTAGGATTGTTGTGTAATAACCTATTTTTGGAAATTTTGTCCTGCATAATCAAAAATTCGTGTTCTTGTATGAAGACGTTTTATCCTTTTTTGCCATATTTTTTCAATATAATAATAAACATGGCAAAACTGAATATTCAAACTTCATTTATAAGGAATAAGAAGCTGTAAAATAATACCAAACTTTCCAGTAATGTAATACACGCTTCGAAATAAATAAACAAAATTTGATTTGAAACTGGGATTCTCTCCTCTTTCTTGAATCCTCTATAACCTTCTACAGAAATCTTAATGTTTTAACTATCTTGAATACCCTATGAAATTTTTTGTGGTTTCCAAGAACTGTTTGGAGTGTATAGATAAGGACTACCTGCAAATTGCTGGACAAAAACGAATCTGCATAAAAATTTGAAGCAAAAATTTATGTCACCTCATATGAGGCTTTCATGCATGAGATAGCTAAATAACATAACATGGGTTTGATTAAACATTTAGTGAACATACCAGCTAATTGAATTTCAGTAAATACATAGACAAGATTTATATTATACAATTTTATGATGTCCCTAACATATTTTAATTTAATATCTAAGTGCTTCAACCCAGCACAGTTATTTTCATTTAAAAGGGCTTTAATTGCTGACTGGTTGTCTTAAAAAATTGAAACATTAATCTTATCAATCCCTAAAATTTCTTTCGTTATACTATAGAGTACAATTAGATCCTAAATAACTTTTGCTACGGCCAAAATTTCTGCCTGGGCAGGGGACAGAGCAATAGATGTTTGCTTTTTGACAGACCAAATCATGGGGCAATCATTAAAGAAAATTATATACCCAGAAATATATTTTCTATCGTGTATCTGCCCCCCCCCCCCCCCCAAACCCACATCAACATTAATAAGAACATTATCAGTATCAGATTTACAAAATAATAATTTGAGTTGAGATGTCCCTTTCAAATACCAAATAACTTTCTTCAGACCAGCTCAAGCACTATTAGTGGGTTGCTTTTGAATTTGGCTTATAAAGTTCACCGAGTATAAAATGTCAGGGCGAGTTGTCATGGATAAGTAAAGCAAGGCACCAACAAGTTCACGATGCAGACCATGAAATCTTTCACCACTCACAAAATTTGATGGAGTTGACTTAGGCACTAGAAGAGTATCAGATGGCTTACAATCTACCATCCTGAATTTATTTAGAATTTTCTCAACATAAGCCTTTTGGCTTAAAGAAAGTTTTTAATGGGAATATTTTGAATTTATTCCAAGAAATTCATTTGCAATTTCAGCTTTGGACATCTCAAATTCATTTCTTAGTTGAATCACAACTCTTACCTCAGAATCATCAGAACAAGCAATGAGTAAGTCATCAACATACAGCGCAATAAATATTTCACGCTGTTCAGATCTTCTCACAAAAATGCATGCTTCACAATTTAGCTGTTGGAAGTTTAAGTGAATTATAAAGTCGGTAAATCGGTTAAACCGTTGCCTGGGTGCTTACTTAAGTCCATAAAGACTTTTAAGAAGTTTGCACACATGACCACTATTATCATTTATAACCCATTGGTTGCTCCATGTAGATTGTCTCATGAAGATTACCATTTAGAAATGCAGTTTTTACATCTAATGCATACATTTCAAGATTCTTTTGAGTACCGTAATTTCGGGTAAATAAGCCGCCCTATCGTATAGGCCGCATATGCAATAATCGACGAAATAAAAATAAACGTTCATCCTATAAGCCACCCTGCCGTATACGCTGCAGGAGAGCATTTAAAAACATGGCGCCCTTTCCGTTCATCTAGTCAACTATTCGTTTATACACATATATATACAATTATCACTTATAACATTTACTACATAGATGTATAGGCATTATTATATAAATTTTAAAAAAATTTTACCTTGCAACTTGCCAAAACGAACTTCGCCGAATTTTAAAATCAACAATAATGCACATATTCAGTAAACATTTTTATTTTTTATACATTTTAATAGCAAAATAAATAAATAAATAAGGCAATTAAACATAATTTGATAGATAAAATAACCAAATGAACTTAGTCAAACCTTTCAAAATCTGACTTGTCAATATCGGAGTCAAACAAAGCTAACAAATTGTCACTTTGATCAACTTCGCTTCCTTCATTATCACTCACTTCATTTTCGTCAGTAATTATTTCTGCTTTTATGAAAGCAGAAACTATCGTAGAGGGTCGGACTGCTTGCCATGCTTGGTGGACCCAAACGGCAACCTCCTCACACGAAGCCTTCTTCATTCGTCCAGAATTTGTGAAGGAGTGCAGGCCGCTTCGCATCCACTCCTCCCACTGTTTCCGTAGTTCATGTTTAAATATACGATTAATTGACAAGTCTAACGGCTGTAATATTTTGGTGAGCCCACCTGGTATTACAGAAAGTTCAGAGTTCAACTTTTTGACCTCCGATCGTACACTTTGTACCATATGGGATCGCATCTAGTCGAACATGTTGGTCTTAAAAATTAATTTTTCTTTTAGATTCAAAAATTCTAAGTTTAATTAATATCCAACATGAGCTTTTAGAGGTTGTGTCAGCAGGAGATATACAGGAAACATTTTTATGAAAAAATTGGATTTATTTACAAACTATTATTAAATATTTTGAACAAAAACATACATTACCACATGGATTCCGATGGTGGTTTACAAACGGACAATGATTTGGTTTTAAAAAAATATGTTGATCACAGCACATTACTTTCAGTCGGTCGTCCAACAATTTTTCTCAATATACATAAAGATAGATTTTTTTTTTTTTTTTCAAGAGTCCAATGTCACACCTTCACATTTGAATCGGGATTAAATGAAGAAAATACTTGAATTCTTCCATGAAAACAAAGTGAAAACTCAGTGAATTCTTCCAAACAAACTCAGGTAGTTGATAGTCACTGAACAAATGACATCTTGGGTAGTTGAAGACAAACAATTTTTAAAAGTAGATGTAAGTGAGGTCAACAAATTTTAAAGACCAAATTACCTTTGAAAAAACAATTAAAAACTTTTCTAAAAATAACTATTTACAAGCATCTATCGCCAACATTCTAATTTCTTAACATGCCAGTTGTAAGCTGAAATACACGACCTGCCCGGAATACGATCATTCAAAAATAATTCCAACATCAATGGGTCGGCCACATGGCAAAAAATAAGAATGCCTATCACTACAACATCGGGCTGTTCAAGCCGAACGGCGAGCTCTCAGCGAGCAAACGCCCAAGTAGTTGGCAGATGCTACACGTGTCGGGTCGACCGAGCAGAAGAGAGACTGAGAGAGTTCGTGCATCGTGCTTTTATACCCGTCCGATCTTAGTGACGTCATAATCAAACACTTCAACTTTCACTTCATTTGCATAGTTGATGAAACTGGTCTTTCCTCCATGCGGTCGTGTATTCCTAGAAACTTTCTTCCGGTTTGGCAACACCGAATCGAACACATTGCAATTGTTGACATCGTTCTCGCTCGCCATTGCTATTATGGCGCGAGGATTTTGAAAAAACCGTGTGCCTGAAGAATGGCCTGAGACTTTAAAGCCGTTCACACAAAGGAAACAGGTAAACCTCAATGAAAACATTACATTACTAGTTTAAAATACTTTCACATTACAAGTGTACTGAGAACTAATAAAAATATAATGGGTTTCTACCCAACAGAACACAACGAGTTCTCGCTGCTGGAAAAATGAGCCTTTTTTTTTTTACGATACACTTCCGTCAGCCAAAAGAGCATTACTTCTTCGTTCATCCAACCCTTTTCGTTGGCGGCAATCACAACTCCTTTGGGGAAGTTGCCTTTTGGAATGGTCTTTCGCTTAAATATAAGCAACAGAGCTAGTTTTTCTCCATCTGCGGCGCAATTTAACACACAAGTGAATGAAGATTTTTCATTTCCTGTTGTCAACACGGAAACAGTCTTTTCACCTGTTGGATGGACAGTTTTGCTAGGAAGGCAGTCAAAGGTGACAGGCAGTTCGTCCATATTTATTATTTGCCCTCTACTTGAGTTAGGTTCTTTTATTTTTTTGCAGGTATACTGCAAAAAGGATGCCTTTTTCCCTCCCAATCATCAGGAAACTTTTGTCCAGCAGTTGTTTTCGGTGCATAAACCGAAAACAGCAGTTAGGCCCACCAACAAAGTTCATTATGCCCATTCGTTGAACAATTGTTTTTGCTTGGAGCCGAATTCGCACCGTGGACACGGGGAGCCCTTTATCTCTCTGCTCCACGATCCATTTCTCCCAATTATCCTCGAGAGCAGGCCAAACAACAGTACCAGTTCTACAAGACCTTGTATTCTTCGGCATTTTCGCAAGCACACCTTGCTCGTACTTCCACCGCCGAATGCATTTCTCGTCAACTTCGAGTAGCCTAGCGGCATCGCGATTTCCGGAGCTTTCTTCACAGCTGGAAGCTTAAACGCCTCTGTGTAGCTTTTTCTGCGAGTAGGAGCCATACCCAAAAGAAGCGAAAAACTTCAAAACAGTGCACGAATGATAATAAATATAACACGATATAATTAATCCACAATGCGGTAAACACACGTGCTCGAAAAAACGCTACAGCTATGCAAATGCAATGAACTAGTGTTGCCAGGTGCCACTTCTGAAAAGCATATGCTTACAATGGGTATTATCTTTTTAAAATTTGGTTGGAAGGAAATAAATAAATAAAAAGACAAAATTAACAACTGAACATCATGAATAAAAAATATTTTAAATCATCATGTCATAACTTACATTGCAAAATTATTAATTTAAATTTATTGTTTATTTAAAAATTTATCATTGTTGCGTTCTTTTCAGAAGACATACTTACGTTATTATATTATTTTAAGCTATGTCATCATATTAACAATATTAAAATTTTAAAAAATGCGCATTCGTCCATTTTTATTTTTTTTTTAAACGTAGTGCGAAACGTGCAATCATGAAATTCTTCCACCATTCAACTATCGACGTTGAAAAGAGCAACAAAGGCGGCGAAAGTGAAATCCTATCGTAGCGCACCCTGTCGTGATTGTTGTTTCAAAGCGCAATTTAAGATCTGTGTACACGTGTCGGAATGAATTCTAGGTTTGCCGTTCGCTTCCTCTAACGTGAGGAAAAATTGTTTCCTTCAGATACGCCGCTCTGGGAGATAAACCGCATGCTTTAAATTTCAATTTTTAAACACGTATGAGCCGCGGCTTATCTATCGTAAATTACGGTAATGCTTGCCAGCACAAGTCTAAGTGATGATATACTAATTACTGGAGCATAGGTCTCAAAATAATCAATGCCTGGCTTCTGTTCAAAGCCACAAGCAACCAGCCTGGCTTTGTATATATTATTTTGTTTGATTCGCAAAATTCATTTACAGGACATAGGCTTTTCATCTTTTATCAATTCAACTAGCTTCCACACTTCATTTTTATTGAGAGACTCTATTTCCTCATCCATGGCTTTCTTCCATAGAACTTGCTCTTCTTTTGACAATGTTTCTATATCCTCAAATAATACTGAGTCAAGAGTTGTCATATTAGCTTCGTACACAAAATAATCATCTAATTTGGCAGGTAATTTAACATTTCTTTTTGGTCTACTTCCTTCATCACTTTTAGATTCCACATCACTTTGATCAGGAATTATTTCTTCATTAGTAAGATTTTCATCTTCTATGGGAAAACCATCTTCAACTGAGATACATGTCTTCTTCCCTTCATTGAAGTGTGTGTTTCGAGATACCACTACATGATTTGCGACTGGGTCCAATAAACAATAACCCATAGTGGAGTATCCTATAAAAGTCATCCTTTTGTATTTGGGATCTAGCTTCTGTCTTTAGTTGTCAGGAATACTCATGTATGCATCACAGCCAAAAACTTTGATAATATTCAGATCAGGTTGCTTACCATATTTCAGCTCAAAAGGTAGATCCCCAACAGTCTGGTTTGGAATTCGATTCTTTAGGTATGCAGCTGTCTGTACAGCATAAGCCCAATAGGATTTAGGGAGCTTTGCTTCACATATTAGAGCTCAAGCCTTCTCTAAAAGCTACCTGTTTGCTCTCTCAGCAACACTGTTCAAAGGAGGTGAATATGGCAGAGTAGGATCTATCATGGGACTTGCAATAGCGTGCTAGTTCACCAAACACAAATTCCTAGGCATTATCACAACAGATTTTGTAGACATCAGTATTCTGTTTTATAAACAATTTAAATATTTCAACAATATCACTTTTGTGCTTTAGGAGGTGAACTTCACGAAATCTTGAGCAATCATCAATAATAGTAACAAAATACTTTTCACCCTCCCTAGTGGGTGGATCAATGTCACCACAAATATCTGTGAACCATTCTCATAGGCATATGCTCTGCTTCTAGGGCCCTTGCTCACTGGATTGTTGGAATGTTTTGCTATAACACTCTTCACAGAAACTGGCAAACCCATTTGTTTTAAGATTTTGTTAGAGGGATGCCCCAGGTGTCTGTGCCATAATTCTGCACTGTGATTTGCAACATATGTTGAAGCTTAAATAGGTTTAAATCGACTCACATATTGTCCTTTCTCATTAAGTCTAGCAAATTCAAACTTTTCACTGCTTTTCCTAATAACAGCTACATCATTTACAAAAATTACACTGTAGCCAGCTTTTTTAATTACCTTTCCTGTATCAACACTCGTTGCTGTGACAACACCATTATGAGATAGATGGCCATGCTTTGGCCATGTGCCATCAAAGGCAACACACAAATCCCTGTTATTTTCATTAACATATATACATTTTTCAGCTGCAGCTTTCTTTTGCTCAGTACATACTTGTTCTGATGCAGCTGTCAAATCATTTGTGTATGTTAAAAATCTTGTGGGTAAGGTGGTAAATTCATCACTCCACACAGAATTCTACCAGCTGTTCGACCTTTACCAATACTGCGAATAGCATGCACAAATCTTAAGTTTAAATCATACACATTTACTTTTGATTCAGCATTTTCTAAATTATTACTGTTGAAAAAGTCGGAGTTTTTACAATTTTTGGAAAAGACCTGTAATTCTGATGCAAATCCTTTTTGCCTTTTTACTTGCACATATATGTTCCCATTACAGTTCTTGCAAGCAGCAAATTTATCCAAAACATTTGCAAACTAAACTAAAAAAACTAAAACCATATAAATAATCATAGATGAGAATACTGCATATAAAACTCTTTGCTTTATCTACACCAATTAATCACAAAATAAAAGCAATTCTTAATAATAAAAATAAACGTCAAATACCAAACCATTATAGGATATGCAATACTGAGCAGAAAAACAAGTCAAACAAAATGCAAACCATTTCTCGATTCCAGATGCATGTGGCGCCAATGGATGGAGGGGGGAGGAATGAAACTCCGCTTTAATTCTTTTGTTGGAAGCTTTCAAGAGATTCTCAACGCTTATCAACTATTGCAATTATTCAATTCTATATGCAAAATAATATTTCCCACAATTTAATCTTTCTTTACACCCTGGGTGAGTGTAATCGCCTTTTTGAACACAGAAATGTGCTTATAATAGAATCCTTTTCTCGGGATGAGAATTTCAACAGAATACTTTTACCTTGCACGGCAGTGCTTCATAATGAACATATATGTGCTGAGGGTAGAGGAGGGGGGTTTTAAATCCAATAGAAATATTTTTACAAAGCATTAAAAATTAATACACGTTTTCTTTAAAATATGAGTACCCATCATGAACACTAAAATTGATAATCATATATACTTGAATATAACGTATAAAATAATAAAACATACATGAACTTAAAACTGCACTAAAAGAGATGTCTGGATCCAGAACTAAAAGAAATTTCATCCTTTCATGAACACAAAATGTTGTCTTTAGAAGGCTCATTAGCCTCTACATGAAAACAAGGTTTTAGTCTATCAACACCAATACTCGCAGGTTTGTTATTAATGAGTAAGGTGAAGTGCTTTGCAATTTGCTGCAAAACTTGGTATGATCCATCATAGGGCATTTGAAGAGGTCTTTTTATGTCACCATGGAGGACAAACACGTGGGTAGAATGAGGCAGTTCAGGATGAATAAAAGTCACAAGAGTGTTGTGGGCTGATGCTGGAGTTGTAGAAAGGGACTACATAATACTCCTCAGTTGTAAAAACTCTGATAGCTCCTCAGGAGGATTGGCAGATGGTGAAAGGAACTCTGCAGGTAGTCGTAGAGTCAAACCATAGACTAGCTCGGATGTTGTACACTGCAGATCTTCTTTGATGGCAGAATGCAGTCCAAGCAGGGACAAAGGGTAAGACTTTTGTCTATCGGTTGCTATTGGAACACCTGATGGCTTGTTTCAGAGATCGGTATTGTCGTTCCACCATTCCATTGTTGGCAGGATGATATGGAGTTGTTCTGATGTGCTTGCAGTCCAGAAACTTGATAAGGGAAGAGAACAGCGCAGACTGGAACTGTCTTCCTTGATCCGTGGTGATTACAGAAGGTACCCCAAAGTGGGAAATCCAATGTGTCACAAATGCACGTGCCACAGCTTCAGCAGAGATATCAGGCACAGGGATGGCTTCTGGCCACCTAGTGTACCTGTCAACCTGATGCTGTAAAAGTTGTAGTTTCTCCTCTTAGGGCTGGATTAAGTGATAATAATTCAATTAATAAAGAATTACTTAATGGTAGGTTTTTCTGCATATATCTTGCACAGTAAATTCTGTTTTCTTATTGATACCTATAACAAGCATTCCAGTAAAACTGTGTTTATGTGGTAACTCGTTCTCACTAACTATTGGATCAATTTTTGAAACAATCATTATAATTTTTTATGCTACAGAAAAGTTGATGTTATAAAAAAAAAACAAAAAATTGTTTTGTCAAATTGAAAATTTGCACGTAAATTTCATGTAAGGTGTATTCTTAGTTTAGAAATAACTTCACATCTTTATTAAAATGTGGTAAAACAGCCTGATGTACACCAATGTACAACAGTGTGTTTGTTTCACAGAAAGCCTTTTGTGGTGTTAACCGTGCAACGTTGAAAATTAATCGAGTTGAAATTTATTCGCGGCACAAATTTATGTTATTACCCCCCCCCCCCCCAGTTGGAATTGAGATTTCATTTATTTTATGTATTTAGAATTTAGTTTTCCCAGAAAATTTTGATTAGGCCGAAATAGTGGTTGCACATAATAATGTTTTTAATCGCGAAGTGCCACAATAATTCCCCAGATCAACGACTACCTTGAATGCGTTTACAGATTTGCATGAAAAGAAAAAAATTCGACTTACCCATTAGTTGCTGGTGTGTAGATCGTTGTAAAAAAAAAATACGTAACAACAATTTTACAGAAAAAGTAGCAAGGAATTTATTTTGGAGGGTCACATATTATAAAAAAAAAACTATTAGGTGATCACCAAAAAGATAAAAATATTTTACTATGGTTCAAAAACTGAATGCATTAATTACTCATTATAAAAAAATGAACATAGGGATAATTTTGTACATCTTGACCTGGCGTACAGTTGCCATTATTGAAAGGTGGTGAATAAAAAGCGGATGTTCAGATGGTGAAACTTTTATAGAAACTGAAGGCTTGGAAGCCGAACGAAGGTGAAAACTCAATCGCAATCATCGCTGGTTAGGATCCTCAGGGATACTTTGTAGCCATGCGAATGAGACTGATGTTTCAGCTCTGATTTAACAACCACAAGCCGCTCGGCTCGGATATCATAATGATGCGACGTCACCCAGGATCGGGAGTCGCTAGGCGGAAAAAGGTTGGGGCATCGATGAAGGAGTCAAGGTTCTGTGAGATTGGATAAAATTTAAATAAATTTAAAACATGACGACTTGGCTACAGCTACGCGCCAGCATCCATCCATGTCTCCAACAATATCGCTCGCGTTACAGGAGCGCACAGGGCCGATAACTCTACGGCACGGATCTCACAGCGATTCTCTATCGTTTTTCGTCACTTTCTCCTCACGCAATTTCTCCGATGGCAACGGCGCACGTCACATGCGCCAATGAGAGCGCAGGAGGAATTTTGGCGGGAACCAATCAAAGCGTGACCCGTGAATCGTGAGCCGAAACCGAAGATAGGCATCGCTATGACGCAGCGAAAACAACCTGATAAGATCTTCAAGACAGGATGTTCAAACATGGACGAGAAATTCGTTGAAAACAAGATGGCTATTTGGTAAAAAAAATGGTAATTTGGAAAAAGGAATGAAAAAGATTTATATTTAAAAAGTTTAGCATGGTAAAAGAATTTACGAATCGGTAATTAAAATAAGCAAAATTTTGATGTTAAAAGAATTTAGTGCGGAAAATACCGATTTCGCGAAAAAAAACAAAATAATTTGGAATAATTTAATTAAAAGTTAGCGTTACATAAAAAAATAGAAATGATAAAAAGTTTAGAAAAAAAAATAAATTAATTAATAATGAAAAAATTATATTTTAAATAGAAAAAAATGTGATGCAATATCACACCTTTGAATAATTCCTTTTTTTTGCTGTTTTTCCGGTTATCTTTTAGAAGCTTATTCCTCGGTTTAGCCTGTATGTTTTCAAGGCATTTTATCTGTTCTTCAAAGAGTTGTTTTTTTGAAAAAATTTTCTTTTCTATAATCTTCATACAAATGAAATAAATTCTAATCCAATCCATGAAAAATAAAATATTAGTAGGGCATCCCATAAAAATTGCACCTTCTTCTACTAGAAGCACATAAAGGATGATCTGGTCTGTTTAATGGTTTAAGTGCTTTTAAATTGAGCACTTTACATACTTGGAAAAAAATTCTCTTATCAGTACTTTTTAGATCAGAATAAATATTATCACATAGAATTTCTATGTACTTCAAAATGGTTCTGTAAAACGTTTTGAGCAATTAGTTGGAATATGGCATGTTTCCCTATCGATATTAAGCAAATGTGGTGCCTTCAACGTTCTTATTGCATCATGTTACATGAATCCATTAAAATGCTAACTAACATTGCCCGTGGCAATTCATTTTCAGAAGAAAATGATGAAATGTCCCTATAAATCGATTCCAAATTGCAGGCTGGCTGTTCTTCAGTAAAGTATCGAACAAGTACAGCTAAAACACTTTTCTGAGTCTTTCTTTGTGCTTTCCTCGGTGTTGAGAGAGGAAAGAAGAAATTTTCAATTCTTTAAATTTGGTGTAACTTATTAATTTAGATACATGGCATCAAATGGTAAACCAAATGGTAAACCATCATGGTAACCAAATACCTTCAATAAATTTTTGATCCTAATCAACCAAAGGGCAAAAAAATAACAAATTTAAGCAAAAAAAATCCGTTTTAATTTGCATTTCCTGTTGGAATACTACCCAGGTTCTCAAACATTGACCATAAAAAGTTTGATGACAAACATAAATTTTAATTATGTAACCAACACATTTATTTGTCCTAATTTACATCATCCAAGCTACATATTTATCTTGGCTCTGTATGTATATTCAAGAGCATTCTCTTTTTGCAAAACCTTTTTAATTTTGTACAGCTGCATGATTTGTTCTTGTGTAATGAAACTCTTCTGCTCTAATCCTGCAATCAAATCAAATCGTAGGCCAAACTAATGCATTTGTCAGTCAAGAATTTTGGAGTTTTTCACTCATTGATTTCATCAATGCTCAGGTCATATATGTCATTTCCAGTGTTTAAAACCATACCACAAATTTCTTTGTCAGTCCAGGAATGAGTAACAGGCGCCTCGTTATCTACATTGAAGCAATCTTCCATTATTTCTTCTGTTAAAACCTCCTTTCCCTTGTATGTCACATGTTTCATTTATTTTAGTAGGTCTTGAATCAGCAGCTTTTTAGCAGAAAGGGAAAAGACACGAAATTCACTATTATTGTTTTGAGGAGTCCTCCCCATGCAGTGGAATTAATGAGATCAAAGTTCACAAAAACAACCTGTTTAGAACATGACAGCACACAACAGAATAATAAACACAAAGAGAAAACTGAAAGGGGTAATAAAAAAAGGTTAACCAAACTTGATGAGCAATCGTTCATTTGGGGAATTTTTGTAAATATACTTCACACATGCCCCCATTTGCAAGAATATACAAAAATACAATTCACAAATTTCAAAAGATATGTTAACGAAATTATTGTTAAAATCATATCGGCTATATTGAGTTTGGAAGGCACATACGTAATAACAACTGAAATAATAATGTACCTCTGTGACTGCCATATCTAGAGCAACAAATTCTGCTTCCATCTTACTTTTAGCAATGCATTTCTGAGTTGTGGATCTCCATCCTAAATAAACTTCTCCAATACACCATATGTAGCCTGAAATGGACCTCCTACAATCCACAGATGAAGCCCATGAGGCATCGGAATATATTGTCAAATCACATGAAGTGGCTTTTAGATACATCAATAGCATAATTTTTAGTAGATCCAACATATTTTAAAATTTTCAAGAGTAAGTTATAATGGTGAGCATTAGGTTTAGAAGAAAATTGAACCACATATATCACAGAAAATAAAATGT
Source organism: Octonoba sinensis (assembly GCA_038502835.1). Lineage (NCBI taxonomy): Eukaryota > Metazoa > Arthropoda > Arachnida > Araneae > Uloboridae > Octonoba > Octonoba sinensis. The sequence goes on along the minus strand of CM076605.1, from coordinate 82,525,692 downwards.
CAGATCTTGTGCGATTAGCTGAAAATGACGAAGACCTTCATCTATGCTGTCAACTGATGGGCTTACAGCATTTAACCGTCGTAAGAACTATGTTTTGTAATTATGTTTAATGTTCTGTATGATGCCCTGATCCATTGGCTGTATCAAAGCAGTGTTAGGGGGCAAAAAATAAATGATGATGTTATTTTTCGTTATAGCTTCAGGGTGGGCAGCAGTTATCCAGCAGTAGCTCAATTTTGCAATCTTCTGCTAATCCGACTTGCAATGAGAACGAGCTTATTTTGCAAAGTCGTTTTCGATCCAGTCAATTGTAAGGTTTTGTGTGATCCAAGCCCTCTTATTGTTTTTATATATCACTGGCAAAGTTCTCATTCCTTTTAAAGCGCGAGGGTGTGCACTTTTAGAAATTAGCATCAAATTTGCACTTGTGAGTGCTTGCAGCATTACTGCACGCAACAACAGTCACTCGATCTTTGGCTTCTTTCACCGCAGAGGGACCACTTTCATCAGAAGTTACAAATGTGTGCCTAGGAAGGTAGCGGCAAAGAAGTCCGGTCTCATCCATATTATAGATTTGTTCGGAACTTGAATTTTCGTCCTTGACAAACATGGAAAAGTCATCAGCAAACTCCTCCGCCACTTGACTGTCTGCAGGAAGTTTCTCACCCCATGCTTTCATATATATATAATCTCATGTGTATATGTATTCTTAAACCTGGTGTTTGATCGTTAAACTTGTTAGCGTTTGCCAGAATGCAAAAGAAGTTTCGTGTTCTTGAAACATGTTGAGAAAGACAAATTCATTAGTAATAAATTAGTAAAAACAAGTAAAACAATTGTGGTGCATACCGCCGCGATAAGCTTGTAAGCTCGAATTAGTAGAACAACAATCAACATATTAAATTCCGTTAGAATAAAAAATGGCAAGACCACGAGCTTATTCATAAATTGTAGGCATGATTAAAACCTAGTAATATTCGTCTGCCAATACCAGCCATCTACGAGCAGACAAAACTCATTGAAAAAGACAGCACGCTTCCCGTCATCACCTTTAACTTGTTCTCGAACATTCCATCCGCAAAACAAAAAAGAACTTCAATGGACAACTTCAATGTCAAGGAATGACATCAGAGCTAAAAAGTATGACGTCATACCTAACGGAAGAAGCAACGTGATTGAATCAGTGGCGGATCGTAAATGTAGCTTTACAGTGAAGTACATTTTAACTGTCTCAGGAGATGCTGAAAAAATACAATAATTTTTAAACTAATAAAAATTAACCAACACTTGGTTAACCAGCCTGATGTAAAATTACATTCTTCACTTATGTTTAGCTGTTGATGAAGTTACTTAGCTTTTTTGCATAGGAGTGGGCTGGTAATAGGAACCCCTTCACTTTGTCTTTGCTTAAACCATTGGTAGAGAATGTTGTCCAAGTCGATGGATTTAGTGTTGTGCATTGTTTTACGTTTTCCAATTCCAGCATTACTATAGCTTTCAGCATAAAAACTTAGCAACTTTTCTTTGTTTTTTTTTTTTTTCATGTCATAGACAGTTGTTTCAGCAATTTAACAGAGGATCCTGCATCCACTTTTTTGAGAATTTCAACTTTTTGCAAGATGGTTAATGATATATGTTTCCGTTTTTCCTTCCTATGATGGGAACGTTTAATTCCAGACATATTTATCGGAAACTAAAATAAAATTTTTAGTTTGAAAAGTTTCAAGAAAGCAAATTATAGCGAGCGAAAAGTAAGCAAAATCAAAGCTAAAAACGTGAGTTAGCAGGCAGTTACAGTGAAACATAGTTATGAGGAAACCCATTCCGTTTCACTTGTTTTAATATATTTCTTAGTTTTCTGACACACATCGCGACATATATGAGTTCTAAAGCTTATGAATGATTAACACAAAATAATTTATTTTTATTTTAAATTTAAGTTGTTTTTATTTAATTATTTTACGCATATTATGTCACTCCAGTGAGAAAATTCCATTTAACCTTTAACTGCAAGTTTTACTGTTAACATCGGAAATCTTACACGGATGTTAGACGTTCGCGAATTTCGGGTCCGCAGATTTGAGAAAGTTAACTGTACACAATTACAAACATCTCGCCGTTCGGGCGAGAGACAAACGAGCACAACAACACAGCACGAGGCACGGCAAACGAGTGGATCAATAGTAGATCAGTTCATTTCACTTCAGTCGTTCCGGTTACAAGGGCTGAAAAGCAGTTAAAGTCTTTTCCACTAGACGAAGGATTCAGTCAATTGGTGCGAGTGGCCAAATTGTCTTGCGGCTCAATTACGAGTACCGCGGTATCCCCTTCCTAGTGCAATGGAACTTTACCTGAATCGTGCTGGGAAACGCACTTGCCGGCCAGAACGAGTGTGTTTCAGCAATGGTTTCGCTTCATCAGTTGGGCAATCTGAGCAGGTGTCTGTTGTTGGCTCCACAGGGTTCGGATTAGGGTTGTTGGTCACACTTTCTGGTTATGGAATCTCCAAGATATCTGTTGGCTTTAGATGATCTAGGGACACGAATTTGGTCTTGTCACCGATCAGCAATCTCTAGACTTTATCTGTTCGCTCGAGCACATGAAAAGGTCCCTTGTAAGGTGGTCTTAGCCGTGGTTTCACACAATCCTGTCTCACAAAGACATATTTGCAATGTTTGAGATTCCTAGAGACAAATGTTCGACTCGCGGTGTTGTGGTTAGTTTTTGGTGGTGGACAACTTTTGCATAGTTGCCTTCAGACACTGGGCAAAGTCATCTGCGTTGTAGTCTGTTGGAGTGTGTGCGAAAAATTCACCTGGTAGCTTCAGAGAATTACCAAGATCACGTCCGGGTCACCACTACAGTTTTGTCTCCTTTATTGAGTCCATAGCTGTCCTATCATTGTTATAAATAACAGGGTTACAGTGAACATAAAGAAATAGGTATTGGAATTTCTTACATAACACATTTAATGTTCACAAAACAAATACACAATTACAAACATCTCGCCGTTAGGGCGAGAGAGATAAACAATCACAATCACACAACATGAGGCACAGCAAATGAGTGCTACAACCGTCAACAGTCGATCAATTCTTTTCACTTCAATCGTCCAGTTACAAAGGCTGAGAAACAGTTAGTCTTTTCCGCTAGGTGCTTCCAATAGATGCGAGTGGCCAAAATGTCTTGCGGCTCAATTGGGAGTACCGCAGTCTTATTCCTTGCAGGATCATAAACTCTGTATCCTTTTGTGTATGTAGCGTACCCTACAAAAATAGCTTTATGCGCTACAGGTTCTAATTTATTTCTGTATATTTTTGGTAAATGATAAAAACACTATCTTCTAAAAAGTGCGGAAATAAAAGATATTCGGTTTTCTCCCATACCATTTTTCATAAGGTGTTGTTAGTTTGTCAGTTGAATGGGGTAATCTATTTCGAACATGTACATAACATTGTAAAGCTTCTGCCCAAAAATTAGGTTTTAATTTGGATGCTAGTAACAAAGTTGGTACAGCATTCATTGAATCACCACTAATTTTTTCAGCTGCTCCATTCATTTCTGGGGATGCAACATTTGTTCTTTGATGTTAAATTCCTAACTTAGAAAAATATGCTCACTCCTCCTTGCAAAATTTGAGTCCGTTATCTGTTCTTATATTTTTAATTTTACAATTTAGCTGTCGTTTGGAATGTGCAATAAACTCTTTCAAACTGTGAATTGCATCATTTTTATTTTTCAAAGGAAAAATTGCTAACCACCTAGTGTAATCATCTACTATCCCTAAAAAATATTTATATCCACCCAAACTACCGCATTTTTCGGCACATAATCCGCATTCGCCGTACAATCCGCATCGCGATTATCTGGGTCAAACAAAGTTTTTCGGCACATAATCTTCGGAGGCATAAAATTTCGCACATGTTTTCTTACTATATACACCACATGAGAATATTAGTTGGCACTATGGAAAAAGGGTATTCATTTCAATTCTTGACTCGAGAACAAAATAGTATCGGTGTAGTGATGGATAGCCAAGTCAAAGGTGAAAGTACGAAATTAAATCCTTATTTGCCTTTTAATTAATTTTATTTAACAATTAAACACAGAACAACTACATTAAAAATTAGACTGAAAAATATTATTTCGGGCATTTTTGAAGGAGCGTGTCTGGAAAAGGCACTCCTATATAACTATATTGGGTTATACTTTAGAATTTGACATTTATTCTTCAAAACTATTTACTATATACTAAATTTTAAACAAATCCGTGTACATTATATTTCATTTCTGAAGGAAAAAAATATGAATTTAAATGAACTTATACAGTATACCATAAATACACTAAATATGAACCTACCTTTCACTTCAGCTGCAAAAAATATTAAATTAAAAAGAATAATATTTATTTTACATAAATCCTTCAAAACTAGATTCATTCGAATCTGAATCAAACAACATTAACAAATCTCCCGATGTCGAATCATTAATTGTTTCATTAGAGACACAAGAATCGTCGGTGTCGCTAGTAATTTCAGATGTTGTTACTAGTTCAAAAGGAAGGAATTTCTTATCGTGGAAACCGTAACTTCGCTCCATGCAGAGTTCACCCACTGGGCAATTTCGACGTACAACGCTCTTTTCATGTGACCGCCTGCAGTGACAGTGAACTTGTGCTCCTTTGATGAAATTCACCTCTCCCAACAGCTTCGGACTTTGACCTTAAAAGAGCGATTCAACCCAAGGTCCAACGGCTGTAGTTTTTTCGTTAGACTGCCGGGAAAAATTGCCGGTGTTGCCGGAGCCACTTTCAGAGCACATTTAACTTCCTCTTTCAAGTATGCCCGCATGGAATCCATGATGAGAAGGGCAGCAGGTTTTGAAGACAGCACAGGGTCTTCGTCACCACACGCTTTGCAGCCACGATATCATGTCGGAGTTCATCCATCCCTTCTCATTTTCCCGCACTTCCACTCCTTGCGGGAAGTTCTCCTTTGGGATGGTCTTTCGTTTAAAAATTACCATGAGCAATAACTTGGTGCCATCAGCGGCACAGGGCAAAACAACAGTGAAATTTGTCTTTTTATGTCCGGTTGTGTCAATATGAACATTTGATGCACCTCGTGAGTCCAGGGTCCAATTTGGTGGACAGTCGAATGAAAGAGGAACTTCATCCATGTTAACAACCTCGAACAACTTTAACTTGTGATCTGAGATTGCCTTTTCACAAAATTGGAGAAAATTTTAAGATTTTTCCTCCCAATTGTTGGGAAGCTTTTGGCTTACAGTGGTGCGAACACGCATCAATAAGTTATATCGCTTCATTAACCTGTAGCACCACATTGCCCCACCATGAAAGTTTGCTAGGTCCACCTCTTCAGCAATGCTCCGGGTTTGCAGATGCATTTGCACCATCGAGACTGGATGGTCAAGGTCCCACAGTTGTATAAATTAAAAAACTACCACTTCTTACACTATTAAAAAATTATTTTAAAAAAAAGATGACAGTTCAGTTTGGCTGGCAGTGTAACAGTACAACGCTACCATTATTCAGTGCACAGGATGTGGACCCACCTCATCAAGTTCACCACTGTTTTTTAAGAGGTTGTGTCTACTGATTTGTTTTTGTGGCTTACTTCACCCATACTTTAAATTTATACAATATTTGGAGCGTTACTTTTTGCAACACACCTTTAATTTTGTACAGCTGCATGATTTATTCTTGTGTAATGAAACTCTTCTGCTCTAATCTTGTAATCAAATTGTCGGCCAAACTAATGCATGTCAATCAAGACGTTTGTGGTTTTCGGCTCATTGACGTCATCATCGCTCACGTCGTCTATGTCATTTTCCAAGTTTAAAACCATAGCACAAATTTCTTGATCTGTCAAGGAATGAGTAACAGGCGCTTCATTGTCTTAGTTGAAGCAATCTTCATTTCTTCTGTTAAAACCTCCCTTTCCTTTTACGTCACATCTTTCGAGTACTTTAGTAGATCTTGAATTAGCAACTTTACAGCAGAAATGGAAAAGCTGCAAAATTCACTATTATTGGTATCTTTATTTTCTAAAAAGACAAGAGATGGCCATGATTTGTGCCATCTGTTTGAGAGCGTGCCAAGGGCGGATCTAGAAAATCTTCAAGGGGGGGGGGACGATTTTGGAAATCTCGGGGTTCAATGTAAGGATGGATGGAGGAGATTCTTCATTCCTTTTCAACAGTCCCTCCGCCCCCCCCCCTTTTTTTCAAACAGCAGGAACAACAAAAAAAAAAAATGCTAGTGTAGTGATATTTAAAATTTTACTAGCACATTTTTTCAATGCATATACGTTTATTCAAAGCCCTTATAAAAGGAACACAAGCTGAAGTTTTTTGCTTTTGCAAATCTGTCTATAATTTTTTCAACGTCCAATCTTTATGGATATGCAATAACGCTAATTCAGTGAGTCTACCATCACTCATTCTGCTTCTTAGCCAAGTTTTAACCGAGTTAGGATTTCCTTCAAGCTTTCTCAAGAAAAATGTAGGCTTGTAAATACATTTTCTAAATTTGAATTGATATGTCTATAAATTACAAAATAATAGCAATTATTAGTAATATATTTTCTAAAATTTTCAAAATGTAATACTAAATATGTACTAAAAGAACCATCAACGAGTATGTGCAATTTATATAAACATCTGTAATTATGAATGTTCAATGAAATGTTTCAGGCTCCAGGTTTTAGCGTAAATGCTGCAGGAATTTACACCACGTGCTAAGGGTTGGCCAGCTGTCACCAGTTTGATGGGTAGAAGAAAAGAGCAAGGAATCTCTTTCCTATTACTCCGAGGATTAGCAACTCAGCAATACTAAAGGACAAAGGGACAGGGGGAAAGCATAGAACTTGAAGGGCTATTAGGCTGGGATTCCAAGAACATAAAAAAATGGCTGGTCCCGGGGCACAAAGAATAAAAACTCACTTAGGAGTGTCGTTGTAGTATCCACTTGAATCAGCCCAAAGGGGGGGGCGATCGCCCCCCCCCCCTTAGATCCGCCGTTGGAGCGTGCTGACTGAAACTGTTTGCCATGCACTAGCTGCCCATCACAATGCGTCTTTTACGTTAAAAGATTTTTGGTATCCCGCAACACCAGTACCACTGTTGCAGGCATTTAGCATGGCAACCATAAATTGTTCCTTGCAAAAGGCCTCGACTCATTGGCTGAGTAAAACCCTGTTCGCACTGACGAACTTAACCATAGTTAGTTTAACTTGGTTTAAGTTAACTCACGTGTTCAAACATTGCGTTCGCACTGGGAATTTTGAACCAGATCAAAATACTCTCGACACCATCATATCAAACGCTATTAAAGTTACTTGTGTCGAGGATATTTCAAATATTTGTTTTTGTTTACATCCCTGCAAGATGGATTCTAATTCAATTGTTTCTATTGCGCAGTTTATGAAAAGGAGACGGCTATTGTGTTTGCAGTTGGTTCAAAAATTGATAATGATTTTTGTAATTAACTCCCTACGAACAACGTCTGTAGCATTAATTCCGAAATCGGATAAGTGGTGGACAGATATTGTTGTGCCTATGGCAGACAGCGAATTTCGCAAGCATTTTCTCATAGGAAAAAAAAAACATATAACTTCCTATGTGAAAAAATGGTGTTAATCGGGGAAGAAACACGAATTTCAAAACGGCAATAGCGCTTGAAAAGCGAATTGCAGTGGCCATTTATAGCCTTTCATCATCAGCCGAATACCGAACAATTGCTAATTTATTCGGATTGAGCAAAATTGTTAACGAATTTTGCATTGTCTTCGTGGAAATATTCATGAAGGAATTCATTCGCCTTCTGAATAGGAAACGTTAGAGGAAGCTGTGAATGGTTTCTGGGAGGCATGGAATTTTCCACAATGCTTAGGAGCTGTAGATGGGTGTCATATCAAGGTACAACCACCAAAGCAGAACGCCCATTGCTATTTTAACTGCGAGCAGTTCTACAGTGTCGTGCTTCTGGCGGTTGTAGATTATGCATACAAGTTTTTGTATATTAACATTGGATATACTGGCAAGAACAAAGACTCCTTTATTCTGCAGAATTCTACACTCCATCCATACCTCAATAACAACTTATTGTGGAAACTGGCAAAGAATTTCAATGGAACTAAAGTACCAGTGTGTATGGCTGGAGATTCAGCTTTACCCTTACTTCCCACCTTACAGAAGCCTTACCCGGAATCTGCAGCCATGACGGACATATGCAGCAACTACAATTACCGCCTCTGTAGAGGGAGGCGAGTAGTTGAAAATGCATTTGGGCGCCTGAAAGCCAGGTTCAGAAATTTACGTAGGCTCGAAATGCACGTACAAAACAGTATTAGCATTATACAAACGACTTGCATTTTAAATGTATGTGAAATCTTCGGGGATGTTGTCGATCCAAGCTGGTACGAGGTGGACCCTTTGTGTTCCATTAAAACTGATAAAAAGGTGTCTGTGGCAGGACATAATAATGAGGCAGCAAACAGGATTCGAGATGCTGTGGCATCATACCTATTTGTAAATAAATTATGATAAATTTTTTTAACTATTATTCATTAAACATTTCTCGTTATGAAAGTCTCTGATTACACGACTTCTTTTAGTTAAAAATTATTTTTAAATGGGTTATTTGAGAGCATAGTTAGGGATGCAACAAGTGGTCATTTTGACAGTTGTTGAATATTTAACCAAACGTTGCTCTAAGCATTTTTATATTTGGCCACTAAAGTCTTCTGTTTTTTTGTCTAAAACCAAGTTATAGGTCATGCAATAGGTCATTTGTTCTTTTAAAATCGAGTTTAGAGAAATTAATTTTTTGCACAAAAAGTATAGAAATTGTTTATATTGTAATGGGGGAAAAAATTAAAAGATTCGAAACCTACGGAACTTCGTGAATTACTATTAAAAATCAATTTTTTTTTTTTTTTTGTACTCTTCCCTTATAATCAATTTTATATGCGTTTGAAACTTTGCTTTCTCTCATCAGAACTTTTATTGCATAAAGTTGATTCAATAACTCTAACAAATAATAATAATTCTAATGGTAATCTAGCTTTGTAAATTAATATTTGGTCTACAAAATATCCACCTTTAATGCAAAATGTATACAGCGACACAGAAAGCAATTTCTGAACATGCAGAAACAGCTTCCTATGCATAAGTAGTTGTAAAAATACGTGGAAGGAGAACATACCATTTTTTTTCTTTGTGTGTATTGGGGGGGGGGGGGGAGTGCCCCGAGCACCAGATTATTTTAGGGGCACCAAATTGACTAAATGTGTGTGTTTACATTAATATATACCAAACCTTTTGTGTTTATAAGGGGGCGGTGGACCCTAAAGCCTAGTCTTGCAACAGTTAGAAAATGACCTATTTACGAACCTCTAATTCATGTATACTCGAGATTTCACAGATTAATAGTCCTAAAAACATTTCTACTAATGCATCTAGATCTTGGGAACGTTCGTCATGGCCCCAAAGAATGCATAAAATTGAGTGTCAACTGCACGTGCAGCTAACTGAAAAATCAACGACATTCACAACAATACCTTTTTCTGCAACAAAACTCTCATCGACTGCTGCTTCTACACTTTCGCGAAAAAGATCTGTATTGTAGCTAGGGAGCGAGCCTAATACCTCGCTCACACAGGTAAAAAATCTCCATGTAGAAGGAGAGCTCCCTGTGCAATTATGCTGCACCTTCTCTGCCCTGAGAAATAAACAGGAAGTTAAGTACAAATAATATATCAAATAATGAGCAGTGAAACCATGGCTGAAAGCAAGAATATTTCAAAGGACGGAAGTTAAAATAAATTTCTCCAACTCCAAAAACATGCATTTTCTAGGAAATTTGTTAATGCATTGCATGTATAAATTATTTACCCCCCCCCCCCCCCCGATAATAACTAGATTAATATTTGCAATAACAATATTTAATAATTAATGTGGGAACTCAAGTCAAAAATTTTAAAAATCACTCTTAAGTATTTTAGCAAAATTATTAAATTTACTATAATTAGCAGCATCATCACATATTAAGCTTTTAAATGAAACTATATTGGAAAAACATTTAAATCTGTATTAAAATACTTTAGTTCCAAGTATTCTGTCCTTTTCCATCAAACGATTTGCAAAAACAAAAAACAAAAAAAAAAAAAAAGGCTGAAGTCCATCTATAGACGGAATACTTTCACCCATGATTGAAACCACTGAAACTTTTCACCATCATCAAAATGTTTTAAATCTTGAGCATTCTAATACTAGACTATTGCACTATGAGAAACCAGTTACAAATACTTGAAGTTTATTGTTTTTCCCAGCCAAAATTCAATTAAAACGATTCAGATATATTTCGAGTAAATAAATACTCGAGTAAATAAAATAAGCTGTGATTAAAGAGCATGAAAAGCTTATTTAAAAAAATTTTTTCGACAATATACTGCAACTGAAAAAGTATTTATATATATATTTATTTATGAACACAAATTGGCACCTGCAAGATTAAATTTCTATGAGAAAAGATTTCAATATAGACAAAAATTTGGCGACTGAGCCAATGTCTAAAATGTATTGTTGCGGGAAAATAGTTTGAATGGGACTCATTTTTGAGATTTTAAGCAACTTGGATTAACTGAATAGGAAGAGTCTTAGCACATAGGTACTCAAGGAAGGAAATATTAAATAAATAAATACACATCAAAGTTGCATACTAACCTGAACCTTTTCATTAAGTTCCTAATTTTTGCTTGAACTTCCAAGCCATCTCTCTTAAAACCAAATATGGCCATATTTTGGCTTATGTCTTCGAAAAGTACTCAATTTCTCTTCGCTTTCAGCAGATCATTCTGCTTTTCCCGCCACAAATCAATAAGCAGTTTTGTCTCCTCGTCGGTCCAATTTGGTTTGCGAATTTTTTTCTCAGCGGCGGAAGCCATTGCTGACCAAACTTTGCGTGGTTAACCACTTTTCCAAAGTAGTTTAAGTTAGCCCACTTTGAAAAGTGGTCAAGTAAGATTTGTTGCCAGATTTAACTAGTTCAAGTTAACCTGGTTTAGGTGCCCAGTGCGAACGGGGTATAAGTGAAGTGCAGTTCGGTAGTAGGTAATGATAAACAACATTGTTCTTTTCCATAAATCCTGAAGAATGCGCCGTACAATTTTCCAAGAGCATGCTCTTGTTGGACTTTTCAGGAAGGCCATGTTTACTGCAGTGATGTCGGACTTCCGGAATGAAATGATTTTTAAACCAATCCTTGAAAATTGTAGCCGTCATCCATGCTTGTTTGCAGAGTAAGTGTTGGCCAAGTTGAATAATATTGAGCAAAGTTTAAAATAACATTTGCTTTGGACGTAGACAGTACAACATATTAAAACCTAATTAACAGAAATAGACAATCGGCATAAACGAATCTACGGCAACGTGGCCGACCTAATTTACCACGACACTTTCTAACATTGTAAATTGCCAAGATGGCCAACAGCGGGCTTTCTAATAATCTAAGTTAGTTTTAAAACTTCATCGACTCAATGGTCCGTTCTACTACCTACAAACTAAATCCCCCTACTCCACCGACTACTGATGCAGCAGCACATCATTTGTTGCGGGCGTACAGAGTAATTCGTGAACCCTTTTACCCGATGTACATTGGGATAGATCTTCATGTCGAGTCAAAAGTGTATAAAGCATTCCTCTAGTGTACCCCGAGGGGTACCAAAAGTGGTGGTAACCATAATCACCGGATAAGCGCCTGGAGCGCCATGGGCGCTGCGAAGCAGTGCAGCATGTTCCGCATCACGGAAAGTGGGCCGAAGGCCCTCGGTTCTTCTCCTGTCTGTAGGGATCGGAGACTTAGGTCGAGCGGGGCAGTCCATATGGTTGGCGGGATGACCGCCGTCGCAGTGCCACATCGTGCTTCTGATAACAGTGTATCATGTTCATTCAAATTGGATAGCAAAGTTGCAACTTGTAGCATCCTATGAATCTAATATAGTTGCAGAGTTAGCGGAAGAGTCAAGTATGCCTTGCCCGATCTTTAAGATAAATGATTCAAAAGACTTTGTAAAAAAAAAACTATAACATTTATTTAAACTTCAAAAAACTACAACATTGTTAAAATAGCCTGAAGCCAAAAAAAAAAAAAACTGGTAACTTTAAAAATGACTAGCATCGCAAAAATCGGGCTTTTATAGCAAACGCTAAATTAGCAAAGACTCTTTCGAGCAACGAGCCGATAACTTAATGCTCGATCGATGCATTTACAACATGGTTGAGAAAAACAGAAGAAGTGCTTCCGTCGGATCGGATCGGATCGGACGTGAATTTTGAGCTGGGACGGAGCGAAGCTCCTTTGCCAGATATAATGAAATGAGGGGGGGAGGGGAGTGGCAAGAAGGACGTGGTAGGGAAAGTGCGGCGCGGAGGCAGCGAAGTACCGGCAGACCACCATGAGCTGAACAGAGAGATGCAAGGGAGATCTTTAGGGCTGCAATGCTTGAGAGAAAAAAAAAAAAAAAAAAAAAGGGAAACTTTTCAGGGCCACACGGGGAATATTAATCTGACATGAGGAGAGGGAGAAAAACTGGTGGGTAACGGAGGAATGACTGGGCGGGAGGAGCGGTTACAGTTTGGGACGGCAACCTCGGCAAGGGAGGGAAGGAGCGAGGGAACGCTAACGGGCGAAGGGTACGGCAGAGGCGGGGGAGCGTGCTACGGCATGGCAGGGAGGGCGAGCTGGGGATTGGGCTTGGGATGACGCGTCGCGCTGAGGGTGTCAAAGTCGATGTATTGGCAGTGAGAGGGGAAATAGATCTTGCAGTGGGGGCGAGGGTTATTGAATGTGGATTGGGTGTTGATGAGTGGGTTGGGGTGGGAGTGAAGGGTGCTAAAAAATTTACGGGCTTCGCGAATAATTTGAAAGGAGATGGAGTCGATGTTGAGGGACTTGTGTACGTCGTCGTTCCGTACATACCAGGGGAGGCCGCTAATCTGCCTAAGGAGCTTATTCTGCGCTACCTGCACATCTTTGAGTAGGGTTTTGGAGGAATGGCCCCAGAGGACAGCAGCGTGAAGGAGAATGGGCTTAAGGATGGTGGTGTAGAGGGTGCGTTTGCTATTAAGGGAAAGATTGTTTTTTCTGTGAAGGAGCCCCCTCATGAGGTGGGTGCGCAAGGCGAGCTTTGCTTTGGTTTTATTTTTATGAGTTTTGAAGGTGAGGCCCTTGTCGAAATGGACACCAAGGTATTTAATATTGTCGCTATAGGGGATGGGGGTGTTAAAAATTTTAAGTTGTTTGGGGTTTTTGCAGGGCTTCTTCTGAAGTGTATAGTTTGGGTTTTGTCGACGTTAATTTTAAGGTGCCATAGGTCGTACCAGAAGGAGAGTTTATGAATGTGATCTTGGGCGTGCCGAACCGCCGTGGTACTTCGAAAATGGCAGGAGAGGAGGGAAAGGTCGTCGGCAAACAGGGAGAGCTGGGTGTTGGGATGAAGGGGGATGTCAGAAACACAGAGATTGAAGAGGGAGGGCCCGAGGACGCTGCCTTGCGCCACACCACTGCTGATTGGATGAGTGGAGGAAAGGGAGTGAATTATTTTAACTTGAAAGGATCTATTATGGAGGTAATTTATTAGGAAATGAATAAGGTGGGGGGGGGGAAGTTAAGCTTAATTAATTTGTATATTAGTCCATCATGCCAAAGTTTGTCAAAGGCTTTGCTTATGTCGAGGTAAACACCGATGGTGTGCTTTTTGCGGTTAATACCATCGGTGATATGATTAATGTTACGGAGGAGTTGATGGAGGGTGCTGTGGTTTGGGCGGAAGCCAAATTGCTCATTTTGAAGGAGATTATTATTATTGACGTGATTATCGAGGCTGCGTTTAACAATTCTTTCGAAGATTTTGCTGAGGGCGGAAAGGAGACTGATGGGGCGGTAGCTGCTGACCTCGTTGGAGGGGGAACCGGGTTTGGGGATGCAAACGACGAGGGCGTGTTTCCAGGCGGCGGGGAAGTAGGAGAGGCGCAGGCAGGCGTTAAAAGTTTTGGCAATGTTGGTGATAACGTTAAGGGGGGTGTTCTTAAGTAGTCTATTATTAATTTTATCATTGCCGGGGGCTTTATTGTTGGGGAGTTTAGAGATTAACTCATTTACTTCGGAGGGGGTACAGAAGAAGTTAATGGGTGGGGGGGGGGAAGGGGAGTAGTGTTATTTAAAAAGTTTTGAATGGCGTTGCTGACTTCCGTGGTATGGCGGTTACAGGGAATGGGGTTGGTGAACTGCTCTTCGAACGAGTCCGCAAAAGCGTTTGCTTTTTCTTCGTCGTTGAAGAGCTCGACATTGTTAACTTTTAGGTAGGGGATGAAGCTAGCGCCTCTCCTAGTATTTTTGACGAATTTGTAGAGGGAGGGGAGGTCTTTGGAGAGGTCGGAGAGGTAGTTTTCCCAGTTTTTATATCTATGGGTTTTGAGTTTTTCCTTCACTTCGTTGGTAAGGCGGTTTAACTCGGTTTTGTGGATGGGGTACCCGGTGTTTTGCCATCTTTTCTTGGCTCTGTTTTTTTCCCTAATAAGGAGCCGAATATGGGGGGGGGGGGAGGCGGACAGGGTCGTTGGGTATGGTACGATTAGAGGTGGCTTGGTCATATGCTGTCAGGAGGTTCTGGGTGAGTTTATTAATATTGTTATCGATATCGTTGGTGTTAAGGAGGGTGGGGTTGCCGGGGATAGAGGAGTGTAGGGATACATAATATTTATTCCAGTTGGTGGTTTTGATGTTGTGGGTGGGCTTGGGGAGGGGGCCGTAAAATTGGAGGTGCAGGAGGACGGGATTATGATCAGAGGAAAGGGAACAAGGGGAGTGGATAAAGCGGGGGAGGGTGATGTTAGTGAGGGCAAGGTCGAGGGTGGCGGAATATGAATTCCTAAAAAAGGTGGGGGAATCAGGGGCAATAATTTCATAATTTTTCCTGTTTGCGTAGTTGAACAGCGTGGTGCCTTTAGCGTTGGGACGCCCGATGCTCCAGAGGACGTGCTTGGCGTTAAAATCACCCATTATGATGAAGTTGGGGTTGCGGGAGCAGATTAGGTCGAGCTCGGTAGTATCAATGGTGGTTTGAGGGGGGGCATAGAGGGAGCATATGGTAATCTGGGTGTTGTTGACGGTGAGGGAGATGGCAGTATTTTCAAAGGAGTGGGAGTCGAAGTGCAGGTAGCTGGGGTTAAAGCACGACTTAGTAAAAATGAGGGTCCCCCCACCTCTGCCGGTACCGCGGTCACTGCGGTGGCAAACGAAGTTCGGGAGGTAAATCCGGTTTGCGGGGAGGAGCTTCGTCTCTTGAACGAGGATAACGTCAACGTCGTGCTCCCCGACAAAGTCCGAGAGTTCGATGATCCGGGCGAGAAGCCCGTTAGCGTTCCAGGAAAGCAACCGAAACGAGTTAAATAGGGCCATTATTGAGGGCTTCGGCGAAAATGGCCTGGAGGGCCTGCATCTGGGAGATTATATTATTGAAAATATTGTTAGAGGCAGTGAGGAGAGCTTCTTTTCTATTGGGGGTTGGGATAGGGAGGGGAGTAGAGGGGGAGGTGAGATTTGATAGTTGCTGGTTAACGATTTCTTGGGGGTTTACTGCTTGGGAATTTTGACTATATAAAATGTCCAGTACTTGTTTCCTGGCGCTCCAGACGTTGCTAGGGGGTTGTGGGGGGGTTGGGTCTTAGGTGGGCTTGGGCTTGGGTCTTTTTTCACAAGTGGGCGAGTTTGCCGGGTGGTTGACCAGAGCTTTCTCTTAAATACACACCTTCATTAGCATAACGTAATGTCGACCGAGTTCTAAAGCAACCAATGAGAGGTTGGCATGTGGCATGTCCGCCTACCTCCTCGGCCAATCACGGCTGACTAGTTACGTCACTCCCAACATGCACAGCCATGTTGATACGTGATTTCCTACATACTGAACGTTTCTGGTCGACGATGTTTCAAAACACCCGCTTTTACTCTCAAAGTAAGTTTTCAAAAGAGTACTAAAGATTAAACTTTTCTTTAGTAAATTAATTGTAGATGTAGAGAAAATGTTTTTAGTGTTAAGGCTAACAGCTTCTTCATGCCGCGAGCAGACGGCCCGGCACAGACCACACACCGCTCCTGCACGAAACAGGAGTGGGAGGTATGGCCCCAGCGCTGATGGCGGAAGCATTGGAGCGGTCGGTTCCTCTTTTTTAGGGGCTCGATCTTGGCGACAAAACTGCCTACTAGGATACGAGCCTCGAAGATCTTCCCTTGGTCGACGGAGTCAGCAAGCTGAAGACCGTAGATGGGCATAAGCCCGCTCCTCGATTTGAATTGTCGGACGGCCAGGGGGATGAAGCCAGCTGCATGCAGGGCATCTTCGACCTCTTTGCAGGTGGTATCGACCGGGACGTCCTTCAGAACTGCACGGATGGGGGGAGAGTAACCGATCGAAGGGGCGTGAAACTGCAGGTTCTTCTCTTTCTCATAATCAACTATAGCGATTTGCTCCTCGTCGGACTTGGGCGTAATCCGTAGCTCGTCACGTGAGAGGGAGACCTCGGGGTCTACCAAATCCAGCTTGAGGAGGTCATTGATTATTTTCTTCGGTTTTTCAGCAGCAACGAAGACGACAGGCTTTCTTCTACGTTTTGGATCAGTGTGACCCTTCTTGCCGGGGACTGTGCGCTGTTTGTTGGGAGCTGGGGGGGGGGGGGACTCTTGTTTTTCGAGCTCGCAGATACGGAGTTTCAGACGTTCCGTCTCTTCTTGGAAGGCTTGTCTGTGGAGACGTAACTGAATTTCAGCTTTGGCTAAGAGTATGGTATCGTAGGCTGAGAGGTCGAAGTTTTCCACATCCGTCTTTGGGTCCTTAATGTCCTTTTTCATCTTGTGTAGAACCTTGCAAATGGGAACCAAGAATTGATTCTGGATGGACCTGATGTCTTGTTCAGCTATATACTTATGTAATGTTAGGATGGGCAAGCCTAACATTACATCCTTGCACATACGGATATAGAAGTTGTCATAGACGCTATGCTCAAGTTCGGCGGGGTCAATAGTTATCTTCGCCTCCTCGGGTGCGGGGACCCTGACAAGGGCCTCGGTTTCCCGGTCCACCTTCGTCGGCGAGCCGTCCTTCTCGTCACCGTTCGTCGCACCGGAGGATGAAGTCGACTTGCGAGATCGCATACGCATCGTATGTCTCTCTATCATATGTGGACTACTGATGCAGGCAAGCTTTGCGTTTATATATACCTCGTCATTTGCATAGTGAGGCACACTGGGAAACTTACGTCAGACTCCGCCCAGCCACGCGCCAAAGGATGGAACCAATCATGGTGAAGTTGTCTAAATTTGCATATTCCTTCATACTGCACTGCCGCCTAGCGAGCAAACGTTAGCGAGTATTTAATTTATGCATCGCTAGGAATAAATTAAATGGCCCTGGCATAAAAGTAAATTTATAACTAATACAATATGTACTTAAATTAAACAGAATAAAATAGTTAATTAAATAAATGAGTGATAAGAAAATGAGAGACGCAGGCAGGCTGCGCAACTTCTACCATTGCCCCCCTGCCCTCTTATCATCTCATTATATTTTTAACAGCATTTAAGTTTAAAGAAAGTTACTGAAAAAAAAATTTCTAATACAAATTTAAATGAATGACTCATAAAACTAACTGAAAGTACCGGTTAGTGGTCGTACATCCTTTTGGGGAGAGGGGGGAAAAAACAAAATTTCCTTTTAACAATTTGTAACATTGAATAATTTCATTCAAAATAAATAAAGACACTTCAATTGGTATCCAAAATATATTCCATTCGACAAAAAGAATCATTCTTCATCAGGCATTGGAAATCCCGTACAATTCAAAAACATCAACATTAAAGTCCTTATGTAGTGTCCTAATCTTATACATTTAGTTGATCAACATCAACACGTTTTAATCCGTAGAAAAGAAAAATACACCAAAGTAATCTGTTTTAATATCAGCATAAAATTTTCATAAGATATAACAAGTGTATAATGAGGCTGAATTCACAATTTAAGAAAAATTCAATAAAAGGTTTTCAAAAAAAAAATCTTATATTGCTATAAGTGATTAAAAACACTTTCAAATCCCATAAAAATATTGCTCCCTAGAAAAATTTTACAATTATACTTTTAACACCTTAACGCTTATCAGTTTCATGATACATCAGGCGGGACGTAGTGGTGCTTCCAATAATATTGAAAAACAGGGACTTACGAAATCAAAAATTTACACATTCGCAACAAGACTCAAATATAACAATCCTCCACTGCTATCCCCCCCCCCCCCCCACTGTTCTCTGGCATTTAACGAAGATTTTGCACGTCTCCGAGACAGTATTGAGGCTGCTTGAACAATCAGGAAAGAGATACCAGCTGGCAAAGGCTGCATATGAGCGAGAAATTTAAATTGCCTGGTCATGAACTAGTAAACATTAAGTTACAAAGAATTATATTAATCTAAGACACAAAACAAATTTCAAAACAACAATTCTTCATAATGAAGTCCAAATCCAAAAATTACACCCCCATATTAAATAATATTAAACTTTCCCTAATACAGTTTGAAAAAATTTTCTAACTGAAAAGTTTTATATATATAATGAGGTACATGATTCATATTAAATTTATTCAATAATACTTTCATTAAATATTAACAATTCTGACTCGGGTAGGGGTTTTGTAAAAATGTTAGACTTATTTTCTTTACTACTAACAAGTTTAACTTCGAAAATATTTTTAAAAACTAAATCTCTGACAAAAAATAACTTCATGTCTGTATGTTTTGATCTGTGATTCTCTATAGGAGATTTTACAAAATTAATTGCTGCTTGATTATGAGCCTATAAAATAGATTTACATTTTATTCTGTTTGCAATATTAAATGCGAAATATTCCTCTATGATTCGATCAAACCAGATGATCCCTTCGCTGCTTCGGTCATCGAGACAAACTCTGCTTCCATGGTTGAAAGACATATCATTCTTTCCTTGAAAGTTTGCCATTCTATGGGTCAGTTGTCCAGCAGTACCAACTGCCCGCCAAGCAATGTACGATCAACTCTATTGGTAACGAAATCAGCATCAGAGTAAACAATAAGTTAAATTTTATTACATGCTAATTTAAGCTTTAAATTTCTGGTATTCATGACATATCCTAATAATTTCAATAGACTGTACTAATGTGCCATGCCAGGTATTACTTTGAAATTGGCTGAATATATTTACCGCATAGCATATAACAGGCCTAGTGCGATTACTTATGAAAGATAAACAACCAAGCAGGTTCCTCCTATATGGTATCTTGAACATTTCATCAACCTCAAAATGAGTTTTAGGACAGTGTATAGTATAGTATACTACACCTTTACTTATAGGCATTGAAGTAATGGGAAAATTATATTCCTTAAATCTTTCACATACATTACTAATGTAGTTACTTTGGTGAATACATAAACGATTTTCAGAATCTTCAAATTCTACCCCTAATAATTCCTTAGTTTTACCTAAGATTTTTAGATCAAAATGCTTACCAAGCAAAGATATAGCATTCTCTTTAATAAAAAAAAGTTCTTAAATATCTTTTGAGGCATATAGGCATTTTTTTATTTGTACAGGTAGCTGGCTGTTAAGATATGAAGGTATGCTTAAATGCTAGCTTTGCCAATAACAACAAGTTTAATCTTTGAACTTCCTGAAACAGTAATGCAGCAAGGAATCTAACCTCTTTTTGAGGTCCTTGAGCACTTTTCTGCTACATAAAACATGGAAAATTCATGAAACATTCGTGAAAATGTTTTTTTAGCTGGGAGAATTTTGAAATTCATAGCCAGTTTCATTGCAATTTTAAAGCTGGTCATTCATGAGGTTTTTTTCCCTCACTGCCTAAAACAACTTTCAAAATTGCACAACAACTTTAGAATCAGCAGGTAACTTTTCTCCACAAATCTCTATTTACTAGGTATCACAGTTTTTCTTTTTACTTTCCACTTCATCAAACTAGTCTACACAAGCGAAATGCAGTTTTCATCACTCTCTTCAAATTGTCTTCGAAACATTATAAGTTTTTCTTGAACCTGCGAAAGAAGGAATCCTTTTGATTGTAGGATTAACTAATAAATATTGAATTTCTCGAAATTGGAAGGCATAAGAGACCATTTATATTTTTGAGGGGGGGGGGGAGTTAAAGGATTATATCCTGTAATTTTTTTTATAAATGTAACACTATCCAAATAAGTTTTTATAAATAGCATTGTGTAGTATGTATTTGCTTTCTAAAGATTAATTATATGTATGTTTTTTCTTCTTCTTCACCCCATTAGAAAGTTCAAAGCATAAAAAAGTGCCTCATAAGAATGAATCTGAATCTGGAAACAAGCTAAAGAAACTGAACTACGAAGGTTTTGCATCTTATGAGTCTTCTTCTGAAGGTATTTTTATTCAATCACATATTCTATGATATTTTTCTTTTTCATTTTATGAAATATTCATTAACACATTCTACTTACTTTTGCAATGGATTAATGTTTAAAGACTTCTCTATTGCAGGGTTGGGTTTTAGCCGTCAAAAACCAGTTTTTGACGTGACATTGGTTTAAACCAGGTTTTAACCGGTTTAAACCGTCAAAAACCCCAATACAATTTAAATACGATAAAAATATAAAAGGAAGGCTGTTAATAATAGCAAGATACAGCATTGTTTTTGTTTAGTTATAATGTTCCTTAGTTTTGGTATACCTTGAATTATAGTTAAATATTAATTTATACTTTTCTTTGTTTATGACTTAATTTTCAATTTTTTACGCGCATTTCTTTCTGGTGTGGATTTTTTGCACATTTGACAGGAATACAGGGGGGGAATTAAGATTAGCTGTTTTGGTGTAAATATTTCTTTGTACTGGTAGGAAAGAATCTTTGAATATGCCCTATCCAGGGGAAAGTACATTCCTCCATTAGATTTCAATTGTGATGGATTACTTTTTGCTTCTATCCGTAAAAAAATTTAAAAATCTGAATTTATTTCTGCAAAATATTAGGAGGTTTTTGACAAGCCGGTTTTAACCATCGCATGTCAAAAACCTGCCAACGCTGCTCTATTGTAATAGCATTGATAATGTAAAGTTGCTTCACTGTCTAAAATTACCTAATGACTGTTAAAAACATTTTTATAATGTTATTTATTTTTTAAAAAGAGCTATAGTTTGTTTAAAATTTAAATTGTATGTTTTATTGTTGCCACTTCTTAATTTTTTCAGTAATTAAAATGATATATTCAGCCTCAAAGAAATATGGGTCATAAATTTAATAAATGACTTTTCTCTCTTGATTGAAATCATCTTGTTCTGGCCTCAGTGGCTGAGTGGTCTAAGAGATGGGTTCGATTCCCGTCCAGTGTCATGGGTGTATTCTTGTAATTTTCTTCTTTGTATTGTAATATACTCTCTTGTATTGTCTTGTACTATCTGTCATATTAGATGAGAGTTAGAAAAACAACCGTTAAGATTGTAAATATATGTGACCTGAAATGGTCCGTATAAATAAATAATCATGTTGTTGAAAGTCTACTCTTTATTAATTGGCTCTGATTTTACAGTCTAATCATAATGTTTGATCTATGTATTGTTTGTTCCCCCAATCACAAATAATAAATAACTGTAAGAGTAAATAATACATAAGAGATTAAATATTAGAGGATTGAGAGACATACTACAGAGAAAGAGAGCCGAAGAAGTAATGTGTAAATCTAAATCCAGTTTGTTTTTCAATAACAGAATGCAATAAGTTTTAGATATCTGCAACTGTTTGTAGATTAACTATATATTCAGTGCAGGTTTTTTTCCTTCTGATTTTTAAGTTCTCTAAGGCTATAAACCTTTTTGGTAATATTTTTCAAAATGTAAATGCTTAAAAAGATTGTTTAAAAAACTTTGCCATTACTTTATACAGTTGAACTCGCTTAATACGAAATGCCAAGAATTTGCGAATTTGTTTCATGTTATCCTTTATTCCTAACAACCGTGAATAAGTAAAATTGTAAAAAAAAAAGTATTGGAAATGCATGTTTATATTTTAAAAATAATGACTACTCTTTATAATAAAAAGTAAAATAAATAATGAAAACAAATTATTTATTTTCGCTAATATACACTTTTAAATCTTACTAGCACATTGATAAAAAGTGAACTTACCTTTTAAAATTTAACAATTTTATAAAAATCCTTAGTTGTTTGTTGTTTTTTAGGTACATTAAATTTTATCATACGCATGTCTCGGCGCAAAATGCCTAGTGCCATTTATACTTGGTAGTTTACAATAACTCAAAATAATCAACAATTTCTATTAAAAAAAATTAATTATATGCATCAAGAAAATTTTTCGTGAATAGGTCAGAAATTTTTATTTTAGCCTTCATTATATATGTGAGATATTTAGTGTAATTAAATAGTAAACCAAACTTAATGAACAAAATGTTCGTTTTAGCTGTGATTTTGTATTAACCGTGTTTATATTAAGAAAGTTCAACTGTAATTTGCCTACTTTTAAGTAAATTATCACTTCATTATGTTTCTGTTTAGCAGCCCTTTAAATCTTTAGAAAACTGTTCTTTTACTGTACCTTTTAATTGACTTAATTCATATGTATGCAGTTGATGTCTGTATTTGTATACCTACCAACTTTCAAGACTTAGTCCATTGTTTAGGCATTTGCTTGTCTATTTTCGCATTTTTCATGTTTTTGCCCCAATTCTGTGTAAAATGTAAATTTTTTTAATGTAAATCTTTTTGTGCTATGAGGTGTATCAACTAAAATGACAGCAGCATTGTGTCCTGTTTTTCTTTCATTAGGGGCATTAGGCTTGCAGCAAGTTCCATCTGAAAGGCAAAGGGTATTTCCTGAGGATGCTGTTGTTAAATATGGATGTTGAATAGCTAAAATGTTGTAATTAGTTGAGAGGGAATAAAAACCTTTTATTTAAATTACAAGATTATTCCATTACTTAAAGAAACAAAACTGATGAAACTTTTTTAAAATATTAACCCTTGTTGGGCCAGTGAGGCTTGCTGTTTTTTAGAACTAATTATTCATTCGGTAAGATCGGTCAAGTTTCATTGTTACTGCTTTCTAGATTAGCTCTGAGTAGTAATCTTACATATTTGGTATTTTAATTTTTCTTGCTTGGAGAAATAATGGTGCTTTTAAAGAAGGAAAAAATTGCTACAAACCCTTTGGAAATTTTTTTGAACAATTATTAGCAATTTCTTGTTGTAAATTATTGAAGATACAACCTTCATTTTGACTTCTGAAAGTAATTATTAGGTACTATGAATTTTGCAAATTCATTGTCATAAAAATTATATTTTTCTTATAGAAAGCTCTGATTTTGATGATGAAGTGCCTATGGACTTAGCATTCGGGTTTGAGCGAGATAATGCGGCATATGAGAAAATATTTAAATTTGGTCGTTTTACTCATGAAGGTAACTTTGTTAAATTATTTGTAAGTTTTCTTATATTGAGTTCAAAAGTACTTAATGCTCCTTATATGTAAAATAATGCTCCTCAATACAATATCCTATGTTGAAAAATGTTTAATTATCTGTTTTCCTGTCATAAGAAAATATGCCGTGTCTAAAATTAAAAATTTTAGAACCTCGAGTTCAGTGTTTCTTTTTTTCCCCACGAATATTTGTAAGACGAATTTAACTTTGAGCTCAAAGTTGTGGCAAGATTAGTTGGTTAAATGGACTGGAAAGCCAAAAACTTAAATCTAAACCGGGTTTTCAATTTGGTGTCATATAACTACTTTGGTTTCAACGTGTTGAAAGAATGAAATGACAGAAAGGGGGCTTGAAATAACAAATTACTGCGATCCGAGGTCTATTGAATTAAAAATGATTCCAATGTGTTACTAGTTATGTAACTGTGTGTGCATTGTCATAAGGCAGGGTTGTCAAAAAAAAAATCGCTTCTTATTTTTATTTTCACCAGGCGAGTGGCCAAAAGCGATTTAAATTGAAAAATGTTATACTTTACCTGGTAGAGACTCTAAGTAAAACTTGAACCTCTGTTAGAAAAAAATTAAATGTCACTCACAACCCATTCCCCAATTCGTAACATAATCAACGTCGCCTATTGGAACATTATAAAAACTGCGCAGAAGGCGCGTGGACTTGGTGAAAGTTGTTGGCATTTCTCACTACTTATACCTTGATAACGGGAATTTTTACAGGTACGAGTTTTTAGGCAAAACGGCAATTATTGCGTCACGCGTTGTGTCACGTGACCTTGCTTACGAATTGATGACGCATCCCCGTTCTATAATTTTCCAATCCGCCAGATTAGCATAAATTGTATGAGGCTTGGCGGATCTGGCAGGAGAGCGGGGTATATAAGCGCGTGTATTGTGATTCATCCTATTCCTTTTCTACTTGCTTGCTCGCTTACCGCATCGCTGCTTTCCGGAATTTTTTTTAGGCCGTCGGTATTGCCAGATAGCTGCCATGCTTGACATGTTTTTCAGTTTGATGATTGTATTTAATCTTTAAAGAAGTGTTATTTAACTTTTTCGTAGCGTCAGTCAAAAATCTTTGTTAGTCTATCATGTTTATTTTAATTAATTCACGTTCTTATATTTTTATTTAAATGTATTGGATGATTTTAACTTTTGTCAGTCTTCATACTTTAATGCAAACTTTGCTCAAGCACTCTGCTGTTTAAGAAGAAAACATTTTGAGATTTGATTTTTATCAAAAGTAAGATGCTAAATTAATGTTCTGTTCTATTTGTTTCTTTTTTGTATGTGTGCCTCTCATCTTTATCTTATTTTTATTAAACTCTTAATTCTTAAGCTTCATCATACCCTACTTTGCTTGTGGAAAACAACATGATTATGCTATTAACCTTTACTTTGAGGGAGGGATACAAGAAGATGCATTTTTTTGATAGCCTTAATTCATTCCCTCTCTCCCCCCTGCCATTTATTTTCCCCCTGAAGTAATATGAATCATAAGTTTTAATCTCTTTTATTAGATAATGAATTCAAGTTAAATTTTTGTTTTCAGGTGCTTTGTCTGTCGAAATTCGTCCTGTGAGCCCCAGAGCATTCCATCGACATTAATGTTTGTTTGTTGACATTATTTATGAACTGGCAACTCTGTCAACACAAGCGCATTATGTCTAAAACAGTGGCGTAGCACATCCAATGGTCGCTCTTGCACCATAAAATGTAATCTAAACAAACCTACCAACCAAGAAAGTTGTCTCCAAACTTTGTTCCACTGAAGCCTGGTGTTCCGTAGTACATCTCTCGAGGTTCTGCGTGTGTACATAAAATAAATTAAAATAGGTCTCTAAAGCATTCACACTAATTGACTAGTGTCAGTGCCACGTGTTCCAGTGGTTAAAACCACTGCCTTTCACCCAGGCATCCCGGGCTCGAGGCCTGATATGGGAAAGAAGCTGCCAATTCTCCCGTGCAGTGCAACAGCGAGAAGTAATCGTAAGGCTTCAGGCTAAGAGGTAGGGAGTTGGAAAAAAGTTGCGTAATGTTTATAACCTACAAAGAATGTAAAGAGGAACAGATTTTAATGAAATGCGACTGCAGATAACATCAATGGAGCTTGGCTTCGACACTTTGTCTAAATGCAAGCACACTTGATTCATTATGTATGGTGTATCTAATGGTGCTGCATATTGGTCCCTAGCCTTTGAAGACTTAGTGCGTTCCACATCGATTGGCATCCGTTCTTCAAGTAAGATGACTGTCAGCTGATGCCATGACCACTCGAAAATTTCTTCAGCAAAGGAAGCATCTGGGCTCTGACAAAGCAGAATTGCTCTACAGATTTAATTTAGCCGAGAGTATCTAAGCTAAGTAGATACTCAAAGGATCTTTAACATGGCACATACGACGTGGACGCAGAGGATTTTCTGCATCTCGGAAATCCACCAACTTGGGCTGGCTGAGCCTGCAAACTTGGGAGTAAAAGGCCAGCACCTAAGCATTGCGCTACCCCGACGACCAAGTCATTGGATACAGTGCGAGGAAAAGTGACAGTCAAAGCGCAAGTTAGTGCTGTTACTGAGCAAGTTACAGTAGTTTTGTTAGTTTCGAAAAAAATTGCAATGCTTTCATTTAAATTCCATTTCAATAACGTGTGTAAAGTAAGTTGGTACTTTTCAATCGGTAGGATGGGCCTAGCTGAAAAAATCTATATAGTAAGAAGGGTTTTGTGAGACAACAAAAGTTTGAAGACTACTGGCATGAGACAAAAATATCACAGTCTCAAATTAGTTATCTTAAAAGCCTTGGGTTCATGATTCAAACAGAAAATATAAGAAGGCAATTGGTATCATTTATAACTCTCTAATTTTATATTTTTGTAAATAAGTAAATAATTAGAAAATAAAAAGTATACTGGATATATATATGTATATTTGAAACAACAAGATTTTAATAAAAATGTGAGAAAATTTTCTTTATTAAAGTTTAAATGAAAAAATGAAAAATCTTTTCTTTAAAAAAATAGATTTAAATATCAATGCTGCAGTTGGTTGGTTGGTAAATGTGAGTATGATCATTAAGGCTTATAGCCATTTTTTTCTTATCTTTTAACTCTTTTTCTTATCTTGTTTTCTTTTCATCATCATCATCACTTATTATATATTTTTTAATTGCTAAAATAAATTGATGCAAGATTGTAAAAAGACAGCTAAGCATATTGATCTTTTGACTATTCTTAATGTTCATTGACAATTTATTTACAATGCATGCAAATGAATATTAAATATTTTCTGAGATGAAAATAAAACTTATATATTCTCTTTTCATGTCATGATTTTTCGAAATATGAGCATTCCATGGTAGTTTGTATGCTAAGATCTTTTACCTTGAAAAGCAGCTGCAAATTGCCTCTTCGCTTCAACTTAAAATGTGAAGGAGCTATGAAGGTGAAAAATCTATGTTGTGCAATGAATATGTAATCATGTCTTTCATCTGTGTATTATTAATTATAAAAATTAATAAACTATTAAATATTTGATACTAATGTTTTATTCAGCTTGGAAACATGCATTTGATGATATTTTTTTGTAGTGGCCTATTTTGCTATATATGTACTGAATTAGTGAAACCTCTATCAAAATTACTTGTGTATAATTTATTTATATGCCTATAAATGATAAGAAAAAAAATTACTTTTCTTCAAAAGCAGTAATTTGTTTAATATTTTAAAAACAAAAATAAATAATTTTGAAGAATTATCAAAATTGTGTTATTTTTTAACTACATTATGGTTCCCCAATTGGTTGTTTATCAGGGTGTCTGCCGATCACTAAAGTCGCACAAGTGCATCAAAAGTCGCAAAATTGAAAGGTGGGCCACCTAAGTTCCTAAAAAGTAGTGAAATTTTGAAAAGCTGTCGGGAATAATTGAAAATATAAATGCACCAGGTTCTTTTTTTCTTACTTCTGTTACTAAATATCTATTTTTGTTACTCATTGCAATCCAAGTCAATGCCTTTAAAATAGCACAACTTCTTCCTTAGCCACTAGGTAGGTTTTGGCAATGCACGGAAGTATGTGGCTACCACCAAGAAGATCCTGGTTCAATTCCCGACTCTGGCATCCTCGTACCCTTCTACAATACCTTCCTGCAAATTTTGCCGAAATTACTGCCCCCCCCCCCTCTCCATTAAAAAACCTTTTTCACTGTGTTTGAGCTGTTCATTGTTTTATCAAAAATTAAAGCATCAAATCAAAGGCTCAAAAAAAATAATCAAAAATCTTTTTTTTTTTTTTTAAAGTTCTGATCAAAAAAACATTTGAAACTTTGGTGAATACCTGTTTCAGCTATTTTAAGCTTTGCGAAAATGGACAAATTACATCATTGATCTTTGTTTTGAAAAGTATTTCATACAAAATGCAAAGGTCTTTTAAAAAAATATTAAAACTTTGTGTGAATCATTTCAAGTAATACATTTCTCAGTTAATTCATACGTTTATTGTATGCAACATATTTTTTTTTAAACATGCTGTATGGACAAACACTGGTCACTAAATTAGTTTATTAAGTCACTAAATTGACTTTATGAAATCAGAGACACACTTTTTATGAATTGTTAAATGCAGTCGGTAAATCAAGGAATTCATGAAATCCAACGCGAGACTTGTAAAATTTATTGCTATTTTGGGCAAATTGTTAAATCAAATTTACACTAGAATTATATGAATACAGTAAAACCCTGTTATACTGCACCTCAGTATACCGCGGTGACTATCATGTCCTCGGACATTTAAAACACCATCTATCATTTTAAAGGTGATTCCTTATTTACCATTGTAAAAAAGACAGCGGTAGAACACAAATATTCTAGACAAAGAGCACCCATCCAACCACCAGACACACAAACAGATAAAGCGCTATTGTGATAGGCTTGATGTACAACTTTTTCCGTCTTTCAACCTAGAACATATAGCTTGATTTCAAAATCGGGTGCAATTGCCCCGACTTGTTTCTCTTGACCTGGGCGGAGCTCAATCTGTCAGTGACTGTTCAGTTCAATGCTTAACTATACCGTTTTCAAGTCTAGTTATGCTTGTGTAACTTCTTTTATAGCACTATCAGCCTTTGTACTCCAGATTTTCTAGCATTCCTGAAAAGTAAACATATTCTCGAGTGTATGCAGGTTTAAAACATTGTTTCTTTGAGAAGTGCGTTCCTCTCCTTCTAAATCTAATTTTCTCTTAAGACCACTCCCCCTTCACAATCCCATGTTGATAACATAAAGAGATTTTTAAGGAATACTTTTCCTCGGAACATAGTTGGTTTATAACCTATCGCTCAATGGACAGATTGCTCAGCTGAGATGTGTGCTTCCTGCACAGCAGTTGCAGTGAATGAAATGGCAGCAATGAGGAAAAGAAAAAATTATACTATAGGGCAGGGGTCTCCAAACTTTCCAGCCTTAGGGCCATATTGATTACTCCAGTAAATTCCAAGGGCCAAAACCATATTATCATTAATTGTTGCCGGTGGTAAAAAGTTGAATCAGTCCACTAGTGGTGTAAAATATGATTACTTTTTTGCCAGATGCCATTAGCGACGGGGAAGCTGATGTATTTTCTGTATCGTATGGGTATCCGTTATAATGGGGTACCCGCATCGTATCGCCATAGTAATCATTGATTACAAAAGTAATGAAATACACAAGTAATCATTGATTACTTTTTTCTTCAGTAATCGTTACTTCGGTTCCTAACGAGTACTCAAGTAACGAATGAGTATTTTTTTACATGAAAAAAAAAAGTCCGAAAAAGTACGCCACGTTTAAAAAAGGCTGCAAATCGAACTAAAGTCCCCGGGAACACTGCATATTATTAATTTTCCTGTCATTATCTTTAAATTTTTTAGATTAGTCGTAGAGTACGAGCGAGCCATGAGGAGTAACGTGACAGGACATCTGGTGGACACAAGCAGAAATAGGTAGTACCTTCTATCCCTAACAGATGGCGCTAATAGCACTTACAGAATAATCTCGTTGGTTCGATAAAGTTCTGGTGTCTTCCACTCACTTCTAGATGGCAGTAAGTGAAATATATAAGAAGGCTAGTGGCGCAACCACAAGTCAGTTCCTATGACACTGCTGTGAAATAAAATAGTGCGTACCTCCTTAAAACGTGTTTGTGCGGTTTGTTTAAGACATCTTTGTAACAATATTTTTATTTGAATTGTTGCTTTTGTGTGTGATTTAGTAGAATGGAAAAGAAGCGAAAAATTGATAGTGAATGCAGAAAATTCAAAGATCAGTGGAACATTCAGTATTTCGTAATTGAGTCCAGTAACAAGGCGCTATGTTTGATTTGCAATGAAAGCATAGCCGTTCTCAAAGAATATAACATTAAACGTCATTATGAAGCAAAACATTTTCAAAATTACTCAAAATATACAGGAAGTTTGCGGACAGAAAAATTCGAAGCTATGAAGCGCGGATTGAAATCGCAGAAATCTTTATTTACAAAACTCAAAACTGAACAAGAGGCTGCAACTCGTGCCAGCTTTCGTGTGGCTCTTGAAATTGCAAAACGTGGAAAACCATTCACCGATGGAGAAATGGTCAAAGAATGCATAATCGCAGTAGCCGAAGAAATGTGCCCTGAAAAGGTAAATTTATTAAAAACTGTCAGTATGTCAGCAAACACTGTGGCTCGAAGGGTAGAAGACATCGCTGAAAATATATCCTCTCAACTGTTCAACAAAAATGGACATGTTGAGTGGTTTTCTTTGGCCTTGGATGAGTCAACGGATGTGTCAGATACTGCTCAGGTGTTGATTTATATTCGAGGAGTAGATAAAAGCTATGAAGTGCATGAAGAACTTCTTGATATGTATAGTATTCATGGCACAACTACTGGTTCAGATATTTTTAAAGGAGTTGAAATGGCCATTAAGCAAAAGAACCTTCGATGGAAAAACTTGAAATGTATTTATTACAACTGATGGAGGCAAAAACATGAGTGGGAAAGATAAAGGAGTGGTCGCTCTTGTGTCAAAGGCTGTAGAAAATGACGGTGGTTCAAAACCAATAGTCTTACATTGTAATCATTCATCAACTTAAATCTCTTTTAATAATTGGTACAAGTAAAATTAGTCCACAACTACAAACTATTGTCAGTGGAAAATCTCAATTACATAAATCTCATTAGTATTTCATATGTCGTTATGCTTGTTATAAGTTATCTTTTCATTTAAAATGTATAAAATGTTAGTTGGATTCATTTCAATAATTTGTTAGTTAGTAAATAATAACCTACAACAATGTTATGAGTAGTTAGCCCATGACCATATCAATGTAGATGTCATATTAATAATTATTCAACATAAAAATAGATTACTTCAGTAAACTTAATTTAATTTGCTATAAAAAATAAATATGTTCTCTAGAAGGAGTTTTCTTTCAAGTATGCTAGCTCTCCGCGGGCCGGACAAAATCTGTCCGCGGGCCGGATGTGGCCCTCGGGCCGTAGTTTGGAGACCCCTGCTATAGGGCATTCGCAAATGACGTCACGCTGGAGGACCAATCGCTGATGATGATGATGACAGCTAAACTTCTACCTTCGTTCGGCTTCGATGCGATCTTTCACCACGTTGCGTTACAATTATTTTGCTCTTTTCGTTACAATATTTATGTTTAATTAACTTGTTTTGCATTTTTTGTTGTTTTTATGTAGTCTGTTTTGTTTGCTTTACTTTTCTTTTATTAATTTTTTTGTTTGATTTGTTTTTAAATTATTGTTTCATCGTTTTTTAGTTAACATTGCTTATTCATTATTGTTAATTGTTTTTGTTAGCTTATTCTTTTTCTTTTTTCCATTGATTTTGTTTCTTTATTTTTCTTTTTCGGTTAAAAGTAATGCCCGATATCCAATATGTATACGTCTTGTAAGAAACAAATCCGATGTATCGGTGAAAGATCGTTAAATTTCACTTTGAAAATCTGTAAATATCCTGAATGCACGTTATTTCCCGTACTTTACGTTTCCCCGTATGTTACGTTTTTTTATTCAGTCCATTGGGAAAGTTAAATCAGCTTTTTATGTGTACATTTTCCATCTTTCTACTGCCTAATTGTTCCTACTGATTAAATAGATTTTAATATTTTGTTTCTTCAAAGCAGCATCAACAAAGTTATCCATACTTCGTTTATCTGTTCCCCTTTTTGAAGTTAGTTTCTCTAATTTATTAATGTTACTATTACAAAATTCAGAAATGTATGTTAGCAAAATTTAAAGCTAATATACAGGATATTAGCGATTTCCTGAATATTTTCTACATGCACTGAAACAATATAATAGAAACATTCATCAAATTTCAAACTATGTTATGCATTACCTTGCTAGAAGTTTGCAGAAGAATAAAAAACTTTTTTTTTATTATCTCATTCTTATGTACTGGGCTAATATTTGTTTCAGTTTTCAGATTGCTTGTTAAATTAGATAACTTTTTTTTTTTCTCACTAAAGTTAATATAATAAAATTAACAGAATTTTCCCAAAATAAATCATACTTCAGCAAAAAGTAATCTTTTTTTACATTTAAAAAAATTAAAATTCACTTGGGGAAAAAAAAAGGCTGAAGCAAAAAATTATGATAGACTTTCCAGTCACCACATGCATGTTTGCTATTTTCTTGACAAAAACATCTGACACCCATCCACAAGAAAATTGACTACAGTGATCCCTCGTTTTTCGCGGTTAATTGGGACCAGAACCTTCCGCGAAAACTGAAAAACCGCGAAGTAGGATTTGCCCCTAAGAATTTTTGTGTATGCGGGTACACGAATGTTTTAAATATGTAAACAGTATTTTTAATTCTTGCATTTAAGACAAAAATTACAACAGCATACGTAATTACTTGCGGTTCTAATAAATAAGGTTACTTACAAAACTTTATAGTACAGTATGGGACCCCAATTTCGGAATCCCGAAATCCGAAAAACCCAAAATCCGGGACTTTTTCGAAAAAAAAAATCGGCAGCTGAAAAAAAGCAGTTTTTGTTTTTTTTGAAAAAAAAAATCAGGAAATGTTTTGCCGGTTTTTTTTTTTTGGAAATGGGTGTTTAAAAAAGAAGGAAAATAAAAAGTAATGAACATGTTTGAGATCGGAATGTGCCGTTTTCAAAAAAATTATTTCGCGATTTTCTGAAAAGGGTTCGTTTTTGCGATTAGTTTTTCATAATTGTTGCTTTAATTATGAGTTAATATCATTAAATTTTGTTCTTTTTAAAATTTCTTGTAGTTTTCTTATATTCATTTTTAAAAATGAGCTCTAATTTTCGCGCGATGCAAAACATTCGCGAAATTGAAAATCGGCGTTTCTCGCATTTTCCCGATAATCTGATCTTTTACTACAATTTAGTGGCTAGAGGATATAAAATCAAAATTTGACAGAATTCTTTTCTTTTATTGTTTAATTAAAGAGGTTAAAATAACATCGGGGAAAATCTAGATGTTTCGATTTTAAAATCCATATTCACAAAAATATCTTTTTTTCTTTTAAAAAAATTAAAATTCACTTGGAAAAAAGGCTGAAGAAAAAATTATGATAGACTTTCCAGTCAACATGCATGTTCTATTTTTTGACAAAAACATCTGACCCCATACAAGAAAATTGACTACAGTGCCCTGTTTTTCGCGGTTAATTGGGCCAAACCTTCCGCAAAACTGAAACCGCGAAGTAGGATTTGCCCAAGAATTTTTGTGTATGCGGGTACACGAATGTTAAATATGTAACAGTATTTTTAATTCTTGCATTAAGACAAAAATTACAACAGCATACGTAATTACTCGGTTCTAATAAAAAGGTTACTTACAAAACTTTATAGTACAGTAATAAGCATTAATCAACATTGATTTCTGAGAGAGGCGAAGAGTCTTGTGTTGGTGGGAGCTTTTGAGAGCCCGTGGTATGTACTCTGAGTCAGCTCACCTCTTATTTTTTGACATGCAGAGATCCTTTTCTCTCGCGCAGCAACATGAAACAATGCTTCTTTCCGCAATGTGGCTGCCGACATGGCTGTATTTTTTCATTGTATTTTTTCATTTTAATTTTTTGATGAATATTTTAGAAAAACCCGCGGAGCACTGAAGCTGCGAAACATGAAGCGCGAAGTGGCGAGTGAACACTGTATATGCTAGCAGGCTTTTATAAGCTTTAAACTCCT
Source organism: Octonoba sinensis (assembly GCA_038502835.1). NCBI lineage: Eukaryota > Metazoa > Arthropoda > Arachnida > Araneae > Uloboridae > Octonoba > Octonoba sinensis. The sequence goes on along the minus strand of CM076605.1, from coordinate 82,491,899 downwards.
CAGATATATATGCACCGACACCATAAACTCAGAGGCGTAGTTAGGTGGGGGCAAGGAGAGACTAGCGTGCCTTGAATGGGGCAGAGTGACGACAATAGCGGTGAATTTTCCCTACTGCGCAAGCGCGGCTGCAGGTTTCGTCCAGGTGGTGGGAGAAGCATTTGACGGCTTGGCTGAAAAAACTCGGCTTGATAACTAAAAGTGAATCGTTATCGCTGTTTTGGCAACAAGCGTAAATGTTATGAATATGAACGCGTTTTATTTAAACAAAAAGTATTTTCTACAGAAGCATTTAAAAAGTTGTTTTCCATACACTTTCTCTCATTTTTAAAATTTTGCATTTGAATTGTGACACAGTACAAATAAATTATATACAATCCTGTGACATGGAGAGGGAGAGCAAGTACTGCTCACCTCTTCTCCACGTTAGTGTTACAGCGACCTCAAATAAATAAATAAATGATGAATTAAATTTTAAAAAAAAGTAAATGATTCAGCAGATAAAGCATCTTAATAAGTAATGCTCTCAGAATGTTAAATTTCGCATTTTTGATTTGTTAACAACATCAAAAACATAAGATTTCTAAGAAAAAACAAGTTACAAATGGTAAGCAGCACTAATATTTCCTCTGCTTATTATGTGTCGTTAACAAAAGCAAAGTAGATGTTAATTTAAATTTGTCACAAGAAATATCATAATAAGAAGAGAAGACAATCGTTACGTCAAAATGAAAATTCTTGGTAAAATAATAATTCAATGATATTGTTTTTCATTGAATACATGAAAAAAAAAAAAAAAAATATTTGACAGAAATAAATAATCGACTTCTAATGCTTATCGTAAAGTGCAATTTAAAAAAAAACGTATTCTCTTCGAAAAAAAATAGAAAAATAATAAGAAATGTGTATATAAATATATTTTCTATTAATTTTCGCTATGTACAATTTATATGAAAATAAGAACTGAAATAAAACAAAAAGTAAACTATTAACAATAAATAACTTAAATTTACTGTTCTAAGAAGCTTGAAAAATCACAAAAATACTTGTATCTTGCACGTGAGTGGTTAATTTGCTTGAGTAACATCAAATACATATAACATTTCTAAAAAACAGTTTAACAAATTATAAATGATAAGTATAATGCAAAGTAAATGGAATGAATTAATTTAAATTTGTCACATGAAGTATATTAAAAAGAAAAAATCGTTACATCGAAATGAGAATTCTTGATAAAATAATAATTCAATGATATTGTTTCTCACTGCATGCATGAAGGAAAATGCTCCAAAAAAATGAATAAATAACTTTCAATGTCAATTAAAATGTGAGATTTTTACGAAATTGATTATTTTTCCAAAAATGTAAACTTTTTTTCAATAGAAGCTACTTTGACAAGTACATCACAGTTTATAACATCAACAAAACATTGATACAAGGTACAGGGGAATTGAAATACATATGCATTAAATACTCGTTAATTAGTATTGTTGAGCATAATCATTAGAAGGAAAAAAATGAAAGTGTCTAAAATCAATTAGCTTTTAGAAAATCAACAATATTTTTATAACTTCGTTAAAAAAATCAACCAAAGCAGTCAGGCCATGATTTTTATATCATGTTATATACCATATTTTCATATTCTCAATTGAAAAATGAATACTTCATTTTTTTACTTACTTTAAAAAAAAGGATGAAATTTTCCCATAAGACTACACTTTTTATTGCCCCTTTTTAATTTTATTTTTTACTACATTTTTCGTTTGAGTAATTTCTTTTCTTTTTTTCAACGAAAATATTTTGAGGCGAAAAGAAATAAAGCGATTTTGCAATTTGCTCTTGATATTGTGACAAGTCGGGAACACAATGGCTTGTATGTTAGTATCACTGCTTATATTACCATTTACTAAGTTGACGCAATCTGTGGAAATCAGTAAATGATGTTCTAAAGAACGGAAAATAAGCTCCATTTTCTTAAAAAAACCAAAAGTTAGCTCATTTACATAAAACATACAGTTTGGCTTATATTCCCGCAATGACAAAAGTTTGGCATACTCCAAGTCCTTTTTTTCCTTGGAACCTAAGGAGTTTATGCATAGGCTGCAGACTTTGTGGTAGTTGGCTATTCTTGTTACTACATAACCTGCAATACTATACAAACAGTTTAGTTCTGCGGTATCAAGCGATGATATACGTGTAGACAGTTTGTCCCACACACGTGGCAGCACAATTTGTGTAGGATTTGTTTCTTTTTTCTGTGGAAACTGAAGAAATCCTCCTAAAATATGACCTTCATCCCAATCATAACTTCCTTTGCATTTCTTTAAAAATTGAGAAACGCAAATCGTTTTGAGATGATTTTTGAACTGTAGTGACGTTGGTACTGCTTGTCGTGAGCGAATGAGGCTGAATAAATTTTCCACTGCATCTTGAGAAAATCTGGAAGTCAATAGAAAATTAAATTTTTTGTCTTCAAGAAATTTCTGTTGTAATTCCAGCACAGATGTAGTTGACAGGATAACTCCTGTCTGGATAGGTTTCCAGTAGGCTTTTTGGTTTTTACCCACTATTTTTAGCTCTCGAAAAAGCTTTATAATTCCTTCAAGGAATTGAATTGTCTCTGAGTAAACTTTTTTATTTTGTTTGCTCAGAGCCAATGCGTGACACCTAGACGACATCAAGTCGAACCACTTGTCAACTTGCTTCACAAACCATGCAGTGGTTAAAAGGTTTGGATCATTGTCCATTTCTGCCAAAAATTGTAATGCAGCACTTACATCATGACTTAATAGTGAAGCAGCTGGTGTTACCTTCATTTTGTCAAAATGCGTCAGATTAAGTGCATTTTCTTTTAATTTTGGTGCAAGCTTTAAATCATTTTTTCCCTGAAATTCTAATAATTTCTGAACGTGCTTGCTGTCTACGATACAGCTTGGCAGATTATGTTCTTCTTTAACAGATTCGGGAATAACAAAATGTTCGTTATTTAACAAAGCGGAGTGGATATTTTTTAGTAAATGTGGTGGATCTGCCAAAATCTGTATTGTATCAGACGGCCTGCAAGGATGAGGAATGGCGTTTTTGCACTGCAATCTGTTGCACGATATACCGAATGCCCTCCACATGCCCTGGTTACAAGACGACATGTCAGAAGTAATGCTATTGACTTTTAATCCAACATTTTCGGCCATTTTAATTATGTCAATAGTAATTTCCTTCATGCGTTCTCCTTCTGGCGCATCTCTGGTGTAGTGATAGGCGACGACCTGCTTCCACCGGTTGTAGATTCCAGCCAACATAAAAATTAAAACATGGTTCGCCATTTTGTCACTTTTTGGAAAAGTAGTTTTTCCGAAGTAAGAGCTAGAGGAAACTTCAGATTCAATGGCTTCTGTTATTGCCATTTCATCCAATAAAATGACACATTCCTTTTCAACCTCTCTGAAGGTTGTGACCTTAATTTTTAGCAACTCAAAAACATCAAGCAAAATTCCACATGGAAATTTTAAATTTTCCATGCGGCGCTGAAGGGTTCTAATGGACGGAAAAGGGAAATTCAGTTGGAGCAAACTCTCATAGCCCCGTGTGCCACAAGAAAATCTTAGGCCCAAAGCTACTTCTACGGTTTTACTGGACCATTTTGTGAAGTACATTTTTTTGTTTTTTTTTGCTTAGCGCTGTCAATTGGTCTGCATTGAATAAATCCCACAAATATTTCAGCTTTCCAGCATCAGATGATATTTTGCCTTTCTCGTACAAGCATTTTTCCAAACTCGAATTCAAAGCTTTTATTTTGATGTTTTGAGCAGTTATTATACTATTAGCCTCATTCAATGCATTTTGAAGATCTGAAATGCTTTTTTCTTTATCAGCAATAATTTGCTCTTTTTCGGAAATTATTTTTTCGAATTCCAGCTTTTGGAAATCTATTTCAGAAAGAGCTCTTTTATTGTTAGAATCTCTGTCAAACGGGGAGTTTCCTCTTTTTAGTAGTTGCATGACTGAATATCGTAGGAATAGCAGTTTTCTTTAAATTTCTTCTACCATCGGCTCCTACTATCCATTGATCGTCGTCAAAATGTTCCTATCGAAGAAAAAAAGAGGAATATGTATTGATGCTCTAAGGTTGTAACAAATTGATGCATTAAATTTGTTTTTTAAAAAATTATAGAATGAAAAAAGAAGTGACATTCATACCTCACAAAGATAGCTATTATTCGTTGCTTTCCAATGTTCTCTTTTTACTTTAGCTTCCCATAGGCTTCTTCGAGTTGGATCACGAGGAAAAACTTTCATTAAGAAACCTTGCTCGGATCTGTTAACGCAATCAACAGCAACACAGCCAGGCATCCTATAAAAGATATTCTCTGAATTAATTCCTTTCCTTTCTTTCTCATATATATATATATATATATATGTTTATGTACATAGAGGCGTCACTACAGGGGGCAGAGGGGGAGGATCACCCTGAGTAACAACCGTTTATTTTTGGGGGGGGGGGGGGGTTGACACCCAAAATAAGACAAAAAGTTTTTAAAAATACATATACTTGAATTAGAAAATTATACTGATGCTATTTCAACGTACCATAACCGAAAATAAATATAGCTTACTGAAAGTTACACCAAATAAATAAAAAATGTAACTCCTTAAGTTTTTTCCCCCACTACTGAAAATAATATAAACTACAAAACTGCAAATTTACACCACACAACGTGGTTTTTTGGAGGGGGAGGTGACACCACAAATTACCGCCCAAGATGACACTCAAGCTAGAAACGCCACTGATATGTATTTATACACATAAGCTGTAAAGTTACACTTTTGTTTTTGTTTGTTAGGAGCAATTAGAAATGAATCAATGTTACTTAACACTTAGAAAAACTTTTCCCCAGAACCTCTTTAAATGCCCAATACCCCCCCCCCCCCCCTCAGGCTATTCGAACTATTTTCAAGTAAAGCTTCCTTTTATATAAAAGGCTCCATGCTCCGTTTTAAAATGAAAAAAAAAATATCAAAGCTTGAAATAAAGATTGTACTAACTAAATTAGTCGTGCTATTAATTTTTAAATGATCTGAGTGAAATTTACTTTAATTTTATGTAAACATGCATACTAAAGCAATACTAAAGCAAGAGAAATGTTGCAACTATATTGCAACATTTCTCTTGTATCGATACTCTCCTGCATAATCTAGCTTTAATAAAGTGCTTAAGATTACTTTACAGACATTATAAAAAATATAAATCCTGAATAAAGTGCTTCTAAATTAAAAGTGTCTAACGACACTATGTAAACGTTTGAATTTCAAGTCTAGATAAAAGAATGTGGTTTTATTAACAATATATACCAACATAAGAAAATTGGTTCACAGAATACAAATAAAATGTGAAAATATTACTTTTAAAATATGAAAATGAGGAAAAATAAAGCATTACTCACAGAAATTAACTGTTAGCTAATTCTGGAAAGAAAAAAATCGCAAACAAAAAGAATTGTGATGGAGAAATGGTAGTATTAAAAATAACTATCATTATAATTAATCGACGGCAGATTAATCGTTTATCTACCAATTTGCATATCGCTAGTACAAGAATTATACTGCGAATCCAAAAATATTATAAGGTGAAATCCATTTATAAGAAGTGTTTTAACGGAAGTACAAAACAAATTTCGAAACGTCAATAGAGTACCATCCGTATTTCTTATATGAATATAAAGATCTAAAAAGAATTTGAAAAGAAAAAGCAAACGCTACTGAGTATGGTTGTCCTAATATCAATGTAGCCAAAAAACACGCCAAGCCTATCCGAATCCAGTATCCTAAGATTAATGAGTTATAATTAAATAAATATTTCAATTTGAGTGGTAAAAATAAGTACAATAAGTAGCATATACATTAATGAACTTCAAGTATAAAATAAAAAGTTAGTACATACCTGGTAATTTACATAAAAAACATTTTTCCGGGATCTTTCCAATTTCCTATGTTAAGTCTACGAGAGTTTCGTCAAGAAGCCCTGCGGCGGACGAGGGTTCTTCCCCTTTCCTCAGTGGGGAGTCCGTATGTCGTCACTCTGGTCCATTCAAGGCACGCTAGGAGAGACAGCTGTCCCCGGGCTCAAAGTCAAGGGGCGCCAATTTAACGTTAATTTATTATATTTTTGAATGCGAAAAGAAAATTATTTGAACTGAAGAGGTGTGAATATGGTCGACAAAAAAGTGGGAGCACCACAAATCATATCGAGAATGACCAATGTAGAACAGGAGTGTGTGGAAAACCAGACAAATAATTTTGCGAAGCCAAAGTGTCCCATTTTTCCCTTATAAGTGAATAGTCGCTATTAAAAATGAAAGTTAAAACGGCGGCTTTTTAGAGCTATTTATCATTTAGGAAGCATATTTTTTTTATAAATTCCCTTTAGGGGCGCCCCTAGGGGCATGGGGGGGGGGGGCGCAGAATCTTCAGTTGTTCCCGGGTGCTGAAAACCCTAGCTACGCCTCTGCATAAACTTAACTTACATAGACATTGTCAATTACTTAAGTCCGGCAAATCAGACACATTAGTTGAAAGTTCATTTATACCTAATTAATATGGGTTCTTATTGTTGATGATCTTCATTTTTTGAAATAAATCTTTGTTTAGCTTCATTATCAAGGCTTTTGCAATGTTCAGAAAACATTTTAAACGTAGGAAAAGGATAATGCAGTAATTTTGCATTTGCATCAACAGGCAACACACATTTGGATCGTGTCAAGCATAAGGGGCTCCTCCCCCTTAAAGTACGCATTATATATTGTTACAAATTTATTAAATAACATTTCTTTCTATTTTCATTCAATAAAAAACATGTGAAAAACATAGGATTCTTTTTTCAAATAGCATAAAAAATCTTTAAATTTAACAAACAAATAAATCTAATGCCTTAATTGCTTGACATTTTACCAAATATTACTGATAAATAATCACAGATACTAAAAAGACACTATATTTTTTATCAAAAACATTGTTCTGTTATGCATGAAATTGCTCACTAGCTAGTGTGCAAGTACATCATACAAAAGTGAGCGTAAAATTATCACTTGTCATACTTCATTTAAAATAACCAATAATGTGGGTAACGGTATTTTATGTGCAGTGGGAAATTTGTTCATTAGTGTATATTTTTTTGGTTAAGTCTAATTTTTACTTTAGGAAAAATGCATGGCTAATTAATTGGACATTTACAAAAAATACAAGATGAGCAAATGGATAAGAGGCCAAGGAAGGAAACACATCACAGGGATGCAGATGTATCAATAATGGTTAAAAGAAAGTATGAAGGCTTTTTGGGATAATTCTATTTTAGGTACTGAAAATGCTAAGCGTCTAAGACTTGAACATAGAACATAACAATGATTTGAGGCATTGATTTTGGAGACCAGCACTGGCGTCACAGCAGTCTAATTATTGAGGGGGACGACGCCAATTTTTGACTTGTCTTCCTAATTTTGCCAAACAGTAATTGAAACTCTTTATTATTTCAGCAATAGTATTTCCCATTTTTTCTATCGATACAAAGTGTGTTAACTATTTATTTATTTTGTAAACTTAATTTGCAACAAAAATTAGATGTGATCTAGAGAAATGAAATGTGTTTAGTAAACATTAATGTTAAAAATATTTATTCAAAAAATAAATAAATAAAATTAAAAAAAAGGTTTATTTTACTCTGTACAGAATCATTTTATATGGTTTGTAATTAATGAGGTGCTGACAGGGGTAAAAGCGTAGTGGTAAGGCTCAGGCCTCGTATGCCCAAGTTCGCAGGCTCAAACCTGGCCCAACTCAGCAGTGGATTTTCAAGGTGCATAAAATCGTCTGCCCCCTTGTCGTATGATTATGCGGAATGTAAAAGTTCGTTTAAGTACCCGTTTGGCATGGATATTCTCGGCTAAATTAAATTCCTAGTGCCGTTTGCATCAATGAGAGCTCAGGTGCCGCCATTTAGCGGGAAACTGCGCGTCAAAAATTGCGGCAATGGTACCTAGCTCATTGTGGTGCCGCTGAAAGAGTTGGTACCAATTTCTGGGAATGCACTAGGTCTGCAATGGTTGAGGACCAATACTGCAGCCCATTAGAAAGAAATAAAATAATTAATTATGCATACGGACTTATTTCATTTCTTTTCTGACCCAAAAATATTTCTTCCACTGTCTTTGGTAGAAATAAACTTTTTTCAGATAGTCGCCGTATCAACTTGATCGATGACATCTTGATGAACGAAACACATCTCAACGTGATTCAATCGCTTTTATGTCATTGTTGAGCGCAAATACAACTTTAGCTTTTTTACGCTCTGAAACTTCTTTCCGCCTCACAACTGGATGCTGGAGACACCAGCAAAAGTCGTACCAGAATTTCTATATTAGAGAATAAACGCCTAGATCCTGCTTCCATTTTTAGTAATGCTTTTCTAACATCATGGGCGCAAGTCATGTATTTAAACTCCTCTTTGAAAAGTGCAAGTCGAATCCTTAATTTTGAAAAATTAAATTCTGGGTAGTTTACTACTAACTCAAGATTCTCTTCATTTAGTAGCATCTTTTCTAATTCAAATTGTTTTTGAATTACCTTTGATTCAATATACGATTTTTTAGTCCGGCAATTGTCACATCAAGTATGTAAAAGAATTTAATGCGATAGTATTCTGCAAATGAAGAAAAATCGTGACCTACTGAAAGGCCATCAAACCGCTTAGGAGGTCTTTTTTTTTCTTGGCAATTTTAGGGGTTCTAGTCCAAGTTCCATTTTTTTGACACAGTCATCAAAAATGGTGGAAAATACAGCGTCGTTTCGCATCTTTTTCAAGTAATTAGCATCTGTTTGAACTGATTTGACCAGTCCAGCTACTGTACTTTTCCTCCTTTGGAAGGATGTGATCAACTCTGCAAATCAATGGTTTGTTTCCTCAAAACTAATCCCAGATAGTTGGAACCGTTTTCGAAAGCAGCTTAAGGACTGCTAGCGCCATCTTAAACGTCTTCAGCAAACTGACTCAACGTGTCCATAATTAAAGAATATTTTTTCAGTATTTCTTGAATTTGAGAGCTTCGATATATCCATCTTGTTTGACACAGAAGTCTAATTTTGCAAGTATTTCCAACGGGACATTCAGATTCATTTTCCAAAAGGCTCTGGAACAAGCCGTTTGTTTTTATTCTAGACAAAAACATTCATATTTGATTGGCTACTTCTAAAGAGGTTTTTACCACTGATGTGGAATTGCAACTCTTTCATTATTAAATTTGTGCAATGTGGCCCACATTGCACTAACATTGAACAAAATCTGCTAAAGGCTGTTTTTTACTCATTATAGATAGAGCACCTTTAATATGGCCACTCATATCGGCTGCTCCGTCTTATGTTGGTCCCGAAGATTTGCTATTGGAAGTTGAAGTTGAACAAGGGCGTCACATATAAGGGCAGGGCAGCTATAGCTTTTTCGTAAAATCCTATGAAACCTTCGGGTTTCATAAAATCCTAGAAAACTTTCACACCTACGTTAAAGTGAAGAAATAAGGAGTGCTGGGGTATTTGTTAAATATTAAAAAAAATATCGGGACCTTCCTCCTTCCTCCTTTTTGGCCTAGGCTGGGTAGGACCACTGGTATAAAGTGAAGCTCAGTTTGTGTTAAAAAAAAAGTGCATGTTTTTCATACTTATCATAAATAAAATGTTTCCCCAATTTGTAGAAATAAGGGCTCGTAACATATTTTACATGCACTGAAGACATTTCGAAACGCGTGTTTGCAATTTTTGTTGCACTACTTAATTACTCTTCATGTTTAACAAGTTTGCGACGGGAAGCGTATTTTCTCGGATTCCCATTGGTCCCATCACAAATGGACAATGACACAAGATTAAATTCCAGAATGTTCACATAAAAAATAAAGCAGTAGGACTTTTTGATTCAAAATCTATACGTGCATGGTCCCTCCCTTGTTTTGAATTTTAACATAAGCGCAGCCCCACTTTTTGATGCTTGTATATGTAAGCGCCCCAGCACCTTTTCCCAGAAACTTTCGTGTGAAAGGGGGAGACTGTCCCCTCTGCCAAATTATTGGGGGGGACGTGTTCCCGAATCCCCATAGGTCGTGACGCCCGTGAGACCACGATTACAGGGATATACATTACATCAATAAGTAATACACTACCACCCTGACTCAGTCGTTCCACCTGTTGGGTTTTAAAAAAACTAAATTTCTGGTTTTCTATGTTCCTTTAGATCACCTCTTTTTTTTTCAGAAGTGGAAAATTTTAAAGCATTTGATTATTTTAAAGAAAAGTTTCATTCTGCAAAATGTCTTAGTAGAAGTCATCTTCATAATTTACCAGCATTTTAAGACTAACAAATGTATTAAGGACCAACCAGACAGTGGAGGGCCTGATATTTCTGAGAATACTAAAAAGGATAAAAGGAAAGAATTTTTTAATATGGTTAGAGGGTTTTAGATGATTAGAAAATTCATATTTGAGCCATTAGACTTGAAAAAAAAAATGGTTAGACTATATTTAAGGGTGCCCTTTGATTTTCGCCAAGCTGGGTGTTGTTGCAAAGCTCCAAACACAGTAGTGTAGTCGAAGGGAGACGACGTCCCCTTACCTTTTTATTTTAATACAAGCGTCCCCTCAATCGTTTTACATTTTAACATTAGCGTTCGACACTTTTTGATTTCAATTGCTTATCTTCGTTTGTATTAAGCATCTCCCCAACTTTTTTTTCAGGACTACACCACTCTGTGTAAACAGAAATGGCGCCTAACAAAAATCGCCAATTTGGCAAAGGGTAGTAGCCTTAAGTATATTTTTACCAATAAAACACTGAAAGAAATGATGAATTTGCAAAGGTGTGTGGCTGCAGTATCTGCTTTACTTTATATTCTAGAAAATAGTGTCGAAATTACAGGATTAACTGGTATTCAACTGATACTTGATTTTAAAGCAAACTCCACTTAGATTCGTCTTTCCGAAATTATTAAAACAAGTATTCAAGTTGCTGAAATTAGACGCGTACCTCCCCCTGCAAGACCAACTCAAACAAAACCTGCCGTCTTTCAGCATTCCAAATTATTAAATGTTGTTCTAACATTGTCTTTGTCCTGCCTTGTAAAAAAAGCAGCTGCTTTACAGCAATACAAAAATATGTGCAAGCCTATGTTTACACTTGGTGGGATAATATCCTAAAAGTCGATCAAAGACGAATGCCGTAATAAGTAAAGGGCAAACATAATCAAAAGAGCATTGGGATTTTTCCCCTCCATTCTTTTCAATCAAAAAGTACAATTTGTATAAACATAGTTAAGTTACGATATAGAAATCAAAAGCATATACAATTAAAATGCGACATATGCATGTTTAAACAGTGTATCACTAAAGACATGCTATACAATACAAATGCATATGTCAGAGGAAAAAAAAACATGTTGCATAGAATACCATTCAACTAAACAGTTAAAAACAAATTCTAAAACATGTATTTGGGAAATTTAAAATGTCCAAAACGGTCTCTCTGACATGAAATATACTGCATCAGATTTCGGTGATTTAGACCAGGGTTTCTCAACGTTGGCCATATGGCCCCCCAGGGGGCCACAGAAAAATCTAGGGGGGCCATAGAAAGAAAATGAAATTTAGGGGAACCACAGACATCCTGAAGTGGGCCACGACATGTTTCCTAAGTAGCATTATAAATACAGCACTGAAAATTTCTCGAATAATTATACTTGGTGGTAATACTAAGATTAAAATACTACAAATGTTAGAAATAAAATTCCATTGATACCACATAAGTTTCCTTCATTCTCTTTACGAAACGTAAATCACTCAAATAGCGCCATATAGTCTCCAGACACATGCTTGTTTGAGCTGGAGACCTTGATGTATGCGTAATGTGACCAGACGTCCCGTTTTGAACGGGACTGTCCCTTTTTTTGATTACGAGTCCCGGTGTCCCCAAGATGATCACCGGGACGCAAAATTGTCCCGTTTCCGGAAACCGTGCAAAAATTGAAGAGCTGGCCGGACGGACGCCAGCGTTGTGCGGGAGACGCTTTCTGAAAAAGCCATTAATAGGTATCTGATGTGGAGCCCTTGTAGTCCACAATGCAATCAAGTCTGCTGCAGACAGGATGACCTTAGATTACGAAAGCATTATTGTGAAGATATATTCATTGTTTTTATATTTACACGATTCGAGTTGAAGCTTCGAGTTTTGCGCCGAAACTGAAACGGAATATTAGCAAATGCTCGGCTACAGCAAAACCAGATGGCTTGCTCTTATGCCTGCCTTGGAAAGGGTTTTAAAAATGTATTAAGTACCTAAGCTACTAAAGACCTACTTTTTGAGCATTGAAAAATGACCCCTGTTACTAAAAAACTTTTTTGAAGATCCCACATCAGAATTGTGGCATTATTTTTTACACGCTCAGTCAGGAAGTTTTCACCCAGCTGCATTGAAACTTGAAGGTCAGACTGTATCGGAAATTGAAGCTGCAAATGAAATCAATCAACTAAAAGACAATTTCATTTAGAAACAGACCAATCAGTTTCTTCCGTTTACAGTCCGTCAATTAATGGTGAAATCTAAAAATAATGGTACTGATATCGATGAAGAGTTTGTGACAAGGACGGCTACAGAATTTTATAAAACAAGCTGTGAATATCTGGAGCAGTGGACTTGCTTTCTTAACCAAAGAAATGGAGATATTTTATTGGGCAGATTTAAAAAAAGTACCCTCATGGGAAGATGTTCAAAAATCTCTGAATGTATTAATTAAAAGGGAATATATTGACTGTAATTAAGGTGCAGAAGTTTTTGACGAATTTGCATTAATTTCTAACTATATCACATCGCAGAAAGTAATCGAATGGAATAATCTGAAGTTTTCCATGGAAACTCGTTGGATGTAAGTATTCAAACACTTTTACACCAACAATCTTCAGCATGAAAACTTTTGTATTTTAATTGAATATATTTTATGTTTGCCTGCTACAAATGCTCCAGTAGAAAGAGTATTTTCTATGATGAACAAATTGTGGACATCTGAGAAAACCCAGCTTCAAATTCCAGTTCTAAAGGCGATTTTGATAACTAAGGTGAATATAAAAAAGCGTGCCAAGAGTTTTTTTCTTACTTAAAATCAACACCATCTGTACTAAAGCAAATTTGTTCCTCTGATAAATATAAATATAACTAAACATTTTGAATATATTTTTAAATTTGTAATAAAATAACAATTAAACAGTTAAAATAACAGTTTTTCTAAATAAATAACTTTAAAAAGTGCATTTTTTTTTATTGACTACCTGTTTAATTGACCAAAATAAACCAATGTCCCGTTTTGAGTCAAAAAATAAATGGTCACGTTATGTATGCGAGACATTCTGTCTACATTGTATTACAATACATGTTTAGTAGGGCTCGACCGATAGCATTTTTTGGCCGATGGGCCGATGCCGATTGTTGGCCGATGGTTCCAAGATCGGCCGATTGCCGATTATTCTCCTCTTCCATCAGGAAGAGAGAATAATCGGCGATCTATTCCATCCCGATGGAAAAAAAGTCGCTTTAAACCATTAAAACGTGTAGAATGTTTGTCAAAAATGTCATTTAAATCACTTATTTATCTTTATGTTCATAAAAACATAAATGCATAATTCAAGTACCGTAAAACTGTTTGGGGGAAGTTTACATAATAATTAAAACTAAAAGAATCACTCGGGATTTTAGTAAAGTAATTAAACTATTTGGATATTTAAAAAAAATAAAAAATTCTATATCAGAAGATTTTTAATTCTTTTGTCTTATCTTTGCAAAAAAACTCAACAACTATTGGATCCGGATCGGGGAAAATTCCCTTTCCTTCAACATTTTCTCTTAAAATCATGCACTGCAAATGCCTTTATTTTCTTATTTTTTTTCCATGGACAGGAATGCAGACTAACAAATAATGTGGGTTTGTATCTTTAACGAAATTGTCAACTCCCTCCTCTCATATTTTCATAATGTCCCCCGCCCCCGATTTTTTAAAAAAAAAAGCGGGAACGATTATATGTTTATTTTTCATTATAAAAGTTAGTTTAACTAAAAATAGCGCTTTTTCTAAAATAAAAATAAAATATTAAAAAATTTCGAACGCCCTGTTCATAACCAAGAAATACTGAATATTGCTTTAAAAACATAGACGTGAGATTTTTTTTGTCATTACAAATGAATGCTGGGTCCTAAGAACTAATCTTATTGGCTTTTTTTTTCCTTGCGAGTTGAAAATTACACTGAAATACTTGACATGTTCTTTATATTTCCATGAGCACAATGTAAGGTCCCCGAAATAAAAAAAATATTTTGAGCACGAGCAGTTTTCTGTTGACAAATAATCTTCTGAGAAACACGTGACCGGTTTATAAAAATTAAGATGTATTTCGCAAAATATATATCTATTTATATATACGTTGTCAATTTTTGAAATTAATGAAATTGTAGCATTTTTATTAAGCTATTATTCCACCCTGTCGCGAGAACTCGTTTTTTACGAATTAAATTCTTGACAATAGCAGGTCGAACTTGGACACATAAAATTTCGATCAATAAACATTAATACTGAAAAATTGATTGATATTTTTTATCAATATGTTCTATGTTGTAAACTAGCTATAAAATAACAAGAAATATTCTGAACTGATAACAGATGCAACGAGATTGTTGTACAATAACAGAACTGTCTACACGTAGCATCAAAGAAGAAACAAAGCAAAAAAAAGCCCTAAAAAAACGAAGTATAAACGGGGGAAAATTAAAATAATTATCGTATAAAAAAAGTTCAGATGTATTTTGAAAAAAAAAAAAAATACATTGATCAATCTTTGAAAATAAAGAAATTTTAGCAATTTTATTAAGATATTATTACATCCTGTCGCGCGTACTCGCATTTTGACAATTCAATTTTTAAAAATTGCAAGTCGAACTTGGACACATAAAATTTCGATCAATTAACATTTATACTGGATTTTTTTTCTTAGTTTTGACCAATCTTTTCTATGTTGTAAACTAAAAATGAATTAATGAGAATAACCGCACACTAAAAGCAGTATGCAACGAGATTGCTGCACAATTGCAGAAAAGCTGTAACACGCGGGATCGAAGAAGCAATAAAAAAAAAAAAAACGCTAAGAGAAAAAAAAGTTTACGCTGATAAAAATTAAAATTATTATCGTACTTTGATTGAGTTGACTTTGTATTGTTTACAGTTTCGGAATAATAAGAAACATGACAACTAAGAGCAGATGGTATAATATTATTGCACAATGACATCTAATGCACTATCATTATTAAACAAAAAACGGACAAAAATGAGGCAACTAACTTAGTGCGAAAAACAAATAGCACTCATAAGACGCCTCTATATTACTTTTACTTTAACATATTCTATTTCGCGAGCATTCTGTTCAAAGAGAAGTAATTTTAACAATGAAGGTTTTCCTGCAGCGATCGCTTTAACTATTTTTCCGAATTTATTATCAAATACTTTATAGAATGTCATTATTTTTGAGCTTTTTTAAACTGATGTGCTGCCTGTTATTGTATGAAGTAGAAATCTAGCTATGGAGAGAAAAAAGTTAACGAGAGAATGTTTTCTGGAAAGTTGTCCCTGCGAAAAACATCGGCCTTGCATCGGCTTTTAGATGTTTTTCAAGGCCGATGGGCCGATGTTTTTCTAAAGTTAACATCGGCCGCCGATGCCAATGGCCGATGGCAACTTTGTTGAACAATCGGCGCCGATGCATCGGTCGAGCCTTAATGTTTAGTTTCAGGAGTTGAAAAATAGATGGGGTGAAAGGTTATTATAGCATCTGCGCCAAGGCAAGTGACAAGTCTTATGGTCGTCGTTATGAGAAGCCAGTGTGGTTGAGTGAAAAATAATAATAATAAATTATATAACACACACAAAAAAAAAAAGATAAATAAAAGGACGAACTCTCTTTGCGATATTGAAAAAAAAGCAGTAGCATTTCTAATTTTGGATGAAATGTAAGCAAAATTCTTAGCTCCTTAATGAAGTTGCATTTTAAAATTGGTTTTTGTTCTTCCTTTTTTTCAATTACTTCTTTATTTTTCTTTCAGAATTATTATCGAACTTACCTTTAAGTTCTAAAAATTATGTACTTCCTGTAGTAACTTTTGACAGTATAAATTTTACCGCTAAAAAGACTCGTTTATTCAAGGTAAAAAGGCTTTCTCATAAAGAAAATTATTTCAAGCATTCATGTATTTATTATCAATTGTTGGTTGTTGCATTTGTATTACTTTTTGTGAATCTAAAACTGTCAACCTTAAAATTTTTCCAAAATACGTAAATATATAATTTTTTATACTCTGGAATTGCTCCGATTTTACTACAGCACATAATGAATATTTACATAACAAGTCACTTATTAATTTATCTGTGCAAAATATTTTCATAAATTAATTAAAAACTTTATACTTTTCAAATGGAGAAGAATTAAATTGTCATGTGACCAATGTGTCACTCAAGATTTTGAATACGGTCAATAGTTTTCTTTTTTTCATAAAGTGACACGTTTCTACTAATTCATTTGATAGGCGATTTCTTTGGATTGCAAAACGTTATTGTAATGCAAATGAATATTTATATCTTATTTTTTACTTAGTGTATCTTTAAATATAGATCAAAATTAGAGCTGGCATGTCGACTTTTTACATTAATTCCCAGCATTATTTCCTATATGGTAAGCTCAATTCAATCCTAAGCAAATATTTTAATCTGCAGAGTGATTGCTAAGAGCTACTTCCCAGACAACCACCTATCTCCACACTACAGCCTGTAGATATCCAACGGATTACGAGTTGGATATGAAGCTTATCCTGTGGACATCTCTGGCATGTCCAACTGATCCAGGAATATCCAGAAGTGGTAGAAAAGTTTGCAACGTTTGGATGTCCTATGCACGTCTGGATATTCAGACGTGCATAGGACAGGCTAGAGATAAGCAGGGGAGGTTTTGGAAGGCTCACAGATATCCTGTGGATATCTCTTTCCTGTCCATAAGATATCATATCCAGATATCTTCTAGCTATCCTGTAACTGTTAAATAGATGTGTATTTTAAATCTTCTAGATGTATTTGAGATATCCACTGGATATGATCTGGATATAATGTTTGTTTTATATTTTTAAGCTGTAAAGAGGTTTAAAAATTGCAACTTTTTGTATTAATAAAATTAATTAATTATGAATACCTTATTTTACAGGCTGAATGCAGTTTTATAGGACGTTTTTACATACATAATTATGAGTGAAATTTGTTTACTCATAATTAGGAATAAAATAACTACAATAAACCAGTAAAAATATTGATATTTATAAATAATTTTTATTTATACAAAAATTGCAATTTTTAAACTATTAAATTTTACAGGTTTAAAATAGAAAATAATAATAATGCTTCATTAATATTAGTAAAGTTAATTATTATTTTTAAATATTAAAAATTATAATTTAATAGAAGTTTTTTTCAAATCTATATATTTTCCAACTTATAAGGTTCTTTCTCAGACCTGCAATAAGACTTTTTTCTCTTTTTTACTACTAAAAAAGAATCACTAATTGGCTGTATTGTTGATAATTGGACAACTTTTATAGTAGCTATAAAAGAGTAATACTAAATGAAACTTATAAAACCTTGAACATGCTGGTAGATTTTTTTCATTTGAACATGTGCAATTTTTGATAAACATAGTTCTCTCAACAATTCACAAACCTGTAAATTGAAAAACTTAAGGCATCTAAAAGAAAGAGATAAAGAAAGAAACCATCACAGTCTGTTCCAGAGTGTATTTGATATGTACACAACTCAGTAGCGTAGCCAGGATTCTCCAATGGGGGGGGGGGGGGGTATTGGTTTTCAAAGTTGGTGGTTGTGTGGAGGGGTAGCTATATTTCCATACACAAAATCTATTCAGTGGATAGGAAGGGGATGAGTATATATATATACATGGATACATAATGTAAATAGGATTAAAAAAATTATAGTACATAGCCACAAATCTTTGTTAAACGTTAAACATAGCTTACTATAAAAAAATTCAGATGAAGCATTGTCAGCACGTAACATACGGATAAACAAATAAAAACATCAGTGGAAAAACAATGAAAGAATGCATTAAGCACACATAATGTAATTCAAAACTGCATGCTTTCCCCGCTTAAATTACAACTGAAAATCTAGCCTTCTTGGCCTTGTGCTAGAAGCTCTAAGTACTTCTGATGCTGTGATATTTATGTCCCGGTGAATGTTTAGCATTGCTAGTCCATTTAGCCGATTTTCGCCAGTTGTGTTTCTCAGGTAACTTTTCAAAGTTGAAAACGAGCGTTCATTTGTTGCAGTCGTGACTGGGAGGGTAGCAAATATCTTGAGCAAAGAGTATATGGCAGGTATCCTGCGTTTATTACACATTTTGAGAGCATGAAGAGCACTTTTAGGTTTGTTTTTTGATGGTAAGAGACTATACCACACTGACATTTCTCCTAAGGCAGTGGTTTCAGAACATTCTACGTCACTTTGGTAAATCTGTTTTAACATGACTAATCTTTTTTTATCTGAATCAGTAGGCTTGCTTTGATCTTCGCATGGCAATAAACACATGAAGGATTCCAGAACTGCCTTGTGTGCTGTAAAGCGATCGCGCAATTGGGTGAGAAAACTGTCCAGAAAAGGAATAAATACACATAATCTAAAATAGACCTTCGCATCCGAAGTATTGATGTTGCACCTTTGTGTCTGGCGTTTTGCTATTCTAGGAATACATATTTGTGTTTCCAATAGAGAAGCCTTTTCTTTTGCCCTATTGAAAATATCTTCAAATTCTTTCTCTGAATTTTCACGCAATGAAGATAATGTTTCTTCTAGTATTTCCGCATAGCGGAAAGCCTCTGCCAAATCTATTTGCTCTTCCTGAAAACAGCGGCTCAAAGGTGCACTGAAGCTAAACACTGTGCTCAATACGTGCGAACAACTTAAAAATTCCGAATTTTGCATCGCACAAAGTAGTTGGTGGTCATTTGACGATGCTTCACGGTCATTCCACAATGAAATGCTATCCAATGCATAAACGATGGCGTCAAAAAGCTCCAAAACACAGATATTGAGTCGTGTCTTTCCACCCATCTTGTTGGACATAATGACTTGAGGCGTGTTTTATCACTTTCTGGTACTTTTGTTTTAATGAACTCTTTCAGCACGTGTAACTGTTTAGGGTATTTAAAAAATACAGAAATACTTCCAACGGTACCCATGCAGTTTCCTATTCCTTGAATGGAACAAGCGTCTGTAATAGCAAGATTTAAAGTGTGGGAGCTGCAATGCATATACAGAGCCAAGGGGTAGTTTTCCTTTATAGCGGCTTGCACACCATTAAACTTACCGCTCATTGCTGCTGCGCCGTCATATCCTTGACCTCTTAAGTATTTCAAGTTAATGCCTATTTTCTCTAACACTTCCAAAATTTTCGATGCTAATCCTCTCCCAGTGGTGTCACTTACTGGAACAAATTGCAAAAAGTCCTCACGGATGTTTTTTGTGCTCTCGTCAAAATATCGAGCACAAATTGACATCTGTTCAACTCCTGCTATGTCAGTAGTCTCATCGGCTAACACTGTAAAGCACTGCGCACTGTTTACCCTGCACACCACTTCTTTTAAAATTATGTCATTACACACACTGATTATTTCATTTTGTGTGTGGGACTTTGTACATAGCATTTAAATTGCTCATCTGAAGGTGCTTTGTTAAATCACTGTCGCTAGATTTTGCTCGAAATCGCAGCAAGGTGCGACAATTACCTTCATTTTCCACCGGTTCCGAATTTACATCTATAGGTTCATGGTCCCGATGACCTCTCAGAGGTAAGCCTTGACGCCCACACAGGATGATTGTTTCGATAATTGGAGCAACTTTTTTTCTGTTTTCCTCAACTTGTTTTTTAACATCCAAATCTATTTTTAAATTAATTGGTTCCTGTCTTTTCACAACTACATTTTCAAATTCTGCCGCTCGTACGACACAACGCTTGTGATGTTCGGTGTTTTCATGGTTATTAAATTCTTCAACAGCATCTTTCCATTTATTGAACTTGGATTTTACAAGTTTACCTAATGGTTGATGCCCAACTCCAGCTCCCTCTAAAGAAAACAAAACGCAATATCTGCAAAAGGCGCCATCTTCACTTTGTGAATAGGATAACCATTTCCATCTATTTAACCAATTAAATTGGAACTTTAGATTTATTTTGCCACTAGCAGGAAATTTGAAGTTAATGTCTGGAGTAAATACTTCCGTCAGGAAAATCCATCTTGTGTCCAAATCCAGCTATTGAAAAAGATACATTTTACATTACAATTACATAATATTGTTTGCCATATATGTAACTTATTTTGTTATTAAGATTTTCATAAATAATGCTGTCGTAAAGTTCTTTCTACATTCATCACCAGAACAGAACTGTATAGCTCTCAAACTTTTTTAATGCTTTTTTGTTTGGTCAGTTAAGGAAACGATAAGTGTGGTAATTTTTTGCTTTATCACCAAACCCGGTACCTCGTGGGGGACGAACGCTGGCGGCTGTTTCAGGGGGCGTATGCTAAAAAAATTTAAATCCAAATGCTATTTAAAAGCAAGGTTGCTATTTTGTTTACATTTTGCAAAAAGTCGGGCCACCAGAAGAATATGAAGAAAAGGGAAGAAATCGGCAAAATGAAAATTCGTTGATTTTCCATATATTTGACACATAAAATTCTTACGATGATGTAATAGAATTATGTATTTATTATTTATTATTAATAAAAAAATTTTAGTAATCACCTAATTAAAATTAACTGATTTTTAGTCACAATTTAATGAATACACAATAAATGTAATTTCTTGTTAGTAACTTTTTTGGAGAATGTTTTGCTATAAACGTAATGAAATGAAACAAAGTATATAAGATGTTGAATATTGTTTGCATTACTATTTTACATCGTAATTGATAAGTATTTCATTTCGACCTTGTATGTATTTCTGGTGCAATCATCATAATCTTTATGACAGAATGAGGAGAAATCAAAGAATACAGTGGTGCTTGGCATGTCATCTCTTTTTTATTACGTAGCCTAGCAAGCCTAATATATTTTTTACCGACTTTCAAACATAAACCAAAACTAAACTTAATAAATTTAGTTTAAAAATATCCAAAAATTGGTAATGAATATAAATGTGTAAATTCTAAAGGTAAACAATTCACTTCTGAAGCATTTGATGACTATTAAATGTTTTACAATCTTTATCTTCATTGAATGGTATTATTTCATATTATGCAGCTAAGCCATTGCGGTTTAATCTATTTATTATTAATCCTTTCGTATTTTGCGTTTAATTTTTTTAACTAAAATTTTAATCATTATACTTTTAATTGATGTCTCTCTATAGTATATTGAGTCGATACTGAACTGATTTACTGAATATTTTTATGCGATGCATTAATGTGACTAAAGATCGTATCCTGAATTTTTTTCGGACATTACAGGTAAAAAAATACATTTAAAACAGTTTCGAGTAGGGATTTATACTACGTTAAGAAAAATTCGGGGAGGGGGCTCTCCCTCTCCCTTCCTTCTGGATACGGCCTCGGCTGACTACAATAACAAGTTTCATTTCAATGTAACTTTTTTCTTTCTTTTTTTAAATAAGGTTTGATGCAGTCAAACGTTTTGCGTTAATTTTGTGCACAGATTTTATCAATTGACAGTAGACCTGCCGTATGACAGATGAGCATGTTAAAATTTATTGAAAATATCAATTGGTACAAAACAAATATAAAACATAAAATTTGATCAATATTAAATTTTCAAAACTTGATTTTGATATAGTTATTTTATTAACATGTTCTTAATGAAGCTAGAGCGGAGGTTCCCAACCTTTCCCTTCTCTCGCTCACGATCCCGTTTTCAACAATTAAGCAACCCGTGACCCCATGTACACATATATACACACATACATAATATTTTTACTCACTTTTACACAAATATGTTAGCACAAAAACAAAGCATAGTATTTTGGGGTTTAACCTCACTGTAAATTTGTTTATTTCACAATGTACGTCTGAATATAAATAAACAAATTTACAGGGGTGGTTACATAGAAAGGCTGCATTTTCATGAAATTCTGCGATAAATAAAAGCTTGTCATTTCATCTTGATGATCTTTACCTGACATACTACATACTTTGCTGTTGTCAATTTTAACTTTATTTTGATCGCCACGGTAATGACATTTATTGTTATGGGGAAGTATTACGGCAGTCTGATCCTAAAAATTTTATTAATGTAATAGTTTTGAAATAATGTGTATTTTAAAACTACAACCATTGTCGTTATCTCAAAGAGAATGCCTCATGACCCTATTTGTGGTCGCGATTTATGTATTGAGAAACCATGAGCTAGAGGAGCTGAACTTTAACTTATTTTTCATTGTTATTATTTTTATTTATTTATTTATGTATTTTGTATACATATATATATTTCCACTCAAAGTATTAAATGTAAGAGTATTCAATGTGAGATAATTAATCTACAAGTTCCTTGAATAGGAAAAACCATTTATTTACATTTAACTCTTATTATTGTTGTTATTAAACTCTGCATTTTTTAATATTGATTGTCAATTTAACAGAGAAAAGAAAAAAAGTTAACAAAATGGATAAAATGATATTTCAAAAAATCTTTCTAATTAACTAAAAACAAGCATGCACTGCACTGTCTACATATTTACATAAATTATTCTACATAACTAATATCAAGGCAACTGGTATGAACGAGCAAGTGAAGAACCCGGCAATTTACTCGGAAAAAGTTTCAATAATAGTCTTCTGAAATCGCGTTTTTTTTTTATAAGTTTAAAAAAAAAATAAATAATAATAATTTTATTGAAGTTTTAAATAATACCGATTGTGACAGGGTGTGATATTTCATAGAGATATTCTTATTTCAGAATACAATTTTGTTTAAACGTAATAGTGGTTCGTAAGCCTTGCAAATGCATTGACGGCGTCAATATTGATAATTGCAATATTGTTAAAAGATTGCATATATATTTTCATGACAATATTTACGTGACAAAACACAGACAAAATTTTATTTTGTTTAAAATGTAAATATTGATGCAATCTTGCCTCATTCATCTTTCCTGAATGTTGTCACAATAAATGTTAAAAAAGCACAGTTGATATAATATTGAGACAATATTGTCACCCACAAGACATCTGAGAACCAATCAGATATGATTGAGGGGACGTTCGTCGTAACTGCGCATGCGTTTTAATACGGTGCACTTCCTTTTAGCCGCAGCGCGCAGCGTATCGACACAGAAGAGGGATCGCCTTGCCTCGTGTTTTGCGTTAGAGTTAAACGCAAGGAAAGCATCACAATGTATTTCCGCAATTATAAAGTGACGTGATTATTTCAGAATATAATAATGAAAAAAAACTGCGTGGTTCCATTTTGAAAAATTTCCAGTGCTTTTTATAAATACTCAAGCAAGGTATGTTACTTTTAGAGTTCCTTTTGAAATATAAATCAAAGCATCATCTGAATTTGAATATGTTCATAAAGTCTTGAGAATGAAAACAAATTTAAATTTAAAAAGTTAATTCACGCATTAATTGCATTTTCCTTTGTTATATGCACATTCTATACTTAATTTATTGAATTATATGCCCCCACACTTAGAACACTATATAGTGATCAAGCTATTGTTTTATGGAACATTATTGTTGTATTGTTTCACGAAGAAAGAAAAAATGCAATATAATTCAGTTAACCAATTTAAGAATCTTTCTATGTGTTGCAGAGAGTGTAATTAATGTGTGAATAAACTTTTTGAATTTAAATTTTTTTTCATTCTTACATCATTATGTATATCCAGTTACATTTCATTCAAAATCAGATGATAATTTAATTTATATTTTAAAAGGAGCTCTTAAATATACCTTGTCTAAATATTTTTCAGGGATTGTTTTGACAATGTACATTGTCATGACAAATATAACAAGTTGGATGCAATACTGCAAAAAAACACATACATTGCCTAAATATTTATAAGGGATTGTTGCGACAATGTACATTGTCTTAACAAGTTGGAAGCAATATTGCAAAAAAAAAAAAACCATACATTGCCTAAATATTTATAAAGGGTTGCCTTGTCAATAAATTTTGTCATATCAAGGTGTATGCAATATTTCAAGCATAAACTACCTTGCAAGGATATTACAGGCTGGTTGACGTGTCAATGTTCTTTGTCAGGACAAGATTTATGCAATGTTTTCATTTCAACCTATCTTGCCAGGACATTGATTTTCTCTTGCATACACATTGACGTAAATATTGTGGAAATCCGCTGACAATCAACGGGGAGTAACATGTGAAGATTTTGGCAATCTTCATGCAATACTTCTGTATTGGCGTGAAAATCTTTATGCAATCTTGCTACAATTTATTTTGCTAGCTGGGTGTTCGTTTCTCTGTCAGTAAGCCCCTGAGACCTGTCGATAACTTTAACGAGATTCGACGCCTCATGCTTTTCGAAATTTGCACATAATATAAAAAATAATAGTACATATAATATAAATAATAATAATAAAAATAAAAATTGAAATACAAAATGTGGGGTTTCGTCCATTCCAATCCTAAGACTAAATTTTGTATTTAAATTTTTATTTTTTATGCTTGTGTTAAAGATTTTCTGGCCTATACTGCTGTTGGCTCTAGTGTGTTTTTGTTTGGGATATGTGAGGTGCTCTGCATCGCTCATTCGTTGAGACAAACCAACACTGATGAGTCCTTGACTCAATCTCAAAACTTAAATAAAAAAAATTTTTGTTTGTAAACCTTTCAAAAATATTTTACTGCATTTCAGTTACAAATTGCATTACTTAAATTTTTGCTGCTTTACGCATGTTTAAGTGATAAGTGTTTATTTTTCCGTTTTAACTTTCTTTCAAATTGGTCTTCCTATGCATAAATACATAAATATAATATATATATATATATATATTATTGAGAGAGAGGGGGTGATATGGCAACAGCAGTACATCGCCAAAATATGTATCATTTTATCTGCAAGTTGTGCATACATTTTTAAGAAGAGAAAATGGTCTCAAACTCGCAAATTATTAAAAAACACATATTTATATATTACCTTTTCTGGTTTTGAAGCAACATTTGCAATGTCATTTGCATATTCACTACTAGAAGACTTTGGAGAAAGCTGCGATTCTAGTGGAATTGTGGCAAACTTGTAGTGATGAACAGGAACGCAGCTCAGAATTAGACGGTTCTCCAGTTTCGGTTTCTCGTTCTGTTTCTTCCCGTTTACTCTTTTTTTAAAAAAAGTTATCCAGCCTAACCTGCCTTTTTTTATTACTCATTATGAAATCACAATTTTTCAAACATGGAGATTCAAGAACAGCAGTCGTAAGAAAACTGACAAACGCAAACGAGTTTTTTTGGCAAGTCCTTCCACCATTACCACCACTGTAAAGATGGGTTTCCAGAAACGGGTACTTATGGCCAGAAAATTGTTTTTAGAATGTTTTTATTTTACACGGCAGTTTTCCCCCTCATTCGTTACATCAGATTGCTTTCTTTAGTTCATATAAAATCCTTTAAGAGAAATACTGTTTACTTTAATTATCATTATTATTTTATTGTTTATCATAAGCATTCGTTTTAAAGCGGACTGAAAAACGTCCTCAAAACGTTTTCAATTTTTTTGGTACCACCCATACAACCAATGTCATCCAATTACCATCCAGAATACAGCCATTTCATCCATATGACGTCTTGCGGCCAAGAAAGACGTCAATATGAGGTCGAATCAGAACATCAACTGGAATAAACCATGATGGATGTCAACATTACGTCTTTTCTGCACGTAAAAGGGATGAGCCAGTTTTTGTCCCTTTTTGATATGTTTTTGATGTACTTTTAAGCTCTATTCAGGGACAAAAGCGATAGCAGCGCTACACTTTCATGCAAAGCATCAAGAATCAAGAAATCGGATCGGATCGGACGCCATTTTGTGCTTTGCTTGATATGTAGATGACAACGTACGATTTGGGTTCAGCATTAGTTTTAGTTGTGTGAAATGTAAGTAAATTAACTTTTTTTCAGACTTATGTGCTTCACTTTTCTATTTTTTTAATATACAATGGGATATTTTCACGCCGAGAAGAAAATACCGTGGCAGCTGCTGTGTACTACGCACGTGCTAATATTACTTGAAAATTGGAAACGTGGTTCTTGCTGTGAAAATCATCGATCATTTATCCTAAGTTACCGAAGAAATGAAAGAAGATGAAGAAAATGTTTGAAGCTTCTAGTTGCACAGTAAGTTATTTCATCATTAATCGGTGCATTTTAGTCGTAATGTTCATAAATTTTTCTCGAACGCAAGTCAAGTATAGTATAATATGCTGTTTTTAATAATTCATGTGTGATATAGTTCTTTTATTTCTATTTAAAAGATGAAGTAATTGAAATTTTTAATAATTATCACTTCTTTAAAAAATTAGTTTATTTATAAGTTAAATTTTTCTCATTGGTAGGATTACTAACTAATATTACAATTTTTTAAAATCATATGTTGATTATTAGTTTAAATATAGCAATAAATCAACTTTTTATTGCTGAACATCTTACTGATCTATTTTTTAAAAATTATACGTTGATTATTAGTTTAAATACTTATAGCAATAAATCAATTTTTAATTGCTGAACATCTTATTTTGCTGTATGTTCAATTAATTTATTCATTTTCCACATATCCACAATTAGTTTAATGTTCATCCCCCCCCCCCCCCCCGACAAAGCGTAACGCTCTAATACATATTTTCAAAGAACATTCAATTTGGAGAAAAGTATCCTTTTCTATTTAATTTTAATGTGTTCCATTTGCTACTGAAAATGTCTTATTTTTAAATAGCAATGTAAAGCCTTAAAGTCATACTTAAGATTGTTAAATATACAATGGTTTTGTACTGTAATTTTATTTTCTTGCCAATTTTCAGAAGAAAGAGCATTTATAAATGAACAAATTTCCTTCTTACTTCTTTTACATCACTAATTGGATCATTTGCTCAGAGTCAGAGTTTGCTATTAAAATTCTCCCCTGTGAATGATCTTGTTGGTAGAAAAATTGGTAAGAATGGATTGGAATTTATAAAAGCATTAGTTTAATAACAATCGAGGAATATGGCTCTAACATAGGTATAGTATTATTTTTGCTTCAACATTAATTCTGTTTAAAATTGAATAGCAGCAACAAATATTTTGTTGTTCACAAGGGTAGAAATATTAATTTATTTCGTAGTTTTGTGCTCAAGAATAATAATACAAGTAAATATATAATGAGGTCCTATTCAATGAAATATTCGACGTCTGCTTTACGCTCTCAGTGCACGTCCGATCGATCTCCATTCTACGTCAAATGCACGTCCTATGGGTGGTCGCTGGTGTAACAAAAGAAGTCGAAAATACGTTCTATGTACAGCCGCTGCACATAAACTGCACATCCATGGACGAGCCAACTAGGTTCAGAATACGTCACATGGATATAAATTGAAAGAGTTTGGCTGTATGGGCAGTGATTTTTCCTTTAATAACGCAGAAGTTTCTAGCAGTAAAAGTTTCAAATTTTTAAAATCAGTTATTAGAACCATATTTAGTTCATTTCTATGAAAGGGTGCCCAAAAGTTAAAAACATATATTTTCAAAGGCAGAAAACTACTTATCCATTAAAAATCAAACGGAGAAAATTGGTTGCTACCCATTTGTACGCTCCTGTTTATAAATATGACATAATATTCCTGAAATTAAAAGCAA
Organism: Octonoba sinensis; assembly: GCA_038502835.1. Classification (NCBI taxonomy): domain Eukaryota; kingdom Metazoa; phylum Arthropoda; class Arachnida; order Araneae; family Uloboridae; genus Octonoba; species Octonoba sinensis. Next base: position 82,463,926 of record CM076605.1, on the reverse strand, counting down.
TTTTTATTCAAAATGAAAGAAATGAATAGTTAGGGTTCCAACAACTTATATGACGAATTGTAGTAATGTTAACGTAAATAATTATTCATTTCAACTTTTCCTAGGTCAGAAGGGTTATCATCAGTTTTAGCTCTGAAAAGTTTTTTTTTTTTTTCAATTAGCCAACTGAGCCAAGTTTGTCACAGAACGATAGAATACTGACAGCAGGGTGGGGGAGGGGGCTTGCTATTTGCGATTTTGTGAGACAGTTGCATTTGCTGCAACCCTGATGGCGTTCTTCAGATGGGAATATGTCTGTCTGTCAGAATTCAAGACGGGCAGACAGATTCTCCACCTCCCAAGGCAGAACCTGATAGTATTGTTCGATTGCTCTATCGACTTGTACGAGAAACAAGAAGCAACTGTTTACTTTTGTGCCTTTTCGGAGAGAGGGCGACACATTGTCCTTCAATACCCTTCAGGCTCACGGACGCATGAGGTGCTCGACTTTCAGCTAATCTCTAATAATGAATAGGCCTTCCACGTAAGAACCCCACATACCCCTCGGGTAGCGAAAAGACACAATTCCAGGGAAAAGAAATGCTGAAAAACAAATTGTCAATTTTCTAGGGAAATGCTGAAAGGGGCAACTGCTGGCAATCCATCCTTAAAGGACAAGGGAAGCTTTTCGAGATGGGAGGGGTTCTGACCCCCCCCCCCCCCTCGCTACGCCACTGATACAACTGCTTTAAGTATTGAAAGATTTATACATAATTAAGTAAAATCATGTACACATTTATATCATGTAAATAGATTAAGATTTTTTTTTTTTTTTTTTCAATTTTCATGTAATAAATATGTCAGTTATATCATGGATAAAGTTACCTTTTTAAATAATTAATATAAACTTTTGCAAGCCAACTTGTGCAAGTTTAATGTAAACATTTACACTTACTGATATAGTATACAGAAGTACATTTTGATTTATCTGTACTCTTTTTAATTAAAATTAACAAAATTTACTGGAATTAAAATATAATTCGTGTAACTTTTAACAACAATGCATTTTTTTGGAGAAATGAATGCAAAAAGGTCATATACACAACTTTATTTACATTTTGAAAACATACATGATTTTTTCATAAAAACACACATTTTTACATGATTTTGAACTGTTGTAGATGTTTCATCAGCAAAACTTTCTTGGCAGTGTGATTTCTGCAGCAGAACTCCCAGAAAGCCTCGCCTAAAAAAACTCTCGAGGAAAAAAAAGATTGAAATTTACAAGTGCAGATGATACAAAGGATATAAAAATGGGCTTAAAAAATATGAACATAAAACTTAGATTTTACATGTAACTAATTATTGTTCATGGAAAAGAAAAGACGTGCTTTTTGAAATTAAACAATATTCATAATTGGATAACCGTTTGAGTACTGAAGAACTTTTTGTATATGAGCTAAGTGTGGAATAAATGTGTAGTTATTTCATTTCAGTATACAGTGAAATTCCATTGCAACCCACTCCAAGGGACCAGGAAAATGCATTGTTGAAAAAAAAGTTTTTTAATAACATAATATACATTATCATATTGGGCTTTAAAATGGAACTAAAAATTTATATCAGAATCTGGAAGTGTCAGCCGTCTTTCAGGATGACCCCTAGTGCCATAATGACAAAGGTCGATCAGTAACAAAATTATTCTTGAAAGTTGGACAGTACCAAAATTTGGTACAATATTTCCTCATGCCATTTTCAACAACAATATACTAGACATTTCATTTTGAATTGTTTTAATGGAAATTTTGTTGTAACAGTATTCGCTGTAACGAGATTTTACTCTCTATATATTGGAAAACAAGAGAAATTATTATAAATCGACTCTAATTATTATTTAGAAATAATGTTTACCAACAAAAATAAAAAAAAAAAACAATTAAAAAAATGTAAATTATATGAATATAACTGGTCTCAATTAATGCGCAAATATAAAACTTAGATATTACATGTAACTAACTACTGTTCATGTTTATGAAAAAGAAAAGACATGATTTACGAAATTAAACAATTTTCATTTATTGGTTAACTGTTTGAGTACTGAAGAACTTTTTGTATATACTATAAACTAAGTGTAAAATAAATGTATAGTTATTTCACTTATATACAGTAAAACCCGCTTACGAAGTTTTCCAGAGGACCAAGAGCAAAACACTTCTACTGTTACTTTATATTATAACCTTTCCTTATAAACAGGAGCATTTATTTTTAGAAGCTGTGTTTTCATCTTGGCGTTAACAAGTATTTGTGTTTTAAAACAGAGACACATTTCTAAGGTTTTATTAATCAAAGAGTTTAACTAATGTGACTAAGTGATTTATCAAAATCTTTAACGGTTGTTATATATAAACTACCACAAATTGAAAAAATCCACAATTTTTTCTATTGGTTTTAAGGTATGAAGCTTTTTTGACATATTTCTAGTTTCTTTCATAACTTTTTTATTCATAATTTTTCCGTAGTTCATTTTTAAAATATCAAAATAGTGTATAGCACTTGATTATTGCGCTTTAAAAAACCAAAAGAATGAAAGAAACAAAAACCATTGTTAAATATGCATCTTGCAATTTCCTGTTCGTTCAACATTATTTCTTGCCATTTATTTTCTTCGTTTTTATTTATTGTAATTACAGTGAACTCTCTCTATTCTGAACACTCATGGGGCCGAACAAAAGTGTTCAGATTACGGGGGTGTTCATTATAGAGGGAGAACCAGCAAAACACATATTTATTGAATTTATCGACTGTACTGAGTACTTAGCCTGGTTAGCCATGCCAGTTACCGAGATGGAGTTGCTGAATTTAGATTTGGCGGCTATTGCAATGTCAAACTAAACTCAGTCGGACCTGTGCTCTTACACCTCATTGTTTTTTTTTAATTTAAAAAGTTTTACTTAATGATAAACAAACAAACAAAAAAGGGAATTGCAATAATAATAATAAAAATACATCACAGTTTTTACCTAAAAAAATGTGTAATTTTACTTTGTTTTTGCATTGTGTATGCACGTGCAGTGTACATATTATCAAGTTGTTTCAAAAGTGGAAATGCTTCCTGATGATGTTCAGCTGCATAATTCAGAAGGTCTTGAATCCCTTGGCCATATTGTTTGAACGTTATTGCACTTCTTGTTTCTTCAGCTTCGTCCGCTTCTTCTTCACTATCCTCGTCCTCTTCAATGGTGATATTGCAACAAACTGGAAGGTGTCCATCGGCTTCTAGATAAGCACTTGGCTCCATTTCCGTATGTAGCTCCTGAAGAATTGACTGCAAGTCACTTAAAGCTGTTGTTTCTTGGTCATCAATTCGTGTTTGTTTGTCTACACGTGGAAATCCAGCTCGGTAAAAGCATTTCTGTATAGTGTGGGGGGTTACGTCATTCCAGGCCATTGATGTCCAGTGGACAGCATCCATGACATTGACTTTCTTAGTCAGTTCGCTTGCTGAATTTGCATCTTCCATTGCAAGAGACATTTTCTTTAGAAAAAAAAATCTATAGTGGGCTTTAAAAGTTTTTATAACTCCCTGATCCAATGGTTGTATTCTAGATGTGCAGTTTGGTGGCAGGAACTTCAGGCTCACGTTGCAAAGAGTTACATTTTTGTGTGATGCATTATCCACGAAAAGGAGAATTTTTCTCCCTTCTCTCTTCATCCTCTCGTTAACACCTTCCAACCATTCCGTGAAAATTGCAAATGTCATCCAGGCTTTTCGATTAAATTTATAGTTAACAGGCAATGATGAAATCTTCAAATTTTTAAAACATCTCGGTTTAGCACTTTTTCCGATCACAAGAGGTTTAAGTTTTTCACCCGTAAAACTTGCACAAAGCATGACAGTGAGTCTTTCTTTCGACATTTTTCCGCCGATGCATTTATCGCTTTCTGCTAGGGTTTTATTTGGAAGGGCCCTAAAAAATAAGCCGGTTTCATTGGCATTGAAGATGTCAGCAGGAGCAAAATCTTTTGTTAATTCTAGAAGCTTAGTTTTCCATTCCTCTACTGTGTCCATGTTTACATCTGCTGCTTCTCCACTTATGGTTTTAAATTCAATATTATGGCAAACTTTGAATCGACTAAGCCACCCATCTGATGCCTTGAATTCACTAATGTTTTCCTTTTCGGCAAAATCAAGCGCAATCTGTTTCATCAGAGGTCCAGTGACAGGCAGATTCTTTGTGCGCATTTGGCAAAAAAACTTCCAAACATGCTGGTTTATTTTTTCATTTCCCGTTTTTTTCTCAAAAATTCTACACTTTGAGCCAGGTGCATTCTGCTCAAAAGCAGCTAAAATTTCGTTTTCTTTCTTACTAATTGCATTAACTTGGCCTACGGAAATCCCGAATTCAACTGCAATTTTTCTCTGGCTTACTTTTGACTTCAATTTTTGAATTACATGGTACTTTTCATTGAGGTTTAGTTCTTTCCGTTTTTTCGTTTTACTTATTTCCGATGACATATCTGACTTGTTCTTCAACACTGCTGCAATCGGTACACTGGCAAAAAATGTCACCTTTACCAGCGAAAAATCTCAGCAACAAGAAAGAAAGGGAAGAGATAAGGCTGTCCAATGAGATGGGCGGAGGGGGGGGGGGGGGAGCGATAAGCCTTTTCTTGACCACTCCACCTGAAAACACCTGTCTGATCTGAAGCTCCTGTTCGAAAGGGGGAGGCAATCTGAATTCCGGGAATTTCAGAATTCCAATCGCACACCTGTTCAGTTTAGAGAGAGGTAACTGCTGAATGGGGGATAAAATAGCGTTCATAATACGGGAGTGTTCATATTATAGGGTGTTCAGATTACAGAGAGGTCATCCTATGTTAAGTGTATGAAGTTTCGCCGGGACTATCGAAAAGTGTTCATAATACGGGGCTGTTCACATTAGGGAGTGTTCAGATAGAGAGAGTCCACTGTATATTGTTTCAGCTTAATTATGGCAACTGCTAAAGCGAAAAAAAAATGTCGGCAGTACTCTGTTGAATACTTGGCATTTGGCTTCATTGCAGCCCCCTGGCAATAAAATATCCCCCTGTGCTTAATATGTGCGAATACCCTATCTAATGATAGTATGCGACCCAGTAAACTTAAGCATCATCTGCAAACTGTGCATAAAGAATTGCATAAACCATTATCTTTTTTCAAAAATATGAAAAATGAGTATGTGTCCCGAAAAACCATCTCAAACCTTTTTGAAAAAAAAAAAAAAAAAAACAACATAAGAAGCAAGAAAGGGGGTTACAAGCGTCGTATGAGATTTACAAATTAATTGCTAAAACTTGTAAACTAACTATTAGTGAAACACTATTAGTGAAACTTTTGCCATCCGTACGAATAATAATTTCAAATGTAATGAATCAGAATGCTGAAGACGTTATTCAAGCTATTCCTTTAAGTAACTCTAGCGTATCAAGGCGCATTGATGAAATGGCAATAGACGTAGAAAACCAATTAACTAAATTTACGCGAAAAGAAATTTGCAATGCAAATAGATGAAACTACACTGAGTGACAGCAGTGCAATTTTAATGGCCTATGTCAGATTCCTAAAAGAAGATATATTAGTTGAAGAAATGCTCTTTGTTAAAGAACTTAAAACTGATACAAAGGGTGATTCAATTTTCAGAGAAACGGCTGTATGTAACAAATATCAAAGCTTGCGCTACGGATGGAGCCTCTTCCATGGTAGGGAGGTATAGAGGGTTTATTGCACATTTGAAGAAGATTGTTCCCCATATATTTTGCATTCATTGTGTGATTCACAGGCAGCATCTAGTGGCCAAGAAACTAGGAGGAAGATTGCTTTGCTCTCTTGATACAGCAATTAAAGTCGTTAACTTGATAAAATCTCATTCTTTACAAGATCGTCTATTTAAACAGCTATGTATTGATAATGATGAAGATTATGAACATCTTGTTTTGCACACAACTGTTCGATGGCTATCAAAGGGAAATTGCCTTCGTCGTTTCGTTGCATTGTGGGATAGTATAGTAACATTCTTAAATGACGATGAGTTAAAAGAAAAGGTAATAGAAGCGAAATGTGATATATTTTATTTGGCAGACATGGTTTGAAAAAATAAATCTGCTAAATAAAGATTTGCAAGGGAATAATTGCAACCTGATTCGCTGCAAAGAAGTGATAACTGCGTTTCTTAAAAAGCTAGAATTGTACAAGAATAATATTTCGCGTCGCAATTTGATTCACTTTTAATCCCTGAGTTTGATATCTACCGAACTAGAAGGTAGTGACATTTTTGTATACACAGAGCACTGCAAACAATTATATGACGATATGAAGTTAAGATTCTCTGATATACTAGATATGAAGATTCCTCAATGGGTAATTAACCCCTTTCAAACAGATATTGATGATGTTAATCCCGTTTTTCAAGAATGTATCATAGAATTACAAAGTGATGTAAGTGCACAAATAAGATTTAAAAGCGGTCTTGTTAATTTTTGGCTACATAATGAAATTAGAGAGAAGTACTTCCAGCTTTGGGAAAAGGCTGAATTATATTTTATTGCTTTTCCCACTTTTTACCTTGTCGAATCAGCCTTCAGCCGACTTCTTCATGCGAAAACTAAGGAGCGAAATCGTTTGGATATTGTTAAAAGAGGGGATTTACGATTAGCTTTATTATAGATATTAAAAACTTTGTAACACTGCATCAAGCGCAAGGTTCGCATTGAGCATTATGTACATACTTGTAAATAATTTAAAAATAAAATATGTTATTGTATAATTTATAAATAAGAAATATATCCTTGTGTGTATCTTACAATCAGAGAAAAATATATATATATATATAGTGGGTGGGGAGCCACAGGAAAAATTTATTTAGTAAAGGGGGCCATCAGTCAAAAAAGGTTGAGAAACCCTGATTTAGACAATTGGAAAAGTTAATATTGATGCACACCTTTATGGGATCCATTTGAAAAGTGCACTAGTATACAAGTATTTGTTAATTACACTAAAAACTACGAATAAATGACTAAGTTCCCTTTTTATATCTCGTCCTAATGTACGGGGTTACTATTTCTTTTTCAGTTTTCAGATTTTATGCTAATTTAAGATTTAACTATTTTCCCACTTAAGTTAATTTCATAAAATTAACAGTTCTCCAAAAATAAATCGTACTTTCACAAAAAAAAAAAAATAATATTTTGCCACTTCAGGTATTAAAATTCACCAAAAAAAGAACAGCAGTAAAATATTTTGGACAGACTCTGCATGCTAAATGACTATTTCTCACCTTTCCATAGTCACCACACACATATTTGCTATTTTCTTGGCGAAAACATTTGAAACTCATAAATGAACAAGAAGTTCCGTCCAGAACTATACGAGCCTACTTTCCTGTATTCACCAACTTGAAATTTATAATCTAGCTAACCCTCTCTCTTCCTCATTTAACTTTAGTTCTTAATTACTTCAAATATGCCTTTTTCAACCCGGTTAATACTTATTCATTCATTTTTCTCATTTATGTATTAATTCACTCATTTATTTATTTTTCACTTCATACATTCATTTATCTATTTTATTATTTATTCACTGATTTATTCACTCATTTATTCGTTTATTCCATCACTCATTCATTTAATCATTCATTTATTCGAAAATATCGTTAAAAATCCCGATCAAAAAATTTCATAAGAAAATAGGCTCGTTCCGTTCTGGTTGAACTTCGTATCTGTACATGTTCTACGGCCAAACATCTTTCCGATAAATTTTGTTCCAAGCAAATCGGTCTGTTAGATCATGATTTATAAAGGATTGAGTTTCCCCGTAGGCGCTAATGTTAAATTCTTTTTTTTTTTTTTGAACTGTTTCAAAATGAATTCCTTTATCCCGGCGCAAATCTCGCCAAGACAACAAAGCACGCAAAAGGTTACCAGCGGAGGTATTCCGTTTGGCGTTCGTTGAATCATTATTGGCAATTTTATCGCCTGCGCCGGGATAAAGGAAAAAGTACCGTTAATTTTTTTGAACTGTTCAAAAATGAACAAAAATTGTTCAACTCAAAAAATATTTCCCTTCGAGAACTTTTTAGTAATCTTGTTCATAAGAACACGACTCTTATGCCCAGAGTTTACATAATTTGCTTCACTTTTGCCCATAGGCGCTAATGTTAAATTTTTTTGAACTGTTCAAAATTGAACGAAATATTGTTCAAATCAAAAAGTAAAATATGGAAATGAGATGTCCTTGCAGAGAACTTTCGAATGCAAAAAGAATTTTTTGAATCGGACTATTCGTTCAAAAGTTATTAGGGGGGGACAGACCGACAGACACACTTTTTAACCCCCTATCTCAAAACCCTACTTTCAAATTTTTTATTTTTCAATCTTTATTGAATTACTTTACTTATTTTTGACTTCTCTTCATATTTAACGATATTTTTACGATACATTAAGCCTTCTTTCATGCTTTATTTATTATTATTTTTTATTAACTATACGAGCCTACTTTTATACATTCCAAGTTCAGATTTATACTCTTACTATCTCTCTCTCTAAATTCTCATTTAGCTTTCAAATGTACTGTTTTCAACGATTAATACATATTCATTCATTCATTAATTAATTTACTCGCTCATGAACTAGTACACTTATTTATTTTTTCACTCATAGTAATTCATTGATTCATTCTTTCACTTATTGATTCAATCCTTGAGAAATATCCTTAAACATCCCAGTCAACAAATTTCATTAAAAAAATAGGCTCGTTTAGTTCAGGTTGAACTTCGTATCTGAACATGTTTTTCGACCTAACATCTTTCTGATAAAGTTTGTTCCAAGCGAATCCGTCAGCTAAATCAGGATTTATATAGGATTGAAATTTCCCCGTAGGCACTAATGTTAATTTTTTTTGAACTGTTCAAAAATGAACAAAAATTATTCAAATCTAAAACAATACTTCACACTGAGAGCTTCTTCCAATAAGCTTGTCCATACGAACTTGGATCATATGCCTTGTGGTTACGTAGTGTGCTTTATTTTTGCCCATAGGCGCTAATGTTAAGATTTTTTGAACTGTTCAAAATTAAATGAATAATTGTTCAAATGAAAAAGTAAAATATGGAAATGAGATGCCCTCGCCAAGATCTTTGAATCGGCCAATTTCCTCAAAAGAGTTTGGGGGGGGGGGGGGGGCCGACAGACGCACATTTTGTCCATCTAAAAACCCTACTTTCAAATTTTTCATTTTCCATTCCTTATTTAATTACTTCTTTGACTTTTCTTTATTTTTAATGATATTTTTACAATACATTAAGCCTTCTTTCACACTTATATTTTTTGGGAAAGTAGGCTAAAAACAGCAGAAAGTTCAATCCTTAACTAATCTTCCATAAATAAACATCACTATCATCTCAAATAAAAAATCATTTTTAAAAAACCAATAGTTTTTCATCAAACACAGAACGAAAGCTATACATAAATATGCCAGGGGTGACCGATTATGCTAGCAATTTACAGAATCAGTTTTATTTTTTAATGTGTGAAACAAGAAAAATTATTTTAAATGTTTGATTGCAAAATAAAATTTATAGGTAATAAAAACATTTAGAATATCAGAGGAGCATGTGCAAAATATTTGAAACAATTGGTAAATTAAAGGTATGTATATACAAGGAATATTATAATCCTTTATTAAAAAATTTAATTCAGAATATTCTTTGATGCCAAAATTAAAACACCAAAAATAAGTACAGTGAAACCTGAGTAAGTTGACCACTTGTGGTGCAGCACTATAAGGGTCAACTTACAGAGGGTGAGGTAGAGGGTGAAGGGCTGATTCCGTTCCTGAAAAAAGTGGTCAACTTTATAGGTTTTACTGTAGTTCAAAAGCATCCTAGTGCAAGGCTCAAAAGAGAAAAAAAAAAACAGTTTAATATCTCAAAATTTGCTTTCATTGGGATTACTGCAGAAATAAAGTTAATTTGAATATTATTTATATTTATGTCAAATTACATATTTTAGAGCAAGTAAAAATCTTTTGATTGACAACTAAATCAGCAAATAAAATCAATTATAAGCATGGAAAACAGGAAAAGGGTCAATCCCCAGTTAAATCAAGCAAGGAAATCGCTAAATTAAATGCATTCTGTTCAAGAAATGATCTTGATTATAATCCTATGTCCAAAGCTAATTTAGAAAGTACAGATACCAAAAGTAAAATACTTGAAAAGTATACTTTAAGTGCTTACTTATCCTGTAGCAAAAAGTTTTTAACTTGCAAATTGATCAAAGGCTAAAAATGAAAATGATATGATAGAATAGACCTTGCAAAGCAAAAAAAAAAAAAAAAAGCAGAAAAGAAAATCAATACAGTAGGAATGCACAAGAATTGTAAATGTTAATATAAAAATCTCAGAAAACAATGCTTCAAAAATTTAGAGAACCGTCACCCCTGGTATATAAATGGCAGCATTCTGTAAAAGTTCCAATTTAATTAGTCTTAGATTTCTTTTGAAAAAAATTTGTGATTACGGAAGTTTTCTCTTCTGTAATTTTTTTTCAATTTCATGTGCCCCTTTGCTCTGTGCTCATCTTCATCAGCTTTTACAGATTTCGCTCCCTCTACCATTGCCGGAGCAAGCTGTATTTCTGTAAAATCTTGATTTCTAATGCCCTCTTTTAACTTTTCATTTGCTTCGTCAAGTAGCTTTGTGGAAACTATTTTATTTGCATTTTTCCTGGTGTTTATAGGAAAAGTTTGGTGGTTATATATCACTTTATGAGATACCCCCCCCCCCCCCAAAAAAAAGTGATTTTAGGTGACAATTTGCTACAAAAAGTGACTTTAAGTGACCAATGAAAAAAAAAGTGATTTTAGGTGAAAAAAGTGACTTGGTGGGAACCCTGGCAATATCGATACGTTTTGGCACACCTGAACTTTTGTCAACTGAAGAATGGTCTGTGCATAAAGAACTAATATCGGTATTGAAGCCGGTAGAAATACTAACTGCAGAATTGTCAGGGGAAAGGTACCCCACAATCTCCATGAAGATTCCGTTAATTCGTGTTTAACATGCCATTAACAACATAAAGCTGATAACTCCCATGGGGAAAAGTTTACAAAAAGGCCTTATTGATGTCATCTCAAAAAGATTTGGATCAATGGAGACATCAAAAATTTGCTAAAGCAACATTTTTCGACCCCCGATTCAAGAAATCAGGCTTTGGTCAAGAAGCAAATGCTAATCAGTCTCAAAAAGGGATAAGCTGGCGTTGGTGAACTAACAAAAGACAGAAGAAGCAGGCTAAACAGTACCAACATCAATCAAATCATGTTCCTAAATAGTCATATTTAATATAAAAAAAATAATACTTAAATATAAACAGGCCATTTTTCCCCTATCACCCAAGCATTCATATTGTACCTAAACCCAATGTGACATATTATATTTAAATATGTAATAGTTTAATATTACAGTTGAGGTGAATGGCAACAGTAGTCATTGTTGATGCCGACCTGCGGTTGTGAGGCATCGTGTCAAAAATGTGGTGATAGATACGGTCATGTTGTTGACTGACTTTTATGCTACTAATTTTTATGTTTTCTAATAAATAAGTTTACTGTTGTTGAACTTTTGTGTTCTATGAAGAAAACAACAAAACATGGTGTCAAGAGTGCATTAATCGCGCCGATGATTAACGATTTAGAATCACGACCGGAACTATTGTGTTCATAAAAACGTCGAATTGCGTTCATAAAAACGTGGAACAGCATGGAAATCTTCAAAGCGCCTGGCGAAATGAACTTTGTGTCTGGAAATGTGGCAGAAAACTGGACTAAATGGTATAAAAAATTCGAAAATTTCATGATTGCCACAGAAAAAAACGGAAGGCCGGATGAAACTAAAATTACAATCTTACTAAATCTTCTGGGTGATGAAGGAGTATCGATCTTCAATACATTTAAATTCGATGCAGTTGCAGACCGAAAGAAGTTCGATTCAGTGATAGAAAAGTTCAAAGAACATTGTATACCACGTAAGAATGCTGTGTTCGAACGGTATAAATTTTTCACTTGCATCCAGTTAGAAGGACAGACTGTGGATGTATACTTGACACAATTGAAGACCTTGGCCTCATCCTGTGAATTCGGTGATCAAGAGGAGTCACTCATTCGTGATAGGATTGTACTGGGAATCAAAGATAAGTCACTTCAAGAGAGATTACTCAGAGAATCACAACTAAGTCTGAAAAAAGCTGCAGAATTCATCCGAGCGTCAGAAGTTACTAAAGAGCAGATCAAGATAATTACAGGACGTAGTTCGAGTCAAGAAAAGCTCCCGTTCGTACAGTGCAAACAATTCTCAAGTCTTTCAGCCTTCGAAAAATTCAGAGTATAATTGTGGCAGATGTGGACAATGTCATAAAAGGATGGAATGTCCAGTATATAACAAGCGGTGCAACGCCTGCAAAGGGAAGCATCATTTTGCTAGTATGTGTCGTGAAAAAAACCAGGAGACATATAATAAATCTAGACGAGTATATGAAATATGTGATGAGTCGGACTGTGTGCAAGAACTGTCAAACCTTTATATTGACTCTGTGTCTTCAAATAGTGAAAATGAGACCATGTGGTGCAAAGATATTTTTATCAATGATAAACTGATAAACTTTAAACTAGATACTGGAGCAGAAACCAATATATTACCTTTTCCATTATTTAATAAGTTAAAATTGTATGAAAATGCTAACTTGCGTTCAACAAATGTAGTATTAATATCTTATAGTAATTATAAACTAAAACCGTAAGGAGAGGTAAGTCTATTATGCTCTACAGAGAAGTGCAAAAATGTTAAAATGAATTTTATTGTTGTTAATGTAAAATCTAAGCCTATTTTAGGTTTAAGTGCATGCAAAATGTTAAACTTAATTCAAAAAGTTGATAATATTGAAATTGATAATAAAGGTGATATTTTAAAACAGTACAAAAATGTATTTACAGGGCTAGGCAAGTTCCCAGGTGAGCCATATCATATAGAATTAAAAGAAAATATTATTCCTGTTATTGATCCTCCTAGACGATTTCCTCAAGCTATTATTGGCGAATTAAAAGATACTTTATCTGACCTAGAGTCAAAAGGGATAATATCGCAAGTAAACAAACCTACTGGATGGGTAAACAGTTTAGTGGTCGTAGAGAAACCTAATGGGAAATTACGCATCTGATTAGATCCCCGAAACCTAAATAAAGCTGTAAAAAGGGAGCATCACATTATACCATCCAGTGATGAAATTATTAGTCAATTGAAAGGGAATGAATATTTCTCGGTACTTGATTTAAAAGAAGGGTTTTGGCAAATACCTCTTGATGAGGAAAGCTCGAATTTATGCACATTTAATTCTCCATTTGGGAGATTTAAATTTAATCGTATGCCATTTGGTGTTGCCCCTGCACCTGAGGTGTTTCAAAAGCGTAGTCAGAGATTATTTGGGGATATTACAGGAGTGCAAATTTACTTTGATTTCATAGTTTCAGGGAAAACTAAATTTTTTTTTTTTTTTTTTTTTTTTTTTTTTTTTTTTTTTTTTTTTTTTTTTTTTTTTTTTTTTTTTTTTTTTTTTTTTTTTTTTTTTTTTTTTTTTTTTTTTTTTTTTTTTTTTTTTTTTTTTTTTTTTTTTTTTTTTTTTTTTTTTTTTTTTTTTTTTTTTTTTTTTTTTTTTTTTTTTTTTTTTTTTTTTTTTTTTTTTTTTTTTTTTTTTTTTTTTTTTTTTTTTTTTTTTTTTTTTTTTTTTTTTTTTTTTTTTTTTTTTTTTTTTTTTTTTTTTTTTTTTTTTTTTTTTTTTTTTTTTTTTTTTTTTTTTTTTTTTTTTTTTTTTTTTTTTTTTTTTTTTTTTTTTTTTTTTTTTTTTTTTTTTTTTTTTTTTTTTTTTTTTTTTTTTTTTTTTTTTTTTTTTTTTTTTTTTTTTTTTTTTTTTTTTTTTTTTTTTTTTTTTTTTAGTCGAACCTGTTTATCTCGAACCAGTCTGTCTCGAAAACCTCCTTGTCTCGAAATTTTATATTTTCCCTGCATTTGTACCTTAAATTCAATGTATTTTCCATGTTTATCTCGAAATTCCCCTCCCCAAAACCTCTATATCTCGAATTCTGGTTTTGCTGCCATTTTCGAATTCGAAGCCGAGTGACCCTTCAGCAGCAAAAAAAAAAAATGATGCGGAAATCGTAGAGAACGAAAAAGGTGATTCGAAAGAAGAGAGGAGGTTGTTGAGGAAAATAAAGATGTCGCGAAAGTCACTGTAAAAAGAAGCAGAGAAGGGTATTGAAACATTAACAACTTTCCTCGAATTTCAGAAAAAATTCAGTCAAGGTAGATTTACAGCGATTGCCACCCTCAAAGGTATAATCAAGTCCAAAACAACCGGACAAAATAAAAAAAAAAACACTGAAAGACTTTTTCCTGTACTTGCTAAAGAAAGTGTAGTACTTGCCTTGCTTTGCGAAAGACTTGCAAAAAGATATACTGAATACTATTTCTTCATTGTCAATGTTACTTATACAAGTATAAAATTCGTTAAAAAAAGAAAAGTTTGCATAATGTTATAATAAAATCCTTAATAAAACAAATACAGAACATTTTAAGTCTACAACATTTATAGTCTTTGATTCAATTGCAAATTTTAATAGTTTTATCAAAACCTCCGTATCTCGAAACATCTTTCTCTCGAATTTTTTTCCCTTCCTGTGAAATTCGAGATAGACAGGTTCAACTGTATTGTATAGATTTCTTATTGGACTGTGGCGGATAGTCATATGTTTGCGGTTGAGAGGGACGATCAATGACCCTGTGTTTATGCATGCCATTGGAAACATCTGCACGCTATGTGACAATGCATATTCACAGAATTATTTGTACGCCCACAGTCCTAGCACAACAAACGTCACAAAATTTCACAGCAGTTTTGATGATGATTTTCAGATAATGAATATAGAAAAAGAGATTTTATCTCTGGACACTTCTTTCGTTGACATTAAAAGGTACAATGAAGTCCACCAAAAGGGGTGAGGGGGACCAACAGAACCTTGCCCCGAAGGAGTGAAGCTCATAGCCGAGGATGTGAATTTTCAGGGTGCAACAATATCGGGGATATGAGGTATAGTGGTGTAACTAGCACTGATTTGGGGGGGGGGGGGGGGTTCTTTGGGTGAAGTGAGCTAATTTCATTGTTTTACAAGAAAAATTGGTCAAATTCTGGACAATCTTTACCATTTCAGGGGGGTATTCCCAAAACTACCCCCTTATCTATGCCAGTGGTGAGGTAATATGCGCAAGTCACACATTAAACTGCATATTAATGTATTTTTGGGTTTGTTTATAGAAAATATAATATTTTTTTTTCCAAGCTACGTTTTCTGAGGAAAATATATTTTAATTTTTTCAAAACTTAAACAAGAAAGTTGGGAGGGGTGAGTCCCACAAAGACACAATTATAATACCAGTTTGGAAATTAGTCACAATAGTGACGGAAAAGGCATTAATAATTACAAATACGTCACAAAATTGTCATCCAACGGGATGTAGTGTAGTCTTGGGGAAAAAGGTGGGAGAAGGCTTACATATATTTGATTCACGGTCATAAGGGCTTAAGTCACTATTTGAGCATTTGGAGATTATGTCGTAATATTACAGCACAAAATCAGATTTACGAGTTGGTATTAAGGTCTTAAGTGTCAAACTTTTCAAATAATAAAATAACAATTACAAATAATAATAATTAGATTTTACATAATGTTTTGAACTTTCTGTTGCTCTCCTGAAAAATTCAAAATTTTGGCTTAAGCCTGTATGAACGCGCATCAAAGATATATGCGCATGAAAAGTAGGGGGTTCTTTTGAGTTTAAACATATAAGTGTAACAGGATGCTGTCCCCCCCTCGACTACACCACTGTCCATCGGGACAGGCAGGCTTAAACTGGCCCAGTCAGCTGATCGGCAAAGTGTTTCTCCTCGTTTGGGGGCAAAGTTGAATTGCTTCTTAATCTGTTCTCAAAAACTTTAAAATAGAAAAACTCAGAAATCGGCCAAGACAACTGGCTGTGAGAAATTCTCCAGGGCTGGCCCTGCGAACACCTCACGCCTGTACTGAGAGGATGCATCACTTGGATTGAAAAAAATTTAGGGCCGTATTTTGTAGATTGTAAATATTGTTAGTAAATATGTAGATATGTTTTTGAATAATATTAAATGTCAACAAGACATTTTTCTTATTCATTTTATTTTTCTTGTTCATCATAGAAGGGCAATAATACGTAATATGTTAATTAGCTCTTAATAGCTGTTACTCTTTAGGGCATTGCGGCATGAGGTGATTGCCTCACCGTGAAAGAGAAACATCAATTTTGCGGATCTCAAAAGTTTGCACACCAGGCAGCCGCCTAGCTTTTCTATATGGACGAGCTGGCCTTGGAGAATTTCTCAAGCCGGGCCCGAGAGCTTGTCAATGTAGACAACTTAGATTGTAACCAAAAGCGCAAAACTGATATCTTTTATTTATTTATTATTTTCAAAATTAAGTATCTGGTGATGTTCAATGATTTGTTGAATTGTTTAAGGAATTGGCTACTGTAATTTGTACCCTTGAAAGTCTTGAAATAGAGAACTGAATTGTATATGTTATAATTCGTATAGTTTATTTGTGAATTTTCCCACCACAAAAAGTAAATTGTTAAACACAGTTTCTACATTTTTGTTATTTTTCATTTTTTATGTATTTTTAGTTCAATTAACAACATTGATGAGCCAGCTGCGGAGGACTCGGGATGGACAGAGGAGAATGGCCTGGAAAGCAGTATTGTGGAATCTCAAAGGTAAGTAATGTGAAGCACTATAATTTTGAATGTATGTTAGACAAAGAAAGATATAATTTTTCTGATGAAAAAGTATGAAATAAAGTATGAAAGTTTTTTTTGCATTTTAGCAATTTCAACGAAGAAATTACATCTGCAGTAGAGATAGATATTGACTCAGAATTTGAAATCCCCCAAACTCCTGCATCCACTTGTCCTCCTCCAATGAGGTAAAACTTTCATTTGTGCTTATTTTTTAGAATAATGATTTGCTTTGTTCAGGCTGTAGTCCTGTTTGTATACTGTAGTCCTGTAGTATACAGTACGATGTAGAACAGGCTTCATTACTGCATTTTACTGCTTTATGTGCTAACAAATATGTTTAATTTTTGATTCAGGAGACCATTAAAAAGAAAAGCGGTGGAGGAAAAAAAAGAGTCGGAGTTGATGTCCAACTTAAATAGCACAACGAGGTGCATCAGCAATTACTTTGAGCAGAAGCGGGTGAAAGAAGATGATGTTATAGCTCGATTTTGTGGTCTACTCGAGTGTAGACTGAGAAATTTTGAGAGAAAAAAATGCACAAAAATTATGCACAGCATCGAGTTGCTGATGCAGCAAAATGAATTGGAAGAGGATTAGTTTGTACATAGCATGTAATATATGTAAATAAAATATTTATTTGGGATTTTATGCTGTTATTTGGAGGAAAAAAGTACTCGAAGAATCAAATGTCATTCTCTAGTTGAATTTTATTTACAATGAAAATATTTTAAAGTAAAATTAACATAATTTGACATTTTGGAAAGTATTTGAAATTCAGAGCAGGAAATAAAATTTTTTAACACTAATTCATATTTTCTTTAAAGATTACTAATAGTAGATATATTTATAACTGCAGGCATATATATCAGCAGGAATTCTTACATTTATTTTCTTTCATTAGTTTATATATATGTTGTAAAAAGGAAGTATTTTATTTATATTGAAAATATTTTTAAATAAAATTAACATAATTTGACATTTTGGAAAGTATTTGAAATTTTTAGCACTAAATTAAGTTATAACATTAATGATTTTTATGTTTGTGTTTCACTCAATTTTTGAGATTTTTAAAATTAAAACTTTTTGGGGGGGTGGAGAACATTGATTTGCTTTAATAATGACGTATTGTTTCACCAAAATAAAACAATAATTATTAGCATGTATTCTTTTCATGCATTATTATTATTATCAGTAATATTGTTACATTATCTGACCCCTAGTGGAAGAAATACTTCATTTCACTTTATAAATTAAAAAACAAGTTTATTAATTAAATAATTATACATAATGTAGTGTTTAAATCTTATCAAAGTTAAATCCAAAAACTGATGATATATCCTAAATTACATGAACTTTGTTCTGCCAAGGGACAGCACCTTGGTTGCATAAGTAATTTTTATACTTTTCTCTTATATATTTCGCTTCTCTTTTATACATGTTGCTGCTCATTTTTTTGAGCGGTTTAAATTTTGCCTCTTTTGTAAATGAATTTGCTTCGTCATCATTAGCTGGGCGATAAGCTTCAGACTTTTCGGTCAGTAAATTGTGCAAGACACAAGAGGCAACTACCATATCCCTCACACTGCTGTCACTATAATTCAAAGGACGCCTAAATATTCGGAATCTTGCTGCCAAAATTCCAAAGGCATTCTCTACAACTCGTCTTCCTCGGCAGATACGATAGTTGTAGATTTTTTCCTCTCCCATTGATCTTGAGTGCCTTGGGAATGGGCGAAGTAAGTTTTCCCTTAGAGGGAAAGCCTCATCCCCAACAATAAAATATGCGAATTCTATTGTTGATTTTGGAAGCAAATCTGGTGGTGGGAATTTCAACTTGTTGTTAATTAAAAGCCTACCAAATGTGGTTTTAGTTAAAATTCCACCATCAGATTCACTGCCAAAATGCCCATAATCAATCATAATGAACTTATAATTGGCATCTGCCACTGCTAATAGAACTGTACTATAAGTTCTCTTATAGTTGAAGTTTAGGCTTCCAGTATTTGACGGGCAGTCTCTTAACACATGCTTCCCATCTATACTCCCACAGCAATGGGGAAGTTGCCATTTATTCTCGAAATTTTTGGCAATTTTCTGCCACTCTTCTGATGTTTTTGGAAAAGGGAGACATTGGTCTTTAAAACTGTCCCATATGGCTTTGCAGGTCTCCGGGATGATTTTTCGCACAGTTTGCCTGCCAATGCGAAAGGCGAAGCCCAGACTCCTATAAGTTTCCCCGGTGGCCAAAAATCTGGAAATAAATAAGAAAAATACTATAGCCATTAAAATAGTAAAAAAAAACCACTTTTATTTAACCCTGCATTAGTCCTGCTATGGAAAAGTATGGAATAGTAAGTATATCCAAGTACTTGGTATGGCACTAATAACTGGAACTCTATCCTTGTGAGCTGTCTATCCAAGAAAATGAATTTTTAAAAAAATTCAATAATTAAGTCATGTTTGACCCTTTAATTTCATTGCTCCAATAATATATTTTGACTGAAAGGAAATTACAAGCATAAAAATTAGATCACTGCAGACAAATTTCCGCCACTTTCCTAAAAAGTATTCCCAGAAATTCAAGTTTTTACACTGTTTTTATGTATATAGTTTTTATAATATATTTCACTTAGTAGTGAAAGGAAGCAATGCTAGCAATCATTTAGTAAGTAAGGGGATGTTGAAAAAATACAGGATCAAAAAAAAAGAAAGGCATTATTATCTGCAGTTCCAAGGGGAGTTAATATTGTGATAAAAATTTACAAAAGTAATTTAAATAAGTTATTTAAATAACTTGATTCATAAGAACACATTTATTAATTAATTTCATTCAACAAAAATCTAGTAACTATATTTCCTTTCCGATCATATTCAAGCTTATATATCTCTGAAACTACATTTAAAAAACCTTAAACTTCCTTTTCCCTTTATTATTATATTACTTTGCTGATGTTGAAACTAAATAAGCAGATTAAAATTCAACCAAAACAATTTTTGACTTTCAATGTTGACAAAAATATTATGAAAAATAAAGGCATGAGATTAAACAAACAGTACTGTGAAACTTTTTTTTTTTTTTTGAATTTTAAATTATATTTAATGATTGATGTATTGCATGAAATTACCTTAGTGTTAGAGCGAGTCTTTCATCTGCAGGAATGCTTTTTCTCCAGAATGTATTTTGCTTCTCGATTGCTGGCTTTACGACGGTAAGTATTTCATCGAAAATTTCGGGGGTCATTCTCATAAAGCTGTAACACAATATAAAGTATTTAATTTCAAATATTTGGGGGAAAAATCCGATGTTTATTTTTTTTAAAAGTACTTACTCGAAATAAAACGCTTGATCGTTTGTTCTGAGCTCTTTGATTAAAGTGGCATGAAACCCAAATTTATCTCGATCTTGAAGTATTTGTCGCACCCACATTGCATGCTTTCTTTTAGATATTTTTTTTTTCCTCCAACAGTGCAGCTAAATGCACGAAATGCAAGCTCAACATAGCAATATCTTCGTCCATTTTTCTTGCTAAATAAATCAACAATGAAATGCGAATGTCCAGATAATAGATGGCGCTTTTTTTCCGCGTAAACATTTTCTGCTCGATGAAATCCGCGCTGAAGAACGGAAACGTAACTGAAACGGAAAACGGACCATTTTCTGTTTCTGCTTTCTCTTTTCCGGTGATGTGGAGTCTCGGCTTTATTCGCGCTGTTTCGCTCTTTCTTTTTTCTTCTATTCAACGGCGCCAACTGCCAATGAGCATTCTCTGCTTATCTTTTGCCGCGTCAGTGTTGATATTTTGCAGCGTTCCATAGCTTATTTTGTTTGGGAATTTTCGGGGTGCATTTTCCAATCGCGCATTTAATTGTCAGAAAAATAGGACATGCTATAGTTTTTGTAAATATAGGACAATATAGGACACTTTTGGAGGGATTTCTCAAAATATAGGAAATGTAGGACGGCTGCGCGCACTGAATTTAGCAGCCAGAAAATTCAAGAACCAAATTATATTTTTCAATTCTATAATAGAAAGGCAAAATGTATTTCTTATTATATGTTGATAATTTAATGTCTAATGATTTATTTATTTTTTTCCAACAATTTATCTTTACATCTTTCAAAAACTGTGTAATAGTTACAATTAAATTTCAAGAGTCCTAGGGTTACAGCAATTGGATGCTATAAGAAACTAAATTGAATTAAAAGAGGAAATGCGTGATAATTTCATAACTTTCAAATCCAGTTAAAAAATTGAAACTTTAAGCAAGTGTGCTTTTATGAGGTTGTTCATCCACAACAAAATTTCTATTTCTTCTAAATAATATTACTTAACATATTTTCTAAAGATCATCAATTCATTAAGATATACATGCTTTTTTTAATGATTTTTTAACTTAACATATTTTTTTACTTATTTATGTTTTATGTTTCTGAATTGCTTGTTGTTATATGATATAGATTACAGAGCTTAAAGAGTAATGAGAAAAGAAAAAAAGCTGAAATTCAATTTTTAATTTTACAGCGTTTGAAAGTCTACCTCTAAACACTTTCGGGAATAAATATATATTTTCAAACAATGTTTTTATTTAAAATAAATATACATTTTATTTATTTACTTTGAGAAGCAACACTATAAATAGTTGAAATGAAAAAAATCCGATTTTTGTAGGGGATGCAAAAAGATTGTAGAACGTATGCGCTCCTTTGCCTGCACATGGAAAGTAGGCTTAAGGAATTTGAAAAAATTGGCATAATGGAGCAGCAATATTTATAACATCTGTTCTGTTATTGATTTTTCACATTGATTAATCATTAGTATTTCCTAAACATTAGAAAACAAAGTGCACTGAGGAAAAACGCCAAGTTCTTTTTTTTTCACGTTCCATGAAATTAAACTTTTTTTATCTATTTCAAGAAAAATTTACCAAATAAAATGTTCAACATAAATAATGATAAGAGGAATGATTTTTCTCTCGATAATATTACAAAATATTAGAAATCGTATCACTGTTTCTTCTACAAGCGTGAGATACATCACTCATTCTGCTCAATTTTCTCATCCACACTTGATGTTCTCAAGAGAGGGTAGAGCTAATATTCATTAATAAACTGCTTCAAGGGTAAAAAATTAGTTGACTAAAGGAAAAACGTATCGAATGATGTCGATTTTAAGGTTAAAAAAATATTATCTAAAATTTTTTCGATTTTCTTTCCCGAAAATCGCTATTTGGCGCAAATTTTGAGAAAAAACGCGTTTTGTAGCAGCATGTAGCAGAAAAACAGTTTTGGCGCCGTTTCGCGCAATTGGCGCAGCCATGGGAGCCCTGCGTGCTGATAAACACAGCTGCAAAACGAACTTCCCTAAAACTCGAATGGATTCGTTTTTTCCGTCCTGCAAAGAAGCATCCAAATATAAAATTTCCGTGGTCGAACTGTTCAGATTTTATTCTTATTTTCTCAATAGTAGAGATAGAAAACAGCTAAGCATGAAGGTGGGAGGGGGCAGCTCCCTTTCATTTTTAGTTTGAAAAATAAACTGGTTAAAATATTTTTTAGGATATTAAACTACATGGAAGCAGTTTTAATTAAAAATCAGATACTTGATTTTATATTTACATCCGACATTGCAACTGAGGGAAGAAGTGGATTGGAGTGAAATTACAAACAACTTAGTGTAAAGAAAAACCCATCAAGATGAGAAACAAAATCAGCAGAATGAAAATTTTATGTGGAAAGTTTTTATATACAAATCAAATGAAGAGAAATACATTCAGTCTCAGCATTAAAAATTAATTTGTAACAGCACAAATAAAAAAACAGTACATTTACAATAAAGCTCACAAGATGAAATCAAACGCAGTAATTCTTGTAGCTTATAATTTATTTAGCTTGAAAACATTTATCAAAGTGAAATAATAATAATGATGATGACTTAATTTTTTTTTTTCAAAAACAATAAAACAATGCAAAAATGAAATAGGAATAATAAGTGCTGACACATTTTTGGAGGTTACAAAGGACCTCTTTTCTACTGCAAAAGAAATGAGCTTAGGGATGAAAAGACTTTGACAAAATCTTTTGTTAGATGTCTTTTTATCAAGTTTATTTCTTTAACCTCTCTTATGTTATTTGCATAAGAGAGGTTAACTCTTATTGTTATTTGCATTTTTATTTAGTTTCTATATTTTCAAACTTATTACACAAAGTTAAACATTCTACATTTAATAATGGTTTTTACAATTTCAGTATTCATTATGCTAACTGTTTCTTTGGGGAAAAAAAGTTATTGTCTACTTCTTAAAAATTTCATACTGAATGAAAAACTGGCACATCACATGAAGTAAACTATTTTGTCAAAATTACTTTCAATTTTTAACGCTGCAGATGGTGTTGACTTTTGCTTTTAATACAGTGCCAACTTCAAAAGCCTGCTCAATTAAAAGCAATACTGAATATTATTCTAATTGTTATAAAATAAAAATAAAAATCAATTAAAATAAATAAATAAAAAAAAGGCAAAGATGAGAAAATTCATGAAATTTTAAAATGTGCAATCAAGGAACTTTAGGCACATGTATATCTTTTCTGAGTGGTCTTTGATCAATATATATGTATATGCAGTAAACTTCCGATTATCCGCAGAATAGGGTGGAAAGGTAACCACCGCGGATAAGCGAATTTCGCGGATAGTCCGCAAAATGAGTAAAAAAGAAGATACTAGTGTATACAATAACGAAAAAAATCCATAACACTCACGCATATATTTAAACTATATCTAAAAACGATAACAGTGCAGTGTATGTAAAAAATGTATTTAAAAGCTAAAAAATTAAAATAATACGCACTCTCTCATAAATTTAAACTTTTTTAATAACCACAATATAGTACTACTACATGCATTAAATTCTTACAAAAAATCTTGTTAGATGAATTTGCTTTTTCATTTTAAAACTCTTCATATTAATTTGTGACTGAAGTTTTTTCAATAACATTTTGTCTCCAAAGGGATGCATCATCCTTTTCCACTCAGTATTTTATTAGTAGTTATTTACTTCAACTAGTCAGGTGTCAGTGACCTTGGAAGATTTAATGTCACTGGAAGGGAGGGCGAAGAAAGAAATAGGAATTTCTAAAAATAGATTTTGCACCTGATAATTTAACATGGATATATCTTTTTACATTCAGTAAATCATCGCTGGGAAAAAAATTAAATTAAGTGAAAAAGATTGAGCGGATAATCAGGCCGCGGGTAATCGAGAGTTTACTGTATATATATATTACAATTTTGTTTCACCACGCAATAAACTAATTTTTTTCCAAACATATTTACATTTTAATTCCAGGTCATCAGTTCAGAGGAAATCAATAGGAAAAATTCCTGTACTTGAGCAAAAGCTAAAATTATGTAAACCGAAATTTACAAATTTTGTTTTCTTTAAACATTGATGCCGAGATGCAAAAATTTCAAAACATTCATGCTTCAAAAACATGCATGTATTTATGCATCAAACATGTATTATAAAGAACTGCAAAAGAATGGATTTTAATAATGCAATTTTTTTAAATTTTATCTTGATTAATTTCGATGAAGATTGCATTTGTAACAACTATTAATCTTTTCGCACCGATTCTAAATTAATTGAATATTGGCAGCTAATTATTTTCCAAACATTTGAGTAAAAATTAAAAATATAATAAAGAAAGAAAGGAAGAAAGATTTAAATTATTTCAAATTTGATGTAAAAATAATAAAATGTATTATTTTATAATATACACACTTAAAATAATAAAAGGTGAGTACCAACAAATCTAACATTGCAAATATATATCATAACATTGACAATCACACCACTATTTATTGAGTGCACATATTTAAAATTTCTAAAACATTTGTTTATTTGGCATTCCACTACATTTTAATTGCATTTGCTTTTTTCACAAGCTTATAAATATTTTGAATTTGCAGAAAAAATTGCAATTATTATTAGAATTCTAATAATAATAGAAATATTCTAATAATAACTGCAATTATTATTGCAGTTATTATTAGAATATTTAAGAACTTTATACATTTTGGTCTTCATAATACGAACATGTTTTAAATTAAAATTTTAGATAATTATAATTAATGTCTCTTCCCCTAAATGTATCCTATAGACCAGGATTGGTGAGCTTGCTTGTCATCAATATCGACTACATCTGCTTACAAATGTGTTATGATCCTATTTACCTTTGAAATTTATTTAAGAGGATGCATGAATAAAATATGTAACTTTCTAAAGCATCGTTTCTTCTAGGTAGGCAGGAACAAAAGACAGTTCTTTCAATTGAATGTTTATTAGAACAATAGTTAAAACAACTAGTGATTATATACTTTTTAATCTGATTTCAAGAAAAAATTACCCAGATAGTTTTTTAAATTTCTAATGTAATGTATGCAAATGGTGTAAAAGCTTGCGAAAAAATTTATGTATTAAATAACACAGATTAATACAGTGGATGCCGCTTTATGTTATCATGGTTAATGTAATCAGTCATTTAATGTTATCAAAATCGCCAAGCCCCGTTCGCTTGTTACAAAAACACATTGAAAAATCGTCGGTTTTTGAAATCAAAATTTTGTTTATTGTTATCAGGTTACAGAGATTACTTTTCTTAACACAGCAAAAACTAGGGGAAAATAAACTATTTTTCCCTGCTTGTAAAGTATATTCTAAAATTACTGGTCAGAAAAGGTATGTTCAGATATTTCAGATGACGGAGGCGCTTCGAATTTTGTGTTGATGAGGGCAGAAAAAGGAAGCTGCATTCGTAAAATTAGCAGAAGATCAACAATAAGTAATTCCTTTTTGTTTTAAGACAAAAGTTTACTAATTCTTATTATATATTTTTTGCTAAATATCTTTTCAATAACACGCAAGTTAAAGTCATTTGCGAAAATCGACAGTGTATTTATTTGTTAATGCGCAAAAGACCGGATTTTTCCAGCAATAAAATTTTATTGTTTATTATCATCAGTCTTTTATCTTCTGATGTGATCACATTAAGAGGCGTTCACTGTATAAGATTCTGTAGTTTAACTTTATTATGATTCAATTTAACTGCATTCAACATTTTTCTAAAATGCATATTTTAAATTATGCATCAATTTAAATTATGGAAGCTCTAAATTTTGCTCCCTTTTCCTTTGAATTAAAATTATAGAGAAATGATTACTATGAATGAGGTTTAATTCACACATATGCATGATTTTTTGAGTTCTATTATCACTATTTAAAAATTATGCTGTTACAGATTTTGTTTTTCCCATATACAAAACACATTTTGACATTTTATTTTCAAAAATGAGGAATTTGTTTCGAAATTACATTTGAATTCACGATTTCTAGTATTCTAACAATTAATAGCAAAAATGAACTTTTGCCTTCAATTCTTAAAACAATTTTCAATTACAGATTGTGTTTAATACTTTATATCAATGATAAAGATAAACTAAAATTTCAAATCCCCCCTCCCCCCCCCAAAAAAAAGATGCATCATGTTTTTAATGTATTACTTAAATAACTAAACATTGAATCTTTCTTCCTCCTTTTTGTTTTGCCAAAGATGCTCCCTTATTTGCCACATCGTAAAATTTCCTTAAATATGAGTTTTTTGCATTTAATTTTAGAGACGGGAATTACAGAAAATAAATACACAGTTGTCACATTGTAAAATTTTCTTAAATGCGAGTTTTTTGCATTTAATTTTAGAGACAGGAATTACAGAAAATAAATATACAGTTCCAAATGTACCAAAACCATACTCATTTTCAACATGAAATCTGGTTGTGAAAGTGGCTGTTTTGGTTAAACGTGACACTGAATTGCACATACGAAGAGAGGCAGTAATGATACAGATCTTTGCATATAAAACAAACATTCAACAGAAAATCTAAAATTGAGATCAACAGCAATTTTTTTTATAGTCAATTCAATAAATAATTATGAACTTTTAAGATGACACTCTACAAAATGCCAAATAAAAATGTACTATTAATACTATTTAATAAGTCATTGTTTCACAACCTGGGGGGTTCGCAATCACTGGAGGGGTAACGTTTAGGAATAAGGTGATTGCAATTAATTGAAAACATCATTTTATTAAAGAGAGTATCATAAATGAAAACAAGTACTACTAAATTCAACATTGTACACAGAGACACAAAAAAAAGCAAGGGTTCTAAAGGTTTTTTATGTCTGCTTTTGAATTTAAGGGGGTTGCAATATTAAAAAAAATCGAACAATATTGCATAAATATAATACAGTATGGGTTGATTACAAGTTTTAGTCCTTGCAGTATAGCTCAATTAAAATGTTTAGATTTTAATTATACCTACAATAAAAATATAAAATTATACTTGAAAAGTTGAAGTCAATGAGATGACCTTAATATCACACGAGAGCAAAAATACAGTACACAAATACACTGAATCAATAATGTATTGGAAATAACTTAGACTGTTCAATGCAGAGTCCTTTAATCATACTCGTGGCTACTTTCCCTCTTTGTTGCAGTGCCTTCTTCTTGCTGTCCACCTATTTCTCTGGCTCTGACAGTTTTCGAAACATTTTCAGTTAGTCCAGTCTGGGTGAGGCTAAAACGCGAACAACAGAAAATTATTAAAAAAAAAAAGTAAAGCAACATAAATTAGTCACTTTTTTTTTGAAAAATTCCTTTCAGTTTAAACAGACCATGTTACACTATAAAGAAAATAATAATAATAATAATAAAATATTCTAAGTATTTAATCATATCCTTGTTTTAATTCCACGTAAACTTCTTTATTTCATTCTAACAGAACGATTACAAACCTGTGGCGTCCCCATGCCTGGAAATAATTTTTGTAAGACTATTAACAGCCAGTGTCAAAGAATTTTTGATAAGAAACTATTCCAAGTGGAGTTTTTTAAAAACATGCTTTCTGCATGAAAAATTGAGATGATTTTGATTGCTGCTGTTGAGTGAAGTTTCTTTAATATGAATTTGGAAACCTTTCACAACAATTATATGAACACCAACTATAGTTACACCCAATTAGAAGCAATGATTTTGATTCTCAGACCATTATCTGTGTCCAAAACATTGTCATCTACTTATGTTGTTGCAAAATCCCCAGAGTGCTGATGAACCTAGCGGCAAAAAACAATGAGACAGTGTCGCGAAACATTAAATTCCTCTTGCGATCAATTTTTGTTTGAAAAAAAAAAAAAAAAAATAGATAACTATCTTAACATTCTGACACCTTTCACCCTGCTACAGTATGCAGCTCTTCTACCCTATCCCCAAGACACTGCAGGGGAACTGTTTCTTTAAAAGCACAGAAGAGAGCAGGGATTACTTCTCAAAGTTACTTTGCAGATTGTGAACAAGTTTGGAAACTATGCACAGCGACATGGACACAAACATAAATAATGGTTCATTGTGTATGAGTTTAGATGAAAATGATTAGGTTTGTACAGGGAAACAATAGAGAATGAAGAGCAAATGCAAAAGCACTTGGTCGAGAACTCTACTGTTTTGGCACAGTTAAGGACAAAATGTGGAACTGTTTCAAAATTATCACCCATAAATATATTTAAATCAATCACATAGAAAGTAATGCATAGAAAGCAAAAAAATATCCTTACACTTCATCCATTTCGACATCTTCTTGTGACAATCGAAAGTAAGGATTGGTGGAGGTTGGCTGAAAGTTGATGCCAGTTACAATGAAGAAGGTAAAGGTTGCGACTTCACGAAATGCTTCATCAAGCCATTCATATTGAAAAGGCACAGTGATCTAGGAAAATATCAAAAAACATATTAGCCACAAAATATGATGAAAATCAAAATGAAAAGACTCTTAACATTAAGTGCAAATACAGTTACTTGAATGTAGTTCTATAAGTTAAAACAATTTCTATCTAATGCTGTGGAAATAAGCCCAGAGCAAAAAGTTCTAAAAAAAAATACTAATCTTACAAAAAAGGTATTTCACATTTTTTTAGAGTAATTTTTTCATGCAAACACAAATTTTGGTATATTTTTGAAACTCCATGAAATTTTCATGTTTTTCCAATAAGCAAGAATTTTACAAAGCAAATTTTTCCCACCATTAATATTATTGATTACAGGAATGAATATTTCCAATAAATACCATTATCAATGTGTATAAAATCAATAAAATTCTTAAGCAATAATTGAATAGAATAATGTTAACATGAACAGAACAGATTTTGATCTAAAAGGTTTTAGTTTCCTTTCTACATTTCTCACTAATTTATACTGATTAGTTTTTTTAGATAGGCCAATAATTTTCAGTAAGCATGAAATGAACATGAAATTATTGATTTGTCAACAGTTACAAGATTTTAAAGCACTTAATGTGCTTTCATACCAAATATAACAACAACAAGCAACATCGATGTAAGCGCATGTCATTGGTTGTACATAATTTCATAACAATAGCGTCACATAGACTGAATGGAATTTTATTGTGTCATTAAAAGGGACCATTGCCCAGCCAAAAGTGATTGCTTGATTGCGTTACATACATGCTCCGATGCATACATGCTCTGTTAGTCATAGTAACATTCTGTTACAACAAAAGCAAAATGTCTTAGTCGCCTTTGGCGTGAAAAAACCTGTAAGTTCGAAGTTGATTATTAACTTTGATGACCAAGCTACTTATATATTTTTTATAAATGTTTCAATTAAAGAAATCCAGAGCTACTAAAATAGGATTATCGTGATAGCACACTACATACAACATAAAAATGGAATATAAAGTGCATTAAATAATATCATTTAATCAGTAAAACAACTTACTTTTAGCAGATAAATAATGATTCTTGTGAAGTAAATGTAGCAAACTATCTACAATAGAAAAACATGGAAATGTATATTTTACCTGCAAAGAAATTTTTAAAAGGCAAAGCTTTTAATACAGATTTAACGGAATAACATTTTTCCCTCCAGAAACAATTTTAAATTTGTTTAATTCAAAATATCACCAACATCAATTTTGTTTGCATTTTTGTAAGTGTAAATAAATAAGTACATGAAGTAGAACCTTGATTATCTGAACTTCTAATAATGTTCAAGAGTGAATTGAAGTTTTAAAAACATTTGGGCTACTTTAACTACATTTATGTCACTCTTAAATTAAAGCATTTCAAAGTTAAATTAAGGATCATAGCTGCCAACACTGCAAGATGAAAATTTGGGAGATGTTTGCATAAAATTCGAGAAACTTTCAAGCAAACAAAAATTTTAAAGATTAAAAAGTTGATTGTATAAGGATCTTTTATTGTTACGTAGCGCTCTCAATTATTGAAACATACACCAAAAAAATTAAGCATGTAAATAGCACAGTGAAATACGCACACTAGAAAAGAAATGCGCTTTGGTTGAAGAATACAAAAAGTTGCACAAAAACAAAAATGAAACCAGAGTGAAATCGAAATTACCGTAACCAACTCTATTGTGTTCAAGGTCACATGATTTGTTCTTTCTTACTAAACCACCATGGTAATGCACTACTAGTTTCGAGGATATGCTTTCAGGCTTGCAGATTGATCTTATTTTTTTATTTTGCAGTAAATCATTGCTTTACCCATCTTAAAAATTTATTTTCCACTATTCACAAAAAAAACCTCATTGCATTCAAAAAAAGGTAAAATAAATAAATAAAATACATCAAAATATTAATAAAAATTATAATTAATGTTTATGATTCCTAATACTTAAAAAATTCTTTAATTATAAACACAAAAAATGCAAAATACTAGGTTTGCTTACCATAACATAAAAATGACGAAACAATTTCAACTTTTCTAAAATTATGGCAGCTTTTCCATCGGTTTGGGATGCTTCTTGTAAATGCCTTATTGACCTAAATGCAAAGAAATGCATTCTCTTAAATTTCAATGAAAATTAAGCTGGTTGCTAAAGGAAGAAGAAAAACCCACGTTTAAGCATTAGTTGAAAAAAGAAAAGGAAATTCAGTTTATCTGCTATACAGTCACTGTAAAAACAGAAATGCACAACATTTCTAACATTAGACTAGTAAATTTAAACTGATTTGATATTTAAAAGGGCCTTCTCGAGAC
Organism: Octonoba sinensis; assembly: GCA_038502835.1. Taxonomy (NCBI): domain Eukaryota; kingdom Metazoa; phylum Arthropoda; class Arachnida; order Araneae; family Uloboridae; genus Octonoba; species Octonoba sinensis. The sequence continues at coordinate 82,432,904 of CM076605.1, read as the reverse complement.
GCTAAGGAAATTTAATTTTGATCCCACAGCGTTTTAAATGTTTACAGCAGTCGTTCCCAGCCTTTTTCCACGCTGCAATACCATTTCTAACAAATAAGCAACCTGTACACACACACTTACACTTTCACACAAATATTTTGACACAAAAATGAATTGTTAGATTTCAAGCTGTCTCTGAATCCGACCTCGTTTTGTGTTTTGTAAATGCTTATTTTATCATGTCCAAGAAGACTGTAAAATAAACAAATATACAGTGGGGTTGGACCAAAAGCATTTTTACTTTAACAGTTTGTGTCCACTGTCTGCTCTAACTGAAAAAATAATACTTGAAATAGAGCTAAATTTAATATACACATGGACCGTAATGAGAAATACTGATTAGTTTTTAGCAGTAATAACGTCAAGAGATGTTACTCTTAATTAACTTTTTCTTTCCTTTTGCAAAGGATATTTAAAATTTATGAGACTTTTGACAAAGAGAGGGTACTAAAATAATTTAATACGTTAACTAGTTTTTTGTAGCTAATATGTTTTTAAGCTTTGTTTGTAAGGAAAATATTAAAATATAAGCAATTTTTATTCTTCTGATTTAGACTTTATAAATTTTGAAATCTTTTAAAAAAAATATTTTAAAGATGTTTACAGAAAAAAATGATTCATTAACCCATTTTCTGTCAAAGGTAAAGAAAACGCACCATTTCAATAAATATTTTTGTATTAACAGCGTGACAAATTTTCTTTACTAATTTTATGTGTTTTGCTATTTTTAAGGTTTGTGAAGACACTTATGAACTATTAGTAATTCAATTGCAGTAAAAATATTTTGCTGAGAAATTTTCAAAATAGCTATCTGCAGAATTTGGAAAATGGTGCGTATGCCTGAATAGTTTTATAAGTTTGACGATCACTCCCATATACTATGTAAAATGCACAAAAACCATGCAATTAATTTGGTCCTCAAGTGGCAAGTCCACTTGCATCCAAAATGTTTCAAAATTTTCCATAAAAATATATAAGTTTGACTATAATACAATTGTTCAACTAAATGATTTGTTCATTAATTTGGAAATAAAATATTTTTCATACAGAAAACCTTTTTTTTTTTTTTTTTTTTTGTTTTAATAAATGTAACAAACATATTTCAATGAAAATAATACTGCACTTTATAAGATTTTCATGCTTGATAGAAAATGGATTAATCCTTTCTATTTGTTTGAAAAATTTAAGAATGGAAACATATAAGTTTTTTTTTTTTTTTTTTTTCAAGAGAGTAATAATGTGTAGTTAAATTGAACATAAAATGTCTCACCATACAACAGGAAACATTATTGCACCACAACAAATAAGATCAACAAGAATGAATATCTCCCTCCAAGTGTAATGCTGTGAATCGCCTTCCTCACTTTCTTCCATTATAATTTTAGCCACATTTGCTAGGACCTAGGAAAAATTACAAATTAATATGTATAATTAGCTTTTTCATAAATATACACCTAAGAATAATTACTAGTATCTGTGTGTTTCATACCTGTAGTGGTATAACAATCATAAATATTTTCTTGTCTTTATCACTTAGAATGTGCTTTATGAAAGCCCAACCAGTACCAATGAGAACAATTGTGATAAATAAAAGAGCTCCTTTCAATCTGCAAAAGAAAATGAAAAAAAAAAAAAAACATGAATTTCACAATTCAATGGATTATTTCTTCAAAAATGCAGCTACCAGGAGAAGATACAACATAATAGTATAATAAGATTTTTTTTTCAAATTAGATAAAAGTTTTAATTTTTAAGTCTGCTGTCTGTACATGCAAATTTATTATAGATTCTCAAGAATACAAACATTATTTAAATTTAATTAATTTCTTAGTCCCTTTAGCATACTGCAGGTAACCTACCATTCAATCACTTTTTGTAATTTTCTTTATAAATAATGAAGAAAATTTAAAATCCTGAAATACATGCATTTTATTTATTTATGACTATTATTTTTGTTTTTATATTGAATTCAAAAAATAATAATAATGTCTGATTTTATAAATTGGATGGCTTGTTTTTGTAACCTGTTTCATAAATAAAAATTAAAAAAATTAAATCTTGAAATAAGTGTATTTTATTTTGAATTTAAAAGAATAATTATTCCAAATTCATGAAGGATAGAAGGTTAAACACAAAAACAATGTTTCCTTCTCTCCAAAAATTCTGTAACTTAAAAATTTAAAACCATATCCTTGTTCATTAAAACATAAAAGAATATAATAAAATATCTACAAAATTCTTACAGATGCGTTATGTAATAAAGAACAGCCCATGCTTCCATTGGATACCCATCTTGAGCTATGATGTGGTAATTTATCTATGTAAAAGATGAACAAATAAATAAACAATGTTTCTTTCCTCAATAATGCAACACACTACACTTTAATTAAAATAATATAAGAAAAACATTTACTTACTCCATGGAATAATAAAGACAATGACTTTAAAAAGACAAGCAGTGCCATTAAATAATGAATTTTAAAAACTTCTTCCCTAGAATATAAAACAAATTTAGTATTGTTAGCATAGTTTAAACAAAAGAGCAAATTATTTCAAGAGAATATACATTAATACATTTATTTGCATGTGATATTTTATTATTAAGTACTTGTCATAAAAAGAGCAAAAGAGCAAGACACAATAATAAACTCATAACTATGATTAAAAAAAAAGGATAAAAGATGAAATATGTCCCACTTTTTGATTTTGTCCATCCATGACTGGATATGTTCAAAATGCAAGTTTAAGGGGGTCGGTAAGTAAGCCCCTTAACTTGCATTTGGGTAAGTAAAATGCAGTAAAGGGGAGACTCCCCTTTAGCTTTCCAATCTGAAGGGCAACATAACATTTGGAAAGGTGAGAAAGCAGCAATATTATTTGATCATGACAACTTTTTGTACATTCTGGAATTAGATAAAATGTGCTGGATTTCGTCTAGTATTCTCCTTACTTAAAAATTATCATCAAATTCTTCACAATCACTCCTACTTTCAATGTTTTAAAAATTACATAAATATTCTGAAATTTAAGAATAAATAATTCAAATCTTTAAAAAATATATATTTTATTTTTAGTAAACTATAAAAGGAGAATGTTAGCTTCTGTAATTTTCTACGTATATGATATAAAGTCAAAAATGTTTGCTAACAATCATCCACACTTTAGAAAGCGATGCTAAAAATTTTGAAAAAGGAAAATTGAATTAATGCTGCGGATACAAAAAAAAAAGTGCTATAAACAAGAACATAATCAGAAATAGAAGGTATAAAAGCATTTTTTAACAAAATTAAGTTTTTATTGGTTTGGCGATACACATATAATCAATAACAGCTTGTGCATATATGTCGTCATATGCAAATTTGCTGTACTTTTTATGGAATAGTAGCTTTACAGATGTGGAAAAAAACTGGGCTTTAAGCACTTAAATGTAAAAGGGGTTTAGGAGTCAAAATTTGAAAAAAAAAAAGAAAGAAAAAAGGAAAAGGTGTGGAACTTTAGGAACTCCTACAAAGAAATGTCATAAATAAGTAAATAAAAAAAGAGTTTTTTCAAATGGCCTTGCATCATGATGTAATTCAGATAAGAAAACATAAAAAATTAATCTAATTAAAAAAAAAAAACATGCTGATGCAGAGATTTTCAAAAAAAAAAATAAATAAATCAAAAACAATGAAGTGAAAATTTTTCAATAGGAATTTTCAAAAGAGTTTATATAATATTCATTAGTGGTATCATTGTGCCGATTCAAACACCAGCACTAATTAGACAGTATCTAATATCCTTCTTTATGTGTTCATGTATAACTAATGTACACATGAAGAATGTAGAGATTTTCAAAAAACAAACAAAATAATAATAATAATAAATAAAACAAATAAATAAACAAATGAAAAACAATGAAGTGAAAATTGTCTATTAGGAATTTGCTAAAGAGCTTATATAAAATTCATTAATGCTATCATTGTGCCGATTCAATAATCAGCACTTCGATAGTATCCAATACTCTTCTTCATGTGTGCATTTATAAGCAATAATTTTAAGCAAAAGAAAACTTTTTTACATGCTACCATAGTACTCAAAATATGTGAAATGAGTATTTATAAATTATAAAACAATAAAGGTCCAAAGATAATTTTAGCTATACAATACAGAGAAATACCATATTTAAAAACCTCAACGAGCTCGATACAAGTTGATTCAAGCAGTTTTTTAAGACATATTTTGGAATTTGAATTAAAAATATATATGTTTCATGAATCATTTAATTTCCAATCATTAAAATTTGTCTTTTAAATCATTGCAATTATCTGCAATTAAACATTTGAGAAATTATGAAAATTTCACAGACAATTGTTATTTTTTTCCAGACATAAAGAAAACACATTATTTTTCTCTGAAATTTTTTTAAGATTTGAGACGAATTTTACCTGCAGGGAGGAGGGGATAATTTCAAGTTTACCATAGGCATACAAACCATTTTATGTTAGCATTTTATCCACAAAAAACATATATATTTTTTAAATTACCCACATATTGGCTACAAGATTGTAATACATTAATGAAAATGATGTATAGTACATACAGACATAATCATCCCTACTAAAATAAATATAAATAAAAATTTTAAAAGAAAAAATGAATGTAGCGTGACAAAAAATAGGAACTTTGGAAAAACTAAACAAAAAATCAAAGAAAAGCAACATACATATGTATTGATAGCCCAATCAAACCACAAAATCTTTCCATTTAAGACAAACTGATTGATATTCTGAGGACAAGATCTTCTACTTCCCCCTGTAGGTTTCTTTTTTTTTTGTCGCAGTTAAAAATTTACTGTTTCCAATCCAAGTTTTCATCTCATGTTTCGAGGAAGCCCGACTGTGACGTCCAAATTGGAAAGATCCCGAAATTCTTACACTGGCACCTTCCAACCAGGGTTTGTGATTCTTTTAAATAAAAAACGATTTTTTTCAAATGGATTTTTAAAATTCAAATGGCATTTTTTAAAAGAGGCCTTAAAGATTTTGGATATTTATTTTGTTACACTTAAAAAAATAAATATCATGTGTTAAATATTATGCAAAACACATTTTAAACTATTTTCACGGCAATAATAGATATTTTTTAATAATAATATAGATAAACAAATTTCAATACAAATGCATGATTCAAATGAAGTTTAACCCTACCAGGAATAATAGTACTCTATGTACAAAAAATAAATAAATAAATAAATAAACAAATTTAATCTGAATCCTTTTGCTGAAAGCTGAAAAAAAGTCAAAACAATTGTGTGCACTGAATTTTATATGGAGTACATTTTAATCATTTTTGTACTTTATAAATGAAATACATTAAAATATTTTTTAATTTACAGTTAGTAAAATTAAATGCTCACTCCATTATTAAAAACTGAAACTTTTTGGTTTAATCAAATATCTTTACTAAAAATTTCTAAATTGAAAAAAATGTTTTACTAAGAAAAACCATATGCTTTTATGAAATATGGATGAAACATCTTTAAGGATAAGTATTCTAAATTCTATATGATACACACTAGCATTCTGGATTACTTAATGTATGGAATGCATTAAATGGAGCTAAAATACTGATATTAAAATTAAAAACACATAAAATGAAACATGATTACTATGAATTACAACAGGAATGGTTGAATGAATTATGCTTTGATGTTCAGATGTCTGAAGAATTAGAATAACATAACACTTAAAAAATAATAATAATTAGTTCTAAATTATGAAATATATTATACACACACAGACAGAGGGACCTACGAAGTTTTGCTTGTAGTAGAGGTTGCAAATGCAACATATTTTATGTATAGAACAACATTTTATAACATTAACACCAATTTTGCAGGAAAATTTTCAACAATGGTTTATAAATCAATGATTTTAAAAAAGTCACTTGATTTAAATCAAACTTATTTAAATCAACAAACCCTGCTTCTAACTATCATTGTTCTCACAAAACATTTCTCAGACATAATATTGATTACTGTTTCTTAAATTGCAAGTTGTCCTCGTTCAATTGCAGGCAATAAAATGTGTTTTGCCAAATTTCTTCTTCCTTTCTTGTTTTTCCAAAGTTCCTATTTTACTAAAAACTAAAATAAACTGAAGGTAATTGCCCTCAAAAAAGTAATTAGTGGAACAAAGAATAAGAGCTTAAAATTTAAAACAGGAGAATGAAATCATATTATATAGATTTTTGACAATTATTATAGAATGACAAAATTGTTTTGTACCTTTTTCCTCTAAGCACAGAGATCCACATACATCCCGCGACAAAGAATATAACGGACATGAAAAAATATAATTTCGGTAGAGGCATTTCTCCAGCAGAAAGGTAATTTTCACCGTTATGTTCAACAATAGCAATCTTCAATAAAAAAAGGGAAAATGTTCAAGTTGAGACCGTATGAAGTATATTTCATCCTCACATTGCATTTATTAAGCAACATTAACTTCAATGAACTAATTAAACTATTTAAATTACATATGAATGAATTTTATTTTTTGTTCACTAGTTAATACAGTAAAAACAATTGCTCTACTTTAGAGTATGAACAGTCACAAAAAGCTGGTTATAAGAATTAATTATTGACAAACCAAGTTTTACGAATTCAGCATAATGTACAAGAACAACTTAATCTTTTGACAATGCAGGGCTCGGCGCACTTCGGAGTCTTCAAAATAGTGAAAAAAGTGGCCACAGCTTTAAAAAAAGTGACCAAAATAGTGACCATTAAAATGTAAACTTGTGTGTGTGTGTTTTTATTTAAACTAAATTAACTTGAAAAAATGCAGTTTCCACATCGTTTGAAAACTAAACCTGAATAAATAGAGCTTTTACCCAACTTAAAAAAAAAAAAAAAATTCATAGCCTATTCAAAAATAAGAATTTTTATACCTGTAACTATGTTCATAAATACCTTTTTCAAAACCCATAAATAGCTAAGAGTGAGAGAGACAAAAGTTATTTCTTTTAATTAATTTCTTTCTCAAATTGTTACTTATTTAAAAATATAAATGAATAAATATTTATTCAAATCGGCAGAAATTTCAAATTTTAATTTATGGTCAACATTGAATAAAATTTATTTTGCAAATGCTAGTTTTTAAATATTTTTTATACTTGTTCAAAGATTAGAAAATTTCACTTGAAATAAATCTAAATTTGATATTTTATCAAAATTATTCAGACTGAAATTACTGTGTTAATCTTCTGTATCATTGTAGGAAACAAACCGTTCGATTATTCGATATTGTTTTTGTAATTTCATGGTAGTAACAAAATCCAAGAAAAATTCCCTGATTTGATAATTTTAGTGTTGATAGTTACACGGTATCACTGTCATACATAATGACAGTATGAGTGGCACAATCAGAAAAATTCTTTACGGAGGGGGGGAGGGGTACACTATTTTTTTTTCCTACCTGAGCTTTGTACAATTCCTTTTTTTTTTGGGGGGGGGGGGAGGAGGGATGGAAATAAAAAGAGGTCATAATGTAATTTTCTGAGCAATATATATAATCTGTAACTGCTAAGAATTTTTCAGAGCTAAAGTTTTTTTTTAAGAATTGAAATCCCCCCCCCCCCCCCCCTGCATCATTATTTAATGATTTCTTAATAAGAATATAACTTTATTTTCTCAAGATGCGTATTGTCTTTTCGTTGAGAAATCCCCTCCAAAAATTTTCTTTTGTGATTGCGACAGTTAGTTAGGGAGTGGGGGGGGGGGGGGGGGGGGGGAGAGATGAAAGAAAAGAGAAATTAGGGTAATTGATTTTCTGAGTGATATAATCTGCAACTGCTAAAAATTTTTAGTCTGATTTTTTTTTTCTTTTCTAATTTAAATATTACTTTATTTTCTTAGGATTTGCTCATCTCGAGTAAAAAAAATTAAAAACAATTAAAATCATCATTCTAGATGGGGGGAGAGGTCACGGGCCCTCTAGGCCTCCCCGTCTGGTTGCACCACTGCAATATCAAACCTTAACTTCGGCACACTCGGGGCCAGCGCCACGCCGAATTTCAAAATACGTCCAAAACTGCCGAACTTACAGGACCAAAAATGGCGGATGCTTCAAGCCTGGCACACGTATTTTTATGCAAAATTGCAATGTTTTCTTAACTCATAGACAGACAAAGTAACTTTTTTTAAGATACTTTTTTTGGTTGCTCTGCCAGAGAAAGGGCAAAAAAGTGAAAATAGTGACCAATTTTTGAAAAAGTAACCAAAAGTGACCAATGCAAAAAAAAAGTGACTTTTAGTGAAAAAAGTGACTTAAGCCGACCCCTGACTATGGCACTGATAATGGGTTAAATACTTTGTTCAAATACACGTTTTTTGCTATTATATATATTAGTTAATATGCATATTTTTATTAGCTACAACAAAACTTTTCACTCTATGAAATAGGCCCCTTATCAGAATTTTGCATTAGAGCTTTCGAGGAAAATAATTAACACATAACTGCAAAAAATCAACTTATTTATGTTCATTAGTTTTACTGAGATTATGAGAAAGAGCTAAAAAATTAATATTGCTTATCTAATACATAAACTTACAGAAAGATTAATAAAAAGTGGCAACTTATCATCAGCAGGACAGTTATGGACATACAAACTGTACAACCCAACAGCTTCTGGTTCTTTCATCCACACATAGAACTAGGAATAAAGAAAGATTATGATGGAAAGTTTAACACAGAAACTAAACTGAAAAACATACATTTTTAATTACTGGTTTTTGTATAAATATATAATTTTCAAGCTATTTGTTTCTTTTTAAGTTGTAAGATGTTGATATAAGTAAGATTTAAAAGATTTTGACAGACTTGAAATGCATTTAAGTTCCATTATGTAAGCATTTAACACTAAAGTAAATAGAAAACATATGCTTGTCTAAAGAACATCAAAATTGTAATTAAATGGTTCAAGGAAGAAATAAATGTTTGGATTTTAATTTAAAGAAAAAATAGTTGCATAGTGGTTATGGTAAATATTTTTTAAGAGAAGCTTAGTAGTTTCTATTTTTCATTTCCTCTTTTAGTCTTCTTGCTCTTTGCCCAGTCTTTAATTAATTTAGAATATAAATAACTTCAGTGAAGACATAGAATTATTGAGCAGAAGACTTGAAACTAGATTTAATGAATTTTGACACTAGATTTAATTCAAAATATTTGCTTCCATCACAAAATTTATTCTTAAAGAAATTTGTGTTGTGGCACAAAAGCTGCAGCGATCCATGAAAAAAGGCATAAAATAAAGGAAAAATCAAAAACTCCCTGCATCTTGTTATATTGCAGCACTAAAGGTTTTGACACAGAAAGGATTCAAGAAACGAGTAACAGATCTTATGTGCCTTATATGAATTTTTTCAAAAACGTTTTGTCATTAGTTATTGAGAACTAATTTTTTTGTAATCAGCTGCAGATCAATCTGAACATATATAAAAATGATAAGTAATGCAAAATGTGAAAGCACTTAGAAATTAAAACTAACCATAATAGAGAAAAACCGTATTAGGAGGTTACTTACAACTATAAAGAAAAGAAATACTATACCAAGTTCTGTTGAAATTAGAAATAGTGGTTGTTGGGATGCAGTTGAACATATGTGGAATGACTCTATTATATTAGTTTTTTCAAACTTATTTCAACTTTCTACTTTCCTAACTTATTTCAAACAAGTTTAAATTTAAAAACACATGAACATTAAAATATATACATTTTGTTTCAACCTCCAGTGCACTCTACATTTGAATTTTCATCCTAATTATTAGTAATTATGTCATCATAGTCTTCAGTCTTCATTTTTCAAAATTGGGGGTGGGGACATAAAAACCATGAATCATTTTCAAAAAGTCTTATTATTCTTACTTTTAAACTTTTGTATATCTGTATAAATACATCCTGCATTCAAAAAAGCACATTAGAGAGACATTAAACAGCAAAAGTCATTATTAATTTCAATTTTTTAAATGCAATTTTACCCTGAAAATGGATCAAATCTTTTCAATCTGAAACAAAATTTCGCACATTTTCAGAACAATTTCAAACTTTTTACCTCTAAATCAGAGATCTTTCTTCTTTGACCAATCATTTCACTTTTGAATGGTATGTTAAAAGAATTGCAATACTTGGAAGAGGCAGTAGTAGGGAAATCAGATGTAGCTGCAGTAATATCCATCTCTTTAATTGCATTATCTTTCTTTTCAGCACCTTTGCTGCTTAAATTTTCATCAGGTGGAATATCTTTAGTTTCTTCTAAGAAAAAAAAAAAACAAATTTCATATAATTTTTAACTTTAGAACAAACTTTTATTGTAAATGTGTATAAAAAATGTTTACTGTTTATATGTATATGCTTATAAAAAAATGTAAGTACAGTGAAACCTTTCCGAGCAGCCAGCTGTGAATAGCGCCCCCCCCCCCCCCCCCTAACGGCCACTTTTTCGTTCCACGGAATTTTTGGCCCGTAGACTTAATATTAAAAAAACCCTTAGCAACAGCCAACCAACCCCTTTGAACAGCCTAGGAGTGGGCAGGAAAACCTACCCACTCACTTCTTAAATTTACTAACCAATTTTTGTATGTGATTTTACAAATGAATTTTTGTGTCTTTGAGGCGCTGGGGAGAGGACATGTTATGATACTCCATATTAGATTCTCGAGTCCAGCAGTGTTTCAGCCGGACACAGGCCCCCTAAAACACCGAAAGTAAAGTCATTGCTTTGTGACCAGTTTCTACGACTAGTTACTTTGGGACTGTGTACGCTAAAGGAATAAGGTATGATAAATGATGTCGCTTTGAGGGAGGAAGGGGGGTTCGTGAAATTGTGAGAGTGTGACAGACTTTGACTGAATCAGTTAGAATATCAGTTACAGTGACAGTTAGAGATTCTTTTTAAACTGAAAAGCGAAGTTGAAAACATTATACAGTCGAACCTCTATTTTGCGAATTTCTCCATTTTACGAATTTATTTCTAGGACGCAAGAATATTTAAGGTTTTCCATGTAGAAAAACCTCCGAATAACAAAGTGCATTCTCTATTTAACGAACTTTTTTCTGGTAATCTAAAAAAAAATTCCACCCTATTTTTCAAGTGTATCTTTCTTTAAACACCTTTTCTGAAGCTTATTGGAACAAAATCAGTTTCTCCCAGAAAGTATACCTTCAAAAAGAATAGAATTGCCATTCTCTTCATTTGTCCTAATCCGGAAGGGGGTGGGCCTCCTGTCAATCTTCAACCCTTTCGAGGAATTTAAAAGAATTTGCTGTCTTATCTTCTCTTATAACCTTGATGCTCCTTGAACTTCTGGTAAAGTGTTTAGCTCTATTCATTTCGTACTTGGTCTCTTTTCATACCTTGGCTTACAAAAATGGCCAAACGAAAGTGTTTAAGCATCAAAGAAAAAATGTTGGTTCTTAATGAAGTTGACAAAGGTATGAAGAAAAAAGATATTGCTTCTAAATTTGGTATTCCACCAAACAGTTTATCAACAATCTTAAAAAATCGCAATAAGATAGAGAATGATGCAACAAATTCGTTTTCTTCAAAACGCTTAAAAACATGTGCCTTCGAAGATGTTGATGAGGCAGTTTTGAAGTGGATATGCACAATGCGAGAAAAAAATGTTCCTGTCTCTGGACCTTTCATAATGGAGAAAGCGCTTGAATTTTCAAAAAAACTTGGTCATGAAGAATTTCGGGGGAGAAGCAGCGGCTGGCTTGAAAAATTTAAAAGAAGACACGGGATTGTCGCAAAAGTAATATCTGGAGAAAAAGAAGACGTGGATGATAACGTAAGTGAAAAATGGAAAGCCGGTACATTGGGAAAAATTCTAGAGGAGTACAAGCCAGAAAACATCCTCAATGCGGACGAAACTGCCTTATTTTTCCAATGTTTACCACAAAAGACATTAACATTTAAAAATGAGAAGTGCTTTGGGGGGAAACAAAGCAAAGTAACAATAACTGTCTTGTTAGGGGCAAATATGACTGGAACAGAGAAATTGAAACCGTTAGTAATTGGAAGAAGTAAAACTCCGAATCATTTCGTGGAGCACAATCTTTAGAGGTCGATTATGATTTTAACACAAAATCGTGGATGACCACAGAAATCTGTAAAAAATGGGTAGAGAAGTTGGACAGACGTATGATTAAAGAAAAACGCACAATTGCTCTTATTTTTGACAACTGTCCAGCCCACCCTAAAGAAATCAACAAAAATCTACGAAACATAAAAGTTTATTTCTTGCCTCCCAAGAGTACATCAAAATTACAACCGATGGATCAAGGGATGATAAAAAGCTTCAAAGTACAGTATCGTAAGCGAATTATGCGAAAGGTTATTACGGCCCTGGAAAAGGATGAGCCCATGCCAAAAGTAAACATACGAGAAAGCATATCTGAAATTTCCAAAGCATGGAATTTTGATGTGTCAGAAAGCACTATTCGTAACAGTTTTGCCCAAGCTGGTTTCATTTTAAGTGCAGAAAATTCTACAAGTATGGAGGACGAAGAGGAGGACGACATCCCTTTAGAAGAGATCAAAAGAATGTGGATTCGGCTAAAAGAAAAGGAAAAAATTAACGATATTGTGCAGATTGAGGACTTTCTTTTGGTTGATTCAGACGTACTAACAGCGGAAATACCAAACGAATCAGAAATATTGGACAGTGTGAAATTCAAAAACACTGCAACGGAATGCGATATTGATGAGGATTCAAACGATTGTGATGTTGAAATCAACAAACCGTCTCACGAAGATATGTTAAAATCATTTGAAACAATTCGAAGGGGCCTACAGTTTCAAGAAAATACGCCTGAAGGAATTTTTAAATCATTGCAAAGATGCGAAACATATTATGAAGGACTACACTTCTTTAAAGGAAGGACCCAGACCAAAATAACGAATTTTTTCAAAAACTAAAGCGAACAGCATGGGTATGTCAATTAATTTAATAATTGTATGTACATTATGTCTTAAAATGAATATAAAGATTTATTTCTTAGAGTAGCGAATAAGTTTAATTCTAAATTGTAATGATGATTCTTTATGTTTTATCCTTTCTTAAGTGAAAGAATTAAAGTAAACTGTTATAATTATTACTACATGATATGTAGAGCTTTTATTACTTTAAAATGAGTTCTGATGTAACCAAACTATTATAAAAAATGTAAATCTCTATTTATCGAATTTCTCCATTTAACGAACTTTTATGCTGGATTTTGCGACTTCGTTAAATAGAGGTCCGACTGTAGTTTCTAATAAATGTAAAAACTTAAAACAGTGTGAAATTCTATCATTTTTTTAATGTAAAGAATTTCTTAAATAAGGTTGTAAATATTTTTAGATAAATCTCAAAATTCATTTAAAATTAGAAATATGTGTAAGACTTGTTTATTATTTCATATGGGGGTGCTGACGCAATTGACACGATCCCAAATCAGTGAGCTGCATATGGCTAATTAATATATAAATATTATTTTTAATTAATTATCATTCAGATTTTTCTGAGAATTTCGGATCAGAATCAACTATGCAGGAATCATACTATCCCACCTTGAGTTTTATCACCCGAATTGTAATGACGATTTCAACATTTTAATTTTTATCAAATATTAGATTTTCCTTGGTACTTTTCTGTTTCGTGGGGGGCTGGCAATGGCTAAATTTCCTTTGCCCAAATCAAACCACTATACCATTTTGGTCTGCTGTGTTGGTGATGTTCAAAAATATTTTTCAATCAAACATCATGGCTTCACCATTGGCTTTTTTTTTATAGAACTCTTAAAATTTTTTAAAGAGTAACTAGCCTTAATGGCTTAAGGTACTATGATTAAAAATAATTGTCACATACACATTAAAACAATTATAACTGATGCATTATTTGCATCAATTAATCAGCAAGCAAGCATAAAAAGTGAGTCTACTTTTCATTAGTTATTACTTTCATTAATTTTCTCTTATGATTATGAGCAATACAAAACACATAAGACTCATACCTCAACTACTCTCAAATATTAAACATAATTCTCAATATTAAAATCAAAAAGAGTCATTAAATCATTAACAAAAACAAATTTCAAAAAGATATTAAAATATTAATAATACATTTTATGAAATGAAAATATGACTGAATTTGTAAAAAATAATTCTAAATAATGGAATTGTACTAAAATAAAACTGTAGAATGATATAAATATTTTAAAAACTAAACATAATTTTTAAAAACTTAAAAAATTTTTTTAATTAATAATTTAAACATTTTTGCTGTAATGCAGCTTCTACTTACACTCAACATATTACGTATTATAAGATAGAAAATGATGTCATGAATTTAGAGGAAAGTGTGAAAGAAATGGGAGGGGTTTGAAACCAGGGCCTGATTAAGGCATGGGCATACGGGGCAGCTGCCCCGGGCCCCAACATCTGAGGGGGCCCCAAATCGAACAGAAAGGTTGTATTGTGTCTCCTTCTTTAATGAACTTTTCAAAAACAAAATATCACTACAGCGTAAAAATCCGTCAGTTTTATGTTAGCTTCTTCATTAATCTATCGTATGAGCTCAAAAATTCTATATTTCGTAAATCCATGGCTTTCTAGGGCGGAATTCAGCTAAATTTTCGCAATTACGATGGACAAATTTGGCCAGTAATGAAGTTGTGAAGCAGATAATTTTAAATAAGTTTTTGCTCCGGGCCCTAATTAGGCTAAGTCGGGCCCTGGTTGAAACTATTTGAATTCCACCGCTATGTGGCATAGTCTCAATTATTCCCAACATTTACCTAAATATCTTCAAAAAAAAATCTCGAAAGCTTCATAATTCTAAACATTTTTTGCAAATTTGACCTGCCTAACAACATTCAATGTTTTTCGTATCAGGAGGAAGAAAGGGACAATTCCTTAAGGATTTAGTTTGAGGGCAGAGTTGGTTCAATTTTGCCCAACCTGAAAATTTTTCAATGTTCTGGTTCAAAATTGAACTTTGAACAAAAATTGAACTCTACTTATGTAAACAAATAAAAATACCGATTTTGACCAAACATAATAACATACTTTCATAATATATACTTTATATGACATGAATATAGAATTTTGAGGGTCGACTCAATAATAAGAACCCACTTAAAAAACCCTACAGGTGGTTTTCTTTCAAAAATCATGCTCAAAATTGAACTCCACTTATGTAAACAGAAAAAACCCCTGACTTAAACCCAATATATTTTTATTATGGATAAAAACTCAAAAATGTTGGATGGGTTTTAAATTGTTCTACATAATCAAAATAAAATTTCTTTTCCACAAAATAATTCTCTATTGAAAAAAGTATAGAAACAAATGCCTCCCAAAAAAAAGGAAAAAAAAAATCGGAATTTCACTCAAAATGATAGATATGTTTTAAGAGAAACTAATTTTAAGAAAACAATCTATGGCATCTAACAAAATGCTGGTCAAGGACGTACAAAAGTATTTTTGCCTATTGATTTTTTATATATTTGACTTGATTTTTTTTTCCGCAATGAAAATTGCTAAAAATTATGCGTCCCGGGGGACATTCAATAAATGAACAAGGCAAGAAAGAACATAGTTCTAAAACAAACAAATTTTTCATGAAAAATAAAATATTTCCAATGGCTTTAGGAAAAATTACGGGAAATTTTCTTAACTGTTTTTGGAAGGTTCCTCCCCAACAGAACGTTTATGTTGTATCATCATCACTTCATTTATTTCATGTCTGTTGTCCCTCGATTTGCGCACTTCATTCATCATGGTGAGGTTCGATTCAGTGCCAGGTTTTATTTCAAGAAATGGCAGAAGTGTACTGCAGTTAACGAGCATTCTGAAAGAAGAAATAGAATAAGATTGCTGAAAATTAATTTCAACTGTTTAGAGAGTTATGCAGATAATAATAACACTCAAGCTTACAAAAAAAATGTTTTTCAATAGAAAACACAAAGTAAAATAGCGATGTGAAAAAAGTAATTTCATATTAGAAGATGAACACTTAACTAATTAATTTCAGCAAACATAAACCAAAAAGCGTAACTAAAGTAAAGAGGCCTACAAAAACACAATACAAAACATGGAGCTAATATACATTGAAAACATTATTTGAGAAATATGAGGTTCAAGAGGCAGCAAATATAGACATGCAATTTTTATTTATAATTTGTTGCTAAAAATAAAGATACAGTAAAACGCTTTTATTCGAGACACCAGCAGTGCAAAAATATTGTCCCTAATAGAGGGATGTCCACAAAAGTGGCATTTTTTTAGACACAGTGCTTTGCTGTCAGAGAATTAAAAACTGTTCTAAGAAGGGTCTCCGTTAGGAGAAGTTATATATATATCAATAAGAAAGCAATATTTCACATTTAACATATAAAATCAATAAAATTGAAATATTTTTTACAATTTTCAAAGAACTACTTTTCATTCATTCATATCTCCAAAGTAATTACCGCCAAATTATATTATTAAAGAAGAGGGACGGTATAATGGTTTGATTGCTGTGCTAATAGGCACTGCTGAATTTACCAAGAAGCATTAGTCAGTTAAAGCAATATATTTACATGACCAATGTGAAGCAATAATTGATTTTATAAATTCTTTACACTTCAAAAGTTTTTTTTCTTTTTTCAAACTAGTCAGAAGGCTAAAATTTAAATTCTTCAAAATGATATTGGGATAGCCGTTCAAAATAGACAAGGCAATTGAATTTCTGCTCCTGTATTCTATAACTTATTCTATTTCAAGTTTCCTAATTTTAATTTTGAAAGAAAATTGCTTAATAAAGTTAAATATAGTTATAGGAAAATAACAAAAATATACATAAATAAATATAAATAAAAATGAAGTTGCTTTTATAGATTAATAGTTCAAGTTAAATTTACAAGTTATAACCAGGAGAAAGCAAATATAATTCAACTTTCTACTCCAGTTACTTTAATTTGTGATAAATGGTTGAAGTTTAAGATCTACTTAAGTCAGTTTAAGATCAAATCCAGCCCTGGAAAAGCTCACTGGAGTACTGATCAACACTTACTCATTATGTTTTAAATCCAAAAGGAAAGAAACAATTTGAATGTTTCCATCAGCTTTCATAGCATCATCAGCAAGAAAACATTTATTTTGTTGTCCTTCCTAAATTGAAAAAAAAAAAAAAAAAAAAAGAATGTTGTTAAAAATATATTTAAAAAAAGATAATGCATGAATAATTTTTTTTCTTCCTTTTCATTTATTTATTTATTTCTGTTTGGAATGTTGAATAATTTCTTTTCCCTACAACATTGTTTTTCTCACATTCAATCAGGGTTCGTGATTTTTTTTTTTTTTTTCAAATTTAAATCAGATTTTTTAAATTTAAATCAGTAGTGTACTTTAATCATTTTTCTATTTTATAATTGAAAAAGCCTGAAATATTTTTACCCATTTAGTAAAATTATATGCTCACACTATTACAAAAAAATGAAACTTTTTCTTTTAATCAAATATCTTCATTACAAACTCCTATGATAAAAAAATATTTTAGAATGAAAAAACCTTAAGCTATTTGGGGACATGGATGAAACTTTAAGGATACATATTCTAAATTCTAACAATTGCTGTTTTAAACACTATCATTCTAAATTATTTACTGTGTGGCATTTATTAAATTGATCTAAAATACTATTTTTAAGATAAAAAACACAGCATGGTTTGTAATTATTATGAACCCTAATCTGAACAATTGAATGAATTATGCTTTGTTGTTAAGATGATTGAAGAATAAGAGTAATATTGTAAAATTTAGGAATAGTAATTAGTTCTAAACTTATGAAATATGTTATGCACACAGACAGATGGACCTAGGAAGTTTTGTTTGAAATAGTGGCTGTAATTGCAACATATTTCATTTTTACAACACTTTCTAATGTTGTAAACTTAATGTTTTTTTTTAAAAAAATCACTTGATTTAAATCATGATTTAAATCCAGATCATTTAAATCAACGAACCTTACAATCAATGGAAGTAAAATCAAATAGTGGATGAAAACTTATTTATAATTAATCTTATCCAATTGCTTAGAAATTATTTCATTCAATTAAATATGCTTTTAAGACAAAATACAAAAACCCTGTTTGAGGAATTCAATTGTTATACTTTATTTTACAAATTACTCAAGGTTAGGAGAAATTAAGAATTTCCAATATATTATACAACTAAAGATTTTCGTAGTCTCTATTAAGTTATGATCATGTGCCAATCATCATAATATCATGAGTAGACATTTAATACAATATTGTAATGCATTCAAATTTTTTATCTTATAGATTAAAAGGTAGAGAAAATAATGGTATGCTAATTTAAATTCATTTCCAAACTTTTTATTTGGATAGTTTATCCAATTAATACTGAACCAATTTTCTGTCACTTAGCATTAAAATAAAATATTACACTTATTAGGTCTCAAAACTCTATATATCACCAAGTTGCTTTTAAAATATAATAATAAAACAATATAAGAAAACAACTAAAAATAAACTGGGTTGAAATAATATTTCAATTTTAATGTAGAACTCGACTAAATTTTTCATCTTTAATCATTTTCTAGAGTTCATCTCTATTTCTCAATGAAGCAGAATAATTCAATTAGGGGAAAACATACATTATAGGTTGAAAGTATATATTATATTATTTCAATATTGCAACAAATTTATGTGGAATAGATTGATTTCCCTAGAATTCCATTTTATCCTCATAGAATAAACTCAAAAAAGTGCTGGATGCCAGCCTACTACGTTGTCCTATTTCTTCACGAATTTTTGTGATGAATTTCTATATGAATATTTTGTTAGGAGTTTTTGTAAATTATTTAAAGTCAGGAGAAAGAGAGAAAGAGAAAAAAAAAGAGGGAGAGGGGGGCAGAGAAAAGGCATTTACTATAATGGTGCAAGCAGATGATCATAAAATATTTTTATTCAACAATTATTTATTTTTGTATTAAACTGTATTTTAGCATAAGTAGATAATTCTTGTATTATGATATTTTAGGCAGAATAGCAATGGGCAATGGTTTGGACAATAGTAAAAAAGAAAATTGTCAAAATGATACAGAGTGAGGATAATTACATGGTACATCATCAAGTGGACTCTCTGTTACTTGCTCTTTATATGTAAATATGTATCTAAATAAATATTTTTGAAGTTGTCTTCATTCAATCAAACACCGATCACATTATACAGTTAGTTATTTCAAGGTATAAAATAACCATACATTTTAAAAGTTGCATCAGTAAATCCAGCATGGGAGTGATTCTTATTTTATAGGATTCAGAAGCATGGTAGCAGGGTTCCCACTCTCATCTCCGAGTCAAAGGCCTTTTTAGGGCCTTTTCAAGGACACGTGCAACTTTTTAGGGCCACATATAACATTTAGAATAACTTTCTTTGAAGAAATAAGAATGATATCGTATGTCGTGTGCATATAGTCAAATGTTCAACACTGAAATTAACTATAAAAAAAAATAAGAACAATTCTGGAAATGACATTAAAACTTTGCTATCACAACTAAGGAACTATTAATTTTTCCTCCAATGGATTTTAATGCATATTTAATGCATCTTCATGCATGATCAATTAATTGTTATGAATAAATGCTTTCCCCAGAATGATGAAGCAACAACATGAACATCTCACTGAATTAAATCTTTTACAAAAGTCAACTTTTTCATATTTTATCTTAAATTTAAAGATTTATTCCTTTAATAGTTATAAATATTATGCTTTGCTAACTTTTCAATCTATAAACCACAACCAGATTTTATTTTGCGTCCAACATTTCTCAGCACATAATCTGCAGTGCCGCAGTGTATTATCCAAATAATATGATATGTCTTATGATTATGCCTTTTATACATGTAAACCCATTCAACTAAAAATTTTGAAAGAGTAAAAACAACATATATTACTCAAATTTTGCAAAAGATTCTGAGATGAACCTCTTTTTCAATGCAGAAGTGCACTTCTAGGTAAAAGCATCCAACTGAAGATGTATCCATTTATCGCCTTAAACCACTTTATCTGCTCAGAAGTATGACAAAATAAATGTGCCTTTTCCTTCATAAAAACGAGCTTTTAAACCATTATAAAGCAAGCAATAGCAATGTCTTAAATCAATGTTCTTTCTGAAGGCAGATTATTTAAAAAACAATTTCAGCATAGCATTTTAATAAAGCTACAATAATGAATACTAATAATTATCAACATGATCCTCTAAAGTTTGGGTTAAGTTAAAAATAAGGGAAAAAATGCTGACTGTAGGTATGTTTCTTCACATTCTTTATTTTCCCCATAACATAGGATTTCTCAAGCAATTTCATGGCATACCTGCCAACCCGGGGAGAAAAAAAATAGGAACACTTCGGGGGGAAAATAGGAACACTTAATGTGTAAAAAAAACCTTAAAAAAAGTCATGCAAGATTATTTAATACAATCTGTTTTTACATTCTTTTGAAATTAAAAATGTTTTTACATTCTTTTGAAATTAAAAATCTGTTTTTACATTCTTTTGGAATTTAAAGAAAAAGAACTGTTTTTACGTTCTTTTGGAATAAAATTCATCTTTAGGAAGGACCATTAAAAAAATTAAAAACCCAAAAGCAGTGGCAGCTATTAAATGGATATCATATAGTATATAAATCACTCATTCATTCTTGGTTAAATTTACTATTGATTGAGCCAAAAAGCAGTTCGCTATTCATGGCTTTTCTCATGGTCTGCTTAAAAATACTTTTCTCGGTTTAGAATGTAACCTTTTGTTAGCTAGATTTAGAAAGTCCCTTAATATTTTTGATTAATATTTTTTATTTCATAAAAATATCGCTTGAGTACTTGACATGAAAGAAAAAATCTGTTACTAAAGTGGATATAAGTGTATTTTAAAATACGTATGAAAATATATAAAAAGTGGAAAAGCAAAAATTATTTTCAGTAAATATTTTTAGAACTATAGCATTAATGAGGCTCTACAATATTTAACAAACACAATAACTGACATGATTGCCAACATTTTAAGAAAGACTAAATAAAATGTCTGAAACCTCTGAATTGTGGTAACTCACAAATTTCCCAGCTGTAACCCAATTCCCAGCTGTAACCCAATCTCTCCAGCATAGGATCCCCGATTTGCAGACTCTAACACCATCCAAAATGCTTTTAACAACTTTTTAGATCAATTTCATTTTACAAATTCTTCATTAACCAAATATAAAGCCTGCTAAAAATTAAGGTTAATTCTTACAAAGTGTTGGTTTGAATGAACTCAGATGCACCTCGATTGCAATTTCCGAATGGGTGCGTCAAGTCCTCTATTACAAAAATAAAAAATAAAAGAAAGAACAAAAATAATGGTGAACACAAAATTATTGAGGTCTAAGTGGTCGAAATATGTAGTAAAAAAAATTAGATTGTTTTTACTGAAACGGATGCAGTTGGATTTCGGAAATGCGTAAAAAACCGGTAATTAGAAGTATTTCCTCCATTTGATGCAGTTACCTTAAAACATCACCGTTTCAGCGCATAAAACAGCAGAATTTGCGTTTTAGCACGAAAGGCATAGCTGTTTCATCACAGCAAAAGAGGGAAAAAGGGCACAATAATTTTCTTTCTTCCCAAATAATCGGATTTTGGGGGAAGAAATCGTATTTTCAGAACACGGTAAAAAAATCGGGACGAATCCGGAAAATTCGGAACACTTGGCAGCTCTGTCATGGTATCCTTGATTTCTCTATGACCACTTCGGTTCTGAGATAATAAAATTCCAGAACGATCGTAACGTCAAATGAAAATTCACTTAGAATAGAAAATC
Source organism: Octonoba sinensis (assembly GCA_038502835.1). Taxonomy (NCBI): domain Eukaryota; kingdom Metazoa; phylum Arthropoda; class Arachnida; order Araneae; family Uloboridae; genus Octonoba; species Octonoba sinensis. Next base: position 82,410,976 of record CM076605.1, on the reverse strand, counting down.
CATACAAGTTTGCCACTGTATAGATGTAAAAATATACATATATATCAATACATGTAGATTTTCATCCCATTTACCAGTTTTGAAAAATCCATGTCATGAATGAATCATTAGTGTTCCATGACTATGATTTCCGAGTTGGAAAAGGAAGAGGGGAAATAAATTTAAGGCCTCACAAATAAAAATTAGGGTCTTTTGAGAGGTTTTGGAAGAAAATAAGGCCTTTTAGGGGCCCCTAAATCAATTTCCAAATTTAAGGCCTTTTTAGGGACTTTTTAAGACCGTGGGAACCCTGGGTAGCTATAATGAACATTAAACTTACCATATAAGGTGTATTGCTTTCACTAACAGTTTTCGTTAATGTAAAGCCCAGCTGGAAAAAATATATACATATTAGCTATACTGTATATTTAAGAAAGATAAAAACATATACACTGCAAATAAAAGTCACTTAAGTTCAAAAATGACAAGTATGATTACAAAATTTATTTATTTTATTATTCCACGTAATGCTATTCTTTAATAACAATTAGTTAACTGAAGGCAATATTTCTTAAGTTATGAGAAAAACAAAACCAGAAAAAACAATGCTTATAAATGTTAAAACATACATCCAAAAGTTAATAAAATAAAAAAAAAAACAGATATTTTCAATGATATCTTAGCCTGTAATTAAAAAAATATTACCTTTTTGTCAAGGTCTAAGAACTTACCTTTGCATCATATTTTGAAGAAAATGTTAAATGATTCAGTTTTACTTCTAATTTGCCACCATTTAAGAACCCAAATGTGGATATCCTGAAATAACTTCGGATATCATTCTGAAACAATCAAAAGGAAGAAAATAACTATGGGGGAAAATCTAAACTGATTATTTCACGTCAAAAATTGAGATTAACAGTTGTAAATTACTAGGAACTGTAAATATTAATGACCTACTATAAGATAATACAGAACAGTTATAATTTTAGTTATCTTGTACAGACCTACGTAAAGCTTGTTCTAATAGACTTTTGTGTCCGACACTTAATATATTCGTTAAACAAACCACGGGGAAAATAAATCTTCAATTAGAAAATATTAGTGAAATTTTTTACTGACAGGTAAGAAGGTGCATTAAAAATAAAAACAAATTAGAAAAAAAGCCTTCTGTTTTATTACAGCATTCGTTGAATGTGAGGCACGGGACGCCAAAGACTAAATGTGTACACATGTTTTTTCAATATGCATGCTGGGGACTAAAGCCTAGTCTTGCCGTTGCAAAATGACCTAGTTACATCCTTATGTGCAGCATTCCATTTGTGTCGATTACATGTTATAGCATACCCAAAGCCAATAAATTCATGTTGTGTAAATTTCTAGAACCGACTCCAAGGTAGGGCGTATAACTGATAAGTTCGTATAAGTACCTATTTCTAATTTACATGCTCATTAAGTCTTGAAATATAAAATTATCTTTACACAGTGGATACATCTTATTTATTTTCTCTTAAAGTATTTGGACTATTTTGTAAAATGCCATTAGGGTTTCTTACACACAAAATTCTATACAACTATTTGTAACATACACAATGACTGCTGTTTAAGATCATTAGGAATTTAAAATTTTAACAAAATGTTGAAATCAATCGGCTCTAATTCAAGGTTGCAAGGTTTTACAAGGGTATGATTGACAACTATAAACAACAGAAAATCGGAAGTTATAATCTCAAATTAATGCAATGTTACTACTGCTAGACTTAAATATATAAAATACCATTGAAGCAAGAGTTGCTAGTTTGTTTCCATCCGAAAAGTGCACTTTTTAAAATAATTTCTTTCATTTTAGGGTTTCCCCTGAGGAGGGGGGGGGGGTAGAGATACAATTTCATAAAACAACGATTAAATTGTTTTCCCGAGAAACAATATACCGCTATGGTACACACCAAAATTTCTACTGGATTTGCTTTATTAGTCGTGAAAATAAAAGTATGAACAAACTGAATTTGAAATCGAAGCAGTGTTATTTCGAATAGGTTTTGTAGCAGAAACAAAACCTATAATATTGATATATGCATGTTTACATATATATATACACCTATATATAATAAATGAATATCATTTATTATAAAACAGCAAACGTTGAAATCACCCATCTGCATACGTAAACTGATTTTGATGCTTTTAAATGCAGAATTAAACAAGAGAGATTCCGGTTTCGACTTACATCTAAAACCAACTGATGCTTCCGGCATGAAGCACCAAGAAACAGCTGCACAGCAGTAAGGATTAAACTAAACTTTCCTAAATTATTCATTTTATTTGCTTTGTTTACAAGGCACAAAAAATTTAATAAGACAAAATTTTAACACTTCGCACATTAGTCAACATTACTCCACGATGATTCGTTGTTCAAACTATGAGTTGAAGTGTTTTTTGCTTCTTTATAATGCAGAATGGTTATATTATTTATTGTAATGTTTATATTTTACTCTTCTGATTTTGATAAATCCTGTAAAAAAAATTCGTCGTTGATAGTTACTCGATAAATATAAATTTTTTTCTCATCTCACCCCCCCCCCCCCCCTCTTCTCCAGTAAATTTACAATTTAAATTCAATGCTTGCTCTTCAACCATTGGTAGATATTTCTAGCGAATCTCGATACAGAGCGGCAGACTCTCATGATCTGATTGGTTGCTCAAGATTAATAGGCAGTCTCTCGCGCGTACCTCTACCGATCATGAGTGCCAGATCATTCTACTCGGTTCTTTACGTTTCTGGAATATTCTGGTATTTTCTGTGGGCTTTTAAAAATGAATTTTCGCCGCCTACCCTTTCAGTTTACTACTGTCAATCCTTCGGAGCGTCAAGAGGCGATAAGGAAGCGATTTGGATTACCAAACCCTAGTGATATGCACTTAGATTTTAGGAATTCTAGCAACATGGTAAGCTAAATATTTGAATTTATTAGTAGATTGAAATATGTTTTAATGTTCTGTGTATTAACACAGAAATTTATTTGCTAATGTTTTGCACTAATTTACGGGTATTAGGAATTTAGACTTCATAATCACTTGCTCAAAAGGCCGATAATTTTTAATTCAGCTTGACGAACAATAAGTGAAAGCTCTTTTAAAATGAGCGATCATAACATTATTTACTATTGTGAGAAAGCCGTTGCAGCTGTGAAGAAACTTAAACGATAAGATCTCTGCATGTATTGGCAAGTGTTCAAATTTATTTTGAGGGTATGATGTTTTCAGCTTTTCATTTATTTTTTAATGTGTATATAATATGCCCTTATATGTGTGCGCAATTTTTCATCAATTATTACTTAAACTTTTTAGTTGATACAAATTGACTCGTGTTCATAGAAATATAAGAAATAATTTTACATAACTATCATAAGGAGGGCTGGTGAAATATGTTTTACTAGAAACCAGAAGTAACTGGGAACCAGGGTTGTAAAAAAAAAAAAAAAAAAAAACCCGGGTTTTTTGGGTAAAATAGGGAATATGAAATATCTTTTTCCAGCAAGTTAATAATGTATGGTATATACAAATATAAGTGAATAATAGAATATGCATAATTCAACTAGCACTACAAAACATTTTTGATCCAATTTTATTTACTTTTTATTAAAACAAAAGTAGTTTTTTTTTTTTCAACTACCTTATTTGAATGTTGTATTTAATTTCATTTGATCTTATTTCATGTATATGTATGCACACTTTTTTAAATTCAGTGATCAGTATGGGTGGCACAGTAAAAAATTAAATAATGTTTATACTCTAAAACATTTTCTGATTGACCTATTCATCATCAGAGCATCCTAGGTAAATTATTTAATAGTTTAAAATTATTTATAAAGAAAAGTTGGGGATCTATTCAACAAATCTAGGCATAATTTTTTTAAGGAAATATTTAGGAAAGATAAGGGTATTAGCATTTTACAAATTGAAAATAAAGCTACCAAATTATTTTTACTTTTGAAAAGTACAGAATGAATGTAAATTTATATATTTTCAGATAAAATGTGATATCCTGAAGTGCTTTTTTCATTTTTTTTAATGTAACTAAATCTTTTAACTTTTTCAAATCTAAACCAACATTTTTGCCACTAACTAAATTTTGGTCTGATCAAAACAAAAACTATTCTTATCATAAAAAAGAAGAAAATTCTAAACCAAAACTGCTTTGGTCTGAAAAGTACAGAAAATAAATTTATACATTTTTGTATAAAATATATGATGTCTTGAAATGATTTTTTCATTACAAATAAATCCTTTTTTAATGTAACTAAAGCTTTTCCAAACTTTTATGTTGATAATAAAGATAAATTTTTGCTTTCTAACTGTGCAAGTTATTTTCCTCAACTATCTTGTAATTGTTATTTCTTTTTTATTACGACATAATTTTGAATTTTTTTCTTTGTATACCTAATTTTTAATTATGGAAATTAAAAACAATAAATTAAATATTGAATACTACTTACATATGTAGAATCTTCATCAAAAAGAAATATTTTACAAGGGATAATTTGATTCTAAATTCTTAAAAACCCATTTCCCCCCCCCCCCCCCCCAAAAAAAAAACCCGTGGGTTTTTAAGGTAAAAAAAACCCAGCCCAGCGGGGAAAATGGGTAGCTACCCGGGCAGCAAATCTGACAACCAAGCTGGGAACAGTTACTATTTTTTATTTATTTATTGGAGCAATGATCATAACAGTTCTAACTGAAAACTAAATGATTGTGTATACTCCCTTTCTATCTTGTCTATAGTGCATTTTATTTAACTGTATTAAATGTTATGTAGAAATTAGAGATTTGTTACTTTGATTATAGGACAAAGTGTTAACTATACAATATCTTATTTTTTAATAATTGATACTGTCTTAAATGCAAGGAAAGAAAGGAGCTGAAATACTAAATAATATTTAAATGTGGGTTGTCACAATGCTTCATCAATTGATAGCTCTAAAAGATCGCAAAATCATTGAACATTTTTTTTTCGTGTAGTTTTCAATAACAAAAAAGGAAAAAAAAAACTTTTGCATACCTTTTTAAAGAACATTAAATTTTTGCAGTTATGTGTAGAAATAAAGAATTAAAGCTTTTTTGTATCGGATGTATTCTAAATTGAAAATTGGTTCTAATGGAGCAAATTTTCCATCCCTGCAAAATAAAAGGCATCTTCTCTCTGTTCAATGTTTTTTCAGTATATTGTAATAAATATTTTACTACAATATAATGTAATTTTTCAAAGAGCTTAAATGAATTTTTCACTAAATATTATTTTCATCAATATTAGTAATAGAAGATCAATATTAGTAAGAAATCATTATGTAAAATGATGACATGAATACTAACTAAAATTTTTACCCTTGCATATTTTCTTTATTCCAAGCATCTGTTGAACAAATTCCTTCCAGATATGGAAATTTGTTTCTTAAATGTGGCAAATATTTTATTGTTTAGCTATATAATAAAATTATGTAACTCGAAACAAAAAGTTTCTCCTTCATATCAAGAATAATTGGTCATGAATCAAGGGTTTTTGGGTTTTAGGCCGTCAAAAACCCCAACACAATTTAAATACGATAAAAATATAAAAGGAAAAGGGTGTTAATAGCAAGATACGGCATTGTTTTTGTTTAATTATAATGTTCCTTAGTTTTGGTATACATTGAATTATAGTTAAATATTAATTTATACTTTTCTTTGTTTACGACTCAATTTTCAATTTTTTACACGCATTTCTTTCTGGTGTGGATTTTTTGCACATTTGACAGGAATACAGGGGGGGAATTAAGATTAGCTGTTTTAGTGTAAATATTTCTTTATACTGGTAGGAAAGAATCTTTGAATATGCCCTATCCGGGGGAAAGTACATACCTCCATTAGATTTCAATTGTGATGGATTACTTTTTGCTTCTATCCGTAAAAAAGTTTAAAAATCTGAATTTATTTCTGCAAAATATTAGTTTAAACCTACATGATTTTGACTACTACAAATATAATTAAGGATTTATTAACTGTACATCTTTGCTGCGAAAGTAATTAAAAGTATGCATTCACAATAAAATGATTCATTAAATAAGTGTTTGACAATTTCTATTAAAAAAATTGTCACATTATTGTCTATTATGAGTTCACGTTCACGAAATATGCTACAAATGGAATGTAGCTCAAAAATGCACTGGCAGGGCAAAGCAAAAGATGTGTTTTAGGACTTAAAACCCCTCTTACAGGGCATCAGAAAACAGAAACCCGTGTTTGTACACTTTAAAAAAAACTGATTGTTAAAAACAATTCTTGTGAATAAAATCACTCTCGGACATAAATTCTGACTGTGCTACAGCAAGAATATATTTTTTTAGTTTATACTCGGCAGTTTTAATGCATTTATGCTGTTTTATTTAAAATTTATTGATTAAAGTCTATCCAATTATGCTAAATCATTTCTTTGGTAATTTATTTTACAAATTAGATTTTTGACGAGGTTTTTACCATAGTTAAAACCGTCGCATGTCAAAAACCTGCCAACCCTGTACATGAATGTAGTGACTTGTAACAGGTTATCCCTGGTAAGATCTCGTTCAAGGAAAAATATTTACATCAACATTGTAACAATATATTAAAAAAATACACAAATGATTTTAGACGTATAATTACAGAAGTATGTAGTAATCCCGAAACTTTTTCTTGCAGGGAGCTGGTAATAGAGAGTCGAATTCGGCAACTTCCAGTCCTAGATTGCAGCATAGAGTTCCTGTTTGTGTGGAAGATCCCGATTCCTGGATTTCTGAGAAATCTCGAAGTAACAATGTGGATCATGGAAGAAAGCCAAATGTTCGAGTGGTTCCTATCGAAATAGAAGGAGATAGAAAACCAGCAAGAGTACGAACCTATTCGGGACCAGCTGGGTTCCAACATAATAATGGTGTTGGAAATGAATCGGTAGAAAACGATATAAAGCCAGTGAAGCACTCTATGCAGAATATGACTCTACCCAACAGAAAAAGAGTTCCTAGTGGTGAAAAAAAACCTCGTGTGTATAATATTCCTGTCCAAATTGAGAAAAGTGAAAACAACAATGATTGTGTTAAAAAACCAAATTTGAATTCATCTCCTAAAGATTCAAAAACTAATGGCTGTAATAATACTAAAATACTTGTGGATAAACAACCAAAATCCGAAGAGAAACCTCCTGAACCAGATTATAAACTCCAACTTAAAAAAATCGACAACGTATTGGATGAATTAAAATTGTACGAAGCGGGGGTTGAAAACTTCTGTGGTGTAGCTAATGATAAAAATTATAGGTATTTAGATGAGATGCTGACCAGATTAATGCTACGCTTAGATGACATTGAAACAATGGGTAATCCTGAAGTTAGGAGCGCTAGAAAAGCTGCTATTAAAAAAGTGCAATCATGTATAGATCTTTTAGAAACTAAAATAAATTTCAAAGAGAAAGATGTTGAGATGACAGAAAAAGAAGCAGAGTCTGCCATTGCATCTGAAGGGAAGGACTTGCTTGATGTTAATAAAGATGAGCATGACGAAGGCGAATCAACTATTGATGAACAACAGGACTTGACAGAATCTTCCGATACTGCTGAAAATCGGAAAGTACCAGAAGTAGAGATGAAAGAAGCAGATTTGACTGAAGTAGAAAAAATGGAAAAGTGTAATGGAACAGTTTTGGCTGATTCATCTTGTTCTGTTGGCAATACTTCTTCTACGGATTCCAAAAGCACTGAAATGGATGTAGAAAATCCTACTGAAAGTAATGGGAATTTTTTGGTTGCTACAGATGAAAATCCTGAAGTTTCACATTCCATTGAGAAAAATGCATCGGACACTTTACCTGATATTGAGACGATATCTGTTCACAACTTGGAGTTGATAGATTCTGGTGACAAAAACTGCAAGGGAACTGGCAATGCAACAGGTATGAGTTTAGAAGAATCTCCTAGTCCAGTTAAAATATCAGCTGATGTCGATATGGTAGAACCTTTGGAGACATCTAGAGACATAGTAAATGAGGAGGCAAACGTTGAACATAATTTGAATGAAACCTGTGATATTGAAATGAAAGAGGATAGTCTGCAAAATGTAAAAGATTCTGAAAACGTAACATCGGAAATTGATTCACAAATTCCAGAAAATGCATCCCATTGTAATATGGAGATGTTGGAACTTAATTCTGCCATAGATTCACCCTTAGAAATGTTAAGTGGACAATGTACTGTAACAAATTCGGACCAAAACTCTAAATTGCCACAGTCGGGAGTTGTAAAGACTGAATCTGAGCTTGTGAATTTTGTTGGTGATAAAAATATCGTTAAAATTGAACCTACTACTCTTAGTAATAATAGTTAAACTGTTAAATAATAGATTCTTTTGAAGGCATTTACATGTGTCTAGTTTTGTTAAATATTCTTTATTTATTAAGGATTTGCCATATTGTAAATATGTATATAGTTCAAATAAAATTGTATTTCAGTTTAAATTTAAGTTGGATTTTCTTTAATGAATTTGATTTTATGTAACTATAAATAAGCTTACAAAGTATTTTTGTAATTATTTTTAATCTTAATATAGTAATTGTTGTACAAATATTGGTTCTAAAAATTTTCAAATGGGTAACTATTTAAAAATATTTTTATTTTCAGTCTTCAATGTACGTGAATCAAAGTTAAATAAATTATAATGCTAGGGAGTAGATTTTTTAGTTAGCATGATTCAGCTATTTGTTCCAATCAAATGTAAGAATTTGGACATAAAATATTGAATTAATTTAGCTTCCAAAGAGAGAAAAAATTATTCAGGCAAATAGTATTCTGGTAAAATAATAGTATTGATTATACTGGGGACAATTTAATCATAGTTTTGAGAATAAAAATAATTGTGGATTAATATAGTGGAAGGTAGATAATTTGAAACTGAAGGTACCACAGGAAAACTTTAAATTGTCAATTATTTCAAAAGTTCAATATTATTGGCTTAAATTTTGATCCACCGATTGATTGAAAAGGTTTCTGCCATGGTAATCACTAATACATAATCTTTCTTTTAGAAATACCAAGGTATGTATGGATAATTTTTTTTGTGTAAACAATATTAAATTTACTCGACACAATAAAAAAGCATACTTTCTAATAACTGAGAAAAGATGCCGGTAAGTTGCATTTAAAAATAAAAAAAACACAGAATTATGCTATTTAAAACTGGAGATGCCTAGCACTATTCTGCTGGTCGTATTACAATAAAAAGCAAGAAAGAAAAGTCCTTCATCTACCATGAACAAACAAGTAGGATTCAAATAGTAGCAAAATACTTCAAACTTTTGGAGATGTCTTCAAAGCTTTTTTGATGGAGGAAGTAAAGTTGAACTTAAAAATCATCCAAGTATTTAAATAAAGAGACCAAGGCCATACCCAGACAATGTTTTCTGCAGGGGAGGGCAGTTATGTATAAATAAACACATTTTGTGTCCGTTCCTTTTTATTTATATGTATGAGCAACTCTCGCTTTAAAAAGAAAACTTGCAAATTTCAGTCGAAGGAAAAATCCACCACGGCTTTCACCACATGGCAAAATGGAAGTTGGAAATATTTTATGTAGAGCTAAATATGCCTTTTTTGCCAGTTTTCTCTTCGAAGAAAACCAAATATAAGGAAAAAAGAGGAGTTAATGGAAGGAATGAAATAAAAGTAAATATTTTGTGCAAAATTGGTCTGAGTTTTCCATGTAATCAAATGAAAAAAAAGGGAATAATTTCCTGAGGGGTACCAACTTGAGACAACGGAACGGAGAGATATCTTCAAATTAAAGGAAAATGAGAATGACACGTTTGGATTGAACAAGATCCACTGTATATAAGTACAGTGTTATGAAAATTTGTCTTTTTATTAAAGTTTAATTAATTAAAAGGTACCAAAGTTATTTGTTGCACTAACTTTTTATAAAATTCAATTTTGGTTATGTAGTCAATTTATAAGACGGCAGATTGGTTTTTGAAAGCTTGGCTTTTTTTTAAAGGGAGAGGGATTAGCTCCCCTGCTGCTAGGGCGTTAAAACAAAATTGTTAGTAAACAATTTAGCGATTGCACTCCCCTTCTGATACCTATTGCCAAATAAAAAAGATAATGGAGTCTAACAAGTTGCGAGAGACTCGAAAATTATAGTACAACACGATGGCTATTACATACATACATAACGAAGTTTCGGTTCATTTGATAGGTGACTTATGATCTTTTAGTTTTTAAATTTCATCAAGTTTAAATTATTTGTTCTCAACAGTTGAAAATGTGACAAAAAATTAATTTAAAACTGCCGAGCCATTTTGGGCCTCCATAGGTCTTGGGGTCCAATACATTTTATCCTCTTTGTCCCTGCAGTTCCACCTCTGTCTTTAGTGCAACAAAATAAAATTATTGAAATATTAAAAAGCAATGGATAACTTGCTTTTATTTTGATTGGAGATACCTATTAATTCATAGTTATACATGTTCTAATCTTTTTAAGTTCACATCTCAATTTGTTTACTAAAAGTACAAACCCAGAAAAACTAATTTGTGATCCCCAAATGTTGAGCACAAAGGAAAAGAAAATTGTATTATAAGAGGCATGTGTCTGTCCTGGTAGTTTATTACTCAAAATGAAACTTTTTTTTTTCATCAGAGCTTTATTTATAGACACAACATTACAGAAAAGTGCCTTGTAAACATTGTGCATTGCTGCCATTACCACATTTTTAATCACTGCTGTTAATTTTTCAAGAGTTCACTGCAGTTGCTCTTTCCTGGTTGCAGCTATTGAACAATTTGTTCAATTAAGGCTGATTACAATTATGACACTATAATAATCAACATGTCGAAAAAACATTTATCAGAATGTACATTTTTATCCACTCTTTCGCAATTCTTAAATTTAATGAAATATTAAAATGGTTTGAAAAGATATGAATGTTCATAAAGTTTGATTAAAATATTTTCAAAATTTTACATCATATAAATGCTTGGATTTCAAGAATAATTCTCTTCAGTCAATGAAGTACCACTAACAAATTTAAATGCTTAATCAACAATTATGTTACAATCAAAATGTTATAAATTCTAGTTCATACATTAATGATTTGTTAAGAAAATATGTAAATTTACAAAATGCTAGTAAGTAAATAATATTAATTTTTGAAGCTATTTTATAGCAAATCTATAAATGTTTTCAAATATGAATGTGTTTGAACAGTCTACTTGCTTGCTTCAAAAAAAAGTATTTTTTTTTTACAACAACAGTATTGCATTTTTTCCCCTATCTTCTTGAATATGTTGACACTTAGTCACAACATTAAAATCAAATATATATTCATGAACAAAAATTTTCTTTGGAAAAATTCTTATTTGGAAATTTTGTGACTCATTAGTTCCATTCATGAGTTTAAAATGATGATCTTTTTTGAACCTTGCATTTATGTTTGTCCATCTCATTCTATATTATTTTTTTAGACTGAAGGTCATTGTTTAACCGAACAAATTCAATAGTTTCTGATAGATAATCTAATTTTCTGCCAAGATCTGTACATTAATTTTTTTTAAGGAAATGAAATGATGACAATTAAAAAGTCTGAAAAAGTATTCATAGCTCTCTTGAATTCAAAACATATGGAAACTGATGTTTGCAAATTTAGCACACTTGACAGAAATCACTTAACATATAATAATAGAAAGATTTAACATTTGCATATTAGGAATTATTTGCATATTTGCTCAGGTAGAATCAGTTAAGCACTTAAGACATTTTTTTCTCACCAATTACATTTTAATGCGGGGAAACAAGACATTACTACAAGGAACAAATTATATCAGAATTTCACTCTACATACAATTTCTATTCATTACAGCATTCAAATCTTGTTGAAAATTCATCTTTAGATCATATAAAATTCCATGCATTTCAAATAAATAATTATTGAAACAACTTAAGCATTTTCACATGCAGAAATTAGGTGTTGGATATGCACAAGTAGTTAAAAGATTTTCAGGAGTATACAAACTGAGTTAGTCATTTGGCAGCTTTACTGAGGTTTTAATAGTATCTCCTGTTATACAAATCAAAAGGTTTCTATTTTATTTACTTATTTACTTTGTATATTATCCTTATTATTGTTTTCAAAAACTTGCATGTAATTTCCATAACCCCTCACTAGAGCCCACAGAATATGACTTCAATGTTGAACAAACCATTTATGCACACATAAAACTCAAACTTCAGTTTTATTATTGAAAAAGTTCAAAAGTAATTCTGCTACTAATTTTCTGAAATTCTTTTAAAAAGTCTAAAGTTAAGGAATTATCTTTTTTAATAACTCGGAACAAAATGCCGAGAAAAAAATGAAATGAATGAATGAAACCAAGTAAACTGGTTATTTGTATTTCTTTGAAGTACTTTCCAATGTGTGTGTTAATACAGGCTACAAATTAAAGGCAAAAAGAAAGAAAAAAAAAAGGGGATATTATTGCTTTTTGGCTCTACTATCATTTTCCCATGAATCACAAGACATTCATATTCTGAAAAATGTTAAATTTGTATAAAATACTCATTTGTTTTTGAGCATTTGAAAATCTTTGGGATTTGAGAAAGTATTCATGCAACAGTTCGTGTCCACTACATTTAAGAAAAATTCAAACACTAATTGATAATTTCAATGCAAAGAAAAGTGGTTCATATCATAACTGCACTTTGTTGTACACAAGTGGGGCATTGATAGACAAAAACTAAATCTAAACTCAAAACAAATACACAAATAAGATAAACTATATATTATAGTAAGAAACTAAAAGGATGAAAAAGGAGAGAGAACATATATGAACAGTTATGAGATATAAGACGCCTTTGTAACATTGACTAGATTAAACAATTTGTTCTTTAGTCTGCTTTCATTTCACATTTGACATCAAGAACACATGACTAGTTGATTTATATAAAAAAATAAAAAACATACTAATAACCCCAAGAAAAAAAGAAATGAAGTTTTTGAGATCAAGAGAGAATTTCATTGTGAAAAATGCATTTTAAAATTCTTACAATGCATTGATTGTCTCAGAGCAATAGCACTGATTTATGCTTTTGCCATAGAGCTTGCATTCCATTATAATTTTTTTAACAATGAAAATGATCAATGTCTTCACAAGATTTTCATTAGAAAGTGTTACTTAGTTTTAATAAATATATATTCTACACAATGTAAAAGCTCTCAGCAGTAACCGGGCACATGAATGGATGTCAAACATCTACGATTGAAAACACTTGTAAAACTGCATGAAAACAGAGAGCAAGTCGAATACAATTTTAGTTTTGCGTAATATGAATAACATATCGTCACAAAGTTGAAGGCTACCTATTTTTTATAAACACAAATAAAGAGGACGAAAGTTATATGCTGTGGTACAAATTCAAACCATTGTTAACATATAAGGTTGAAATATTTCTACGACAACCCAAAAGATATTTTATTATTTGCATTTCGTAACTCTGAAACAATGGCTATACATGAACTCGCTTAAAATTAAAAGAGAAAGCAGGTACAATTGTAAATTATTAGCTTTGCTCCAAAGTATACATTGTCAAATCCAGCATTGCTATGCACAAATTTGATACGGAAATTCTATCACTGTTTCACAGTTGTAAAGGACGAGAAAAATAGCAGTTTTTCTCACAAAGCTCCATATCCGTCACTGAAGGGGGGTTCCTTAAAACTCCAAAACGCCTGCATGAAATTTTCATTGCAAATTTGTGTTTAACAATGTTGGGTTTGGTAATACATAGAGAATAGGCACTCTGTCATATTTTACAAGAATTCGTTCTCCCTAATTATTTTGAGTATGACATAAAACTTAACTACTACAAATGTCTGGATAATTAAACAAAATTTAAACTCAAATTTAGGAAAAGTAGTAAATAATAGTTTTGATATGTTGAATTTCAAAAATATGCAATGTATTAAGTGCAAAACATTAATGATTTTTTGTTGATAATTTTGCATTCATTATTATAAACAAATATAAACATAAAAAAAAAGGAACATAATTAAAATTAATCATAAATATTTAATGAAAATCAGAAGAAGGACTGCTGGTATACTTTGATAATAGATCAATAGGAACTCTAGTTTTGAAAAATACTACACTTTTGCCAGATGAGCATGGGCATATTTTAACATAATTAACATTCTACAATTGAATTCAAACATTTCAACGGGATTCAGGTACAGTTTAGAACAATCAGTCATTTTTGTAACAATTGAACACACATTTGTGGCTAACGTCAAATGCAGATTTATTTATATTATATACTTTCAATAATGCTCATGTGCATAAAAATGATTATCTAAAATTAAATGACACAATCATGTTTTTTTCGTTACATGAACTGCAAGCATTGGTTTCCCTTTTAGAACAAGAATGTGGTAAGCGAAAGCCACATGCCATTCCTCTGAAGGTGGACTTTAAAATAGATGAGTAGATCCAAATACTTTTTTTGTTATGTACAAAATTCTATAACCAGCCTCAACATAGTCAGCAGTGCACAAATTTTAATGCAATGGCAACATGAATATATATCCAAAAACATCAAGCTCTTTATCATTAGTGCATCATTATACTAAGTCGAAACACACTAGACTCTACAAACACTCCAATAAATTTTACAACTGAAACAAACTTATATTAAGAAAAACAAGCAATGTTGAACATCACCATAAACTAGCACATCACAAAACGAAGGAATGACCTTTCAGTTAGGTCATTTAAAATGTGTGAATTGTGTCCGAGCACACCGAGGCTGGAAAAGGAACACAACAGTTCGTCATTCTGCACTATTTTAACTTGCGAAGTACAGAACTAGCACCATTCAGTTAAAGCGACTGATTCAGTGTTAAGTGATGCACACTTTAGAATGTATAGAAATATTAACTGTATACCAGCCAAAAATTGTAGAGATATGAGAACTGGACGGTAAATCCAATGCTAAAGTTTGTCAACGCATTATATTAAGAAAGAGAGGGGGGAAAAACAAAAAAAATTGTTTTGCATATTTTTTTTTTCAAACTAAAATTACAATTGTTGCTTGATAAACAATAAAAAAATAAGCAAAATAAATTTATGCGAAAAAGACCTAATTTATAATCAGTAATGAAACTTATAGTTTTTAGCAAAAACAAGAGGAAGGAAAGAAAGTTGTTAGCGGACATACGATTTGCATAAAATGTATAAATTGTAAACGACTTTAAAAGAATTTGAAAAAAAAAAAAAATAATAATTAAGAAAATATCGCATTGTTTAACAGTTATTATCTAGAACATTACACAGTCCAGCAAGTCATATCCTACCACTTTCAATTACTATCTTTTGCATAGGAAAAGAACAGTCCAGATGAATGACAAGACAAAAATATAACCCATCAAAATGAAAGTGATTTTAAGTACTTAAAATTACTTGTTTTGAATAACATACATAATTTATAAATTAGTGCTAAGATGTGAAGATACAACAAGTTTCACATCAAAGAACAAAATCATACTGAAAGACAATACATAAAGAATGAGCAAAATTATACTATGAGATTCAAGGAGGAAAAAAAAAGATTGCAATCACTCGAATATTCAAAGTATACGTTGACATAACATACTTTATATAGAATTAAAACTACACACAGAAGAAATAGCAGTTTTGGAATGAATTCAGATCTTCTTATACTCAAAACACATTACAATGAATAATTGGGCACTTTTCAAACAAACATTTTGTTCTACAACATACCATTTTGTTTTGTACTGAAAAAAAGTCCGCTAAACAATATAAAACTATTCAAAACACTGAAAAAATAACAGCAGTATAACATAACATTCTTAGGACTTAGGCTACATATTTTTTTTTTCACCGAAGGCACAAAAGTGTAAGAATAACTTAATTAACAAAATATTTATATTTAACAGGTAACAAAAATTTAATTTTTGTGGCATTTTTCCAAACTAACATGTTTCAAACACATTCAAATACTTATTAGAAAGAGATTGTGGATTACTATAAGGCAGGAAAGTAACCACATAACGTTATTAAAGCTTTACTTATTTAGTTAGTACAAGATATATTATGTTTCAAGAAAAATTGAAAAATGTACAACATCAGTATCATTTTGAAAACAATGCAAAACAAAGGAAAATTCGGTGATTATGCAACAAGTTTTAATTTTAAAGAAGAGTAAGAGCATTAAAATTAAACCAATAACTTATAATTTCAGGTTTATCTGTTGCTGGAAATAAATTAATGAAAATTTCTTGGCTAACAATTTTTAGTTGTTAAAATAAATTGTTAAATTAAAAGGAAACTATCAACAATACCACAAAGAGTGAAAAATATACTCTAAATGATTATAAAACCATAAAAGGCTTAAAAATACACTTGTATTTTCAAAACATCGGGAATTTTGTAAAAGTATTTTAAAATGTCTGAAGTATAAGTTAAAAACATACAAAAAATTCTTTCCTTAATATTTTGACCATTTAACAAAATTTGCGCTGTATTCATTACTTCGTCTCTTCCAACATTTACATAACAACTCACGTAACAAAAAAGCATATGGACAATTTTAACTCTACAATAACAATTAAAGACAACTCGAATTTGTTTTCATTAAAACACATAATACTAGAAAGGCATTTGTCACACATGTAGGAAATAACAATTAAAAGTAAAGTGCTAACCTTGCACGAGGGAAAGGAAAGTTATATCACCGAACAAATAAAACATTCGTGAGACGATTTTAAATAAAATTTAAATTGCATCGTTTTTGCAGTGCACCAAAAACACAGGCTCAAACATTAACAGGCATAACTAAAAAAAACTATAGCTTAAATGCACACTACAAGATATTATATGCAAGTAAAACATTGACTGTGCAGAATGAGGTTCTCTCATATTTGGCATTTTGTAAAGGTAACTATGAAATTATATTTACATATCCTACATTATATATATATCTCTATTTGTTTATACACACAGATATCCTGGCACCGAAAAAATACTAGACAAATGTATGCATAACATACTACATCAATATTTATCTACATGACAATTCATCAACTGAGCATTTTCAGGAGCAGTAAATATGCGATGGGAAGGCTGAAATTTTTTTTCAAAGTAAAATCTTGAGTTTATCACATAATAGAAAACTTTGTGTTTATGAACGGACTACAGTTCTCAAGAGTTTTAAGTAGAATATTTTTAAAACAGTAAGCTATATCTCCAATATCACATATTCCTCCCACCCCCCATTTTTCATGAATATAAATAGTTTCATGGAAATGTCAAAAAATTTTCTCTTTCTCAATGGTCGGAAAAATACTGGAAAAAAAAAACATTTCAGCTCTGCTTTTAGAAAAAGTAGTAACATTTCGTGACTAAATCGATTTGGAAATTTTCACAAGGGCATCCAATCTGGGTAGTCCTTTATTCAGACCAGGCCCTCGATGGATCACAATATTCGATGGACGATCACAAGCATCAAATTGATTCGCCGCCTCCGAGGAGGTCACCGGGCAGAAAGGAGTTCAGCGAAGAAGGAATACACTGGTCATGATCACTGGTGGATGATTGCATAGGCCACAGGCTGTTTCCAGAACCAGAGAAAGACCACAGGTTGGAGCTCTGGAGATTCAAGCTTGTACTGTTCCAATTGCTAGAGCCAATTTTGCTCGATGAACTTGCATTACCGGAGGTGTTGGTATTGCCACTGATGGGGAAACTGTTACCCGAACTGAAGGTTGAATCACTATTTCCGTTTCCTGACGGCCACGACACACTAGAACTGATTTGGCCACTGGCAAGATGAAGGTACTGTTTCACTTCCATTTCAGTGGGAACATCCACTAAAATGGTTGTGTTACTGAGAACACAATTATTTAGAGCAGATCGAGCTTTTTCAGTTTCCTCTCTCGTTGAATATCGCACGAGAGCGATACCATGATTCAGAAGCAAGTGGAATAGTTGTAATGGACCATGTTGCAAGCACAGAGTTTTAAGAGTGGATCCATCGATCTGATGAAAGCAAAAGGAAACATTATCATTTTTAAGGCACTAAAAGAAACGTCGATTGATATAGTCATGAGGAAATCTAAGACATAAAATTGTCATGTTGGTAATCATTTTTTCATTATAACAGATACCTTATTAACACAAAATTTTTTTAATAGTACAAACACCGATTAAAAAATTCCAATAGTTAATAAACATTATATAAAAATTGTTTTTAATACTGTTCTGAAACCTATGAATATTATTTCAGGTACAAGCTCTCTTAGATGATCTCTATTTTCTATACAATAAAAATTTTGTCCCCGATAGAGATTGGAAAATGAAGTGCACAAAGAATTAAGAGTTTGAAGAGTTATAAAAAAAAAAAGAGTTATTAGATAACCGGAATAATGCATAATATTTTAATTATGAGACAGATTTTTGCAGACATGGTGGCAACAAAATCCAAGAAATAAAATTCCCTGATTGAACTCCAAAAATATTCCCTGATTTTATAATTGCGACAGTACCAGTACAATGACGAATTTTGGAAGATGACTCAATTTTTTTACACAAAATTGCTGTTTACCGAGTTGATAGGGAAAAAATTACTTTTCCCCAATATTCCGGGAAACTTGAAATAACCCCTGATTATTCCCTGATATTTTCTGGAACCTAAAATTTCTTGAGAATTCCCTTATTTCCAGGTTCTCCCGGTTGTGTTATTACTCTGATGAAGTATTTTAATTAAAAAGCTGAAATGATACTAATGAAAGAAGAGTATCAAGACAGAGACCATTGAATAGAAGGAATATTTCAGAATCCTAAATGATAAAAGCATGAGTGATGAAGGGCGATAGCAAAACTATAATTAACTTGCAAATAGGAAGTTATGCCTTGGAGATGTTTCAACATAAGGTAAATATAATTCTTTCATTGAAGTTTCAATTGCCAAAGAATTACATGAAAGTTTTCTTCTCATTGAAAGCTAAATTGATGTAAATGAAAAAAATCAAAAACCTGCGAGCCTGCTGTGAAGGTGAATTTGTGACATACCAACATTTTGCTTTTTTTCCCTTATGAAATAAATACCATTCACTTATATAACAAAGCAAATAGAGTTTATTTTATAAATGAAAACTTAAATAAATTGAACAAGAGGATTCAATTTTTAATAGTGAGCTTAATTTAAAAAATATAAGAAAATTTATAGTTTTTAACATGCAAAATATCTTTGTCATTAAGAAAATATATTTTTATTGTATTCCAAAACCCCTTTACATTAGTCAATTTTACCAAGAACACAAGAGCAAGCATATTTTATAACAAATAAAACGAAAATAACTGAAGCGAGTAAGAATGATTATTTGAAATTTTATGTAAGAAAAAAATGACAATATTTTGTCACTAAGCTTACCTGGGGTGTGAGGTTTTTCAAAACCAAAAAATTTGAACTACTTTGTTTCTCCCAACCTGAATAAAAATGAAAATACATATAGCTGAGTTTTGCTGATAAGCATATTAAATTTCTTGAAAATAAAATGACAAGTTATATATCTGTACCCCAGAGGTAAACTATTGTAACTAACATTTTACTAGTTTTCTAGGAAAGGCAAAACAAATGATGAAACTGGTGCTTTTACTTAAATAAATTTTACAGTTCAGATAGCTTACCTTCAGGTATTTTGCCTTTCTAACCATGCTTCACATATGGCATTTTAGCACTAAAAAGAATGAATTTCCTTAACACACTTAGCATCATAAACCCAAAATCAGAAAAATTGTAGATTCGATAGTTTACCTCTGAGGTAGTTATGAAATGATGAATGGAGGAATATTTACCAGTAATTACAGCAAGGGATCAAAAAAGATCAACACTGATAAGAAATCAAACTTAAGTATATGATAAAAAGAATCAAGCAATAATGCAGAGCATGCGATATAGTTCAAGGAGATGGTAGTAATTGGACATATACAACACTGAGCTTGTAACCTCTTGCTGTCAGGCAGAGATACCAGAGGAAAACAGTACACAGATAAGACTCAGAGTAAGGAAGGTTGCATGGTTGTGTTGCACCATCTGGTGTCATCCGACTACAGTGTGTTAGGGTCAATGCTGGCCACCTATCAGGTGACCCTTCACAAATGGTCAGCAAAGTGGAAAAGGGAGAATTCTGACTACGCACATTGGAAACAACTATTCCGAAGACATTAGTAATCATTAACATAAACATAAGTTGAACTACGAAAAAAAAACTTTATAAGTATTATTGTGAGATAGTTTCCTCAATACATGCATTCATAAAATAATAAACATTTTAACCCATTTGAATTAAACTGTAAACTTTTATTTTTGAAAATTTGTCAAAGTTTTGAATGCATGTACAAGGATCAAAATGACATAAGAAATCTCTTGCCTGTATTTGAGGACCAACCTTGGGGACCGGTTTCACTCGAAATCCAGTTTGAGGTAATAGGTTTATTCTGGCCACTCAAGCCAGGAGGTGGGCGAGAAGTTTTGGGAAGAGCAGGAGCAGACTGAATGGCCCCTTTCCAGGACATCCGCCTTTCTTGATCCGAAGGCCGATTCTCCCAAGACCTGGAATTTCCAGATTTTGCTGGTGAACTACCACTGCAGGCAATAGTGATAAGAATATAAACAAATTGTAATACTTTTGCTTTTCTTAGAAAATGAGAAAATAAAACTCTCAGCAAGAAATACACTTTTCTGACATATTTCTACTAGATGTAGATAGACGAGTGCAGATTTTGAACATTTGGAAATGTTTGGTATGTATATTAAGAATGGTTCTCGATGTTAGAATGAAGAATGGCTTAAAGTCACATTCCTTTGTATTCTTTACATTATTATTTTATATGCTTTGCAATATTAAAACTCTTGTCGAAAAAAGAAAAACTACACTTCAAAAAAGGAAACTTTTTAGAATTTTTAAAATATGTTTCAATAATATAATGATCGAATTTTAAAATTTAACAGTATTATGTACCAGTACCCTTTGTATATATTACAGCAGGCGTTCCAAACCTTTTCTCATAGTCCTTGATTCGACTTATCAATATATATATTCACCTTTTTCTAGATAAATTAAAACTGTAGTTTTAATACATTGGGGGTTCATGATACACTAGTTGGGAATATTTAAGAAATGCTGTAAAATACAAAATGTGTACAATTAAAAAAGTGGGGGTTTTTTTGTAGCATTGATTAATAATTCCTAATTAGATATAAGCTGGTAAAATAAAATCATTGAATGTATGTAGTTAAAAAAATCTGATTGAAGGGCTTTTTAAGGTTTTCTAAAGGTTATGGGAATCCTGTAAATTCCAGAAATTTATCTTGTTTGATACTATCTCTTTTAACTTTACAATATTTAAGAAATCTTTAGATGTAATAAATAATTTCAAATTAAAGTAGAGACAATTACAACAAACTTTTTTTTTGCTACAGAAAATAAAATACAAGAGATATTAAAATAATAATAAATTTGTTTAACATATATCTAAAAGTCATCAAAATGAAAGCTGTACCACATGAATTCTAGCATTTTAATAAAATGATCGATTCAAACTTGAATTTTTGATTATGTTATTAAAAATCTGTTCAACAGCATTTTAGATAACTGAAAAAAATTTCTTAATAAAGTCTTTTCTTTATAATACTAGGATAAAAGAGTTATGGAGTAAAAAATTAGTTTTTCTCTTCCATACTAATTGCTATAATTAGGAATTACAAATTAAGATTCTAAAGTGTTAACCATGAGAAAGAATAAAAAATACATATTAGTTTTATTTGCTTCATGCTGTTTATGAGAAAAAGATTCAAAATTTTCACCGTAAATAAATGAAAATATCTTGCCTATTCTGAGACGGTGGTGGAGAAAAGGTCCATGTACTAGAAGTCAGAGACGACGTTGACAGATTGGAGACGTTTTGCTTTGTATTCCAAGTGAAAAGTTCAGAGTCTTTAATACTGTTCAAAGAAAGAGGAGATTTGGCAATGCTACCAGGAGTTACATGGGGATCATCCTCAAAGTTTTTAATGCGAGAGGTTCCTTTCCATGGCTTTCCTGGTTCAAACTCAGGCACAAGATCGTTTAGATTATAGGATTGGGAAGAGCTAGAAGTGGAGGGATTGGAGGAAGTGGCAGGAGAGTCTTTGTTTTCAGAGGCACTGTTGTGTTTGTTACCGTTTCCATCAGAGCTGCTTTCATTCTGAGCCCCAATGTTTTCCCCGTTTCCTTGGACAGAATTGTTGGACTCGACAGGCTCCGACCAGCTGTCATTTTGAGATCGGGGCATTTCGGGCCAAGTGTTTTCGTTCAATGGCTGAAGATTTGATGAGGAATGAGAGGCAGTCGTAGATGATAGACTGTTGGCAGATGAAGACTTCGTGATGGAACCTGGAGCCCTACTGAATTCAGCAGAGCTCCCATTGTTTTCCCTGGAACATCCATTGTTTTCATTAGGAGGAGAATTATCTTCTTTATCAAATGAAGGCAATTTCCATTGGTTTAGCCGAGAATGGCCTTGAGAGGCAGACTCCTTTACAGAGAGATCTCTGAATTCAGAGTGCAAACCATTAATCGAGTCTAAATTTGATTTGACAACATCAAAGGTGGACGGTTGAGGAGTCTGGAGGGATGGATGCTGCACTGGCAATTGTAGCTGCTACAAAGAGAAAAATTTATTTTCTGTAAGTAAAATTAAATAATCAAGTAGCCTTTTTCAAAAATGTGTACTTGTTCAAAGCTATGATAATTTGAAACTTATTATTGTTTTTTTAATGAAGTTTTTATCGGTACTTTTTTTCCGCTATAATACAATCATTTTCACACCAATTAAGCACTTGCTAAAAAAATTGTCTAAAATACTTTCAGGCAATTTAAAATCTTTTTTCCTAACACACTAGGGTTTAAACACTGGAAGAAGCAGAATTGCTTTGATTGCAATTATTTTCAGGGCTTTCAGTATGTATCCTAACACAAAAAGGCAAAAGGTTCATTGTGAATTTATACTAAATATTATGGCATAAGAACACGAGAATCTACAACTTTTTTAAAAATTACATCACTTAGTAATTTTAAAACCCTGATGTATTTATGGTAGATCGCACAAAGCTAATTTGATGCAGGTAAAGGTTAAGTATTTTAACTAATGCATTCTGTTAACCACTATGGTTCTCTTCTCAGCTTGGTCCGAGTTCACAAAGAATAGATGTGCTGGAGAGTCACTAGATGACTGAATCTGTATTTGTCATAAAGGCTCTCTGGTACTGGTGATGTAATTGGGACCCTACCGAAACCGGGGATAAAACTAAGAAGCGTTTGACTGCATTACGCCATGAGAGAGAAGAGCTCTGTAAAGTATGCAATGTCAAAATATTTACAAAACTTATATCTTTTTAATTATTTCTTAGCTCCAGCAGAAGCAAAAATCTATGATACAGTTGTGCTATCTGTATATTTATCTGTTATGGACACATTTCTTAAATTTAACTTATTTTAATAAATTATAAAAGCAAAAAACATTTTTCAACTAAAACTATAAAAAAATTGCTGCCAAAAAAAAAAAAAAAGAAAATCAAAAAATCAAGACAAGAGCTAAAATGTGGAATTTAAAACATACGACACCTGGGAATCAATTCATAGTGATTAGATTTGCTTTGCAAATACGCTGACCACATAACATTGTCTAGGTGAAATAGCCAGTATTTATTTATCAACTCATTCTTTTTTTTACATGCAAGCTTGGTAATCAGAATAATTAATGCATTATTAAAGGTTTTATATTGTTTGGTTCTGTTGAAAATGTTTAAAAAGTTTGCTCTTTTGTTACAAGGCAATTCAATTTAAGATTTCTGCACCAATTATTTCTTTCAGTAAATTCTGAATCCATCAAATGAAGCTTCGAACTTTATAGAACCATAAATAATATTAAAAGCATAATCTTTTGAGAATTAATAGTTTACCATGTATACAAAATAAATTAGATGGCTTGACTATTACTTTCAACTTCATAGATATATATATATTTTATCACTTATTTATGCAAAAAAAAAAGACAGTAACACTGTTTTCAAATTTTCAAAATGGTCAGACAAAATTTGCTAAATAATGAAAAATTTGAGGTGCCAGAGATTCCTTCCGTGACTTCCCAGGATGCCACTGCTCTGGCTGTCTAACATTAGGAAGAACTTAAAAATGTATTAGTAAGGACTCAAGGGTATGGCAAAAATACTTTAAGGATCTGATGATGACATTAAATTACAGATTGATTGTGACTCCTTGGCCTAAGGCAGCAAAAAGAGAAACTCCGTTACAAGAATTCCAATTTCAAAAATGCAGAAGAAATCATATAAGTAAATGAAATTACATCATAGCTACTATGGACACTGGACAGCAAGATGCAACAATCATGCATGCTATCATTTAAAAAGAAAACAATGGAAATTCGTGGAAAGTGACTAAACGTGTCTAACAAGCTAATAAGTGACTAGAAAATTTTCAGTTTCAGTAGAAACAAAAAAACGGTAAAGGTATCATTTAACCAGCATAGCACTGCCATTAAGTTTGAACTAGTGCTGTACCGAATCCTCGGCCAGTACCAAGTAATTGTAGGTGTTAACAGTTGTTGTAATAGTTGTTAGTATTAAATACCTAAAAATCTCACTGAATGCAAAAAAAGTTTTATTCATAAACAAATTAAATAAAAAAGAAAGAAAGGAATTCAACTAAAAAAGTATAAAAGTTTGCAAATTACAATTTTTGGCATAGTGCTACCAAACCAATATATGGAAGTAAAATTAAATCAATATTATAACTGTAGAAAAAGATTATGATTTTGACTAAAGAAATACTCTGTTGAAACATACTATACAATAAATGCATCCAATGCTATTTTAATAATTTAAATTATTGTATTTTAAATTATGGTATTAAACCACTAATAATTCTACATTTTCTGGGGGCATTTCTTCTTGTGCTATAAGTTTGCCTTTTGTTACAGAAAAAGTTCATTCCACTACGCAGTAATTTGAAATTACACAAATGAAAAACTGCATATAACAATTTTATTTAATTGTTATTAATATCAAAACATTTATATGCCAATACAAAACTTATTTCATCTGTTACAGCAAACATTTTCAGAAAACTTTGCTAACATTGTCAACATTATTATTTTTAAATCAATTATCTCATTTATAACTTACTTACATTACAACATAAAGCAATGTACAGGTACATCCTGAAATAGATTAAAATTGAAAAGAAAGAATTTCAAGAAGTTTCGCAATAGAAACCACTTTTTATTTGAGTTATTCATAAATATTTATTTTTGCTTAGTAATAACGGCTTTATTAAAAGTCTCTAGAGGAATTTTGGACACTTCCCTAGAAAACCAGAATGAAGCCTCATTCACCTCTCTCATTCTTTCCCTTGCTTTTATTTATTAACTAAGTTTGTGTCTAACAATGTTATTAATTTAAGAGACACAAAAATGGATTTGTTTCCTGTGAGACTGACCTATAATTTTTCCAAAATAACTTGCAGGTTTTCTCAGCTTCATTGCCAATGAATCAGGCTGACTCTTAAGATTTCAAGTGAAATGCAAGCCCTGGGACAAAATTGTTTGCCAGGAGGAATTTTTCCTTGTGATGAAGCGAAAAGTACAAAAGAGCCTTCTAGGTCTTTATTGAAGATTAACAGGAAGATATTAAGTCTACAGCACCATAGCTTATTTTTTGCATTCACTTCATTCATAAAACTTAAACTGTACAAACTAAAAAAACGATTTTAAAAAATGAAATCATTAAAAGTAGCTGTCTGACTACAACAAGATTTACTTTTATAATTAACCAAAAGAATAATTTTAGTAAGTACATGCCTTGGTTTTACATAAGGTAATTTGGAAATACCTAGAACAAGGGAGACTTACCTGCTTTAAAAATATAGCTTGTTGAGCAGCAATTTGATTCTGTAAATTTACAATGTGCTGTTTTGCTTGAGTTATCTGTACACTGAGCTGCAGTGGAGGACTGCCGGGTTTGCTTCCATGCTGGGAAAAATACATTTGTTGCTGCTGCAGCTGGTGTAAAAACCTTATTTGCTGTAAAAGCTGATATAAAAGCTGCAGGGTTTGAGGTGCCAATGGTTGATTCAGTATCTAAGGGGGAAATTCAATTGTAAAAGGAAGCAAACAAGCCATGGACAGACAAAAAACACTTTATGAGACAGTGTAGTAAGAACTCAATTACTCTCAAATGAAAACTCAAATTACACAAATAAAAATTTATGATTGTATTCTAAATCTTTCTGGAGAATCATTAATTTTAAAGAACAGCAAATAAATAAATAAATAAATAAAGTCGATTTTTCATTCAAGATTTCCCATCTGACTGAGCTGAGCAATTTCATTACAGACTATCTATGACTTAATAGAAATAGGTACAATTTTATTACGTTACTTCCTAACACATAATTATTTCATCTTATAAGTGAATACATGGAGATGGACAAGTCACAAGTGTGACCCGATTAAAAAAATCCTCATTTATAAATTTGAGTTTTAAAACATAACATAATATTCTAGTTATCCTCCTGAGACCTGACATCCAATAAAATGGATGTTTTGCTGTTTCTCCCCGTTGTGAACAGATTTTATTTCAGTAAGCAAGACCTGGACTGGAATTATAAAGGAGGGATAGGAAATAACTTTTTAACTTTGAGAATTCGGAAAGGGTAGTTTATTTGTTTACAATATGGCTGTTACAATTCACTATGCAACTTTTCTTTAAAATTGGGAACAGCCTGTCCAGATTGATAATCAATGATGAAATCTTGATTTATATAAAAGGAACATTTATTACGACACATTTACACAAATTATAAAAAGAGCACCTTACTTCTTAACATTATATTTTTTTTCTTTTCGATTAATTCAAATTTATTTTTCTCGAGGTATCCTGTCTCGGGTTCTCTGCATAGTTTCCATCATAACAAATAAAAATATAAAAGGAAGGAAATTTATGCCTGACTAAAGGCTCATCTTCAACAATGGCGAAGAACACGAGTCAAGTTGGAATTTGGCGTTCTCACGATTGTTTTGATTTTCGCATTACTATTTTTCTTTTTTAATATTGTTCTAGGATTTTTATACAAGTTTGATTTCTTTTCTTATGTTATAAGTACTGAATAAAATTTTTTGTTTATCTATTTTTGTGTAAGTATCGCATAGTTCTACTGTAGTTATGACCTCCACATACATTCAAATGGATGGGCCTCCCCAAAAAATTTTAAAATTCAAGATTATTAATTTTTTGAAAAACATTACTTTTAATGTCCAATTGTTCAGAAAAACTAATAGTTGAGGGAATATGTGTATTTTATTTTGCTCGGGTCTCAGGAGGTTATAAACAATGTCATAACACTGAAAATCAGCCTTTCATTTTAATCTAAAATAATTTTTCATTTCTATAATGCCTTCTAGGATTTTTCTTTCCATACTTTCATAATTTTCTACATAGGAAAATATGTTTTAGGATATCAAAGAAGGTGGGAGGGTCCCACTTTCCCCTTATTATGTGTAACTAATCTATTATCATTTGAGAATCTTATTGATTGACTAAAAAATCCCCCCTCCCCAGTTTTTCATAGCTTTTTCTTTTGATGTTTTAACTTTGTGGCACTATTTTAAGTGTTCCATACAAATGGGAGAGGCACGAAGCCACTGAGTTCACTTCATTTCAATGCTTCTGATGCTCAAGCAGGCCTGTAGCCAGATTCTAACTCCAGGGGGGGGGGGCAAAATTTTGGACAGGAGGGGCAGACTAGTTCTTCAATTTTTTTCTAACATGTTAGAATTTATGCTCCATTTTGGGCATTTTCTTAAAATTTAAATTAATAATTTATTTAATAATTAATGAAATTATTTAATTGATTAATTAAACAATTAATTAATGAAACTAATACTAATTTAATTCAATACTGAAATTATTTGATCTTAAAAAAATACTTGATTAAAACTTACAAAAAGCAGAATTGAATTTTTAAAGCTTATTCTAAGAATGTCTTTTGTAAATTAATAAAATATATGAAATAACATAAAAAAGTGAAAATTTTTTAAAGATAATTTTCATGTGAACGATCATTCAAAATAAGATATTAAAGCATTAAACGTGTATCGGTATGTTACAGTAAAAGACCGGACTGCCCATGATCCTTTCATTAGTGCCTGGTTTAGATTGAAAAGAGGAAAAAAAAAATGAGCTGAATAAAGGAAAACATTCATATTTTTATTTTTTCTAAAATTTGAATTAAGGAATAAAAGTGCATGGGAACAGGGTTTTTTCGATATGACTTTGCGTTTAAACAAATCAAAAAGTAAAAAACAGAAGTACCATAGATTATTAAGGTTTAATTAACCACGCTAGGACGGGCAAAACCTTTTCCAGGTCGGGCATTGCCCGAGCTGGCCCCCCTCTGGCTACGGGCCTGTGCTCAAGTAGAACTAATATATCGTTGGAACTTGTGTTCGACTGATCTTCTCATGAAGAATGTGCACTTTTAAATGGTAGTGTATTTTCCAAATTTGTTAAATGTATACTTTTTCATTTATAAGCTGAAAAATTTAAGCACTTATCATGTGATCATAAGGAGAACATTTTATGAGCCTTTACTTCTTGTAAAGGTGAAAAGTACATTACAATCAAAAGAGAGAGATATATAGCCGTTTCTACCTGTGGATTTAAATGACCAGCTTGAACTGCCATTTGTATTTGCTGCACAAGATGGCGTAATTGAGCAGTAGAAGGAAAATTCTGTTGGGCCATACGTCCAGAATTTTGAGGAAGGCAGGCGGCCTAGCAAAATGAAAAAAAAGAAAACCTTCGTTAAAAGAAATATGCATTAAATAATTTCCTGCTACCTTATGAAAAAACACCGTCCAAGACTTGCTCGGCAGATCTAAAGTAATTTTATTTTCATTAAGCTTTAAAAAGAGCAAAATGACTTGTACAACCTTCTACAAATACATTTGAAAAAAGTCACCCATATATATTTTTCAACAACTGCATCATGATATATTACACATAACATATACATTCATAAAACATAGGGGTAAAAAAATGGACAGAAGTACAAACATAAAATCTTTAAAAATATAATACATTAAAATGAGCCTTGAAGTGAAAAAAAAATTAGGTAACAAAAAGACATTTAATATAATAGTCAAACTCGTTTATAAGGACACCTGTTTTAAAGACGAATTAGTAAAGGATAATAAATGGCTGGTCAGGGCAGATCTCCGTGGAAAATAATACTAAAATACAAATAAACAAAAAAAAACTTTTTATTGTTGTAGCTTAAATGACAACTTTTGATTAACATCATTTTTTACTTTAAATTCAACTTTGACTATCCTTTTTTAAGTAAAATTCTAAGAACTTGAGAAGAAAGTCATTAAGGGATAAGAATTCTAAAGCATTAATGCTCAAGAATTTCCCCCACCAGCAACGGCAATAAGAATGTTTGATAGGATTTAACTCTTACCCTATTCTCTACTGCACACATGCCCATTTCCTACGTAGGAGCATATTTTCACCTACAACCTGTGTGGTTCAGCAAGAAAATGAAGTGCATGTGAAACTAAACTTTTGAAATTAGTAATCACAACATGAAATAAATTTATAAAATCCACGAACCTCATAAAATCCTTGTACAGCATACTTTACCTACTACTACAGAATCTTTGAACACTTTAAAAATAGAACCGCAATTTTACAAAACCATAGAAAGTTATTAACCTCTAAAAAAGAAATCTGATATCGAAAATTTATTGGTGAACAGTGACCGATTAGGGGGGGGGGACACAGGGCACGTCCCTCTTCCAAAGGAGTGCGAGAAATGTGTAATTAACCCATTAAATATTTTTTTTATCTTTTTTCTCTACTTTAAAGTAGCTAAATTTGTTTTAAGGGGAAGTAAAAATCATAAATACTTTTGAGAACTTGATGAGAATATTCATGATGGAGAATCACTTGATACTCCCTGGTTCAACCTCCAAAAACTATTATTGCGTCCTGTTTAGGTTTTGTTCATCAACCTCAGAAAAGAGCTGTTGGTGAACAAAGCCTAAACAGTTAAATTTTTGCTACTACTATAAATCATGTTTCATAAAGTTTATGCAAAAATATTTGGTTGTATAGAAGTTCTTAAGTAATTTTTATTGCACTAAAGTGTATATAATTCGATTTGTAATGTCTAAAATAGATCTTGTTTATAACGTCACCTAGGTTTCAACGTTATTAAAACCTTGGACCCTCCACTGCCATTATAACTGAGGTTGACCCTGTTAAAAAAGTGTAGTGTTCCTGTTTTGCATTTTTCAAAGGGCTCGGCGCCCTGCCCCTTTTTGGAAAACTGCGGATGCGCCCTGCCCTTTTTAGGGAAATTAGGTAAATACTTATTCTCTTAATGAAAAATGCCCTTTTTCAACTGAAAAGTGCCTTTTTTCAACAGAAAATGCCCTTTTTGAAAATTGCGCCCTGCCCTTTTTTTAAAAAAATGTGAACACTAAAAAAGTGGAATGGTTCATGTGAACATAACATTACCATAAATATAAGAAATTTTGAGCATCATGAAGGGCATGCGTTTTCACATATAATTTTCTGAAGAATATAGAGATTTGCTATCAACAGATAATTATCAGCTTTGCTAATTTGAAAATGTGACATCATAGGATAAATCATAGGCTTTGAAGTTAAGAATGCAATCAAATTAAAATTTTACAACCATTATTTTACTTGTTGACAGATAAACATTGAGATTTGAAACTTTCTACAAATATTACAAGAAAAAAAGTTGTTGGTTGCTGTAAGAAAGAAAAGAAATATTACAGGTTTAATGCACTTGAGCATGAGCAAGCAAAAGATGTTTATAATTTAAATTAGCTTTTGACAGCCATCAGTTTACTGCAATTTTATTTATCGCACTAAAGCCTAATGTGTTAACTGTAATGCAGCTTTTTAACAAGGGAAAACTTTTTTTATAGAAACTGATAAAATACAAAATGTGCATCAGGATATCTCCTTCAGTCCTGAAGTTCACATCTGTAGAGCTTTATGAAATGTCTCATAAAATTAAACTCTTATATTTTGGGAATTTTGTTCTTGATTCTAGAAAGCTGTAAGATGTAGCTAAAGATACCAACAAACCACAGAATCAAACTGAATTTTATTGATGAGATTTTTTTTTTTTTTTACCTCTTAAAATAGCTCTGAGACAGACTTTGATCAAAAAAAAAAAAAAGCAATTCTTGTTATTCTGATTTATTAGTCTTTCAGTTCACAATGTGTAGCCTTAATTACCAGCCCCAAAATATCAATTCTACCAAAATATTTAGTATATAATGTCACTATGTATGTGTAAAAGCCATGAAAAAATATCCATATTGTTCTTCTAACTTCAGGTCTGAAGAAGATATGATGTAAGAAAATAAGTAAACTAATGATGAAAAGATGTGCAACAGGATTCAAAAGAATTAACAGCAGTTAATTTAAGAAGTAGAATAAGCAGTACGAATAGCAGCATTATGGAAAAAAAGAAAGGGGGAGGAAGAAAATACTGAACATTTTCATTACAAACAATGAAATAAAAGTTAATTTTTTTCCTTCATTGTAAACACATTAAAGAGATTTTTTGTAACACTTACAGGGTTAAAAGCTTGAGTCTGCTGAAGTATTTTACGCATCATTGCAGGGCTTAAGTTGTTAATACTATTGTTCAAGTTAAAATTGGGCACTTGGTTATTTGTTCCAGCAGTTCCAAGAACATTTGGAGCAATGTTATTTCCAACATTCTATAATAAAATATAAAAAATACTTAATAGTAATTGGAAGAATCCCAACTAAAAAAAAGCTAAATAGCACTAAAGCATAAGCACAGCTCTATAAATGTTAAAATATAAAACTACTAGAAAACAAAAATAACCAAGTAAGCTATATCATTAAACAATATAATGAAAAAAAAAATCACCTTACTACAAACTAAGAAAGGAATGAATATAATTTAAGACATAATGGTAAGAAAGACAGGGGGAGAGGGAAACATAAACTTTTGATTATCATCCAAAAGCCCCAAAAATTACACTAGAAAAATAAAAAATGTCAAACCTTGCAAATTTTCTCGCTTTTAAAGGGGGAGGGGGGAGTGTACTTGTTGATGACAAAAAACCTACAGCATTTTTGTACCTTCTTTACAGAGATGGCAAGCACTCAATATATTAATTTTTCCTCCCTGGTGCAAGATACCATGACAGGTCTTCTAAATAATATCTAGTCTTTTACTTTACATTATTTGTAGTGCAAATTACCACTCAAAACAATGAGTTTCAATTTTATTATTTAATTTTAGATAAATAAAATTTTGCAACTATTTTTATTTTAAAATTATAAAATTACTTAAAGAAGACAATATTTCCATCCTTATATTTTAAATATATGTTAGTCATTTGTAAGAAGGGAAAACATGGGTTCAGATGGAGGCTCAAAGATAGTTTGTTATTTTACTAAATTAACTAAAATCTAAAGACTAGCAGATTAAGGCTGAACCAAGCATTTTGATCTACCACTAATCTCATTTTCTGTAGTGTACGAAATAAGTTTCTAATTTTCTTTATGCTTTACGACTAGTCCACTTTTACTGCTATTTTAGTAGCATATTTGACAGGTTGTCTACTCTGCATTTTAGAGAAAAGTATTTAGGAAAAAAAACAAGTCTTAAATATTAACATTAATATATATTTATCTCCTCCATTCTTAACTTCTTTACAGGCCTTCCCTTAGTAATGCATTCCAGTGCCATGGTAATTTGCAGCACTAAACACATGGAGGGTTTGACACGTAAAGATAATTCATTGTCTCCGCAAAACAGTAAATACTGTTCAGTAGCTTCCTGGTGTTGTCTAAGCTCAAATACAAGCTTCATGAAACAGTCAAGGAGGATTAAATGCAAAAACGGATTATCTCGTCAATAGCACCAACTAAAATTTTTCACCAATTTTATGATGAATTTTTTGTACCTAAAAAATATAGTTTTTATTTATATACTTATTTATTTATTTTTTTAATTTTTAGGCAAAAGCTGATGTTGGTTAAATTCAGCTAAATATTCATCATGAACTTTGTTCCTTTTTCATGTGTTAGCACAATTAAAACTTATCACCAGCTTATTTCTCAATAAAAGGAAAAAATCAAGCAAAGAGGGAAAACTGATGTATTTGTGAGTACATAAATATTGAGAGATTAATTCAGAATTATCAGAATGAAATTGAATAGAAGGGAGAAGTCAAATTTTAGAAAGTGAAGTAGTACGTTTTTAAACTACAGACTTAAATGAAGTATGATTTATGGATTGGAAAAAAAACACCAAGTAGTTAATTAAATGTGTTTCTAAAAATTAAAAATATTTAACTAAAATGAAGCAGGAATTTTTATTTATTTATTATTATTTTTGACTATGAATACAGTATGAAACTGCAGAAAAACTTTTTTCTTTGCTTACTAAGCTTTTGCAATTAAAGGTTTTTCATGCATACAGATTAAATTTTACGATATTAGAAATAAATCCTCTTCTGAAATATACAAGTATGACTTTTTTCAAATAAGTTTCTAAATCAATTATTACTTTTCCACTGGAAATGAGCATTAAATATACTTAAACATACTTCGAGAAAAATACAGTTGAACTTGTTTATAATGTCAGTGCTCTTTTAAGGATACATCGATTATAACATCAAGGAATAGGCCCTGGCAAATTCCCAAGACCTCAGTTTTAACATTTTCTGCAATTTCATTTTTGATTTTAGCGCTGTTCCATTAACATTCTATAAGCATAATTTGAATGAAAGTTATCTCTACTAGTGTCTCTCATGTCTTATTACTAGCAACTCAATACTTGTAACTAAAATATTAACATACACCTGTTCTGTCCATTGTCAATTCACAATACTTCAAACAAATTACACCTTCAACAAGTTTAAAAAGTTAACAAGAAATGGATGCATTTGAAACTGTGGATGTCAACAGGCAAGGAATAAGCCTCACAGATCAATCACAAAGTAAAACACTAACAAAATCAGCGGTACATTGAAGAATATGACAGTCTATTTACCTACTACTAAACTACTTTCAGCACTTTTTGAAGAGCATCGTGATTTTACTCAACCAAAAAAGTAATTAAAAACTAGCAAAAAAAAAAATGATAAAAAGCTTTAGAGAACACAATGTTGATGTACTAGACTGAAGTGGTAAAAAAGGAAAAATCTTTTTAAAAAGACTAATAGAGTATGTTTTGTAAGATTTATGAAAAGCAATTTGGCTGTATGTCATAGAAGGATATAGGTAAGGTATTGTTGCGTTATATTTATTTGATCTATAATCTCTAACCTAGAACAGAAGCATATCAAACAGAAGTATTTTTATATTAGTTAAAATTCACGAAATGAAATTACTGGATTTCTAGCCCTTGAATTCAATCTCCCTGATCTCAGACTAAGATTTTGACCTAAAAAAATGTAACAAAACAAATCCACACAATATTCAGACACACTGAGAACATATTTCATACAATTTTACACATTACCTGCTATTAAGTAACTTTTATGCCTCTACATCAAAGGAATATTTTCAGTGACTTAAGATTATAAGAAATATTTCACTAGATTAAATGCATTGAAAAAGGAGATTTACCTGATTTTTACAGTTTTGAGCAACATTAAAACCTGTAGGGAACATATTCATCCCAGGAAAATCACCACTTCCATACAAATTGCCAGGAGGTAATGAGCTATCCACGGAATGTTCTGGGAAATTTATATCATCGATATTACCATGGTGAACACGTAGTTGGTTCAAGTTCATTGCAGCCAAATTATCAGTGTCCAACATAGGGCCATCTTTGTTTAATGCAAGGAGCTCAACTACAAAAGAATCCGAAAAAAGTTTATAAATTTAAAAATTACAACAAATTTATAATTTAAACGTCTTCTTCTAATTTTTTATTGTAAAAATATATAACTTACTAGTACTTTATATTGCTTTAAAAAAAATCTTTCATTAATTATACCAAGTTAATCTCACAAATATTTAATTTGCGTTAAAAAAAGTAAAAAGATTACATACGCATTGAATCATTAAAATTCATATTATTCCTCCGTAGTGCATTTTCAATATCGTCTTTCTGTAATAAAATTTAAGAGTTGAAATAGTAAAACAAAAGTAAAGATATCATAATGTACCAACAAATTGAGAAATTTTAAAGCCGAATCATGAGCCAATTCATTTTCTTGGGGGGGGGGGGGGGGGATATCTATATAACAAGAAAAATAAGCAAAAAAAAATATTTATCTAAGATAACAATGAGGCAACAAATACTGAAGAAGAACTATTTTGAAAATTAACAAACTATAAAGTTGTTAATACATTTATGCTTCACTATTTTTAAGAGCATACATTATGATCCTCCACTCCCCTATTAATTCTATCCTATGCTTTCCTTTGTCTGTTAATTCCCCTGTCATGTGAAAAATAGAAAAAAAAAAAGGGAAAATAAAATTGAATTGAATAATTACTTTAAAAAAATAATGGTAAAATTGTTTGAAAAAAATGAAATTCAATTTAGAGTACCATTCATTAGATTTTGACAAATGAATAAGGGTCGAGGGAACAGCAGCAGCATTTTCATATAAAAATTGCAATAACAAGATCTCAGACTCTTCATTCTTGTTTGCCAGACTCAAGCCTTTGAGAATACATTTTTCCTTTTGAGGGAAAAATTCACTTTAAAAAAGGATATTTGAGAACGCTACAAGAGAATATAACATAGCTATAACTAACCAACTAAGTCAGTTTGGTTACATAACTTTTGATTTATTCTGCATATTGTCCCCCACTTTGAATGCTATATTCATGCACCAAGTAGAAACTTAAAGAACCTAATATTTTGGGAATTATTCTTAACTAGGCTTTATGCATAAAAAGGTGACCATTTCACACACTTTTTTTTTAAAAATAATCAATGAAATAACATTCTAGGCCATGTGGAGTAATATAAAAGAAATTTCAACTACAAATACAGCTGTTAAAACTGCTGTAATAAATTCAATCATTTTTTAAAACATAGTTAAAATTTAATGAAAATCATAATGCAACTGTATTTTAAAATATTTTTTAACCTATAAAGAATTTAAAATATTACAAATTATTTTTAAAAAAATAATAGTGCAAAACTTTTTGATTCAACAATAAATTTAAAATAACTTCATACCTTAAAATTCATCTCTGCTAACAAACGAAACTGTTTACTAGCCCAGATCAAATCTTTGGTCAAAGGTTTTCCACCCTGGAAATCAAAATCCAACTACTATTTTAAAAATATGATGTATTGAAGAGCTTACAAACACACATAACAAATATAATAGCACATTCCTAATGAAAATGAAAGAAAAATTTTGACATTGAGAGATTAAGAATTTTTCCCTTGTTTGAAATTAATTTTTCCATTGTTTGCCGATCAACAAATTTAAATAATTAACCGCTCAATTAACATTTAAGAATGTAAAATTTTGCATGAAATAACTATTTAAATAAAAGTTAAAAACATGCTTCATTTTATAATACATACACATTATAAGTTAATTTTATAAATCCTTGATACAAATAGAATTGTAAAGAGAATTCAATTAATGAGTGCAGCCTTCACGTTTCTTTCACACTGATATACCAGGCTAGATGTATTGAATACATTGGCTGCAAAGCATAAACAATAGTTGGATTAAAATGAAGTTATGTACAAATAAATTGCACTACATATAACAAATTTAAATGCTAAATAGTATTCATAGAATATTTAAACTAATTGCACTGTCGAATTATTTACATACAGATGTGTTTTAATAATTACCTGTTTCAGAGGGCCACCCCATGAACTAGTATCAACTTGTCCATCTGCCCAATTGCAATTAGAGTTCTTTGTTTTTGCACCCCAGAAAGCTCCCATAGGGTGTCCTGGGTCTCCCCAGTTTCCAAAGGCACTATTTGGTGTATTAGGAGTTCCTGGCACATTTTTGTCTTGAAGCGGATTATGAATATCATCCCAGATTCTACGCCCAGAAGGATCTCTGTGGGATGGGGCATCAGACCAGCTGAGGCCACCACGATTTAGCGACTGGTTCTTCAACCAAGCATTGTCATTTTTGTTCATATTTGACCCTGCTTGTGGTAATCTGATCATGCCCGGACCAGCATGAGGAGTACATGGATTACCAGTCTGACACATGTTTCCAGGTGGCATAACACAATTAGGAATATTTTTGGCAGGCATCTCTTTCCAGTGAGATACTTTTCCCTGGTGCACAGGATTACCCCATACTGCAGTCCCATCATCGTAATTTGGTCCCCCTCCAGATGGGCATGGTGGAACAACGGCAGGAGGAGCTGTTTCCTCCCATCCTGATGGTGGAATTTTTTTGTTGCCACCAGCAACAGGAGACCAGTTCCCAAATGTGCGGGTGGGTTTGGTGGAAGAGTCGTAATATAGATCTGGAAGATCAGGAACAGCCATGTCATCTGAAAAGAAACATTAAACTGAATCAACTCGAAAAATATAGATCAACATATTTTTAATGTCAGCTTAATAATATTAATGTCAGCGATATTTCCTATTATGCATTGATACATAATCTGACATATTATCAATACATGGCAAATTATGAAATCCAAATTTACTTTTCAATCATCTTTTGATTCTTTATTTCCTCTGACAAAATTTTTCAGTATCATTAGTTTTCTCAAGATACTGCTTCATTTTTAAGATGAGAATTTGAAATCCAGTTTTAAAAAGTTTGTTCTAGTGTTAAATGGCAACACTTTATTAAAAAAATTTAAAAGACTCAATGAAATTTCATATTTTTGATATGGAAATAATATTAATCGACACAATTGTTCTTTTCTTACTTTGCTTTCAGAATGATAGTATTTAGTTTAATTTAAAAAGCAATAAAAAGTCTATAAAAAAGGGCATAAGAATCAATGCGAAGTAAGGTTTAATTTTTGATCAACCTTGTTATAAGCAAGACTTAAAATGGTAAGCACACATAGTTTGTTTACAACAATATACAAGTCAATTAACAGATTTGAATGACTATTTTTGTTTTGTTTTTTATTTTCAAAATGAAATGATTCCTGTAAGAGAGAACAATCATTTTATAGAAAATTACGACCTTGTCTATAAATTTAAATAAACCATTTCTTCAGATTTCATTTTTCCTCTTTTTTTCCCTAAATTGTACAAGACCAAAAAAAAAAAAACATAGACATTTTCTCACCTATATTCTTATCTTCATTTGTCAGCGGTAAATGAGGTAAACCTATTTGCAAGGCCGCTATAAAAGTAAGACAAATATTTTATTAAACAATGTCAGTATAATACATCAAACGGAAAGTTATTAATATTTACAAAATGAAAGAAACCCGAGTAAGGATATGCCGATTGAAACAGAATAAGAATTATTGCTCAGAATTTCATTTATATGGTTCAGATTAAATTTTTTGAACACTTGTTTATACATCCTGTTTTATTAGAGCTAATCCCTCATTTTACAGGGATACAAATCATATGTTTTTATTTCAGCAGTAAAGCAATTTAATAGAAAGAAACTTCTCTGTTAAAGCATTTTTAATTGATGTGATAAAATTTCTAAAGCAATAGTACAGTAATAAAACATTTTCAGTTCTTTTGTTGACCATCTGTAAGACTCCATGATTTATAGCTCCACTGCTACTAAAATCTAAAAGGATTAAAAAATTGTAACCTGATGAATGTTTCAATAACTTTAAATTTACTTGTGCTCATATTTACTAAACATTTACCAAATGTTCATATTAGCATATTTTATTGTTTTAATCCTTTTTAAGCTTAGTATAATGGTCAGGTTTAGTGTAAATTAAATGCATATGGATGGTTTCTTTTTTTCTAATTCAAATGGTACAGCCCTAAATATTGATACAAATTCATTAGGAAGGACTCATGGTAGGCATTGTACATATTTAATTTTTACACAATAACTGGGAAGAAACTTACGTGGTTCACCACCCCAGTTAGGCGGATTAATGGCATTATTTTGATTGCCCCAGTTTTTGTTTTCTACAGGATTGGTTGAGCCCCAAACTGATGAATTGCTTTCTCCTCCCCAGGTGGCACCACTGGCTTGTGGCACTCCGGTCCACAAGTTAGTAGTATCTTCCTCTTCACCCCAGGTCCCCCCGATATGAGTTGAGGGGGTATGACCCCATGGTTCACGCATTTGCGTAGGTGCCTTTGCACTAGAGCTCTTGATGTGATGTCTAACATTGTTTTCCCATATTTCAGTTCCAGTACTAGTGGAGCTTGTCCATGTACTGCCTTCTTTGGGGCTACA
Source organism: Octonoba sinensis (assembly GCA_038502835.1). Classification (NCBI taxonomy): domain Eukaryota; kingdom Metazoa; phylum Arthropoda; class Arachnida; order Araneae; family Uloboridae; genus Octonoba; species Octonoba sinensis. The sequence continues at coordinate 82,371,428 of CM076605.1, read as the reverse complement.
ATGAGGGGAAGAAGGCACATCCCAAGTTGTGTCTTGATTGATTCCCTAGTGAGAAAAATCAAAACAAGAATGTTATGATTATACCACAAAATTTTTGAATTTTGTTTTTAAAAGAATAATGATACATTTCATACAGGGTATCTGCTACACTTCAAGTTTTCAATTCCATGACTTTTGCCTGTGACTTTCCTTGACTGACACGTCACAGTTTTCTAGATAAAAATATATACTTTTCAACCAAGTTACCTAAACCAATCTTTGGCAAAAATCAAATTGCATTTATCTGAGTTAAGCTAAGTACAATTGTTTTCAAATAGTTTCGAGTTACAACAAATTACACACGTTTTTCTTTTAATTCAATTCACAATCATAGAAAACTAAATTAAGTGCACCAATATATCATACAACTTTTCCATATTTTAGAATATTACATTAAAAAGGATTGTTTTCCCCCAAAAAAATATGTCGTATGAAAAAATTCTCATTTTGAATAAAATTATAATTTTTACATTGAAATGTAATTTTTCAACTGGACAAAAATAGCAACTTTTAATATAATAGGCTTTAATTGAAAGCATGTGCTACATTTCTTGCAGCAATGAAAATATCCAAATTGAAATATTACTGAAGTAAAGCCAATTACCAAGCTAATATTCAAAAATTAAAAACCAAGCTCATTCTAAAATTCTTTGAGAATGATATTGTTTTTAAAATTTGTATTTCAAACGTTCATCAGTAACTAAATGAAGTTCCCAAAAAAATCAAGAAAATAAATAAAATATTAAAATAAAAAATAAAATAAGCCATTCTCAGCTAGCATAGTGTAAATAACTTTCAAATATCAAAACAATTGAAATGCATGCAGGATGCAAAAGAATTGAACTCATGAAAAAATGAAACAATTTTCAACAAAACATCTGTCCAATATTGGCATGGTTCCAAAAAAAAAGAGGAGACATGCAGAATTTTATCTGTACATACAGAAGTCAGAAATTGTAGAAATGCAATTAAAATAATTGTGATGATCTTTAAAAGAAATCTAATTCTGTAGAATTGAAAACCTTAAAATGTTAGTAGGACAAGTCATTTCCCACAAAGGGGGTGTTAATTTATTAAAAATTGCCTTCAAAGTTATTATACAGTTAAATAATAACTCAAGCGTCCATTTAGAAGAAAACTGGATCATATTTAAGGACTTCTCCCATCTGAAAATCGAACCATTTTACAAATTTCAAAACTCTAAAAAAAAAAAACGCATTTTAAATTACACACAAAATTTTTTGTAACTAGATGTAATAATATTTAATAATTATAATTAACTGATATAATCACGAAAGCTCAAAATAACTTTCAAAAACTTGCTTAGATTTTCGGCCGAATTTTCAAGTGAGCTTGGCAAAATTACGTCAGTGCATGTTCCTTACTACAGAAGCTGAAACCTAATAAATATAAAAATAATGGTAAGCTCAAAGTAATTAATGTCCAAGAGGCAGAATCAGATAGTGAATGAGAACTAGGAAGTTTTACCAAAGCCGATGCAATCGGATTTCGAAATGCATAAAAATCGGGACCGACCCTTGAAAATGCAAAAAACGGGCAAAATGCATAAATTTTACTCGTAGTTTGTAAAGGTTGTCTGTTGGCAGGCTACTTTCAAATATTTTCATAGAAAAAACAGGGAAGAAAACAGGAAGAAAGTTCTCCAAAATTAAGGATTTTAGCGGAAACGAAATTCCTTTCCAAAATTACCAAAAATAGAATTCCGTCAAAATACGGGAAAGTCTCATGTCTGTTGAATGTTATGCAGCAGAGGACTGAAAGCTTCAAGGAACCCCGAGTGATATCTACGAGACCCCACGCTTCCGCGGAACACAAGTTCAGAAATGTTGTCCTTATAGGTCATTCCAAACTTACCCTTTGTCCCCAACCTTCACTAAAGGCAGCTGCAATTTGTGATTCATTTACATTTTCCTCCATTCTCATTACTTTAGAAGTGGAGCCATTGTTGTCTTGATCATTTTCCATTTCAGGATTGCTGGTACTCGTCTGTCCATTACTAACACTATTCAAACCTTTTCCTGCAGCTTGAGCCCATGTATTATGTTGTTTAACAAGTGGCATATCTACAAAATAAATAAATAAAACTAAAAATTCAATCTACATTTAACAGAGAAAATGCTTCAAAATCATTTGATGAAAGATTAATAACATGCGGAAAAGGTTCATGGTTGTTACTGAAACCATATTTGCCTACATTCCAGGGGTGGGGAGGGGGGGGGGAGAGAATCCAGCAGATAAATGCAATGCACTGAAGTCTCTTTTTTTTTCATTATTATGTAGGGAAAAATATGGATTAATAAAATCGCTATATTACAACCACACTCAAGTTTCATATGAGGTATGTATCAGGATAACAAACAAAATAGTTCCTCTTCCATAGTAAAATATGACTTTATAATGTCTAAAACCGTTAATTTCTTGTGTAAATCCATTTATTAAAAAAACTAACTAGGAAAATTATGTTTCTGAAATTAGTTTTAAAGGGATCTATGACCATGTCCTTATGCACCTTGAAGCATATTTTACCCAGAACTTGAATTTGTTCTTTTCCCCTCCATTTTAGCCAACACATAATTTCGATAATTTGAAGATTAAGACAGGCACATTTAGAAAAAAAAATTGCACATTTAAACTTTATATCAATTGCAAGAGTTAATTTTATCACACGAGATAAAATTTGTTTCATGCTTCTAAAGTAATTAGAACCAGAGCTATTATTACTTTTACCAACAATTTTCAAACCTTGTCACAAGCCACTACAACTTTTTCTGCCGCAGGCATAATTTTTAGGCGTTCTTAAGAATTTTGCATCATTATAATGGGAACTTTCAATAAGTTGTTCTTATAATGATGGGGATGTTTAGGGACCATTGTCCTTATTCTAATAGAAATGTTAAAGGACTATTGTCCTAAATTTCACGAATATTTAGAGGAGCTGTTGTCCTTATTTTAATGCGGATTGGAAGCATGATGCCCTGTATTGCAAACTGTATCACAACTGCAGGTGAGCTCATCTACCCGATGGGCGTTCCCTTGCCTCGTGGAACATGCTTCCTTTTGTAGAGCAATAAAGAGTCCAAAGTACTTTAAAAATAACATAACAACAGTTTATTGAAACATTTCCATCTTAACTACATAGCACAGCACTGGCTCCAACACTGCAGGGTTAGTATTTATACAACTTATATTCGGTGTTGCCAACAACAAAATACTAAAAGTCCACAAACACGAATAAATTATCAGAAACATAACACAAAACAAAATCTACAATATTTCGAAAACCGAATCGCAACACCCTGATTGTACTAGGAATTTTTAGGGACTTCCCTCACTCTAATGGAAATTTCAAGCAACTTTTTCCTTACTCTAATGAGAATTTATATGGATCTTTGTTCTAGTTCTTATTCTAATAGGGATTTCCAGAGCCTGTTTTACTTATTTTGGAAATGTTGCTTATATTCTAATGGGAATTTTCAGGAACTGTTGACATTATTTAAAAGTACTCCCCATTCTGAAGAAATTTAGGGACTTATTTATCTTCTGAATATTTTTAAGGAGGTTTAATCTAATGGGGATTTTTAGGGACTGTTTCAGCATACAGCATTGTGTATGTCTATAAAATTGATATTTGTCATATTATTTTACTGTAATTTTATTTTTAGTACTTGAAATTCAAGAAAGACAATTAATCCTTTTCCAGGGCTCAAAAATCTTTAAAATTTTATATGCCATGCCGCAGGATTCGTTGATTTAAATCAGCTTGATTTAAATTATGTGATTTTAAAAAAAATCATTGATCTTACAATGGCTGAAAGTGTAGTAAAAATGAAATATGTTGCAATTACAACCACTTTCAAACAAAACTTCCTAGGTCCATCTGTCTGTGTGCATAACAAATTTCATAAGTTTAGAACTAATTAATATTTTCTAATTTTACAATATTTATTAGTCTTATTCTTCAAGCATCTTAACAGCAAATCATAATTCATTCAATCATTCGTTAGAATTCATAATAATTATGATTCATGAACCTGGTAGCGGATCACGGCAGCGAGCGCTGTAGATTTATCTTGAAGCTTGCAGATTAATTAGCCAGCTTACATTTTTTTTAAAAATTAGATTAGCTCAGTTTTAGATTTTATTAATTTATTTACAAACTGAATAATTATAATATTTTTTTATTGTCTGCATGTATTATGGTTATGTGTCAACTATTTTAAAATGCATAGTTTGCTATTTTTGATGACTGTAAATTTGGTTTCACATCATTTGGTGCCGCAAATAAATTTCGACTTCTGAAACTTCTGCTGCAGATTGAACAGAAAATTTTGCTACTACTGGGATCATGAACCATTCTGTGTTTTTTATCTTAAAAATAATATTTTAGATCCATTTAATAAATGCCATACAATAAATAATTCAGAATGATAGTGTTTAAAACAACGATTGTTAGAATTTAGAATATGTATCCTTAAAGTTTCATCCATGTCCCCTAATAGCTTAAGGTTTTTTTCCTTCTAAAATATTTTTTAATCATAGAAGTTTTCAATAAGAGTATTTGATTAAAACAAAAAGTTTCAGTTTTAGTAATGGTGTGAGCATATGATTTTACTAAATGGGTAAAAATATTTCAGGCTTTTTCATTTATAAAATAGAAAAATGATTTTAAAGTACATTCAATGCAAAAATTAAACACACACAATTGTTACTTTTTTTTCAGCTATCAACAGCAAATAATTCATATTGTTCATTTTCTCTTAACTTATGAGTGTACTATTATTCCTAGTAGGATTAAGTTTTATTTGAGTCATGCATTTGTATTAAAATTTGTTTATCATGATTATCATTAAAAAATATTTATTGCTGTGAAAATAGCTTAAAGTGTTTTTGCATATTGATTAACATGCCCAGTGGCGTACACAAGGAGTAGAGGGGTTTAAACCCCCCTTGAGCCCTAAATAATAGTGCTTTCTTTATTGCATACATCCAAAATATTTATTATAAATTTTGTCTTTTTAAAAAATCAAAATTTTTACGTGCCCAGAAGTTATTTAATTGCATATTAATAAAAACATTAGAATTTGTTGTGTAGTATTAATCAGACAAAATAAATTAACAGCTATAAATCTGAATCAAGAATTATTTTTACGTTAATCTAAATCATTAAAAAATTACATGACAAATAAATATTACCTACTAAGGTGTTAGAAGTCAAAATTTTCAAAATTTGAATTGTATTACCAATTTTATTGTGTGGACATGCATGTCCATAACATGTCAATTTTGAGCTCTGGTAAGAATGCAGTGATTTTTCAATAAAATACGAAACAATAAAATTTTGGAAAGAAATATTCGATTAAAATATTACATGTCCTGCCGGTGCCAGGCATGTAAGGGGAGAAGATTCAAGCCTGATTGGAATTTTTACATTTTTGGTGGCTTGTTACATGCCCCGATAATATTATGCAATATAATTTTCAAGCCCCGATATGTTCCACAAGGAAATACTTTGGAGCTCTTATCTTCACCTTCAAAAAAAAAAAACTCGACAATCCATTTTAAACTTAATAAGCTTCTTGGCCAGGACATGCAATTAGATTACCTGACATAATTATCCGATTATGTATATATTTAGCCAGGGGAAAATGACAAATCTTGAGAACCTAAAAAACATAATGTAAAGAAATTTGCAAATGCTTATTTTTCAGGAGTCTGCCTGAAACTTTCCAACTTTCTATGAAGAATACTCTGGTGTACTCTCCCCCCCCCCCCCCTGGTTACGCATACCATACTTTGGGAAAGGAACGCTGACCCAAAATATTCTGATTAAATTCACTTTCTGTTAATGTTCGAAAATGCTTAAGATGCTTGAAGAATAAAAGTAAATACTGTACATAATTAAAATTTAAAAAAGTTCTAGTGCTGAAATATATTATACACATACACCCCAGCCGACAAAGGGCATAAATGCAACATATTTAGAATAACAATTTATAAAAGTGCAAAATCAATTGAATCGGTTATTTCAGAAATCCCATAAGTCACATTTTAGCAACTTTTGGAAAATTGAGAGAAACTGAATAAAAGTTGATAATGACATGTGATGGACATTTTTCCAGTCTTAATCGTTAGTACAAGGCCAAATACAGTCCATATTCTTCATTAACCTGGATTACATTACATGAATTTATATTGAATTTTAAGTTTCATTTACTTATGGGATTTCCCAAATTAACATAAAAAGGTACGATAAAAGCATTTTTTTTGTGCAAAATATGGTATGGTATAATGGGATGCTTAGTAGTGCATGAATTATCTTAAAATAAATGATATAAAAGTAATTGGGGCAAACCAACATATTCAGACTAGCCTCTCAAAACAAACGCTGCTGTCTACAGAAATCTTAACTGCGCATGCGGGAAGTTGAGTTCATTAGGAAATAGAAGTTGAGTCTGTTGAAAAGAATGGTTAGCTTCTGAGATATCCCAGAATGCATTGGGTTGTGTTTGCTTACATTACGATCCATGTACACTAGTGTTCCTGTTCCTAACGTGCAAACAGTATACCTCACTGACATAGGATTTCTGAAATACATGCAATATTCTTTTTTCTCCAGACTGCTTTATACAGCCAGGACTGATGCGGTTTCTCTATCAAACGATGAATCTTCATCATAGCAATCTATTTTTTACAAGAAACTCATTTTCGCTAAAAATGTGATATGGGGTTTCTCAAATAACATTCAATTATAAGTGGTCCAACCCAGAAACCAATTTTAAGGCTCTCATTTAAACTATTATATAACAAAGATCTTGAAAAGTGTTTATAGTTCTCTAAAATGATAGTTCTCGCAATTTTGCAGCAGTTAGATACAAATAATACATGGAAATAGAGTTTTGTTATAAACTTGGGTAAAAGTCCAATAATTTTACTTGTGCTAATATTTTCATCAGCATTCCAAGTTTCTGTTCATCACATAAATAAGATAATATGAATAATTATTGTCAGCAACCCAAGCTCAGGCTCAATTCTACTCTAGAATTTCTCAAGTTTTTATCTGCCAAGAAGGTACACATAACTATAGCATTAGAATTAAGAACCTTAAAACTATGATGCATGCTGCATGGATCACATATGATACTATGATATAAAGCTTTCTAGGAATGAAAATGAGAAACCTAAGTGCCATTTATGATAAATTCATGATTAGAAGATAAGATGATGTGTTACATAGAAAAAATGCACAAACAGGAAGAATGTGCAAAACTAATGATTTAAAATAAATAAATCAGACTTTAACTTTAATAAACATGGGGAGCTAAAAAACTAAGTGTCAAAATTTATGAAAAATAAGAAAAATTAATTTCACTAAATTTGTAGATAATTTATATGACTTTTTTTTTTCAACTATGATGTTTTATGCATAGCGTCCCAGTTTGCTTAGTTATGTAATAAGTTATCAATGTAAAGCCCCCGAAAAATTTTAATTATTTTGTTTATGATGAATGCAGGCAATCAGTGCGAGTACTGATTGTCAAAACTGAAACTTGTATTTTTTCTTAAAAGATTACACATCAGAAAAAAATTAGAAATGCTGATGTTAAAAATTACTATATTTTGTCATTTATAAACAATTACTAACTAAAACCATTTCCGAGTTGATTGAACATGAACAATAAGAGGAAATGCCAATAAGAAGAAGTTTAAAATTTTGCACTTAAACTGCAACTTCCTATTAATTTTTGGCCAGAACTTTTTAAAGCTGAACAGTAATATGTCAGTTTATAATATTACGTAAGTGCGGGTAAAACAATTTGCAGAAATTTCTAAAAATTAAGCTGAAAATATTCAGAGAAGGGGGAGGGGGAAAGTTTCACCTTTAAATGTTTAAAATCGATTTTAAACACTTTAAGGGTGAAATCACCCGATTGAAATAATTAAGAGCGGTATTTAAAAAACTTCCATTCACAAAATAACATTCAAGTAAAAAAAATAATAATGATTTCAGCTAATATATTATATTATTACTGAAGCTGACTAAATAAGGAATACTTAGATTTTGATTTTTTTAAACATGTATTACTGCTAGGTTTAAAAAATATTTTTTTTTTTTAGAAAATTATTCTAAATTGCTAATTGTTTAATCAACTACAATTTGAATAATGATAAAAACTAATTTTCAAGTAAAATGTACAAATTATAAACACTACTTTATAAAATTAAATATGAAAAAAAATAAATATGCGAGCCGATGGAGTGTACCAAATATCATAAACAACAGTCCGAACGAGAATACTAAAAATTATTATATAAATATGCAACAAAACATACATTGTCAATCATGATAATATATATTTGAAAACATTAAATCCGCCCGTTTGCATTTAAGCAACGAATAAACACGGCTTTGAGATAAATAAGAGAACTATCAATCGTTAAGTCATGGCGTAGAGATTCGGTAAGATGGCAGAAAAAAAAATTTCTTATGTCTTATATTCTCTTATCTGTTAAACCAAAATTGTTAAGTCAATGTCAAAAAAATAAGAAATAAAAAGAAATGCAACACATTAACTAACAAAATAATGTTTGGCTGTAGAATGCTAAACAACCAATACATCAAATCAGTTTAAATGGCTACTCACCATCCACATCTGTTTACTTACTTTATCTGCCAGTGTACACGTAGGTTGGTCGATACATTTGCACCAGAATGATTCTTTCAATTTAAGAAATGTATCTACTTTACATTCACTAATTATTAGCAAAAATACGCAAATGCACCACTTGGATATGTTACTTATCAGATTAATAACATCACTTATCGAAAAAAAGAGCACGAACCTTTCCCACCTAGTTTAGGAAGGGTGGGAGAAGTTAAAGCAAAATAGCATTCGACACAACTTCCCTTCCCCCACTTAAACAGACAATAGACTATTCCTGCGACCCCTCCAAATGGCTGTCATCGCATTTAAAACAACAAAAGCAGAAACTATCATTTTCTGTAAATAATATGGGACAAATAATAACTGAATATAGTTTGAAATCAAGGTGTAACTGAAGAGGAAAACAAATGCGTGTTAGATAAGCTATTTTGAAATAACGAGAATTTATTAATTAATTGGAAACGCGAAATAAATTTAATAATTTTGAAGTTGAGTAGAATCAAAACTGATTTTTATTGAAGAATTCTATTGAAAAATGATGAAATTTGACAAAAGCAAGCGATCTAGGGCATGCAATGGAGGCAAGCGATTACTGTCTTAATTACTTGTCATAGAAATTTTTGTTGGCTTAAAATTGAGAAAAATGAATGATTTGATGAAAAATTAAATATTAATTTCATTTGTTTTGAATAACTGCTCTTTATTTACACCAATTCAGGCATTTTTCAGCTGTAATTTGGGGTTTAGTATTGTACATTTGATAAACTTCGTTTCTCTAATATCTTAAAAATTCCATTTAAAAAATGAATTCAATTTTTAATACTGCTATTTTCAGGGGACGCTTCATTTTTATGGTTAGCCATTGTAACAAAAATAATATTAAAAAAATAATAATAATATACGAATATTGACTGAATTTGTGACTGATAAAATCTGTGAGTGAGTGTGACGTACAACAGGAATTGCTTAGGTGAATGATAGGGTGATTGATATAAATTATTATATTTATTTGTCCATGTAAATATTTAAAATATAAAATTTGGTTTTCAGGCGTAACAATTTTTGGTAACTCTTTCTGGTCAACATAATTAACATTTCTGAGAAATGAAATCAGATGATCAGGAGGAATGTGTCCTTTGCTGCCGCGATATCAATATTTTTGCTACTGGACTTTGTGATCATCCTGTATGCTATGAATGCTCAACACGAATGCGAGTGTTATGTGAAACAAACGAGTGTCCAATATGTCGAACTAATATGCCCATGGTATGTTTTTCATTGTTAAATATTTATAAACTTAAATATTTTAGTTGAATTTTTTAATGTTGATGAAACAATAGATTTTTCGTGACACCATTCAGCAGTACAGTTACTTTTAAGGAAGCGCTTCAACATTTTTTCGTTGTCCTTTATGTTTTGTTTCAAAGTGTTGTTCGAAAATGTAATTTTTGAGGCGCGTACCTTACATCTGGAATCTTAAACTGTATGCATTGGCAAAAGTGAACCTTTCAACCCGGAAACGTATGCACAATATTTGCAATCTGCATACTTTGCTGATTTTGTAAGAGTGTCAGTTATTAGTACTCAAAGACAAATCTTTACTGTGAATAAGAATAAAAACTTTTTTCATAAATAATTATAAACCCTAGAAAATGTGTCAAAGTTTCTAATAATAAAAATGCTGGGAAAGAGCAAGCACAACCCTCGAATTGAAGCAGCATGCCATTGTAATTTTTTTAAAAAAGTAAAGGAATACTTACTTTCCATCATGAAGAACTATATCAACACTCATATACATGAACATAAAAATTGAAGTATTTATAACTAGAAGTCAAACACGCCATTGAAGTTTGGGAATAGGTAATTTTTTTACCATCATCAGCCTGTCAAGATAATTTTAAAAGTATCTACTTATTAAAATATGAATATCCTAAAGATCTGTGGGCTTACTGCAGTCCACACATGAGGCCAGGCCCAGCATTTCAAAATTGTCCGGGCTGGAGGGGAATGCAAAGGGTATAAACTCAATGTATATTGCATTAAGAAGAAAAAAAAAAAAAAGTGCACAATACATAAAAATATACATTATATTTCTCGAGCCAGTTGGGGGGGGGATGTAATTGATCCCCCTAAGTAATGGGCCTGCATGATGCATATAAAAGCAAAGGGCTGTAAGTGGCAAAATATGTTCTAAAGTACAATAAAAAATATCACAAATAGTAGGAAAAACACCCAGTTATGTATGCCTCTAACATCTGTTGACAGCTGCTGCTATCCAGTATGACTTCCAAAGACTGAAAGCTTGAATATGATTCTTTGAACTGATTTTTTTTTTATTTTGGTGCGTGTGCAGGGGGGGAAAGGTCACTCATATTGTGTTATGTCTTGCTGTATCATATAAGTAGGGAGAAGCAAAGGGATGTAAGTGCCCAAAAAAACAATTCTGAGAAAAACATGTTAAACAGTTTGGATCTTTTGGGACCTTCAATGCTATTTTTTTTCTAAATCATGTTGGGGGGGGGGGGGGGGAGCACCTGTTAGGGCCACACCTAACATTACTTGCCACAATATAGAATAGTGCTTTCCCTATCATTTGCATTATTTATCTCCAAGTTTTCGATTTTGTCACTTACACCCCTTTGTTTCTTCCAAGTGCCTCATATGTTTCTTTGAAAATTTAAAATTCAACCCTGTTAAGTAAATGTTTTATTTGATGCTCTTGTTTGTTCATTTCCTGGGTTTATTTTTTATAATTTAAATTGGTTTTTTTTTAGGTAATTTTTTTATCATAACTGCCTTATTAAAGCACAAAATTTGCAACGTTATTGCTTAGGCATATTTTGGGGTTACAACGAACCCCAATCTCGGCACTGAAACTAAGGAGTTCCTTGTAGTCCTGAAATACATTGGCATGCAGTAATTTTTCAGATTTTGTGCTTCAATAATGTTGATTTTTCAATTATTTTTCAGTATGTAAATCTCTATTCTCAAACAATCCTATTCAAAAATATGCCATGCCTTACTAGTATGTTTTTTAGCTAAAGATTGTTTTATATTAATTTGCTTTTTATTACATAAATATTGTTTTTTATTTATTTAGGTAATTTTTACTCATCTCAAACAACCATATTCAGAAGTATGTGGGAGCTTTACTTTGATAAATGAAAAATATCAAGTTACATTTCAAGATGGAATTATTCAGAATGCCTTTGAAGTTCTGCTGGAAAACCGATGCAATATTTGTGCAGAACTATTTTTATCCTTTCAAAAGCTGAAAGAGCATATGAGAAGAACTCATGAACTTCATTACTGTGAGCTTTGTACTGACAATTTAAAGGTTAGTGTTATTTTCAATTTTAAAACTTGCATATCATTATTATTATCCTAACTAATGCAACCGAAATGTGAGGTAAAGTGTAAATCTTTATCATGTGTTGTTCTTCTTTTAAAAATCCAATGTATGTTATTATTCATTTGTTTAAATGGTAGAGTATAAAAAATGTTCATTGCAGTTTGTAAAACTTTAAAAAACAATAGCCTATCTGCATTTGTAAAATACTATTTCAATCTTACCGGATCAGAAAATGAGTTTTGACAAAATTTACAACAAAAAAATGCATCTGCGACTAAATGATTGACATTTATTGTTACAGAAATCATGATCAAAATCCATTATAACAAGTAATATAAAATGTGCATATTATAGGATGCTATGTGTTCTTTGTCCTATGAAACATTGGTTCTATCCGAAAATGATGTCAAGTTTGTAGTAGCACCATACTTAATATATGAATTTAAGCAACCCGTGCTTGCAATTAATAAGTAGCAAGTGGTTGCATTTTAAATTCATTTGGAGACTTTTTTACTTTTCTTCTGCTATTGGAAGGTTTTGGCAAATTTTTAGGGCTTAAATACTTTTATTTATAAAAATAATTAATAGATGGCAGCACTTAAACCATTTATTTGATGTATATGACACCTTTCTGCTGCTGGGGCAGGTGTAGATTTTGCTGCCTCTTCCCACCAAAACTGTTTTTTTAAAAGAAAATGTGAAGAAAAAAAAAAAACAAAAAAAACAAAAAAAAAAAAGACAACCAATACAGAAACAAAAAAAAAAACTAAGTGACAGTGATTTTTAGGCAGAAGCATGATGTACAAAATAGTAGTATCTGATAAAATATAAAATGTATTTGATATATAATGGAGGAAAAAACCCAATTGCAGAACATATATTTTTCGTAAACTCGTAAATACATTTTGGGTGTCATTCCTAGCCCCCAATGACGCTACTGTATATATATGTATAAAATTTTTTTCATTCTAATACACTAAAATCCCTCTAATAATGGACATCAACGGGACAAAAGCATTTGTTCTTGATGAGGGTAACTTTTTATTGAACAAATATTTAAAAAATGCATGCATTAAATAAATTATTTTAGAAACTTCATAAGCCAATCGAACATGATGGTAGACATCCAGCATTTTCCTGAAGAATAAGCCTACTTATAGAAGTTTCTTTGATGGCTGTTGAATAAACCAAAGGAATAAAGCCGTACTAGTTTTTTCGTAGTCGGATGTTCTCATTGATTTTCTCGTAGGGATCATTCATAAATAATATCACGCTTCGAGGGAGGAGGGGGTTCCTGAAAGTGACGAGGGGAGGGGGTAACAAGACATCATGCTTATGCAACCTAGCGTAACATGTGACAAGGGGGGAGGGGGTCCATTAAGGTGTGAGGAAGGGGTCCAATATATTGGAAAAAAGTGTGACATCATTTATGAACAGTCCTTTATCTGCTGGTGTCTTTTTGCACTTTTGGGAACAAAACTGTTCCAACTTTCACCCAATTTCAATGCCAGATTCTACTGTATTCCAAAATTGTCCTGATTTTTTAAAAAATAAATTCCAAATTTTTTTTTCAAAAGTTTATATGAGCCTATCATACATCATTGGTGATTTTAATTGTATTTGTGCATGCATTTTAAATTTTAAAAATTTATCCGATTTTTTTTTTTTTTTTTCAGATATTTTCTTTTGAGAGGACAACTTATACAAGGAAGGACCTAGCATTGCATAAAAGAGGAGATCCTAATAATCCTTCAAACCGAGGTCATCCTTTATGTGGTTTCTGTGATGAGAGATACATAGATGCTGATGACTTGTTTCGCCATTTAAGGAGAGAACATTATTTTTGCCATTTCTGTGATGCTGATGGTAGTGATGAATTTTTTAAGTAAGGAAAAATCACAGCATGGTGATTTTCTCAGCAAAATGACGCTTTATTATTGTTCTCTATCTGTTGAGATTTTTAAAATCTTTATAATTAGTTTGCTTTTTCCCCACACATTAATTAAACCAAGTATTTATTTTCTTAAGTTAAAATGCTGATTTTTAATATAAAAGCAGAAACGGAAAACTTTAGTTTTGTATTACATAAAGAGAATTACTTAAGTTGTTATAAATCATAATCGTTTACTTTATCACTTGGTTATTTTTATCAAAATGAGGCACCTAGAAGCAAAGGGGTGTAAGTGACAAAATTGAAAACTTGGAGATAGATAGTGCAAATTATAGGAAAAGCACTATTCTATATATTGTGGCCAGAGATGTTAGCGGAACCCTAACATGCGTTGCCCCCCAACCTGATTTCAAAAAAAAAAGCATTAAAGATCCCATAAGATCCAAACTTTGAATGTGTTTTCTGGGAATCGTTTTTTTGGTCGTATACATCCTTTTGCTTCTCACTCCCTTAATCATTTTCATCCGTAATCACAATAAGCAGCATCCACTGTATATATATATAATAGTTTTTTTTATGTTTGAATTTTCATTAAATCAGGAAAAAGCCATCTAGCTAATTTGACTACATTTAAGAAACTGAACAAAATGTTTTAGGTGAATAGATGTGTGATTGTAGTAGATGATGGCTTATTATGTTTCCTACTTAAATGCAATTTTCAAGGAAAAAAAAGTATAAATTATGTGTCTGAAATGAATCTAAAATTTACATTTTGTTAAATTCCTGCATTTAATTTCTTTATTTTGCTTATCGTCTCTTGCCTGTGAACATTTTAAGCATTTTATTTTTCACAATATTTCAGGGACTATGATTTCCTCAGAGTCCATTTTCGAAAAATGCATTACCTCTGCGAAGAGGACGATTGTGCTCGAGAGAAATTCATTGGAGCTTTCAGGACTGAAATTGACCTAAAGGCACACATTGCTCAAAAACACTTCAAAAACAAATCCAAAGCTGAAGCAAGGCAAGCAAGAATGCTAGACTTTGAATTCACTTACGCTCATGCTAACCGACCTAGTGGTAAGTTACAGTCAATAGTAACATTTCAAACTCCATTTTTGCTCTCAGTACGTTTTTTTTTGAATAATAAACAGAGGTCAAAGCATCCCATTATTTAGATTGCTTATTGATTAGAAGGTCTCTTGAACTATTGCTTGTTCAGTTAGAATTGAAATTAACAAGAAGCTGGGAAAACTTTTTCCTTATTAGCTGTTATTTCTCTGACATTTTCATCCCATTCACTTTTATTTAAAGTAAAGTATCTTTCTAAATCCTTTACAATGAAATCTCATTTTAAACAAATGTTCCTTTAATTAATTTTGCCCTAGAGTAACATTTTTTTGGGCTATTTAAAAAAAGTTTTCAATGTTTAACAAATTTTAACCCAATAAGGATTTCAAAATAGCAAATTTTTGACTATTTTATAATCTAGTGTAAAGTATAATTAAGGCAGTGAGAAGCAAAGGGATGTAAGTGACCAAAAAACGATTCTGAGAAAAACACGTTCAAAGTTTGGATCTTATGGGACCTTTAATGCTATTACTTTTCTAAATCATGTTGGGAAGCAGCACCTGTTAGTGCTGTCCCTAGCATTTCTTGCCACAATATAGAACCGTGTTTTCCCTATCATTTGCAGTATTTATCTCCAAATTTTCAATTTTGCTACTTACACCCCTTTGCTTCTAAGTGCCTCAATTGTACCGAGAAGAAGAATAAAAAAGAAAAAAAGATATTGATATGGAAAAGTCAAATCTGAACATTTACTTTTCCTTTCCTGTACGACTACTCCTGGGATGATGAGTTGTTTATTTACCCTCATATTGGTAAGTCGGAAATAGAATGTATAAAAAAATAATTAGAGGATGAACTTTGGGAGTGTAAAATCACTGTTCGCACATCAATTGTTCAGCTGTCGGGACATTACTAAGAATTGTAAAATTGCATTTCATCAAAAGGTATGTTGAAAAACCACTCATAAACTTTAATAGAGATTTCAATATTTATTTTATTTTAAGAAAATCCAGGCAATGAGTCTGTCTTGCATAATGTTCCATTTTTAATTGTTAAAAATATTTCGTTGCAAAGCAAAAAATAAATTGTTGATTTTTTCTTTCTTTCTAAACTGGTTAAGAATAATAAGATTGGAAATAAGATGTTAGGTAGTAAATGAAAAGGACTTTCTTCCACTGTTGTCCAGAAAAGAATACGTGTACTCATGTAGGAATTAAATGTTCTTATTTTTCGAAGTAAGAAAGAAATGAAAAATGTATACATAGGCTTAAGGAAGTATTCTGCTGAACTCCGATTTCTTGACATTTGTACAGATGAGTGAGTAATGTGATAAATTTTATATTGAGAATGCATTTTCAGGGAGAAAAAGTCTAATTACATGGGAATAAATAAGGTGTATTTTAAACATTTTCCCCCAATTGTTAATATTTGTAATTTTGCACAAGGCCGTAGCCAGAATTTTTTTTTTTTTGGGGGGGGGGGGGGGCCTGACTGAAACACTTGTGTAGGGGGAAGTTTCTGGGAAGAATATATGCTACATTGCGAAAATTTTTGGGATTTCGGGGGGGGGGCTGGGCCCGTCGTTGACCCCCCCTCTGGATACGGCCTTGAATTTGCATACTGAAATTAATGCATATATTTTGCACATCCATCTTTATAATTTGATAAGCCATATAAAATTTTAAATATCATTTTTGTGAGTGGCTATTACATACCCCCCCCCCCCCCCTCCATTATCCTTCTAAGCATGACGGACATATCTCAATTTTTTTCTTGATACATTAATTTATCATGTAAGGACCACTTACTAGACTTATGATAGTTATAAACATTTTATAGTTAATTAAATAAGGAGAAATAATTGAAATATCAAATAGAAGGATAAAAATTTATTATAATTAAAAACCTGCAAATTCAATATTTAAAAAGGTGCTTGTAGCTAATAATTAACTTTTTTACTTTTGCCTTTCTTTCTTAAGAGGACAGTATAACACTTCTGATGGTAGGACTACACTCACAATGTTTAACTGCATTGAACAGCATAAATAAAATTCGTCTCGTTGCTGGGAGTTTATTTTTTCGTGAGGTGATACAACAATTAATCGGTTAAAACTTAAATTATTCAATATAAAGATTTGCGATAAAATCTTTAGCAACGACTACTTTAGAATTAAAGCTGACATGATGGTGTCTTGGGTGCAGGATTCGTACGGCTCAGTTCATCAAATCGAACCTGGCAGTGTCTGGATTTTCAGGATGCAGAAAATTGTCTGTGTACATGTCGTGTCGTACGATTATGAGGCACGTAAAAAATCCCTTGAGTACATATTCGGATTGGATGCTCCCGAGCTAAATTAAATTCCTAGTGCAATCCCGTATCAACAGTCTGGGTGCTCGCCTTTTCAGCTGGAGAAACTGGAAGTCAAAATTCTCTAGCAGAGATGCTACCACACTCATCGTGGTGCTGTTGAAAGTAGGGATGTGACAAGTATTCGGTATTTGGCCCTTTGGCCGAATATTCGGCCTGGCCGAATAGTCATTTCATCACCAAGCCGAATATTCGGCCTGGCCGAATATTGCTGGACTATTCAGCGGAATAGTTCTACTTGCTGTGGAAATGTTAAAAAATTAAGAAATTAGATTTTAAACATTTAAAATTGTGTAATAATTATTGCAAAAGAGTACATTAGTTTATAGATATAATAAATAAAAATAATTTAGGAAAAAACTACAATTTTTAAAACCTTGTTTTAGGCTTGACTGAGCAAAAACAGATTTTAAAGTTGTAATATTTTATTTTATATTTAGCATTTGCTCCCAAAGCTGACAATAGTTAATTATGATGTATGAGAAATTAATTTTGTTATTATTAACAAAGTGGAGGTCAGACTTTGTTTGGGTAGACTGATTTATTGTGAATATTGGGTAAGAGAGAAATGTGAAAAGCCTAGAATATATCATGGATATTTAGATAGCATAAGTTATTGGGGTTTTTGAAAATAAAAATATATTCCAGTTAATTGTATTAAATTTTAATAGATCTTTTAAAAATAAGTATGTAAAAAACCCCATAAAATAAAAATATTAACTTTTATAATTTCTATAATATCTCCATAAAACAGTTTTAAGCAAGGTAAAAGTTCACTAATAGTAGTTCTTTAATTTGAATTAAATAATTAGTATAATAATGCTAATGCTTACTACCATAAAACCTGTCATTTCGATTCCGCTTGTGAGTGAAATTCTTAATTATATTCAAAACGATTGAGAAAATAGATTAATTTTCAGTTGTTTTAAATTCTTAACAAACAAAATTAAATCATACCTCATAGATTGTGTGTAATTGGTGTTTGACTTTGTCAATAATTTTAAATTTGTCAAATACCGTCTACTACAACGATTTTCTAGAAATTTTAATATTCGGCCGCCGAATATTCGGTATTGGGCCTAAGACATTGGTCAAATATTCGGCTTCGGCCTGTAAGAAGTAGTCAAATATTCGGTATTCGACCAAATCACTCTTCGTTACATCCCTAGTTGAAAGAGATGGAGCCGATTTCTCGTGAAAGCCCCAGGTCTGCAATTGGCAGAAGCCAACAGCAGCCCATTCGGGGGAAAAAGGACTTTAGAATTAAATACTTGCTTCAAAATGTATGAATTGTTTTGTTGCTGCAAAAGAAAAAAGGCTTTTGAGTGTGATTGCATGTGTCATGAATTGTGAGAAAGGATCAAGACAAGAAAGTAACTTTGAGTTCACTTCATGCAAAACTTTTATTTAACAAATAGTTACAAAAAAAAAAAAAAAACTGCATGTAAACGTACACTTTGACTTTGCTGAATCAAACTGATGTGAATGAATGACATTCCATCCAACTTTTAATTGAGTCATAATTTTAAAAAATTATAAAACTATCATTTTTTTTTATTATTTTATAAGCTCTTAAAAATGATATGTACAACATTAAATATTTCTACAGGAAATTCTAGTCCAAGAGGAGGAAGGAGATATGGCCAGCATAGAAAAAGAAATATTGATGAAAATACTTCTAGGTAAGAGTTAGCTTTTTCCTACCATTGAGGGTAAAATCCTATTTCTGATCTAAATTCCAAAACTATTTATTGATTAACAATTTACTATAACTATTAGCACAAAAATTCTGATGCAGCATTGTCCCAAAACTTGGGCTAATGTGGACCGAAGGGTGGCCGAGTTCGAAGATACCGCGTTATCAGGAATGGGGTTAAAAAAGAATAAGTACGAGTGATGAGTGATTCCCTAGCTTTACTAACTTTAAACAGATGAAATGAAGGCATGAAGCTATCACTAAAGAACCTGGAACTTAATGAATACAATGTAGTGATTTACTTGATAAGACAGGCCTCAGATAAATACTTTTTATGAAAGCATAAAGTAGTCTATAATGAAAATAGCTGTCCAATTCTCCCTTACTTTTAACATGTTGTAACATTTAATTAAAAATGTTTCAATAGGCATGAAATTCTTTAATAGCATAATGAAATGTTTTTGCCTTATCAAATCACGTACTGGCTTAGGTATTTATAATTGAAAAGAAAGTCATTTAAGAAGAGGTCTTGTTGTAAATTAAAATGATTGTAATCTTACAGGGACAGCCACAATCAACAGCAAGAAGTTGAAGTTGACACGGGTTCAACACAAGAGTTTCCGTACCTCTCGGAAGAAGCTATTCCGAGAGCCAATCGTGTCCTGAATTCTGCTCCAAAAACCAATGCAATAACTCAGACTTTCAACCGAAATCCTATACCACAAAGAAGAAAAGATATTACGCTGGAAGAAGACTTTCCAGCTCTGTGTTCAACAAGTATTGCAGCTACTTCTGATAATTATAATAATCAAAGCACAAAAATAAACTCTCCTTTTAGTAGGCAAAATATTGCACCTGTAAGACCTCCTACTGCATCTGTACAAATGACTCAAAAAAATATTGCCTCCGTATGTGCCGCAGAACGTCTGTCGCATAATTCCACTCTTGATTCGGCGAATGTAGCTGAAAATAATCAAAAACCCAAATGGATTGCCAAAAAGGAAAATGCCAAATTTGAAGATGAATTTCCAAGACTGCAAATAAGAACACCTGAAGATCAATCAAATGTAAACAATATCAAGATGAATAGTGCGCCAACACCCAGAGCATCATTCCATGATGTAAATCATTCTTCTAATTCAACTAGGAGTAATCCTCCAGGAGATCAATTTATTACAATAAAAAGTAAATCTAAGAAAAAGAAGCAGAAAGCACCTGCATGGACAAACAAACAAGATGATATGGGTGACTTCAAGCAAGATAAATCTTCTGAAATGCAGCTTAGCTATTTGCGCAGCAAAAATACTTTGCTTTTGAATGATCAAGAAAACACAGATCCGTATAGAAAGAATTTGATAAGGCCACCATCTCCACCCAAAATTGATGAAAACCCATGGATTGAAAAAGTGTCATTTGCAAAAGATGATTTTCCTCCACTAGCTCCCAGTGAACCTGTCCGACAACCACCTGGATTCAGTGCACCAAAGAAAAAAACTCCCCCACCCGGTTTTACGCCAAATGCACAAGAAACTTCCAAGCCTGTTAAAATGTCTCTCAGTTCCATAGCTCGGCAAATAGCTCTTCCAAGTCAAGATAAAACGGAGCTATCTTCGAATAATTATGACTTGAAAGAAACTTACAGAACTTACACGACACCTCCCGACTTTGATAGTCGCAATGAAGAGCTGATTAAAAGAATATATGAATTATCCTTAGGCAGTGAACATTTATTTAATGACTTTAAAGCAATATCTGGAAAATTTAGAAAAAATCTGATAAATGCTGCAGAATATCATAGTAAGTGCCTTGAAGTTCTAGGTGAACAAGGGTTCCTCGAGATTTTCCCCGATTTAGTTTCTCTTTTGCCAGATATAGGTAAACAGCAAGAGCTCTTTGCCGTCCACAATAGTTTTCTGAGCAAAAAGCATGGAGGGGCTGTTCCGAAGAAATTCAGTGCAAGTCCTGCGTCAATCTGTGATGTTTGCCAGCAGGTTGTGATGCTAAAAGATAGCAAAAGCCATGGCTTAGCTCATAAAACAGAAGCCTTTGAATTATAGTTGTTTTATTGTTATCTATTTGACTGCCGGAAAATATTTTTCATTTATTTGAGATTATTAGACTTTATATTCAAGAAATCTATTGTTTCTTTTTTGTGCATTAAATTGTTATTCAGAGGGGTTTTTTTTTTTGCAAAGAACTTGTGACAGTGCCTTATGATTTTTCATTGTAGCTATTGGCATGTGGAATAGAGGATTTCTTCTACTCTGTTGCACCTTGTTTGTTTCTTTTAAATATTTTGTTGATAACAGAATGTAAAACAAAACTAAGCATATGAACTTTAATTACAAGGGTGTTTGGGATGAATGAGGAAAATTAAATTGCTTCTGAGTAATTTTGAATTCTGAGGCTGCTTTCACACGAAAGGTGATAAAAACAATAGTCCTGTCTTTGTCACTATTGGTATGAAAGCAGTGGTGTAGTCCTGACAAAAAAGTTGGGGAGACACTTATACGTAAGAAGATAAGCAATTGAAATCAAAAGTGGGGGGACGCTTATGTTAAAATATAAAAAGTTTGGGGGGACGCTTGTATTAAAATAAAAAGGTAGGGGACACCGTCCCACGACTACACCACTGTGTGAAAGCATATTAAAAATGCTACTCCTAGCTTTCTGATAATTATATTCATCAGATATTTCTATTGGTGCAAACTACTGTGAAAGATTCAAGTGCATTGTCACAATTTCAATTTAATCAAATTTGCAATAAATAATCATGAAGCACTCATTTAAAATGTTTGACAAATGAGCTCAGGTAATGTTTGTATTTTTTTTTAACTCAAAATGACTGAAACATTTTGTTTTTGATTAAAATTTTCAGACATAGTTATTTGTATACTTGTTGATAAGAACATCAACCAAATAAAAATTGTTCATACAAATGTAGTTATGTTTAACTTGGGCAATAAAGCAAGCAAGCTAGGAGTAAGTACTCGTACATATTATTATTATGTAAAAGTACTTACTGATTTTATTTAAAATTTTTAAAAAAAATTTTATTTTTTAAATTTCTTATAACTTTTTAAAAAAAGTTTTTTTTGAGCAATACTTCCCAAACATTCTAGAAGAAATATAAGCATAGAATTAACTACCTGAAATTTAGAAGAATTTAAAAATTTTTTTTCCGTCATAAAAATCGGAAAGGGCACGAAATACAAACTTCAGAGTCAAACCTATGCTAATCTTTTTAAACATTCTCCGTGAAAAAGTTTCAATTCTGTATTTTTAACTGAAAGAAAGCTTTGGGGAATTTTGCCACACATAATTTATAAAAAAAATCAAAGCACAGAAAATGTTTAAAGATTTTAAATGCAGAATGAAAACGGCTAGACATTTACAAAACCGTAATATCTTTTGAAGTATTGCTCACATAAGTTTCAAATTTTGCATGAAGCTTTAAAAGAGTGTTAACTATCAAAATACAAAATTAAAAAAAAAAAAAATTGATATTTTGAACAATTTTGAGGTTAAAAAAAAAGGTTTTAAAAGGAACAAACTGCTTTTGCTATATGTGGGAATAATTATTTTCTGTCAAACTTAGTGTCTAAATGCATCCAAAAGCTATTTCAACTAGCAAGAGCATTACGACACTATAACAAACTATACCGTGCTTCAGTTCCTGGCATTAATAGCAATTATGCACTCATAATTTCAAAGCAATAAGAATTTCTAGGCTGTCATTTTGAGAACATAAAGTAAAAGAGAGACATTCAACTCGAGTAATCAAATGACCACTTTTGACACATTTAATCAAAATTAAAATCCAGGTTTCCATTTTTGTTGAACATACTGCATGACTTGTTCTATAATATATAGCTACTAAAGTAACTATATTATCATAGAAAAAGTTACCACTGCCTTTGATATGAGGTAGAGGGCATTACTATTGCAGTCCAACAACTATCATCATTAACAAGGACTAATTTGCTGTCAACTAATTTTATTTCAATAATGAAATTATTTGATCTTAAAAGAAATTCTTGATTAAAACTTACAAAATTTTAAAAGCTTATTCTAAGAATGTCTTTTGTAACTTAATGAAACATATGAAATAACATAATCATTATCATTCGGAGACGAGTAACTCCACAGAGAGACGATTCCCTGATATAGCAAAAGAACTCGCATGTCTGCAATCAATTCGATGGGCTTGAAGAAAAAGGTATTTCACCTCTTTCTCTGGCATCATGCTCAATGTTAGGAAGTAAAGGGAAAACTTACAAAGTAAGTGACCTCGGGGACTGCCCATGATCCTTTCATTAGTGCCTAGTTTAGATTGAAAACAGGAAAAAAATAAGCTGAATAAAGGAAAAAGTTAAAAGTTTTTTATTTTTTCTAAAATTTGAATTAAGAGAGAAAGGTGCATGGGAACAGGATTTTTTTCAATACGACTTTGCGTTTAAACAAATCAAAACGTTTAAAACAGAAGTACCATAGATTATTAAGGTCCAATTAATCACGCTAGGAGGGCAAAACATTTTCCAGGTCGGGCATTGCCCGTCCTGGCCCCCCTCTGGCTCCGCTCCCAGTAAGTTTGTTTAATAGATTTCATTTATATCTCTTTCTTTTTGTTAATTGTTTTTTTTTTTTCTACTATCTTACTTTTTTTTTTTTTTTATGGAAATATGAAAAAATAAAGTGTAAAAACTAATTAAAGCACTAGAGCGCAACAAATTCCCTCACTCCGGCTCCGCTCCAGTTTCAAGAAAAAGCTTTATGAATGCACATCTATTAACATAAAAATAGAGCTAATTAGAGAAAATATAATAAACTTACCTTGAATTTTTACCGTAATGCAGACATATAGAACAACTTAGTCCGAGTCAAAATGCGTTACAGCAGAGCGCCGATTATCCGGACTGGTCGGGACTGAGGTAGATCCGGTTAAAGAAAATCCGGATAGTTGGACTGACAATTTTAAAGCACAAATAGGGATAGGGTATTTAGGCAGCTTCTCTTCACCTTCACACGTTTTCCAGGCTTAGGACTGGCATTTGTAGTAGTGTATATTGTATCACATTACAAATGGCGCGGTTAGAAGTGTTTTACTTTTCTTCATTTTTTTATTATTTTTTTTTTAAATGAAGAATGATGTATAATACTACTTCTGAATGATACAGAAGTTGTATTATACATAAAAATAATTCATACACTGTACTGACTGTATAAGAAAAATATTGTGATGTAAAGTAATTATTGATAATCCTATGCTACATAGAGAATATTTTCTTTTTATTGTTTTCCTTTCAACGCTGCCTTCTTGTTTGTAAAAACCCGATACAAAGCTTAAAATTGCATCGCTGTTTTACTTAATATCCGACATAGTTGATGTGTCGATGCCAAATCTAAGGGCCCCTATGTTGTTGCCATTTTCTGGGGTAATTCGTTTATTCCCCGTTTAATAAAAGTGTTAAAAAACGACGACAAAATGTGGATAAGCAAATGTGGTGTCCACCACAGAGACCTTACTACTCCAAAGTTAGATCTATATGGCAAGGCACTCGTCCTCGTCTCTGAACCCCCCCCCCCCTACCACCGGAAAATGTATCTACAATTAGTTAATGAACCACACCTAAATCTGATAATTTCTTTTTATGTATCACTGTCAAATACAGAAAATTCTTGATAAGCAGAGACAAATATATCACTCTGCCTTCCAGCATTACTTCTCCCTTTTGTGGAACAATAAAATTAATTTGTGTTTGTTAGTAGATTTTCATCAAGGATTTAATTTTCAATTGTTTTTGAATATTTTTCATTCTCTTTGTTTAGAACAGCACTGTTATGTTCCTATTGCCCCTCCCTTGAATCACATTCGTTGGGGGGAGGGGAATCACCCCTTGTTGGCTTATTTATAATGAAATGCAGAAAAGGCAGAAACACCTCATGTTATTTTTAGCATATATATTAAGGGATCATTCAAAAATGATGTCACGCTTCGAGAAGGGAGGGGGTTCTTGAAATTGTGACAAGGGGAGGGGAGGAGGTAACAAGAAGTGTGACATTGTGCATTATGCAACATTGTGACATGTGACAAAGGGGGGAGGGGGTCAAATATATGGGAAAAAAGAGTGACATGATTTATGAACGGCCCCTAGAAGAAAAGAAAAAAACACAAGATTTAGCATTTTAAGAAGGATTACCTTCTTATACTGTTGCTAAAATTCACAAGACATTGAAGAAAGTTTTGATTATGTCATCTTTTAGTTTAAATTCAAGAGAAAACATAAGACAAAAATGTATATAAGAAACAATTTAATATTCTTTCTCTCCTTTCACCAACTGTACAAATAAGTCCTAAAACATTCAAGACTCTAAATAATTTTTACATATTTTGTACATGAAATTTCTAATGTACATGCAGATTTAGGAATGCCACATTTAACATCAGCTAAACTATACAAGGCATGTACAGCTTTTTTTTTTTTTTTTTGAAGATGTGATTTTACTTTTAGAAATAAGATTCTTAAATTGATTTTTAAATTATGAAAAATCACATTCCATGTTAATAACCAAATCATGCCCATAACTAAATGAAAAACAATCCGAAAATGTTAAAAGTCTCAATAAATATATTACCCGATTTACAATGACATAGACAAAGTTAAGGAGTTCATATTGAATGTACAAAGTAAAAGTTCATTTAAAAGGAAATATAAAACTTAATATACTAAAGTATGTAAAGTCTCTCATCCACCAAAATGCCCCCTCCCCCCAAAAAAAGATGGGTTGGCATTATTTAGCATTTATTTCTTTTGAAAATCTTATACTTTATCATATTTATCTCTAATAATTGATTCTCAGTGAGTGTGGCACAAATCTTTAAAAAGAATTCTAAAAAATTTCAATTTTTATTTTTTAGATTTTGGGTAATGAAATTTCAACTAAATTTTAATATTTGTCTCTAATTGGACCCCCACGATCATATTACGTGTACGAGCAAAATCAAACATTTTTTAAAGAAGTTCGGAACAATTTTGTTTAACAAATGGTCATAATTGAGAAAATAAATTTTCTTGAATTAGAAACAAGCAACGACATCTAAGAAATGGTTACAAAGATTTTCAGAATCCCTTAAATATGCGACAAGAAATCTTTTTGCAAAACTTCCTAAAAATCAACAATAAAATTACATTACTAACAAATAAAAACGTTCCTTTAAAAACAATTAAGTATGTTGCATTTTGTATGAGTTAATTCTTGCCGTTAAAGCACCCGAAATTAATCAGAGACAAATAGGCTTTATATGATGGCAGTACAGAATGCAGCGAACTCCTTAACTAACCTAAAATTCCTTAATGCAATATATATATATAGATATATATAGATTTGTTTCATTATTAAAAATAATTTTTAATATAATCACAAAATCTCTATTATGTTATATTCTATCACAATTTTCTCAGCAGCAGTACATTTCGTGCTCTCTGACTGTTCAATATTTTTCAAGTCCAAACCGAAGAACTTCAGGTGGGGTACGTTCGGCGCCCAGTTCGTCCTAACGTAACTCTATGATTGGTACCCACATTTGATCTCCTAGCATCAAATTCAGCAGGATCCAGCATCAGAGGAGTTGATAGCGGAGCTTGAGTTGGTTCCTGTAACACAAAATAAATCTAGTAAGCTACTAGTTGTCCAATTTACAATAATAAAAACTTCGATAACTTATATAAGTTCAAATTTTTTTAATATTTTATCTCTATAATGTGCAAGGAAAGTATAAAATGTTAAGAAATTTTAACCACTTAACGCATCTGCCCGTGTCTGATACGGGCGAAAGTTACCGGAAAGTTTGCCCTTGCCCGTGCGTTCTTTTATTTCTAATGCCCGTCTGAGATCTGTTTACACTTTGTATATAATATATTTTGTCTATGTAACTTTTACCCCACCCCTGCTCCCTAGTCACCCCCTACAACCTGTAATTGCAAAGAATAACATACACTAGTTTTTCAGAAAAAAACAAGGTTGCCACTCATGTTAGACAATAAAATTCCTCGACTTTTCCAGGCAATTTTAGGAAAAATTCCAGATTAATCGATGTCAACTAACATTATCAAATATCAACATATATACTATGTTTTAGTTGTGAATAAAAACCTACCTTATTATTTAAAAAATGATTATGAAAAACAACCAATAATGATTACCAAATTTTGAATGGTTAAGTTAAAATAATCTAAAGTTTACTACTCACATTTGTTAAGAGCAAAAGTTGGAATGCAGTAGGAAATGTTGATGTACCTTGCAGCCCAAAGTTTTATATTTTTTCTTATTGTCACAAAGCGATTAATTTAACTTGTAAACATAGTCAGTGAAATTTGGAACATAGCAGAATTTGCACAGCAGCAAAAAAAAAAAAAAAATCTTCAAAATACAAATAATTTCAAATCACAAATAATATTGATCATCATTTGGAAATATTTTGCACAAATAAGATTCGATTTAGCATAATTTTCTGTTCTTTCACTTAAAGGTTTTCTAATATGCATTTACAAGGAAATCTAGTAACTTTTAAATCACACAAAGATATAAAAAGCAAGAAATAAAAAATTGAAAAAAAGAGGTGAATTATAGATTATCAGACATGTGACTCACTGAGGAAAAAAAAAATAGTGAAATATCACAAGAGAACGTTGTAAGCTTAATAAAAAACCTTATATAACAAGCATAAATTACTATGCAATATAATTATCAAATACAAAGCAAAGTTAAGTCGCTTAATGTCTAACAAAAAAAGTGCAGAAGTCCTACATTCTTTGGAATTTATATTCATACGTAAAGAGTCTGAATTCAGGGCAATCTATAAACACCAAGTCCATTGTTTAAAGAAATAAACAGGTTTCCAAGCATTAACTTTTTAAGCTGAAATGTAACTACTTCACATCTACCATCTATTAAAAATATTATGAAGGTGTGAAGTGCAAGGAAAAAAAAAGGATTGCAAAGTACCAAAGCATAACAAGAGAAGAACAAAATTAATACACAATATAAACATATTTGATTTAAACACACAGTACTTTTATTTGGTATAATACTGAATTGGATTAATGAACTTCTAAGATCACGAAGAAGCACTATCAAAAACATTAGGTTTATTTTTTCTCAAACTTAACAATTGTTTTATAATATTGAAAAGATCACCCAACAGAAGATTACTGAATTTTTTTTTCATGCATTTTAATTATATATTGAATAAAAACAGAAAGAATTGTCGATTTCTTTTGTAACAATATTATAATGAGCACTTGTACGCTTTTTATACTTTGACCAATTAAAAAAAATATTTTTATAGAACCTCAGTTTTGTAAACACAAATGCAGGCTCCACAAATTAAGGCATTAACAATGTTTCTGTAATAAAAAAAAGCTTTTTAAATTTAGCATCATCATCTGTTAAATACAAAACTTTTCCAGAAGCAAGTCAATTTCATTTATTTCCCCAAAAAATATAATGAAATATTGCACTTCTGATGCATCACTTATAGACAAAACAATTTTGCCCACGAAAAAAAAAACGAATTCACGTATTCACCAGGAATGAAACAGCGTTTGGATAAAGCCCGCTCAGCAATGATGTCATGAAGACGAAAAACGGTGTCATGAAGACGAGTAACCATTTGGGTGAGCCGACTCGACTGCTGTGGCTTGCCCCTGCTTCGTTACTTTCCCGTACACGTAACACTACAAAAATGAGCGCATAAGAGCCAAGCGATGCAGCCCAGGGCCATAGAATTAGAAGGGCTGGCTCTTACACCTTGAATGAAGAAGCGTTGGGGGAAAAGTCAGTGACGTCACTGGGAACACACGCTCGTTGAATGTTGTTGTCTGGTTGATCGTTTTCGTCTCATACAATTTTGTACGGCATGTGCTTTTCTCTCTTAGCATTAAAATATTGTTTGTAGTTTTAAATGTATAAAGAAATGATGTGGAGAATTAACATCATTGCATTTTAGAATTACATTTAAATACATAACACTGCCAATGTTTTTTTTAAGTCACATTATAAATTATTAAAATAACATTTCATCGCTTGGACTTAAAATAACAAAAAGAAACAAACATAAGTTATGGGAGGAAAATGAAGTGTAACCCAAATTTCAATTAGAAATTTAACAACATTGAATTTATAGAAGTTTTCATGTCTAAATACTACAAAAAAGAGCTATATAGCTCTAAAAAAATGAGAGGAATCTTACCAAGTGATGTTTTCTATGGATTTTTCTTCTGTGATAAGATCCATTTTTTTCATCTTTTTGCTGGACTTTCTTTTGTCCCCAAGAAGTTTTGCATTTAAGTACTGAATTCTTACAAATGTTCTCACTCAAGAATAAAGTTTAATTGCTTCTATGCAAGTATTAGGAAATTTGTCCACCAATATTTCATCAAGTTCTTTCGTAACATTCTTGGTTTTGTGTGTGCTTTCTTTGCCGTGGCTTGAAAGAAATTTTTTTCGAATTGCTCGATTTTTTCCAGCCACTCCTCCTGATGCAACTGTCAAACCCCCTTCAGACAAAGCATTTATCCAGGGAGCATCTGCTTTATTACTACCAATAATTGTTAAGTGTCCAAGAGACGGATCACTCTTTTTGACGCAAAACGAGATGTAACTTGCAATATATTTAAGGCCTTCGTGTTGAAGGAAGGTAAGTAAAATGTTTGGGGAATTACTTTCCAATTCCCAAGCCATCGGAAGTTCTTCTTCACACAAAATAGAGCATACCTCATCTTCATCAAGTACCTTTAAGGGCAAATCAATTCTCATTGTCATCAAAGAGCCATTCCATTTCAGATCAGGCAGAGGGTGTCACATGACTCTCACCGATTTTTTTTGAAAAAATTACAGTAGTTACAACTAAGGGACATATCAAATATCCCAAAAGGATTTTGCAAAAAAAATTTTTTTTCTCTAGTTACAGACGTTTAAAATTTGGGACAAAGTTGGTCGTTTTCAGAAAATCAGCAAAACACTCACTTTTAAAATGGCCACTGTTTCAAAAGTTTTTAACCGATGCGAAAGATTTTTTTTCTATAAATAAAGAAGGGATGGTATTTTATTTAGACACTAATTTTAAAAATTTAGTTGGCTTCATTGATAAAGAAAAAAAAGTGTTTCTGAAGTGAAAAAATAGTGTTTGTTCCGACTTCATGATTTTTTTCTCTTATGAAAGAAATTTATTTTTGACAAAACAGAGGTGGCGATCTAAAGTGCTGTTATGGAAGTTTTGTATCAAATTTTATTGTACGCCTGAGATGCATATCCTCTCAGAATTTAAATTTTGAAATTTGAAAATGTTCAAAAATTACGATTTTTGAAGTGTGATTACTCAAAAAAGCCATTTTTTAAAAATCTGAAAATCTGCTCATTTGTTGCCCTTAAAGTGCTTAATGAGCTGCTATCAATTATATTGTGTATTTTTGCCCCACAGATATTTTATATGATTTTTCAAAAATGGCCTTTTGTGCGTTTCTCAAAAACAGCCAGAAATTCAAACTCGTTCTTATTTAATCACTTTAATATAATATTTAATCAATATTTATTAAGAAATATACTGTATTGTTACACAATTACTACAGATAAATTGTACTGAACCTTCTTAGAACTTAAATAGCTCCTAGCACAAAGCGTAGCTACTGTGATTTAATGCATGTTATTGTGTTCAATCCAATTACTAACTTTAAGCTCGCACACTTAAATATGTTACAGCACTGATATACATAGTTTTAAACGCATATGAAATTATGTACTTAAAGCAAAATAAGTAGAATCAAGTTCTTGAATCATCTTCTACTCGTTATTACCAAAAAAATGCAAAGACTAGGAGGGTTCAGATGGTGTTATATTTCTTGTGGTATTATATTCTGGCTATTGAATTATTTGTTCTAGATTATCTGTGTACAAATTATTCGATAGTGTCCCTAAACCATCAGTGATACATTCTTAATTTGCCCCATTCAATAACTCTCATTCACACTTTCAATAAATTTTCCTATTTAGAAATTATGCATTGAGTTATATTTGTTTAAGAGAGTGTTAGTTTTCTAACTGTTTTCCACTTCTTGTTTTGCGCGTGCATCCCATATAAGCATTACTATTTTAGGGATTTTTGCTATTTAGCCTTATTGTAGGATAGCCAATAATGTTTTGACTGTATTCCTACAATAAATTTTACATTTGCTGTTGCTTGGTATTTGATATAAAGCGTGTGAGTTTGAAACTAGTAATTGGATTGAACAGAATAACATGCATTAAATCACAGTAGCCACGCTTTGTGCTAGGAGCTATTTAAGTTCTAAGAAGGTTAAGTACAATTTATCTGTAGTAATTGTGCAACAATACAGTATATTTCTTAATAAATATTGATTAAATATTATATTAAAGTGATTTAAATAAGAACGAGTTTGAATTTCTGGCTTTTTTCAGAAACGCACAAAAGGCCATTTTTGAAAAATCATATAAAATATCTGGGGCAAAAATACACAATATAATTGATAGCAGCTCATTAAGCACTTTAAGGGGAACAAATGAGCAGATTTTCAGATTTTTAAAAAATGGCACTTTTGAGTAATCACACTTCAAAAATCGTAATTTTTGAAAAACTTCAAAATTTAAATTCTGAGAGGATATGCATCTCATGCTTACAATAAAATTTGATACAAAACTTCCATAACAGCACTTTAGATCGCCAGCTCTGTTTTTTCAAAAATAAATTTATTTCATAAGAAAAAAAATCATGAAGTCGGAACAAACACTATTTTTTCACTTCAGAAACACTTTTCTTTCTTTATCAATGAAGCCAAATAAATTTCTAAAATTAGTGTCTAAATAAAATATCATCCCTTCATTATTTATAGAAAAAAAATCATTCGAATCGGTTAAAAACTTTTGAAACAGTGGCCATTTTAAAAGTGAGTGTTATGCTGATTTTCTGAAAACGGCCAACTTTGTCCCTAATTTTAAACGTCTGTAACTAGAGAAATAACTTTTTTTTTCCAAATTCCTTTTGGGATATTTTATATGTCCCTTAGTTGTAACTACTGTAATTTTTTCAAAAAAATCTGTGAGGGTCATGTGACAAGTTTCCGACCTGCCTGCCTGATTTGAAATGGAATGACTCCAAATGCATTTTTGATTACATCTGCTGTCAAGTAACAGTGAAGTTGCTCAGAGCTTCTTTCTGATATGGTGTTGGTTTTTGAAGATAAGGATGGCAATTTATTTGCTAATAGTAATTTTTTTAACCCGCTAATTGCCTCTACTGGAGATGGATGATCATAAAAATTGCCTACACCTCTTATTTGGCTAAACAAAGCGAGCTGTTAAAATATAATTAAAGTTCTTTTCTTTTAAGTTTTCTCACAAGCCATATAAAGATGCTATTGATATGAGAATTCCTTTCTGAAAGGGAAGTATTGTTTTTTTTTTTTTTGCCAAAAACTCTCATTTCTAGGATTTCAATGCGCATCTCTTTTAGCTTTTTTTTTTGTTCGACGAAATGTTTCACTATTCCAAAGCCGGATTGCATTGGCTTATTACTCTTAGGGTTTGGGTGGGTGCTGTTAAAAATGTCAAAAAACATTCACAAGCTTGAAAAATTTTGCAGTTTTTCTGTTTTGAGTTAACTGCTCCATTGCAGTAGCTGTAGTCGTAGAGAATACCGATTTTCAGGTAGCACTTTATGCCGGTCATTTCCTTTCACCATTAAATGTTCTGGTCTGAGTTTGGGGCACATTTTAATTTCCCCTCTATCTTTTGAAAGCACTTCTTCTAAGATATCTTTTTTGAGAAGAGTACCATCTGCTAAAACAAGGCCACTGTCTAAAAAATGATTTCTTAACAATTTGAAAAAGTGAGGAGGATCAGCAAACACCCAAATTGTTTTATTCTTTTTGTACGGATGTTCAAATGAAGTATTTTTAACAGAAATGTTTATTTGGCGCCATAGGATAGATACCAGCCAGATCTGATACAATTGCAAAAATTATAAGGCCACAGCTCTCAGCTTTCTGAATTATCCCAAAAAGAAGGTCTTTTGGAAGCCGAAGAAAATCGGCTGCTTCCAGGATTCTAAAATGCCTCTCGCTAGCACAAACTGTACTTTTGAGAAAGAGCCCAGAACTCGATCATCACTTAGATCATAACAATATCTGCTGTCTATGTGCATTTCATCAAAGTTAAGTATGCACATTCTCTCAGCTTCAGACATAGCTTCAGAAGTTTTTTTAATCAATAGCAAATCATTTTCTAAAATTCCGGGTTTGCAGGAAAACACCATCTTTTGAGAGTGGTAAGGCATACCAATTTTTGTGTGCCAGTGGTCATAACTTTTTTGTGAAATGGCCCTCAAAACCAAACTTCGCAAAATGTCTTCGGGGTGGGGGGGGGGGGGGGGGGGTCCATTTTATACGCTTCTTTTTTTCTATCATGGCAGACAACTGAGTTTTCATTAAACATTTTTCCAAAGAAGTTTGAGTTTTAGCAGCTTTTTGAAACTTTTTCCTTAAATCTTTTGCTTCGGATATTAAACATTTCTTCTCAATTTGCAACTGGAGATTCCTTCTTTTCTTAATGAGTTACAATCAGAGCAGTTAATGTCATCAGGCAAACAAATGCTCTCTTCATCACAAACTTCCTTTTCTTGCAAAGATATTTCTTCAATACGAGACAAAGCATTTTTAAAAATATTTCTTTTCTCATTTCTACCATTTTGGTCATTAGCAGATGGAATATTGCTCTCGGAACAATTAGTTAAATTTAGGCTGGGAATAGCATCAGGTTTCAAATTTCTTTTTTTTCCAGACCAAGTAGCTGGTTCTTTAAATCCAGTTCGTAATCATTTTGGGCAAATTGCTCACTACAAATTCTGGCAATAACAATTTTAATTGTGTCTTATCTTTTGCATTTATGCAGCCATTCTCTTGACAACTCGGGATCTTTTGGAAATCGGTGATAAATAATGTTACCTACTCTAGTTTTTTTTAAATAATTTTTTTCAGGTGGCTATAGCACACGAAGGCATATTTCCAATTTGTTCAACTACAGTCAACCATATAGAATTTCTAATAGCTTATATAATTTATAATAACGTATACTAAATCTAGTAAAAGTAAGAGACAACGGACAGAGCAAGACAATTTAGACAAGCGGAGAAATGTCCCAGGCTCCCGCTCCCTTTCCCTAGCTCGGAGTGTGTTCCCTGTTATGTCAAAACTAGGTTTCCCCGACTCGATCACCAGTCCGGTGGCAAAGCAAGTAAGATAAAGCAAAGGGTACTACTTCCTGGATTCAACCTAGGCCTGGGCAAAACGAAACGAAATATTGAGCGACAAATTGTGGCAAGAAATAAATGGCTGTTTTCATTCTTGGCAACAAATGAAGCTGCATAAATAGAAGATGAAAGAAATTCCCTGACTTTTCTAGGAATTTCAGTAAAATGTGATTTTCCCTGACCAATTTAGGTCATTTTCATGACAATTCCAGGTTATCCCGTTTTTCCCGGTGCGTGGCAACTCTGAAAAACACGTGCTTTAAGTGGTTAATGAACATATCTACCTATAACAAGCCATGGCCAAAATTTTCTTAATCATTATTTAAGAAATAAAATGTTTACCTACGAAAATAAAGAAATGAAATATGAATGTTAATAAAACATGAAGTTTCAGGAACTGTACACACACGTAAAAGGTCACAAGGAACAAAAAAATCAATGCAGAAAAAGTTTCGAGGTTCTGACCCTATACATCAGTCACAAAGCAGGTTTCAGTGACGGATGATACAGGGGGGGGGGGGGGGGGGTCCGTGTGTTCCATGTAAAAGGTCTTTTTGATTAATTAGCATCTTCTGAAGGATCCGAAAACGGACCAGGATTTCCTCCGGTACTACCCCTGATGCATGTATACTATGTGAGCCTCTTGCGAAGATATTTTATGAAGATAAACAAACAAGAAATAAGTGATGAAATATAAAATTATACCTGTGGTTCTTTATGGGATGTACTAATGGATCCTTGACCAGATTCAAATTCAGATGCACTTTCTTCATTAACAGGTGCTGTAAATAAACAAAATTATATGAAATATTGCTATTAAAGATACATATGTAGAGTTAAAGTCTCTACTTTTTTAATCACAATTCCCTTTTGAGAAGATCTTGCAACAAAAGCATAGAGAAAGTTCAGGGGGCAAAACTTCAATAACAATTCAAAGCTCTATAAGTTCTTAATTTTAAATAAATAAATAACTGTTTTAAAAAACAAATGAAATAATGCAGTAATAAAAAGTGCTGTTATATCAAGAAATAATAGAGTTCCATTAAAACTGAGGTAAAGCTGTTTTGTAACTTATACACATATATTAACAAAGGAAAGAAACATTGCATGATACACCTTGATCAAATGACTTCTTGATGCCAGAAAGACTTTTTTTTTTTTTGGTTTTGTTTTGTCTTTTTGTTTTTATGCACAACATGTACACTAGATTAAAACATGGGTATTTTAAAAAAAGATAAAACAACATTAAATATTCTGCATACACAAGACATTAATGACTTGATATCATTCATCCCCTTTGTTTAAATACAGAAGAAAAAACACAACATCATCAAAAAAAAAGAATTGCAATTGTTTAACTATATTTTTTCCTTTAATATACTTTTAAAAAGATCTATAATAATAACAATATACAGTCGACGCTTATTATAGCGGCCACACATTATAAAGATCATTCCATTATAACGACCAGTGATAAAAGCCGAAACTTTCTCCCTATGAACTCTATGTTAATTTGCTTTCGGTATAACAACCGTTCTGTATCGACCAATCCAATACAGAGACCTCATTCAGCGGACACTGTTTCCGGTATTTTTCCAAAAAGAACATGTTTCTAAAATTAACTTGAAATGACCTTGATTATAGTTTACGGGCAAGCTGCATGCAGCTTTGACAGGGGGTGGGGATTACCACTCACCATAGTACGGAAAGAATAGAGAGGGGAAGAGAGAGCGTGGACTTTAGGGATTTCTTAGGAAAAGGGGTTGACAGGTATATTGTTAGTTTGTCATTTGAATTATGTGTTTTTAAAAGGGTTGATTCTCAGAAATACCCTCTTATTTCTTGCTGTCTGACTGGTGGTGTCATATCAGCTCATAAGTTCTGCTTCCAGAAATGTAAATGAAAGGGTTCCAGAAAAATTAACCTGCTCTTCAACCTGAATGTTGGCAGGTTCCAGGTCACGTGCCTTGGAGTAGTTATCCTCTGGGGGAAGGAGCGAAAAAAGAATCAGGCTGTTCAGTGAAATGCATACTGCAAACAGGAGTTGCATTTTTGCAATTTAATGAGATGGCAGCTGCAAACAAGTGCAATGTGATATGTCTAGAGACTAAAATTAAAATCTCAGAAGAAGTTGATAAAAAAGTTTAAAAATGTGAAATAGCTAAAGCTTTCAAAATTACCAAAAGCACCTTATTTGGTATCATTAACAACCGGGATTCAATTTTTAAAAAAAGAAGAAATTGGAGTCAAATCTTCTAGAAATCGATCCAGTGAAGGGAAATTTTAGAAGCTAGAAGCAGGTTTATATGAATGGTTGAAAATAATGCGATCAAAAAATGTTCCAATAGATGGAAATTTGCTGAAGTCAAAAGCTCTAACTTTTGCTCAAAAAATGGATATTGATGAAACCGTTCGAAGCTTCGGACGGATGGTTGCAAAAATTTAAAACCATACATGGTCTTTCATTCTGGAAGCTTTGTGGCGAAAGTGGTTCTGTGAATGAAGAAGCAGTGGAGAAATGGAAAAAAGAAAAGCTGGAAGAAATTATAAAAAATTATTCTCCAGAGGATATTTTTAACACAGACGAGACTGGACTGTTTTACATGATGAAACCTTATAAATCTTTTGTTTTAAAAAACAAAACTGCAAGTGGAGGGAAAGAAGCCAAGCAAAGACTAACAGTTCTCTTATGCTCGAATATGTCTAGTACTGAAAAACGTCCATTCTTAGCGATCGGAAAATAAAAAAAGCCGAGATGTTTTAAAGGACTCAAAACCTTACCTATCACGTACAAAAACAACTCCAAGTCGTGGTGACATGTGTCATTTTTTAGGAATAGCTACATTGCTTGGATAAGCGAATGACAATTCAAGGTAGAAAAAAATTATTCTTGTAATTGATAACTGCACTGCTCATCCCAAACTAAATGGGTTGAAATCAATCACCGTGGAATATTTTCCACCTAATGTCACATCTGTTCTTTAGCCACTAGGCCATGGGGTCAATTATAGGAAGTTACTGCTGCGAAGGGTTGTTTCTGCTCTCGACGAAGATCAAGATTACAAAGTTGATGTCCTAACAGCTTTGCATCTCTCTAAAGCAGCATAGCATGGAATGACGTCTCAGAAATAACCATCAAGAATTCCTTCCATTATGCTGGTTTTAAAAAGCAAGAGGAAAGGGAATCTACTGCTAAAATAATTAATCCTGCAATCGAAGATAAAAATTTCGCTGAAGAAGAGGAAATGCTGTAAGAAATATCTCGGAAAATGAACATAGAAGCAACGTTGAACTTTGACGATTACGCTAAAATCGATAATGACTTGGAATGTGTCGAGCATCTGTCAGAAGATGAACTAATTTCCCGTTATCGTGGACAGGAAGAAATTAATGCATTATCATCACATGAAGAAGAGGATGAAATTGTGGCAAAAACTCCTAGTATAAAAAAATGTGTCTAACGCTATCGAGACTTTAAAATGGTTTTTTTTTTTTTTAAAGGCAAGAAAATACAGAACATTATTTGTCATCAATAACTGAAATGGAAAATTATCTTTCGCAAAAATCACATGTGCTAAAAAGGCAAACAACCATTTCTGATTTTTTCTTCTGAAAATGAATGATTTGCAAGTATGTCATTTTTTCCCTATATTTTCTATTTTAAAATCTGTTTAACATTTTGTTATAATATATATTTTTTAATTCTATTGGTACAATATAATTTGAGCATTTTGTTGGAATTTTTGAAAAATTGTCAATTTTAATGGAACTGTTATACTGCATGATGCATGTATATTGTATATATATATATATTTAAATTCTACCTCTTATAGAGACCACTTGTTATAAAGACCTTTTTTTGTGGGATGGAGATGGTCATTATATCGAGCGTCAACTGCAATAACAATGAAGATTCCGAAGTGCAATCAATTTATAGAACTGCAACAAGAGTGCTTTCAAATCCAGTTTGAGTTACAAAGAACAAAGTCAGTTGTTTATTTATTTACTTATTCTTTCATCATAAATTGATCCCTAAACTTAAAATGCTATACCGAAAATTGCTTCTAGTAGTTATTAGATAAATATTTTAGCAATAAAAATACTTTGTTATCAACTAGAAATAAAAAATAGAAGCTCACCTGCATTTGGTATAAACATTTTTGGTGTTCCAGTATTTTCATAAGGGGAAGGGAAAAGAGCTTCAGGAGGGACATTTGATTTTGTCGTTGAACCACTCGTATTTAAGACATCAACATAATTCTGCCGCATAACTGAAAATTGAATAGATAAATTAAGATATGATTCAGACAAATAACTTAGCAATATGTTTTAATCACAGAAAAAACTTTAATTTAAGACTCAAAGTGGTGAATAGCAACAGCCTCCGAGGAGTCAATTCACCAATCCCCAATGAACATCAAGAGCCTTCTTGAAACTTTTTACTTTTTTCCCCACTGTAAGTAACAATAGCTTCCGGTAAATTATTCCAAACGCCTACAACCCAATTGCAGTATTTTTTTATAATTTCAAAATTGGATGATAAACTTTTGCTATTACACTTTCCATGATAAACATAAACAATGAAAAAACATTTTCTACTTACGAAAAAGAAGGTAAACAAACAAAAAAAAAACATACGGTAAAACCTCGGTAGTTCGTTTTTCACGGGACTCGACCAAAGAAACGAACAAAGCGGGAAAAACGAAGTAAACGGGATGAGTATTTTTTCTGAAAAATTATTAAACATTTTTTATCCTAGATAAAGTAGAGCTTCATCCCTGATACATGACGAAAAATTTGTGACGTTCTGATACAGCATGATCAACAGCTCTGTATAACGTCAATAAGCCTCAACTTAGAGACATTTTTAGAGCTACAGGGGCTGTAAAAACGGAACGACTTAACTGTAGAAACAATCAATATCGTATGAACAATAAAAGCATATAAGTCGTGTTCAGTATGAGTAGTGAAAAAAAAAATTGTTAGTCATAAAACTTAAGCATTGTAATTGTGCTTTGATAAATTTAGTACAAATAAATAACAGCCTTACCAGTAATTTATTTGAAGAAATCTGTAATACACGATTGCTTTGAATTTTTCTTACGGATCATGTACATGGCATTTTCGATGGCAAAAATTTTTTAAAGCGAATCTTCCTGTGATTCGTTACATAAAAAGTATTTATTTACTGTTTCTAATCCATTTAACGCTTCTTGAAAGGATAGCACCGATACTTCATCTTCATTCTTGCCTAATTCATCCTCATCGTCATCACTATCTTCTCTTTCGTCATCCTGCATGTAGTTGGAGATGTCTGGTATTGTTTCCGGTTCTGTCGTAAGCACATTCACATCACAATCAACATATTCAGGAAATTTGATATTCAGTGTAGCAATTTCGTCTACCACATTATCTATAGGCTCAGTTGCAGATTGTTCGATTTGAAATCCAGCATTACGAAAAGCATTTTTTAAGCACACATTGGTGACACTATTCTAAGACGACAGAATGATTTCCATAGCTTCAAGAACATTGATTTTATAATTCGATGCATCCACAAACTTATCGCTTCCAAGCATATTTAGCGCCTTCCGTACGAGCTGAGTTCTGTAGGCAAACTTGAAAGAATGTATCACACCGAGGTCCAGCGGCTGCAGCATGCTTGTGCATTGTGGAGGGAAAAACTCAATACGAATATTCTTTAAGTTTGGCTTTGGAGAAGTATGGGCCGTGCACTGAACCAGAAACAGAATAATTTTTCTTCTTTGTCGTCTCATGGCTTTGTCAAGGTCATAAAGATAGTCTTCGAACAAACTACCCGTCATCCAGGATTTTCTGTTATGCGCATATTTAGTGGAAAAGCTTTTTATGTTCTTAAAGCAACGAGGCTTTCGTGATTTACCAATTATGAAAGACTCTAACTTCTCACTACCGTCTGCGTTAGCGCATAAAAGAACAGTCAATCGACATTTTGAGAGCTTTCCGCCATGGCATTTTTCCTCTTTCACTACATATCCGCTGCTTGGCATAAGGTTGTAGAATAACCCCGTCTCATCAGCATTAAAAATGTCCTTCAAAGAATATTCTTTGATGATTTCGGGAAGATTCCTCGTCATCCATTCTTCGACAGTATCAAGATTCACTGCATCAGACTCTCCATGGAAAGTTCGGTAAACTAGGTTGTTCTTCTTTTTGAGCCGATCAATCCAACTGTTAGATGCTGAAAATTCAATGTTCATTTTTTTTGGCGATTTCCTTTGCCTTTTCTTTCAACAGACTCCATTAACGGGAATTTTGGCTGTTCTCGTATCGTTATACCATTGTAAGAGCACATTTTCTATGTCTTGATAAGGCGATGTCTTCAATGTTTTTCGTTTTTTGTAAGATTTTCCAAAATCGTCACATGATTTTTCAATTGAGTTTCTATTTTTTAAGATGTACTGAAGCGTAGTCACCGGAATTTGAAATTTCTCTGATAATTCTATTTTGCTTCCATGAAAATTATCAAATTCCTTTAAAATCGTCAATTTTTCGCCGAGAGTCAAAAATTTTCGTTTTGTACCGCTGGTTGAAGCCCTCACACCGCAAATTTGAAAACTCAATTCAGTGATAAGCCAAGCCTTTGTGAGCCAAGTTAGCAGGGAAAAGTAATGGTCATGCGACACCAGCAGGGACACCCACTTGTTTTTCCTAAGGCTCTAGTTTTTCCAGTGCAAAACCGGAATAAACCAGAATAAACCCACCGTTCAGCAGGAATGCTTAGCCCCTTTTTCTCCTTTGACCCTGAATTCAATGCTATTCAATGCTTGAATTCAACCGGTAATAGAGGGAAAATAATCTGTTTTCTCAAGTTTTCTTATTTCTTTCTCCTTATTCTGGAAGGTTTTAAGATAACAAAATGCACAAAATTGGAAGTATTGGTTTGGTTTCGTAACGAACTATGCGGGAAAAAAAGAAATTGATGGTGAGAAATATGCGGGATATTTTAACATTGCAGTAATAGGGAGCTTGAAGGAACCAAGGTTGAAATGCGAAATATGCGGGAAATACGAAGTAAGCGGGGACGAACGACCGAGGTTTGACTGTATTTAAAAGCCTTTTTTTAATTCCTATTTGATATCGAAATCACCAATAAAACTCAAAGGATGAGGATGTATTACAGAATTACCATGATTAAGATAAAAAGCTAAAATTATACTTACTTCTTGTTTTAGGCCTTTGAAATTTGTTTACTGTAGAAGGAGGAGGCATTGAATTGCCAGGAGGCATTGCGTTAGCAGAATGCATCGAGTTACCAGGAGGCACTGAATTACCTGGAAGCACTGAACTACCTTGAGGCATCACAGGTTTATCGGAAGACTTTGATCCTATAATTAAAACAGTTTCAATTTATTTTGTATTTTGACCAATGCAGCTTTTGATCTGACACTGCAGCCGTTCTGATAAAGCAATTTCTGCTAGTTTTTTTCAATAATCTCAATAACACGTTTCATACAAGTCCTTATGGCAAAATCATTTAGCTCTGGTTAGAAAATTCATTAGATGAAATTAAAGTCTTATGAAGCTAACTCAGTTTTAAAAAATTTCAGTTGCTGTGATTTATTTGATATGAAAATCCTGTTATTTTAACAGTACTTATAATTCTATAATGTTAAATGCTCCTAAATATATTTCCCGATTTAAAAATGAATTGAGTTAGAACATGATACAGTTTCTTAAATTTTTAAACTTCTAATATGATTTTTAATGACAATTTTCATACAGTGTAAATTGTACACATGTCTTCCCATCATTTCATTCCCTCAATCTCTCTCACTTAGCTAACATTCATTCCCACCCCTGCTATAAAAAGAAGTTAGAAAGTGGTATCTACTATTATTCTTCAATTTTATTTCAGTAGGGGAGAATGGGGTAAAATGGATCACTTAATAAAAAAAAACCCAAAATAATAGACCTTGAAATTGAAATTTTTAAACCAATATTTTTTATGTTATATTTCAATGTGTTGACAACATTTTTCATTCTAAAAAAAGGTTATGTTCTTAAATATGGCAACAGAAAAAATATTTTTGTAATTTTTTGATGATAGTGTGCTAAACATATGGTTTACCAACTTCTGAAAGTCTCTATATTTTTTCAAATAACAGCCCAAATTCAGAAGATTTCCTCACTAAAAAACTTTATAGAACAATTCCAGCCGAGCACATAAAAAAATATTAAATATTGCATTTTTTACAATAGCTTTTCTTGGATGGGGTAAAATGGATCAGGGTTAGGCTCAGCTAGTTCTATTCGATTATTATTTTACAATTTACTCTGTTGCACATCATTGCAGAAAATTTCCAAATTTTAAACAGTGTGTGTGGTTTTTTTTATTGGAAATTAAACTAAAAAAATATTTTTTCATGTTTTCCTTAAAAAAAGATCATGTTGATGTGGTAGAGAGAAGTGATGTTGTTGAAGTGTCATGTGAACCAATATGTAACAATCTAGAACAATATTATTTCAACATTTCGAATTATGATTATATTATAATCATAATGCAAAATTTTGCTAAATATGTTACTTTAAATTTTTTTTTCGATTTCAAGGTAATAAATAACTGTTTTCAGCATTATTTTCCACTCTGACCCATTTTACCCCACGATGGAATAAATCAGGTCACAACTTTATAAGCCTTGGTAAACTATTTCATAATTAAAAAATAAATATTAAAAATGCATAAAATTGATCTAAAGGTGTTCAATGTTAAGATGCAATTGAAACAAAATGGGAAATGCTTCTGGTTTTGTTGCTATTAAACTTTTAATATGAAAATAGCTAAAAAGTGATCCATTTTACCCCACCTGACCCTATCTTTTTTTTATAAATATGACTACATAAATGCCATATCATTCAAATGGCAAGTGTCTAAGACTTAGTTTTTTAAATAGTAACAAGAATTGCCAACCTCTTTCATACCTTGCCACCAACTTTTTTTTATACATACAATTTCAGATGTACATCACATCATGTCACAATTTGTTTGCCATTGAAAACTTCAGAGTTAAGCATCCAACTCTGAGCTAGGAAAATTGGTTTAACACCTTTTGAAAATGGCACCAGCAATAAGTCAAAATGTGCCACATTTTCGATTAAATTTTAAACCTTCTGCACCTTGTCATAATTATCTTAATTTGGATAAAATATACTAAATTTTTACCAAATTGCATGGTATGAAAAGAGCTGATCAACAAAGCTAAAGAAAAAGAAGATATGCATCCTAAAAATTGTCCCCACTCAGAAATTACTCCTTTAAAACAATATCATAATTGGATGCCATAGAATTAGGGGCAGATTTTTTAAAAATTTTTATTTGTTTGCATTCTTTAAATTTTTCCTATAAGCTAGCTTTTGAGCATTTGAAAACTTGATTTTTTACATGAAAAACAAAAGAGGAGCTATAACAAAATATTTCAAAAAAGAAAAAGGCATGAATGCTGAAAACTTCTCTTCCTGTAATTAAAACCACTTAAAGTAACTGAAACTTCAGAGGAATTCAAAGACAGAAAAAAACAATAAAAAACTTTATAATTAATGCTTAATTTGAATCATATGAAAAAAACTCACCCATTAATTCCATGTCAGTAGGTGGAGCCAAAGGCGCACATGTTTCATCATCATCATTACTGTCTTTATTCACCCAACAATTTCTAGTGTCGTCCCAAACAATCTTTAAAGGAGAAAGGAAGCTATATTTTTAATAATTTTAGCAAAAAATAATTTTGTTGCTGGTTTATGTTAAAAAGAAGCATTTTTTTTTCGGTATGTTTACAGATTCATGTGCAAAAAAAAAAAAACCTGTGATACTGATATGACTTTATAAAATATTTACTTCTTGATTACTTTTTTATAAAGCAAAATGAAACCGATTTTTCAGATTCAAAATACTTTTTTATTTACGGAAAAAAAGAAAACAACAAAAAGAAAAGATTGTAAATACTTTATTTAATACCAAGAAATATGATAATGCTTTTAATGTATAGTGCAGTGTAGAATTTTTGCTTTCAAAATTAATTTGATTCCTATGATAAACAACACGTTACATGCACTCATTTTCATGATTTGGTGAAAGAAAAATTCTACACATCTAGTCTATTTGTGACAACTTAAAACTTTAATATCCTAGACAAAGAAAAACAAACCCTGCAGCTTTACTGCTTTTTAACGTAATTTTACATCTTTAACTTGAAGTTTTTCTTTTTTATTCTCGACTAGCTGATAAACCCTGTGTTATGCAGGATATCTCAAGCATTGCATCATTCACTGGTTGAAAAATGAAATGAGGTCATGCAACACATGTCCAATATTATGTCATGAATAAT
The DNA here is from genome assembly GCA_038502835.1 of Octonoba sinensis. Taxonomy (NCBI): domain Eukaryota; kingdom Metazoa; phylum Arthropoda; class Arachnida; order Araneae; family Uloboridae; genus Octonoba; species Octonoba sinensis. The sequence continues at coordinate 82,326,641 of CM076605.1, read as the reverse complement.
TAAGAAGAAATTTCGTTTAAAAAAATCCATTAAAAGATGGGAAACAATCCATAAAAATCCCTATTAGATCACCTATTTGCCATTTTATTAATTGTTATTTATCTGTTTTCATTTGCTTGGATGGTCTTTCATAGAATTTTTACCACCAGTCAAGATACCAGACACAAAATTCAAATGGCATCTTACTTAAAAGTTGAATAACCATTAATCAGTAGTCACATTTGAACTTCTAATGAACTACTTTTCTCCATCCGACCCCTACCTGTTAACCGAGGACTTAGGATTGCTTGCGCACAGGGCGAGGTAGTGGGGTGCACGGATTTTAACATTCCCAAATGTACATGGTAGGTCTTCAGCGGGTATCAAACACTCGACCTTCCAGGTGGAAGTCTGATGCCCTAACCAAGGCCTCTCTAGTGAACTACTACCTAACTTTTGCTAGGACAGCAAAAAGGAACCTTTGCTAAGAGTACGTAATGTGGGCTTTTTCTGAATTGTGAACAGCTATGACCTCAAACATAATACAAGCTATTACACATTCTAAAGATTACTTATGCAGAAAGAATAAAAAATGCCCGGATAAATAATATACTGTTGTGGATATATATTGTAAATGTGAATTAGGTCAAGGTTTTATTTTGTGGTTATTCACGCATTACAAAATTCTGTGCTTGGATGCTGTTATATAAACTGAATTTTTCCACTGATTCATGTTTCTTGAGATCCAAGGATATAAAAGAGAGCTCTCGTCAGTCAGTTTTCAGCTTGCATACACTTAGTTGTTAACCGAGTTGTGAAGCTTTTGTGCTGCGAACTGTGCACTTAATTTTGCTTTTGTGTATTCATATTTGGAAATAAATACATGACTACCATTGCCTTTGTACAGCTACTGATACAGAATTTGCATTTGTAAAGGTGTATATTTGTAAATAAAAATTTTCTGTGTTTTACGATGACATTCATTCTCCCAAGAAAAGTGAAGTCTGGCAAACTTATAACACTATTATGTACATAAGTACTATTTACTTTTGTCCAAATAATCTTCTTAGGATCTTCCATAACTCAAGTTTTTTTTATATTTTGAACTATTGTTTCTTTTCTTTGATTTCAAGATAGTAAAAGTTGATTGTTTTTTTCAAACCAATTTTTTTGTTTATATACATATCAAGTCCCTTTATAATTCTACTTTTGTCATAATTCAATCACAAAAGAGATTCAAAACTTTTGAATAAACAGTTTGCATTTTCACTTTCACTTACAGTTGGATTTTTATCATCAGGCAAAATCATTTGATTAGGACCTTTAGGTAGCAATCTGCTGAAAATTCCACCGAGCCAAGTCTTCCCAACCTGTAATGAGGTTACAGGTTAAGAGACACAGTTAAATTAGTTCAGATAAGGCAATATTACATAGCACCAAATACAAGAAAATGGGATTGGAAAACAAACGACTATACAACACACAACATTGCACGAAACAAATTTGCAGTGATTTTTCTTTCCAAAATCAATAATGTCACCTGCATCCATTTTTGGACTTATTACAAAAAAAAAAAAAAAAAACATAGTGATTTAATTAATATTTAAAACAGTAAATTTTGTACAAATTTTAGGTGATAAAAAAAATCAAATAAACACCAGCTACAGAGAAAGTTGAACAACGTGATGAAAAAGGAACTATAACTATTCTTGCAATTAGGTTTCATTATCATACTACCAAGTAGATTTTCACATTATTGATTATTATTGTAAAAATAGAAGAAAAGTGCTTCTATTTAAAATTTCATTTCATTTAAAAGGAATCATTATAATAAAACTTTTAGTATAAAATATACTCCAGGTTTATATTTGTAAATGAAATCTAGGATGGATTTCAGAGTTGACTATATTTTGTAATGAAGTAAAACATACTTTTATAAAATTATTTCAGTCATTAATAAAGTCATTATCATTATCATTATTACATATAATTTGCATCTGAGAAGTGTAGTGAATCAATCATCAAGTATACAAGTAGCAAAAAGTTAATCTTCTATTAAAATCATTAAATGATGGAATTTACAACAGCAATAAAATGACACAGAATTTCGTATTCCATTCTTTTTTTTTAAATAAGATTAACGAAAACTCTGGAAAAGTTACAAGACATCTTGAAAAATAAAATTTGTATCCATACTTGTGCATTCTGCTTGCTTTCTTTCTTTACTTCCGTTTTTTTTACTTCCTTTGGCGAAGTTTTATTAGCAACAGATAAGCTGCCAGCGCTGTACCTGCTTGCTGAACTCATTGCACTATCCCGCCTTTCTCGTCTAGTCGCGGTGCTGCCATAATTGCTACCATAATCAAAGCTTGATTGTCTGCTGTCTTGGGTCTACTCAAAAGAAAAGACAAATTTTTACATTAAAACATATACAAACGTTTCTAGAACTTTAGATTCCACATCTAAAACTAACTGAAAGGAAATTTTGTTTTAAACTATTTCAGAATGAAATGTAACCTTCTTTAAAGTAAAATCGTAAAATATGAATAATATATCAACTAAAAAGACAAACACCTCTTGTTTATTTTTTAAAATATTTATTTGTGCTGTTTTTTAACATAATGTCAACTGAAAATAAAAATACAACATAAAATCAAAGAGAATGTAAAAGAATGAGAAATATATAGCAGTTACAAATAATAAAAAAAAACATTATAAAGTACATGTATTCCGTTAAAGAAGGAAATGCGTAAATCATATGTGTATAACATGTTACAAATGTAATTTTGAAGAAAAAAAAAGCTCCAAAAACTTCAATTTCAAAAAAAAAAAAAAAAAAAAAAAAAGCTTACAATATAACGAAAGCAACTTATTGCAGTCTGCAGTAGCAAATTACAAAAAATTCAACATGAACACAGAACAAATAGGTCTTCATCAAATACTTACAGCAAATTCAAACTGTTTTTTGTCTAACTGATCTGTATTGCTGTTAGCTGATGCAGCGGTGGACGAACTAGTCGCTTCTTTTGACTGCAAAAACCTCTTGCCAGAAGAATGCATCTTTTTAATCATTTGCAAAGGTGACATTCTGGGAGAGGATTCCCTTTCGCTATGCTTCACTTTAACAGAATTATCAGATTTGCATTTTTCAACATTCTGTTTTCTCGATATTTTTGTTATGGACTGAGAATGTTTCATTATTCTATCACAATCAGAATCAACATTGCATTGTTCCCGAGTTTGGTCACTGGCCGCCATTTTCTGCATTGCAGGAAATGACGGTGTTTGGGTGGAAATGAATGGCTCATCAATTGGATAAGTACCTCCAAATATAAGAGGAGGTTTCTTTTTGAATTCATTTGCCATCAATTTGCTAAGCTCAGAGTTCTTTTTCTCTTCATCAGATAATTTTTTCAAAATGGTAATAATATTTTTAGTCTCTTGGACAGATTCATCAATTGTTTTTTCCTTTTGCACCCATCGATTTTCATCAGCACCACAAGGTTCATCGATCATGAAAGTTTTTTTACTTTGAAGAAGTTTTTCTATAGTCTCATTCTTCTTTTTCACTTTCCGTTTCCTCTTAGTATTTTTTGCGTTGGTGCCGTCATTCCGCAGAATTCCCAAAGTGGCTAAGAGAGATAGCTTGTGGCTGCTTTTGCTTTTACTCTTACTGGGACTTCCTTCTGGACTACTGTCACTGTGACTCGAAATCTCATTCCTTTTTTTAATGAATCTACGTCGACGGAGCCCATTTCGCAATGATTTGCTTTGATGGCCAGAGACACTAGAATCAAACTTAATGCACTTCTTGTGTTTATTGCTATGGGAATGGTTTGATTTCAAGCAAGAATTTAAAGTGCGGACATCCACATGCCCCGATCGAGTCATGAGCACTCTGCGATCGTCCGAATCATCTTTGGATAATAAATAATTATGCAAAGGTGTGCTATGAGCGGAAGAACAAAGGGCAACATCACTTTCTGTTTCTTCCTTTTGCATCAGTTTCTCAAGATCTGATTTTACACACTTGTTGTGGATTCCAACATCAGAGTATGAAACAGAAGGGAGGGAGTGGGCAGAGCTCCATTCCTGAGCAGCACAAGAACAACAGAGGATAGATGGAATAAGAAATAGAAGGACAAAATTTGCAATGCAATCATAAAGTAGCAAATTTAAAATGCTGTGCCTTTCCAAGTTTAAAGACAAAATGGAATTCTCACATGCTTTTCATTCTACATTACTATAGGAAGTGGCGTTACATGCATGTATGCATCAAGTGAAAAAAAAATATCAAATTTCATTCAAAAATTGAAATGAAATTCATCTGACATTATTTGATGCCATGCAATGATTCCAGGCAAAATTTATTTTATTACATGCAGACATGCAAAGAGATTGTCGAGAAATATCAAAAAAATATGAAATACTACGAACATCTGTAAAAAATTTTGCTATTTTATGCAAACAACCTTACCACTTCTCTGTTTATTTTATACATATTGAAGCTACAAAATGGCAGGGATTTAAAATTTAATGCAAAAGTGTAAGATTAATTTCAATATTCTAGGTTTTTATTTTACAGATAGTAAATATTTTGCAATACTCATGCTCCCGAAATGACTTTAAGAACTAGTTAGGGCAATACAATTACAAACTTCAGGGGTACATACAATTATAAATATCAACTCCAATTAAGAATGTTTGCTCTGTTACACATCCATTTCAAAGCATCTTGTTTAAAATAGTTAAACTAACAATAATTAACTTTATGAAATTCATTGTCAACGTTATATTTTAGAACTTAAATACATTACGTGAAAAATCATAAAATATTGGGAGAAACAAAAACAGAAAAAAAAGTGGGGAGAGAAGGATGCAGATACAAATACAAATGCTACTGAAATGATTCAATATTTTGAACAAAATTTAACCTTTCTGGAAAATAAATAAGGTTTTGGTATTTTTCACTTGGCACAGCACATTCAGATTTATTTCAAAAGAAATGAAAGAGCAGCACAGCAAGACAATCATGCAGCCAACTATGAAGCAAAGCACACAATGCAAAATTAAGCACATGAAAATAACGAGAAAGCATTTCAAGTGTCTCTTTTGAAGGTGGGAACGCATAGATTTCTTCTTCAAAGCAGTAACTATCACAGATATTTAAAATATAACATATTTTCTCTTTTCAACATTTTTGAAGTGCATTAAGAGATTCCCTTCAAGCTGGTTCTTAGAACAGAAAGTTCCACACCAAACAGCTAACTACTCAAAGGGTACATAAAATTTAAGTTAAAACAATTTTTTTCATGAGAAAATTAAGTTTACATGGAATGTTACAGTCCATCATTTTTCAGAATAGTTTTCAAAAAGAAAAACACAATAGTTTTAAAAACCCAAAAATATTTCCATCAAAATCTGTTTTATGACCCTTATTTGAAAATGTTTAACTTTGAGGTAAATTTTTGAATTCTCTCCAGAATCTTTTTTTCTTTGGAAAAATTAATGCTGCCATTTTAGATCATTTTTCTGCCATCTTGCAAGGATTCTCATGTATTATCTTCAATGCTCAACTCAAAGACAACATACTTGACGTCAGAAGGTGCACAATATCCGATATCACCGACAAAGTACATAAAAAAAGTTTTCCCCTAAATCTTCATTTCAGTTAGAAAAAGAGCAAAATGTTTTGATTTTTCAATCCAAAAAATAGTAATATAGGAGATAAATAGTCATAAAGATATGCATCAAAGTTATTTTATACAGCTGCTATAAACTTAAATCATATTTCCAAACTAAAATAAAATAAAATAATAATAATAATATAAAAGAAGAGCAGGATAATTTCTACTGGTAGTTTTTTCCCCCACCAACAGTCAGTGTCATTCATTTTTTTTTTTTTTTTTTACATCAGATTTACATTAAAGTGATTAACATCAAAAATTTGGTTTAATGTCAAAAAATTTAAAGCATTTGACTCAAATAACAAAACACTTCATAGAGTACCACATAAAACAAAAATAATATCTGTTATACCTGGAGATCACTAGGTTTCACTTTTTTAAACACATAATTTAATAACTTAAATTTCATAGACATAAAAATGAAAATACAAAGAATTTTGACATAATAATAAATTTCAAAGTATTTATTGATCAAGGAAAAAAAAATATAAAGACATGTCAAATGCTTTCCTTCCATTTTAAAATAAAATGAAACAGTTTTTTTTAAATACTGGTTTACAAAAAAAAAAAAGCTGCAAGAAGAAAAGCAACCTAAAGTACAAGTGGCATTCTTTATATTCAATGTTACAAGATGGACTGTATTATAAAAGCTTTCACAGTCAATATAAATAATAATGCATACTTTCTATAGTTTGGGCAAAAATTAAGGCGAAAAAATACACTACAGCAAGCATGAACTAAAGCAAAAAAATGCAGTAAAATTCAACAGAAATTTGTGCTGCAGCATTCTCAACTATTTTCTAGCATTTCAAGAAGCTAATACATGAAGATCCATTCAATCAAATGTTTCGAGGTTTACAACACTAACAGGAAAATATTAATACTTAAAACAAGAGAAATACAATAAAATACAGCAAACTATTTAAACTGGAGGTAATGAAGACATATTTCCTAAAGCAGGATAAATTAAGAGGATTAGCAGGCCTAATACATTTATATGATATAGCTTATATATATTTTTTTTTCTAAAATATTATCACTACCAATAAATATTAAATCTCCAAAAAATGTTTTAAGTTACACGGTTTTGTTTTTAAAAAACTAAAATAGTGGTCGAAAACCGCGTAACAAACTTCCATGACAAATCAAGTTAAATTACATTGCTGGATTATCCAAACAAAGCTATCGTTGCTATTTGACAAATAATAATGCTGACAATTTCCTCAGAGCCAAAATTATTAAGTTTTTTCCCTAATTAAAGTTATAATAAATTATAAAATAGATAGAATATTGTATTATCATCGAAGATAAACTTGTGTGCAAAGTTTGAAAATAATTTCTGCAGTAATAGTGATAGAAAACTTCCGTGACAAATCATGTTAAATAAAACCGTGTAAAAATATAACTATATGACATCCGGAAATTAAAACTTCTCGCAGTTTTATTGCTACACCGTCAAGTGTTTCTAAAATAATGAAGAGTTACAATTTAATGGAATAGAGCAAGAAATTTAAATTCATTTATTTCTAGGGATAACTTATCTTGTTCTTTTCATCAATTTAATGGTGTTCTCACAAGTAGCAGTTAGTTTGAAAACATGGCACATGTAGTAAATTATTTATTCAGAAGAATTCAAACTTAGAAACATTTAAGTAACAAATTATGTCTTTAAGGCAACTATGAAATCAAGGGCTCTCTAAGTGTGTGTGTTCATCAAAATTTTTCAATATTACTGAAATTGCATTCATATTAGAGCTGCAAAACTAGGAAAATAGAGAAAAAACTTGCAAAATATCTAGAAGTTTGCTATATTCTCTGTTGAACATTAATTATAATATGAATAGCATACTTTATCATTATTATTATTATTATATATTTATTTTACTTATTTTTATTTTTAAGATTCATTATTTGATAAAATACCTAGTAATTTTAAGCAAGTGATGCTTTTATATATAATTTCAACAAACAAAAGAAAAAAATACAAATTTAAAAAAGCAAGAGAAGATAATTAACAATATCAAAATTAAGAAAACAGTCCAACTCTGTTGTTTTTTTCTCTTATAAACGGAAACATTTTCTTTTTTGAGCAAGAAATTATGAAACATCAAAAGTACATCTTACAGCTAAAACTATCATTTTTACTAAATTTATTTTCAGGTAATAAGATATGAATTAATGGTAAACTAGGTTACTACTGACACTTGAATTTAACGAGCAATCTGTCTCACTACCTCCAACCTCAATATAGCCGAGTTCCACTGCAGCAAAATAGAATGTAATTTCAGTCTACCATTACATTGTTAAAAAGTTAGAAATTAGTTGTGAAGTGGAAGTGCATGTTCTAAAAATTGCAAAAAAATAATTTACTAATGAGCTTCATCATTTAAAATTTAGTCGAGTTAATTTGAAGCACAGTTAAAAGCTAATAAAATGCAATTTCATGCATTTAAGCTTCTAGCTGCAAAGCCATTCAGCCATTTTTGAAAGATTTTTCAACAAATTCTCAAAAAACAATCGACGGTAAAAGGAAATTATCATAAAAGATGAACAAAATATTTCTACAGTACAATTAGAATTATTTGAAGTAACAGATAATTTTGAAAATTTATCAGCATCAATTTCAAACGAAAATAAGAAAAATGTCCAGAAATTACTTTAATATTCTTGATCTAAATAGAAGGATGAAATGTGCTAAACTAGGTATAGTAAACTCTTTAATAGAGACAGACCATCTTCCATAAAATCATTTAGTAATTACATTCACAAGCGTCTTATTTTTCCTCCGAAAAAAATGTCATTTTTGCATTTTTAATTTAGCTGTTAGTTAAATTGATAATCAAATGCATCAGCAAAAGAAATTCTATTCAGGAGCAAATTATCATTAGTATATTCCTGGGGTGGAAGTAAAGGATTGCAAAACACTGTGCTGCATAAAAAAAAGAATAATAAATAAATAAATAAAGCTTGGCATCATTTCCGTCAATTTTTGCGTAAAATGATTTCTTGAACTTGAATGTAGTGTTCACATTTTTTTAAAAAAGGGGCAGGGCGCAAATTTCAAAAAGGGCATTTGCTGTTGAAAAAAAAGGCACTTTTCAGATGAGAAAGGGCATTTTTCATTAAGAGAACAGGTATTTACCTAATTTTTCTAAAAAGGGCAGGGCGCATACACAGTTTTCCAAAAAGGGACAGGGTGCCGCGCCCTTTGAAAAATGCAAAACAGTAACACTACTTGAAGGTGGTCCTCCTTTTCCCTCATTGTTCATCCCTTTTTAATAATGATATGGCCATGGGGTCTTTGGAGGTGAGAAAAAGACAATTTCAACCATTAAAGTTATTCTGAAGGGCTAGAGAGGTTAATAGCTCAAAAACTTGAATATTTGCAGCAAGAAAGTTGATTATATCCACAGAAGGTAAATCCCCGTCTAGTGTTGAGAAGATAAAATGCGGAGAGGGCAGCTGAATGGAAGATGACGGGCGGGGAGACGGGAGATATATTTGGAATCCAGAGGTCATTTTACATCAGAATCGACAGAAATTGTGACACGGCTTGATGAAAAAAAACTTTTTGCAGCACAGTGAAATAAGAAATAAATGCCAGTCATGAAGACACAAGAAGAACAATACCTTAAAAGATGGATAATATTCCAGTATTCAGAGATAGTGTGCAGAAAAAAATAATCAGGTCTGAGCAAATGATATAACATATTAATTTTTTTTTAAAAATAAATAAAAATTCTAAGTGGTAAAAGAATTTACTAATAGAATGGGAAAATAAAGTAAATTATTGAAAGCAAAACAGTCTCAAAACTATATAATTAGCTTGCTGAGAATTGCCCTTCGGCGCCTTTTCTTTGGTACCTCGTTGGGATATCTCTTGCCAATTTTAGTATAATTGTCTTGATTCAGTAGCATATATCTTTTATCATGCAGCCCATTAAAACTTTTTTTCTTGTTAATAGTTAAATCCAGTGTACTATCATACATAGTTCATATACAGATCATTGCAATTTTCTATTGTTTAGCAAAATCTATGCCAAAAGCTATCAGTTATATCATGCAAAATTTTTAGATATGCTACTTATCAAAGAGTAAGTTTCAGATATGGTACTTATCAAACAGTAACAGAAAGGGAATTATTTCTGGTTGTATGTAGTATCAGTTTTGTAAGGAAAAGGTTAATCAAGGTGGTAGCTCGGAAAGGGTTTACTGTACAAGATGAATTTAGAAAATTGAATGTTTAAGCTTCGCTCATCACTTAATTAACAAACAATAATGCATTATTTCATCAACGTTAAAATTTTATACTTGTTAAGTGGTTTATCAAAATAGGATTTCAATTGTGAAACATTGTAAGATAGTCCAACCTTACTGCTGATATACACCAAGCAAGAAAATACATAGAGTTCAACAAAAGTCTCTTACCTGTTGTGTTCCACCAGAATAATAGTCAAATGGTGGCGTTTGAGTGACAGGAGAGGAGGGCACATCAGTAGTCTCGTTCTCTTCATGGCTCGGTATACTATTTTCCATCTGGAAATTGCTCTGATTGCCATATAAACCCATTTCATTTTGGTAATAATTCACACTTTCTTGCTGATCTAATGCAAAAATTTACAGATAATCAGGTTTCAAAGAATTATTGGTATTATTATTGACAGCAAGAACTTCAAAGTAGAATGTTGCTCATTTGAATACGGTAAAGTAGTTGGAAAATATCAAATTCGACAGACCATCTCAAGATATAAATGAGATATTTGTACTTTACTTCATCAAGTTTTTTCGCTCACTTAATGCACACGTAATTTTATTATATGCATTATGTAAAAACTTGACTGAAAATGTTTTCTAATGGTGGTAAATGTATTTATCTCCTCAAAAAACAACCCTTTTGTAAAAAGTTGCCCGCCAAGAAAACCTTAAACTCTTATCCGCAAAAAAGAACCCTTTCATGGAAATATCCTCGGCGGTAAAAATTTATGACATCCAATTTGCCCGTCTTGTATCTTCTTCTCCAAAAAAAAAAATCCCTCGTCCGCAAAAAAATTTTTTCAATGCAGTTTGGCGGGAAGCTTTTTGTTCACCAAGCAACAACCTCTCTTTGCAAAGCTTCCCGCCAAACAGTATTGAAATTTTTTTACACGGACGAGCCAGAGGGTCATAAGCCAGAGGGTCAACTCTCAAGCCATTTTATAGACTAGCGCACCACGGGGAAAAACATGAACTAAATTACAAGAGTTCGTATTGAAGTTTAATTCATGTCTCCTCTACAACGATATTATCTTTGTTTTGAAAGGAAATTGCATATTTCTTCAGAATCGGTTCGCTCATTTGCAGATTTGCGTAGTTCTTTCAGATTGAATCATTTTTGCACTTTCATTATTTCTGTTCGTCATTTGCTGGAATATTTTTCAACGCTAAAGTTTATTTACAGTATTTAGAAAGGATTACTTTTTAAAATAATATCTTAACTTAAGAATTTCTTGATACCAAATATATTTAACTGAACTTATTTAGAACATGTTCTACATTTTCATTTTTGTCCGTTGAAAATTAATGCTTAATTTATTTATCCTTTTTATATTGGCCTTTGTTTAACAGGATATATTTTATTGATTTTTATAATTGTGCACCATGTCTTACTACATAGAGAGTTTAAATAAAGATTTTTTATGTATATTGTTTATTGTTTTATGATTAAACTTCTGCTACAATTTTTGGTTTTTCCGATTCAGGGGGTTGGCGATAGTTTTTTTTTTTTTTTTTTTTTTTCTAAATCAATTTTTGTTTTGTTTGTGGAGTTTGTTTTTGCGAAAAATATTTAAACATCGCCAACGGCAAAACTAAAAATGATATAGTAGATTGATTTGGCTAAAACAAAAATAATAATAACCGAACGTAGTTTTTGACTACATAGGAATTAACATTAAGATGTGTCTCTGGTTTATGATTACTCTGTGGATCAGTAACTGTTAGATTTTTCAGATAATATTTACTAAACTTTGTCTGATGAATTTATCAATCCCACTACTTTAATTTGTGGCAATTAAAATTTCATATTTTGAAATAAATTCATTTCTCTGATTTGATTTCAAAATGTATGTTTATGTATAAAGCTACTAATACACTTTATTTTTTACTTTTTGTATCACAATTTACTCTTTTGATTGGTTTAAAAAAACATTTATGAAATAACATTTATATTTTTGAATTCAGGCTCAGAAAGAATGTACTGTTATCTATGAGTAAAAAAACGTTATGTAACAGATTTGATGATGTAATAAAGATAAATATGCCATGGGATATAAATATAGATCAATAAATATAGGTTATTAGTGATAGATTGAAATAATTGTATACCTAAGTCAAGGTAGGTATACATCTTTGGAAAAAGACATAGGCTGAAATAAGTTTTTTATCAGCTCAAAACTGACTTAAAAGGTCACCTTCGGCATCTTGCTTGAGAGAAAAAACGTTGCGCCGAGGGCACCGCTATTTTAACCCTCTGCACAGGCAACGCCGCTGCAGGTACCGCTAGTATATACATATTTCAACTTTTCAGAGCTTTCTTTTAGTAGATCAATATTTTCTTGGTTTCGGTTAACAAATTGCGTGAATTCCAAGCATCAGAGCTCACTAGCAGCACTGAAATACTGCTGCAAAAAACGAAGCAACCAATGGATGCATTTTAAAATTGATACTGCTCTCATGAATGCGTATAAATTTGAATAATTTATTTGAATTTGTTTTTAGTTGAGTCTAACTTTAATGATTTAAATACTTATATAAATTTTATAATTTTGTTAAAACTGTAAGGTTACTTCTGAGGTTGCAACCTATCGGGCCGGGGACCGTAGCATTTTGTCAGCTCTGCCACCCTATAGTTACGCCACTGACCTCCCCCCGTATCTGTACCCGGTTAGGAATCATGATATTCAAATACATACTTTAACTTGCAGAGTAAAATGTATTGCCTTTTAAAAACCTCGTGATAAATTTTTCTTTAGTAAATAAACATTCTTTAAATATTTTAATTAAAAACTAATGCACATACTTGTAGGGACGTTTCCATTGCTTGGCATCACATTAGGAGGTTGTTGATTCCAGCTATTATGCTGATAATAATTTAAATGATTCATAGAGCCCGACATTTCATTCTGTAAACTTTGTCCAGACACATTTTGATATGAAACATCTACAAATATTAGAAAAAATAATATTTTCTAATAGAAAGCATGTTACAATAAGTTCTGAAGTAAGCACAAATTGATTATAAATTTCTCTAACTGAAAATGTACAAAAACTTAGCTTAAAACCCAAAAAAGAATGAATGGTGCATTTTGATTTAGAAACCATACGCAAAGAAATTGCAAATTTGGAAATTTCATGAACTTCTCAGTTAATTTGAATAAATGCAAATGACATTAGACATTCAAATGTATATTTATCTAATTTATACTGAATTTTAACTTTGAGTTCGAAAAAATTAAAAATGATTTTGCACATAATATAAAAAATTGATTTCTCTGTTCAGATGCAGTAACAAATAATGCATTTATATTCAAGTAAAAAATTGAAAATTTTATAAAACAAAATGCCAAAACAACGTTTTGCTTTAAAATTATTTTCTGAAAATAGAACTATTTAAGTGCAATCTTAAAAACAACTATAAAAATTATAGCAAATTTGTTCATTTTTGAAAAATAACACTGGTCAACAATTGTTTTGCCCCAAGAATGAATTTCACTTTTCCTGAAGTAGTTTTTTAAGAGGAATCCATATCTGGCATCAGTATTTTTCCATCACGTACAGTTTTTTAGTTATGAGGAAGAAAATGTTCGATTTTTAAGTTTTTCAGTGTTTTCCGATCATGCAGAATTGTTTTTATTGAGATAAAGTACACAAAAGAGCTTGAATGTCAACCGTTAAATCAGTGGTCACTTTATTTTGCTGGGAAAACCTTAGTGGAGTGCCGCAAACAGCGCCGACAGACCCCCGAACTGAAGTGCGTATCAAATTACTGCACAGGGTGCGGGTCTCGGTAGGAATTTTGCGAGAATTGGGATACAAAGGCAAATAGGCAAAAGATTGATACTGTACGACAGGTTTAATGAGCACGAGCTACTATTTTTTATCATAGAAGTCTCCTGTTGTGTGTGAAAATACCCCCTGAAAACATGGGAGTTGTATAACCGATGAACATGGAGAGCGGTTCCATCAGGACATTTCAGTTATCGAAAAGAGATTTCAAGGGAAGTGGAGTGCAACTATGTTAGCAGATTACTGCTGGACGTTAAAAAGGGGCATTCCTGAGGCAAAGTATGCCAGAACATGTCAAAATGAACCCTTTTAAGGTGAATAGAAAAATACTTGGTTTTTTGGCGGAAATGCTTCCAATGTAAAAATTACAATGCCCTTAAAAAAGACGGGGGGGGGGGGGGGTCCTAAGGACTTTATTGACTGATCTTAGAAGTATTTTGAAAGCAGAATTCGAAAATGAAAACCCTTTTCCTTATCACTTTAGAATTTTTGCTTGTAAGGTACTGCAATAATCAGGGTAAATGTTATTAATGTCAACTATTACAGCACCTTGCACGGAAAATCCTTACGTGATAGAGAAAAATGGTTTTCATTTTCGAGTTCAGCGTGAAAAATACTTCTAAGATCAGTTAACAAAGTCTTTGGGGCAGAAAAAAAGCCTTTTTTTGTAGACCAGTGTAATTTATCGTGTAAAAAGTAAACTAGCTTGCAGTTCTTGACAAGAATTTCGACTACTGTACAGGTCTGAGAGAGCCCATCCACAGGATTTCATTAAACACATTACTATTATTATTTGAGGTGCAAATAAATAAAAACTAATCTTCTTTGCCAAATATTTTTCAAGCAAACACACACAAAAAAAACTTAGAAAAATATTAAACGATAAAAAAAACCTTAGTAAAGTGCAAAACTGCAAAAAAGTACATACATATTTTAGAATTAAAGTAATTATTTTTATTGCAGAATCAAAAGTTATTTCAACACTGAGAAAGGTTTTTTCATTAGTCTCGAAATAAGAAGTGCATGCTTTAATAATGTTGTGTTAATCATTTATCTTTTCTGCATACAGAAAAATGTATTATTATTATTTTAAACAAACTTACTATCCACAGGAGCTTGTGGCTGCAACTGTGGTTCATTACTGTAAGACTGAGAAATGTCCTGCTGTTGGTGATCTGATTGTTGTTGTAAATCTAGTCCTTGTATAAGGTTCTGAAAGAAATTTTGACAGCATAAAATTTCCTCCCTTCTATTTTATATAAGTTCTTAAAAAACATAAGACCAAAAACTATCATCTCACATACATAACTTAATTTTTAAAAAATTCTAATTTTTTTTTAAAAATTAAATCGAGGTACTGATTTAAAATTTTTAGCATTAAAACCTAGAATAGATAATCAACACATTTGATACACATGTAAATAAAAATTGCTTTTATTTACTTCTATTAAAACATTATACCTGTCAGAAATATTAATTACTAATGTATAAAAATATCATGATTTGCCTAGTGCATAAGATCTAATCTCCATAACATGAAAATAAAAGTTGGTAAATTAACTAAAGTTTCAAAAGTTCGGAAAAGTCTCTCCTTTATCTCCCGATCACGTCATGGCCTGCTTGGGACTTCTTTCCTCTATACTAGTGTTTCAAAGTCAGGGCCACCCCCTCTACACTAGTGCAGAGACGCCACTCTAATCTTAAGGTTTTCAGTAGTAACCTGAATGATTTTCAGTAGTTTTCAGCACTTATCAGTAGTTTATAATACCGGAGAAACATGGATGCAAAAACTACTCAATATTCAACCTAAAAGCAAAATATTTGCCTCAGCTGAACCATGGTGGCAACAGAATCCAAGAAAAAAAAAACCCTGATAACTCCCTGATTGGGCTCCAAAAATTTCCCTGACGTTATAATTAAATTGTGAGTTACACAGCGTCATTGCCATGTGTAATGACAGTTTCACAGTGGTGAAACCAGAAAAAATATTTAGGGAGGGTGACTGAACTTTGTGCAATTCCCTTTTTTTCAGTGAAGGCTCAGGGGTGATAGTAGTAAGGATTTGCATTTCCTGAACTTTCAAAACAATTTCCTGAACCTCAAATTTTTTTCATAGGTACTGTATTTTCTGGCATATAAGACGAAATATAATTTATCTAGTTAAAATTTATGAAAACTACTTGATTCAGACAGAAATGGAAAAAGTACTTATTTTAACAGGGGTCGCAATGGAAAATCCATAAAATATAGGACAACAGGAAAATGGTGCAAAGAGGGGAAACTATTTTAATAAATGCGTGGATTATTAAAAAAAATACAATTTCCTCTAAAAAATCATCAAAATGATGAAGAAAACATTACGAAAATTATTTATTGCATTTAATAAGACTGCAACAAATTAAAACCCAAAAGCTCTTTTTTTATTGATTCAGAATAAAGGCAACAATTAACAATCTAACAGCAAACACGAACCCTTTACGAAAATCGCGATCGCAGAAATGAAACTCCACATCATAGCTACAAATTTCCAATTGGAATTACAATTCATCCCCCTTTTAAAAACATTTATGCCTAAAAATTCGCGGCAAAAAACGTTCCCGATTTATCTCCGAAAGGTCGACTTACACGCGGGTTTTTGTTTATTTGTCTGAAAGTTGGGGGTTCTGCTTACATGCGAATCGACTTACATGCAAGTATATACGGTAAGATATTGATAAAAAAATAAAAAGGAATTTTATTTACTTACTTTATAATTAAATTTTAAAAAGTGTTAAAATAGAAAAAATACGATTCATATACAGGATACAGAAAGATCGGGTAAAGAAAAGAACGCATACGTTTTCTTGCATGCACATGGAAAGGCCCACGATATTTTAAAGAATTGCACAAATCAATTAAGAAATATGCATTGCTTCAATTAAAAGCAAAAAACCAAAATGAGGGTGGAAAATTTAGGGTCAAGAAGCAAAATAAAATTTCCGGAACTTCGGCAAAAAATTCCTGAAATTTCCGGTTTTCCAGAACTCTACCACTCCTGGAGGAGAAAATAACTTAATTTTCTACGTAATATAATCTGCAACTGCTGAAAGTTTTAAATCTAAAGTTTTTTTTTTTAAGAATGAAGTCAATAACCAAACGAGTAAACGTTGTATGCAAGGAAGAATACAATAAGCTAATGCTAAAAGCATCTGTAGTGTCGTGTCGTGCAAGTAAGCGAAAAAATACGAACTTTGCCCGAACTCTCTCCTCGCCGAAGAACAGGGTTGCTGTAAATATTGCTCCACGGTGGGAGAAATTCCGGTTAGAACTGGAATTCTGAGCTTTCTACCGTCACCAATCTCCTATTGTTCATCGCCAATCTCCTATTGTTCGCAGCTCTAAACTACCACAAATCGTCAGTAAGCGCTCGTTTTGGCGACTGTTGCGGAATCTTTTTTTATATGCGCGCCAAGCGCAAAAAGTTGAACTCGGCTAAAATATTTTATTTTCCGTAGAAAAAAGCGCTTTCTGTAATCCGTAGTCAACTTCAAATTTTTGTATTTTTCCGTAGATACTAAGGAGAATCCATAGCGTTCGGCATCTCTGCTAGTGTTTCAAAGTCAGTCCACCCCCCCCCCCCCCCTCGAAAAAAAATTCTGGCTATGGCCTTGCTTTCAGGGAAGGAACTTTACTCTTCCACCTTCTGGTTTTGGACTTCTTAAGGATCAATGGTCTTATTGGTCTTGTCTGACTCCGTCCGACAGACAGAGGATAAGTCACAATAACTAAAGTTTCATAAAAATTTTACATGGCAAGAAATTTTTAAGAAGGTTTACATCAATATGAAAACACAACCTGTTCATTAATTTAACAATTAATTTTTAATAACACTCATTACAAGTTCTATTCCAGTTTATCATCACAATTTTGAAAATTCTCTTAAAATATGAATTTTTTTCCCACATATATATTTTTTTAAATCATGATTTTATTCCAACCCTGCAGTAAGAACTGAAAACAAATGTTAGAAGGGAAAAAACTTATACATACATTGTAATTTTGAACTAAAACAGCAAGATTTCTCAGCCATTCTGGATCCTCCTGATCTTCCAATTCTCCCTGACCCCTCATAAAATAAGGATCATGGTATTTCAGCTGTGTTCCCAACTAAAGAGAAAATTTAAATGTTATCGAAGGAAAGAAAGAAAAATCTTCTACACAAAATATTGCGCCAAAATGTCAAATGATACAAAAAAAAAAACTCAAACAGAATAGGAAGCATTCAGCAACAAATGAATACAGCCAAAAAATGGACAATAACGGAAATGAGCAATGAATGAATAACATTTTAAATCTCGATCAAATTTATAATATTCAAAATACTAAAGTGCTGCATCAGTAGTATCAAAATAAATAACACAATAAGAGTTAGTATCAAGCTGGCCGTTGATCTTGGGTTTTCAGTGCTGGATAACTGCATAATACAACATTTAAAAAAATCTTCACTTAAAAATGAAAAGTTTATCAGTATGCCGAGTTTAGGTACCTTCCAAATATTATTCTATCTATCACTTTTTAAGTCTAATATATGTATATATATATAAATATATATGCAAGGATACATGCATGGATGAGGAAAGGGGAGAACCAACAGGATTGACCCCCCCCCCCCCCCCCCCCGAAGGCATTGAATATCCAGAGTCTGACCATTTTTTAAAAATATTTCGTACCTGATCCAGCCAACACGCAAAAGGTCTGGTTACATGGCAGGTCAAATTTGATTTTCAAAACTTGATCAATTATTATGCTTTGAAAATACATGTGAATTAAACTCACTACATATTTGGAAACATTGGGATATTTGAAATATGCGTAGAATTAACTGGTTTTAAACACTTGAATTAGGTATCTGGAACAGATTTCCAAAGTCTGTCATAAATGCTTTTTCAATCATTTGGTAAAAATTAGTTACCTAGCAAAAACTTTATATCTTGTGGGGGGGGGGGGGGAGCGCAAGATGAGTTTACAGAAAGTTAAAAATACATAAGAAATAGTAACCCAGTATGAAGCTAACTACAAAAATATTGAAAGAACTAACATTTAAGAAGATTTAATAATTTTGTCAGGATCTATTTTTGTGGTCATGAGTTTTGTGAATTATCTCTTTCCAAAAGCAAAGCTGCAGTAAATGAATTCCAACAGCTTTCTTCAACATGGAAACAATTTCCTTTTATATCATTTTCTGAGATGTTCTATTAACTTTATAGATGTTACAACCTTAATCACCCTTGAAAAGATTATTTAAAAGAAACATAAATTTGTATATATACATCAGTAGCGTCATTATGGGGGAAGGGAGGATCCTCCCTGGGTGACACCCTTTTGGGAGATGTTGGAGCGACACCTAAAATGAGTTAAAGATCTTTACATATACTTGAGTTATACAATTTTATTTGTGCTATTTCAAGGTATCATAAATAAAGATTAATGTAATCTTTCTGAAAGTTACACCAAATAAATAGAATGAATTTTTTTAAAATTTCAGGTATTTTTTTTTTCACTACTGAAAATAATATAAACTACAAAACTACAAGTTTATTTAACACATTTGGGGGGGGGGGGGACACAACAAATAACCACTAGAATGACGCCTATGCTAGGAACGCCATTGATCCTGAAACTTGTAAACTATTTTTAAAAAGAAAAAGATAAAGTTACAAGAACATACTTTTAAAACTTCAGTGATTAAATCCAAAGGAAATAAACTTGGATGAGTATGGAAATTTCCAGAAATAACTTCCAAATAATGAAGACCCTAGCAATAAATAAATAAAAATATATAATTAATGACATATTATATGCATTGACTAAAAATAAGTACATTAAACAAGTTTGTAGCATACATAGTGACCCACAATTATCTATGCGGGTGAAAAGGGAGCCAATTGCCTTTGAAAACAGAGATTTTTAAACCCTTATCTCGTTCATGTTGTAACTTAATTGTGAAATAACAAATTCACTTTACACAACAACTAAACTACACTATAACTAACTTTTTACACTATGACTAAGATAGAACATATATTGTAACGAAGCAAAAAATACTACCTCTTCCAAAAGTCCATGTTCAATCAATCTCAAGGCATAGAGAAATTTGTACATCTATTAGGAAGATAAAAAAAATAGTTTATTAGTATTAAATTCTTTAATTTCAACGTGATTGGAGAATTGCATTTTCTAAAAACAAAAAGCAAAAAGAGTTTTTACCTGCAAATGTGTTAACATATAACCTGGGGTTGCTAGTGACTGTGCATACTCATAAATTTCAGTAAATTGAATAGCTTCATTTGTTGCAAATTCTTCAAATGGCAACCTATTAATTAGATAAAAAAAGCAAATTTTTACTTTTCATTTACGTGCAGAAGCAATGTATTAAAAAAACATAAGAAAAAAATTCATGTAGTTAACTTTTGCATTTTGAGAAAAAGCATTAAAGCATGTGAATACGTGTCACATTAAAAGTGAAAACTGTACTTGGAAAACTAGTTAACTTGTTTGAATAATATAGTAATATTAATAGTTCTCCCTTCCTAGAAGACAAATAATGATAATAAAATGAAGCAAAACAAAAATCTTTAAAATATATTTATCTGAATGTAATAATGGTTTTAGAATTAATTACCAATATAAAGAGGGAGACTACAAAACGGAGCCATTTTGAAAGCATTTGATACGTTTACAAAATTAGAGCTAATTTATCGTTATTATTATTATTTTAATTTGAAATGTTTAAAATCATTCATGTTTGTTAACTTGAACATGCCAAAAACTTCCCATTTCTGGCTTATTTTTATCTATCTACATTTTTATATGCCATATGTCATGCATACTATTGGCGTTTTGCTATAATTTTGAAGCAATCTTTAAGCATCTGCTTTTGGTTCGTGATATTTGACTTTATCGGTTTGTGATACTATCTCATTTTGCACCCCGGCAAGAAAAGTGACACAATTTGAAAACAAAACACCTTTGCATAACAGGATTTGTTGTTTCTCCAGTTCCCATATTCTTCTGTCAAAAATTGACATACAAGTCTATATAATATACAGAGCTATCAGTCACTTTTCAATGGAAGGACATGGAAATTGGAAAAAAAAACCCGTTTTGGAAAGGCGTTTTGTTTTTGAATTGCAACACTTTTCTTGTCAGGGTGCGATTTATACACAATAAAAAACATCGAGCAAAAATACATAGCATATAGTACAACAATTAGATGTAATGTGCTATCTACGAATTATACACCTCTGCAGATTAATTAGGATGTCTTTTTTTAGCATTCCAAAGCATGATACCTGCTGATTATATGTCATGCTGATTATAGTCTGAAAAATATGGTATTAATACTACATCAAAAATTACCTGTGATCAGAACTAAGCAGAACTAATTTGCTACTTTTCAGCTCAAATGTTCCAAATTCTACTTGAGCCATAATATAACAAAAATGAGCTGCTGGAAGGCATCCTCTGCTTGCTGGAAATAAATCACTTATTGTGAGTAATCGTTTAATTTAAAAATAAAAATATGATTAAAAAAAATCACTTAAAAAGAGAAAGATACCTCCTTTAAATAAGTATATAGTGATAAATAAAAATTATAATTAAAAATAAGAAATTGTAAGCAATATAAAAATACATTAAATATAAGATTCATTTTTATGTACTTCTGGCACAGCATGAAATTAAAATCAAAACATTTAAACATATACCTAAGGTATCACCAAGCGTCGTTATGCTTCGCGAATCAACATCAGGATGACTTGAAGGATTCGACAAAATCATGGCTAAATGAGGCCGCCAGTCACCCCATTTCTTATCAGCAACAAACTGAAAGTAATAAAAATTAAGAGTGTTTCACTAAACAATGAATAGTCTTTAACACATCTGAAACTTTGTTGTTTGCATAATGCTATTGCTCTAGATGCTGTCAACAGTAACTGTTCTAGACCATCATGTATTTTGCTGTAATTGACAAAACGAGTCTAGACAGCTAAAGATCTTATGCTTATTTTAAAAGTTCAACCATTGTCAATGAAAAATGAAAATTCAATAATATGAACATAATAAATGCAATCAGTTAAAATATTATCTTATTAATTTACTGAAGGTAGTCAGTGAAATATGAACTAAAACTCCCATTTTTGTTTGAATAGCAAAAGCATCAGAGATCATACAATGGATGATCACAATAGTACCAAAAACACTGCAAGATACAAAGCAAACAGTAAAAGAATATAAAATTCGCCAAATGTTAAAACATAATCTTCAGCTATCTATTTAGTCAAAAAGCTATTGTTATCTATGATGGCACCAAATAATATACAAAATCAAGGCATCTATCTTCTGAGAGATCAACTAAAACAAACCAACACTAACCAATCATTGTCACAGTACAAATAACATTATTAAGAAAAAGGATAAGCAGTAAAACCTCTCTAAATCAGCAACCTTTTGTTCTATCAAAAATCTGTTATTAATTTGTTTTTTTTTTTTTTTTCAAAAGTCAAGCACCTATGTGACGATAAAGTTCTAATAATTTATTTTGAATTTCAAGTATAAAAACATATTGAGGTAAAAATTTTCATAGAAAATCAGCTAGATAGAACAAGCATGAGTAAAAATTCCTCATTGGGAAGAGAGGAAGGTCCATGATGAGAACATATTCTGATACCCATAAATAAAAAGCAATTCAAAGTTGAATCTAACATTAAAGACACATTCAAGAACACTTGAACTTACTTTCGTGACAACATGTGTCTTTGAAAATCATAAAAAACAACTACTTTTAAAATAAGAGTTCAATTTTTGAGAGTCGAAGCAGAAGGTTTGTTCCTTAGAACTATCCCCTTTCTTATACAACTTATAGTACTGTAAGTAAGCAATGTAAAATGTTTAAGAGTTTTAATGATAATTCAAAGTCTTTTAATTAATTATATGAATTGAACTCAAGGTTATAAAAGAGATAATTAAAGCAGAAAGTGGAATTTTTGTGCGAAGAAAATGTTGCATTCTTCAAGAAAATTCATGATAATGGTTTATCAATGGATCAAACGTTACAACTGAGCCTGGATAAGTTTTTTTTCTATAAAATTTTAGCTATCACAAGTTGTAGCTGTTCTGAAGAGTATTGTGATAACTATTTAATACTCAGATTTATAAAATATCTCCTTTTTTAAATAACTTCAAACAGATTTATATACATATATATATGCATATAATTAAATAGTAAATTAAAGAGCATTTTAAACAAGATAATCTTTCAATCAATATCAGTACCTTATCAGAAGCTTGCTAAAAACTAACTTACTGTGACAGCAGAAGGTTGCCTTCCGGACATTAGCTGATACAATGTTTGAAGTGGATCATTCAGAGCAAGAGAATTAGCAAATCTTGTCATGACACTTGCGTAAGTCCTGAGATCCATTTTAGAAGCTAAAAATAAGGCATGTCCCCACAAACCATGTTTCATGGCCCACTCCAAAGCATCCTGAAAGAATATTACAC
This sequence comes from Octonoba sinensis, assembly GCA_038502835.1. Lineage (NCBI taxonomy): Eukaryota > Metazoa > Arthropoda > Arachnida > Araneae > Uloboridae > Octonoba > Octonoba sinensis. The sequence goes on along the minus strand of CM076605.1, from coordinate 82,303,392 downwards.
AAATAAATAAATAATGATGAAATATAAAGCATACTGAAATTTCTCCAGAATTACAATTTCATCATTCATAGCATCAGTAAAAAAAAAAAAAGATAACAGTAAGACTCAGAAATTCAAGATGAGGGACATGAATTAAATGTAAATCAATTTCATCACAAGCCAAAAGCTAGATTTTGCTAGTTTGTGCTTTTCTATTAGACCTAAGTGAGCTAACAGTAAGCAGTTGTCAAAAATTGAATATAAGAGAACAATATGGAATGCACGAAAAGATGTAAAAGGAATTATGTACACATGCTTTAGATACAAGGAACTCCTTTATAAACCCAAAATTTATGATCTTCAGAATAGTAATCCAAGTGATGCAATTTATATTGCTTTTTTTTTTTTTGTAAAATAAATTGCATCACAACATTGCATCATTATGTACATCACAATGTTGCTTTCTCACATTCAGCTTTGAGAAAGATATGCTTCAAAGTATGCACAGATTACGTAAAATATACTATGAGCAGCTTTTTAAATGCTATATTTTTTACATACTGAGTAAATACTAAAGCCTTGTAAACATCAATTATAATGCGGGGGAAAATTCTCTTCTAAAAGTTTTGATTTATTTAAGCATACAAAATTTAATAAAATTATTTAAGCATAAATTATGATGCTACTCATGTAACCAGAAAAAATAAATATATTGTCAGCAATGCTAGGCTCAGTGAACTGGAATTTTATTTAAAATAAGCAGCAAAAAGTCATAAAAATTTATTAAAAAAAGTTATTTTTGAGCATTGGTTAAAAAATTTTACCTTTTTGTGGCCGAACAAGAGAAATTCACGGAACTTGCGAGTGATCTTGTCCACGTCTACATTCCTAGAGGTATTGAGGATATTTTTATCATTAAGAACCACTATTCCTTCATCAGGAGAAGATGCATCACCAGCGTGTGACTGACTAGAAGAATCGTTGACATCTGCAGGAGAATTATCCCCTTGGGGCGTTTCAATAGCTTGTTTCAGTGGAACAGAAATAGGGCGAAGCACTTCATGATCTTTCAGCAAAAGTTCAGCAATATCACTTCCAGCTACTGACTAAATAATAAGAACAAAAAAAAAGTTAAAACAAAAATGGGTAAATTCATTTTACTAGAACAGTTCAAACAAATGTTCAAACACTTTGTTACATACAATGTTTCAAAGATAATTTTCGTAAAAGCAAAACTTTTTCCTATACCATACTTAATTATGCATACAACTATTTCTCGATGAGCTGTTAAATCTCAAGACCAACTGTTACAGTCCTAAAAAAAATAGTATGAGCTTACTGTTTGTTTATGAGATAGTTTGACTAATTTAAAGTTTTTTTTTTTCTTTTGAGCTTGAAAAATCATAAAAACTTTCCACTGTCTTTCAATATGTTTAGGGACAATATGGTAAGGTACAATTTTGCAATACAATCTTCAATGAAACATTTTACCTTATTATGCTGATAGTGATATGCATGAAAGCTCGCTCTTGACAAGGACAAAGAAAGCTTCCCCCCTCCCCCCCCCCCAAAAAAAAAAATATAAATTGCTTTTCAAGTACAAAAAGGGGGAACAAAAAATTTGAAACAATGAAAGAAACATGAGTCACGAATAATTATGAAGTGAATAATAAAATAAATAAGATAACCAATTAACACAAAAGGTCATTTTTAAGAAGGTAGATTTACCGTAAGTTATAACTTTTCCATTAAATAGAAATAGTTATTGATAACAGCTGTGCAGAAAAAAGAAAAATACTGCAGAGCTAAATATGTCTATTAAAATTATTCCTACATTATGTTGTGATGATATTTTTTACTTTGGATTCATAATTGATAAATGTCCTGTATTAAGACATAATAGGATGAATGCTTAATGCAGGTAAAAACATCATATAGGAGTCAAATCAAAATTTGTGAACAAAAGGATGTAATGAAAACTTACTCCATTTTGCCTTAACAAGAGTACCATCAACTCCCACAACAAAACGTGAGAATCCCGATCAACTACATCTTTTGATTTGAGGGACTTGATTTTTTGGGAACAAAATTCAATGACATCATTCTTATGAGTTAAACCTCTGTGAAATAAAACAATTTCATCTTAATATTATTAAGTACACACAAAGTTTAAAAAAATTGCAGACAGTGTAACATTCACACACAGAAAAATATATTTATAAAGAAATATATGTGGGAAAAAGGACCATAAAACACATAAAACATAAATATTTAACTAAAATATTGGAAAAGTAAGTACATAAGTTAAATATTCAAGTTAATTCTGTCATTTTTAATGCTATAAAATGTCATCGCAGACCCGTTGGAGAACTTCGAAAATTTGTTTTTTAAAGTTATATCTGGACCTGACATTCCAATAAAATAATGTTAATTGAGCTTCTTTTTTTTTAAAACTTTTTTATGCATACTTATTCAAATTAAAATTACTTTTCATAAACTTTTTTACCTAATTAAGGGACCTTGATAATCCTTCAATTCTTGATATGATTCTTCCTCCTCCACAAACATCTATGGGGAGAAAAATGTTTCATGAAAATCATGAATGAAACTTAGTTTTAATGCATAAAATAATCAAACTATAAGGCAGAAATTTTAAAAATTTGATTTGCCAAATTTTGTAGATATAAATGCACTAATAATTAAATTAGCTTCTGATCAAACCATGGGAAATGGAACTCTCCAGAATTTATTGAAAAACATAAACTGAAAACTAAATTATTTTATTACAAAATGTTATACTAGAATGTAATACAAAAACATATGGGAAATATTTTGACAAAAAGTAAAAAGTAATATCTATATCTGAAATATAAAATTGGTATTGAAAGAGAAAATACTAGAAAATATATGCAATTTCTTTCCACTACACATATAGTTTAAAAATATACTTTAAAAGCACAATGAATAACTTTTTGGAGTATTTCCTCATATACCTAAAAAACAATTAATTTCTTAAAGTTCTTTGAATGTTACCACACTTTTGAACATCAACTACCATATTTTACAGATCCTCAATTTTACGTAGTTTTTCTGACAAATAATATTTATAACATTTATCATTAGATTGCAATGCCAAAAACTCGCACAAAAAGAGGGGAAAAGAAAAGATGGAAAAGGGGAGGAGGAAAAGTATTCCCTCTGTTTTCTTTTTTTTTTGGTTGATAAAACCAAACTGATCTTAAATCTTAGTAAACTATCATCTGCACTTTCAACCGTTTCTCCCTAAAGTCTGGCTGGTAGTTTCAATTAAGCACTGGACATTAGTGTAAGATGCACTTTAATAGATTAGACAATTTTTCAAACAAAAAGTGCCATAAAACATGGCAAATTGTTACGTTGTGAATCGAGTTTCAAGATGTTTTTCCCATGCAAATGAGGGAAGCAAATCGGCGATGACGTTTTTCACGCCTATTTGTTTGCTTTCCTACGTGACGTCAAGTATGGCTGCAGTACTGCAATTCTTTTTTGATTGATATAAGCTTGTACTCTTGTGCTCGTTGAGAAAAGGATGATGATAATTTTGGGCTGGTTTGTTTTCTGTCTTTGTGTTTTTAAGTTAGTTATTTAAAGTATAAATAAATGTTATGTTTTTATCAAAGAATGTTGCTTTCATTGTGTAGAATTATAACACAAATTAGTAAAAGCCTTTTCCTTTGATATTTAAAGTGCTCAAGTTCTTTTCACAGCAAATCATGCCTTGTGAGTCAACTAAATAAATTAAAACTTACTGTAATCTGAATCAATTACCTGCAAACTTTGAATTCTAACTGCAGAAGGAGCAGCAAGAGTAGCTTGGCTTGGAATAGCAGTTATCAATAGTCCATTAGGTGTGAAACAAGCAATAGGATGTGCATAAGAAAATTTTACTGGAGTTAAGCGAGCCGAAGATGTTGAAGATTGATCTATTAAAAAAGAGTATTAATGTTTCCATGAATGTTATTCCTATTAATATTACAAAAAAGTTACAAAATGTTTATTTGATTCACTTGTTATACAAAGTTTTTTATGAGCATAGAAAAGTAAGTAATACACAGTTGAACGTGATCACGATACTTCCAGCTTCTTATAAAACTTTAACTCTTCAAATGTAGAAATGGGGGCGGGGGGGGGGGGGGGTGACAAAATTTAAAATTACAGAAAATGTTTCATTTTTAATTAAAATTGTGGCTATCCGTTAATATATATACTACGTAAATGTTGCACCATAAAACAATGGTTAAATTAACTAAACATGCCATATATACTCAATTCCAAGTTACACTTTAGTATTAATATAAAATATAAATATGTTTTAGAAACTTAATCAAACCAAGCAAAGAAAAAGAAAATAGAAAAAGCAATGCACCCAAATGAAGTTAGCAATATTAAGGAAATTGTTTTTGGAAACAATACTTTTAACATCAATGAAAATAACGATCGAAAATTAAACTTTTTTCATTTGCTGTGTTCTGTTATACTTTTGAAGTATGTGGGTAAGAATTTATAGAGTTTTTTTTCTTTCTAATGGAGCTGTGTATGTGGTCGTTAACCCTTTGCAGACCTAGTGCATTCCCCAGAAACTGGCATCCATTCTTTCAAGTAGCACCACTATTAGCAGATGCCATTGTCACCATGAGAATTTAGACTAATTTCCTCGCTAGAAGGCGAAGCAAATGGACTCTGACGATACGAAACTGCACTAGGATTTAAATTTTGACGACAGGAGATGTAAGCCAAATGAATACTCGAGGGATCTTTAACAAGCCGCATAATCACAGGACATGGACACTGTCAATCTTGGGCATAAGAAGTCGATATCAAAACCACTATTTAAAAAAAAGTAAAAGCCAGCGAAACCACGTATTTACAGAGTTTATCGATGTAAATTTATATGAAGTTGATGACCATAGGATTTTTTAAATCTTTAATTCATTTTAGATAAAAATTCAAGAGTAAATCATGACAATGTCTTAAAAATTAAGTTATAAAAGCTTACTTAAGTATGTTAGCGGCAGAAAAGTTAAATTCAAAATTGAAATGGAAGAAGAAATAAAACAATAGGTCACACGGAACTTCATTGCAATATAAAAATATGCTTGAAAAGACAAAAATCTTTGTTAAATTTCCCACCAATTCCCCAGTTCAATAAAATTTTACGACAGACTTTCATTAGAAGAAAAATAGGAAAATTTATAAATTATGCAAAATCACTTACATGTAATTTAGTTAATGTGAAAATAAATATGGCAAAAAAAATTCTTTAAGTTCATTCATCCTTAGTTGAATGTGCTTTTATATTTTAATTATATAATCACATTGAATTTATTGAAAAATGGGGATGTTGATTTGTTCTCCACAACAAAATATGATACAAAAAAGAAACTATTTTCAATCCCCATACGAACCCTAGATAATGAATATAGCACTTTTATTTCCATTAATTTAATTTTAAAAAACCTTCTATTTACATGGGTTAATGTTACTTATTGAGTCAAGAAATCTTCCATATTTACTTCAACTTCTCAAGGGCAATTCGAAAAGTAAGGTGTAAAAGAAACATCTACAAATTCTTTTTTTTTTCTTTTTTTAAAATTCAAACCATAAAAGGTACAACTTTTCTCTGCTTTTCAACTTAATCTAATGACCATATATATTCAAGCACTTATCACAGTGTTGTTACCAACTCAAACTTGTTAAATTCTTGACTTGTCTAAACTTGACTCTTTCTAAACTTGTTCTCTCAACATTGTTAAACTCTTTTTTTGCATAAAATTCAGTCTTCTAAAATTCAAGGAACCCTTTTCAAGTTTCTGAATGCTGAAACATTGTAACAGAATGTCCCTAAATTCAATGCATCAGAATGATGTAGCAAAAGATTGACCATATCTTTCTCTTTTTTTAAATTAATGAAATTTATTCATTATTATTGTATTGTCAAAAATTGTTTTCCTTGTAACATTTATCATTCACTTAGTTATAAACTAAAGATGAACTCATAATGAAAAATTTTACAGAGAGAGCAAAGTTTTTTATTTTTATGATGAACAAAAAAATTAATGAGAAATAATTATGAAAAATTAACTACAAAACATCAAAAGATCTTATTTACTTTAAATACAAGAAATACTGGAAACAAGGATTGCAAACAAACAAAAAAAAATGAAAGTGAAAATATTTTAATACTTACTCCTTACATCAGATTTTGTAATAATCAAAATTAGTTTTCAATAATCAAATTTAAAAATTATGAGACTACTACTTTTTTAAAAAACAGATCAAGGAATGAAAAGGTTACCTAGATGAAAAAAATCAATAAAATCATGCTTCAAAAGAAAAGGAAAACAGCAATTATTACAAAACAATGAAAGTAACTGAAATACATAACACTTAGTTAAACATCTACAACAGAAAAGAAAGCTTACCAACAGCTAAAATTGAAGATTCATTAGGAACTGAAGAATATGAATAATCTTGTTGCAAATTATAAGTTGAAAATTCAGATTCATTTGAATCAATATCAGGTTCTACATATTGACTACAAAAAATAAAATACAACTCTATTAAAAGAAATATGACATTAATATAAAAACTGATAAATGCAAGATATTACAACAAACAGAAAACTAAGCCTAATACTACTTATTCCACAGACTGCAAACCTTTTTTCAATTGAGTTACTTCATTAAGAATTTATTATTCACATTAACAAATTGACAATCACTCACTTCTATCAATAATGTAAGTTTTAAATTTACTGCCACAAAATGCAAAAAGCCTAATACTTTCTGAATGAATATTATGTTGTTGAACAATAAAACAGGCCATTTCATTATGAATCACATTTAAGTTTTATAAAAAATGTTTTACAATGCAATTCAAATAATGAGATTAAATTTTAAAATTTAATTGTCATAATAGCAGTTTTATAAGATTTTGTATGCATAATGGGGGATTTAATACACTGCATTAGTTATTCTGTAAAATATCTTACTACATCAGTCTGGTTTCCCTATAACACACATAAATAAATATTAGTGATGGGCATAATCGAGTGATTTCAATAATCGAGTGATTAGTACTCGGGTGGTTTTGATAATCGACTGATTAGTACTCGAGTGATTATCTCGAGTTCTCGATTGATGATTTCGAGTTCTCGAGTTCTCAATTGATCATTTCGAGTTCTCGAGTGATCCTTTCGAGTTCTCGAACGATTTTTTCGAGTTCTCGAGCAATTTCAGAATGGAATGAATCTCTAACAGGGAGTAGGGTTCACACTGGGGAAAAATACAAGGTGGGATTTCCCACTTTGACCAAAATTTTAAGTGGGATTTTTAAAATTAAGCGCAAATAAATTTTTTTTTTGAGTGGGATTTCAAAAAATATTGCGGGAATCGCGCGACCTAGCGCAAACCCTGGGGAGGCCATTTAGTGAGTCGTTAGATGATGTTAAAAAAAAGCACATTTCCGCAGATAATTCCGAATACCAGTTTTCCCAAACAGCTCTATAAATACAGCATTAAGCTGCGAATTTATCACTTAAATTTCAAAAAAATTCTAGAATTGTGCCCCCTCCCCCCAAAACGCCACCAAAGAGTTCAAAACGTTTGCCAATTTCAAAGTAATGCCCCATAAAAATCCCCCTTAACCCAAAATTGTGTTTTCAGGATTTCAATTTCAAAAAATTTTCGTCACTTTTCATTTTGTTAACATGATAAAAATAGTCTTAATTTCTATTTTTTATATACAGAACTCTAGAAATTTTTAATTTTCCCTCCCCCTCTTTTCCCAGGAAAAATAGCCTAATGTATCGTTCTCCGGGGGTCCCTTTTTTACTAACATCTGCAAAATGCTACACAAAACTGCGATTTTAGCGTCTAAATTTCTAAAACTTTCGGAGAAATTGTACGAACCCGTTCCCCTAATTTCACCAGCGATAGCTTTAAGATATATTTTGAGGATTTTAATTCAGAAAATTATCCTCAAAGACTCCCCCGTGAAACCCCTTATCTCTAGCACTTCAATTCCATAAACTATTCAATGTAAAGAGGTATGTAACCACACCTAGATATAAAGCAATTCTGCGAAGATAAAAAAAACCGAGAGGTGCGAATCAAATAAACATGTCAACTTTAAAAAAAATGCATTGCTTTCGAATGGACGGGAGTGCTTCCCGGCCTCTTAATTTGTTTATAGCAATGACTTCCTCTTAAATAAGCAACTATCCGCCTTTGTTACCTACTCACACACATAGCCCTTTTCGCAATCACGTGACTATGAATCATCCCGAGAAGAAAATCATTTGAGACATTCATTCGATTCTATCTTCTGAGAAGTAAACCAACCGAGTTTTCGAGATGTTTAATCGAGTTCTCGAGATGTTTAATCAAGTTCTCGAGATGTTTAATCGAGTTCTCGAGATGTTTAATCAAGTTCTCGAGATGTTTAATCGAGTTCTCGAGATGTTTAATCGAGTTCTTGAGATGCTTAATCGAGTTCTCGAGATGGTCGTCTGAATCGAGTTCTCGAGTTGTCCTGAATAATCGAGTTCTCGATTATGATCACTCAATTATGCCCATCACTAATAAATATACTACGGAAACAAGAGGTTTCTTAAAAATTAACAGCTCACACATTTCAAGTCTAATTGCAAATTCCAGGTATTTTTTTTAATATCTCCATTCATTTCAAAAATGCATGAGACATTATATCTCATGAAACTTTAGCACCAGAAAAATTTTACGTATTTAATTAGTTTGCTGTAAATTAGTTTCTTTTTTTTTTACATTATAATACATTGTTGGCATTCAAGCAAAAGTCACCAAGTTTTACACTGTTATTGGGATGTGGTCAATTTAAAATTTTGAACCATCATGAAAAAATGATAAAAACTATTTGACTGATCCCAACTCCTACCATAGGTTCACTGATTAACTTTTTAAATTGTATACTTGGTTTATACCAAAAAGTAACTAATTAGTAATTCTGATTAATTGCAGAAATCCATCAAAAGTATTTTGTGGACTTAATGATGTTTGCTTGAACATCAATGATACAATGTCCATAAGCGAGATCCTGCTACACTAGTGCCATTTTTTTCTATCATTTTACAAATTTCTATAAATAATTACCTAAAAGTGAAAAATAGTCGATCACAAGCTACTTTGACGGTTTGACGACCTCTGCTTTAAACTAACAAATAAAAATGATTATTTCAAGATTTTCTTTTACTTACCTAGGAGTGACATCTTGAGCTAATTCATTTGCAGAGCTACGACCAGACTGGACACTCGATCTCTCATAATCGGCACCATACCCATACTTTGCATAATACTGTCGATACTGCTCCTGATATTGTTTATACCTTTAATTATGAATTAAAAACTAAGTAATTCAGGATTTTAAAGTTTCAAAAAATAAAATACGAATGACACGCCACTTTATGTGATCATGGTTAATGTTATCAGTTATTGAATGTTATCAAAATCACCAAACCCCCGCCTGCTTGCATAAAAATGCATCGAGAAATCATTGCTTTTTGTAATCAAAACTTTGTTTGTAGTTTTCAATTTAAAGCAATTATTTTCTTTAAATTGGCAAAATCTAAAAGAAAATGTTTCTTTTCCTTTAGAAAAACAAAAAGATTTCATTGATTTTTGACAGCTTTCAATTAGACGATGAATTAAAAAACATACAAATTTCTTGAATTGTTTTCTGAAATTCGATCAAAAAGTATTCACGCTTGCACAAATAAGGCACGTTCCTCGAATCTCGCACCAATGCGTGCAGAAAAACGACGATACCGACAAGTTTCGTAAGTTTTTAAAGAATGACCAATAATCAATATGATCTTTATTTTTTACTGTGAATAATTTACTTATTCTTGTTATATTTTTCTTGTTACTTTTAATTTTTCGCTAAATACATTCATTTCACTTCAATATCACAAAAAAAGTTGCCTGAAGTTTGCCTGCCAACAGTGTTTGTTGGTTAAAGGTAAAAGTATGAATTTTTCCAGCATAAACTTTTATCATTGATTATTATCACTCGTTTACTGTTATAAAGTCATTTTCGTCCTGAGGTGATCACATTAAGGGGCGTCCACTATAATAAAAAACAGTAATATAACAAGGAATTACATGAAAAGGCGAGGAAAGGAAGTTTGCAAGCAACAAAGTTAATGCATTTTATCCCCTCCAAAAAGGGGAAACCCCCCCCCCCCCCCTACCAAAAACTTTACTGTCAAGAGTAAGTTGGAATTCCAAGGACACAATGAAACCTTTGTGGAAAATTTTTAGTTTGACGTCATAGATTTTGTAGCTTTAACAGTCTTTTCAAAATATGAATTCAGGTGCAAAAACATGTTTGTATGGTTTTATTAAAAACTAGCTGTACCCGGCCATGCATTGCTGTGGCTTAGTCTGGTTCAATAGAAACGCAAGAGAAACCACATATTTCTAATATGTTTCATTTCACAATACTTGTTGTTTCATTGTCTGAAAATATAGATTGGCTGGTTTACCCATTTTAGAACACGCAATATATAATTGTGATATATATTAGTGAGAAGCAATCTGTGTCTAGATCTAAACTGCGCAATTTGATTAATTGGTTTTGAGCTTTATTTTTCTTTTTCACAATGAATGCGGGCAATTTTTTTTTTTTTTTTTGTCGTTCCATTATCTGTGAAGATTTTGATATTGTCTGGCTTGGCACATTGAAAAATTACAACCACAAAAGTCTTTATCCAAACAGAAGAAATACAAACACAAAAATTCTAAATTGAAAAATTGCCATTCAAAACTAACAATCTTTGTTTAACGTTCCCCTTGATCATTAAGTGAAAAAAAAAATAACAAAATACTTCAATACAAACAGAAAAAACTGAAAAATTTAAAATCAAAATGAAAATATCTAAATTAAACTGTTGCCATTCAAAATAAGTAATCTTTGTTTTAAAGTTCCTCTTAATCTTGGAGTGCAAAAATACTTCAATATAAACAGAAGAAACACAAAATTATTAAATCAAAACCAAAATAGCTGCACCCTGCCATACGTTGCAGCGGCTCATTATCTTTAATAAAACATTAAAATAAGAAATAAAATTAAAATAAATTAAAAGTGATATATAAAAACATGCAAATATTCAAACGCAATGTTCTGGCAAAATTTCAAAGCAATCGGTAAAGTACTTTTGAAGATTAGAGGTGATGAACAAACGAACACTTACATTTTTATTTATATAGATGTACTATTTAAAACTAAATAAAAACAAAAAGTTTTCATTGATTTTTGACAGCTTACAATTTGATGATGGATTAAAAAATATAAATTGTTCTCAATTAGTCATTCGAGAAATTATGCAGATAAAATTTCAGCATGTGGCTTTATAAATACAAATTAAAGTCAAAATTCTTACACACCTAGGATCATTTCTGTACAGCTCATCATAAAATCCAAAATTATAGTTGCTGTAAGCGTATCGATATGCATCATAATATTGTTGAGAGTAGTAGGGATCACGCTGATATGGATCATAATCATAACCTGAAAGTGTCACTTGTTTTAAAGCATATAACAAGGAAAAATAACGTGCATAATATAGATAAATATCAATTATAAAATAGAAACATCACTATCCTTATAAAATACAGCACAACTTCTAAATAAATAAAATCGAAAAAAGATAAGGGTTTTACAAACATATAATGTAGAAGAATAAAACTAACATAAAAGGGAGGGGGGACAATAAGCATACTCTGAAATTTTCCAAAAAGTACATTAAAAAGGGTTATGGGGAGGATGAGGGATTGATTATTACAGTAAAACCTGTAAAGTTGACTACCTTTGTAAGGTGACCACTTGCCTAACTTTGCTGCTTTTGTCAGGAACGGAATTAGCCCTATCTTACATAGTGTCAGAAAACCTTTGTAAGTGTCCCGCAGTGGACCAGTCAGTGGAAGCTTGGTTCCCGCAGAACACCGAAAGTGAAGCAACATCGACTTAGGTCAGGGTTTGGGAGGGTGACAACCTCTCGCGGCTAGTTTTTGTGGGCCGTGTACGCAAAAGGGAGCTGGTGCACATTAAATAAGTTGTGGCTCCAAAGTCCTTCAAGTGAAAGGATACCTCTGGGGGTGCCAATCGCATGTGACCCTGTTTCATCTGAGGGGTTTTGGTTCAAAAATAAGAGAGACCACAAAATTTGAGGTCAAGTCAGCCTTCAGCCCTCGTGGTTCCTTGCTCTAAAACAAAGCTGTATTTCACCCTAAGCCAGTGGATTATTATCTTCTGTACCTGGTAGTAGGCTTTCTTATGCCAGGGGGATTAATAACAACAACATTTTTTTATTATTAAATCATCATTGAATTCATTAACTTTCTGACTTGCTTTCTTTTTTGAAACTATTTGTGAAATCTTAAACTTTCTTTCATCTTTTCGTACACTATCATTAATTGTTGTTGTTGTTGCCGTGTCCTCGCGCATGGCGAGGAAGAGTGGGTACACTGCTCCTGAGTGTAACGGGGCCCATGTAGGCAGGAGTCCGATTTCCGCCCCTTTGAAAGGTCTCTTAATTTTTGAACCAGCTCTCAGATGAGAGACCGTCACCTGGGATTGGCACCCCCAGAGGTATCGTTTCACTTGGAGGACATTGGAGCCACGACCTATTTAACGTGCACCAACTCCCTTTAGCGTACACGGACACCACAGCAACCGGCCGCGAGAGGTTGTCACCCTCCCAAACACTGACCTAAGTCGACGTTGCTTCACTTTCGGTGTTCAACGGGAACCGAGCTTCTACCGACTGGTCCACTGCGGGACACTATCGTTAATTAATTCATATATTTGAAGTTTTATCTTTGTTAACTTTTACGGAAAATATGTGTGCTAATAAGAACTAATAATTCCTTTCAATATTAATTTAGTAACTTTAAAAATATATAGAATAAATCAGAAACACTTGTGCTGCTGTATTATATTTTACACAGTTAAGAACAAAATAAACAGTTTACTTGTGAATAATATAAAATTTATTTTTTAACGATCATGAACAAATTAAATTTAAAAAAGAAACTAGGAAATGTTTATAAAGAAAAAGATCAATCATTTGGTTACCATGATAAAAATTCAATTTACCTCTATAGTTGGGAGGCCTCGAATAATAATCAGGCCGTCGTTGATAAGGGTCACTATATGGATGCGGCTGACGATAATAATCATATTGTGATCTACCTTGGCGATTCATATCTGTTTCACTCGTTCTGGACGATGGTCGTGGATACTCGGGAGGACCACGATGCCTTTCTCCACCAGGTGGATACATATAATCTTCTCTTTTACCCTGATACATGTAATCTTCGGGTCTTTCACCAAGAGATGAACGACTATCCGGTCTAGATCTTTCTCTATCTGAGTAATAATGGCGTTCGTCATAGCTAGGATATTTGTAGTCAGCAAATCTTTGTCTGGCATCCACACCACCAGGATTTCCCCTTGGATCTTGTGCACGAGCAATGTCAGTGTCTTGTCTAGAACTACCAGAATGAGAGCTACTGGGTGTTTCAGGATGTTCTGGTTGTCTTCTAAGAGGCTCAGGTGGCCTGTGAGGCATATGAGAACCGTTCACTTTCGAGTCTTTAAGGGGCCCCTGCATTATGGGTTGACCTGGATTGTTTTGTTGATAGTTTGAGATTTCCTGTTTGGATTCGGCAGGAAAATTATTTTTGTTCTTTTTATCTAAATTTTTGTATGATTTTGCCACATTTGGCAATGGTGCATTTGACTCTGATTGGTTAACAGTGTTCAGTTTTGCATAATATTCTTCTTCATTTAATGGAGATGAAGATTGTATTTTAGACTGAAAAAAAAGAAACAAAATATAATTTTTCATGTATTATTTACATTTATTACTTATAGTAACAATTTCATGTAAAATACAAATAATACTAACATATAGACATTTTCTTAAGAAATATATCAACAGTTTTCACTGCTATTAAATAACTTATTCATAGGTGAATTTTAGGATTGGCAAATGTCCTAATAAAAATAGAAACAATTTTTAAGGTTTTCACTTAAAGAAAGAAAAAACAACTTTAAAAGAATTGTAATTCTATTGATAAAGTAGAACAGGGACAGGAAATCTTTACTTACAGAATCCAAGAAGTTGTTCACAAAGGAAAAAATCTTTTTTTTTTCTTTTCTTTCAGCAATTAGTTTTCAATAGAGATGGTTATTGATTTGCATTATTTCTCATTTTCATTCAGCATAACTTTATTGTTTTAAGTAGATTAATAAATTCAAACTAAATTTAGTAATTAAAAGTTTCTTATACTTCATGAAAACAAAATTTGCAGTGACATATTTGCATTTAATAGGATGATGAAAATAATAGAATAGCTCACATCCTAAATTCTTAAAGAACAAATATAAACCAGGCTTTCAAGGATTAGTAAGAATTATCACAAACAAAAAATAAACACATAAATAAATAAAATAGATAAAACACAAAATAATGGAAATAAATTAAAATTCAAGTGATATAAATTCTTACCCCATTCATGAAGGCAGACAAACTGGCAGGATTATCAAGAGAGTGTGTTTCTTGCTTGGAGTCGCAGGACGATTCAGATTTATCCGACTTAGCTGAGGAATGTATGGGAGGGGCAGCAGGAGCGAAGGTGACACTTGGTATGTCAGGATTATCACATAATAAGGAACTGGGAGAACTGTTTAGTTCTTTTCTTAAATGCTTTTGGTGTGACACATATAAAGGAGACTGCTTTCGAAGTTCCTCATAATCAGGCGGTCTTTCTAGATTATCTGGAAAAGTTTCTAAATTGACTACCTGTGCGACAGTCTTTTTCACAGGTTCAGGCATTTTTGTTTCAGCTATATTTTGTACAGCTACTTCTTGCTGCACCACAGTGCCTGGAAAAGAGAATTATTTTTATTGCATATTTTAATTAATGCTGTGTTTCACAAGATTACATAAAACAATGAAATTATACACGGATATAATTTCATATTTCATAAAAACTCGAAAATTTCAGAGAAATTTCAAGCACTAAAATTTTGGACTCTCATCACAAAAAAAGAGAGAGAAAGTAGTAAAAGTAGTAATTAGTCTTACTGAATGAACTTTGAATACATTTTCAGAGCTAAGTGCAACTAACTTTTATATTATACATTGACAAATACCACACTGCTTAGCACAACATTATAATCAAAATAGTATACATTC
Source organism: Octonoba sinensis (assembly GCA_038502835.1). Lineage (NCBI taxonomy): Eukaryota > Metazoa > Arthropoda > Arachnida > Araneae > Uloboridae > Octonoba > Octonoba sinensis. The sequence continues at coordinate 82,288,136 of CM076605.1, read as the reverse complement.
CTGAATTATGAGACTTCTCCAATGCAAAAAAAAAAATTAGCAAAATAGTGATACAGAAATACATTTAAATTATCTGCAAAGACTTATAAAAAAAAACCAATAGATAAATCTTGAAAAAGTGAATCTTGAAGAAACAATTAGTAGATAAAAAAACCTCAAAAAACCTATGAAAATGTTACAAAAAATTAAGCATTAAATACTATAAAACACAGAAACAAAATATGAAATACAAAAAGAAATGCCCAACTTAAGAGAAAAATAGCTCTTGAAAGTTAAATAATAAAAACTCTAACTTGGTAACAAAGAACAAATAATTATTTTAAACTAAAAGGGGGGGTAAGAGAGAAATCTGAAAAGCCTATAAAATATATCATGAATATTGAAATAGCATAAGTTATTGGAGTTTTTGAAAATAAAAATATATTCCAGTTAAATGCATTAAATTTTAATGTATCTTTTTAAAATAGGTATGTAAAAAACCCCATAAAATAAAAATATTAACTCCTAATAACTTTTAAAATAGCTTCATAAAACTATTCTGAGCAACATAAAAGTTCTCTAAGTAATAGTATCTCATTAATTTGAATTAAATAATTGGTAAAATAACGCTAATGCTCACATTAAAACCTGCCATTTATATTACACTTGTGGGTGAAATTCTTAGTTTTATTGCATTCAAAACAATACAGAAAATACATTAATTTTAGATACTTTTAGATTCATAACAAACAGAATTAAATCATACATCATAGATTAATGTGTGGAATTGGTGTTTGACTTTGTGTACATTTAAATTTGAGAAATATTTTCTAGTACTGCAATTTTCTAGAATTTTTAATATTCGGCAGCCGTATATTCGGTATTTGGCCTAAGCCATTGGCCAAATATTCGGCTTTGGCCTGGAAGGAATGGCCAAATATTTGGTAATTCGGCCAAATCACTATTTGTTACATCCCTACTAGAAACCAACAATGATAATTCAGTTACATTACACTGAGCAAAGAAATTATCAAGTAGTGAGTTACCTTTTGAATTGCTATTCATCCTAGGAGGTTTAAATGGACTATCTTCACGAGGACGAATGACAATCCTTTCCCGTTCCGAGGAGGTTGACCGAGATTTTTGTCCTGTTTCTGAAGGAATTTGCTGATTTAAAGGCTCTTCTGGTGAAACTTCTAAATTATCCTAAAATAAGTATAAATGCATTAAACAGATCAAATGCTGGGTAAAAATTAACAGGAAAAAAAATTATAAATAAAATGTCGCAACTTTTCTGTATTTTCCTGCTTTTATATAATACACTAGTCACTCTTAAAAAATGTTCTAAAACCACATTCAGAAAAGCAGAACTGAGAAAAATTTCATGCCTATGTTTTTTTTTTCTTTTTTAAATGTAACACACAATTTATGCAAGTTAACACTAAAAGAACAATTAAAGGTTTAAAGAATAAAATTTTAAAGGATGAATTTGGAATGAAAATCATAACTATGAAACATATTTCCAAATTTATGTCTAAAGCCATAGTTTGCTCAAAATAATTGCTTTAAATAAACTTATGATTTTGGGGTTTATTATTAGTATTATTAAATAAAATGAAATATAAAAAAAATAATAATAATAAAGTCCCCCCCCCCCTCCATTTTAGAAGCAAAAACAAAAAATATAGATGAAGTTTGGAAATTCAATAGAATTTATGTTTTTTTACTTCAAAACTTTACCATTTTTTCAACTGAAACAAGTAGAAATTCTAATGAGCATATATAGGTTTCTACTAAATAGCTTCAATCAGTTTGCAAGACAAATGTATAGTAACTTTTGATGCATGTAGATTGATTTTTGATTGATGAAGATATATAAGCAAGCAAGTTGGAGCAAGTAAGAATATGTTTCTCATAAACGAATCTTAAGTTTACAATTTTCATCAACATAGTTTAAAATATAAATATTGTAGTGAAAGAAAACATAATTGAGCTGCAATAGAATATTTAAGTTGAGTGAGCTCTTGATAGTGTGGTCATTTTACTACTATTTTCTTTGCTTGTTGAATTTTTAAAAAAGATGCTTTAGACATTTCGTTACACTTTTCAGTACCTTATCACTGAAACCAATTTGCTGAGCTAAAAAAAAAAGTAATTAACCCAGCAACTTTAAGAATAGGGCTATTTTAAAGCTCAAACATAAAAACTATTTTTAAGCTTTTATACATTATTTTTGAAAATACTTTGATGAGAAATAAAATATATGCAATTTATTAAAATTATGTAAAAAGTTAGACTTAAATATGATAAAACTACAGAAAATCAAGGAATAATAAAAAGCACTAACATAGATATTTTAATAGAGAAGTGAATAAATAGACTGCTCTGTAAAAATAATAAATTTTGAACAAACACTCTCATTCAAAAATTCACAGCAATTGAAAGCAAAAAAAGTTTTAAATTATATAAAAGTATAATTCAACATTAAAATTCAGACAAATCTTGTAAAACGCATTTCAGTGATATTCATTTCCTGCAGAAAGCACTTGCCAAGTTTTTAATTATTACATACCTGTTCTTCCAATGATTGTTGAGCTTGGTTGTTACTGATTGATTTAACATTGACAGATTCAATTACATGAGGTTCTGGAACTTCTTGGTTAATAGGTTCTGAAAATAAGAGTAAAATGTAAAGGCCTGACAAAAAAAAAAAAAAAAACTAGCTCTTTTAGTAAAGCTTATTGTTTTTAGAATGTTGACCGTGTAATCCAATATTTTTCTCTATTTTGCCAGAAAATTCAATTTATGCACAAAACATAACATGGACAAATACTTAGACATAGAAAACACTAAAAGTGCAGCATTGAATAACACTTAACCAACAAAATTGAAATACAGTAAAACCTGTAAAGTTGACCACTTTTGCCAGGAATGGAATTAGCTCTTCACCCTATGCCTCATCCTCTATAAGTTGACCACTAAACTGCTGCACTGAAAGTGGTCAACCTACACAGGTTTCACTGTGCACTTCTTTTAAACAGAAAATCAATTTACTTAAAGTTAACTAAATATGCAGGAAGATCAAAGTAATAATTTTTTAACCATACTTTAGGTAATGCTGCTTCACATTCCTTAATATTTAATTAATTATATTAATTGCACACATCTTGAAAATAGATCTTACATTGAGACTCTTACCTTCTACAAATCCTGAAGGTGATATGGAGTTAGATTTTGATGCCAAGTCCTCACTCAAAACATCTAGATCCTCCTCCTGAATGAAATCATTCCCTTGGTTTTCATCATCTGTTTCTTCATCAGGTTCAGCTAGTTCACTAGGTGCAGAACTTTTATCACTTTCATTTACCACTTGATGAGACTCAATTTCTTCCAAATGACACGAGTCTAAAACATTTTCATTTTCAGACGTCAATGGTCCATCACACTCTGAATTGTTTGTAGAGTTTTCAGGATCATTATTTTGAAAAAAGGCAGAAAGTGTACCAGTACCATATTCTGCATCATTTGAGGATTCTACATTGTCACTAGTGTTAACATTTGGATTAGTGCTAGAAATTTCAGATAAGCTAACAGAGCTAATTTTCTCATTTTGGTCAGTTGAAGTATTTTGCTCTATTTGATTCTGGTCCCTTTGTTGTTGTTCATCGACATCCTGGGCAGGACCAGAATTAGGTAAGTAGTTTATGGATCCACCATGGATATGAGCTTCTGGTTGAACAACTTCTTCAGGAGTGTAATTCCAGCTTGGTGGATGGGTAGGGACAGGATTGAAATTTTGTGGAAAATCAGGCTGAGGGGAATTGGTGTATTGGGGTGTGCTATATGTCCAAGGTAGCTGCTCTGCTTGAGTGATGTTCATGGTACCATTTTCCCAGGCTTGTAATGGAGGATTCTGAGCTACGGAATTGGAATTATTATTTGCTATTTGGAAATCAGATGGATACCCTTGTTGTGTTTGAGGATAGCTCACTGGTTGCTGTTGAGAATAGTTCTGATTGTCAACTACAGAGCATGGGATTTGTGGATACTGTTCTATTCCTTGAGGAGGAGCTTGATAATTTGGATAGGGTGTGTGTTCATTACTTTCAGGTTTCCAATTCCACTGTTCTGTTGTTGAGGGCTGGAAACAAAAAAAGTTACGAACAATCAATACATCTCGCTTTTAAAGTTTAAACACAACGTAACTTTTGATCAACATTTCAAATGAATTTTAAAATGCAAGAATTATATTTTTAAAAAAATCCTAAGAGGAAAAAATTTAATACTAAAGTATTTTAAAGCTTGTTTATTTAACACAGTCAGCTGGGAGAAAAGACATTTTGAACCTCAGTATGAAAGGTCCTGAGTGTACCACTATAGTATCATTTGTAAAGTTATTACAATGGTAAAAGAGGCATTTCATTTTATACAAAATTTTAAAATCCTACAATGGCTATGTTATTTTATCTTTTATATAAAAAAAATCCCTAACATAAAAGCAATGAGAGTCGTTTGGACACTATCAACTAACAAAAAGAAAAAAAAAACTATTACATACAGTATAGCTTTGATTCAATGATACTCGATTTAACGATTTCCTCAGAAACTAAGAGATATATTTAATAAGTCTCAATTTGGATTTGATATTGTATTTCTCCGATTTTTTTATATCCTTGATTTCACGATGGCATTTAACAGCCCATAGGCCATCGGTAAATTGGGGTTATTAATTTTTTCTTAATTACTATTTTTGAAGAAAACAATGCACCTACCCTATTAAGGCACGCTTTTTAGAAGTGGTACATTAAGATAAGGATTAATAAGAAAAAACTAATAATAATGATTTTTTTTTTTTTTTTTGCATTACCACTGGATTGGCATGGTCACTGAAATTAGTTATGGAAGAAAAATGATTTTCATACACACTTAAATTTTTTCCATTAAACTTTCATTATTATTTTACTAGTTATATAGATTTTACAATGACATAAATAAGATAAATATAACTAGTTTATGCATTTACTAAATACCTGCGTAGGAATAGAATACATATGTCCAGGAGTCCAATGATTACTTGATTCAGGAACAGGTTGGTTAGGTATTTGGTTTTGATCGTAAATATTAGGTGCTGTATACAAAGGGGTATTCCAGGCATTTTGAGGAGGCTAAAATTGGACATTCAGAGGACACATCAGTACGGACAAGATAGGGTGTAAAACACAACAATAATATTCAAAATACTTCAACTGGGATGCAATGTTTGATATGAGATTGGCTAAGTTAGAGTAATCAAAGGAAAGAGGATACACAAAAGACATAGGACAATTATTTAAATTAAAAACAAGACAAATAAAGAACTTGTTATTGAGGAAAAGAAACATGACAAAGCACAAGCAGGTCATTTTCCAAAGCAAAAACATAGATTTTAGGGATATTAATTGCAACTGAAATTGTTTTAATGAATGATCTTAGGCAGCTAGCTCACTTTCTATTCATGACTGTCCAGTGGGGAAACATTCTGTAATTAATTTACATTTACTTAATGATTTCTTACATCAAATATTTTTTTTACTCATTTAATTGAATAAGGAATTTTTTTATCATCAATTACAAAACCATGGTGGAAACAGAATCCAAGGGGGAAAAAACCTGATGATTCCCTGATTAAGCTCGAAATTTTTTTTTTTTTTTTTGATTTTATAATTTTAACTGTGGGGTGCAGTGTAGATCTACCTCCTTGTGGTGCACCCTGGTAATGCTTTTGCGGCTAAATGATCAACAACTTTGGCTAACCCTATGATGCCAACGATGCCTTCTATATATCTGCGTGTCTTGCAGTGGAATGCGGGTGGTCTGTCTCAGCCCAAGAGAGCGAAGTTAGTGCAGACGCTCAACGCTCATGATATTGATGCCTTTACGAGTATGGAGACTAACCTCACTGATGATAAATTAAAATATTTTTCTTTTAGGGGATACTCCCTATATATCCTTCCTAAGTCTAGACAAGTGGCGAGTGGCATCCTAGTTGGAGTTAAAATTGGGCTCACTGCTGGTTTCCGTATAATAAAAGACATGGAATGCTCCTCTGATAAGAGCGAAGTTATTGAGCTAAATCTATGGAAAAACGGAAAACGTTTCAAAATCCTTGCTATCTATAGCCCACCTAACAATAAGCCCGACTTCTCCTACCTTAATTCTCAGAGTCGAACCATCTTCCTTGGAGATTTTAATGCTCACTCCCCAAAATGGGGGTATAACGACTCTAATGAAGCAGGGAAAAGAGTAGAGGATCTCTTGAGCTCTAGTACCTTCAGGTTAATCTATAGCCACAATGATCCTCACACTTATCTCCACTACAATGGAACGTCCACTTCTCCTGATCTTCTTTTGGTCACCTCAGATATTAGTGAACAATCGAGTCGATATATTATTGATGACTTGGGCTCCGGCCACCGTCAAGTCATAGCAGAAATTCCTCTGGGTTCACAATATAAGCAGTCCATGTCACTCTCTAAAACCTCATGGAATTTCAGGAAAGCTAACTGGACTGCCTTTATCACAATGACAGAGCAAGAATTACACCTAGACCATATTGACTTTACCCTGCACCCAAGTAGAATATGTGAACTTATCAATGATAAAATTATATGTTGTGCAAAAAAGAGTATACCTAGGGGAGAAGTGAAGAAACATAGATGCTTTTGGTCGGAAGAACTAAAACATATGAAGATTAAGCGCAACAGACTTAGAAGGAAGGCGAAATAACACATAGGTGTTTGAATGTTCAGGCGTGGAGAAAGCAATCAGCCCTATTCAGAAAAACTGTGCTTGTCGAAAAACGGAAATCTTTTAATGACTTCATATCTGGCGCCAATTATCAGAGAGACGGAAAGAGAGTTTATAATTTCCTCTCTCGTATCAAAAATGAAGGCACCTGTACCCCTAAACAACCTTTTCAAGTCGCTAATAAAACGATCTCTTCTGATACAGAAATTGCTAATGCATTTGTTAAACACTTTTCTAAATGTCACCAAAAGAATAAACACGCAAGGACATCTTCAAAGGTATTAAGACGTGAAATTAAATCTTTTGTCACGGGTTTTGGTGCTCGGACATCTTCTCATCCCATCTTTGATTCATCTCTCTCCATGGAAGAGCTCACTCAGGCTGTAACTAGCCTTAAAAGTAGAAAATCCCCAGGTGAAGATGGCATACATTCTGAATTCCTACAACATCTGGGCATTTGTGCCTTGAGCACTCTTTTAAAGTTCTTCAATTTGATTGGAATTCAGGAGTTATTCCTTCTCAGTGGCTTAGAGCCATAATTTTACCAATCCACAAAAAGGATAAAGATCCAAAGGATCTTCTAAGTTATAGACCAATATCACTTACAAGTATAATGGGGAAAACTATGGAGAGAATTATAACTAAAAGATTCAGTTGGTTCTTAGAGAACAACCGCCTCCTTGCCGAGGAACAGGCTGGATTCAGGCAATTTAGATCTACCAATCAACATGTAGCACTGCTCAGCCAGTCTCTGAAAGATGCCTTGGATAAAAGCCGAATACTTTCAGCGGTATTCATTGACCTTAAATCTGCCTATGACACCGTTTGGATTGACAAACTCCTGCTGAAACTCGCTTCTCTTGGTATTGAGAATAACATGTTCAGTTGGTTTCATGGTTTTCTCTGCCAGCGTTTATGTAAGATCAGATATGGAAAAAGTTATTTCAAATACAGTGTTCTTAAAACAGGACTACCTCAGGGTTCAGTATCCAGCTGCACACTCTTTAACATCTGCATAAATGATCTTGTCCACCAGCTCAGGAAGATGACTGATATTAGATGCCTGGAAATAAAATTTCACGTTAAATTAAAGCACAAAATGCTCATTTGTGCTTTAATTTAACGTGAAATTTTATTTCTATTACTTTGCACAAAGTTTAATCATTACTATTAGATGCCTGCTTTATGCTGACCACCTTGTGATCTGGATTGACTCTCCCAAGAATCGGACCGCACAATTAAATAGTCAGGGCTTGAATTTGGAACTTGAGATCTTGGGGCAATGGTGTGACGAAAATAACATGAAGGTTAACCTTGATAAAACAGTCTCGGTCAGTTTCTCATTGACACACCAACCATTGCATATTGATCTGTTATACCTAGGACATGTCATCCAGGAGGCCGTTAGTTTTAGCTATTCGGGCGTTACATTTGATCGTAAGTTATCCTGGAGAGCCCATACCGAAAATATTGTAAACCGTGTCTCAAATAGAATGATGCTTTTGAAAAGACTTGCTGGTTCTAGGTGGGGCTGTTCTAGTCACACCTTAAATTTGACTTATAAGTTATTTATTTTACCTATTTTGACTTACTGCTGTGAGCCACTGATTACTGCATCTGGCTTTGTGACTGAATTACTTGATAGAACCCAAAACCAGGCCTTACGGCTCATCACAGGGGCTGTTAAAAACAACTCCAATTGATGCAATGCTTATGATAACAAAAAATAAACCTCTAAAGAATATCTTTCAAGAAAGAGCCCTGTTGCTATGGGAAAAATTAACAGGACTACCAGACGGCCTCTCCCTTTTGTGCAATCTTCATTTGGATTCAGGAAGGCATTTGAAGACCCAACATGGTTTTGTGCAGGGTGTTCTGGAACTAAAGCAATTGCTTGATATTGACTTCATCCCCGAACCTCTGGTGTCATCTTGAGATCCAATTATTGATAGAGGTTTTCGAATTCGGACTGAACTTACCCAGGTGGTTTCCAAAAAGGAACAAAACACCTTAATTTTAAGGTCGTTAGCTTTGGAAACGATTGAAACCATGTATCCCGAACCTGATTGGGTGCATATCTATACCGATAGAAGCCTTTTGAGGGACACTGACAGAGCAGGAGCGGGGGTGTATTGTCACCTTTTCTCCTTTTATCTAACAACTGGTAAATTCACAACTGCTTTTGATGGTGAGGTTGCTGCTATTCAAGTAGCCCTTGCGCAACTGCATTGCCACCTAAATTGTTTCGTAAGAGCTGTTATCTTCTGTGATTCAAAAGCAGCAATTTTGGCAGTAAACTCATTTTTATGTTCCTGCCTCCTCTAACACCCGAGGGTAAGAAACTCCTGAAGAGTCTGAGTACTCTAAAGAATTCGTCTTGCAGTGGATCCCTGGACACTGCGGTATAACTGGTAATGAAACAGCGGACCACCTAGCGAATAAGGGAGCTTCTATCTTACAAACATCAAAGCCCTTACACCAGTGCCAAGCGTATCATCAAGAGAAAGATGAATGATTTCACTCTACATCAATACGCTGAGAGAAATTCTAATAAGATCTGGTGGAATAAACTCGGGGATCTTCCCATGTGGACAAGACATAAAGCAGTTGCTGAGTTTCGTCTGGCCACAGGACATGACTGCCTCCTAAAACATGTGGCCCTCCATGTGGCCAGCATTCTCCGCTGCCCGGCACTTGGTGATTCCTTGCTGAGTGACCGCTACTGGCGCGCTAGGGAGCTTTTAGGTTCATAGGCTTTTCTTGCCACATTATTATGTTTATTTGTTTTTGTTCTTGTTTCTTTTGCCTCGTGGTGTAGAGGTCTTTTGTAACCTTGCCATCAGAAATAAAAAAATAAAAAATTTTTAACAGAATTCCACAGCATCATGGTCATATGTAATGACAGTATCACAGTGGTGAAACAAGAAAAATATTTAGTGTCCTTTTTGTGTGTGTGTAGTGGTGAAAGAAAAGAGAAAATAACATTTTCTAATCTGAAACTAGTGAGAATTTTCAATCTAAAGTGTTTTTTGTTTTTTTTTTTACAATGAAGATCATCCCCACCCCTCCTCCATCATTATTTCATGCTTTTATAACTTATTTTTCTCAAGATACATATTGCTCTTAATAATTGAGCCAACCACGTGCAACGAAAGAAAATTCCGCAAACAAAACTCCGGATGATTGCCAGTTTGGATATTGAAAATGATAATTTTCCCTGATATATGGAGAAACTCAATATCCCCTGATATTTTCCAGAACATAAAACTTCCTCAACAGTTCCCTGATTTCATGGTTTTCCTGGTTGTGCTTCCACCCTGAAAACATTCCCCATAGAATATATGCGACGTATGTCCGGAAAATATAGTTTTCTATACATTTCACAAACATTATTTATGCAATCCTCATTTCACATGCATGGATGCTATTGACCTTCTTTATGTTTTGCAAACAAATTTCACTAGATATGCAATCTTCAAATTTAGGAGACCTTTAACAATGTCAAAAAAACATAAGTTTTTAAAACATGGTACAAATAACCTATTATTACTGTAGGATCTTAAATATAACTTGCATCTCTATTATGAAGGGTTTTTTTCTTTTTTAGGGGGAAAGGGAGCTATTTTAAGAAATGTTACTCAATTTCTGCATAACCAATATGTAACACATCTTCAAAATAGCCTCTAAAAAACAAACTGCCAACAGAAACATAGCCAGCAGCTTTGCAAAACATGCAAAAGCAGTGATATCTTAAAATGTGTCGAAACTGTAGTCAAAAGGCTTACTGGATTTGTAGTTTGAACAAAGATATGATAGAATGTTAAGTCCTTAAATGAAAACCCACATCCCAATTGTACTTTTTTCAGAAAAAATGCAGACGCTATTTGGAATTATATAATATCTTTTTAGAGTAAGATAAATTAATGACTAATAGAATTATATTTGAAATTTTTCATGCAATATATGGAGCAGATAAAATGACTTTCTTAAAACAGCATACCTGACTTGGTGGAGGTGCTCCATAAAACGGGAATTCAGCAGCCGGTGGAGGAAATCCTGAAGCAGTTGGAGGAAATTGGGAGCTAAATTTTAATTAAAATATATATTTTAATTTTTAGTGGTCACTAAATAATATGTTAAAGCTAAAATTATTTCAAGAGTATTAAATAGTGAATGAATGAATCAACAAAAAATACTGTATTAATCTATGTAAGTTAAAATATTACTATATGCAAATGAAAATAGACATATGAAACTACTACTGGCGCCAACTAAAAATTATAATTTCCAAAGGTAGAACTTCTTGAGTTTTGTAAGTGACCTTCAATGCAAAAAAGTTCCTCATCACAGTATTATACTGTTAAACAGGGGCCGATTAAGACAGTCGGGGTCCCAAGGCGCATCATTATTTTGGGGCCCCCTATGGTACGAAAAGTAAAAATACTGGGTATGATGTATAAAGTTAAATAAGCTTGGAGATTATTCTATTAATATTGGGTTCATACCCAATTGGCAAGGGGGGAAAACACCTACCGACACAACACTTTACTATGCTGCATTTTATATTGTTTTTATTCAATATGATTTTTGTGCTATTCAATAAATAAGCAAGCTTTTTGAATACACGTATTGCATTTTCAAATTTTACTGTTTATAATATTAAATAAATAAAAAACGTCGAGATGCCTCCGCGATTAAAGGACACTTTTTAGCATGATAGTCAATGAAGATATTGATCTGATTGGGCATAGTTTACCTTGTTTACGAAAATACTTTTAGCTCGCTATTTAAATGAGTTAAGATCTTTCTATTTTATAAAAAAATATCTTTTAAGAGATATTTTCAGAAATCTTTCAAATAATTTGGGGGCCCTAAAATATTGGGGGCCCAAGGCCGCGGCCTAGTTGACCTGTGCGGTAATCAGGCACTGCTGTTAAATATGGTATCATTGTAACTAAATTTTAAAAGACTATACTTTGAACTATATTTCGTAATGAAAATATTCTCAGAATTATCACCGATAATTTTACATTTATGGTAAAATATAAATACTGAGAATTTTGAATCTCCTAGGATCTCTAAGTACTACAATGAAAAGAAACGTTGAAATTGCAAACTTCATGTTGAAACATCAGATCCTAGAAGGTGAATATGCACGGACTGAAAAAATTGTAGAAGTTTTCAATAAAATTTTAAATTAAGATATTAAAGCGTAAAAATGCAGAAAACACTAGGGCGTTTAGGTTTTTTTAAATAGGAAAAATAACAAGTAGGTAAAAATAGTACTTGTAGAAAATCCATCTATCAAAATGTCTGCTGCAAATTTGTCAAGTAATAACTGAAATGTCTTCTCAAGATTACACAAATTCACATACGTTTGAAGGAAGGTTCTTCTTTTTGGGACAAAAATTACCTTGTTTAGCTTCATTTGACAAAATGATAGAGGAGTTTCTCCGTAAAAATCCCAAAAATATAACACAAAATGAACAAGAAATATTCCAACCAAAAATGTAATATAATAGACAAACGCATATACTAGGGATACTAGTTAAATTTAACTAGCAGACAATGCAAAGAAATTCAATGAAAGATATTCATTTTACTAAAAATTAATTTTATTAAAGAATAAAAGATACAAAGATTTTTTAAAACAGCAAACATATATCTAGTTTATTTAGGAGGATTTCATGGTACTTGGGACATTAGGTAGAGTCTGTAACATGCATATATATATTCTTGTATTTTCCATAATTTTTTTTTTTTTTCAATTTGGGGTTAAGGCATTTTATGAGTAGCCGTCTTGACATCAAAATGTTTTTTTGACTTGTTTAAAATTTATAGAAAATACAAATATTGTATTTTCTATACATTTTAAAGAGGTAATAATTAAATGCTTTTATTCATAGAAAATACAAGCATTGCATATGCAGTTTGTAGCATGCATGCAATATGAAAATATATATATGCAATGCATATGTTGTAAACTTCACTTAATGTCCTAAATACCATGAAATAGCCCTTTACCAGTAAAAATACACCCAACTCGAAGTTTGAATGATTCTAATTATACACCTCATGAATAACAAGTTTTAGTTATTTAGTTTCAGAAAAAGTTTTTTTTTCTTTGGAAGAAGTACAACTAATGCAGCAAATTACTGATTTACACTGACATAGTAAAAAAATTTGTAGAGAAATCTTTTTGGGTTAGTACTTTCATCTGCTAGTTGAGGATTTCTTAAAATTCGAGTACAATGTGATATTGTGGTCAAAAACTTATTAAATAGTAGTAAAAGATACTAAAACCTTCCAAACTTACTTAGTAGTAGTAGTCACATTTTCAATACCTGTCCCTATTAAAATAATAATAAATATTTTAAAAGGGATTGAAACAAATTACAATGATTGAAATGAACTAATGAATGCATTTTAATCAATAACTTACCTTTAGGGTATCTGCCTCTTTGGAGCAAACGTTTGCTCATATTTTAATTTACTATCAATATTTACACCTGCAAAAAAAAAAGAAAAAAAAAGCGCAATTAAAACTCAAAAACAGAAAAGAAAGACATAAATTAAATGCATGAATCAAATTCTGTTTCGATCCAATACGAAAGTACATCTATTTTTGACGTAACTATAAATACATGGTTAAGCAACCTTCCTGACTTCAAAACAATATGTTTGACTGTTTTGCTTCGTGTAAATAAAATCGCAAGCATTCAGGGAATGGAAATTGAGATAAAATAAGTAAATATTACAATGAACTGCAATACAAAACACTGTAAGTCAATATTCATATATATTTCACGATTATCGTATGTTCTGCAGCAAAACAATACGATTACGTGTTTAAAGAGCTAACGATCGACTTTCGATAAGCTGCGATGACAGTTTTGAGGCTAAATGTAAAGGTAGGGTCAACGAAAATTATTCACCCTTACCACAATTAATCTTTGATGATACATCGATATAATTTATTGAAACAGGGACAAATAATATTTATTTAAATAGCCTAGGGAAGTAAAAATTTTTCACAACGTTAACTACCTATGGAGTTGCCAATGCAAAGTGATAAAATGTAGACCGGATGAAGTTCACATGCTTGTTTCCGGTTTCCAAAACTTGTCTCACTCAAGGAAAACTTCCTCCTGAAACTTCAATCTCTAACTATTTTTATTTTTTCTTTTTTTTGCATATTCAAAATCATTAAAATCAGGTCAGGACAGTCGAAATTTGTAACTCGTCTCAGAAGAAAGCATTACATGATCAAACCTAAGCAAGACCATGGAGAAAAGGGATGTCCTTTCACTATACGAACATATGCTAACAACTAATGACGACGATTTTAAATAATTTCAAAATAAAATTCTTTTTTTATTCAGTCATTTATCTAGGGTTTTATTTTTACCAAAATATTTTTTATTCGATTAAGGTTGGGGTGTCCAGTACGGAGGGGGGAGGGTAGGTCGTGGCGCATACTGCGCTAATGAAATTTTAAGTGGGTGTTTTCAAGCAGGTTTACATTCTTGGAGGGTGGGGGTTCATCAATTTTTCGGTCTTCTTAGCTTTGGGGGGGGGGGACGTCATCATGCAAGGAAGCACTTCTGACTGAGAGATCTTATACAACTCTTAATCGTGTGTGAGGCTTGTGTGTTGAGAGTGATCCTGTACGGTAGACCAGATTTTCCAACGGGAGCCATATTGCCCCCTTGGGAGTCACCAAGGCCGTATCCAAAAGGGGGGCCACAGGCCCCCACCTCCCGAAATTTTTCGCAATGTAGCATATATTACTCCCTGAAACTATCCTCAACATAAGTGTTTCAAAGTTAGGGCTCCCTCCCCCCCCCCAAAAAAAAAAAAAAAAAACATTCAGGCTACTGCCTTGGGGGTCTCAGAAGTAATCTCTGGGGTTCACAGGGGAAAATAGTAAAATGGGGGGAGTCATGAAGTCTCTAAGGAGACCACGAAACAACCATTTCAAGCTAATAAAATATTTAACACAATGGCATAATATGAGGCTTTGAAAGGTTCTAAAAGAAAAAACATTGAGTATTGTCTTCGCATAGCATGATTTATACGTATTTCACTACCACAAGGAAGAAAAAACCTTGACTTTTTAAAATTAAATTTTTAAATTTTGACATTTCGAAATTTACCGCCCCTAACCTCTACTTTAGAATTTCCAACAGTTTATACAAAAAAAATAATTCTATCAATCGTTTTTAATCGTTAGAAAAATAGCTGATCAATGACAAAATTGGAGCGCCGAACTAGAATTTTAATTCTCTTCCAAAAGTTAAATTTTCGTAATTAAATAATTCTTTCTTTCTCCTTATTTTTTTATTTTTTTTTTTTTTTTTTTTTTTTTTTTTTTGTGCATCACAGTTGAATTTTCCGCCCTCCAGAAGTCCCGCCCTTGGCATGGGCCCCGGCTTGCCCCACCCTAGATCCGTCACTGATTACAATGAGCGCCGCGATGCACTCATACCTCTCCTTCCCTGCTGAAATTCAAGTACGCCATTTTTCCGACCGCGCCATCTCACCCGGTCTTACTTTAGTATAGTAGTGCTCTTGCTCTTTAATCCGAACCCCCGTAATCCGAATGTCGCGGATGGTAAATCAACGACCTCCCTTACTTTCCGCACGCATTTGCGTAAATGCGTGCGGAAGAAACTACGACTCGAGAAAAACAGTGTCGTTAGCCAATTACTGAAATTAAACCCAAAAAAGATGCCATTATGGAAGCGTTACAAGCGTACGCATATGTGTGTAACGCTTCTTTAAATTTTAAAACTTTGAATATTTCGCACAATATGCATCGTGGTGCAGTACTGTATTGCATTGTATGTTTACTGATAAAATTTTTCTACTATAATAGTGTTTTGTGTTCCAATGTTTACTATTAATTAAATATACAATATTTTTTACTGCAACGCATTTCTCTTTTTTCTGTAACACTTATGATCTATTTTAAACACGTTCTAGCTGTTACTATGTACAGACGTGTGAAAAGCACCACGTTTTCCGTATTCCCAACATTTTGATAGTCCGAACTCCTCCCGGTTCCAATCAATTCGGATTAAAGAGGTTCTCTTGTGTAGTTTCAAATTATAAATCCACTGGCAAAACCGGTACATACATTCCACTTCTATTGAGAATGTCTCTTTAATACTTTATTCTGCAAGAAATCAGCTGCGAAATTTTTATTCGATTTTTTCGTAGAAAAAAGGAAAATTTCTTCGACTATGAAAGCTTAGTATCAGAGCACAGAAATCCAGATTTTAACGAGATGAATTCCCATTTTGCAGTTTCATATTGCGAAATCAAAATCAACTTCTTCAACACCACTAAGATTTCATGTTTATAACTCATTAAAAAGATAACAGAGCTTCTAAAATACGTAGAAAACGTTTGCCGATCATCGCAGACTATAATGATATTTATTCAGCTGCAAACAGCCGAAACGTTCGAAAGGAACTCGCTATATTAGACGGAAAAGAATATTCTGTGTCATAAAAGAAAGATAGAAAGGTCTTTTCGAAAAAAAAAGCATTACTTAAAATTTTTTACGCGAAGCTGAAATTTTTACAAGCAGTACATAAATATGTAAAGTATGATTCATATTATTAGGAAGAATTCACTGTAAAAAAATGTTAGACCGAAAATATATGAGTGTCTCCTAAAAACTTTTTATCCGGAGTCTGACATAAAATTACAGAGGCTTAAAAACAAGAAACTGCAAAGACTTCAAAAAAGGGGGGAATGACAGAGAATAAAAAACAGAGAACGTTCTATAAATTGATTGCAACCGATAATGTGCCGCAGTTGTGGCGCTATCACTGAGTGCGCTGAATTTCTATTCCTGGTACATAAAGTCGAAGGTGAGTTCAAGTGAGCCCACGCTGCTCTGATTCCTGCGCCCGAGGCCGCTTGGCCAGTGATGCTACCGGAATCGGGGAGGCTGGCAACTAAGGTGCTTGCAAGAGCTACAGTTAAATGTACGCGAAAAATATGTAATACCTTTTTGACAATTTTAAACCAGTAGTCAGATTTCAAGCGTTTATTTATGCGTTTGTTTACAATTTTTGAACTGGTAGTCGCAGATCTCAAGTGTTCAGTTTTGCGTAACTTAGCAAATCTTTCTTGGTATTTTTACAGAGTAGGGATCATTCATAAATGATGTCACGCTTCGAGGGGGGGAGGGGGCTTGTGAAAAGGGGAGGGGAGGGGGTAACAAGAAGTATGACATCATGCATTATGCAACATAGCGTTACATGTGACAAAGGGGGGGAGGGGAGTCCGCTGAAGTGTGACATATTGTGACAAAGGGGG
Source organism: Octonoba sinensis (assembly GCA_038502835.1). Taxonomy (NCBI): domain Eukaryota; kingdom Metazoa; phylum Arthropoda; class Arachnida; order Araneae; family Uloboridae; genus Octonoba; species Octonoba sinensis. The sequence continues at coordinate 82,271,039 of CM076605.1, read as the reverse complement.
GAGGGGGTCAAATGTAAGGTGGGAAAAGCGTGACATCATTTATGAACGGCCCTGTGCAGAAAAACAAGAATTTTATTGAGAAACTGTTATCAAGAAACTTGATTATTTGATTTAAATCAAGTCGTTCGTAATTTTAAAGAAACACCCAGTTTCCCTTTTGTACTTTAACAGAATTTTTTTACAGTGTGACAAGTTTAGAATGACAAAGAAACTAAATTTACGAAGCTTCTAGCTATTATAACAATATCTCCCCATCGAAATTAAAAAGTGTCTTTAACGCGTTGACTGCCAACTTACGAGATGACTCGTAGAACGTGAACTTGTTGAGATACCAAATTACAAGTTGTCTTGTTCTTGCCGACTTTTTTCCATTTTTCAATACATTTATAGAAAGTTAGTAATTTTTTTACTTAATAAAATGTTTTGTACAATATGTTTCAATCAAATTAAAGTATCGTCTGGAGATCCAGAAACTACAAACAGCGCTGGCAGTCAGCCAGTCGGCAGTCAACGTGTTAAAAAGACGAAAGTCCAGCAAAAAGGATATGGGATCAATGGAAAATTCTTACATTATGAAGACCGTTTTGTGACGGAAAGCTTAGTACTATTTTTTAGCATTTTGGTTAGAAATCAAACGAATGATCATTTTGTGTGAATCATCAGAACATGATTGGAAGACATAACATCCACGCCTTTTCCGGAATCCGAACCCTCGGATTTTGAGCCAATGGCTCTACCAAATGTGACACAAGGAGCAATGTGTGTAATAACTTAACAGAGCTTTCTTTGTAGTTGTGCAGAGTGTGGGAAAATAAGAATTTTATTGAAAAACTGTTAGAGAAAGAAACTTGATTATTTGACTTTAAACAAGACCTTACCTTCACAAAAACACTCGGTTTCCTTCCTGTATTTTTACAGTTTTTTTTTACAATGTATAACTGCCACAGAAACCTAACAATACAATTGGATAAATTGAAAAACGTTTCTTAAATTTAATTAGTAGCATTATTATGAACATGTTAAAATGACTTTACACTTTCGTTAACAGTTAATAGTGTTCGGCAGTAGTTAACGAGAAGTAGTTAACTACTAGTGGCAACTACTAGTTGTAACTACTTTTGTCTTGAACTAGTTAACTACTAGTTAAACTACTTTTTTTCCAACTACTAGTTACAACTACTTTCAGAATTCCAACTACTTTTGGAAAAAAAAATTTTTAATTTATTCTTTGAAAAAAAAAAAAAAATATTTTTTAAACATTAAATTATTTAAATTTATAGCTTATGAATATTACTCACACAAATGTATTTCTTATATTATGTTATATAAAGAAAAAGTACTCATAAAAATCATAATATGTGTTGCAGTATTTACGCAAATTAGGAAAAGCTTTCTAATATAAACAATAAATAGCGCCCGCACCAGCACATGCACAATGAAGTTTCCATTTAAAGACCAAATCTTCATTATGGGAAAGCTTTACCTCCACTACAGTGCCATGCATGCGTTTGGAATACCATAACACACAAAAAAAGATATAAGAAAATAATTATTTTTATGATTTTTTTGAAAGAAAATACTGATTTTTATGATTTTCTTTTTAGAAAAAAATACTGATTTTTATGATTTTCTTTTTAAAAAAATACTGATTTTTATGATTTTATTTTTAGAAAAAAATGCTGATTTTCATGAGTTTTTAAGAAAAAACCGATTTATATGATCCTTTTTTAGGCAAAATATTGATTTTCATGATTAAAAAAAATATTTATATCAGCCTCTTCCAAATTATTTAAATATAGATATTTTTTATTATAAATTTTAATATATTCTGGGTTCAAGTAATTCCTTAGAGTTTTAACTCACTAAGCCTTAACGCATCTGGTCCTCTAGGGAAAGGTGGAATAGCTTCGTTAAGGTGTCAAAGAATTACATTTTATCAGCGAACATTAAGCTTTTGAACATGCTGACAACAGCAAAAGCATCAACAGACCTTTGGAAATAATTTTTTCTACATTTGGAATAGTGCACTCAAAATTAAGAAACAGATTGGGGATTGATAAGGCATCAAAACTTATTCTTGATGAAACATCTAAGTAATAAAAATGATTAAGCTGTAGTAAACATTTTATGTGATATTTGCCATCTCTGTTTATTTAATCAAGAAATTTGTATGCACTCAAAAAATTATATTAGTCCAGTCAACTTATTTGTATATATTCACGAAATTATAATACGTTTAGTCCAAAAATATAAACTCTCTCTTTTGTTTCTCGTTGCTCTCTGTTTATTAAGCATACATTTTGTATATAATATAATTAATTAATAATTAATTTTGAACTAGTAATAAATAATAATTTCAACTGAAATATCTTAAAATTCCTTGAAGACATAAATAATTAACTGAATTTGTTACTATATTTGTGTGTGCATACATATTTTGCTTAAAAAAATCCAAAAAATCTGACTTAAAAAAAAAAAAAAAAAAAACAAATGATTTTTTTAAAAAATTTTTAAAAATAAAAAAAATCTTCAACACTGCCTTCACAATTTGAAAGAATATGATCTAAATTCTAAAGCATGAGCGTTACAAGACATTTTGTTAATGAATGGGGGTTGGGCAGAGGAAGAGTTTTGAATTGATATTATGGGTAAACCCCTTCATTTTACAACAACTGCTGAAGAATTCTTATTTCCTAAAAACATAAATTATTAACTTTACTAAACAAATACAGAAGAGCCTCGGTTATCCGAGGTAATCTAGACCGAGGGTACCTCGGATAAACGAAAACTCGGACAACACGACTCGATCCAAATCGAGAGGGAAAAGTGGGTAAAAACGTGTGAAATGAAAGAAAACGTAGTCTAAGATGTGGGAAGAAATAAATTTACTGTACATATTATGAAATGATAATTCACTCACATCTAAATCTGAAGCAACGTTTTTAATTCTCTCTTTTATCGCGTTTGTTGATGGCTCGTAATTTAGTCTCCAAAGTCACAACAGTTCTGTTGCGTTTAGCGCTCATCACGTAACCAATACAGTACGGTACAAACGAAGATAAACAAACAGTAAACGAACTGTTCACTAGCAAAAGGAAAAAGCAACTGACGTTAGTCAGTGACGCCGCCATCGGCAAGGGTGCCATTCACCCACAAAAAAAAGTGGCCTAATCCAAAGGCGTTTTTTTAAAAGACTAATGTACCTCGGTTAACCCGGAACTCGGTTAGTCCGGTCTCGAATAACCGCGGCTCTACTGTACATATTAAAATAAAAGTTTAAATTTAGAGAAAAAAGTTTTGTCTTTATTCATACTCTCTTTATATATTAATTATTCAGTGTGATTTGCAAATATTCAATCTTAGAATGCTTTACAGGATTTTTTTTAAAACTGTTTTTAATGATTAAAATTAATATTGAGTTGAATTATTAGGATTAAATATTTAAGAACAAGCCTAAAAAATGAAATTCAAATGAATTATACTTAAAAGTAGTTAACTACTAGTTGCAACTAGTTATGTTTAGAGTAGTTAGTAGTTGGTAGTTAACTACTTTTTGACGAGTAGTTGCCGAACACTAGGTAATAAATATAAAACTCATTGTTAAAAAGAGTTTGCTGCCATTAAGCAGTAATATTAAAAGAAATTATAATAAGAATTTGAGAGAAGGCTTCTCTGAAACAATGAAACGAAAAATGATAATAGTGTTTGGAAACAAAAATATACGTTTTATTCAAAAGCCCCTCATCTTAGTACGAAATCGGTAGAAGTACAAGCGGCTACATTTATGAGCGCAATTAGCCCTGCCGTCAGCTTAATATTTTCAATGCTAAATTTACTTATTACGGTCGACTTTGGCCTGTTGGACAAACTCCAGAAATAATAAAACAATGATAGTAATAATATTAATAATCATAAATGATCTGGAGCAGCACCTTTTTTGAAATGCTCCGTTCCATGCTCCGAATAATTTTAACAAAATCGTACTATTTATCTCTTTTTCTTTTTTAGTCAATTTACTTTTTTATATGATAAAAAATTTAAAATATTCGAAGAAGCGGAGCACATCAAATGTTTTAGCTCCAGTTTCGAGAAAAATCCTGTAGTTCCACTGCTCCGCTCCTGATCCCTGATAAAAAATAATAATAATAATAATAATAATAATAATAATGAAGATGATGATAATAATAATGTTTAATTATATCCATGAGAGAGTAGAAACTAATTGTAATCTCATGTACATTGTACAATGTACATTACTCGCTAAAAATCCGGTTGAGCACGCTAGTTCTATCCGAAAACTAAAATCTTTCAGTCTTCAAAGCATCCTGACTACGGTTGCAGTTATTTTCTATTGATAATAAAGAGCTTTTTATTTTCGGCAAAGTATCGTTTGCCAGTCCATTGATTTCTAGCAGGGAGAGAGAAAACCGTTAAAAGTAGAGAGGATATTGCGCCCTTTTACAAAGTGGAAAATATTTCAAGATGAGCGACGAATTACTGGGGAATCGATAATTGAGGAGTTGTCCATGTTAGGGCTGGAGGAATATTGAATCATCTGCGGCTCACCGGCCGATGCTAATTAGACCGTCACGGTCGGCCAACTCCGACTCTCATCTTTCTTCTGGTGGTGTTCACACATTTCCAAAGTGCTGAACTCAGGAGTTGTCATACTTTTTGTAATTTCATATCCCGAAAAGGTGAAATTTGCGAGGGCCTCTAATTTTTGAAGCAGTCGAATTTTCGGCACGAGTTTTAATTCACTTTGTTCTAAAATTCCTTTTCTTCAATCAGCAGACGATTCTTGTTGGAGAGTGAAAGGATAAAACTAAGTTGTGGATGTCGCAAAACTTGTGGCATTCCGAAGAAAATTATTGATAGAATTTGAATAAAAGTTTAAGAACTGGTTGATCGCTGTCTACATTGTTTAAAGTCGAAAATATTTCAAAACAATTTCAACGAATATTTTTCAGCCGTTAGTAATGTGTATTCTTACATATTTTTCTATCAAAAAGCCCCGTGAGCTGTATTTAAATTGTACAACAATCAAAGAAAATGACAGGAAAAATGTAATTTCTTCCGACTACCAACTACTATCCGTAGAAATCCGTTAAAAATAAAAGGACGGAAACATTTCTCAAAACATCTGTAAATTAAAAAATAATAACATTTGTTTTTTCACACTATGAAAATGTTTGTTACTATAGTTTATAGATATTATAGAATACGTGCAAGTCCAGCAGTGGACCAGTCAGTAGAAGCTCGGTTACCGCGGAACACCGAAAGGGATGCAACATCAACTGAGGTCAGTGGTTTAGGAGGGTGACAACCTCTCGTGGCTGTTTGCTTTGGGACCGAGTATGCTAAAGGATGATAGCTGGTGCACGTTAAATTCGTCATGGTTCCAATGTCCTCTAAGTTAAACGATGCCTCTGAGGAACCCCAGGTGATGGTCTCTCATCTGGGAGCTGGTTCAAAAATAAAGAGACCTATCAAAGGGGCGGAAGTCGAACTCCTGCCTATAAGGGCCACGTGAGACTCGGGAGCAGCGCACCCATTCTTTCTCGCTTCACGCGAGGACACGACGACAACAACAACAACAACAGAATATGTGTAATAAATGACGAAAATCTTATAATCTCACACGAATTTGTAGCGTTTTGTGCAAGAATGTAGATGGTTCTGAGAAAATGCAAGAAAGTTATAGTAACTAAAGATTTATTACAGCAAAATGTAATAAATATTATATATTTTATCATAAAAATGTAACTATGTTGGAGCTGCGGAAAATAACAAAGAAGTTGTAAAAATTGTCGAGTTTTCTAGTCAAACAAAGTTTGATAATACATTCTTTCCCGTCAGAACTAAAACACAAATTTTCAGAGTTGAGAGTTGAATGTTTCAACTTTTCTCACAAAGAATCACGAAGAATAAAATGAATAGTGTCGAAAATCACTACAGTTTGAATTCATGTGACCATTGTACGTTTTTTCTCCTTTCATAATTAAATTGTGTTTATTTTTCTTGGATACATACATTTTTTGATTCACAGGAACGTTTTGCTCGAAACGTCATTGGACGACTTCTGACATATTTGATGGTTCCAGATTATACATTTGCTACATTGGATCCAACTTACCAACTATTTTCTTTAATCCAACTCACTCTCATCTCAGCACATTTATCACCGTGTATTCTCATTTTCATTGTCATCAATTAACGCTGCTTTCACTGGTACTCTCGACTTTTTTTTCTTTTTGATTTTTTTTAAGTTACATTTTTTTTTTTTTTTTGGCGCAAATATGGAAAAATTTCAACATTAAACAGAAGAAATGTAGCTCAAGTGGCCTCATATATTGGCAACCATCTGGCGGTACTTTGCCATATTTAGCTCCAAAATTGAGGTGCAAAATCATCTTGATGACATTAACGATATTTGGCGAGTTTCCCTAAGGGCCCGTTGTTCGAACATTGGCGAAATTTCTATCGATAATCTCTCTAAATTTGTATTTTAGCCTACTTTCTCGCAAAAAAAATAATAAATGAAGTGTGAAAGAAGGCTTAATGTACCGTAAAAATATCATTAAAAATTACAAAAAATAAGTGAAGTAATTAACAAAAGATTGGAAAATAAAAAATTTGAAAGTAGGGTTTTGAGATGGGGAAATTGTGTGTCTGCCGATATGTCTGTCCCCCTCCACCCCTAATCACTTTTGAAGGAATTGTCCGATTCGAAAAAAAATTTTGCATACGAAAGATCTTGGCAAGAACATTTCATTTCCATATTTTACGTTTCTCGCTCAATTTTTGAGCATTTCAAAAAATCTTAACATTAGCGCATATTTGTAAAAATGAAGCAAATTATTCAAACTCTGGGCATAATGATCCATGTTGCCATGAACAAACTTATTGGAAGAAGCTCTTGGTGTGAAATATTTTTTTGATTTGAGCAATTTTTGTTCATTTTTGAACAGTTCAAAAAAAAAATAAATAAATAAATAAATAAAATAAAATGAAATAGCGTCTACGGGAAAATTGCAATCCCATATAAATCCTGATCTAACCTATGGATTTGTTTGGAATAAACTTTTTCGGAAAGATATTTTGACGTAGAACATGTACAGATACGAAATTCCACCAGAACAAAACGTGCCAGATGAAATTTTTTGATCGGGATTTTACAGGATAACTCCTAATCAATCAGTGAATGAGAGAAAGAATGAATGAATGAATAATTGAATGAGTGAAAGAAAGAATGAATGAATGAAGGAATAAATGAATGACTGAAAGAATGAATGAAGGAATAAATGCATGAGTGAAAGAATGAAAGAATGAATAAATGAGTGAATAAATGAAAAAATAATGAAATGAATGTATAAATACATGAATGAGTAAATAAATAAATGAATGAGTGATAGAATGAATATGTATTTACCGTTGAAAAGGGTATATTTGAAGCCATTAAGAACTAAAGCAAAATGAAAAAGAGAGAGAGAGAGAGAGATAGCTAGGTTATAAATTTGAAGTTGGATTATACGGGAAAGTAGGCTCGTGCAGTTCTAGACGGAACTTCTTGTCTTGTATTGAGCCGCAGAAATTAGGAGGGTTAGGCATTTAAAATCTCATCTTCCCACTCACCACAATGCGTGTGGTACCATCACCGCATGAGAATTTTGAAGTTTAGTTTCTTCACCTGAACTCTGTTGATGCGAAATTGCGCTGGGAATAGAATTTAGCCGGGAGTATCCAAGCCAAATGGCAACTCAAGGGATCTTTTACATGCTGCGTAATCCTACGACATGGGCGCAGACGATTTTCTGCACTTTGAAAATCCTCCGCCACGGGCAGGTTAGAATCTGTGGGTTTGAGTTACGAGACCTGCGCCTTACCACTCTCAAAAATAGAATCCCCATTTTCGACGATGCAATCGTTAAGAAAGTTTTTAATTCAGTTCACAACCACTCATTGTTGTGAAACTGCTTTTTCCAATATGGTATTTATAAGAAATAAATATAGAAACAAATTAAATGTCGACCCATATTTGAGGTTAAAACTAACTTCTACGGCACGAGATATCACCTCGCTTTTACTTGCCATGCAGCAGCAGCCGTCTCATTCATTTTGTTTTTTCATGTTTTTACATGATTGGTATTTTGTACTTAAAGACGCATTTCTAATGATATTTTGGAAGTAGGTATTAAAAATATATTTTAGACATTTCATATATTTAATTTTATTCATACAGCTTTATTTTAATAAACGCTTTTCTATGCACTAACTACACTCTCAAAAATAGAATCCTCATTTTCGAAGATTCTTCTATCGTCAAGAAAGTTTCGCCATTCACAACGATTCTTTCCTCGCGTAATCACGTGACTTAAAAAAGTTAGTACACAAATTTCAGCAATTCGACGAAAGGTTTACTGGGAGCATTTTTCACGAAGCCATTTCGTCAAATACGACGAAAGTTTCGTGAGATTTGAGCATGCGTTTCTGAGACCATCACAACGCCATCGCCGCAGTATATATAGGAATATAGGTGCTGGTAAGTATGATGCTTTATGTCTATTATAGAGACCATCCATAAATGATGTCACGCTTTTTCCATTTATATTTACCCCTACCCCCTTTGTCCCAAAATGTCACACTTCAACATACCCCTCCCCCCTTGTCACATGCCCCGCTATGTTGCATAAGCATGATTTCACACGTCTTGTTAACCCCTACCCTTGTCACAGTTTCACGAGCCCTCCTCCTCTCTGGAAGAGTGACATCATTTATGAATGATCCCTTACACTATTTTTTTTTTTTTTTAGTTAGGGAATGTAGGTACTCAAGCTGTTTCAATCAACATTAAATGAAATTTTAATAAATTTTAGCTCCATTTTATTGAGATATATTTGGTTATACAAATGCTGCAAGTCTATATTTTTGTCAGAAAGAAAAATTTTATATTTACTCCATCAAAATGCCTAATTTCCTACTTTTGTGACCATAAAACTTCCTTTCCATGCTGAAATTTTACTCTCAACTTAACAAAAAACTTATTAAAGAACTGAATATAAAAAGGATAACGCTAACGCAACACCCCCTCCCTCTCTCCAAGCAAAAGTAGTAGAATACAAATACTCTATTTTGAAATATGTCAAGAAAACGATCAAATAACAAATTAGGTACGAATTTCGACATCTCTTAGCATATAAATAAAACTTTGCGTGACTTCAACCTATAAGATTCCCTTTCATTTTTGAAAAAGCATTAAATGAAATCTAAACAAATAAACAAATAAATGTTTGAAAAATTCCTATTATCGATAGTACTTAGTGCTCAATACACCCAGAATCCTATTAAAATCCTCTTATCCGTTGAAAGGTCTAGTAGAACGTTTGGCCCGCCTTTTCCAAGAATAGAGACAATAATCGGTACAATATCAAAACAAATTAGCCTTCTAAGCCGCTGAAGCGAGCAGTTCCCGGATTTTTGGATAGAGGGAGCAAATGATGGTTGCGGTTTAACATGTAATCTCTTTCGATAGCGGTGACTTGTGGGAATCGTTCCACCTCCTGCTATTGGCCAGAGTGAAATCCGACTTAGCGCTCGCTAATGGAAGTCAGACTCGCCCGGAATTCGCTGGGGACCAGATAAAACGGGGATCATAGTTGAAAGGTTTCCTGGAAGCGGAGCGCGCTCCGCGTTTTGAACTAAAAGCTTCGCAAAGTCCCACGCGCGCTTTGGAAATTCTGCTGCACGAAAAAGAAAAGGAAAAGAGACGAAAAAGAACGCAGTTAGCAAAAATTGTAGAAATATTTTAATGGAAAAATAATACGAGATAAATTATCGCTTTATAAAACACAGCAACAGAGTTTTCATTTTTGGGATTTAGAATTCCGAGTAAAAGACAAATTAATTACTGAAATACATTTTCGCAACACATGAGGGACCGTCCATAAATGATGTCACGCTTTTTTCCTATAGATTGGACCCCCCTTAGCCCTTTGTCACAAAATGTCACACTTCAACATACCTCCCCCCCTTTGTCACATGCCCCGCAAGGTTGCATAAGAATGATGTCACACTTTTTGTTACCATCTCCTCTCCCCTCGTCACAATTTCACGAACCCCCCCCCCCCTCCCTCTCTCGAAACGGGACATAATTTACGAGTGATCCATTTATGGTGCTGATAAGATGCATAATTCCTTCTAGACTATTTTTGTCTTTTCTTTATCTACACGCTTTCCCGTTATTAAGCTATTGTATTTTTTTCCGTTTGAAAATTTTAAAATTCGTTTTATAGGGTCAGATGGGGTAAAGGGATCATAAATCTACATTTTCCAACTTTGGTGAATTATAAATATAAGAATTTGTTCAGATTTTTCGGTTGATATTTTACGATACATTGTTAAAGAATACATTGCATTAAATTTTGAGCAGAAAAAAATATAATAAAAGAATTTGTGACGCCTTCTTTTCGGGGATGTATTTATGACCACTTTATCCCCTGTAAATTGCGATTAAAATTGCATATACAGTGAAACCCCGATTTAACGCCCCCCCCCCCCCCCACAATCTACGTTTCCCCCATCAGTATCAATTTTTCCGTATACTGATTAATGTTAAGATAATACGGATTCTAAGTTTTTTATTTATCGAATTGCGCACATTTTACGTTTTCCCGCAAAAGTTAATAAAAAAAAAAAAGAAAACATATTTTAAAATTAGTTTTAAAAAACGTTTTGCACTCCATAACTAAAAAACAATCCACTATTACGGATTAGTTTTAACCTAAATGCCAGGATTCGTAATTAAATATGTTAAAATGGTATATATAATAATTTTCTTTTTAAAAATATAGCTATTATATGTTTTGAAAGAGTCATATATTTTTACTATCTTTAGTTTTTTTCTGTTTAATTTTTACTTTAAGTATTTTCCGTACTTTACGTTTTCCCGTATTTTACGTTTTTTATCCTGTTTATTGGGAAACATAAAATCGGGGTTTCACTGTACATTATATAACTATTCCTATTAGGAAAGGTTTATTTGCATGCCTTATTAGGGATCATTCATAAATGATGTCACACTTCGAGGGGGGGAGGGGGGTTCGTGAAATTGTGACAAAGTGTGACAAGGGGAGGGGAGGGGGTAACAAGAAGTGTGACATCATGCATTATGCAACATAGCGTGACGCGTGACAACGGGAGGGGGTCCATTGAAGTGGGACATATTGTGACAAAGGGGGTAGGGGCCTCAAATATATGGGAAAAAAGCGTGACGTCATTTATGAATGGCTCCTTATGTTAATAACACCGGGTTAAATTAATCCTTTTTTATCTACAAAAGAGTAAATTAAATAACGAACAGGAAAAAAAAAAAATAGATAAAAAATGATGAAATAAAAAACTACATAAATAATAATAATAATTCAAATAAAATAAAATTTTAAAAATAACAAAAATAAAAATAATAATCGAATAAATAAATGAATAAATAAAACTCATAAATAAACAAGTTAAATTTTAAAAGAAAGCTTTTTCCTTAAGATCTTAAAATGACTGTGTGAAATACTCAAGGAAAATTCGTGACAATGAATGAGTTTTCGTGAAAAACTGCCATGTTCAAAATGCGCTTCTTAGATCATAAGAGCCCTGAATTTTGTTTCACTGCCACAATTGAACTAGAACAGCAAAGCTACATTTACATGCTCGTATCTTCTGGCACGTAAGAGAATCCGAAATAAGGTGAAATGGTGAAGCCTAAATTGTTTCAAACTATGGACAGAGCAAAAAACTGGTATTTTTAAATCTACATATGCGCAGTGTGTCAAAGAATTTTTAAGACTAGGTTTATAAAACCAAATAAAAACTAATAATTATGTTTTTTTCAGTATTTTTCTTCAAAATAAGCTCTTTCGGTTTCAATGCATTTGTTACAGTGGTTAAACAACGATTCGAATGCCTATTCCAGCTCACATGGTGGGACTGCCTCCAAAGCTCGCGTCAAATATAAAAAGTGAGATAATAAGTGCGGTGACCCGTTATTTTGCTTCGAATCAATGTTTAGTAAGTGTGTTGATTTGCATTAGCGTTTTGAACTCTTGATTAAATTGGAAGTGAGTGTCTGCATTTTTAATTGATCCAATAATAATAGGGTGGCACGAAAATTTTTATTTATATTTTCTTTGTAGGAGAAGGACAGTGAAAAGATAAAATTTATGCGTTACAAATTCATTCAATTAAATAACTACTCAGTGGTCAATCTCTCGCACTGAGGAAATATTACACTGTACAACAAATTTGAACTTTTTTTTTTTTGTCCTTTAGATGAAACTATGTGATTCTATTTAAACAAAAGGTGCTTAATTCAAGTACCCAAACCAAAATTGTCCATCACGTACCATTTTTGCTGGAGACCCACTTCTCATATGTATACAATTTGGTTATAGAAGAATGTAACTGCGACTTACGTATTGAAAACACAAACGCAAAAAAGATTTTTTTTTTGGCCATTTCATCTCGTGGGCATCTGTTGGTGTGCCCTGATAACAGAGTAGCAATGTTCAATTTGTATACTTCCATTCTATCGACCACTGAAACACTTTTAAAACACAAATGTCCTGATGAGACCTTTCCTCATGCTCTTCATTAATTACGCCAAAGTTTTGAGAAAAGAAGTCCATATGGGAGTCCAAAAAGTGTACTTTTAATGAAATATAGCAGCCTAATAATACAAAAGCATTTTATCATGTCACAAACATGATATTCGTAATTTTCAGCTTTCTCATTTCCAAGGAAACGTGAGCACACTGAATTAAAGGTAAGCTAGGCAGATTTTTCGGCTTTTCACTGTTTGTTTTCCTACTCTTCATCATGAAAGGACTTCCTTAAGTTGTGGGCCAATAAAAATCTTTTCTTTTAGTTTTGCCTCGCTTAATTTTTAAAATTTTTTCCTAAAATGCAAGAAAGCCACTCCTTCTCTGTCCAGAGCTTTTACAAATATTTCGATAAACCAAGTGTAATATACAATTGTGGAAAAAAAGCACATTGTAGATTTACAAGTGGGTAATTGGATATACTTTTGCCACTTAAAATTTTGACATTTCCTTTGTGTTTGCAGAATATGCTACAGGAATAAATAGGGAAAAATACTTAGATAGAGGAGCACTGATAAACAAGCGCCACTCTGCTGAATTGTGCTCATGTCCTAATGCTGGAAATACTACATTTACATCACAGCAGCATACTATTTTTTCTTTCTCCGCAAAATAGTCTACAAAATGGTTTTGTCTTCTTGTAAAAGACGCGAAACTTCGAGAAGTGGATAAAGCTTTTGTTGCCAAAAATGTCGCTAAAATAACCCAAGTTTATTAAAAAGGTCTCTAGAATGGTAAGGCTTTCACTCTCAATGAGAAAGATATAATTTATAATAAATTAAGTCGAAAATATGCACATTTATCCAGTAAATACGTAAAAAGCTAAAATGTGTAATTTTGGAAAAATGGTAAGTGATAAGCAAAAATAACTGCGGATTCATAATTCTCAGTCAAAAATACATAAGAAACAGACATTTTCATCCAAAGGACATTTTTCGTGTTGCACAGTGTTATCGATAGTTTTCTATAGTTATCTGAGTTAGTCAAACAGAAAAACTACAATCTCTAAAAGTTTTAAACGTTCGAGGGCGAACTTGAAAAATTTACTAAATTACGGTTGAATTTCGACAGCTGGGGGAACTCTAGAATCAATCAACAAAATTCAGTGCAAAAAATTTAGACTAAATCATGTTTATGCTATAAATCGCTGCGCAATATTTTGAGCTTTTTATTGTGAGCTGTTTCAATTTGTGGTATTAAGTTGATCTGAGCTTGAAAATTAAATTTTGTGTCTAACGGACTTTCATAGAACTCAACTTTTATTTTTACATGTTTGGAGCATATTCCGAAGTTGGTCATGTCTCAATCCCCGTGTCGCCTTAAATTTTAAATGTGCCCATAATTTAACTTTCTCTTTTTTGTTAAATGGGACATTTTTTAAAAAACAGTTCACATTCCTTTCTAGAATATTGTGGGGAGAAAAGTTTTAAGATGTTTTACCTTTTAACTTCAAGCGCACATGGCCACTCTTGCTCTATTCTAATGCAAATTGAAGATTCTGCAAGCCACAAACAAATTTTCGTTAAATACAAAATCTGGACAAAAAAAAAAAAAAAAAAACTACCATAAATTTCAGTATATTAAAAGCCATAGGATTAATTCCAAATGTAACTGTGGGCATTCTAAAGTTGCATTTGGAATTAAGGGGAGTTTTAGGGGAATTAAGGTGTTTGTAATTAGGGTTAATTCCAAATGTAACTGTGTCGCATCTTGTTTTTTTTTCACTTCAGATACGAAATAGTAATATAATTCAAGAAACGTTGCTGCGGTTACATATCTGCAGGCCTACTTTAAAAGGAGTAGAAAAATTTTATTCTATAAAATACATATTTTGAATTATTATGTAAAAACAGGCCGGGATAGACAAAAATCGGACATAGTTTTAACGACATATGTTTACATAAACTTGAAAATATTACTTCGCAGACTAAAACTTTTTCGCTATTTTTAAAATAGGCATGAAGGTGTAAAAGAACGCCAAAATTTATTTAATTATTTTAACATTTAGTACCTGAAACAATACGAAAAAAGTGTGTTTTGTCATGTAGGTCTTATATGGAATTAACCGAAGAAGTTTTTTAATCACAGTGGTGCCAAAGAATTTTTAAAACTAGGTTTATAAAATGAAATAAAAACTAGTAAATGTGTTTTTTTAAGTATTTTTATTCACAATAAGAGAATTCGGCTTCAATCCATTTGTTACAGCGGTTTAACAACGTTTCGAATGCCTGTTCCAACTCACATTGTAGGGCTGCCTCCAAAGCTCGCGTCGAAAAATTATGTCAAAGAATTTTTAAGACTACAGCTGGAACTAAGCTTACAGTGGCGCTATCTGTGTTATCGAGTATTCGTGTGACTCCTCAACTATCAGCTGATAAACTGCCAAAACCTCAGTTCATCTGTTTACTTTTTTTTATACTTTGATGACATTGACACTATACAAACAGCTTCGACGCGAGCTTTGGAGGCAGTCCTACAATGTGAGCTGGAACAGGCATTCGAATCGTTACCAAACCGCAGTAACAAATGTACTGAAGCCGAAGAGCTCATTTTGAATAAAAATAGTACTTGAAAAAAAAAATTGCTAGTTTTTATTTTATTTTACAAACCTAGTCTTAAACATTCTTTGACGCTTAGTGTATAATGGATTTTGAGTGAAACTTAGTAACAATCGAAACAATCGATGGGACAACAATCGACAACTAGAATTGATAGTGGAAAAAATCGCCTGCAGTTTTGCGATTTTTATTATCTTTCCCCGCTGAAGAGGCAGCAGAAAATATGACGGACCTATCCCCACCGATTTATCGGCCAGATTGATGTCGAAATCAGGCGCCTCTCGAAACGCTACATTAATATAACAACAACAGCGACAAAAATTGCCGGTAGATAGCGCGGTCGAAAAAAAAAAAGGGGGAATATTCGAAAATGGAAAGAACAATAGCTTATTACTACGGGCAGTCGGGTTCTTTATTCGATTTCATTACAGGGGGCGAATTTTTATTTTATTACCTTTTAGACGGGAGAAAAGGGAAGAGATAGATGCTCCCGGACTGGGCCGGATTGGATCAGCCAACCGCGAAATGTTGCGGTCCGCCGTCTGTGACTACGGCGCAGATTGCTTCATTTGTCAATAGCACTGCCGCCGCAAGGGTTGCCGGGATTTCAACGCAGCGGGTTGCGGTTAGCGGTACTGCCATGGTCGGACTTTCGTTCACTCATTCCTTTTGTTTAACACGTAGAGGACGGCGCAGATTTTTGTTACCTGTAAAAATAAGCTTTTCAATTTTTCAGTAAGACATGAAGTTTTTTAGTTTAAAAAAACTGTGTTATGAGACTATAGCTGATATAAGCCACCAGTGGTACACGCCGCCAGATAAACCATTCGTGTGTGAGCCACCAGTGGTACCCGCCGCCAGATGAACCATTTGTGTATTAGCCACCAGTGGTACACGCCGCCAGATAAACCATTCGTGTGTGAGCCACCAGTGGTACCCGCCGCCAGATGAACCATTTGTGTATTAGCCACCAGTGGTACACGCCGCCAGATAATCTATTCGTATGTGAGCCACCGGTGGTACATGCCGCCAGATGAACCATTCGCATGTGAGCCACCGGTGGTACTCGCCGCCAGGTAAACCATTCGTGTGTGAGCCACCAGTGGTACACGCCGCCAGATGAACCATTCGTGTATTAGCCTCCAATGGTACACGCCGCCAGGTGAACCATTCGTGTGTGAGCCACCAGTGGTGCACTCCGCTAGATAAACTATTCACATGTGAACCACCAGTGGTACACGCCATCCTCAACGTGTTAATAATACATAACTCATGAAAAATGTTTTAAGTTACACGGTTTAATTTTGAAAATTTCGCCATGATTTGAGTATTTTAAAATTTAAAACATCGTTGCATTATCTAAACAAAGCTATCGTTGCCATTCGACAAATAATAATTGCGATAATTTCCTCAGAGCCAAAATTATTAATTTTTTTCTCAAGTAACAGTATAATAAATTATAAAATGGATGGAATATTGTATTGTCTTCGAAGATAAGCTTGTGTACAAAGTTTGGAGATAATTTATCCAGTAATAGTGGTCGAAAACCGCGCATTAAACTTCCGTGGCAAATCAAGTTAAATAAATCGTGTAAAAAAAACCGGAGAGCTGTTTTCTTTTTCCTATTGTTTAAAAATATGTTGCGTCGCAAATAATAACTAGCGGGATATTTTAAAAATTAGTCATATCAGTTTATAATCAGAATATTTTTAAAAAATCTAAAATTGTAATGATTTCAAAATACCGTCGCCTTTCAACCGCGGTAGTAAATGCAGGGAAGCCCACTAGGGGGGGGGGGGGAGCACAGATTGCACCATTGCAATTTTTCGGGGGGGGGGGGGGGTTCAGAAGACTTTTAATGCAGTTTGTCATTATTTTTCGGCTGTTTGGGGGGAAAGCTCATCCTTTTTAAGGGCTGCATTGCTTTTTACGAAGTGTGTCATAGGTGGGGGAGTGGGCACCCCTGGTCAATGAACGCTACCATTTCACCTTTTTCATGGAGGTAAAAATGTAAAGATTGAACATATGTCTTCAATTCGAGTAAATACAGTAGATATATGTATAGGATATACTGTATTTATTCGAATCATTATATTGTTTAACCCACATTGTTTATCCTTTTTCTAAGTATGTTTTGCATTTTTGTAAAAGCCAGGGTGCAAGCGACTGCAATATTACATAACTTTGATAACATAAAATTAAAAGTATAGCCATATGAGATATTTTAGTAACTTGAAAGATGACAAAATGGTGCAATTCTTTTAATTAGAGTTCGGCTAACAGTCGAAACTCGACTGTACTAATTAAATTTAGCATCGAAAACACTATGCTATTTGTATAATTATATGAGTATCAGTCATCAAACTTGGGGATTATAGCGTCGATTTTATTTTGATCATCCTCACTTAAAGCAAACGTATTGTAAATCATTGTCGCCGCACGGCCGATTGCACACGTAAATGCATCCGCTTGTACTTCTGCCGATTTCGTACTAAGTTGAGTGGCAGTTGCTCCCCATACCAGGATTCTCATTTTTCATTCCATTGTTTCAGAGAAACCTTCACTCATACTCTTTTTATAATTGCACATTTGAACTCAATTAAATTGAATTCGCCTTTGGTGTACAGTAGTACAGCCGATATAGAGAAACTTTATCAGTGTTTTAGATATTAAAATAATTTATTGATAGATTCTCACTACAGTTGAGAAGATTTAAATTTTTAATATTCCTTTAACGGAAAAAGTTGTTGTTTAATATTTTGCTACATGCAAAATTTAATACTTCGCAATAAAGTTACAGTTTGTTGAAGATTTTCTGTTTGTACATTCAATTTTGGGCCTTTCCAGGCCCGTTATTTGGACGATCAGGGTGATTTTTAGAAATATACATTTAATTTATACATTATTTTATGTATTGTGTTGATTTTTACACACACAGTGTGTCAAAACGTAGGTTCATAAAATTAAATAAAATTAGTAATTATATTTTAAAAGTATTTCTATTCAAAATAAGCTCTTTCGGCTTCAATATATTTGTTACAGCGGTTTAATAACGATTCGAATGCCTGTTCCAGCTCACATTGGGGGATTGCCTCCAAAGCTCGCATCGAAGCTGTTTGTATAGTGTCAATGTCATGAAAGCAAAAAAAAAAAAGCAAACAAATGAACTGAGGTTTTGGCAGTGGATCAGCTGATAGTTGAGGAGTTACACGAATACTCGATAACACAGATAACGCCACTGTAAGCTTAGTTCTAGCTGTATTCTTAAAAATTCTTTGATCTACTGTGCTTCGACGCGAGCTTTGGAGGCAGTCCCCCAATGTGAGCTGGAACAGGCATTCGAATCGTTGTTAAACCTTTGTAACAAATATATTGAAGCCGAAAGAACTTATTTTGAATAGAAATACTTTTAAAAATATAATTACTAGTTTTTATTTAATTTCATGAACCTAGTCTTAAAAATTCTTTGACACACTGTGTAGAATATGTATTGAAAATATACTTTTTGCCTCCCCCCTCCCCCCGGAAGAATTTGAAATGATGGGTTTAGGCCTTTCCCTGAACACCTAATGCTTTATCGTGTGTTATTTCATAAACACTTATCAGTGTAATCGAGCTGTTCAGCAAAAAGCGATGCTTTCGCAGAAACCCATTAGTGAACTGCATTTATTTTGCTAAAAAAGGTCTAAATCTTCCGTGTAATCCGTTTAAGCAAATTCTACGAATCGCTTTCGGACGAAGAATTGAAAAAAAGCTTTGAAAACGAAACTTCTATCCGCTCAAAATCAGTAGCAGCAGCGCAGTTCAGCGCCGAAACTCCTCCTACCGAATTCATCATTGGCTGAGGGATTTGCTCGCTTCCGTTTGATTGGTCAAGGAAGCATTCTGGAGCTCGAATCTTTGCCGCCCACTGGATGTTGCTCGCAGATGCGGGCAGGGATTGCTCTGCGGGATGCGGATGCTCGATTCCGGCAGTGATTTCCAGCTTCACCATGGAAGAGCGGCGGGAAAATATCGGAGGAGTCAGCTGGGATGATAAACACGTGGAGGACGAACCAGGTTTGTTTGTTTCAAGAGTTGTCCGTTTTATCAAAAGGATATTGTTTGCGGTGTGCGTTACTTGATAGGTACCATATTTTTGTAATACGCTACCTGGTCTAAAATCAGACCAAAGTCCCTTTGGTTAAAACGAGAAACGGGCAGATGTTTACGGTAGTTGCGTTCAATATCGAAAGATGGAAAATTTATAGAAAACGTATGTAAAATTTATAGAGAACATGTACTGACCTTATAAAGAAATTGCACATAATTCGTAAAATTAGTACTATGCAGAATTTATTTAGGTAATTTGTAGAATGTAACCATAATTTATAGCGAATATGTGTTTATTGGGTCGATGGAGAAAGTGTTTTTATTATTTTCAGTCATTTATAAAGTTATTTTACAGAATTTATTTAGTTACACTGTAAAGATTTTGCGTTTAGTTGCCACTTGGTGTTACTGAATACCATTTTTTGGTGTTCAGTTGGTGTAAAGCTAAAAAACATTCACTTTTTAATGCATTTCAAAATTTTTTTAAGTGTCTGCGTAAAAAAATACAGACAGTAGAATGTTTTTTTAGCACATCATGTTCCTTAACTCATCTACGCATCAAAAATTATTTACCATTACTCATTTATCTTATTTTCATACAAATGAGCAATCGTAATGAAATTTTGATACGTAACGGAATTATCAAATTTCATGTGTTATGGAACGTTATACTGTGTATATTTTTTAGACAGGACATAAAAAAATTTAAAGTGTATCAAAAATGAATCATTTTTAACTTTACACCAACTGAACCCCAAAAATGCTGTTCAGTAACACCAAAAATCCTGTTCAGAAACACCAAATATCCTGTTCAGTAACACCAAAAATTTTGTTCAGTAACACCAAAAATCATGTTTAGTAACACCAAAAATCATGTTTAGTAACACCAAAAATCATGTTTAGTAACACCAAAAATCATGTTTAGTAACACCAAAAATCGTGTTCAGTAACCCAAAAAATCCTGTTGAGTAACACCAAAAATCCTGTTCAGTAACCCAAAAATCTCGTTCAGTAACACGAAAAGTGGTGGCAATTAAACATAAAAATTTTACAGTGTACCTGGTATGTATAAAATCAGATCAACGTCTCTTTGGTTAAAACGAGAAACGCAGATGTTTCCAGTTGTTGCGTTTAGTATCGAAAGATGGAGAATTTATAGAAATCGTATGTAAAATTTATAGAGAAAATCTACTGATTTCATAAAGAAATTGCACAGATTTCGTAAAGTTAGTTGGCCTAATGCAGAATTGATTTAGGTAATTTATAGAATGTAAATATCATTTATAGAGAACATGTGTTTATTGGGTCTAAGTAGAAAGAGTTTTCATTTTTTTTAGTCATTACTTTATGGAAGTTATTTAGTTAGTTTGCAGAATTTATCTAAGGGACCGTTCATAAATGATGTCACGCTTTTTTCCGATATATTTCCCCCTTTCCCCCCTTTGTCACATGTCATGCTATGCTGTATAAACCTGATGTCACACTTCTTGTTACCCCTTCCCCTCCCGTTGTCACACTTTGTCACAATTTCACGAGCCCCCTTCCCCCTCGAAGCATGACATCCATTATGAATGATCTCTAATTTGCTAACCGAAAGTTTTTTTTTTTCTTTCTAATGGGGCTGCAGTATTGGTCATCAACCATTGCAGACCTAGTGCGTCCCCAGATGTTGGTACCAACTCTTTCAGCGGCACCGCAATGAGTGTGGTACCATTGCCGCGATTTTTTTGACGCTTAGTTTCCCCTAGATGGGGCACTTGAGCTCTTGTTGATGCAATCTGCACTAGGAATTTAATTTAGCCGAGAGTATCCATGCCAAACGGATACTCAAGGGATCTTTAACATGCCGCATAGTCATACGACATGGACGCAGACGATTTTCATCATCTTGAAAATCCATCGACTTGGGCCAGGTTTGAACCTGCGATCTTGGGCATACGAGACCTGCGTCTTACCACTACGCCACCCTGTCGACTGCTAATCGAAAGTACACTGCTGAAAATGACATGTTTAAGAAGGAAAATTTACACAGTGTGTCAAAGAATTTTTAAGACTAGGTTTATAAAATAAAATAAACATTTTTAATTTTTATTTTTAAAAGTACTTTTATTAAAAATAAGCTCTTTCGACTTCAAAAAATTTTTGCACCAAAACCATTCGAATGCCTGTTATTCGTATAGTGTCAATGTCATCAAAGTAAAAAAAAAGTAAACAAATGAACTGAGGCTTTAGCAGTCTATCAGCTGATAGTTAAGGAGTTTCACGATTGCTCGATAACACAGATAGCGCCACTGTAGGCTTAATTCCAGGTGTAATTTTAAACATTCTTTGACACACTGTGTACGAATAGCTTCAACGTGAGCTTCGGAAGCAGTCCCACAGTTAGAATTACCCCAAACTGACCCACATCTGCTACACTGTAAAAAAATTCTATTTTAATCTTTTACCAAAAAAAAATAATGGTGAAATTTAACTGCAACCCCAACATTTGGTACTAAAGTTGAAGATTATAATGGTGTAGTTTCAACTAGTTTCACCCTGAATGAAACTAGGAACCAGTATAATGATTCAAATTTTGTACCAAACGTTGGTTGTAGCTAATTTATTTTATTTTATTTTTGGTGAAAAGTCGAATTAGAATTTTTTTGTGTGATAAAAGACAGTACTATTCAGCTCATTAAAACATTTCCTTTAAAATCTTGCTTAAATATGCATTTTTTTTTTTTTTCAAATCTTTTTTTTTTTTTTGACTATTTTAGTTATGAAATTACAGTTTAACTTTCCTAATACGAACTCGGTTAATACGAAATCACGGCTAAAAGGAACATTTTGTCCATTGAGTTTGGTTTACTATTTATTTACATTAAATCTCACGCATATTACGAAGTTACATATATTTTTTTTTTTTACAAATTGTTGGTTACTTTGAGTCACTGTAAACCACCAAGTACGTATTTCGAATCATACGTTGAATCTTTCTGGGTAGAAAATAAAGCTCATGCGCGTGTTGGCTTTCTGATAGGTCAGTCTGCTCAGGGATCAATCCCTCTATCTTCGAATCATTCTTAAATAGTAGTAATTATTTTTAAAATATAAACATGCATTTCTATTACTTTTTTTACGCAATTTTACTTATTCACGGTTGTTGCGAATAACGGCTAATACGAAACAAATTCGCGAATTCTTGGCATTTCGTATTAAGCGAGTTCAACTGTACTTTTTGAAGCTAATAAATATAATTTGAGCCAAGCTGCCATTTCTACACTTGTAAAAATCTTGCGATTAGTTGTCACTATTTTTTGGTGTTACTGATTTACATTTTTGGTGTTCAGTTAGTATATACAGTAGAAAATTATTCATTTTTTGACATGATTATTCTTGAAAAATATGGCCAACATGTGTAATAACATCATTCCAGTTGCAAACTGGGTCCAGATTTGAGAAACATAGTCCTGAAAAATTATAATTACACTGTTAGAAATGTCATCATGAAATTACGGTTAAATAACCGGCAGCAGTCCGTCCATCTAATTCACCGTTAAATTTACGGTTTGGAACATTTCTCTATCTTTACGGGACCTAATCCATTTCCAATCAGCTTGGTTAAAAAGCAGTAAATACAAAAGTTTACGGTATTATAACTAAGGCTCGACCGATGCATCGGCACCGATGGTTCAACAAAGTTGCCATCGGCCATCGGCATCTGCGGCCGATGTTAACTTTGGAAAAACATCGGCCCATCGGCCTTAAAAAAACATCTAAAAGCCGATGCAAGGCCGATGTTTTTCGCAGGGACAACTTTCCTGAAAACACTCTTTCTTTAACTTTCTTTTTCCTTCATAGCTAGATTTCTATTTCCATTACAATAACAGGCAGCCCAGCAGTTAAAGAGCACAGAAATAATGTCATTCTACAAAGTATTTAATAAAAAATTAGGAAAATTAGTTTAAGCGATCGCTGCCCGAAAACCTTCATTATTAAAATTATTTATTTTTGAACAGAATGCTCGCGAAATAGAATATGTTAAAGTAAAAGTAATAGAAGCATCTTATGAGTGCTATTTGTTTTTCGCACTAGGTTAGTTGACTCATTTTTGTCTGTTTTTCGTTTAATAATAACTTAGTGCATTAGATGTCATTGTGCAATAATCTTACACCACCTGCTTTTAATTTGTCATGTTTCTTATTATTCCGAAATTGTAAACAATACAAATGATAAAAAATATGAGTCAATTTTTCAGTATAAATGCTTATTGATTGAAATTATTATTTTAGTTCGACTTGCAATTTTCAAAAATTTAACTCTTAAAAAACGAGTTAGTGCAACAGGGTGGAATAATATCTTAATAAAAAGGCTACAATATCTTTATTTTCAAAAATTGACAACGTATACAGTGTGGGACCCCAAATCCGTATTTTTTTCGAAAAAAGAATCGGTTGTTGAAAAAAAAGCAGCTATTGTTTCTTGAAAAAAAAAAAAAAAAAATCGGGAAATGTTTGCAGCGTTTATTTGGAAATAGGCGTTTTAAAAAGAAGGAAAATAAAATGTAATGAAGATGTAGATCGGAAATGTGCTGTTTTTGAAAAAATTATTTCGCGATTTTCTGAAAAGTGTTCGTTTTTGCGATTAGAGTTTTCATTATTTGTAGTTTTAATTCTGCGTTAATATCATTAAATTTTGCTTTTTTTAAAATTTCGTGTAGTTTTGTTATGTTATTTTTTTAAAATGAGCTCTAATTTTCGCGCGATGCAGAACATTCACGAAATTGAAAATCAGCGGTTTTCGTATTTTCCCGATAGTCTTATCTTTAACTGCAATTTAGTGGCTAGAGAATATAAACCACATCAGTATTTGACGGAATTCTTTTCTTTTATTGTTTAATTAAAAAGGCTAAAACAATATCGGGAAGAGTAGATGTTTCGATGTTTTGCCACGAATGCAAGCCTACTCTAACTTCGTGTTTTGCGCTAAATTTCGTGACTTGTAGGCGACTATATACGATAATAAAAATGCTATAAAGGAGCAAAATGCTAATAAAATCTTCCAGAGCAAATTATATGGGCTTTGATGCTACATACAAAATTGTTTGAATGAGGACCCAAAATCCGGAGAATTCCGAAGTCCGGAAAGATCACGGCCCCAAGCGTTCCAGACTTAAGGTCCTGTTTTTTTTTTTTTTTTTCAAAATTCATCTTAATTTTTATAATCGATGACGTGTTTTCAGATTATTTGTCAACAGAAAACAAATTTCATTTTTATTTTATAAAAAGAGCTATTTTTAGTTAAAATAACTTTTATAAAAAAAACATAGAAACTTTCCCGCTTTTCTTTTAAAAACAGGGGGGGGGGGGGGAATATCCTGTTGACAATTTTGTTACAGTTACAAACCCACATTTCGTTAGTCTGTATAAAAAGTCTGCATCCCTCTCCATGAAAAAAATAAGAAAATAAAGGCAGCTGCACATGGCATTTGCAGTGCAGGTTTTATAAAGAGAAAATGTTGAAGGAAAGGGAAGGAGACATGATGCGATCCAGTTGTTGAGTTTTTTTGCAAAGATAAGAAAAAAGAATTAAAAATCCTGTGATATAGCTTTTTTACCGCCAAATAGTTTAATTAATTTACTACAATCGCGAGTGATTCTTTTAGTTTTAATTATTATGTAAACTTCCCCCAAACAGTCTTTTATGGTGCTTGAATAATTCATTTATGTTTTTATAAACATAAAAATAAATAAATGATTTAGGTGACATTTTTGACAAGCCTTCTACACGTTTTAAAGCGAATTTTTTCCATCGGCCATCGGCATCGGCCCGTCGGCCAAAAAATGCCATCGGTCGAGCCCTAATTATAACCATTAAAAATTCTTTCAAAACTAAATTTTTACGGTTTTTGAACCCTTTCGTGGCGTAGAAACCGTAAACGAAGCGTGCGGGAATAGAACCCCGGGTGTATGGTGTACCAACCTTGCGCTCAAATCACTCGGCCATCTACACCACTCAAAGTGGCCGTTTATTTCTCAAAATAAATCTTCTTTTCCAACAGGCAAACTGCCTTAAAATTGAGATTTCAGTTTTTGATTGGATCCAAAATTATTTTTGGTCTAAATTTACTGTAAATTGACGAAAATCATTTTATTTGCTGCAAAAATTGAAATACAAACAACGTACGACCACTAAGGTTCCACAACCAAGATGGAAGCCCGATTCTTATTGACTACGAGACCTAGTGGCGCTTGTATAAATTACGGTTAGTTAAACGTTCTTTAGGAGAAACAGAGAATAAACGATTTTTTTCACGATCAACGGTTTGAATACCATCTTTTTAATTGTTATTCCACTGTTGTAATTAAATATGGTAAAAGAACACTCAAATAAATGGTTATATTACTATTTTCTTGCGTAAATATTTAACAGTGAAATTCTCATAATACACAGTTATGTATATCCTTCTCATTGATTATAAGGATTGTTATGAATAGCTCTTATTTATTCGACTTATTTTATCATGAACGAATTTTATTTTTCGTTTTTTTTTAATTTTGTTTATGCGGTATTTTTCAACTATTCTTTTTATTTCATTTATTATTATCATTTTTTACGAGGGGTAATCAGCATTATGGAAATTGTTCAACACTTGTGAGGAACGTATAGGTGAACACTGGGAAATTTTGTTAGTAGCCAGTATGCGATAGACTCAATTTTGTTAGTAGCCACTTTTTAAAATTTCTAATAAGAATTGAAAACTAACTCTAAAATTGTTTAGAAAATAAACAAATTATTGAAATAAAACACGAAATATGCAGATTTGATTTAACACATGCTGAAATATTTTATAACTTTTAAAATGATTTAAATATATACAGGATGCTGGAGGATTGTAACACGAAAAACGGTATGAAATTTTCGGCGTAGAGCATGTTCAATATTGGCATATTTCCAAGGGAAAAACAAAAAAAAGGTGATTCGCTCACAAAAGGGAGGGGGGGGGGGGGGAGATTACAGTAGAATGTGCTAAAACGTGACCACGCAGGAATGGCGATCGTTAACACATTTTTCAATCTCCACTTTTACTACTTTAATCGCCATGTGGCGAGTGGCGACCACTAATTTTTACTTAGAGCCGCAGTTCCCAATCTTGTTCTTCTTCGCGTACCACCATTTTTCTTGCAAACCATTTGCATACCACTGCGAATATAGCTTTACTGTATACAATGGAATACTAATAGATTATAGAAGGGGGCCCCAACCTTTTTGCACCTAAGAGCACATACCAGAAGATCGGTCGAATGGCGGGCACCATTTTTTTTTTTTTTTTTCAAGAAAAATTTATAGTTCGTGGATATACGTTAATAATACACACCATATAAGGCACGAAAAATTCAATTTCAAAAATTAATTTAGCATATGAATATAATTAGATTAATATTTTTGTGTAAAATAGATGATTACTAAATAGCTTGAAAAAAACATACGAAGTATAAAAATTATTTATATAGTAAAATACAGTCAACGTAATCTTTGGAATTGCATTTCCTTGAGAATATGATGAAATTCCTTTTCGCTAGCAATCGTCACGATGTTAATCTGTAAGTCGTAATTTGATTTTATGATATTTATTGTTATTTATCATTATAGGGTTATTCATAGTTATGTAGCCCTTTATTCATATACTCTGGTACTTTATTTCTAGATTCTAAATGTTCTCTAGTTTAAAATAGAAAACTTGAATATTTTATTGTTGGGCACAAGCACGGCGGGCGCACCTAGAATGGTGTACGGGCGCCATGGTGCCCGCGGGCATAGGGCATTATACAATTTTTGATAGTTATTAAGGCAGAGAAAAGCGTTTATGAAGATAAAGCTGTATAAAATAAAATATATTTCATTTTGGGAAAAACTTCCGTGTTTCCCTGTAATTGCCTGAACACCATCAGAACAGAAAACAACGCAATGCTTCCCAGTCCAGTCCTTCTCTTCATTTTTTGACCTACACGCGTACCACTAGTGGTACACGTGCCACAGTTTGGGAACCGCTGACCTAGAGTGGAACGGGTACACATGTGTTGGAAGTTTTGGGAACACTGCCCGAGGCTAAACAAAAATAACTATCACATTCACAATTTCATTTCTGTTGTACGAACAAGACTACTTTTGCCAGAAGTGCAATATTTTTTGAAATAGAAATTAAAGAGAAATTCCTTGTAATTTTTTACAAAGATTATTCGCTACTCTGTAGAGAAAATTCCAGAAAGTAACTCATTGAAAATTTTTACTTTCTGTTTAGGCAAAAGAGAAATTCGACAACAGATCAACTACTCCATTGAGTACTTGCTGCGAAAGGAAGATCCTTTGCCGAAAAGAGATTTGAAGGTGACTTTGACGAATTCATCTACTACACCCTCCACGTGGATGGGTCCACAAGCATTCGATCATTCTAACGAATGGAATAATGCTACCACGGATCTACAAATCAAGAACGACAATACCCAATCTCAAGGTTTGTTGCCATTTACCAGTTTCAAAATTGTGCTATTAGATGAAATTTAGTCGAGCTCTGTAATTGCGACCCGAATTCAACGAAAACTCAGATTTCACAAGGGGAATTGAAATAGACTAGCTGATCCCCGTAGAACATCTGCAGACCAAAAATTAACCATTTTAAAATCGTAGAAAACGCTTTAAAATTCGAAAGGCTTAAGAAAAGATCGCTAGATATAAAGAAACCAAGGTGTTGCCACTCCAAAGACTCGGAAATTAAAAATTGAGTTTCTTAAATGGAAATGCATTTAAGAAATAGAAATAAATTTGTTAAATCCCTTTAAGTGGCGATAATAAATAAATATTATGTTACTTTTCTGCGGTAACCATTAAAAAAATTTTTAAAAATCGCTTTACCACAGTTTGCACGATGTCAGTATCGTATCGTACCGCAAAATGAAATCGTAACTGGTTCACGTTAAGTGAAATATATATATATTGATGTTTGTTTCATCGTAAAGAGCCTTTCTGAAACCTGTACTGAAAAAAATTCTAGCTCAACCTTACACCAAAAAAGGTAAAATAGTGAAATTCAGCTGCAACCAACATTTGGCACTAAGTTGAACCATTATATTGGTGCGGTTTCACATAATTTTGTGTTCCATGAATGTGAAACAAGAAACCATTATAATGGTTCAACATTAGTACAAAATGTTGATTGCAGCTAAATTTCACCTTTTTTTTTTTGGTGTGAGGTTGAATTAGTTTTCTACAGTGTGGTTATTACAAGAATGACTCGGGTTTAACGAAAATTTTCTTCAGGGTGACGTCGCAAAGATTTTCTGGTTGGAAACTCATTAACACTTCACATTTCAAAAGAAATTTCATTGAAATTTTGATGGAAAAAATTTAAATTTTACGAGAGTTGGACAATTAATACCAAAAGAAGATGAAAATTGCAATAGGTATGACTATAGGCAATTGTCTTCATCTTCGGCAACACCAACAATTGATGGAAAACAGAAAGAAAGTAAAAATTTTCCGAATAACAGTGATAAATTTTCGCTCCCTTGTACAATAAATAATTAGAAAACAGGTAAGGATTTTTTAAGCTATCAATTTCATGCAACAAGATTTTAATTTCTGGTCAATCCGCTTATTACGAGCACTTGGCTTCAACGAGCAAATTGTCTCAGCCCTTTCCCCCTCGTTATAAGCGAGTTCGACTATATATAAGCAGCTTTTGATCTGCAGTTCGAAGGTTCAAATCGGCTCGAAAATAAGGCAGTTAGTAATGTCTCTCTCAACTTAATACTTTTATTGATTGGTTGAATGTGTCAAAAATGTTTTAAATTATTAAAGCTATTTTATTGTTGCTTTCAAATAAAGAGCACTGGATGATGGCAAAATTTTATTCGCTCTGATCATGTTCTAATGTTGTTCAGTTATAAGTTTACAATGTTTCGTTCTGCTTTATCGCGAAATGATAGCATCATCGCTGTCCTTGACGAAAAACACATAAGGGGTCATTCATAAATGATGTCACGCTTCGAGGAGGGAGGGGGGTTCGTGAAATTGTGACAAAGTGTGACAAGGGGAGAGGAGGGGGTAACAAGAAGTGTGACATCCTGTATTATGCAACATAGCGTGACATGTGAGAAAGGGGGGAGGGGGGGCCCGCTGAAGTGTGACATATTGTGACGAAGGGGGAGGGGAGGGGTTCAAATACATGGGAAAAAAGTGTGACATCATTTACGAACGGTCCCTAACCAGTAACCAAACGCTAAAATATTTCGTCTTATTTATTCTTCTCCTTCAGTAGAATACATGTGTTGGAAACAAAATTTTGAAATTTTTTAGAAAGTAAACAATTTTAAAAGTCAAAGTATAACTGTTACATTTGCTTACAATATAAGATTTTAAAGTTCTTTAGTGGTGAAAAAGGGCTATTTCTGCATTAAAGCAAATTTCTTGTATTTATTCCCGAACTTGCGTACATTAATAATTTTTACTCATTTTAATCATATTTTAACGCTAAGAGTTTTACGCTGTTTAAATGGATAGAGATTTTCGTTGTCTGCTTTACCTGGAAAATCAGGAGACAAGGATAATTTAAACAGTAAATACGTTCGAATAGAACAAAAATCCTCTTAACGCCGAAAATTTTGACCTTGAAAGTGTCTACTTTCTAGAAGGCGACAACCCGACCTCTACTTTTAGGAATACATGTGTCACAAAGTGATAACTTCTAAATACTTGTCTACCTATCTATCTATCTATGAGATGGAGTTTATATGTTTTGCATTTTTTCTGGGAATCCCACTGACGCTACTACTTCAATGACTTTTAACATCAGGGGTCCGCAACCTTTTTGTACCTCAGAGCACATACCAGAACAACGTTCGAATGCCGGGCACCATTTATTTTTTCAAGATAAATTTATAGTTGGTGGGCATAGTTAATAATAAACACTACATATAATGCACAAAAAATTTGATTTCAAAAATTAATTGAACATATGAATATAATTAGTATTAATATTCCTGTGTAAAATAAATGAGTACTATATTACTTGCAAAACATACAAAGTATAAAAGTTATTTATAAAATGTGTAAAACACAGTCAATGTAATCTCTGGCATTGCATTTCACTGGCCAGTGCTTCATAATTGGGAGAGTATGATGAAATTCCTGCTCGCTAGCAATCGCCAAGGTGTTCAAGTGTAAGTCGTAATTTATATCTTGATTTTATGATATTCATTGTCATTTATCATAGTTATATGGCCCTTTATTCATATACTCTAGATTCTAAATGTTCCCTAGTTTAAAACGGAAAACTGAAATATTTTATCTTTGGCTACAAGCAGCGGGCGCACCTAGACCAATCGACGGGCGCCATGGTGTCCGCGAGCATTATTATCAATCCACGTTCCCTTATTAAAATTTAATTTAAAAGTTATTTTACTCAAAAAAGTTTTTTTATTTGCCGTTTTTCTTACATTTGTTGCTCACATATCGAAAAATGAAATTGTTTTACGTTTTTTTCTGAACTTTTCAAATTTTCGATGTTTTTTATGGTTTGTTAAAAGGTAAACAAATAAAATTTCTTTTTATTTTCATTAAAACTTTAACTTGAAATTTTTAATCGAAATTTCTTGAGCCGTGATTGTAAGGGCAAACTTTCAAACGTCAAAATTAATATCTCTAGTTTTTATTTTTATTTTCAGTTTTTTAATGCATGCTAATTCTTCAGATCGCTTAAAATACTTAAATAATATGTTTTAATTTGGAAAAGTCAGAAAACAAGATTCATTAACTATGCACAAGTTTTGGCTTCATCATGGCAATAAAATTTTTTCTATTGCACGCATTAATCCATCATACAAATTGATTCTGCGCAGAAAGCACATGTTGAATATCAACAATTAATGGCAAATAAAATGATAAAATAGAAGCATTAATTATTTCTTTTCTTTCTCAGTAAGCATGTTAAATCTTGTAATAAATTATCATGCTATTGATTAAGAGCTTTTTCTATTTCATGTGCACAATTCATTTTTTTTTTTTTTTTTTTTGACATACTAGCATTAATCCTAAAATGTTGACATTTGATCAAAAGTCTTTTCAGGAGCTTGGTATTTCCTAACAGAATTAAATGTTTTTTTATCTTTAAAAAATGCATAAGTTTTCTTAAAATTTGTTTCAAAAAAAGTTTTAAAGTTATGCATGTTCATTCTTCTTTCAAGCAATTACTCTTTGACGTGTCAAATATTTAATAATTATTATGTTGAATAGCACAAAATTCAATAAATAGAGGTAAAGTTAAGAGAAATACTTTGCTTGTTGAACATTAAATTGCTAACAGGTAACAAGTAGTTAAAAATGTGTTTTGTCTTTTATTAAAACTACTATAAAACTAGTTTGATGCTTTATTTTTGTGCTGCAAAATTTTTTCACTGATGTAACAATGCCTCCTCCTTCTCCTTCAAAATAACAAAATCAAATATAAGAAAATATTACCCGCTTTAATTTGTTATATCTAATATTTTAATGCAGCATTCGTTTGTGTTTTCAGTAGGTGGTCTTTCTATCTTTTGCGTGTGTATATATACATATATATATGTATATATGTAATATAAAAAACATTCAATCCGGGAAATTTTCGGAAAAATCTCAGGAAATCAGGGAAAAGTCAGGGAATTTTGCTTCAGAGATTCTGTAGCCACCCTGTTTTGGAACTTTTTTGGTACTTATCGGTTATACGCCCTACATTGGCGACGGTTTTACAAATATCACCAGCATCCTATTCAAATCTAACCACCAACCAAACATTTGGCGAGCAAACAATGTAGGGAGTATAACCGATAAGTACCCCCACCCCCTTTTTTTTCTGTCTTTCTTCCATTCTTCAAAGATACCAACATGAGGTTCCGAACACTCGATCAAAAGGGTAAAGAACTTAGTGCGTTAACCTCTTCGGACCCCAGAACTAAGCACAAACAATTTTTAAGCAATTTTTTGGTTCTCTGATTTAAAAAGTGATTACAAAACAAAATAACTAAAAAAATTTTTTTATTTATTTTAATTAATTATTAGTTTAAATAATAATTAATGCCCAATTTCCATGTTTTCCCTGTTTAAAACGAAGTAAACTGCCTATTAATTTCAAAAACAATTGGGTGTTTTAGCTTTCAAATTGCCACAAACAGTAGTTAATAAACAGTACTTTAAAATGTACTCAATTGGGTACACTATGAATTAAAAGGTTAAATGTCACCAACAGGTACTTAGGGGTTGTGAGATTGTAAAGGGGGGGGGGGGAGAAAACCTAAATGTGTGCCATTCATAACCCCATGATTATAAATTTTTCTATAATTTTTACTGGTGGGCCTGTTTAGGCAGTGTATGTTCCAATAGAGGGTTATAATATTCCTAATGCGATAGAAACTTTTCTAAAAATATTTTTATTTCATTCTTACATTCAGAAAAACTACGCGTGTCTCACATTCAGGGAAAATTCATCTATCTAAATGTCCTCTCGTGGTGCCCTACTTTTAACATTTCTTTCCACTTCACACTTCGCGACATAGGCCTCTTGTTCTTAAGCAGGGGTCGATCCAGCATTTTTTAACAGGGTCCCCTTTTTTTTTAATTTTAGAGAGATTTTTGTGAGAAATCGAATAATTTTGTGAAAATTGAAAATTTACTTATATAGTGATGAAACATTTTATTATTATGTGCCGCTTTTATAATAAATTATTGCGTGAAAAGTATGATTTGGAAGCTTGGAATTTGTAAGGGATCTGTTTCGATTGATTTGAATTTTGTGAAGGGACCGTTCCGATTAATTTGAATTTTGTGAAGGGACCGTTTCGATTAATTAGAATTTTGTGAAGGGTCCGTTCCGATTAATTTGAATTTTGAGAAGGGTCGTTCCGATTAATTTGAATTTTGTGAAGGGTCCGTTTTGATTAACTGGGGTTTTGTGAAGGGTCTGAAAACGGACCCAAATTTCCTCTGGCGCGATCCTTGTTAAGGGGTTCCATATAAGCGGTCTTTCTATAACAAGAAAACTATAATCTCCGCATGGATTGTCCAGAATTCAGTGCGTTTCTAACATGTTACATTTCATAGTGCTGTGAATAATGTAAACCAATAATCATACGATTAGGGGTCATTCATAAATGATGTCACGCTTCGAGGGAGGGAGGGGGGGGGGGGGGTTCGAGACATTGTGACAGTTTGTGACAAGGCGAGGGGAGGGGGTAACAAGAAGTCTGACATGACACATTTTGGTTGATATAAAAAAGATTTAAAATCAGCAATTAAATTTATTTTTGAAGTTTTTTCTATTCTCACAATTTGATTTTAAAGTTACATTGATCATTTTGTATCTTAAACACCGATATTGATTGAGGTTTTAATTTACTTCTTGTTAAAAGCTAAAAGGAAATTTTGTTAGGCATTTACGCTGTCAAGGGAAAATTGCGTGGGACATATTTTTAGAATTCGAACAATTAATGTATTTTACTGTTCTATACTAATTATCTTATGTGTTGCAAACCTTAACCTCACTTTATGCAAATTAAGTACACATGTAGTCATTATTATTATTATTATGCTCACAAATGTCATTAAAAGTTCAAAATAAAATTAAAAACGTGATCTATAACGCAATGCTTTTTTTCTGAATGGCAAGTACACACGCTTATGTAATATTGCGTGACATGTGACAAAGGGGGTAGGGGTATGATGAAGTGCGACATTTTGTGACAAAGGGAGGGTTGTGATGTGTAACATTTTGTGACAAAAGGGGTTAACATGTTGTAACAAAGGGGGTATGATGAAGTATGACATTTTGTGACAAAGGGGGTTAATAGGGTATGATGAAGTGTGACATTTTGTGACAAAGGGGGTTGAGGGTAGGATGAAGTGTGACATTTTGTGACAAAGAGAGTTGTGGGTATGATGAAGTGTGACATTTTGTGACAAAGGGGGTTGAGGGTATGATGAAGTGTGACATCACTTATGAACGGTCCCCAACAAGAAAACTACTTATTTTCCGCATGGATTATCCAGAATTCAGAACGTTTCTAACATGTTACATTTCATAGTGCAGTGAATTATGTAAACCAATAAGAATACGATTACTGCCGGTTGAAATGACAGTTTATTCTTCAGAGTTTAGCTCCTGTTTCTCGACGGCTGCGATCCTCGCCTTTCTGCCGCAGAAGACACAGCAGAGCATTCCCTCGGTGCAATCCGCCGAGCCGCAGATGGCTCCCATTCGGCCGGAGCAGAAGAAGGCGGAGCGATGCCCCTGCGGACTGCCCTATCACTGGTCGGCGCCGGCTCACCACTACTCGGCTTTTAGGTAAGAACCGACTTCCCAAAATGTTTACAAAAATATCACACGTAACGCCATGCGTCTAAAATACAAGGAAAACCAACACCCTGGTTCTCGCACACCCTGGATTAACTGCTCTATTGTTTTCACCCCGGGCACGTGGCGAGTTTGATATCGATGATTGGAGAATCAGATGCGATTTTGTCACGTGACTAGTTAAAAACGATGACGAAGACAATCCGATGAGGACGAGAATCAGGTTGATTACATCTATTCTTTCTCCCGCATCGTCATGACTCTGCAGTTTAGTAATCTATATTGAATATTAGAACCCTGCTCCTTGTAACTCTTAAACAAATATTCAGTTGTACTCTAATTTCGTCACTCAATCTACAGTACGGAATCAGTTTATGCTTTATTTCTCCAGGAAATCTTGTTTGTCCTGTCCAATCCAAGAGCCGTGCGCGACTTCCAAGCCCCAACAAAATCAGCAAGAGAAGAGCTTCGTCTGCAAGCAGTGCGGCAAAGCGTTTAAACGCAGCTCCACGCTCTCGACACACTTGTTGATTCACTCGGACATTCGACCTTACCCCTGTGGCTTCTGTGGCAAGCGGTTTCACCAAAAGTCGGATATGAAGAAGCATACGTTTATTCACACAGGTAAAATTTTAAACGATTTATTTTAGTTAATTAATTAATTTAACTAAAACTTAACTTAGACGGTTAATTTTTAGTCGTTAGGATGTTCAATGGCCTAAGTGGTTAGGAGGTTCCGAGCTTCCAACCGGAAGATTGTGTGTTCGGTACCCGTCCCGTTGAAGCCCACCAGGTACACTTGGGGATACGTGTATGTAAAATCCACGGACCCTAAAATTCCGAGGCGGGAGGATTTCCCTTTCCTTCACACTTAGGTCAAAAAAGGAAGGTGGCTTGTGTTGGCACCATCTGGTGTCATCCAAATACATATTGAGCCAAGTCGTACGTCCACCGTTGTGGTGCTCATCTATAAATGGAATGCGCTCCTAGCTGCCTTAAATCCTGGTCGCTTTGCGAAGGGTAGCTTAGATATTATCCAAGTGGCATTAGAACAGCAAAAACTAAGTAGATTTTATACGGCTATAATAAGGACCTTAACAAATGTCCTACAAGTCAATTATATTTGCTGGCTCCATCATCGAGATGTATATTTATACTAGCCCGGCGGTCATACGAAATGATATTATAAATTGTAATTAAAATGATTTGTGCAAAGGTGTCTGCTACTTCAAACTGAATTACCCAGGTCAGGCGGGGAGAACGCCCCTTTGTTTACTGCCCCACACTACTATATATTTATTTACTATATAATCAAATTGTCTGTAGAAAATATATATTTATCATCGAAAGAACTTATTGAAAATTTTAGTATGCTTTTCATAATAAAAGTTTTAACGAAACTGGGAAAAGAGCTCTGCCACTATAATAAGAAAAATATAAAAAGCGCAGACGACAAATAAATAAATTAAAAAGAAAGAAAGGATTAAATTAAATTCGCGTATACATTAATTTTTAATGGAGATTGCAAATACAGTGGAGCCTCACTCAATATGCTAGGGAAACGTTTTGATTATTATTAGTATATTCGTTACAGTTGTTACAACAATGGCAACTGCATTGATTTGCTTGTTCACACATCAACTGTAATTATTGGAAACGACAGCAACCATGCAAAATTAAAATAAAACGGGTCAAAAAATCATTGAAAATTAAAAAATAATAATTAAAAAAAACTAATTGAGTCATAACTTTCATTTTTGCAGCGATGAGTTTCTCGGGTCGTAAACATTAACCGTGGCGAATGTCGTCCGGATCGGTAAAACGGTCTGGGATTCTATAGCGGACAGACAGACAGAATAAGCCGCTATTATATAAACAATGATCCGATAACAAGTAAAAGGGCTACATGGGGGAGTGAATGCCATAGAATTGTGTTTACACCTTTCATATAAAAAAATTACAACTCTTCTTCATCCTCTGTTTTTAATATATTTTCATGTTGTATAGCTTGGTTCCAAAAAGATCTGAGCGACTGAAGAGCTGTTAATTTCGAATTTTATAATCACAATGAGCCTCGTATAAAACGAATATGTAGGGAGGACAAAAATTTTACGTACTAGCCCAAACCTGTATCAAATGAAAATTTTCCCTTTGAATCACTTAAAAATTAAAGCATTCAAAAAGTAGATTGATCGTGAAAAACTTTTCACTTAATAAATAAGTAGTACAATAATTATACTGCTATTTAGAAAAGAAATAGTTGTTTAATTAGCTGCATGAAGTCAACTGTCTGCTTTAAAAGCACGAATTTTTTTCTGAAAAACTAGTACAACGTAAAAGTGAAAAACAATAATTCACGTAAAGAAAGCACAAATGAGCATTAAGATGCAGACATATGTTTCGGGATTGCTTGGAATCTCTTTTTCAATGCAATAGTGGAGCTTCTAGATGCAAAAACATCCAAATGGAGCATCTAGAAGCTCCACTACTGCATTGAAAAAGGGATTCCAAGCAATCTCGAAATATGTATCTGCGTCTTAATGCTCATTTGTGCTTTCTTTACTGAGTAATTGTTTTTCAGTTTTACTGTGCACAAAGTTCATTTATTTTATAGTACAACGAAGGTTATTCTTTGCAATTT
Organism: Octonoba sinensis; assembly: GCA_038502835.1. Taxonomy (NCBI): domain Eukaryota; kingdom Metazoa; phylum Arthropoda; class Arachnida; order Araneae; family Uloboridae; genus Octonoba; species Octonoba sinensis. The sequence continues at coordinate 82,233,740 of CM076605.1, read as the reverse complement.
CAGGTTGTGGGGCGTGACTAGGGAGCGGGGGTTAGTGTAAGAGTTACATAAACAAAATATATTATATAAACGAAGAGCACTCTCAGATACGCATTCTCAAATCTCACGTAACTTTCGTCGTATTTGACGAAATGGCTTCGTGAAAAATGCTCCCAGTAAACCTTTCGTCAAATTGGCGAAATTTGTGTGGTAGCTCTTTTAAGTCACGTGATCGCGCGAGGAAAGAACCGTTATAAATGACGAAGTTTTCTTGGCGACTGAAGAATCGTCAAAACTGAGAGCTCCATTTCTGAGAGTGTGAAAACAGATCTCAGTCGGGCATTAGAAATAAAAAAACATGCGGGCATGGGTAAAGTTTCCGCAGCTTTTGCCCGTGACATTGACCACTTTTTCATTGACCACTTAAGGGCTGTTCATAAATGACATCACGCTTTTTCCCCCTATATTTGACCCCCCTCCCCCCCCTTTGTCACAATGTGTCACACTTCAGTGGACCCCCTCCCCCCCCCTTCGTCACGCTATGTTGCATAATACATGATGTCACACTTCTTGTTACCCCCCTCCCCTCCCCTTGTCACAATTTCACGAACCCCCACTTCCCCCCTTCGAAGCGTGACATCATTTAGGAATGATCCCTTAAACGCATTTGCCAGACACGGGCAAATGCGTTTAAGTGGCCAATGAAAATAATCATGGATAAATAAACACTCAAAATTGGACAAATCGAGTTTAACCCCGCAAATAGAATAATTGACGCAACAATGATTTTGAACAGAAAAAAAAAAGAATAGGGGCATTGAAGATGAACCTTTTTGTCAGGAAAAAATATTCGTTTTTCCTAGATTTCCTTATAGAAACTATTTTCGCTATAGCGAATTCTGTTAAACAGCATCCCCCCCCCCCCTTTATTTATTTACTAGTGTTCGCCTCGCGATCGAAATTTGATCGTAATTCATTAAACTATTCAAGTCAGCCTCGAACGTTTAAAAAAAATTTAGTCATTTCAGTTTTTCTGTTTAACTATAATTAGCTTTGGTTAAATGTTTCAATGAGCGATAATCTTTCCTCAAAGCGAGTGATTCACCACTGACTTAGTTATTTGATTGAATGAATTTGGTAATACATATTATACATAAATTTTATCTTTTCACACTCCTCCTCCTGTAAGGAGGTAATTATAAATAAAAATGTTCGTGCCACCCTATTATTATTCAATGAATTAAGAACGCACACACACTCTCAGAAACGCATGCTCAAATCTCACGAAACTGTCGTCGTATTTTACGAAATGGCTTCGTACAAATTGCTCCAAGTAAACCTTTCGTCAAATTGGCGAAATTTGTGTAGTAACTTTTTAAAGTCACGTGATCGCGCGAGGAAAGAATCGTTGTATATGACGAAATTTTCTTGACGATTGAAGAATCGTCGAAAAATGAGGATTCTATTTTTGAGAGTGCACTCACTTCCAATTTAATCAAGAGTTCAAAACGCTAATGCTTATCAACACACGTACGAAGCGTTCTTTCGAATCATAATAACGGGTCACAGCAATTATTATCTCACTTCATATGATATTAGACATTGTTAGCTTCAAATTGTATTTTATTTTGTTTGACCTTGTACTGGGCAAACAACCTGACTGACTTATCATGCATATATTTTGGAAATAGATTAACTGACACAACTTAAGATTAGTATTGCACAAATATTGTAGATTGTAGATGTAAGGAGTAGTATGAAAGTATAACGAATAAAGACTTCTGAAAAAGGGCTTCGAATCTACATCGAAAGTAGGAAGATAAAAAAGGAATAACTATTTCCGATTTTTAAAATTTATAACATTAAAAACTAACCAATAGCTACTAAATGAAAAAGAAAGTACGAAAATCGGTTTCCAAACAGAGGAAAAAATGGTACTCAACTGTTTTGTCTTTGCCTGTTTATACTGTACTAGCTGATTCCCCGAAGAACATCTGCGAGCTATAAGTTCAACAATCAATCTAAACATGAGAATAATCGCGCGGGTATAAACAAACTACGGTGTTGCCACTCCAAAGAATCGGAAATTAGCCATTTTTAAATCGTAGAAAACGTTTAAAAATTCGAAAAGCTTAAGAAAAGATCGCTAGATATGGACATGGACATGAGAACCAAACTCAGGTGTTGCCACCCCAAAGAATCGGTAATTAAAAATTGAGTTATGAATAGAAATACTTTTTAAAAAAATAGAAATAAATTTCTTAAAGTCTGTAAATTACGATAATAAATACGAATATTATGTTACGTTTCTTGGCTAATCATTGGACAAATTTTTAAAAATTGTTTTACCATAGTTTCTTTTTTTTTTTTTTGCATTATGGCAGTATGGCAGTATCGTATTGCAAAATTTAATCGTAACTGGTACACGGTAAGTTAAATATATATTATAGATGGATTTCCCGATTATGATCTGTGGTAATCTTTTCCTCCACCTACTTTTCTGCAAATTCACTTTTATGTCCTTATGCTTAACTCTTTCAGACGGAATTTTGAAAAAGTTCGTTAAGCTTCGTAATACATCCAATATCGATCTCGCGAAATTTCAAGCTTTTTCAATCATACACAGTGGTATTTTTATTCAAAATAAGCTTTTGCGGCTTTAATACATTTGTTACAGCAGTTTAACAACGATTCGAATGCCTGTTGCAGCTCACATTGTGGGATTGCCTCCAAAAAGCCGGTGTCGAAGCTCTTTGTATAGTGGCAATGTCATCAAAGTGAAAAAAATGTAGTAAACAAATGAACTGAGGTTTTGGCAGTGGATAAGCTACTAGTGAGGGAGTTTCACAAATGCTCGATAGCACAGATAGCGCCACTGTGAGCTTAGTTCCAGCTGTAGTCTTAAAAATTCTTTGACGCACTGTGTACAAACAGCTTCGACGCGAATTTGGAGGAAGTCCCACAATATGAGCTGGAATAGGCATTCGAATCGTTGTTAAACCGCTGTAACAAATGACTGAAGCCGAAGGAGATTATTTTGAATTAAAAAACTTGCAAAAATATAATTATTACTAGTTTTTATTTTATTTTATAAACGTAGTATTAAAAATTTTTCGCCACACTGTGTAATTAAAAAAAGTTATGAGTTGTCCGGTTTTGCAGACACGATGCAAAACATTTAAATTTTATGACAGAAAATAAATTCAAATAAAAAGATATTTTCTCTTGTATTAAATCCTTATAATATATCTATTTAAAATATATACGAAAAAGGACATTTAAGTCACAAGTATTTCGAAAAATATAAGTGTTTTTATCGCTCAATGTTTTGTGCGGCCGATATGCCTGAAAAATGAAAGCAAAAAAATAATTTGTTCTTCTTCTCGAAATTGTTATTAACTTCTTTTCTGAAAAATTTGAACACATAAAGCTCTAAAGCAGTGGTTTCCAAACTGTGGTAAGAGTACCACTTGTGGTACGCGAAGCCTGTTCAGGTGGTACGCGAGTAGGCAAAAAAAAAAAAGAAAAAGGTTAAAAACAATAAGATCTCAGGATTGAAGATCGAATTTGACCGATTAGAGTTGGGAGAATGTCAGCTCAAAGTTAAAAAAGAATTCCCGTTATTGTCAAGAAAAGCATTGTTGTATTTAATTCAGTTCACAACCACTCATTTTTGTGAAACTGCTTTTTCCAATATGATATTTATAAAAAATAAATATAAAATCAAATTAAATGTCGACCCAAATTTGGGGTTAAAACTAACTTCTACTGAACTAGATATCACTTCGCTTTTACTTGCCATGCAGCAACCTTCTCATTAAGTTTGTTTTTTCATGTTTTTACATGATAGGTATTTTGTACTTAAAGACGCATTTCTAATGATATTTTGGAAGTACGTATTAAAAATATATTTTAGACATTTCATATATTTTATTTTATTCATACAACTTTATTTTGACAAACGCTTTTCTCTGCATTAACTATAAAAAATGGTGTGATTGAAATAACCTAGTCGTCGTAGGATTTTTCTATAATCTATTAGTGTTCTATTCTATAGAATAAAGTTATATTAGCAGTGGTACGCAAATGGTTTGCAAGAAGAATGGTGGTACGCTAAGACAAAAGATTGGGCTCAAAACCGCTGCTCAAAAGAGTAAATAAAATAAATTTTATAACCATAGCTTGAATATTATAGATGCTGCACGTGCACCCATTAATGTCCGGCTTACCGGACACCACGTAACGCCTCCAAAATATGCTAAGGGGCGGGGACGGTATTTGTGAGGTTTGCCACATTTATGACCTCTCTATATCCACTTACACGGAGAACATTACGCAAAAGACTTCTCAACACAGTTAATAATGACTTTTTAAAGCGCACAGACTGCAGTGGCGCAGAGCGGAGAGGGAAATCCCTGGGGCCCCGCCTTGTAAAGCGGCCCCCTTTGACAGTGTAATTAAGTACAGTCGAACCTCGATTTAACGTACATTTATTAAACGAATTCTCCGATTTAAAGAATATTTTTTCTGTCCCGACAAAAAGGGTGTCGAAATGCTCTCATTTAACGAGTTTTTTTAGCTTCGATTTAACGAACAAATATCGCTGAAAAAAAATTCGCACATTAAACTTAAACTTTGAATTTTTCGCACATAAAATTTTGAATATTTCACACCCTAATCGAAGAGTGTAATACAATTTTTTTTTCTTTTTTTAATTTCTGGTGCATTCGAAAGACAGTCTTTCCGCCTTTTCAATATAGAAACATGACAAAGAGCACGGATAAGGTGGGTCCTAGAATGGTTACTTGCTTTAAGTTTTAAAAGCAAGTAGCATTAAGGAACTTCGATCATTTTTAAGCAGGGTTCGTTGATTTAAATCGCAATTTAAATCAAATGATTTTTTTAAAAAATCATTGTTTTAAATCAAGTGATTTTTTCCAACAAAAATCATTGATTTTACAATGTTAGTAAATGTTGTAAAAATGAAATATGTTGCAATTACAACCACTGTTTCACACAAAACTTCCTAGGTCCATCTGTCTGTGAGTATAACATATTTCATACGTTTACAACTAATTACTATTTTTTTTTTAATTTTACAATATTACTCTTATTCTTCAAGCATCTTAACAGCAAAGCATAATTCATCCAATCATTCAAATTTGAACTCATAATAATCATAAACCATTCTGTGTTTTTTAATCTTAAAAATAGTATTTTAGATCAATTTAATAAATACCACACAATAAAATAAATAATTCCGAATGATAGTGTTTAAACAATTGTCAGAATTAAGAATATGTATCATTAAAGTTTTATCAATGTCCCCTAAGAGCTTAAGGTTTTTTTCCTTCTAAAATATTTTTTATCAGAAGTTTTCAATGAAGATATTTGATTAAAACAAAAAGTTTCAGTTTTTAGTAATGGTGTGAGCATATGATTTTACTAAATGAGTAAAAATATTTCAGGCTTTTTCATTCATAAAATAGAAAAATGATTAAAGTACACTCAATGTAAAAATTAAATACACACAAATGTTACTTTTTTTAGCTTTCAACAGCAAAATAATTCAGATTAAATTTCCTCATTTTCTCTGTACTTATCAGTGTACTATTATTCGTGGCAGGGTTAAGTTTCATTTGAGTCACACATTTGCATTAAAATTTGTTTATCATTATTATTAAAAAATATTTATTGCTGTGAAAATTTCTTAAAGTGTGTTTTTGCATATTGATTAACATGCCATATTGTTTCTATGAATGTAACATAATATATATCTAAAATATTTAAAGTCTTTTTTTAAAAAAATATAAAAAAATCCGATTTAAATAAAAAAAATCACGAACCCTGTTTTTAAATTGATTTCCTAACGTATATCTTATATTTAAGCTCGTTGTAAACAACAATCATTATTTTTTTCACATCAGTATATCTAAAAGGGTATTTTGCATTGATATTTTTATACTATGCTCTTTATAAAACTTGATATTGGATTTAACGAATTGCTTTCATTGAGCAAACGAATTTGCAGGTCCCAATCAATGCGTTAAACCGAGGTTGAACTGTAGTTATTAATGATAAGTCACTTGAAAAGAGTAATTTTTTTTTCAGTTTTAATTCTTATTTTGTACAAAACTACAAAATATCCCAGACCATCAGCTAACAAAGCCCACAGTTAAAGGCAAAGAACTTGCGACCTCCAATCCCTGGCAAGGAACTCGAATTTTTCAATTTTGCCTTATCTTTTTTTTTTTTCACCTTTGGTTTTCTGTGTAATCCTCCCTATTCAACCAATATCAACCTTCTATGACCGCTAACCCCATGTAGACCTTGAGGTGTGTCAAAGGAGTATCATCAGGCTCACCTGAAATGAGTAGAAAGGGGAAGCATTGTGTTCTGAGATAAAGGGGGGCTTAAAAACCTTGTTATGGTTGCTTGTGAAGGGGGAGTTCTTCTGAGCAAAAAGTAGATTTGAAAGGGAAAGAACACACTTCTTAAAGAAACAATGTGTTTTAAGCTTTCATACATTCATTCAAACTTTAGAATATGTTTATTTTTCTGGAATTTTAAAGAATCAAGAATAGAAAGGTAGATAAAAGAAGTTGCGCACGCATGGGTAGACTTCTGAAAGTGGAAGAGATAATAGAGGTTTAGCATTGAATTTGAGTTTCCTGACAATTTGACATCCACCGTCCACCCATATTGCACCCAGTTCTGAAATCATGTGGAAAGACAGAAAAAGCATGAAGGATCAGAAACAGGTGTATATCAATACAGAGTAAGGCTTCATTTGTTACTGTGGTGTGGAGAGGGATTACGCTGGCGATGCTTTGAAACTTTGTAAAAGAAAAACCATTGTATTGTTAGAGCATAACATGATTTATATTTCACTATCACAATGGGAATGAACTTGACTTTCTTTAATTTAAATTTTTAAATTTTGAAATTGCGAAATTTTCCGCCCCTTAAAATTGCCTTCCCAGGAGCCCTTGCCTGTGGCAGCAGCCGGTCGATTGATCAACGTGCAACATATTCAGTATGGATTAATTTTAGAGATTCCGATAGTTTATACAAATAAATAATTCTATTAATCAGTTTTAATCGCTAGCAAAATAGCCAATCAATGATTAAATCAGACCGCTGAACTAGGATTTTAATTCTCTCTTTTCAAAGGTTAAATTTTATTACTTAAATGATTTTTTCTTTTTTATTTATTTATTTATTTTGTGCATTACAGTTGTATCTACCGCCTACCAGAGGTGCCGCCTGGGGCAAGGGCTCCTGCTTGCTTCCCCCCCCCCCCCAGATCCGGCAGATTGGAATTTTGCGAAAGGTCCGAACACAGGCATGGTTTTCCCCTAGCGCTTTGCCGACCTCTGGTCCTCAGACCCGGTCCCCCCCCCCCCCCCAGAAATTATCCCTGGATCCGCCCCTGCGCGACATAGATATGTTTGTTTACTCTCGGATTTTAATTTATTGTAGTATTGCCTGTAGAGATGTCTGTTTATGAGAGAATTCAAAAGCACTCATCATGCTTACTCCTTTTTTTTTAGGCGAAAAACCCCACAAGTGCTTGGTCTGTGGTAAGGCTTTCAGTCAATCTTCTAACCTCATCACCCACACGCGAAAGCACACCGGCTTCAAACCTTTCGCCTGCTTTACCTGTGGCAGAGCATTCCAGAGGAAAGTGGACCTAAGAAGACACCGAGACACGCAACACGTGTCTCAGTTCGAACATATGCAACTGCACCATCCCTGGTTCGGATTTAGAACATGCCCGCCGATCCCACTGCACCTACCCTACTGATTTGCATCGAAAGAATGATTTATCCGACCTGAATGAAAAGTATAGTGTTGCCATAAAAAAAAAGAAAAGAAAAGTACATAGTAGTTGAAAGGAGGACTCGTTGAAGTGCCAAATTATTAGTTTGTTTAACAGATTTTATTGAATGAAAGTGGTCAAAGTCATTTCAAATTGTGCTTAAAGGCAATCTGGAAAAGGATGATATTTATCTAGATTAGTGATTCTCCACCACTGTGCCGCGGCATTTTAGTGTGCAGGAAAAATTTTAGAAATTTATATAGTAAAAATTATAATGACTTTTTTTTAATTACGAGTATAGTTTGTTTAAATTAAAGAAAAGTACACTGCAAAAGAAAACTTGTTTTTAAAGTTAAATACCATATTTTTAACTGTTTTTATTTCCTAAATATTCATTATTTCCCAAATTTAGATATCAAATAAAAAAAGGTTAGGTTCGTAATCCACTTGTGATAACGAATACTTCTGTATTTGAATTAACTTCGAATGAAGAGGGAAGAACTAATTTCGCTTTCTAATAATCGAGATTTTATTCTAAAATATTCTGAAGAATCAAGTAATTCATTTTAGATTAACATTAGATGCGATTATAGATAAAAAGGTTTTAAAATATCAGTATAATTTTTTACATCATATCTGTGTGAATTCGGGTTTTCAGTATTAACAAACATATAAACGAAAAAAGATCGAGACTTAAATGTAGAAGAGTATATGAGAGTAGTATTGTGATTTTTACGTCCAACTTCTGTGAAATTATCAAAAAACATCAAGCTCAAATTTCTCATTCAAAGTATTTTTGTTATTGCCTTGTAACTAATCCCTGTAATAAGCGTACTATTATTTTTTTACACTAAAAAAACTCTCCTGAAAATAACGGAAAAAGTACGGCAGCAGAGTTGCCGGAAATATTCCATTTCTGATAATATTTTCCCGAGATTTGACAGAAGTTTCATTTCTTTTTTCTCCGTTAATCCGAAGCAGGTTGTGAAAATACAGTAACCGTAAAACGGAAAAGTTCCGTTCTCGTATTTTCAGGACGTGATATTTCCGTTTTTGGAAGGAAAAACCATGTATTGGAAGCACTACGGAAATATTCCGTTAAAATCAGTCAAAAAACACTCTGAAAATTCAGGTGTTTTTTTTTAACAGTGTAATACATATTATCCATATTTTTTCACATTCAAAATTATTATCAAACTATTTTACACTGTGTAATGTAGGTAAGTATACAACATTTAAACTTATCTTTTCCTTTGTGTTCCGCCAAATTTTGAAATCGTTAAAAGTGTGCGCGACAAAAAAAAACCAAAAAGGTTGAGAATCACTGATCTAGATAATTGAAGATGACTACAAAGTGACTATTAGTCGTTGCTAAAAAGCCGACTTTAAAATTAACGACAAAAATTAAGTTTTTTGATGACAATTTGAAGCCGAGTTGCTATTGATTGGCATTTACTGGCACGATTGATTTGGTATAAGCGACATGTGTCTTCAATATCAAAGAATGCCAGCTGCTCTGCTAGTTCTCCGATATTCCGGACGACTTTGAATGAAGAATTATCCAACTCCGTAATTGATGTTACTGGGAATCCGTTCGGAAATTTAAATGTTTAAAATCAATGCGGCTTGAACTGAAACATCAATTTTTCAATCCCGCTGAAGCTGATAGTGTCAAAGGCCAATGAATCAAGCATTGGTATAGCTATGATATCAATGACTATTAATTGCTTATTAAATTTCTTAAATTGTAAAAAAAAAATAATAACAATAATAAATTTAACAACAGTAATGAATTATTAATACTGGTATTTTCTATGAATGCGTTTGGTCGCTTACAAGTGGCAGTAGAAATTTTCAGATTGAAATCCGCGGTCTTGTTTGAAGCTGATGGTAAAAAATACAAACAATACTGACGTGATTTTAATACCAATGACTGTCTTTTCTTTATGATATATTTTATTGGATTTTTAGAACTGATCTCTGAGCAAACACTGATCTCTGAACGAAATTCATGAACACTGGTGTAAATGTGACTTTTTACATGAAAATGTTTTTTGCTTTAAAATAAATGTTTCAGGCCAGTGCCACTTTTTTTCTCGTCATGCTTTTGAAGCTAACAGTAAATAAATAAAGAACAAAAGAAAAAGAATAAAAAAAACTAATCGAACAATACTGTTATTTTTATATTAACACACTGACTGCTCCTTTTTTTTTTTTTTTAGCGAATTCGATCCGCTACAAATTGGTCTACTTTATACAACTAAAGCCATCTTTGGAACAAAACCCTAATTAATGTCCACATACCTCAGGAATTGCATTACAGACGTTTTAACGATGAAACAGCGGGATAAAATTTTAAGTGCACTTAAAAAGCTCTTGCCAGTGGAAATCACGGGATGAGCAATTTTCCCTTCATTTTTACGTTGCACGTGGAAATCTCGGGTTAATCAGTCAGAGGGTTACAGAAAATGTTTTTACCAATAGATAGAGAAGGTACTTATTGCATTTCTTTTGCTTTTCTTTGTGTGGGAGGTCCCGACTACTGGCAACCACCTGTGGTGTGGTTCAGAGGGAGAAGGTGTAATCCTGACAACAAAGAGTCAAAAGATCTCGTGGTCAAGACTTGTTGTAGGTTATCGATTTGGGCTGTTTTGGATGTCCCACGGCGAACCGTGAGTCATCCTGGGAAGACTCCCGCGTCCCGAACCTGTCCAGTCCAAAAACCACCTGTCCTGTCCAAAAACTCGGACGTCAAAACCCCAACCCGGCACATTTTAGTTGTGTCTTTCGCCGGAGCAGCCACTTTTTTTATTTGTACCGCTCCGTTCTCGGAGTAATTTAAATAGAATCATAATATTCATCGCTTTTGTTCATTTAACTTCATAGGTATGGGGACCGCTCATAAATGTTATCACCACTTTTTTTCAATATATTTGTCCCCCCTCCCCCTTATCCCGTTTGTCACAAAATGTCACATTTCATCATACCCCCTACCCCCTATTGGTCAGTCTATAGGAACCTAACGGTGGGGCTGTAGTATGGCTGTAGTTTTCGATTTGTACCCCTACTTCCCTTTGTCACATGTACATTACATAAGTGTATATACTTGCCGTTTAGAAACAAAGCCCTGCTTTATAGATCACATTTCTAACATTTAATGACAATTCTGAGCATATTAATAGTAATGATTACATGAGTACTTACTTTGTATAAAATGAAGTTAATGTTGACAACACAAAAGGTAATTAGAACAGTAAATACATTAATTGTTTGATAGAAAATAGAATCAATTAAACTAAAAAAAAATATCAAAAAACTTTAAAAATAAATTTAATGTGCTGATTTTAAAAGTTTTTATGTGAACCAAAATATGTAAAGTCACACTTCTTGTTATCCCCTCCCCTACCCTTTTGTCACTAACTGGCACAATTTCTCGACCCCCCCCCCCACCCCCCACCCCCGAAGCGTGACATCATTTATGAATGACCCCATGTATGTGATAACAAATTGCAATGCAAAAATATCTAAATGCACTGTTTTGAGGAAAAAGAAGGAAGCTGTAAGTTAGCTGTAATTTTGATGTGTATGTATGAGAGCTAACGGCCTGCTCAAAATACGATGAATGTGGGTGAATATTATAAAAGGCGTTTTTTGGGGGAGCTGAATTTTTGAGCGGCAGAGGGCAGAAGTCCTAAAGAAAATTAAACGGCGTTGAGGTGCAGATGGCTTAAAAACCGGAGCATTACAACGCTAAACAACTTTTTTTTTTCAAAGTGAGGGATCAAACGTCACCATGTGGGTGCTGATTTCTGGCAGGTCCACTGCGGGACGATATTTATAGTCAAACCCCGCTACAACGAACCCTCAACGGACCGACTTCGGCGATCGCCATAACCGAGGGTTCACTACACCCGATTTTGCAAAAGAAGTGTTACCTGACTAAGATAACTCTATATAATAAACATATTTCTTACAATAAGCAGGGTACCGGAGCAAAATAGTAACTCTAATTATGGTTTTTTAATAATAAACAAACAAATATGAAACTTTATTATTTATTCATAGTATGCAAAAAAAATATATTGGTTGTTACCATTTTTGTACTTGTAAACATTTGGATTTTGTATACACCATTGTAAAAGATAGTGTTTGAATAGACCAGAACACAAATGGAAAGGAATGTTGCTAAGATAAATCGTATAAAAGACTTTAAATTTTGGATCGTTATAGCCGATTTCTTAACGTTTGGGTAATCGTTATAAACGTTTGAAAATGCCGTAATGTAGGGTTTCAGTTGGGACCATTTGAAAAGTTCATTACAACCGGGGGATCGTTATATCCCGGGTTGGCTATAGCAAGGTTCCACTGTATTTTTAAAACGTGCAAAGGAAATATAGTGCAAGAAAATTTTTAACGCATAGAAAAATTTGAAGTACGGTGAGATTTTTTAATAGAAAGAGCGCTAACTAGTTTCCTTTCTGTTTTTTCCTTTTCTTTTTCTCAATATTAGTTTGCTTGAGTACTAGTTCATTTTTAAGTAACAGGGCAAGACAGACCAGTTGCCATTCAGTTGAGTAATAAATAAACTTCTTCACTTTCTTTTCTTTAGTCACTGACAAAGAGTACAAACGGCAGAAGTACAATCGGCTCCATAAACTGGTAAATGAATGTTCTTCTACCGTAAAATATTTATGTTTCTTTGACTCACAAAATCTCAACCAAAAATGTGCACAGGAAGAATTCGAATATTTATTTCTTCCCTTAATGCAGTTTCAATTTCATTAATATTTTAATGTGCGAATATTTTCGACTTCTAAATGAAGCTTTCATTGATAATGAAAAATTATTTCTTAATGAGAAAAAGAAAATGTTTTTTCAAGTAAAGAGTTTACAATATATAATTATATATATATATATATATATATATATATATATAAAGAAACTTCGGGAGAGTATGATGTATTTATTTGTAAATTAATAAAAAAATTTCTTCTGCCCTACAAACCCATATCAAGAAACTCTGTCAACGGATATCTTTTAGTTAACATTATTAACAATTTTCAAAAGAATAATTGTATAAATGCAAAACAGAATATAAGTACATAAAACGAGATCCAGCATAATACAAATGCATTTTATGATTCTTACTTCATACATCTTGAAAAGATTATTGGAAAGGAATTAAAGCTAATAATTAACGTACCGAATTATGTACTTACGATTCTCCCGCGTAGAAAACACAAGTAATTTTACTAAGCATAAAGTAAATAATAGGATCATTTGTGAGAAATGACTGTATGGAAGAATTCTTTTCAAAATGGTACCTAAAGTCATATTATATATTACGCTCCTAAAAGACATGCATTTTCAACTAAGAATTTAGGAAAACCTTTTTGGCAGAAAAAATTCGTTTGTAGTACATCTATGCACTGATTCTTTGTTTTTCGTTTTTTAGCCTACTTTTCCGTAAAAGTAAAAAAAAATTAATAAAGCGTGAAAGAAAGCTTAATATATCGTGAAAAATCAAGAAAAGCCAAAAATATATTATTGGCCTACTTTCCCGTAAAAGTAAAAAAAAAAAAAATTAATAAAACATACAAGAAGGCTACACCCCTATATTTTCCCGACATTAAATGTGTCGGGAAAATATCGTTAAAAAACAAGAAAAATCAAAATTAAGGTAAGTAATTAAAGAAAGATTGAAAAATAAAAAATTTGAAAGTAGGGTTTTGAGATAGGGAAAATGTGTGCCTGTCAGTCTATCGGTCTCTGTTCCCCCTAATAACTTTTGAATTAATTGCCCGATTCGAAAGATTTTTCTTTTTCTTTTTTTGCATTTGAAAGATCTCGGCGTGGACATTCATTTCCAAATTTTAGTTTTTAATTTGAGCAAATTTTTGTTCAATTTTAACGGTTAAAAAAATCCTAACATTACCACCTATGGAAAATTACGTAAACTATGGGAATAAGATCCAAGTTCTTATGAACAAGCCTTATTGGAAGAAGCACGGCGTGAAATATTTTTTGATTTGAACAATTTTTGTTCATTTTTGAATAGTTCAAAAAAATTAACATAGCGCCTACGGGGAAATTTGAATCCTATATAAATACTGAAGTAACAGACCGATTTGCTTGGAACAAACTTTATCGGAAAGCTCTTATGACGTAGAACATGTACAGATAGAAAGCTCATCCATATCTAACGAGCCTATTTTCCTAGGAAATTTTTTAATCGGAATTTTCAAGAATATTTTTGAATTAATGGATGTTTAAAGGAATAAGTGAAAGCATGAATGAACACATGAGTGAATAAATGAGCGAATGAATGAAAAAATACATGAACGATAGAATGAATGACTGAATAAATGAATGAATGAATGAGTGAATGAATATGTAACCGTTGAAAAAGGTATATTTGAAGCAAGTAAGAATAAAAGCTAAACGAGAAAAAGGGAGAGAGAGAAAGCTAGATTATAAATTTGAAGTTGGTGTATACGGGAAACTAGGCTCGTATAGTTCCAGACGGAACATCTTCTTGTTAGTCAATTAGTAAGTCGCGAAATAAAATCATTACAAAAGGAGTAACTGTTATTACTAGAGTTCTCCTAACAGGTCGAAATTTCACCGTAATAATTAAATTTAGAATTCAAAGTTAAATCCGAGTGCTAATAAACGGGTCCTTAAGGCAGGCGTGCAACTAGAAGGGCTTAGGGGGTCAAATGATTGAGTTTACTTAAAATTTAACTTTTACTTACTTACTTACTTACTTTAATTACCCTAATTAATTTAATTAAATACTTTTCTTAATTCACCTGTTGCACCGGATTTGTGAACCCTCCTTATTGACATTGGAATGCTGGAGGAATTCTTCCTACAAAAGTATTAAACCGCGGAGAAGAAGAAGAAAAAAAAAAGATTGCAAGACAGAGAAATATTGCTCGCTAAATCCGGGTCTTGCTCGTTAAAAGCGACTTCTGTTCCATAGACTTAACATTGATCCAACCAAGTATTCTCGCTTCCCTCGGTAAATCCGAGTTCTCGTTAAGTCCGAGCTCGTTATAAACGAGTTCGACTGTATAAGTATTATTCATCCAATTTAGCGATTATAAACCTCGATTTTATTTTGATCGCCCTCACATAAAGCAAACGTTTTTCAAACTATTGTCGCCGCAGGGCCAATGGCGCTCATAAATGCTTGTACTTCTGCCGCTTTCGTACTAAGTTGAATGGCAGTCTAATAAAACATAAATGTTTGCTTCCATACACTATTATCACGTTTCTTTTCATTGTTTCAGAGAAGCCTTCACCCAAACTCTTATTACAATTGCTTTTAATATTACTGCTTAGTGGCAACAAATTCTTTTTAACAATGGATTTTATATTTATTACGTAATAATTCACTCAACCAAGACATGTTGCCATCTATCACAATATCACAATACTGTCAAACCTCGTTAACGCGAAGTCGAGGGGGACGCCAAAATTTTTCGTGTTAACCAAATTTCGCGTTAACCGATGGTTGCAGGATTTTGACTTTAGTAAAAATATTTGTTTCTCATGATACAGAAAATATAGCAACTAAAAGTATATTTATACAAAAATGTACATACGCACACATACAAATTTATATACTTCGATTATTAAATTTATATGAAATCTCTAAATAAGTATTAAAAACCATTATCAGAATTGAAGAGTTAAGTTTTATTTACCTGTGCAAACATTACTTTACAAAAAAATCTGTTATAGATTTTTACTTCAATTTTTTGAAATAACATCCTTTTACAAAAATATCGATATCTTTTAAACTATTTAACGCATGTGAGGCATTCTCTTGCTGCATTAAAAATCGTTGCACAGTTTGTAATGCAGTCGTAGCTTCGTTCACAGTGATTATATTTTGGATCAGCATCTTTTTTGTCTGTTTTAATTTCCTTTACACTATCCTTTTAGGATTCTCTAATTATATCTTCATCTGGTCATTACTTCTGAAGTTTAGGCCTCGTCATCTATTTGCCCATATTCTTAAAACAAGGCTACTGAAACTATGTCTTTTTAGCAGCTTCTTCGAAATTCTAAGGAAATTTCATGTCAAAAGGATGTTCTTCCACCTTGACTTTTTTTTTGAACTGAAAAATTTCGCTTTTCGTCTTAAGCGGGAGTTTGTTCAAATCAATTTCGCCTTAAACGATTAATTTAGCACTAGTTCTTAGATTATCTGACGGGGAAGGGCATTCCTTTCGCGTTAAGCGAAATTTCGCTGTAAGGGAGTTCGCGTTAACGGGGTTTGACTGTATAATATTACAATAAAAAAAGAGGCTTGCCTTACAGAAGAAAAGGGGAAATGCGTAACTAATAATAAACTCTTTCCAAAATGTTTTAATGGATGTCACTAAAACTCGTCAATAGCTGCTAAATAACAAAAAAAAGGGGGGGGGGAAATAAATCGGTTGAAAAACAGAGGAGAAATGGTTTTTAACTGTTCTGTCTTTGCCTACTTATACAGAAAACCTGTAAAGTTGACCACCTGTCTAAGTTGACCACTTTTGTCAGGAACGGAATCTGCCCTATGTTTTATAATGTAGGGAAACCTCTGTTGTAACTTGACCACCTAAGTTGACTACCTGTCTAAGTTGACCACTTTTGTCAGGAACGGAATCTGCCCTATGTTTTATAATGTAGGGAAACCTCTGTTGTAACTTGACCACCTAAGTTGACCACTTTTGTCAGGAACGGAATCTGCCCTATGTTTTATAATGTAGGGAAACCTCTGTTGTAACTTGACCACCTAAGTTGACTACCTGTCTAAGTTGACCACTTTTGTCAGGAACGGAATCTGCCCTATGTTTTATAATGTAGGGAAACCTCTGTTGTAACTTGACCACCTAAGTTGACCACTTCTGTCAGGAACGGAATCTGCCCTATGTTTTATAATGCAGGGAAACCTCTGTTGTAACTTGACCACCTAAGTTGACTACCTGTCTAAGTTGACCACTTTTGTCAGGAACGGAATCTGCCCTATGTTTTATAATGTAGGGAAACCTCTGTTGTAACTTGACCACCTAAGTTGACTACCTGTCTAAGTTGACCACTTTTGTCAGGAACGGAATCTGCCCTATGTTTTATAATGTAGGGAAACCTCTGTTGTAACTTGACCACCTAAGTTGACCACCTGTCTAAGTTGACCACTTTTGTCAGGAACGGAATCTGCCCTATGTTTTATAATGTAGGGAAACCTCTGTTGTAACTTGACCACCTAAGTTGACTACCTGTCTAAGTTGACCACTTTTGTCAGGAACGGAATCTGCCCTATGTTTTATAATGTAGGGAAACCTCTGTTGTAACTTGACCACCTAAGTTGACCACCTGTCTAATTGACCACTTTTGTAGGCGGAATCTGCCTATGTTTTAAGTAAAACTCTTTGTAACTTGACCACCTAATTGACACCTGTCTAAGTTGACCATTTTGTCAGGAACGGAATCTGCCCTATGTTTTATAATGTAGGAAATCTTTGTCTGATGGACCACCTGTCTAAGTTGACCACTTTTGTCAGGAACGGAATCTGCCCTATGTTTTATAATGTAGGGAAACCTCTGTTGTAACTTGACCACCTAAGTTGACTACCTGTCTAAGTTGACCACTTTTGTCAGGAACGGAATCTGCCCTATTTTTATAATGTAGGGAAACCTCTGTTGTAACTTGACCACCTAAGTTGACCACTTCTGTCAGGAACGGAATCTGCCCTATGTTTTATAATGTAGGGAAACCTCTGTTGTAACTTGACCACCTAAGTTGACTACCTGTCTAAGTTGACCACTTTTGTCAGAACGGAATCTGCCCTATGTTTTATAATTAGGGAAATGTTGAATTAATAAGTTGACCACTCTTTTAGAAGGTTGCCTATGTTATAGTAAACCTCTGTTGTAACTTGACCACCTAAGTTGACCACTTCCTTTTCAGGAACGGAATCTGCCCTATGTTTTATAATGTAGGGAAACCTCTGTTGTAACTTGACCACCTAAGTTGACACCTGTCTAAGTTGACCACTTTTGTCAGGAACGGAATCTGCCCTATGTTTTATAAGTAGGGAACCTCTGTTGTAACTTGACCACCTAAGTTGACCACCTTCCTTTTTCAGGAACGGAATCTGCCCTATGTTTTATAATGTAGGGAAACCTCTGTTGTTAACTTGACACCTAAGTTGACCACTTTTGTCAGGAACGGAATCTGCCCTATGTTTTATAATGTAGGGAAACCTCTGTTGTAACTTGACCACCTAAGTTGACCACCTGTCTAAGTTGACCACTTTGTAGGAACGGAATCTGCCCTATGTTTTATAAGTGGAAACCTCTTTGTAACTTGACCACCTAAGTTGACCATTTGTCAAACGGAATCTGCCCTATGTATAATGAGGGAAACCTCTGTTGTAACTTGACCACCTAAGTTGATACCTGTCTAATTGACCACTTTTGTAGCGATTGCTAGTTTTAATAAAACCTTTGTAATTGACCCCTAATTACACTTTGTCAGGAACGAATCTCCCTATTTTTATAATGTAGAAATCTTTGTCTTGACACCAAGTGACACCGTCTAATTGACCCTTTCAGAAAATTGCCCTATGTTTTTAAAGGGAAACCCGGTATTACCATGTTGACCCTCTAATTGACCCTTTTTCAAAGGTCCCCTTTTTTATAGGAAACCTCTGTTTAAAACTAAGGCCCCTGTCTGTGACCATTTTTGGAAAATCTCCCTATTTTTTAATGTGGGAAATTTTTACTTACCACCAATTGAAGAGGAACGGAAGCCCAGAAAGTAGGGAAATTTTAATTACCACCTAAGTTGCCTGCAAGTGACATTTTGTCAAACGGAATCTCCCATTTTTTAAGTAGGAAACCTCTGTTGTAACTTGACCACCTAAGTTGACCACTCTGTCAGGAACGGAATCTGCCCTATGTTTTATAATGAGGGAACCTCTGTTGTAACTTGACCACCTAAGTTGACTACCTGTCTAAGTTGACCACTTTTGTCAGGAACGGAATCTGCCCTATTTTTATAATGTAGGGAAACCTCTGTTGTAACTTGACCACCTAAGTTGACCACTTTGTCAGGAACGAATCTGCCCTATGTTTATAATGTAGGAAACCTCTGTTGTAACTTGACCACCTAAGTTGACACCTGTCTAAGTTGACCACTTTTGTCAGGAACGGAATCTGCCCTATGTTTTATAATGTAGGGAAACCTCTGTTGTAACTTGACCACCTAAGTTGACCACTTCTGTCAGGAACGGAATCTGCCCTATGTTTTATAATGTAGGGAAACCTCTGTTGTAACTTGACCACCTAAGTTGACTACCTGTCTAAGTTGACCACTTTTGTCAGGAACGGAATCTGCCCTATGTTTTATAATGTAGGGAAACCTCTGTTGTAACTTGACCACCTAAGTTGACCACCTGTCTAAGTTGACCACTTTTGTCAGGAACGGAATCTGCCCTATGTTTTATAATGTAGGGAAACCTCTGTTGTAACTTGACCACCTAAGTTGACCACCTGTCTAAGTTGACCACTTTTGTCAGGAACGGAATCTGCCCTATGTTTTATAATGTAGGGAAACCTCTGTTGTAACTTGACCACCTAAGTTGACTACCTGTCTATATTGACCGCTTTATGTACGCCAAATTTGGGTGGAAGTAAAATAAACATTCCTTTGTAAGTTGACCGCCTAATTATTTATATATTTATTTGTTTATCTATTTTCGCAAGGATAAAAAAAAAAAACTAAAATAACTTCTCCAAGATAGTTTTTATATTATAATGTTAGAATAATATTTGTCTGGATGGATGAAACATCAATGTAAAGTTAGCCTAAACTTCATTATAAGTTCAACTGTATCGGAAAAGTACTATGAACATTCTTTTATTCTTTAAAACCACTTAACCGGCTGTAACGTAATATTACGTCCAAAAAATAATATGTGGTTTCCGGCCGTAACGTAATATTACGTCCGAGATGTTAGCTTCTTTGCCGAACACGCTGCACACGAGAATTTTTTCCCTTTCTGGGGTATGCACTTAGGGTATGCAGGATTGAGTTCTTCATTGACAGTGGGCGTTAAAGATGCGCACTGCTGTATTGTTAAGATTCCCCCTCATTTTCTCCCCGGTCTGGAATCGGTGAACCGTGCTTTTCAAAGAACCCCTTTCTTTTCGAATGCCTATGCATTGGCGTAAAGTTCTTTATATTTGTAACTTTGTAAATACAAATAATTCTTCGTACAGTCGAACTCGTTTATAACAAGCACAAAGGGACCGTAACATTTACTCGTTAAATCCGAGTGCTAATAAACGGGCCCTTAAGGCTGGCGTGCAACTAGAAGGGGGATCACACAAGACCAAGGTCTTGTGTGGTCAAATGATTGAGTTTAGTTAAAATTTAATTGATTCTTACTTACTTTAATTATATTAATTAATTTAACTAAATACTTTTCTTAACTTAATGACAATTATCCCCCCCCCCCCCAACCAGGAAAACGTTTCTAGTTCCGCTACAGCCTTAAATAAAAATTGTCGTATGTACTCAACGAACTCAGGTCAAAGAATGACCATCTGACCCTCCTACCTACTTGACCCCTACACTTATCAGGTCCACCTTTTCTCCCCCTCCCACCCCCATCCCCCTGTTTACAATAAGCCCCATCTGTTGCACCGGATTTGTGAACCCTCCCTATTGACGTTGGAATGCTGGAGGAATTTTTCCTACAAAAGTATTAAACCGCAGAGAAGAAAAAAAAAGATAAGACAGAAAGGCTAGAAAGATGATGAGAAAAAGATTGCAAGACAGAAAAATATTGCTCGCTAAAACCGGGTCTTGCTCGTTAAAAGCGATTTCTGTTCCATAGACTTGACACTGATCCAACCAAATATTCTGGCTTCCCTCGTTAAATCCAAGTTCTCGTTAAATCCGAGCTCGTTATAAGCGAGTTCGACTGTATTACCATTGAAAATGACAAACTAAATATTTAAATAAAAGAAATGATATTGAAAAGTATAAATTTGTAACTCATTAAAAGGTCATAATTGAACATAACAATTTATTGTATACAGTTTTTTTATTTCATGTTAGCTGCAGGTATGTTCAGATCTGAGAGGGGATGATCGAAAGTAGCGAAATTCCATTTGCGAATTTTGTCGCTTTACCAATCTTTCATACATTTAGATCAATAAAATATTTAGGCATTCAAGCATATAGAGGCTCTCCTCCGCCTTTTCTCCTTACTTATAAATTGCATAAATGACGAATAATTTGTTTATTTAATTTACAGTGCTGCTCCAACGCATTGTCTTGTTGTAAATTAAATCATTTACTTTACTGCGTTCACAATTTGTCCGGTAAACGCATGGTGAAATGCTAAACATTCTTTAGCAATGTAGCAAGAATGTTTTAGTTTGCATTGATATTTATCAATAATTGCTTATGAGTGATGATAAAAAGTCTTAAATCGCAGCGCTCGGGACGCACGCGATGCTTTTATTAAATATTGTGTATGCATTTTGCAGGATGAGGTGGCCATTCTTCATTCATAAATCAATAAATAAAGCACCCTTTATTTTTATGTGTGTGGTTTTGAGCAAATCTCCCAGTTGCCATGAGCTCTATATATATGGTCAATGAAAACATGTTACGAATCAACAATTATGCATATCAATAAAAAATAGTAAGAATTAGAGCAATATTTCATCCTATAAAAATGTACTATTGCCCATTGTTTGAGATCCAACAAATATTTTGCAGGATATCGGATACCTGCAAAATATCCTTTGTGTTTGTTTGACGTACTGTTACGAAACATGTGAATATGTTTGAAATCTGTTAATTCTATACATAGTATTTTTAAATATCTCAGAGCTTCGAAACACACCCAGCAAGTTCATAATTTAAAAAAAAAAAAAAAAGATGCTAATTACCGTAATTACCTGTGTATAGCCCGCGGGTTATCTACAAAAAAAACTTCTTTTTTTCCTACCTGCGGGCAATATAACGATGCGGGCAATACATGAAATTTAAAAAAAAGTATTATTAAAAAGACAACTACCTCTCAAAAATATCGAAATCTGTTTTCCTGCAAAACGAAATGCAGAGAAATAAATCGTAGCTTTCGAAACAATGGTCCAAAGCAGATTGGGGCTCGGGCGCTACAGGCGAATACATTGTTTTCTAGGTTTGTATCCCATGCTTTTTTCTGGGGTGCGGGTTATACAACGATGCGGGTATAAATGACCGAACTTAATTTTTTTAGAATGAATTTTACTTCCTGCGGACTATACAACGATGCGGGCTATATACCGATAATTACGGTAATTGAATTTAAAAATAAAATCTGACATGAATCTTTTATAAACTGGCCGAATCCGATTACGGATTTTCAAAAAACAGTTGATACTGGATAACCGATGCTTTCATTCGCGCGCATTGCGCATGCTCACATTCGAGCGTATCAGAGCCCAAACATACACCAGGCCTTGAAATATTATTTCAACATTATGTGAATTACAATTTAGAAAAATATGAACAAATTAAGAAAAGAAACAGAAAAACATATTATACATCTATTCAAAACTCAGAGTTCATGGGTAGCAAAGCAATCTTTGATATTGGCCTTTTATAGATTCCGGTTTGCATTTTAACCGTAACAACTGTTATTAAATTTGTGTGTGTGTATATATATATATATATATATGGGTGTGTATATATATGTGTGTGTGTGTGTGTATATATATATATATACAGTAAAACCCGCTTAAGAAGTTTTCCAAGGGACCAAGAGAAAAAAACTTCTTATGCGTAAAACTTCTTATGCGGGAAAACTTCTTAAACGGGTAGGCTCTATTTTTGAAAATGAATTTACTTAATGATATTTAGGGATGATATCATTTGTCAATATTTAAATTAGACATGGAATACATTTCCATAATTTTAAGTTTTGCTTTAAAATTCATGCATTTATTAATTAATTTTACATAATTAAAACAACATCAATAAGGAAAAAATTCTTTACCGAAACATCAGCCATTTGAAGATATTACATTTACTCACTGCTTTTCTGAAAAAAATCCAGCATAGTTTTTTGTTTTCTCTTTCGCTCAGAAATCTGTAACTGGAAACAGTCCAATTGCCGCAAGCTTTTAAAGACCTCTTCAGGCACATTTTCAATTGTTTCGACAAACCGGCGAAATGTTTCCAGTCCTTTTATGGCTTCTGTAAAGCTGGGAATTTCCATGACATCTTCTTCATCTTCACTTATTTCTTCACTGCCTTCTGTTGCCTCACAAATATCATTCACGGTAAGCACTTCACATGGTAGTACTTCGTCATCGATCGCAACATACTCCTCAAAGGATGTACTTAATTTCATTTTTCGTTGCAACGTCATCCAATCATCATCATCATCACTGTTGTCAGTGTCAAAATCGTACTCTTCTGTTGATTCTCCATCCAGGAATCCAGCTTTTTGGAAACAATTTGAAATTACAGATGGTGTAACTAAGTCCCAAGAAGATACGAGAAAATGGATTGCTTCCAAGATGTTCACTTTTTTAAATTCATCACTGCTCTCAAGCTTTTCCAGTATCCATTTCACGAGCCTTTTTCTATAGTGTTGCTTAAACACTTTGATGATCCCTTGATCCATCGGCTGCAAAACGGAGGTAGAGTTCGGGGGTAGAAAATGCACTTTTATGTTTGAATATTGAGCGTTTTTCGAGTGTGCGGCGCAATTGTCCACAAAGATGAGAATGTTTCTTTTGGCTTTCCTCATTTTGTTGTTTAAGTTCTTTAAATATGATTCATAGATTGGAATCGTCATCCACGCCGATTTATTGCTTTCATACTCACAAGGAAGTGACTTAACGTTTTGGAAACATCTTGGTTTTTTAGATTTGCCAACTACCAAAATTGGTAATTTTTCGGTTCCGTCCATATTAGCACCTACTAATACTGTTAATCTTTCTTTGCTTCTTTTCCCTCCATGACAGTTTTCACCTTTAAAGGCATAAGTTTTGTCCGGAAAAAGGTTATAAAAAAGTCCACACTCGTCCATATTAAATATGTCTTTTGGTTGATAGCCAGATATCAATTCAGGTAAGGTGCTCTTCCATGCATGTCCGTTTCATGAAGGTCGACGCTCTTGCTCTCGCCTTTTACCGATTTGTACACTAACCCAGCTCTTCTTTTCATGCGGTCAATCCATCCATTTGAAGAAACAAAATCAACGTCCATCTTTTTAGCAATTTCTTCGGCTTTTTCTTTTAAAATAGTTCCGCTTACGGGAATGTTCGCCGATCTTGCTTGCTTGAACCAAATTAACAACTTCTCTTCTATGTGTTCATACTTTCCCCTCTTAACTTTCTTTATTTTCCGAGATTGGTTACAAGAATTCAAAATGACCTCTCGTTTGGCAACAATTCCATTCAATGTCGTCACTGGAAGATTTAATTTTTTAGAAATTTCAACCCTAGATAAATGTGAGTTGTTATCCACATCTTTCAATATTTTGACTTTTTCCTCAATCGACAATGCTTTTCTTTTAATTCCTTTTCCAGACATTTTGAAAAAGAAGCGGAGTTTGTTCACAAATTTTTTCACTGACGTAGGAAGCTAAGAATCACGTAGAAAAATAATTTCAGTGGAAAGAGCTGAGCACCAACCACAACTGTAGTCTGTGGTTCATTCCATTTTAAAACAAGGTGAGAGAATGCATTGCGAGTTAACAGCAACTCATGGTTCAGTTAACTTATTGATACAATACCTACTCACCCCTGCTCCCTGCTTTATTACTGTTGAAGAGCAACACCCATATAGGAGAAGCTACAAACATTTCTTTCTCCCCTTATCAGTCATTATTGTTCTCCTGACAACTGACCTCTCTGCCACCTGTTTTCCTGGAACTTTGGTGTTGAGAAAAGGGTGCCCTTGAGAAAAAGCTGACCAAAGCAGCTTTTCTGAACCTACTTCTGTCTTTTTTCCATTCGAAAGAAAAAGAACTACGTAGTTTGAAAAAAACTTTTAAAAAAAAGAAACTTTAGAAGACTAAAGTGTCACTTGAAAGAAAAAAAAGACCGATATGAAAACTTATTAAGCGGGAAAAAAATAAAATCAAAACTTTTTAAAAGGGTTATTTTAACATTGGGGAGATGGGAATGAAACTGGTATTGAAATTAAAAACTTCTTAAACGGGAAAACTTCTTAAGCGGGAACTTCTTAAACGGGTTTTACTGTATATTATATATATACATACGCACACACAACCATCACCAACATGTCACCCGGTGTTGAAAATTGTGTATCCTTTTTCCCACCTCAAGTTTTCACCCGAAAGTACGGTTCGCCACAAAAGGCTCTAGAAAATAAGAAAAGCAAATCATGCAACAGTGAAACCCCTCTTCAGGCATTTTGATATCCATCAAAAAGTAAGCGTCTTATTTTGAATGGTTAATAAAATAACAAAAATTAAAGCAAAACTGTTATCTTGAAGCAAAAGCATGATGAACGTACTAACAGAATGAGTATAAATGTAAATATAATGCAAAATAATTGATTTACGTTTATTTCTTTTTTTTTTTTGAATTATTGGTACAAATTTTTGATCCGTTTTGGGTGTCACACCGGAAAGCATGTCACCAAAAAAGGGCAGCATCCGCCTGGGGACGATTCTGGATATACATATGCAGTAGCGCACTTATGTTGTGAAAACTATGAATTTATTTTAATGATCTATAAAAATATTCATTTTTTAATGATTTTTGTAATTAATAATAATAATAATTAGTTAATACTAAATACTTTTTAATTGTTAAGTGGTTTTTCTTGGAAATAATTTTGAGCATTTGGAAACAAAATTATTTGAGCCATTCCCCATGATTTTCAAATTGCTACGCTCCTGATTATAGTTAAATTTTAAAAATTAAGTTTGGAATGCCGAATGTGAGGACCCTTCGTGCAGCAGCCGGCCGACAGCGCCGGATCTTGGAGGTTTCCGGGACGAGAAAAAACTTTAAAATGCCGCCCCCCTCCCTCCAATTATTGTTGACATTTCATTAGCTTTTTTGCGTTGGCCCTTTTTCCGTTTATTGAGGATTTTTCACTTGGGGGGGGGGGGGGGCTGCTGAACCCATAAAACCTTCGTTAATGTGTGCCACGGCATGGCCCTTTCAGCTCAACATGAGGAGGGACCTTTCATAAATTTCAACTATATGCAAATTTTGAGGCCTTAGGAGATGCATTTGCAACTGCAAAAATATTAGGAAACAAAAAAAAAAAAAAAAAGCAAACAATAACTTTTTAAAATTTACACACAAAAAAAACACGCTTTTACTCATAAGAATGCAGAACATAATTAGAATTTTTTAGCAAACCGTGGGGCAGTACCCCTTCTTACGAACGCTCATATCAAAGAGCCATGTGTTTGCCTTCTCAAACGACACTTTCAACCCCCCCCCCCCCCCCTCTGCCTCTGCCTAAAATTATGCTTTGAAAATGTGTAAAAGAAAAACTATTGTATATTTCCCTATAACAAAGGAGAAAAACTTGACTCTTTTTAATTTTAAATTTTAAATTTTGATATTACAAAACTTGCCGCAACCTAAAACTGCCGTCCGAGGAGTCCTTGTGCCTGCCACAGAAGCTGGCCGACTGTTCAACGACGCAACATATTTAGTATACAACAATTTTAGAGTTGGCTACAGTTTATACAAATAAATAATTCTATTAGTTGGTTTTAATCGTAAGCAAAATAGCCTATCAATGATTAAATTGGAGCGCCGAACAAGGATTTTAATTCTCTTTCCAAAAGTTAAAATTTTCTTAATTATTATTTTTTTTCCTGGTGTCAAACACTGGGATGGGCACAGTAGGCCATGGCTGAGTTTAGTTTTGTGCATCACAGTTGAATTATTTGCCGCCCCCCCCCCCCCCCCCAAGAAGTGCTGCCCCGTCATGGAGCCGGCTTGCCCTATCCGGCACTGCCTGCTGGATCGGTTTCCGAATATTTAAAAAACAATCGGATACCGAAAAGTCGATGCTTTCCCCCCACCCACCACACACGTCGGATACCGAAAAGTCGATGCCCTCTGGTAACCACCACCACACACACGCTTTCCGCACTCTGAGAATCCACGTATTTTGAAAGGTAATCCGTAATAAATAATCCGTAAAACCTTTTCAATTTTTACCATTTTAGAAAATTTTTTAGAGGAGCTGTAAAATTGCAGGGAAATTGCGTAATTCTCAGTAAAAAGTGGCATCCAGACCGGGAGCGATATAGGGAAAATCATATGAAATTATAAATACTCGTAAATAAAGTTGCATGTTCATGAAATTTTAAACTTCTTACAACTGATATTTATGTTTAAGATTTTGACTTTGTTCTTAATTCATCAGCACATTTCTTGTCATTTTGATGTTACATTTCTTTATTTATCCTGAAATTCGCATTCGCCCGAGAATAAATATTCATTCAAAGTGCATGCATTGGTAGAATACGTAGGAAACTCAAATGCACCTGTCTTTCACAAAACTTGAAAAGCACACTATTGCACTGCCTGTTGAAATGACCTCGTGTGAGTACTATGCTAAAAGAATGACAAGACTACAAAACATTCCTGCACACAATAGCTGCTTCTAAATGGACTTCACTCCTGTAGGATTAGGTGAATGGAAAAACCCCTTAGCACCCATCCGTAACTAACAGAAGCAATTCCTAGATTCCATTCACTAAGTGAAAGAGGCCGCTATTCTGTTCGAGAGGGGAAGGCAAAATTTTCAAGTATATTGCAGTGAAACAAGCCATCAACACTAGTAGAAAATGGCCACAACTTTTCCTAAAATCAGGGCCGCTTAACTGGTTAAATAAGTTTCTTCATTTTCCTTCTATCTGATGTAGCCATTATGAAAATTATGTATTATAGGGTATTTAATTTTTATTTTAATTAAGTACTTCACTTTTAAAGTCGTATAGGATACACTGCAAGTCATACATGTTAAATTTCTCTAATGATATTTCAGATAATTGTGGAAAAAAAATAGATGATTACTATTTTACAGAAATGTTGATACATGAAGATATGTTTTAATTAGTTACAAATAAATAAATGCATAAGAAAGAATATGTAAGAAATGCAAAAAAAAAAAACCTTCCCTCTATAAGTTGACCACCTGTCTAAGTTGACCACTGAAGTGCTGCACTACAAGTGGTCAACTTACACAAGTTTCACTCTATATAGTTTTTTCTCTTTTTTTTCCAGTTGTTAGTTCTTTATTGGTTTCTTTTCCTTCATGATAACAACGGCGCAGTGAGATTTTTTTTTTTTTTTTTTGTGCAAAATTTTGCTCATACAATCCTTATATACGCAAACATAGTAACATATCACTAAAACAGCAGCGATACAACAACAAATCTAACTATAACGACAATTTTTCGAGACTCCTATGATTGTATATACAATATGTAATATAAATCGCTCTTCACTACAAAGATCTTTTCTAATAATGTGACTGGTTTCAATGTAAAAAACAACGCTAAAAACCCTGCGGTCACAGTCAACAACGCAGAAATATCCCTCTGCTTTGAAAACAAGGAAAAGTTTGAGTTTCCCTCAGTCTGTGCGAGCGTGGCCGGCCACGGTGTGAGGAATCTTTGTAACAGCACCTGCCGATCACCTGTCAATCATTGGGGTGGGGAACGGAGGTGTTGGCAAAACGATAGAGACACCCAAACCACATTTTTCTGAAGTTCGAGAAAAAGAATTCTGGTGGTTGACCCCCTTCCCCACTGATTGTGCCCAACGATAACAAGAATCCAGGAAGCCAGAAGAATTACATTGGTAGCAGGTTAACACGCCTCCTGTCAATCAAGGTCTTTCGATAAGAGTTTTTCTAAGCTCCCTTTTGTTGCATGAGATGGAACAGGTACACGACACCTCTTGTTTCCCGCTAAATTTAGTGCAATCCAGGAAGTCTTATAAACTACATCAGTGTGAGGCCAGGATTTCGTGGAGTTAGGTTACCAGTCTTCTACCCTCATGGAACTTCCAGTCTCCAACTTGGAAAAAATAAACAGAGGTATCCGAAGATCTATTGAATGGAGAAATCAGATTAAGGTTCGTTGCTTAATAATTAATTCACATTATTTATATTTCTTTAAGTAGTTCACGAAGTATTTAAACACAATAAGTTTAATTATTTTGAATTTGGTTCCTGTGGTTCTACGTTGTAGATTTATTGTTCTTGCAACGTCCATATTGCGTGGCTGTTGCAAGAATTGCAAACGATATAAATGATATTATATATTTCCATATTGCATTTGATATAAAGATCTCAAACGTAGAATGCAAAAACTTTTTCATCTTAAAAAAAAATTTAAAAATGTACACAGGCATTAGATCTCAGTCATTACATATTTGTATTTAGAACAGTATTGCATATATGTTTCGAGGTGACGTTTTTTAATGCGAGAAAAACTTTTGAGCTTCCCAATTATTCAAAATTTTTTTATCACTGAAAAAGGGGTTGTTTGTTACCCCAAAAACACGTATGCAATATTCTTGCAATTTTTGTACTTTATTAACGTGGATTCTAACATGTTATTGTTCTTCGCCAAGATTAACGTTATTTATTTCTTAGAATTGCATTTTTGTACTTATCACAGCAAGATTAATACATAAAATAGTGTTGAGTATTTTTAACTTTAAAATTAGGAGCTCCCACTCTATATACAGTGGAAAAAAATGTATTGCTTCATTCATTCACTTAATTTTAACGCTGCAGGAATTTTCAGTTAGCTTGTTTTGCTTCATTCTAAAATAAATTTTTGTTGGCCATTTTAACAAGACGAGAGTTTGCCTAACGGTCTAAATTCGATCGTAATAATTAAATGCATGAACACATGAAGGTATGTGACTACCTTCGGAGCACTTTTTTTCAAACATATAAATTTTCAATTAATAGCACATATTTTTAATCGCAATTGGACGTAAAACTAATAATTTTTATGTATTTTCTGTAAGTTTAACCTGTATTTTCTGTAAGTTAGTAAAATTTAAGTAAAAATTGTAGTTACGGAAAACCTTCTACTCAAAATTCTATTAAATATATTTCAATAATATTTATACAAGACATAAATAACATCTTTATCTGTGTTATGAACTAAAAAATTTACAATAGTTTGAAAAGTTTTTGAAATATAGGATATTTAGTGCCAAACCTCACTTTTTTGAAAAATACTAACGGTATTTTTTCCCAAAAGAGGCAATAAAAAAATAAATACATATGTTATACAGGCTATATTTTAGTTCATAACACAGACAGAACTGCATAAAACATTCCCTCAAAATTTGAATTCAATATCTCTAAAAAGATTCTTTTTAGTGATGTTTTTCGCAGAGAAAAACATCGCAAAACACAATTTCTCAGAAAACAAAAGATTTTAATAGACCACAAAACATTGACTTCTGGTGTAGTAATTTCACTATATCTTTGCTTCTAATTATAGTAAAAACATTTTTGTAATCCTAAATGTTTAAGCTATAAAATGAATACATAAAAAAAAAAATCGAGAAATTTCGTCAAAACAAGGATTTTTGGGTCGTCACATTTCCTTAAACCAGAGGGGTCCCCAACCTATTTGTACTTAAGAACACATACCGGAATATCGGTCGAATGGCGGGCATCATTTATTTTTTCAAGACAAATTTATAGTTGGTAGACATAGTTAGTTGGTAGACATACACACGATATGTAATGCACAAAAAAATAAATAAAATTAATTTAATATATGAATATAATTAGTATTAATATTTTTGTGTAAAATAAATGATTACTAAATTGCTTGCAAAACATACGAAGCATAACAATTATTAATGAAATATATAAAATGCAATAAATGTGATTTTGGCATTGTATTTCATTGGCCAGTGTTTCATAATTGGGAGAATATGATGAAATTCCTACTCGCAAGCAATCGTCAAGGTGTTCATCTGTAAGAGTCGTAATCTATATTTTGATTGTGTGATATTCATTGAGATTTGTCATTAGAGGGTTAAGATTATTCATAATTATATGGCCCTTTATTCATACACTCTTGATTCTAAATGTTCTCCAGCTTGAAATGGAAAACTGAAATATTTTATCACTGGGCATAAGGCACTGTTTTATCACTGGGCACTGGGCTTTCCAACATAACTGGTTCCATTTAACTTTTAATAATTAATGGTTAAATTTTACATCAAAATTATTTTAATGCCAACTCGTTAGGTGAAGAAAGCAGTCAATTTGTTTGTTTATGCAACACTTTATAATTAAAACAGTTTTAACATCTCTCTGACATTCTGTTTTAAAGAATTTGCATCTAACTGACGGTGCAGGAAGATTTACACAGATCTCAAAAATACTTCTTCACTAACCGTGATATTAGATTTACTCTATATATAATTTTACAGTAATTTAAATAAGATGGGGTAAAAAAGTCATAGTATTAGGCGTAACATGTGCCGATGTTCTAAAATTACTTAGGGTTAATTCAGAAGTCCCGAACATTATGCCCGCGGGCACCACGACGCGCGTCGATCGGTCTAGGTACGCCCGCTGCTTGTACCCAACGATAAAATATTTCAGTTTTTCGTTTTAAACTGGAGAACATTTAGAATCTAGAGTATATGAATGAGAGGCCATATAACGATGAATAATAA
Organism: Octonoba sinensis; assembly: GCA_038502835.1. Taxonomy (NCBI): domain Eukaryota; kingdom Metazoa; phylum Arthropoda; class Arachnida; order Araneae; family Uloboridae; genus Octonoba; species Octonoba sinensis. Next base: position 82,202,203 of record CM076605.1, on the reverse strand, counting down.
TAGAAATCGCCCTAAAAACGATTTTTATCCCCACAGATATAAGCAAAGTGAAATGCAATGCCAAAGATCACATTGACTGTATTTTATATGTTTTATAAATAATTTTTATGCTTCGTATGTTTTTAATTTTTTGTGCATTATATGTAGTGTGTATCGTTAACTATGTCCACTAACTATAAATTTGTCTTGAAAAAACTAATGGTGACCGACACTCGACCAATATTCTGGTATGTGCTCTCAGGTACAAAAAGGTTGGGGACACCTGCGTTAATTTATGAGGTAGACTGGACTTCATTTGCCTAGAAACTCACAGGAGCTCAGCTTCCATATTTAAACATAACACTGAACACAAATTCACTGAAGATGGTTTAAATAAAACATTAAAAAAACATGCTATAATTTTTAATGTATTATGTTGATTTCATGAGTGAGTGGTTATTTCTCAAAAATCTACAATTTCCCTTCAATCTTTTACTCAGACTTGGGACTGATGATGTGTTTAATTTCTCATTTTCGATACTAAGTTCTTATATAAAAAAAATAGGTAGGAAGACACATTAACCTGTTCATTTACCAACATTTCGAAAAAATATTACTTGTAAAGCAAGCTGAAATTACGAACTTTATCTTGCTTTATTCTTATATATAAATTAAGTGAAAGAAATCTATGTTTACATTCTGGGTGCACAGATCCAGTTTCCAGCCAGCGTTCGTTGATTTTAATGAGCTTGATTTTGCAGTGTTAGAAAGTGTTGTACAAAACTGAAATATGTTGCATTTACAATCTCTGTTTCAAACTAAACTAACTTCATAGGTTCATCTGTCTCTGTAAGTGCATAAACATATTTCATAACTTTAGAAATAATTTCTATTTTTAAATTTTACAGTACTCTTATTCTTCCGAAATTTTAACTGCAAAGCGTAATTCATTCATCCATTAATTTTACAATTCATAGTAATCCCGAACCATTCTGTGTTTTTTTATTTTAAAAATAGTATTTTAGTTCAATTTAGTTAACACAATTTTATTGCCACATCGTAAATAATAATTCAGGATGAGAGTGTTTAAAACATCGAAATTTAAAATTTAGAATACGTATCCTTCAAGTTTCATCCACGCTCGATAGTAAGTTTTTTTCCCATGTAAAATATTTTTTCATCAGAAGTTTTTAATGAACATGTTTGATTAACACAAAAAGTGTCAAGTTTTTAGTAATGGAGGGAATATATGATTTTACTAGATGGGTAAAAATATTTCAGGCTATTTCATTTATAAAATAAAAACATATGATCAGAGTGCATTCAATGTAAAAATTAAGATCATACAATTTGATTTTTTTCAGCTTTCAACAGCAAAAGAATTCAGATTAAGTTTGTTCATTTACTCTGTAGTTATGAGTGTAGCATTATTCCTGATAGAGTTAAGTTTCATTTGAGGCATGCATTTGTATTGAAATTTGTTTATCATTATTATTATTAAACAAAATTTATTTCTGTGAAAATAGCTTTAAATTGTGTTTTTGCATATTGTTTAACATGCCGTATTCTTTCAATGAATGTAACACAATAAATATCCAAAACATTTAAGGTCTGTTTAAAAAAAATTAGATTTAAATTTTTAAAAAAATCCATTTTTTTTATTTTTTCAAACAAATCACGAACCATGGTTTTTTACACATCGGAATATCGTCATGAATATCAAAATATAAAAACGCGCTTAGAAAAGGAAAAGCATACTCAAATAACGAACATTACTGTTTAATAAGCTCTATGCTATGATAACAATTACGAATTGCAGTACTACAAGGAGAGCTGAGATGGGAAATCTCACCCACCCAATCCCCATTTTCAAGTGTGAGGAGTGACAACAAAAGAAGGGATTAAGAAAAGAAGACAGGTGCTACGTCAATCACGCTCATGATAAGCCACTTGTCCGTCCCTTGAGGGGAAAAGAATTGATTTGTATATAACAAGCAAACAATAGGTCGCTTCAGCATACGGTGGACAGTTTCCTGCGTCGCTTCATCTACGATTTTACTTGGGTCTCTGAGGGCACGGGTCGCCAAGGGCACTACACCTTGTCTTCACCTTTGCAATACCCCCTCCAGCTTTCGCTTTCTCCTTATTCTTTTTGTATTGCTAAATAAAAGATTCCAGAAACCCTTTTAAAAAAATGACCTCTGGGTAGAAGGGGGGGGGGGGGGGATCATGAAGAGAACTAGTGACTCTTAAATTTAGTGGGCATGGGGAGGTGTTGCTGCAAGATCAACTTGAAAATTCAAAAATTGTTCTTATTTACTTATTTATTTTTGAAATTTAATCAATTTCTTTATCAAAAATATTTCAAAAGCAGATCAGTATTATTGGATTATCCGGGGAAATTATTCTATTAAATGAGGATCTTTAACATTGCGTCTATAGGGAAATATTCGATTCCGAAAGGTTTTATTCTTATAAGCGGAATATTCCTTTATCCGTTCCCGATTATGCGGGGCTGACAGTATTTGCAGTTGAACCTTGCTTTAACGACAAATCTATTCGTAGCAATTCGCTAAATCTAATATCAATTTTTGTAAAGTGGATGGTATAACAAAATCAACGCGAAATACCCTTAGATATACAGATATGAAAAAAAGAATGGTTATTGTTTACTACGAGCTTAAAAATTATGAATTATACGTTAGGAAATTTTACTTTAAAATGATCTAAATCAGCGGTTCCCAATCTTTTTTTTTCGCGTACCACCATTTTTTTACACATCATTTTGCGTACTACTTCTAATAATAACTTTATTATATAGAATAAAACACTAATAGATTATAGATCGATTTTTTTGCCTGCACGCGTACCACCTGGAGAGGTTTCGTGTACCACGTTTGGGAATCGCTGATCTAAATTATTTAATGCTACTGGGTTTTAAAACTTAAAGGAAGTAGCCACTCCAAGACCCACCTTATCTGTGTTCTTCGTCTTGTTTCTGCATGGAAAAGGCGGAAAGACATTCTTTTGAATCCACCAAAAATGAAAGAGAAAAAAAACTGTATTACAAATTAGGTCTATGTTGTGAAATATTTAGAGAATTCTTTTCAGCGATTGTTGTTCGTCAAATCAAAGCTAAAAATTTGTTAAATGAGAGCATTTTAGCACCCTTTTTGTCAGGACAGAAAACATTCATTAAATCGGAGATTCGCTAAATGAAAGTATACGTTAAATCGAGGTTCGACTGCATTGTCGACCAGAGGCGTAGCTAAGTGGGGGCAAGGAGGGAACAGCTATCCCCGGGCGCAGCGTCAAAGGGCACCAAATTAATGTTAATTTATTTTATTTTTAAATGCGAAAAGAAAACTATTTGAACTGCAGAGGTGTGAATTTGTTCGACAAAGTGGGAGAACCGCAAATCCCATCGGGAATGACAAATGTAGCACAGGAGTGCTTGGGAAATCAGACAAATAATTTTGCGAATCCAAAGTGTCCCATTTTTCCCTTAGAAGTGAATATTCGTTAATAAAAATGAAAGTTAAAAGGGCTGCTATTTTAGAGCTTTAATCATTTAGGAAGCATAAAAATTTTATTTAATTCCCTTTAAGGGCGCCCCTAGGGGCACATGGGGGGGGGGGGGCGCAAAATCTTCACTTGTCCCGGGCGCTGAAAACCCTAGCTGCACCTCTGTTGTCGACGAAGATTGAAAAACGTGGATATTATGACCAGTTCACCGCACCCGACCCTATATATTTTTAACGATCCATTTTTCTTTAAAAAAAACAACATTTCTGTGCATTTTTTAATTGTACTTAGCTTTTTCCATGTCTGAATACTGGATTAGGTAAATTATGACGTCTGATCTAAAATACTTGTCATTTAACTATGTAGCATATTATTTGACATAACTGCTTATTTTTATCATGGCTTCACTCAAACCTTTGTGATGTGTTTACTAACGCACATTAAAAGACATGCATTATCTGCAAAATTCAAAATTGACTCAAAAAAGAAAAAAAAAGTGAATGTTTCGAAATTTTTAACAAATACTAACACAATTTTCACGCATTTTTTGCTGTAACTGCGGATCCAATTAATATTATCCACTTTGAATATTTTTCTATACTATAAAAAATATTTAAAATAATCTATTTTTACAAAATTTAAAAAAAAAAGAACTTTCAAATTGTATAATTTTTGTGATTTTTTTTTAAATGAAAGGTAATTAAATTGCACAAAAAATTAAACTTTATTCGATTATTTTTAAAATGAGCTCTCACGCAACTGTCTAGACCTCACAGAACTTGAATTATGGCATTTTAAACTACTGCTGGCAGGTAAAAAAAAAAAAAAATTTTAACAAATTATTAACTCATCAACCATAAAATATAAGAGTTTTTTTTTTTAATTATGCGCAAATTAAGGAAGTCAAAGGATGATTTTTGAAAGTTTCATAAAAATCTGAGGTAACAAGGCTGCGATTTGGGGGGGGGGGGGGCGGGGGGGTATTTGAGGACATGGAATAATACAAAAGGGGAGAATGTTGCCTCATTTTGCTTTCCTTTTTTAATCCTTTTGCCTAGATTAAGAATGAGTACTATAAGACAAATGATCAAAATTGCTTTGTGCTAAAATGTCAGTACAAAGCTTCAGTTCGAAGCTTTGCTATTAACAAATAGCTTGCAATTAAACAAATGGCTTGCATTCGAAGCTTGCCATTATTTCGAAGCTGCATTTCAGCCATTGTAGCTTCCAAAATAGCCATTGGCGATACTTTTTCTGAATATGTGCTTTTCACGTCGTTTATCTTTGTACAAGGATAAAAACTGTTTTCCTTATTTTTTTTAAAAAGAAAACCAAAAATAACCTACACAGGTTTTTTGATCTCATTAGAAAACTATCACAAATGATGTCTTCCATGAACGCGATCTCTTTAAGTAAAACCCCGTTAAAACGCGGGTGTCGGAGGACATGTTTGGCACTCTCGTTATAACATAAACGCGGTATAGTGAAACTATACGACGAAACCATATTCACGATACGCTTTTGTTGCATCAATTACTTGTAACTTGTCTTCCCCCTATAGTATTTTTTTTCTTTGCTGCCATTTCATTCACTAATTGCTGTGCAAGAAGCACACATCTCAGCTGCGCAATAAATCTATCGAGCGATAGGTTATAAACCAACTGTGTTCCGAGAAAAAAGGTGCTTAAAAGTCTCTTTATGTTATCAACATAGGATTGTGAAGGGGGAGAGATCTTAAGAAAAAGTGAGATTTGGAAGGGGAGGAACGCACTTCTCACTGGGAAATATATTTGCTTTTCAGGAATGCTAAAGAATCTGGAATACAAAGGTTGATAGCGCTATAAAAGCAGTTACACAAGCATACAGTGACGCACCCATGGGGGTTTACCCCCCAAAACCTGACTTTTGAAAAACGATTAATGCCCTCTTTCCCCAGAAAAAATGCGTGTATGTATATATATATATATACATATACCATCTAAATACCCCACAACCACCCTGTATGTATAATATTCACCAAATTTCAGTATCAACGTCACAAACTTTGTTCATTCCATTAGTGTAGGCAAAAGACGACGTTTGGATCGAGAGAATTTCCTCCGTTTTTTCTTCTGATTGATCGACATTTTGGCTTAACCTAAATAAACTACCCCCCCTCCAAATAGGTTATCCCCATAGGCTTTCATGTGGTGAGAGAATGACCCTAGGGATGGTTTCCGGTGTTCGAAGTTCAGCTAACATCCCCTGCGAAAAATAAAAACTTTTTTGCCTTTTCATTCACTTTCACTTAACTGATAAAGTTAAATGTAGGAGTTGCACTTGCCCCCTCCCCCGTTTTCCCATATATATTTTTTGTGCACCCCTTCCACACACACATTGCACGATAGATCGTGTAGAGTTGCTTGATTTAAAAAAGGAAAAAAAATATTTTTTACCATATACAGTATATGGGACCTCAAATCCGGAACGCTTGGGGGCCCGGATCTTTCCGGAATTTGTGTCCTCATTAAAAAAATTTTGTAAGTAGCATCGGATCCCATATAATTTTCTCTGGAACTTTTTATTAGTATTTTGCTCATTTATAGCATTTTTATTATCGTATAGGGTAGGTGGAGGCAAAGACCTGCACGGGGCAAAGCCCCGCATCGCCTTTTTGAATATACCGCCTTAGATTTGAGAACCGGCCACCAGGGTGCAGTTGGGGTTTTGCAACAGGTGTTCACCGATAAAAGCTATGGCGTCTGAGAAGGCAACGTGAGGACAAAATGAGGTGAGTTCGTTTTTCACGTTTTTGATGTAATTTACTTCATACTTCAGTTCAATGTTATGTGAGATAGGTTTGTACTAAACGTATCAACTAATTATCGATGAATAGCACTGTGATTAACCTTTGATGCTGTGGATTGATTTTTACTTTTCTTCTCGTCAACTAGCCCTACCAATCCGCCATCCCCCCCCCCCCTCCTACTTCAAATGGGGCAAGTCCCTGCAACCCTCGAGTGCAGGGCTTTGCCCCAGTTAGCACTGGATAATATTTTTTAATTTTTCATTCCATTTTAAGTCCAACTATGAAATATTTATCCTCAACTATTAAATAGGTTGCATTCAAAAGCCATACAATTGATATTGCTAGTATTTCGTTTAAGGAATTGCAAGCGAAAGAGTATAAGCCTCTGACAGAGGAAGTGCTTGATGAGGCACGGCGGTTGATCGCAGCTGGATATTCCTATCGCAAAACTGCCAAAGAAATTGGGTTTAACGAGGGGTTTAAGGAGGTACTGAAAAGCTTGGAAGATTTCGGAATACCTTTACAGCAGCACAAGAGAAGGAGTTGTTTGGCCACTGTGTAGATTTCGATCAGCGTTTCTTTGGCATAACCCTGGAATCTCTACGATTCCTTCTTTTTCATATGCAGAGGAGAATGGCATACCTAATCAATTTCCCGGGTAATCCAAACTTGCAGGGAGGGATTTCACGTGAGAATTTATGAAAACGAACCGATTGTCCCTTAGAATTCCTCGAAAAACTAGCATTGCCAGAGCCATGGGTTTCAACCGAAATCAACTTGAGCGATATTTTGACAATTTGGCATATTGCCTGAGGCAGTACAAGTTTACCCCCAACCAGATATACAACATGGACGAAACTGGGGTACAAACTGTTCCAAATAAGCTCCCTTTGCATGTAGCTTCCACAGGAAAAAGAGAAGTTGCTAAGACCGTAGCAGCAGAGCAGGGCAAACTGCTGTGTGTGCTATGAACGCTGTTGGAAATTATGTTCCTCCTTACTTCATCTACGCCAGGAAAAGAGAAAATCGCCAACTGATCCGTGGTGGGCCAACAGGATGTGACATGGCTGTGACTGACAAGGGCTACATGAACACTCCAACTTTATCAAGTGGTTTGAACATTTTGAGAAGCACGTAAATCCAAGTGAGGGGAACAAAATATTACTTATTTTAGATAACCACATTTCTCACACAAACTTAGAGGCTGTTACTTACGCGAAAGCTCACCACATCCATCTGCTGTTACTGCCGCCCCACTCAAGCCCTAAAACACAACCTCTGGATCGCTGTTTTTTTTGGCCCACTGAAGACTTACTATGATACCGCAGTTGACGCATGGGACGTATCAAATCCAGGTCAGACTTCTGACGTCTACAGTGTTGCTGCAACTTTAAAGATTGCTTTTGAGAAAGCAGGCACCATTGAAACTGCAGTTCAAGCTTTCAAAGCAACAGGAATTTCCCCTTTTGACCGAAATGTTTTCGTTGAAGCTGACTTTCTGCCATCAGAGGTAACAGATCAACAGCTCGTAGAAGAAAATCCCACCAATAATGGTGAAGAAGAAGAGGATTCTCGAATAATTACATTTCCCAACGATGAAGACGTTACTGGTAACAGTGGAAGTGAAACAGCTGTTTTGAAACAAATACCCCCTGATCAAGGACCCTCCACTTCGACTGCTCAACAAAGCCAACAACCAAAAGACGTGAATATTTCCAAGCAGCAAGGCAGCAAGGGAATCTCCCCTGATTTGGTACTCCTCTCAAATCTTGGCAAAAAAATCCCCTCACCTAACGATATCATTCCTCTTCCGAAAATTAAGATTACAAGGAAACGTCGAGGTAAAGGGTTGAAGTCTCAGCTCCTAACAAAACCGTTTGGAAGTCGAAGCCAAGGGGAAAGAAGAACTCGCTGCTGTGAAAGAAAGACGAGCCGAAGAAAGAAGAGAACGTGCTGACGCAAAAAAGCGTAAACTGGACTTCTCTGCACTCAAGTTGAATGAAAGGAAGAAAAGAATAAAAAATGTCAAAGGAACTGAAGAAGACTCTTCAGGCAGCGATGCGGAATTCTCTCTGCATGACAGCAGCTCTGATTTCAATCTTTCATTCAGTGGCGAGGAGAGTGTCCAACAAAATGAGGATGATGATATTTCTGAGGAGCCAAAAGAAGGTCGCAGCAGGGACCTTCCTGGAAAATCCGTTGGGACTGCATCGAAGGCCCAAAGGACGCTTTTGCTTAAGCCTAATGATTACGCAATCGTTAAGGTGCAAGGTAAAACGAAAACGTCTTTCCGACACTACGTGGCTAAGATAATTTCCACCTACGACGATGGAGGCTACGAAGTTGTTTTCTACAAGAAACTACCAGGCGCCAACAAATTCACCGAAACTAAAGAAGAGTCATACATTGATACGGGTGACATCGTTTCAAAATTGTCACATCCAACTGGAATTCACACAGCGCGGTTTCATAATGCGCTGAGTTTCTCCGAGGCCTTGTCCATGTTCACGATTTTTTGAGTCAGCAGCCCTTCGGTCATTATTTGAAAATGTTTAAAAAACTTTGAACAATGTTTTGAAAATGTTTATAGTCTAAGAGCCCGTGATATGGTATAAAAATCAGCTTTTATACCATAACGTAAGTAGAATTATAATTTCATGAACATTAGGGGGGTCTGGCATGGGGTTGCCACGATGTTAAGTGTCTGGCAATTAATGACGTGATTTTTAATAATATACTGAAGGTAATACCAAAAAATCACACTTTATTATTTGACGAATTTAGATTGTTATTTTACACACCTTTAGTACCGTTTACCTGCCAAAGCCAGGGTAACCCAAACTTCATAATGGTCCATCGTTCTTACCTGTGTTGGGAGCATGCGCTGACAAACTTTCAGCTTTTATAAAATAACGAAGGTCTAGGGTTCACGGGCTCTTGCTCTATTACTACTCTTCCTTATTTGTTTTTTGAATTTACCTAATTGAGGGTTTTCTCTTCATTTGCATAAGAAGTTTAAAAATTATTTTGGAAGTTTTTAGTACCTGGTAAGTAATTTTTACTTTCATGTTTTTTCTTTCGGCTTTACTAGTCTTTTCTAGTTTACTTTTTCAAAGTTACCTATGTATTCAAGCATTTCCCTTTATTTTATGACAAATTAAAAGACTATTTTGAAAGTTTTTGGTAGTAGCATTTTTTTTTAATTCCATGCCTCGCGAATCGGGGCAAAGCCCTACATTTTTTTTATAATTTATTATTCGAATTATTCCAAAACTAATGATTGGAGGTGATTGATGTTTCCAGTATTTGAAGGTAAGATCCCAACCTAAAACCCACAACTGAATTTCCGAGGAAATCAGCTCTTGGCTGGTCGCTATGGTGAAAAAACCGAAAATTGCAGGGCTTTGCCCCCACCTACCCTATACTCGCCTATAAGTAGCGAAATTTAGAATAAAAAACGAAGTTGGAGTATACTTCCATTTAAGGCAAAGCATCGAAACATCTAGACTTTTCCCGATGTTATTTTAGCCTCTTTAATTAAGCAAAAAAAGGTCAAATTTTGATATGATTTTATATTCTCTAGCCTCTAAATTGTAGTTAAAGTTTAGACTATCGGGAAAATGCGAGAAACGCGGATTTTCCATTTCGCGAGTGTTTTGTATCGCGCGAAAATTAGAGATCTTAAAAAAAAAATCTTCTTATATATATATAAGAAAACTACAAGGAATAAGAAAAAAGCAAAAGTTAATGATATTAACTCAGAATTAAAGCAGCAATTAAGAAAAACTAATCGCAAAACCGAACCCTTTTCAGAAGATCGCGAAATAATATTTTTGAAAACAGCACTTTTCCTATCTTAAACATGTTCATTACATTTTATTTTCTTTCTCTTTAAAACGCATAGTTCCAACAAAAAAAAAAAAAACTGCAAAACATTTACCGATTTTTTTTTCAAAGCAACAATTAATATCTCTAATCGCACTCTAATCGCAAAAACGAACCCCTTTCAGAAAATCGCGAAATAATTTCTTTGAAAACAGCACATTTCCGGTTTTAACATGTTCATTACATTTTATTAACCGACTTCACAAAGGAAGGAGGTTATACATTCATATTGTATGTATGTTTTTTTTTTTTTTTTTTTTGTCCACTCATAACTTCTCACTGGATGAACCGATTTTCATGAGTTTTTTTTAAATCGATCGAGAGTGATTTCCCACAGGTCCCGTACTTTCGTTTGCCCATATTCGACAATTAGAAAAAAAGAAATTAGCGAAAATGTAGAATTTTTTTTGTTTTCTCATTCATAACTTTTGACTAAATGAACCGATTTTGATGCTTTTTTTCTTTAATCGATAGAGGGTCTTCTAACTCAAATATCGCAAATCAATTTGACATTTGTTTTTTAGAAAAAACGTTATGGGCGAAAAACATGTATTTTCTTATTTTAATTGGAAAGGCTTGGTTTGATTTTTCTTTGTTGGGAAAACTATTAATAAATATAAAAGTCATTGTTAAAAAAGTGTTTGTTACTATTGGGCTATAATATTAAAAGCAATCTCAGCAAGAGTTCGACTGAAGGCCTCTCTGAGGCAAAAATTAATCCAATCAGTTTGTTTTGCTAAAATCGACTTCAAAATGGAATTTATCATGCAAATGATTAGTTTTTAGTGCCATTCATTTAAAGAAGGTTTGCCCTTTGATATGGATTTTTCAGAAATAGAGTATTTATATAAAACATGTATTTACACCAAAAAAGAATAAAATAAAATAATCTTTATAAAAAAATTGAACAGACTTCAAATTATAAATTGCGCTAAAAGGTGAAAAATAAATTAATTCTTTTAACAACATCGATGTGACCTTTAAACATAGTTTTAGAAGTCGGATGCAAAATTAGGAGTCTAGTTACCATTACACCATTTATTACTTCACATTGGAACTGTTGCTAATTCTGCGAAAATATATATATTTGTAATTGGGGATTCATGATTACCAAAGATTTTATCTATCCTCATTTTACTCCGACTTCTAAAACTATGTTTAAAAGTCACATCGATGTTGTTAAAAGAATTAATTTATTTTTCACTTTTTAGCGCAATTTATAATTTGAAGTCTGTTCTATTCTTTTATAAAAATTATTTTATTTTCCTTCTCTATAAAACGCCTATTTCCAAAAACACGATGGAAAACATTTCCTGATTTTTTTTTCCAGCTGCCTTTTTTTCCCCCTCCGCGAAAAAGTTCCGGATTGTAGAATTTCCGGATTTCGGGATTCCGAAATTAGGGCCCCATATTGTACATGAACCCCCCCCCCCCCCTCAAAAAAAAATATTTCTAAGTGCGCCTTCGCACGCAGAACTAGACTTCTGAAAATGGAATAGTTAATATCCACCGAATATTAAGGATGAATATTATAAGACAAATGATCAAAATGCTTTGAGCTAAAATATGAGTACAAAGCTTCAGTTGAACTGAACAGTCCCTGACCGCTCATTTCAAGAGAACAAGCTCGGGCTGACTTTATTTACAATGGTAAACGAATAAGCACCTTTAAATGGCAATGATAAAGGGTGGTTTAAATGTCGGGGGACATGATAGTCACCGCGGTATACTGAGGCGCGGTATAACGGGGTATTACTGTATTTCAAGGCTTTATGGGAAAAGAGGGGAGGGTACATGTTCGATACTGATTTGGTATTTCAATCTGGAAACTAGGGGCGGGGTGCCCTTTTTCTTGTCCTCCCCAAATGGCGGTCTTGGGGGGGGGGGGGGGGTCGTTCATAAATGATGTCACACTATTTTTCAATATATTTTACCACCTCCTCCCGTCTGTCACAAAATATCGTACTTCATCCTACCCCTTACCTCCCTTTGTCACATGTCACGCTATATTGCATAAACATATGTGCCTGAAGCTCAGAAACAAAGCACTGCGTTATAGAGCACGTTTCTAATTTTATTTTTGAACTTTTCATGACATTTGTGAGCATAATAATAATAATGAGAACTTAATGTGTACTTAATTTATAGAATGAGGTTGAGGTTTACAACGCGAAAGATAATTAGTACATAATAGTAAAAAGAAATTATTGTTCAAATTCTGACCCACGCTATTTTGTCTTGTAAGTGTAGTAAGTGCCCAAGAAGATTTGCTTTTAAATTTAAACTTTTAACTAGAACTAAATTTAATCTTAATCAGCATCGATGTTTCCGGTGCAAATGAAATCCATAAGAATACAAAAGAAAAATAACAATAAATCATTAAAAAAAATCTTCTGATTCTAAATCTTTTAATTTTAACTAAAATGTGCGAAGTCACACTTCTTGCTACCCCCCCCCCCCTTGTCACAAAGTTATAGAACCCTCTTCCACTCGAAGCGTGACATCATTTGTGAATGCCCCCTTGTAGGAATGTTTTTTTTCCTTCCAGGATTTTTATTCTTTACCTATTCATACCTGTCCCCCCTCGAACATGGTAACATTGCGTTATAGAGTAGCAGTTTATAAGGAAGTTTCCTCTTAAGGACGACTCCGACATCCGATGTCTAGTAGGGGTTGTTGGTGTTGGTGACGTTGTTTCCCCCTTCTCCGTCGATGAGCAGCAGGATACATTTCTTGTAACAAAGCAACGACTTTTTTATTAATTTTTAAATGTCCAAATTTTATTTAATAGTTCTATTCGAATGATGTTATGTGTTTCAGGCGAATGGATCCCACGACTACAATGTAACTGACTTGGAGGATTTATTTTTGGACATCGAGGATATCCTTAATATTCTAACTGACGTCGCAGCGCACCAACCCGCTCTGAAAACCCAGGAGAGTTTCACCGATTCTGTTAGAGGAATTGTATATCTCTGCTGGGATTCCAAATACCCCGACGGCTGGCGACTGATCCGGCTCCTGAAAACCGCTTTCGCATCCCCCCCAAGATGGCCTGAACGCAGAGATTCGCGTCTACATCGACAGCATTGCTGGCAAGCACTGGAAATCTGGAATCATCAAGGAATTGAGAATTCTCCCAGCCTTGCATTATATAGGTGAAGTAATTTTTTTTCAGTCGAAATAAAAGAGAAAAAATGCAGTAAAAACCTTCAATTTAATTCTTAATGCTAAAAAACCCATGACTGTTTCAAACATCAGAAATGACTCGATTCACAAACTGCCATGACATTCTAAAAACTAAAACAACGTTTTGCGGAATTTTCTCCTTAAAAATTTTTAATACATTTGAAGCACTTGCGTTGAAGATTTTGTTGCGCAAAAGGACTCATGATCCGTTCGTCGTGGAACATACATACATCGTGGCTACTTCCGCCACGTGTATTACATTACGTTGCATCGATCAATGTACTTCACAAGCCGGGCTGACCACATTAGGTAAAAAGATTTTTATGCTTCATTGGGTTTGAAGAAATACGACACATTATGAAAATTAATGACTAACCCTGGGTAATAATACTGCAGTTTTGAGAGAAAATGTTGAAAGTGGAAAACATTGGCATTGTTGTAAAAGCTGCATTAATTCAAAATCATCAAAGGAATATTTCATTCGCCTGCCTTGAAAGAAAATTTGATTTTGAGGTTCTTTTGAGTTTCATAGTTGATATCGAATGGTAGAACAGGTTTGTAATCCATTGGATTTTTTCACGTTATGCATTATTCACAGAAATTAAAGTAAGTTATATGTCATCAACAGTCAGCAAGTGCCTTCTAAAACTCAATGTTGACAATAGAAATTTAAAAACATTTTTAAATACCCACTTTTCGAAATTTTTCAGTCACTTGGCAAGCGTACAGTTGATGCATCTGTAGCACTTGAGTAAAGAAAGAGATCTTCTTCCACAAGTAGAATGTGTTTCACGTTGCAACTTTTGATATATCTCAAGGACATCTTTGAAGTTGGTATCTAACAACACATCTGACAAGGTGCTTCAATTAGTTTTTAAAAAGATCATGTGGTAAAACATTAACTTTCTAAAACAAAACGGCCAAACCGAAGATTTAAAACAGTCCTTAAAAACACCACCCATTCTATTTCTTCATTCATACCAGCATATTTGTCCGGTTCATACACCACCTGTGACATATGCATCGGAAGAAGAGGTGTTCGGACAAATCGAGGTAGCGCTTCATGGCGGATGGAATTGCAAGCGAGTAAATGCCACGCGGCAGCTGCAGACATTTATGCAGTTGATCTCTAATCGCACAACGGGAAAGGTGCTTCAACGACCTCGGATTCCGTAGGCCCTCAGCCCAGTGAGGCAGCAGGCGGGAATAGACCTCGATCATTTCTTTTGGAATTTCAGCAAGCATCATGTCTTGACGATTCACAAAGGGGTAGGGCGCTACGTCGAAACAGGCGATGAGCACTTGTGCCAGATCACGAGGGCATGTTCCTCTGACGTCTAGTACCGCGCTGATGATGAGACATGCTTTCAAGGTTTGTTTCGATCTCGGGAGAAAACTGAAAGTAAGAAAACTATTAATATCGAATAAGTACAACAATAATAGGGAAGTTTTTTATTATTTGGTATTAGTAAAACCTCAATAGAAAAGTCACCTAAATAGTTCTGCAAGAGCCGTTATCTTCTGTGATTCAAAAGCAGCAATTTTGGCAGCAAACTCATTTTTATGCTCCTGCCTCCTCTAACACCCGAGGGTAAGAAACTCCTGAAGAGTCTGAGTACTCTAAAGAACTCGTCTTGCAGTGGATCCCTGGACACTGCGGTATAACTGGTAATGAAACAGCGGACCACCTAGCGAATAAGGGAGCTTCTATCTTACAAACATCAAAGCCCTTACACCAGTGCCAAGCGTATCATCAAGAGAAAGATGAATGATTTCACTCTACATCAATACGCTGAGAGAAATTCTAATAAGATCTGGTGGAATAAACTCGGGGATCTTCCCATGTGGACAAGACATAAAGCAGTTGCTGAGTTTCGTCTGGCCACAGGACATGACTGCCTCCTAAAACATGTGGCCCTCCATGTGGCCAGCATTCTCCGCTGGCCGGCACTTGGGGATTCCTCACTGAGTGACCACTACTGTGCTTTTAGGTTCATAAACTTTTCGCACCACATTATTATATTTCATTTTTTGTTTTTGTTCTTGCTCCTTTTGCCTCGTGGTGTAGAGGTTTTTTGTAACCTTGCCATTAAAAAAAATTCAATAAAAAATCCTTATAAGAAAATTCAAAATTTGAACAGGCAAATAATAAAGTAAGAGAAATTTTTATACAATACTTAATTCAAGGATCTCATTTTCAACGCGTAGTGCTGACATTACGCTACTATGAACCACCAATCTCCCCCTACATTGCATGAATACGAACTAAAACTTAATCATTTTCTTCCCAGTTTGGTACAAATTTTTGCAGAGGTATTTAACTTCAAAGAATTTGCTACAAATTTTCAGCAAAATCCTGCACCCGCGTCTTAAAGCAAATGAATGCAAATATTCGCGAAATATGGAAAGTAGGGATGTAACAAATATTCGGCCACTATTCAGTATTCGGCCCTTTGGCCGAATATTCGGCCTGGTCGAATACTGGGTAAGGTCAAATTCTGCCTGGCCGAATATTGATGGACGATTCGGCCGAATAGTTCTGCTGCAGTAGAAATGTAAAAAAATAAAGAAATTAGCAGATTTTAAACAATCAAAATTGTATTATAATTATTTCAAAAGGATACATTAGTATGTACATAGTTTTAATAAATGAAAATAATTTAGAGAAACTACTTTTTTCAAACCTTGTTAGCAAAAACAGATTTTAAAGCTGTTATACTGTATTTTATACTTGTATTTAGCGTTTGCTCCCATAAGCTGGCAATAGTTAATTATGGTGGAGAATATGAGAAATTAATTTTGTTATTATTAACAAAGTGGAAGTCAGACTTTGTTTGGGTAGACTGATTTACTGTGAATATCGTTTAAGTGATAAATGTGAAATGCCTAGAATATATCATGAATATTTAGGCAGCATAAGTTATTGGGGTTCTTGAAAATATATTCCAGTTAAGAGTAGTAAATTTTAATAGATCTTTTAAAAATATGTATAAAAAAACATAAAATAAAAATATTAACTTTTATAACTTTTAAAATATCTTCATAAAACAGTTCTGAGCAAGGAAAAAGTTCACTAAACAATAGTAGTTCTTTCATTTGATTTAAATAATTAGCAAAATAATGCAAATTCTTACTACCATAAAACCTGCCATTTCTATTCCACTTGTGGGTGAAATTCTTAGTTTTATTAGATTCAAAACAATAGAGAAAATACATTTATTTGAAATAGTTTTAAATTCTAAACAAACAGAATTAAATCATGCATCATAAATTGTGTGTAATTGGTGTTTGACTTTGTGAATAATTTTAAATATGACAATTACAACGATTTTCTAGAAATTTTAATATTCGGCCGCCGAATATTCGGTATTCGGCCTAAGACATTAGCCGAATGTTCGGCCTCGGCCTATTCGGCCAAGAAGAAGTGGCGGAATATTCGGTATTCGGCCAAATCACTATTCGTTACATCCCTAATGGAAAGTCAAACAATCTGTGCTGTAATAATGTATGGACTAAACCACACGATCGCGATCTACGAAAAATTTCCCCACGAGCTACGAGTAGTTTGGCTACTACTGGCTTAACCCAATTTTTATTCAAAATTAGAAGCACCTACCACGATGTATCCTCTTCGAGTGTGAAGTCGTTAAGGGTAATACCATGACGAAAGAGCAAGACAATGTCAGAGAAAGGACCCGAATGGAGGGCAGCAAATAAAAGTTCGCTGTCCGCCCAGAAGTCTGTATCAGTTTCCTTTACCGGAGTCGACAGGCACCCGAATAAATCAAAATCCTGCTCGAAGCAGGAACTCAACAGGTACTGCAAGAAAGTTGTCTGCCCAAAGTTCTGCCGAATTTCCAGGTAGTACACGTCACAAATTGTCCTTATAGCAATACCATCAGATTCGAAGCAAGTGTCGATGAGTTTGATGAAACGCTCGCTGTCTCTGTACTGTGATAATGAACAGAGCTGGATGACCTGCTGCACTGTTTCCAAGAACAGTTCATTTGTTTTCAACGCCGGTTCTAGAGATGATAGTTTGCACAGGATGTCCAAAGTTGACGCCACGTCTGAATTAAAATTTGGGTCTTGTTGTGGGTCCACATTTAGAAACTTCATGAACTGAAAGGGAAAATGGCGTAAAAAGTCTTTTTAATTGATTGTGAGATTCATGCATGGCTTACGGCCTTATTCACCAGCGGATTTGAACCTCCGAACTGCAGATCAAAGGCTTCCACCACCAATCGCAAAGCTCAAATCGGCTGTTCTAGAGTTTGACTGAGGTTCGCATCGGTTGGTGAATAAAGCTGGCACAATATAGAGACTGTCAGAAAGAGTAAAATTCAGGTCCTGACTTTCGCAGGCAGGAACTTTCTAAGGGGTAGGAAGTTCTTCCATAATATCATTTAAATTTCTTTTTAAAAAATTGTAATATAAAATAACCGGTTTAATTAATAATAACCGCTGGTAATTTCATAATAAAAGATAACAGGTTATTCTTAATATTAACCGATTTCACATTAACCGTAGCACACACAGACGTGCATACATGTGTGTGTGTATATATATATATATTATATATATATAACTATGTATATGAAGTAAATGGACCACTCAAAGAGGGCAGGAAAAAATTGAAAGTGCCCTGGCCATGAAAACTTGCGCAAGTCAGGACCTGGTGCAATTCGATGCATTTTTTAAAAAGGAGTAGTAACAGTTGTGAAAATTTAAGCTTTTCTTTGGAAACAATGTAAAATCTGTCAAAACCATTAAAATTTGTTCAAAAAAAAAATAGATTTATTTTTTAAAATGCAGTTTTCGCTATTGTGACAATGTATATGCGTGGCTTAGGGCAGTGTTTAACAAAATGTTTTTGACCCCGGAACCCTTAACGATTCACTTTTACTTTGAGGAACCACCCTTAGTGTTCATATTGAAAATTAAATTTAATTATCTGGACATGGCTCATTTAAAAGCGCCGTCTCCCCCTACCCCCTGGGTGGGAATAAATTTAAAAATTAATATTTACAATAAAATTAATAAATTTTATTGTAAAAATCTAATTTGGAAAGCTCCCTTCGTATTTATCTTGCCCTCGTCATCGAAATAAATCCCTACGAATGCCTTTGGATTTGGAAGACAACTAAAAATCTGAAAACTGGTGACCATTGGTTATCTTTCTGAATTAAATACCATTACAATTTATTTTTAAATTATCAGTCTGTCGATTCAAAATATTATTGCAACCGAAAATAAGAAATAGCAAAATTTTTTAAACTTATCACAACTGTTGTAATTTTAAAATGTCCCGCATTGGACCAGTCAGTAGAAGCTCTGTTCCCGCAGAACACTGAAAGAGAAGCAACATCGACTTAGGTCAGTGCCTGGGAGTGTTCAGTGCCTAACCTCTCGCGGCTGGTGCCTGTAGGGCCGTGTACGCTACAGAGAACTGGTGCACGTTAAATAGGTCGTGGCTTCAAAGTCCTCCAAGTGAAACAATGCCTCTGGGGGTGCGGTCTATCTTAAATTATATTTTGCAAATACAGCGATGCCTCATCAACATGCTAGAAACGTTGATTATTCATATATTTGATTTATTACTATGGCAACTGCATTGATTTGTATTTTGCCGGATATGGATTTTGCCGGATATCGGATACCTGGTGACCCATGTGTGATGAGTCAGTACCGGATATCCGCCTCTGATGTTTGAAAACTTGTAAATTCCACACATTTTTTTAACATCCCACAGGTTCCAAATACATAAGTTTCTAATTTACATACATTTTTAAAAATTTCATATTAATTAAATTTTCAAAATCAAAATTGACATGTCGGATAACTGCTGTCCCGTATTTGCAGTTTTTAAATTTGGCAACACTGATTATAATCCTGCCCTTTATAACTTATTTAATATTATTAGTAGTATTTTAAAACTATTTTGGGCCATAATAACCAGAGTCCGACAAAAAGGCGAAAATGTTAGGAGCTAGGGAAAATTTTTAGGAGCCAGCTATAATATTTCCATTTGTCAACACCTGAAAAACTAGTCGCCAAGGCATTTTTTTAGTCGCCCGGGATTTTTCGGACCCTGATAATAACCATCTAAATTTTGAATTCATAATGCTTATTACGAGGCCCGGTAGTTGATAACCAAAAAAAATCTCTGAAGATGTTCTAAAAAAACACCAAAAATGACCCCAAAAAATGCCATTATAGTTGAAAGAATTGCACTCAACATTTTGAAAAATGCACTTAAGAACTGAAATTACTTTAAGGCGACAAGGGACAATCAGTTTTTTTTTCCAGTAATTTTCAATCAGTTTGTTTGAAATTTTCAGCTTAGTTATATATTGCTAATATTTACTCAAAATTTTAAAATTTTATTAAAATTAAAAATTTAAATATTTATCGATTTTTGCATTTTACTCCTCGCGTCTGAAATTTTATCAAAATGACAAAATACTAACAAATTATTACATAAAAAACTACTGCGAAAAATAAATGATATAAAAAAACTCCACAAACTTAAGAGTTTTCGGGAAAAAAAACTCCATATTGCTATTAAATGTAGGAAATAGATCTGATGCAGCTTACAAAATTGCAAATTCTTTCCCAACAAAATGTTAACAAACGTCTTAAGTACTTGGTGTAAAGCTTTCAACAAAATAAAATGAAATTTTATTACACTGGAACAATTTGAAATTAGTAAACATGCGAAAAATGACATATTGAGAAAATCAACATTTTTTGTTTTACTGCTCCAATTTTCATTTCTAAACCAAAATTTAAATTTTGAACGCAAATTCACCTTAAATGAGGTCCTATGAAGTATTTGAAATAGTATTATACTCAAAAATTTAAATAATTACATTCCAGTTTTCAAAATAGAAACGACAAATTTCATCGTATCAACGAGCATTTTTTATAAAATAATGATTTCCCCTATTTTGTAAATAAAATTCAATGACATACATTAAATTCTACATAAAAATACATAACAAAAAGGCTCTTTTGAATAACTATCATAATAATTAAAAGCAAAAAAAGCAGCAAAACTGTCAAAATTTAAAATTTTCAGCGATTAATTTCGTTAACGAGGATTTTGTAAAAAATAAATCTTCCACATACAATAATCAATACTTTCAAGTAAATTGTCCATATACATGCATTAAAAAAATTATTTGAACAAACTGCATAATAAATTAAAAAACCCAACAAATAGCTCAAAAATATTAAAATCAAAATTTTTCTTCTGAAATTTTGTGGGCGTGGCCAATATATAAAGTGTCATAATTGCGTCAAATTTTCGCCTATTCAAAAAATATTTTTTTCAAGATGTTCAGCTAAATGTCTAGTTTTTAGAAATATAATAACAGAAAAATCATTCTTTTGACCAATTTTCACTCATTTGAAAGTCCCTTGTCGCCTTTAAAACATTTCAAAATATATTTTTTTTTCCAAATATGATTGTCCAAAATATGATTGTCAACGTCCAAATATGATTGTCCAAAATAAATAAAATAAACTAATTAAAACAATATACCAATACCTGGTAAAAATGTGTTTTGATAGCGTTACTGACTTGTATGATAGGACCTTGAGTGTCCTGCAAAATTAAATGCTTTTTTTTTTACATATTCAAAGACCACATACGAAACTAAGGCTTTTGTATCTTGAAAAACGTTTTTCAATTCAGACAGTTTTGTAGGATGATTCATAGGGTAAATTTGATATATATATAATCAGCACTGATCAATTTTCTTCAAACTCACACTATCTCCTCCAATTAAAACATACCGGCAACTTTTTCAACATCAAAATGCTTTGTTTTCTTCAATTTATCTTCATTCACTTTTGTGCAATCAGGAGTCGTCCCAAAGGAAATTCAGGTCCGTTCTAGGACCCTTCACAAAATTCCAACTATCCAAAACTGACCCTTTACAAAATTCCAATTATCCAAAACGGACCCTTCACAAAATTCCAACTATCCGAAACGGACCCTTCACAAAATTCCAATTATTCGAAACGGACCCTTCACAAAATTCCAATTATTCGAAACGGACCCTTCACAAAATTCCAATTATTCGAAACGGACCCTTCACAAAATTCCAATTATCGAAAACGGACCCTTCACAAAATTCCAATTATCGAAAACGGACCCTTCACAAAATTCCAATTATCAAAACGGACCCTTTACAAAATTCCAATTATTCAAAACGGACCCTTTACAAAATTCCAATTATTCGAAACGGACCCTTCACAAAATTCCAATTATTCGAAACGGACCCTTCACAAAATTCCAACTATCCAAAACGGACCCTTCACAAAATTCCAATTATCCAAAACGGACCCTTCACAAAATTCCAATTATTCGAAACGGACCCTTCACAAAATTCCAATTATTCGAAACGGACCCTTCACAAAATTCCAATTATTCGAAACGGACCCTTCACAAAATTCCAACTATCCAAAACGGACCCTTCACAAATTTCGAACTATCCAAAACGGACCCTTCACAAAATTCCAATTATTCGAAATGGACCCTTCACAAAATTCCAATTATTCGAAATGGACCCTTCACAAATTTCCAATTATTCGAAACGGACCCTTCACAAAATTCCAATTCAAAACGGACCCTTCACAAAATTCCAATCAAGTAAAAAGGACCCTTAACAAAATTCCTTCCAATCAATCAAAGAGGATCCTTAACAAAATTCCAATCAATCAAAGAGGATCCTTAATAAAATTCCAATCAAGCAAAAAGGATGCTTAACAAAATTCCAATCAAGCAAAAAGGATGCTTAACAAAATTCCAATCAAGCAAAAAGGATGCTTAACAAAATTCCAATTAATCGAAACGGACCCGTTACAGAAATATTTATTAAATGACCGGAAAAAAATAATAAATTTTTTTTATCACTGTATGTTTAAATTTCGAGTTTTCACAAAAATATTAAAAAATGCTCTAAAACAGGAAAAACATTTTAAAAAATGCAGAAAAAATGCATTATCATCAACTCCCGGATCTTGGCTATTACTTACTTGGCTATGCAGGGGTTCCCAAAGTGGGTTTCACATCGAGAGTTGAGATTTGTCAATAAACGCTCACGATTTCAAACCTAATTTTATAACCTCAGTTTTAGTTTTTCATCGTCAAACAAGCAAAAGAATTTGGGTGTTACAATAATAGTAGTTTCGTGAAACATAAATACCAGATTTAATATTTCTATGTCCTAGCCGGTTACTTCTAAATGTTTTCTTCAAAATCGCACCAATTTACATGTACTATGATACACATAATGTCATGGGCTATTTTATGTCCGTGACAAAATTCTAATTCTTCAAAGGGTTCCATGAATGGGGAAAACTTGGGAATCCCTCACAATGTAATGGTTTGGGGTTGTACTGCTTATTCGAAATTCAAACAAGTTGAAGAATTCCTAGTCTCGAAAATGTTCTTCGCCACCTAGTTTTAAAATAAAAATATGTATAAAATAAAAATGGTATAGTAACCTATATTTTTATACAGTATCTCAAGTGACGATAATAATGAATGCTTTCATCTTTCGATAAAACTACAAATTAAGTTAGAAACTCAGTTTCAGCTTATGAACCGTTGCTGCTGGAACTGCCCTTTTACAACGCAGCAGTAATTCAAAGAAAAAAGTCAGACTCACCTGCACTCGTTTAATCCACCTGTCGCACGCATTTGTGCAGGATTCGAAGCAATGAACTATCCATGGCTCGGCAACCAAACTCTTGAATTCCATCTCCGCCCTTAAAATTCAGATACCCTCAATAAACCTAACGCCTCTTTCGCAACTGTCATCCGAAGCAAACACAAACAAATAGTACACCATCAGGAAAGTAACAGTTACAGTTGCAGCATTTCTTTCGGCTCCTTGAAGAGCATTTTAACCCAAACGTACCTATTCTATTCTATTCATTCAAGATGCTTCAGGCATCATATTAAGAGGTCTGCGTACGACGCGCCTTGCCTCTGTCGGATCTCCTAGTTTTGAACCATCATCTAGGTTGGCACCCACCAGAGGTATTGTTTCACTTGGAGGATATTGGAGCCACGACAGATTTTACGTAAACCAGCTCCCATTAACGTACTCGGTCCCGGAGTGAATCAGTCGCGAGAGGTGGTCACCCTCCTAAACACTGACCTCGGTCAATGTTGCTTCACTTTAGGTGTTCTTTGAGAACCGAGCTTCTACAAACGGGTCCACTGCGGGACACGACGTACCTCTCATACACTTTACACGCTCATCTGTACGAAGCACGAAGTACTCCTATGCATCGCCACCTACGGTTTTAAGTAGAATACGAACCACTAAGACGTGATCGAAAGAGGTGCCATATCGATGGAATATCCATGCCCGGGATTCAAGGCTCAATCCCAAGGCGCAGAAGCAGAAAGTTCTACCGCCTATGGCCACTAAGGCGGTAGTTGCAACATTTTAAAGACCAGTCCGTTTGTTTGTTTTTTAACGACCATTTCAGGCCACATGCATTTTCGAGTTCATTTGCTTTCCTCAAAGGATACACCTCAAACTCTCGTCCAATATGACAGATAGAACAAGACAACACGGTAGAATATTACAATGCAAAAGAGGGAAATTATACGAATACACCCGGGGCACAGGACGGGAATGAATCGAACCCATCACCTTCTCCCTGCGCGCAGGCAGGCAGCGGAAACTATCACTAACACCGCTCGGCCACTGAGGTCCCGTTTTGTTATTTGTTATTTTAAAGTGCCAACAACTGCTATTTTCGAGCCAAATGCAAAATCTGTACACTGTTTTTTATAAAAGATAACAAAAACTCGGCGGTGCGACAGCCCATTGGGGGCATTGGCTACTGTGTCCATCCCAGTTTTCGAGACCGAGGGCCTGCGGGTGCAGAAGCAGATGCTCCGGTGAAGTGGTCGACCTGACGCGGAACCCCCAGTGTTTAGTTCCCAAGCATGGTCGTTCTCATTTTATTGACCCCACTTCAGGGAAGAAATTCTGAGTCGACCGTGCGCAGCCCAGGAATCGAACCCCGGACTTGTGTCCTGGTAGTATGAAAGGCTACCGCTCAGTCACTGGGTCTCAAAACATAATAAATGTGTTCTAAAAAAATTCTAGAACTAGGGTAAACTGGCTAGTGAATGAACACACCCCCAGTGAAAAAATAGTTTGTAATTTTTTCCAAAAATATAATTTCAAAAGATTTTTCCTAAATGGATTGACATCAGTTTCTTTCCATGAAATTTCGAGCTCTCTCATACCTGAATGATTATCTACGTTTCTGGGCAATTTTGAGATCATTTAATAGCCATTTACCACTTTTGTTGTATGTACTATTTTATACTTGCACACCCAAAAACATTTAAAGCAGTATCATTTAAAAGCCACCAAACTTTTAGCAACATTTACAAATAACTTCAATGTCATGTATCAAATGCTACATATTAAAAGAATATTATAATATTGTTACTGAATTAGGGGTATCGATGTTCTTTCTCGCCAAGATTGGCGACTTTCCGATCACGTTAGATAATCCTAGTGTTTTTGCTAGAATTTTCTGGAATAATCATGCCACGTGATTCGAGATGCTATATAAGGAGCTCTGGCGAGAAGTTAGAAAGTTCCGTTCAGTTTTAGTCTTTTGGAGAGTGCCTGTCAGGCTGAGCCGTTGAGCTGTAAACTTCATGCTTGATTCTGTTCGTATTTGGGAAATAAATACGAGATTATTGTTGGTTTTATAGTGATGTGTGAACTCTGTGAGATATTTTTATGTGCTTAAATCTGCACAAAGTGTAAATAACTTGTAAATAAATTGCTTTGTATGTTCAAGGAGTTAGTCATTGGTTCAAAGTACGAAGAAGGGCCGTGGTAGCGTAGTGGTTAGGAAGTCGAGCTTCGCATCGGAGGATTTCGGGTTCGAGACCTGAGCCACTGAAGACCCATCATGTACACTTGGGGATGCGTACATGTAAAATCCGTGGACCCTGAAGTCCCGAGGGTACGGGTAGGTGGAGATTTTCCTTTCTCTTCCCTTCTCCCACAGGTCTAAAAAGGAAGGTGGCGTATTTGATGTGGCGCCATCTGGTGTCATCCAAGTACATTATGAGCCAAGTTGCATTTCTATCATTGGTGCTCAGCTTGAAACGGAAGGCGCTCCTTACCTCCTTAATTTCCGAAGGGGAGCTTGGACATCCAAGTGGCATTAGAAACAAAAAGTACGAAGAACCCCATAACAATACTTTAAACATAAAATTGTGTTTAAGCGTTCATGAACTGTTCAGACTACCCAACACTGCAGCTTTTGCTTCAATATATATTTTTTATTATTATAATGTTTGCTTTTTATTTATTTTATTTCAAACGCAGCATTAAAAACCTCTGGGCACTGTTACAGGCAGTACGAGTTTACGGCGGTTATAGTGCAGCTCTGACAAGAAGGCGTCCGCCCTTGAGAGAATGTTGATTTCTTCTTTTAGAGAAAGAGGGAAAATTATTACATTGGCACAGAGCTTTCGTAAACAATGTTCAAGCAGTAAACCTGTTTTTCTCGCCCTTATTTTAACAAAGAAGAGTTTAAACCTTCCATAATTGTCTTGCTATCAGAGCCAAACAATGTGGATACTAGAAGCTTTCATACTTTTCTCCACCAGACCCCTACCTGTTAGCCGAGGCCTTAGGATTGCGTACGCACGGGGAGAGGTAGCGGGGTCTACGGATTTTACATGCACATATCCCCAAGTATACATGGTGGTCTTCAGTAGGTATCGAACGCGCGACCTTCCAGGTGGAAGTCCGACGTGCTAACCACTAGGCTACCACGGCCCTAGAAGCTTTCATACTGCTCTCGTCCCTCTTAAAAGTACTGCTGGAAACTGCGTCGAGTGTAAAACAAGAGTGGAGGTGGTTGGAGTCATACCCCGCCCTGAGCACTTCACTAGGCTATTTTGCCAGTCTTAGCACAATACACTTATCCCCTCACTCTCTGAAACGCATGCTCAAGTCTCACGAACCTTTCGTCGTATTTGACGAAATGGTTCGTGAAAGATGCTCCGAGTAAACCTTTCGTCAAATGGCCGAAATTTGCGTAGTAACTTTTTTAAGTCACGTGATTGCACGAGGAAAGGATCGTTATAAATGACGAAATTTTCTCGACGATTGAAGAACCGTCGAAAAAGAGGATTCTATTTTTGAGTGCTCTCGTCACCCTAACCCTCATCGAGGCTCCTACTTCAAGGCAGCAATCAATGTTTTGTTTTTTAAAAAAAATGAAAACTTATCGTTTTCTTTTTGGCTCAGTGACAGATCTTATTCTTGTATAGCATATGCGAGACCTTAACATGACTATGAAAATAAGTAATTCATAAATTTTTGTCACAGGGACCTGCAGCAGCCATTTTTGAGTTGCTCCGCTCCGATTTCTAGCTGCATTTCTTCACCAGACCCCTACACTAAAAATTTTTGGTGTTACTGAACACCATTTTCGGTGTTCAGTCGGTGTAACGCTGAAAATAATTCATTTTCTGATGCACAGTAAAACCTTCAACCTCTCTATGTTGACCGAAATTTTATAGTTTGATTGATCACAACGCATTTTTAATGGAGATTTTCCTCTCTATGTTGACCACCTCCGTAAGTTGTATGTTGACCACTTTTTAGTAGGTTATTTGAAATAAATTGTTATAATTTACTCTCTGCAACTTGACCACTGTCTTTTGTTAAGGAGAAATGATATTCTAGCTATTTTCATTTCTTAAACGGGCGTACATTGCCTGTAATTGCTGAAATCGAGAAAAAGGTCAGGGGAAGGGGGGAGGGATGTGCGTAGAATTGAACTACGCAGAAATGTATAACAACGTGCATCGCTCGCACATTCCGTTCTTTTTTCCTTCTTCCGAGCAAGTTAAAGATTTTCCTGCCGAAAAATGTCCAAGTATGCTTAATGGACTTGTAAACTGTTAAAGTGCTTTTTACAATTACCTATTGAACACAAAAAGAGCTCGAACAACAATTGAGTCATTCCCTAAAAAATTAAAAATTTGCCGTACCTTCAGTAAGAATAAAAATAAGTAAGGGCTAAATTTTTCCTTAAAAAATATTTTAAAAAGTCGAATAAATAATCTCCAATATTGTACTAAATTTTTCTAAAAATTCCCTAGGCTGACCACCTCCGTATGTTGACCACTTAGTTACAGTCCCTTAGGTGGTCCACTTATGGAGATTCTGCTGTATTTTTAATTCTTTAAGCGGTCTGTCTAAAAAATACAGACAGCAGAAGGTTTTTTAGCATGTCATGATCGTTAACTCATCTGCGCATCAAAAATTCATTACGATTGTTCGATTATCCTATTTTCATAGAAGTGAGCAATCGCAATGAAATATCGATACGTTAACAAATTTCATGTGCTAAGAAACGTTATACTGTCCCGAAGATTTTTAATAGATTATATTTTTTATCTATCTGTTTTTCGTTAATTAATTTTTTCATGTAATAAAAATTTGAAAAGGAAAAAAAATCGGAGCAATGGAGCACAAGAAATTTTTTCGCTCCGTTCCAGTTTCAGGGCCCGATTAAGACAGTCGAGGGCCAAAGGCACAACCTTGTTTTGGGGGGCCCCTATGGTACGAAAAAAAAACTTTTTCAGAGATACTTTCTGAAATCTTTCTTACAATTTGGGGGCCCCTTACATTTGGGGCCCAAGGCCGCGGCCTAGTTGGCCTTTGCGGTAATCAGGCACTGTCCAATTTCCAGTAAATTTTCGTTGCTCCACTGATCCGTACCAGATCCCCTGATTTTGCCATTAATCTATCAATGGAATATTTATTTTGAATTTTGAAATTCACAGCATTTATGTACCCGTTTAATAATAATTTGTAAAATATGAATTATAGGACAAGAATAAAACAAAATTTGTAAATGAAAATACTGCTATCTATACATATATTTCTCTTAACGTGGACCAGTTACGATTAAATTTTGCGGTTCGATGATACGATCACGGCCCGACTTACAAATTTGGGGGCCCAGGCCCAGGGCACAGAAAAAAATAAGGCCCTCTAAGCTGCTCAAACTGAAAAATTATTTTTTTTTTCTACACTAATAACACTTAAAAGAGTACTGTCACTAAAATGCTGTGTTTTGTAGTGCAGTGGGTATGATGTGAACCTATCACTAACTATTCCTGGGTTAGGATATGTAAATGTGTGTCGAAAAGTTGTAGGCGACAAGTGTTACAACACATTAAAGCCCTTAAATGGAATCAGTAAGTCTCACACCATCAATCAGCATTCAACATACTCCGTTTCTTGTAAATATATATATACGTACATACTACTATAGTATGTTAACCAAATGTATTCCTATATATCCGATTCACCAAATAATCGTGTCCATGTAATCAAGACTTGATGATGTCACTTTCCACCAATGAACGCTTGCAGAGGTGATCGTTCAGAAACCACGTGACGCACTTAAGTACGTCAAGTGGTTTCTGAACGGTTCCTAAAATAAATTCCTCCTTTCTCCTTCACAAAAAAATTTAAAAATATAATAATAAACGTTTTATTGAATTTTTAACAAATTTCTTTGTGATTTAAACTATTTGGGGGCCCCCAAAAACCGGGGGGGGGGGGGGTCTGGGCACGTGCCCCGAGTGAAATTAGCCCCTGGATACGATACATTTCCATTCATAACTCAATTTTCAATTTCCGATTTTTTAGTGGCAACACCTTAATTTGTTTATACGAAGCGATCATTCTCATGCTTATATCAAGCGATCTTTTTTTAAGCCTTTCGAACTTTAAAGTGTTTTTTGCGATTTTAAAATTTCACTTAAGGTGGACCAGTTACGATTGAATTTTGCGGAACGATACGATACTGGCATCAGGCAAAAAACTATGGTAAAACGATAGTTAAAAATTTGTTTAATGATTAACACAGAAAAGTAACAACATATTTGTATTTATTATCGTAACTGCTGACTTTAACAAATTCATTTCTATTTCTTAAAAATAATTCCATTCATAACCTCATTTTTTTTTAAATTTCCGTTTCTTTGGAGTGGCAACACCGTAGTTTGCTTATATCGAGCGATCATTCTTAAGTTCACACAAAAGGTGGCTGAGCGGTTAAATCAACGGGCTCCGGTGCCTCCCTGCGCGGAGAGAAAGGCGTGGGTTCGATTCCCACCTTGCCCTGGGTGTATTTCCTTCTTTGTATATTAAAATCTGTTGTGCTGTCTTGTTCTATCTGTCATATTAGACGAGAGTTTGAAGCATATCCTTGAGAATAGCAAATAAACTCGAATATTTATGTGACCTGAAATGGTCGTAAAACAAACAAACAAACAAACAAGTTCACACAAAATGCGCACGAACACCTCATAGAAAATTGCAAAAGAAAATTGATGCCGGTTTCGGAAAATATAGAAACTCTTTTGCGACTCCTAGCCAAAAATCTTCTAAGGACTGCGTATTAAAATCCGTTTTCAACCTCGAATCATTTGATAACTCGGCTAATTATTTCTTTGTCCATATTGTCTTATCTTTATTTCCATAGATTGTGCAAAAAATTTTTGTAATTGTAAAATTGTAATAACTTGAAGAAATATTAAAACTGCTAAAATTTACTCAACCCCTGCTGCTGGTACCGCGACCCCAATTACGATCGCGACCCACAGTGTAAGAAGCGAATTTTGCTTACATGTTCATGATATCGCTTTCTTTCCAAATATGGCTTCGCAGAATTTTTTTAACCAATCAAAATTAAGAAATCTGTTACCAGGATTTCTTTTTTCCCCCGTTTTTTACGATTAAAGTGAAAGTGCAACCGAACTATTCGGCATGATTTTTTTGGCGGAGGGAGAAAAGAGAAGAAGTTATCAAGTTTGGAAAAAAAGCATCAAATACTCCCCATATTTCTAACTCTTACTTATAGTCAGTCTTATTTTTTTTTAATGATTTTCAAATTTAATAGCAAGCAGACAATTTATAAAAAGAGGAAGATTTTTTTTAAAAAATCGTTCTCAGTGCAAGTTTTCTCAGAATCTGAAAATTATTTTAACGGACCTTTGTAAACCAATTGAGTAAACTGCTGTTCAAAATCTTAACATTCATCTTTTAAATTAATGTTTGACCATGAAGTAACAAATTTTGACGAAAACATAAGAGTGCGCATGATCTCCTAATCATGCTCATAAAGTAACAAATTTTAACGAAATCATAAGATTGCGCATGATCTATCATGCTCGTGATCATGAAGTAACAAAATTTGACAAAAACAATAAGAGCGCGCATGATCTGCTAATCGTGCTTACGATGATGAGGTAACAAATTTTGACGAAAACAGGAGTGCGCATGATTTCCTAATCATGCTCATGATCATGACATGAAATCCATCGGCATTCTTCACAGTCACAGTAAAAGGAAGCCTTCTCAGTGTACGACAAGTCCAAATAATCTTTCAAGGTCTGTTCGATAGATAATGCGTAGATCCCATTTGGAAGGTTGAAGCAGTCCCTCAGACGATCTCGAACTACACACCTTGCGAGGTGCTTCAGGGACCTCGGTCCGGAAGGTCCGGCCGCCCACTCAGGGAACAAAGGGGTGTAGATGCTATCGATGAAATCTTTCGTGACTTCGCTCTTCTTCAAGTCTTCTGCGGTGATGGTGGGGTAAGGCACAGCGTCGAAGAACGTGGTCACCACTTTCAGAATGCCCAACTCGCAGCTGTTCCTCATATCGAATAACAAGCGCAAGATGGCAATTGAATGTCTGTGTGGAATGACGTACTTAGGCTCGCTGGAAAAAAAAATTAATTAATGTACTAAAAATGAATTAAATAAAAAATGCAAGAAAAAAGTACACTTAAGATCATAAATCAGTGCACTGCTATCGGCGTGAACAAGTAAAATGGTGGAGAATGAGGCAATGCTCTGATGCCACAGATATTTAATAAGAAACTGGATTTTTTAAATATAATTTGAAAATTTTCATCTTTAAAACTAAATTTAGCAATTTTTAAAAATGCATTTTCTTTTTCAAAAATTGGCGTTAAGTTTCAAATTTTTTTTTTTTTATTGATTCATTAATCATGAAGCAAAACTTTTATACTTTGAGTTTCTTTTAAGTCAAATACTTTTTGAAAAAGCGTTTGCATTTTAATTGAGATGAAATGCACAAAAACAGCGAGAGAAAACAGCATTTTATTTCGGCTTGCAATATCTTTATCAAAATTTGAAGTACGGAACTATTTTTTTCTTTTTTTCACTTACAGTCATGATGAAATCGCTTCTATTCTCTTATTTTATTTTCAAAAATAAATATGTGGCTAATATTCAGCACAGTTTCGGAATGAAAAGGTGGATAATCGCACCGTAATAAAACCAATGATAAATCAATAAATATTGCCTCAACTTTTCTGAAACCTCCAGGAACATTTTTAAAGATTCATTTTACTATTTAAGCAATAAATATTTTTTTTTTGTTTTTTCCCGACATTTTTGGTTGCTGACTCCCCTTAAAACAAATATTCTCAGAAGTATTAAATTTCTCGGATAATTATGAATTTCGAAACATGTTTTATAATTTTAGCCAGGGATTTGTCGTGGAACAATGAAATTGTGGTCCACTGCTCCGATTGTTTTTACTTTTTTTATTATACACAGTGTGTCAAAGAATTTTTAAGACTAGGTTTATAAAATAAAAACTAGTAATTATATTTTTTAAATAATTTTATTCAAAAAAAGCTAATTCGTCTTCAATACATTTATAACAGCGGTTTAACGACGGTTCAAATGCCTGTTCCAGCTCACTTTGTGAGACTGCCTCCAAAGCTCGCGTCGAAGCTGTTTGTATTAGCGTCAACGTCAGCAAAGAAAAAAAAAAAAATAATAGTAAACAAATGAATTGAGGTTTTGGCAGTGGATCAGCTGATAATGAAGGAATTTCACGAATGCTCAATAACAGGTATAGCGCCACTCTAAGCTTAGTTCCAGGTTCCAGATGTAGTCTTAATAATTATTTGACACAGACTTCCGACGCGAGCTTTGGAGGCCGTCCCACAATGTGAGCTGGAACAGGCATTCGAATCGTGGTTAAGCCGCTGTAACAGATGTATTGAAGCCGAAGGAGCTTTTTTTTGAATAAAATTATTTAAAAAATATAATCACTAGTTTTTATTTTATTTTATAAACTTAGTCTTTAAAATTCTTTGACACACTGTGTACATATATATAAAAAGGAAAACTAAAAAAAAAAGAGATAAGTAAGTGTTAAAATTATTCGGAGCACGGGAAGAGCTGGAGCATGGTAGCTCAAAAAAGTTGCTCCTCCAGGTCCCTGATTTTAGCACAGGCTTAAACTGTCGATGTACACAGTTGTCAGATATTGAACATCATATACAACTACCATAATCAATAACAGTAGTACGCCCACCGCCTAAGGGACCCGTTCATAAATGATGTCACACTTTTTTTTTTCAATATATTTGACCCAGCTCCCCCACTTTGTCACAAAATATCACACTTCATCATACCCCCTACCCCCCTTTGTCACATGTCACGCTACATTACGTAAGCATATATGTCAGCGTTTCTCAACCTTTCAGTATTCGCGGCCCAGTTTTTCAATCATAATTTTCATCGCGCCCCGTATACAACAATGATGTATATTGAGTACTTTGGATTCTGTTTTTGAATTATTTTCAACTAACTGCCAAAACAAGAGTAAAAGCGAGTAAGTTAGTAATAAAATTAATTTAGCAATAAATCACTATTTGAATTTTGGGCAGGATTAGAGATGATTTTTTTTTTTTTTTTTGCACTAAAAACAAGAACATTTCGCATTCTATTACCATTTTCAACATCCTACTTTCATGAAACTGGATTTTCTGCTGTGGCTTCTTTCAAGACAAACTATAGATCTCGGCTAAATATAGAAACAGAACTCAGAGTGGCTATTTCTAATAGTAAGCCTTCTTTCGAAATCTTTGCTTTACAAGACAGGCACAATAAAGTCACTAATAATTATTAATTTTTTTTTTTAATTTAGTCTGTTTTGATTGAGATAGTTTTGATTTAGTAATTTGTTTTACTTTAATAAGTTGTTAAATATGTCGAAATGTATTATGTTTTCTATGTGTATATGTGCTTTTCTTACAGTCGATCAATTTTTTAAAGTAATATTTTCTCTTGGATATTCTCGCGCTCCCTAGCGTTATAGATCACGTTTCTAATTTTATTTGTGCACTTTTATTGACATTTGTGAGCATGATAATAATAATGGTTACATGTGTACTTGATTTGTATAAAATGAGGCTAGGGTAGGGACCATTCATAAGCGATGTCACGCTTCGAGGGGGAAGGGGGTTCTTGAAATTGTGACAAAGTGTGAGAAGGGGAGGGAGTAAGAAGTGTTAAATAGGTCATGGCTCCAATGTCCTCCAAGTGAAACGATACATCTGGAGTTGCCAATCCCAGGTGCCGGTCTCTCATCTGGGAGCGGGTTCAAAAATATATGGGACCTTTCAGAGGGGCGGAAATCAAACTTCTGCCTGCGAGGGCCCCGTTAGACCAGGGCTGCAAAAAAGTCGGCCTTTTTTAAAAAAAAGGACCAGACCGGCCGGTCTTTATTGGCCTTTTTTTTTTTTTTGGCCCCTTACCTCCAAATAGCGGACACCTCTCAATAGTGGACAATTTTACAAGTATTAGTCCCTTAATACAGGGTAAAATAGACCTCCGAATAGCAGACAAAACCCCTGGACCCAAGACTGCCCGTTATTCAGAGGTTTTACTGTATTTCCTTTCAGTTAACAAAATATTTAACATAATCTTAATTGCCTAAACCAGTGCTTACTCATAGCACTAGTCGTGGCAAAAATGTATAAGAAGTAGCCTGTGGTGCGTAGTTGCTCGCTTTTATATAAGATAATTTCTTTTTTATTCACAGTATTAATTTTTTTTAAAGATCAATATCATTCTAGTACAATTTAACGTTGACCAGCAGGTCTGCTTCAAGATCGGCGTCTTTATTTTATGCAATTTATTTGACAAATAGCTTTTTTTTTTTTTTTAATTTGGATCAGAGAACTAGTTAAGGTTCTGAAAAGGCATAAAAAAATTAAAGGTGCTTTAAAATATGCAAAAGGATTATTAGTTAAAGACTAAGGCAAATGATTGGTAATATATTTAGTTCATATAACAGTGTCAAGTGAACCTTTGAAATCTTAGTAATAACCTTTGAAAATAAATTGTTTAAATTAGATTGAATCTAAATAAGTTTCTAATAAGGAGCACTTTCTTTTTGTTATTTCTGTAATGTATCATTCTATTAAACAATTTTCATTCTTATTTCAAGTATTTTGCTATTGCAGTAATAATTTAATTGTATAAACAATATAAATATATTTTTTTTATTTAATACTTTTCTGGAAAAACTAATTTATACTTTTTTTTAAATAAAAGCCGGCTTTTACTGAAAAAAAGCCGGCCTTTTTTAAAGTGGTTTAAAACAAAAAAAAAAACTTATTTTGGTCCGGCTAAATCCGGCAGCCCTGCGTTAGACTCAAGAGTAGCGTACCCATTCTTCCTCGCCACGTGCGAGGACACAACAACAATTATCAGACTCAATAGATACTACACGTAATCCCGTTGTAAAGTCAGAAGAAAAAAATCTTAAAAAAAGATATCCAATGTAACGCATAAGAAACAATTAAAACATAAGATATGCTTACCGATGATCACTACCATCAGGCTTGTAGAAGCCATGAAAGACAATCCCGTGGCGCAGTAAAAATAGTAAATCCTGGAACGATCCCCGATGCAATGCGTGGAACAGCAAGAGGTGAGCAGCCATCCAGTTGGCAGTGTCGCTCAGTTCCGTACCTTTCGCCATGAGCGTATACAAACGCGATCTCTGCTCCACACAGGCCGGAATTATGTATTCCAAAAAATCGGACAGCTCTCCATAAATCGAGACCAAGGCATTTTCGTGGGCTTCGGCGGCGTAGAGGTTCCCGAAACAGAACGTGGCGAAGAGATCCCTGAAGAAGCACGTGTCCAGGACTTCCACCAGCTTCTTGCTGTTGCTGAAGTGGCAGATCCAACACAAGCGGACCGCATTCTTCAAGTCTTCTTGGTAGCTCCTGTCTTTCTTCATGTCCGGGACACGAGAGCAGATGTAGAGCAACTTTTCCAAAATGGATTTCAGCTCTGAGTGGAAGTAATTTTCTCGCGGAAGAGTGGCCATTTTAGATGGATGACTAGAACGAGAAATTGCGCAGAATTAGAGAACGCAGCCAAAAATTCTGAACCTCTTGAAGCATGAATTAACAAAGAACAAAAAAATAATAGAATGCCAACTGGTAAATATGTTTCTAAAATTTAATGAAAAACTTTTTGTCATAGTCGAGAGTTGACCCGGGATAACTTATCTCAGTAGTTCCCAAACTGGATGTGCCACAGCGAGGGATTCGGGACGCCGGGAGTCGCTCACGATTTGTCTTTGTTGCTAAGCAAAAAAAAGTGTAAGGGTGCTTTTACACCAAAGACGACAAAACAAAAAACTTGTCTTTCTCATGCTCTGCGCAAGCGCAGAGCATCTTTTCAAAGGCAAAATATGCCTTGTGCATGCGCAGTGAGTAAAGAAGGTTTTGCCTTTGTCGCCTTTGCAGGGTTCGTACTCTTTTGGCAAAACAAAAAATAAGGACTTTTTAAGGACCTACAAAAAATTTTAAGGACCTCACAAATTTTTCGAAACATACAAACTGTTATTTTTATTTCAGAAAGAAGCATTATTGAAAGAGGAAATTGAGTTAACATAGTATTTTTATTAGGAACACAACACAAACACTTTTATGGAGCTCTCTTTGACTTGTTGCATTTCTAATGTCCAATACTGTCAGGAAGTTAAATAATTATTGGAGCTAGTAATAAGAAGCACACAACACAAGCATTAATCATGTATAAGCAAACTATCATGATATGAAAAATTATAAAAAATGGTTAGTGCTACAAAATACAAGGTAAATGAAAACAATTTAAATTAAAAAAAAAAAAAGTTAAAGAAAACGTTGCACTTTGTCTTGAGAATTTTTGTTTAATTTAGATTTTTTTTTTTTTTTTATTTTACATAACTTATGTTGCCAGCATCTCAATTTAGGCTTACTTAAATTTTTATCTCTGCCATAAATAATATTTTTGATGTTATTTATGGCTGAGATAGGAAGCTCTTCTAAATAATTTTAAAAAATTATTTAGAAGAGCTTCCTAAAATTCAAAAAAATCTTCAACTTGAGAAAAATATTTAGTTTTGGAAACAACATACAAATAAAAAATGGAGCTAATTTGCTTAAAACTGTGTACATTACCCTCAAATGGTAACTATCAAAATTTAACTAAAATAAAGTTTCAAAAAATTGAACAAATTTTTTTAATAAAAGTAGACTACAAGCTGCAAATACTAAAACAACTGTCAACTTTTTAAATAATTGGTATATTTACAAGATGCAAAAAGAAAGAAAACTCAAAATCTACGTGCAATTTTCGGCGAAGCACTAATAATTATTAAATTTGTTTTTAATTTAGTCTGTTTTGATTGAGATAGCTAGATGTTAGCAAGTTTCCAAAAAATGGTTATGAAATTCCTGTAAATTATTACATATCTTTTGAAAAAGTTCCTTAAAATGTTTTCTTGTTTTGTAGTAAATCCTTTTGGATAAAAATACTTGCACATCAGCTTGAAAAATCGGATCTTTTTGCAAAAAATAGAATTTTCGAAGTACACAAATAAAATCAGAAAAACTAGGAGAAAACGGAGCATTCGGCAACTACGGTGTATAGGTTTAAGAAGCGGACGATTCCTTCAATTTACTGCAAATTAAGAAATTTCACGAGGCACAAATTTAGATTAACGCAGCAAATATCATCATCTCCCACACAACAAAACCACACAGCAAACAATAGCGAAGCCAAGTTGGTCGTTAAAAAATACTAAATATTAAAACATTGCTTAAAAAAACTTTCAAATTAACTTTTTCGATAAGGGAATTTATTTGATCTAAAAAAAAAAAAAAAAACAATGGGAGAACAAACTGTTTAGCAAAAGATCAGCTGAAAAGCAATCGGGAGAGTTGGCAACTCGGCACTTATTAGTGTAAGACGTGAGAAAAATGATAATAAAAATAAATCATTCTTTTACCTTTAACAGTATAAACATGCGATAATCATACATGCAATTGGCCAAACGTAAAAAAACTGAGTTTTTTTTTTTTTGTTTACATATTAGTTAAATGTATCTCGTTTATTGAGCTAGATGTCAGCGACATGTTTCTTTGAAGTATTTCCATCCCTCCTTAAAAAAAGTTTCAAAAGCAATATTTATTTACTGATTACTTGTTAAGAACTGCTCCTACTTGCTTTATTGATAATTGTTTAGAATGTATTAAGGTTTAGTAGCAATTTTCATGAAAAAAAAATTGTTTACTTTGTAACTAAACTTAATAAATAGTATCGAATCCCAAATTTGAAATCCCAAAATTCGACCCTTTTCCAAAATACCCGATTTTTTTTGTTGTTGTTTTTGTAAAATCAGGAAAAATATTAATTTAAAAAACTGTTAAATCAATAAATACCAGTAGGTTTTTATTCAAATAGAAGTAATCTTGTATATATATTTCTTACATGAGCTAAACTCAGGAAACCAAGATAGAATAAGAAAACCCAACTATGTTAAAAAATGAAATCGGTTTCTTAAGCGCACCGCGCACCGTTCCCTAATTTTTTCCCCCCTCGAGTCCATTTTTGAAATTTTATTCCTTTTTCTTTTCTTTTTTTAAAACAAAATGAGGGAACTTGTGTGATTTGTTTTTCTGTAGTCTTAAATGGTGCCCAGTTACTGCCCAGGCACCATTGCATTTACAAATGCTTGGTGCTTTGATTCGACTTGTCTACTAATATTTTTCTTTTTAAGATGTAGCTCGATGTTCTTTTTCATACAATTGCAGGAGATAGCAAATTGGGAGCTGCATGAGGGTGGCTACAAGTTATTTTAACTGAATTGGGTGTTGTAATTTGAAGCATTTTATCAAAATCCATGAACTTTTTTTTTTTTTTTTTGTAAAAATATGTAACACATCAATTTAGTTACACCTTTTCAAAAGAAATAAAGTTACTTATTTATCTACCAGTTGAGAAAGCACTGCAATTTGAAGTAAAAATGCGTTGATGTTTATGTCAATCAGCCATTTTTGGTCCATCCGCATTTTTTGATCTGTCCGAAAGCCGCGATATAGTACTGGTCCCGAGCAAACCAAATTTGAGGTTCGATTAAGTAGTTGAAATAAAAGAAGTTTGATTCTTGTGAAGAATACAAAAGATTGCAAAACAAATGAAGAGATGGGTACCTTCTTATTTTAACAAAAAAAAAAATAAGCACATGGAATAAAAAAATAAGCACTATTTAAGGACTTTTTAAGGCCTTAAAAAGGAAATTGAACATTAAGGACTTTCTAAGGACCTTTAAGGACCGTACGAACCCTGCTTTGGGGTCAAAGCACCTTAACGGTTAAAATTTTATATTATAATCAATAATTTTTCTGTTATTACTTATCTCACTTTTTCTTCAAACCTGTACAAATACTACTGTAAAAGCACTTATTTTCGCGAAAATGAAGATATCGGTCATTTCGCGAGCTGAAAATTTCGTGAATTTGAAATGAACAGAACCGAAAGTTGAAAAATGCCTAAAAAGTACCTAAATATAGAACCCTTTTTGCACACGGCATTTTAACCCTCTGGCTGTGGATCCCGCGATTTCCACGGGCAGCGGAAATAAAAGAACACTTGCAACTTTAGGTTAAATTCACGTTTCTTTACGATTTTTTTTTTCTATTACTTGTATTACTGTTTCATATTCAAGAAACGTTGTATAATTCAAGAAATAGTCGTAAATAAGACAGTCAAATTGCAAGAAAGAAAGTTGTCAAGAAAGCGTTTGAAACTCGGCAATAAATCATTAAGTTTTGGTAAGTGAAAAATTTTTGATTATTAATATTTGAGACAAAAAAAAAAGTATTTCGCGAGGCTTAAATTTTTGCGATTACGACGGGATCGCGAAAATAAGTGCTTCTACAGTATATATGTTTATATATAATGTACATAAAATTCTGCAGACACATGAATAGAGTGCCTATTTGAAAATTCTAATTCTTCCAAAGGCTTGGAAAAGTTTGGGAGCTCCTGACTTACTTAAAAAGTGTGGTGATGAAACGATTAACTCACCAATACGGCAAGTTACTGTCCGATTTTCTTAGCCAAAACTTTCCTCGAATTTACGCACGCGTCAAGTCTGCTTCTATTTCATCAAAATGGCCGGGGGGGGGGGGGGGAGAGCATGAATAAAGTTTGGGAAATGGTTAGTTTTCATATAAACTCTCGGCGTTTCTTTTTTCTTTTCTCTTTTGTGTTAAATATTCAAATTGGAAATAGAATATATGATCATCGGGGAAAAGCAAAAAATGACAGCGTAAAATATAATTTCGAAAAGTGCCCATCTCAGCGTATCACCCCTTTTGCCGAATAGAATCTCCCCGACGTATAGTCTCGACTTTCGTAAACTAACGGTACTTATTAGGGCTCGACCGATGGGCCGATGCCGATTGTTCCGAGATCGGCCGATGGCCGATTGCCGATTATTCTCCCCTTCCATCGGCCGATGGCCGATGGAAAAAAAGTCGGTTTAAACCATTAAAATGTGCAGAATGCTCGTCAAAAATGTCAAATCATTTATTTATTTTTATAGGTGTTGTGATACAGGTGTTGTAATACAGACTAACAAATAATGTGGGTTTGTATCTTTAACGAAATTGTCAACCTCTCAGAATTTTTTCATAATTCAACCCCCCCCCCCCCCCCCCGTTTTTAACAGAAAAGCGAGAACGATTATATGTTCATTTTTTATTATAAAAGTTATTTTGACTAAAAATACTTCTTTTTCTAGAATAAAATTAAAATATTAAAAAAATTCGCTCTCAGTAACCCTCCCCTGTTCATATCTAAGAAATACTGAATATTGCTTTAAAAACAAAGACGTGAGATTTGTCATTACAAATGAATGCTGAGTGTTAAGAACCAATCTTATTAGCTTTTTTTTTTTCTTGTGAGTTGAAAACTACACCGAAGTACTTAACATGTTCTTTATTTTTTCATGAGCACAATGTAAGGTCACCGAAATAACCAATATTTTGAGCACCAGCAGTTTTCTGTTGACAAATAATCTTCTGAAAACACGTGATCGTTTATAAAAATTAAGATGTATTTTGAAAATATATATATATATATATATACGTTGTTAATTTTTGAAATTAATGAAATTGTAGCATTTTTATTCACGTATTACAACGAAGTCTGTTTTGCAAGTCGAACTCGGACACATAAAATTTCGATCAATAAACATTTATACTGAAAAATTGATTCATATTTTTTATCAATATGTTCTATGTTGTAAAATAACAATAAAATAACAAGAAACATTCTAAACTGAAAGTAGATGCAACGAGATTGCTGCCAAATTGCAGAAAAACTGTAACACGTGGGATCGAAGCAAAAAAAAAAACCGCTAAGAAAAAAAGTTTACGCTGGTAATAATCAAAGTATGATAATAATTCTAAGTTGACTTTATTGTTTACAATTTCGGAATAATAAAAAACATGACAAACTAAAAGCAGATGGTATAATATTATTGCACAATGATATCTAATGCACTAAGTCATTATTAAACAAAAAAAGGACAAAAATGAGGCAACTAACCTAGGGATCATACATAAATGATGTCACGCTACGAGAGGAGAGGGGGGGTTCGTGAAATTAAGACTTAGTGTGATAAGGGGAGGGGGGGGGGTAACAAGAAGTGTGACATCAGATTTATACAACATAGCGTGACACGTGGCAAAGGGAGGAGGGGGCTCCGTTGAAGTGTGACATTTTGTGACAGAGGGCGGGAGGGGTCAAATATATCGGGAA
The DNA here is from genome assembly GCA_038502835.1 of Octonoba sinensis. Lineage (NCBI taxonomy): Eukaryota > Metazoa > Arthropoda > Arachnida > Araneae > Uloboridae > Octonoba > Octonoba sinensis. The sequence continues at coordinate 82,160,801 of CM076605.1, read as the reverse complement.
CAAGTGTGACATCATGAACGATCCCCTAGTGACATTATGAACAATCCCCTAGTGCGAAAAACAAATAGCACTCATAAGACGCCTCTATTACTTTTACTTTAACATATTCTATTTCGCGAGCATTCTGTTCAAAAAGAAATAATTTTAATAATGAAATTTTTCGGGCAGCGATCGCTTAAGGGGAATTGAAAGCTCCAAATGTAGCGAATTCTGACATCTAGATGGCGCTGCAATCAAAAGCTAATTTGGGGATTTTTGGTTTTGGTTTAAATTCCCTGATTTGGTTTTCCCCACACACACTCCCTTTTTTCCCTGTTCGCACCCCTAATAGCTTTCTTTCCTCTGGGGCATTCTTTATTATCTTCCTCCACTGGCGTACAATTGATTCGCATACATCCGGTCATTTAGGAGGCTTCAAAAATTTGACATCTGGTTTTGATTTTTGTTAGAATGTTTCAAAGGAAATATGGGGTTACAAGAGCGAAACGTAGCAGTGTCTGTTTTGCTTGTTCGTTTGCAATGTTAGTTGCTTTAAATGTTTTTAAAGTAACTTGATTTTAAACTTTAATTCAATTTAATGTCTGAAGTTCTTAAAAATTCCACTCCCACCCCTTAATGTAGGTATTCTCGACCGGTTCATATATGAACCGGTTAATTAATATATTAATTTTAACAAGGGAAAAAAAAACCCCGCAGTTCGCAGTAGTACATCATGGGATGAACTGAATATGTATTTAATTAATTCAATTAACGTATGCGTTAAGCAGATGTGCATGAACAAATATTAGTAGAATGAATTTCTCTAAGTATGTTTAAAGAAATTGCGATATGTAATTTATTTAATACTAACAAACGAAAATCGTATTTATTAAATGTTTGGACATTTAGTGAATAAATTTCAACTGAACGAAATTCCGTCTTGCTGCGTCAACTGAGCAACTGCGCCATTGGCATTTTTAGGAAATGGGGGGTCTTACTGAGGGGAAGGCGCGCTGTCGCGCTTGGGGGGAGGGGGGGGGAGCTGTCTTTTACGGACATAATCAGAAGATTTTTTCTTTTTTAGCATTCAACTTTCCTTTTACTTTATTCTGCTTTTCGCACTCGCTTGTTGGTGTGTTAAAGGGACATTAAGTGCAAAATTGATCTTACACTGACGGACAAAGAGCTCATGCTTAGAAAGTGATTTTTCAAAGAAGTATGATTAACACACTATGAAAATGTGCGTTTATAGAAAACAACAAGAATAGAAAAACCATCCCAAAGTCTTAATTTCAGATTAGACGGAAGAAGCAAATATACTAAATAACAAAATGGCTATGATATATCTGCTCTAAACGTTGGCCGTTAGGAGATAAAAAATAAAGGGAGTATGAGTTTGGTAGCGCCTTCATTGTTCTTATAAACATATACAAATTATGTATATGATATATGAGCGTATGCACGTATATATAGCATATATAGTTATTATATGTAATTTATCGTTTTAATATATATATTATCTACATAAATATGAACACGTCCAGCTTCTAGTATAGAAAGGGCTCATTGTCAGAATATGAGCAAACAGTTCGGGAGAATCGCGTTATATGTGCTTAAAAAAGACAATTAACAAATTATCAGTATGAACTTGATCATAAGTATTTTATGGCATAAAAAAGGGGAGTTCAGGGAATCTCCACAAAAAATTTTAGAAATTCAAATTCGAAAAACGCAATTTTATACGATCTTTGATGCCATTAGGAGCTGGGGGGGGGGGGGGGGGGGGCTCTCTCTTTAGTGACGTCGAAAAATATTGCAGCATTCAGAATTTCATTCTCCTTTTCGGAAATTCGTAATGACATCATCCATTGATGCTGTTAGACCAAGAGGAGGGTTTCAAGGCTATTTTCAAGGGATAAAACTCACATATGGCAATCTTTGGTGACGTTAAAAGACAGTTGAAATTTTTCTAATATGAAGTTCTAAAAATACAACTTTAATGATTTTCGAGGATGTGAAGGGGAGGGGCGGAAGGTGCTTCGGGGGATCCCCCTTAGAAATTTTTTAAAACTGAAGTTTTAAAAACGTATATTAGACTGTCTTCAGAATTTTTTTCTAAATTCGGTTCAAAAATTCACATTTTTGGACGTCTATTGATGATGTTAGAGAGAAAAAGAAAGTAGGGGGATTCAAGGCTTTTTTTTTATTATTTTTTGAAATTCAAGACATAACACGTATATTAGGATATCTTTGGTGGTGTTAAAAAGGGGCTGAATTTATTGTCCACACAAACAGACTCTGACCGTGAAAAAAAAAAAAAAAAAAATTGCGTCCAGTGTATGTGTGGAAGGAGGGCCGGGGGGGGGGGGGGGTTCTAGCTCTTCCTCAAGCCACCTTGACAACCCTTGCCTTCTTTCATTCATTTCAAATCAAAATGCTGTATGTAGCCAAAAGTCCCTTCATCATTTTCCGTTTTCGGAAAACATTTGATTGTTCTGGTTTTCTACTATGACTGTTTTTATTTTAGCAGTATAGTTTTATATGTTTGAAATACAAACTTCTGGTGCTCCTGCAAAAATTTTCCCCTTTCGAACTGGGGTGGTATTTTCCAATTGTTTTTATTATTTGTATGCTTTTGCTTTTTTACCTTAGAAAAACTGTAGGTGTCAATATTCTAAATCTTTCAGTATTTTTTTATATAATTATTTTGAAACGGATTTCCGCGGATCGTACATTTTTATGCCTTTTGCTGTGGTAGTCGTAATGATATTTCGATTTTAAAAATAAAAAATATGTTAATATAGAAATATAAAACTCTCGGCGGATCGACTGAAATTATCATGTTTACTACTATTTTTTATCACACTTAGGCTTGCATTGTGTTTTTATAATGAATTGAATACTTTTTTTTCGACTAAAAGAAAGGTTTGAAACGCACATTTTGGCGGCGCACAGTGGAGTATTTCTGTGATAATCCTGGCCAAAAATATTTTCACGTGCTTTTAAGTTGAAGCAACTGTTGTTGAGCGTTCATTTATTATAGTACAGGAGTGCCCTTCTGCCCTTTAGAGCGATGATGCACCACCAAAAAAACTACGCATCTCTCCCCCCCCCCCCCCCCCAAAAAAAAAAAAAAAAACGGCGTCACCTTGAAAAAAATTGGGCAAACTCCTGAAAATAATCCACTTTAAATTTCAATACCGCAGTCTGAGCCAATACCCCTCCCCGTACCCTGACCCCCCCCCCCCCCCGAATAGTAAATAAACTTAATTTTATTTTATGTGCATAAAGATTCATATTTATTTTTAAATATTTATACTATGCACTTTATTTTTTCGTCGTGGTGATTTTTCTGATGAAATGTCACCCAAGGCGATCGTCTTCACCCCTTTTCCTTTGACCGCATGAAGATAGTAAGCAGATTTCATGAGGGTGTGATTAGGCTGGGAGAGAATTTTTCAGGGGGGATCTCGGAGAAGACGAGTGATGTCCGAAGTGACGGGAGCAAGTTTGAAAAATTTGATGATGAGACACTCCTTGTTCGAGTCGATACTTAATACGTATATAGGTTCATTATACGCATAAAATATTTTACACATCGTGATATGTTCCAACAGGCCGGCCATTTAGGGGGTCAGAAGAGGGCAATCGACACGCCGGGTTTGAGAATTATAATGAATTGATGTGTATGTATGTAAATTTTTCTGTTTTATAAAAGCTATATACATTGGCTTTCTACCCCTTGATACCCCACCACCCGAGAAAATGTGAAATGACGGACCTGGTGCTCTGCTAGCATTTCTATGCATACAAACTTGGGGCTAAAAACTATACTAAAAAAATTATTTAAAAAAAAAATCAGTGGTGCACACCTTCTCACCTTTAGAGTGATGGTACCAGCCCCCCCCCCCCCCCCCCCGCCTAAAATCTACGAAGCTGTCCACAAAATAAACAATGATACTACCTGAAAATCGGCCAACACCCCCTAAAAAATTAATGCCGCTGATTACTCCACGACACCTCCCTCTCCCCCCTTCGCCCGTGGTGGGCATTTCGGAAAAACTTACTTTCATAGTCGTTATTCAATTAAAAAGCAGAATATTATATGTCAGAAGTGAAAATTTTACCTGAATGAAAAAGTAATAAATGAGAAAATGTAAAGTACAAAATGCGTGAAAATCTAGGCAAATATCTCCCCCCCAAAAAAACAAAAAAGTTGTACAGACATATTCTAAGGATACAAGTGAACCCTCTATCACTGCATAAAAATGAAAATTTTGGAATTATTCCAAAGATTTTCACCTAAAGCTAACATCCGTATGTACGGATAATTGAGTTTCTTGTAACCCCGAAACACGTGTCTCTTTCTACTTGTACGTTTAATTACGCTGATTTTTCTCGTTTAGTAGCTTGTATTTTAACATAATTTACAGTTTATTAGGTATATAAAATGCACATAATAGTAAATTAGCATTAAAATTGCAATAGGTCATGAAATGTTCGGATTATGTACTCTTTTTTTTTTTTTTTAAATATATAAAAAAAAATGGGGCAAGTATGGGCAAGATTTTTTTTTTTTTGAAATGAGCCCTTGAGACTATCACGAACACAATTCAGCTTTCAAAATGGCGCGACACACACTTAAAAAGCTTCCGCTAACTCAAAAATAGTCCTGAACATGCCTTTAAAAATTATCTGATCAAGTTACTTATTATTTTTTTTTTTTTTTGTAATCTTAAAAATAAATCAATTTACATTAATTTATAATTTAAAATTAAGCTCTTACTTTCCTTTAACACATAAAACCAAATAAATTTAGATAGGATGATTTGGAACCCCCCAAAAAAATTTAGATTGAAACGTAATAAGTTCACTGAAATAACTCAAAAAAAAACTAAGTTCGCTTCGAAATGACAACTTCTATCGAAGGCTGTGAGCAGTTCTATATGACTCAGACTCCGGAAACATGTGTCGATCAACGCGCCATAGTTAAACAGCTTTCAAAAATGTAATTTTAAAAAAAATGGGCAAATTTTAAATTTTGGCCAGGATTTTCACTCAAGTACTCCACTGTGTGGCAGTTGGAAAGATAATTATAAAATACAAAATATTGCCAATGTTCTTAAATAATGCTTTAAAGTTGTATTTTTTTCAAAAATTTCACTGAAAAAATATTTTTTGAAATTTTTATCCAACCGTGTTTCCCTCCGCCTTTTCCCATTTTTATTGCGAAAATGTTCCCTTTTTTCGTTCTTTTTCCCTTTCCTGTCTTTCTTTTTTTTTTTCCTTTCCTTCCTTTCTTTCTTTTCTTTTTTTTAGATTGCTGAATCGACCGAAGTAACAAGTGTGATTGCAAATGCCACTAAAAATAACTAAAGCATCAATGCAGTTAACCTCTTGAGCTATGAAGACGTGCCACGCACGTCGAGATATGTTTGTTCCAGCAGAAACGAAAACGACGTGTCCGCCACGTCAGTAGTGTTTTTTATTTATTATATTGCAATGTGCTCGGTCGACAATCGCATTTGTATGTGTTTTTACCTTCATTTCGTTGGTATTTTTTTTTCTAACCATTTACTTTCGTTTGTTAAATCTTATCTCAGTTTTAAACTGTTGTTTTGGTCTTCCATTTTTTCCTGCTTGTGTTTCCTCTATACATAAGACCGTTATATTTATTATCTTAAATTGCATTTTCGGTAGTGCTTGATCCTTACATAGTTACAAGATATCCAAACACCCTTTCTGAAGGGGTACCCACCTCTCTCAGAGCGATGGCGCACCCCTGAAAAAATTCTACGAAGCCCCCTGACTGATTGCCCCCCCCCCCCCAAATCAACCAAACAGTTTTCCAAGCTGCCCCCAAATCTCCCCGCGTTCTATATAATAGATACTAATCTCTCGAAAATAGACTTGAACTATTTGAAGAATCAACGTGCAATAAATGCAATTTTCAAATAAAAATAACAATAACAGCAATTATTTCATATAATGGGCAGTTTCAGCTATTTGTCAAAGTTAAAAGACAGAAAAGGAATTTACATATTACATAAAAAATATACGCATTTACAGTATCAACACATGGTTGGTTCCCCTATGGGCATTTTACTTTTTTACTTGGATGTCATGGATTTATCAGTTTTGGAAGGATGCAATTCTTGTAAAAATATTGTCGTTTTGGAAGCAGTTCCTTCCAAAACTGAATATTTTTAAAGACGCGCACTATCTTCATGTCTTTTTCGCACCATACAACGAATGGTGCCGCCATCGCTTAGAGGGGGGGGGGGGGGCAGCACCTCTGGATGAACGGTACGGTTTATAAAGTAGAATCTTATGTTTGAAATCCACAACTATTTTTTCTATTTTTATCTGTTTTCACCTATGAAAGTGTTACTTTGCTTCAAATAAATAAAAGTGAATATGAATAGTAAATAAAACTTACTGAAGCGAAAACAAATGAATATACCATTGAGAACGTTAAACATTTCCCTAAATAAAAATTGTCATAACAGATTTTTTCAAACTTTGTGTATTATCAATGAGCTTGTTACATAAAATCAGTCAGGAGCAATATTTTTACTTCCCTGCCCCCCCCCCCTTTGTAAATATTATATATTCATTTTTAATATGAATTAATATTCGGGTTTCGAATATTTTGTTTTTTCAACCAACTAGTCAATTACAGTATTGTCGAATCTCTTAAAACTTGTCTTATTCTCTTAAAACACATTCACAGATTTTTTTTTTGAAAATTATTGCTGTTAAAAATGTTTTTTAAAAAAACATCTAAAAAGTACGGTTAAATTTATAGGAACTTTATTACGCGTTTTCTTCTACCCGTTATTTTACTCATTTATTGTATTTCGATTTCTCATATTATATCAAAAATGCGCATAATACATGTATATAATTTTTTGTATTGCTCCTTCTAAATGGAATGCTTAAAAATTTATCTTTTTTAAGTAAAGTAAAATTTCAAAGCTTCGACTTGTATATCTTGGTTCTATCATTACCATTACGTAGAACAAATTCCAATAACGGAAAACGCTTCCTCCACATTTATTTCAATTCTAGATCCTTTCGCTCAAAAGGCAAAGAAGGAAGCAAAAGTAAAGCGTCTTGTCCATTGCCTGGAAACTCCTGCTAACGTAAACTGTAGTAAATCAACCCCCGTTAATCACTTTTTGCCTAAAGGATGACAGTTGATTGATGCCACATTCTGCAATAGTCCCTTTTTTCGTCCAAAATCCCTACCAATCCAGAGGGCGCTGCAAAGCAGTGAATAAATTCTCATTTTTTTGCGATAAATCTACTGTTTTTGTTTAAAGTTTCCAGCTGAAATATTGGACGGAATGAAGTTCTGTTTGTGGATTTAGACGCTAAACAGTGTAAATTTCGTCTATTACTTTCATTTTTTTAAATATTTTAATTAAGACGTATTTGAGAGCGTTTTAAAGTTAGCAACGCAAGTATTTTTCTCATTTTTGAAAAAGTTTTACTCCTTACTTCAAAATTCGAAAGACAAAGATAAAAAGCTTTCCTTGGTGCTTCATATGCAAAAAACCGCATGAGGATAATCCAAAAAATAAACTTAGGAGATGTGGAAAACCCGCTCCGTATAGATAACATGGGAGACGAACATTGCCGGAGGCCTGTTGCGATTCCCCTTAAACTATTTTTTCGAATTTTTTTATCAAATACTTTGTAGAATGACATTATTTTTGTGCCTTTTTTAACTGATATGCTGCCTGTTATTGTATCGAAATAGAAATCTAGCTATGGAGAAAAAAGAAAGTTAAAGACAGAATGTTTTCTGGAAAGTTGCGAAAAACATCGGCCTTGCATCGGCTTTTAGATGTTTTTCAAGGCCGATGGGCCGATGTTTTTCAAAAGTTAACATCGGCCGCCGATGCCGATGGCCGATGGCAACTTTGTTGAACAATCGGCGAGGCCGATGCATCGGTCGAGCCTTACTACATTTATCAGGCCGTTTTCAACCATTTCTAAACTTCCATTTTACACCAAGACCAAACTGCTACTAATTATAATAAAACTTTCAGTCACATTAACTTGTCCTACTTACCGTGTATTAAGAAAAGCCAATGCAATTGAAAGGTGCAGTATAATTAGTATAAAATTATACAGGGTTCGTACGCTTTTGGCAAAACCAAAAATAAGGACTTTCTAAGGACTTTTTAAGGACCTACAAAAAATATTAAGGACCTCACAAATTTTTCGAAATATACAGACTGTTATGTTTATTTCAAAAGGAAGCATTATTGAAAGAGGAAATTGATTTAACATCGTATTTTTATTAGGAACACAACAGAAACACTTTTATGAAGCTCTCTTTGACTTGTTGCTCTTCTAATGTCGAATACAGTCGGAGTTAAATATTTATTGGAGCTAGTAATAAGAAGCACACAACACAAGTATTAATCATATATAAGCAAATTATAATGATATGAAAAATTATCAAAAATGGTTAGTGCTATAAAATACAAGTTAAATGAAAAGCAATTTAAATAATAAAAATTGTTAAAGAAAATGCTGCACTTTGTCTCGAGAATTTGTGTTTAATTCATTTTTTGTTCATTTTACTTAGCTTATGCTGCTAGCATCTCAATTTAGGCTTACTTAAATTTTTATCTCTGCCATAAATAATTTTTTTAAATTAATTAGAAGAGCTCGAAAAAATTCATAAAAACTTTTTCAACTTGAGAAAAATATTTCATTTTGGAAACAACATACAAATAAAAAAAATGGAGCTTATTCGCTTAAAACTTTGTACATTACCCTCAAATAGTAACTACCAAAATGTAACTAAAATAAAGTTTCAAAAATTTGAACAATTTTTTTAAATAAAAAATAAAACAGGCAGACTACAGGATGCAAATACTAAAACAACTGTCAACTTTTTAAATAATTGATTTATTTACAGGATGCAAAAAGATAGAAGTCTCAAAAGCTGCGTACAGTTTTCTGCGAAGCACATGCTAGATGTTAGCAAGTTTCCGAAAAAAAGGATTTTACATTTTCGCGTTATAAGTTATGAAAATTCATGTAAATTAATACATGAATTTTCATAACTTATAACGCGAATACATGTCTTTTCATGTATTCGCGTTATAAGTGTCTATAAGTGTTTGAATACATGTCTTTTCAAAAAGTTTCTTGAAAAAATTTCTTGTTTTGTAGTACAATCCCTTTAGATAAAAATACTTGTACATCAGCTTGAAAAATCGGATCTTTTTGCAAAAAAATCGAAATTTCGAAATTCACAAATAAAAACGGAGCATTTGGCAACTATGGTGTATAGGTTTAAGAAGAGGTCGATTCCTTCAATTTACTGCAAATTAAGAAATTTCACGGGATACAAATTTTGATTAACGCAGCAAATATCCATCATCTCCCACACAATAAAACCCCACAGCGAACGATCGTGAAGCAAATTTGTTCGATAAAAATTTACTAAATATTAAAACATTGCTTTAAAACAAATTTTCAATACGGGAATTTATTTGATCTAAAAAAAAAAAAGAAACAATGGGAGAACAAACTGTTTAGCGAAAGATCAGCTGAAAAGCGATCGGGAGAGTTGGCAACTCGGCGCTTATTATATAGTGTAAGACGTAAGAAAAATGATAATAAAAATAAATCATTCTTTTACCTTTAACAGTATAAATAAGCAATAATCATACATGCAATTGGTAAAACGCAGAAAAAGCTGAAAGTTTTTTTTTTCTGCCTACACATTAGTTAAATGTATCTTTTTTATTGAGCTAGATGTCAACAATATGCTTCTTTGAAGTATTTCCCCGCCCCCTTAAATTCAAAAAAAAAGTTTCAAAAGCAATATTTATTTATTGATTACTTGTAAAGAGCTGCTCCTACTTGCTTTATTGATAATTGTTTAGAATGTAGATGATTTAGTGACAATTTTCATGCAAAAAAAAAAATTATTTACTTTGTAACTAAACTTAATAAATAGTATCGAATCCCAAATTTGAAATCCCGAAATTCGGCCCTTTTTGTGAAAATTCCCGATTTTTGTTTATTTATTAAATTTTCCCCCTCGAGTCCTTAAAGTCCGTTTTTCAAATTTTATTCCTTTTTCTTTTCTCTTTTAAAAGCAAAATGAGGGAACTTGTGTGATTTGTTTTTGTTTGGACTTAAATGGTGCCCAGTAATTGTGCACCATTGCATTTTGTACAAATACTTGGTGTTTTGATTCGACTTCTCTACTAATATTTTAATTTTTTTTTAGATGTAGCTCGATTTGATTTCCTTTTTCATACAATTGCAGGAAATAACAAATTGGGAGGTGCCATGTGGGTGGGTACTGTTGTAGTTTGAAGCATTTTATCAAAACCCATGAGCATTTTTTTTTAAATAAAAATATATATAACACATCAATCAATTTACTTATACCTTTTCAAAAAAAAAAAATTATAAAATAAAATAAAAAAACAAGAGTTAATTATTTATCTACCAGTTGAGAAAGCACTGCAATTTTTAGTAAAAATGCGATGATGTTTATGAAAATCCGCCATTTTTGATCCTGTCAATCCGCCGTTTTGGGTCTGTCCGAAAGCCGCGATAGTACCGGAACCGAACAAACCAAATTTGAGGTTCGATTAAGTAGCTGAAATGAAAGAAGTTTGATTCTTGTGAAGAATACAAAACATAGCAAAACAGATAGAGCGCATGGGTATTTCTTATTTTAACAAAAAAAAAAAAAAAATAAGGACCTGGAATAAAAAATAAGGACTATTTAAGGACTTTTTAAGGCCTTAAAAATGAAAATGAACATTAAGGACTTTCTAAGGACCGTACGAACCCTGTTATACAAAATGGAAGCTTCGAAACAGTCAAAATCACTGGTCTGGTAAATCTAGTATTAACTGCGTTCGATAAGTGTTAGTCTGTTTGCAGCCTAATTTGCGATTGTAATCTTACAATTTCACGTTCTAAAAGAAAATTCATAATTTTTTCACCCTTTCCCAATTTTTTTTACATTGGTTATGCTCTTAAAAAACCGCTACCACTTTGGTTTACGTAGAAAACGTTATTTATTCTCAAGCTCCAGTCAACGCAAAAAAAAAAAATAAAATAATAATAATAATAATGCGAAGTAGAAGCAGAAGAAAATAATTCTAAAATATTAAAGTCGTATAGGACCGCTATGTTTCACTACAAAATTCATAAGAACTCATTAGTTTTGGGATGTGGATATAAAGATAAACCGGGATCCCCCAGCCCAGATATTTACGGGGAGGGTGGGGGGAGGGACGACTACGTGATAAAATGCCCTTCACAGATGACTGACTAGAAAATTAAGATTTTGATTACAAAAAAGAAATATAAAATTTATTGTGCGGAATTGAATGCACTTAGAATAAAAACTATTTTTTTTTAAATAAAACTTTTATATACCAACACACTTTTAAAGCGGACATTTTTTCTTAACCAAAAATCGTGGAGAATGCATAATCAGCCTTTTTAATAAGGTCTTGAGGAATGGCAACTACTACAAAATAAATACATGAAAAAATAAATAAAAGATAAAATTTTCTGTAAAATTTTTCATGATGATTAAATATATACGGGAAAAGTACCAGTAGTCACATTTTTATAAGCTACGTTTTTGATTTTTGTTAAATTACAATTTTTAGCAAAAACAATGTTGTAGAATTTTAGGCTATATGTTTATGATTTCAATTCATTTAAATGTTTAGGAAATAACATTATTAGTTAAACAATCAAGTTATTTACAACACGAGAAATTGCTACCTTAATCAGCCTTCGCAATCCAGCGCACACCAAGGAATGAACCGATGAATGTCAGCCGTTTCACTTTTGGCAATTTACACGATTAAGTGAAAGCATTTTCAGAATAAAACTTTGAGGCCAATTTACAACAAGCACATTGTTATACTTAGAAAAATTAATTATAACTGTATTTCCCCAAAAAAATTTTATTCTTCGTAGCTTTTTTTTTTGTATACAGGTCCCTCATTTTAAAATTTTCCGTGGGGGGAGGGGGAAGCAAAGATTATAAACTCGACGATATTGCACTTACAAGACAACAAAATAAATACACGCATACATATATTTTCACTAGAAAGCCCGGCGGTCATACGAAATGAGGCTGTTCTAGATATTATAAATATACAATTTTCCCAGTAACCGGAAATGCACACCAATTCAAAGAGATATTTGTCAGGTAGAACAGCAAAGTTTAATGAATAAAGAATAAACATATAATAAATTCGGAAAAAAAATTTCGTACCGAAAAAAACATCTAAGTTATAATAATCTGTAAAATAAAAATATTATTTACGAAAAAAATCAAATTATTTGTGAAAAATATTTATTCATATCCAACATAATCATCGTCAAAAGAATAGTTTTAACGAAACTGCAAAAAAGAGCGCTGCCACTTTAATATATAAAAAAGCGCAGACGATAAATAAATTAAAACAAAGAAAGAACATGGATGAGAAAGAAGGATTAAATTAAATTCGCGCTTACATTAATTTTAAACGGAGATTGCAAATCTAGCGATGCCTAACGATAGAGAAATGTTTTGATTATTAGTATATTTGACATGTGTTACAACAATGGCAACTGCATTACAGTTACGCAAGCAACCAATAAGCTATCGTCGACAAACAGACACTGTGGCCGCTTATATATTATAAGATTAACTTACATCATGTTTCACAAGCCTGGGCCAAGGGGGGAGGGCCAACCTGCCTCCCTAAATTCAGGTTCCTCATTTGGGCGATCAGAGAGGCTTTGAGAAATACAATGTATTTATGCACGTGCTTTTGCATTTTGTTATTTTTTTACCTATAATATGCATTGAATGTATACCATTTGCCGCCCCCCCCCCCCGGGAAAATTTTTAAATGACGGGCCTGTTTGTTATGCATTTTTAAAGAGGGACAAGGGAAGGCGTTTGGAATTCTGATTTGATTACAATGGTAAATGATTTTATCATTTACAATAAGCAAGATTTCAATTTTTTCTTTGTTAAAAATTGAACAGAGGCAGAACTATGACAGAATATAAGTTTTAACAATGTTTAAAGTATTTTTTTAATTATTTGATAATAAAGATGCTAATTTCATTATAAGGTTTTGCAAAACGAAAACTTATTTTAAAAAGTTTTACAAAAATTCCTTTTGCTCCCATTGCTCCCATGTGGTCGAACAGTTAGTATGTATTTGTCATTTTACAAATGGAATAAATTCAAATGGGTCAGGTGTGGAACACAGATTAATTCCACACGGAAAAACAAAACGAAAAGACATTAAATAAGTAAAAGAAGCTGTTGAACTCCTACAATATTTCTTAAGTCATCCTAGCATAGTGAACACCAGAACAAGAAATTACTATCCCGTCTTTGTTGCTTTTTTTCTTTATTTTTTCTTCTTGCTGACCTTTTACAAATTACAAGTGATGAAATATTCATAACTAAAATAAAAAGATAAAATACGAAAAAAAGAAATTGCTGTTTGTTCGATAAAGTGTAAAAGTTACAAAATTAACTCGATACACAACTAGAAAATACAAAATTCCGAAACCGACATTATGCAAAAGAACAACTTCATGTTTAAAATGGCAGCTATTCGTCAAATTGGCAGCGAGAATGATTAAATCCTTTCTTGCTAATTATACAGGTATTATTACAAAAAGAAAGAATACATCACAAATCAATAAAAAAATCAAAAAATTATACACACCGTCACAACAATGTTATCCAGAAAGCGTCAACAAATGTTCAAAAAAGGCGAAAACACATGCGCAAGATATACCATTTTCGAATGAAGACGAAATGTTCCATTCAACACAAACAATAAAACATTAGTTGCAAATGACTGCTGGACTTTGGCCCCAAGCGCTTGAAACGGCGCTTTTTTATTTTCCAATCAAAGTTGGGCCTCTCTACCGCCAAACGGACAAAACCGCTCATATGATGAGTTACAATTTTACTATTTGAGAAAAATTAATGAAACAATCTGAGAGATGTTATTTTGCTCTTCGAAATAAAATGTTTCTTTAATTTTAAATGCCACGGCATCGATATGACTTTTAAACATAGTCTTAAAAGTCGGCGCAATATTATGACAGTCTAACTACCATTATACCATATGTTACTCTATATTGGAACTGTTGAAAACTCTGGGTCATTTATATTTGTAATTAGTTCATGATTACGAGCGTTTTTATCCATCATCGTTTTGCACCGACTTCTAAATATTGTTCAAAAGTCGTGTTGATGTTCTTTAAAGAATGAATTCAAAAAACTTTTTAGCGCTATTTTCAAATTGAAGTCAGTTCTATCCCCCCCCCCCCTCAAACTACTATTTTACTATTTTTAGTGTAAATACATTTTTTATATAAATACTTTTTTTTTTAAATGTATATATGAAAGGGTTTATTTATATGAATCACTTTAAATGAATTATTAACATATGAATCACTTTAAATGACTGGCTTTAAAGGGTCTAATTTAACTTATTAATTGAGCGAATTTAATTTGTGTTTCAGAGGACACCACGGTCAAACTCTTATTACAATTGCTTTTAATGTTACTGCTGAATGGCAACGATCTCTTTTTAACAATGAGTTTGATATTTAATAATATAATATTTACTCAGCAAAGAAATATCAAAAGCTGTTGTTGTTGTTCCTAATCCCCCTGGCATAGGAAAGCCTACCACCACGTCCAGAAGATCAATAATCCACTGGCTTAGGGTGATATGCAGATTCATTTTTCAGCGAGGAACCACGAGGGTTGGAAGACTGACGTGACCTCAAATTTTGTGGTCTCTTAATTTTTGAAAAAGAAGAGACCGTCACCTGAGATTGGCACCCCCAGAGGTATCGTTTCACTTGGAGGACTTTGGATCCACGATCTATTTATCGTGCACCAGCTCCCTTTAGCGTACACGCCCCACAGGAACCAGCCGGGAGATGTTATCACCCTCCCGAACACTGACCTAAGTCGATGTTGCTTCACTTTCGGTGTTTTACGGGAACCGAGCTTCTATCGACTTTTCTCCATCAGACCCCTACCTGTTAGCCGAGGACTTAGGATTGCTTACGCAAGGGGAGAGGTAGTGGAGTCTACGGATTTTACATGCACATATCCCCAAGTATACATGTGGGTCTTCAGTGGGTATCGAACGCGCGACCTTCCCGGTGGAAGTCCGACGTGCTAACCACTAGGCTACCACGGTCAACTGCGGGACATATCAAAAGCATTTTTTTTATTTAAAAGAAAAATACTTAAATTTTACCCATATCGTTCTTTCTAAAGACCGATTGCAGTCAAATCGATGTACGATATTTAAGTTATTAAGTCGCCTTCTATCAAAAAAAAAATCATTAAAAACGATTCCTTTAGTCAAAAGTTATGAATGAACAAAAAACAATGACTATATTTCCTTCCATAACTTTTTTTCTTAATTATGGAATAAACCCTTAAAGAACGAATAACTCTGAAGTAAGATCATTCTTGATCGATTAAGAAAATAATAATAAAAATCGGTTCCTCTAGGGAAAAGTTATCCATGAACAAAAAAAAAGAGAAAAACATACATACGGAATGAATTGATAACCTCCTTCTTTTTTCGAAGTCGGGGATTTTATTTATTTTTTTTTCGGTCGGTTATTTGGGAAGTCAGTTAAAATTTTCACCTTTGTCGTTAAAATAATATTATTTCTGAAGCTAAAATAAGGTTGATAAGATAAATGCACTTTTTATTTACAGTTGAAGTAATGTACTTGTCATTTCAGGTGGGTTATTTCCATTAGAGGTTTAAAAAATAAATCTGGGATATTTTTTTCACACAAATTTATTTAATTTAAATCCATTGCTTATTTATTTAAAACACAATTATTTTAATCAAAATAATCCAAAGCAATTCAAAGAAGTTACAGTAATAATAATAATGATAATAACAAAATTCTGAAAATTATCTAAGCAATTCTCTTGATATGTTTTGCAAAAATGCTTAACACCTAAAAGCAATAATTTTCCACTTTGCAGTTCATTTTCTTCTGCAAATCAATCTCTTTTTAGAAGGCCCAGCGTGTCAAATGCTTCCAAGGGATGGGGGACAAAAAGTATCAACTCCACGCGTATCGCATTGAAAAAGAAACAACAAAGTGCATATATATACATCTAAATACGTAATAGTTCTCAAGTGAGGAGTAGGGCAAATGCCCCTTCTGACCCCTCCCTCCTATAAAGGAAGGATCTGCTTATTAGAAGAAATCATCTGATGCAGCCAGAAATAAACGGGTATAAACACTAGCCCGCCTAGGATTTTGCTTTGTGGGAGGGGAGAGAGTGGAACAGGATCAGTATGAGAGATGAATCGGACATTGATTTTGCCGGACATGGGATAGATGTTGCTAGATCAAATTTTTCAGAGTCCATTTTTTCATTACAGATCACTTTTACCGCAACATTAATTTCGCCATTTTAGTACTCACTTTATCTTGAACGTAAAACAATGGAATTCTTTCCTGGCATACGATAATTTGAGACAATTTAAAACAGAGAATATACATATCTGCTAAGAATGCCAATTTACAAAGCAAATTTCCAGTTTAAAAAAATCAGATTAAATCTATCACTACGAAATGTCTAAGTCAAACAATCGGTTTAGAATTTTCCCTTGATCTTATCAACGGACATTGATATAAAATTGGTATGATCGTCTCTCATAAGGCTAAGCTAGAAATAGCTGGTACAGAATGAAATTATCTGAGTAGAAAATAAAATTATTCTAAAATCTTAAATTTTCATCGATTACACTGTGCAACAAATTTGAACTTTTGTTTTGTCCATTAGATGAAACTATGTGATTCTATATAAACAAATGGTGCTTGAATCAAATATCGAAACCAAAATAGTTCATCACGTACCGTTTTTGCAGGGACCCACTTCTCATATTTGTACAATTTGGCTATAGAAGAATGTAACCGAGGTTTACTTATTGAAAAAACAAACACTAAAATGATTTTTTTGGGCTGTTTCATATTGTAGGCATCTATTGGTGTGCCCTGATAACAGATTAGCAATATACAATTCGTATACTTCTGTAGTAAAGTCTATTCCATACTAACTTTAGTCAAGGTTTTGAAGTTAAAATTGCGTGTCACTCGTACAATGATAACTCTGTTATCTTATCAAATATTTATTACATAAAAAATAAACACAATCATGCAGTATTAAACAATTAAGAATGAGGCTTCCGAACAACAAGCGTCGACATACATCGCTACTCCAACAACCGCTAAATTAAAAAATTTTAATTAGAGTTCTTTTTTTTGGTGAAAGTGAAAGTTATTATTTTTTTAGAAGTTGAAGTGCTTAATCGCCACAGTACTCCCCCCCAAGTGCCAAGGGCACTGATGTTACAAGTATTTTCTGTTGAAGCGAACTTGTCTTCCTGAGCGAGTGGTTATTGGGACAGGTTGTACTATGTCTGTGGTTTCATTTCTTGGAACGGGTTGCTGGATGTCGGTGGTTTCATTGCTCATTGGGAGAGCAACAGGGACGTCAGCTAGATTATGCGTTGAGGGCGCACAGTTGCTTGCAGTAGGCAGGTCGTCAGTAGCTAAGGAAAAGCTTGGCTTGAGACGGTCAACACTAATCGTGCTTGGTTTGTTGTTGATTATCAGGGTGAAGCGTTTAGGAGTGCGCTCTATGACTTTGTAGGGGCCATCGTAAGGTGTTTGTAGCGGCTTCTTAACTCCACCGTGCCGAACAAAAACATGGGTGCAGTTGAGTAAACTTGGGTTGATGAAAGGTGTTTGTTTATTATGGGCAGATCCTGGTGTCGGGGAGAGATTTTGCATAATTATCCGGAGTTGTTGTACAAATTCAGATGGTTCTTCACTGGATATCGTGGACGGAGAGAGAAATTCTCCTGGCAGTCGGAGTGTTGAGCCATATACCAGCTCTGCAGTAGTGCACTTTAGATCGTCCTTGAAGGTGGAACGCAATCCCAAAAGCACAAGAGGCAATGTTTCAGTCCATCGATGGTTATGGTAACATTTAAGAGCCTGTTTGAGGGTACGGTGAAGTCTCTCGACCATTCCATTGCTAGCAGGGTGGTATGGGGTTGTTCTTATATGCTTAACTCCCAATAGTCGGGAAAGAGAAGCAAAAAGTGTGGATTGAAACTGCCGACCTTGGTCTGTTGTAATGATGGATGGTACCCCAAAACGTGAAATCCAGTGATTCACAATTGCACGTGCCACTGTTTCAGCACATATATCAGTCACGGGTATAGCCTCGGGCCATCTGGTGTATCGGTCGACGCAAGTCATGAGGTAAGAGAATCCATCAGAGGGTGGTAATGGACCGACCAAGTCAACATGCACATGGTCGAACCTTCGTGCTGGTTTTAAGAATGGTTGAATAGGGCTGTGAGTGTGCTTGCTTATTTTAGATTTCTGGCAGTCCACACAAGCACGTGACCAAGTAACAACATCCTTAGCCACAGACGGCCACACATAACGGTCCAGTATTAGTCGTTTAGTAGCACGGATACCTGGGTGAGATAAGTTATGGAGAGAATTAAAAATTGGCTTTCTGAAATTGCTTGGTACAAATGGTCTCACCTTATCGTCTGTGATGTCGCACCAAAGTCTCAACGTTGGAGAAATTGGCACGGATTTCAGTTTTAGGGAATGGTTGGTTGTGCCTAAGAGATTTTGTAATTCGGCGTCGGTTTCTTGAGCTTGTGATAAAGATTCAAACTGTATTGGAGTTGGACAAATCTCTTGAATGCGAGACAATGTGTCAGCGACGACATTATCTTCTCCGGCGATGTATTTGATATTGGTTGAAAATTGTGCAATGAAGTCGAGATGTCTGAGCTGGCGAGGGGAACAGGTGTCAGAATTTTTAGTAAATGCAAAAATTAAGGGACGGTGATCAGTAAAAATTGTGAAGCATTGGCCTTCAAGTGCGTGCCTAAAATGCTTTACAGCAGAGTACATAGCGAGAAGTTCTCGATCATATGTGCTGTACTTGGCTTCGGCAGTCGATAATTTACGAGAAAAGAATGCGAGCGGTTTTGGGCCATTAGGAGACTGGGAATTTAAAACTGCTCCAATAGAAGTGGTTGAGGCGTCGACCATGAGGGCCAGTGGATGCTCAGGTGACTGAAACGTCAATGTTGTGGCATTAATCAAATCGGATTTGCAATTTTCGAATGCAAGAGTCGATTTATCATCCCAAGGCACAGGACGTTTGTCGTTCTTTTTAGAATTTTTCAGAAATTCATTTAAAGACGCTTGCGTTTCTGCGGCTTTTGGCAAGAACCGCCGGTAGAAGTTTAGCATCGCTAAGAAACGTCTCAGCTCAGAAATAGTTTTCGGTTTCGGGAAGTTAATAATGGTCTCAACTTTATCAGGAAGCGGCTTAACGCCTGCAGCAGTTATGAGGCACCCGAGAAATTTTACGGCAGGTTTTCCCAATACACATTTGTCGGGGTTTAATTTTAACCCATGCTTTTTTAACCGGGATAACACCTCGTGCAAATGTTTAGCATGCTCAACATCTGAGCAAGAAGCTATTAATATGTCATCGAAATAGGGAATACAACAGTCAAGATTGGATAAAACTTGGTGTATATACCTTTGAAAACTTTGCCCTGCGTTCCGCAATCCGAATGGCATAGCAGTGTATTCGAACAAACCAAACGGTGTGGTTACAGCTGTCTTGGGTATATCAGCAGGGTTTATAGGGATCTGGTGGTACGCTCTTGCTAAGTCGAGAGTAGAAAAAATTATTTTTCCATGCAAGCTTTGGGTACAATCCTGGATGTGCGGAACGGGATAGCGGTCAGGCACGGTTGTAGAATTGAGACGACGGTAGTCACCGCAAGGACGATACTCACCGTTAGGTTTTCTGACAACGTGCAAAGGACTTGCCCAGGGGCTTTTAGATGGTCGGATGATGCCCTGAGCGGATAACAGCTTTAAGAATGTCGGGAGCTAGTCGTCTAGGTTTTGAAAATACAGGCGGACCTTTTGTTTCGATATGATGGTAAATTTGATCTTGCTTACTACCTTTCATGGGTTGCGATGGGTTTAATAACTCAGGATACTCACTAAGGATTTTATCCAGTATGCCATCACCAACCAATATAGCGATGTTCGATTCAGGAGAGTTAAGTGAAGGTAGTTGTCCATTAGCGGAAAGTCGAGTATTCGCATCAATAACTCTATGGTTTTTAGCATCAACTAGCAGATTGTAGTGTTTTAAAAAATCTACGCCGATAATAGGTTGTTTAACGTCTGCTACTACAAAGGACCATATAAAATCACGGCGCAAATTCAAATTGATGGTCATGCGCTTTGTTCCATAAGTAGCAATTTTTGTGCCGTTGGCGGCATACAACGTTAAATATTGCGATTTAGAGTGCGGAGCGTACGTTTTAGGAATGACTGATACGTCCGCACCAGTGTCAATTAAAAAGGAAAGTTTAGACTTTGAATCGGCCATTAATATGCGATTAAGGTGGCGGTCAGCATTATGGCCGGTAAGCGATCGCCTTACACGTTTCCCGAATGACGAAAAGAGCAAGGAGGGTTGCATTTTTTGGCATTCTCACCAAAATTAATATGATAGAAACATAAACCATTTTCTGGCTCTTTATAGCTTCGATTGCGAGAATTGCTACGGTAGCGAGAGTTATTTCGGTGTCTAGGATTTCTAATGTAATTGTCCCTCCGTGTACTTCGCTCCTGAACTATAGAAGTTAACTGTTTGACTTGCAGGGTTAATTGGTCAATTTGCGCCTGTAGCGCGATATTTTGTGGTGCAATAGAGACTTGTGCAGAATTAATGGACGATTGAGGCGTTAAATCGTGGATTTTATCTGCAATAGATGCGAGTTTCTTCCAAGGGATGGGGGACAAAAAGTATCAACTCCACGCGTATCGCATTAAAAAAGAAACAACAAAGTGCATATATATACATCTAAATACGTAATAGTTCTCAAGTGAGGAGTAGGGCAAATGCCCCTTCTGACCCCTCCCTCCTATAAAGGAAGGATCTGCTTATTAGAAGAAATCATCTGATGCAGCCAGAAATAAAGGGGTATAAACACTAGCCCGCCTAGGATTTTGCTTTGTGGGAGGGGAGAGAGTGGAACAGGATCAGTATGAGAGATGAATCGGACATTGATTTTGCCGGACATGGGATAGATGTTGCTAGATCAAATTTTTCAGAGTCCATTTTTTCATTACAGATCACTTTTACCGCAACATTAATTTCGCCATTTTAGTACTCACTTTATCTTGAACGTAAAACAAGGGAATTCTTTCCTGGCATACGATAATTTGAGACAATTTAAAACAGAGAATATACATATCTGCTAAGAATGCCAATTTACAAAGCAAATTTCCAGTTTAAAAAAATCAGATTAAATCTATCACTACGAAATGTCTAAGTCAAACAATCGGTTTAGAATTTTCCCTTGATCTTATCAACGGACATTGATATAAAATTGGTATGATCGTCTCTCATAAGGCTAAGCTAGAAATAGCTGGTACAGAATGAAATTATCTGAGTAGAAAATAAAATTATTCTAAAATCTTAAATTTTCATCGATTACACTGTGCAACAAATTTGAACTTTTGTTTTGTCCATTAGATGAAACTATGTGATTCTATATAAACAAATGGTGCTTGAATCAAATATCGAAACCAAAATAGTTCATCACGTACCGTTTTTGCAGGGACCCACTTCTCATATTTGTACAATTTGGCTATAGAAGAATGTAACCGAGGTTTACTTATTGAAAAAACAAACACTAAAATGATTTTTTTGGGCTGTTTCATATTGTAGGCATCTATTGGTGTGCCCTGATAACAGATTAGCAATATACAATTCGTATACTTCTGTAGTAAAGTCTATTCCATACTAACTTTAGTCAAGGTTTTGAAGTTAAAATTGCGTGTCACTCGTACAATGATAACTCTGTTATCTTATCAAATATTTATTACATAAAAAATAAACACAATCATGCAGTATTAAACAATTAAGAATGAGGCTTCCGAACAACAAGCGTCGACATACATCGCTACTCCAACAACCGCTAAATTAAAAAATTTTAATTAGAGTTCTTTTTTTTGGTGAAAGTGAAAGTTATTATTTTTTTAGAAGTTGAAGTGCTTAATCGCCACAGTACTCCCCCCCAAGTGCCAAGGGCACTGATGTTACAAGTATTTTCTGTTGAAGCGAACTTGTCTTCCTGAGCGAGTGGTTATTGGGACAGGTTGTACTATGTCTGTGGTTTCATTTCTTGGAACGGGTTGCTGGATGTCGGTGGTTTCATTGCTCATTGGGAGAGCAACAGGGACGTCAGCTAGATTATGCGTTGAGGGCGCACAGTTGCTTGCAGTAGGCAGGTCGTCAGTAGCTAAGGAAAAGCTTGGCTTGAGACGGTCAACACTAATCGTGCTTGGTTTGTTGTTGATTATCAGGGTGAAGCGTTTAGGAGTGCGCTCTATGACTTTGTAGGGGCCATCGTAAGGTGTTTGTAGCGGCTTCTTAACTCCACCGTGCCGAACAAAAACATGGGTGCAGTTGAGTAAACTTGGGTTGATGAAAGGTGTTTGTTTATTATGGGCAGATCCTGGTGTCGGGGAGAGATTTTGCATAATTATCCGGAGTTGTTGTACAAATTCAGATGGTTCTTCACTGGATATCGTGGACGGAGAGAGAAATTCTCCTGGCAGTCGGAGTGTTGAGCCATATACCAGCTCTGCAGTAGTGCACTTTAGATCGTCCTTGAAGGTGGAACGCAATCCCAAAAGCACAAGAGGCAATGTTTCAGTCCATCGATGGTTATGGTAACATTTAAGAGCCTGTTTGAGGGTACGGTGAAGTCTCTCGACCATTCCATTGCTAGCAGGGTGGTATGGGGTTGTTCTTATATGCTTAACTCCCAATAGTCGGGAAAGAGAAGCAAAAAGTGTGGATTGAAACTGCCGACCTTGGTCTGTTGTAATGATGGATGGTACCCCAAAACGTGAAATCCAGTGATTCACAATTGCACGTGCCACTGTTTCAGCACATATATCAGTCACGGGTATAGCCTCGGGCCATCTGGTGTATCGGTCGACGCAAGTCATGAGGTAAGAGAATCCATCAGAGGGTGGTAATGGACCGACCAAGTCAACATGCACATGGTCGAACCTTCGTGCTGGTTTTAAGAATGGTTGAATAGGGCTGTGAGTGTGCTTGCTTATTTTAGATTTCTGGCAGTCCACACAAGCACGTGACCAAGTAACAACATCCTTAGCCACAGACGGCCACACATAACGGTCCAGTATTAGTCGTTTAGTAGCACGGATACCTGGGTGAGATAAGTTATGGAGAGAATTAAAAATTGGCTTTCTGAAATTGCTTGGTACAAATGGTCTCACCTTATCGTCTGTGATGTCGCACCAAAGTCTCAACGTTGGAGAAATTGGCACGGATTTCAGTTTTAGGGAATGGTTGGTTGTGCCTAAGAGATTTTGTAATTCGGCGTCGGTTTCTTGAGCTTGTGATAAAGATTCAAACTGTATTGGAGTTGGACAAATCTCTTGAATGCGAGACAATGTGTCAGCGACGACATTATCTTCTCCGGCGATGTATTTGATATTGGTTGAAAATTGTGCAATGAAGTCGAGATGTCTGAGCTGGCGAGGGGAACAGGTGTCAGAATTTTTAGTAAATGCAAAAATTAAGGGACGGTGATCAGTAAAAATTGTGAAGCATTGGCCTTCAAGTGCGTGCCTAAAATGCTTTACAGCAGAGTACATAGCGAGAAGTTCTCGATCATATGTGCTGTACTTGGCTTCGGCAGTCGATAATTTACGAGAAAAGAATGCGAGCGGTTTTGGGCCATTAGGAGACTGGGAATTTAAAACTGCTCCAATAGAAGTGGTTGAGGCGTCGACCATGAGGGCCAGTGGATGCTCAGGTGACTGAAACGTCAATGTTGTGGCATTAATCAAATCGGATTTGCAATTTTCGAATGCAAGAGTCGATTTATCATCCCAAGGCACAGGACGTTTGTCGTTCTTTTTAGAATTTTTCAGAAATTCATTTAAAGACGCTTGCGTTTCTGCGGCTTTTGGCAAGAACCGCCGGTAGAAGTTTAGCATCGCTAAGAAACGTCTCAGCTCAGAAATAGTTTTCGGTTTCGGGAAGTTAATAATGGTCTCAACTTTATCAGGAAGCGGCTTAACGCCTGCAGCAGTTATGAGGCACCCGAGAAATTTTACGGCAGGTTTTCCCAATACACATTTGTCGGGGTTTAATTTTAACCCATGCTTTTTTAACCGGGATAACACCTCGTGCAAATGTTTAGCATGCTCAACATCTGAGCAAGAAGCTATTAATATGTCATCGAAATAGGGAATACAACAGTCAAGATTGGATAAAACTTGGTGTATATACCTTTGAAAACTTTGCCCTGCGTTCCGCAATCCGAATGGCATAGCAGTGTATTCGAACAAACCAAACGGTGTGGTTACAGCTGTCTTGGGTATATCAGCAGGGTTTATAGGGATCTGGTGGTACGCTCTTGCTAAGTCGAGAGTAGAAAAAATTATTTTTCCATGCAAGCTTTGGGTACAATCCTGGATGTGCGGAACGGGATAGCGGTCAGGCACGGTTGTAGAATTGAGACGACGGTAGTCACCGCAAGGACGATACTCACCGTTAGGTTTTCTGACAACGTGCAAAGGACTTGCCCAGGGGCTTTTAGATGGTCGGATGATGCCCTGAGCGGATAACAGCTTTAAGAATGTCGGGAGCTAGTCGTCTAGGTTTTGAAAATACAGGCGGACCTTTTGTTTCGATATGATGGTAAATTTGATCTTGCTTACTACCTTTCATGGGTTGCGATGGGTTTAATAACTCAGGATACTCACTAAGGATTTTATCCAGTATGCCATCACCAACCAATATAGCGATGTTCGATTCAGGAGAGTTAAGTGAAGGTAGTTGTCCATTAGCGGAAAGTCGAGTATTCGCATCAATAACTCTATGGTTTTTAGCATCAACTAGCAGATTGTAGTGTTTTAAAAAATCTACGCCGATAATAGGTTGTTTAACGTCTGCTACTACAAAGGACCATATAAAATCACGGCGCAAATTCAAATTGATGGTCATGCGCTTTGTTCCATAAGTAGCAATTTTTGTGCCGTTGGCGGCATACAACGTTAAATATTGCGATTTAGAGTGCGGAGCGTACGTTTTAGGAATGACTGATACGTCCGCACCAGTGTCAATTAAAAAGGAAAGTTTAGACTTTGAATCGGCCATTAATATGCGATTAAGGTGGCGGTCAGCATTATGGCCGGTAAGCGATCGCCTTACACGTTTCCCGAATGACGAAAAGAGCAAGGAGGGTTGCATTTTTTGGCATTCTCACCAAAATTAATATGATAGAAACATAAACCATTTTCTGGCTCTTTATAGCTTCGATTGCGAGAATTGCTACGGTAGCGAGAGTTATTTCGGTGTCTAGGATTTCTAATGTAATTGTCCCTCCGTGTACTTCGCTCCTGAACTATAGAAGTTAACTGTTTGACTTGCAGGGTTAATTGGTCAATTTGCGCCTGTAGCGCGATATTTTGTGGTGCAATAGAGACTTGTGCAGAATTAATGGACGATTGAGGCGTTAAATCGTGGATTTTATCTGCAATAGATGCGAGTTTCGTTAAATCTTCATTTAACGCTGCCAAAATCGATTGCGTGCTGTTGGGCAGTCGTCCAAGCCAGAGTGATTTAAGCAATGGCTCACCTACGGAATCGCCACCTAGAGCACGCATGCGTATAAGCAATTGTGACGGACGTTGGTCACCGAGCTCTAACCCTTGTAACAATGTCCTTATTTTAGACGACTCGCTTTCTGAGTGTAATTCAACCAAACGTGTTTTTAACTGCTCATATTTGTTGGTTTCGGGAGGTCGCATAATGATATCACTTACGGAGCTTAGTATGTCCGAATCAACAACTGCCACAACATAATTGAACTTGGTTTCGTCAGTCGTCACATGTGCCAAGGAAAATTGTGCTTCTAAGCGGAGGAACCACAGGCTAGGATTATTCTTCCAAAACGGCGGTGGTTTCACCGCAACGTGAGAAATTTGTGGTTCGTTGAAAATTTGATCTTCAGATGTCGACATTATATATAACTTGAGTTACAAATATAATTCCATTAGGGATTAACACGTAAAAAAACACACATTAAAGTAGCACTCAAAAATAAAGTTATCATCAAGGCGACAATTATCATAAACGACATTACAATTTATCATAAGTAAGCAAAGAGAATCTATGTCACTCAACATCGAAAGGCAATGTACCCACTCGAGAATATAAAACCAAATTCATTTAGACAAATAAAATCGTGCGGTAACTTACGCAGCTTAGATATTTTTCGATTGCACTTATCATCGTAAAAGTTCACACGTCCTTTGGTCACCAATGTAGTAAAGTCTATTCCATACTAACTTTAGTCAAGGTTTTGAAGTTAAAATTGCGTGTCACTCGTACAATGATAACTCTGTTATCTTATCAAATATTTATTACATAAAAAATAAACACAATCATGCAGTATTAAACAATTAAGAATGAGGCTTCCGAACAACAAGCGTCGACATACATCGCTACTCCAATAACCGCTAAATTAAAAAATTTTAATTAGAGTTCTTTTTTTTGGTGAAAGTGAAAGTTATTATTTTTTTAGAAGTTGAAGTGCTTAATCGCCACACTTCCATTCTATCGACCGCTGAAACGCGTTTCAGACACAGAGATGTCCTGATGAAACTTTTCCCCATGCTTAATCACTAATTGCGCCAAGGTTTTAAGGAAATAAGCCTATATGGAAGTCCAAAAAGTGTAGTTTTAATGACAGATGGGAACCCAATAATACAAAAGCGTTTTATCATGTCGCCACCAAGATTTTCATAGTTTTCAGCTTTCTCATTTCCAAGGAAACGTGAGCACACTGATTAAAAGGCCAGCCAGGCGGATTTTTCGGCTTCTGACTGTTTGTTTTCTTAGTTTTCATTATGAAAGTACTTCCTCAAGTTGTGAGCCAATAAAAATCCTTTCTTTTACATTTGCCTTACTTAAATTTTTGAATTTGTTCCTGAGATGCAAGAAAGTCACTCTTTCTCTGTCCAGAGCTTTTACAAGTAATTCGATAAACCAAGTTTAATGTGCAATTGTGGAAAAAAGGCACATTGTAGATTTACAAGTGGCTCATTTGATATGTTTTTGCCACTCATCATTTTAAAATTTCCTTTGTGTTTTCAGAATATGCTATAGGAATGAATAGTAAAAAAAATACTTAGATGGAGGAGATGGAAGCGCTACTCTGCTGAATTGTGCTCATGTCCTAATGCTTGAAATAGTTCATTCACATCACAGAAACATACTATTTTTTCTTTCTCCGCGAAATAGTCTACAAAATGCCTTTATAGTCTTGTAAAAGACTCGAAACTTCGACAAGTAGATAGAGCTTTTGTTGCCAAAAATGTCGCTAAAGTAAGCCAAGTTCATTAAAAAGGTCTCTAGAATGGCAACGATCTCACTGTCAATGAGAAAGATATAATTTATAATAAATTAAGTCGATAAATTACGAACAGATGCACATTTATCCAGAAAAGACGTGAAAAGCTAAAATGTGGAATTTTGGGAAAAGGGTACGTGGTAGTCAAAAAGTAATTGCAGATTCGTAATTTTCAGCCAAAAGTACAAAAGAAACAGACATTTTCATCCGAAGGACATTTTTCGTGTTGCACAGTGTTATCAAGCATTGAGGTTCTTATTTTATTTCCCAATAGCTCAATATTTTCGTCGAAAGTTCAGATCGAACCATTAATTTTATCTTACTTAAAAAAAAAGCGTGCTTCAGCTTTTCTAGTTTATAAACATTTAAAGGTGAAAGATTTTTTTTTCTTTCTTTCTAATGGGGCTGCAGTATTGGTCATCAACCATTGCAGACCTAGTGCGTCCCCAGATATTGGCACCAACTCTTTCAGCGGCACCGCAATGAGTGTGGTACCATTGCAGCAAATTTTTTTGACGCTTAGATGGGGCACCTGAGCTCTCGTTGATGCAATTTTAAAAGTGAAAGACAATTGCGAAAAATCAATCACATGCTCATGCACAAACAAGATCATGCATGAGCTCATGAGCATGTATATTCTTTATTATGGTTTCGATGATCTAACTTTGACCAGGGTTGCCAAACGTGTCGGATTTTACGAGACAGTCTCGTATTTCAAAAAACTGTCCTGCGTCCGGGAAACTTTAAAATTTGGGACAGCAAAAAAAGTCCTCTATTCCTGCCAGAATATTAATTTTGCCGGATATCGGTGACTATTATGTGGAGAATCCTTACCGAATATCTGGCACTAATCTTAGACCTGTATTTCTGTACATGTTTTAAAGAACACCTCACTGCTTAAAATACGTAATATTTTTTTAATTTACAAAAATATGCAAATTGGTTAAATTTTAAAAACCAACATTGGACATGTCGGATAACCGGATCATTCATGCAGTGAAACGAACAGTGATCGAAAACCGGATATCTGGGGAGGGGGCGATCTCTCCCCCCGTCGGTGCACCCCTCTCGTCCCATATTTGCAGTTATTAAATTTAGCAATCCTGTATGAGACGCTATACCTTCGTAGGAAGGACGTAACGACCGAGGAGCAACAGCGAGAAACCTTTTCTGGGCGCTTTTCGGGTTATTGGTTTTATACAATTTAATAAAAAGTTCTAGTTTTTTACTGTTTTTTTAAACTAAATTAAATTTAATTTTTTATTGTGCCGTTAAAAGAGTGCTTTCAGGCGACCGTGATTCGTTGATTGCGCTAGCGACGACATACGACATGGCTGTTACTTTGAAAACCATACCATAAAAACAAGCAGAATACAACGTTACAAAACGTCTTCATTGCCTTTGGTTTGAATGCATCCTAAATGCCCCCACCCTCAAGGACGCTGAAATTTAGCATCACAAAGTGATTGCTGCTTTGTATATTTGCTGCCCAATTTCATATTCATTTTCGGTATGATAGCTATTACGCAGATCTTATGTCTTAGGAGAATGCTATGCCTCCTTGGAGGACTTCTGTGACTGTTCCACATCTGCTTAATGCGCAGGATATAAACAGGAAAACTCCCAGCAGGTCGATGAGTATCGGCCGACTTGTTGCAGCAACGGTGTCATCACCACATTTCTCAAAGCGAGATTCGAACTCTGTGGACTCATGGATGTGTGGACTGGCTCTCAGTCATAAATAAATGTCATCATGCAAGGGGGGTGTGCGGGTTACGGAGTCGGACCTCGGACGTATGAGATATTACTTCCATAAATTGAGCCTATTTTATACTTAAATATTGACTTTACATATAAAAGATTCAGTTATTTGAGTTCAATACTCTTTAAACAACATCTACACGGTATTAAAAAAAAGATAAAAAAATAAGCTATTTTGTGTTTTTTGTCTTTTTTTTTAAGAGGTTTTTCTTTAGGACTTATCAATTTTTTGAAAACATTTACCTTACAAATGGATAGCAACACACGGACGCATGGAGGAAAAAAAAACCAAACTATTTTGTTTTTTTTTTTCTGTTTCGAATTGGCAACTGTAATTTTGAACCGTGTTTGAAATTTGTTTACATTCTTCGTTTTTGCGGTCTGCGGCGAACTAAGTTTAATAAATATATTTAATTGTTTTTGCTCCAAAATAAAAAAACCATAATGTCATAATGATGTTTACTCCGTATCTTGTTTTCAACTTCATGAACGGTTATAATAGAATGACCTCTTGTTATAGAAATTTCTCTGGTTTTGTCAAGGAAGTAGAAGTCATTATTTTATAAGGAATATCTGTCATCCGAAATAGTATGAACTTGCTTTTGTTGCTTACATTACAAATATAGTTAAACTCGTTTATAATGAGAATGAAGTTACTGAGACAGAATTTACTCGTGAAATCTGAGTGCTCGTAATTACCGAGTTTAATATGAATTCATTTCTGGTTTCATAAAAATGAATTCAGTAAAAATAGTAGCTTAATAGTTACTTAAGTTCAATCCGCCTAAATGAGACGTAATTTTCCATTAGTTTGTTTCACTTAAGAACTATTTGATTACATTTAGGGCATATTGACATGTAAGGAAAAAGTTATAAATGTGCGTATTGAACAGGGCTGCAAAAAAGCCGGCTTTTTTAAAAAAAGGCCAGACTGGCCGGCTTTTATTAAAAAAGACCGGTCTTTATTGGCCTTTTTCAATTAGACCCAATACTATTCACTATTTTCACCTACACTATGGCCATTTATGTTGCTACTGTTAATTTGTGTAAAGTGAAGCTCAAATATTTCTTTTAAAAGAGTTAATTTAAAATTAGATTCAGAATGTTTTTGTTACACAACCTTAATGCATGTTACAATACCGATTACCATTTTCGTGTTTGTGTGCATAATTTCGTGAGACCTTCTCACGAAACCTTCTTTTATACTCTTGCCCAATATTATAGCTATACAGAATCTATTTTTCAACACAAAAGAAGGAAACTAAATCCAGGTTGGGAGAGGAATCAAACTCGGTTTCTTCTGTAGTCGAGCACAATATCTTATCTTAATACATATGAAAAGCTATCCTATTACAGATTCAAGTACATACTTCTCACTTAAAATTGATATTTTAATGTTAAGAATTTAATTACTTTAAAATAATTCAGAATACTGAAACTTGCAAGAAAGAACTATATTCATTAATTTTTTTCTGTTATGTATTTTATACTACAAACAAAAAAGTCTTTTGCTCAAGGCGAGAAGAGTAGGAAAACTGATTTGAAGTATCTCCTTTCCTTTAACAAAATACTACTTACATAATCCTAATAAACTAATGTTTACCCACAACACTACTCATGGTAAAAATTTAAAAGAATTCATCTGTGGTGAGTCGTTGGCTCGCTTTTATATAAGGAAATTTTTTTATATATGCATAGCATTAAAATTTTTTAAGATCATTCTAGTGCAATTAATGTTGACCAGCTAGTCTGCTTCAAGATGGGCATCTTTTATTTTATGCAATTTATATGACAAATAGCTTTGGATCAGAGAACCAGTTAACTAATTCAGTGGCACGACAGCCCATTGGCGGCCTTGGCCTACTATGCCCATCCCAGCTTTCGAGACCAAGGGCCCTGGGGTGCAGAAGCAGATGTTCCGGTCAAGTGGTCGGCCTGACGTGGAATCCCCAGTGTTAGTTCTCAAGCATGCTCGGCCCTCATTTTATCGCCCCCACTGAAGGGATGAAACGCTGAGCCGACCCTTCCCAGCCCGGGAATCGAACCCGGGACCTGTGCCATGGCAGCACGAAAGGCTACCACTCAGCCACTGGGCCTCTTTTAGGAAACTAGTTAAGGTTCTGAAAAAAGTAACAAAAATTAAAGGTGCTTTATAATATACAAAAGATTATTAGTTAAAAACTTAAGGCATATGATTGGTAATATTTAGTTCATATAGTAGTGTCAAGTGAACTTTTGAATTTTTAGCAAAATCTTTGCAAATAAAGTTATAATAAATTTTCATTCTTATTTCAGGTATTTTGCTATTTCAGTAATAGTATAATTGTATAAATGATATAAATACAATTTTTTATTTAATATTTTATGTTAAAAAAAATGTTAAAAAATTTTTTTAAATAAAAGCCGGCCTTTTTAAAGCGGTTTAAACCAAAAAAAGCCGGCCAGCTTTTTTTGGCCTGACTAAAATCCAGCAGCCCTGGTATTGAATCTCTCTTGGCGAGATTAGCACGGTAGACTGCTTACAAATCTGTAATTATTGCTTAAAATATCTACCAGACAAGGGCCAAACAATATATGTGATCTGTATCATTTTTCTATTCTTACTCATCTCACAAGCATGCATTAATTCATATATATATTTATTTCAGAACTTAAAATGTCAAAATCATCATCTGCAAATACTAAAAAAGCACCTTGGATACCACCTGGAAAATATCATAGACACCAAAAAGCTATTTCTAAGGTTGTAAGTGTTGTATAGAAATTCTGTATTCGTATAGAAATTCTGTTTAAAATACTGAAATTGCAAATAATGTCTAAAAATTATTGATTAATTTGCAGCATTGGGGTGAGCATTACTCGTGTAGCAGGAAAGGGATCATATAAAAAAAATCATTCTGAATGCATTCTTTGAATATATATATTCAATATATATATATACATGTATTCCTTCAATATAT
The DNA here is from genome assembly GCA_038502835.1 of Octonoba sinensis. Taxonomy (NCBI): domain Eukaryota; kingdom Metazoa; phylum Arthropoda; class Arachnida; order Araneae; family Uloboridae; genus Octonoba; species Octonoba sinensis. The sequence goes on along the minus strand of CM076605.1, from coordinate 82,128,484 downwards.
TTGAAAAATGTTCATGAACTATCATGAACCTGGTTTTGAGGGGCACACCAATAAGAAAAATGGGTGTTTCAGTAAAAAAGAAAAAAAACAAACATTGAAAAGAAAAACCATATTTAACCCTTATTCTCATAAAGTAGCATATATGCTACCTGAGGGTTTCCCTTACTTTCTATTTATTAGCAAATAGAAAGTAGGGGAAACCCCCAGGTAACATATATGCCACTTTATGAGGATAAGGGCTTACAAATAACGATGCCACATACGCGCTGACGTCACTTAACTAATAGAAAGCACGGGAAAACCCCAGGTAGCGTATATGCTACTTTATGAGAATAAGGGTTAAATAAGGTTAATTCTACATATAAGCAAGTACGAAAAAACTTTCCAAGACTACACAACCTAAGACTTGTTAATTTTAGAATTACATAGCAGAACAATAGTAATTAAACAATGATTATGAAATTACCTAAATTTGAAAATTTACTACTTCGTGAAATATTGTACTGCAATCATTCCTTAATTTATTCAATAAAAGAATCTAATTTCATGAATGAATCAATTAAAAGAAAATTTGATTGAAAGTTTGTTGTTGAAAAATGTTGCTATCTAAAAATTTTCCACCAAAGCAGAAGTGAGATATTTTTAGATTACAGAAAAGTTTTGGCAAAAATCTTCAATTAGAATTCTTTAATTTTTTAACCATGGGATGTTTTCATATTATTAATTAATATTTGCGCAACTTAAAAATTAGTTCATATTTTTAAAGTTACAATTGATAATCAAAAGTTATTGTATAGTCTTGAACTACTCCTTTGAACTGAACACAGAGGTAATTGTTTATATCACTGAAATTGTGTGGAGATTTCAAATTTGTGACTCAGAGAAAGTTAATTGTGTGTTATTTAAATCAAAAATCGATATTTCTCTTTGGTAGCTTTGCTACTCCTGGTATTTCTTCTGTCCTTTCACTCTTTGACTTCTTATTCTCTGTATTTCCAAAACTGATCCTCTGTCAAGTGAATTGTATATAAGTCATATAAAAATACATAAATAATAATAATAATATAAACATTATATAAATAATGTGCACTTAACTGAAGAGGATTTTAAAGGGTTTCCGTAATCCTTAAAATTCCTCAATTTTCATTGAAAAAATTAAGGGCATCAAAAACTATTTAGTTTTAGTTTGAAGTCCTTAATTTCCAATCACCATCCATTTAACAACTGTGTCTTCCTTTCGCTTTGATTAGAAACCTCAGGAGTGCCTCTCTAATTTTCTCTAAAATGTGTTTCCACCACCAAAGCATGCCAGAAATGCCATTTTCTCTGAATTTGTGCCAGAAGTGCGCCCAATCTGCCGATCTTTTCCCTACACCATGCTTCAAGATGATCCTAACATTTTGCTGTATAATTGTATTTTCTTTGCACTTGCAGCAATGAAAATTGGTCCTTAAAAGTATAAAAGTTCTTAATTTTTGTTTTGAAAAAAGAGTGGGAAGCCTGAATTTAAGTTAACATCATTATTAAAGAAATATTTTTTTATTCAGAATTTTATATAAATAGGTTTCTCTAAGAGGCTTTCAAATGAAATAAAGATAAAAACATTCACAATTACAAATGGAGGTTTTTTTCCTTTTTCTTGTTGATACTTAAAATAATATTTTCCTATACTATATTATTGAAATCTTTCAAAGGTTTTCTATTATATTATTATTATCGTAAACCTGTGTTTCAGATTTCTATTTCATTTCTATACAAAGCTATTGTATGCTTTAAAAATTGATAATTTTACTTTGCTTATAATTCACTTATCTAATATGTTTACTTTGTGTTTAAGAGCACTGGTGTTTTAAAATCTGATCATGTAACCGAAGATCCTATGAAAGAAATCAGGCAGAAAGTTCTTGAGCAAGAACATGATTTGGATTTAACCTATCGTGTGGAGGTAAGTAGCATAATAATTTCAATAAATTGCATGATAGTCATGTTTTGTATTTATTTTGTGTATAAATGGAATGTGTATAACGGAATAATTTTTCTACTAACATTTTTTATGTATCTATTTTGGATTTCTATCAGTGCACACCAGTTTAAATGTATTTTATTAAAACACTGTTTTGAAGTTTTTAAATATATTTATTTCTTACTTTTTAAAATCATCAGCTATAACTGTTTGATGAAGTTAATTGAAGTTAACTTTGTTTGTCGAAAACTGCTGCATCACAACGTATCAATCTGTTTTTATTTTGGTGGTACAACATTTCTAATTAATATTAAAATGAAATTAAAGGGGTTTTCATTATTGATTCACAGTACAAGCCAGATCATGTATCATTTACTTATGAAACAAAAATTTCTGTTATATTAAAATGTTATTTATTAGCATAGTACTCCTGTTAATTTTTGCTTTGTTTTGGTTCTTGCAGAGAGGTTATTTCTTTTTAGCAGGTATTGAGCATTAAACTGGTAAAAAAAATCTCCATAAAGCATTTTGCAAAAAGCAAAGTACTAGGTTTTGGCAAAGTTTCTGTTAACTATTCTAGTTGTTAGCAACAAGACTTTTTTCCCACGTTTGACTGCTCTTTAAAAGTCTCCTTAAATATATATAAATCTATTTATAGCTCCCAATTTTTATCCCTCCCGCTGTTAATCTGACATCATGACGACCTTGATATTCGAAGCTGTCCCCCATCCCTTTCCGAAAATAATCCTGGCTATGGACTTGATAGTCATGAAAGTGGAGAACCCTCAACATCCTCCAACTTCAACTTCATCTGTTTCTGAAGATTTTCTTCTGTGTTAGAGAATGAGGATTGGACAAAAGAAAATGAAGATGAAGCACAACAAAAGAAAATGAAGATGATTCAGTTTCTTTTCTTCTTCAAGTCTTTTCTTCTTTAAATCAACAGCACTCATTTAATTACTGCTTCTTCATTCAATTCAAAAGAAAATAAAGATGATTCTGCACAACATACATATTCAGCTTCACCATCGAAGAAGCTGAATATGTATGTTGTGCAGAATTGTTTTCTGATGATCAATCAGGTGAGCAGTGGATCCCATTGCCAAAAATGTTTCAAATGGCCTCACATAAACTGTGCAGGAAATCCAGGACAGAAGTTCATGTGCTTAAAGTACAAATAACTGAATTACTAGATAGCTTATGATTACTTTAGTTCTTTTTTTCATTTACTTTATTTGATTCAAAGCATGGAAAGAATTTTCATTTATTTTATTTTATTCTCAAAGCATGAAAAAAAAATTTGTTGATTTTATTTGATTACAAAGCATGAAAAGAATTTTTGTCGAAGCATTTTCTCATTGTTGAAGAATTTAAAATATGCATCATGTAATTATGGAGGCTATGTTAAATTATCTCTCGTAAATCGCGAAGTGCACCTAAACTGATTTGACAGTTTCACAATGAAGGAGAGAATCGTGCAATCTTCGTTTCTCTGCGAGTTTATAAGTGCCAAATAGGGATCGTAAAACCATGATGTCTCATTATATTACAATATTATTGCTAATTTCAGTGCTTGGTGCGATGCAATGTTTGCCTCACATCAATGTTTTGTGATATATTGATGCATCGGCCATTCCTATTATGTTATCATTTAATTACTCAAATTAGTATTGTTAGTCATTTTAATTTAGTTGTATATATATTCAATTTTTCTTCATGGTATGATTTGAAGTACTTTGAGTGCTGTAGATTTATAATATTGATTTATGAATTCCTTAAGGTTGTTTAAATGTAATTTTTCTATCATAACAGTTATTAGAATTGTATGGTGAAAAACTATCAAAGAGCATAATTGGCTCTTTGTTGTGTGTTTTTGAATTAAATAAAGATTGTCTCTCATTTTTTAAATGTTACTCGAAAGTTTTTCTTCTTGAAATTTAACTTTGCTTAATTTAAAACAGTCTGACGCTGACAAAAAGCTTGGGGCCTCAAGTGTATCAGCTGAGCAAGTACATTTTCATGAAGATGGAATGGAATTATTATCTATTAGTTCCGACTCTTCACTCAACAATAGAGCAAAGCTTAATACCAAAGTGCAGTTTATAAAGCAAGAAATGGCAGTAATGGCAATTTATTTTTCTGCACTCAAGACATCCTTAAAATTTCTTTATAAGTAAGATATGATGGTTATGTTACTTGTCATCAATGGTATATGATTTAAATCAAGATGTTAACCAGAAGATTTTTTTAAAAATGTAATTTAAATCAAATGTTAAAAAACAAAAAATAAATAAATAAAAACAAAAAGACTAAAAAGCAAAAATGTTAAAGAATTCATAACTAATTTCAATTAGCATGTATGTTGTGACATACGGCATACCAACAACCTCATGACCAACACATTCAGAAGAACTGTGAACATCATTTTCCCATTTCAAAACTATTAAAACATTTAATTAAAAATGATTTTAAAAAGGAAACATTTTTTTCTATCAATATCATGAAGACATTATTATTAAAGTTAAAATAATAAAGTGTAGGTAATTAATTTTATTTATTTAAGTCTAATTAATTTTGATACAAAACATATATGTTAAAAATGTCACAAGCAAAATTTATTAGGTTACTAAATAAATTATGTTAATGAATTTACATTTACTTTTTCTTTTGTTTTAGCCAACAAAGGTGTTGGAAAATTGTTTATCATAATTATTCTCATTAATAATTGCAATGCCTTCTAAGGCTTTTACTGAGATGAATGAAATAAACTTTTTCCCCCTTTCCTAGCACCATTAAACGCAGTTCTTTCTCTGTCTAGAATTGAAAAGATGGCACGTGACATTCATTGGGGTAAAATACGGTATGATGAACATTTTCGGAAATTAGAAGGAAATTGCCACTATGCTTCTGGAAAATTGTTTAAATTTCACTAAAAATCACAAAAATATAAAATTTATTGAAAAGAAAAAAAAAAAAAAGAATAACAGACATAAAATTGGCCACTTTTTGTTAAAATGGCAAAAGTTGGTATGCATGTATGTGGGGTTAATAAGCACCTGCTGAATGATAGTAATGGTATGGAATTTAAATTACCATCAGAAGCATGATAGAAAATAAAATGACTGCAAAAAAGTAACCTAAGAAATTGGCCATTTTTAATTCAGACGCTCAATACAACTTTAGCACCAGCAATTTGAAAAAGTGTTTTCAATATTTATATTTATTGAGAGAATTCTGAAACATTTTCATTACTGAAGAAATTCTCAATAAATAATCATTTAAAATTGCAATTAAATTTATTAATTATACATATTTTTTCCAGGAAATAATTTACAAAAGATATTGCAAAAAAAAAGTCTTTTAAATCCTACTATTCAAAACTTATGTGAAAAATAAACAATAATAGTTATACATGATTAGTTTTAATTTATATAAATATAATATCGTATTTACGTGATTATAATGCCCATCGTTTTTGGCCAAATGTAGTATTCAAAATTGGCCTGCGCATTCGATTAAAAGACATAATTCCTCATACCATTGATAGACATAAATTCCTCATACCATTAATGCGCATTACATTCGCCGACAAACAATGTTTTTATTATTTAAAGTTTTAAAATGGGGATGCGCATTAGATTCGATGGCGCATAAATATGGTAAGTTTTTATAAAAATATCCTTTTCAGAAGATTCCTTTTTACCTGCATTGTGTATAAATCCCAGAATTGTTCCAATCAATTTATATTATTTAAAAAAAATTAAGACATCCAAACTTATTTAAGAAAATTCGGAATGTTCTTGAACTAAGACTGTAAGTGAATACACTTTTGCATGCAGAAAAATCTGAAAAATAACCTTTTTACTAACAATATATTTAAATTCATGTTTATTCTGTGAAATGCAATATTTATTAAGTATATTTTCTTTTTTAAAATTGCTCATTTACATTTAAAATGCATAGTTTCATGATATTATTATAGTTACATTTGAGGCGAATATTCTCCAAGAGCCATAGTATCTTAAGTCCATTTCTAGAGTTTTTGCGAGTTTATGCTTAATGGACACACAAAGTACCGACGACGAACCCACTAGCTACATGAGGGTTCTGAATTTTTAAAGCTTCCATTGGACACCTTTTTTCTAAGGCAGTGATTGTGCCATAGCACTTTTGTGTGCCAGCAAAAATTCTTAAAGCCGCAATTTTTTCATCAATATTGCTTTAATGTGGGCTTCTTTTTTCTAACTGAAAATTTTCTTTCACTCTATCTGAAGGGGAAAACGAATGCCATGGAAAGTTATAAATCAAGTCTTGAGGAAACAAGAGCTGAATTACAAAAACAATTGTCTCAGAAAGAAATGCAAATTAATAAAGCCTTGAACTCAACTTTTGGCACTTTTGTGTGCCAGAAAATTCTTAAAGTTTGCCGCCAAATTTTAGAAATGTACATAGGAAAAACTATGATTTTTTATTGTTATGAGTAAAGTTTGTTTAAATTAAAGAAAAGTACACTAAAAGAAAACTTCGTTTTTACAGTTTGTTTTAAATGCCATATTTTTAACTTTTTATCTTCAATAACTATGACCTTTCACTACTGTGAATTCGGATTTTTAGTATTAACCAACATTAAAACGAAAAAAAGATCAAGTCTGCTAAATGTTGAAGACGATGCGAGAGTAGCATAGTCATTTTTACGTCAAAATACAAATGAAATTATCAAGAAAAATCAAGCTCAAATTTCTTATTTAAAGCATTCTTATTATTACCTTGTTAATTAATACCTTAAGAAGCGTGCAGTTGTTTTTGTAGTATATATTATATTGTTTTATTTTATATTCAAAACTATTATCATAAACCATTTTACACAATGTATTATATGTTTGTAAACAACTTTTAAACTTATGTTTTTCTTTGTGTTCTGCCAAATTTCGAAATTGTTAAAAGTGTGCGGTGACAAAAAAAAAAGGTTGAGAGTCGCTGTTCTAAGGTTCGCACGGAAAAGTCTATTCTTATAGTACTAAAAGCTTATTTTTTATTTTCATTGCAAAAACTCAAAAAGTGAAGTACTATGAACCTCAGGTACAGAGCTTGTTGCATAGAATTTTACATCTCGAAGCTCTTTCGTGTCATTTCTCATTAAGACTTTTAAGATCTCTATCATTAACACTGAGTCACTCATACATTTACAGGTGCCCTTCATCGCTCAATGCGGAAGAAAGCTCTATCAAAGAACTGTGGAATAAAACAGAAGAAAGCATGAGAGATTTTGAAGCATCCTACGAGTACTTGGAGTGTTCTTTAATTTTGTGGCAAAATGTACGTTAAGAAAGTCTTGTGTTTTTTGTTGTGTGGTCTTGACCTAATACTTAATCAGAAATCTAAAGTTATTTCCTTATGCATCTTATTATTTTACATTGATGTAAAATTAAATATATTCCTTTTTAATTGTTTTTGTTTGCAAAATTTTGCTCATAAAGTATTTTTTGAATGAAAGCAATAAATTATATTGTGTGCAGAAACATACATGCACCAATAATTTTTGTTTTTCTGTTAAAAAAAAGGGGTTTTGTTCGATGCTTCTTTAAGTTTTTTAACTTAACTTAATCTAAAAACAGAAATTTAACCACAGTTTTAATTTAAAAAAAGGTATTTTTACCATTGTTTAAATTTATTTTTATTCAAAAAGGAAAACTTGATATTTAAGAAGGTAATAAATGGAAGGATATGAAGAAAGCAAGTTTTATTTATAACTTTTTAATTGAAAAAAAAGAGAAAACTTGTAATTTAAGTATGGTAATAAATCAGGGTGGCGACAGTACTGGTAAATCAGGGTGATCAGGGAAATGTTAGAAATTTCTAATGTTCTGGAAAAATTTGCAAAAGTTTCCGAAAATCAGGGAATTTTTTTTTCTTTGTTTATTTACCCCGAAGTTCCAACAATCTGATCTGTAATCATTAATATTAATTAGCATTCCCTTATTAAAATTCCATTTTCAAATTATTTTACTTAAAGAAGTTCTTTCATTTGCCGTTTTTCATGCATTTGTTGCTCACATATCGAAAAATCTCGAATCATCTTTTTGCATCCGCGATGGGAACTGGACTTTTGATGACCTGGACATTTTCGATGTTTCTTATGCTTTGTTAAAAGGTAAACACATAAAATTTCTTTTTTTTTTCAGTAAAACTTTATTCAAAATTATTTTAATTAAAATTTTGTGAAGTGTGACATTACACATTTTGGTTTCTATAACAATATTTAAAATCAGCAAATAAAATTTACTTAAAATTTTTAATTACATAATTTGAACTTTATGTTCCATTGATTTCATTTTGTACTGAAATTACCAATTTTTATTGTGGTTTGAATTTTGTATTCCTTAAAAGTTTAAAAGGAAATTGTTTTGCACATTTTTCGCTTTTAAAATGAAACTGCCTTGCTCAGTTGTTTAGAATTCAAACAATTAATATTTTTACTCTTATATACTAATTATCTTCTTAGTTCTAAATACAAATACAAACGTGACGACCAGCAACAGGCTCAGGGCCCAACTAGGCTGGTCGTAGTCAATTTAGCAGTCCCCAATGAACATCAACAACTTTCTTAAAAGTTTTTACCCCACTGCAATTAACAGTCGCTTCCGGTAAACTATTCCAACTGCCTACAACCCTATTGAAGTAGTCATTTTTCCTAATTTCAATATTAGCCTGAGATTTGAAAAGCTTAAATCAATGATCTCTGGTTCTACTTTCAGCACATAGCTGTAATCCATCAACATTTCCCATTTTAATGAATTTAAACAATTGAATCATGTCCCCTCTAACTCTCCTTTGCTCAAGACTATACATATTGAGCCTTTTAAGCCTAACCTCGTAATCTAAGCCTGAAAGACTACTTAACAATCTTGTAGCCCTCCTTAGAGCCCTTTCCAATATGGTAATATCCTTTTTTAAGGAACGGAGACCAAAACGGAACAGCATACTCCAAATGAGGTCTTACCAAACTTCTGGCAATACAACTTCCTTAGACCTGTTCGAAATAGCATTATTGATAAACCCAAGCATAAACTTTCATCTTATTTCATAAAAATCAAGTAAACAAGTAATCATTTTTATATTATGCTCACAAATGTCATTAAATGTGTTTAAATTAAATTAGAAACGTTACCTATAACACAGTGCTTTGTTTATGAACCGCAAGTACATATGCTTATGTAATACGCTTGACATGTGACAAAGGGGGAGGGGGATCAAAAGTATCGAAAAAAGCGTGACATCATTTATGACTGTTCCCCAGAATTAACATTCTTGGGAATCCCTTTTCAATAAATATTATAAGAGACAACAAAAATGCATTTCAATTTGAAGCACTTGTTTGTCTTTAGTGGTTACTAAAAATTGTGCTTCATGAATAATAAGATTTTGGGTTCATTTTTCAGGTTATTGATGAAAACGAAAAGAATATAGAATACATAAATGTGATGAAATGTAAAGAAAACCTGCTAAGAAAACTTCTGGAAGCCTATGCAAGTGCAATAATTCTTTTCCAATCAGAAATTAAAAAGCAAAGTAGGCAATCAAGTGAAACAACTGAAGACTGCTTAAGAAAAAAGTTACAAGTAAGTTTAAAGTTCTATTGCATGTTTTCTCATAATGTTGTGGAAGTACTGTTTTTAAAAAACAATGTAAATTATGCTTAAAAAATAGGTTTGTGTTTGTTGGCAGGGAATTTCGTTTTAAAGGTTTTTATAAAAATGGGTATAATTGACAAAATTTTAGATAAAACTCGGTAAGTTTTGATTTAATGTTTCGATTTTTTTAAAAAAAACCTCTTTTTATTAATTATAAGTTTACCATAGTTGTTTTATATCGACATAAAAGAATCCTGCATGCTGTTCCAAAATGAATTTCTGAGTAAATTTCTGAGATTTTAAAGTTTTTCATTTGAAAAAAAGGAATTCATTTGCATAAAAGATTTTTTTGTGTAAGTGCATGTAGCTGCAATATTTTGAAGCTTATAAAATGATCAATTGCACTCATTTTGTGAGTTGTTAATTTTCATTGACAATGAATATGCAAACTCTTTTGGACACTGAGCCAGTTGTTGATTGCCTCAATAATAATGAAAATATCTTGACATTTGTAACTTATTATCAGTTATAATATATTTATTTGATTCTGTAGGTATTACTAACTTCATAAACATAAAGAATATTATAATTTAAAAAATGTAGAAATAAAATTAAACTAATCTGTTGTGGCTATCACAGGATTTTCTTCTATGTCACCATACGTATATTACTGCTTGCCAAATATGATACAAATTCTTATTGAAAAAAAATTAAATTCTATGAAAAAAGATTTTAAACCAAGATATACTAATTGAAAGGTTTGTGCTACCAGGAAAGCTTCAAAATGCTAAAAACACTAATAAAAATTTTGTTTGCGAACCTGTAGGTGAAATGGCAACATTACAATACAACAAAGAGTCTCTGCTCCCTTGGTGGGATCGACATCAGAATATAATTAACTTTTTCTCATTGTGATACATTTACAATTGTGTTTGAATTGTTGAATTCTTGTGATATATACTTAGCAAGAAAAATATGCGATTGCTCCACCTCCCTTGGAGGGAATGGAGCCAGAAACCCCCATACCCCTTCCTATCATTAGGCATATTACCAAACTCCGTTTAATTCTATACATTACATCCTGAGTTACTGCAGCCACAAAACATTAAAAAATAATTGATTGCTCCTAGCCGCACTGGAACGAATGACACCAAAAGACTGATTACAATCAGTAAAGTGTTTTACTTTACTGATTACAATCACTAAAGTGAAACACATGTCTGCAATTTTTGCAAAATTTTAGGTTGATTTTTTTTTTGTTTTTACTTTGTTGCACAGAGGGTTGGTATTTTTGCTGTCAAAAAAGGCATTTTTCTAGGATGGTGGCAAAAGCTGAAGCTTGACCAGGGCAAAATTAACAAAAATACATATTGTACTTAAATAATGTGCAGTGAGATCTATAATTTAATAAGGACCTAAATAATTAAACTATCTTTGGAGTATTATTAAATACTTTTTTTTGATTATTAATAAATGCTATAATTGTGACAACTATTTAATAAAAATCTAAGTTACTAGTAAATACAGAAAATAGTTGAAATAAACTGAAAATTATACAATGAACTTCTGTTATGTCTTATGGCAACATTATTTGTTTTCTGCCTTTTGCTTTTCGAAAAAAGAACAAATAGTTTCTTTCTTCACTTTTATCTTTCTATGTCTTTCCTATTCAAACCCTGAAATTCACCACTGGCACTGCCAGGAGTCGATCCAGCATTTTTTAAACAGGTTTGTTTTTTTCTGAATTTTGAGATTTTTGTGAAAAATCAAACAATTTTGTGAAAATTGAAGATTTAAACATATAGTGAGGAAATTTTTTATTATTATTTACCACTTTTACTGGTGCAAAAAGCTTGGAATTTTTGAAGGGTCCGTTTTGATTGATTTGAATTTTGTGAAGGGTCCCATAAATGGACTCGAATTTGCTCTGTCAGGCCTACATCATAATAGCAGTTATAAAAGTACAGTGACCTATCCAACCCCTTGTATTTCAGCCCACTTTCAAATTGTCAAGTGGAAGGTGAAAAAGTCATTGGATAAAAGCAAAATGAACAGTTCATTTAATTTTCTATTTATTAATTTACTATACATTTTGTATGTATTATTTTTAGTTTTGTTATAAAATGAGTATTTTTTCATAAAATGCATATTCCTCATATTATAATACATAAATTATACTCATTTAACAGTGTTCAAATTAAATCTCAATAGCATTGATTTGAAACTAAACTTTTTTTAATCTGTTGTTTTAGTTTACGTCTAACCTGGAATTTTTTTAAAAAACAAACACTATAAATCCTATTTTTACCGAAACTCTTTTTACCAGGTTTTTCCATGTTTTTTCCCTCTTATGGCAAAAACTTGTCTACCCTGGTAGCACAATGGTATACATTGTATTCCATACACACTCATGTATACTTCATGTGAGGGTGGTATTTGGTTATTATAACTATCACTGCAGATCTGTTGTACAATAACTGTAATGGCTACTACTTACTATATGTAAATTTAGTATGCCCTGTCTGTCACAGTTACACTTTCTCTTATGTTTTTTTCTCAATAAATTGTACTAAAGGGTGTTGCAGCTTTACTGTTGCATTCCCCAAACATTTTCCCCTGCCTATTTAAAGCAAAAGTATGCAATATAATTATAAGTGAACTGTTAACCCTTTATAGGGCCATTTTTTTGTAGTATCGGTATTTAAAATTATTTTTAAGATTTTGTTATGTTTCAAAAAAGAAATTAATACAAGACAGTAAATAAGATTAGCATGATTTTTCCACCCCCCTTTGCGGGGGGGGGGGGGGTAGTTATAATATTTGAATATTGATGCATGTGGTGGTAAATATATTTCCCAGAGTCTTTGCAAGATTCTCTGCCAATCAGAAAGGGTAAAATAGCTTGCTATAAACATCTATAATTTGATGAATTTGGTGGGAAGTATACTTCCCACCGCTTTAGAAAGGGTTAAGTGATGTTTTGTCTTTAATTATAATTTATCTGTTTTTTAAAACAAGAGTAAGATTTAAATTCTTGATGAAACAAAATTGTGTGTATTCTTCAGAGGTGTATTAAACTTCATTTTGTTTCTTTTTTATGTATTTATTTACATTTTGATTTTATGTAGGAAAGTGAAAGGAAATGTACATCACAAGATGCTATGATTACAGATTTAGAAAGAAGAATTTCTATTTATCAGGTGAGTAGCTTTTGTATGCTTGTAAAGTTTGTGTTTTTGATCATCACTGCATAGTGCATACTCTAACCATCTTGAACAACTTGCTCTATGTATACAAGCGCAATGTCGCAGTATGTCATTTTTTAATAGCATTTAGTCATTTAATTGGGGAGTTTTCATCTTCTCTATTGCCATTTTGTCCCCCTTTTTGAAAATTTATATTTTATTGTAAACTAAATTAATTGCCAATATCGACTTTATTGTATAGGCCAAACTGAATTATCTCTTGAAATTCACTTTGAAAAACCAAGTTAAATTAAATAGGGAGCATGAGTTGACTCAAATAAAATTAAATTCCGAGTGGAAAGTTTTGAAAATTGAATTATCATTGTACTTTTGAAATGAATGATCTGGAGGGATTATATACTGATTATTTTTGTACAAGCGTTTAACACATTGAGTGCCGCACAAATTTATAAGGAAATTCCAGTCAGGCCAGGCTTTTAGTATCGGTCACTAGTAACCGATGTGGCATAAACGGGAAGTCCAGTGTTCAGTAAAATCCTGTAACAAATAAAAATTAAGTAAATTATTAAAAGAATTTTAGAAATTACCAGCGTCATTTTAAAAGTTTTACATCATATTTACACTGTCAGCTGCCAGTGGCTGACGCGGCCTAAACAGAAAGTTTAGTGTTGGCCACCGATGGCTGACATGGCGCTCATTGTGTTAAAATGCAATTTTTTCATCAATATTGCTTTAATGTGGGCTTCTTTTTTCTAACTGAAAATTTTCTTTCACTCTATCTGAAGGGGAAAACGAATGCCATGGAAAGTTATAAATCGAGTCTCGAGGAAACAAGAGCTGAATTACAAAAACAATTGTCTCAGAAAGAAATGCAAATTAAAGCCTTGAACTCTCAACTTTTGGTGAGAAACTTTATCTTTAAGAATAATAAATGTCTGAAGATTTTGGTTTGATCTATTTCACTAATATTTCATTACTTTGTAGCATCATTCCAAAAACCAAAATAAGGGAGACCATGAAAAACTAATAGAAATAATTGAGGTCTTGAAAAGCCGAGCTCAGGCTGAGAAAATTGCTTTGAAGAAGGCACTCAAGTGAGAATTTCTTTAAAAAATTACTGAAGTTATTAAAATACTTATTCTTATCCTATTATTATTAGTTTCTTATCCGCATTTCGATGTTAATTGCAGTTTAGTAATCATAAGAAGTACAGTGCAGAACCTCTTATTCGGCATGCTCGGGACCACCGCTATCCCGAATAACTGAATTTCCCGGTTTTTTGGATCGCTAAAAAATGCCGATATTCGGAGGTTTATCGAACCAAAACTACAATAACAAATGCTAATAATACTTCAAGATAAGTAGAAAATAGAAAAGAAACACTTTTAAATTAAGAAATATAAAAGAAAAATAATTAAAATGGTTTTATTCAATACTAAAAAACAACGTTTTTCTTGCGAACTAAAAATGTAAAAAATACGATAGCAACGCCGCTACTGAATTTTGGTCGCAATTTACGGAACTAATCGCGATATTTAATTTTATTTTATTAGAAATACTTCAGAAACTAATCAAATCATGATAAAAGTGGTAGAATATTGCATTGTCATCTGGTTCTGAGCTATATGTAAAATTTCAGAACAATAGCTTTTCGGGAAATGGTCAAAATTCGATTGCTGGATGTTTCCAACAGCCATTAGGTGCGCTATTTCGTCTATAAAAGGTTTTTGTCCCATTCCTGCTATAATTTCTTTAGTTAATTCAAAGCAACGATCGTTCGACATAGCAGTCAAAATGTCATTATTTTCGTCTTCATCGCTATCTTGCTCTTTGTCGTCGTTCGGGTGTAGCACGATTTGGATGATTTCCGAATTGGACATCTTGTTTATCAAATTATTAATTTCGTAAAATCTGAGCATCAATCATTTTTACAGCAATGAATGATTTCAGAAACGAGGAAAACGAAATGTAAAAAGCATGTTTACATGCAGAAACGCGCAAATTTCATACTTGTGTAAAACGACTTCGCTTTTGCGAACTAGCAATTTTTGTTGCCTTAATATCAACTTTAAATTCTTATTACCTTATTGCAGCTCTTAAATAAATAAAAAATATATATAAAACGAAAATAAACGAGGTTTAATTTTTACACGAATTAGCTATTGCGGAAAATTCGCGATTCTGCGGTACAAGAAATTTTCCGACCTTTTGTATAGTCCGACTTTTGTTGCAATTCTTCTTCAAATACTGACGAGACAATTAAATAAATTTATAAGAATCTAATTACTTATTTCTTTCATGTTTAATTATTGAAATAAAATAGAGAAAATTCGGGTTTTCTCAAGTATCGTTGGAGAATTTTTTTTCTTCTAATTTGCATCTGCAAGTAAGTTGACGCCCCCTCCCCTAAGAAAAAAACATTGTTTTTAGACTAAATTGTGTGACTTATAAACACTGAATATGTTACTTGTAATGGAAAAATGCGTATTTTTAAAGGCATTAAAAAAAAATTCGTATTTTTACTAAATAGCAAAAAAACGCGAACTTTTCAAAAATAGCTGGAAATTTGCGAAAAAATTCCAGGTTTTCTGATTCCCGGATAAGAGGTTCTGCACTGTAGTAAAAAAAACAATGTAGATAACTGTTAAAAATGAAAATCAAATCAAGTTTCATTGATATATTCTGAATCTTTGATAGTGGTAAAATGTTTATCACAATCACAGTTCTTAGCTTATACCGGGTGTCCCACGAATGCTTAAATATTTTAAAAATGGAAACTTTGAAGGCATTGGTATATTTGAATGTAGTTGGCAACAAAGTTCTTTGAAGTAGGATTTTTTTTTAGTAGATAACTATTTTGCACTAGTAATAATCAACTTGTTTCACACTGCATTGAAAAGAAGTTACTTTCAGACTGTTTTTAGGTGTGTAAATTTCTTCCTTTAATACAGCCGTACCATCTTGGAGTGGGGTGGGGTGGGGTGTCATGACCTCACATCAGCATTAAAAAGAGGGGGGGGGGGGAACCAGAAAGCTGCAGAACTCTTGCTTTAGAACATGTTGGAAAAAGTTTTGAAATGTACTTGCAATGCTTAAATAAGCAAATTTTGGATCAAGCTGAAGGAAATGTTAAAGGGCATTGGTTAAACAATGTGGGGGGGGGGGGGGGGAATATGTTAATGAGATTCACACAACAGGTTAGTTGTTTTTTATTGAAAAAGGCATTCTTGCTTTGTATTATTATTACAAATTTTAATTTTTGCTTTTTAAGACATTTTTGAGATAACTAACATTTTTATTTTAAAAACGTAAAAACTTATGTCTATGTCTGACTTTCTTAACTAATAGTAATACACATGGTGAAACCAGCAGTTAAAGTACGAAACAACAAATGAAATATTGTATTAGACATATTTTGAGGATACAAGAACTTTTTTATCAATGGGGGGGGGGGGGGGAGAAAAAAGAAAAAGGTAAGTGAGCTCTTAGGGAAAAAAAAGTCATTCACAACTGTAACGTCGACAACTCAGCTGGATAAAATACACTCACTCTTTCTTTAAATATAAACATCTTAATTTTATTCTCATCACATAAATTTCTCATGCTACCTCATGTAGCAGCGAACTCTACAACCGCCATTGAACACACTCTTTTTCACACAGCTTCGAAAAGATTCTTTTATACCAAGTCACATGATATATAGAGGGCGCTACGCCAACACAGAACATACCGGCCCCCATTGACATGTTTACTTAAACATTCAATAAACAAAAAATGATAATAATAATAACATATAAGCAATAGCAATACAAAAAAAAAATACTACTCAATTTATTCATATTTACATAAGTAGATCACTCAGGTGATGGTAAAACACAAATTTTCGAAATTGCTCGTTTAAGAGTTCCATTTTGAGTTTTTAATTTTACTACTCTTATTTTTCCATCTGTACCATAGTACACCTCAATAATTTTACCTAGAGGCCATTTATTAGTAGGCAAATTTTCCTCGATTAATAAGACCATATCCCCAATTTTAATATCACTCTTTTCAAATCTCCATTTTCCGCGTTGTTGTACCTCGCTTAAATAATTAAGGCGCCATTTTTGCCAAAATAATTGAACCAATTTCGAAATTTTTTGCCACTTCTTAAGTCTATTTTCCTTTATATTTGTTAAGTTAGGTTCAATGATTGAATTTAATGATCGATTGATCATGAAGTGAGCGGGAGTTAAAACTCCAAAATCTTCTTCATTCGCTGTCAGTGGACATAAGGGTCTCGAGTTTAACACTGCCTCAATTTGCGTGATTACTGTTAACATTTCCTCATAAGTCAAATTTGAGTTTCCCACAACTCTCTTAAAGTGATACTTGAAAGCCTTTACCGCAGCCTCCCAGAGACCTCCAAAATTGGGTGACCTGGGAGGTATAAACTTCCACTCTATTTCCTCATTTGCCAAATATGTGGCCAAATTTTCATCCGGATTTCTAAGTAATTGAAAAAATCCTTTGAGTAAGTTATTGGCACCAGTGAAGTTAGTTGCATTGTCGGAGTAAAGCCGAGAGCATTTACCTCTACGAGCTATGAATCTCTTTAAGGCGGCAATAAATGACTCGGATGTCAAATCCGATATTATTTCGATGTGCACAGCTTTAAATGTAAAACAAACAAAAATACAAACATAGATTTTTTGCAAGATAGTTCGACGTGCATACCCAACTTTAATCAAGAAAGGACCACATAAGTCCACGCCAGACACATTGAAGCAGTAATCCAATTGGACTCTGTCCTTAGGCAGATCGCCCATAAGTTGGTTTGCAATAATAGGTTTTGCTTTAAAGCAAGGGATGCACTGGTGAACTACCTTTCGACACATAGACCGACCATTTATCGGCCAAAATTTTTCTCTTACCAAACTAAGTAGTGTCGAAGCACCAACATGTAAGTATTTCAGATGATAATATGTAATTATACTTACAGTAAGTTTATTGTTTTGGGGCAAAATTGCCGGGTGCTTTTTATAATAAGTTACACTAGCATTGCCTAGTCGTCCTCCAACTCGTAGGATGCCTTTATCGTCCAAAAAAGGATTTAAATCCTTCAACTTACTCTTTGGAGGCACTGATCCCTTCAGCTGCAAACCTTTAATCTCTGCACTGAAAGCTTGGCTTTGGATCAATATTAGAAGACGATTCTCGGCTGCTCGTAGCTCCCCCGTGCTAAGGGGTCCTCTATTTCTATAGAGGGGATTTCTACAATTCTCAACAAACCTAAGAATAAAACTAAAAATTCGTAATGTTAATATATACTTATTACTATGAGAAAGAAGGTTATGAATTAGTTCATTAAATAGTAACAGAAAAGTTCAATTGTTCGTAGTTTGATTGTCCATGATTTTTAAGTTCAATAATGAAGTCACAGCTGGCTTCTGAATTATTGACTGGAGGATTGGGATAGTCATTGTTCATCAAAACACGAGGTCCATTCCACCACAAAGAACAGTTTATGAGCTTATCAGGATCTATTCCCCGTGACAAGACATCCGCGGGGTTTTGTTCGGACGAGATGTGACGCCACTGATTGGGATTAGAAATTTCCTGGATCGTAGATACTCTGCTTCTAACAAATTGTTTTAAATCAATTGGATCCTTCTTGATCCACGCTAGGACGATTGTGGAATCAGACCACCAATGGACGGTATCCACTGTCACTTTCATCGCTGCTAAGACCTTTTTCACAAGTTGTGATAGTAAAACAGCAGCACATAATTCCAACCTAGGAATTGTCAAGCTCTTGATGGGTGCTACGCGTGATTTGCTAGTTACTAATCTCACCATGACGTTTCCCTTTTCATCTCTTGATTTGCAGAAAACAGCTGCACCGTAGCCATGCTTTGACGCATCACCAAAACCATGAATTTCTATAATGGACGGGCGTTCAATCACGATACGTCTTTTAACTCTGATGTCCTTTATGCACTTTAACGATAATAAGAATTGATGCCATTCCTCATTTTCTTTTTGAGGAAGCGCCTCATTCCAGTCTAAATTCAACCTCCACAATTTTTGCATAAACATTTTTGCCTTAGCTATAGAAGGACCCAAAAGACCTAATGGGTCAAAAATTCTAGCGATTGCAGATAACACTTGTCTCTTATTGTAGGAATAACTTAATTCCACTGCCACTCGAAAAATGAAACTATCTTCTTTCGGATTCCAAAATACACCTAACGTTTTAGTTTCTATATCCTTTCTATCAAACATATATCCAGCATCAGAAATCACTGGTGAAGTAGTAAAGTTTGTAAATCACACGTAGCACCCATCAAGAGCTTGACAATTCCTAGGTTGGAATTATGTGCTGCTGTTTTACTATCACAACTTGTGAAAAAGGTCTTAGCAGCGATGAAAGTGACAGTGGATACCGTCCATTGGTGGTCTGATTCCACAATCGTCCTAGCGTGGATCAAGAAGGATCCAATTGATTTAAAACAATTTGTTAGAAGCAGAGTATCTACGATCCAGGAAATTTCTAATCCCAATCAGTGGCGTCACATCTCGTCCGAACAAAACCCCGCGGATGTCTTGTCACGGGGAATAGATCCTGATAAGCTCATAAACTGTTCTTTGTGGTGGAATGGACCTCGTGTTTTGATGAACAATGACTATCCCAATCCTCCAGTCAATAATTCAGAAGCCAGCTGTGACTTCATTATTGAACTTAAAAATCATGGACAATCAAACTACGAACAATTGAACTTTTCTGTTACTATTTAATGAACTAATTCATAACCTTCTTTCTCATAGTAATAAGTATATATTAACATTACGAATTTTTAGTTTTATTCTTAGGTTTGTTGAGAATTGTAGAAATCCCCTCTATAGAAATAGAGGACCCCTTAGCACGGGGGAGCTACGAGCAGCCGAGAATCGTCTTCTAATATTGATCCAAAGCCAAGCTTTCAGTGCAGAGATTAAAGGTTTGCAGCTGAAGGGATCAGTGCCTCCAAAGAGTAAGTTGAAGGATTTAAATCCTTTTTTGGACGATAAAGGCATCCTACGAGTTGGAGGACGACTAGGCAATGCTAGTGTAACTTATTATAAAAAGCACCCGGCAATTTTGCCCCAAAACAATAAACTTACTGTAAGTATAATTACATATTATCATCTGAAATACTTACAGTAAGTTTATTGTTTTGGGGCAAAATTGCCGGGTGCTTTTTATAATAAGTTACACTAGCATTGCCTAGTCGTCCTCCGGCTCGACGGACCAATGTAACGTCGACAACTCAGCTGGATAAAATACACTCACTCTTTCTTTAAATATAAACATCTTAATTTTATTCTCATCACATAAATTTCTCATGCTACCTCATGTAGCAGCGAACTCTACAACCGCCATTGAACACACTCTTTTTCACACAGCTTCGAAAAGATTCTTTTATACCAAGTCACATGATATATAGAGGGCGCTACGCCAACACAGAACAACAACAAAAGTTTTGAATTTTCCAAGTTTTTCGAAAATTACTTATGGTATATTTTTGTTTAGAATTTGCTATTATATTAAGTAAGAAAGTTAAAAATTAAATTTCTCTTGCTTAATGTTTATTTATTTTGAATAACTATTTTTTCATCATGTATGTTTTTAATGCAGTTGTCTCTGTTCTTAATTTTTATGATTTTCACTGATATATTTTAAATTTAAATTTTTGATAGGCTCCAGCGGCTTCATGTGGATAAAAAAGAAGAAAAGCTGCAATCAACACTTGCTGAAATTAGAGAAAAGGTAGAATTATTTCATGTTTAGAATGAACAATTTCTTTCTGGGACTTATAACATGTATGGAGTATAATTTAATTTTTTGAATAAGCTTAAAATAATCAGAATGAAATCATTGATCAGACTATTAACTTTAGCATTAAAAAATGAGAAGGGTTCTTCTGTACTTACATTTTTGTACTGATTCTATAATTATGAATTACTAGCAATTAGAAAATTTAAAACAACTAGTATCAAGCATCTTTTATAATATTCAAGTTTGGTCGATGATCTTTTTTTGATTATTTTAAGCTCATTCAAAAAATTAAGTTATATTTAATTTTTGGGTATTCCATTGCTGAGGAATAAATCATTGTACTCAAAGATTATTTTAAAATTTTAGCTCGTTTTGCTATAAAAGCATTTTTTAACCCTAGTTTTCTTAAGTTATACTTTTATTATCTGACTGGTATGTGTTGATATTTTCAGCATCAGCATACATTTCTTCAGTTATTATATTTAATTCATGTATAATTTGTTTATTGAATTCATTTAAAAAATGCCTAAGCTGCAGAGGTTAACCTACTGTTTATTTCATAGCTTCCACTTGTCATTGTCATCTATTTTTGAATTTTGAAAAAAAAATAATAATTTAAACATTAAAACTAAATTGCACGTTTACATTCTTACAAAAGTGATTGTTTTTTTTTTGTAGGAAACAATGCTGCTTGAAATCGCTTCCCAACGAGATCAACTTAAGGTAGAGTTGACAATTGCTAATAATAATATTATCCACCAGAGAAATCAAATCGAAGAAGTTAAAAGGTTAGTTTAATTATACCTCATTTTCTTTTAGCAGTTATTCTTTCAAAACAAATGTATGATTTGACAGTTGTTTTTTGTGTTGTTATCCTTGCAAAGCAAGGAAGAATTGGTGTACTGCTCCTCAGAGAATGGGGCCCATAAAGGCAGCAGTGTGACAGTTACCACTATTTTATGACTTGGACCCATAAATGACATGTCAAAAAATACATGATTAATTCCGTTATTTTGATGCAGGAGTTATTTCATTTTATTTTTTTTATTCATTTTTTAGTTATACTGTTGGCCCCGCTTAAAGAAATATCGTCGGTTCCAGCATATTTTATTCGATTAAGCAGGGTATTCGATAATGCGTGGAAAATTTCTTTACCTTACAGAACTGATATTACCTCGAAACATAATAATAAATCAGTATATCTAATTAAAAGTTATTAATTATAGTGTTTAAAAGTTTTTTAAATAAGATAAATAAAAACAAAATAATTAAATACATTATTTTATATTTTTAAGTACAATTTTTTTCCCAATGGGGCTGCGGTATTGGTAGTCAACCATTGCAGACCTAGTGTGTTCCTGAGTAATTGGTACCATCTCTTTCAGCGGCAGCACAATGAGTGTGGTACCTCCACCGCATGAGAATTTTGACATTCAGTTACCACTAAATGGCGGTACCTGAGCTTTCATTGATGCAATATGCACTAGGAATTTAATTTAGCCGAGAGCATCCAAGCCAAATATCTACTCAAGGGATCTTTTACATGCCGCATAATCATACGACATGGGCGCAGACGATTTTCTGCATCTTGAAAATCCACCGACTTGGGCCAGGTTTGAACCCGCGATCTTGGGCGTTCGAGGCCTGCTGCCTTACCACTATGCCACCCTGTTGACTTAAGTACAAATTAAAATGATGAAAAGTAAAACTTACAGCTTGAATTACAAATCCTTGGGACAACTTTTCACTATATTACTTTTATATTTTTCTTTATGTGTAACACTTGGGTCTGTGAAATTTTGAATTCCTTTGCAATTTTAGTTTGCGTTTTTCACTTTTTATTGCTTTCAAAACCTTCAATTTATCGCTTAAATTTAAATCTTTTCTCTTCGATATCATAATTGTCTACTGCACAGAGCTTAAAAGTTAAGCATCAAATGAAAAGTTACAGAATCAGACTAAACAGAAGTCTTGTTTCCAAGGGCATTACACCTGCTAATAAGTCCTCACCCCCACAGGGACTAGGGACCGTTGTGAGGAAAACCAGTTTCAGCCTTTCTTCTAGAAAGAAGGAACCTGGTTGTCTTCACCATTGCAATACCCCCCCCCCTCCAGCTTTCTCCTTTTTTTTTGTATTGCTAAATCGAAGATTCCAGAAACCCTTTAGAAAATGACCTCTGTTTACTTCTGGGTATGAGGGGGGGAAGGAATCATGAAAGAGAAGGAGTGACTCTCAAATTTAGTGGGCACGGCGAGGTGTTGCTGAAAGATCAACTTGAAAATTCAAATATTGTTCTTATTTACTTATTTATTTTTGAAATGTAATCAATTTTTTTATCAAAAATATTTCAAAAGCAGACCAGTATTATTAGATTATCCGGGGAAATTATTCGATTAAACGGGGATCTTTAACATTGCGTCTATGGGAAAATATTCGGTTCCGAAAGGTTTTGTTTTTATAAGCAGGGGTATTCCTTTATCAGTTACCCGATTAAGAGGGACTGACAGTACTGCACTTGGACGTTTGTTTGTATCCATGAATATATGGTTTGAAGTTAAAACTAAAAGGCTTTGTTGATATTAATTAGATTTTTAATAAGATTTCATGTTAATATTTTATTAATTGTATGTTATGTTTTTTATTTTTATACTAGTCAAAGTGCAAAATATTTAGAGAAATTGAGTGAGATGGAATCAACATCTAAGTTAGAACTTCAATCTATAAACAAAACCCTTCAAGAAAAAATGGCTGCTCTTAGTGTCATTACTGAAGAAAAAAACAGTTTTGAGGTGAGTGTTTTAAATATAAATTCATGTATATCAGAAAAAGTGATCAGATCATACCAGCCGAGGTCTGCGTCAGGGTTGCACCCTTTGGGGGTGTAGGGGAAAACACCCAAAATGAGATAATCAGTTTTTGAAAGATGCACATACTTGAATTATATAATTTTACTGATGCTATTCAAGGTATCATAGCTGAAAATAAATCTAGTTTGTAAAAAGTTATGCCATAACATTTCTAAATTTTAAAAAATAATTTTTTGCACCACTGAAAATAATATAAATTACAGAAATACAAATTTATACAACAACAGCGATGCCGCTAGACTTTGGAAATTATGGGTCCCTGGGACCCTGTACTTTCAAATTTATGGGTCCCTTTTCCCAAAAAGCAGGTTCCCTATAAAATACTATAGCGTATCATGATTTTTAGGAAATTAATGATGGTAGCAGCAAGGATTTGCATTTCTGGAATTTAAAAAAAAAAAAATCCTGAAACTTGATTCTTTTTAATAGGTATTGTATTGTCAGGCATATGAGACGAAATGTGATTTATTAGGTTGTACTTTATGAAAAACACTTGGATCAGACAGAAATGGATAAAAGTACTTATTTTAACAGGGGCCTCAATGGAAAATGTATAAAATATAGGACAACAGAAAAATTGTTAAAAAATTTGTGCCCTATTTTAATAAAATGTGTATATTATTACAAGAAATTATACAATAACGTCTAAATAATCATCAGAATGATAAAGAAACATTAAAATTAGCATGCATTTAATTCACCCCTTTTGCACACTTCAGTTTATTATTTCCTGCATCAATGATGGCTTTTGTTGCTTCAATACCTTACATAATTTTTTGTTTTAATACTTCTTGCAGTTTTTTGCTTACTTCATCTCCTACGCAAAAAGTGCAGAAAACGCCGAAATTCGGATTCGCAAATTTTGCATAATTGACCAAGTAGAAATTGAGCTTGTTTTAAAAAAATAAATCAAATAATACTACAAGAAATTAAAGTGCAGAAACTTATGTTTTAAATTAGAATAAAAACAATAATTAACAAGAAACATAACTACAAAAACAAAACCTTTATAAAAAGCATGATCCAAAGATGAAACTGCATATTTCAGATTGTAATTAC
The DNA here is from genome assembly GCA_038502835.1 of Octonoba sinensis. Taxonomy (NCBI): domain Eukaryota; kingdom Metazoa; phylum Arthropoda; class Arachnida; order Araneae; family Uloboridae; genus Octonoba; species Octonoba sinensis. The sequence goes on along the minus strand of CM076605.1, from coordinate 82,103,959 downwards.
ATTTTATTGTTCTTCTTTTAAAATCATTTATGACTAAAACTCCGTGGCAAAAATGTTTCCCAATTTTTCTCTGAAAGTAGGAAAGTTGACTTTCACGAGGGTTTTTGTTTATTTGTCTGAAAGTTGGGGGGGGGGGGGGGGGTGACACCACAAATTACTGCTCCATTTTTATTCTATTCTTTGATCAGATTTTAGTGTGTATAATTGAGTAGATTTTAATACCACTTTTTATTATATGCAGAAAGTTTCCTTATGCAAAATTCTTGTTATGATAGAAGACAATGTAATTGAAAACTAAAAAAATATTTTGCATTTTCTTAATTTTGCAGCAATATAATCCTTTTACTCTTTAGAAATTATAATTAGATTATTTTTCAGGCAAATTTTTCTTTCATTAATTTTAAAAGGAACTGTAATTTCAGTTTTTGTTTCAGACCAACTATTTATTTTTACATATTGCTTTTCTGTGTTTTGTTGTTAAGTATGAGTAATTTAATGTTTCACAAGTGTAAATTTTTTTTGTATATAACATTTACTTTCACTGACTTTTAGACATTTATTTTAATTTTGAACTTTATTATTATCAGAAAAGATGTGAAGAACTGACAGAGAAATTACAAAGAGTTAGCAAAGAACTGAGAAGTTTAAAAGAAAAGAATGAAGATGTAGAAAATGAAATGTTTTCCCGAGTTAAAAATGTAAATATTTCCTTTTTCGAAAAAATATTTTAAAATATTGATTGAATAAGCTTTTTATGCGTGTATGGTTCCTGTAAGGCAAGATGTTATACAGTGAAACCTCGATAACTCGACACCCCAAGGGGACACGAAAACATGTCGAGATAAGCGGGTGTCAAGTTACTGGGGTTCTGAAATTTCAATACCTAATATTGGTCTGTAATATTATTTACATACCATTCAAGTTATAAAAGCCAATTGCAGTGAATGAAATTGCTCCCATTTATTATTTATCTATTATTATTATTTTTTAAAGTTATACTTTACAAATAAACAAATATATAAACATAGTACATCAAATCAAAACACCTCACGAGAAAAAAAATCCGTAATTTTTGTTTGTTTTTCCCTCCGAACAGAGCATAAATTCCTCAACGCTATTAAGCTTGCTAATTTGCAATTCACTTTTTTTCTTGTGTTCGTAGGCATCTACAGCTTTCAATGTCTTGCGCCTAGACGGAAGTGCAGCTTGGTCATCTTTCTCCTAACTTAATCCGTTTTCAGCATTTAATGGATTTACAGTTTGGTTTATAGCTTCTAAGATATCTCTATCTTCTAGAGGTCCTGAAGTGTCCGTTCAGAGTCGATATTCACGTATTACTCACAAATGGTGAGGCTCCCCAGGGTACAAGGGGAATAGGAGAATCCTCCAGGCATAGTTTCCAGAAAAGCATTGAATTATTGACGAAGAAACATCACTGTAAAATTCTCAGAATTGTACAGCCTGAAAAAATACCGGAAGAAGAAGTTAAAAAGAATACAAAATGGAGGTCGACTTACAGGGGTTCCTGGAAGATGTGTGACAAGTTAGAGAGTTTTTCGCCCATTGAAATTAGCATTGGGCCAACCATTAGGAGAAAAAATGTCGACTTACCGAGGTAGTCGACTTATCCACGTGGCGAGCTACCGAGGTTCGACTGTATCTTTGTTGTACAAGGACATACTATATAGTTCTCCAGCACTGCATTAGTGTTACGTTTATTTATTTACACATCATGCATTACTCATTTCCATTCTTAGCTCAAATGTCTTTTTTTTTTTAATTTTATTTTTTATTTTAAGAAAGAAAAAAACATTCATCATTGAATCTTTAGGGCCATTACATATTATGCTCCTGAGACCCGAGCAAAATAAAATACACATAGACATATTCTCTCAACTATTAGTTTTTCTGAGCAATTGGGCATTAAAAGTGATGTTTTTCAAAAAATTAATAAACTTGAATTTTATCATTTTTCTGGGGAGCACATCCACTTGAATGTATGTTGAGGTCATAACTACAGTAGAACTATGAGATACTTACACAAAAATAGATAAACAAAAAATTTTATTCATTACTTATAACATAAGAAAAGAGATCAAACTTGTATAAAAATCCTACAACAATATTAAAAAAGAATGTAAAAAACAAAAGAACCGCTGAATTCCAACTTGACTTGTGTTCTTTGCCATATTGTAAACAAATAAACTACCGTTGCCAAATTCTCAAAGTTAAAAAGGGATTTCCTATTCCTCCTTTATAAGTCCAGTCCAGGTCTTGCTGGCTAAAATAAAATCTGTCGCAACAGGGAGAAAAAGCAAAACATCCATTTTATTGGATGTCAGCTCTCAGGAGGTTATTGTATCATATCACATTGCTCTTGTAATGGGGAAAAGAACCACAATTTCATTAACTAATCAAAACTTGGAAGGCATGGAATAAATTTATAACTTTCTGATTTCCTCTTTATAATATGTAAAGATAACACTATTTAAGACTAGTATCATGAGCAGTGGTCTTATGCTAGTACTCAGAGTGTGATTATTTCATGGATCTCCAAATTTTAGGAACCTTGTTGTAGAAAATGAAATCTTTTCTCTCTGTTATGTATTGAAGTAACTTATGATTAGTGTATATGTGGATGTATTCATTAAATAGTATTGCAAAGTTAATATTTCATTTGGCTTTTTTTATTAAGTATTATTACTGATTTAATATTTATTTATTTACTTTTCTATTTATTTTTTATTTTTGGAGCTTGGTTACCTATAATATGTATGGCTTTTATGTCTCAATTGTTAGAGGGGAATCTGGAGGCAATATCGATCCGAGGGGCTGTTTGTGCTTGGGAAAAATCCCAGTACAGTGATATCTCACTTATACGCGCTCTCGTTTATGCGAGTTTTTCACTTATGCGCGTTTTTCCTACGGTCCCGCCCAGCGATATAGGAAACCAATGTTAACTCTTATTCACTTATGCGCGGAGCTAAAAAAGCAGCTCTCATTTATGCGTGTCAAAAAAAAAACGAAAACAAAAAACAGCTCAAAATCACTTCCTTAAGTCAGGTGTTTCTCATCAGAAGTATTTCACCCTTTTTTGTTTTGCTTCTAGGAATTTGTTCTCTCCTCTTTCCCCTATTGTTAAGATTCCAAGAAAACATTCCCCTTTATACAGAGGATTAAACATGGGGCTACCGACGGCAGTGGGCTACCAGTATACTTGAGATTGACGGACGTCGGCAAAAGTTGCATTTGTGTTCCGTCCAATAAGAGAACAGTACGCAGTATGTTGCTTTTTAAAATGGCAAAAAGAACGCACTTGTCCCTTTCGTTTAAAATGGAGGTTACCCAAAAATTCGAAGGAAATCCCAGCACATCAAAAATAGCTTTAGCTAAGCAATTTTATATCCCCGAATCACATTGAGGGGCATTTTTAAAAATCAGGAGGCAATAATTATGGCAAATAAGGAATGGAATCCAGTCAAAAAAAGAAGAAGTAGGATTCAAGGTGGAAAGTTCAAAGAGTTTTGTTACTATGGTTCAAAGAAGCTCGTGCCTTGAACGTTCCTATTAATGTTGAGCTCCTTAAGTGCGAGGGCCGCACAATTTTCAAAGAGTTTTCGATATGGATCTGTTCAAGGAAAAGGCGAGTGTGAATGAAGGCACAGTTGAACAATGGCGAGAAAACTTAACTTCTTTGACGCTATGGACGTCTCTTTTCCCATTTTTCACTACAACTAATGCATAATATATTACTTAACAATTATTGTCTACACTAATCTGATATTTGCTCTTAGCTCCCTTTTTTGGTTTTCCACTTTGGCGCGCTTTTCATTTATGTGCGTTTTTCACTTATGCACGTTTTTGCTGCGGGCCCCTGTGACCGTGCATAAGTGAGAGATCACTGTATTTTGTTAATTTAAAATAAGGTTTTACTGGATTTCAATTAATTCTTACAGCTGCTAAATATCCATGCAAGCTCATTCACAAATTCTCATTGTGCATTTTTTTATGTTCCCCTCTCCCCTGTAATTGATTTATTTCTTTCATTGCATGTGTCTGTGTAAAAGTTCAGTGCCACAAATTAAATCAATTCAGTTAGCTCTCGAGTTGAACCAATTATTGAGAATTTTTCTGGGTACTTCCATTTTTTCCCCTCCTGGAATTACAATGGGTACGCAGACATGCCTTTCAAGGTTTATTTTGAATTGGAAAAAATAAAACAAAGTGTTTCTGATTATTCTATTTTCATGAGTTTATACAAAACCATTATAGTTTGAAAAATCTTATAAAGTTTTAGACTTTTAAATTAAATCAGATTTTGGAGATAAATATGTTTCTTGCGTTTCAGTTGCTAAAACCTGGGGGGAAAGGTTTCATATTTTCATTCCCCCCCCCCCCCTGATTGCAGCTGAGCATAAAGTGCTTCCTAGTTGGCCACTTGTTTCCCTTCAAAGATTGCTTATTCTTCAGTATCATAAACAAGCATCAATGCCTCATTCTTTTTCCAATATAAAACTGAAGGGACTACTGCAGTATAACTTCGATTTAACAAGTTTCTCAAATTAGCATCACATTTTATGAATACCAGATCAGATTTGATGAATGAACAATAAGAATTAATTGCAGAGTGTCTACACCTCATGAAAGTCCAAAAAAAAAAAATCTCAAAAATTTCCAACAGGCTCCCAAGGAAAGTGTTCCTTCAATTTAGTTTACCCTTGGCTTCATTGTTCGAGGTGATTTAGAAGACTTGATATGAAAATTAATGTGTGTTGGGATTCGAGATATAGAAGTTTTGGGAAAATTTATTCCAGATAAACAGGGCGAAAAACATCGCGTTTAAACTGAAAATGCATTTAAAACAAAAAATCTTGCCCTAGAGAGGTCAGGGTTCGCGCCAAGCCGTGCGATTGCACGATTCCCGCAATATTTTCTGAAATTCCACTCAAAAAATGTTCGTTTGCGCGCTGTTCCCGCAAGTAGCGGACCCGCGTTTAAGACATCGCTAAACGAAACTACTAGTCTAAACTGATAATTCAATATAAACTAATTAGAGCATGTTAGTTTTCAACTGCCATCTTATCCCAATTAATGAAAAGAATAATCTAGGAACCCTATTAATCATATATAATAACATGGGGACCATTGACAAGTTCTTTCATTCATTCTATTCACAGAGGACAGAATAAAAAAAAGGAGTGGGGTGGGGGGAGAGAAGGGAAGGGAATCTTCCTTGGTCACTGCAAAGCCAGGTGAGGAGGGAAGGTAAAAAAAATTCAAACCACTAGAGAACCAGTTATTTCTAATGTTGACTTTAGAACAAAAATGTGGAATACATGCAGTTTTAAAAATAGTTTGTATTAGCTCATTTTCGGACAATTTAGTAATACTTTTAAAAACAAAAAGAAAAGTTCCCACTTAAATTTTAAAAACACCACTTAAAATTTTGGTCATGGTGGGAAATCTCACCTTGTATTTTTCCCCAGTGTGAACACTGGAGGTTTTCGAGATAGGCAGGGTCGAGATAGTTAGATTTGATTGTATTGTGTTATAAAGTGAGAAGGCCCAGAAGTGAACCTCTTTTCCTGTTTTGTCTTAGTACTTATATATATCTATATATATGCATTTGTATGTACATGTACTAAATAAGTGTTTGTTGCAGTATGAAAATTTAAATGAAGCATTTAAAGAAATCAAACACCTAGTGATGTTATTACAAGAATCCAAACAACTCTTTCAAGATTTGAAGGCATCACGCAGTATCCCTAATGCTGGAGGAGACCATATTTCCTATGTGAGTAAATATAAATTTTAAATAATTATTATTATTATTCATAACTTTTTGATTTTCCTTTGCTAAATTGGGAACATGTTGCAGTAAATTGGAAATGGGACTGTTAAATAATTTTTTATCGGAGAGGAGAGGGGAGAGAGTATGGGCAAACTTTTGAGCTTTTTTTTTTTGGCAATTGTGAAAATGAATCTTTCACATATTCCACTTGAAGTTATTCAATTTTAAAGCAATGAATATTAATTTTTATTGAAAACAATATTCAAGTTTAGTGTAGCATGCATAGTAAGTAACAAAGCTAACAGGATGCTTGGGTTTATCAATAAGGCTATTTTGAACAGGTCTAAGGAAGTTGTATTGCCATTACACAGAAGTTTGGTAAGACCTCATTTGGAGTATGCTGTTCAGTTTTGGTTGCCTTATCTAAAGAAGGATATTACCTTATTAGAAAGGCTTCAAAGGACGGTTACTAGGTTGGTAAGTGGTCTCTCAGACTTAGATTATGAGGTTAGGCTTAAAAGGCTCAATATGTATAGTCTTGAGCAAAGGAGAGTTAGAGGGAACATGATTCAGTTGTTTAAATTTGTTGGCGTCACTTCTTGCGTGTGATCTAATCTGACTCCATAGAAATAACCAATCAACTGCGTTTTAAGAGCAAGAAATAATTACTTCAATTTTATTCATTGCTAATCGATCTTATCCTCTACAACGTGCCTACAACTCGTTTCTTGTGTGCACAAAAAAACATTCAACATTGCTTACAGGTACGGTTTACAGATAACTCTGCTACAACGACTGAAATCGAGGATAAAAAATAACATTGACATTTACAAGTGCACAATTATACAATGTATATAAAATGAGCTTTAAAAAAGAATAAACAGATGAACATAAAATATACACGATAAAAATATTTTAATAGTATAGAAATTAGTTTAATAATTATTTGCGAAGAGAAACATTATTTTATCTCTTCCTTAATTACTCACTCTTAGACTGCATAGCGCTGTCATCTAGTGAGCTAAAAGTGAACTAATCTGCTTTTCGCAGTTGTTTTATTTACTGTGTGAGAGATCCTACATTACTCCCCTTCCAGTTTTAACGTCACAATGTAAGCTTGTAGGATTGAATGCAATTATTCAAAAAATACATATTATTTGTTTGCTTATAAATTACCATTCACTATGTTCAATAATGATATTATTGAAAATTTGAGACAGAGAATAGCTTTTAGCATAAATCTACATTTTACAGTATTATAATATGATATGTAGTTATAAATGAGTATACTTATTGAAATTTTACCACAATTATGTGAAAACAAGTTTAAAATATTAGAGTAATATATACAACTTTTCATAGGCAATTAAATACATGTCTTCCACTTCACCGTCGATATAAGATGTTATAACACTTCAGATTACTATACCCCTAAAGCCATAATAAAGCCTAAGATTTACAACATGACAACTGTTGCTCATACAAATAGGTTGTGTTTTAAAGTGCAATTATTAGCATGCATACTGTTGAAGAAGATCTTATGCTTTATGCTTCATTGAATAACATAGGTAATTATATATTGATGTAGAGTACAAACAAGTAGAATAGTTGAAAAGACAAACAGGGACCTTGCACCTTGAACAGGGATTGCAGCTGTCTTTGATTTTAACTAATATAAAATGCTTGTTTGCAATAAACAAATGCTCTTCAAATTTTGAAATATCTATAATAAGTGTGATTCATTATCAAAATATATAATCAAATTAGCACATAATGGTACTTTTCTGTATGAGAATGAAGACATAGCATTGCATTAATAAATATTTACATGTATCTTACATCTGTACATAAAAACATAATGCTAATGAACAATTTCAGAAACTATGATTTCAATATAGTAATTTAGCTCAATGTGGCATGTTAGACATAAATAATTCCATGTAATGACTATGCTAGATAAACACATAAGTGAATCACATGAAATTATACATCTTAATAATCAACAGAACTTGCAAGTAACTTTATCTAATAATGAACACAGATGAATCATTTATAATTTGAACTTTAGGGACTTGAAAATTAAATATTAAAATAACATGAAGTGAGCAAATGAAAAATTTATAACTTTGCACTGTGACAAACATTAATTAACACTAATACTAGAATAAGGCGAAGGATCAAACTAAAATCTACACATATGTACAAATCAATCTTTAAATCGAACAGGTATATTAATTTTTCTACCACAACGTGTGGCAGTTGTATGCAATATTTTATCATTAGGTGTCACTTGAGGAGTGTGCGAGTCTAAATTATTATCACGAGTATTATCTTTCTCGCACATTAATTTAGGAATATCTTCACAATTGGTTTTTAACATATAAGCTGGCTTAAGTCTGTCAATTGAAATATTTACACTCTTCTCCTTTATTGAGACAGAAAAATATTTGTCGAATTTCTGTAGTACCAGAAATTGTCCCTCATATGCTGGTTCAAGGGGTTTTTTAACCCGATCAATTCTAACAAACACATGAGAACAGGATTCTAATTCCTTATGAACGAATATTGCTTTTTGTGAGACTTGCTTTGTTGGCATAGGTTTTAATTTGCTCATATGATATTGCAATTTAGCCACAAAAGTATCCGTTTCTAATTTGAGAGTTGGTTTGTCAAAAAATTCACCTGGAAGTTTAATATTTGTTCCATAAACCATTTGTGCAATGGAATAATTGCTGCCATCTCTTATGACAGATCTTAGTCCCAAGAGAACAGTTGGTAAACTGTCAGTCCATCTTGCATTATTGTGAGCTTTTATTGCAGTTTTTAAAGTTCTATGAAACCTCTCTACTTTTCCTTGGCATTGTGGATGATATGGAGATGAGCGTAGTAGTTTGGCACCACAAATTTTAGCTAAGTTTCGAAATAGCTGGGATTGGAATTGCTTACCTTGATCTGTTACAATGCTTCCTGGGGTACCAAATCTACAAATCCAATGTTCATAGAAAGCTTTGCTAACTGTTTCAGCAGTGATTTCTGACAGAGGGATGACTTCTGTCCAACAAGTAAATCTGTCTATGCATGTCATGCAATAGACCTGCCCATTAGATGGTGGGAGGGGGCCAATTAAATCCACATGCACCACTTGAAATCTTGCATCCGGCTCTTGGTACACAGCAAATTTTGATTTAGTATGCCTGGTTACCTTGCTTTTTTGGCAACTCAGGCACCCTCGAGCCCAATCTGTAACTTCTTTCTTTATGTCAGGCCAAACAAACCTGGCAGTCATCTGCTTGACAGTTGATTTTATGCCAGGATGCGACAAGCCATGAATTTGATGGAAGATTTCTTTTCGAAACTTGGGAGGAATATATGGGCGTATATTATTTTGTGAGGTGTCACACCACAAGGTATTGCCAGATGTCAAGGTATAGGGCTTAAAATCCAAAGCTGTATCACTGGAACAGAGCTTTTTAAACTCTTCATCAGTGCTCTGGTCCTGAGCTATCTTCTCATAATCAATTACACTGATTGTCTCTATTCGTGACAAGGTATCCGCAACCACATTGTTCTTTCCACTAATGTGGCGTAGATCTGTGGTAAATTGGGATATGTATTGAAGCTGACGTAACTGCCTTGGGGAAGCTTTTTCGTTCTTTTGCTTGAAGGCAAAAATAATTGGTTTATGATCAGTATAGATCACAAAATCTCTGGCTTCCAACATATATTTAAAATGCTTGATGGATAGGTAGATGCCTAATAACTCACGGTCATAAGTGCTATATGATTTCTGAGCTTCGTTTAATTTTTTTGAATAAAACGCTATTGGTTTCCATTGGTCATCTTCAAACTGTTGTAACACAGAGCCTATTGCCCAATCTGAGGCATCCGTGCACAAAGATAGTGGGTGTCCAGGCTTTGGAAAACACAGAAGTGCAGCATTCGCCAAGTCGGTCTTGCATCTATTGAAATGCTCTATGGTAAAATCGCTCCATGGAACTTTCTGCCGATCTTTTCTCTTTGCGCCTTTTAACAATTCATGGAGAGGTGCTTGAGTCTGGGCAGCATCTTTTAAATATCTGCGGTAGAAGTTAATCATACCCAGAAAGACACGTAAGTCGTGCAGGGTTTCCGGAAGTTTGTAATCCAAGATAACTTGAACTTTAGCAGGAAGGGGTCGCGAACCTTCTGCTGAGATGTGGTATCCAAGGAATTCTATTTCTTTTACTCCCAATACTGATTTGGACATGTTGATGCACAGGCCGTAATTGTTGAGCCTGTCAAAAACTAGATTTAGATGTTGCTTATGTTCAGCTTCTGAGGATGATGCTACCAACACGTCATCGAGATAGGGAAATACAAAGTCTAGACCACGAAAAACTTCCGTAATAAACCTTTGGAATGTAGCTGGAGCCGTGCGAAGGCCGAAGCTCATCACATTAAACTCATACAGTCCAAAAGGAGTTATGATGGCCGTTTTTGGCTTGTCCTCTTCTGCAATCGGTATCTGGTAGTAAGCCTTAACAAGGTCAATTTTGGAATAAATAGTTGTGCCCTTTAAGATGAGATGGAAGTCTTCGATTCTTGGTATCGGGTACCTGTCTGGAATGGTTTGTTCATTGAGACGTCTGTAATCTCCGCAAGGTCTTAAAGTACCATCTTTTTTCGTCACAAGATGTAGCGGGCTGGCCCACTGTGATTTAGATGGGCGAATCACGTCATTATCGAGCATGAATTGAAATTCCTGTTTTGCTAAGGCTAGTTTAGTTGCATCCAACTGTCGTGCTCTGGAATGCACTGGTGGACCTTTGGTCGTTATATAATGTTTAACATTATGCTTGATGGCTGTATTTATATTTTGAGGTTTAGTGATGTTAGGGTATAATTTCAGTAAATCACTAAATTGTGATGCATGGTCGAACGTACTAATTCGATACTCATCAGACACAGTCATAATTTCACTTTTAATACACAGTTGCGTAGTACCATCGATTAACTTTTTGTTATGTACATCAATTAGTAAATTAAATTTATGTAAAAAGTCAGCACCCAGGATGCCTTTACTAACCTTAGCTACTATGAAAGGCCATTGAAATGGACGTCTTAGTCCTAGATCCAGCGTCAGTGTTTTTATGCCATATGTAGGGATGTGGGTACCGTTGGCCGCATACAAAACATATGAACAAGGGTGCTCTGCCTTTAAAGATGCTGGAATTAATGATACGTCTGCACCACTATCTACAAGGAAGCGGACACCAGTCTTTTTGTCTGTCACAAACAGTCTATACTTGCGGCAATCCACGTTTGTTGCAGCAGGACTTGCCGCCGACACTACTGCTGTAGGGAGTTTCCCGCCTGTTGCCAACTGCACGGCGGTTTGCATTTATCCGGGAGGCACTTTTTCCCAAATTTAAAGTGGAAGTAGCAATATTTGCCACTAGGGTCGAATCGTTTCCTTGATCGACTGCGATTCCTGCTGTAGCGTCCTGGGGTTTGGCTTCTGGATCGATGGTGTTGCTGGATATGAAGGCTTGCGACCTGCTGTTCCAAACCAGCGATCTTTGCTAAGAGTGCTTCATAACTTGGACCAGCTTTGTCAACCCTGGCTAATTCTATGTGCGGGTTCATCTCCACTATTTTATCGGCCATGGTTGCCAATTTTTCGAGACTTTCTTCACTGATCACCAGTATATTTTTGACAGCATCTGGCATCTTTTCGAACCAAATGGTCCTTAACACTTTTTCCGAAATTGAATTCTCGTCCCCCAGGGACTTCATCTTTCTTAACAGCTGGCTCGGCTTCAAATCTCCTAATTCTAATCCAGTTAGCAATTTTTTAATCTGTTTACCTTCACTCTCTTTGAAAGTTGCCAGAAGTCTATTTTTTGCGGCTTTATACTTTTCGGCTTCATTACTTCGCACTATATCGTAGATTTGCTCCACATACGTAGCTTCGAGTTGAGCCAGTAGATAGTTAAACTTAGTGCTTTCTTGCGTGATTCCGCTAATAGCGAATTGTGCTTCAATTTGGCAAAACCAAAGTTCGGGTTTGTCAACCCAAAACGGTGGAATTCTTATGCTAACCCGACACGCTTCAGAATTTGCAGTATCATCCGGCATTTTCACTGGACTAATTTACGCACGTGTGGCAAAAGTCAATTTTTAAACACGTGCATCACAATCAATGTTCTTAGATCGTCCGTGGGTCACCAAATGTTGGCGTCACTTCTTGCGTGTGATCTAATCTGACTCCATAGAAATAACCAATCAACTGCGTTTTAAGAGCAAGAAATAATTACTTCAATTTTATTCATTGCTAATCGATCTTATCCCCTACAACGTGCCTACAACTCGTTTCTTGTGTGCACAAAAAAACATTCAACATTGCTTACAGGTACGGTTTACAGATAACTCTGCTACAACGACTGAAATCGAGGATAAAAAATAACATTGACATTTACAAGTGCACAATTATACAATGTATATAAAATGAGCTTTAAAAAAGAATAAACAGATGAACATAAAATATACACGATAAAAATATTTTAATAGTATAGAAATTAGTTTAATAATTATTTGCGAAGAGAAACATTATTTTATCTCTTCCTTAATTACTCACTCTTAGACTGCATAGCGCTGTCATCTAGTGAGCTAAAAGGGAACTAATCTGCTTTTCGCAGTTGTTTTATTTACTGTGTGAGAGATCCTACAAATTCATTAAAATGGGAAATGTTGATTCGTCACAGTTATGTGTTGATTTCTCTAAGCTTTTCAAATCTCAGGCTAATCTTGAAATGTGGAAAAATGACCACTTCAATAGGGTTGTAGGCAGTTGGAATAGTTGACTGGAAGCGACTGTTACTTGCAGTGGGGTAAAAACTTTTAAGAAAGTTCTTGATGTTCATTGGGGACTGTTAAATTGACTAGGCTCAGCACAGCTGGGCCCTGTGCCTGTAGCTGGTCATCACATTTATATTTGTATTTTTGCTTAATTCTAATGCTCTGCCACACCTACAGGAGGGAACATAGAAAAGAAATGTTTTAAGCATGTAAACAGCCACCTCTATAACACTCTTTTTGCAGTTATGATTATCTGTTAGCTTTCTGTATTTGCAGCTAAAGTGCTGATGTATTTTAAAAGGCAGTCTGCTGTGCTTTGTGTTTAGCATTATTGTACGAATATTGCCAAGTATTGCCATTCTTTGTAATAAAATGTGGTAAAAAGAATAAGCAATATAAAGAAAGGAGAAATTGTCAAGAAATTATTCCAAAATCCAAACAATTGTTTAATGGTTACAATAGTTCCTTCACTAGTGTAGAGCTTTCAAGGCACACCTTCAAAGCTGGGAATCTAAAAAAAAACAGAATAACAGTTTGAAAATTTTTGTATTTATACTGTAATTTTTTGCTGTGCTGTCATATTCAGAGATTTGCTATTATGCATTGAAAGGTTTGCACTGATGAAGGCTGAAAAACAGCTATTAGTTTCTGGAGAATGTGTTTTACTTTTATTTACTTATATTGATTTTCAGTTTCATCATGAATAACTAACACTTCTAAAAAAATTCTGTAGAGAACATATTTTCAACTATTCATTTATTAATTAATATAATCATTATTCTTTTTGTCATCACAAAAGTATTTTTCACCAGGTTACAAAATTTTATTTGCTCTGATCTTACTTAATAAAATTTAAGTTTATTTTTATATATTCAATTTAATTAAGAATCCGAGCTTCATATATGTATCTATGTTAAAGTCAATAACTATTCAATGAAATATTCTATAAATTGTAAGAAATACTGAGACCATTTTGGCAGTCAAGCTGATATAAAACAATTATAGATGTAACTAGTAATTTTAGAATTATTTAACATGAAGACCAATGAATTCCTCCTATTTGGGCCACAAAGAGCTCAATTTTTAATGAATTAATCCAATTTTTTGAATGCAAAAAAGTAGACCTGTGAGTTTATTATTGATAAAACCCTCCTTTTTGAAATATGATTTTTTTAAGTTATAAAATCTAACTCTGAACTTCGAAATTGCTACTTTTGAATTATAGGTAGACACATTTCTGAACCCTTATATGACTGAAACATTCAAGTTTTGTCTGCAGACTTTTGGAACTGAAGCCTTGTGGTGACATTTGGCATCTTGCCAAGCTTCTGACCCTATGTAAAATCTCTGTACATTGTTACAAGATACAATTTCTTGATTCCAAAGAATCGTGTGCTACATAGAACATTATTTTCAATAGAGTACAGATTCTTCCCGTTATGGCTATAAAGCTAAACTGAAAGGGTTTAAATTTAATGAACTAGCTCATCGGACCGAAGGAGTTGGGTAACCAGTTCTTTCTGTGCGTTGGCAAGTGATAATGAGCAGGGGGGGGGGGGGGGTAGCTCCTTTGTTTTGTATAGAATACAATATGAAGAATTCATTCATTTGATGCATTATATCTTACTCAGTCAATCTGAGATCAGTGTGTGATACACATGTGAGGAAATGGAAATTTGTTCTTTCTGTAAAATATGTCATTTGAAGCTAACGCATGCTAGAGCATCATTTGGAAGAAAAAAAGAGTGCATCAGTAAAGTATTCATTTTAGAGTAGCATTCAGATGTTAATGTAACCTCGTCACTTACTTTTAATATTAGTTGGGTTAAACTGAAACCCTTGAATAGAGCCTTGAACCTGTTTGAATGCATTTGAATTTTTTTAAAGACATTCATCAACAAAAGAAATAATACAACAAAACTTCTCTTAGGTGGACAGTTTTTAATTCCCCGCCAGCAAAGCATCGAGTTAAAAAAAAAAAAAACCTTTTGTGGGAACCTCTCTATTTTGGACAAATATTTTTGTTCCACTGATGTCTGCCTTTTACTGTAAATTATGGAGTATATGAAGCTATTAAAAATATTCATTTTGCATACTTATGGTTTATATACACAATACATCATAAATAGATCAATCCAAATTATCAGGCTAAAAATTTTTATGAATGTTTAAGAAGTAACATTTTTATTTGCAGGATTTAGAACCAGACAACTCTCGGAATAATATACTTACTGTAGTTCAAGAATCGAAAGAACATTTGTTAGAGCTGAAGCAGCTATATAAACTGTTTATTGAAGAGCAAAAGCAAATGCCCAAGCAATCTGAGACTGTAAGCAAATTTCTGCATACTTATACAAACAAGCTGAATTGACAACTACTTACATGAAATTCGAAATTTTAGCGATTTATAATAATTATCTACAATCAGAACTGCAATTGTAAAATTTTCCCTTCCCAAAAGTCTGAATATTGACAATCTGTAATTTCAGACTTATACTGTAACATATATATTATCATGTAAATTTTCATTCTTATTGTACTAGTCATTCAGGATAAGTTTGAACCATGGGTGTTAACTTTGAACCACGTCATATTTTTTAATTTATTTGACTTAATTTAAAAATTAGGAGTAGAAAACTGATTTCATAGTCTATTTCGCCGAGTGCAGCACTCGACCTTCTAGTTTCTTTTTTTTAAGTCAAATATACTAAAAGATATAACGTGGTTCAAAGTTACTAACCATGGTTTAAAGTTACCCTAAATGAGTGTATTTCATACCAGTTAATATCAATTTAGAAAGTATACAAATCCCAGCTTCCTTTTTATTTTTAAGCATTAAGTTTTTTTTTCCTACATAAGCAAAAAAAGTGGTATTACCTTATGAAATGTTCAGTTTTGAATTTTCAGCCACGAAAATTTCAATAAATTATCACTATATAACCTAATTAAACCTATTTATGAACTTTCATTTTGGTATTGATTTGTTAATTTATTTGAGAATTATACTTTGTATGAGTGGGACATACTACAAAAATAAACATGGCTATTTTTTTTTACAGGACTTACAGTTTATGGAGCTTCAAAAGAAGTATGACAGTTGCATCAAAGAAAATGAAGCATTGAAATCTGAGCTTCGAACCATTAAAAATGCAAAGCTTGTGAGCCAGAATGAAGAAAGGTAATGTGTTTTCATTTTTGAAATTTACGTCAATGGCGTAATCATAATACCTTTTTGTGATTTATTCCTAATTATTAGTTTGTTTTTTTTAATTTCAAATAGCCAAAATTTTGGTTTTTAAATAACTATAATGTTTAATGTTTTTTTCTCTCCAGTTTTCATTCAAGTCCAGCAAATGTGAGATTTTCAAGGAATAAAGTAAGTTATACTTTATTTAGCATCCTCCTCTCCCTAAAAATGTTCCAAACTATTTTCTTGATAAACAAGTTCACAAGATTAGATGCTTAAAATAGCCATAGCTATGATAATTCTGTTCGTCTTTTAAGTAAATATTTTCTAAAATTTCTGTGACTAACTCTTAAATTTTGTTAAAGTGAATAGGACTTTAACTAAAATTGAAAAAGTTTCTTTCCGACATTTATGAATTTTTACAATGCTCTTCTATACATAATCCATTTCTGTACGTAGACTTCTAGGCTCTCTTTCTTTTTATTTCAATTTGATTTGTCCACTTTATTTATAAGAAAAAGTGAGTATCAATAATGAGTTTTTCTTTTCGTTTTCAATTTTACTTTATTGCTTCTTGCCCCCTCTTTTTTCTACTGATTTTACAGTTGATTTATCCCCCAACTTTTTTTTTTTTTTGCTAAGGTCCCTTCTTTGAAATGAGAATAGTATGCAGTTATGTTTCCAATTTTGCGTTACTTTTACTTATTCAAGATGGTTATTTATATTTTTTTACAAAGTAAAATTGCTATTTAGGCAGAGCATTTAAGCATAATTATGAGATTGAAAATACATTATACACAATCTTTTCATGCCAGTGTTTATTAAGTAATGTGTCTCTAACTATTGTTTCAATAATAAATAATGAGAGGAAAGGGGGGGGGGGAATCATTCTTGCAATGAGATTTAAAATTATAAAATAATTGTTCTGAATTTGAAAGTACTTTCAAGAGAATGTTAAAAAAAGGAAAGGATTTTGTTTTTTTTCTTGTAAATGTTGAGCATTTGATATTAATTATGTAAATGACAGTATTTACATACTCTATCATTAGGTGGATGCAGATGTAGAAAAGGATATTCAAAGGATCAAATATGAATATGAAATGAGAATAAAAGATTTAGAATATGAGTTAAGAGAAACAAAATCCAAGCTTCACTTCCAAGTAAGTACTGTTTCACTGTTAATTTCCTGATGAAAATAATCATTAAATGATAATTCTATGGGGAATACATTCATTTAAGGGGAAGTATTGCGTGAAGCATTTACATAACTACAGTCAGACTTTGATATAAGATCCCCCCCCCCCCCCCCGCATATAAGGTCACTTTTCTCAAGTCCCAACTGGTTGAATAGGGACTCTGTGTTTTGGATTATCGGATTTATGGCCAGGCCTTAAATGCAATGCCGTAATCACTTATAAGGTCACTTTTGCTCAACTGTCTTTGGGTGATTTCAGAGCATTTCAGTGCCACACTCAAAGCCAATTCCAAGAATTTTCAATATAATATGATCTTTTATCGGGGGGGAAAAAAGTTTCCCCTTAATGTAGGGGAGAGCCTTTTTACCAAGCCCTTCATCCCCTAAAATTCTAAGGAAAAGAAAAGAGTTCGCTCAAACGGTGCAGCCAACAAACATGGCTTGAGCGATTGAGAAAGATATTTTACTACTCTTAAATTTAAAAGAGAGTTTTAGTTTTCCCTTTGGCACTAATAGTTTGTCACTATCTATTTCACCCCTCGAGGAAAGAGGCCAGTCTACAGAGGAGCACAAAGATAGAAAGGGGCTGGTTTTTTTTGATGGGGGGGGGGGGGGGGTCCCGTTGTTTCTCCATCATGTGCCCATCGGAATCACGTACCTGGTTACTGACCAGCAAGTTGAGGGAAAGGGTATTTCATTCCAAACATTTTTTGCGCGCTTGTCTTAATACCAACGAAAGGATAAACTTTTTCTCTATCAGAAAAACAGAAATTCTTCGAAAACTTTGAAAAATCTAATGTATCTGAAACGTTTTGCTAAAGACATCCAAATAAATATTTTTTAAACAATTATTTCAAAACTGCATTAAAAATTGTAACCTAATAAGCTGATATTTTTCAACATTTTGAATTTTACAAATAATTATGGCTTAGCTATATCCTACACATACACTGAGTGGCCAAAAAAAAATCGCGACATCAATTAACATATTCAAATTGTGAAAGAGGAAAGAAAGATGACGTATTCAGAAAATTTGCATATGTTAGCCCTCACGACTACCTTTAAATAGTGAAGAAGCAGTGTGCAACGAATTATTTGAAAGCAATCATGTCTAGAGAAGTTACATGCGGTCGCGGAAAAGACGTTTCGGAGTTCAAGAAGGGCCAAATCATTGGGCTACGCCAAGGGCTGAAATCCTGCAAGGAGATTGCTGAAATTACCGGCGTCGGATCGCGAACTGTCCAGCGTATTATTAAAATGTAGAAAGAGCTGGGTGAAGAAACATCCTCGCGGAAAATGTGTGATCGAAAAACGATCCTCAACAACCGTGACCGAAGATCACAAATGATTAGTGAAATGTAATCTTAAAAAAAACAACCCTACAACTTACAAAAAGACTTCAATACGGCAAAACCATTTCCACTCGTACAATGAGACGAGAACTCCGAGGAATGAGCCTAAACAGTTGTGTTGAAACAAGAAAGCCTTTAGTTACTGAGACTAATTGGAAAAAGAGACTCCAATTTGCAAGGGAGCATAAAAGTTGGACTCCTGAGCAATGGCGGAAGATTATGTGGTCCGACGAAAGCCGATTTACTCTATTCCAACATGATGCTCGCATCAGAGTTAGAAGGGAAGCGCATGAAGCATTGGATCCATCATGTACCGTACCCACTGTTCAAGCCTCTGGAGGAAGTGTTATGATCTGGGGATGCTTCTGCTATTCTGGGCTAGGTTCAGCAACATTGTGCAGTAATAAAATAAATGTCTACAGATTGTCTGAGTTTACTGAGTGATCATCTTATCCCTTCAATGCATTACTTTTTTCCAGAAGGTGATGGCGTTTTTCAGGTTGACAATGCTCGGATTCATCGAGCTCGCATTGTCAATAACTGGTTCCAAGAGCATGATGATTCATTCGAGTGCTTGACCTGGCCTCCCCAAAGCCCTGACCTCAATCCCATTGAGAATCTGTGGGATGTCATCGAGAGGTCTTTGAGAAGTAACTCAACTCTCCCTTCTTCACTGGACGATCTCGCAGAAAAATTGATGTTATTGTGGCCAAAAATAAGTGTGCAGAAGTTGCACGATTTTCAATGTCAAAGCAAATGCAAGCTGTCATTCGTGCCAAAGGTGGTCCTACTAAATATTAGTGCCTGCGACTTTTTTTTTGGCCACTCAGTGTACTTATTGCAAAATGCGTAAGAATCGGTTATAAGGGTGTTTTCACACCAAAGTGACAATAACAAAAACTTGTCTTTTCTCATCTGTGCAATTACAGAGCATATTTTCGAAGGCGAAATATGTGTTTTGCTTTTGTAGATGAGAAAAGACAAGTTTATTTGTCTTTGTCGCCTTGGTTGTGAAAACGCCCTAAGGTCACTTTTGTAAAGTCCCCAGGGGCGACATTACATCAAGGTCCATCTGTATATCGCTCGTAATGAAAATAATTAATATGAATACTTTGTATAAACACAATAATACAGGTCAAGAAATAAAAATTAAACTTGGATGAACTGTGCAGGAAAACAAAAATAAATCAAACATATTCCAAAATATTGCTGTAAATAAACTTCCATATTAAACAGATGCTGGACGAAAGTCTTTAATGTGTGATCAGTGCACTTGATGAATTAAGAGTAAATAACTCTCACTAAGAAACCGACAAAGCTCATAGTTTTTGGCTGTTGCTTTTTTTTTGGTGGGGTGTACTTGCTAGTAGCCCGTACTTTGCCAAAAATCACCAAGCCGTTTAAAATTTCAATTCTTTTGCATTTTGGGAAAATTTTAATTATTTTGAAATTGGAAAGTATTTTATGATTTTATTAATTTTTTTAACTTTATTTTCTTTATTATTGGCAGTTATTTTTTGAGAATATTAAATTTTGAACAAATAATGTTAATTGCTTAATTTTCATTTATTTAAAAAATAAAATACATTCGTACTTGTTTATAGCAAAATGTGTTATATAGCAAATTTACAGTTATAACGTAATAATTTCAATTCCCCCTTGTTTTATCGTGCACTATTCGTTATTTTTTTTCAACAAAATTTTCATTGGGTCCCTTTGACTTCATTTTAAACGGGTATAACTGATTGTATTTTTATGAATTTAAAGAAATTTTTTTCTATTTGAAGCAATTTAAATTATATGTTAAAACTTGTACATTAAATATATGTTTCTTAAAAAACAAAGGGGAAAAAAGAGGAAGGGTGTAAAATAAGTAACAAAATGAAAATAAGATGAAAATGATTCAGACTTTTTCTAAAACATGTCAGTTAGCATGATTTACTTTGCAAAAAAAAAAAAACTGCTTGCTATTCAGAGTTCAATTCATTTAAATCCTGCTATTATTTCAATTTTTATGAAAGTTGCAAGTTATTTTCGAACTTGCTATTTTCAAATGGCTTATTTAATTTTTATTTAAATGACTTATTCTGTTTTTATGAACTGTGACTTTAGTTAGAAATAAATTACTGATTATAATAATTATTTTTGTGGAAGAGCACTTAATTGTTTGGTTTATTTGTTAATTTTTTAAAAGCAAAAATGTATATATTTTTAAATGGCTATTAAAAAGGTAGCTTAATGATTTGCTATTTACTAGTAATGTACCGAAGAATTTTAATTTAGAGGTTTTGCTTCATTGGTGCAAATTTAACATATCGTAATTATTATTTTTAATAATGCAATGTTATTAAATAAAAATGATGTAATCATGGCATAAGGCCAAAACATCCTGTGGGTTTATTCTAAAACTACCCTTTTTTGGTTGGGCCATTGGTTATGTTTTCTTGGACATTTTGTAAGAATTAGACAACATTATTGCCAATTTAATTATCAATTTCTTGGAATTATATTAGGTGAAATTTATATATTTTTATTCTGACATTTCTCATGTAACTATCCATATATTTGCACTATTATGTAAATTACTTATTAATTGCAAATTCTATTCATAAATCACCAATAGTTGTTTGGATATTAGTGTCTTGAAAGGCATAAGTTTTGTTAGGTAAATGAAGTAATAGGATCAAAAGTTCATTTTATTATTTTATTTGAAAACATAACAACGTGCATACACAACGTGCATACGAGGCAACGACCATCTTAACAGCACATGGTTGAAGAGACAAGTGTTGCCAACGGTAAAGATAGAAGTATATATACAAACTAATACGCCTCCTTACTTTTATCTTTACCAATTACAAACAATACAACAATATGAAATAATTACGGTTAACGTCTAGAACAAAACAATTATTTCAGACTCAAAAACCCAAAATTAAAAAAAAATGTAATATAGCATACTCATTTCAGTCATAAACAAAATTTATATCAATTTCAACATTTCTTTAAATTTACTGAACTTAATGTTGCCTAGTGGCTTAGTAAAAATATCAGCAATGTTTGAGTCTGAATCTACCTTGACGATTTCAATAAGTCCAGCTTTAACACTTTCATGAACATAATGATATTGTACCTCTATATGTTTAGAATTTTTTGTAAAATTACCATATTTAGCTATAGCAAGAGCTCCAGAATTATCTTCATACATTTTAATAGGTTGTACAATTTCAATAAAAACATCATTTACAACATTTCTTAAGAAGCTTACTTCAGTTATAGCTTCAGATAATGCAATATATTCAGCAAAGGTAGATGATTTTGTTACACAATTTTGTTTTTTAGATTTCCAATAAATGGGGTTCCCAAACAATTCAATCACAAATCCGGTGGTTGATTTCCCATCTACAATATCTCCTGCCCAGTCGGCATCAACATAACCACTCATAATGTCGGCTTTATTACTTTGGTTATAAGTTAGTTTAAGATCTCTAGTTAAATATAGATATTTTAAGACTCGCAAAGCATATTTAAAATGTGTTTCATCATAGCAATTTTGAAATCTACTTAGGTAACTAACACTAAAAGATATCTCAGGTCTAGTTACATGACTTATATACAATAATGCTCCAATTAAATTTCTGTACTTTACATTTTCATTCAAATCTGACTTGTTAAGTTTAAGATTTGGTTCCATAGGTGTGCTGTAAAGTTTAGAATTTTCTATGTTATATAATTTTGCTAAGGACTCAATGTAACTCTTTTGACTTAACGATAAGGTGTTTGATTTTTCATACATGTAATGAATTTCAATTCCAATATAATTTTTGACTTGATGCAACACACTTTTGCCAATTTACTATAGTCATCAATGAAAGTTACAAAGTATTTTTCACCATTACATCCAGTTGTTCTATGAGGCCCATTTACATCTGTGTGAACAATTTCAAGTATATCTTCTGCTCTTTTTCTATTATTTTTAAAGGGTAAATTATGCATCTTGTTTTCAATACATATAGCACACTTCATATATTCTGATTCTAATTCTTGAGGTATTCCATCTAGTAATTGATTTTTACACATAATATCCAAATATTTAAAATTTACATGTCCAAATGTGCGATGCAGTTTTTCTTTAACTGTTAATGTTTTCTTAGTCATATTTGCTTGTATATTCTTATTTGAAACATAACTGGTCACTTTATATAATCTTTCATCTTTTTTTGCTATTGCTAACAATGTGCCATCAAATTCATAAATTTTTGAATACTGTCCTTTAGATATTATTTTATGATTATCAGTAATCTTGGAATAGCTCAATAAATTTGCTTTCATTTCTTTAACATAAAAAACATTTTTCAAAGTTACTATGGACTTGGTATTATATACAGGAAAAGAGACTACAATATTACCAACCTTTGTTGCTTCCAACAATCTTCCATCACCTACTTTAACTTTTATAGGATCCTTCAATGTCACTTCCTTATCAAAATAACTATCATTATTTATAATATGATCGGTGCACCCACTGTCCAGCAACCAATTTATTTCATTTTTATTAGCCAACGAATTTTCATTTGCGCTTGACATGTTGCTCTCAATAGTTGTAGCGTGGAAACTTTTTCCTGGCTGGTTGTTGTTTGCTGTGTAGTTGCTCACTCCTCGTCCGCGATGTTTATTGAAACCGCGACTATTTTGCTGACTTGGAAAACTTCGACCACGATAATTTGATTGACCACGGCCATTCCAACAGTTCCTTTTTATGTGGCCAGATTTGCCACAATTAAAACAAATAGTTCCTTGTGGCCCCGATTTGTTTGTTTCAATTTTAAATGCATTCGATTTTTCAAGCGATGCACTAGCACTATCATCTCCATCGTTGTTTCTTTCTTCTAGCGATTTTGCCTTGAGTTTGTTCTTCAGGTAATCAACAGTTCTATCTTTTTCCAGCAGAACATCTATTAAATCTCCGATGTGGCTGTAATGTGAGGGTAACGCTGTTAACATGTAATTTAGCTTTTCTTGTTCCGTTACTGTTGCTCCGGCTTGTTTTAGGTCGTTCGCGCACTTTTCGAATTCGTCGAAGAACAAAGATAGATCTGGATAGTTCTTCAATTTTACACTTTCCAAATTGTTTCTACACACAATCTGCAGTGAAGTAGAGGTTTTCAAATACATGGCATCAAACTTGACCATTATGTCGAAAGCCGACTCGCATTCGTGAATATATTCTAGTTGTTTATTCGTTATTGCTCCGTAAATATAGTTCGTTGCCTGAACATCTCTTTCTTCCCATTTGTCTCGATCATCAGATGTGTCAATTTTTCGTTGCACCACTTCTTTGCACTTTTTAAATTGAAGAAATTTCATTAAACGTATTTTCCAGTTAAAATACTCTGATCCATCAAAAAGCGGTATCCCGATATCGCTACTTCTTGCTGAAGCCATTCTTACTTTTTGCCGTTGAGCAATTTACAAAAAAATCATCAAATCATACCTTTCCAACAACCACAGCGATCTGATACCATGTTAGGTAATTGAAGTAATAGGGTCAAAAGTTCATTTTAGTATTTTATTTGAAAACATAACAACGTGCATACGAGGCAACGACCATCTTAACAGCACATGGTTGAAGGGACAAGTGTTGCCAACGGTATACAAACTAATAAGTTTCACTGTATAATTGTAATCCAAATGAATGTTTGAAATATAGTGATCTTTTCTTTAGGAGACACAAAATAGGAAGTTACATTCTGTTGAAGAAGAACTGAAGTCAAATAATCAAGCACTTTTAGCTTTAGAACAGAGAAAAGCAGAAGTTAGTATCATTTTACTTCTTTTTTTTATTTGGGTTAGTTTGAATGCAGGGGTCAATGCCAGCACTTTTCTTTCGCAGGGTCCTAATTTTGTTAATTTTACAAAGATTTTTGTGATAAATCAAATAATTTTGTGAAAATTCTCAATTTGAACATAGAGCGATAAAAATTTCCATGATTATTTGGCACTTATTTGATGCATAGTTCAGCAAAAAGAGATAGTTTGAGATTTTGTGAAGAATCCGAAAACGAACTTGAATTTCCTCTCAAGCGACCCCTGGTTTATTGGTGCAAGGGTCTCCATAGGCTATGTTGGGCCATACATTTTCTGAGCTTACTAACGATAATAAATATACTTTAAAGGGTAAAAAAGCCTCATTTACTCATTTGGATATTCAAAAGTAAGCAAATGTTAAATAAAATGGTAAAAACAGGTAAAAATTAAAGGACAAGCAAATGCTCAAATAAGATTTGTGGCACCTGTCTCTTTTCTTGAATGTGTGAGAAGAATAGGAATAAAGTCATGGAGCTGTGAAGCATTTGGGAAAGAATCTGGCTACTGAAACACTAAAAATGCTGAGGCAGTTTATTATTTTTTTTAAATTAAAAATGATTTAATGTTGTTATTACTGTCAACTATCGGCCATCCTTACAACGTACAATACATCTCTATGGCATTGTAAATTTAACTTAAATATATGAGATTTTTATTGCTACCTTCTAATGTTTATCAAATATGAAAAAATTCACATGCTGAAAAAACACAAATGTGATTTATTTGTATTGATTTTAGTTACATTTTTTGATGTTATTTATTGAAAAGTATGGAATGAATTATTTTACTTATTATTATTATTATTATTGAAAGAGAAAATAAAATTTGAAATCATTCTTTTAATCTAAACTTGGCATGAAAAAGTGATGTGGGCTCTGTTTTTAATTAAGAAATACACAAATAAAAGCAATCAAGTGGGAACATATAAGGTAATTGTAATTAAGTGTATCATTGCAAGGTCCTAGGTTTCTAAATATTTCATAAATCCTGTTCTTTCTCTTTTCTGAAAGCATGAATAAATTATAAAGACGCACTATTTTTATCTTTTAACCAAAAGCAATTGTGATAACTAAGCCCTGGAATTTGATGACCTAAAAAGTCCCTTAAAATTCTCTAAAAACAAACCAAAAGGGACCCAGAAATGCCATTAAAATTAAGAAAATGCACTTAAGATCCGAGGTCAAAATTCCATTAAAGCATTTGAAATGTTTGTTTTTTGAAAAAAGTATTATAGCAACATCATTAAATGACTTTCTAAAATAAATAAATAAAATAAAAAATAAAAACATTGCCGCCAATAACTGGTAAATGTGTCTTGATAACTTTACTGTCTTAAATGAGAGAACTCAATTTCTCTGAATAACTAAATGTTGTTGCACATTATCATGAACCATATACGAAAGTAAGGTTTTATATCTTGGAAAACTTCTTTCAGCGCAGACATAGCTTGGGCAAATTTAAAATAAATAGGATATCTTGCGGAGCAATTTTCTTCAAACTCACACACTGTACCTTCTCCAATTAAAACACCAGCATTTTTTTTTTTCAACGTCAAAACTACTTTGTTTTCTTCAATTTATCTTCGTTCAGTTTTGTGTAGTAAATTTAAAATTCTACCCTTCACCAACCTTTTTACATGTTTTGTAAAATTGAATGAATGAATCGAACTAAATTTTAATCAGGAAATTGAAAGTAAAAAAAGCTAAATCATAGAAAAATACTTAAAAATCGTCGAAAAATGCATTATCAACTTCCGGGGCCTAGTGATAACCTTTACGCATAAATATGATTTAACTATAAACAACATCAATTATTAATTGCAGTTCATTTCTGAAAATTTTTTATGAAAGTAAATTCCTTGATGTATTTCTTTTGTTCAGGAACATGACCGACTGCAAAGCAAAATTAAGGAATTGCAAGAATCGCTTGACAGTATTACTGCAGATTATACAAGTTTGCAGCTTTATACACAGCAGATTAAGTCATCTTGTTTTAACGTGTTTGGATTTTCTTGACAGTTTCAGTATTTTATAAAATTTTTGTATATTGTTGTACAAATATAGTCAACCCATACTTAAAATAAATAATATTTTTAACTCTTTATTTGCAGTTTTATGTAAGTATATAATATACTAGGCACCAAAATCTTGTATTTAAGTTTTAATGTATTGTAGTCGGGTCTTTCTTAGCGTATTTCTGATAAAGAAAAGTTTTGATAGTTTTCATTCATTGAATTTTCGTTAGAATATGGGCTTAAGTGTTGCACGGTAAAATATAACTCAAATTCAAAAAGAACCATCCTTTATTATCACAAAAATTCCAGTACACACAATACAACCATGTCCTTTCTTGTATGATGCAGTATTTTGTACATTTTTTTATTACAGCTGTGAAGAAAGGTGTTTTCAAATTTCAATTGTTCTGATTCTTCAATATCACAGGTAAATTTTGAGTGCTGAAAAAAAAATGTAATTGGAGTTTTAAAAATGAATTGAAAAGTGCTCTGTGTCCATGATTGTTACATACAATGATTTGCAATTAGTTGTTATTTGTTTCTACTCTAGTGCACTTTTCAGTTTGATGAGAGCTTTATGTAGAGCTGGTGGGGGCAGGAGTTGGTGTACTAATCTTGATGTCACAGATCTGTAAAAGAAAACAAATAATGTTAATCCAATTTTCACTTTGAAATTTTGATTTACTCAAAGTTTTCCTATTGTTTTTGAATTGTACTAAAACCTTGATTTATAGTTTCCCCATCTATCATTTTTTAATGCATTGTGCTGACCTGTATGCAGTGTATTATTCAAAATTCACGATAGAATGTGGAACAATAGAGTTTTTACTGTACTATATTAACATTGTTGGGTGCAAAGCCATATTCAGAAGGAACTTCCCCTTCTGAAAATGGAAGGAACCCCCCCCCCCCCCCCACAAAAAAAAAAAAAAAATGCCGAAATTTTTCACAATGTAGCACACAGGGCTCAAAAACTATTATGCCCGGGGCACGTAAAAATTCCGATCAGGCCTGAAGCTTCTACTTTTACATGCCCCGCAGGACACGTAAATGTTTAATCAGATATATCTTCCCATAACTTTATTATTTTTTATTTTATTGAAAAATCACTGCATACTTACAGGAGGTCAAAATTGACATGTTGACAGACATGCATGTCAACAACAAAATTGGTATACAATTTAAATGTTGCAAAGTTTGACTTGTAGCAACATATTGTGTAATATTTTATTTGTAACGTAATTTTTTAAATGATTTAACGTTAAAATAATTCTCAATTCAGATGTGAAGCTGTTAATGTAATTTTTTGTTTGATTAATACTATACGACAAATTTAAACCTTTTTATTAATGTGCAATATTATAACTTCTGGGCATGTATTTTTTAAACAAACATCCCTGATAGGGCATGTACAATTTTTAAGACTTTTCGTGCCCTGGTAGCTGCATATATTCCTCCCAGACACTTTCCTTAACGTAAGTGTGTGGATATGCCCACACGCATCGGGGAAAGGTTTCACGTTTACGTTGTACCTCACGACTTACTTTTAGGTGATTAAAATGACACCTAGTCGTTAGTACTAGCATATTTCTCTAATGGAAGATACACCATTGAACCCAAAATCTGTTTTTCCAATTTAGACCTTTTTCGTTTTCTTTTTGTCGGGATAACACAAAGTATCCACAAATTTAAAAACAATACTGCTCTTGTTAATAGAGTTATAAACAAGAGAAGTATTAAGTGTAATAGTTTTGTAAAAACAGATTTAAAAACTTTGTATTACAATATAAAAAGTACAAATTTATAAAAGATAAAACATGCAGACGAGGCTGGTACATGAACAGCTTGGAAAAGTAAAAGTAGAATACCCAAACGGGAAAGTAAACTAATGAACCTGAGCAGACAAAAAATAAATATTTTTTAAAAATGTAGTAGTGTTAATACAAAACTTACTAAATTTAATTACTATTACTAATATCTGTAACATTTCTCTATTAAGAATTGATAAAATTATGCAATTCATGTCAAACTTCTGATTGCTTTCCTCCAAAAGAAAATTAGACTTGATAGTTTTTTAATGATATAAAAAATTAAATATTAGTGTTAACACAGTTAAGAAGAAAAATGAATAGTTTTAAATTCATACTATAAAAAACATATTAATTGTATAATAGCTAAACAAAGAAAAACGCTAACCTTTGTGATGTGGAAGTCCATACAAGCTTGGTAAAGTTGCACTTGAGGGATGTTCTGGTCTGGGAAATTTTCTTTCTGTAATTGAAAAAAAACAAGTGTCAACACATGTCCCTAGAATGACATTTTTAACACCAACACTGAAAAAAATCTCAATTCAATGACTGAATTCTAGAAAACAGAACAAATTATAACGCCCTTCTTAAAAGTTAGTCTTTTCAAAGCTAAACTACATACATGTAATATATTGAAATTACTTCAAATGACTTGCATAAACTTTACAATTTCATATAATTGTGCTTTGTTTTAAATGAATTTTCATTTTATCTACCAAAATTATTATTTTCATTATCTCTGAGCCGCAGTTGCTGATAAATATTAATCTGAAGCAATAGCTTATAAATTCTTTGCTCAATGTTCTGAAATTGCTTGTGTAAAATAAAATTAAACAATTAGGGTAGGAACTTTGGGCATAAAGCACATTAATAAGCACATTATATAATGTAGTAATGTGTTTTTTTTTCTTTTCATTAATACACAAGCAAGAATTTTGTAATTTAAAATTCGTACAAGTTAAAATTTCGCATACTGCAAACTTGGTTTTTTTGTAAGCAAATTTTATAAAGGCAGCATGGGATCCAAATAAATGTTGTATTTCAAAGACAAGTAGGTACAATTACTAAAGGGATAAATTGGCAATTATGTTAAATACCTACACATTCTCGGCAATCCTCAAAAAATTCTATCGTAGTCATAGAAAAGGTAAATATTTTAACCAATTATGTAACAAATTATTTAAGCATATTTTTTAAAGTTAAAAAAAGATTGTTAAAAAAACTTACTGCTTCAGAGCTGCATTCTTCATGTTTCTTCAGAATTTCGGCTCCAGGCTGTTTAGAAAGAATAATATTATATTTTGTTTCTGTTAAAAGGAGCAAAATATGACAGTAAATGACAAGCTTTTGCACTAAGACCTAAAATGCTTTTCATATTGTGGATAATCTACTCTACCAACAGCATCACAATTATTACCTTTATCTTATCCCCCTACTTATCAATGACATAACTAGATAAGAATATTCTCTGGCCAGAAATAAGTCATGGCTCAAGACCAGTAACAATATACAGTATAATTTTGATTTAATGATTTCTTCAGATTAGCAATAAATTTGAAAAGTTCCTGATTGAGTTGAAAAATGTCATTTATCCCCCATTTAATGATGGTATACAGCGGTCCATAGACGATCTTTGAAGCAGCGTTTCACTGTAGACTCGGACTTCCATTGTACATAGGGTAGAAACTGTTTGTGCTCTGTTCTCTTTCATTTTGACAGCCTGAAGGCAACCCTAGGGATGCATTCATATCATTGGCAACAGCAGCATTAGTTTGATAAGTGTGGCATCGAAAGTTATCGAATTAACAGCGAGGATTATCTGTTTCGAATAACATAATACTGCATTGTGCAAATCACGGTCTTCTGGGGGAAAGCATCTTTTACCAACATAACAAATGTCTTATCAGTTAACACTTGGACGTGGTTAAAAAACTACGTAGGAGCAATGATGTATGGAATACTTACAGCACTGTCGCCATGGCAGACAATACATTGATAGAAAATTAGTTACATAACAATCTAACTACTTGTATTTAAAATATACAAATAATACACTCTCAATTACTAGGAAAAATATGTTAGCAAATTTATGAATATCAGGTTTAAAACTATCGGGGTAGAGCAGTTTTTCAATTGTGATTAGGGATGTGATGTAACGTGTTTTGCAAGAATGAAATAAGTGCAGAAGTATGTTTTTGCCGACTATGTTCCTTTATGCTACAAAATAATTTGTGTGAATAAATAAATACATACGTTTCGTTAGTGTTGTCTAATCATAATTTTCAATTATGTACAAAACTAGAATGATTCAGGAAAGTATATTATTATTATTATATGAAGCATCCAAGAGATTCAGTTCAATATCTAGCGATCAAAGTTTTAGCAAATATATTGCAGATTTAATATTTCAATCATTAACACTAGATTTACCAGGCCGTTTTCAACCATTTCCAAACTTTCTTTTTATATCGTTGCTACTAATTATAATAAAACTTTCAGTCACATTCACTTGTCTTACTTATCGTGTATTAGGAAAAGCCGATGCAATTGAAAGTTGCACTATAATCAGTATAACAAATGATGCAAAATGCTAGCTTCTAAACAGTCAAAATGGCTGGTCTGGTAAATCTAGTGTTAAATATGTTTCTTCTATGAGAAAAATCTCAAAAATACGGATAAGAAAACAAAATCTGTACAGCAGGCTTCACGGGCAACAGTAGTGCAGTTGCAAAAAAAGTGAGTTTTACAAGAAAGCATGAGTCTTTAATTTGAAATTTGTTGGAGCACAACATAGTAAATACGTCACAGTATAAAGTTATATTTGTTGTCATTTATAAAAAGCAACATGCAGAACGAATTTTTAAATTCCATGCAATAATTTTAAAACAGTAAGTAAAAAGTTTAACATAGAGAGCTAATACAGCCAAAGTATATAAGTTAAAAATATCCTAAGCAAACAAAAATGGGTCCAGCTCGTAGCAATGTTTTTTAAAGCTGGTTTTATGCTTTTCGTTCAACACCAGCAAACATGAATATATCACTTCATATTATTGCAAAGATTTTTTTAATTCCTACCATAGATTTTACTTTACTTGTTTGCTTAAAAAAACTTACCGTCAAGTGTTTGTTTTCAATTTCCTTTCTTGCTCTGGCATAGTTATATTTGTTGTCAGCACCGAACTGAAATATAAATAAAATCAAGTGTCATATAGATACCTATTATTACAACTCCATGAAAACATTTTAATAATTAAACATTGAATGCTGTCAACTTACCCATCCTTCAGTTTTTAAGGCACAGGTGGTGATTTTTTCTCTGTGAGCATCGATTTGTTCCTGTAAAAAGTACAAAAGAATTTACTTCAAGCAGAAAAAATAATTTTGATCTCTCTACTCGAAAACTATAAATACATCTATTGAAATGATTATTTTAAGAGTTTCATTCTAAATGTCTGTTTACCAATAATTGATCGATGAATCTTTAGTTTTGATTAGTTATCACAAAACAATTTAATAAAATTATGGAAACACAATATTTGATTAGCAGTCAGTACTTAACAAACATTTTTCTTTTTTTTTTGGTTTAATTAAGGAAGTTAAGTTCTGCTTTGAGTAAAGACAAATGCTTAAAAAGTCATTTTGCATTTTATCGGAAAACTTTCAGGAGCGCCGACTCCAGGGGTGCAGCCCCCTGCTCAAATAGCCCCCAAAATGTTTGTGGGAGTACTGGGATACTTTTCTCTTGCATTTTTCAGAAGTTTTTTGTAGATTTTTTGATTGCTCATTCATTTATTGTAGTAGAAAAAAAAAAGTTCCAAATTTAATGCTAGTTGTTGTTTTTCATCAAGTATTTATTGTTTTAAAGAATGAATAAGCACATTTCCACTATTTTCAAAATCCTGCTCATTTAATTAACTATCATTATTACTGCATAAATATAGGAATATACATATACTTTTTTTCCATCCGAAGCCAGTACTGACGCATTTAATAAAATCATAGGAATATTATTATTTGAACATTTTAGAATGATCAAAATCAACCAATTAATTAGAGCATTAATAATTATTTGCTATTGGTAATTAATAATTAAATGGTAATTAATAATCAATCATAATTTTTGGTAATTTAATTGGAGAATTAATTAATTTAAAAATTACTGATCTAAAAAGCCCCTAAGGTGTTGAAATAGAAACATTTCATGTTTTTTTTTAATCTTCACACAGCTTAAATAATCTGAGCTGCTCTTAATTTATGTGGCAATGATATGGAAAAAATCTTTATGCATGAGAGGGTAACGCCACATTTTATCATGAAAATAAATTTTAATAATTCTATATCTTAATTTTGGCTTACCAGTGAATAAATTAAAAGCTTGAATTTCACTTGATCAACCTATTTACATATTTTAATCTAGCATTCTTATCTCTTGTACCATTATATAAGACGTATTGCAAAGGTAGGGAAAACTGCTTTTATTTCAAAGCACGTTTACATGGTCAGTCATTTAGAAAACGGTTTCTCAAAACCTTAAGTCCCTTTTTTATATTTTGATATGAAATATCGCAAAAGATTTATTCTTAGCAGTTAAAATAATTCATCCTATCTTCTGATAGAACTGCAGATTGTCATCTTTCATTTCTAATTTTAATATTTTGACCTTGGCCTAGTCTAGCAGAAAGCCTTGCCCTTCATATTTAATAAATTAATTCGAAAAAGAAGCCTTTTTTTTCTCTAGCTCCTTTCCCCAGACATTGCTTAAAATGCTACTCCTGGTCTCAAGGAATGCAAATGGCCTTCAATTTTCTTCCACAAATTTTCGCCATTTCTTTTTTCTGACATAAAAGTGGATAGTCTTTGAGAAAGTTATTAATAAGAGTTCATTTTATTTTATTTAAACACTAATGAAATCGAGCTCAAGAAAGAGAGGAAAAACAAGTTCAAATTTATTAGACAGTTAGGAGATCACAGAAATTTAAATATTTAACTTACTTGAGTGACGCTGTCGCCTTCTGCAGGTGGTGGGTTCTTTTCCAAACACTGTTGGATTATATCTCCTTTAGATCTCTAAAAAAGAAAACGGATATTTTTATCCCCTGATTTGTTTTTAAAGTCTCTCCAAACTTGATGATGCGATTAAGTCTAATTTCGATGCTTTGCGATTTTCGTAAATTTTAACAGAATAAATAATTATTTTAAATATTAAAGCATAACAGAAAGTACACAACATAATCATTATATACTTTTTTGATTAAATTAATAAATCCTTAAGAAAAGCATTAATTTTCTTAATTTTTCTGGACTTAATTACCTTGACTTCTGAGCGACTCATACATTAGCATTCTTTACAAAAAAATTTTTTTTTTTGAAGGCCTGCTGTAATTTTTGTCAGGAAATACACAATTCATCATGGAAATACAATGTATTCTACGTGTAAAACTTGGACTTTAATTGCTCTAATTGCTCTACCCCACCAGCCTGTGTATCAAGAAATTAGCATAGAACTCATTCAGTAATTTAAAATACAAGATATAAATTTGAGTCTGAGCGAATAATACGAAATCTCTGTAACTTTCTATCAATTAGTATAAATATTGATCAATTCTCTAAAAATCTGAGCCAAGAAAAAAGTTAAAAGCTCTCATGTTTCAAAAATTCGATAATATATCGTAATTTTTATACGACATATTGTTTCACCATTGTCTTTCAAAATTTCTGTATAAGCCGCAAAATAAACAAAGAAATTGAAAGTATCTATTAATGCAACAATTATAATATTCCTAAAAAATAGCGCAATTATTGATAGAGATATTGTAGATAAAAAAAAAAAAAAAAGAATTTAATTCTATTAAAAAATAATTGCAGAATATTTCTTCTCGAATTTTTAAGCAGCATGTGGAAAAGTAAGCAACGCTGCGCGCGTTTTTTTTTTTTTTTTTTTAAAAGCCCTGGGTTGATTCCATCATTGCGGTTAATCAGTAGTTTTTCAATTTTAAAAATTTTAGTTGAAAAAGGAACGAAAGATATTTTGGCAGTAGGCATTAAATTAATGGTATTAGGATAGGCAATATCGGATATATAGGAATAGCATTAAATTAATGCCATTCCTATAATATAATTTAGTTATATTTTCATAAAATTGTAGATATATTCAATAGTTTCTCATGATTTAAAATGTAACATGGCTCACCTGTTCTTCTAGTGTAGGCTCTAGTTGAGGGCATTTACCCCAGTTCACTTCCTAAAAGACAAAGATATCAATATAAATATTTTTTAAGTTACCTTTTGCATCTATTACAGGAAAAAATAACACCAAAATTGGCACATAATTAATTGTCCTTATTCTAATGCGAAATTTTTGAATTTCTCTATTATTAATATCAGTCCGAGTCGGTATGTCTATGTATGGATATATAATAAAGGATTTCAATGACGTGTTGTAATTAAGCTCGCGCAGTGCCGGGCGTACAACGGTTACCGGACGCCCAAGAAAAAAAAGGAACTACTTTTTAGGAGCATTGTACTAGATGAATCTATGATCTTTAGGGACTGTTGCTCTTATTTAGGCTCGCGCGAATGCCATTGCTTAGCATAAATCGTTTTGCAAAAAAAGAAACAAAAGACACGACTTTTTGGGAGTAGTATCCTTAGGATTCAAGAGACTTTTGACCTTACATGTACTTCTTAGAAATTTTACATGGACTATTAGCGTTATTTCAGAATTGTTCTCTTTATTTGTTTAGCCTGTGCAACGCCGGACAGCACGCCTAGTTATACATATTACATTCTGTTAAACGTGTTCAAGTTTCGCAATACTGTTTGCAAGTGTTTCTTTTGATATAGAAAATGGTCTGTAGGTGCTTGAAAATAGAGACCCCCCCCCCCATATATATATATGTAACAATTTTTTAATGTAAATCAAATACTTTAAATACTCATATTATGATGTTTAGGGAATTGAAGGATGTAATTCATACCAATGTATTTTATTCCCCATTTGATACGTCAGATAATATTCGAGCAGGGTTTATGACTTATTTCATGAATTAAAAAAAAAAAAGTCGATTAGAAACTCGAACGAGTTTGAGTACGAAATAAAATGAACCACAGTTTGGGAACCGCCGACTTAAAAGTTTATATCTTATGCTGAAAGGCTCGATTGGTCTGATATAAAAATATTTTTAATTTTTTCATGATTAGTGTTCATACGTTAATTTATTAATCATAAGAGCAAATGTGTTTAAAATACAGCTAAAACCCACAAACCGCATTGAAGATTCTAATTATAACCTAATCTTAAAATTTTAGAATTGAACAACTAAATTACTTTAAACTGAGAAAAGATTCGTAATTCTCTTCGAAGTGTTGTCACAAAAAAAAAAAAAAGTTGCGTCTTTCACAGACGATCACGAGTTTTGATCTAAAAAAATATGTCTACGAAATCAATTGACCCATTTTCACTATTTACGCTTCAAATGACTAGTTTTTGTGAAATTTATATCATCTTTTCATTCATGTTCTTCATTTAAAGTGTGTCGTGTTTATTTAATTCATTTTTCTAATCGAATAACTAAATATTCAGTAGTGAACTTACAATGGAACTGGAGCATGAAAATCGCGAGAGAGAAAAATTTGAATGCAGGCGAAATTTTATACTTTTCAAAGTTCAAAAGAACTTGTTCTAACAAAATTTAAATTCAATCCTCATGGTCCTTTTCTAATGTAAAAACATAAAAAAATTGTGGATTGCAACCTACATCGGACAGGTTTTTGGGTTTTGCTTTTTGATCTACATGTTGCATCAGTCATACATTTTTATTTCTTTCGAGCAAGTTTTGCAATGACATATGAAGGTCATAAATCGTGCTAAGGCGAAAAAAGTTAATCGACCGTAAATTAATTTCCCATTTTCGTCAGTCGTTACAGACACCGACACAGATGAGTGGTGATGTTGGAAAAATTAATTTTAATTACTTCTTTTACTGAATTTTAAAATTTCTCCTCAAACGAAAACGCTTTGCTCGGGACAGATGCTTATCGACAATTTGATTGTTATGAAATATTTTAAATTTTAAATTAATGTTTTGCGAATAAATATATTTGGTGTGTAGTAATTACAGAAAGAAAAAAGTTTAAATATTATTTGAAAGTTCTCTTTCATATCTATTGGTACTTTCACATTTTTTGTTCTATTACAAAATAACATTTTAAACATAAAAAACCTATTTTACAGCATTTTACGCTTAAGCAATATTGTAGTGAGTCATTTATAGCACAATAAGAAGAAAAAAAAACATTTAGAATTCCAATTTTGAATATTCAATTGGATAAAAAATGTTTAGCAATGACATATGTTTTTTTTTTTTTCCAATTTTCTTTTTATCGTTTTTATTTTAGCGTTTGCTCCAAAAATGATTTAAACGTGTAACCTAATTACCAAGCCTGTCGTGTGTTGCCAAATCAAAATGAGTAAATAGCACGCTCGGTTCCGATTTCTAAAAACATTTTCCCTTTACGTGGACGATAAGTTTTGCGCCATTAAACATCCACTTCCACGAAAATGTAGTTAGCACCATTCAGTTTGATAGACCCGTTTTCGCCGAGCATATAATTATATGATAAATGTTTTCCCCGAAGGCAGCAAGAGGAAGGAACATTTGTTTTCCCTACACCTTTCACTTCGTTGCACGAAAGAGAAATTTTAACAGAGCAAACAATACTTCCGCGTAATAAAAAAAAGTGAAAATCGAACAGTTAATCAATTTAATATCGTCTGCTTATATATGATGCAATTAGATGCGGAAGATGTCACTATGCGATGCACGTAAACGTTTCCTGAACGAAATAGGTTACTGCAAGATAAATTTTTTGATTGACGTCGATTTGTTAGTTTGGAAGAGTGTAGGAAGAAACTTAGGGTCCAGATGATGGGTGATTCCGATCCGAAAATTTTAAAGAACCTGTTCCGAAAATTAAAAAAAAATCTGTGTTCCGAAAAATTTATAATAAGATTTCCTCGATGAATAACCCCCATCTGTGCTTTTCTTTCTACCTTCAGACAAACTAAATATTTAGTACGGAAAAAACTTACAATAGCGTTTCCGAAAAAAAAAAACAAATGACTTCTGGTATTATTATTACAGAATTTTTATTTTCATTCAATCACTTTATTTTTTTATTAGAGCATCTATATATATATATTTCCTCAATTACAAATTTTTCTTCGTTAATTCGTGACCCATACTTGTTCCGCAATTTTTTTGTGAAGTTCCGAGTTTTTTTTTTTTTTTTAAATATTATTGAGAATAACTTAGGGTCCAAATAACTAACTGTCCAGTTACATCATATTGCACTACTCAGTTGTAGCAATTATAATGTAAAGTATTGACTGATAACATTAAGAAGAAAAAGCCGAGATTTTTTTCAAACGTTAAGGAATGCTGAACAGTTTAGTAATTTTATGCTGGCTTCATTTAGTAAAAAAACAAGAATTTAAGCTAGACAGGTTTTAAAAGTAAACAGTTTGTTAGGTACTTGCACAGCTAGGCGTGTAAGAATTTTTAGGAACCAACATTCCTCCTCCGGAGAAAATTTGGTTGCGGCTGGTGCCAAGGGCTATCCAAAAAGCGCCAAAGGGAAAAAATGGCGGCGCAGCTACACTTGCATATTCCAAGTCCATCTTTTAAGTTACATTCTGATATTGCAAAATTATCAAGCTTGTTATAAAAATACTTCTCAGTAATTTTTAAATATGAATTGCAGTTTCAGAGTGATTACAAAAGAAATAAATGAACGTTCATTTCGAAAAGATATCACCTCCATTTTCTATCTCCTGACAAATTTAAATTTTTAAGAGGAATTAAACTATTCAAATGTGCTCCTCATGCTACTTTATCTACGAGAGAAAAAAAATGTACTTGTATTTTTGTTAAACAATACTTAAAATAGTTTATAAACTAATAATTATTGAATTAATATAGACTGTTGGTTAGGATTAGTGATGAAAAAGGAAAAGAACAATTTGAAACATCCGTTCGCAACCAAAAGGGAGGTGCAAAACTACACCGTATACAGTTCCCACATACGAAATTTCAACCTTCTACGACTAACAGTTTTTGTGTTATGCGAGATACGCACATACGGACGGCACGACCAAACTCCTCAAAACCGACTCGTGGATGGTCACAATTGATATTTCAGCGGTCCATACGCATGTGCGTTTGTACAGGCATACGCACTCTCAGAAAAGCATGCTCAAATCTCACGAAACTTTCGTCGTATTCGACGAAATGGTTTCGTGAAAAATTCTCCGAGTAAACCTTTCGTCAAATTGCCGCAATTTGTGTAGTAACTTTTTCAAGTCACGTGATTGCACGAGGAAAGAATCGTTATAAATGACGAAATTTTCTTGACGATTGGAGAATCGTCGAAAATGAGGGTTCTGTTTTTGAGAGTGCGGATATTGTGAGGGAAAAAAAGTCCGAAAGGAATAATTTGTGATTAAAATTCAAATTTGAGTGGGAG
This sequence comes from Octonoba sinensis, assembly GCA_038502835.1. Lineage (NCBI taxonomy): Eukaryota > Metazoa > Arthropoda > Arachnida > Araneae > Uloboridae > Octonoba > Octonoba sinensis. The sequence continues at coordinate 82,065,383 of CM076605.1, read as the reverse complement.
ATTTTTTTCGCGATTACAGTACTTTCGGTACTTCGTGCAAGGAAGTAACAATTGGAGAATTACGGATGATATGCAACGACATAGTATATGTTCCGTACAGGGTACAGGAGAAGACTAAAATGATGTTTATGAGTAAATTTAGAGTGACCAAAACAAAGACGAGTAATTACAACTTCTGCTGATCTTCGGTGTCGCTCTGAAGTTCCTACGTTTTTGCGCTGACAGAGGTTCCGTGTACAAATAATAAAGGAACTTGGAGCGCAAGTAAACTGTAAAAAATAATTGCGCGTAATTGAAGCACAAATGAGCATTAAAATGCAGACATCTGTTTTGGGATTGCTTGGAATCCCGAAACATCTGTCGGCATTTTAATGCTTGCTTTAATTACGTGCAATTATTTTAGATTCCTTGTAACGAAAAAACACGTCTGTTCGATAGAACCTGCATGTTTTCGCGCTATAATGTTATTACCATATTTATTTTCTATCACTAAGGCGAATATCTTATTCATATAGTAAACGCGAATTATTTCACAGAAAAAATAAACACCAAAGATAAATAATTTCTCACAAAAGTATGATCTACACAACAGAACTACAAGCAAGATTTGATTTTCTTTTGTAAATTATGGTATTTTTTGAGCATTTGCACTTGGCACCAGTGAACTGCAAACTTTTCGTCGCGAAAACTTACTTTTCCTAAAACGATATGACATGAAAATTCTTCGCTTTAGTGCCCGCATTTGTTAATAACCGCATGGATAAAGCCATCGTCTGCTAGCCATGTGCATCAAGTGAGGCAAATAGGTGACACACCTTCATATTGACAGAAGTAATAAATATATATTAAATATTTATTACTTCTAATAAATTATATATTTTTTGCACTAATAGTTATAAAATCACGAATTGACCTATGCCAATTTCAGAAAATTAAAAGGCAATTGCAACTTTTTTTTTTTTGTATCTATTTGAAGAGTGACGAACGACTTAACTTCACTCTGGTATCATGGCACAAGTTACTACCGTAGGGAAATACATAGCGGTCATACACTTCGACCACTGATTTTTGACATTTGGACGCTTCTGCGCATGACAGAAAAAGGACGAATCCATTCAGGTTTTAGAGAAGTTCGTTTCCCAGGAGCTTTAGTTAGCATGTGAATCAGAATGTTTGCTTCTCTGTTAACCCCTTCCCTCTCGCTCCCGTGAAAATGACGGGCTGAGGTTTCGCCTTCTATTTCTCACTTCCGTGATATTTCCGCGCTGGAGTGTTTAAAATTTCAAAATAAAAACAAATCAAAATTGTTCATACACAAATTTTTATATACCTTTCAGGGATAAAAAAAATAGGCACTTTTATGATCGTTTTCTTGAAAATTACCCGATCGTTCAGGGGTTAAAAACAACTAAATTTATAAACTAGCCCATAGCATCAGTTTGGAAGAAATCAAGACTACCAAACGAAGCAGAAAAGAGCAAAAAGGCACATTCCTTATACCCGCAGTTCCTCCCTTGAACATGAATGGACCCTTCTTGGCACTCTGCCAGGCAGATTGCTCTGGTTGATGGTAGAACTGTATTTGTGAAATTTTCAGTATGTAAATACAGTAGAGCCTCGATTTTCCTCGAGTTAGAAGAGATCGAAAATTGTATTGCACGTGATTCATTTTGTTGCCTCCAGCAAGAAGCAAAAACGAGCGACAGATTTTCACCATTTCGTTGTTTCAGTGATTTAAATGTAGAACAAAGATTTCTGTCGCATGTTTAAAATATGTACACGTATGAATACATTTTAAAATTATTTTTCGTGTTTTCACCTTATTTTCGAGTTATTTCGGATTAGCCGCGACTTTTGTTATTCGCGTTGCTCTTGCCATCCAATTCCGAGGGCTCCACTGTAAATACATTAATGTACCAAAAATTACATAATTAAACTTTTATGAAATTTGATGTATATTGAGAAACTTAGCAAGATTTAATTATTAATAAATAATAACTAATCCTCTTTTAGCTAAGAGGTTTCAATTTTTGTTTTTCAGAATAAAAAACATAGTTGTAATATTGTACAGAAAATTTTCAAACATCCGATGTGAACGCTTGTGATGTGCTTTTTATAATATAATTTAGAAATGCGAAAGAATTTTTCTAACTTTTAAGCCCTGCAAAAATTCATACAATACACAAATTATATATTTAGGTAAGAACTTAAGTGATTCTTTATTAATTACTCTTTCATTATATCTCTAGTACATTTGGTTTTATTTAAATTTATGAATTGAAAATGTTTCTTCTCCTCTCAAAGACAAATACTTTTTTTCAATACATAAAAAAAAAAAAAAAAAAGATTGCAAAAGGTTTTTAAATGAAATTAAATTTGAAAAACATCAAAATTTTCCAGTCGATAAAAGTAAATAGAAACAAAGTTAAGCGAGTGTACACATATTTTTTCATTACACTCTTAAAAGGGATGAGTGTCTTCCTTATTTTTTTACCTCGTTAGCTTAAAAACGGCAAAATAAAAGAACAGATCGATTAGCCATTACGTCAATATCAGTTTAAAAAATATTTTTCGAGAGAATGCCCTAAGCATTTTCTATGGGAACTTGAGATTATATGCGCTATATACTCATGAACTAACAACTCATGGGTCAATCCCATCAAATGTCACAAAAAGTTTTCGTTCTTTGTTAAAATTTAGAATTATACTTTGTAACTAAAGATCTTGAATATGTGTTTTAAATTATAAACATCGGAGGATTAAATCGCTTCTATAATTATTTTACATCGATTGTCCTGTACAAATTCCATTAAAATTCTAAAATTTAAACATTTATCAATAATTTTAGAATTATTGAACTCACTCTTTTCTTTTATAGCAAATAATTGTAACCAAAAAATTAAGATTTAATTCTTAATTAAGAATATTAAGTAAGAAATATCAATGACTGGAACCGTAACTGTTTCAATTTCCGCGAAAATCAGAACCAGAGGTAAGGGGGTAAAACTTACCGGTGCTTCTTGTGATGAAGCGGCTGCTACTAGAGAAAAAACTACTAAAGCAAGGAATTTCATGGTTTTTTTTAATATAAAAACCTACTGAACTACCACAGTAGAAATGGACGATGCGAACTACCAGAAAGGTCAGTGGAGTGGTGAATTTCGGAATCGACACCAACTTTTATACTCAACCGCGCATAGACCACGTGATCCAGACGTCACCGTGGCTCGTCCAGTGAAGTGATGGACCGGAACTTTTAATGGTTTCTCCTTGGTAACATTCATGACCGTTACATCTGTTCATGAAGGAATTTACGTATCGCTTTCGTTATTATTTTTTCATTTTTATTTCAGTTCGTGTTAACCTTTTGTTTCTTGGTTTTTTGCTGCTTCCTGGATTGCACAAATCTTCATCAAAAGCATCTCAAAATCTGTTTTAACCCAAAAAATGTCTCAGGACGTGATGAAATGCAAATGCTTGATGAAATGTCTGGGATTTTTCTTAGAAAGACGATTCCAATCGTTGGTAGGAGCTGAAATGTTAGTGGAGTGCGGTAATTTCGATTATCGTGGGAGGCGGTAATCCTGAACCTTTAAAAAACGACTTTAAGCGAACACAAGCTTTGAGAAACTAAGGCACGAAGAAGTTAATGCAGCTCGCTGTTTCATAGATGGCTGCAGTCGAGAGATCAGCTTTCAAGATAATCGTTCGAATTTTTTCGTAGTCGAACGATTTTGGAATCGGAATAACTTCGCGACTGCTTTTGTGTTACCTCTCGATTATGCTCACCACTACTCTCTAGCCATCATTTAATTCCCCGACAGAAGTTTTCCTAGTTTTTTCTTGCTCAACACAAAAATAAGAAGTATTTCTCTAGGTAAGGTCATTGCACAGTTGACGCTTGATTTTAGGAGCACTCGTGACTTAACGAAAAGTTCACTAGCCCGAAAAATCTTCTATTGAAAGCTTGGTGTCCAATTTTGCGAGTATTTTTCATGGTCCCAAAGTGTTTGTAAAATGAAGCGTCAATTGTACATGCCAGGCTTACAAGTGATGCACATTAATTACAATAAAAACTATAGATTTCCGGATTTTCAACTTCTCTTGGCCACAAAGGATGTTCCTACTGGGGAAACCCAATAAGTCAAGTCTAGACTTAATGAGTTTCGTCAGAAACAACATCCCTGCTTTGTGGCCAAAAAGAGCTGAAAATCCGAAAATCGATAATTTTCACTTTGTGTATTTCACTTGTAGCTCCTTGTTGTTCGAGCCAAGGTATCATGCATTTTTGATTAGAGTTTTCATTGTTGGAAAACTAGGTTTACCAGAGTTTCTGGCATTATGTCACATTACCAAATCTTGCCAAACTGGAGAAAGTTTTAATGCTGGAGAGAATGAAAGATCGCCAAGAGGCGATGCATGCAAGAAAAGCACAACCAAGCAAAACATGTGCTCTGATCCAAAGTGGCGTATGTTTCGGCCAATCTATACAGGGGCTCCGACTACAGGAAGGTGTACTTTTTTCAGGTCAGGTGTGGCAAACCTCTTACATGTCCTGCGCCATTTGCTTTGTACAGAAGTTCAGATACGTCCTAGAATATCAGCTAAAAATACAAAATCTACGTTCTTACCTTTATGGCTGAGATTGATAAAGAAATATAGGGTTAGGATCTACTTTACAAAACAAGTCGCTTATAGAAATGAACAGTGTCACATCTGCAAGAAATCGTTTTTTTATTTTTATATCCAAATTTTCGCGCTCTTTATATTGGGAATATTGCCCTAAGTAAATGCTCAAAAAATAGGGATAGACAACACTAGTGTCACTATGCGTTTTGGCGAGAACCGGCAATTTTCATATGTGAACATCGCCATATTGCAGAATAATTCAGTTGGATATAGAATTTCAACGGGATAGCGTCGCAATTTTTGTAAGTACAATGTTTTTTCTGCTTTAATTCCAAAATTCAGGTAGTTTATATACTCCTAATGCATGGAACTACTGAGGTAACACCCGATACGACAGTATTCATTTAAAATTTTCATTTTCTGATATTGCTCATCAAGATGAATACCGTCGGATTGGTTGATGCGGCAGTTTCCAATTCTGATTGTTTATTAACCTTCAGCAGCTTTGTCAAATAAACTTCTGGTTGATTGGTATATAAGGCAGTATTCATTTCAATATTTTTATTTATTTGGTTGCTTTGTTAATGGTGCCGCAGCACAACTATCACAATATAGTACATTTTATAAAAAAATAAAAATTACGTTCCTATTTCCCAAGTAAATAAACTTTATTTTATATTTTGTTTTACTTTTCTTTTTAAATACTCTTTAGTTTGTTACTCTTTTTAGATAACTTATAGGTAGTATGAAGGACTTATTAAAGCTTATATTAATCAAATAAGATAAACATGTTCCAAGGGGAAAAGTCTAAATAAAAAAATAATAATCCGAGATTAGTATTTTTTAAAGAATTGGATAGTGTTACCCCCATTTAGCAACAAGAACGAACAATAATTAGTCACTGTACTACTTTATAATAACTTACGAACTATTTTTTTTTTTTTTTTTTGGAGCACCTGCTGTCATAACTGTAATTTTCATAGTTATTTCTTTTTTTTGACATCATTAACATTTATCATGTGAGAGAAGCAAGCAATAACGATTTTCTGAACAAAATCGATTATAATAATCATTGAAACCAGTGGCGTAACTAAGGGGGGGGGGGGCGGTGCTTTTTTGGAGGGCGGCAAAAGATTCGGATTGCCCTTCCCAAGTTCGCCCAGTACGCAGAATCTTTTTTCAGTTCTTTTCGTCGCAAGCAGTTTTCCTGATGACAATGCATTTGTAAGTCTACTTTTTTTCCGAAAAAGTTCAATTATTAAACAACAGTTAATTCGCGCTCAAAGCCACTTCAGAACATAACCTCCTAGTTTCTTTTTTTTCTTTCCAAAGAAATCCTGCAAGCGACAAAGGCCGCTTCATCTTTTGTTGTACCCCCTAGGTATACATTTTGTTCCCGTAATAAAGGCCAGGTTTCTTGGGATGACTCCCAGATCTTAGGGCTCCTCCGCACTTACAGACCCGACCAAGACCAGACCAATGTCCCCCACCTCATTAGGGTTGTGATTGATGATCCCCGACGGGCTATACGCGAATATGTGTTGAGCTCTCCGCACTTGCTTTTTCTTCTGTTGCACGACCGTGGTCAGACTTTCGGTCGGGGCAAAATCGGATCTGTATAGTGAGTCGGTGCAGAGAGCGTTCTTCAAGCACAGGGCACTGTAGCCGCACTAGAACCGACCAGGCCCGACCAGTTAGCAATGTCTAATAAAGATATGTTATTATTTGATACCGAAAAATTTGTTCTTGCGGTGAAAGAGCATAGCTGTCTTTGGGACCTCTCCACTGCGGATTATTCCGACCGCGATAAAAAAAATCCTGGCCCCATCTTGAGGTTTTCATGGTTTAACTAGAATCAATTTCCTATCAGTCCTTTTACCATTAACAACTGCAATCAGGGGAATTATTGGCAATTCATACTTCATGTGTTTCTGAATTAATGTCAAACTGAATGGGCTGTTTTTTAAGTATATCATCCACTTTGAATTCATTCGGAAAGTCCCCCATTCCTCAAATTATCAATACCAATTTAATTTCACTGGTTTGCCGCAACAGATTGAATAATAAAAAGAAAAAATGCCATGATATTAGCAGTAGCGTCACTGCGGGGGGGGGGGGGGGGGGATTACACCCAAATTAAATTTAAGAGTTCTTTAAAAATACATACACTTGCATTTTTCGATTTTACTGGTACCGTTTCAACATCTCTTTGCTGATTAGAAATGTAGTTTAATGCGAGTTGCACCAAATAAATAAAATATAAAATTTCTTGAGATTTTTTTTTTTGCACTGCTGTAAATATAAACTACAACACTACAAATTTGTACAACACAGCTGAGTTTTTTTTTTTTTTTGGAAGGGGGGAGGATAGCACAAATTTCCGCATTGCTCACGCCCATGCTAGGAACGCCAATGATATTAGTTTTACTTTTTAGAGTTTTCAATAAAAATAAAAAACAAGTAAATTAAAAATATCTAGTGTGCTGAATCTAAACGTTTGTAACTTAACCAAAATATGTGATGTCTGATGTCACGCTCCCTCTCTCTACCCCCCCCCCCTTTTTTTTTGCCACAAACTGTCACCATTGCCTGAAATCCCCCCCTCGAAGTGAGAATTTCCCCGTTCCGAATTTACAAAGCATTGGATGTCAATTTCGAAATAAATTTTCGGAAACAAATAATTCTTAAGTGTTAATTATGTGCAGCGAAAAAATGTAATAAATTAAAAAATAAACAAGGTAATAATAATAAGTAGGAATAAAATTATAGATGTGAAATAAGAAAAACAGATATTTCTGCGTTCATCGAAATGCAGAAATATTTGTTCTCTGTTTATAAAACTGCGATTGGAATAAATACGTGAGAATGTGAAAAAGCTTTTATTAATTATTTTATTTATTGCATAATATAAACACTGAAATTTTATGTTCGCCTGTTTGATGTCAATTTTTGTAGTTTTATTTGCGCGTCCAATGTAAAATCAGTACAATATGTTTTGTTCTCCTAAAAATGTTTTTAAAAAATCATTTTATTAATATAAATAGTTATTAGTTTTTCCCGTGATTTGATAAGTGAGCTTTTATTACACTACAGTACACATTTAATGTGCAATTATTTATTTTTAAGAATTACTTTTTCGCCCCCCCCCCTTTTCCACCCTCTTTTTCTTTCTTTTTTTTTTTTTTTTTGAAATAGGTTGGTAAACAGTTAAATAAGGAAAAAAAAAAAAAAAAAAACAGAAAATACTGCAACAAATGTATGCATTTGAAAAATTCATGGCATTTAAATAAACCATGGCCAGCAACCAACTTGCTCGCCTTTCATGTCTACCACAAAAGTCGTCCCTTTGCAAAATACCTCTTCACATTGGAGTTTCTCTTAATAGCCCATCAATCAAAGCCCTAATGAGGTGGGGGACACTGGTCGTGTCTTGGTCGAGTCTGGGTTTATGGTCTAAGTCCCAGAGGGACAGTAGAAGTTCCTCGCGGCCTATTCTCAAGACCCTGGCATTTTCCGGCTTTATCCGACACCGCCGGCATCAGTGCAAAGTGAATCAATTGTCACCATTAGCCAAAAGATGAATGACCTGCTTATTTAAAACTTCTTTTGATCCTTCATTTTCGTTTATCAATCAGAGTGACATTAACCAAGGTCCAGTCTAGTCCCAGTGTGTTTTTCTTCTACTAAACTCGTGATCGAGCACAAGGAAAGAAAATTTTGAATAAACTCCTAATAAGAGATATAACAGAGGCAGCCAATTTCTCCTCTAAGGAGGCAACAGACAAGTTATGCTGTAACATTTATTTTGTTCTTTTTCTTTTTTCAAGGAGCAATTCGTATTTCGAACAAAAATGTATTTGATCATTGATTTGATTCATTCATTTCCATACCTTATTTTGTTTTTATTTATTCTTTGTTTTCCCATTTAAAAATTAACAACAGATTCAGGGCCAGAGCTACCAATCAAGACATACAAGGCAGCTGCCTAGGGCGCAAACTTTGAAGGGGGCGCAAAAATCCAACCATCTTTTTAAAGCGGCTGTTAATTCTATGTTAAAAAAATATAAAAATGTGATTCGGTATGTGTAGTTGATCACTCCCTGTCCGTGACAAAACTTCAAACATTCAAACTCCAAAGGCATGCGACTTCTTTCTCTACAGTTACCTAGAATTATGCCCCTCCCACCCCTAGGGTGAAGATGTCATTGTTCAAAATTCTCTAATTTTCAATGGATCTCCGGACACCAAACCAGCACCGGGAGCCTTCTCTTATATCCTCTGTATGGGAAGAAAGAAGTACAAGTGAATCAAGTGCTGGACAAAGAGCCCAAACTAGCTTTATTACGACCGTGATTTGTTTATTACTGTTGTTTTTAATTAAAAAATATAAGTTTGTAAAGAAGGGGCGCGCCAATCAGCTTTGCCTAGGGCGCAAAATTATCTCGCGCCGGCCTTGAACACATTTTAAGACTTAACAATTAATACAAACTGGGCGCCCCGTCACCCTGAGGTGCCGTGCCGAAAGACAGGGGCGCCCACCCGTAGGGGGTCATGGCCATATTTTATTAAATACGCTTGTTATATCAAATTTTTGTTTTTAATTGAACAACTGCAATAGTTACAATTAAAGTACTTTCGCCAACTTAAAATGCTAGGTATAATCCTTATTTTTATGATATTACCGATTTACTTATGTAGTTCTTTTTCGTCGGAACCGTACAAATATACAGTTATATATATGTAACATCACAGCTACTGGATGTCATTCAATTGACTTTTTCATTGTGAGGTGATAAACGAAAAGTAAAAAACTAAGAGCCATATTCCACACGTCTTTATTTTACCACATTTCTCGCGAAGAGTGTGCGCAACATAAACTTTTTCTACATGTGTATTTTCTTACTGCGCATGACAGTTTTTCATTACCTTATATGGTAATGTTAGATAGATAGAGAACTGGAATATTACGTAATCAACATTCTTGGCCAGCGGTAAGGCTAATGGAATACCGAAATCAAAACAGAAACATTTAATTAAATTATAGAACCGTAATTAATAATAATGATTTAAGTCAGATTAATTTTAAATTAATGAAATATTAATTTTCATTGTTAGATATATACAGATAGATATATATATACTTATATAGGGCCTATTGGCGTTGATAAAAGTTTCTTGTAACAATGATACAGTGAAACTACTGCAACTGTAGAAAAAAAGATCTCAGTATAGCACAACAGCTTGTTACTCAAACTGGGTAGCCAATCGAACATGATGATAGTATTCAAACCTTTTTATTCGGCCTTTTATTCAACCTATTTATAGCAGTCAGTTGATGCTTTTTTTTTTTTTTTTTTTAATTTTGAACTTTAAAAAATTGAGCACTGACTGCTTTTCCGATGCAGCCATCAAAAATATCTTTCTTTAAAGATTTAGTTAATCTGTGTTTATCCAACACCACATTTATTAATAATCTTAAGTACACCCCTCAACGAGTTTTTTTTTTTTCAACTGAAGAATATAACGCAGGCGCTGAGAATTCAAATTCCTTTTCAGCACGCTTGAAGTACTTACAGATTTTTCAGTTAATATCGTGTTTTATATTAGCTGTTATTACATAAAAACGTTTTTAAACGATGCTTCCAGTGGCGTAGCTAGATCCAGACTTGGGGGGGGGGGGGGGGTGAGGGCTCTTCGGGCGAAGTGAGCTAATTTCATTCTTTTACAAGAAAAATTGGTCAAATTCAAGAACATTTTTACCATTTCAGGGGGGTTGGACCACAAAACTACCCCCTTATCTACGCTAGTGGATGCTTCAAAGATGCATAATTTATCAGTAGTCCAGAACTGAATAAGGTAACAGCAGGGGAGCGGGGGGGGGGGGGATAGCGGGAAAAAAGGAACCAAATAAAAATTAATTACGTTGCAAAACCTAAAACATTTTATATGAATGACGAAAAATAGAATTTTTAAGTAATGCTGTTATTAATTTACCTTCTTAACAACTAGTATAATTAGCTTGAAAGTTAGATTTCCCGATATTTAATAATTTACTTCTCGAATTTTATTTTTCTCCCAGAATAGTGCTTGCAATTTATCTAGTTCTATCTACTTTATCCCAAAATTATGTTCGTCTCAGTAATTGAGGAGGTCCGTAAGAGCAGGGGAGTCCAACCTTTCACACTTTGGGGTACCCTTTGAGCTTACCATTTTCTTGAGCGAACATCTTGATCAAAGAGCAGAAAAAATAGGATATCAAAGCTTTATCCTTCTCAAATTAAAATATATATATATATATATATTGTTGCATCTGTATTTTATTACGAAACAAATATCTTTAGATAATGGATGGTAATATGTAGCTAATAAGGTCTTTTTTAATACATGAGGCTTAATGTTTTTGCTGCAGAGTAATTAAAAAGCATCCACGTAATAAGAGGAGAGTTCGTTGGACTGGTTTTTTACTGCATATAAATGAAATAAGTAACTAAGAAATGTTGATAATGATGCAACAAAACTCATTTTTATGATATAAATTTAAAAAAAAAGCAACAAGCCCTTGGCAACGTTTCGTTTCAAATTTGTGATAAAATTTTTTAGAACATAAAATATTTATAGCATAGTTCATTTTACAATTAGAACCTGTAAAATTTTCTGAGCAGAGTGCGAATCCCTTAATGTCTCTAAATATAGATTGTAATTACGGTTTTGGGCATTAATTTCGATGAATTTAAAGAGAAAAGTACCTGAACCCCTCTATTTCGCGTTTTAGATTTCAATTTCGAAATATTTCTAGAGCCGTACCCGAAGTTTTTGTTTTTCCCGATCATAAAACATAGTCTAATATAGCATTTGTAAGGCTTAAATTTCAAAAAATTTTCAGGGGAGAGTCCCCGAACCCCCCAATTGTGCGTCGGTGCTACATAACAAGATTTATACTGCTAGTCCGAATGTAGTGCCCACCTATATTAAGAACCCTGCTTAATAAAATCAGCCGCTTATAAAATTAAATTTAAAGAAACGGATTCACATCCATGTGAAACCTTTGTTAAGCCGCCGCTTTTAAAAATAAAAATTTCAGATTCTTTAATCTATTCATCGCATGGAATGAATCAGTTATTAATTAGGAGCTTTTCTAATCAAAACATGTATGAGTTGCGATGCTTAATCTTTTCTTTTTGGGACCATATCCCTTTATTGCACATTCAGCAATATTTAACTAATTAACGGAGCTATCATATTTGCAAATCAGATGAGACATATATATATACATATGCGTGTCCATGTACACGGGGAAAAAATAATATCGCCAATCTCATACCCCCCCCCCCCTCCCGTTTTCTGCCCTGAGACGACTTTATTCTTGGCACGGGAAAGGGGCGGCACTTTTATTATTCGCCCCGGGCGCCACTACGGCTAGTTACGCCACTGATTGAAACAAATAAGGTAATTAAATAAAACATTAATATAAATAATTCGCTTATAACAATGAAGTGTCATATCTGCAAAATGGACATTTTGCAAGAGGTGTTTAAATTTTTTACAAAGTTAGCGCTTATAGTATAGTAGGAGATTACTTCGCGTAAAAGGACCGCTGTCCAGCTGGTAAAAATAAAAGACTTGATTTTCGATAGGACCAGAGAGTTTTAGTTCGGAAAGAGATGGAGATAGTAAAAATCACGTTCATTTTTTCCCCTCTGGCAGCGTCACACTATAGAAGAAAGTAGCCCAGCATATTTTTAAAATCCTTTTAAGCAAAATAACGATTCTAGGTGTAATTATAATTTTAACTGATATAACTACTGTATATCGAAAACAGACGATAATCATTATAATGAGAATGTTGAGTCTGTTTCGATTTCTGAAATCTGCGTGACTTCAGATACTTTTTTTTGCCTTTAGGGCTTAATTTTGATACTGCCAGGCCCATCATTAAAAAAATTTCAAGGGGGGGGGGGGTAAAGGGTAGATTTTCAATGCATATTATAAGTAAAAAACAACCAAATACTTGAAACCATTCATAAATTCAATGTCTTTCTAAAAGTCAGGGTAGTCAATGGACCCTCCCTGATCGCCCAAATGACGAGCCTTGATACTGCTCTAGTAACAGATAATTTTTCTGTCATTCGGGGCCTCGTTTTATTTTTAACTAGCTGACATGCCCGGCGTTGCGCGGAATAATATTGCATCATTTGCAGGCCAGGTGAAACATATCCAAAATTCTCTTATAGATATATAACGAAAAAATTTCTTAAAAAATCCAAGTAGAACATAGGCAACAATCCTTAAAAATCCCATTTAAATAGTAAAACTCATTAAAAATCACGATTGCATTAAAAACAACAGCATCGAAAAATTCCTTTTAGACCAAAAATAACAGTCCATAAAAATCCACATAAAACGCCAATAACAGCTTATAAAAATTGCCAATAGAGTAAGGGCAACAGTAACTAACATACACATATTCACCAGGATAATTGTTCCAAAAGGATATGAAGAGTCCGTAAAAAAATCGCAATTACAATATAGATAACATTACCTCTAAAAATTACGATTAGAAGAAGAGCAGTATTCCTTTTTAAAATCCCATCAAAGAACAACGGTCCCAGAACATTTCTGCTCCAATAAAGAAAATTTTCCTCATAAAGCCGCTCCCCCCCACCCCCCATTTGCACTATTCCGAAAAAAAACCCCATCAGAATAAAGACGTCTGTGATTAAAAGTACACATTAAACTGCAGACCTAAGCTGACGTTCCTAAAATCAAGTCACCAACGGTCCATCTTAAATTCCCCATCAAAATAAGGACACCCCTTCCTAAAAATCCCGCTTACAAAATCGTCAAAACATTTCGAACAATAGCACTTTTTATAAAATTCGGATAAAAACGGAAGGAAGAAAAGCATTATTTGCAAAGGCAAAATAAACATGCACATTTAAAATACACAATGTTCAGTACTGAACTAATGCTGACGTGTGAAATTTAAGTTGACAGAATGAAACAACTAAATACTATTCAAATGGCGCTAAATAGACAGTACAAAAATTAAATAAATGTTAGAAAATAAATCATTTGAGTAAAATATGGAATTACTTTATAATAACTCTATATAAAACAGTTAAACTGATTACTAATAAGGATTATTGGAGCGGTTTGGTAAAGTTTCGAAGCGCAAAATAATATATTGAGAACAACTGGATGGGGGGAGAGAAAAAAGTTACCACCACTTTTCGAAATTTTAAATTTCCCCAAAAATCAGAGATATCGAAAACCTTCCAACCTTGTTTTTATGGAAGAAATAAATATTTAATCGCCAAAAAAGAAAGAAGAACCAACCTCAGGATAAAGTAATTGAAAATCGTCAGCAGTTAATACTCCACAAAATATGCATAAAAATGAAATGAATTTTTAGAATTTGTTTCGCTGATAAAACGGTTATTCTACCATAAGTAATGTTTCATGAAATTGTTGAACTGGTACCATAATTATAAATCATTAAAAAATAAAGAAGAATCAACCTTAAGAAAAAGTCATTAAAAATCGTCTGCAATCCACAAAATGTGCATAAAAAATGAAATGAATTTTTAAAATTTGTTTCGCTCATAAAACGGCATGAATAACGATAAAACAGCATTTTTTCAATCTTGAGTTTGCAAAAATCATCTAGTTGGCAACAAAAGTACTATTTATTTTGGCGAAAACACGCAATTTGAGCAGATATATTCAGAGGTAACCCTTGCTTTAAAGTTCGAAAACTACTTCAAGCGAATACTGCGCGTGTTCTATTTGTTCTACGAACTGCAGAAAGAGATCATATTGTGCAGTTTTTTACGGGCATTCAAATGCTGAAAAAAAAACTAATACGTGGGACGTTTCTTCGATGAGATAAACCTAAATCAACAGTTTTGCTTAAAATTGGAATAAAAGAAGAACAAATTCGAATTTTCGGAAAAACGCTTCGAGGTGCACGAGGACCTGGTCCAAGGTACCTGTAACCAAAATTTCGTACTCTTAGACCGTTCCATCTCGCCAGGAGGCGATCGACAGACACACACACACACACAAACTTTTGGTTTTATTTATATAGATTAACATCACGGGCACTTTTTTTTTTGCGATTTCGATGGCTTTCGAATGATAAATCGCTCATGGGCTGCAATAGCGGCACAACTCAAAAAATCATGTTTTGAGATAAGTGGGTTTCAAGTTTTCATTGCTACGGAAAATGCATAAGAAATGCTTTAGTTTGCTGTCTAATATTGAATTATGAGTTGTACTAGTATTGCCGCTGAAAAGAATAAGTATTTTCATATTTACATCTGTTCTTACTCCAAAGCGCGTGTTTGGGCAAAATGTGCCACTGTTGCAGCCCATGAGCTAAATGTCCCTGAGTTACATCTGGTTAGTACTCTACTGAGATACCTCCATATCAGCACCAAAGTATGGCAGACACTCAGCCGCATATTTTGAACATGGTGCCACAAGAAGTTCTTACATTTATGAAACGATCATTTCGCTAACAATATTTCGTTTTCTTGTAGGATATATCTCAGTGCTCATTCATTTGAAGTGCCACAGGGAAAAACGATCAAAGTCCATCTTTTGCCAAATTGAGTTTTCAGTGTAGAGGTAGCATATCATGAACAGAAGGCATTTCGATATCATTTTTGCAATAAGTATATAGACGGCACACCCAATGATGACGCTTCTGACGAGCAAAATGATCAAAATTCCGAAGTTAAAACTTTAAAAACGTAATGCTGAGAATTTAGAGATTTGTGACTATGCTCGTTCTCCCCCGTGGCCCTTCATTTATATACAACATCACTTCAAACAAACAAATAACAGCACCTTTTGTACCAGTAGTAATATTTGAGCAATCCACTTTTTAAAAACGTGTCCTTATTTAAGCTTGAGCCGTTCAATGCATAAATCAATTAACTCCACTTTATAAAAACGTGTCCTTATTTAAGCTTGATCCCTTCAATGCATAACTCGATTAACTCCCATTTTTTTTAAAACGTCCTTATTTAAGCTTCAAAAGTGTTTGGTTGACGTGTAGAGAGAGAGAGATCGAAAGTATGCGAATTTATGTAAATTCACATATTCCCTCTCTACACGCCAATGGAACACTTTTAAAGCTTAAATACGGACGGTTTTAAAGAGTGGCGTTAATCGATTTATGCAGTGAATAGGTCATTTTTGGTTTCAACGCATCTGACAGCTAACAATTGTTCTAGAGACATATTTGCATGAAAGTAACTCTTCACCTGGGTTTTAAATAAGTGTGTGATTTTAGTATGATGCTGCGCTTCAGTATTTCTCTCCTTAAACTTAAGCGCTAGTTTTATCTTTTTCTTCAATCAAAAAGTAAATGCACGTCAGTAGGCATAGATTGATATTTCTTACTTCCTTTTTTACGACAGAGCTAGATTCGTCTGTCTTGTGAATTTTACCGATATCAATCACCATTCGTTGTTTCACCTACCCAAATAATACCGATTCTCTGGTGCAACAGTAGCAATGTATCTCGCTTGTCCATCACATTCTGTCGATAATGACAGAAGTCTGAGATGTATGCGAGAGTTTATTTTTTTTGCTGTTCAAGATGAAATTGGAGTTCATCTTCAATGTCTGTGTCAACTTGTTTCCTGATATTAATCGTTGTCTGTATAGCGCAATTTCATGTCATATTTTGACCGACTCCCAGCCCGTCATTTTTGTTGTCTGGGGGCGATTGCAAAAGACATAACTCGACACATATTCTAGGAAACAACAAGAACACACCCACACGCGTTTATAAATACATTGTTTCTAAAATTAAGTGGGGGGGGGGGATTGGATCGTTAAAATGACGAGTCTGGTTGCGTCAGAAAGCTCGATTCTTTTAGAATTTTAATATATTAAAAAATGAGAATTTCATTTGAAGTCATCTGAAAATTAAAACGTTTTATCGTTCAATATATATATATATATATATTGTGGCCTTCGGTGTGAAAGCACCCTAATATCTTCACGGGACGAAAACGATATTGAACCAGTTCACCACAAGAAAATGTGTTTTGGGCTACGCGCCACGGTATTGGTAGTGTTGAATTATATGCATTTTGAACTATTCGATGTTTGAAATGAAAAATTAAATTTTTTGAAAATGTTTTCAGGTTAATTTCATTTTTTAGTTTGTTTGGAAATCTCTTCCTCGATATTTTATAAATCTTCGACATATCTCTTATAGAAATGAACAGTGTCCCATCCGCAAGAAATATTTTTTTTTGGTTTTTATCTCAAATATGTTCAAAAATTAAAGCTAGAGGCCAACTTTTTTTTGGGTGCAATACTGTAATAACTACTTTTCATAGTTATTTTATTTTATTTTTTTGACATTAACATCCATCATAGTGAGAGAACTAGAACAATAACTATTTTCTGAACAAAATCGATTATAATAATCATTGAAACAAAGAAGGCAATTAAATAAAACAAATTGTAAAACGTTCAAGCGCCTCTCTTGAAAAATGTCCATTTTGTAGATATGACACTTCATTTCTACAAGCGATATATTTAAGCGAAACCTTTTTTGTGATGTGTTGTAATAAATTATTTTTCATAGCTAATTATAACGTTTCAGAACTTTTTTTTTATGCGGTCCCTATCTACCCGATACCACCGAGACTATGTGGTATCGGCCTAACTTCCCTACGTCATCGACGCTCATGGCAACCCGTTGGTAGGCTTGCTCCTAGCCTCGGTGGTATAGATCTACCGCACAAAAGTAGGACTGTAACTGGTGCAATTCTCATTTTTTTTAACAACAACAAAACAAATAAAATTTTACAAAAAAAAAAAAAAAACAGAGACAGAGATAAACGTTTGGAAAAATCTTTATTCTTTTCTAATTTTTGAATTCCCTGTGCAATGGCCCCAAAACTCTCAGGGCTGTTTAGTTGTGAGCTCAAAAATAGTGCATTGAGTATATATTACATAGCAAAATAAATGTAGATTTTCGAGGAAATTAAATTTCATTGACAAACACAGCGTTCTGAGAACCGATTTACCACCCCTGTAAATGATTTTCCAACGAAATGATACATTTGGTTGCTGTATTAAGAAGACGTTTCGAATCACTCAGTGGTAATTTCACATCAGTTCAGATATCCAAACTTATCGAATTTCTTAGAATTCCTCCAAATGTTCACTTCATATTTATGTTTTGCAATTTATAACTTCCGTACATCACTACATACATTGGAAATTGCTATTGATGAGGGATTCCTAATCCACAACGTCGTCTGACAAAAAAAAAAAAAAAAAACTGTACCAACCACTTGTGATGGTTACGTTAAATTTTTTGAAGACTAATTATAATTGAAGAGGTTGTATAGTGGTTTTTGATAAGTACACTGACACATCAGAAAGCACAAAAGCAGTTCAACAGAGTCGACGTTATCGGCGCAGGAGAAGAGCGAACATCAATATCAGTTTGGAAAGTAAGATGCAAGTCAAATAAAAGTATTTCTTTCCCAACTTTCATAAGAAGACTCGGATGATGAACCTGCTGATGATGCAGCTAACAGAAAAATGAGATAAATATGCTCCAAGCTTCAGGTGATGCGAACGATGATATTGTGAAGACAGCTATCGACAGATCGCAACATTCTCTTGGTAGTCAAAGTCCCAACCGACCATGACGTTCTGATGGTAAAACCTTGAAGTATATTCCTCACAACAGCTGCAGCTGGAATTGAAAATGAAGGAAAATGCCCATTTGTTATTCTTACATGCATTCACAGGCTTTGTTTTAATCACCCTGTTCAGCGTATGACAAGAGTAAAGTGGGTTTTATCAAAATGTACCAGAAGTCCAAACTCATACAATTTGCAGCTGAGGTGTTTTCCAGCGGTTCTTCAACCCCGACTTCATCGAGATACTCGGGATCATAACTCTCTAATGATATGATTCTCCAGCCACAGATCTCTCAACTCTCCCACCAACTTTAGAAGCTGTTAAACAGCATGCATTCTGGACGTACCACCAAGTACACCTGTGATTTAGGGAGGAGCTAATTTAGTGATGGAGCGAAGAATTGCATTTAGGAGGGGAGAAAATGGCCAACCAGTTCCGAAAATCTTGGACTTGGATGCTGCTACTGACGAAAGCTTGAAGATAACTTTTTACCATTGCTCGAAACGATGTAACAGCGGCAAGTGTTGTAGAAAATTATTATTAAACTGCTCTGTCGCATGCCTGAATTGCAAGGGCAGTTGCAACAACAATGTACGAGTATTACATTAGAAGAAGGCGACGACTAAGTTATTAATATAGGACTGTGAATAACACCTTCCAGATTACTTAAACATTAATGGCGGGGGACTGTGAATAACACCTTCCAGATTACTTAAACATTAATGGCGGACAAGTACAGAGCACATTAGAATACAACAGTTTACCACACAAAGCAATTAGGCGGACGTCTTCCGCACACATCTGGGTGCCACTCGTCACACGTCCATTACTCAAGCTGCGTCGCGTCGTGACGTCATCCAATAGGATTATGGGATGATGGGATTGTAGGATTCCGATATTAATACACTACTAACCTCTTTGACGTCTCTAAGTCTAACAAAGATGAATGACTTTCGACTTCAGCCTCAAAAAAATCAAAATATTCACTTTAGATGCTCATTTTATCATTTTCTAATTACTTTCAGCAAATGTAAATACTTTTATTATATGACTGACATATTAAACCATCGTCTTTTTCAATGAAAATCTTGTACATATTTATCGAACCAAAATCTCTTGTTAAAATGTTGTAAATAATCATGGTAGCTACAACAATTGTAGGGGAACATCGAAATTAAGTGTACATGTAAGAAATTCTATAACTTTAGATTTTTTTGAAGATAAAGTAGCAAATTTGTATATCTAATCGAAGGAAATTAAGTGCTCTACAATTCCGTATCAGACAATTTTTCAGAGAAATGATCGTGGAAGGCACTAGAAACAAATGTTTGTCAAAAAGAGTTCGATAATTTTCGAAAAAAAAATCATTTTTTACCTATTTTCAATAACGTTCGTCTTGAAAACCTTTGGAAACAATTTTATAGGAAATTTAATTAGCTTACCTTTTTATTTCCAACGTAATTTTTCTCAAGTCCACCGTTTCCGAGGTATAATCGAAATACCCAAAAAAGGGCTCTTCCATCATAAGCTAATCTCCCAGGGGCTGGGACTTTTAGTAGGTTTATGTACTACCTACTCCTAACAAAGTTCAAAACTCAAAAATTCTCCCATATTTCATGCACTCTACAATATATTTACTGACTGGACTACCAAGCTTTTCAATTAAAAATGTAAAAAGGGCAGAAACTCCTCAGATTCCAAACTGGTAAATTTATGAGAACATTCCATAAATAATCGAAATAAATATGAACAAAATCGAATTTTAGAAAAACTGCTTCCATGTGCAATGTGCAAGAACGAAGGTGTGTGTTATTTCAAAGTATAGTATTTATGTACCAAACGGCAAAAAAAAAAAAAAAAAAAGCAGATTCTCTTGACACATATCGTTGCTTGAAAAGAATAGTGACACAACTCAAAAAAAATAAACTTTTTAAGGAGACCAGTTTTTAAATTGTTGCGATATGTAATTTATTATTGTTTCATTCATAACAATTCCTAATTTTTGTAATACCCCTTAAAATGGTTCATACCTATTCTTTTTGTTTATTTCATGTAGTTTTTGTGCTAGCCTTTTAGGGTTCCTAGAAATTTAAATCAAATTTAGGAGACTTTGAGTTGTGTCTCTTTCGAATAAAAACAACACTTTTTCTGAAAAAGCAATTTGAGGAATAGTATAACAACCCTGAAAAGGTCTTAAAAAATCTGTAACATTAAAATCAATACAGACACAACTCCAAATATGTCTTCATTGTGAATGATAAAATTTTATGAAAAAACCCACCATTAACAGCAATACAGACACAACACAAAATGGGTCTCTATTGCTTTTTGACTATATCACTGAGGACCTAATCGGAGTTGTGCCTTTTTTCAATAAAATTGGCAGTACGTACCCACGCAGCAGTCGAAACACAACACTAGTTATGCCTCTATTCAGTAAAAAAAAAAATGGCGTTTTATTTTCATTCTGAAAAGACACTTATGCTATCTACGGGCAACTCATCTATTTACGACTTGGTTCTTTATTCCATATAAAAGATCAATTATTTAAAAGTATTATCAATTAAAAATCTCATTTTCGGAATTTTTTGAGTTGTGTCACTATTCTTTTCAAGCGACGAAATATGAACAAAATCGAATTTTCGAAAAACTGCTTCCATGTGCAATGTGCAATAACGAACGTGTGTGTTATTTCAAAGTAGTACTTATGTACCAAGCGGCAAAAAAATTAAGCAGATTCTGTTGCCACATATATCGCTTTTAATCAGTTTTAGTTTAATAAGTCTTACCAATTGAAGCTACTTAAGTATCTTCGGTTGGTAAACCCGGACTATTTCTCATAAATCCATAACACTAGGCCTAATTTGATAAAGTTCGACAGGGAAAACACAACTTTTCATCATATTTATGACACCGTTTAAGAACATTCCAGAGCAAATGTGAAATGAAAGACATGGACTCGTCAACATTGCAGTAAAACCCCAATGAAAATTTCCCACCGACAGTCAAATGTCGAACATTTCTTTTGTAATTGCAAAATTTTAAATCAAACAGGATTTTGAAGAATGTCGTTGCAGAATATTTTGGCAATAATCGTTTTTTTTTTAATCTTTAAATTGAAACAGTTTAAACTAGAAGTAGAAATTGGGGATTCCATATTGTCATACTTTTGATGCTTAATGCAAAACTCTTGACTTTCCAATTCTCGAACAGAGTTGTTGCTTAAGAACGAAACGCGGACGTTTATTAACTTCTCAGTAAAGTGGAAAATAACCGAAAAAAATTGCTTCATGAAAACTGTTTGTCACTTAGTGTTTAAACCCATTTCGTCTGCCTTAACTTTTTAAACCTTCGATCAGGAGTGCCAGAACACCTTTCCAGTACTGTCTTGCTGTGATTTCTTTAGTTTTTTATTTAAAATTGGTTCTAATTTCATTTTTGGCGCATTTCCAATGTAATACTAAGCGCTCTTTATCCATTTCTAATTTTGGTTGAAGTACTGTTTCTCTCACTGCAGCGCTTGGCGACTGAATCGGTCAGTATGGGCGACTTTTACAGAAAAATTGCCAAGCAGTGAGCTAAACAGCTCTTTCTCACGCATTTTTACTAATATTGTCAGATAATGTTTGCCTGCGAAAGTGAAACACATGCTTGCAGCCAACAATAACACAAAATCAAACCTTGTAGTATTGAACATTTTACGAATACATCAGTTTCTTATGATAACTTAAAATTTAAGTTAAATAATGATGAATAATACATTTAATGTAAATAATGATGTAAACGTTGTCAGACTAGCACACAATTCAAATCGTTTATTTCGAAATGGTAACTCCGTTTTGAAAATAAAAAAAAAGAACTCCCAGTATTAATTTATGAATTTGTATGGCATAGTTAATCAAAAAGCGTTTTAATTTACCACTATTGCATTGCTTTTACCTACTAAAATTAAGTAGTAAAAAAACAGACCCGCAAAGTTTTACAACTTTTCATAAGCCCTTTTTTCTATCTCTTGAAAAAAGTTTAGTTTTTAAGATTTGTTACCTTTTCGAAACAAACGATTCAATTGTATTCGAGCTGAATGGACAATCGGAAAGCAGATAAATGAGCGCACATTTAAAAAACAGGACAGGGCATGATTAGCTTGCACCACACCTTTATCGTTCCAACCATCACCAGAGTACCAGCTTTGCGACTATGGTACCATGAATGCTGAACACCTGAGGGATTGCTCTGCTCTGGACTATAATAAAAACTATGCAAACAACTTTTTCTGGGAGGCCCATCATCAGCGCGTCACCTAATGGCCCGACAGCCAAGGGTGGACGTTGGCTTTTGAGTTACAAGACACCGGTTCAACAGTGAGTAAGTTGTGAGCTTAGGATGTAAGTAATCTTAGTGAAGACAGAAACATAAAAGACACCAAAAACTTATTTTTTCAATTGTTTGAAATGTAACAAAATTGAAGCTAAAAAAAAAAACTCTTGTGAACCGACCATCAGGAATTTTTTCTCATGTGTTAGGACACACTTAGGATACAATTTGGTTGCCATTGAAGGGGGACAATGAGAGAAACCTGTTAAAATTACTCCTTTTATTACACGGTTGATTTGTCACGGAAGTTTCTTACGCAGTTTTCGACCACTGTTACTGCATAAATTATCTTCAAACTTTGCACACAAGCTTGTCTTCCGATGACAATACAATATTTCATCCCTTTTATAATTTATTATAACGTCAATTAGGAAAAAAATTAACAATTTTGGCTCTAATGAAATTATCAGAATTATTATTTGTTGAATGGCAACGATAGCTGACGTCATACTGAAATTGTCGCAAGCCGAGCAACGCCTTTTGTCAAGAGCAATTCCGTTTGTGAAAATTGTCAAGTACAATGGTCTTTTTGGGTAATACGGGTTTCGGGGACAGGCAGTGCTTTTTACCCAGGACATCTTTGAAGTCGACGAAAGATTGCCAAAACTGCAACTGAAATTTGTAAGCGAGCCAGGAATTGTGGTCGTGACCGAGCATCTCGACAATTTAAACGTGTCCAGAGAAATTCATTTTCTCGTACCAGAGTGAATGATGCCTATAGGTTTTGCCTTACTCAATCAGTAGCAAAAGAGCATCAGCAACAAGAGCCAGTGACTGCTTATATGCCGATCAACAGTCTTAGCAGAATTGTGAGAGCTTCATGACATCACGCGAATACAGATATTTTTACTTCCGGCTATGCAGGTGTACAACGCTGCGCTATGGTCCTTATAACTATTGTAAAAGCAAGCATCCTATCACCAAATGTATGGAACACTCACACATTGAACCTAGGCATGATTGAAAGAGATTCTCTTTATTGAATGATTCGTGTTACTGTAAACAATATTGACCTAAGTGGATATTTAGAAGTTCGCCACTTCCAAAACTATTAAAAATAATTTCAGAATGTTTGGTGAGTCATTTGGTTTGAATTATAATTTCGAGACAGATCTGTATAGGAGCTTGAAAGACAAATGCAATAAAGATATCGTTGGATTGATTTTAAGTCGACTGTTTATCTCGCACTCAGCAGGTTAATTATCAAAACCAGTGGGAGTTATGCACTATGAAAACAAATTCTATTTCACTGATTCCCATTCATGTGGTCCAAAAGGTGCAAGCGCAAGCAATGGAAGCGCTTGTATAATTGAATGTGATACGTTGGACGAACTGTGTCGGGTATGTAGACGTTCCACTGAATCATATAATATACAGTAGACTCTAAATTTCATAGATGTGTATCCGAAGGAAAATTGTGACCAAGATGTATCTCTCACGTTGGAAACAACTTCTTCACCCGAGCAGTTTGTACTACAAGCAACGAGTATGCAAACAACTGTGATGTCTAATATAGACTGTCTACAACCTGATGTTGAAGATGAGCTTGAAGCTTCAAGTGACTTCAATGAAATCCGTCGAAAGACAAGGAACAATATACTGAATGAAGCTCATGAGGTAAAAGCTGAAGAGTATGCCTGATTTTTCCTTTTCCCATATGGAATCAATAGATTGAAACAAAACAGACCTGTAAATATCACTACATCAGATTACTAATATACAGGATTTTAGGTAGGGATACACGTTTTCAAAGAAATGATTATCACTTTTATGCCTTGTCCATGTTTGAATACTATCGAGTAAAAAGTAACATATCAGCACGTCGTCGCTTGAAAAGAATAGTGACACAACTCAAAAAATACCGAAAATGAGATTTTTAATTGATAATACTTCAAAAAAATTGATCTCTGATATGGAATAAAGAACCAAGTCGTAGATAGCAAAGTTGCCCGTAGATAGCATAAGTGTCTTTTCAGAATGAAAATAAAAGGCCATTTTTTTTTGATGAACAGAGGCATAACTCGTGTTGTGTTTCGCCAGCTGCGTGGGTAAGTACTGCCAATTTTATTGAAAATAGGCACAACTCCGATTAGGTCCTAAGTGATATAGTCCCTTATAGAGCAATAGAGACCCATTTTGTGTTGTGTCTGTATTGCTGTATATGTTGGATTTTTTCATAAAGTTTTATTATGGACAATAGAGACATATTTGGAGTTGTGTCGGTATTGATTTTAATGTTACAATTATTTTAAAGACCTTTTCAAGGTTATTACATTATTCCTCAAATTGTTGTTTTCTTCGAAAGAGACACAACTCAAAGTCTCTTAAATTTGATTAAAATTTCTAGGAACCCTAAAAGGCTAGCACAAAAACTGCATGCAATAAACAAAAAGAATAGTATTAATCATTTTGAAGGGGCATTACAATAATTAGGAGTTGTTATGAATGAAACAACAATAAATTACATATCGCAACAATTTAAAAACTGGTCTCCTGAAAAAGTTGCTTTTTTGAGTTGTGTCACTAGATAGACATGCGAAAGGCACTTTTAATTGCTGATGGAAGACCTACCGATGATTCGAAGATGCTGACATCACTGCCACACAGCGATTGATTGAACAGTATCCAACTGTGATGATCCATTTTATGGTTCGAGTGAATGCACTAATTAAATTCCTCAAGAACAACCATGAGGTGTTTGGATGCAAAATGCAAGACTACTGGTGGCGCATTGAATTTCACAATCGTGTGCAAGTCCACACTTGCACATGATGATTAGGATCGACAACCATCCATCTATTGAAACCACTGAAGCATTAATTGTGTAAATAAAGAGTGCACTTGTGAAATGCCGCCAATAAATTTGAGCTGGTAAAGAAGTGCCAAATTCACCGTCGTACTATGACCTGTCAAAAAAAAAAAAAAACACCACGTCAACGTGCCGTTTGAACTTTCCGAGACAGGTTTCCACGGAGACTCACATTGTTGATCCATCAACTGATGAATTTGTACATAACAATTGGCGCATATGCATTTTAAGGGGAAAAAGTGAAGAAAAATGGGTCAATAACTACAATCCAACACTGCTTAGCTTGTGGAAAGGCCATGTGGTACAAAGGAATCCATTGCATATTATATTGCCAAGTATGTTGCAAAATCAGAACCAACAGATCTGGATGCTGGTATAAGGCAGGCAATTAAAGAAATCCAGCGCGAAGGAAGTGATATTTCACGAAAACTATTCAAAATTCGCATGAAGATAATGAAGGAGAGAAAAGTTTCAGCATGTGAATGTTTACCGGCAGTGTCTTCTCAATCTACCCGAGAAAGTTCAAGAAAAACCGTATTTCCTAATACTCGAAAACCTGAGCAAAGATGCACCTGGAATCTGTTGATGCGAAATTGCACTAGGAATTTAATTTAGCCGAGAGCATCCAAGCCAATTGTCTACTCAAGGGATCTTTTACACGCCGCATAATCATACGACATGGGCGCAGACGATTTCCTGCATCTTGAAAATCCACCGACTCCGGCCCGGTTTGAACCTGCGATCTTGGGCGCACAAGGCTTCCGCCTTACCACTACGCCACCCTGTCGATTGAGCAAAGATATAAAGTGCTCAAATTTGATGAGAGAGGTCAAGCCTCTGGATATTGTGCAAATATTTTTGATAAGTATGAAAAGCAACCAGCTAATCATCCACATTATAATTTCAACAGTATGAGCTTGATTGAATTTGCAATGAGATTTGATTCATATTATATGAAGCGAACTGATAACTGTGAAGAGAATATTGATGAAGATGTTTATGGGAAGCAAATCAGTAAACAAGAAAGAAACTCATTAATCTTGCTGATAATCTCACCCAAGCAGCAAAATTTTCAAAGGTTGCTAAAAATAATAATAAAAAAAAAATCGCTAATAAATATGTCCATTAATGCTTCTGAACTCAGAGAAAACTTCTTTAACGCTCATAAGGAGGTAAATATCGCTTATAGAAATGAACAGTGTCATATCTGCAAAATGGACATTCTTCAAGAGAGGCGT
This sequence comes from Octonoba sinensis, assembly GCA_038502835.1. Taxonomy (NCBI): domain Eukaryota; kingdom Metazoa; phylum Arthropoda; class Arachnida; order Araneae; family Uloboridae; genus Octonoba; species Octonoba sinensis. Next base: position 82,038,650 of record CM076605.1, on the reverse strand, counting down.
TTGAACGTTTTACAGTTTGTTTTATGTAATTGTCTTACTTGTTTCAATGCTTATTATAATCGATTTTGTTCAGAAAATAGTTATTGTTCTAGTTTTCTCTTACACGATGGATGTTAATGATGCCAAAAAAAACTACAAAAACTATAAAAGTAATTATTACAGTATTGCACCCCCCCCCCCCAAAAAAAAAAAGCCTCTAGCCTCAATTTTTGATCATTTTCTCACAGCAGTATTCCCAAAATAAAGAGCGCAAAAATCTGAACGTTTTGATATATATATATATATAAAAAAAAAGTTTTTTTGCAGATATGACAGTTTATTTCTATAAGCGATATATCGACACATTTTCGTTCTCGATTGACAATTAATTTCACTTTGAAGCTTAGCTGTTCGGTTTTACCACACTTTATCCTATTTAACCAAATGCTTTTAGACATCTCAGTGAAAACAAATATTTTTTTAAAAGTTACTCTCTTGATATCCAATGGGATCCCAAAGAAATTCATAGACGTTTTTCGGAAAGTTGAAGTTTTTTTCTTAATTCTAATGCAACTGAACTATTAATTGAATCGATTCAAATAATACAAATTTGTCGCTCAAATGACCTGGAATAATATAGGTTACTTTTTTTCCCTTCCAACTGAAAGCATTTTACAGTTAAAGCAAATGACACGATAAATAATACAAATAGAACAATGAAGCAGAAAGGGAAAGGAGAGGTGAAGATCTCAGCTGTCAGCGTCAATTTTGACACTTAAACAATACTAATAAAAAAAGAAGCTATTTGATTTCACTCTAAATAAAAGTACTAAAAGGGTTATATTTTGTGAAAATCTGTATGTTTCGTTGAAAATGAGGAAAAAAATCAATATTTTTTATGTAATGAAAAATAATTTGTCGAAGCTCATGACCTGTTGCATAATCATGGATAGAGACGGACAAGCAATACAGAGATGTTCACCCAATTTAAAGTAAGTCACAAAATTTGCGGCGAAAAAAAAAGGTTGCTCGGCAGCACTCGGGTAACTATTACTAGGCCACGCGGCTCGTCTTTTAACAGTGGGTGTAAAATAACAGGTAAATGGGGCATATATAGCGTGTTGCCAAATCGAGGGGAAACGAAAAATTAAAAAACAGTGGAAAAGCGAGTCGTTGATAAGCATCAAACGATTTGAAGCCTTTACCTTTTGGTAGCATAGAACGAATTATTAAAACAAAATGAAGAGAAGAAAAGGTCTAAAAATTTTTTAAAAAGCGTGCAACCATTGTATCGAGTCAAAACACAGAATAAAATGAATTAACATGTCAATTTCTATTTAAAAGCTTTTCTGATTTTGTCTTTTCTTTCTGTTACTCGTAGTTTCTACTTCATTCCCCAAAAAACAAAGCTTCACAGATTTGTGTATTAGTATTATCATTGTTACTGAACTACAATATTTTAAAATCTGCTTCAATAATAAGAAATATTTTCCTCAAACATCTTAATGGTTGGTGTGACATTTAAAGAAGCGAATGTATTTAATTTAATTTTTAATTGCATTTTTATTGCACTCTCAGAAATAGAGCTGTCACTTTTAACGATTCTTGAATCGTCAAAATTTCGTCATTTATAACGAATCTTTACTCGTGCGATCACGTGACTTAAAACAGTTACCACACAAATTTCTTCAATTTGACGAAAGGTTTACTCGGAGCATTTTTCCCGAAGCCAAATACGACGAAAGTTTCGTGAGATTTGAGCATGCGTTTCTGAGAGTGTGGCATCTTTTAGAAAATGAGAAGAAACCAAAAAAAATCTACTGCTTTGAAAATGATTTTTAAATATTTTTTTGCTTTCTCAAATCACTCATGTTGATTTGGCATCTAAAAAATTGAAACAAATTCTAAACTAATTGTTTTTTGTTTGTAAAGGATCTGTTAATGGACTAGGCAACTACGATTTAAATCAGCATAGTCAAGGTGACCGTAATCACGAATCATATTCGTAGGTAATCAGAAATTATCAAATCTAGGATAAAGTGTTTGTTTTGAGCTCTATTATTTCATGTATATGCGATAGAATCTACCAAATTTTGAAATGTTTTCCACTAAAAGAAAGCAAAGCTTCTTTAATTGTTGCTGATGACAAATATCGCTATCATAAGAATAATATTGAACATTCGCCAGGATCTTATTAGGTGAATTTGTTTGAAACAAACTCACAATAAATAAAAAACTAAAACAAAAAGCATTAAAATAGGTAAAAATAAATTTGCAGGATAAGATTTTTTGCAAAACTAGAAATTCTTTAATGGTAAACGTTACAGTTTTTTTTTTTTTTTTTAATTTCTAATGGGCTGCAATTGCAGACCTAGTGCGTTCAACAGAGATTGGTACCATCTCTTTCAGCGGCTCCACAATGAGTGTGGTACCATCCCCGCATGAAAATGTTGACATCCCGTTTCTCCACCGGAAAGGGCGAGCACCCGGGCTCTGTTGATGCGAAATTGCACTAGGAATTTAATTTTGCCGAGAATATCCAAGTCCAATGTCTACAATACGGGAAGCCGCGTTTACACGATGCCAGTTGAAGAGACAATTGCCTGGAGACAGCTTCTTGGCATAAAGTTATTGACTGCGTGTGAACAATTCAGGCTAATTAGCGAGCCAACTGCCTCGACAGTTGTCCTGAAACTCAGTTGTCTCGAGGAGTAGACAGAGGACAATGAACTGGGCCCAGAGACGCCCCCCACCACTCTGAATCACAGTTGTCGGGGCAGTTGGCACCGTGTAAACGTTGCAGCCAGTTGATTTGCTTTGTGTTGTGCCAATTCACTTGTGTCGGTCAAGTACACTGAAGAGCCAAAAAAACTGGTACAAGCATGCATATGCAAATAAAGAGATCTGGAACCAATCAGAGTACAGCGCTGCGGTCGGTAACGCGTATATAATACCACTAGTATCTGGCACAGTTGTTAGATCGATTGCCGCTGCTACAATGGCAGGTTATCAAGATTTAAGTGAGTTTGAACGTGGTGTTATAGTCGGCGCACGAGAGATGGGGCATAGCATCTCCGAAGTAGCGATGAAATTTGGATTTTCACGTACGACAATTTCAAGAGTGTACCGTGAATATCGGGAATCCAGCAAAACATCGAGTCTACGACATCGCTGCAGCCGGAAAAAGATAATGCAAGAACGGGACCAACGACGACTGACGAGAATCGTTAAACGTGACAGACGTGCAACTCTGCCGCAAATTGCTGCAGATTTCAACGCTGGGCCATCAACAAGTGTCAGCGTACGAACCATTCAACGAAACATCATCGATATGGGCTTTCGGAGCCGAAGGCCCACTCGTGTACCCTTGATGACTGCACGACACAAAGCTTTACGTGTCGCCTGGGCCCGTCAACACCGACATTGGACTGTTTCGGACTGGAAACACGTTGCCTGGTCTGATGAGTCTCGTTTCCAGTTGTATCGAGCTGATGGACGTGTACGGGTATGGAGACAACCGCATGAATCCATGTACCCAGCATGCCAACAGGGGACTGTTCAAGCTGGTGGAGGTTCTGTGATGGTATGGGGCGTGTGCAGTTGGCGTGATATGGGACCCCTGGTACGTCTAGATACGACTCTGACAGGTGACAGGTATGTCAGCATCCTGTCTGATCACCTGCACCCATTCATGTCCATTGTGCACTCCGGCGGACTTGGGGAATTTCAGCAGGACAATGCGACACCCCACACGTCCAGAATAGCTACAGAATGGCTCCAGGAACACTCTTCTGACTTTCGACACTTCCGCTGGCCACCAAAATCCCCCGACATGAACATTATTGAGCATATCTGGGATATCTTGCAACGTTCTGTTCAGCAGAGATCTCCACCACCCCGCACTCCTATGGATTTATGGACATCCCTGCAGGATTCATGGTGTCAATTACCTCCAGCATTACTTCAGACATTAGTCGAGTCCATGCCACGTCGTGTTGCGGCACTTTTGCGTGCTCGAGGGGGCCCTACACGATATTAGGCAGGTGTACCAGTTTTTTTGGCTCTTCAGTGTATCTCAGCCATTTTTCGTCATCCACTGCCATGCCAATACTTTCACAGTGTGAACAGATTCTCTTCCAACTGGCCTGGCCATGACATTCCTCCAACTGTCCAGAGACAATCGGCCCCGACAATTGTCTCTTCAACTGGCATCGTGTAAACGCGGCTTTACAAAAATAGAAGTACGAAAAATATTGAAAAGTTAAAAAGAAGAGTGATGGGTAGAAGCGTCTGATTTTAGGAAGCAGTTTTTCAACATTCCTCTCTTGTTCATTAGGAAGTCGAGGGTAGGACCTTAGGTGTTTGTTTCGAGCTCTATTTTTTAATCTCATATAAAAGACAGACCAATGGATGGTGATAAGCACAGTTATCATGGAAAAAACTATTCAATTCTAACGGAACAAACATCTTAATATACTGTTTCTTTCTTTATTGAACACAAAATATCGCTCACCCGCAAATTAAGTGACACATAGCTCTATATACTCCGTCTCTTTTCGATTGAAAAACACGAAATCAGCAGAAAAAATAAGTCCCGTTTGAAAGGTTGTCATTTTTCAATTTTGTCACGTTTCTTTCCGGGTGAGCGATATGTTGCCATTTATAGTTACATAATAATTTAAAGACGCTATCCGTAATTTAACAATTGAGTGTAAATAACCAAACTATAAGTATTTCACAAGTAGAAGTATTCCCCAAACTTGAACCTCATATGAGAATAACTAAGGCATAGAACGAATTTTTAGAGCACGATTACACTAAAACTATTGAACTTTGAATTTTCTAATTGGCAATATGACGAAAATACTTAGAAGGGGCGTACCAAGAAAGATATATCGCTTATTGAAATGAATTTAGTGTCATATCTGCAAAATATCTTTTTTTTTTTTTTTTTTTGTTTTTATATCAAAAGTTTCAGACTTTTGAGCTCTTTATATTGGGAATACTGCAGTAAGTAAATGTTCAAAAATTAAGGCTAGATGCTAACTGTATTTTTGTGGTGCAATACTTTAACAACTACTTTTTATAGTTATTTCTAATTTCTTTGACATCATTAACATCCATCATGTGAGAGAAGACTAGGACAATAACTATTTTCTGAACAAAATCGATTATAATAATCATTGAAACAAATAAGGTAATTAAATCAAACAAATTGTAAAACGTTCAAACTCCTCTCTTGAAAAATGTCCATTTTGCAGATATGACACTGCTCATTTCTATAAGCGATATGCAGCAATTTGGATATTTTAAACTCATAAAAAAATATAGAACACATTTCGTTTTTTCACAAAAAAAATGTTATAAAGTTTTTACATATAATCTGTTGTTGCCTGTCCCCCATTAGCCAGCAGCGCTAAACCAGGTTCATGACGTCATACACCCTTAAAAAATACCCATAATCTAACCATTAGTATAGTAGTTACGATGTACAATCTTCCACTACAGATTTATTACAGTTGATTATTATATCCATGCAAGGATAACGTTTTTGTTCCTCTAAACAACGGCAGACGCTAATATTTTTCCAATTAAAATTCGAAACAAAAATGTCCAGGCAAACCCCAAGCTCGCGGAGGACACCTGTAAACTTGGGAACACCTGTTCCATTCTACACTACCTACCTATCCTTGGACTTTCCCGTCACAAAAGACAAAACGATTTCTAGAGAAAGCAGCACATTCTGTTACTTTTTCTCCACATAAAGCATGTGTTTCCAAGCATGTCCAGCACGTGCGAGAAGTTTTTCCGATTGCCTTGGTTCGGCGGAATCGTCTGCATGTTAATAAACTGGTGCTGCTTCAAGGTTGTTGCAAATTTGCTGCCAGATAATAAATGGATTCTTTTTCTTAAGTAGGTTTAGATCTATTGTCACCAGTTTTGTTATAAAAAAAAAAAAAGAAAATGATTTGTTACTAGATGAATTGCAAGGTGTTAACGAGAAAGGTTGCAAAAGTATCAAATGTTTTTTGTCATTAAAGCGGTTTTTTTTTTCAGGTGGTTGTTCTCGTAAACAAAGTTCATATACCTCAGAATATAAATTGTAAAACATAGAAGGTTGTAACCGAGGCACACAATTGTTATAACTTTAATTTCTATCATTGCAACAACAATTGGCACAAAATTGCAAAATTTTTGTGAAAAATGCAAATTGAAAAATCGTTAGAATTTTACTACCATTTGACAAAATCTAAAATTAATTGGAAAACCGAAAAAATCGTGGAAAACAATTTCGTAAAAAGTGGCCGTTTTTCATAAAAACTACGGGAAAAATCATAAAAGGTTGCATAGATGGGTAACTTAGGCAAATGAATTCTGATCAAAGTTGTGATTATGATCTGTTACATATAAACATAGATTGTGCTTATAGAAGCATTTTCATCCTAAAATTGTATTCAAGATATGTATAGTTCAATTCATTTAGAGTAAATCTCATTCAGATCTCCAATAAAGGACATTGAATATGATATAATGAAACAGTATAAACCAGGTTTTCTTTCATAGAAATTTGAGTATGTTAGAAAAGTCTTCATGTTTGAGTACATGCGCCCAACGTTTTTCGTTTTATAAGAATTAGAAGCTCTGTTACCATAATGTGACCAATTTATTCAAAAATTCTACCAGGCTCATAGGCAAATTATTTTCTACCTTTTTAGTGCGCAAGAAAAACGTTGTTTTTTTTTTAAATTTTTTTATTTATGTAATATTATTTAAACTCTTTTTTAAAAGCTGAATTTCTTAGCTACCTCCAAAGCTATTAATTATATTTTTTAACCCCTTAAACCATGGATTTTTTTCTGAAAAACTAGTATAATGTGCGTTATTCTTTGCAATTTCAGATTAAAGGGTGACTAGGTAACGGGGGGTGGTGTAAAAGTTACATAGACAAAATATAGTCGGATCTCTATTTAACGAAGTCGCAAAATCCAGCGAAAAAGTTCGTTAAATGGAGATATACATTTTTTATAATGCTTTGGCTACATGAGAAATCATTTTAAACTAATAGAAGCTCTACACATCATGTAATAATAGTTAGAGCAGTTTATTTTTATTCTTTCACTTAAGAAAGGATAAAACAAAAAGAATAACCATTATAATGTAGAATTAAACTTATTCACTACTCTAAAAAAATGTTTATATTTATTTTAACACATAGTGTGCATAAGCTTCAGAAAAAGTGTTAGAAGAAAGAAATACTTGAAAAATAGGGTGGAAATTTTTTTTTAGATTATCAGAAAAAAGTTCGTTAAATAGAGAATGTACTTCGTTATCTGGAGGTTTTTTTTACATGGAAAACCTTAAATATTCTTACGGCCAAGAAGAAAATTCGTAAAAAGGAGAAGTTCCCAAAATAGAGGCTCGTTAAATGGAGGATCGACTGTATTATACAAAGAAAGTGTAAACGGATCTCAGACGGGCATTAGAAATAAAATAACGCACGGGCATGGGCTTTCTGGTATCTTTCGCCCGTGTCAGACACGGGCATACGTTAAGCAAAGCTTGTTTTTAAAAAATCTTTTTTTCACCTCCATACACTGTTCTCAAACTTAATTTGACTTGCAAAGCAAAAACGCTTCCCCTGCCGTTCCGCAAGGCCTTGAGTTGTCTGTAAACTCACCTTGTCTTACGCTGCACTCCAAAAGGAAATTAAAAGAAATGAAAACATTGCTCATGACATCCAAAAATGAGTGTCTAATTACTCAGCGGATATATCCTGGTCTTAATTCAAAAATCAACAATATTCTGCTCAGCATAATTGCGACGCTTGGCCACCCAAGAGTCTTGTACGTTCATGATCTATTTGCCCGGCCACCGTCGAATGCATCTAACACTATATTGCGAAAACAAAGAATGGCAACGGTTTAAATAACTGAATAACATCAAAAGGCTTGGAAAACTATAAAACTACTAATGCCGAAAGTTTGTATTAACCGATGCGTCATCAAGAAAATAAAGTTTTTTTTTTAAAGGCAATGCGTTTTCATCAAACGTTCCTTAAATAACGTCCTCGTTATTTTATTGTGCCATAAACATTTTAAGATATGCTCTATTCAAAAAGTTTGTGGTTAGTTTGTTCCGAACTCGCTCATCTGTAAACAGTTGCAATTGTTACGACTAAACTCTCGAAATGGTCGAATAAATAAATCTTTTTCTTTTTCAAGATCTACTTCTACGTGTAGTACAAGTGAGCTCGCTTAATACAAATCCATATCTATATATATCTTTCACTTAACGTGGACCAGTTACGATTAAATTTTGCAATACGATACGGTACATCATGCAAAAAAGAAGGAAAAAGCTATGGTAAAACAATATTTAAAAAAATACTAGCCTAGAAAGGTAACAATTTCTTGTATTTATTATCGTAACTTACGGACTTTAACAAATTCATTTCTATTTCTGAAAAAGTATTTACATTCATAACTCTATTTTTAATTTCCATTTCATTGGAGTGGCAATACCTTAGTTTGTTTATGTCGAAGCGATCTTCGGCCTTTTTATATGTAGCGATGTTTTCTTAAGCCTTTCGAATTTTAAGACGTTTTTAACGATTTTAAAATGGTTAATTTCCGATTCTTTGGAGTGGCAACAACTTAGTTTGTTTATTAGGGAGCGATCTTTTCTTAAGCCTTTAGAATTTGAAAGCGTTTATTACGATTTTAAAATGGTTAATTTTCAATTCTTTGAAGTGGCAACACCTTAATTTGTTTATATACAGGCGGCTAAACATAGGGCATCCACTTTTACTCATCTGCCATTTCATTGGTTAAATTCCACTACGTCACAAATCTTATGACGTCAGCGCAAATGTAGAGAATCGAAAGTTGTTCAGTTTCGGAATGAGCGTGATTTTCGTTGCAAGATACTAAAACAGGCAGGTGCATAGGAAAGGGGGGAGGGGGGATCAGGGGCTTAAGCCCCTCTATTACAAATGAGGAAATTTTTTATTTCAATGCTAAATGAGAAAACTGCTTTAAAAATTTTAAAATAAAAACAAAATTTAAAGACTTCTTGCACTAAAATTTTAAATTAAAGAACTTATAAGTCTTATTATATTCTAAATATAAAATTATTCTGAAATACATAAGTAGTGTTTTTGAAAATGCACTTCCCTTTTCCTCCCTCAACTACAGAAATTTACCGACTACAAAAATATTTAATTGTGTAATTTTCCTTTTATAAACAGATAGATTTAAAACAAAAACGTGCTACTGTTTGTTTTACATTAATCACGTTTAATAAATGTATAGTTCAATCAACGATACTGCATAAGGATTTCGGTTACTTTGTGAAAACAATGAATTTATTTTAATGATCTATAAATATATTCATTTATTAGTGATTTTTTGTAATTAATATTAACAATAACGAGTGAATGTTAATTACTTTTTAATTGTTTATTTTATTATTATTTTTTTTTTTTTTTTGAAAAAATTTGCGCAATTGGAAATGTTTGAGCCGCGCTCTCCCCCCTCCCCCCCCCATGATTTTTAAATTGGACTATTTAGGACCTAGAAATGTATGTAATTCTGCACCTTTTTTCTGGTAATAGTTTCTTTTTCTTTCTTTTTTTTTTTTTGGTGCTACACTTGACTCTTCTATATTTGAACGGATAATTATATGTCCTTATGGAAGTTATAGAGAAGGTAGCTATATACATATTGATTTTTTAAACTCTTTTACAATGCATATAATTCTACAACTAAACAAAATTAACAGGGAAGATTAAATTACTGTGGAGGATGGGAACAGTAGTTTTAGGTATGATAAATGGATTCATGAACCAGCAAATCAATCGTATGACGCCTTTTTTTTTTTTTTTTTTGGTTTCATTCAACAAACACCAAAATTGAGATAAATTCAGTCATAGATGGTGCAATCTTTTACTGCTCAAGAGAGTAATTTTAATATTACTCTTTTTTTTTTCTATTCAATTAATTAATTAATTTACTCAATGTCAGACAATTAATTGTGTTTATGTCTTTCTTTTATTTCTATATGATTAGCGTTTGTTATTCCGCGGCGCTTGAGCGACCCACTTCTTTTTCTTTTTTCTTTCTTCCCCCCCCCCCCTCCTATTTTTTTTTTTAATTTCTTTCTTTTTTTATTGGTTTTGGGTGTTCAGTAAAATAAAATATTTCGAGAAATAATAACGTTATTGGTTTCCTAAAACTTTTAGGCACACATAAAACAACCACTACAGATTTTCAGCATTCAACGCGTAGTCTAATGCAGTGTTCCCCAACCTTTTTATCACCGCGGACCGGTCAGCGCTTGAGAATTTTACCATGGCCCACGGGGGGGGGGGGGGGGGGGGGCATTCATTGTGTATATTTTAGTTTATTTTGATCTATTATCTATTTAATTGTATTTAAACATTCCTTCAAAAAAAAAAAAAAAAAAACAGTTACACCAAAAAATATAAAGTGATTTTACATTTCTTTATTTTTTACTTTAACACTTACTAGAACGTTAAATCTGAGTTTGTTTCTTTGCAATGACACGGTTCCATCTGGGGGATGTTTTTAATTTGGGGTATAAACCTAGGAATTCAAATTCAGTTTCAATGAAATGGGAGGCCCGGTAAATTTTGATCCACGGACCGGTGCCGGTCCGCGGACCGGGGGTTGGGGATCACTGGTCTAATTTACTAATAAAAAAGGTAGACACGTGTTTCGGGGCTTATATGGAGTCCTTTTTATGGGCTAAAAATATGTTGTAGATGAAAAGATATTTATCAAAGTTGAAAAAGGGGTTCCTTGTACCCCCGAAACACGTGCCTGCAATTTCTATTGCTTTTTTTTTTTTCAATTTTTTTTCAATTTTTTTTTTTTTTTTTTTTGCGTTTAATGGGTTTTATTTTGTTAATTACACTTTTTTCACACTTTAAATCAGTTTTGTCAAATTGCATGTTGGCCGTTTTTTTTTCTTTTTTTTTCTGTAATAGATAAATTGAGTGTTTATGTTGGTCGATACTCATCCCTGTATAAGGGCGTAGCGAAAGACCCTTATGAAGAATAATACGTTAATCAGTTTAAGAATTAGAAATATACATTAGCCTCAGTGAAATCTGAATATTGCTTTTCATGGAATGTTTTTTCAGATATTCAGATACAAGGGTAATTTTCAGTTAAAAAAAACTGATATTTTCACATTTATTTTGAAAAAGTATATATTAATGAAAATTTTATAATTAGGTGAACCACCCTCCACACACACACATAATACATACGTGCTATATATATATATATTAGCTCGAAAGATCTTACAAGTGAATAAATGAAGACAAACAACATGCAATTTGATGTGATGACCAGACAGTTATATCACTACTATAGAAGTCCATTTTTTCCAGAAACATGGCTCTGAGTTTTTCAAAACGCAAAATATTCTGCATCTCACAAGACAGAAGGAAATAAAGCATATATATAGATAATACATTATTTGTCAAAGAAATATCAAGAATTATAAATTAAAAAATTTTCGAAAAACTTTTTTTTTTTTTTTTAAATTTTCGGTTTTTGAAAATGTTTAGAAAATTCGGAGAATTTCAAATCAGAATCATCCATACAAGAGCGCAGAAGCAATCTCTACTACATTTTCATTATTTGTCTTTTAAATACTCAGATTTTGTAACAGAACAAAATTTGCGCGCACTTAAACGTATAATACCGCCCTTAACATGACGTCATGTTCCTTAGCCAATGAAATGTCAGATGAGTAAAAGTGGATGCCCTATGTTTAGCCGCCTGTGTTTATATAGAGCGATCATTCTCATGTTTAGTTTGATTGCTGAACTTATAGACCGCAGATGGTCTGCGGGGGATAGCTAGTAGTATATATTTCACTTAATGTGGACCAGTTGCCATTAAATTTTGCGTTACGATACGATACTGACACCAAAATTCATGAAGATGGATTATTATTTAGTACTTAAAATTTTACAAGAAAGTTTTCTGCAGTCATGTCTGTCACAAATGGAATTAACCTATATCGAGCGGTCATTCTCATATTTATATCTAGCAATTTTTTCTTAAGCCTTTCGAATTTTAAAAGTGTTTTTTACGATTTTAAAATGGTTATAGCTTGCAGATGTTCTGCGGGGAATCAGCTATAGTCTGTGTAATTAGAATAGGCGCATCAAGGTCGCTTTTCCTGCTTTGTCCCCATGGCAACTGCAAAAAAGATAACAGGGACAGACTTTTTTTTTTGCACTGCAGTTAAGGCAATTGCATTACTACACCTTCAATTAAAAATAATACAGTAATTGAGAAAAAGTAATAAAAAAGAATTTATTTTAAATTTATTTATTTTTGATATTAAGTAAATGCAATTAAATTTCTCATAAATTAAAACTGGAATGTTTAGATAAGATTTTAACATTTACAAAATATAAAATACAATAAATTAGCTTTTCAATAGCTTTCTGAAAGACATCAAAATATTAGAATAAGATTTTGATTGGTTCAAAATATTAGAATACTTTATCTTGCGTAATCTAGTTTTGCCATTGAGAAGTAAATCTGATTTGAATCCGTCTATTATTATTATAACCCCAGGAGCAGAATTATATTCAGTGTTCTGCAACATGACCTCAAACAGTTCCAAATGTTCTGCAGGCATGTCGTCCAAATTTGATGGACCACAGTACAACACAAAATAGATATAAGAATATTAATTAACTAGTAGAATATTTATTACTCATTTTTGACAAAACATATTAAATTATTTATTTAAAATCAAGGCATACATTCAGAATTTGCAATTCTGTCAATGACTTTTGAAGTCGGATACTGCGACATTAATGCAGATGTACTGTTTGCAAAATGTTTATAAAAATTTGGCCCATACATTGTGACAATGGCTGCTTTTAACAACTTTCTAACGGATTTATGGCCCGGTGGTGCACCATTGGAATATATAAACATTCTTTTGTCAGTTGTTCTGCAGTAAAGGTCAAGACTCAGAAATTTCGCAAGTGGCCAGTGGCCACTAAACTTGATTAACTTGGTGGCCACCTGTGCATCATAAAGCAAAAGTGCAAAGCGAGGGGGAGGGGGGGGGATGAATGGTGCATCAGTGCACTACAATTCCTTATGTGCCTTATTTTCAGTGAAGAAAGCATAATATTTTGTTAAAACTATCAAGTCTTCAAAAAAAAAAAAAAAAAATGTATATGACTTTCAAATTAGAAAAAGAAAAAACTTGCTTCCTTGGCGATGGTAAATTAAGGGAATATGAATTTTTTCAATACAGTTTTTAATGTTTAATGTTATAGAGCACAAAAGATGTAAATGCAAAATTTTACTTGTTTCATCATAGAAGCAACAGATAACAAAAATTCCCCTCACAGAAACGAACCTTTTACAAAAACCGCGATCACCAATAAGAACCATTTTCGAAGACAAGTATAAAAAAATGTATATTTCCAGTTCTAGTTTTGTTCAGTACATTTAATTTTCATTCTTTTCAAAACTCTTTTTAAAGCTTTCACACTATTTTCAAAATGGCGCGACACGTGAGTCCGATTTTATAAAGCGAAAATGGCCGATCTGAAATGTAAGTTTGAAATGAAAGTTATGAAAAAAAAAATCAAGATTAATATTGATTCCTACTATATTTAAAAGATTTATATGGCAGAGAGAAGAAATTCAAAGGAAAAAAAAAATCGTAATCGGGAAAAATTTTCGCCATTTCTTTCTTGTGAAAGGGGAAATGAAGACTATCGGCTGAAATTCGGTAACTTGAATGCCGATTTGATGCGTTTTTATTGTGCTTGCATACATGAAAGAAGCAAGAGTTGAAAATTCCATAGAAGGTATTTGAAAAGGAGGGATTTGCTTTAGAAAATTTAAAAAAAAAAGGAAAGGTGGCGATCGCTCCTAATTTTTTGAATAGCCACCTTTTCAAACAAGGTCCGCGAATCTTGACCTTGATTCTGCAGAACATTATCTTTTTTTTTTTTTTTTTTTAAATTCTTTTGCGTTTGTGCTAACGTTTTTTTCCCTCTTCTTTTTGAGGATGAAATGTTCTGCAGAGATCGCGTTTGTTCTGCGACGTACGTCGCACTTTTAAAACCCTTTGACGCAGATGGGACACCGGTGTCCCTTTTACTTATGTATTTTTTGACGGTCTTATTTCAAATATTTTATACGATAATTTTATATTATGAAAGAGAGTCTAGTAGTTACTATAAAAAATCTCCTAGATTATCGGAGTAAAATTTTTACTAAAATAAAAAAGTTAAAAATAGTAGTTTAAAAAGATCTTATCAACCAATTTCAAAAATTTATCTATAATTTAATTTGATAATTAAAAAGACATCAATAGTGAATTATTACCTCTCTTAGACCTCAATAAATGCAGATAAGTGGAATTTACAAAAATATTTATTCCTAAGTGCACGGTAAGGTCATATATCCCAAGGGACACATATGTTCCTTTCTGCGCAAGCTTCCTCACTCCCAACCCCGCCCTCTTTGAACACCCATTATGCAAGCGTGAGAGAAGGATGGAAGAATGTTGTCTTATCTTTTGAATAAAGTTACTATAGGTATATATTGTACACGTGTGCTGCACATGTACTGCACAAAAGATTAGTTGAATATTTGAAGAATATTTGTAGTTTCAGATTTTTATTTCAGGTAGTGTGTGCTATTTCTTAGGTCGGTCCACATTCTGTACGCTACGATTTTTCTGACAGTGAATGACATGTAATAGAAATCGTCCATCAAGGCATGTTGAATTAACACAAGAGCAAATTAATGCAATATTATTTGCTGAAAGCAGTGACAGTGAGTGTGAGAATTTAGAGAAAGAAAATGTACAGTTTTTAGAAGGTTGGTATATAGAGGATATAGATGATCTATATAATGGGGGGTGGGTGAAAAAACTCTTGTAATTATTGATGGGGCAAAAGTAAAAAGGGCAAATGAAACTGAAAATGAAGAAATTGACAAGATACCAGAAAATGAGAAACATGTAGAACTGCCAAAAAATAGAAAAAAGGAAATAGTAAGAAAATAAAAAAAGAGAAAAGTAAGGTTGTTTGGTCAAATAAAAAGGTCCCATTTTTTAACCGCAACCTGATATCAAAGTAGAAGGGGGTGAAGTAAAATTACAATCTCTTTCCGATAACTCATCAGAAGTGGATATTTTTGCTAAAGTTTCTTACATAATATATTTAGTTGAAGACATAATTGTTCCCCAGACAAATCTGTATGCTCAACAAAAAGGTGAATTGTTTGAAACATCACCTCAGGAGATATATGCATATCTAGGAATATGTTATATGATATTCTTCCTACTTTTAGAGACTATTGGGCCACAGATGAAGATTTAAGTGTTACTTTGACTGCAAGAACAATGACATATGAAAGATTTGCTGTTATAAGAAAATATTTGCATTTAAATGATAATGAAAAAAGATGATACTAGATAATGTAATCGATAGATAATGTAAATCGTGATAGAGTATTCAAAATTCGCCTAATAATTGAGCATATCAATAAAGCTTTTCAGGATGCAGTTGAGCCGGAAGAGTGTATGTCTATTGATGAGTATATGATTAAATTCCGTGGACATAACATTATGCGGCAGTATGTAAAAAATAAGCCAGTTCGATGGGGATTCAAAATATGGGCTCGATGTGGAGCAAAGAGCGGATATCTGTATGAATTCGTCATGTACACTGGAAAGGAAAAAGAAACTGATTATGGGCTTGATGCATCTCTTGTTCTTCAGTCATCTGAAAAATTAGAAGGCACTTGTGCAAAACTATATTTTGACATCTTTTTTAGAAGTTCTGAAATGCTTGTATTACTCAAAGTGAAAAAAATATTTTTTGCAGTACTATCCGATGTGATCGAAAAGACTTACCAACGGATTTGAAAAAAGACAAATTAATGAAGAGAGGTGAAATTGACTGTAGACAGCAGGGCCCGACTAACAAGTTTTCCTGCCCAGGGCACTGTCAACTTTTCCTGCCCACTTGGAATGGTTGACTTACATGTATGCATGTGTGTGTATACTATGGTCAACGTGAAATTGGTTATTGTTAAGAATAACCTCTTATTATGAAAAATTGCCGGTGGTTATTATTAATTAAACTGATTATTTTATGTTACAATTTTTTGAAAAGGAATTTCAATGATATTATAGAAAAATTTCCTGCCCCTTAGAGAGTTCCTGCCCAGGGCACGGGCCCCAGATGCCCCTGTGATAGTCAGGGCCTGGTAGACAGGCAGATGGAATGTACATCGTGGAATGGATGGATAATAGATCTGTGTGTCCTGCTTCTCACTACAATAAGTAGGCCTGATAACATAATCGCAGTTGAGCAGAGAGAAAAGGGTACAGCAGAAAAGAAAAAGGTTACTTGTCCAACAGTCATTCAAGACTATAACAACTTCATGGATGGTGTTGACATCATGGACCAGAAGAAAGTTTCCTATGGAATCGATAGAGGGTGCAAAATTAAATATTATTTACGTCCGTTTCACGACTTACTTGACATAGCAGTGAATAATGCTTACGTCGTCTCACAAAAATTGAATCCATCTTCAAAAGTGAAGAGTATCACTTTTAGGCGAAGAATTGCAGTTTCTTTGATAGGTGATTATTCCAGCAGGAAGCACGATATACATTAATTTCTGAACAGGCATCGTGCAGCACAAATTTATGCCAACGATGATAATTCAAAGCGACACTTACCGGATCTGTTCAGAAAAAAAAAAAAATGGAAAATCGAACAAACATAATTTGCACGCAGTGTAATATGCATTTCTGTCTAACAAATAATCGTAATTGTTTCAAGGAATTTCATGAAAAATGAACGGTATGTATTAAAATTATTTATCATTTATTTTATCTTAAAACTTAGCGAATATAACATTTTTCCCCCTTTTTATTAACGCAGATTGGGACACCCATGTTCCATGATGAATTCACCTTTAACGCAGAAAGGGACACCCGTGTCCCATGCTATATTTAAGAACCATAATTAATTAAAATTTTAAAAATAACATTTTCCACTTATTTAAACCTAAAATAACATAAAATAATGAAAAAAGGTCAAAAATTATGTTTAATGAGAAATCTGCTTCAAAGGGTTAAGCACTTTCTGCTCCCGGGATTATAACTAAAGCAACAAACTGACTTATCAGGTTCCCCAAACTAAGTGGCGGAAAAGTTTCTAGCACGGAAACCATGGCGACCAGAAGGGGAAAAGG
The DNA here is from genome assembly GCA_038502835.1 of Octonoba sinensis. Lineage (NCBI taxonomy): Eukaryota > Metazoa > Arthropoda > Arachnida > Araneae > Uloboridae > Octonoba > Octonoba sinensis. The sequence continues at coordinate 82,021,380 of CM076605.1, read as the reverse complement.
TTGAGTTGCGTGACCTTGACACGCCGATTCTAATTACACAGACTATAGTATAGTTAATTTGAGTTCTCGGCTGACACGACAGATTTCGGAACCAATTTTGGTTCGCAATTATGTAATTCTGAAATAACCTGTGAACAACTTTTCATGTAGCTTGGCCAACTAACACACACTAAATAATACAAACATTAAACTACACAGTTGCAGACTAACTTTCTTTTAAAGATAAATTTACTCCATAGTATTGCAAAACTATTTTAATGAAATAAAAATGTTGGACTCGCAATAAATGCAGATTAATATTTTTCCGAACAAAAATCCTGCTGGATATTTTCCCTTAACATTCAGATATTTTAACAAGTTTTTTTCTTCTGTAGAATTATTATTGTTTAATTCTGGTTAAAAAATAACAGAAACATTTACATAGATAATTATTAGTGAAGTAACTTTTATTTGAATAATTTTTTTTGTAAGTTTTAGCAAAAAAAAAAAAACTTCAATAGAAAAAAATAGAAGCTTTCAAAATTGATGTTTCTAAAGTTTATTTCATTTTGCAAATGACCGTACAACAGCTACCAATTTCGATTTTCGCAATAGCATATTTGTAATCTGTGCCAAAAAAAAAAAAAAATTAAAGTGTGTAAGATACTCACGTTATTGATCCTGCATTTGGATGATTTGTAATAAGTTTCTTCAATCTGTATTTTCTCGAACAACCATGGTAAGAGAATTTGAATTTAATAATTGTCGTTTTCTTAATTAAATGCCAGCTATATTCTATATTCTATTATCATTATATTTTTCTGACCTGCATGCTCTTGTAGAGTATGTTACTAAACGCGCGTTTTTTAAATAAATAGTGGAATAATTTTTGCTAGGAAGTCCACACTTTATAAATATTTCGTTCATTGAGCTTTCCTAAAACAAGGAAAGCTTCCTAAAAAATGAATTAATATACAGCTATAATGCTCATCTATAAATGTTTAGAAAATAAGATATACGAAAATAGCTCAAAAAATCTTTTGCAATACATTGTTTTAATCACTTAGGTTGTTTTTCCAATGGATCCTTCAGATATTTTACTTTTTGGTGAATGAAACTACATTTGGTTGTTAAATGTAGCAAAGTAATTTCAAGTCAATATAATGAAACTTGTCTATAAATGGGAGAATCTGTGAAAACAATTATATGAGATATTTCACTAAAGCACCGAGAAATTGTTTGGAATGTATTTTGATGGTAAAATTATTTTAACCACTTAACGCATTTGCTCGTGTCCGACACTAGCGAAAAAAGTTACCGGAAAGTATGCCCATTCTACGTTTTTTAATTTCTAATGCCAATCTGAGATCCATTTACTTTGTTTGTATAAAATATTTTGTTTATGTTTCCCACAACCTAAAATTATGAAGAATAACTTACACTATACTAGTTTTTCAGAAAAAAATTCGTTCTTTAGGGTTAACAGAATCGATAACAACTGCCGATGATCGTATGTTGAGGCAGTACAAGGCATGAGTTGTAAAATTTGTCGAAAGTTCTCGGTCTATTTGTTACCCTACAATGCACTACACTATATTAAAACTTGAATGCTGCGTTTATGTTGTCACAAGAATATATTCTTGTGTAAAATGTATGATGTTTAATACAATCAATTTGAATTGTTTGAAAAGAGTACCTCATTTACTTGTTGCAATATTTTCATTATTACTATAATTATTATTTTGAACTGTTCGACATTCGTTAGAGACAACAGGTGATATTTGAAGTCATTAACAAAGGGGGCTAAAAAAACTTTTCCTTAACAATTTATTTTTTCGTGCATTAGCAAACATTAGTGCAATAACTGGGAGACGATTTTCAGCTAAAAGGCGCCAACTACTCTGCCGATTCATTTATGCGGTCCTCTGATTGCGAAGACAAAAGGTAAATCTTGGATACAGTTCTTCACATGTGTTGTGTAACGATGATACATCTAGAGCTAGTGACGTCCCTGAGCTCGTCCGTTTGTAATGTATACCGACAACGGGACAAATTTTGTCGGTGCGTCCAGATTGTTAAGAAAGGTCGATTGGAGCAAGGTAGTCCCTCCCCCCCTACTCACTCATCTGTGTGATGATGAAACCGCAATCAGCAACCGTCGCTCATTTACGACTCAAATGACTCCGAAGAGCATGCTGCTATTAACACACCTTTTATATTTCTACAGGACATCAGGCGTTCCGGTACTGCCGATCAGGACTTGTTACACAGGGACAAGCTTTCAGTCCAGCAACGCTTCAGTGCAGGGTTACGGGAGCAGCAGCAAAGCCGTTTTCGTAAGGAGTACTTGGGACAGTTGGTGCAAAGCCATGGACAAAAGGTCTGGGAGTTAAAAGTGGGAGACAATGTGTTAGTGGGATGTGAAAACCTCAAAAGAGTCAATTGTCCTACCGCCCGCATGAAAGTAATGTGTACCAGCAGAGAAGGATGGGTGAGAGCAGTCAAAGTGAAAATCAGAAGTGGTCTTTTGACTCGTCCTGTGAGGAAGCTGTGCCCTTTAGAAAGGTGTTCCTCTTGCAGAGATACCATAGTTCAGTTTTTGATTTCTGGAAATCAAAAAGGTGGGAGCGTTGTGAACCGACATTAAAGACATTTTTAACTGTTCTATTTCTTTTTCTATGCAAATTTGTATCTGAAATTTTTACATCACGATTAGCATGCGGCTTGACTGTTGCTCTTATAAGAATTCACCTGTGGTTTGTGGCGGTAGCCACGTTCAAGGTTTTAGCGAAACGTTGCCCAGCCGTGTGATGTAAACGGCTATGTGGCAGGTATAAGATCCCTTGAGTACACATTTGACGGGGAAGCTCTCGGCCAAATTGAATTCGTAGTGCAATTTCGCATCAACAGAGTCCGGGAGCTCGCCTTTTCAGGTGGGGATACCGGACGATGTAATTCCCATGCGGCGATGATACCACACTCATTGTGATGCCGCTGAAAGAGATGATACCAATTTCTATCGGGAAGAAGCCAATAGCAAACTATTAGAAATAATTTTTAAAAAAATCCTAAAGTGGAGTTGTGATTTTGTACCGATATCAAGTTCAAAAGTATTTAAAAACCCGAAATGAAGAAAGCGTAACCTGGAAACTTTGAAATAATAATTGCTGAAAAAAATATTTCAACAAAAACACCACTATAACTACAGTTTCAACTCAGGAAAGCAGATTTGTGTACCTATACAATCGAGAATTTTTCAGAATTGTTATGAGATTTTATTATACGAAGTTGACTGAAGAATAAGTTCTAACACTGACGACATATCTTGTATCATCAAACATACATGTAAAAGAGCAAAGAAGAAATGCTAATAAAGCTTCGGACGGGCATCGATTACCCTCCCTTTGCATTTATCACTGACTCTACTCATGGTTTCGGTTCGGTTATAAAGCTTAAAAAAAAAAAAAAAAAAAAAAAAAAAAAAAAAAAAAAAAGAAAATGTCGTTTACTCACCAAACACAGAAGGGTTGCGCAATTTCTCATTTTGATCTGTTCTACAATAATTATTCCAAAAACCAAAATAAAAGCCACAGGACATATTTTCTTCATCTCGGCTGTTAGAATGCAATAAATATTTCTAAAGTTCGGAATTCATCATTTATCTGACAAATCGAAGTATATATAAGGTATCACTGCTAAAAATCCTTGAAAAATTTTATAGAATTCATCCGTGAACCAATCATTTCGTATTCACCTCAGATCTAGCAAGAAGTCAGGCGTAAAGAAAGTTATTAATCTTTATTTTGTGTAGTTGTGAAATCATATGGAAAGTTTCATGTTGATTTTTGTGCAAAATAACACAGTAACTAAATTTCTCAAGATTATATTTTATGAAATTTAAAAAGGAAGAAGAAATTTAGAAATTGAAAAGATTTTGGAAGAACGAGATGGAAACTATCATTTTATGTTGAACAACGTGGTGAAAATTAAAATGATTAAAAAGATAGAAAATAATGAAGTAGTCTTGTAGGAGAAAAGAGGGCACATGTGGAGAATTTCGACAGTAATTTCACAACTACCACAAAACAAAAGATATAAAATTTTATACTAGATAGTATTTCAAATGATTTGATAAACCCTACTTCTTTTAGGAGCACAAGGAAAAAAAAAAAGAGGGCCGTGGTAGCCTAATGGTTAGGATGTTGGACCTCCAACAGGAAGATTTGGTGTTCGCTACCCGATCCGTTGAAGACCCACCCTGTACGCTTGGGGATACGTGCATGTAAAATCCGTGGACCTGAAGTACCGAGGGTTCCGGAGGGTGGAGATTTTCCCTTCCCTTAACTCTTTGGTCAAAAGGAGAAGGTGGCGTATTTGTGGTGGCGCCATCTGGTGTCATCCAAATACCATACTGACCCAAGTCGTACTTCCACCGTTGTGCTGCTCATCTAAACGAAGGGCGCTCCTTACTGCCTTAACTCCTGGTCGCTCTACAAAGAAGAGCTTGGATACCCAAGTAGCATTAGAAACAACAGGAAAAAGAAAGTAAATAAAGCACAAATTGTTGTTAAAGCAAAATTAATAGTGCAAATAGCTGTTTCGAGGCTGTAATGGTAAATCTCATCAGAGCTGGAAAGGTTGCAGCACATAAGAAAATTGTGAGTGAACAGGCAACAACCAAGACATTACCGGCTGTCTTTCTGATTGTTGCCTGTAAATTCATAGCTTTCTTGTGTGCTGAGGACTTTTCTTTCCTGCACTGAAGAAGAGGCTCCACTGTAGCATCGAAAAAGCTATTTGCATTATTGATCTGAAAAGTTGTGCTTTATTTACGTTGTTTTTCCTTGTACTCATATTTTTGGTCATTTGCCTCACTTATTTCTTATGAGCTAAGAAAGTTTTCTGTTATGATAGGTAATATTTCTTAGTTGGCTATATTTTAATAATTTCCTTGGTTAAAAAAAAAAAAGATCAAATTTTCTTATTTTAAACAAGTAAGCTTTTCTTTCCCCTATAAATAACAGTTTTTCTATGTGTTCTACAATATTAGGTCTAATCACTTCTTTCAACCCTCCGTTATTCGCACGAATCTGTCAGATGCATAAATAAAATAGCGATACAGGTAGATAGGTGCTAATTTATGTATTACCTACTTCAGTAACAATCCATTATCTTTGATAGGCAGGTAATATGCAAGTTTCAGTAACAAATACTGCACCTTATGTCAATATATTAGCACCTATCTACTTGTATCGCTATTTTATTTATGCATTTGACAGATTCGCGCCTAACAGAGGATTAAAAACAAACTGATGGGGCACATAGAGACATTAATATGGGATAATCACTAAACAGAAAACATATTTAGATAGACATTTTGTGTGGTAACACCTGTTATGTGTTGCTTTATATCTTCTATGGCAATTGGCGTTGCAGAAAAATTAGACATTAAGTTTTAGAAATAAATATTGGAATTTAAACTTTCTCTTTCTTTATAGGACTTTCATTTTAAACCGCAACACCTCTTTTGGCAAAAAAGGATGTGCTTTTCAACGGAATAAGACATTAAAATAAATATGAAGTAAATATAAGAGAAGATAAAAATTCAATATGCCTTCCATAAAGAAGAAGGTCGCTACAGACTGGGTTTCTAGGAAGTGGGTCGCGACGTTTCAAAGTTAGGGAACCATTGATCTGACAGCAAGTCTGCTTATCGAAACGTCACGTAGGAATGACAAGAAACCGTTACGTTTTTCATTATGCTTCTTGTTTTAAAACCATGTTTCCAAATATCGCAAGCGATATAAGCTGACAAATTGAATTAAGGCTAAATGGACAATAATTTCTTTAATAAGTTCTTTATGTACAAACTTAAAATTTTGTCAGTTTGTATTTATGTTATAAAAAATACCCCACAAAACCATTTGGCCCAAAAATTATTATTATTATTTTTTTTGAATTTTTTAAAAACATTCCACGTGCCACAATTTGTTTTTAAAAATTCAAATTCTTTCCTGATTTTAAATCCTTAGATATCGTTTTATAAATGAATGGATAATATAAAGCATTTAATATGATAATTTACAAAATAGAGACAAAAATGTACTTTTATATGAAATTTTCTGAAAATTTAATTTTTTTTTAATAAGTCAAATATCTTCCTTCAAATAATTATTACTGCTAAATTTCATCCATTAAACTATAACTACGTAATATAAGAATACTTTTGGAAAGTTTGGTTGCAATAGCATAAAAATTGTGGCACGTGGAACGTTCTGAGTTTCTGTTTTGAGGTAAATGCTTAACTTTGAGAAAAAGTTTTTTTTTTTTTTTTTTTATTTTAAAAGGGTGTAACTATACAAAAGTTTAGCATTATAAACAAAAATTTGATATCTAATATTCATTAATACAGTGTAGGCATACTTTATACACCAATTCGATATTTTGGTCAGTTTTCAACAGTTTAAGTGTCCACTGTAGCCTTAATAAGGCAATAACACACAAAAAAAAACTCTGTTGGAAAATCCAACTTAGCACATTTATTTTCTGTCGTAAATATAGTTAGCTGTGAACTGTAAACGATATACAAATTTTTCAGTTTAAACAGTTGTATATAGAAACGAAAGAACCAGATCAGATGTGGATTTTGCTAAATGTTCCGATTGAAATATCTTATGTTATTTTAGATTCGAGGTGAATGAATAAAAAGTTATTTTTATGAAGCTGTTGTCTAGTTAGAGTACTAACCACACACGCGAAAACTCTGCTAAATATTCTTAACAAACTCAAATCTCTCTTTTCAAATTAAACTAAATAGTTATATCTCTAATTGATATTCAACACTTAAGTAAATTAAGAATTACAAAAATGAAATGGAAGCTTCAATTCCGCATTCTTCTTGTGAGTAGGCAGGGTAATATTGGATGTGGAACATCAACTGGAGAAATCCAACTTAAAGTTTCATCACTTTTTTTTTTGCGCAACGTTCGGTAACAGCAGACCGAGATCGACGAAAAGATACTACATATTTGTATTCCACGCGAGCCATTTTCAAATGCAGACGATACGTGACACTTGCCAGATTTAAGGCGTTGGTTGCTGAATTAGTCGTTTTGTCACAGCGTCCTGTTATCAGTAGTTACAATTCAACTCCTCGGACGACACTTTCTCGTACGAGCGTGGCATACATTTAGAACCTTATTGCGAAATTTTGTTACCATATTCTGGTACATTCTCGTAGCGATAGAATGAAGAAAGTACAACCGAACTGGATTTTTGTTCAACTGAAAAAAATAAATAAAATAATAATATAATTATAAAGTACAATTTTATTTGAATTTGAAAAGATAGCTGGGCGTCATGAACTTGCGACCCAGCGTATGTGAAAAATCAACGTCATGAAAAGTTCCCTCTTTTTGGAAGATTATCTCCAGTTTTCTTCAAATAGAAATAAATAAATTCTTAAACAAGAACAGAGTTTTTGTTTACATTAAACGATTTTGCAAAATTTTTCCTTTCCAAGGTACACAAATAATTTCAATGAAAGAAATTTTGAATTTAATACGTTATCAGAAATTTGTACAGGCTAAAATAAATTTTACTATGAAAAAAGTCATGACCAAATGTGGAAAATTATTCCTTTATTACTATATTCTTCATACTCGTATTTTGAGTAATTTCAGATTTCTGTACTTTGATGGAAGAAATGGCTTATCTCATTCATAATTTGCATTCGGCGCTACAAAGAGCAATAAACATTTTCTAATGGATATGTAACCTTAGTAAATAATAAAGAGACATTCCATTTCAAATCAGGCAGGCAGGTCTAAAACTTGTCACATGACACTCACAGATTTTTTTGATAATATTACAGTAGTTACAACTAAGGGACATATAAAATATTCCAAACGGATTTTTCAAAAAAAAAAAAAAATCTTTAGTTACATACTTTTAAAATTTGGGACAAAGTTGGCCGTTTTCAGAAAGTCAGCAAAACACTCGCTTTTAAAATGCTCGTTTAAAAAAAAAAAAAAACAAACTTGGCGTTTATTCTATTCGAAAACGATCAGCTAAACGAACATCCATAAATAAATGTAAAATATATGTATATATATCTTTATCCTGTAGTAAAGATATAATTTTGTTGACATTAAAATGCTTGAGAAATATAGACTACTGGAATTTTAAAAATAGAAAAAAAACCTCATAAATATTATTCTTACGGTTTTGCATACGACCAACAATGGTAGTAATATTTTTAACTTAGCTTTCAAATCTTTGCAAATTTATTTTATGCCGTAAAAACCTTACCAAAGTATACAAATGTTTATATATGGTTTCTTCCCACAATCATATATATAATTTATTTTCCGGAAAATATTAACTTGTAAGTAATATCCTTTTATTTTCACTGTAAATGTTAATAATATTTTTTTAAAATTATTGACTGGGCAATATTGCCATATTCACAAATGTGAATTCCTTTTGTTCAAGCATTTCATTTTACACATTTTGTCACAGTTCTATATTTCAATTGATGGAAGAAAAAAACCCAGCAAAACCTTTCATTTGCTAAAGCATTTTCCATTATGCATTGTAATTCATTTGTGTGTTTCAAATGCTGAGCAAAAAAGTACAATAATTAGTTTATTATACCTGTTAGTATAAGTGTAGGAGTGTACATATTTTACCTCACGTGTTTCAACGGTGAGGATAAATTAATTTATCCTAAACTAATTCATTGCTTGGATGTAATTTGGAAAGCTTTGGAACTTACCGTTCCAACAGAACTTGTTTTAGTGTAACTAAATTTTTTAGATAACTTGAGTTTAACAGACAAAAATACTCCTAATACAATTTTAATCTTATCCTAGTAATGTAAAATTTTCGACAGATATTTTCTCAGATTTTTAAAGACAAGAAGCGGTTAAATAAATTAACGTTCGCTCTCCACTAAGCAGAAATCATTTCGCTATATTACTTCTTTTTTCAAATCTAAATTTATGACATTGCTGAGCAATTCTTTTTGAAGTCTCCAATTTCTCTCGGCACATAAAAGGATTAAATGCAAACAATTTTTTACAATAACTATTTGTGGAATTAGGAGAAAATGAAATGAGACACGTAGCCCCTCTGACCCTTAATATAATAAAACAATAAGCAAGCTGTCTTCCAAACAACTACTTTTCATAATTTATGCCAGTGAATGGATTGAAAGAGAAATAATATTCAATTATTTTCTTCCACAATCATTAATTGGAGAAATGGAAGAGGAAAGCACTTGAGCAAGTAATAACCTCGAGCGCTAAAAAAGGATGGACTTCGACCTTGGTTGTGATGGATTTGTTAAAAACGTGATTGTCTGCAATCAAGTCTGGCGTAGGTGCCCAACAGTATTTATACAAAACCCGATGGATTATTGTTAATTTTTCACGCAAGCATATTTAAAGAAAACTGCACGTAAATTTTATGACCTTTCCGGACTCAATTAAAAAAAATATCAAGATCAATTTTCATGTGAAAGTGGGTTGAAGAGAGGATGAGCAATGGTGCGCGAAATGTGTTACATTATTCGGTTAGAAGTAATGAGATGAAAAGCAATTTTTAATCTATATAAATAAAAATGTAAGTGTTCGTTTGTTTATAACTTCACATCTCCGAAAGTACTTCACCGATTGCTTTAGTCCGTGGGCCGAAGTCTCAAAATGAGCTTAAAATTAATTTTCGTTCCGACTCTTGAGGGGCAATTTTATTCTGCCAAAATAAAGCATAATATTGGCTGGTAAATGTAAATTCATAAAGTTCTCCAAAATATGATTGTCCATTAATTCACAGTAACCAAAGTTATGAGGAACTATTTCATTTTCACGTTAGCGCATGGATATCCGAAAAAGATAGCACTGTGACGTCACTAAAAAAGAAATTGACCAATCAGAGCAACAGGAGCGGCCCGCTGTTTACGTTTTAGTAGCGCGTTCACTGTCTGATTCTTTATAGTTTTACAATTCTTTTTGCTTTCACGCTGTTTTTTTTTTATTTTTATGTTAACGCTTTTAAAAAATTGTCACTTGCAGTTTTAATGTAAGGGGGTACGTTAGTTCATTGACAGTAATTTTTGAGTTGTTCATGCAACTTCAATGATTTATTTAAATAATTTTTATTTAAACTTTTTATTCTGTAGGGGAAAAATAATAAAATCCCCTTCATAAAAAATGTCAATCGATTTTTTAACAATTACTACGTCACTGAAAATATTCTTCCTTTTAAAAAAATTTGGGGATATTCTATATCATTCCAGACAAATATGCATCAAGGACGTAGCCAGATTTTTTTTTTTTTTTGGGGGGGGGGGGGGGGGTGACTTTGAAACACTTATGTTGAGGAAAGTTTCAGGGAGGAATATATGCTACATTGCGAAAAATTTCGGGGGGAGGCCCGAAATCCGGACAACACAAACCCGGCCCGTGGGCCCCCCCTCCCCTCTGGATACGGCCTTGATATGCATTAAAGGGGGACACAATCTCAGGGCACAAATCGGCTTTTTCACTTTTTATCTCTTCAGAAACCGCTATGACCCGATTATAAAAATTTTGGGTTTTAAGAGTTAATATAAGCAGTAGTCATACGGGGTAATTCCTGGTCACGCCTTTTTTAGTTTTATAAACTGGTATAACAAAGTAACTGCTAACTGAAATATGACAAACGCTCCTTAACCCTACACCGTGCAATTTTTCGTTTCTTTGTAAAGAAAAAAGAAAGAAAAATTGTGTTTGTATGTGCTAGTTATAAGTAGAAAAAATAGTAAAATATTTTTAATTAAATTCGGAAGAATAGAATCCGAGGAAATTTGACATGTTGTTTAAAAACAACACCGCGCATTTAGGGGTAACATTAATATTTTTTTAGATATTAATTTTGTTTCATTTATTAAAATGATTAATAAATAGGTATGCATTATAATCATAAAATAGTAAAATTTATTAAAATAATTTATTTTATTGTTATTTATAAATTGAAAAAATATATCAAAGTAAAAATTTGCCCATTATTATCATTAGTGACTATTAATCATTAGTTACATGTGCAAATTTTTTACTTTAATTACCAATAAAGTTTAATAATTTCACTAAAAGGTTTTAAACAAGAAACCTAACATCTGTAGGGGGTTTGATGCAATAATGCTTGTTTCTTCTTTGGTTGAGCGTCAATTGATTTTAAAACAAAATTCCTAAAAAATAATTTAGTCAACCACTTTACACTAATTTGTTATATAATTACAAGAATAATCTTCCAAAAGATACCAAATAAAGTGAAATAGAACAACCAGAGACACCTGTTCTTGTTTACACTGCAAATAATGCAAGAGCACAAAAAGGTCCCCCCGAATGCGCGGTTTTGTTTTAAAATAACAAGTAAAAAAGGCGCCTTAACATGTATTTTTCACGAAAATTTTCGGACAACTTATATTTATTTTATTTTAACACTATGTAAGCAATAAAAGACTATTTTTCAAAAAAATGTTGCTTAAAATTTGTAAAAAAAATTAAGAATTAGTTGTTTTTTGTACAAAATCAACATGTGTTACGATTTGTGAAAAAAGATGAAGCTTGAGCCCAGTTTACAAGATCTAGGGGAAACTGTATTAACTAATATGATCTTACATACAAAACGAAAGAATACACCACTTGTTATAAATAATACAAAACAAGAGCTTAATGAACGAAAATGAGAGATGTTGTTTAAAAAAAAACACAGTGCTGTGTAGGGGTAACTATTCTATTTCATGTTGGAAGAAAAGATTTCTTCCCGTCGCCTCGATAAGTGAATTAGTGGTATCAGAAATAAAGTTCAAGGACATAAACAATAATAAACTTTGCTTTGATAAAACATGTGTCAAACGTAAAGCTGTAAATAGTGCCTTAAATAAGATGGGAAAATCCCTACCCATTTCAATGCCAAATGCGTGTATATTTATGTGTGTCTGAAAAAAACTCTCTCTTGCTAACATATTTCCGTTTAACAATGTAGTGTAAAATTTAGCTCGCAATGTAAAAGATGCAATATTTTATTCAATAACGGAATGGATACTTAAATGGAAGACAACAAGGACTGAGGCAACTGTGAGGTAAGTCCTCTGATGCGTACCCAATATTTAAATTACTGCTGAATTAGAAATGTACAATACAAATGTAACACAGAAAGCAAGCGCACCATACGCACGTAGAATACCAATATAACACATGTGCTAATAATATATCTTTCTGTTATTTTATTGTGCACGGATGTAAAAAAATATAGATTTTCAGAAATTTTGGAGGAAAAAATATGTTACTTACTACTACAAAAACATTTTGAAAACAGATCGTCTCCAAAAATTATACCTTTTTTAAAGATCCATACCAGTGCTATATTTGAAACAAAATAATTCTCGTTGATGCTGTTTTATATTACAAATAGCCTATGCTTTTGAATCCAGTGCATATATTTTGTCTATATTTAAATACATTGGTCGGAAGAATTGATTACAAGAGCCTTTTTTAAAATTAAGTTTAAAATAGAATAATAGCAAGGGTCGAAACCTTGTTTACAAACAATGATGTCAGCGACTGATGTAACAGTCGGCGTGATTGGTTAGCTTCGCGGAGCAAAAAATAAATCGATGATTTCATTGGAGCAGAGTACGAATACATCGAAAAAAGAGTGCAAAAGAAAATCTCTTGTTATTAAGTTATGGCCAAGTATTTTTTGGAGAACTTAATAAAATTAGAATTACTAGAACATTTTAAATAGTTTCCTTCAAAGAAAAAATTGCCCCCAGAGCATCGGAACGAACTTTAACGATAAATGCATTGGGCCCACGGACTACTTTGAAATTTTGCCAGAACATTGCCGTTCGAATACATGCCTGTTTTTATATATCACTTTTCATTTATTTTAATTTTGATTTAATTATTTCAGTTTTTAATGTTTTAATTGAAATATTTCGTTAATAATAAGCAAACATTAGTTAGCTTCGAATGGCAACAGCTGGATTTCGAATTTTCTCCTGTTTACGTTTGCCTTAGACTTATTTTGGAATTGCTCATTTCGAGTAGTGTTTATTTCTTATTGGTCTTCATGTTTTGGCATTAATTTCTCAAAATGCCTCGTAAAAAGTCAAAACTTAGGTCGTCGAAGCCGCAGAACGGAAGCAGTACGACGAGTAATAGCAAATCACACCGAGGAAGAACGGGAAGCAGCGAACGAGCTAAACTAACACCCCTAGACAAAGAATGGCTCAAATACGTACTGATGAACCAGCAGAGTGTCGTGCAGTCAGACTTGACACATATCGCTTATAGAAATGAACCTGCAAAACATTTTTTTTTTTGTTTTTTTTTTTTTATATCATGTTCAGAATTTTGCGTTCTTTATATTGGGAATCAGTGGCGTACGCAGTATTTTTTCAGGGGGGGGGGGGAAGGGCTCATAATGTTCTGAAACTACAAAAAAGAAATTCGAGTATGTAATAAAGCACTATTATTTAGGACTCAAGGCGGGGGATTAAACCCCTAACCCTCCCTTGCGTACGCCACTGTTGGGAATACCGCCGTAAGCAAACGTTCAAAACTTTAAGGCTACAGAACACTAGGTCACTATGCGTTGTGGTGGGAACCGCGAATTCTCACATGTCTTTTGAATTGTCCATTTAGCAGATATGGCACTGTCCATTTCTGTAAGTGATAATTTACAATAATTATCCCACAAATAGCAACTATTTTTACTAACTACAAGCAATTGTCATTTCCTGAATATTGTAAAATTAAATCTGTGATAAACAAACAAACGAAAGGAATACAAAATAGGGCGCAAAATAATAAGTGGAAATTATTTCCTATGGACCTATTCAAAGTTTGGATTCAGAAGACAAGATGCTACTTTCATGCGAAGCCGGCGATGACCCAGTAACGTAAAAATAATTATGACAGGCACCTGACCATTTCTCAAAAGTACGTGGAAGAAAACCACGTACTTTTGAACTTTACCTGCTAAGTGCCCGAGATACTATCTGCCATTATACATGTCAACAAGATCACGTGGTTCAAAAACTATTCTTTGTCGGAGGGAATTTTTGCTCCCAGCAACAAAAGTGAACGCGAAAAACTGACCAACATTTTCCTTAATTCTGAAATGACAGACGTGACTTTTTCTTCTTTTCGATTCTATGCAAGCTTTCACTTTTTCTTAGTTAAGGACGATCCTTTAGCCAGGGAAAAGGGGGAAATAGAGATTCAATCCCCACTCTCTTCAAAATTGAACACCACATTTAAATTAATTTTTCAAGTACTTTTGTAATACCCATTTTTTGCATTGCTATTGTAAAATACCCATCTAATATAAAATGGACATATTCTAGAATCTAGATGTTGTAAGGCAGTGATCCCCAACCCCCGGTCCGCGGACCCGTACCGGTCCGTGGATCAAATGGTACCTTTTCTCCACCACACTCCCATAAACCTGTTAGCTGTAACTTTAATTTAGGCGGGCCGAAGCTGGGGTGGCCGTCGGTCAACTACGGTCATATTTTTGCGCCGAGATAAGTCTGCTGGACTGTAATGCGTACAACAACTCCGCCAGCATAACTTCCCTACCTCTTACTGTGTGGACTTGGCCCTCCTTGATATTCCTATACTTGAAGAATATCATTGGAGGGTTATGGTCCCTGGATCAAATGGTACCTTTTCTCCATCGGACACCCTTGCACCTTTTAGCCGAAACCTTAGGTAGAGAGCCGATGGGATCAAATGGTACCGGGCCGTGGGCCGCCCATTTCATTGAAACTGAATTTAAATTCGCAGGTTTATACCCCAAATAAACTGGACATAAGCAACACACTTCGGGTGTCATTGTCTCCGACTACCCCCAATTGGAACTGTCTCATTACAAAGAAACAAGCTTTGTTTTCATTGATTTAACGTTCTAGAAAGTTAAAATGTCAAATCACTTTATTTTTTGGTGTAACTGTATTTTATTTTAAGGCACGTTTAAATACAATTAAATAAAATTAATAAATCAAAATAAACTAAAATATAAGCAATCAGCGGGCCACGGTAAAGTAATTAAATCTTGACCGGTCTGCGGTGATAAAAAGGTTGGGGAACACTGTTGTAAGGGGTCGAATTTTTTTGGACAAAATAGAGAAATAATATAAGCAAAGGCGTTTTCGATTTGGTTGAAGGAGTTTGCCCCCCTCCTCCAAATAAATAAATAAATAAATTTTAAAAATCCCAAAAAGATAAGACGCTAGATTTAAACAAAGACGAAACGTGAAAAGATTGTGGAGAAAGGAAAATAAATTTTGAAGGAGGTTTTTTCAGAGAATTTTTCAAGGAATGAGAATAATTAAAATTTAAATTTTAAACAATTATTTTCCCTTAATGCAAAAAATCGTTTAATTAAAATTTTTTATCATTTTTAAAGTCGCAATTCCTCTCTGTCCGACGCCCGAAAATCCTGACGTGATGCAAAATAAATAAAGGTCATTTTCGGAAAAGCGATAAAAAACACAAAGGAATGAATTATTATAAACCCATGTTTTGCAGGCTAATGACGCCTACGAATGATAAATATGGGGAAAGAGCACACAGAACGAATACAAAACTTTGAAATTCTTCCTTTATTTACTCGACTGTAGATTTTTCTTTTTTAAATTCATTTTACAGTCGTGTCAATAGATATGAGTAGTAAACTGTGTTTGTCAACCACTAATAAAAAAAAACACCATTCTTGCGTAGCTCGTTTTTCTTCTTTACTTCACATAAAAAGTTCTCCTTTTTCTTTCTTTTTTAATAATAATGAAAAAAAGAACGAAGATAAAGCCTATTTTTTCCCCCTTCCCGCACTGATTCATCATCGGAAGTCTACAAGAATTTTCGCTTCCTTTAAAATGCTATTAGAGCGTTAAAAGTTGTGAACTATAATTAACTTGTCTAATATCTGAAACGAGATTTCAGTGAATGCTATTTAAATTTCTTAAAGCGAGTAGTACAAAATGGTTTCCTTTACGATTCGTAATTACACAAATGAGTAGCAGAGTTCGACCACGGAATTTTGACATTCGGACGCTTCTGCGCATGGCAGAGAAGAATCCACTCGAGTTTTAGGAGAGTGCCGACAGGGTGGCGTAGTGGTAAGTCGCAGGCCTCGTACGCCCCAGTTGGCAGGTTTAACCCTTTATCTACTGTCGGTACTTATACACTTCAGCAAGGGTTCTATTAAGAGTATTTTAGCGAGGAAAGAAGATAATTTCGAGACCCATGGGATTTTTTGATCCACCATTTTGTTCAGATTGCTCCACTTTTCTGTTACTTGCTCCAAAAAAAAAAAAAAGGTAAGATTCAAGAATTAAGTCTCTGATTTTTGTTAAGTGTGTTAGTTAACAAGTTAGAAAACGATTTGACCAGATGTTTTAAGTGAACAGTGTATGTAATTTTTTTCACAATTGAATTACTCTGTGGCGCTTATAAGCTGTTACAAAATAAATTTATCTCGTATGAGTAATTCTTTTATGAAAATCCCTTAATTTTCCCTGTAGTTACCCAAAAAAACTATTTGCGTGACAAAAATAGCTGTAGATCATAATGCAGTAGATAAAGGGTTAAACCTGGTCCAAGTCGAGGGTTTTCAAGATGCAGAAAATCGTCTGCGCCCATGACGTATAATTATGCGGCATGTCAAAGATCCTTGAGTAGACGTTTGGCTTGGATGCTCTCGGCTAAATTAAATTCCTAGTGCAATCTGCATCAATGAGAGCTTAGGTGCCGCCATCTAGGGGAATCTGACTGTCAAAATTCTCAGAGTAGTAATGGCATCCGCCGACAGTGGTGCTACTTGAAAGAATGGATGCCGCTTTCTGGGGAATACACTAGGTCTGTAAATTGGTTAGCAACCATATGCAGCCCCGTTAAAATAAATAAATAAATAGAAAAGTTTTAAAGAAGTTTGTTTTGCAGGTGTGTTTATTTTGTGCACAAATCAGAAAGTTTGCTTCACTTTTTGTTGAAATCAACTAAATTTATAAACAGGCGCATAGCATCAGTTTGGAAGAAATCAAGTATTCTAAACGAACTAGAACAAGAACAAAAACGGCGCATTCCTTTCACCAGCAGTTCTTCCCTGGAAATAGTTCTTTCCTTGAATATGAATCTTTCTTCTTAGCGCTCTGCCAGGCAGATCGCTTTGGATGATGGTAGAACTGCAACTAGGTTTAATAAGGTTGGATGAAAGATACATAAAATCTCGTAATTCCAATTGAACTATTATTATTACTAACATCCAGTTGTGGGTTATTGCCTTTCAGCAAAAAGCTCTCTTTTTACCTTACGAATAATTAACTTACGAAATAAATAAATAAAATATATTTAAAAAAGAAATCTTATTATTAATTATAGCTGTCGATAATTCAGAAGTAATACAACAGGAAAGATTCTTGAGCATTGCATTTTCGGAAAAATCTTACGAGGACAAAATACAAATCATGTTTATGAATTAGGAATACTACTTTTCAAAAATAAGAGTTTTGAAACGAACAAAAGCCAGTTTTTTGTTCAACTTTCTGTTAACTTTGCATAAGAGCTGAATAACTTTTACGTAAGAAAACTAATATCGAAAGCCGAATTGAAAGTTCCTAACTATTTATTCAAAGAATCCGCTTTTTCTAATCATGTTTTAAGTGGGTTAAATGTTCTGGATACGTCAAACAACTTCTACAAATTACATAGTATAGTTAATACTGTTATGTACCATTGTATTTATAATTTATCTTTTTAACCCTAATCTAATTCATTGTAACCGCCTGTAAGTGTGTTAACGGTAACTGCTCTTTAACTGTGACAGTATTGCGTTTACGTTCACCGCTAGTTTGTTAGCTGCCCAACCATTCAGATCCCTAATCAATAAAAGTAGTCTTTATGAATCTATATATGTTTTTCATCTAAATTCCTTCAACGACAAAGCTAATAAATACGCAAATTACTTTGCTTCCTTACGAATTTGCTCTTGCAATTGTGGCGAAACTGGTGCATTTTGTAAACAATAATAGCAAACTTCAAAAGGCACAAGTAACACTAGGTTTACCAGACTAATCATTTTGACTGTTTCGAAGCTTCCATTTTGCATAATTTATTACTAATTATAGTGCAACTTTCAATTGCATTGGTTTTTCCTAAGTAGGACAAGTTAATGTGACTGAAAGTTATATTATAATTAATAGCAACGTTGAAAACGGCCTGGTAAATCAAGTGTTAAAATTTTCATAAATTAATGTTAAATTTCCGCAAGAGTAGCTAATAAACAACTTTACTCATGAGACAGTTTATGCCGCAGTTGGTTTTGTCTGAAGTAATTGACGTCAACGTTCTAACGAACACCAACTTAAAAAAAAAAAATAAGGGAAAAAAAAAAAAAAACATAAAAACCTCATTAAATTTAAAGTACTAAATTTTTCCCGCTTTTATGGCGAGAGACATTTAGGTGTGGACACTCGTCGACCTTGCTGTGAAGAAAAGTGATAGCCAATTCAAACCAGAACTAAGGCGCGAGAGAGGACATGTTTTTAGTTTTCGATTTCAATCGAAAGCGGTTAAACGGTGTGTAATTACCACCAGAAGTAAGGCCTTGGAGTAGAAAGCTCGAAAAACGGTCAGAACCGTTTTGTGTTGTCCTTCAAATTGACAGAAAATGGACGAACGAGAGTGGGTGATGCTGAGTTGCAGTTGGTCAAGGACTGCTCTTGCGTCCACGGACAGTCAGCTGACTAATGGGGAGTTTCACTTTTGACAGCAATTTTCAAAACATTCCCATCTCTACACACAATACGTAATCGGTTGATTAGTTGTTGATTGTAGTGCTATGATGCAAGAAGTCAAAGCGTTAATTACACTAGTCTGTTGATGGAATATAGTTAATCTTACTATCAGCGAAATGCTATAATGCAGGCAGACTTTTAAGTACAATCAAATTCATTTATTGTGACCTCAGGTAGAAAAATTATCCTCGTAATTTTTTCTCCAGATTTGATTGGCAATTAGGGCCATCTCAATAACACGGAGGGATATTTTTCTGCTTCTTTATTGAGACATTCAAAATTATTACTTCATAATGCAGAAGTAAAATTACAATGGTTTTTTAGATCTTGTTTTTCACCATTCATTTAACCCCTCGACAATCGCATAACTTTCAATAACGTGGAAATAACAGTGCGTATTTTATATTCGCTAAAATTGCAAAATAAACCAACTGTCTCATACTTTGCTATAATTTGATGTTCGTATCTGATATGTAAAAGAAAAAAAAATCCAAGAATAAAAAAATCTATTTTTTAAATTTTGGCGAGCTACTTTTGAGCAATCTAGCTCGTAAATTTCACGATCACAAAAACATAGACACCAAAACCTAACCCCGTGAATACCACGGGAGAGAGAAGGAAGGGGTTAAACAAATATATAAGTTCTTTTGAGGGACGGTCGATGCGTGCGTGCTTATAATAATGTCACGCCGTCGTGGTAAAGCGTGGAACATGTACATACAGTACAGTGACATATAGTAGCACGGTCATCCAATTCATTGTAAAAATTTCTTTGTTTATCTTGGTACTACTCTCACTACATATTTTAAGAAATTGCTTAATGTAAAAAATATTACAGAAAAAGATCAGCACTTTCCTGGATTTTTCTCGAAACTCAGAACCTTTGTTGTTTCACAAATCAAAGCTTTGTTAAAAGGTTTAGAATTCCAACTGAGACTTATTTTATTCTCGCTTACCTACGCAGATTTTCGTTCAACTTAATAAGAGGTAATATGATAAACAAGCATTATTGGGTTACTGCAATTTAGATTGTTATACGGCAAGATCACGATTTCAGATTAAACGAGTGTTTTTCACAAATTATTTAGAGTTACCATTGTACCAGGGCATGCAGTAATTATGGTTTTTTCAGAAGGCTCATTTTAGTAACAATACGGTACACTAAGGAGAATCCGTCACATTGTTTGAAATTTTAATAAATCACTTGGTGTTTTAAAGATTATATGAACACAATTTTTGAATGTATTAGAAACAATGATTAACTTTATTTCATAAGCGTTTTCTTCTCAACAGGATCATCTTCATCACCCAGTCCATCCTTACCAAGCATCCATCATCATGCATCCCACACCTCCTGATAAACAATCATCCCATGCCTCACACATCATCGCAGACCACCCCATCGACATCAAGGCACATAGACTCATTACCTCAACCATCATCATCTAGGAAAAAAAAGCCAATGACCCACACAATTACACAATTTAGACCTCTGGTCACCAAAAAATAAAAAAATCACGACGCAAGCCTTAAATCCATGTAACTTTTTTTTTTTATTACAGCCAACAGATCAAGACCATTCCGAAGAAAAGATGCAGCACCTTCAACATCAGTTAACCAATTCACACCCCATAACAATCCGCCATCGGATCCTGTTCCTCATCAGTCACCCCTAGCAGCATCACCACCATCTACCGGCAACGCACCCTATCCCCAGGACCACCAACAGATTCACCACCACGCAGAACACCACCGAGTGGCCAGGGGCATCCACCAACTGGCTTAAGAAGATCTTCACGAAGCCCACGAGTCCCAGCCGCCCATACCCCTCAACCACCACCACAATCTCCGAGAATCAACTTCGACGGAGAATGACATATATGCAGCATATAAGAGTACGAAAAAAAGTGAAAATAATGGACAAAAAACTGGCGAGAAACAAAGAATTTAATAAAAAGCAAGAGAAATACACACAAAAAATCAAAAAGTAATAGAAAGTTTGATCGTTAAAATTAAAACCTCGAAAAAATTGATAAAAAACTTACATTGGAAAATGATATACAGTCGAACTTCGATAACTCGACTTCCTATAAGTCGAATAATCCGCTAACTCGAACTTTTAATCAAGTCCCGAATCATTTCTATACTTTTCTTTAAAAAACTGTCTCGATAACTCGAAGTGAACATCTTCTAAGTCGAAGTTTTTGCGATAGATTTCCCCGGAAAAAAAAAAAAAGATTCAGTTCAAAAGTTTGAATGCCAGTCCACTCATGTCTTCCTTCTGTGAATCGCAATGGCATCCACTTATGTCACACATTCTTGGAATACCCTTCACCCCCTCCCCTCCATTGTCCGAGAGGATAAACAGAGATAAGAGATTGTGGAGGGAAGGGGGAAAGGGAGGTTGGAGTGGACTGAACAAAGATGGTCCCTGTCTTGGGGGTGGGTTCACTTTGGAGATTGTAGGGGGGGAGAGCACCTGTTTTGTGAGGTTGGGTAGGTTTTCACCTGTTTTGTGAAAATTGGGTCCTTCCCGGCAGCGTGTAAAAAAAGTTGCACATTCCTGATAAGGATTCCCAGCTGGCTGCTCTTCTTTCTTCGACTCCGTGACGTTGCAGTTGCGTTCTTTGAATTGCGCTTGTTGAATTAATCAGCATTTTGTATCCGGAATGTCTAAACAGAAATTGATCACGCTTACTTTAGATCAAAAAGCAAAGCTTATTTTGGAGATTGAAAAAAATCCTCAGTTGAAAAAGAAAGATGTGGCTTCTATGTACGGCATACCTCCAAACACTTTATCTACGATTTTGAAAGATATTGTCCGCGATTAAGTTGCTCTTCCTGCCGGCCAACACAACGGCAAAACTTCAGCCTGCAGGTCAAGGAATCATCAAGTGCCTGAAGCATGCCTATCGAAAACGCTTAGTGCGCCAATCCATCGAGGAAGTGGAGAATGGCGTAGAGCACAAAATCAATGTGCTAGATGCCATGCGCCTCATTTCGCGCTCCTGGGACAGTGATGTTTCTCAAACGGTGATCGAGAACTGTTTCAAGAACTGTGGTTTCTTCAGTTCAAATGACAATGTAGCGAAAGACGACAATTGCGATCCCTTAGAAGGCATGGGTGATATGGACTGGGAAAAAGATTTCATGTGCATTGATGACAACATTGAAGGCATGCGTGATATGGACTGGGAAAAAGATTTCATTTGCATCGATGACAACATTGCAACGTCAGAACCCTTGTCTGACGAAGCAATAATTAATGCTATTTGCGGAGAGCCCGAAGGAGATGAGGACGAAGAGGAAGCTGAAATCCCCCCACCTCCAACAAGTAAGCAAGCACAGGACGCTGTTCACATCTTACAACAATACCTGGAGACCACCGAAGGTACAAACAACACCCTATTTAACTGTGTTCAAAAATTAGGTGACTTTGTGAATGCCAACAACTTAAAAAAATGCAAACTACAAAAATTAACTGCTTTTTTCAAATGAGATTTACATGGTATGTATACTAATATGTAAGAGGCCAAATATTGTGACTTTTAATAAACCTTTTCACCCCATTCTTCTCTTGTTGTTTACATAGGCTAGCAAAAAATTGAAACGCGTACAACTGTAGTATTATGGCACATATCAAACCACTTAAACCATGTCGAACATCAAGTGCCGAGGAGTGGGAGGAAACTTCGATAACTCGAACTTCGGATAAGTCGAATATTTTAGGGGTCCCCTGGGACTTCGAGTTATCGAAGTTCGACTGTATCAGCTTTGACACCACAGGAAAGAAGAAGAGTATTGAACACGCGAGGCAGGCCTTCTCCGGACGCGACTTTCTGTATTGCGGTGCGTGCAGAGCCTCTGCCCGATTTTCACCAAACTAGCGAAGATTCAGTTCGCAATGTGGACACCCCCGAATGTAAACATTAGACCAGGGGTCCCCAACCCTATGCCCGCGGGCACAATGGCGCCCGTCGATCGGTCTAGGTGCGCCCGCTGCTTGTACCCAACGATAAAATATTTCAGTTTTCCATTTTTAACTAGAGAACATTTAGAATCTAGAGTATATGAATAAAAGGCCATATAATTATGAATAACCTAATAATGATAAATGACAATGAATAGCACAAAATCAAATTATAGATTGCGACTTACAGATGAACACCTTGACAATTGCTTGCGAGCAGAAATTTCATCATATTCTATCAATTATGAAGCGCTGATCATTGAAATGTAAGGTCAAAGATCTCATTAACTGTATTTTATATATTTTATAAATAATTTTTATACTTCGCACGTTTTGCAAGCAATTTGGAAATCATTTTCTTTCACAAGAATATTAATACTAATTATATTCATATGTTAAATTAATTTTTGAAATTAAATTTTTTGTGCATTATATTTAGTGTGTATTATTAACTATGTCCTTCAACTATAAATTTATCTTGAAAAAATAAATGGTGCCCGCCATTCGACCGATATTCTGGTACGTGCTCTCAGGTACAAAAAGGTTGGGGACCCCTGCATTAGACGCAGAACAACACAGCAACCCTGCGAATCGCGCGGCTTTTTTAGTTTTGTAGCGCTTCGTACGTCTACTTATTTTAGAAAAGTAATATATACCGATACATTAATAAAAGCTTTAAAAAGGAGCTTTAATGATGGATTTGCTCCATTTCAAAGAGTCCGTCCTACCTTTTCTCACGGACAAGTATAATTTAAAAATTAGTAGGGAAGAACAAAATCGAATGATTATTCGATCGACGATATTATCCGAATGTAGTGCTGAAGAATTCGTGAGGGACTTTGGAGAAATTTCTAATACCCAGTGGATAACTTATAACTCAAATACCAATCCAATCAAGTAAGACTAAACTCGTTTCATTATATATTATTATTTTTAGCACATATTAATTATTCAGAACAAACATTCATATGTTTTCTTAATTTCAGAGTAATGTATCGAAAAACGTGGATTTGCCGGCGTTCAGGGTATCGCAAAAAGGCTTCATCAACAAGAAGCACTATACGACAGGAGGAATTTTAGCGTCGAGAATAAGAACTGTTTTAGA
Source organism: Octonoba sinensis (assembly GCA_038502835.1). NCBI lineage: Eukaryota > Metazoa > Arthropoda > Arachnida > Araneae > Uloboridae > Octonoba > Octonoba sinensis. The sequence continues at coordinate 81,997,482 of CM076605.1, read as the reverse complement.
TAAAATGGCTACGTTTTCCTTACTTGAACAACGTGCAATCATTCGTTTTCTGAATTCGCGTGGTGTGACACCAATTGAAATTCATCGACAGTTGAAGAAGACGTGTGGTGATGGAGTTATGGATGTGTCGAAAGGGCGTTCGTGGGTGCGACAGTTTAGTGAAGGCAGAACATCTTGTGAAAACAAAGCGAAACAGCCTCGGGATCGCACAAGCCGGTCTGACGACATGTTTATGAAAGTGGAGAGACTTGTTTTGGGGGATCGCCGAATGACTGTTGAACAGATCGCCTCCAGTGTCAGCATTTCCGTTGGTTCTGTGCACATAACCCTGCATAACGACCAGAAAATGTGAAAAGTGTCCTCCAGTTGGGTGCCACGAATTCTGATGGACAACCACAAGGATGCTCGTGTGGCATGTTGCCAAACAATGTTGATGCGCGACGCAGGCATAAATGGGACTTTCTTTTCGTATCGATTGTGACAATGGACGAGACGTGGATGCCATTTTTCAATTCAGAAACAAAGCGACTATCAGCTCAATGGATCGGGACAACATGGAACATCGGGCTAACGTTACGCAACAGCTTCTTCTTGACAACAGCTCTGAAGTGATATCTCATGCTCTCTACTCACATGACCTGGCTCCTAGTGACTTTTGGCTGTTTCCAACAATGAAAGATATTATCCGTAGCAGCACATTCAACAGCCGTGCAGATATTGCTTCAGCGATTTTCCAGTGGTCAAAACAGACTCCTAAAGAAGCCTTCGCAGCGGCCATGGAACCATGGCTTCGACGTTGTGAAAAATGTGTACGTCTGCAGGGAGATTACATCGAGAAGTAACACAAATTTCATAGTTTTCAAGTGAGTAATTAGTTAGAAAAAAAATCGGAGGCCTTAGAACTTGAATGCACCTCGTAAATCCTACCAGCAGGCAATTATATCACTTGTTTGAGATGTGGAAGATGAAAAATTTAGGAACTCCAATAAACGCTTTGGACAAAGTAAAAGAAAAAATCCCCATCTATGAAAGTGCTGGTAAGACTTTACGCTTTTCCCCATGGCCTCTTAGAAATAAAACTTACATAAGTACATTCTCATACATTAATTTCTTTTAATAGGAGCAACAGTTGTAGTGGAAAGAAGCAGCACTTGGGCAGTTCTCATTGTCACAACAGTCATAAAGAATTCATAGACTGAATGTCTGCAAGGAAACTGTGTTATTGTCTTACAGAGAACATTCAAAAGTTCAGTTGTCAAATTCCATTCAAATTTTTCAGGGCTTGGATTATATAATTTTTAGTAATTAATTATTCTTCGAAATAAATTAACATATTTTGCTTTTTGTTTCACATGCAAGGCATTATTTGAAAGTCTACTATCTAATGTTTCAGTTATTCTATCTTGCATGTATTATAATTCCGAAATCTATTCATCTCGTCCATATTCCTACAATGTTTTGCATGACTAATTTTCGGGGAAATTTTGCACTCTTACTAGTTGTGAAGCAGAAAAACATCTACTCGAAATTTAACTATACACCATTTTCTATGGGATACTAATATGAAATTAAAAGCTTAGTACTTAACTTTTACAGCTTTTTCAATTACAAGTATATGTATTTAAAAGAATAACAAATAAAATATTTCTGTACAAAAAAAAGCATTTCTTTTGTGAAATACATTTGCTATTATGATATGTAAACAGCAATAAGTATTGCCTATTTTGTATTATTAATTTATATTTGTCTTCCATGTTCTGAGGAACAGCCAATCTGTTTTCTTGCATGAAGCACAAGGATTAAAATTAAAGAAACATAGATTGCAGAAAAGCTAGTGTAACTTTTTTTTTTATGTGTGCATGACACCTTACCTTTACAAACATTGCAGTTATTATTAGTGCATGTTTTGTTCATAATAAATGTTTGAATTAGGAATGTAACGAATATTGATTTGGCCAAATAACCAAATACCGAATAAATATTCCGCTATTTCTTCTAGGCCGAAGCCGAATATTTGGAGAATGCTTTAGGCCGAAAATTTAAATTTCTAGAAATACGTTGTAATAGAAAGTACTTCTCAAATTTAAAAGTATTCATAATGTGAAACACCAATTCCACACATTAATCTATGATGTATAATTTAATTGTCTGTTAAGAATATAAAAGATGTATTTCTTGTATTGTTTTGAATGCAATAAAACTGAGAATTGCACCCACAAGTGGAGTAGAAATGGCAGGTTTTAATGTAAGCATTAGCATGATTTTACTAATTATTTAATTCAAATTAAAGAAATAACCGATAGAAGTGAAGTTTTATTTTGCTTGAAATAGTTTTATAACTTTTAAAACATCTTCATAAAAGATACTATTCTTATTTTATGAGTTTTTTAGATACCCATAAAAGATTTTTCTTCAATTTAATGCATTTAACTTGTATATATTTTTATTTTCAAAATCCCCAATAATTTATGCTATCGTAATATTCATGATATATTCCAGGCTTTTCACATTTCTCTCTTACCCAATATTTATTATAAATCAATCCACTCAAACAATGTCTGACTTCTACTTTGTTAAGAAAAACAAAATAAAAATCTAATATTCTCCGTCACAATTAACTATTGCCAGCTTTTTGGAAGCAAATGCTAAGTATAAAATACAATACTTTTTCTTAAAAATCTGCTTTTGTTCAGTCAAACCTAAAAACAATGCCTAAAAAAAGTATTTTTTCTAAATTATTTTTATTTAGTAAAACTATATACTAATGCAATATTTTGCAATAACTATCATACAATTTTAAATGTTTAAAATCCCTAGGCCACATTTTCTCATACCAAATATCCGTGGTTTACAAAATTATTTCAAAAATTCGAGTTGTTTGGTAGCTACTTTGTTAAAAGGTGGAAGATATTAGCTGAATAAAAATGAAAATTGCTATTTCAGAATTGATAAAATAAATGAGTTTCTTTGCTTCCAAAATTTTTGTTGTTTTTCTTTGTTGTGGTATTTTTTTTTATAAATCTAATCCAGTTGATTTTTCCCTTGTTCAAATTTGTTAGACGTAATTTTTATTTTTTATTATTTACCACACTCAATTATCATCATAAAGAAAATGCACAATGAAATCATCAACTTATGATATCCAAATAAAAGCAAACATTTAGCAAGTCTTAGTATTTTAATATTTTTATTGAGTCGGTTATCCATTGAACATACAAATAACACTAATCGACTCAACACTAAATAAAAAGTAAAATGCTTGCCCGTGTGAAAAATTAGTGCGCAAAACCAATTGTGCGAAATCCAGCATTAAGAAGTCACAAAATTATTGTACATATATTCTTCGGGTAAAAAGAAACTTATTTATCAACACCTAAAATTGTGCGCTTCAGGATGCAAATAATGCAATTTTTACGTATTAAAAACGAATATGAAATAATTTCAATAAAACAACTACAGGGTGATCAGCGAATACGCCCTGATTTCAAAATTAAATATCTCAACAACAAAGATCAATAGAATTATGCGGTAAACGGTACGTTTATTAGCAAAAGTGTAAAAATGGTGTGCAGAAGTTTGGAAAATTCAGTTACAAAACTGTTAACAGATGGCGCTGTAATCGCAGTGCTACCTTAGCAATGTATAAATAGCCTGTAAAGTGTGCTTCGAAGCTTAAAGCGATCACGACTGTTGCATAGAGATAAGAAGCTAACGTACAAATTGAAAGGATGTATACTATTGAACAACGTGTTTTTTTGTTATTGGAGTACCACAGATTAGAACACAGTCCTACGGCAACAAGGCGCAGTTTCCAAACGCGATTCAATGTTCCAGTTGGACCCAATGCGAAAACGATTCGCATGCTCTTCGCCAAATTCGAACGGACTGGCAGCGTGGATGATGATCGAAAGGGAAATGTTGGGCCTACGCGAACAGTAGTTACTCCTGAAAATGAAGCCAAAGTTTGTGGAATTGTTCGGAAAAATCCTAAGAAAAGCATCCGAAGAATTGCATCAGAGGCTGGTTTGAAGTACACGAGCACGCAAAAAATATTGAGAGGTAGCCTACGGATGTTTCCATACAAAATCCAAAGTCATCAGGCTGTACCCATGACAGCTGTGCGACAAAGGGTTGACTTTGCGAATCAGATTCTCACAATGATCGACAACGAAGGATTTGATGTGGGTAGCATCTGGTTCACAGATGAAGCCCATTTCCACTTGAATGGATTCGTAAATAAACAAAACTGGAGATTTTGGGGTTCCGAAAATCCCTATTTGTGTGAAGAGAAATCACTGCATTCGCCTTAAGTTACTGCATGGGCTGCGGTATGCGCCAGAGGCATTATCGGACCCTTCTTCGTGCGAGAAACGATTACTACTGAACGCTACGTTACAATTTTGGAACAATTTGTCAGCACACAACTGGCGTTGGAGGATCGACCAGGTATAGATTGGTTCATGCAAGATAAGGGCTCGACCACATCGAACAGATAAAGTTTTTCGCTTTCTTCATGAATACTTTGGGAATCGAGTAATTGCGTTAGATTATCCAAAATGTACAAACACAGGAATAGATTGGCCTCCATATTCTCCCGATCTAACTCCTTGTGACTTCTTTCTGTGGGGCGCATTGAAAGACACTGTCTATAGAAACAAATACGCTACTCTGGATGAGCTTGAATCGGCGATTGGTGTTGCATGTGATTCCATTTCCGTTGAGACATTGCAAGACGTGATGTCAAATTTTATTGTTCGTTTACGCCACCTCATTGCTTCGAACGGTGAACATTTTGAAAAAATTGTGTTCTGATTGCAAAGACTGCTTGATTTTATTATTTTTTGTTTAGCCTCCTTTTAGAGAAAGAGTTTTCAGCGCAGAGCGCCATCTGTTAGCAGTTTTTGTAAATGAATTTTTGAAACTCCTGTACACCATTTTTACAGTTTTGCTAATAAACGTACCGTTTACCGCATAATTCTATTGATCTTTGTTGTTGAGATATTTAATTTTGAAATCAGGGCGTATTCGCTGATCACCCTGTATTAAATTATGACAATATTTTATTTAATAAACTCACGGGTCGTTCCTGGAGTTAGTTTACTAATTTAAGCTTTGCTAAGAAGCATTCATCAAATATTCAATAATATACCCAGTTTCAGCAAACTGATGTAGTTTTACACTACTACGCAACGGAAACATCTGTACTAAAAAGTAATTAGGGTAGGATGGGGTAAAATGGGTCACTTGATAAAAAAACTCAAAATTATAGAACTTGAAATTGATATTTTTAAACCAATATTTTTTTTTGTTATATTTCAATGTGTTGGCAACATTTTTCATTCTAAAAAAAGTTAGGTTCTTAAATATGGCAACACAAAAAAATATTTTTGTAATTTTTGGATGATAGTGTGCTAAACACATGGTTTACCAACTTCTGAAAATATCTATATTTTATCAAATAAGAACCAAAATTTAAAGGATTTCCGCACAAAGAAACTTTGGAGAACAATTACAGCCGAGCATGTAAAAAAAATAATTAAATATTTAACTTTTACACCAGTTTTTCTTGGATGGGGTAAAATGGGTCATGGTTAGGCTTAACTAGTTCTATTCTATTATTGTTTTAAAATTTACTCTGTTGCAGAAAATTCCTAAATTTAAACAGTGTTCGTTGTTTATTTTATTGAAATTAAATTAATTTTTTTTTTTTTTATGTTTCCCCTAAAAAAGATCATGTTGATGTGGTAGAGAGAAGTGATGTTGTTGAAATGTTATGTGAACCAATATATAACAATCTAGAACAATATGTTTTAAACATTTCAATGTAATTATAATTCAAAATGTTTCAGCATTATTTTGCATTATGACCCATTTTACCCCACGATGGAGTAAATCAGGTCACAACTTTATAAGCTCAGTTAAACTATTTCATAATTAAAAAATAAATATTAAAATGACATAAAATTGATCTAAAGGAGTTCAATGTTAAGATGCAATCGAAAAGAAATGGGAAATGTTTCAGGTGTTGTTACTATGAAACTTTAAATATGAAAATAACTAAAATTGACCCATTTTACCCCACCTGACCCTATAGAATAATAAGTTAACAAAATAACATATTTGAGCGATGTGCACAATAATCACCAACAGACAATTGATCAACTATTTTTTCTCAGTAGCGATCATACTATTTAGAAATTCTGAAGCTATTTCTACGGATTATCAGCATTATAAAAGTTTGAAAATCTGTCAAGGGCAGTACAATTTTAAATTTCAAGGCGGTTTACGTCCAGTGAGTTCGGAGTACGAAGTTCAGCGTAGCGAAAGTTCGTTTGCAATTGATGAAATATCTTTTATGTTATTCATTTAATTTTTAAATCTTGCTTAGCAAAACACTTTCTGCATAATTCATTATCATTTTTGAGTCAAAACTAAATCTCGAAAAGTACCCTGTTTGTAAGTGTTACTTTAGAATTAAAAAACACAGTTCAAAATTTACTGGAAGCGATTCAGTTACATGCGAGCAGCCATGTTGTTTATGTCACGTGATTTCCGTCTTCTGGCTTGGCTGCAATGGATTGGCGAATATTTTTTGGTGTTTTAGGAGAACGAGCCAAAGACTCTGCACACACTGCAATACGGAAAGTCGCCCTCCGGACACTACGCAGATCCCGACGACTCTCCTCCTCCGCCTCTTCGAATTAAAAGTAAGAGAAATTCCCTGTTTTAATTTAACGCAAGGCAGCACAGTTTTCTTTTATTAAATGTTTTCTCTTTTCTTTAAAATACAGAGCATACAAGGCTATTTCTTTTCCAATTCTTTACAACAGTAGCGTTTTATGCAATTTTACTTTTTTTTTTTGTATTTTCTCCCTTTTTACAGCAATCATTTTATTAATTTAATTTTTTATTTCAATTTTTTTACGAAACTTTTTTTTTCAAAATTTTTAATTAGGTGTTTGCTTTAATTAACTATTATATTTTTCATTTCCTTTTTTGTAATCAGCCCAGGACCGGTTGATCGGTTCTCTGCTGTCTTCGTACATCGGAAGCGTCTTGGTGTCAGAAAACACCACCGAAAGAACAGACTGTAATCTCAAGCGTAATTTCATGGTGACGTCATCACTAGTAGGTAAAAGCGATCAGCCCATAACAGCTCTTTGAAATATTTTATTATTTTATTCCAACCGAATTTATATTAATCGCCTAATATTTACTGTCAATGTCAAATACGGCAACAATTCTTTTTTCTCACACAGAGTAATCATAAGCCAAAGACTCAACTCTCAAGCCCTTTTGTAGTGTAGACTTCACTAGCGCACCACGGGGAAAAACACGAACTAAACTACAAGAGTTCGCATCACAAGTTTAAATCATGTCTCCTCTACGACGATACCATATTTGTTTTGAAAGGAAATTACGTGACGTCACAGTGGTTTGTTGCCCCGTGTTCACGTGGTCTATAGCTACCAACCAACCATAACCCACCTTAGTTATCGCATCCCATAACCAAAATAGCTAGACATCAAGAACACATCGAATCATAAGTCATCATAAAAGACATCAAGGTGCACGTTTTGGGTTTTGATTCCTGATGGAGAGCATTTTTTTATCTTCACCATTATACCTAAAAGGTTTTTCAATGCTAGAAATATGTGAGCATTCTGAGAGATTAAGTAATTTATTTCCAATCCAGACAAATATAGTAAAAGAGCAGAAAAAAGGTTTAGAGATGTTCAAGAAAAAGTTCGTTTCGAACATTCTCTTCCAGCAGGTAAGTGATCTTTTAATAGCAATAACAGAAAGTCATTCTTCCTCTGTTTTGCATCAAACTTAAATAAATGTATTTTGATATTTCCAGCAGCGTTTTAAAAGTTCAGTTTGTTACATTGCAAAATGCAAGCATTAGTACAAACGTACTACATTTTTATTAAATAAAGTTTACGTTTGTAGCACCACAACGAACGTATTTTTATTTTTCCTATAAAAGCAAGTAAAAAAAGACCATTAATTAAGTGTTCAGCTAAGCTAATGCACTGACAAAAAGAAAAACGAACTGCTACCAGAAATTGTTTTAATATCCAGATGAATTCAATACTTTCAATTAAACGTTTTGTATATTTTCAAAAAAAAAAAAAAAAAAACTATATTAAAATTGTGCACCCCGGCATTTACTCTTTGTTTTTTTCTCAAATATTCAAACTAATGATATGTCATTTGTATATTTCTCTGGTTTCATTTTATATTTCAAAGAGAGTCCCTTTTGTTTTTTTAACATGATTGATTGTAGTTGTGATAAATGAATGTTGCTAAGGGCAAGTGAATTTTTCTTCTGATTTCCTTCATGGGCTAGTTATTCCCAAGTTATTAGGGAATTCGTATTGAATTTACCATGAATAGTAGAAAAAGACCAAAAAAGGTCTTTAACTAGCTGTTATAGATTCTTGTCAGGATAAGATATTTGAACACTCACTCTTACAATCCGCCACACAATTATATATACTATACATACATATTGATATTTATAGGTTGGAAATGAATTTACAATTTGCAAAAGCATAAAAGCTGAAATGAAGAAGAATACCGTTTATGTGATAACAACAATTTCAAATGCTGATAACAAAGTTGATAACAGTATTAAATTTCCCTTAAATATGTTTTAATTTAATACATGCAATTTCTGTACTTTCATGGAATGCTTTAGTGTGAACTTTTCGCCTAACAAAGTTAAGTTACCAAACAGCTGTCTTCAATAGTATGAGAGTTCTACACCTGTAGGCCATACGTTTGTCTGGTGCATGTGTTGGTTAACATTTCACTTGACATGTTTCAAGCTTTTTTTAGGTCCAATATCCATCCACTATGTTTTTGGTTAATGTGTTGCCTGCCATGTTTCAAGTCACAGCTACAACCCCAGTAAAGATATACATTTTCAGGAAGCAAACAAACAATTATTTTTATGCATATATTTTTTAGATGGTTGTGAAAAATTACTTTTATCTTATTATGTTTTAATTACTTTCTGTTCTGTAGGTAATGGATCACAAATGCTCTTGTCCAGTTGGACTATCACCGGCTTCATGCAAGCATGCTTATGCTCTTTTACATGCAATTGAAGATTATAGTAGGGTAGAGCTGTATTTAGCACCTACTGATAAACTGCAATTTTGGCATAGTCCTAAACCCGTCGAGTTTAGTGAAAAAAAATGCCAAGAAAAATATGGAAACGAAAGCTGTGCAACACAGTAGAGCCTGTAAATGTAGCTGCATTATTTGAAAACACTAATTGTGAGGATGAGACGAATGCACAATACATGTATGTTTGGTCTTATGTATTCATTAAGTGCGAGCAGGTTTAAGCCTCCTCTGCCTGCTTGTGTATTTACTACAAGTTCAGTGTCAGATATTTATGGATCTATGAAGAAGTTAATTTTCAATGTTGAAGAAATATGGGAATTGGAGCAAAACACAACGCAACAACATTTGTGTCCGTTATAGAAGAAAGAACGTTTACTCAGACTAACAGCTTCCAAATTTTACAGCATTGTATCCAGAAGAGGGGACTGCGAAAATTTATGTAAACAATTATTTGACTCACATAGCAAAATTCTTAATGCTGCCCCAATAAAATATAGCAACAATTTTGAATCTGTTGCAAGGAACTACGTGAGAACAGCATACTCACGTCATATAATTAGAAAAGTTGTGCTTGTAACAAACTGGATTATCATTCAACTCTTGGCTTTCACAATTTATTCCCGATCCTGTCAGTATTCCAAGAAGATCAGCAAGAGTTATTTACGGGGGAGAGTATCCGTTCTTCCAGCTTCCTGCTCTGGTCAGTTTATGATGGCTTCCTTTTTGCCATCTAAGGATACTTTGGTTGTGGAGAGGATTCTTGAATCTTTACGACGTCGTCTTAAGTTGATTCACTTAGTTAGCTGACCATTCTTTCTGTGATTTGTAGTCGTGCATAGTGCCTTTGAAATTATTCTGAGAAAAAGTTTATGTGCACAAATGTACTTCATACCCCTTATTTACTGTATCAGACTTTGAAAATGTTTCCTCATTCTAAACTGGATAAGTTTCAGTTTTGAATTTTCTGATGCCTCTATACTTGAAAAAATCTTGTCTTGGCTAAGTATGTATTATGTAAATATTAGAACTCGCCGAAAAAAGACAAAATGATATTTACCAAAGCACATTTTTTACCATCGCAAGTTTGACGTAGATTTGAAGACATATAGTTTATCTGAGCTTATCTGTGTTTCATTTCTAATAGATATGCTTTAAATTGACCACTAAAAACATTGTCAAATATTGCTAATAGACATGATGACATTTGCCGTATGTGTGTATTTTATTAATTTAATTTTATTCATCAAAATTATAAGGTTATATTTTTGTAACTTACAGGAATGATTTTGGAAAGTCCATTTTGTTTCAGAAATGTCATCTGTTAAAGATTAAAAAACCAAAGATGAGGGAAAATGTCAACTCGAGACTGGCCAAACATATGAGTTTTCATTATCTGCAGACGGAACTTTCTGCATAAAATTAAACTATTTTTCTTTTTTTCATGATGTCAAATCACTTAGAAATGAAGATAAAAAGAATCATGTATTTTTATTGTAGTTTAACTCGTTAATCGTGGCAAAGAGTACGCCTTTTTTTTCATCCCATAGAAATTTTGTGGGAACATAATATAAACTAGGATGAGCTGAAAATTTAAGAAATCATCACTGGACACGATGCAACAGCACAGAAAAATATTCTGTAGATGTCAAATTACCTCGTTTCTAACGCATAGAAACATAATCTTGAAAGACGAGATATCTCGTAATAGCGCTGAAAAAGTGTTTAGGAGAGAAAATGATAATGAATCAAAGACAATAATTCAAGGTGTCATGATTTTTTCCTTTTCAGGAGAGTGACCTATGCTTTTTTTATATGAAAGAAATTATAGAAAAAGACCTTTATATGAAAGAAAAAACTTTTAGTAATATTTTGCTGAATATTTTACATTATGTAATCGTTGCTTTGTAATACTAACCGGTTACGATTTTTAGCTGTGTAATAAATACTCATAATCATGATCAAATTTTCTCAATAATAAAACTTGCAAGCGAAATCTCTCTCAATTTTCTTCTTGTAATCGTAATCCGTTATATTTCATTATAGTTGGCTACAAGCTGTAACGTATATAACTATTATATATATCTTATATATAAGCGGATTAAGTGCCTGTCGCCGATAGCTTATTGGTTGCTTGCGTAACTGTAATGCAGTTGCCATTGTTGTAACACATGTCAAATATACTAATAATCAAGTATTTTGAGTGAGGCATCGCTAGTTTTGCTATCTCCGTTAAAAATTAATGTTAACGCGAATTTAATTTAATCCTTCTTTCTTTGTTTTAATTTATTCATCGTCAGCGCTTTATATATATATATTAAAGTGGAAGCGCTCTTTTTTTTCTAGTTTCGTTAAAATTATTGTTTAGACGATGATTATGTTGGATATAAGTAAATATTTTTCACAAACAATTTGATTGTATAGTAAATAATATTTTTATTTTACAGATTATTATGACTTAGATGGTTTTTTTTTTTTCGGTAAGAATATTTTTTTCCGAAATTATTATATGTTTATTATTTATTCATTAAACTTTACCGTTCAACCTGATAAATATCTCTTTGATTTGATGTGCATTTCCAGTTACTGGGAGAATTGTATATTTATAACATCTAGAGCAGCGGTCATTTCGTATGACCGCCGGGCTTACTAGTATATATATACGTATCATCATTTGAAGACTAAAATATTCTCCAAATAGGAAGACAAATAAATGATTTCGTTCTGCATTGTAATAAATAACCCGGGCCAAATTCTAATGTCCTTGCACGCGTGAAAGATCTGAATTATCTCCAAGCACAAATTTCACCACTGTCGTTTACGCTCTTCAAAGCTCCTTCCACCTCATTTCGCCAAACAGCTCTCAACAGGGTGCCCCTCATGATACTAACAAAGAGTGCTCGCCTTTTCTCCTATAAACGCTTCACAATCGTTATCTTTTCTGAGATAAGGGTGGGCTGATCCCCGCGGGGAGCGAGCCAACGACGTCCTACGAAAGAGAGAGAGAGAAGTATGACGTCGTTAGGCCTAATGCCCCCTGACCCCTGGAGCAAACCAGGCGAAAAGAAGAGATAATTCGCATTGTTAACACAGTAGCACTTCTCTCTTCTTCCGGCACCACCCCCGCTCTATGTTCTCGCGCGAAGCAGACGAGGGAAGTTAACCTCTTGGAAGAGCTCTCCATGCACTCTTCTGCCTAAAAATTTGTCGCCAAATGGTTCACGCCAAACCGTTTTAATATACAACGGTCAAACGTAGATTTGCAATAGCTCCAATCGAATTTAGTATCAATTAAACTACTTCATAAAAGGTGAATTCCATGTAAAAATGAACATCTTTAGGAAAGATTAAAATGAAAATTTTTAACAAGTATTACTTTATAATATTTTTTGGGATACAAAAATTATTTACAAGCACTCTTCCCTCTTCCTACCCCTTTATGAGAAAAAACTTCTTCACAATAAACAATTTGGCTGTCAGTAGTTTTCTTTTGTGCTGCGGCAGTTACCACTATTTTTTGTATGCATAAATAATTAGCCTAACACAAAAGAATAACACAAGTGTACATCATTTTAAGCATGCCTTACTTCTTGCTTTAAATAAAAATTTCCTAGTCACAAGTTCATAATTCACAGATTTTTGAATTTATTTTTTATGTTCCTGTACAAATGTCTATATCATGTTGCGTCAGTTACTTTTCTCCACCAGACCCCTACCTGTTAGCCGAGGCCTTAGGATTGCTTACGCACGGGGAGAGGTAGTGGGGTCTACGGATTTTACATGCACATATCCCCAAGTATACATGGTGGTCTTCAGTGGGTATCGAACGCGCGACCTTCCAGGTGGAAGTCCGACGTGCTAACCACTAGTAATGTTTTCATAATTTTTTCTCATTACGAGTAAAATAACAGGATTTCAAATAAGGCCGTATACTAATGTACTAATGTAGCTGTACAAGTCAGTAAATTAAATTATTTTATGTTTAATACTTTCCTTATTCTAATTATTTATAGTTAACTTTTTGCTTCCAAATGTTGCTTCAGTTTCCGTGGAATGCACAAAAACATAACTTTACCCACGTAAGATTTATTCACCTTACTCAAAAGTTTGCCCAATTATCATTCAAGTTTTTTTTTCTTTTTATTTATTTATTTATCTTTAACGCTGCTCAAAATTACAATCTATGAGAGAAAAAAATTCTTTTGTTTTCTCTCATACATTGTAGACAGTCTTGGTTTTTGTTTGGGTTGGTTAGTTTAAGCATAATGAGCAAGAGCAGCCCGTTGGCTATGCTACGTGCAGGCAGTCTTAATTTTGAATTGTAGAATTAAGTAGTTAACTTTCAGTCAAAATTGCCTACGACACTGAAAAGTTATTCCCTTAAAAAGGAGAAAATACGCCTGTTTATTTGTTTTAAGTGAGTTTGACTTAAAAATCGAGCGAATTTACGTTCATAATTGATACAAGACTTCTTTATTTAACGATAACTTCTTCAGAACAACACTACATGTATCAAATCGAAGGAACTATTTACCGCGCGAGAATTCAGAACTGTTTAAGAATGTGAGTAATCTGTTCGTCTCTTCGGAGCAAGAATACAAATTGATTAATTCGTTGGATTCAAATCAGACGCAGCAAAACAGTAGCGTAACATTTTAAACATTAATTCGCTCAAAAGCAGATTCACTCAAAAGCTTATTTATAAAAACAATTATGTGTTAATACCTTCTCAATGAAATATGATTTATGTACCATAATATAAGACATTTCAATGTATTTCCTTTGGACCAAATTCACATAAATGCTGTTAACAATTATGCACTGTTTTCATAAATTATATAACAAGTACTCATGTAGTTGGGATATTTTAATGATTAAACGCTCTGTAAATTATATTATAAATGTTCTTTTCTGTTGAAACCTTTTATTTTTACCTTATGTTCTGGTCTCTTGTACAGGGCGCTGATGAATACTGATAAATGATATTAAGTCCTTCTGTCATATTTTGTTTATAAGAAATTTCAAAACTAAATTTGGAGTGATGAACCCCTAAAAGCAGAATCAGTGACGTTTCTAGCCCGGGCGTCACCCGGGGCGACAATTTGTGGTGTCCCCCCTCCCCCGTCCCCTCAAAAAAAAAAAAAAAAAGACTCCGTGAGAGGCAGCTGTTAAAAAAGCCCGACTTCAAATATTCTGACTCCACCGATTTCATTCTGAACGGATAATAAATACAAAAGAAATTAAAAAAAAAAACTAAAAAAGAAATTGATTTTTAGGTAGATTTATGTACTAATAGATTAAATGCATTCAAAATCTAATAGGGAAAATGCACAATTGATGTACATATATTTCTCCTAAAATCTTAAATCCATTTTTGGTGTCACTTCCAAATAGATTCCTCCTCCTCCCCCAGCCTCCCTTGTGTCGCTACTGATGTAATACCATCCTGTGGTAAATAATAAGAAGGTTGTTCAATTTTTGTAAGTTCATTTTTTTTTAAAATCATTCTAACAGCGAACATGAAGAGGCGTGAAAAAAAGCGCGTACTCTATATGCGAAAAGCTACGGAAAATTAATAAGATTCTAATTGAGCTCGATATTTTGCTAGTATAAGATTTGGAATGTTACTTTGTAAAATACGTAATATCCATTTGTGTTAATATTTTAAAGGAAATAAGAATGAAATTACAGAAAACATTTTTTTTTTTTTTTTCATATCTTTAATTTTCCAAAAAAAAAAAAAAAAATAGACGATATAAACAAGAATTTTCATGTAGTTTTTAGCAGAATTTTTCGCTAAAGGTTTCTTCAAAAGGATATTCAAATTTCTACCTCTATTATAAGACTTCCGCTCATTTGAACTATAAAAAGGTTCGCACTACGTTTAGTGATTTTTTTCTAATGCTCTACACAAGAGATTTTGTGGAATGAGTGATGGCGTAATAATCTCTCTATGGAAATTGAAAGTTAAGTCACTGATATCTATGCACGAATAAATATCGAGAAGAAAAACAGAGGGATAGTATTAGGTTAGCTCCAGTTACATGAATTATAATCTATCCCTTCGCTACTACAAAGTTGTGTCAAATATCATTTAATAAAAACACTGATAAATAACATCAAATTCGGCTTTCTGGACACGCCATTAATCAATATTTGTCTACAGTCAATGTATGTATGTCAACCTGCGTATAATTCAATGAGTGTCGGTAGTAAACATACAACATTATCTCGAATATTTTTTAAGCAAAAGAAGAAAAAAAATAGGTTAGGGTATGGGTCTGAATCGGCGATTTAATATTTTCAAACATATTATGGTACTAAGTATCGTGTAAGCCACAACTATTTACTCGATTTTAACCAAATTTCAAGCTCTAACCGCCTTTGAATGTTTAAAAAGTTGCTTGTTATGCTGCTGTACTCAGTTTGTCTTAGGGGGAGGAGGGGTGGCTATTTTCGCGATCATTTAGGTATCAGTCATGTATAAATTACGTGACAGTAATTATTAGTAATAATAAAAAAAGCATAACCTTATAACTGCCACAATAGCTACTCTGTTAGAAATTTCATCATGAAATTACGGTTAAATGACCGGCAGCAGTCTGTCCATCTAATTCACCGTTAAATTTACGGTTTGGAACATTTTTCTGTCTTTACGGGACCTAACATTTCCAATCAACTTGGTTAAAAAGCCGTAAATACAAATGTTTACGGTTTTATAACCATTTAAAAATGGTTTCAAAACAAAATTTTTACCGTATTTGAAACATTTCAAGGCGTAGAATCTTCGAGGCGTCGAAACTAAACGAAATCCTTGAGACTCGAACCCTGGGTGTGTGGTTTACAAGCCTTGCTCTCCAGCCATTCGGCCATCTACACCACGTGAAGCGGCCGTTTATTTATTAATAAATCTTCTTTTCCTACAGGCAAACTGCCTTAAAATTAAGATTTCAGTTTTTGATTGGATCCAAAGTCATTTTTAGTCTAAATTTACTGTATATTGACGAAAATCATTTTATTTTCTGCAAAACTTAAAATACAAACAAGCTTCAGCAGCTCAAATGATGGGTTCGCTCATTCGCAAACAGTTCAAGAATCCGATGTCTCCATTTTTTTAATTTACGTGTGTATGTGTTTCTATTTAGTATAAACTACTTGAGTCACTTTTTCTTCTTCTTTTTTTATGTACACATGCAGATTTTAACTGATAAATCCGTATTCCTATTTTAAAACAACGTACGACCGGTATGGTTTCGCAACCAAGATGGACACCCGATTCTTATTGAGCGCTTGAAAATTACGGTTAGTTAAACGTTCTTTAGGATAAACAGAGAGTAAACGATTTTTTTCGCAATCAGCAGTTTGAGTACCATCTTTTTAATGGTTATTCAACTATTGTAATTAAATATGGTAAAATAACAGTCAAATAAATGGTTATTTTACTATTTTCTTACGGAAATTTTTAACAGTGTACCTTCCCTAGTTCTATAGATGGCGCTGTTGCCAAAGTAGTGACGTCAGTCACGGTAGCAGTAGTTTAATCTTTCTGTGTCTATGTCCATGTTCTGTTCTTGTAAAATGTGCTCTATGTGTGCTTGTAGTGTAACTTTGTGTGTGAATTCATTAAAATGTGTTGTTTTGTGATTGAGGCGAGTAAAAATCACTTACAATCTTATGTTTTCCAAAATTGTGCCCTTAATAAGAAGTGTCGGGTCATATTCGGGAGCAGGCAACATTTCGGGAGTATACTGTATTAGTTTCATCCAAAAACCTAGCAACCCTTATGAGTTCCGGTAGGTTCTGTTCTATATTTTATAAAAAATTTATAGCCTGATAAATTTAAATAAAAATTATTTTGCCATATTTGACTTGATGGTAAATGCTATTGCTAAATTGCGATCCTACGCTGTAATGCCCAAATACAGTACAAAACTTATTGCCCCGTACTTATGTATTGCACTAATTAACCTAGAAAATAAGTTGTTTTGCTACCATCGCAACCTTAAAATCAATTATTATCGAAAGATGATTATGAAAATTGAAAAATGTAGCTGTAAAACCTCCAATACAACAGGCTTCTTTTCGTCAATTATAGCCATCTTCAATCTTTCGCAATGAAACATATTCTTCTGCTGAAGAAAAACAAAGTTGATGAAATTGGCTGCAAACACAATCTCGATGCCGCTAACAATCGATTTCTAAGGAAACAAAGAAATTCCACCCAATTTCATTACAAAATGAGGTTTTATACCCCATTATCCGAGGGTTAATGAAAATTCGAAGTAAACAAAAGGCCATTAAATTATACTTTTTCTAATTTCCAAATTCGAGATTTTCTAAAGAACGTAAAACCAGTTAATTTGAATAAAGGCTTTCATCACAATTAAGGTTTTTGATAAAAATGACATTATGTCGGAATTAATTCCTTGTTTAATAAAGCCCTTAAAGAAAAATCGATTGAATGTTTGGGCTTCCGCCGAAAAGATTTCCCAGTAGGGCGAAAAAATATGTAGCTAATTAATTTTGCTTTGGATTATCTAATTTGCAGGTAAGAGGATATAAATGAATAAAGATTTATTGTTTCGAGACGAAAATGTTTAAAAACCTAAGCCCATTTTGAGAAAATGAGGTAAAAACAGCTATTTAAAAGGATATTATTGTTACAATTTGATACATGATCTGTAAATAGTGAGTTAAGTTGTTACACATGTCTTTTCCTTTTAGTAAATACACTGTTAGAAATTTCAATATGAAATTACGGTTAAATGACCGGCAGCAGTCTGTCCATCTAATTAACCGTTAAATTTACGGTTTGGAACATTTTTCTATCTTTACGGGACCTAACCATTTCCAATCAGCTTGGTTAAAAAGCCGTAAATACAAAAGTTTACGGTTTTATAACCATTTAAAAATGGTTTCAAAACAAAAGGTTCAGCGTTTTTGAACCATTTCGAGGCGTAGAATCTTCAAGGCGTAGAAACGGTAAACGCAGTTTGCGGGAATCGAACCCGGTTGTTTGCCATACCAACGTTGCTCGCTAACCACTCGGCCATCGGCACCACACAAAACGGTCGTTTATTTATCAATAAATCTTCCTTTTCAACAGGAAAGCTGAATTAAAATTGAGATTTCAGTTTTTGATTAGATCCAAAGTCATTTTTGGTCTAAATTTGATAAATCTTTATTCATATTTTAACAACAACGTACGACCGGTAAGGTTTCGTAACCAAGATGGACGCCCGATTCTTATTGAGCGCTTGAAAATGACGGTTAGTTAAACGTTCTTTAGGATAAACAGAGAATAAACGATTTTTTTTCGCAATCAGCGGTTTGAGTACCATCTTTTTAATGGTTATTCAGCTGTTGTAGTTAAATATGGTGAAATAACAATAAAAAAATTGGTTATTTTACTATTTTGTTACGGAAATTTTTAACAGTGTAAACTATTTTTTTTTTTTTTTTTTTTTTTTTTTTTTTTTTTTTTTTTTTTTTTTTTTTTTTTTTTTTTTTTTTTTTTTTTTTTTTTTTTTTTTTTTTTTTTTTTTTTTTTTTTTTTTTTTTTTTTTTTTTTTTTTTTTTTTTTTTTTTTTTTTTTTTTTTTTTTTTTTTTTTTTTTTTTTTTTTTTTTTTTTTTTTTTTTTTTTTTTTTTTTTTTTTTTTTTTTTTTTTTTTTTTTTTTTTTTTTTTTTTTTTTTTTTTTTTTTTTTTTTTTTTTTTTTTTTTTTTTTTTTTTTTTTTTTTTTTTTTTTTTTTTTTTTTTTTTTTTTTTTTTTTTTTTTTTTTTTTTTTTTTTTTTTTTTTTTTTTTTTTTTTTTTTTTTTTTTTTTTTTTTTTTTTTTTTTTTTTTTTTTTTTTTTTTTTTTTTTTTTTTTTTTTTTTTTTTTTTTTTTTTTTTTATAGGACATTATTCGGCACTTGAGACATTTGAGTGTTTCAACTTGCATCACTGTACCGTCAATGACTACCCGTACGTTTGGAAATTTCCGAAAGCAATTCGGCATGTTCTCCATAATAGCATCTTTTGATGGTCATTCAATTACTGTTTGAGTAACTGGACTCAAGGCATGCACAGTTTCTTCAAATAGTGTACAACATGTGGTTGGTGCACAAACAAAATTGCTAGAACAGCAATGCTTCGATATTTTATACGCATCATCGTAAGGATGATGGGTTCTGTAACATTCAAATTTCTCTTTGGGCCATTTTGTATTATTTCTGCCACGTACTCGGATAGTTGGTTCATTAGTCCTACTGACACTAATCCTGTCAAACTGTTTAGCTGTTTTGAAGACAATTTTGATACCTTATAAGGACTTTCGGCTCAAAATCACCACTGGTTACTTGAGTACCTTGTTCCCTGGTACTTTTGTTCAAGCCGAAAGTACCACCACCAACATCTTTCAGAGAGAGAAAAGCTTCAGCAGCTGTAACCATGCCGTCATCATCTGAAGGCGACTCTCTTTCAATACAAAACAAGGTCATCATCCATCATAACTGCAATGAGAGGTTCATTGAGTTCTTTTTTCCTAAAATGTATACCAGTATTATTAATTAACATTAACAATGCTGGAAATTTAATTAGGGTTTCAGATTTAAATGCTGTAATATACAAAAATCTTTCAATTAAAATAGTTTAAGAATAAAGCCATTATGGGTTGAAAAACATGTTGTAAACTTTTGTGCTACAAAACAAAAAGTAAAAAAAAAAATACTACATATATTATTGTATTATTTCACAATTAGAGAAATATATACATAGTTTTAAAAAATATTTTTAAAAGTATATTTAAATGATTAATTTTAATGTGAATTTTTTTTCTCTTAAAAGAACTAAAAAGTTTTATGTCTACATTAGTGACTGTTTTCATAATTGTCTTCAAAATTAATAAAAAAATCAAATCATAATTTATTGGTTAGATACCTTATGTTGGTATTTTATGCATATGAATTAAAATACAGGAAATTTATCTGTCTTGGTGAACTTAGCATGGCAGGGACTTTAACCGATAACAAATTTTATAATCAAGCTTAACTTCAATATAACTAATTTTTCAAAACATATGTATTGTACACATAATAAATAGTTCAAACAATGCAAAAAAAAAAATCCTTGAAAATAATAAACATGACTAGAATTGAAATGTAAAGTTCAATTACTTTCATGATTTTTAAATATGTTGTAAACATCAAATATACATTGCACATTTTACTAATACTTATCACACATGCATTTCACCGTGAATTTCTTGGAAGTAATGCAGTGTTTATGCACTATCCTCAATACTTTGTAGTCTATACTTGAAAGCGCTTCTGTTTCCGCAAATATTCATCTTTTTAGAATATTTTTAAATGAAACTCTCTAAACTTTATTATGGCATTGAATATGAATGCACTAGCTTCAACTTTTTTCTTTTTTTCTACAACTTTTTCAGTTGTATCTGTACAATACAGAGCAAGGCCGTAGGCAGGGGGGGGCCCGAGCCCCCCCCCCCCCCCCCCCCCGAAATACTTTTGAAATTTTTAACTTGTCTAAAAAAAAAATGTAACACAAAAAAAAGAAAAAAAATTTTTGTTCCTCAAACCAATCTGTTCGGGAGTGGGGGGGGGGGGGGTAGGTTCCCTGTTTTGCAAATGGGAAAACGACAAGACGGCGCTTCAAAAATTCAGGGTCTATAAACCAGAACTCAAAATAAGATGTTTTCCCTCAATTCTAAAGACGGTAGGTCCCCCGTGTCGTGTCATCAACAGATAACGGATTGATTCCTTGCCTAAGGGCTACATTATGGTTCTAATCACCCGACCACACAACAAGAACAGCAAATGTACTGATCCCTTTTTGGCAAAATGCAAGCCACCACATCTGCCATAAATATACGTACAATTTTAGGTGCTTTGTCCATCCTTGCCCGAAGGTTACATTCGTGGAAATGGCGACTCTTTTAAAACTACCCACATTGTGGAAGTAGAAGATAAAGGAACTTTCAGAGCTAATGCCTAAATGGACCCCCTCGTCTACTACTACGATTGCGGGATGTGGATGTTTGTGCTGCTATTGCTGGGACAAATCTTTATTTTTTGTCTTTTCTTTTTTAAACTAGCAATTCGTAAAATCGAATCAATATCGAAACGCTTCTGACAAGGGGGGGGGGGGGCGAGGAGAGGGCTCTTGCCCCTTTGCGGATGCCTTGACCTTGCCTTGCAGACTTAGGCAGTTGGGAATTTAGTGGGCTCGTGTGCTCTTGCAAAAGTCTTCTTTGCTTGCCTGCGTACAAATTTTGGTTACGAGTAAAAGAAAAGGTAAAGTATTTTGTCTTATTTTGGGAAGAAACCCTGTAGAAATGTAGCAGAAAAGGTATGATTATTTTTATGTATTTTTCAAAATAATATTTTAGCTGCCCCTCTTTTTTTTTTTTTTTTTGCAATTTTAGTTTCAACTTTGTATTTTCTTCCTCACATGCTGAGAAACTGCATCTTAATCTTTCTTTTTTCGTTTTTTAACTTCATAGGGGATGATGTCACACTACTTCGAGGGAGGGGGGGGGGGAGAGGGGTTCGAGCAATTTTGGCAAGAAGTGTGACATTACACATTTTGATTTCTATAAAAACATGTAAAAAATCAGCTGATTGAACTTATTTTTGAAGTTTTTTTATTTTCATAATTTGATTTTAAAGTTTCATTGATTTCATTTTATATTGAAAATACCGCTGCTTATTAAGGTTTGAACTTACTTCTAGTTAAAATTTTAAAAGAAAGTCTTAGGTATTTACTTTTAAGATAAATAAGTGCGGGTGTTTTTTTAGAATTCAATTAATTTTTTTTTTTTTGCTATTATGCACTAATTATCTTTTTTTCTATTTTAACCTTAATCTCATCTTATACCAATTAAGCCCACGTGTAATCATTATTATTGTTATGCTCACAAATGTCATTAAAAGGTAAAAAATAAAATTAAAAATTTGATTCTTTAACGTAAGTACCTTATTTCTGAACTGCAACACTGCAAGTACATGTGCTCATGTAATATAGCGTGATATGTGACAAAGGGGGTAGGGCGTGTTGGAGAGTGATATCTTGTGACAAAGGGGGGAGGGGGATCAAATATATTGAAAGAAAGTGTGACACTGTTTATGAATGGTCCCATAGAGCGTTTACAATAACATTGCAAAGGTGAAAAATACCGCGACAAAATTACTCGTATACTTTTACTTAGCCTAGTCATAAATTTACATTGAACAAAAAAGATCTTGATTGGTTCTTATTATATCGCTCATGGGCTGCAATAGTGGCACAACTCAAAAAAACTCGCGTTTCGGATTAAGAACAGATTGTAAATATAAAATACACATTTTTTTCAGCAGCAATACTAGCATAACTCATAATTCAATATTAGGCCTTAAGATTTAATAATAACTAAAGCATTTCTTTTATGTTTTTTCCTTAGCAATGAAAAGTTTAAACCCACTTATCTCAAAACATGATTTTTTGAGCTGTGCCGTAATTGCAGCCCATGAGCGATATGTATAATTTTGGAAGTGCTTTATAATTGTCCACGACTGCAAATCAAAGTTATACAGCTTTTTTTGACTTCAAACTTAAAAAAAAAAAAGGAGTTTGCAGGATTTAGGTTAAGGAAAAAGAAAACATCCAGTTTTTAATTATTTACATTTAGTTATGACAAAATATGGAAGGCTTGAAACTTGAGAATAAGTATGAATTGCTTAAATTGTCAAAACTAAAACGGAATAGGGAGTAATTAATTCTCAAAACAACGTATGTTTTCTGTTAACTCTCTCTCATCTTTTTTTTTTGAAGTAATACTTCTGTGGGCGAAATTGAAAATATAATCTCATCATGCAACATGCAACCAGTGTTTCTTTCAGGCATCTCTCCGGGGAGGGGTGGGGGAGGGCACTGCCCCCTCAGAGATAACCAATTGCCCCCCCCCCCCCCCCCCCGGAGAAAAAAATTCAGATCACAGATTTTTAAAAAAATGAAAGAAAAGAGAGATAACACTTTTAGGACTTCAGTTTCAGAAACACTTTTAGGGAAAAGACATCGAACACTGTCACTAGCGACACCAAAAGTAGCCCAAAAGATAAGAATTTATTTTGAAGAATTTGCGGGGGAAGACAAACCAAACTCCCTTCTGCTTCCTCTAAAATTACTAAAGAATCTCGAATTGTTAGGCAGTTTTCAAAAAGTTTCCTGGGGAGAGCCCTCGATCCAATCTATGCCTCCAGTAACATTGACAAAGATAGACTGAAACTTCATTTTTAAGACTGCAGTTTCGAAAATTTTCTTTGGGGAGAACTTCTGAAACTCCTTCCTCTAACGTCCCGAAAGGGCATAAAATTGCATTCTCAGGAGCTAAATTGCGAAAAAATTCCGGGGGAGAGCCCCTGGACCCCCCTTTCAGAGATAGTCAAAACGTTATGGTTGTAAGATCAGTTTCAAAAATTTAAGATAAGAAGCCGAAGCCCCCAAAAAACACTGCCCTAACTTCACCAAAGGTAGTCTAAAATGCACATACTGTACATGGTATCAAAAATCTATCATATACTGTGACGTCATAAATTTTTTAAATCAAACGAAATATGGTTTACAAACGGCCGTATCCAGAGGGGGAGGCCCACGGCCCCCCCCCCCCCGAAATTTTTCGCATATGTAGCATGTATATTCCTCCCTGAAACTTTCCTCAACATAAGTGTTTCAAAGTTAGGGCCCCCCCCCCCCCCCGAAAAAAATTTCTGGCTACGGCCTTGATACAGAGGTAAACAAGCGCTTGGAATCGTTGTGCGTTTTAGAATGCATCTCTGGCGTAGAATACCTATTGGAATACATTTATATTACACAGTGAAGAGTTTTCATTCGCTTCAGTTACCTGAATCGGTTTAAAGAAATTAAAACCATTTCTAAATGAAAGTTGAGAGAAATTTTAAACCTATATTTAACATTGCTTCAAGAAAATACCTGGAAAGAAATAATTAGATGGCTGAAAATGCTTGTAGAGCACACGACATTCTATCAGAAATATCTTTTCCAATTTTCAAAACTCTCTTCCATTCAATACGGCGTATTTTCTCTTTTGAAAAATGGTGAATACTTGGCTCAGGATTCTTCCTCTCTGGGAATTGCATTGTGGAACACAACAAAAGGATCTATCCTTTTTCACTTTTGGTCCATTCATGATTAATTCCAAATACAATTTACAAAGCGAAAAACAATGTACCACGCCAAAAACTCCGTACAACTTAATGCTACAGTTGCAGTCGGTTACAGGCTTGGTCTAGTAGCGCGAAATTTTACGAGAGGGCGTATTGGACCGCTGGAATTGCCAATTGGGTGGAAGAAACGAAATTTTTATGTTTTGTAACTGTAAGTGCGCCGTGCAATTGTTTATTAATAAAGCAATTTTTCTTTTACCTTCGAGTTCTTAGTCCGTTGTTTTTGTGTATGAAGTGAATAAAGCACTTGTCATCCGAGATTTCGAAGTGTTCGCGCATTCCACAGGAAGATGTTTCACTCCTTTAAAACAACGTGGGTTTTGGCTCTGAACACACACACGTTCCTTCACAGTGCCAGACATATTGCAATTCAGAAGAACGGGTTATTCGAGCCTTACTTTTCTTTCCATCGGTACGCTCTTCAATTTTTAGCTTGAGCGTATGGTCTGGTAATGCACGATAATAAAGAGCAGTTTCATGTACGTTCAAGATTTGCTCTTCAGAATAGTTTGCAAAATGTCCGGTAAAATGTCTTTTGCCCACCTATCAGCGGCTTCCGTGTCTGCGTCCTGTTTCTCACCGTATTGTTTTTTGTAAACAATGTTCTTTCGCTCTTTACAGCGTATCAGCCATCCGTCAGTAGCTTTGAAATCCTCTATCCCGAATCTTGTGGCGAATTCATCTACTTTCAGAATTAAAATTGCTCCTGACATTGGAGTATTTTTTAACTTTGCAGCTTTAAACCATTCAAATCGCGCTTCTTCAACATCTTCTGCTTTCCAATTCTTAATCGTTTCCTATTTAAATCAGCTTCTTCTAAACTTTGATTTCTTTGCTTTAAAAGACTTTAAAGACTTTTTTTGCTTTAATGTTAAAAAGAAAAAGTTAAAGGTAATTTAATAATGGAAATACAGGAAACTTGGGATGATTTTGAGGTAATGCCAAGCACTTACAATTAATGTTAGATAGACATTCAATTTTATTCTGAGAACATAAATTGGATGCTACAGCTTCATTTAATTTTGTAGAGTCAAGAGGATACTGATACAAATTTTCACTATTTTTGAAAGGTTTGAACACTATTTACATGTTTTAATTCACCAGAAGGACATTTTAAACAATGTCATATGAATCATCATTCATTAAGCAAAACGTATGCGCAGTACACGAAATACTCAAGTAATACTCACTACTAATTTTTCCTTTTTGATATTGCTTCCCAAAAAATTTTTCTGGTATAGGCCCATTAGAATACTCTTCAAAATAAATCTTAGTTTCTTTACATAAATGATCTGAATGTAGTAGTGTACGAACATTGTCATAATCTTTCAATCTAGAAAAGATTGGTTGTAAGGGTTTGTTTGGTGTCCTCACACGTTTTTTAAAAAGCCTAAAAAATTTTCAAATTTAAATACAGAAAAGTTATCTAGTTTACCAAATATTTCTGCCTCCCTTGTTAAGTGAAAAATTGCATGAACGTTATATATCAAGTATTCTTTCCCATACAATACCTCACAATCTCACAAACTTTTTTGACACAGTATTGGCATACTCTGAAAACACTGCAACAAATTTTTCAGACACTAAAATGGATATGAGAACATTTAACAAAATATGTTTGTAGGCTACTTCACAAAATATATTTTGAAGCGCTACAGGTCCTACAAAAAGAAGAAATGTTCTAAACTCTCTAGCCTTCCATCTTTAAATCATATGTAGACCTCTTGTTTTACGATTAAATTCACAAGGAATATAAGATGAATAAGATTTCAATTTCTCTGATACTAACTGAATTTGTTGTGAAGAAAGTTTAAGATACTTAAATTTTCCTAATATGCAAGTGTACGGACAGAAGCTTACGCATAACACCTAAACAAATACAGTGCATGTAGTCAATAGGGAATAAATTATCAAGTCCAATTAAAGCTGTGTGTGTTAGAGGTGAAACAGGAATGTGATGATGACGATCTTTGTCAAGTTGCTTCATAAACATGTGTTCTTAAAGGGCAGTTTAGATCATCTAACACAGCACGATTTTAAAAATATTGCCCATGACAGTGCATTTATCGCAGGAAGAATAACCGCTATGCCTTCTTACACATTTTAAATATGTAGCTACCTGGCATGTCGCAAGTAAAGGAATGAACTTGAACTACTATTAACTTGTCATTAACAAGTATGGCCTGCTTAAAGCAATGTGTCAAGTTTCTTTATGAAATCTTCCAAATAGTCGGACAAAGGCTTTGGTTTAGAACGGCCACAGAAAAGTCCTACAACCAATGACATTGTAAGGTCTTTAATGCAAGCTAAAATTTGCCAGAATTGGACATTGGAACTATGAAACAATAGAAGACCATCGATGTTGAAGAATAGTAATTCTTCCTTACGATTTGAAGAATGCTGTAAATATTGTTGTAAAGATTCCTATTCCAAAATGTATGTATTCCCAATTTTCTAACTTTTCAACCGGAGAGGTCTTTGGCATTCGTAATAATGTCCGTGAATCTTTTGGAAGAGATTCGTGGTAAAAACACAAACCTTTCAACAAATGATTCTCAGCTACATTACTTTTCTTGAAGTTCTGTGACCACGAAACTAGAAAATCAACTAATAATTGTTTGTGGTGTAACTATTGTTCCCGACGTTAAAGCGACATTAACAGCCAATTCTCGAGTTTTTTTGAAAAGGGTTTTTTGAAGATTTTTTATGATGGCTCTCCTTTGCCTGGTATTTAGCTTTCTTGGACGCCCAGTTCGCGGTTTAGTTATTGAACCAGTTTCTTTGTTCCTCTTAATTACATAATGAACACTATAAAGGTTTAGATTTAATTTTTTACTTATTCCTCAGTAACTTAATCCAGAATTGTGAAGAAGTATAATCTTCTCACGGGTAGCAATAGACAGTTCACACGTTTTCGGCGCCATTAGAAGAAAAACTCCCTAGAATCCCAGTTCCTGTTAATATATTACGTCACTTTAAAGTGTGATGCTCAGGTACAGCGGGACTGATGTGCTAAATATTTGCATAATGTTCACATTTAATGCCTTCTTTAATAGTCAATGCTTCGTATACAAATACTTTTTTGGTATGAGAAAATATTATTTTATTTTTTTAAATGTGTAATATTACTGTTTAAGGAAAATGGCTAGTTATGTTTATTTTATTTAAATGAATGAATAATTAAAAGAATATCAAATTTGCTTTCTATAGTTACTTATGCAAAAAATCGTTTACGTTCAAATACAGTCGAACCTCGTTAAAACGAACCCGAAGGGACTTTTAAAATGAATTCGTCAAACCGTAGTTCGTTTTATCCGAAAAACAATGAAATCCTTTTTTTAGTAAACAAAGAGGAATTTCACGCTATCTTCCAATACACGATGCTTTAGATTTCGAATTTGTCATAAGAAAAAAACAATTTCTTGTTCTTAATAAAAAGCTTTAAAAGTAATAATTCAATAACTTTAAACGTTTATTAACTAAAGTTACACATCGAGAGAAAATCTTTCAAAATTATTATGGCTACATACCTCGTTGTTTTTTAAAATACTCGGTTATTACACATTGTTTCCTACTCTTTTCTGAACAAAGGCTCCAGAAGTCTTCAATGGCATCCAAATTGTTTAAGCATTCTGAGGAATGCTTTGCTAAGAGAAACCGGCGCAGAGTGGTTAGGGCAGTGGTGGGGAAACTTTTTTTAAGACGGGCCATTTGTAATAACTAGACAATCGTAGCGGGCCAAAGAATAATGCTTAATCGTTAAAAAATTTATGTGTTCTATAAACATATACAGATATTATTACATACACTTATTATTTTAATAGTAAAAAAGCAAAAGGTAAGAAAATTATAAGCACAAAACGTAAAATGAATTTAGTGTAGTTCTTGATGTGAAGTATTATCACTTTATTTTCTGGTGTCATTACTGGTTGATGGTGCACGAGAAAAATGAAATTTCAACATCTGTTTCATCAAAATTTCATCATCGTCCGGTTCCATTTGCGAAGCAGAGATTCTTAAAACTGATGAAAGGTGCTCATCTGTAATTCTGTTTCTTAAAGAAGTTTTCCTGAGCTTCATTGTTGAAAAGATTTGTTCGCATATATAAGATGAGCCGAACATTGTCATTATCTTCATTGCATGAGTAATTAGATTTGGGAAATTATCTGGACTTAAATTTTTATAAAATTCTAGCAATGGTACTGTATGAAAAGTTTGTTTCAGGAGAGTATTACAGTTCAGTTGTATTAACTCAAGTTGAAATTTTGCATCAACTTCTTCGTAATTAACATTGAATGGGGTCGCAAAAATACTAAACTCTGGTTCCATTTTTCTAAAGTCCTGAAATCTCCTTTCAAATTTTGAAGGTAGTTTTCTCAAATTAATTTCGTATTTTTGAATCTTATTGTTTGATATAGTGAATTTTAAAGATTGTATTCTTGGAAAATGAGAAAAATCAGATTTAGAGATCTGATTAGCAAATAATAATAACTGTAATTTGAAACTTTTCAGGTATTGCCAAATATCGTGAAGAAACTGATTTTTCCCTTGCAATTTGAGATTAAGTTTATTCACGTGTACGAGGAGGTCTGTGAAAAAAGCGAAATCAGAAAGCCACGTTTCGCTTTCTAAGACGTCAAATTGATAATAAATGTCTTTATCAATAAGAAAATTCACAATATCGTCTTTTAAATCCCAAATTCTTTCAAATACTTTTCCAGCACTTAACCAACGAACTTTTGAATAAACGGCACTCTTAAACGGGCCGGATTAAACCTTTCCGCGGGCCGGACTTGGCCCGCGGGCCGTAGTTTCCCCATCACTGGGTTAGGGCAACAGACGCTTCTGCTAAAGATGGTGTTTTTACTTCGGTTTTTTCAAGTTCGTCGTCTGTATCATCCGATTCATTTGTTTGTTCTTCAGCCATCCTTTAATCTAGAACTACGGCATCAACGATTTGGCTTTCTGTTAAACTTTCTGATGTAACAATATCATCATCCATTGAAACATAATCTTCAAAGCTGAAACCTTCTTGGACTAGCCCACGTTGTTGAGCTGCTTTGATAACTTCTTGGGGAATTTCTTCAATTTCATTTTCAATATCTACTGCTCTTTTACTTTTTAGAACAAAACCTGCATGGCGGAAACAGTTCCCAATTGTTTCAGGCGTTACAAGTCTCCAGGCTTTTCTAACAATTGTTAGTGAATCCAAAAGATTTATTTCAAATTCTTTCTTCTCATCGAAACATTCAATCGCTCTTCGAATCATTTCTTTCCTGTAATGGAACTTTGAGCATCGAATTTTGCCCTGGTCGCATGGCTGTAGTTTTGCAGTGGTGTTCGGTGGCAAGAAAACCAGCTTTATCGACTTTAATCCCGGAACATCACAATGAGCACTACAATTGTCTACGATGAAACACACATTCCTTTTCTCACGGTAAAATTTCTTGTCCAAATCCACCAGCCATTTGGTAAAGATTTCGCCCGACATCCATGCTTTTTTGTTGAATTTGTAATTTATAGGCAAAGTCTTGACGCCTTTAAAGCAACGCGGTTTTGCAGATTTGCCTATGGCTAATAAGGGCAATTTTTCGGATCCATCCATATTGCAAGCAATCACCCTCACTTTACTAGATTTACCACCGGAACATTTCTCCCCTTTCACGCTAAGGTACGATCTGGGAGAGCTTTCCAAAAAAGTCCGGTCTCGTCGGCGTTAAAGATGTTGCATGCATCATAATCTTTCAGGATCTTGGGTACTAACAGGGTAGAAAATTCCTTTAAGACTTCAGAGCTCACACTAGCTTCTCCACACTTTCTTGCATATAATCCCATGTCGCTCCTTGAAACGCTGAAGTCAACCAGACGAAGCTTGGAAATCCACCACACTCAGAGCATCAGCAAAAAATAACGCCTTTTCTTGTAAAATTCCTCCTATTATTTGTAAAATCCTCCTCCATTTTATTAATGCGATTTCCACAGCTTCATTTTTTGCTGTTTTCAGTCGCTTACGTTTTGGTTCAAATTCGTTTGTGGCGTTAGCTGCTTCAATGTTTTCACGATTCTTTAAAATCGTGGAAAGTGCTTTTGGGAATTCCAAATTTTAGAGCAATTTCAGTTTTAGTTTTGACTCCATCGTCAACTTCAATGAGTAGGGCATACTTTTCTTCCAAAGTCAAGGTTTTTTTACTTTTAGAACTCATTCTAAAATACGCTTCAATCTTGTGAACTACCAAGAACTGAACAAACAAGGACAGTGCACAGGCTGCAATCCCTGAATGGCACTATGCTGTTGCATAAGAATTTGAACGACGTGACTAACAAAGGGGGCGCCAGAAACCCAAATTGGGACAAGAGAGGATTACATCTACCATTTAGTGTCTCTTATCGCTGGCTTACCCCCCCCCCCCTTCCAGTGTTGTTTTGTGCTCTGGAGCAACACCCAGAGGGTCTTGTTCGGAGTCCTTTTTATTCTTACTAACC
Organism: Octonoba sinensis; assembly: GCA_038502835.1. NCBI lineage: Eukaryota > Metazoa > Arthropoda > Arachnida > Araneae > Uloboridae > Octonoba > Octonoba sinensis. The sequence continues at coordinate 81,966,639 of CM076605.1, read as the reverse complement.
TTTTCCTCTCACCTCCCCCAACCCAACACATGTCACCAATTCAAGGTCAGTCGTGAACTGGACGAAAGACAGGCTCGCTGTTTGGTAAAAATGAAAAATAACTTTTGTTTGTTTCGTATTGATTTGAAGTGCAAACAGTTGGGACCACAAATAAGAGATCGACTTATCCGACAATTCGAATTAAGCGTGTTCGTCTTAAACGAAGAAAACAGCGTTATTTGTTAATACATTAGGACGGGGACCGCAAATGTAGTTCGTCTTATCAGTAATTCGTCTTAAGCGTGTTTGAATTAACGAGGTTCGACTGTACTTTTTTTGCTCACTGTACCTTTCATCCAAGCATGTGCAGAGACACCTGAAAACACAAGGTCGATAGGCACACTTAAAAAACACTCGATGGCACACTTGAAAAAACAGTTCATGGCATATTTGAAAGAACAGTTACTATAATGATACACTTGAGAAACAGTCTAAAAACGCACACTTGAAAAATAAATGAAATGATGTTTCTTGAGGGCAGGGGAGTCGCTGCGACTCCGTTGTCCGCCACCGCTTGAGTATGGAGTTGGTGGGACTCGTCGTTCAACTCCTCGGAACGGCGTTGCAGCTGATGGGTCTCGGAGTTGACCTGCGATGGAATTGGCGGGTCTCCGCCATGAGTTCACCCCCTGTGCACCACCTCACAGGCAGAGGTGGCGACTTTTCTCCACCAGACACCCGTACACCTTATAGCGGACTCGACACTCAGACACTACTTTTGTAACACGTGTGTACTCACGTGTACACACGTCACGTGTCACATGTACACACGTCAAACTCATGGCGGGTCTCCGCCATGAGTTCACCCCCTGTGCACCACCTCACAGGCAGAGGTGGCGACTTTTCTCCACCAGACACCCGTACACCTTATAGCGGAGCTCGACACTCAGACACTACTTTTGTAACACAACATCTTGCTACAAGCAAAAACCTTCTGATTTCCATGCTGCATAAATTAAAATTAATTCTTGCTAAAACAGCGATTAAGATTAAGATTTATTGACAAGATTAAGATTTATTGAACTATTTTGAACATTGCCAGCGTGCATCGTACTATACTAGACTGCGACGTTTCTTGACAATGACCTCACAACGCGCGGCCGAAGAAATGAGTGAACAGCGAGGCTGTTGGGTTACTGGAGGAGGGTCAAGCTACCAACTTGGCGAATAATCTGATTAAGCACTCTATTTGGCACACCGCATGTTTGAAAAATCATTTGTCTGTTTATCAAAAAAATAAATAAATAAATAAATAAAAAATGTAACAAATTTAAAAACATAATTTTTTTGCGCAATCATAATTTATTTTATTGGATGAAATATATTTTCATCATAAGTTATTCCTTTCGCCAAAAAAAGAGAGAAATTATACTCTTAATACTTTTATGCAGATAGATATTGTACAAACATCAAAAACATTTTTAATCACAGCTACATTTTGAAATGCACTATATTTTTTTAATGTTCTAATAATGCACAATGGTTTTAAAGCCATAACCACTAACATTAAGACTTTCATACTTTTACAGGATGTGTAGGACACCAATATGGGTTGCCCAAGGTATTTATCTCATTTTCGCCAAAAATCGACTTATCTAGTTTTTCCCAGATGGTGGACAATTTGTGAAATACATTCATGACTATTGTCTTTCCAGAGGTTTTCAAAGCACTGCTTTTCTTGTGGGGTTGAAAGACGTAGTTCAATTTTGGAGTAGATTCCATTCTTATAATAACAACGATATTAACAAATATAATAATATTTTAGAACAATATTAACGAATATAATAATAATAAGAAGAAAGATATAAACAAAATAATAATAATAATAACGATATTAACGAATATAACAATAATAAAAAGAACGATATTAACAATAATAATAATAATAATAATAATAACGATATTATCGAATATAACAATAATAAAAAGAACGATATTAACAATAATAATAATAATAATTATAACTATATTAACGAATAGAATAATAAAAAATGTTTAGCTTTAAGCAAGTTACAAGTCAGCGAGTCTGACATAAATGTAAACAATTCCAAATCTCGCCAAACCGCTTATCGGAAGATCGCCAACTGCTCGTGAGCTTTTATTGGATAGAGCGTTAGTTCTAAATGAAGGTATTAGTTCGCGTTACGCTTCTCGTAAAACTGAAAATATATAACATTTTATGAAATTTATGACAAATAAGCGCTATACATGTGTAGGTTAAAATAACTTATCATATTTCTATAGCGAAGTGCTTAGTTTAACTCGAAAATCGGACACCGCTCGGAGAACTACTTTCTTCGCTTGCTCTCAGCATATTTCTCCCATAGTCAAGAAACTTTGCAGTTGAGTATAGCTTCACATCACACACCCAGAGAAAAACATTGACTGAACATTCCTGGTTAGTTGCGGTTACAGTATAGCGAAAAACAGTTAGGGCTACAGTTAGTTGTATCATTTTACAGTTTTTCCAGTCAAACCGCCACAACCTCTTAGCCGAGGCCCTAGGTGCGCCGAAGATGGGAGCTGGTGGCCGTCGGTCGACTACGGTGGGCCCATTTTTGCGCCGAGATCGGTCTGCTGGACTGATATGCGTACAACAACCCCGCCAGCCCAGCCTACCTACCTCTTACTGTGTGGACCTTTCCGTCCTTGATATTCCTATTCTTAAAGAAAATCGACGGAGGGTTATGGTCCCCTGTAAAAAATGGTTTAATAGACATACATTCATTAAATATAAATACTAATGCATAGATGCACTACTAGATATATATACTACGGCATTATTAAAATTTAAAAAAATCTAATGCATTTATATAAAAATAAAAAAAATAGACTACGCCGTCCATGTTGGGAATAGGTACAGATCCTACCCCGATTTTTTGGGCAGTCTCTCTGTAAATGAAAAAAAAAAATTAAATGGTGATAAAAATAACATATCAAAAATAAAATAAATATAATAAATGCCGCTGATTTGGCTGGAAGTCACCGGTGCTCTTGGGCAGCAGTTTAAAATGATTTCCAGCCATTACCTGTAATAAAAAAAACATTTATAGGTCCTTGTCTGTGTGTATATTTTTACAAATAAAAATATATCCCCACATAAAAATTAAATTGGAGAGAAGCTCACGGGGTTAAAAAAACACGAGGTCAACTTCCCGGGATTGGCCATTCCTGAGAAGAAGTCCTATGCCTAAGCAATGCATAACTATAGTTTTTACGCTCCCCTTAATGTAACCCAACTATTAAACTACACAACTTATAGTTTATAAACCCCGTAAAAACTTAAAAAACAATTCCTTCCCTACCAATTTTGACTAGCTTCTTCTCACGTCATTTAGCATTACCCCCACACAAACAGACAAAAACCTTTAAATTTTGCAATTAAAAATAATAAACTAATTGAAAAGGAATGGGAGGATGGGAAGCCAGGAGTGGAACGTCCCTTCTTACCTCAACCCACCAGTGGCTAGAACCCAGCCGAAGAGCAGAAAAACTTTTTTTATATACAAGACTAGACACACAACAATACATCACATTACGACACTAACAACACGATATACAAATGAATTTTTTTTTTTTTTCAACTCTCCAACCTGACCAGCCCCTATGCGGAGCAAGCCTGGCAGTGTCCAGGAAAATAAAAAGTCTGTGTGTCACGACACTCCTGGTTCCCACCCACCGGGGACCTAAAAAAAAAAATCCCCCGACGAATTTGTTGCTTTTATATTTTGTAATTGTTCGATTGTCTTTGTCATATTCGGTTGTTCTCAAAAGCGATTGGTCTGTTAAAACAGATTCATGGTGTTGCCATCCCTCTCCCCCCCTTCCTATATCAATGTAACCCCCCCACCCCCCTAGTTTGTGATAGCCCCCTTTCATTTCTATTTAAAAATCCCTTATCCTTCTCCTATAGTCCCAGTTTGCCATTAAATTAAGTGCCCAATTTTCATCTCGTGTTATTGGTTCTGGTATGTGATCATTAATTGTGTGGTTACATACGTATGTGTAGTGTTCTGCGTTGCCTAACTCCCCACATATACAAAACCCATTTCCCCCCTTCCCAAATCGCTGTAAATAGTTTGAAAGGGCCCATGACCTGTTAAAAATTGTATAAAGGGTTTATCCGTTACAAATCTGTTTGAACAGTAAAACCTCGGTAGTTCGTTTTTCACGGGACTCGACAAAAAAAAACGAACAAAGCGGGAAAAACGAAGTAAACGGGATAAGTATTTTTTCTGAAAAATTATTAAACATTTTTTATCATAGATAAAGTAGAGCTTCATCGCTGATACGTGACGAAAAATGTGTGACGTTCTGATACAGCATGATAAACAGCTCTGTATAACGTCAATAAGCCTCAACTTAGGGACATTTTTGGAGATACAGGAGTAGATATGAAAGGCTGGTTCTGCGCCACCTGAGGCTCTGAGGCGCCATTTCCCCTCAACCCCGCCCTCTCATATATATATATATATACACTTAGCATATAATAACCTAGAATAATTCAACATAAGCAGAAGAGGAGCAAAAAAAACTCCGCCTTCAACAGAAAAAAATATTTCATTTTAGTACTATAGTATTTTTAAGATCATTTTATCACGTACACACCCGAAATTACATAAATAAATCGTTATATTCAAGCAAAAATCGAAACATACAGCGCGAAATGCTTTAAAACCAATTTTCTTACTAAGGAAAAAAATCGAAAAAATATCAAATTTTATCGCTAAATAAGACTTTAGACACCGTTTTCGACCAATCAGAAGGCATTTTAGACTAAATCTAGGTCACATGATACTTTTCAGCCAATGTCATTAGTAGGTAACAATTGGGGATTCAACCCCCAAAGGAGGTGGAAAGGGGCGTGGTCCCACCGCCTCCACCTCCTGCCACCTCCGCCTGATCCGCCTGCCGAGTAGGGTTGAGTAGTAGGGTTTCCTCGTAGAAGACTACGGGGGTTTCTGAGTGGAGTTGAGTTGTTTTCTCCGGAATTTAGTTTTTTCAGAATGGCAACACGTGAACTTCTATGAAAGCTTTTTTCGGAATGGCAACGGTTTTGGTTGTTATGGTAACGAACTTGTAATCTTTTACAGACTTTTTGAATCGATTGTGCTACCACCTGGTGAGAGAAATTAGAATTAAATTCGAAATTCGCCGTTTTTACGGTTTTAAATTTACAATTTAGTGTTTCATGAATGGCAACAAGTATTCTTAGGAGCGACATCATACTTTTAGGTTTGTTTGATGGTAGAGCGATCATAGCGCCATTTATGAATGGAAATTAGAACTATTACCGACTTAATTCATTGTAACAAGAAAAGAAAAATGTTTATGTTAGGATTTAGTAATACAGATTATAATGAAGCAGAATTTCATAGATTAATTTAAAAAAAGAGAATTAATAAGAAAACCGGAGTATAAGAACTTGAAACAATAATACCAACTTTAGATTATTTTAACATGAAATTTTACTAGTAATAATACTACAAATTACAACGACATTATTAGTAGTAAACTTCAGATTCAGAAATATACTAGCACTAACAACTGTATAATTTATAAACATAGAAAATTTCACACTGAACTTTCAAACTTATAACTAAACTACACTAAATTCAAGCTATTGTGAACTTTATCTACAGTACATTTGGAAACAAGTCTATGTTTAAGTTGATGGTCCCGCCACCATCCCGATGCAAATAATCTGCACCCCATCAACCTTCAGCACGTTTGATAAATAAAATAATAAAAGTATATAAATTAAAACACTATAAATCAACGATAGAAGCACTTAGAGATATAGTAATAATTTTCAAATTTCTTCAAATTTATGTAAATAGTTAATCATGAAATGTATAAGTACTACGTGAAACTTGATATTCATAATCCTTTTAAAACCAAACACAAAATAAATGTAAATAAATTTATCAATGCACTAAAAATTAAAGAAAAATTAAAATAAAATAAAACTAATAAAGATAAAAACTTTTAAAATTTAAAAGTAAAACATAAAATGAAAAACAATTACAAAACCACTAAAACAAAAAAAAAAAAAAAAAGAGTTCACTTGAGTATAAAAATTAAAAATAATACAAGTTACTGTGATGAAAAATTAAAAAGTGAAAAAAAGTAAAAACATAAACCAAGAAAAGAAAAAGCACAAAAATACTAAAAGGAATATAAAACTTTTGAACAAAGTACAAAAGTTAAAAAATAAAAAAACACGAAATAAAAAAATATGTATATAAAAGTTCAGAAGTACATGTAAATTGTAAAAATAAAAAGTATTATTACCAAAAAATTTTCAAAACAAATTCAAATTGTAAAATGTAAGAAGAAAAAAAGTTAAATTAAAACAAAATAAAATAAAAATTTTTAAAAATTGTAAAAATAAAAAGTATATTACCAAAAAATTTTCAAAACAAATTCAAAATGTAAAACATAAGAAGAAAAAAATACTAAAACACTAAAACAAAATTTTAAAAAAATATATTAAAACGAACTAAAATAAAATAAAATAAAAAAAATATGTATATAAAAGTTCAGAAGTACATGTAAATTGTAAAAATTAAAAGTATATTACCGAAAAATTTTCAAAACAAATTCAAAATGCAAAACATAAGAAGAAAAAAATACTAAAACACTAAAACGAAATTTTAAAAAATTATATTAAAACTGTAATTAAAATAAAATAAAATTAAAAAAATTAAAAATAAAAAGTATATTACCAAAAAATTTTCAAAACAAATTCAAAACGTAAAATGTAAGAAGAAAAAAATTTAAAAATTAAATTAAAACTGAAATTCAAATAAAATAAAATAATTTTAAAAAATATTGTAAAAATAAAAAGTATATTACCAAAAAATTTTCAAAACAAATTCAAAATGTAAAACAAAGAAGAAAAAACTACTAAAACACTTAAACAAAATTTAAAAAATAATAATAAAAAAATTAATTAAAACTGAAGCTAAAATAAAATTAAAAGAAAAAAAAAACCAGTTCATTTGAACATAAAAATAAAAAATAATAAAAGTTACTAAAATAAAAAAGGAAAAAAGTTGAAAAAATTAAAGTAAAAACATAAATTATAAAAATAAAGAACATGAAAATATTAAAATGAAACAAAATTGTTGAAAACGTACAAGACTCTAAAAAAAATCTAAAACGTAAAACCAAAAAAATACAAAAGTCAAATTAAAAATCCTAAAACTTGGAAACTAAATGTAAATATAAGGATTAAAAATAATAAAATGGAAAAACTGCTTTTCGAACGTGAGACATCCTAAATTTATATTATTAAAACTTGAATCATAGATCTAAGGAAAAATAAATCCAAGTAAAACAGTAAATACAAATAGAAAATCTGAAAATTCAGCATAAACATACCAGACAAACGTGAAACAAAGAATACAGAATCATAGATATAACAAGAAACTTACCCCTGTCAGAAGAAATGCAACGTTAAAATTATACAGGTACCGAAAGAAGCTACAAAATCTGTGTTGATATCAAATGCACAACATCAAAAGTTGTAACTCCATTCAGTCTTATTGCAAATTCACATACAAAAAGAACACATAAAACAAAACCATCAACGAACTTTATAAGTTTTTCGGTTAATGGACCCATCTAGCACGCTTAGAACGTACCCCATCAACCTTTATTTTTACAAACATTGATATGATTATATGAAAAATATACAAAGAAAGTATGCAAACTAATGTAATGAATACATAAAAAATAGTCAATCGATACATACTACAGTACAATAAAATATATACAATGAAAACATAAATATATTATGCTAGATGTGTCCATTAACCGAAAAACTTATAAAGTTCGTTGATGGTTTTGTTTTATGTGTTCTTTTTGTATGTGAATTTGCAATAAAGACTGAATGGAGTTACAACTTTTGATGTTGTGTATTTGATATCAACACAGATTTTGTAGCTTCTTTCGGTACCTGTATAATTTTAACGTTGCATTTCTTCTGACAGGGGTAAGTTTCTTGTTATATCTATGATTCTGTATTCTTTGTTTCACGTTTGTCTGGTATGTTTATGCTGAATTTTCAGATTTTCTATTTGTATTTACTGTTTTACTTGGATTTATTTTTCCTTAGATCTATGATTCAAGTTTTAATAATATAAATTTAGGATGTCTCACGTTCGAAAAGCAGTTTTTCCATTTTATTATTTTTAATCCTTATATTTACATTTAGTTTCCAAGTTTTAGGATTTTTAATTTGACTTTTGTATTTTTTGGTTTTACGTTTTAGATTTTTTTTAGAGTCTTGTACGTTTTCAACAATTTTGTTTCATTTTAATATTTTCATGATTTATGTTTTTACTTTAATTTTTTCAACTTTTTTCCTTTTTTATTTTAGTAACTTTTATTTTTTATTTTTATGTTCAAATGAACTGGTTTTTTTTTTTTTTTTTTAATTTTATTTTAGCTTCAGTTTTAATTAATTTTTTTATTATTATTTTTTAAATTTTGTTTAAGTGTTTTAGTAGTTTTTTCTTCTTTGTTTTACATTTTGAATTTGTTTTGAAAAATTTTTGGTAATACTTTTTATTTTTACAATATTTTTTAAAATTATTTTATTTTATTTGAGTTTCAGTTTTAATTTAATTTTTAAATTTTTTTTCTTCTTACATTTTACGTTTTGAATTTGTTTTGAAAATTTTTTGGTAATATACTTTTTATTTTTAAAATTTTTTTAATTTTATTTTATTTTAGTTACAGTTTTAATATAATTTTTTAAAATTTCGTTTTAGTGTTTTAGTATTTTTTTCTTCTTATGTTTTGCATTTTGAATTTGTTTTGAAAATTTTTCGGTAATATACTTTTAATTTTTACAATTTTTAAAAAATTTTATTTTATTTTGTTTTAATTTAACTTTTTTTCTTCTTACATTTTACAATTTGAATTTGTTTTGAAAATTTTTTGGTAATAATACTTTTTATTTTTACAATTTACATGTACTTCTGAACTTTTATATACATATTTTTTTATTTCGTGTTTTTTTATTTTTTAACTTTTGTACTTTGTTCAAAAGTTTTATATTCATTTTAGTATTTTTGTGCTTTTTCTTTTCTTGGTTTATGTTTTTACTTTTTTTCACTTTTTAATTTTTCATCACAGTAACTTGTATTATTTTTAATTTTTATACTCAAGTGAACTCTTTTTTTTTTTTTTTTTTTGTTTTAGTGGTTTTGTAATTGTTTTTCATTTTATGTTTTACTTTTAAATTTTAAAAGTTTTTATCTTTATTAGTTTTATTTTATTTTAATTTTTCTTTAATTTTTAGTGCATTGATAAATTTATTTACATTTATTTTGTGTTTGGTTTTAAAAGGATTATGAATATCAAGTTTCACGTAGTACTTATACATTTCATGATTAACTATTTACATAAATTTGAAGAAATTTGAAAATTATTACTATATCTCTAAGTGCTTCTATCGTTGATTTATAGTGTTTTAATTTATATACTTTTATTATTTTATTTATCAAACGTGCTGAAGGTTGATGGGGTGCAGATTATTTGCATCGGGATGGTGGCGGGACCATCAACTTAAACATAGACTTGTTTCCAAATGTACTGTAGATAAAGTTCACAATAGCTTGAATTTAGTGTAGTTTAGTTATAAGTTTGAAAGTTCAGTGTGAAATTTTCTATGTTTATAAATTATACAGTTGTTAGTGCTAGTATATTTCTGAATCTGAAGTTTACTACTAATAATGTCGTTGTAATTTGTAGTATTATTACTTGTAAAATTTCATGTTAAAATAATCTAAAGTTGGTATTATTGTTTCAAGTTCTTATACTCCGGTTTTCTTATTAATTCTCTTTTTTTAAGATAATCTATGAAATTCTGCTTCATTATAATCTGTATTACTAAATCCTAACATAAACATTTTTCTTTTCTTGTTACAATGAATTAAGTCGGTAATAGTTCTAATTTCCATTCATAAATGGCGCTATGATTGCTCTACCATCAAACAAACCTAAAAGTATGATGTCGCTCCTAAGAATACTTGTTGCCATTCATGAAACACTAAATTGTAAATTTAAAACCGTAAAAACGGCGAATTTCGAATTTAATTCTAATTTCTCTCACCAGGTGGTAGCACAATCGATTCAAAAAGTCTGTTTAAAAAATTACAAGTTCGTTACCATAACAACCAAAACCGTTGCCATTCCGAAAAAAGCTTTCATAGAAGTTCACGTGTTGCCATTCTGAAAAAACTAAATTCCGGAGAAAACAACTCAACTCCACTCAGAAACCCCCGTAGTCTTCTACGAGGAAACCCTACTACTCAACCCTACTCGGCAGGCGGAGGTGAAGGCGGTGGGACCACGCCCCCTTCCACCTCCTTTGGGGGTTGAATCCCCAATTGTTACCTACTAATGACATTGGCTGAAAAGTATCATGTGACCTAGATTTAGTCTAAAATGCCTTCTGATTGGTCGAAAACGGTGTCTAAAGTCTTATTTAGCGATAAAATTTGATATTTTTTCGATTTTTTGCCTTAGTAAGAAAATTGGTTTTAAAGCATTTCGCGCTGTATGTTTCGATTTTTGCTTGAATATAACGATTTATTTACGTAATTTCGGGTGTGTACGGGATAAAATGATCTTAAAAATACTATAGTACTAAAATTTAATATTTTTTTCTGTTGAAGGCGGAGTTTTTTTTGCTCCTCTTCTGCTTATGTTGAATTATTCTAGGTTATTATATGCTAAGTGTATATATATATATATATATATGAGAGGGCGGGGTTGAGGGGAAATGGCGCCTCAGAGCCTCAGGTGGCGCAGAACCAGCCTTTTATATCTACTTACCTTCATTAAAAAGTGCATATTCGTAATTGAAACTTATATTGCCTGTTTTAATGAGCTTTCATTAAAGTCAAATTTTAAATAATGTACATCAATTCAAGAATAATGTAAGTATATAAACTTTAAAATACTGTTTCCGTATAAAGTTCCGTAGCTGAGCTGTTATAATTATGTCCTCAAAACCGCCAGCTGTAGCAATCTTTTTGGGTTCGAACCCCATCAAGCAACATTTTTCGAAAAGTAAATAAATTTGCAAATTATATCATCAAATAAATATTTAGTAGTGGTGCCATCTAGTGAGGATAAATAAGAAAAAAGATTTCAATTTTTCTGATAGTGACTGAATTTGTTGTGAAGAAAATTTAAGCTTTTTAATTTTTCCCGATATCCAAGTGTACAGAAGCTTACGCATAACGCTTAAACAAATACAGTGCATGTAATCAATATGAAACTATTTTATCAATTTAAGCTCTGTCTGAGGTGAAACAGAAATGTGATGGTTTTTGTCAAGTTGTTTCATAAACACATCATGTGTTCTTAAGGGCACTTTCGTTCTCTAACGCAACACGATTTTTAAAATATTGCCCATGACATGTGCATTTATCGCAGGAAGAATAACCGCTATGCCTTCTTACACATTTTAAATATGACCTTGCCTGCATGTCGCAAATAAAGAAATGAACTTTAACTACTATTAACTTGTCATTAACAAGTATGCCCTGCTTAAGCAATGTGTCAAGTTCCTTTATGAAATCTTCCAAATAGTCGGACAAAGGCTTTGATATAGCAGAGCCACAGAAAAGTCCTACAACAAATGGTATTGTAAGGCCTTCAATGCAAGCTAAAATTGGCCAGAATTGGACATTGGAACTATGAAACAGTGGAAGACCATCGGTGTTGAAAGACAGTAATATTTCCTTAAGATTTGAAGAATTCTGTAAATATTTTTGTGAAGACTCTCCTATACCAAAATGTATGTATTCCCCCATTATCTATTTTTTTAACCGGAGAGGTCTTTGGCGTTCGTAATAATGTCCGCGAATCTTTTGGAAAAGAGTCGTGGTAAAAACACAAACCTTTCAAAAAAAAAAGGATTCTCAGCTACATTACTTATGTTGACTTTTTGTGACTACGAAACTAGAAAATCAACTAACTCACCATCGTCACCTGGAATTGCTTCCTTGTCAAATTGGAGACTTTTTTAGGTATGCAACCATCATTGGGAAAATAACTTGTAAGTTCACATGATGAAATATAACTTTCTGAACTGTCGGAACCCATCATGTCAAAGTATCAGAAGTCGAAGTAAAAGCTTCTGAACTTTCAGAATGCATTCTGCTGTCAGAACATACTTTTAAAGCAGCTTCTTCGTTGCTTACATCTTCTATTAACTCATTAGCCTGAAGTTTGATTCTTCTATTAATTTGCCTCTTACGCAAGATTATTTTATACATTTTATTTATGGTAAAACAAAATATAAGCAAAATAAAGATTAGCAAATTAAATATTTTAAAGAAAATTATTCAGCTACATTAAGTTTTTTTTTTGTTAATTTAATTATTTTGTGCAAAATACAGGTAATATATTCAAAAATTATTTTTTTGGCACATGAAATTCATTTTAAAGCTATTAAAGTTCATTTTCTTAAAAATTATTTATTTAATCGTGAAAATTGTTTTTTTAATCTTGAAGGTGCATTTTTTATCCACACTTTCGCACAATTTTCAATTTCTTTATCCTTTACTTCTGGAAAAATTTCTCCGTGCACTTCCTAAAAAATAAAAAACTTAGTAGCTAAACTTGCAAATTTTCAAATGAAAGTAATGTGCAATCAGTAGTAATTAAGAAATAAACTTCAAATAGTGATCAATTGTAGATACTTCTTACATGCTATTTTTAAGTAGAAACAAATGTGAAAGAGCTAATTTAATTACATTGAAAATCGATAATATTTTTCAATTTTAGAAATTTACACAATTAAGCAGCCAGTTTTAATGAACAAAATTTAATTAAAAAAACATTTCAATTCACATTTATTTTAAAGTCACTTACGAATGATTGCTGCCTTTATTGACAAATCTTGAAAAGATTTTTTTTCCTTCCTGCCCTCTATACAAACAAGCTATAATTCGTTAGAGAGGAGATGGCTTAAAATTCTGTTTGTTGTTGCAGTTATGCTCCATCCGCCAAATGATGTTAAGTATGTACACTGTAAAAGTAAAATCTTCCAATGGCGGATAAGACCAATACAGCAGAAACGGAATAAAAATCACAATAAAAACACAAAATAAAACAGCTGCAACAAATAGTCTATATATCCAATAGGGCCCTGGCCTACCAGTATCGGTGTACGAGGGAACGTTTCGACAAAGCACTGCAGTGTAGAAGATGGCTTTCATCCATGTCCCGTCCCAGACTACAGAGCTTGCAGATAGGGCTAGGAACAATTTGGAAGAGGAACAAATGTGTTAAAAAACAGGGATGTCCAGTGGTCAGTCTGAACTCGGCCACCATTTTACGTCTGGGCCACTTTGAGACAGCAAAAAGCTTGCCTTTCCAAGGTTTTTGTGAGGTGCTAAGTTCAAGATTCTTTTTGAACTGCTGAGATATAGTATTTTTGATGAATTGTTTAATGGCGCCAAATGTTAACACTGGAAGATATCTGTTGGATCAAGGCTCTTTTTTTGGCCAGTGAATCGGCGATTTCATTGCCATGGATTCCACAATGTCTAGGAATTCACTATAGAACTTTTTATCATTCAATGACAATTCCCTCCCTTCTCCAAGATTCAAAGACTACAGAAGATGAAGAATTTGAGGTTGGCATCAAACACTGTAGCGCAGCCCGTAAAATCAAATATAAATGCTGTGTATTATTTTTCTTCGCAATAGTTAAAATAGAAATCTTTGTTTAGCATAAAATAGGATAGGCTGTAACGAATAATTTTATCTGAATTAAGACTAAATTTAATTTTACAATTTACTGTGCAATGAGAAATAGTGACACTGAACTCAAGGACAGCTCAACTATCCACCACGTGGATTATGAAATGAAAAGACAGCAGGTTTGTCTGAAACGTGAATAAGAAACCATTGAGCATTAGAATGACAAAAAAAAAAAAAAAGAACTGAATAAAAAGAAAAAAAAAACACACACACATAATAGGCAGTTTATAAAATAATGTACCATCTGAGAGAAATTGGAGTTATTTTGCAGGTATTCACTTAAATTTTTCAACTCATCTTCCCTATCAATAGGGAAAGATACCGGAAATGTTATTGGTTCTTCTGGTACTTGATGGGATTTCACTCGATTCATCAGTATGAGCTGGTCATTTTGTTCCTTTATTCTCGTCAGCAGTGACAATACTTCTTTCTGATATGCTGGGGGGTGGGGGGAATTCAAATATAAAAAAACTAGTTTTTTTTTTTTTTTTGAATAAAGTAATTTAACTTTAAAGAAAAAACATATGAACAGGCAGGCACCAAAATAAGGTAGAGACTAAAGAATGAAATTTAATTTAGTATCTAAGTTTATTCAATAATTACTTCTAATGCATTCTTCGCTGCAGAATTAAGAGGTTAGATCATGAGGCAATATTGAAGAAAAGAAGTCTCCCTTTAAAACAGATGACATGCTATTATTAAATAAATTTGATAGTTAAATTATTCAAGGGATGTACTATCTGATCATCTGGATTTTTTTGCAGTCTGGTGTTTTAATATTTCTCAAAAAAGAAAAAAAAAAGTGACAAAATTCAGTAGTGAAATTTTTTTCTATTATTCTTAGCTTTTTTTTATACAGATACAAATGACAATCAACTAAAGGCAGAGTCCAGCTTGCCCAGACCTATTAAATAATGCTATGAAAAGTAGGACTTTGTAGTTTGGAATTTTGGGAAAGGTCTGCATACGGTCCTGAATTTCCTCTAGCGCAGCTATTGTAAAATGAATTTGGTGGAATATTATTTTTTCAATAATATGAATACCAGTAAAATGCATAATTTGTATCATTTGCATTTTTAATTTGCTTGTGCACCATACGGACTTGCTGTAGGAGGAGTGACAAATTTGACAATTTATATTTCAATCTAATAAATAAATTGAATTAATAAATAAATTGAATTAACAGCTTTTTAGTACCTGTCAATTCTGGCCATCAGAGGTGGATGTCGTACTACATTTTATAATGTATGGTTTATTCACAACTTTTCCTTTTGGCTGATCAGAAATTCCTTCTCTTTTAAGTATTTCCGATGCACTCAGTTCATCTACAACAGAAAAATTAGCTTTAAAAAACTTAAATTTAAGTCAATCCATTCAACTGTTATGCAACCATGAAAAGACTTGTCGTACTACATAAAAATTTAAACTATAATTTTCAAGTTATATCCTTTTATTATTTTTGCCACAAAATGTAAAAAAAAAAAAAAAAATTAAATATTGACAAAACCTTTTCTAAACTATGCATACTTATTAAATTAATATTTTGTGTAACAAAATATAAATACACAAGCAAATTAGGCCTGTGTAACACTAAGAAACAAAGCAAGAAATTTTGAAAGAAATTAGCTTTAGAACCAAATAAAGAATTGTTCGTACAGTGCATAGAGAGTCGAGAATATTTCCCTGAAGTTGAAATTATGTTCTTTTGTACATACAGAATTATGAAACAAGTCTATTATCATTACTAAGTAACATTAAATAATCTTAATTAGGGGTTTACTTATAATGGCAATTTCACTTATTTTTTTCTGAAAAATGTTTCTCTGTAATTAAGTACTAGTTGGTAAGTAAATGCTGCATTGATCAAATAATGAATGAATAAATTATTCTTCTGGAAAAACTTAATTGTTCAGAAGTAATGAATGAATTCTATTAAGGGACTAATAGTTTCCATTTTTTATAAAAAAAACTGGAAAGAACAAAAATCTAGTATTGAGAGCCGAAATAACTTTTTAATTACGCCTTTTGTTTGATTTAAACAATAGAACTGTAAAAGTAATTTCTTATACTTGCCTGAATTCAGATTTTTATTTAAAAAAAGCACAATTGGCTCTTGAACAAAATTTGCATTGTGTTTTTTTAAAGGTGACTTTTCTAAATCTGAATTGTCCGATACTGAACTTGTACTGTCTGTCGGCAGCGCTGATTAGACTTTTTACGTGTTTGATCTTCCGTTTGTTTTGTGGACAGGAGGGAGCAACTGCTGGAGAAAAATCTGTCACCAGATAACTGGTGTCCTCTGCCTGTTTTGACTTCTCCCTTGCAAGCAGCAAGTCATCTAAAATATTTTTTTTATCAGAAACAAAAGAGAATCAACAAACATGTTTGGTACTATTGAATAATAAGAAGTAAAATAATCAATTTTAATATTCCCTCAAAAATTGTGTGGAATTCTAGCAGTTTTTATGCAAGCTGTTGAAGAGAAAAAATAGCAATTTAATAGAGCAAATATTGGTACTTTCTCGATATATGACTGCACAGCTCTTGTTGCAGATTTGGCACATTTTTGACTTTTTTTTTTTTTTAATGCGTATTAACAAGTTGAGTACCACGAGAATTTATAAGGAAATTCCAGTCAGGCCACGCTTTTAGTATCAGTCACCAGTTACCGATGCGGCATGAACGGAAAGTTCAGTGTTCAGTAAAATCCTGTAACATAAAAATAAAGTCAATTTTTAAAAGAATTTTGTAAATTGCTTAAAGCAGCTTAATTTATTAAGTTTTACATCTAGACACACGGCAGTGTGTCCGCCAAGTTCAGAAAGTCAGCCAAAGCCAAATTAAGATACGGCGACACCGGCCAATGTGTATATTTACTCGAACCATTTCGAGCTACTTTTGACCCCACCATTATCCAAAAACTATTAGACCTACATACTTGAAATTTTGAACGTCTAATAGCGATCCCCTTAACCCCAAGAATATCAAATTTCATTGATGTACCTCTTATGGTTATGGAATTATTAAGGTTTGAAAAGTGTCATTTTTATCACTCACTCACTCACTCATCAAAAACCTAACCTACTTCTAGGATACTTAGAAACTTGAAACTTGGTATCAAGGTAGACAACTTGACATATATAAAGGAAAAAATCCGAAACTTCAAAAAATTACATTATCTTCGAAGTTACTAGCATACTCATAAGTAGCATCATACCTAACGACTTCAAACAGCAGCCATATTTTTCTGCCGCTAAAAGTAAACAATACTCTCTCGCGCTTGAAGGTAAATAATCGATAATTGATGCATTGAAATTCACTTTCCGCTTTAATTTTTCGCCTTAAGGCTTAACTCAAGCTGACTACAAAGAATCCAGTGTCGTAGTTATACAGAACTTTTCAACGTTTTAGATAAAAGATTAATTAAATAAATATAGGTTTACGGACTTATTACGGAGAAATGTAAACAGGCGGAAAAAACCTTAAATAATTAATAGCGGCTATTCAGCTTGGTTTAATTTAGTATAATTTATCGTCAGTATAAAAACACATTTTAGCTTTTCAAAAATTAATGATATCCCAACAAAACATAAATGTGAAAAAAGGGCCAAGCTCGATAGAACAAAAACGGCCTTCGGAGTAGTCAGTGCCAGCGATAAAAGTATTGATATCTAATGGGTGCCAAGTTCCATAGCAGATCCTTTGATCATGGCTGTAAGAGCGTACAATGTTCCTTAATTTATTTAAAAAATATTTTTTTATCGGATTCCTAACTTGGCAAGTGTTAATTAAGGTAAATTACATTCAAAAAATTTTTTTTTTTTTTTTTTTTTTTTTTTTTTTTTTTTTTTTTTTTTTTTTTTTTTTTTTTTTTTTTTTTTTTTTTTTTTTTTTTTTTTTTTTTTTTTTTTTTTTTTTTTTTTTTTTTTTTTTTTTTTTTTTTTTTTTTTTTTTTTTTTTTTTTTTTTTTTTTTTTTTTTTTTTTTTTTTTTTTTTTTTTTTTTTTTTTTTTTTTTTTTTTTTTTTTTTTTTTTTTTTTTTTTTTTTTTTTTTTTTTTTTTTTTTTTTTTTTTTTTTTTTTTTTTTTTTTTTTTTTTTTTTTTTTTTTTTTTTTTTTTTTTTTTTTTTTTTTTTTTTTTTTTTTTTTTTTTTTTTTTTTTTTTTTTTTTTTTTTTTTTTTTTTTTTTTTTTTTTTTTTTTTTTTTTTTTTTTTTTTTTTTTTTTTTTTTTTTTTTTTTTTTTTTTTTTTTTTTTTTTTTTTTTTCCACGTGCGGAACGAGACTTCAAGTAAAGTGTGTTAAATCTCGAGTGGTCGCAGGTTAAGTAATCTCTCCCTGATAATAGATTTGTGCCATCCCGTATCCAGTGATGTGCCTGGGCAACCTCCGGGGAGGAACGTAATCCGGCCCCGTCGTTTGTACCGTAAAGTCGATGTCTCCACATGGTAGCAATCTTCGTCTTGCTGGAAAGAATCCGGCCATTGTATCGCAATTCATAGAAGTCATAGTTACTAAATTAAGTCACAGTCGAGATTTTTTTTAATTTTTTAAGCCTCCACGGAGAAGTGTTACACACATTTGGAAGAATGAAGAAGGTAAAAAAAAAGACGTCTTCTCCCAGAAGCACATTGTGCCGGAGGAGAGTGGCCCGACAGCAGCCAGAACGAAAAACAAAGATGAGCACAGCCTCAGCCAACACCGATCCTGTTGATCCCCCCCCCCCCCGATAGGGAGCGTTCATCCGGCTGAAGACTCCAAAGCAGTCAAAGGATGACTCCAGCACTCGAGCCGCAAGCACCTTTAGGTCACGTTTGTTCAAGATCCCCATTGAGACGAGCTCTTCAGCACTGTCCCGCGACCAGATTCCCTGCCAAGAACTGGTGCACGATGTCACTCGTACCTGACGGGAGTCGGTAATCGTACTGGCAGCGTTCTTCAGGGCGGGCGTGGAATATTTTTCAACCTTCGCCCGGTGTGCTACCCTCTGATCTACGCTGTCGCCGACAATGGTGGCATCAATAATGACAGCCTGACCATTAACCTTAGCCACGAGATCGGGCTTGAGCGTACCCGAGGCCAAGCAATAGCGAGGCTCACGGGTTGTCTCGAACCCATGTTGCTCAAGGGCGCGCTGCAGATATGACACGATCTTGTCGTGTCTCTTCACCCGTGCTGCATGAGTCCTGAAACACTGCTGGATGCAGTGGTTAGGGGTCTCTTGCGTGGAGCACCCGGCCCGGCACGCTCGTCGTTTTTCGAAGCGTCCACGCGAAGTCCTTGACATGGCCGGCAGCGCATTAATCCGGGTCTTGATCGATCTTATGAAATTTCGGCCAGTCATCATGGATGTTCCATCACTTATCCACAAATTCTGAGTGGGCACTAGCGGTGCGTGACGGAGACCAGCCCCGTCAGCGATCTCTCGTAACCGTTTCCTCCACATTCCTTGCTCTGACCCTTGGCTCATAATGACATTTCCATCTGGAAGTCGAGCCCAATTGCGCAATCTGTCTAATTCGCACCTAATCGGGGTTACACCCGATGGGGTTACTCCCACCTGTGGCCCCGATAGTCCCATAAATTTAGACAGTCTGTCAGAGCGAAGGCGTGGCCACAGCCAGCGGAGAGATTGGATACCCAAACCGCCGTCCCGAACTGAGGCATGCAGAAAAGCGATGGTCGTGTCGTGTGGGAGATCCAGCCATTTCCTCACATACTGCCTTACCTGGACGTCTGCCCGCCGTAGGGTGCCACAGCAGACCCGGCCCAAAGATATTGTATGGCATAACCGCAGGCAAAACATGACACCGCAAGGCATAAAGTCTTTGCTGTGGCTTTAGCGGTGCCTTGGTCAGGATCTCGCACATGTCCCTTAGTGATTTGACCAAATCTGACTTGACCCTCCCAGCGACTGAGAAATCGATTCCTAGGTACCGGAAGGTGTCGCCCACCTGTAGAGCGGGTAGGGGAGTGCTACCGACACACAACCGGCTAGGACAAACTTTCATCTTCTTCTCACGTCCACTGGGTACCAAGGAAAGCGTGAACGACTTCTGGTAGTTTACTTTTAGGCCAAGCGCAGAAAAGGCCCCATGGGCATTGTTGAGTAGTACCTGCAAGCCCTGGCACGTCTCCGCAAAATGTAGGAGATCGTCGGCGTACGCGGTGGCGTTCACTAGTCCGCCGTTCACAGGAATGCCTAAATGATCAGGCAAGGCACGTAATACGGCATCCATCCCAACATTAAACAGGAGGGAAGATAAAGGATCCCCCTGTCTAACCCCCGCCGTTGGGCAGATGGGGCCGTTTTCCCCATATTGGAACTGGAGAACTGTGCGCCCAGGCTTGTAGAGGAGTCTGATAAAATTTTTTACCCCTTTAGAGATAAGGCGATTCTCCAGCAATTGGAGAACAGCACGTTGCGAGATGGTGTCGAAGGCCTTCTGCAGATCGACAGAAGCGAAGAACAACGACTGGCGGCCCGACCTTCTTTCTTTCAAGATTAGGTCAAGCACAGTCGTATTCTCCAAGCACCCATCAATCGGAAGAAAGCCCCGCTGCCGCGCGTCCAAATGAATGAACGGCTGAAGCCGGCAGCTGATGATCTTCGTTACGGCTCGCCCAATCACATTACTGACAGTTATAGGTCTTGCATCCCTCGGAATTGTCACCTGTTTTTTATGCAGGAAGACTGTCCGGGCTGCTCCAAAAGTTTTGGGCAACCCCCCTTGGTTAAATTAATAAACCAAAACACCAGGTTTATTAATTTAACCAAGAACTCCCAAGGGAGCCCCCGAATCTGGCGACAGGTTGGGACAGGTTGGGTCATCACAGATACCTAGAAATCCTGGCAGAGCGAGCGGGTAATGGCGGGGGATTCCGCCTTCCCTGACAAGAGGTCCGCGATAGCGCGAGCCCTCTTTCGCTTATAGCTCTGCTGGACTCTGGCGTACTCTGCTCGCCGCATTTCCCGCCGGGTGGGTGGCCGTTTGCGAGAACCGCCTGAACCATTCAGACACGAGGGCGCCGCCCTGGACTGGCGTCTTTTCTTAGTAGGGGGAAAAATTTTCCTCCAAATCTCCTCCAACCTGGCCGCAACTGCTTCACGAGCCAGCGTAGCCAGAGAGGAGATTACCTCGTCTATCTCGGCGAAAGTACCAGAAGAGACAGGCAGCATGTTCAGATATTCTCTCAACCGGCAGTCAAGCTCTACCCTCTGCACCTCCTCGTTCGAGTTCGAGGTAGCCGGACCTGGCGAGACATTGACCCTGCCCTGCTGAGTGGCACCATTTTCACTCAGCGTCGGAGGGCTCCCAATAGGGGGAGTCACTGCCTTATGGGGCGATGGATACGTCGGCTGCGACCAGGTTCTCAACCCTCCGTCGGTACTCAGGCTGACGCCTTTTCCCTTTAATGGCCTCTAAGGACCTATTCGGATGGAGAGGCACCAATTCCTGGTTAATATATATCACGCCACGACGCACCATCCTCGTCTCCGAGCAGGCCAACATCCTCGTCTCCTCAGCAGTCCAACGTGCCTTAACGCGCTCTACGCTTACGGCTGCGTTGGCTACCTCGGGATGCATCCGGATCCTGGTATTCCTCTTAGTATCTCATCGAAAACGGCCAGAAACAGCAAAGGACTCAGCGGGCCACCCTGTCGGACACCCCTTGATGGGATTAGGGGGTCAGATACCTGGCCATCGAAGCACATTAACGTCTTCGCGTTACGATGGAGGAATTTTAGGTATCCGATAATTGCTCTGGGCACACTTGACTTCGTCAATAGTTCAAAGATAGCAGAGTGCCCCACCGAGTCAAAGGCCTTCTCGAGGTCTAAAACAGCCATTGAAATTGGTCGAATCTCATCCTTGGCACTCAACAGCATCTGGTTTAGAAGTAGGATGCCGTATGCTACCCCATCCATTTTCTGAAACACAAATTGGAATGGGCTAAATGTCAGATATTTGGTCATCCTCTTCGCCAAGATTTTGTTAAACTGGATCATCACTGACGTTATTGACAAGGGACGCAGGTTGGCAGGCGTGTCAGTAGTCTCCTTTTTCGGGATAAAGATTGTACGGGAGGTAACAGCAACTTCCGGAGCCCATTGCAATAGCAGCCAACATGTAAATAGTTTGGCGCGAGCCCTGGTCGGGATCTTCTCCGAGATTAGTGCAGTAACTCTATCGGGTCCAGCTGCAGTTCCAGGGCGTATCTTCATTTCAGCCACCTCTTCCGGCGTGATGACTTCGGAATTCGGAATGTTTGGTTCAGCATCGTTCAAGTTGCTCTTTAAAAAGGTGTGTCTCCAATAGCTGAAAACAACCTCAGCTTTTAGGTCCTCAGAAATAGACGTACTATTAAAGATCTTCCCAAATGCGTTTTGCCTACTTCTACGATAGATTCGCTGCATCTCAGCATATTCGAACTGTTTCTTTCTACTTTTAGACGTGAACTGCGGTGGTCTTCTCAAGTATCGTCTGGGATTTCGTCTTGGTGTCATCTCTTTTGGATCTACTTTCAGCATTAGATATTGGATTGTCAGAGTCTTGCTCCTTTCTGGATCTTCCTCTACGCTTCTTAGAGCCACATCCAACATCTCCTCCTCTTTCTCCTCAGTCGAAGGAGGAGGTCGAAAATCCTTCCTATCATTCAAATCTTCGATAAAATAGTCAACCGAACCCCAAATAAGGGTGTCGTCTTCATCGGGCACCTTCTCGTTGGCCTCTAGCTGGTACGATTCTCTATCTTCGTCATTCGGTTCGCTCTACACTTACGGCTGCGTTGGCTACCTCGGGATGCATCCTTCTCACATGCACCCCTAGACCACTTTTGGTCCTAAAAGAGCAGCCACAAGTGCCGCAGTCAAACCGGACTACTCTGGAGTTCAGCCCAGACGTGCTAGGCTACGACTGAGCTCCAAATTGGTGGGCACGTCTCGTGGGACGCGCACCTTCTGAGTTTTCGAGTCTAGAGCCAATTTCCTCGGAACGACAGGGCTGGCAACCCTGAAGCCCCATGTCACCTGAGCAAGTTCAGCCTGACTCGCCGCCGAAGCGGTCCGGCAGGGCCACGAGGAGGCACTTGTCAACAAACAAATTAAGTTGACAAATTTGTTGACTTTTTTTTCTCCTCACCCCGGAGGACCTTCGCTGCTAGAACAGCTCCCCAACCCAAAAGGTGGCGATGGGGCACCACTATCTTACCTCTTTCTTCAGGCTCTTCCGAACCGTCATATTACGGAAAGCTTTCCAAATTATTCCGTTCTCAATCAGTGCTCTCTTCGCGAGAATTTTTAGTCCTTCTTTATTATTTTCAACTCTAATAATTCGTCTACTGACGACTTTGAAAAGATGCCACGCCAGTTTGTTGTTAAAGATGTAATAGTAACATCTGCTGGCCTTGAACCCACTAGTTGTTCCCTGAGTGGTTCGTATTTTAGACATTTTGTTCTGTGTGCGCACTCTAGAGGATATTGGTCATTTATGATCTGTGCATCTATCACTACTACTGTATTATTGTCGTATAATACCATGTCCGGTTTTAGGACTCCATTAGTAAAAGTGAACCTTGGCTCAATATGAACAGTAAAGCCACGATTATCGGCGGATCGTTTCAGATATGAGATGAGGGCGTCGTGGCGCCTTATTCGAAGGCCGTAAGTAGCATGGCAAACTTGGAGAATATGATTGAGCGTTTCGGGTTGTGCGCAGCCGCGGCTGCACAACTTGTCTTTGTCAGGACGGCCACGTGCGGAACGAGACTTCAAGTAAAGTGTGTTAAATCTCGAGTGGTCGCAGGTTAAGTAATCTCTCCCTGATAATAGATTTGTGCCATCCCGTATCCAGTGATGTGCCTGGGCAACCTCCGGGGAGGAACGTAATCCGGCCCCGTCGTTTGTACCGTAAAGTCGATGTCTCCACATGGTAGCAATCTTCGTCTTGCTGGAAAGAATCCGGCCATTGTATCGCAATTCATAGAAGTCATAGTTACTAAATTAAGTCACAGTCGAGATTTTTTTTAATTTTTTAAGCCTCCACGGAGAAGTGTTACACACATTTGGAAGAATGAAGAAGGTAAAAAAAAAGACGTCTTCTCCCAGAAGCACATTGTGCCGGAGGAGAGTGGCCCGACAGCAGCCAGAACGAAAAACAAAGATGAGCACAGCCTCAGCCAACACCGATCCTGTTGATCCCCCCCCCCCCCGATAGGGAGCGTTCATCCGGCTGAAGACTCCAAAGCAGTCAAAGGATGACTCCAGCACTCGAGCCGCAAGCACCTTTAGGTCACGTTTGTTCAAGATCCCCATTGAGACGAGCTCTTCAGCACTGTCCCGCGACCAGATTCCCTGCCAAGAACTGGTGCACGATGTCACTCGTACCTGACGGGAGTCGGTAATCGTACTGGCAGCGTTCTTCAGGGCGGGCGTGGAATATTTTTCAACCTTCGCCCGGTGTGCTACCCTCTGATCTACGCTGTCGCCGACAATGGTGGCATCAATAATGACAGCCTGACCATTAACCTTAGCCACGAGATCGGGCTTGAGCGTACCCGAGGCCAAGCAATAGCGAGGCTCACGGGTTGTCTCGAACCCATGTTGCTCAAGGGCGCGCTGCAGATATGACACGATCTTGTCGTGTCTCTTCACCCGTGCTGCATGAGTCCTGAAACACTGCTGGATGCAGTGGTTAGGGGTCTCTTGCGTGGAGCACCCGGCCCGGCACGCTCGTCGTTTTTCGAAGCGTCCACGCGAAGTCCTTGACATGGCCGGCAGCGCATTAATCCGGGTCTTGATCGATCTTATGAAATTTCGGCCAGTCATCATGGATGTTCCATCACTTATCCACAAATTCTGAGTGGGCACTAGCGGTGCGTGACGGAGACCAGCCCCGTCAGCGATCTCTCGTAACCGTTTCCTCCACATTCCTTGCTCTGACCCTTGGCTCATAATGACATTTCCATCTGGAAGTCGAGCCCAATTGCGCAATCTGTCTAATTCGCACCTAATCGGGGTTACACCCGATGGGGTTACTCCCACCTGTGGCCCCGATAGTCCCATAAATTTAGACAGTCTGTCAGAGCGAAGGCGTGGCCACAGCCAGCGGAGAGATTGGATACCCAAACCGCCGTCCCGAACTGAGGCATGCAGAAAAGCGATGGTCGTGTCGTGTGGGAGATCCAGCCATTTCCTCACATACTGCCTTACCTGGACGTCTGCCCGCCGTAGGGTGCCACAGCAGACCCGGCCCAAAGATATTGTATGGCATAACCGCAGGCAAAACATGACACCGCAAGGCATAAAGTCTTTGCTGTGGCTTTAGCGGTGCCTTGGTCAGGATCTCGCACATGTCCCTTAGTGATTTGACCAAATCTGACTTGACCCTCCCAGCGACTGAGAAATCGATTCCTAGGTACCGGAAGGTGTCGCCCACCTGTAGAGCGGGTAGGGGAGTGCTACCGACACACAACCGGCTAGGACAAACTTTCATCTTCTTCTCACGTCCACTGGGTACCAAGGAAAGCGTGAACGACTTCTGGTAGTTTACTTTTAGGCCAAGCGCAGAAAAGGCCCCATGGGCATTGTTGAGTAGTACCTGCAAGCCCTGGCACGTCTCCGCAAAATGTAGGAGATCGTCGGCGTACGCGGTGGCGTTCACTAGTCCGCCGTTCACAGGAATGCCTAAATGATCAGGCAAGGCACGTAATACGGCATCCATCCCAACATTAAACAGGAGGGAAGATAAAGGATCCCCCTGTCTAACCCCCGCCGTTGGGCAGATGGGGCCGTTTTCCCCATATTGGAACTGGAGAACTGTGCGCCCAGGCTTGTAGAGGAGTCTGATAAAATTTTTTACCCCTTTAGAGATAAGGCGATTCTCCAGCAATTGGAGAACAGCACGTTGCGAGATGGTGTCGAAGGCCTTCTGCAGATCGACAGAAGCGAAGAACAACGACTGGCGGCCCGACCTTCTTTCTTTCAAGATTAGGTCAAGCACAGTCGTATTCTCCAAGCACCCATCAATCGGAAGAAAGCCCCGCTGCCGCGCGTCCAAATGAATGAACGGCTGAAGCCGGCAGCTGATGATCTTCGTTACGGCTCGCCCAATCACATTACTGACAGTTATAGGTCTTGCATCCCTCGGAATTGTCACCTGTTTTTTATGCAGGAAGACTGTCCGGGCTGCTCCAAAAGTTTTGGGCAACCCCCCTTGGTTAAATTAATAAACCAAAACACCAGGTTTATTAATTTAACCAAGAACTCCCAAGGGAGCCCCCGAATCTGGCGACAGGTTGGGACAGGTTGGGTCATCACAGATACCTAGAAATCCTGGCAGAGCGAGCGGGTAATGGCGGGGGATTCCGCCTTCCCTGACAAGAGGTCCGCGATAGCGCGAGCCCTCTTTCGCTTATAGCTCTGCTGGACTCTGGCGTACTCTGCTCGCCGCATTTCCCGCCGGGTGGGTGGCCGTTTGCGAGAACCGCCTGAACCATTCAGACACGAGGGCGCCGCCCTGGACTGGCGTCTTTTCTTAGTAGGGGGAAAAATTTTCCTCCAAATCTCCTCCAACCTGGCCGCAACTGCTTCACGAGCCAGCGTAGCCAGAGAGGAGATTACCTCGTCTATCTCGGCGAAAGTACCAGAAGAGACAGGCAGCATGTTCAGATATTCTCTCAACCGGCAGTCAAGCTCTACCCTCTGCACCTCCTCGTTCGAGTTCGAGGTAGCCGGACCTGGCGAGACATTGACCCTGCCCTGCTGAGTGGCACCATTTTCACTCAGCGTCGGAGGGCTCCCAATAGGGGGAGTCACTGCCTTATGGGGCGATGGATACGTCGGCTGCGACCAGGTTCTCAACCCTCCGTCGGTACTCAGGCTGACGCCTTTTCCCTTTAATGGCCTCTAAGGACCTATTCGGATGGAGAGGCACCAATTCCTGGTTAATATATATCACGCCACGACGCACCATCCTCGTCTCCGAGCAGGCCAACATCCTCGTCTCCTCAGCAGTCCAACGTGCCTTAACGCGCTCTACGCTTACGGCTGCGTTGGCTACCTCGGGATGCATCCGGATCCTGGTATTCCTCTTAGTATCTCATCGAAAACGGCCAGAAACAGCAAAGGACTCAGCGGGCCACCCTGTCGGACACCCCTTGATGGGATTAGGGGGTCAGATACCTGGCCATCGAAGCACATTAACGTCTTCGCGTTACGATGGATGAATTTTAGGTATCCGATAATTGCTCTGGGCACACTTGACTTCGTCAATAGTTCAAAGATAGCAGAGTGCCCCACCGAGTCAAAGGCCTTCTCGAGGTCTAAAACAGCCATTGAAATTGGTCGAATCTCATCCTTGGCACTCAACAGCATCTGGTTTAGAAGTAGGATGCCGTATGCTACCCCATCCATTTTCTGAAACACAAATTGGAATGGGCTAAATGTCAGATATTTGGTCATCCTCTTCGCCAAGATTTTGTTAAACTGGATCATCACTGACGTTATTGACAAGGGACGCAGGTTGGCAGGCGTGTCAGTAGTCTCCTTTTTCGGGATAAAGATTGTACGGGAGGTAACAGCAACTTCCGGAGCCCATTGCAATAGCAGCCAACATGTAAATAGTTTGGCGCGAGCCCTGGTCGGGATCTTCTCCGAGATTAGTGCAGTAACTCTATCGGGTCCAGCTGCAGTTCCAGGGCGTATCTTCATTTCAGCCACCTCTTCCGGCGTGATGACTTCGGAATTCGGAATGTTTGGTTCAGCATCGTTCAAGTTGCTCTTTAAAAAGGTGTGTCTCCAATAGCTGAAAACAACCTCAGCTTTTAGGTCCTCAGAAATAGACGTACTATTAAAGATCTTCCCAAATGCGTTTTGCCTACTTCTACGATAGATTCGCTGCATCTCAGCATATTCGAACTGTTTCTTTCTACTTTTAGACGTGAACTGCGGTGGTCTTCTCAAGTATCGTCTGGGATTTCGTCTTGGTGTCATCTCTTTTGGATCTACTTTCAGCATTAGATATTGGATTGTCAGAGTCTTGCTCCTTTCTGGATCTTCCTCTACGCTTCTTAGAGCCACATCCAACATCTCCTCCTCTTTCTCCTCAGTCGAAGGAGGAGGTCGAAAATCCTTCCTATCATTCAAATCTTCGATAAAATAGTCAACCGAACCCCAAATAAGGGTGTCGTCTTCATCGGGCACCTTCTCGTTGGCCTCTAGCTGGTACGATTCTCTATCTTCGTCATTCGGTTCGCTCTACGCTTACGGCTGCGTTGGCTACCTCGGGATGCATCCTTCTCACATGCACCCCTAGACCACTTTTGGTCCCAAAAGAGCAGCCACAAGTGCCGCAGTCAAACCGGACTACTCTGGAGTTCAGCCCAGACGTGCTAGGCTACGACTGAGCTCCAAATTGGTGGGCACGTCTCGTGGGACGCGCACCTTCTGAGTTTTCGAGTCTAGAGCCAATTTCCTCGGAACGACAGGGCTGGCAACCCTGAAGCCCCATGTCACCTGAGCAAGTTCAGCCTGACTCGCCGCCGAAGCGGTCCGGCAGGGCCACGAGGAGGCACTTGTCAACAAACAAATTAAGTTGACAAATTTGTTGACTTTTTTTTCTCCTCACCCCGGAGGACCTTCGCTGCTAGAACAGCTCCCCAACCCAAAAGGTGGCGATGGGGCACCACTATCTTACCTCTTTCTTCAGGCTCTTCCGAACCGTCATATTACGGAAAGCTTTCCAAATTATTCCGTTCTCAATCAGTGCTCTCTTCGCGAGAATTTTTAGTCCTTCTTTATTATTTTCAACTCTAATAATTCGTCTACTGACGACTTTGAAAAGATGCCACGCCAGTTTGTTGTTAAAGATGTAATAGTAACATCTGCTGGCCTTGAACCCACTAGTTGTTCCCTGAGTGGTTCGTATTTTAGACATTTTGTTCTGTGTGCGCACTCTAGAGGATATTGGTCATTTATGATCTGTGCATCTATCACTACTACTGTATTATTGTCGTATAATACCATGTCCGGTTTTAGGACTCCATTAGTAAAAGTGAACCTTGGCTCAATATGAACAGTAAAGCCACGATTATCGGCGGATCGTTTCAGATATGAGATGAGGGCGTCGTGGCGCCTTATTCGAAGGCCGTAAGTAGCATGGCAAACTTGGAGAATATGATTGAGCGTTTCGGGTTGTGCGCAGCCGCGGCTGCACAACTTGTCTTTGTCAGGACGGCCACGTGCGGAACGAGACTTCAAGTAAAGTGTGTTAAATCTCGAGTGGTCGCAGGTTAAGTAATCTCTCCCTGATAATAGATTTGTGCCATCCCGTATCCAGTGATGTGCCTGGGCAACCTCCGGGGAGGAACGTAATCCGGCCCCGTCGTTTGTACCGTAAAGTCGATGTCTCCACATGGTAGCAATCTTCGTCTTGCTGGAAAGAATCCGGCCATTGTATCGCAATTCATAGAAGTCATAGTTACTAAATTAAGTCACAGTCGAGATTTTTTTTAATTTTTTAAGCCTCCACGGAGAAGTGTTAGACACATTTGGAAGAATGAAGAAGGTAAAAAAAAAGACGTCTTCTCCCAGAAGCACATTGTGCCGGAGGAGAGTGGCCCGACAGCAGCCAGAACGAAAAACAAAGATGAGCACAGCCTCAGCCAACACCGATCCTGTTGATCCCCCCCCCCCCGATAGGGAGCGTTCATCCGGCTGAAGACTCCAAAGCAGTCAAAGGATGACTCCAGCACTCGAGCCGCAAGCACCTTTAGGTCACGTTTGTTCAAGATCCCCATTGAGACGAGCTCTTCAGCACTGTCCCGCGACCAGATTCCCTGCCAAGAACTGGTGCACGATGTCACTCGTACCTGACGGGAGTCGGTAATCGTACTGGCAGCGTTCTTCAGGGCGGGCGTGGAATATTTTTCAACCTTCGCCCGGTGTGCTACCCTCTGATCTACGCTGTCGCCGACAATGGTGGCATCAATAATGACAGCCTGACCATTAACCTTAGCCACGAGATCGGGCTTGAGCGTACCCGAGGCCAAGCAATAGCGAGGCTCACGGGTTGTCTCGAACCCATGTTGCTCAAGGGCGCGCTGCAGATATGACACGATCTTGTCGTGTCTCTTCACCCGTGCTGCATGAGTCCTGAAACACTGCTGGATGCAGTGGTTAGGGGTCTCTTGCGTGGAGCACCCGGCCCGGCACGCTCGTCGTTTTTCGAAGCGTCCACGCGAAGTCCTTGACATGGCCGGCAGCGCATTAATCCGGGTCTTGATCGATCTTATGAAATTTCGGCCAGTCATCATGGATGTTCCATCACTTATCCACAAATTCTGAGTGGGCACTAGCGGTGCGTGACGGAGACCAGCCCCGTCAGCGATCTCTCGTAACCGTTTCCTCCACATTCCTTGCTCTGACCCTTGGCTCATAATGACATTTCCATCTGGAAGTCGAGCCCAATTGCGCAATCTGTCTAATTCGCACCTAATCGGGGTTACACCCGATGGGGTTACTCCCACCTGTGGCCCCGATAGTCCCATAAATTTAGACAGTCTGTCAGAGCGAAGGCGTGGCCACAGCCAGCGGAGAGATTGGATACCCAAACCGCCGTCCCGAACTGAGGCATGCAGAAAAGCGATGGTCGTGTCGTGTGGGAGATCCAGCCATTTCCTCACATACTGCCTTACCTGGACGTCTGCCCGCCGTAGGGTGCCACAGCAGACCCGGCCCAAAGATATTGTATGGCATAACCGCAGGCAAAACATGACACCGCAAGGCATAAAGTCTTTGCTGTGGCTTTAGCGGTGCCTTGGTCAGGATCTCGCACATGTCCCTTAGTGATTTGACCAAATCTGACTTGACCCTCCCAGCGACTGAGAAATCGATTCCTAGGTACCGGAAGGTGTCGCCTACCTGTAGAGCGGGTAGGGGAGTGCTACCGACACACAACCGGCTAGGACAAACTTTCATCTTCTTCTCACGTCCACTGGGTACCAAGGAAAGCGTGAACGACTTCTGGTAGTTTACTTTTAGGCCAAGCGCAGAAAAGGCCCCATGGGCATTGTTGAGTAGTACCTGCAAGCCCTGGCACGTCTCCGCAAAATGTAGGAGATCGTCGGCGTACGCGGTGGCGTTCACTAGTCCGCCGTTCACAGGAATGCCTAAATGATCAGGCAAGGCACGTAATACGGCATCCATCCCAACATTAAACAGGAGGGAAGATAAAGGATCCCCCTGTCTAACCCCCGCCGTTGGGCAGATGGGGCCGTTTTCCCCATATTGGAACTGGAGAACTGTGCGCCCAGACTTGTAGAGGAGTCTGATAAAATTTGTAACCCCTTTGGGGATAAGGCGATTCTCCAGCAATTCGATGAGGGCACGTTGTGAGATGGTGTCGAAGGCCTTCTGTAGATCGACCGATGCAAGGAACAACGACTGGCGGCCCGACCTTCTCTCTTTCAAGATCAGGTCAAGCACAGTCGTATTCTCCAAGCACCCATCAATCGGAAGAAAGCCCCGCTGCCGCGCGTCCAAATGAATGAACGGCTGAAGCCGGCAGCTGATGATCTTCGTTACGGCTCGCCCAATCACATTACTGACAGTGATAGGTCTTACATCCCCCGGATTTGTCACTACCTGCTTTTTAGGCAGGAAGACTGTCCGGGCCGCTCCAAAGGCTTCGGGCAACCACCCACACCAAAACACCAGATTTATCATTTTCACCAAGAACTCCCAAGGGAGCCCCCGGACCTGGCGTGGCGTCACATAATCGGGACCCGGGGACGACGTGAGCCCAGGCAAACACATCAAAATCCTTTCGTAGTCCACCGGCCCGAGAACGTCCACAAAGGACATCTCAGTCCGTGGCACCACTAGGGAACCCCCGGGGAAGGGAGGTAGCGGAGCGATAGCTTGGCTCATCACAGATACCCAGTAATCCTGGCAGAGCGAGCGGGTAATGGCGGGGGATTCCGCCTTCCCTGACAAGAGGTCCGCGATAGCGCGAGCCCTCTTTCGCTTATAGCTCTGCTGGACTCTGGCGTACTCTGCTCGCCGCATTTCCCGCCGAGTGGGTGGCCGTTTGCGAGAACCGCCGGGTCCACTCAGAGACGAAGGCGCCACCCTGGACTGGCGTCTTTCCTTGGTTGGGGGAAAAATTTTCCTCCAAATCTCCTCCAACCTGGCCGCAACTGCTTCACGAGACAGCGCAGCCAGAGAGCAGATTACCTCGTCTATTTTGGCGAAAGTACCGGAAGAGACAGGCAGCAAATTCAAATATTCTCCCAACCGGCAATCAAGCTCCGCCCTCTGCACCTCCTCGTTCGAGTTCGAGGTAGCCGGACCTGGCGAGACATAAGAGACATCAGCGCTGCCCTGCTGAGTGGCACCATTTTCACTCAGCGTCGGAGGGCTCCCAATAGGGGGAGTTACTGCCTGTGGGGCGATGGATACGTCGGCTGCGACCAAGTTCTCAACCCTCCGTCGGTACTCAGGCTGACGCCTTTTCCCCTTTATGGCCTCTATGGACCTTTCCGGATGGAGAGCCACCAACTCTTGGTTTATAAATCTTACGCCACGACGCACCAGCCCCGCCTCCGAGCAGGCCAACATCCTCGTCTCCTCAGCGGTCCAACGCGCCTTAACGCGCTCTACGCTTACGGCGGCGTTGGCTACTTCGGGATGTACTCTTCTCACATGCATCCCCAGACCACTTTTGTTCCCAAAAGAGCGGCCACAAGTGCCGCAGTCAAACCGGACTACTCCGGAGTTCTGCCCAGGTGCGCTGGGCTGCGACTGTGCTCCAAATTGGTGAGCACTCCCCGTGGGAAGCGCCCCTTCTGTATTTATACGTCGAGGGCCAATTTCCTCGGAGCGACAGGGCTGGCAGCCCTGAAGCCCCATGTCACCTGAACACGATTCAGCCTGACTCGCCGCCGAAGCGGTCCGTCAGTTTCCGGCGAGGCCATAAGGAGGCACTTGTCAGGTTAGGGAACGCAGAGGCTGAGAACCATCCGAAGACGATTTATATTGCGCGTGCGAACCCCTGTCCCTACAACTCCCACAAACAGTCATAGTTACTCCCGCCGGAAAGAATCCGGCCATTGTATCGCAATTCATAGAAGTCATAGTTACTAAATTAAGTCACAGTCAAGAAATTAAGAGAGTCATAGTTACTCCCGCCGTTCACCCGCGCTTGGATGAATTTTATAACTTCCTTTAGAGCACTGACAGAAATCACATTGCTTCAGAACCAGTCACCGGGAATTGCAATGCTTTGTTTTCATTAGAAACCCTTTTCATTAGGTTCCCTCAGCCCCCGTGCAAGCTCTGAGTCGCCCGCCGGAGCGGTGGCTCCGTCCACTCGAGCAGGTGCCCCGCGCGGCTAAGGCATTCCACTGGAACCGTCTCGTACACCCACGAACCACTCCATGAGCTCGCCCAGGGGCAAGTACTCCGAGGGAGAGAGTGTGATTTTCGCTCCGGTCCGTACCCATATCCGCAGCAGGTCTCCAAGGTGAACAGCCTCTAGTCGATAGAACAAAGTAGGTAAGGGAAGTCGGCAAGTTCGATCCGTAACTTCGGGATAAGGATTGGCTCTGAGGGCTGGGCCCGTCGGGCTTGGACCGAAGCGAGTGTGGCACTGCACCGGGACTGGGCGAGATTGGATGCGTCATGTGGTCTGGTCCAGCCCGGACCAGCGTCGGGGCCTTCCCGTGAAATGTCTCAGCCGGGTCGGGCGCCCGGAGCCGCCGTTTCGGCGGGCGGCTAACAGCCGACTCAGAACTGGCAGGGACTAAGGGAATCTGAGTCCACCTATCCCGCCCCGAGCTGAAAATACGGAGCCGATGGACTATACGCTGATTTATGGATCAATCAATTACTAGATAGATTACCTCAACAACAGTCGGCACGACTTACGACCGCCCCCCTCAAAGGAGGAACTCCGCCTATTGGATGAAGCTTTGCTCCTTGCCATGACGGATCCGGATGAAACAAAGTGTCTCTCTAGCCAATTCTTACTATTACAATTTGCTCTTAATTGACCGGACCGACCAGTAAAAAATACTACCAACCCAGACAGAGAAACTTTACCTCAGCGAGGAAAAGGAAGAAATTTGAATATGCTGAGGTGCAAAGATTATTTAAGAAAAACAGGCAGAGTGCGTTTCACCGAATCTTTAACCATCCCTCGACGTTGACCAACTTGGATGAAGATCTTGTCTTTTCGTTTTGGAAGAGGGACCTTCACCCAGACGGACTTTCAGAGAGAGGAGTTCCAAACGCCGTCGAATGATGAATTCTACGTTGAGCTTATTACCCCAGAGGAAGTCTCTGAGCAGACTCGATTCACTACCTCATCTGGCCCGGATGGAGTCACCCCAGCGGCCCTCGATAGGATACCAGTGAGAGTCCGCGCGAAAATCTATAGCTGCTAGTTAATCTTGAAGTGGGCACCTTCGTTTGCGGTGGACTCAAGCACGATCTTTATTCCCAAGAAAGAAGACGCTGACTCCCCGGCCAAGATGAGACCCCTATCCATCTCCTCAGTCCTCATAAGACAGTTTCATGAAATACTAGCAGCGCGCATATCGAAGTACATTTCTATCAGCAGATTCCAATTCGGATTTCAGAAGTTTGACGGAGTAGCAAGGGGAATCCGATTATTAAACTCCATACTACAGAGTGCGAAGAAAGAACTGCAACATCCGCGCACAATCATCGGTTACTTGTGGTACGTTAATCAAAATGCCAGGCCGTTTCTTTGCTTTAAGGGAAAGGTGTCTGATCCCATCACACCAACTAGGGGAGTTGTTAAGGGGTCTGCCTGCACCAAAAAGACGAGTTTTGCGAAAAAAAATCGATATTTTTTTTATTTTACATTTAAAAAGAATAAGTATTCAAGATTTCAAAAATGTTTGGTTTTTGTTTCTGCGATACATAGAAACAAAGTTACACTCAATTAAGTTAACCAGAAGTCGCATCGCAAGCACATAAAAGTGGAATTTAAAATGGGTTTTCTGAAAAACTACTTTTTTCGATTTTTTTTGTTCACGGCCGATCTCATAATTCGAAAAGTTTTATACCCATTACTGTGGTTTTTTAAAGTAT
Organism: Octonoba sinensis; assembly: GCA_038502835.1. Classification (NCBI taxonomy): domain Eukaryota; kingdom Metazoa; phylum Arthropoda; class Arachnida; order Araneae; family Uloboridae; genus Octonoba; species Octonoba sinensis. The sequence continues at coordinate 81,931,692 of CM076605.1, read as the reverse complement.
TGTTTCACACATTGCTATCTGTGTTTTGAACTAAAATCTAAGCTCTATTTCAGAATTTAAAAAATTTACAGGCATTTGTTTGTGAAATACGTATGAATTTCTACAAAACTGCTATATTTTTCTCAATTTTGAACCTATTATAAAACTTTTAGTTCAGAACACAGTTAAGTAATATAGAAACATATATTATTAAGGATTTTAAAATATATCGAGTTAAAGTGAGTATAGAGTGTTTGGCGTAAACTGTAAAATTCGCCTATTTTTTGCTAAAATTTCCCAATTTTTCAAAATTTTATAAAATTATGGCTATTATTCTGTTTGTTTTCTTAATTTTAATTACTTTTTAACTTAAAAAAATATGCATTTAGTAATTATTTCATTGTTTTAAAAAAAAAGCCTCCGAACGTAGGCAGACCCCTTAAGGTGACCTAATTAGCCCAAAGCTTTTCTTAATGGTACTTGACGAAGTTTTAATGTCACTTCCCTCATTCGAGGGTTTTTGTGTTGAGAATGAGCGAACGAATCACTTGGCCTATGCCGATGATCTAGTTCTCGTGGCCGGCGATTTGAGGGGAATTCAAAAGATGGTGGATTTAATAGTGCCACTATTAAATGAGAGAGGTCTCAAAATTAATGTCCGAAAATCCGCAACGCTCAACTGGTTGAAGGATGGTAAAAGGAAAAGGATGCTATTCGATGCCGCGGCCACTATTAGGATTAATGGAAGATTACTCTTGCAATTACAGACAAGTTCAAATACCTTGGGGTGCATTTTTCGCCCGATGGCCATCTGCCGTTCAACATCTCCTTGGAAGCAGACCTCGCGACATTGAAGAAATCATTACTCAAACCTCAACAGAAGAACTATCTTCTAAATAACCATCTGTTACCTAAATTTTATCATGGAATGTTGTTATCTAAATTATACTCAGGTGCGTTGCGGAAGATGGATGTGAAGATCAGAAGGTTTGTAAGAGAAGTTCTCCATCTTCCCAGCGCCAATTTTTCATACGAGCGTGGCGGATGGGGGACTTGGTATTCCAGCCCTCAGAATCCCTGTGCTAGGACTCCGGAGAGGTATGGCCATCAAAGAAAGTTTATTGAATTATAATGGAAGGAGGATGGCGGGCAAGGCGGCAATCGGTACCATGTGGAAGCATCGCCTTGCGAAGACGTGATGGTGCAGGGCTACAATCGTCTTCGGATGTCCCGCAAGCTCATGCGTGGCTGCATGACGGATCTCGCCTCGTTTCGGGGCGGGGTTTCGTCACACCAAATGCCTCGTCATCTAATTAGTGACGCGCATGAATGGATTAACGAGATTCCCATCTGTCCCTATCTACTAATCCGGACCATCTGCCTAGTTGTTGGACGCTTTGTTTTGTGCTCTTATGGATAAAATGTCTTCAACCCGTAATTTTGGTCGTATCTCAACAAATCACATATCCCTGAATTTCCGCTGAAGAGCCCTTTCATCCGTTACCCTTAGTTTTTTTTTAATAGGATCAAGGATTCGCGAGTTATCCATTTTTTAAGTTAAAAAATTCTCTTTGCAATATTTTTCACTTGTAAACAATGTTAAAATTTAAACTTATTATAACTTATTTAACTTATGCTAAATTTGTACGTTCTGTAATTTTTATTATTTTTTAACAAATCATATATCAAATTGAAGGGAAAAATTTATCTTGATTTTTGATATCTTTTTATTCTTTGGATGACAAATATTTTTGTAGATATTTAGACTTTAAAATTTTGAAGTTTAAACATATATATTTAGATTGCTCTTATTCTGCTCTTTACGTACATATAAAAAATATCTTTCTATATGAACTTGTTCAAAAGTTATGATTTTTTAAACTTATGTATTTTTATCGTCCATTATTGTCATTTTTCCCATGTTAAACTATTGGTATTTTGACAATTCTTAATAACTTTTTAATAAAATTTTTTACAGTAAATTAACTTATACCATATTAAAGAGAAAAATTTTCCGTTTCTAAATATATTTTTAACTTTTGTATACCTATCTTAGTTAACAAATTATTAATGTTTTAAGATTGTACTAAAATATCTTTAGAACGTCCATTTCTCGCCAAATTTCGTTTAATTTCTTTCTCAATCGAATTGGCGACTTTACCTATCTCTTCATAATGCTTTTTTAGGTAGAAATTATTTTACTCATTTTTACTAAAATTTTCACTGTCAAATTCAACTACCTCGCGTATATTAAAAGCATTATTCAACTATAATAATAATAATAATTTAACTTTGCAAGTAAACAGTAATAGAAATAAAATTTCACGTTAATTTAAAGCACAAATGAGCATTAAAATGCCGACACATGTTTCGGGATTGCTTGGAATCCCTTTTTCAATGCGACAGGGAGCTTCTAGATGCAAAACATCCAAATGAAGCAGACAAAACAACAAAAACTAAACTTATATAGCCAAGGAATTAACTGTAAACCAATGAGAATAAAGGCAGTGTGAAGTGGAAGTGGTTAGCACGTCGGACTTCCACCTGGAAGGTCGCGCGTTCGATACCCACTGAAGACCACCATGTATACTTGGGGATATGTGCATGTGAAATCTGTAGACCCCACTACCTCTCCCCGTGCGTAAGCAATCCTAAGGCCTCGGCTAATAGGTAGGGGTCTGGTGGAGAAAAGTGTGAAGTGGAAGTAGAAGTAGCAGGGAAGGTACCAATAAGAGAGCAACAGACGAATCCATTGAAAGTACAGGAAGTAAAAAGGAATATCATTAAAAACAAAGCAAAAAAGACGACAGCATGCATAAAAATGTGAAAATACATGAAAATTGCAAAATTTGTCTGCTTCATTTGGATGTTTTGCATCTAAAAGCTCCCTGTCGCGTTGAAAAAGGGATTCCAAGCAATCCCGAAACATATGTCTGCGTTTTAATGCTCATTTGTGCTTTAAATTAACGTGAAATTTTATTTCTATTACTATTATTCAACTACATTGACACTTAAGAATTTGCTCCTTCAGTTTCAAGTTTAAAAATTTTTGATCGCCAATTTAGTTATTACCTTATACTTTTCTTATTGCCATCTCTAGTCTTAAACTTTTTATCATTAATCTTTGCTGTTTTGTCTCTCCTCTTCAATTATTGAGTAAAACTTATGCTTAAATATTATTAATTCCCTATCTGGAGTGACTCTACTGGAAAATTTTTCAATATTTACACCATAACTAATTATACTAAATTACTATTTTAGTATTATGATTTGTTATAGCATTCTCTTTTACATTAGCTATATTACTTATTGAAGTGCTCATCGTTTGTAAAATTTTATGACCTTATTCTACTGGAATGTCTCTACTGGAAAAGTTTTCAATATTTACAACATATACTAAATATACTAATTTATTACTTTAGAATCATGTTTTGTTATAGCATTTTCTTTTGCATTAGCTATAGTACTTATTGGAGTGCTCATCTTCTGTAATACTTTTGTGACCGTATACTGCTTCTTCTATATCTACACAACTACAGGAACTTTACACTTTGTTATTTTAGTGCTTTTTCTCTCCCTAATAAATTCTAGGCTTGAACTGCTTGCAGTTTAATTTTACAGGTCAAGAGTTCGTCACCCGTTTCATCACATAAAAACTTGGTAAAATCTTTGATACTTTTTAATTAGTGATATCTAAATTACATTGCACTAGTGCTGATTAGTTTTAAATTCTATGTCCTTTTTTGTGTCATAACTTCTCTCCTATTCATAGTAAATTTTATTTTCATATATCATTGAAAAGCTTATTTAACCCTCTTTCATTTGCATACCTACACCCCATACTTTCGTTCTATTTTAGAATAAAATTTTTCGAATTTAAAAAATTATTTTTTCTAATAACTTTTAAACACGTTTTTCGGCTAGAAATATTCATTTTAGAGCAAAAAAATTTTAACATTTCTTACTCCACAAACGTTATATACTACTTTTTTATAAGCTTTAATTTAAGATATTACCTTTGTTTCTATCCTAATTACCTCTTAAGTTATATCCTTTTTGATATTTTTACTGTTTTCCTAGTTTTCTTTTACATTTTAATTTTAATTTATATCATCTTTAAATGACTTCTATTACTTAAAATACTATTATATTATTCCTTTTCTCTCATTTCAACCTAATATATAAATTGCACTAGTGCTGATTAGTTTTTATTTCTATGATTTTCTTTTTGTTATAACTATTTTACTAATCACTGTAAACTTCATCTATTTATGTTATTGTAAAGCTCTTTTATCCCTCTTCCATTGCATACCTGCACCCCCATACTTTTGTTCCTTTTTAGTATACCTTTGAATTAAAAAAGTTTTTCCTATATATCAATATAAAGCTTTCTCTTCCCCCTGATGTCTTCTTATTCGTCAGTATGCAGCACTCCAAAAAAAAGCTGCCAAAGTTTTTCAGCATTTCCATTTCAGCTCTTTAGGAAAAATTCCACTTAAGAAAAAATCTACAGCAAATATGTTACGTCCCTCATCTACTCCAGCTAAATCCTCTACAGCATCTTCTCCGCTCTCCTCACAACTGGATGATCTCTGCAATGCCTCAACTTCTGCCACTTCAAATCAATTAATGTCCTCCAAGATCTCAGAATTAATGGACTGCATCATTCCTCCAGAATTTGACACTCCAAAAAGACATAACTCCAACCATATCTTACTGAACTGCTTAAAGGCAGTAATTAATTCCAAAAGTAATTCCCGTCTTGCCTATAACGTGGATATCCGTCTACTACTAACGAACATCATAGAAGAACTTCTATCAAGAAATGCTCTCCTCTCCAACTCTGATAAAATCACTCATCTATTTCATGATGATAAAGAAATACAAACTGAAACTGAATTACTCCCTTGCTCTCCAACTTCTTCTGTAATCGAGCCTGCAATCAACAATAATCTCCCTTCTAAGGAAGATCCTCTGAGAAATCTCTCCTCACTTCCTCTACTGCCTAATGAAATTTCTACTTCGAAAGAAATTGTTCATTCTTCAAAAATTGAAGAAAATCAAGCATCCATTGAGCCCATCTACCATATAATGTCTGAATCTCCTTCAGCAAGTACATTTTCTTCACCTAACTTGATTTTTTCTACATTATCGTCTCCTATTGAATATTTTCCTACAATTCTACAACATTTACCTTCTCCCAATTCTTCAATAGATCCATCTATATCGCTTGAACAAATCTCAGATGTACCAATAGAAAACTATGACAAGGAAGTTTTGCCATCATATTCTTCCAGTCAAAAACAATTACTTCACTCTAGTGAAACCTACTCAAATAATCATTCCTCTAAAAACAACTATCAAAAATCTACAAATACGTTGCTAATTTATCCTAAAATATCTAATGTACAATCGTATCAACTGAGGAATTATCTGGAAGACAATTTCAGTCCAAAAGATCATGATATAACCATAAAATCAATACGTCCAATTCGACATGGTGGAATAGCTATCGACTTATTCAACCTTACAGATCAACAAAACTATTCTCTGCCATCTCTTCAAATAAATATATCTCACAAGACATTGGGAACTTTTATTTCAAAGTAATTAATCCAAGTCTCCTTCTTACCAATGTTCCGGCTGATCTGAACGAGGAAATTCTCTTCTCATCAATTTACAAAACAATGAAAAAAAGTTCTCAACATCCAACTTCCAGCTATCTTCGTACTATTTCAACTTTTCACACTAAAAACAATAAAATCTCCTGGATCATTGAATGTGATTCTCAAAGTTTCAATCTCATTCTACAAATTAAAGAACTGTACATTAGTTATTCCAAAATCACCATTTCAGGAAATCTAGGAATCAGAAGATGTACAAACTGTCAAGGATTTGGTCACACCACAAAATTTTGCACAAGACCTACACCCACTTGCTCTTTCTGCGCAGGAGAGCATCATATTTCGCAATGTTCAGCTTCTACTAATGACGCATACTACATCAATTGTCATAAGAATAATCTAAAAAAATCCCTTTCATTCAGCTTCATATCATAATTGTGATTATTTTCAACAACTTATTGCTAGAAAGAAAAGCCTACTACATTCTTATTAATCTTTTCAGAAAAAAAAGTATATTTTATTATTATCATTCTTTCCTTTATGTTTTTTCTCTGATTTATTTTAATACTTATTATTACTGATTTTTATCAATTATTCTTTGTAAAATATACTTGTTTTATTTATGTCACTGTTTTATTCTTTCTAATCTTTTCAGAAAGAAAAGTTTATTTTATTCTTATTATACTTTCGTATTTGTGCTTTCCCTGATTTCTTTTAATACATATATTATTCCTGTATTTCATCAATTATCCTTTGTTATAATATACTTGTTTTAAATATGTCACTTTTTAAATGTACTCAAATCAATTTAGCCTTCTCGAGGGCAGCAATGCTTCAACTAAATAAATATATTGCAGATCATCCCAATGATATCATATTTGCACAATATCCTTATGTAACTAAATCTTTTATTCCTTTTCGAAATAACTGGAATACTTTTTCAAATCTAAAGCTTAAGGCTGCTATTTTTATTCCCAATAGAAAAATCTCTCCAACTATTATAAAATGCACTTCTCATTTTGTTGCTATTTCTGTTACAACCACTATAGGAGAAATTTTAATAATTTCAGTTTATTTCCCTCCTTCGGCAGACCTCAATTCAGCTATTACAGAATTAGACTATTTTCTCCGTTCTATAAAAATTCCTAACATAATAATTGGTGGTGACTTTAACTGCAAGAATAAAATCTGGGGTTCTAGTATTACTGATGACAGAGGAGAAAATCTTTTTTCTTTTCTTACCTCTCACTCTTTAAATTTGTTAAACTTAAATAATAAAATTCCTACTTATTACACTTTAAATGAACGAAAAACAGGCTTCCCAGATATTACGGTTTGCTCTTATAATCTAATTAACTATTTTCATTCTTGGTCATCAAATACCGACTTTGATTCTTGTAGTGACCATCGTTACATTGACTTTTCTTTTAACTTTGATATAGCTCTTCCTACTTACACCAGATATAAACCAGCATATGGCAATTATTTTGAGTTAAAAAATCTCCTCAACTACTGAATTTGTGATAACTTTCTGGAGCATGAAATCACTTCTGCACAGCATTTCAATTCTTTTATTATTGACTTCACCACTGCTTTACAATTTTACGTTACTAAATGTTTTAAAAAATATAAGTACAAAGTTAATAATAATCTGAAATGGTGGTCTCCTCATCTCCAAACCCTTAAATCTAAATTAAGAGCTCTTAATCGTCTTATGAGGAAATGTAATAATACAGCTGATAAGGACAACCTTAAAATTCTTATCAAAAAGCATTTTAGCGCGTCGGTACGCAATGCAGGAATAATTCATATATTAGAAAAATACTATTTATTTACAAGGACAAAACTATATACAATAAGAAATAAGACAGGTCATATTACGCCAACATCAAGTATGACTCCGGAGATTCGACTAAAAAATCAAGTAACAACTCGAGTTGAGTTGAACAGATTCAGACTGTTGGTTGCAGCTAAGGTTGCAAGGCTGATGCACAGCCGCTGCACACTCCCCTCCCAGTGTCAACGATACCGACCAGGGAAGTGTACGCGACGACCAGAGCGGTTAACTCTTGGAGGAGATCCAGGAACCGTTGTCTCCTTACTTGTAGGAGGAACAGGATTACACTGAGGCAGTGGTGTATCTTTTGTAGGAGAGATTTGGTCATTTTGAATCTGTGGTGGGTTAGCTGAATGTTGAGGACTGGTTATTGGTCGGGATGGCATATCATTGAGCAGAAAAGCGGGTTTGCATCTGTCGATTGAGACAGGAGTCGGCTTCCCATTGATGTCAAGGTAAAACACCTTCTCTTTTCTGCTGAGAACAAGATAAGGGCCATCATAAGGCTGTTTAAGAGGCCGCCGCACCATATCCCGGCGAAGAAAAACATGGGTGGAAGTGAAGAGTTCAGGATGGATAAATGTAGGGCGTTTGCCATGATTTCGAGGTGGTTGTGGTCGAAGAGATTGCATCTGTGATTTCAATTTTGCAACAAAATCTGCACCACTACCCTCAGTTGGTGAAGAAACAAAAAATTCTCCAGGTAACCGCACAGAGCATCCAAAAACTAACTCTGCTGGAGTACATTTTAAATCTTTGAGAGATGAACGAAGGCCCAGGAAAACTAGTGGAAGTACCTATGTCCAACGATCAGTGCCGTAGCATTTTATAGCACTTTTTAGAGGACGATGGAGCTGTTCTACCATGCCATTGGCTTGAGGATGATAAGCAGTGGTTCTGCACCGTTCAATGCCCAGCATCTTAGTAAGAGAAGAGAACAGAGAAGCCTCGAACTGACGACCTTGGTCAGTCGTTACTCTCAAAGGGACACCAAAACGAGATACCCAGCAGGAAAAGAAGGCCTCTGCTACTGTTTCGGCAGTGATATCTTTTAGAGGCTGAGCTTCTGGCCACCTCGAGAACCGATCAACCATGGTCAGGCAATATGAGTACCCATTTGATGGAGAAAGGGGTCCAATAAGATCCAGGTGAACATGTTCAAACCGCTGAAAAGGCTCACGAAATGAAGAAAGAGGTGCCTTGGTATGGCGCTGGATTTTTGACTTTTGGAAAGGTAAACAACTCCTGACCCACCTGGCTATGTCTTTCGAAATAGAAGGCCACACAAAACGTTGTTTTATCAAATGAGCTGTTCGACGAGTGCCTGGGTGAGAAAAGTTATGAATTGCGGAGAAGACACTATGGCGGTGCTCTTTAGGGATATAAGGGCGTGCAGTTCCAGTGGACAGGTCACACATCAGGAAAATTTCAGAGTCAGGAAGAGGAACCTTCTTGAGAACAAGAGAAGAATCTAGCAAGGAGGCTAGTTCTGTATCCCTCGACTGGGCCTCTGCAATAGCAGCGTAATCGATCCGTGACGGTGCATGAATGGCTGATATTCGTGACATGGCATCAGCTACGATATTTTTGGAGCCTTGTATGTGCCGGATTTGGGTGGTGAACTGTGAAATGAAGTCAAGATGGCGAATTTGCCGAGGAGAACACTTGTCGTTCTTCTGGCGAAAAGCAAAAGTGAGTGGCTTGTGGTCGGTATAGGCAATGAACCCCCTTGCTTCCAACATGTGACGAAAGTGCCGGATGGAGGAGTAAAGAGCAAGGAGCTCACGATCATAAGCACTATATTTACTTTCCGCTGGTGTCAATTTCCTTGAGAAGAAACCCAAAGGCTGCAGTTCCTCATCCACAATTTGATGCAAGGCCCCACCGATTGCATAATCAGAGGCATCGACGTGCAGAGCTAGAGAAGAGGAAGGCGAAGGATGAGCAAGGAGCGTAACATTCGCCAGCGCTTGTTTGCACTGACAAAATGCCTCAATTGCGTCAGGAGTCCAGACGAGTTTCCTGGAATCTTTCTTTCCTTTGGTTCCTTTCAAAAAATTGTGTAAGAGGTACTGCTGATTTGCGGCATGTGGCAAAAACCGTCGGTAAAAATTCACCAACCCAAGAAATTTTCGCAATGATGACACAGTGTCGGGTTGTTTGTATTCTAGTACAGCATTCACTTTCTCGGGGAGAGGTTTGATTCCTTCAGGGGTAATGAGGTGCCCAAGGAAGGTTAATTCTCTTACACCAAAAACACATTTTGAAACATTTAATTTTAGGCCATATGTACTAAGACGTTGAAAAATGGTGCGAAGGTGCTCTTTGTGCTCTTCTGCATCATTGGAGAAACACAAAATATCATCTAAATACACATAGCAGAATGGGAGACCTCTGAGAACCTCATGCATAAAGCGCATGAAGGTTTGTGGGGCATTCGTGAGACCGAAACAGAGTCGGGTATATTCATATAAGCCCCAAGGCGTCGTCACTGCTGTTTTCGGAATATCAGGTTCAGCAATGGGAATTTGGTGAAATGCCTTAAAAATATCCACTTTTGAAAAAAATTTCTTACCATGCAAGGCCTGTGCAAAATCTTGTAAATAAGGGATTGGATAACTATCAAGCTCTGTAACAGCGTTGAGCTACCGGTAATCACCCACAGGACGCACCGTTGAATCTTGCTTTGGCACAACGTGTAGCGGTGAACTCCAAGGACTCTTAGAGGGTCTGATGATACCGTGAGCTAAGAGAAACTGGAACTCTGTTTTCACAGCGTCGTGCAGCTTCGGATGGAGACGTCTGGGCTTGGCAGTGACAGGTGGCCCACGGGTCACAATGTGGTGCACGGTATTGTGCTGAGCAGAAGCGCCAAGCTTTGTAGGATTGGTTATATCGGGAAACTCGGAAAGTACCTTGCTGAAGTCCACCAATTCACAAACTGTTAAAATTGAGGGCTGAGAAACCCTTGCACGAGAAGCGGCTGTATGGAGAGTTGTCTCGGGGTTGATGAGCCGTCGTTTCTTTAAGTCGATCAATAAATTAAAATGCTTCAAAAAGTCTGCACCGATGATAGCAGAGGTCACATCAGCCACCACAAATGACCACATGAATGGTTGACGTAACCCAATGTCGATCTGACGATTAACAAAGCCATATGCAGGAATTTTAGAGTTGTTGGCGGCAAAAAGGGCAAAGTCCGCGCATGCAGGCTTGGGAGAATTTCGAGTACGAGGAAGCACCGAAATATCGCTGCCCGAGTCGATGAGGAATTTTTGGCCAGTTCTACGATCAAACACAAACAGACGGCTGGTCTTAGGAAATGGCTCCGCCATGCCAGCTACAGCAGAGCTTGAACATTTTTTTGCTCATAAGCGCATGGTATGAAACATTTGTGCGCACGATCGCCAAAACGTCGATGATAATAACAGAAATCTCTATCCCTGGATTTCGACCTACCTTGGCTTCTTTGGCTACTGAATTTGCTGGCGGTGGGATTCCGATGATATTGGCGACTTCTTGACAACTCTGCTACTTGTCGGGACAGCTCCTCTATTCTCCGGAGGAGGAATTCATTAGCAACGGAAGGTCCGGATGTCGGCTGCACAAAATCTGCGGACACACTTGAGGTAGCACAAATTGAAGCAGGCAGGACAACCTCAGCCACCCTGTCGGCAATCAACGCCAACTTGTCCAACGGCTCACGGCCAACTTGTCCAACGGAGGCAGACAGCACGGTTTGAATTTGGGCTGGCATTCGCTGCAACCACAGCTTCTGAAGAAATTCATCGGAAATCTGTGTTCCCGCGACGTCCTTCATCTTTCGCAGAAGTTGGCTCGGACACTCGTCGCCAAGTTGTAGGTCTGTGAGCAGTTTCTGCAGCTTTTTGTTTTCAGAATCCTCAAACTCTGAGATCAAGCGATCGCACAGTGTCTTATACTTCTCAGTTGGCGGCGGCTTCACTACAATGTCTGACACGAGTGTAAAGACTTCCGCGTCGATGTTGGCGACGAGAGCGGAGTATTTGGTGTCATCCTTGGTGATATCGCTGTAGGAAAAAGCGTTGTCGCACTGCGCGATCCATAGCCTGACGTTGGTCCGCCAAAACGGGGGCAGGCGCAAAGCAACACGCGCTACCTACTGTTGTCCTTCAAGAAGGAGAGACATTTTCAGTAACAAGAATAAAAAGAAAAATCTGGAGTGAGCGAATAAATAACAATGCCACTGGCGGTAATCTTTTCAACTGTACGTAGAGAGAAATGGCGCGGATGAGAAAGTTCACAGTCCAGAAATCCGACTACATCGGAGAAAACGTCCTTTGGTCACCACTTTAGCGCGTCGGTACGCAATGCAGGAATAATTCATATATTAGAAAAATACTATTTATTTACACGGACAAAACTATATACAATAAGAAATAAGACAGGTCATATTACGCCAACATCAAGTATGACTCCGGAGATTCGACTAAAAAATCAAGTAACAACTCGAGTTGAGTTGAACAGATTCAGACTGTTGGTTGCAGCTAAGGTTGCAAGGCTGATGCACAGCCGCTGCAGCATTCTGCCCTCTACAGAAGAGAAATTATTGATGCCAAGCTTAAATCTTGGAAAACTTTCTGTGCCTCTTGTAAAAATGCATTTGCCCTTCCTTATTGCATAGCTTTTAAAACCACTAAATAAAATTTTTCTCATAACACCTGCTCTGATTTTCTTTCAAACGCAGATAATATTGAAAATATTACAAATTCTATATTTAATTGTAAAACAAATTATTTTCCGGATAACTTTTATGCTTTTCCTTCTTCTTCTAAACCTCAAGATAGCATTATAATCTCTCTTCCCTTCTCTGAAGAACTTATCCATAATGTCATCTTTTCTTTTTCAACTAAAAAGGCTTCAAGGCCAGACTGCATAGATTTCAATATCATTCGTTTCATAATGAAACATTTCCCAAAATTCTTATTTTATATTTTCAATCAATGTTACATCTTCAATATCTTTCCTCCCTCATTTAACTCTTCAAATGTTATATATATTCCTAAACCTAATAAGGACTTAACTAATCCAGAAAACTACAGACCTATATCTTTGATCAACTGTCTCGGTAAAGTCCTAGAAAAATTAATGGCATCAAAGATTACTCATAATGTCGTTTCACACAGTTATTTCTCTCCTAATCAATTTGGCTTCATCCCAGCAAAATCTACAGCCGATGCTCTTCATTATTTATTTTAAAAAATTACGTACTTTTGTAGAAATAAATACTATATCACCCTTATATCTTTGGACATCAAAGGAGCTTTTAACACTATAGATTACTTTTCTCTCCTCACTGAATTAAACAAGTTTGACTTAGACCCTACTTATGTTTCTTTAATCTTTCAATCAATCATCAATCGCTCCTTCTCTATAATTTCTCCTGGTTTTAAAGATTTCTATACTCTTCTCAAAGTTTGTCCTCAGGGCTCATGCCTTAGCCCTCTATTATGGAATATTCTTATTAATTCTCTTTTAAATCTAGATTTCCCTGAAAATGTGCATGTCCAAGCTTACGCTGATGATATTATAATTTTAATTCCAGGTCATTCCCGCAATTATATTGAAAATATTGCAAACTTTACTCTAAGCTTAATTGCATCTTGGGCTGACACTTATAATCTCTCTTTTACCACAGAAAAAACAATTGCCACTAACATAGGAAAACAACTTAATACTTGTCATATCATAAGAAATCAAGCAAAAAACTTCAAAAGAAATCCTTTTATATACTTCAAAAAAATTTAACACTGATAAAACTCTGAAATACTTAGGTATAATATTTGACTCTACTCTTAATTTCATCCCTCATATTACCTATTTGGAAACTAAAGCTCACAAACTACAACAATGTTTCTCCAGAATTTCTAACTTCAAAGGTAAAATCAAATCAGAAAATCTAAAATTTCTTTATCAACGAGTCATAATTAAATCCATCGACTATGCATCAGGCTTCTGGTTTCCTTCAGTTCCTCGCTCTTCCTACAAAAAATTTTCTCAAATTCAGCGCCCTTTTCTTCTCCAAATCTCGGGCTGCTATAAAACTACTTCCAATGAAGCCTTACAAATTCTTACTGGTCTTCCTCCTTTAACAATAACTCTTCAGAGTCAAAAAATGATTTATAATTTTAATGTTCTTTCTCTTCCAATTTTGATAATTCTCTTTATCTTCCTTCTCACTACGGAAAAAGAAACTTTTAATCAACAAATTACGACTGTACGCTCTCCTCATTTATTTTCCCCTTTTCCTCCAATACTAAGATTACTAATAATAACATGTTTATTTATACAGATGGTTCTAAAACTGATTTCGGAACTTCTTGTGCTTTTGTTGTATTTTATAATAATGACATTTTATTCAGCGACTCACGTACCTTAACTCATCATACTATTTTCCAAGCAGAATTACATGCAATTCATATAGCTGCACTCTGGATAAAAACTAATAAACATCTTTTTCTGCAGATAAAGAAATATCTAATAATCAGGGATAGCCTGTCAGCCATCTTTTCACTTCTGTCTTATAAACCTCAAACTATCCAACGTAAATTAACACAAGACCTGCTAATTTCTATACATAACTATATAAATCTTAGTTGGATAAAGGGTCACTCTAATGTTATTGGAAATGAATGTGCAGACCTAATAGCAAAAAACGCAATTTCATCCACTCAAAATTGTTTCATTCCTTTACCATATTCTCATTTTAAACATCTTATACTTAGCGATATACTTTTAAACTGGCAACTGCATTGGAATGACTCTATCAAAGGCAGATGGACCTATTCCATTATACCTACAGTTTCTTCCACCAAATTAATATCATCACATCTCAATCGAGCTTTAACAAATCATGGTCTATTTTACACTTACTTCCACGAACGAGGACTACTTACTTCACCAAATTGTAGTTGTGGAGAAATTGGATCTTTGCGACATCTTTTCTTCGAATGTAATTTTACTATTAAATTTCACTTTCCCCATACTTCTCCACTCCTCCGAAATAATTGGAAACAATTACTCGTTATAGATAAAAAAGTTATTTCCCAAATGTCTAAACTAATACAATTTCTTCATGAAAATAGACATTTATTTTTCCCATCATTAACTTAATTACAATATATTCTCATCTTACATACTAGATTTTTTGTGTTGCATTTTTATTTTTATCATTTGTGTTATTATTTGAATACATTATTTCGTTATATTATTTTGCATATTTTGTAAATTTTGTAATTACTGTATTAAGATATATAATATCAGCTTATTATTATTCTATGATAAAAATTCAACGTTAAGGGAATAAGAAATAATGTTATTTTTAATTCTTACGTGTTCAAAACGTAAAATATATATATTTTATAAATGAAAAGTGAAAAGAAGAAAATTTATGTTCAAAATGTAAAATATATATTGTTTATAAGTGAAATGTGAAAAGAAGCAAAATTGTAAAAGAAGAAAATCTGTGTTTGTAAATATTTATATTTTTGTCATGAAGGAAAGTCAATTTATTGTGAAAAAGATTTGTAAATATTCAAAATTGTTATAATAGTCTTGTTTCCAAATGTAAATACTTTTGTTGTGTTTAAATAAATTCCCCCGCGATTCTACAGGCCCCAACTGAGGCTGTTGTGTAGTTGGGTAGTAGAGCCTCCTCCGCAACGTCATGAAAAGCACTTGCATGCACTCAGGTTGCGGAGGTAGGAGCAACTGTCCCTATCTGCTATCTAGCGAAACTATAGCGAAAGGAACCGGCTTGGGAAATATCAGCGGGAAGAGAAGATCCTGTTGAGCTTGACTCTAGTCTGACTCTGAAAAGACATAAGAGGTGTAGTATAAGTGGGAGGTCGCTCGCGGCCGACAGTTGTTGTTTTAATTACAGGAAACCAACCGAAGGCCATCCACTTCAGAAGGGACTAGTAGTCAGAAGAGTCGGTGCTTCAGTTTCAGCTCCTTCCAGTCAGAGATCTTTAAAAAAAATCTAATGCTTGCGGATTATTTTGTTGCTTATGGCAAAGTCGTATCGAAGGAACTCGGCGAAATGAGTCTTGGGCAAAGACAATGCGGAGAATGGAGACAATCACTCTATTTAAAGGACGAACAAATCAATGAAGTTCAAATAGTGATGTGATAGTGAGAAACATTTAGACCATAGGCTCTCGACGTGGGCGATAACGCCCCCTTGTGGGCATTTGAGACTTTCAGGGGGACAGTAAAAGACCCAGAGAAAATTAGGGGGCGTTGAGATGACACGGAGGGGCGTGGGCAGATTAATTAAATATAGTTTAAAATAGACTAAACACGCTAATTATGTACTAACAAAAGTATTATTTTTGTGGTCGATTGTTCAACGATTTCTGATAGCATGCACATCTTCATATTTAGCTAAACGTGGCTATAGTGCTGAAGCAACATTGGTAACCAAAAGGCAAAAAGAGAGATCGTCTCCATATTGCTGAGCGCGGCGACTTACGATTGTTTTTAAGTAAAATCGGGCCTGATATTAGCAAACTCCTTAAAATGCATCAAATTCAACCTTCTCATTAGTTAAGTTACGAATTCGATGTCTGAAAATTTTAATAAAAATACTTTTCAATATATTTAAGTTTGCGTTTTGATTGCTCTCATTAAAATATTATTCCTTAAAAACAGAAATAGGATAGAGTCATATCCTATCTACGAATAAAATGTATAATATTACACATTTAAAAATATATTCGTGAGAATAGCTATTTCAGATTTGCAAGTAAACAAGAAGTTCCGTCTAGAACTATACGAGCCTACTTTCCCGTATACACCGAATTCAAATTTATAATCTAGCTATCTCTCTCTCTGTCTTTCTCGTTTAGCTTTAATTCTTAATTGCTTCAAATATACCTTTTACAACGGTTAATACATATTCATTCAATCATTATTCATTAAGTCATTCATGTACTTTATTCACTCATTTATTCATTCATTCTTTTGCTTATTCATTTAATCATTCATTAATTAATAAATATACTTGAAAATCCGGATCAAAAAATTTCATAAGAAAATAGGCTCGTTAGTTCTGGATGAACTTTCTATTTGTACATGTTCTACGTCATAAGAGCTTTCCGATAAAGTTTGTTCCAAGCAAATCGGTCCGTTAGATCAGAAATTATATAGGATTGAAATTTCCCCGTAGGCGGTATGTTAAATTTTTTTGAACTGTTCAAAAATTGTTCAAATCAATATTTCACGCCAAGAACTTCTTCCAGTGAGCTTGTTCATGGGAACTTGGATCTTGTACCCAGATTTTACATAATTTGCTTCATTTTCACCTATAGGCGCTAATGTTAAAATTTTTGAACTGTTCAAATCAAAAAGTAAAATATGGAAATGAGATGTCCTCGCCGAGATCTTTCGAATGCAAAAAGAATTTTTTCAATCGGGCAATTCGTTCAAAAGTTATTAGGGGGGGACAGACCGACCGACAGACAGACCGACAGACAGACAGACCGACCGACACACTTTTTCCCCATCTCAAAACCCTACTTTCAAATTTTTTATTTTTCAATCTTTATTTAATTACTTTACTTTTTTTTGACTTTTCTTTATTTTTAACGATATTTTTACGATACATTAAGCCTTCTTTCATGCTTTATTATTATTTTTTTTTACTTTTACGGGAAAGTAGGCTAAAAAGGGGGGCTTTTGAAAAAAAAAAAATATTCTCAAAGTGGGCGGTGGGCAAAAAAAGGTTAAGAACCTATGATTTAGACCTTCGGGCTTCCTAGCTTTGGAATTCTTATAGCAATGGATATGCCCCTTCTCAGGGGCACTTTTTATTTAAAATAAAATTTTTATACAGTAAATTTTATTTCGTTTCACGTCCTTTAACATACCTACACACACAAAATAAAAATAGGCGCAGTACAAGTAAATTTTTGAAATTATTAAGAATAAAATTCTAAAATTTAAAAATGTTCCTAGAAGCTCGAAGAAACTAATTGAGGGTTATGGTGCAAGAACCGGGTATGTCCAAAAATTCAAATTTTTCAGGAGAACGAAATCAAAGTTGGGAAAACCCCATGTAAGTCCACCATAAGGGTTTTAAATAAACAACAAACATGAATGATGTTGAACGGTTTAATAATTTGAACTCTGAAAGAAACATAAATACTATTGAGCTGTTTAAATTATTTTGTAAATTATTATTATTGTAAGTCTCAAATAAAGCAGACACGGAAGGTATTTTATTCTCCGAAGCACGCTTCATCATCAGTCTAGGAATCATCATTTTCACTATCACCAGAAGAATTAATATTTCTATAAAAATCAAAACTCAGATAAGGGCAAATATTTTTCAGCTATCTTCATAATGTTTCTCACTTTGGCCTCCTTTAGCTTCAAGTTTTGTTCATATAATGGGTACGTTTTGGAACTAGGGAAGAGACGGAATAGCACTGGATTTTCTCTTTATATTACTTTTAATGGATCCTAGAGCTGAAGCATTTTTTGATGCAGTAACTCCGCTCAGAAAAGACGTTTCGAACACCAGTATTCTGTACTTACTGATCATGAACTTCTCACCGCTCTTTAACTGGAGCAAAAGGATTTTTGAAATAGTTGTTGTCAAAAAAAAAGCTTAAAATCCACAAAATCCTCTCTTTTTACGGGTGAAACAACAAAATTTCGAGAAGTTTTATTTATTATAGAGTTCCAATCGCTTGGCAATTGCAAACGTTTTATTTTTCGTTTTTCTTTTTCCACCAAACCAAATGATCTGTCACAGGGCATGAAACTGTGTCCAGGTTCAGGGTATCTATGCACTATTTTTTCGAATTTATTTAAACACACCAGCGAGTGGTAAAACAAAGTTAAAAGAATATTCTTGATTTGGGAAGCGCAGTTGTCACTGAATATATACAAATTTTTAACGCCAACTTATAAATGAGTAGATAGAATCGAATAAAGGCAGGTAATAACTTCATTTTGCGATTTTCTTCCACTGATTTCATCATAAGTATAAAAGAAACTTTCCTGTGCTGCCGACGAAACGCAAAATGGGTACACCCACATCTGCCGCATATAAAACAAATCTCCTGAAGGAACCACGGGTACTGGCAAGTTTTGTTGAAAATCAAAACAAATCATTTCAGTTCCTGGATCCGTTTTCGAATCCTCTATTTTTTGCTTCCTTTCCTTATAAAGCACTTCAGCCTTTGCTTGATGCAAATTTCGTTGGACAACCAGTTCATTTTTATCACTTTGACAAGCCGATTCAATCTTCTTGGAGAACTCGTCGCACTTTTGGCACGTATCGGACCTCGGTTGATCAAATGACAAGTTATATTTCTGATTGAAGTATCTGAAAAAAAAAAAGTCATAGCTAACGAGAGGTTTGGACAGAACACCACTGTTAATTTTCTGTAAATGTTGTGGTTCGCACTTTTCTAAGTACAATGAATGCATTTTTCTTATATTCAGATCTGGGCTCAAATACTTGCGGTTACTGTTATCCTTTCGGCTATAGTGTGAGGTTTCGGGTGGGAAAACTATTGATGTGATCATCTATCAGCTTGATTATTTCTGGGGAAATTCTGTTTGGGCGATTTGAGCGCTTACCTCTGAGGTCTTTGGGACTGGTGATGTTGTTTTTCAAATGGGTAGTCAAGCGCTCAACCCTAGACTTGGATATTCCATGTAAAGAGCAAAAGGCAGCCTTGCAAACGTCGTGCTCTTCAAGCTGAGTTTTTATTTTATATTTGAATGTGGCTTCTTTGCGATTTTTTTCATTGGTCCGGGGTCGATGTCTTTCGACAGGCTTTGCAGATATTAATCCACATAAATACTGATCTTGTCGTTCTTTGTCCGCGATTAAATTAAAGGAGTGAAGAATAAAGTCGCGTTGTACTGTACTAATCAGGTGAAAACATTTTATTTTGCAAGAGCATGGCTCACCAGTTTGCCGGGTAGTAACAAACTTATTAGATAAGTTGAAATAGGACTCACCCTTTGCCTTTTTCAGTTTATTTACATTCCTCTTCCACTCCGTTGGCTTTGAAACGCGTATTTTGCCCTTGATAAGCGGTTGTGTCACTTCATTGTCTTCGGAGCTGTCAGCACTATCCATCAAGAACTTGCAGCACTACCTATATACACTGTTCCCAATCACAAAACACTCGTGGCAAAACTCAGACGTTCAAAAATAGTCCAACTAGATTGTGTTCAGGTGAACATTGATCCTATAATATTCCGAAGTAAACGCTAAACAGTAGTTGTTTTTGTTATCACTCGCACCCACTGAACTGAGGAGACCAAACTAACCTGTTACCTTGTAACCTTACGCCGCTGACGAAAATGTCATGAGGTATTGCATCGCCACTGAAAGCAATTTGGAGCAAAAACCGAGTAAGTCCTGGACTTGCCTTGTTCTTCCACCCAAAGATGGAAAACGTTCATTCAACATTGCTGTCAAAAACTAGGTAAGTCCGGACATACCTGGTGTTTGCAGCAGCGGAAGAAAGAGTTCCTATTGGCAAACGTTGTTGCCTTTCACCACTATTTGTCACACAAAAGGGGAACGACCTCACTTACATGCCTGCTTCTTGCACCAATCGAAACATCCTCATTCAATGTAAGGATAAACACTAAAAAACTATTTTTGAAAAATTTGGACTTACCCGATTCTTGCACCATGACCCTTAATTGCTATCTACAAGTTAAATTTGATTTAGTAGTACCTATCTTTCGTGTGTAATTTATTGGCAATAACAGACGAACACACATTAGAGCTTCAGTTTTATTCTCAAGAGTATTTTGAAAGACTAAATTTAGTATGTTGCTACGTGACAGCATGCAGCATTTAAAAAGTTAAAGGCACACAGCTGCGAGGAAAAAAAAATAACACGTGTTTCGTTGCAACAGCTAACTCCTTTTTCAGTGCATAGCAGTGGAAAATAATTAATTGCCAGAAATCTGTAATTTTCGCCTATGACTTCATTTTTTACATTGGAAATTATGGATCATATCATTGCTTGAAAAGAATAGACACAACTCAAAAAAGCAACTTTTTCAGGAGACCAGTTTTTAAATTGTTGTGATACGTAATTTATTGTTGTTTCATTCATAACAATTCCTAATTATTGTAATGCCCCTTAAAATGGTTAATACTATTCATTTTGTTTATTTCATGCAGTTTTTGTGCTAGCGTTTTAGGGTTTCTAGAAATTTTAATCAAACGTAAGAAACTTTGAGTTGTCTCTCTTTCGAATAAAAATAACAATTTTTCTGAAACAACAATTTGAGGAATAATGTAATAACCCTGAAAAGGTCTTTAAAAAAATTGTAACATTAAAATCAATACAGACACAACTCCAAATATGTCTCTATTGTCCATAATAAAATTTTATGAAAAAACAGCAATACAGACACAACAGCAATACAGACACAACACAAAATGGGTCTCTATTGCTCTATAAGGGACTATATCACTTAGGACCTAATCGGACCCTGATTTTAGTTTTTAAATAATTATATTTAAATGTTTTGTATTTCATTCTAAAAATACTTTTAATAGTAAGACTTTTAAAACTGTTTTTTAGCTGCAACTTTTAAGTTATTTTCTATGTGCAGTAGAGCCTCGGTTATCCGAGCCCCGACTAACCGAGTTCCGGATTAACCGAGGTGCATTTGACCTTGAAAAAACTTTTTTTTGGCAGCCGTGTACATGTAAAACTAGATATTTGTATGTATGTAATGTCATTTCCTAATATGTACGGTAAATGTCTTTTTTTTTTTTTTAAACTTTGACGACATTTTCATTCATTTCAACCCATGTTTCCCTCCCGATTTGGACAGAGTCCGTGTTATCCGAGTTTTCGATTATCCGAGATTACACTGTAAAAAAAAAAAATTCTCCTGAAAATAATGGAAAAAGTACGGCAGCAGAGTTGCCGGAAATATTCCGTTTCTGATAATAGTTTTCCGAGATTTGACAGCAGTTCCATTTATTTTTTCTCCGTTAATCCAAATCAGGTTGTGAAAATACAGCAACCGTAAAACGGAAAAATTCCGTTCTCGTATTTTCAGGACGTGATATTTCCGTTTTTGGAAGGAAAAACCATGTATTGAAGCATTACGGAAATCTTCCGTTAAAATCAGTCAAAAAAACTCTAAAAACTCAGGGTTTTTTTTAACATTGTACCTTTGATCCTCATTAGCTCGTATAATCGAGGCTCTACTGTACATTTACTTGATTAGTTTATTACAAAAGATTTACTCAACTTCCCAAAATCTTTCATCACTATTCAGAGAAAATTTTTCTTAATAGAATTATTATTATAAGGGACATATAATTCCTAAATAATGTACGTACATTGACAATGAGAATGGAATTTTATTTCGTAATATCAATGATGTTTATAAAGTTTTATAAGGCCGTGGTAGCCTAGTGGTTAGGATGTCGGACTTCCAACCGGAAGATTGGGTGTTCGATACCCGACCCGCTGAAGACCCGCCATGTATACTTCGGGATACGTGCATGTAAAATCCGTGGACCCTGAAGTCCCGAGGCAGTATCGGAGGGTGGAGGATTTCCCTCCCCTTCACTCTTGGGTCAAAAGAGGAATGTAGCGTATTTGTGGAGACGCTATCTGGTGTCTAATGAGCCAAGTCGTACTTCCACCGTTGTGGTGCTCATCTATAAACGGAAGGTGCTCTTTACTGCCTTAATTCCTGGTCGCTCTGCGAAGGGAAGCTTAGATACCCAAGTGGCATTAGAAACAACAACAACCATGTTTTATATCTAATTAAGAAAAGGGAATATTCTCGATTGTTCTCCGAATTTCAGCTTGAGGAGATTATTCTCTGAATATTCTTCTCGACTTACATCTAAAGTCTTTACCTTTGTATCCAATTACTTTGCAGTTGAACAATAAAGTTGATATTTTTGATATGCTTTCTTATTTAAAAATAAGAAACACACAGTTATTTTTTTATTTTTAGAGTATAAACTGAATAATATTTTACGCCCTTTTTCGTTTTTCGGACTATTAGAGACGTGTTTTGCATCGGACTTCGCTTGGAAATCAAAGGAACCCGAAAATTTATTCTCCAATCATGATTCTCTCCCGACTTAATGGAATTTTACCGAGCTCGAAACACCCATTATGAGCGATCTGAAAAATGTTCCGACAACCACTCTCCCAAATTCCTTTGCGATCCTTATCACATTAATGCATCCAAAAAAGCACTTTAAATAACAAAAAAAAAAACTAAGAGAACTATGTGGTAAATCGAACACTCAATATTTCATCGGGATGGACAGGTTAAATGTCCCAGGCCGGATAAAAAGTGGTGCGAAAGGGGCTCTCCCGATGAGTTCCATTTTCGAATTCGTGGCGATCTCTCGTGTGACCGAGTTGCGGCGATGGCGTCACCTAGCGATGAGACGGAGAGGAAATGGAAGAGGGCTTTCTCGCAGATCCGAGGGAGTCAGTTGCTCGGGAGTGTCGACCAAGAAACCATGGCCGGAGAAAAGAGATGGCTGCCCCTGGAGTCCAATCCCGAAGTAAGATCCAATTTCCCGACTCGATCGAAGTTCTCCAGACTCGGGGTCGCAAAATTCCTGCATGTTTCGCGAAGGAATCGCTATTTCTCTCGGAATCAACTACCTGTTGCTATTCAAATATACTAGTTTTTGTATAGATATGATCAGCTGTTTCGGTATACGTACCAGTAATTTTCATTTTTAAGCATTTTTTGCGTTAAATACTAGATATACAGAACTTACATAGATATGTATCAGTTGTTTCAGTATACGTACCCGTAATTTTCATTTTTAAACATTTTTGCTCCAGCACCAGATATACAGTAATCTCTCGCCTTTACGTATACAGTAGTTCCTAGATAGATAAAATTACCGTTACGTATATCGAAATAGCTTAATTATTAAGCTTTTTTACGTCAAATACTAGCTATCCATTAATCTCTCACTTAAACGTCACTTATACAGTAGTTCTTGCATAGATATGTATTAACTATTTTGGTATACATACCCGTAATTTTCATTTTTAAGCATTTTTGCATCAACACCAGATATACAGTAATCTCTCACTTATACGTTATTTATACACTAGTTCTTATATAGATATGTATCAGCTGTTTCGGTATACGTACCGGTAATTTTCATTTTAAAACATTTTTGCTTCTAATACTAGATATACAGTAATCTCTCATTTATACGGCACTTATAACAGTAGTTCTTACATTGATATGTATCAACTGTTTCGGTATACGTACCCGTAATTTTCATTTTTAAGCATTTTTGCGTCAAATACTACATGTGCAGTATCTCTCACTTATACGTCACTTCTCACATGCGTCTCTCTTCTCATATGCGTCTCTCTCGGCTGCTGTACGTCGATTTTCAAAAATCTCGGTTAAGAGTAGATAAAAATTAATATTATTAACCTTCCAGCGGGCTCGCGTATTTGAGAAATACCTAGTGAATAATTTCGTTTTATAGCTTTACGCCAACTAACGTTAAGAACTTCTGACTTTAGTGGGTGTCTTTTTCAGTAGGTACCTGCTTTTTTTTTTTTTTTTTTGCATTATCGCTATTTATTAACATGAAACACATTATTAGTACGCTAATTTTAACATTCCAGCGGGCGCGCGTATACGAGGGGTACCTCTCAGGTTCGCGCGGCGGCCGCTGGAAGGTTAAACTGTCAGTTATGTGTTAGTTATAGGAGTATCTCAATTATTCGTCGGCAAAAATTTTACTCTGTACCTTTTTTTTTTTTCAAAAATTCTGAGATATTAGTTTTAATGCATGAACTTTTGAATGAGATAAAAAGTATTATTATAAATAATGTGAAAAAAAAATCCCGGTTGATATGCTTCAAAAAATTATGAATTTTGTAAGTCATGTAAATTTTATTTTAACATTCCTGTTAAGATCTTTTTTACTCGCCAATGAATCCATTAAAAAGAAGCTACTATTATGTACCTAGAAATCGAATTTTTCGAGATTCAGGGTCGCAAACTTTCCTCATGTTTCGCGAGAGATTTTCGTTTTTCCTCGGAATTAAACAATGACCTGTTGATAATAGATTGTAGTTCTTGCATAACTAAGTATCAGCTGTTTCGTTATGCATACTCATAATTGTTACATTTTACATCACACGTTAAATATGTTGAGCCTAACAATAAAAAAACTTGCAGAGAATGATTTAGAAAATAATAGGGTGGAGTGGGAAAAATGTTTTTTCAATAATCAAATACAATAGCTACTATTTGCTGGGTTTTTCATTGAATAAGAGAAATAGCTAATTTCAGAATTTTTGCAATATATTTCAAGGGTCCGTATTACACCAAAATGTTGAATGCAAGAAATAAAAGCATTTCAATTTTAATTATAATGCGTTCTTATATCGCCGTTCCGGAAGAACAATGACGTAAATGCAAAACCTTCAATTTCACAGGAGAGTAAAAAAAAAACGATTTGCAGTTGTATAAAACGTATAATTGAAAAGGGTGCAAGTGAGAAAATAATGGTATATTGAGAGTAACTATGTTGGATATATACTTTACTTTCATTTACCAGGGATTAGGATTTAATAGACCTAATTTCAACCACTACGGGCAGTTACGTCATTGTTTCTCGAAAAATTGTTCGTTGTTCTAGAAGACACTAACTGCGGTTTTACAGCTACGTCCATGTTCCCCTGTGTAAGGAATGTATTTCTGATATTGTCTATGAAATTATGCATTTGACCCATTTTTGCCGTTTCGTCATTGTTCTTCCGGAACGACAATATGTCACTTTCAAGATCAAACAGTTGCCAAAATTTGAGTTTAAGTTCTTTGAGGAATGCAAAATTTTAATGTTATCAGAAAATGTTGTAGACCTACTACAATATATCGGAAAGAAACAAAAACTTGGCGCTAATGGAAGCTCGTTTTCCTCGCCCCGCAGTGCAGTTGTCGTTGTGCGTTCGATTCTCGTTGGGTCGTCCTAAAAGAATTCGTTTTGTGGGTCAGGACAAAATATTTTCTGATCTCATTCAATTTTTGCACTGCCTTCAAAGAGCATTTAACTCGTATTTATCTTAATAATTCGAATAATGTTAATAAAAAATGTTCAAAGTGGTTTTTTTATTTTTTATTTTTTTTAACTTTTAATTTCAAAATTTGTTTAAGCAATAAAAATAGAAAAAAAAAAACATCTCGTTTTCTAAATTTTATATCATCCTGAAACTGATTTACAAAAAAAACAATAATATGTTAGATTGTTCTAGGGGAATAAATAGAACGGGAGTTACTGCCAAGAATGTTAACCTTTACTTTTTATCTACTGCATAATGATCTGCAACGTTTTTTTTTTCTTTGAATAGCTTTTTTTTTTGGGGGGGGGGGGAGAGGGGAGAGCAACTACACTAAAAATTCATGTAGCTGAATTTAGAAAATTGAAGGAAAGAAAAAATAAATAAATATAGCATATTTTCAAATTATCAGTATTTTTTTTTTTATTATTAAGAGAGAAGAGAAAAAAATAGTGACCGACTGACTAAAGTTTTAACTTAACGATAATCACACTCAAAGAAGTCAATCACACTCAAAAGAAGTATAATTTAGAGATATGGACCCTATGGTTACATTATGGAGAACTGAATTTTGCCGTTCTATGAAATTATCCTCCCTAGACGCAATTATTTACCCTCTTTATGGTTTGGATACCTTTTTGGGACACTGGTATTTAGATAAATAAAATACTCAGTCTACGGAAACTTAATTCATCCCAGCTGATAAATACCACAGAGTAATTCAACTGTGAAATCAACTACATACACTGTTCACTAAAAATATCTGATCAAATCGTTTTCTTAATTCCTAACTAACACATTTTTAAAAATAAGAGAAGTAATTCGTGAATATTACCATTCTCCGGAGCAAAAATCTGAAAATTTGAGCAATCTGAATAAAACTGCAAGTTCGAAACACAGAATCCGTTCCAAAGCTTTCGTTTTTAGCCTGCTTTCCCGTAAAAGTAAAAAAAATAATAATAAAGCATGAAAGAAGGCTTAATGTATTGTGAAAACATCGTTAGAAATCAAGAAAAGTCAAAAATAAATTAAGTAATTAAATAAAGATTGAAAAATAAAGAAATTGAAAGTAGGGTTTTGAGATGGGGAAAAAGTGTGTCTGTCGGTCTGTCTGTCTGTCTGTCTGTCTGTCTGTCCCCCCCCACTAATAACTTTTGAACGAATTGTCCGATTCAAAAAAATCTTTTTGCATTCAAAAGATCTCGGCGAAGAAATCTCATTTCCATATTTTACTTTTTGATTTGAACAACTTTTTGTTAAATTTTGAACAGTTCAAAAAAATTTAAAATTAGCGCCTATGGGCGAAAATGAAGCAAATTATGTAAACTCTGGGTACGAGATCCATGTTCCAATGAACAAGCTCACTGAAAGAATCTCTTGGCGTGAAATATCAATTTGAACAGTTTTTGTTCCTTTTTGAACAGTTCAAAAAACAAATTAACATAGTGCCTACGGGGAAATTTCAATCCTATATAAATCCTGATCTAACGGGCCGAATTGCTTGGAACAAACTTTATCGGAAAGCTCTTATGACGTAGAACATTGTACAGATAAAAACTTCATCCAGAACTAACGAGCCTATTTTCTTATGAAATTTTTTGATCGGGATTTTCAAGAATACTTTTGAATTAATGAAAGATTAAATGAATAAGCAAAAGAATGAAAGAATAAATGAGTGAATAAATATATGAATGACTTAATAAATGAATGATTGAATGAATATGTATTAACCGTTGAAAAAGGCATATTTGAAGCAATTAAGAACTAAAGCTAAACGAGAAAGAGAGAGAGATAGCTAGATTATAAATTTGAATACGGTGTATACGGGAAAGTAGACTCGTGTAGTTCTAGACGGAACTTCTTGTTCCTATTTAAAATGCTCTTTATAGAACCCTTGTTGAAATGTATCCTGAAAAAGTGTGATTAAAATAGTGTTCCATCAAAGTTCCATCAAAATATTCAATCCATGGAATTCAAGGAAAAAAACAACGTAAATAGAGCAAAAATTTATTTATAACAAGAAGTTCCGTCTAGAACTAAACGAGCCTACTTTCCCGTATATACCAAATTCAAATTTATTATCTAGCTATCTCTTTCTCTCTCTTTCTCCTTTAGCTTTAGTTCTTATTTTTTTCAAATATACCTTTTTCAACGGATAATACATATTCATTCACTCAGTCATTCATTCTTTCATTTATTCAGCCATTCATTTATTCACTCATTCGTTTACTCATTCGTGTGTTTACTCATTCATTTACTGATTCATGTATTTATTCACCCATTTATTTATTTTTTCATTTATTCATTCTTTTCCTCATTCATTTATTCATTGATTCATGCTTTCACTCTGCCATTTATCCATTCTTTCACTCCTTCATTTATTCATTGAGAAATATCCTTAAAAATGCAAAATAGGAAAATAGGCTCGTTAGTTCTGGATGAACTTTCTATTTGTTCATGTTCTACGTTATAAGAGCTTTCCGATAAAGTTTGTTCCAAGCAAATCGGTCCGTTAGATCAGGATTTATATAGTATTGAAATTTCCCCGTAAGCGCTATGTTAATATTTCACGCCAAGAGCTTCCTCCAGTAAGCTTGTTCATTGGAACGTGGATCTCTCACCTTGAGTTTACATCATTTATTTAAATTTCCGCCCATAGGCGCTAATGTTAAATTTTTTGAACTGTTCAAAATTGTTTGAATCAAAAAGTAAAATATGAAAATGAGATGTCCTCGCCGAGATCTTTCTAATGCAAAAAGAATTTTTCGAATCGGACAATTCGTTCAAAAGTTATTAGGGGGGGACAGACCGACATACAGACAGACCGACCGACACACACATTTTCCCCATCTCAAAACCCTACTTTCAAAAAATAGTTTCTAAAGTTTGTGCTGGAAGTTTTTTTTCCTTGTACTCATATTTTAGCACAAAGCATTTTTAACCGATTTCCCGGAGGAGGTTATGCATTCGTGCCGTATATATGTCGTTCTTTTTGTCCACTCATGACTTCTCATCAGATGAACCAATTTTCATGGCGGAAATACAAACATTTTTTGGGGTTTTTTCATTCATAACTATTGATTAAATGCTCCTATTTTAATGTTATCAGAAAATTACTTAAGTATAGTACATCGATTAGACTACAATTGGTCTTTAGAAACAACGTTATGAATGAAAAAAGGTATTTTTCTTTTAGTATTGGAAAGACTTGCCTTGTTATTTCTTTGTTGAGTAAATTATTACGTAATAAATATAAAACTCATTGTCAAAAATAGTTTGCCATTAAGCAGGAATATTAAAAGAATTATAATAAGAGTTTGAGTGAAGGCTTCTCTGAAATAAAAATTAAGTTAGTTCAGTCTATTGAATTTTGATGGCATTTTTCGGAACTATAATTACCATATTTAATTTAATTTTATTGGAAATACTTCAGAAACTCATCAAATCATGTTAAAAGTGGTAGAATATTGCATTGTCATCTGGTTCTGAGCTATATGTAAAGTTTCAGAACAATGGCTTATCGGGAAATGGTCGAAAATTCGATAGCAAAATTCCGCGGACAGACAAGAAAGCGAGTTAAGAAAAACGTTGTAATAAAAAGATGCATATTTCTCTCAAGTGATTGAATCTTGCAGGTTAAGATTGAATCTAGATAACTGCTTAAAAGCGCATAAATATCTACCGAAAAGTCTTAACAGTTAATATAACTACATATATCATGTACCACATTTTAAATCTTGGTTAAAGTTCTCTAAAGTACAAAATAAAACTATGCCTCTAGTTTTCTTTTATACTTTAGAGAAAACTAGTACAGTCAAAACTCGTATTAACAATGTGTCACAGAACCCTAGGGCTTCTTGGTTGGGAAACGCTGACTTTAATTTATTCATTGACTCACCTCTTCAATTATGCTTCACTTCAGTAAAATAAAATTTATCTCTAACTTTTGCACCAGTAAATATATTTTTTTACCTTTCTCAATGCAAGCTTTATGGGTCACTGAATTCCTAGAAGTGGCATCCAATAAACTTTTACCAGAACTTTGTTTCTGACAACGTTCCCAGAGTAATCTTCCCTGAAGCGTAACGCTTTGGAAAATTTAACAAAACATATTTTTTACTTTACTCATCTTAACATTTTTCCTGCTTCTTCTTTTCTTTTTTTCGCCTCCTAATGCTGCAAAAATGTCTACCTTGCACAGTTGCTTGAGCACAATTTCTTTGAACAGCGAAACAGTTCTGCTGAAAAGGGAAAGGACTGACGTGTTATGCTACGATATTATAACAAAATATAAAGGACTTCGCCTTTCTTTGGAAAAGCTACAATGAAGTATTACAGCAAAGTAGAGTGGTGAAAACAAATCGTCGCTTGAAAAGAATAGTGACACAACTCAAAAAATACCGAATATTAGATTTTTAATTGACAATACTTTAAAAAAATGATCTTTTAAATGGAATAAAGAACCAAGTCGTAGATAGCATAAGTGTCTTTTCAGAATGAAAATAAAACGCCATTTTTATTTTATTTATTTATTTTTTGTTGTTGAACAGAGGCATAACTCGTGTTGTGTTTCGACTGCTGCGTGGGTAAGTACTGCCAATTTTATTGAAAAAAGGCACAACTCCGATTAGGTCCTACGTGATATATTCCCTTATAGAGCAATAGAGACCCATTTTGTGTTGTGTCTGCATTGCTGTTAATTTAGGATTTTTTCATAAAATGTTATTATAGACAATAGAGACATATTTGAAATTGTGTCTGTATTGATTTTAATGTTACAATTTTTTAAAACATTTTCAAGGTTATTACACTATTCTTCAAATTGTTGTTTTGATTCGAAAAAGACACAACTCAGTCTCCTAAATTTGATTAAAATTTCTAGGAACCCTAAAAGGCTAGCCCAAAAACTTCATGAAATAAACAAAAAGAATAGTATTAACCATTTTTAAGGAGTATTACAATAATTAGGAATTGTTATGAATGAAACAACAATAAATTACATATCGCAACAATTTAAAAACTGATCTCCTGAAAAAGTTGCTTTTTTGAGTTGTGTCGCTATTTTTTGAAAGTAACGAAATGTTGATTACAGTACTTAAAAGTCTAGATCAGTGATTCTCAACCACTGTGCAGCGGCACTTTTGTGTGCCACCAAATTTTAGAAATGCATACAATAAAAATTATAATACTTTTCTTATTACAAGTAGAGTTTGATTAAATTAAAGTAAAGTACAATGTAAAAGAAAACTTGTTTTTTTTTTTTTTTAGTTAATTACCATATTTTTTAAAACCTTTTTCATCTTCGATAACTGTGAGCTTTCATAATGCGAAATATTTTATTCACGTGAAGAGATTTCAACTGTTCTCAGTGTCCCCACATCCACCCCTTAACTGGTCAATTTTTTTACCACAAATGTTCCCAAAAAAAAGCATTTTTTATTGCATATAATTAAAGTCCTAACTTGGAATTAAAGGAAAATGAAAGAATTTTTTAAAAAATTTCATAAATAATGAATTTAAGCATTTTTTTTTTATTTTATAACTTTGAAACACAAATGCCTCTAAATGTTAACTTTTTGCAATCACAAAGTTTATGCAGTGAAGACTGTATTACAGATCTCACGATCTATTGAAACCATCTATTGAAATATGCTAATACTAAAGACTCTTTCAATCTATAAAAATACGGGCAAATCAAAACAAGAAACGCGGAAATATCAATGCCCGTACGCTGTGCGGGCAAACCAGTTGCGACCGACTTTTGTAGCCCGTAAGCCGTACGGGCAAACCAGTTAAGGGGTTAATCAAATAATGTATAAAGGAAGTGAAAGAGAAGTATGAGAATCGTTTTATTTTCTCTTTTTACTAACAGCTATAACAGTATTTTAGTTAGTTATATAGTATATTCATTTATTTTACATTATTATTATAAACTATTTTACACAGAGTAATAAGTAAGTAAGCAACTTGTAAACTTATTTTTTCGTTTGTGTGCCACCAAATGATGCAATCGTTAAAGGTGTGCCGCAACAAAAAAAAAAAAGGTTAAGAATCACTGGTCTAGATGAATGAATATAAAATGCTTCTGTGTGCACATAACAGTAATAACGCCGGTTTAAAAAAAAATGAAAAAAAGCAGCTTAAATACCAAATAATCATGCAAATGTAAGTGATACATAGATCTAGAAGGGGTTGATGCTATTCAGCAAAAGCTCTATATTGAGATCAGTGCCTAATTACTGCACAGGCCAACTACACTGTTAAAAATTTCCGTAAGGAAATAGTAAAATAACCATTCATTTGATTGTTATTTTACCATATTTAATTACAACAGTTGAATAACCATTAAAAAGCTGGTACTCAAACCGCTGATTGTGAAAAAAAATCGTTTATTCTCTGTTAATCCTAAAGAACGTTTAACTAACCGTAATTTTCAAGCGCTCAATAAGAATCGAGCGTCTATCTTGGTTGCGAAACCTTACCGGTCGCACGTTGTTGTTAAAATATGAATAAAGATTTATCAGTTCAAATCTGCATGTGTATATAAAAAAGAAGAAAAAAGTGGCTTAAGCAGTGGTTACTAAATAGAAACACATACACACCTAAAACGAAAATTCGAGACATCGGATTCCCGAACTGTTTGCGAATGAGCGAACCCATCATTTGAGCTGCTGAAGCTTGTTTGTATTTTAAGTTTTGCAGCAAATAATGATTTTCGTCAATATACAGTAAATTTACACCAAAAATGACTTTGGATCCAATCAAAAACTGAAATCTCAATTTTAAGGCAGTTTGCCTGTTGGAAAAGAAGATTCATTGATAAAAAAGCGGCCTCTTTACGTGGTGTGGATGGCGGAATGACTATAGAGCAAGGCTGGTATTCCATACACCCGGGTTCGATTCCCGAATGCTTCGTTTACGGTTTCTACGCCTCAAATATTCTACGCTTCCAAATGGTTCTAAAACGGTAAAAATTTTGTTTTTGAAACCATTTTTAAATGGTTATAAAACCGTAAATTTTTGTATTTACGGCTTTTTAACCAAGCTGATTGGAAATGGTTTAGTTCCGTAAAGATAGAAAAATGTTCCAAACCGTAAATTTAACGGTAAATTAGATGGACAGCCTGCTGCCGGTTATTTAACAGTAATTTCATGATGAAATTTCTAACAGTGTAGGCCGTGCCTTGGGCGCCCAAATTGTAGGAAAGATTTCTGAAAATATGTGTTAAAAGATATATTTTTTACAAAATGGAAAGATCTTAACTCATTTAAATGGCGAGCTAAAAGTATTTGCTTAAACAAAGTAAACTATGCACAATCAGATCAATATCTTCATTGACAATCATGCTAAATAATATCCTTTACTCGCTGAGGCATCTCGACGTTTTTTATTTATTTAATATTATAAACAGTAAAATTTGAAAGTGCAATATGTGTATTCAAAAAGTTTGCTTATTTAATGAATAACACAAAAATCATATTGAATAAGAACAATATAGAATGCAGAATAGTAGGTCAGTAGGTGCTTTTTTCCCCCTTGCCAATTGGGGATGAACCCAGTATTGATAGAATAATCTCCAAGCTTATTTAAGTTTATACATTATACCCAGTAGTTTTACTTCTCGTACTATAGGGGGCCCCAAACTGTCTTGGACCCCTGACTGTCTTAATCGGGCCCTAATGGAGATGCTTCATAAGAAACACAATATTGTACCTTAATTACCTTTACATCAAGTACCCATAACTCTGGTTTATTTGACACACTGGGGACGACGCAGATTTTTGTTACCTGAAAAAATAAGCTTTTCAATTTTTCGGTAAAAAAGTTATTTTTAACCTCATGACGTTTTTTTCATCTAACAAAACTGTTATAAGACTATAGCTGATATGAGCCACTAGTGGTGCACGCCGCCAGATGAACCATTCGTGTGGGAGACACCAGTGACACAAGACGCCAGATAAACTATTTGCATGTGAGCCCCCCAGTGGTACAGGCCGCCAGATGAACCATTCGTGTGTGACCACCGGTGGGGCACCGGTTAAGTGTCTAAAACAACACTTAAGTCATAATCATTTTTAAAATTATGAGTGTTTTTATTATTCAATTTTTCGTTCGGCCGGTGTCGATGAAAATAAAAGCAATGGAATACTATTTTCTCCTTCTTGAAATTAATTTTAATTTATTTTTGAAAAACTTGTAAACATAGCAGACATAGCTCGAAAGGATAAAATAAATTTGATGACCACAGCTTTAATGGGCATAGCATCTATAATATTTAAGTTAATGTCCGGTATACTGGACACCATGCCTAAAAGGGTTAACGGACCAGTTTGGAATCAAGTAGACCACCGAATTTCAAAATTCGGCTATAGCTTTTTAAAAAAGTACCAAATCACAGAAGCAGTTAGTCGATTAGCCTAGGTATTAATTGATTCGAAGCGCATCGACCGTCTAGTCTGGTTCGATGTCGCCTTGCATTTTTAAAATCTGATGCTAAATTTGAACCTAAGTAATAGGTGATCAGACCTCGGATAGTTTTGGGAATAGAGAAAACTTGCCGCTTGAAGGAGCATTGCAGAAATTTTTGCAGTTTGGATGGTGTAGTGTATATGTACTGCCAGATGATATCGGGAATTAAGTGTGTTTCATCTGCTATGTTAAATGAAGCTTTCAGTATCATGCGACTTTAATTTCCTTTGATACACGCATTTTTTTAATAAAAAGCTTGTTGACTTCATATGATTCATTTGATTTGTTTTATTTAACGAGCATTTCAACGCGTAGTTTATTTATTTATTTTTCCTTGTTACGCCTTTGCCAATTTTACAATGACATATATTGCCCACCGGCGGTAATAGTGACACGTTGAAAAAATAATAATAGAACGACTAAGTTTTGTTTAATTCATTAAGGTAACTCCAATATACTTTAAAAATCTTATATGTTATGATTACTGATTGGTTTTGTACACTGTAAACATTTTGGTGTTTAGTTGCCACCGAAGTTAGTGTTATTTTGGTGTCCATCTATAATTATTTCTCAGACCTGTTTTTCTGTCGGTCCGCGAGATCTTCCTTATTTCTTTATCAAATTCCATGATTCACCAATCATTTTGAAGCTTATTGTGCTGGCTAATGACGAAAAATAGACCCCACGGTCTAAAAATGTTCCGCTTCCCTTAAATTTGAGATTTAAAATCGTCTAAGAAGAGGTCTTTTAATGGATTCCAAATCGGTATTGTGTATTCTAGCGCCATCTGTTATCGAGTAAGCAAACAAGAAACTTACCTGTTTTTATTGTGTAGCAAATTGGACGGGTGTAGCTGCGTCTGTGTGTTAAACTTATTCAATTGTTAGGCTCTACACATGCATTGACATCATGAACGTGTAGAGCCTAACCAACCAAAAGTAACTGTATTTTAAGTAATGGAAC
This sequence comes from Octonoba sinensis, assembly GCA_038502835.1. Lineage (NCBI taxonomy): Eukaryota > Metazoa > Arthropoda > Arachnida > Araneae > Uloboridae > Octonoba > Octonoba sinensis. Next base: position 81,896,703 of record CM076605.1, on the reverse strand, counting down.
TGTTTCGTTATTGTATTTTAATGCTATGCATACAAACAAAAATAATTATTATCATTGTTGTATTATTTCGAATATCTAAATAATTGTGGGGAGAAAATTTTAACAGCTTTTTGTACTGGTGTGTTCAATAACATGCCTTCTTTTGTATCAACACCCGTTTACTTTTTTGTATTCTTCTTCATAAAATGTCCTTCCTCCCAAATTTTCAAAGAATGGAATGCAACACAAAACTATTTAGTGCGGCATTGCGCACTGGTCGCCTAGTTCTCTATATTTACTATACAGTGTAGGTGTAGGAATATGAAAGTGAAATAATTATTTAAGAAAAAATGAAATTAACCAAGATAACTTTTAACGTGTGTATATGATACACCCACCTGCCTTTTTAGATCTTATCCTTTGTCAGGCGCAATATAGAATCCGATGAGTTCGGGCGCAATGTGCTTGACAGGCACACACAAAAAAAGCGCAAATTCATAGCCATTAATTTTAGTTTAAATATTTTAAAAGCAATTAGTGATCTCTATAGAAATATCCAACGATAAAAAATAACTTTTTTCAAAGAAAATACACATTTTATATTTAAAAAAATCAAAAGTTCCTAATATTGGTTTTACCCATTCTGTGAAACGCTGTGTCAATAATTTAGTTTCAAATTCTGATTTGGTCATTACCAAAGCTGACAAGGGTGGTCAGATTGTTGTTCTTAATAAATCATCTTATGTTGTAAAAACTGATGATTTACTTGCTTCTGGTCCTTATTCTGAAATTTATAAAGATCCTAGCGACAAGGAGTTAAAAGCTATTTCTTCTGCTGTTAAGTCTGTTCATTCTATTCCTTTGATTGCTAAACGGTCTGTGATTCCTTCTGTTGCTAATTGTGCGCGTTTCTATGCTTTACCGAAGGTACACAAGGCAGGTATTCCTTTCAGACCAATTGTTTCCAATATTGGCACTGCTTCATATAAACTTTCCAAGTATTTAGTTTCTGTGTTTTCTCCACTTAGGAGTCGGAATGCTTTCACTGTTAAAAATTCCACTGATTTTGTTAAGAGACTTCATAACTTCGTTCCGAATAATTCGGTTATGGCCTCTTTTGATGTTAATTCTTTGTTTACTAATGTTCCTGTTGATGGCGCTTTTACTAATGTTCCTGTTGATGGCGCTTTGACTTGCCTCAGGAAAAGGCTTTCTGAATTCCATTTTACTTCTGTGGAAATTGAGGAATTAGTTTTTCTTACTCGTGTGTGCTTGAAACAGAGCACTTTTGTATTTAATGGTAAATTCTATGCTATGGTAGATGGCCTGGCCATGGGAAGTCCTCTTAGTCCTATTTTAAGTGATTTCTATATGCATTATTTTGAGGAAAAACTATTCCAAAAATTGCAATTTCAATTTTATGTTCGTTATGTGGATGATTGTTTTGTCTTAACGGACAGTAACTTGTTAGGTATTGATGATGCTCTTTCGATTATGAACTCCATTGAGTCTAATATCCAGTTTTCTTGTGAGAAAGAACTTAATAGTAGCCTCGCGTTTCTTGATGTTTTGATCTCTAGGAGTGAGTCATGTTTCACTACTTCTGTCTATCGTAAACCTTTCGCTGTTTCTTTACCTCCTCACAGACTATCGTCTCATCCTCCCAACCAAAAATATTCGGCTTTTAATGCTCTTGTCCATCGTGCTATTAATATTTGCTCTTCTCCTGAGCTTCTCAAGATTGAACTCAACTATCTGAAAGCTGTAGCTGTTGATAGAGGATTTTCTCACTCTTTAATTGATTCTATTCATAACAAACTTTCTAGAAAAACTTCTGGTCCCAATCATGTGGTCTCTAGAAAGAATTTGGTTGTGTTACCATTCTTTCATTCCGTAAGTTTTCGTATTGCTGAAATCCTAAAAAGGTTTCAATTTCAAGTTGTTTTTGCTCCTAGCAACAAACTTTCCTTCTCTTCTCTTAAAGATCCTGTCGATCAACTTAATACTTGGGGTATTTACCAAATTAGTTGCCGTTGCGGCCTTTCTTACATTGGACAGACAAAACGTGCTCTGAAAATTCGGTTAAATGAGCATAAAGGTTATGTACGAAAGCAAGAGCTAAATAAGTCTAGCATTGCTCAACATTGTTGGAATTCCAACCACTCTTTTGATTTCAATTCTGGGAAAATTATTCAAAAATGTTTTTCCCCTTTTGAACTTGACTTTTGGGAAGCTTATCATATTAACAGGAATAGTTCTAATTTGGTTAATGATTCTTCCTCAACTCCTTATTTTTCACAGGTCTGGCATAAGTTCCTTTAATTTGTTGTTCTTTCTTGGTTTTCTTGTTAGTTTTCCTTTTTTGTGTCAATTTTTTTTTTTTTCCTCTCTCTCCCCCCCCCCCCCTCCCCCTCTTTTGAATGTGTACTTTGTTTTTGATTTTTGTTTTTGGTATTTTCTGTACTTATTTTATTTCCATTTCATTCCTTGTATTTTATTTTATTTTTTTGCAATTTTCATGTATTTTCACATTTTTATGCACGCTGTTGTCTTTTTTGCTTTGTTTTTATTGATATTCCTTTTTACTTCCTGTACTTCCAACTGCATTAGTTTGTTGCTCTCTTATTGGTGCCTTTCCTACTACTTCTACTTCCACTTCACACTGCCTTTATTCTCATTGGTTTACAGTTAATTCTTAGGCTATATAAGCTTTGTCTTTGTTGTTCTGTCTGCTTCATTTGGATGTTTTGCATCTAGAGTTTCTCCCTGTCGCATTGAAAAAGGGATTCCAAGCAATCCCGAAACATATGTCTGCGTTTTAATGCTCATTTGTGCTTTAATTTAACGTGAAATTTTATTTCTATTATTTCTACATGATTGTGTCTTATTATCAAGACCTCAAAAATGTCAGAGCTGTGATTGTTAGGCCGGTTGCGCCCGACGGAGGGTTAAAAAAGTATATTACAGTAGAACCTCCATAAGTTGACCACCGAAGGGACTGTAACTACGTGGTCAACATACGGAGGTGGTCAACTTTGGGAATTTTTAGGAAAAATCTAATACAATATTAGAGATTATTTATTAAACTTTTTAAGTATTTTTTAAGGAAAAATTTAGCACTTATTCATTTTTATTTTTATTAAAGGTACAGCAACTTTTTACCTTTTTTGAAAGAAATGATTCAATTTTTTTAGTCCTCTTTTTGTTTTTCAGATAACTGTAAAAAGTACTTTCATCAAGAAACCGTAAGTGGTCAAGTTACAGAGAGTAAATTATAAAAAAAATTCAAATTACATACTAAAATGTGACCAACATACAATTTATGGAGGTGGTCAACATAGAGACGTAAATCTCCATTGAAAATGCGTTGTGATCATTCAAACTAAAATTTCGGTCAACGTAGAGAGGTGGTCAACGTGGGGAGGTGGTCAACTTCGAAGGTTTTACTGTATATAATTAGTGGTAGTACAAGGAAGTCATGTGGTGCGCACATCAAATTTTTCCCGCGATTATTGAGGCTCAGCCGCAACAATAATAGTAACAAGCTTTGAATGAATTCAATTCTTAACTCAGAATTGAATTCATTCAACAATTCTTAGAATAGAAATAAATTCATTTCAACTCTTATCTGACATTGGCTGTGTATGAAAGAACCCTGATGCTAAAATTTAATCCATGTAAAGAGAGCACTGTTTTGAAATCAATTATACAACAAAGCATCTCATAGTTGTATTATTTGCGGCTTGGTGCGGCAATAAAAAAAAAAGACTGATGACTATAAAATAATGAATTGAAAAGTTTAAGCGAACTGTCATTTAAGCTTCGTAACATTAAATGCTTCTTTTAGGTCTGTAATTAAATGGTCTTGACTTCTTTCTTTCTTTACAGGTTATGAACAAGGTAATAGCTCTTTCCAGTCTGCTGGATATCGATTGATTTATTTTTGGAATTTTGTAAGATAATTGCAGTTTTAGATGTGATATGAAAGTAAGGTGGATATTTTTGTACTTCATTAATTTTTGTTAATACGTTAGAAATCGATTATTTTGAAGCAGTTGTATAAAATTTCTTTTCATGAAATATGAAATGTGTCAGACAAAATGCTTCTTTTTTTTTTTTTTTTTGCTGGATTAAAAAATAAACTGCTGCAATTAATTTAATTTTCATTTAAATTGCTAAGTAGGGTAGTTTTATACGTATTATATGAAAGAGATATATAGTAGTCAAAAGACTAAACCGGTTAAATGCAAAAATCAAAACTGGTTAAAAAGCGAGAAAAAATATTTGAAAACGCTTTAATAGTACTACCATTTTGGAAACACTTTGAAAAATGAAAAGAAAAAAGCAATTGCGTTCTATTAAAAGCCCTACAATTTTACTATTTAATGAATAGAATTATTTAATTAAACACTTTGAATTTAACAACTTTCACTTGCGTAAAGTTCAATAAAACAGATTTGTATCTGCGCAGGCAGTGTTTAATGCTTTTGTCAAACAGAAATTTGAGCAAAATTTATCCTTAAAATCATGGTTTGTTTTCCAATAAGATTACCCATATTAAAATTTTTACTATAAAAACGATTTCTAGTTTCAGTCAAGCGAATCTCACTTATCCAATACTTTTTAGTTCCCAAAAATTAATAAAACTTCATCACAAAAATCTTTAGATTGATAATAATTTTCTTCGTTTATTCTTCAACATTTGCTATTGGCGCTGGTAGGCCTATTCATTGAATTTACTTTTGACATTTTCTAAAGAGAGACTTTTAAAAAAAGAGTTAATAGGAAATTTAATAGAATCAAATAATTTAATCCTGTATAGTTATGACCATACTTTTGAACCCTCTCTGTGATTTCTTCGGAATAGCTTGCTATAATAAGCGACTATCACAGAGAGGATTCTTTGCAGAATATTTTTTTACGTAACCATTTCTTTCGCTCTCCTTCTCGATAGAGTTCTGTAAGATTTTATAATTTAACTGTAATGTTGCAATAAAATTTAGCCTCGTAATATTATGCGTGTACATCGTATTAGGAAAAAACTTTTAGTCCTTTTTAACTTCACTAATAAATTTATACATGGCACTTTCTGTACAATTTTCTTGCAAGAATTCTGCCGAAAATTAAATGATTCTACCTTTCTTTTTTTTTTTTGGTAATTATTTCATCCACATTAGGTGTTCCAGGTCCAATCAAACAGAATGAATACAACGTTATTGAACACATACATTACGAAACTTTTGTATACACGTATTCTGCAGTAAAAAGAACCCCTTTTCTCAATGGGGTGAGGGAGGGAGATGTGGTAAACAGAAATAAGCAAAGCTAAGAAATCATTTATTAAATCTTTCTCTAAATTGAAAAAAGGGTTCCTTGTCACTCTGAAACGTGTGCATGCAATAATTTTGCAATCTTTGTTTTTTAATAACGTTGATATTATTTATTTTTTATGATAGTCTTGTTGAGGAAAAACTTTTAGTATTAAAAGAATGCTACTTAAAATAATTTACTGTCATCAACGAGTACAATAGTAAAAATATCACTTTTATAGACACATCTGAAAAATTCTTCAAAACTTCTTTAATTAAACAATTCTATAGATATGATAAACATTTTATAAATTCCATTGTTCCTTAGGGTTTAAAAACCGTATTGATGTTAAAAACTATTTTCCTCTCTGCAAAACATTCCATTTAGAAGGAAAATTAATGACGTCATGCATCCAGGCGACAAAATCTCCCGGAGAGACAAACTGTCTGGGCGGCCGGTCGGTACCGGATAATAGTAAAAACAATAACACAAAAACCGTCACTATTTGTGGCTATTGCAGGCTCGTTACCATGGAGATCGACTGGATAGACTTCAGTGGAAGGCGTATCGATTTTCCTGTGTCGATAGTTAGTTTATACTTTTGCTAAATTTCTATAGAATTAAATCAAACAAAGATGAATGGTCGTCATTGAGTTTATTTCTATTATTTCTTGTCTCGATTCGGTCTGATGGAAATAGGTTAGAACAAAGCCAGATATCCTAGCGCGATGCCAAGCTATAAAATGTAATGTAAAGAATAATGAATTTTTTATGTAAATAAAAGTTTCATGTATCATTTTCAGACAATTTGTAAGTCGTCTCAAACACAAAAATAATGTAAAAAATATATTAACTTATTAAGATAAAGGGCCCTAAAGCTGACGTCCTCAAATAAAAATAAAAAAAACCTTTAAAGTATTACCAATTCCCTAAAATAAATTAAAATGAGATTTCATTTATTTATTTTTTTTTTTTTTTTCGAATGGTATCACTTCTTAAATCTCTTTAAATTGCTAATACAGTGAAACCTGTGTAAGTTGACCACTTGCGGTGTAGCACTTCAGTGGTCAACTTAGACAGGTGGTCAACTTATAGAGGGTGAGGTATAGGGTGACGGGCTAATTCCGTTAATGACAAAAGTGGTTAACTTAGACATGTGGTCAACTTACAAAGGTGGCCAATCTTACAGGTTTTACTGCACTTCAAAAGTTTTTTTATTTGAAGGTGTTAGCTGTGGGAGCCGTTTTTTTTTTTTTTCTATTTTTTTCTTTTTTTTTTTTTCTTTTTCTTTCTTTTTTTTTTTTTTTTGGTGTCAGCTTTAGGGCACTTTACCTTATACCTTTAAATTTAAATATTAAGTTTCATCGTAACGAATGCAATTCAACCTCAGCTGTAAGTTACATGTAATTTATTTATCTTTGAGGACTTATTGAATTGTATTATGAAGAGAAAAAAAAGTCAAATTTAACTTATGTGGGAATTATTTATCCTGTAGTAGGGAGTTTTAGTGGTTTGTAAGTAACTAAATAAGCATCAATCTTGAAGATTTTCTTGATTTTCAAGTATGGGGGAAAAAAAGTCAAATGTGACTTTGTCATTTATTTATCCTTGAGAATTTTAATGATGAGCAAAGAATAAAGTTAAGTTCAAATGTAAGTTACATGTCATAAACTTATCTTAAGCATCATTATTCGTCCATTATACATCTTTTCAACGTGTTTTTTAAATTTTATTTTATTTTATATTTATTCTTACTTTATTTATTTATTTATATATTGTTCAAGTGCTTCTGTAATTAATAATAGTTTTTTAAAATATTTTTTTTTTGTTCTTGCTTTAAAAAGTTATACAGTAATTACCAATATCACACTTCACTTTAAGAAACATGGATCAAATATTACGTTTTATGTTTATGAACACTGGTAAGATTTAAAATGTTTGGTATACTATAAAATTTATATTGAAAAAAAAAGATAATAAAGATAAGAGTTTATTTATTTATTTTTGTGTGTCAAAAATGCCCCAAAGAAAAGACTTTTTTTAAAAACCTATACCAAAAAATGATTGTTCATATTAGAAATATTTGAATGTAATAAAACGATGTGAATGTAGCAGTAGAATTTCAATAAAGGGTACGTTTGAGAACCGAGTAACAACATAAATGCCTATGATATCGTATTCAAATACACTATGAAGGGTATCAATTTGTAATCAATGTTATACTCTTTTATGTGTTTGTGCAGTGTATATTTGTGATCTTTAATAGGTGTCATTTTAAATGTCGTTTTCCTTGACTGATAGCTTTTCATAAATAAGATTAAAACTTTTTAAAAGTTCAAAAACTTTTCCAGCATACAAGTTTCCTGAACTCACAACATGCGATAAAAGTCTTTAAAATCTCTTCTTCGTGCAACCATGTATTAAAAAAAAAACTTCTAGAACAGCCTTCTCAACCTTCTTTGGACCATGGCTCGTTAAAAGTTTGTGGAAAAAGTTCGCGGACTAGTGTTTTATTGTTTTTTATTTATTTATATATTTTATTTTGTTATTTACTTCATTAATCAAATTATTATTATAGTTATTATTCATTAATTAATTATTATTATTATTACTTCTCTCCCTCTCTTTTTCTCCCCCCCCCCCCCGCCACCCATTTTTTTTCTGAAAAAAAAGAGGTAGAGGCTAAGAAAAACTTGATTATGTACATATTAAAGAGCTACTTACTACCTAAGTTAACTAATATTTGTTTGACTATTAACCTGTAATAGTATTAAAATTTAAATGAGAAGTAATTATTGTAATATTATGCGCATTATAAATTTACATACTTTAAAAAACACTCAATGTTTGACATTAAAAACGGTCCTATGTTGTTCTGTTTCAGATGAATCGATTTTTTCATCTTAGTTACTTCAGTAAAGTCGGGAATAGTGGCGCTCGTAGTATCGACCCATAAAATTCCTTCTTGGAAGTTACTGTGGCGCCAGACCTGTTGACGCCGTTGCCAAAATTACCTTTCGCTCATTGAGAAATTTAAAGTAAACATTTGTAAGGAATAAGTAAACTCCAAATCTTACGCGCAATTGTGCGTTGAATGAGTAACTGGGTGCATCGGAAATTATATGAAATAAAATTTATTTAGAAATAAGTTAGTTGTTTCAAAAAAGAATTTCTTACACAATGTACGACAATCTTACGCACAGCAACAGTTAAGTTTAGTTTGTAAAAGTAAAGTAGAGTATCATTCATTGTTCTCGAAAAGGATCAAATTTCTGTTTGACGAAATAATATGCTTCGAAATACAATTTTGCATTTTATTACATTTCAAATACAATGATTCATCCATTTTAATATTTTTGTTTGATGCGTACTGTTTCATTTTATTTTATTTTAACTTTCTCATGCGCTTCCGTTCTTGCCTATGAGTACTGTTCTAATTGTGTACCTTAAAAAATCGCTTAAAATTAAATAGCCTAAAGATAACTTGTTGCACTATATAGCCAAAAGTCGCCGGACACTTTCAAAAAAAATAAAAAATAGTAGTATTTGAAGGTAAGTTACATTAGAGAATATCCTTTAAACAAAATTACAGCGAATTCGAATTATTATTTTATAGGTTATTGGATGAGAAGGGGCTATACTAACACATACAGGACCAACCTTCTGCATTAGAATAGTGTTTTTATTAGTTTTAGTAGTTTTTATATTTAATGACATAGTTGGGTTTTATTACTGGAAACCCGACTTCATTTTCTTTGCTTCGGTTTATTTGTTTTAATTTCCTTTGATTTATTCATTTATTTATTTCTTCAGGGGGATTTTTTTTTTCACTTAAAGTAGGCAAATAAAAGGAAATAAATCTGTCATGGAAGAAAGTGAATAATATCATGAATAAAATGAAAAACGTGTGCTTTTGCGAAACTTGAAAGAGCAAAATAGACAATATCTCATCCCAAAAACAGAGAGCCATTACTGAAAAAAGATGAAAATGCACTAAATTCAGAATTAAATATGTATTACTCATACATGAATTCTTCACTTGCTAATAGCATACTTTTATTTGCTTTGCTTTTTAAGTTATTCAAGACAATTCCAGTAATAACTCGAACTGAAATATGATAGTTATAATAATTGCACAAAATTTTACGTGATTTTTATAATAATAATAATTACTTAATATTACATAATTCTAAAAGTTTTTCTACCAGAAATAAATGTGAGAAATTAAAATGAAAACTGAGGTTTAACATAATGATAAAAATTTGCTAATGTGTCTCTTGAAGTAGTCGGTTTTGAGTTGCGTCGCTCTTGCATCAGAAGTGCAATATCTTTATTATCCTTTTGTTTTGATAAATTTTCCCCCTATTTTTAGTTCCTCTCCCATGTGGGGGTACCAGAAGACTTCTCCATGGTAGACGTCATAGACCTGGACGAAGAACAGCTGGAAAAAATGCCTAAGAAAGTTATAGCAGTTTTGCTTCTGTTCCCCACTGGTGAACAGGTACGTATAATTTCATCCTTCTGAGGGAATGTCATAAAAGCTCAATATTTCCGAAACAATCTGTGTCTACTCCAAATATCGTAAAGTCGCCCGCTTGGAGTGCCAGTTTAGTCAACAAGTTCCATACATTTAAATTGCACAAGCCAACGAGATATGTGGGGTTGTTTGTTTTTTTTATTTATTTATGTTTTTTTTTTTTTTTTTTTCATATCTTTTAACTTTGTTATGATTGATTCCTATGTGATTTTTGACTCTTGATTCCAAAAACCTTTGTTTCTCCCATCACTTAAAGATTTTTCGGAGGTCTCAATGTTCAAAATTTACAAAATATTTAAAAGTTGCGACTTTAAAATGGATTAAAAATGCTTTTATTATTTAATGATGTATTTATTTTCCCACTTATTCTATGCATCATTAATCTAAACGAGTGAAGGGTTTGCAGAAAAGACAGCAGGACTGATTAACTCCTTAATTTGTAATGAAAATTGCCATAAAACAAACTTGTTTGGTTTTCGGGGCATTTGTAAGGAATTTAGTTAATTACTTTATTTTGAGGTATTCCTTCAGAAACCATCCACTTCTTCCCATATTCAAGGTACGTAAAATGTAAAATGCTTTTCATTTTGTTGTACGAGTTGAATTTTCTTTTTACCTTTGCTTCACGCTTTTTTTTTAATGATCTCTATGGGAAGACTTTCTTTTAGTTTTTAAGACACTTTTTTCCAGCTGAAGATCCTTTTAAAATCATTTTACGCGCATGACGAAAGGGAAAAACTTTGAAGCAAAGCAGGCGTCAAATAAATTTCAACTCATGGAATAAAATTGAAAGTATTGGACATACCTCGTCATCAAGGCTGTGTGAGGGGGGTGTCTAAAATAAAATTCCTCAACAACAACAAAAAACAATAATGATAATTGTAATTTTTTAAATACCATAAACACGAAATTTCGTCTCGTCTTTTGGCATTTTTATTCGAAATTCATGAGTAGGTGAGTCCTCCCTTTCCTTTAAACCAGTCACCTGCTAAATGTAATAATGCACAGTATAAGCCGAAAATTTAAATGTAAAGGGGAAAAAATTATTATTTTAATTTTCAATTTTTTAAAAGTTTTAAAAATTGCGATTTCTAAAAAAAAATATCTTGATGGGGAAAAATTAATGTCATTTTCGTATTCAGTGCCAAAAAATAAATAAGAATCAAAAAGCAGAAGCTAAAACTCAGAACCATCGCAGGTTTGTGCTATCAATGAAAATTCTGTAGAAGTTGTTTTTCTGTCAGCATAGTGCCTCTGCAAGAAAACCAACATGCCTTCACTCGTACACTGTTTATAAACTGCCATGGATAAAAAATATTTTTTTACAGAAAAAGCGACACTTATGCAAACAGTGAATAACCCGAGCGGTAAAATAAAACATGGGTAAAATAAAAAGTAGATCATAGTATTTATTACTTCATTACACTTGAAGTATACTGTCGTGGCAAGCACAAGCATCGTATTTTAGCAAAATTGAGTTATTGTCAATTTGGGGTTCTTTGTCATTCATCTTACGTGGATACAATATTTGTGGTTATATCAGAATGGAAAATATTTTTAGAAAATATCCGAATATGGAGGAGTAAAACTCATCAGTTTCTCTTTTTTTAGCTCAGCTACTGATACCACATTTTTGCTTATACGGCGGCATAAGCATCATTTAAAGCTAAAAATTAAGTGTAAAGGAAGAAAAAAAATGTAAAAATTAATCAAATTATATTATACCCCACCCCCTACTGAAGTTTAAGGGGATGGAGATCTCGCCTTTCTCAAGTCCTACAGTTATACGCTTTGTAATTTAGAGCAGCACAGCCATAAGAAAAATGTTTCCCTTTTGGCGAAAACTGTTAATGAGAAAACAAACATTGTTCGACTCAAATCGCAAAAAGCACTTCATGCTCATGTTTCTATGCTACTACGAGCCCCTTTTTCAACACGAAAACGCTTTGAATTTCTTGACAGGAATCAGCAGTACTTTTGAAGTTTAGTGCAGGGGTAGCTCAGAAGGTTTTCGTATACAAAAAGGGGTTTCTTTTCACTCAGAAACAAGAGTATGCAATGTTTTTTAACACCATTTTAGATTTAAGTTTTGAATAAGTAAGTATAAAACTTATTTTGAACGAACTTATTTTCAACACAGTAAACAACACCTTCACTTCAAAACATTTCATAAAAGGGAAGTAAGTAATTTTGTTATCTTATATGCAGGATGCGAAACCTAAGAACGGCAAAAGTTTTCTTTTTCGTGACAGGGTTGAAGGAAAACACACAAGAATGCCGACACACTGGAGCACTTTCACACTAATTTCTCGTCGTGTTTTTATACGGCTTCTCGAAATGGAATTGAAAGATATTGAGCAATTCAGCTCTGGAAATGATTTTTAAAAGGTTTCCTTAAGATGAAGAGTTTAAAACAACAGAACAGTCTTCGTTACGTAGTTTGAAATGTCGAAGTACGAATTTCTTTGAGCATTTATAAAAATTAAAATTAATGATTGAAAAAATACACAGAATTAATTTCAATGTCTCTCTAGTAGCTGATAATGATTATTTTTTATTAACACTAATTATAATTTGAAGTAATACTTTTTAAAAAAAGTCCCCATTCGGGAAATTAAAAAAGACACGGATGTTATGAAATAAAACATTCACAAATTAAAGCCACGAGTATTTATTGATTTTGTAAGATAAATTAATAAAATTTATATTTTTGTTAATAATGAAATATATTTAAACAAAAGTGATTGGACAATAATGCGGGCAAATTGAAATATCATTTGATCATATCAGAATATGATCAAATGAGATTTTGTTTGATTTGATTGATATTGAATATTTGTTTGATATTCTTTCTGCATGCGAATTTACTTTTCCTTTTTAATTCAAATACAAAAATTCTTAATTTTTGTATTAAAATAAATAAATAAATAGCTCTAAACTAACAAAACAAATATTTCCGGAATTTTCATTTTTGTAAGGCTTCATTTTGGGTAATGTGCTGTTTTCCCCCCTATAAAATTATTAATCTGAGCACTGTTGTATTTCGTGAAAGCAGTTAGTCATGTGGAAGCACGTTTTGAACCTTTACATTGCTAGGAACAACGAGAGAAGTTTGACAGTTGTGATTGGTTGCTACGAGTTAACTATGAATGATGTCGCTGAAGGAATTATTTATTAGTTTATGCTCTCATTTCTCGGACGATGATAAAAGGAGCCTCTTGAATATTGTGAGCATATTGTAGTGAACATATCTTGAATATTGTAGTTTATGCTATTTTAATTCCAACATACAACACATTAATCATTTGGAAAACTGCAGTGTGTAAATAAAGTATTTTACCAACAAACCAACACGAAAATGGAATTGAACAATATCGAATCACAAGAAAACTTTTGTACAGAAACAATCAATGAGAAATGGAATGCTATTCAAACACAAGTGGTATAAGGAACCACTTTTTCCAATGTTGAGGCTCTGAACTCTAAGCAATAGTCACAGTGAAGCTTCTTTGGCAATAAATAGAAAATTGAAGTACAGAACAAATTATGTGAAAAGGTGTTGTTTAGTTTTGGTTGTTTCGTGCGTCTTTGATTTTGAAGTAAACATTTTGGTTTTGCTAACTTATATGAATTTAATGTCATTATATTTTAGTTCCTGATGTTTTGTTGTTTCATTCGGTTGGAGTGGATCATTACTTTTAATTAACTTATATTGTTATTTTATCTTGACGCTGATTATATATTGCAACTTTGTGTCGGAAACTTTGTCAGTTTAACGCGGGGAATTTTACGCTTCTGCAATGATTGTGTTTTGAATACCAGCGCTACAGTTGTGGTTTTTCAGTCAACTGTAAAACTTGACTGAATAAATCCCCTATTCGCAAATTTTTTGTAACATTAACATTTTTAAAAAATGTGCATTTTTTCGGCCCTCCCTAATCTACTAGCTTTTCTCCAAAAGCTGCATTACTGTAAATCGGTTTTCATTGCATGAGTACCCTTTCAACGGAAAAACAACATACAGATGGTAGACGATAAAGTCGGCTAAAAAACTATAGCTGTTCGTTTTCCCCCCAAGTTATAAATCGGCGGAAAAGATAGAGAATTGGGGGGTGGGAAACTAAATATTTTAGAATGTGGGCTTTAGACCGGAAGGTATAAACCGATTTTATTTCTTTTTTGGCCTAATAATTATATTAATTCGGTAAGAGGCAGATTTTATTAAGACCATGAACACCCCTTTTGATTTTGCTGAAATGTTATAGTGGCTCCATTCAATGAACTTAAGTGACAGGTATCTCTCCCCCCCCCCCCCCCCACCGAAAAAATTATTTGCTGCCCAAAAATTACTAAGAAGGTCCCGATCCGGCTTTTTTTTTTTTTTTTTTTTTTGTGCATTGAGCATTATTAAAAGAAGTTATTGTGATTACAACATGAGGTTTACTGAATTATTTTGTTAATGTTATGGCTGACCTTCAGTGCAGCCTGGCAGGATTGGCCAAACTTTGTCAAGGAAAACGAAAAAGCGGCATGTTTGAGTCCGCCCTGGGCCACTGTCTTGAGACTCAGCCATAGTTTTCGGGCTTAACTAGTTAATAAATAATGGCAATAAAAAGACGAACTAGTTAGTCAATATACTGGCTAGTAACAATAAAATCGAAGTAAGGTAGAAACATTTTATTCTTCGCAGCTATTGACTTATGACCAAACAATTCCCATAAAAATCAACTAAAATGCCATTGAATTTAATACAACGATAATATAAGGACATATGTATGTATATATATAATTTAAATGATGTTTTGTCGTTAAAAAATAGTGCATTGTTGTTTTCTTCAGCACGAACAGCACTGCGCTAGCGAGCAAGAAACTATTGACTCTGAAGGTCAAGTGGTGAGCGATCGCTTGTACTTTATCAAAATGGAAGCCGACAATGCCAGTGGCACTGTCGCTTTGGTACATGCTGTCTCCAATGCCGAAGATGAACTCCAATTAGGTAAGTGATTCATCTCACAACGTTTTAAATATTTTGTACCGTTAGGTTAGTGATTCATATCAGAAGTAAGTGATTCATGTCACAGTAATGTTACCTTCCCAATATTTTGTGCAAACAAACGATTGATTGAGTTACCAAACCTCCTTGGTTGTTGTTGTTGTTGTGTCCTCGCGCGTGGCGAGGAAGAATGGGTACGCTGCTTCCGAGTCTAACGGGGCTTTTGTAGGCAGGAGTCTGATTTCCGCCCCTTTGAAAGGTCTCTTCATTTTTTGAACCAGCTCCCAGATAGACCGTCACCTGGGATTGGCACCCAAAGAGGTATCGTTTCACTTGGAGGACATTGGAGCCGCGACCTATTTAACGTGCAGTAGCTCCCTTTAGCGTACACGGACCGCAGCAACCAGCCGCAAGAGGTTGTTACCCTCCCAAACACTGACCTCAGTCAATGTTGCCTCACTTTCGGTGTTCTGCGCGGAGTGAATATTAATGAACACGTCTTTAAATATGTATGAGCAGAGCGCAGAGAAGTTAATGCAAAATAAAGAAAGAAACAGGTGCTCCAATTGTAAGTTGAAGTAGTGCTTTGGTCTGCAAATTCTACTCTTTACTTCCTAAGACTATACATCTATATAGGGACCGTTCATAAATGATGTCACACTTTTTTTCAATATATTTGACCCCCCTCCCCCCACCCCCTCTGTCACATGTCACGCTATACTATATTAGCATAAAATAGGTTTAATTTGCTGATTTTAAATGTTTTTATAGAACTCAAAATGTACGATGTCACACTTCTTGTTACCCACTCCCCTCCATTTGTCACAAACTGTCACACTTCCATGAACCCCGCTCCCCCCTCGAAGCGTGACATCATTTATGAATGACCCCATAGGGCGATCTTAGAAATGTTGGAAAAGGACTTTTGCAGGAAATAGAATTTATAATATAGTTCAGACATCCAACGATAGCATGCTTATAGAGCAAAGAAAGAACACAAAAAAAAATGAAGAAATGCAGAGCCGTAATTTGGGAAGTTAATAGCGAGCATTTGCCCACTCCGTTCGGACTTTATTAACATAAAGTATTTGTATCTGTGTGTATATACTTGTTATTTTTTAATGCAATATGCACTGAATTTATACCCTATGCCCCCTTCCCCGGTAAATTTTGAAATGACGTTCCTGAATAAAGGGCAGGCAACTTTTATAACGCATGATCAAATGGGCAATGACTAGTGCTGGTATACGGGCTTCATTCACATCGGCGACGAAGTGAATTAACGCATACGTCAATTCTTTTTGTAGTCATTTGCAATAGGTTTTAACCCTTGAGCTGTCACCTATCAAGACATCATTACACAAGTCGTCACGTCGGGTCATATAGATTCGAATGAAAAATTTAGTAAATTGGGTATAAAAAATGTAAAACATTGTTTTAATTTTAATATAATGTAAGAATATGCAATATGCATAGAATAGAAAAGAAATTAAAATTGTACCTCTGTCAATATGACCCGACGTGACAGCTAAAGGGTAAAAGCACAATATAGGTTCATGACTGTACTAAACACTTTCCACTTTCTTTAACCCCTTGCCGTACCATTTAGCTCGACCAAACTCGGGCGTAATCGGTAGTCGTCAAAACGCAGTAAACACACAGCACTGATGTGCGAGAAATGTCGCAATACGAGCCGAAATGTAATACCTGATGTGTAGTTAGTTTTACGCATTACTGCTATTGAGGTAGTAAACTTAAATCCTTTTCCTTTTACAGATAATATAAATTTATTATAAATTTGTTATGAATAAACAATAATTGAGTTAAACAAGCAATACCTCAAAGAGAATTCAAGCGTCTTCAAATGTAATTTCCTCCTCAGTAATGTACTAAAGCGATACCGAAAAATAAATATAGAATAAAAGTCCAATCATAAAAAATGTTCACGTGACTATCTCTTCACGAGTATGGAAAGACTCGTGATATTCATGTTTGGCCCGATTATCCCTTCACGAGTCTGACTCGTTAATGTATGGCAAGGGGTTAAACAAGCACCTTACTTGCCATGATATAATAAAATCACAAGCTATTACGAACAAGAAATTCATGAAAGCGCTGATTACACCCATTTTTAAGCTGGACTTATTACAATTAGCAAGACAAATGTTTAAAAATCGAAATAATTTGGTGGTATTCATCAGCAGAAAATATTACGCTCGTACAAAACATGGAGACATTCAATTTAATTCCTTTACGATTAAGAACCAAGTCATTAAAAGTGCAATAATTGCGAAAATAATTGCCGTTATGGGATTCCAAGTAGGGTGAAAAATAGTTTCACCATTTTTGTCGAGAAGTTTCGAATCGATTGACCTTGGGCGTACCAGGATAATCCATCTGCGAATTACCGACAAAATGGAACGCTTATTTTTAGTTCTTTTCAAAAAAATAATCGATAAATTTTGTTTCGATATTGTTACTCTCAGATTCAAAAGTTCAGTCACTTGTCCTAAAAGTGTAATGAAGTGTCAATTTAACCAACTAAACATCTGAACGCTTAAATTGTAATAAAGTTAATAGAAAAAACCTAATCCACGTATAAATAAATGGATTACTAAATTTGGCGGACTGCTTAATAATGTTCAACTGTTCCCTAATTATAAATTCTACATTCATACCAACATCCTAAAGAAATAACGATTTTTTCAACTTTCAGGACTTCAAATGGAATTAATTCTCTTGCAACACTTAAAAAAAAGCACAAAGATATCAATTTGCAACAAAACCTTCAGATTTTAAATATTTTCTTTAGACGTGTTTTCAATGCATAAAGATCTCTATTGGTGAAAGTTCCAATTGCCACAAAGTGCAACACGGCAAAGAAAATAGTTTCTATTGACTTTGGTTTAATCCACTGTTTTTGTACACAGTGTGTCATAGAATTTTTAAGACTAGGTTTATTAAATAAAATAAAAACTATTAATTATGTTATTTTAAAGTATTTTTATTCAAAATGAGCTCCTTCGGCTTCAATACATTTGTTACAGCAGTTTAGCAACGGTTCGAATGCCTGTTCCAGCTCACATTGTGGGACTGTCTCCAAAGCTCGCGTCGAAGCTGTATGTATAGTGTCAATGTCATCAAAGCAAAAAAAAGGTAAACAAATGAACTGAGGTTTTGTCAGTGGATCAGTTGATAGTGAAGGAGTTTCCCGAATGCTCGATAACTCAGATAGCGCCACTGTAGTTTCAGCTGTAGTCTTAAAAATTCTTTGACACACTGTGTACAAACAGCTTCGACGCGAGCTTTGGAGGCAGTCCCACAATGTGAGCTGGAACAGGCATTCGAATCGTTGTTAAACCGCTGTAACAAATGTACGGAAGCCGAAGGAGCTCATTTTGAATAAATATACTTCAAAAATATAATTACTAGTTTTTATTTTATTGTATAAGCCTAGTCTTAAAAATTCTTTGACCACACTGTGTATAAAATGCCTTCGCATCTACTTTTTTCTCTTCTTAAACTTCTTGCGTTCAAAATCTCACAAGTTCATGCATTTATAAAGGGGTTAATTGTTAACCCCGAAACTGCAGTATTTTTTACAATACGTACTTCAATTTTGTCGATTTTCTCATTCAAAATACTGATTTTATCGTTACGATATATTCCTAAAAATTTATCCCAATAAATGAAAACGCCTTCCATCTATTAATGTTCAATTGCATGTGAAAGAAACATTGCCTAATAAATTGATATCATTCCGAAGAAAAAGAATAATAATAAAGAGTTTCATGTTTAATAAGTTCCAAAATCAAAGTATTGACTAACTCCGAGGTGACATGATGAACGATCGATTAATCTGATATCGAACGAGCGGTGGCCTTGCTCAAATTGTCACTTTTCGGAAATAATCGCCGTGGATTCTATATTGAGCTAATGGAATTTGTATCGAAGTAAAATAATGGTCTTTAACCTACGTGGTAAATCTAGGTCAGTTTTTTCCCCTCGTGAGCATTATTAACACATTTTACGGTCAAACATTGATGTTTTTTCCATGAAAATTCCTTTCATGAGATGAAAATTGAGCCTAAAGTTTGAGGATCGTCTCTGTTTAGACGATTACACAGCAGTTACAATGGAAAAGAATACGTTTATATAAATAGATAAATTCAGTAATGATGTGATGAATGCTTAAGAAATCTAACTCATTTGCGTCGCAAGAACTAAGAGTTGGAAATTTAGAGCAAGGAAAAGTTTTTTTTTTTCGTTATAATGGCCTGCAGTATTGGTCCTCTACCATTGCAGACCTAGTGTGTTCCTAGAGATTGGTACCAACTCTTTCAGCGACTTTCCCGCAATTTTTTGCCGCTCACTTTCTCTTAGATGGCGGCACCTGAGCTCTCGTTGATGCAAACGGCACTTAGGAATTTCTAATTTAGCCGATAGTATCCATGCCGAATGGATACTCAAGGGATCTTTTACATGCCGCATAATCATACTACGTGGGCGCAGACAATTTTCTGCATCTTGAAAATCCACCGACTTGGGCCAGATTTGAACCTTCAAACTTGGGCGTACGAGGCCTGCGCCTTACCACTACGCCACCCTGTCGGCAGCAAGGGAAAGTAGTATGAAACATTTTCGATCTCCACGCCCTCACCAGAAAGTAACCCCATAGCCACAACCTTTTACGCTGCGGCCGCCTGATGGAATGAAAAATATTTTCTAAGCTCCCCTTTAGGAAAATACAGCTCGACCACGGACTTTTGACATTTGGACGCTCATGCGCATGGCAAATAAGAACGAATCCATTCGAGTTTTAGGGGAGTTCGTTTTGCCACGTTTATGTAGTACGCGAATCAGAATGTTAGTTTCTCTGCTTGTTGAAAGCAACTAAATATATAAACTGGTATGTAGCAACTGTTCGGAAGAAATCAAGAACGCTAAACGAACTAGAATGAGAACAAAATGGCATATTCCATGCAGTTCCTCCCTTGAATGTGAATGATTCTCCTTGGCACTCTGCCGGCAGATTGCTTTGGTTGCTGGTAGAATTGTACTGTAATTTAAAGAATGGGGAGAGGGGAGTAGTGAATTATATGAGGTGAAGTACTTTTCTTCAAAAGTTTTGCACTAAACTTGTCTGTTTTTGTTCACTACTTTTGCCCGGTATATATTTGCGGTATAGCTGTGAAAATTAAAACTGCTTGTGCAAAATTAGAGGAAAGGGTTGAGGGGTTTTTTTTTAAATTGATGTCCTAAACACACAATTTTAGATTATCTTTGATGGTGATGGGAGAGAGGGGGCATAACCCTAACCCTTCTCCTTGGATTCGTGCTTGCAACAAGGTAGGAGCAATGGAAGATAACTGAAAAAAAATTTCACATCCCAAGGTGGAGGCGGCTGTTGCCTTGAATAACAAATGGTGTAAGTTGGACACTCAATTTAATAAATTTATTTGACAGCTTAAAGGTAAAATTTGAATTCCACAAGACATGCTTATCGTCTCCTACCGCCCAAAACATGTTCAGCTCTCATCAGCTTTGTAATTCCGCCCACTGTTGAGAACCAATTGCCATTGACTATAAACGAAATTACATTGAGTGTTAGGATTACATTTAAACTGTCAACATAGAATAAAGTTCTTGTCTATAATCACGTGACCATTTGGTGAGCTGAAGGGCTCGCGAATTTAGTTTAACAGATATCGTTTTAATTTAACCATAATGGCGACAAATTTGCCCTATGCTCTTTATTGACTTTATGATTATACGCTCTTCAATCCTTAGTCCGCGGACCACTGATGATCCGTGAAAGTGAAACCACTTCTAGTGTTTTACGAGAAAATTGAGTACTTCAAAAGAAATTTTTAAAAACAGCGGGAAAAATTATTGTAATGGGCCACTTCATAAAAGAAAATGATACAATAATCGTACAATTTTTCATTATTAATTTCTAAACAAACCATCTGAAAATAAGCGTAATTCTTCTGAAAGTAGGGTTCTAAAATGTCACTTTCCAGAATTCGTTTCCATTCAAACGGGTTGGCGACCCCTGTTTTAAAGCTCGCGACGCATTTGTGTTCCGCGAACAAAAATATCAAAGTTAAGTGATATTCCCCAACTTCAAAAAAAAATTGAGAGGCAGTATTACAGATACACCCTTTCCCTTCAAACGGTGCAAAATACTTAAACGTTGCTGTGAGTACTTAGTAGAATAGCATTTTTTCCTTTCTCTCCACAGCCGATGACTCACCACTGAAAGAATTCATAGAGAGGACAAAAGATATGTGTCCAGAGGAAAGAGGGCAGGAACTCGAAATGGACGAGGTATAAATTTTTTTATTTAAATAAACTTTTCGCTTACATCTTTTTTTTTTTTTAATTATTTGTCATTGTTATAATTTCTTCAATCCAAGACATGTATTCATTACAAAAGTCACACCAGGGGCACCTCATCCCCCCCCCCCGCCCCTCACCCGAAAAAAAAATCGTTAACACTACAACCGCCGAAGCGGTCAATTTTACCGTTTTGAAACTGTTTTTTTTGCACCAACTTGTTGTTTAATTATAGTACAAAATTTAGTTGGCAATAATTTCTCCTTTTTAGCCTACTTTCCCGTAAAAGTAAAAAAAATAATAATAAAGCATGAAAGAAGGCTTAATGTATTGAGAAAATATCGTTAAAAATCAAGAAAAGTCAAAAATAAGTTAAGTAATTAAATAAAGATTGAAAAATTAAAAATTTGAAAGTAGGGTTTTGAGATGGGGGGGGGAAGTGTGTCGGTCGGTCTGTCTGTCTGTCGGTCTGTCCACCCCCTCCCCCCCTAATAACTTTGGAAAGAATTGTCCGATTCAAAAAATTCTTTTTGCATTCGAAAGATCTCGGCGAGGACATCTGATTTTCATATTTTACTTTTTGATTTGAACAATTTTTTGTTCAATTTTGAACAGTTCAAAAAATTTTAAGATTAGCGCCTATGGGGGAAAATGAAGCAAATTATGTAAACTCTGGGTACAAGATCCAAGTTCCCATGAACAAGCTCCCTGGAAGAAGTTCTTGGCGTGAAATATTGATTTGAACATTTTTTGTTCATTTTTGAATAGTTCAAAAAAAATTAACATACCGCCTACGGGGGAAATTTCAATCCTATATAATTCCTGATCTAACGGACCGATTTGCTTGGAACAAACTTTATCGGAAAGCTCTTATGGCGTAGAACAAGTGCAAATAGAAAGTTCATCCAGAAGTAACGAGCCTATTTTCCTATGAAATTTTTTGATCGGGATTTTCAGGAATATTTTTGAATTAATGGATGATTAAATGAATAAGCAAAAGAATGAATGAATAAATGAGTGAATAAATAAATGAATGACTTAATAAATGAATGATTGAATGAATATGTATTAACCGTTGAAAAAGATATTTTTGAAGCAATTAAGAACTGAAGCTAAACGAGAAAGAGAGAGAGAGAGAGATAGCTAGATTATAAATTTGAATTCGGTGTATACGGGAAAGTAGGCTCGTATAGTTCTAGACGGAACTTCTTGTTTATTTACAAATTTTATAATTTCATGCATCAACTAGCTTAAAAATCCTTCTTTTGTGCTTAAAGTCCCCTTTTTGAAGAGCTAGGTCCCCGATAGATGTCCACCCACTTCAGAAACACTGCGGACACCTACTCATACATTGAACAAATTTTTCCCTTCCCCCTGTCCATAAAGAAAATGGGGGATATTCACTATAAAGAGATTTTATTGAACTGATTTTTAGTTGAAAAGAGTTTAAAAATAATTATGCTAGTTCCAAACGTGGAGAAAACTTCGAATACATGTCACTTTCATAGTTTTCACTGGGCTGTAAGAAATAACAATGCGCAAAAATTTCACACACATCCTATATTTTGAAATTTAACTGAAAATTATGCTAAAAATCCCGATTAAAGCAAGCAATAAAATAAATACTTGAGCTTATAATTTTTGCTTCCTCCAACTGCAATTTCTTGCTTTCATTTCAGACGCTATGCTGTGTCCACGAGACAATGGCGAAGGAAGGCCAAACAGAAGTGAGTTCTCCAGTTCTTTCTAATACTTGCTATGTTTTATGAGATCTTGCATTACTGCAACTGAAGAAGTTGGATTTGAAAAAATGAATTCGTCGCATGTTTCACGCGTAGTAAAATCCGTACGCAGAAATGATTAATACGCATAATCGAGAATGAAAATTTTCGAAGATTCATTCGATTCTGAAATCAGTCGAGAGGTTTATTCAATTGCTGATCATTCGATTATCAGAATAATGCGATATTTGATCTTTTGCTCATGCTCTCGATTAGGTGCATTACTAACAGGAATAGGCTGTACGAATTCGCCGGACTTCACTTGTTCTTGAAAATCACTCGAGAGATTCATTTAGTTGCTGATTATTCGATTACACTGTGCAACAAATTTGAACTTTTTTTTTTGTCCTTTAGATGAAACTATGTGAGTCTATATGAACAAAAGGTGCTTGATTCAAATATCCAAACCAAAATGGTCCATCACGTAGCATTTTTGCTGGAGACCCACTTCTCCTATTTATACAATTTGGTTATAGAAGAATGTAAAACTCAGGCTTACTTATTGAAAACACAAACGCTAAAACGATTTTTTTGGGTAATGCTTCTTGTGGGCATCTATTGGTCTGCCCTGATAATAGTTTAGCAATATTCAATTCCTATACTTCTATTCCATCGAGAGCTGAAATGCTTTTCAAACAGAGATGTCCTGATGAAACCTTTCCCCATGCTCATCATTAATTGCACCAAGGTTTTGAGAAAGAAAGTCCATATGGCAGCCCAAAAAGTGTAGTTTTAATGAAATATAGCAACCTAATGATACAAAAGCATTTTATCATGTCACCAGCAAAATTTTTGTAGTTTTCAGCTTTCTCCATTTCCAAGGAAAGGTGAGCGCACTGATTTAAATGTCAGCCAGGCTGATTTTTCGACTTCTGGCTGTTTCTTTTTATACTCTTCATCATGAAAGGACTTCCTTAAGTTGTGGGCCAGTAAAAATCCTTTCTTTTACTTTTGCCTCACTTTAATTTTTGAATTTGTTCAAAGAGCTTTTACAAATATTTCGATAAACTAAGTTTAGTGTGCAATTGTGGAAAAAAGACTTATTGTAGATCATCATAGGCTCATTTGATATGATTTTTCCACTTGTAATTTTGAAATTTCCTTTGTGTTTGCAGGATATGCTAGAGGAATGAATAGGGGAAAAAACTACTTAGATGGAGGAGCACTGATAAACAAGCGCCACTCTGCTGAATTGTGCTCATGTCCTAATGCTTGAAATAGTACATTCACATCACAGCAGCATTTCATTTTTTCTTGCTCCGTAAAATAGTCTACAAAATGCCTTTGTCGTCTTGTAAAAGACTCAAAACTTCGAGAAGTAGATAAAGCTTCTGCTGCAAAAGTAACCCAACTTCCTTAAAAAGGTCTCTAGAATGGCAACGATCTCACTATCAATGAGAAAGATATAATTTATAATAATTTAAGTTGATAAATTACAAAAAGATGCACATTTATCCTGAAAATACGTAAAAAGCTAAAATGTGAAATTTTGGGAAAATGATACGTTGATAGGCAAAATATAATTGTAGATTCGTAATTTTCAGCCAAAAATACATAAAAAACAGACATTTTCATTCAAAGGACATTTTTCGTGTTGCACAGTGTTATCAGAATCATTCGATGTTCAATCTTTCGATCATGCTCTCGATTAGGTGCATTACCAACAGGAATGGACTGTACGTACTATACGAGTTCGCCGGACTTCACTTGCTGTTCCATAGAGTTCGGAAAGTCGCCAAGATTGGCTAGAAATCGCCAGATTGCCATTTTTTGGATTTCTCGCCAAACCCATAGATTTATATGTATATTAAATGCTAGATCAACAAGAAAAAAATTCTTTCAAGTAAAGATTCGATAACTGTGCCAATTTTGAACGAAAATTAATGGAATTAACGCTAAACTCAACTACATTCAAACAAAATAACACAGTTCATAATGTAAAAACAGAATTTTGTAACCAATTAACCATTAAAATTTAAAGCCTTAAATGCAGGTTTTAAACCATAATTTATTATTTTAGTTATGCATTGATTATTTCATTATTGTACGAAACGTATAATTGTTTTTAATGGTTTAATTTTATTCGCCGGGCTCGGCTACTTTCAAAAGGATGCCGCCTTGAGAATCATCCATACCTACATGCCTAAAAGTTTTTCCATGGGGAAGGGAAGAGGGACATTGCCTTCCTTAAAGGGGCACATGTTCGCATGTACCTATATAAATTCGGCGCCTGTATCATCGTATTCGAGAAGCTTTGTATTCGTTCAATGAATGCGTTGCTTAGAGGGAAAAGGGTGCAATTATAGGCTTGTATAAAACTGGCTTTTTGGCAACGGTACTTTTACAGTAGTGAAAAGGGATGTAAGTTTTTTAATAATGTGATTCTGTTTTTGTGCAGGCTCCAGAAGGTGACGAAGAAACTAAGCTTCACTTCATAACGTTCGTTGCGTTAGATGAACAATTGTATGAATTAGGTAAGACCAACATTTTTATTCATTCAGTAGTTGTATAAAGAGTTTGTGGTAAGATATCTTTGAGTTAAAAGCGATTATTTTGCGGACTTGCACTCCTCTTTCATAGCATTAAAAACAAGGTCATTCTAATAATCAAAAATTATTCATACTTTTCGATTTTACATAGAATTATTAAATGTACTCAGAAAACTAATAAATAGGAAAGAGTCATTTAATAATGTGTTTAATCGTGGTTAAGCTTTTCACATCGATTTTTGTGCAATTTATATCCTTTATGTTTTTATTACATGATACCTTTATTGTGTATACCACAATTTTAAGGAAATTAAAAGCAGAGTGCATGTAAAAGTTATAAAACATCGAGATATTTTACCCTTGTCATAAAAAGTAAGTAAATAAAAAAAATACATGAGTATTACATCAATTTAATGCAAAAAGATGCAGTACGTGTTATGCAATTTTGCGCAAATAATAAAATTTTAAAAAACACAAAACTTTAAAGAGGTTCATCTTTGCACTCGCTTCTTCTCATTTTCTACCAAATGGAAATCCATTTCGTCGTCATCCCCTGTTGACACGCTATTTTATCTGTGGTTTTAACAGAATTTTCGAAGTGTGCATTGTAGATTGTAGCCCAGCTATAACAAGTTTTGCGTCATAATGTTGGTTCGAACCATCCCTCATGAGTCAATTGGAGATTCATTAGCGATTACTATCTCTTTTTCTTTTTAAAAAATGAACTTGACAGCTATATCTATAATCAAATTATTCAATATGCATTGATTTGTAACATGATTCTTTTTAGATGCCCATAAAAACTATCCTATCAACCATGGCTCAACAAGTATGGATACGCTATTAAAAGTAAGTATACGTGGAACATTACGTCATTGACAATATTTTTAAAGAATAATTCACATGAACATTTTCTAAAATACAGGGTGACATAGAATAATACTAAATCAAGCGTTACACGGTTTTATTTAAGTAATGGAAGTTGAAAACCGCATAACAAACTTCCGTGATAAATCAAATTAAATAATATTACCGAATCCAAACAAAGCTACCGTTGCCATTCGACAAATAATAATTCCGATAATTTCCTCAGAGCCAAAATTATTATTTTTTTCCTAATTAACGTTATCATAAATTATAAAATGCATGGAATATTGTATCGTCATCGAAGATTAGCTTGTGCGCAAAGTTTGAAGATAATTCATGCAGTAATAGTGGTCGAAATCCGCGTAATAAACATCCGTTACAAATCAAGTTAAATAAAACCGTATAAAAACGGGAAATTTCAAAAAAACTCCCAGAAAAACTAGAAGAAATTAAAATATGTATATATTGGTAGTTATTGAATCCCTTACAACTTGCCATCTAAGATACACAAAAAATCTAAATTATCAGTGACCGAAAATTGTCTGCAGCTGGCTCTTGTACGTATGTATTCTTGTAGTTTTTTGATGAGGTTCCCCATTCATCGGTATTTTTTGGAGCTCGACCACTACTCGGTCATCCAGTCGGTTTCTTTTTTACAGCACATCCAGTCTCTTCGAAGTGTTTAATTCAAGTTTTCATCGCATGTTTCGAGGGAACCCGACCGTGACGCCTTAAGTTGGAAACACCGCTTGCAACTATAACCCTCCCAAATTGTCATTGTTTATATAAAAGATTTTTCAAGCATTGATGATTCTGAATAAAAATGTGCTATTTTAAAAGTTGCAAAGTATAGTGGTTCAATTGCTGTTAATAAATAATAAATTTTTTTGTTGGATTTCTTCTATTTTTGATGAGTGTTTGAGTTAGTAATGGGCATAATCGAAAGATTTCAATGATCGAGTGATTAGTAATCGAGTGGTTTTGATAATCGAGTGAATATCTCGAGTGATTATTTCGAGTTCTCGAACGCTTATTTCCAGTTCTCGAACGATCATCTCGACTCCTCAAGCGATTATCAAATTCGAGAAGTTCGTCAGAATCAAGTTCTCGAGTTGTCCTGAATAATCGAGTTCTGGATTATGCCCAGCACTAGCTTCAGCGTTCCTGTTTTCCTGTCTTACCTGTAGATTGATATATTTTTGTATCGTCTATATGAAATCTCCCCCGCCCCCCTCTTTACATTAGGATGCCGTTGCTGTGTGTAAGGCTTTCATGGAGCGCGATCCGGACAACCTTAACTTTTCCATCATGGCCCTAGTATCCGGGCCAGCCCCGGATACCGAAGAGGAAGAAGTGGAAGAATGAGGAGGAATGATTGCACCGGCACCACTCATTCCACAGACATCAAGGCTGCACTGCGAAGTGAGTACTGCTGCAGCTCGGCGTATCAGTTCGTCCCATTCTCTAAGTTTGCACAATATGTGCTTAGAACGAAGCCTGGTATTACGATTCTGCCGTCAACCAAAGCAATTTGCCTGGCAGAATGCCAAGAAGAATCCATTCATGTTCAAGGGAGGAACTGCTGGTATAAGAAACCGATCGTTTCAGTTCTCGTTAGCTAGCGTACTTGATTACTGGAGAACTAATGCTATGTGCCAGTTTATAAATTTAGTTGCTTTCGACAAACAGAGAAACAAACATTCTGATTCGCGTACTAAATAAACGCACCTGCAAAACGAACTTCCCTAAAACTCGAATGGATTCGTTCTTTTCTGCCATGCGCAGAAGCGTCCAAATATCGAAATTCCGTGTTCGAACTGTATATTAACACTTCTCTGGGTAAAACGATGGACACCTGCAGCATTTTTCAAAAGCGCGAAGACTGTGTGATAAATTAAGATCTTATAAATCGTTTTCTTAAAATAGTTTTCCAAGTTCAGAGCTATCATTAGTAGTCCGCTTTCAAAAATACTTCAATTAGAGCGTGAATGAGATCTTTAGCCCATTCAGACGTGGTATCCGGTACATCTATAATGTTCAAGTTATGGTCATCAAATTAATTTTAATTTACTTTTTAGAGCTGTATGCATGGTATGCGTTCGAATTTTTCAAAAGGAAGTTAATAATAATTTTAAGAAGAAAATCGTACTCCTTTGCTTTCACTTTTCAATCACATAGGCCGAACGAAAAACTGAGTAGTAGAAACTTACAGTTTTAAAAATTATTGTAACTAAATGTCATTTTTAGTATATGTTTTAAATACATATGATATAAAGATTTAATACAGGCAGAAATCTTTTAATTTGAACCCGTTTTTTTTTTTTTTTTTCTTTGTCCTAAAATTTAAAAGTTCTGCATCATGTCCTCTATACTGGATAAGCCTTATGGTTTTAATTTATGATTGAAAAGCTTGAAATTTAGTGTAATTAATATTGGATATGTTATGAAGCTATATCTTAAAAGGGAAAAAAATTAACGTTTTTTTTTTTTTTTTTTTTTTTTTTGGAAAATTCCTTCTTAAAGTGTTAGAAATACCAATAACCACAAAATTTATTTCATAGAATTTTTTTTTTTTTTTTTTGCAATTCTAGTTCATGGGATAGCTTAAATATAAGAAATTTCTACAAATTAATAATCTTTCCCCCCTTTTCATTTTCTTTTTTTAATTTATTGATTTATTTATTGAAGTTCCACTTCTTTTGCCACAATGAGAGTGTAATTTCAACAAATATCGCCTTAAGTTAAGCATGCTGTGTATGACACATTGTATTCGTTTATCTTAGGAGTAGGCTTGAAAATTGAAGCTGTTGGAATGATTTTACCTTAATGGAAATAATGAAATACTTTAAACGACAACTGTCGTCTTGGCGATAAATAGTCGCCTTTTCGTCACACTGGCGTAAACTTTATATAAAAACGTTTTTATTATTATTTATTTATTTTATTTGAAGTAATTTTTTCAAATATATTTCAGACCTGAAGCTTAGAAATTTTTTCAAGATGCTTACATCCAGATAAAGAAATCAACACTTTGTGAACCTCTTAGAGGGGTACCAATCTAATTTCCTGCCAATGCTGTGCCTCTTGGAGATGCCCACAGATGGAGCTGCTTTTCATTCTCTTTCTTTCCTGTAGAGCGCCACTAGATGCGAATGATTATTATTTTATTTGTTTGCTTATTCTTCTCTGCCCTTTTTTAAAGAATGATTTATTTTTCTTCACTCATTCTGGTGATATTGCAGAGACGGATGAATTTGTATGATGGCATCGCAAGATTTGAGCATGTTGAATAAAAATTTAATTCTGTGTGTTGGTCGCAGTCATTTTTCCCCTTATCATGGAAAATTAAACACAATGAAGATAACGCACATTTTTGATAACCCAATAAATTTGTGCTACATATATTTTATACCTACTTATATATGTAATTAGCGATTATAAGTAAAAGTAATGTAACTCTACATTAAATTGCCTAGGTCACATAATCTATTAAAATACTTACGATTAAACTAAAAATAAAGTTATAGGTCAAAAACTAAACAAATGGACAAACGAGTTATAATTTTAAGGACACAATATTAGGTTTTTTGATAATTTGAATTTTTGACAGCAACGCAATGAAAAAATTGTTATGAATGATAATAAAGCATAGAATTCACCACGGGCAACGCCGTGCGGGTACAGTTAGTATAAATATTATAATTAAAGGATTAAAATATTACACGGTGTGAATTAATGTGTATTTATAAACTTACATAATAAACAAATCGTCTTGACTAAATTTTACTAAAAACTTGGAAGATTGCACTATCTGACGCATTGATATCTCTACAGATGCCAGATTTAGCATATATCAAATCGGGATGCTTCCATTGCGACGACTGTCTTTTTGTTTCTCGGTCGTACCCGTAAGACTGCAAAGGCTAAGTTAATTGGTTGTTTCCAAAATTAAAGACGTCACACAGAAGGATAAAATTGTAATCTAGCCGGCCAAATAACAGTTTCACAAAATGCAGCAGAGGTGGGAAAAGCCTATCGAATGTTCAATTGGAATAGTGGGGGATTCAAGTTAATGGTCTAAATCGTGTCCTTGGTTGATAGAATTAGAGGAAAAACCCGTTTGAACTTGTCTGTACTACTTTTATTTTGTTTCTCATCAAAAGTAAGTTTGTGGGTGCATAGTTCAGAGCTATTTTTCTCTCATGAACGTTTTTCCTTTTCGATCCTTCAAGAAATGCATTTTTCTTGAACTTAAATATGCCCTTAGAACCCAAATAAGCGCCTAAAGCGTACCATTCCTAAATGCTAAGTTCAAAAATTGCGATTTTGGATCCGAAATGTGTTAATTAAACGTGTATTTTATAATATTTATTCTTTTCTAAATGTTTTTCAAGTTTTGAGCTATTTTTTAAAACAACGCCTTTTCAAGGTCGTGGCGCGTGACATTTAAAAGTCGTATGCGTAATGAATGTAACAAAACTACTCGATTTTATAAGTTCGGTCGAAAATATTTCCCATCGGAAGTGAATGAGCTATAAAAAAAGGAAAAAAGAAAAACGGTAAAGTTTAGTTGCATCAAATTCAAGATTACCCCTTGAGGCCGTCAGGGAAACGTAGTAGTAAGGCATTGGATTCTTACGCACTAGTTCGCAGGATCAAACCTGGCCCAAGTCGGTGGATTTCCATGATGCACAAAATCGTCAGTGCCCATGTCATCTGATTATGCAACAAGTTAAAGATCCCTTGGAGTCAGGGCCCGACTTTGCCGAATTGGGGCCCGGGGCAAAAACATACTTTGGGGTTGGAGCCCCCCTCTTCTTCATTACTTCAGTAATGAAGAACCGAAATTTATAGAAGTATTTAAATTCTTTTACCTCATCACAGATAATGTAACAAGAAGATTGACTGGAAGCTAAAACAGCTATAAGCCTTCCAATGGTCAAACAAGATATCCTTCTGTCCATTTTATTGATTTTCTGACAATTCTATGTCTACCATTAAAGGATATATAGCACATCTGAAGAGTAAAAAAAAGCACAGGCTTTCGATTGGCCAAATCTGTCCATCCTTATTGCGAAAATTTAGCTGAATGCCGCCCTAGAATGTCATGAATTTACAAAATATAGGGATTTTTGGGTTCATATAATAGATTAATGAAGAAGCTAACATAAAACTAAAAGATTTTACAATGTAGTGATATTTTGTTTTTAAAACATTCTTTAAAGAAGGAAACACAATATAAACTTTATACTCGATTTGGGGCCCCCTCAAATGCGGGGGGCCCCGGGGCAGCTGCCCCGCATGCCCCTGCCTTAATCAGGCAATGCTTGGAGTATCTGTTTGTCTTGAATACTCTCGGCTAAATTAAATTCCTAGTGCAGTTTCGCATCAATAGAGCTCAAGTGCCGCCGTCTAGGGGTAAAAGGGAGCGTCAGAATTCTCAAGTGGTAATGGCATCTGCCGATAGTGGTGGTGCCGCATGACAGAATGGTTGCCAGTTCCTAGGGAGTGCACTAATGCAAATGGTAAGAAACCAATGTATGGCCCCATTACAATCAAATAATTATTCTTAAAAGTAAACTAGAAATGGAGGGGAGATGAATAATCAAAACAAATCGCTAACACGTGTCTTTCCCTTTTCCTCATTCTTTTTTTAATTTATTCCTTTATTTATTTTACTATTACTGCTGGCATTTTGAAGAGAAAAAAATGTCAAACGAAGTTTAAAATCGAAGATGTATATTACCAACACGACAAGATCCAAAATACCGCTCTTTTTTTTTTTTTTTTTACATTTATGATATAAAAACTACAACAAAAGCTTTTGTCCCGCAGTGACCAGTCGGTAGAAGCTCGGCTCCCGCAGAACACCGAAAGTGAAGCAACATCGACTGAGGTCAGTGTTTGGGAGCGTGACAGCCTCTCGCGGCTGGTTGCTGTGGTGTCCGTGTACGGTAAAGGGAGCTGGTGCACGTTAAATAGCTCATGGCTCCAATGTCCTCCAAGTGAAACGATACCTCTGGGGGTGCCAATCCCCCTCTCATCTGGGAGCTGGTTCAAAAATTAAGAGACCTTTCAAAAGGGGCGGAAATCGGACTCCTGCCTATAAGGGCCCCGTTAGACTCAGGAGCAGTGTACCCGTTCTGCCTCGCCATGCGCGAGGACTCGACAACAACAGCAAAATCTTTTAAGAGACTAGTTTCGAAACTATTTTCTGAATCTGGCGACTATTTTCGAGGCGTATATTTTTCATATCTGAGGCTTTAGTAGCTTTATATATGAAAAATATATGTCTCGAAAATAGTCGCCAGAACGACTATTTTTTCCTAACTCAGGGACAACCCTGAAATGTGTTATATGTTGTATGTATAAGTGTACATATGGGTCATTCCATAGTAACGGATTAACACACGTGACGAAATTTCAGTTTCTTTTTTAACAGACAGCAAATACTTATATATCTTCAATTTTTTTTTTTTTTTTTTTTTTCATACTTAGAAAACACGTACTTTTATTAGCCAAATCAAAAAACCTAAAAAATACCCAACAAGTTTGTTAGAAAGCTCGTTGTAGTTGAAAAATGCTGTGTAAATGTAACGTCCGTTACTATGGAATGACCCATATGTCTGTATATTTGTTATGCAAAAAAAAATTATCCTTTTGAATCGTGGGCCAGTGGTAATATTTGGCTATTAGTCAGATGGATCCGGGGCCTGATTTCAGTGGGTCTGCTGTGAGAAGGAAAGAAAAAAAGGCGGGAGGGGGTAGCTTCTGTTTTTGGAGGCTCTTCTCCTCCTTTCCTCACGAGAGACTGCATTAGGAGAAAAAAATATTATAATCCTGGTAAAGTACGTCCTTATGTGATGTTAGACACAATGAACATAGGGTAAAGGGGTAGCGTTGCAAGGTTTTCAAAACGCCTTGGTTTATTCCCGGCAGAAAACCGGTTTTTTTTCCACGGGAATTTAAAGCAAAATCGGGAAATTTCAAACTTTCCAAAAACTGGGAACATTTGATTTTTTTTTTTTTTTTAATTTTTTTTTTTTTTTTTTTTTATCAAATAATAATTTTAATACATAATAATATATATATATATTGAAATTTTCGTTATAATAGAATTACTTTACCGAACATTATTGTGAAAGCATTTTAAAATAGACAACATACAACAGTAGAAGCCCGAAGTGACGCCGTCCGATACACCACGAATTCGGAATTAACGCGGGGAGGAGTGTGTTCCCCGAAAAAAAAAAGATTAATTTCAGAATAAGTTTCGCATTTAAAATTTCAGTGAGAGTGGATAAATTGACTGGACAGAAATTGAAAACAGTAAACCAATTGCAGAGGTCATAGTCATAACAGATCAGGATATGATTGATGCTAGAACGTATAAAAATTGCAGTGAGCAAGATGATGATATGAAATTGAAAATGATTTAGTAAATAGGTAATGAAAGGCCATGTTCCAGATGCTAGTAAGGTCATTTCACATTTAATAAAGGTAATTCTGTGGGTGGAGAAGCAAGACGATTTAGAGATAGTGTTCATTTACTCCATCTTGCTAGTGTGAGACAATATGCCAAAGCCTTGGCTTCACCAAACAACGGATTTTTTAAAGATAGCTTAAGATTAAGTTTGTGTTCAATGAATGATAAAGTTAATTACATTTCACAAAGCAAGTAAGTGTTTTCATCATTTTACATTTTGTATTCCTGTCGGTCATCACTGCTTTGACACGATTCCGATATACCGCAGTTAAGCTATAACGCTGGTGTGAAACATCAAACATGTCTCCCAACAACCGCGTTATATCGAGCTTCTACTGTATTTATTTCGTTGTGTTTGTATTAGCTGTAACAAAATTTTACTGTTGAGAATGAAAAAATAATGGAATTTGTTAATATTTTTTATTTACATTGTAGAATTTGATATTTGTTTTATATAGTCATCAATAAAGGACAAAACACATAAAAAATTTTGAAACCAACCTTTACAAAAATTATTGAAATGTATAACAGTGCTTTAAATGGTGTTTTTTATCAAAAATTACCCCTCCCAAATGTGTTGGTAAAGTTGCAATAAAATGTTATGAATAAAACATATATATATGTATATGTATTATTTCTTATAGTAATTTAAAATCTAGGAATAAAGAAGAAAAAAGATTTTGAAGGTTAATCTTATTTTCTACAGAGTAACCAAATCAAATACATTTTTAGAATCAATAATATACTGCAATAAAAAAAGCCCATTGAATTTACAAGTTATTTTTCTCAATTATAGGTTTGATATAAAATGTTATGTTTGACGCTAGATCTATATCTAGAATAGAAATAATGTACAGTTACAATGTTATATGTTTTGTAACAATATTTCAAAACTGATAACATTTTTATACTGAATAAATAATTTATGATTATTGAAAAAACTTAAGTTTGTTTTCTCCTTTCAAAATTCCCAATGCTCCCAAATTTTTAAGTTTCTTCTCGAAAATTTCCTGGCTTTTTCCTCACTTCAAAATTTCCGGATTTTTTGCATCTCTCTGCAGGGGTCGAGTATTCTCCCCTTCCTAAAAATGCATAACCGCAATGACAATGAGGCTTCCAATGATACCGCATTTGTTGTTGTTGACGATAACAAGTCGTTGCTTCACATTCCAAAGCACAATGACATTATAGAACATATTATTGTTCGATCCCTTTTTCAATGGAATAGTTCTAATGTGTTTTGCATTTTAAACTCGGCCTGGTATTGAAGTGAGTTTAAAATCTAAACATATGTTTGCGTTTTAAGCTGCATTTGGCTTAAGTTAACGAAACTTACAATTACTGTTGTAAAAGTTTTTCATTACTACAGTGCAATTGTTGTGTGAAAGTTGATCACTTGTGGTACAGCACTTGTCAACTTGTAGAGGGTGAAGGGTTAATTCCGTTCTGATAAAAGTGTTCAACTTATTAGACAGGTGGTCAACTTTACAGGTGTTACTATATATATGATCTTAATCATCATTATCCTATAAAAAAGTAGTAAATTTGTATAAGCCTTTGAACCGAAACTAAATATTAACTCTTCACTGTAATTACAAGGTGGCAACGGCATAAATTTCCTTAAAAAGTAGAACAATATTTTCTTTTTTCTATGGAAAAGTGTGCTGTTTAAAGCTACGTGTATTTGTGTCATTTGTCCAGGTATCATATTTTATTCATCTATGTCTTAGTGCCAGGTGTATTAACTGAAAACATCTTATGATAGATAAATAATAATTACCGCAAATTAGAAAGCTTATTGCTTTGTTTCTTCTAGACTTTTCTTTACTTGTCTTCGATCTCTAGAAATCTGCCCGGTAAAAGAGTAACATATTGTCTCTTTTTATTTCGTTTCTCTGTTTTCATAGTATTTATAACCTAGATTTGCCTTGATCACTATTTGTATACTGTACTTTGGAAGCAGTATTTTTGTTTCGTATATAATTCGTAATAACATGATAATCTTACTAACTCTTTAAGAGAGTTAATATATCATGTTTCTTTCGTATCCCTTATTTTAATTTGATTACTACTGTGATCGTTTTATCGCCAAAAAAAAAATCATAAAACATTTCATTATTAGTAATCATATTTTTTAGTTTTGATCGTGTTATCAACCACTAAGAGTTTACTTCAATTTAGTTGGGTTTAGGTGATTTCTTGGTTTAAGTAAATCTGATTTAAAGGTCTTTATGAATAATCATTATTCACCTTTACGACTTGCCATTTTACGCCCGAATTTCTACAGTAATACTGTTAAAAACTTGAAATAGTTGTAAAATAAATGTCATATTTTTTCTGGAGCTTGATGAAAAATCTGCATGGTTAAAAAACATAATATGACTAATAGGTGTGGAATGTGTGGTTAGATCGATATTGTGGCTTTCGTATTAGGTTAGTTTCTTTTTAAAAAGGATAATTTTAATGAACACAAAAATTTTAAATTCAAAGCACAAAATAGCTGTAAAAATTGAAGCTCTCGGTAAAATTTGTCTATTTACACAGGATGAAGCAGTCTCATGCAGCTGAAAAGCATAAATATAATAAATCAATGTAAAACTTTAAACAAATTCTTCTTTGCTCAGATCTTCAAGTTAAGCTCAGCTCCATACTTTTCTTTTTGTGGGAGTTAGCAAGGGATAATTTTTTTGCCTAATCAAACTCTAAAGCAAACCCTAGATACATTTAATTGAGCTTCAGTGGCATAACTGTTTGGGGATTTTTTAAAAATGCTTCCCCCCCCCCCCCCCCCTCCACCGAAAGGATTCCCCAATCAATTCACCTTCTATTTTAACGTGAATACAGTTGATATTCTGCATTAGTGAATGTTGTTTAGCATCCAATGTTTATATTTCATTTCATATTTTGGAGTCTTTTTCCAATGCAAAAAAAAAGGTGTGATCTCATAGATAATCTTTTGTTGGATGTCTTTGCATTCATAAGTTCACTTTTTGCAAAGCGTTGCTTATAAACCTCAAACAAAATGTCTGCAATTGTTATTGTTATTTTGGGCACTTTAAATTTTTTTTACCCACAAAATGTTAACTGCTTATTTCATAACAATTTTGATAAATGATTTTTTTACACGGTTTTATTTAACTTGATTTGTCATGGAAGTTTGTTACGTGGTTTTCAACCACTATTACTGCATAAATCATCTTCAAACTTTGCACACAAGCTTATCTTCCATGACAATACAATATTCCACCCATTTTATAATTTATTATAACGTTAATTTTTGAAAAAATTAACAATTTTGACTTTGAGGAAATTATTGCAAAGGTTGATTTGTCGAATGGCAACGATAGCTTTGTTTGGATAATGCAACAATATTATTTAACTTGATTTGTTACAGAAATTTGTTACATGGTTTTCGACCACTATTACTGCATTTTAGTTTGTTTTTTTTTTAAATAAAACCGTGTATTTTAAAACTTTTTGGAGATTTAATATTTATTTTTATTTTTAGATGAAATATATTTTTTGGTTGTTTGTGGTGTGCCTGACACTGGAGGCTGTTGTGGGTCCTCCAGTTGATCAGAAAAAAAAGGACACTGAAAAGAAGGACAAGGAGAGAGAAACTGCTGATGCTCTAGATGAATATGTTAGTAAAATTTTTTGTACTGTTTTCTATTTAAATGCTTAATGGTTGTCAGAAAGGATAAAAATGTTTTATTTCCATCGGTTGATTTATTACTGAAATTGATTGTTGATTTATTACTGTATTATTGAAATTAGGATTGGCTGAGCAGTGTTGACAGATTAGGCCAAGTCTAGTTAAACCCACACAGTTTTTCTAGGTGGATCCACTTATTCCATGTTTGTTCGTGTCCTGTGGTGTACTCCTAGGAAAAAGGGGAGCGGGAATCCTTTTGTGTATGAACTTATAAAATTTGTTATGTGCTAAAAGGAATAATTTCATTTTTCATTTCTGTAGGTAACAAAAACAAGAGTAATTTTTGGCTAAAATTTTGAAAGGTGTAAATGATTCATGATGAACTTTCACCTAGTGAAGTTGATTATGAACAAGGGTAGAAAAAAACCACTATAATAAAGTTTACTATTTCTTCTTCATTCTTAACTTCTGACTTTTCTTCAAAATTTGGGATTTGCTATTCGTTTTGTGGGATTCTGTAAAGGTCTCATTTTTCGTGTTATCGGAAGATTCAAAACAGTTTAGCTAGAGCCTTGAATCATAAACAGTTGGCTTCCAGTTTATTCTTTTTGACAGAATTTCAGGATTTATTATTAAAGAGCTGTCTTTGGAGTTCATTTTGAAGTAACATGGGTCAATGCAGGAATTTCTAAATCCTAATGCTTCGCCAACACATTGATTTGGAGAAGAATTCTAAACTTTGGGTTTTTTGATATATTATTGCACACTGGTTATCAGGGTACACATGGATGCATCACCCAGCCGTAGTGTGTATCTGTTTTGAGCAAATTATATTTCCCAAGCATTAAGAATAAAAGTTTAATATTTTAAGCCTTCTTGTAATCTTATTTTGTTGAATATTCATTTGTGATGTGTATTTTGCTTATAACAGGGTTTAGAATATGGACGATACTTGCAACAAGTTGTGCAAGCTCTTGAAGAAGACAAAGACTTTGCAAAAAAGTTGGAAAATATTAGTACAGAGCATATTAGAGTGAGTGATCTTTTCATTGATCCAATTAAAAATAGACTGCAGTCAATCCGGGGAACTTTGCACCACAATTTCACTATTTTTAACTGCCCCACTAATATTTTTAATAATATTATAATTGACATAAAATTAAAGAAAAACTCCCAAAGTATTCTTTAGTTATCGAACTCTAAGTGACAATAATTACAAAAACCATCTGAAATGAATTATTAACCTGGTTCAAAGTTATCCTGACAAGCATATCAGAAAAAAATGACATAAAATGAACTATTTTAATAAAAGTTGCAATTATGTAACATTAAATTAGAAAAATTAAATTTTTAAATACTTAAAAACTCACCAGATTTGTTTCATAACATCGCAAGTTCTCTATAATTTATGATATTGCATGGAATGTTACAGGAAAAGAGAGTAAAACTAGGAGAACATCAATATTGAGGACAAATACACTATTTATTATTTATTTACGGAAAAAAAAAAGTTGCAGAAAACAATTTTTAATTTTTTAAGTAAATAATGCACTTATTTTCACACAAGTATATTAATTAAAACAACCATTAAAAAAATTACAGTGAAATCTAAAACTTTTAGGGGGCAAGTACTTTTGTATTTAATTGTACAGAGAGTTGGGGATCATGAAGAAATTTTATAGTTTAACTTGTTCATGAAATTTAGTTGAGGCAAAATTGACCTTCTTTTGTAGAAAATTTTATTTACCAGGAAATAAAATCAAATATCTATTGGTAAATAAATAAAGTGTAAAAATCTTTTAATATTACAGATAATAAGATGAATTTCATGAGATAAGATAGTTTATGATGTAGTTAGTTTGGACTTCTTTTTATTTATTCAAACGTTTGATCTTGGTTTGAATAAGGATCTTATAATAGATTCTTTAGTTGATAGAAATAGTGTTTTATTATGTACTAATGATGCCTTAAAATTATGCTTTTGTAACAATTATATCTGTTGATTATATCACTTATCTAGAATAAATAGAAATGATTTAGGAAGCAAAGTACTTGGCTTAAATAATGCACATGTAATAGTATGATTTTTTTTAAACTGAGCAGGGTTCCCATGGCCTTAAAAAGTCTCTAAAAAGTCCTTAAATATGGAAATTGATTTAGGGGCCCCTAAAAGGCCTTATTTTCTTCCAAAAACTCTCAAAAGGCCCTAATTTTTATTTTTGAGGCCTTAAATTTATTTCCCCTCTTCCTTTTCCAACTCAGAAATCAGTCATGGAACACTGATTATTCATTCATGACATGGATTTTTCAAAACTGGTAAATGGGATGGAAATCTACATGTATTGATATATATATATATATATATATATATATATTATTTACATCTGCACAGTGGCAATTTTGTACGGATTTTCTATTCTAAGTGAATTTTCATTTGATGTTGCGATCGTTCTGGAATTTTACAAATGATCTCAGAAGTTAATGGTCACAGAGAAATCAAGGATACCATGAAATTGCTTGAGAAATCTTATGTTATGGGGGGGGGGGAAAGAATGTGAAGAAACATACCTACAGTCAGCATTTTTCCCCCTTATCTTTAACTTAACCCAAACTTTCGACGATCATTTTGATAATTATTAGTATTCATTATTGTAGCCTTATTAAAATGCAATGCTTAAATTATTTTTTAAATAATCTGCCTTCAGAAAGAACATTGATTCAAGACATTGCTATTGCTTGCTCTATAATGGTTTAAAAGCTTTTTCTATGAGGAAAAATTTATTTTAAGTCATATTTCTGAGCAGGTGAAGTGTGATTTAAGGCAATAAACAGATACATCTTCAGTTGGATGCTTTTACCTAGAAGTGCATAAGAATTCGTTAAGTATTTAAAATATTACTTTATTCAACTCCTCCGTCAGCGTACATTTTATTCCTACATCAATGATCGTTAGCTTTTCATATCTGCCGTGCTGCCATTCAGCTGATGCCAACATTCGACCATCCTGACAAATAATCGTCCTCGATGAGATAATTACTCAAAGTTCTCAAGTTTTTCAAATCTCTTTTCTCTAGTCCAAGTACCGAGCAGGAACCTTAATGATGCGTCTAGATGTTCTCGTTGGTAGACACTTTTTATCATCATCCTCGACGTCATCGTGTTCACTCTCACATCTCCATGCTTTTAACTGACTGACGTGAGCGGTGGTTGTATAAAATCGTCCCTTCTCCTTAGGTTCAAGTTGGGAGACTCTGTAGATATCGTTTGGCAGAACCTCCGCCACTACTTAGGAATTAACTTTTGCAAATCATGTTTTGGCTTATTAGCAATCATATCGGAGTTAAACTGAATTTCCGAACCCGTTTCGTTGGGTACATTTTCTGTCGCCAATTTTAATTTTTCCAACTCAAAATCCCGTTCTCGTTGTTTTTCTTTAATAGCCCGTTCTTTTTCTAGGCGTTCATTTTCTGATAGCCGTTCAGCAACTATTCTTTCTAACAAACTCTTAACAAACTCTTCTTCATAATGTGCAGATTTTAAAATCAACTCTTTTATATCTATAACTTTCATACCATCGTTCACATTCTCACCTAACTCTTCTGCTAATTCAAATAAAACGACTTTCTTCGCTTTTGCTAAATAAGACATTTTTCACGGTAACATAAAAGTAAGTTATATTCAAATATACGTTATTCAAAACAATAACACGTACCTGTTAATTTCGTTACGTGGAGGTTTCCATCATGCATCAAATGGAATAGTTCCGTACAGCGTTACACTTGCTTGAAACCAAATTCTATCGTAAGTGAATTTTCTTCAAATAAAATACGTCGTCCGTCGTTGGTGCAATGTTCTAAAACAGTTAGGCTTAACCGTTGCTGGCTTTTTGAAGCTGCGTTTTCGTAATGCGTTCGACTTGTAGTCCGTCGGCGTATTGTGGATAATAACTAAATTAAGCTTATCCCACTTCTGAAGTATTAACTACTTATTTCTAAAATTCTAAGAATTCGTTAAGTATTTAAAATATTACTTTATTCAACTCCTCCGTCAGCGAACATTTTATTCCTACATCGATGATCGTTAGCTTTTCATATCTCCCGTGCTGCCATTCAGCTGATGCCAACACATGTATAAAAGGCATAATCATAAGACATATCATATTATTTGGATAATACACTGCGGCACTGCAGATTATGTGCTGAGAAATGTTGTTGTAGGCAAAATAAAATCTGGTTGTGGTTTATAGATTGAAAAGTTAGCTTAGCATAATATTTATAACTCTGAAGGAAATATAACTATTAAAAGAATAAATCTTTAAATTTAAGATAAAATTTGAAAAAGTTGACTTTTGTAAAAGATTTAATTCAGTGAGATGTTCATATTGCTGCTTCATCATCATTCTGAGGAAAGCATTTATTCATAACAATGAATTGATGCATTCAATGTACATTAAAATCAATTGGAGGAAAAAAAATTACTTCCTTAGTTGTGATAGCAAAGTTTTAATGTCATTTCCAGAATTTTAATTATTATTTTTTTTAAAGTTAATTTCAGTGTTGAACATTTGACTCTATTCACCCGACATACATTCTTATTTCTTCTAAGAAAAGTCATTCTAAATGTTATATGTAATGTGGCCCTAAAAAAGTTACACTTGGCCTTGAAAAGGCCCTAAAAAGGCCTTAAATTCGACTTAGAGTTGATAGTGGGAACCCTGCTGAGCTATGAGAAAACTCTGAATTCATGGTTTTCTTCAAATAAGGAAAAACTATCTGCTTTTTTTTTTCACAATATTTTTGTGATTTAGTGAAAAGAAAGACATGATAGACAAATTTTTATTCTTTAAAATAAAATGCATATTTGCTACAAAAGCATTATTAATGATACATTTAATCTTTTCTCTACAGCAAACAAAGAGGGCATTTGAACCACATGTCCTACTCTAACAATAATTCAACATTTTACACATGTTTTCAACATGATTTGCATACATATTAAGGAAAAACAATAAAAGGATTTAATCTGATGCAGAAGTAATTCCACTTATTGTGGAGGAATCGGTTATATTCTTTTGTACTGAAAATGAATAAATGAGCTATATCTTTCATTTGGCATTTTTATTTTAGTTTATGAAAATATCCCAATTAAATATTTAAAAAATAAATAAATAAATGGTTTTTTCATTTTGAATTCACATTCATAGTATTTTTTAGCTCGAACTCTATTTGTAATCCAGGCTTTATGGTGTTTATAGGTGTGTCATTATGATAAATAAAAAACTAATGGTATGAAAAATTGGCTTTTTGCTCATATTATAATGACCTTACATATATTTATTACTGATGTAGAGTGGACAGATAGCAAAGGAGTTGGAATTCGTCAAGCACAATGTCCGTTCCAAACTGGACGAGTTGAAGCGCATGGAGGTGGATCGGCTTCGTAAGCTACTGCAGCAGCAGATGGAGCGTACCGAACTAGGTCTGTACCGTGACGAAGATGGACACCTCTTGAACTCTCCCGACGGTCGGCGTTGGAGAACGATCCCGAGCCACAGAAGTGGCTCCGAAGGTGGTGTTGGTGATGGGAATTTCTGGCTGGGTTGTCTTCCCTACCTCCCTTTGCCCTGCTCTTTCCCTTGTTGCTTTCGTTAAATAATTTTCCCTGCCTTTAACATACAGTCGTTTTTGATGTACTAATAACTAGATGGTAATCGTTTCTGAAATTTTTTTAGTTATTTTTAACTTTTCTAAACATAAGCAAAATTTCCATTTCAAAATTTTTACTACAGAAGAGAAACCCCTTATGAGTAAGAATAAGCAAGTTAATTCAGGAAAAAAAGAAAAAAAATGACAAGACACTTTATGTGCTTGGTTAAAACAAATTATTTTTTTTTAGTAATTGTTGTAATTGGAACCGTTCTGTTGCAGGTAATATAAATTAGTTTATATATTCAATTCTAAAATAGTTCTTTTATCTTGGTACCATCTGCTTAAAGCTGTTTCTGGCTCACATAAGGAAAATGGGAACTTTTGTAATGTACACTGAAGAAACATCAACATGAATAAGATCTTTTAATGTTTATTTATTTATTTCACATCGCTTGATTAAACACGTTTCTGATAGAACATGGATGTTTGTCCATAGAAGTTGTTTTGATTTCTTCTTTCTCAAGAAACTAAAAGCTTAAATCTTATTGTCTGAGAATTTCTAAATCTTCCTATCTGTGCAAGTCTTGACTCATGAAATAGTAGAATATTTTTAGAAATTAATTTTTTAAAAAATTAAGATGCCTTAAGAGTGCCATTCTGTGCCTAAATGACTAACATAAAACTTTTTCTGCAAAATTGTTATAAAACTTGTTTTTGCAAAAACATTTTTGATCAACTAATTATTCTTTCTTTTTTTTTTTTTTAAACTCTTACCCTTACTGTTTTCAGTTTTTAGTTTTTTTTTTTTGAATAGAATTACAATGGTACTAGTAGAAGCTATTTATATTAAAATATTAGTAACTTTTGTTTTAATGCATCATTTGCCGAGACTATGTTATATATACTTGATGTGTTTCACAAGAATTTAGCATTTAGAAGATTATTATGGATGAAATTATCTGATAATTCTAAAATGTAAGTTATTGGAAATTTAAAATACATTTCACACACACACACAAGTTATATTCCCACAAGTGTTTATAGAAATTTAATCTTTAATTTCATAATAAATAGCTTTTTTTTTTTTTCTTTTTTTGAAAATAAATTACTTGTTTTTATCAGTTTGTTTCTTCTGTTTTGTTTTCTTCTCTTTTACTCCTATAGCCACCCCCTCCCCATGATACTTTTCAAAATAATGAAATAAATCATTAAGTTTGCTTTGATAATTTTTGTGTTGATAGTCAAAGGTTAAATAAAGATTTTTTTTTTTTAATGTACCCATACGCTTTATGTATAACATCTTATCCTTCCTTGTGTGTTTTGTAGTAGTGTTTAGACTATCCATTCTTTTTATTCTGTTATTGTATATCTAACATTTACTGCGTCTGGAAAAGTCCAACTTATATCACTATCTTTTTACAAAAATTTTTTATTAACTTTATAAATGTTCTTCTTTTATTACATAGTGCTTTGTGTTAAAAATACTTAAATAAATAAAATCCATTATGAATTTTTTATATAGAGTTTTGCATCAAAGCTTTGAGCTAAAATTGATTTGCACTTTTATAAATGCATAAACTTTTTATTTATATCTAGTTATCAGTGACAAATCTCTGAGGTGGAGCTATAAGAACTTGCAGCGCCTCTCAGAACTAAACCAGAATTTTTCATTATTGTTTTTTAATCATAATACCCATTTCTTTTTTATTTTGGTTTGTTTTAATGTTGCAACATCACTTTCTGGAACTGCAGGCTTAAAAATTTATTTATTTATTTATTTATTTATTTTTTTTTTTTTTGTAGTTATTCCACTCTTATTTGTGGTATTGACATGGTTGAAAATATTTCATCTGTAGTTATTTTATCATAATTTTATTAAATCATTGAAAATACCAT
Organism: Octonoba sinensis; assembly: GCA_038502835.1. Taxonomy (NCBI): domain Eukaryota; kingdom Metazoa; phylum Arthropoda; class Arachnida; order Araneae; family Uloboridae; genus Octonoba; species Octonoba sinensis. Next base: position 81,851,723 of record CM076605.1, on the reverse strand, counting down.
TTTCCCCCCTTTGACCGGGACTAAAAACATCACCACTAGTTTTTTTCTTTCATTTTACTATATGAATGTGTGATTGTAGTTTAAGAAAACACCCTCATTCGCTCCTGTAAAATTTGAAGTCATCGCAAAAATTCAATCCCCCTTCACAAGAAGCCCCCTCGCCTCGGACAAAAATTGAGAATTTGCCATTACTAGTCATTTGGTCATTTTTTTAAGAAGAAATCTTGATTAATTATCGTACAAAGCGCATGCATAATATTACATATAGATACACAAAGCATGAATAATATCATTTTATATTTATGCATTTATGTCATTTCATAAAGTTAATACTTTTTTGCAGCTTTGGATCGTAAAAGAGTGAAGATACCGACACATTTAGACATTGAAAATCCACACAGTTTTGAAATAGAAGATTTAAAGAAATTAATACAAACGGTTTGTTAAGATTTTATTTTATTCTATGTTTTATTACATTCAATAACGAACATTTTAAATTAAAAAAGTTATTATCCTTTTCAGAAATTTTGGAATAAGAATTGGATTTATAAAATATGTGTTTGAAAATAATATTTAATTACAGTGAAACCCCGTTAAAATGCGGGTGTCGGAACATGTTTGGCACCCGCGTTAAAACATAACCACGGTCTAGTGGAACTGTACCACGGAACCTTATTCAGGAAACATATTCGCTCTTGTAGTAAGGAACCCACTTTTTTGAGAAACATTGTTTTAAGACTTTGCACACTCACTCGGACTAGAGAATATGTTTACTTTTCAAGAATTTTAAAAAATCTGGAATATAAAGGCAGATAAAATAACGCCGTAAAAGAAGTTACACATGGCGAAAGGGCATGGTTAAATTTCTGAAAACGGAATGTAGTTAAACATTGAATCCTACATTGAACTCAACATATTTCCTGACAGTTTGAGTTCCGTACATGACAAGAGAAACAAGCCAGAGTGATTACACCGGATCTGTAAATCATGTTTTGGTGTCCTAGGTTGAAAGAAAAAAAGTATGAAACAGGTGTACACCAGGCCTCACAATAGGGCTTCATATCTGTTACTGTGTGTGAGAGAGAGAAACTCTTTGGCTGGAGTATTTGTTTAATGTTTACTACTTGGAAGAGACTTTGTTGGCTGGATTTTTTTTACCATGGTAAAGAAAGGAATCTCCTTTCAATGGCAATGATAAAGGGTGGTTTAAAGGTCAGGGGACATGATAGTAGCCGTGTTGTATCTGATTCCGCTGTATACCAAGACGCTGTGTTACGGAGTTTTACTGTATTGAAAGATTAAAGGAATCTGTCTCAATTTTTTTTTAAATTCTAGTATTTCATTCACTGCATTTCAAAACAACATAAATATTTGAATTCTTTGCACTCTTAAATATTCACAATCATATTATTATTTGACTACTATAAAGTGATACATGAATACAAAGAATTAACTGAATTTTCTATTATGTCTCAAATTTAAATTATAAGTACTGCTTTTGATGGCCAAATTTTCCAGTACTTTATTCTTTCTCTGCTGTTTTTGGCAGTAATCAAAGATATTACAATCTAACAAAAACTCATTATATCTCTTTAAAAACATATTCTTCAAAAGTAAATAAATAAAATGAAAATAAGGAATCAATAAATATTCACTTATTATTCTGCACTAGATCTCCTAAAGGATTTAGTTTTTATTCAAAACTTGTTATCAATTTACTTATTTATTGTGAATAATGATTATTTTGGTTTAATTTTGTTGATAGTAGTTTTTGTAGTTTTAATACCACTTTTTATCAAAATTAAATAACAAAGGTAGTTTTACATCAGTTTAGTTTATGATCTTTCGGCTACTAATTTTTGATTTTATTTTTTTTCTTGCTTCTCTTGTCTTAAAATAAAAGGTTCTTTGTCTTTAAAAAATGCTTCTTTGAATACTTTTTCACATTTAACTTGATCTGTAAGAATATGTACTGTGGTAACATTATATTTAAACATATATCTTTAATAACCCTTTCAAAAAAACAGATTTTATTTCCATGATTTAAAATAATAAAAATAAGTTATTGTTTTACTTTTGTATACTTAATTGTTCATTTATTTTTATAAAGGCTACAAATGATTTAGAGGAATTAGACAAGAAACGACGGGAAGAATTTAAACAGTATGAAATGGAAAAAGAGGCAAAGTATCGTGAAAGTCTTAAAAATATGACTGAAGAACAAAAAAAAGAAACTGAAAAGCATCATCAAGAACTGATTGAAAAGCATAAAGACCATCCTCGAATTCATCATCCAGTGAGTTTTCATTTTAGTTTTCTAATATATATTTTCCGAATCAATTCTTTGTATTTTTTTTATTCTCATTAGCTCTAATGACCAAGGAAAAAATGAAGCAAATTAAACTTTAAAAGCAAAAGAGTATATTGATGCAGTATTATAATAATCGGTGAAGTGAAATGTATTTGACTCCCAATATTGAATTTTGCCGAAAATTGGATATCCGATGCGGTGGCTCTTGTCCGATGGATCTGTACCGGATATTCAACTATGATGCTTGAAACCATTAAATTCTACACATATTTTTGACACTCCACAGCTTCCAAATACATAGTATGTTTGTAAGTTTAGTATATTTTCAAAACATGCTAATTAATTAAATCCCCAACTTTGCAAATACATCCAAAATATTTTGCATGTATCAAAATAATGTTAGGTCTAAATTATGAGCTTTTTACTTTAGTCATGTAAGTTTTCTTTCCTTGATGGAATATACAGAATTTCCATTGACATAGGCAATGGCTTTACACGTTATTTTAAAACATAAAATATTATGATAATTATTATGGAATTCTACAATAATCAGGTAGAGATTTAAGCATAATTTGGTTGCACAATTCCATTACGATAAAATTGAAAAAAGTTTCATTTTCAGGCAAACTTCTTTTTAAAAAATTCTTTGAAGTCTGCAAAGTAATGTAAAATGCATTTGTCATATCAAGTCTTATAATGTAATATAAGACCCCCTTGTTATTACCTTATAAGACTTGATGTGACAAATTATGCAATTTTATCAAATATACATTTATTCTCTCAAGGGTAGCAAACCACAACTAGAACAAGTTTGGGAAGATCAAGATCACATGCCTAAAGAAGAATTCAACCCCAAAACGTTCTTTGCAATGCATGGTAGGTTCCATTTAAATGTATTAGCATGTCTATTACTGTGGAACATCCTTTATACAACAATCATTTATATGACATTTTAGTGTGGTCCCAATTCTTGGATCTAGCCAGATGAGTGACTTGATTATGTGTCATTATCTTTTATACTATGTTTTTTGGTAATCCCTTCGGCTTCGTATGATGGATGCTCCACTGTATTAGCTTAAATTCATATTTTGGTTCATATTTTTAAGCTGATTCAAATGCCTTTCCTTATTTTATTACTTCATTACTAAAATGCTAGGATTATTATTTTTAAATTTGTTGCTCCCAAACTAAATCAAGTTACTCTGTTTTCATTTGCAGTGACATTCGGCTACGCAAGTTAGTGTCTATCTGACAAAATATGGACTCTATATTTCTTCAAAAAAATACATATTTGCAGAAATTAATCTTGAAATAATTTTTTTCCAAGTTTAACATGCAGAAATGGATTTTTTCCCCTTTTTCATTTTTTTTATCTTTCTTCCTCCCCCCTTTCACTATATTATATCATTATGGACCCTAGGTTTTTCAAATTTTATGTCTGGGAACAAAGGCTATTCATTAATATCAAATAGGTCACATTATTTTTGAACTCCTGTATTCAGTATTGTTAGTTTTGAAAAACTTTTTTTAAATGGCTGAATTTGAAAAATGTATATGTTTTAGGCATAAATTTGCAGTGAAAATTGAGCCGATATCCAACTTAATCCTTCATTTTTTTTGTTGTGTTTTTAAATAGCTTTTATAATAGATAGCAAGATAAATATTAGTAATTCGTATCACTCATTTATTTTGTTGGAGGGGATAACCTTGTGAAGAAAAAAATTTACTTTCCTATTAACCCTCTGGCTACGTATCTCATCATTTCCACTGGCAGTGCAAATGAAAGAAAACTCACACTTTTGCTCCAAATTTGCGTTTCTTCACCATTTTTTTTCTTTGAACGGGAAAAGAGCTTTTTGCTTGTTTAAATAGTCTGTAAAATTCCATCCCCTACCCCCCCCCCCCCAAAAAAAAAAAACCACGAGCTTACCAAATTTTGCTACATCTGTGCTGCCCAAAAAAAAAGGGGATATGCAGCCAGAGGCACTGCAAATTAAAAAAGTATTACCTTTTAAATTGCCTGACTCTTATACTAATTTTTGTACTTTAACTAGGGGGCTCCTGCCCCTGCTCTAGGTAAGCTCCCACCTAATGAACTGTTTGCGCAGCTCCTTCAGATTGGGGGGGGGGGGGGAGGCTTTGCTCACTTATTACAAACTAAACTATTTTAGAAAGAATCTAAACTACTTTATGAAAAGAATTGGTTCTCTGTCAGAAATAATGTTGTATAATGCACATAAATCTTTGTAATCAAAAATATACATCTTGTAACATAATGCACGTAGATTTTACATAAAGTCGGGAGTTTGGCAAGATTTGGAATGTCGTTTTTAATACCCACAATTGAAATTGTGTATAAAGTTACGAAGTAATATGCTCACTTGGAAATTTAAAGTAAAGCGAATTGTATCTTAAGGGCGAAATTCTAATAGCAATATACGTTTAGTTTAATGTGCATGTTTTATTCATTATGACTCTTGCCGACAACGGTAACAATTTAAGTACTCTACTCTTTATTGCATATTTTAAAATTTGTGTAACAACATTTTCATATTTGACAACAAAGAAATCACTTTAAAGTTTAAAGAAATGTAATGTTTTCCTTGGTGAAAAAATTTTTTAAAATAAGAATGCATGAGAAAAAGTTAGTATTGAAATATTTCCAAAAGCATTGCCGCTTTAGATATTTAACTTTAAAAGTAGTTTAAAGATTTCAAATAAAAGAAAAATGTAGCAATTGTGTTGCCACGCAACATAACTCGAAAATAGATTTAAACAATGCGATCTCCCCTGCAAATGAACAATAGCATTGATTTGCCGCTCTTATTAGCCGTTACGATTTCATTGGCTCTGGCAACACCATCATTTGTTTTTTTTATAAAGATAGATACTAAAAGTAATGTCAATTTTATTCCTGTACTAGCGGTACCCGCAACGGCGTTGCCCGTGCAAAGGGCTAAAATAGTGGCGCCTGGGGCGCAACTTTTTTTTTTTTTTTTTCTCTAGCAAAATGCCGAAGGCGACCTTTTAAGTCAGTTTTGAGCTGATAAAAAACTTATTTCAGCCTATGTCTTTTTCCATAAATGTATACCTACCTTGACTTTGGTATAAAATTATTTCAATCTATCACTAATAACCTATATTTATTGATCTATATTTATATCCTGTGGCATATTTATCCTTTATCACATCATCAGATCTATTACATAGATGGTGGACTATATATATATATATAGATGCTGGACTATATATATATATATATATATATATAGATGCTGGACTATATATATGTAATCAAGTTGATGAAGTATAAAAAAAAACAACGGCATAGCTTGTATGGGTAACACCCGTGGCGTATAGTAATAGTGTCACCCCATGGAAAAGATTATGCTCTCCCCATCCAAAAAAATAATGTAAGCACTGAAGTATGCGTTTTAATGAAATATAATTAATTTTTTTTTTTTTTAAATTGCAGCATTGAAAAAGAACACCATTTGCATCAAATATTTAAAGTATTTCTTAAGGGCGATGGTTATGATTAGCGGTTAAAAAACATTGTGAATATATTTTGTAAAGGAAATACTTTGCTCAGATCAAAATAGAAGTTAAATTGGATATTTTTTTCTCTCATTTTTAACTATTTTTTATTCTATGGAGCTTTTAAAGGTTCATTCTTTTTCTCTGTCGTGGCTGGGTGTCACACCTATATGGGTGACAACCGGGGCGGACCGCCCCCATTCAGCTATGCCACTGATGGAATAAAGAACAGTGGACAAATAGACATTTCTTTGGTATCGGATAATGGAATATCCTGCTTATAAGATACCACATTATATATGCCCACCTTCTAAAATTAAAATTTTTCATACAGACACTCTTCACTTCCAGTTTGATAATAGAATAGCCCCATATTCTGAACATGCGCAACGAAAGGAAATTCCGCAAACGAAACTCAAGACACTTGCCGGTTTGGATATTGAAAACTATAATTTTCCCTGATATTTCAGAAAACTTTAAATATCCCCTAATATTTTCCAGAATATAAATTTCCCTGATTTCCTGGTTGTGCTTCCACGCTGTGTAATTCTTGAAAATGTGTGACTTTTATTTGTAAATTGATTTCAGTCGTTACAGATTTTCCGTGCAGCAAAGATGAAAATTTTATGTTATTCTTAAAAATGAAGAATATTCATTTGTAAATCGATTTTTGTGTCACCCACATTTTCTGTGCTACAGAGATTAAGATTTTGAGTAATTCTTGAAAATGTAAGACATTGTAAATTGCTCTTTGTGCATTATGCACTTTTTCTGTGCAGTGAGGATGAAGATTTGATGTAATTCTTTGAAATTGCCAGCTTGTTTTTTCAAATTTGCTTTTGGAGTATCACGCCAATTTCTAATATACATAGCTTAAGAGACATATCTTGACAAAAGCAAATTCGAAAGTGCATGTGAATGCTGAAAAGGGAAATTTTATGGTTCAAAGCTGAAAAAGAATGTGTTACCAAATTAATACGCTAAAAATGCAAGGAAAATTCAATTCTTATCGCGGAATCCTACCTACAGTTCCTAATGTGAATGTGATGGATAGGATTCTTAGTTATGAGCAGAACGCGGCATATTGCTTTTTTTACAGCATTCAATGCTACAAAAATGGTAATCGGGGTGATGTTCCGACTCAAACATACGTTTTTTTCCTGAAAAGATTCTCCTACACTCAAGTTGTATTTGTTTTTCTAGTGGTGTCTCTCAGCTAATTCAGAGGTGAAAGTTTTCTCACTGGCTCTGATTTCGACTCTGTAAACAACACCTCCTTATAGGTGGGCGAGGCATTTTCAATGGAACTGTAGCAATTTAATTGTTACAAATTATGAATTCTTGAAATTGTCTTTAACATTATCCTTTTATGTAACAAATGATGAATGACAGATTTGAACTCTTTTAAAAACTATAATATCTATATTTTTGAAAAGAAAATTACATACCATTTTAACGCATTTAATTACGAATCCGAGCATTTAGTTTGAAAATAATCCATAACAGTGGATTGTTTTTTAGTCATGGAGTTCAAAGTGAATGCTGCATCTTCATGATTGAAATACATAGTAAGCGTTTTCTCTAGCCCTTATGGGAAAGAAAATAGCTTTCCACTATTTGTAAAATGTCCACTATAAGTAAGCTGTTCTGTCCAATAAGAGTACAGTGTAGCACATAATAGTGACTGCTAACAAAATATTTTTTAGACTCAAAGTGTTGGAGCTTTGTTGGTTTATAAAATGGCAAAAAGAACAAACTTCTCTAGTTCAATACTGGAAACAAACTTTCTCATGCCTTGATAAACTCAAATAGCCCCTTTTTGAAAATTCTCGAAAACAAAAACAATCCTTGATCATAATTTGTTTTGTGAGAGAGTAATAATTAACCTTTAGCAATATGCATAAAGCTTTTTAAAAAAAAGCACAAAAGGAAAAATATGGCTACTTTTAGAACACTTTTTCTTTTTTCATTTTCGAGGAAAAACATAAAATACGGGGAATTCGATAAATAACAAACTTAGAATCCGGGATATTTTAACATCAATTAGGATACAGAAAAACTGGGACCTGATAATAAAAACGTAACATGCGGGCAAACGTAGATTGGTGGGATGTTAAATCGGGGTTTCACTGTAGATATGAAAACTTTTCACGTATAATATGATAGGATAACAATAAATTATGAATGGCGAATTCTTAAAAATTATGTGAACGATGCACCTTTATTTAAGTGAGTGAGTATATTTAGAAATAATAATGAATATTTAAGTAATCACAAAATATTAAAGCAAACATTACAAATTTACATAATTAAAATGCCTGAAGTATTTTTAAAATTCTTTATTTAAAAACAACATACTAATTTTATTTTGAACATGTATATCATGGGAAGTTGCAACCAACCGCCCATATAAATTCGTCACTGAAGCAATGCCCTGTCAACATGTTCAAAAGGAAATAAAATTCTTCATCGATTGAGTGAAAGTTGTTGAGTAGTACTTATTTTTTGTAGTTAATGAATATTATTTTTATGAATAGATACTATGTTACTAATAAGTTTAATAATCTGTTAACAGCTTAAATTTTTTGCCCAGTTGAATTAAACTGTTTGGGCGAGTCACTTAATTGCATAATAACAGTTAAAATCAATATATATTGTATAAGTAGACCCAGCAGCATTCTAAAAAAGAAAATCAAAATTTTCACCTCTCCACTAAACCATGGGTGATTCTAAGCAAAAAAAAAAGAAGTTGGTTTATAAAATGGCAAGAAGAACGAACTTCTCCAGTTCAATACTGGAAGGAAACTAACTTTCTCGCAACCTTGATAAACTCGAATAGCTCCTTTTCAAAAACTCTTGAAAACAAAAACAATCCTTGATTGTAATTTATTTTGTGAGAGAGTAATAATTAACTTTTAACAATATGCATAAAGCTTTAAAAAAAGCACAAAAGGAAAAATATGGCTAATTTTAGAACACTTTTTTCTTTTCGAGGGAAAACATAAAACACGTGGAATTCGGTAAATATAACAAACTTAGAATTCGGGATATTTTAACATCAATTAGGATACAGAAAAACTGGGACCTGATGAAAAAAACGTAAAATGCTGGTAAAACGTAGATTGGTGGGATGTTACATCGGGGTTTTACTTTAGATATGAAAACTTTTCACATATAATATGCTAGAATAACGATAAATGATGAATTCTTGAAATTGTTGTAAAGTTATACTTTTTGAATACAAATGATGAAAGGCGAAGTCTTAAAAATTATGTGAACGCTGCACGTTTATTCAAGTGAGTGAGTATATTTGGAAATAATAATGAATATTTAAGTAATCACAAAACATTACAAATTTTCATAATGCCTCAACTATTTTTAAAATTCTTAATTCAAAAACAATGTACTTATTTTATTTTGAATGTGTGTATCATGGGAGGTTGCAACCCTCCGTCCCTATAAATTCATCACTGAAGCAATGCCCCCGTCAACATGTTCAAAAGGAAAATTAAATTCTTCATCAATCGAGTGAAAGTTGTTCGCTAATTGTTTCTTGTATTTAATGAATATTATTTTTATGAATAGATACTATGATACTAATAATTTCGATAATCAGTTAATATATTAAATTTTTTAGCCTAGTTGAATTAAACTGGTTGGGCGAGTCACTTAATTGAATAATAACAGTTGAAATCAATATATAGTTTAAAGTAGGCCCAACAACCATTCTAAGAAAGAAAATCACCTCTCAAAAATAAATTTTTCGCCTCTCCAGTAAACCATGGGTGATTCTAAGCAAAAAAAAAAAATCGGAACTTCAGACAAAATTTTGGGCAAAAATATGCACCATCAATTTAAAACAAAGTATATAGGTTAATAATCCCCTCCCCTCTCAACACAACAGTACATATGCATATATATATAAGCTCAAAGATAATTCTTCAAGTAATTAAATGAAAAGTCAGTTCCAAAAGCTTTTTTTTTTCTGGAAAAAATTGTATTGAAATTTTTTAAAAGTAGTACAAACTATTTTGCTTGTCTGAAGGTAGAAAGAAAAGCAGATATTAATTGTAAAAGAAATCTTAAGATTAATACATTAAAATTTTTTCGGAAAACCGTTATTCAAATCTCAAAATACTTTTCAAAAATGGGTCAGTTAAAACACTGATTTTCATTACATGCAGGGCACTCGCCCTCGCCTCATGGCTCAAACGATGTTTACATTCAACCGCAGAATTTCTAATCCATTTCACTTCAAGTCTTGGAACAACTCGTAAGGAGTGAAGAAAATACTGGAAGATTGACAGTTTAATTATTAAATTTAAAAATATTAGGTCGAATTTCAAAAAAACGGCTTTGGCTTGCAAAGCGTCAGGCTATAATAGAATTTTGTGCAAATTTTTGTAATCGTACGTTGCGTAGATTTTGCTGTAGAGCGCGCAGCCACAACGTCAAAAGTTCATTTTATATATATAGATTACAGTCCAAAAATTTGCTCTGTCCAAAAACTGCAAAATTGCTCTTGAACAATTCCTACTCTAATGTCCTGAATTTCTTTGAAAAATATATCTTGGGCATTTTTTGGCATCAAAGTTAGTCAATCTACAAAATAAATACAAATAAAAAAAATAAAAAATAATAACAAAAAGGAAAGTAACCATAAAGATTTTTAAACTGAAATTATATCACTTTGTAGTTCATCCGCTTCATTACTTTCACTACTTGAGATTTTGCCCTATGTGGAAATTGGTATTTATATCGTAGCTAAAAATGTTATGGTAAGAACTTGTATGACCATATAAATGAGAGATGTCTTTCGAGTTATACCCATACCTGTAGTTTCAAGAATCTGTTGTGCATTATGTTGGTTTCGTTTTTATTTCAAATCTTGATTTCTACTTTTATTCAACATCTTGTTTATTTTTCTGTTGAAATCTTTCAATTTTTTCTACACCAAAAGTAAAGCTGGGGAAAGTACAGTGTCAATCTTTGTTATATTGTCCAAAAATAAAAATCCATGCTGATTACATTTCTTTTTTCTTTTTTGCGGGCAGATGTGAATGGAGATGGACATCTAGATGTGCAAGAAGTCGAAGCTATTCTTATTCCTGAGGTAAGCTAGAAACACTAGCTATGGGTACTTTTTGCTTTACACATGTTTAGTCATTCAATGTTTTCCCCTTCATAATATTCCTTTGTTTGCATTTTCTAAATCCTTCCTCAACCTTTGCTTTCTCTTATAAATTACCCCCAAACAGAAATTACTGTCTTCCATGTTTATTTCATTCACACATATTCAAATCATTTGAAAATATAAAATATATTTGCTGTGAAATACAATTTTGTCATGTGCTTGACTCTAACATTTTAATGCCTAGCCAAGTACAGTGGACTGCTTATTGTGCAGTTAGTGATATAAATTGCTAAAGTTATCAAAATCTGATGCCAAACTCCCCAATTAATTTTATTGTTAATTATTGCTTTTTGTATTTATTTCCCAAGTTGGTTAGTGTTATTTCACTCAACCACAATGCAAGTGTCCAGTGTTTTCTGTAAAAAAATTTTAAAATCTTCTTGAAGCATATGCTGAGATGATGAATTTGAGTACAGAAGATTCAAAGTTTTCACAGTGGCTCTTAAGCAGATTCTGAGAAAGATTGAGAAGAATGCTTGCACTTGCAAAATCTCACTATGATATATATACATATAAATATATATATATAAACAAAAAGGAAGAGTGCATTATAGGAGGGCTTTTAATAAAGGTTGAGTTTCGCTTCACGAGCTTTTTTAAAAATGTTTTAATAATGGCACACTTTACAATGTGTGGGACATTAGAGTATATATCTTTGCATTTTCTATAAATTTTAAACAAATCTAAAATAATTTGGGTGCAAGATATTATTACATGTTGATGGTCTTGACACCAAAATTTTCTTAGATTTGTTTAAAATTTTGGAAATGCAAGGATGTACTATACATGTTACAGATTCTACTACATTATGTCCCAATACAAATTGAATTAATGGGGGGAGGGGGACTATAAATGAAGCCAGGCAAAAAGTTTCAAAACTATTATTGTGCTAGTTTAAATTAATTTTGGATATATAATTTCATGGAAATATGAACTAAGATTCAAGTTTAAATATAGGAAAATATATAATATATAAAGAAAGTATTTTTTCACTCTGGTTTATATTTGTGAATTCATTTATTGCATTCTCAAAATGCTAATTCCTGAAATGATCAAATTAAGATGAATCTATTGTATATAGTAAGACAAAATAAAATGATAAAAATCCTAAATTAATAAGAAACTTGAAAACATTTTTAATTCTTAGAATAAAAGAATTCAAATTTGTCAATCTGAATTTTGTAATATGATTGAAGTAATCATACTAAAAGAAAACCAAACTTTTACAACAATCATAATCTATTCTATTCGAAACACAAATGGGTCGAAAACATGTTTTGTCTAGCGCACTGTGTGATAAATTCATCTTAAAAAAGAATTTTTATATTTTTGTAAACATAATTTCACATTAATCTTTCCTAATCATAAAACTTAATTTTGTCAACGTATAAATATTTTATTTTGCATTGAAAGTTTGATAATTTGTTTTGCCATTTTTAAAAGGTTAAGAAATTGTATAATCCTAATAATGAAGAAGATGATCCTGCTGAAATGGAAGAAGAATTTCATCGTATGAGAGAGCATGTGTTTAATGAAGTAAGATTCTTTTTCTTCATGCATTACTTGAAGCAGTTAGGGAATGTAATAATGTTGAACATTAGCTAATTTTCTTGACTGATGAATAATGTGTAAAAGTTTTAGAGAAAAAAATGTATATGTGTGCATCATCGATAAGCAATTATAAATTTGTCGGGGGGGGGGGGGGTCATAAGCATAAAAATGTACAAAATTACAAAAAATGAGCATTACACAGTATATCTTTTTAAACCATAAAATGACTTATACTATCAGTTTATCTTTCCTAAGTGGGACTTGACTGAGAAGTAGTCAATGCCCCTTTTTTTTCTGTATGTGATTCTTAACCTCCTGCAAACAGAATGGTGGCCAATCTCAGACATGAATCCCACTCGAAATATTCAGATACATTTAAGAGGCTTTTTTTAATTTTTAAAGATTATTTGAAAATATTTTTTAAAGTTGTATTAAAAGTATAATTATGAGTTAAGTCCCAAATATTTATCTATGCATCAGTTTTATAAACTTTAAACAGACACATCAAGGTACATCAACATATATTAAACAAAAAGCTATTATAGCATTATTAAACAAAAATATTTAGTTAAAATAGAAAAATAATTCTCATATTTATTATATTTCTTACAAATCACCCCCTCCCCCCCCATTGAACATTTATCAGTCCACTAATGGATAAAGTTATCTTCTACATAAAGTTCATAACATTTAATACTACCAAATGGAAAAAATAGAAAACAATAAAAAATTTTAAATGGATAAGAAACCTATTAGAGCAAAATATATATTATTTTTATTTTTAAATTGTTAAGACTTTTTGAATGAATTCAACGAGACCTACAGAATTTATTTCCCTTTTAAGGATTTTGCTTACATTTTCTTGTAGCTTTCAGTTCTGTTTCTTGATACAGTAGAACTTCGATAGTTCAAAGCTGAAAGTATCACAGCAAAACTTCAAATTACAGAAGTTGAATTCTTTTAGCTTTATTTAACGCCCACGAATGTTTATAATGTTTATTCCGTCATAAACAACTTCAATCATTATTTTATAACCTTTCCTGGAAATGTCAAGGTGTTTGTAAAATAAACACTATATTTGTCAACAAAATAAAATTATGTTGTATATAATACAAAAGAATATACTATGGAAATATGTACAAAAACAGGAACTTATATGCACAGTATTACTTTTAAAAAATATGACTTTGTCAGGTAATAAAATTTTATAAATTTCAAGCTACAGTTTTTTTTTTTAAAAAAACGAGAAATTTCGGATTGGCCCACTCATTCCAGTCTTTTGATTTTAACAAAATCTTCAAGGATATTCAAAGAGCAAAAAGTTGTCTCCCTTACATATGGTCTGCAATATGAGAAAAGAAAAACGGAAATTTGAAATATTGAAGGGAGCCCCTTTCCAATTCAGGGCCCTTGGTGGCCACCAGCTCCACCCTTTGCTTAATCCGCATGTTTGCTAGAAATTCAGATTTAAAATCTGCAGAGTTTTTTCATCAGTTTTTTGCTAGTGATGCCAACATTTAAATATTTCAATATGGACAACTTTTTGAACCTTCTTATCAACTAAATTGTTATGATATTTATTTGTTTGTGCTGATTTGTTGACAAAGTGCTATAAGATTTGTCATTTGGAAAGCTCATAATATAAAATATGGATCAATGTCACTTTCTCTTCAAACAATTGTCCTTTGATACTTTAGCAAAATATGCAGAATAACTTTTGCACAGCTCAAAAGCACTTGCTGGAATTTTTTGTCCGATGCTGGTAACAGTTTGGCTGACAACATTATACCATTTCAAAAATCTCTCAAACCAGCCATTAGATGATTTGATCCCTGTTTTCTTGGCTTTCAGCTAAACTTATAAGGAGCTTCTCCATGTGCGCTTTAATTTGCAAACTTGAAACTGGTCAACTGTCGGCTCTTTCTTGTTTAATTCTAAATTTAGTTAATTAAAATAGATGTGAATTACAAATTTGCTTTTCATTTTTAAGCTATGGGATGTTTAAAAATACGTATAGAGTTTACAAGTTTCATGTGTAAGAGCAGGATATCCAATTCATAAATGTAATACAGGGGGACACCAGGTATCATTTGTCCGGCAGACTCAGTGTCAGACGCACCACCGAACAATCCGTGAAGAGTCACGAATTTCAATTTTGAAAATCTGTAGACATCATTATGGACTGAATAATGCTATGTAAAAATACTTCAAAAAGATTTTCCATTTTGTTTATTAATTTTCTTCCTGTTTTAACTTTCTTTTCCTCCTTTAGACTGATAAAAACAAGGATGGTCTTATTAGTCTAGAAGAATTCCTCAAAATGACAGAGCAACAAGATTTTCAGAAAGATGAAGGATGGAAGGTGAGTTAGAATATTATTTACCACCTACTAAATAATGTGCAAGGTCGGACGTTGGAATAATTTTTGGAGCGGGCACCAGTATCAAGTGGTTCTCCCTCATAAAACGTTTCATAATCAAGTTCTCAAAAGAGTATTGGTGATTTTTTACTATCCCTTAAAATCAATTTATCTACTTTAAAGTAAAGAAAATTATAATAAACAAAAATTATATAATGGGCTAACTATTCATTTCTTTTACTCTTTCGGGAGGGACATGTGCCACTGACATTATGAATTGCATTATATTTAGTTTTTAAAAAACGGTTCTTAAAATCAAGTAATAAAATAAGTGATTTGAATGTTCATAACAGTAATCAGGTGAATTTTTTTTTTCAAATATATCAATTTATTTAATACATTTTTGGCTTTCTCATGTTTGGGCCAACATTATAGAAATGGCATGCCATGGCTACAGAGCATTACAGCATGAAAAGTATATGGTCGGAAAATTTTGTCACCCCGATGCAGTTAAAGGTGGTTAGGATATTGGAAATGAACCACTCACTAAAGGGCAAATTTCTGAATTTTTGGGAAACAAAGAAAAACTTTTCAAATCTGATATAAATGATGGTTTGTGCCTTAAAAATTGAATGATGTTGGAACCGAATGATAGTTAATGGATTTTTGTTGGTGTTCTGTACAAAAAGTAATTGTTTACAATACTGCCGTAGATTACAACAGATTGAGTAAATTGAAGAAAAAAAGGTTTTAAAAACATCGATGGGTTTCTGAAGTAAAAAATTTAACTTCAGTATGCATGAATTTTATGAAATGTTACTATACTTAAAATTTTCAGCTTTTTTTTTTTTTTTCTACTGTATAGTTTGTTTTTGTACACAATAAAATTTGGTACATTTATGGGCCGACTTGAAATTATTGTGTTATTTAGCGTTTTATAATGAACGTACAAGGGTCCTTTTAATTTTTATGCACTGTATTATGTGCTTTTACTCATTCTTGTGATATGCATTGGAATCAAAATATGATTTTAAAACCATCTTGCATGGCATGTCTTTCAGCAGAAACAGAGAAAATTTGCAAGGAAAAATCTATCGGAAGAAAATTTAACTAGTGTATTTCTATGCTGTCATTTTCGTGTTTGCCATAAGAAACTAAACCATGTAATTCAGGCATTCAGATTGACCTATTTTAAGAAAGCATCATGTTTTCAACACAAATAAATTGTCTTAAGACCTAAAAGTACAAGGAACGGAAACTAAAGTTATAAAGTAGCAAATTGTCATTATTCTGGCATATGGTTACGAGATAAATGGCAAATAGAAATAAATAACTGTGGGGCAAAATAGAATGAGAAATCGTTAGAAAAACAAATAAAAATATTTTGTAAATAACATCAGTAAGAGTTAAGATTAGAGAAGAAAAAAACTGGAGTTGAGTCGACACATTTTAAGTGAGTCTGACTCCTTTATGTTGTCAGACATCCATTGTATCCAACAACTCTGATGATACTGTGTGATATTGTCTTATTCTTATATGTTGTCAATAAGAAAAAGCACAGCAGAAATATATCCAAGAATTAAGCAGTTTTTTTAATTTCATCTTTTTATTTAAAAACATGTAGATGTGGTAACATTTAAAAATATAAACTTCTTAAAATAACAAAATTAAATATTACTGTTAACGAAACTAAAAAAATAAGCTCAATCATACTTGTTAAAGAATTTCACCGAAGGTAATATTCAAGTGCAATAATGTAGCGTTTCACAACCGGTGGTTTGCCAAAGCCCAGTTATTTGTATAGTGTAGAAAGGAGGGTTCCAAAAATAATATTGCAATCGCAGAATTTTTAATTACTGTAAAGGAAAAAAACATGAAATAATAAATTCACATGTGTAATAGGACGGTATGTGAAATAGATTTTTTAAATAAATTGTTTTCTTGATAATGCATAAAAGTTGTGATCTGGCATATAAAGCTTGCCTACAAAATTTGAAATGAATTTATTTCTAAAATTGCCTGATTTCGAAAATTAGAATTACAAAGTGATATCGAAAGATATTAATTTTAAATTTTAAACTTGTGTTTCTCCTACCATTTCCCACTTTTTCCTCGCTAGCACGAAGAAAAGTTGGAAATATGAAAATTTACTAAAATATAAAATTTTGCATCATTTTCTGATAATTTCTCATATACAGACCCCAAAGAACAACCGAAAGATATTTATTAGTCATTTCAAATTTTATACTCGCATATCGCACTTTATTATATTTTCTGCATCATCACAATGAGAAATTTGAAAATGTGTAAATTTTGATATTTCTATAAATTTCCATGTATTTTTAAACCGAAATATATTTATTGATTGATTCAAATTTGTGTATGTATTTTCCTCATGTTATTCCAAAACTATCGGGAAAATAATTTTTAAAGATATTTTTTGCAAATACATATGTTTAATGCCCAATTAATAATTTCAAAAGAATAAATAATAAAAGCTTAATGTTTAAAAATATCTATATACTCCATTTCTTGTAGCACTATCTCGGTTTTTATTTCAAATTAGACACTTTTCTATTATATTTTCATTTCTTGTTATGCACTATTGTGCAACATGGAAAATAAATGTGCTAGCAATTTTTATAGTTTTGTTACCCGTTACTAACGACTACAGATGGAGGTTGGGAACTACTGCAATAAGGGAATAAGCTTTTTCATGCTTGTCCCTTTCTCAAGCAAACAGCGTTTCTGTCGAAGTTAAAGTGCGTCCAAAAAATAACAAAGTTAAAGTGTATATGTGAAAAGGAGTGAATAAAACCAGGTTTCAATGTGTTTTGTTTAGTCACTATTCTTCATCCTGGAGCTTAGAGTTATTATATTCCAAAATATCAAAATACCTTACTCTACTGCACCAAACCAATCCATTCAACACTTGAACTTTTAGTACACTGCAGAAAAGTTCAAACTCTTACCCATGATATCTATAAATAAATATTCAAAAAAAAAAAAAAAGCATTGAAATCTGAAACATGCAGTGTGGGTTCAAAAACTTGAGTTCTATTTTAGTTTTATATGGGAAAATTAACTTAACTTGTACTCTAAATTTAATTTTTTATTCTATCCTTATCAAAACGTAATTTCAATAGTAGAAAATTACCATTGACTCAAAAAATTTTATATTTTGTTCAAATTACTATATATAAGTAACTATATGGCAGGGTTTGTTGATTTAAATCGCGATTTAAATCAAGTGATTATTTTTTTAAAAATCATTGATTTAAATCAAGTGAATTTTTTTTTTCAAAAAAATCATCGATTTTGTAAAAATGAAATATGTTGCAATTACAACCACTGTTTCAAACAAAACTTCCTAGGTCCATCTGTCTGTGTGCATAACATATTTCATAAGTTTAGAACTAATTACTATTTTTTTAATTTTACATTATTACTCTTATTCTTCAAGCATCTTAACAGCAAAGCATAATTCATTGAATCATTCAAATTATAATTCATAATAATCATGAACCATTCTGTTTTTTATCTTAAAATTGTATTTTAGAACAATTTAATAAAGGCCATGCAATAATTCAGAATGATAGTGCTTAAAACAACAATTGTTAGAATTTAGAATTATGTATCATTCAAGTTTCATCCATGTCTCCTAATAGCTTAAGGTTTTTTCCTTCGAAAATATTTTTTTTATCATAGTTTTCAATAAAGCTATTTGATTAAAGCAAAAAGTTTCAGTTTTTAGTAATGGTGTGAGCATATGCTTTTACTGAATGGGTAAAATTATTTCAAGCTTTTTCATTTATAAAATGGTTAAAGTACACTCAATGTAAAAATTAAGTACACACAATTGTTACTTTATTTCAGCTTTCAACAGCAAAATAATTCAGATTAAATTTGTTCATTTACTCTGTAATTATGAGTGTACTTTTATTCCCGGTAGGGTTAAGTTTCATTTGAGTCATGCATTTGTATTAAAATTTGTTTATCATTATTATTATTTAAAAATATTTACTGCTGTGAAAATGTTTAAAGTGTGCTTTTGCATATTGATTAACATTTCATATTGTTTCTATGAATGTAACATAATAAATATTAGGGATGTAACGAATATTCTGCCACTATTCGGTATTCGACCTATTATTCGGCCTGGCCAAATATTGATGGACTATTTGGCCGAATAGTTCTGCTGCAGTAAAAAAGTAAAAAAAAATAAGTAGAATTTAAACATTTAAAATTGTATTATAATTATTGCAAAAGAATACATTAGTCCACTATAGTTTTAAAAAATAAAAATAATTTAGAATAAACTACTTTTTTTTTAAATCTTGTTTTAGGCTTGACTGAGCAAAAACACATTTCAAAGTTGTAATATTGAATTTTATATTTAGCATTGGCTCCCAAAAGCTGCCAATAGTTAATAATGGAGAATATGATAAATTCATTTTGTTATTATTAACAAAGTGGAAGCCAGACTTTGTTTGGGTAGACTGATTTATTGTGAATATTCGGTTAGAGAGAAATGTGAAAAAAAGCCTAGAATATATCATAAATATTTAGATAGCATAAGTTATTGGGGTTTTTGAAAATAAAAACATATTCCAGTTAAGTGCATTAAATTTTAATAGATCTTTTAAAAATAGGTATGTAAAAAACCCCATAAAATAAAAATATTAACTTTTAAAATGTCTTCATAAAACAGTTTTGAGTAAGGTAAAAGTTCACTAAGCATTAGTATTTCTTTCATTGCAATTAAATAATTAGTAAAATAATGCTAATGCTTACTACACGGTAAAACCTGTCATTTCTATTTTGCTTGTGGGTGAAATTCTTAGTTTTATTACATGCAAAACAATAGTGAAAATAGATTAATTTTAAATAGTTCTAAATTCTTAACAAACAGAATGAAATCATACATCATAGATTGTGTGTAATTGGTGTTTGACTTTGTGAATAATTTTAAATTTGACAAATACTTTCTATTACAACGATTTTCTAAAAATTTTAGTATTCGGCCGCCGAATATTCAGCTATTCGGCCAAATCACTATTCGTTACATCCCTAATAAATATCCAAAAAATGTAAAGTCTTTTTTAAAAAATCAAAAAAATCCGATTTAAATCAAAAAAGTGATTCAAATTTTAAAAAATCAGATTTTTTTTTTAATCAAAAAAATCACGAACCCTGCTATATGGCTGACAATTAAACAACCCAATGGGAACCCAGTGAAAAAATTGATTATGCTAAGTTCTTTCAAAAACGTATGCAGGTACATAGTATCGCTTTTGAAATGCAAATGTATGCTAATCCTACCCTTTCTCTTTTTTTAAAATTTAATTTTGTTTATTTAATCATCTCATTTTTATCTTGCTTTACTAATTTTTAAATTATTATTTTGAAGGATTTGGATGAACAGACAGTTTATTCTGATGCAGAACTGGAGGAATATATTAGACAGAGATCAATGGCTATGGTATGAAATAATCTTCTTCTAATTTATCTGGCTAACTTCCCTGTGTAACAATGTTTTACTATTAGAATAAAACTTTGTCTAAGTAAAAATATAAAAATAAAATTCTGGCAACAGCGCTTATAATATACAAATGAACAGCCATTTATTATATTTATTATTTAACATTATGATATAGGATCAACATATTTGTATTCATGTTCACACAAATCATATAATTATTTTATTTATTATTGTAGCAAGTTTAAAAATGTTTGTTTAAAAATGAATAATTAAAATGGTTTGTTATTGTTACATGTGTTCCTAGGAAACCCAAACAGCTCCCGAGAAATGTTTTTATGATCATTTTACACCGCACTTTCATAAACATTTTATTTTTTAAAAAATTACAGATATTTATACTATAATAAGTGCTGTTTTATAATGTTTTCTTGAAAAAGTATTATTTTTTTGTCTATTAAATTCGTCCATTGCCATGTTCCTAAAATCTTGATATGGACAGTAGAAAACCATTTTAGTTTAACCATGAAAAAACTAAAATTTAAAATTTTTTATATACTTTTTAATTGAAAAATATATGAAACCATCTGTAAAATGTTTGCATTCTTTGAAAACAAGCTATTTAACCAAACCAACGTGCGTCGCTCAATGTTAAGTCCTATACCGCAACGAGGCTTCGTTTATATTGTGATATAAATAGTTTTCAGCTAAACCGAACAAACTGAAATCCAAACAGGCTACAGTCCCATTTAGTTCGGATTTGCGGGGTTTTCCTGTATATATAGTACTTTTTTACAACTTTGATGCACTTTTTTCTTCTCCTAACTGTGTACATTGCACGAAATATTTAATTATTTGATCAAATGTTAAGAATAAATTTAAACAACATGGGGGGGGGATCAGTAATCTCGTGTTAATATCCTATTGCACATGACCCGTTTAGTAAATAGTTTTATCAAATATTAGTTAGATGCCTTTAGCTTTAACATACTTCTGACAGTTTAAGACACTTTAGAACAGCTTTGAATGGTAAAAACCACCTGTCCTGTGCTGTCTTGGACATCCAAACTCCAAGCCTGATCCAAGATATTAAACAAGCTAAAGGCATTATTGATGCAACAAATAATAAACCGATTTGTGCAAAAGGGATGAATTAAACTCTTATGGATAATTTTAATGTTTCTTTAGTCTTAGCTTTTTCATTTTTATCCCACACATATATTATTCAAATACATCTTTTTTATACCATTTTTCTGTTCTATATTTTGTATGAAAAATTTCTATATATATGTATAATTTTCCACTGCGACCACTGTCTTGAGAAATCCTTTGTAATTTTCAACTCTTAAATGTATGTGTGGAAATCTAACAAGTAAATATATCAAAAGCAAAATGTTTTTGAATTATTTTATTTATGAATGTTTTTCTTCTTTTTGTGAGGCATATTTTTCTTTTGCAATTTCTATTATAGAGTGAATTAATTATGTTCATAGCTCTGTGTATTATCACTATTTTAAACTTTCAAATAAATCATTTTTAAACTCACTGTCTTATTAATGCAGTAATTTTTAAATATATATTTTAGGATTTTATATTTAGTTTTAACTCATGCAATGTAATTGTCTTTTTTAGCAACATCCACCTGAATATGCTCAGTATGGAGGAGATCCCAGAGCATATTACAATGTTCCAAATGCTCCTATGCAAGGTGTTCCTCCAAATATTAATTATCAAGTACCTCCTGGAGGCATTCCTCCTCAGCCTGGTTATCCCCAAGGTCAGAATTATGGTGCTCCTCCACAAGGGCATCAGCAACCTCAGTATCCTTCTCATCAACAACAGTATCAGGGTGGACATCCTCAACAACAATTTCAAGCCGGACATCCTCAACAACAGTTTCAAGCCGGGTACCCTCAACATCAGCAACAATTTCAAGCTGCAAATCCTCAACAGCCACAATTTCAAGGTGGGCATCCCCAACAACAGTATCCTGGAGGACAACAGTACCCTGGAGGACAACAACAGTACCCCAGTGGCCAACAACAGCAACATCCAAGTGGACAACAGCAACAGTATCCTGGTGGACAACAGCCTCAGCCTGGGCAGCAACAATTTGCTGGAAACCAGCAAGGACAACAACCCAATATCCAAGGAGTTGGATCTAATAAAGCTTTAGAAAGTAACCAGGCTGCTAATAAGAATGTGCCAGATGTATCAAACTCAATAAATCAGGTATAATTAATTTAATAATTTCTATCTCAGTGCAAATGATGAATACAAATTGAAGCATTATGTTTTAAATTAGCTTGAAATAATTAATAGTTTGCTTTTGTGGTGTGTTGTGGTAGCAACTGCTTTATAATTTAAAAAGTGTTTAGGGGGGATTTAAATTGGATGGCACCACCATCTTTACCACTTATTTATTAAGCTATTCAAATATTGTATTTTTGTGTAGATTTATATTAAATAAAATATGCCCTGGTTTCACTTTGAATAAAATTTTACTTTGTGAATGTTCTCCAAGTATAATATTTATTTATTAAAAAGTTCTGACCTGAAATGTAGTAAAATCTAAAAGTAGAATTTCTGCTATCACAACGGTTCTGAAATAAATAACTCTTAAATATATAGGAGACTGCACAGTGTACCACTTTTCAACTTTTTAGTTATCTTTTTTTTTAAGGAAAAGGAAAAGAGCTTGGAAAAAAAATTACATTCTTTAAACTTTTATTATGTCCCATCTTTTTTTACAACAGTACATGCAATGCATTATGAGTAAAAAAATAAGCCCAACAAAGTTGTCCACTGCCCCATTCCCAAGGCACAGTAGATCAACTTGGATTATTTTAATATAAATTACGTTTATTCCCCTCTAGTGCTCTTGTGTATCAGTGTACATGCATGCACTATTGAGTGTATATGTGTACCATTTGTACATTTGTCTGGTGCATATGTACATATATACTTTTCTCCGCCAGACCCCAACCCCTTAGCCGTAGCCTTAGGTTTGTACATGTATACTGGACTGAACATGCACATTTCCTATTTATAAACATGTACATGTGTATTTGTACATCTGTATACATTTGTAATCCTGTGTACGTGTATATGTACATGGTCTACAATTTGAAAAAAATTGTACAAGTAAGAGTGCATAAGTAATAATAGTAGCAGTTTTACAAGAAGCAATATCTATAAGTCAAAAAAAAAAAAAAAATACTTTTAAATTTAAGGAAAGAATTCCAAATTTCAAAAATACGAGTTTCAAAAATTACAAATTTGCATTAAGGCAAAGTTAGACACCTTAAAAACCAAGAATTAATAGTTTTCAGTCACATGAAGTTTGTAGCGGGGAGAGAACCCTGCTCCCTCTACGTTTGCATCGTTCTTCGTCTAATTTTTCGCCATTGAAACAGCTGCCAGTCAACACAGGCACTGTACCTTATTATTGTTGTACTGGGGCTTACCGTAGGGCCATATAAAAATCAAGCAAGTCCAGGAGTGACGTGGTGACCAAGTTTCACTGAACTATAAATTTTTTGTATTAAAATTTCTTTTCTTTCTTTTTTAAGATTCCAAATAATGTAAAACCAAATGTGCCTGAAGAAGCTGCAGCTCAAGTCCCTGCTTCAAACAAGCAAGTGCCACCTCAGACTCAATCCTGAACTCAGTTTTATAATTGATGCAGTCGAACAAAAAGGATTAAATATGTATTAAAGTAAACCAATTATATTTCCTGACTTGTTGAAAAAAAAAGTATTATCTATTCTTCAGAATCATAAATATGCTATGGAAATCAAATATATTTTAAATATATTGAAATGAAAAATATACATGATCTGAATTATATTGAGCCATCTACTTAATGTTGCATTACGAGACAAAATATAAGTAAAATTGGCTTTTTTTTTAATGGGTGAAGTTGAGTTTAAATTGAATTGATACAATTGATATTTTACATATTTTGTGAGCCCATTTCATTGTTTTTAATGTAGACTTATTTAAAAAATTTGTTATTTATATTCACTTACATTCCATTTGTGTACATATTTTTAGATTTGTACATTTTGTATATAACATTTGTTCTTAAAGCTAAAATTGAAATATTTTAATATTTGTATAGGTTTAATTGGACAATTGCTATTCAAATCTTTTAAATGAATTTAAGCATTTCAGCATGATATAGTATGTTTGGCATTTATAATACTGATGATGAATAATTTTTTAATCTCATACATTTTTAGATTGCTTAAAATTATGAATAAAAACTTGTCAATGCATTACTTGTACTTGTGAATTACTAAAACAATTAGACTTTGTGGCTATTCATAATGCTACAAACTATGATTTATTATTGTGATGCTTTACAATAATTAATAAAGCCTATAATTAAATGCTTCATTAATAATTTTAAAAATAAAAAATGTCCACAGCTTAAGTTTTCCTGTTTTAAGGAATGTAAAATTTATCCACGATAAAATCACAGGGTTTATACTCAAATAGCCAAAAAAATTTCCATGACTTTTCCAGGTAGATCAAAGCAAAATTCCAGGTTAACGTTCCAAGTAAAAATGTTTTTTAGCAAATGCACTACTTGTACATTAAATATACTGCCATAACATTTTATACATACAATTATATTAACCTCATATTAAAAAATTGCAGAGATGTTCATTAAGATAACAAACTTATAATATAGAATTTCTAGTCTATAGAATTTCAAAAGCAAATTTTATGACACAATACTGCCAAAAAAAGCTTTTATATTTGCACTCATCTTTTTTTATTATTTTTTTAAATTTAAATTTTAAAAAGCTAATGTAAAACTATAAAAAATAAAATATAAGAATACATAAAGTTAGGATGATCCCAGTGGGGACAAGTCGGCTTTTTAACTCTATAATAACGCATGAAAACAAATATTTAAAGAAATGCTGATGTAGGCACTTTTATGCCATGACAATATAATAAACACCATTATATAAAGAAAAAACCTATGTAGGAAAAGGAAGGCGAGTAAATTGAGGATCTGACATTGTGAGGAGTGTAGGTTTCCTCCAAGGGGTCCCTAGTAGGGGGGAAAATTCCCCACTTTTCCAGGTTTTGTCAAAAATTAAAGTTTTTCCATGACTTTTGCAAAGGATATAAATTTCCATGACTTTTCCAGGTGGAGTAGGAACTCTAGATCATTTTGTCCCCCGCCCCCAAACCCATTGCTTTGGGAAATAGCTAAATGCATTTAAAACTTGGGGTAATGACTTCCTTTTGAGCAATGTTTCCATTGCAGTTATAGATGCTAAAGCTGTGCCCAGTCATTTTGTTATATTTTACTTGGCCATTAAGAATGCCTCCTTATCTCAAATACTGCAACCAATACGTTGGTCCTAGTCCATTCATTCAGTTTCTAACACAGGGCAAGAACCCTCATAACATATTGTTGACCATTCGCGAATAAAACTGAGTTGTCATGCCTATTGCAGACCAATCACAAGTTTAGTATTGTTATTCCAATAAATTGTTGACCAGCCACAAGTAAACTCGCCTTTATTTCACCTGAGCTTCATGTGGTCAGTGCATTTGAAGAGATCATAGAGCGCATAGTATGGCTCCGATATCTTGATGTCCGACCTTGAAGAGTGCATTTTTTCTTGGGGAGAAAAGGAAGGAGTTAATGTTATAGCATTGGCACAGAGCCAAAAACTACCAGTACTAGTCTAAATGCATGCAATCCTATTGAAGTACACTCGGATCTCGATATAAGGTCACCCCTCTGAGTTCATGAAAATGACCTTGTAACCAATTCATACACATTTGACATTTAATGAGTTGGGACTTCAGAAAGTGACCTTTGTTGCTAGGTGTGAACTTATATCAAGTTCTGACTAGTAATTTTCCTAATTTCAAGAGTTTTACTAATTTTTATTTTATTTTCCTTTTGGATGCAGACCATCCTTAAAATACTAACTTTTAGCTGTATTACTGAAAAACACATAACTAATTTGATAAATATTGAATGCTTGTAGCACTAACTTTTAATTGTAATGCTCAAAGAAAAAAAAAGCCTCTTTAAGGTTTTTAAAGTAAAATAGAGGTCAAAAAAGTCTCTCTCCCTATATATGTGTATATATATATATATATATACTAGTTGTAATTTAAATAAAGTTTTAGTTTGTTAATGTATAATCTTTAATAATACTAAACTGGCCACAATGCCAGATTTCCGAATGGACTAAATGAGCTGTAGACCAGGACTATGGGGTGGAAATTTATTTAATTTTTTTTAGGTCTTCAAGAAATGAAGAATATTTCAGCATTCATCCACTCAATGGTTAACGTCAAGGAAGGTCCGTGTGCTCTAGCACACGGACCTTCCTTAAAATGCAGTAGGCAGCATTTTTATACAACTTGTTAGAATATGTATCAAACAAAAAAAAAAAAATTATCCATAAGTCGAGTCGTAAAATTGAAAAACTACTGAAAAATAAAGCGGAAGTGCTGAGGTACTTTCTACTATTCAAGAAGGATATTTCAAGAAGAACCTTTAATTCATGCATTATGTGATAACTCGAAAATTTATTGCTGACATATTATGAACAGCGTTTGGAAAAAGGAAAAAAACGTTCACTTGATTGTGAAAGTTAAATATGGTTTTTTTTTTTTTTTTTGGGGGGGGGGGGGGTTCCCAATGATATTAAATGCGGAATATTGGTTATTTTATGGCGAAATATGAAAAACTGACAGAAAAGTATCAAAAAAAGTTTCTGCATAATGTCAGAAGTCATTATATTGAAAAGTATTTTTTTGGAAAAGTTTTCATTAACCATTAAGACCGAAGAAAATGATTTCTAAATAATTTAGTGTTTTTGTAATTAAATATCAATATTGACGACTTAGAACGCGCAACTATGTTGTGTAGCGGTCTAAGTCGACTAACATCCAAAAAAATACACCAATTCATACATTAGATTATACAGCGAAACCTCCTTCAAGGGACACCTCTAATTAAGGGACACTTTTTCTGGTCCCAGTCCCTTTGAATAGGGACACTCTATTTAAGGGACATTCAGAGAAGAAAATTTCCAAATTCAAGTTATGTAGACAAGAAAAATTTACTGGAAATTGAAGTTTTTTTTCTAAAAATTAATTTCTGAAAGTACTAGTCTGAGTCCTAGAAGAATGAACAAAGAAACAAGTGTATTTTAAAGTGCTTGCCAAAACCTACTTGTAAAGGCTTTTCCCTCTCCTATACTATGGACTACATATCGCAGTTTGGGAAGAACAGTGACGTAAATGCAAAAACTTCAATTTTACAGGAGGGTGAAAAAACGATTTGCAGTTGTATAAAACTTATAGTAATTGAAAAGGGTGTAAGTGACAGAAAAAAATGGTATGATTAGAGTACTTAGGATATATACTTTACATTCATTTACCAGGGATTTGGATTTAATCACAATATTATTTCAACCCCTAAGTGCAGTTACGTCGTTGTTACTCTAAAAATTGTTCGTTGTTTTAGAAGGCACAAACTTGTAATTGTTAGTTGATCCATGTTCCCCTGTGTAAGGGATGTGTTTCTGATATTGCATATGGACTTATTTGCATTTGACACATTTTTGCAGTTACGTCATTGTTCTTCCGGACCTGCGATATGTGCTCAGCATTG
The DNA here is from genome assembly GCA_038502835.1 of Octonoba sinensis. Classification (NCBI taxonomy): domain Eukaryota; kingdom Metazoa; phylum Arthropoda; class Arachnida; order Araneae; family Uloboridae; genus Octonoba; species Octonoba sinensis. The sequence goes on along the minus strand of CM076605.1, from coordinate 81,823,629 downwards.
ACATATAGTAACCGGCTACCAACACGTTTTTGACGCAAGGATTGGAAAAAGTACACGAAACTTAAATTATGCTGTATTGCCCGAATTTCGTACTTTAAAACAAACCTATCTGATAAATTACTTCAAATACATTTCTGTAATAAGCTTTGCTAATACAATATGTATGCTAAAATTTTAGTTTTTTAATGAAAAAATTTTAAATTTCAATAATTTCAACTTATCTTTTGTATGCATGAAACATTTTCAGTATTTAAGCTTAAATGGTAACACATGTTTATTATTAAGAATTTGAACCAAGTTAATACACAATACGTGTATGCATCAATTTATGAACCTCCGAGGAAGGGACACCTCCATTTAAGGGACAAAATTTCCTGTCCTCTTGGTGTCCCTTATTGAGAGGTTTTACTGTATGAAACATTATTTTTTCCCTTGTGTGACTTAAAAGTGGTGATTTTAAACGGTAATGGCCGAAACGAATACTAGCATCTGCCGCCCGCTCATAATGTGATAAAAGAAAAAAAAACTAAATTCATAATTTGAATAAGTTGACTAAGTGAACTACGATTGACTTATCAGAATGTTTTCCCCTGTTTGTTAAAAGGAACCAAATTTATAAACTGGCGTAAAAAAAAAAATGAGCTGGGGAGAAATAAAGTATGCTATTGAACTAAAGTGATAACAGAATACAGCACATTCCTTATACTAGCAGTTTCTCCCCTTGAACATGGATTCTTCTTGACACTCTGCCAGGCAGATGTTTGCTGGCAAGACTATGGATTAGGGGTCTTCAACCTTTTACATCCGAGGGCCACATCCATTACCTCGAGAAGATCGTCGGGTGACGCCAAAGGCGATTCTCGGCAAAAAAGAATTCCGAACTTCACATAAAGTTCTCCGAAAACTTATACACCACGGATTGAAAAAAAAAAAAAAAAAACTCCAGGCGTCTCTCTTCATGTTTCACAATTTTTTATGCGCTAACCATTTCCGAGTTCTTTTTTTTTTGTGAACTGTTGATAAACCCATAAACATAACGTCAATGTTTCCACGGCATGGCCATTTCAGCTGCACATCAGGGAGGTAGACCCATATGAAGAGTCCCTCCTAAACTGGAGATATGAAATTCTGACAGTCGAAGGGGGTCCAGGGGAATCCCCCCCCGGAAAAATTTTAAAAACTAGGGGCAAACTGGTGCATTTTGAGGCCTTTGGAGATGCATTTGTAATTACAAAAGTATTAGGGGAAAAAAGCAAACAAAAATTTTTTTAATTAAAGACCTTGCCTTTTTTCAATTTAAATTTTTTAATTTGCCGCCCCCTAAAACTGCCTTGTGCCTGCCCAACATATTCAGTATGCCTCAATTTTCAACAGTTTATACAAATAAATAATTCTATTAATCAATTTTAATCGTTTGCAAAACAGCCAATGATTAAATTGAGGCGCTGAACTAGGATTTTAATTCCCTTTTTCGAAAAGTTAAATCTTCTGCATAAATAATTTTTTTCTTTTCTTTTCTTTTGTATCTCATAGTAGAATTTGCCTCCTCGGGCATGGGCTCCAGCTTCCCCCCCCCCCCCCCCCCAGATGCTCCTCGCCCCCTTTTTTACAATATACACGTATATAAGCTCAAAATATCCTTCAAGTAGATAAAAATTAAATGAAAGTTTCCTAATACTAGGTCTAGTTTTTCAAAGTACAAAATATGTTACTTGCCTCAAAGTTAAAAGAAAATGCACAGTTATTTTTTATTTGTTTGAAAAGTCTTAATGTTAATAAATTGCAAAGTTGTAGGAAAATTGATTTTGGTGGTAAAGGGTATATTTTCCTTTTTCTTTGCATTAATCTTTTCCGAACGGCTGATGAATTTCCTACAATGTCTCAAAGGTTTCTATTGGGGAGGAGGGGATAAAAGGTGGTATCCCAGCCCCGAAGAGCCAACAAAATACATGCGCAGCTATGAATTAATGATATTCTCAAAGCCTCCCCAGACCCTCCTAAATGACGAGTCAGTTTTTAAATAAGAAATAGATGCAAGTTTTTCTCCTCATACTGTGCCCCCTAGCACATGTTGTGAAGTGTCTTTTTTCAAAACTGTGTTGTAGTAATCGGCCCGGGTCTATAGATGACCACACGGGGGTCCATGTAGACGTGAAAAGAAAACAGGGGTTCATAAGTTGTAAGTGGGGGTCCACTAAAAATTTTCTGTTTTCATAATAAAGAACAAAAATTTTTGACTTGAATTTACCTATCAACGTAGGCAGGTAGCATCATTCACTAGGTAGGTACGCAAAAATATTCGAGACTCAGTTCAAACACAGAATTGAACAGAACAATAGATAGTAGTACAAGTGTACACCACATGTCATGACTTGCAAAGTGCCGCAAATGCGTCCGCTCGTCCGGGATGCTTGTTTAGGCCTGCAAAGGGATGAACTGCGACTTTCGGTGGCAGCAGATGGAGCTCCCGCCATGTTCGGGCGATATCGTGGGTTTATAAACCATCTTTTTAAAAGAATAATACCAGGTCTAATTGCAATTCACTGTGTCATCCACGACAACACCTTGTAGTGATTAACGCAGTTAATAAAATAAGAAGCAATGCTTTAAATACCCGTTTATTTGCTCTATTGTGCGATGAAAATGATGAAGATTTCCAACGAGTGCTCTCACATACTGAAGTACGCTGGTTGTCCAAAAGTGCATGCTTATCGAGATTTTACTCACTTTTCGGATCAATGATAGAGTGTCTGGAAACTAAAGCACCAGATTTAGAAGAAAATCTGATCAAATATAAAGCTGACATTTTGCGTACTTAACAGATTTGTTCATAAAATTCAATGACGTTAACTTGAAGTTACAAGGGGACAGCCTGAATTTAATAAAAACGAAGGGTGTAATTTCGGCTTTTCTTGGTAAATTGAAATTAATTAAGCAAAATATTAGTTGGCGCGAATTCTCTCAGTTTTCGCACTTTTCACAGATAGAATGTCTTTGAAGATATTCAGACATACGCTCAACATTTAAATATCCTGGGCTGTGGGAAATCGTGAGAAAATTTTTGATAGTGTTTCCCTCATCATATCTTGTCGAAAGAAGTTTTAGTGCCGTTACCAAACCTGTTAACAAAAAAAAAAAAAAAAAAAAGGAGCAGATTGAACATCATAGAACGGGGAGGTTTGAGATTACTTCTTGCAAAACTGAAGCCAAATATTGATAATTTGATGTCAATTCATCCAGTACATCCGTCTCATTAAAATAATGACTATTTACATTTCAGAGTTCAGTGTTGATTTTTTGTCAATTGCTGATTGTTTGTGATAATAAATGTTTATAATTTTGTATAACCACAAGTATTATTTTAATAAATAGGGCACAAGAAAATATGCTACTTTTTTTTGTCTTCTTAACACCCCCAATTTAGGGTATTTTTTAGGAGTTTTGGGAATACAGTAGAAATGTAGCAGCAGGGGGTCTACCGAAAATAGTAAGACTTTGAAAGTGGTCCACGAGAAAAAAAAAGTTTGGGAACCCCTGCTATATATCATGCTAAAACCAATTGGAGCGGAGTTCCGAAAATTGCATAAAATAGTCCTTTTCTATCTGAAGAAATTATCGAATCCTTTCGAGCTTGATACCATTGAAAAGCTCGTAAAAAACTATCCTAGAAAGATTTTGGTCCTTCGTGCTAAAATTGGAAGCCTCTAAATTAACTAGAAAAGAAGTTATAAGCGTTTTTCTCTGAAAATTGAAAAATTTTTTCACGGTAATTAACTTTACTTTTATTTGACCCAGATGATGACCGTTTTATTTTATTTGCATTGTTGCATCTTTTCAACAATTGTTACACTTGCCGTGTGAACAAGCCAATCCACATGCAGTTGCCATTGTTAAACAAATCAAAAAAATAATAATCAACGTTTCTAGCATTTTGATAAGGCATCGATGTATTTGCAATATAATTTAAGATAGACCGTGCAACGCCGGGCTTCGCAGCTAGTTCTTAATATTTGACGTAGTGGTGTGTGTGTGCCAGCTCTCTTAATTATTAAAGTAAACCCTGTTTTAGTTTATTTATCCCTATTTTTAAAATTGTTCTTAATAATTTCCCAATGCTCTAAAATTAAGCTTAACGTTTTGATTAGTGAGCAAAATCTTGGCAAATATTATAGCTTCGTAATCGTTCAATGCATATTTTTACTATGCGAGAAAATGAGGTTTCCCCCCTTCACCATCGATCACGCATTATTCAACATGTTAAGAGCTTTTCTTTCATTTGCACCGTGAAATCGGCGAAAGTTGCATCCACTTTTATTAGACATCTAATATTTTAATTGATTCTTAATTTTTCAAGGTGTTAGTTAAAATTTACATTTTCGAAGCAAGCCAACATCGAATACGAGTTTCGCTGAAAATTAGCTGGCTGCGAGTTCCATTGGTATGCTATAAATATTTCAATTGTTTTAATAGTGATAAGTATTTTAACATATGGAATTGGGTGCCTGTTTAAGGTAGCATAATTTTTATTTCAAATTCGTAATGCATACTTTTTCCGTACATGTCATTGATTAATTCAGATTTTTTTTTCTTTGCTTGGAATCAACTATGAAGTGGTGTTGGTGCCCTTTACCAATGTGTTTTGCATTTAGATTTTTCAAAGTCCATATCTGACAATTTTCTCGTCTGTGAGATAGCAAACTAGAAACAAATTAGTTTCCGTCCCAAGGTACCGATTCCTGATTTCAAATATTTTTTCTAACAAAATGTCGTCTACCATACTTAGAATTACTTCTAAAATAGTTATTCCTATTTTAATCAAAAATAACTTATTAATTGCATCAGTTTTAATTAATATATATAAATTCTATAAAGAAAAATTCAATTTATAAGTTTTTCTTTTCAACATTCGTTTTTTAAGACTTTCTAAATTATGCTCGTTACTTAAAACGCAAATGACATTGCAATCGTTTTACAACTCAAAGTTTATCTAAAGCAGATTTCCAACAATTTAATTATTTTCTGGTTTCAATTTGGTGTGGAAGACTTCAAAATTATTTAAAGATGAGTTCTGAAAAAAGGTGCAGTTTTTAGTGTTTTGCTATGATATGCATAGTATTTTGATGTGTGGCTAAATGTAAATTTTCATATCACTTTATTTAAGATTTTTCAAAAAGGAAATATAAATATAAAAGCACCATTGTGTTTTCTATTTTGTAGTACATGATCTTTAAATTATCAACACGTAACTATCATTTCTTATAAGTTACTCAATGTGTTTTATTTCGTACTTTTTGTGCAGGATCATAGAAAGTTTGTTAAATTGTTAATCATATCAGCTTGATTGGCCTACAAAGCTTTTTTAGCAGAAAATATGAAAGTGACATTGACAACACTTTTCAATAAACCGTGGCAAGATTTATACTTCAGGGTTCGCTCGATTCCCACAATATTTTTTGAAATACTCCTCAAAAAATAAATTTGTTTAAGCTTAAATTTTAAAAATCACAATTTTCGTCAAGGAGGGAAATCCCACCTTGTATTTTTTTTTTTCCCAGTGTGAACGCTGTTCTTTGAATGTAACATTTCATTCAGATAATTTCAAGTATCTTCTATGTTAAATTTCGTGCTGTAACATTAGTCTCTTGGTTACTTTTCTCTCAATGATCACTGCCATTTTTGGAGGTATATATCCTGGTGTTTATTCTGTTGTTGGTCTATTGGAATGCTTTAAGGTGGTTTTTTCTCGGAAAAGAAAGAAATGAAGTTATTTAACTTCACGCCTGGGATGAAACAGGGAAGCAAAGCTATCAGGGGCTAAATATGTAAAGCAATTCTTAATTCAATACTATGTAACAAAAGTTTTAATCTGAAATGATGTAGCTTAAGTTTATTCTAATCAAGTAATGTCATGGTTCTGCGATTAAAATGATGTTCATTCATTACTTGCAATGTAATCTAGAAATAACCTTTTGAGACAAGGAGTTCAAAAATAACAACAAATTATCAACAGTGAAAACTTTAATTACCAAAGCATGGAAGACGATAGAACACATGATGATAATCTCAAAACCAATACTTGATTTCATTGCTATCACATACACCAATGCTTATGCTAGAAAAAATGGAATTACTTGGATGAAAGTTAAACATGAATGAAAGAAAAAAAACTATTGTATATTCACAAAAAATGAATAATTACACTGTAAAATGCAATGTTGGTTAGCATGGATATTAAACATTATTGCTTCAATTTTGAATAAAACCTCAGACGTGCTACTACAAGTTCTAACTGTGCACCTTCCCACACTTGTGCCTTTCAGAAAATGAAAATAAAATCACTGAGTCATGTACAAAAGTTAACTTACAACAGAAAATGTACAAAATACAAATGATCTATGCACACTGCTCAACAATGGGAGTAGCTTCTTCAATGGGTTTGTCTGCATCTTTTTCTTCCTTATCATCTTCGATTTTAGCCTTTTTCTTGGGGCTGGATTCAGTAACCTCTTCCTTTTCTTCCTCTGCTTTACGCTTAACACTGCCATCGGCTTCTGCCTCTTTTTCACCATTACCCTCTTCTGCAGAACTTTCTTTTTTCTCACCATCTTCCTCCGGTTTTTCTTCTGCTTCATCTACCTTTTCTTCAGCCTTAGCTTCACTTTCTGATTCTAAAAAAAAGAGAGAAAGAAACACTTTTAGAGTGCAAAAATTACTAAATTAGTTATGCTTTGTCTTTTTCCTCTTTCAACAGAAGACTTGTGTTTCACAGGGTTGATGCACAACCAGGGCAAAAAGGCCTTAAATAAATTGCAGTAAGTGTAGACATTTAAAGAGTTTTAAATTGTATTAATAATTTTTGGGTACCATTGAATATATTTATTTTGTTATAATACAGTAAAACCTGTAAAGTTGACCACCCTTATAAGTAGACCACCTGTAAGTTGCTAAAATACTATTTAAAGAAAAGTCAAAGCAACAAATTCAGAAATAGTGTTCTCTTGCAAAAAATAACAAATAGTTACTTTTATCACTTTGACAGTCATTCTAAATTTAGACTACTGCTTGATGACACATTTTTAAAAGCATGACCAAATAAATGGAACCCTGAAAAAATTGCAAATTCTGAACATTGGAAAAAGTTTAATAAATTTATTTAAAACGCTTCCTACTATTTTCACATTAAAATTAATTTTCTTTCCCAAACCCCACTACTCATTAATTTGTTAAAGAAACTTTTACACTTATAAGTATTATAAATTGCACAAAATAAAAAAATAAGGTAAATATTTCAAGGGTGCCTGCTATCTTAAATAAAGACTGATGGATGAGTAGCAATGAGTTTATAAGAATAATTAACTTCAAGAGTCTTTAATAAATTAGGCTTAAAACATTTTTAATACTTCCCCCTAACAATGCCATACAATAACAAATCCCTAAACATCACAACTACAATTTTACATTGGAATGCATTTAACAGATTGACTGCCAGCATTATTTGTAGTTTACAGATCTCTAGATGATAGTTTAATTTAAACACGACAAATTTTACAAAACATATTAAGTAAAAAATTACTAACTTTCTATAAATGTATTGAAAAGTGAAAAAAAAGTATTTGATGGGTAAAAGAATTAACATGCAGGCTATGATTGAATAATTTTTATATTTTAATATATGAGGCAGTGAGAAGCAAAGGGATATAAGCAACAAAATTTTACATTTGGAGATGACTGGTGCAAATGACAGAGAAAGCACCAATCTACATCGTGACAAATGTTGTGATAGCTCTGACAGGTGCTCCACTTCAACATGATTTAGAAGAAAATTAAAGGTTCCATAAGAAGGGTTGGCAAATTTTTGAAATAGGCGAAAAAAACCTGCTAAAAACCGCCCTGGCAAAAATAGGTTTTTGCCACCCTAAGAGGCAAAAAATAGGATTCACTGTCCATTTAATTCAGGGTTGTTTGGTTTAAACCAAATCTTTTTTCACTGATTTTGAACATAATTGAAAATTGCAAAATCCAATTTATGCAGAAATTACAAGCACAGCACTGGATAATTAATGAATTCGAAAATTAACAAACTTTTTTGTAATCAGTACAAATTTTTCTGATCTCCTATCTACAGACTACCTATGTCAGACTATTTGGGTTTTTCTAAAATTAGCTCTGAAAAAGCTAATTTGAGAAAAACTCTTCTCAGTCATTATAAAAATTAAAATGATACTGTAATTGTAATTCCTGGAGTTAAAGAATATATATTAGAAATAATAAAATAACTTCATAATAACCCATTTGCAAATGTATTTTACAGATAACAATTTTAAGAAACCAAATCTTTTTTCATTTATTTTTCGCATTATAAAAAATTGCAAAATCCAAATTGTGCAGAAATTGCAAGCACAGCATTAGATAAACGAGGAATTACTGAATTTGTAAAGTAACAAACCTTTTTTTTAATCAGTGCAAATTTTTCTGCTTTTCCTAAATTAATCTCTTTTTTTTTTTTTAAATATATTTATTCTCCAGGATAATATTTTTTATGCTATAATGTTAGACCAGTATTTGTCTGGATGGATGAAACATCCAATATAAAGTTTACCTAAACCTCTGTGTAAGTTAACTATTCTAGAAAACTACTATGAGCCTCACTCTTTTGTTCTTTAAATAACTTTCTTCTTTTTCTTCCAATTGATCTAGTCATTTCAAAAAATTATGTATTTTTAGGGAATCTCTACAGTCAAGTAAGTAAACTAACACATTTATCTTTAACTAAGTGCTTTAATTTTAAGGTTGTATAGGATACATTGTAAGTCATTCAGATTAAATTTATCTAATGGTATTTTAGATAATTGTTAAAAATAGCTAATTACTAATTTTAAAGTAACATTAATACATAATGTTATATTTTAATTAGTCACAAATGAATAAACGCATAGCGTAAGAAATGACAAAAAAAAAAATCTCCACCCTCTATAAGTTGACGAATAAGTGCTGCACCTATGTAAGGTAATTAAAATTTTAAGGTTTTAACTTATAGTTACTTAATTATCAATAAATTAACTATCAATAACATTTATTTACAATTAAGGCTCTAAAATCTCCATGATTTTCTAAAAGTCAAATTATTTTTCGTACAAATACTATTTAAACCAAAAAAACCTGGTTTAAACAAAAGAAAACCTGGTTTAAATCAAAAGTTTTTTTTTGGTCATTCATACTTTTCGATTCATCATCTCTGCTTGATACAGGGACTCGAGTTTCTACTGCTGACCAATTTCAAAGTGGGATGCTATACTTGGGGGACAATGTACTTTCATTGATAACTGATGTATGACCTAGGCTCATTTGGCAATGAATTGCATTGGTGAATTTCAGTATTTAAATAGTTAAAGATACAGAAAAATAAATTACTGAAAGTGATGAAAGTAACTATTAGTTCTTTTTTCTAAACGCAAAACAGGGAGAAAATAAATCTAGTTGCCCTTATAAGACTTATAACCAGAAAAGTCTAATATATAATTTCGAGTTAATTTTAACGAATTCTTTATTTGTAACTTAACCTCTTCCTTCCAAGTGTACCCAATTGGATACATTAACTACTGTTTCTGCAATTTGAAAATTAAGGACACCCAATTGTTTTTGAAATCAATCAACAGATAGTTTACTTCCTTTAAATATGGAAAACAAGGACATTGGGCATTGATTATTAATTAAACTAATTATTAATTAAATTTTTTTAAAAATCAGAGGATTAAAAAATTGTGTCTAAATTGTTTGTGCTTAGTTCTAGGGTCTGAAAAGGTTAAGACTGATTCATTAGATATTTTTTTAATTATAATATTTATTAATTAGCAAAATAAAGACATTAAATAACGCACAAAAATTAAATTATTTAGGACATTATAATTCTTATTAAATTGTAGACCTTACTACATATTATTTAACAATAAGTATTTGCCATTTTTGCCGGTTTTTTCCATTTTTGTCCTGGTTTTTTCCATTTTTTGCCACTATCCTGGCGAAAATGCCAACCCTGCATCAGATCCAATTAGAATGGGTTTTTCTCAGAATCTTTTCTGGTCACTTAGTAGATAGATCCCTTTGCTTCTCACTGACTCATATATATATATACACACACAAAATATAACTAATCAAAACACTAATGAATGCTACATTAAAATATAATACAACAAAATTTATAGCAGGTAAAATTTTCTAAAATTTAATTTAGTTATTTTAAAGTAAGCAGTTACAGCCGGGGCAAAACTCATGCATCACAAAAACAAATTGTTCTAGGGAAAGAAAATGCAACAAGTGGTGAAAAAGCAACTTGTTACTGGTTAACTATTTAATATTGAACAAACAAAGCATTCCCTCTTCATTTTGCTTCTATTCAATTGAATTTTATGCTAAATATCAGATGGGTGAAATAATTGCTTGAAAGGATTTCTTTTTTAAAGTTCCTAAATGTAATTTAAAAAATGATATATTTTTTTAAGTTTAAAAAAGAATTTAATTTTATATTAGAAAATATTAAACATTTTAGGATTTATGCTAATATGTCAAAGAATTTAATCCAAGATTTAATGTACGTACATAATAAGAAATTAAATAAGTGATTTTTTTTAAGGTTTTTAAATTGTATTAATCAACAATTAATTGCCACTATTTGACATGTTCTTCCTGTGCAGAATCGATTTATATGATGATTGAATGAGAAATAAAAATTTTCATTGCCAAAACTTGTGCATAGTTGATATTAGTTTTCACACTTTCTCAAACTTATCACTCTAAAGGAAATTTGGGCGTTTTCAAACCCTTCATAAAATTCCAAGCTTCCAAATCTTACTTTTTACACAATTATTGAATATAAAAGCGGAAAATAAAAATTTTCCTCACTATGTTGAAATTTTGAATTTTCACAAAATTATTTGTAACAAAAACCTACAAAAAACCAACCCTGTTAAAAAAAATGCTAGATAGACCCCCTACATACTTGCCAACTTTTGAAAATGGTCATCAGTAAAACTTTTAGGAGAGCGCAATTTAAAAATATCAGTATACTAAACTAATTAAACTATTTTTATTTATCTTTTACATCACTATTGGTCTTAATAAGTTTACTTAAAAAACTATTCGCTTTTGGTTTTTTGTGTAAATATATGGGCAATTAATGATTAAATCTATTTTTTTTTTTGTATTTTAGATGAAGCAACTTTTTAGAGAACAAAAATTTTATAAAAAAGTCAGTCCTCTCCCCTAATACCACCATTTATAAATAACCATTTACTAGTCAATTACTTTGATTTGGTATGTACAAGGCATATAAATTGTTTTGTATTACTCTCGGATGCAGCTGGATTTAAAGCCTTGCGTGGGTATGACAAAATAAAGTCTTCTATTAAACAAGATGAAACATAAGATGGGATAAAAATGTTTTAACACTAACAAAGTATCGATGTCCCAAATGGCAGAATCACAGGAAATTAAACCAAGAGAGTAGAACAATAGCATGTGCAATCAGATTTCAAAATCTGTACATTTTTTGCATAATCCATAAAAGTTGGCAAGTATGCCCCTGGTATTATTTAACGGCTTCAATCTTCATTTCAAGTATTTTTAAACTATTTGCTCAATGACACATGCATTAAAAAAATTGAAACTAAAAAGAAAACAAAAGATTAGGGCTCGACAGATGGCATTTTTTGGCCGATGGGTCGATGCCGATTGTTCCGAGATCGGCCGATGGAAAAAAAAGTCACTTTTAACCATTAAAACGTGTAGAATGCTTGTCAAAAATGTCCTTTAAATCATTTACTATTTATTTTTATGTTTATAAAAGCATAAATGCATTATTCAAGCACCATAAAACTGTTTGGGAGAAGTTTACATAATTAAAACTGAAAGAATCACTCGCGATTCTAGTAAAGTAATTAAACTATTTGGAAGTTAAAAAAATTAAAAAATGCTATATGAGAGAATTTTCAATTCTTTTTTCTTATCTTTGCAAAAAAAAAAAAAATACTCAACAACTATTGAATCAACTCTGGTCTAATTCCCTTTCCTTCAACATTCTCTTCCTGCACTGCAAATGCCAAGTGCAGCTGCCTTTATTTTCTTATTTTTTTCATGGAGAGGAATGCAGATGTTATGACACAGACTAACAAATAATGTGGGTTTGTATTTTTAACGAAACTGTCAACCCCCTCCTCTCAGATTTTTTTTCATGATCCCCCCATGATTCAACACGTGGGATCGAAGAAGAAGAAAGAAAAAAAAAACGCAAAGAGAAAATGTTTACGCTGGTAAAAATTAAAATTATTATCGTACATTGATTGAGTTGACTTTTTATTGCTTATAATTTCGTAATAATGAGAAACATGACAAACTAAAAGCAGATGGTATAATATTATTGCACAATGACATCTAATGCACTAAGTCATTATTAAAAGAAAAACGGACAAAAATGAGGCAACTAACCTAGTGCGAAAAACAAATAGCACTCATAAGACGCCTCTATGACTTTTGCTTAAACATATTCTATTTCGCGAGCATTCTGCTCAAAGAGAACTATTTTAATAATGAAGGTTTTTGGGCAGCGATCGCTTAAACTAGTTTTCCGAATTTTTTATCAAATACTTTGTAGAATGACATTATTTTTGTGTGTTTTTTTAAAAACTTATGTGCTGCCTGTTATTGTGTGGAAATAAAAATTGAGCTATGGAGAAAAAAAATAAAGTGAAAGACAGAATGTTTTCTGGAAAGTTGTCACTGCGAAAAACATCGGCCTTGCATCGGCTTTTAGATGTTTTTCACGGCCGATGTTTTTCTAAAGTTAACATCTGCCGCCGATGCCAGCTTTGTTGAACAATTGCCGATGCATCGGTCGAGCCTTACAAAAGATGTTTGACAATTAAAGTTAGCCCTTGCGTTCACTATTCATGAAATTTTAAATTTCAAGTTTTGATGAAAATAAAATAAAAGAAAATTTTACCAGTTTACCTTTTAACAAAGAAAAAGAAACATCGAAAATTTGAGAAGTTCCCATTGAGGATGAAAAACTACCATTTTTCGGTATGTGGGACCAAATGTATCAAAATGGCAAATAAAAGAACTTTTGGGCAAAATAATTTTAGAATTGAATTTTAATGAGGGAGCATTGGTTAGTATTAATTATTACAAATTAGATAGTTGAAACTTATCAAATTCAAAGAAAAAATTCACGTGTTGAAAAATTCTTGCAAATTTCTGTTTTTTTTTCTAAAGAACACATGAATTCATTTTACTTTATGTAAAATTTCAACCATATGAATATTTGAACAATTACAATAAGTTTGCAACTCCTCCACCTTCTATGTTTGAAAGTTTCTTATAGCCCCACCATAGCTCTAAAAGCCATGATGAAATCTGAATTGAATCAACAATTGTGCGCATTCAGTTCCACTAAGCGACAGCTAGAAAAAGTGAATGGTATAACTGAATCACTAGTCACATTGTAAGAGTCAAAATATTGAGGCTTTTATAGTGCTTTAAATTTTATGTAATGTTTAAAAAAAATATATATGAGTATTAATAACATTGAAATTCAGTTAACAAGTTGATGGCAAATATATCATGTGCTGGACTTAAATTGGTTTTAGTTGTCCTCTTCAGTTTTATCATAATAAAATAGTTATAACATAAGATATAAAAAGGAAACAAATGATTATCTTTAACAATGTGCAATGTTCACCAATCAATTAATGGAATTCAGTTGCATAAGGGCCATAAGAGTCCGCAACATGACTTGTGTTATAACTACATAACTTTCAGTTCAATTATCACTTAATTTTATTTTCAAATAATGTATTCAACACATTTGAAAATAAAAGTTAGTGATAAATTAATTGTAAATTACGTAGTTATAACAAAAAAAAAAAGTCGTGTTGTGGACTCTACGTTTGGTCAAAATACTGTGAAATGGCCCATAAATAAATATTCATTTTTGAAAAGAATGCTGTTTTTGTTTTCTGAATTTAAATGAAATAAATAGCTTCTTATTCAATAATACACTATTACTATTTTCTTTTGGAATACACAGCATAAATCTTGTCATCCTAGTCAAATTTCTTTAATTTCAAACAGAAAAAATATTTAATTGAATGATACAAATTATTTCCTCACAGCTTGGAGGACAGGTTATTCAAAATTAAATCATACACATTAAAAAAAAAAAAAACTCTCGAACTTTATACAATCGACAGCAGGGTTGATTTGAGCCGGATGACTGATAAAGAGATTTAAATCATCGACATATTACATCATGATACAGAATTTAAGTGGATGTGAAACATTAAACGGTGTTAGTGTAATCCACAATCAGCATATTAAAACAAAAAATAATAGTGAAATCCAGAAAAAATTAAATTGCCCAATGTATATACATATATTTATGAAATGCCTATGAAATATTTTACATTAAACAAATCAACGAATTCATGATTTGGGCATTAAGAATCTAAAAATGTTTACATTCAAAACAATTAAACTTGCTATATTAAATTTCGAATCAGCACTTTATAGTAATACGTAACACAATGATGGATGCGTCAGCTATACAAATTAAAATCATCGGCGCTTTTTAATGTGAAAACAAGCAAAGATAACTTAATGCATGTTGCAATTTAATGGAATGTTACATACCTTGACCATTTTCCTTGGCTTCTTCAGCTTCCGCACTTTTTTCTTCTTCGTGCTTGCCATTTTCTTCCTTAGAATCCGTTGCTTCTACACTAGAATCTGCTTCAGCTTTGACTTCATCAGTTTTGCCGTCTTCAACCTGTAAGAAAATAAAATATTTTAAACTGCTCTCTTGTCTTCCTTTTTTTTCCTTTAAATTCACAACATTCACATAGTACCAGAAAGCTACCTTTTCAGGCTTCACAGATTCTTCAACCGGTTCTTGAGCTTTAATTTCCTTTTTTGGGCTTTCCTTTACTTCAGCGGACACTTCAGCGCTAAAATAAAACAGGATATTTAAAATTCGATACTAAATAAATTCTTCCAGTACTAGTGCCGAAAAGTGAAAAACTTGCACAATAGATCTAACACAAAGATGCTTAGAACTTGCGGTTCGTTAAGTTCGAACGGCACAGTAATTTTATTCCTCAAGCTAAATATTAAACATTTACATACTTGTTGTAATCGAAAGATTTTTTGTTTTAACATTCTTTGTAAGTTAAAGGATATAAAACAAACTATTTATTACCAAACGAACGCTAAAACTAAAATGCCGGTTAACGGAAGACAAAAGCTTGTTCTTACCTGCTTGTTCGGGATCGTGTAGCCGGCATATTTGAAAAATAAATTAATAGTATGCGTTAAACAGATAAATAAATAAGATAAGCAACTGCTAGTAGCAGGAAAATATTTCTTTTAAAGTAAAAAGTGTTGGAATTCTACAACACAATGATAGACTACCAAACACACGCTGCCAGCACGAAGAAACTCAGAAGGATAAGGCGGGAAAAAGGCTTCATGACAATGTATATATATTGAAAGGTCATGTGACATAAATAGACCAATAAAATCCAGGCTACAGATCCGTGTTCCAATGACATGTTATATATCACTTCCCGCTCTTCAGAAAAGAGCAGTAACTAGAACATTTTGTACGATGTTTATCACTCTTTTGGCATTAAGCTTAAATTCTAAAAAGTTTTATTATGTTAATTTTCAATCACATATACCGTAAATTATTATTCATATAAATATTTTTAAAAATTTCAATCGCACACACAAGCCAGAAGCATTTTATATTCTATGATTCAATAAATAGAACGTCAGTTTCGCCAAATAACAATTGCCAATTTGTCGCCAAGCGAAATATTATCATGGAAACCCTATTTGCAGAGCGAACGACTGTCTCTTCTTCAAGAAGGAACGCCGATATTAAAATAAATGAAAATATTTCGTGTGGCTTGACAATATTTATGCTTTGACATAATTCTTTTTATTAAATTGTCCTTTATTAAACAATTGGTTTCTACCATGGGTGATTCTGATCGAAAATTTTAGACAGACTGTTCCGAAAATTAAAGAAACGAAAGATAAAGGGGAAAAAATCGGTTTTCAGAAATTGTTTTAATTAATAAATCTTAAGATTTCTTTGATGAATAATATCTTCTGCTTTTCTTTCTATTTTATGGATGAGCAAAGTATTATTTAGTGCTTTAAAAAACAATACTGTTTCAGGGGGGGAATTTATATAGTTCAATTTCAATACTTTCATTTTAAAGCACTTGATTTTTTTTTTTTTTTTTTTTTTGAGTCTATACAGTATATTCATACGCAAGTATGGCTGGGGAGGGGGAAGATGTTCATCTAATGATATAACTTATATTTTAAATTCGGGGTACGGGGTGCATACGTTTTCAGAAAATTTTGAGTGAAGTTCAGAAAAATCTTTTTTGTTGTGAGAATCCAGAATCACATATCCTTCTATCAGAGAATAAATACAAGGTACTTTTATGAAGGTGTGCGCATTTTATTGCTTTTTTTTAATGCAATATATTAGGTTACATTACTTTTGTTTCGTATTTACGATACTTTACATTCTATTAGGTTCTCTTAGAGATCATTCATAAATGATGTCACGCTTCGAGGGGGGAAGGGTGGTTCATGAAATTGTGACAAGGGTAGGGAGGGGGTAACAAGAAGTGTGACATCAGGCTTTTACAACATAGCGTGACATGTGAGAAAGGGGGGGTCCGTTGAAGTGTGACAAGAGGGGGAGGGGCAAATATATCGGAAAAAAGCATGACATCATTTATGAACGGTCCCTTACTAAATACATGTTCTTTTGGCATAGGAAATCACAAAAAAAAGCTCCATGGATATTTTTTGTGGTTGTACACTGCTTTTACGTAGTAAAGTATACAAAAAAGCAAGTGTTTATGCTTTGATTAAAAATCACTGTCGACCAGCACTAAACATGTTTAAAACTAGCGGTATTTTCATGATTTTTTTTTCATTAGTTCGGGGAATCCCCCCGAACTAATGAAAAAAAAATGATGATAAACATTAACTGATGAACTAATGATAAAAAAATCTGACGTACTGGATATCCGATGCCTTCTGGTGGGAAATCCTCCCACCAGAAGGCATCGGATATCCAGTACGTCAGATTTTTTTATTAAAATTTATTTTATGAGCATGTTTTGAAAAAATATTATAAATTACAAACTTCCTAAGCATTTGCAAACAGTGGGGTGTTTAAAAATACTATGTAAAATTTTTAGGTTTCCAACAACAGAACTGGATATAAGGTACAAATCTGTCAAACAAGGGAAAGTGGTATACGGAATAGTCATTGCGTCATTGAACTGGGGGTGGGGATTTGCACCATTGAGCTTGGTTGGGGGATGAACTCCTGCCGGAGCCTGTAATTGATGG
Organism: Octonoba sinensis; assembly: GCA_038502835.1. Taxonomy (NCBI): domain Eukaryota; kingdom Metazoa; phylum Arthropoda; class Arachnida; order Araneae; family Uloboridae; genus Octonoba; species Octonoba sinensis. Next base: position 81,806,196 of record CM076605.1, on the reverse strand, counting down.
GGCTGCCTCGGCCAGTAGCGACAAACAAAAAACGTCATTAAAGGAAAGTTCTTTTACAAACCTTTTATTTTGTGGGTATGATTTCATGTAAATTAATAAAATATTTTCTCTTCCCCTCTCGACATATATATTCTGTCTCAATAATTCAATGCCTGTTAAATACTATTGTTGCATATTAAAGTGTATTAAAGTTTTAAAAAATAAAATGGAAAACTTTGCAAAAGTTAGACTGAGTTTAAAAAAGAAAAAAAATCATATCAGATTTTAAAAACTGTAGAACATGGGATATGTTAGAAATTTCAACATTAATTATCAATTGTAAAAAAGAGAAGCATTTAAAATGAGAAAACAGTGAACTGCAAGAAATTCTCGAGTCGGAAAACGGCATCGAAAAAGTTGAAGTGTAGATTTTAAATTACAATACAGCAATTGGGTGTAAATGTGAATGTTTTAGCAAAAATTGACCACCTTTGTAAGTTGACCACCTATCTAATAAGTTGACCACTTTTGTGAGGAACGGAATTAGCTCTTCACCAGTTTTGCAGTCGAGGGGCAGGTGGATTGACCACCTGTCTGTACCGGATATCTGTCTCTGATGCTCAGAACCTGTAAATTCTAATCATATTTTCAAATACTCCCAGCTTGCAAATACATAGTAAGTTTGTAATTTACGACATATAGTAATTTCAAAACATGCTAATAATTAAATTTTAATAATCAAATTTGGCATGCTGGATAGCTGGATATTTCGTGATTCCAGATACCGGATATCCGATATTTTCAGGCGGGAGGAAACGATCCCCTTAACTCATAAAAAAAAGCTTCTTAAAAAAAATCATCGCAAAAAGGGTTCTACAGATACACACATCTATATATCTATCATATTACGCATAAAAAAAAAAAAAACTTTTGGAAAAATTCCCCCCCCCCCCCAGAAAAAAAATTCCAATATCCCCCTATAGGCACTTCTCCCCCTCCTCCTTCCAGAAAAAAAGATCAGAATACTGCTCTGGTGCTCAATGCATGAAAAAGTTCACTGGTCTTTCCAAAGTTTACTTTTTAGTTCTTTAAAAATGTAGATGTAGAATCGTTCTTTAAACTCAAAAACAGAGATTAATGAAAGGGGTTTTCTGACCCACTTTTGCTAAAGTTGAATGGCTGGATATTTTTTGTTGATGTTGCGCCTTCGCAAAACATAGTTTATCAGGCGGAGTTTAGCTCCATGCAACCGGTAAGCTGACCTGAAATTTTCCACCCTCCTTTTCCACCAGTGGTGTACCTAGCGGGTGGTAGGGGTGGCTCCCGCCAGGGATGCAGCAGAAGTGGCGCAGGGTTCGTACGCTTCCTACTTTTTCATATTTCTTCCTACTTTCCTAATAGTAATTTTTATAATTGTTAAACGTTTTCATGCAAATGTTTCCTTATTTTAGAAAATATTTTCATACTTTTCACAAGCATTTTTAATGTTTTTGGGATCATTCATAAATGATGTCACGCTTCGAGGGGGGAAGGGGGGTGTTCGTGAAATTGTGACAAAGTGTGACAAGCGGAAGGGAGGGGTAACAAGAAGTGTGACATCATGCTTATGCAACAAAGCGTGACATGTGGCGGGGGGTAGGGGGTCCGTTGAGGTGTGACATTTTGTGACAAAGAGGGGAGGGGTTTAAATATATGGGAAAAAAGCATGACATCACTTATGAACGGTCCCTTCCCACTTCCTAAAAAGTACAAGTGTCTAAACTTTCCTTCCTCCCAATCCGAAACTGATCCGGCTCGTAATTATGTTTTTTTTTTTCTTTCTTTCTTTTCTTTCCTTTTCCCCCTATTGACTCGATAAGAAAACGAAGAATTGAAGCGCAAAGTACGCACATGTTTGATGAAATGGGTTGTGTTCTTGTGAACTTTACAGGCAAATTTTTATAATTTATTCTACTTTTAGTATTTATCATTTTTACTAATTATGTTTTCAATAAAAGTTACGCATAGGAATTGAATTTTAGGGTAAAATCTAGTCAGGCCCGCGCGTTCAAGAACGTATAGCGCCAGAAGAAAAAGATCCAAAAGGCGCCCTTTAAAAATTCTCCAATAAAACTTTAAAGAAACCCTAATAGAATAAAACCTGAGGGAGACATTTGCCCCCTTCTCTTCCCCACTGTTTCCGCAACCGCAGCATTATTTATAAAAGATATTACTATTTAATAAAACTCCTTAATAAATGCTCATTCGATTTAAAATTGTATTAGAATATGTTCAATATTAATTTCACAAAAATATGAAAAGGCTGGGTGTAAAGGTCTTCTTGCATCATCAATATCAACAAGATCAAAGGATCCATTACTCACATGACATTCAACAAAGAAAACAAAGCTCGAGACGGAGGAGCAAAGAGGAATCATGACAACTTTTTTTTTTTTACACATTTCTTACAAAATCTCTTTTGCTGCAAAAAATTGTTTCGTGCTATTAAATTGTTTTATGATTTATTTATTTGGAAGAGAAAATTGCGTAATGAATGGGAGAATCTGAATTGGTGTATTTGGTGCAACCAATCTGTCTCTCTCTTTTTTAAGGGTATGGAGATTAAATACATAGGCGCACCTAGAAATATTTTTCACAGGGGATGTTAGCTGACCCAGCAGCGGACTGGCTATGTGGGCATTCGAGCAAATGCCCGGTGAGTCGGTCCTCCCTGGGCCGGCCGAAAGATATCTAACTTTTTTTAAAAATAAAGTATACAGCTTTTACAATGTTAATAAAAAAACGAGGACCAAAACTTTGGCGCAATCCGAGCTTCAGAGAGTGCAATGCAGCAACGGGACAAAATCTCCAGGGTCTGGCCAGTTAGACCACATGTGGGGGGAGGGGGGGGGCAGAATTTTTCAGGGCCGGCTGGTCCGTAGAGACGGCTGCCTAAGGTGCAAAATTTTGGGGACTGCAAAATTGATTATGTATCTATTTTTTATCATTGAAAATAAATAAACTACATCAGGTGTTGTGCTTTATAAGCTGTCACCTAAGTTGTCTGTATAGATCAGCTCTCGAGGCGGCTTGAGAAATTCTCAGAGCCGGATCATCCATATAGAAAGCCTAGGCGGCTACCTGCGGTGCCAACTTTTGAGATCCGCAAAATTGATGATTTTTCTTCTCTTAAATTCTCAGGGTAAGAGTGAGATATTCGCAGGGCCGGCTCTGAGAAATCTTCAAGCCGGCCCACAGAATTTCCAAGATGCCAAGTTTTTCTATTTTAAAGTATATTAAGAACAGATTAAGAAGCAATTTAACTCAGGACGAAATGGAATCATTTATGTAAATGTCGTGTGAAAAAGAACGTGCCGTGTGAGGTGTGACATGGAAAATCTGATAGATGATGTAGCAGATAAGAGTCCCCTTTAAATATACTAAATGGCCTTCAAAAGGAAAATAATTTCTAAGCAAATATTGCAATGTATATTTGATTGTGGGTGAGTTTTTTTTTTTAAACCTGTTACTATTTGTATGTTATAGTTATAATACAGGAAACCAGAACAATAAACGGGCCGTAGTAGCCTAGTGGTTAGGGTGTCGAACTTCGGATCGGAGGATCTCGGGTTCAATACCCAAGCCGCTGAAGACTAACCATGTACACTTGGGGATTCGTGCATGTAAAATCCGTGGACCTGAATTCCCGAGTCAGATCCGAGGGTACCGGTGGGTGGAGACTTTCCCTTCCCTTCATCCATAGGTCTACAAAGGAAGGTGGCCTATTTGTGGTGGCGCTATCTGGTGTCATCCAAGTACATTATGAACCAAATCGTACTTCCACCATTGGTGCTCAGCTTGAAACGGAAGGCACTCCTTACTGCCTTAATTCCTAGTCGCTCTGCAAAGGGCAGCTTGGATATCCAAGTGGCATAAGAAACAACATTTTAAATGATTGACTTTATTTGAAAGACATTTATTACATCATGCTGAGCATAAACATCATGTTAGTCTGAGCAAAATTATGATAGATTTTTCCCCTTCACTCTTAGGTTAAAAAAAGGAAGGAGGCGTATTTGTGGTGGCGCCATATGGTGCCATCCAAGTACATAGTGAGCCAAGTCGTACTTCCTCCGTTGTGGTGCTCATCTAGTCGCTTTGCGAAGGGCAGCTTGGATATCCAAGTGGCATCAGAAACAACACAGCAAAAACAGAACAAAAAAAGCATTTTTTAAAAAACTTTTTCATAACTAGAACTAATTTTTACTCAATGTTAACATTCTGATTGTAGCACACTCAATACATAAATTATTCGATGGGTACATAATTTTTCATGTTTATTCTTCAACTGTAACTCTTTTCATGTAAATCACTGCAATTTTGAAAGCCAAAATTATTTTTAAAATGCTATTAAAACTAGTTGTTATTGAGTAAATTTCAAAAATTTTCGGGAATGCATAATATCTGATTAGCTTTCATTTTCCGTTCCTTGGTAGTGCTAATAAGTACATTTGTAGGTGTTTTCGCCTGTATTTTGAATTCCTACATTTTTTTTCCAACCTAGGGGTGGTAATTCGACAGGATTTTTACAAAAAATATCATAATTTTACAGTAAAATATTTTGTCGACTACATTAGTTCAAAAATGTTTTAAAACTTTTATGAGAAAAAAAGCTACAATTAAAAAGGAAACAATTTCTAATTCTAAAAAATGAGGAATTTTGTCTGTTTCCGGTATAAAGTTTTACACACCAGTGGCGGCGGAATGTGGCATTGTGGAGTTTTCATTTTAACTCATGATAAAAAAAAACCAACAAACACACACACACATTTTTAAAACAAGGAAAATGTACATATTGTTTATTGGTGAGACCTAGAAGAGGGTAGGTAACACTTTAGTCTAAATATAAGACAATGGTTTCTGGAGATAAATTTACTCTAATAAAAGATGTATTTTTCTTGCTGATGGCGGCTTGTACAATCTCACTTTGCACCAAATCCTAACAAGTAGATGCACAGAAAATTGACATACAGCCCTGGGAAGGGGGGGGGGGGAGCACTGGCACCAACTGCGCGCGTACTTTCAGTTGAACGTGAATTGGGTATTAATGAGGGTGAATGATTTTCTATGAAATGGGGGGGGGGGGGGGCGCAATTTCATAAATTTGTCAGGAGAGTCAGACACACAGGATACGCCATTGTCTTCCACTTACAATAAGAAGCAAACCATGAAAATATTCTAACTTTTTATACATAGGTATTAATAAATTTGTTTTCATGACAAAAGAAAATCTGTCACGTTGTTACATGAATTAACCTAGGAGCCGTTCTCAAATGATGTCAAGCTTTTTTCCCATATATTTGAGCCCCTCCCCCTTTGTCACATGTCACGATATGTTGCATAACGCATGTCACACTCCTTCTTGCCCCTCCCCTCCCGTTGTCACACTTTGTCACAATTTCACGAACCCCCCTTCCCTCCTCGAAGCGTGACATCATTTATGAAGGATCCCCTAGGAGCATTTTAAAATATGAATATGGGGAAAAAATAAAGAATAAATAAAGGGGGGGGAGTAAGAAAATCCACCCCAAGGTATTTTGCGAAGGTTTTTTATGGATCGAGTAAACTAATAAATAATACAAGCTTAAAGAGCCATAAAGCTTTACTTTTTAAATAGTTTTTTAAATTGGAGCAAACTACATAAGTGATAGAGATAGACTATAGTAACGTCATAAATTCCACATTGAGAAATGACAGAATAGCTATAAGCAGAAAGCTCGAAAATTTAGTCGTATCATGTTTCAAACATCTCTGCTTGGGGATGAGACTATTCATTCATTCATGAAAACCTTGGATAATATTTTTAGTTTGCATTTCGTAAAAATTGAAAAAAAAAAAAAAAAGAGTGCACAAAATATTCTTTATAAAATTTTTTCGTTAGATTTTATAATAACACTAAACAGAAAGTTATTGAAATAAATTTTATACACCAAATGGGGTAGTATAATATTTTATTGTTACAACGTTTTCTGCCATGTGAAGCAACAAATTTATATAAATGCTCCTTTCAAGAAAAAAGAAAGTCAGAACTCGAAAAAAGGTGACCCCTCGGAACTCGGCGGTTCATACGCATCTTGTATCTTGATATTCAATTAGCAGGGACTTTATAAAAGTGACCTTATAAGCGGGATGGCCTTATATGCGGGTGATCTTATATCTCTTTGCTTTGCCCTCTGTACACATAGCATTCGCTGAATTTTATTTAGCTGCAAAGAAGAGAGGGAATCATAGATTACAGGATAAAAGTATTAAACATCTAGGTTCGCAGGGTAAGAGGTTATTTTTTTGCTCATGGTTATCATTGTTGAGCAAAATCGGTTTTACTTAAATGTTACAATTTTTTAGAAAAATATTTTAGTTTTGAAAATGTGTTAAAAAAAAAATAAGTAACATTTATTTAAAAGTTTAATTAAATTTACTGCATCCTTTGGGGAGGGATACTTCCCCCCGCCCTCCCCAAGATCTGCCATTCTTTTGGGCTACGACACGAAACCTTCTCGGTTGCACTAAACTGCACCTTAAGGCCTCACGAACAAGAATATATTATAAGGGCAACGTATTCAACACAACGTGTCTATTCACCTTTCGCAAACCGTCGTCTTCCATATCTAGACATCTGCTTGGACTTGTAATTTTTCTTCTTCTCCAAATAGATGTAGTACGTGTCAAATGGATTTGGCGCAGGTGTAAATGGGCATTTGTTTCCAAGTCCACACTTCTGTGTACCCTTAAAAATAATTACTTCAAACATTTTCTTTTAACGGGATGAGATTTTAAAAGAACATACAGAAATAAAATAGAAATATCATTGAAAAGTTGATGGGAGCTCCAGCTTAACCCCTTCCCTCTCGTTCCCGTGAAAATGACGGGCTGAGGTTTTGCCTTCTATTTCTCGCTCCCGTGAAATGTTCGGGCTTGAGTGTTTAAAATTTCAAAATAAAAACAAATCAAAAATTAAAAATGAATATATATATTGGTCATACATATTTTTATATAATATTCAGGGATAAAAAAAATACCCACTTTTATGACCGTTTTCTTGAAAATCTCCTGACCGTTTAGGGGTTAAATTTGGTTGGGTCCAGGGTTGCCAAACGTCCCGGATGTTCCGGGACAGTCTCGTATTTTCAGAAATTGTTCAGCGCCCCAGGAACGTCATTACGGGACGGCAGCAGTCATGTATTCTTGTCAGGATATTGATTTTGCCGGATGATATCGAATATCCGGTGACTCTTGTGTGACGGGTCCGTACCGGATATCCAGGCTGATGCTTCGAATTTAGAAATTCAGTACATTTTTTAAGCATCCCAGAGCTTCCAAATAAGTAATAAGTTTCTAATTTAGATATGTTTTCAAAATATGCTCATTAATTACATTTTAAAAATCAAAATTAACATGCCGGATAACCGGATCTTTCGGGCAATGACAGGATTGGATTCCGGATATTGAAAAAAAAGATCGAATATCGTATATTCAGCATCCGTTATCGGATATCTAGTATCCGGTTCCCTTGTCGCTGTGCACGTGCCGTTAAAAGTAGTTTAATTTCGCATTTATTAAATTGGAAAAAAAATCGAAGAGCATTTATCTCTACATTGTTCGTATGGATATCCAGACCTTGGCTTTTCAGGGAACAGAAGAAACTTTGGGGCGATTGAAAAATGGGAATTATTTTAGGGCTAGTTGATCATAAGGCATTCACTTTCATTTTTGACCTTTTTTCAATAGATGATACTTCAAAATATGTAAATCCAGTCATAAGAAATCCTTCTCACAAAATCCATTTACACTGAATTTTGGGAGTTAGATTTTGCCGGGTTTTCAAACAGTGAGAAAAATTGAATCGTTTATTTGGAAAAGGTAGCATCTCCATTTTGAAAAGAGAACTCTCAGTATTAATTTATTAATTTGTAGTGCATAATTAATCAAAATCGTTTTAATTTACCTATATTGATTGCTATTACCTGCTAAAATAAAATAGTAAAAGATCAGACCCGTAAAGTTTTCCAACTGTTCATAAGCCTTTTTTTCTGTCTCCTGAAAAAAATTTTGTTTTTAAGAGTTGTTACCATTTTGAAAAAAACATTCAATTAATAAATACAGTAATTTCCCGCTTTTGTGCGTAATCCTTTTTTTCTTTTGTTACGTCACCCTCCGTTGTACATCGTTGACACACCTGAAGTACCAAATTTCTTTTACCAGTTTTTTACGTAAATGTTGGCAATTTATAACTGAAATCAAAACAGGGTGCCGACAGAACCGGGAAATCAGGTAGATAACGGAAATGTCAGGAAATTCTAATGTTCTGGAAAAATCAGGAAAAAAGCAAGGAAATTTCCGAAAATCAGGGATTTTTTTCTTTGTTTTTGATTTATCCCGAAGTTCCAACAATCTCATCTGTAATCATTAATGTTAGTCAAGGTTCCCTCCCATTAAAATTCAGGTCTAAAAATATTTTACTCAAAAAAGTTCTTTCATTTGCCGTTTTTCATGCATTTGTTGCCCAGATATCGAAAAATGCGATGGGGACTGGATTTTTAAAATTTTTGATATTTCTTATGTTTGTTAAAAGGTAAACATATAAAATTTCCTTTTATTTTCATTAAAACTTTAATTTGATATTATTTTAATCGAAGTTTCGTGAATCGTGATCGTAAGGACGAACTTTTCAAACGCTGAAGATAACATCTCTAGTTTTATTTTTCGTTCCAATTTTTTAATGGATGCGTAATTCTTCAGATCGTTTAAAATACTTGAAATAAAGAATAAAACTAAACATAACATGATTAAATTTGAAAAATACAGAAAACAAATATCATTAGTTATGTACAAGTTTTGGCTTCATCATGACGATAAAACTTTTTCTATTACCCAACATTCATTCATCATTTAAATTGATTCTGTGCAGGAAGGGCATGTTAAAAATCAGCACTTAATCACAAATAAATAAATAAATAATAAAATAAAAAATAAATTAAAAAAATCATATTATTTCATTTCTTATTCAGTACGCAAGTTAAATCCTGGAATAAATTATTTATCATGCTGTAGATCAAGAGATATACCTATTTCATATGCACAGTTGAATTCTTTGACGTATTAGTATTAATCCTAAAATGTTTAATTATTGATCAAAAGTCTTTTTTGAAGCTTGGTATTTCCAAATAGAATTAAATGCTTTTCTAACCTTTAAAAAATGCATAAATTTAATAAAATTTGAGTATTTCAAAAAAGAAGTTTGAAAGTTACGCATGTTCACATTATTCTTTCAAGCAATTACTCTTTCACTCGTCAAATATTTATTAACTATTTTGTTGAATAGCATAAAATTCAATTAAATTGAAGCAAACTTAAGAGAAATGCTTGGCTTGTTGAACATTACATTGCTAACAAGTAACAAGTGGTTAAAAAATGCATTTTGTCTTTCCCTAGAACTGCTGGAAAACTAATTTGTTGGTTTATTTTTGCACTGCAAAATGCTTTCTCTGCTCTAACAATGCCTCTTCCTTCTTCTTCTTCAAAATAACAAAATTAAATTTCGGAAAAATTTCCTTGCTGTACATTTTGTTAGGTCTGCTTTTTATCTTTTATGTGTATTATATATATATATAGTATACGAAATATTCAGTCAGGGAAGTTTTCTGTAAAATCTATGGAAATCAGGGAATTTTTCTTCAGAGATTCTGTAGCCACCTTGAAAAAGCAAAGGAAATACTACAAGCAAGGAAGTAGCGTAATTTCAATGTTGTCTAAAGTTAATTAATGCTTACTCAGAACTCGGAATTAATTTCAGATGAGCTTCATCAGTTCCACTGATCTGTGCGCCTAAGTTCAGGGAAAAGAAAAATGTAAAACAATATTTAGACAGCCCCCTTTCCTCGATCCCTACTTTCTCCAGTGTCCTACTCATCAGTGAATGCTGGATGCTTGGAGTCATAAATCTCTAGAGAAGATATCCGTCTTAGAAATGTGAACTTATTCTATTCAAGGTCAAACATTTCTTTTTCTGTTGCACACATTTCGTTCCCTCTTTCTAACTTAAGCTCATCTAAAAAGTGTATATATTATAAAAAAAAGTCTACAAAAATACGAACATTTTTTTATTACAAGACGATGTTTAGAAGATTAGGAAACCCCCGAAATAGAAGGAAATTAATTGTTCAGACAACATTAAACTTTGTCTTTTTCGGCGTCCCCCTCCCCCCTCCCTGATGTGGCCCTCCGGGCGGTCGCCCGCCCCTTCCGCCGGCCCTGATCAGAGTCTTTACTGGGAAAAGAAACAGAGGTGTGTTATTTATCTCTAAATAAGATTGAATTATTCTTAGAAAGGTTCTTAGTCTCCACGCCCCCCGCTAAATACGTCCTTGGTTTCCATTACCAAATTCTGTACATTCTTTAAAGTTGTTTTCGCCTTTAAAATTAGAAGAATTCATCATGAAAAATAAACAAGTATTTAGGAGAATTCATGATGAAAAATAGATACGTATTTAGACGAATTCATAATAAAAAATAATTATTTAGGAGAATTCATGACAAGCAAATATTTTAAATACAAAATAATGAATTCGAATTGTCTAAGAAAATGGCATAATTACAATAATTTTTCACTCGATGCGGCACTTCTTATATGCGTCTTTGTCGATTGTAGGTCGAAATTCAAAGGTCGCGTCCAAAAGTATATAAAAGTTAATTTTCTTTAACTTTCATTCACGTGGTGACTTTCAACAAGGGCGTATTTAGGGGGGTAGGGGGAGAAGTAGCCATTGCCGAAATAAATTACAAATTACCTATTTTGTACAAAATTTTTAATATTTTGAGCTTTAATTAGGAAAGTTCTCATAATGTCTGGCTTTGGCTCCAACATGAAATAAATAAATTCCTATTATAAACTCCGACTTTCAAAGGTATCTTCTCAATTTTGTGTCAGTAAAAGTTTTAAATCTCCCCCCCCCCCCCTGTTCCTATTCTTTTCAAAACTTCTGCTTTCAAAGATGATCTTACAGGAAATAATGATGCATCAATAGAGTAGATTATCTGCTTTAAGAAGCAAATGAATGAGATTGAAAAGAGTATTTTAAAAAAGCGGAAAAACAATAACAATAAGCTAATTTGAAGTATTCCTTTTAGTTTACCTTTTCATTGACTTATATAAGTCAGAGATTGCTGTATTTCATTTTTTGAAAAAGTAAATTTATTATTATTTTTATTATCTTGGTGATAGAAAAAGGGGGGAGGGGGGTCTTCCCCTCTGATTTTTCCATTTTTTCACACATCATTCTTATTAAATCTGGTCATACATATAGCTGATAATTTTTTTAATATTGTTGCGCTTTTTTAGGAAAATATTTTAGACTAGAACTAGACGAAATTTGTTATTCTATTTTTTTAAAAGTCAGAGAATTTTTTTTTTCACTTTTCCATCATAATTCTTTTTTTTCTTCTTCAGGGATGCCCACGAGGGAAGGAAGGGTCGGGGGGAATCAGGGAGCAGATTTCCACATGAAAGTTTTTCGGGAGCTTTTTTCGGGGGTCTGGGGGTTCACATTTGGAGATTGCGCGATCATTATTCTTGGAGGGACTCAGTAAGCTTTTTTTTGTCGGGCAGTGCTATTTGGGGATTAGCTTCCCTGTCTTCTTTATATATTGTCAATATTATTTTTGCAAAATATTTTTTGTTTCAATATAAAATGATCTTGCAAACGAGGTCTAAAAATGAACTTTATAAACTATTATTGATTATGGGGGGGGGGGGGAGATTGTACTCTGCTTAACGAAACAGGGTGTGAATGTTATATCCAGAGCTTCAATCAGACCATTCATTTGGGGGATCAATAATAGTGCCCCCTGCTTTTTTAGATACTGCACTTATACATATGTGTATGTGTTTATCCCACCCCCTCCCCGTTTTTGTGCTGAATACATAAAAAATCTTGAAATGACGGACAAAAATGACTGTTTCAATTGAAGAAAGACAGGGGTGTCCACCAGGGGGGGGGGGGTCGCGTCATGGCGCAGATTGCGCCATTGAGATGGGGGTCGACTGTTTGGCTGATTTAGGGGGTGTTGTCGGATTTTTTTTGGGAGGGATGCCGCAGTTTTAAAAGGGGGGGGGGGGGTCATCCCCGCGAAAGATAAAGACACGAAAAAGCTGTATTCCAAAGCAAAACGAAACTAATTTCAAAATGGAATGCAGTTGTGACTAATAAATTATTTATTATTTTAGATAAATATAAAGGATAATTATATTTTAGTGTAACTCAAGAATGAGGATAGTTCTTTTTAGTGTATTTAATAAAATTTTGAATGTGATTGACGCTATTCATTTTAAAAGGGCGTGCGCGTGCCCCGATGGGCACTCGAAGGAGGAAAGGGGCGGTGAATTAAAAATATATATATATATATATAGGCATATTGGATTTTGTAAACGACCTTCCTATTAATTCCAAATTGATCTCTTAACGGCTGCCTTAAATGAACATTTTGTAAATAAAGATAGTTTTTCCTCTTCGGTTGTATTTTTTAACTTTTACGTTTATCACGTCGCAGTTTCCAAACTCCGTTGAAAACTCTTTTCCTTCTCTCAGAGCATTCCTTTTAAAAAAATTATTATTGCTTCTTATCAGTTTAAATTTTGAAACTAAATTAGGTTGCAACTTGCAAATGCTTTTATAAAGAATAGGATCTTTGTGAGAGAAAAAAGATTTTCGCTTTTCGCTTCCACTTTCATTTCATGAGGTTGCCAATTGGCCAAATTATAATTAAAACGTAATAATGAACCGAAAATAAATTTGAAAACAAGCAATGTACAAGAGTATTGAAAAATTGTACTTGTCGTAATATGATGATCAAAGTTGCGAATTTGTATAAATTACGATAAAGTTATTATGGGGTTCCTGGGATTAAGTTTATCCTTACCGAAATAATGGCGGTTACGAAAATTCTTTTGTTTATGTTTCCGTTTCCATTTACATGCTGCGGCTTCTAGGACGAAACTTTTGAAGTGGGGATTTTGAAACGTGGGTTTGTATTTAAAGTAACCCATGAGCATTTGATAGCAAACGTTTTTAATTTTACAAAAAAAAATATTTGATAACTTACCATGAATTCGTATCGTACTTTTATTTTCAAACATCTAACACGAACGCAAAATCGTATTGAAGTAAGTTGAAAATAACGCACTCTTGAGTAATTTAATCTGTATATATAAACTTTCAAAGTTTTTTTGTTTAAAGTACGTGCTGTGATGTTGTATATAATATAATTAATATTGCTTATTTTCTTGTTGAATATTCAGGAACAATGGTTACTTTTAACACGAAATGAAATTAATGATTTTATAATTAAGCAAAAGTTGTAATTCTTCAAGAGATGTTGGAATAAATTTTTAAAAATTGCATTTTTATTTGATTATTTAAGTTCTGTTGAGAATAATTTCATTTATACTTCTAAAGGTTTTAAATACTGGATCTCTACGCAGCTATTGCCAATACACTCCCAGAGTAGCGTTGGAAAAAAGTAAGTCATTTTGCTGTGATTGGTTTTGATATTTTGGAACTTTTTTTGCTTTCTGTCAAAACATAACTTGTGCTATTAGAAGTGAAGAGACCTTTGTTTATTAATCAAATATAAGTAGCTCACTTTATTGTTAGCTTAGAGATTCTTAAATGTCAAATTTTGCCATTTTGTATTGTGTGTTCATATGCGTAAATTCTAAATGTTAATTTGATTGTCTTTTTAATTGGTATTTTGCTCTCATGGTAGCTACTACTATAGTTCGTGGCTGCTCTTGTAAGCCGTGTAAAACTTGGTGGTTATCTCACGTGGTGCTCTTCAGCATGCTGAATTGTGGTGATAAGTTATTTTAGCTATATTTATTCATTTGAGTTGCCAAGTATAATTTCAGTTTACAGGAAAAAATTTTGCACCATTAAGTTTTAACTTCCCATATTGCAGCTATAAATGAATAATTTTTCTTTACCAATTTATGCATTTTGTTATCTAGTATGTTTTTTTTCTTATAGGTGTGAATCATGTAACACTATTAGGTCGAGTAGGAATTAATCCTCAGTTGCGTGGAACAGAAAGCAAGCCAGTTGCTGTATTTACCTTGGCAACAAATACAAATTATAGATATGAAAGTGGTTTGTATTTTTCATTTGTGTAAAATATTTTTAAAATTTTGTTTCATTAATTTTGTTATTATTATTTCTTTAAATGTGACAGAAACACTGCAATACAACATTTTAGTCACTTAACAATGAAATTCCCTTGAGGGCAGTTTTCGTATGCATTATAGAAACAATTTAAGAAATTTCTGCAATTTTCGGACTCCTTTGTTTTCTTGCAGCAGTACACAGACTTTTGCACCTTCTTCACCCTATCCGTGAGACACTGGGAAAAGATTTTCTATGAAAGTGCGTAGGAGCAGGCATTTATTATGCTGCTGGCCGGAACTTGATTTTGTCATGGAAAGACAATATAAACAAGAACACATCATGATTATGATGTTTCAAGGAAAATAAGAAAGTGCTGGTTTAGTGCATGATTTATTCCTTAAAATTATGCACAAAATTTGCAGATTATAAAATTCTAAAACCTTGTTGCAGACAGCTACAAAACTTCCTGTCACTGGGTTGTATATCTTATAAATATATACCCCCCCTTTTTCAAAAATTGATATATTTTTCAAAATAAAAGAACTCATTTATCTTCAGTGCCTTAAGGACTTACAATACTTTTGAAAAGACGATGTTAAAATTTCCCTTTTTCTCCCCCTTACCCTTCTAACATAAAGCCATATCATAATTTCTCTTATGCCTATCAAAATTTACTGTTAGTATTGTTATAAACTTACAAAGTCTTAATACATTGCTGAATATTTTAATTATTCAGCATGTGCAGAGATATAGTTTAAGAATTTTTTCAAAGAGTGAAAATACTCTTAGATTTATTTCTTTTCTTTTTTGAAGAGCAAAATTTTGGGAGGAGAAAAATGCAAATACGGTGAAAACTATTGTGACCAATTTTACGGATGAAACAAGATGGTAGGAAGGGTAGGTAGTGATTTTTAGCACAGCAGTTGTAAACCTGGACTTACTCAATGGTGAGAGTTGTTTCGCCATTTTTACATGCTAGTCAATCTTACTTTCAGTTTAACAGTAAAGACATCAACCTGAGTTTTGCTGCTATTTTAATCTTTTCACCACGGGAAAATACATTCCTCTGAATGCTTTACTTATGAAGACACAATTTCTCAAGTGTAGTTCTTTTCACTTGTCCTTCAGAAGAAGAACAAAAAAAAAAAAGTTCATTAATACTGTACTCTCATATATATTATATGTGGTGTGTTTGCACTCTTTGCAAATTTCGTAAAAGTTATTGTCCTCCTACTAATGGCTATTATTGCTGTATCTTTCTATTCTATGTGTGTTATAATTGCTATGTATGACATTGTTCACATTACTGCGAATGTGTTGAATATATATTTTTTATCATTTGATTGTGTTTCTTTAAGGTGAATCTTTCTTTCATTAATTTATTATTGCATTATAAGTAAATCAGTATAGAGTAGAACACAAAGACTATACATTTAGCTTAATTAAGCTAAGAAATAAATTTATTTATCCTGTTTTTTTATCATAATTGCTGCCTAAGGTGTCATTTCAGGTTTGTTTCTAACTTTCAACTTTTCAACAAACAAATTCAGTCAATTTATAAGAAATCTTTTTTCTATTCAACATCTTAAAACTTTGAGCAATTGTGATTTTTTGGTTATTTTGAATTGTTATTCAGAATGTTTTTCTGTGCAATTATTTATACTGTAATTTACAGACTACAATTAATTTTAAGCAGTTTTTCTGAAAAATAGAATTTTTAACATTTATTGTTACATTGTCAAACCAGACTAAAATAAAGAATCTTTGAAATATAACAAGAATATGTTTTTTAAAAGTTATATCCTGATACAAAATTTGTACTTAAATTTATGTGTGTAAAAATACTAATTGCCATATTTATTTTTTACTAATCGTTTTTTTTTTTTTGAAATACATTACAGGAGAAATTCAACAGAAAACTGATTGGCATCGTATAAGCGTCTTCAAGCCCAATTTGAGAACTACAGTGTTAGATCATTTGAGAAAAGGGTAAACTTTTATCTAGTTTTGAAAACATAATTTGTTGCAAACTTTTCTAAATCTTTTTTGCTTATTTTAAAGTTTGTATTGATTTTATAACAAGTGCGTTAATGGGTTATTAAAAAATAATTGTATAAGGGTGACGGCACAAAACATTTATTTTTCCAAAATCTCTACAAGAACAATACAATACACGAGCTCCACAGCCATCGCCCTTTTTCCAGGTGGGGAAAAACAACATCTCGGGGCCTTTCGTGCCCTCTGGCGGCGGTGAGGAGAACAAATATTCCTTGGTTACATCCTCCCCCTCTGGTTGTGCCGACGTCCCGACAAACAACCAGCTCTAGAAATAAAATTTCACGTTAAATTAAAGCACAAATGAGCATTAATGCTCATTTGTGCTTTAATTTAACGTGAAATTTTATTTCTATTACTTTGCACAAAGTTTAATCATTACTAACCAGCTCTAGTCTTCGGTGGTCTACCCCTTTTACGTAGTAGTGCTACGGGTGTTTCTGTAGCATCTTGATACAGTCTCAAGGCTGACGAGTGGTACACACCAAGAGGTTCCTGGGGCTTCCGAAGGCTCGCGATCTCATATGAGGATGGAGAGCGTTCAGAGAGGACTACATAGGGTCCGTCTCGTCGGGGCATGAACTTCGCGCTTTTGCCCTTGGCAGAACTACTTACTGGGTGTAAGGTCACGTACACCCGGTCTCCTGGAGAAAACTGTTGTGCAGGACGTCGTCTTTTATCTGCATATAACTTGTTTTTGTCCTGATGTTCCTCAATCACTTCTTTGACTCGCGTCATGAACTTCGCAAATCTTTTCAAGTAAGGCGTGATTTCTGGAATGAAGTTATCATTTTCAACTACTCCACGGATGTCGTTGGTAACATCGTCGAACGTGCATAGTTCACGACCGAAATGCAAGAATGAGGCAGTTTGCCCCGTAGATTGACATTTGGCGGTGTTTAACGCAAAACGTATAGCTGGTAATTTCTCTGACCAACCAGCATGTTCATTTTGAACCAAAATCGCAAGGCGTGGTTTCAGATCTCGGTTTTTACGTTCAACCGGGTTGGCCTGCGGATGATGCACGGGAATCAAAGATTGCTTTACGTTCAAAAGGAAACAAAGTTGCTGCATTACTGCAGAAACAAATTGGGTCCCATTATCGCTGATGATGCGGCGAGGAAGACCGTACCGCAGGAACACCTCTTCAAACATGGTGATAGCACATTCTCTTGCCGTGGCATTGGGTAGGGCAAACAACTCAACCCATTTTGTGGCGCAGTCCTCGATGGTAAGGACCCACTTCTTGCCATCTTTGGTCTCGGGCAGAGGGCCAAAAAGATCTATTGCGATGGTTTAGAACCTTTGGGATGGTACTGGGGTCTGCAAAAGTCCTGCAGGTTTCTGATTTGAAGGTTTGAATCGGTTGCAATCTGGACAGGATTTGACGTAGTCCGTGATGAATTTCCTCATCCCAGTCCAGTGGTATCGTTTGGCAACTCGCTCGTAAGTGCCTTCGGCCCCATAATGGCCGGCGGTCGGTGCATCATGATGATCTTTTAGTACAGTGTCTCTTTCGTGACTAGGGACTACTAGTTGGCCCTCTTCACTCTCTGAGTCAGGTGAATAGCGATAGAGCACTCCCTGATTCATCAAAAAACCACGCTCCGTCCAATTGGCATAGACTACGCCTTTCTCCTCGCCTTCAAAGCATCTGATGATCTTTGCTACTTCCTCGTCCTTTAGTTGCTCCGTTCTTAAATTGTTTGGAGATCTTGACGGGATGTCAATGGTAATTGCACAAATTTCACATGAAGAGGTTTCATGTTTACATACAGGCCTTGATAGCATGTCCGCGACAACGTTGCTCTTCTCTGGAGTATACTCGATTTTCAGGTTAAATGACTGCAACTGCAGAGCCCAACGGGCTAATCGTCCCGATGGCGATTTCAAACTCATGAGCCATTTTCATGCTTGGTGATCTGTGACGACAGTCACACCCAGGGCCCGACTTACAAATTTGGGGCGGGGGGGGGGGGCAGGGCACAGAAAAAAAATGGGGCCCCCTAAGTTGCTCGAACTGAATAATTAAATTTTTTTGCTACACTAACAGCACTTAAAAGAGTACTGTCATTAAAATGCCGCATTATGTGGTGCAGTGGGTATGATGTGAACCTATCACTAACTATTCCTGGGTTTGGATCAAATATGTTTGTAAATGTGTGTCAAAAAGTTTTAAGCGACAAGTGTTACGAGTTACGACACATTAAAGCCCTTGAATGGCATCAGTAAGTCTCACACCATTAACCAGCATTCAACAAACTCTGTTTCGTGTCAATATATATATATATCAGGCTTGGAGTAATCGCGATTACGTAATCTGCAGTAATCGATTACATTTTGCCATAATCCAAATCGTAATTGTAATCGGACAATGGCATATTCTTATAATCATAATCGAAACTGCGTAATCCCTTTTCTTGTGTAATTTTAATCGTAATCTAAAGAAAAAAATCTTTAATCTGGTCTTGTAATCGTGTAATCTTGTCCTGCCGAAGGCTTAAATTTTTAGTTTGCCCTTCTACCTTTCAATGGAATAGACAAGATAAACTAATGTAGAAAAAGGATTCAAGCTGAATATTTTGTTATCTCATGCAATTCCTTTTTACATTTTATAAGTGATTTCATAAAGAATCATACAAAGTTATTATTTTCAGTAAATTAATTGGTGTTATGTGAAGTATTTGCACGATTTAAACTAGAGAATAAATACAATGTAGAAATAAAGACTACATTTTCGGAAATTGTGGTACAGAAAATACAAATAGAAACCAGTTTTATAATTTTATCAAAAGGTTTACTTACATTAATGATTTTTAACATGTTTTCGTCTCAGTTTACTAGCAGTAAAATCTTGTATTACACCATCATAGTCTACTTTGATTGTTACATCATTTTCAATTGACAACAATGCTAGAGAACAAAGTTTTTTTTCGGCCAACACTGTTCGAAGAGGAGATTTTAACCTTTTTAGCAGAGAAAAGGAGCGTTCACCTGCAGAATTTGAGACTGGCAAAGTTAAAAAGATCCGCAATGCTGTTTCAACATTGGCAAATGTGTCAGTCATGCCAAGGTTATGCAATTTCTTCAATTTGCCTGCGATGGAAAGTTCGCTTTTAATAATCGGAAAAACATGAACAAACTCTTCAGGAAACTCTTCCTCTAAATCAGTCTGATATGACGTCTGAAGAATTTTGGCATTCTCCATAGCTTTTGCTTTTTCTACATCAAATAAACAAGTAAATTTGTTCAATGTGACTTCATAAGAAGACTTCCTAGAATTTAATGCACTAATTAAAGTATCACAAACAACATTAAAACAAGAAACCCTGAAGTCTGTTCTAGGATCTAATTGAACTCCTTGGTCTTCTCCATCTTGCAAACATTTGGGGATGTTGGTGCACCTTTTTGCTGTGTATTCAGCATGTCCCACTTACTCAAATGCTTCTTTTTCAAACTTCTTGAAATGATTCCGAACAAAGTCAACATATTGAGTCAAAGAATCGAAATATTCCGAAACACTTGTCAGGTCTAGAGTGGGAGCCTGCAAGTTCTTACTCACACTGTCTATTCTTTGGAGAATGGAATCCCAAAATGTAGCACAAAGGGCAGTTTCCAGTTTACTAATTTTTTTTTTATCAGCCCACTTGCCTCACTTCGTGTAGATGGAGAAGCCGACAATTCCAAAAGAATATTTGAAATGTCTTTGTAGTTTTTCCGAACTGCTGTTGTTGCAGCAGAATTTGCTGACCACCTAGTCGTAGAACGAGACTTTAGTGTTAAGGACTGTCCTTTTTCTTTAAATCTTTCACACAAAATGTACCATCTATGATTGAACCAGAAAAAAAGTTATAGAGCTCTTGCAAAAAGGTAAAAAAAGCTAGCACTTTACCATTGCACTCTACAGCTTTTACCACCACTAAATTTAGAGAATGTGCAGCGCATGGTACAAAGTCTGCAAGTGGATTTATTTGCTTTATCCGAGCTTGCAGTCCATTGCATTTGCCTGCCATGTTGCTGGCATTATCATAACTCTGTCCACGGCAGTTACCGATTTCCAATCCTATGGACTCAAGGTAATTGGTTAGTGTCTCTTCTAAATGTTGTGAAGAATGAGCATGGATTGGTACGAATCTCATAAACCTTTCAACTGGTTCATTATCTTTCGAAACATATCTTATGATAACAGTTAGTTGGTCTGTATGTGATAAATCGGGCGTAGAATCAACAATGATGGAAAAAAACTTTGGAGCTTTAATTTCTGCAATTACTATATTTGAAACTTTGCTGGCCATGAGGTCTACAAATTCAGCGATGATGGTGGAAGATAGGTATGATGTCTTGCCACTTCCACAATTACCACATTTTTCAAGATGTTGTGCTAAAAATGGATCATACTCACTGAGGAGCTCCATGCAACCAAGAAAGTTTCCATTTTGCAATGACCCAATGGTTTCATTGCTGCCAAAGAATGGTAGCCCCCGAGAAAAGCTAGAAATTTGATAACTGAAACAACTCTTCGCAAAACTTCGTACCAGTATTTGCTTTCACAGACACTTTGCTGCACTACCTTTTCATCGATTCGGTTAGCTGCTTCTTTTCTTACCATCATGTTACACACCGCTTCTCGATGAGAAAAAGAGTTCTCGTGGTTCCGTAATCTGTCATTGGTATGCTTCCAATCGCAAAATCCAGTTGTAGTTAATGCAGATGGCGAGCTCGAGAATAGTTTGCACACCCAACAAAAAATTGCATGTGCTGATGATGACAAGGTCAGCCATTCTCTTTTTACTTTTTTGCCATTACATTTCAGCCTGTAAAACTGGCTTTCCGTCATAAAACGCTTCTTATCGCCGATTATTTTTCCTGTTAATCCAATTAGTTCGATGTTTTGTTTTATGGGATTTGATGTAAAATATTCGCGCATCTCATCTGTTACATTTAACCACAAAGCTGGATCTTCATCAAAATTGATTCCTGTATTTAAGGAAGGTGATGTTTCATGAAAATGCGTAGATTCTAAACTATTTCCTGATGTACACTCAAAATTCTCACTTGACGTAGAAACTTCTGCAGTGTCTACAGTATTCTCAGCAGCAGCTTCTTGCAACAAATCCAATTTCACAACGAATTTCGATATGCTTCGTTTTAAGCGCTTATCTTTATCGTCTTTTTTTTGTTTACATTTTCGTTTACTTGATCCAGATGGGTATGAACGTCCCATTTTTATTTTAAAAATTAAAAAAACAGCAGAGATACGTTTTTTCAAAAAATGACAACAAATATTATATGAGTCGAGTTGAGATGTATTCCTATATATCCCATTCACGCTTGCAAAGGCAAGGCTAAACTTGATCCAGTTTTTTGTTTTACGATCAAGTTCAGCCTTGGCAAAGGTAAGTAAGGGATTGTTCAGAAACCATGTGACACCGTTAAGTACGTCACGTGGTTTCTGAACGGTCCCTAAAATAAATTTCTCCTTTCTCCTTCACAAAAAATAAAAAATATAATAATAAACGTTTTATTGAATTTTTTAAAAATTTCTTTGTGAATTTAAACTATTTGGGGGCCCCCAAAAATCGGGGGGCCCTGGGCACGTGCCCCAAGTGCCCTGTGTGAAATCAGGCCCTTTTCACACCTGCTCCGTCGATTATAACCTCTAAACTTGTTGAGGGCCCAGACGACAGCCAAGGCTTCGCGCTCTGTCGTAGAGTAGTTCCTTTCAGTAGCAGTAAGGAGTCGGCTTGCATACTGAATGGGTCTCTCCTCAGTAGCCTTTTCCCCTTGTAGTAAACATGCACCTAGGGCGTAGTTACTCGCATCCGTTCTTATCACAAAGGGTTGTGAAAAATCAGCTTGCTTGAGGGCTTGGGACACGAGGCTTTGTTTTAGGGAAACAAAAGCACTTTGCTCTTTCTCCTTCCAAGCCCACACAGTATTCTTCTTCGTTAGGTTACTCAAGGGTTGACAATAATGGAGAAATTCGGGACGAACTTCCTGAACCAAGAACAGGTCTGCAGGAACGACTGCAGTTGTTTTACATTTTTGGGAGGAGGGATTCTCAAAATTGCAGTTACTTTATCGGGATCCACCTCAATTCCTTGAGGAGTGATCCATAGACCAAGATACTTAACGCTGGAACAGGAGAAATGGCATTTGCTTCGATTTGCATGCAGCTTGAACTCGATCAGTCTCCTTGAACACAGCTTCAAGATCTGTAATATGTTGCTCGAAAGTTGGAGACAACACGATTATATCGTCTAGGTACGTGAGGGCAGGCAGGTTTCTACAGAAAATGTCCATAAGCCTTTGAAAAGTTCCCGGAGCGTTTCGAAGACCGAAAGGCATTCTGGTAAAGCGAAATGTCCCAAAAGGACACACGAAGGCAGTTTTGTCCCTATCAGCTGGATGTACCTGAACTTGGTGGTAGCCAGACTTTAAGTCTATGGTTGACATGAACGAAGTATGATGAGCTCCTTGAAGTAGGTCATCCATTCTGGGTAATGGGTACGTATCAGGAGTGGCATTGAGCTTTCTGTAATTGTTGCATAAACGCACCGTGCAATTTTCTTTAGGAATTAGGACAACTGGTGCAGCATACGGTGATTCACATTCCTCAATGATTCCAGATTTCAGCAATTCGTCCAACTCCTTCCTCAATATTTCTTGTTTACTAGGCGACATTCTATAGGGTGGCACAGCTACAGGTGGGTGGGTTCCGGCATCGATCTGGTGTTCAATGAAGGGAGTAGGCTCTCCCCCTGGCTGAAACACTGTCTTGTAACCTTTTAACAAGGAATCCAGCTTTCCCTTCTGCTGTTGGGTCAAATTCTTGGCTTCGTCTTCTCGCAGAAGACACATCTTCACACCTATTTTACTGACAGGATTGTCAGAAATGGGCACTTCCTTAGCAAAAGGAAACTTGTAACGAGAGTTGTTACAGAAGGACCAACAGCGATTTCTGGGATCGAGGATGATTCCGGCTTTCTCCAGGAAATCTATTCCAAGCAGAGTACGATTACCTCTGACATTCGGGAGAAACAGTACGCTCGTTGTAACATTCAGCCCTTTAATCCTAATAGGTATTTGACATTCTTGAACCTGTTCGGTTCTCTCTTGACCATCAGCGAGAGTCAGGGTTAACTCGAGCTTTCGAAATTTCTGACCACGGTTTACTAAAAAGTTGTACGGCAACTCTCCACCAACGGTCCGAGTTGCTCCAGTGTCGGCACATACAGTAGCCTTTGCATCAAAAATTGCAATGTCCACCAATGGAAGATGTGCTCCAGAATCAATGCATGTATACAGCTGTACAGAGTTCAGTCGAGGATCTTCTTTCTTCACAATCGAGCAAATTGGGCACTTTGCTTTGATAAACCCGGGGTTACCACATCCGTAGCATCTTAAAGCGGGTTTTTCGAGATGTGGATGGGTAAAATTTTCTCTTTTAGGGAAATGGTTTTCCTTTCTGAAAGGGTTTGCCTTCCCAGTAGGTTCCTCTCTTGGTTTAGAAAATATTTTCCTCTGTTGTTTAGCAACATATTTTCTTACATTGTCATACGAGTCCGGTTTATCAGCAAGTTCCTTGGGACAGATGAGTTCCTCCCGTTCATCCAAAAAATGTTCCTTACAGTCCGGAGAACACTTCTTTTTCATCTGATCAGAAATAATGAGGTCACACAGTCGTGGGAACTCAGTAACCTTTAATTCAGCAATCCATCCTTCAAAGTAGGTTCGGATCTCAAAAAGTCCTTCCAAGTCGACTCAGGAGACTTGCGATGTTGAGTGAACAACTTTCTGAATTTGTCATCGGACAGCTTAAATCTTTGAAGGAGAACACCTTTCATGTGGTGATAGTCTTGGGACATTTCTTCAGGTTCTCTTGCTAATAATTGGGATATTTCATTTGGCACAGTCCCGATAAGGTGAGACACCCAAATTTCCTCAGGAATGTTTAGGACTTTCATTTGACGTTCAAACAACATCAAAAACAGCGATATATCATCTTCATGGATATTGAACTTTGGAAGAATTTTCTGGAGTTCATATTTTGTCGAGAATCGCTCGGGGCGAGCTTCTGCCAAGTTGCCCCCTTGAGGCTCTTTGTATTCTCAACTTTTGCAACTCATATTCTCTGATGTTACGTTCTTCTTCAATACGTCTCTTTTCACGTTCATCTTCAATTCGTCTCATCTCCCGTTCTTCTTCCTCTTTCTCTTTTCTTTCACAAACAAAGTTTAGCAGAAGTTCTTTAGCAAATTCTTCTTCATAGTCTTCACAAGACATTATAGCCTTTTTAATGCCTATAATCGTCATATCAGGGGTAACCGAGGCTCCTATCTAACTTCCCAACCTAACCATATCTTCCTTACGTGCCTTCCCCCAAAAAGACATTATAGTAAAATTTTTAGGTTCGCTTTTCCAAAAAACGGTAAACTCAACAGAACGTTTCTTCGTAATTACCAAGGGTTTATCTCTCCTCTCCCCCTACAATACACATTTCATTATTGAAAAAAGATACTAGGAAAGAAACTCAAGGCAAAAGAAAACACTATTCAGCATGCGATTTGCAATAAATCTCATAAACAGACATAAATGAATTCAAGTGACTCAAATAACAACTTACCGAATTGAGGATACTTCAATAAATCAGTCATGAAAACGATCTCTACTACAACAAAAAACAGTAATAAAAATACACAGTTGCAAAAATTATTTTCCATTAATACATATAAGATAAACGAGTGCTTTTATCCCCACCCCCCCTTCATTCCTTTCTGAGAGGAAATGCGTGCGCGCAGAATAGAACCACAGTTTAAAATAAACACCTGCTCAGTGTCACGCAGAATAGAACCACAGTTTAAAACGAAAGTTACGAAACTTAAATTTTCTCTAGATTAACACTGGGAAAATTTTCATTTGTAAGAATTTGAATTATGCCGGCAACTGTACATATGCACATCTCAAATATAATTTTATACAACAAACATTTAAAAAACAATTAATAATACTGGATTGTTGGTTGAGAACAGGAACATACGTTTCTATCTTCACTGAACAAAACTAAACTACCGGAACAAGCACAGGCATCGGTCGGTTGACCACCTTCACCTTTCACTGCGACACAGGACGGAGGCAGGGCTGGATGCAGCAGACGTCAATTTCGTGGTTTTCGGGCCACAGTTTGGGCGCCAGTTTATAAGGGATACGGCACAAAACATTTATTTTTACAAAATCTCTACAAGAACAATACAATAATTACACGAGCTCCACGACACACAAACACACGGCTCCGCAGCCATCGCCATTTTTCCAGGTGGGAAAAACAACATCTCGAGGCCTTTCGTGCCCTCTGGCAGCGGAGAGGAGAAAAAATATTCCTTGGTTACAATTGTTAGTTTAGAGCTTGTATTTTTATGCAAGTGCCAAGTTTAGAAAAAAAAAAATCTAAAATTATGTTCTTTTATGATACAGGCTTAACTTTGCTTGGCTAATGATGGAGGATAAAAAAAAAAGAACATACTTTTCTTAATTGAACAAGAAACTTGAAATAGTTCCCTAACACTGTAAAATGAAAATGATTTAGAAATTTCATTGCAAAATTGCTGATATTATTCCAAAAACTCATAAGAAAGAATGGTGTAGCGAGAGGGGACACTGGAAGATAACGCACCCCCTTCTTTTTTATTCTAACTCAAATATCCATCCACCTTTTTAATTTTGCATCTGAGTATTCCCCCACTATTTCTCTCAGTTTCACCATTGTAAGAGTGGTCAAGCTTCTGTTATAATAAATATTAAATTACAATTTTAATAATATTCTAACTGTTTTTTGTTTTCATGATTCAAGTCTTATTGTGTATTATACAAAGTACACATAAAATAGTGACATTGTGCAATAAATATTTTATTAATTGAAGAAAACAATTGTGATTAAACAAATTTATGTTGCATAAATTTAAGGTTGACTGCATTAGTTCTCTGCAACCAGTGGATAATACTCTATTTACAGGTATATAAATGTCAATTCAAGAAGTATAACTGATTTTATGAGTGTTAGAACAGTAGGAAACTATAATTTTTAAATTCTGTGATAGTGAACTTTTAGAGATTGTAGTAAAGTTGGAAATATCTATAGAAATTAGCTCTAATAATATCAATTAAAATGCTATGATGGTTATACAAAAAGCTTAAGGTTATCTTCTACTTTAAAAAATATTCATCTCAGAATTTAAAAGTAAAGTCACAAAACGGAGAAATTTTGACTTGATGTTCCATTACTTTGACACATTTCTTTCCTATTTTGGTACTAATAACTGTTGTGTATGGAATTTAACCATTTTTTAAAATAGTCATTCAAACTGTAAAGATACTTTTTGAGGTTGAACCTACCTTTTAACAATTGAGACATATTTATTTTTGTACAATCTTGATGACAATTCAATTTATATTTTGCTTTATTTATAAATGTAAAAATAATAATGAATAATAAAAAAAAATAGATAAATAAAACGTTATGAAGACAAAATAAAAAGACTAGATAAATGTAAGGAACCAGGGGTTGTGCCAAAGAAAATTCGGGTCAGCTTTCGGACTTTTCACAAAATTCCAATCAATCAAAACGAAGCCCTTCACACAATTCCAAGCTTCCAAATCGAACTTTTCACAACATTATTTATTATAAAAGCGGCAAATAATGTTAAAATTTTTCATCGCTATGTGTTTAAATTTTGAATTTTCACAAAGTTATTTGATTGTTCACAAAAATCTCTTTAAAGTTCACAAAAAACGGACCCTTTTGAAAAAAAGCTGGATCGGGGAACAGAAACACATATTCATAACTTTAGAAATCTCACTTTCTAGTTTTTTGATGCACTACATTTATCAATTATGGCATCGAAATAACTATTTTCCACATTTCCCTTTCATTGCTAATAGTGCCATCGTGATAAACTTGATTGTTTCATAGTTTATCTGAAATAATTTTTAATGAGCTTCTACTTCAAGAAGCTGCAAACCCACATATCGTTAAGCATAATTCTGCAATAAAGATAAGCGTTGCTAATGTTTTTATGAAATCCTTTGTAATTATAAACAGTAAAATGTCTAAGGCATTCCAATGTTCTGCATCTTGTAACTAGACTGCAATTCTTAAATATGTTTTGAATCTAAGCAGCTCATCATGAAAGTCTGTTAGTTTTGATACAGAAATATTTAAATTTCGTTCTGTCATAGATACTGAAAGAATGTTCAAATGCTTCAAGCATATCTGATATTTTTGCATATTTCATTCTTGTTTTTAATTTAGAATGACTTTCAAACATTGCTTTCCAATTTGCATCTACTTAAGAAAATTGGCAGCTGCTTGTCTGAATCTTTTTCTCTAAACTAATTCTACTTTATGTTCAAATGGCAAATATGCCTGCCACATTTCAAGAGAGCTTCTTCAATATCATGTTCTACTAAGCACATCAGCTTTTAAAATGAGAAAACTCCAAGTGCATCCGTTCTAGAAACTGCTCTATCTAGATTTGTACACTAATTTTGCAAATATTTTTGAGAAAATTTTTTTGAGGTCTGCACCAAAAGTAAAGGTGACATAAAAATGTAAAAAACATTGTGCTGTTCTTCTTGTGGCCAAGTTTTCATATAGTACAGAGAATGTTCCAATTGCTCTAAGTTTTCTAAAATTTTCTATTAATGATTTGATTTCATCAAAATGAGCACTCCAACATGTTTACAATCACTGTTTCTTTAAAACTGAAGTGCTGTCAGCCATGCTAATGAATATTACCAGTTCTAACATGTATTATTTTACTAAGAGGAATATTTGAAGATGGAAAACTTACTTATTTGCAGTATTTAATTAGTATTGTACTTATTATTAACACAGTAAATGACCAATGATCACTTTTTATTCCAATATTGACATATGTTTTATTAAATTAGAATGGTAAAAAGAAAACTATATTTAAATGACTGCATTAAAAAGTAATCTGTACTTTCAGGTTTTTTTCTTAAAGAAATTAGTTCAGTTATCTGCTTGGTCATGGATTTCATTGAACATTTTTCTCCCCCCCCCCCCCCCCGCATACAAAGAGTTAGAATTCCTTTCTCGATAGACAAAATGAAATACTATTCAAATAATTAGAAACTTCCTTGATCATGAAAAGATGATTTGTTTGCTCATTGTCATCACTTTCTTTGTCTTCTTTTGAGTACCTGGGGAAACTGATTGCTTCATCTCCTTCTGTTTCTTCAACTTTATCCAACTTTCTGAATTCATAATGTTCTTCTTCAGTTTGATAAATATTTGAAAAATCTGTAGTATGAAGATCTTATAGATTATTTGTATCTTCAACTCTAGATTTGTCATTTTCATTGTGTGACTTTATAAAACTTTTCTTATAAAATTAATTTTGTATTGCCTCGGAGTTAATATTGTCTTGTGCTTTCTTTGAAAAATGTATAACAATCAAAGTATTTTTCTATTAATCCAAGATCATAATTCCTTACATTTGTCATCATTAATAAATAAGAGTTCCGATATTGCTTATTGCTGATGCCTTATTTTAAATAAAAAAATGACTCCCTGAATTATAGAGGCAGTGGTTTGCACTCGTTATTTGCTGTTAGAAATTAAAAGTTTGACATTTGATTAGTAAATGAAGTCTTTCAATTTTATGGCTTGAAACATTTTCTGTGACCAAGACAAAATTTCTGCATTCACTTTTTCAAATATGTCAAAATTCCATTAATTTTTTTTTTGCTCAAACGCTACCAGAAAACATTCTCTGTATTTTTTAGAGATCTGAGAACTTTACTTTTTCATTCCAATCTTAAGTGGCTCCAAGTTTTCTGTTCCTGTATTATTGACGCAAAAAGGCATCATTATTCTGTTTTTGTTCTTTTTTAACCCCAGAGATTTTTTCGTTCTTGTCAACTAGTGTACCCATTGGCTTGGTAAAAAAGAATGGCAACTAGTGTACCCATTGGCTTGGTAAAAAAGAATGGTTTCATCACAATTAAAGACATCTTCAGGACTACTCCTTGAGTTGGTAAATATTGTGGTATTTACAGGGGTTGAACGAGAGGAATTCCGGTCCGTTTACAGATTCTTCTCAATACTCCAGTCAATCAAAACGGACGCTTCACAAAATTCTGATTTACCAAATTGGACTTCTCTCAAAACAGTTTATTAAATAAATGGCAAACGCAAATCCAAAACAAATACTGTCCTTCCAAAATTACCGTTTCTATTGGGCAATCGAATAATTTTCACAAAATTATTTGATTTTTCACATGAATCATTTAGAAATCCACAAAAATAGGACCCTGTGAAAAATGCTGGATCGAATCCTAAATTATATAAATATCAAAATACCGTATGATTATGGTATATGTTGGATATTTATCCACATGAATCAACTAGTAAAACATTATCTTCATATAAATATGTGGCATTACATAAATCAGGATATTATGAAATTAGTTAATTATTGATTTAACTTTCTTTCATCAGTTCTATTCTGCTTAGATACTGTAGGTGTGGCTATGTGTGCTAATTGACTGAATTAGAAAAAGATTTTGTACATATTTGAACAACATAACTACACATTAAACGTGGAAACATTAAAATATTAATAAAACAACTTCAATATTTAACTTGTTAACTACATTAAAGACTTAATTGAATGTCTGTGGACTGCTTGCTGCCTACGGCGTTGAAGGCTGTGTAGTTAGTGCAGCGAGTTGGAAGTCGGACTGTTCCGAAACGAAGAAGTAGAAGTAGAAGCGGTACGTTAACTGACTGAGAGTGTTCTTTAAGTAGCAATTCCTCCAGGCGGCGGAATTTGCGTATTGGCGCGTACAGATACGTTTCTAATATGTTTCCTAATTGCCACCTGCACAGCTATCCTTTAGAAACGCTAAAGTTAGCACCAGTTTGAAAGTTTTTCTTAAAAAAAACTTTTGAGCTTTTTTTTATGGATCATAGCTCCATTTATCAGAACTTATTTAATTCATTTTGCGGAAAAATTACTTGTTAACACTTTATTTACATGACGGAAATTCGTTTATGTCTTTCTTTAGCTGTTCGAATTGTCATATTTTTTTGTTTTTCAATTTTATCTGCATTCTTGAACTTGAGTTAGCAAAATTCCAGATTCTTCAGCAATTTCAGTGTACCTTTTATTATTTTAATGGATTTTAAAATTTTTAATTTGATACAAAAGTTGATATCATTCTTTTTCACATTCATTTTGCCTCACA
This sequence comes from Octonoba sinensis, assembly GCA_038502835.1. Lineage (NCBI taxonomy): Eukaryota > Metazoa > Arthropoda > Arachnida > Araneae > Uloboridae > Octonoba > Octonoba sinensis. The sequence continues at coordinate 81,775,696 of CM076605.1, read as the reverse complement.
ATCAATCTAAGCAGCAGAAGGAAGTGAAAAAACCAAGTTTAAAAAAAAGCCTCCACATAAAGAAGATATACAAACTCATCAAGCTACATCTAACAATATCATTAACAATGTCCCTTCCATTAAAGTGGATTCCCTCCCATTCCTTATGGCTTTAAAAAGAACCAGAACCAATTACACAAACATTTTATTCCCCATTCACTGTGTGTGGTCCAACCCTTCTCGCTAGAGGTCGCCCAGAGGTTGAAATTCGACCATATCATTATTGAAATTTTGAAGTAAACAATGAAATTGCCTGTTTCCAACTCTGACCTATTTCTTTTATTTTTCTATTCTTATATATTTCTTCATTGTTCATCTGAGAACATACATTTTTATATTTACTTTCAATGCAAAACATTATTTATTAATTCCAATTTAGATTTGTGTATGTTATTGTCAAAATAGATGAATGAAATAATTAAACAAAAAGAAATCGGTGCGGTTTTAATCAATTTGTATGTAAAACTTCTCTTTTGACAATATTCTTTGTAAAAATTTTATTATTATTGAGTAAGTTGCCTTGATCATTGTCATTTAAAGTATAAAATTTCAAAATGTCGAATAACAAACTTTACTTGCAGCAACACATAATTGTGCATGCAAAAACACAGGACCTTGCAATCATATGCCAATTTTGTCAGAAGTTCGATCTTGTGATTTTTTATGTTCATAGGAACTGCAGGTATTTTTGGGAACTGTGTTTGAAACTGAAATGGAAGTATTGTTCAGAAAGTGTTAAATTAATTCTCGGAATCAATGTTCTTTTATTTATAGCAATTCCTGCTAACCCTTTAGAGTTGATTGTATTGTGATGCAAACATCTCACTCTCATTCGTGCTCCATTAACTGAAGCTTGTGTAATACTTACATTTCGAATGAGCATAATAGAAATTACCTTTAACTTTAGTTTATAAGAAGGATTAACGGAGGAAAAAGAAATGGAACTTCTGTCAAATCTCTGGAAAATATTATCGGAAACGGAATATTTCCGGCAACTGTGCTGCCGTACTTTTTCCGTGATTTTCAGGAGTTTTTTTTAAATTGCAGTACATCGGAATGGTATTAAAGCAGTGACCGACAGTGATACAAAATGATGGAAATATTACCTGCTTTTGTGAAATGTAATCAACTTCATCATTCATTGAACACAAACTTAATCTTATGCTATCCTTAAAAAGTTCGTAAATGTTTGGTGACCTGAGGCATTTTGTTTCTTTGTGGTATATTGTCTCACACTAGGAAGATGGAGTAGAGGAACACTATCTGAATCTTCTTGCCTCTCCATCCACAATTACCTTTGTTAAGTGTGAAATGACTTTACTAGCATCTGTAACATCGTCTTTCATTACCACATCATTTTCAGTTTTATCATCATTTTGCTCACTGCAATTTTTATGCATTCTAGCACCAATGATATTCTGATCTGTTATGACCTCTGAAATTGTCAGTTTCTATCCAATCAATTTGTCCAATCTCACTGAAATTTTAAATACAAAACTTATTCTAAAATTGAGGCGGTGAGAGGCGAAAGGGGGTAAGTGACAAAAGTATCATTTTGAGTAAAACTCATTCGTAGTTTAATTCCTATAATAAATTCTAGAGGTTCTTCCTATAAATATTTTTTTTATTTTTGAGTCCTATATGTATGTGTTAGTTTAAGTATGAAGTGTAAAGTGTTTCTAATAATTAGATTTGGCATAGGATTTTTTAAAAAAATAGCTTATTTTTACTTACACCCCTTCACTTCCAACTTAGGTAACTTACACCCTTTTACCACTAAATGAAAAACGTGTCTTGTTCATTTTGCTAATTTACACAGTAATAAGGATAATTTGTTAGTGATATAAACTTTATTAAAAACTGCGTAATATTAATTATTGGCTTAAAAATATGGACAATTGAGGTTACTAATAAGTATTTAGAAATATAGAAAATGAATGTAAATAATTAGTTAAATTAAGATTACAAAATAAAAGTTTATGATTTAATTTTTCTACTCAGAATTATAAATCTTTTCAGGATCTTCTTCTGATTCTGGGGCTCCTTCAGAATCTGTTGAAGTAGATGCGATTACTGCAGCTTGTTCATTTTGAGTTTCATCTTTTTCCTTGTGTGTGGTTTTTTTTGTCCCTTTTTTCTGGTTTCTTTTTAGTTTCATTTCTCAGCTTCCGTGATTTAACTTTTCATAAAATTGGTGATGAATGGGAGGTAGAAATTGCAAGAGAGATTTTAGGTCTTTGTATTTTTCTGTTGAAATTTTTACAGGTTGCTTATGCAATGGTTTAAATGTAAATGTGGTTGTTAGTCTTCCAACTTTGGGTTGAAGCATGTCATATTTTTCGAACTCGAGAAATTCGTTTAGTGATGTTTTATAATAAATTGTTAACGTTTCTTCTTTTTCAAACCGTAATCATTGAAATTGGCTGATGCCATTTATACTATCTTTTAGATTTTTATTCATAGTCTCGTTGGAAAAGAAATCTTTTACTGACATCCTAACAACTTGAGACTTTCGGTGTGCTGCTGTCACTGTTGAAATCCAGTCATCGGGGACAAGCACGTACTGAAGATGTTTCTTGGCTTTTTCTATTATTCCGAAATCTTGATCGCACTCCATGTCTGAATATCCTGGGATTAAAAATTTATGATCAACTGTGTCAATACTTGTGTTTTTTGCAATATAGATCCAGAATCTTGCAACAAAGTGATTTTTGTTCTGCCCTCCACAGTTGTCGCTAAAAGCGATTAGATGTTTCATTGAAGGAGGCAGTTGCTGAACATATTTTAATGAGCATGATCCGATTTCATTAGCTCTTCTGGGCGCTTCCCCTTTGTCTCACATTAACATGGAAGAATGATTTCCTCCTAGGTCGTGTATATTCAAGTTGTATGTCCAAAGCGGTCTTGTATAATATACTTTGTTATACGTTAAAGTAGAAGTTGACAAAGTTTTTTGTAAATCAAAATAAATGGCTTTCACAAAAGTTGGATTTTCTTCTGAAAACTTTTTGGCTTCTGTTTTTGAAGCTCGAGCTCTGTCTGCTTTTCTTAAATGCGGCTCTATGCTGATTTTATTGTCTTCTATTTCTCTAATAGTTTTGCTATTTCTAATTTTGTTTTCAAAAAACTCACACTTATTACAAGTATCAGAAGGAGGATTTTTGAAATTTAAGTTAAATTTTGTGTTGAAAATAGTGCAGTATAAACTGTCCTTGACAGGAATTTCTCCTTCTTTGCATTTTTCAACGTACAAAGAGTACATCTTACGAATGTTTAAATTATTATTCAGGTACATTGTACTGGGATTTTTTGCCCTCGAAGAGTGGCTACTGTACTTTGGAAATGACGCGATGTGGTTTATTGCTTTTTGAACAACAATTTCATTAGTTTTATTGCTTGGAGTGTGTTTTCCTCTTTGATCTTTTGTCGAGATACCCGACCCTAACCTTCGTTTAATTACATTATCATATCGTTTTCCACTTCTGTCTAGAGTTCTTAGGAAAAATAACTTACAGATCCTTTTCCCAGAAAGCTTTACATAAACACTAATATTTTTGGGCTTCTTACAATATTTTGAAGAATTTTTAGGGACGTGTGTCTCCAGACATCCATTTATAAAAGATGTTTGCAGATTCCAAGACTTAAGGGAACAAAAATCTTTAAAAATTGCATTGAACTCTTCTTGTGAAATGTTTTTGCACTCAAATTTGCAACTATAATTGCAATGTTTGACCGATTTTTTTTTTTCTTTACCGGAATCCCGAAAGAATTTGGCTTTTTTCTTTTTCTACATTTCCACACAGTGCACCAATCTTCTTGCTCTCTTCTTTTTAAGTCTACCCTCCCTCAGGATTTTCTTCTTGGATAGAGGTTGACAATCTTAACGCTCTAGAACTTTTATCTTCGTCACTGACTTCTGGGGAATCTGAAAACAAAGGATTTCAGTTAGACTTTTTTACTAATAACCTAACTCAGTGGTCTTCAAAGTTTGTTCTGCATGATCTGTGGGACTCCATGTTACATTAATGTGGTTTTTTATAGCCAAAAGATAAATTCGCAAGAAGAAATTGTAAAACAACTGCACTAGTTGAAAACGTCTATAAGACAAAACTGCGGCTGTTACTAAAGTAACAAAGTAACTTTTAATCCAGCTGTATATTCTAATTCACTGCAATAGCACGTTTTAACTTTTTTTAATTTATTTGTTTTATTTTATTTATTATTAATTTTTTTATCATGGACTTAGTGGTTTTTACTGGACTGACTAGTTTTAAATTTAGTAAAATTTATTTAGTTTTATATTTACGTTGGGCCGTGGTAGCCTAGTGGTTAGCACGTCGGACTTCCACCTGGAAGGTCGCGCGTTCTATACCCACTGAAGACCACCATGTATACTTGGGGATATGTGCATGTAAAATCCGTAGACCCCACTACCTCTCCCCGTGCGTAAGCAATCCTAAGGCCTCGGCTAACAGGTAGGGGTCTGGTGGAGAAAAGTTTTATATTTACGCAATAAAATTAAAATTAATTTTGCATGATAATTTTCTACAAAAATAAGATCCTTTTATTTTCAATTGGTTTTGTATAAAGTGTATATAACGTGTTGATGCACTTCAAATGTTGTTTTGCTAAGGGTGGGATGGAATTCACCGACAATCCTTATGATTCTAGGGCTTCGTTAGTCTACGAAGTTCGAAGGCCATTAATGTAGCACATGCAGTGAAACATTCAAAAGATAATAATATTTATTCTTACCTGAATTATAGCTTTCACGAAAAAGATCCATATTCTCCTTTGTTTATTTAAGAGATCCAACACTATTCTATATGTCCTCTAAGCAAAACGTATATTTCTTAAACTGTTAATAGAAACCGGCTTCAAAATAACTTCATCACAAATTTCGAATAATTATATTTATCAACAAACTACAAATGATCGCCATTAGGCAAATTGCGAAAGCAAAACATGTCAAACATAAAATCTACAGACGATTTAACCCTTGTTTTTATGATCATTATTGTTCAACAAATCTGAATTCTTTTCCTATTTGTTTTCTTTTCTCTGCTTTGAATTTCGTAAATAGATTGTCTACAATGGGTATTTAAACTAAGTGAAAAATCAAATAATTTCATTTAGAGGCAAACGGATGTAAGTGCACTTGCACCCCTTTGCCACCAAACGGAATGAAGCTTTTATTTGAGAAGTTTTTTAAACCACCCTTTTTTGCAGTATCTATCAAAGCTACCACTAAAATCTCTCTCTCGAGTTTAATTTATCATTTGCACTAGCTATCTCAAAAAATTTTCATTTTGGTCACTTACACCCTTTCCTTCTAAGTGCCTGAATTGATCTTTTTTGCAGGGGACACACTTTTTTTCGCCGTATATCGGACCGTGTTATTTCGGGCTTCTACTGTACTTCTTTCTCCAACTTTTTCATTGTTTCATTACTATCATCTATTTTCTTCCTTTTTTAAGCAGGAATAAAATTTTTAAGAAGACATTCACTTAAACTTTTCGATTCTCACTTGTCACATATCTCAAGGCATCTGATCTATGGGAGATATATATGATGTATTATCAAACATAATACCGAAGTATTTAACATATTTCATTCCATAAGAAATAGTTCCTTAACATGGTTTGCTAATATAGATATAAATTAGTTTTCTTTTTGGTGAAAGATGTGAGACTCAAGTGTTTAAGTTAGAGCTATTTGTTTGTAGTAAAAAATAAAATTAATGAAATTAAAAATAATAATAAATAAAACTACATTTAATCAGGTGGTCAACTTATAAAGGGTTTTTACAGTACTCCCAGCCAAATTTGGTGTATATTAGTGGTCAACATAGACAGGTGGTCAAGTTTGAAAGGTGGTCAACTTACAAGGGTTTTCCTTCATTATTTAATATAGTCGTAATTCCGTACCTGACAAAAGCAGTCGACTTAGACAGATGGTCAACTTTACAGGTTTTACTATACTTCTGTTTTGTTTTACAGTATTCTAATTTCAATAAATTTTGAATGGTAATCAACTGCAATTATATAATTTTGGTTCAACACATACATACAATCAATTGCAATTTTTTGTCAAGGAAGTTGAGGAATTTCATGCTGTTTTATGGTTTTAGGAAAATTTCTTTTGGAGTACGCTTGACATATTTCGATTTTAATTACTTTATTTTCTAATTTGTTGATCTAGCTCTATTCTTACAAATTGCTGGGGTTGGCGCAAGTCACTTTTTTCACTAAAAGTCACTTTTTTAAAAAATGGTCACTATTTCCACTTTTTAAAAAAAAATTTGGTCACTATTTTCGCTCTTTCTCTGGCAGAGCAACCAAAAAAAGTTACTTTGTCTGTCTTTGAGTTAAGAAAACATTGCAATTTTGCATAAGAAGACGTGTGTCAGGGTTGAAACTTCCACGTCTCCGGAATTTTTTTCCAATTAAAAAAAAAACTTTGTTAGCAAAAATTCAAAATATCTTGTGGTTTTGGTTTTACTATGTTTCTTATTAAACTGAATACATTACAAAGTTTTTATTTTCTTTGTTTTGTTTTTCAGAGCTCGAGTATATGTTGAAGGCCGCATTCTTTATGGAGAATTCACTGATACAAAGGGCGTTATTCACAATACAACATCTATTATTGCAAGTAAGGAACTCAAGAACAATATTTTGTTCTTGATCTACATTAAATTCAGTTGCATGTTTTATTTATGTTCATGTACTGTTAAAAACAGTATTAGGGACCATTCATAAATGATGTCACACTTTTTTCTAATATGTTTGACGTCCCTCCCTCCTTGGTCACATGTCAAGCTCCTGTTCAGAAACAAAGCACTACATTATAGAAAAAATGTTCAATTTTTTTTCCCAACTGTTAATGATATTTGTGAGCATAACAATGATGAGAATCATGTGTGTACTTAATTTGTATAAAATGAATAAAATGAGATTAAGTTTACTAAGAAAAGATAATTAGTATATAGTAATAGTGCCCGGGGGAGGGCAGCCCTAAGACCACATGCTAACAGGGTAAAGGAGTGAAGTGGAAAAGTATATAGTAATAAGGAATATTAATTGTTCGAATTCTGAAAAAAATACCAGTACTATTTTTAAACTTTTAACTAAAAGTAAATTTAAACCTTAATCAGCATCAATGTCCTTGATGCAAAATGAAATCAACAAAACTTTAAAATCAAATTAGGGAAATCAAAAAAACTTTTTAAAAAAATTTAATTTGATTATTTTAAATATTTTTATCTAAACCAAATGTGTGATGTCAGGGTTTAACCCAAATTCAATGGCACAAGTTCCCTCACCAGTTTAATGACTTTTCCAGGTACTGGAAAAGTCATTAAAGTCATTCCTTGCCTGATGAATATGTACGGGATATCGAACTTTGATGTTTGAAATATTTTTAAACACCACACCGCTCACAGCTTGCAAATACATACTAAGTTTGTAATATACATACATTTTCAAAAAATATTACGGAATTAAAATTTGACATGCCAGATAACCGGATCGGATATTTTAAGCGCTGACTAAACCATATTCTGGATATTTAAAAATTAGTCGGATCCTATATGTTGGATGCATACAAAGAAAAAAAAATTTCTTAACCCCCACCCAAGGCTGTAACCAGAAATGTTTTTCGGGGAGGGGCACTGACTTTGACATACTTATGGTGAAGAAAGTTTCAAGGACGATAATATGCTACATTGTAAAAATTTCGGGATTTTGGGGGGGGGGGGGCCTCTGGATATGGCCTTGCCCCCACCCCCCTAAAATGTTGATGGCTCAACTTGAACCATGATCCCCCTACCTCTGTGGGCATCCCTATTAATGTCACATTTCTTGTTACCCCTTACCCTCCCCTAGTCGGAGTCACACTTTTTTGAACCCCCTTTGACATCATTTAGGAATAACGCCTTAATGATTATTAACTGTGAAAAAAAAGTGTACTGTTATGTTATCAAAAATTCCATTGCTCTTCTATATCTTTCTAAAAAAATCTGATGCAGGCTGTACTACACATAACTTACATGTACACTTAAGAAGTTTTTTTTAATGAAAATTATTTAAAATGCAATGTTAAAATTTTGGCTTTTAAAGGCATAATTTTATAAAGAATTTTTAGTTTTTCATGAACTTCTAGACATGGCCCTGCAGTATGAAGCATGTGGAGAATGACATTTTTCACCGGAAAATAATTAAACATTTTTGTTGGTGACAGAAATTCAACATTAACTAAATGGAATTTGAAAAAAAAAAAAAAAAACACTATAAACATGCCTGAGGGTGAGACAAAACATTTTAAACACTTAGTCCTCCTAGTTTGTTGCACACTGAAAACAACAATCCCAAACTAGTCTTAATTTTTTAATAAGTTAAAAAATGCAAAAACAAAAGTGGATTTATAAAATGTAGCTTGATTAAAATGCATAAAGGAAACTTCGTTAACGACCCTGCGGTTCACGTTTCACGACGAGGTATCTCGTCCAGTTCACATGTAACTCTGGGACTGCCAAACCACAGGGTGGTTAAGAGGCAAAAAAAAAAACTTGATAAAAGTTTTATAGTCCTAGAATGAAAAGTAAGAAAATATTATTAGATTAAGAAATGTCTTTCATATTTATGTTCAATTGTATTAAATCACTTTCAAAAATTAGTATTTTTCCTTTTCTTTCAGTTATTTATCAACAAATCGGAGATAGTAGGTTCATCACCATTTGAGTTTTTTTTTTTTTTTTTCAAAATTAATCTGAAAGAATTTTAGAAAAATTTTCAAAAGTTTCTACCCAACTAACAAATTTAAAACTAAATTGATTTTTTTTTTTTTTAATATAAATCACTTCAGCTTTGACTTTATTTAAATTCATAATTTCTGCATTCAGATTGAAGACATTCTTAAATGACTTGAACACAGCCTTTGTCTAAAGCTGCAATTTATTCTTGGTATATTTGAGGCCACTTCCTGTATAAAAGCATTTTATATTTTCTAGTGAGAAACAGTAATATGTTTTTAAATGCCAGGGATATTATATTTTCCAGTGATAGATTACCTTAAGAAAAGGCATTCATCCAAGTTTTCAACTAAGCATGTTTTTAGCTTGTTTGCAAATGTTTCATTCTGCCCCACACTGAGATTACTAAATAAAAAATTATTTACCAACTTCTAATATTATTTAAATTTTTATTTTGGAGGTATGATGACAACAACATAAAGATAGTAATGTGTAGAAAATATAATTGTTACTCTTAACAACAAGGAAAACGAAATGCAATTACTTTCAATAGTGAAAAGCCAACTATCTTTTATTTATTGATGATACATATGTTCTAAAAGTGTGGATCTATCCAAATCACATTAATAAACTGAATCATATAGTCGGGGTCCGATAAATCCCGGGCGCCAGGTCGCCCTTGCGACTAAAAAAAATGCCTTGGCGACTAGTTTTTCAGGTGGGCAAAATATTCCATTGCGCAGACACAAAGCGGATGTTTTTCTTTTTTCCCCTTCAGTATTTAGCTTTGTTCACATTCAATCACTAAGCTGCATCGCCGATAATCGCTCATTTCGTCACCTTCTCCCCTTCTCAAACAATATTGGCTGTATAGGATCATGCTATCATCTCTGCACACCATCAAGACGTAAGATATGCAAGGAAGATACGTAAAGTGCTCATAGGTTTCTGCATGTAAAACGTAAAGCAGCCAGCGAATGCTCGACTCCTTTCATTTGGGGACCGTTCGGGGGAATTGACTCACAACTGGGCATTGGCGCCATTTTGGATTTTTTTTTTCGCCGCTAAGCCCCGGGGTTACATCCCCGATGCAAACATCGCCAAAGTGGTACTTTTTTCTCCGAACTTTTTTTTTTATTTTCAAAATAACGATCCTAGATGGGTTATTTTGGGCAGTTATTTTTCCATTAAACATCACAAAAAGTTGAACTTATTTCTGAACTTAAATAGAAAATTGAGTATTTCACTACAGAAACTTGACAAATAAATGAAAAAATAATAACTAAGTAGAAAAAAGGATTTCATAGCAGAATTCGAGAACTAAATACTTAAAAAATTACTTATGGCACAATAATAACTCTTAGTGGGGAAAAAAAAATAGTAGATCTCTTCCGTTTAGTCCTTAAACTTTTTTCCTTTTCTATCTGCAATGCTTTTCATCGCGTTGTTTGCTGATGTAAATAAACAGCACTTTAAATGTGATATGTTTGGCGGAAATAAAAATATTAAGCTGGCTCCTAAAAATTTTTCCTGGCTCCTAAGATTTTCGCATTTTTGTCGGACTCTGCGCATAGTTGTATATCATATGCATAAATTACAACTTTCTGTGACAAATTTTACTGTTTTTAGAAGCAATGTTTCATTGTACCCTGCCGAACCCTATAATATTATTTCCCTTCACCTTTGTATAAAAGTAAGTTTTTTAATGCAAAACTACTTTGTAGTTTTCTCAAAATGTCAGTTTCAAAGTATGTTTACTGGTTTTAAAAATTTGATTTATATTTAAAAAATCTAATAATTTTGATTAAAAAAAAGTTTTTTTACACTGAATTGGCAGTACTTATGACATTCCCAGTTCAAGTCTAAAATTTTTGTGAAAGAAACATATTCTAATTTTCAGTTGTATTTTGCCTAAAATAGCCACAATTTGGTCATTCAGAATGCTGTAAAGGAAATTTTCTTGTAAAGTTGTGAATGTACGTGCGTTTTGTTTTTCTTGTTTCTTAAGTAAAATATATAAGGAAAAGAAATCATAAGTTTTATATATTAATATCTTTGTTTTCATTTTACCTTTGTTTTATTGTGCTTTCATATAATCAAAATTTTCTGCAAACTTCCCATTTTTGACCTTTTTTAGCCTACTTTCCCGTAAAAGTAAAAAAAAAATAATAATAAAGCATGAAAGAAGGCTTAATGTATCGTAAAATATCGCTAAAAATCAAGAAAAGTCAAAAATAAGTGAAGTAATTAAATAAAGATTGAAAAATAAAAAATTTGAAAGTAGGGTATTGAGATGGGGAAAAAGTGTGTCTGTCGGTCTGTCTGTCTGTCTGTCGGTCTGTCCCTCCCTAATAACTTTTGAACGAATTGTCCGATTGGAAAAATTCTTTTTGCATTCGAAAGATCTCGGCGAGGACATCTCATTTCTATATTTTACTTTTTGATTTGAACAATTTTTTGTTCAATTTTGAACAGTTCAAAAAATTTTAACATTAGCGCCTATGGACAAAATTGAAGCAAATTCTGTAAACTCTGGGCACAAGAGCCAAGTTCCTATTGCAAGCTTATTGAAAGGAGTTCTCGGCGTGAAATATTGATTTGAACAGTTTTTGTTCATTTTTGAACAGTTCAAAAAATTAACACAGAGCTTACGGGGAAATTTCAACCCTATATAAATCCTGATCTAACGGACCGATTTGCTTGGAACAAACTTTATCGGAAAGCTCTTATAACGTAGAACATGTAGAAATAGAAAGTTTATCCAGAACTTACGAGCCTATTTTGCTATGAAATTTTTTGATCGGGATTTTCAAGGATATTTCTCAGTGACTCAATGAGTGAAATAATGAATGAATGAATAAATGAAAGAGTGAAAGAATAAATCAATGAATAAATGAATGAGGAAAAGAATGAATGAATAAATTATTGAATAAATGAAAATATAAATAAATGAGTGAATAAATACATGAATGCGTAAATGAATGAATAAACACTTGAATGAGGTAACGAATGAATGAATAAATGCATGGCTGAATAAATGAAAGAATGAATGAGTGAGTGAATGAATATGTATTATCCGTTGGAAAAGGTATATTCTCAATAATTAGAACTAAAGATAAATAAGAAAGAGAGAGAAAGAGATAGCTAGATTATAAATTTGAATTTGGTGTATACGGGAAAGTAGGCTTGTATAGTTCTAGACGGAACTTCTTGTTTATTATCCAACTACTATTATTTAGTGCAGTAAAGCCTATCAAGGCACCTGTGCTATTAAACACAATAGAACCAACAAACTAAGGCAATATTCTTAAGGAGGGTGGGTCATAAACAGCTTTTTAAATGATCTTTGAATTCTTGAATGTTATCCATTTTTGTGTTATGATTTGTTTTTTCAGACAATTTCTGAGTTGAAGTAGCAAGAGTCTGGATCTTGTTTTTTACTAAAATACTAAAAATTTCTGTATTTGTTTTTTTTTTATATATATATATTTGGTTGATAAACACATGGGAAAATTCTATTTCAGGTGATATCATATTTGTTGGAAGTGCAGAGAAAAGAGAAGAAATTGATTCTGAAACTGTAGAAGCTGTATAATATATTGCAAAAACTTTATCGTTCCATATACTCATTTCTGTACATAAAAGTTTGTTCCAATCTCAAAAAAATAAAACAACAATTATTTAATTGTTTTGACAATTTTCTTATACAAATGTGTCTAAGCATGTGTTTCTTGAGAACTTGATTTAAGTTTTAGAATTTGGAGGGTCAAGCGTTTTTGTTATTAAATTTGTACTGTAAACATTAAATATTGTGTTGTAAAGGTATTGTAAAAACATTTCAAAACATTAGAACTGATTCTTAATGTTTAAAATATTACAATTTTGTTTCTAATTTTTAAAAATTAGAAAAATGTATGTAATATAAGTTTCCAATTATGTAAAAGACTTAAAAGATAAAAACTGCTAGAGACATTATAATTATACTAATTTCTCTATCTTATATATTATGTCTCTTGCCTGTTTTTCTTATTCCTTTATCAAATTCCATGATTTACCCCTCATTTTAAAGCTTATCATGCCGGCTAATGTAAAAAGTAGACTCAAGGTCTAAAAATATACCGCTTCTCTTAAATTTAAGATTTAAAATCACTGAAGAAGAGGTCCTTTAATAGATACATCACATTTAAAGAGGTTTTGTAAATGCTTATATTATTCTTATGTTTGAATATAATACTTCTGTTAAAAAAAATTAACAGCTTTTTCTACCAATGTGTTCAATTACATGTCCTTTGTACCAACACCCGTTTACTTTTTCTATTCTTCTTCATAAAGTCCTTTCTCCTAAATGTTTTAAGAATGGAGTGCTACTCAAAACGATTTGGTTCACAGTGTAAAATTCTGCACGGGTCGAGAAAGACTAGTGGATGTGTAATGAAGAGATAGCCTGCAATAATTAACTAACTACAGGAGACTCATAAGGAATTTAATGCACTTTAAGCAGATATTTCTGCTATTATATATTAGTTAATATTATATTTGTGCTATATTTTTACTGTAAAACAAAATTTAATACTAATATAGGTATTGTAGTGTAGGAAAAATATTTTTTGAATACCATATGTATACTAATATATTACAGCAAAATAAGGAAATTTCTCTTCAATAGTTTTTGTTCTATCCCATAGTGAAAAGCTTAAAATATTTATCAGAAATTATGAGGAACCTTGGAAGTAATGTAATACTCATTTATGATAAATTGCTAACATTTCTTACAGCTTATACAGGGTGTCTACTGATACTTGAAATACTGGAAATATAGTGGAATTTTTTTATGAACTGGAGCAACACTGGAAAGTTAATTTAAATACTGGAAAATTATTTTGAAAATTTTTGATCTATTTGTGTTAAATTATTTTCGAATGGAATATGATGCTATTATGTGAATAAGGGTAAAATATGCTATAATTCATTATAATCCTGACTTTGGTTTCCATTTTTCTTTCTCAAACAGAGGTATTTCCCCTCTAGCACCCTGGTTACAAATGAGTACCCAGGGTTCTTTCAAAGTTTCGAAAGCTTAAACTAGTCGGATAAATTTAAAACAAGGCCTGAAAGTTGTGGAAAACTCTGAAAAATTTGAACAATATCTGAAAGGTCAGGGAAATTAGACAAAAATGCTGCTTCTTTGGTCACTTTAATGCTGGTTACAATAAAATTTAAAGTAGAATATGAAATGTAATTATTTTCATTAAATCATTCTTCCCACTCCCCCTCTGTATGTGTAGGTATAAAACTTTGTTTTCTACTAAAGTTCATGAACGTGTAATTTAATTGTAGACAACTTAGTTATCATAATCTAACTAATTCTATATTTTAGGCTTTTCTAATATAAATAAGTTTCATTTTCTTATTTTTCCTAGTTTACTAACATTCACTTCTAAGTAAATGATACATTTTCTACACACTTATTCTCTAACTTTCAAATAAAGTAATTGCTCTATATTATGCTTGTAACGTATAATTTCAAGATTTCTATATTTTAATTTACAATGCTTCAATTCACTTCTTACAGTATTTGTTTCCACCAGCCACTAAAAACCTAGGCAAACAAGGAAATTTTTTCTCAAAATTGTGTAGAAACCCTTATAACTACAATAATAAATTACTTGCCCATACATTGCAGAAGTAAACTTAAAACAAGAAAATATTAATTTTTTAAAAATATATTTTGAGGTAAGCAATTTTCTAGTAGTACTACTTTACTCTTGCCAGCCATATCTTTATACGTGAAATAGCACTCAGAATTCTGTTTTTTTTTTTTTTTTTTTTTTTGGGGGGGGGGGGGAGGTTCAGGAGTAGAGATTAATTTTGCTGGATATCCTATCACCGGTGTCTTGTCTGATGGATTTATCGACAGATTTTAGAGGAAAGGAGTCGAGAGTTTCTTAAAAATGTGTGGACTTCGAGGCTGGGTTTTATTTTTTAATTTTTTTTATGACTAATAATAAGATGGCATTTCAATTACTTTTAAGGAAAACATGAAGCATTAAATAGCATCGCCTTCCATGTAGGTGATAGAGAAATAAAAATAGCTGATTGAACAATTATAATTTGAGTGACACAGTAACACTACTTATTGACATCAAAACTTATCTTCAAAAATATTTTCGAAATAATGCATTGTGCATGTATTTTAGAAGTTTTTTCATTGTAGGGACACAAAAAACTAAGCGGGAGAAACTTCTTTACAAGGGTGTTGACAATTTTTTTAAAAAAAATGATTTTTA
The DNA here is from genome assembly GCA_038502835.1 of Octonoba sinensis. NCBI lineage: Eukaryota > Metazoa > Arthropoda > Arachnida > Araneae > Uloboridae > Octonoba > Octonoba sinensis. The sequence goes on along the minus strand of CM076605.1, from coordinate 81,760,621 downwards.
AATATAACAATAATTGCCACTGGCGTAGATAAGGGGGTGGTTTTGGGGATAAAACCCCCCCTGAAATGGTAAAAATTGTCTAGAAGTTGAGCAATTTTTCTTGGAAAAGAAAGCTACGCCACTGATAATTGCTATTAATAATTAAAAAGTTTTATAGAATAGTATTAGAGAGGCAGAGTACTCTTGCATATTTCGTGAAAGTCACCCATATACAGTAAGTAGCCTATCGAGGATTAGGGATCCACTGTCGGATAACGGATATTCAATGTTCTTTGACTGACCGTATATACACAACTTGTGGATTCTCTATATACATTAAATATCGCACTGCTTTCAAATATTTAATAACTCTGTAAGTTACATACACTTTCAAAATATCCTAATTAAATTTTGAAATTTAACCGGCATGAAAACATGCCGGATAACTGAATCTTGTTTGTTTGTTTGTTTACGACCATTTCAGGTCACATAAATATTCGAGTTTATTTGCTATTCTCAAGGATATGCCTCAAACTCTCGTCTAATATGACAGATAGAACAAGACAGCACAACAGATTTTAATATACAAAGAAGGAAATACACCCAGGGCAAGGTGGGAATCGAACCCACGCCTCTTTCTCTCCGCGCAGGGAGGCACCGGAGCCAATCGATTTGACCGCTCAGCCACTGAGGCCCCAAAACTGGATCTTTCACGCAGTTGCTGGAAATCTGATTCGGTATATTCAAAAATCTGTCGGATACCGGATATCCGCTACTTTCTATGTATACTAGTTAAATTGCTCCCCCCCCCCCAGAAATCATTTGACATATGCTACCGATTCGGTATCTGATACCCGTCCCTGATGATACCCCTGCACTGAAGATCTTGTGAACGAACCGACATGTTAATTTAAAAAGAAAATTTGATTCTAAAATGTAAATTATTAGTATTTTTACAAGTCAGAGCTGGATATCCAGTATCCGGAAAAACAATATCCGATGCATCCTCAACGTTAGCCCCCTCCTCTCCCAAGCAATGTCTGCGTGAGCTGCTCTTTGAAGCGGTTGGAGTCGGACATTTTCGACCATAAAAGGAAACATATGAACATAACAGCAGAGAAATTCCAATATCTAAAAGAAGCCATTTAAGATTTAAAAAAAAAAAAAAAAAAAAACAGTTATTAGCTCTAGCTCTTAAAGCAAATATTCCTTTGAGGCTTGATTTCACACAGTGCATTCGGACAATCGCCTGTGGCTGTGATGAGTTCAACACAAGTGTGAGTCCCAATAACTACTGATATTAATTTTAATAAAACATTTCAAACTCGTTAAGAAAGCGAGTTATTGAGGTATCGTTATCATGATAATCAACTCATTTTTTGTTCTTTGAGGAGTGAAATTGAGTGATTCTCCATTGGGATTTCAGTGGGGACTCTTTTCGGGTCCCTTTAAAAAGAAAATCCTGTTTCTTTGTCCATCGATTACGTCTCACCGGATGAACCAAAATTGATTATTCTTTTTTTGATCGATCGAGTTTCAGTAAACGTTTTTATAGAGCATTTTTAGAAAAAAATTTTTCTTCTTGCTAAATGTCCATTCCTCCTCTTTTTCTTTGCCAAACCAAAAGTATCATGCGACAACTCAACTTCTCTCTATTAATTTCCACGACCACGCCGCTGTCTTCGATTTTCGATGGAAACGTGAATCCGTGTGTACATTGTATTGAAAGTATTTGGTACGTAGAATTTTGAACAGAAATCTAAACTCAATATTGAGAAAATGGAGGGAGCTCAAAAAGAAACAGTAAATTCTGTGCAAGTTTTTGGCAGAAAAGTGAGTTGTTTCTCTCGTTTTAATGTCAACAGTATTAGGTTAGGCCTAAATATTGTTAGAAAATTAATATCATTGTACTTTTTTACTCTGTTCTATATTTTAATGCGTTTACCAACTAGATTTATGTTATTGTTTGCTTTTTCGAATAGAAAACTGCCACGGCTGTTGCCTATTGCAAACGAGGTAATGGTTTGATGAAAGTAAACGGCCGTCCCCTTGATCTTTTGGAACCTCAAGTGTTAAAATATAAGGTATGTTTTAACTGTCCGTATTTTCTACAAAGTTGATGTATATTTTAAATATTTTTGCATTGAAATTCTTATGTAGTCGTTCAAAACATTGTCAAAAGCACAAAAGTAATAATTCACTGAGCTCCGATCGAGTAAATTATTACACGATTAATTTCATTTCTATATGAATTTTACTTGCTTTGTTCCGATAAATGAAGTGACTGTAGTTTTCAATCTGGTACTCTGCATGATCGCTCACATGTTATTCATCCACCCTGCTGCTGAAAATTCATTAAAAATCAATAAATTCTGATTGAAATACAATATACATGATGCATTTCATTTTTATATGAATTTTAATCTTTCGATGAATGCAACACATTGTGTATTTCGACCTACCATATATTACTCGTCCAAACTCCTAGAAATTTATTAGGTTGCTCCATTAATTCAGATCAGAATCAAAGTTTCCATGAAGGAGGGAGTAAGGGAGATTTAAAGAAATGTTATCCGAGAAAAAAGCAAATTTTTTCTATTTTAAAATAGACTGATAGAATCTATCAATTTAATATCGTCTGACAGTAGCTCTGTTAAGATTTTTGTAATATGAGTAGAAAGAAGGATGGACGTCAAAGTAGATTAGCTCTTTTCCTGTTCACTATTTTCCTGTTTGCAGTAGCCAAAACTGTAGTGTCATTTTTTATTTGCATAGTGCAAATACTGTTGGAATGTGTAGGGTTTGTAAGTAAGAGTAAAACGTTGCATGCCTAGCAGTATGTTAATGTAGTGAAAATTTTTGAATATTGTTGACAATGTTTTTTAGTGTCGTCAGTGTTGCGTAACATAGCTGCCAAGTGCTCTGTGTATTTTTACTTTTCCCTCCTGGTCCATTTCGCAGAATTTTCTAAAAATGTAGAGTCCGCAACATGACGCTTTTTTTGTTATAAGTAGCTACGTAATTTACAGTTTAATTATCACTAAATTTTATTTTCAAATTCTGTGCTCAATACATTATTTGAAAATAAAATTTGGTGATAATTAAACTGTAAATTACGTAGTTATAACAAAAAAAGTCATGTTGCGGACTCTACGTTTGGAAAAAATACTGTGCAATGGCCCTACTCCTTTTTAGCTCCCGTACCCTATTTTTTGTCCTTTAAGACTTTTATTATTTTACTCTTAAGGTTGGCTGCTGTAGTGTAATTATAAAATAATGTCTGCTGATGCGGGGTTTGATTTGAGCTAAAAAAATCATTTATTTAGCTAATTTGCTAAATGTGATGTGGATTATAGGCTATAAAAAGTACAGTAATTAACTGGCAGGTAAGGGAGAGAGCATGAAGAAAGATTTGGTTTCCTTTTTTGGTAAATTTTGCATGCCCAAGTTTGTCTCACAGCTTCAAAAAAAAAAATTTACGAATTTTAAATATTGATTTAACATGTAAACTGCAAGTACACCATTATTTCTGTTGTGGATTCATATTTCTGTGTAAGATGAATTACACGATGGGACTTTGCATGTGTATCTTAAAGTAGTATAGAACCATATAATAATAGAGAAAATAATATATTTTTTCGGTTTATGGGTCATTCCACAGTATTTAAGACAAAATGTGTCTGTAACGAAATTTATGAAAACTAAAAAATGATTACATACATTGAAAGAGCATACTCTGGAGGACATATTTATGACATCTGTTTGCTTATTTACTTTATAGTTTTCGTGTAATTGTACTCTAAACTTGAAGAAACCTACTTTATCTGTTACGGACTCTACATTACCTATCTCCCCCTGTATGAATTAAAATTACTTTTATAACCCAACTTTTTTTTTCAGACACATAAAATAAAGACATCTTTATATTACTAACAGCAACTTTTACTGAAAATATATTTTCTGATATGATTTATTGACTGTGAAAAGTTATATTTGTCGAGTCCGTAACGAAGTAGGTTGAAAAGTTTTGTTTTTCAGTATGTACTTATTTTTGCCAGAATGATTTTTTTCTATCTCCATGCTTGGTCTAATAAAAATCTTCAGTAATAATCATGTATCATATTGCCACCTAATTTTTATGGAATTATGAATTTCTGTTTCGGACTCTATAAAATGTTTCGGACTACATCCGGCAAGACTTCTTTCAAGATGGCTGCTATGATTGGTATGCTATTATAAGCTTTCATAGACATACCTCATTCTTTTTATAAATTTCAGTTAATTAGCTGGAAAGTAATCTGTGTATTATGGTAAGATATGTTTTATTTATTAACAAAACATCAATAATATAAATTAGCTTAAATATAGGTTTTTTTTTTCTTAAATTTTATAACTTAGAACATAACTATTTTTTTGTTGCAGAATATAGAATTGCATACATATTTTATTGGTTTAATAGTTTTGATTAAAGCATTTAGCATTTTACCTATAAACAGCTGTAAAATTCAGGCTGGAAGAAAGGTGGAAAATGTCAAAATTCAATACCTGACATGCGAATGATGCACCATTTCTATGTTTCAGATGGTGAATTTTTGAAGAAATAAATTCGAAGTATATTAATAAGGCTCAGGGATCCATTAGCATTAATGCAAACATTTTAGAATCTAAAAGTATTACTGAAAAAGCACCCTCTCTCTTGTGCCTAGTTTAAGAGAAGGAACTTGGATTTCAGTTCTTTTTAATAATGATTGGTGGCCAGGACAAATAAAGTTACGTAAAATAAATAAAATTACAAGTAAAGTTTAATATTTTAATTTATGTATGTGTGTTATTGTAAATATTCACTACAAACCCACTTTAGCTTGGGTGACACATGCAAGGACGAATTTGTAGAGTCCGAAACACTCCCAACATTTGCCACTTGATCGACAAATAGTTGATTTTAAAAAACATTGTTGTTCTTTTTAATTAATATTTTTGTGTTTAAGTATTCTATATGGATTGGTATGTGATAGACAGAGTCCAATAACTATGAATGTTTGTAAAATTCAAAAGAAATTGAAGCTGAATTTCCTCTTAAATTTTCATTTCCATTGCTTGTAGAGTCTGAAACAGGTAATATATTTCATTATATTGTGGCAAATTAAAAAAATAAATACCAATTTTTTGTATCTCAAAATGCATCATACATAAAAGCACCAAAATACATCAATTTTGATTTGATTATTTATACTAAGTGGCAAATGGTTAAGGAAATAAATTTGTAAAGTGTAGAGTCCGAAACAACCAAATACTGTGGAATGCCCCTTTTAGTACCATGCTCTTCTTGCTGCCTGTAAAACTTCTTTTTCAAGTATGTAAAATAACAGTTTTTAACTGCATTAAAAAAAATATTTGAAATAAAATAAAGATTAATTTAGTCAAAAAAGTAGGATTTTCCCTCCTAAAAATTTCCATACAGCCAGAATTCTGTAAAAAAATTTTCTGGATTTTCTAATGTGCTTTCCTAATAAATGTATTTCAATAATTGAAAATTATTACTCAAATTTTTGTTTCATTGTGTAGCTTTTGGAACCTATTCTCTTGCTTGGAAAAGAAAAGTTTGCCGGAGTTGACATTCGGGTTAGAGTAAAAGGAGGTGGTCATGTTGCACAGATCTATGGTAAATTTTCTTTTAAATTTGTAATTTAGTTTTGCTTATTTAGTACCGTAAAACCTCTCAATAAGGGACACTAAGAGGACTAAAAATTTTGTCCCTTAAATAGAGGTGTCCCTTCCTCGAAGGCTTCTAAATGGATACATACACATATAGTGTATTAACTTAGTTTAACATTTAATAGTAAACATGTGTTACCATTTAAGCTTGAGTACTGAAAATGTCTTATGCATACAAAATATAAGTTGAAATTATTGCAATTTAAACATTTTTCATTGAGAAACTGAAATTTTAGCAAAATGTCGTATTGGCAAAGTTTTGTAACTTACGGAAATTTATTTGAAGTAATCTGTTGGATGGGTTTGTTTCAAAGTACGTAATTTGCGCAATACCGCAAGATTCTCGCATATTTTTTTATTTTCTCTTCTTTAAATTTGATGTTTTAAGATTAAAACTTTAAATTTAGGAAACTATGAAGAGAAAAAAAATGTCTTTGATAGAAAGTAATATCCAGACCATTGGTGGTGCAAAATCTCCCTTTGCTTGACCGTGAGATCCTGGTTCAGAAACTATTCAGAAAACACCTTTCCTTCCCAAAATTTGTGCAACTAGTTCTGTCGGGCATGATCGTTAATTTCTAAAAGGTCATTTTTCTGGAAAGGTGATTTTAGGGGGTACCATCTTGAAAATATTGCAGCTTTGTTGGTTTGCTATTCTTGTGTCTGACATATTTTGCCTTTGTTTTATTGTTTTCTTAAATTCAAATGATCATATCAGTAATTCTAATTATTTGTTTGAAAATGCATAAATAGCATGCAAAAAGTAAAACATGCACTAAATGAAACCAGCTTCTAAAAGTGCACATTCAGCTTCAACCCTGAAGACCGAATTAATTTGACTTGCAGTTTTTTCCTTTTTATTTCTACATTTTTCTTAAAGTGTAAATTTCAAATTCTCATAAAATTTTAAAAATTTGTTAAAAAACATTTACTGTATTTTTCTCAACATTGTGATTTTCTATATCTTTAGAAGTCTAATCCACAAAGTTTCAGTATTTTTTTTTTTTTTATTTGTAATTAAACTTTAACATTTATTTTGGTTTTCTATTATTTTTTGATACTGTGTTCCTGTACTTAAAAGGGCTCTGACCTAGTGGTTGGAGAACAGAGCCGTACAGGTAAATAAATTGATGACTTTCATATTATGAATAAATTTCACATCTATTCTATTGAAAGGAGTCTTACAATTTTTGTTAATGTGGAATGTTGCTCTATTACATTTCTAGTTTCAATAATGTCGTTAAACATGGTTCTAAGAAATTTTTTTTGGACATGTAATCATTTTTGATTTCTCAAGTCTGGAAAATGGTGCAGGGATGCAACCTAAGAGTTGGAGGGCGGGTACGCTTAAAGTTTAAAGATCTTATGTTTGAATACTTTTCTGAGGGGAGGGAGCAGTAAGTTTTTGAGTATTATTATATTAAAGGAAAAAGTTCATTGATGTTACCGGTGTGCGGAAAAATGAAAGCTATTTTATATGTTTCACATTTGTCCAGAAGTCTTAATGCAAAAAGGAAGTAAAAACTGTTATTGAAAGAAATTCAAATAATCAGTTATGTCTAATTTAAATCCATATTAAGCATATCTGAAATAGATTTTTATAATTGATATATTTCCTTATTGAAGAAAAGCTTTGTCCATTTTAAATATTATTTTTAATCATGCAATGGTGTTGTATTTTACTGCAGTGTGTCGGAGGGGGGGGGGGGGGGTGGATGACTGTTATTTGTTAACATTGATATTATCTTGACAAAGAAATAAATCCTAAATTTAATGAAAACTTATGCAAGACATCTTAATTAAAATTACTTTATTAGAACAAAGTATTTAACTTATGAAATTAAGCTATTAATTTTAATGTTAAATCTTTACTCTAATTGTTCTTAATTATTTTCTTGTTAATCCTGTACTTAAAAGGGCTCTAACCTAGTGGTTGGAGAACAGAGCCGTACAGGTAAATTAATTGATGACTTTCATGTATGAATGAAATACATTATACATTCTTATGAAAGGAATCATACACTTTTCTGTTGTGTTGAATTTAGTCTTAATTTAATGGGTGCTTGATTTTTAAACTTATTAAATATATTTTAATTACAAAAAACTTTTATTAATGTTATTTTTTCTATTATTTAAAAATAAATATACACAAATAATTTATTTGGCATACACTCATGTTTAGGTTTAGAAGTTAATGTTAAGTTTTTAAAATAGAATGAATAAAAAAGGTATCTAAAACTCGTCATATGTTACCTAGGATAATATAAATATTGTAAAAAGGTTGTCGTTGTTTTAAAATCATTTTGATACTCGTGTAACAATAAGGTTTGAATGTAATTTCATTTTCTAATTTTTGATATATTATTATTTTAGATTCTAGAGAAACTTTTTCTCCCTTATAAAATTAGAAGAAAAAAAAGTCTTAATTGATGCATGTTGTAACAAAATAGCCTTGGGAGTTTTTTATTTGTGGAATTCATACCACTGGAACATAAAGCCCAAAAACATGAAAAATTTGCAGATACAATTTTTGCTGAAGTTGTGTAAATTGGTCTGTGAGCTTGATAAATTAATTTACACGAAAGACATTCCACACATTTTACCATTAAAAGAGATTTTCTTATGTGAAGCTGTTTCCAAAGAAGGTTGTGTAGCAGGCAGAGTTGGAAGATGATTTCATAATAAATCCAACTGGATAATTGATGTTAGCTGTAAGAGAAATTTATAGTGTTATAACAATAAGGGGTTCTGTACGATGTTGTTTATGACCTAGTGTTGATTATTTATATTATATCTTGTTTTTGTGTATTTTCAGCTATCAGACAAGCAGTTTCCAAAGCTCTTGTGGCATATTATCAAAAATGTAAGTTGTCATTTATATTTCAAAACAGTAATTGATGCAAAGAGATGTAAGTGACTAAAGATTCTGTGCATAAGAGGTGGAGGTTTAAATCATATGGAAATAGGAGGATAAATTATTTTTTCTACACATCACAAAACATAGGCATTTCTCCTATGAATTGCATTCTATCCAAATTTTTGATTTGGCCACTTACACCTCTTTTTGCTTCTAAGTGCTTCATGTTTGCAACACATACTAAATGAATTCTTCATTGATTAAATTACAGATGTTGATGAAGCTTCCAAGAAAGAAATTAAGGACATTTTAATTCAGTATGATAGGTCACTGTTAGTTGCTGATCCAAGACGTTGTGAACCCAAGAAATTTGGTGGTCCAGGTGCTCGTGCACGCTACCAAAAATCTTATCGATAATTTGTATAATATTGAAAATAAAAACTTGATTTTCATGTTGAGCTTCTTGTTTTGCTTTCTTCTGCATTTATTAATAGCTATTGTTATTCTTTAAAAATAGATTGATTACATTGCCTAAAATGCATTTTTATAGTGACAGAAAGCAGTTTCATTCCTAACATGCAGCAATTGTTCTTTTTATTACTTTTTTGTGGGTACTGTAACTTGCGACGTAATGCATAGTATTAAATGGGGAATTGGGCACACCTCCTGATAGGATGGTGTGTTGATTCAATTTTGGCGCCATTCTTGCTCCAAAGGGAGTGGAGCAATCTTAACATTATTCTCTCTTATGTATATCTCAAGAATCCAACAACTCCAACAAAATTGTCTCATTGCGAAAAGGTATTCAATATATTCTGGCGCCAAGGGAGCAAAGGTTTTGTATGTATTGTTGCTCTTTCACCTGCACATTAACAACTATTTTTTTTTTCAATAAAGATTAATCATAGGATAGGGTTATTAGGGAGGGTAGTGATATTCATAAGAAAGATATATTATTATAAAAAGCTCTGATTGCTTTTATCTGCCATCTTGCATTCTTATGCTTTCATAAAGAGCTTTTAAAATTGGTTAAAAGTAGGGTTCGGTGATTTAAATCAGCTTGATTTAAATCAAGTGATTTTTTTTCAAAAAAATCATCAAGTTTACAATGTTAGAAAGTGTTGTAAAAATGAAATATGTTGCAATTACAACCACTATTTCAAACAAAACTTCCTAGGCCCATCTGTCTGTGTGCATAACAAATTTCATAAGTTAAGAATTAATTTTTTAAATTTTACAATACAGTAAAGCACCGTTTATACGTTTTTCAAGGGACCGAGCAAAAAAAACGTATAAACGAAAATCACAAAATAAACCGAACATTTTCTAACAAAAAACAAAACAAACTTAAAATAGTATTATGAAAAATAATGAATAATTTTAATAATACATACTAAACATATAATACATTATAAATTAGTTTATAAAGTAAGACATAGTAAAATGAAATGATGTATAGTATACTAACTTTTGTATTCCTGAATTACATTACAATCACGTTTCATATTCATGCAGTATGCCCAAAATATTTTGGGTTGTAGCGCCTTTTTGGAATGCACAGAAAAGAGTTCCTTGTTCACAGTTATAAGTGCCATCTTGACATTGTCATTTAAATCACTACCAAGGAGATATTCTTGCATGATATTAAAACCCTCCAAAGCTTGCTGAAAACTTGGCTGTGGCTTTTCAGTGCAGTTATCCTCTTCTTCACTGCTAGTTTCTTCATTTGCGACCATTTCATCGACTGTTAGAAGTGAACATGTTGCAAGTCCCGAATCACATTTCACAAATTCTTCAAATGTAGTAACATCACTCAAATTTGACCAGTTTTCAGGTGGAACAAAATGCTCAGGTTCGACGTTTTCATTAGGAGTGACATCTACTGAAGTGAAAAACCCACCAAGATTGAAGCAGTTTCTTATTGTTTTCGGTAAAACACTTTCCCAAGCCATCATTATGAAATTCATAGCTTGCAAGATATCAATGCTCATTTTTTCGAATTCTCCGCTGTCTAAAGTAGCGATAGCTGTTTGCACTAAAAGTTTCCGATAATGTTGTTTAAAGGATTTTATGACTCCTAAATCCAGCGGCTGCAGTTTGCTGGTACAATTGGCAGGGAAAAACTTGACAGCTATATTTTTTAGAAAATCCGTATTAGGTGGATGAGCTGGGCATTGATCAATGAATAAAATGATCCGCCGTTTCTCTTTTCGCATTTTATCATCCAACGCTTTTAACCAGTCGGTAAAGAAAGACATGGTCATCCATGATTTTGTGTTGGCCATGTATTTTGCTGGTAATATTTTTACATTTTTAAAGCAGCGGGGCTTTTTTGATTTTCCAATGATCAAAGGAGGTAATTTTTCTGACCCATCTGCATTGGCACACAATAGCACGGTCAACCGTACTTTGCTCTTTTTTCCGCCATGACATGTATCCGATTTGAGTGCAAGAGTTTTAGTCGGCAGAAGATTGTAAAATAGGCCGGTTTCATGCGCATTAAAAATGTTCTTTGGTTCATATTCTTTTATCAGTTCAGGCAATTTATTTTGAATCCAATCATCCACTGTTTCACACTCAACATCTCCAGACTCTCCACTAACAGTTTTGCCTGTTATGCCGTGTCTTAACTTAAATTTATGAAGCCATCCCGAGGAAAATGATGCATCGCATTCTACATTTAACTTCTTCGAAATTTCTTTCGCTTTCTCCATAAGCAAAGGACCACTGATGGGAGTTTTTGCACTACGACACTGGTTAAACCACTGTAAAAGCACTTTCTCTACATCCGGAAATTTTCCGTTTTGAACTCTAAGTTTTTTTGGAGCATTAGCACCACTTTGATTATGGCTTTCCTCGATGATCTTACGCTTATAAATTATCGTGCTTAAAGTTGAAACAGGTAAACCTAATTTTTTGGCTAGGTCAATTCTTTTTAAATGAAGGTTTTCATCCACTTGTTTCAAAATGCACATTTTTTCTTTTAGAGACAGAGATTTTCTACTACACGAGCTCGAAGCCATCGTGAATGCTAGTGAACGATAGATCCCAGAATTTTGTAAAGCTGGTAGGAGCAGGGTTGCCATAAAATCCTCAGGCTACTTACTGAAATTTTAGGGCGCCTGCCATGGCAAAAAGGCCTACCTACGCTCAATCTCGGATCCCAGGAGAGGAAAAGCGCTTGTCACCTGCTATTTCTAGGTATTGCACCACAATCAGAACGCTCTTATCTGTGGATATTCGCATTCTTCCGGGGTCTGGACAATCGCCAGCGCAAAATCAGGTTAAAATACGTTTTCTCTTTATGACATGGGTAGAGAAAAAACGTGTAAATGAAACTCGCAATTTCAGGAAAACGTATAAACGAAATTATTTAACATTAGTTTGTATGGGATCTCGCCGGGGCCGTTCAAAAAAACGTATAAACGAGAAACGTATAAACGGTGCTCCACTGTATTACTCTTATTCGTCAAGCCTCTTAACCGCAAAGCATAATTCATTCAATCATTCAAATTAGAATTCACAATAACCATGAACCATTCTGTGTTCTTTATCTTAACAATAGTATTTTAGATCAGTTTAATAAATGCCACACAGTAAATAATTCAGAATGATAGTGTTTAAAGCAGCAATTGTTGGAATTTAGAATATGTATCCTTAAAGTTCCATCCATGTCCCCTAATAGCTTAAGGTTTTTCCTCTAAAATACTTTTTTATCATAAAGTTTGCAATACATATATTTGATTAAAACAAAAAGTTTCAGTTTTTAGTAATAGTGTGAGCATATGATTTTACTAAATGGGTAAAGTACATACAATTGTTAGTTTTTTCAGCTTTAAATAGCAAAATAATTCAGATTAAATTTGTTCATTTACTCTGTAGTTATGAGTGTACTTTTATTCCTGGTAACGTCAAGTTTCATTTGAGTCATGCATTTGTATTAAAATTTGTTTATCATTATTATTATTTAAAAATATTTACTGCTGTGAAAATGCTTAAAGTGTGCTTTTGCATATTGATTAACATTTCATATTGTTTCTATGAATGTAACATAATAAATATTAGAGATGTAACGAATATTCGGCCCCTATACACAATATTTATTGCTGTGAAAAAAGTTAAAGTATGTTTTTGCATATTGATTAACATGCCATATTGTTTCTATGGATTTATCATAATAAATATCCAAAATATATAAGGTATTTTTAAAAAAATAAAAAAAAATCTGATTTAAATAAAAAAAATCACGAACCCTGGTTAAAAGGAAGTTATTAATTCATGTAAGAATTCCCTGCTTGCTCATAAATTATTCCTTATTTATTTGCAAGCTGGAAATATATTCTAAAATACACATTCCGAAAAGGAAAAAATATTAAAATTTATTGATAAATTTTCAGAAAAAATTATTCCCGACTGTGCAAGTATTAAATTGTTTGAATTCAAAGGTTTAGTTCAATGATTATAGGTTGTTGAAGTCAGTACCTCTTGCCAAGTTGAAGAGGATTGTATTCCATTCGATACATGTAACAATACAGTTTTATGCATTTTAGCCATTATCATACTTACTAACATTTCCCAGTGCCAATGTTTTTCTCATTTTAAATTCAATTACATTCACTTCTGTAAAATGCACTCAGTTTTGTTTACTATAAGATTATATTGCTTACACATAAATTTTACTATTATTTCCAATCCTACCGAAGTTAATGGACTTTTTACCATGTGTTATCTTTATGTGAAAATTTAAATTATTAAGGACATTTGAGTGTACATTGTCTTGGTTTCAGAGTTGAAAGATTATTTGTGAGGTGGAAAAACATCAACAAATTATAGCTTTTTTGTGGGATTGATTTATTAATCGTTTTCTATAGACTCTGCAGAAACTGGATTATTTAGATACATATACAAAATGTAAAAGTATCCTTGACTATTTTAACTTAAAATACATGGTTTATAAATATTTTTATTTATTGATAAATACTCAAAAGCTTAATAGAAAATCCTACTCGTATTACTCCATTTTGGAAAATAAACAAAAGCACATTTTAAGGACAACTTTTTGCATTTCTTTTGGAAGTAAATAACTTATTAACATTAAAGTTTGAATTATCTTTATTAGGAATAGAAATAAATATATAATATAGATAAATGATAAAAATCAACATTATTAAAAGTACTGCACTATTCATATGCACACATTGAGTTAAATTCTTTTTATAATTTATTTTTCAGCAGAAAATTGAAGGTTTTATTTGTGACAGTTATATTATATACAGCCGGTTGTGAGTCGGGAGGGGTTCTGATTCTACATTTCTGAAAATTTTCAGGAGCCTGTTCTAAATATTAAAAAAAAGAAAAAAAAATCTTTTTTTTTTTTCCAGTTCAGTTAAAATTTATTAATCTTAAGGTTTCTCCGACGAATAATATCTGCAAAATATTTTGTACTACTTTAAAAAAAAACTTTCAAGACAATATAGTAATGTTTCCGGGGGGGGGGGGGGGAGAGACTTTTGGCATTAATTATTAGACCTTTCATGTAATTATTACTTAAAGCATTCTTTTTGTTGAGATAACATATAAATATATACATGTAATAATGAACGAATTTTGTGCAGAAGTAAACAAAAAATTACACGTTATATATAGCAATAACATGCAATTTTTAAAGTTTTTATACACGTACATGTCTTGGGGGGCATGTTCACCTAAGTATGTATGTAATCTTTTAAATTCCTGGCGTATACTTTTTCCAAAAATTTCTTTTTGTTGAGAATCACATGTATTACTAATAAATTATCACCGATTCAAACATTATTTTATAATCAACTTGTTTTAGACGTCTACTTTTGCTACATCTTACCTTTGATATTTTGGACCCTGGCTCAGCAATGCATTATTTTGACTAGATTTGTTATCAATTATCTATCCTGATTTTGACTTTTTTTCTTTTCGCACAGGCCTAACCTGTGACCTAGCTATGATTGTTAATTAAATCTCTGCTCTTTTTAATGTAAGCTTTAATTTTTGATTGTTATTATAAAATTAGATCATGGGTGAAAGTATCCCATCTATAGCCGGATTTCTATCTTTTTTTTTTTTATAAATCGTTACACAGAAAAGGACAGAGTGCTTGGAACTAAAATATTTATACTAGAGATTTAAATGCTTTATAAACATTTTTTAATACTACTTCATTTGAAAGCTTAATGTGTGATGGTGTTGCCAATTGTAATAAATTTCAAGTTGGGTCAAAATTCAATTTAAGTTGGGAGTTGAAAAATCGCTTAGTTAATGGTTTCAACAAAAAAGTTACTGTCATCAAATGCTCTTTCCTACAATGATTATCAAAAATGTGATGAAGATCAATGCAATAAACATTAAATGACAAATAATTGTAAGTAATGCATCATAAACTAACTATGACTAACTAATTTATCACTTATTCAGAAACAAAAAAGGAAATGTAATAAACAGCTAATATTTGTGTATACCATCCATTTGATTTTAGCAATCTTAACGAAATTTAACAATAGTGATGTTAATAATTAATTTACATACAATATCAGTGAATGTATTTCAAATCATGACCTTGATTTATAGATCGTTAATGCACATAATTGAGAAATAAAAAAAATGCTCATTACAAAAATTGAGGATTTTTGTAATGTGTGAATATATAGTTAAAATTATTGGATCCTTTTAAATATATCACACTTTCAGTGCAAAGTGCAATACTTCAAAAAAAAGGAAATGACAATCAATTCAGTTTCAAACCTGAGAAAAACTAGGACATACACAATTGCAAACTATATACTGTGTTTCAATATGTTCTCTAATTTAATTTTTGCACAAATGTAAACATGCACTATTTCAACTTAGTTTGATAAATTCTTCATGTAATAACACTTCGTAATCATGCACGATATTTTAAATGATATACCAAACATTCCCTTATGACTTTGTTAAATTTTGAAATGCCTCTTTTGCAAAAAGGTAGCAGGAAAGCCAACTTCTTTTTTTAAAAAAAGGTATTACTACCCACTTGCAGTATAACTATGATTAACCCATAAAAATATCATTTCATACAAAACATCAGTAGATTGATAACGTTATTATACAAAAGCAAATAAGTATATTAAACCTTTCACAAACTGGAATATTTCATTGCCGCCTAATTTAGATTCTCCATACAGTCTATCAACAAAAGCTATTGGAACTTCCCCAATTTTAAAGTCAAGCTTTCGTGCTCTTACAATCATCTCCATTTGAAAAACATATCCTTTAGAAACACAAGATTCAACAAGCTTTTGAAGAACATGTTTCTTATACAATCTGAAGCTACCGGTCAAGTCCGAAGCTCCTGGGCGCAATAAAACTTGTGTCAAATAATTAGCACCACGACTTATCAATTTTCTTTTGAAATCCCAACCGTTGACGCCTCCGTTTTTTATATATCGAGTCCCCGAGACAATGTCATAGTCTCCTTTTTTCTGCTCTTTAATAAATTCGGGTATAAATTTTGGGTGGTGAGATAAATCAGCATCCATTATTATGATGAAATTTCCAGTTGCATGATTCATGCCATGAATATATGCTGTACCTAAACCAAGCTTTTTTTCTCTGGGCCTCAGCAATATTTTATCAGATCCATAAATCCTTTCTAGCTGTTTCGCCGCTTCTTGAGTTCCGTCCGGACTGCCATCATCAATAATGATAATTTCGTAGTCACAATCTTCTTCGGACATATATTTAACTATCATCCACACAATTATCGGTAAGTTTTCTTTTTCATTATAAGTAGGCAGTAAAATGCTATATTTGGTTTTCATCATGCGATTCAAATAAAAAAGACTACCAAAATAAAGAAATGACACCTTTCAAAATACAACACATCATCAAACACGCAATTGCAGTTAAGGAATTTATTTAACTGAATGAATAAAAATATTCTTCCGCCGAGAGCTCCGTTAAATTAGTTTTTTTTTTGTTTTTTACATTCTACAGTTGCATTTTGACTTCTATGTAAAAATTATTCATATAGAACTTGAAATTATTTTTTTGTTTCGCTAAATAATGAGGTTTTTCTACAATGAACTTAAATATTTTCTATACGTAGGAAATGTATTTCTCAAATATAATAACAGTTGCTAAGCAACTGCTTGTTTATCAGTTTATTCCATCGCATTTTTAAATTCTTCAGATGATTTCTGAAATGCTATTTAAAGCGAAGTACAAGTTTTAGGTTTGGGTTGTTGTTTTAACTTTTAAAGTTACTTTTGTTATCTACATTATAGAACACGAATATTATACTCGAATCTCATTAAAATACAACTTTTAATAAAACATATAACTTATCTGAACTGGTATCTGAAATAATGTTAATTGCACAAATTTTTATTTGATGTGCGAAATTTAGTGAGTATTAATTTCGAGTTATGCATTAGAAAACTTTCTTTGTCTAAAGTGTATTTTGAATTGTTGTATAAAATATTCTCAGGATATATTATCTCATAGATAAGAATAATGAGAAATCAGATTTGTGTTCAATTTAAACATTTTGTTACTTTTCAATTGTTTAAATAAAGTTTTTTTCTTAAATTTCAGATATAATTGAAAGCTATGGAAAATTTTTCTGGCTCTGATCTTAGAAATTTAATGAGCCTTCTCAACATAAATCATGACTCTGTATCTGATAGTGAGGAATGTGGCATACCACAGGTTAAAGTTACTAATCCATCTGATATTGGTAGAAACATATCATACCAAGATGCACCAAAAGTTGATGCAAAAAATCCTTATAGCTCCTATAAACCTTCAAAAGATATCTGGTCTGATGATGAAGTGCTAGATGATGAACTTGATGAAGATCATATCAGAGCTACACCTGAATATGAAATGGTTTACCAGCAAGATGTAACAACAAATGATGTTTACTTGCAGGTAGTATACTTTTATAGATGTTCATCATTGCCCCTGCCCACCTTTTTTTTATGATCAGCATGAACACAATTTTAAAATTTAGTTATGCATGTGTTGGAAGTTCTCTTTGCGAGTTTTTTTTTAATTAGAATTTTTTCTATGGCTTTTAAAAACTTTTATATGAAAGTTGCATTGAAAATGATATTTTGAGAAGCCCAAGTATAAATTATTTTCTTGTTTTCTTTTTAATTTCATTAGTTAATTATTATTTTTTTTTAATATTACTTTTAAAAAAACTTACAATGTCTAAAAAAACATGATGAAAAGACTTATTTTTTTGCTTACATGTATTTATTTATCTTTTGATGTCAGTTTTTATTATTTACACACATTAAATTATTTTTCAAATTTTCTAAGAAATCTTTTTGTTTAAATGCTGTTTTGAATATTAGTTTCTTTTAAAAGAGGAATGAAGCTTATAAAATACAATGTTAAACTTACTCATTTGATTACATTCATATTATTGTCATATCTAGTATTCTAATTCAGTATGGTTTTTAAAATATTATTCAATATTTTATTTCAATATAGCATTTGAAATTTAATTTTCTAAACTACTAGTGTAAAGTTTGATCACTATGTAAGTTTGGCCGAAATTTTAAAGCTTAAGAAAACCTTCTTAAATTCAATAATTAATTAATTGTTTAGGAGATACAATTTGATTGAATATGCTTGTCCTTTGACAATATGTAGTCATGTCAAGGATTCCCGATGAAAGGCCCTATTTTAATGCAATATAACTCTTATTTTACATTTCAAATTTAATGCATTTAGCTACATGCTAGTTTCATTTGAGTTTTAAAGAACAAAAATTTGCCAAAATATATTCCTAAGATCGTCCATCTTTCATTGAAAAAAAACAGCATTATTACTCCACTTTGTGAGAATGTTCTTACAAATCAAAAATTCCTTCACAGATAGTTCTGAAGATCCCCAAGTGGTAATTTCTTATGATTAATTTTATGTGTAATTTGTATTCAGTAGTTTCTGTTGTAGTTAAATGTTTCACAAAAATTATGGGAATACAATTATTTTACTATAAAGAGCGAAAATATATCATCCCTTCCTCCTTATTTTTACAAATGACAAAATATTTTCGTAAACAATGCTGCCTGCAATTAATTTGTAAATTATGACTTTTACTATAACTATTTTCATATCTGAGTAACATTTAACAGCATGGATGAAGTAGTACAAATTTTCTTTCATAATCCTTGAAACTGCATCTTGCATTAAAAATTTGTCACAAAGAGAAATTATTACACAATTAAATATGGTAGTTGCACAAAAGTAGCTTTTGGTCAGTGGTGTAATCGAGGGGAGGACGGCATCCCCCTACCTTTTTATTTCAATACAAGCGTCCCCCCACATTTTTGAATTTTAACATAAATGTCCCCTCACTTTTGATTTCAATTATTTATCTTCGGATGTATAAGCGTTCCTCCACCTTTTCTTCAGGACTATACCACTGCTCTTGGTGGAGAGTTTTTGTGGTTGTATAATAACCAAACAAAAGAAAATCTAGTCAACATTGCATCCACTGCATTATCCAACGTGCAGGAGTGAAGCAAGCCGCACACCCCTCTCCCCCAATCCTTGCGTCTAAGCCACGTAAAGAGTTTCAAGAACCTGCCTTCCATATGGGAAAAATTCTTGCTGTGCTAGCGTAATGTAAATAAAGCACAAATTTTCAGCAAATAATAATACTAAAAAGTTAGTGGTTGACGAGTACATCTTTTTGGGATTTAGAAAATAATCAAAAGTATTATTTTCTTTTAAAATAAGTGAATGAAAAATGTTAGTTAAGGTTATGAAATATTTATTTATCATCAAAATCAAAATATGAGCATTGATTACTTTCAATTTATTTGGTTTATAATTGTTATTTCAATTTAAGAGAATTTTCTCTGAATCGCCGGTTAATGACATTTTCAATTCGTTTAAATAGTTAGTTCAGTATTAGGACATAAAAAGTACCTTCAAGCACTTAGCATGTTGAAAACAATTTTGGAGACTCGGACTTGTTCTGTAGTAAAGGTTTACCCATTTTTGCAAAAAATAAGTAAATCAACATTAAAAACACAAAATAGAAGTTAAAATTTGCTATTTTATGCCATCAATGAAAATTTTCTTGTTTACTCAAATTTGTTCTTGAAAAAAATTCAGAATGGTTTCAAAAGCAATTTACAAATACAGAAAATGTTTTAATTTAAATTGTTTGAACATAGTTTTTTTTAGCTTTTAGAGAAATCTTAAAATCAGCCTTTCTACTAATGTGTTTTACATTAGCAGTGCTAATTCTTTATATAATAAATAAGTTTTTTCTTTCTATTTTTGATCTATTTAAACTATTTATATTTATTTGTTCTTTTATGTAAAAAGGGGGAGTTTTTTTATATGCACGTTGGTAGATACATTTTAACAAAGAAATAACTGAATGAGTTAATGCAAAACTGCTAACTGCTCCACCTCCTTTGTCAGCTGGTTCGTGAAGTAATAAAATTAAGAAGGCTATTTTTTCAACAGTAGTTTTATTTTTTAAATAGAGATTTTCATACAAAAATATGTAAAAAGTTGCATAGTATTATTTTATGGATTAAAATTTTAAAAATTATAAACAAATTTTCTGAATGGATATTTAGCATCAACTAAATGAAAAATGTCTGTTACAACATACAACACTTATTATTTTCAAATAAAAACTATATTACATATATTATTTTTTTAAGCCACAAATACAAGCACAAAAATAATACTTATAATTCTAAACATTATAAACAGGATCGAACAAAGTTCTATCTTTGGCACATTGAAATATAAATAAACATTTGCTATAACACAGAAAAGCAAAAATTTTGTTTAATTTAATACAAAAAAAGTAGATTTTCCAGTAATATATATATTTTTAGTTGTATTGATTATTTTTTTACTGATATATTGCTTTAACTGCCCTTGATTTGAAATCTCTGATTTAGGGGTGAAAGGGGAGGGGGGGGGGGGGCATAAGTTTAACTCTCCATTAATAATCAAATATATTTTTCCTAATTTGAATTATTTCTGACAAAGTTATTAATTTTTTTTAAAGTAATGTCTTTACTGCCTAAAACCTGAAGTTTTACATTGATGAAATTAAAATTGATTATTAACTATTTTGAATTAGTGAAGTTTTAGCCGAAATTATTAATAGTGTTTTTTTAATTATTTTATTAGATGAGTGACAAAGGACCTGGATCAAACAGCTGTGAAAGTGTATTAGTAAAAATTAAATTACTAAATACCCATTCAAAAGATGATATAACATTGAAGATCTCCCCAAATAATTTAACATGCAAAACAAATAAATATTTCCTAGATTTAAATTTCTCCAGAAGTTCAGATCCCGAAAAGTGTTCAGCCACATGGGATGAAGAGAGTGAAATATTAACTGTCAAGTTGTTTTATGGAATAAAATCACTCTTTGATGCATGAAGAGGTTTTTATTTTCTTTTTTCTCACTCACTGATAATAGAGTTTACATATTATAAAAATACATTGTAAAATGCATATTGGTTTATCAAAAAATAGTTTATATGGAAGTAATCTAGTTGTATTGATTGCTCTGACTTGTAATCCAAATGTTGTGTATTAATAAATACATTACAAATAAATAAAAAGTTACTTGCCCCCCTTCTACTAAACATTTACCATTTTCAAACATTTTATTTTTCACAAAACTCCATATATAGTTTCGATATGTGGAATGAAAATTTTTCCAACATAATATAATTATCTATTCATCAAGATTTTTGAATAATGCTCCATATTAATGCATAAGTTCACACATATAACAAATATTTTGTGTATCTTTGAAACAAACATCTTTGGCATGATTGTAGCTGCCATGAATGTAATAAAATTAACAAGCATTGCAATAACCCTTACATTTTAAAAATAAACAATCTTTTAACAAAGCAGGATAGAAAAGGGGCAGTGGGTGCAATTTGAATTAAAAAAAAAAAAAACTTAAAATACTTTTGGTTACAATCATTTTCTAAGGGAGAAAGTGATAAAAGTAAATGAAATATATGAAAATCATATCAAAAAATATTTAAGCAGTATTTATCATTCATTACATTAAATTAACAAGTGCAAAAAGAAAAAAAGGAAAAGAGAGCGGGAAATTGCACACATTCAGGAAATACTTTGATGTAACAAAGATACTAAAAGCACGAAACACTTCATATAAATGGTATTTAAACAGAAGAAATATTAAGCACTTAGGCATTGCAGCATTAAACAAAAAAATAATCTTCATATAATATGAAGTCTTGTGTTCAATAAAATTTCCATAAGGTAAAAAGGTGAAGTACTTTAACCTGAAATTTACAAAAAAATAAAATGCACTTTGATTCAAAACTTTGCCAATTAAGTACAAAAATGCAGTATAAAACAGGTAAAAAAGAGAGAGAGAGAGAGATTCCTGGGGAGATTCCAATTCCCAAAAAATCTTCAAAATTCATCATGTCGGAGTGCTTCTCCAAAGTCTGTTGCTTGACTTCCAACAAACAAATCATATTTACTAAGAATTTCATCCTTGCTTAACTGGTTATCCTGAAAATGGGAAATTATTACTAAAAAATAATAGCAAAATTAAGAAATTTAGGAGGAAAAAAACCCATTCTGATGGATTAAAAATATTAAGTCTGTTTGCAATGATGTCCCCAAAATTCTGAATTCCAATAAACGTGCTTTATTGAGCTCATCTACGATTGTTTAACATTACAAATTTTCATAATTTTAAATAAATAATCTCAGTTAAATGCAACATGTCTACAGAAAGCTCATGCAATTTGTGGTCATTCCCAAGTGAAAGTATCTATCAACTAGTTGTAAACTATTTAATGCTATCAAAATCATTCAATTGCAATCTTTGCTCATAATTCTGTTCGCTATCAATTTTCACATCAACTGCTTTCTGTGAAAGCATGTATAGAAAAAACAAGTACCATAACTATTGATGGATATAGGTAATTGCCAAAACTTTTTCTTTAATTGTAAATATTCAAATTTTATTGCAACACATTATTTTCCCAAGTTCATTGCTTGAATTTGTTCAACTAGCTGTGACGCCCGGCGTTGCACGATCCATCTTAAATTATATCTTGCAAATACAGCGATGCCTCATCAAAATGCTAGAAACGTTGATTATTTTTTTTTTTATTTGTGTAACAATGGCAACTGCATTGATTTGTTTGTTCACATGGCAACTGTAAGAATTGTTGAACCCATGCAACAATGCAAATAAAATAAAAGTCATCATCTGGGTCAAATAAAATTAAAGTTAGTTACCGCGAAAAAATAACTTCAAACTACAGAGAAAAACGCTTATAACTTCTTTTCTAGTTAATTTAGAGGCTTTTCAATGGTATCAAGCTCGAAAAGATGCGATAATTTCTTCCGATAGAAAAGGACTATTTTATGTGATTTTCGGAACTCCGCTCCAATTGGTCTTAGCGTGATGATATATAGCCTATAGCCTTCCTCGATAAATGATCTCTCTAACTCTGAAAGAATTTTTCAAATCGGACCAGTAGTTCCCGAGATCAGTGCGTCCAAGCAAACAAACTCTACAGCTTTATAATATTAGTATAGATATACGTTATATTTTAGTCTCAAAAGGTCTTATATACATGAAGGGTCCACTGAAAAATCTACCAAAGTCACATACTAATTGATGAACTTTGCTTTATGTTTTATTCATTCATTTTATAACATAAATGTTAATTTTAACTATACTATAAATTAGATTATAAATTTGAATTTGGGTGTTACAGGAAAGTAGGCTCATATAGTTAAAATTAACATATATGTTATAAAGTGAATGAATAAAACAAAAAGCAAAGTTCATCAAGTAGTATGTGACTTAAGTCATTTTTCCAGTAGACCCTTCACATTTCCTAATTTTATTAAAATTAATTTTCTCAAAAAAAAAAAAAAAAAAGTTTACTGTTGTTCAAAATGTGTGCACCACTTACTCTATTGACATCAGATTCATAAATCAAGTGTTTAGCTTCAGCGTCACTATTGTCATAATCATCTGGGAGAATCCAGTGCTTTACTTCTTCAAACTCCATGAACCCACTTTTGTCTTTATCACGAAACTGAGTGAACTGTTGCCGCTCAGATTCAACCCAACTCGGTTCATCTTCCAAATCATCATCATTATACATATCCCCTTAAAAACAACAACAACATTCATTAAAAATAAAGACAAGAAAAGTATGTTTAAAAATGACACATAAAGAACTTGATCGTCTTTATACAGTGATAGCAGCAAAAGTGATGCACATGGGGCAAAAAAAAGGCAAACAAACTGCTCCAAAAGATCTTGGAACTGTGAATTTACACAATGGTGATTGACCCAACTATTGAAAGATGACAAGGCAAAAATAGCCTCTTTTTTAAAAAAAACTGCTCCATACACCTTCCTGCCTACGAGGGCCCCCGCTAGACTCGGGAGAAGCGTACCCATTCTTCTTCGCCGTGAGCAAGGACACGACAACAACAACCCTACACCTACTTATTCGGCAATAGTATAAATCCTTTCAGTTAATATTTGTTCCTCTTTTCCTCTCTTCATTAAAACAATATGCAAGTTTGTCTGAATTGTGTGCACATTTTAATTTTTGGATTACAGCTAGAATAGTTTTTCTACAAATCGTTTTGTGCAATGTGAAGTTTCAGTGCTGCAGTGTATTTACGGTGTAACCAAGGCATTTGGAAAGGGCTTATTGTCATTAGAAAGATTGTCTTTGGATAATTCATAATTCAATTATAGAGTCTGTAATAGAATTATGCATGCATCATTATGTGTATGAATTGTAAATGCTACTGAGTGAGCAATTCATTTTAAGACAACTCAACCTGTTTTCAGTGTCTTCTCAGGCAATGACCATCTGAATGGATTTGCTTGCAGTCCTGGGGGTTGGCGAGCAAGCTCCTTGTCTTTCAAAAAATGCTTGAAGAACCAATTTAGTGATCATGTGCGATCAAAAATATTTTTAAAAGCAGAGGAGTATAAATAACTTCATACACAATTTTCATAACAGGGTGTGAACCAGGTTTGGCAGTAAATGTCTTAGTCTACCCTTTAGTTGCAAACTAAAGCATATTTTACAAGGAAAGCATCAGGGGTTAATTTCTAATGAAAGAAATGCAGGAGCACTACACTCTTCAGAACTTATTTTGATACATAAATATAGTCTAAATTCCAATGAATGTGTAACCATTCCCATGACATTATAAAGGAGTGTAGGAGCTAGGCTCCTGAAACTCCAATACAAGATGTCCTGATTATAACTGAATTTTTAAAAACTATGTAACAAAAATGATGTCACATTGTACAATATATGTTTTCTACTGGCCTAGGAATTAGGATTTTATTTCTATATAGATACTTTAGCTATTGAAGGTTTCATTAGTAAAGATATCCAGTAAAATGTTGTTAAAACTGTTTTCATTAAAGAAGTTATTCACTGAAATTTATTATTTTGCTGTATAAATTAAAATAATAATAATAATAAAGATTTACATTTTATATTTGAGGGTTTTTAGAAAACACTTTTGTTGCTTTCTGTTTCAAATTTTTTATTTAATTAATATTTTTGAAAGATTTTAAGCTTAACTATTTCTGCAATGCATTTTTGTGTATACACATTAATAGTGGATACTCATGTTGGTAAGCCTGTGGATATCTGCAACAGAGAATATCCATTTAAAATAAATCTTACACAGATAGAATTTTTCAAATTATATTTCAGAAAGTTTATACACATGCTGAATAATTTAATATTAAATTTTAAATCTTAGAGTCATTTTGAAAATTTATCACACTGAGAGACAATAATTATTTTAGGGAACATATCATGGTCATAGGCTTTTGGAAAAGCAGCAAAATTTTATGGAATGGTTTCATTTTCAGTTTTTTTTTTCAAAAATAAATCAATAATAAACGCATTTGCTGTGGAGAATTTAATACAGAAAAGTAATCTTTAAAATATATTTTTACCAATATATTCATCAACAGAAATTTTGCCATCTCCGTCTTTATCAATATCTTCCATGGTTTCAACAACCACAATATCTTTCATATGAGTACTTTCCTCAGGATGAACAAAATCGGTAAATTCTTCCTTATTTAATGATTCGTTGCCATCTCGGTCAGCTTTTTTCCAACGCCTTAAGTCACGATTCATCATTTCTTTGTAATGAACTTTTTCAAGGTCATCAGTATCTACAAAAATTTAAAAATATGCTCAAAATATTGAAATATAAGACTGGAGACACTTATTAATAACAAAAACGCTGTTTAAAAACATCACTTTAAATCAACATAAACCAAAAAGTTCTAAATACTTAAGGAAATTCTTTATATGGCTGCTTTAAAAAAAATATAACATGGGAGAAAATGTAGGAAACAATATAATAGGAGTTTGTATCATTTTTCCAGAATCAAACAAAAGTGTCAATTAAGCAATTGTTGATGATACTCCTCATTTCGTGAAAGAATGAAACCCTCATGGGCCTGTCCCACAATTAATACGCAAAGAGTATTTTGTTTTTAAATTTTTTATTTATAGAAAGAGCAAAAATGTTTAAAAATAATGTTGGTTAAAGTTCATTACATGTTCTCTTAAAAAATAGATTTTTTCCATATATTTTTAATGAAAAACAAGAAAAAGGAAGAATGTAGTTGAATATTTGGTATACAATTTGCTACAATGAAACCTTACATCAGAAAAATAAGCACACACTTTACAATTTTAATTTTCACCTTCAGAGGCCGATTCAGGCAAAAATTCAGGCCACTTTGCTGCTCTTTTACAAAATTTAAATTATAAAAAAAAAGTCAGTTTTACAAAATTTTATTACATAAAAAAAGTTACCTTTAAAAATGTTTCCATGGCCACACCATTTTTTTTACTAAAATATTTTTAATTTCCAAATCTTGTTTTTTTTATGAAAATTCCTTAATTTTTTTTGGAAGGTAGCCTTTTCTATAATTTTTGCAATTTGTTTTCAGTCATAAATGAGAATTTTTTAAAAATTTTCACAAACTGTTGCCTATTGAAAAAGAATATACACAGGCACAAATCTGTAAATGAAAATTGTATGTTTCAGAATTACAAAAAATGCCTTCCTTTTTGCATGGAAATAGAGTTATGTTTGACAAAGCATAAAAATAAATTTTTGACGTTCTGCATACCATTCTGATAAAATTTAACTAACAATCTCAATAAACATTAATAAAAATAATCAAGTGCATTGCGAAAATGATGTGAAGTTAATTAAACTAACATACCTCCCATGTACCCATAAGTTAACTTTTGATATTTCTGCCAGGATATTTCAGTCTCACCATGAGGATTCAGACCTTTCCATTGCCTTTCAGAGTCTTCTATTATGTAACGCTTTTGAGTGAGCTGTATCCAATCTTTTAGTTCTTGCATGGAAACAAATCCGTCCTGGAGTAAAATACTGATATTATTAATGTTCAACATGAAATAACCTGCTACTCACAATACGTTTTTACAGCTCTGTGCACTTGAGAGCCATAGTATCTTCAGAAATTGTTTCGAGTTTAGGGGGTGAAATTAAAAAACGAACATTTTTGGAACGCGACTAAACTTTTCCGTGCGAACCTTAGAATAAAGGTGTCCAAGGTGAGCTTTAAGAGATTTTGTAGTCAGCACTCTGTATGTCTATTAAATGTAAGTTGGCAAAAACTCGAAAAAGGACTTAAGATGCTATGGCTCTGAAGTACAGAATTAGAAATTTTCTCTCTCAAGATTTTATAATTACTTTTATTTAGCGTTAAATGGAAGTAGAAAAAAAAGGAAAATATGTTTTATTATGTTTTAGTCAAAAGTTTGCACAGATGAATATACAAACAGTATTAAATTTTAACACATTCAACCAACTGTTACAATTTATTATCATGAAGAATAGAAGGGTCTGGAAATTTGTACAAAAGATAGGACAAAGGGTTGTGATTTGAAATTGTTTAATCCTCAGGCTAACTAGGTCATGAGAAAAAATATTTCAGTAAAGTGTGTAGATCAATTGTCAAAAATAGAGTGTAAGGTTACGAAAAGAATTTGATCATCAATATGTGTTGATGAAAAAAGATTGGTCTATGCTAGATGGAGCTTCAGTGCTGCGGCTAGTAGTCGTTTTAAGCAATTGTATTAAACAACTTTCAATTACATTTTCCCCTCCCCTCTTTAGTTAGCCCATTTAACCATACTGTTAACCTTGTTATGATTGCATTCCATAATGGATGAGTTAAGAGTAAGCATAACAGTTTTAACTCTGGAGTATGATTTAATTTCATTTAACATTATCCTATAGGGGAAAATTTTGAGATTTTTGATTATGTCTCGAGAAAATATGTCTTGCTGTAGGTATATATCGTAGCGAGATTTCTAAAAAATATTATTTTACACATACATCATCAATGGACCCCTAATTCTGTATATATGTAATACAGGGGTTAAAAATCAAATTTTAAAGTAGAAGTGAGACTCTCTTCCAAGCCTTATATACGGTGGGGATTTAGATTTTTTTTGGAAGGGAATTTTTTTTTTTTTTTTAAATATAGTAACATGGTAACTACATATGCAAGTGAAAAAATGCAGATTTTCATTTTTGAACCTTCAGTCGGCAGGGTGTTCCTGCCCGGTTGATTTTCAAGGGGATCTGAGAAATGTGGGAAGAAATATTGCCATCCCACCCTGAGTTTTAGCCCCTGTAATATGAAATTTCTGAACCAGGGTGATGAAAGCAGCTTTAAAAGGAATATTAGTATTATTAGAACAAATAATAAAGTCAACGCTATTAATGTACATATTTGCAAAGATATTGCACACATACATATCAACAAGTTAAAGAACTGCTTCTGCATTAAAAAATTAGCTTCTTGTAACTTTAATATACTTGAATTATGCAATGTTTTTTAAATTTGTGTTTCAATAACATTAATTTTTATTACTTACTGAAAACATTTTTAAATGAATTAAAAATAAATCACACAAATAGTTATCATCACCTTATCAGTATCAATTTTATCCACAATTTTCCCTAAACGTCGTTTGCTCTCTTCCGGACTTAGATCATCAAATGCTTTTGCCTCTTTTTCTCCAAGGAAGGCTTCATGGTCATAATCAACATTATGCAGATCTTCTTTATAGTGGTCTTCATCACTCAAAGTCTGAAAAGATATTTTTTAATGCTGTTATTTAAAAAGATTTTTTCTCTTGGTATTGAATAACTTAAAGCATAGAGAATATAAAATTTGATATGTTTGTAATTTTCCAATAATAATACATGAGCATTTAAAGGTTACATAGCCAAAGAATTATCTACAGATAATTCTTTGGCTATATAAGCTTTGTTTTTGTTGTTTTGTCTGCTTCATTTGGATGTTTTGCATCTAGAAGCTCCCTGTCGCATTGAAAAAGGGATTCCAAGCAATCCCGAAACATATGTCTGCAATTTAAAGCTTATTTGTGCTTTCTCATCGTTAAATTATTTTTTATTACATAATATTCCTATTTTATTAAAAAATAGGAATAATTATAGGAGCATTAATCTTCCAATAATTTTGCTATTTTATACATAAAATAAATTATAATTTTTATTTTACTTATTTGGTAAAATCCATTTCATCACTAAAAGCTGAAGCTCTGTTTTTTAATAAAATATCTCTATTGAAAACTTTGATTGAAAAAATATTTAGAAAAAAGTTATTATGGAGTGTGGATGAGACATTTTCTTAAAGATGTATTTTTTAAATTCTAAAAATTTGAAACAATATTTTGGTGAATTGTATACAACTTTTTGGACTACATACTATGTGGTATTCATTTTCTAGATCTGAAATACAATTATTAAAATTAAAACACATAAAGCAGATGATGATTATTATGAATTGCAATATAAAAGGTTGAACTAATTATGCTTTGCTGTTATAAGATGTCTGAAGAAGAAAAGTTACATTGAGAAATTCAAAAATTAATTTAGTTCTAAAGTGCTGAAATGTGTTACACACATGCACTTAGGCAGACAGAAGTTAAAAATGCAACATATTTTATGTTTAGAACAGCACTTTATAAAAATGTAAAATGAATCTAAAATAATAAAAAAAACAAAAACAAAAAATGATTTTAATCAATGATTTTAAAAAATCATTTTTTTTAAATCAACTTGATTAAAATCATGCACAAAAAGAATAAGTAATTTAATCATTGTTTTCATACATGCCAATATTCTTTAAATATCATCGAATACACCCTGAATATGACTAACATATGGAAAACTGCATTTTTTATATTCACACTGACCTTATTATGAATATATTATTCAGAACTACATAATTGAAATGAATGCATTTGCAAACATTTTACAGTACAAACAAAGTGGGCGGGGGGGGGGGGGGGGGGGGAAAGGTTAATGAAAAAATTTAAAAAATACATATAAGTGAAAATATTTCTGATTTTATCTATTTCTTCAATAACTACTGCAGCGTTTATGCAACGTTTTGGTCATATGCTTAATATTACATTTTAAACAATACAACTTTCAAATAAAATATTATCTAAGTACAAGAGTTTGTGAATGAAAATAATAATAATAATCTTGGAATACATTTTTCTAGTTGGTTAATATACTGGATCAAGAGCAGGAAGATTCTACATGAAATAATTATACAGCATATTGTTGCAGCTGTGCTAACAAAAGGTTTGCAAATCAT
Source organism: Octonoba sinensis (assembly GCA_038502835.1). Classification (NCBI taxonomy): domain Eukaryota; kingdom Metazoa; phylum Arthropoda; class Arachnida; order Araneae; family Uloboridae; genus Octonoba; species Octonoba sinensis. Next base: position 81,730,301 of record CM076605.1, on the reverse strand, counting down.
TAACAATCCCAGAACTGAATGCTTTTTAATAAGTCATTATGATCACAGAACAAACACATTACTAAACTAATATGAGAAAAAATGTTCTCCCAATTTAAATTATAGGTTTTGTTTTTTTACAAAAAATGTTAAAGATTTACTAAATTTATTTATTTATTTTTTAAGTTATACTATGTATCTTGCATGGAAATTCTTTTTGGTTTAAAGGTAAAAAAAAGGTTCATTTTAGAAAAAAATACTGGTGAAGAAAAGTTTAAGCTCTCACTATTCAGATAATATAACATTGAATTCGGATGAAGTTAATTTGTAAAAGACATTTGAAACCCATCTGCCCTTAAAAATATTTAAATGCTCAGATGCTGGTGGAGTCATTTCTTAAAAAAAAAAAAAAAAAAAAAAAAAAAAAAAAAAAAATGAAATTAATTGAGCAATTCAGAAAAAATGAAAACAAAAATTGCTCTTTGTACACGAATATAGCATTATTGTTACTATCGAAAAAGATTATTTTATACTGTTACAAAAGTAAAGAAGTTTTAAACAACCTTTTAAAATTAGGTAATATTTCTTTTTCCTCTTCATTTAAAAGACGTAGCCGATTACAATTTCTGCTAAATATAACTTAATGACTAATCATTGCTTGAAATTCAAAAAGTAAATTAACATCTATTTGCATGAACTAAAACAATTTCTAAAAATTATTATGCAGATGCTAAAACAAGTTCAATTTAAATATAAGTATGTTTGGTATTTAGGTTAATTATTTCAAGTCTAGTATAAAAACATTAGAACAGAGAATACTTGAATAAACAGGAATTAATTTGTTTCAATGACGTAATGCAATAAAGAATAAACGGGGGATAAATAATTACATTTTCATGAACTCTTTTTGAAGCTCCATCCGATTTTGGAATCACAAGCGAGTCACTTGTAAAAAGTGATGTACTGAATACGACAAGTAGGAGCACGGTATTCATTTTCGTAAAGAATATACAAGTAAAACTATTCTGAAATAATGAAGCGATTTTAAATCCGGGTGTAAAGGACAGTTTAAAAAATATGCTCGGATGACAGACAACACAGGACAAGCACAATGCACCCACTCAAATTCCAAAGTGGGAAATGTTTTTCATATGGTACTTATGCAGAGAGCAGACGATTGTCAGAGCGCCATCTATAGTTAGACCTCTGCGTTTATAGGAATTTTGAATTTACGGATCGCAAAGTTATTTTAAAATTTCATTTCATCATTTTTTAAATACTGATTAGATCACACAGAGCCGGCGGGAGGCGAGGCGGCGAGATGTTTGCCTCATGGTGCAACTCCCTTAATAGCGGCAGCTATTAAAAGCTAATTAATATATTACGTAGCACTTCTACAATGAATAAGGAGAAAAAAGTCTGTCCTTTGGATATTTAATATTAATTAAATGTATACGTGCATTTAGTCCTTACAGTCTACAAAATACATATAATGTGGGCGCAGAATATGTTTTGCCTCATGGCCGGCGGGAGGCCGAGGCAGAGATGAGGCGTCTTCCTCACGGCGCAATGCTCTAAATGGCGGCAGCTATTAACAGCTAATTAATTTAATATTTAACGTAGCATTACATTTGTCATAAATAAGGAAAATAAATCTGTCCTATGGATATTTAATTCTTTTCATATGCACGCGTTTAATGACAAATTTTTTTAGTCCCTACACTATACAATATATAGAGGCGTAGGGATTTTTCATAAATGATGTCACGCTTCGAGGGGGGGGAGGGGGTTCGTGAAATTGTGACAAAGTGTGACAAGGGGAGGGGAGAGGGTAGCAAGAAGTGTGACATTATGCATTATACAACATATCGTGACGCGTGACAAAGGGGGGGGGGGGTCCGCTGAAGTGTGACAGATTGTGACAAAGGAGGGGGAGGGGACTAAAAATATTGTCATTAACTATGTGTTTTTATATTATTACATATCCATAATAGGGGAGATTTATTTTTCTTATTCATTTGAAACGTAATACTAAGGCATAAATTAATTACTTCTGCCTCCCGACGACCCGGTGTACAACTATTACTTTCTTACTTTCAGTCTGTATCTAAATCATTGTACCTAAAGAAATTACATTAAAAAGATTCTAATGAAAATGATAACTTTTCAAAGTCGCATGGGAGAATATAAAAACATTTAGTATTGTCATTCCTCACAATATTATTGTGCAATTTGTTCTATCTTATGCACGATATTCGTTTTATTTTCCCATTATTCCGTCTTTTGCATAAAAAGGCTTGATGGTTTTCCCACTATGCGTAGTAATTTCAGTTGTTAAAAAAATAATGAAATAATTAATAAATTAATAAAAAATAATTCCACTTTATTTAGTAATTTTTTCGTTTTTTCTAAGAGAATATTTGCAAAAACAGTTTGAGAATTTGTCTTTTTGATGCCCCGGAAGATGTTTTTCGCCCATAAGCACACTTCTTCGCATTGAAAAAGCACTTTAGTTATAGTACAATTTTATTAATTGCCGTAAGTTGTGTTTATTCCAAAATTTATATTAATTTTTTTATGAGTTAAATAATAAATTAAAATCCTTTACTAACACCAATAAGGTTTTTTTTAAAATCAAAATTGCTTCTATTTTATTTGTTTCTTTTGAGAACTCTCTCGTTGATATTTTTTATCAGCAACGATTTCTTCATTTAGTAAAATGCATAATAGAATAGATAATTTTGCCGCGACGTTCGTTTTTTCGGTACACTATCAAAATGCTATTAATTTCGGATAATTACCCAGCAAGAGACTAGAAATATTGCGCATTTTATGGGATTTGCTTTGTCGAATAATACGGTTCTGAAAGAATTAAGCTTGTATAACGTATCTATTTTTGTTTTACCTACATTTTTGTTAAATACCGAAAAAAGTTAGACGCATTATATGTTAATTGCAATTATTTCGGAAGTTTTCAAACACAGATGTAAGGGTATGGATTGTCATAAAAACTCAACGGCCTTTTATATTTCAGAGAAACAAACAAGCAAAACTGTTCCTAAATGACACGTGAAGAAAAAGGGGAGAGGGGGGAGCGTAAAATAGCACCACCTAAGGGACCGTCCATAAATGATGTTACGCTTTTTTCCCCATATATTTGACCCGTCCTCCCAATTGTCACATGCCACGCTATGCTTCACAAGCATGATGTCACACTTCTTGTTACCTCCTCTACTCCTCTTGTCACAATTTCTCAAGCCCCCTCTCCCCCTCGAAGCATGACATCATTTATGAATGATCCGTAAGGAAAATAGAGCGACAAAAGGTCGGGAGGTGGGGGGGGGGGGGGGATGTTCTAAATTTCCGGATCGTTTTATCTTTTTTGCTCTGCATGTACAGCGATGATGAATTGATTAACGTTGTATTAATGACTTTCAAATGATTAAAATTTCACATCTGAAACACTTAAAAAAAGTCAATTGCCAAGAAATAAATATGTTAAATTTCTCACGTTCATAGCGACATTTCCAGGGCATTGATAACTGCTGTGACAATTGCCACCTGCTCCTCGACAGTCGTGGAGAATCCTTCATGAATAATTATAAAAAATTAATATCGTCCAGCATAAGAAAATTATTCTAATGAACTGTATTAGAATTCCAGAGTGATAGCATATTCATTTCAAACTCGATTTCGGAAGTGCAAATATACACTTACCTTTTTTAACCATTATCAATCCATTGATGGATTAAAACATTCTCTAGCTTTTGTTAAGTACGAAAATCGACTGATTTTGATTTCCAATGAGTATCGTCGAAAATCCTCAGTTGGTCGGCCCTACAGAATTTATGCATATAACATTTCCATAAAAATGTATATGGTGATGCATACACTGTTGGGAATTTCATCATGAAATTACGGTTAAATAGCCGGCAGCAGTCTGTCCATCTAATTCAACGCTAAATTTACGATTTTGGACCATTTTTCTATCTTTACGGGACTTAAACCATTTCCAATCAGCTTGATTAAAAAGCCGTAAATGCGAAAGTTTACGGCTCCATAACCATTTATAAATGGTTTCAAAACTAAATTTTCACAGTTTTTGTACCATTTCGAGGTGTAGAAAACGTAAACGAAGCATGCGGGAATCGAACCCCGGGCGTACGGTGCACCGACCTTGTGCTCTAACCATTCGGCCATCTACACCACTCAAAGCGACCGTTTATTTATCAATAAATCTTCTTTTCCAACAGGCAAACTGCATTAAAATTGAGATTTCAGTTTTTGATTGGATCCAAAGTCATTTTTGGTCTAAGTTTACTGTATATTGACGAAAATCATTTTATTTGCTGCAAGAATTAAAATACAAGCAAGCTTCAGCAGCTCAAATGATGGGTTCACACAACGTCTAGGAACACACAACGTCTTCCTAGTTGTGTGTTACGTTGATTTATCTTTGTACTCACATTCTTACAAAAAGCATTTTGATCATCTTTCTTATAATTATACAACTATGGCTCTTACAAAAAACTTCTGACCAATGAGAGAAATACTTGCCTTTCGCCTCAGATTTTCCCAGTGCTTCTCAAAAAAAAAAAAAAAAAATCCGTGAAAATAAATGAATTATAGTTTCATTCTCAAGAGTAGAACAAGCTAAAATAAGAAACATGATGTTGATACAAAAGATGTAAATCGGTACGTGCGGATGAGTTCGATACCCGACCGGCTGAAGACCCACCATGTACACTTGGGGATACGTGTATGTAAAATCCGTGGACCCTGAAGTTCCGAGGGTACCGGAAAGTGAAGAATTTCCCTTCTCTTCATTCTTAGTCCCAAAAAGGAAAGTGGCGTATTTGTGGTGGCGCCATCTGGTGCCATCCAAATACACAACGAGCGAAGTCGTACTTCCACGGTTGTGGTGCTCATTTATAAACGAAAGGCGTTCCTTATTGCTTTAATTCCTGGTCGCTTTGCGAAGGGGAGCTTGGGTATCTAAGTGGCATTAGAAACAACAACAACAACAACCACAAATCGGTACGTTGAAGCAAAAATATTTGTAAAAAGCATTTTCTTTTGAATACATCAGCTTTTAAAAATTGTGGTTCGCGAACTACGAAGGAAAATATACTTAGCTTGGCAGTTCGAGGATTGTTTTGCAGTTACTTCTAAAATAGTTTTTATAAAGTGAAAATATTGTTGTGTATTATAACTTAAATGTCAATATTTCGTAATTTAATTAATCGTTAAAAGGTGCAAAAATAACATTTGTGGAGAAGGAAATACTTTTGTTGCGCGGTACCTGGAAAGGACGCAGTAAAGGGTTTTAGATATTGTCAATAGAAAATATCGCCAGTGGTACAATAAAATATTGTGTGGGCAAATCAGCAAACATCGTCAAGTTGAGAGTATACCTTTTTAGTAGTGTAGAAATCCTTTTAATATGCACATTTTAGCTGATTTTGACCGACAACCAAAAACGGTTGTCAACGTCTATTCTTGAAGTTTCGTTTTAGAGAGACATTTACAATATTGTTTTGATGTTACTGTACTTTTGGAAGCCGCTGTCTTTGCTTAGTTCAATCTCAGGAGACCTGTACGAAAGTGATTTTTTTTGCATAAGAGGATCTTCTTGTTTTTGGCACTCGTTTTTTCTAATTCACCTTGTGGGTCACTTTATGCTTGCTGTTCTTAAAATGCTTGCGGTAGACGCTATTGTTAAAAATCATTCTGTTAAAAGAAGCCCCTCATCTGCAAATAGTATCAATCGTATAGTTTCTCTTCTACAAAGAGAACATGTGTTAATGTTGTTGATGGGAAACTAGAGAATTTTAACAAGTTTAAATTTTGAAATCTTATAACCGATTCACGTGTCATAATGCTTTTCATTGGAGAAAGAACTATTTTTGTAGCTTTTCCAGTAAGCAGCAAGAAATCCTTGATTGCGCAATCCGTCAGAACAAATTCAGGTTGACTTTTATGGACATAAGATATAAACAGCATCCCCTCCTTTTTATTAATTATTAAATTTCATAAATGTATTTTACATGCACATAAATGCTATTACAAAATTGTCATCTCATAAACGTAACTAAGCCGTGTCAATATTTCGTGACTGAAATTTATTTTTCGATAATTTAAATGTTTGGTTACTGAAATTTGTTTAATCGATAATTTAAACTAGATCAATCACTTGTTTCGTACACTTCAGTGGAAATTAACATATGGTGCGATTGTTTATAGAACACTAGAAGTCAAGTATTGACTTAAGATATAAAAGATCAGAAAATATAAAAGATCAGAGAGGAAAAAGAAAAAAAAAAGTCTCGAACTTTTTCTAAGTTTTTCTGTGGAATCCCGCAGCATGAGAAGTGAACATCACAGATGTCCAATGCAAGGTGTGGGAAGCACTGATAAAGAATTGATCTTTATAAGCGAGCTGTTCTATGAGTCAATAATTTGTATTCAACATGGAGATGTGTCTGGTATTCCTGCTTCTTGTAGCCGCTGTTGCAGCTGCACCCGCGTCACAACATGGGGGCCCAGTAACCCCAGCTGAAAGAGGTACCTATAATTTTATATTAGAATTTATTATAGAAGTTACAGTAGAACCTTGATTTAATGAATGGATTGGGACCAACAAATCCGTTCATAAAATCGAAGCAATTCGTTAAATCCAATATCATTTTTGTAAAGAGTATGGTATAAAAATATCAATGCAAAATGCTTTTCGATATACATATATGGAAAAAAGAATGATTATTGTTCACTACGAGATTAAAAGTTATAGGTCGTACGTTAGGAAATTAACTTTAAAATGATCTTAATTCTTTAATGCTAAACTTTACTACTAATTCTTTAATGTTTAAAACTTAAAGCAAGTAGCCATTCTATAGGACCCACCTTATCTGTGTTCTTTATCAGGTTTCTACATCGAAAAGAGGGGAGGACTTTTTTGAATTTACCAGAAATGAGAAAACAAATTGTATTGCACAGTTGGATTAGGGTGTGGAAATATTCAGAATTTTATGTGCGAAAAATTCAAAGTTTTCTTTTAAATGCGAATTTTTTTGCAGCGATTGTTGTTCGTTAAATCAGAGCTAAAAAATCGTTAAATGAGAGCATTTTTTCACCCTTTTTCTCGGAACAAAAAAATATTCGTTAAATCAGAGTACGTTAACTAGAGGTTTGACTGTATTCGTATCTGTGGGCTTGACTTGAAAAGGATTTTAGAGCAGCATCCCCTATTCATGGGGTAAAAATTGGTGGTAACAATAATTACTTTGGCTAGAAGACAGTAATAGCATATGAGTCCGATTAAATAAAAGGAATTATAAAGTGAGGTTTATTTCAAAATTATGAAAAAATAATTGCAGCTTCCTTAAAGAAAAAAAAATATCTTCGAGTAAAATTAAAGAATTAAGTTGCCTAGATTTATTACCAACATTGCTTAGCTGCTAGTTTTTTAACAATTAAAATATTTTGATCCATTTTGTTGGCGTATTTACTCATTGGTCTTTTAAGTCAATAATTCTATTTGTAAACATTTTTTAAGAATTGGATTTCTAACGATTTCAATTAATTTTACCATCGTTTGCATGAAACATTTCATTATGTTTATTTTTTCACACAGGCGGCGGAAAATGAAGTCTTAGAGAACGATTTTTGTTTGATATTTTCGCTTTTTTTTTGTGCGTGGGAAATGGCTCTGGTTTTCATAAATTTTTTCAACAGAATTTGAGGAAATAAAACTACATTTGAATTATGACATAAATGTATTGATGTCAAAATAATTAAATCATGATAACAATAAAATAATTATTAAATGAAAGGAAAGGAACTGCAAGCGGAAGAGAATTCACATTGACAAGGTTGGATGAGTAAAAGAAGCTCTTATTTATGTTAATATCTTGTTTATTGATAAAGGAAAACACATTAAATTAAAATTTTAAATGGGTTTATGTTGCACGTGCATCGTCTCGGTAAGATCGTGGTCGAAACTGGAAGCAGTTCTTCAGTTCAGTTCATTTTCTAATCTAGTGTTGCCAGATATGACATACATCCGCCGATTTGACACGATTATTGAATCATGCTCATGTTTCTGCTGTGTTGTTCAATTTTCTAAATTGAGATTTGCATGTTTACGAGCTGCAGCTTCTCTCCCCCCTTGAGGTCACGATTTTTTTACAACACAATCTCAATAATATAAAAGTATTTTGAGTACTAGTAGATTAGAAAATTATTTCAATTATAAAAATTTCATGTCTGATTTATGCATTAGTACACCACCGCTACAAAGCATACCGCAAAATTTGACAATTGGCTCTATATGTACACTTATTTTATATTTTTTAGTTACCGAAGGACTTAGCTTAAGTGTAAATAATAATAATAATAATAATAATAATAATAAACAAAGACAGAATAAATCACCTCAAATGGAAAAAAAGTCTCTTTTGTCAGTAGCAGTAAATATTGTAATCTATTGAACTGCATAATTTTTTAAAAAATATTTTGCTCATAATATTTTCTTTAGAAAGGACAAATGAAAAAATTGTATAATTTCGCGAAATATTATGGAATTGCAATTAAATGCACTATTTATTATATTTTAACAGAAAGAGCTCGTTTAGCTTTGCAAAACAATGGCCTCTACCAGGGAGATATCAAAGGCTTTGATCCTTCGGTAAGTACACTATTCTCAAAAATAAAAATTAACATTTAATTGCGATCCAAATCAATTCTTTTCGTTAAAAATTTTGGAAAGACGAATTCGTTTTTTAAGTACATTATGTTTTTTTTTATCTATTACGCTCAAGAACATAGGACTGAAGGACATATATTAAATTCCAACATAGATATTAAATTTTAAATAATAGATAAATAGTAAGTTCTTAATAATAGGTAGATATTAAATTTTGATTTGATGGTTTCAGTTTAGGGACCGTTTGTAAATGAAGTCACTTTTTTTCAATATATTTGCCCCTCCCCCCTTTGTTACAAAATGTCACACTTCAACATACCATTACCCCCATTTGTCACATGTTACGCTATGTTATATATAAGCATATGTACTTGCAGTGTCGCAGTTCAGAAGCAGCACTTACGTTATAGATCACATTAATTTCTAATTTTATTTTTGAACTTTCAATGTCATTTGTAAGCATATCAATATAATAATGATCGCGTGTGGACCTTATTTGTATAAAATGGGATTAAGGTTTACAACAAAAAATATTATTAGCATTTAATAGTAAAATATATTAATTGTTCCAATTCGGAAAACATGACCCGCGCTATTTTATCTAAAAAGTGCAAAATGCCTAAAAAGACTTCGTTTTAAACTTTTAACTAGAAGTACATTTAAAACTTAATCAGCATCTGTATTTCCGATACAAAGTGAAATAAATGAAACTTTAAAATCAAATTATGAAAATCAAAAAAACTTTCAAATAAATTTAATATCCTGATTTTAAATGTTTATTTAGAAACCAAAATGTGCTTGGGTTGACTTTTTGTTACCTCCTCTCCTCCCTTTGTCACAAACTGTCACAATTTCGCGACCACCCCTTACCCCCTCGAAGCGTGACGTCATTTATGAATGAGCTATAAGTTTTTCGTTACATAGTTTCAGCAACTCATTGACAGTTAGGCAATTCGATGCTTAAAGTTGTTTTTCCCTTGTTTCCAGGACAGAAATGGAGTCGCTGACGAACGACTTCGATGGCCGGGAGCAGTTGTTCCTTACGTCATCGATAGTTCCCTTAGTAAGTAACTTCTTACGGTTCCACCATCCACCAAAGCAATCTGCCTGGCAGAGTTCCAAGCAGAATCCATTCATGTTCAAGGGAGGAACTGCTGGTATAAGAAATCGGCCGTTTTTGTTCTCGTTAGCTAGTTCGTTTAGCGTACTTGATTTCTTCTAAACTGATGCTATGTGCACTCTCAGAAACGCATGTTCAAATCTCACGAAACTTTCGTCCTATTTGACGAAATGGCTCCGAGTAAACCTTTCGTCAAATTGGCGAAATTTGTGTAGTAACTTTTTTAACTCACGTGATCGCGCTAGAAAAGAATCGTTGTAAATGACGAAATTTCCTTGACGGTTGAAGAATCGTCAAAAGTGAGAGCTCTGTTTCTGAGAGTGTGCCAGTTTATGAATTCAGTTGCTTTCAAGAAACAGTGAAGCAAACATTCTGCTTCGCGTACTAAATTAACGAAGCAAAATGAAGTTCCCTAAAACTCTAATGGATTCGTTCTTTTCTGCGGAAGCGTCCAAATGTCAAATGTCCGTGGTCGTACCGTAATCGTAAGAGGTTACTTAGTAAGTGACCTCTTACTGGTTCCTGTGTGCGCCTATAGACGCACACGGGAATAATTCCTGAAGGGGGCACGAGGTAGTATCAAAAGTGGTTCTCCCTCGTAAAACGTTTCGTGATAGGGTTCTCATATGAGTTTTTATGTTTCTTTATTATCCCTTAAAGCTCATTTATTTATTTTAAAATGCAGAAAAATAAGTTATTACTTAAAGCAGGTTTGGGCAACCTTTGGAAAGTTGCGGGCCGTAGATAATCGCTAGTTGTAAAAAAAAAAAAAAGGAAATACGTATGTTTCATTTTATATGGTATTTATAAACTATTTAAAGTGAAATGATTAAGATTTATATGATAAAGCATATTCTTGTTTTATACAGGGACGAATTCTGCTCCACGCGTGCCCATAGGCCACTGATGGCGAACCCATGACCCACAGGTCAAACACTGACCCACGCAAGATTTTTAACTGACCTGCGATTGCTAGGCAACCATTTGTTGTTTACGAGGGTATATTTAGATTTTCTAATTTGGGTGGTTAATTTATATTCTATTTGTATTTTTTCAAGCACTGCATTGACACAAAATCAATTTAAATGCTGTCTATAACCTTCAGTTTGATCATTACAGTTCTAAAGTTACGCAAATGGCGACAAATGCGTTTGTAGTATTTGAAATAAATCAAAAATGCTTACAAAATATGAAATAAAATGTATAATTTAACTCTCATTTTGTTTGTAAAAACAAACCAACAAACCAAAGAAAATAACCATCTATGTGTCTATGTGCTGAAAGTAGAATCAGGGGTCATTGTTTTAAGCTTTTCAAGTCTCAGGCTAATCTTGAAATTAGGAAAAAGAACTACTTCAATTGGGTTGTAGGCAGTTGGAATAGTTTACCGGAAGCGACTGTTAATTGCAGTGGGGTAAAAACTTTTAAGAAAGCTCTTGATGTTCATTGGGGACTGCTAAATTGACTAGGACCAGCCTAGCTGGGCCTTGAGCCTGTTGCTGGTCGTCACATTTGTATTTGTATTTGTATTTAAAGCACTTTTATCAAATAAAATTTCACTCCTTGTTTATTCAAACACTTTTTACCATTTGCACCTAACACTTGAGAATTTTTTAGTTTTTAAGTCGTCAAACTACGTCCATTTTTACCAGTTAAGCCAATTCAATTTTAAAGATATTTAATTTAAAAAATACTCAGTTGAAATTTTAAAACTTAACTTTGGTGTAAATGGGCATTTGTGATCCACGAGCTAGTGCTGAAAAAAATATGAACAAATTTGACCCACGTCTCAAAAAGTTTCGCCATCCCTGCCATAGGCCAACGTGGTTTTTCAAGCAAAATTTTTGAAAAATGCATAAAAAGTGGAAATTTTTGCTCTAGGCAGCTAGCTGCCCAACTCTGCCTGTTGAGAAATTCGGCCTTTGCTCTTCTGTTTCTCTCATTTTCTTACAATGCAAAAGTTTTGACATTTAAAATTGCTGAAATACTGTTCTTATTCCTGATTTAAATTTCATGTGAAGCATTAATGGTTTGATGTGTTTTCCAAAATAGGAAATGATTTGAAAGGTTTAGTTGGTTTCACTAAAATTTGCGTACTAATAAGCTTTTATTATTATTATTATTATTATTTTTATCCATATGTTTTAATCTAAAGAGAAATTTCTTTCTTATGAAGGGTTTTCTTTTCTTTTTTCCTTATAGTTAAAAAAATAAGCAAGAACAAGTAAATCCTTATTTCTTTTGTACTTAATCTTGAAATCCGAATATAATGTAGCATGATTTTCTCTTCATCTGTAGTAGGAGAAGCAGGACAACTGCAAGAATAGTGTTATCGGGGATGATATTTTGCCAAAATATTAAATAGATTAGACGGTAGTTCAAATGAGGCCATTGCCAGGGAAATAAAAAGGACAGCGACATACAATTCTCCAATATTTATGAAATATGCAATTTGTAGTACATTCAGAACCGCATCGCTAATTTGTTATTTTATTATTACAGCGTCACACACAAAGTTGATTGAAGAAGCTATGGAAAATTATCACAAACTTACTTGTGTGAAATTTGTCAAGCAGACTAATGAAGAAAAGGCTCTCAAAATCTTTTCTGGACAAGGGTAGGTGAAAGAAATAGTGAAAGTTTTATTTCATTGTATTTAGTAGAATAAGACATTAAAACATATAAAAAAGTAGGAAAAACGACGTTGTACGTATTGCGTCAAAAAGCTGTATGGCTTAGTGACAATGAGCACGTCTAGTCGGTTCTAGTGAAATGTCAATACGATGTACCATGTACTGTCGTGTCTTGATGTCTTGTAAAGGAGGTTCATCGTCATTTGTTGCCGTCTTATTATTATTATTTTTTTTTTTTTTTGCTCTACGGTAGTAAACTACACACCATTGCGCCTAATGCTCTATGACAGCGAAGCGTCAAAAAGCCGCTCAATAAGCCATGCATCGTTTTTTATGAACGGAATCTTTAAAAAATAATTTTAAATCAACCTTTAATTTTCTTTAATGCTTGGCATATTATGGAATTTTTATAACTGTCAATAAAATCTACAGTTCAAAATAAAATTGTACAACTGGTTGAAACTGCTGCACATTCCTATTTAAAAAAAAAAAAAAAAAACAGAGTTACTGAATTTAAAAGCTTGATAATATCTATAAAATTATAACTATCAGTTGAATTATTTGAAAACATAATCAGATTTGGATATTGTGACAACGCATTCAGGACAATTTCGCAAAATTTTAACTTACGTCTGTAGGTTATTTGATCCCAAAATACTATCCTTTGTCACATGTCACGCTATGTTACATAAGCATATATGCTTGCAGTTCAGAAACAAAGCACTGCGTTAGATCACTTTTTAACCGACTTCACAAAAGAAGGAGGTTATACATTCATATTGTATGTATGTCGTTTTTTTTTTTTTTTTTCTTGTTTGTTTGTCTATTCATAACTTCTTACTGGATGAACCGATTTTCATGAATTTTTTTTTAATCGATCGAGGGTAATTTCCCATAGGTCCCATACCTTCGTTTGATAATATTCGATGATTAGAAAAAAAAGTTATGGCCTGAAATGTGGTCATGTTTTTGCTTTTTCATCCATAACTTTTGATTATGATTAAATGAACCGATTTTGATTATTTTTTCTTTGATCGATAGAGGGTCGTCTTAATCAAATATCACACACCAATTTGACTTTAGAAAAACCGTTATGGGTGAAAAATAAGTATTTTTTCATTTTAATTGGAAAGGTCGTTAGGCTTGATTTTTCTTTGCTGGGAAAATTGATAATAAACATGAAACTCATTGTTAAGAAAGAGTTTGTTGCCATTGATGAAATATTAAAAGCAATTACAACAAGAAATAGACTGAAGGCTTCTCTGAAGAAGAAATTTTAAATCCATTCAGTTTGCTTGCTCTAGTGACCCTTTAAAATCACTTCAAAACGAAATTTATCATACAAACGGTTAGTTTTTAGTGTCATTTCTTCAAAGAAGGTTTCCCCTTTGATATGTATGTTTCAAAAATAGAGTATTTATATAAAAATGTATTTACACTAAAAAGAATAAAATAAAATAATTTTTGGAAAAAAATAGAACCGACTTCAAACTATAAATTGCGCTAAAAAGTAAAAAATAAAATTTTTCTTTAAACAACTTCGAAACGACTTTTAAACATAATTTTTGAAGTCGGTGCAAAATTATGATGGATTTTGATGCATGATTCCTTTTGTAACTATGAACCAATTACAAATATAAATGGCGCAGAGTTTGCAACAGTTTCAATGTAAAATAACGCATGGAGTAATGATAATTAGACTGTCATAGTTATGCACCGACTTTAAAAATTATGTTTAAAAGTCGTATCGAAGTTGTTTAAAGAATAATTTTTTTTATACTTTTTAGCGCAATTTATAGTTTGAAGTCGGTTCCATTTTTTTCCAAAAATTATTTTATCTAATTTTATTTTCAAACTTTTAATAACATTTGTAACCATAATAATAATAATAATGATTTCATGTGTACTTAATTTCTATAAAATGAGGCTAGGGTTTGCAACACAATACATAGTTAGTACAGAACAGTAAAATGTATTAATTGTTCGAATTTTGAAGAAAGGACCACGCAATTGTATCTTAAAAGTAAATGCCTAAGAAATTTTCCTTTTAAGCTATTAACAAGAAGTAAATTTAAACCTTCATCAGCATCGGTGTTTACGATACAAAATGATCAAAGAAACTTTAAAATCAAGTGATGAAAATAAAAAAAAACACTAAAAATAATTACAGTTTGCTGATTTTAAATGTTTTTATAGAAACCAAAATGTGTAATGTCACACTTCTTGTTACCCCATCCCCTCTCCTTGTCACAAGCTGTAGCAATTTCTAGAACCCCCCTCCCCTTCCCCTCCTTGAAGAGTGACATCATTTATGAATGACCCCTTAGAGCTTCTCCATTTTTAAAGATTTCGTGATTCCATGAAATGTAACAAGCATTCGTGCCAACAGGTGCTGGGCAACATTGGGCTACCAGAGTTATTGGCCACAAGAAATGTCTTTGGGACCTGACTGTCTCTATGTTGGTACGATCATCCACGAAATTGGACACACACTAGGGTTCAACCACGAGCAAACTCGGTCTGACAGAGACACGTATGTCAAAATCTACTGGGATAACATCGAACATGGTAAGTGCTTTCATTCTTTGGTTAAAGTATACTTATTGGTGTTCCTTGGCGAAATTGGCGATTTTTGTTTGGCGCCATCCCTGTTCGCGCGGACACAAATAATATAATAAACAACATCGCCAGCTTTGCGATCAACCGCGATCACGACTTGGCGAGAATCAAGGGGTACCCTCAATTTAAATTGCAGTTATGCAGTTCAAATATTAAAGTTTGCTTTTTAAGTGAAGTAAATATAATGCCTTATTCTTCTTTCCATGCAAACCCTCTAAGCAACTTTTTCGCTCCACAAAATTTCCTCCTATTGTTCTGCAGTAGTGTCGCTTGAAGAGTGGTCCAACTTTTTCTTGAACAGCTGCTTGAGTTTTGTTTACACCAACAAGTCATATTCACTATAGTTGCTTCATTACCCAGAATGTGTCACACTAAAAAGGGGTTGGCATCAAAACCGATTAAATTTTTATTAGTCATCCCCCAAAAATGCACGCAATTTTTGCTTTTTAAATTCACATCAATAGATTGAAAAGAAATCATTTGGCTTGGATGCTCTGGGCTAAATTAAATTCCTAGTGCAATTTCGCATCAACAGCGTCCAGGGGCTCGCCCTTTCAGGTGGAGAAAGCGGACGTCAAAATTCTCATGCGGCGATGGTACCACACTCACTGTGGTGCCGCTGAAAGAGATGGTACCAATCTCTCGGGAACGCACTAGGTCTGAAACTGGCAGAAGCCAACAGCAGCCCATTAGAAATAAATTAAAAAGAGCTACACTGCGAAACGAACATATTCCTCAACTTCTTTGACCAAAAACTACACTACTACTATGCCTTGCATTCGAAAATGATTATGCAATTTATCAATTATTATGTTTCCAATGCTTGTAAGTCAATTTTAGGATTTTAATGTTTTCAAATTTAATGTTTTTTGAAAATATATCGCCAATGGGTGATATGGCTCAGCTAATTTTTGCATAGGTGACGGTGCTTCTGCACTCGTTATTGTGTTTAACCCATGGAGGTAGTATCGAGGGGAGATGACACGGCGGCTAACATCAGAGGGATGGGGGTTACCATTTCCTGCCATGTGTCGCTCTTTCGCATCGGCACAAACAAACCGTGTGCGTAATGCTTTTCTACGAGAATTTTTCAAATTTTCATTGCCTATATCTTATTCCGATTTCATGCAATCTTCCAAATAACGTGAAAAACAATTACACCATACTATTGGCAAGTTCTCATTTAAAAACGGTTAACATTAGGTGCAATTTTATTATAGAAAATGCTGGTTTTTGTAACGCATTTTTCGATGCTCTGAGCGCTTGCCCTTCGATAATTTTGCCGGTTTTCTCATGTATTGTATTAATATTAAATTTATTTTATACATTCTTATTCAGAGTTTGCGCTTCCATGTCTTCTCAAGCAAAAAAGTTTTTTTAAAAAGTTTTAATAAAGATCTTGAATGCTTTATTAATATATGTACACACACACACACACACATATATATATATATATACAATACATATATATATTATTTATTTATTTAAATGTACATTTGATCTGATATTTATGGTTATATAAGCTATGATATCGCGTTGTAATAGAAAGCTCATTAATGTAAATATTTCAAACAGGACATTTAATTGTTGCGTAACATTTTATTTAAAATAAAGTACATTGTATTTCAAGAAATAAGTAGTTTAAAAAAATATTTGCAGAATTATGCATAAAAACTAGCGTCTATAATTCAAAGTATAATTTTAGGAATATCATTTTAAAAAGATAAAATTAAAATTGATATTTTTTAATGAAATAATAATTTCTTTATTTCTGTTCAAAAACACTGAAATGATATAAATAATGACAAGCATTTGCTTAGTGATGTGACAAATAATTCTTGGAATTAAAAATTAAATTAATCTATTGGTACAAAAATTAATATTCATAACAATAAAAAGAGTTTCACACGGGGAGTAAGATCTTTAAAAAATTTCATTACAAAGAAAAATGCTGATCAGTGATTTAAATTTCTGAATGACTGAACACAAATGGGTATGCTCACTAAATTTGAAGCATTTACTGGAAAACGAGGAACTGTGATGCATAAATTTTGGGGAGTTAGTGTATAGGAATGTAAATTTTAGCATCATTGAAACCCAATGTTGATGAGGGAGAAAGACCCCCCCCCCCCTATTTTTTGTATTCAGCGTCAAATTTTAAGACAGTAATATGTAGATATTAAATAACAAGATTTCTTAGGGAAAATCCCACTAAGAAAAAAATGCTGGTTGTACTACTAATTAAAACAATCAATCTCAGTGACAAAGAGCATATGAAATTAGAAAGGCAGATAGAAAGGAGACTGCGTTATATTTACCAGAGCCGGGTATCGGGGGGGGGGGGGCACCCGGGTCCTTGCCCCGGGCGGCACTTCTGGGCAGCAAATTCATTTGTGATGCAAAAAAAAAAAAGGAAGAAGAAAGAAAAGACAATAAAATAAAAAGAAAAATATATTTAATCAAGAAAATTTAACTTTTGGAAAGAGAAAATTAAAATCCTAGTTCGTCGCTCCGATTTGATCATTGATCGGCTATTTTGCTAACGGTTAAAACCGATTAATAGAATTATTTATTTGTATAAACTATGGAAACTAAAATTGAGTTATACTGAATATGTTGCGTTGTTGATTAGTCGACAGGCTAATTTAAAAAATATATTAAATTTAAAAAGTAAAGGTTTTTTCCTCTTCTGATAATGAAATATAAATCATGCTATGCTAACAATATATTAATAGTTTTTCATTTACAAACTTTCAAAGCATCCTTTTGGGAAGGGGCGGAGGGGGGGGGAGAGCTTGTGATAGTGAAATATAAATCATGTCATGCTCAAACAATACAGAAGTTCTTCTTTTGCAAATTTTCAAAGCATTCCTTTGGGAACAGGGGGGGGGGGAGGAAGCTTGAGTCATTTGAGAAGGTAGACATGGCTCTTTGATACGGGCGTTAGTTGGGGGGGGGGGGGGGGGTCTTTCTCCTGCATTTAAAAAAAATGCTAATTTTGTTCTGCATTATGATTATTTTCGTGAGTAAAAGAGTTTTTAAAAGTTTTTGTATGCCTTTTTTTCCCCTAATATATTTTTGCCGTCCCAAATGCGCCTTTAAGGCCTCAAGATGCACCAGTTTGCATATAAATTTTCCCGAGAGAGAAACCCCTTGCCAGTCAGAATTTCATATCTCCAGTTAAGGGGGCCTTTCATATATGGCTCTACCCCCTCCCAATGTTGAGCTGAAAGGACCATACCTGGGAACATTAACGAAAGTTTCATGGATTTATCATTGGCCCCCCCAAATAAAAAATCCTTAAAAAAAGGCCAGTACATAGAGGCGATGTGAAATATGACCAATAATTAGATGAAGGGGGGCAGCATATTTAAGTTTGGCCCCGCCGCGGAAAACTCCGGCACTGATATTCTATCATATGTAGAGTTAGCATTACAGACAATCTTATACTTTTTCACAACATTAACGGACATTACTATTCATATTCCAATTAATATACATACATATATTTTTTACTTTTTAAATATGATTTACTTATCTAATTTCATTAAAATTGTAAAAATGTTTTCCACATAATCCAAGAGATACGGTTTATAGAAGCATTACCCCTTTTACAAAATGCAAGGCGAGTATCCCCAGGAAGTATATATTCCTTCTATATTAAGTTAAAATAATGATCCACAGTAGTTTTTCCAAACATTTCATTGCGTACTGCTATATGTACAGAAGTAATTTCCAATGAGTGGCAGCTCTGGAAAAGTTTAAACGAAATGAATTGGTTGATTTCAAATTTGGAAAAACAGTCAGGGGATATGTCTCGGAAATGCAACTATAGCATTATAAAAACAACAGACATAAAAAGACAACAGAATCAATAAAAGCTACGAGAACGAGCACGAAAATAACGGTCAGTTCAGCAGAAGCTTTGGTCTCCGATCGGCACTTGCATCGGCCCTGCCACGCCCCCCTATCGGCACAAACAGAGCTCGGTAGGGTTGCTATTTGGCAGGACGTCACGTGGTACGATGTCATCTCCCCTAGATAATAGCTCCATGGTTTAACCCATGGAGCTGTTAATCACAGATAGTAGTGCAGACACCAACAGCGGAAATGAAAATTTAGTAATTCGAAAAGACTTTTAGGTTTTTAAAATGATGTACAAAAGTTTTAAGAAAACTAACACACGTGAATACACAATTCCTGAACTATATATCAATGTTTTTATGCCAAAGCAGCACAAGGACTTTCATTCAACTCATACTATTAGTTCACACTCTCTATATCTTTGTTCAAATCTTGCAATTCAATTTTCAGCCACTTTCAGATGTCCAAATTCTTTGAAATTTTATACACTTATCAAGAGCCGATGACAAGGCAACTTGGCAGTCTGCTTTTAATAAAATGTTTCCTCCTTTATTCCAATTTTAAGCAAAAATTTCACACAAGTTTCCAATATGGGGGTGAAAAACCCATTGCACATATTAGCATTATATATCAATGGAAAGCAGGGCTGGGTTTTTGCCGGCAGAAAATGGTTTCTGCCGTGCCGGTGGCAGAAAGGGGTTATAACCGGTTTTAACTGGCAGAAACTGGCAATAACTGGCACAAACACATTTTGTGACATTATCTGAGAATTTTTTAGTAGTATTAAATTCCCTAAGTACATTTTATTCAGAATAAATAACAAATAAAATATATTGTGGATAGTTTTAATTAAAAAATAAATTTGTATTAGAAAAATGAATAGTGCCATCTTTAAAAACGAATACTGGTAAAAATTAAGATTTTTTTAATTTAGTAACTTTTGTATCCACAATAATGACCTTGCCAGCAAAGAAATGCTGGTCTTGAAAGAATATTTTAAAGCTTTTCTTTCATTCAGAACAAATTAAGAAACAGTCTGGGTTCAGCAAGGGTAGCAAAATTAGTCGTATGCTATGAAATGCTCTGTGTAAAAAGTAATAGTATAATTGAGTTTGAGTGGTAATTTTGAAAAATAATTGTAAGAGATATCTCATTTAAAAAGATTTCTCTGATATTTTTTGTGCTTCTATTATTTACTGGTATATTTTCTCAAGAACCATTTCTATTTGTATATAATAGATAATCTTAAAGTTATTGCCATTGCATTGTATTATTTTTTAAAAAATACTCTGAAAAATGATTTGCTAAAATATCATAGAATTTATTGTAATTTTTTTACCTTTAAATAGAAATTCAACTGTAAACAATAATATTAATAGTTAAACTTGTACAGCATCAGATTACCATTATGATTTTTTTTCAAGTGAAAAAAAAAATTAGTGTTATATGAACAAAGTATATTTATATGATCACTTTGAAACTTTTTGCTACTTTGAATAACATTTATTATCGCTAGTTTTAATTTTTAACCTAATTGTTTACATATCAAATACATGTGTGAATTATGAATCGCATATTAAAGTTCTTATTAGTATTATTTTTTAGTTTTTGCCACTTACTGGCAGAAACTAGTTTCTGACATGCCGGTTTAAGCCGGTTATAACCACTGGTTTTAACCACCCCGGCAGAAACTTGCCAGCCCTGATGGAAAGCTCGTATTTTTCTTCACACGATGAAACTATTTCGAAGTTTTTAAGTTAATTGGAACACGAGCTACAAATTTTTTAGTTAGATTCTTAAGGTTTTTCTTAACCCAAACAATCATTCAACACTCTCTCAACTCCAAAGCTTGACAGCTGTATGAATAAAATTGTCTTTGGCACTCGTGGGGTATTTTTCTAAGGCTTTCCTCAGTCTGATGCCTGGACTGATTGCTTTTTACTCTCCTGTACGAAGTATTGTATTCGCGAAAGATTTTCCACTCAAATATCAAACGAATTTCCATTTTAATCAACCATGAATGCTTGACTTTTACATGCAGTATCTGTACGAGGTCTAGTTTTGCACCTCTTTTCCTAATTGCGATCTTTTTTTTTCTTTTTCCTCCCAAGCGACAATATTTTTTGCTGAAAATAAGGTAAAATCGACTTTTGTAATCCTTTCATTTAGATGACACGTTTTTGACGTAAGTAGGAATCGACTTAAAAAAAATATATTACTTGTTTTAAAACAGTTAAAACACGAACTTACTTCATAAAATATTTTGGGCGACAAATTTGTTGCCCTTGAAATGTGATTTTGGGAACATTCATTTTTTAGAAAACTTGGTGGATATTTTTGTTTTGTCTCCACGATGTTGTGAGCTCTACGCGTAAATATTCCCATTAACAAATCTCATCTCGTTTCAGGAATGGCAAGTCAATTCACCAAGTCAAAACCTGAAGACGAGGTCACCTACAACAGTTTTGACTACGACTCCATCATGATTTACGGCGACTACGCTTTCTCCAAAGACTGGGGTAACCTGAAGACCATGGAAGCAACGAACGGACAGAAGCTGTTGGATCCCTATGACAAAAGCACGATGACAGCCAGCGATGCTGTCAGAGTGAACAAGATGTACAATTGCAACATGTAAAAACTGTTTTATACTTGTCGTGGAAATGTGAATAAAATCGATTTGTATTTTTATTCGGATCCAATGATTTTTTACAGCAATTTTCGTAAGATTCAAATAGGGAAGACTGTTCTACCAGAAAATACTTTAATTTTTTCTCCGATATAGCTTCAAAAGCTATCTAGAAGAGGGATTTTTTGCACTGGGGAAGGAAACATGTAATTTGGCAGCTGTGCTGCATTAGGGACCGTTCATAAATAATGTCACGCTTTTCCCCCATATATTTGATCCCTTCGCTCCTTATCACAAAATGTCACACTTCAACAAAGCCCCCTCCCCCCTTTGTCACATGTCATGCTTTGTTGCATAAGCATGATGTCACACTTCTTCTTACCCCCTCCCCTTGTCCCAATTTCCCGAACCCCTCGAAGCGAGACATCATTTATGAATGATCCCTTAACAGAATACTGAAGAATGTCTATCCTGCATTTGTTATTCAATTAAAACAAAAACGTTTCGTGACACAAATCTAACAACCATTAGCAATGCACTATTACCACAATTGTACTCATTTGATCACAACTGTGCAACAAATTTGAAAATTTTTTTTGTCCTTTAGATGAGACTATGTGATTCTATATAAACAAAAGGTGCTTGATTCAAATATCCTTACCAAAATAGTCCATCACGTACCGTTTTTCTGGAGACCCACTTCCCATATTTATACAATTTGGCTATAGAGGATTGTAACTGATGTTTACTTATTGAAACACAAACACTAAAATGATTTTTTGGGGCCGTTTCATCTTGTAGGCATCTGTTGGTGTGCCCTGATAACAGATTAGCAATATTCAGTTCCTTACTTCCATTCCATCGACCGCTGAAACGCTTTTCAAGCACAGAGATGTCCTGATGAAACCTTTCCCCATGCTCATCCCTAATTGCGCCAAGGTTTTAAAGAAATAAGCCTATATGGAAGTGCAAAAAGTGTAGTTTTAATGACATATGGCAACCTAATAATACAACAGCGTTTTATCATGTCGCCTACAAGATGTTCGTAGTTTTCAGCTTTCTCATTTCCAAGGAAACGTGAGCACACTGATTTAAAGGCCAGCCAGGCGGATTTTTCGGCTTCTGTTTGTTTGTTTTCATAGTTTTCATTATGAAAGTACTGGCTTAAGTTGTGTTCCAGTAAAAATCCTTTCTTTTACTTTTGCCTCACTTAAATTTTTGAATTGTTCCTGAGATGCAAGAAAGTCACTCCTTCTCTGTCCAGAGCGTTAACAAATATTTCGATAAACCAAGTTTAATGAGCAATCGTGGAAAAAAAAGCACATTGTAGATTTACAAGTGGCTCATTTGATATGTTTTTGCCACTCAATAATTTAAAAATTTCCTTTGTGTTTGCAGAATATGCTACAGGAATGAATAAGAAAAAAAAATCTTAGATGGAGGAGCACTGATAAACAAGCGCTACTCTACTGAATTGGGGTCATGTCCTAATGCTTGAAATAGTATATTCATATCACAGAAGCTCAGGGCCGGCCCTAGGGCAAGGCGAGCAAGGCAGCCGCCTTGGGCCTCGCGCTTTCAGGGGCCTCGCGCTTAGGCAAGTCTTGATTGTGTTGCTGTATATTTTTTTTAATTTTGAAATTTGGTCAATATAAAAACTATCAAGTAGTTGACCGGCCGAACAGGGCTGTTTTTTTCGGGGCCTCAATGGCTGAGCGGTCTAATCGACTGGTTCCGGTACCAGCGCGCAGTGAAGAGGCGTCGGTTCGATTCCGACTTTCCCCTGAGTGTATTTCCTTCTTTGTATAGTAAATCTGTTGTACTGTCTTGTTCTATCTGTCATATTAGACGAGAGTTTGAGGCACATCCTTGAGAATAGCAAATAAACTCAAATATTTATGTGACTTGAAATGGTCGTTAAGAAACAAACAAACAGACTGTTTTCTTTCAAAACCGAATGTTGTTTTCGTCGTAAAAGACGAACCTTTCGAAAAACTACAAGGGGGAGGGCGAGGTGATAACGTGTTTGTATGAGTATGCAGGGTTCGCGCTACGGCGCGCGATTCCCGCAATACTTTTTGAAATCCCACTCAAAAAAAAAAAAAAATTGTTTGCGCTTAAATTTTTAAAATCCCACTTAAAATTTTGCTCAAGGTGGGAAATCCCACCTTGTATTTCCCCAGTGTGAACCCTGAGTATGGGACAAAGCAGAAAGAAACGATGGTCGAAAGAGGAATGTGGATGCACAAGAATCTATGCGAATACATTTTTTCAACGTAATTGTTGATATGACAATATCTTCAATGGAAGTGCGATTTCAAGAACTTATGTCGCATAATGAAAAATTTGGATTCCTGCTCAATTTTTTTTGAAACCTCAAAAGAAAAAGTAAAAATGCAAAGTAGGTTTAGAAAAACATCTCACTTTAAAAATAAATAGAGACATTGATGGAATGATGCTTGCTGAGGAATTGGAAATACTTAAACCAGTTATCCCTAAATGGGAGATGCAATGAAAATGCTAGAATACTCATGCAAATTTAATAGACCTGAAAATTTTCCTAACACATATGTTGCATTAAGAATTTTGCATACTATACTTGTCACAGTTGCATCCGGGGATAAGGCCGTGATAAGCCTAGTGGTTAGAGCGTTGGATTTCCACCTGGAACCTGGAAGGTCGCGCGTTCGGCACCCGCTGAAGACCACCCATGTACACTTGGCGTTGCAACGCTTTTAAAACGCCTGGTTTATCCCCGAAAATAAAACGGGTTTTTTCATGGGAATTTAAAGCAAAATCAGAAATGTTGAAAATTCCCGAAAACTGGAAATATTCGTTTTTTTTTTTTCTGAAATAATAATTTTAATAAATCTTCTACATATTTTGAGCTTACATTGGTAACTAAACGTAGTGTTTCACATAAAAAATTACTCTTCAAACGTGTTGGTAAAGTTGCAATAAAATACTATGAATGAAACAAATAAGTTATGTATATATGCTTATTTCTTATAGTAATTTGAAATCTATAAGTGAAGAAGAAAAACGATTTTGAAGGTTAATCTTATTTTCTGCATAAGTAAACAAATCAATTACATTTTAAGAACAACAATATACTGCAACTAAAAAAGCTTATTGAATTTACAAATTAATTTTATAAATTATAGGTGTGATATAAAAGTGTTTGACGCTAGATCACATTTCTAGAATAGAAATAATATAACGTTGCAATGTTATATGCTCTGTAACAATAGTTGAATACTGAAAACATTTTTATATTGAGTAAATAATTTATGTTCATTTGAAGAAAGCTTAAGTTTGTTTTTTCCCCTCAAAGTTCCCAATGTTCCCAAATTTCCCAGTTTCTTCCCGAAAATTCCCGGGTTTTTTCCCTCACTTGAAAATTTCCGGGTTTTTTGCATCTCCATGTACACTTGGGGATACGTGCATGTGAAATTCGTGGTCCCCACTACCTCGCCCCGTGCGCAAGCAATCCTAAGGCCACGGCTAACAGGTAGGGGTCTGGTGGTGAAAAGTTGCATCCGGGGAAAGAAGTTTCTCAAAGCTGAAGTTAATAAAAACATTTTTGCTCGCAACAATGACTGAGGATAGACTCGGCAATTTGGCTATAATAAGCATTGAAAACGAGATTGCCAGACTAATTGGATTACAGCGAACTAATATCGGAATTTGCATTGCTTAAGGCACGTAAAACTCTTTAATTTGTGGACATTCATAAATTTAAAAAATCTTTATATATACAAAAGGAATGTTAAAGTAAAAATATTTTTGCTGAAACATAAAACGTCTAATATTTTTCAACATTTCTTTGTTCATTGTTTTTCCATATTTTATTTATCTGTTTTTATTGTTATTTATTCTCGTAATTCTATTCTTCTTCCATTAATACATGTGCATTAGATAAATATTTTCTGAAATAATTGAAATAGTAATACTTCTGTGTTGGATACGCATGAGTTTCCAAACTCATGCGTAAATTTTCATGAAGAAGCTGAAAAAGATGGGTAGGGGGGCCTCGCGGACCCGATTTTGCCTTGGGCCTCGCAAATTCTAGGGTCGGGCCTGAGAAGCATAAGATTTTTTCTTTCTCCGTGAAATAGTCTACAAAATGCCTTTGTAGTCTTGTAAAAGACTCGCAACTGCGAGAAGTAGATAGAGCTTTTGCTGCCAAAAATGTCGCTAAAGTAACCCACTTAGTTAAAAAGGTCTCTAGAATGGCAACGATCTCACTGTCGATGAGAAAGATATAATTTATAATAAATTAAATCGATAAATTATGAAAAGATGCACATTTTTCCAGAAAATACGTGCAAAGCTAAAATGTGGAATTTTGAGAAAATGGTACGTGATAGGCAAAAAATAATTGCAGATTCGTAATTTTCAGCCGAAAGTACATAAGAAACAGACATTTTCATCCAAAGGACATTTTTCGTGGTTTCACAGTGTCTTTTGAACATATCGTACCTCCAGTGCAAAAGGAGCACTCAAGAAAAGTGAAAGCACCGAATTTGCCCCTGAGAAAGGTAATACATGAAATTCAAAAATTCCAATGAGTGT
Source organism: Octonoba sinensis (assembly GCA_038502835.1). Lineage (NCBI taxonomy): Eukaryota > Metazoa > Arthropoda > Arachnida > Araneae > Uloboridae > Octonoba > Octonoba sinensis. The sequence goes on along the minus strand of CM076605.1, from coordinate 81,704,178 downwards.
TTTTTTTATTACAATTTCAAGGTTTGTTTCGACAATAAAAAAGTAGAAAAAATTGAACTCGTTTCCCCATTTTTTTTATTATTCTGACGTTGATAAAAAAACTGCTTCAAGTAGAATTTGTGTGGAAACTCTAGAATAGGGGTCTTCAACCCGTGGCCCTCCGAGGATATTTTAGTGGCTTGCCAAGCCTTTGCAATAAGTTAAAAACGAAAATATTAATAAAAGAATAAATAAATAAATACAATGAAAAGGAAAAGAAAATGGCCGATTGCTGCAACACAAATTTTTTTTAAAAAAGACACTTCACACTCTAGGGGGAAAACAGTATGGAGAGAAAAACTTACATATATGTCTTGTTTAAAAACTGACTCGTCGTTTATAGGAGGGACTCATTAGGGCGTCATTAGGAGGTAGGAGGACTTTGAGAATATCACATTAATTCATAGCTGCGCATGTATTTTGTTGGTTCTTCAGCGCTGGGATACCACCATATATCCCCTCCTCCCGAAATAGAAACCTTTGAGTCATTGTAGGAAATTCATCAGCCGTTCGAAAAAGGTTAATGCAATGTATCAGGAGACAATGCCCTTTACTTCCGCCCCCCTCCTCTCCACCGACTTCGAAAATTCAAAATGACTGTCTTGTTCAAAAATGTGGAGGGCGGGAAAGGAAGAAATGGAGGTTTATTTCTCCAGCCAGTGTTGTCCAGGTTTCAATAATGAAAACCGCACATCCAGCAACAAAAACCAGTCCCAAAATGATCCAATAAATTTTATGACCCTTACCACCCCCGCCCCCCAGGAAAATGTTATTAATTTGGATACCTAAAATTTGGTTGAAAAAAAAAATAATAAAAAAAACCACATCTCCAGTTTAGGAGGGACTTTTCATATGGCTCTATTACCCTAATGTAGAGCTGAAAGGGCCATACCGTGAAAACATTAACGATAGTTTTATGAGTTTATCAATGGCCCACAAAAAAAACTGAAAAATAGCCAGCGCATAAAAGTTTTAAATATGAACAAAAATTGGATGAAAGGGGTGGGCGGAAGGCATTTTTAAGTTTCGCCCCGCCACGGAAAACCCCAAGATCCTGTTTTGGAGGAGAGACCCCTAACAGTTGTTTTTTTTTTTTTTTTCATTTCTTGGTGTATAATTTTTTGGAAAATTTTGTGTGAAGTTCAAAATTATTTTTAACTGAGAACTAACCGCCTATGATGTGGCCCGCCGATCTTCTCGACCTAACGGATGTGGCCCTCGGACGTAAAAGGTTGAAGACCCCTACTCTTCCAGAACAAATAGCACATGGGTTATTGCGCGGAATCTTATTTCTTTTAAGGAGGATTAAGTTAAGCATTAAGATTAAGCTATTGTTAAATGAAGATTTTGGTGAGAATGTGAGTGGGAATTCCAATAATTCATTGTTCTAAAAATAAGTCAACGAGTTTTACTAAACTTAATTGTTAATTGTGGGGCTTTCATGCTATTTAACATGTATGGGTTTGTCAATATTATTACTTTAACGGTAAGTTTGATAGTAAAAAATATCAATGGAAATTTTCCTGTAGTGGAATTAACTAACCTTACAGTATTTTTTATGATTTATTATAATAATTTAACGTGCAACTTTTAGGTGTTATTATTACTGTATATTAACGTGTAACATTTACTGTATAGTTTTCAGCTGTCTGAAACTGTAGAAACCCGAAATCGTAAAATAACATGCATAAAATGCATGTAATGTAAAACGATTTAAAACTTCCCATATTTTACAGAACTAATTTTCTGCTCGAAACTAAGCTGTTTAAATTCAAGCAAATTCAATTTTGAATACAAAAGAAAAAAAAAACATTTTATTTACAAAACGTAACAAAAAAGTTCATTGAAACAGTTCAATTCAAATTTTACATCATTGAGCAAAATAAAGACCATAAAACATGATCATTTGCAGAAATCTTGGATAGCTTCAATTCAAGAACATAATAATAATAATGTAAACATGTTTTCTTGCCTTAAAAGTAAACTTCCTTTTTGTGATTAATTTATATAAATTGAAAGTAGGGTTTTGGACATGGGGAAACGTGTGTCTGTCGGTCTGTCAGTCTGTCCCCCCAAATAACTTTTGAACGAATTGTCTGATTAGAAAAATTCTTTTTGCATTCAAAAGATCTCAGCGAGAACATCTCATTTCTATATTTTACTTTTTGATTTGAACAATTTTTTGTTCAATTTTGAACAGTTCAAAAATTTTTAACATTAGCGCCTATGGGCAAAAGTGAAGCTAATTATGTAAACTGTGGGCACAAGATTCAAGTTCCAATGAGCAAGCTTATTGGAAGAAGCTCTCGGCATGAAATATTAATTTAAACAGTTCAAAAAAAAAAAAAAAAAAAATTAGCATCATTTTCCCATTATCTCGGCGCAGGCGATAAATTCACCTATAATGATGCAGCCAACGCCAAACGGAATATCGCCACTGGCAACCTATGTTGTCGCCAAAAAGTCTGCTTGGCGAGATTTGCGCCGTGATAATGAAAAGGTACCAAATTAACATTAGCGCCTACGGGAAATTTCAATCACATATAATTCCTGATCTAGCCGACGGATTTGCTTGCAACTAACTTTATCGGAAAGATATTACGCTGTTGAACATGTACGAAGTTCAACAAGAACTGAACGAGTCTATTTTCCTATGAATTTTTTTGATCGGGAATTTTAAGGATATTGCTCAATGAATAAATGAATGAACGAATGTGAGTGAAAGAATGAACAAATGAATACATGAAAGAGTAAAATAATGAATGAATGAATGAATAAATGAAAGAATGAACGAATGAAAGAATGAAAGAGTAAAATAATGAATGAATGAATGAATAAACAAATGACTGAATAAATGAAAGAATGAATGAGCGAGTGAATGAATAATATGTATTATCCGTTGAAAAATGTATATTTGAAGTAATTAAGAACAAAAGCTAAATGAGAAAGAGATAGCTAGATTCTAAATTTGAATTTGGTGTATACGGGAAAGTAGGCTCGTACAGTTCTAGACAGAACTTCTTGTTTAATTATTAAATTTCATGAATTTATTTTACATGCTATATTACAAAATAGTCATCTCATAAACGTAACTAAGCAGTTTAAATGTTTGGTTACTGAAATTTATTTAAACTAGGTCAATCACTTGTTTCGTACACTTCAGTGGAAATTAACGTATGGTGCGATTGTTTATAGAACACTAGAAGTCAAGTATTGACTTAAGATATAAAAGAGCAGAAAAGAGAGGAAAAAGAAAAAAAAACTTCTCGAACTTTTTCTAAGTTTTTTCTGGAATCCCACAGCATGAGAAGTGAACATCACAGATGTCCTATTCAAGGTGTGGGAAGCACTGATAAAGAATTGATCTTTATAAGCGAGCCGTTCTATGAGTCAATTGTTTGTATTCAACATGGAGATGTGTCTGGTATTCCTGCTTCTTGTAGCCGCTGTTGCAGCTGCACCCGCGTCACAACATGGGGGCCCAGTAACCCCAGCTGAAAGAGGTACCTATAATTTTATATTAGAACTTATTATAGAAGTTACAGTTGAACCTCGATTTAACGAATGGATTGGGACCAACAAATCCGTTCATTAAATCGAAGCAATTCGTTAAATCCAGTACCAATTTTTGTAAAGAGTATGGTATAAAAAGATCAATGCAAAATACCCTTAGATATACATATATGAAAAAAAAAAGAATGATACTGTTTACTACGAGCTTAAAAACTTTAAGTTGAACGTTAGGAAATTAACTTGAAAATGATCTTAATTCTTTAATGCTTATCGAAAGACTGTCTTCTGAATCCACCAGAAATGAGAGAAAAAGTTGTATTGCACACTTGGATTAAGGTGTAAAGCATTCAAAATTTTATGTTGTTGTTGTTGTCGCGTCTATGGATAGAAGATTTGGAATGTCAAATGGGGCCATGTACGGTCCACACAGTCTCAGCTATGCGAAGGCAATTGTCCGAATAAAGATCCTCGTAGGGAGAGTCACTAATTTGTTAAATTCTCGCCAAGATGGCCGGGCAAGAGAAGACGTGTTCGGGACTTAGTTCCGTGTCACAGTTTTTGCAGCTGGGGTATGCTCTTGTTCCATCCGGCTGAATTTTCATTCCCCTAAGGTGTCCAGTTCTCAGTCTTATTAGGGTTTTTGCAAGGCAAGTGATCTGCTTCTTGTTCATTCGCAGATCTGATGTTTCAATTTTATGGTCTTGTCCTTGAGTTTTGATTTTGCCACTGCATTTATGTCATTGAGGGTGACAAGGAGAAGTTTTCCTTCATTGAGGTCTCTCGCTTCCTTAGCCAGTACATCGGCTGCCTCATTCCCCTGTATACCCACGTGTGCAGGTATACATTGTAAAGTACATTGCTTGCCCATATCATGAAGTTTCTCCAGAACTCTGTGCATGTTGATTATTTGCTTGGTGTAGCCCTTTTGAATTGCCTGGAGGGAAGCTTTACGATCGTTAAAGATTTTATTACTCCTCTAGTTCTCTCAGTTTCCTGGAAACAGGAATGTATATGTAGGGCTTCTTGGATGGCAAGAAGTTCACATGCGTAAAAAATTCAAAGTTTTGTTTTAAATACGATTTTTTTTTTTTTTTGCAGCGATTGTTGTTCGTTGTTAAATCAAAGCTACAAATTCGTTAAATGAGAGTGTTTTAGCACCATTTTTCTATAAATAATATAGACAAAATATTCGTTTAATCGGAGTACGTTAAATCGAGGTTCGACTATATTCGTGTTTATAGGCTTGACTTGAAAAGAATTTTAGGGCAGCGTGCCCTATTCATGTGGTAAAAATTGGTGGTAACAATAATTCCTTTTGCCAGAAAACCATTAATAGTATGAGTCCAATTAAGGTAAAGGAATTATAAAGTGAGATTTCTTTCAAAATTATAAGAAAATAATTGCAGTTTCCATAAAGAAATATATATATATATATATATATATATACATTTACGAATAAATTTTTTGGAATTAAGTTGACTAGATTTATTACCAACATTGCTTAGTTTCTAGTTTTTTATCAATTAAAATATTTTGATTAAACTTTTTTTGCGTATTTGCTCATTGGTCTTTTACGTCAATAATTCTAGTTTTAAACATTTTTTAAGAATTAGATTTCTAACTATTTCAATTAATTTTAACATCGTTTGCGTGAAACACTTCATTCTGTTTATTTTTTCACACAGACGGCTGAAATGGAAGTCTTCGAGAACGATTTTTGTTTGATATTTTCTTTTTTTTTGTGCGTGGGAAATGACTTTGGTTTCCATAAATTTTTTCAACAGAATTTGAGGAAATAAAACTTCATTTCTTTTGTGACATAAATGTCTTAATGAGAAAATAAATAAATAATAATAACATTAAAAGAATTATTAAATGGAAGACAATTATCCGCCGATTTGACCGGATTATTGAATCGTGCTAATGTTTCTGCTATGTTGATAAATTTTCTGAAATGAGATTTGCATGCTTTTTTTTACTTTAGAAAACACATTCTTTTTAAATCAACACAATTTAAATAATATTAGAGCATTTTTAGTACCAGTATATTAGAAAAATCTTTCAATTATATGAGAATTTCATGTCTGATTTATGCTTTAGTAGACCACAGCTACTAAGCATACCGCAAAATGTGACAAATGGCTCTATATGTACACTTTCTTGATATTTTTTAGTTACCGAAGAACAGCTTAAATGGAAATAATTAAAATAGTTGTAATACCAATAATAAACAACGACATAATAAATAACCTCAAATGGAAAAAAAAACTCTTTTGTCAGTAGCAGTAAATATTGTAATCTATTAAACTGCATATTTTTTTTTAAAAACATTTTGCCCATAACATTTTTTTTAATGAAAAAATTGTGTAATTTTTGCGAAATATTATGGAATTGCAATTAATTGCACTCTTCATTCTATTCAAACAGAAAGAGCTCGTCTAGCTTTGCAAAACAACGACCTCTACCAGGGAGACATAAAAGGCTTTGATCCTTCAGTAAGTATTCTCAAAAACAACATTAGCATTTAATTACGCCCGAAATCAATTTTTTTCGATACTATTCTGGAAAGACGGAATTTGTCTTTTAAGTAAATGATGTTTTTTTTTTATCTATTACGCTCAAGAACTACCGGACATATATCAAATTCCAATATAGATATTAAATTTTAAATAATAGATAAATAGTAAATTCTTAATAATAGATAGATATTAAATTCTTAATAATAGATAGATATTAAATGCTGATTTGATGGTTTCAGTTTAGGGACCGTTCATAAATGAAATCACACCTTTTTTTCAATATATTTGATTCCCTCTCCCCATTGTTACAAAATGTCACACTTCAACATACCCCTATCCCTATTTGTCACATGTTACGCTATTTTATATAAGCATATGTACTTGCAGTGTCGCAGTTCAGAAACAGCACTTACATTATAGATCACATTAACTTCTAATTGTATTTTTGAACTTTTAACGTCATTTGTAAGCATATCAATATAATAATGATCTCGTGTGGACTTTATTTGTATAAAATGAAATTAAGGTTTACAACAAAAAATATTATTAGCATTTAATAGTAAAATATATTAATTGTTCGAATTCTGAAAAAATGACCCGCGTTATTTTATCTAAAAAGTGCAAAATGCCTAAAAAGACTTCGTTTTAAACTTTTAACTAGAAGTACATTTAAAGCTTAATCAGCATCTGTATTTCCGGTACAAAGTGAAATCAATGAAGATTTAAAATCAAACTATGAAAGTCAAAAACAATTTCAACTAAATTTAATATCCTGGTTTTGTGTGTTTTTATAGAAACCAAAATGTGTTTGGGTTGACTTTTTGTTACCCCCTTTCCTCCCTTTGACACAAACTGTCACAATTTCTCGACCACCCCTATCCCCTCGAAGCGTGACGTCATTTATGAATGACTCCTCAGCTATAAGTTTTTCGTTACATAGTTTCTGGACCTCGATGACAGTTAAGCAATTCGATGCTTAAAGCTGTTTTTCCCTTTTTTCCAGGACAGAAATGGAGTCGCTGACGAACGACTTCGGTGGCCGGGAGCAGTTGTTCCTTACGTCATCGATAGTTCCCTCAGTAAGTAACTCGTTACAGTTCTACCATCAACCAAAGCAATCTGCCTGGCAGAGTGCCAAGAAGAATCCATTGATGTTCAAGGGAGGTACTGCTGGTGTATGAAAAGTGCCATTTTTGTTTTCGTTCTAGTTCGCTTAGAATATTACTTGATTTCTTCCAAACTGCTATATGCACTCTCAGAAACGCATGTTCAAATCTCACAAAACTTTTGTCCTATTTGACGAAAGGGCGCTGGGTAAACCTTTCGTCAAACTGGCGAAATTTGTGTAGTAACTTATTTAAGTCACGTGACCGCGCGAGAAAAGAATCGTTGTAAATGACGAAATTTTCTTGATGGTTGAAGAATCGTCTATATCTGAGAGTGTGCGAGTTTATGAATTCAGTTGCTTTCAAGAAACAGTGAAGTAAACACTCTGATTCGCGTACTAAATAAACGTAGCAAAACGAAGTTCCCTAAAACTCGAATGGATTCGTTCTTTTCTGCCGTGCGCAGAAGCGTCCAAATGTCAAATGTCCGTGGTCGCACGGTACTGTACTAGTATCGTAAGAGGTTACTTAGTAAGTGACTTCTTATTGGTTCCTGCGTGCGCCTAGAGGCGCACACGGGAATAATTTTTGGAGGGGCACTAGGTAGTATGAAGTGGTTCTCCCTCGTAAAACGTTTCGTGATAGGGTTCTCATATGAGTTTTTGTTTCTTTATTATCCCTTAAAGCTCATTTATTTATTTTAAAATGTACGAAAATAAGTTAAGATTGTTTAAAGCAGGTTTGGGCAACCTTTAGAAAGTTGTGGGAGAAACTTAAACATTTCGATGAAGTCGTGGTGAGTAGATAGTTGATAGTAGTAAAAAAAAAGATATATAATAGTTTATTTTATTTTATATAGGATTTATATGAACTAACTAAAGTATAACGAGAAAGTTACAAGCACCAGAATAACATCGTACTGACCAGGGATTCGGTATTTATTTACAATCAACAGAAATTAATGAGAAGCTTGAATTTGAATTTGAGAAACAAGATAATCGATGGTGGGAGTTATCCCACCAATGCACAGGTGTAGAGTATTTTTTAAATAATCATGTTTAATTTCGATTTATTAGTCAAGATTTTATTAGATTCCTTATTATTAGATTCCTTAAGTCGAGCCCATTAGAAAATGTTTTAAAATGATACGCAGGCCGGATCCAAAGCCAGATCGGGCCACACATACGGCCCGCGAGCCAGGAGTTGTCCATATATGATTTAAAGGGAGAATTTGAATTCTCCTATTTATTTATTTATCCTGTGACATTTATTTATATTAGTCTAGGGCAGATTAATAAAGTGGTTGACGTAGGAGCATTTAAAAATATACAGTGGAACCTCGCTATTCGTACACAATTCGTTCCAGGAGGCAGTTCGAATGTCGATTTGTACGAATGACGAATTATTTTTTCACATAAGATACAATGTAAATTGGATTAATTCGTTCCAGACCCACAGATGGTTGCTTTTAAACCTATGAAAAAAATATGCACAGTACTGTACATGAACTTATACATAAATAAAAATTTTACTGCACTTTGTTTGTCAGTAAAAATCTCAAAAAGTATTAAAATTAAAAAAAAAAAATTTAAACGCCAAAGAATTATTTCCAGCCGAGTTCAAAAAAAGCATAATTTCTCGAATTTTTCTAAAAAAAAGCCAAACTGGCAACCTAGCTGGCCCCTGGCTCCGTCCGAATCGTGGGGCGAGCGTACGAATGGCGAGATGAATTTTACTTGAATAAGATGGACGAATAACGGGTAGGGTTGTACGTAGGCGGACGAATGGCGGGGTTCCACTTCCACTGGATCTCACTTCCGTTGGATGGATGAAAAGAAATGTTATTTAACGAAAAGGAAAGATGTAGCTATAGAAATTTACTGATATCTTCAAGAAATTAAAAATATATATATAAAAAGTGGAATTTTTCGCTCTAGGCAGCTTTTAACTCTGCCTATTGAGAAATTCGGCTTCTATTTTTCTTAGAATGAAAAAGTTTTGGTTTTAAAAATTTCTGAAATATTATTCTTATTCCTGGTTTAAATTTGGATGTGAAGCATTAATGGTTTGATGTATTTTCTAAATTAGGAAATGATTTGGAAGTATTAATTGGTCGCATTAGTTGGTTTCACTAACATTTGCATAATAATAAGGTTTTACTATTATTATTATTATTTTTATTGATATGTTTTAATTTAAAGAGAAATTTCATTATAGTTTTTTGAAGATTTTCTCTTTTCTTTCAAGAATCAGCAAGAACAAGTAAATCCTTATTTTCTTGTACTTAATCTTGAAATCAGAATATAAAGTAATATGATTTTCTCATATTTTCATCTGGATTAGGAGAAGCAGGACAACTGCAAGAATAGGGTTATCGGGGGTGATATTTTACCAAAATATTAAATCTAGATTAGATGGTGGTTCAAATGAGGCCATTGCCAGGGTCAATATGAGTAATAAAACGGACAGTGCCATAAAATTCTCATTTATTTACGAAATATTCAATTTGGAGTACATTCAGAATCGCATCCCTAATTTGTTATCTTATTATTGCAGCGCCATTCACGAACTTGATTGAAGAAGCTATGGAAAATTATCACAAACTTACTTGCGTCAAATTCGTCAAGCAGACTACTGAAGAAAAGGCTCTAAAAATCTTTTATGGACAAGGGTAGGTGAAAGAAATAGCGAAAGTTTTATTTCATTTCATTTAGTAGAATAAGACATTAAAACATATTAAAAAGTTGGATAAACGACGCTCTAACGCATTGCGTTAAAAGCTGTACACTGTTAGAAATTTCAGCATGAAATTACGGTTAAATAACCGGCAGCAGTCTGTCCATCTAATTCACCGTTAAATGTATGGTTTGGAACATTTTTCTATCTTTACAGGACCTAAACCATTTCCAACCAGCTTGGTTAAAAAGCCATAAATACAAAGGTTTACGGTTTTATAACCACTTAAAAATGGTTTCAAAACAAAATTTTTACCGTTTTTGAAACATTTTGAGGCGTAGAATCTTCGAGGCGCAGAAACCGTAAACGAAGCATGCGGGAATCGAACCCGGGTGTATGGCATACCAACCTAGCGCTTTACTCATTCGTCCATCTACACCATGTAAAGTGACCGTTTATTTATCAATAAATCTTCTTTTCCAACAGGCAAACTACCTTAAAATTGAGATTTCAGTTTTTGATTGGATCCAAAGTCATTTTTGGTCTAAATTTACTGTATATTGACGAAAATCATTTTATTTGCTGCAAAAATTAAAATACAAACAAGCTTCAGCAGCTCAAATTATGGGTTCGCTCATTCGCAAGCAGTTCGGGAATCCGATGTCTCCCATTTTTGATTTACGTGTGTATGTGTTTCTGTTTAGTAACCACTGCTTAAGCCAGTTTTTCTTCTTCTTTTTTTATATACACATGCAGATTTTAACTGATAAATTTTTATTCATATTTTAACAACAACGTACGACCGGTAAGGTTTCACAACCAAGATGGTCGCCCGATTCTTATTGAGCCCGTGAATATTACGGTTAGTTAAACGTTCTTTAGGATAAACAGAGAGTAAACGATTTTTTTCAAAATCAGCGGTTTGAGCACCGTCTTTTTAATAGTTATTCAACTATTGTAATTAAATATGGTAAAATAACAATCAAATAAATGGTTATTTTAACTTCTTACGGAAATTTTTAACAGGGTATGGCTTAGTGACAATCAGCACGTCTAGTCGGTACTAGTACCATTTCAATACGCTGTACCTAGAACTGCCTTGTCAATACGATGTACCAAGTACAGTCGTGTCTGGATTACTTGTAAAAGAGGTTTATCGTCATTTTTTGCCGTCTTATTATTATTTTTTCTCTACTGTAATAAACTACACACCATTGCACCTAATGCTTTATGACATCGGAGCGTCAAAAAGCCACTCAATAAGCCACACCCCATTTTTTTATGTACGGAATCTTTAAAAAAAATTTTAAATTAATCTTTAATTTTCTTTGTTTGGCATATGGAATTTTTATAACTGTCAATGAAATCTACAGTTCAAAATAACATTGCACAATTGGTTGAAACTCCACATTCCTAGTCTAAAAAACTGAGTTATTGATTTTGAAAGCTTGATAATATCGTTACAAATATACAATAATTATAACTATCATTTGATTTATTTGAAAACATAACCAGATTTCTGGATAGTGGGACAACGCATTAACCAAAGCACTACTATATTTTGCTGGTATTTTTTTACTTTGAGAAACCCTAGAAAAGACCAAAACATCCTGCCTGAAACTTTTGTGGCAAAGAGGTCGTTAATACCTTGAAAGCGTTGCTATTAGGTTGGTTCATCCGAGCTTCTCCATTTTTAAAGATTGCGTGAATCTATGAAATGTAACAAGCATTCCTCCCGACAGGTGCTGGGCAACTTTGGGCTACCAGAGTTATTGGCCACAAGAAATGTCTTTGGGAGCTGGCTGTCTCTACGTTGGTACGGTCATCCACGAACTTGGACACACACTAGGATTCAACCACGAACAAACTCGGTCTGACAGAGACACGTATGTCAAAATCTACTGGGACAACATCGAGCATGGTGAGGGCTTTCACTCTTTTCTTAATTTTTAAATGGCAGTAATCTCGTTCAAAAGTTAAAGTTTGCTTTTTAGTAATATAGGAAGTAAATAAAATGCCCTATTCTTCTTCCCATGCAAACATTTCTAAGCAACTTTTTCGCTCCACCAAATTTCCTACTATTGTTCTGCAGTGGTGTCGCTTGAAGAGTGGTCCAACTATTTCTTAACCATCTGCTTGATTCTTGTTTACACCAACAAGTCACATTCACCATAGTTGCTTCATTACCCACAATACGTCGTACCAAAAAGTTGCTGGCATCAAAATCGATTAAAATTTTATTAGTCATCGCCAAAAAATGGACGCATTTTTTTTCTTTTCAATTTCTCATCAATAGATTGAAAGGAAATCATTTCGCTTGGATGCTCTCGGCTAAATTCCTTGTTCAATTTCACATCAACAGAGTCCGGATGCTCGCCCTTTCAGGTGGAGAAACCGGACGTCAAAATCCACATGCGGCGATGGTACCACACTCACTGCGGTGTCGTTGAAAGAGATGGTACCAATCTCTCAGCAGCCCATTAGAAATGAATTGAAAAGAGCTACACTGCGGAAAGAAAATATTCCTCTAACTTCTTTGACCAAAAACTACACTACTACTATTCGTTTCATTCGAAAATGATTATGCAATGTATCAAAAATTATGTTTCCAATGCTTGTAGATCAAGTTTTAGATTTTAATGTTTTGAAGTTTAGTGTTGTTGGAAAATATATCGCCAATGGGATGGTATGGCTACAGCTAATTTTTGCATAGGGGACGGTTGTTCTGCATTCATTATTGTGTTTGGCCCAATGAGCTGTCAATCACAGATAATGTAGACACCAATAGCAAAAATGAAAATTAGGGATATAACGAATATTCGGCCACTATTCGGTTTTCGGCCCTTTGGCCGAATATTCAGCCTGACCGAATAGTCATTTCATCACCTAGCCGAATATTCGGCCTAATGCTTACTACCATAAGACCTGTCATTTCTTTTCCACTTGTGGGTGAAATTCGTAGTTTTATTACATTCAAAACAGTAGAGAAAATAGATTAATTTTAAGTAGTTTTAAATTCTTAATAAACAGAATTAAATCATACATCATAGATTGTGTGTAATTGGCGCTTAACTTTGTGAATAATTTTAAATTTGACAAATACTTTCTATTAGAACGATTTTCTAGAAATTTAAATATTCGGCCGCCGTATATTCGGTGTTCGGCCTAAGATATTGGCCGAATATTCGGTTTCGGTCTGGAAGAAATGGCCGAATATTCGGTATTCGGTCAAATCACTATTCGTTACATCCCTAATGAAAATTTAGGAATCCGAAAAGACCACCTACTTAGGTTTTCAAAATGATACACAAAAGTTTTTAGAAAACTAACACACATGAATACACAATTCCTAAACTATATATCAATGTTTTTATGCCAAAGCAGCACAAGGACTTCCATTCAACTTATACTATTAGTTCACACTCTCTATATCTTTGTTCAAATCTTGCAATTCAATTTTCAGCCACTTTCAGGTGTCCAAATTCCTTGAAATTTTATACACATATCAAGAGCCGATGACAAGGCAACTTGGCAGTCTGCTTTTAATAAAATTCAATTTTTTCCCTCCTTTATTCCAATTTCAAGCAAAAATTTCACACGAGTTCCCAATATGGGGGCAACTAACCCCTTGCACATATTAGCATTATACATCAGTCGAAAGCCCGTACAGTAAAACCTGTAAAGTTGACCACCAGTCTAAGTTGACCACCTTTGTAAGCTGACCACCTGTCTAAGTTGACCACTTGTGTCAGGAGCGGAGTTAGTCCTATATTACATAATGTAGAGAAACCTTTGTAACTTGACCACCTAAGTTGACCACCTGTCTATATTGACCGCTTATGTAAAAGCGACTTTTGTAATCCTTTCATTTAGCCGACACCTTTTCCACCTAAGTAGTAATTGACTTAACAGAAAATACTATATTACTTATTCTAAAAGAGTTTAATAACAAACTTACTCAATAAAATATCTTGGGCGACAAACTTGTTGCCCTAAAATGTGATTTTGGGAACCATTTATGGATAACAAATCCCATTTCATTTCAGGAATGGCAAGTCAATTCACCAAGGCAAAACCTGAAGAGGAAGTCATCTACAACACTTTTGACTATGATTCCATCATGATTTACGGCGACTACGCTTTCTCCAAAGACTGGGGTAACCTGAAGACCATGGAAGCCACGAACGGACAGAAGCTGTTGGATCCCTACGACAAAAGCACGATGACAGCAAGCGATGCTTTCAGAGTGAACAAGATGTACAATTGCAACATGTAAAAACTATTTTACACTTGTCGTGGAAATGTGAATAAAATAATCGGATCCAAGGATTTTTTGTATAGCGATTTTCGTAACATTCAAATAGGGAGGACTGTTCCACCATGAAATACTTTCGTTTTTTCTCCGATATAGCTTCAAAGACTTAAAGACTATCTAGAAGAGAAATGGGGAACCTTTTTGCACTGAAAGACCGCATTAACTTTGGCAATTGTGCAAAAGGCTGCATTAACAGATCACTGAAGGGTATTGATCTGTATTTGTTTTTCTACACTCTCAAAAATAGAATCCTCATTTTCGACGATTCTTCAATCGTCAAGAAAATTTCGTAATTTATAACGATTCTTTCCTCGCGCGATCACGTGACTTAATACGACGAAAGTTTCTTGAGATATGAGCATGCGTTTCTGAGAGTGTACTAATACAAAAACAGTACTGAAAATGTTATACTTTTCATGACACAAATCTAACCATTACCAATGAACCCTTACCACAAATGCACTTATTTGAACATATCGAACCTCCAGTGCAAAAGGGCCACTCAAGAAAAGGGAAAGCACTGAATTCGCCCCTAAGAAAGGTAATACAGTAAAACCTATAAAGTTGACCACCTTTGTAAGTTGACCACTTTTGTCAAGAACGGAATTAGACTTTCACCCACTTCATATGTTGACCACTACAGTGCTACACCCCAAGTGGTCAACTTACACAGGTTTCACTGTACATGAAGTTCAAAAATTCCAATGAGTGTCTTTTTTTATTACTATTAATACAATTTCAAGATTTGTTTCGACAATAAAGAATAGAAAAAATAAACTCGTTTCCCCAAAATTTTTTATTATTCTGAAGTTGAAAAAAAATACTGCTTCAAATAGAATTTGCGTGGAATTCCAATAATTCATTGTTCTAAAAATACGTCCACAAGTTTTAAACTAAACTTAATTGTTAATTGTCGGTGCCTAGCTTCATGCTATTCAGCATGCAAGGGTTTGACAAGTTTGTCAACACTATTATTTTAACGGACAACGTTGAGGATGTTTGATAGTTAAACATATCAATGGAAATTTTCCTGTAATTGAATTAACTAACCTTACTGTATTTTTTAAATCTATTATAATTAGTTAACGTGCAGCATTTACTGTATATTGAGCTGACTGAAAACTGTAGAAACCCGAAAACGTAAAATAACATGAATGAAATACATGTAAAACTAATTAAAAGTTCCCATATTTTACACAACTAATTTTCTGCTCGAAACTAAGCGGTTTCAATGCAAGCAAATTTAATTTTGTATACAAAAGTAAAAAAACATTTTATTTACAAAACGTAACAAAACATTTCATTCAAACAGTTCAACTTAAACTTTACATCATTGAGCAAATAGTAAAGACCATAAAACATGGTCATGTGCAAAACTCTTGAACAGCTTCAATTAAAGAAAATAATAATAATTATAATATAAACATGTTTTCTTGCCTTTAAAGGAAAATTCCTTTTTATGATTAATTTATATAAATATGTGATTGTTGTTACGATTAGAGCTTACGCACACTAAGGATTGTATTCGAAATTCTTGACTTACTTAATACTTAAAAGATTGTAAATGTAACGTAATTTTAACGGTTGTGAGATATTTATTTTAGAGTATCTGAGCTAATAAAGAGTGAGAAAAGCATTGAATTAAAAAAAAAAATTAATAAAACAAATAAAAATACAAAAAGAAAAATATAGAAAAAAGAAGGAAAAAAGGACACTTTTATAAATAAATAGTTTGACAGTTTGAATGTGAATATAAATGTAATTTCAATTTAAGGTTAAAACTTTCATTATGTAAACTTAGTTTAATTTATACTCTGAGTTGTACGACTGCAGATGAAGATACAATTCTACTATCAATGAGAGCGATCTGCTTGGCAAAGGGCAAGAAAAATCCATTCAAGGGAGGAACTGCTGGTATATGAAAAGTGACGTTTTTGCTCTCGTTCTAGTTCGTTTAGAATACTTGATTTCTTCGTAACTGACGCTATATACCAGTTTATGAATTTAGTTGCTTTCAAGAAACAATGAAGCAAACATTCAGATTCGCGTACTAAATAAACGTGGCAAAACGAACTTCCCTAAAACTCGAATGGATTAATTCTGTACTGCCATGCGCAGAAGCGTCCAACTAGCAAAAATCCGTGGTCGAACTGTATAAGCGTGCCCAGTGGGGAGTAGTAGGGAGATCATGATGATCTAATAGGATCAGATAGATCAGGATGATCTAATAGGACCGGATAGATCAGGATGATCTAATAGGACCAGACAGATCAGGATGATCTAATAGGACCAGATACATCATGATGATCTAATAGGATTAGATAGATCAGGATGATCTAATAGGATCAGATAGATCAGGATGATCTAACAGAATCAAGATCAGGATGATCTAATAGGATCAGATAGATCAGGATGATCTAATAGGATCAGATAGATCAGGATGATCTAATAAGATCAGATAGATCAGGATGATCTAATAAAAGCAGAGATTAAAAAACGGCCCCCGGGAACAATTCCTGGATACGCCACTGGGCAAAGAAATCAGCTTGAACTTTAGTTTAACTCTCATAGCATCACTTTTGCAGTAGTACTATAATATATATTTTTTAAACTTCGGAACCAAGTTTGGGTAACTGCATTGCTCTCGTACATTCATATGCTAAAGCTCATATTCTGTAATCAAAATATGAATCAGTTTTCGCTTTACATCAGTGACTTCAGACCACTGTTTCTGTAGCATTCGGTATTTTGGCGAAGTCATACATTCCGGGGTTGCAGCTCAGGTCGCTTTCGGTATGGGTTATTGTCTTTTTGCCACCTTCGCTGACTTGACTAAATGTGCAACGATGGCGAGCTTTGGACTTTTCCGTGAGAGGACCACAGCATGTAAGTGCATCGCAGTTGTTATTTGAAGAACACTGCAAGAAACATTCCAGCTTTGATTTTTCACTCCATGTACCCTACATTAAAAGCGAAAAATACCGTCCATTAAACAAAAGAAATACATTACTAAAATGAAAAACTAAACTATACTATATAAATGGGCAACTAAAAGACAGTTAAGAACCATTTTATCTACTGTTTTCAACCGATTTTCTTACTTTTTTTTTGTTTACAGGGTTCACACTGAGGAAAAATACAAGGTGGGATTTCCCACGTTGACCAAAATTTTAAGTGGGATTTTTAAAATTTAAGTGGGAAGTTTTCTTTTTGTTTTTGTCTTTAAAAATTTTACTAAATTGTCCGAACGTGATCTAATACAAACTATGTAGTAAAAGATGATTATCTAAGGTAGTAAAGAAAGAATAAACATAAACAATGTTCACACAAAACAGATTCTTCACAAAATTCGCGATCGCAAAAATGGGTGCTTTATAAAATGTCAAGCATGAAAAAGATCCTCTGGTATTTTGGTTATTTAACCAAAATTCTTTGATGTGTGACTTTTACAAAAAAATCCTAAAAATTAGTTTAATATTTCCTCTATTTTTCCTGATCATATGTCATTTTATCTATTGATGTTTTTCAAAGAAAACAGTATATTTTAGAAAACAGCATTCTTTTGTAACCTGCTGACCAAGGAAGATTCCCTTTTTCCATTCCTTTTTTTTGATTTTGTCCTCTGTGAATAGAATGAATGAAGATAAGTCTGCATTCACAAAGGGTTTAAACTGTTCAATAATCCCAAGGAATGAAGAAGTTGTCAATCTTTCAATCATTTTATTATGTATGATAAATAGGGTTCCTAGAATTTTTCTTTTCATTAATGAGGATAAGATGGTAGTTAAAAAATTAACATACTCCATTTAGTTTGTATTGAATTATCAGTTTAGAATAGTAGTTTCATTTCGCGATGTTTTGAACGCGTGTCCGCTAGTTGCGGGACAGCGCGCAAACGAACTTTTTTGAGTGGGATTTCAAAAAATACCGCGGGAATCGCGCGATCACGCGGCCTAGCGCGAACCCTGGTTTAGTAGGAAAGGCTTAGCTATTGACGAGTTTTAGTGATATCAATTAAAAATTTTTGGAAACGGTTCATTAGTAGTTCGTTATTTCCCCTTTTCTATTGTCAGGCATGCCTCATTTAGAATTGCTATGTTATAATGTTATGCATAGCAGAGGGCAACATGTCTTGGTCGAGTAAACTATTAGGTAATAAATATGAACTCATTGTTAAAAACAGTTTGTTGCCATCATGCAATAATATTAAATGCAATCATAATAAGAAAAGGGAAGGCGTCTCTAAAACAATGGAATGAAAATTAAGAATAGCGTATGGAAGCAAACATTTTTAAAATTTTATTCAATTCCACTCAACTTAGTACGAACTGGGCAGAGGTACAAGCGGCTACATTTATGAGCGCAATTGGCTCTGCGGAGACAAGGATGTATAATACGTACGCTTGCTTTAAGTGAAGCTGATCAAAATAAAATCGGTGTTATAATCGCCAAATTTGATGAACAATACTTATATAAATAACATGATATTTTCAATGAAAATTTAATTGCTACGGTTGGATTTCGACTGTTGGGTGAACTCTAATAAAATTTAATTCTCAGTTCTGATGATTTAGTTTAATTGATGAAGCAACACATGCGATAGAAAATATGAACATGATTTGATAAAATTTATGTTTGTAGTACTGCGGACAAAAGTTAGTGGCATAAAACTCTGACTACAAACAAAAATACGAAAGAAACAAAATACGACACCAGAAACAACACCTGGACCCAATTTGGTTGGTCCTGATTAATTTATCGAATCCTAATGAAAATCAAGTGCCCTCTTAAAAACATTAACCCCACTGCAAAAATAACTTTCTAACAAAGCAATGTTTTTCTGAAGAGAAATTTACCAAAACCTAAAGTCAAACTCCAAATGCGATCTTACCAGACTTAATAAATAAAATTAAAAAAAAAAAAAAAAAAAAAAACATAAAAATATGACAAATTCAAATGCTCTTTTGGAACATAAAAGAAATAATTTTAAGTTAAGGTAAAATCTTACATTGGTAAATTCAGGTTGTACAGTAACGGAGCTGATGCTTTCTCTAAGAAAGAAATTCTTTAGGGTGTTTTCAATTCTCTTGTAAATGTCCGGAGAATTCAAGATAATGTGAACGGTGGCGATGACTTCCGATGTCGTCAGTCGCCAAACGTGCAAGTCATGCACGTTCAGCACGTCAGGAAACTGTTAAAAAAAAAAAAAAAAAAAGGTGACATATTCTTCTTCAATATAAGAATTATGCATCAAATCAATTGGTATTTGGTTTTGCTGCATGTTAAAATCTTAGAATTTCAAAAAATTTCGGAACTAGGTTTGGGTCACTATTGCTCACAAACACACATGTTCATATGTTCATATTCTGTGATCGAAATATTAATTTTCACTACATGACCGTGATTTCAGAACTGTTTCTTTAGGTTTAGGAACCAGAGGTTTCCAAAAATTAAAAATTTCGACAAACTTAATCCATTCTTTTCTTCCTTCCTGTTTCTTTTTTTTTCTTTTAAAGCACTTGATTACTTAGATTAAGACAAAAGAGAAACTTGCTACGATTTTGTTTAGGTTACCTTTTGTTTTACTTTACATTAATTTTAATGTAATAAATCTAATACAACCGCCTATTCAAATGAGCAGCACTAAATTCTTGCCGTAAAATGTTGTCACTGTTAAAAGGTTCACTTTTGTAAAAAAAGAATATTTATCATCAAATATTGTCTTCTGAAACTTAAGACTCGAGGTATTTTTTTTAATTGTGTTTATTTTATGCGCAACGCGAAATTTTATGAAACTAAAAAACAAAATGTTGACATTCGTCTGACAATCATAATATTTTTATTTTATTAAATAATTTCTCGAGTTATTTGTAAAACAAACCTCAACCCTTAAAACAAAATAGATTATTTATTCGAATATCGCTACCCACAGCTTAGAAAACGCTGGCTTGCAACCTTATTCCCCAATCGATGCGAACCTCTGTCAGTTTGAGCTTTCTGATTGGTGAAAGGAATCTTTGACCTGCAGTTCGGAGGTTTGAAGAAAAATGCCTAAATTTTTACTGTAAGAATCTAAGTTTTGACACTTGAAGAAGAAAGAAATTCGGATTGGTGAACCACTTTGCCTACGTTACTTAATTAGGATGACAAAGGGTAATTAACATATAAAATAACATTTGCGTGAGCGAAGGAACTTTCGCTTACTTCAGTTTGTAATCTTTTCGTCAGTCCTTCAACATCGATATGACTTGGGATGCTTTGCAATAGTATTAAACCAGATTCACGAACTGCAAAGTAGAATGAAAAATATAAGTTCGTGTAAAGAATTCGAATATTAAATTCTAAAAAACTTCTTGTCATGAATGTTTGTAACACGAAAAAATATAAGACTCATGTCAGCCAGATTGAGAAGTCTTCTTCTTTTTTTTTTTTTTTTTTTTTTTGAAGATGAATTTTTGTATTAACCATGTATCATTTAACAACTTGGATTTTTTTATTCGAGAGAATAACGAAAAATAAAAATAAATAAGTAAGTAAATAAATAAATAAAATTTACGTATTTCAGGATTTAAATATTTTGCAAATCTCCTATCCCTCATAAGCTGAGATTTATTTGATTTTCTGGATTAATAAAAACATGCATTTTAGGATTTTTTTTTTTGGTTATTTATAAAGACAGTTACAAAAACAGAGATCGAACGGTATGTTGCCAACAGTCTACATATGATCTAAAATACTCATGACCTCAGAACTTTTTGCCAATAGTAAACAAACTTAAAATACATAATTATAAAACTTGACGTCATTTCAAATGAATTTATTAACATCTAATGATCCCAGTGGCGACTTGTACATGTCAGGGGATAAGGTGTTGACTCTCTCAGAATCCTGATTTTAAGTAATATTGCCATATATGTGAATTAAAGGTTTTTATGTTCCCCCTCCAGCCTGGAGAAAATTCTAGTTGCGCTAGTGTGAGCAACAAT
Organism: Octonoba sinensis; assembly: GCA_038502835.1. Classification (NCBI taxonomy): domain Eukaryota; kingdom Metazoa; phylum Arthropoda; class Arachnida; order Araneae; family Uloboridae; genus Octonoba; species Octonoba sinensis. Next base: position 81,683,024 of record CM076605.1, on the reverse strand, counting down.
CTAAGTTGCGAATAAAACGATTAGGCTGAGGAGCCACTTTGGATATTAAGTCATGAACCATATCTAAAAAGGCAGTTATTATTTAGCGGGATATACAAATTATCTTCTCAAAAAGTCCAAAATGGTGGTTTGTCTTTAAAGCATTGCGAATGTACAATGACCCACTTCACCTTCAATGCTTTTTTTTTCATATACAAAAAGCTCTATTTATTCAATTATGTTATTAATATTTTTTTAATTTCTACTACTACAAGTAGAACCCTGGTTATCCGAAAAGCACGGGACCGTAACGTTTTCGGTTAATCGAGGTACCATAGAAATTTTCGGATAAGCGAGAATTATAGGCGAGGGCCATGTTTATAACCAACATGTTCCCCCCCCCTGCGCGTAGAACTTCTTCCAACTGCTGAATGCAATAGATTGCCAAGCGTATTAACCGGTTCTGAACTTGAATGTAACATAGTTGTTGCAATAAATTCCATACAAAATATTAATATTTTACGTTTATGTCATTTAGTATTATACATTTTATCATGTACTGACAATATTTTTGATAGTTATGGAAAAAACGGGCCATTTTCCCGTTATAAAAAAAGAATTTAAGAAAAGAACGAAAAATTTGCTCGTTCTAGAAAAAAAAAAAAAAAAAGACAAACCCCGACCCATTTACCTTTTCGGTTAAACCGATTTTCGGATAAACGGGATTCGGATAACCGGGGTTCTACTGTATTTGTTTTGTTTAACGACTCATTCCAAATATCATTCTAAACAACAACACATGTCCTTCCCGAACGCTGTTTTCCAGTTCTAAGAGAAGGCGAAATTTTATCGTTAAAAATTTACTTCTAAAAATTAAAAGTCAAATGATCTAATTTTATTCTTTATCATTATTAATATTATTATAATTATTACACTATTACTTTAATTATCTTAATTTAACACGCAAATCGAAATTTTCTGAAATCAGAAAACAACATTTCGACTTTTACCTTGTTTCATGATTTTCTTATTTTATAAAATAATTTTTAGCGAAGTTGCACAATAATCGTCTAGCTACAAAATTAAAACGCTTGTTAAAAATGTCGCGACCCACAAAAAAATCGAATCGTGATCCACTAGTGGGTCACACTTTGCGACAGGCTAATCTAATAAGATATAAGTTTCCTTTTCCAGCTTTCGCTGCTGTTTCATTATTTTTCTTCCATTTGAAAGCGAATTTTCGTGGAGCGTTGAGGTAGAACTTAAAGCTGTCTTCACTGCACTAAGAGTATTAATGTAGAGAAACGTTTCCCAAGGCGAAGCGTTTCTTTAGCAAAAGTCGTATTTAATGTTTTTCGTTCTGCCCCGTTCTTAAAGCAACTTAGTATAAAAGAAGGTTTTATTTTAATCTCCGTAAGTCCTAACTTACAATAAACATTAGGGGAAAAAATCAATTGCACTGCAATCTGATTTAATGAACCTTACCCAAGTAGCGTCATTGGTGGGTGTATGAAGCACGCAGCAGACAAAACTCGGATTTTTCCCGTACATAGAAGCATGAATTTTTATCTTACGAATTCTCCTTTTTATGTAAAAAAGACGTTTTTTTAGAGTTTTTCTCTCATAAATGTTCAAAACGAAGAAAAATACGTTCATTTTGTTCGAAATTCTTCCTTTTAAATCTTATTTCCCGGATTTTAAGCATACTGTTTACTGCATCAGAAAATCGCTGAAAATTCGCATTTTTTTCTTGTATTCCTTTTCTCGTTGCTTTAAAAGTGAATTGTAAAGTTTGTACTAAATCTGCGCATGTTCAGAATGTATGCAGGCGTGCAGGAATGTATGCACGCATATTATGAGATAAAACGTAGACGTTGGAGTTGTAACGTCTATTCTATACGTTTTAACTCCAACTGTTAACTCAGAAGCCAAAATTAAACACCTTCCGCAGACGAATTAAATCCTCGTTGCCAGTTGCGGTAAAGCCATTCTTCATTTCGTATAGCTAAAATTTTATTTTATTGTTAAATTACTATAAAAAATGTTTTGAGAGATTAAAAGTTGTACTTCAATATTGGTTTTTAACATGAAGCATTTATCATTAAAATCATTATATAAAATCCAGCAAAAGAAGACAAGCACTAACTGCCCTAAATAAAATAAATAAATCGATGAAAGAAATACTCAAGAAATTGTAAATGAAGTTAGCCTTTTCGTCGATGAAAGTAGAATTAACTACCTGGTAAAAGTTGATAATACCAACGACGCGGTTTATTCAATCAAAAAAATTTTAAACTGGAATCAGCGGATAAGATTACACTGTACACTCAGAAATAGAACTCTCATTTTCGACGATTCTTCAATCGTCAAGACAAATTTCATCATTTACAACGATTCTTTCCTCGCGCGATCATGTGACTTAAAAAAGTTCCTACACAAATTTCGTCAATTTGAAGAAAGGTTTACTCGGAGCTTCTTTCGAGAAGCCATTTCATCAAATAAGACGAAAGTTTCGTGAGATTTGAGCATGCGCTTCTGAGAGTGTATTAGATCAACAATAAATACTACAAATAATAGTTCAAAATAAATTATTTGCAGAGTGAAAAATGGTGGGATACTGTTTGGGAAACGTTGGTTTAAAGTGTATCATGAAGTGCGAATTTCTTTTTAACGAATTTCCCATACAGCGAACTCATTTTGCATCATTAGAGATTCACCTGTAACTCTTTTTATTGACTTACTGAAAGGGTACGTTGTGCTGAGTAGTACAACCACTGAAGCTATTGAAAGAATAGCATCGGCATACTTGAGGATGAGACCGTCCAGTAACAATACGATAGCCCCACAGGCAATGACCGTTAGGCAGGAGGATATGTCTCTGGAAATGTCCAGTACTTGGTGATCTCCAAAACAGCACCCATCTGAAAAAAAAAAGGGGGACACACCAAATCAAACTCTATGCGAAAATCAATGCAATGTAAGCTCAAATAGAAACAAATTTGCAGACACGTGTTTCAGGGTTAACAATGAACTCCTTTGTCTGATCAGAATAATGCATGCTTCAGAATGCAAGAAAATCCAAAAAAAAAAAAAAATCTATAATTTTTTTTCGCATTTCGGATTTTTTACAGTCCGAATATCACGATCTTCTGCATTCAGATGCATGTGTGTTTCCGTGTTTACAAGGAGCAGTGATGGTAATAATCGAGAGGTTTACATAATCGAATGATCAAATATCTAGAGATTCTGATCATCCAGTGAATTTCTTGGCCGATTTCACAACCGAGTGAACATTACGAATACTTTTATGTATGTCTCTCAACTATGCCCTTTACTAACAGGTGCATTCGTGGACCTTTAAAATCTAGACGGAGCTACCGTTCTTCCCTCTTCACTTTAATCATCGAGTGACAGAGGAATAAGTCAACATGTGAAGTCGACTTTGTAGTTGCATCGAATCGGCTTCGTCGATCGTCTTTTGTCTTATCTGCTAATTTTCTTCCTACGATGAGATATGCTCGCTGTTCAGCTGCGCTGCACTTCTGCGTTCTTAACCGAGATTGCTTTTTCAGGTCGAGCACGTGGACCTGACCCCATTCATAACTGTGTACCATCGCCTCCACCCAGTTGCCACGTCTAGCTTTTTAATGTCTATGGGAATCCTTTCATCGGTGCAATTTATTGTTATTTAGTAGAGTCCCTTTAGAATGATACTTACGTTTCTCTGTCAGATGTTCCTTCGACTGAAATGTTCTTGTATTTGATGTCGAGACTGATGATGATTCTATGACGACACAATTCACCTGGACATCATGACCTTGTATGATCATCGAACAACCTTGATGATGTGTGTATCCTAAGAAGTGTAAAAAAATGCTGTTAAACTTTTACATGAAAATCTATTATTGCTCTCTTCAAAATTAATCTTATTAAATATATACATAATATATGTGTTTTAAAACTTATGTTTACCTATTTATTTTATTGTCTTCTGTCATATATTTATAATATTCGCTGATTCTTTTAGTTATACAGTTATACTAATTGTTATTTATTTATATTCATTTAATGACTTTCGTTCATTTATTTATGTTTATTCATTTTGAGCATTCGAAATGTATAGAAATAACAACATTTAATGTCCGTTAATAATTTTTTTTGTAGTGAATTCTTTGCGTCTCAAAGACACCACGCGACCATTAACGGAGCAAGGTGCCGCGAACACTGAAGGGTTAAAATAAATTATTTGTTAAAGAATTACTCTTAACCGTGTTAAAAGTAATTTAACAAAAAATTGATGCATAAAAATGGTAAATTTCTTTTATATATCAATTGAGGCACCAAGAAGCAAAGGAATGCAAGTGACAAAATTGAAAATTTTGAGATAACTAGTGCAAATAATATGGAAAGCACCATTCTATATTGTGGCAAGAGATGTTAGCGACAGTTTTACAGGTGCTCCGCTATAAAGTGATTTCGAAAAAAATTAACATTAAAGGTCCCATAAGAACCAGGCTTTGAAGACGCTTTAATCAGAATCGTTTTTTGGTCACTTATATCCCTTTGCTTCTCACTGCCTACATTATTTGTCAAAAAATTGAGGCATAAAACAAATTTACGATGTTGAAATTCCATTTTTATACTAATGAAAGATCAACCACTAGTTTTTCACTTTCAGGAGGAGAGAAAAAAAAAAAAAAAAACACTGAATTTAAGTTGTAAACGGAAATGGCTTTAAAAATAATTCAATAGGTTGCTTAATCCGTAGCAGGTAAAATAGTTAATTAGTTTTTTAGCTCCACCTCCGCAATCAATCAACAAACATAGATTGATCTACAACTAACGAAATTACCCAATGACTTGACAGGACAGTGATCATCTCCAAATGTCGTGACAATGAGGAAATACGAGCAGAGTTTATTGATTACTTGTAAAACTAGTTTGGCATCATTTTAATACCAACTTTTTTCACCAGACGATTGGTAAATTATTTGATTGCGTCAAGTGCTTTGCAACATCAAAAGGCGGCTCGATGAGCCACGCTCTGTTTTTTTAAAATAGAATTTCAAAATATTACTATTTAATATATTTTATTTATTTATACCTCATCAATTACCACCGTACCTAAATGGCGAGGGTTTGACCGAATATGGTAATTGAGAGGAAAAGAACAAAAAAGAAAGAAAGAAAGAAAGAACCCGCGACCAATAAGCACCCCCCCCCCCCCGGGAATCGCAGAGCATGTGATGTTACGTATGAGAATTTTGAAACAAAGAATACAAAACTAAAAAGCACATCGTAAATAAGAACATCAACAAGAATAATAATAATAAATAACATACATACTATGAACAAAGAAAGCAAGAAAAATTGAGGAGCAGCAAAGAAAAGTCTTATTGAAATTTACACAGGAAGTTGAAAGTCATCTCCGTGAGTATTTAGAAGGAACATAACTGCACACAAGTTCTTTAGAACTACTGAATGAGATAAAATATGGACGATATTTTGAGAGAGAGTGCTATTGGGAATTATATCTGCAATGGAATGAACTGATATAGGTAGTTATTGGGTAGTTAATATATTTTGAGTGACATAGGTGAGTTTTTTAACTGTCTTCTCAAGATGTGAAAATGGGATTATAAAATTCATCGAAACCATTCTGTTATAAAAACTACCTCCACTGGAGCAAAGGGAACAAGGGACCTTTGAAATATTTGTTTCATTTTTTAAATTATTCACTGTAGTTTTGTTTTTGCGTTAGTTATTTTTAGTTTGGCTAAATTTTGAATAGAAAACCAATAAAATATATTTTTGGCTAAAAAAGTTTCGAAATGAGTAAGAGGATGCCATTATGTCAAAACTAGTTGCGGAGAGGAGGCGAGGCGAGCGATCAGTCATTCTCTGACACTCGCTCCTATTTTTTTTTTTTTAAACCAGACCTTTGACACGTCATAGTTTGAGTTGAATAAAAAAGTAGGTTATAAACGCTTGGCAGTATAACAGGAAAGGCTGAATTTACTTATAAACATAATGAGCGGTTTCGTAGAGGAATCCACCATTACGGAGGGATAGGTCAGAAAAAAAAAAAAAATTCAAACGTAACTTTTTTTTTTTTTTAAATTTTCCAAATCATTAATTATTTTCTTTCATGATATGTGTTTATATTTTTTAGATTCAAAGAGCTTAATTGCAGGAAAAAGAAAGTTAGAAAGACGCTTTCAGCGCCTATAGGCTATAGGGCCAATACGGAATACCTTCCCAGGCCTCCCTCGCTATTGGTACGTCACTTCCTTACTTACACGTATTTAGCAACTGTCAAATTAATGAAATCCAGTTCATATTTAGCTGCTAAGAAATCTCAATTCCGCTCAACTTGTTGAATTCTTGCTCTCATATTTGCTCTCCCATATTTTTCATTCTTAAAAAGAAAAAAAAAAATCCCAAGTGAAGGTTAACAACCACTTCCTGGAAGAAGAAAAGAATGATCCGAAAGCAAAGAAGCTCTTTTTTTTTTTTTCACCTCCAATGAGGACGAAGCAGACGATATTCAATGCCAGGTTGACTACTCCAAGGACCACCATGAGAAGGGGGTAGCGAGGTTCCGTGTCCTCGTGTGATGCATGCACCATCGTCTGCACGGCCTCCACACTGGCCGCGAAGCACAGCGCCACCAAGAACAGCATATTCACCAACAGACCCAACACTTTCACTCGGGCCCAGCCGAACGTGTTCTTCAGGGTCTTTCCTTTCGACATCTGCAAAAGAGTATAACATTTTTAAAAAAAAACTCTTCTGAACAACCAAGTTTTTTCTTATTTCTCTCACTCTCAACAATAGAGGCTGGCTGCATGGTTTTTTTCCCCTCCTTCTTACTTTATTTATTTCATCAACCCAGTGGCGTAGCTATATTTGAATGCGGCTCGCCCCGGGTGTTATTACTCGTTCAGGGGTAACACCCATTGAGAAGGTATAAAAGGTAGAGGGAAGGTAGTCCTACACTTTTGAAGCGGGGATCTAAAGTCACGTGATGACTTTTGACCAGTGAAGTATTGGAAGAAAACTGGTTTCCTTGAAAAAGTTTGAAAGCATTGGCGCAAGTAGAGTCATGTGATTTAAGATCTTTGTTTCAGCTTTTCTTAACGTAAGCATTGAACTTGCTCCCTCCAGTACTAATCCATGCTCTAAGGTAACACCCGGCCACGTCGCGGTAAACAATAAACCTTTAAAAGCTCCATATAGTGAAGCAAATACCTTAAACTGGATATATCTTTCTAACATTTTCTTTTCTATTTTTAACTAAGCAAAGTGCTTCATACAAAAATAAATTTAAAGGTGTTTTCAACCGACAAGCGCACTATTGGCGTCAAAAAATAGTTTAAATATTAGAACGCCCATGATACGAGTGGTATTTTTCTTCTTTCTTTTTTAAAAAATATTACATTAAAATGCATATTTCACGATTATACGATTTGGGGGGGGGGGGGGGTATGACGGACGGTGGTACCATCAATACCCGCCCCGGGTGTCACTTATGCTAGCTACGCCACTGCATTTACCCCAGTGCATCCTTCAGATTCTCATGTCCAGATATTAAATCTATTGTAAGCATTTAAAAGTAAATTTTTACCCCTAAGCAACACAACATTTCTATTATCCATATACATTTGTGCGTCGGTTTATGTCTGTTCACTATACAAAGGCGAATTGACGATTGACAGAATCGCTTCGTTGGCACAAAGTTTAATCATCCCCTGAGAACGGTAAATGCACGAATTCTCATTTAAAATAAATAAATGAAGAAATAGAAAAAAGAAAAGAAAAGGAAAAAACCCTGAATTAGTGTTTTTTTTTTAAATTTCATTTTTTAAATTTGTTTCGACAATAGAAAATAAAGAAACCATCTCACCATATTATCACTGTCATTGATTCCCCCCGCCTCCCCCCAAAAGACGTTTCGGGCCCGTCGCCAGCCGCCCTGAAACGGAAAAGTACCATTTTCTGCTATTATAATTCATGATGTTTTAGCAAGGGTCCGGTATATTTTTTAACCGACTTTACAAAGGAAGGAGTTTATACATTCATATTGTATGTATGTCGTTTTGTTTTGTTTGTTTGCCCACTCATAACTTCTCACCGAATGAACCGATTTTCATGATTTTTCTTTTAATCGATCGAGGATGGTTTCCCATAGGTCTCATACCTTGGTTGACCATATTCGATAATTAGAAAAAAGTTATGGGCTGAAATGTGGTAATTTTTTTGTTTTTTCATCCATAACTTTTGACTAAAAGAACCGATTTTGATTATTTTTTCTTTGATCGATAGAGGGTCGTCTAACTCAAATATCACACATCAGTTTGACTACATCTGTTTTTTTAGAAAAAACGTTATGGGTGAAAAATAAGTATTTTTAACCGACTTCACAAAGGAAGAAGGTTATACATTCATACTTTCATGTATGTCCTTTTTTTTTTTGTTTGCCCACTCATAACTTCTCACCGGATGAACCGATTTTCAGGATTTTTTTTTAATCGATCGAGGGGGGGGTTTCCCATAGGTCCCCATACCTTCGTTTGACCATATTCGATAATTAGAAAAAAAATTATGGGAGAAATGTAGTTTTTTTTTTTTTGTTTTTTCATCCATAACTTTTGACTAAATGAACCGATTTTGATGATTTTTTCTTTAATCGATAGAGGGTCGTCTAACTCAAATATTGCAAATCAATTTGACTACATTTGTTTTTTAGAAAAAAAAGTTACGGGTGAAAAATAAGTATTTTTTATTTTAATTGGAAAGGCTTGGCTTGATTTTTCTTTGTTAGGAAATCTATTAATAAATATAAAAGTCATTGTTAAAAACGTGTTTGTTGGCATGGGCTATAATATTAAAAGAAATTACAGCAAGAGTTTGACTGAAGGCTTCTGTGTGGCAAAAATTAATCCAATCAGTTTGCTTGCTAAAATCGACTTCAAAAGGGACACACAAATGATTAGTTTTTAGTGCCATTAATTCAAAGAAGTTTTGCCCTTTGATAAGGATTTTTTAAAAAATATAGTATTTATATAGAAAATGTATTTACACTAAAAAGGATAAAATAAAATAATTTTTTTGAAAAAACAGAACCGACTTCAAATTATAAATTGAGCTAAAAAGTGAAAAATAAATTCATTCTTTAAACAACATCGATGTTACTTTTAAACATAGTTTTAGAAGTCGGTGCAAAATAATGAGTCTAATTACCATTATACCATTTGCTACTTCATATTGGAACTGTTACTAATTCTGCGAATATATATGTATTTGTAATTGGATTCATGATTACAAAAGATTTTATCTATCCTAATTTTGCACCGACTTCTAAAACTATGTTTAAAAGTCCCATCGATGTTGTTTAAAGAATGAATTTATTTTTCACTTTTTAGCGCAATTATAATTAGAAGTCGGTTCTGTTTTTTTATAAAAATTATTTTATTTCATTTTAATTGGAAAGGCTACGCACGATTTTTCTTTGTTGGGAAAGTTGTTAATAAAAATGAAACTCATTGTTAAAAAAGAGTTTGTTGCCATTAAGATGTAATATTAAAAGCAATTGTAACAAGAAATAGACTGAAGGCTTCTCTGAAGAAGAAATTAAATCCAATCAGTTTGCTTGCTCTAGTGACCCTTTGAAATCGATTTTAAAAGGAAATTTATCTTACAAACGGTTAGTTTTTAGTGTCATTCCCGCAAAGGTTTCCCCTTTGATATGTTTGTTTTAAAAATAGAGTATTTATATAAAAATGTATTTACACTAAAAAGAATAAAATAAATAATTTTTGGAAAAAAATAGAATCGACTTCAAACTATAAATTGCGCTAAAAAGTAAAAAATAATTGTATTCTTTAAACAACTTCGATACGACTTTTAAACATAATTTTTGAAGTCGGTGCAAAGATATGATGGATTTCGATGCATGGTTCCTTTTGTAACTATGAACCAATTACAAATATAAATAGCGTAGAATTTGCAACAGTTTCAGTGTAAAATAATGCATGTAATTATAACTAGACTGTCATAATTTTGCACCGACTGATTAAAAGTCGTATCGAAGTTGTTTAAAGAATAATATTATTTTTTACTTTTTAGCGCAATTTATAGTTTGAAGTCGGTTCTATTTTTTTCCAAACATTATTTTATTAAATATTATCATTGCAGCGGATAACGTCAGGTAATCTTTGGTAGTTATTGATATCATTTTTAATCGGATGTGATTTTATTTTTGTTTAACTATGCAGTATAAACGTACACAATGTTCAGTAGTTAGGTTACGGTTTGCCAAATCAAGAAACTGCAGATAGAGACAGCAGAGGCACGCCGAGGGAGGGATACCGGATATAGGATATCCGATGCCATGCGCCGGATGTGCGACAAATTAAAAAACTGCAGATAGGGACAGCAGGGGCGCACCGAGGGAGGGATACCGATACCATAAGCCGGGTATCCGGTATCTGACATATTTTCAAATATCAGAAATTTAATCCGGCCACAACACGAAAAATACGGTATGTAAATTTTGATTTTTTAAATTTAATTAATTAGCATACTCTGAAAACATAATGTAAATTAAAATCTTACTATCTATTTGGACCCGGGAAAATTTCTCAAAATACGAGACAGTCACGGAAAATCCGGGGCGTTTGGCAATCCTAGTTACAACGGAATAACTAAAAGTGCACCCGGTTGCAACAGAAAGCACATAAAGTAGGTGGAAAGTAAATAACATCAAATTCTTTTTTTTCCCGATTTTCTGTCGCTGCTTTGAGGAACGAGGAGGACAGATGCTTGTTGTTACGCAATATGGGGCCGTTCATAAATGACGTCACGCTTTTTTCCTATATATATGACCCTTCTCCCCCCTTTGTCACAATATGTCACACTTCAGCTGACCCCCTCCACCCTTTGTCACGCGTCACGCTATGTTGCATAATGCATGATGTCACACTTCTTGTTACCCCCTCCCCTTGTCACACTTCGTCACAATTTCACGAACCCCCCTCCCCCCCTCGAAGCGTGACATCATTTATGAATGATCCCTATCTAACAATCAATGAGTTGATGGGATTTTTTTTTCAGTTTTCTCATATTCATTACGCATCCGATCCAAGAAGTCTTCAGGGAAAACCCCTTAAGTGACTTAACATCCAGGGCTCGATTAAGACAGTGGGGGCCCAAGGCGCCACATTATTTTGGGGCCCCCTATGGTACAAAAAGTAAAAATACTGGGTATAAAGTTTTAAGTTAAATAAGCTTGGAGATTATTCTATTAATACTGGGTTCATACCCAATTGGCAAGGGGGAAAAAGCACCTACTGACCTACTATTCTGCGTTCTATATTGTTCTTATTCAATATGATTTTTGTGTTATTCCTTAAATAAGCAAACTTTTTCAAAACACATATTGCATTTTCAAATTTTACTGTATAATATTAAATAAATAAAAAATGTCGACGAATAAAGGATACTATTTAGCATGATAATCAATGAAGATATTGATCTGATTGTGCATAATTTACCTTGTTTATCCAAATACTTTTAGCTCGCCATTTAAACGAGTTAAGATCTTTCCATTTTGTAAAAACTTTTCAACAGTCATTTTTAGAAATCTTTCTTACAATTTGGGGGCCCCTAACATTAGGGGGCTCAAGGCCGCGGCCTAGTTGGCCTGTGCGGTAATCAGGCACTGTTTACATCGAAAATAAAACCTCCAGCAAACAGAATCTGCCGTCAGCAGTATAGCCCGTTGAGATTCTTCTAAATTTCAGCTCAACATAGCCAGAAATTTAGTGCATTTAATTTTTGAATATAAATAAAGAGCGGAAATTTCAGGGTGCTTGAATTTGTTGTAGTATATAAATTTATTCAGAGAGTTCTGAAATATATTCATCTTTTCCTTTATCTTAAGAACAGACTCAACGTTAATTTCTGAATATAAATTCCACAGAGGTTTCGAATATGCTTAAGATTAAACGTGCTTCAAATACTGAATTAATATGACCCTGTCGAAACTTTTTTTTTTTTTTGTATTTTTAGTCTTTAAAATTCTCAAATAATTTTTCTGTTTGTCGCTTATTGTATTCCAGACATGTTCAAAATCTTAAAAGAACACTTCTAAACAGAAACATAAGTGTTTGTTTAATCTGTTGTAGTAGTCTTATCGTCAGAAACGAGGTCATCATTTGACTGATAGTGAAAAATGAACCTAAGCCAAACGGGGCGGAAGTCGTTAAATAGGACATGCAAAGATGGAATCTATATTTCATAAGTGATTACGCTTAAGAATGTCAACTTCCAATGACAGCATATCAAAATTTGAAGTAATTTTACGCATAAATGTAGAACAAACGAAAATAATTCAGTGTCAGAAGAACTTGGCAGTTAAATGTTGCTCAGTATTTCAGAGAGCGTAGAATGATTATGAATTTAAACTGCAGTGATTTCCACATTGATTTGGAATGTACGGGATTTTGATAAATTAAAAATCGACGTTAATAGCCCTAATAGCTGTAAATTTTCAGTCACTTGTTTGGGAGTTAAAATGGGTCCATTTTCTACAGCAAAAGTTTTTAGATAGAAAATGTCTGAAAAAAGTCAAAAGCACAAGATGAACTTTTGCTGCTTTGTAAAACTTTAAACGAAAGCATTAACGCCAAACGTTTTAATGTTTATGACATTCTTATTTTCCTTCTTTCTAATTTTTTATATGTTTAATTTCTTTCTTTCTTACTTTTCTTTTTTGTATGTTTAAAGGACAGAAAAAACAATATTGAATTTGAGGAAAATATGGGATTTCTAACAGAGTTATGTCAACATTTTGTTGTGGGAAACATAATTCAGGAAAGTGTTCAAGGAATCAGTTTAAAATTGATATACAGATGGACCTTGATAAGAACTGGTGCTGGTGGAAACTGGTGTTAGGCGGAAAATATTGCAAAAGGTGTTGCAATTGAACGTATTTCTCGTTATGAGTTATTGTTATATCTCAAAAAGTAATGCAAATAATCAAAGAAAGCTTTGTATACAGGTGAACTTTGTATACTTTTTCTGAATTAACGTTGTTTAATTTTGCGCCAATCACTGGTTCAAAGTGCTTTGCACCTATCGATAATTTTCGAATTCAAAGAATTTATTCTGAAATGTTTTGGAAAGAAGTTTCGTGATGACCATCGGGGAAGAATACTAGTTTTAATTTGCGTTGGTTTATTGTAACTTCTACCTTGATCTTTTTAAAAAAAAATTGTTTCATGTTTTAGAGCTCAAGATCGGATGTGCCATCAAATGGCGATACAATGGTTGCGGATCAATTCCCACATTACGTACTCAAGTTAGGATGATTCCAGTCTTGACATCTGTTATTAAGATATTAAAGTTTTTTTTTTTTCATCAGATGTTTCGCCAAGTCTCACCAAGTAACAATTTTGTTTCCACTCCCCTTGTGTATTTCCGATAAAAAAAAAATCTGTAAAAGTTGTTTTTCCGTTAGCACAGTCTCAATGCAGAGAAAACAGCTCATCCTCGTTAAGTTATAATGTTCGTTAAACAAAAAAAGCATGTATACAGAGCATTTTGCACAAAATTCCGTGAGGATTACGGATATTGCTGAGCTTTAGGCAAGGAGCCATCAATTAATTTTACTGGCGGTCTGTTTCAGAAAACCTTTAAGACTGTGGCGCTCCTCTGGCTATATCATCACGGTAGATTATGACTATGTAAACAAAATTGACCGTTTCAAATCAAACTGATTTTCTTCCGCGAAAGAGCACTTACGTCATTTCTGACAGAGAACCGATTCTTTCCATAAAGCTACTCTAAAATAGTTTAGTTTGTAATGAGGGAGCTGTACAAGCAGTTATGGGGGTTGGAAAGCAATCACGAGCAGGGGTGGGAGCACTCTAGTAATTTATAATTTATTATAATAAGCTTTTAATTTCACTGTCCGGTTAAGGTCCGATAAACGTAAATCGACGGTCCGAATCCAGGATGGTCTACTATTTGGAGGCCGCAGTTGCGGTTTGACAAAAATGATTAAAACTGAAAAGCGAGAAAACTATCAAAAAATTGCAACTCATTGCTTTAAAACTTATGTCTAAGTAAATTACTTTTTTTACTGATTTATATTTGTTTTTCTGCATATTTGTTTGTGATATATCAGATTGAGAAATAAGTTTATAAAAATTTGAGAGCATAGAATGCTTTTTTTTAACTATGTATTTATTTTTATTTTTGGTATATTTTTAAATACTTCTAAGAAAAAAGTGAATATAAATTTTACATTGTTTTGAATTACTGCTTGAACACACATTTTTATCAAAACTAACATCGTTTGTGTTTTTGAATTCAGATCTGCTTTCTTGCATATCCGTGTCCTTTGTTGGGTTTCGTTAACAATGATTTTTGTACGTTTTTAACTGACTTCACAAAGGAAGGAAGCTGTACATTCGTACCGTATGTATGTCGATTTTTTCGTTTGTTTGTCCACTCATAACTTCTCACCGGATGAACCTATTTTCATGATTTTTTTTATTCGATCGAGGGTGGCTTTTCCCCAAAAAAACATTGCTACAATTTTTAACACAGTCCATAACATGGAGTGGGTTTTGAAGTCATTTCGTAACGTGCATTACAATTAATATGTCTGCCCTCCCAGAATGATTTGCGCTGAATGACAGACAAGCGACGTTATTATACACCGAACTCCCATGATGCTTTTCGTGAGTTGAGACCTAGTGATAGAGTGAAGGGGTATCTACTCCTCACTCCGTGCACATTACGGCCAGTTTTGTTTTCAATGTAGTTACCGTAACATATAAAAAGTATAATTTGCGGCCATGTAGGCAGCTGCACTCGCCTTCCCTTTTTATCAAACTCTCTTTTTGATTCAATAGCTTTCTTGCATATCCGCACCAGTTTCGCAATGATTTTTGCGACTCGGATTGTCATGACCTATGTTGCGACTTTCTTTACTCATAACTTCACGGGAACCATGATGTCATGCTTACAAAACATGCCAATTTTTACAGTCATAACAGGATGGGGAAGTAGTTCGCTGTTTTTATGTCGCCTCCAATTTGCGATACGCAAGCACGTTATTCTACAAACTCCCGGCCTATACCTAGTGAGAGTGAAGGGGTATCTACTCCTCACTCCGTGCACATTACGGCCAGTTTTGTTTTCAATGTAGTTACCGTAACATATAAAAAGTATAATTTGCGGCCATGAGGCAGCTGCTACTCTGCCTTTTATTATTACAACGTTTTCATTAACTCGCTTTCTTGTCTGTCCGCGGAATTTTGCAATCGAATTTTCGACCATTTCCCGATAACCTATCGTTCTGAGACTTTACATATAACTCAGAACCAGATGACAATGCAATATTCTACCATGCATAAAAAATCCGACAGGTAGTTCCTTTTTTTATTCCAATTTTACTCAAATTTCCACATAAATTCCCCTATATGGGAGTGAAAAAAAAAAACGGTGCACGTTTTTCGTTTTATAAGAATTAGAAACTCTGTTACCATAATGTGACCAATTTATTCAGATATTCTGCCAGGCTCATAGGAGTATTATCTTCTACCTTTTTAGTGCGCAAAAAAAGTTGTTTTTATAAAATTGTTTTTATTTATGTAATATTATTATAAATTCGGCTCTGCCTGTCCATGTCGGTCACTTTTATTGGAAATCGAAGCACAATGAGACTCACCCTCTGGCTGACGACGAGAAGCAGGAGCGAGAGGATGTTGTAGAGCATGTGATAGGCCGAGATGAGGAGCACCAGGGACTGGGTGATGTGACTGGCACGATCTCGGCCCCGAACACCATCCCAGAGAGGGAGATCATGGCGTACAGCGAGGAGGACCGCATCTCGAACCTGGAAAATTACGCATCTCTTGTAAGTATCACACAAACTCTGGTTCAGAGAGAAACACAGCATCATTTTTACCAAGCTTCTAAAAAATCCCTAAAAATTTACCAAGAATGACCCAAAAAAGGTCATTAAAACTGAAAAAAAAAAAAAAAAGCACTTGGGTTTGAGGTCGAAATTCAATTGAAGCAGTTTTAAAATGTTTTTCTGAAAACAACACTACCATCAAATGACTTTATAAAAAAATCTAGAGAATCGAAATTTCGCTGAATAATTAAGAATATTTTTTTACATTATCAAAGACCATATTTTATATCTTGAAAAATGTCTTTCAATGTTAGGACAAATCCATAACAAATAAATAGAAACACTCATGGAGAGATATTTTCTTCAAATTCACACAGAATCACTTCCTTTTAAAACAACAGCAAACATTTTCAGCGTCAAAAATCCATTGCCTTCTTCAAACTAAGCTAAACTCAGCGGCATAACAGCCCATTGTTGACCATGGCCTACTGTACCCATCCCAGCTTTCGAGACCGAGGGCCCTGAGGTGCAGAAGCAGATGTTTCGGTCAAGTGGTCGACCAGACGCGGAACCCCCCAGTGTTTAGTTCCCAAGCAGGCTTGGTCCTCATTTTATCGACCCCGCTGAAGGCTGAGTCGACACTTCTTTAAGTTGTCTTCATTCGGTTTTGTAGCAATAGATTCGTAATTCTACCGTTCAAGAGCCTTTTAGTTTTTTTTTTTGTAAAATTTAACTAATAAATCTAACTAAATTTTAATCAGAAAATTTTTAAAAAAAGAGATTAAGCATAGAGAAATACTTAAAAATGCTCCAAAACAAGAAAAACCCCGAAAAAAGGCAAAAAAAAAAAAAAAAAGCATTATCATCAACTTCCGGGGCCTGATTATTATTGCTTTATTTGGGGGACGCGCCAAAAATATTTGCTAGGGTATGTGCCTGAGATCACTTTTGTGAAAATGCGGGTAAATGAATTTTGCGGAAACTTAAGTTTGTTTTTCATGTGAGAAGAGCGGAGAGGGTTGATGGAATTATCATATACAAGACAGACATCATCCAGAGCCCCCTATACTAAATGCCCTCCGATAGCACTTTAAATCCATACAAATTTTGGCCGCAACTTTTTATATAGAGGGCGCTAGTTCCCTACTCATAATACTGCTTTTATAAGTAGATACATATGGCAAAGATTAATGAACTGTGTTTAAATTGCATAAACTATTTAATTTTAAACATATCGGCAAACAAAATCTTCCAAAAAGCCAATTTTGACTTGTTATTTAATGAATTTATTGAAGACAGTACAATACGTTATTCTTATGTTCTCATATAAAATATTTTTCTAGCGATTCAAATTATACAATATTGGAATCCTTATTTTTTCACTTTGGTGGTTATTATATCAAAAAAATTAATAATCTTCTCTTGGAATTAGTTCTTTAATTCATACTATATAATCTTTTAGGTAAAAACTTACTTTCGGTTGCCCCTTCGCAAAATTGGCGATTTTTGTCTGGCGCCATTCCTGTTTGCAGTTTTGCAACAGCGCTAAGCTTGGCGATCAACCGCGACCAGAACTTGGCGAAAATCAATGGCAATAGGCTGCCATTTAGGTACATTTGAGAATGTGTATTAAATTTAAATTAAATTGAACTATTTACCGTTTCGATGTAGAAGCGGGTACGCCTCAGTTTGGCGTTATATTTTGGCGATAATATTTTATTTCTGGTTAGGCCAGCGGACATCTCACTAATCACATCTTGGCGTCAAGAAAAAAAATCGCCAAAAAATTAAGTGGTACCACCCGATTGCAAACTTTTATCCTAATTACTGAAAAATTGAAATTCTTAACATATTTTATTCTTGAACAAAAGCATTTATGACATATCCACTCTAAAATAGAAAATAGTAGCACTGTTTCCATCAATTAAATTAGCCAAGAAATAAAGTGGTATAAAGTTAAAATGTTTATTTGAATCTGTACAACCTCATATTTTTGAATTTTGTATAAACAATTAAGAAACATGAACGTTTCTAATAAAAGGAAACGAAACATGATCTGTGATATCTAAAATAAAGCATGTAAAAGAATAAAACGGCAGAGATTTGAAAATAATAAGCATTTAAAGTTTCATAAAACACATTGGAGTAAAAAAAATAATAATTACCTTGTCTAGACAAAGCTATTATCCACTTTGTCATCATAGTCCTTCGTCGGAAGGGAATTCATGAAAACTTATTTTTTCAGATTTTGAATCTGAAAAGCAATACGGCACAACGCAATGCACCATAATTTTGATTAAAATCTAACTAGTTTCTTAAAAGAAATTTGAAGTTGAAAAAACAGGTTATCTGCGCCACCTAGCGGAGAACTTTTCACGGCCGTTTTTTCTCTCATATGGGAAGGCACTTAGTACAGGGGGCTCTGCATCATCATGATGTTTGACCATCTGCGAGCTGTGACCATCCTCAGAAACCTTTCCCAGGTCACGCTTTGTTAAGGCATCGATCACCAATTTCTGACCTTTGAGTGACAAAAAGTTTGAATACACACAGTCCTGCTATTTTTTCTTCGGTATACATACTTTGTCTTTCGCACAAAGGGACTGCAGCCTGCTTTCCAAAAAATTGAGTAAGTATTATTTCAACAATTTTCCCGACGATCTCAGTTAATAATAACAATAATAATAAAATTAAGATAGCGAGTGAAATTATGGTTAGTTACGATTTAGTTAAGTTAGGGTAAAAATGTTTCAGTAAACACTGCCATAAGTTCCTTCAATTTTAAATCTACACGAGTTCAGTCAAGGCTGAACTTGATCCAGCAGTTTACGGCTCAAGTTCAGCCTTGGTTCAGTAAACCGATTCATTCGATGATTCGGCTATCTGACTGGTTTGCGAAGAATTTTAGTAATATAATCTAGATCAGGAGGTTTATAAGCCACAGGTCTGTTTTGAGAACAGACAAGTAAAAGTGACTGTTACGGAATGTTAAACTCTTATCGAATTGACTGAAAAAAGCTTTCTTGTTTTCTTACAGCACAGCTCAAAACACAAATACCTGGCATTCCCTTTTTAAACACCTACAGGATATGGGATAGTCAGGTTCGGCGCAAGTATAAGTGGCGCCATGGGGCAACAAGATATTCTCCGCCCCTACATGTATTTTGTAGAATGTTGGGACTAAAAATTTTGTCACTAAATGTGTTCATTTGTATGTAAATATCATTTATAACATAGGACAGATTAATTTTTCTTATTCATAACAAATGTAATGCTACGTAACGCATTAAATTAATGAGCTGTTAATAGCTGTCCCCACTAAGAGCATTGCGCCGTGAAGCAAGGACCTCGCTGCCTCAGCCTTCCGCCGGCTCTGGAGATGGTAATAATTTTTGCAGGTGCTTTTTAAGGGGCCCTCTATACGGGATAAAAATGAGCATTTTCAGGGTTCGATCCAACATTTTTTAACAGGGTCCGTTTTTTGTGAATTTTAAAGAGATTTTTGTTAAAATTAAAATAATTTTGTGAAAATTGAAAATTTAGTGAGGAAAATTTTTATTATTATTTTCCGATTTTATCATAAATAATGCTATGAAAAGTACGATTTGGATGCTTGGAATTTTGTGAAAGGTCCATTTTGATTGATTTGAACTTTGTGAAGAGTCCGTTTTGATTGATTTGAACTTTGTGAAGGTTCCATTTTGATTGAGTTGAATTTTGTGAAGGGTCCGTTTTGGTTGATTTGAACTTTGTGAAGGGTCAATTTTGATTGGTTTGAATTTTGTGAAGGGTCCATTTTGATAGATTGGAATTTTGTGAAGGGTCCATTTTGATGGATTGGAATTCTGTGAAGGGTCCATTTTGATAGATTGGAATTTTCTGAAGGGTCCATTTTGATAGATTGGAACTTTCTGAAGGGTCCATTTTGATAGATTGGAATTTTCTGAAGGGTCCATTTTGATAGATTGAAATTTTCTGAAGGGTCCATTTTGATAGATTGAAATTTTCTGAAGGGTCCATTTTGATAGATTGAAATTTTCTGAAGGTCCATTTTGATAGATTGAAATTTTGTGAAGGGTCCGAAAACGGACCCGAATTTCCTCTGGCGCGACCCTTGATTTTTATAGAGGGCTGCATTTTATTCCTCAATTTCAAAGTAATTTCACGTTTTTCGAATTTTAGCAGGATATTTGGTTAAAAAAAAGTTACTAAAAATTCAAGAATTTGGGGGCACATTCCGATGTCTATCATTAAGTAACAGTCCCGTATCGACTAGTTGGACTTTTTCGAAATTCTTCAACTTTTACATCACACATTTCAGTTAATTCAAGCATATGAAATTAGCTTAATACTTTCCTTCTTATACTCAAGCGTAACGAATCTCAAGTGCCGGGCCCTGAGGCGGGAAAACGCTTAGTGAAAGAAGAACACGAATTGAAAGTAATTGAAAAGAAAAGAAAAAAGGCATTTTCCTTTACTAACTGCAAGGAAGTGAAAAGCTCTGATTCACTCTGATAAGAGCGAAGAAGAAATGACTAAATTAAAAAGCAGATGGCTTTAATCTGGGAAAAAATATGAACTACTTTCGCTTAGACTTGATTGCTGGTGAAGCATAATTGGAGTAAAGGTTAATTTTTAAACAGAAAAATGCATTATACGAATCGATCTTCAAAATAAAAATTTGGAAACTTTTACTGTATCATAATATTTCCCTTTATTATTATGACTACACATATTTTATGAATAATTATTTAAACTAGTCTTCTTTTTCATATCGTTCAAGAAATTTCCGTACATCTCAGAAAAAGTAATTTTTAAAAATTGAGTAACATCCTACAAGTATTTTTGTCGCTTTTAATCTTAACTATTCTACTTATTTTACAAAGCGCTACATTATCGAAATAAAAACCCAACCAAATCATTCAAATAAAAAATTAAAAGATTGCATTTCATTTACATACTAGGGGTGATGCCCCTACTCGCTATCGTTCGCCAACCCCAGAACTGCTTATGCAGAAATTAATAAGAATTGTCCTCTGTTAGAGCTAATTTTAAAAATAGATATGGATTGTCGTATTTGTGCATCTAAAATAACTGTAGAGCAAAATTTTACTATGTGAGTCCGTGTAAAAAGAGAAATTTTCTCTCTCTTTCAAAAAACAAAAGACCATTTTGGGATTATTCATAAATGATGTCACGCTTCGAAGGGGGGATGGGGGTTCGTGAAATTGTGACAAAGTGTGACAAGGGGAGGGTAAGGGGTAACAAGAAGTGTGACATCATGCATTATGCAACATAGCGTGACATGTGACAAAGGGGGAGGGGAGGGGATCCGCTGAAGTGTCACATGTTGTGACAAAGGGCGGGAGGGGGTCAAATATATGGGAAAAAAGTGTGACATCATTTATGAACGGCCCATTTAGTCTTTTAAAGCATTAAGGACGATTTGCTTTTAGTATAAACAGTAACACGTGCACGTTGTGAATAGAGTTGTAAAAAACCGAGTATGAAACGCGGAAGAACTATTTGTTCCAAGGACAATCACAGCGTGGTGGCGATTAAAAACGAGTTTTAATAGACTGAAAAGTCAAACATGTTTATTAAACTTTTTGATCAAGCGATGTTTAGCAGAACAAAACTATTTCCATTTCTACTATGAACTTTTCCCAAAGTTGAAGCAATTAGTTCCGAAAAATGTTTGCTCACCATACGACAAAGTAAACGAACCAGACAAGGAACTAATGAATAAACGAGAGCGAGGCATTTGTTTTCAGCAAAAGAAAATGCAATTCCGTACGATACGTTGATAACAAGAAGTGATAAGTTCAGTTTGTGTTGAAACATTAATAAAAGTCAAATAAAAATCAACGTTAGAAGTGACAAATAGCAATAAAAATGACTGACACGTGTTTCGGGATTACGAGAAGCCATTGTACGCCGTTGCAAAATGTGCAAGCCTATATATGAAGAAACATCTGAAAAAAATTGAGGTTCTTTTTCTCGACACTCTTTTATCCATAGGCTCCCACTTTTTTTTTTTTTTACACGGAATACCCAGTTCTTGAAACCCTGAAACAAGCCTCCAATTTTCATTGCTGTTTGGTGCTTCTAACGCGATTTTGATTTTTAAAGTTTTTGACATCAAATTTCATAAGAAGCTTACAGTTCTACCATCAACCAAAGCGACCTTCTTGGCAGAGTGCCAAGAAGAATCCATTCCTGTTCAAGGGAGGAACTGCCGGTACAAGGAATGTGCCGTTTTTGTTCTCGTTCTAGTTCGTTTAGCATACTTGATTTCTTCCGAACTGATGCTATGTGCCAGTTTATAAATTTAGTTGCTTTCAACAAACAAAGAAGCAAACATTCTGATTCTCGTACTAAATAAACTCATCTGCGAAACGAACTTCTCCAAAACTCAAATGGATTCGCTATTTTCTTCCATGCGCAGATGCGTCCAAATGTCCAAAAATTCCGTGGGCGAACTGTATGTCTATCGCAGTTCCTTTGCTTTCTGTGCAGTTCCTGACGTCATTATTTTTTATCTCTTTTATTCGAATAGCCTTTTACTGCGGAGGGGGCGCAGAGTTAAACTTATAAACTGAATGAAAAGCACACTTCCAAGGTTATGTTAAAGAGCCGGCCAAATTTTAGAGAGATGCGGCTGTATGACCTCGCGGCCTCGCTCCGATAATGCATAAAGGCATAAAAAGAAGTGGACTCTAAAAAAAATGATAAAGAAGACGACAATTAAGACGTAAAATTGTGTATATGAACTTTTTAACTCAAATAATAAAAAAAAAAGTTTCAACAACGCGCTTTAATGTTATAGCTATAGAAGAATTTTGGAATCTGTCTTCCAGAAAAATTGCTGGAAGGAAAATCATAATAAATAAATATATAAAAAAAATCTTCAATAATGTATCACAATAACTGAGGCGTTCCAATGGGAAAGGTCGGAAATCCTGAATATTTTTAAAAGACATAAAACTTGTCTAAAGTCATTTTCCCATAATGTGCTTATTGATAAAAAGCACATTATTATATCTTTATTAGTCATATATATATATATATATTCAGGGTTCGCGCTAGGAAGCGCGATTCGGCAGTATTTTTTGAAATCCCACTCAAAAAAAGTTCGTTTGCGCGCTGTTCCCGCAACTAGAGGACACGCTTTCAAAACATCGCAAAACGAAACTACTATCCTAAACTGATAATTCAATACAAACTAAATGGAGTATGTTAATTTTCAACTGCCATCTTATCCTCATTAATAAAAAGAAGAATCTAGGAACCCTATTTATAATATATAATAACATGGGGGAAAGATTGATAACTTCTTCATTCCTTGGGATTATTGAACAATTTGAGCCCTTTGTGAATGCAGACTTATTTTCAGTCATTCTATTCACAGAGGACAAAATCAAAAAAAAAAAGAGTGGAAAAGGGAATCTTTCTTGGTCACAAGGTTACAAAAGAATGCTGGTTTCTAAAATATGCTGATTTCATTGAAAAACATCAATAGATAAAATGACATATGATCAGAAAAAATAGAGGAAATATTAAACTAATTTTTAAGATTTTTTTTTTGTAAAAATCGTACATCAAAGAATTTTGATTAAATAGCCAAAATACCAGAGGATCTTTTTCATGCTTAACATTTTATAAAGCACCCATTTTTGCGATCGCGAATTTTGTGAAGGATCCGTTTTGTGTGAACCTTGTTGATGTCTATTCTTTCTTTGCTGGGCATAGCTTAGATAATCATCTTTTATTACATAGTTTGTATTGGATCATGATCGGACAATTTAGTAATATTTTTGAAGACAAAAACAAAAAATTAAATTCCCCACTTAAATTTAAAAAATCCCACTTAAAATTTTGGTTAAGGTGGGAAATCCCACCTTGTATTTTTCCCCAGTGTGAACCTTGATATATTATATAAGCATTATTAGTCATTATGAAAAAATGATTTCAGACAGGTTTTATTTCTTCTAAAAATATTTAGGATTTCTTAATTACTACCTTTCCCATGTGTACGCCTCAATTATTACTCAAACTAGGCCAAAAGACAGCAACAGCTTGAAGGAGGTACTGTTTTGTTCACGAAAGCCGAGACTATACGTCAGGAAGATTCTATCCGGCAAAAGAGATGATACGCTGAGATGGGCACTTTTCGAAACTATATTTTACACTCTTTGTTTTCGTTTTTTCCCGATTTAATATTTATTCAATTTCCAATTTAAATCTTTAACATAAAAGAGAAAAGCAAAAAATGTAGAGGTTTTATTTTTGATCATAAAAACTAAGCTTTCTTAATCTTTATTTATCCTGTCACCCCTATTTCGATGAAATAGAAGCAGACCTAACGCATGCGCAAACTCGAGGAAAGTCTTGGCCAAGAAAATCAGACAGTATCTTAAATTTATAGCAAACACATGTTTACTATAAACAGGACTGTAATAAAGAAGGAAAAAAACGGCAACATAACTTTTTGATTTCTGTTTGCTAGTGACGCAGAACGCTCCAGCGAAAGACAGCCGACGCGGAATACTAATAAGTCACTCAAGGCCATTCGCATGTTCTCTTCTAAAGTTTTTAATGTGTTTTAAACGCCTCCTTGAAGAAGGCGAGAACGTTTCCTTCAGAAATGACGAAATTAAAGTATTTTTAAAATATCGTTTTCCATGTTAGTCAGAACTTTAACTTCGCTGTCACACGTTAAGTAGAAAATAAGCGATATTTAAAAGACGTGAACGGAGGATTATATGCGCTAAATGGTAATTAAAATGATAATACGTAATGAAATTTAAAACAATAACAATAAGTAAAGTGAAATCTTGAGAGGGAAATGCTATTTTGATGTAAAATATGCGTTTTCCATCAATTCTTTCGCTTTGCTGGAGGCTGTGGAAGACCAAAAATAAAATGTTGGAGAGATAGTGTGAAAAAAGACACAAAAAAAAGATTGGAGCAAAGAGATTCGATATACAAGCTAAGGGACCGTCCATAAATGATGTCACGCTTTTTTTACATACATTTGACTCCCCTCTCCTTCTTTGACACATCCACGCTACGTTGCATAAGCATGATGTCACACTTTTTGTTACCCCTCCCCCTCCCGTTTGTCACATTTTCACGAATCCCCCTCCTCCCTCGAAGTGTGACATCATTTATGAATGATCCCTAATGGCCATAAGCACTACAGAACTGTCCTTAGGAAGGCTAAGGACCCAAAATTTCAAGTAATAAAATGCCAAAGAGATGCAAAATCCTCGGTAATAATCTTTTAGAGAATGTTCTCAAGAACATTCTTCAAGAATTCGCTTTATGAAGGAGAATGTTTGAGGATATACTCCTTAAAGTGGGCTACAATAAAATAACATATTTCAGGCGTGAATAAGGACTTTAAAAGAAATAAATACCTAATAACATTTACAGAATATGCATTAATTAAAAAAAAACTGTTTTCACGATATTTCTCCAAGAAAAAGTAGGTATTCCATCACTAAACATTAACACTCTTTGAAGAACATTCCATGCAAAAAACTCAAAAATAATGTTAATCATATGTTTTGGCAGTGATAATCCTATGGTGTTTCACAATACCTAATGCTATTTATAAAATTTTATATTTTCTTTGAAGAAAAAAGAATGTTTTGGATTATTCTCCAAATTTCAACTAGAGGAGAATATTCTCAAAACATTCCCGTTCTCCGAGAATATTTTCGACTCGCATCTCTGAGAAATGCCATGTAATCAAAACTGAACGATGTACTTAAATTGATCAAATTCGAAGTTTTCACGGGAATCTTATCTTGAAGTTTATAAGCAATAATTATCTACTGCTCTGAGTAAGTAGCGATTTCAGCACACACACATTAAAAAAATATAAAAAAAATTTCGTATTTTTAGAAAAACTACGGAGTAAAAATTTTTTAACAATAATTACTTTATGAAAACAAAATACGTCTACTGTAAAGCACAAATTCGGTTTGAGGTATATGAATCTTGATATTTATAATCCTTTAGTTTGATGCTTAATAAATCGATTGCTTAAACTTAAAAGCTTCTGAGAAAAATTTGGGTGTGTGTTTTTTTTTTAATATAGAAGAGTAATTTAATTATAAAAAAAATGATTTTAATCGTTAAGGATGGAAATATTATTCGGGAAGGAATGGCGGAAAATAAACGTAAGAAAAATGATGTTGACATACTGGTTATACGGGTCTATTGTTTTCGGAAGGATTTCTGATTTTAGCAAGTAACAATCATAGTAAGAATGAAAATACAACGTGAATATAAAAAATTAGAATGAAAAACTAATTTCGTAATTTTTTTTCAATCATCTTAAATATAAATTAATTTTCCGACATTTTAATGCAAACACAGATTAAAAAAATGCACTGATAATAAATGAAATATACTTTTGTTAGTTCTCTGCAAAATTTGATAATCTAATCTGTTTCTGAAAAACAATTGTGTTCCATAAAATGGAAAATTTCGGAGATATGTGGAAGGTATCTTGGAAGGTTATTGAACTCAAACAATAAATTATTTAATTATTTTTCCATGAAAAAGACGTCCCCCCCCCCCTGGAAATAAAAATAATAAATTTTTAAAGTCAAGAATTGAATATGTTTTTTTGTTCTTTATTTTAAACAATTCGCAACAAAGCATTTATTTGGAAAACTTTCTTCTTTTTCTCATTATTATTGTTATTGTTTGTTGACTTCGATATAAGGTAGACTAATATTTTTGATCAAATGTATATAAAAAAAAAGTAAGTTAATGAGTTCAAAAACTAATTCAAGAAAATCATAATGTCTGCTTGAAGAATTCTATATTGTTTTTTTCGAAATTGAACTGTTTATCAAACTGTTTACATATTTACCACCTTCTCCCCCAAAAAGAAAACCCTTTCTCCTTCTTTTGTTTCTTTAAAGAAAACTTATCAAGTCTAATGTTTACATTTTTTTGTGGAGAATTTAATTTATTTAGTTTTTAATGAGCAATAAAATTTACTCCTAAATTGTAATAAAAATTGAATCCTTTGCTAAATATATATTTAAATTTTGCGTAAGCAATACCTGAAAGCTAAACTAAAAAAAAATATATATGCATATATATGTATATAAGTAAATAAATAAAAAAAATAAAAAATTAAGCCTACCAAAAAAATATCTTTTTTTTCTTTAAAGAAAGCTGATGAAAGAAGTTTGATGATAACATTTTTTTTTGAAGAAGTTCCGTAATTTTGTTTTCAATGAGCAATAAAGTTTACTTCAACAGTTGAATAAAAAATGAATTATTTACTAAATGGGTTTAATTTACCGTAAGGAATGACTGCAAGTGAAATAAAATAATAATTAAAAAAAATATAATGACCTTTTTTACGATAATGAATCAATTACTAACGATACTGAAACTATCTTCGGCAAACACTTCTCAAAAATAAATAAATAAATAAGAAGCATAAAGTAAATTAAATAACACGAATTCCAAATACAATAAAATCTCATTACAGCTAATACCAATACAACAAAATTTCCGTTTCAACGAATTTTTTTTGTCCCGTTATAAACCTCAATCGTAGAGTTATCACGAACATTCCAAAACGACGAAGTATTTTCCCGATACCTTGGAGTTCATAGTAACGGGATTTCGCTATGTTATTTAACTTTTTGTGAAGCTTCTAGCAACGAAAATAATGTTCCATTAAGTTCTTTTTTTCTTTTATACATGAAATAAAAATTATTTAATTTTGAGGAGAAAAATGTTTAAAATCCAGTTACATTTCTAAAATATTGTACTTTTTCTTTTTTTAAATTTAGAACATTTTAGTACATTACAAATTATCTAGAACTTAGTTTTATCGAAATGAACGCTGAACTCAAAAGTCTTCATTTCTGATAACTAAGAAAACTCGTTCGTTCTGTTTTGATCATGAATAAAAAAAGTTTTCATTTTAGATATTTATTTATTTATACCTTAAAAAATGATGTCAAATTTTGAAAATGTTGCACAAGATTAAGCCATTTTGTGCATTTGGAATTATCTTCAATTACTGAACTCAGTCTATAAATCGGGGGGGGGGGGGGGTGAGGAATCAGCAATAATGCCACAAAAAATTCTTTTTTTACTGGTAGAAAAATTTTAACTTACCTCAGAAAATTTCGAAGTTTTTTCTTATTTTATCCCCTCGCCTTACGCATCATCTTGGACACATCATTCATAACGCATGACGAAACCATAAAACTAGAGGCAACTGTTAAGCCCCAATTGAATCAGGGCCGATTCCAGCGATGGATATCCTTATCAAACATTGTCTCGCGAACTACCAACATCCCGTATCTCCTTCACTGACGATAAAAACGAATTGCGAAAACTTTTCAGACGTCAAAATGCGCTTAGAATAACATTCGAACGAAGAGAAAAAGCCCTCTCCCAGCTTATCTGTTTGTATTCGACTCGCGGCACACGTGAATTACAACAAATAGAACATCGAACGAACGGCCTTGTCGATTAGTAAGTACCAAACAAGCAATCGTTTCGCTTCGTTTATTTTGAATTTAATTCTATGGCTTCGCCAATTGAAAGAATAAAACACTTCTCTATTATTCGCAAATCATCAGCGGGTCTGTTCGAAAAGTTATTCTTTTTCTTTATAATTTTCCTTTTATTGATATGATTTTCAGGCGGAGCAATGTTGATTGTCAGCTGCAGAAAATGGTTATTATGAGGAAAGAACGGATAAATTCGATTAATTCGGCTACTGATGGTTTGGGAAAAATATTAGAACTTGTTATGGCTCAAACACTGGTCATCAAGTTTCTATAAATAAAACTAAGTTTAGAAGAAGTAGAATGCATAAAGAAATAAATTTAATACATAATCATGAAATGCAGGAAAAGAAAAAATTCTCAGCATCATTTATTTGTCTGTACCATGGGTGTTTCTGAGCAAAAAGAAATTTCTCAGCTTGAACATGAAATTTTCGGGAAAAGTATGCTTACGAATTTAAAATAAAAATTATGTAATTAGGTGACTATTTAAGGTAGCCTATGTTAAAAAAACCCAGTAACTTTTAAAACAATTCAATCATTTAGAGGTTGCAAAAGGATTGTAACGGACGGCACGCCCAGAGATCTTCAAATGGTCATGCAAATTTGTAACCGATTTCAGGTGCAATTGAAAGAAAATTGAGCAATGACGCATTTTGATTAATGCGTGATCGATGGTGAAGGAGGGAGGGGGCAGCTAAAAATCTCATTTTCTCAAGCAATAAAACGGTTGCGAAGCGATAATATTGGTCAGGCTTGGAGTAATCGCGATTACGTAATCGTAATCGGCTGTAATCGATTACATTTTGACAAAATCGTAATCGTAATCGTAATCTGATGATGGCATATTCTCATAATCATAATCGAAGTTGTGTAATCCCGTAATCCTTTTTCTCCCGGAATTTTAATCGTAGTCTTAAGGAAAAAATCCGTAATCTGCTAGTCCTGCAATCGTGTAATCTTGACCTGCTGAAAGCTGAAATTTTTAGCGCTACTCTTGGATAGAAGAGATAAGATTACAAGAAAAAGGATTCAAACTGTGTACTGAAGTCCTATCCTAAGCGGTCTGTAACCTATGGGCGATCATAATATAAAAGGTTCTGTGTGGCTGTCGCAGAGCCTTGATGGCAGGACCATATAATAGTCTGCTAGAGACGCTTGTTGTCCTACTTGTTGCGGTCTCTCAGAGTTCTTAATTGCGGCTCCACTCTCCATGGGGAATGGCTGGAGAGCCCGAGAAGAAAGGGAGTCTGGTCTGGATAAGTCACTCGCATCGCCTTGGGGCTCTCGGGGGGGGGGGGGGTCTCCGGTCTCCTCGCGTCGTTCAGTTTCAGTACAAGAGCGGTAATCTGTCCGCAAGTCACAGATTTCGGGGTAGATAAGAAAGGGGAAGGTGTCTATAGAAGGACCAAATGCATCGGTCATTTTGCTTCCTTAATTACCCCTTCAAAACATATTCAAACGGTTGGGCAATAGGCGAGAGTCTGGACGGGACCGCCGCGAGTAAAAGAGAGTTCCCCCTTTCTTCTCTCTGCTGGGGTCCCGGTTTGGAGCCGGCATTAAGAATGGGCGCCCCATTTTCCCTTTCAATAATCGAAGTAGACTGCCCCCCTGAAAATCTAGTGTTGGTACTATCACCTACACACATAAAGAGACATGAAATGACTTTTGTGTTTTCGCCTTTCTTTAACGGCAGAAGTGAAGAATTTTTCTAAAGAATAGCACATTTACACTTCAGCAATTTAGGAGCAGGCGTTACATGATGCTCTATGCTTAAGATGCATGAAATCTTAACCCTGGTACGTGTGATTATTATTCTTTTTAAAAATATGTTCTTCGAATATTTAAAAAAGTACATACATTTAAATCTTAAATTTATTTATATTTTAATGCTAATATTCTTTTTAATTAATAGGTATGTAAAAGAAAATGATATATGTTCAGACATTTTCCCAATTGTTTTTTACATGCATGAATTAATATTTAGGAATTATTTAAAAAAATTAATTATCTTTTTCTTCTTAGAATTACCTTAACAGAATTTTGTATTTCAGTTGAATCTTGTACGTTAAATTTGTGTTGTAAAATTACTTGCACTTTATTTTTTTATTAAAACAGTTAGTACATGGAAAAAAATATATGCTCGTGCATGTTAAAAAAAAAAAAAAACACACAAAAATCATATTAAAATATTATAGTCATTCGTATTATAATTATTCTTCATATTACTTTTTAACGATTACTAATTTTGCTGAGAGTTATTTGAATGTTCATGTTCAAATTTTTTGAAATTATTCTAAAATGCAGCATTTATTTTCAAAAGATTATTTATCTCTTACACTATCTGAATATTTTGTTATCCCGGGCAATTCATGCACATCTTATAAGTGATTTCATAAAGAATCATAGAAAATTATTATTTTCAGTAAACTAATTGGTGTTATGTGAAATATTTGCACAATTTAAACTAGAAAATAAATACAACGGAGAAATATACATTTTCAGAAATTGCGGCCAACTAAATTTTGATTGTATGCACACAAAATAACAATGAACCAGGTAAATCACTTATGCATTATATATACATTTAGTGCATCGTCTTTGCTTATATACAAAATACGATCAATGTAGTTATCCCTCACATGAGTTTTAAATATTCGAAAAATACTGAATGTGCCTTTCCTGATTATACATATATATATATATATAATGCAAATTTTTCATTTCTGCAACGACGTCATAATTCCAGAACTGTGATGATGAAATTGTTTCATTATAATTGCATTCATCGTCATTTCAGTTATCTCTTATAAAATCAAAAATTTAATTAAAAATCATAACTTTTTGATTTATGACACTATTGTGAAAATGAGAGTTGTATGCATAAAATCGGATAATTTTATGCTAATCTAATCGTAATCAAAATCGTAATCGGAAGTCATAATCGTAATCGATTACATTTTTCAACGACTGTAATCGCTGCCGTAATCGTAATCTCTCAATTTCTCCCTTTGTAATCGTAATCGTAATCGATTACGTTTCTTTGTAATCGACTCCAAGCCTGATATTGGTTGACAAAAATTTTGCTCATAAATCGAAACATTCGGGAGATTAGCTGAAAAGCGGTACTCTCCTTTAATAATTGGGAGAGTTGGCAAAAATTTCGGATCAGAATCGCCCCTGCTCCATACAAATTGAATATTGTGGTTTTAGGTATTATGATCACCTTTAGAAAGAAAAGAATAATATTCAAAAAATATTTTTCACTTGTTAAAAAAACATTAAAATTTACGTGACAAAGTATAGAGGGTTATGCTTTATTTTTTAGTTGATCACAAATTTAGAAATTTCTTTATTTTTCATAACTGAGCGGCCAACTGTGAAAACGAAGATGTTCAAGAAAGTATGATTTCTCTATATTAAAACAGAATAATAACATAAGTTACTCTGTTTTAATATAGAGAAGTTAACAGGAATTTAAATGTTCTCCACTATAAATTTGGCGCTTTGCACATAACACACCGTAAATTTGAATTAGAAAATGTCTAGAGTCTGAAATTCAATTATGTTGTGGTATCAGTGTCCAAAAACCAAATTTGAATATGTGCTGCATTTATGATTTTTTTTTTAAAAGTGCTTTCACAAAATTTCTGCCAAATTTTATAACTATTGATGCTTTAGCACTCATGATTTGCAAATATTTTACCAGTTTAAAATTTTATTTGGTCTTATTGATTTAAAGTTTCCTGCTTTCAGAAAATCTGCAAGTAGTAGTAGTTGAATTTTAGCCCTGATGCAGGATGTTATTGCTAACCAAGGCCGTAGCCAGAAATTTTTTTCGGGGGGGGGGGGGGGGGGCCCTAACTTTGAAACACTTTTATGTTGAAGAAAGTTTCAGGGAGGAATATATGCTACATTGCGAAAAAATTCGGGGACGTCAAACCTACCAGCCCTTCCGTTGCATGCAGTGTTTCTTTCAGACCTTCTGCTCCGGGGGAGGGGGGGGGGGTCATGTTAAGAATAAGGAGGGGCGGTGTATGCTTCCAAAATCACTACCTTTTTATATTTATACATAGATGTAACTAGAAATGATAATATTAATATATTTTATATAGTATATGATAGATTTTTGATACCATGTACAGTAGGTGTATTTTTGACTATCTTTGGTGTAGATAGGACCGTGTTTTGTGGAAGCTTCTGCATCTTAAATGTTTGAAACTGATCTTACAACCATAATGTTTAGACTATCTCTGAAAGGGGGATCCGGGGGTTCCCCCCCGGAATTTTTTCGCAATTTGGCTCCTGAGAATGCAATTTTAGGCCCTTTCGGGACGTTAGAGGAAGGAGTTTCAGAAATTCTCCCCTAAGAAAATTTTCGAAACTGCAGTCTTAAAAATGAAGTTTCAGTCTATCTTTGTCAATGTTACTGGAGGCAGGAAGGAGTTTGAGGGCTCTTCCCAGGAAACTTTTTGAAAATTTCCTAACAATGCAATTTCGAGATTCTTTAGTGATTTTAGAAGAAGCAGAAGGGAGTGTGGTTAGTCTTCTCCCGCAAATTTTTCGAAATAAATTCTTATCTTTTAGGCTACTTTTGGTGTCGCTAGTGACAGTGTTCGATGTCTTTTTCCTAAAAGTGTTTCTGAAACTAATGTCTTAAAAGTGTAATCTCTTTCTCCTTTCATTTTTTTAAAAATCTGTGAACTGGATTTTTTCTCCAGGGGGGGAGGGGGGCAGTTGGTTAGCTACGAGGGGGCAGTTCCCCCCCCCCCCGGAGAGATGCCTGAAAGAAGCACTGGTTGCATGATGAAATTATGTTTTCAATTTCGCCCACAGAAGTATTACTTCAACAAAAAAAAAAAAAAAAGAGAGAGTTAACAGAAAACATACGTTGTTTTGAGAATTACTCCCTATTCCGTTTTATTTTAGACAATTTAAGCAATTTATACTTATTCTCAAGTCTTCCCTATTTTGTCATAACTAAATGTAAATAATTAAAAACTGGAGGTTTTCTTTTTCCTTAACCTAAATGCAGCAAACTCTTTTTTTTTTTAAGTTTGAAGTCAAAAAAAGCTGTATAACTTTGATTTGCAGACGTGGACAATTATAAAGCACTTTCAAAATTAGACATATAGCTCATGGGCTGCAATTGCGGCACAACTCAAAAAATCATGTTTTGAGGTAAGTGGGTTTAAACTTTTCATTGCTAAGAAAATTCGTAAGAAATGCTTTAGTTATTATTAAATATTGAGGCCTAATTTTGACTTAAAGAGTTGTGCTAGTATTGCTGGTGAAAAGAATGTGTATTTTCATATTTACAATCTGTTCTTAGTCCGAAACGAGAGTTTTTTTTTTTTTTTTTTTTGAGTTGTGCCACTATTGCAGCCCATGAGCGATATAATAAGAAGAACCAACCAAGATCTTTTTTGTTTAATGTAAATTTATGACTAGGCTAAGTAAAATTATAATTTGTCGTGCTATTTTTCACCTTCGCAATGTTATTGTAAATGCTCTATGGGATCATTCATAAACAGTGTCACACTTTCTTTCAATATAATTGAGCCCCCTCCCTTCCCTCTTCATCACAAGATGTCATTCTCCAACACACCCCTACCCCCTTCGTCACATGTCACGCTATATTATATGAGCACATGTACTTGCAGTTCAGAAATAAAGTACTTACGTTAAAGAATCGCATTTTTAATTTTAACTTTTAATGACATTTGTGAGTATAAAATGAGATTAAGGTTAAAATAGAAAAAAGATAATTAGTGCATAATAGTGAAAAATAATTAATTGACTTCTGAAAAATGACCCGCACTTATTTATTTTAAAAGTAAATACCGAAGAAGAGTTTCTTTTAAAATTTTAACTAGAAGCGAGTTCAAACCTTAATAAGCATCGGAATTTTCAATATAAAATGAAATCAATGAAACTTTAAAATAAAATTATGAAAAACAAAAATAAGTATAATCTGCTGATTTTTTTACATGTTTTTATAGAAATCAAAATGTGTAATGTCACACTTCTTGTTATCCCCTTGTCACAATTTCTCGAAGTAGTGTGACATCATCCCCTATGAAGTTAAAAAATGAAAAAAGAAAGATTAATAAGCAGTTTCTCAGTATGTGAGGAAGAAAATAAAAAGTTGAAACTAAAATTGCAAAAAAAAAAAAAAAAAAAAAGGAGGGGCAGCTAAAATATTATTTTGAAAAAATTACATAAAAATAATCATACCCTTTCTGCTGTTCATCACTACAGGGTTTCTTCCCAAAATAGGACAAAATACTTTCACTTTTTCTTTTACTCATAGTAAAAGAAAATTTGTGCACAGGCAAGCAAGGGAGACTTTTGCAAGAGCACAAGAGCCCACTGAACTGCCTGTGTTCCGCAAGGCAAGGTCAAGGCATCCGCAAAGGGGCAAGAGCCCTCCCTCCGCCCCCTTGTCGGGAAGCGTTTCTATGTTGATTCGATTTTACGAATTGCTAGTTGAAAAAAGAAAAGAAAAATAAAGATTTGTCCCAGCAATAACAGCACAAATACCACATCCCGCATTCGTAGACGACGCTGTCCATTAGGCATTAGCTCCTACTTCTACAATATGGGCTACAGCCAGGGCAAACAAAAAAGCGCGGGAAAACTATAACAATCCCCGATAAGTCAGCGAAAACCATACAGCCAGTGCAAACTTAATGGGAGTGTCGCCATTTCCACAAATGTAACCTTCGGGTAAGGATAGACAAAGCACCTAAACTGTTGTACGTATATTTAGGGCAGATGTGGTTCCATGTAGCTCGCATTTTGCCAAAAAGGGATCAGTACATTTGCTGTTCTTGCTGTGTGGTCGGGTGATTAAAACCATATGTAGCCCTTGCCCTTAGGCAAGGAATCAATCCGGGGAACCTATCGACTGAAGAATTGAGGGAAAGCATCTTTTTTTGAGATCTGGTTTTTGACTCTAAATTTTGGAAGCGCCGTCTTATCGTTTCCCCATTTGTAAAACAGAGGACCCTCCCCCCCCCCCCCCCCGCTCCCAAACAGGTTGGTTCAAGGAACAAAATCTTTTTTTTTTGTTTAACAATTTTTTTTTTCAGACTAGTTAAAAATTTCGAAAGTATTTCGGGGGGGGGGGGGGGGCTCGGGGGGGTCGGCCCCCCCCCCCTTTGCCTACGGCCTTGTTGCTAACTGCATCAAGGTTTTAATTTTACTGGTGATTTCAAGAAGTGTAAGTTTTTGAAGAAAAGAAATTGTATAAGATTCATATTATTGTCATATGCATGTATACTGATGAGGAAAAAAATTAATTAAAATATGTTCAACCTATGGGTACTTCTCCCCCCCCCCCTTCAGTTTAGCTGACTCTTATATACATTATTTAAATTAGATAATCATAAACCATTCTGTGTCTTTTATTTCAAAAGTAGTGATTTAGATCAATTTAATGAATACCAAACAATAAATGATTCTGAATGATAGTGTTTAAAATAACGATGTAGAGAATATGTATCCTTAAAGTTTCATCCATGTCCCGCAAGGTTTTTTTCCTTGTAAAATATATTTTTTTTCATCTTAGAAATTTTCAATAAAGTTATTTGATCAAAAGAAGAAGTTTCAGTTTTTAGTAATGGGTATAATTATTTCAGGTTATTTTATTTATTAAACAGAAAAATTATTAAAGTACACACAATTCTTAGATTTTTTTCAGTTTTCATCAGCAAAAGAACACAAATTAATTTTTTTTCTGTACTTATGTGAGTGTACAATTCCCCCTGGTAGGGTTAAGTTTCATTTTAATCATGGCATTTGTATTAAAAATTTGTTTATGAATATTATTATTAAAAAAATATTTATTGCAGTGAAAATAGATTAAAGTTTTTTTGCATCTTGTTTAACACACCATACTATTTCTATGAATGTAACATAATAAAAATCCAAGATATTTAAGGTTTGTTTAAAAAATCTGATTTAATAAAATATACCCCTACATATACACCCTATAATATACCCTAATAAAATATATCCAACAAACCCTGGTTTTGTACCTATATATTAACCTAAATAACAATTTAAATATTTATTTATTTATTATTACTATTACAGTAAAACTCCGTTAAAACACGGGCATAGGGGGACATGTTTGGCACCCGTGTTATAGCATAACCGCAATTATAATGAAACTACCGCAGAACCAAATTCACGAAATATACTCGCTCCTGTTGCACCACTTTTAACTTTATCAATTACTCGAAACTTTTCTTTTATTGTATAATTGTTTCTTTTCATGTTTGCTTCCATTTTACTTGCTGTAATTTCTGTGCAAGAAGTACACTTCTCAACTGAGCGGTGTGAGAGAGTGATAGATTATTCAGATCAAATTTTTCTGCTCTTTGAGACCCCTAAGCTAAAACCATTTCAACCACAACAAAAACAATTGTGTTCTGAGAAAATGTGGGCTTAAAAATCTTGTTAAATTATCAACATGAGATTATGAAGGGGGAGAGATTCTAAGAAAAAAGTAGATTTGTGTGGAAGGGGAGGAATGAACTTTTCAAAGAAACAATGTTTGAAGCCTTTATACACTTTCACGAATTAGAGAATATGTTTACTTTTCAAAAATTTCAAAGAATCTGGAATATAAAGAGTGGTTTAAATATCGGGGGACATGATAGTAACCGTGTTATATACGATTCCGCGGCATATTGAGGCGCGGTATTACGGGGTTTCACTGTATTATTATTTTCAGTTTCACAGAACTTACAGTTCTCTGTTTTTAATGGAATCATAGGGACTGTCCATAAAGGATTTCACGCTTTTCCCCACATAGTTGACCCCCTCCCCCCTCTGTCCATGTTACACTATGTTGCATAAGCAGGATGTCACATTTCTTGTTATCCCCTCCTCCTCGTCACAACACGAACGCCCCCTTGAAGTGTGACATCATTTATGAATGATCCTCTATCTACTACTTGGATTTCATCCCTGGTGCAGGATGATATAACTAACTGCATCAGGGCTTGAAGTTTACTGGTGATATTTTAATTATGAAGAAGAAGTGCAGGTATATAAAGAAATTTAAGTGAACTGTGTGCTCTTGATAATATATCCATGCATGTACACTGTTGAGAAAAAATGCAATAAAATGCGTTTCATTTGGCATTCAATCTTTTTCTACAGTTTAGCTTACCCTTTTATACATTATACTAGTTGAGGAGGCACCTGGGATGAAAGAGAGGGGGAGGGATTCAGTTTTACTTTTATAATGTTTGACAATAACGGATGCGGCATGATCTACAATAAATGTTAAGCAACACATCAAAAAATTATATAAATAAGTTCTATAGTTAAAACTAAAAAGCAATGTTTAAAAAGTTATTTATTTTCAAACTACTCTTATTATATATGTTACCGTTAAAGTATGAAATCCGTTATTTTATAGAATACCTAGTTATTCCATGAAATAACTGATCGTGTCCGTTAAAGTGTAAAACTCTCTTGTATTTCATAGTTTAACTAGTTATTTTATAGAATAACGATCTGCAGCCCGTTAAAGTGCAAAATAATCTTAAAAGAATGCAGTGAAGATATAGTTTGCTTCAAATGTATGGAGCCTGTCCATATATCATGTTAGGAAGATTATGCTTCAGACGATGAAGTTGAGCAGAAAATCTGCAAATTGTGTTTTAATGAACTTAATGTTCAAAGAGAAAGAGAAAAGTT
This sequence comes from Octonoba sinensis, assembly GCA_038502835.1. Lineage (NCBI taxonomy): Eukaryota > Metazoa > Arthropoda > Arachnida > Araneae > Uloboridae > Octonoba > Octonoba sinensis. The sequence continues at coordinate 81,644,837 of CM076605.1, read as the reverse complement.
TAAAAAATGTTTAGAAATTCAAGCGAAAAAAATGAAATTAATGTCGGATAAATCTTATTCTGAAAACTCTGTGGGGTTTACCGTCCGTATCCCAGTGCCTGAAGTTGACAGAGGAAAGGTGATGCCAAATCTATTTTAGCTGTCATCACAAAAATAACCAAAGAAGTATTTTTCCAATTGGGCACAAAAAACGGCCGCATAAAACAATTATATTCCCGATCCCAGTTCAGTGTCGGCGAACAAAAATTAATTAAAATCGAAGAAGTACCGGATGTTGAAATATCGCTCCGGTCAGTTGCTACAGCTCAAAGTTTAGGTAATGGTCAGGGATTTAAAAAATGTTCATGTAAAACCCAGTGTGTCAACAAAAAATGTAGAATACCTAGTTATTTTTTTAGATAAATTGTTTATTTTACATTTTAACTGTCTCCCATTAGTTAATTTATAGAATACCTAGTTATTTCATAGAATAACTAGTTAAAGTGTCAAATTAATAACATATTACACACTTTAACGGACACGATCAGTTATTTCATGGAATAACTAGGTATTCTATGAAATAACTGCAGTATATACTTTAACGGTAACATATATACTATAATATGTTTTCTTGCAATAGCTATAATGCAATTTAAAATGGTTAAAATCAATCAGTTTCTTCATTTTTTTTTTGCATTGCTAATGACAGTGGTGTAGTCCTGAAAAAAAAAAAAAAGGTAGGGAGGGGGAGACACTTGTGTAAACGTGAAGATAAATAATTCAAATCCAAAAGTGGGGGTGCAGGGACACTTGCATTAAACCTTAAAAGATCTATGGGGACTCGTATTAAAATAAAAAGGTAAGGGGATACTGCCCCGCTGCTAATAAGAACAAGTGGTCGACCAAATAGTAGTTTATCAATGTTTGGCAAAGCCGAACATTCGGTTAAATTATCAAGAGGGAAAACTAATACAAAAAGGAACTGAAACTCTCCTTTCATATGTTAGACAGAATCCAGACTAGTTATGTATGAAAATAAATTTTGAAGTATTTTCACAATTGTAATATTAAAAATGATCTTGATTAAAAATAGGTCTGGAGGTGCTTTTTTACCCTATGTCATGTAATTCTTACAACAGACAAATGCTTAATGATGAAGGAATAATATACTTTTTTATTTGCACAAAATATTTTCTGAAACTATACACACACTATACTTCACCATATCATAGGTGCATTCCCTTCATCATATAATTTCCTCATATATTTTAAGAGACTTAAAATATTGTTTCCAAACTTCGCAGAGACAGGAAATACTTCAATTTCAACACTACTTTTCAACAAATTGTATTTTTCCATAACATCTTCCCCTAAATCACATTTATTTGCCACAATAGCATGAGGCCTTCGAGAGAGACCTTCTTTGTATTGTTCCAATTCATATTTCAAGTGTTTCAACTGTTCGAGTGGGGATTCTGTTGAGATATCAATGACATACAAAATACCTGAACATCTTTCAATGTGCCTTAAGAATGATATTCCTAGTCCTCTGTTTTCATGTGCTCCTGGTATCAAACCAGGAAGATCAGCCACAGCTAGCTGCACATAATCATCATAATGAACAATGCCAACATGAGGGTTCAAGGTCGTAAAAGGGTACGCGGCAATTTTTGGTCGTGCACGGGAGATGGCTCTTAAGAGAGTAGATTTACCAGCGTTTGGAAACCCCACAAGTCCGATATGAGCCATAATTTTCAACTCAAGGCTGTACTTGCGAACTTCTCCTTCGGCGCCCAGTTCTGCTAATTCCGGATGTCTGCTTTCGTTCGATAAGAAAAAATGATTACCATGTCCCCCAGCACCTCCTCTGGCAGCAGTGTATTTTGACTCGGGAGCATTTAAATCACAAATAAATTTGTCATCTTCTTTAACAAGAGTGCCAATCGGTACTTTTATGATAGTATGTTCACCGCAGGCGCCGTGCATATGTTTACCTCGGCCTCGGGTTCCATCTTTTCCTCGGATCACAGGTGGAACATTTTCCAGGGATTTTGTGGCACTGCATGCTTCAAAAATTACATGTCCTCCATTTCCACCATCACCTCCCGACGGACCGGCATTAGGATTTTTTGGTAAACGTAAAAAAGCGATTTCTCCGTCTCCTCCTTTGCCACCGAAAACAGTTGTTTCTCGGTAATCAACAAAATGCTGCGTTCTAAATGCTGCAGACGAACCTTTGGTTTTTCTTAAAGGTTTAGCCGATGTTTTAGAGCAAAAATTAACTACCACATCATTGGAGCACTTTGTCCACTTCAGGAAATTTACAACTGAACGAAACATATTTGGACTGAAATATTCGGAAAATACAGAAGCTATTTAAAATTAATATGCAATCTTGCAGAAAATTTTTGCAAAAATGTGACACATTTTGAAGCAAAACATAAACAACTTTTGAACGTTACAGTTAATTCTCTTTTTAACTGATTTTGAAGTAGGTACAAATATTTAAAAAGAAACTTTAGTGTCTACCTATAATTTTTATTTCATGAATTTTATGTATTTCGGATTTTTTTAAAAAATTTAAATCTATTTCTGGAGTATTTCCTAATCCCCCACCCTCAATTGTTATGCAAATCGTAGCCGTCTCGTTTAAAATCGAAGCCTCCTCTCGCTAATATAAATAAAGAGGTGCGTGATGTGAAAGCAAAGAATTAAACTGTGAAAGTTTTTATTGATAATGATAGAAGCAAATACAGATGATTATTTGCAGCACACAAACATGAATTTGTCTTGATATGTACTTTTGTTGAAGGAATGTTAGCTTTTTGTTCCGTTCAGTGCTCCAGAATCGTGTTCAGCGGATTGTATTGAAATTTCAGGTTTCTTAAATTTCTACTTTATGTTTTGAACCTATATATAACTTCCTTGTGAAAATAACATTTTGTTAAAGTTATTGCGTATTGTTTTTACTAAAGGGTGTGTTTAAATACGTTTATAACTGCAGTATGGAACCTATGCATAATAGCACATGTGTAACCTCTGTCAGAAAGGGGGGGAGGGGATATGTATTTTCTTGTTTTTCTATCCATAGTATGCATTGTAAGTAAAGTTTTGCAGGGCTTGTACGAGTCATGAACATCCTGGAAAGTCATGGGAAAAAATTTATAGAATTTCAGATCTGAAAAACTTATGAAAATTTTGAAATATTTTGATTAAAAGTCATGGAAAATTTATTTTAAGTTGTGCAAAAAAATGTCTCACTTTTAAAACAATTGCTGGTCGAAGGTACAAACATTCAATTTTTATCAGAAATCGTAGTATAAATGCAATGAATGATTGCAAGCAATTACTACTGATTTGAGAACAGCCTCAAAAAAAATAAAAAGCTTTTCCAAAACATGTTAAATGTACCTCAATAAGTTGTCGATATCTTGCTAAAGTTTCAAGATGTTCAACTGAGTTTTTTTATGAGTTGCCCTGTACTTTTCTGTTTTAAACTATTTTCTGAAATTTACAACTTATCTCAGCTTTTTATGATTCAGGATCATCTAAAATTTTTTTCTCCTTTTTCAATTTGTTGATGGTCTCCTTAATACAAGAGCAATGTAGTTTTAACTGGAAAGTCTGAATGTTGTATTAAAACATGACCAAAGAAGTCAAAAATGGGTTTTTGTAAGAGACTGAGTGTTAAATATGAAATTACAAAAACTCTGTTGTGCGTCTATAAAATTGGCCAGGGACTAGTTGTACATTCATAATGCTTTATATAAATTCTTTGTCCCCTCCCCCCTACTAGTTGCATTTTACTTCAATAACAATAATTATATTCTGGCATGAGTGTGTCATTTTAGTATTAGTAGACTAGTGAAAGTTTTTTAATTGTTGTATGGTGTAATTTTGAAATCTTCCACTATTTTAAAAATAGTTATGAAATTGTGTAAATGCTCCAAATCTTGCTACATAATTTTAGTATTTAGTACTACCTGAACCGAATTTTTTTTTTCTAATGTGTCTCAAGATGGAATAATTATCCTAAGTGAACATTTTGTTTTGGCAAAATGAGACTGATACTCTTAATCTATTTATAGTATTTTAGCAATGTTTTTGATTCCCTTCCCCCTTTTTTCTGTGTTAATCCTCTGGCACTTATGAAGGTGTACATTTTTCGTAAAGTAACTTTGTATAACAAACGAGATAGATTATTTTTGAAGTTTGTTTTCAGAATGTTTAAATTACATTATTAAGTGTTTTCTTGAATTGCAGAAAAGGGACATAACACTAATAATTCTGCAAGAGAAAAGTATTCAAATAACTTGACAATGGCTTCTCTATTCGATCAGTATGAGCAAGCTACTTCAATGTCTTCTGGATACAAGACTGCAAAGCCAGTGATACCAGAAATGGTTGGTATTTTGTTCTATTTATATTTTTGTAAAAGGTCATTTTTATTTTTATCTTTATATATAATGCAATCATAAAGTTGGTGTGGTGTGTGTGTCTGTGTAGGAACACCAAAACCAAATCTCAAGGGAGGGTTAACTTTTCAAGGGGATAGTTTTTCACTTTATCACATGCATGTACATTATAGGTATATGTGCATGAAGGCTTATATTTAAGGTGTTGTGTGCCACTGTGCTTGAAGCAATTTGTTACCCCTCCCCCACAACCAGCAAAAAAAAAAGCAGGCCGTAATTTTTCGGACAAATTAGTTCAAGATGATTACAACAACTTGGAAAAAAAGATTGTATTAAAGTATGCATATTTCGGCATGTTTTCTTTTTTTTTCCCATTTATTTCTACCCTTTATCCTGTCCCTCTTTTTACAGATTCAGATTTGTGCTCATGTTACACTAAATTCTGGGTTCGATCTATGAAAATTTATATATGTAGTGATAAAATTTTTTTATTATTTCCACCTTTATAATAAATAATGGTGTGAAAAGTATGATTTGGAATTTTGGGAGGGTCCGTTTTGATTAGTTAAGAGTTTTGTGAAAAGTCCGTTTTGATTCATTTGAATTTTGTTCCTCTGGCGCGACCCCTGCTGGTATGTTGTTTATTTGGTACATGTTTATTGGTATAATTACCATTCTTATTTTGTCAAAATAGTTATTTGAACACGGTCCAGGTGTGAGATATAAATTTCTAAAAATGTTGGATTTTGAGAAAGGACACTGAAATAAAAAATTCCATGCTATTATTTAAAAATCTTTTATATATTGGCTTGATAAACCACTAAATGAAAAACATTTGGCTCCATAAATTTGTTATTGTGCATGAAAGGGAGCCATTAATTAAGGGTTTGTAATTTTTTAACAGAGGCGATAATGATGGTCCTAAATGAGAGAATGCATTTTATGCATGTCGGTGAATCTCCTGTTTATTAATGTACAGCTATTGGATTTTGAAATATGAGATGATAGCACATTCTAATTAAATAATATATTTAGCATTCATATTTATAATGCTCTTCTTAGATTAAATGCCAGTTGCTATTTTGCATCGTTTCAAATAGGGTTTGTCGCATTTACAGAATGTTGGAGGAAGTTAACATGTTTTTCAATGGGAAGTTCCCCTACCAAAACAAACACGCACACACACATTATTGCATTGGAAAGGTTTGCTTCCCTGAGATGCAACTATTCATTCTGCTGTATTTATGTATCATTTTTTGTAATAAGATTATAGATAAAAGAACTTTGTCTCCAGTTTTCAGGTTTTCACACCTAAGCACATTGACAATATCTTTCAGTAGAAAACATTTTGTTTGGAGAGTTAAAAGAAAAATGAAAAGAATGTTTGATGTTATATACATTAAGATTATGCCTTTGTTGATTGGAGCCATTTCACAGTGTTTTCTAAAAATATAGAGTCCACAACATGATGCTTTTGTTGTTATAACTACATAATTTACAGTTTAATTATCACTAAATTTTATTTTCAAATGTGCTCAACACATTATTTGAAAACAAAATTTGGTGATGATTAAACTGTAGATTACGTGGTTATATCAAAAAAAGTGTCATGTTGCGGACTCTACGTTTGGACAAAATACTGTGAAATGGCCCGATGGCTTTTTATCGCTCTTTTATTATTTGATCATTGAAAATATAAAGCTTGTTGTTTGTCTATTTATTTGTTTAATGAGTGAGGTGAAATGCTTTATGCAAAATACCAAGTATTTCTTTCATAAATACATAATTTCAGTACAATAACTTTTTATTTTAGACTACAGCAGGGATTATAAATGCAAATTTAGAAGATGACATTCCAATGTTCAGCAAGAAAAGAATTCCGTATAGGTAAGTTAAGAGAAACAAATTCAGATATAAATTTTTTTCTGATAGTTGGAAGTATGTTTCTACTCTATGTACCTGTTAAGTTTTATGTAGAATACAAATTTTTAAATTACATACATGTAGGTATTTGAAACTTCAGTCTCTTTTACTGATATTTTTAAACATAATTTTGGTAGGCTTAAGGTGGGAAATTAGGTTTCTAGAGCTTCAAAACAAGTGATTTAAATGATTTAAATTACTTTTATTCATTTTCCTTTTAAATTTTACTATTTGTAATGTTCTTAAATTTCAGTCCTACTGATCATGTTACTCATATGGCTGTGTGCAGTAATCAATTAGTGCTGGGAATGCGGAACAAAATTAGGAGAATGGATCTAACCCAACCTGACAAATTCGATGGTATTTTTTTAAATTCTATTAAAAGTTTTAAATTAAATCATTTTCAACTTTGTTTATCCACTATATAATTAATTGTGTTTGTAGTTTTCTGATATCTGTTTTCAAATTTTATGCAGGTAAATTGCAGAAAGAATTACATATGGTTTTTAATTTTTAAATTTAATTATAATTTATTGCAGTAGCACACTGTGCCCGGAACAGAAATTGCACAGCACGGCAGCCTTCGCTGCAGATTTATCTTGAGGCTTGTAGATTAATTAGCCACCTTACAAAAAAAATTATATATATATATAAACTACTTTTAACATTTTCAGCATGTGTCCACATAGTTAGGTTTTAAACATGTTATTTCAAAACTAGTTAGAAGTGTTATTAATAACTCAGATAAATATTTACCCTGTTTTTACTAAGTTACATCATAAATAATTTTCAAATATTAAATTGTGGTATTGTCTCTACTTCATTTCATCTTAGCTTGTATTAATTGCATGTTCAATTTTAGATTATATTAATTTATTTATATTCAATAATTATAACATTTATTTATTGTCAGAATGTGTTATTGTTATGTCATCTATTTTAAAATGCATAGTTTTCTATTTTTTGTGATTGTAAATTTGGTACAATCGTCTGCAGCACATCATGTGGTGCCGCAAATAAATTTTGACTTTTGAAACTTGTGCTGCAGATCCATACAGAAAATACTGCTACTGGGATATTGTGTAACCCGGACCGAACAAGATCTAAGATTTAACAATGAGAAACTTGTTAAATCAACCACTTATTTGAGCAAAACATTAAATCAGAGTTGTACAGTTTCTAAAAATATTTAATATTTTCAATTATCGTGTCGATCTTTCACTAAGGTGTATGCAAATAGGGTGTCAAACAAAAATCCACGCAGTACAAAACATAACGATATTGTTCAGTATGAGCTCAATTTATTGTGCAATATCAGGGATCGATCCATTTTTTTTTTTAGCTTGCATTTGGTAAAAAGCAAAACTATGTTCCTGAATTTTATTTATTTTTATGAAAAAATTTGTTTTTTTTGTAAATTTTCCTTATTTTTGTTTGAAAAAAAAAAACCCACGTATCATAAAAAAAAAAAAACATTTGTAGTTATATTTCTATTGGAAACCCATGTGCTAGTGTTAGGAGAGCAAACTATGTAATACATACAATACATTAAGCATACTTACCTTTAATTAGAATTCTTCTTAAAAAGTTATGAAATTAAACACATCAAATTTATGAGAACACTCCTTATTCAATGTTCTAATAAAGATTAATCAGTTTGCAAACATAATATGATGACTTTACTCTTTCCTACCAAATATGATTTTTAACATTAAAAAAATATGTGCACTTTAAGCTTTTGTTGTTTAATTTTTGTATAATTAAACAATAGCTGAAAAGTGCCATTTTTGGTCTTGAGGTACATTTTTTAGAGCAGCATCTCTGATTATTAAGTGTACAAGTCAATCTTTATTATCCTACATATCATTTAAATTGAGTTTCATATTTCCAATTTTTCCACATATGATGCTGTGGAAAATATTTTAGATTCAACATTGCATTCTGAAAATCAATTTTTTTCATTCAGTTATTTCATAGTTTTCTGAGAAAGTGCTAATCTACTGGCAGTCTTCATGCCAAGTTAAAGAAAGCTAAGAGGAGCAACTTTTCATAGTCTAGTTCTTATACATGCAATCAGGAAATAAATTTTAGCTCTTCCAGCGGATGATTTTGTAATGTAGTTTGTCTTTACTCTTAATAACGACTGTGTTAAAATTTAAGAATTATTTATGCATTCAGATGTTATCCAAACACAACACATGCAGGGCTCCCACGGCTGCGCCAAAACTATTTTTCTGCTACATGCTGCTACAAAATGCGTTTTTTTGGAAAATTTGCGCCAAATCGCGATTTTTGGGGGGAAACAAAATCGAAAAAATTTTAGGTATATATTTTTTTTACCTTAAAATTAACATTGGTTGTTACATTTTTCCTTTAGTCAACTAATTTTTCATCTTGGAAGTAGTTTTTTAAAGAATATTAGCTCTACCCTCTCTTAAGAACCTCAAATATGGATGAGAAAATTGAGCAGAATGAGTGATGGTATCCCACCCTTGTAGAAGAAACAGTGAGAAGATTTCTAATATTTTGTAGTATTATAGAGAAAAAAATCGTTCCTCTTATCACTATTTATGTTAAGCATTTTATTTAGTAAGTTTTCTCGGAATAGTTTAAAAAGTTTACAATTTCATGGAACATGGGGGGAAAAAACAGCGTTTTTCCTCAGTGCACTTTGGGTTTTCTAATGCTTAGCAAATACTAATCATTCTGAAAAATCAATAACAGAATGGATATTTAAAAGTGCTGCTCCATTATTATAATCCTTTAAAATTCCTTAAGCCACGTGCAAGCAAGGGAGCGCATACGTTCTGCAATCTTTTTGCATCTGCTACAAAAATAGGATGTTTTTTTTTCATTTCAAGCATTTATAATGTTTCTTCTCAAAGTAAATAAATAAAATTTATTTTTATTTTAAATAAAAACATTGTTTTAAAATATGTCTTTGTTCCTGAAAATATTTAGAGGTAGGCTTTCAAACGCTGTAAAATTAAACATTGAGTTGAAGCTTTTGTTTTTTTCTCACTACTCTTTAAGCTCCGTAATAAATATCATATAACCACAAGCAAGTAAAAAACATCAAACATAATTATAAAGAACAAAATAAGTAAAAAAATTACAGTTAAGTTAGAAAAACCATTAAAAAAATCATGTATATCTTAATGAATTGATGATCTTTAGCAAACATGTTAAGCAATATTATAAGAAGAAATGGAAATTTTGGTGTGAATGAACGACCTCGTAAAAGTACTCTTGCTTAAAGTTTCTATTTTTCAATTGGATTTGAAAGTTATGAAATTATACTGCATTTCCTTTTTCTTTTAATTCAGTTTAGTTGCTTTCAGAATTCAATAACTGTAGCCCTAGGGCTCTTAAAATTTAATTGTAACTATTACACAATTTTTAAAAGATGTAAAAATAAATTGTTGGAAAAAAATAAATGAATTATTAGACATTAAATTATCAACATATAATAAAAAATATATTTTGCCTTTCTATTATAGAACTGAAAAATAAAATTCGGTTTTTGAATTTTCTTGCTGCAAAATTTTGAAACTCTGCATTTTACTGTTAGTGCCATTTACTTCCAAAGCATTTAAGGGACTATTTAGGATTGAAATTTAAAGGAATATTTCTTAATCAGAAAAATAATAAATAACTGCAGGTGGAAAATCGGATAGACTTCAAACATTATTCGATAAAATGTGAAAGCGTATTTAATTCATGCAAAATTTTAATGTTACTATAGTCACAATGTTTAAACCTAAATAAGTACCATTCAAAAAACAAATTTTCATTGATCAATAGTTTAAAATAGTTGAACTGAACCTTTCATATTAGTTTGTTTTTGCTTATTTCCTTAAAAGAATAGTGTTTTAGCCACTAAACAAAAAAGGAAGGAATGCAATAATTTTTAAAAAGAAGAAAATTTTAAGCTTTCTTGCAGCTATTCTTAACTATTAGCAGAGGAAAAAAACGAGAGAACTTTTTTTAAAAATATAATGTTTTTTTGAGAAAAGTATTGAAAAACACCTTTATAAGGGTTGTAGGTTTAATTAGTCTTAAGTTTTGAATAGGTTATGAATAATTTCTTTAAAAATATTAAAATTATCCAGTTTTGAAAGATGGCTGACGCTTTCCTATCATTTTGAAGACTTGAAACGTCTCTTATCCTTAATGTATGAAAATAACATTGCTTTAAAACAGCCATTTAATATTTAAAACATAAAGGGAAAAAAATCCTCCAAAAATGGTACTAAGTTGATATATTTGGCTCCTAGACTGAGACAAAAGTAGATTTCTTCTGCTCCAAACTGATACAAAAACCCATTTTTTCTGCTCCAAACTGATACAAAAGCCCATTTTTTTTTCTGCTCCAAAAGCTGATACAAACTCTGTCAGGCCGGCGGGAGCACTGTACATGAATAAGAGTTAGGATCACACTTAAAGGGTTTTTGAAAGATGCCTTTAAAAACTTGCAAATTAATTTTTCAAAGAAACTTAAAATATACTTAAAAATTGTTAAAATCATCAGAATTAGATGACTAGATGGTCCCCCCCCCAAAAAAAAGAGAAAGAAAGAAAAAAAAAAAAACCCTCGCAACCAAGATTGGTGGTGAGGTATATTTTTTGACAATCTAGATATGGGAGTGGTTACACCGGCACCGGGATGATCTTTTTACAGTTTCGAGTTTGAATGGGGTTTTCAGCCTTGTTGAGTTTGGCATTCACTTGGCAATTTTAAGTCGTTTTTTCCCATATAAATATATAATGGTTTCACATAACTCTATAAGTTCACAAAATCTGGAATCTTCAGATTGTAGTTTCTGTTGACATGCTGCCCGTTCAGTCGTTGGTCTCATTTCTAATGCTGAGACCAGTGTCCCACACTGCGAATACACAATATACCGAGGTGCTTGTATGGAACTCCCACCTCCATAATCCCTGACCATATTAACTCATTACCCGCTGGTGTTGCGTTGACGCATCGGCTACTATAAAAAATCGTAACAAATTCACTAATAAAGTTATTTTTGTATCAATTGCAGTTTTAGATTTAGTACTATCAATAAAAGTGCCACAATAAAAAAAATGCTTAAAAAAAATTATTTTTTACTTCTAAAAACAAGCGCTATTTTTGCCGATTTTTTTTTTTTTTTTTTTTTTGTTAAAATTTGAGATCTTAAAATAGGGTTTGGAACTAAAATGCTTTTGTTCAAGGTCGCAGCTCATCAGCATATTTCACAAATCAGCTGTTTGTATGGGGGAAGACGGGGAAGCAAAGACAGGCGTTGCGCTCGCTCAACGTCGGCGGAAAAAGGGTAAAATGTTTCTACTCATTTCCGGGTAAAGACATTTCGTTTCTAGTCTGTGCAATTTGAATGCGACTTTAATTCTCTTCTCCTTTTTGTAAAAAAATACCTAGAACAAAATTTCTTACATTTGAAGATGCATTATCACGGTTTTAGATGAAAACTCCGATGGCGATGAGGAGGAGGATTTTGAAAACATTGAACCTGTAAAAAATGTTTCTCTCTACTCCAAAGTCCGGAAGAGAAAGGTGTTAGTTCCCCAGTCACATATCATTGAGCAATATAACCTGAAAAAGGGGGGGGGGGGTGTTGATTGTGTGACAACAAGGTTTCAAATTACAGAATTAGAGTTCGAAGTAAAAAATGGTGGTCGCCAATATTTACAAATTATGCATGTTGCATTGAAAAATGCATGGAAACTTTCAAGATTATTTGCATAAGGAAAAAGAAGGTACTGCTGGATTTTAGACGGGAGGTTGCACTTCGTCTTTTGCAGACCCCCCTTGATAGTGATGTAAATCAGAAAAAAATCAGCATTGGGGCGGCCAAGTAAATTCAGCTTTCCAAAGCCAATAACTAATAAACATTTCATTGTGAAATCAATCGACAAGAAAAGACTACACTGCAAGGATTGCCACAGCCAAAAAAGTTATTGCTGCAGTATTTGTAATATTGCTTTACAACATGACTGCAGTGTAGCATATCATGCATGAAAAATAGTTAACGATTATTTTCTGAAATGTATAATTTCTCAAGTGCGCATATACCCTTATGTTTAACAAATTTTAGTATCCTATAAGGTGTAAAGCATGTTTTAAAACTATAATAATGCTCATAAAATTTTCCAATTTTTAAAACACATTGAAACCGCAGCTTATAATATGAACAGCAAAATAATATATAAATAAAATGTAGCTAAACTTTTCTTTGAAATGTGTACCTTTGAATAAGTAGAAATATTTAACAAACAACACAGTAACTGTTTCATATGATATTTAAATGTTCCATAGTAATGTAATTAATCCGTAAGTAGTATTATTTTTTAACCAGTTTTTTTTTTTTTAGATGTTGACTTACAAAAATTAACCAATGAAAAGGGGAGGATTTATGAACTGTTTCTGGATCGTCTAGGAAATCACCTCATAATTAGTCTAGTCAATCCTGACAATGATGGTCCTACAGAAAATTTATATTTATCTCGCATTGCAAAGAAACCACAGCACTGTACTAAATTAAAGGTGAGGATTAAGGTGTAATTTTAGTTTTTGAAATTTTTTTTTATTGAAAGCATAACATATCATTATAGGAAAAATTTCCTTTTCTTTGATCTGTTTTCCTACATATTGTTAAAAATATTCTGTATAAAGATAAAATATTGTAATATATTTTTGTTGGAAAGAATGGAATGGTACTTCTCTCATGTTCTCTAAAATTCCATGTTAACAAATATGTTTAGAATCGAGGATCATAAATACCATGATATTTTCGAAAATATCGGACATTTTGATATACTTCTGACATTTTTTACTGAAAATCTAACCTTACTGTTGATACACAATTTCAACCAAAATATAGCCATTTGAACTGTTAGATATTCAATTTTTCTTTTTTTAAGAGAAAAGGTTTACTTACCCTCTTTTGAAGACAATATTTGATGCTATCTTTCTATACAGACATTTAATATTTATTTTTTACAAATGCATAATATAAAGACGCAGCAGAAGAAAACATGAGGTGTATTTGAAAGTTGGATGAACTCTGAACGGCGAAGAAGTAAGTTCTAAAAAATATCTCAAAAAGGCTATAGTCGACACCTAATTCTCAACATGAACATCCATAATTTCATTAATACATGATTATTGTTGGATCGTTTAAACTTTTCTGTGTTTGCAGAATACAAAAAGAACTAAGTCCGTATTCTTCAAACATGTTGATAAAGACAAATTCATTAACAGTTAAATAACATTTATTACCAACTCCTGTTAAGCAGCAATTAGAATTAGTATGAACAAATAAAATGATTGTTGTGTATACCGCCAGTGGTATACTTGTAAGCTCATATTAGTTAAAAACAACATTCAACATAGTAACTTCGATTAGAAATAAAAATGGCAAGACTAGATTCTTCCTAAATTTTTGATATAATTAAAGCCTTATAACATACATTGTCTGCCTACACAAAAACATCTACGAACTGACTTAAAACTCATTGAAAAAAGGACAGCACACTTCCCAACGACATCCTCGACTTGTTCTGAAACATTCGATCCTCACGCAGTACATTTTAAACTCGAAGAAAAACATGTCGCTACTTAAATGTTGCCATCCCCAAAACAAAAAAGAACTTAATCTACGATGAAACGCCATTGGCTGTCAGAGCTAAAAAGTAGGACATCATACTTAACGGAAAAGGCAGCGCGTAAACGCGATCGAATCAATGGCGGATCGTAAATGTAGCTTTACAATGAAGTATTTTAATCGTCTCGGGAGATGCTGAAAAACTACAACAATTTTCTTTTTAAACTAATAAAATTATCCAATACTTATAATAGAATTTAAATTACCTTTTTCATTTGACAAAATTTTCATCAAATAAAATATTAATAAACAGAAAAACATTTCTGAAAAATTCAATGCGCTTTTGGTACTAACCAAAAAAAAAAAAAAAAGGTACATTCAGTATTAATATCAAGATAATTAAATTCTCAAAAAAATTGAGAATCATACAAACTCTCCCTTTGTTTCTCTTTATTAAAATATTTTAGCATGAAAATGAGTTTTTCTGCTTCTTCAGTCCCTTGTGGATTGAGCAGTTTAGACTGAAGTGAACCAAAACTACGAAATATTCTTTCTAGTTCACCTGTCGACAAAGAGGCAATAAGTAATTACCTGCTCTGAAGGTTTTTTTTTACAATCATAAGATACACTGTTATAATAAATATAAACAAGTCTAGCACAATTTGAGATTAATCTGAAGAGATATAACTTTATTTAAGAAATTTTTAACATTAAAAAATATAAAAAGGATAGAGTTTGAGACTTAAGTTTTTACATTTATCGGATATGATAAAGTTTTAAAGTTCGTTTTTCAGTTTATAAAAGTAAGTCTCTAATGGATTCGTTTGACATTGTGTTGGAATTTCCAATGACTTCATATATTTTCTCCAAAGTCTGTTGAGTTGAAAGTTTAGCTTGCGCACTATCACAAAACATATCGGGAAATTCCTCGTCACAGGCAGCATTAGTGCCTGTAAGTCTCATAAATTCATTTGTAAAATCACGCACAAATATTGGTTTGTAAATTTAAATCTATAGCAAATTAATTTTAGCTTTAATTTTAAGCATTAAAAATGATAGAGTTGTTAAGCAAAAAGAGTTTTATTCCCAGTTTACACTGGCAGCATCAAAACACTCCACTACTTCATTGTGCTGGAAGGAATCTTGATTGTATTCTATTCCAGTAAGTTTCAAGAGCTCTTCTAATTGACCTACCTTTGATTCATAGAATAAATCTAACTATAGTCTGTGTAATTAGAATAGGCACGTCAAGGTCACACAACTCTACCTTTTCCCCTGCTGGTCGTCATGGTTTCCGTGCTAGAAACTTTTCCCCCACGTTAGTTTGGCGATTGTAAGTAAATTTGTTGTTTTAGTTATAATAATAACTAAGAGTTTAAATCAGATTTATTTTTCAATGACAAAAATATATTTTGAAGTGTTAAAATACTGTAAAAGATTTGATGCATAATAAAATAACAATTAATAATAATGTAGATGTTTTAAAAAAGCGAAAAGTTTACAAATTAGTGTATATCTTTTAGTTCAAGTTCAGAGCATGTCAATTTCAAAAATGCAAGTTCTAACACAATTTTTAAAAAGTTCATCTTCGCTTTCGCTAAAACTAGTTTCACTGTCATCTTGCAAGTTAATGACAATTTTTTCAACTGCTTCGTCTCTGATAGCAGATTTTACAAAGTCTTCCTCTTGCAAATTTTCTGCATGTCTCGCACAATTTTTTCCAATTATCTACTGATACGTTTAGCAAAGCTTCTTCAAGTAAATTGTGAACGTCTTTAATTTTGAATGTTTTGTTTTTGTTCGAAATTTCACCTTTCACTTGGGCCCATATAAGTTCGATTGGGTTATATTGGCAATGATAAGGGGGAAGTCTCACCACTTCATTTCCCATTTTGTATTCCAATTGATCCAGATCGTAAACCCTGTATTTTTGCTTGTGTTCCTCCACAATATTCAATAGTTCTGGCCTGGTTTGGGTGGCGTTGTTGGGAATATTTTTTACTCGAAGCCAAGCTACAATGTCGGCTTTTTTCGTCTTTGTGTAAGGAATATTTTCCGCGTATGGTGAATGGTAACTTGCATTGTCCATAACGATTACGCATGGCTCTTCTAATCCTCGGAGTAAATCGAGAAACCATTCTTTAAAAACTTCACTATTCATTTCTTTGTGATAATCCCCTGTGCTTTTTGACTGGAATATGAGCTGTGCCGACGGAATAAAGCCTTGATTTGCAGATCCAGCATGCCAAATTATTAGTCTAGAACCTTTCCCCAATGGAACTTTTAGTCCTCCCTTGCTGGTAGAACTGTGCCAAATGTATTTAGGTGAACGGTTTGCATTTGCCCAAGTTTCATCGAGATAAATCACTTGCCCGAATAAAGGATCATTTCTGACATTGTGCATTTTTCTCAAAAACTGTATACGGGAAACAACAATGTTGTTTCGTTCCATTAAAAATTTGCGCCCATCATTGCATTTTTTGTAAGAAAATACAAGTTGTTTTAAGATTACCCATAACGATTTTTGGCATCCAGAAAAACTGATCTTTTCAGCTAAATGCACTTTCAAACTTGCGATGGTTGGGTATTCCCCTCTGTCATAAAATTCCTGAATAGTTTGGCGAACGACACTTTTATTAAAATCATCCAAGTCTGTAACAGGTTTTTCACGGGGATTTTTTTTCTTGGGAGACTCAAAAGCTGGTGCATTTTTTACAAGATAAGCAGCTGTAGTCTCGGCAGTTCTATCAGCCTTGGCACAAATTCGTTGCACTGTTCTGTAAGAAATGCCACACGCATCGGCAGTTACTTTCTGCGTACTTGTGAACAGTTCTTTAACAGTAGCGTCTGGCTGCGATGATACCAGTTCTTTGAAATAATTATACACACTGTAAATAACTTGTTTGGATTGTCTTCTGACATCAGGACTACTCATGATGAAACGGTAAAAGGTCTCACAAACAACTTAGTGCTGAATTTATGATACAATAATGAAGTAATAACTGAGAAGTGAGGGTAAAATTAGACAAACCTACAGTGCTAGAACTAACTCGATAAGCCGGGAAAACATACACCTCAGAATCAAAATATTAGAATAATGAAATTTTTTTACGAATTAAAAATACCGTTTGGTAATTTAATGTCTTTTACTGCAAAGATGCAAGCAATATTTTCATTAAGAACTTATTGTTGATTAAACTTATTTATTATCATAAAATTAATATCATTTTTTGAAAGATAATTTGAAAAGAAAATGTTGAAAATTCAAAACATTAGAATATTTTTTCAAATGGTTCAAAATATTAGAATATTTATTCAACTGGTTCAAAATATTAGAATATTTCGCAATAATTTTCCTTTAATTATCACCAATTCATAACTGGTGGCATCATTGATAAAATTCAGACGATTTTATTTAAAACCAGTATTCTTTTTGCAGTTTGTCTGTTTATTCTTCTTAATATTTTGAACCAATATACATTTTATTCCAATATTTTGATGTGTTTCAGAAAGCTATTATACCTAATTCATTGCATTTTATATTTTGTAAATGTTAAAATCTTATCTAAACATTCCAGATTTAACTTATAAGAAATTTAAATGCATTTACTTAGAACCAAAACTAAATAAATGGAAAATAAATTCTTTCTGTTACTTTTTCTCAATTATCCTAATATTTTGAATCAGAGGTGTAGTAATGCAATTGCCTTAACTGCAGTGAAAAAAAAAAGTCTGGCGCCGTTTTCTTTCTCGCCGTTACCATGGTGACACAAGCAGGAAGCTCGTCCATGACGCACCTATTCTAATTACACAGACTATAGCTGATTCCCCGCATAACATCTGCGGGCTATCAGCCATTTTAAAAAACGCTTTAAAATTTAAAGGCTTAAGAAAAATCGCTACATATATAAACAAACTAAGGTGTTGCCATTCCAAAGGATCGGAGATTTCAAGTTGAGTTATGGATGAAAATACTTTTTAAAAAAAATTTACAAATGTGTTAAAAGTCCATAAGTTACAACAATAAAAACAAATATATTTTTCTATGCTAATCATTAAACAAATTTAAAACATAGTTTTACCATAGTTTGTTTTTGCATGATGTCAGTATCGTATCGCACCTCAAAATTTAATCGCAACTGGACCACGTTGAGAGAAATATATATATAGCTTCTCTCAATTTTAACAAACTAATATGGTCGCTGGATTTGACCATACTCTTCTAATACCGTCAAATAGCTGAGTGAGTGCTGGCCGAGTTGAATAATATGGAGCAAAGTTTAAAACAACATTTATTTCGGACGTGGACAGAACAACATAATATTAAAACCTAATGAAAAGAAGTGAACCACCGGCATGAAAAACTAAATCTACAGCAACATGGCCACCCTAACTTGCCACGAGACTTTTTAACATCATAAATGCCAAGATGGCTAACATTGAGCTTCCTTATAATCTAACTTGGTTAAAATTCCATCGAGTGAACAGCCCGTTCTATTCCTACCAACTAAATCTCCTTACTGCACTGAACGTGCAGGCAAGCACACGTTTTATATGCACCTTGTAATTTGCACAGTAAGGCAAGCTGGGAAACTTGCGTCAGACTCCGCCAGGCCCGGTGCTGAAGGTTGCAACCAATCATGGTGAAGTTGTCTAAATTTGCATATTCCTTCTTATTGCACTGTCGCCTAGCGAGCAAACGTTAGCTAGTATTTAATTTATTCATCGCTATCAAAAAAATTAAATGTTGCTCTGGCTTAAAAGAAAATTAATAATTAATACAATATGTTTTTAAATTACAGAATAAAATATAGTTAATTAAATGAGTGGTAAGAAAAATGAGAGACAGCAGATAGGTTGTGCAACTTCTATCAGATTTAACTGCTACTGATTCCACAGCTAATGAAACATTTGTGATATATATTGGGTTATATCACTGTAATATTACTTAGTAATGACATTACGAAGTTATAGATCCTAGATCAATGTATTTATTAAGGAGACTACAGCCTATCTACATGGTGGCTAGCATGACACTGATCATGATTTCACAGATTGTGGCTCAACTGCCGAATTGCGCTGAATGCACCATCTGTTGATACCATATACAGATAAAACAATTTGAGGATCATTTCTTGAACTTTCTTTTTAGAAACGTTTTTAATCCAGTCTATAGCAGCCCGAAAAGAAATTGTCTTTGAAAGTTCACTAGCACTTTCATATTTATCCATACGAGCAATGATGTGTCGCAGAGTGCAATGTCTGTATTCCATCTTAAAACATTTAATGACACCACGATCCAATGACTGCAGTTTTGATGTTGTATTTAGCGGTAGAAATAACAGCTTGATTGAGTTGAGCTACATAATAAGCGTGACATGTCTCATTGTCCAAAACAAAAACTTTTCTGCCTTGATTTCTTCATTTTTGTTGTTGAAGTTTTTCAACCATTCTTGAAAAATGAGCTATGTCTTTCATTAGATCTGTGTACCATGACACACACAGAAAATTTAAATCTTTCCCCTTAAAACACCTGGGTCTTTGACTTCTCCAAATGACCAGAGGCTTTTCTTTCTCGCCAGTTGTGCTCACACAAAAATTAATGTTAAGCCGACCCTTTGGAACTTTGCCACCTCAGATTTTTGAATCATGCTTTTATTGGGCCAAGCACGATAAAAGAGTGCTGTTTTGTGCATGTTGAATGTATCTTTGTCGTCATATCCGGACAAAAGCAATGGAAGAGGCTCCTGCCATTCTTCACATAAACTAGGGTCACATCGGCTGCTTCGCCAAACGGCGATCAAAAAGTGATATTATTCTGTATGCAAAATCTATGCATTGCTGGCGGAGAAATTTCCGGTTTCCAGAGCATCTGCAAGTTATATTACTTTTTGTTGAATCATAGGCCCACTTACAGGAATTTTTTTTCACTCAAACAGCTTTAGACCAGTCCAAAACAGCCTTGTTTACATTGGCATACTTTTCTTGTCTTGACTGTTTGGTCCTTAGAAATTTTTCATACTCTTTAAAGATTGTCCTTTTCTTTGATAATTTTTTGATCTGCATTCTTCCGCAGTTGAATGACTCTGTTCAATTTCTCGCCGATTTGCTGTTCTCATGTTGGCATAGAACTTCAATGGGCTGCTTGTTCGGTTTGAGAATCGGACCGAACTAGCAGACTGTCAAAAAATGTGAAAACTAGCCAGGTTCCATATTATGTAAGGTCTTTAGTTGATTAAACAAACATAGCAAATAAAATAAAAAATAGTTTATTCAAAAATGATTGTAAAAATATGTGTTAACATGTGATTAGTATTCAACGAAATAACTTAGTTATAGATAAATATTTAATTTTAAACAAATTATAGCAACAGAAGACTAATTGGGAAATTCAAAAAAAATATTTAACTAGGTTTACCATTTCTAACATGTCAAATGTATGACAGTATAAAAATTTTTTAAGTTACAATTAAGTTGAATATAATTAGAAAATAAGCCCAAATATCCAAAACATTTCTAACATACCCCAGACACATTCAGGACACAGATTTCATGGCAAGAAAAATGAAAAACAACGATCAGGTCATCACCAGGCAATTGAAGGGTTGTTTAAACTATTTCATCGTAAAAATGTCCAAAGGGATGAACCACCAGTTTAAGAAAGTTATAACTTAAAGCGATAGAACAAAAAGGCAATCGACTTGATGTTCCAACTGAAGTTCCTAAAACCTATCCATCGCGCCGACCAACAGGCCAAGGTGTACTAACCAAAGCCTCGTGCTATCCACCTTATTATATAGTTCCTCACCCATCAAGCGAACTCCCCCCGTATCCGTCCACATGCGTGAGTTAACGCATGTATGCACTGTGAGGACAGAGGCGTAGCTAGGGTTTTCAGCGCCCGGGGACAACTGAAGATTTTGTGCCCCCGCCTGTGCCCCTGGGGGCCTAGGGGCGCCCCTAAAGGGAATTTAAAAAGCTTTAATGCTTCCTAAATGATAAAGCTCTAAAAAGCAGCACTTTTAACTTTCATTTTTATTGGCGTCCATTCACTTCTAAGATAAAAATGGGACACTTTGGCTTCACAAAATTATTTGTCCGATTTCCCACGCACTCCTGTGCTACATTGGTGATTCCCGATATGATTTGCGGTGCTCCCACTTTTTTGTCGAATATATTCACACCTCTTCAGTCCAAGTAATTTTCTTTTAGCATTGAAAAACAAAATGAATTAACATTAATTTGGCGCCCTTTGACGCTGCGCACAGGGACAGCTGTCCCTCCTTGCCCCCACCTAGCTACGCCTCTGCGTGAGGACCATCCATGCGAAAGCTTTAGTCACTCCATGTCTGTTAAAATGGCATGACCAGAAACAGCAAACGTTATAAAAAAACAATCACGGGACCAGAGCACTCCCCAAAATAAGGAGGAATCCACCTCCAAATTGCTTCTTCCGAAGCAAATCCTACTGATGCTGTATCAAGCTATCAAAAATGAGAAGTGAAGCACAGATGCCTGCTCCCACTACCTTAAATACTCCCTTCCACAGCCCCATGCAATCTCTTACATCATATTTCATTTGCATGGAGGCTTGCACACCTCAACTTTGACAGCCAAGGGGGAAAACCTCTTCCTCAGAATTAGTTCAGGCAGGAAACGGCAGCAAACTGGTAAAAAAGGACTTCTCAACTGTAGACTTCAGATATGCCCACACTTGTTTATGTTGGATCGTTAAACTTTTTAGTGTTTGCCAGAAGGCAAAAGAACAATGTTCCATGCTCTTGAAACATGTTGAGAAAAACAAATTCATTAGCAAGTCAAAGAAACATTTATTTTTAACTTTAGCTAAGCAATAAATTAATAAAAACAATTAAAACAATTGTTGTGCATACCACCAGCGATATGCTCGTAAGCTCGAATTAGTAGAACAACAATCAACATATTAAATTCGGTTAAAAATAAAAAATGGCAAGACGACCAGCTTCTTCATAAATTGCAGACATAATTAAAACCTAGCAACATTCATCATCTGCCAATACCAGCCATCTACAAACCGACCAAAACTCATTGAAAAAGGACAGCACGCTTCCCAACAACGCCTTCACCTTGTTCTCCAACAATCCATCTGCACGCAATACATTTTAAACCCAAAGAAAAACACGTCACTACTTGAATGTTGCCTTCTCGAAAACAAAAAAGAGCTTCATCTACGATGAAACGCCATTGGCTGTCGGGAATGAAATCTGAGTTAAAAAGTACAACGTTATACCTAACGGAAGAAGTAACTCGATCGAATCAATGGCGGATTGTAAATGTAGCTTTTCAGTGAAGTTCATTTTAACTATCTCGGTAGATGCTGAAAAAATACAGTTATTTTTAAACTAATTAAAATTAACCAACAGTTTACATTTGCATTGCGACGGTTTCGACGACTCATGCATGTTTGATGGGGGAAAAGAAACACCTATATGCAGTGAATGAGGCAGACAAAACCATATTTCTTAATATTTTTACTTATTTAGCCTTTTATTATCTCCATGAATAAAAAATACGGGATTTTAGCCCAACAAGTGCCCTCTTGGAGAGGATGATGAATGTGGACACAATAAAAATACAATATCACATTTACACTTAATACTACAATAATTTCTGATAGTAACTTTGCATTGGCGTGATCGCTGCATGCCCAAAATGTAAAAAAAAAAAAAAAAAAAAAAATTGCTCAGAAGCGCCTCATTGCCATAAACTCTGCTGCTTAAAATGTGGTGGCGAATAAGAACAATCTTTTATCCGCCGTACAGTACAGATGCATTTCAATTTATGCTGTTGCATTGTTGGTTGAAATAATATCGGAGGACTATTTTTTAAAAATCAATGCCATTTTATTTTGACATAAATTAAATTAACAAAGTTAAAATAATAATAAAAAGACACTAAGATTGTAAAACAAACTGAACTAGAGCTGTGTTATGAAAATAAATCACCGGTAAAAGAACTCTTATGTGCCGGCGTTAAACTATTGAAAAAGCTATTGTAAAAAGGCAGCTCCAGCTGCTTACCAAAAGCGCTTCCCCGTTTTCATTTTTAGAGCTTGTGCTGTAAGCCGAAATTTCGGTATTTTCATTCACCGAGCGAAACATGCCCGCTTGAGGATTTTTCCCGAATGAGAATTTTGACCCTTATAAAATTTGCTTTTGCTCCAGCACTGCGACACAATGTGTCCTCTCTTTTTACAAAAATTGCAAATTTTCTTTAAAAAATTCCTTCCCTTGTTCACTGTTTGGGGTACGCTTGAGAAAACATCCATAGCAGCTGTCTTATCATGTGCATCTAAGTCATTTGATAAATATTTGTCTTCTTTGGCCGACAATTCAACTTTGTTGGTCTTAAAAATTAATTTTCTTTTAGATTCAAAAAATTCTAAGTTTAATTAATATCCAACATGAGCTTTTAGAGGTTGTGTCAGCAGGAGATATACAGGAAACATTTTTATGAAAAAATTGGATTTATTTACAAACTATTATTAAATATTTTGAACAAAAACATACATTACCACATGGATTCCGATGGTGGTTTACAAACGGACAATGATTTGGTTTTAAAAAAATATGTTGATCACAGCACATTACTTTCAGTCAGTCGTCCAACAATTTTTCTCAATATACATGAAGATAGATTTTTTTTTAAGAGTCCAATGTCACACCTTCACATTTGAATCGGGATTAAATGAAGAAAATACTTGAATTCTTCCATGAAAACAAAGTGAAAACTCAGTGAACTCTTCCAAACAAACTCAGGTAGTTGATAGTCACTGAACAAATGACATCTTGGGTAGTTGAAGACAAACAATTTTTAAAAGTAGATGTAAGTGAGGTCAACAAATTTTACAGACCAAATTACCTTTGAAAAAACAATTAAAAACTTTTCTAAAAATAACTATTTACAAGCATCTATCGCCAACATTCTAATTTCTTAACATGCCAGTTGTAAGCTGAAATACACGACCTGCCCGGAATACGATCATTCAAAAATAATTCCAACATCAATGGGTCGGCCACATGGCACAAAATAAGAATGCCTATCATTACAACATCGGGCTGTTCAAGCCGAACGGCGAGCTCTCAGCGAGCAAACGCCCAAGTAGTTGGCAGATGCTACACGTGTCGGGTCGACCAAGCAGAAGAGACAGTGAGAGAGTTCGTGCATCGTGCTTTTATACCCGTTCGATCTTAGTGACGTCATAATCAAACACTTCAACTTTCACTTCATTTGCATAGTTGATGAAACTGGTCTTTCCTCCATGCGGTCGTGTATTCCTAGAAACTTTCTTCCGGTTTGGCAACACCGGATCGAACACATTGCAATTGTTGACATCGTTCTCACTCGCCATTGCTATTATGGCGCGAGGATTTTGAAAAAACAGTGTGCCTGAAGAATGGCCTGAGACTTTAAAGCCGTTCACACAAAGGAAACAGGTAAACCTCAATGAAAACATTACATTACTAGTTTAAAATACTTTCACATTACAAGTGTACTGAGAACTAATAAAAATATAATGGGTTTGTACCCAACAAACTTTAACATTTGAAAAATTAAACTTTTTATCGTCCCATCTATAAATAGATTGCACAATACTATTGAAATTAGGAGGCAGATATCTGGTTAATTGAAAAGCTCTAATCTTTTCTTCCATGACATACCCATTTTCGAGAAGCTGCTTGTAAATTCCCCCCCCCCCCCCCCAATTTAGCCGCGAACATTCCTACTGATTCCCTATTCTGCAGGTAAAATATGCTTCCCACAACGCAACAAACATGGCCAAGGACGGGGGCTCAAAATTTAACTTGAAAGCATTTTAAGCGTCAAAGGGATCTTCTAAGTCAGTAATAAGTCTCTTTAAATTGGTTTCTATGTTTAGATAAATACGACTATATAAAGCTTGGCCACAATGCTTTTTATCCAAAGTACTTACAGGCCCTTCAGTCTTAGCATGGGTTATTTCCCAAAGATCGCACTCTATCAAGCATCATTTTATGTCGTTGGACAAAGTAGCCCAGTTATGGGAATTCAACTCTTCTATTTGCCTATGATCCATGTCCATTCTGGACAAATACTAAAGTCGAAAATTCCCTCGGAAAAATTACGCCACGTACTCTACCACTTGTTGGCTTAAGGAATTAATGTTACATTTAAATTTAAAAATGAACTAAAATATTTCCAAAATGATAATGCCAACAAAATTAGAGTGTGGACCTTTTCTGAGAAGAATACATGACGATATATTTGTAAAAACAAATGAACATTTATTTAACAAGTTTAAAAATAAAAATTTAAAAAGACCTCAAAAATATCACAATCCCGATAAAAACATCAACATTAAATAGAAACAATATGTTCACCACAATGTCCCCGAGCTATAATCACACTTTAAAGGAAAATCACTGGAGTCCAAAAGGTATCGGTCAGCTTTTACCGGTTTCTAGACGAAAAACTTTGAAATTAAAGTCCAGGTGGTGTCCTGCAGTAGAAACTTTAGGGTCCCGATCGGGCGATATTCAATTGTATTGATGATATTTTAAAATCGGGGATTTAACTTATCTCGATGTGGCCTCACATCGGTGAAGGAGGAGGTCAGGTGAGAGAAATCAAGCACTGATGCCAGCTGCCGCCTGCCTTAAATATGAGTTGAGCTCCCCCCACACTGTTGTTTTTTTTAAAGGTTAAATTAAATTTAGAATAAAAATTCCGAATTCAAATTCCCAACATGAGCTTTCAGAGGTGGTGTCAGTTGGAGGTAAACAAGAAACATTTTTAACGAAATTTGGATTTATTTGAAACATTTAATAATACAATAAACATACGTTACCACAGGAACATCCGATGAGAATAACAATACAATATCTAGTCTAGCCAACAATATCGGAAAACTTTTCAAATTGCAGTAATTAAATATCATAGTCCTTTTACTTGACCACGAGTATAGGTACATCAAATTCACGACCATTTAAAGTCTGTCCACTTTACTTGTATTGGAATGAGTGCTTTTTCTGTTGAATCTACCAGTTAGCTAGTAGACCGTCCAGGACTTAAACCATGGTCGTACGAATTACTGATGTTATCACCAGTAACTACAAGTCGGTAAAATGCAATTATGAATATAAAGTACTATAACACCTTGATGGTCAACATCTTGACTACCCTTTTAAAAGAACTGATGTATATATAAAAACTTCACTCTTCTAAAAAGCAAGCATCACCAAGTATGGGAACATTTTCACAAAAACTGGAAGATGACAAACGGGGAGAGAAGACACTTCCAAAAATTTAAAATTTAACTAAGGTCAAACATTTACGACCATGTTCGCAAATTTATTTCCAGGCCATCAGCTTCATGGCAGGGAGACTAACTCCAAGAGAGGGAGTGACGATCTAGAGGTCGAACGAAATGAAACCAGTAAAGTCCGTACAATCACATCCTCCCTTTATACTTGCCAAATCGTATGACGTGATGGTAACGTCATTTTTAATAACTTCCACTTCAACCTCATTTACATACACGTTGAGGTTTACCTTCTCTCCACGCAAGTCACGAATTCCAACCAAGTTACTTCAGTTTGGCAACACAGGGCTAGCATCGTGGCGATGTTTACTCCCATCACTTCTGCCATTAAACTTGGCGCTTGTGGTTTGAATGCCTGAAGAGTATCCTAAGACTTGGAATCTTACAAGCCGTCCACAGAAAAGAAAGTAGGTACTTAAAATACATTCAAACCATATTAGTGTGCGAGAAAATTAATAAAATTATGGGTTTCTACCCAACACACACAAGCACGCGCGTCACACGTAATTTGCATGGGGATTACGCAACTCGACATCGACCTGCTAAACATAATCCTCTCTTTACAACCTTTGGCATCGGCAGCACACAGGCAATAGGAAATCATCTCGACCGTTACTTGTTTACGGCAGAGATGTCCGATGGGGGGGAAAGGAGAAACGTACAGGCAGTGAAAAGGTACTGAAAATTAGTGAGCGTTTGATTTCTCCAAGAAATTTTTATAGTTAGTTCAACAACATTCTTACATGACGACGAACACGAGAAGTGAAAGTAAGTGGTAAACATATATGTTTAAAAGTCCTCTAAACTATTAGAACGATGTATAAAAATAATAGATCCACCCATAGAAACCCTGTCATCTCGGTTAACCGCAAAATCAGAATCGGAGTATCCCTGGATAGCAATTTTATACTTGTATACTTTAAATACCCCAAAAGTCTTAGTACAAATTTCAATGTTTCATTCCCGGATTAGCCTGGAACTGAGAAAAACTATTTACAGCATACAAAATGTCCGGACGAGTTTTTCCTGGAATATATGATAGGCATTTCAATAAATTTCTAAATGGCAACTTCTCCATTTCGCAAACTTGAAAATCGTTCTTTGGACTTGTTCGTCCTTCGAAAGAGCAACCCTTTAGCAGACATAGGAAAATAAAATTACAAAAACATTTCACATACTTTTCTCGCATAGGAATTTTGATGAACCATCATTTTTTTTCTTCCAAAAAATTCAATCCCTAAAAGATTTGTTTTACCTAGCTCTTTAATGTGATATACTGACGTATTTTTAGTAGTTACATTTTAAATTAAAACCCGATTCTTTGCAAATATTAAAATGTCATCTACAGAAATTAAGAGAAAAATTTCGCCATTTTTACAATAAACAGTTGCACCCTTCGAATTTATTACAGCTGAAATTTTTAATCTTTTTTGCCCTGAATTTCCAATAATTTCATATTGTGCTTGCTATCTACAATACAGCTTGGCAGATTATGCTCTTCTTTAAAGGATACGGAAATAACAAAATGTTCATCATTTAACAAAGTTGAACGGATGTTTTTCAGTAAATGCGCTGGATCTGCCAAAATCTGAATTGTATCTATACCTGATGGCCTGCAAGGATGCTGAATGGCATTTTTCAATCCTGCATCTTTGATGAACCCTGTCAATTTGTAAAAACCAGTTTCTTCCGGATTGGTGCAGCCCATGGAGCATTTTTTCCATTTACAAGCATAATTAGGATGATCTTTATCTACAAAGCCCTCATTTTGGCACCTGAAAATTTCTTCTTTACAATATTAAGATAGGCAATTGGAATATCTATTTGGAAATGGCAACATTTTAAAAGAGAAACGAAAATAGAGAAAAAAAAAAAGCTTTTCTTAAAAGCTAAATCGGGGAGGGGGGGGGGGTGCCTTATATACCGATCCGATAATCTAGAAAAAAAAGTCTATCTATACATCACAACGCAAAATATCGACAGATATAAAACTCTTAATGGTGTTTTTAGGGTGAAAGAATTGATTTATCAATACAATTGGTTTCCTAGGCTGTAAGTAATTCACTCTTCGAGATTTTTATCAAATTGGTTTCCCGGTATGCATTTTCAAATTTCCTGAACAAAATCCTCAATTGTAAATTATGTCTCTTATGTTTAGGGAATAATTAACTTTAAATAAGTAGTTTTATTTAAAAGAATATACATGTATACAGCACAAAAAAATTACATTTCAAAAAGGACAATTTTGACTTTAACTTAGTTAAAAAAAATTAAAAAAGCCTTAAAATCCTTCAAAATATGTCTGAATCGGAGTTTCCAAACAGTTGGCAAAAGTCATTTTCACTAATAGGGATATCCGGATGAATATCATAGTCACTCGCTTCTGAACAGCCTTCCTCGACGTACACACAGTCATCTTCGCTGCCATCCAGATTGTTGCTGATGCAACACTTCTTAAAGGCTCGGATGATAATTTCTGCAGAAATACCCTCCCATGCTTCCTTTACCCACTGTGCAATTGTAACGATATTAACTATCTTCAAGTTTCCACCTTTTGTTTCAGTAGTTTTGTTTGTCCTCCTTTGTCATTCAGTCGATCCATTTGGAACGAAGTTTATTTTTTAACGGCTTATTTGTTGAAACATCAAGGGGTGGAAGCATTGATGTTAACCCTCCAGGTATGACAGCCATTTTCATGTTGAATTCGCCTTGTCCTGACTTGGTTCGTAAGATGGGCTTTGAATGAATCCCACACTAGCATCGAAGGTTTATGAAACATGGCATCCCTTCTTCTGTTCCACACCTTCTCCAACCATTCCAGGGTGCCGGCCTCGTCCATCCAACCCTTTTTGTGGGCTTGCACCGTAATTCCACTTCGAAATTTTGCGCCCTTAGGCAATGTTTTGCTCTTAAAGATAATGGTTGGAGGAAGTCTACTACCGTCCGCCATGCAGCATAACACTATTTTAAAACGGCAATTTTCGTTGCCAGTAGTTTTCACGGAAATTGTTTTAGCACCTTTACTGTCGACCATATAGTTGGGTGGTAAGTTGAAAGACACGGAAGTCTCATCCATATTACCTATTTGACTCATGTCAAAAAAGTGTTCTTTTTGTAATTTTATTACATGCCGTTGGAAACCTTCCACTTTATCTTCCAACTGAGAAGGCAGTTTTTGCGCAAGCTTGCTTCTAACTCGAACACCAAAATCGTGCCGGTTCATAAATCGATTGCACCATCCCATGGATGCGACGAAATCAGCAGGTCTGCTTTGGGCAAATTCGGGATCCTTTATCAGATTCAGTGCTTTGATTCTAATCACTGTACGGGTTACCATTAGCACGTTTCTTCTCTAGTCTTCCACCCGTGTTGAGAGTTTCTCTTCCAGCGCATGAAACATAGACCTGCAACCATGTGCTGCTTTCTTAGTTTTCGGCATCTCCTCTAATTAAAGTCATTTTTTTCGCCACTCTTGGACTTGTTTTTCGTTAACTGAAAAATGGCGAGCTGTCATGCTGTTGTTTGATTTCTCAGCGAAAGCGACGACTTTAAGCTTAAAGTTAGACGTGTATGCTTTTCCTTTTCCACTCATCCTTCTAATATAAATGCAAGCAATTGAAAAAGTAAAATGAACTAGCAAATGTGGAGAAAAAAATACAATGAATGAATGTTGGGAAAATGTGTTGGCTGGCTCGCTCTGTGCTCGCCTCATGCAAGGTTACAAGTGATGAACTATTAATATGATCACTGGGTTTGACCATACTTGTCTAACAAAATAGCAGAGTGAGTGTCGACTGATTTCAATAAGGAGCAAAGTTTAAAATCACAACATTTATTTAAGACGTAGACAAAACAATTAAAATCCAATTAACATAGGTTGACCACCGGCATAATAATAGAAAAAAAAAGTCTCATCCTACGACAACATGGCCGCCCTAATCTTCAACGAGACTTTCGAGCATGAATTCAAAAATGGCTAACACCGGGCTTTCTAATATAAGCCAACTAAGTTAAAACTCCAACGAGTCGGAGGCCCTTTCCTACTACCTACCTAGCAGAATCTCCTACTCGACCGACTCCCGATGCAGGCAAGTCTGCTTTTATATATGCCTTGCCATTTACATGGTGAGGCACGCTGGGAGACTTTAGACTTCGCCCAGCCAAGCGCCGAAGGATGCAACCAATCATGGTAAAGCTGATCAAATTTGTATATTGCATCCTTCATACTGCTGCCTAAGTGACATTAGCTAGTAATTTATGCATCATCAATAATAAATTAAATAAGTATAAAGGTAAAATAAAAGTATATTAATAATATGTTCTTAAATAGTTAATTAATAAGAGTGCAGAGTGCAGATAAGCTGCACAACTTCTATCAACCAGAGATCAATCTATTGTGATGGGCCATTATCCCTTCTAAAGGACCCATTATTTTTGCTAAGAAATAATTCGAAGCTAATACAATTCTTAAAAGAATAGCAGAGATTTATTTATGAAAATTATTTCAATAACTTCACAATACAACGTTAAAAATATCACCTAAAGCCATTCGTAAAAAAAAATAAAGTTGACTAGATTTTTATATTTTATGAAAAAAATTTAACTATCGAGCATTTCACACAGAGTCGATGCAGCTCAAGAAACAACTATCCCTAAGAAAGTATTCTAAGGCATATGGTCCGTCTCACCGGGTAAAAACGTCAACTTCCCGCTCGCTCTCTGAGGGAACGTCTCAAGAGAAGTTCTAAAAGGATTAAGAGCGAGAAGCAAGCGAGCACTACGCTTAAATACCAGAGGGTGATTTGCGTATACCGCTAAGCACGTGTACGCACATGCGTCGATGACACGTGATGTGCATTCGAGAAAATTCTCGATCGGGAAAACCGGCAACGCCCCCAAGTGGCGGATTTAACCAACTAATCAGTTTGAAAAAGATTTGCGAGTCGGGAGGTACGTCGCAACTTAGCTGACTCTTACTGTTTACAATGTTAAAGGCTTAAACCAAATAAAGAAGTAAGTTAACAAAATTAATTTTACTTTTAAATGAAGTGGTGAGAATTTAAAAAATAACATTTCCTATCATATTGCCGTTGGCGTCTAGTTTCTTACTTTTACAGCGCCCTGATTGGAAAATACTCGATTCGTTTGACCTGCTGAGCAATATTTTCGTACCTTTCGTCTCTTTGAACTTGAATTTTTTTCCCTTCTAATTTTCATCTCTGCTTATATACGAGTTTTGAATTTTTGGTACATTTTTGAAGGAATAACGCACTCTCGGCTTATACACGGTTCGGCTTATATTCGGAAATATATGGTAATCAATGTAAAATCCACAATGGGGCTAAAACTTCGTAGTATGACTCTCCCTGAACCTGCCTGTTGCCCATTGCTACACAGAGAGCTTTAAAATGAACTACTTTATCCTTACACTATCCTATACTATCCTTCTCATTTCTTTTTAGATTGTACACCCACCTATTCCCGAGAATAGATTTTTTGCGAGTGGGGGCACAGGATCCCAAACGTCCTGATCCTGAATGACTTGGATTTTGTCTGCCGTAGCAAGCTCCCATTCTTTTAGCTCTATGGTTTTAAATACTGTTTATAAAAATTAGGAATATGTAGTTCAGCAACACTTGCTTCAGGAATTTCCTCATCTTCACTCTCTTTGAGAATTACAGGCAGGACTTGAGCTTCCCCCATCTTTCGTAACTTCTCCGGTCGTCAAATTTTTCGAACTGAAGTCAAACAATGCGGGCCTAAAGCCAGTATTATTTTTGTCGCAATATTTCCTTGTATCATTTTGCAACCTCAAATGAATTCCCCCCTACTATAGAGCAGTAAATATCCGTTCTCTTCCCAGTCTTTCTGTTGACTGCTTCCCGAATCCACTTTAATTTCTCACATGGAGTTCCTCGGATATTTTCCTCAATTTTCTTCTCCATCTCTATTTTACTTGATGGCCTATTAAAATTTCTTTCCCCATTTTGATTAGGTTCAGATTCATCCCATTTAAAATTTTCCTGGAAATCTACATTTATAGTTTAAATCACTCTTTTAGTATTGGGGTCCCAGATCCTATATCAACACGTCTGAATGGCATATCGGACCATAATTCCCTTGGTTGCCTGCATGTCTATCTTCCTAAATTTGGGTTTTGGAATTCCATGATAAGTTACACAGCAAAAAATCCTGAAGTTTTATGGAAATCTTCCTCCCACAAAACTTTTCAAAAGGTGTTTTCTGCCAGTTTTTAAAACCGTTCTGTTTCTGACATAATTAAAACAGAGGGCAGCTTCGGCTCAGAAACCCTCTTGCAAAGCTGAATCTTTCAACATTGCACGGACACCTTTCATGAGGGTAAAATTATAGCTCTCGGCAACCCCATTTTGTTGTGGCATATAAGTATTCGTATGTTCGATTGTTATTCCCTGCTGCTTAAGGAAACTAACAAACTTTTCATTTGTTAACTCTGTCCCATTATCGGACCTTTTACTGATAACATTTTCTTTAAAAAGAATTTCTCAGCCCTCCTTTGAAAACTCAAAAAAACGTAAAACTACCTGATCTTTAGACTTGAGAAAATAAACATGAGCTTTATGTGAAAAATTGTCAACCAGTGAAAAAATAATTTCTGATGGAAATAACGTAAATACACAATATAACTTTAAAATGATTTGAAAAGCACAATTGATAAATTTCATTGTGAATACAAAATAGTTTATTTTTACCATAAATAAAAGATAATGTAAAACCTACAACATTGATAATTTTCAATTTTTGAAATTCTTAGAAAGCTGCAAAAAAGAAATGAAGTTTTTAACTTACCTTGCAGTTCTTAAATAATTGTCAAAATCTCATAAATAAACGCATGACAATTAAAAATACTATATTTTTAAGAGAAAAGAAATTTAATAACGCCAAGCACAATACATCAATCACTTAAATCCCTCAAATTCAGATTCATCAATGTCTGAAATAAATAAACTGAATGGCAATGAAGTGTTTGGTTCATCAGAATTATTGATGTCGGCATTATCTTCCGCAAAGTCACTTGGTAACAGTTCACATTTTCTAAATGCGTTCCTAATTGTCTCTTGCGTTATTGCTTCCTAAGCAGTCTTGACCCACTTCGTCACTTGAGCATACGATGCGCGACGTATTTTCCCTGAATTTGTTTTTCACGGATTCCTTCGCACATCCAATTCTCCCAGATACTTCTAAGCTTATTTTTGAATGATCTATTTATGGCCACATCTAGCGGCTGCAAAACCTTCGTAAGCCCTCCTGGAATAATGGATAGCTTAGCTCCAGAAGCGCTGAATTCTTTTATCACGCTTTCTTTCAAGTGGGCCTTCATAGAGTCCATTACGAGAAGCGACCGAGGTTTAAATAAGGCATTCTTATGCCGTCTCCAAACAGTGTTAATCCATGTGAGCATCACGTTCTCATTCATCCATCCTCGTGGATTAACTTCAATAACAATGTCCTTTGGAAAGTTTTTTTCGGCACAGACTTTCGTTTAAAAACGAGCATTGGAGGCAGTTTGTCTCCGTTTGCAGCACATGCTAATACAACGGTAAAATTTTTTATTCGTGCCCTGTGGTAGCAATCGGTACACTACTTGAGGCAATTTTTTCTACAGAACGATTTGGTGGCATGTCGAAGCAAACTGGAACCTCATCTAGATTGAAAATTTCACCATCTCAAAGCTTATTTTCTGCGATGATATTTTTTGAGTATTCCAGAAATTTACCTTTTTTCTACCCAGTCATCGGGTAATTTTTGGCCAACAGTTGTCAGATTCCGAATAGTCAAGTGTTTTCTTCTCATGAACCGGTTGCACCACGTGAAGACGGCAGAAAAGTTCTGTACGTCCATATTTGAAGCCAAAGTTTTGGCTTTATGACAAATGTTGATGGTGGAAATACCATGCCCCTTTCTCTCTCTTCTAAAATCCAGTGATGGAGCTGAACTTCCAAGTCAGGCCATGCTTGTATGCCTCGCCGAAATGACCGTCTCGTACGGTTGCTTGCAACTAATTTTTCTTTGTTTTTTCGTCACAGTCTCACGTTTGATTCGTCAACATCAAAAAGCCAACCGGCTTCACGGTTTCCAATTTCTTCTGCTTTTAAAATGACTTTTACTTTAAATTCAGCTGTGTAACTGACGCGTTTTTTAGACCTGCTGATAGAACTTCTACGATAGCCACTAGCCACACAGATGAGAAATGACGTCCTTACACATAAAACACTAGGAGAGCACGTTTTTCAACAGTCTGCCTGTTGCCAGAACCATATACAGACATGCCAAGTCTCCAAAATCAAAAAGCAGGAGATTCTTCATACTGAATTATTTCAGCGATGTACCGACATTTTTAATGTTTTCAAGATATATATATATATATAGCTTAGATGAATTAATAAGATATATATGTAAATATATTATATACTTAAATTGAATAATCTGATATTGTATTAATTCACAAAACTTTACATGTTTTCAAATTGAAATATCCTTAAAATTAATTTTGCCAAGCATAAAATATTCTCAAAAATAAATAAAATACATATACATAGCAGAGTAGAACAGCTGCATGCTAATGGTTAAAACAATTTCATAAAAGAAAATTTTAGGAATCTAATTTATCCTTATTTAAAAAAAAAATCTTTTGAATGAAAAAGCAACTCGAAAATATTGTTATAAATGTACACAATGAATATTAATTAAAGCTAAAGGAATTACAATCAAATAAATTTCATTAAAATTAATGTGAATTAGCCAGAGTTGTTGCAGACTTTGCCTTCTTTAAGAAATCTGGCTCAAAGTTTAGCTCAAAACATGAACTTGTCATATTTGATTTTACGATCAGCAAGTTTTCAAGGGTTCGTGAACTTAACTGTGACCTAAATTGAGTTTGAGTTTTTGTTACAAAACTAAACACACGTTCACACTCAGCATTGCTGTGAGGCAAATCAGGATTGAAAGCATGAATTTAGATAATAAATTGCACTTTCCGATAGAACTGCTTAGTTTCACCCATTTTTTTTGTCAATTTGTTCTTCTGACTTAACAATTTCTGGTATTTCCTCTATCTGCAGTGAACATAACTGGAACTGCAAACTGTCTAACACTGCAATTTCATTTTCATTTCCCAGTAATTTCAACAAAGGTTGGAAATTTTTTTATGAAAAACTTGATGGCTTGTAAATGAAGCTTTAGTGATTTTATCTAAATTGGCGACTTCAGCATGAATTACAACTTCATCTTTAAAGGGAAATTTCAGGCGCATATAATCACAAACTTTGATATAGTAATTTCTGACATCTTCATAAAAAAGGTTTTTTCTTTTTTTCAGACATTGAGTTAACAATATTGCAGGCAGCTTGCCCTATGACAGGCAGCTTGCCCTATGACAATCTCTGTGTTTACTTTTTGGTTTTCTCTCAAGTTGTTTTACCTGACATTATACTTGCAGAATCGTCAGTTTCAGCAGTTAATTATAACAGTTGATATCTCTTTGGATGGAACTTTGTTTGGAGTAATTTTTTAAATTTCCTTTGGAGTAATTTTTGGTTTTTTGGCTGGTGGAAATACATTGTCTGGTGTTTTCTTTGTTTCAGTAGATTCTTTAGCATTTGGTTGCAATTTACTTTTTTTAGGAATTTTAAAATCTTGCAACTCTTTTGAAACACTACTACAACACACTTCTTCTTTGAAAAAAGATGTGAGTGGATCCCATTGCTGAATTAGCCGTTCTAAACAACGACCTAGAGACAGCCAGCGTGTAGACGCATGCTTTAATTTTTTTCGTGTTTCAACATCAAACATTTCTTGTAATCTTTTCAAATTTTCTTTTCGTTTAGAACTTTTTTCTAAGTAATAATATATGTCGATCATGTACTCTTCAATGTTGACCGGCAAACAAGCAGCACCCTTCTCAGCTGCTAAATTAATGAGGCGACATAAGCAACCATGAACATATAAATGTGGCATATCTCTCATCAAAATGCCAGCCACTCCAGCTTCCTTGCCAATCATCACTGGAGCATTATCTGATCCAAGAGAAAGAATTTTCCAATGGAATTTCATATGATTTTAAAATCTTTAAAATCAAATTTGCGATATTTTCGCCTGTACTATCACCTTCTAATACTGGTAAAGAAAGCAATGAAGTCGTAATTTCTTGAGTCTTTTTATCCAAGTAGGAATCGACAATAGGATACAACTTCATGTCTCCTTTATTATTGCCATCAGTAGAGATGACAAAAGGACTGTCCTTGAGAGTATCAATGATGGCTGTTCTTTCAACACTAGCCATTTCACCTATTATGGCTGTTGTCTTCGTTCGGGCGCAACCATACTGATGGGCCATTATCCCTTCTAAAGGCCTTTTTGTGCTTTAGCATCTAATTTATATCTACGTTGGCGGGGAATTCCTGCAAAAACTATAGTACCGAAAGGTCTCAGATGTTTTACTGACGGTTTATTGCCTCCATATAATTCAAATGGGGTTTTATCCAAGTTACTATGGCAGACCCGATTCCATGTATAAGCAAAATACAATACGGCGTCTGGCCAAAATTTCTTTGGCAAACCGCTTTCTTCTATTAAAACTCTGATACAATCAGCAACGGTGCGATTAAGATTTTCGGCAACTCCGTTCATCTCAGGAGAATATACATTCGTTAATTCATGTTTTATCCCATGATTATTACAAAAATTATCAAATTCTCTATTTACAAATTCTGTCCCGTTATCAGTTCTAATACATTTTACTTTTCTGCCAAGAAACCTCTCCGATCGTAAAATATGTTGCTTAAAGATCTCAGAGACTTGGCTTTTATTTTTAAATGGGTATAATGAACATCTCCGTGAAAAATCATCTATTATAGATAAATAATATTTTTCCCCGTTCCTTCCTTCAATGTTGCAAGGACCCCAAACGTCTGCATGAAGAAGTTGGAGCGGGTACTTTGATCTTATACCGTGTAATGATTTGAAACTGACTCTTTTAAATTTTGATATTTTACAGTCGTCACAAAATATATTTGAATTTTTAAATTTAGGCAAGCCGTTAACGCTTCCTAGATCACTAGTTTTCTTAATACTTTTAACGTTAACGTGAGCCAGGCGTTTGTGCCAAAGTTTCAAATCATCCATTTGATTATTTCTCACTGGAGTTTCATTATTTATATGACTAGAATTTATAACAACTTGACTACAATTTAAAGGGAGCTGACTAGACTTAATAGAATCTGTAATA
This sequence comes from Octonoba sinensis, assembly GCA_038502835.1. Classification (NCBI taxonomy): domain Eukaryota; kingdom Metazoa; phylum Arthropoda; class Arachnida; order Araneae; family Uloboridae; genus Octonoba; species Octonoba sinensis. The sequence goes on along the minus strand of CM076605.1, from coordinate 81,607,307 downwards.
TAAACACCGTCTTTTAAAATAGCTTTTAAAATCAACTCGTCATTTTTGTCGGAAACTCTCACGAAACCTCCTTCACCCCAAAATTTTGCACCACCCTGGTCAAATTTTGCACCTGATAATATGTTTCTTCTCAAGCGTGGAGAGTACAGGACATCTTGTAAAACAACAGATCGATTGCCAAATCTAACTTTTATCTCCCCCTTTCCCTCAATTGGAAAACATTGGTCTTTAATTGCGACCGCAATTTTTACATTTTTAACAGGGGTAAAAGTTCGGAACCAATCTCGATTAGCACAAAAATGGTGTGAAGCTGCAGTATCGAAGATCCATTTTGAGGGTTTTTCATTTACCTCACTAATGTTGGATTCGGAGATAAAAAAGTCATGGTACTCACATCGTGTACTGGATGGGGAACGGGCTCGCTCCTTGGAGAAACTTGGATTTCGCTGTGGACTCCCACGTCGGCCTCTGTATCTCTCGTCAGTAGACTCCGGGCTCCTCGTTGTCCGTTGATGGGAAGAATCCTTCCAGAGTGGGCAGTTCCTTTTTATATGACCACCTTTATGGCATTTGTAGCACTTTATATTTCTTTTCCTTTTGGTATGCGAGACTTCAACTTTACACCGATTACTATCGCGTAATTCAAGACGATTTTCTTCGCCTATCAAATCAACGATGATTTTATCGAATCTAAAAGTTTCATCTGGTCGCAACAATATTCCTTGTACGACATTGTCAAATTCTTCAGGAAGACTACGTAATAGCTGGTATATAATAAAATCTTCGGGAAAATCCTTATGAGCGATTTTTATTTTTTCAAAAATACGCCTGAGGCGGGCTGCATATAAGTTCAACTTTTCGCCAGATTCCAATTTACAATTATTTAACTCTGCGTAAAGTTGCATACGAATGCACCGATTGTCGGGATAAAAATGCTCTTTTAACTTTTTCCAGGATTCTGAAGGGTTTTCTATATTTTCAACTATTTTTCTTAAGTCCTGCTCGATATTTAGAAAAATTAAGGATAAAGCCATTCGCTTTCTGGAAATAAATTCTTTCACATCCCTTTTGGTAATTTCGGCTTCTTTGCTCACTACCGGAAGTTTTTCCGTGCCCTCGACGATTTCCCAGCAGTCCTTCTCCATTAGAAGAAATTTCATATTTGTGCTCCATTCTGTATAATTTGTGCTGTTCAACTTTTCGATTGGAAATGACGGACTTGCCATGACGAAGTTGCTCGAGAAGAATTTTAAAATTTGACAAATACACAATTATAAACACACAACGTATTGACGCTTTACCCAAAGACAGATCCTCCTTTTACTTATTCCAAAAAAAAATTTCTTTGCTGGCCTCCCCGACTCGAAGCACCGATTTTTACTTTCATACATGTACTAGTCAACAATGCACAGGGAAGGGCATCTGGGCCCATAACCCTTGATGGGCCATTATCCCTTCTAAAGGACCCATTATTTTTGCTAAGAAATAATTCGAAGCTAATACAATTCTTAAAAGAATAGCAGAGATTTATTTATGAAAAATATTTCAATAACTTTACAATACAACGTTAAAAATATTACCTAAAGCCATTCGTAAAAAAAAATAAAGTTGACTAGATTTTTATATTTTATGAATAAAATTAACTATCGGGCATTTCACACAAGGTCGATGCAGCTCGAGAAACAACTATCCCTAAGAAAGTATTCTAAGGCACATGGTCCATCTCACCGGGTAAAAACGTCAACTTCCCGCTCGCTCTCTGAGCGAACGTCTCAAGAGAAGTTCTAAAGGGATTAAGAGAGAGAAGCAAGCGAGCACTACGCTTAAATACCGGAGGGTGATTTGCGTATACCGCTGAGCACGTGTACGCACATGCGTCGATGACACGTGATGTGCATTCGAGAAAATTCTCGATCGGGAAAACCGGCAACTCCCCCAAGTGGCGGATTTAGCCAACTAATCAGTTTGAGAAAGATTTGCGAGTCGGGAGGTACGTCGCAACTTAGCTGACTTTTACTGTCTACAATGTTAAAGGCTTAAACCAAATAAAGTAGTAAGTTACCGAAATTAATTTTTACTTTTGAATTAAGTGGTGAGAATTTAAAAAATAACATTTCCTATCACATACTTCTCAGCTATCGCACTGTCCGGGAACATCTTGCGAAACAAAGCCGAAACATGATCAGCAGAAGCAATTGGTATGTTATGTTCAACTAAGAATGCAATGAACATAGATTCAGCCCGTATGACGCTATAATCATCCTTCTTCTGAAGAAAATCAATCTTCTTATTGTCATCAACAGTTCGTATGAGAAATTTATGCTTCTCCCGATTAACATGACTGACAATATCACCTTTTCCGCGGTGGAAAATCGAAAAGTCAACAGAACAACACGAACAAAATGCATAAGATTCACCCTTCTTAGAGTTCAATATGCACGGAAATTCTTGGGTCTAACTCTTATTGAATACAGTGCCGTACTTTTTCTTTACTGCTTTAGATGAAGATGGTGAAGGAGCCATATTTAAATTCAATTTGCAGATAAAAAAATATTACTCAACACTTCTAAAAACTGTTTAACCGATCACGACAAAAAAATAACACGCTACACGCACGCGGCTTCAAAATTCCAAAGCAACTACCTCTACCTCAACCGTCACTTTTTCTTCAGTTCACTTCATAGCAAGTGCTATGAAAAACTTCCGGATTAGGATGAAAAAAAATTACTAACCAATCAAAAGTCTTGCAGCGCTACAGAAGCATTTACGTCATCCGCAAATTTCTCTCGGATGTCTTCCTTCAGCCACTCCAGTTAAAGTGGTTGCGCAGAACATATCGGATTCCTTACGCAATGCGCAGCAGCATAGTTGTAAGTCCCCTAAGACGTCACCAATGACGTGCGGCTAAGCCGCAAAGCATGTGTTGTAAGTAGAGAAACTGGATGCGTCGGTCGGTGGCGAACTAAACCGAAAAGCCGGAGATATTCAACAATAATCCGGAGATGGAAAAATCGCTCGAGGGGGGGGGGGGGGGGCCAGATCGGGTGACACTCAATTACATTGATGTTATTTTAAAAGATCGGTGATTAAATTTATTTCCATGGCGAATATTCGACGGGTAAAAACATTTCATATAAACATTTCCAGAGGCTAACACACGCCTCAGCAGGCAGAGAGGAATTAACCTCAAATGAAAAATGGCTTCAAACGAAGCCCAACACGATGTGCACTCACATTGGTTAAGTGTGAGGTCGGAAGGGAAGAAACAAGTAAGCAAGCTCTGATGCCAGCTGCTGCCTGCTTTAAATAAGAGTTGTGTTCCCCCCCCCCCCCACGTAAGTCACACGTAATTTGCATGGGGGTTACGCAACTCAACATCGACATGCAAAAGCACTTTACAAACTTTGGCATCGGCAGCACGCTGACAATTGGAAATCATCTCAACCATTACTTGTTTATAGCAGAGATGTCCGATGGGGGGGGAAACGTGGAGGCAGTGAAAAGGGTACAGAGAAAGGAGTGCGTTTGGTTTCTCCAAGAAATTTATATTTAGTTCAACAAAAATAAATGTATGCGCTGCACTAATTTTTTGAAAATGAAGGGAGGAAGTACTTGGTAAAATACAAAATAAATCATAGAAAAAAATCCTAACTTCACTAAAATTTTGTAATATTAATCAATATAAGAGCAAACAAATTACTTCAAATTTTCAAAACCTGCAAATGCATGTGCTGCTGCAGTAATAGGGGGAAAAAGAGCATTTTCATTAAGCAAAGTACAAAAAAAAATTATTTTAAAGCATACAAACCTTGAATATATATAAATAAATAAATAAAATCAAAAATACAAATGGAAATTAGACATAACTAATCTTCATCATCAGAAAATCCTTCAAAACCCGTTTCAATATCGTCATCCATAATGATCAAATCTAAAAGTTCACAGTCGAGTTCTTCCGCTGGAGTGCTATAAGCACGAGCAAGATCATAATGCAGTTCACCATTTTCCGTGCCATCTAAGCTGATGGATATTCCGCAGCGCTTGAATGATTTCTTTATGATATCCTCGAAAACTGCTGCCCATGCAATGGAAACCCATTGCATAACATCCTGATGGGATGGCTGTTTCAAATTTCCTTTCTTTGTTTTCTCTTCTTTTGGAATATAATCTCCCCACAGCTCTTGTAGCTTTGTTTTAAATGGTTTGTTCTAACTTACATCCACTGGCTGCAATAAGCGAGTACAGCCAGGAGGAAGCAAAAGTAGATTCATATTCACTTCTTAAAGTGCTGATGCGGCCTTCGAAGTCTTGTGATCCAAAATAAGTAGACGCTTTACATCGTCTTCATCTGCTTCCCATACTTTCTGGACCCACTCTTTAAAAGTATCGCCATGCATCCAGCCATTTTTTTGTTGCCGTTACTCGGACGTTGGTCAGGAACAACAAGCTTCGACCAAGCATTGGAAGGAATTTTGCCGGATGGTTCTTTCAAAATGCAAAATGCAGGCATCTTGTGCCCGGAAATGCAGGCGCACAAAGGAACTGTGAAACCTCGCTTTCTGCACCCCGTATTCTTTATGCGGACACTGAATTCTCCTTTCGCATTGTTGGTCCGTTTACATGGCATGTCGAAACGACACATTGTCTGGTCCATGTTCCCTATGTTGAAGTCTGTGTTAGGGAAAAGTTCCAGAAACAAGATTCAGAGGGGTGTGTGGACCTCGCCTTAAGTGTTTGGTAAAAACATAAGAAAAGCATTTTTTAAAATAACAAATAGATTTATTTTAACACTTAAAAATACAAACATCAATTATAGAAAATTTGATTAAAAGTTCCTCGTAACTGTACAGTACGGTAAAATAAAAATCTTTTACCACATTAGAGTTCATCTTTTCACCGGGCTCGACTATTTCGTATACACAACCTTGATGATTTATGTCCAGGAAACACATGGCACATCAAATTCTTTCGACTAGGTACTCGACTTATCACACTGTCAAAAAATCGACTGTTCAGGAAATACAGCAGGCCCCTTCCAGCTCCTCCCATATTTTTTGACAGTCTGTAGTGCCCATTCTCATAGAAATGTTGAAACGCTTCTTGAAATTTGAAATGTACTCTGCCGTTGCTTTGAATTCGGGAAATCCACGCTTAACGCCGATTTTTCTCGCTTCTTCTCCAAGTAATTTGTTACTGACCGCTCGTCCTGCTTCTCTTTCTTTCTCAAAGAATTCGAACAGTTCCTTATAAATTTCTTCGGATAACGATTTTTATCACAACCAATTTTTCTTTTTTTTTTGCTTCTCCCGAACTCGTTCATTTCCAGAACGTCCTTTTTCCTTATCCAGTTGCGCAAACATTTCCGGTCCATTTTTGTTGGCTTTAGAGAATTTAAATTACATTTAAATAAAAATTAACTAATATATGCCAACGAAAATTTAGAGTGGACCTTTTGGCCTTTCCAAGAAGAATACATGACAAATATTTGTATAAAAAATGAACATTTATTAAACAAATGACAACATGTTAAACGACCTCATAATGTTAAAATACCGATAGGTAAAAGAGTCAACATTGAAAAATAGAGATAAAATATTCACCACGTCCTTGAATAAATTCACAATAAAGTCACCGGTGTCCAAGATATAAAAAAAACTAAGTGTACAAGGTTTCTTTGCTTCTTTCGATTCAGTTAAAGGTGAGCGGAAGAAAAACTTAGCATCAATTAGACATCCTGATGATATCCTTCGGTGAAATCCTTTCGGGACAGGAACTGGTGGCTCATATGCGTTGACAAAAATATCGGCAATTTTTAACATTCCCCTTGGTCAATATTCAACCAAGTAAAATAACATTTCATTTAAAATATTTGTAAAAATTAACATATGTCTGCATAGAGGAATTAACCTCAAATGAAAAAAAAACAACGGCTTCAACTGAAGCCCAACACGATGTGCAATCACATCGGAGACGTGAGAGGTCGGGGAAGTTAAATGAGAGTAAGCACGGATGCCAGCTGCCGCCTGCCTTATATACGAGTTGCGATCCCCATGCAACACGTACGTCACACGTAATTTGCATGGGGAATACGCAACTCTACATCCGGCCGTAAATGGAAATTCTCCTTTCTTCTTTCGGCTTCGGCAGCAAACTGGCAAAAGTAAGACATCTCAACAACATCAATTCGCTTTGCGTGACAAGGCAGAGATGTCCGATGGGAAAACGTGCAGGCAGTGAATAGGTACAAAAGGTGAGCTTTTGATTTCTCCAAGAATTTATATTTAGTTCAACAATTTTAAATTCGTGGGCCGTTTTATACAAAGAACAACCATTGTCATCGTGCCTCTTTAAAATTTCAATTTTTTTTTCTACCGTAAAGTTCCTGTGAGACATAATTTTCCCGACACTGAAATTAAGGTGCTCAATCCAAACCACGTGCTCAAAATACTCTTCCGTCGACTAGATAGCATGAGACGAGACTACCTCTGATCGGTTACAGTTTACCGATTAGTGCAGACTACTACACAACAAAGTAAAAAAATGAAGGAGTAATAAATCACACGAAAGAAACGAAGCGCAGAGGCGCTGACCTTGCAGATCGAAAACAGGTCAGTCGAAAATGATTCTCTCTCTGCAGTGACTCCTCCATGCACGTTGCTACAATGCGCATGGCCGCTCCGCGGCAAAGGAAGCGGTGATGGGCCATTATCCCTTCAAAAGGACCCATTACTTTGCTAAGAAGTAATTCAAATATGATACAATTTTTAAAAGAATAGCAGAGATTTATTTAAGTAGACAACACAATAACTGAATCAAAAATACAACAGTATAAAAATGTCAGCTAAAGCCATAATATAGTAAAGTTGACTAGATTTTATATTTTACCAAAAACTAAACTATCGGGCATCTCTTACGAAGTCGGTGCAGCTCGAGAAAACTATCTCTAATAAAAATATCCTAAGATATACGGTCCATATCACTGGGTAAAGGCGCCAACTTCCCGTTCGCTCTCTGAACGAACGTAACGAAGGAAGTCCTAAAAGGATTGAGAGACTGAAATGAGCGAGCACTACGCTTAAATACCGCTTAAATAATTAAGGGTGATTTGCGTATAGCGACTCGCGTTGAGCACGTGTACGCACATGCGTTGATGACACGTGAAGGTCATTAGAGAATTTTCTCGGTCGGGGGGAAAAAAGGTAACGCCCCAAGTGGCGGATCCAGCTAACTAATCATTTTAGAAAAAATGCTGAACGTTGGGAGATACGTCGTAACTAAGCTGACGTTTACTGTTTACAAGATTAAAACGCTTAAACCTAAATAAAGAAGTAAGTTAATAAAATATACTTTACTTTTAAATTAAGTGATGAGAATATAAATTAATAAAAAATAACATTTCTTATCAAGCGGTTTGAAACGTTTGTGACGTTAAAGTCACGAGCGCGATGGCAGTGTTCATATTAGCATACAGACATGCTTCTTTAAAATTAAACATAAAAATAGAGGGGGGGGGGGTTGACTCCTCAACAATGTTGTCAAACTTGAACTTCTGTTTGGGCCAACGCAAGATTACTTGGCAAATGTTGTCAAACTGGGCAGGTAGATATCTTAACATTTGAAAACTTGCGTAGTTTTCTGAAAAAGACTCTTCAATGTCCTTGACTCGTACGAAGATTTTCCTTAACCTTGCAGCAAAAAGGTTTATCTTTTCTGATGACTTAATCCTGCAACTCGTCAAATCCGTGAAGAGCTGCATGTGTGTAGAGCGGTTGTCAGGCAAAAAGGGGTTTTCAATTTTTCCCATGCTTCTTTAGGGTCTTCCAAATTTTCAATGATTCTTTTAAAGTGGTCTTCAATGAATAAATAAATTAGTGAGAGTGCTATCCTCTTCCGATTTGAGAAATCGCTCACTATTCCTTTAGTAGCGTCTTCTGCCGGCATAGTTTCCTCGCCTAAAACAATCAGCCAGCAATTTCTTTCCATCAGCACTAACTTCATATCGCAAGCCCACGAACTGTAGTTCTGGCCGTTCAACTTGTCGATTGAGATTGCTAGAGATGCCATCTTTAGCACTAGATCTTAACTCGTCGTTTCCTTTTAAAACATATTCAGGTTGAGGCACAATTCTAGTTCCTGGCCCCCCTTACGGTAAGAATCGTAGATCTTATAAGTCCATTTACGAACGATGTGCGCTTCCATTCTCTGCTACAGTTTTAGCATAGGTAAGCCCATAACCTTGATGATGAAAATATCGAAACTTATACTTTTCTTCTGAAAAATGCAGAGTACAAAAGTGTGTATTATCTTGAATGATGACGAAAATTAAAATCAACCAATAATTTATTGGTACGGCACAATTACATTGAATTTAAAAATAAAATAGAGTATATTAATCAAAACTCATATTACTTCACAAACAAAGATTTTGACTGGGCTACCGGAAAACAGCTAACACTTTTAAGATTAAGAAAAACATCTGGGCGAAAATAAGTGCCAAGCAAAGCAGCCATCGGCCACAAAAACAAGCTCCTGATAAGAGCAACGCGGTAAGCGAGCCACAGGTACGTACGAGAGAGCCAAGTTGAGTCGTGAGACACGCGCTTATATACCGTGCTCCCCTGCCAGATCCGCCAAACCTCATACAATTTATGTTAATTTGGCGGATTGGAACTTTGGAGAACGGGGATACGTCATCGTTACGTACGCGCAAGTGTAAATTCCGAATACGGTAGAAAGGGATAAGTAGTGAGACAGGCTAAATACCATCAATATTCAGGATTATGGAAGAATTACACTTTTGATGAGAGGGGGGTGGTTACATTTGATGGGGGGTTACTTTCGAGATTTTACGGTAATAATAAAAAGAAAGAAAACGAGGATTTCCCCTCCCTGATACATATTTTTGCTCCTTTCAGATACTATTCAATCAATAGAAATATTAGGTGATACAACACATGACAATTTTGTAAATTTTCAAAATTGAAAAAAGCATGAAGAACGAGAAAGAAATCGTAATAATGTTTTGTTGCTCTAAAGAAAAGAAATGGATAGTAATGGGAGTTATTAAATAAGCCTTTGGTAGATAGATAAAATATGAAGCTAAACCAAGCATGAGTAATGCACAATTAAAAATTTTTCATAAAAGCAAACATTTGTTTCAAGGCTTCAGGAGTGCTTTTGTCTGCGCAGAGCTTGGATGGCTAGAAAAAATACTTGTATGTTTAGATTGAATCGGATCTTGAACAGTTGAAACAAGTATACAGTGGACTCTCGATTAATTGGGATGGTCGGGAAATGCCTCGTCCCGGTTAAGCGAATATCCCGGATAATCGAATTTATACAATACTGTAATGCGCTGTTTCTGCTTCTTGTGTCCGGATACATTTTTTTCTGTTTCAAATGCGAATGTCTTTTGTGGCAAACACTTCCAATATAAACCAATTTCGTCCGCATTGTATATTTGTCACTAAAATTTTCTTCACATACGAAATTTTGGAATTCCAATACAAAATTTTCAGATGCAGATTTGTCACTACTGAGTTTTTCGCTTTGTACAGTTATTTGGCGAATACCATATCTCTGTTTGAATCTCGTTAACCAGCCACTCGAAGCATTGAAAGCACCGGGTATTTTGAGTTCTTCAAAAAAATGTTTGGGCTTAGCCGTACAAACAGCACCTGATACAGGAATTCCGGCAGCTCTCTGTTGGTTAAACCACACAGCCATGGTCTTATCCAAATCTTCATATGTTGAGGTTTCTATTGTTTTTCTTTTACACATTCCTTTTGGACTACCTGAATTTACAGAAAATGCGAGTAATTTTTGTTTATTTTTAATAATGTCTTGCACAGTTTTGATCACCCATCTCATATTCACGCATTAATGATTTCACTGTATGTCCATTTTCTGATTTATTAATTATTTCCAGATTTTGATTTATACTAAGAATGACTCTTTTGCGTTTCAACATCTTAATAGTACAAACAGAACATATAACACATGTGAATCTAAACAGCACTAATACTGCAACGATTGATGAATCATCTCCTGACCCCACATTTCAGAACGGAAGAAAATACCTGACATTGGAGCTGGGTCATGTGACAGTTCTCTGGTTGAGAAAAAAAGTATCCACTTGCGAAAATAGGAAAGATCGTTAGTGAAAGGGGGAATTTTGAAGCCTGTCTTTGCACCTGAACAGGACAGGCGATCAAGTGAAATCCTGATTCTCCCCCCCCCCCTCCCCAAAAGGAAAAGCTACCTTCTCTGAGGAACAATCCATTTTTTCAGCTGCTGGTGGTCAAGCCCAGTCTCTTCAACTGAACGAGTCCATTACAGAATGAAGGGTTGAGAAGAAAGCAGTCTTCCAGCTCATTTCCGTGTTCAGCTCTTTTTTTTTTTGAGCTGTCCCGGATAATCTGCAACCTGGATAATACGATCCCGGTTAATCGGGAGTCTACTGTATCTCGAAAGAAATCCAATCTGAAAAGTTACCTGAAAAGGAGGGCAATTCTAAACTTTGTCATTTAATTCTAGAATGAGTGTTAACTTGATTATTTCTTTCATTTTCAAACACCTTCGTTTCTTCCGTAAACATATGCGCTATGTTTATTTTCAAGGACTCGATTTTGTCAGCTATTTGATCAAACTTGTCAATCCAGAACTCCTCGGCTTGAAAGGCATAAATTTGAATGGTTATGTTATCATATGAAACTAACTTTTCAATGTTTTCCATAAGTCGGGTTCACTTACCCTTTAGTGTTGATCTTCTTCTAAATAGGGCATCCATTTGTATTTTTGACAATGAAGACGCTTTCGATTAGGCTGAAAACTTTGAATAGAAAGATTGGGATCAATTGGGATCGATTGGATCAATTGGTCCCTTCACGTGTGTGAAGGGACCAATTGATAAAAATGAAGTCTTAAACATTTCTTCTAAAAATGCAGAGTACTCATAGCTAGCAAAGTGGGTGCAAGTAGGAAAACTGACAAAAGGATAAAATGAACCAATGTTTATTGGTACGGCACATTTCTTTAAATTAAACTTTAGATAAAAAAAAGCGGATTAACTAAAACATTATAACAAACGAACAAAGATTTCGACTGAGGCTACTGGGAACACAGTTAACAGATTCTTAGATGCTAAGAAAACGTTGAATTAAAAAACCAAATACTGAGTATAGCAACTATCTGCGGATACTCCTGGCCTTAAAAAAGACAAGCTTCCGAAGCGAGCGACGTGGTAATCAAACAAGCGAACATGTTAAAATGAGTCTTATATATCCCCCTCCCCTGCCAAAGATCCACCAAGCTTCGTATTCTTTATGCTAATTTGACAGATTGGAATGTTGGAGAACTGAGATGCATCAACGCTTCCTACGTTGGGTCACATGGCGTAACTCCTAACGTTTTGCTTAAAATTCGTATGCGTGAGCGTACAAATTCCCGTTAAAAGTATTAAGTCATTTAAATTCAAGAATCTTATAAAGGGATAAGTGGTGAGAAATTCGGGCTGAATGCCTACACCAATGTTCCGAATATGATTGATAATTTCATTTTGTTTGAAATATCGTTGAGTTAGTGCAAATAATTAAAAATAACCGATTTATTGACATCAAATTGGCAAGCTGTTGCTCCCGTCCAAGCTTTGTTACAACTTACTTCTTTCTCCTTTGCATGCACGACAAAACTTGTGATGCCGCTCCATAGATGACGCAAAACTTCTTATACATACATGAACACATTTATTGTAGCTCATTCAATTATTTGATACAGAAGAAAAAAAAATGTAACGTGTTTCGTTATCGTTTAAGGGACATATATTGAGTGCAATTGCTTGGAATCCACTGCTCGGATATGACAATACTACTGGCACGATATTAATTGGAACCACGAAAGGTACTTGATCATTTCAGATTATTTTTAAGTAATGAATAACGAATCTCACCTTTTTATTGTTATTATTTTGTTTGTTAATTTGATTTTTTGGGTTAATTAGGTTTTTTTTTTGTAGGTTTAATATTTGAAGCTGAGTTATCATCTAGTGATGATAGACCATTCTTTCAAAGCTCTCCTGAACAGTACTGTAAACAGGTAACTGTGTGCATATATTTTGTAATTAATGTGACTGGGTTTATTTATTTGCAAACACATTTTAATATGTTAAGACCCAAAGATTAGTGTAAGGAAATTTATGTGACTAAAATAATTTTAGATGAGTAAAAAATACTTAAAAATAGATGTGGTGGTATTAAATTTTAAAGAAAATATCATACTTTAATTTTGTAAATTTATTGAAATGTTTTGATAATATTACTTTTTCACATGTCTCTTGGTGCTACGCAGCATCAATGATCTCGAGAAATTAATAAATTTCCTGTTATGAAACGTTTCTATGCAAAAGAAATTGGCTTGTGATTTAAAGCTAGAGTTAATTTCACTGTGTAATTCTAAAATGCTTTTTGCTTTTAGAACGTATTATTTTTCCCCTACTCAATATTATACACTTGTTTTGTAGGTGTTCGACATAAGTACCAGTAATGTATTGGGTACTGATTCAAAGACAATTACAGGTTTAGTGTATCATAAAATATCTGGAGATACCTATTTTGTTCTTGCCACTACACCAAGGTACGTGGAGGTTTTTAAAATTCTGTCCTTTCTTCTGGTTATTATTAATAATAACTTGTCACAGGGAGGGGCAGATGGTTTTTTATCCTTATAGGCTGCATTCAGTCTAAGCTAAATTGGTATTTCTTAAACCTTATAGTACTTTCACTTATTTCCAAAACATGTCAAGATGAGCAAGTGTCAAATTACCGAGGTTCCGTTATTTCAATTGCTAATATTGGACTGTATTATTTGCCTACCATTCAAGCTATGAAAGCCACTTCCGATGAATGAAATTATTAGTTTCATCGCAGTTAAGTACATCCGACATGTTATAGTCTTTCATTAATGGTTTGAGAAGTGCGCTGTTAGGAATAAGATATAAGATTTTGAATTTCAAATTTACACGATTAATGAATTTGATCAAGAACGAATTACCTGGTTTAAATGAATTGTTTAGGGGGTGGCTCTAAAGAGCACTAGCACTGCAACCTCAGGTCAATTGTACTAAAACCTGGTTAAATTGCTGCAAGTGCTTCCGAATTTCCTGAAAATAATGAAGGTTGAAAGGGTGCATGTATAATGCTTCAATTTCAGAGGCCGAATGACTAAAACAGATTTTTAACTTGACGTTTATTGTATTTAAGTGCACATTCGAGGTTTCCACAGACACGAATAGATTTGTACACACACACACCTCTGACTAAGCAGTCGGCGGCTTTTTAAAGGCCCGATTATTCTAATACGTGAGCACTAGTAGCGCCGTCTAACATAGGTCTTTCGTCAACATGCGCTCTTCCCATTTGCAATATACATTCTTCCGAAGCAGAGGCTGCTTCTCGACACATGTATCGGAAAAGAATAATATGGCTTTCTTTGAAATGGGCCAACCACTCGTTGCTCACTGCGAAGCCACTTTGATTAAGGCTCCTTGAAAATTCTTTGGCTTTTCTTGAATTATGGGTCCTGTTGCTAGTATAGAATGAGATCAAACTGATTTAAGCCACAATAAAGTTGCGTCCTCAACATCACTAATGTCTGATTTCCTAAACCGTTTTCTACTCTGTGCGTATTAATATTCAAATGATGACAAAATTCTTTCTTTATTTTTAACAAAGGGGGATATAGTGTTCCAAGCTATCCATATTCTTTGGTTAGATAAGTTTGATTTTTACCCGTTTCAAGTTATTTTAGGATTTCTATGTTTGATTTTAAGCTTAAAGTAGTCGGTTTATGAGGAGCCGTTGCGGACACGTTTACTTATTGATAAAGAATTGATTTATTAACAAAGAAACATCACTAAAATTCTACAAAGCACTAAAATTCGCACAGCTAATTCTACAAAATCGGAAGCTGGGGTAGATTTGTGTGAAAGGCTCACATTTGAATATAGTCTTCCACCATGTCACAGGGTCCATACTTGTTACACTTGGTAAAAAGTAAGATGATGGAGATGGTGTTGCCTCACATACAAATGATATTAAGTGTGGAAAACAACCATAAATGTTTTGTTCAGCCCAAATGCGAGCACTTTCACTTTGCATATAACATAGTCCTTCACCCTTAAATCTTGGATGCAATATATATGCTAAGAAATGAAAAGTCTTGAGTATTTCTATCGTTCTTTTTCCAATTACATCAGTATGCTTCCATGAAGTTTCCTTCATCAAGGAAATCCATAAACAGCATGCATCAGCAGGTGAACAGTTATCTTTTTGTGCTGTTTCTAGCCCAAAAGCAACTGGCTGAAGCATTGAGAATAGATCTTTGCACTGTCTAAATAGATTACAGTCATTCACCAATCTATAAATGTCATTAGCAATTTTTTGTGCCTATTTTTCTGAAATCTGTGTATAAAATTACCTATTCTTCAAAAAGGTATTAATACAGTCAAGTATTCCATCTTGTATTCCCAGGTAATTGAGGTTTTAGAGATTCTGGGAATTCTTTTAGAACACTTGTTGGGAAAATGGGAATTCCTAAAGTACTTTTGTATCTTTACTAAGTGTTTAATAACTGTCGCTGGAGTAAGAGCTTGTCCAACTAACCATTGAGCTGAACAACCGTATAATAGCAATTTATTTTCATTCTCCAACAAAAGTTCTCTTGTTTTTTCCCATAACTTTTGCATTATCTGTTACCACTGCTTTTGACTTCACATGAATATTTCTTCTTGGCTTTTTCAATTGAGTTTTCAATTACCTGTTTATGAAATCCAGCATTTTTTGTTGCAGTACCTGCCTCAATGGCATCAAGAAACTGAATTTCGCCTTCACAATGAATGTAGGTTGCTATTACAGATTCATTATGGATATTACTCCAGCAGACTTGCCAACTATCTGAAATATTATTGCCTTGAAATTCAAAAGGTCCCCTTGCTTCTTTTGGGAACAACAACATGAGGATTTTGACATTTAAAAAGAGCAGCAACACCTGCTATTATGTACCCAAAGACAAACATTTTGGTAAATCCACATTCATTTTCTCCAGGGTTTTAATGACAGAAGAAAATATGTATTCGGCACTTGCACCTTCCATTTCAACCAAACCTAAATAATGTGTGAACAATTGACCTTGATGAAGTGTTCTTAAATAAATGACGAGACTTTGATCTACTGAAACATCTATGCATTCATAAATTACCGTAAAATCCCGAAAGTAACCCCCCTCTTTTTAAAAAGCAAACTCGAAAATTTCAGATAGGGGGGTTATAATCGAGATTTTCGAAAAAAATATGAAAAAAAAAATGTTTTTAGTAATTAAGAGCATCTACTGAAGATAAATAATAAGTATAACCCATTTAAAATTATTTTAAAAACATTAATATAAAACAAGATTCAAAAAATAAACAAAAATCTGTCTTATAATTTTCTAATAGAAAATTGATCGCATGGGGATGGCACCTTTGACTGAAGAAAGAATTTAGCACTTAAGTTGGCAGAAATCACTATAATCTAAATTTAAAACTCATAAAATGCAAATTTGGAATGTTCGGGGCCAGCGCTATATCGGTATTTCGTAATGTGTCGAATTTCAAAACACGACCAAAAATGGCGGACTCACACGATCAAAGATGGCGGCTAATGAACGAATCAACGCAGAGTACATTAAATTTATTTTTAAGCATATAGACCTTGAATATTTATGAAAAAAAAAAAGAAAAAAAAACACAAAATACACAAAGAAATTGGACAGATTTTCTCTTTATCATAAGAAAATAATACACAATTTGTTTTAAAATAGTCAGCCATTTAGGGAGGGGGATTAAGGAATATGGAATGATTCCACTTTCGGAGAGAAAAGGGGTGAGGGGGGTTACATTCGATGGGGGGGGGGGGCTACTTTCGGGATTTTACGGTATGCTCGAGTACCATCTTTCTTTATTAATTTTGTTGAGTATTTTTTCAAGAATAGTCATGGCAAGGAACACCACTTGATAACTAGATTTTTTGATGGCGTACTTGAGGTTTTACTTTTTTTGCTATTTTCTTCATGTTGTGATGTAGGATCGTCAATTTTTCTTTTATTCAGCAAATATTTATCCATTTGCACATCGATACAACTCTAAAGAATACTTTTACAAGTCACAACAAAAAGCTATGTTTCAGTCCAGCAAAATGCCTTAGACCAAATACGAAAAATTGCTGCATGTGCATGTGAAGTCGTAATCACACCATTGTCCAGAGTGCACAAGGTTTAACCAATGAAATGTTTTCTCAAAACTTATCCTCCCCACATTGCATTATAGAAGTCTAAATACCACAGAGAAATATCCTCCCTCATCACCTGTCTCCTTCATCTATTTCCCCTTTTTCATCGACCCTCAAGAAGGTAGTAAGGAAAGGACTCCATAATACCTAACTAACATAAGTTTAATGACAAAAAAATAAATTTAATAATTACTGGACGTACACAATTACAAACATCTCGCCGTGAGGGCGAGAGAGGCAAACGAGCGCAACCACACAACACTAAGCATGGCGAACGAGTGCTACAAGAGTCAACAGTCGTTCAGTTCATTTTACTTCCAAATGTTCCGGTTACCAGGGCTGAAATACAGTTAAAGTCCTGCGGCTCCAGTCAGGAGCACCACAGTAGAAACAAGTTCGGTTTTTATCCGCTCTGCTCCATTGATACCCCTCCTCTCTCCCAACCGTAGTTGTTGCATATCTTCCCTGCTCGACGAGGTCGCACGTTTCCCCCCCCCTTTTTTTCTTCTCATTCAGTAAAAAATGCTTGAGCAAAGAAGTGAAAATGCCTTTTTTTCATTTTTGCATTTGGGAAGGGTCTTTTCGCATTCTGCGAAAAATACGACCATAGCGGAAACCCTCCTTTTTGCAAAGCATGTAATGAAACCCAAGACAAATTAATTGCAGCAATATAGCGTTAAATTATGCATGTGTTATTGTAATAGTATATGAAGATAATGCATAAAATTTTGCCACATAATTGCAATTATATTAAAATAAGAAGCTATTTACATTTTAAATGTTAAATTTTAATTTTAGTTTTAGAAAATATACAAAATCTGCTTGGATATCAAAATGTATATCCTTTCAACATTACCAACAGCACAATATTTTAGAGACATATCAAATGGGAACTTACCCAGTTTCACTTCCTTGCGATAAACGTAACTTTTTCAACCTCTTAAAAGTAACAAGAGTTCGAGTAAAAATTGATTATAGTCAAAGAACTCGCTTGCCACCACGAGAAGTGGTGGCAAGCGAGAGGGAGATCCACCACTTCTCGTGGCTTATATACCCTACATTCTTCGGCCAGATCTTCATATTCATTTGCATAAGAACACAAAAGGGTCGGCAGGAAGTTTCATCCAGATCTCTGGTTTTCATCGAGTGGCAACACAGCAATCTGAAACAAACTGCCCTAAGGGGGAAAATAATGGATAAAACCGTCGACTGTATGATTAATGGTTAGAACCGTGAAAACTTGTTTACGTTCAGCCACATGTGCATGGGATTGTGTCACTAGAGTCAGGGAGGACGGCCTGTAAGATCTAGAAATAAGTTTCACCCCGGGCTCTGGAGATATTCCCCTTACAATACATGCAAGTAAACATTATTTTTGCACAGGAATATCAAGAAAATGAACTAAATAAAAATGGGCATATCTTGCCAACAAAACTACACAACAATTTACTTTACATTATGCAAACTTTTTAAATAATTCAATGTTGATGATAGATGCTACATAACAGCATATATATATATATGCTTTTCCAAGTCATATACTAAGAGACATCTATTAAATGTCTTCAAAATTAGCAGCATGTGAGGAAGTCTCAGCTGAATTTAATGAAGCAACAGTGGCTTCTTTGGCTCAAGAAAATATCCTCTAACACTTGTTCATGGCACATTTTAGAATGCTTTGTTTTTAATATAAGCAAGCTTTCTAAAGTTTTGTTTGATGCAGCTCCAGATTCAGTCCTGTTCTTCCACACCAAACTAAAATTTCTTTCACATTCTGCATTCAAAAGTTTTACCTCTACCCACTTGCAAAATAATTAAAACTAGACTCAAAGTGGACTGTATTGAAACTTTATTTTCATGCGGCGGACTCCTCCTCTTGCTTTGATGTTACATCTTTCAGTCGCACATCTCAAGTGCCACCCTCGGCTTTTTTACACATAGTGTCGCTGCTGCAACAGTGCTCTCTGTTTAGTAAGGAACACCACTGCATATCAATTGATTTATCTGGAACAGTTATTGTAGACAAATCTTCTAACTGAAGCAACTGCTGCTGAAGTTCATCCAATGTCACAAGCCTTGTCTTATTTGTTTTCAAAAGAATAGGAAGCAGATAAGTTACTTTATGCTGACTGTGAGGTTGGCGGGTTATCGAGGAATGCACTCATATGGTGAAGGATTCAAATGGTTGATTAAATATTGTTATTTACATTAAATTTGCAAATCAAGACATAGCAGAAACTCTCCTGTCTCGAGGATTGCCTCATCCCATTCAAACGTCCAAGCGAGAAGTGTCCCGGCCAAGAGTGTCCGTTTATCTCTCCGCCTGTTCCCACGGTGGTCAATGTTCCCTTAGGCTATGTTTTCACTGGGACAATCTTTTCTGCTCATGCCGCGGACACCACAGGTTTTCACCATGTGTGCCCTTCGGCGATAAGAGTTCAGCTTAGGAGCTGCCACTGACAAAGCCAGCATTTTCAATTTTTTTAAGTCGGCAACTTCAGAATGCTTTAATACTACATTATTCAAAGGAAATTTCTTAATTATATATTCACAGGCTGTTACAAAATATTTTATCACTGCAGCAAAAGCAATTCTTGCTCTAACTTCTGAGCATTTTGCAATCAAGTCTGATGTTGCATTCCCTATTACCAAGCATTGACGGACTTTATGAGAAGGAGAATGAAAATTGACTTCTGTAAACTCCTTTCCTTTAAATTCAGAAACCTTGACAAGTTTTGAAAAAAATTCTTCCAACAACTCTAGTAAGAGAGCTCTTAACCAATGAACCTGAGGAAAGGCTGACTGTAAAATCACATTTACTCTTTCAAATGCTGGTATAGTGCTCAATAGAAACAAGCTGTAGCATGTGGAAATAAGCGTATAATGAACTGGAAGTTTTTTGAAAACTTTGAAATAATCCTATACCATTGGAAGGCTGTGATACAGCTAAGGCTAATCGATGTGCAATGCAGTGGTAATGCAATAGGACAGGCATTATATTCTGCAAATTTTTACCGAACCATTACTTTTCCCCATCATAACAGCTGTCCCATCCATTGCAAGTCCTACTATTTTTGATAATGAAACACTTTTTTTATTTAGAAAATCAATTAAATTGCTGAGCAATGGTACATTTATTTGTTGGAGAAGCTAGGAAAGGATGAAAAATAGATTTACCTTTTTTTAAATGTTTGCAAACTGCTTGCGATGAGTGCAATGCGCAACTTTAAATTCAGATTACGTTAGTTAGGATTAATTACAAAGGGAAGATAACAAAAGCATCCATTTATTAATATAAATTAAAACAAATTATTGATAAATTATAAATGAAATTAAAACAAACAACTAATCATCATCAAATTCATCAAAATCTGAATCTCTATCATCGGAGAAAAACATATATAATACTAAATCACTTAAATTATTGCCAATGTCACTAGCTGATGCATCGGACATTTCAGAGTCGTCATCAGAAGCCAGTTTAAAAGTGTTGACTTCCTTAACGCTGGCAACTATTGTGGAAGTTTTAACATTGTTCCAAAGGGTAGATACCTAATTTGCCATGTCTTCATATGTAGCGTGTTTCATTTTGCTGGAATCTGTGAATGAATGGGTTCCATTTCTCATCCTTCTCATCCACTCTTCCCAATGCTTTCGCATATCAGTTTTAAAAGCTCTGTTTATAGCTAAATTCAATGGTTGGAGAATTTTTGTTAAGCCTCCTGGAATTACTCCTAGTGACATTGACATTTTTTTGCATTTTGATTTCACAGAATTTAAAAGATGTGACTGCATAGAATTGAAAATCAACAAACTGTGTGGCTAGAAAAAGCACCGTTTCGTCGCCGAAAAACTTCCTCCAGCCACTCCAACGTTATATTCTCGTACATCCATCCCTTAGGATTTGCTTTGATGACAATATCCTTGGGTAATTTTCCCTTTGGAATCGTTTTTCGCTTAAAAATGAGTACCGTATTTTCGGGAGTAATCGCCGCACCCAGCGTACGCTCCGCAGTCGCGATACGCATTCAAGAAAAAAAACATTTAATGTACGCGTCGCACCCAGCATATGCGCTGCATGCCAAAATCTTAGAGTTATTATAGCACAATTAGTGAAGAAAAGTGGAATGCAATTTGAATAAATTAAATATTTTAAAGATTTTTTTTAATAATCACCCATACTTTATTTGTATTTTGTACAAGGAGGAGACATCGGTTGGTTATTGTTGGTATCAGGATATTTACTGAACTGATACCAACTCTAATACTATCTAATACTTTTAAAAAAATAGGACAGACATACTCAATAAAATAACGATTGTCTAAAACTTGTATTTGATAACTATTTCATATAATAACAAAGGTAAAAAAATAAAACTTAAATAAACAATTTAACAGGGTAAAATACAGTTCAGCAATAATATTTCTATTGTACCGTTAATTAGAGATGGGAAACAAGCATCTTCCTGCTTGTCCCTTTCAAAAAAGACAGAACAGCGTTCTGCTGAAGCCAAAAGTGCCAACTAACTTTGCAGCAGCAGCAGCAGCACATCATTTTATGCGGGCATACAGAGTGTCAATACTCTTTTATCCGATATCCGTGGCCAGTGATCTGAGAACTTATAACTATTCCTAACGAGAGAAAACATCTAGTTTCCGCTGTAGGCGGAGCAGGGGGTGTAAGTTGGTGGGTGGGGAAGATCGTTAGTTCGTTCGGTACTTCATAGTTAATTGCCGGGTGTTAAACACAGCTCCTGTGGGGAATTTTGATCATTTAATATTTTTTTTTGTCCGTTTTTAAAAAATTTTGTGCATTTTTTTTTAAAATTTTAAATTTCATAAAAGAAAGAAAATGAGTAAAAGAAGGAAAAACGTGAACATAACGTTCATAGCATGATAGGGAGACATCCTCTAGGAGAGGTCAAGCTGAGGATTGGGAAGGGGGTTTCTTCTAGTACCAAGAGAGTCATAGCTTATGTGTTGGGATTGGTGGTTACTGTATTTCTGCTAAGTAGAGGCCGCAATTCGTCTGTTGTGATGTTTGGTTAATACGGCCGTATCGTCAGCATAAAGGGCCAGTAATATGTCTTCTTTTTTTGGCAAATCATTGATATAAATGTTAAACAATGTCGGGGCAAGTAGGGACCCTTGTGGGACCCCACTTTGAATAACACGGGATGATGAGAGGGTATCCCCTATTCTTATTTGGAAACTTCTGCCAGTGATGTAGTTTGCGATCATGCATGTCAGGAAGTAGGGAGTATTAATTTCAATCAGTTTGTATATTAGCCCCTTATGCCATACCTTGTCGAATGCCTTAGTGATATCAAGAAAGGCGCCAAGGGTACATTTTTCCTGTTGAGACCATCAGTTATGTAATTCGAAACCCGAAGAAGTTGATGAACAGTGTTATGATGTTTTCGGAGTCCAAATTGTTCATTTGGGATGACATTAAATTCATTGAGGCGGATGTCCAATTGCTTGCGAATGAGATTTTCAAATATTTTCGATAGGGCACTAAGTAAGCTAATAGGCCTATAACTGGCCGGGTCGTCTTTCGGGTTGCCAGGCTTATGTATTGGTATAATTATGGATGACCGCCAAGCTTTGGGGAAATAATTCATTTTCATAGCTTTATTGAATATTTTCGTAATATTTGTCAACATGTTGTTGGGCATATATTTGAGTGATCGATGTAATACCATCCATTCCTGCCGTTTTTCTGTTTTTTTAAGGCTTGAATGACCTTAGCTACATCTATTGGTGCGATAATAGGGGGGGGGGGTGCTATCTTCTGGGGGGTTGAGTAGAAAGTACGAAATTATCTGGTTAATTAATTCTTCAAAGTAGCTATCGGGATGAGGGGGGTGGGCTCGAAAGTTTGAACTGATGCTGTCCGCAAAGGCTTCTGCTATAGTCAATTTATCCGTGGTATGGGTATTCCCAATTTTAATTTGGGTTATAGCATTGTTTTTATTTTTAAATAAATTAATGGCTCTGTAAAGGGATTTATTCTCAGGTTTAAGTGATTTGATAAAATTTTCCCATCTATCATCCTTGTAGTATCTAATTAGGGTCTTAATTTCATTTTGCATTCTATTTATATCTGTGTTTAGGGAATTATTACCGAGTCTTTTCCTTAGCTTACGCAGTTTATTATTCCTAGTAATCAGATTTCTAATAAAAGGGGGGAGACACATTGGGTCATTTCTGATTCTGATCTTTGTAGTGGAAGCTTCGAAAGCGTTGTGAATTGCTTCGGTAGTTTTAATAATCTCTAAGTCAATATCATTGGTTGTTTCGATGTTGGGATTTCTTAGGAGAGAGTTACTCAGAGTCCTATTAAATTTAAACCAATTAGTTGAAGGGAAAGTAATTTCTTTTTTTGGGAGGGCGTAGTCAAGACCCAGCATGAGTAGAATCGGGTTATGGTCTGAAGATAATTCATCCAAACTTTCAATTAAGTATGGCCGGGTATTACTTCTTACGAAGGCGAAGTCGATAGTGGAAGGACTTCCTTGGCTGAAGTGCGTAGGGGAGTCCGGGGCAATGATTTGCAGTTCTTGAGCAACGGCGAAGTTAACAAAGTTTCCAGCAGGGTTGTTTCGGAAGCTTCCCCAGTTGGTGTAATGGGCGTTGAAATCACCCATCAGTATGGAGATGTAATTCAGTTGTGACAGGGCAATCATATCACTATAATATATTGAGTTCATTGGATGAAGGTAAACCGATGCAAGAGTGAGAGAGTCATTGTCCCCAATTTTGATTTTGACGTAGGTATTCTCAATAGAAACAGTATTTAGGGGGATGAATTGATAGTCAAGTTGACGCCTAATATAAATTGCGGTGGCGCCGCCGGTACCAATACCTCTATCGGATCTAATGCAGACAAAGTTAGGCAGGTTATACCGGATGCCGGTCCTAAATTTTGTCTCTTGGACAAGGACCGCATCCGGGGAGTACTTCCGTATAACGTAGTTAAGCTCGTAGGGTTTTGTTTTAGAAAGACCATTCGCATTCCAAGGGATAATTTTAATGGTCCTATGGGCCATGTTGAGGGGGGGAGGGGGAAAGAAAAGGCAGAAAAAAAGAGCAAGCGCCAGAGCTTTAACTCCCATTGAACTGTTCTGCAAGTGATTGGAGAGCATTTATGATGGTGGCGAACGTTTGTTTGACATTGCCGTTTTAAGGGGGGGGGGGGGGGTTTCGCAGCAGCAGCGTAACTTTTACCTTGTTGAGGGGGGGGTCTGAGTTTGGTTGAGTGTTTAAATTTCGAAATTGTCGGGCTTTAAGGTTCCATAGTTCCTGGTCCCTATCTTCCTTAGTCTTAATCTTCGGTCTTTTTACACAATCAAATGAGCTCGTGAGATGAGCATCTCCACAGTTACAGCATTTGGGTGTGTTTGAGATGCTCATGGAGCATTCTCTGCTTAGATGGGGACCTGCACATTTCAAGCAACATGGGTTAAGTGTGCACAGATCTTTGGCAGCGACAACGTTGTGTAATTTTCCCACTGCGACGGAAGGGCTCGATCTTAATTTTGTAGTATGAAATTACTTCCTGATTGAATATCATTTTATTTTTCTAATTTTTCTCTAACCTTACAAATATTAGAGGTAAGGGGATTTTTTCTTTACCCTTCGTCATCCTTACTATTTTTTTGGGTGATGAAGCCTGCTTGCTCTAGTTCGGTCTTCAACTCTTCTATATCAAAGGCTATTGGGAGGCCTTTCACCACTGCTCTTAATAGCCTGTCTTGCTCTAATTGGCTAGTGAATGATTGAATTTTTTGCGTGTTTGCTACTTCTAGGATTTCCCTATGTTGCTCATCATCGTGTGGTTCCAATGCAATCTCCCCTTTACGAACCGTACATGTTATTTTCTGGTTTTGATCATTAGATATTTTATCAAGAATTGGTTTTGGATTGGGCACATTTACAAAGGTTATTTTGGGGGTTTTATTCTTTTTCTTTCTTGTTTGCTGAATTTTAAATAGTTATTCACATTTATATTTTCTGGCATATTGTCCATGGGAGGTGGAGGGTTCACCTGTTCTAGCAATTTTGGAATTTCTGCTGTCGTTGTTGTCCTCAATAGAGTCGGTTATTATGCGTTTTTTATTGTTTGCTATAACAATTGATTCTCGTTTCTCCTGCTCTAGAGCTTCAAGTCTAGCATCATAGCTTTGTTTAAGATCTTCCATCTCCTTGTTAAGGGAAAGGGTCATTTTTTATAGCTGTCCAGGTGTTATGATTAACTTGATTTAAGCTATTAATTTGCCTATCTTGAGTTTCAATTTTTTTGAGAAGGAGATTTCCCTTATTTTGGTGGGCAGTGTTTAATAGTTTTCTTAGATTTGTTAGGAAGGCAAAGTCGCCTTTACTGTCCGGCAGAAATTTAGAATTCTCCACGTTAACATACACATTATTTATTTGATTAATTAATGTTTCTAATTCTTTTATGTCCTTAGTTTTATTTATGATTTTAGTACTACTATTAATATCGAACTTTCTGGCCACGAGAATCTGGTTGAGAGTAATCGAGACACTCACCGCTTTCAGCTCTTCTTTTTTGGTGGCTGCCGCTACTGCTGCCGCTTCCTCATCTGAGTCTGGCAAGTCCGTCTCCATGGCTAGCAGGTCTAATCTGCTTGCCGAGTCCTTCGTCGTCGTTTCATTAAGATGAGCCATGCCTGATAATAAGTAATACGGCTCTGAAAAGAGCCCTTCTTACCAGGTCTTAGAAGAGAGGGGGACCGCTTTCGACAATCTGACCCTAACCGTTCGGCCCTGCCGGCGGAAAGAGCCCGATCGCTAGGCGGGTGGCATCAGCGGGGAAAGGATGCAGTAGAGCCGGTCCAACATAGCTGGGTCGAAAGACTCCCGTCTCTATCTACGGAAACCATGAACTTTGTAAACAAGATGGCGTTCTTTTTAAAAGTCGGCGGGAGTAACGCCCACTTCCGGCAAGGGCGGAAGTGACTATTCTCCGCCGTTCTAAGCATGTCCCGAACGCCGCCTATCGGGATTTCCCACCCGATTGATTTTAGGAAAATAATATAAACATTTAAAGTCATAAAGTGACAATAATTGACAGAAAATAAAGCTAAAAAAATCAATTTATACAACAGAACCATCTAGAGCGCATTTCTGTTGGTTTTTAGAAAAAATTAATAGTTACATTTAAAATAAAATGAACTAAATATGCCAACGAAAATTAGAGTAGACTTTTCTGAGAAGAATACATGACAAATATATTTGAAAAAAATGAACATTTATTTAACAATTAACAATATATAGATACGTATATATAAAACAACCTCAAAATATTAAAATTCCGATAAAAATAGGCATCAGTATTTAAATAGAGATAAGATATTCACCACATGTCCTTAGACTACACTAGGAAACCGCCGCAGTCCAGGATGAAAAAACGTTTGGAGTTAAAACAGTCCATGATTGGTTTTCTTCATTCAATGATGTGGCAAGATCAGCAGAAGAAAAACAGAACTTTACATCCTTTGACAAGCCAGGTGACTTTACCTTGTAGAATCTCTCGTGACAGGATTGGGCGACTCACAGTTATACCGTTATTTTAAAATCTGTGATTAAAATTCCCATGTCTAATACTTGACAAGTAAAATCATCGTTTCATAAAAGAAACATTTCCAGAGGCCAAACACATTTGCCTCAGAAAGCAGAAGGGAGTAAACCTCAAATGAAGCACCAAACTACGGCTTCAACCGAAGCCCAACATGATGTGCTCTCACATCGAGCACTCACACCAGTGCAAGGGAATACAACAAGTAAGTCAGCCCTGATGCCAGCTGCTGCCTGCCTTAAATACGAGTTGCGTTCTCCCCCACGCAAGCGCACACGTCACACGTAATTTGCATGGGGATTACGTTACGCAACTCAACATCGACGTGCATGAGCACTTCACGAACTTTGGCATCGGCAGCACGCTGCAATCGGAAAACATCTCGACCGTTATTTTGTTTATGGCTGAAAATGTCCGATGGGGGAAAAACGTGCAGGCAGTGAAAAGGGTAGCATTTAACAGGTGAGCATTTGATTTCTCCAAGACATATATTTAGTTCAACAATTTCTCCTCGTAGCGCTCCACGTTTTTTTTAAGTGGTCGGCGCCACTGGGCACGCTTTTTATAAGTAGTTCGCATCCACTAATATTGGAAGAGCAGATTTAAAATCCACTGAAATCACTCTCTTCACTGTCCGACTGGAAAAGGCTGCACATCCTTTCATCTAGGACAGAGGGCATTTTCGCTATGATTTGGCGACAAATCCAAGGGTTGCAACTTTTTTGTTAGCCCCGCCTGGGATAATAGCTAATGAAGCAGAACATTTCTATGCCGCTTCCTTCACTGCGTCCGTCTTGTGCGCCGCCATAGAATCCACAATCAACATTGCAGCTGGCTGGAAAAAAGCGCCTTTTCTTTTTCGCCAAACTTCCCTCGAACCAGTCAATCTTCAGACTTTTGTTCATCCACCCTTTTTCATTGTACCTAATTACAATGTTAGATGGAAAGGTCTCCTTGGGGATCGTCTTCCTCTTAAAAATTAACATAGGCTTCAACTTTTTCCCACTGGCGGAGCAAGCCAACACACATGTAAAGGATGTTTTTTTCGTTCCCCGTGGGTTGTTATGGGTACGGACTTCTCTCCAGTTGAAGTGACAGTCCTGTTTGGAGAGATGTCGAACTTCATCCATGTTGATCACCTGCGAACGCTTGAAAATTTTTTGCAGCCTTCAAGCTCTGGACAAAGTCTAAAAAAGCTCTTTTTTTCTCGGCCCAGTCGGCCAGAAGACACTATCCCACAGTTGTATGTTGTCATACCGACAATTTGTTTCTGCCCATAAATCGGAAACACCAATTTGCATTTCCTTTGAAATCTTTAATTCTCGGTCAGCAGCGATATTCCTCGCTTGCATTCGGATCTGAATGGTTGAAATGGAAAGGCCTTTTTCCCACTGCTCCAAGGTCCAAGCCTTCAAATCTTTTTTCAGCTCTAGCCAATGAGCGTTTCCTCCCTGTTTTGCACGTTTTGACTTCGGCAGACCCTCGATCACCGTTTTCCCGGATCGGCAGTGGCGAACACATCTTTCGTCTATGCCGAACTCTCCTGCAGCCGAACGGTTTCCTACCCCCTCTGCCTTCGATACAACTTCCAGCTTAAAAGCAGCACTGTTGACTTTTAAGGCGTTTGGGAGCCATTTTCAAAACTTGATAATATGTGAAAATTCGAAGCGAGGAGTGAAAAAGCAAACAGCAGAACTAGGTAGCAAAAGCAAAGCAAGAAATACACAAAGGCGAACAGACGGAGGAAAGGAAGAAACACGTATCCAATCAGGTCGCTTGACAATGAGCAAACCCATTTTTTTACAAAGGGGGAAATGAATTCTCAGAGGGAACTAGTGAACTTTTCTGTCCTCTCAATCCTCCTCTCCCCCACCCAATTCCAGGAAAAAGCTCAGGCCCTTCCGTGCTCCCATCTGGGTACATTAGCTCCGCTGGCCGCCATTGAAACACGTGAACACTTTCTCCGTCTGCACTTCACATGTAATGAAAGTGATGTGGTGTGATCTAGTGACAGTGTTTTTAATATATTAAAAAAATTATTTCTTTTTTTAAATAAATATAAAAAAAAAACCATCGTATGTGCCACAGCCCATACGCCCGAAAATACGGTAATGGCTTTAATATTTGGCCATTTGCGGACCACAATGCTATTAAAATTTGGAGGCAAATATCTTATTAATTGAAAAGTTCTAATCTTTTCCTCCATGACGTACCCGTTTTCTACAAGCTGCTTGTAAATTCCCCCTAATTTAGCCGCGAACATTCCTACCGATTCCCCATCGGACATTCTGCAGGAAAAATATGCTTCCCACAACGCAGCAAACCTGGCCAAGGACGGGGGCTCAAAATTTAACTTGAGAGCACTCCAAGCGTCAAAGGGGTCTTCTAAATCATCAATTAATCTTTTTAAATCAGTTTCTAAATTGAGAGAAATTACGGCTAAAGCTTGGCCACAACGCTTTTTATCCAACGTACTTACGGGCGCTTCAGCTTTAGCATGGGTTATTTCCCAAAGGTCGCGCTCTATCAAGACCATTTTTATGTCCTTGGACCAAGTAGCCCAGTTATGGGAATTTAACTTTTCTATATGCCTATAGTCCCTGTCCATTCTGGACAAACATTAAAGTCAAAAATTCTCTCGGGAAAAAAGGCCACGTACTCTGCTACCACTTGTTGGCTTTAGAGAATTTAAATTACATTTAAATAAAAATTAACTAAGATATGCCAACGAAAATTTAGAGTGGACCTTTTGGCCTCTCCGAGAAGAATACATGACAAATATTTGTATAAAAAAATGAACATTTATTAAACAAATGACAACATGTTAAACGACCTCATAATGTTAAAATACCGATAGGTAAAAGAGTCAACATTGAAAAATAGAGATAAAATATTCACCACGTCCTTGAATAAATTCACAATAAAGTCACCGGTGTCCAAGATATAAAAAAAACTAAGTGCACAAGGTTTCTTTGCTTCTTTCGATTCTGTTAAAGGTGAGCGGAAGAAAAACCAAACTTGGCATCAATTAGACATCTTGATGATATCCCTCGGTGAAATCCTTTCGGGACAGGAACTGGTGGCTCATATGCGTTGACAAAAATATCGGCAATTTAACATTCCCCTTGGTCAATATTCAACCAAGTAAAATAACATTTCATTTAAAATATTTGTAAAAATTAACACACGTCTGCAGAGAGGAATTAACCTCAAATAAAAAAACAACGGCTTCAACTGAAGCTCAACACGATGTGCAATCACATCGGAGACGTGAGAGGTCGGGGAAGTTGAATAAAAGTAAACACCGATGCCAGCTACCACCTGCCTTATATACGAGTTGCGATCCCCACGCAAGCACGTACGTCACACGTAATTTGCATGGGGAATACGCAACTCAACATCCGGCCGTAACTGGAAATTCTCCTTTCTTCTTTCGGCTTCGGCAGCAAACTGGCAAAAGTAAGACATCTCAACAACATCAATTCGCTTTGCGTGACAAGGCAGAGATGTCCGATGGGGAAAACGTGCAGGCAGTGAATAGGTACAAAAGGTGAGCTTTTGATTTCTCCAAGAATTTATATTTAGTTCAACAACACTCTTCTCATGTCCAATGAGGGGGTGCGACCGTGGCGCTCTCCTCCTTCGCACTTCCCACAAACTCTTTGACAAACTGACAACCGGCACCGGCCATAAAGGGCTGGGCTGGCAGAGCTTTGCCTACCTGCTTTACCGACCCGGGGCCATAGTCATGCTACAAAGCAAGCCTTACGTCACCCGGATCGGATAGTGTTATTTTAGTCGCCTCTTACAACACGCATAACTACGTCGGCGCTATTCTACTCCGGCCACCGCACGGCGACGGACATTTGCTTCAATCAAAACTTATGTGAAAGTGAAGACTCGATTTCTTTTATTTTTTCGGGAAAAAAAATGATACCTAAGCTGAAATATATTTTATTAAATATATAAAAGCCATGGCCTTGTTAGAATCAGCACTCATTGAAAAAACAACCTTCAAGTAAAGAGTTTTCACCATGTTAAAAACATTTCAAATTGTGATTCGTAACCGTAACAACAACACATATCTAGAATATTGCATTGTAATTATTTACTTATCATGTTTGTGCAGTACATGGATAAAGCACTCTAAATTAATTTGATTTAAGACAAAATAGAATTTTAATTAAAATTTTTCCATCCCATTAAATCTTTTTTTCCATCGGTATACTCTGCATCGGCATATAAGCCGCAGTCGATAGAATTTGACTTTTAAACACATATAAGCCGCGGCTTATCTTCGCAAAAATACGGTAATTTATAATCACATGAACTTCCACTTTGCTGAAATCCATAAACGGCTCTATCAACAAAAATTAACAGGTCTAGGCTAAACTATTTATTCTTGTAATGAAAGGTTAATCCTTTCAATACATTTCACTACCTAGTGCATTTAGGCAGGATTCTTTTTTTCCAAAACATTGCCACATCGTGGCATTGACAAATGCTTGCTCCACATAAACTGGACATAAAGAAAACAGATGTACTAACAATGCAATCTTATATCTATAGTTTATATGTGACATTGCGATCAATATTGCATAGAATAAAGAAATGTTATGGTTTTTGTTTTAAAAAAAGTGTGAGCATTTTGTTTCATTTTTAAGAAATATGTACTTCTCTCACCTTGATGTAATTAATATTTTAGTCGACTGCTGCAATTTATGGGAAATGGGACCTCTGGTGATCCTCCTGTTTTGCAGAATGTTTTTAATTGTTACAGAGATAATCCAGGTAACTGTGTGTTGCTCAAAATCTTATAAATGATGTGTTAAATGCTTAAGAATTTTTTTAATTTTGTTTATTTAATTTTATTGCCATAAAATTTGTTTATGGCAATAAATTTAGAATTTTTAGTTTCTCATTAGTGCAACAGTAAAATATTGTAACTAGCATTACTAATATTGTAATTAACATAATGTGTTTGAAACAGATAAAACTCTTAAAAATAAAATTTTATTCAATTAAAGACCGTTCATAAATGATGTCGCGTTTCCCCCCCACATATTTGACCACTCCCCCCCTTTGTCACAAAACGTCACACTTCACCAGACCCTCCCCCCTTTGTCACGTGTCACGCTGTGTTGCATAAGCAGGGATGTCGTACTTCTTGTTACCCCCTCCCCTCGTCACACTTTGTCACAATTTCAAACCCTCCTTCTCTCTCGCAGTGTGACATCATATATGAATGATCCCTTACCCATTTGAGTATTCTGATTATCAAAGATATTAAAGTCAATATTTATAACAAGTTCTTAATAGATATCACCCATAAATTTGTTGACACACTCACTAATATTCTTAATTAAATTAATTTTATTTGAACTTCAAAAATTTTTTGATTAAAGTAAATAAAACTTATTTTTCAAATAAAATAATAAAAACTAAACAATGAGTGAGCTAGTGAGTTCAACAATATGAATAATGCATACCTTTTTTCCTAAACATGTTACAAAATTCTAAACTGTTTAGTGAATTCAAAAGAAGTGTTTATAATTTTGCAGAAAGCTACATTGAATTGCCTGGAGACCTACCATATAGCAAACTTCATTTGTATTATCCGAATACAAAATCTCTTCCAACATCTTTTGCATGGATGACAGGTATGCATTTTATTTACTCAGGAAATGCTTGTAAAAGTGTGGGTATCTTTCAATCTTAGCAGGAAATGTATTATACAGGGTGCTCATATCTTGATTATTGGATAACTATTTACCACAGAAAAAATTTAGAACAACTGATAGGGGAAAATATTATTGTCGGAGTTTGAGCATTATCGGATGTTTTTTCACCACATCATTGTTAACGTGAAATGACTCTAGTGCATTTCCATAAGAGCACCATTATTTACTTTGAGATTATTCAATCTGCACAGATTTTGCTGTAGACATTGGCAAGACGTGCAGCATCGTAGGTGTTTCTGTGGTGATTTGATTTTGTGATTCTTCTAACTTGAGTATATCCATAGCGTGAGTTACAAACTCAAATCCCCCCGCAAATGACTGTCGACATTTGGAGAGAAATTAGGAGTGGAGTGGATATTCTCCAAATAAGTAATGGTGCTGACATGGAAGGGTACTAAAGGCACACTAAGAATGATGTTGCAAAAAAATTTCTGATAATGTCTTAATAACATCCAAAAAGAATTTTTCCTACCACTTGTTCTAAGCCTTTTTTGAATAGGAAGCCCTTATCTGATGTTTAATTTATGAATACTTTGTTTATTATAACTATGTGAGCAAATGTTATATTTTTTTTTCTTTAGTACTGTTTTAGTTAAATAATTAAAGCTTAAGGTATTTAAAGTTTCATTAGTTAACCATACTTATGTATATTCATTAGTGTTGATAAAATTTTCTTGAATTTTTGATTGAAACACTAAGGCATTTTTTTCTTTCAAACAGAGCCAGGTGTTATGTATGGAACTATTAATTATGCTGCAAAATCACCTCAAAACCTCATAGGAAGTAACAAGAAATTATTATCGTATCCTTTAAGTTCAGTTGGTTTCATTTTTATTGTATATCAAGCCACAGTCCTTTTTAACAAAAACTGGCCAATTTCAAATAAAAAGCGAAAATTTGTTACAAAGCCAATGAAACTGGACAATATGGATTTTGTCTCATTAAAGTGCAGTGTAGAAATCTTTACCAATTTTCTATCAAACAAATTGTCATGAGTAAATATTCAAATTATCACTGAAGTTCTGAAACCATGTATGAAAAATAAATGTGGGAAAACTTCTTTTCCTTTTTACTTTTGGTAAATTAGTTTTTATATGATTCACTTCTAATTTTCAGTGCATCAAAGTGAAATAGGATAAAATATTTTTATCTTTTCTGAGTAAGTGAGTATAAAGTAAATGGACAAACTTAAAAAAGATTATTAGCTCTGTGTAGGTATTTAAGAAATAATCGAGAATGCAGGGATTTAATTTAAGTTTTTAATCTTCTTTCTAGCGAGAAATAAGAAAATTTTTTGCTCTCTTTCTCTAGGGAATTTACCTGAAAAGTTTCTTATTAAGTCACAGCATCCCCTCCTTAAAAAAATAACTCCATTCAGTACCTTCTATATAAGAAACATAAGAAAGAACATGTAATGAATCCTTCAAAACCTGGGCAGTGTATTGTTGCAGTTTAAAGAATGAATGAAAAATTTTGATTTAAATTAACTTAAGGAAAAAAATAATAAAAAAAATGCTGAGTTGTACTGGAATTTGATCCAGCATAACCTGCAATAAAAATTTTGAAATTGTGGATGTCTTTAACTCTGAATAGATATCCTGATGAAAGGAATGAGAAAAGGACACCATTGTCTGTTCTTCTCACTGAATTTCATGTATTGGTTTTATTTAGGGATAGGTAATCATTTTCCATTATTCTTTTGATTATAAAAGTTCATATAAACATGTTTTTTGGATTGAATATTTAAAAATATAACTAGGCATCTAATGGTTTTTATGTTCATTTTAGAATTAAAGCAATTTGTGTTGTTAACGACCAGCTAGTATTTGACGACGCTTTCACAGAGGTATTAGAATGTTTTTAATCATTTGTTTATAGTTGATAAAATGAAACTATAAGGAAAAAATCTATACATTTTTTGTTTGTTTCTAAAATTTTTTAATGAGCTGGTAAAAATCAGATTTCTCATCGTATACATTTCTGCCAATTTAGGAAAATCTCAATGCATAAAATAATTTCAACTGTATGTGTAATAAACATGCAAGTCAGTTTTGTGCGTCCTACTAACGCTATATAACATACTTGTATGTATTTGCTCTCATTTTCTAATTTTTCATTTTGTTTTTTATCTTATGTGTTACTATTTCTTATAATTGCTGGGAAAACATTGTCCAAAAATCACCAAAAGTTTTAAAAAGGCTGAAAATAATCAATGAATTTGAGTAACTCGAATTATTTCTAGACTTCCTAAATTTTTTCAGAACTGTAAATAAAATTTCCTAAACTCTGAAATTTATTACCATTCTAAACATCTTTGTTACTAATTTATTGAATTTTCTTTTCTTAAAATTTTATAAAATAAAAATAAATAAAATGAAGAGCAGTAAAAAGTTGAGGCTAATTTTTGCGAATAGTGAAAGCGGTTGAACCTACTTGGATGCAATTGAACCAAAATTTTCAAATGGGAGTTGCAAAGTGATGAATTTTCAAGTACTCTACTGAATGTTAAATGCAGGGAAGGGAAAAGGGCTGAGAATATTTCATCACATAAAAAGTTATTGATGTCAAACTGGTTAAAGAGTAGACAAAAATGAGCAAGTTTTACAAAAGCAGATGGCATTCAGGTTTCGAAATAAAAATTCGGAACTGTTGCATAAAAGCGTAAGAACAGCTAAAATGCTTGAATTTTACAGCTAAGGCAGAAACGTTGGAAAATATGCGAAAAGCAAACTTTAATTCTCTCATTACTGAACGTAATTTGTGCGAGTTCTGCAGCACTTTGTAATGAGCATCTTTATTAAATTTCTATTTTAATTCTATTTCATTAATGTTTTGTGGGGACTCTACTTTTGATCTTAACTTTTATTTTTAATTGTCTCTGGAGTATTCCTGCTCAATTTAAAATTTATGTATATAGAAAGCAAAATTTTATATTATTTTGATAAATTAAAAATGGTAAGAGTAAAAAAAAGTTAAAAATCTTATATCACATGATTTGTAATGATTTACATGTTCTCTTTTTCATAGACTTATGGATCTCTAAAAGGTATCGTTAAAGACCAAGAGAAGAACTTAATTTGGGTATTTTCAGACATGGCAATTTACCGATACAAAGTAGCAAAAGAAGATCGGTGAGTTAAGATTTTTTAATTTCACATAAAAATTTTTGTTATAAATTTTGTCTTTTTCTATTGTTGTTTTCTATTTTTTAATATAGGTATGTCTGGGAGGTTTATTTAGACAAAAAAGAGTATGAACTTGCCAAGCAATATTGTAAAGTAAGTGTTGTTAATTGGCGCAAAAGTTTTCTTTTATACTTTGGGTCATTCTACGGAAATTGTTAGCTCTTACCACAAGAAAAATTTTTGCTGTATCTGTAACTGTAATACATCCCCCGCAAAATGTGTATTCTGTATAGCTTATAAAGCATGCAATAATTTCACTCAATATTTTTTTTTTTTTTTTTTTGTCAATTTTTATTTGAAAGTTATTAATGGTTATGATTATCTCAAATAATCAGCTACTTTGGGGTTAGTTGAAGTTTATTTAAATCATTTTGCTTTATTGTTATTTTCTTTATCAAGAAACCATCGTTTATCACTGCACTGGAATACTAAAGCAACATGAATGATCATAGAATTACTAAGTTTTATTTCTAACTTAGACATTAGTTGATCATAGATGTAATAATCATTTTTTAAAATTTTTGTTATTTTTATGCAATAGAATCTAGATTACAGATGAATATTTCTTAGTATAGCCGTGTTTTTTTTTTTTTTTTTTTTTGCCTTCAGCCATATGATAACACAGTTTTCAACGTAGCGGCTTTCCAGCCTTTTATATCTCTTTATATTTTTATATAACACTATTGTTCAAAAAGGTCTTAATACATTTTTAGGGTGATCCTGTGAAATATGATAAAGTCCTATCCAAACAAGCTGATGACCTGTTCAAAAAGAAAAGGTAAAATAAATTTTAAATTTAGCTTTTTGTTTCAAAAACATTTTTGTAAACCGAATTTCTAATCATCCAAGTGTAAATGCATCCAGTTTGCGATTTATCCGTGTCATTCCAAGACCGACTTTATGAACCTTTATTTTCTGGACTTTCGATGCATTAAAAGCCATTTATTATCTACGCATCCATACATTTGCCAAAATAAAATATCTGAAAAATTAACTATTTTGTTAGATTGGTTGACAAACATATGTAGTAGAGCCTTGACTAATTGTTTTTAAAGGGACCATTTATTCTGAATGATAGATACGGGAAAGCAATTAATACAGTTTTATATAAAATCACTGTAAGGCAAAAAACCTGGCAGGAAATAAATTTGCAATCAAAATGTATAAAGTTTACGAAAAAAAAACCCTGCAAAAAATAAAATAAAAATAAATAAATATGAATCAATCCATTAATTTTCTTTTAATTGTTGAGAAATTTCAGCATGTTTGTAGCCTTATCCTTCTTAAACCAAGCAATAAATTTTCAGCACTTGTAAAATATTTCTCTTCTCTTTTGCTTAATTGCTGTGAATACGTTAGTAAAATGAATAAACAAAGTTTCTTCTTATTTTAAAGACTTTAAGTACTTCAGCAAAATGTTGGTTTTACTGTTCAAAGAAAGTGAAATGAGTTTTTCAGTTGTACTGAGTAACTTATTGACCTATCTAATCTTTAACTTAGGGATTGTGTCATTGCTGGAAGATAGAAGAGAAACTAACCCTCCCTTCTTCTGGGAGGTGGATGATTCCTAGGTCAACTCGGAAAATTTGTTTATGGCAAAAAAAAAAAAAAAAAATTAGATTTTTTGTTTAATTTAATAATGGTTTACACAGCAATTTTTGGGTTATGTATGTTTAATTTCCAGTAAAGATTTGAGTAATTATTATCACACATAATCTTTTGTTCACCATAATGACTTAGTAGAAGTATTAACGGAAATACTATTTTCTTGTAGGTATGGTGAAAGTGCTGTTATCTATGCTCAAACTCACTCATCTTTTGAAGAAATTGCCTTAAAGTTCTTAGAAGCTGAACAAGAAGGAGCTTTGCGAAAATTTTTGATGAAGAAATTAGAAGGTTTGAAAACACAAGACAAAACACAAATTACAATGATTGTTATGTGGTTAATGGAAATATTTTTAAATGAACTTGGAGTTTTAAGAACTGCTGGTAGGGAAAATTCGCAGGACTTTTTAGATCTGCAGAGAGAATTCCATAATATTCTTAAAGAATCACGAGTAAAGGTTTGTTATATTATTATTTTTTTTTCCTGCTACTTTAAGAAGCAATTCCTTAAATTTTTTTTTGTTAATACTGCTGCATTCATGTGACAAATGATACAGAAAATAAGTAAGTGTTGGAGAAGAAATTTTCTAACCTCATGAGGGTGCATTCCACGGTAACTGATGCAACATTTGGAAGCAAAAATTAACTTTAAAATTAGTAAAATTAACCATTTTATATTTAATACTTTACTTATTCTGTCTAATACAGCTACATTAATCCATTAGTATACAACCTTATTTGAAACCCTGTTGTTCTACTTGTAATGAAAAAAAAATTATGAAAAAATTACAGTAACTAATGCAACATGAAATAAACATATGAACTGCAAAATGCAAAACAAATTCAAGAATTATGAACTTGGGACAAGGAAATTTTTATTTAAATGATAAAGTAATGCATGCTTAAAAAGATGTTCACTTGTGTTATTCTTTGGTGTTAGGCTAATTATTGATGCATCCAAAAAATAGTAGTAACTGACGCAAAACACAAGAAAAACTGCGGTCTAATATTCATCTAGTGACAGCCAAATTATTTATTGTGAAGAAGTTTTTCCTCACAAGGGGTAGGAAGAGTGCTTGTAAATAATTTCTGTATCCCCAAAATCAAAAGAAAGTAATTGTTAAAATTTTTCATTTTAAGGTTTCCCAAAAATGTCCACTTTTACACGGAATTCACCATAAAATAAAATTCCTTCACTTCACATATCTGTCGATCAATCTGAAAATGTATCTTTTAAATTTTCAGTTCTTGAATGCTTTTTAATTTTTATGCCTTCAAGTGCAATTTTTTAAAGTTTCCTATTAACTGTTTATGTACTTGTATTGCATTTCCATAACATTTTAATGATATATTTTCAGGAAAGTGCCTCAAATAACAGGAGTGCTGTCTACAGTCTGATGGCATCTCATGGAGATGAGAAAAATTTAATTTACTTTACTAATCTTATGAAAGGTATTTTTCTTCTGTTCAAATTATAGATATTTAAAAAATCCATCATTATTTCAATCACTCTCTCTCATTTCTACAAGCATGTTTCCATTTTGTTATTTGAATTGATTTTTTTAATGAGATATAATATTTTAAAACACTTATCTTGCTGAGTAATTTATTATTTTCCAATATAGATTCCACAATACAAGTAACATCTACTGTTAGCAATTGATTTCAAATTCTGCAACCCTAGTGAAGCAGTAGTTTTCTTAATTTCAAGATTTGTCTTTCTTTTGATTATTTAAAACAATAATTGGTTCTGAATTCTATGCATAATATTTAGCTCATCAATATCTCTCATAATAAATTTGACTGACTGAATCATGTCCCCCCTTGAGTTTTAATGGGGGCTTAATGCATTCTTTGTTCTAATGTGTTAATGGTATTCAACTTACATTTCTTGTGTTAAAAAAAAAACAACAACAATCATAACATTAACACTTTTATTTCTTCCAGACTTTGAGAAAGTTATACAATATCACTTGCAGCATAAGAACTATAAAGCAGCTTTAGGAGTTCTAACAGAGCATGTAAGTCTTTAAACATATGAAACTTATAATTTTTGAACAATATATTATAAAAATTTACAAATTGAAATCTTATCTGCTGATTTGAAAACTCACATTTTCCACAAAAATAAATTGTATGAAATGTTTGTGCATTTGTAATGTAATATTTAGGTTGTTTAAATATTTTGCCATCCAAGCCTGATGGAGGAGTAAAAATAACTATTAAGATACGAAAGAAAAGAGAATTTTTAATACTGAATCTTGTGTGAAGTGAAAGTACATCTGTTTAAAATGCTTCATAATTACTTTACTTGTACTGCTTTTTTCTAACCAAATGGAGTTATTCCTATGATTCAAAATTGTTTTTATTATCAATTCTAGTAAAAAAAAAAAGATTCCTTGTTTTTTAGTCTTTTGAGAAAAGAAAAACATTCCCCGAGTTTACATAAAATACACAGACTGGGGTAGACTAGTTAGGTTAATTGTTTATAAAATAATAATTTAACTTTGTGCTAAGCAAACTGAATAAAAAATAATTTCACGTTAAGAAAGCACAAATAAGCATTAAAATGCAGTTTGCCACACCCACTCGAAATTTCAATGAAAAATTTTAGCCCCTTTTTAAATTTTGGTGATCATATTAGTTAAATATAACTATTAATATTGCATTCTTATTAATAACCTTGTTTAGAAAATATTATTTCCAAAAATATTTTGCATTTAATTTAAAATGCATCCCCCCCCCCCCCATAGTCTTAGGGTTAGGGTTTTCTCCCCTTTTTTTACTCATATTGTTACAAAATAAATTT
Source organism: Octonoba sinensis (assembly GCA_038502835.1). Lineage (NCBI taxonomy): Eukaryota > Metazoa > Arthropoda > Arachnida > Araneae > Uloboridae > Octonoba > Octonoba sinensis. The sequence continues at coordinate 81,568,047 of CM076605.1, read as the reverse complement.
TAAAAATTTATTCCTGTTTTCATTCAGTATATAATAAAAAAAAATGGCTAAATTTTTTTTATTACTATTTTAGAATAATTTGTTTAAGTGCACACCAGTAGCAGTCGTGATATTTTGTTTCAGTTGTGGAGTACATGTAAGCTAGCAATTGGGAGAACTGGCTTTTTATAATCTAACTAATGTAATGCTGGGGATCTTGTGCATTCTGTAAAGTAATGCATTTTTTGCAAAATGAAACCGAGTTTTGTCCAATGCTGTCAAATGAAAACCTAGAGAATATATATTGACCATAAAAAATAATTTTGATAGAAAATGTTTGGATCAAACATTCTATGATAAATTTTTATCAAATAGTGCTGTAATGGACATTAAAAAAAGAAAAATGTGTATGTCAGTTTAATTGTTCATTGTAGAGGGGGGGGGGGTAGTAATTGGAAAATCTCCTGTTTTTTCCCCTCCAAGGTTGGGCAAGTAGGCATATATACACGTATATAAGCCTGCAAAAAGGCTTTCGAAAATGACCGACTCATGAATAAGCTCTCCCTCCCCTCAATTTGGAGTTGAATTTTCGTCCATAATAAGTGGCCTTATGCACAAGTGTATACGGCAAGTACTTTAAAATGTTATTCATGCATTTGCAAATCCATTTCCTCAATGCTTGGTAACTTTTTAATAGAGTCGTCCAGAGCTATTCTACCAGTTTTCTCCAGCCCTGATGCAAACAAACCCCAAAGAAACAGTTGATGCATGGATAGCTCAAGATCGAAGATTAAATCCTGTACAACTAATTCCAGCTCTTGTTCAATATGACACCAGCAAAGATCCGAGACAAGTAATTTTTAAAAATCACTTGCATTATTTAAGAAATTAAAATGTTTCAAGAAACTTTTTTGGACCAGAAAACTAGTCTTTATGTTATACTTATCCTATGCACTTGTATGTTGTCGTGTAGTACGCCAAATAACAGAGTGCAAGTGGTGAATATACTTGTCATTGAACAGTAAATATCCTTTACCAGTTGCTTTTATTTTTATTAATATGCAGTAATCTCACTCTTAACTGTTTTAAATCAAACTATTGGTTGCTTGGTTCTAGTTTAAATGGAGAACTATGTAAAAAACTGAACGAGGGAAATAAGTTATTTAAATTTCAAGATTTTTTTGTATAAATTAAATATAGTACTAGTACAAGGAGTACTCCTAAATAAAGTCACGATAATTTGCTCTGAAGATAAGATTTTTCGAAATGAAGCTATCACAAACAGAGAAATCTATCTTGTTCCCCAAGTAAGTGGCAGAAAGTTATAGAGTCTACTTCAGGGATGCACAAACTATAGCCCGCTGGCCAAAATTGGCCCGCCGAGCCTTTTGAATTGGCCCGCTAATATAGTTGATAAAAAAGAATAATTATAAAATTATAAAAAAAAGCTTACGAAAAATCGTAGAAAAAAATACGATCGCAGCGCCGCTACTGAATTTTGGTCATAATTTTCGAAACTAATCGCCATATTTAATTTTATTTTATTGGAAATACTTCAGAAACTAACCAAATAATGATAAAAGTGGTAGAATATTGCATTGTCATCTGGTTCTGAGCTATATAAAGTTTCAGAAAAATAGCTTAGCGGGAAATAGTCGAAAATTCGATTGCTGGATTTTTCGAACAGCCATTACGTTTCGTTATTTCGTCTATAAAAGAATTTTGTCCCATTCCTGCTATAATTTCTTTAGTTAATTCAAAGCTACGACCGTTAGACATAGCAGGCAAAATGCCATTATTTTCGTCTTCATCACTATCTTGATTTTTGTCATCGTTCGAGTGTAGCATCATTTGGATGCTTTCCGAATCGGACATCTTGTTTATCGAATTATTAATTTCGTAAAATCTGATCATCAATCATTTTTACAGCAATAAGTGATTTCAAAAAGAAGGAAACGAAATGCAAGAAGCATGTTTACATACAGAAACGCGCAAATTTCATACTTGTGTAAAACGACTTCGCTTTTGCGAACTCTATTTTAATAAAGAATTCATTTTCACAGTTGCAATTTTTGTTGCCTTAACATCAATTTTAAATTTGTATTACCTTATTGCAGCCCTTAAATAAATAAACAAATATATATAAAACAAAAATAAACGAGGTTTAATTTTCACACGATCAGCTATTGCGGAAAATTCGCGAATCTGCCCTATTAGAAATTTTCCAAACTTGCGTATAGTCCGACTTTTGTTGCAATTAGTCTTCGAATACTGACGAGACAATTAAATAAATGTATAAGAATCTAATTGCTTATTTTTTTCATGTTTAATTATTGAAATAAAATAGAGAAAAGGTCTGATTTTTCTCAAGTATCATTGGAGATTTTTTTTCTTCCTAATTTTCATCTGCAAGTAAGTTGACCCCCCTCCCCCCTCCCCTAAAAACATTGTTTTTAGACAAATTGTTTGACTTATAAACACTGAATATGTTACTTGTAACGGAAAAAATGCGTTTTTTAAAGGCATTTAAAAAAATTCGTATTTTTACTAAAGGGGCAAAAAAACGCGAGCTTTTCAAAAATGGAGGGTAATTCGCGAAAAAATTCCCGGTTTTCTGGTTCCCGGATAAGAGGTTCTGTACTGTATTACTATGCCAATTTAACTAATAAGATTTTGCAAATGGTTAGTTAAAAAAACAATTCTACTAGCCAACTTGACTAGTAGTAATGAATGAATAAAAATTTATTAATTAAACATTAATTTTCAGAATTAATAATATCAATATGAATAATTATTTTACTTTATAAAGTGCAATTTATAATCAAAATTTAAAAATTTTATTGTTGATGTGTATTTAGGAAATGAATAAATAAATAACGATTTTTTACATTAATTCACAAAGATCAATTTCTAATCTGCAGGAAAACTAGTGATTAAAGGATTAAAATTTAATTATATGCCATGGAACAAAATAATGATATCTTGATTTTTAATAAAGGAATCAGTTTAACTTTTTTTTTATTGTCCATGTAGCAGTGTATAAATTTAATATGACTATGCCAATTTAACTAATAAGATTTTGAAACATGGTTAGTTAAAAAAACAATTCTACTAGCCAAATTGACTAGTAGTAATTCTGAATCGCAAGGGTTTAACATGATGTACAGACTCACAGCATTTGGATTTTGCCATTTAATATATGTGTGTTTATTTCTTCTGTATTTATATTTGCACCTTTAATTAATTTCTCATTTTAACTCGTAAAAATTAATATTTTTACTTTTTTTAACATTTTTTCTTTAAAAATGTCAAAGAAAACTTATCTAAATTATAAAGAAAGTTATAATTTAGAGAATAATGCTGTGTTTTTCTAAGTTTAAATTACCTTTTTATTTTCTATTTGTTTCATTTTCATAATTTGCCCACATTTTTGTAAAAAACTTTAGTATTCCTCTTTTTTGCCACTTGACCAATCACTTCATTGATATATATAAATGTTGTGCAATTAATTGTTTAGAAATCTTATACCTCATTTTGTTTGAATTCATTTACTTTAGTTTTTTAAAACTTTTATTTAATAATCTATTCCCGAGTACAGTAGTTTTTAATACATGTAATTTGTAAATATTAGCTCTAAATAAAAAGTGAAATACACCCTGTATTTTTATGAATAAAACATACTTTGTCCCCCAAACCTGATACTTTCTAAATTTTTGGCCCTTCACCCAAAAAAGTTTGTGCATCCTTGGTCTACTTTATTCATTTAATTAATTATTATTAATATTTGATTTAGTGGAGGAATAGAAATAAGAAAAGCATTATTATTATTAACTTGTTGTCCAAGAATCTTTCTTGAAAATAAAGTTTGGTAGGAAGCAAAAAATTATCTTCCTCTTCAAGTTTTGATGTAATGTGAACATGCTGTATATTAATAAAGGGCAAGCTATATAGTTTATCATCAACTTTTCTATTGATGTATTTTAGGGCAGTGAAGCTACACGATATTTGGAATATTGTGTTGAAAAAATGGGAGTGAAAGACCAGGCTATTCATAATTATTTATTATCTCTATATGCTCGACTCCATGAAACAGAAAAGTTGATGGTGTACCTGCAGAGACAAGTAAGTGAATTTTTTTAAAAAAAATGTAGGGATAGATTTCTATTATGTTTGGATTTATAATTATATCTTGTTTTGGTTAAAACATCATTAATGTGTACCATGGTTTATATATTCAAACAAAGCTTTCTGTGTGTTAAACCAATTCATAAAGTCCTTTTAACTTTCAAAAAACACATTTTTTTTCATTTATAGAGAACATTACATTAATAAAACCTATACTTATATCATTGGTTCATTATTAGGGCTGAGACTTCACAAACACACATTTATTGTAAATCTACATGACACAACGATGATACATAGTTACACGGAGAAAAATACAGAACTTCAAGCATTGTTCTAAAACTCCAACTCTTTTCCTGCTCAAGACTCTGTTGCCACCTCTTTTTATAAAAAAGTATAAATTGGTTTTTAGTTCTGAGAGTCGCTACAGTACCCACTTCCCAGTGCTTGAACTGAGAAAAGAAGTTTCTACTGATCAGTCAAGCACGTTACATATTTCCTAGGTAAAACGCACACGACGACCAGAACGAGTTGTTTGATCAGGAGCCGGCAGAACTTCTTGTTGTTCTAATTCATTAGACGAAGGAGGCTTGGAAACCATGTCTTGCGAAGTAGCTTCTAGAAAGGCGGGTTTCACACGATCTACCGAATCACATACATCTTTATTATTTTGGCGAATTGTGATAAGTTTCTCAGAGCGGGTCACAACAGCAAAAGGTCCAACGTATGGCGCTTGCAATGGTTTTTTTTACTGCATCATGCCTCGAGAATACATGAGTACATAGTTACACGGAGAAAAATATAGAACTCCGAGAGTTCTTCTAAAACTCCAACTCTTTTCCCGCTCAAGACTCTGTTGCCACCTCTTTTTATAAAAAAAAGTATAAATTAGTTTTTAGTTCTGAGAGTCGCTACACTTATGGTTCAGAGGTCTGGATCCTAGCCAAGGATAAGTAGAATAAATTAGAAATAATTCTGAACGGAATATTTTACAAGCCATTCTTGGTAGGATAGGAATCAACAACATTTGAAGAGAAAATTTAATTTTGAGCTGCATAAAACATATACGAACTATTGAACTAAATTTAACAGTCGCATAAATGCTGGTGGGACCTAGTGGTGTTTTCATCATTATGTGATAGAGACTTACAAAAATAAAAATAATACACCCGCAACAGGCATTCATGCAACATTACATCTTCACTCTCCTTGTAATACTCCGACAATCACCTTTTCAGGGGCTGTCCGAAACCCTGCTAAAGGGCAGAAAAGGGCGACCAAAGTATTTGGGTGTTGTGTGCAAATGCGAAAAGTGTCGGTCATGAAAAATGAAAATAAGATTAACTCCAGCCCGATGAATAAAAATCAGAAGGGTGTCTTATGTGAGAGAAATGACTGATGTATTTTGAACAAAATATAAATAGGTTTATTACACTATAACACCATAATAACATTTCAAGATCATTTAAAACTTGAAACTTTTGGGGGTATTAAACATTAGCACAAGAAAATGTTTAATACCCCCAAATAAATACTTTTAAATCACAATATTTCTATGCCTTCATGAAAAATACAAACTTGGTAAAGATCCTTTTAAACACTCAACCATTTAAAACATTCTTGAAAGCTTTATGTTACGCTCATATCGACGATACACAGTCCGAACAGTTGCCTTGACGCTTCCGAATCACTTTTCCATTGAAGTCCCGAACATCAGGCATTGTAGATAGGACTGACCATGCAGTGGAATGTCAGTGAACTGACCCAAAACACTGGGAATCCACACCTTGGTGTTATTCCCGCATCCAAAAACATTCAGCACCGAGACCGGTAAAGCGGGAACAATTTCATTAGTGCCAGAGGCCATTACTTCAATTCGTTGACCTAGGACCACTAAGCATTAAACAAGCGCTTTCCCTTACTTTTCTTATAGGGTGCTTACAGGTCACAAAAGTCGTAAATTTGGAAATTGGACACAAAACTTGCAAATAGGTCACGAAAGTTTTCCATCCAGCGGTATTGGTCCTTTTCCAGAAGGCACTTGATACCCTGTTGGCCTTAGAGATTAAAGTTGCATTTAAATTAGCTTAAAATGAACTAAAATCTTTCTAAAAATTAGCCAACAGAAAATTTGAGTGTGGACTTTTCTGAGAGAAAGACATTGCAAGTATTGGTAAATAAATGAACATTTATTAAACAAGTTAAAAAACAGCATTGAAAATGACTCTAAATATTTTAAACTAATTCAACATAATCCCAAAGTGAAATATGCACAAGAACTATATAGGCACCAAAAACTTCCAACTTAATAGTACAATACTTATAAGATGCTTCACTGGAGTCCCAGCTGATCATTCATGCTAGGGAAAAATCCCAAAAGAAGAGTGTCGACCTCAAACCTTAAGTGTCTTGAAATTTATGAAAACATGAGGAAGCATTTTAAATTTAACAAATAAATTTATTTAGCATTTATAAGGAACAATTGTAGAATAAAACTTAATAAACATTAAATATCCCCGTCTGTACAGAACAGTAAAAAAAATTATACCATATAAAAGTCCACCAAAAGCACTGGTTTAGATGTTTCAGGACAAGCGTCAGATTAAAATGTCATCGTGAAAAATTCCAGCATGTCAAACTCCTTCCACAAGCAACAGGTAGACGGCAGAAATACCTTATATAGGATAGACAATGACAGCTGGGTCTATTCGATGACAGGAACCATCATACAATGCTTAAAATAGATTTCTAGACCATAAGTCCATGGCCCGTCGAAGCTGGAACAGCGTGGGCTTCTACAACGCTGGGAGGCTGGGAAGCAAGAGAGAGAGAGAAGCACATCTTCTCGTGGCTTTTATACTTCCTGCACACTCTATTTGTCATCGGCCTGATTTGCATTCCTAACATCCAAAAGACCAGCAATAAGTTCCTTCAAAATTGCAGTTTTTCAGCGAGTAGTAACACTCAATCGGTACTCGTCAGAAACAAACTGCTTTAACCGGTGAATTAACGGTTAGAACCGTAAAACTTGTTTACTTTTTGACCATGTTCGTGGGATTGTTTCAGCAAGAACTGGGGGTGTCTGGCTGTAGAATTTGAAATAAGACTCACCCCCAGCTCTGGAGATATTCCCCTTACATGTAAGTAAACATGATTTCTGCATAGGAACATCAAGAACATTTAATAAAATAAAAATAGGCATATTTTGCCAACAAATTCCCCCCTTCTTGATGATCCAGAGCAAAAAGACACTTTACAATATTTACAATAAAGTTTGTACTTTATAATTAATATGTTTAAACATTATTGAGCAATTGAAGATTAGTTGTATAAACATATTGTGGAAGCAGTTGAAAAAGAACATTTGGAGATAACTTTCACATTATTCCAACTTTAACATATTCTTGCTCACATTTTCTAGTTTTACCCTGCTTAAAGGTTTAGTAAAACCATCTGCTGGGTTCTCTTCACTAACTACATGTTTTAAATCAAACCAATCAAGTACAAGGTTTCTCAAAAAATGGTATCTCGCATCTATGTGTTCAGTACGCAAATTTTCTATTTGTGAATTGGAAAAATTTATTGCGGCCCTGTTGTCACAGTGTAAAATGCTTTTATTTAACTTAAACTCTGAAATGTTGGCTTTAGAAACGTCTGTTAAAATCCGATCAAGTCATACTTCCTTAGCGTCATCACAAAGTGCCATGCACTCTGCTTCCATTGTTGACAGGGCAACGCATTTATCCTTAAAAGTTTGCCAGACTACAGGCCCTTGATCTATGAAAATCACTAGTCCCCCCCCCCCCTTGAAACCCTATTATTCCTATTTTTGGCATAATCAGTCTGAAAAGCCATTAATAGTTATATTTTCAATGGACCCTAAAATTAGTTCATAGTGACTAGTAAATTTCAAATAACCTATTAGACGTAAAGCACATTCCCAGTGTCTCATACCTGGGTTTGTTTGAAATTGGGATAAAATATTTACGGCATAACTTAAATCCGGTCGGGTTTTCCCTGCTGTGTAGGCTAAACATCCCAGTGCATTTGAAAAGGTAAGTTTATCATTTCTTCCTCTTCAGCACTATTTTGGGGACAGTCTTTCTTTGAAAAAGTAAGCCACTAGCCATGGGTAGTGTGGACAATGTGTAGTTGTACTTTTTAAACATATCACACACTTTTGAAATTTAATTTTTCTGATGAATAAATAAATTAACCCCCTCCTGAATAAATTCAATGCCTAATAATTTCTTAGTTTTTCCTATTTCTTTCAAATCATAATGAACACACAGTTTATTTAAAACCTCACTTATTTGTTTTTGATCTTTTGAAAAAATAATTGTATCGTCAACGTAGATCAGCAAAACTACTTGATTTTTAAATAGGTACACACAGTTACAACTTGTCGGCTTTTTAAAACTTTATCAATTTCATAAAACCAATTTCTTCCTTACTGGTGTAACCCATATAGTGACTTATTTAATCTACAGATGTGATCTCTTTTCTCAGGATCAATGAATCCCTCAGGTTGCCTCATAAATATTTCTTCTTTTAAATCGGCATACAAATAAGTGTTTTTAACATCTACTTGAAAATGTGTCCAGCCTAGCAAACGTACAAAAATTGCAAAGAAAACGCTAATAAGAAAAAAGTTTATCACCGGGCTAAAAACTTTCGAATAGGAATCCCCTTGAACTAGACAGTTCCCCAAAGCAACTAACCTGCCCTTATAACGGACAATTTCGTCCTTTTCGTTAGTCTTCAGGTCGTAAACCCACCTGTTTCCCAATAATTCCTTTCGGTGGGAGGTGGAACTAACGTCCAGACTTTTCGCTCATTGATCTATCTTTTATCTCTTCTTTCTGCCATGGCTTTTTGCCACTCTTTGGTTTCCCGAGTTCTTAAGCTTTGTGTAAAATGCGTGATGCGAAGTGGACTGTATTAGGAATGGTGGCTGATACTTGTGAATATTAGACAACTCATGCCTTTAGTGAATCACAGCCTTTATTTATTTATTTAACATAAGACGAATGGAGAGGACGGACAATTGATATCTACACTCTGCGGAGTTATGGCTGCTCCTGCTCGACTCTGGGGGTGAGAGATCGGCAACCCAAAGGGGGGGGTTGCTCCTTGGCGATGCGCCGATCGGATCGCCTTCCTAGTTGCAGTACTGTGCTGTATCTGTCAGTAGAACACTGTTGAACTAATACATCGCCCGTGGCAAAGTATTATAGTTGTCGGTGATCAGACAATATCTTTTTCCTAGCAGTGGTTTCATCAGTGACATAACCACTTGAGCAGACATTCCAAGATGTTCAAAGTCAGTATCAAGTTTTTTGTCCTTTCCTGTGTAAAAAATACTGGGAAAACTTATCCCGTCTTACTCTCGCATTACATAAATCTCTTTAACCCAAAGCGAGATCTTTTTAGTGGCATGTACTGTATCCTTCCCCCAATCTAGTCTTATACATCAACAGACTTTTGTCTACAGTCACATCGCGATCTGGAAAGTATAAAAAAGAAAATTTTTAATATAGATGCTGAAAAATTGGCCAAGTTTTATAAAGTTTTGGATTAGGATGTGTTAGTAGATCAATGTCTTCACAAAATGCAGATATTTATTTATAATTTTAAGCCTATCATATGTCAATATTCGGGAAGAATGGAGTTGCAAAGCATTCCTTTCTCGACCAAAACACTTCCACAGCTGGTTTCTTTACATTACCTTGCAAAATATGCAAGGCAAGTATATCTTAATTTTACTTTCATTCTTCGGGAACAACCTTTTTCACTCTGCTTTTTAATTTTATTGTTTTACTTAGAATGCATTCTTGTGCATGTCTGTTCGTTCCTATGGTAATTGTGTGCAACAAACTGCTTAAAAAAAACAGACAACATGTTTGACCGATTTTTCTTGCCTTATTTTTAAGCAAAACTGGCTTTGGGGACTGTTCTCTGTACAAGGAGAACCATTTTATTTTCTCATTGCCATTTTCCCTTGTCTCGGTATTATGGAACTTCCATTCTGTTCAAAATTTTGTTAGATTTTTTTTTCAACTTATAAAATCTTCACAAAGACAAGACAATGTATATTTAGCTTCTAAAACATTATTTTTTTCTTTTTGTCGATCCCTTTTTGAATGTCAAGCCTTCACATATTTTCTCAAGTAAAACATCAAACAGTAAAACGTTTGCGAAAAATATTAGCCCATGATCAGAAGTGGAAGTTGTGGTTAACACCTAAACAGGTTTCAGTGCTCTAATTCATTGTGAAATTTCAAAAAATGATAAAAGCAAAAGTGTCTTATCCCTTAGTATGTTGAACATCTCACAAAATTGCAAGAGAACATATTTTCAATGCTCATCAGTTTAGATGATTAAAATATGATTGGGATTTTGGCATGTTCTTTACAAATTTCATTGTGAACACATACAATTTTAACATGACCTCATTACCATCCTTTTATTTTGATAAGATAAAAAATTTTCTTTCAAAGGATTTGAAATTTCTAAAATAAATTCTGGAAAGAAATTTTTTAATTTTTTGAAACTTTTTAATTACATAGTTTATTTATGTAGGGTCATTGGCAGTCCAATTAAAGAGGCTAGGGACTTAGAACAACAAAACATTTAATTAACTCGCAAATAAGAAAATGTACAACGCAACAACACGAAAGAAAAAAAGAAGAGCCGAACACGTCATATTGTCCTTTATATCTCTCTCTGCCCCCCCCCCCCCCTTCGTTCTCCGCGCATGCGGAACAGTTTGTCTTATCACGTCGTTGTTACAGAGATCTTGAGCAATCGCTGCCCTCTCGTCATGGTTACAGGATTACGGCCTTTACATTTATTGCTTAAATAAATAGACAAAATATTTAAATAAAAAAGAAAATAAAAGCATACAATATTAAATAACAATAAAAGGTAAATTAAGAAACAAAAGCTATCAAAAAAGTCTTCTGTTTCCATGTGCAGCACACTTCAACAAAATTCAAAGTCTTCTTATAATCGGGTTTTTATTCTAAATCATAGATTCTTATTTCACTTTTGTAATACTTTCTATGACAATATAAATAAATGTGCATTTAATGAAAAAAATATTCTAAAACATTATGATCCTTCAGACTTGAATATACTATCATGTTTTAATATTTTTTCAGGATGAAAGCGAGATTCCCTACGATCAAAAGTATGCACTGCGGTTATGCTCCGAGCAAGCTGGATTTGAACAAGCTTGTGTTCACATATACACTACAATGGGACTGTATGAAGAAGCCGTTGATTTAGCTTTAAAGGTAATGCAATAATTTTTTTTTTTTTGCATGAAGTGTATCATAAATTGCATTGGTTCAATGGCAAAAAATCAAACATGGCAAGGCATAACTTTATAATGAAAATCGCACACATGTTCAGAGCATTTCATGGCGCTCAGCCAGAGGCCAGAGTAAAAAATTTCAGAAAGTCAACCTTGTCAATTTCATGTAGTTGTATGTTACGCCAGCCTGGTGTATTAATGGCCCATGATGAAATGGCAACCTTAAGTCCTTGTGCCAATGAAGGCTGAGAAATATTATTGATTCAAATAACTTGTGGACATTTTGCAAACTGATGTGTAGAAAATTAGGCAGTACTGTACTCTCTATGTATCAATTTTTAAACTGATTGCATTGCTAACATGTTCATGAATTTCACTCAGGGCATCAGAACTACTAGCACCACACCTGGTTTAGAGTTAAAATGATCCTCTATATTATTACCAAATGTCTGCATTTCTGTGGATGTGTCGGCAATTTGGTGGACACTGTGTCTGCATATTTTTTAAATATCCAGTTATTTGTGCATTTTATGACAAGAATTTTACTGTTTTATTCACTGTGCATTACTGTTAAGTTGTTAATTATCTGCTTTACACAGTAATTTGATCAAAATTTCAGAATTTTTGACTTTTTTTTTGTAACTTTGTACTTTTGTAACTACGTCATTCCAATGTGGCGATGTAACGTTTGGGGTTTCATTTTCATTACATAACACATATTTACAATGTTTAATAATTATATACATATAATTTTACGGTCCTTTATTAAAGAATTGAACTTTTGTATAGTATTTCATACAAGAAAACATATTATAAATCACAATGGCAAAAAATAGCAAAACTGTATTTTAGACATATTTTGAAACACATATGAAAATTTGGAAAAATAGCTAACTAGTTTTTAAACTTGTTTATGCACCAGTTTGTTCAATTGATAAAAATATTCAATTGATCTCAGTTTGAATCTTTGAATATCTTTGTTATAATTTTACTTTACTGTTTTGCCAATTTTATTGCTTTCTGTCCTTATGCACTAAAGAAAAGGTTCCTTGAACTTCAATGCCTGACGAACACCAAGTAACGTGTATGAGATTTTTATTGTGTGCCTCATAAAACTGAATTTTTTGGATAGTTCAGTTGGTGAAAGTAATCATTTAAAATTGCAATAACGTTCTTTGAAATTTATTACACTTAATATTTGAAATTTATTACAGTTGATATTTAAAATTTAGGTAGATGTGGAACTTGCAAAGCAAAATGCTGATAGACCAGAGGACGATGATGAGCTGAAAAAAAAACTTTGGCTAAAAATTGGTAATATCCCGCAATGAATTGTATTTCTTTTTTCATTAAAAAACATTTGTGACGAGTTTGGGTTTCACCGACCATTCTCAAAAATTTGAGCAAAAGTAAAATTTTATTTTTCAGAGTAACGAAAGTTGTAGTCTCCTTTTATCGCAACCTTATGCAAAAGTAATTGCCTGCAATATATATATATATATATATATATATATATAAAATGGGGTTGGCCTTGTTATTTCTTCTCTTTTAATTTAAAAGTGAAGGCAAGTCCAACTCCTATTTAAAACTAGGAAACTCAATTGCCCATCACCTAGCACTAAAGATTTAAACAACAAGATTTCAGCATCTCGTCACTAATGTTTTAAATCAAGTAGAATTAAACTAACATATCTAACAAGTATTAAAACTTACTTTAAATTTGTTTATGATTTACTTGTGGATTTTTGATTTACCAAATCTCTAACATCAGCTATGGTCTGAGATGTCATTTCCTATATTAGTTTGTAGTCCAAAGAATCTTCTCATAATGCCTAAAAGTAATTTTGTAAATTGATATATTAACAAGTTTTCATTCCTAATATCTTGTGAATTGAGTATTTGATCAATGCAATGTATTGAAAAAGAATAAGGTGCTCTATTTTTATTTCTCTTTTGAAATGGGAGTGCTATAATTAATTCAAAAGGTTTCCCAAAGTGCCTATTTTGTCAGATGAATTTTTAAAATATGCAGAAAATCCGTATAAAAAGATTCATTAAGAGATTGCTTTGCGTGATGTATTGCATTTTGCTTGATTGTTTTGAGCACAAAAAATAACAACATAACAAGTGCATTTTTGTAAATTTTAAAAGTAATATTCTCTCTCTCTTTCTATATATATATATATATATATACATAGAAAGAGGGCATGATCAGGGGTAGGGAGTCGGCCAGCATGTTTTAACAGGGTGTGGTTTTTGTGAATTTTAAAAAGATTTTTGTGAAAAATCGAATAATTTTGTGAAAATTCAAAATTTAAACCTACAGTGCTGAAATTTATTATTTTTTTAATAGATACTTCTACAAAAGTAAGATTTGGTAGCTCAGAGTTATGTAAAGCGTCCGTTTTTAGCCTACTTTCCCGTAAAAGTAAAAAAAAAATAATAATAAAGCATGAAAGAAGGCTTAATGTATCGTGAAAATATCGTTAGAAATCAAGAAAAGTCAAAAATAAATTAAGTAGTTAAATAAAGATTGAAAAATAAAAAATTTGAAAGTAGGGTTTTGAGATGGGGAAAAAGTGGGTCTGTCGGTCTGTCCCCCCCTAATAACTTTTGAACGAATTGTCCGATTTGAAAAATTCTTTTTGCATTCGAAAGATCTCGGCGAGGACTTCTAATTTCCATATTTTATTTTTTGATTTGAACAGTTCAAAAAATTTTAACATTAGCGCCTATGGGCGAAAATGAAGCAAATTATGTAAACTCTGGGTACAAGATCCAAGTTCCAATGAACAAGCTGACTGGAAGAAGTTCTTGGCGTGAAATATTGATTTGCACAATTTTTGTTCATTTTTGAACAGTTCAAAAAAAAAAAAAACATTGTGTCTACGGGGAAATTTCAATCCTATATAAATCCTGATCTAACGGGCCGATTTGCTTGGAACAAACTTTATCGGAAAGCTCTTATGACGTAGAACATGTACAGATAAAAAGTTCATCCAGAACTAACGAGCCTATTTTCTTATGAAATTTTTTGATCGGGATTTTCAAGAATATTTTTGAATTAATGAAAGATTAAATGAATAAGCAAAATAATGAATGAATAAATGAGTGAATAAATACATGAATGACTGAATAAATGAATGATTGAACGAATCTGTATTAACCGTTGAAAAAGGCGTATTTGAAGCAATTAAGAACTAAAGCTAAACGAGAAAGAGAGAGAGATAGCTAGATTATAAATTTGAAGCTGGTGTATACGGGAAAGTAGGCTCGTATAGTTCTAGACGGAACTTCTTGTTTTAATTTAATTTTGTGAAGGCTCCAAAAACGGACCTGAATTCCCTCTGGCGGGACACCTGGAGATAATAAATATATATGTGTGGTGTGTAATATATATATATGTGTGTGTGTGTTGTGTTCAATTTGCAACTGCATTTTTGAGTAACACATTATTTTATTTCTTTCTCAGCTGAGCATGTTGTAAAAGAGAAAAATGACATTAAACGAGCCATGGAGTTCTTGCAAGAATGTGACTTAATAAAAATAGAAGACATTCTTCCATTTTTTTCTGATTTTGTCACAATAGATCATTTTAAGGTGAATTTCTTTTTCTTATTGTGTGCAAATTCAGAATACTATTCAAAATTATTTTCATTTTTATTAGAAATCATTGTTTTATTTCAAACATTGAGTACAACTTTCCTTCTGTTTAATCTATTTATTTTTTTATTTATTGTAAGCACAAAGTTATATTGCAAGAGCTATATTTAGTTTCTCTAGGTGTAACAGGGGTTGTTTCTTTATTCTACTATATGCACAAAAATAATTTGATATTAAAATTATCTGTAATATTTTTATTGGGCCAGTATAATATTTGAATGCTTCACATCCATGCATCTTCAATTTGTTTTAATTAATTCCAAAACCAAAGCGTCAACTGAAGTTAATATTAATTAAAATATCTACTTGCATTTCTTCACTACTCATTGTGTGCTTTTTACATTGCATTTAATTATCAATAAATTGTCTTTGTTATGATTTGCAACATTTCATTTTCATAAATATGTGAGAGTAACATTTTAGTTCGAATTTGTTTACATCTTTAATATAAAAAATGCTCTTCTCCATGGTCCTATCAAGGTGTTAGATCGGTGGTTTCCAACCCATGGGCCACGGGTTGCTGGCAGTGCAGTGCTGGGCCGTAGATGCTGGTCGAAAGTCTAAGCAAAAATAAATATTGGAAGTCCAATATCTAATATTACTTTTCCGGAACGATTCACTAGTCGCGTGTCAAAAAATTGACATTATCCGAAGAAGATTCGTTAGTTGAACTATTGTGTGACCAGACTCTAAAATCTTTTTTTCTTTCAAACAACATGTTTATTGTTTTTAAAAACATCATGGATAAATGTTTGCAAGATTATCCAGCTATTGCTACTATTGCACTGAGAGATTTGATGGGTTTTTCGACAACCTGTCTATGTGACCGAACCTTTTCAACTTTAAAAAAGAAATAAATAAAAGGATAAATTGAATGTAGAGAGTGATTTAAGGCTAAAACTATCCAGTTTCAATCCAGATACTAACTCTTTCGTGAAGGACAAATTGTCAAAAATCGCATTAACTGAAATTTGATTTTGAATTTTCTTACAGTTGTCACTGCTAAGTAAATATGATAAAGTTGTTTTCTTTATAAAAAAAAAATATTTCTTGTACAGTATCTTTTACTATAGTCTGTGTAATTTAAATCGGTGTTTTCACACCGATTTTAATCTAATTAAATTTTTTTTAGAGTTGCAAAGTCACACAACTCTACCTTTTCCCCTTCTGGTCGCCATGGTTTTTGTTCTAGAAACTTTTCCCCACGTTAGTTTGGCGAACATGATAATGAAGTTTCTTGTTTTAGTTATCATAATAATAATAGACGGATTCAAATCAGATTTATTTTTCAATGGCAAAAATAGATTGTGTCAGATAAAGTATTTTAATATTTTGAACCAATCTGTCTTATTCTAATATTTTGATGTGTTTCAGAAAGCTATTGTATACCTAATTTATCGTATTGTATGTTTTTTAAATGTTAAAATCTTATCTAAACATTCCAGATGTAATTTATGAGAAATTTCATTGCATTTATTCAGTATCAAAAATAAATTATTTCTTATTACTTTTATAAATTATTTAAATATTTTGAATCGGAGGTATAGTGAGGCAATTGCCTTGACTGCAGTGCAAAAAAAAAGAAGTCTGGTGCTGTTGTTTTTCTCGCAGTTGCCATGGTAACGAAGCAGGAAATGCGACCTTGATGCGCTTATTTTAATTACACAGTATAATTACTGACATATGTGCCAATATATATATTCATTATACGTGTCTTTTTGTCAGCATATTCTTTTACGTATATGTTAGTGGACCTTAAAGGTTTTTTTTGTGTAAAACTGGTGGCACACGCAACTGAAAAGGTTGGGAACAGCCGTTTTAGATACGCATTTAGGTCTTTTGATTTTTCAGCGTTTTTTTTTGGCTCTTTGTATTGTTTTACTGTGTAATGAATGCTAGGTTTTTTAGAAGCTTTTCAAAGTTGTAGTCTAGGTTTTCCTTAAATTTGTGAATGAGAACACTGGCTCTTATGTATTGCAAAGTTATATATTATATTTCTGCACAACATATATAAATATTGAACAACTTAAATAATGACAACATTGTGTGCTTTCCTATAACTATAGTTAACATAAGAAAAATTTTAATAATTACTTTTTCAAACAATATGAAATAATAATAATACTTAGTCTTGTTTTGGGTTCTTTTTGGAGTTTGTGTTCAATGTGTGGTAATTTCAGGATGCTATATGTTCTTCCTTAAATGAGTATAACCAACATATTGAAGGCTTGAAAGAGGAAATGGAAGTAGCAACAAAAAGCACACAAGAAATTAGAGTTGAAATACAGACCTTTCGAAACAAGTAGGTTCTTATTTGTTGTTTTGTAATGCAGAATATAGATTATTATGTTTATATTTGCTGAAAGAAGAAATGAGCTGTTGAGATTAAAATTAGAAAATAAAAAGTTAATAAAGTTGTAATAATGGTGGTGAAGAAGACGACGTTATTAATACTAGAAAACTTAAGAAGTTTTATAAAGCTAAAAACTAGGTTGATACATGCTACATACTGTATAGTTGACGACTGTAAACAAGGTGGTGTTGCCAAAACATATTTACAAAAAAGAGTGATGCCAACATTTTATCACATTCACCCCCCCCCTAACATTTTGTATCGGTTCTGAATATAGTCCTTTAGGTAGGATGGTTTCTGTTTGTGACGTACTGGACGATCAGCAGCCTCAGCTTGTTGAGAGGTTAAAGGAACAGTCTCTTGTGTGCTCAAGGGAGATTCCGTAGCATCTGGCCGCTCGAATTTTTGGCAGTTGGCACTTTCAAGGAGTTGGGGTTGATGATTCAACTGTACCGAAACTTTCTCAACAGATTGCTTCTCTGTTGTTTGCTGTTCTACTTCATAAGTAACAGATTCTCCTCTTGGAGCTAGGTGTTGGATTGAAACCCGTCCATCAGGAAATCTGACGTAGGCATAGTCAGGGTTGGCTTCAATGAGCTCAACCTCCTGAACTAGTGGTTCATACTTACTGGCACGATTATTGTTCCTCATCAGCACTGGACCTGGATGGGACAGCCAAGTAGGCAAAGACTGCCGATTGTGGGATCGTCTCGCATGCATAAACATCCTTTCATGAGGAGTAGCGTTGGTTGAGGTACACAATAATGATCTTATTGAGTGCAATGCATCGGGAAGTACTTCTTCCCATTGCTCTATAGAGCTTCCTAGATTTGAGTGCCAACTGGACAGTTTTCCATATACCATTGTACCTCCAATAACTTATCCACTTTTTGGGCAATGAAAAGTCTGTCTTCATCAGTCTGACGTCTCGATTTGGTTATAATGGGTGTACAATCGGGAGATAAATTTGAAAATAACGAGACAGGAGGAACTTTAGCCACTGCCAGAGAGCAAATCCTCAGGGGAGGGTCATCACCACTGAACTCTATTTCTACAGAAGAATGCTTTTTTAAAATGTCATGACCAGTTAGGAATTCGGCACATAAATTTTTCATTACAAGAACATCAACATCTTGATACAGGTGTGAATGTAATTTGATCGTTAGAATGCAACAACCTGCAATATATGAGATTAAAGATGAATTAGCCATCGTGATTCGACCGCAGTAAGGTTTGACTCGAATTTTACATCTTTTCACAAAAGTTTGATTGATAAAACTAAGTGAGCTTCCTGTGTCAACAAGAGCATTAAGCTCTACACCATTGATCTCCATCTTTGTAAAAGATTTTTGCAGGCAGTGTGGAACCATAGATGCTAAGGTAGGAGTTGATGAGACGGAATTCGTGGAGCCTCGTGGCAGGCCTTGACTTGCAGACTCTGAAAGTGTCCTTTTTTGCCGCAAGACCTGCAAACTGCATCTTTAGCAGGGCAATTATTTCGTGGGTGGCGGTCGTTACCGCAAAAGAAACACCTACCAGTGCGGACAGCAGCAGTCGAGTGATTTCCAACTTCTTCGTAGCTTTCTTCTTGCTCTACAGCTGCTACAGGGTGATGAACTATCGATATGGCCACCGGGTTTGACCATACTAGTCTAATAAAATAGCAGAGTGCGTGTCGACCAATTTCAATGAGGAGCAAAGTTTTAAAATACAACAGTTATTCAAGACGTGGACGAAACATTTGAAATTCAATTAACAAAGGTAGACCACCAGCATAAAATAAAAAGACTAATCCTATGGCAACATGGCCGCCCTAATCTTTAACAATAATTTTAAGCATGAATTCAAAAAAAATGGCTCACTCAGGCTTTCTAATAAGCCAATATAGAAAAAGTTAAAACTCCGTATCGAGTCAGTGGCCCGTTCCTACTACAACCGTATTAGCTGCTCAACTGACTCCCGATGCAGGCAAGTCCGTGTTTTTATATGCCCAGTCATTTACATACTGAGGCACGCTGGGAAACCTTAGACTCCGCCCAGCCGCGCGCCAAAGGATGCAACCAATCATAGTAAAGCAGTTCAATTTGCATCTTGCATCCTTCATACGGCCGCCTAGTGAAGTTAGCTAGTAATTTATGCATAGGTATAAAAGTAAAATAAAAGTATATAAATAGTTTTTAAATAGTTAATTAAATAATAATTAGTGATAAGAAATAAGAGTGCAGATAGGCAGCGCAACTTCTGTCATTGCCCCCCCCCCCCCCTCTTAGCATCTTATTATATTTTTAACTACATTTAAGCTCGAAGAAAGTTAATAAAAAAATTTCTAATACAAATTTAAATAAATATATCTCAAAAAAATTAACTGAAAGTACCGGTTAGTGGCCGTACATCCTTTTTACAAAACAAAATTTCCTTTTAACAATTTGACATCACAATAACATTGAATAATTTTTCAAAAAAAAATTAGGACACTTCAATTGGTATCCAAAAAAATATTCCATTTGAGAACAAAAATCTTCTCCATCAGGCATTGGAAAGCCCAGATATAATTCAAAAAATAAGACATTAGCATCTCAAAGTCCAAACAGATAGTCCTAATATTGAAAATGTGTACATTTTCAGTTGAACATCATCTGTACATTTCAATCTGCAACATAGAAAAATACACAAAGTAATCTGTTCTGATATCAGCATAAAATTTTCAGAATATTAAACAAATGTATAATCATGCTGAGTTTATAATTTAAGAAAAGATTCAATAAATAAACTCTATTACAATATCACAATTTTTCAAAAATTTATCATCGTATTGCCATAAGTGATTAAAAAACACTTTTAAATTCCTTGAAAATATTGCTCTAAGAAAAATTTCACAATTACATTTTTTTTAACATTTTAAAGTTTATGAGTTTCATGATACATCAGGCGGGACCTAGTGGTGGTTCCATTATTGAAAAACAGGGACTTACAAAATTAAAAATTATCACACCCGCGACAAGACTCAAATATAACAATCTACCACTGCTATCAAACCTCCCCCCACTGTTCTCTGGCATTTAACGAAGATTTTGCACCTCTCCGAGATGGTATTGAGGCTGCTCGAACAGTCGGGAAAGAGATACCGGTTGGCGACGGCTGCATTTGAGCGGGAAATTTAAATTGCCTGGTCATGAACTAGTAAACATTAAGTTTAAAAAAAATTCTCATATTAATCTAAGACACAAAACACATATCAAAAACAATTCTTCATAATGAAGTTTTATATCCAAAAATTACACCCCCCACATTAAATAATATTAAACTTTCCCTAATACAATTTGAAAAAGAATTCTCTATTCAAAAGTTTATGTATATATATAGAATGAAGTTCATATTAAATTTATTCAAAAATACTTTCATTAAATATCAACAATTCAGACTCGGGTAGGGGTTTTGTAAAAATGCCAGACTTATTTTCTTTACTACTAGTAAATTTAACCTTGAAAATATTTTTAATTACTAAATCCCTGACAAAAAATAACTTGACGTCTGTATGCTTGGATCTGTGATTCTCTATAGGAGATTTTACAAAATTAATTGCTGCTTGACTATCGGCATATAAAATAGATTTACATTTTGTTTTATTTGCAATATTAAATTCAAAACACTCTTCTATTATTCAAGCAAACCAGATGATCTTTTTCGCTTGCTTAGGTCATTGAGACAAACTCTGCTTCCATGGTTGAAAGACATACCATTCTTTCTTTGAAAGTTCGCAATTCTATGGGCGAGTTGTCCAGCAGTACCAACTGACCGCCAAGCGATGTACGATCATCTCTATTGGTAGCGAAATCAGCATCAGAGTAAACAATAAGTTGAATTTTATTACATGCTAATTTAAGTTTTAAATTTCTGGTATTCATGACATATCCTAATAATTTCAATAGACCTTACCAATGCACCATGCCAGGGTTACTTTGAAATTGGCTGAATATATTTGCCGCATAGCATATATCCGGCCTAGTGCGATTAGCTATGAAAGATAAACAACCTAGCAGGTTCCTATATGGTATCTTGGACATTTCGTCAACCTCAAAATCAGTTTTAGGACAGTCAATGGTAGAATATACTACACCTTTACTTATGGGTAATGAAGTAATGGGAAAGTTATATTCCTTAAATTTTTCACATACATTACTAATGTAGTTACTTTGGTGAATATACAAATTATTCTCAGACTCTTCAAATTCTACCCCTAACAATGTCTTAGTTTTACCTAAGATTTTTAGATCAAAATGTTTACTAAGCAAAGATATAGCACTTTCTATCAATTTGTTACTTTTACCAAAAATAATCATATCAATATATAATAAGAGAACCACAGTACTATTAAAAATATAACCCAATTTTTGTAAAACACTATCCAACTCATAATACCATAGTCTACCAATTTGATGAAGACCATAAATTGCTTTATTTAATTTACAGACGAAATTTTCTGTTCCCTCTTTAACAAAACCTGGAGGTTGCTTCATGTAAATGTTCCCATCAATTGGAGCATAGAGATATGCACCTTTTACGTCACATTGAGTATGTAACCAATTTTGGCATACAACAAGAAATGAAAAGAAAAATCTTATTACTGCAAAATTAACTACAGGACTAAACGTATCTTCAAACGTGTCCCCATAGACCTGAGTATTTCCCAGTGCGACAAGTCTCGCTTTAAATCTTGCAATTTCATTTTTATCATTTCTCTTTATTGAATATACCCAACGACAACCCAAAGGTTTAACCCCCTTAGGCAATTTGGTTAAATCCCAAACTTTACGCTCAGGCATGATTGCAATCTCTTCCTCCATGGCTTTCTGCCATTCTTCACTATCATTAGACGTAAGACATTGATTATAGTTAAAAGGGATCTTATACTCCCCTTCTAGTCATGCAGAAGAAGCACTAGGAGATGAAGATTGACTCGACACTTCCCCCTCCTGGGTATTCCTACCTCTAAAATCAAATAGAGTGGGATCAAAAATTAAATTATTATACTGACAATATTTCTTGACGTCATGTACGGAACGCAACCTTTTAGTTTTATCTTTTTCAAAATAATAAATGTCATTTCTTGACCCATCAGGCCTAGATACAACTCTGGGAACCCATGCTACATTTACAGGTTTTACTTTCTCATCCTCAGAACTATCCTCACCTTCACTTTCAGATTGGGTTTCCCTGTCAGATTCTAATATCGGCTCACAGCTCACAAGGAACCTCTGAACTTAAGAGAATTACTACCTCTTTCTTTTTAGCGAAACGTGAAAGTTCATCGCAGTCAATTTCATTTGGCCATTCGATGGTGCCCATTACAGCTCCACTGCCTTTATCTTTAATCTCCTTATAGACTAATTTCTCATCAAATGACACATTAATGGTTTCAATAACCTTATCAATTTCTGGAGCCCAAATACGGTAACCTTTTGTATTAAATGCATACCCTACCATGACTCCTTTTCGAGCTTTTAAATCTAACTTTTTAAGATTTTGTTTAGGGATACCTACGTAAGCAATGGTACCAAATGGCTTAAGATGCCTCACGGATGGCTTTTTGCCCCCATACAACTGAAATGGAGTTATCTCCTGATTTTTATGGCAAATCCTATTCCACGTATACGTGAAGTAAAGCATTATTTCAGGCCAAAAACTTTTATCAAGCCCACTTTCTTCTAACAATACACTTGTTCCATCAGCAACCACACGGTTGAATACCTCATCTACGCCATTCTGCTCTCCCGTGTAAGCGTCAGTAAGCTCATGCTTAATACCTAGATTTCTACAAAATTCATCAAAACACTGATTTATGAATTCCCCCCCCCCCCCCCCCATTATCAGTACGGATAGCTTTAACCTTTTTGCCCAAGTAACGCTCTGCCCCAGTAATATGCCTCTTGAATATGTCAGTTACTTGGCTCTTTTCCTGCATGGGGTAAAGAGAAGTTCTTCTCGAAAAAGCATTAATGATTGATAAAAGGTATCTTTCCCCTTTTCGTCCGGTTTCCTTACGCGGTTCCCAGACATCAGCATGAAGCAGTTCCAGTGGGGTTTTAGACCTAATTTTATCAATAGACTTAAAGCTCACACGTTTAAATTTTCCTAATTTGCAATTGTAATCCTAGAGTACATTGTAAATCACCGGTTTTTCTAATACTTTCGGCGTTTACGTGTGCAAATCTCCTGTGCCATACTGCTAGGTTTTCAGTGATATTGCACGAAATTTTATCATCATTAGAAACATTTTGGCTTGGTAAATTTTGATTACTTGACATTTGACTAGACTTTAGATTTTACAAAATACATACCGTGCTTGAGGAAAGCCTTAAAAATCCCCCCCCCCCCCCCCCGTCTCCGCCGATCTTCAAGGCCGACAAGTGCGTAGAGTAAAGCATGGGCAGTGCCCATAACCCATGATGAACTATTGATATGGCCACCGGGTTTGACCATACTAGTCTAATAAAATAGCAGAGTGCGTGTCGACCAATTTCAATGAGGAGCAAAGTTTTAAAATACAACAGTTATTTAAGACGTGGACGAAACATTTGAAATTCAATTAACAAAGGTAGACCACCAGCATAAAATAAAAAGACTAATCCTATGGCAACATGGCCGCCCTAATCTTTAACAATAATTTTAAGCATGAATTTTAAAAAAATGGCTAACTCACGCTTTCTAATAAGCCAACATAGAAAAAGTTAAAACTCCCTATCGAGTCGGCGGCCCGTTCCTACTACAACAGAATTAGCTGCTCAACTGACTACCATTGACGGCAAGTCTGCGTTTTTATATGTCCTGTCATTTACATACTGAGGCACGCTGGGAAACCTTAGACTCCGCCCAGCCACACGCCGAAGGATGCAACCAATCATAGTAAAGCAGTTCAATTTGCATATTGCATCCTTCATACGGCCGCCTAGTGACGTTAGCTAGTAATTTATGCATAGGTATAAAAGTAAAATAAAAGTATATATAAATAGTTTTTAAATAGTTAATTAAATAATAATGAGTGGTAAGAAATAAGAGTGCAGATAGGCTGCGCAACTTCTATCACATCCAACCCTTTTCGTTGGCGGCAATGACAACTCGTTTGGGGAAGTTACCTTTAGGAACAGTTTTACGCTTAAATATAAGCAATGGAGCTAGCTTTTCTCCATTTACTGCGCAACTTACCACACAAGTGAATGAAGATTTTTCCTTTCCGGTTGTCAGCACGGAAGCAGTCTTTTCACCCGTTGGATGGCCAGTTTTGCTTGGCAAGAGGCACTTCGTCCAGATTTATAAATTGCCCTCTACTCTAGTTTAGTTATTTTATTTTCTTGCAAGGATACTGGAAAAATATTTCTTTCTCTTCCCAATCATCTGGAAGCTGCGAGTAGCAGCCATAGCAAAACAACTTAAAGAACAAAACTTTGAAAGAGTGCATAAATGACAATATAATAAATGACGATCCACAATGCAGTAAACCCGCTTGTTGGGAAAAAGACGCTACAGCTTACTTGAAAATACAACCTTGACGCATAAAAAACCACAAAAAAAAAAAAAAAAACTGCAAAGTTAGTCTGAATTGAAGTTTCCAAAAAGTTCACTAAAGTCATTTTCACTTGTGGGGATAGCTGGATGCATATCATTGCATCCAGCTATCCCCAATACAACTCGCAATACTTTCCGAACAGCCTTCATCATATAGACGGTCGTCTTTGCTGCCATCCAGATTATCGCTGATGCAGTATTTCTTGAATGTTCGGATGATAATGATTGCGGAAATATTCTCCCATGCTTCCTTAATCCCCATCGCACAATTGTCTCTGTTTCTTCAAGTTTCCACCTTTTGTTATGGCTTTGTCTGCTTTTGACATCCACTCAATCCATTTGGGGCAAAGTTTATCCTTCATGAGCCTATTTATACAAAGATAAAGGGGGGTTGGATCATCCATGTCAATCCTGCAGGTGTAACAGTCATTTTTGTTTTAAAATTCATTGGCCTTCTCTTTGACTTGGTCCGTCAGATGAGCCTTATAGGGGATCCCAAACTAGCGTCTATGGTTTATGAAACACGGCACCCTTGCTTTTGTTTCATACCTTCTCTAACCACTCCAAGAGGCCTGCGTCATCCATCCAACCCTTTTCGTGGGCACGCACTATAACTTCACTTGAAAATTTTACTTCCTTAGGCAATGTTTTTGTCTTCAAAATGACCGTAGGAGGAAATCTACTACCGTCCGCCATGCAGCATAAAACTGTCATAAAACTGCATTTTTCGTGGCCAGTAGTTTTTACAAAAATCGTTTTAGCTCCTTTGCTGTTGACGGTATGGCAAAACAAGCGGGAGTCTCATCCATATTTCGAATTTGATACGTATAAAAAAAGTCCTTTTCGTAATTTTATCACTTGTCATTGAAAACCTTCACCTTATCTTGTAACCGAGAAGGCAGTTTTTGGGCAAGCTTGGTTCAAACTTGAACACATAAAATGATTGTTGGCAAGATATGCCTATTTTTATTTTATTTTCTTGATGTTCCTGTGCAAAATTAATGTTTACTTACATTTAAGGGGAATAGCTCCAGAGCGTGGGTTGAATCTTATTTCTAAATCCTACGGGCGGACATCCTCGACTCTCGCGAAACAATCCCATGCACATGTGGTTGAATGTAAACATGTTTTTAGGGTTCTAACCGTTAATCATACAGTCAATGGTTTTATCTGTTATTTTTTCAGTTAGGGCAGTTTGTTTCAGATTTGCGTGTTGCCACTCAATGAAAAACGGAGATTTGGATGAAACTTCCTGCCGACCTTTTAGTGTTGGGTATGCAAATGAGAATGCAGATCTGATTGACCTGCTTAGGGATATACATGGATCGGCTTATATTCGGAAATATACGGTATGATTCCTTCAGCAAGTTTTAAACTCTTTTCAATCAGGGGCTAGATTTTGCAGCCTAATTGTCAAAAAAAGATTTTTGATTGCAACTTTCGAAAACCCAGAGAACAAGACAAAATTAAATTTTCAACTCTTTTAAATATATTTCTTGTAAATAAAATTTCCTAAGGAATGGCTAATTTATTTAATTTCAGGAGCAGCAACTCTCATTCCAATGCTTTTGCTAGAAGATCTTTTTGCCTGACCTAACGCTTGGTTTTTCTGTTTTATTTTAAAAAATCTGTCCTGTGGAACGTAAATGTATGAAAGCAGTGTGGAAAACCTTCAAAATGTTCCATCGCAGCGTTAAAAAAAATGCATTCAATTGCTTCACGTCCACCTCTGCTTTAAGGACTTTACTTTCATTACACCTGAAAAGGTTCTCAAAGTGAAGAACTACATTATATGCTTCTAGTGAAACATAAATCAAGTTGTCAACGTCATTCCTAAACTCTTTCAACTTTGAAAATATTTCAAAATTTTTTCAACATTGTTTTATTTTTTCTAATATTAAGCTTGTCTAAATATGTCTAAGCTTGCTTTGGTTTAAAACAACTCTCGAAACCTATCCACACAAATAGAGCAAAGAAGTTTCCTCGTGCTTTGATAATTTTTCTTCAATAATTTCTGAATGCATAGAAATAAGAATTGTTTTGAAGTCGATATCAAAGGATATTTTTGCTGTGTAAGAGGTCTTTAATGGTTCATTACTGGAATCAAAAATATCAATGGCATCCTTTTCAAAATCAATCTCGAAGCATAGGTCATTTTCACTTTTTTCTTCCATATCATTTCTTTGTTGGGAATGTAATTGTATCATCGGGGTGCCTGCTTCTTCATTATCATCACGGAGAGCATTTCCTTTGACTCGCGAGTTGAAATACTGTGAAAGAATTATGATTCTCAAGCAAGTTTTTGATTCTTAGCAATTAGGGACTGGATTTTCCAGCCTAATTGTGGGAAAAAAAAGATTCTCAATTGCATCTTGCAAAAACCTTGAAAACAAGACAAAATTAAATTTTAAGTCTTTTTAAATACATTTCTTGTAAAGAAAGTAAAGATGTTGTAGTTAATATCATACCCGCTTGAATGGGTTTCCACACACCCCGCTTACCAATTTTGATATTAGTAAAAAGCCAAATTTTGCTCTTAAAAAAAACAATTTCAGCATAGTTTGCCTTATTCAGGCTAAGGGAGGATGCATAGGATCGGGACGAAACAATATAAAACCATTTAGCTACACTGTCGATAAACCATGCTGTAGGTAAAGCGGATTTATCCAGCTTATTGGTAGTAACATAGTATTTTAATCCAGCAGCTACAAAGTGATTGATCAAAGCATGAGCTGGCCTTACTTTCATTTTGTCATAATGACCAACGTCTATGCAACTATCATTCAGCTGCGGACATAGTTTCAGTCCACTTTTTTTCTCTAACATCATGTCTTTAATATGTCGGATTGACACCTCGTAGGTGGAAAAATTGTGCTCCTGTACAATTTCTGGAGGTAAATAAATTATCTGACCTTGTGTTAAGCAATTACGCTGATTTTTTAGCATGTGAGGAGCCATCTGCAATTATAAACAATTTTTCTGCTGGTATTTGCAGGATGAGTACAAAAAGCTTGTATATGCACCTCTTTTGTTTTCGTCCTCTGTACTCCAACATCACACTCTCTCCAAACTGCCTGATTGTGAGGACCCTTATCAGAAACAAGGGCATCAACAAGCATTCCAATCGACTCACATTGCTCAATAATGTAAAAAATTACTTTTTTAGAAAATACTGGATAAATTAAATACCTTGTAAAGTGGACAACCATTTGTTACCATCTTGTGGTTATTCCCCAAATAATAAAAAAAAAAAATGCGTGTTTTGAAACTGTTTCCAAAGTTCCTTTAGTAGAAGTTTGGGAGGCACCAATCAGACTTTGTTGAGGAATTGTAAATTATTCCTTCAGCAATTTGCATTTCATCAACCACTACAGTGACATGCCACTTTTCAGGCAGCATGGTTTAATCTTGAATAATTCCAAAATTTCATACACAATGCCAGTTTTCAGCATAAAACTTTGGATTTGTCTCTGAAGAGTCCTCACCACATTGGCAATGCATAACCTTATTATAAGAAGTTTTAAAGTTGGATATAACTTATTAAACTCACCCGAGGTAAAGACCCCGCTTTGGATAAATGTGGTACAAAGCTTTGTTTAATATTAGATAAAATCAAGACATTTTGAAAGTCATAACGTATTCCGGTTAGGGCCCATTAGTATGCAGATACCTTTCCGAAGTTGTAAATAAAGACAAATATTTTTAATTTAAAGACTTCTTATATTTTAATCTATTAACAAAGAGCATATTGTTATTGGCTTCTGTTTAGATGTTATATATCATAATTTTTTCCGCGAGTGTACTTTTACGAAATCGGAGAGGAGGAGGGGGCAGACGTTAAACAATTCCCACCTAAAAGCGTACCATTTTAAGGAAATCATTTTTCTTTTACGATAGGAATAAAAAGTAAACTGAGGACCTGGGCACAGCTCTTGAATTAAATTTAAAGTTTTCTGCGTTGGCGTTTCTTAAAACTGATTGGCGTTTTGTCGATTTGAATATATTTTCGAAAAGTCGTATCCCACCCACCCTTAAAGTCAAACACGCTTCTACTATATAATACTAATTTTTGACCACTAGTACGTCAAACTGGTTGGTGTTTTGTGGATTTGAATATTTTTCCAAAACGTCGTTCCTTAAGAAATTATTCAAATTCCTCAAGAAATTGTACCCTATTGTGCTAGAGGATAAATATATTCTTAAGGCTTTTTGTGTTGCATAATCACACCATAATCCTTTAGAGTAGGGGTGAGCAGACCTTGCTAGAGTATTATTTGTAATTTTTTCAAGATATATGTATATACATGTGATATTCAGCATATAAAAAATAAGCATCCAAGGAAGAATTCATATTTAATTTCATTCAATGACCGAAAAATAAAGGTCTTAAGTTATAATAATCTGTAAAATAAAACTGTTATTTACTATATAATCAAATTGATTGTGAAAAATATTTATTTGTATCGAACATAGTCATCATCAAAACAATAGTTTTAACAAAACTGGAAAAAAGAGCACTTCCACTTTAATATATATAAAAAGTGCAGATGATAAATAAATTAAAAGAAAAAAGGATTAAATTAAATTCGCGTTTACAGTAATTTTTAATGATTGCAAAGCTAGTGATGCCTCACTCAAAATGCTAGAGAAATGTTTCGATTATTAGTCGTTTTCATTATAGAAACAACTGTGTAGATGGCAGCACGATGCAGTTTTCGGCATTATTGGCGACAAACAGACACACTTAAGCGGCTTATATATAAAGTGTATACACACACACACATATATATATGCACTTATGTATATATAGTATTCAAAACATTGTTTGAGTGTATTGCTGTTGTTTGTACCCCCACCCTATTTATTAACTGAATGTGATTTTTATCCCCCATTAGCTTTTCCACAGTTACAGCTCAAGAGAAATGTGCATCTTGCAGTTATCCTATAATGGGTCGTTCATTTTATTTATTTCCATGCAAGCATGTGTTTCATTCAATCTGCATGATTGCTGAAGTAAGTCTATTTTCTTTATTTATATTTTATTTACAATAAAGTAAAAATAAAGAAACAATTGCAATGGCTTTTTCTTTGTTTCTGTGTAATAAAATAAGAACTAAATCATCAACCAGTCTGAAACGTTCAATTTTAAGTACTACATTTCAATTACTAATATTTTCAGGCAAATTTTATTTACCAGATAATAATCTCATTATTTTCAAGAAAACGTTCACAAAAGTGCCTATTTTTTTATCCAAGAAAATTATGTAAAAAAAGGAGTTTGTACAATATATCTATTCATTTTTTATGTTTGGAATTTTTTTTCAGCTTAAAATTTAAAAAAAAAAAAAAAAAAAAAAATTTTAAGTGAAGCCAATATTCAGGGTTATTAAGATTGGATGTTGATTTTCCAGTATGCAAAGAAAATTTTAAAATAAGTGTTTTAAACATTGAAACAGAATTTCATTAAACTTACAAATAATATTAATATTTTTTCTTGTATGACAAATTTCAAAGCAAGGGGCAACATCACAATCTAGGCAGTTGTACCGATTTCCCTGCCTACATCTCTTATTGTTTGCATTTCTTCTAGAACAACAAACTTTGCATTCTCTTGATGGTTGCTGTGTCTTATCAATGGAAGGTTTCTGTCGTCTAAGAAAATGTCGTTCAACCAAATGATTAGGATTATCCTCCGTCGAAATACATATATTTGGATGGTGCTCTCATACGTATAGTTTAAAATAAACCAACTATTGCCCATCACATTAAAAATAATCTGGTGCTGCGGTCTAGTGTGTAAAATAGGGGGGGGAGGGGGAATCCGGGTAAAGGGATTTATATATTTAATACTTTTTGGTGCATTACTTTTGGACGATCTCGAGCTCAAGAAATAGGAGATGAAAGCTCACCCCATGGTTTCTGATGGGAGTGAGAGGTTGGTATTTGGTTGTTGCAGTTATTTTAAAAATTTGCTTCACATGTATTGCAAAGCCTACTCTAACTCTCAGTCTCATTTTATTCTTCTGTCATGTGTGCTTTTATATGCACCATCTTGAGACATCTGATGTCTTCTGTAATCTCAAAAGTGTAAATTTTAATATTTTAAAAAGAGTTTAAAATCTCAAACTTTGTGAACCTACCTGATGTGGATTCTTTAATGTGTAATAATACTTTTAGCACATACGTTCACGTTTTGATGCAATAATGAAACATAATACATTTAGTTCGGTTGAGGGTAGACGAATATTTGGTGCAGTATAGCCAACAGTTGCTCTTAGTAACTAAATTCAAACAAATCGACCAATCATAATAAATCTTAAGTTTTAAATTTTTATATGATTACTTTTAAATAGATAAACATGCACATGAGTAAGTATATGAATAATATAATCTTCGATGACATCAGCAATTTGAATTGAATATTTTTTTCAGTTTCCTTATTGAATTTCTATAAAATAGCCTTTAATGCCTGTTTAGTTTCAGTGTAAGAGGACTTCTAAAATTAATATACATTTTAAAACAAATACCAAATGCTCCAATATTTGTTTTCCTACATATTTATAACTAATAAGAACAAAATGCAGGTTACTTATCTGTAAATAGAATGAAAGAAATCTGTATTTTCTATTTTGTGCATGAATAAACTGAAAACTTTACATTGTTTATTGAAAGCATAAGCCAAAAATGTATAAATGGGAAAGAAAAAAATTTTCTTGGGTTTTCAAGATAGCTATGAAAGTATTCATTTACCAATTGAAAATATTAATGTTTCTTGTTTAAATTATCATGTAAAATATTTTTTTGTATATTTGGTGTTTTGTAAATATTTATTGCTGAACATGATACATTTTTATTAAAGGTAACTCCACATATTTCCCCCACTAAACAAACCCGTGTATCGGAAATCCAGAGACAGTTAGCTGCTCTTGTTGGGCAAGAAGATTCCGCTTCCATCTCCTCGGCGTCTTTGCTAACTGCAGCTGTTAGCACCAAAGACAGGTTAAATGTAAGACTATTTTCTTTTGGTTACATTTGAAGATATATTGTATGTTATAATATTTTGCTCATATTAAGGATATTTTGTTGTAGAATTTTAAAACATTATGCTAATTATATTGTTACATATGTTTTAAAATTCTGTCATTGAATTATAAGCTCATATTAACTTTCTGAAAATTTCAAGTTTGTATCGTTAAAGAAAAAAATTGCTTGAAGTATTTTGTTTTTACTGTTTCATTACCTTGTAGTCAGGGGTTGGTCCAACGTTTTTTAACAGGGTTCTTTTTTGTGAATTTTAAAGAGATTTTTGTGAAAATAAAATTCTTTTGTGAAAGTTAAACATATAGTGATGAAAAATTGTATCATTATTTCCCACTTTTATAATAAACAATGGTGTGAAGAATACGATTTGGAAGTTTGGAATTGTGTGAAGGATCCATTTTGATTGATTGGAATTTTGTGAAGCTTCCGAAAAAAGGATGAAAATTCCGTCTGTCGTGTCCCCTAGTATTACATTATTACAGGGTTGATTGTGTTCCATGGTTACCTTGAACTCTTAACCCATGAGAATTTATGAAAGTAAAATTTATTTAGGTTTGATCCTGTATTTGGAAAATAAATGCTGGACCAATCAGTTGGACTAGCTATATATTGTGACTGTTTTTTTTATAGCTATACAGTAGAACTTCGATCAATCACTCCTGCATCTATTGTTTTCCCCATATGTATAATCTTGTTTTGAAGCTTTGAGTGAATTGTCTTACTTTACACTAACTTGCATTTGTCATTTCCCCGCCCATCAGCAGTTTTACCTGGGATTAAAAAAGGGCAGGGTGCTACTGTAAAAAAAAAAACAATTTTGGAAAAAAAAAAAGAACCAACTTCAAATTATAAATTGCACTAAAAATTGAAAAATAAATGGATTCTTTAAACAACATTGAAACGACTTTTAAACATAATTTTTGAAGCTGGTGCAAAATTGTGAACCTATTTATCATTACATCATGTGTTAGTTTGCATTTAAACTGTTGCAAAGTCTAGGCCAATAATATTTGTGTCATGATTCCAAAAGTAATCATGAATCAAAATGTCATAGTTTTGCAGACTTCAAAAATTATTTTCAAAAGTCGTTTTGATGCTGTTTAAAGAATTCATTGGTTTTTCACTTTTTAGCCCAATTTATGATTTGAAGTTGTTTTTTTTTTTCTCCAAAAATTATTTTATTTCATTGTTATTAGCGTAAATACTTTTTCATTGGATTGAGAGTAGAATTGAAGCATTTTAACTGTTTTCTTTTTTTTTGTGTGTGTGCTATTTCTCATAGGTCCCAATTTTTTTTCCCATTTTATTGGACCCAGTTGTATCTGCTTCTGTAAAACTTGCTCCTTTATATTTACTCTGGTTTTTTCTCTTAGACATCAATCATTTCTTGTGTACTATTATTTTCAGGCCTTCTTTTTCAGCATTTTTGCATTTTCTTTTTTTTTTTACCATTTTGGTCAATGACACCTCTTCCTCCAGGTAAAAAATACCAAACGAGAACATGCTCATTCATTATTGTTCCTGAAGAGGGGAACTGGTGGAAGAGCATTGTCTCTGCATTTCACAGGGTACTTTATATCAATTGAAGTAATAAATGGGGGGGTGCTTGTTTGGTACTTTCAGGTACTCCAAACTGAAAAGAGCGTCGGTTTGTAAACAATGAGGCAAGAAGAGAGCTTTTTCACGAATGAGAAGGCAGGCAGGACGTAGTGCCCCCCCCCCCCCCCCCCCGCCCAAGCCTGGAGGAAGCTCTGGTATAAATGTGAAAAAAGTGGAAATTTTAAAGTTTTTCATTATGTCAGGGTGTCTAAAGGTCACTTGGTCAATTTGGAATTTGGTCCCGAAAGTCATGAAAATTTTCTGCCCAGTGGCAACCGCTACTCCCCAGATGGCATCGGATATCTGGTATCTGACAAGTTTTAACCCTCTCATGCATGCATTTATTTATTTGTGTTATAAACAAAAACTTCATATGCCGAAAACTAATTTAGCATCTCAGGATTGTTGTGTAATCATTTATTTTTAGAAAATTTGTTCTGTGTAGTCAAAAATTCGTGGTCAGTCAATTTGGAATTTGGTCCCGAAAGTCATGAAAATTTTCTTCCCAGTGGCAACCGCTACTCCCCAGATGGCATCGGATATCCGGTATCTGACAAGTTTTAACCCTCTCATGCATGCATTTATTTATTTGTGTTATAAACAAAAACTTCATATGCCGAAAACTAATTTAGCATCTCAGGATTGTTGTGTAATCATTTATTTTTAGAAAATTTGTCCTGTATAGCCAAAAATTCGTGTTCTTGTATGAAGACGTTTCATGCTTTTTTTGCCATATTTATTCAATATAATAATAAATATGGCAAAATTGACTATTCAAACTTCATTTATGAGGAATAAGAAGCTGTAAAATAACAAACTTCCCAGTAATGTAAAACACGCTTCAAAATAACTAAACAAAATTTGATTCGAAACTAACGTTTTCTCTTCTTTCTTGAATCTTCCATGGACTCCCGAAGATATCTTAATCTTTTAACAATCCTGAATAACCTATGAAACATTTTGTGGTTTCTAAGAACGGTTTGGAGTGTCTAGATGAGGACGACATGCAAATTGCAGCACAAAAACGAATCTGCATAAAAATTTGAAGCAAAAATGTATGTCACCTCATGAGGTTTACATGCGTAACAGGGTTAAGATATTCAGAATCCGATCTCGCCACTGCACGAAATATCTGGTTATTCGGCTTGTCGATTGATTTTTTTTTCAATTAAATTAACATGTTTTAAAACTGTATTTGAATTACAAACTTATTTCATGTAGTATGATAGCTGTGGGATGTTGAAAAATATCTATTTAACTTAGAAGTTTCAATTCATACATTCCACACAGAGGTAATTTCTGATTGAAGTCTTAATTTTCATTTTAGGCTGAGCTTGATGATTTAGTTGCTTCTGAATGCTTATACTGTGGAGATATTATGATCAGGTAAATTTTTCTTTTTTTTCTTTCTTTTTTGTGGAGTAAGAGAGTAAAAGGTTGACCAAAGGTTATAGCTGTCACAGTGAACATTTTTACCATTCTTTTTTTTATATTTAAAAGTAGTGTGTTATGAATATATATGCTAGTAATAGGCTATATCTTTCTATTGATATAATTATCTTCAACATGAAGAGAATCCGGTAAAGAAAGTTAAATTAGTGTAAACAAACAAACAACTTCCCTGTAAACCAAATGATTTAAATCAGTGATTTAAAACTGATTTCTTTTTAAAAATCATTGATTTAAATCAAGTGTTAAAAAAAAAACATTTACTAAGTTGAGTTTGCATGTGGTTTGTGAGAGATGGCGATGAAAAACCTTATGCTAACTTAGAATTAGCCATCTTTAAATCCCCTCAACATATAAAGCAGAAGATTTAACACCCAATTGGATTTTGTTAAAGAAAATACTGAACTATTGAGCATTGAGTAGAAGTTCATAACTCATACACTTTCCTTTTGTAGAATTGTATTTGTAGGATGTTAATTGGACTGATGAAAAACTAGCTGTTGTAAAAGAATGCATGGATGATAAACAACCATACATATTTCAAACGCTCACAGTATTAACTTATCTAATATCTTGTTTTAACAACATATACATATTAGATTTAAAATGTAATATCAAATATCTATTCATTTTCTAAATTTTCACTATAATTTATTTAACTGTAAAATTTGTCTACATTTAAAAATATGGAATCTAGTTGTACTTTTCTCACTGTCAGTTTCAAGTTATGTTTCCTGGTTTGAAAAACAATCTTGATTTAAATTTAAAAAACGTGATTTATTTTCTTTTTGAAGAAATCATTTTCTCCTGAAAACATATGCATATATGTACATAGTAGAACCTTAATCCATCATCTTGTTTCATCAGTTCGATCACAAATGCTGTGTAAATAATATTAAATGAACCACTTAGATCATTTCTGAAACTTATCTATTGTAAAAAAAAAATGTTTGGACATCAGGGGAAAAAATGGTTATTTCAGCCTCTTGCCATTATGTTTGTATGCCTCAAATGATAAAGAGATTGCAACATGCGTGCATGAATCCCCCCCAAAAATAAATGGATTAGTTTCCATTTATTTTGTTCTGTCATTTCCTGGATAGGATTTTCTTTTCTTGTTGAGATTTTCTATATTTTCATAATAAATTTATTACTGTCATATCTATTCTGGGTCTGACAAGGTTGCCAGATGTTGTTAAACTTAGCCGTTATGGCTAGTTTTGGATGCTGCTGGCTAAAAGTATTTTTAATTAAAAGCCACAAACAATTCTGACTAATTTTAAATTCCTTTTCCATATTAAAATTTATTATTTTTTCTTCATTTCAAGATTTCAACCTAGATTTGCTTGCTTTGAGATTATATACATTTATTATGTTCAGTCGGCAGTTGAAATATTAGAAGATTGTAGCTCTAACTGGCAGTGTACACATGCATAATCATTAGGACCATTTAACTGCGACCTCATTGCTACCGTTCGCTCCATAATCTTGCATAGTTTTGTCTCGCAAACCAAGCAGATTCGATTTCGATTGTATAAATTTTTGTGAGTATGTATAGAAGATTTTTTTTAGTGTGTGCAAATATATAATATGTAATTGTTTTCCCTGCCTTATTAGTTTTGGTTAAATTATGGGTAAGTTGAAAGATCCCAAACTAGCAGGAAGTACAGTAAATTGTGGGAAGCCGAGCATCCATGGCTGATATTGAAAGATGATGCATGTTTCTATTTATCCAGTTTAAGAAAAACAATTTAACAGTGCATGAAAAAAGTGAAAAGCACAAAATAAGGATGGATTTTCATCTGATGGAGCTAGTAATGTCTACGGGATTAACAATGCTTTCAACACTTCGATATAAATATTTCCAAACATAATATTCATTCTATGTTCGTGTCACAGTTTGGCATTATGCTGTGAACATCCAAGTGAAAAACTACCATCGAACATCGACTTTCTATTATCAGAAATAACATGATGGTTCAATTTAAGTTCAATTAGAATTTAAAGAAATCTTTTCGTTACTCAATGATGGATGGCATCCATTTAGTGAAATTTGTCAAGTTCATGAAACACTAGATGGCTAGTAAAATGAAAATGCATCTTTTCAATTATATCTAAATGGGATTAACTAAAGTTGTATTTTAGTTGACTCATTGAGAAGGAAAGAATTATCATGCTAATAGATCATTGGTGAAATACTGTGGAATGAAAGAAATTTCTTATATTTAAGTTTCATGCTGCCTGTTATTAAGGAATTCGAAGAAGTAAATACTGAGTTTCAGGCAACAAATGCAGATCCTTCAAGACCTTCAAATTTAATATCGTACAATCCAGCATAAAATCACGGCAAAAGTATTTTGCACATAATTTGACTCTTTCATTGAAACTTACAAACTATATGATGAAGATAAAAAAAAAAAAAAATTGTGAAGGATATGATGTTTGAACTTTTTGATAGAGGCAAACAACAGAAGAGATTATTGGAAGGAAATAGTTTATTGAAAAGCCTTTCGTTCTTTAAGCCGTAACAAATATCGCGTCAAGTCAGACCACTTTTCAAAGATTGACCCAGTTCCTTTCACGAATTCATTATGAATGTAGATTATGAAAAAGTATTGTTTGTTGACTGAAAAGAGGAGTTCAATTTAAAAGGCATGCCTGGAAAATACCATCAGATCCAGGATTAGGCGCATTTGAAAATTCACTAGGAGAGAAGTGCTTCCGTGAAATTTCGGAAAGAATGTTAAATGCATTTTTACTCCCTGTGAGCAATGCTTTTGTTGAAAGAATATATTCTTTTGTTTTTAAGATTCAAAGCAAGCAAAGAAATAAGCTAAATGTACAATAAATTCCTTCTTGATTATAAAGGGACATTTAAATAGGAATCAAAGATTTTAAAGTGACAAACAAAATGCTCATTCGCTTTACAAGTAATTTTAATACGACTTGGGGACAAGCTTGCACTAGCAGGGACACATCAGTAGAGGACTCCAGGTTTCAAATTCTTGTTCAAATCCAACAAATTTTTGATATTTTGAGACAAATATTTTTTACAACGGAAAACAGCGCATGATTATCATTTCGTTCTATATTTTACTCTATTTTTAACAACTTTTATGCTAACTTATGTAAATAAATATATCTTTCAGTACAGCATCATTACTTACCTGCCGGAAACTTATGCAGCTTCTTGAGCTACAATGTTTCCCCCCATTTTACTCATGTTTTATAGATGACACAAAGGTGGACGTACAAATGTTTTTTTTTTTTATTCGTGAATAAAAAGTGCTTGGAAGTTGGATAGTACTATTTCTTCAAGAAAATGGCTAGTTTTGGCTAATGTGTGCGTCGCAACTGGCAAAAAGTTGTCTGGAAAATCTGGCAACCTTGGGGTCTCATATTTTAAGTTGTCCTCTATGCATCATTTTCTCGTATCTATTGTTTGAAATGAGTGGTCCATCAACAAACAATCGATCGAAGTTCTACTGTATATATGAAATATTTCCGATATAAACCTTGAATACCAAAATGGAGTACCTAATCCCATTTCCCATTTAGTTATGATAGTAACCTGAACATCCTATTGGTACAAACTGTTTTAACTATTTTATTTTTTTTTTCTTATTCATTAGGATTTTGCTTTCAACCTTTATCATATTCTTCTCGCTAAGTTCTGAAGTTAAAAAATTGCACGTTTTTTATGGCACAAATGAACATATAAATTACATGCAATTTTTTAAGTTTACTTGTGCATGAAGTACCTTTATTATTTTGAGTTCTGAATTGTTTACTTAGTTCTTAAGAAAACAATTCTTTGTTATTAAATTTTATTTAAAAAAAATTCTATAGGACATGTTGAAATTTTTCGTTTCTGTTGCCATTGGTATGATTGTACCTTAACCCTTTAGCTGACACATTGGGCCATGTTGATCCAGGTAGTTGTTTTTAAGCGGCCTATGTTTAGATAATTTCTGAAATCTTTGAATTTCATTAAGAAAGTGTTACACATTCTTACATTATATGCAAATTAAAACACAATGTTTTACCTTTTTTATACCCAATTTACTAAATTTTTAATTCGGGTCTATATGACCAGACGTGACGACTTGCGCGATCAGTAATAAAAAATTTCACACTAACAAAGCACAAATATGCCGAAACAAATAAGCATTAAAATGCAGACGTAGGTGCTTTCTTAGCGTGAAATTATTTTTATTACTGTTCACTTTGCACAAAGTTACTTATTTTCTACTCGTGTGATGTCTTGATAGGTGACAGCTCGAGGGTTAAGTTTGCTTTCACACTGGAGGCGGTAAAGAAAGAGAAACTCGTCTTTTCTCACCTATGCGAGCGCAAGGCATATTTTTGCCTTCAAAAATATGCTCTGCGGTTGCCCGGATGAGAAAGAACAAGTTTTTGTCTTCGTCGCCTTCGGTGAGAAAGCACCTTGAGTGGCGACACATTTAACTGGCGTTTAAGGAAAAAGCAAGAGAAAGTCACATTGCCACAATGGACAAAAAGTTAGCTATAATTATACATGTGTTGTTCATTTGCTGCAACAATATCATAACATGAAAAGTGATTTTTTAAGACATTTGCAGCAAATAATCAATATGTAGACAAGCAAAATACGTAATGTTCTTAAAATTTGTAAAATCCTGTAATCAAAGCATGAAAACCTTCCCCTTGGTGAAAGTAGTTTTCCAATATTAAAAGTACATTAGAATGTTTCTAACATTCAGTAATTACAACAGAGTTGAAAAACGTATATATTTATTTATTGTATCTGAAAATGTGTGTCACCACTGCACTTGTATTAAAAAAAAATCAATTTAGTTTTATATTTTTATCACAGACATTTCTTTGCATTGTTCCATTTATTTGTATGAAATATTAAAATTGCATGATTAGTTTTTTTGGAGGTTTTTCTTAACATTTTTTAAAATCTATTTTCTTTTAGGTCAATAGATGTCCCGTTCTTAAACATGTCGGAATATTCTGCCATATTGCAGAGTTGGGAGTGATGTTTTGCAATTTTGCATATTTCCTGCATATAAATGTATATAAAATGAGGACTGTGATGTTTAATATTTGAATAAATTATTTTGTTTGGAATGTTTCTATTTTTTTAATTACAAATATCAGTGTATTGGAAGTTTTATCAGTGTATAAGTATATTAATGAAAAAAAAAAAACTTATGTAAGTAATTTTGATTAAAAATTGGCTTTTGTTCTGTATGAACTGAAAAGAATGTTTTACACGTGAGTTATTACTAGATTATATTCAAAATTAGGAAAAAAAAAACATTTGAATGAGAGAATTTTTACATATGAGACACGCAGAAGCAAAGGTATGCAACAAAATTGGAAATTTGGGATGATTGGTGCAAATGATAGAGAAAGCACCATTCTATATTGAGACAAGAAATGTTAGTGATAGCTGTAACAGATGCTGCGTTTTTTGGTATCTTACAACCCTTTGCTTCTCACTGCCTCATATTATTCTCCAAACCCTAAATGACAAATCTAAAGGGATTAAAATAGTCATAGTCATTAAATGTGCAATATTTTACAATGAAACATAAAAGTTCATTGTTTTGTTTAACAATATTCATCAGATGAACGAAATTAGGAAAATAATACAACAAAATATTTATAAACTCTGTATTTCTTTTAAATACAGTGCTACAATTTTGTTAATCATTCTTGATTTACTATTTGCATGTTACACCACTTCAAAGTTTTTGAAAGCATGTATGAAGTAACCCCCCCCCCCCCCTCCAATACGAAGAAGTTATAAGGTTAATACAATAAAACCTCTCAATAAGGGACACTAAGAAGACTGGAAATTTTGTCCCTTAAATAGAGGTGTCCTTTCCTCCAGATGTTCATAAATTGATGCATACATACACATATAGTGAATTAACTTCGTTTAAGTTTTTAATAATGAACATGTGTAACCATTTAAGCTTAAATACTGAAAATGTCTCACGCATGCAAAATAGAAGTCGAAATTATTGAAATTTAAAATGTTTTCATTGTAAAACAAAGTTTTAGCATAAATGGCATATTGGCAAAGTTTTGTAACTTACAGAAATTGAAGTAATTTATTAGATGGGTTTGCTTTAAAGTACGTAGTTTAGGCAATACAGTATAAGTTACGTTTAGTGTACTTTTTCCTATTCTCGCATAAAAAACCCTGTTGGTAGCCGGATACTGTCTGTCAGTGTTGAAAACTCTTATTCCATAGTACCAAAGAGGGAAAAGCCTTTACAAGTAGGTTTTGGCATACACTTTAAAATACACTTGCTTCTTTGTTCATGTTTCCAGTTAGTACTCATACCAACTTTCAGAAGTTAATTTTTAGAAAAAAACGAACTTCTTCTTCCAGTAAATTTTTTATATTTATATAACGAATTTTGCAAATGTTTCTTTGTGAATGTCCCTTATTCAGAGGTAACTACAAATTACATTCAGAGTAGATCAGAGGGTTATCTCAGAGTAACAACATTGCAGTCCCCATTCAAAGGGCCTGGGACCAGAAAAAGTGTCCCTTAACCCAGTAATGCCTACCGTCCCTTTTTTAGTGACAGTCTTGAACAGTACGTCTGAAGCACCCGAAAATAAACATTTCAACAAAAAATTGTTTTAATGTATTCCTAACCTTAAAATAACTGGATAGGAATTAAATTAAAACAATTTTTTGTTGAAATTTTTATTTTTGGACGCTTCAGACGTACTTGTCAGACTGTCCCTAAAAAAAGCGTCACGCATTAATGGGTTAATTAGAGGTGCCCCTTTAAGGAGGTGCCACTGTAATAATAATAAAAAAACAATAGAATTGCAAAAACATTAAAAGGCA
Organism: Octonoba sinensis; assembly: GCA_038502835.1. Lineage (NCBI taxonomy): Eukaryota > Metazoa > Arthropoda > Arachnida > Araneae > Uloboridae > Octonoba > Octonoba sinensis. The sequence continues at coordinate 81,526,095 of CM076605.1, read as the reverse complement.
TGCTTGACAATTAACTTTTCCACATAACCAGTCTGTTAAGGCATTTTCTTGATCCACGGCCTAACTTGTTTAATTTGACTGGGAGAAATAATCTGCCTGCTCATTAGCTGTTTTTAAATATTCTGAATAGAAACAGGGTAAAGCTAAGCGTTCCTTAAAATTCGGAAAAAGAGAACCTTATTCAGTCGGAGACATCTGTAAGATGAACCTAGAACAAGGTTCTCATCAGTAATATGAAAATGAAAATCAGTTCGATGACTTGGTACAAGGTTTCTATAAAATGGGTTTAAAAAGTTCCTGTTTTCAGATAAATGCCAAAATTGATTTGATGAGTATGTGGAAAGCTCTCTGCAAGTATGTCTCTTAATCCCTTTTTAAACGACTTGACAAAGGAAAAAGAGGACATTCGTATTGCAGGGGCGATTGTATTCCTCGTGTACCCCGGAAATCCTGGTTTTTCAAATCCTCCTTCTGTGTTTTAAAAATCGGAGTTTTTAGTCTTCAAATTTAAAAAATTTAGTGGATAGGAACAAAAATACGCCGAAAAGCGATAAACATCCCCTTTGTCGCAACCTTTTACGCAGCTAGGGTTGTAACGGCGTAAACCATGTTTCGAACACGAACAATACCACGTCCCACGTGCTTTCGTTGTTGCTGATAACTGAGCGTTGGCACCATTTTGGATTTTTTTTTTTGGCCCCAAACCCCGGGGTTGGCGATGTTTACATTCCTGATGCAAACATCGCCAAAAGCGGTAATTTTTTTCCGGACCTTATTTTTATTTTAAAAAGAACGATAAAAAAAATTGGAGGTTTTTTTTTTATTTAGTTATTTTTCCGATAATCATCGCAAAAGTTGAGCTCATTTTGAGAATTTCATTTTTTTGCGTAAAAACTCATTTTTATGTCCTTTTCCTGAAATCGGCGCTAGACTTCAAGTTATTTTCTCAACTTTTATTTTAAAAGTTGCAGATATTTGACAAATAAATGAAAAAAAATAATAACTCTAAATAGAAAAAGTATATCACTGCAAAAATTTGGCAAAAAATATATAGTCATGGTAAATTCCTATTCATTATCAAGGGTGGTAGAGTTCCGTAAAATTCGGAAGTTTTTTTGCCGAAGTTCCGGAAATTTTATTTTGCTCCTTGACCCTAAATTTTCCGCACTTTTTTTTTTTTTGCTTTAAATTGCAGCAATAGATATTTCTTAATTGATTTATGCAAATCTTTAAAATATCGTAGGCCTAATTTCCACGTGTAAGCAAGAAAACGTATGCGTTGTTTTCTTTGCGCAATCTAACTGCATCCTGTACAAGAATCGTATTTTTTCCATTTTGACTATTTTTTAAATTTAATTATGATGTAAGTAAATAAAATTCTTTTTTACTTTTATCAATATCTTACCGTATATACTTGCGTGTAATTCGATTCACATGTAAGCAGATCCCCAACTATCAGACAAATAAATAGAAACCCGCGTGTAAATCGACCTTTCAGAGAAAAATCGGGAACGTTTTTCCGCGAATTTTTTTTTGACATATATGTTTTAAAAAGAAGGGGAATGAATTGGTAATTACGATTGGAAATGTGTAGCTTGATGTGGAGTTTCATTTTTGCGATCGCGATTTTCGTAAAGGGTTCGTGTTTGCTGTTAGACTTAATTGTTGCTTTTGTTCTGAATCAATAAAAAAGGGCTTTTGGGTTTTATTTCTTTCAGTCTTATTTCATTTATTTTTTTTAAACAAGTTCTAGTTTCAACTCGATCAACTACACAAAATTTGCGAATCTGACAGTCGGCGTTTTCTGCATTGTTTTTGCATAGTTAGGTGATAATAGATGAATGAAGCAAAGGTCTGCAACAGGATTAAAACGAAAAATCATGCAAGGTTTTGAAGTAGCAAAAGCCAAACTGGCAGCAATAAATAATAAACTGGTATATGTAAAAGGAGTAAATTAAACGCAATAAATAATTTTGATAATGTTTTCTTCGTCATTTTGATTATTTTTTGGAGGAAATTGTATTATTTCTTTTAATAATCCACACAGTTTATTCAAATATAGTATACCCTTTTTGTACCATTTTCCTGTTGTCCTAAGTTTCATACATTTTCCATTGCGACACCTGTTCAAATAAGTACTTTTTGCTACTTCTGTCTGAATCAAGTAGTTTTCATAAATTTCAACTAGAGAAATTACATTCGTCTTATATGACAGAAAATACAGTTCCTATGAAAAAAATTCAAGGTTCAGGAAATTGTTTTGAAAGTTCAGGAAATGAAAATCCTTACTACTACCACCCCTGCATGTTTTACTATAAATTGCAATTTATTTTCAAAAAATAAATAGATTAAATTTTTTTTATTAGTTAAAAGTAGGTAAGTAAAATATTAATTTTAATTTCAAAAGTTATTTTAGACATGCCGGTGTAACGATATGTGTATAAAAGGTGTCGTATAATTTATGGTGCATAAAAAGTGATACGGACTTTTTGCATAAAAATTTTTCAGGGTTTTTTACTTCGTGTCATATTGTATGTATGTCGTGTTTGTTTGTTTGTTCACTCATATTTCTCACCGGATGAACTTTTTTAATCGATCGAGGGTGGTTTTCCATAGGTCTCGTACTTTTATTTGATCATATTCGATAATTAGATAAAAGTTATAGGCAGAAATGTGATTATTTTTTTGTTTTTTCATTCATAAGTTTTTACTAAATGAATCGATTTTGACGAGTTTTTTTTCTTTTATCGATAGGGGATCGTCTGACTCAAATATCACACATCAATGACTATTTTTTTTTTTTTTTTTTTTAAGAAAAAACGTTATGGGTGAAAAATAAGTACATATTTTTTTATTTTAATTGGAAAGGCTTGGCTTGAAAGGCTTTGTTGGGAAAATTATTAATAAACACGAAACTCATTGTTAAAAAAAAAAAAAAAAGATTTCATTGCCATTAAGCTGTAATATTAAAAGCAATTATGAGTTTGACTGAAAGCTTCTCTGAAGAAAAAATTAAATCCAATCAGTTTGTTTGCTCTAGTGACCTTATAAAATCGATTTCAAAATGGAATTTATGATACAAACGGTTAATTTTTTGTGCCGTTTCTTCAAAGGAGGTTTCCCCTTTGATATGGTTGTCTTACAAATGGAGTATTTATATAAAAAATGTATTTACACTAAAAAGAATAAAATAATTTTTGAAAAAAATAGAACCGGTTTCAAATCATAAATTGCCCTAAAAAGTGAAAAATAAATTCTTTAAACAACATCGACACGACTTTTAAACATGATTTTTGAAGTCGGGGCAAAATTATAACAGTCTAATTATCATTACACCACGAGTTATTTTACACTGAAACTGTTGAGAACTCTAATCCATTTATATTTGTAACTGATTCGTGGTTACAAAAGTAATCATGAATCAAAATCCATCATAATTTTGCCGACTTCAAAAATTATGTTTAAAAGTTGTATCGATGTTGTTTAAACTTAAAGAATAATTTTATTTTTCACTTTTTAGTGCAATTTATAATTTGATGTCAGTTCTATTTTTTTTTTTTTTTTTTTAATATTTTATTATCTATTTATAAATGTTTTTTTTTTTTTTTTTTAAAATTTTTGCAGTAACTTTCTTCCATATATTCTTAGTAATATTTTAATACCGAGTTATGACTTCAAAGATCAAATCCGATTTTAACTGGAAGAACAGTTACATTTTTCGACAATTTCTCAGATTTTTATGTTGTGCAATTTCTACAGAACTCCCCACGCAGCACTAAATGCACGCATTCAAGTCTTAAACAATGACAATGAGAACAAAATATTTTAGATAAAAGTGCTCTTGTAGTAATGATACAAAAAGTGAATGTAATTATTGCTTTATATAACATAAGCTAGTTATAATGTAAGATTATTTAATGTACTTGTTCATTAAATACATTTTTGTACATTTTTCTTTACTAATGAATATAATGTCTGTGCTTTTCAACTTCCCTGCAAACACATACAATAAGAAAAGATCATGGCAATTTTCTGAAAGAATATACCTTTCTCATTCTGAACTTTTCTTCGTGGAAAGTAATCCTAACACGAATGAAATCGTCGAACTTATCCTTGAGCAGTACTTAAAGTAGAGTCTTTGCTGTGAAAATCATCATAGCTGAATATTTAACTTCATCTGTTAAACAGAGATGTTTCTGCTTTGCTTTTATATGGATCTTTCTCTGAAGAATATTGTTCGGAATCACTTAAGGAAGCCTTCCTCTGAAATGACGAGAAAGCCTGATACCTCGGAAGTTTGCTCGGTGGAGTCAAGTTCAAGTTGCTAATTGAACTTTTTGTATTCGCTAAGGGTTCATCTATTACTAACGGTTTAGTAACTTGGTATGAACTCGGATTGCTGTACAAGTCGGAAGTACTGGAGGAGTACTTTTTATTAGAGGTATTGGAGAAACTGTCGCTGTTACCGAACAACGTATTTTTTGTTGGAGCACCATCTGGAGCTTTGAGCTTACTAAAAGAACTAAAGCTGCCAGTTCTACTCCTCGGAGGCATTCCTACAGTTTTGTCAGTCGGCGTTGGCGTATTCAACTTCCACCCTGATCCGAAGGGGGTCATCGTTCCACTCTGAACGGGTGGACTAGTGTCACCAATTCGAAGTACTTCTTTGCTCTTGTTGCTGGACTCAGCTGATTTTGCTTGAGATGGAAATTGTTTCGAAGCTGAGGCATCAAATGTCTTGGTTTGTGTAGAGTATTGCCTCGGTGTTGTCAGAGAACTTCTTCTACTGTTTGGTAGATTTTGATGACTGGCAGGTTTACTTACAGGAGTTGCAGGTTTCGTTGCCGATAAAGTGCTTTTTTTAGTGGACGAGATCGAGCTGCGATTGGTGCTGGTAGGCTTTTCTGGCGTAATTTGGTCAGAACTCAGTCTTCGAAATCCTGCATATGAAGGCAATGGCCTGTGAATTGCCTAAAAATTAAAAATCGATGTAATAATGCAAGATATAGATTTTTATCAGCATAATTTATGTTTTAATAATAATTTTTAAAATATGAAAAATTTATTGATAAATACTAATAAATTTACATAATTAAAAAGTCAATATGGATAAGTATTATTTAAATCAGGGATGGTGAATCTTTTTGAGAGGTGAGTCAAATTTTGTTCCTATTTTTTTAGTACTAGCTCATGGGTCGCTAATGCGCATTTGCACCAAAGTTTTTAAAAAATTTTAACTGAGTATTTTTAAAACTAAATATCATAAAAATCCAAATGGCTTAACCCTACACTGCGCCGTGTTGTTTTTAAACAACACCTCCATGTTTCGTTCACTAAGCTTTTATTTTGCAATATTTTTAACATGTGGCGCATTCTTTCGTTTCATTTTGTATATGTGATCATATTAGCTAATATAGTTTCCCCTATATCTTGTAAACTCAACTCAAGGTACATCTTTTTTCACAAAATCGTAAAAAACAGTAACTTCTTAATTTTTGTTTCTACAAATTTTAAGCAACAATTTTATTTTAAAAAATAGCCTCTAATTGCTTACAGTCTTAAAATAAAATAAATATAAGTTGCCCGAAAAATTCCGGGAAAAATATATATTAAAGTGCCTTTTTTACTTGTTGTTTTAAAACAACACCGCGCATTCTGGGGCAATTTTTATTCTCCTGCATTATTCGCAATATAAACAAGAACAGGTGTCACAGGTTGTTCTATTTCACTTTATTTAGTATCTTTTAGAAGATTATTATTAAATATTTCACAAATTAGCTTAAAGTGGTCGATTAAATTATTATTTAGGAATTTTGTTTAAAATCAATTCACGCTCAACCAAAGAAGATGCGAACATTATCGCATATACCCCCTACAGATGTTAGGTTTCTTGTTTAAAATCTTTTAGTGAAATTATTATTACACTTTATTGGTAATCAAAGTAAAAATTTGCACATGTAACTAATAATTATTAGTTACATCTGCAAATTTTTACTTTAATAAATGTTATAAATAATAATAAATAAATTATTTTAATAAATTTTAATATTTTAGTGCTATTTTATGATTATAATGCACGTCTATTTATTATTGATTTGGTTTTATTTGTTAAAATAATTATATAAAAAAATTATTATTGTTACCCCTAAATGCGCAGTGTTGTTTTTAAACAACATGTCAATTTTTCTCGAATTCTACTTTTCCGAATTAAATAAGAATTTTTTTTAGCATTTTTCCCACTTATAACCAGCACAAACAAACATAAAAAAAAATATTTTACAAAGGAAAAAAAAAAAGCGCAGTGTAGGGTTAATTGGTAAAAATGGGCGTGGTTTTACAATTAATTTTTTTTAGTGGGGTTAAAAATTCGTATATGTTCGAATGAACAAGGGGTAACGAACATTGCATAGTAATATATATTATGAAATATTTTTTATCAGTACAGTACGGCCCCGCTTATCCGAACCCCGATTAACCGAGGTACATTAGTCCTTTTAAAAAAGCTCCTTTGGCGAGGGATTTTTTTTTTTTTTTTGTTTGTTTGTTTTTGAGCGGCCTGATGGCGCTGCCACTGACTGGCGTCAGTCATCTATTGGCGCCTCTGACTAAATAATGATGTCTGCGTTCTCAGTCAGCGGAGGATATGGCGTCAGTTGTTTTTTTTTTTTTTTTCATTTTGCGAGTGTTACTGTGCGTTTACGGTTTGTTAATTTTCGTTTGTACTGTACTGTATAGGTTATGTCATGAGTTCTAAGAGCAAACGAACTGTTGTATCTTTGGAGATTAAATTGCAAGCTATCAACAGACTCGATAAAGGAGAGACAATTAAAAAAGTGGCTTCAGATTTAGGTGTGGGAGAAGTCACCGTAGGAGCCTGGCGAAGAAAACGGGATGAAATCGAAAAATGGTGTTCGCAAAAAGACAACGAGAGTAATGGAAAACGCAAAACTATGAAAATAGTTCAGTTTGAAAAAACTTCAACTGCATTGTTTATGTGGTTTACACAGCTTCGAAGCAAAGGAAGTCCAGTGAGTGGGCCTATGTTACAGGAAAAGGCTGTTGAACTACACGAACAGTTTAAAGACGGAGAAGAATTTACAGCAAGCAAAGGGTGGCTTCATCGCTGGAAAACAAGGTATGGAATCAGGGAGCTAAACATTTCTGGTGAAAAGTTATCGTCTAATCATGCTATCGTACTACAGTTCAAGGAGGAATTTCAAGCTCTGATAAAAGATGGAGATTTTTCACCTCAACAGATTTTTAACTGTGATGAAACGGGGTTGAACTACCGTATGCTTCCTACAAAGACACTTGCTTCTAAAAAAGAGGCTTCCGCTCCTGGTTTTAAGCGGTCAAAAGATAGGGTTACACTCATGGCTTGTTCTAATGCGAGCGGGGATTGTAAATTAAAATTATTGATGATAGGAAAATCTGTTAAGCCCCGTGCTTTCAAAAATATGTCAATACCTAGCCTTCCTGTGCTGTACAAAAGTCAGAAAAATGCATGGATGGACGCTAAAATTTTTAAAGACTGGTTTTTCACTGACTTTGTGCCACAAGTGGAAAAGTTTTTAAAGCAAAACAACCTGCCTCGAAAAGCAGTTTTAGTAATGGACAACTGCCCTGCTCATCCTGATACAGACGAAATGGTTTCAGGTGATATTAAGACCATGTTTTTACCCCCAAACGTCACACCTCTTCTCCAGCCCATGGACCAAGGTGTGTTGGAAAACTTGAAGCGTAACTACAAACGTAAACTTTTAGAAAACCTCATAAGTGCAATTGATGAAGGAAACGACGTCGTACAGACCCTTAAAAAAATCACTTTGAAAGATTTTGTTTACATGTCAGCTGAAGCTTGGACCAAGGTGAAAAGTTCTACTCTTCAGAAGTCGTGGAGGAAGTTGTTAAATGTCAAGGAAAAAAATCAAGAAACTTTGCCCGTAGAGCATGACGACGACGACTACCTCAACCTTGCACTGCTAGCCCAAAGATTGGCAAATGAAACAATCACGGAAAACGATATAGCCGAGTGGATCAACGCCGACGAACGAATAGAAGTGACCGATGAGATGATAGTAGAGGCAGCCAATGTAGAGGCTGAAGAAAATGAAAGTGAAAGTGACGATGGAAACATTGAAATGGACAATGAGAAAATCAACCACAGTGAAGGATGCAAAGCGATAGAAAAGGTAATCCAGTACCTAGAACAACAGACCTTCTACTGCTACGATGATTGCGTGAAACAGCGGCAAAAAAGCGAGCGAGTTCCATTAAACAGAAAACACTTATGGATTACTTCAAGAAATAATGAAATAACGATTTTTAACTGGAACATGTAATCTACGTATGTATGTACAATTACATATTTGTATGTAAGTAACGTCCTTTTTTCAATTTATAATGTGTGCCGTAAATGCTTTCTTTTCCTGTCTTAGACGATATTTTCATTCATTTCATTAGTTTACCCAAGTTTCCCTCTCGATTTGGACAGAGTCCGTGTTATCCGAGTTTTCTATTATCCGAGGTACCCTCGGTCCACATTACCTCGGATAATCGGGGCCCTACTGTATATACATGTATAAAAAAATCGATTATAAAGTATTTAATGAGAAATCTTTTGCTGTTTATTTTCAGATACTTTTTTAATACTAGCTTCAAATTTCGTATTTAACGCAGTGATTCGCAACCTTTCTTGCCTTGCAACCCTTCTAAGTTCCGAAAAAAAGTGGCGAACCCCTTCTTTGATTGCAAGTAATGGGTAACACACAAAATTGTAAAAATTGCTAGCCTCTTTATTTTTTAAATTGCACAGTACTTCAGAAAACGAAATGAAAATATAATTGCAAAATATCCAAGTTAAAATAAAAACTAAAATTACTTTTTGTTTATTTGTTCTTTTTGACTTATTTATAGCGCAGTAAACATACGCATTCGTGCGGAAAAAAAAACATCTTTATCGCACTATCAGGAAAATAATTTTTAAAGTTGTGGAATAACATGAGAAATATACGAGCTGCAAAATTTTGAATCAATCAATAAATATCGTTCGATTACACTTTCTGATTGAAATGAACAAAATTCGCAAAAAATGGAATAAAGTTCTATTAAGTGTGAGAAATTAGCCGAAAATTATGTAAAAACTTAGATTTCAGTAAAATTTTTTTTTTGCTCTTTCTTTGCTTTAGCGAAGAAAAGGTGGGAAATGATAGGAGAAACATACGTTCAAAATTCAAAAAAAAAAAAAAAATTATCGAGTATCGTTCGATACTGTTTTGAGATTCAAATTTCGAAATAAAGTAGCAGTAGAAACGAGTGTATTTCAAATTTCGTACGCTCGCTTCCTCATGCCTCTCCACAACTTTTTCGCATCATCAGGAAAACAATTTATTTTAAAAAATAATTTTACACTCCGTCGTAATACGTATGTAAAGTTATTACTTCACTTTTCTTTAGCGTTAGCAATTACAAATTCCGCCATTGCAATATTATTTTCGCGAACGCTCTTCGACACCAAGCGAACCCTTAGGGGTTTACGAACCACCGGTTGGGAAATGCTGGTTTAACGCATTTCGCAAAAGGAAATAAAAGTAAAAAGAAATCTTATTTTTCTTCTTTGCAAAAAAATAAATCATCAGCTACGGATAATAAAAGTTTGAATGGTAAACAAAGTTTTCGTTGCGGTAATATTTCTCATCTGCCAATAAATGCCCTTTCAAGAACTTAGTATGCAGGAAATGTACGAAGACCGGTCATCTGGCTCGTGTTTGCTGTAGAGGTAAAGATTTTAATACTGTGCCTCAATCTGTAAATATTTTCATTCAAAATTTAAAATGAATAACTTTAAGAATTTTAATTCTAATAAAAAGCAAGAAATGAAATTTTTGAAATGTTCAGGCTCCGAAAACGATTCTTCTAATGAACATGAAAATAAAAGTACTCCTTATTTAAATGCGATTCACATTTCCTTGCCTGAATGATCCCATCGTCCTGACAGAATGATGATAAATTGTAAAATTATGGTGTACACGTGAAGTTTGAGTTCGATACAACGGCAGCGGTGACGTCAATTTCAATTGACAAATTCGGAGAATTATTGCCGGAAAAAGAAATTTTTAACACCACCTTGTAATTAAAAACCTATATTGGTGAAATTATTCGTCCAATTGGGGGATTTTCCACCGTCGAAATAGAGTGCGAAAATCGAACTTTTTGGGGAAACATACGTTATCCGGTACTGAAGATGCAGTTTTTGGACGTGAATGGATACAGTTTTCAAAATTAAAATGGAACCTTTCGTACAGGACATTAAGAATATGTCAACAGAAGATGAAATTAAAAATTTATGTGAAGAATATTTTATCATTGTTTCTACGTAGAAACGGTAAAATTCCAGAACCCTGGCAAATTAGTTCTGAAAAACAATACAAAGCCTGTATTTAAGAACCATTCCTTTTGCTATCAAAGACCGTGTACTAGAAGAAATAGATCGTCTGGAGCCAGAAGGAATACTTACGAAGTAGACTTACAATCAGTGGGTACTTTAGTTTCTGTGGTGAAAAGAGATGCAGCTATACCACGGACGCGCTAGAGCACATCAAATACGCAAAAATCGGAGATTGGGATGCGAAAAAAAAATTACTACTTTGTGACTTTCATCGCAGAGAAAAAATAATCGAGTGAAATACATAAAAAACCGATACGCAAAAATATTTTTTGCGCATCTTTGAACCGCATTTTTCTTTCAGCTTTTTGATATGAAGAGAGAGTGGGGAAACGAGGCCAGGTCCTATTCTTGCCCGTTTCCTTCCCTGTACTTCTCCGTTGCCGCGGCATAGGTAGGGGAAACTGGTGTATCTGAACAGAACTGACTTCTACTGAACAATTCGTAGATTCAATGCCCACAGATTTCAACAAGTTCGGAAATATGCGTTTTTTTTTTTACATCTGGTATGAAAAGGTTTCGTTTTCGCGATTGCCAATTTCCGTCAAGGGTTCTTTTTCGCGATTATGATTTTTGCTTAGCTTTCATTTTGAATTTAATGATCAATAAACTTTTCCTATTTAATTTTTAATAGCCTTATTGCATTCACAATTAAAAGAACGAGTGCTTCTGTCCATGAAATCGATATTGCGGAAAATTCGCGAGTCTGGCATTCGGCCCAAAATAAAGCATTTGATTATTTGGTTTTGATTCTTGGTCGAATTGTTATTGTATCAATTGCTAACTGCATTGGAAAACATTTCTTGTCATAAAAGGTTTATTTTTCATTTATATCTCAGGAGTGGTAGAGTTCCGCAATAGCGAAAATTTCTTTTGCTCGATCGCCCTAATTTTCTTTTCTCAATTTGGTTTTTCCCTTTCAATTGCAGCAATATGCAAATGCATTTCTTTGGTAATTGCAGCAATACTTTGAAAATTACGCATGCCCAATTAATTTCCATGTGCAAGCAATGCAACGCATATGTTTCTTACTTTGCGTGATCTTTCTGCATCCTTTACGGGAATCTTATTTTTTTTTTTCATTTCAATTATTTTTTAGGTTTAATTAAGAAGTAAACAAATAAAATATCTTATTTTTATCAAAATCTTACCGTATATACTTGCGTATATGTCGATTCGCATGTAAGCCGAACCCCCAACTTTCAGACAAATAAAAGGACTCCCTGGTGTAAGTCGACCTCACTATTTTTAGAAAAATCGGGAACGATTTTGCCGTCATTTTAGGCATGCCGCCGATTTTAGACATAAATGATTTTAAAGGGAGGAATGAAATGTAATTGCAATTAGAAATATGTAGTTTCATTTTTGCGATCGCGATTTTTTGAAAAAGGTTCGTTTTTGCAATTATTTTTGTTAATTGTTGCTTTTATTTTTAAATTATAAAAATAAGTTTTTGCGCTTCAATTTCTTGAGTATTGTTTGATCCATTTTTTTAGAAAGAAGCTCTTAATTTCCACTCAATCAATTAAGCAAAATTCGCGAATCCAAATTTCTGAGTTTTCTACTTTTTTTGCATAATAAACTGCAGTGTGCAAAAGAGGTAAATTAAACGCATGTAAATAATTTTAATACCGTTTCTTTATCATTCTGAAGATTATTTAGATGTTATTGTATTATTTCTTATACTATTTTAATAAAATGTGTGGATTATTAAAAGATTTTTAAAACCATTTTACTGTGTCCTATCTTTTACACATTTTACATTGCAACACCTGTTAAAACAAGTACTTTTATCCATTTTTGTCTGATCCCAAGTATTTTTCATGAAGTACAACCTAATAAATCACATTTGTCTTATATGCCTGAAAATACAGTACCTTAGTACCTATTAAAAGGAATGAAGGTTTAGGAATTTTTTTGAAAGTTCATGAAATGCAAATCCTTACTGCTACCACCTGTTAAATCTTAATCTATCACCTGTCCTGTTAAATCTTTAAAACTGTGATATGCTATTTTAGGATAGGGACCCGCTTTTTGAAAAAAGGGACCCGTAAATTTGGAGGGGACCCGCAGTTTTTGAAGTCTAGCGACGTCACTAAGTCTTTTTAACCTACCGGGGACTGTACAGCGTGATTGTCTAAAATAAAGCCTATATATGAACGATCGGACGTTCTTGGAACCATTAGAGAACAGACAATTTCCGGACATTAGCTCTTTCCTGGGATGTTGTTTGTACATCGCAGGATAGGAAAGAATGTCCTAGGGACGGCCTGTTTTTTTTTCAAAGAAGTCCTGAAATGATGTCATTTGGATATCCTAGGGACCTCACTGGAATGTCTTTAGGACGTTTTGGATATGTGGTCCTCTTAACGTCATGGGGACTGTACAGCGTGCTTGTCCAAAATATAGCCTAAACATAAACGATCGGAAGTCCTTAGGACCAATTGAGGAAAGACAATTCGCGGACATTAGTTCTTCCCTGCGGAGTGATGTGGGTTTTCCGGAAAATTTTCCAGTCGATAAATTGTGAAGATTTTACATCTTTAAATTCTTATGTACTATATCAGTGGTTCCAACCTATGTGTCGCTCCCCAAATGGGGTCGTGAGGCATTCCTTATGGGGTCGTGACATTATTTCAATATTGACATTCACAATACTCTCAAGTTTTAAAATTATTCCAAAACTTTTAGCACTGACAATCGACTCTTAAACAGCAGCATCACTCAGATTCTATAACATACAGAGTTTAGATCACTCTCAGATGCAGAGGAGATAGACAGATCTCAGTCAGAATGGCAACTAGTCAACGAACCTGTTTCAATATCAATGTGTTGCTCTAGTTCATTTTGCTCGCATTTTGAACATATCACTATATTGCTTATGAAATGTAGATTTTTAGAAACAGATACAAGTTTATCTGTGCGTTCATTTGTTAACCAGATCAACTTTTTTGTCTTTATGTTGCTGAATGCCTTCCAGTTGCGCTCGCAGGAAGCAGCTGTTGGGGGAATATTTAAAATTCTTGCAGGCCACCCTAGATAATTCCCTTGTACTGCAATAGCCTTTTCATCAAGTTGTTGGAGATACATTGGTTGCAGCTTTCCATAGGGATATCTTTGTTCCAAATCTTTTGTTTTTCACGATATTCTGCTATATCTGCCTTTATTGTAGCCTCATTTGTACCAGGGGTGCTTTTAGAAACTTCAATTGTGGTTTCCATTGCCGATATTAATTCATCTTCTGACAGACTTTGTCCACAGTACCGTGGGTCAAGAAGATTTGCTGCTAAATGTACTAGGTGGAAACAAAAATTTTACCTGTTAGTTAAAAAGCCTTCAAGAATTTTTTTTTTCTTCTTTGGTAAGTGGTAAAAAAGACATTCTGAAACCCTTGTCCCATCTCCTTCAAACCAGGGTTGTCAGATTTGCTGCCCGGGTAGCTACCCATTTTCCCCTCTGGGCTGAGTTTTTTACCTTAAAAACCCGCGGGTTTTTTGGGGAAAATGGGTTTTTAAAAAATCTAAAAACAAATAATCCCTTGCGCAATATTTCTTTTTGATGAAAATTCTACAAGTGTCAATACTGTTCAATAATTAATTTATTGTTTTTAATTTCCATAACTATGAATTAGATATACAAAGAAAAAAATTCAAAATTACGTCATAATAAAAAAGAAATGACAATTACAAGATAGTTGAGGAAAATAGCTTACACAATTAGAAAGCAAAAATTTATCTTTTTTATTAACATAAAAGTTTGGAAAAGTTAAGCTTTAGTGACATAATAAAAGGATTCATTTTTTACGAAAAAAAAACACTTAAAGATATATCTTATATAAAAATCTATAAATTTACGCTTTCTGTACTTTTCAGACAAAAGCAGTTTTGGTTTAGATTTGAAGAAGTTGAAGCTTTAGTTACATTTAAAAAAATGAAAAATGAAAAAAGCACTTCAAGACATCATATATTTTATATGAAAATATATAAATTTACATTCTTGCTAAAACTTCTGCTATGTATTCCCCAGTATGACGAGAAGTTTTTGTGTGTACTACTTTTAAAAATATGGGATTAGGTGTCGTGAACATAATGTTCATCAGTGTGTTGCCTTGGATGTCCTCTATTTTTCGGGGAAATACCCTTTTCATATTTAAAAATTTAGGCTTTTGGTATTAAGTGCAGGATGCTTATAATTAAAGCTAACCTGTTATGGCCGACGTAAATCTCGTTCTAACAGTGAAAGGATACTGCTCACACGATGCGAAGAGCGCTATTCTAGTAAGCTGCCTTTTTTGCTATCGTGATTTTTTCAGTTTTCAGCTCCCACGCGGTTTATTTAAATTTTACTTTTTGTATGTACTCTATTTTTTTCTTCTTTTTCTTTTCAGCAATAACCTGGACCGCATAGCATTGGATGATTTTTAAGCGAGATGTCAAACTTTTAACACTACAATTCAAGCTTGTGCGCCTTCATCTAAGACAATTTTCCAATGGAGGCAATTCACCGATAGAGGGACTCATGAGCGACCATCGTTGTCACGTGATATCCGCTCTTTGTTTACTAAGATTTTCAAGTGAGTTCTACGTGGAGTTCACAAGGCAAAATGAGTTATCTTAAAATTAATTAAACTATTATCACAGTTTTTTCTGATTATAACTCAGTATTTAAATTTAATTTATTCATTATGAAAGAAATTTATTTCGGCCTAGTTTTTAATTAGATTTGTCGAACTCGAAGTACGGCTTCCTTCGTTTACATTGCTTTAATCGCTGCCACGTGACCAATGACGTTGCTTGAATTGCCTCCATTGGATCTTAACCTAAGAACGTCGTTCTGTTCTTCAGTTACGACATTCAAGAACAACAAAAAGTTCCAATGGATATGCAAAGAAGTAAGCCCAGTTTATCTTCCCACAAAGGCGCTAACAATTTTGTCAAATGTTGAACTCGCCAAATTTCATTTAATGTCATCTTTCAAATAGGAGAAGTAGATGTTATAACTTTCCTTGCAAAATTCCCATTATTGTTATATTTACTCCAAGTTGATTTTTTTTAATAAGAATCCTGCCAGAATAAAGAATCCATTGCCGCAAAGTTCTTGTTTTTTAAAGAGAGTTTTCCTCAAGGCCATTATATATACGAGAAGATCTACTACAAAAACTATAGCCAGGCTAAGAACCAACCATCACAGAGGCATGAAGATCGACAGAAGAGAGATGGCAGGAGAGTCTACAGGAACTGCGACCGCTGCCCAGATACGCAACTAACACCACGCCACATCTTTGAGTGTCCAGCAATAAGTGCTAATCTGCAAGAAATTGAAGTCTTGCCGTCATTGATAGACCTGTATGACGATACTATCAAGAAAATAGCAGAAGCAGTAGTCCGGACACATGGATCCACTTAAATCGTCTGTCATAGACACGACAAAATAAATAAATAAATAAATAAATAAATAAATAAAACGCATCAGACATTTTGGATCAGATTCTTGTGAAAAAGCTGGTTACCTGAGCGACGTTTCTGGCGTTATGTTACTAAATATCGCCCAATTAGGGAAAGATTAGGTGACTGTGAGAATGAAACCGTCAAAAAGTGATGCATGTAAGAAAGAACAACTGCTGCAAACACGCGCTCGGATACAAAATATTTTCTTACGTAAACTCTGGGCATAAGATCCATGTTTCTTTGAACAAGCTTATTGGAAAAATCTCGCAACGGGAAATATTTTTTATTTTGAACTTATTTTGCTCAATTTTGAACGGTTCAAAAAATTTCACAGAGCCTACGGGGAAATTTTATATAAATCCTGTTCTAACAGACGGAATTGTTTGGAACAAACCTCATCGAAAAGATATTTTGATGTAGAACATGTACAGATACGAATTTCATGTAGAACTAAATGCACCTATTTTCCCACGAAACTTTTGATCTGGATTTTTGAGGATATTTCTGAATTAATGAAGGAATAGATAGAGTGAATGAATATGTATAAACCGTTGAAAATAGTATATTTGAAGTTCTTAAGAAATAAAGCTGAAAGAAAGAGAAATTATTAATTTGATGCATACGGGTAATTAGGCTCGTATAGTTCTAGAATTATTTTTTTTTTTTTTCTACGGGAGAAGAATATCAGCGTATCACATGTACGATGTCTCACACGTTTCTGTGCGTTCCTTTTACAAGGACGGATAAAAAAAGGAAATAAAACAAAAGTTACAATTTTAATTTTAAAAAACATTTTAATATGAGGATTTTTTTTCGGAACACAAGACCGACATGTTTACCCCCAGCTTGGAAAAAAAAGGTTTCGGCCGATTAAACCTGTTCTTCGATTTTCCCCAATTGTATTTAAGCATCAGTATCTATGCGCCGATTACAAGTGAACAGCAAATCCGGATTTAAAAAATGATGATTTCCTTGTACATTGAAGAAATTTTTGCCTCAATGGCTGGAGGAAAATATTTTAGTACTTTGGATTTAAGTTAAGCTTACTTAAGTATGGAAATGGCTTATGAAAGTTCTTTAATTCAAGTAGCCAGCACTCCAAAAGGAGTATGTAAGGTGGATCCCCTAATGTTTGGAATAAAAATTTCATCAGCTATTTGGGAAAAGATTCATTACACAATTACTTGAAGGCATACCAGGTGTAAATGTATTTTATGATGACATTTTTATTCAAGGTTCTAGAATAACAGGTCATTTATTAAGGCTGCGCAAAGTTTTCCAACGCTTACATGAAAATGGTTTGCGAGTAACTAAACATAACAGCAAACTGTGCGAAACATCCATTAGATATTTTAGGACATGAGATCAAAGGTCGAAGCGATACTGAAAGTTCCTCAACCTATAAATGTAACAGCTACAAAGTTGGCTCGGATTTGTAAAGTATTATGGAAACTTTTTGAAAGATCTAAATTACATCCACTTTATAAATTGCTTCAACAGAATTCCAAATTTTGTTGTAAAGCCTTTTCTTGTTTATCAAGCATAAAATAACCTTTCATGAAATTCTAGTTTCTTACAATACCGAACTACGCATCCATTTTTCTTCGAATGCAAGCTCATATGGCATTGGCGCCGTCCTTACTCATCTTATGTCGAATAAATCAGAAAGACCTATAGCGTATACTTCTCGTAGTCTAACAGCAGCAGAGAAAAACTACAGGCAAATAGACAAAGAGGCTAAAGCAATATACTGGGGAATTCAACACTTTTTTCGGTAGGTGTACGGTAGGAAATTTTTCTTGGTCACAGATCATAAGGCATTGCTGTCCATTTTCATAATGCCTGGGGATTCTATTTATATAAACCTGGGGAAATTAAAGTAATTGTTTTTAAATATTAGGAGCTGCAGACGATAATAATAAATATAAATGAAATATATAACAATCCTTTTCACTTATTTAAAGCCAACCGTAAATAATTTCAGGGACAGAATCGATTTACTGGTTTCCTCTGTCTTGAGCTACGACGGCGTGTCATAGGTTCATTACTGGAAGATGTAGGTTTTGATGATTTCAACTTCGGAGATTCCCCAGACGATAGAGAGGGACGACCAGGATTTTCAGATGTTAGAGGTCCAATTTCTACGCTATCCCTTGGAATTTCCTCTGATTGGTTGAACAGTTTCTCGCGTAGATGGGAACGGAGAAGTTAATTTTCTTTCATTCTGTAAAGCTTGATGTTCTCCGCACTTGCTAATCTGGTCTACATGTCGTTTCCACAATTGACCATCAACAGATATCCAGTACGTCATTAATATTTCTCGACCAATTATCTTTCTGAATTTCCACCGAATGTTTTTATCGTTGTAGTTTCTGACTTGCAGACTCTCGCCAACATTGAATTGACGCATCTTCTTGTATTTTTGAAACATGATTCGGTCTAACTAAATCAATAGCTGTACGCAAATTACGTTTCATTCGTAATTCACATGGGCTTACTCCCGTAGTTGAATGTGCAGACTTTTGATAATGAAGAAGAAAATTTGCTAATTTAAGACTGAGCGAACCAGCAGCTTGCAATGATTTCTCGAGACCATTTTTGATAATTGCGACACAACGCTCTGCTTGACCATTTGATGATGGATGGTATACGGGTATTTATGGGATATTCTATTTCTTTTCATAATTTTTTAAAATTCTCCTCACATAAATTGAGGTAAATTATCACTCACGATTGTAACGGGAATTCCATATATATAAGCCAACATATTTCGTGCAAAGCTTCAATTGTCTTTTCAGCAGTGGTCGAATTTATTATAGAGACTTCCGACCATTTAGAGGAAGCATTAACACAAATCAGAAACATTTTCTTTTGGAAAGGTCCAGCGAAATCAATGTGAAATCTTTGCCACGGAGCACTTGAATATCTCCAAGTGTGAGCATTTGCTTAAGGAGGATCGTTTCTTTATAAACGGCAGACTTGACAGTTGCGAGTAATTGATTCAATATCCTTGTCAATTTTGGGCTACCACACGTAACTTCTAGCTAAAGCCTTCATCTGTGTAATTCCTAAATGCCCTGCATGTAATTCTTTTAATATAAGATTCTAGTAAAGATGCGGGAATAACCACTTTACAGAATCTCCCGCAGCTTTTCTACGTATTTCAGAATGAGTAACATCTTTCATTTTATTTCCAGATTTATACCGAACAAAAGCTGTTAATTAGGCATAACCATTTACATCATTCTCTCATCTAAAGCAATTGAATACATTTCTGCATAATTTAAGTCGTTATATATTCACGACCACGAACTGAGGTCAAAGAACAGGAGATCACCTCGCCCTCTACTGGACCCCTACACTTAGCGAGTGCAGCTGTTCTCCCCCCTCAAGCCCTTGTAGCGACAGAACGGACCATCGCACAATTTTTGTTCTTTCTAGATGATGGACATTTTTACTCCTTTGTATTAAAACAACGTACGCCAGAACGGACCAAAAATAATTGGATGGTCCATTCCGGCGCTCAATGCCTCATATCAACTGGTGAGGAACCAGTAAATGAAGAGACGAAGAAATACATGATGATGAGATTTTTAGTGAACATAAATCTTCTTCAGAGGAAGAATTTGATTGTTCTGGTGATACAGAGTCAGATGAAGATGCAAACAGTTTGTCTCGGAATTTTAACTTTCGCCAAGACGGTATGAAATGGAGCGAATATAAAAATCTACAAAATGTTAGAACTCCCTCTCTCAAAATATTGTACTAAAATCGCCAGAGAACACTGGTGATGCAAAACACGTTTGTGAGGTTATTGGTTCGTGGCATCAGCTAATGGATGGTACTATTCTAGTGAACATAGTCAACTACACGAATAGGTATATATAGATTATAGCACCGAATTTTGAGAGATCCTGATGCCAAAGGAACCTTACTGACAGAAGTTAAAGCAATTATTGAACTTCTATACTTCGGAGGGCTCCACAAATCTCCGCATATAAATGTGAACGATTTTTGGGACACAGATGGAACAGGTTTCGACACTTTCCATGGTAATGTCTCAGAAGCGTTTTTATTCCTTTTGAGGTGTTTACGATTCGATGATGTTACAGACCGTGCTAGAAGAAGAGACGTAGACAAGCTCACTCCGGTAAAAGATATGTTTTCGACTTTTGTAAGAGACTGCCCCAAATATTATTCTCCGAGTGAATATATAACAATTGATGAAAACTTTGAATCTTTTAGAGGACAACGCTGTTTTCGTCAATATATTCCTAACAAACCTAGTAAATATGGCATAAAGATTTTTGCAGTTGTAGATTACAGAACGTGTTATACCTGGAATTTAGAAATATATGCAATGGCCCAACCTGTTGGTTCGTATAAGCTCAGTAATTCCGCTGATGAAATTGTAGAGAGATTAACCGAACAGCTCTCAAATTCAGGTAGAAATCTAACAGTGGACAACTGATGTACAAGTTATAATTTGGCTAAAGACTTTCCAAAGAAAAAAAAAATCACACTTGTCGAAACAATTAGGAAAAATAAACGGGAATTACCTAAGCGATTCATCACAGGAAAAATCAGAAAAATACATTCCTCCTTAAGTTTCAAAAATATGGACTACTGGATGCTCTAACTCACGGAAAAATGTTGTGAAGCAGGTAGGCCATACATAATATATAAACCGAGCTTTCTCTTAGAATTAAGTTACCAGAAAAGGCACTGTTAGTGAAGTTGTACTACCAGAATCGGGATAATGTAACTGAACTGAAGACAGCAGATGATGTTACTAGAGTTTTAGAAAAATATCAAATTTAAAAAGACTCCATTCGGTTAGAAATTGTTTTAGCTACGTTGAAGCAAAATTTCATAAATCTTTATGACAGTGTAGATGCCTAGAATGATATTTTTATAATATTGCTACAGGAAGATCAGCACAGCCACAAATGTGTAATTTTTTGTTAGACTTTGAAGCAAAAGATCATAAATCCTTTTGGCAGTGTACATACCCTGAATGATCTTATAATATTGCTACAGGAAGATCAGCACAGCCACAAATGTGTAATTTTTTGTTAGATGTTGAAGCAAAAGATCTTTGGCTACAAATAGCATTCATTTCTGAATGCGCTGCTACGCAAAACAGATTTGAATTTAAAAAAAACTATAAAAGTAAATAATAAAGTACAAGAAGTGCGATTTCTTTTCATAACATTTCTAAATGCCTTGAAAATGTGCCTGATGGGATCTTGAAAAGCTTAAGACAATTGAACTGTTTCCAGTTACAGATTTCTCAGCAAAATCGAATACAAAAAACTATACTGGATTATTTTCAGAAAAGCAATGGTACGAATGAGGAAATTTAATATCTTCAAACGGCTGATGTTTAGGTAAAGAATCTCTTCCTTATTGATGTTATTTTAAGTATTTAAAATTAGTTATTGAATGCAAAAATTTTAAGGCAAAACTTAGAATACATTTAAATAAACCTGAATTTTGTGTCTAATTGAAATATTCCCAAACAATATCATTCCTAAATAACAAAGTAAATTAATTTCCAAACATAGCGCCAACCTATTTGAGAAGATTTCCCGTATTTCAATTTCAAATTTTTGTATCCCTACAACAGAGATTTATCATAGAATAGATGCGTAATATTTCTAAGATTAATTTTCTCGCAAAAGCAGACGTGAAGATTTGCTATTAGTGTTTTATTGTGGTCTTATTTTTAATAAAATTAAGTGTTCATATCTTCTCAATAAAATCTGTTTTATGCATCGTAATTATAATACAAGACATTTCAATGTATTTCCTTTGGACCAAATTCACAGAAATGGTGTTATTAAATTAATATTAGTTTTATAAATTATACAACAAAGGCTCATTTAGTTGGGATATTTTTAATGAAAAGACGTTCCGTAATGTTCTTTTTGGTTGAAACCTTTATTTTTTACTTTATCATAAAGTGATCAATACAAAAGACAAGAACATCTATTTATGCTCTTGTCTTTTGCATTGGGCGGTATTACTGCCTGCTAGAAGATTAACACATTTATTTATTCATTTGGTCTAATGCTAGCGATTTCAGTAAATGAGTACACAAATAGCGAAAATTATTTCACTTTTCCCTTCCAATTTTCATGTGTCACTTGGACGAATCCATATTTAAATTAGATCCCTCCGTTTTATGGACATTATTGGAAAAGGAAGTTCGAAACAAAACTACAATCCCACAAATAGTTGTATTATAGATAGGTTCTTTCTTATACATTGCATAAAATATTTTCCGAAAATATTTAGAGGTGTTTCAAAAAAAAAAAATCTTGAAATGGTAATGACTTTTCTCCACCAGACCCCTACCTGTTAGCCGAGGCCTTAGGATTGCTTACGCACGGGGAGAGGTAGTGGGGTCTACGGATTTTACATGCACATATCCCCAAGTATACATGTTGGTCTTCAGTGGGTATCGAACGCGCGACCTTCCAGGTGGAAGTCCGACGTGCTAACCACTAGGCTACCACGGCGCATGAAATGGTAATGACTGACGAATAAACGTCATTTTTGACAAGTATTGGTCACCTACAAAAGATTATGAAAGATATTTTCGTGAAATATCTCTGCTAATCGTACTTAAAAGATTTCAAGATCCGACTAGGCGAGACCTGCAGAATTTTTAAGAGAACTCCGGAACGGCAATTTTAAAGAAACTTTTTATTTTCGACTAGAAAAGTAAGAAAATTATTCTATTTTTGAGCAACAAAAAATTATTACGGAACTATTTTCAACTAAAGATAACTATACTAATCTAGCTGACTTAAAAGTGAGGAAATACAAAGATCAAAATGATGTGGCTATTTCAGTTATAAAGATTGTTATACAATATAAATTTTTGTTGAAACAAAATATTTTGTTGAAACAACATATTGTTAAAAGTCGACTATCTTTCCTGATGTTTTCCACGTTTTCAGGGGTCCAAAAATTTTTTTCTTTTGAGGAGTTCCAGCTCTCTTATTACTCGAAGTAGAAGATTTTGTCTTTAACAGAAATCGAGGCATATTACTTTCTTAAAGGAAGGAAACTACTGATAAAAAACGTGTAATTTTAAAATTGTTTCAAAATCTACCATCATTTTTAAAACAACATTTTTAAACAAGAAAACTTTTTTAGTCGGCATGAATTTTCAAAGTAGCCCTTGTTAATATTGGAAGGAATGCAGGGAATCAATTGGTACAAGTGGTCATTGATGTCGGTGTATTATCTTCAAATAGTATTTCACGCCTTTTCACGGATATTGTATTTAAACAAAGACTTCTCTTAGGTTTCAGGCATTTGTCAAACCAAATCTTGCTGCTGAGTTCGATCACTTTCGGGTAACTAGGAATATTTTCCAGTCAATCGCCAAAGTGTTTGAAGGAGATAAAAGGAACTTAACATGATTCGTTAAATACTACCAATACTCAAACAAATTTTAAACGAAGAGGATGAAGAAGAGAAAAACATCTACTAGCACCATCTCCCTGGTTTTTTGAAGAAAGATCTCGAGGCTCGTGATGGCACAAATAACGCATATTGTATTTTTTTAAAAAAAGGTCCTTTTCAGGACCACGTACATGTCTGGCGAGTAAAGTTTTGCAAAATATAAATGTTGGTAACAATGTTTGAAGCGTTCATTCAACATGCTATGGAGGTGAATGTTTATTATCCAACGTTACAATGAGATTGGTCTTTTTCTTTAACGCCCTTTTTCAGATTTTGTATTTAAACCACAACTTCCCTTAGGCTTCAGACATTTATGAAACTAAATCTTGCTACTGATAGGGATCACTTTCGGGTAACTAGGAATATTATCCAGTCCCTCACGGAAGCGTTTGAAGGAGATGAAAGGTTCCAAGAGGAATTTAACATGATTCGTGAAATATTACCAATACTCACCAAATTATAAACGAAGAGGATGAACAGGAGAAAACATTCTACAAGGACTATGTCCCTGGTTTCTTAAAAAAGAGACCTCGAGGCTCCTGATCGCACAAAAAGCACATCTTGTATTAAAAAAGGGCCCTTTTCAAGAACACATACATGTCTGGAGAGGAAAGCTATTACAAAATATAAAGGGCGGCAACAATGGTTTCAAGCGTTTATTCCACATGCTATGGAGATGAACGTTTATTATCCAGTTTCAATGAGATTGGTCTTTTTCTGGGGATCGAATGCTAATAACATCCAATAGTACTTAACGCCTTTTTTCAGATGTTGTATATAAAGCTCAACTTCCCTTAGGCTTCAGACATTTGTCAAAATAAATCTTGTTGCTGATGTGGATCACTTTCGGGTAACCAGGAATATTTTCCAGTCTCTCGCCGAAGTATTTGAAGAAGATGAAAGGTTCCAAGAGGAACTGAACATGATTCGTGAAATACCAGCAATACTCAACCAAATTATAAACGAAGAGGAACAATACTCAACCAAATTATAAACGAAAGGTAAAACATCTACCGCGACCATGTCCCTGCTTTCTTAAAAAAGAGACCTCGAGGCTCGTGATCGCACAAATAACGCATCTTTTATTAAAAAGGGTCCTTTTTAGGATCACATACATGTCTGGAGAGGAATGTTTTGCAAAATGTAAATGGCGGTAACAATGTTTGAAGCGTTCATTGAACATGCTATGGAGGTGAAAGTTGATTATCCATTCAATGAGATTGGTCTTTTCTGGGGATAGAATATTAATATAATCCAATAGTATTTAACGCCCCTTTTCAGATTTTGTATTTAAACCACAACTTCCCTTAGGCTTCAGACATTTGTGAAACTAAATCTTGCTGCTGATATGGATCACTTTCGGGTAACTAGGAATATTTTCCAGTCCCTCGCCGAAGTATTTGAAGGAGATGAAAGGTTCCAAGCGGAACTGAACATGATTCGTGAAATACCAGAAATACTCGACCAATTTATAAACGAAGAGGAAAACATCTACAAGGACCATGTCTTTGGTTTCTTAAAAAAGAGACCTCGAGGCTCCTGATCGCACAAAAAGCACATCTTGTATTAAAAAAGGGCCCTTTTCAAGAACACATACATGTCTGGAGAGGAAAGCTTTTGTAAAATATAAATGGCGGCAACAATGGTTTAAAGCGTGCATTCCACATGCTATGGAGATAAACGTATATTATCCAGTTTCAATGAGATTTGTCTTTTTCTGGGGATCGTATGTTTAGTTTCTCAAGAGTTAGGGGAAAAAACACAATTCCTTCCCGAGAAAGACATGTTAAAACGCGTCAGTGTTTGGTTTATTTGTAATTTATCCATATGACGTTTTGAAACGAAGAAAAATACTAATATATGCATAACATAATTGATTTATAGAAAAATGCATTCCTTTCAAAAAGGTTAAATAGTGCATATTCATCAAGAAAGTATTATTCATTAAATAATCCATTTAAAAGTAACCTGCAAGATATATGAAAAATTGTTCTCCATTCAGCGTTCAAAGTTCCACTAAAGAAACTTTCTGGTTTCAATAGTGGTATTTTAGTAAATTCCCTAGACTGAGAATACTTATTTTGACGTAAAAGAGATTTACAACAAAAAATCCTATTTGAAAATTTTTCTTTCTCAATTTGCTTGAAAAAAAACTGGTAGCACATAGAAGTAAAAAAAATATGAAGTGAGGAAACAAAGATCAAAATGATGTGGATATTTCAGTTATAAAGATTGTTATAATATGAAGTTTTGTTGAAACAAAATAATGCTTTGCTGCATATTATTAAAAGCCGATTACCTTTCGTAATGTTTCCCACGTATTTAAGGGTCCAAAAAAAATTTTTTTGTGAGCAGTTCCAGATGTCTTATTACTCGAATTAGAAAAATTTTACATTTAACTGAAATCGAAAACATTACTTTCTTAAAGGTAGGAAACTACTCATAAATAAACGTAAAATTTTAATGTTTTGTTGTAGCAAAATCTACCATAATTTTTAAATAGAAAACTTTTTTAGTCAATTATTAAATGCAGAAGTTGTTGATATTGGAACGAATGCAGGGATTCAATTGGTCGAAGTGGTCATTGATGTCGGTGCATTATCATCCAATAGTATTTCACGCCTTTTTTCAGTTGTTGCATATAAACCATAACTTCTTTTAGGCTTCAGACAGAAACTTTAGGATTCCCAGGAGCGCGTCCGAGGAAGAAGGACGCATTTTTCTCTCGCTGTGTTAGACCGGCTTTGCCGTGTCTCTACAATGCTGCTTTCTTACTGCCTAGCAATTGGGCTCGATATGGTTGGCAGAGCCAAACGTACGTGTCAGGTTTCGAAAGCTGTGCTTTTCTCTCATTTAAGACCTGGTTAAAAAGGGCCTTTTTTAAGGCCGCATTACCTCTCACCAGGCATAGATTTACATGTCAACACTTCACATGGAGGATCGGCAAACCGATATGACACACTTTCAATGGATACGGGAAACTTCGACTTAGAAGACGAAGCCGCATTGAGAAAAGAATTCAAGGCGGTGAGTATTTCAATTTCTCTGAACCAGATAGTCGTGGCCAAAAAAATTGACATTAATCTAGCTACTAAAGTAGTTAATAAATCTAAAGACCTAAAAGAACTTGATGATTAAACCAGTAAAATTAATAATTTGTACGCTAACATTGAAAATTCACAATTTCTACCTGATAGCAGAGGTGATTTTAACTTTTTAACCGCACTAAGAACTCTATTAAATTAGCTCACCTAAATAAAAGTAAAATACTCCTTAAACAAATTGAATCCCAAGGCCTCCAAATAGTTAACCTTACCGAAGTTCACCATGACCTAATAAAAAGAGCTGAAAGCTACAAAAACTCGTGTAATACGCTTAAGAAAGAAATCGACAATCTAAAAAAAAAAAAAAAAAAACTATGACGCGCGCTTAGATGCCCTTGAGAGAGAGAAAAACGAGATGAATTTATCCATTAACAACAAAAAACAGTAATTTCTGATTCCTCGGAAGAAGACGACGAACTAAGATCTAACAAAATGGCCCGTACAAGTGATCCCTCGATACCAAATGAGACTGCTATTGAAAGCCAGACACCATTAACGTTAACAACTTTCAAATTCAACAATCGAAAAAAAAGTAAAACACCTAAATTCCCGTTGTTAAACGCAACGGCGGATCTAAGGGGGGGGGGGCGATGGGGCGATCGCCCCCCCCCTTGGGCTGATTCAAGTGGATACTACAACTACACTCCTAAGTAAGTTTTTACTCTTTGTGCCCCGGGACCAGCCATTTTTTTATGTTCTTGGAATCCCAGCCTAATAGCCCTTCAAGTTCTATGCTTTCCCCCTGTCCCTTTGTCCTTTAGTATTGCTGAGTTGCTAATCCTCGGAGTAATGCGAAAGAGATTCCTTGCTCTTTTCTTCTACCCATCAAACTGGTGACAGCTAGCCAACCCTTAGCACGTGGTGTAAATTACTGCAGCATTTACGCTAAAACCTAGAGCCTGAAACATTTCATTGAACATTCATAATTACAGATGTTTATATAAATTGCACATACTCGTTGATGGTTTTTTTAGTACATATTTAGTATTACATTTTGAAAATTTTAGAAAATATATTAGTAATAATTGCTATTATTTTGTAATTTATAGACATATCAATTCAAATTTAGAAAATGTATTTACAAGCCTACATTTTTCTTGAGAAAGCTTGAAGGAAATCCTAACTCGGTTAAAACTTGGCTAAGAAGCAGAATGAGTGATGGTAGACTCACTGAATTAGCGTTATTGCATATCCATAAAGATTGGACGTTGAAAAAATTATAGACAGATTTGCGAAAGCAAAAAAACGTCAGCTTGTGTTCCTTTTATAAGGGCTTTGAATAAACGTATATGCATTGAAAAAATGTGCTAGTAAAATTTTAAATATCACTACACTAGCATTTTTTTTTGTTGTTCCTGCTGTTTGAAAAAAGGGGGGGGGGGGCGGAGGGACTGTTGAAAAGGAATGAAGAATCTCCTCCATCCATCCTTACATTGAACCCCGAGATTTCCAAAATCGCCCCCCCCCCCTTGAAGATTTTATAGATCCGCCCTTGGGTAAACGTACCCAATCCTAAACCCATCCTAGAAAAGATTTCAGATGATCTAAACCAGGGGTCTCCAAACTTTCCAGCCTTAGGGCCATATTGATTACTCCAGTAAATTCCAAGGGCCAAAACCATATTATCATTAATTGTTGCCGGTGGTAAAAAGTTGAATCAGTCCACTAGTGGTGTAAAATATGATTACTTTTTTGCCAGATGCCATTAGCGACGGGGAAGCTGATGTATTTTCTGTATCGTATGGGTATCCGTTATAATGGGGTACCCGCATCGTATCGCCATAGTAATCATTGATTACAAAAGTAATGAAATACACAAGTAATCATTGATTACTTTTTTCTTCAGTAATCGTTACTTCGGTTCCTAACGAGTACTCAAGTAACGAATGAGTATTTTTTTACATGAAAAAAAAAGTCCGAAAAAGTACGCCACGTTTAAAAAAGGCTGCAAATCGAACTAAAGTCCGCAAAACGGCAACACTGCATATTATTAATTTTCCTGTCATTATCTGTAATTTCTAGATTAGTCGTAGAGTACGAGCGAGCCATGAGGAGTAACGTGACAGGACATCTGGTGGACACAAGCAGAAATAGGTAGTACCTTCTATCCCTAACAGATGGCGCTAATAGCACTTACAGAATAATCTCGTTGGTTCGATAAAGTTCTGGTGTCTTCCACTCACTTCTAGATGGCAGTAAGTGAAATATATAAGAAGGCTAGTGGCGCAACCACAAGTCAGTTCCTATGACACTGCTGTGAAATAAAATAGTGCGTACCTCCTTAAAACGTGTTTGTGCGTGTTTAAGTTTAAGACATCTTTGTAACAATATTTTTATTTGAATTGTTGCTTTTGTGTGTGATTTAGTAGAATGGAAAAGAAGCGAAAAATTGATAGTGAATGCAGAAAATTCAAAGATCAGTGGAACATTCAGTATTTCGTAATTGAGTCCAGTAACAAGGCGCTATGTTTGATTTGCAATGAAAGCATAGCCGTTCTCAAAGAATATAACATTAAACGTCATTATGAAGCAAAACATTTTCAAAATTACTCAAAATATACAGGAAGTTTGCGGACAGAAAAATTCGAAGCTATGAAGCGCGGATTGAAATCGCAGAAATCTTTATTTACAAAACTCAAAACTGAACAAGAGGCTGCAACTCGTGCCAGCTTTCGTGTGGCTCTTGAAATTGCAAAACGTGGAAAACCATTCACCGATGGAGAAATGGTCAAAGAATGCATAATCGCAGTAGCCGAAGAAATGTGCCCTGAAAAGGTAAATTTATTAAAAACTGTCAGTATGTCAGCAAACACTGTGGCTCGAAGGGTAGAAGACATCGCTGAAAATATATCCTCTCAACTGTTCAACAAAAATGGACATGTTGAGTGGTTTTCTTTGGCCTTGGATGAGTCAACGGATGTGTCAGATACTGCTCAGGTGTTGATTTATATTCGAGGAGTAGATAAAAGCTATGAAGTGCATGAAGAACTTCTTGATATGTATAGTATTCATGGCACAACTACTGGTTCAGATATTTTTAAAGGAGTTGAAATGGCCATTAAGCAAAAGAACCTTCGATGGAAAAACTTGAAATGTATTACAACTGATGGAGGCAAAAACATGAGTGGGAAAGATAAAGGAGTGGTCGCTCTTGTGTCAAAGGCTGTAGAAAATGACGGTGGTTCAAAACCAATAGTCTTACATTGTATCATTCATCAACAGTCTTTGTGCGGAAAATGTTTGGATATGTCTGAAGTTCTGAAACCAGTCATATCAACTGTTAATTTTATCAGATCTTTTGGGCTGAATCACCGACAATTCGTACAATTTATTAAAGAGATTGGAGAAAATGACTTACCTTATCATACTGCCGTACGTTGGCTTAGTTGTGGGAAAGTCCTTCAGCGCTTTTTTGAACTTCGAGCAGTGATCGATTTTTTTTTGAATGAAAAGCATCGCCCTCTTACTGAATTGCAAAACAACGCATGGCTGTGGAAGTTAGCATTCTATGTTGATTTGACAAAACATGTGAACGAACTGAATTTGAGATTGCAAGGAGAAAACCAGCATCTTCCTGATTTATACAATAATATCAAATCATTCCGGAAGAAATTGATACTGTTTCAATCACAACTACGAAGTAAATGTTTTTCACATTTTAAAACATGTGAAATATTTAGCCACACCACTGAGACCGAGTTTCCTATCGATTTTGCAATCGAAACTTTGAGTGCTTTGAAAATAAATTTTGATACTCGTTTCTCGGACTTTGATGCCATTGCGAATCAAATTAAGATTTTTCAGAATCCTTTTGATACTGACATTGAAACCCTAGCCCCGGAACTTCAAATGGAAATGATTGATCTACAGTGCAGTGATATAATTAAGAACAAATATCAAAACTTATCTTTGTTGGAATTTTATAAGTGTCTTCCACTGACACAATTTGATAATTTGCATAAATTTGCTCGTGGGCTGTTTTCTGTTTTTGGTACTACTTATTTGTGTGAGAAGACCTTTTCCAAAATGAAGTACACAAAAAATGTTTACAGATCTAAATTAACTGATGAGCATCTTAAATCTCTTTTAATAATTGGTACAAGTAAAATTAGTCCACAACTACAAACTATTGTCAGTGGAAAATCTCAATTACATAAATCTCATTAGTATTTCATATGTCGTTATGCTTGTTATAAGTTATCTTTTCATTTAAAATGTATAAAATGTTAGTTGGATTCATTTCAATAATTTGTTAGTTAGTAAATAATAACCTACAACAATGTTATGAGTAGTTAGCCCATGACCATATCAATGTAGATGTCATATTAATAATTATTCAACATAAAAATAGATTACTTCAGTAAACTTAATTTAATTTGCTATAAAAAATAAATATGTTCTCTAGAAGGAGTTTTCTTTCAAGTATGCTAGCTCTCCGCGGGCCGGACAAAATCTGTCCGCGGGCCGGATGTGGCCCTCGGGCCGTAGTTTGGAGACCCCTGATCTAAACCAAAAAGTCATATGCACGGTTAGAAATGGTGAAATCTCACTCGAACCCCAGAATGACGACCAACACAGAAAAATCAGAGAACTAGGCAATGAGCAAAAAATTCAATCATTTAACAGCCAGCTAGAACAGGATAGACATTTAAGAGCAGTCATCAAGGGACTAACTGCCTATTGACTTTAACATAGATGAATTAAAAGTTGAATTACAACAAACTGGCTTCGTCAAACAGAAAATAATCAGAATGACTAAGGGAAAAGATAAAATACCCCTTCCCTTAATATTTGTCCGTTTAGAAAAAAAATGACAAAAATAAATTGTTTTACAACTTAGAAGTAATATCCTATTACAAAATCAAGGTTGAACCATTCCGACGAAGCGGAAAAATCGCCCAATGTTTCAGATGCCAAAGATGGGGACATTACAAACATCTATATACTCTTAATCCCCAATGCTTAAACTGCGCAGGCCCACATCAGCCATGAATGCTCGATGAGCCTAACCAGCACCCCTAAGTGTTGCAATTGCGGTGACGTGCACCTCGCCAGCTCCTTCGACTGTGTGAAGAGGCCTAAAACTGACCCAAAATCTTAATCTCCCTCTCAGGGTAAAAGCTATGCTGATATAGCTAAACCCTTTTACAAGAAAGGAAATATGAAGCAAAGTTTCTCCACAATTATCAGCGCTCTTCAAACGTTAGCTAAACAAATTGATGAACTTCGTCTTTATTTTTATTACTTATTTAAACTTTCCTTTCCCGCCCTCCCCCCATAATGGAACACAGAACTCTCAAAATCTTGTCTTGGAACGCTAAATGCTTAACTAAGGCTAAACTCTATGAACTGAATAATATTATTCAGAGTTACTCTCCTGATGTTGTCCTCGTACAAGAGACTAAATTCAGGACTGGCGTCCGTTACAATATTCCAAATTTTGTTGCATCAGAACTGATAGAGGTATCGGTACTAGTGGCGGTACCGCTATATACGTTAGACGCCAACTTGACTTTCAAGTTATTACTAGTAACAGTTTCTATCGAAAATACTTGCATTAAACTCAATATCGGGAATTCTGAAACTCTTACGATTGGCTTTATTTATGGCCATCCATTAAACTGCATCTACAGCAGTGATATGAACGCACTTTCTCAACTTGACTATAACTCCTGATGGGTGACTTCAATGCGCTCCATGTCCCGTAACGGTAACATCGAATCAGAAGTTAAATAAATATAATTGCTCAGTTCAACTATCTCACAATATTTCTTTCGCTTTATTTCCTAATAAGTTAAAATTATAAGTACTCATGAAGATTAATTAACTCAAAAAACTATGCTAAGTAATCAAAAACCATTTTAATGGAACACAACACAAAATACAACTGTTGCCATTTTCACAACACAAACTATAAAGCACCAAAACAAAGATAATAATAAGGAAGAGTGTTAACACTCCATGTTAACTGGAACTGCTCACGAAACAACCCCGCCGGCAATTTTATTGTAAACTACGCATCTACCCACGACTACCAAATTATTGTAGCTGACTCCCCCACACACTTCAGTAACGGGAGACCTTTTACTATTGACATTGCTCTTACCAGGAACAATAACTGGTCAAATCTTATC
Organism: Octonoba sinensis; assembly: GCA_038502835.1. Lineage (NCBI taxonomy): Eukaryota > Metazoa > Arthropoda > Arachnida > Araneae > Uloboridae > Octonoba > Octonoba sinensis. The sequence continues at coordinate 81,493,487 of CM076605.1, read as the reverse complement.
GAAAATTTAGATTAACTCTCCTCCGATCACAACCCAGTTTTACTTATGCTCGGCCTTGATTACGCTCTCCCCAAAAAACCAATTACCATCCTTTCTATTAGCTGGCTTAAATTTAATAGACTCCATTGCACATCAACTCTGTTGTCAAAAATGCCGAACATAAAGTCTTTGCTGTCTCCCTTCTTTGCCCATTATGCGACCTGGAAGAACCCTTCAATAGAGCTCATCTGCGTCGATGCGGGGCACTTGGCGGCTCTGCCGACTCCGAGACTGCCCTGTACTGGAGAGCTAGAGAACGCCTGAGGCAGCAATGGCTTCGGTCATTTTTTTACATTGTACTTGTGCATGTTCACGTTCTCAATGTAACCCGCCTTGCCATTGGAAATAAAAAAAAAAGTCTTTGCACTCAAGCTCCTCCTTGGTTACCGCAGCGAATTATCTGAAAAAAATAAGAAGATCCTTTTCAATATAATCATTCGTCCCACCCTGCTGTACGGCTCCGACATATGGGGTTTCGCCGCCAAATCTATTATTTGTAAGTTGCAAACCATCCAAAACAAACTTGTGCGCCAAATCAAGAAAGTAGGAAGATATGATAGGGGGAAAGACCTCCACAACGACTTAAGAATAAGCTTTGTATCTAGACATATTATTAAAACTGCAAAAAAGTTCTACTCCCTTATACTATTCCATTCAAATCCCAATACTCAAACCAAAAGTCTATTTTATAACGGATTCCAAAAGTATCCCTTCTCTCATCAGTCACAGTCATCAATTATGATTCGTATAACACTAGAAGTAATCCCCTCCCAAATCCTCAGTTCGATCCCCCAATGTGGTGTCTCTCTCGTTGCCGTTCGCTTTCTTCTCTTTCTATGTTTATCGCGCCTTCTCACATCTTATGATTGAGCATTGCTTGCTACTCACTTTGTTCCTTCTTATGTCTTCATCTCATTATTATAAAAATAATAATAATATATATATTTTTTCAAAAAATGCAACAAAAAGGTATAAAAGCTTCAAAATTTCTCCACTGAGCTGGACTCGGCACTCTGATAACAAACACTTATGCTCCCTGCCTGACTTAACGCTCTGACGCTTTCCCCTTAACGCCAATGAATGATTGGCCATTTCCGCTCCGGCTACGTCGGAGACTAGACGTTTCATAACAAAGGATATCGTCAAGTTATAAGCTCACTGGCCACGTACATCGGGTAAAAGAGAATTGAATCTCTGCACGCCCGCCGAAAATGGTGTGCTGCTGCTAGGTTTCAGAAATTTGTCAAACCAAATCTTGTTGCTGAGATGGATCACTTTCGGGTAACTAGGAATATTTTCCAGTCCCTCGACGAAGTGTTTGAAGGAAATGCATGGTTCCAAGAGGAACTTAACATGATTTGGAAATAATACTAATACTCAACCAAATCATAAACGAAGAGGATGAAGAAGAGGAAAACATCTACGAGGACCATCTCCCTGGTTTCTTAAGAAAGAGACCTCGAGGCTCGTGATCTCACAAATAGCGCATCTTGTATTTAAAAAAGTAAAATATTTTTTAAAGTCCTTTTCAGGACTACATACATGTCTGTACAGGAATGCTTTTGAAAAATATAAATGGAGGCAACAATGGTTTGGAGCGTTCATTCCACCTGCTATGAAGGTAAACTTTTATTATCCAGTCAAGCAAAGACTTTTCAAGTTTTAGACTTTTTCTGGAGATCGTTTGTTTAGTTTTTCAACCTGGCACAAAGATTGTGTATCATACTTGCAATATTGAAGCAGCAGCTAATATTATAATAAAATACTTGAAATATCTAGACACACGGTAGTGTGTCCGCCAAGTTCAGAAACGGCGACACTGGCCAATTATATATATTTACCCGAGCCTTTTCGAGTTACTTTTGTCTTCATCATTACCTAAAAACTATTAGACCTTCAAACTAAAAATTTTGTACATCTAATAGAAATCCCCTAAACCTTTAGAATATCAAATTTCATAGAAGTACTTCTTATGGTTATGCAAGTATTAAGGTATGAAAAGTGTCATTTTTATCACTGACTCACTCACTCGTTAACAACCGAACCTAGTTCTAAGTGATTTAGAAACTTATAACTTGGTATCAAGGCAGACAATTTCGCATATATAAAAGAAAAAATCCGAAACTTCAAAAAATTATACTGTCTTCAAAGTTACTAGCAGACTCATTCATGACACTACCAGTGGAAAGGTATGCCTTTTGGACTAAAAAATGCAGGTAACACCTTTCAAAAATCCCTAGATAAAGTCCTGGCCCCTCATCGAAAATATTGCCAATCATACATGGATGATTTAGCCATCTTTTCAGTGTCTTGGAAAGAACATCTTGATCATATGAAGCGCGTTTTCCAGACCTTAAAAGACGTTGGCCTTTCCGTAAACTTAGAAAAATGTTCTTTCGAAAGGGTTCATGTCAGCTTTTTGGGACATGTTATAGGATCCGGTAAACATTCTCCAGACTAAAAAGACATAGAGGGCGCCAACGGCAGATGGATTGGCGGGGAGCGAGCGAGAAGGAGGCTCCGGATACGGGGAGATGAAAAGCGACATGATGGAACATTAAAATAATGTTTAGATATGATTCAGCTAATAATATTGTATACATTTGTAAATATAAAATAGTAATGTTAATAAATGTCGATTAAAATTAAAGAACAATTGTACTGATGAGTTAAATTTTCTAACGTAATTTACCTTAATTAACACTTGCCAAGTTAGGAATCCGATAAAAAATGCTTTCAAACAAATTAAAGTACACATTGTACTCTCTTACAGCTATGGTTAAAGTATCTGCTACGGAACTTGGCACCCGTTAAATATCAATTCTTTTATCGCTGACACCGACTATTCCGAAGGCCGTTTGTTCTATCAAACTTGGCCCTTTTTCACATTTATGTTTTGTTGGGATTGAAACAACAGCTAACATCATAATAAAATTGTCTGATGGAGAATATATATCATGCAAAAATTCGCAACCGAATTTTGATACAAACCGAGAATTGGAATAATGAAGCAACACACTACTATGGTGTCGTGTTAATCGAACTGAGCCTGCAATCCACCGTGTGCGTTTAATTAAGAAGAAAACCGATCCTAGATGCTGAGTATTGAATGAAGTGAAGCGAGTTCTTTTTTTACACGTCCCTTCCTGCTTTAGCACTTGAACTACTAGAATATACTCACAAATCTGTTTGTCTGAAAGTATAAGAAAAAAAATTGTATCCAAAAATTGCATAAATGGCGAGAGATCTATTTCTATGTACATGTCATGAGTTTCTTACATGAACTTTCGCCATAGCAAACTTTGTTATTGGCAAACCAATAAAAAAAGTAAATAACGTCAATAAATCGCTTATTGACGTTACCCGTACCACAGGAAAGTTTCGCTAAATCGCTTATTGACGTCACCCGTACCACAGAAAAGTTTAGCCAAATCGTCTATTGACGTTACCCGTAGTTAAAGGGTTAAGTACGCTGAGATTCGTGCCGGATTATGTTCTTGTGTTCTGGTATCTATGCACGACGATTTTAGCCTTTATGTGATTGTCATTCATAACCTTTTATTCATGCCTTTATTCCAACAAATCTTATTTCCTTTGTAAATAAAAAGTCTTGCAGCAATTTATAATTTCACAACCATCATTGACGATTCAGAATTGTATGTAAACTTAGGCGATTTATTTTGCACATCTTTAGTACGCTATCATGCGTTGACTGGATGTGAGTTAAAAGCGACATTATTTCGTAAAGGAAAGCAACGAACTGTACAACTATTGATAAATTCTGAATCATTTCAAAAAGCATTTGATGAAATAGGTTGAGACAGACGCAATGCTTTTTTTATTCTTGAGGAATTTATCTGTAATTTGTATAGCTTCAAATCCCTTGAATCGGACAATAGTGCTAGATTTGCAATGTTTTTAAAAAACTATCCAGTCCGTGATTTAGATGAACCATTTGAGGAGAATTATACAAAATTTTGATGCTTCATTCATGCCTCCTAGTCATGTAGAATGGCTGTTTATTATTAAAAACAATGTACATTACAAGCTACGGCAAAATCGTTCAAAAAAGTTCCGACGTCCTCTTTAACACAACCCTACAATGCATGATTTTTGTTATTTCAACTGAAAAAATGTATTTGATTTCTGTAACAAATGTAAGTCAAAAAAAAAAAAAAAAAAAAATTTAAAAAAGTTTTAATATGTTATTTTTTGAGAACTTAACCATGCAAATCAATATTATCCTTTTAAAAAGTACATGCGGATCTATTTGCGGGATCCTCATCACTATCATCATATTCTTCACCACCACTGACAAAGCATTCCAGATCACCCTTCAGTCAAAAGTTTCCTTTTCCCCATCAACATCAGTAAAATCAATTGGATCCATTGTTTACATCTGTTATAACATTACTGAAAAAGAATTTAGGCAATTTAATCCTACCAAATTGTAAGTTCAACGATATTGTAAATACTTATGTATATTTGTACCGCCACGAATGCATCACGTGGAGGAAACTGTAAACACATTTCCTCCACTCCTCTTTTGGCTTGTATCTGCATTCTGCCTGATGTTGCCAAATGGTTACAAATGAATTATTTTGTGTAATTAACTATGGAATCAAATGCAACCAAATTTACCAAAAATGTAAAAAAAAAATAAAATTCTCAATTGTTGTAGGCGACGTTATTAGGCTGGTAGAGTTAAAAAAAAAATTCCCAGTTATTTTTATGTCTAGTAAAAGAAACATTTTAGAGCATAAGAGTTGAAAAACTTGTAAGTTTTCCATTTTTAATGCCCAATACTCTTTTTAAGGCGTAAACTAATTAGGACCAAAGATTTTTAGGCAGAAGACACATTTGCGAAGTGCATGTCTCACTAATTAGGTACTTATTTAAATCGAATTAAATAAGAGCTAAGTATTTAATAAGATCAGAAGTACCTCTCCATTTGGACAGATACATTGGAACATTTATAAGTCAGGTATTGATGCATGTGATCCTTTCCCTTGTTGCACACTTACTTGTGAATCTTGTGATGTCCTTGATGTCTTCTTTTCTTGCTCAAGAATATGCACTTGTCTTTCCAAGTCCTCAATTTGCTGAAAAAGTTTTTCAATATGATCAAGTAGGTCCTTGTTTTGCATCATCAGTTGATTGTTTTGGTCCTAAAAATCACATAGTTATTTATGTCAGCTTTAACAGTTATATAAATGTCAAATAAAATGCTATTAAAAAGGCAAGTTTTGAATGATGAAAATATCGATTTTAAACTGCCAGTCGAAAGACAGTTTTTAATGGTATTAAAATTATTAGCACTTTGTACTATTTTCACTATCCACATCTTAGAAACGTATGAATATACGTATATTTTTTTTCTCGTGCAGGAAAAAAGACCAAAAAAAAAAAAGTCTCATTTATCTTGGCAAGAAGAAAACACTATGCATGAAGACGCCAGAGAAAAACAACAGAAAATTAACAATTAAGAATTTTGTGAAAATTACTCTAATGCAATATTGACTCATTGTAGCAAAATATTTAACCTATTTATTTAAGTGACTTGGCTGCTTTCAAGTGATTTCCTAATCTTTAGTAAGTGACTGCAACCAACCATTCATACAGAAGTTCTGTATGTAACTGAAAAGACAATTTCTTTTTGCTACGATATCCGACTCTCTGGACCACAGTTCGTCAGCTATATGGCTCATTTAAGTCCTATTTCAAATTTAATAAAAGAAAAGTTTCCACAAGTCAAAATCCTTTATTTTTCTTCAGATGGACCATTTTCTCAGTATCGCCAAAAGAATTTTTTTTTTTTTAAATTTCCTACTCTTTTGTTTGACTATTTAAATGTGACATTTGGTCCTACTTTGAAGCTACTCATGGAAAAAAGAGCTGCAGATGGTGTGGGAGGAAGTCTTAAAAGAAAGGCTAACGATTATGTAGCCTATGGAGGGGACATCCCTGATGCTAAAAGCTTGCATTCTTTTTTAAAAGAAGATTCTAAAGTCAGTATATATTATGTGTCACAGAACAAAACTGATAAAATTGCTAAATTAATACCTGAGAAGTTGAAAACTATAGTTGTCACACAAAGCATTCATAAAATCATAACAAATAAACCGTTTGGAGGAATGCTGTACCGTCCTATTTCTTGTTTCTGCATACAAAATGATTGGACAAGAGGACATTTTTATGCCATCTCAAATGATAGAGATTAATTTTCTTGCATCCAAATTGGAATGGAAAATTATTAAAATTCAAATTTACAGTAGCACAGGAAGTGAAATTGGTGTTTTTGTGGAAACAAATAGGGAAACTGTAATCCCGCACCTCGACAGTGTTGCTAGTGTAGCCAACATCAAAAGTGGAACATTTGTGCTTGTTCAATTTTAAGTGCGGCTCAAAAGGGAACTAAATTCACACATTTCGGGTGTGCCAATCATCACTTCTTGAAGATGGAGAAATCAAAGTCATGTTTCTAAACATATCTCGAGAGGATAACACTTTATTAAAACTGAATGAACATGATATCGCTTATGTAGAAATTGAGCAGATTATCAATTCTTCCTCAACCTAATTTAAAAATCAAAGAGGATACTGTTTTTTAAATTTCCTAAAGAAATTGATGTTTGAGAAAAACTCACGAACACGTATATGATGAAATGAGTGAATATGTTCAAATTAGTATAATAGTTCTTGTAATAAATTTTCAAGTTCATTTCTCTCTTTTTGAAGTATTTCTTTAGCATTATTACAGCTGGATTTTTAACCTGTCTCATGAATGTTACCGTTGCTAAAGATCTGCATTTGTATTAATGAATTTGTTAGTTACTGCAAAACTTTAGTTATTCATTGTAACTGCAGTGAAAATGCTTACTGCTTATTTAAATACACTTTTATTTCAAATTCTACCCTTCATGTAACACTCATATGAGATAACCAGCTATTCTGGTACTTCATTTTTAAAAAATAAATAAGTATTAATACCATTTTGATTTGGAACTAAGCGTGTAAGATAAGTGAAACATGATTTGCCAAACTAATTACCTATCAAAAATACCTTTATAAAGCATTTTATCAATTAACACTCATGAGAAAAACAGCGAATTAGCAAGACATTTTCTGAATTTTCTATAATACAAATAAGTGAACTCGAAAATAATCACCTAGTTAGAATGCTGCAAAGTGTGAGGTATTCAGGCCTGGTAGAGCTTTAATATTTAATACGAAAATTTTTTCAAACTATGTTGAACCTAATGTGTCGATGACTTTGAAAATCACGCATTTAAGAAAAATTTTTTTAACCTAGAAAAAAAATTCAATCAAAGTATGCTCACTGTTTTAATTCAAAATTTTTATATCCATCCACTTTAGAATTCCAAAATGTCAACTTAGCTGAAAAAGTTTTCAATGAAACAAATTATGATTGCCTTAGAAATGAGGGCAAATGAACTAAAAATTCTATAATGACAGTATAAAAGTTTTAAAACTAATTAAACAGTGGTGGGACATCATGAAATGAAAACAGTGCTCCCTTTAGACATGAAGTTGATCAAAGATGAGCTTCTTGAACTTGTAACAGACATAGCTGAACGGCTGGAACATTGGAAGGAATTAAATCATCCACCTTGTTCTGGAATTCTCCAAGATTGATGAATGACTGTTGCAAAAACTAATTTTTTTTTTTGTTTATTAACGCCATGCCTTGCTGTTATAACATAAGAGGTCTGGACAATTGTATTCTTCGTGCAACGTGTAGTTCTATGTTTTTAGTGTTGCTTTTGACCTGTACCGTTTTTCCACTCACTGATTCAATTAATGACATATATGAAGAATTTTATATTAACATATTTGAAGATTTTGTTCATATTAAAGTAACTGCAGCTGATATTGTAATCTTAACTTTTACTGGTGGATATTGTGTTCACAAGTTGAACATTGAGTGTTCTCCCCCCAATGCAGGACCTATTTTCAGACATCCGCAGATGTAACATTTGAAGAGTCTAGTTTGGAAACCAAATGAAAATTACTATCTATCAATTATTTATCTTACATTAAACGAGGAATATTAAAGCTTTTATCGAAAAGGCACTAGAAATGTTGTCACGTTTTTACTGTTTCAAAACCTCATTTCAGAAAAACAGGAAAATATTTTTATGAAGTCAAACATTAAAGAAGATTTAATTATAGGTCACATATCACTGAACTACATCTAAGGCAATTACTTCAAAGACCACTTAAAAGAAAATGATGGTTGTGAAACGAACCTTTTGGTGTACACGGAAAAATGAATTAAAACATTTTGCAAGATCGGTTTATATGATTAATAGCAACAAATTTTTACTGACAGTCGGAAATTGAAAAAATCAAAAATGAGAAAGAAATCAATGGATGAGACTGCAGAATCATTTGGTAATCAGTAAACTGAAAGAGCCAGAAGCATTTATATCAAAAAGAAAACTTGTTCCTATCTTTCTGTCACCTCTATTTTCTTCAAAAATGAAATTTGAATCAATGGTCCATCCAGGATTTTTTTCTAATCTTTTTATTTTCGCTAATGCTTCGCTTGATATGCGTCATGTTTCTTCAGAAAAAATACAAATTAGTTCAAAGAAGAAGCCTATAACTTATATTTTATATGAGATCAAGGCCTATAAGCTTAAGAATTGTAATTTTCATTGAAATACCGTTCCACTAAAAGTTAGAAACATCGGTTTTTGTTGTTGTCGTGTTTGTTCGAGTGGAATTCGAAGCAAGTCTTCCAGGAGAGGCGACGGGCAAATGGGAACGGCTTATATTTTAATTGGGACTCCATTGGGTGGAAGTTCGACTTCTGATCTGAGGAGTCTAATTTTGAACCAGCTCCCAGATGAGAAACCGTCACTCAGGTTGGAACCCTCAGAGGTATTATTCCAAACTTGGGGGACATTGGAGCCACGGATGTTACGTGCACCAACTCCCATTAGCGTATGTGGTCCCGAAGCAACCGGTTGCGAGAAGTGGTCACCCTCCCAAGCATTGACCACGGCTCATGCTACTTTACTTTCAGTGCTCTGTGGGAATCGAGTTTAACCAACGCTGCGGGACTGCAACATCGGTGAAATCGAAAATTAAGTTGAAAGCAGTTAAGATACAGAGTACTTATGAATCAGAGTCGTGTCTTCTGCTGTGGGCAAAAAAATTTTTGGTTGCCCATCAAGGTGGTAAAAAAGGAACAGAAGTTGTGTTACCTGGGCTTTTCGCCTGGCATTGCTCTCTGCTTCCATTTGGTCTGCGAGAAGCTGCACCTGATGAAGCGCCATTTGTGACTGTTGGTTCTGTTGGTCCAGTTGATATTTGAGGAGCTGAATCTGGTGCTGTGCCCCTCTCGGATACGTATCCTCCTGAGGATCAGATGGAATGCAATTTTGATTCACTTCCCTTGTCTAGAATGGAAAAATTTAATGTTGTTAAAATCATCATCAAATTTAATACGGAATTACTAAGCGGAGGTTTTATAAAGCTTTCCCTTCCGACTTGGTTTTCCAGTCAAATGGCACGTGCGTGGTCATTGACGATGCAGAATTTTTTAAAGAAGGAGAACTTATTTTTCAAGACTATTTCAAGCAGGCAGGTACAATTTTGCAATTGCAGTATTCGAATAGGCACGTGATGAAGATGTTTATCTGTAGTCTAATACTAAACCAGTTCTTGAATTATCAGCTTTTAATCCAATTTACAGTAATTAACTGAAACAAAAATCGTTTAACGATTTTGCTCTGCTATGCACTAGAACCTCGATCCACAGTTCCCGCATCTAGCACTTTCCTGTATATACCGTTCCAAATGAACTGCTGCGGCCAATGGAAGAACAGATACCTCATTAAAATGTGTATGTATTCAGTTGTTCAATTAAAAATCACAAGCATCACACATAAATTACTGGGCACAGGCAAAATGAAGGCGAAAATGTCTGTTCCGTAATTGAGAAAGCCGTAAAGGAATTTTTTAAAAGTGGCCCTATATTCGGTTTAGCACAATATATTTCGATTTTTCGCGGAGCTAAAAAAAAAAACTGGACCACCTTATAACGTTAATTAATTAGTGGATAGTGACTTTTTTGATTCAAAACTTTATCAAATGCTATCATCAAATTATTCTAAAACCAAATAATACTGTAAAGTTGACAGATGTTAAGGTGTTGAAGGTTGTGATTTTTTTTTTTGTTTAAAACAGCGTTTCTTACATTGTGTTCCGCAGAAATCCCTCAAGGGTTCCATAACACTTGTGGGATTTTTCTTCATGGAATGCAAAAACGTCATTGAGAAAGCAATAAAATTTCAAAGAGATGTTATGTTTCTTTGAAATTGTGTGAAGAAATATAATAATAGCTAACCTTTTCTGCCATTTAGTAACTAAAATAGTTGGTAATAAAAATGAGACTATTAGAGGTCGCGAGTTTACTGGTTAGGGTAGGGCAGGAATGACAAACCTTTTTCTTTATTAGTGTGCCTGTTAAATTGCAGTTAATTTTTTTTTCAGGTGTTCAGTGTGCCGCTTGTTATCCTTCTATTTGAAAATCATCTTTAAAATCACCTATTTTCGCCAAATGGTTGCTAGTCTAATTAATAACACACCATTAAAGAATACGGTAAAATTTGACCTAAAAAAAGATTCCGCGCATCAAAGAAATTAAGAAATGCTGGTTTAAGACATCCTATTTGCAAGAATGGTGGAACATCGAAAAGTTACCGACTACAACGAAAACGTTTTAGTCAATAACCAATGGTTGACTTCTGCCATAATTACTTTTAATTTAAAGCCAGCATACTCCAACAAAACGTCAACAAGAGATACAAAAAAAGTGCGACTTTCTAGACCTTGTAAAAAAGAATAACATTTTATGCAATTTTTTCTTTAGGCAAATAGATAACTGAAATTAAAATACTGAAAATGTTCGTATTGTGTTGCATTTGGTCACCATTTCATTCTGACACTTAATTAAACAATGGAAGAACAATGATTTTTATGCGAAAATAGGATCTGAATGATCCTAAAAAACAGTTATAGACTAAAAAAAAAAAAAAAAAAATCAGCTATGGTTAAATGGCAAAACTTAAATATTACAAAATTTAGACATCCTAAGAGCTACATTCCATTCACAATTAAAAAAAAAAAAAAGTCTTGAAAAGTAGCTTATTTTTAGCTGTGACAGGATTCTTCTAGGTGTGCGATACGATGATTCCGTGTCCTCACAGGAAAGTTAAAAGTTTCAGTGTATAAATCAATTGGAGGCCTACATTTGTGTCAGTGTATTGATGCAAACCAGGAATTCTTACATATAGTGCAGCTGCCGAACTACTGAATTTGCTGCCTTGTGCTCAAGCTTGCCTGCCTGATCAAAAATATTTATGTTTGACCCCCCCCCCCCCCCAGAATGTCCAGTCTAAATCTTTATTTCATGTTTTTAGCCTGAAGACAATGTGGCACTATCAATAATCATATCCGTGAAACTAATCCGTGACCAGGTGGAGCCATGCTCAAACGAAACTTACTGCGACAGTTGGGCAGCGCATCGTTGCACCTTTGAGAGGAGAACTCGCAGAGTCCAAGTACTCCTGGTCTCCTGGACTGATTTTGAAACTGCGCTGTTGGCACTTTCGTTGATAGGAAGCGTACTCGAGGGATGAACAATCTGGAAGAAAAGATAAGTCGTCGAATTTATCACCAAAAATCTCATCGTGATGTTTTGGTTTCATCTAATGCAATATTGACAATGGTATCGATGGCCACTGCATTTCTGTTAGCATACTAAAGCTGCGTTTACACCAAAGTTGACAAAAATTTGACTCTTCTTAAATTTAGAGCAACAAGTAGAGAACTTGTTGCCGAAGAATTGGCGCCCCGTCACGTCCGGGGCGTGTTGACGGAGAACAGTTCTCCACTAGTTTCCTACAAGTTGCTAGCGCAAAGCGCGCAGCAACAAATCTTCCACTTTTAGTTGTCAACTTTCTTTGATTTTTACCGATACTCCGCGGGAAACTAAAATTTAGTGGAAGACAGAAAAAGTTGATGCATTGTGTAGAAAAAGCAATGAATTGCCGCAACTTGTGGAAAACTTAGTGGAAGACTTTGGTGTAAACGCGCCATAAGGGTGAAACATGAATTAGACTGGAGCAAAGGAGAGTTAGAGAGCACATGGTTCAATCATTCAAAGTCATTAAAATAGAAATTGTGGACGAGATGGGCTACGTTTCTGCAAAAAGGCAGAAATAGAGGTCCTTGTTTTAAACTGTTCAAATTTCAGGCTAATCTTGAAATTAAGAAAAATTACTATCAATAGGGTTATAGGCAGTTGGAATACTTTACCGGAAGCGACTGTTACTTTCAATGGGGCGAAAAATTTTAAGATTACGCTAGATGTTCATTGGGGATTGATAAATTAACGAGGACCAGCTTAACTGGGTCCAGCCTGTTGCTGGACGTACTTTTGTATTTGTATACCAGCCTGAACAAGTGTTTCAGTCTATCTACTTTCATCCAAGAGTCTTTAGAGAAGAGTCTCCAAGAGCGGGAAGAGAGAACCATGAAGTGTTTGTGGCGGTAAAAGTTGAAACCAACTTATGGCATACATAATAAAAGCCGAGAGTAGAAAATTTTTATTTCTGCAATTTTTAATAAAATCAATTGCTTTTATTAAAAATTTTTATTTTTGCAATTTTTAATACAATCAATTGTTTTTATTAAACTTAAAATGTATAAAAAATATTTTTTTATCAACTGATCAATTTAAATTAAGTTGTATTAAATTAATTATAGGCGAGGATTATATCGATGCGTTAAATGCATATGCAATGCATTCAAACTTCCACGACCTTTATGTGAAAATAATGTGTTGCAACTAGCAGATGCATATGAGAACTTCAGGAAGTTTTTCGACAATTCATTACAACAATAATTCAGTTTTTGTTGACTTTCGTTAAAGTGCAAGATTTGCTCAGTCATCCTGGTCGATCTAGTTGAACTGCAAAGGCAAGTTTGCGAATCAATTTTTAACATTCTAATTCAAACTTTAAATAATGTAGGTTTCGGCGAAGATTATCTAAAAAGAAATTTAATTGCATTTTGCTCTGGTGGCGTCAATGTTACGCTCAATAAAAAGCTTGGTGTTCGTTCACGAATTTTGAGCCGATTTCAAAATATTGTTATCTGGCACTCAATTCAATTTTTTATCAATAAAATATATTTGATCTCTATTAGATTAGTGAAAGATCGAAGTGATTTTTTTTTAAATCTCCGAGCAGTTTAGAAACGAAATTATTAAAATTGGGCGAGTTTTGGGACAACGATCGGAATGCATGTAGCTAAAAAAAAAAGCAACTCTAAATGTTTGGTGCTCTTAATCTTCATCACATCGCTAATAGAAATGAACAGTGTCATATTTGCAAAAAATCGTTTTTTTGGTTTTTATATCAAAATGTTCAGATTTTTGCGCTCTTTATATTGGAAATAATGAGCATTGCAATTTTTGCAAGTACAATGTTTTATCAGCTTTAATTTCAAAATCCATGTAGTTTATATACTCATAACAGATGGAACTATTGACGTAACATTCGATACGACAGTATTCATTTCAATTTTTCATTTTTTAACGTCCTTCATTAAGATGAATACCGTCAGGTTGGTAGATACGGCAGTTTCCATTTCTGATTTATCTGTTAATATATGTTTCAGTAGTTTTGTATAAGTTTCAGCAGTTTTGTCGAATAAACTTAAGGTGGATTGGTGTATAAGGCAGTATTCATTTCAATGTTTTTATTTATTTGGTTGCTTTGTTAATGGTGCTGTAGCACAACTATCACAATGTGCATTTCATAAAAAATAATCAGAATTACGTTCCTATTTCAAGTTCTAAATTTTAAGAATTACGTTCCTATTTCCTAAGTAAATAAACTATTGTATTTTTATATTTTGTTTTACTTTTCCTTTTAAATACTCTTTAGCTTGCTTTTTTTTTCAGATAACTTATAGGTAGTACGAAGACCTAATTAAAGCTTATATTAAATAATATAAACATGTACCAAGGGGAAAAAACTAAATAAAAAAATAATAAAAAATTAATCGGAGAAAGTAGTTTTTAATGAATTGGACAGGGACACTGTTACCCCCATTTAGCTACAGGAACGAAAAATACTTAGTCACTGTACTACTTTTTAATAACTTCCAAACTGTATTTTTTTGGTGTAATACTGTCATAATTGCATTTTTTACAGTTATTTCTAACTTTTTGACATCTTTTAACATCCATCATGTGAGAGAAACAAGCAATAATTATTTTCCAAACAAAATCGATTGTAATAATCATTTAAACTAATAAGATAATTAAATAAAACAAATTAGAAAAATTTTGAACTCCTCTCCTCAAAAATGCGCATTTTGCAGATATGACACTGTTCATTTCTATAGGCGACATATAGTCCTCCAGTCAAATGAAAATCCGACAGATTTATAGAAACGCATCGAAAACAAAAATTTCATAATAGACTATGATATATTGGAATGGAATATGATTATATTGGAAATTTCTGTTTTCAAATCCATTGAACAAAGAAATGTGGATTTAATGCAGATTGAAACATTGTTTCGGAGATCTATTAAAATATTTGGATTCATGAAAACCAGTTATGGGTCTTATGAGAAAAAACCAGGTAGAAGCTATTTGTTCGGAAAAGTTCAAACCTATTGAGTTGATTGAGTGCTTGAATTTGTGAAAAGCTTTTAGACAGCACTATCAGAAATCTTAAAATCAGATTAAGGCACTCCGAAAATTTATTATCATTAATTTTCAGCAAGCATTCGGTCCAAAATCAGCTCAGTTTTATTAAGTATTTGGAGCCGACGCACTGGAAAATAGAAGATTTAATTATCCGTGGACACAGGCAGAAGGTGAACTTGTTCTACTGTTTTCTGTCACTTTAAAAAACGAGATTGGTTTAAATGAGTACAGAGGCTATTTTAAATGTTTTCGCAAATTCTGAAGGTTACATTATTCCGAAAGCAAAAAAATATTCTTAAAACCATTGCTGTTAAGCTCAGCTGAAGCTGAAAGAAATTTCCGCTTGATGAATTCAATGTGCAGAGAAAAAAGACAGATTGACGGGCAAAAATATTTCAAATATAATTTTTTTTATTAGATTAACACTGAAAGATTGGGACGCAGAGTTGGCAGTATCAAGAAATTAACGATTACACAGCAGAGGATCCTCATGTCAGAACAAAGAAGTTGAAAAAAGCTAGTGAACACGAAAAAGGTATGAACGCATGACAAAAAAAAAAAAAAAAAAAAACCCCGATATTTTTGACTTTTCCGAATATGCAGCGAATCATGCTCGTTACCGCAATAAAAATAGAAAAGAAAGTCGGCAGGTTAAAAAGATGAATTTTACCCTATCTTGAATTCATCGGCTTACGTGCTAAAATGTATTTCATACAGATGAGTGTAACTAAGAGTTTGAATCCCAACGAAACAGAAAAAAGCAAAAACGAACAAAACCTACTGAAGCGGATGAGTTATCACAAGAGAATAATTCACAATTATATCCACAACAATATTTATTACTTGTTGTTCACAACATATTTTCAATGCAGAAATCTATATTTACAGGAACATTGCTTAGCGACACACAACGGTGAAATTGAAATTCTTTGTTCCATTTCAATCCGTAGAAAAGTTGAGTTGTCAATGTCCTACTCACGCAGAAATAAAATGCGAGTCTCGCGCCGCTACACTATTGCTGATCTTTATTTTCTTTTAATAACCAAAATGAACTTAGCCTACTATATTGTGAGCCCCTCAAATGCAAGCTTCGCCGCTTTCGCACACTTGCTGGTCCCCTGTAACATAAATGAGCTCTTAACTCTCGACTCTTTCCTCGTTGGCATCACAACTGTGAAGTTTGTGATGCCTCCCATTCTCACTTACCGGTTTGTGGAATTGATCGGCAGTGGAAGCGCTGCCAGGAATTCTTCCCGCAAGAAATACGTTACTTTCGAAAGTCTCTCATCCAGCAATTTTGCAATTACGCCGCCTGTCTGGCACAGTTCCATACACCTAGCGGCCGCCTGGAACGCGTGACACTTTGTTAGCGGCTCCTGCTGCTGATGTATGTTCGCCATGCCATCGTAAAGTTACGCGCTCTGGTCCATCCCCTTGTTCATGTTGCCACGTGCGAATGCCAGTTTACGCAAAACAGTTAGCGGAAGTAACATGTTCATTTTAATGAGAAACAGTCATTGAGGAAATCAAACTTATTTAAGCACAAACTGCTAAAACCTTTCCAGGCGAGTTTTTTTGCGTTACATGGGATCCCTATTTAATAGAAATGCCATGCATAAAACTTCGAGCTTCGGCACATAAATAATGGCAGTGAAGCCAAAGAAGAATTTATTCGGATTATTTAGATTCCGAGTCTCAAAATTTTATGCATTGGATGTAACGTTGTACGTTGAGTTATGCACTGATATATTTCTAATACCTTGCAATGTCAAAATACACGACTGCAATATTTTTGCAGCTTATGTTTTAATAACGCTGAGTTACTCATTTTGTTTATTAGATTAGTCTGGAAATCAAATACGATCGAAGCTCCCAGACTGCCTTGGCTAGACTCTCAACTGGTCACCTAAAATGTCTATCATTCGAACGTGGCACAAAAATCTACCCCACCTGTAAAAAATGCTGTGTCCATTCAGCCTCAACGAAACACATATTGGATTGCGTCGGACTATCCCGGGTGGATTTAACATCAGATTCCCTTCTTGTCATTGACTTTCTGACCGTCGGCAACTTTTTGGAGATGATCTGACTAAAATCAGATCAATGAGGATAAACAACAACAGATGCAATAAATATACAGTCACAGTTATGAATTGTGTTTGAGGGCGGTTAGCAGTTCGTAACGTTTGCCTAAGCTCTGCATCCCTCAGAAGTAACTTAGAGTAAATAAGTGATTAAACATTTAAATTGATCGTGATCTAATGCGCAGTACAAAAAGTTTGCCTTTATTCACACGCCCCTTGTTTGGAGTTACAAGAAGTTTACAAGGCATTACTGAGTTACAAACAAATTAAGCAGGTGTAGCATTTCTAGTAGCTCATTGGTTCAGAAGTTTATATCCACCACTGGTTTTTAACCATCATTGTGTACTACCTCAAAATCAGGAACACAATGTATTAAAGTATCTATTCAAACTATGAAAAATATCTGTAAGACTTACTAGTATTCGTCGTTTCTTGAAGCGTGATTTCAGAATCGTTATTATAAGGAACTTGATCAGAATATTCTGAACGATCGTTTACTTTCATTGGTAGATCCGAAAATGCGTTGCCAACGCTGTGAACTATGTGAAGAGCTTGATCCTGCAAAAGACGAAGAAAAAATGAGATTCTCTGACATTTAACAAATCAAATATTCAATTATTACTAAGTATATTTGAATCCCTCGTATTAAATATACTTTAATCTTCTTAAATTGACGAGATTATCTAGAAAAGTTCCGGTTCCGAACCCAACTGTTAAAATGTAAAAGTAAATATTTTTCATGTCAAAATACAACTTAGTATTTTAATAACTAAAATGCCCAGTCAGTGTTTTCTTACTGATTTCTCTTTGTTAAAAATTTTAAATAACAATTTTCTGTGCTAGTTGAAAGGCAACGTGTCTAATTATGCACATATTTTTTACATTTATATTTTCTAAATTAATAAATGATTACTTGTGTAAAAGTCCTTTTTTCATTCCGTAGACCATCTGTAAAATTACATGTCTGTGGAAATAGTGGTCACGTCGTTGGACGTTATGTTTTTAACGTGTAAACGTCTTAGCTAATTCATTTTTACGATCAGTCTTATTACTTAAGCTAAGATCTGTCTAAAAAATAGCTATCAATTTAATTGAAGACTTTTTTATTTTTAATTCGTAAAATCCCTGAATTTTCTGAAAATGACTCCTGTATAATATCTAGTGTACTGTTTTAGTTATTGTTGTAAATGTGTGTGAGTACACATCTCATGTCACATATAGGAGTTCAACAACTCAACGCCACTTGCGCAGCAAGTTTATGCTGTTCCGGTCCAACGCCGGCGGCCGGCATGTTGTACCTATGCTATCGAATTTGCACGTAAACCACTGACGTTGGAAAGCTACAATGCAAAATGTTTTTTGGGCTAATCAAGATGATATACATTTTAGAATAAATACTTGCCACTATGAAGATGTATTGCATCACACATTTGTGGTTCAAAGGGCAGCTTATTTATGTTTACAACAATTCTGATCGATGAAAGCATGGTGTTTCAAAAAAAAACAAAACAAAACAACAAATAACTGGAGCAATTCGTGTTATTTGCTACAACTTTCAACGAATAATTTAAAAACCTTTAAAGAGAGAGGAAAAAAAAACATTGTTGGGAATAATAATTTAAATACATTAATTAGGGATTTAGTTACAATTAAATCCATTAGAAGTCTATGAAATTGGGTAGGGGTAGAAGTAACTTGATTTTGTTCTCCGGCATTGCCGAGAATCGATGCAAAAAAAAAAGGTTTTACAGAAAATGGAGGTAAAAATTTCGAGCCATTTTAAAATTTTCGAGAAGTCGATATAAAATATTTTTTTGTCAGCCCTCCCTCTCTTTCTTCATTCATTTTTTTTATATTTTGTATATACTTTCTTACATAAAATGTAAAGTGTATGATTCAGCAACAAGAATGATAATTAGGCAGTATAAAACCCCAACGGTCAACCGGGGATCTTCCACGGGCCTTAACGTCGAACTAAATCCCCAAAAGTAGCTTTTAAAAAATGGGGTGAAAAGCTTGCAAATAAATCCTGCGCTTAAAGATTTCTTCTTGGCTTTCGTTCCGATACAGGTGCAGAGGAAAGCCTTTCCCCGTTGCCAGATCCCCGTGAAGCAGATGAAAGCCATTCCCCGTTGCCAGATCCCTTCGACTGATCTCTTGAAACGGGTCAAGGCGATTGTGAACGAGGCCAAGATGATGCTGAATAAGATGCTCATGCTAAAGAAAGGGTAAAATTAACTGTCATTCTTCTGGGATTGGGTATTTTAGGCGATGTGATGAAAATGAAGGAATGAAAGAGTAGAGATTAAGGGTAGTTTAAGTAGGAGTGGCTTTCCTATTTCTTTTCCGAGCGCTTCTTTTGATGCCTTTCGGAGAAATCGTCGCATTCGGATTTAAATTCGTGTCTCATGAGTTGTCACAACAAAATGAAAAACACATTAGAGAGTACAGTTTTAAAGAAAAAAGAAAGCGACCACGCTCCCCTTCCTACTACGGTGCGCGTGTAAAGAAGAAACAATGCCAAACTAGTATTGGCGAGAATACAATCTCTCTTGGTAACTCGAAGAAACAATTCTTCTGAGCTATTTTATCAACTCGCATAAAGGATGTAAACATTCGGCTAATATGCATTCGAAAAAACAAATAGAAAGTTAAATGATAAAATAAACATCATTAAAGCAAATTATTAAAGAATATAGCAAAGGTGTCTGTGAAGCTTGCTTTGTGTCAAAAGCTCAATATATTTTCTGCATTGAACAAGGGATTCCTTCTAATCCAAATAAGTGTACGCAGGTTTTTTTCAAATTTGTGCTTGAATGGCATTAATATTATTACTATTTTTGTGAACAAGCTAAGCGGTCTACACGTAACAGAATCTGGGCAAAGAACGCAAAAGTGTAAATCCGGCCACTATGTCTGAATTTAGACGCAATTTTCAAGGAATGAATTCACATTTTCAAATTCAGATGCGTTAAAATATGTGTTAAAGAAATTCCTTTAATGCAAGAGGTTCTTACCTCTAATGTAAGATCTTCAACACTGGAACTACCCCTTCTAGATGCAAGCGCTTTAGCCGGAATAGCAGGGAGGGCAATTTTTGATTTATAACCACCCTGTCTTTGAGGTCCCACAATTTCTGGATCCCTGAAAGACAATCTCTTCTTCTGTTTCTGCTGCTGTTGCTGCTTCTCTTGTTTGTCGTGTGCAGAAACTTGAGGTCCAGCCCTGAACATTCTTGTCAAAGATTCCACAAAACCTCCCACACTCTACCTGACTCATAGAGTCAAGTTTCCACTCCAATTGGTTTCAACCTGATAACATTTGCGATCAGGCACTTCGTCACAAAAGTATAACGTTAATTGTGGCATGATCTTCAGGAACGACCTTAGCCGTACCTCATTGGAGCATGAATGAGTTCGTCATATAACCGTATTTCATAATAACGCTTTAATAATTTCATTGTTACGCTTCAATAGTTTCGAAAATAGGCTTGATAATTAATCATAATGATACTGTAGTTTATACATCTACTAATTTTTTAAAACAATTTTAGCTGAATTCTTCACAAAATTTCACGAATTGATTTCTCACGCTTTCATGCGTTATTTAGTACAATCATAATCGTAGAAACATCCATATTTTCTTTACTAGACTTCATTGCATATCCTTTGCTTTGTTTTAAGCATTATTTTTGTTCTGAATAAAAACGTTCTGTTTCTAAATTTTTTCATTACTATTTTCCACATTTTCATCTTGTAATGAGATTTCAAATACCGTTAATATAATTTTAAATCAAGTATTTAACATCATATCGGCAACTCCATTATTAACCATTAAGCTTCTGCGTAATTAATGCACGTCTTTGACTGTGAGTAAATGATACTCTTTTCTTAGCTGATTTAAATTTCCTGAAAAAGAAAAACAAATGTTCAATTATTGCATTTGATTTTTAAAAAAAACTTTCAAGAACTGAGTTAATCAGAGGACATTAAAAAATTTAAAAATTCTCCAAATACACTTTGATATTTCATAAAAACTAAACATTAAAGAATTTTCGAAACTATTTTTTTCTCTCAAAAATTGAAAAATATATAAAAGAATTAATAACACCCCAAAATGGTAAATCCATATAGACCTCTAATAATAATAACAGTAGCATGGTTTTTAGGGTTTCTGGTCTGTACATAAATGTAAAAAAAAATGCCTTTATCTGTTTGTGATAATAAACCTGTTTGGATTCGCCCATCACACTTCATTTTGCATAATTTCATTTGCGCATGTGCGTTTTTTCAGTTATATATAGCTCGCCGCCAGGTGCGGTTCAATTCCAATTTCAATTCAATTCATTCAATTTGTATGCTTCAACTTTCGCCGCACGCACGTGCAAAAAATAAAGACCTTATTTTGAAAGCTGAGTTATGTTTGATTCAAGAAGTTAAAGACACCCCGTTCCTGACAAAAGTCGATCCCTTAAGCTGGGAAAACAAAACCTAATTCCATGAAAATTTTACTCACATATAAATTCTTTCAAGACCATCGAGAACTAAGTTTTTCAGTGTAGTAAAGACAAAAAGCGGCCATAATAATAACCCTTCTGCAAAAGAATTCAAACCAGCTTATATTAGATTATTAATACATCTCGAAACAATGACCTTTGATAGAGCAAATTTTATTATCTTAGATAACACCAATAGCCATCTTTTCCACTGCAGTGCTTTATCAAAGAGTTCCCTCGTGGACCGATACTGGGAGGCCAGGGCCCTTTTGGATACATAGACATTTGTTGCAGCTGTTTTATTTTTATACATTTTTGCTGTAATGGTCTATATGCCATTGGAAATAAAAAGATAACACCAATTTAGTTAGTGTTTTAAGCTCTACAAATATGCATTTGCTTTTAAAAAATTCTCCCGATGTGGATAGAGAAGAGCTAACTTTGTATCATTTATTATCCGAAAAGCACAATTATAGTTTCTCAGGCCGCGAACACCTTAGTTATATGCACACATAACTGGCCTTGTAGTAAATAAATTAAAGAAATCATTGAAATGTAACAAGTGCTCAAAAGTTTCATTTAGATCAATGTTAAGAAGTTTTCTCGTAGGAAAAAGCAAGGGGGTTAACTATTCCATTGAATGACGTAATTAGTGCCTGCCAAATTGCTGAAATGGTTTTTCGAATTCACACATACATCAGGTACGTGGTTTTAGAGGATACAGTTACTGATGACCTTGCAGAAATACGACTTTCTGTTCATATTGTCCACCAGCTTTTATGTATTTAATATTTGTTATCACATAGAGACAGAAGTAACACTTGAGTTTTTACAAAGGTAATTTTTTAATTAAGGTAAAATTTAACTACTGTATTATTCATTCTCTACAGGAACAGACCCACATTCATATTAATATAGCGGGTCCCTTACCTATATCTGATGGTCTCCAGTATTTATTAACTATGATAGACAGATTTTACAGATGGCCGAGAAGCCGTACCCATTCCTGACACCTCGGCAAAGAACGATCAGTAGAACAATATTTCATTCCTGGATTGCACGTTTTGGATGCCCTTCACTCATCACAAGGCTCGCAGATTCGATTATTGTTATCTACTGAATTTACACGGATTCTCTGCAGATAGGATTAAAACCACCGCCTACTATCCTATCGCAAACGGTTTGGTCGAACGTTCTCATCGCTATCTAAAGGCATCCATCAAAGCTCACGAAAGTTCCAAATGGGCAGATGTACTTCCAATAGTTCTTTTAGGGGAAAGATCAGGTGTCAAAGGAAGGCTTTAAAGCCTCGTGCGCTGAATCAGTATACGGCACAACATTGCCTGCCTAGTGACTTGTTGAATGTATCGATTTTTATTCCACCATGTAATGAAGAATTCATTACTTTTCTTCGTAACACCATGCGGCATTTGAATTCAGTCGCAACTTCAGCACATGGCCGTTCTGCTCATTTTGTGCATCCAGCTCTATCCTCATGCACACATGTATTTCTTCGCATGGACAAAGTTAGTCCACCTCTCCCTCAACCATACACAGGACCACAAGAAGTTTTCTCAAGGTCAGATAAAACTTAAAAGATTATTATTAACGGCAAGTCATCCTTGGTATCTATAGACAAAGTTAAACCTGCTTTTGTCTCAAAAGATATTAATTTTCATACAGCACCTAAAGTAAACACTGTTCCTAGTGCTATTACCACATCTCTGAACACTGTTGAAGAGAGCCAGAATAAACTTTCTAGTTCCAGAAAATGTTCGCCATCTACTATTTCCACCCGAACTCGCTCGGGCAGACAGGTGCATTTTCCAAAAAAACTGGCAACATACATAACTTAATAAAAAAATATTCAAATGTATATTAATGTCATTTTGTATATAATTTTTATATCCCATGTCGTTCCCTTTAGTAACTGGGGGGGGGGGGATTCTCTTGTAGTGAATCCGCCAAATGGCAATAAATTAATGAATGATAGTTTGTCACCTGCGTGTGGCAACCACAGAGCTGGGAAAAATGAAAAAAAAAAAAAAAAGACCACAGTTTTTGTACGATCAGCGTGGAATAAAAAGGGTCTGATGCTAATAACGTGTGTGACCTGCACTCCTTTAGATCATGTAATTAAATAGTATGAAACAATACTATATATCACATAGATAAGAGAAACTCTTAATGTTTAAATGTACTATAGAGTATTTCAATCGTGCTTGAATTCAGTCATTTTCATATTTGACTTATGGGTCATATTTATTAATTACAAATTTTATCATTTTCAAACTTTTTCTGTATTTTGTACTGTTATTTATTATGCAGGATTTATATGTTTTTTTCTCTTTTGCCTTTGCTCCTTTTGATTTTCTACATGCGTTTTCTCTCTTTGCCTCATCCTTTCTAAATTAAGCATTAGAATGCGCCACATATTTGTTTTTCTCCAGCGGAGCGTGTTCCTTGTTTTTCCCAGCTGGACTGAATATAGCACTTTCGACTGAAAGTAGCACTGGTTGATTGAATGTAGCATTTTTAATTTTTCCAAAATTATTTATCAATAATACGTGTGATTGTGTTTAATCATATGAATGTAAATTAATTATTTGGTTTTAAAAAGTTGTTTTATTGTTAAATTCTTTTCGCCCTGGATTTTATTTATTTATTTATTTTACTAAGCTTTTAGATCTAGCATACTATAAATTCTTCGAATAATTGCTAAGTTTTATATGTTGTAATTGGGGAAAGTTTTTTAGTCAGTTCCCAACGAGTGAAATTATCTGCATTAGTTTATACATAATAAATTCTATACCAAATGCACTGTTCTGAGTGAATTCTGCGTTCTAGTTTTTTATAAATTGCAAAGATAAACGTTGCAAAACATGGTACAGGTGCTGCTGATGATGATTATGTCAACCGCCTATCAACTTCATTTTTGTGTAAATGTAATTTACAAAATAACATGTAAGACTTAATCTCGGTTATTTATTCACCAAACTTTCTGGTAAACTGCATTTAAGAATAAACTTACATAGGAGACAAATTAACAAAAATTACAATCCATCGTTAGAATACAAAGTAGATGTGTTTGAATTCTACACTTTAGAACATACGCATACGATAATATTCTTACTGGAATAATAGCACATATAGAAATATACATCATAAGAGAAAACTTCTTGCAGAAAACAAGTTTATTTTAAAAAACAAGTCGCTGTAGCCTTACGCACTTATCACAGAATTAAATAATTTAAGTAAAAAATTTTTTAATGTCTATACTGTTTTTGAATTTAATGATACTATTAAAATAAATAGGGGCAAAGGAGACTCTAATAACAACAACAAAAAAAAACTATTTAAAAGCTTAATAACACAATATGAGCGGACGACATAGGACGCGCAACTATGTTGCATAGCTGGCTACGTTGACTAAGTTAAAAAATGTTCTAAAAAATACACAAATTCATACATTATATCGCCGGTCCGAAAGAACAATGACGTAACTGCAAAAATTTGTCAAATGCAACTACGTCCATATACAATATCAGAAGCACATCCCTTACACAGGGGAACATGGATGAACTAACAATTACAAGTTTGTGCCTTCTAAAACAACGAACAATTTTTAGAGAAACAATGACGTAACTGCACTTAGGGGTTGAAATATTAGGGTGATTAAATCCAAATCCCTGGTAAATAAAAGTAAAGTATATGTGGGTCCTAGGTCTGTAATTATACCATTATTTTCTGTCACTTACACCCTTTTCAATTACTATAAGTTTTATACAACTGCAAATCGTTTTTTCACTCTCCTGTAAAATTGAAGTTTTTGCATTTACGTCACTGTTCTTCCGGAACGGCGATCTGAAACATTTTCTCCCTTGTGTGACTTAAAAGTGGTGATTTTAAACGGGTACAAATACCAGCCTCGCTTTTAAACGGCAATGCACTAAACGGGTACTAGTACCTGCCGCCTGCCCATAATGTGTTAATATAGTTATGGTTAAAAATTTTGGAAACCAACTTCATAACCAACCTTAGGACTTTTTAAGTCAAAAAATCTGTTTATTTAAATATATAACACTACGAATAGTTTAGATTTCGAAATATTTACCGACTTAATGAAAGTAATAACTTCAGTAACAAGCAATTCAATGATTTGCTTTTAAACTTAATAAGTTAAAAACTAGGTAAAAATAACAACATGAACTAGTCTGTAGCATATTTTACTGTTTCATTTCAGCAAAAAAACTTCCAACACTTTTGATAAACAAAATTTAAAATGAAGAATAAAAATTGAAGTAACGCTAACCACCATCAACCATTCAGTACTGCAGTCTTTAACTATAACCACCTTGCGTTCTCTACCAACACCCCCTGAACTAGAAAGCCTCTGGACTGCCTCTCGGAGAAGCGATTCCTTTCTCTCCGTAGGCCGAGATCTACCGCTTCTGCTGCGCTGACGATCAACTCGCATTATTAATCAGCTTGTTTTTGCAATCAATCCATCAAATAACGTCCACTTGTAGATCACACATTTCAGAACAAATAAAACTAAGTTCTATACTAAAAATTGATAATAAAAGATCTTCGATTTTCTATACTTTAAAAAAACACTTTTGTTAGAATAGGAAAATATTTGTGTGTTACTTGTGAATTTTTTTTTCTTTCTGTTTTGTGTTCTTGTGTTCTCATTGACTTTATTTTGTGGCTAAAGCATCAATGCTGATTAAGGGTTAAATTAGCTACAAGTTAAAGTTTAAATTTGAAAGGAAATCTTGGGCATTTACATTTTAAGACAAAATAGCGCAATTATTTCCCCCAAATTCGAAAGATTAATGTTTTAACATTGTATATTAATTACTTTTTCTTTCTTGTAAACCTTAATCTAATGTTATACAAATTAAGCACACACATAATCATTATTATTGTTATGCTCAGAAATGGCATTAAAAGTTCAAGATAAAATTGGAGATGAGATCTATAACGTAGTGCTTTGTTTCTGAACTACAAATAAATATGCTTATGTAATATAGCGTGACATTGACTGGGAAAGGGGGTACATTGAAGTGTGACATTTTGTGAAAAAGGGGGGGGGGATTAAATGCATGCAAAAACCGTGACATCATTAATTAAAAAATGATTTCAGTATCATATTTTTTTCAATGTTTCTGACTTCCTATATTTTGGGGGAAATTTATGAATTACGCAAATGTAGTACGGTACAAAAATCAAAGAAACAATGCATAAACTTTTCTTTCAATAACTTCCCAGTTTAAAAACTTTGAGGTTTATATCTGACAAGAAAATAAGACAAAGATTTTGTACAAACCTTTTAGAAATGGATTTAATTCCGTTCAATTTATTTTTGACTTCTTTTTTAGTTCTTTTCCAAAAAATAGCTTAATAATTTAGTGTTGGAAATTATTTACCTCTGTATTTCGCTTTTTGCTTCTTAGTAAATCATCAATTTTTAACGTGAACTTCGCATCAGAGTGAAAAACGTAATTCCGATTTTCAATAATTTAAAACATTTCTTTTACTCGTCACAGTTTTTTTTTTTTTGTAGCCTTCGCAGAAGGAAAGATCATGACGTAATACATAGACGCCCTTAAAACATCTTTTATTTTCTAGTTAAAGGGAAGGTTCCTAATTTCTAGTATTCTGAGATGAGAGAGTCACAAAATGTCCGCTGTACAAAAGATTCTCTTTTCAATAGCTCCTTTGCAATCACACAGTCATAAAAGACCACCGGAATAGAAAACGCAATTGTGGGAACCTGATAAGAACACTATGCAAATACTTTTTCTTCACTTTTGTTGGTTTCTTTTACGAATGTGGCGTACAAGACTATTTTCAAGCATTGTTCAGAATGGACCAGGCTCCTAGAAAATAAGTTATACATTAAAAATTTAAAATCTACAAGGAGCTTTCCGTTATTGCTTGCTTTTATATATTTTGCTTTAATGTATTATTTCATTTCAATTTGATTTTTAAAGTTTTAGCATCTAAACAATCTTAGTCAATATTTGCATTTATCACACAAGTAAGTGTGACATAAATAACTTCATAAATATCAGGAATATTATTAAAAACTATCTGAAAATTTATTTTTTTTTCTTATATGGAAATGAACAAACATTAGTGTTAAAATATTGAGCTTAAATAAAACACAATCCTTCAATATATCTTCATAAGTATCTATGTATCAAAAATAACACCTAAAATGTTTAAAATTGCATTTCTATTGTAGCAATCATGTTTCGTGAAAAGTGGAGGTTAATTATCTGAATGCAGTAAATCATTTTCGAAGTGGAAATATTAACTTTTTTTCCATATTGAGTAAGTATATAAATGTGTTGAACTCATTCTGGAATTTCTGATGGCATCCTTTTGTTTTTATGCAAAGATTTTCTGCGAAATGTCCAAATTACGAACGCTATCGGCAGACGAGCTGGGTGAAAATCGGCCTACGGACATTGCGCAATAGTTTCAGTCCGGAGGCTTTCTAGTTCAGGGGATGTAGTCTCTACTGATAAAAATGATGACGATGATAATAGTATTTATGCAACAAAAAAAAGAATTTAAAGAATTTATTAACACCAAGTCAAGATCATATACCACAGGCAACTTAAACATTATATATATTAAAAAAAAGCAATTTTTATCGCATGTTTCCAAATTCAAATTAAACTATAAAATCAATTCTGGAAAAGTTATTGATACATTTAATAATTATTTACTAAATTTCACACTAAAATTAATAAAAAGGATTTCGACCATATTACAAATTTTCAGGAAAGCTTTTTATTTTTGTAGACATAGCATTTAGCAATTATGCTGTTATTTGTAAAACTTTTTATTAAAAAAAAATCGAAAAGCTGACAAATTTCCTTTTCTTTTCCTTCCGCCTAAATGTTAAAAAAGATCCCGTAAAAGTTGATTTATTTGCATCACAGCCAACAGCATAAGCAAATACTTTAATAACAATTTACAATACATTTTAAAAATTATCCTATGATTTTGCCAAAAATAAATACCAACATAGCAGCTGTGAAGTAAAACGAAGATTACATACAACAGTTTGTTTCAAACTTTCTACTTCGGAAAACTTGTAACATACCAATTAATTCTCTTGATAATGTTATTTATACAGTTCTTGACATATTTCAGTTGAATGATGAATTAAAAATCGACATGAACGTTTTCCTCAAATATTTGCCATTTCTGTTTTAATAAAAACTATAGTATTACCTTTCAAACTTACCTTCGAACTTAAACTTTTTTCTTAACGTTTTGTTATTATGACATTATTTATATACATATAATATATATACTGTTATGCCCTGGATGTGCGCAAAATAGTTCTTGGAATAAATGAATTTGTTCACTGTTTCGAACTAAATTTTAAAATCTTTAAAGCTCATTGTATAAGCTACAATGAGTTTTAAATATTTTTTAAACTCATCATTTACGGGATCATTTAGGAGATCATTTTGCAATGCACTCTCTATTATGCGAAACGGAGAAGAGATAAATGAGATCTGTGCTTCCTGAATAAATGCTTTCGCAAACAATTCACATATCTGCGCTTCTTGTTTGCCAGTGTCTTAAAAATAAACGAATGCAAAATACTAATTGCGGAAAAACATAACGCTAAGTGGTGAGAAAAAAATCGTTCCGCTATGGGGCATCGAAGCGTAACAAAAAAAAAAAAAAAGATTGATTAACAAGTAAAGATGAAATTCAAGTGATATGAAGATCTTGACTTGACACTAGTTGAATTAGCTCTGTTTTTCCTAATTAAAGAACTGAAATATCGTATTTTGTTGTCAGCCTTGTTTTGAGCCATCAGTCAAGCTTTGTAATCTCGTATTAACCTAAATATCACGGTTCCGAAATTTGCCACCGAAGGATGAGTTCTTATTTATCAATTGAGAAAAGAGATAAGGGGATGGGGAAGAAAAAAAAAAAGTTCTTTGAACGTGTGCCAGGTTTTTGCTTGGGCGCCTTCCTTTTTCATGCATTCGTTCAACCTATTTTTGTGGTGTTCATTTTCATGTTATGTAAATTTTGCTAACACATTTCTTTGAAACGAAACAGGCAGCAGAACATTTTACAGCACTGTTTAATATTCCGATCGGTTTTATTACTTGAAAAGACTTAAATTCAAAAATTATGACAAGTTTACCAGGCATATTGTTTCAATTCATCCAGCCATAATGTTGATGCTCATTATATCTCCACCTCGTCATTTGTATAGAAAAATTATTTTGAAAACTGTAGACCAGGGGTCCACAACCCTATGCCCACGGGCACCATGGCGCCCGTCGATCGGTCTAAGTGCGCCCGCCGTTTGTGCCCAACGATAAAATATTTCAGTTTTCCATTTTGAACTAGAGAACATTTAGAATCTAGGGTATATGAATAACGGGCTATATAAACAATGAATAACCCTATAATTAATACCACAAAATCAAAATATAGATTACGACTTACAGATAACACCCTGACGATTACTTGCGAGAGCAGGAATTTCGTCATTTTCTCCCAATTATGAAGTGCTGGCCTGTGAAATGCAATGCCAAAGATCACATTGATTGTATTTTATATATTTTGTAAATAATTTTATGATTCGTATGTTTTGTAAGCAATTTAGTAATCATTTACTTTACACAAGAATATTAATACTAATTTTATTCGTATGTTAAGTTAATTTTTGAAATTAAAATTTTTGTGTATTATATGTAGTGTGTATTATGTAGTGTGCGTGTGCATTATATGTAGTAACTATGTCCACCAAGTATAAATGCATCTTGAAAGCATATATGGGGCCGCCTATCGACCGATATTCTGGTAGGTGCTCTTAGATACAAAAAGGTTGGGGACCCCTGCTGTAGACTGTATTTTCCTGAAAGTAGTATACATTATTTTAATGGAAATTAATGTTAAATATTTTACGAAACTACGATTTCTTTTAAAGAGGAAGTAAAGTAGTAATATTTATTTTATTCGAAAAAATCATAATTTATTTAAAAATATTTTGTAAACTATTCTTCAAGGAGAAAAAATGACCTTTCTAATAATTTTCAAGCGATCGTGTGGCATGTTTTGCTACACTATATTTCATATTTGTAAAAATCTATCCATATTGTACCTAAAAGTTTAAAACAAACGTGATCAATTTGTTATTAATATACAAGTATAAACATTAATTTTATTTTTTACAGCAAAGCAAGTAAAAAAAAAAAAATGATTTTTGAGCCTAAATAATTTTAGCGATTTTTTCAAATTTTGGAATGGTACTTGAAATGGCATCACGTCTATATGTGAATCTGTTTGCGTTAAGTTTTTTTTTTTTTGCAGACAATTTTTCATATCAAAATAAGGATTAGATTCATCAGATGTCATCATATCTTGATTTTTTTTTCTAATTTACTTGTTCTTGAACTTGTGTAGCCGTTTAATTAGGACTTGAATTTAAGTAAAATACTTTTAATTAGTCACAAATCTTATGATTAAAAAATGGAAGAACAAAAATGCAACAAATAAGTTAATCAACGTAGTTAACCTACAAATTTAAAGTCTTACTTTAATGTACTCCCTAGAAAGTTGTACTTTTTATATATACACGTGTTTCGAGGCTACAAAGAGCCTCTTTTATGAATGCATAAGGTTGTGAAATAAGGTACAAAAAGCATAATCAAATATAGGAACACAAAATATAGATAAAAACAGAATTAAAATAAGCATAATAAGAAAAATCAAATTAGTTAGGTATAACGCAAAATAAAGTTTGAATAAAAGTTTATTTTTTTTTTCTTATCAGCTCTTCAAAGGTAAACATTCCTTTATCTCGAAAAATGTGACCTCATGCTTCGTAGTTGAACAAGCCGGTCTGTGTTGTAGAAAAAGAGCACCATGTGAGCTTTTGTAGTGTTTAAAAGGTTTAAAATTATTTAAAAACAAGTATTTTTACACCTTACAAGAACTGTTCCGTGTAACTTTAAGGCAATTCATTCTTCATAGACAAAATAAAAAGTCAAATTGGCACAGCATGATATTGCGTTTTATTACATTATTCTCTATAATCAATGCTTTCATTTTTAATATTTCATAACAAATAAAAATTATTAGAAATGCCGTGTCTCTTAATACTTCGGATTTTCAGCTTAAGTAAAAAATTGTCATATACCTGTGCTCAGTATCTATCCAAAAAATGTGGCGACCCGACTGAAAAAACGCAGAGACATTAATTTTTCCATTAAGTTTTATTTTAGAATTGCCAACGCTTTTATACCAAAAATACAAACTATATATTTGAATAATGAAACGAATGTAAAAGAAACAGAGCTTTTGCTTAAATTTATGCAATTATAGACAAATAATGTACTGTTTTACAATAAACCAATTGGTTAATGTGAATGCCAAACGAATGATAAAGAGCACAATATTGTAGTCGCCCTTTTTCGGCTGGAAGGGCAATGAAGAGATGGCAAAGTTAGTGATAGCCACGGAAACGGGAAGTATGACCATTAAAATTCTTTTTTTTTTTTTTTTTTTTTGCGCCACAAAATCTATTATACGAAATCTTGGGACAGAAATATGACGTTACAGTTACTGAGCAGTTATGACAAGCTGTTTGCATTGATCCATCATATAGATCATAATTAGGAGAAGCACTGTCCTGGTTCAATGTTTCAGTCTGATAAATAAAATTTTTATAGATGTAGATGATTTATAAATATTCCAAGGTTTCATGCACATATTTAACATACCTTAACAAACTGAACTCGTTAAGTTACTGCAACTGCTGGTTGTAAATGGTTTCAGAGCTGTAAATCATTTATGTTTACGGTTTTGAAGCCATGTCAGCTGTAAGTGGTACGAACACTGTAAAACCTTAAGTTTACGGTTTTGAAACCATGTGAGCTGTAAATGGTTATGAAACCGTAAAGCTTTATATTCAGTTTTTTCAACCGATTTCCTTCTAAACCCGTAAAGGTACAAAAATGTCCCTACCCGAAAGATATACAGTTAATTAGGTGAACCGACTGCTGTCGGTCACTTTACCGTAATTTTACTATGAAATTTCTAACAGTGTACACCCAGTGTTATTAACATACTGTGACGAAAGCCTACGCTGACATTGCGTCAGCTAAACTGACGAAAGGCCACTCGGACATTGCGTCAGCTCCACTGCCGAAGGCCGCTGGCAAAGACGTCGGGGATCTTCTCCTCCCCCTTTGATCCAGAGGGTTCTCGTTTTTGGGAGAAAACTCGCGAAGCTGCTGGAAGCGAGAGCCGGCGCTAATAAAAGGAGATGCGTGGAGGCGTACGGAGATTTTGCTCTGCAGACTGGTGTTTGTTTTTGGAGAGGCTCTTATGCCTCGTATTCTATGATCGGGCGAAGTTTTCCCCGCATCTCTCTCCCACACCAGGAGTTTTGTGATTTTTTATTGTCAACTTCTGTAAGTACAAATTTCTTATTTTTAAATATTTTAGTCAAGAAAATAAAAGTCCTATTTACGCTACCCGTTTGTTTGTTTCTGTCCCGGACGCCACAATACATTAAAGCGTCTGAATTAAACCGTTTATTCCAATAAAATTGCTGCATTTTTTTTTAATTATCAAGAAAATATACTCCAAAACAAATAGGGTCAGTTGGGGTAATTGTAAACATGGGGTAATTGTAAACAAGCTTCATAACTACACTTGTGGTGGTTTTGAAAACTTAACTGCTTGTGAGTGATAAACTGGCAGCATAGGAAAGACACTGAAAGAGTTTCGTAAGTTTTGAAACAACTGTGGAGGCGTCACTATTGTTTGAAAAAAGTTGTTTAACAAAATTTAGTCAT
Organism: Octonoba sinensis; assembly: GCA_038502835.1. Classification (NCBI taxonomy): domain Eukaryota; kingdom Metazoa; phylum Arthropoda; class Arachnida; order Araneae; family Uloboridae; genus Octonoba; species Octonoba sinensis. Next base: position 81,460,253 of record CM076605.1, on the reverse strand, counting down.
CTTACACTTTCCTCTAAAGCTCATCTACAAAAGCGATGTAAGCGGTTTCAACCATTTTTATTTGTCATATGGAATGCTGCTAGAAACATTTAGTTATGAATTTAATCCTCCCTGTTATTTTTCATGTGGAAGTTAGGTGTTTACAATTACCCCATATATTTCGTACTCTGGGGTAATTGTAAACACTTAAATTTATCCTATTTCCAATATTTTCGGGGAACAACAAGTATTATATTTTGATGTAAGTTACACTTTTGTGTCTATTTTACATAACTGTTGTTGTTGCTAATGCCACTTGGAAACCAACCCCTTTCAGGGAGACCACGAATTAAGGAAACTCCTACTGATTATTAATGAGCTCCGCTAGAATGGAAGTACACTAGGCTCAGAGGGGCTTAATGATTTTGAACCAGCTCCCGGATGAGAGATCGTCACCTAGGATGGTCCCTCAGCGGAAATTATTTCTAACTTGGTGGACATTTGAAGCGACGATGTATTTTACGTGCACAGCTCCCTTTAGCGCACTCGGTATCAGAGTAATTAGTCGCGGGAGGTAGTCACCCTCCCAAGCGTTGACCACGGCCAGTTGTGCTTCACTTACGGTGTTTTGTGGGATCCTAGCTTAACCGCCTGATTAACTGCGGGACAAATTTTATATAAATTTGACGCATTACTTGATTTTTTAAAAGATATTTCTCGTTAAATGATCTCAGACGACTCATAACATAACTCAGCGGATCACATGCGGCCTGTTGGCCGCAGATTGAGAACCATTGCTCCGGAACTTCTTAAGCCTTCAAGCAGACTGTGTATGAAACCAATTTTCCATTTGCATCAACCTTATTCGAAAATAAATCACTGTTTACAATTACCCCAGATTTCTGGGGTAATTGTAAACACACTGGGGTAATTGTAAACACGAGCTCATTCGCTAACAAATAGTCATACAGTCAAAATTTTTGTACGCATTTAATCACAAGAAGTACAGTAGTGGCTGCAATGCTCACAATTTTATCTCTGAATTCATTCAAGAGGTAGGGAGGGATCAAAAGTTAAAACTTTGAGGAAGCGTTTACAATTACCCCAACTGACCCTATTTGTCGTTTCTACATTTCCATAAGAAAACTATTACTACTAAAAATGATTCATTAGATGGCACAAAATTAAAGAAAAAAGAAATTCGATGTAAATTTGAAACCTCTTACTTTAAATAATGAAAACGATGATGAAGCGAATATAACTTTTTCTATCAACCAACTTTTTCTCATAAAACCAATTAAGAATTAGATGTAATCTATGACATTTACTTTTAAATTGATGCTTATCTAGAGTACGTGGAACATATGACTGAAAAGTAAAGCAATTTCGAAAGAGTTCCAATACCAGTGCCAAATTTGAAAGAAACTTCACAAGATATAAATACTCAAAGTATTTCACCAGAAGGTAGGAAAAAGCAGAAAATTTCTTAAATTGAGATGAGGATATTCGCGTCATTAGAATGAGCGTCGACTGCACAAGCATATATATATCTTCTACACACAAAAGATCAACGAGGAATTAAATAATTTGTTTTACTACAGCAATACCCATCTAGACTTCAGTATCTTAAAAAACAAATTTTCCGCCGCACACAAAAAATTCAAAACTATTTGCAAACAACTTCAGCACGTCTAATAATTCTAGACTGCCTTTCTTATTTCTTACTCCCAAATTTCACAAAAATCCAATTAAATTTCGCTTCATCTGCAGTACAAGTAATAGTATTGGTAAACATTTCAACAAAAGACTCCAACAGTTTTTAAAAGCTATTTATAATTTCATTAAAAATAAATTTAAACACACCAGCTATTTCTGGATTATCGATAACAGCTTTGAAATTATCCCTAAATTACGTTATTCTGTGCCTACTATGCTTCAAACATTTGACTTTGAAAACCTGTTTTGTAATATTCCAATTGATAATCTGTATGAAGTTATCGAAAAACTTTTTGATACCTTTTGCATAGAACTTGAACTAAAAATTGACAGAAGTTATTTCATAAATCTGTGTCATTTCTGTTTTAATAATAACTACATTTTATTCCAAAACAATATCTTCAAACAAATTTACGGTATTGGCATGGGAACTAACTATTCCAGTACCGCTGCTAACTTATTCTTGTTCTTTTATGTATATAACTTTGTGATCACTGAAAAACTAATTCTCGATCTTTACGACAAACGTAAAGATTTTAATTTTTCTACTATTCAAATGCCACATTGGCACAGTAATTTAAATAAAAGAATTTTTGTTAATGTCATTATAAATCAATTAAACAGATTTTCAAAAATCTGCAACAATAATTTCTTTCTAAATAAACAAATTTTCATTAATGCCGCAAATCTGTATTATAATAACCTTTTTCCACTAGAATTCATTAAATACTACGTTAATATATTCAAGAGAGCCGTGCGCATGTATGACGAACGTGCTTGCTGACGTACTGGCGACGCTGTTCGCTGCTAATGTTATGAAAGGTCGTGGCTAAAGTCCTCTGAAACTCTATGGAAGGCCTCAACCCGGATGATGTCTGACACGAATGTTGAATCGGGTGATTTCGGATACGGAACTACAATGAAAATATTCGTGTTTTCTGCTTTTTCGTCGCATCTTTGGACCTTTCATCTCTGGGTGTAGGTGAGTATAATCGTTGCTACGAGCCAACGTCCTGCAGTTATGGGCGGGTGTGTCGTATTGGTGGCATGGCCACCGACATTTATGGTCCGTCGAGCCGGAGCTCACCAATGTGCAAGAAAATTTGCTTAACAAATGGGATAAATTACAAAAAATGACAATATATTTGGAAGAACTGGATGAATTACGACCTATGCCATTTGCAGCAACGACCTAATTGGTTTTTCAGTAAAAATAATATAGTTGTTGGCATAATGGTATTGTTAAAGGAGCCTAATTTACCTCCGTTGAAGTGGTTGACAGGGCATATAGTTGAAACTGTCCTGGGAAAGACGGTAAAGTTGGAGTTGTCGTATTTGTACTGGTGTATTTAAAAGATCAACTTCTAATATTTGCGTACTTCCAATTTTAGATAATGTGCCTATAAATACGTGAAGCTGAAAATATAATTTTGTCATCTATTCTTCAATTGTTCTATGCTGAAGAGTGACGGCGATATGGACAACTTCATCAAGCCCAGCGACTGGCACGATGGAATTTGAGTTTTGGACACGAACCGACTATGTGCTTTTTAGTGCATTCACCACTCGCGTCTTGTCTTTGAATTTTACGGTTCATCTTCAGGCTTAAGAAGTATGATTAACCCAACGTCCTGCATGTATGGGCGGGTGTGTTGCATTTACGGAATGTTTCACCGTCGTTATTTACGTTTTATGTTTCAATTATTGTTCGTTTAATTTTTGTACTATTCACCGAAATTGAATTAAACTCGTCGAAAGTGTCACGTTTACACTCTAAAACTATTTTAGAGTTCTTTACAGCTATTATTGCTTTTGAATATTTTCGCCTTGCCTTTTCTTTTGGCTCCTTTTTGACATGCCATCACCGCGACACATTCCGAAATGTGTCGCGGTGGTATGGTTTTTTGAGTTTTTCAGTATATATTTTGCTCCCCACCCACTGATGAGGAGAGCAAACTGTTCGTTTTTTTACAATTTGTCTATTTTTCTTGTTTATACACTTAAAACATTATAATTATGGCCTAATGCCCTTAATTTACGGGTAAGTCTTCGAGTTATGGCCTATTGTTGTTGGTTTGCATGCTCTAGATTAATCTTTTAATCATTTTGCTGCAACTAAATATTATCTATATATATAGATAGATGATAAACCGACGTATTTATTTCTACTATAAATACAGTCGACTCTCAATTTTACGAGCACTTTGGATTTTACAAGCATTTTCGTACTCCCAAAGTGTCTAAAATCGAAAAGTATTCTCTCAAGAATTTGCAATAAAATCATAATCTTTAAAAGAATTTTCGGGACTGGTAAACTGTACGTAAAATCGAGTGTAAACTGTATCATGCAAGTAAGTGTTTCGTTTCTTTCTCTCAGAGACTGTAGTGTAGATACTTAGAATGACCTTCATATTAGGAGTTCATTATTTTCTAGGGTGAGGTAGTACAGTTGTACCGCGAAAAAAAAGTGCTCCGACTGGCAGAGTGTCGAGAAGAAGCCATTCATGTTCAAGGGAGAAACTGCTGATATAAGAAATGTGTTGTATTCTATTCTTGTTTTATTTTGTTTAAAAAAAAGCATACTTTATTTCTTCCGAACCGATACTAGTATATATCAATTTATAAATTTGCTAGCCTCTCTGTTTGTTGAAAGCAACTATTCTGATTCGCGTGCTGATAAACGCACCTGCAAAACGAACTTTCCTAAAACTCTAATGGATTCGTCCTTTTCTGCTATGCTCAGAAACGGCCAAGTATCAAAACTTCGTGGTCGAACTGTACATTTGCATACAATATGGAAGGCCGAGCCGATTACATGCATCGAAAAAATCGGAATTGGTTCAACAGCATCACGAGTTTCGGAGGCATTATTTATTTTACCAAGCTCTTTGCTGATAATATCGCTCGCCAACGATTTTAGCAGCACATCTCAAAAAATAGTACTGAAGAAAATCAAAGTTTTAAGTTGTACTAAATTTAATTGACTGATACTACAATATACTGTAAAAAAAAAAAAAAAATGTTATGGTGACCAAAATTTATGCATTTAACATTTATAGTGACTTATTTATTAGTAAATAAAGTATACACATTTTTTTTTTTTTCATTTTTTCTAAATTCGGAAATTAAAAGTTGACTATGCAGTTTATACGCCACCATACACGAGTTACATAAACGATCTTTGTGCTAGGATTATGACATAAAAAAGCAGTAAATTCAGATTTTCAGTCGGTAATTATTACATTAAATATTTTTTAAAGATTTGTCACTATTTTCCTCGATGAAATGTTTTTATATATATTTAAATAAAAATGAATTTATTTAGTAAAATTTATGTTATTTAAAATGCACAAACACTGCATATTCTTAATGTTTAAAAAATATTTTAAAGTAGTGATACGGAATAAAATTTTAAAGCGCTATATTTATGTCTATTTAAAATTTATTATTGTAACTAATTTCTGGCTGCAGCCTCTGGAGTTCGGCCTCTATGAAGCGAGATTTCGGTCTAAAGTTAGAACATGTAATATGCCTGAAACAAGTGTAGGTTAAAATGTTTTCAGTTTTGGTTAAAAAGAAGAAAGAAAACATTTGAGAATATTTCACCTTATATTCTTTCTTCAGGAAGAAACCTCACAGAAAACTTGGCGAAGAGCCATGAGCGCCACTAGTCAAATACTTTACATTTTGGCAAGCGGAAAACTTTATTGATGATTGCGGAGTACTAAATAACTTCAACGTAACAAGCGAGCATAGGTTTTTCAAAAGCGAGTTTTACATAGATGCAGAAGCGGAACAGATTAAATTTTGTAGGAACAGGAAGATGGTTACATGAAACAAGCACAATTCTCAGTAATAGTAAGTCGTTTATACGACGCCGAAAGGGACTATCGAAAACCTTCGTATATATGATAAGGTCAAAAACCGATTTACCCTTCGGCCTAAATTTAAGAGTTGGGCCCACACTAAAACGTCGTATAAACGATACTTTCCTGTACCATTTTACCGCAGTGGACCAGTCGGTAGAAGCTCGGTTCCGCAGAGCACCGAAAGTGAAGCAACATCGACTGAGGGCAGTGGTTGGGAGGGTGACAACCTCTCGTGGCTGGTGCCTGTGGGCCGTGTACGCTAAAGGGAGGTGGTGCACGTTAAATAGGTCGTGGCTCCAAAGTCCCCCAAGTGAAACGATACCTCTGGGGCTGCCAATCCCAGGTGACGATCGCTGATCTGGGATCTGGTTCAAAAATTAAAAGTCAAGTCAGTCTTCAGCCCTCGTGGTTCCTCGCTCCAAAATGAAGCTAATGAAGCTGCATATCATTCTAAGCCAGTAGTTTATTGATCTTCTGGACATGGTAGTAGCCTTTCCTATGCCAGGGGGACTAGTAACAACAACAACCCTTTTATCGTTGCAAAGTAGCTACAGGTTTCCTGTGAAAATACTTGTGTAATAACTGATCCGTATGGTGTATTTGCATACTAATTAAAATTCTTTTTTCTTCAATAATTTTGCTCTTCGATCAACCTACCGTACATTGCGGCGAACACCACACACTCTTAACTTGAAGCTACATTTTAAAATTTTTAGATATATTTGTTGCATAATATGCACTCTTAATTTAATGAAATTCAACAATTCTTTCCATTTGTAGTTGTGCGCGTGGTTTTACGAGTGTGAACTGTGGTTAATACGGACGAGACATTTTAAAAATAACCTGCTGGATCACAAAACCTCGATAGATATGTAAAATCAATAGACATATAAGACATTAATGTCTACGGCATGTATTAGAATCAGCAAATCTACAGTGACCCAGAAGCCAACCAGTGAACCAAAAAAAAAAGTGTTTTCTGTTTTAAACAGCCACTGCTACCTTTCACGCAGTTAACAGTCAACTTTTGGGGTGGGCCAAAATGAAAGTAAAATGTCAGAAAAATTCACGATCCTACATCATTGAAGCTTCAAAGACAGACTGAAGAAGTAGAAAAAGTTTCAGGTAGAAAACTTTCGCAGCTATATTACAATATACGTTTCAAAGCCGGCAGGGTGGCGTAGTGGTAAGAGACTGGCCTCGTAAGCCCAAGTTCACAGGATCAAACCTAGCCAAAGTCGGTGGATTTTCAAGATGCAGAAAATCGTCAGCGCTCATGTCGTATGATTATGCAGAATGTTAAAGATCGCCTGAGTATCCGTTTGGTTTGGGTACTGCAATACCTAGTGCAGTTTTGCATCAATCAAAGGTCGGGTACAGCAATCTAGGGGGGGGGGGGACTGAGCGCCAAAATTCTCAAAGTGGTAATGGCATCCACCGATAGTGGTGCTACTCGAAAGAATGAATGCCGATTTTTGGGGAATGCACTGGGTCTGAAAAAGTTAGTGACGATATGCAGCCCCATTAGAAAGAAAGATATACGTTTCAAACAATGCTCTGGGTCAAGATGACCCCATCTTACCAGTTGAGCGTTAAGCGAGATTACTTTCATCTATTTCTATATCCTTACCTTTCGATACAAAGGAAAATAAAACATTGACAATGAAAAATGACCATGACATTAACCTCAATCAAGCGAAAACAAGGAATTCTTGATTCAAATAAAACGAAGAAAATAATAGAAGTTTACACTCTCCAAGGTTGGGATGCAATAAGGGAAAGGCAGTTGACCTTCTTTGTATATTGCGAAATGTTTCGTAAAGCTAAACTACATAAAATATTTTCAGAAGTTTTTTGGGAAGAAAACCCCCCGTTGGACATGCAAGTTAGATGGAACTTGATACGACCAAAAAATACTGTTTAATTTCGTATAACTGAACAGTTACGTGATAGTTGAGAAAAAGTATTTTATTTTGAAATTTGGATTTTACTAAAAAGATTGATATTAACAAAGAACATCTAAATAACATCAGCAAATAATTTCTCGTCAAAGTCAACAGTGGCCCATGAAATGAATGACGAGTAAGACTCGTCGTTTCATGTCAAGGGGTTAAGAAATAAAGTGAACTTAAGAACAATATGCTTTGTATAAAAATAAAACAAAATATTAAGTAATATTTTGCGACATGTAATACCGTAAAGCGTGCCATCTTTGTGCCAGTGATCCAACTTTGTGCAACAACAGCTTCGAAATAATTAACAGTTTGGCATATTGCAGCAGAGAGCAATGTCTTTTGTAGATAAGATTGTAACCTTATTTATGTGATAACAGGTAACCATTTTGTAGTGTTAATGTTTTACGTACATCTTTGAAGAGTCTCGTCTGCAACAAGTATTTCGACTGTTTCTAAATTCCTGGTAAGTTTACTATTTTATTTCTATTGTAGTAAATGCAAACAACCCGAAATTGGCGATTTTAAAGGTTGTTTTGTTTACGTGTCACAACTTTGTGCCACCAGTTTTCCTGACTAAAACCATCTTATTTCATTTCATTCTCGTTTCATTTCATTAAGAACTGTTATTTAATTTGTTTCAGACATGGGTAGAAGAGACAGAAGATTAGGGGGCGACCCTACCGAAATTGAATGGAAGTACATTTATATTCCAGTTCGTGTGCTTAGTCTCGAGACTCGCTTATGAACTGTGATAGCACAAGACAATACATGAAATATTTTATTACATCACAAAGAGAGGAAGTAACGGAAATTCACCCAAGGCAAGGTGGGAGTCGAACCCACGACCTCGTTACTGTGCGCAAGCAGTGGGCGGAAACTGGTACTAAGGCCGCTCGGCCACCGAGGCCCCCCTTACCGAAATTATAGTGATGAGTTACTGGCGAAAGTTTTGAAGGCTGTCAAGGAGAAGATTTCAGCTAGACAAGCTGCTGAACGTTTCGGAATTCATCGTAACACGATTTCGAACAAGTTGAAGCAACAGCAACAAGGTAATATCGAATCTCAGGTTTTGAGTGTCAAACCAAATCGGGAAAAATTTGTTATTGTAAAGTATTTAGGAAAAATGTATCCAGGGTATCCATCAGTAGTGCTGTCTACTGATGAAAAAGTTGGAGAAACAGAAATGTCCGCAATGAAAAGGAAAGGAAAATTCTGGACATGGCCAAGTCCCCCTGGCGTCCTTTGGTATCGCAAAGACCAAATAATAGGACCCATGATTCCCAGTCCACGGAAAATAAGGGAAAATTTATTTGCAACGTATTTGAAGTCAAAAAGACATCTATATATCGCTTATAGAAATTAACATTGTCATATCTGCAAAATGGACATTTTTCACGAGAGGTGTTTAAACTTTTTACAATTTGTTTTAATGATTATTATAATCGATTTTGTTCAAAAGATAGTTATTCTAGTTTTCTCTCACATGATGGATGTTAATGATATCGAAAATATTAGAAATAACAGTAAAAAGAAGTTGTTACAGTATTGCCCCAAAAGAACACAGTTGGCCTCTAGCCTTAATTTTTGATATAAAAAAAAAAAAAAAAAAAAACGATTTTTTGCAGATATGACACTGTTCACTTGTATATGCGTGTTATGTTGTTTCTTTTTCATTTCTTTTTGTAATAAAATATTTATACAAAAAAAAAATATTTGCCCAAAATCGTGATAAAAAAAAAATGGTAAAAATTTTTTTTATACAGTTTTTAATTATGAAAAACTGTGAGTGACAACATTGTGCCAGAGCTAGCTTAACGTGTGTTTTCAATGAGAAAAATGGGTGGCACAAAGTTGACGCACTCGTGTATACAACATTGTGCCACACTAAAAATTCTCCCATCGTCTACCATTGCTGTCTGGATTTTTTCCAGCCACGGAATTACATTCCTGAGATGTGTAGTAAAATTTATTAAAATTTATATCCAGTTATCTCAACAAATAAAAAAGATGTGCTTGAAAAACCTCAAAAAGTGGCACAAAGTTGGCACGCTTTACGGTAATAAAACAACAGCAATAATAATATTAATAAAATAAAATGAAATGAAATTCTGCTCAAAAAACTACAATAACTGTTGTGTAGACTTTTTTAACTTCCTTTTTCGTTATATCTAAATTTTTGTTTTAGGATGAAAGAAAAAGCATTTAATTAAAAACAAATTTAGATGAAACAGAATAATAATCATAAAAATCAATACTAATGTAAAACACAGGCTTTGTCACAATTTATCGATACATGTAAGTTTTAAAAGTGTATTTCATTATTCACACAAAAAATAAGTGTCACAAGTCCAATATTTACCTTTTTGAAAATATTTCCTAAAGTAATTCCATTTTTCTGTTTATCATTTTTGTCGAGAGTCACTTTTTCGCACATCCATACAAGAATAATTCCGCGGGAGAACAAAACACCGACCATAAACACGGAAAGAAACACTAAATTCAAACGGAAGGAAATTTCGGCGCTCGGCGGAGCAGACGATCTTTTTCGACAAAAAGAAAAGAAAACTAAACAAATGAAAGAAAAACTTCAACTTTCATTCTTTTTTTGCGATCGTAGCTCCTCCACGTGGCAGCTTGACATAACAGTCGTCCATCACAATTTATGACACGTAAAAAGGGCTCGGGGACCGAAACAGATGCTCCTGAGACCCTTAGCATAACATAGTTCTGCTATGTTGGTCTTTCGCCGCCTCCGCTGCAAATTGTCGCTGATTCTCGCCAACGGAGGACTTTAGTTGTTTTTTTTGTTTCAAGTTTTGTATCTGTCGCCAAGTGTTGCGTTCCAAGCCAGGAATTAATTATTTGCTTCGATAAGAAAGCCTCAGGGCACCTTGATTCAGAGATGCGTGGCTGATTAGTTTTCTGTCTTTTTGCTACGGTTTTTATAAATCTGATTCAGCGAAAGCAGTCCTTTGTGTGTAATGAATTGTGCTACGTTTGGTCATTAATTAAAAAAGCATTAATTTGCTAGAGTGATATTTTCTTTTTAATACTGTTGGGTAAAATGGGCATAAAAATATACTAACGTGCAAATCAGCGAATATGATTTAAAATAAAGCTTAACGTCAATTTTGCATACGCATGCTATCTTAAAGTAGGCATAACGAAAGTTATGACAGAATCGAGAAGAACGAAATGACAACTTTTTATTATATTTTCAACATATTATTTAGGTTTTACAATCAGGGTGTAATAAGTAGCATAAGTAGCAAGCGTCTCAGTTGGCAGTCAAAAAGATTGAGATAAAAAAGATGGTTTGAAGATGTTTTTTAAGCAATGCAATACTTAAGAAATAATTTTAAAAAGTAAAAAAAATATATTCGTGTTTTTTACAGCTTTGAGTCACGTACAAAAACTCACAGTAAACATGAACCACAGAAGTGACTTTTAACGTACCATAGCAAAAGTCTATTCATAATTTTTATCCTTTTCAAAATCATACTTCCCCAAACCTTTTAATTCTGTAGACACCTTCTCAAATTTTCTGTGTTTAATAGTTCCTAGGGGGTCACTGCAAAAGAAGTTAATTAGCGAAATATTTATATTTAGAAGTTCCCAAACACCGTAAAACTATAAAATTTCACCCAAGGGCAGTAACGGATTTAGGTTTGAGGTCGCCCTTTTTCTTTCGTAACAGCATATATATATATATATATATATATATATATATATATATATATACGTGTGTATAAAATAACAACAACAATAATAAGAAATATAATTCAGGTATAAATTTAACATATGCTAGCATTAAAAAAAAGGTTTTTTTTAGATCTTTTTGTTAGATATTTCAGATTTTAGTACCAGCCTGATTAATTATTTTAACAGAGAAATTCTACCCTTCAATGGTACTATGTTTAGATAGTAAGAGCGCAATAAAATAAACTTCAACATTTGATCTTACAGTTTACAGAGAACCCAATCGATTTTTAATTTTAGTAGTCTTAAAAATTTTTGCGCCCAAGGCCCGGGCCTAAGCCTAAATCTGCTACTGCCCAAGCGTACTAAAGCAGTCGGGAGAGGATAAAAGATGTGTAGAAAAATTGCTTAAAATTGAAATTTAACCTCGTGTTCTTGAAAAAATAAAATAAATAAAGATTTTATTTTATTTTTATTCCCATCATGGAGAATTTTACTTTTATATTGTCAACATTCTCTGGAGTGGGCTCTCCGGGTTATGGCCTCGCGACTGCTATCAAAAGTGCGAGTTTTTAGAGTCGATATAAACAACTTTAGGAATCACTATTCTAAATGAATTGAGATTTTGAATGTTGATTGCGATTGCTTTGCGTGAAATATGTTTTTGTCAGGAGTGGAAGACTGATGAGCTGGTCAGTGATGTGTGGAAAATAACCCATTCTGTTGTTGCTTCAAAACTGCAGAATAACACAAATTGACTAAGATCATTATGTGCTCTTTTAATGTGCTTTATAATATTAATACCAGAAATGTCAAAAGAATTAAGCCGAATTTTAGCATGAAAGAAGAGTTTGAAAAGCTGAAAAAAGAAAAGTGTTAAGAAAAAGAGGAGTGGGGAAAAAAACCAATACTATAAGGATAAAAGGTGAATTTCATGTTTCTCAGCGACCTCTTGGCCTTGGCGTGTCATTTTTTTGCAGTTTACTTAGAGGTGGTAGATGTTTCATTTTAAGAGCTTTTTGAAAGCTTAATTTTGATTGTCATTTCTTGTATCAGCCGCAATTCGGCTGATACAAGAAAGATGCAAATTCTCACTATTTAAGAAAACATTTTCTGTTCTCCACTGACGACTGTCACTTGTCTTCTTTCTTATCCACTGATCTGAAGCATTAGGTCCTTGAGTCCCTCCGCCTTCAACCTACACTTGTACAACTCTCACTTGTACAGGAGTCAATCCAAAAAAAAAAAAGAAACGTCCAGTTCCTTTCCACTGAGCGCAACTGTGTAGCTGTTTTTAAAAAGTTATTAATATAAGTATTAAACACGTTTTTAAATAAGAGGAAACTTTTGTTAATATAAGTATTTACTGCTCTTTATATATTGTTCTTAACGTCTATTTAACGGTTTACACTGTGCGTTGACTAAACGTTTTGAGTGTTCTTTGGAGCGTACACTCAAAAGGGGGAGAATATGTTGCGGAAAAACCTCAGCGCTGGCGGTAATATGCAAATTCCGCCAAACTAGCTACAGTAAACTCTCGATTATCCGCGCAATCTTTTTCACTTAATTTTTTTTTTTTTTTTCCAGCGATGTTGTACTGAATGTACAAAAATGTATCCATTTTAAATTAACAGGTGCAAAATCTAATTTTAGAAATTATTATTTCTTTCGTCCCCCACCCTTCCTGTGACATCAACCCTTCCTAGGTCACCAAAACCTGACTAGTAGTTGAAGTAGGGCCGTGGTAGCCTAGTGGTTAGCACGTCGGACTTCCATCTGGAAGGTCGCGCGTTCGATACCCACTGAAGACCACCATGTATACTTGGGGATATGTGCATGTAAAATCCATAGACCCCACTACCTCTCCCCGTGCGTAAGCAATCCTAAGGCCTCGGCTAACAGGTAGGGGTCTGGTGGAGAAAAGTAGTTGAAGTTAATAATAACTACTAATAAAATACTTAGAGGAAAAGGGTGATGCATTCCTTTGAGACAAAATGTTATAGTAAACACTTCAGTCATAAAACAAGATAGAGTTTTCAAATGAAAAAGCAAAAACAACTAACAGACATTTTTGTATGAATTTAATGCATGTACTAGTATTATATTGTGGTTATTAAAAAGGTATATATATATATATGAGAGAAAGTGTGTGCATTATTTTAATTTTTTAGCTTTTAAATACATTTTTTACATACATTTAAACTATAGCTAAAAACATTAACAATGTATGTGTAAGTGCTATGGTTTTTTTTAGCTATTCTATACACTAGTATAGTTTTTTACCCATTTTGCGGATTATCCGCGAAATTCGCTTATCCGCGGTTACCTTGCTACCCTATTATGCGGATAATCGGGAGTTTACTGTATAACTCTTGCTTTCTGCTGAATGGCAACTGGAGTGGCAGTTATTAAAAACACAGAACGATGAATTCCGATATGAAGAAAATGGCAAATAATACAAGTACGATGTGAGGCAAGGCTGCTTTAAGTTTAGAATTTCTACGGTTGTGTATATAATATCTGTAAATAAATTGTGTTTGTTTCTAATATGACCTCATTTCTAAATTTCTGATGTTATACCGCCAATTTTCCAGCATAATTGATATTTCTAAATTCAAGCCTAACTCCCTACTTATTGCACGACTTCAATTTAGCCTAGATACGAATCTAGGTTGTAACAGCAACTGCATTCATAAAGATTTAACTACACATTCTAAAAATTTCTGGGCACGAAAAATGAGTAAAAATATTTTAATATAATGTAAATTTATAAAAATATTGCTGTTTCACATCATCATATAGTGTCTATGCCCAGAGTAGAATATGATTAATATGTGAATTGTTTTTCTACTTTAGTTGAGCATTTTGAGTTCAATACTTCTTAATTGATAGCTTTTTACTGCTATTCTATACTGATATATCGTCGCTTGAAAAGAATAGTGACACAACTCAAAAAATACCGAAAATGAGATTTTTAATAGATAATACTTTTAAAAAATTGATCTTATACATGGAATAAAGAACCAAGTCGGTAGTTAGCAAAGTTGCCCATAGGTAGCATAAGTGTCTTTTCAGACTGAAAATAAAACACCATTTTTTAATTTTTTTTTTTTTTTGTTGTTGAACAGAGGCATAACTCGTGTTGTGTTTCGACTGCTGCGTGGGTAAGTACTGCCAATTTTATTGAAAAAAAGACACAACTCCGATTAGGTCTTAAGTGATCTAGTCCCTTATAGAGCAATAGAGACCTATTTTGTGTTGTGTCTGTATTGCTGTTAATGTAGGATTTTTTCATAAAATTTTATTATGGACAATGGTTGGAGTTGTGTCTGTATTGATTTTAATGTTACAATTTTTATAGACCTTTTCAGGTTATTACACTATTCCTCAAATTGTTGTTTCAGAAAAATTGTTGTTTTTTTTCGAAAGAGACACAACTCAAAGTCTCCTAAACTTGATTAAAATTTCTAGGAACCCTAAAAGACTAGCACAGAAACTGCATGAAATAAACAAAGAGAATAGTATTAACCTTTCTTAAGGGGCATTACAATAATTAGGAATTCTTACGAATGAAACAACAATAAATTACATATCGCAACAATTTAAAAACTGGTCTCGTGAAAAAGTTGCTTTTTCTAGTTGTGTCACTATTCTTTTTAAGCAACGATATGCTGGCATGTGTTTAAATTTTATAAAACTTGCATGCATAGAAAAACGACGCAATATTAGATCTTGGGTGAGCAAATTTAAAACGTGTTTCAGTAGCCTTAAAAAGCCCTTAAATATCAAAGTGGGAACTCTTATTTCATTACATCTTGATTAAGAATAAAAGTTTACTAAACAGTGCAAGATTGTAGTTTTATTTCACTGCGTTAATTCGATTAATTAAGGCATTGAAATGCATTTAAGAATTGCGCCAATTTGTGCTTTTCCGTTAATTTTCTCTTCCATGATAAATATCCCAATTTATAACGCGCGTCAGATGATAAACGTTAAATGAGCTTTACAACCGCGTTTCCAGAACCGCTGTTAATTATAGAGCGAAACAATATGATGCACTGCTGATTATTTTCCTTAGCTCTAGCTTTTGCTTTTTTTCTCTTTGAGTGAGCTGCGGGTCAGATAAACAAAGCTTCATTAAATCATGTCTAGAGCGGCTCTTTGTTTGGAAAAGCCGACAGAGATGAACTATATTTGCGTCTTTAGAACACGTCAATCTTTGTCAGGCCTCTCCCGCTCTTTCTTTGCTGATACAAGTTTTAAAAAACACTGATTACTCTTCTAAACTGATCCTGATTATATCATTACTGTGAACAATTTCGTCTAGAGAGTTGAAGCTCTAATGTAAGTTCCCAGCTTAGAGTAATAGTATCCACAGGGATAATTAAAAAGAAAAAAATATTTTTGGGGATGCATGGAAGAATAAATGACCATCAATGTATGAATTTTGGAAAGAGAAAAAAAAAAAAAAATTGCCCCCAATCACGGTCCGACCGGCTGTAAGCCTTCTCAGTTTTACCTTATAGGTACGGTGATCGGGGTACTATTATCTTTATTGAAAACAAACAAAAGTACAATCTGAACATAAAACAAACAATTTTGGAGAGAACATTATTTCCGAATAAACTTGACATAAAAGCGTAAGAACACAAATTTACATTAACATAAGAACAGAGTAGTGCGATATATAAGATGAGCATACAATTAGGATTAAGCAGTATATAGAAATAATAATGTAATGTAGTCATTAAGAAACAAATATATACAGCATCAGATAAACTATTGACAAAAACAAAACACACTTTACAGCATAGGCAGATAAGGAGACGCATAGGTGCAGAGGTGGTTGAGTTGTAATTGATAAATTAGACGTAAGGAAAGAGTTGCAAAAAAGGTATTTCTATTCATGACTATAAAATTAAGTCATTCAGTTAATTTTGAGAAGGCAGTCTTATCGTGAATAGTGTAACGAATCCACTGAGGACGGATGGCAGGAGAGAGGTGTAGATGGAACTGTCTTGTGAAGTTGCAGTGGAAGAAGTAATGTTCATAGTCACCATGGTCCCCACAGATACAGGTTACTGTCTGGGAGAAGTGAGCGTCGAAAGAAGTAGTCTGGAGTTAAGCCATGATTTGTGTAGAACTGGTTTGTAAGGGAATGATGAAGTCTATCAAAGGAGACAGTAGAAAAGATATGGTACGTCCAGCGTCCCTTGGTAGATGAATAGCAATAATGCTGCCAATCCTTAAAAATAGCGGTTGAGATGTTCATTTCGAAGATCGTTACGGGGAGCGGGAGGAAAAGATTCATAGGTTGTTCCGCAGCATTTTGGAAAAAGAGGAAGGGGGGAGTGGAAACAATGTTTTTTACAATATATGAGGTTTCATGCGCATTTTTTCGCTTTTTATGTACAACGATTCGACAGGATGGCGTAGTGGTAAGACGCAGGTCTCATATGCCCAAGATCGCAGGTTCAAACCTGGCCAAGTCGGTGGATTTTCAAGATGCAGAAAATCGTCTGCGTCCATGTCGTATGATTATGCGGCATGTTAAAGATCCCTTGAGTATCCGTTTGGCATGGATACTCTCGACTAAATTTAATTCCTAGTGCAGATGGCATCAACAAGAGCTCAGGTGCCCCATCTAGGGGAAACTAAGCGTCAAAAAAATTGCGGCAATGGGACCACACTCATTGTGGTGCCGCTGAAAGAGTTGGTACCAATCTCTGGGGACGCACGAGGTCTGCAATGGTTGATGACCAATACTGCAGCCCCATTAGGAAAAAAAAAAGAGTACAACGTGGTAATACAGTCTTCTAGGGTAACATTGAACCACGCCATATTAGACTTAATTAAAAAATTAAGAGTAGAAACTGATTTTATAACCTATTAAGCTGAGTGCAGCCTCTAGACGTTCTAGTTTCTTTTATTTAGTTAAATATACTAAAAGATATAACGTGGTTCAAAGTTACCTTGAATGACTAATTAAAGTTACGCTGTTTAGGTTACCATTCTAATAGACTTAGTATTTGAAACTTGTACGCTATATCGATTAGGGGTGAGGAGGAAGTGGGGGATATCAAGAATAAGAGATGTCTTCCGTTTTGACCCAAAGCTTAAGAGATTAGCATGGAAGGGGAGACTCTCCCTAGGGAAAGATGGGTCAAAAATGAGGGGCTGTTTTTAACAGGCAATCCAAGTCTTTATCAGTTGAGAAGAGCACCTTAGCGTGATTTTTAGCTCCTTTAAGGAAGGGGCAGCCAACAATCTACAAGGTTGCCGGACTGGACGTTCCACGTGGTGTAAAAATGAGCGAAATAGCCTTTTTGCACTTGTCATGATGCGTTAGTGTTGTATGTTAAGTAAAGATTTGTCTCATTAAAATAAAATTTTTAATTATAGTAATCTATTGATGAGTACAAACATTATATGAATTTTTGTCTCAGCTTAAAAAAACCAAAATTGTTTTTGGAGTATAGTATAAAAATTAGGGAAACAGAACAAGTTCGC
The DNA here is from genome assembly GCA_038502835.1 of Octonoba sinensis. Taxonomy (NCBI): domain Eukaryota; kingdom Metazoa; phylum Arthropoda; class Arachnida; order Araneae; family Uloboridae; genus Octonoba; species Octonoba sinensis. Next base: position 81,442,525 of record CM076605.1, on the reverse strand, counting down.
GTAATGCAAAGCAGGACGAAAACACAAAATTAATATACTTGTACCTAGGATTAATTTTGCAAGGAACTTTAGTTTTTTAATTTCTTTCATTCTTTCTTTCTTCATTTTATTCAAAATTTACGTTTAATTTTGATAAATTATAATTTTCTCATTTTTGAAATGTTATTTCGATTGCAAACTAAATTTTATATTTCTGAATAATGTTTTATACTGCATAAATAAGAAAAAAAGCATTTTATAAATAAGGTATAAATATTTTGAAGTTGGACAAATCAGGACGTTAGCATAATTTTTGCTAACAGTTTTCAAACTCGACTAAAATATTGCACATTTGCATATAAGGGTAGAAGATAAAAACGTTTTTCCAGAACTGTTGTCTCGTTAGCAGTGAAAATATAAAGCAGGAATACTAAACACACGTACAAAACTTTGCAAGCGTCTGCTGGTTTCCCTCTGGTCCGCATGAAAAGGAAAAAAAACACCTAATGAAAATTAGGCAAAAGTGTAGGAAAATATCATAATTTTAAACTATTGAAACTTTGGCTCCATCATTTCGTTTTGGAGTATTGAAAAAATTTAAGGGGATATATTATAAATGGAAAGAGAATTACTTTAACTATGCACCCCCCCCCTAAAAAAAACCCCTTAAAGACCGGCTAGTTAATCGGAGCGAGAATCTCTGTCCAAAAAATCAGTAATCTAAAAAGACGGAAAGAAAAAAGTAATTCGCGCTGCTACCGCTGCCGCCTTGAAATGAGAGAAATTCTGCCTTGCGCAATTCAGACACTTACAAGTCAAAAACTAGTGACTGAAACATTCTGAAAATCTTATGAATTATAGAGCACTTTCTGGCGAACACGCTGATGTAAAACATTTATAGATTAAAATTGTAGTTTCAGACTTATTTAATTTCAAAGTTGACGAACGCACACAAAGACTATCTTTTTTTTTCTTGGTCAGAGTCGTCGTTAAGTTAGTGCGTATTTGTGAGACTTAAATTTCAAGGAAAAAAAAGAAAGAGAACCTCGAACTCTCTTGTTATACGGTAGTATAGCAAAAATCCCCCCCCCCCCTCCCTAGCATACCCCACCCTTTTTATAGCATCATCATCAATGGAAGCTCAATAGCGAGTTTAGAACTTCAATTTCGAAAATTTCCGCGGGAGAGAACTGTATCCAACTGTTTTTTCATTTCACCAAACATAGCTTACGAACAATTACGAACAGCATTACAAACAATTTGAAACAAAGAAAAAAGCTGGAAAGGACCAGCGGAAAACGCACAAATAGCAAAAGATATTGCAACATAATTTTGCTATTAGCGTTTTTATAACGTAGCTTTCTCGTAACGTTTCAGAACAAAGGTTAGGAAAAATAGTAAAAAAATGTTGGTGAAAAAGGCTTCTTCTTACTATGATTAATTCTTTGTTATTATATAGCAAGCAATTTATAAAAAGTTCCGAAAAAACATCTGTCTTTATTTCAAAAGCAAAAATCAGTCACGAGGTGATTACTTTTCACTGTGTAATCCACCAAGAAGTTTTCTGTGCACAAACATTCGCAGAAGAACTTGTTCAAATTATGAATTTAGACTTAACGAAATGCTACAAAAGTTGCATAATCTTTGCACAGATCTTACATTCTTAAATTTTTAAGGAAATGCAAGTTATCATTCTCGTCGATTAAAATGCTTAGTACTTACATGTGAATTATTCACGAATATATTATTTACATGAATGTTTTTATGATAATACATTAATTCATTATTTATTTAATTACATAGAAAATATGTATTAAATTATAATTATGAATCTCACACAATTTTTCCGACGCCTCTAATAATAAAATTGGTTTTTAGCCTCCAAAATTAGCCAACTATAAATTTTATTAAGGTATGAAAAAGTTTTAGAATAAAATAAACAAATAATTTAGGTTAGAAAGTTTTACTATGATTTTTAAACGTAAACTACAACTAATCAGCAATGCTGAGGTTTCTTGAAGAAAATTCTGTTGCAATTTATAAGAATAAAATATTGTGCATCATATAATAAAGTTATATGTCTAAACTATAGCTTTGTGTACTGCGCGCACAAACGAATTCAGCGTCACAGGGAAGACTAGACTGAACTAGTATCATCAGTTACATTTAAAATAACTTCGGCTGGAATCAGCAAACGATTGGGGTACAGGGTACAAAAGCCAGAGATAAAATATCGGTTCAGCTTACCAGTGAAAAGGGTAGTGCTAACAGAGCGGAATTAATTTGGGTGATGAAAATAATTACGTCTGTTTTCCCTGTTGGACCTCCTTGCGAAAACATAGGAAATACTTTTATGTTTCCAGATGCTGTTGCAGAAGATTTTTCTTTTACAAAAACGAAGGCACATGTTGGCCTGCTGTGCCCACCGGGGTGGGGGGATAGCGCAGACTGCGTAATTGAGATGGGGGGAGCTGGGTCATTTTTTTCGCCGATTTGAGAGGTTTGGGCGTTTCGAAAGTTTTTAGGGGGGTGCGCTGTCGCTCTGAAGGGCGATGTCATGATATAAACATACTTAGATGTAAGCATAAGTACTTTTCACAGAAGACTGTTTAATTAAGAGCGGAATTAAAAGCAACCAATCAAATGTTACAACAGCAAAAGTATTCTTTTAGAAACATCGCCACACATAAATTGCTTCCGAAAATAAATCGTACAATAATGAATAAGAATTTTAAAGGAAAATTTTGTCCAATTTAGCGAACGGATTTTTATTTCAATTTTATACATGGGTTTGAGAAAGTTCGGAAATCTATAGCATCAGTACGCGTTTACTTGCTGAATCTCATTCCTCAATATCCTCTTCAGAGGATTTAAAACAAAAAGAGCTTCATTTTTTGTGCTTATAAAAAATGTATACTTTCATTAATGTTTCTATTTGGCAAAGGTTAGTTAAATCACATGGTAAAAAAACTTTTTGTATTTGGACATAAAAACATTGGTCAAGAAATATTTACATATTGTGTAAAACGAGAATAAGCAGTGGCCATTCGCGGCGATATTAAACGAAATTTGTACCCATTCTTAGATCCATTTGAGTTTTAATTTCAAATTAAATCCCCCCCCCCCCTTAAAAAATAGATTGTAATTTCTAACGCCGGAAAGTGTCTTTATGTTTCCTGGCACTGCATCCGGACGGCATCCGTAATGGAATGTGGACTAGGTGTGGACATGTGGTCCACACTTATTGCTTAAGCCGCGTCCAGACTAGAGCACGCTCAGGGTTAGCGTGACGTCATGAAGACGAAAAAAGCTTCTGCGCATGACCTGAGCACCCGAGCAGCCATTCGGGTGAGCCGCTGAGCATCGCTCAAGTGTAGATGTACCGTTACAAAGATGGTATCGACGCACACGTAGTCTGTGGATTTGTATGAATTGCCGGGCTATAATTCTTAGCCCTTTCTCGATAATTTACTTGTTTTCGGTGTAATAGTTACTTAACAAGCATACTTGTAAAGTTTCGGCTCTGTTGTAATAAAATGTGGAAAATTGTTAGATGAAAAAAAAATATATTATCCCAGTTCTGACACCATCAGAGGTTAAAAACAAAGACATCAAAGAATATAAAAGAACGGCCCTTTTCATAATTTTTTGGAATGTTGAAAAGAACTTAAGGAAAATACTCGAAAATTGCACTGTAAGCCTGAGAAGAATGACTGGTTGAACTGGGAAGCGGCTCGTTTACGGATAATATATAACAAAATTAAAGTTGCATATCCAGATTTTCCTGAAGATTACGTTTCGTTTCAAATTCTGCAAAATCTACCCAAGGAATATGATCATGTTGTACAAACAATCCTAACAAGACCGGATCCCGAATTCAAGTTTGAGAAAATAATCGTTGATTCAATTATAGAAGAAAATCGGCTTTACTTGAAGGAAACTTGCAAAAATGGCGTTGAAGTTTTTTCGATACAGAGTAATATTCAATGTTGGAATTGTAACAGTAAAAAAAAACGACCTTCAAACTAATATATTAATAAATGATAAGAAATTTATATAAAAAATAGAGAATTATTGGTATTAGGGTAATATTTTCGAATTTCAGATTATATATTCTGATGTCAAAATATGTTTTTCAATTTCAAATTGAATTTTCAATCATTAGAATTTGTTATTTAAATATTTGGTTATAGTTTGAACATTTGAACTACGTTTCTGAAATTCGGAAAATGGTAGATGTTTTTAAAGATCCAACTACATTTCAGACATCCGAAAATGTTTATAATCTTGAAAAATCAGATGATATTTTCTGCTCCAAGACGAAAGATACTAGACAAAAATTGACAGACTCATGCAAATCATTAATTTTCAGCTTGTAATGTATCTAAAGATAAAATAACTAAATTATGAGAACTGTATATCAAATATTATGAAAAATAAATAAACAAAACAACTCTTGATAACTATTAAATTAAAAGCTTAATATCGGAAATCGGGGGCATAAAAAAATTAACAACTTTATAAAAATATATAACCTTGAACTTATAAAACATTAAAAATCACCCTCCTTATTAGATCGAAAATTCGAAATTAGAATATCAGAAAAAAGAAAAGGTATACAGCTACGATAACTATGGATTGCTAAGTTCAAAGATCGGTGCGTTCATTTTAAGCTGGCACTTAAAAATTAAACCTTCTCTTTTATAAGCGTTCCTTTCTATTCGCTTTATGTTCCATCGAAAGTGATAAGATGCCAAACGTTGCAGTCCACCCCCCTCCGTCAAGAACAATGCAAACACGCAAGAACGTTCGAATCCCAAAATAGCCAGCTCTATCTCGCTTCCCAAATTTATCCCCAGCGCCAGTCATAGGGCCGAAGACAGCTGCTGCAATCTGTATAGAAAGGGATACGTAATTATCGCGGCAAAACAACACACAAGCAGCTGCCACTTAAAAGAAACGAAAAATAAAACAAATACCGCACGCCCAAATTGTCCTAGGTAAGGTTTAATTTTGGGAACATCGATGAAAGAGATTAAACCGCAATCGTTTGGTCGGCGGCCAGTCTGCAGACGAGTAATTTTGCATGCTCGTGATGGAATGCGTGAAACAGTGTGAATGTTCTTTTCAGCTTCGAATAATGTTAGAACAATTGGTTATCATCACCTCATTAAAGTAGCTTCCAATTCTGAGAGGAATTGTATCCATGTTATGCCTCACTGACGCTTGAATGCATGAATGAAATATCTCCCGTCTGAAAAATAAATAATTTTTTTCCACACATTAAATAAACGGCTACAATTTTCGATTCAAATGCATATTAACAATTCAAATACATGGTATTCGATCTTACAACGCATATTATAAACTCTTAGGGCGACTTATGCCCTTTTCGCATTATGAGTTTACCTCGAATTAAAACATTGTGTACAGAAACCAGATTAACCTTGCTGCAAACCCCTTGAGTTAACTCCCTTGAGCATGTAAGTTTCATATGAGGTCACAAGTTTTTGCTTTAAAATGTTATGCAGATTCGCATCATGATTTTATTTCATAATTTAGTAAGGCTCGACCGATGCATCGGCCTCGCCGATGCATCGGCGCCGATTGTTCAACAAAGTTGCCATCGGCCATCGGCATCGGCAGCCGATGTTAACTTTATAAAAACATCGGCCCATCGGCCTTAAAAAACATCTAAAAGCCGATGCAAGGCCGATGGTTTTTCGCAGGGACAACTTTCCAGAAAACATTCTCTGTCTTAAACTTACTTTTTTCCTCCACAGCTAAATTTCTATTTCCAGACAATAACAGGCAGAACATCAGTTAAAAAAAGCACAAAAATAATGTCATTCTACAAAGTGTATTTGATAAAATATTCAGAAAAATAGTTTAATCGATCGCTGCCCGAAAACCTTCATTATTGAAATTATTTCTCTTTGAACAGAATGCTAGCGAAATAGAATATGTTAAAGGGGGAAATACGTGTAAAACGGCGTATTAAGAGCAATTTTTATGATTTTTTTTAACGTATAAAGAATAAATATATTTTATTGAGATTTTGAGGTTATTTTATAGATATATTGAGGAACATATACTGAAATTTTCAAACATTTTTCTTGAAAAATCCGGGAGATATCGGCTGCTGCACACTGTAAGTCGCCACCCGGGTCGGCAGTTTGCGTACATCCTGAAGGGCACAATTTTTATCTGAAATCAATTTTTTTTTAAATCAACTTTTTTTTATCAGTGTCTTTTCTAGTTGAACTAAAATCATCACAAAAAAAACCCCCGAAAACTTCTATATTTTTTTAGAATGGGAAAATTAAATACGATTTTTAACCCTTTTTTTTTTTTGTTCTTTTCTTACAATAAAAAAAGTAAAAATAAAGAGATGTTTATGATTCCAGTTCAACTAAAGCGCGTATATATAAGGAAAATGTGTGCTAAATTTGATAAGGATTGATCAAAAACTCTGCGAATTAGAAAAAGTAGTTTCGAGAAAAACACGTTTGAAGAGAAGAGAGGTATTGAAGGTAAATTTAAGGCAGTAATGAATCAATTATTTTGTACTTATAGATACTAATATTTATAGAAATTTCTATCCAAGGTCTCAATTGTTAAAAAAAAAAATAAAAGGACATCTGCTAACGCTCTCTAATACCCTTCAGGTCATTCATGAGGGACTCCCTGCTCAACTGCTCCAAAAGGAGCGCTTGCTCAAATGCTTATAACTTTTAAACGACTTGGAATTTTGCTTTGAAATTTTTTGAGACTTTTACACATATTTCCCCCCTTAAAGTAAAAGTAATAGAGGCGTCTTATGAGTGCTATTTGTTATTCGCACTAGGTTAGTTGCCTCATTTTGTCCGTTTTTCGCTCAGTAATGACTTAGTGCATTAGATGTTATTGTGCAATAATCTTATACCATCTGCTTTCAGTTTGTCCTGTTTCTTATTATTCCGAAATTGTAAACAATACAAAGTCAACTCAATGAAAGTACGATAATAATTTTACCCACTTAAACTTTTTTCTCTCAGCCGTTTTTTTTTTTTTTTTTTCCCTCCTTCTTCCATGCCACATATTACATTTTTTTTTTTTTTTTTTTTGCAATTGTGCAGCAATCTCGTTGCATCCGCTTTTAGTGTGCGGTTATTCTCATTATTTTATTTTTAGTTTACAACATAGAAAAAAAATGATCAAAAATAAGAAACGATTTCCCAGTATGAATGTTTATTGATTGAAATTTTATGTGTCAAGGTTCGACTTGCAATTTTCGAAAATTGAATTCTCAAAATGCGAGTTCGCGCGACAGGATTTAATAATATCTTAATAATTTCTTTATTTTCAAAGATTGATCAATGCATATTTTTTTCAAAATACATCTTATTTTTTTATACGATAGTTATTTTATTTTTCCCCGTGTAAACTTCCATTTTTAAGCACACATATATATATATATATATATTTTTTTTTTTTTTTTGCTTCGATGCCACGTGCTACGATAGTTGACAGTTTTTCTGCTATTTTACAACAATCTCGTTGTATCTGATTTCAGTTTCGAATATTTCTTGTTCTTTTATAATTACTTTACAACATAGAACAAACATATTGATAAAAAATATGAATCAATTCTTCAGTATAAATGTTTATTGATCAAAATTTTATGTGGTTAAAGTTCGACTTGCAATTTTAAAAACGTAATTCTTAAAAAACGAGTTTGCGAGACAGGGTGGAATAATATCTTAATAAAAATGCTATAATTTCTTTATTTTCAAAAATTGACAACGCATATATATATATATTTTTTTTTCAAAATACATCTTAATTTTTATAATTGATCACGTGTTTTTTCAGAAGATTATTTGTCAACAGAAAACTGCTGGTGCTCAATATATTTTTCACGTTACAAAATATTGGTTTATTTCGATGACCTTACATTGTGCTCATAAAAATATAAAGAATATGTCGGGTATTTCAGTGCAATTTTCAACTCACAAGAAAAAAAGCTAATAAGATTGGTTCTTAAGACGGCCGGCACCTTCATTCATTGGTGATGACAAAAAAAATCTCACGTCTGTTCTTGAAGTAATATTCAGTATTTCTTGGTTATGAACATGGGGGGGGGGGGGGGGGGGTTACTGCGTACTGCGAGCGAAACTTTTTAATATTTTATTTTTATTTTATAAAAAGAACTATTTTTAGTTAAAATAACTTTTATAATAAAAAATAAACAGAATCGTTCCCGCTTTTCTTTCAAAAACGGGGGAAAAATTAAGAAAAAAATCCGAGGGGTGTTGACAATTTTGTTAGATACAAACCCACATTATATGTTAGCCTGTATTATAACATCTACATTCCTCCCCATGAAAACAAAAATAAGAAAATAAAGGCAGCTGCACTTGTCATTTGCAGTGCAGGTGCTACAAACAGAAAATGTTGGAGGAAAGGGAAGGAGACCTGATCCGATCAAATAGTAGTTGACTACTTTTGAAATTATAAGAAAAAATATTTAAATCTCCTCTGATATAGCTATTTTTTTACCACCTAATAGTTTATTTTACTAGAACCGCTAGTGATTCTTTTAGTTTTAATTATTATGTAAACTTCCTCCAAACAGTAACAGTTTTATGGTGCTTGAATAATGCATTTATGTTTTTATAAACATTAAAATAAATAAATGATTTATATGACATTTTTGATAAGCATAATGGTTAAAAGCGATTTTTTTCCATCGGCCGATGGAAGAGGAAAATAATCGGCAATCGGCCATCGGCCGACCTCGGAACAATCGGCCAACAATCGGCATCGGCCCATCGGCCAAAAAGTGCCATCGGTCGAGCCCTATAATTTAGGGATACAGGCCCGTTATTTCAAAACTTTTCCTTGCATATTGTATTTTTAGGTATTCTTTAAAGTAAATTAATTGTTAATATGAAAAAATATAAGTTATTCTCCAAAACTTCGTTTCCTAATAAAAATATATTTAATTCTATTTTTTTTTTTTTATAAATCCAACCAAGGATGTTGGGTGCAGTGCACCCCCATAAATCCGCCTATACTCAACAAACTCTTTCACGATCGCCCAAATCATGGGCGAGATGAGTTTCAGACACCTTGGATTAGTTTACAAATTTTAGAAAGTTTCAACAATTACAGATATGTGACATATCTGAATGGCACTGATAAAATAAAATACAATGAATTTACAAATCTTCATTCTTCTATCTTCACATATTTTTCTACGAAGTTTTAAATTGTGCTTAGTGTAAAGCAAATGTCTCATTTTTGACGTTATGTTTATAACGCTTCTATGGAGAAAACGTTTTCTATTAGTTATTCCTTATGTTTTAATTTCTCCCTTAAATCGAAAGAATAAATATTAAATACTTTTTAACTAGGGTTTCAATCATACAAAGGTTGTAGATGCTTCTAGCTGTGATAGAACCCGATTTGTTAGTGCTTTTAAAGCACTTGAAATGTTTGCCATCACTGGTCTAAAAAACGGTTAACCCTTTTCTTCCTCCGTTCCAATTTATTTAAAATTTTATTCATTATTAGTTATTATATTAGGGTACTTTTCCGTTAAACGTCTGCCGCTTGCACTTTTTGGCGAATTTTTAGTCGCAAATCATTTTTGATTACTATAACAATTATCGATAGGTTCAGTTCATTATAAGCATTTACTTAAATACGCATTAAAAAAAAAGAAGTAAAAAAATGGGTAAAATCTGCAACAAGAGCTGTTGCAGACATATATTGGAAAAGTACCAATATTTGCTCTATTTAATTGCAATTTTTTCTTCAACAGCCTGCGTAAAAACTGCTAGATTTTAATGCAATTTTTGAGGGAATATTAATATTGATTATGTTACTTCTTATTATTCAATAGTACCAAACATGATTGTTGATTCCCTTTTGTTTCTGATAAAAAAAATTTTTTTTAGATAACTTGCTGCTTGCAAGGGAGAAATCAAAACAGGCAGAGGGCACCAGTAACCTGGTGTCAGATTTTTCTTCAGCAGTTGCTTCCTCCTGTCCGCAAAAGAAAAGAAAGATCAAAATTTTATCAGCGCTGCCGACTACACAGGTTCAGAATCGGACAATTCAGATTCAGGGACGTCTCCTTTAAAAAAAAGAAAACGCAATGTAAATTTTATTCAAGAGCCAATTGCGATTTTTTTAATTAAAAAGTTATTTCATCTCTCAATACTAGTTTTTTGTTTTTTCTATTTTTTTTTTTTAAATAAAAAAATGGAAACTATTAGTCACTTAACGTTCAGAAGTAATGAATGAATTCCATTAAGTTTTTCCAGTTGAATAATTTATTTATTCATTATTTTATCAATGCAGCATTTACTCACCAACTAGAACTTAATTACGGAGAATACTTACATTTTTCAGAAAGAAAAAAAAATAAACTGGGAGATGTCCCCCAAAAGACAAAAAGAACTCATAACACTTTCAGCCAGTAGAAGTAGTACTGTATCTCCCAAACAATTCACAGAGACGCATAAAACTATATTTAAGAGAAATAAAGAATGTGCTTATCAGATTGATAAACTGTTTACAACAAAATTGTTTCACAAGAAGAAGAAAAAAAAAACTAGTTTTAACCCTTTATGCCCCGACGGGACTTCTGAGTCCCACTTACTATAAAATCAAGTAAGACTCAAAATATTACCTGAATCCCAACGGGACTTTTCAGTCCTTTTATTTAATCCTTCTTCTAATAGTCACTAGATGGCAGCACTTCAGAATTTTTTTTTCTCGTGGAAATTAGTGAAGAAGTTCATCCATTGCTGTTTTGGAATCGCCATTTTTATCGAACGTCACTTATTTGTTTTCCAGTTCAACAACTATTGATTATTGATTGGTAAGTACTTTGTTTTTTTTTTTTTACGGCTTCTTTATTAATGTTCTTGTAATTTTAAATTAAAAGTTAATCGATTGAGTGAAATTTTTATTGTGTTACGTGTTATTGTTCTTCTGGGACTTTGAAGTCCCGTTGGTTCTGAAAGGTCAGTGAAAATCTATAGTTATCACATTTTTGGGATGGTTTTTAGTTATTGCATTTTACTGTAATTTTTTTAGTGCATGTGTATAAAATTGTCCTCAATTATAGAATTTTTAAAATTTTGTTTGTTCTTTCATTAATAATTTAGTAATTTTTTAGAGCCTCCCCCTCCCCCTTTTTTTATCTAATTTTGATATTATTTTTGTTTTTAGAATAATGAATAGACGTCGAAAAGGTTTGACCCCGAATGAAATTAAAACTCTTTGGGATGAATTGCCCTCAGATATTGAAACATCAGAAGAGGAAAGTAGTTCTGACGATAAAATATATTTAGAAAATAAAACAAATGATCAAAATTTACAGCCTAAAGTCGTTCATCAAATTTCATCTTCTGAAAGTGATAGTGATTCTGAAAGTGAGGAAAATACAGTGGAAAGGGTTTGGAAAAAAAGAGATTGTGATTCAACAATTCCTATTTTTAATTTATCCCATGGAATATGTGCATCAGCTTACCAAGATAAAACCTTGCCTACTGATTTTTTTTTTGACATTTTTTGATGATGAAATAATAAGTGATATTGTATTTCAAACCAACCTGTATTCCAATCAAAAACAAAAAAAAATATAAAGCCCATTCCTAAAGAAGAATTTTACGGATTTTTGGGCCTTAATATGTTATTTAGCTACCATCGTTTACCTCGAGTACGCAATTACTGGAGCAGTGACATAGATTATTGTGTACCTGTTGTTCCTAATACTCTTTCACGAAACAGATATTTCCAAATATTAGGAAACTTGCATGTGAACGACAATGAGCTAATGCCAAAGAAAAATATGACAGACTGTACAAAATAAGACCGTTCATAGACAAACTAAATAAAAATTTTCAATCATTTAGAATGCCCAACCAAGTTCAAAGTATTGATGAGAGTATGATATTATTCAAAGGACGCTCTACACTGAAGCAATACAATCCTCTAAAACCAATAAAAAGAGGTTACAAATTATGGTGTCGATCAGACAGGTCTGGTTACATGTATGAATTTGAAGTATATCAGGGAAAAGACGATTCAGAATTCAAAAGATTTGGTCTAGGAGGGAGTATAGTACAGAAATTGACAAAATCTCTTGTGAATAAAAATCATATCATAATGATGGATAACTTTTTTTCTTCTGTGGAATTATATGAATATTTGAAATCTGTTGGCATATATGCATGTGGAACTGTAAGAAGCAATCGAAAAGGTTTGCCAACCCTTGCAGCGGACAAAGCTTTGAAAAGGGGCGATTTTGATAGTAAAGTTTCAGAGCAAGGACTTGCATATTTCAAATGGAAAGATAACCGTTGTGTGTGTTTTTTTATCCAATTACCATGGAACTGAAATTTGTCAAGTACAAAGAAAACAAAAAGATGGTACAATTATGGATATACCAACTCCTATAATAGTAAGAGACTATAATAGTCACATGGGAGGTGTCGATAAAAGTGACATGCTAAAGTCGCTCTATGACAGAGACCGGAAATCTAAAAAGTGGTGGCATCGTCTTTTTTTTTTGGGATTATAGAAATTGCCATTGTGAACTGTTACATTTCCTATTGTGAAGTACAAGAGAAAACATCCCTTCTCGAATATAAACGGAGAGTAGCTCAAGATCTGATAACAAAGTCAAAAATTACTTCAAAGAAAAGAGGTAGGCCAAAATCAGACGGTGGGGAGAGCGAATTACCACACCCACAAAAGCGAAAAACTGCAAAATTTTCTGTTTCTGATGACATTAGGAAACAAAACAAAGGTGCCCATTGGCCAATATTCATCAAAAATAGAGGTAGCTGTGAAAATTGTGCAGCTAAAAAAATTGAATCATTCTCAGTGCACTCTATGCAACGTTTTTCTTTGTGTAAACGAAAACAAAAACTGTTTTTACGAGTACCATCAATAATTGAAGTTAAGTCCCGACGGGAGTCTGAAGTCCCGTGTAATATTTTACCTAGTAATAATAAAAATAATTTTTGTAAATGAATTTGGGTTTTTTTCCCCACCTTTCTAGAGTTGAATTAAGCATTAAAAAAAATATATTGCTCAAGTTTTCTAAAAATATCATTTGGGACATAAAGGGTTAAGACAAACAAAATGAGTTGTGAAATTGCCATTATAAGTAAACCCTTAAGTAAGTTTATTTACTTATTTAGTAATGATAATCGACTTGTTTCTTAATTATGTATGTACAAAAGAATCTGTACGTTCAACTTCAGAGAAATATTGTGGACTGATCCCTCTATGCACTGTAAGAAAAATTCTTTATTTGGTTCTAAAGCTAATGTCTTTCAAAATTTCATGCTTTGTTTCTTAGTGTTTTCCCTTCTTTTTTGTTACACAAAATATTAATTTAATAAGTATGCATTGTTTAAAAAACTTTTGTCAATATTTAATTTTTTCTTTACATTTTGTGGCAAAAACCATAAATGGATATAATTTGAAAATTAAGAGTTAAAATTTTTATGTAGATGATAAGTCTTTTGATGGTTGCAGAATAGTTTAATGGATCGACTTAAATTTAAGTTTTTCAAAGCTAATTTTTCTGTTGCAGATGAACGGAGTGCATCAAAAATACTTGAAAGAGAAAGAATTTTTGATCAATCAAAAGGAAAAGTTGTGAAAAAACCATACATTATAAAATGTAGTACGACATCCACCTCTGATGGGCCAGTGTTGACAGGTACTAAAAATCTGTTAAATCAATTTTATTTATTAGATTGAAATATAACTTGTGAAATTTATCACTCCTACTACAGCAAGTCCGTATGGTGTACAAGCAAATTAAAAATGCAAATGATACAAATGATGCATTTTACTGGTATTCATTCATTAAGAAAATATTAATATTCCACCAAATTCATCTTACAATATCTGCGCTAGAGGAAATCCGGGCCCGTATGCAGACCTTTCCCAAAATTCCAAACTACTAAGTCCTACTTTTCATAGCATTATTTACTAGGTCCGGGCTAGCTGGTCTCTGCTTTTAGTTGATTGTCGTTTGTATTTGTATAAAAAAGTAAAGAATAATAGACAAAATTTCACTACTGAATTTTGTCACTTTTTTTTTTTTTGCGAAACATTAAAACACAAAACTGCAAAAAATAGAAGAGGATCAGATATTAGATCCCTTGGATAGTTTAATTTTGAAATTTATTTAATAATAGCATGTCATCTCATGTGTGTTTTGAAGGGAGACTTCTTTTCCTCAATATTGCCTCAAGATCTAACCGCTTAATTCTACAGCGAAGTGTGCATTAAAAGTAATTATTGGATAAACTTAGATACTAAATTAGATTTAATTCTTTAATCTCTACCTTGTTTTAGTACCTGCCTGTTCATATGTTTTTTCTTTAAAGTTAAATTATTTAATTAAAAATACTAACTTGTTTTTTTATATTTGAACGTTTTTCTCCCCCAGCCTATCAGGAAAAAGTATTGTCACTGCTGACGAAAGTAACGGAACAAAATGACCGGCTCATACTGATGAATCGAGTGCAATCCCATTAAGTACCAGACAACCCAATAACATTTCCGTTATTTTCCCTATTGATAGGGATATCAAAATGATTTGAAATTTTTAAGTGAATACCTGCAAGATAACTTCAATTTCTCTCAGATGGCACATTATTTCATAAGCTGGCTGTTATGTGTTTTTATCCAGTTCATGTAAAAAAAATTTTTGCTGTTCTAATGCTCAATGGTCTCTTATTGCACATTTCAGACAAACCTGCTGTCTTTTCATTTCATAAATCACATGGTCGATAGTTCAGCTGTCCTTGAGTTTAGTGTCACTATTTCACATTGCACAGTAAATTGTAAAATTAGACTTCAGTCTTAATTCAAATAAAATTATTCAGTTAACAGTCAATTCAATTTACTTATCCTATTTTATGCTAAGCAAACATTTCTGTTTTAACTATTGCTAGGATAAATTAGCAAAAGAAAAATAATAAACAGCATTCATTTTGATTTTACTTTTACAGTGTACATCATTTGGTGGAGGGAGCCAATTACAACAACAAATAAATTTTAATCCTTCTCCTCCCAAACGAATCAGATTGTTTGTATAGTTTCCGAGGGCAGAAGAAAAAAAATATTTTCAAGTTTTGTCAATGAAGGCAGCAATCATTCATAAGTGACTTTAAAATAAAAGTGAATTGAATTATTTTTTTTATTTAATTTTGATCATTAAAACTTAATTGTGTAAATTTCTAAAATTAAAAAATATATTATCGATTTTCAATGTTATTTATTTCTTTAAATTATGAAATGAGATGTTATTAAATTCGGTCTTTCACATTTGTTTCTACTTAAAAATAGCATGTAAGAAGTATCTACAAATTATCATTATTTGAAGTTTATTCTTTTCGAAAAGTTGTACTGCTTGCACATTATTTTCATTTAAATAATTTGCAACTTTACCAACTAAGTTTTAATTTTTTAGGAAGTGTACGGAGTGCTTTTCCAGAAGTAAAGGATAAAGAAATAGAAGATCGTGCAAATGTTAAAGTCGTGTGGCTAAAAAATGCACCTTCACGATTAAATAATTTAGAAAAAAGGAACTTTAACAGCTTCAAAATGAATTTCATGTGCCAAAAAATTAATTTTTTAATTTATCTGTATTTTGAACAAAATGTAATTACATTAACAAAAAAAAAAAAAAAAAAAAAAAAAAAAACCTTAAGGTAGCTGAATAAATTTTATAATAAGTAAATTATTATTATTTTTTTAAATCTTTAATTTGCTAATCTTCATTTTGCTTATATTTTGATTTTACATAAATAAAATGTATAGAAAAAATCTTGAGTAAGAGGCAAATGAAAAGAAGAATCAAACTTCAGGCTAATGAGTTAATAAAAGATGTAAGCAACGAAGAAGCTGCTTTAAAAGTATGTTCTGACAGCGGAATGCATTCTGAAAGTTCAGAAGCTTTTACTTCGTCTTCTGATACTTTGACACATGATGGGTTCTGACAGTTCAGAAAGTTATATTTCATCATGTGAGCCCAAAAGTTCTTTTCCCAATAATGGTTGCATACCTAAGAAAGTCTCCAATTTCATTTATAGGGAACCTGACAAGGACGCAATTCCAGGTAACGATCGTGAATTAGTTGATTTTCTAGTTTCGTGGTCACAGAAATTCAACATAAGTAATGTAGCTGTGAATCATTTGTTGGAAGGTTTGTGTTTTTACCACGACTCTTCCAAAAGATTCACGGACATTATCACGAACGCCAAAGAAGAAAAATTAGAAAATGGAGAATAGATACATTTTGGTATAGGAGTCTTTACAAAAATATTTACAGCATTCTTCAAATCTTAAGCAAATATTACTATCCTTCAACAGCGATGGTCTTCCATTGTTTCATAGTTCCAATTCTGGCCAATTTTAGCTTGCATTGAAGACCTTACAATGCCATATGTTGTAGTACTTTTCTGTGGCCATTCTAAACCTAAGTCTTTTTCAGATTACTTGGAAGATTTCACAAAGGAATTTGACACATTGCTTAAGCAGGGCATACTTGTTAATGACAAGTTAACAGTAGTTAAAGTTCATTCCTTTATTTGCGACATGCGGCTAGGTCATATTTAAAATGTGTAAAAGGGAACGGGGGTTATTCTTCTCGTGATAAATGCACATGTCATGGGCATTATTTTAAAAATCGTGTTGTGTTAGATAAACTAAACTGCCCTTTAAGAACACATGATATGTTTACGAAACAACTTGACAAAGATCATCACTTTTCTGTTTCACCTCTAACACACAGAGCTTAAATTGGACTTGATAAAATTTGTTCCCATTGATTACATGCACTGTATTTGTTTAGGTGTTATGCGTAAGCTTCTATCTTAAACTTTCTTCCCAACAAATTCAGTTGCTATCAGAAAAATTGAAATCTTATTCATCTTATATTCCTTGTTAATTAAATCGTAAAACACGAGGTCTAGATTCGGTTTAAAGATGGAATGCCACAGAGTTTAGAACATTTCTTCTTTATGTTGGACCTATAGCGCTTCAAAATATATTGTGTGAAGTAGCCTACAAACATTATATTTTGTTCAATGTTGGCATATTTGTTTTAGTGTCTGAAAAATTTGTTGCCGTGTTTTTAGAGTATGCCAATACTGTGCTAAAAAAGTTTGTGCAAGATTGCGAGGCATTGTATGGGAAAAAGTACTTGATGTATAACGTTTTATGCACTTTTTCACTTATCTAGTTTACCAAATATTTCTGCCACCCTTGTTACCTTTCCTGCATTTAAATTTGAAAATTCTTTAGGCTTCTTAAAAAACTTGTGAGGACACCAAACATACCCTTGCAGCGAATCTGTTGCAGATGGAAAAAAATCTGACAATGTTGGTACACTACTACATTCAGATCATTTAGTCAGTCACAAAAATCTACATACACTGATCAAAATAAAGGTTTCTCAAAAAGCAATTAAAAATCATATCACTCCTTCAGTTTTCTCTAAAAAATTTGTTTTCCATAATAAAAATATTCAGAAATAATAATTTCTAGGTAATTTTGTGATTTGTATAGTAATTATGAAGTCGCAAAAGTCTGCATACACCTGATTGGGGGACGGAAAAAAAATTTCATACGAAGTTATTTTGGAAGATTGTCTCAGTTTGAGGTTACATGCTTCGTTATCTGTTCTAATCTTCATTTCCCGAGATTTTTTGACATTGTAACTTCAACAAAATGAGTCAGGGAAAGGAAACATCTTTAGAACTTCGAAATATGATAGTAAGAATGAAATGTGAAAAGAAGTCTTATGCAGAAATTGCAAAAATTGTAAAAAAAAGTCGGTCAACTGTTCAAACAATCTACAGAAATTATGTTATGCGTGGAAATGTGCTTAACAAATATCGATGTGGTCGTCTAAGGAAGCTTAATGATCGTGATGCAAGAACCATAGTAAGAAAAGTGAAGAAAAATCCGAAAATTAGTGCTCCAAAATTAGCGAATCAAATGGCAACAGCTAGTGGAAAGAAAGTGCATCATGAAACTGTTCGTAGAATTCCTCGATCAGCCGGCTACAATGGTAGAGTTTCTAGACGAAAGCCGTTCATTTCATCTACTAACAAACAAAAGAGACTTGATTTTGCTTCTGCACATATTGGAAAACAGTTGCTTTTACAGACGAGAGTAAGTTCAACGTGTTCGGGAGTGATGGCCACGGAAAAATCTGGAGGAAAAAAAACACAGAAATGAATCCCGAGAATTTGACTCCAACTGTGAAACACGGTGGAGGCAGTGTTATGGTTTGGGGAGCAATGGCGGCTGCTGGAGTGAGCAATTTAGTGTTTATCGATGGCATAATGAATCGATTTGAATACCTGAAGATTTTGCAAGACAATCTACTTCCATCGGTTCGAAAATTGGGACTTGGGAGCAACTTTGTCCTCTAGCAAGACAACGACCCAAAACATACAGCTGAGATTGTTAACCCTCTAATGCCCAAGTTTTTTATCGTCGCACAAAAACTCTCCTTTCATAAATGAATGCTACTGAAACTGAATCTGTATTTAAATTTTTGTTATCGGTATACCGTCACTTGTTACACCTGATAATGGTATGCTCGCCTTGCGGCGGACCTGGGCATTTATGGAAAAAATTATAATTTAGCTTTATGTGCGATTTAGTGTAGTCCGCCTTGAGGCGGAGTTGGGAATTAGAGGGTTAAGGAATGGCTACTCCATAAAACGCCTAAACAGCTCCATTCGCCGCCACAGTCCCCAGACCTTAACCCCATCGAGCACTTTTGGGAGGAAGTTGATAGGAGAGTTCGGGAGCAATCGGTAACAAGCAAGGAAACCCTAAAGAAGGCAATAGAGCTTGCATTGTCTCAAATTACACCTGAGACGACAAAAAATCTGGTTATGTCGATGCCAAACCGAATTCAGGCAGTTGTTACTTCAAAGGGAGGTCCTACAAAGTATTAATGTTACCTTTATGGCATTTAATTCTGAAAGTTTGTATTGTTCTGTCTCTGTATGTAGACTTTTGTGACTATATAATTTAATGTTTTTAATTTTTGTTATATTTTAACAGATTTTTTCATAATTTTTTTTGTTAGATATGAGTTATTATCCAAGACGTTAACGAAAATAAAGTTGTATATTCAAAAATATGAGTAAAGTGCTAGATCTGTGAATATTAGCGGGTGTATGTAGACTTTTGTGGCTGACTGTATGTAACGAAACTAAGATTTACTTTGTAGAGCATTCTAATGGGCCTGTACCAGAAAACTTTTTTGGGAAGGAATATCAAAAAGGAAAAATTAGTAGTGGGCATTGCTTGAGTATCTCGTATACTGCACATTCGTTTTGCTTAATGAATGATGGTTCATATGGCACTGTTTAAAATGTCCTTCTGGTGAATCAAAACATCTAAATAGTGCTCAAACCTTTCAAAAATAGTGAAAATTCGTATCAGTATCCTCTTGACTCTACAAAATTAAATGTAGTTGTAGCTTCCAATTTATACTCCCAGAATAAAATTGACAGTCTATCTAACATGATTAATTGTAAGTGGTTGGCTTTACTTCAAAATCATCACAAGTTTCCTGTATTTCCATTATTAAATTACCTTTAACTTTTTCTTTTTAACATTAAAGCAAATAAAGTCTTTAAAGTCTTTTAAAGCAAAGAAATAAAATTTTAGAAGAAGCTGATTTAAATAGGAAACGATTAAGAATTGGAAAGCAGAAAATGTTGAAGAAGCGCCATTTGAATGGTTTAAAGCTGCAAAGTTAAAAAATGCTCCAATATCAAGAGCAATTTTAATTCTGAAAATAGGTGAATTCGCCACAAGATTCGGGAGAGAAGATTTCAAAGCTACTGACGGATGGCTGACATGCTGGAAAGAGCGAAAGAACGTTGTTCACATAAAACAATACGGTGAAAAACAGGACGCAGACACGGAGGTGAGCAAAAGACATTTTACCGGACATTTTGCAAAATATTCTGAAGAGCAAATCTTGAACGTACATGAAACTGCTCTTTATTATCGTGTGTTACCAGACCATAAAATGCTAAAAAATGAAAATCGTACCGATGGAAAGAAAATTAAGGCTCGATTAACCGTTCTTCTGAATTGCAATATGTCTGGAACTGTGAAGGAGCGTCCTTTTGTTAGAGCCAAAACCCACGTTGTTTTAAAGGAGTGGAACATCTTCCTGTGGAATGAGCGAACACTTCGAAATCTTGGATGACAAGTACTTTATTCACTTCATACATGAAAACAACGGACAAAGAACTTGAAGGTAAAAGAAAAATTGCTTTATTACTAAACAATTGCACGGCGCACTTAAAGTTACAAAACATAAAACTTTTGTTTCTTCCACCCAATTGGCGATTCCAGGGGTCCAATACGCCCTTTCGTGAAATTTCGCGCTACTAGACCAAGCCTTCCACCGACTGCAACTATAGCATTAAGTTGTACGGAGTTTTTGCGTGGTACATTGTTTTTCGCATATTTCGTAAATTGTATTTGGTGTTAACCATGAATCGACCAAAAGTGAAAAAGGATGGATCCTTTTGTTGTGTTCCACAATGCAATTCCCAGGGGGGAAGAAATCCTGAGCTAAGTTTTCACCATTTTCCAAAAGAGAAAACACTCCGTATTAAATGGAAGAGAGTTTTAAAAATTGGAAAAGATATTTCTGATAGAATGATCGTTTGCTCCAAGCATTTTCAGCCATCTGATTGCTTCAAGAAAATACCTGGAAAGAAATAACGTTAAATAAAGGTTTAAAATTTCTCAAATTCTTTTAACTTTAAACCGATTCAGGTAACTGAAGCGAATGAAAACTCTTCATTGTGTAATATAAATGTATTCCATTAGGTATTCTACGCCAGAGATCCATCCTAAAACGCACAACGATACCAAGTGCTTGTTTACCTCTGTATTGTACAGATACAATTGAAAAAGTTGTAGAAAAAAAAGGAAAAAAGCTGAAGCTAGTGCATCTATATTCAATGTTATAATGAAGTTTAGAGAGTTTAATTTAAAATTATTCTAAAAAGATGAATCTTTGCGGAAACAAGGGCGCTTTCAAGTATAGACTAGAAAGTAATGAGGATAGTACATAAACACTGCATTACTTCCAAGAAATTTACAGTGAAATGCATGTGTGATAAGTATTAGTAGAATGCGCAATACATTTCAATCCTAGCCATGTTTATTATTTTCAAGTATTTTTTGTGATTATTTGTACAATATATATGTTTTGAAAAATTAGTTACATTGAAGTTAAGCTTGATTATAAAATTTGTTATCGGGGGTTAAAGTCTCTGCCATGCTAAGTTCACCAAGACAGATAAATTTCCTGTATTTTAATTCATATGCATAAAATACCAACATAAGGTATCTAACCAATAGTGATTTGATACTTTTTGATTAATTTTGAAGACAATTATGAAAACAGTCACTAATGTAGACTTAAAAATTTGTAGCTCTTTTAAGAGAAAAAAAAAATCACATTAAAATTAATCATTTAAAAGTACTTTTAAAAATATTTTTTTAACTATGAATATATTTCTATAATTGTGAAATAATACAATGATATATGTAGTTCCCATTATAAAGGACAACATACCCTGAAATATATGGTCTGTGGCTCACCAGATAGGTTAATCACTTTTGGAAGTAAAGGATATGGTGTTTGTGCATCTGATTTGGCAATCTTTTCACACAGCAGGATATATGACGTGCTTGAACCCCACGCTGATCATGTTATGGTCGACAAAAGGTTTTTGATTGAAAATATTTGTAAAGTAAACTTTATACCTGGCGGTTTTGAGGACATAACTATAACAGCTTAGCTACGGAACTTTATGCGGAAACAGTATTTTAAAGTTTATATACTTATATTATTCTTGAATTGATGTACATTATTTGGAATTTGACTTTAATGAAAGCTCATTAAAACAGGCAATATAACTTTTATTTACGAATATGCAACTTTTATTGAAGGTAATAGATAATTTATTGATAATAGTAGTAGCAATAATAATAATTAAGAATGAAAGAATTTTGAAACGAGATGGTTATTAATTGTTCTGGTTCCAACCTGTTTTTACAGCGGGAGTCAAGAATTGCAGCAGTATTTAGAAAGGAGTTGTACGTCATAGAAGAAGTTAATTACTTGACCAATCAGCACCGATTTGTTATCAGATAATTCCTCACTTCAAGTTTTATTCAGTCGAGACTTCAGTTTGCTTTGCACTGCCTTTGAGTTATGGACCCTTGACTATCATTTTTCACAATGAACAAGAATTTGAAACGAAATATGTGAAGAGACGCGCACCAAAAGCAACTAAAGTGGAAATCAAACATTATAACAATTATTAATACTATATTT
The DNA here is from genome assembly GCA_038502835.1 of Octonoba sinensis. Lineage (NCBI taxonomy): Eukaryota > Metazoa > Arthropoda > Arachnida > Araneae > Uloboridae > Octonoba > Octonoba sinensis. Next base: position 81,420,123 of record CM076605.1, on the reverse strand, counting down.
AATGTAATTGTTTTTGAAAAGTATGATTATAAATATTTTTTCTATTTCTTTTCTACTGTTGCAGCCAGGAGCCTCATTTATGGACCAAGAGGTGCCTGTAGGGGTTTTTCCGATCGGAGACGATGTGTTCGTGTATCCAAATTCATTCCGAAGTAATGTGAATCTGCATATTAGAAAATATCAGAAATTTGGCGAACGAGACGAGCTCTAGTTTCTGCTCTAGATGAATCACTGGCTCCTCGTGCCACCGCCGGATAAACAGGGACTTGCTCCGCTGAACCAAAGTGATTAAATTTAGAGCTACCACTACCAGGGCTGACACCCCTGTTGTTGGGAAGGATCACTTGGTCAGTAGTACTATCCCACGAAAGAAGGAATCTGCTCGCGTCCTTCGTGGATTAGATATTATAGGAAGGGAAACAGTGCCGAAAACAAAGAGAGCTGCAGACTTTATTTGAGCATGAGTTGGTAATAGAAAGCTCTGATTTTGCGAAATTCGAGCATAAGTTGGTAATAGAAAGCTCTGATTTTGCGAAATTCAAGTTCAAACGTTTAGCATCAATTTTCCGCTGTATTACGATGTCTGCATCACAGTGGACTGAAATGATTCGGCAATACGATGAAATTTCGACTTGTGTGCTGAACCACGTTTTTCGAAAGATGGATTTCTTTTCGGCCGACAGTATGATCACAGAAAGCCCCTATAGGTCAAACAGCTCTGCCTGCCGCTCTGGACGTTACTATGAGCATGCAATATCTACGCAACCTTCTTGAAGAAGTCTTTGCAAGCATACTTGAAGAGAAAGGTCTAATAGAGCCTGAAACAATAGCAGAAGAACTGTGGGGAAACCATGTCGAGGATTTGAAATCTCTGGCGTTAATTTTGGACGACGTTTCAGACATTGCAGCGTCCTTTCGAGAATGATTTTGGGAAGATTCCAAAGTTCTTGCGCTTGAAACCGGCTATGTACATCACAGACGATGTTTTTGAAAAAAAAAAAAAAAAAAAACAGCTTTAGAAAATGTTCTCAGTTCAGTTAGAAAAAGGTATTGTCCATCCAATGCTTTTGAATTCTATGATTACTCTCAAAGCATGTAAATTTGATTTTTGAAAAAGTATCATTTGTGATTTTGTACATTTCTATTACATCTCACGTATTGTGATCACTTGTTTTAATGGTGTACATAGTTTTTAAACATAATGACATTGCTTAGAATTAAATGTGCTTTCACTGTAACAATTTTTCAAACATAAAAGGAAAAAAAGCAATGAAAGCAAGAAAATAGTAAATTCATAACGAAATGGTTTTAATACTTAACAATATCTAAAGTTATTGGAAAATTTTTCCTAAAGTAAAAATAAAATGAAATTAAAAATGTAGTAATTATAAATGACTTCTTAAATGCATTGCATTTAACCAAATATTCTAAATTACAAATTTTTTGCTCCTTACAATGTTGAACAAATAAGTGCATTATTTTTTGAAGGAATTTAAATATTTAAAACGCAATATATTTTAAACATCTTTCTCACAAAAGAAAAATCTAAGCCGTGAATCAATGATACTTGGACGATCATGCGTTTAAACTTTTACAAGCAAGAAGGTTACAATATTTGGAAAGCGCAGCTATTCCTCAATCCCAAGCTGAAGAAGAGCTCCGTGGCTAAGTGCTCACTTTGGAAAGGAAAATAAAAGAGCTCAAGGGGAACAGGGGCCACTTCAACAACCGACCCGGGCCCGTCAAGTATTCAAATTGCCGATAATGATGACGACTTGGATTGGCCAATGGACTTGGATTGGCCAATGGATTTTGATTGATCAAACTACTTGACCCCGGACTCTGCCCAAAAGGGGGTGGCGTCCGCAATCTGCAGAGCAACGCATCAAAAAGATCAGCAGCGCGATTCTCGTACACCTCGAATCGAGCTCTCCTGTCGTTTTCAACCGGTTTGGCGGTGAAATCGACATCGGATTGAGGAGAGAGGGATTCTCGTACCGCGACATCGTATTGAATCCTATGTTTACAGTCGGATTCAGCTCGACTGCTCCGTAGGTGCGAGAAAGCGCTCGATGTGCTTTGTTCCATTCTTCTGCACGGATTCTTTTTGGAAACTGCCATCTTGGTGAACCCAGCATTTTAGAAAGATCGAAAAGAAATTTTGAAACAGGTAAGAAATATTTATGAATAGCTAAATTTTAATTAAAAACGCAAGGTTTTAAAGTTAGGCAAGCCAATTAATTTATAGAAAGAATTTACTTTTACCGTAATGCATTTTCCACACTGCTGTGGTTCTCTTTTTTTTCCTCTTTTCTTTGGATTTTTATATAGCCTTTGGTAATTTTAAGCACAACAGAACAATGTTATTTTGGGGGTTGGTTTTGACATGTTTTGTACTCGTTTATAAATATAACTAACTGCAGAAATATATGCAGCTATCTACTAGATGTAAATTAATGGTAGTGTATACATAATACAAGGTGTGGCTATTAAATAACGAGACTGATGCTGTAAAATATTTTCTTTTAATTTCATATATTTTTACTAGTTATCACCTTCAATATACACCCCTCCTCTATCCCTACATCGCTCCATGCGAACCTTTCATTGTTTGAAACAGTGCTGGAAGTCTTTTTGTGTCAGGTCCTTCAGGACACGTGCCGCTTTCTCCTTCACAGCTTCAACGGACTCGAATCTTGTTCTTTTTAATGCAGCTTTCACTTTAGGAAACAGGTAATAGTCGCAAGGCCCAAGATCTGGCAAATAAGGCGGATGGTCCAACACTGGGATGCAGAAATTGGCTAGAAAACTGTTGACTAACGATCCGGAATGAGGTGGCGCATTATCTTGGTGGAGAACCCATGACTTGTCCTTCCACAATTGGGGTCGTTTTTTTCTTATTTTCTCACGGAGGTCAGCAAGAACTTGAAGATAGTAATCCTAATTAATCGTTTGACCTCCAGGAACCCATAGAAGTAACACAATCCCATGAATATCGAAAAAGCAATCATCATTGCATTGAATTTTGATTTGCTCATTCGAACTTTTTTGGCTCTCGGTGAAGATGGGCTCTTCCAGTGCATGAATTGGCGCTTCGTTTCAGGATCATAAGTAAAAAACCACGATTCGTCACATGTTATTATCTTTTCAAATACGTTTGAGTCATTTTCAATGGCTTTCAAAGTGTCAGTTCGAACGTTTTTGCAAGCTTCATGCTGTTCAAATGAGAGAACTTTAGGCACCATTTTGGCACACACCTTTTGCATGTTAAAATTGTTGTGTAAAATCAGTCGTGCGGATTCTTCATCAATTCGTACAGTTTCAGCAATTGCACGGATACGTAGTCGACGGTCAGCTCGAATGAGATTACCGATTTTTTCGATGTTTTTATCGGTTTTTGACATGATAGGGCGTGAATCATCTTCAACCTCTTCCCTGCCATCTTGGAAAGTCTTGAACCACTCAAAAAAGCGTGTACGCGACGAACATTCATCCTCATACACTTCTTTTTATAAATTAACAGTTTCAGTTGCAGTTTTTCCAAGTTTCATGTGAAATTTCGCAACAATTCGTTGCTTTACTGCTACACTTAACATTTTTCCGGCGAAGCAGATAAACAACTCCTAATATAAATAAAGGCTACAGCTATACTAATTCGTTTGCAAAAGCGAGGTGTATTGCATTCGAAAGAGAAGGCTTCAGGATAATACCTGTCGGTACCTGACGTTTGGCGCATGCGCACTTTTTCTGTAGCAGCCTCAGTCTCGTTATTTAATAGCCACACCTTGTACACTAAAGTATTAATACGTTTTAATTAAATTCTATTGAAGCAACTTACAGAACTTGGAATATAGAAAAAGACAACATTTATAAAACAAGTCGAAATATAACTTAGTAAATAAAATTATAAATTCAAATACAAAAGTATGTTTATTATCTGCAGCTGTCGGCACGTTTAAGAAATGATTTCTAAACAATACACAATTGTACTGTATTAAGTTCTCTGTAATATTCATATTATTATTATTTAGTGGAAAATGAGGTTTATTATTATTAATTTTTTTTTTTTTGTATTATAGGAGTGATTGGTGCACTAGATTGCACCCATGTCGCTATAGTAGCACCTTATGAGAGTGACCAAACCCATCCTGCGGCTGCCTATGTGAACAGGAAAATGTTTCACTCAGTAAATGTACAATTGGTTAGTATGCGGTTTATAAGCTGATTACTCTTTTTAATCGACAAATCAAGCAATTTTATGTAACTTCATTGCAATATATGTACAGTATATAATATGAGTTAATAGTCATTAGAGCAAGTGACAATCTACAATTCCTCGAGAAGTAGATGGCGCTCTTTCCGTCCTTGAAAGCTCGGAGCAGTCGAGTGGCTACGTTTGCGAAGGCGTCTTCTCTTGCAATCGACGCTTTGAGACAATATTTGATGCAGCAATATTCGCTTCAAAACCAGAGAGCTTTTCCAGCATATACAAATCTATCTGACCTTTCGGATGACATATTTGCAATATTTTAGGCTTCCGAAAGATCCTGTAATTATGCTGAACGATGAGTTGGATGTTGATTTGCGGCCACATTCGAGCGCAAGGACGGCCCTCACAACAGAAAGAAAGGTAAGATGTGCATTCTAAAACTTAACATATTAACTACCAGTTAGTTAAAATGTACTATTGCATGTGTTTTTCATTTATATTCTATAAAATCGTATTCATGGGCGATTCCAACGACAATTTTTTTTTTTCCTGAACTTAACATGAAATTTTCAGAAAAGATATTTATTAAGAATTTAAAATAAAAATTATGTAGTTAGGAGAGTATTTAAGGTAGCATGTGTTAAAATATCTTATAAATATTTGAATTGTTTTAAAAGTTAGAAGATACAAATGGATTAACGCACGGCACGCTAATTTTCAGCGAAGCAAGTGTTCGATGCTTCCAAAATAAACGTTTTTACTTACACCTTGTAGAAATTACGAAAATTCAAGTCTTAGTGTGTATATTTCCTGAGTGTGTATATTTCTGATAAAATCAGTTTTACCATTTGCATTTTTCAATTTTGCTTTTGCATGCCAGATTCTTTTTTTTTCCGAATGAAACAAAATATTCCAAAATGATTTAACATTTATAAGATAAATGAAAAGTTTCAGTTTGTGCAAGTTATTTACTTTTTTCATTGCACAAGCATTTCAATTACAACATACAAGCCATTAACCTTAGTTATAAAGTACTTTGAGTGATCTATTTTAACTGTAAACAAATGTCAACTCTACTTCATTAATAATTATACATTACTTGATATGAAATGATGTAAAACTTATGTTGAGTGAATATAAATGCATTGTTATTAATATTGGAAAAACACAATTTCAGGTGCTATGTGCCTTGCGTTTTTTTGCTACAGGGTCCTATCAGATGTCCATAGCAAATGAATACTCATTGAGGCTGGCAAGATCTTCTGTGAGCAAAGCAATTGCCCAAGTAAGTATGTTTGGCAATCGAAAGAATATTGCTTCGAAAATGGATAACGTAAACCCACTGATGCAAAGATCACACTTTTCTGTCATTGCTAATGATATATTAATTAGTGTACATTAAGAAATGCAATGATGTTGAGTTCAAGTTTCCATTAAAAATTGCATACTGGTGTTTCGGAGTAATTCCTCTCTTCAATGCAAGAAGGAGCTATGCAAGAACGGAATTTTGAAAAAAAAGGATTTTGTATCTCTGAAACACATGTGCAATTTTTAGCGAAAATTTGCTCCTGAGAATAGTGTATTTCTATATATATGCTTACAAAAGCAAAATTAATCATTTATAATTAAAATGATTCATCTTTTTCAATTCACTAACAATTACGTTAAATTGGTTTTTGATACTTTCCCCCTCCAAATAGAAGCCTACAAAAGATGATGACTGATTTTTATCAGCTTTCTGGAATGCCAGGTATTGTCGGTGCGACAGATTGCACACTTTGAAATTGTCAGACCCTGGACCACGGACCATCCAGAGTACATATTTGTAAACAGGAATAAATCTCGTTCCATCCATGTAAAATGGTAAGAATATTGATCTTAATAATAATGGAATTGCACAAATATAAATAATTCCAATAAAAATATAAATAGTACATGTAAAATAAATATAAAAAAATGATTCCTAAAGTTTGCAATAACAAGATGTTCGACACAATCGAAAACATTGGAATGCTTTCAAAAGTTATATATTAAAGTCATACATTTTTGCTAAAAATACTATTGTTGTAAAGACAGATTACAAGTGTAATTTTACAGACTTTTAATAATTGCATCTTGTGAAAACATCAAAATTGGAAGTGCTTAACTAAGCTACTGTTTTAAACATAGCTGAAACAGCTTTAAAATATTTAAAAATATTTTTCAGGTCTGTGATGCAAATTTAATAATTTTGAATTGTAACGCCAAATTTCCTGCCTCCTCTCATGATTCATTCATTTGGAAGAATTGATCTTTCAAGGGAAAAGTATAGGAACTGCCTGCAACAGAGAGTAATATTTGATTGCTAGGTAATTTGTTTTAAAAAATGTTTCAACTCAAATTCATAATACAACTATTTTGGTTATTGATGTTTATTTTAGAACTTGGCATATTTTACAATCATACATTTGAGTGCTACAAATGTGTGCAGCTAGACACACATGCAAGAGTAATATTGTCTATTTTCTCTTCATAGGCGACAGTGGATATCCCCTCGAGCCGTGGCTCATGACTCCTATCAGTGAGCCTACAAATCGTGGTGAAGTATATAATAGGAAGCACAGAAAGACCAGAAATACCATTGAAAGATGCTTCGGAGTTCTTAAGTCCCGATTTAGGTTAGCTTTGTAAACAATGAAACTTACTTTTTAATATGAACCTTTGTATTTTTCCTTAATGATGTGTAAAAATCAAATTTTATACTCAGCACATTTTATTTTCAATAGCAAGAATTCAACGGTTTGACCCACAAGGGTAAAAAACAATCTTGCCAAACAAAATGCTCCTCCCATTTATAAACGGATTACAATTATATTACAATGCCATTCAAAATAGGACTGAACTTTTTTTTTTGTTACGACTTGTATTTTGTTGTATCTATACTTGCTGTAATGAAATTTCTATTATTTTATAACCAGTTCATACCATACCATACCTCGAATTTAATAGTTTTTAATGATAAAAAATACTATATCTTGATTAGTAAATATTAACAATATCTTAATCTTAATTTCAAAGGAAAGGGTGTTACACTATCACCCTGTTGTCGCAGCAAGGATTTTGAATGCTTGTGCCGTATTGTACAGCACGTGCAAACACTACAATGTTGAGGATCCAGAGTTGTGCAGCGAAACTGAACTTGCTGCTGAACATGATGAACATGAAGACGATAGGCTAGCTCCAGCGAATGCGAGAGAAGTCCGGCAGAGACTTGTAAACATGCTTATATAACAACCTAACCACTTGTAATCAAATTTTAATTATTGTTTATCAAATTTTATTTCTTGTTTTTTTTTTTTCATGAAAATAAATATTTTGTCAATGTACCAGTACTTCTGTTTACTGCTACATGATACCAAAAATTTAAATCTCCAAGTGTTATCAAAAGTTCATTGATTTATTTTAAATTTTGAACGTATGTTTCTCTTTCTTTTTCCGCGCTAGCGCGAAGACAGGCAATTTACTAAAATGAAAAATTGTACATTATTTCAGCTAATTTTTTATACACAGACCTCAAAGTGAAAACGGAAGATATTTATTCATTATCTTTAAATTTTCTACTCACATTTACCAGGCTTTATGTCCAACTTTGAGAGTTTTGTATATTTTAGCCTGAAAGTGAAAACGACCGATATTCATTGATTCAAAAGTTTGTATTTATATTGCTCATACCGTTCCATAACTTTCTCGCACTATGAGGAAAATAATTTTTAACGATGTTTTTTTCGTGAAAACATAATTATGTTTCATATGCTGCCCAATTAATAGTTCAAAAAGAACAAATAAAAGTAATTTCTTGAGATCTTGGAAGGGGTTCGCAAGGGAAAAAGGTTGGGACCCACTGGTTTAGTTCATCATTAAGCAGTGATTATCCGTGTCCATTTTCCATACCAAAACAAATAAATACAATGCAGACAGTTTTATGCCGAATACATATTGCTTATATCATTTTAAAAAAAGGTAGAAATGAGTTGAACTATGACTATCCTTCCGTTACCATGTTTGTGTCCTTCCGCTACCATGACATACATTTTTGAAAGTTTTTAACTTCACTAATTAATGAAAGCCAGGCGAACGTCTGGGGTCTTCGACATCCCTCCTCCCGACTCCACCCCGGGGGCATCCTCCACCCCATCGGTGTTCTGCACCCCGACACCACCCTCTACCGAGGTGGCAAAAGCCGCCGAATAGGTAAGTACCTCTGCTCCTATTCCCACAATCCATGTCTCTCAATATGTCACTCCCCCAGAGGCGGAGAGGGAACTACCATCGTTCCCGTGGGAGAGGCAGGATCATCGACCGATCCTGAACCGGCGATGGATGGCGAGGACATCGACGATGTTACGAGCCCATGACGATTTGCCGCCTAGACCAGACTCCCCGCCTCAGCCACAATATCCGGCTCCAGGAGCCCAACATCTATTTCATTCTTCCGGGGAAACTGGGATTTCTCATAGAAGATTTTATCGCACAGTCTTAAACGTTAATCAAGTAACCGGACTCGTGCTGTAGAATAGAAGAGCAGTATGTTTCTTAATTTTCTTTCGTATTTCATTTTATTAATTTATTTTATGATTCACTCAATTTTTAATTCGCTATTTTATTTTCAGTTTGTTGGGGAATTGACCCAAGATTTATTTTTCTTTTTTTCCTTCACTCTTATTATTTTTCGCTGACTGTCTAAAGAAAATATTTTAATAAAATCTTTCAATTGCTCATGTTCGTCTTTTATTTATTCGTATAATTGTGTAGAATATTACCGAGTCAACGCAGTCGTCCTTGAAAGCACTGTATTACCAAGTTGGTTGGGGCTTTGAGGTATGTTTTTCAAATATTTTAATCTACTGTGTCTCTATTATAGATTTTTTTTCTTTAATTTCATAATTTTTTTTTTTTTTTGGCTTTACAGAATAAGCCTAGTCCATCGCATGCAGCTCTGCTTCAGTCGAACGCAACGAGAATGGAAATGGTAGTGTAAGATTTAACTTTTATTTTAAATTATAAGGCTCGACCGATGCATCGGCCTCGCCGATGCATCGGCGCCGATTGTTCAACAAAGTTGCCATCGGCATCGGCGGCAGATGTTAACTTTAGAAAAACATCGGCCCATCGGCCGTAAAAAACATCTAAAAGCCGATGCAAAGCCGATGTTTTTCGCAGTGACAACTTTCCAGAAAACATTCCGTCTTTCACTTTTTTTTTTTCTCCATAGCTCAATTTCTATTTCCATACAATAACAGGCAGCACATAAGTTAAAAAAAACACAAAAATAATGTCATTCTATAATATAAAGTATTTGCTAAAAAATTCGGAAAACTAGTTTAAGCGATCGCTGCCCGAAAACCTTCATTATTAAAATAGTTCTCTTTGAGCAGAATGCTCGCGAAATAGAATATGTTTAAGTAAAAGTCATAGAGGCCTCTTATGAGTGCTATTTGTTTTTCGCACTAGATTAGTTGCCTCATTTTTGTCCGTTTTTCTTTTAATAATGACTTACTGCATTAGATGTCATTGTGCAATAATATTATAACATCTGCTTTTAGTTTGTCATGTTTCTTATTATTCCGAAATTGTAAACAATAAAAAGTCAACTGTAGTAAAAACTAAATTCAAACTAAAAGTAAACAATAAAAAGTCAACTTCAAAGTACGATAATAATTTTAATTTTTGCCTGCGTAAACATTTTCTCTTCGCCGTTTTTTTTTTTTTTTTTTGCTTCTTCGATCCCACGTGTTACAGTTTTTCTGCAATTGTGCAGCAATCTTGTTGCATCAGCTCTTAGTGTGCGGTTGCTCTCATTATTTTATTTTTAGTTTACAACATAGAAAAGATTGGTCAAAAATAAGAAACACTTTCCAGTATTAATATTTATTGATTGAAATTTTATGTGTCCAAGTTGGACTTGCAATTTTTAAAAATTGAATTCTCAAAATGCGAGTTCGCGCGACAGGATTTAATAACATCTTAATAAAAATGCTAAAATTTCTTTATTTTCAAAAATTGATCAATGCATATATTTTTTTTCAAAATACATCTTAACATTTTTTATACAATAATTATTTTAATTTTTCCCCGTTTATACTTCTTTTTTATAGCGCATTTTTTTTGGCTTCTTTGATGCCACGTGTTAAACAGTTGACAGTTTTTCTGCTACTGTACAACAATCTCGTTGCATCTGCTTTCAGTTTAGAATATTTCTCTTACAACATAGAACGTATTGATAAAAAATATGTATCAATTTTTCAGTATAAATGTTTATTGATCGAAATTTTATGTGTCCAAGTTCGACTTGCAATTTTCAAAAATTTAATTCTTTAAAAACGAGTTTGGGATACAGGATGGAACAATACTTTAATAAAAATGCTACAATTTCATTAATTTAAAAAATTGTCAACGTATATAAATATATATATATTATTTTTTTTTTCTTCAAAATACATCTTAATTTTTATAAACGATCACGTGTTTTCAGAAGATTATTTGTCAACAGAAAACTGCTGGTGCTCAAAATATTGGTTTATTTCGGTGACCTTACATTGTGCTCATGAAAATATAAAGAACATGTGAAGTATTTCAGTGTAATTTTCAACTCACAAGAAAAAAAAAATCTAATAAGATTAGTTCTTGACCCAGCATTCATTTGTAATGACAAAAAAATCTCACGTCTATGTTTTTAAAGCAATATTCAGTATTTCTTGGTTATGAACAAGGGATATACTATACAAGGGATAATACTGCGAGCGAAATTTTTTAATATTTTGTTTTTATTTCAGAAAAAGAGCTTAAAATAACTTTTTCAATGAAAAATAAACATGTAATCGTTCTCGCTTTTCTTTTAAAAACGGGGGGGGGGGGGGGGATCAGGAAAAAAATCTGAGAGGAGGGGGTTGACAGTTTCGTTAAAAATACAAACCCACATTATTTGTTAGTCTGTGTCATAACATCTGCATTCCTCTCCATGAAAAAAATAAGAAAATAAAGGCAGCTGCAATTGGCATTTGCAGTGCAGGTGTTGTAAAGAGAAAATGTTGAAGGAAAGGGAATTAGACCCAAGCCGATTCAATAGCTGTTGAGTATTTTTTTTTGCAAAGATAAGAAAAGAGAATTGAAAATTCTCTGATATAGCAATTTTTAATTTTTTTAACCTCCAAATAGTTTAATTACTTTACTAGAATCGCGAGTGATTCTTTCAGTTTTAATTATTATGTAAACTTTCCAAAACAATTTTACGCTGCTTGAATAATGCATTTAATGCTTTTATAAACATAAGAAACAATAGTAAATGATTTAAATGACATTTTTGACAAGCATTCTACCCGTTTTAATGGTTTAAAGCGACTTTTTTTTTCCATCGGCTATCGGCATCGGCCATCGGCCGATGCAAGAGGAAAATAATCGGCAATCGGCCGATCTCGGAACAATCGGCTAACAATCGGCATCGGCCCATCGGCCAAAAAATGCCATCGGTCGAGCCCTATTAAATTACGTATGTTGGATGAGAATTGCATAATTTTTTAATCTTAAATTTTACTATCATACAACGTTTTTGTCTTTACAGTAGGAAAATGCCATACACTTGGAGGTGCATTCTGAAAGATGGAATGCGAACCAGATGGTTTTCAGAGCTCGGATAAACCCAGAACAACTCCCTACAGAACTTCAGAATAACCCCTAGTCCGCTGCACGAGAATCAGTGAGGTAACTCTTCCGCCTGCTTCTCGAGCGATCGACGGAAGGTTTACGGCCATAGGATCTGATTCGGTTTTGTATAAAAGCGGATGGCCTGTGTCACCCAACATCGACGAAAATAAGGACGGTGTCTGAACTGACACTGGAGCTAATATTAGCAGCTGTGCTCAAAGTGATGCAATCTAAGAACGAAGTTATATTGGATGCAGGGTTCTTTGTGGACATCGTAACCATACGCCGAGCCGTAGGAGGGAGCAGTAGGATCCGCAGGAGGACGAGGAGCCGAACGTATTCGCAAGGTCATAAACATTGAAGTTAATCGATTAAGAAAGCTTTCCATACGAGCCATACCCGTGGACGAGTTGGAACTTTGCTGTAACAAAGCAACTGTGTTCGCATCGGCACATTTACACAAGGATCGTGAGCAGATCCATGTGCTGGGGGATCGTCGTCGACCCACTTTGCTGAACAGGGTGATGGAACTTCATGACGCCGCAAAGGTATCTCTAGGTTCGTGCACTTATGCTGAAGTAGAAAAATCCGAAGAACATCTGGATGTACAAATAGTTCTGATTTCACCAGATAATTTAAACAAGGTAAGTTTTCTTTTTTGACAGTATTGTTATGTAGATCTCTGTTACCACCAGATGCGAAATTCGCGTTGATACGTTTTTTAAATGCAAAACGGATTTCCCCTATTGACGTTCACCGTCAGTTAGTCGAAGTTTATGGGGAAAAGTGCATATCTGTTCGACATGTTCGCAAATGGTGCAGAGAATTCAGTGAAGGCCGAAAGGAATATCAAGATGAAGACGGAGTGGAAAGACTTCAGTTTCAGATGAAATTGTCGAAAAAGTTGAGAGAATATTGCTTGAAGATCGGAGAATTACCATTAACGAACTTGCTTTGCGTATTCCTGAGACTTCCAACACCCCAATTCATAAGATTTTAGGAAGAGGTTATTCGATTTCTGAAAGGATTGGCGGAAAAATTCTATAACATGGGGATAGAAAAGTTGGATCATCGTCTGCAAAAGTGTTTGAACAGAAACTGCGATTATGTAGAAAAATAGCGTAAGTTTTAAGCTTTAAAATGATGTATATCATTCAAGAAGCAAAAATAAAGATGTCTATTTTTAAAATCATAAGAACCTTATTTTACGACTGACCCTCGTATTTTGACTTTGAAACGGATCAGTCGTAGAGTGAGAACTTTACCGTAGCGCAGTACGCGGACGGGAGGGAGGAGCATGTGTTCGAAGACAGTACAGCTTGTGCTGATTTCTGCGGTTGGCGGTTTACGCCTCAGCACAAAGGAATCACCGTGATTGCTCATAATATGAAGGGGTTGAGGACGATATTTTATATTATTGACATTTTTGAAAGCTGTATTTTTATTTTCGATATTTCTAAGAAATTTTTTTAATTTTTTCAGATTCGACGGACAATTTATCTAAGAATGGATGCTAAAGCAAGACACCACACCAAATGGATCGAAGCTGATAGCTATCACACATCCCAGCCTAGACAACAGTGTGATCGACACATTTAACTTTCTGCCAATGGCCCCATCAGCGCTTCCTCCTAGTTTCAGGCTGCAAGAGCTGAAAAAGGGGTATTTCTCGCATCTTTTCAATACGCGGGAAAACCAAAGTTACGTGGGAGCCCTGCGAGAGGTTAAGCGTTACTGCTCGGGTTCGATGTTATTGGCAGCGACAGACATTTTTTTTTGAAATGGCATAAAGAGCACGAGAAGGATGAATTTAACTTTCAAGATAATATTAGCGCATTGAAGGTATTGACTATTCCTTACACATGCTTATGATTATTTCTGTTATTTTCAATCTGTATAATTATTATTCTTTCTTGTTTTTTTTTAAATAAAAAGGTTTGACGTGGATATAATGCGAAGATGTTGCGATATGTTTCGGAAAGAGGTTTTGGAATTATCTAAAGTGGATCCATTCTGGTAGGTTTGTCAAAAGAAAAATTACAAACGCCAAGAAAAAAGTACTAACATTCATTTTCTTCTATTTTCAGCTATGCTACCATTGCATCATGTTGTACAGCAATCTATAGGAGCAGGCATATACGCCAGAAAACGATTGCGATTGTACCTTCAAATGGGTATGTTAATGACACAAATTATAGTCTGGAAGCATCAGGGGGTTGGATTTTGTTGCCCACACTACGAAGTATCAATTACAACAACGCTGAATAGTGCTGGAGAAAAGCAAATCGACGGCGTGTCCGTGGACGGTTTCTGTTAGGTTATATTTTTATTAGGCAAACAGCGTTATGCAAATAATTTAGAGTATTAAGATATTTTGATTTTTCAGTATTGGCAACAGTCTTGGTTAAAATGTCCATGTGCTGTTTCTTTGCTTTTTGCCAGATGTGTGTTGAACGTTTCTCATGTATGTGCTTGTATTGTGTCTTAAATTTGCGTTAGTTTATTTTGTTACTTTTTTGCCATGTTTAATTCTAAGCCAGAATAAATTTTATTTTATTTGAGAAAACTGCCTATCTGCTAAATTCAACCAACAGTTCCTGCGAGGAAACAAAAACTATGTACCTTTTTTTAAGTGTAACTTTTACAAAATGTTATACAGAATTAAATTTTCTTTTATTATTCACAGGGTTGTTGTTATCACTGGTGCGAGAACTGTTTCGACAGTGATGCCGTTTATCCCCTCAAAGAGGTCACCATGGCCACACTCAGGAGAAAGACGGCTGACACAACACTCAAATTGAGAGCACACGGTTTCGAAGCGGTGGAAATAGGGAGTATTCCTTCCTCAAAATGAAGATGGAAAATGAAGAACTGAAAAATGTTCTCGTTTCACACTTCGTGCAGGACAGATTGCACCCAAGTGATGCGTTCTTCAGCGGAAGAACAAATGCAATTAAGCTTTTCTATGAGGTTCTGCTGAATACGTCGACTTCACTTCATTGTATCCACTGATAATATATATAAATTTAAAAATCGCATTCAGATTATATTTTAAAAATATTATAACTATTTTTTTTATATATATTTTAAAAGAGAGAGATGAAATGATTCTACTTTCAGGTAAATAAATACTGCGTCTATCAGGTGGGACAACCGGATATAATAACTTCTGATTTCAAAGGTCTGAATGAATACTTCGGTATTGTACAATGCCAAGTGATTCCCCTCTTCGACTCCCCCTTTGATCCAGTCTTAGAGAATGATTCACATGTCACCCCCTCCTCCTCCCCGGATTCCGATGGTCCAGCGGGTTCGAGTTTGATGCTGCCATCCCGTAAAAAAAAGAGGACCAGGGAACCCTCAACGGCTGATGACAGGAGGAAATCAGGCAGCGATTTCATCATTCCTTCAACACAGCCATCTATCTACATCATCGGCGCCTATCATCCAACCGTTCCAGTCGCCCATCCCCACTATCACCTTCACTCAGCCAACTCCTCCCGATGCCGTCGCCAGGTCCTCCCGTCAAGCGGATTCGACACCGTTGCTGGTCGCTGGGGATGGAGTGGTGGCACCCACTTCAGCGGTGCGGACTGCGAGCACTGGAGCTCATCAAATTTCTCCATCGACGCCATCAAGTGCATCATTACCATCATCGACGAGGTCACGCTGCAGCCCCGACCGCTACCAGTCGCCATCTCTGCCTGTGAGGTGGTGCACACGTGCTCAACTTATGGCGTTGTGCTCAACTTATGGCTTGGCATTGTACCTGCGATGAAGCCGGTGGGTCTCCCACCGGCTTCATCGCAGGTCGGAGGAGATCAACTCCGAGACCCACCGCCTGCAACGCCGATCAGAGGAGTTGAACGACGAGTTCCGCCAACTCCAAACTCAAGCGGTGGCGGACCACGGAGAAACGCGGCGACTCTCTGGCCTCAAGAAGCATCATTTCACTTCTGTTTCTCAAGTGTATCATTCTAGTAACTGTTCTTTCAAGTGTGCCATCGACCTTTTGTTTCTTGCTTGTGTTTGCAGTTGTCTCTGCATGTGCTTGGATGAAAGGTACAGTAAGCAAAAAAAGTATTTGCACGTAGACGATTTTTGCATAAGTAACCACAGAAAGCAAATTTGATATTATTCTTTTAATTATTCATTTATTTAAATAAGAAAATAAAAATAACTAGCCATTTTCCTTAAACAGTAATATTACACATTTAAAAAAAATAATATTTTCTCATACCAAAAAAGTATTTGCATACGAAGCATTGACTGTTAAAGAAGGCTTATGTGCTAAATATTTCAATGTGAACATTATTGAAATATTTAGCACATGAGCCCCGCACTTTAAAGTGAAATAATATATTAACTGGAACTGGGATTCTGGGGAGTTTTTGTTCTAATGGAGCCGAAAACGTGTGAACTGTCTGTTGCTACCCGTGAAAAGATTATATTTCTTCACAATTCTGGATTAAGTTACCAAGGAATAAGTAAAACATTAAATCTAAACTTTTATAGTGTTCATTATGTAATTAAGAGGAAAAAAAGAAACTGGTTCGACAATAAATAAGCCGCGAACTGGACGTCCAAGAAACCTAAATACCAGGCAAAGAACCATCATAAAAGAATCTTCAAAAAACCCTTTTCTATGCTCGAGAATTGGCTGTTGATGTCGCTTCAACGTCGGGAACAACACTTATACCATAAACAACTAGAAATATTCCTCCTGATGCAAATATTCGAGGAAGAACCCCTCGAAAAGAAAACATTTATGAGTGTAACAAATAGGGTGAAAAGATTTGAATTTGCAAAAGCTTATGTAGCAAACCACTAGAGTTTTGGAAAACTTATTTTTTCCGATGGAAGCAAGTTCAATATTTTTGGCTCAGATGGTAAGAAAACTGTATGGCGGAAGCCAAATACTTCTCTTCAAATTAAAAACTTGAAGCCAACTAGAAAACATGGCGGTGGTCATAAAATGATTTGGAGATGCATGTCTTATAACGGAGTTGGTGAAATGACCTTTATTGAAGGCAATATGAATGCTAAACAATATATTAATATATTGCGAGATAAGTTATCTAATAGTGCTTTGAATTTAAGAATTCCTAATTCATATTATTTCCAACACGATAACGATCCAAAGCACAATGCGTATATTACGAGGTTATGGTTGCTTTATAATGTAAAAAATCAATTGAAAACGCCACCACAATCATTAGACCTCAATCCGATTGAAAATTTGGCATATTTTGGATGTGAAAATAAGGAAAAAGAAAATTTCTAACAAATAAGAACTTAAGCAAGCTCTTACGGAAGAATGGCTACAAATCACAAATAGAATCAATGCCCAGACGATTACAAGCTGTAATTAAAGCAAAGGGCATGCATACTAAGGATTAGCACTGTTTTTAACTTATAAATAATTCCTCCTTTTTTATTTTTATTGCTAATGTGCAAATATTTTTTTGGCAGTACAAATGCTTTTTTATGTTTTCATATTTTAAATATAATTATTAAGTCAGATATTAAATATGCTTATTTGTTTTGTAAAAGTGTTGGTATTTTAAATTTTTAGTTGCTTTTTATTTATTTATATGTATGCTACAATAACTTTACCTGGTGTGTAAATACTTTTTTTCCTCACTGTATGTAGGTTTTTTTTTATTTTAAAACTTATGCATTTTGCTCGTATTTATTTGTTGTAACTTGATAGATTTTATGAAAAAATAATTTAAAGTACCTACACACCTAGAATTTTACTCTCCGGAGTTCCCGCAGGAATTACAGAGAACGAGTTATTCAAAGACTTGATATTAATTCTTGATAGCAAACACTCTTCTTGTGCTGAAACATTTTACACCAAATGTATGACGTCTTACAAAACAAGAAACAACAAAACTAATTGGACCATCAGATGTGATGCTTCAACATTCAGAGAAATCATTACCTATCATGGATTTTACATAGGATTCCACAGCATCAAAATTACTGAACATTACGGTTTAAAAAGATGCACATTCTGTCAAGGGTTTGGACATACCGCTAAAAATTGTAACAGCAATATTGCGGGAAAACTCACCACCACACAAGCTGCACTACTTACCCTAAAGATCATTTTTGTATAAATTGCCATTGTAACAATTTACCTTATCCCAATCATCCTGCTTCTAATCATGACTGCGATTATTACAAGCTACTCATAGCCCAACGAAAACGCATCACTTCTTATTAACTTTTTCTTTTCTTTTCTATGGCTTCTGACTTCAAACTTCTTCAAATCAACTTGGTTAAGTCAAGAGCAGGTACACTCCAGCTTTCAATCTTTATCAAGACAAACCCTGTGGACATCATTCTCTCACAAGAACCCTAATTCTCTAAAGACTTCATTCCATTCAAAAATAATTGGCTGTGTTTCTCCTTAATTTCTAAACATGCTACGATATTCTTCCCTAATGGCTCCATCATTCCGACCTTCATTGTCGAAGAAACAGACTTCATCGCCATCTCTATTCCTACCTCTGCCGGAGAATTAATAATTACCTCTAATATTTCACCCCTTCTGAAGAGTTTGATTCAAAATTACAAAAACTAGAAATCTTCCTTTTGCAACATTCTTCTTCAAAAATTATCACTGCAGGAGACTTCAACGCCAGGAATGAAGTTTGGGGTTCTTCTGAAGCAAACTTGAAGGTACGCCAGCTTTTTTAACTATTAACGAAAGTTAGTCTTCACATTCTTAATACTAATAAAACCATTCAAATGTACTATCCCCATGGCTACCAGATAATTGGTTTCCCAGAGTACGACTATAGAAGAGGAGATGCAATTTAACTATTAGATTGGAACATTTTCACAGACCATGACTCTCTCAGTGACCATAGATATATAACTGTCAATTTCTCCTTCTCGATTCCTGTTTTCAAAACCCACAGATTCAAGACTTCCTATGGCAATTATTTGCATAACTTATCGCATCGAATTATCGTCCTTATCACGTATAAATTATACCGGCAAAATCTGGGAAAAACACATTCTCAGAAGAATTACATCCACTATTTTTAACCACCAAGAGTTCTCAGCTCATCAATATGGCTTCATTCCTGGAAGATCTACAATAGAAGAACAGAAAAACATCAAGATAAAAATTTCAGAAATGCGCTCTTCAGGACATTACACTTCTTTGCTTTCTTTCGACATAACTGGTGCGTTCAACTCAATAGACTAAAACAGACCTTATCAGGAAATTCTCAATTGTAATCTTCCACCTATTTACGTTTCTCTCATCTTTCCATCCATCTTAAATAGATAGTTTACAATGTGCGTTCCCCCCCCCCCCCGTACATCGCGTAGTCTACCGACTTAATCATGGCTGTCCTCAAGGATCGTGCTTAAGCCCTTTCCTTTGGAACATCCTCCTCAATACCGATTTTCCGGTGGTCTCTTTTTTCGAAGTTTATGCCGAGGATATTCTAATACAAACTGGAGGAACTAGTAGAAATTTTCTAGAGGTAACTACAAAGCTATCTTTACAAATAATTGAAGCCTGGATAAATTTTTTTAAAACTCAATATTTCTACGTCAAAGACTCAAAACCATCCATTTCGGGAAACAAACGAGTGACAAACATAGAAAACAAAATCACTTTATTCGTTTATGACGTAATCCCTCTTTCATTTTTCAAGCAAAGATTATTTCCTTTTCAGGGTTCCCACTCTTTTCACAGAATAAAAAATAAGGACTTTTTAAGGACTTTTAAGGACCTTTTAAAAAAAATTAAGGACTTCAAAAGATTTTTTTAAATCAAATATGCTGGTATATTTGATTTAAAAAAATGGAACTGGGGTGGGCTGGGAGTGCCCACCAATTTGGAGCACAGTCGCAGCAAAGCACGCCTGGACAGAACTCCGAAATAGTCCAGTTTGACTGCGGCACTTGTGGCCGCTCTTTTGGGACCTAAAGTGGTCTTGGGGTGCATGTGAGAAGGATGCATCCTGAGGAAGCCAACGCAGCCGTGAGCGTAGAGCGCGTTAAGGCACGTTGGACTGCTGAGGAGACGAGGATGTTGGCCTGCTCGGAGGCGGGGCTGGTGCGTCGTGGCGTGAGATTTATTAACCAAGAACTGGTGGCTCTCCATCCGGATAGGTCCTTAGAGGCCATTAAAGGAAAAAGGCGTCAGCCTGAGTACCCACGGATGGTTGAGAACTTGGTCGCAGCCGACGTATCCATCGCCCCACAGGCAGTGACTCCCCCTATTGGGAGCCCTCCGACGCTGGGTGAAAATGGTGCCACTCAGCAGGGCAGTGCCGATGTCTCTTATGTCTCGCCAGGTCGGGCTACCTCGAACTCGAACGAGGAGGTGCAGAGGGTGGAGCTTGACTGCCGGTTGAGAGAATATTTGAATTTGCTGCCTGTCTCTTCCGGTACTTTCGCCGAGATAGACGAGGTAATCTCCTCTCTGGCTACGCTGTCTCGTGAAGCAGTTGCGGCCAGGTAAGAGGAGATTTGGAGGAAAATCTTTACCCAACCAAGATAAGACGCCAGTCCAGGATGGCGCCCTCGTCTCTGAGTGGTTCCGGCGGTTCTCGTAAACGGCCACCCACTCGGCGGGAAATGCGGCGAGCAGAGTACGCTAGAGTCCAGCAGAGCTATAAGCGAAAGATGGCTCGCGCAATCGCGGACCTCTTGTCAGGGAAGGCGGAATCCCCCGCCATTACCCGCTCGCTCTGCCAGGATTTCTGGGTATCTGTGATGACCCAACCTGTCGCTCCACTACCTCCCTTCCCCGGGGGCTCCCTAGTGGTGCCACGGACTGAGGTGTCCCTTGTGGACGTTCTCGGGCCGGTGGACTACGAAAGGATTTTGATGTGCCTGCCTGGGCTAACGTCGTCCCCGGGGCCCGATTATGTGACGCCACGCCAGGTCCGGGGGCTCCCTTGGGAGTTCTTGGTGAAATTAATAAATATAGTGTTTTGGTGTGGGTGGTTGCCCGAAGCTTTTGGAGCAGCCCGGACAGTCTTCCTGCCCAAAAAGCAGGTAGTGACAAATCCGGGGGATGTAAGACCTATCACTGTCAGTAATGTGATTGGGCGAGCCGTAATTAAGACCATCAGGGCGTTGTCAAGGACTTCGCGTGGTCGCCCCGAAAAACGTCGAACGTGCCGGGCCGGGTGCTCCACGCAAAAGACCCCTAACCACTGCATCCAGCAGTGTTTCAGGACTCACGCAGCTCGGGTGAAGAGACAGCAGATCGTGTCATATCTGCAGCGCGCCCTTGAGCAACGTGTGTTCGAGACAACCTGTGAGCCTCGCTACTGCTTGGCTTCGGGTACGCTCAAGCCCGATCTCGTGGCTAAGGTTAATGGTCAGGCGGTCATTATTGATGCCACCATTGTCGGCGACAACGTAGATCAGGGAGTAGCACACCGGGCGAAGGTTGAGAAATATTCCACGCCCGCCCTGAAGAACGCTGTCAGTACGATTACCGACTCCCGTCAGGTACGAGTTACATCGTGCACCATTTCTTGGCGGGGAATCTGGTCGCGGGACAGTGCTGAGGAGCTTGTCTCAATGGGGATCTTGAACAAACGAGACCTTAATGTTCTTGCGGCTCGAGTGCTGGAGTCATCCTTTGACTGCTTTGGAGTCTTCAGCCGAATGAACACTCCCTATCGGGGGGGGGGGGGGGGTCAACTGGGTCGGTGTTGGCTGAGGCTGTGCTCATTTTCGTTTTTGTTCTGGCTGCTGTCGGGCCACTCTCCTCCGGCACAATGTGTGCTCCGGGAGAAGACGTCTTTCTTTCATCTTCATTTCTTCAAATGTCTAACACTTCTCCCTGGAGGCATAAAAAAATAGCCAAATGCCTCGTCATCTAATTAGTGACGCGCATGGTCTTCAAACGTCCTTGAGTTGAGAAAAGAAATCGAACGAAGCTGGTTCGATATAAAGCCAGATTGCTTACAGAGCTTAGTAAAGAGCATGCCAGGTAGAATATTTGCTGTCATTAATAAAAAAAGATCTATTATTGGACGATAATTCAGAAGTATGTAAAATGTCTTTATATTTATGAGACAGCTAATTTGTTTCCATTTATCAGTTTTCGAGTTGAATTAATTTAATTTTAATTTAATTTAGTATAAAATGTTTTGTCGGTAGAGGCTTTTTGCATAAAAATATTTTTGAATATTGAATTATTAAAATATTATTTCAGAAATAACAGTGTCTTTATATTTATGAGACGCACCTTAGAAGACAATGCTACAAAATGGGTTGAACTATTTGCTCTAACACAAGCTACTGCAATGCAATGTGCAACAACACTACTAGAAGAAGTCATTCTTAGATACGACGGCGTACCTAGGCGTATAATTAGTGACAACGGAAGCCAATTTGTCAGTGCTGTAATGTCAGTGCTGTTTTCTCTTAGGCATCCATCAAAGCCTGACTCCCATATATCATCCACAGGCTAACCCTGTTGAGAGAAAGAATCGAGATCTCAAACCAAGACTCGCAATCTTAGTAGAAAATGACCACACGTCATGGGAAGAAAAACTTCCAACAATACGTTTTGCAATGAACACTGCAAAGTGCAACACCACTGGTGAAACTGCAGCATTCTTACAGTTTGGTAGAGAACTCCGAACAACGGATGATGTTCAACATGACTTTCGAGCAGTCATTCACAATGACAACTTTGTACCTGAAATCACACTATACCTAAAGAAATTTGCGAACATGACCAAAGAAATTAAGGAACAGGTCGAAGCCAAACAAGATCAAAGAAAGAAGTATGCTGACCGTAAGAGACAAAAAGGACATTGTTTTGCTCCTGGAGATAAAGTCTGGGTTGACTTACATCCTGTAAGTAAGGCTTCAGCTCAGAAAACATCCAAATTCATGCCTAAGCGTGATGGACCATACATCATTCTAGCCCAAAAGTCACCCACTACATTTGTAATAGCAAGCATAGACAATCCAAATGACCCACTTGCTACCTGCCACACATCGGCTCTAAAGTTGTGTAGTAATTCTTACACTATGCCTGTCATTCCCATCAGAAAGCGCGGTCGTCCACCTAAAAGGACTGCTGGTTAATCACCGGGACGTCCGAGAAACCAGAGGGGGAGGTTGTAACCTCCACGTAACTGCCTTCCCTAGTACTTCACGTACTTTTAACAAATAGATGGCGCTGTTGCCAAAAGAGGGATAGTGACGTCAGTGATGGGAAGAGTAGCTTGTTCGTTCTGTGTCGATGTTGTGTTCGTTCTGTGTTCTACGTGATCCATTAGTGTAACTTTCTTTGTGAGTCTATTAAATGTTATTTTGTGATTGAAGATAATGTTTGTCAATTACAATACTTTCTAAATGATCTTTTGAAAGAATTTTGAGGTTTGGTAATGAAGTACAATTATTTTGACTCGCTTTAAAAAAAGAACGATGTGGTAATTGCATCATGCAAAACGACACCCAACAGTTTCATGTCTAGTTGCACACTTAAAGTTAGTTGTATACGCATTAAGTACCTCCTTTGTTTCTCTGTCCCTATATAAATTAGCAGTTTTTTTTAAGAAGAACATTAACATTTTCTAAAATAGCTATCTATAATTGCTTCAAGCTGAAAGGATAATACGATAACTTTTAAATGAACTTCCATGCACAAGATAGACATCCACCAGAAAAAAATGAAAATAGAACAAAATTGATGCAGCTGAATCTTACGTTACTCGAAACTGAAAATTGCTTAAATTTAAAACTTAAAACTTTTAGAAGGGAAGAAGATCACGAATATTCTCTTCAAGATGGCATCATATTTAAAAGGCATAGAGGTTACATTCCAGATACACTTCGAAATGATATCCTTAAAGAACTTCATCAAACACATTTGGGTATTGTGAAAATGAAAAACCTGGCTGGAGGTACTGCTATTAGAGAAACATTGATCTTGACATCGAGAGAGTCGTTCGAGAATGTAGTGCCTGGTCGGAAATTACACAGTCCAACAAAAATAGCTAACCACCACTAGGAAGATCCTGAAACCAATTTCGAAAGAATTCACATAGACTATGCCAGACCTTTTATGGGGTATAACTTCCTTATATTAATTAATGCTAAATCAAAATGGCCAGAAATTCGAATTCTGAGAAACGCTTCAACCAGTGAAGTAACTACGTCGAACCTCGTTATCACGACACCCTGCGGACTCTCAATAAATTGTCATAAGCGGAGCGACATCTTAACCGGAATTGCTTCAAAACACATAATGTAATAACGCATTTCACGGCTATATTTATACGTGACATTATTTACATCTCCAGTTGCCTTTTTACATTGGATTCAATTACCCTCATTTTGTATTATTTAATAAGCCAAGGCAAAAACATTAAGAAAAGATAACTTAATTTTCATTTCACACTAAAATATTCTCCAATAAATGTTTGCTTACTTCTTGATTTACAATTTAAAAATTTTCTGTGTATTTTGTACAAAAAGGCATAATCTTCCTGTTTAGCTTCTTCAATCGAAGAAAGGTATTTTTCTACGACAGCAATGCAATGCAACGCATCTGATTTACTTGAAAGTTTCTTCCCCAAATGTAAAACTCCTTTACTTTTGACCACTACCTGACTGGATAGTGAAAGAAAATTCCTTCTTTTCGAACAAAGAGTTTAACATGATAGCACTCATTTTTAGAAGCTCATTTACAATAACCATTCAACTTCAACATCAGTTGAATAGCCATAGTGATTCTCCCCTGCTCTGTCTTCCTAAACTCTTTCAGACTGAAAATTGAAATCTGTGTGCGTCCCTAGAGTTTCAGAAACAAAAGTCGAGTTTTAAAATGGATTCTTTCTTTCTTCGGGTCCTTTTTATCTTTTTCTGAAGTATTGCTGAGTAGAGATTTAATCCTACGAGCAATGCGAATGAAACTTGTCACTCATTTTTTGTGCCTGTCAATGTTGACCAATTGTAAAATTCTCTCTGTACTTCAAATAACTAATTCGGAGTTCAAGTAAAAACTTGCAACGCAATTTAATCTTTCCACCCAGGGCCTATGGTTGTGTTTCCACCTGTCGCTTTCAAACCTGTGCACGCCTTGCTGCCTCGCGATTGTTGGTTCGAGGGGTCTGGGGATTTTCCACAGGAGGTTGATAACACTTGTCAATAATCCATTTTCAGGAATTGCAGGACAAACTTTTCGTGAAATCTTCATTATTTTACTGAAAAGTTCACGTTAAAAAAATAAAATCGAGCCCGTTTTAAGAATTTGAAGTGTCGTCATAAACGGAGTGGTACAATAAATTAGTGTCGTGAATTGAAGAGTTATCAAACATTAAAATTATATGTTGCAAGTTCGGGACTTCGACGTGACATCCAGAGTGACGTGTCATCCGGGTGTCGTGAAAACGAGGTTCGACTAACTATTTTGAAAGATATATTTGGCGTGCATGGGTTGCCCCTAGTTATAATATCAGATAATGCTTCATATTTACTAGCGCAGAATTTAAAGAATTATGTAAGGAAAATGGAGTTTCACAGAAAACAATCGCCCAGGACATCCAGCCACAAATGGATTGGCCGAAAGAAATGTTCAAACACTAAAACAGAAGCTAAGGTCCATGTCAAACGAGGAATGATACTTAGGAAGACAACTTCGAATTAAATTGGATCTATTACGACCACCTATAAAAAGGACAGATCTACCTATTTTTCTCCAGCAATTCCACTACATCGAAATTTAAGTGTGGGACATCGAGTGCAGTCAAGATCTTATGCTCACAATAAAACATCATGGACATTCGGGACTGTCAGCAAGCAGCTTGGTAAACATTACCTTATTCAGTGCTCCCACCGGCCTCACAGAGTTTGTATCAGATTTTGGAGCAGATAAAAATGGGCTTTTGTATCAGATTGGAGCAGAAAAAAATGGGCTTTTGTATCAGTTTGGAGCAGAAGAAATCGACTTTTGTATGAGTCTAGAAACCTAAAATATCAACTTTGTACCATTTTGGAGGATTTTTTTCTTTATTTATTAAATATTAAATGGCTGTTTTAAAGCAATGTTACTTTCATACATCAAAGGTAAGAGCAGTTTCAAGTCTTCAAAATGATAGGAAATGTAAACGTCAGTCATCCTTCAAAAACTGGATTATTTTTATATACTTTAAGAAATTATTTATAACCTATTCAAAAAGTAAGACTAATTAAACCAATAACCCTTATCAAGGTGTTTTTCAATACTTTTCTCAAGAAACGGATTATATAAAAAAAATTTCTCTTGTTTTTTCTTCTTCTAATAGTTAAGAATAGCTGGAAGAAAGCATAAAATTTTCTTCTTTTTAAAAATCATTGCATTCCTTCCTTTTTGTGTAATAGCTAAAACACTATTATTTCAAGAAAATAAGAAAAAACTAACTAATATGAAAGGTTCAACTATTTATCATTAAATAAAATTTGCTTTTTAAATGGTACTTATTTAGGTATAATCATTGTGATTATAGTAACACTAAAATTTTGAATGAATTAAATATAATTTCATATTTTATCAAAAAATATATTTGAAGTCTATCCTATTTTCTACTTGCAGTAATATTTATTATTTTTCTGATTAAGAAATATTCCTTTAAATTTCAATCCTAAATACTCCCTTAGATGCTTTGGAAGTAATAATGGCACTAAAAGAAAATTGCCGAGTTTCATAATTTTGCAGCAAGAAAATTCAAGAACCAAATTATATTTTTCAGTTCTATAATAGAAAAGCAAAATGTACCTTTTATTATATGTTTATCATTTAATGTCTAATGATTTATTTTTTTCCAATAATTAATTTTTACATCTTGTAAATATTGTGTAATAGTTACAATCAAATTTTTAGAGCCCTAGGGTTACAGCAATTGGATGCTGAAAGAAACTAAATCGAAATAAAAGAAAAAAAAAAAAACATGATAATTTCATAACTACCAAATCTAATTGAAAAATTGAAACTTTAAGCAAGCGTACTTTTATGAGGTCGTTCATCCACACCAAAATTTCCATTTTCTCTAATAATATTGCTTAACATGTTTGCTAAAGATCATCAATTCATTAAGATATAGATGCTTTTTTTAATGATTTTTCTAACTTAACTGTATTTTTTTTACTTATTTTGTTCTTTATATTTATGTTTTCCGTTTTTTAATTGCTAGTGGTTATATGATATAGATTACAGAACTTAAAGAGTATTAAGAAAAGAAAAAAAGCTGCAGTTCAATGTTTAATTTTACAGCGTTTGAAAGCCCATCTGTAAACCCTTTCGGGAACAAATATATATTTTCAAACAATGTTTTTATTCAAAAAAAATAAAAATAAGTTTTGTTTCTTTACTTTGAGAAGAAACATTATAAATGGTTGAAATGAAAAAAAAATCCTATTTTTGTAGCGGATGCAAAAAGATTGCAGAACGTATGCGCTCCTTTGCTTGCACGTGGAAAGTAGGCTTAAGGAATTTTTACGAATTGTTATAATGGAGCAATAATCTTTTAAGCATATGTTCTGTTATTGATTTTTCACATCGATTAGTATTTCCTTAACATTAGAATAGAAAACACAAAGTGCACTGAGGAAAAACGCTAATTTTATTTTTTCCACGTTCTATGAAATTTTAAACTTTAGCTATTTCAATAAAAATTTACTAAATAAAATGTTCAACAAAAATAGTGATAAGAGTAATTATTTTTCTCTCTATAATGCTACAAAATATTAGAAATCGTCTCACCGTTTCTTCTACAAGCGTGGGATACATCACTCATTCTGCTCAATTTTCCCATCCACACTTAATGTTGCTAAGAGAGGGTAGAGCTAATATTCATTAATAAACTGCTTCAAAGGTAAAAAATTAGTTGACTAAAGGAAAAATGTAACAAATGATGTCGATTTTAAGGTGAGAAAAAATAATATCTAAAAATTTTTCGATTTTTTCCCAAAAATCACGATTTGGCGCAATTTTTCCGAAAAAACGCATTTTGTAGCAGCATGTAGCAGAAAAATCGTTTTGGCGCAGTTTTGCGCAATTGGCGCAGCCGTGGGAGCCCTGCTTATTATACAGGATCAAAAGTATAGTGCGAGGATATACATCGACCAGCTCAGAAGATGTGAAGTAAAACCCCCTACAAACTAAAGTGACTTTTTCACAACAACACGAGGTGATCCCACAGTCGGAAGTAATCAACAAGGAGTGTGATCTCCCAGATTATATTGAATAGATATATTGATGGGGCATTTTATAGCGACAAACACTTTTTATTCTTTACAATAAGACGAACGAACAAAATGTGCACGAAACAAAACATTGACAGCTAACTGAAGACATATGTTGCCATTTTCTAAAACACCAAAGATAACATTGATATTTCCACTTCCGATAGCAGCGACATCTAACGTTAACTAACACATACAATTGACATTTGATGGATACAACAGAATCCCAAAAACACCAACTGGGATTTCTAATTGCAGAAAGCTCTTTAAAAGAGCCAAAAAAACAGGAGTGGGGTCAAATTATAGGACTGCTCTCGCCGATTATAGTAATGCCATCAAGAAAGGAAACAGGATTTCTGGAGAGACTTCTGTGGCCAAATCGACAATATGTCAAGCGCTGCTAAGCTTACAAAAAATAAAAATAAAAAAAGCTCTGCCAATTAGGTTCCATCAGAAAAGATAATGGAACATAAGCCGCTCTTGAGAGGTCGCCACCCAGGGTTCGAGTAAAAATCTAATATTGCTGGCTCATCCTCTAGTGTGCGCCTTCCTTTGTTGTGGACTCCCGAACGGTCTTCATACCCAAAAAGGAAGAAGCAGACACTCTGTCCAAGCTAAGACCTCTTTCGATCTCGTCCGTTTTGATCACACAATTCCACAAAATTCTCGTGTCAAGAACGAAGAAGTACATCACAGTTAGTCCATACCAATTTGGTTTCCAAAAGTTTGACGGGGTAGCCAAGGGCGTACGCCTACTTAACACCATACTTCAGAAGATCAGAAGCGAACTTCAGCCTTGCCGATCCTCGACTTGTTAAAGGCGTTCGACTCCGCTGATCATGCTGCTATATTTTGCGCCCTGTGCAAGACGAAACTACCACGCACGCTGATAGGGTATCTTTGGTACGTCTACAAGGACGCTTGGACCTTTCTCTGTTTTGGAGGCAAGATATCAGATCCCATCATTCCATCAAGTGGAATCCGTCAAGACGACCCTATGAGCCCCTTGCTGTTCTTGAAGATTTTTGATGAGGTGCTACAAACTCTTCCCAAGTATGAAGGTTTCAAACAAGAGGATGTGAAAATTAATCACTTAGCGTACGCTGATGATTTTGTGCTTGTCGCACATGATAGTAACGGAATTCAAGGCATGCTGGACATCATCGAGCTCAAGCTGAGGCTGCGTGGACTTAAGATCAATGTTTCAAAATCTGCCAGTCTCAGCTGGATTATGGATGGCAAGTGAAACAGAATGCTGTATGGTGCTTCCCCTAACATCCGAATAGCTGGCAGATCATTTCTGGCCTTGTCCATTACGGACAAGTTCCAATATCTTGGTGTGGACTTTGATGCCAACGGTCATCTGCCCTTCAATAGCTCACTTGGAAATGACCTAGAGACGTTAAGAAGATCCTCACTAAAACCACAGCAAAAATCTACCTGCTTGTCCATCATCTTTTGCCGAAGTTTTTACGAAAGCAAGTACAAAACAAAAGCAAATACAAAAGCGAGTTCTACAAAATTGTTAAAGTCATGCCCTCATTATCAATAGGCTCCGTTACTGATTGCGTTGACCTTGCCCCTTTTAAATTGTTTAAACAGGAGCTCATGAAGTTCTTAATTCACAAAGGATTTGATGTGCAACACCCATTCATTTGCATACTATGCCAGGCGGGTGACACCACCTAAGAGTTTCATCTACTTCTAGAAGTGAGCGGCCTCTGGAAGATGTGGGGGCACCCTATTGCCGATATAGATGCGGGAATCAAGAAGATTTTGCGGATGAGTACCGATGCGAGCTCACATCTTTACAAGAGTGGAGAGTACTACGCGAGTGCTTTTTGCTATCACTTTTGCAAACAATATTAAAGGAGCAATCATAAATGGGGTAATTTTAAATTAAATCCTCTTACACACAAAATCGTGGCGAAGAATTACAAATCAAATTCTTGGGATGAGTTGCCATTTCAGACCTGGGATTATAGTATCTTCGAAAATGTTAAATTTGATAAAACCCTGGAATTCAATTATCATATTGA
Organism: Octonoba sinensis; assembly: GCA_038502835.1. NCBI lineage: Eukaryota > Metazoa > Arthropoda > Arachnida > Araneae > Uloboridae > Octonoba > Octonoba sinensis. The sequence continues at coordinate 81,389,964 of CM076605.1, read as the reverse complement.
GGCTTCTGATCTTATATCAGATTCGGCAATCATACCCGATTTCGACCAATGGGTATAAGAGTACGATTGTGACACATTAATTGCAGAGCACGGGAAAGTCAACTTCCCACGCCGTAGGCTCGCCAGAGTGATTCTTCCATTTCTTCAATTAGAGAAATTACACTTGCGAGAAGAAGACGAAAATATTTGCCGAGGTGATTATGACTTAAAAGAGTTGATTTGTGTTATAATTGCAAAAGAACGTGAACTCAAAGTTGAGCCAAGATTTTTTGTGAAGCAAACATTTTTTCGTTTCATGCAGACTTTGGCCGAGTCCAATGTTAAGGATAACATCTTTCCTTACATCCGGTTTCAATCGATGAGTTTCTCCGAATTACAGCTTTCAGTTAGACTATCAAATTCAACCAGGTATTTGTCTCATCCTGAAAATCAGAGGTATGTGATAATTGTCATAGATTTCTCCTCTTGGAGTCTCCGTTTCCATTATCCAAATATGGTCGCTCTTCTAAGGGACATGGACGACTTACACAGATTAGAAATGTTTTATGAACTAATGCATATTAACACAGAAAAATTATGGGTTTTTGTTCAAGACAGATATGAACCTCCTCCTACTTTTAAGAAGAATGGGAATATCCCGCACTCATGCAATAGGTGCTGTAAGGGGCAGGGGACTTGGTTCGAAGGCATGCTCCAAAAATTATGAACCATAGCAACATTTTGTGTTGAATTGGCAGCAGCCAAAAAAGCTGAAGCACTCGGAAGAAGGAACATGACAGTTCATGATTATGTTAACAGATCTATGAAGGCTTTGGAAGAAGAAGCCCAAAATGCTGGTTTCCCTATTAAAGCTGAAGGGACATGGATCTCTTTCAGCCTAATGGGTGAAAGTATAATCTGAAAGGAGCTCAAGTGAGTTGCGCTCTCAAACGTGCATCTCGTCTCTCATCAGAAGCAAACCAGATGATCACGTCACTTCCTTCTGATGTTTGTGGAGTCTTCTCCTCTGCATGTACTATCGTTCAGGAGGATCAAAACTGTGTTGCTGCATATGCTCGTGCAGTCATCGAGGGAAACCGTGTCTTAGACAGGTATTTCCCGAACGAAATTTCTGTTGATGAGAGAGCGATTTTGTTGACGAATCCTCGGATCACAGGGAGCATGCCAGTCAATTTGTACTCCGCGTTCTGCATAAGAGGTTGTCCTGATCCGCTCACTGAATCGTTATCATTTTTTCGATATGCATGGGAAAATAAGCCTAATTTGAGACGATTCATACATAAACATTTTAACAAATTGTTAAAAATAAAAAAAGAAATAATGTTAAGAAGTGAGGTGCTCTTTATAATCTGTGTAAATGCATCGTAATAAATGTTTCTTTTATATAAATCAACAGGGGTGGTACTGGCCGTCCCCAAAAAATCCTGAAACTAATTTGCAGAATCTTTAAGGTTGAAACAAAGTTTTAAGCTATATATGTATATATACGGTATTATTACTATTTGTAAAGAAAAATTATACTCTGAATCATCATTTGTCACATAAAAATGCAGGTACATCTTTTGCAATGATTGAATACATTTTTATGTATTCACAGATCTATTAATCTTTGAATAACATTCTGAATGCACTGTTAACTACATAACTTCCATATAACAGTTCCAAACAAAATACAGATAAAACCTATGAAAAATTCTTCATCACATTTTGCAAATTAACTTAACATATATCACAAAATTTTCAAAAACAATGTGTTTAACCCTTTTTTCATACACAAATGTGCAAAATTCTCATGAGTAATGACTATATTTAAAAACAAAACCTATGAACACTACTTTCTCCACATGTAAATGCATATTAATTAAACACCATGAAAAGTATTTACAAAAATTACCCTATAGCACTAAGTTATCCTACAATTAAAATTAATAATTGATACAAGTAAACTTGATAACCTGTATAATTAATTGATACAACTGTATAAAAACAAATTATAACTAAAGTTGTAAATGTTGGATAAATTTGTAATACATTTTTTACACGATCAAAAATTATCACAAGTATTTATTAATTATCACAATTATCAGCTCTGTGTTTTAATTTATGCAAGGATGTTTCCGTATTTAAAAATGAAACTTCAAAGATAATTAAAAAGTCAGATTTCCCGAAAGTAGACTCGCTACAAACGATTTTACAACTCGGTTTCAACCAATGCGCAGTTTAATTCTATGCAAGCGTAAACACGTGACGTCAGTTACCAAATGGAAGAATCGCACTCTTTACAGATGTGATTGCACATGGGTTGAAACTGGATTGTGCTGGTAGAATTAAAAAGCGTGTAGCCGTAACCATCCAATTGCACGATGGGCGGCAAAGTTACGTATTTTAGTGTGAGTGGCTATGACGTTAAATTTCAGGATAGCGCTAAGAAAATTGGAAATAATTTTTGAAAATCCTGAATTCCAGACTTAAAAGTCAAACTATCCGGAGTTTCGGCCTACAGCCGGAAAAGTACCAGCCCTGAATCAAGATATTCATCATTGATTATCAATCTGGATAGGCTGTTCCAATTTTAAAGAAAAGTTGCATAGTGAATTGTAACATTTGGCATTCACAACAGCCTTTTCAGATTGATAATCAATAACGAATATCTTGCTTTATATAAAAGGAACATTTATTACAACACATTTACACAGATTATAAAAAGAGCACCTCACTTCTTAACATTATTTCTTTTCTTTCTTTTCAATCTGTTTCACTCGAGGTCTTCTGTCTCGGGTTCGTGACATCTCAATTCCATCACAACATAAAAATATAAGTGAAGGGAATTTATGCCCGACTAAAGGCTCATCTTCAACATTGGGAAATTAAAAAAACAAGATGTTTTGAAAATGTGAAGTCGCTTCCTTTTGCAATGGGGAATCAACAGAATATGAATTCGACATCTATGTTGGTTGGATAACGTTGCAAAGAAAAATGAACGTTATCCAACCTATCTACATTGTTTGAGGAGTATGATGCGATCAATGATGAAGTAATACAATGTGAAGTGCTCATCATGGATGCCATTTGTGAGGCGAGTATGTTGCGATGGATGATAAAATACTGTCCTCTGAAGGCCTCAACATGGATGCCACTTGTGAGGTAACTGAAGCCAGTGAAAAAGAGGAAGGTGGTGTGGAAATTCCTAGTTTTTCAGATTACATCTTTAAAAGGACTGGAAATATTTTGCCGGTTTGTAGAAAGAAGAGTTGAAAATGTGCCTGAAGAAGTGATTAAAAGCTTACGACAATTGGACCGTTTCCCACTACAGATTTCCGAGAAAAAGCGAAAACAAAAACGATACTGGATTTTTGTCATGAAAGTAATGCTATCAATGAGGAAATTTAATATCTTCAAACGGCAGATGTTTAGGTAAAGAAATTTTTTCTTATTGACGTTTTTTAATGTATAAATCACTTATAAAATGCATGAAGTTTTAAGCAAAGCTGAAGTTTATGAAAAAGGATTTTATGTGAAATTTCAGTATTGCCAAATAATATCGCTTCAACACATCAATAATTGAATTTGTTTTCAAACAAAGAACCTACCCGTTTAAGATGTTTTCCCGCATAAGCAGTTTTTTTCTCTTGCTCCCCTGGAAAACTTCTCCAGTGGGTTTTACTGTATATACATATACACACAAGTTTGCTTATTTTTGAATGTTTCTCCATACTCTAGTGCAAGCTCTGTTTATCTTTCTCTGTTGCAGTGGTTTCATTTATTCCACAAAAAATCAAGTTTTTTTACTTTTAAAATTTTTGCACAATAAAAGAAAACAAAGAGTAATAACTATTAATTATTATTGTCATTATAATATTGTTACAAGTTCGTCGTACTTTGAACCAATGACTAACCAGGTTTGCTACTCAAACAGCAGAATGAAACTCCCGACTTTTTCAGACATATTTTTAAAATATTATAGTCTCAACTCCACAATATCGTCTCAATCAAAAAACAAACACCTGCCCCAAAACATCCTTTCCCAAACAATAGTAGGAATTGTTAACCTTAAAAAGTAGAAATAAACTTTCAAATAATTTCAGACAAACTTTGAAACGTGTATTTGGTCAAATGATTAACTAACAAATCACAAAAGAAAAAAGTAAGTACTTTGCAAAATGTATTTTTTGAAGGTCTAATATCTCTGTTTCTTGAAGAGAAAATAAGTGCTATCAACATTTTTGAAAGAAACAAAAACTACATTAATCAAGGTATTGTAAATGTATTTGGAAAAAAAATGAGACAATTATAACTATTTAAAAGTTAAACTTGAGAGTTTATAAATTTGTTAACAATCGCAAAAGATTGTAGTTAGAAAAAAATTATTAAATATAAAAATCATATTCCCCTTTAAATATATTTCACGAATACATCAAAAGGCTAAATAAAACTAATTAATTAAACAATGCCTCACTCTCTTTTTTGGTTAAATTTTATAAAAGGCATTGCGGTCCTTCGTTGCTCCTAATGCCAGATACAATATTAATTTTCCTGAAATAAAATAGGCTTTTGATATTTTGAAACTAGTTCTGTTATTGCATTTATTTTCTAAATTTCTGCAGTGCAAAAATCAAATTCCTAGAGTACTTATATAAAAAAAAGCAGAGTCAACATTTAATTCTGATTCCAAAAAATTCTGCAGTGAAAAGATCCATTTTCTACCTAGATTACTTATTTAAACATAAAGAAATTTTCGAAAAAGCAAAGAAGCAAGGAAGTTTCTGCAATGTTTACTCTAAAAATGAAAATGTAGCAGAAATTTCATGGAAGAAGGGACGATGTTTTTGTGCGTCATTTAAAAAAAATGAATAAATAAATAAATGGGGGGAGGAGACCACTTTTTGCGACGTATCGCCAACTTCAGGAAAAAGTAAAGTCCAAAACAATGTTGTTGTCCGATGTTTTGAAGAAAAATTAAAGTGCAGGGAAGGGGTGGGTGACAAACTTTTTTTGAGATGGTTATGTCCCCAAATGAAAAATGGTGATGAAAAATAAATTTTTTTTAAAAAAAATCGCCAAAAGCAGAGTTATACTCAAGTTTTAGTTTGTCATGTTTCTTATTATTCCGAAATTGTAAACAATAAAAAGTCAACTGTAGTAAAAACTAAATTCAAACTAAAAGTAAACAATAAAAAGTCAACTTCAAAGTACGATAATAATTTTAATTTTTGCCTGCGTAAACATTTTCTCTTCGCGTTTTTTTTTTTTTTTTTTTTGCTTCTTCGATCCCACGTGTTACAGTTTTTCTGCAATTGTGCAGCAATCTTGTTGCATCAGCTCTTAGTGTGCGGTTGCTCTCATTATTTTATTTTTAGTTTACAACATAGAAAAGATTGGTCAAAAATAAGAAACACTTTCCAGTATTAATATTTATTGATTGAAATTTTATGTGTCCAAGTTGGACTTGCAATTTTTAAAAATTGAATTCTCAAAATGCGAGTTCGCGCGACAGGATTTAATAACATCTTAATAAAAATGCTAAAATTTCTTTATTTTCAAAAATTGATCAATGCATATATTTTTTTTCAAAATACATCTTAACATTTTTTATACAATAATTATTTTAATTTTTCCCCGTTTATACTTCTTTTTGATAGCGCATTTTTTTTGGCTTCTTTGATGCCACGTGTTAAACAGTTGACAGTTTTTCTGCTACTGTACAACAATCTCGTTGCATCTGCTTTCAGTTTAGAATATTTCTCTTACAACATAGAACGTATTGATAAAAAATATGTATCAATTTTTCAGTATAAATGTTTATTGATCGAAATTTTATGTGTCCAAGTTCGACTTGCAATTTTCAAAAATTTAATTCTTTAAAAACGAGTTTGGGATACAGGATGGAACAATACTTTAATAAAAATGCTACAATTTCATTAATTTAAAAAATTGTCAACGTATATAAATATATATATTATTTTTTTTTTCTTCAAAATACATCTTAATTTTTATAAACGATCACGTGTTTTCAGAAGATTATTTGTCAACAGAAAACTGCTGGTGCTCAAAATATTGGTTTATTTCGGTGACCTTACATTGTGCTCATGAAAATATAAAGAACATGTGAAGTATTTCAGTGTAATTTTCAACTCACAAGAAAAAAAAAATCTAATAAGATTAGTTCTTGACCCAGCATTCATTTGTAATGACAAAAAAATCTCACGTCTATGTTTTTAAAGCAATATTCAGTATTTCTTGGTTATGAACAAGGGATATACTATACAAGGGATAATACTGCGAGCGAAATTTTTTAATATTTTGTTTTTATTTCAGAAAAAGAGCTTAAAATAACTTTTTCAATGAAAAATAAACATGTAATCGTTCTCGCTTTTCTTTTAAAAACGGGGGGGGGGGGGGGAGATCAGGGTGTATAAAAATCATGATTTTTTTAAAAAAATAAAAAAAAATCGGATTTTTTTGATTTTAATCGGATTTTTTTGATTTTAATCATGATTTTTTTATAATTCCAATTCTATGGAATATAATCAATTTTGTGTACCATAGATTTAAAGTTGTATTGTATTACTATTGTTACTTATGGTATACATTGGAAATAAACATTACTAACCATTATCAACAAAATATTTCTTAATAATTTAAAAGCAAAAGGTGAAATAAGAAATAAACAATAACAAAATGATTTCAAACTACAAATCAAGAAAGAAATTGTTTATCAAACAATATGTGATAATTATTAATTCTACATCTACAATATCAAATTATTTAAACAATCATTTAATTAGTTTTATTTAAAGATTTAAACATAAGGACTAATTTAGCTGCCTTTTCTACACCCAATTGATTCCGTAGTTTAGTATGTACAAGTCCAAAAGTGGAAAACATCCTCTCTATCCCTGCAGTTGTTCCTTTTGCAGTACATAACAACTGTATTGCATCAAACTCTTTTTGACCTACACAGTTCTTTAGAAGCGCAATTGATTTCCACCATTCCAAGATGTTTAAAGATTCTAGAGATTCTTTATCAAACAAAGTTCCATTAAACGGAGGAGAGCGTACAATGAATTTTAGCAAAATACTTAATAAGGAGGTTTCTCCATACTTTTCTTTAACAAAGTTTACAGCTTGATCTTTTTCATTTAGTGTTAAACATTGTACTTCAGAATTAGGATCCAAGAGGTAAGCTAGGAAATGAGCTGGTGTTAACGCTTGTTCATATCGTTTAGTAAAAAATTTTTTGCAGCAATTATTATTAGAATCTTTCAGAGTTTCCTTTAAATTTTTCCAGATGTTGACAACATTTGATAAACTACAATTATCTTTTTGCATTTTATCTAATGCCACAGAAATGGGTTTTAACATTAAAAGCATATCTTCTGCATTTCTTTTAATTGCCATATTCATGACTTTTGACCTGATATTGGTGTCGATATCATCCCTATTATCCTCACAAACTTGCATGAAAGTTGACCAATTCTTGATGTAGCTTTCTAATGAATCACACATAGAATTCCAGCGCACTTCAGTTGGCCGAATTAATCCAGTACCTTTAAGCTCATTGTATTTAGCTCTAATTATTTGATGATTTCGGAAATATGTTATAACTTGTAAAACATGTTCTGTTACATTAGGCATGGAATCTTACAAATCTTTTGCCAAAAGATTGAGCAAATGAGCTGAACAGCCATATGATATTATATCAAATTTTGCATTTAATTCGTCCCTCATTTTTGCCATATTTGAAGCATTATCAGTAACAAAGCTACGTACACGGCATTTAAATTTTTTTTCTACATTTATTATTGTTTGTGTAACAGCAGCAGCTAAATTTTGGCTAGTATGTGATGTTAAGGATGTGTCGATTGTGTCTACTAAATAAGTATTACCTTCCATAGTAGTAACACATGCACAAAGTAATGGTTGATTGTGTATATTAGACCAACCATCCACTGACATACATACCGTTTGTTCAGATAATTCACCAGTAATCTTTTCTATCTCATGTTCATGAACAGCATTTAAGAGACGATTGCCTAAATCAATTTTACTCGGGGGTTTATACCCAGGTCTTAGCATTTGTATTAGCTTAAGAAAATGTGGATTTTCAACAGAACGAAAAGGTATGTTGGAGGAAAAAAAGAATTTGGCTACTTGTAAATCTAGTGTATCTTTGAGATTGGTTGGTGTTTTCACAATAAATGGGCTAATATCTGTAGTCTTGAATTTCTTTATCTTTATGTCAGTATCAGTAGCAGTCAAATCTTCATCACACTGAATACGCTTATTACAAGGATCTGGCAGATTTTGGCTTTCAATTTGAGCTTTATTATCTGTTCCTCTGTTGTAAGTAGCAGTAACATCTGTGTAAGAAAGGAAAAGGAGCCATAAGTGTAATTCTATTTATTTTTTATTTTAATGTAAAAAAAGAACTTAAAATATTATGATATGAATTAAAAAATAACAGTATAATAATAATAAAAAAATTATTACCTAAAGCATCTTTTTCTTGTTCACAATCTTTCTTCTTTTCAACTTCATTTTTTGCTACACACACTTCATGATGCATTATCATTCTTGATACCAATCCTTGCATTTCTTTTTGGCATAATTTACATATTGCTTTAGATCCTTTCTTTCCTAACTCAATTTTTTCATTATAATAGACCCAAATGGGATCTTTTTTCCTTCCAGCAGACATTTCAAATTATAATTAAAGCTAATAATAAGTAAAAATGACTATCCCAGCTACCCTAAGTATGCTAACAAACACTAATTCACAACTCAAAGAATGATAATGGTGCAAAACAAAAATAAAGTTCAAAATTAGCACTACAACTTCTACCAAAAAATATACACTTATACTTCAACTAACAATATGTACTACAACTTCCACTCCTGGTGCTGCTGTTGTTGTTTTTGTTTTGTAATGTTCCATGCTGCTATCATAGCTGTAATCATATGTAAACTGTTTTTAAAAGCAAATGAGTCACATTGAAAGTAGAAATGTTGAATTATATGAGTGAGATCTGAGAAATATATAGAACAGTCTACTTACTTGTTTATGTTTGAAACTTAGAAAAATATACAAAAAATGTTCAAGACTATACATAAAATTGATTTTTTTTGATTAAAATCAGTGATTTTTTTAAAAAAATCATTTGATTTAAATCATGATTTTAATCAATGATTTTAATCATTTGATTAAAATCATTTACACCCTGGGGGGGATCAGGAAAAAAATCTGAGAGGAGGGGGTTGACAGTTTCGTTAAAAATACAAACCCACATTATTTGTTAGTCTGTGTCATAACATCTGCATTCCTCTCCATGAAAAAAATAAGAAAATAAAGGCAGCTGCAATTGGCATTTGCAGTGCAGGTGTTGTAAAGAGAAAATGTTGAAGGAAAGGGAATTAGACCCAAGCCGATTCAATAGCTGTTGAGTATTTTTTTTTGCAAAGATAAGAAAAGAGAATTGAAAATTCTCTGATATAGCAATTTTTAATTTTTTTAACCTCCAAATAGTTTAATTACTTTACTAGAATCGCGAGTGATTCTTTCAGTTTTAATTATTATGTAAACTTTCCAAAACAATTTTACGCTGCTTGAATAATGCATTTAATGCTTTTATAAACATAAGAAACAATAGTAAATGATTTAAATGACATTTTTGACAAGCATTCTACCCGTTTTAATGGTTTAAAGCTACTTTTTTTTTCCATCGGCCATCGGCATCGGCCATCATCGGCATCGGCCATCGGCCGATGCAAGAGGAAAATAATCGGCAATCGGCCATCGGCCGATCTCGGAACAATCGGCATCGGCCCATCGGCCAAAAAATGCCATCGGTCGAGCCCTAGTTCGAATCATGGGGCATAAATCTTAGAAGTTGGTTGGAACAAAAGAGCAGACATGTTTTTAGATCAGACCTTTCGTGTCGGCGCGTTGGCACTTAAGTCGCGTTCTTCGCAAGCGCAATGTAAAATTACCCGACTTTTCCAGATTTCTGATAAAATAGAAAACTCCCTGACTTTTTCACTCAATTTTAAAATTCGCCGAATTTTGTAGGTTTTCCAGGTTGCATAGAACCTTGACTAAATCCTAAACATACAGAGCAAGTTATTTACACTATGTACAGATTTTAAAGCACACAAAAAAATCTTACCAAGTTCACACATCACGAAGCTTACAGCACAATGGCTCAGACTGATGGGCACTCGCCAAAAGACTAAAACTGAAATAAACTTTCTAACCTTTCGCCAGAGCTATTCATTTAGCATCTCAAATCACGTGACATGAATATGCCAAAAAATTCTAGCAAAAACTAATCTAACATGATCCGAAAGTCACCAAGCTTGGCATGAAACAACAGCAGAAAAACTAATTTTGTAATAATATTAAACACTATGAATGAAAGTAACACATTTCAATAGCCATTCATTTTAAATAGGAAAAGATTTACAACTTTCTATCGCATGAAAACTAAAGGATTTGAACATTCATTTAATAAATCACCTTTGGCAATTTAGAATCTAAGGAAATATTTTTCTTATTTTTTTACTATATCTATGGGATTAATTTGCAACTTTTCATTTTCAAGTTTTCAGCAATTTTTTTTTACAATACGTTAAGTTTTCCCCTCTCTTTTTCATGATTTTATTATTTTTAAACATTTTACGGTTAAATAGGCTAAAAAATGAGCAGCACAGTAGGATGAATAAGGGCTGAAAAAAATAATATATTTTTTTTATTTACTTGAAAACAACCAGTAATATAATAAATAAAACAATTTTATGTATAAAACACTTGATAACTTTAAATTTAACAGAATATATTTATGATCAATAACAATTCAAAAAGTGGAATGCTTCAAACTCATTCAGCTTCCTCACAATTTTCTGAGGATAGTTTTTTAACAATCGATCCAATATCTTTTAAAACATCATGAGGTGTTGCTACTCCAGTACAGCCAACAATAACCTGAAAAAAAGTTAAAAAATCACTTGGTACTGCAGTTTCCAACAGGTAGCTAAAATTTCTACACAAAACACTCTCATTACAAAGTAGTTCATATGAAAAAGTTTGAGAATATATTGAACACAAATTCTCTTCAACAACACTCAAGTTAAAAGAGAAATCTTAGATATGGTGTTATAGGATTATCCTTACATCATCACCCTATTTGAAGAAACAAATGAACTTTTTGTTTGTTTTTGCTGTTTAGTACAGAAAATCGTTCAGAAATGATACATATTTAGTATGAATGGTTTTAATGTAAGTTCTAAAGTTAATCTCAATGGAGTTTGAAAATAACCATCAAAAGCACATGAAGGATTTGGAAAATTATGAATCAAACAAAGGTATAAAATGTATGACATTTTTGAAAATTTAATGCCCTAATAAAGTTGTTCAATATAATTACATACATATAGGTTACAAGGAAAGAAGACAAAAAAACTCAACAAGAGCTTCAAAGTTCTAAAGTTAATCTTGACAGAATTTTAAAGCATGCATACACAAAGAAAAGTTACTTTGGATTGTTTTTGGGGGGCAAGGGATGGGGTAAATATATAGAAAAAAAGTGGTGACTATAAGCATGTCATGAAAATTTAACATTACCCTTTAAAAAAAGGAAAATTAAATGCCTTCAAAAAGTTTAAACTTCTATGAAATATAATCGAGGAAAAAGATTCACTTAAGAAGATTTGGAATACTTAAACTTTTTTTGTCGTGCTAATCGCCTCATTGAGGCAAAAAGGTCTGATTAGTTGGAATGGGTGAATTATTTTGGAAGAGTTCACTCTGAACACAATCACCCTAAGTTTGAAGGACATTCCACTCAGACCAGATAAGATCCACAAGTGCACCTAACCCAAGATGTGGGGTATCCTGCTGATGGATGAATGGCCCCTCATTCGAGTTACATTACTACATCGTAATGGGTTCTCTCGATGAACCTGATGATACCTTGTAGTTCCCAGCCTTGCACATGCAAAGGGAACTTAAACAGCTGTTGACATGTTGCTTCAGATCTCTCATAGACAATCTTCATGCTTCAAAACAAACAAAAAGTAAAAGTGAAGGGCTGGATTCTTCTATTGAAGGCACCCAAGTCAGTAAATTTAACTTGTATGGACTTGGATACTGGCTAGAAGGAGGAAAAGCAACCTGCTGAAGGCTGTAAGTCTCCAACTGCACAGAAGAGGGAAAAAGCACAGGCAGAAGAGAAGGAAGCCAGAATAGGAAGAAAAAGCTACCGGGTCAGATAATCCTGCAAAGTTCGGAACCAAACGACTTAGGTCCAACATTTCATCTCTTTCACACGAACAAGCTGCTGTGCCAAAAAGAGCAAGGACAAGGCAGCCACAATTCTATATGCAAGAATTAAATATGTCAAAATAGCCATAATGAGAGCAGGGTTTCATTTGGAGAAATTATTTCATGACATTGAATACATTCAAATAACAATTTTGAGGAGGACAGCATGATTTTCTCCAAGGGTCATATGACAAATTGCCTACCCGAGGGCATACTCCAAATCTTTTGTAATAATGCACAAACCAGAATGGCTAAAGGTTATTCTAAAGAATAATGAAGAGATTTTTAGCACAGAATTTAAAGTTTGACAAAATTACTTAGCATTACAAATAACATATCATTAAACAGTTAATACTTATTAAAAAGCATTAAATATTTAACAAAAATCTACCTCATGTCCTTTTTGTTTTGCAGACATTTCTTTCAAAAATTTGATTTCGGAAGGTGTAATTGGACCAAGTACAATTAAGAAAATCACAGGATTATCACGAGGTTGAGGCTTGGCAACATTCATAAATAAACTGAAAAAGAAAAGAGTGAATACTTCTAATAACAGAACCAATTTTACAAGTATCTTTTTTTATTTAATTACTACATAGCTAAATTTTTAAAATGCATATAGATTATGATTTCAAAAATAATTATAATACAAAGCCACCACTGTTCAAAATTCATAAAGCTGCAGTTTTTAATGAAACGGAATAATAAAATCTAACATCAACACTGTTAATGATACATTATTACTGTTCCAAACAATCTAACATCAATATTGTCAATGATATATTATTACTGATGAAGCTGTAGTAGCCTAGTGGTTAGGTCGATGTTCTTCGAACCGAAATATTTGTGGTTCGGAACCCGACTCACTGAAGACCCACTATGTACACTTGGGGACACAAGCATGTAAAACATTAGGTTGACCGGAAAGTAAGGTCGTTTCTCCGCATAGACAAGAGCATAGACGGAGCAAATCCGCATTAGACAATAGATGAACTGTCAAATACTCTTAACCAACCTTGGTCAACCATCCATGGTCGACCAAGCATGCATTTGCAGCACATTGATAAAAGTTAGCACAGCAGGTGTTTAGGTCTCAGATCAGCTGCCGGAAGAAAACCAAGCTCAAAATGAACTCTGATTTACAGGCAGGTTTACACCCAAAATGGCACTTTCGTGTGTATGGTATTTCGTGAGTATTCTGGCAGTAGTTAATTTTGAAGTGCTGAAACTTAGACAACTGTGAATCAGGGTTCGTGATTTTTTTGATTAAAAAAAAAATGGATTTTTTTTTAAATTTAAATCGGATTTTTTAAATTTAAATCGGATTTTTTTTTAATTTTTTTAAAAAGACCTTAAATATTTTGGATATTTATTATGATACATTCATATAAACAATATGGCATGTTAATCAATATGCAAAAACACACTTTAAGCTATTTTCACAGCAATAAATATTTTTTAATAATAATAATAATGAAAAACAAATTTTAATACAAATGTGTGACTCAAATGAAACTTAAGCCTACCAGGAATAACATTACACTCAGAAGTACCGTGGAAATGACCAAATTTAATCTGAATTATTTTGTTGTTAAAAGCTAAAAAAAGTAATAATTGTGTGTGCTCAATTTTTACATTGAGTGTACTTTAATCATTTTTATATTTTATAAATGAAAAAGCCTGAAATATTTTTACCAATTTAGTAAAATCATATGCCCACACCATTACTAAAAACTGAAACTTTTTGTTTTAATCAAATATCTTTATTGAAAACATCTATGATAAAAAATGTTCTAGAAGGAAAAAACCTTAAACTATTAGGGGACATGGATGAAACTTTAAGGATACATATTCTAAATTCTAACAATTGTTGTCAAAAATCATTCTGAGTTATTTATTGTGTGGCATTTATTAAACTGATCTGAAATACTATTTTAAGATAAAAAAGCACAAAATGGTTCATGATTATTATGAATTCTAATTTGAATGATTGAATGAATTATGTTCTGCTGTTAAGATGCTTGAAGAATAAGAATAATATTGTAAAATTAAGAAAATAGTAATTAGTTCTAAATTTATGAAATATGTTATGCACACAGACAGATGGACCTAGGAAGTTTTCTTTGAAGCAGTGGTTATAATTGCAACACATTTCATTTTTACAACACTTTCTAACATTGTAAAATCAATGATTTTTTTGAAAAAAAATCACTTGATTTAAATCAATGATTTTTTAAAAAAAAAATCACTTTATTTAAATCGCGATTTAAATCAAGACAATTTAAATCAACAAACCCTGCTGTGAATGCAGACTTTTACTGTGAACAAATGGATTGAGTAAATCAATCTATCATTGAAAAATGCTCGGCAATATTAAACAGAAAAGGAGTTATTCTGCAACACTATATTGGAAGAGCGCACAGCGCAAGACGAACCCGAGAAAAAACTAAGGAGTTAGAATGGGAGTTATTGCATGGCAAACCATATTCGTCCAATATTGTGTCATCGAATTTCCATTCATTCTGATCTCTAGAACATTTTTAGCATGGCAAAACAATTGAAAATTCGAATGATATCAAAACATCCTCTCCGGATGTTTTGCTCAAAAACCAGTTGATTTTCACCGATAAGACATTGAAAATTTGCACATCAGATTGCAAAAGGTCATTGATAATAAGGGTAGTTGCACCATTGATTAAAAATAAAAACTTGGTAAAAATTCATCTGCTTAAATTTAATGTAGATTAAAACGACATTTCTTTCCAGTCTCTTTAATTTGTGGCTTCTGTTCTCCCGAGGAAGTTCCGAGGGTACTGAAGGCTGTCGTAGGGAGTTGTCGTAGTTGTGGTGGTACTATCTGGTGTCATCCAACTACAATGTGTAAGGTTAATGCCGGCCCTTAAATCAGATGACCCTTCACAATTGGTCAGCAATTCCCGTGACATTGAAAAGGGCAAATTCCAAACAGGCAAGTGCCTTCACATTGACAACTGTTCAAAAGGGTCAAAGCTATGACTGTTGAGAAAAAAAAAGTCATACTCCTTTAGACTGCTGCACTTCATTTAAAACTCTTTTCTCATTAAAAAAAAAAAAAAAGACTCTAAAGGGAGCAGCATATGGAGAGAATAAAGTCAAATCTGGCATATAAGGGAAGGGAGGGGAGGGAGTAGATTCAGTTTAGGATATTAATACAAAAGGAAAAATCTAACCTTTCTGAACATGTTTTGTAAAACAATTAAGTTTGAAACTTATAGTTTTCTGATTTTAAAAAATTACATTACCCAGGAAAGTCACATATACGTTTGCTTTCCCCTTTTTTTCGGGGAGGGGGGGATGCTCTAACCAGTGCTTAATCAAGGTTTTCAATCCTAGTACCTATTTTTGTGAAAAAAAAAAAAATATTTTTGTGAAATTTTAGTATTGCTTTAAAAAAAAACCCGACGGTTTTTTCAGATTTTAAAAATGTTTTAATCGATTTCGTTCCTATACTATCGATCGTGCGTAAATGCTTCATATAATAATCGCTATTCCGTTATCCACCCGCAAAAAAAAAAAAAAAAAACTACGGTTTTATCAGACTGAAAAAATGTTTTAATCGATTTTGTTCCTATGGTATCGATAGTGCGTAAACGCTTCGTATAATAATAGCTATTCCGTGAGCCACCCGCTCCACTTAAATTTCCTCCTCGCTTCATTATAAATACTTTTCACAAATCTTAAATTAACGTTAAAAAATACGAATAGAGCACATTTTACACTAAATCATAACAAAAACACTTGTTGTCTGGGAAAATGAGTTGAGTTGTTTACGCGCTAGCTCATTTTAGTAGGTTGCCTAGTATAAAAACTTCACCGCTCACTACGATTGAATGGCGTACTCAGGAGAAGTGACGTCAGCATATCAAGCCTGTTTTCGAGCTAGTGCGTTTGCTTCGAAGGTCGCCCGATGCTGAACTTCGGCATACAATGCAGCGTTCACTGTGAATCCACTTTTCCGTGAACCGCTCGGAAAACTATTCAGCCCTTTAATTCCTTCGCAATTTTTTTTTTTTAATTTTTTGAAGCTACCGATTTTTTTTTATATTTTGTGAAGGTACCAAAAAACAGTACCAAAATCGACCTGGATTAAGCCCTGCTATCTTATGTATTACTAAAAGAATTTATCTGTAAAGTATATTGATTAACTTAAAACCTGCATGTCTTATAATCATTTTTTAGTTTTCAAGTGTTAGGGGTAGTATTTAGCTTTTGATAGTGATTCAGCATATGCAATCATTCTTATGATAAAATAATTTTTATAAAAAAACAGAACCGACTTCAAATTATAAATTGCGCTAAAAAGTGAAAAATAAATTCAGTTTCCAAACAACATCGATGTGACTTTGAAACATAGTTTTAGAAGTTGGTGCAAAATTAGGATAGATAAAATCTTTTGTAATCATGAATCAATTACAAACATATATATTTATGCAAAATTAGCAAGAGTTCCAATATGAAGTAACACATGGTAATTAGACCCATAATTTTGCACCGACTTCTAAAACTATGTTTAAAAGTCACATCGATGTTGTTTGAAAACTGAATTTATTTTTCACTTTTTAGCGCAATTTATAATTTGAAGTCTGTTCTGTTTTTTTATAAAAATTATTTTATTTTATTCTTTTTAGTGTAAATACATTTTGTATATAAATACTCTTTTTTTAAAAAATCCATATCAAAGGGCAAAACTTCTTTGAATTAATGGCACTAAAACTAATCATTTGTATGATAAATTCCCTTTTGATGTCGATTTTAGGAAACAAACTGATTGGATTTATTTTTGCCACAGAGAAGCCTTCAGTCAAACTCATGCTGTACTTTCTTTTAATATTATAGCCCATGACAACAAACATGCTTTTAACAATGACTTTTATATTTATTAATAGATTTCCAAACAAAGAAAAATCAAGCCAAGCCTTTCCAATTAAAATAAAAAAATACTTATTTTTCACCCATAACGTTTCTTCTAAATACAAATGTCATCAAATTGATTTGCAATATTCGAGCTAGAAGACCCTCTATCGATTAAAGAAAAAATCATCAAAATCGGTTCATTTAGTGAAAAGTTATGGAGGAAAAAACAAAAAAAATACTACATTTCTGCCCATAACTTTTTTTTTTTTAATTATCGAATATGGTCAAACAAAGGTACGGGACCTATGGGAAACCACCCTCGATCGATTAAAAAAAGAATCATGAAAATCGGTTCATCCGGTGAGAAGTTATGAGTGGACAAACAAACAAACAAAAAAAAAAAACGACATACATACAGTACGAATGTATAACTTCCTTCCTTTGTGAAGTCGGTTAAAAATGTATTGCACAAATCAACGGTTCGCAATCAGTTTTTTTCGCATACCACCATTTTTGTACCACTACTAATATAACTTTATTATATAGAATAAAACACTAATAAATTACAGAAAAATATTAGGACGATGGGTATTATAAATTACACTATTTTTCATAGTTAATGCAGAGAAAAGTGTTTATTAAAATAAAGCTGTATGTATAAAATAAAATACATGAAATGTATAAAATATATTTTTAACACATACTTCCAAAATAGCACAAGAAATAAGTCTAAGTACAAAATACTTATCATGTAAAAAACTGAAAAAATAAAATTAATTAAAAAGTTGCTGCTGCATGGCCAGATGTAGTTTTAATCTAAAATTTGGGTCGACATTTAATGTGCTTCTATATTTTTAATAAATATCATATTGGAAAAAGCAGTTTCAGAAAGATGAGGGGGCCTTTCATAAATGATGTCACGCTTCGAGGGGGGGAGGAGGGTTCCTGAAAGTATGACAGTTTGTCACGAGGGGAGGGGAGGGGATAACAAGGAGTGTGAAGTCGTACATTTTGATTTCTATAAAAACATTTAAAATCAGCAAATAAAACCTATTTTATGCTAATGTAATATGGCGTGACGTGTGACAATGAGGGAGAGGGCGTATGTTGGCTCAATTGCCATGTCATCTTGTATACAATAATTCACTGAAAAAGAAACCAAAAAGTCAGCAGTACATTAATGGGCTTATTGTGAATAAGTTAATGCCTTTTGCTACCACAAATGAGATCCCAGACAGTCTGCACTGCAATATTTTTAAGGCCCTTTTTTGAATTAATAGTAAAGGTTACACAAACCATTTAGGAAAATAAAGCTTTCCATTAGAAACAATTTTATATGACACACTAACCTAAACCCTGTTTTAATGTAATCTTTAAAGCTGCCAGAATGAAACTCAATGTCAGGAATGTCTGTAGCGTTCATATCAAAAATATCTTCAAATAATTGCTTCAGTAAAGGATCATATGAGGCAGGAAATGCTGGGTTGACAGACTTGAAGATCTTTCTGAAACAAAGTGAGAGAATTACAACTTTGACCATGAACAAAAAAAATAGACATACAAAAATTATAAACTGCAAAATAAGGAAACAGACAGAGAGAGAAATTAAATGATTTGTGCTTTAAAAAGGAATATGTCTTATTAAGGCAAAGAGAGTTGAAGCATTTTAAGATATTGAGGTTCATTGAGGTTAAAAAATAACTCTTATTTTATTAATGCACATAAATGTTATGTTCAGGACAAACCATGATGACTGGAATTTTTGACCCCTCCAAGGTGAATTTTCACTATTTTCTTCCCTCTTTCAATTTATTCTTGGTTCAATTTTCATATGGGAGTGCTTTTAGATTCTGTATAAACACCATCTATACTATTTCTATTTGTTTGACATGTTATAAAAACATATTTATTTTTTATTCAGTATTATATTTTAAAACATTCAGAGAGTTTTTCTTCCCCTGCTCACTAAACAAAATTTAATTTATTTATTTCAGATTTAACTTTGGTCCATTTTAAACTACACCTTTTAGTCTGACACACAGTCCACAAACGTATAAACCAAAACAAAATTAATAACATTCTCATGACAATTAACAGGCAGAAGAAACATCCAATTGAAATATATCCTATAATTAATTGTTATGAGAATATTGTTGACATTCATAGTTTTTTATAGATTTGGTCAAACTTTAACTCAAGTTTTTTGTCTGAAAAAAATCTTGTCCCTGTTCCTTTATTACTTTCTAGTGTAATTTTACCTCTAACTCAAAGTTTTTCTTCCTTATTCTTTGATAACTAGAAACCTTTCCTTTACTCATGCTATTTCCTTCTCTTCTGGCTTCTTATTATTTTCAATCCCTTGAAACTGATTTTCAAAATGAACTTACTTGAAACCTGCTTATTTAACTGCCGCATTTGGTTCCTTATGTACCCCTAAGTACGTTTTCCTAAGCCAAGGCTGAACTTGATTGTTAACTGTTATTCAGGCTGTTTCATTTCACCATAAATGAAGGGACTAAAATTGGGGTCGGCACTCAGCGCCATCTATTCAACTTTAAGGCTACTTTTTAACAGATACGAAGCAGATTATTTCATTAAAAGTTTGAGAAATTTCAATATTATTAATTTTAAACCTGTTCAAGATAAGTAACCTCATCCATTCTTTACTATATTGCTTATTTCTGTAAATATATATAGTTTATTACACATATAAACTATATGCTAAATAAATGTTGTACGGAAATTTAATCTATGTGTAATATAGAATAAATAGCATTATCATAACTTTTGCTGCTCAGGCAAAATTTGCAATACATATATTTTTTGAAACATTCAAAATTAGATTTAATTAATTTTAAGTTAAGAGTTGACTAGGTAATTTTCTATTTTTTTTATATATAAAAGACATATGCCGAAAATGGTGAATAAAACAACTATTTTATTCTAAGCATTTATTTCTGCACATAAGAAATAATAAAATGCATATAAATGCATTAAAAAACACACACATATTGGCTATAAATCAAAAGCCGAACATCATTGAATTGCAATTATTTCAGCGTAAAGAACATAATGAACTGGTAAAGAACTACATAAACCTGCCGAAAGTTGTTACTACTGAAACAAGAATCATTTTCGCTGCTTTTCCGCTTCAGGGGGGCTGGCGATGGCTAAAATTTTTTTGTCAATCAATTTGTTTCGTGTGTGGAGTTCGTTTTTGCGAAAAATATTTAAACATTGCCAACGTCAACCCAAAATGGTACAGTAGTTCGGCGAAGAACAAAAAACATCCAGCCTCCCCGAAACGGAAAAGTACCGTATTTTCACTAGAAAAATCTAATTGATTGCAAAAAATCTTTAAAATTACATTAAAAAAAAATAGACAGGACAATTTGACCCTACAAATATTCACCATCAGAACTTAGAAGAACTATCAGTCTTAGTTTTAATACTATTAAGGCGCGTTCTGACGAGCGAGAAAACTCGCACGAAAATGTCCGACAGTTGTTGCTAGAGTGTTCACACTACAGCAAAAATTGCAAGCAAGAACTCGCAGCGACAGTCGGCGGAGGGAAAAGTCATGCAATTCTCGCATTCAACTGTCGGAGTCGGTTCTCACGTAGAAGAAAGGTTTCTTCATTCTGTGCAGTACTTGAGACGCTGTTCCGAAAAAATTGAGGAATCGCAATGTGTTGTATTTGCTGCTGATTTTTTTTTATTTACTTCTTTGTTTTTGTATCTTCTTAAGCTACATTAGATTTGTATATATACTGAAGTATTATCGACACATTAATTATGGAAAGTGCAGATAATACTTCAGTAAAAAAGGTCAGAAAATTTGAATGATTAATTTAAAAAAAATAAAGATTAGAATTGTGCACAAAATTAATAAATGGATATTTTTATTACGAAAAGTTCGCTGTATAGTTCCTAAAATTGGATTTTTAAATGATCACAATTTTGACAGTAAAAGATTAAAATTATGACAGGATAGATTAGATTTTCTTTAACAACCTAACACAAAGTTTTGTGTGTGAGTGCAGTTAAAAGTTACTTGCACGAAACTAATGTAGGTTTTAAAAAATATGTAACATTTTTACCTGAAGTAAAATGAAATGAAAATAAAACACTTTACAACTATACACTCTTTTATAGCGGTTTCATCTACAAAAGTGTTTAATAAATTTAACTATGTATCAATAAAGCTAATTTCTAAATGTTTTAAAGAAAGTTTTAATCTTTTTTACATATAAAGGTTTTACATGAATCAAAGTTTGATGTTGAATTTTCATTGGTAATAAGTACAAGATTAATTGCAATTCTATAATTGTTGGCTACCTTTTGCTAAATCATGATAGCATAATAAAAAGGATTAATTTAAAGTGATTACAATACAGTAAAATCTTTATGCATTGTACCTGCATCCATCATTTTAACATAGGTATCGTCTTGTTTTAATGGTTTAACGATTTCTTCGGACGTTA
This sequence comes from Octonoba sinensis, assembly GCA_038502835.1. Classification (NCBI taxonomy): domain Eukaryota; kingdom Metazoa; phylum Arthropoda; class Arachnida; order Araneae; family Uloboridae; genus Octonoba; species Octonoba sinensis. Next base: position 81,368,271 of record CM076605.1, on the reverse strand, counting down.
TTATGACCCACGTTCATCATTTTTCCATAAATGAAATGAATATTCCCGTGGAAATGGCCGTTCGAGGTTGTACTGTATATTATTTCCCACATATTAAACACAGATAACAATAAAAAGTTTTTAAAAATATTAGTTAAAAGGAAACTATAAATCGTTGACAGCTTTAAAAGTTTATCTCAAAATAAATGTTTGCACTTGACAATATTTCTATTTAACGAAGAAATAAAAAGGATTTTTGCATTAAATATTTGTTTTGAAGCGCTAAATAAAATTAATTACTTATTTAATGTATACTTCAATATGAGCACACAAGTAAAAAATGTGTTCCATATATAATTGCAAGTACTGATAACAATAATCAGTTTTTAATATTAATTTGAAATTTTGACATTGGAAGAGGGTTAAAGTACTAAGCATTAAAAAGTAAAGTAAATAATAAAATTAAATAAATAATCCGTTTAAAGCCATGCATTAAATTAACTTTTTAATTCTGAATTGTTTTTTTTTTTCTTTGACCTTCAATTTAATAGATAAATTTGTTTCTACTAAACTACGCATTTATTAAAAGCATAATTTTCTGGATTTTAAACCAAGAAATAGAGGTTACATTCATTTCTATCAGATTAAATTGCTAAACAGAAATTTCAGAACAATAATGCAATTAATTGAACTTTTTCTAGGACATAAGTCGACGCAATTGCTGTTTTTCACGAGGAAAAAAGAATATATTCATTAATATCCAAATATATCAACCACTAAACAGAAGCTTCAGAACAATAATGAAATTAATTGAACTTTTTTAGGACATTAATCGAAGCAATTGCGTATTTTTCGCGGGAGTCAATGTCAGACAGTCGGGAAAAAGTTGCAAGGACTTCAATTTGGTCTGAGAACTTGCGACAGTAGCTCTGAAAAGTGTCCGCCTGTGTTCAGACGTGACTGTCACAGCGAGAAACCGGTTCGGCGAGATACTGTCAGAGAGCGACTGTCGGGTTTGTTCAGACATGGACAGTGACTGTCTCGACAGATATTGCAGGGGAAAACTGTCTCGTCAGAACGCGCCTTTAGATATGGCATAAAAATTATTTCCTTTACACAATGCCAATGCCTAAAACATTCAAGGCATTTTGCACAATGAGCAATAAAAAATGAATACAAAAGACATAAAGACAGAATGAATAATGAATGACTGCAATTACAATTTTAAAACTTTGCGTGAGAGAGGTTTATTCATAACTTTCAAACTAACACTAACACCATTTGTAATGTTTTTTAAAACAATATTCAAAAATTTTTTGCATATATGTGAAACAATAATTTGAGAATGATCTAAGAGTTGACACTTAAAAATAGGGCATTGCAAAAGCTTAGGTGTTATAATATTTTCCAAATTACGGGAAACATTTTTTCTTGGTAGAAATGGTATAGCTTTTTCAACAAAATCCAAAAGAACTATTAATATTGAGACAAATAAAGTTGAAGGGTATCTTAAACCCCCTGCGGCCTTGATGGTGAATCAAATTCATAAGGGGTGAAGAGCACGGGGGGGGGGGGGGGGGAGAAAATGTAGCACGCAGAGCTAATTCTGAAGGAAATTCATGGTATGAAATACCTTCCTTATCCTTTCTCTTACTCTTTTTGGACGAGGTACAATGCGGTACACAGCAATTAACCATTTCAATAATATTTAGTTAACCATTTCCAACCATATTTAGTTGATGAAATCAGGAAAGGACATCGTATCAGCAAAATAAAGATGCTTTCAAATGATGAAAAACAATCTTTTTCTGGGTCACGAACTAGCGGCTCCTAGCGGGAAAATGCAAAAGTATCACAGAGGAAAAGTGCGCGCTCTTTTGAAGTTTTCAGAAATGAAACAGCCTGAGCCGTAACAGTTAACTAACTGGATCAAGTTCAGCCTTGGCTAAGCCAACCAAAAGACTAATTTTTGCTAGGAATATATAGGCTTTCATTGAATGATGACCAGACATTATCAGGCCTAGAAGTGATATTTAGGAAAACAAAATAGGAAATATAGGATTTTTTTGAAAAATTATAGGAATTTTTAAGAAAATATAGGAACTTTTAAAAACAGAATATTATAGGATATTAAACATTCTTTAAATGTACCATTGTTCATAATAGATGAAATATGTACTCCCACATCTGTAATAGATTAATTATGCATGTAATACAAACATTATCACACATAAAATTATTTTCATGAGTTTTCATAACGCAAAAAATTTGTTTCAATCAATATGTCTTCAAATTTTAAATATTGATCAGTAGATATTCAGACATGTGACTCACTGAAAAAAAAAAAAAAATACTGAAAAATCACAGCATCACGACATAGTGTTGTTACAGCTTATTAAAAAACCTTATATTATCAACATAAATTACTATGCAATATAATGATTAAATACTAAGCAAAGTCATTACTTTAAGCTCTAATTAATGAATAATTAGAGCTTAACTACTTGAAATGTCTAACAACAAAAAAGTGTGAAGTCCTACATTACATTCTTCGGAACCTAAATTGATACATAAAGTCTGAATGCAGAGTAATGTATAAAAATTCATTGCATTTTTTAAAGAAATAAACATGTTTCAGATCATTAACTATTAATGAATAAGGTGTGAAATAAACAAAGCAATATACCAATAAAGCGATCCACTCCCGTAGGAAGGGAGTGTGAAAAAGAAAGGCTAGTCCGTGACGATGCTGGCAGGAAATGTGGTGGTTGAAGAATGAGATGCGAAGATAGAAAGAAAAAAGGAAGCGGAGGGATAAAAATATAGGAAAAATAAGGAAGCGGAGGACTCAAAAAATAGTAAAATCCAGAAATTATAGGAAATATAAGAATATTTTCAAATTTATAGGAAATATAGGAATGCTGCGAGGCCTGCATTATTAGAAAACATTTTGAGTCATTTACGAACCAGAAAATAATTACTGCCAAAAGAAAAAATAATGCCCGTTAAACTGCTTTCAATACATGTATCAAATGAAGAATAAGCGTATATCACGTGTGCAATTTTGCACACACTACTTACTGTTGTTGAAATAATTTTCATGATATTTTTGATAACTAATTGTTGATACCTAGTTTTTTTCCCTACGATTTCAAAATAGTAAGGGCTCTTATTTATTTTGAATTCCTTACGCTTTCTTTGGAGTTTCTACTTGAATTCTTGATACCTAAAATTATTTCTGCCATACAATTTCACGACAGTGATAGTCAACTATATAAACTTATTTATTTTTAACTTCCTAAGCTTTCCTCGGAGTTCTTGAACATTTTTAAAATCGGGTGCAAAAACTTCAATAGAAACAAAACTGCATTTCGTTTCTAACCCTTGGTATATTTTGCTACTAGGGGATTTTTTTGTACATAGCTACATTTTACAAACTATTTCATCTATCAGGTAGATGCAAAAATAATTGCTGGTTTTCAGTTTACAAGGTTTGAGGCTTATTTTGGAATGATGTTTGACATATCATTTTGGAGAGCAAATTTTGCTCTACTGATTTTATACCGATGGCTTTATTGTCATTGTCTTTCCTTGGATATTTTAAGCTGTCAGTATGATACAAAGAAAGGAAATGTAATTACTTTTATGGGACACGTCTAAAATGAGGAATAAAGTAGCAGAAATGACTCAAAGTATCGACCAGACATTGGCCAGATGACAGTCGGCAAATGTATAGGTGAATATTGGTTCCAAAAATATTGCAATGGAGACAAGAGTCTTAAAAATTAGAAGGATTGCACATGTCCGTTCATGCACGGCACATGCTTTGTTTTGCTAATGAAACTTTTTTAAACAAATCATTGTTGTTTATGATTAATATTTTTAGAAAAAAAAAAACAAAATAATAAAACAAATGTATCGAGTATGTCGAACAATAAATTTTTGATTAAGAATTCTATCACATACAGTACAAAAATAACTAAGATGACTTACGAATATTTTCTCAACCCCTTCCGTAAAGAGCCAAGCCTTCGAAGAACGTCGAAGAAAATTTTAATTGCATCCAATATATTTTCATCATCTAATTCACCATCAACTAAAAAGGAAAACAAATTTTGTCTCACATATTGTGTTAGGAATAGCAAGTTAGTATAAATTGTAAGAACAAGAGATACTCATGATATTTAATATTATTATTATGTTTGTTTTTGTTATAATGCTTGCTCTTATGCTGGATATAGTTTTAAAAACACAATATAGTAGAGTAGAAATTGTGTAGTCTTTATGTCAAATTATGAAAACATAACAGTGCAACACTGAAAATAGGCAGTAAATATAGTAAAATAATTTAGTGATTATCTAAATATTACCAAACAAAGTAGCCAAATCATGAAGGTCAGCATCTTGGAAAAACTCTTCCATCAGAGTAGCCTATCAAAAATCAAGAAAAAAATTTGCACTTAATATATATACATAAGGTTGGCTTTCTTTTGAAAAGATCTAGATAATTGACATTAAACACAAAAGAATACCTCTACTCTAAAAAAATTTTATTCACTAAATAAATTACTACCAATGAATAAAGTCGAAAGTTATTTGCTACTTCAAAACGATCATCCTACAGACAGAATGAATTTGGTATTTATATGAAGAGGAATTCAAAGCTTTTGACTTATAATTCCCCCTCCCCTTTCTTTTTGATAAAAACATAAGCTTATTTTCATGTTAATTATAGAAACTTTATTACGTTTGAGAACTTTAATTGTAGTTTGGAAAAAAAATATAACGTATATTTCATGTAATGCATATTTACCATGTTAAATATAACCATGTTAAATATACTATATAGTCCAACCATGAAGAAGAGAGAAAATTATTGATAAGTAAGAGCAAAAATATTTTCGAAAATGAATTTTTGTTACTAACTCTTGAGAAGTTGGTCATTTTACTCAAGTTTATACATCTATATGGACGTTTATTTTAATCAGCGTCTAATAAAAAGTGAGTTAACCTTTTTTCAAGTGTTGTTTCAAATAAGTAAGAAACACTTGGTTGTAAATTACTTAAAAATGAGTAAAAATTCACAATTAAAAAATTTGAAGGTCAAGAAAGTACCATAGTCTTCACAGGAATTGCGCATAAAAACTCAAATTACCAAAGATTAGATGAAATTTGCTCATAAAAATGTACTTGTATAAAGTTATATCAGATTTAAAAAATTAATAAATAAATATTTAAAAATGACGGTGAAATTTACGGTTGTCTAACTAAAAGTTTTATGACAGGTTAGGCATTAAAAGTGACGACGGGATGCGAAATCCCCGTCGTCAAACGGAATTTTTTAGTTGCAAAATACGACTAACGACAGCTAATTTCAAACCCTGCTGGTAATGTTTCCTAAAAATGATCAAGTTACTATTTTCCATTTATTGTCGTTAGAGAATATATTATGTCAAAAATGAAAAAAAAAAATTCTTCCAGTTTTAAAACTTAAATGCCAACATTTCATCATCAATTTATTATTCTTCAATCTAGGATTAAAAAAAAGAATTTTTGTTGCAACATCATGGAAAACATTATCACACAAGAACATAAAAAATGTTAAGTTTTTCTTCTTCCGAATATATCATAGCATTTAATAGCAATCACGAGTCGTAAACGGAACTGAAATTAGTTACTTTGGTACTTTCTTTTTTCAGAGCTACCAACTTTTACATAAGGAAGCTTTTACGTAATAGAGCTATTAGCAATTTTTTAATTTTTCTACATATATATTTTTTAAAATTAACATTTCAGATTAAAATTTTATCAAATATTTATTTATTACAACTACTTAATATTTACGTTTATGCATTATTAATATTGAACTAGATATACAGTAGAGTCAAAAATCCGCATAACTTGGGAGAAGTAGTGGTGCGGATTTCAGGCCCCTTTAGTTAACTATGTTACAAAAAGTTCACAAGTTTCCCAGGTGTGAATTATATGTGAATAATGTATCTTTTTGTTTCCCTCCACCCTTAAACATGTTTAAGGGGACTTGGCACCTTTCAAAAGTTGAAAATCAATGAAAATACCGATTTTTCAATTTTTTACTTAAAATGTGGTTTGACTCTCCTAGTATATCTGAGTGAAGTTTTGAAGCGATACAACCAATATAAATGTAGTTAAGTAAGAGAATTCAAATATTTCTGATGTTTTAGTAGTATTTTGTATTCTTTAAATTGCGTTTTCTCGGTTTGTGTTTTTTCGCAATATTGTAGTACTTAAAATGCTAAAACTTCTACATATATTCATGTAGCAACTTGAAATTTTTTGTGCGTGTTCAATATGAAGTGCTTAGTAAAATTAGGGATGGATTTTGCTGCATATTTGCAAAAAAAAAACTTTTTAATGAAAATAACAAAAGTCACTTTTTTTTCCGTGTTTTACCATCGATGTAACTTAAAAAACTTTTTTCTCAAAAACTAATTAATAGCAAAACCCATCCCTAAAATTGTAAACCATACTATAATAAGTACTTAAAAAAAAAATTGGAAAAAAAAAATCAAGAAATGAAGAAGAAGGAAATTTAAAATTGTTAAATCATTTTTTAAAAATTTAACTTTAAAATTTTCTGTTAGTTGAATTTTGATTTTTCACGTGAAAATCATTTTGTTGCACAATAGCACTTCATAATAAAAAATAAAATTGGTAAAAGTTCTTAAATAAAAAAAAATTGTAAAAAGGCGCAGAGTCCTCTTAAGAACACTATCTTTCTTTAACCACAAGATAGAACTAGGCTTTATTTCGGAATGTTCCGAATTTTCGGAGGCCGACCAAAAATGGCGGAATTACGTAAACGTCAACGTTGATATGTGCAATTTCACTTCAAATTGCACTGTTTTCTCAACAAGTTGATAAATAAGTAACTTTTTCTTTGAAAACGTAATATATGTTTTAATATATTTTATGTGTTAATATATTTTACCAAAAAAAAACTTATTCATGGATTTTAGTAAAATGCTCTAAATTACAACACACACTTCAGCAAAAATCACCATTTTACTATCACCTGCAACTGCATAAAAAAGAAAATAAGAGCTGCCCATCAACATCAAAACGCCAGTCATTTGTAAAAATTACAAAGTTACTGGGCGCCATTTATGACCACAGAGAAACAAATAGAGCAAGTTCCTTTATCCCTCCTTCTCTCTTTTTTTAAGGAAATAAAACTTGAAAAACGAACTTTTAAGAACTTAAAGAAAAAAAATAATTAATTTTTTATAGGGAAAATTGATATTTGACTGAGCTCAAGAAATCAATTTTCATCTTTCAACATAGTAGGGTTTTCTGGTTTTATCTTGGTTTCTCGAGTTTAGGTCATGTAAATCAGAAACATATCTACAATATTACTTCTATTTGAATCAAAAGTTACTGGTATTTTCGGAAAATATTGAATTTGGGGTTCGGTACTGTTATAACGTTGGGAGTATCTTTTTACTCCAATGTTGAGGATTTAACATGCCTAAATTCGTCATCAGCAGATTGTGGTCCAAAAATATATTAGCTTTACGTTTGCAAAAATGACTTTTCTGCAAAACCAGTTTGAGACAAAATCATCACGGATTTCGGACGTTGGCGGATTTCAGGTAGGCGGATTTGAGGCGCTCGACTGTATAAAGATTAGATTGGACCCCTTTTAGCTCTAGAACAGTTTTGGACAGTAAAAACCAAATGTCCTGTCCAAAACCCGCTTTGAACGTCCAAAACCGCAACCCTGACCTCAGTAAGTGGAATAAGTCCATAAAAACCTGTATGGAAATAAAATTTTATGCTTCGCTTATATATATTGTTGATTTAAAGTTTCTCTTTAATTTATCATTTGCTTGAATTTGTATTGATATGCAGATGAGGTAGAAGTCGTGGATTGCTCTTGATGCAAAACGAAATTATCATTTGTGTGCTAATTAATAGATGCACCAGCAAAACAAATTTGTCTAATATTCGAATTAATTAGTCCTTTCCTGCCATGTGGAGAAGGGTCACAACTTCATAGTCGGTCTGTACTTCATGCATGACTTAATAAAATAAAATTCAAAACATTTAACATTGTAGTTTGATTTACCTGCAAAGTTGGTTCATTGCTAATGCTACAGTTTCCACTCAACATGTAGATAAAAGCTATGAAAATCATTATTTCTTCCATTTTATATGTCCTGCAAAGATATTTCAGAATGCTTTACCATGTTTTTAAAATAAAAGAACAAAATTGTATAAAATAAAAAAAAATAAAAAGAAAAACAGACCTATTATAATCTGGATCGCTTAAACTACATTTTAAATTTTGAGAGAAAATTAATCTTTTTTTTTTTAAATTTTATAATTATAAATGAACACATCAGAGCAATCATGGCCCTATTTTATTGGAAGGGTGTCGCATCTTTTGTTGCTCAATTTTAAAATACATGATCAGAACACAACCATCACAAATTTACAATTTGTAAGGGTTAATTGCCTTGCAAATTGTGTTTTTAAAAAAATAATTGCAACCAATTTTAGCAATTAGCAAATCACAATTAAATTATCTTTTAATACGTCTGCCTCTAAAATTAATACTATTTTTTTGGAAACATTTGGATGCTTTTAAATGTTCATTGTTTAACGCCATGATTTTTTTTTTTGAAGGGCTAACAGCTGTTACTTGTGTTGGAGAGGATAGCTTTAAGAAGACTCTTGATCTTCATTGGAGATTCATAAATTGACTAGTACCAGCCTAGCTTTTCCTATTTCTTGATGGACCATCTTGGTCACCCCATTTGTATTTGTTTAAGGCTTTGAAAGTGTGAACAGTCTTTGTATGCTGGAGTGCCGATCATTAGGGCACATTAAAAAGGAAATATGGAACGTAGAAAGACAGTAAAACAATATTGATAGAAGTTTATATGTGATAGAAGTTTTCCAACTCTTCCGTCTCCAAATGGTTACGCATGTCACATGGTTTGGTCTTTATGTTTTTCTTTGGCTAATATTTATAAGTGCTTTGCTTTCATTTTTAATATTAGGAGGTTAAGAATGTGATTTTATTTGAGGTTAATTCTTTTAACATTAATTCCACCTTATAGATTAAGATTAAATAACGGAACTACTGTCTATAATTTTAATTTGCCTTTAAAAAGCCGAAAATAAATTTCCTTGAGCCTGTTTTACACCTTGCTTTCTTTTAAATATCTACAATTTTGTCACCGGGTGACAATCACCAATGTGATCACAATGTAATGGTTAGCACTCTGTAGGGACTGCAAGTAATAAAAATATTCCACTTTATCAAATCTATACTGATAATAATCATAAAACTCACATTCCATCTTTATCCAAAATCATTTGCATGATATTGCTTAAAACTTCTTCTCCTGATGCAGTTAAATATTGCATGAGTGCTTCTTGAGTAGCAGACAGTTTATCTGAAGGATTTGTAACGGAATATTCCAAGGCTTGAATAACAGCTAAAGCCTGTTGCAGCAACCCACAAAATTTCAGGATTAGCTTTGGATTATCTCTAGAAAAAAAATTGCATAATAAAGATTAAACAGCATTCATAAAAATGTTAATTTTACTGAAGAAAATGTTTCAAAACAACTTGAAACTTTAAAAAAATTCTTACTTGAAAGTTAAAATCCTTTTTTTCAAAGCTTCGACACTCAACTTTGAATTTAAATTTAAACTTATTCCATTTTTAGTAGCACATTCAACAATTTGACGGTTTACTTCAATTACGGCTTCCTGAAACACATAGTAGCAAAATATAAGCATTCAACTAGGCTCATGAGATATTACTGCACTTCTAATAATATTAACAAAATATTTACACGATAATAGAATATACAAAATATCTGCTAAGCAAAGCAAGAAAACTATTCATTTATATAAATTATATATATATTATATTTGACCGATTCAATATTGTGTGCACATTTAATTAAATTCTTGAAAGAAAAAGTATTATTTTATACCCAATTCACTGTATAGTTAAAGTTGTTCCTATGATCATATTCTTTTTCAAGTGAAGTCAATATTTTTTTACATTTGTAGTTTCAGTTGCTACTTACAGATTTGACAAAAAAAGAAAAATAAAAGAAAGAGAAATTTAGTTTTTCATCAAATTCAAATAATATTATCACCTATTTTGTAATATTTGGTAAAAATATTACAAAAGAACATACTCGAGGGTTGTTGCCTAAAATCCCATTCAGTAAAGTCATTTCAGCAGCATTATTTGTATGAGCTATACATCCGGGTGCCAGCAAAGGCCTTCCAAAAACTGAATCACTATAAAAGTAAAGGGAAATCAAAAAAGAGAAAAGGCAGAAACAAAACATTATATATTGAGAAAATATATAAACCCCATACATGTAAAACATCAGGAAATCTGGTTGCAGAAAATCAATAATTAAGTGTAAACTAAAATTTGTTTACTTATTTTTACAACAATGAATTATTGGAATTCTCTTTAAAATCTTTATTATTTTCCAAAGAAATAAGATTCTGGGAATAACACACATTCTATGTATTCTGGACTTTAACAAATTTTACCAGCTTCTAAATAATTCGAAAATTCAAAAAAAAGATGATTCATTCTATCTTTTATGGTTGAAACAAACTTTGAAATTGAAATTTAAAAAACAGTAAGGCTCGACCGCTGCATCGGCCTCGCCGATGCATCGGCGCCGATTGTTAAACAAAGTTGCCATCGGCATCGCCGGCCGATGTTAACTTTAGAAAAACATCGGTCCATCGGCCTTGAAAAACATCTTAAAGCCGATGCAAGGTCGATGTTTTTCGCAGGGACAACTTTCCAGAAAACATTCCGTCTTCAACTTTCTTTTTTCTCCATAGCTAGATTTCTATTTCCATACAATAACAGGCAGCACATCAGTTAAAAAAAAGCACAAAAATAATGTCATTCTGCAGAGTATTTGATAAAAAACTCGGAAAAATAGTTTAAGCGATCGCTGCCCGAAAACCTCCATTATTAAAATTATTTCTCTTTGAACAGAATGCTCGCAAAATATGTTAAAGTAATAGTAATAGAGGCGTCTTATGAGTGCTATTTGTTTTTCGCACTAGGTTAGTCGCCTCATTTTTGTCCGTTTTTTTGTTTAATAATGACTTAGTGCATTAGATGTCATTGCTCAATAATATTATACCATCTGCTTTTAGTTTGTCATGTCTTCCAAAATCGCAAATAATACAAACTCCACTCAATCAAAGTACGATAATAATTTAAATTTTTAATAGCGTAAACTTTTTTTTCTCTCTTGGCTTTTTTTTTTTTGCTTCGATCCCACATGTTGCAGTTTTTCTGCAATTGTGCGGCAATCACATTGCATCTGCTTTTAGTGTGCGGCTATTCTCATTATTTCATTTTTAGTTTACAACATAGGTCAAAAATAAGAAACAATTTTCCAGTGTAAATGTTTATTGATAGAAATTTTATGTGATCCAAGTTCGACTTGCAATTTTTAAAAATTGAATTCTCAAAATGCGAGTTCCCGCGACAGGATTTAATATCTTAATAAAAATGCTGAAATTTCTTTATTTTCAAAGATTGATCAATGCATTTTTTTTTTTCAAAATACATCTTAACTTTTTTTATACGATAATTATTTTAATTTTTCCCCGTGTATACTTCGTTTTTTTTTTAGCGCTTTTTTTTTTTGGCTTCTTTGATGCCACGTGTTAGAGGGTTGACATTTTTTCTGCTATTGTACAACAATCCCGTTGCATCTGCTTTCAGTTTAGAATATTTCTTGTTATTTTATTGTTAGTTTACAACATAGAACATATTGATAAAAAATATGAATAAATTTTTCGGTTCAAGTGTTTATTGATCAAAATTTTATGAGGTCCAAGTTCGCCTTGCAATTTTCAAAAATTTAATTCTTAAAAAACGAATTCGCGCGACACGGTGGAATAATATTTTAGTAAAAATGCTACAATTTCATTAATTTCAAAAATTGACAACATATATATACAGGGTGTTTCAAAAATGACCGGTATATTTGAAAAATCAATAAAAATTAAACGAGCAGTGATAGAAATACACCGTTTGTTGAAATATGCTTGGGACAACAGTAAATTTTGATTCAGACGAACTTATGAAATTAGTTACAATGTTCCACAACAGAGGGCGCTGCAATCGATTTGAAAAATTTAGATTTTTCTAGTGTTGGAATTCCACCGTCTAGAACACCAGAAAAATCCTCTGTTCTAAGGAATAAACCATTTTTTTCATCGCACATGCTTACAGCAAAAATGGCAAACTCTTTGCATCTAGAAGCTCCCTGTTGCATTGAAAAAGGGATTCCAAGCAATCCCGAAACATATGTCCACGTTTTAATGCTCATTTGTGCTTTAAATTAACGTGAAATTATATTTCTATTACTGTTTACTTGCACAAAGTTAAATATTATTATCACAGAATGCGTTTTTTTTCTAAATTTTTCAAATCTATTGCAGTGCCCTCTGTTGTGGAACATTGTAACTAATTTCAGAAGTTTGTCTGAATCAAAATTTACTGTTGTCCCAAGCATATTTCAACAAACGGTGTATTTCTATCACTGCTCGTTTAATTTTTATTGATTTTTCAAATATACCGGTCATTTCTGAGTTCCCTGTATATATATATATATATATATATATATTTTTTTTTTTTTCAAAATGGGATCACGTGTTTTTCAGAAGATTACTTGCCAACAGAAAACTGCTGGTGCTTAAAATATTGGTTCATTTCGGTGACCTTACATTGTGCTCGTGAAAATATAAAGAACATGTCAAGTATTTCAGTTTAATTTTTAACTCACAGGAAAAAAAAAAAGCTAATAAGATTAGTTCTTAAGACCCAGCATTCATTTGTAATGACAAAAAAATCTCATGTCTAAAAGCAACGTTCAATATTTCTTGGTTGTGATCAGGGGGCGCTACTGCGAACGAAATTTTTTAATATTTTATTTTGATTTTAGAAAAAGAGCTATTTTTAGTTAAAATAACTTTTATAATGAAAAATAAAAAATAATCGTTTCCGCTTTTCTTTTAAAAACAGGGGGAGGTGGGGTTGACAATTTTGTTAAAGATACAAACCCACACTATTTGCTAGTCTGTATTATAACATCTGCATTCCTCTCCATGAAAAAAAATAAGAAAATAAAGGCAGCTGCATTTGACATTTGCAGTGCAGGTGTTATAAAGAGAAAATGTTGAAGGAAAGGGAATTAGACCCGATCCGATCCAATAGTTGTTTAGTTTTTTTGCAAAGATAAGAAAAAGAATTAAAAATCCTCTGATAGAATATTTTTTAATGTTTTTAAACCTCCGAATAGTTTAATTACTTTACTACAATCGCGAATGATTCTTTTAGTTTTAATTACTATGTAAAGTTCCCCCAAACAGTAATAGAAATATAATTTCACGTTAAATTTGGATGTTTTGCATCTAGAAGCTCCCTGTCGCATTGAAAAAGGGATTCCAAGCAATCCCGAACATATGTCTGCATTTTAATGCTCATTTGTGCTTTAATTTAACGTGAAGTTATATTTCTATTACTGTTTACTTGCACAAAGTTAAATTATTATTATTTCCCCCAAACAGTTTTACGGTGCTTGAATAATGCATTTATGTTTTTGTAAACATAAAAATAAATTATTTAAACAACATTTTGACAAGCATTATACACGTTTTAATGGTTTAAGCGACTTTTTTTCCATTGGCCCATGGAAGAGGAGAATAATCGGCCGGTCTCGGAACAATCGGCCAACAATCGGCATCCGCCCATCGGCCAAAAAATGCCATTGGTCGAGCCCTAAAAAACAGTAATCCAAATTTTCGAAAAAAGCTTTGTGCCTTAATATTTCTTCGGAGAGGATTGAATTTTATACAAAATTTCACTCCAATCCGTCAATTGGTGTGGCTTTGTATAGCAAACACACATATAGAGCTAACTTTATAATACTTTAAAAATCAAAAGACATATTGATAAGACAATTAAACAACTGATTTAATCCTATAAAAGCATCAGGGTATGAAAAAAAAATGATTTTTTTTCAAGTAAAAAAAATCAGATTTGATTTTTTTAAATTTAAATCAGATTCTTTTTCTAGCCAATAAACATGACTTTAGCCTAAAATTCTGAGAAAAATACAATAGTTATATTTTTTAAATGCAAATTCTAATTTCTACATTTAAACAAAATATATATTCTCAAAATTTAGAAAATAAATAAAAATCATAATTGTGCTTTCAATCTATTGTGGGTAATTATTGGAAAAGGTAATACATGACAGTAAACTAATAATGTAAATATATGTGTATCACACATTAAGAATTTTTTAAAATCCATTCAGAAAAACATTTACTCACAAACAAAAATTGATTAATGATTAAATTCACTTATAAGTAACACATACAAAATAAATATTTCATTAAGTGATTCAAATAAAAAAAAACAAGTTAAGTTGCCTTTTCAACTCCTTGTCAATAAATCTAAATGTTGAAAACATTTGTTTTTAGCTGGTGATAAAGCTTTGTGTTGTTGAGCATCTGAATTAAAATTAGTCTACTACTATTATTAAAGTAAGTAACTAAATTTTGTTTGAGCAGGTGTTTATTATCCCCACCAATGTAAGTGCCAACTTTTAGCTGTATGTAAATAGGCCAGTTTTTACAATTTTATGCCTAACTTGTTTTTTTTTTTTATTTGATTTGTGTTTTTTATTTAAATAAGCAAGTCATTTGTAGGATTTTTTTTTTTAGTTTTTTTAATAAATTTTAGAATTTAACGATTTTTAGTGAAATTGAAGCAAATTTTCCAGAAGTATTTTGGCGATTTCCACTAAATTTCAGAAAATGTTCACTGTTCCATTAGGGTGGTGCTTATTTTTCGAAGCTTTGAATTTTCAACGTCTTACCCTCTAAATTTGTTCCATTACACCAAAAAATGATTCTGATAAAATTTTATCACCAGCAAACAATATTTAGAGGTAGCTCAAAGAGGGTAAAGTTTCATAAATGAACGAGATTTTGCGATTTTTTGAAATTTTAGTAAGATAAAAATGATGATTTGCAATTATGTTTAATTTATGTAATTATATTAAAAAGTAACTTCTACATGAATAAGTAAAAATTAAACATTTGTAAATTGCAAAGCTATCATAAAGTAGTTTTCTGTAAAATATACAGTATTCAAGTCTACCTCATAGGTGGCAACAACAGTCTCCCCACTGAGCAATAATACCTTTTCCAAATTTTACTATGAGTTATTCTAACCCCCCCCCCTCCCCATAGTAAAGAAAGACAGGTCAAAAAAGTAAGAAACTTTTCAATTCTCAGTTATTTATTTATATATGCCAGAACAAGACGAGAGGGCTACTATATTGGCAGTTACTGTTTTTTCATGGATTTATGCCAAAAAATTTTTTTCCATTTTTCTTCTAACTCACAAACTTTCAATGCAAATATTGACGAAGTATGGAAAATCCACTAACAGCTGTTGGTGTAATTATGTGCAGAAAAACCACCTAAGTATGACCCTGATCTACCAAAGATTTCCTCGTGAGTTAATGGTAGCTGGCAATTTACGGTTTGGTAAAGACAGGTCTAAACTACAAGTAAGAAACAATTTTGCTCTGAAATGACGCAGTGAACTTGGCAGGTGGTGAAAAGGTCACACAAGTAAAATTTGAGAGCATTAGACATGAAAAAAAAAAAAAAAAGAAACTGTAAATATTGCTTCAATAACACTATTGAATCCCAACTGCATTATATCTAATTGAATTAGACCAAACAAAACATTTATATGACTATTATGCAGTATTTATAATATAGATGCTGCTTTATTTCAAGGCTGTGCAATGAGCAAACAAGATAGTTTCAATGTAATTTGTAAAGGATAAGTAAGGCGTTGTTTGAGTGTGATGAATTGGGTAAATCTGAATCTCTCAGCCACTTCCTTTGAAGGCAATAGTAACAATAAAAATTGATGAAGCTAAGGGAAAAAAATAACCTTCAATTCATATGTGTGTTCTTTTTTAGAACTAATATTATCTGGTAATGGCATGCCGCCTAATATTTGCTGCTAGCCTGTGTATGTTACACACAGGATATTAACTAACCCCAAGCAGCAAATTTAATGTGTCTCCTTTCAGAGCCAAATGGTTCCCCACTCATGGTTTAGACCAATAGTCATCAAACAGTAAAATGCCAACAACAAGTAACTCTTAAGAGAATCTTTAGTAGATTACAGTGGTACTCATGTGGTTAATTTGCACATAATTACACCAGCAACTGTTGATTTTCCATATTTTGTTAATATTTGCATCGATAGCTCATGGCTTAGACAGAAAATAAAGAATATTTTGCTGACATAAATATATACTACATGAAAAATGTAGCTGCCCACTCGCATATATAAATAACTGAGAATTGAAAAGTTTTTAATTTTTTTTTTGTCTAATCCTTTTCTTTCTTTCTTTCTTTACTATGGGGAGCGAGGGTAAGAATAACTCATAGTAAAATTTGGAAAAGGTATTATTGCTCAGTGGCTCCATAAGTTTGGCGATCACTCGTTTAAGCAGTTGTTTCCACCTATGAGGTAGACTTGAATACTGTATATTTTATTCAGAAAATTACTTTATGATAGCTTTGAAATTTACAAATGTTTAATTTTTACTTATCCATATAGAAGTTACTTTTTAATATAATTACATAAATTAAACATAATAGCAAATCATCATTTTTATCTTGCTAAAAAATTCAAAAAATCGCAAAATCTCCTTCAATTATGAAATTTTACCCTCTTTGAGCTACCTCTAAATATTGTTTGCTGGTGATAAAATTTTATCAGAATCATTTTTTGGTGTAATGGAACAAATTTAGAGGGTAAGATGTTGGAAATTCAAAATTTCGAAAAATAAGCACCACCCTACTGTACCATAGTTCATTACCAATGAATGTTGCGAGCCATACTTTCAATTCTAGCTAAAGTATCAATAGCTCCATCAAAGTTTATAGATCGGTCCATAGAATTTTCAATAGACTTAATAGCCAATTTACTTAGCTGCCATGTCCCATAGAGTTCCTTAAATAGGTTTTTATCAATTTTAGTTTTGAAAATGATCTTTTAGCGATAGCTGTGGTCACAGAAACTGTAACAAATAACATTAATACAGTACATACTTCAGGAATGCTGCATGACAGAAAAGGATTCGTTAATATTAGTAAATCAGCAAGTTCTCATATACACGAAGACTTCTTTATTTCATCTCTGCAGGTGGACCGAAAACGGGGAATTTCCCTGGCAAATGATTCAAATGAACCAATGGATGCATTCTAAAATTGATCATTTTCTTATGAATGTATTTAATACTTAATTTATTTCAATTTGTGTATGGCATTTAGTTATGTTTAACTTTAATTTAAATACTTTTTTTAAATTTATAATTTTTACTAAATTTTGTAAAAAGTGTTAGGTTACATCTGAGCTAGCTGCCTCTCAGGCCGGGGGCCCCATCGGGCTGAGGATCCTGGCATTTTGCCAGCTCTGCCACCCTATAGTTATGTCACTGCATATATATTTCACAGCAAAATTTGTTGCACTTTAATGAATGAATAATTTAGAATTTAATAATAATCATTATAATAATAATAATAATAATATGTATTATTATTTATAAAATAAGAAGAATAATATATATTTTCATTTTCTATTAAATGTTAATATTTTTGAAGTAGGAAAACAATGTTCATATGTTTCTGAATTCTTAATGTGTTGGTCATGAGGTTGTTAGGTGTGCCATATGTCAAGAATCACATGCTAATTAAAATTAGTTATGAATTCTTTAAGATTTGTGCTTCATTTTCCTTTTACATTTTATTTAAATCTATGATTAAAAAAACAGTTTTTTAAAATTACTTATTTAACTCGATACATACACCCTACCCTGATAAGCATAATTAAAATCATATAAGCATTTAAATAAATATCAAATAAATCATTAATAGATTCAATTGGTTATAATTTTGTACACTGCTAGATTCAAAAACAAAAAAAGACGAAAACAAAGAAAGATAAAGAGAAAAACTATTTCACATAATAATTCTTTCAAAAAGGACTGAGAGAAATTTTAGGATACTGAAAGTAGTGATATATGATAAAACTTTTACATGGTACAATATTTCATAATTTGTTACTAGAAATATGTACTACATACTTTTGACAAGTTGCTAGGTCATTCATAAGAACACCAACATCAAACACATGACCAGGTAAGTGAGGTAATGCTTTCAAAATCTGATCCAGCATTGTTGTATAAGATTGGCTTAGTGGGCCTGCAAGGTCTAACAATCGATCAACGATAACAACAGATGCTTTGCTTGGATGTATCTGTAACATTGAAAATGATAAATCAATCATGCATGTTGTATACTTACATGTTCAATTATAAAATAGGGAGAAAAAATTTTGAAAATAAACTTTACTCTTTTAATAGTTTTCAAGAGTTTTGCAATTCCATGTCCAGTTTTATGAGTAATGTTTATACAGGGCTCGTACTCTTTTGGCAAAACCAAAAATAAGGACTTTCTAAGGACTTTTTAAGGACCTACAAAAAATTTTAAGGACCGCACAAATTTAAGGTAAACTGCTATGTTTATTTCAAAAGGAAGCATTATTAAAAGAGAAAATTGATTTAACATTGTATTTTTATTAGGAACACAACACGAACACATTTATGGAGCTCTCTTTAACTTGTTGCTTTCCTAATGTCCAATACAGTCAGGGAGTTAAATAATTATTGAAGCTAGTAATAAGCAGTACACCAACACAAGCATTAATCATATATCAGCAAATTATCATGATATAAAAAATTATCAAAAATGGTTAGTGCTATAAAATACAAGTTAAATGAAAAAACAATTTAAATGGAATTTTTTTTAAAGAAAACGCTCCACTTTGTCTTGAGAATTTGCGTTTAATTTAAATTTTTTTTTTTTTTTTTTTCATTTTAATCAACTTATGTTGCCAGCATCTCAATTTAGGCTTACTTAAATTTTTTCCTCTGCCATAAATAATTTTTTAAAAATTATTTAGAAGAGCTTGCAAAAATTCAGAAAAAACTTTTTCAACTTGAGGAAAATATTTCATTTTGGAAACTATATACAAAGAAAAAATGGAGCTCGTTCACTTAAAACTTTGTACATTACCTTCCAATAGTAATTACCAAAATTTAACTTAAAGTTTCAAAAAATTGAACAAATTTTTTAAATAATAAATAAAACAAGCAGACTACAAGCTGCAAATACTAGAACAACTTTCAACTTTTTAAATAATTGATATATTTACAGGATGCAAAAAGATAGAAATCTCAAAAGCAGCGTGCAATTTTCGACGAAGCACGTGCTAGATGTTGGCAAGTTTCTGAAAAATAGGTTTTACCTTTTCGCGAAATAAGTTATGAAAATTACGAGATACAAATTTTGATTAACGCAGCAAATATCATCTCCTCAGACACAACAAAACCCCGCAGCGAACTATCGCGAAGCCAAATTGGTGGCTAAATGTTTACTAAATATTATAATATACATTTAAAAAGTTAATAAATTAATTTTTTCGATACAGGAATTTATTTGTTCTAAAAAAAACAATGGGATCACAAACTGTTTAGCAAAAGATCAGCTGAAAAGCGATCGGGAAAGATGGCAACCCGGCGCTTATTATAGTTTTACGCCATAAGAAAAATGATAGTAAAAATAAATCATTCTTTTACCTTTAACACTATAAATACACGATAATCATACATGCGATTGGTCAAATGCAAAAAAAGCTGAAAGTTTTTTTTGCCTACATATTAATTACTCTTTTATTGAGCTAGATGTCAACAATATGCTTCTTTGAAGTATTTACCCCCCCCCCCCCCTCCCTCCTCTCTTAAATTAAAAAAAAAAGTTTCAAAAGCAATATTTATTTACTGATTACTTGTTAAGAGCTGCTCCTACTTTATTGATAATTGTTTAGAATGTAGATGATTTAGTAACAACTTTTCATGGAAAAAAATTATTTATTTATTTTAACTAAACTTAATGAATAGTGGTATCGAATCCCAAATTTGAAATACCGAAATTCAGCCTTTTTTTTTTCGAAAATTCCCGGTTTTTATTTATTTTTTTGTTGTAAAATCAGAAAAAATATCAATTTAAGGAACTCTTAAATCAATAAATACCATTAAGTTTTGATTCAAATAGAAGCAATCTTGTATATATATTTCTTTCATGAGCTAAACTCAGGAAACCAAGATAGAATAAGAAAACCCAACCATGTTAAAAAATGAAATCGGTTCCTTAAGCGCACCTTTCCCTAATTTCTTCCCCCTTGAGTCCTTAAAAGTCCTGTCAATCTGCAGTTTTGAGTCTGTCTGAAAACCGCGATAGTACTGGACCCGAGCAAACCAAATTTGAGGTTCGATTAAGTAGTTGAAATGAAAGAAGTTTGATTCTTGTGAATAATACAAAAGATTGAAAAACTAATAGTGCGCATGTGTACCTTCTTATTTTAACAAAAAGAAAAAAATAAGGACTATTTAAGGACTTTTTAAGGCCTTGAAAATGAACATTAAGGACTTTTTAAGGACCGTACGAACCCTGTTATATCCAACTTAAATGAGAAGAAATACATATATTTCACTTTTTTTCCAGCGTTTTTCTATCTGTCAATATATATTTCTTGCTTTATAACTTTAACCCTTTCGGGACAGGTGTGACATATATGAACCGCCAGCGGGAGCCACCTCACAGCTGGCTGTGACGAATACGTCTCGCTGTTCTAATAGAGTCTTGAGGACGGGCGTACCGTATACGGGATTTCAGATGGAATGAAATATTAGTATTTTTCTTTGATACTAGATGGGGCCCTGTGACTGTTATGGTGTAATATGTCGAGACTGGAGAATGTCGACCTTCATTTCCATAGTATTTTTTTATTCTTTTATTCTTGGTTCGGGAAGTAGGGAAGGATTTATGACACAGCAGCGGTAGCAATGAGTAGGGTTGCAAGTTTGTCGCGCCGCGAATTCCCGCGATGATTTTCGTGATTTTTAAAGGTGTTTCCTAAACTCCGCGAAATTTTCTTACTTTATTATTTCTTATTATTGACTCACTAAATGTCCAATTTTAAAAAAAATTTAGACACCAAGGATAAAATTGGAGCACTCAAAATCTAAAAAAAGCTCTAAACTTGTGGCAAGCAAAAATTCAGAATTATTTTTTTAAAGCAGTAACAATAAATATAGACTTAGCCAACCAGCAGCCTCAAAATTTTTTAAAGCATGCAATTTTTTATCCTAATCAATAGAAATATTTAAATGTTTTCAACAAAGGTAATAATCCTTCCATTTTTAATAATAGCCTTATATTTTAGGACGAAGAATAACTTTCATTGCAGATATGCTATATTTTGTTATATATGTGTTTTTGCGAGCATTTCGCGAAATTTGCCGCGGATGCCCCGCCAATTTCGCGCTCTTTTTTCCGCGACAAACTTGCAACCCTAGCAATGAGTAATGAAAATAAACAAGCTGGCGCTTTAGCTGGATCAGTTGATATAAACACATGCAAATGGCTAGGATCATTTCAAATACTTTTATTTCTTTTTTTGTCGATATATAGATATTCAATGGTTTGCTTCCTCGTCTCCATTTCTATTCGGATTTGGCTAGCGCTCAGAGGAAATTTTTGATGTTCATTCAAATTGGATAACAAAGTTGCAACTTGTAGCATCCTATGAATCTAATATAATTGCAGAATTAGCGGAAGAGTCAAGTATGCCTTGCCCGATCTTGAAGATAAATGATTCAAAAGACTTTGTAAAAAACTATAACATTTATTTAAACTTCAAAAAACTACAACATTGTTAAAATAACCTGAAGCCAAAAAAACTGGTAACTTTAAAATATGACTAGCATCGCGAAAATCGGGCTTTTATAGCAAACACTACATTAGCAAAGGCTCTTTCGAGCAACGAGCCGATAACTTAATGCTCAATTGATGCAGTTACAACATGGTTGAGAAAAACAGAAGTGCTTCCGTCGACCAGAGCTTCCTGTTAAATACACACCTTCATTAGCATAACGTAATGTCGACCGAGTTCTAAAGCAACCAATGAGAGGTTAGCATGTGGCATATCCACCTACCTCCTCGGCCAATCACGGCTGACTAGTTACATCACTCCCAACATGCACAGCTATGCTGATATGTGATTTCCTACACACTGAACGTTTCTGGTCAACGATGTTACAAAACACCCGCTTTTACTCTCAAAGTAAGTTTTCAAAAGAGTACTAAAGATTTAAACTTTTCTTTAGTAAATTAATTGTAGATCTAGAGAAAATGTTTTTAGCGTTAAGGCTAACAATTTTCTTGTGTAAAATTTGGAAATGCTTTATTATTAAAACGGCCAAGAGGAAACTATATTAAAAAAAAAGAGGAATACACCCAATTAGTGAATGATTCGTTCTCAGATAGTGATGATAGTTTTCGTATTCAAAAGGAACTGGAAAGTGATAGTGACTCTGATACTGACATACTATCAGAAACAAAACTTGCAGCATGCATGCCTTCTACGTCCCACGACAGCAGGGATAATTTTTATCAATAAAATAATTTGTATTATTTTATTTGTGTCTATATGCTGCGTGAACTAAATTCTGCGAATTTTTTTTAATATTATTCGCACATAACTTTTTAGGTAAGTTAAGAATTTTATCATTCTAAAACTTATTTTATAGCATTTTTACGGAAAATATTATGATAGAGTTTTAAAATTAATCCTGATAGCTGAAATCAAGTTTTTCTCATAATGTACCAAATTTTGAAGCAATTGAATTGAAAGTTAATTTTTTGTGAATTTTTTTCCAAAGTTAGGCTTAGCCGCGTAAATCGCCCGTCCCCAAGTGAAAATGCATTCTGTTAGAACCCCGTCCGGTGACGGCGGTTAGCTGACTGCGTCGCCCGTCCCGAACGGGTTAACGATAAATGTTAACAATTTTTTTTAACGTTTAGTTGCCGAGATACCAGTTTTTTCTTTTCTTTTTTCATTTGCAGTGCTAGTGCTCCTCAGAGCCACCCCCCCCCCCCAAACAATTAATTTGATACATATTACTACACATAGCATAAAATACCAAACAAGTGTTCTCATTTGCATTAGCTTTTCTTGAATTTCCTTTGGGTCCAAATATCAAATATCACCCCCCCCCCCCCCTCCATTGGGATGATTCCTTAACTATGTGTCCTTTAAAGAAAAACGAATAAATATTTATGACATGCTTAATTCTGTAGCCTACAGATCAAATTTGTACTAAATTTTTATTTAAAAATTATCAAACTACACACGTCAATATATACACAGCGACGAACAGTCTCAAAAAGAAATCTACCTTACTTTTTTCTTCTGTTGTGCAGCAATGCTTTCCAATTCTGTTCCTACAATATGACTAAGAAAGCCAACAGAAAAGATGTCTGTTTTCATTTGATAAGTATCAAATAAGGAATGTAAACAACAGGAAATTTGCTGAAAAAAAAAGCATGATATTAAACTACACAGAAAAATTGAAAACATACGCAGGGACAACAAATTTTTACACACAAACTAATGCAATGGTTTAATAAAGTACTGAAACAATGATTTTTTTTCTTTTTTTAAACCTAAGATTACTAATCAAAAATGACACTGAAATAGCAAAGCTTGCAATTTGTTTTTCAGAGGTCGTGCCAGAGGAAATTCCATTTTACCAAAACAAACCCTTCACAAAATTCCAAGCTCCAAATCGTAGTTTACACACAATTATTTATTATAATTGTGGCAAATAATAATAAAATTTTTCATCAGTTATATGGGTAAATTTTCAACTTTCACAAAAGTCTAAAATTCACCAAAAAAAAAAAAAACGGTCCCTGTTAAAAAATGCTGGATTAACCCGTTATCAGTATTAAAAAATAAGTGATATGTGTGACAACAGGGGTGTCGCTGACGCGCTATAGCGCGTAAAAGACACGTAATATAGCAAAAGGACCCAATACTTGAAACCTCACACGTCCTAAAGGATGCGCTATTTTCCTTTCATTACTTTCTTTCAAGTTTCTTAGAAGTAAAACCAGAGTAGAATGAAGTTATTTTTTTCCGAAAAGATTACTAAGAAGTCAATTATCCACTGAGAACAAGCTCCCTAACAACCTTCCTTATCAGTATTTTTCTTCCATTCAATCACACCATACACAATCGGCTCAATGGAACTTATTCCTCACAGGGGGCTAAATCTTTTGTCCCCAGAGTAAAATCTCACTCTGGTTGCTTCTTGCCTTACAACATGTCATATCTCCTCTATTCTTTTCAAAGCCCCTCCCTCACCCCTTTGCTTACGACAGGCACGTGTCAGTCGCCGACTCTGGAACGTCCGCGAGTGTTCTACACATGCTCTTTAATAGTTTTAAAACAGTATTGGAAGTTCTTGTGCTCGAGTTATTTTTCTAAACGTTTTCCAAATTTGGTACAATCATTTTTACAATTATTGCTTCAGATAACCGGAGAAATGTTTTACGAGGGTAAGGTGAAAAGTTCTCCGCCTGACAATGAAAGATTGAGATTTTCAGTAAAAAAATGATTTTATTTTTCAACATAATCACCATTGACTTCAATACACTTGGTCCAGCGTTTTACCAACATAATTATTCCTTCCCGGAAGTGAGAGTCTGGAAGGCTGTGAAAATAATCATTTACGGCATTTTCAACTTCTTCAATTTGATACAAAACGCTTCCCAGAAACATATTTCTTCAAGTGGGGAAACAGATGAAAGTCTGAGGGGGCCAAATCAGGAGAATAGGGGGGATGGCCGAGCTAGAGTCCCTGTATCTTAGGCGAGAGTAGCGTCAAAGCGGTATCATTTTCCTATTGGTGGAAGGTTTGAACCCTCCGCCCGAGGCAGTGCCTTCTTTCGTCCCATAGCTTTGACTTGGAGACTATTAAATCCCATGAAAAAACACGAGAATCCGTAAAATTAAAGGCAAATACATTTTAAAAATTATTTTATTATTGTTCTAAAATGTTTAAAATATAGAAATGTAGCTTTATTTTGGGCCATATGCACCTATTTATTTAATTATATCTTTGTTAAAATAAGCGCATGCTTTCCGAATGCTAATATTCCATGTTGACTCGCTATTTTTGGCCCTAATTGTCAATTTCCCTAATAAATAAATAGCCAGTATCCTAAAGTAATTAAAAACATCGCTTTAAGTTGAAGAAAGTGTTTAAATTTAGTAAAATTAAGTTATTTTAACGAATACTTTGTATCTCCGACTTGGCGTGATTTGCTTATGCTTGGGGACTAGTGGAATGTAAACATATCGCCCGTTTCTACGCATTCTTGTCAGTCAGTTACGACTGGATTTTATTAAATACCCTCCCACTCTCTCGCTATGCAATTGATGCAACCACTTTGATCTTGAAACAAACCATGCTGTATTTTTGAATTTTGTACTTTTTTAAAGTAATTTTTTCTTCATACGGTGTTTAGGCAAATATATTTACTTGTTTTGATATTTAAACAGCTGCCCTAAAAAATGTTCAGAAATTTATGTATTCAATTTTGCTTTGTGAAGGCCTTTTGTATCATAAGAATATTGCTATTAACTTGATAATGGAATTGTTTGAATATATTTCTGAGTGGCAGTAAATCAAATTCGGGAACTTGTTTATTTCTTCATAGCGATATCATTTTATGAATCTGAATGTTTTGAGATTTTATTATATTTAACAAATCACACATGTAAACTTTGTTTTTTGTTGTAACTTGAAGACAATTATAGTTGCCACATAAATTTAAATTAACTCAAAATTTTTGTTTGGAATTTATGATTTTTACTTTTATTTTGTTAAGAAAAAACTTTCTTTTTTCTTTTCTTACGAAAATATTCTTGATTATTTTGTATTTGAATATTGACACATAATGCTGGTAGATAAAAAAATCAATGTGGGTTTTTGTTTCTTTGTCATACGTGTTTAAAATGTGTAATGTTTCACATTATGTGTTGTAATCATGTTCTAATTACCTGAACACCTGTTAGTATGATATAACTGACTTGGCTTCGTGCTTAATTCTTCTTGAAATAATCATTTAAATAATAAACTGCTTGTGAGAGAAGAAAGCCGGAGCCGAATTTTAAAATATAGGCAGGGTAGGTAGCTGTGTAGGAGGCCAGGTTTTACTGCCCTTCAAAACCAATTATCAATTTCAAAAATGTTCTATAATGGCATCTTAATTTTTCTACTAAATTACTTGAAGTTAGGGAGTTACGAGGGGGGGAGGGGGTGCATATGCGGAGTTGAATTCGGCCTCGGAAAGTTTTCCGTATTTGTTCCTAATTTAAGGAATACCTTCATGGGGAAATGCATTTTTTCGCATAAGGGATCATTCATAAATGATGTCACACTTCGCAAGGGGGTGGGTAACAAGAAGTGTGACATCAGGCTTATACAACACAGTGTGACAAAGGGGGGAGGGGGTCAGATATATATAAAAAAAAAAGCGTGCATTTATGAACGGTCTCTAAGTACATTATTTGTTCATCTCAGTACATTTTTTAACATAACTTTTATTTTACATAACTGAGTTTTATATAAAAATATCCCTGATTAAATAATAATTCCAAAAATTTTTTACCAATTCATTATTTTACCATTCACATATTTCTAGCATTACTGTTTTAAATTCTTTTATTTTTCCCAAGAAATGGGAAAAAAACGAGTAATCTTTTAATGATTTATTATCAACACACACACAAAAAAAAAAAAAAAAAAAAAATAGAAAGAAAAGAAAAATACTTTCAGAATTAAAAATCCAAGAAATTATATTGAAAATAATAACTTTATAAATTTATATACATTATTTATTTTTGAATCTATTAAAGAGAAACAATTTCCATGTTCTCATATTTAACATAACGTAATTTAAAGCTGCGAATGATTAAACTATCCTGGACTTATTGAGAACAAATATATTTTTAAAAAACGTTTGTGGCTTACGAAAAAAGTAGCTTTGAATTCAAACAGAAATTTTGCTTTCAAGTGCAGAAAATTTCCCGTTTACGATTATCGTTTAGCGGAATTCCTTGAACGAGTATGAAGCCAACCTTGCACTCGGCGGCAACCCTTTTTTTCGTCCGGAGGCAGTTTTACCCCGATCTGTCGTTACTCTAAAAACTACGTTTTTATAAAGGAACTCTAGGCCGAGCAAATCATACCCCAAATCACGCAGTTTTCCCATCGCCAATGCGCCCTTGTGAGCAGGTGCATTGTCCTGGTGAAAGATTATTTTTTTTCTTCTTCAAACCAGGCCTTTTCTGTCGAATTTCGGCATGCAGCTGGTCGAGGAGGTTGGCGTAATATTCACCCGTGATTGTTCGCCCCTTTGCAAGGTAATCAATTAGCAAGATCCCTTTAGCATCCCAAAACACACTGGCCATCACCTTTCCGGCAGATGCAATCGACTTCGCTTTCTTTGGCGCTGAACCACCGGCTTCCACCCATTGCTTGGACTGCTGTTTCGTTTCCGGTGTGTAACCATGGACCCAAGTCTCACCCATAGTAACAAATCTCCGCACAAAATCCGTCGGATTCCTTTTGAATCGGTCCAAAGACTGCTTTGAAAATCTTTTGCACATTTGTTTTTGGTCGGCATTCAGCAAATGCGGCACCCATCTTGCGCAGAGCTTTCGCATCCCTAATTCTTGGTGTAAAATATTTCGCACCCTTTCTTCGGATATCCCTACAGTCTCAGATAGCTCACTCACCTTCACTCGTCTATCGTCCAACACGATATCATGCACTTTTTCAATGGTTTCCGATGTGGTTGCGGTTTTTGGCCTTCCTTCACGTGGGTCATCTTCGAGGGATGTGCGACCCCAAAGCATGCATCAAGGCGGGAGAGCTAAATTTTTGCCGATGAAAGCACCATCTCTATGTCAGGCCGAGAACTTTTCACCCTTCCCTCGTAAGTGCAATTCTAAAATTATTTTATTCAGAGAAATTTGTTTATTTGCCGATTTTTATTTCAATAGCATTTTGAAAAATGCAATCTTTTTGCATCCACTCTGGAAGTTGGAAGTTTTTCATTTTTATGCTTAGTAAGCTTTGTTAGAAGGCAAATAAATGAAATTTATATTTATTTCCATTAAAATTTAATCACAAGGTGTTTAAAAAAAATTGTGTGTTCGTTAACAGTGCAAGCCTTAACAAGTTAAGAAATTGAATGCTCAATCGCAGGTTTAATTTTATTTTGTTTCAATAAGTTTAAGTTTTCGCAATATATACATACGTCCAGTAGTTCAAAAGAGATTCAAATAAAGAACGAAACTGATAAAAATTAATGTTACATTTGAAGGAGGCTGAAAAGAAAAATTGGTGTTTATGCACACCTTGGCTGCTTTATTACAACGATAATCTCCTTAAATCAAGTCATTTATTTATCACCATGAGTTGATAGTGCATTTCCAGGATATATTATCTAAAATTCATTTCAAAACATTGTTTCATTTAGCACACGTCTTTGTTAAATATGTGAAATCTTGGAGTCCGTTTTTCATTCTATAGATTAAGAATTTTATTTATTCTATCTGTTAGTTATATACAGTCAACTCTCTCAAATACACGGACCCAAAATCAGCGAACGTCTAAAATCCGCGTAAGATATCAGATGTGAACATTGAAACTTAGTTGAAAAACTTAATTTAAAAAAAAAATAGAAATTCCTTAAATTTTCGAAGCTAAAAGCATTTTTTTTTAACTTAAAATGGTTACAATAAATCACATCAGCCTTTTATACATTGAAAACAATGTATTTTTAGCTGTTTTTTATGTTTTTTTGATAGCCACGTGCTAGCGTTTTGCCGTAATTAGATATGAATCTTTTTACATTAGTTTTCGGTTTGTGATATTTCTTATTATTCTTTTATTAGTACACAATTTGAATCGTATTCAGCAAAAATATTAAGCTATTTTTAGTATAAATTTTGCATTTGCATCGATTTTGAGGTGCAAATATTCTTTCTCCTTGATCTAATTAATGGAGACAATTTTGGTCGCCAACGTGGCGATCGGCAATGAAATTCTTCATCACCATTAAAAAATTTTTGATAGATAGTTGACGAGTGGTGACCACCAATAAGATTTTTTACAATGCAGTAGAATTAAAAAAAATCATTTAAAGTTCACACACACACACATATATATATTGTATCTAATTTTTATAAATTTTCTTTCTTTTCTATCAATCTCTTATATATTCATGCCTGTATAGTTAGTGGTTTATCAAAACATTTTTTGAGTGATAAGTAAAAAGGTGAATGCAACATTATAACCTTGCAAAATGCTTACAGGGTTGCCACTTATGTTAGACAATAAAATTCCGACTTTTCCAGGTTTTCCAGGCAATTTTAGGAAAAATTCCAGGTTAATCGATGTCAACAAATATTATCAAATATTAACATAATATACTATGCTTTAGCTGTGAATAAAAACCTACCTTATTATTTCAAAAATGATCATGAAAATTACCAAATTTTAAATGGCTAAGTTGAAATAATCCAAAGTTTACTTACATTTGTTATCAGTAAAAGTTGGAATGCAGTAGAAGATTTTATTAAACCTTGAAGCCCAAAGTTTTACATTTTATAGATTTTAGTATTGTCACAAATCGAATAACTTAACTTGTTCAATGAAATTTGGAACATAGCAAAATTTTGCACAGCATAAAGGAACTTCAGGATTCAAATAATTTCAAATCCCCAAATAATATTTATTATCATTCGGAAAGGCAGAAATGCTAATAATTGCTAAACGGAAGGTAACGTTGTAAAATGTATCGAATTAAATCTAATACATGGTGGAGAATGCATAAGTTTTATGCTTAGTGTCAATAAGTACAGGCAGTGCTTTAAAAAAATAATAATAAATAATTTTTTTTAAAAAATCATCAAATATATGAGTGCGTATATATATATAGTTAAACTTACTTTTAATAATTGAGTTTTAAATTACACAAAGCAAGAAATAAAAAACTGAAAAAAGGAGGTGAATTATAGGTTATCAGACAAGTGACTCACTTTGGGAAAAAAATACTGAAACATCACGACAGAATGTAAGCTTGTTACATAAATAAGAAAATTTACTGGAAGCTGAAGCTTTTCTTATTCTAAAAATGAACTTCTGAAAGTTGGGATGAGTCCTAGAAGCATGAACAAAGAAACAAGTGTACTTTAAAGTTCCCTTTACAAAACCTACTTGTAAAGGCTTTTCCCTCTTTTGTACTATGGAATACATCTGTGCTCAGCAAGGACAGACAGTACCCGGCTACCAACAATTTTTTATTGGAAAAAGTACACTAAACAATATTTACACTCTATTGCCCAAATCACGTATTTTGAAACAAACCCATCCAACAGATTACTTCAAATAAATTTCTGTAAGCTCCAAAACTCTGCCAATACAACGTTTATGCTAAAATTTTAGTTTTTCAATGAAAACATTTTAAATTTCAATAATTTCAACTTATATTTTGTATGCATGAGACATTTTCACACATGTTTATTATTAAAAACTTAGTTAATACAAACTTAGTTAATACACTATATGTGTATGCATCAACCTCTGAGAAATGAACCTCTGAGGAAGGGACACCTCTATTTAAGGGACAAAATTTCCAGTCCTATTTTAGTGTCCCTTATTGAGAGGTTTTACTGTATAGCAAACATACATTACTATTCAACAGAATTGTCAAACACAAAGCAAAATTAAGCCATTACTTTAAAACTTTAATATAATGGGGTAATTGGGGCTTAATGTATAATGTCTAACAAAAAAAAGTGCAGAAGTCCTACATTCTTAGAAACTTATATTCATAAAGAATCTGAATTTAGTGCAATCTATAAAAACTACTTGCATTTTTTTAAGGAAATAAACAGGTTTCCAAGCATTAACCTTTTAAACTGAAGTAACTACTTCCTATCTACCAACTATTATAAATGTTATGACTAAGGCGTGAAGTGGAAAAAAAAGGGTTGCAAAGTACCAAAGCATTATATGAGAAGAACAAGATTATTAATAGACAATATAAACATATTTGTGATTTAAACACAGTACTTTCATTCAGATACTAGCGGTACCCGCACGGTGCTGCTCGTGCTGAATTTTAACCGTACCTAAAAACGCAAGCACAATTTCATTAGTGTGTTCCGATACATCACCAATGTCTAACACTGAATTGGATTAATGAACTTCTAAGATCAAAAAGAGGCACTATCAAAAACCATCGGCTTATTTTTTCTCAAACTTAACAATTGTTTTATAATATTGAAAAAATTATCCAACAAAAGATTGCTGAATTTTTTTCATGCATTTTAATTATATATCGAATAAAAACAGAAAGAATTGATAATTTCTTTTGCAACAATATCGTAATGAGTACTTGTAAGGAAAAAAACCCTAATGCTAAACACAGCTAAAAGTTTAAAAAACTCATTTTAAATTACACACAAAGGGTGAGACATTTTAGGCAAAAATATTTTTTTAACTAAATTATCAATTAAGGCTGTAATATTTAATAATTATAATAAACTGTTATGATCACTAAAACTTAAAATAACTTTCGAAAAATTCCTAAAATTTAAGGCCGAATTTTCAAGTGGGCGTGGCAAAATTACGGCCGTGCAAGTTCTTTACTATTATAGAAGCTGAAACTTAATAAAGATAAAAATAATGGTAAGTTCAAAGTTATTGATGTCCATGAGACAGAATCGAACAGTAAATGCGAACTAGGAAGTGTTACCGAAGCCGATGCAATCGGATTTCGAAATGCAGAAAAAATCGGGACCGACCCTGAAAAGTTCAAAACACGGATAAAATGCATAAATTTTACTGGTATTTTGTACAATGTTGGGAGGCTACTTTAAAAGATTTTCATACAAAAAAAAGATAGAGAGCTCTCCAAAGTTAAGGATTTTCACGGGAAACGAAAGTCTTAATTTCCAAAAGTACCAAAAATACGGAATTCCGTCAAAATACGGAAAAATCACATGTCTGCAGGTTTATTCATCTGTTGAGTCATCCTTAAATAATTAACCTTAAATAACACCTGCACTAACAGAAGATGAAATTCCCTGACTTTTCAGTGAAATGTGATTTTCCCTGACCAATTTAGGTCATTTTCATTTTCCCTGACAATTCCAGGTTTTCCCGTTTTTCCCGGTGCGTGGCAACCCTGGCTTAACACAGATCAATGACCCGAAATCCACAAAATTCTACAATCCGCAGAACCCTTAATCCAAAGCAGTGCGGATTTTGGAGAGTTGACTGTAGTAGGCCATGGTAGCCTAGTGGTTAGAGCGTTGGACTTCCCCTTGGAAGGTTGAATGTTCGATATCTGCTAAAGACCCACCATGT
This sequence comes from Octonoba sinensis, assembly GCA_038502835.1. NCBI lineage: Eukaryota > Metazoa > Arthropoda > Arachnida > Araneae > Uloboridae > Octonoba > Octonoba sinensis. The sequence continues at coordinate 81,335,779 of CM076605.1, read as the reverse complement.
ACACTTGGGGATACGTGCATGTAAAATCAATGGACCCCACTATCTCGCCTCCTGTGCAACCAATCCTAAGGCCTCAACTAACAGGTAGGGGTCTGGTGGAGAAAAGTAGTTATATATAGTTAGTACATAATATAGAGTTTTGGTACCTGCTTTCATAAAAGAGAAAGGTTGTTTTTAAGGCTATATTAAGGAATATTTTTTCTGTGCATTATGGTTACTGTACTTTTACAAGCTGAAGCAATAGCAACATACGAAAATGCTGGGAAAAAATGCTTTGGGGACCTACAATTTTCAAGATGGAACTCACATTTTTTTAAATTGTGGGTCCTTGGGACCCAGTTCCCCGAGTACCCAACGACACCCCTGGACAATTTATGAACCCTCAATAAAATAGAGGAGCATCTGAATCAACTCATCTAATGGTCCCATCAAGCTGATTACGCTCTACATTTTTTGCCTTGTTTTTCTGCTTTTATCGGTCGAAAAAAATGGTCTCCTAACAGAGGATCAATCTCTCTAATAGTATGATTACATATAAGTGTGGATCAGGGAAGGAGTACTTATTTGCAAATGAAATTTTTAGCTCATCAAAAGAAAAAGTTAGTACTCAATAAAAAGTATGCATTTGACATTTTTTGTTTTCAATAAGGGAAATTGTTGACACTATTATTGTTGAAATTTCAGATATACAGTAGAACTTGGATAATTCGAAGCTGAAGGGACCATAGCTAAACTTCGAATTATTCAAAACTTCGAATTACACAAGTCTAATTTTTGTAGCCTAATTTAAAGTCCACGAATGCCGATGGTGTTTATTCCGTCAAAAATAACGTCAATAATCTTTTCTGTAAAATGTCAAGGCAAGTATATAAAATAATTAAACATTGTATTTGTCAACAAAATAAAATTTATTTTGTACTTAATATAAAACTTCGAAAACGAACATATAAGTAGAGTATTACCTTTACAAAATATTTTTTGGTTAAATATTGAAAATTGCTAGAGTTTTTTTAAAAAAATGAGAAATTTTGGATTGCTTCTTTGAATTGAGTCTTTTGATTTTAACAAAGACAAAATATATTTTCTGAGCATGATCTGACCATTCGAGCAACCAATAATAATCAGTCGCATGTCAAACATTGAAGACAGGGATTAGGCGTGATTCACTGTTAACCAGTAACTAGTAAAGTGTTAAAAGAGTACATGAAAGACTTTCGGTCTCGGGGATCGATGCGGGATCCCAACAGGTGGATGAAAGGATAGAATATTTTACAATAGAAAGCAAGATAGAAATCTCACTAATCTACCATTTGTTGCAAACAAACAAGTGGGACATATTTTTTGCAGACAAAAAAATTATTTCAACCTATTTTTGTCGATTTTGGATGAGAAAAGCTTCGAATTAAAGAAGTTGAACTTCGAATTATCCAAAAAATTTTAACATTGATTTGAATACAAAGTTCAAGGGACCAAGCGAAATCTTCCAATTAAAGGAAAATTTGAATTAAAGACGTTCGAATTATCCAAGTTCCACTGTATAACAAAATAGGCATTTTATATTTACATTTTCAAATAATCAATTCAATGTAAATATAGGCATTTTATATTTACATTGTCAAAAATGTGACTGAATTCCAATTTATCTCTTTAATAATAACCATTGCTTTGTTTATTCTTTCATAATCATAAGAAGCTACACAGAAGAATACACAAGAAAAATCATCCAAAAGGGAATAAAATAATACATGAAAAATGACAACACTTAGTCTTAAAATTAGGCATTTGAGGTGCAAAAGCCATATTTAAGAGTGCATGTATGCTAAATTTCATATCTGAAAATGAAATAGTTACACAGTAAACTGCATACACAACAGACAGATTCTGCATTTTATAATAAAAAGATCATTAATCCCCCCCCCCCTCAAAAAAGATAGTTTTCACTGCAACACTGCTCTGAATGAACCAGCAAAATTATTTGTCGGTTAAAAAATATACTGCTGTTCAAATGTTTCAACTGATTAACTTACCTTAATGCTAGCTTGCATTGCTGTTGGCAGGCTTTTTAAACTAATATCAGAAGTTTTCTGAAAAAATTTTTAAAAAATGTTTTAAAATCATGTTGAAGTAAATTTATAAATTATTAACAATTGTTTCGGCTGCAAAAAAAAAAAAAAAAAAAAAGCCACATGCACAAAATGCATTTTAAAAAAATAAATAAAATAAGCTGCTATAATTGTTTGGGGGAGATAAATTGTGTAGCAACTTTACTCATAAGAAAAACTAACATTTTTACTCAACATTTATGAACAAAGAATATTTTATAATTAAAATTACAATCACATATTAATTATTAGATATTTCCATCTTTTAAAAATTGAACTGTATTTTGACTGCACAGTAATCTAACATAGAAAATTGTCATTAGTTTTTCCTTAGTTGTTGTATATTATTTACTTAAAGATATTTCATTTATGTATTTGTTTAAACCATCATACCATAATCATTATCATTCTTTCCATACAATCGCTTATCCTCAAATTATTTGTTATAATTTGGGACATAGTCAATATACAATTTTTTTTTTTTTTGTATATCTGTCTCAAATTAAAAAATTTTTACGCCTGTTCCCGTCAGTTATTGTTAGATACCTAACAATAACCTTACAATAACTTACAAAATTTGTGTTTATAGAATTTTCACATGACATAGATTGTATAATATCGTAGTCATTTTTAATCCCCCCCCCCCCCTTCAATACAAATTTATAAATTTATACCTCCATAATAAATGCAGATGCTTCATGAACTTTTAAAATAAAAACACCTGCTTTTTTTCTACAAAATAATAAATGCACCCCTTGGTGAATTGTCGAAAATTTGGAGAAATACAATACACATTTGTAGAGAAGGGTCCACAAAAAATATACAGTTTATGACACCACTAATGGTAGTGTGATCAATAATAATTCCCTTCCTTTAAATCTGGTTAAATCATTATTTTCAAATGGCAAAAAACATACAATATGAAATTTCGTTACATCCAAAAAAATTTAATTTTAAATTCATTAAAACTAATTTATGAGACAAGATTTACTCTTCTTAAAATTTAATGAAAGTAATGATTTATGTAACAATTTTAAATGTTATTAAATACATTGTCAAATATAATTTTATACTAACAGTTAATTAATGAAATATAATTTCAAGTAAACTGAATTATTTAAAAAAATATGAACCATTTAGGTAAGTATCATAGAAAAATCTAGGATAGTGAAAGGAAAGAGCATTCCGATTATGAAAAAATGGTTGTAAATTTTATTTTAATGAAGGATAATAGCTTTTTCCTGCACTAGATAAATGCAACATTCCTAAAATGCAAAATAAGAAAATCACTACTTGTCTTGTTCATACATGTTAAGTGCTAGTTGATGGGGGTCGGAGTCCCCCTACCTTTTTATTTTAGCACAAGTGTTCCCTCACCTTTTTATTCAGGACTACACCACAGGTTAAGTGGGTCGTTAAACAAAGCGTCATGTTCTTTCAAGGTTATTATATCAAATTTTAAATAACAGTAAACTATACTGGAGTTGAACAGTTGGGTCCATATAACACAAGGTAGTCAGAATGGGGGGGGGGGGGGTCGACTATGAATATACATAATACATTAAAAAATATATTTAATGACTATGCTTAAAAATAATAAAATGACATACTCTGATATTCATTTCCAACAAACCACAGTTGAAAACAGAAAAAGGCACTGAAAATGATGGCATTAGGAACAAATCATGAGATAGATGAGCAGGAAAAAGAGGAATGTGATATACCATAGCACTGTAATTCTAAAAACATAGAAAATACACATGGTTAGAATACATGAAATTTGAATTAAAGATTGTCAAATATAATGAACCAATTTAATAATTTATAGTGCTTAACAAATTTTTTTAACAGTTTTAGGAGAGCTTCTAAAACAAGAACTAAAAGCTATTAAAAGATTTGATAAATGGCTCGGTTGCATTTTCATGCTCATGCTCCAATAAATAATTTGAATTGCTATTAAAAACATTAAAACTGCCAAATACAGAATACTTTCTTGAGTAAAATAATTCTAGAATTGTACTGAAGGAAATGTTGCACTCAATTTTATTAAGCATTCTATTAGATGAGTTAAAGACAGATAGGCTATAAAATAGGCCTTAGAAATTGAGCTATTACCTATATAGCTTCTGTTTTTGTTGAAACATATGCCATAACTTTATACAAGCTTTTGTATGCCTAAGTCGTAGAAGTCTGCCGCTTTTGAGGATAACCAGTCCTCTGAACTACTTTTTTACCTTGCCATCTAAAGCGAAGGACTTCTTGCTCCTCTTTGAACAAACTCTTAAACTTGATAGATTATTTTATGTAGGAGAAAAAGCGACATTGGTTTGAATATTAAAACCACAAGTCATTCTTTTCAGTTAGTATTGTTCTTGAGTACGCAGATTGAGAGCCCAACATGCTCACAATTTGAGAACTTTAACTTTTCAGACATTTTTGTGCAAAGTTGTTTTACCCCTATCTTCAGAAATTTTAACCTTAAAGTTCCAAATCTCGTCTTCACTAACCTTCTCGTCTAAGGCATTGACCTAATCTTATGTGATCACTGATGGTCAGCCTGATCACAGTTCATAATGGACATTTTGCCTTCTTCCTCGAAAGCTTTCACCTAGTTGCTCCGTTTGCTTTCACTTATTGCATGAGAACATGCACATCCCATTTCTGTGGATAAATTTCTGCTGCAGAAACCTTTCTTGCAGTTTGAAACTGAATCACTGTCCATAATTCAAATGACAATCTGATTATTTTTTTTTAACATTTTGAACTGATCTTGTACACAGCATACTGAAACAAAACCAATGCAAATAACATCGCTTTACAAGCAAGTCAGGCCAGGAGTCCGTACGGATATGTGTTTTAATGTTCATGTAAGATTTGGCTACAGTTACAACTACTAGGACCTTAGTTTCTAAATAACCCTTGTACATTTTAGCATTTTGCTACAGTTGTTTTCTTCTGAATTTTGCTTTTTTACTGAAGAATTTTTGTACTCGGACTCCCGAAGTCGGACTGTACTAGGAGTTTTGTACTACGAGTCGGACCCCCTAATTTAGAGGCCTTACACCTTTTTTCAAAGGTACTTTAATGTTAAAACAAATTCTCCTAACGTATGAAAATTTCCAATTGTTAAAAAAAAAATTTCAACTTAAAATGATTTAAAAAGGCCTGCAATTTTACATTTTAGAATTAAAACAACGCAAAAGAAAGAAAAAGAAACCAATGTAAATAAATACACTGCATGGCAACAAATTTGAAGTAATAGGCTTACCATATTGCCCATCCAAGTTAAAAGATTATTTTCAATCTTAATAAAAATTTGACTGGGTTCAACAGGCTCTTCAGAATGACACCTTTCTGGCAAAGTTGATATTACAGTACAATTGGTAAAGCTGTTTGCTCTGACTATTATCATTAAAGTTCTAAGCATTTCTCCTTTTAATGGCGACGTCAGAATAAAAACCACTTTCTTAATTTTGGAATCACTTTTCTGAAATTAAACAAAATATATACATTTAAAATCACATTTATAAAAGTGCAATGCAGTTAAAACTCATTCCATATAAAATGAACAAATGGGTTGTTGTGCAGTACTATTTTTGATTTTTGCAGATGAAATTTGGTATGAAATATGTATCAATCATCTATACTAAAAAGTTCTCCTTTTTCGAAATAAAATTTTTTTTTCAGAGATACAGGCCATATTTGCACCGTGGATGAGTAAAATTTTCTATATTAGACTTCTTTCTGAAAGCTCTAGTACATTTTTTTGAATTAGTATACAGATCTGTATGCCTTATGAGAAAGCTGAAACTATGAACTTTCATGCAACATGTACCCATTTCAATCATATATATAATTTAAGCCTTACTAGGGATTTTACAAAGTAAAATAGTCATTCAGGATTTGCAGTTTTGCTTTCTAAGCATTAAAAAAAATCAATAAAGGACTAGCAATACCAGGCATTTTTAAAAAAAATTATTATTATTCTGTGGCACCTATGCATATGCAGTAGAAGCAAAAAAATAGAGTTGGTATTGGTAGTTGTTTATTATCATCACCAACTCAAAAAAAAATTTTTAATTAAAAGAAACAGCTAAATGTGCTTTTTCACCTCAAAAAAAGTCCTGTGCGACAGTTCAAATAGCTGGGGGACATTTGAGCTCCATGTTGCCCCTTTTATAACCCCCATCCTTAGAAGATAACCTTTCTTCAAAGCAAAAGAACCGAGCTTATGGATGAAAATATTTGTAAAAAGAAACTTTTGCTTTTAACAGGGTTCACGCTAGGCAGCGCAATTATCGCAATATTTTTTGAAATCCCACTCAAAAAAAAATTTGTTTCGCGCTTAAGTTTAAAAAATCCCACTTAAAATTTTGGTCAAGGTGGGAAATCCCAATTTGTATTTTTCCCCAGTGTGAACCCTGTTTTAAGATGTGTTTTTGTGCTAAAGCCTCTGAAAGTTCTGTTTATAGTGCACAGTACAAGGCGGCTTTTGTTAAAGTTGCCTTTCTACTTCACCCCCCCCCCCTACCCTGTTAGCTCCTGGCCTTAGGGCGGGCCGGGCTGGCTGCCCTCCCTGTCACTGGTAAGTGAAGTTTATCAACTTTTGCTCCCATCCGGTGGTTGAATAACTGCAATCCATGAATTGACCGAATACTATCTACTTCTAAAGAATCGCTAAGGACATGAAACAGCACTTCAACCTTTCTTATTGCCGTTTCTCAAGATTAATGTTGTTTTTATTAAGACTGTAAAAGATGACCCCATTTCAGTCAATTATACTTTGAACATAAAATTAATTAAACTTTAATTTGAAAATTTCCTCTACGAGCCACAAAAAGTTAAAGGAACACTATGGCTAAGGTTAGAAACTTAGTTTTAACTCTGTAAACATACAAGGTAATTATTAACCGAAATGAATAAATTATGGTGTTTGTGAGGGGGGAAAATAAGACTATAAAACATAATTACTAACTATAAATGGTGTAAAATTTTCGACTGAAAGGGCACCATTATCTAACAGTTTTTTCAGACCTCCATGCCAATGCAAGCACTCAGCAGCTGGGTCATCCATTACCACCATAGAATCTCTAACCGTTTTAGTAACTTCAGTCCACAACAAATCAATTCGATTGAGAAATATTTTTGCCGTCATTTTCCTGCAGAACAATTATCTTCGAAAATCTAGCATACTAAAGATTCAAATCTGCCGTATTTCTTCGAAGAACACCATCGTTATTTAACGTAACATCACTCGTTAAACACACAGAATTTACAAACGAAAACCATTTAGTGGAATCGGAGTCTTGATTGATTGATTGAAATTGCGTTCAGAAATTCTGGAGCTTAAGGGCTGTATCGCCATCTGGCGTTAGTTTAGGGTACAACATAGAGATGGGCAAAACAATTCACCTTCGTGAATCGCTCAGAACGATTTACTCACTGAAATGAACTAGTTCTTTTAAGTAAATCACCAGGTCTTTCGCTGAAATTATTATTTTTTTTTTGTTATTGGTGTAATAAAAAATTACCGTACTGCTCCTTTGCTGCTTTTCACTCTTTTTTATCTTCAGGCTTAAGGCATTATTATAGTGGTATCCCTCTTAGAATTTTTTCTTATATTAGTATCGCTTAAAAGCTAAATGTTTCTGTCTTTTACTCTATATATATCGTTCATAGGTGTAACCAGGGGTGGGGGTTGGGGGTTCAACCCCCCCCCCCATTGGGTATTTACTTATTTAGGCACACAAAAAAAATTCTGGCTACGGCCTTGCAAAGCACATATTTTCTTTTCCCCTAAAAAACTTAAACACATATGCATATGATTTTATCTCCTCTTTCTCTGAAGGGTTGTGATCATGACCAAAGTATGCAGCTCATAATAAAGAGGATTTTTCATCTGGTTATAATCAATCCCCTTATCACCTTGGGGGAACGGGAGTGTTTTACAGCGAAAGGTGGCTTCAATCAGCGTACCACACACAGACAAACGGAGATCCTTCAAATCACTCCAGAGGGTTTTCTTTCCTTCTTGATGTCTTTTTTACTCAAAGGCAGCAATTTGGGAATACAGTCTCACAAGTAATAATTTTCGTGGAAAATATTCTCTACTGTGATGGAGTTTTGTTTTCAGATAACCCGGTGTTGTAGCCGCTGGGGTCTGAAAATGAAGGATCCCTTGCCAACAATTGTCCTGCAATGGGCTAAACCCTCAAGCCAGGAAGGAATGCTCATCATTAAAGAGCTAAAACAGAGCAGTTTGTATTTATTTATGACTTCCTGTCCAAACACAAGTTCTCGTACAATCTTTTTTGTAGATTAGCTGATTGGAAAAATGATGAACTGTATTTGCATTGCATTCTCATTTACAGATGTCCTCTCATCTCTTATATTTTAAATGTTTTTTTTTTCTTATTATGGTCCATCACTGATTGCATTACGACTCTGGAAATCATCCGTTCAACGTTTCAAATCTCACTGCTGCGGTTTAGTGCTGCATTTTAATTTACAATCAAGTATTATTTATATTTTAACTAAATTTTTAATAATTTTCGATACATAATGTTTGCACTCCAGCGATGGTCACGTTCGTCATCCAAAAAGAAAAGAAAATTTGATTCAGACGCTTCCACTTCTGAGGTATGTTTTGCTACAAATTTAACAAAATTTTTAGAAATTTATTGTGGGGATCAGCATTTTTGTAAGGGAATTTGGATTTTTTTCCTCTAAAATTCCACTGTTTCCCAGTTTTAATATTATGAATGTCTGGAGATAGAAGATTGCTTAGAGCTAAAAATTGAATTTTCTATTGCGTTTGAATTAAAAAATAACCCCCCCCCCCCCCCGGGAGATGCCTGAAATAAACACGGAGTATATCTTTAGAGACAAGTATTTATGATTAGTGAATTTTCAACTCTTTTACACTTCTTATTGGTGTTTAGTCTGTACATTTTTAGGGTGGCCCCCGCCCCCTTTCACCAACCCTAGTTACGCCTATGATATCGTAAACTGTACTATATTTTTCTGTGACTGTGATAATCATTACAATATTAATATTTAAACATAAGCCCCGAAGTTGTGATCTTTGCTTGGTACTTCACACAGGAATTCGTCGACAGCAATTAAATTTAATTATCACCTACCTGAGCCCGAGACCACTGCGAATATTTTAACAGGGAATAAACACCCTTTCAACTGATAGGATGAGAGGTAATTTAAGAATATGACAACATTTTTTTACAATAACAAATGTTTTTATCCTTGAAAGTTCATAAAACGGAAACCTATATTACTGTACTTAATAACACTACATATTATTATTCCAACACTCTATTTAGATATATTATGCCGGAGGAAGGTCATCTCCTATCTCCCCCCATTTTTTAATTTCAATAACTGTTATATTTACATCCTACAACCATACTCCTCTTTTATTTACTTGTTTATATTTTAATTTCAGGATTACACCACTTACAGAGGTAGTTTTTTTTTTTTTTTTTGAAGAGGGTGGGGGCTACTTCTGAGTTACATAAAAGGGCAAGATAATTAGCTGCTTAGCAATTTCTGTTTCAAGGAAACAATTTCTAATAATTTCTTACATATAATTTAAAAAAAGTTTATGCACATTATATAGGAGTAATACTTTACTCAATCATTTATAGTATTGTAAATATTCTAAAATATTTAGTTGCACGACATCTTAAAAAACATTCTCTGATGCAAAAAATTTTTTTGCTCAGGATTACACACATTATTTTTAGCCTTGTGTGTGTGTGTGTGTTGACGAAAACAGTTAAAACATTTAAATATAGAATGAACATATAAAGCTACGGAGCAGTTCCCAAGAATGACACCTCCCAAATAAATTAAAAGACCCCTGAAAACAAATCCCTAAAAATTTCAGTGGCGCAAACTGTACTGGGACCTTTCTCATGGGGCACGCCAAAACATGTAGTAATAAAGGCTTTAAAAAAAGAAAAAGAGTACAAAAATACAGGAGTACAAAACAAGGAAAACAGATATGACCTACATAATTATTTACAATATTGATAATTTTGTAATTAATACTACCATAAAAATTCAAATTGAAACATTGATAATTAACACTATTTTTATTTTGCCTTGTGGAGAAATGCTTTTTTTTATTTCTCATGGCAACACTATCGATAAACAATGTATCTACTTTTTTTTACAGAAAGTAAATAACGCGGGGATTTATATAACATAATGCTAATACAGAAGCTATAATTCCGAGGAAAAAACAACAACAATCAACTCTTCTGTGCCCCTGTTTACAACAGGTTCGATTTTTAAAAAAACACCAGAGAGTCTCTTTGAAAAAAAAAATTTACATGATGACACCAATAGCAAGAACAAACAACTTATTTAATTATTTTCTAAAATGATACAAAAATAGGGTCAGTTTTAACTTTAATAGTTTCTACTATTAAATTTAAAATTTAAATAAAAATTGTAGCAATTGTGTTTTTTCTTTTCTCCTATTTACAGCAGTAGTAGCATTTTATTCAAAATTAAAATCTAAGAAAATTTGTTTGTGGAAAGACGGCTCCATGTCTTTCATGATGACAACGTCAACAAGTGACATATCAAACTAAACACATAAATGATTTTTTTAAAAAAAGACAAAAAGGAAAATAATTACATTTTTTAGGTATGATAACAACAAAGAGTTTCTTCGCAAATTACGGTTGTTACATTTTACACAATATTAACGGGAAGAGCAAATAACATACTTAACTATTTACACGAAAGGTACAGGAATACAGTTTTTAGAAAATGATTATACAGTAAAACTTACAAACAAAAATTATAACAATTACAACTGCTTTTGTTTTTCTTATTTACAACAGTATTTACTTTTGATTTAATGATAAAATCAATGAATATTTCGTTGCGGTAAGACGGCTCCGAGTCTTTCATGATGACAACATCAACAAATTACATATATTACTGCTTACTGAACTCATGAAAAAATGGAACTGTTTTTAAAGAATTAAATGTACTATGAAAGTTCAGTTTAAAATATAATGATAAGAGTCATTATTGCGAAAATAAAAATATTAGCAATAGTTTTGAAATCTGATTTTTAAAATAACATTAAAATGTTCTTTTGTGGAAAGAACTTTTTTTTTTTCCTTGGTGACAACAACGTGAAAAAATGCATTACTCAATTGTTAATTTAGAAGAATAATAAACAAATAAAAATTATTATTTAAAGTTATTACTGCTATAGAAGTGGAAATTAAAAGAAAGATAACAATTGAGGAGCTGACATAGAGAAGACTGTAAGTCTCAAATTTCGAGTTTTTTGTTTTAATTTATTTAGTTCGTTTAGTTTAGTTAATTCGTTTTTAAGTTATATCGTTAAATATATGATTCATAATTTTTTTTATCCTTTTTCTTACGTTTTAAAGAGTTTATTTAATACATTCTTGTTTTCTACGCTGTAAAAAAAACGTCTTTGCTTAACCTGTAAAATTTACTTTTTGTGTCTTACTGTCTTCCTCACGTCAGCCCCTCAAATATCATATGTGTTTTGAGTACTTAAAATAGTCGAAAATTCTGATTTAAAAATAGCATAAGAGAGAGTTTCTTTGTAGAAAGACGGCTTCTTTTTTTATTAAACATCTGCCCAGCTTTTGAAAATATCCTTTCACATGGAACCGATGTCGCTGGTATACATAATCTTTTTAGCATGATGTCGTAGAGAATCGAGTACATATTTTTCCTCGATACCCACCAAGCTGAAGGATCACTGTTCCTTGAGCTAAATATTTGTTCCTCTTCAGCTAAATATTTGTCGAACTCTACAATAGCAGCTGCAGCAGGATCATAACTAGCCTGCAGTCCACTGACAGTTTTATCAAATTCATCCCAAATCGAACTTTTTGGAGTGGAAGGAGAAGAAAACTGTCGTGGCTCATTTTGAGAGGAATTTTCAGGCAGTCGATTATTTGTACTTTCTTTTTTCAAGTTCAGGAGGACAGCAGCCCTCATTTTGCCAACCAATGAATTAAGTGCGGAAGTGTACAAAGATTCATTTGAAAACCCTTGTTTCTTGAATCGTGGGTCTAACAGGACAGTCTGGGCAATCAGCTGGTCCGATTCTCTCCAATGGAAGCGCGACGATAAACCTTAGACAAGGTTTGTTCTAATTGCTTTATTGGTTCTCCCAGATTTCTATTGTTTTCTAGAAAACATCACACTCGCCTTAGTAGTATGCGAATCATGACTAGATTTTGACAGCGAAACATTTTGTTCGGCAGAACTTTCCTTTGTCACATCGTCGAACACCTACAATATTTCTCTGCATTTAATAATAATCTCCCAATCATTATCAGATATATCATTTTTTTCACCTAGAAGAGCAAGTGTAAAACCAGTGGCCTCTTCATTCAAATAAAATCGTTCCAGCATGTCATATGATGTTCAGTTGCAATGAGTAGGAACATCTTGCTTTAACTTTATTTCCTTTTTATTCAAACTTTTTGCATGTCATGCAATTTGGAAAGGGCATGAGAGCTTTTTTTGAAATACGATATCAGCTTTTATATTTGCTGCATTGTCGGTTACTACTGCTGTTATTTTGGAATGAAGGTTGAATTTTTTAGTAACACCATCAATCCACGCTGCAATGTTCTTTGCTGTGTGTTTGACTTCAAACTCTGAACATTCTAAGAGGCAACTGCTTAATTTTGATTCATGATTAATATGATGCGCAGTTAGAGCATAATAACTAATATTGTTTATGTTGGTCCACCCATCCGCTGTTAAAGCTATATAACAGATCGTTGAAAATGGTAGGCAAAATTGTGTTTGACAGCGTTTTACGGCTGGGTAGATTATATGATGGACAAAGCATATGTACGAACTTTTTAAATTCCACATCCTCCACGAGAGAGAAAGGTTGATATTCCTCACATATCATTTTTAGCAATTGAACGTCTATCAATTTACTTATACTCATAGAGACGGGTTTCGCTATGTGCACAAATCTCTTCATCGTCTGCTGAATTTTTGGAGATGGTGTGTCACACTGGCCCTCGTTCATTACAGCTGACGTAGATGCAGAACTTCCAGGTGCTAAACTGAACACACCTTGCCTGCTTGAAAGTTGGGGTAAAGCAATATTTGTTCCTTCAGATGCATCTTCTAAAGAAAGTGATTTGGAAACAGTTCCTCGATTTGCTCTATTGTAAGGGACATTGGAATGTTTCAATTTTATATGTCTTTCGAGGTTTGCAGTGGATCCTTTACAAGAAATTTTTGCATGACACAGTGAATGCATTTCCCTTTTCCTTCCTCTCCATTAAAATAATACCATATATCTGCTGTACATCTTTTAAAGACAATCTGCCCTATAAAAATAAATAAATAGTTCATTAACGTTAACCTAACTTTCTTTTAATCCTGGGATCCCCCAACCCCATTAGAAAGTTTTATTTCGTTGTTCTGATGCACTATGCAAATACTCTCACTATAAATGGAAATACCAAACCCCGAGAAGTTTTGAGAATAATCCCAGGGAATAAAACCGGAAATTTTGAAAATTAAACCGGGATTTTTGGAATTATGGGAAATTAGAAGAAAGAAATCATGTCAACGGGATTACCTTTTTTTGACAACAGTGTCTATCAAAGAACCAAAGAAACCCACATTTTAATATAACAAAAAAAAATCTGCCTATATATATGTTGGCGCCAGATCTTTAAATTGGCGAATATCTGTTCGCCATAGACGCCAGCACTCCCAAAGGACTCTAGTATAAAAACGATTAACTCGAAAGTTTCGAACAACTTAAACTTGAACTTTTATCTTGGTAGATTATGTCAGTAAGACTTGTTTTCGTTGCTTAGTATTTCGTTGCTCAAGTTGTATACCGGGGGATCCCCATGTTGTTCTATTCGTAGTAATAACACTAATAGTTTCGATTCTTCGTTGGAATTGTGTTCTTTATAGAAACACACTACAATATAGATATGCTTTTCTTATTTATTGACTTTGTACAAATATCGGAATAACACACGTGGCAAAAATATAGTGTTTACCCCAAAACCAAACCAAATAATGTATCGTTATCCCCCCTTTCCATTTTTACACTTTCTTCTCGCTAACCAATTAGAGCCACCCATCCTCTCGGCGGGCCCTGATGGTCTGTCGGCAGTTGCTCTAGAGAAAATGCCAATCAGAATCCGGGCAAAGTTTTACACTTTGTGGTTGCTTTTGGGATGGGCACCCTCTTTCGTCTTAGCCTCCCCGACTGTTTTCATACCGAAGAAAGAGGAGGCCGACACACCAGCAAATCTTCGTCCGCTTAGCATATCTTCTGTACTAATAAGGCAATTTCACGAAATATTGGTTTCCAGAATACAAAAGATCATACCAGTTAGTAATTACCAATTTGATTTCCAAAGATTGGATCGTGTCTTATTTTATTGGCTGTCTTAGTCAGACTTTTGAATAGCATCTTACGGAGTGTGGGAAGCGAGCTCCAACCATTGGCTTTGGCCATTTTGGATCTGGAAAAGGCATTTGACTCCGTCAGCCACTCATCGATATTTAGAGCGCTACATAGAACCAAAGTTCCTAAGACAGTAATAAAGTACATATACTATATTTACAAGCATGATGTGACGTACTTATATTTTAGAGGAGAAATCTCAGACTCCATCCGTCCATCTCGTAGAGTAAGACAAGGTGACCCACTCAGCCCAACGCTATTTTTGATGTTGTTAGATGAAGTGTAGGCTGAATTACCTCAGTATGAGGGATATAAAGTGGAGAACCAATTAGTTAATCATATCGTGTATGCCGACGACCTTGTGGTGGCAGCACAGGATTGTTCGGGTTTGCAACGAATGCTCGACAAGATCGCCCCGTTATTGAGAGCAAGGGGACTTAAGATAAATGTGGTTAAATCAACATGTCTTAACTAGATTAAAGACTGTAAGAGGAAACGTATGTTATAAAATGATTCTTCACGAATTCAAGTTGAGGGCAGAACCCTACCCTCCGTATCAATTGGTGATAACTTTAAGTACTTAGGGGTACTATTCAACCTGGAGGGCAATTGGCCAATTAAGAACGATTTAATAAAAGATCTGGAAACGCTCAAGAGAGCTCCACTTAAGCCCCAACAAAAGTTATACTTACTAAATAACCACCTAATCCCGAGATATTATCATGGAATGATCTTTTCTAAGTTAGACTCTGGGGCGCTACGTAAGATTGACGTGAAGATCAGAACGTTTGTTAGAACAATTCTTCACTTGCCCCATGACCTTCCGGCTGCAGTGTTACATGCTAGTGTCGCTGATGGGGGACAAGGGGTCAGCGCGCTCAGGTGGACAGTGCCACTAATGAGTCATAGGAGAAATATGGAAGTTAAAGCTAGATTATTGGAATGCGATAAACAAATGCTAACATCAAAGATACAGAACATGTGGAAGAATCGGCTCAAGAACAGTTGCGACGGTGCTGGGCTACGACAATCGTCGGCAGTCTCGCAGGCTCACACATGGCTACGCGATGGGTCCCGTCTGCTTAGCGGGCGGAACTTCATCACCTGCGTGCATGCTAGGTATAATACTTTGTATTCTAAGTCAAGAGCAGTCCGTGGAAGATCATCTAAAGATAAGATGTGTAGTAGGGGTTGCGAAGCTGTTGAAACTCTCAATCATATTCTACAGTCATGCTACGCATCACATGGTTTACGAATAAAACGACATAATGCACTTACATCTTACCTGCAAAGATCTGCATCCAATAGAGGGTATACAGTACATACGGAATCTAATTTTGAGGTCGGTAATAACATCTTAAAGCCTGGCTTAGTCCTCTACAACGAACATCGTGTTGTAGTTGTGGATGCTCAGGTTGTAAATGACCAATTTAATTTGGAGATCGCCAATCGAAATAAATGTAGGAAATACGAGACAATTAAAGATCAACTGAACGGACTTCGCCCCGCCGGTCTACACGTGACGAGCTTTACCATCAACTGGCGGGGCGATATTTGCTGCTCGTCGAAGATGGACTTAATTGGTTTACAGATTATCAACAGTCGTGATCTTCGAGTCCTCTCAACCAGAACACTCCTCGGGATGGGATGAACTTTCAGAGTATGACTACCCGCAAGGTAATGAAGCAAGGAGTCGGATAGGTTATTTCCGCTGTCAACCCTTTTCTGTTTTTTATGGCAGCTCATGCTGCGAAGTCCTGTAAAAGAGAAAAAAAAAAATATAGTGTTTACCCCAAAATCAAACCAAATAATGTATCGTTATCCCCCCCCCCCCCTTCCATTTTTACACTTTTTTCTCACCAACCAATTTAAGCCACCCATCCTCTGATCACCTGAAATGAAACGTGTTGCAGGGACATGGCATATGTCGCCATTGCAACCACGTTGGAATAAAGATCGGCAGCATTCAAAATAAGATTCTCTTTTTTATATATAACGTTTCTGCTAAGAGTTAAATCATTTGCTGAAATGAAAGATTTCTTTAAAATATATTTTTTAATTCTATACTATTATTTTCAAATGAGTTAAACGTCAAAGTTGTCTGATGCAGCTCATAAGCGCAAGCGTAAGCGTGAAATGGAAGAAAAAAAAAGTTTAAGAAAGCTGCTAATTGTAACATTACCAGAAAACAAAAACAGAGAACAGACAGAACAGTTTGACGCAAATAGCAATATTGACAAAATACAACAGCTATCGGGAAAAGAGACCGTTGAAGAGGAAAACGTACGTTTATTCAAAGGAACCGAATCTCGGGTAAAAATAATTTTTTTCTGAAGATAGTGATATAGATCTATTAGCGTCTTCTTCGCATAAAAATGAATTTCCCAACAGTAGTGAATTGGGCGAATGGAATTCCGAAAACTTGTCCGTTTTCAATTTGAAAACAGAAATGCCAAATCCAGCATGTTACATAAGCATTTCAAGACCGTTTTCAACAGCCGTAATAGAACACATAGTGAAATTTGGACCATGCCAACCAAATTCTTCCTTATTTTTGTTTCCTAAAACTAACAGAAGGCATTTTCCGACCAAATATTATACTAAAACTTTAGAAACAGGAGGCAGGATTGGACGAAAATGGTTAAATTACTCATCTAAGCTAGATAAAGTTATTTGTTTTGCTTGCACGCTTTTTGCGAAAAGAAATGATCCAAATTTCGAAAACAATTTTAGTGATGTGGGAGTGAATGATTGGAAACACTTGAAGCAAAAAATAAAAAACACGAATTGTCTGTAATGCATTTAGATGCTACGGCAGCCTGGAAGATGAGGCAGTCAGGGAATAAAATTGACGACCAACTTTTTACTGAAATTGCCAGAGATAAAAATATTTCGGGGCAAATTTTTCATAGGCTTATTGATGTAGTTCTTTACTTAGCTGAGCAAAATTTAGCTTTTCGTGGCTCATATGACAAGACCCTAAAATACGGAAACTGTCATTTTTTAGCAACTAAATTGATTTACTAGCAAATAATGACCTAGTTCTTAATGCCCATATACTTAATGAAAAAGTTAATCGAGTCCATCTGTACAAAATGAACTCATACGTTTTTGTTCAGAAAAGGTTTTGAATTCCATTAACACGTTGAGTGCCACGCGGTTTTATAGCGACTTCCCCGTCAGGCCGCGCGCGCAGGTATCGTAGTACAGCAATGCGAAGCGCAATACTGGCAAATTACAATTTACTCGATGGAAATTTTAAAACGTATTAGGGCCATTGTTTTTTAGCATAGTGGAAGGTATTTCTGTTCGAAAGGGAATGCTTATATAAGCATTCATTCAACACGTTAGGCCCCTCGCCTGTTTTGTTTATAGTTTGGCCCGCTAGAGATAAGATTACAATGAACTCCACTTCGGGTATGAAAATGTCAGTAACTTCTTGTCAGTCACCGGTGACTGACGTGGCACTCAACGTGTTAAGAACGATATAAATAAAGCCAAATTTTTTTCAATATTAGATACAACAACTGATATTACGCATACAGATCAGTTATCAATTGTTATTAGATACTTACACTACGATATAGAAAGAAAGCGTATTCTATAAGGGAATCCTTTACGGGTAGGGTTCGACCGAATTTTTTGGCTGTTGGGCCGATGCCGATTATTGGCCGATTGTTCAGAGATCGGCCGGTGGCCGATGCCGATGGAAAAAAAAAAGTCGCTTTAAACTATTAAAACGTGTAGAATGCTTGTCAAAATATATAATAGTTTTATAATAATTTAAGTGTTAAAAAATACATTGTACTGCTAAGCCTAACCATTTGAAAGTTGATATAAAATAACAATCCAAGTGGGGCAGGTTGGGACACTGTCCCAAGCTGCCCCATCAGTATACAATACGAAAGAAGCATATTTGATTGTACTAAATAAATTTATTGAGAGTTTAAATGTGCTAAAATTAAGAAAATGGCTATTGTTATTTAGAAAGTTGTTCTTTTCTAGGTAAAATATTAAAGTAACAGAAATGGTGAGATCTAGAAAAGAAATTAGGAAGTTCCCTGTAGTTGATGCTTCTGCTCTTGAAACAGGTCAATTAGAGAGGCTGCAAAAACATATGGCTTGAGTAAAAGTACTCTTAGCCGGCACATAACTAAATTTAAAATGAAATGAAATGAATATGGAACCTAATAAAAAGTTCAATTATGAAACCAAAATAAAAATTCGTTTGGTATTTACAGAGAAGAATTATTGAGTCAGAAGAATTATTATTGGTAGAATTCCTTTTACAAGCATCTAAACATCATTATGGCTTAACAGTAAATGAAGTTAGAAGGCTAGCTTTTCAGTTTTCATTGGCTGTAAATAAAAATAAACCACCAAATTGGAATACTGAGAAAAAGGCTGGAAAAAATTGGTATTTAGGTTTTATGAAGAGACACTCCCAAAAGTTGAGTCTTCGGACACTTGAATCCCCTAGTCTTTCTCGTGCTACTAGTTTCAACAGGGAAAATGTCAATGCTTTCTTTAACAACTATGAAGCAGTTCTGGAAAGAAAAGAATTTTCTCCTCAACAAGTTTATAATTTGGACGAGTCTGGCATAACAACTGTACACATTCCTCCAAAGGTAGATGCTGGCAAAGGAGTAAAACAAGTTGGACAGGTAACTTCAGGAGAACGTGGACAACTTGTAACTATTATTGCTGTGATTAATGCAATAGGCAATACTGTTCTTCCTATGCTGATATTTCCAAGGAAGAATTTCAAGGATCACATGCTGAAAGGTGCATCTGCAGGAACTATTGGATCTGCGAATCCAAGTGGTTTGTCTAATCCAGAAATGTTTCTAAAATACTTAGCGCATTTTGTAAAGCATGTGAAACCTTCCAGTGAACTACCCATAATTTTACACATAGAAGTCACACTGACTTCTATAAGAATAATTGCATTACCATTTTAACATTCCCACCACACACATCGCATAAATTACAACCATCGGATCGCACAGTATTTGGTTCTTTCAAAACTTGTTATAATTCTGCTTGCAACCAATGGTTGTTATGTCACGCTGGACGTCCTATAACAATATATGATATTGCTGAATGTGTAGGGAACGCCTTTCCAATGACTTTTACTCCCGAGAACATTATGTCAGGCTTCCGTGCCGCTGAAATTTGGTCTTACAACTGCGATATTTTTAGGGATGATGAGTTTTTATCGTCGTTTGTTACATAGGCCAGAGCCATTACTTCGTTCTAATAACTTGAACAAAGCTTCCAGTGCTTACATTCCAGAAGTAAATCAAGAAGTAGAGTCACCAAAAATACTAGAAGAAATCAGACCATTTCCAAAGGCAGGTCCAAGAAAAGAAATTAATAGAGGCCGAAAGCGTGGAAAATAAACTATTTTCACTGATACTCTAGAAAAGAAGAAAATACTTGAAGAAACAATGAACAAACAAGTTCAAAATACAAAAAAAAAAAATAAAGCGAGACCTCAAAACATCTAAGAAATCCCAAGAAAATAAGTTTATATATTCATCAAGCTGTGAGGATGAAGAAGTGCAACTTGAATTAGTGCAGTTGAATGCTGGAAGGAAACCACAACTAAGCGATTTGTGGGATGACAGTGAAGAAATCATCGATTCTGATTTTTACACAGAAGAACAATCCATTCAAAAAGAAAGTTGCCTAAATTCAAAGTACCAACTTAGTGTCGGAGATTATGCATTGGTAAAATTTGCAGGAAAACGCTCCATTGTTGCATATGTAGGACACATTCAGAAAAAGGATGGAGATGAATATGAAGTGTCATTTTTGAGAAGACATGAGCAAGATTTTTCATTTTATTATCCAGATAGAGAAGATAAATCATTTATAGAGACCAGGGATATTCTTTTGAAGCTGGATAGCCCAGAAGAGATAATAACACACAGATGTCTTCCTCTCTTAGAATTTAAACATAAACAATTTACCAATGTGAAGTACAATATTTTTTTAATTTAATGCATAAGTACAATATAAATTGTCATTTTTTAGGCTCTAAGTTTATAAATAAAGATTTTTCAAACCATTGGGATTAGTATTTTTAATTCATTAAAGTTTTATTGCAAACATCCCAACCTGCGCCACCCAGTGGGGCAGGTTGGGACATTTTAATGACTTTTTAATTTTGTTATGGAAAGTTAATTTTATGAAATAATGGATTAAAATTAATTTTAATTGAAGCAAAAATGTCTCAACTACATGTTTAGCTAAGCTTGGTGAAAATTCATTAAAAAATAAAATTTCTAGAATTCAATATCTAAAAAGTGTCCCAAGATGCCCCACCTTTCCCTATATATATATACGTTGTCAATTTTTGAAATTAATGAAATTGTAGCATTTTTATTAAGCTATTATTCCGCCGTGGCGCGCGAACGCGTTTTTTAAAAATTAAATTTTTGAAAATTGCAAGTCGAACTTGGACACATAAAATTTCGATCAATTAACATTTATACTGAAAAATTGATTCATATTTTTTATCAATATGTTCTATGTTGTAAACTAACAATAAAATAACAAGAAATATTCTAAACTGAAAGCAGATGCAACGGGATTGTTGTACAATAGCAGAAAAAATGTCAACCCTCTAACACGTGGCATCAAAGAAGCCAAAAAAAAAAAAAGCGCTAAAAAAAACGAAGTATACACGGGGAAAAATTAAAATAATTATCGTATAAAAAAAGTTAAGATGTATTTTGAAAAAAAAAAAAAATGCATTGATCAATCTTTGAAAATAAAGAAATTTTAGCATTTTTATTAAGATATTAAATCCTGTCGCGCGAACTCGCATTTTAAGAATTCAATTTTTAAAAATTGCAAGTCGAACTTCGACCACATAAAATTTCGTTCAATAAACATTTATACTGGAAAATTGTTTCTTATTTTTGACCAATATGTTCTATGTTGTAAACTAAGAATGAAATAATGAGAATAACCGCACACTAAAGGCAGATGCTACAACGATGAGCTACAGTTTTTGAGGAAAATATACGTGGAAAGAGAAACCGAAGAAAAGCTATCACAGTGGAGATGAAGACAACTATATTGAACAACTAAGTGCTCCACCAGTACCTCTGGAAGAGACTACAGTTGAAGGAACAGCCGAAACAGTTGCCTCAAAAGAACAACAACTTAAAAGGCATCATAAAAAATGGATTAAGTGGACTTAAAAATTTTACAGGCATTACAGCAAAAAGAACACGAGTAGAAAAATGAAAAACTCATTCTTTGAAAGTTTGTTGTCACATGTAAACAAGCTCGATCACAATCAGTGGCTTCAATGCCAAATAGAATTTCTTCAAGTAACTTCAAAAAT
The DNA here is from genome assembly GCA_038502835.1 of Octonoba sinensis. NCBI lineage: Eukaryota > Metazoa > Arthropoda > Arachnida > Araneae > Uloboridae > Octonoba > Octonoba sinensis. The sequence continues at coordinate 81,313,836 of CM076605.1, read as the reverse complement.
TAAAAACAACTACCTTTCCAGACCTCAACATGCATACAACTAATCTACTTCTCAGATCCAGCAGTTTAATCAACCACCAAATTTTTATTTCACACCTTTTTTTAATGTTCCCCAAATGCCTGAACCGCCCCCCCCCCCCCCAAAATGTACTTTTGACTAATTTACGTTTACCACCGTTTACAAGTACTCCAGCTCCAGCCCAACAACTGATCGGTTCCCCAACCACAAATTTCCATCTGATTTCCAACGAACCGCAACGGAAAAATTCTGCTGCTCAGCAATACGAAAAATTTTTTCAAATGAGCAAGGATGATAATGTTCAATCTCGCAGCCCTTCAACCTCATTATCTTCAACCAACACTATTATTGATTTTGCTGACTTGTAATTCAAAATGACATTGCCAAACATGTAATAAAATGCTCTAGAATGCATGTAATATAACCAAACATGTAATATAATTCTGTATAGAAAAATAGAAATATATATGGTATTGTAATCTAAAAATTGTGTAGTTAATTAATTCTCCCAACGCTGCATTTTACTTACCTTTAAGTTATAGCCAGCATTTCCGTCGGTTGAATACAATTCCCCAGTCTAATAATTTTGTGTTGTGCAATGATTTTTCAGTAAGGTGTGCAGTTCGTCGAAGGACAAGATTCTCCAGCTTCCAGCTCCATCTTCCTCTCTCCTTTGATTGATTGGATGAACCCAAACAAGTCTATTTTGTCGCTTGCTTTTCAGAGCTTGATTTTAAAAACATCCTTAAAGATTTATTTCCGGTGAAACGAAAATGTTTGCAGTAAAGGGAATAAAGAAGGAAGATCTTGTGCTAGTCGCGAAAAAATGCGGCGTAATGGTTACTCCGGATATGATAGTGGCAGATGTAAAAGAACTGATTTCGAAATCAAAAGCCTATCTAAAAAGCGAGGACTTAGTGAGAGAGTTTTTAATAACAACGGTCGAATATCGAAGAGAAGGGGAAGAACATCAAAAGGAATTACAGTTGCTAAGGGCTGAAAATTCTACTAGATCAGGGTAGGTCCAAAACGTTACTAATAATTTAAGTGATGTCATTAAAACAATTAAAGCTTTAACAATTCCATGTCCCTCACAACCAGAGTTATAAAACTTGCTTTTCAGTTCTTTAGAACACGCTTTTCCTACGAAACAAATAAATGAAGAGCATAAAGCAGAAATATATTGTTAAATTTGTTACGGGAAAAGGCGGCCAACATTCTGATTTATAAAGACGAGGAGGAAATAAGGAATTATGATTCGTGAAAAGCTGTAGTTTTGAGAGAATTTGAGCCGACGTCACGAATTTGCTTAGAGAATTTCAAACGGCGAAAAAGACCAATGACACTCATGGACAATTTGTATCTAGAGTCAAAACTTTCTAGACTTCGAGTATTATTTGAAATTGAGAAAATACAATCATGCTAAGAGTATAGTAGATTTAATCGTATCAGACGAACAGTTCGAAACGTTAGATCAGGAGATACTTCTTGAAGATACAAGTTGGAATTTAACTTCATTTAAAACACACAGAGCTCAATATTATTGGAAGGTTATGCCTTACGGTCTTCGAAATACTTCTGCGACATTTCAGCGAACTATGAATTCAGCTCCAAGTACCACCAAGACTACTGTACAGCATACATTGACGACATTGCCATTTTCTCTCCAAATTGGGAAACTCATTTGCAGCACCCCGATTTAATTTTGAAGAAATTAGCAGATTTCAGTTTACTGTGAATTTAAAGAAATGTACATTTGCCCGAGACAATACTAAATATTTAGGTCCTGTGATAGGATCTGGAAGACACGAGCCTGATCCCAAGAAATTATCAGCGATCCACAAACTTCCCACCCCCAAAACGGAGACTCAACTCAGGAAGATGTTAAGACGCTGTAATTATTATAGAAATTACATCAGGGATTGCTGCAATTTAGTTTATCCTCTGACTCAGCTGACCAAGAAGGGAGTGCCAGAGAATATCCCGTGGTCAGAGTCTCACGATAAGTGTTTTCATAGTGCTCAAGGAAGCACTATGCAATGAGCCGAAGCTTTTTACTCCCAAAATGGATCAACCGTACATCATTCAGTCTGACGCTTCGGCAAATGCAATTGGAGCCTGTTTGTGACAGAGAGACGAAGAAGGAGCACTCCGTCAGTAACGAAAGTTTAGCTATGACAATAGCATCTTTATTTATTCAAGAAGCTTCCATTGAGAACTCTTCTACAGAAGAAGGGAAAACTGTAGTAGCAGAAGGAAAATTTAATTTAAGAGACTGGCAATACAGTGGAGAAAAAGATATCCTTTCATCAACAGTTTTAAGAATTACTTGGAATCGTGAAACAAAAAAATTAGAAACCTGACGGTACCTGAGGGTTGGCAACATGTGCCTGGTGAATTGAATCCAGCTGTTTTCCCATCTAGAGGTTGATCATTTCAACAACTGATCTCATCTAGACGGTGGGAGGGAACTTCATGGCTGAGAGAAGATGTAACTAACTTTCCCTTGCATGAACATGTTTATGATTTCAAGGCAAGACAAAAGAAAGGGAGAGTAAGTACGTCCTAAGAGGCCTCTATTCATGAAGATGTTCAAGAGTAGCTACCACCCGTTAACACCAGAAGGGTACATGTGAAAATTCTTATAACTTTTCATTAATTTTAGTGTTTTGAGTTGTTTTCTAACAACTCAAGGTCGGAGGATGTCGAGTTTATATTTATGTCTTTAACTGTTAAGATCTTTGTTTTTATCAACTGTGGTTTGGCAACAGTTAATTATTGGGAGAAGGAGACAAGGTTTTTGGAACAGTAGCATTAAATAAAATTATGTGAGTAACGATATTAAGTCTCTGTTTTTCCTTTTCCTTCCATCCGAATCGTGGTGATGGTTAACGGTAACCGTCGCTGGGCTTTTTAGTGTTCTTTTGTGTTCTATTGTCTAGTCGACGAGCCTTCTGGACTGGCGGCCGTTCCGGGGTGGGAGCAAGATACTTTATTTATTTTTTACTTTGAAACCTCATCTACACTTTTGGTTTTTCCGCTGATAGCTGTGATGAATGCGTCTACGCTCCTAGGTGACTGACGGTGGTTTTCTCTTTCTTCTCCCTTTCTCTTGTTTTGGCTTCCCATTGGTAAGCGCTATTTTGTATTTTTAATTTTTTTCCTCGTCCGCCGTCTTACGGAATTCCCCTTGGTGAGGCATGGCGGGTTCGGACGTGACCTCCTTTAGTAGTATTCCCGATTCATTAACCATTATAGAAGCCATTTCCAACAGCGGTGGTTCCTGCTTTTCTATTTTACTCAAATCCGAAGATGACTCCGGCCTCCCAAAGTACAAGCCTAAAGCATTAAAATAAGAAGTCGAACAAACTATCTCTCATCATAAATAAATTGACACGATAAACTTCAGTAAAAATAATCATATCATTATAAAAACTTTACAGCCCTGCTTGTGAAAAAGAAATTTTACCAAAAAAAGAATAATTTAATATTAAAATTAATCTCGCTCTTCTTAACGACAGTATATTCAAACTAAAAACATTTCAACAGACATTAAATTAGAGGAAATCGCGACTGAATATGAACACAGTGAAATACGGCACTTCTTTATAACAAGAGAAAGTGTGTGGCACCAGACAGAGACTGTACTCGTAACTATATATACGGCACCAATATCCCTACATCCATAAAACTATGGTACACATTTCATAGAATTTCTTTTTATTGATAGACCTCGGGCCTTAAACTTGTCATAAGTTTAATCACTCAACAGAAAAATTGCAGAGCAAACATAGTTTGCGGAAACTGCACGGAAAATCACGACACTGCTAATTGCGGAAATACCACTAGAAAATGTGCCTTGTGCACTGGAGAGCACAGTGCTTCTGACAAAAGTTGCCCTAAGTACAAAGAAGTTAGTTTTTTGGAGTTTAACTCTATATTTTATTTTACGTTTATCTCATAGATATTTATTATTTTTCTCTCTTTGCAGTTGGGAACTGCATTGAGGTTTGAGGTTAATTCTGGGAGAAGAAACGAGAGATATAATGCAGACCAAGCAGTCTACAGGGCAAGGGTCGGCCCATAGCAGCTACCTGATGAACTACGGGCCGTTCCCACGGCAGCAGCGCGAGAGTCCGTGCGGGAGCTCTTCCGCCTGCTCATCGAGTGATTAATGGCAAGCTTAAGAGGATCGGGTTTGATCCGAATCTGCATACAAGCCGACGGACTGGATCGCCCTATCTCGACGAGACTGATGTCCGTTTCCGCAGTTACGTTAGAGACAGTACTCGCCGCTGTCCTAAAAGTGCTGGGAAATGAAATTTATTCCATCTGAGACATGGTGAGTATTATTGATAGAATATTTTAGTTTTAGGATTATAAATTATTGTTTTTGACATGTTAATAAAATCTTGTACGATTTTCTTATAGTTATACCAATGCCCTACGTGCTGCAAAATCACACGGAGAGGTGACTGCCCAAGGGAACAGCACCGCTATGGAACCTCCAAATGCCCATCCTGCAACAAGTTTGTAGGTCACTGAAGAAAATCGCTGTCACCTAAAGACAATAAAACCGAAGAAACCGTCGACAAACATTATATTTTTTGATTTCGAGATGGATCAGGAAACGGGAGAGCATCATGTGAACTTTGCGGTGACTCAATATGCCGACGGTAGAGAAAAGGTGTTCCGTGGTTACTCGGCATATGAACATGGCTGTTTACTCCGAAACACAAAGGCTTTACAGTCATCGCACACAACATGAAGGGGTATGATATTCAATCCTCATTATTTTTTATTTTTATTTGATTATTTTTCCTACACAGTATCTGTCCTTCTTTTCAGATTCGACGGACAATTCATTATAATTCATTGTAGTCTGGTTGTTACAACAAGGCATAGCCCCGGAGACGGTAACCAACGGATCGAAGCTGATGATGATTCAGCATTCCTCCTTGAATATCAAAATTATCGAATCTTTCAACTTTTTGCCGATGGCTCTTTCCAAAATTCCGAGCTGTTTTGGGTTGGCAGGGTTGAAAAAAGGTTACTTTCCCCATCTATTTAATACTCATCAAAATCAACACTATATCGGTCCCATTCCAGGCAACAAATATTACAGCCCCGACTCGATGTCTTCTGCAGCAAGAGAAAGTTTACTGAAATGGTATACAGAATACGAAACGGACTTATTTGATTTTCAGAAAGAAATGGAAATATACTGCAGGTATGTGATTGTTATTTTGTTTTGCACACCGCAATGAAATATCAAGTATTTTTTGTCTATTGCGTTTTTCTCTTTTTTTTTTTTTTAGGTCTGATGTGGATATTTTGAGGAGTAGCTGTATGCTCTTCAGGAATAAGTTCTTTGAAAAAACTGTTGTAGACGCCTTTTGGTAAGTTTGTTACAATATGTATTTATTAATTTCATCATACTTAATTCTTGTACCGTGCTATCTAGGAAGCCTCTGTACGGGAGTAGACTAAAGGAAGTCACGTTGTCATAATAAGGCCAACAATCTGCCATTGAGGTGTGTTGTGCTGCTACCGGTACTGAGTCCTGTAGTACGTTTGTTGGTTATCGTTTCTATTATTTTCTTGCAATTAATTTTCAAAGTTTGAAAATTCCTTACAATTGTGCCGTTTACAGCTGCAAGGGTAATTATGCTTCCGGACAGAAGGTGTCAATTTTCAAATTTCCGAAAGATCCAGTTCTTCAAAAAGTGTGGACATTTAGGACGATGAGAAACAACTTCAAACCATCGAATAGTTCCAGAGTAAGTAATTAAATTCTTTAGTTTATAGTTCGATTGAAGAATATAGAAACTTGAAAAATATAAATCTCGTTTTGCGAAGGTGTTTCGTTTTTGAATTGTGTCACTTTTTTTGCCGGTGTGCGAGGTGTTACATTATCATTCTTCATTAATGTTGTGGAATTGAAGTTTTACAGTTAATAAGTTTTGATTTTCATAAACGACTTTCAACTTGCATCCTTCTGAAATTTGAAAGTATATCGACTTGATCTATTTGTTAGTTTGTATGTCATTTATGTGTAACAAGTTTAACTGTGATTGCTATATTTGATGAAGTTAGAAAACTTGATTTTGGTTCTTGATCGTTTTGCATATACATGACATTTAAGTTAAAATTCATTACTAAGCTGTTTTACTGTTCTTAATATTACTATTTATCAAATAAAATTATTTTTGAACGCTTTAATGTACAATTACTTTTAACGTACTACTCTTTATTTCTTTAGTGTTTATAATTTTGCTTAAGAGTACTGTAACCAATAAGAAGTGTGCTCTGTTTTATCTATGATTTAGGGGGTAGGTTACCCATTGCATTGTATTGTGTGAATACAGCACAGGGATCATTCAAAAATGAGGGAGGAGGTTCGTGAAGTTGTGACAAGGGGAGGGAACAAGAAGTGTGACATCATGCTTATGCAACATTGCATGGTAAGTGACAAAGATGGGGAGGGGTATGTTGAAATGTGACCCTTTGTGACCAAAGGGAGGGGTCAAACATATGGGAAAAAAACGTGACATCATTTATGAAAGGTCCCATATTGCTTTCTGGTTGAGTCCACCTTATTTTTGTGTTAGGTAAGGAACATTTTTGAGCAAAATTCCGGTATAATATTTATTTTTAATTATGAAAATATTAATGCAAAGTTTGCAAAAAATTTTAGAACATTTTGTACAGCTGGAGTACAGTTTGAATATTAAAAATTTTTTACGCACGGGACATCACAAATGTCCCGTGTTTTGTACCTCTGTTACTCCAAATGTACGGAGTGTAATAAAAAAAATTTGAAAACTTTTCATCAATATTTTCAAAATTAAATACACCAAATTTTGTTCAAACATTCTAATGATAGAAAACTGCAATATACCAATACACATTATTTGTCTACATAACCTCCTTGCACTTCATACATAGTTCAACGTTTCACAAGTTTTATTACACAAGGTACATTATATTTATATAAAATGTATTCTTTTGTTAGAAATAAATTTTATATTATATTAAAATGTAACAGTAAATATCAAATGGTTGCTTAAAACACAAGAAAAAAACATACAGCTTATAGTAAAACTTTTAAAAACAATGTTTAAATTTATTCTACAATTTTAAGAGTTCTGATAGAAATAGTGCCGAATTTTAGGTTATTACTTTTTTCAAAGTTAAGTAATAATGTGAAATAAATAAATAAATTGCAAATTCAAATAGAATGTTTGAGAACAAAATTCCTTTATGTAAATCTATACGAAAATGTCAATGTAGTTATGGTAGATTGCTTTTCAAAAATGACAAGATTTTATTTCTCCCTATTAATATTGATGTATTTTAAGTAGCAGTCAATGGAAAAGAAATAAGCGCAATGCGAAGTGGTCTAGCAACGGGGACTGGGAGAATAGCCTACTGTTGACCATGTGAATTGCCGGTTAATGGGCTTCCCGATGTAGGGGGGATTAGTTCAACACAGGATATTTACATTCAACATGCGCTGAACGGATCTGACGAGAAACAGTTTTCTGGAATATCTATAGATGATTATTGTGCAGAAACAAACACGATATACCAATACCAGGTAAACGTTTTTATGATTAATGTAATATTTTTGCTACTTTTTAGTTTTTCTGACAATCAGTATTTCTTGTTTGCTGTAGGGATGATTTTCCATGGTTGAGAAACCTGCTATGATGGAGATGCAGTTCATCCTCTGAAAAACGTAACTATGTCTACACTGAGAGCGAAAACTGCTAGAGGACCCAGAAATTGCGAAATCTCGGATACGTCGTGCAAGAAATGTGGGAGCATCAGTTCCGAGCGATGAAAAAGGAAGACGCGGCATTGAAATCCTTCGTGAAGTCGCATTATCTAACGGATCAAAATAATGGAAGAGATGCGTTCTTCGGAGGGAGAACGAGTGCTACTAAACTCTTCTGGGAAGGTCCGGCTAAGTACGTCGATTTTACATCGTTGTATCCATGGGCAAGTTCTAGTATAAGGCGATAATTTAAGTATATATTTTAAAAGTGTTATAACTATTTTTTATATATTAGATCGATTGATGAAACAATTTTATTTTCAGGTTAATAAATACTGTACGTATCCTGTTGGACACCCAGATATTATTACAGAGCACTTTAAAGATGTCGATCATTACTTCAGATTTGTAGAATGCCGAGTAATTCCCCCTAGAGAACTGTATCTTCCCGTGCTTCTATACAGGTGTCAAAGCAAATTGATGTTTCCTCCGTGCAGAGGAAACAAATCAGCGCCCATGTACATACACAGAAGACATGTTGGTTAATTTTTATTAGTTTTGTTAATAATAGTGTGGTCTCGCTTTAATGTTGCATCATCTCTCTTCCCTCTTTACCTTTTAATTCACTGTGATACTTTCCCAATCATGTATGTATAAATGTATCTGGTGTAATTTGATTGGTTGTTTCCAAGGTCGACCCAACTGAATAAATACCCAACGCACTTTTCAATAAATGCTCATAAAATCAGACTTCCTGTTTAGGTCCTACATTGACCTATTTTTAAAAACTAAGCAGGAAAATAGCGGATGGCCGTCTGATTGTGCTACAGATGCAGAAAAAGCAAATTACGTCTTCCAATACAAGGAAAAGAAAGGCGTTGAATTAAATCGGGCAAATATTGGGAAACATTCAGGACGTTGCGAAATTAGCTTTGCACAGTTTTTGGGGACGGTAAGTATTTTCTAAATATTTTTGCCCCGTATCTTTAAGTTTCAGAGATAAAATCTCACTGATTCATAATGTTTGTAGTCTTCTTTAAAAACAAAATAATAGTCGTTATTTTCGCATAAAGCTGCATTTTTATTTTAGGAACCTGTTGTATTTTGATGTGCTTATGATGTTTAGCACAAATACAACAAATATAATTTATTACGAAAAATGAGTAATATATTATACATATTTACAAGACATTTAAGAAATGCTAACTACACCGGCGACGGCCGTGAATCGACTCTCTAATTCTGTAGAACAGGACGTTGCCAACATCTCCCTCTTTATTGTCATGACATAGTCCTTGAATCTTTCAGGACGTCTGGTGATTCTTTGTGGTCTGGTCCGCAAAGGGCTGCTCGGTATGGATGACACAGGCTGGTCAGTTGTTGAAGTGTCGGATGGAGTAACAAACTCTCTCAATAGAGATTCATCTATTTCTGATCTCTCAGCTGTCACGAAGTTGAACCATGTGTCCTGCTGCAGCGAGTCAGAGGCTCTGAACTCGTCAACTAATGGATTTGAATTAGGACATGGTGATGTATTTGCTTCATACCGATAGCGTAGTTGGTTTGCGTGAGGGCGAACGAGTCGTATTCTGTCATTCGACTCGCTCGAGAAACACACGTAAAGGACATTTAATTTACGTTCGACCACATTTCCCGGCTCCCACTTTGAGTACACTTTAGCATAGACTAAATCACCTTCTTTGAAGAATCTATTTTCTGCGCCACGATGCCTATTAAACTGAAAATTTTATTTTTCATTCATTTTGGCAGCTGTGTCGTCAGAAGGACGAATCAAGTCCAAAACTGTTCTCAGTTTTTTTCCAAGCATCAGTTCGGCAGGTGATTTATTTCCAATATATTTGTTTGGTGTGCACCGGTAAGTGAATAGAAATGCATTGTGACAATTGAAATTCAGAAGTTAAACCGTGAGAATTATACAACACGGATAGAAGATGTGAAAGCTGTCCTGATTTCCAAAAATTGCTGGGGCATTGTATCCGATACTGAACCTGAACCAGAAAAACACTCTGCTTCCTTGCAAGACTTCAGAAAGCGAAGTGATAAAGCATACAGTTTAATCTATTTATAAGTACTTTCAGAGTACAAGCCTATCATCAGCGATATTGAGAAACCAAATAAAGCATGGAACAAATTAGAAGTACATTTTCGCCCAGATTCTAGAGCACGCATCATCGGACTGACGGACGAGTTCTTTTCTTGCCGAATAGAAGACTGCGAAGAAATAAACATTTATGCAGCAAGATTAAGGAAAATAATTCTACAGCTAAAAGACGCCGGTAAGCCTGTTTCAAGCTATCATGAAGCATTTCAACTCATACGATATCTCCCAGTTACAATATGAAAGGATAGTCCAATCGATTTACCCCAGATGGAAAGATAAAGATTTCCCCTTTGATAAAATTTTGACCGAACTTCTCGTTTAAGAAAGTGCATCGAGATCGTAGTGAATACTCATCTATATCCGCTTCAGTTACTTCCCAGAGAGCTGTAAATTATCAAAAGACTATCAAGTGCAATTTTTGTAACTAGTTTAGGGCATACTAGTGCTAAGTGTTTCAAGAAAAAGAGACTCGAGGAGAATATTTTTTTAATTTCAGCCTGGGTCTCCGAAGAAAACGACAAAATGGATTGCATTATGGATAACGCAGCTACGAACCACTTCTGTAATAATAAGGAACTATTCCAAGATTTTAAACCTGTTAAAAGGACCAGTATGGCTACAGCTCTGGAAGGGTTCATCCGCCGAATTGACGTTAAAATTCGAGTGTGTAAGTCCGAGGCTTCCTCTATGAAAACGAAAAATCAAAATATTTTTTCGGAAAGTAACGTATATTCGAAACCAAATCCTGGTAATTTTAGTAGTTTAAACTATAAAGATTCCGGTGATTTTTAAAGTTCTGAAGTTAATAACGATGCATTTACAAATGTCAAATTTAATGGTAACTTAAAAGTGTGGCACGTAAATTTTTGTCATATAAATACAAAATAAGTTTTCATAATACGTTTTGTCTCGGGTATTAACGTTGTGCGATTCATACTTTTCTACTTTCTTCCAAGGGTGCAGAACATTTTTATTCTGGGGATCTAAATGTAGTAGATTTTCAACATATTGAATAGCATTTCCCCTCATTGTACCTGGTTGTGGAATTTTGGTCTATTAGAAACATAAATGCTTCAACCAGAAATTCCTGCATCTTCTTCTGCCAGTTGTTTTCACATGTGTTTCAGGGATTTTAGACCAGCATCTACTAGTGAAGCAAACAAGACCAGTAAAACGTTTCAAGATGGCGGATGATGGCGATGTTGAGTTTTTTCGTACTATGGAAAATTGGATACGGCTATTAATTCTAAGTGCAATATGAACACAAGAGTTCGGGATGAGGCCAGGAGTGCTTTATGTGAGTTAAAATCATTGATTATTAAGAGAATAAAATGTATTATATCATCTATTTTTCGTGATGTTTGTAAAGAAGCTGCCGTTGACAATATGAGGAATTCTCAGTCAGCTAGAAATGTGGTGCCATCTGTTGAAGCGAATAACCAACGCTCTTCTGGTGGTAATATCGAGACTTTGTTTATGGAATTCATACATAACTTTGCTTCGTTTAAAACGGATATTACTAATAAGGTCGAAAATTTGGCCAAGATTGTTTCTGTGATACCTAGCAAGATTATGCTTACTAATGAAAAACCAGTTAAGGTGTCAGAACCATCTTTTTCTCCTGTTCTTGTTCAGGCTAAACATTTTGATGGAAGGGTGCAGAGTTGTACTTCTGTGACTCGGGCCTGTTTCATCGGATCCTGTAGCGGAAGATCTGCGGGTAAAAATTCCCGTAGTCAATGATAGAAAAAGGGGAAAAAATAAATAAATCCAGACTTATTGTCAATGGATCCAGGAAGGATTCGGGTTTAAGTGTTTTGAGACTAAAATTCTAGTGAGGGTGATGGCCTTTCTTGCCGATTACAGGTCCTGATAAGTGATTTTCTTTTTTTTTTTAATCAGAATGTACGTGGTCTGTGATCTAAGGATTAGGATTTTTTTATTTCTACTTCTGAGAATTATGATTTAATTTTTGTAACTGAAACTTGGCTATGCAGTGAAATTGTTTCAACTGATTTATTCGATACAGATATATTGTTTTTCGTAAAGATCGTGTAGCTCTTTTAGACTTAGAGGGGGTGTGGCTATTGCTGTTAAAAAATATTTTTATCTGTATTGATCGAAGTTCCTTATCTAATTTTTGAGCGTATCTGAACTTCTATCAATTTAAAGTTAGTAAAAAGGTTCTTTTTTTGTAATTTATTTCCCACCTAATTCTACTAAAGATGATTATGTGCAGTTTGTTTGATGTTTTTGTTAAATTTTCTTCTTACGATAATATTTTTATCTGTGGCGACTTTAATTTGCCTATCATAGGTGAGTAATCGAACAGTAATTTATTTGATCCTAAAGTAACTGAGTTACTTAATTTTGTGCAATTATATAACCTTGGTCAATTTAATTCAGTACCTAATTGTAATAGCGAATATTTTGATTTGGTTCTTTTTTAAATTGAATTTTGTAACATTTCAGTAAAACACTGTGATATGGCCTTGGTCCTTCACGGTGGTCATCATCCTGAATTGTCTATTGGTGGTAATTAAATCAGGAACATTAGATACGATTTTTAAAAAGCTGATTTTTTGTCTATGTGGCATATGTTTTCTGTTAACTATGCAATATATAAATTTTATGGTTATTTATATGATGTCTTTAATCTTACTATTTCTATTAAAATCGTTAATAACAAATATCCTTTTTGGTACTCTACTGAAAAACAATTAATTTGGTCAAATCCAAGAGTGAAAGACGTAAATGGGCCTTAAATAGGGGTGATCCTGAACTTCATGATGAATTTAAGTCCATGAGAGCCAAATTAAAGGTTAGTACCTGTAGGGATTATGCTTCTTATATACAAAGCACTGAAAATAACTTCATTTCTGAGAGTAAAAAGTTTTGATCCTATTTTAATAAAAAGAATTCAATGCAAAATAGCATTTCAATATGATGATATTTGTTATAATGATGATAATGATATAGCAGACGCTTTTGCCAGTTACTTCAGCTCTGTTTATCAGATTAGTTCTAGTTATGACAGAGATTGGAAGGGAATGACTGTTACATGCATGATCTTATTAAGATTGATAACATTACTTATAAGGATGTTGTTTTGGCTGTTAGGAAGTTCAAATCTTCTTTAACAGTTGGTACTGATGATGTCCCATCGTTTATTATTAAGGGATTTGCTGATGTATTGATTTATCCTCTTCTGATTTTTATAAGCTACAAATTATAAATAAACTTTTCTTAAGCGCAATACTAAAGATTTTACTAATAGTAGGGCACTGAGGGTCTTGTATTTTAGTTTGGTTCACTCTAATTTAGAGTGTTGCAGTTTCATCTGGGATGTTATAATAATAAAATCCATGTTATAATAATAAAATTAAAGTTCCTCAGCAGGTTCAATATAGATTTATCTGCTATTTATATTTCTAGGCCAATCAAGTTTTCGTACGGGATATGTCTTCTTCTTGATTCTTTTTTTTTTTTGATAATCTCGTCGTGATCTTTGTTGTTTACTCTTTTCTTATAAAGTTGTTAATGTGATTGACCGTAATGACATTCTGGCTTGTATTCACATTAATGTACCAGCTAGGTCTTTTAGAAAGAATTATTTGTTTGACATTCCATTTGTAAAATATAGCTACAGCCAGTACCGCCTATATGATCACCCCGCTTATAAGGTCAGTTTTCTAAAGTCCCGTTTAACTTAATAGGAAACGCGTGTTCAAGTACACCGCTTATATCGTCATGTAATTTTTAGAGTTATGGTTTGTATGATCACTTTCTTTATTTCTCTAAAAAAAACAAAATGCCCACCTAAACACTTCTTGAGACAGGAAGCAAACGGAAATGACCAGACTCCCCTTCGACTCCCACAGAGAACTGGAATTCACTCCATTCTTTTGTTTCCCTACCCTCCGTTTTCTTTTGCATTCATCGTCGATGTTACCCCACTCGTGCCACTATCTTCCGAATTTCTTTCCCTTCTCCAGAGCAAAGGGTCAAATGGAAATGTCTCTGTTGATTGGTTGAAGTTATCATTCCTTGCTTCAAAAAAGGTTGGAATTGTAAAGTCACCAGAGGAAAGAAAAATTTGTTTCATTTAGATTACTGGTTCAGAAATAAATTGCCGCCTCCATCATGGCTTCCAAAAAAAAAAAAAAAATTTAAAGTCTCGGAGAAGAAGGAACTGATTGAACAGTTTAACAAATCTAAACTTTCAATCGCTGCTTTTCCCAAAGAAAATTCTATACCACGGACAACTTTAAACAATATTTTAGCAAAAGCCAAACGCAGCTCTTCAGATGATCTAATTAGCGAAGAAGAAAGGAAACGACAACGTGGAGAAGGCTCTTCTGACATGGATTAAATATGCATGATCACAAAATGCTCCTATATCCTGGAATATCATGAAAGAAAAATCATTGGAAATTGCTAAAGAACTTGGTGAGTCAAAATTCGTTGCTAGTAATGGCTGTATACAGCGATTTAATTCGAGGAATAATTTATCCTTTAAGAAATTGTGTAGTGAACGTGCTGATTTTGACAATAGCTCTTTGAAAGAATGAAAAGATGAGGTGTTGAAAGATATCCACGAAGGATATGAACCGGCCACCGTGTTCAACGTTGATGACTGAGGACTTTTTTATCGGGTCTTACCAGACAGAACTCTTTGTTTCAAAGGGGAAAACTGCGTAGGCGGAAAAAAGAGTAAGGAACGGTTAACTGTTCTGTTATCGGCAAACATGGATGGTTCAGAAAAAACGGTTAATGGAGGCCTAATCTCGAATCTGCAGGAATGGTCCACTTCACACTCTCGGATTGTAGGAGTTCTATCCGGGCACGTGTAAAAAGCCTAATCTCCGTTCGCTTGGGCACCGGACGGAAGCGGTTTTCCCTCTCGAATTCGTCCTATAACTCCGCCCTCATAGTTTTATCGACGTATCGATGTAGCCGGTAGCCAATGAGCACTACGCTTTGCAATAATCGTTTTATCGTTTTCATCGGTTGTTTTAAAACAAACAAGAATCCATCGGCATTTCCAAAGACGCTGCACGTGTATTGCGATGGAAATGTCTGTGGCTACCAAAAAAGCAGAAAGTGTGACGAGGGAACAATTGGAAATTATTGTATCCCATTTGGAGCAGCATCCTGCATTGGCTGAAAATAAATTTAGCCAAACATTTACGCAGCACGACCGTAAAAGGCTGTGGGGAAATTTAGCAACAACATTGCATTCAACTGGAGGAGCTACTAAAAGCTACCAAAAGTGGCAAAAGGTCAGATAATTTTTTACTTTATTTATTTCTTTTTTTGTACTCTAACAATAGTTGGTCTTGCTCTTTTGCTAATGTTAATGTCATGAATTCAAAATCATAGGGAACGGTTCAGCTGACTATTGGGCCATTCCATGAAAAAGTGGACATGAGGGTTGAAATTTCAATTTGTCTTAATTGTAACATGTAATACATCAAATTAAAGGAAAATGTATGAGGTTTATAAAATTATAAAGAAAAATGTCATAAAATTTATTCTTGTATTATTTTTTTAGGCTTAAAGTTAGTACAATGTAAAAAACTTTCAATTCGGAAAAACAGGGTATTTTCATTCACTCAGGAATAATATTTAATCCTGCAGCATTTTCATGGTGAGTGCATATATTGTCATTTGTGACCTTTACCTACCTTTTGAAGCATTTAATGCTTCTTAAAAATAAAAATAAACTTAATTTTTAATACAAATATATTTATAGGTCTCTCTGTCACACCCGTCACAAAGAAGATGCGTAATATACCATAGCAATTGCACTCTTCCATGAAAATACATGAAACTTTGTAAAAGTCTAACTATTGCAAGTTTGAATAAGTAGAAATTATTAAAAATATATTACATTTTTATTTTGTGTGAAATTTTGGTGTGACGGGTGTGACAAAAGCTTCGTGACGGGTGTGATAAAATCATGGTGACGGGTGTGACAACATTTTAAATAACTATAAAAGCAGTTCCTAAATGAAAAAGTAGGTTCAACCATTTTTGTTTCCAAGCAAATTAAAATAATGTTGTTAAAAAAAGAATTTAAAGTTATATAATAAATTTAGTTTATTTTGATAAGTTTCATAATTAATTAATAAAAGTCATTTTTTTAATTCTATTGATAAAATTCCAAAGAAACAAAATTTATTAGGTTCTTTTTAGTTAACCATTTAACTATACCCCTGAATTAAAAATGGTTCAAATTTTTAACTGTAACTGTATATACCATCAGTTCATGTATTTGCAGATTTGAGTTTTGTCCTGTTCTAAGTTAGATTTAATTGTGATCCCGATGATAAAGACATCAGAGTTTTTGTCAGATTTCAGAAGAAGAGTATCTTCAATATAAAAGGTAAGTTTTCATTTTTATTATGCAGTTTTGTTTTATTATTATTGTTCTAAACATATTTTGGTTTGAAAAATTTTTAAAGCATTGAAGTTTTTAACATGCTTTATCTTAAACCTAATTTATATAAATATTCATTAAACAATTTATTTTAAAATATATTTAATTTAGCAATATTTATAATACAATATGTGTAAAATATACTTAAGTAAACAATGATCATTAAAGAAACATTACTTAAAAAATGCATTGTTTTTTATTTTTTACTTTACTTCATGGCATATGCTTTTTCTACTAGTAAAAAAGATGAGTGATTTAAGGGGGGAAATTGCACATCAAAATATTTTATTAAATCTGTTTTGTTGAAATAATTTAATTTTTTGTTTCAGATAATGTCAGCTACTACCAGAAAGCAAAAATCACGTCAAAAATTAAAAGAAGATCCAGTTAAATGGGCAATATATCTTCAAAAAGAAAGAGAAAGAGATAAAGCAAGGCGTGAGAAAAATAAATCGGAATCAACTGAAGTTCAACTCAAGAAAAAAAGAACTGAAGATGCTGATAGGCAAAGGAAGTGTAGAAGTAAGAGGAAACAGCACATTAATAAAAATACTGTTGATGATCCTTCAAATGACATGACAGAATCTCCCATTGGCACCTTCAGAACTAGACAGTCATTCGGAAAAGCACTGGCTCGCTCTCGTAAAGTTTTGCCTAGAAGTCCATGTAAGAAAAAAATTATTGTTCGAAAGTTAGCAATGGAACTTATTCCTGAGATAAACAATTCTTTGAAAGGCAAAAAATCTAACCAGCATAGTTTGTCAACTATTACTGAAGAAAAAGTCATCCAATTTTATAATAGTGACGAAGTCAGCAGGCAAGCTCCGGGAAAAAGAGACATGAAATCTGTTAAGGAAGCATCATCTGGTAAACGAATTCTAGTTCCAAAACGACATATGCTAATGACGGTTGGTGAAGCTTTTGAACATTTTAAAAGAGAGAACAAAAATATTTTGATTGAGAAATCAAAGTTTTATAGTCTGAGACCGAAGCACGTAATTTTGATATCAGAAACACCACACAATGTTTGCGTGTGTAAATATCATGCTAATTTTGACTTTTTGCTTAAATCATTAACACATGTAATTATGGAATTCCCAGCATCAAGTAATGATCTACTTAGTTTGATGTGCTGTAATGCTCAGAGTGAAAGGTGTATGACAGGGATTTGTGAAGACTGTCAAAAAGAAACCAATGCATTTATAAATGAAGATGACTATGAAAATAAATACTTAGTATACAAGCAATGGAAGGAAGAAGCTGGATTTCTAAAAGTAGTGGAGATTAATTGTTCTGTCACAGATGCTTTAAATGAACTGAATAATCAGCTGCCATTTTATAAACTACATTGCTTTGTTAAAGGAACTCAATCAAGTTACTTTGAGGAAGTAAAAAATAATATTGTGGATAGTGAAGTGATACTTCAAGTGGACTTTGCGGAGAATTACAGTGCAGTGTCTCAAGATGAGATTCAAAGTGCCCACTGGACTCATCCCCAAATTACCATATTCACCTGCTGTGCGTGGTTAAAAGGTAATGTTATTCGCTCCTTCGTGGTAATAAGTGATGAACTTCAGCATGATAAATATGCTGTATGGGCATTTTTAAATGCTATCTTAACCGATCTCAAAACGGAGTTTCCTCAGCTACGAAGAGTAAAGATTTTTTCCGATGGCTGTGCAGCACAGTTCAAAAACAAGTATACCATTTCAAACTTGTGCTTCTTTCAGGAAGATTTTCAACTGACATGTGAATGGAACTTCTTTGCCACTTCCCATGGAAAGGGTGCAGTAGATGGTATTGGGGGGCTTATAAAGTCAAAAGTTTGGTACTTGGTAAAATCGAGACAAGTTGTGATAAACTCTGCACTAGATTTCTTCAACTGTGCTGTGAACATAAGTGCAATTAAATCATTCTACGTGACATCCAAGCAAATATTGCAGTCCGAGTCGATGTTATCTGCAAGATGGGAGAATTCTCTTTCCATAGAAGGAATCAAGTCTTTTCACCACTTTCAAGTTAGCGACTCTACAAATCTTTTAATTGGAAGGACTGCAAAGTCTACTTTGAAAAAAGTAGCCGTCACTGCTACTCAGAGAATATATTCTTCTCCCACTCAGATCGTGCAAACACCTGATGTTGTTATAGGAGACTATGTTCTAGTGTCACTTTCCACTGCAGGTAGTAGCAAAAAGCACTGCAACAGTAGATTTTATTATGCTACTGTTTTAGGTATAAACTCAAAAAAAGAAGAAGTTAGTCTGAAATATATGCAGCCCAGTGGACCTTACTGGATTTGGCCAGAAAAAGAAGATATTTCTACTGAAAAAATGTCTGTAATAAATAAAAAAGTTGCTCCACCGACCCTTGTTACAAATAGAGGCCATTATAATTTTTAAATGATCTATATGTATCTTCTGTAAGTTTTGTTTCCAATAAAATGTAAATGTAAACTGTAGTTAAGTTTACTATCTGTATTGATTTTGTTTTCTTTAAAAAATTGCTTTTCAAAATTGTAAATTTGCACAATGTCACACCCGTCACATTTTGGTCACACCCGTCACAGCAGAAAAAAAATTCCTACATGTTAAAAACATTAAAATTAATCATAAAAACCATCTTTTAAATTCTATTTGAATATCTTTCAATAAAAAAAAATTGCTACAATGATTAAACATTTCAATATTCACAGGAATTTGTACAAATATGGAAGCAAGTGAAAACTCATGTCCTGAAAAAGTCACACCCGTCACGAGATTTAAAATTTTTTTAAAAAAAAAATTGAAAATTCTTGGAGTTTTATTGCAACTCAATTATTTAAGCCAATGCATAGTTAAACATAATTAAAAAGCTTTTTTAGTATTTATTTACTATTTTATAGACTGAAATACAGATATAACCTCGAAAAATTGCGTCTGAATGTCACACCCGTCACGATGGAATGGCCCTATTACTAGAAATAATAAATCGCTTTCTATTCATTGAAAACCGTTGTACATATTTTCTTTTTAATAGTCTGACATAGTTATATGTTTTTAGTTGTATCCATGCATATGGCGGGTATATAACAATCAAAATAATAGTAACTGCTTAAATGTGTCTTAAGTCAGAAACGATTTCTATAAACTTAATTTTTCCTTCTATTGACTTGAACTCTACTTTTGATATAAGTATTGTAAATGCTATAGGGCCTAATTTCTCATCCAATTTTAAATTACATTGGAAGATTTAAGGGAAGACAGGCAACATGCCAATCTTTCCAGTGTTCGAGAAAATCACATCTAAAAGTTCAAAAGACTGGACTTTCTTCATTGAACAACTACTTTTGGGTGATTTTTCGCCTTGATCCTTCTCCATTCTTACCTGTTCCAATTGCAACACATTCTACTCTACAAACAGTCGGTGTTGCCATGTTGTATTGAACTCAACACAAACAAGAAATGGACTTTTCACCATTCTTTTGTACTCTCTTCATTTGTAAATAGTGGTCAAGCACAAATGTCTGTGTGGTTAAATCTTAAAAATCTAGCAGTTGTTGACGTTCAGTGGCGTACGAAGAAATGTTTCCATAATTTTCTGAAACTACTAAAAGAAATTCGAGGATGTAATAAAGCACTATTATTTCCCTAATTTAGACAGCTAGACAAGTTAAACCCCTAACCCCCCTTGCGTAAGCCACTGTTGACGTTGTATCTGTGAATGCTAAGATTTAATTTAGGTGTGAGTTTGTTCGGTAGAATCTATCCTGCGGTTCATGACAAAATATCTCGTCTATATAACTTGTAACTCTGGGACTGCCCAACCACAGGGTGGTTAAAGATGTAGAAGTTATCAATATAGTATCATATATACCCATCTCCTATCCTTTTGAACATGATATTGAAGATAATTTATTACTTTGGAGAGTGCTTGGTTACTAACCATTTAAAATCTTTTTTCATAGAATTTTTCAGTACTCTTAACTGTCTATCTTATGATTAAAATTAATTCCATGCATTTTTTCCACAGTGCTGGACAGATTAAAAAAACGATGTGCGGAAGAAGGACAGCCGAATTAACAGCTACGGAGGCAGAACTGGGGGTGGTCCCGCGACGGAAGAGAGGCTTGCCGCTCTGGAAGAGCGCATTATGAGCTAAGCGGGATGGACTGCAGCGGTTGGTGACGATGAAGTACCCGAAGCTGCTGCAATTGTTGATTCGCAGGTAAGTTTCTACATTAACAAACATGTTCCTTGTTTCATATTGAAAAACCTTGACCATGCACAAGATACTAATTATTATAATTACAGAATTTGCCATGGAATAAGAAATTTTTTAATATTTTTAATGGGCTGCTGTTGGCTTCTGCCAATTGAAGACCTAGTGCCTTCCCCAGAGATTGGTACCATCTCTTTCAGCGACACCATAGTAAGTGTGTTACTATCACCTCATAAAAATTTTGAGCGTATGATGTAAGGTGCAGAGCCACTTTACCATGACGCCATCATACCGGCATGCAATAAGAAATTAAATTCCTCGTTTTTCTCCTCCGCTTTTCCTTTATTCTTTGCTATACCTTCAAAAAAATAGTGAAGCTTGTAGAGCATATGTTAAATTCAATAAAAATGTACTACTTGAATGTTAAATTTGCGCAGAAAGATGGTTATGTGCAATTCTGTACATAAACATTGCAGTAATGTACGCTTTTAGCACATTCCGCAAAATCTCTCTAAGCTCACCCTTGCCACTAACAACTTTAATATTTCAATGCCCATGATATCGAATGATATATATATTTTTCTTTTTCAAATGTGCGATTTTTAAAAATACACTATTACATTTTTTACATTAAAATGCATACTTCACGCTTACAAGATATTTCTTTTTTGGTTTAAAATTTTCCATGGGGTGACACCATCAGCAACCCCCCTCGGTTGTCACCCATGCTAGCTACGCCACTGCTTCAGGTAATGGGTATCTATGTAATGAAGTTTTTAAAGTGAAAATGTATTTTTCAAGGTTGGTTATTAGTAAAAAAAAGAGTCAAATGTATCTTTTTGATATTTTCGGAACATTTCTCTTCATTCCGAAGATTGTTTCAGTTTCGGTACCTTCGATGCAGAAATTCCTGTAGCAAGGCCTGCCAGCATACCACCTGCTGCAAGAAGCAATCCACTCTTTAAGAAAAGTAGGTTTGTTTGCATTCTTTTTATGTTGTGAAATTATTATGAGCAATAATATTCACTTCTCGGCAATAATTCAACATCTCAAGATATGATTTCGTACTGCCTTCTCTCTCTCCTTAGAAACTCAGGCGTATTATATTTCGAGTTTCAAATTATTATTTAAATGAGGCCGCACCGAGCTGCGCCATCATCTTGCAAATTCCTGCTGAACGCCTTTTTTAGGAATGAAGAAGACCCAATTTTTTCTGAAAAAAACCGCCTTTAATAGCTTTTTGGGTTTTATTGTAGTTTTTTCAAAGGGTGCCTTTTTTACACAGCAGCACCATCTGACCTTTCACACATGAATGATACGGGCCTGGTTCTCATTTCAAGGTGTAATTTGCATAAATAAATTTTTTTTCTATCATTATTTTCACAATTTTTATGCTACATTCTGCTGTAGCCATATGACAGGTCACTGAGTTATGCTTACTTTTTGCCGCAGCTTTTCTTAATTTTTGTGCTTTATGTCTGTACTGGAATTGTTTTAAAAATTAAGCATTAACAAAAGCCACAAGCAAGCAAACTTGCTTTTAATAATTTTCCTTTCAGTTATAATTTACCTATTATGTATAATTAATGATTACTTTGAAATGGTAAATGCGTGAACGAATCTGCCCTGAAATTTGCAAATTATGTGGGTTTCAGAAAGTCGATTGTATTTTGAAAAACCCTAATTTTGTTCATAGGAAAACGAAGGTACTTAGCAGCAGAAACTGCCCCAGAGATACTCAACTACATGAAGCTGCAAACGGAGGTAAAATGCAAAGAATTGCAGATGCAAGGGAAAAAAAGAGCTGCTGAATTGGAAATTCTAGCAGCAGAAGCTGTTAAGCAAACGGCTGCTTATGAAAAACAAGCACAAGGAGGTGCAAAAATTTCCAATTTGTTGCATTTAATAAATAATTTATAAACTTCCTTGGTTTTATTATTGAAAACAAACTTTACAATTTCGGTGAATTTTGCAATGTGGAAGATCAGTATTGACTTATAGAAAAATTGAAGTGGGAGAAGGACTTTTCTTTCATTACGCAGCTAAGAGATACAAAATACATGATCTTTCCATGGAGAAATGCTAAAGAAGTAATTTTAAATTTTATACTTGTTTCATAATGTTTATATATTTTCACACCTGAATTAAAGTTTTAATTTTTGGTTAATTGCTTAGAAATTGAGTGCTTTAAATATATATATCAGGAGCGGATTCAGAAATAATTTTTGGAGGGGGCACCAAGAAGTAAAATTGGTTCCCAATCAAAAATATTTTCATAATGAAGTTTCCATCACATATTTTGTTTCTTAGTGCCCTTAAAATCAATTGATCCAGAATTTTAGAAAAATGCATATCAGAGGTAATGTGGACCGAGGGTACCTCGGATAACACAAACGAACGTGAAATATGAATGAAAATGTCACCAGAGATATGAAAAAAGGCATTAACTGTGCATATTATGAAATGATGATTTTCTCACAAGTAAACCTGAAGTTACTTATTAGTATCGAGTGTGTTGATGGCTTGTAATTTCGTCTCCAAAGACACAACCATTCATTTGCGTTTAGTACTCATCACGTTACAAATACAGTACAGTACAAAAGAAAATAAACGAACCTTGAGCAGTATTTCTTTCTTTCCATGGCACATGCCAGTGGCGTAACTAGCGGGTGGCAGCGCAGGCAAAATGTCACGGGCCCCCAGCCGGAGAGGCTGCGAGCTCAGTTACATTGTTAACAAAATTTGGCAAAAGTTATAAATTTCAATGCAGTCGCATTAGTTTATAGCGACTCCGTGGAATAATTTCAATTCCCCCTTGTTTTACCTTGTACTGTTCGGTAGTTTTGGTAATGAAATTTTCATTGGGTCCCTTCGATTTCGTTATAAACGGACGCAACTGTATAAGTATTTAAATTTATTAAATTTAGACACAACTAAAGACCATATACAAGTTCAAATAAATTATTAAAATTTATTCGTATTCCAGGATCAATTTTAGAATTCATTCATTGGTTGCTTCATTTTTTGCCGCGATACTTTGGTGGCGCTGGCGAGCTATTGACGCTTGGAAAATTCTTGCAATTTGTTAACCGAGACCAAGAAAGTACTGATCTACTAAAAAAAGCTCTAAAAATTGTTGAAATATGTATATAAAAAAGATATATCTGAATCATTTGCCAGAGAAATTCTCAGTTTTCGCTCCACCTTAGTAAGGATCCCACACCAGAGGGAGCAGAGGTTAAAAAGATATAGAGGGCGCAAACGGCACATTGATTGGCGGGAGCGAGCGAAAAGGAGGCTCCGGACACGAGAAGATGAAAAGGACATGACGGAAGATTAGAATAATGTTTAAATATGATTCAGCTAATTATACTGTATATATGTGTAAATATATAATAGTAATGTTAATAAATGTTGATTAAAATTAGAGAAGAGAAAGTTAATTACCTTCAAAGATAAAATAAAGTCTTCATGTATTAAAGAACTTACTGATTTATTAATAATAAAGAATTATTTATGTATTATTAATCCTCTTTCCTGAAGTATGCAGTGTATAAAATAAGATAGACAGTGGGAGACCGTAATGTCGCCCAGATGGTGCCGGGTGCCGGCAAAAATAAAAAGAAAGGACATTAATTCTTTTAAAATTTGTTTATTCGTGATACATCATTACTTGGGAACAAAACGGATATTTTTATCTCTGATTGACTGAAACAATCTATTGAGACTGTACTGTAAATAAGCAGCTGGTACAGGACATATTTTGCATGTTAACTAGGGTGACTAAAAAGACCAGATGAGATTTTTGTTCGCTAAGTCGATTTCGTAAAAGCTGAAGATGAAACAAATCAGAAGAAAAAGTTTTCAGACAGGAAAAAAGTAAGAATTGAAGAGTCGTTTTTGGGATTTCTTCATGTGAAAGACCCGACTGCTGCTGGCCTTAGCGCAAAAATTGTAGCCATTTTACCAGTAAGCACACAGTGAAACCTGCTAAATAAATTATTTTCTATCACGAATTTTCTCCAATTTCTATTACGCATTTTAATAGGCTTAATACTTCAGATTTCCCCGACGCTTAAAAAGATTTTGTTGTCTGAAATTTAAATATTTTATAATAAACTACTCATTTAATTATTTTGCCCACTGAGTTCATTCTTTTTGTTCTTGAAAAAAAGGATCTAAGTGAGAAAAATGCTGTTTTTGTCGCACAGATCCATTTTACTTTTAAAACCTGTGAATTCAGTTTTCATTTCAAACTGATGACTAACAACTTTGAACTTGTTAATGTCACAAGTGCACATATTTGCTTTCTTCGATTTAAACGTAATTGCTCTGCATTGGCACTTGGCACGATGGTGTTGTTTGAACTTTTCTGATGAACAGAGGGCAAATAAAACGTCTTCACCTTCCCATTCATAAAGGAATAAAAAGTGAAGTTTGCGAAAAAATAAATGACTTTGTACCAAGTCAAAGAAAAATCCCATTTTAATCGGGCATTGAAATTTCCAAACAGTTACCGTGGCATTATTACTAAGCTCAAAAAGATCCTGAATGTATCATGTTTCTTCTAAATCCAGATTAAAAAATAATAAAATAAGTAAAATAATTAGAATATAAAAACATTGTAGTTAATTTTTGCAGTTTTCACAAAACTATTAATATGCTCTTCTTAGGATCAATATTTTGAACTGAATGTTAAAATAAAAAATATTGGTACTTGAACTTTTTTTTTCCTCTCTCTTTCTTTTTCCATTGTAAGATCTTTTTTTAAAGAAGTTTTTCAAGAAGCTGGTTCAAACAGACTTTTCAAAGGGACGGAAGTCGGACTCCTGCCTACAAGGGCCCCGTTAGACTCGGGAGCAGCGTACCCATTCTTCCTCGACACACGTGAGGAAGCAACATCATCAAAGAAGTTTTTTCCCCTGGGCCCTTGGAAAAGTTCATGAGCGGCATCAATGACCCACACACAACTATATATATATACGCATGTATAATTTTTTTTGCTATCTAGAAGGAAGGGGCCCCCCTTATCTTTTGCGAAGGGAGGGCCCAAAATTTATTGATCCGGGTAGGGAGATTATTGAACTTTGTTCTAAAGATATTATAATCCGTTTTAGATTCCTTTCATAAGATATTATAAATAAACCTAAACGAAGCGAAAAATATATGAGCACCCAGATTCAAAACGAACTCAAACGTTTCGGCAAGAAATGTCGAAAATAAAATCTTAGCTTTTGTCAGAGACTCCCAGTTTTTTTTCTATTATTCATGATACTACACGAGATATAAGTAAAAAAAAGATCAGTTAAGTGTAGTGCTCCGGTGTGTTGCCTTATTTGTGGACAGTGTAGGACGAATAATCGATGTAAAAATCAACGAAAGTTTTTTTGGGTTTTCAAGAAGTTACTGATCAAAGTGGCGATGGGTTGGAATCTAAAATTTTGCAGCTCCTTAAAGATAGTTAGTTATTGCTCTCTAAGTGCCATGGCCAATGCTACTACGGGCAGCAAGAATGTCTGGTGTTTACAAAGGTGTGAAAACTAGAGCTAAGGAAAAAAAGGATACAGCCAAGTATGTCCATTGTGTAGCACAGAGCTTAAATCTTGGAATTAATGATGCAGTAAACAAGATAGTAGAGACTGTATATGTTTTTTTCAGCTCAAGTTTAAACAGTTGGCAAGCTTTGGGATTTACTTTTATCTCTAAAATACTGTGCCCTACTAGGTGGTCTTCACGAATTGATGCGCCGAAAGCTCTCAGATATAACTATCTAGAAATTTTGAAAGCTTTATCAAAAATTAATTTTCTTAGCACTGAATCAAGCGAAAAAAATCAATGAAATGCTTTGAAAATGAATCTTGAAAAATTCCGAATTTGTTTTTCAAATTGTCCTTCACACATTAATTCTAGAAACAACAAACCTAGCCTCGAAATTCTTTCAAAGAAAAGACACAGACATATCTAAAGCAGTTACCTTGTTGGAAAATGCTGTTAAAATATTGACAGACCTTAGGAAAAACTTCGAAACTTCATTGGTGATAGCTACTACCACTGCTCAGCAATAAGGCAAAAATTTCAAGTTCAAAAATAAAAGAACTGCCAATTTTAAAAACACTTTGATGTAGATGGGCGGCTCTCAAATCCGTTAAAACGTTATAAAGTAACAGTTTGTAACGAGGATTTAGACACTGCCATAAATTAAATCATGAGTCGTTTTGAGGGTCTCTCAGCGTTTTGAACATGTCCACCTTGTTCTAATTGGGCCCCTTCCTCCCTCAAATGGGTTTTAAACGCACTCCAGCAGAGTTAATGTTTCGAACCTCTGTGCGGCTACCTGGTGAATTTTTTATTCTTTCACCAATTGAGGGTGTGGTGGTGAAGATTTTGTTGAAAAATTAAAAGCACATATGCAATCACTTCGGCTACAGCCACCTCGACATCATGGCAAACGCCCTACATTCATCTATCCGGAGCTTTTCACTTCAACGCATGTTTTTCTCCGCAGGGATATGTACGGCGACCTCTTCACCAGCCTTATGATGGATCTTGTTCTGAGTAGAAAAGAAAAGGTGTTTCATTATGACATCAATGAGAAGTCAACTCCTGTATCAGTTGACAGATGCAAACCTGCTTTTCTACTCATTAAGACCGCCATCCCGATCACGGATTCATTCTCAACATTCAGCAGACAACACCGCAGATTCAAGATAGCGAACTCTCACCTGCAGATGATACACCACTGGTTCAGTGTGATCCTGCTCCTGCTACGAGTGAGGAGATAACAGTTCCTGAATCTCCCCCAAGAGCTACCCACTGTGGTCGTCGAGTACACTTCCCTAGTCGGTATCGTTGACACTGGGAGGGGAGTGTGCAGCAGCCTTGCAACTTTAATTTAACTAACCTTAAATGCAATCAACAACCAGAATCTGTACAACTCAATTCAACTTTTTACCTATGCTTACCAGTCGCGACTCGGGAGTCATGTTTGCTGTTGGCGTGTTTAACATAACCTTGTTTCGTAAAGCTGTAACGGTTTACGGAGGTAGCGTTCGCTTTGCAACATAGAAATTTTTGCAAGCCGACTGTGTGACTCTTGAAAACCAGAATGCACCTTGGACGTAACCCTAAAGAGTAGAAGAATTAAATGGCGGATTGAAGAAAGAATTAATGTTGGGAATAAGGCATAAGCTTCATATATCACATTTCTACTATACAGGACAGGCCCGATCAAATGAGGGTCCTGTATCATGCAATGATTCCCGATTGGCATTGATGGAATTCCCCAGTTCAAGAGCTCTTGTGGAAAATAATGGCCCCTTCTCGGCAGCATGTTAAACATTATTCATTTAGTTTCATATTTTCCCGATAGGCTTGCATTTTAGTGATAAAAAACCTAACAGCTGTGTTTCTTTTTTGGAAGATTTTGTTGCAGAGGCATTGCTACTCTTCCATCAAGGTTCCAAATTCGACAACACACAGATTTTTGTTAAAATTAAAGGGTTTGTTTGTGATGCTCCTGTAGTTTTTTTTCTTTTCCAATGTCAAAAGTCATACAGGGTGTTTCTCTTGCACTAGATGTAAAATAGAAGACCACTACTTTGCTTACAAAGTAACTTTTCCAGCCTTTAGTTGTCCTCCGAGGACTAGTAAAGCATTTCTTATGGGTGAAGATGAGGATTATCATAAGGGTCATCATAAGACTCCATCAGTTAACATTCCTGGCTTGGACATTGTCCATTAAGTTCTGTTAGATAACATGTATCTGATCTGTCTGTGTGCTTCATGTATATTTCTTTATATTTGGGTATTAGGGCGTGTTCCTTTAAGGCTTCTATCTTTGGCACTTCAAAGGCTTTCAAATGATTTTGTTGCACTCAGACCATATGTTCCTACAGAGTTTTGTCGAAAGCCTCGTAGTTTTGACCAAATTAAGCGTTTTAAAGCCGCTGAGTTTTGCTAAATTTTATTATATAGCGGGCCAGTTCTTTGTATTCCTTACCTTAGTTCTGAGCCGCATTATGAACAGTTTTTATACTTGCATGTATCCCTCAGAATACTACTAAGTCCTCTCAGAAATATTTTTAAATGTTATGCTTAGGATCTTCTTCAATATTTTGTAGAAACAACCAAAGTTTTATATGGCTAAGGATATTTAACTCTTAACTTATTGCATATTAGCGATGATATCGATTATGAAAATTATTTAAATCACTTGATAATTGCAATGAATTTCCTTGCATAGCAAAAGCTAAAGAAACTTGCTAGAAATGGGAATAAAGTTTTGCCCCAAGTAATTAAACGTATCTCTTATCTGTGACAAACTAATTTCAATATTGTCACTTCTACTGTAGATTTTAAATTATGTGGATAACATGAATCTGGTCCTGTTTTCGGAGATTGCTAGAGCCCACAATACAGAGTAGCTCTGTTTCCTCATTTAAGATTTCTGTAAAGGCTCCTAATTACTCTTGTGGCACTTTTCAGGACAAATATTGGTGTACTACATAGCATTTTACCCTTCTTTAAATCGAATAAAAGTTATTGCTAAGCAATTTTCCTAGAGAAGTGAAATAAAATGCCTATCAGAAGAAGCGATTTTGAATTTACACTCTTTGAAATCAGAGTTGATTAACACATCTATGGCTGCTATCGAGGATGGAGTTGATTTCACTGTTGAAACAGATGCATCCCAGTTCGCTATTGCTGCGATTCTCAGTCAGTCAGGTAGACCTGTAGCTTTCTTTTCACGCACTCTAACTAAATTAGAACAGCGGCATTCCTTGATTGAAAAAGAAGCATATGCAATAGTAGAATATCAACATTGGCGCCACTATTTGATTGGGAGGCATTTTCAGATAATTACAGATCAGCGCTCAGTTTCCTTTATGTTTCATCAACAACACACTGCCGAAATTAAAAAGGAAAAGATATATATCTGGTTTAACATGGTAAATATGGCATAGTTGCGATATAGTCGCCAACACCACCAAGAGCCAAGCAAAAATGCAAGTTAGCGGAGAAAGTTTCCGACTTAGATGTTGATGAGAAGAAAAGGTCAAAAAACCCACCTTTAGGTTTGCTGATGAAATGGACTATAAGGAAGAGTCTGTGCGAAACGTGAAAAAAAAAAAAAAAACATAGTCAAAGTAAACAGAAGTCCCTAAAGCCACCAAACTTTTATGTGGGCGCCAAGGAAACAAGTAAAAAGTTCTATTTTACATCAGAAATTTGTAATACAGAAATTGACTTGCAAATAAATTTTCTTTTAATTTTGAAAGAGGAGACTAAATAGAGGAATATCAAAATATTCAGTCTGGTTTTTAGAAGCTACATCAAGGCATTTCCCAAGGCTCAATTTAAAGCCCTACCCTATTGACCATATTTACTGCAGGGATTATAAAATGTATTTCCCCTTGTCAAATAAGCATTTTTGCAAATGACATTGTTTTATGGTCCAGCGGTTCCGAGATTAACAAATTGGAATCAAATCTAAATATGTCTTTGGAGGCTGTTCGTGATTTCGCTAACTCCCACAAGTTAAATTTCAATGCTTCGAAGTTAGCAAGCTGTTTCTTTAGCACAAATCGTCCTCTCTACAACTTCTCTTCTGAAATCTACTGAAAAACCGGAGACTTGGTAGTAGTAAATATCCCGTTTACCTCGGTTTTATTCTTGACCCTGAAATAAACTGTAAAACACATAAAGAAAGTAGCAGATAAAGCTAGAAAAAGATTTCAGATCTTGAAATATATTTCAGGCAGAGACTAGGGAGCTCATGCTTCCACTCTTAGAAGAACGTACAACGCTCTCATTCGGCCTATTCTGCCCCAAGTATGGTAATCAGATTTTCCAAACTGCCTTTTAACTTCTCAAATTAAAAGATGTTAGAGGTAGTCCAATTCAGTGCAGCAAGAATAGTCACAGGGCTGAGGAACAGCTGCCCAGGTGTAGTGGCCCTCTACGAGGCTGACATCATTCCTCTTACTAATAGATTTATGATGAATTCTTTTAGATATTTTAACAAAGTGACAAGCCTTGATGATTACAACAAGACTTCTAGTTTTATCTTAAATTGGACGAGCAACCAACGCTTAAAAAGAGACACTCCACTTGCTTATGAGTGAAAGCATAGTTTTATAAATTCTAAAGGTTATTCCATCTTTAACTTTTAGTTGTCTTCCCCCTACGACATCTAGTGAACGTGTGAGTTTCAATGAGGAGTTGATGTCTTACGGAAATAAGCAAGTGCATCATCCGATCCATCTAAAACAGCTGTCTCTGGAGCTCATTAATAATATCCCCTCCGAGACCTTAGTTATCTACACCGATGGTAGGAAATTTGAGGACGGAAAAGCAGGAAGTGGAGTCTTTATCAACAACCCAACGGAAGAGATTAAATTTAGGTTCCGAAACCCTGACCACTGCTCCGTGTTTAGATCAGAAATTCGAGCAATTGGAAAAGCACTGGGGTAATATATAGATCCTAACAGACAGTAAAAGTGATTTACAATATTTAAAAAACTGGCCAAAAATCTATGATAAAACTGATCAGGCTATTCTCTTCTAAGAAAATCAATAGGCCTCCAGTGGATTTCTTCGCATGTTGGAGGCGATGAGACTGCAGATTTACTTGCAAGATCTGGATGTGATGTACCGGACACTAAATCTGCAGAAATCACACCTTTTGAGATTCAATCATTCAGCAAGGATAAATTACTTTCTACTTGGCACCTCCCGCCAGATAGCAACTGTTATGCTGCCATGCGCCCGGGCCTGTGTCTATCGTGCAGTGGCCCCAGACCTCTCCAGACATCCTTGGCGCACTTCAGAAGTGGTCATCTTAAATGCTTAAAATTCATCAACGGAGAAAAGAACTATCCACCTTGTTTTTCTTCTGTCCCTGCCAGTCCTGCTCACATTCTTAGCCGCATCGGAGCCTCTTGGAGGAACTTGATTGCTGAGCAGGAGGGGATTTACGACAAGCTTCTGCGGCATGATCTTTTGGACCTTGTGTAGGCTTTCCTACGCCAGGGGGATAAGCAACAACATATTTCATATTTGTAAGTAAGTTAAGTAAATATTTGAAATAATGTAGCAAATGATCTTAAAAAATAAAAACAGCATTGTATATTTTATATCCCCCTGATTCATATTTATGTAATTTAAATTTATACTATATCTAAGAACAAAAAAATGTCAGTTTTATATTAGTATTCATCAGGTCCTGAGGTATAGGAGGTTCTCCTGCTTTTTGGTTTTGTTTCTGTTGCTTTTTAGCGTAAAAGAGTTAAAGAAGGCTTAATGTAAATTTCGTTAAGCATAAAAATAAGAGAAAAATTGAAAAATGAAAATTAAAAAATAGGGTTTTGAGATAGTTGGAAATATTGGTCTTTCTTTTGGTTGGTGGAAAAAAATTGTTTGGCAAAAAGTGTGAAAAAAAATTAATTAATAAATAAATAAAAAGAAATATATTTTTTAAAAAGGGGGTGGGGGGGGGGAGGTTGTGAGCTGCGTTGATACATGCGTGCGTTGAGGAGTGTGGCGTGACATTAATCCAGCCAAACCGGCAAGAAGAAGAAACTACCTTTATGCTAATGAGCGAAGAAGTGAAGAGAGTTTTCCTTACCTGTTTACCTTTAAATGGAAGCTGAGAGGCTGCTGGAGTAGCTCCTATTTCTTGTGTTCCTATGATGTTATAGCCTTTTGTTATTACTAGATTTTAACCTTTTTTACCGGTGTTTAACCTTTGCTTCAACTAATAAATGTTTGTTTCAAAAATGGAGTCAGAGCACAATTGATTTACAGAGGAAACTTCTAAAGTTAACAGTGGTGACCTTTTCTAGAATGCGTGGTTGGCATTAGTTTTCAAGCTTGTGGCTATTGTTGTTGCAATTTTGTCTCCAGGTATGGGTTGTGAATTCCCCTTTTTTCAATGCATATTTTCAATTTTGTCTTAATATCCAGTTTTAGTGCATCTAATGTGTGTTGTATTCAGGCGTTAAACTTATACTTTTAGCGTATTGTTCAAATTGAAAGCTATTGTTTTTTTTGCTGACTGCCCGTAATGAGTGATTCATGAATTGCGTAGTTATTTTTATGACATATGTGCATTTTAAACCATGCGTTACCAAGTCATTTTTATGTTCGGTATACTTTTTTAATATTGTATTTAATTGCTTAATGATTTTTACTAGGAATTTTTTTTCTCACCTTTTATCGCGCAATTGTTCAGGCAAATTCAATTATTTATTTACATTTTATTAAATTGTCTTACTCAAATATGCAGTCGCAAAAGTGCAACGAAATCCTTGCAATGCAGTCTAAACTGCCCGCATTTTCTAAGCATAATACTAAATTGTTTTTCGTACAGCTAGATGCAACATTTATTCTTAACAAAATTGATGATGAAAAGACTAAATATAATTACTTGATTAGCATCCTCGACACAGATATTTTGTCTACTGTTAGTGACTTGATTCTTAAAATCCCGACTGAGAAACCTTTCACAACGTTAAAAGATAGGCTATTAAAAACTTTTGAGCACTCCATTGCACAAAATACTAAAGCCTTACTGCAGGAACTTACGTTAGGGGATCAGAAGCCAAGCGTCTTGCTTCGTAAAATGAAAGAGCTTGCTTCGGATCAAGTTTCAGACGATTTTTTGAAAAATCTTTGGCTTCAACGCTTGCCAACAAATATTCAAACTGTACTTGCTGTTAGCGGAGATGAGCTCGATAAATTAGCCTTACTTGCAGACAAGGTGTCTGAGTTAAGTGAACCTAGTTACAGTAATACTGATACAATTGCCGCCGTAACCGAGAGTAGCGAGTACAAAATTTTGCAATTACAGATTTTGGAACTTTCTAAAAAAATTGAGGAATTAACAATCGCTCAAAATTTCCGTAACCGTTCTCGCGCACCTTTTCGTGGTAGGTACCGGAGCAATTCGTTTAGGTATCGCAGCAATTCTAGAGGTCATAGGACACATAGGAATGGTATTTGTTTTTTTCACAATCGTTTCGGAGATCGTGCTCGTAAATGCGAACCACCTTGCTCATTTTTCACTTCGGGAAACGACGCCAAATCTTTGAAAAGTCTGGGCTGCATTTGAAAGGCCAAAAGGCATATATACAAATTCAAACAATCCAAAAGGGGTAGTGATTGCTGTTTTTGGTATATCACTGGGATTGACGGGTATATGATGAAAAGCCCTCACTATATCGATTTTTGAAAATATCTTTCTGCCGTGTAAATTTTGAGTAAAATCCTGCAAATACGGAACAGGATAGTTATCAGGGCGCGTAATTTTGTTCAAAGCTCTATAGTCGCCTGTTGGTCTCCAATCCCCTGAACCTTTAGGTACAAGGTGCAAGGGTGAGGCCCAATTCGATTTGGAAGGACGACAGATGCCCTGGTCTAACATATACTGGAATTCGCGTTTAGCAACGGCTAGCTGAGCCGGATGCAATCTCCTAGGTTTAGCAAAAACAGGCGGTCCAGTAGTTTCAATGTACGTGCTATGAGCAACCCTGTCATTGAAAAGGCGGGGACGCGTAAGGTTAGGAAATTCATCCAGAACTTTTTTGACAGATAATTCGTTTGATATAGTTTTGATTGAAGTAAATATACCCTGAACATATTGACCTTTTGTTGTTAAGTCCATGCGTCGACAGGTTTTTGATGGTCTACATGGTCTGTCTCATCCTGGCGTTAAAGGAAGCCTACATCTCATCAAGCAGCGTTTTTGCTGGCCATCTATGACAGCCGACATCACCAGATGGACACGATGTTGTATCCCTTGCCAGAGCAGTAAAGTTTCTCGCCATACAGTTAGCACTATTGGAGAATTTTCCCTTCCCAGGTCTCGTTTTGAGCATGTTCATCTGGATCTTGTTGGGCCCTTACCACTTTCAAAAGGATGCCAATACCTTTTGACGATGGTGGATAGATTCACGCGTTGGCCTGAAGCCTTACCAGTTCCTGACATCACTGCTGAAACCACTGCTTCAAAATTTTACTCTGAATGGATTTGCAGATTTGGTGTTCCTCTTCGTGTCACAACTGACCGCGGGCGCCAATTTGAATCACAGCTATTCAAGTCGCTGACGGAGATTATGGGATCCCACCACATACATACAACTGCATATCATCCTGCATCGAACGGACACGTCGAGTGGTTCCACAGAAGCCTCAAGGCAGCCATTCGTTGTCACGCTACCGAACGCTGGGTGGAAGTTCTTCCAACAATACTCCTTGGCCTGCGATCCTGCGTCAAGGAGGATCTCCAAGCAAGTGTTGCAGAGCTGCTATATGGTGCACCACTTCGCCTCCCTGGAGAATTTTTTTCGACGTCGAAAAGCTACATTGACCCAGTGTCCTTCGTAGGCAAGCTTCGGGACACTATGTCAACCCTACGTCCTACTCCAACTAACCTCCGTTCCGGAAAAAGTGTTTTCGTATATGATGCGCTAACGTCTTGCACTCATGTTTTTCTCCGCCAAAGTGCTAGTCATCGCAGTAGTCTTCAACCCTTTTACACAGGCCCACATAAAGTGCTAACTAGGGGCGAAAAAACTTTTGTAATTCAACATGGTGTCAACAAGATGACTGTCAACATAGACCGTCTCAAGCCGGCATTCTTCGATATAGTTCCTGATGCAATAGATCAACATCCTGTAGTTTTCTTCCCATCTCCTCCTGTCCATGAAGTGCAACCGTCTCGGTCCACAACTGATTTGCAACAACCACAGGCCAGAAGTACGTCAGATCAACATTGGTATACGACTAGGTCTGGTCGTCAGGTGCACTTTCCAGACCGTTACGGATCATAACGCGTTGTCACTGGGAGGGGAGTGATGTGGCGTGACATTAATCCAGCCAAACCGGCAAGAAGAAGAAACTATCTTTATGCTAATGAGCGAAGAAGTGAAGAGAGTTTTCCTTACCTGTTTACCTTTAAATGGACGCTGAGAGGCTGCTAGAGTAGCTCCTATTTCTTGTGTTCCTATGATGTTATAGCCTTTTGTTGTTAATTTGGTTAAAGGATCAATGAGGCATTTGTTTTTTAAGTCTATTAGTAAACCAAAATAAGCCAAAAAATCGGATCCAATTATGGGCCGTTTAACATCAGCAACAATGAATTCCCATTTAAAACTTCTGCGTAATTTTAAATGTTCAATTAATTTTTGGCCAAAAGTTGAAATTTTAGTATTGTTTGCTGCGAACAGGCAGAAGGATACCGGCTTATTTTTAGTGTAATTAGGAATAACCGATACATCAGCGCCAGAATCAATAAGATAATTTGTTTTGCTAGAAGGGTCATAAATACATAAGCGACTGTGCAAAGTAGGTCGTGTGCTATCA
Source organism: Octonoba sinensis (assembly GCA_038502835.1). Classification (NCBI taxonomy): domain Eukaryota; kingdom Metazoa; phylum Arthropoda; class Arachnida; order Araneae; family Uloboridae; genus Octonoba; species Octonoba sinensis. Next base: position 81,277,914 of record CM076605.1, on the reverse strand, counting down.
CAAGGAGAAAACCGGATATTAAGGATCTGATGCATTACACTCCAGGGTAAAACTTTCTGATTATTGGAATAAGCTCCTCGAAAACTTCTGAGTGATTAAAATTAACTTCTCTACGAAATAGGTATTCTAAAAGTCTATCTCCAATCTCTTCTTTCGGTATGCCTGTGGCTGTCAATTTCTTCTTCAGGGGTCGCCAAGAAGATTCGATTGTCTGGGTGTGGGCTCCGGTTGCAGGGTCCACAAAATTTCTTGAATGGTTGACAGTTTCGTGTTTGTAATTTCGGTTGCTCAGTACCATATAGGAAATAAAACAATCTGTGTGGATTTCGGTCCCTCTTTCAACATGTTTCTCTATTAGAGGAATTAAATTATCCCGGCTTCTGGGTCCTGTTCCGCTCAAATCTTCACAGACCTCCAATCGGAAACCTTTGTGTCCCGGTCAATCATGCCGAGCACCCAGCAACCTTTTTTATATTTCCCCACATGATACTTCCTCCTTCCGATAAGGGTCTCATCGATCTCTACTACGTGACCGCGCCCTCCGATCTGCCCAGACTGTTGTTGTCTTTCCAGAATTTCTTCGGAAATTATCTCTCTGCAGTAGGAATACCAGTCGGCCACTGTCGCACTGGAGACTTTGTTGCGTTCACCAACTTTCGAATTTTCAATAGTGAATTCGTAGGAAAAGTCCTTGCAGAAATAATAAGTTAATGCCATGACTTTTCTCATAGAAATCTTCGTATTTTCGAACCATGTGTTTTTGGCCCTCGAAAAGCTGTAATCTTTCCCAGTTGCATGACGCTTTCGGCAACGAAATAGGCCGAGGCCATGTCGAGAGGTGTCGAGACGCATATCGTGGCCTTCAGGACAACCAACGCATCGTCGTCGGTAATAACCGATTTTCCTCGCACCAGCGTACACATGTATCATCATCAGCAACAACTTTATGCATGAAGTCGAATAGATCCATTAGAAAAAAAATAGTTTGGAAAAGTGAAAGAGGGGAAATAAAATGTATGAAGCGGTAAAGAAAATTCAGGTAAAGCTAACGATGTGGAACTGAAAACAGATACTTTAACTCACGAAATCGCCCTGCTTATATACTCAGCAATGACTTTGTTAGTTCCTGAAACGAAATGCTATTTGCTGGTGAACCACAATAAAGCGTCACAGTATTCGGCAAGGTTTTGTGGGAGGAGATAGCAATGTATGGATAACGACAATAATTGGCGGACATAGCTGTCCTGCTGTCACCTCCCTCCCCTAACTCCTCCCACTTTCCGCACCGTAAAGGTTTGGTTTCGGTCGGGTAACGTGAGAAAATAGAAAAATTGATTAACTCTTTTACATTTATTTTTATGAACTTTCGTTTCAACCTTCAAATTTTAATAGCAAACAAATGCGGCACTCATGGGACTTCAAAGTAAAATTGCGCTTAAAAGTGAAAACTTCTGTAACAACATCGAATTTTTAGACATTTTTAAACATAGTTTTAACATTTAATAACATAGTTTAAACATTTTTAAACATAGTTTTTGAAGCCGGTGTAATCGATTACAAATGGAAATGTCCCAGAGTTTGTAATAGTTTCAAGGCAAAGTAACACATGACGTAATGACAATTACCCCATAAGAGACTGTCATAATTTTCAAAATTTCGGGCTTATGTATAAAAGTCGTACCGATGTTGCTTAAATTGTCATGAAATATTGAAATATAATATTCAAATAAGATGAAGGAAAGAAATTCAAAGCAGCTGCAACACAGGTATTGCGAAAAGATAAACAACGGAGGGGGGGGGGGGCGATCAAAAAAGGAATGAAATAGATATCAATTAGTCTGAAAAAGGAATTATAAACCAGAAAAAATGATTTGGGTATACTATGTGTGAATATGATAAAAAGTTGTGGTTAGCTGAAGTAATTTCAACAGAAAAAAAAATTTGACTCTTATTTTTGTTACACCCTTCAAGAAAATCATTGGGGGATTCTCCAAAAACCTAACAATGTCATGTCCAAGCAAAATATCATAAGAATGGCTTGACATAGGTAGTTGTCATTTTTTGTAAATTTTAAAACACAATTTTTCCTATGTATTCCCCTGCATATAAAAAAGATTACTCATTTACTATTTCCTATCAAAATTTTTAAATCAGCGGAAAGTCACTCTCCCGGCCTGTCGGAATCTTTTTCTCAAACTTTATTTATTTAGTTAAGAATTTCACATCAGCATTTAACAAATTAAATTAATAATAGTACACCATATATACTTAAAGGTATAGAATAATATTTTTCTACTGTATTTAAGCATTTAACTTATCAAGGTATATCATTTTAAACTTTGTCCCAAGGTTTTCAGGTCACTCTCCTAGCCTAGGGAAGTTTTCAATAATTTTAGGGAAAATTGAGGAATTTTTAGCCTGATACATGGCACAACACTATTTATTGCCATCATTCTGTTGGATTCATAGAATACTTTGAAAATCTGATTCACCTGGTGTTTCTATCATAGTTTTGAAGTTTCAAATGTAATTTTTTTGGTGTCATTCTCCTGTACAACATTCAGGGTTCCCACTGAATTTTTACCACTTGGAATAAGGCCTTTTTATGGCTATTTCCTCCATTTTTTCCACCTCTTTTTAAATAAATTGAACACACACAGGATAAATTTTAGGTAGATCGTTCTGGCACAAAACTTTTTTGGCTGTGCCACACTGAAAAAAAAAAAACGGAAAAGAAAACAGCAAAAAGTAGCGTAAATAATTAACAGCAACTACTGTAAACGGTGATTACAGTGCATTTTGCCGTGATTTGAAGAGAATACACAGCGCCACCTTCTGGGGAGCGTAGCCTACTACGAGTGTCGTTATTATTTTTATCGTCTAATGCCGCCATTTTGGACTGAAAGTAAGTTTGTTTCTTCTTGTTATTTATTTTCATATTGTTTCATTATGTTGTGGTTTATGTTTTATACATTATTTACTTAAAATTTTATGTATAATTCATCATTATTTCTTATGATTTTGTTGTTCTTCGAATCCCCTAGTCTGAAATGTATGACAGTAACCCTCTGTCTCTATCTATTATAATTTAACTAGAATGGCGGTATATGTGTTTACTCACTGTATCATGTGAGTAAACACTGTATCATATAATCGAGTCAGCAATTAATGTATTCTGTATCAACCATATTTTATTGCTAATTTTTTAATATGGCAATTGTATTTGTTCTTTAGGTGCATAAATCACGTGCTATACTTTTAGAAAAATTCTTCTAGATTTTATTTTCATTTAAACTAAATCGAGTTCGTTTATAAAACTAACGGACTGCAAGAATTCTGTTCTCTATATCAAGATTTCTTTTATAAGGGAATGGGATTACATATCGCATTGCTAGTCTAACATTTTTTTTGTTTTGTTTTGTAATCGGATTTTGTCCTAACGGGATTCAAATGTATTTTAGTAACATTAAATATATCATTAATTTTGATCTATTATTTTTAATAAAGTTGCATCGAATATTAATTTTTTGCAAGTATTTAAATGCCAGCTGAAACGAAGAATGCGTTGTGTTTACGTTTCAGTTATTTGAAATAAATCTGTTATCTGAATATATTATATTTCTACAAATTTAAGTTAACAATTAATATAATAGAAACTTTAAGTGTTTGAAATTTATGATCTACTTTCTGAATATTCTTTGACATTATAATGTTGATGAATCAAATTCTTTCTTTCTTTAATTCATTCTAATTTAGAGAGAACGTTCATTTTTATTATTCAAGTAATTTATTATCCTTGTTTATCTCTATATATCTTTATCTGCTTTCCAAATGCAATTTAAACTTACTTCCCATCCATTAATTTTACTTATTACAAAATTTATAGTTATTCTAGAAGTAAATAAGAGTCATAAGATCATAAAACCTTATTACTTTCAGATGTATCAATGCATGCACTGCAATTGTTATTCTTCATCTCTGCGTGGCTATGTCTTCCATTTTTCAAATCATCGTAATCTGTATAATATAAAATTTCCATGTGCGATATCTGGCTGTGATCGCACATTTAAAAATTATAATAGTTTTAAATGCCATATCTTCCGTGGACACCAAACAATTCCTCAACCAGAAAAAAAGTTATTTTGGACTTGTAAATATTGTGAGCATAATTGTTCTACTTTTGCTATGGTTATTAAGCATTTAAACATCCACATATCAGCTAATTTAATCATTGATTGCCCTTTCCCTGATTGTAATTTTACATTTACAAAACGTTCCACTTTCAGTTGCCACATACATCGTAATCATAAACATACATTGGACATGGTACGTTCTCGAAGCTCAGATCTGTTCATCGCTGGTGATACTGGTATCAGATCAGACGGTGCAGAAATGAGTATTTCTTCAGAAAGATACATGAAAGACGAAAACATTTTCAATGATTTTGATTCTGTTTCAAATAGCTTTGTAGATAAAAGCTTATTTGAAAAAGATCTTGCCCTGTTTTATTTAAAATTACAATCCGAATTTTTTGTGCCATCATCAACAATTCAATTTATTGCTTCAGAATTTCAAGAACTCCAGAAATTTGGATTCGACCACACTACTGCAGAATTGAAAAAGAAGCTTTCTAGTTTATCAATACCGCAGAATCTAATTACAGATATACTTGATGCTGTACAACAGGCTGACTTGTTTTCATTTTATAATTCAACATCTTTAAGAACAGATCATAATCGTCTTTCATATTTTAAAAAAAACTTTAAATACATTGCTCCGATTTCAGTATTTCTGGGAAAATCTAAGCGCAAGACATTCAGTTACATGCAGTATGTTCCTATAAAGGATAGCCTTAAAAATTTGATTCCATATTGTACTATGATAGATAAAGAGTCTGTTTGTGATGCAAATAATTATGAGCTATATGATTTTTATAACGGAAAATTGTATAAAAGTAATGAATTCTTTCAAACAAATAGAGAAGCTATAAAAATTTTGTTATATCAAGATTCATTCGAAGTTGTTAATCCTTTAGGCTCAGCAAAAAAGAAGCATAAAGTTTTGGGCGTGTATTTCACTTTGGGAAATCTTGACCCAAGTTTTCGTTTGCAGATTGATAATATTCAATTGGTACTATTATGTAAAGAGAGTGACTTAAGGTATTTTGGTCAGGACAAGATCTTTTCTCCGCTTATTGATGATTTAAAAGATATTGAGTCAAATGGGATTTCTGTAACTAATGGGGAAAACTCACATTGTATGAAAGGAACAGTTTTCTCTGTAATTGGAGACAATTTAGGATCCCACGGAATAGGTGGATTTGTAGAGAGCTTTAGATCTAATTACTTTTGCCGTTATTGTCTGATAACATACAATGAATTTCAAGAAAATCCGCTTAAAATAGGTCAGTTACTTACACCAGATAATTATGATGCTACCTGTTCTACTGGTCAAACTGGTGTAAAATTCAACTCAGTTTTAAACACTTTAGAATATTACCATGTATGTTTACCTGGTTTACCACCTTGCTTGGCTCATGATCTCTTTGAAGGAGTAGTCTCCTATGATTTAGCAATGTACATAGAATACTTTGTTAAAGTTCAAAAAGTTCTAAGTTACGAAGAACTCAATTACTTAATTTTTCATTTTAAATATCAAGGAAGTGATGCCCGAAGTAAACCAAATGAAATAAGTTCAAGTGAAAGGTTAGGCGGTAAAGCTGCTCAAAATTGGTGCTTATTGAGGTTACTACCCCTAATTCTAAAACCTTTTATTGATAAATTAGATGAGGATGTGTGGTTCCTTTTTTTGAGCTTAAGGGACATTGTGGAAACTATTTGTGCACCAAAGTTAAATATCAAGCAGATTGCATGCTTGAAAGGATCAGTGGAAGATTATTTAGATCACCGTCGTATTTTTTTCCCAGAGAATAACTTTAAACCAAAACATCATTATCTATTACATTATGCGGATTTAACCGTATTATTTGGCCCTTTGATAAGAATGTGTACCTTGAGATTTGAGAGCAAACATAGTTTTTTTAAAAGATGTACTCGTACAGCACAAAATTTTAAAAATTTGTGTTACACTATGGCTAATCGACACCAATTTCGACAGGCATATATTAATACTGGCAACAGGCTTAATGATTATATTGATGCTGATACTGGTTCAGCTTATAATGAAAACAGGTTCAGCTTGGAAATTCAAGAAGCTGTAAAAGAATGGTGTTTTACTAGTGTGAATACTTATACTTACAATAATGTGAAAATAAAGGGGACTTATTACAAAAATGGGCAATATGTTATTTTTAAAAAAATAGATAACGGTCTGAAGTTTGGTAAACTTTTGATGATTTTTGTAAAAGAAAGAAAGTTCATAGTTTTTGCAATTTCTTTAATTGATGCTAAATTGTGTTCAACCACAGGTTCTTACATTCTCGATGAAAAAAGTGAAGCAGTTGTATCATGTGTTAAATTTTATGATTTATTGGATTACAATCCATTATCATCTTATACTATATTGCAGAATACTTACATTCCTTTGCACCATGCCTTTTGTGATTCTAATTGTTCTTAACTTTGCATGGGAACAGGATTTAAGCTTCAATTTGTTTTTTTGCAAAATGCAAAAATAATTTCGGCCACTTTCGCAAAAAAGCAAAATAAAAATTTCATTCTTTTATGGCGAATATTTCCTTTACCTAAGCGCTTCAAAAATAAATAAATTTAATCATTTGTTTATAAGTATTGTTTTGTTATTTGAATTTTTATTATTACTTTTGAAGTTGCTTTTAAAATTTGGTTACCATTTAGTTCTATATTAAAATTAACACTTTAACTTTAACTAAAAAGTATTTTCCTAATTTTAGTTTTTTTGCTAAAAGCATTTTTTTTCTAGCTTAAACTCTGCATGGAAATAAGAGAATTATAAAAGAATACGTAATAGTACAATTTAAATGACTGGAGAAAAATTCAGTACATATATAAAACTGTTTCTCAAAATTTTAGTGCATTGATTAATATTTATTTAAATTTGCATTCAGCTCAAAACTAGGTAAACCAAATTAACTGTTGTGGTTATTAGTATGGGCAAATTTTTAGTTTTTATCCTTGACAAATGCAACAAAAAGGACTGCAGTGGACATTTTAATTTAAATTCTAAGGGAATTGAACATGCAAAATAATAAAATTAACCAAACCCTATTGCTTTTGAATATAGTTTTCAATGGAAGTAAGACTAAGCTTGATTCAGTTTGAATTGTTCCTCTATCCCCGCAAAATAACTAATTACAAGATAACCATTTTTAAATGGAATAATTATGCTCAGTTTAGTCATTAGTATGAATATTATCTTTTTTTTTAACTTCAAAAATGGATTAAGTTTATTTTTTTTTTAAATATAACATAGTATATAGGGCACAATGGCATTTAAAGAAGTCCTAAAAGCACAGCTATTAGAAAGGCTGCCAGCTGAAAAAGCAGAAGAGGTGTGCGATTTTCTCATTGATGAGCATGGTGTGGAAAATGTTGAAGATTTGACATTGATAACAGATGAAGATTTAAAGCCTATTTTAAAGACAGTTCAGCGACGTAAATTGCTTCTTACATGGAAATGTCAAAGTAATTTTTTGTTTCACCTGATAATTTCATTTCCTCAGATTTTTTTATTTATTGCAATGAGTAACTAAATGAAGGAGACTTGATTGTAGTACATTCTTGTTTGGCCTGTGTATGTAACCTATAATGCTTTCTGTTCATTAATAATAGGAAAATTATAGTAATAAAATTTGCCAGGTGAATTTGACATTATCAACCAGTAAAGAAAGAGAGAGAGGGAGGCATTGTCCATCATGACCCCCCCCCCCCCTTCCTTTAAGCTGTAGACAACTCTTATTAAAGGTTGCCGACCACTGGTTTAAACGAATATAACTGCTTGAAACAATCCATTAATGGCATTCAGTGCTTTTAGGAGTTTAGAATTAAAATTGAAGACCTCATTTCCCCTCAATTATAAATGTATAAGAATTATTCAAATTTTATCTCCCCATCCCCCTCTTAAAAACAGAAAAAGAATTATTAAATATAGCCTTTTTATGCATTAAGCCTTTGATTAAATTTAAATTGTGCTATTCTCAAGGGAAAGTGCACATCAATATTATGATTAATTACATTTCATTTTTAGAAATCTAGTTTAAAATATTGATAAATCGCAACAGTCAACTGAATTCCATATTTTCAAATTATCATTTCCCCAAATGTAGTAACACCTCGCATATAAAATTTTCTATATGATTTTTTTAAACCCCTTTATTCCAGGTGCATTATGAACATCAACCCGATCAGAGGAAAAACGTCAAAGATGGAATAATACCGCATATTTTATCTTTGTTAAATAACATGTCCAATTATGAGTGGTTGTAACAATTTCTATAATTTTTATGACATTAAATAAACTTTTATTAAAAGTTTCATGGTTTTTTATCTGAATTATATTTTAGATTACTCAGTGATTTCTCAAAACTTTTTTGACAGATACTTTATTTATAGTGAACAATTCTTAAAAGGATGGGAAATGTATCTTATTTAAGGAATTACTTAAATAAAATATATTTTCTATAATAATATAAACTTTGGAACCTTTTTTTTTCTTATCCACTATTAAAAATAGGTTAGATTTGTGAAAAATCTATTTTGTAGTTGTTTTAATACTCAAAATTAGGGATGAACCGAGTACCATATTTGGCTAAATATTCGGTTAAAATATCATAACTATAAAATTCATATTTTATGAAAATTTATAATAGGAAATGTTAGCTATCTTGTGTCTTTTGTGTAAATGCACTTCCATTTGACGTCCATTTTATTTTTTATATTTTTTTTGCATTCATTATTAATTCAAAATAAATAAAAAATCGGCAGCTAGCAGCATTGATAGTGAACGTTTATTTTCAGAAGCAGGGAATATTTATGAATCAAAACGTAATAGCCTGCAACCTGAAAATGCAGAACGTTTAATGTTCCTTCACCTTAATTTACCTTTATTAAACTTTGATTATAATAATTAATTTAGTTTTATTAAACAATACTTCATATGGTGTAAAATCTCAAAAATAAAATACTGCATTTGCAAAATTTAGTATATGTTCTGTTTCCTTTATATATTAATATCAATCACCTCTTTAAATATTTGTGAAATAATTTCTTTTGCATAAAAATTACTTTGTGATATATGGCTAAGTAACAATTTGAATTAATTTTGTACTATGATACCTATACAATAACTTTCATTCATTTTTTAAAAAAAAGGTATATGTTTGTATACCAATTATTGAATATTTAAATTCGTTTACTATTCAGTTGCCGAATATTAAAGTATTCGGTCGAATCGAATATTCGGTCGGTCCGCTGAATAGGCAGTATACCGAATACCAACCGAATATTTGGTGCATCACTAGTCTAAATGTATGACACAAAAATTTATTTACATATATAAATTTACATGCATTTTGGGTTAAAAAAGTTTGCTAAAAGATGGTTTTTAAGACAACGTCATGACAGGAACAGAAACTTTGAGAATAGTTCTTTAGAATAAAAGATTTCTATTAATATTTCAAAGGAAAATTATGTTGTTTTACATCCAAATATACGAACAGTATGCATTTTTAAAATTAAAATTCTAAAGAATTGCTGTTTGATGTATAGATCCTTGAAAAAAGGTCTCAGTATTACAAAAAAAAGTTTTGTTTATGTTGACTTCTTAAGAACTTGACCAATTCAATCTATATACAGGGTGATTCAAAACTTGAGGAACAAACCTAAAGGAGAGGAGACGACTAAGAATCATATAGCAATACAAAGTACCCATGTGGAACTTCTAATGAGATAAGGGTTGTTAGGGGCTGTTGCATAAAGACAGGCTACAGGCACCCGCAGGGTGAATTCATTGTATTTGCAAATCTGCATTTAAAAAACCATAAAGACAAAACCTGACTTTCCTAATAATGAGAGATAACTTAAATTAAGGTATGGGTTATGAAATACGTACAAAATGGAAATTATTGGTAATTCTTTTACTTTTTATTGATATTAATTTAAATGTTTAGCCAAAAATACCCTAAAATTTCATATGTACTGTAAAATTTATGGCGCTGCTGGTTACAAAAAAAAAAAAAAACATGCTGTAAAATTAACAGCAAAATATACTGTAAAATTTACGGTGCTGCTGTTTACATTAAAAACAAAATTGCTGTAAAAATAACAGTAAAATATACTGTAAAATTTACGGCACTGCTGTTTACATAAAAAACAGCATTGCTGTAAAAATTAACGGCGCTGCTGTTTACATAAAAAACAGCATTGCTGTAAAATTGACAGCACAAAATACTGGCACCCATGTTGCCAGTATATTTTGCTGTAAATTTAGTGTTTTTTTTTTACAGTGCAGTATCAAGATGCTTTATACTTTCCTTAATTCGTACGACATATATTGTGAAAATTTGAGAGCGGGCAATTTTTTTAGTTTAAAAAACTAAACTACTGGCAAAGTTAGAAAGAAAGAAAAAGCAGTGCATACGTCTGGGAGACTAAATGATAAAACATTGTTCTCGATCAACTTCAGCTATATTTGTCAAGTGTCTCTCATTTTTTTTCACTTGTCAAAATGTCTCGCTAATTAATAATTTATGATGTAATTGAGATTGATACATCGTTTTGGTACTTTTCGCAAAATGTAGTTGCTCTTTATCAGTGTACTCTGTTAATGCTTTGGGACTTAAAAAATTGAACATACTGTTAATTGAAAAATTAATTGATCAAACCTTTGACGAATTTGGTTGACCATTATATCAATAGCAGCATAGAAAGCTTGAACTTCGAAGCAGTAATATGGGTCCCTAAACTGAGAATATTCTCCTAGTTTATTGAAAAAACATTTAACTTTCATCTTTTTTTTAGAGGGTAATGAAGTTTCGGTTTTGCACATCTCTGCAAGCTCTTTTGCTTCATTCACTAAGCTATCAAAGTCTAATACGAAATGCTTGAAGAAAAGTTATGTTCTTTTCTGGAAGGCAACAACTGGCTTCATCCAACGATACTCCAGGATTTTGAATTGTTTTTGAAGTTAAACTAATATTTTCTAGTATTTTGGCTTTGAAATACTAGCATCAAAATGAATTTGAAGGAAGACATTTGTTTTTGCAAGCCAGTTGCTTTTGCTATTTCTATGCCTTTAGTTGATGTTATAATGATACACGAAAGGCAATTTAACCAAGCTGCGCAAGTTAAATTTCATTGCTATTAAGCAGTCATATCTAGAATCACGCGTTACATTGAAATACACACAAACATGTAGTCTATTCTCTCTGCGTGGAAAAATAGACTGCATCAGTGTATTTGCTGCAATAAGGCCGCCATCTTGCTGAAGAAGTATTCAAAACTTAGTGTAAAAAATGGAATTATATACAGATCAAAATAAAAAAAGTTTTAGTTCTCAAACTGTATTAGTTTTTTTAATAACTCTTCAAAACCGGATCATTACTTTTGCCCCACCAGGTACGTACTTTCATTTTCACGCTATGTAATCTTTTTTTTTTTTTTTTTTGCTCTATTTATTATTAATTATAAGCACTAAAAAATATTTTCATTTTAAATGTTTTCTTTAAATTTTACTTATAATGGAAAAGCTTATCACAAAAGAAAAACAGCTTTTGTGAACATTTTTTACTAAATATACAATTAATTGATAAACATAAAGCTTCAAGATAACCCATAGACGACATGCCGTTGCAAAAAAAAAAAAGAAAAAAAAGAAAAAACGAGTATAACTGAGAAGATTTGCAAAAATTTAGTTATTGGGTGAGATTAGTTTAGTTGGGAATCAAATTGGTCGATTTTTTCCCATCAATTTTAGCAATTGCTGTGAGTTACATTTAAGATTCAAACATAGTACAATATGATGCATTTTTATTCACATGATTCAAGCAAATGCTAAAAAATTGGGCCTTTGATCATATTTTAGGGTTTTATCTACTAAATAGGGCCTTTTAGAGGTGCCCCTATAAACCAATCTCAAAAATAGGGCCTTTATAGGACCTTTTTAGGGCCCCCTGGATAAAGTAACACTTATTAGTGTAAAAATGGTAACTGCGATAATCATGCACTGACTTTAAATCATGTTCAAAAATCGCATTGTTGTTAAGGTAAATTAGCTTTCATGAGACGCGATTTACCCTAAGTTTGTCGCATTTAAGACGTTTTTGACCAGATTTATGGCACATCGCCAAGAAAGAAAATAAAAATTCATTCCACGTGTCTTTTTTGTGCAAAACTAAAGGTGTATCGATGGAATTAAGTGTTATATATAATTATAGAAACATTTCTATCACTGTCGCATGTAAGGTAGCTAAAACTAAAACGCGAGACTCCTTCTAATTAACCTTAACATTTTTTTCAAATAGATCACCCGTTTTCTCCTTCCCTTTTCTTTTTCATTCAACACAAAAAGAAAAAAAAAACAGATCGCTAATTCACGCTTTTGTGTCGCATTTAGAGAATTGGGGGCGCATCAAAATGATTGATATTTATTACAATAGTTATTTTCTTAACGAAAAACGCTTTAAGTGCAATGAAAGATTTCGCATTTAGTTCCCGAAGTTCAAAACTTTAAATACATTAAACTTATGAACACTTTTTGCGGTAATATTTACGGTAAGCGAACTTTGTCGCATTTAAGGGTTGCCGCGTGTTGACTAAATGATCTTATTTGAAGAATGATTTCTTTTTTATATATTCACTTTTTATACAAAATTTTGAATTATTATGTAAAAACATTCCGTGACAGACAAGTTCAATTTTCGATTACGGAAGTTTTTACCGAATAATTTAAATATTTTTTTCTTAGATTTCAAAAACACCACACTATGAAGATGTCTAAGCACACCAAAATTACGCTTGCACTTAGTTTTTAATTTAAATTGAAAACCACCACCCTTATATTTGATGTTTAAATACTTGTGGTTTGTATTTTCGTACTGAATTTTTTTTAATGCCAGGAGTATGATTGTGCTCGTAGAGCATTTTTTCGATGCTATTTTTGTTGTTTAACGTAATTCTGGTAGGGCTGTTTCGCAAGTGGGGCCACCTCCTGCGGTTTTGATTGACCTATTCATTTACTTTCAAAATTTTTGAATATATTAATTATTTTCTTTGGTAGGGAAGCCTTGTACGTTTCTTTTTTTCCATGTGCCAACTAGAATGGATTAATTATATTCTTTATTGTTGTATAGTGGGACATACAATTCAACATGGTAAGCATTTTTATTACTTCTCATGAGTGTTACCACTTTATTTCATAATATGTTTTGCAATATAAAAACAAGCAATTAAGCAACAGTGTATTTTTTGTAGATTATTCAATAGCCCCAACTAAATTTTTAAGAATACGATCAGAATTTATTCTACCGAAAGCATTACTAGACTATCTTTTTCTGACGGCGACCTGTCCCGAAGGCAGTGTCTGTTGCCGGGTCCTACCGCTCAACCTTCCTATTGTAATTTAATTCCTGTTTATGGCCTAAGTTGTAAAAGGCTTCCCCGACAGTTAGATTGCTTGTCTCTATCTTTTTCGCTGGTATTCTTTCGGTTGTGTTTACATTTTATTTTAAAAGAGCAATACAAGAAAAGATTAGCTTTCTTTTACGAATCACATACAATACTCTCGCAATAGTGGAACAGCATTCTGCAATTGTGAAGTCAAGAATTACTTCGGTCGTTAGCAAAGGAGGGAGTTAACATTGATTGATACAACTTCACTGAAAAGGAAAGCTCTCCCACGAAGTTGTCCAGCGCAAATCCCCTTTTCTATGTAATACACCCCTTCAAAACACTGCAGGCGCCTGAAACCTGACTGCAAAAAGGGTGAAATTGGATCATCGTCTCGACAGTTACGATTTATTTCTCTACGTTTTGTTTCGCGGGAGAATAGATTTTGATGTTTTGAACAGTAGTTGTCTTTTATTTATTTCCTTTTTTTTTTAAAGTTCCGTGTATAGCCCGCATCGTTATATTGCCCGCACAGGGGCGGACTGGCCCATCGGGACATGTCCCGGTGCGCCCTTTCATCCACAAAAAAAATCTTTGCGACATTTTTCACCGACTAATTTACAGTAAAAGAAATAAAACAAAATAATCTGCTCTTAATCCGTGACGACAAAACTTGATTTAAAAGAAAGGGAACCAATTTTCATGATATCACAAAAAAAATTTCATTTAAATGTACAAAATAGCTTTCACAACATTGCAAGTTTTTGCTTCTTATTGTAAAATACTAATTGCTTTAAAATCATAAAATACAGACAATATAATGATAAATAAGATTATTTTTACAAGAAATAAGTTCGTAATTTAATGTTTATAAAGTTAAAAGAACAGCAACATAAAATTGAGGAAGAAAAGAAGTCACTGAATCGTGATTTTTTAAAGTATCAAAAAATAATGCAGGCTAATTTCCTATTTACAACGTGTGACATACAAAATGACAAAAAGTAACTTATTTTTAAAATATAACTATCTTAAATAAAAATTTGTGTGAGTCAATACCTTTTTTTTTTCCTTGAGTCTGTTTTAAAATGCTTTTGCAATTTAAAAAAAAATGGCATGTTTAGCTCTTCATTTCAAAAATTTGCGGGGAAGAGTTCTGCCTCAGATTCTCATTCCCGTTTTGAACTTCATACGAAGAAATTTTTTTTTCAAACTTCAGTTTCAAAAAAATTGCAGGAAATAGCCCCCCCCCCCCCCCCCCGCCTCATCTAGGAAAATTAGCCTCAATTTGAGTTTCCCCAGATCCCTACGCTCTTAAGCAGGGAAAGGAAATTTAGTAGATAAGCATTGCTATATAACCAAATCAGTTTATATAAAACGTGCAACTAATTAAATACTATACACACATCTTATTAAATACTAGCTGACACCCCGCTGAATGCTTGCGGTAAAACTTACCTAAGGTATTTTAAGACTGTTTCAAATGTTCAACATAAAAAAATATTATATAAAATCCGCCAATCTGCAGCCAAGGACAAAATATCGAGAAATTATCCACAATACAGGAAATAACAAAGATAGGAAGGTTACGGAAATGTCTTTAAAATTTTTATCCTTTTTGAAAGTGCCCTCCAAAAAGAAAAAAAAAAACGGTTTTTACAATTTTTGCTGGAAAAATGATTATTTCCTTTTTTTAACTATTTATTTATACATTTTTTCGCAAAGGCGCCCCCAAGGCGCTGGCGCCCTTGTACTTCGCACACTTTGCACACTTATGGGGCCGGCCCTGATTGTTCTTGTTCGAAGCACTGCTAGTTCTAAACATTTACAGCCTAATAATACTCATAATAAGTCAGTTTATAAATGAATCATTGATACTTGAAAATTCTTGTATTAAAAAGTACTTCTAAAAATTTTTCAATACTTAACACACCATTGTAAAGAGACTGTATTGAAGTAATTTCAATCTCTATTGCATTTAAGCTCAGTTGTGTTAGTTCCGGTTTTGTAAAAAGTAAATTTAAAAGTTATTTTTTTTAAAACTAATACAGTATTAGTGAAACAGTACTGGTGAAACCAGTTGAAGTGTAACTGACATCTGTATCGTGGAGTGGCTTAATTTCTAACGAAAAAAGTGCGAGCACTGTAGTATTCAAAATTTGTTTTCTTGCGTAAATAGCTTGAATTCCCTCTAATAGTTAAAAATTGAAAATAAATATGGAAACTGAGCTCCTGTGAATTCCTATGCAAGTCAATCCCTGGTCTACCACATAAATTAACCTAAACTAATTTTAGAACATCGGTGCATATTAAGCCTAATACCTATGACCACTTTACCCCATCTTACTTAAACTACTGTAAAATAATATATAAACTAAATCTAGCTTTGCGGGTGGTGAGGAAGTATTTTTGAGATCTGTGTACAACTACCTGCACCGTCCCTTTGCTGCAATTTCTTTTTTAAAAAAATGCCAGAGAGAAGATAAAAAAAAAAAAAAACTGTTTCAATTTCAAAGTGTTGTATAAACAAGCAAATCGAGTGTTTTCGCCACTTATATAGTGGCTATTAATATAATTTTGTATGTAAAATTTAATTTTTAATTATTAAAAGCTAAAACAAAAAGTTTAAACCAATTCCTTTATTTGTTTCAAAGCTATAGCTTTTTATTTGCCGTATGTCCACTTTACCCCATTGACCACTTTACCCCACCTGACCCTATCGCAATGAGAAGTTTTAAAAGATGTAAACTTTAATATTTCTGTAAATTAAGATCTCAATCTTTACTTACTAGTCGATCTTTAGTTACAAAACTAGTTTACTGTTATGTAATTTGTTATTCTGCACACGATTAATTTACCCTTGCCGTTCGGGCTTAAAAGTAAAGAGGTTTTCGGCAACGACTCAGTACAAAGTTAACGGAAATCCGATCCCGTACAAGCCAAGTTCTCACATTAATTAGACACGTTGTATATTAAAATAACTGTATGGAAATTTTTACATAGACGCAGTTTACAAACACCTATGTAAGGGCACCGTTTTCATGAAACTAGCGTTTATAATTAATTTTCCAAATTTCGAACACACCTCCAGCATGTAATACGTCGCCCACGACGAGCAAGAGAAAATTAAAACTCATTTAATTGACATTAAATTTACTAATCGTCCGGGAGTTACAAAACTAGTTTAATGTTATGGAGTTTTTACCTCTCACCCATAGCCTCATCTCCATACACAAAGGGGGGGGGGGGGATTTCTTTGTAACCCAGAGATACATGTCTGCATTTATTTTATGTATTTCAACATTATAACACATATATCATAACATTAATATATTCAAATTTGTTGCTCTATTCTTATAGTTTATTAATTTTGTTTTTGAGAATTTTGTGACAATTGCTGAAAGTTTTGAGGATACAGTATTTAATAAATCTTTTTAAAAGATTAAGTTTTGCAGACAAGAATTTAAATTAACCCAAGGACACAGCAAAGGCGCTCCATTAAGTAGAAATATTATTCTAATTGTACTATAGAATATTCCGCAGAATTGCAGAATGGTTCATTTCAAAGATAATGAATATTTCATTTTTCCTTAAGGCAACGAAAGAGTAATTAATCAAAGTACATATTAAAAATAATATTTAAAAAAAAATTGTCCCCCAACGTCATCCCTCAGTAAAACAGCAGAAAAATCAGACGTTCAAAGTGCTTTACACACTTCTTACTCAGTCCCCTAAGGAGATAGTGGGTTGCAGCCCAAAACAGGTTCCCTTGGCGATGACGAATAAAACTTAAGGTGCCTGCCTACGATAAAAAAGTCATTTTCGGCAAAATTGTCGAATTTTTTTTTATTGTTTTATTGCAAAGAACATATTTCTGGGATTCCAAAAATGTTTCATTTTTGTTTTTACGATAAGTAGTATAGAAGTTATGGCTAATTTAGTGCACCGGAAGAGGAATTTAAATGACCGGAAGTGCTCGTCTGACGTTGAAAGTAAGTGTAAACATTGCAGTTTCGTTTCGTTTTCTTGCTTATTTTTGCTTAAAAACAATTTTAAAATGTTATTATTACTTATTTATAGTTTATATCGTTACTCCAGGAAACTTTTTAATACTAAATTTAACGGCATGGGTTGGCAACATCTGTATATTTACAGAGATTGTTTACATTCGTTTTACGTGCTTGCTTTAAATCTTGTTCTACAGCTAAGTTTTTTAGATTATATATTCGAATTGACATAATAGATTCGAGTGTTCGAGAAAAATAGTACAATTTGTATGATTCTATTGTAATCTTTTCAATTTGGAGTTTGTCATTTCAAAATGCCAAAACAAAGATCTGTAAGGTACAAGAAACGACGTTTCAATGGTAATCGTTTTACTGTTCAAAGTCCAACTTGTTTGGAAGAGATTACAACTGCCAGTACTTCAAAGTTGAATGTTGAAGAAAGTAAAATACTTGAAAGTGAAGTTCATGAACTGAAAGGAAACAGAATTTTTGATGTTTCGGTGTTAATATCGATATTTTCTGTCCTTTGCTGTCCATTGTGTTTCAAAACTAACTTATCACTAATAGAAGACTCTAAATTTGGAGTTGGCTCAAACTTTTCTTTAGTGTGCAAATGTGGTTATAAAAATTGCTTCACTTCAACCCCCAAGATTGGTAAAAGATATGTTTTGAATGCCCTTTTAGTTCTTGGATTAAGACTCATTGGCAAAGGTTATACAGCCGGTAAAAGACTGCTTTGCACTATGAACATACCATTTATTACAAAGGGAGCATTTCGACGACATGAAGGTCAGCTGTTGAATGCTGTACGATCTACAGCAGAAGAAAACATGCAAGACGCTGCGGTAGAAGTAAAGGAATTAGTTGATAGCTCTTCTTGTGGCGTGTCCGTAGATGGGTCATGGCAACGGAGAGGCCACACTTCTCTAAATGGCCTCGTGTCAGCGATTTCTGTCGACACCGGAAAAATCTTGGATTTGGAGGTAATGTCCTCATATTGTCGAATTTGTGTAAAAACGCCTACAACAACTGCTGAGCACATGTGTCGTAATCATGTTGGATCTGCCGGAAGTATGGAAAAAGTAGGTGCATACCGGATTTTTGAAAGATCGGTAGCACTTAGAGACCTTCGATACACGAAGTACTACGGCGACGGAGATTCGAAAGGACATGTGGCAGTCAAAGACGTTTATGGCAAAAATTCAGTGCAAAAACTGGAATGCATTGGCCACGTGCAGAAAAGAGTCGGTAGTCGCCTCAGGAAACTGAAAAAAAGTACAGGACTTGTAGGAAAGCGAATGTTCACTTACAAGTTCATAGATAAACTACAGAACTATTACGGCATAGCTGTCCGAAGTAACATAGGAGACTTGCAGAAAATGCAGTCTGCTGTTATTGCAGCATTTTTCCACTGTTGCTCCGGGAGTAGCCAGAAAATGCATCGACAATGCCCGGTTGGACCCGACAGCTGGTGCAAATTTCAGCGTGCTATTTGCACGAATAAGAAAATTGGTTTCAAATCCCCTTGCCTTCCTGATGATTTGATAAATGCAATAAAACCAACATATATGAGTCTATGTGACAAAGAATTGCTCCAGAAATGTTTACATGGGCTAACCCAAAATAATAACGAGAGCTTCAACAGCTTGATTTGGACAATTTTGCCAAAAGAAACTTTTGTACATAGGCAAACACTAACATTAGGTGTATATATAGCAGCTTTGCTGTTCAATTCTGGTTTTAGGGGACTTACTCCAGTAATAAAAAACCTGGGTATATATATAGGAACTGAAACAATGAAAATGTATGAAATGTTTGACACCGAGCGAATAAGCAGCTCAATACGCCACTCACTTCCCATTGCAAAAGTGGGCAGGAAAAAAAGAAAAGCTGCAAAAAAGTCAAATATTGTCAATATTGAGAAAAAAGAAGGTGTGTCGTACAAATGTGGAGAATTTTAAATGCATAATATGTCGTATTTACTTTTAAAAATAAAAATAATTTTTTTAAACGCGTTTTCTGAAGAACTTGTTTTTTAACGTTTTTAGTTTCCACTAACACTGATAACACAGAAAGTTTTATAGATATTTCAATGAAATTTTGACAGTATGTTCTATATAGTATGAGCTGTGATGTGAACTAAAAGGTAAGCTTAAATTAATTTTTTGTGCATTTTATAGCTACTTTTGTGGAAACATGTACTTACGTTTCGCAAAATCTTCACTAATGTTTACGATATGCTACCTAGTACAGTGAGTTTTAATGATACTGAAAATATTTTAGTTCACATCACAGATCAATATATTGTCAACATGTGGTATGCTGAAATTTTTGAATATTTTGTGTTAAACAAAGTGTACAGCTGCTAGCGTACACTTGTTTTAGCGTAAAATTTTGCTAAAATTTAGTACGAAATTGCCTATTTTTTTAAATTAAAATTTTTTTTTAGCCCAATTGTGGTTTTTCTCAAAATTTAGATTCATATTAAAGATTAAAAAACAGTTGATTTATAAATATCTTGTATTTTCAAAAAAAAGTGCTCCGAACGTAGGCAGGCACCTTAAGTGATCCATATTTGGCATCGTATTGCTAAGAAATGATTCTATTTGGCGCGGGACCGCATTTCGTCGCCAACAGAACCGATATTGAAGTGCAGCCTTGATTATTTTTTGGCCAGCACCCACACCCCATTGGTTCCCCAGCCTCCCTACAGTCCTGACCTGGCTCTCCCACTTTTTTTTTTGTTTCCCCGCTTGCTTAAAAGGAGTCCTGAAAGGGAAACATTGGGACACGATTGAAAACATCCAGGCTCATGTTACATCCACTCTAAAGGCCATCCCGGAGAAAGCCTTCCAGGATGCCTTCCAGGCCTGGAAACACCGCCTCCAGAAATGTATCGACGCAGGAGGGTGCTATTTTGAAGATTTTTAGGTAACTGTACGAATATGTTTAATAAATCATTTTTTATGAATTTGGTCGCATTACTTATTGAACACACCCTGTGTGCTGATACCCAATTCATTCAGAGCTATTCAAGCCTGTTTTTCCCATGATAAATTTGAAGGCAAGATTTAAAATCTTACTAAATAACAATTTATCTGTTCATAAAACTGTCAATTTAAATGATAGTAAAACAGAATGTTTTAATATTTTTTAAATGACCAAGAATCCCCTTGCCAGAGTTTTACGGCAAGTATGAAGAGTATTGGAGTTCGTTTAAAGAACAATTTGAAAACTAATTTCAAACAATGATAAGCTTAATGGTGTACAAAAATTGCATTATTTAAAAGCTAGCTTAAAAGGTCAGGCAAAATTAATCGAATCTGAAGATGATTCATTTCAATCATTATTTGAAGCTTTAACTGCGCCTTTTGGAAATAACAGAGTGATAATCGGGGGTGGGGGGACTCATTAGAATGGAATTATTGATTGTGAAAAAATTCAACACGAATTATCCAAAGATTTGTGCTCTTTAGTTGATAGTGTAAAAAAAAAAAGTAAGAGCACTTGATTACGATAGGAACAATGTCTGATAATGTTTTCATAAACATTTTGATGCAAAAATGAGATAGAGAAACGCGCAAGCAATTTTAAATAACTTTAAGAACAACCGAAGTATTTAAACTTGATGACCTTCTAGACTTTTTAGAGAAACTAAGTATTATGCTCGAAAGTATCAATCGAAGTGTTAAAAATATTAAGAGTGTAACTTTCTCTCCAAACAAGCCTAAAAGTTTTGTTGTCAATTCAAATGATAATTTAAAATATTTATTCTGCAAGGCCATCACTGTCTAAATAAGTGCTTTTTTTTTTTTTTCAATACTGACGTGGAGAGTTGTTTTGATCAAAACGGAGAGTGGAGCAATAGAAAGAAGTATTTCCAAAATTGCTGTATTACCAATGTAAATTGAATTTAATTGTATTGAATTTTGAACTATGGTATACGTAACTTGCGTATTAATAACATTTCTATTTCTATTGTATTCATATTTTATCTTTTTGTGTGTTTTAAAGTTCAAATTACATTTTAACGCCGGGCGGGATGCTGATGCGGGGCTTTGTTGAGCGCATTCTGTCCTAGCTCTCCTTCTGCCTGGCGCTCACCAAGTTAATTTTTTGTAACCCTTTACGGTTTGGAGTCGGTTGTGTATTTGGAAGCCTTCGGGCAAGCGGTGATTGAACACCCGATCAATATATTATATTCAATAGCTGCCTAGTTTTAGCAATTTTTACAACTTAACAAATTTACAATCCACTTCGATAAATCTTTTATTTTGAACTACGCATCAAAAAGTAATAAAAAGCAGTTCTGGCCAATTTTGGGCTATAAGGGAAAGGAGGGTAAGAGTACGCAGTCGGTTAAGAGTAAGCAGGGACTTTTTTTCCTGTTGGCAACACTGCAAGCAGAAGTGAGTGTGATCAACTCAACACGTTTGCTTTCAGCTGGCTCAGGAGATCGCCATTGTTATTTTTATCCTTGCTGTCGTTTATTTATCAGGTAAAATATGACTTCTGCATGTTGACGTGTAATTTTTCTGTCAAGAAATATTAATTTTTTTTGTCAATAAAGATTTGATGTTTGCTTTTTAAGTAGATATCATTATAAGCTTTGTTCCCTTCCGAACAACGTGGGCATGTCAGAATTTTACTATTGTGAATGCTAAAGACATCTATGGACGATTTTGAGGCAATACATCGGCGAGTAAGAGTATGCACATAAAGAAAAGGTAGAGAGAAAGAGAGAATTAGAAGACGCAAAGGCTAATCGAGCTGCTATGAAATGTAAAACTGGGGCCAAAAATGAAAAAGGAAAAACCGTGAAAGCAAAGAAAAAACTTGTTCTGCATTGTATCGACAATCCAGTTCCCTCAACAAGTTCAGCAAACAATGAGGCAACAATATGCCCAGGATGTGAATAATCATATGATGAAGATTGGATCGAGTGTGGATTATGTAAGGAGTGGTGGCATGATGAATGTTCCGGTTACGAAGGCACTATAGCATTTGTATGTGACTACTGCTAAATTTTCTGAATGCGTACTCTTACTCTTCCTGGGTGCGTACTCTTATCCGCCAGGTTGGGTAAGAGTACGCATTTGCAATATTTTTTTCCGCTTACTTTCTTTCATATAATTTTTGAGATAAAACTTTCATTTTGTGCACCTAAGTTTATAAGTTAATAAACTATGATTCAGTCAATTTTCAAGGTTCTCACTTTTCAATTCTCATTTTTATAACGAACAATCCACTAGGTGCGTACTCTTACCCTCCTTTCCCATACCCAATATAATGAAATGCCCTTTCTTATTTCGCTTTTTCTCGGTGAGAGCAAGCCTTATAGTTTATCAAATTTTCTAAAAGGGTTTGTGGAATAAATAAAGGAATTGCTTAGTGATAGGATTCTTATATTTGATAAAGAATTTGAACTAGGAGCATTCATTTGTGATGCTCCTGCTAGAGCATTTTTAAGAGAAATTAAACTACATTCTGGATATAGTTTATGTGAGAAATGTACTACTCCTGGAGAGTGCTTTAAGAATAAAGTGTATTTTCCCAATATAGGACAGCTACCGTGATGACTTTTCATTTCTTTAAAGTGTGATGAAGATGACCACATAGCTGAATCACTCCTTGAAATGTTACCTATTAGAATGGTATCGCAGTTCCCAACTGATTATTGTGGAATAATATTAAAAGATATGTTAAAAGGTGGAGCTGCCATCAGCTTGAAAAGTGTATAAATACACCGCTCAGTAATTTTTTGCGACGAACATACAGTAAAACCCAGCAAATCCGAACTAATTGGGGCTGTAGCCTGTTCGGATTTCAATTTGTTCGAATTAGCCGAAAACTATTTATAGCACAATAAACGAACCCTCGTTACGGTATAGAACTTAACATTGAGCGTGGCAAGTGTTTTTGGCTCGCAGAAATTTGTTCCTTCAGTGAAAAAATTTAACGAAGAAAATGGAATACCACCTCAAGCTCTACTTCTGATAGGCAATGCTCCTTCTCACCCATCAGACATGCGGCTGATATGCGGAGACATAAAAGCAGTTTTTCTGCCTCCCAATGTTACATCTGTTACAGCCCATGGACCAGGGAGTTCTACAAAATGTAAAACTGAACTACCGGAAAAAGCTCTTGCGATAGCTTATGGAAGAAAATTGTTTTCTTTCTATCCTAAGGTTGTTTAGAGGAGGGGGCAAGAGTTGATGTCGATAAAGAATGCAGCGAACGTGACACAGTGAGTCTGGTCCTATATCAACATGACGATAATGTTGCTAGGGTCACCGAGGCAGAAGAAACTCCTACAGTTAATGTGACTTATACTTTTCTCCACAAGACCCCTACCTGTTAGCCGAAGCCTTAGGATTGCTTACGCATGGGGAGAGGTAGTGGGGTCTACGGATTTTACATGCACATATCCCCAAGTATACATGGTCTTCAGTGAGTATCGAACGCGCGAACTTAAAGGTGGAAGTCCGACGTGCTGACCACTAGGCTACCACGGTCCAATGTGACATACTTTTCTCCACCAAACCCCTACCTGTTAGCCGAGGCCTTAGGACTGCTTACGCACGGGGAGAGGTAGTGGGGTCTACGGATTTTACATGCACATATCCCCAAGTATACATGGTGGTCTTCAGTGGGTATCGAACGCGCGACCTTCCAGGTGGAAGTCCGACGTGCTAACCACTAGGCTACCACGGCCCATGTGACTTATACTTTTCTCCATCGGACACCCTTGCACCTTTTAGCCGAAGCCTTAGGTAGAGAGCCGATGGATGTGACTTATACTGATGCTACATCTGCTCTTGACATCGCATTGCACTTCGTAGAACAACACGCAGCAGCCACGCCAAACGATGTCATGTTTATGCGACGCTGGCACGCAATTGCCTCCGCTGGAAGGTTTTCGTCACTTCGAGAATTGAAGTTAACTGACTTGCGACTTCAAGTGAAATTGATATTTTGTAAGTTTGTATTCATTGTTATATAGTAATTGTTTTATAAATTAAAAAAGCAATAGTTTTTAAATGTTTTATTGCGACAAAATAAATTTCTTTTTTTTTGCATGTGTTTTTCAAATTTAAATTTGTTTAAAAAAAAAAAAACTCGTTCGGATTTCCCGGGATTTCGGGGTTCGGATTTGCGGGTTTTACTGTATATGTCTGTGCATGTTTAGAAAACCCAAACTGAAGACGAAGAAGAATAAAAGCAATGAAATTTGCTCTTGTCTTGGTTTGCATTATTTATCATAGTGCATCGGCCGGGAATGAGAAATAGCAGAGGAACGTGGCCGTTGTAAAGAAGAGTTGTGTAATAGTTAAGAGCTCGAGTGGAATCTTCGTACAGGGTGTTTTTCAGAATAAATGTCCGTCTATTGATATTTTGTTTTAGGAAGGCAGAAAGGGGAGCAAGAGAGAGTGAGTTTATTTTGGTTTTTGATTTGTGAATACCAGTTAAGTTGATTATTCGTATTATTGTATTCGTAACCAAAATGTCTCGGCAAGATAGCGGTGAGCAGAATTCTGCTTTGTTTACTGTTAGAAAAAACTGTATAAGAACAGCAACCAGCAAGTTGATAACAAAGATTGAAAACACTTTCGTTGTCGAATTTGAAGAAGATTATACAATAGATAATCAACAGGAAGATTTATTGAGTTATGCTGACCAATTAAAAAATAAAAATGATTCGTTGAAGAAAATCGAAAATCAGATTTTTGAGCTGTTAAGTCTCGATGAAGTCGAAAACGAAGTTTTAGCGAGCGGAGAATATTTCGAAAAGATAAAATATCGCGGTAAAATAGAGCGATATGTGAAAAATTCTAAGCAGAACTCTGTTCCCAGCAGTGCAAATGCAGAACATGTCAATAAGAATTATGAACACGATTCACAGATGCGACTTGTGAATGATAGTGCAAATTCAAATCAGCAGCATTTAGTTAAATTACCGACGTTAGTAATTTCAAAATTTTACGGTGATGCTATGTCTGTCAATCAGTTAGGGATGCCCAGAATATCAAACCCACTCACCATACCGCGGCCGCTTTTCTGGACCTCACGAAGGCCTTTGATCGAGTTTGGAAAGATTAACTAATAATCAAACTTCATGATTCCTTCAAAATCTGTGGCAATGCTTTAACATGGATTGCAGACTTTCTGAATCACAGATCTATTATGGTGAGGGTTAACAAGTCTCTTTCAAGACCATTTAAGCTCAGCCAAGGTGTTCCTCAGGGTTCTGTGCTTAGCCCTACGCTTTTCATCATGTATATAGCTTGTATTGAAAAACTGACCTCTACCATAGTTAAGATGGGACTGTTTGCAGACGATATTGTGCTATGGAGCTCAGGAAACAATGTTGCTGATATCGAATTGAGTCTGAATAATTCTCTTTTAGCTGTTTCCCACTTTGCCAAGGAACACAAAATCAGTTTTAATCCCCGTAAATCTATTGTCACCTTCTTCACAACAAACAAGCATTTATATAATTACCAACCACAACTGAAGCTGGAAGGACAGAGTCTCACTTACCAGAAGCACCCCAAATATCTGGGATTTATTCTCGACCAAGAGTGCACTTCTAACAAGCATATCGATTACATAGTGTCGAAAGCTCGAAAACGTCTTACCATCCTTAAATATATTGCGGGTAGAGACTGGGGAGCCGACGCAAAAACCCTTAGAACAACATATATGACCTTCATTCGGCCCATATTTGACTATGGCTACCCAGTTTATTGTTGTGCTTTCAAAACTAATCTTCAGAAGTTAGAACAAGTTCAATTGAGTGCTTCCCGGACTATCACCGGTTTAAGACATAGCTGTCCTTCGGAAATCATTCTCTATGAAGCTCACCTACAGCCGCTCCATATTAGAAGACAAGCTGCCCTTGTTAAATACTATAATAAACTCTTTAGTTATGGTCCCTGTCATAAGACCTCCATGTATTTTAACAACTGGAAGAATAATCAAAGACTAAAGAAGAACAGCCCTTTCAGTCTGGCCGCCTCTCTTCAGCTACCTAATAGCAATTTTGAACCCAACTCATTACAATGCTGCTTAAATCCAGCAGAAGGACTTCCCAGGGTTCACTTTCATTTCAACTTATGCTCTCATGTAAACAAGAAAGACTACATTCCCGAACATCTTAAACAACTGACCTTGGAACATCTGAGCCACATTCCTAATAATGCCATTAAAATATTTACTGACGGTAGCAAAATTGACAACCTGGCTGGCAGTGGCATCTATATCGAAACCCCTCAAGATACTTTGACTCTTTCTCATCGTAATCCTGATCACTGCTCTGTCTTCAGAACTGAATTGATTGCAATATACCTGGGACTAGAAGCTATTACTCCCGATCAGGATTACGGCGACCTTTGGATCTTGTCTGACAGCCGCAGTTCTCTCCACCATCTTAGTAATTGGCTCCTTGTGAGCGACAAGATCAGCACCTCTATCCTGCTAAAATTAAAGCTCATTTTACTTATTCATAACGTTCACTTGCAATGGGTGATTTCCCATGTGAATCTCCACGGGAATGAAATGGCTGATACTCTTGCTAAGGAGGGTTGCAGGATTTCAACGGCTCCCTCTTCTACATTTTCCTTTTTGGAGTTATACTCCCTGGAAAAATCAAAAATCTCGGAGGATTGGAAAACACCCCCAATCCATAATTGGTACAAAGGATCAAAACCGGGTTTGTCCCTTCACCTCCCGGGCGACAGACGTATGCGAAGTTATTTAAAGGCTTGCTAGTGGTCACATCGAATGCCTCACTTTCAACGAGGGCCGGAAAACCTTTGTCACCTGCACCAAGTGCCAAATTCATCAGGCTTCTCCAGAGCACCTCTTGGGATGCATGGGACTCTCTAAGGAGGATCTCTATAGTAATCCTCTCCTTGTCTTCGACTCCCTTTTAGTCAACGAACTCTTGGATCTTGTCTGACTAAGTCAGACACTGAGGATAAGAAACAACAACACGGTGATGCTATTAACTGGCTTGATTTTTTTCAATCAATATGATAATGCAATTCATAGTAACGGGTTTTTAAGTAAAATTGAGAACTTTACATATTTGAAAAGTTTATTAGGGGGATCTGCTTTAGGCGCCGTTTCAGGATTTGCTTTAACAGCTGAGAATTACGACTCCGCGCTGGGTTTGCTTAAAGATAGATTTGGTCGTACAGACTTGATAATTAGTGTTCATATGAAAAAGTTACTTAACATGAGAAAG
Source organism: Octonoba sinensis (assembly GCA_038502835.1). Lineage (NCBI taxonomy): Eukaryota > Metazoa > Arthropoda > Arachnida > Araneae > Uloboridae > Octonoba > Octonoba sinensis. Next base: position 81,250,120 of record CM076605.1, on the reverse strand, counting down.
TTTGTGCAAAGTGGCACGAATCCTCATGTGAAGACCGTTTACGGAGTGATTCCCATCGCGATGGCTCTGAGAGGATTCTGGGGGAGGAGCCCACCTCAGAATACCCTGAAATGCTCTTTTCCATATATGCCTTGCAAGGCATTTCTATTCAATGGAACGAGTTGTCCTTCACAAAAGAAAACCTGCAATTCTGCACGAACGAATTCTTTAGATGTAAGGCAAAGCTTCGGCTCATGAAGCGCACGCTCCTGCCGGGCTCTTTCATCTCCCCTTTTGACCTCGTGACTCGACCCGTCAGCCGGGCACCGCGTCTGGAGATGCAGAGTATTCAACGAGCTTCGCGCTCAGATTATGTCAGCCAGAACTTTCCCATGTATGAACACCTGATCCTCTTCAAGCTGCGGATGGCCGAAGAGAGAGTTTGGATGGATCAATGTGTGAGGGGCTTCTCCTTCCTGTTCCCTCCCCTCTCCTGTACGTGCGCAAGCATAGACATATTAGCATAGACGGAGTCATCTGGCTTTTCCTTCGCTTTGCGAGTGTCTGAGGGGCGAGTACGTCACGTGACGTCGACCACCAAATTAGCGTCTGTTGTCTTATCTCGCTTCGCCTTATCTGCTTTTACCTTAATTTCTTCCCACGGCGGCAGGGAATTTTGTTATTTTAAAGTACAGTAAAAGCTCCTTATTCGCGATTCTTTCATTCGCGTTTTTACTATTCGCAGATAAGCCGTCTGACTCTACAGCTCTTGTGGCTTCTAAGAAAAAAGTTTTCAAGGAAAACGATAGAAAGTGCTACATTTGTAAAAAGGCCGGGCCCATTGCCGAGGATTGTTTTAAAAAGGTACAGAAAAATAAATCTGACGGTGATGCTTTCATGTGTACGGTGAAAGGTGTTCCTGAAAATGAAGTCTGGCTTGCTGACAGTGGAGCTACCGCTCCCACATGACTAAACATAAAGAATATTTTACTTCCTTTGAGCCTTTTGTGTCACCTCGTAAAGTATTTATAGGAAATAGTGAAGCAATACTTGCTAATTGGCAAGGTACAATGAATGTAGAAATGAAAATTAATGGTAAATGGGACAAAAATTATCTGAGTGAAGTCTGGTATGTTCCTGACATCAGTAGAAACTTGTTTTCTATTGGACAGACTTTCTCAAAGAACTTTGAGTTCAAAGCAACTAAAGGATAATGTTATTTTACAAAAGATAACATTGTTTGTCTTAGAGGGATCCAGACTGTACGAGGCCTGTATGCTCTTGAGATGAGTCTTTTCCATGTATGCCTTGCAAGGCATTTCTATTCAATAGAACGAGTTGTCCCTCACAAAAGAAAACCTGCAATACAGCACGAACGAATTCTTTAGATGTAAGGCAAAGCTTCGGCTCATGAAGCGCACGCTCCTGCCGGGCTCTTTCATCTCCCCTTTTGACCTCGTGACTCGACCCGTCAGCCGGGCACCGCGTCTGGAGATGCAGAGTATTCAACGAGCTTGGCGCTCAGATTATGTCAGCCAGAACTTTCCCATGTATGAACACCTAATCCTCTTCAAGCTGCGGATGGTCGAAGAGAGGGTTTGGATGGATCAATGTGTGAGGAGCTTCTCCTTCCTGTTCCCTCCCCTCTCCTGTACGTGCGCAAGCATAGACATATTAGCATAGACGGAGTCATCTGGCTTTTCCTTCGCTTTGCGAGTGTCTGAGGGGCGAGTACGTCACGTGACGTCGACCACCAAATTAGCGTCTGCTTCCCACGGCGGCAGGGAATTTTGTTATTTTAAAGTACAATAAAAGCTCCTTTTCGCGCTTCTTTTATTCGCGGATAAGCCGTCTGACTCTACAGCTCTTGTGGCTTCTAAGAAAAAAGTTTTCAAGGAAAACGATAGAAAGTGCTACATTTGTAAAAAGGCCGGGCCCATTGCCAGGATTGTTTTAAAAAGGTACAGAAAAATAAATCTGACGTGATGCTTTCATGTGTACGGTGAAAGGTTTCCTGAAAATGAAGTCTGGCTTGCTGACAGTGGAGCTACCGCCCCACATGACTAAACATAAAGAATATTTTACTTCCTTTGACCTTTTGTGTCACCTCGTAAAGTATTTTAGAAATAGTGAAGCAATACTTGCTAATGGCAAGGTACAATAAATGTAGAAATGAAAATTAATGGTAAATGGGACAAAATTTATCTGAGTGAAGTCTGGTATGTTCCTGACATCAGTAGAAATTTGTTTTCTATTGGACAGACTTTCTCAAAGAACTTGAGTTCAAAGCAACTAAAGGATAAGTTATTTTACAAAAGATAACATTGTTTGTCTTAGAGGGATCCAGACTGTACAGGCCTGTATGCTCTTGAGATGAGTCTTTTCCATGTATGCCTTGCAAGGCATTTCTATTCAATGGAACGAGTTGTCCCTCACAAAAGAAAACCTGCAATTCTGCACAAACGAATTCTTTAGATGTAAGGCAAAGCTTCGGCTCATGAAGCGCACGCTCCTGCCGGGCTTTTCATCTCCCCTTTTGACCTCGTGACTCGACCCGTCAGCCGGGCACCGCGTTGGAATGCAGAGTATTCAACGAGCTTGCGCTCAGATTATGTCAGCAGACTTTCCCTGTATGAACACCTAATCCTCTTCAAGCTGCGGATGGTCGAAGAGAGGTTTGGATGGATCAATGTGTGAGGGGCTTCTCCTTCCTGTTCCCTCCCCTCTCCTGTACGTGCGCAAGCATAGACGGAGTCATCTGGCTTTTCCTTCGCTTTGCGAGTGTCTGAGGGGCGAGTACGTCACGTGACGTCGACCACCAAATTAGCGTCTGTTGTCTTATCTCGCTTCGCCTTATCTGCTTTTAACTTAATTTCTTCCCACGGCGGCAGGGAATTTTGTTATTTTAAAGTACAATAAAAGCTCCTTGTTCGCGCTTCTTTTATTCGCGGATAAGCCGTCTGACTCTACAGCTCTTGTGGCTTCTAAGAAAAAAGTTTTCAAGGAAAACGATAGGAAGTGCTACATTTGTAAAAAGGCCGGGCCCATTGCCAAGGATTGTTTTAAAAAGGTACAGAAAAATAAATCTGACGGTGATGCTTTCATGTGTACGGTGAAAGGTGTTCCTGAAAATGAAGTCTGGCTTGCTGACAGTGGAGCTACCGCTCCCACATGACTAAACATAAAGAATATTTTACTTCCATGTATGCCTTGCAAGGCATTTCTATTCAATGGAACGAGTTGTCCCTCACAAAAGAAAACCTGCAATTCTGCACGAACGAATTCTTTAGATGTAAGGCAAAGCTTCGGCTCATGAAGCGCACGCTCCTGCCGGGCTCTTTCATCTCCCCTTTTGACCTCGTGACTCGACCCGTCAGCCGGGCACCGCGTCTGGAGATGCAGAGTATTCAACGAGCTTCGCGCTCAGATTATGTCAGCCAGACTTTCCCTGTATGAACACCTAATCCTCTTCAAGCTGCGGATGGTCGAAGAGAGAGTTTGGATGGATCAATGTGTGAGGGGCTTCTCCTTCCTGTTCCCTCCCCTCTCCTGTACGTGCGCAAGCATAGACGGAGTCATCTGGCTTTTCCTTCGCTTTGCGAGTGTCTGAGGGGCGAGTACGTCACGTGACGTCGACCACCAAATTAGCGTCTGTTGTCTTATCTCGCTTCGCCTTATCTGCTTTTAACTTAATTTCTTCCCACGGCGGCAGGGAATTTTGTTATTTTAAAGTACAATAAAAGCTCCTTGTTCGCGCTTCTTTTATTCGCGGATAAGCCGTCTGACTCTACAGCTCTTGTGGCTTCTAAGAAAAAAGTTTTCAAGGAAAACGATAGAAGTGCTACATTTGTAAAAAGGCCGGGCCCATTGCCAAGGATTGTTTTAAAAAGGTACAGAAAAATTAATCTGACGGTGATGCTTTCATGTGTACGGTGAAAGGTGTTCCTGAAAATGAAGTCTGGCTTGCTGACAGTGGAGCTACCGCTCACATGACTAAACATAAAGAATATTTTACTTCCTTTGAGCCTTTTGTGTCACCTCGTAAAGTATTTATAGGAAATAGTGAAGCAATACTTGCTAATTGGCAAGGTACAATGAATGTAGAAATGAAAATTAATGGTAAATGGGACAAAAATTATCTGAGTGAAGTCTGGTATGTTCCTGACATCAGTAGAAACTTGTTTTCTATTGGACAGACTTTCTCAAAGAACTTTGAGTTCAAAGCAACTAAAGGATAATGTTATTTTACAAAAGATAACATTGTTTGTCTTAGAGGGATCCAGACTGTACGAGGCCTGTATGCTCTTGAGATGAGTCTTTTCCATGTATGCCTTGCAAGGCATTTCTATTCAATGGAACGAGTTGTCCCTCACAAAAGAAAACCTGCAATTCTGCACGAACGAATTCTTTAGATGTAAGGCAAAGCTTCGGCTCATGAAGCGCACGCTCCTGCCGGGCTCTTTCATCTCCCCTTTTGACCTCGTGACTCGACCCGTCAGCCGGGCACCGCGTCTGGAATGCAGAGTATTCAACGAGCTTGGCGCTCAGATTATGTCAGCCAGAACTTTCCCATGTATGAACACCTAATCCTCTTCAAGCTGCGGATGGTCGAAGAGGGGAGTTTGGATGGATCAATGTGTGAGGGGCTTCTCCTTCCTGTTCCCTCCCCTCTCCTGTACGTGCGCAAGCATAGACGGAGTCATCTGGCTTTTCCTTCGCTTTGCGAGTGTCTGAGGGGCGAGTACGTCACGTGACGTCGACCACCAAATTAGCGTCTGTTGTCTTATCTCGCTTCGCCTTATCTGCTTTTAACTTAATTTCTTCCCACGGCGGCAGGGAATTTTGTTATTTTAAAGTACAATAAAAGCTCCTTGTTCGCGCTTCTTTTATTCGCGGATAAGCCGTCTGACTCTACAGCTCTTGTGGCTTCTAAGAAAAAAGTTTTCAAGGAAAACGATAGGAAGTGCTACATTTGTAAAAAGGCCGGGCCCATTGCCAAGGATTGTTTTAAAAAGGTACAGAAAAATTAATCTGACGGTGATGCTTTCATGTGTACGGTGAAAGGTGTTCCTGAAAATGAAGTCTGGCTTGCTGACAGTGGAGCTACCGCTCACATGACTAAACATAAAGAATATTTTACTTCCTTTGAGCCTTTTGTGTCACCTCGTACAGTATTTATAGGAAATAGTGAAGCAATACTTGCTAATTGGCAAGGTACAATGAATGTAGAAATGAAAATTAATGGTAAATGGGACAAAAATTATCTGAGTGAAGTCTGGTATGTTCCTGACATCAGTAGAAACTTGTTTTCTATTGGACAGACTTTCTCAAAGAACTTTGAGTTCAAAGCAACTAAAGGATAATGTTATTTTACAAAAGATAACATTGTTTGTCTTAGAGGGATCCAGACTGTACGAGGCCTGTATGCTCTTGAGATGAGTCTTTTCCATGTATGCCTTGCAAGGCATTTCTATTCAATGGAACGAGTTGTCCCTCACAAAAGAAAACCTGCAATTCTGCACGAACGAATTCTTTAGATGTAAGGCAAAGCTTCGGCTCATGAAGCGCACGCTCCTGCCGGGCTCTTTCATCTCCCCTTTTGACCTCGTGACTCGACCCGTCAGCCGGGCACCGCGTCTGGAGATGCAGAGTATTCAACGAGCTTGGCGCTCAGATTATGTCAGCCAGAACTTTCCCATGTATGAACACCTAATCCTCTTCAAGCTGCGGATGGTCGAAGAGAGGGTTTGGATGGATCAATGTGTGAGGAGCTTCTCCTTCCTGTTCCCTCCCCTCTCCTGTACGTGCGCAAGCATAGACATATTAGCATAGACGGAGTCATCTGGCTTTTCCTTCGCTTTGCGAGTGTCTGAGGGGCGAGTACGTCACGTGACGTCGACCACCAAATTAGCGTCTGTTGTCTTATCTCGCTTCGCCTTATCTGCTTTTAACTTAATTTCTTCCCACGGCGGCAGGGAATTTTGTTATTTTAAAGTACAATAAAAGCTCCTTGTTCGCGCTTCTTTTATTCGCGGATAAGCCGTCTGACTCTACAGCTCTTGTGGCTTCTAAGAAAAAAGTTTTCAAGGAAAACGATAGAAAGTGCTACATTTGTAAAAAGGCCGGGCCCATTGCCGAGGATTGTTTTAAAAAGGTACAGAAAAATAAATCTGACAGTGATGCTTTCATGTGTACGGTGAAAGGTGTTCCTGAAAATGAAGTCTGGCTTGCTGACAGTGGAGCTACCGCTCCCACATGACTAAACATAAAGAATATTTTACTTCCTTTGAGCCTTTTGTGTCACCTCGTAAAGTATTTATAGGAAATAGTGAAGCAATACTTGCTAATTGGCAAGGTACAATAAATGTAGAAATGAAAATTAATGGTAAATGGGACAAAAATTATCTGAGTGAAGTCTGGTATGTTCCTGACATCAGTAGAAACTTGTTTTCTATTGGACAGACTTTCTCAAAGAACTTCGAGTTCAAAGCAACTAAAGGATAATGTTATTTTACAAAAGATAACATTGTTTGTCTTAGAGGGATCCAGACTGTACGAGGCCTGTATGCTCTTGAGATGAGTCTTTTCCATGTATGCCTTGCAAGGCATTTCTATTCAATGGAACGAGTTGTCCCTCACAAAAGAAAACCTGCAATTCTGCACGAACGAATTCTTTAGATGTAAGGCAAAGCTTCGGCTCATGAAGCGCACGCTCCTGCCGGGCTCTTTCATCTCCCCTTTTGACCTCGTGACTCGACCCGTCAGCCGGGCACCGCGTCTGGAGATGCAGAGTATTCAACGAGCTTCGCGCTCAGATTATGTCAGCCAGAACTTTCCCATGTATGAACACCTAATCCTCTTCAAGCTGCGGATGGTCGAAGAGAGAGTTTGGATGGATCAATGTGTGAGGGGCTTCTCCTTCCTGTTCCCTCCCCTCTCCTGTACGTGCGCAAGCATAGACGGAGTCATCTGGCTTTTCCTTCGCTTTGCGAGTGTCTGAGGGGCGAGTACGTCACGTGACGTCGACCACCAAATTAGCGTCTGTTGTCTTATCTCGCTTCGCCTTATCTGCTTTTAACTTAATTTCTTCCCACGGCGGCAGGGAATTTTGTTATTTTAAAGTACAATAAAAGCTCCTTGTTCGCGCTTCTTTTATTCGCGGATAAGCCGTCTGACTCTACAGCTCTTGTGGCTTCTAAGAAAAAAGTTTTCAAGGAAAACGATAGAAAGTGCTACATTTGTAAAAAGGCCGGGCCCATTGCCGAGGATTGTTTTAAAAAGGTACAGAAAAATAAATCTGACGGTGATGCTTTCATGTGTACGGTGAAAGGTGTTCCTGAAAATGAAGTCTGGCTTGCTGACAGTGGAGCTACCGCTCACATGACTAAATATAAAGAATATTTTACTTCCTTTGAGCCTTTTGTGTCACCTCGTAAAGTATTTGTAGGAAATAGTGGAGCAATACTTGCTAATGGGCAAGGTACAATAAATGTAGAAATGAAAATTAATGGTAAATGGGACAAAATTTATCTGAGTGAAGTCTGGTATGTTCCTGACATCAGTAGAAATTTGTTTTCTATTGGACAGACTTTCTCGAAGAACTTCGAGTTCAAAGCAACTAAAGGATAATGTTATTTTACAAAAGATAACATTGTTTGTCTTAGAGGGATCCAGACTGTACGAGGCCTGTATGCTCTTGAGATGAGTCTTTTCCATGTATGCCTTGCAAGGCATTTCTATTCAATGGAACGAGTTGTCCCTCACAAAAGAAAACCTGCAATTCTGCACGAACGAATTCTTTAGATGTAAGGCAAAGCTTCGGCTCATGAAGCGCACGCTCCTGCCGGGCTCTTTCATCTCCCCTTTTGACCTCGTGACTCGACCCGTCAGCCGGGCACCGTGTCTGGAGATGCAGAGTATTCAACGAGCTTCGCGCTCAGATTATGTCAGCCAGAACTTTCCCATGTATGAACACCTAATCCTCTTCAAGCTGCGGATGGCCGAAGAGAGAGTTTGGATGGATCAATGTGTGAGGGGCTTCTCCTTCCTGTTCCCTCCCCTCTCCTGTACGTGCGCAAGCATAGACATATTAGCATAGACGGAGTCATCTGGCTTTTCCTTCGCTTTGCGAGTGTCTGAGGGGCGAGTACGTCACGTGACGTCGACCACCAAATTAGCGTCTGTTGTCTTATCTCGCTTCGCCTTATCTGTTTTTAAACCTTAATTTCTTCCCACGGCGGCAGGGAATTTTGTTATTTTAAAGTACAATAAAAGCTCCTTGTTCGCGCTTCTTTTATTCGCGGATAAGCCGTCTGACTCTACAGCTCTTGTGGCTTCTAAGAAAAAAGTTTTCAAGGAAAACGATAGAAAGTGCTACATTTGTAAAAAGGCCGGGCCCATTGCCGAGGATTGTTTTAAAAAGGTACAGAAAAATAAATCTGACGGTGATGCTTTCATGTGTACGGTGAAAGGTGTTCCTGAAAATGAAGTCTGGCTTGCTGACAGTGGAGCTACCGCTCCCACATGACTAAACATAAAGAATATTTTACTTCCTTTGAGCCTTTTGTGTCACCTCGTAAAGTATTTGTAGGAAATAGTGGAGCAATACTTGCTAATGGGCAAGGTACAATAAATGTAGAAATGAAAATTAATGGTAAATGGACAAAATTTATCTGAGTGAAGTCTGGTATGTTCCTGACATCAGTAGAAATTTGTTTTCTATTGGACAGACTTTCTCAAAGAACTTTGAGTTCAAAGCAACTAAGGGATAATGTTATTTTACAAAAGATAACATTGTTTGTCGTAGAGGGATCCAGACTGTACGAGGCCTGTATGCTCTTGAGATGAGAATCAGGATGCCCGATGTTTCTGCAGAAGTCTGTGTGGCCACTGCATATAAGTCAATGCAATTGTGGCACGAAAGGTTGTGTCATCAAGGAGAAGCCCATGTGAAAGGTATTCTAACAAAGTATGGTATTCAGACCACTGCAAAAGAAGATGGGCTGTGTGAAGGTTGCTGTTTTGGTAAACAGTGCAGAAAACCTTTTGGAACAATAAAGCAGAGGCCTCTTACACCTGGGGAGTTAATTCACGCTGATGTGTGTGGTCCGATGCAGCAGCAGTCTCTGGGAGGTGCAATGTATTTTTTGTGCTTCAAAGATGATTTTTCAAAATACCGAAGAGTTTTCTTTTTAAAGTCTAAGGATAAGGTTCCCAAGTGCTTAGAAATATTTATAAAAGAAGTTAAAAATTCTGGGCATTCTATCAAAGTGTTTTTAAGTGATGGCGGAAGAGAGTTCCAGAATGTTTATGTTCAAAATATTTTGTAGCGAGAAGGAATTTTCCTTAGAATGTCTATCCCACACTCCTGAACAAAATGGAGCAGCTGAAAGGGAAAACAGAACCTTAGTAGAAAGTGCTGGACGCATGATTTATGCCAAAGAACCCCCCTCTGAAGCTTTGGGCTGAAGCTGTAAACACGGTTGCTTATGTGCTCAACAGGTATGAAACAACATCTGTTAAAGGCAAAAGTACTTTTGAACTGTTGTTCAGAAAAGATGTGAAATCTATTGATCACTTACATGTGTTTGGCACTGAATGCTATGTGCATATCCCTAAACAAAAAAGAAGAAAATGGGACAAGAAGAGTGTCAAGGGTATCTTTGTTGGGTACAGTGGAGCAGATGGTTTTCGCATCTGGATCAAAAATCAAGACAAGGTAGTATTAAGTAGGGATGTGATTTTTGATGGTGAAATTGTAAATTATGTTTCTGAAAAATCCTCTGATGCTCAAGATACTGAACAAGTAATTAATGCTCTTATGAATCATGAAGAAACTTGTGACATTTCTGTTGAAAACACAAATGATTCTGATCTAAGTGAAGCTGAGGTTTCAAGCAGTCAAAAAGAGGATCAGCAAGTACATGTAAGTAATCAAGATGTAGCAGAAAACACTACTAAGTTGAGTGACAGATCTAAACTGAAGAAGCCCGAAAATTTCGAGAACTATGTTTTGGTTGCTGAATGTGATGTTCCTGACTCGTATGCCTCAGCTGTGAAATCAGAGTATGCAAGAGACTGGAAATATGCCATGAATGACGAAATGCAATCGATAGCAAAAAATAAAGTGTGGCATCTTGTGGATTTACCACCTGGAAAGAAGCTTATATCTAACAGCTGGGTATTTAGAATAAAAACGAAATACAATGGAAGTGTAGACAGCTTCAAAGCCAGACTTGTGGCTGTCAAGGTTACTGTCAGAAGCAAGGCATAGATTATGATGAAACCTTTAGTCCTGTTGCTAGATTTGATTCTGTAAGAACTGTACTGAGTGTAGCTGCATCAGAACATCTTCAGCTACTGCAATTTGACATCAAGACTGCCTTCCTGTATGGAGAGCTTCAGGAAGAAATATACATGCAGCAACCAGAAGGCTACAATGACGGATCAGGTCGGGTTTGCAAACTTGACCGAAGCCTTTATGGTGTCAAGCAGGCACCTCGATGTTGGAATGAACGATTTGTAAGCTTCATTAAGAATCAAGGCTTAATTTGTAGTGCTGCAGATCCTTGTTTATTCTACCGTAGCAGTGCAGACAATAAACTTCTGGTTGCCATCTATGTAGATGATGGATTAGTAGCTGGTACCTCTGATTGTGAAATTGAACATTTTCTTGAATAATTGAAATCCGAATTCAAAATTACAATTGGTTCATTAGACAGCTTTCTCGGCATGCACATCATCAAACAAGATGATGGTTCAATTTTTGTTTCTCAAGGCAATTACATAAAGCAAATCCTTGATAAATTTAAAATGACTGATGCGAATGTGGTGGCAACACCAAGTGAGAAAACTGAGCCATGTGATAAGGAATTGAGTGAAAAAGTTCCATATCGAGAAGCTGTGGGTAGTCTCATGTACCTTTCCGCAGCTACAAGTCCCGATATTGCCTATGCTGTGAGTATAGTGTCTGAAACCTTGGATTCTCCATTGCTTTCACACTGGCAAGCAGTAAAGAGAATATTTAAGTATTTGAAGGGAACTATTCACCATGGCCTGTTGTATCATGCCAGTAGTATACCAGGAGAACTCGAAACTTACAGTGATGCTGATTATGCTGGTGATGTAAAGACCAGACGTTCCAGAAATGGAGTCGTATGCAAATATGCTGGTGGAGCTTTTACATGGCAGAGCCAAAAGTAGAAAAGTGTTGTCCTTTCTACTACAGAAGCCGAATATGTAGCAGCCAATGAAGCTACTAAGGAAATTATCTGGCTTAAAAGATTACTAGGAGAAATTAGTCTTAGGTGGCATTCCAACTCTCAGAGTAGATAATGCCAGTGCTATAAAGCTTGCAAAAAACCCAGAGTTCCACAAAAGGTTGAAGCATGTAGATGTACGGTTCCACTTCATACGTGACAAATATCAGGAAAAAGTCCTGAACATCGAACATATTGATGGTAGTGACCAGGTTGCAGACATCATGACAAAGCCTTTGGCTCGAGCTCTCTTTGAAAAGCATAGAGATGCATTAGGACAAGTTGAATACAAGCCTTAATTTTTAAAATTAATGAATTAGTCTTTTAAAGTGTTTTGTTTCTGTTGTAATGAATGTTCTATTTTCATGTACATGTCATTCGTATGAGTCAAGGTAAGTCTATTTTGAGGAGGAGTGTTAAATATAAAAAATATACCCCATGTTTCTATATTTAACTTGTTGGTGTGGCAACACACTGTTGTCTGTCACCGTAACATGTAGCATTGCTATGTGAATCTTTTTTCTACTTTTTTCTATACTTCAATAAATCCAGTTTTATGTGATCTTGTAGTGTAGAGTATTCACAGTTGTTGTGATCCTCTAACCTGCTTAAACGAAGAAAATCTATACTCAATCAAACTATATGGAACTATTTCCGGCCAGGCTTCTTCTGACAGTTGCATCGAATTCGTTTGGTTTCACCAATACAGCTTGGTTAGTGGCAAGGGATCGCGTAGAGAGGTATTAAACCTTTCTAATCTTCGTTTTAATTGGCAGTTCAACAGAAGAAGGAATTAAAGTAAAAACTGGAGTCCAAACCTTGTGCTAAAATTTTAAATTGTGCCTGATTCTTTTGGATAGCTATTTTTGAAGTGTGGATATTTAGCCAGTGAGTAAGTTGTTTTTATGTTCTTCGGTATGTGATATTTATTTCCTTTGGAAAAACAAATAATTCCTGTTATGATTATGTTATGTATTTGGGGTGAGTGAAATTGTTTTTGAATGCAACATTTAACCAAAAACGATTGGATTGATTACTCCATGAATAAATAGCTTATTTTTAGAATATTCAATGTTAGTTTAATTTCTTGCTGTAATCAGTTTTTCTTATTTAATATTTGGTGCATTTGCGGTAACTAAATAGTAGTTTTTTTATTTATTAATTTAAATTTCTTTCAGTTGCAACTGTAGCTTGATGATTTGTTTACTTTGGTTTACTCTCAGAAAAAAAAAAGGTCGATCTATATTCAGAGAAATTATGCTATTCATCTATGTATAAGGAAATATTTTGGGTTTTTCTACTCATACTTCAAGGAAAAATTTTAATACTAAATAAACACATAGATATATATTCTTTGTAAGTAACTTAATTTTCCTCTTACACTCTTTTCCTTTTTAAATTCGGAAATGAAATACCATTTTTTTTTTTGAAGTTACATGTAGACTTCGTGATCAAGAGCTTATTATCATTTTATTATTAGTTCTTTCCTGGAAAACTAAATGAGAGTCTAATCAATGAAATAGCAAAATGATTTATATTTACTTAGCGGCACATTTTATAGTCTGTTCTGTATATACTAAAAATCAAATTACATATATTTAATAACATTTATCAAAGTTTAAAGTAGTAATTTTAGCAATACGATTTAAGTTTTTTTACACACACACTCAAATATTTATTCAATTACCCACGTGTAGCAGGAAAACTACACGTTTGGCATCAATATCAAGTTTTACAGAAGAAGAAATTGCATTGCGAGTACTTTGATAGGAATATTTCTGCTTTTTGCAGCAGGAAAAATATTTTTTTAAATTCAATTATCTGCGTGTACTTGTAGCAGGAAAACTAACAGTTTAGCATCAATATCGAGTTTTGCAGAAGAAGAAATTGCATTGTGGTTTTTTTTTTATTTTTTATATAGAAATATTTCTGTAGCAGGAAAAATAATTTGTTTTTGTGGCAAGTTAAAAGGCATTTCATACCATTATCTTTAATAATTTGTAGCAAAAAAGGAAAAAAAAAGAAAATTCACTGTTTCAAAAACCAACAAACCTTCTAAAAAAAACAAAGCCCCAGATATCTGCAGCAGAACAAATTAATAACAAGTTTTTGTTTGGAACAGAATCAGATCCGTAGGACAGAAATTTGTCGTTCTCCTACTGCTCAATTCATTACAATTTTAAAAATAACTTTTTCCGTAGCAAAATTGCGAATTTAGTTTTGAGTGAACAACGGCAAAGAATGAAAGATGCTTTTTCTTTCTTTATATTTATCTGAAATCTTATTTTTAAAAAAAATGAAAATGAATTGGGAGTGTAAAAACAGTACTTGTCCAAAAAATTCAGTTTGAGATACTTGCAAAAAAAAAAAAAAAAAAAAATTCATTGTATCAGAAAATGGAACTTAATAATAAGTGAATATTGATTTATTGTGAATATTGGGTAAGAAAGAAATGTTAAATGCCTAGAATATATCATAAATATTTAGATAGAATAAGTTACTCGGGTTTTTGAAAATAAAAATATATTCCAGTTAAATGTATTAAATTTTAATAGATCTTTTAAAAATAGGTATGTAAAAAACAACATAAAATAAAAATATTAACTTTTTTAACTTTGAAAATATCTTTATAAAGCAGTTTTGAGCATGGTAAAAGTTTACTAAACAATAGTAGTTCTTTCATTTGAATTAAATAATTAGTTTAATATTGCTAATGCTTACTACCATAAAACCTGTCATTTCTATTCCACTTGTGAGTGAAATTCTTAGTTTTATTACATTCAAAACAATAGAGAAAATTGATTAATTTTAAATATCTTAAAATTCTTAAAAAACAGAATTACATCATACAGTGATGCAAGTAGCAAAGTGTGGTTTTGGAGCAGCTACGGAGCGGGAAAAAAAGCAATTTGGGAGCAGCTAAATTATGTTTCGGAGCAGGCTTGTAGGTGGCTTTGAAAAGCATACTTATAGTGATCACACTGAACTGCATTTTAGAATCTTATGCTAAGATGAAGAGTTACTACGTAAAACGGAGAGTTGGAAGAGGAATGGGGGGAAATAAATGCTCACTGTATTTTGAATTGCAATGTGAAAAGAGGAAGGAGCTCAGATCAAGTGCTAATCATTGCGGAGGAAAGCAGAGCATCACGTTAATGTGACTTCTTAAAGATCATCTTGCTCACTGTTAATTAGAATCAAAATCTGCCCTCACTTAGTGCCTTGTAACTTGATGCTAATGTAGAATATTAATGCAAATTGTAGAAGATAACTCGGCCATTGACTTTAATCTGTCGCTTACGATGCTATGATATTGTAGAAAGTTGCATAATAAATACCAGGTCTCGGAAGCTGATGTTAATGCATTTTTCTGTGCTTTTCCTGTTTTAGAGCCTTTTTTTTTAAATATTTTCACAGCATTTTTAAGTATTTTTCTCATTTTAACATATTTCTATGTTGTAGCTCTTGTTTTTTTTTTTTTTTTTTTTTCAATTTTATGTTTTGTGATTAAAATTGGTTTAAGGTTTAATTCATTAACTTTTACAAAAATCCAATAATAATAATCGGAATCATTTAAAATTATTATTAATTATTCCGATTAATTTGTTGACAAAACACGTTTCCCAATTATTGGTTGTATTGTTTTTTATTTTTTATTCTTTAATTTTTCAGAAAGTCATTTAATGACGGTGTTGCTATAATTTTTCAAAAAAGAAATAGTTAAAGTGCTTCAATCGAATTTTGACCTCGGATTATAGGTGCATTTTTCAAAACGTAAAGGACATTTTTTCAGTTTTAGTGGCACTTATTGTGTCGTTTTTAATAAATTTAAAAACTTACTTTCGGATGATAGAATTGTCAATTTATTGCTACAAAGAAAACAACTTGAAGTGAATAAAGAATTTTTAAAGCTGAAAAAAGTTGCTGTAGTGTTTTAAAAGAAAGCGATTCCGCGTGAATTTAAAGAAAATATCTCTCCGTTTCCGTTTATTTATTTTCAATTTATTCAAAGTTTGAAAGACATTTTTTAAATATAAAAACTTACTATGTGGTCTTTGATAATGTAAAAAAATATACTTAATTATTCAGAGTAACTTACTTTCAAAACACATGTTTTCCAATTATGCGTTGTATTGTTTTTATTTTTCCAACTTAGGCAGCTGGTCAACTTATAGAAGGTGAGGTAGAGAGTGAAAGGCTAATTCCGTTCCCGGCAAAAGTACTCAACTTAGACAGGTGGTCAACTTTACAGGTTTTACTATATATATAGCAGGCATAAAATATATAGCAGGCATAAAGTTATTAAGTAAAGTCATCTAAATTCAAAACAAGTATTCAGTGAAAAAAAGAAAGCACATTGCCATAGTGTTTAAAAAAATTACTCAAGCAATTCTTTTACTTTCTGTGTTCTTATGATCAATTAATTGATGTACACTGGAGAGAAGCAAGTCGTTGACAACTAGCTCAATAAAAGATACAACTAACTTAATGTACAGGCAAAAAACTTTCAGCTCGTTTGTATGATATTTTAATTCAGTTGCAATTACTCTAATCCACTGCCTTCTTTTTACAGATTAAACCATCTGCTGAGGGGAAAGACTGGCATTTCTACGTCGATCCCACTGTAGAACCCGAAATTCTGGAAAGTGAGTACAAAAGACAATCTGTTGTGATTCTTGTGTGTTGAAGATGGTATTCATATTTCTTTATGGTTGATAAATTTCATTAATACTTTTATTGAATGTATTTTTAATGTTTAAGATTGAAATCAACAGACAATAGACAAGTTTAATTATTAATTTCGTTAAATGTATTTTTTAGTGTTTTATGATTGAAAGTTAAAACACTGAAAGAAACAAACAATTGGAAAATTTAATTATAAATTTCGTTGCATGTATTTTTTAGTGTTTAAAATTAAATGTAAAAAAAATGAAATAAACAAAGACATGATTGATTATCATCTAGCCAAAATAATTATAAAAATCAGCATATGAACCCAGTCTATTATAGCTATAGCAAGTTGCGGAACTTTGAATGAAATGATGGATTGCTGCATTTCATGTTTCTTTTCAGCACTCTCGGAAGAATTTCTCGAGACTATAGAGCATAGTCCGGCGCAATACAAAAGAAGGGAATACGTATCTGCCCTAAAGGTTAGTTATTAGGTTCAACTTGTCCCTTCTTTGTACAAACTGAATATTCCATAGTATTCTGCAAGAGCTCTTTTTTTATTGAACATAGTTTCTTTACAAATATGTTAACCAAGGAACCGTGTACAACGCCCATGGTAGCATTTATGCTACCAATGATTTTAAAACTTTTATTATTATCTTGTTTTGTTTGGTGAGAAAGCAAATCTTCTCATATGTATCATTAGTAATTATGAACTTTTATTCGTATAAAATATTTGTAGAACAATACAAACTCTTGCCTGCCAAATGAAAATTTTACTCTCTTTTAGGTTATTCTTGCTTCGAAGAGCAATCTTATGGAACCTCGCAAACCAGTGGCAAACCAGGCTGAACAGATGTCCCTACCTGTACCACCTTTCGCACAAAAGGGCCCACTCAAGCGTAAATCTCACAAAAGGGCTCTTAGTCAAGAGTCTCGTCCCAAGAGCCGAAGACTCCAACAAGAAAATAGGACACCTGTTGATCGGAATGCACGCGACTTCTTTTTGTCCTCACGGGTGAAAACTGGAAGCTTGTTTCCGCAAACAGAAGAACACGTTGAAGGACTCGTTCAATAACTTATTCTTTCTCATAATTGTCAATTCTACTATTATTGTATAAGGAATAATATTTAAAATTTTTCTTCATGTTCTAATCCAAATTAGATTTTCTCCCCTCAAGCATTAAAAAAGATAAACACTCGAGCAGGGTTGGTTTTTTTTAAAAAAAACCACTTTGTTTAAACCAAATCTTTCTTCATTTATTTTGCACATTATTAAAATTGCAAACTCCAATTTATGCAGAAATTACAAAAACAGCACTGGATAGTTAATGAATTTGTAAAATTAACAAATTTTTTTGAAATGTGTACAATTTTTTCTTACCTCCTATCTACATGTCAGACTATTTAGCTTTTTCAGAGCTAATTTTAGAAAAACCCAATTTGAGAAAACCTCTTCATTATAAAAATTAAATGATATTGCAATTGTAATTATTGGAGTTAAAGAATATATATTAGAAAAAATACAGTATCTTCATAATAACAAATTTGCAAATGCAAGTTACAGATAACAATTTTAAATAAAAACAAACCTGTTTTTTCATTTATTTTACATATTACATATTATATTTGCTGTTTATTTCTAAAGAAGTGTTTGTGAGAGATGGGGCAGACTTTTTGAAACTTTTATTCATGACGGAAGTAATTTTTATTTCCCACTGAAATATAGAAAGAATCTTGATATTTTTAAATGCTTACTAAATTATTGTGAAGGGCTCTTTATTAAATAGATTGATGTGGCTAGATCTGCTTCAGAAAGAAAAAGAGAGAGCCGTGCAAGACAAAGTGAAGAAAAGAAGCTCGCAGAGAGAGAAAAAGCAAGAATAGGAATGAAAGCAAGACGAACTTGTGATAAAATGTATAAGAAAAAGCACAGGTTGGTATCTCAAAAAGGAATGAGAAATATGAGACAACGACGAAACGAAGAGGCTGCTTCAATAAGTACATGCAAGACACCGTTCACTACACGGCAATCATTCGGAAAAGCTATTAAACTAGTGTCTTTAGCGCTCCCTTGCAGTCCACGGAAGCGACTTGCTGTAATTAAAGAACTTGAAATAAGGGAAAATTTACAGATTTCAAATGATACTCTTTTGGATGACATTAAAAGGAAAAGTGCATTATCTGAAGAAACAGTAAATGCTGGAAACGCTTTTTATTGAAAAGAGGAAATTTAAAGACAACTGCCAGGAAAGCGAGACTACTGAAACATCAGAAATGGAGAGGGTAAAAATAAAAGGATGCAAAAACGACTATTAATGAAAATCCCGGAAACTCGGCAGGAATATCAAAATTTTGCGAGATGCGCCCAGAAGAAGTGCAATTGGCTTCAACCAAACATCACAGAGTTTGTTGTTGTGTCTATTGTGAAAATTTAAGTATACTTTTAAGTGCTTGTAAATTCAACCCTGGACTAAAGAAGATAAAAGAACTTATTGACCTGATTGTTTGAGATAGAAAATCTGCAAATTGTATGATGCAGAGATGTAAACTCTGCAATTTGAGCAAACTCGAGAAATTTGAGCAATCAGCAACAATCTCGTGGAAGGATGATGAAAGTACTTCATTTCATCAGTGGAAAAATGGAAAAATTAAATTATTATCTGTCACTTATTGTAAAATTAGAGAAATGCTAATGGATCAAATCAAAAATATTTTAAGGCATTCATATAAGATTTGGAGGCAAGCTGAAGAGCATCGGAAGCAAAAAGACAACTTGAACATTGGAGGAATTATTCTGCAAACTGATTTTGCTGAAAATTATGCTATAAAATACCAAGATGAAGTAATGCAGGCACACTGGAATGCAGGACAAGGGGTTTCTGTGACCATATCGCCGTTCCGGAAGAACAGTGACGTAAATGCAAAAACTTCAATTTTACAGGAGAGTGAAGAAACGATTTGCAGTTGTATAAAACTTATAGTAATTGAAAAGGGTTATAGTGACAGAAAAAAATGGTATGATTAGAGTACTTAGGATATATACTTTACTTTCATTTACCAGGGATTTGGATTTAATCACAATATTATTTCAACCCCTAAGTGCAGTTACGTCATTGTTTCTCTAAAAATTGTTCGTTGTTTTAGAAGGCACAAACTTGTAATTGTTAGTTCATCCATGTTCCCTGTGTAAAGGGATGTGTTTCTGATATTTTATATGGACTTATTTGCATTTGACAAATTTTTGCAGTTACGTCATTGTTCTTCCGGACCGGCGATATATACTGCTGTTATTCATTTTCAAACTTTCGAAAAACTCAAGACACAATGTTATGCAGTAATTTCTGATGCAAGAAAGCACTCTGTTTATGAGGTAAACATCTTTAATGAAAGAATTATAAATGACTTTACTGAAACTTGCGGGATTACTGTGAAATCTGTGGTCTTATGGACCTATGGAGCTGCTGCTCATTTTAAAAATATGTACTCCATGATGACTTTAACTTCTTCTGATATCTACAAGTCATGGAATTTAACAGAATCCTATCTTGAAGAGGGTCCACATGTTGGGGTAGGAGCTGTTGTAAAGCACACTGTGTGGAGAAGAGTTTTAGGGCAAGCTGTTGTGAGCAATGCAAAAGATTTCTTTCTGGAGCTAAAAAAACAAGAAATGAAGACAAAATGCTTGTTTGTTAGTGAAATTGACATGATGGAAAATTGGAAGCGTTGTTTCAGAATGTTAACTTAGTAAAAGGTATTCAGTCATCACGATGTGTTACAAATGTAGGAAAATTTAAAATACGCCTATTTCAAAACACAGGAGATGATATTCCAGTAAAAGTTATATTGAAGAAAAACCAGAAAAAGGAACCTGATATTTCTTGCTAATGAGTTGTATGTCATACACATGTCAACTTTAAATAAAATTATATTTGCATTCTTTCATCTGTGTTATTATTACCCTGTAACAGTTTTAATTTAAATGTGAACTCGCACGTTATGTTAGTCACAGGTAAGTTTTTTTAAAACATGCTAAAAAGATATCTCAAATTGCACTTAATAATATAATAATAACCTTTCACAAAGACAATATCAGAAGAAAATAATTAGTTTGATATAGTTTCAGAGAATTATGCCAATGAATGTCACACAAAATTTTTAGGGTTGCAAATCCGTTATGTTAGTCACATTGATCGAAATGAGCCATAAATCTCAAAAATAAAAATATAATATTTTTTTTCTATTTACTTCAACATCCCATCTGTGCGAAAAGGAATAACACCCTGTTTATAATAATATGACAAAAATTATGCTTGTGCACTGAAACTTATATTAAAAAATTTGTTCTCCTGTTATGTTAGTCACCCCCCCCCCCCCCCCATGGAACTACCCAGAAACGAAATTCTTAATCTCCAAAATTACCGAAAATACAGAATTCCGCCAAAATACGGAAAAATTACATTTATGGATTTTTTTAGCGTAAATGCAACAGAAACGGATGGTGTGGAAGCAGCTGGAAATGTTCAGATTCAGAAAGCAGCCAAGTTACTAATTCTTAATTTAATTGACACATATTAATTCATTTTAGTTAAATTATAGAGATATTAAATTCCCTTTGAGACCGTTCATAAATGATGTCACGCTTTTTCCGATATATTTGACCCCCCTTTGTCACATGTCACGCTGTAAGGGATATGCAAATTAATCTGGCAACAGCCATTGTACATATAAGCGCGTGTTGTGAGAGTGAGTCAGTGCAGTCGGGTTTCCGACAGTCGTTTGTTTATGTGAATAAAATGTGTTTTTAGTTAAAGACGTGTTGTTCTTGAGACACAGAACATCACAAGTGGCGCACGAACTAAGTGCTTTTTAGAATACAATAGAAAAGTGATAAAATATAAAAAGTTAGTTTGAAAATGAGTATAGATGAAATTACTAGTAAAGTTAGTGCGTTGCACTTAAGTCACGAGAAATTGCCACACAGTTCAAAAGAAACGAAGAGATTCCCTTACAAGTATTCGGGAAAATAAAATATAAATGATTTTTTGGAAGCATTAGAAAAATGGTTTAATTTTGAAAATATTCCTTGCTCTGAGTATTTAAAACATTTAAAATATGCTTTCGTAGGACGTGCGAAGGAATGGTACACATTAGTTCCCAAAGCAGGTGTTGAAGCGTACAATTCTGTACGACAGGGATTGTTAGAAATGTTCTCAGAATACGGCCCTGACCATGCACGGTGTGAATCAGAAGCCAGCAAGCGAGGAGATATCGACGCCCAAGAGATTAGAATTCCTGAAAGGAATGGCCTCGTATTTACGTCTTCCAGGAGGTCATATGGACAAAATGAGAAACTTTATTGTTTAGTACAGATGAAGACTAGTGGAATATTGTTTGTTTTCTTGAAATTGATATTGTGCTATGATTTAATTAATTGTGAAATCTTAAAAGTGGTATTAGAGTAGAATCGTAAAGTTAACTTAATGCTAAGAAAGAATATTAGCTAAAAATTTAAGTTGGATTTATTGGCTTAAAGTTTGTGTAACATTTAGGTTTAAGTTTAACAATTTGAAGAAAAATTAATTTGTTAAGATTAAAGTGAAGAACGTTAATTTGTTAAAATATTGGTCTGAATGTAGAATTAAAATAAGAAAAGTTTATACTAGGAAATACGAGAGGTAAGATTAGTAAAATTATGTGTAAAATTAAGAGTAAACTTTTCCTAGTCTTGAAAGAAGAAAAAATTTTCAGACAATTATTTTTTTTTTAAACTTTAGAGGGGGGTGGGGTTGTAAGGGATATGCAAATTAATCTGGCAACAGCCATTGTACATATAAGCGTGTGTTGTGAGAGTGAGTCAGTGCAGTAGGGTTTCCGACAGTCGTTTGTTTGATGCAAAAAATGTGTTTGTTTTTAAACTACGTCTTGTTTCTTTGAAACACAGAACCTCACAACACTTCTTGTTACCCCTTCCCCACCCCTTGTTACAATTTCTGAAACCCTCTCCCCCATCGAAGGGTAACATCATTTATGAATGATCCCTTTTGAGACACACAAGAGTATTTTTATGTTTTACGTCCTTTAAACCAAAACCAAAAATTTGAAAATGTTGTTGTGACTTATCCTCTGTCTGTCTGACGCAGTCAGACAAGACCAATAAGACCATGGACCCTTAAGAAGTCCAAAACCAGAAGGAGAGAAGAGTAAAGAACCTACTTCCGTTGAAAATCTCAAGCAGTCCATGACATGATCGGGAGATGCCTGTTGACATTGGCATTTACTACATAGGTTGAAGACATTCCTGCCTTCTCGAAAGGATTACTGAAAGAAAGTAAGTACTTAACACGTTCGCTGCCAACCAAGCGCGTGATGTCAGTCCCTTGCCATAGCGCCAACCACGTGCGAGAGTTTACAGCGTTGTGTTAAGTGATGTCTCAGTTTGCCAGCCACAAGCTCGCGCAAATTCTTTTTCAACATTTCAATGATGTAAGTTATACTAGAAAGCTTGCAAATGCTGATCTTTATTGTTCTATAGTAGTGATGGATCTCCGCGAATGATTACTACGAGCCAATTTAAAATTCAAGTACTGGTTTTCTCATTGTGAAAAGTAAAATACTTTAAAAATTTAATGTAAAGTTTTATGATTGGTGAACAAATCTTTTTTACCTTTCTTTGCGTAAAAAATCAATAACGATCTTCATTTTGTGTAAATGTCCAATCATATATTTTGTTATTTTGTTCAGTACTAAATGCCCTGAAGATTAGGAACTAATCAAACACTTTTGCCAGACATTTGTTTTCTTGCATAAGGGCTGCAAACCCCATTGTGTTATAGGTACTGATTGGTGGCAAAACTCCATTTTGCATACACAAAAATATATACATTGGTAGACACTATGTGATCAAAGTAACTGTTATCCATCGTTTATTGTTAGCAAAATCACCAAGTCACTGTTGATTCTTAATAGCAACAATACAATATTCCAGCATTAAACTTTCGTTGTTTAATATTATTAATTGGTTATTATTATTCTATCATTTTTTTCCGGATGTGATCGCATTAAGTGGTGTCCATTCTAGTGGGAGTGTGTGTGCATGTGTATAAATTTATATGCGTCACTAAGTCTTCAGGAAATATTTGACAGACTACTACTGGATTGGATTTTACAATTGAGCATTTCATGATGAAAACTGACTATACTCGTACATGATTTAAAAGTTTTGTGTGTAAACCTTTTGTAGGAGTTGGGTATCTCCAAAATATTTTAACTACTTTTCATATGGATTCAAAAACTTACATTAATGATATCTCAAAATTGGTGCTTCGGGGTGATTCTGGTCTGAAAATTTGTGAGAATGTGATCAGAATATTGAAAATTAATTTGGTGCTCCGAATTAATTTTCAACTAATCTTAAGATTTGTTTGACGATACAGAGTTGCCAACTTTCCCAATCATTAAAGGAGACAACCGCCTTTCAGCCAACCTCTCAATCTTACGTTTTTTTGTTGTTGTTTTTTTTTTTTTTTGTTTATTTCTTCCAATTTTTTAAAAAAGTTCATAATAATTTCTCAACGCTTTAAAATTAAGCTGAACATTTTCATTTATGAACAAAATTATTGGCAACCAATATTATCACTTCGCAACTGTTAATTGTATTTTACTGTGTGAGAAAATGAGATTTTTAGTGCCCCCCTCCCCTCCCCTCCTTCACCATTGATCACGCATTAATCATAATTTGTTATTGCGAGATTTTCATTCCACTGCACCGTGATATTGGAGACAAATTTGTATGAACTTTTTGAAATGTCTAATATTTTAAAAAAGGTATAAGTAAAAACTTATATTTTAGAAAGAAGCTTGCCAACATCGAACATGTGCTTCTCTGAAAATTAGCGCGATGTGCATTACAATACTTTTACATCCTATAAATGCTTTAAAAGTTAGAAAGTATTTTACCGTAAACAAGCATCTGATTACATTTCTTTTTTCTTTTTAATTCGTAATGAGTGCTTTTTCTGAAAATGTTATGCTTAGTTCAGAATTTTTTTTTTTTTTGCTCAGTATCACCCATGTGATGCTTTGAACTCAGTGACTTTTCCTGTGCGTCTCACTGATATATTTTGATGTACATGTTGTTCGAGTGTTTATCAAGAAACACCATTGATGTGAGTGATGTTCCTGAACAAGTTAAACAGTTAACAACCCCCCCTCCCCCCAAAAAATATACATAGTTGATATATTCTATCATATTGGTAACTAACTCGGGTATGATGGCTGTAAGCCTTCTATATATTGTAAAAAATTTCATATAGATGTATTTTAATAGTTGTTTTATTGTCTGCCTAAGGTTTAAAATAAATCTTTAACAACTGAAATATTTTAATGGTTATATTTTCCGGGCTTATAGGCCGCGGTCCATCCAAGATGTTTCTGGCTCATCATGATTTCATCTTGGTTGGACCAAGGCCTAAAAGCCCGGAAAATATATGTTTGGTATGGACACCGGCCGTGAAAGCCTGAGTTCCTATATTTTTAATGGTTTGTTTCTTAAATAATGTAATTCCATTACTTTGTTCACATCAAGTTATAATTCTTTGTTTTAGCTAATAATATTTTTTTTTTCTAGATTCCATTAAATCAGCTTAAATGATGACGTTTAGAATTGAAGAGAAGTGTTAGAATGTTGAAGTTTCACTTCTATTCCTTTTTGTTGTACTTTATCTAAGATATTTTTCAATAAATTTGATGTTTGCCTTCTCTTGTAATTCTGATGTTTATTTCCCGTCTAAAAAAATGATCAAATGTTTTATAAAATTTGCAGTTAATAAAATGCTTTTTGAATTGCATTTTTTCTACAACTTTTTAACTAACATTCAATAATATTGCACCAAATATTTGCCTGATATTGAAAGTTTGGCATTTTATTAAAAAACGTATAGTTATGTTTCATTAATATGTGGAATTGTGTCATGTATTGTAAAATTCGCAAACTTTTTGAACTTTTCAGGAAAATAAGTTTTTCGGGCATAAAAGAATTAATCTATTTAACCCTTAAACTTCTTTAAATGAAAACAAGTGTAAATTTTTTACTTGTAGAGAAAATTTTCTAAAAGTATCACTTTTTCACACAATTTCCGTTTAATAAAAATTCTATGTATAATCAAAACCTGTTTTTGTAAACCTCTAATTTTTCCTTGTGGTTCTTTAAAAGATAAAAAGTATTTAAAAAATTGAGAGTAAATTACAAAATGGAATCGACATTTTAAAACAATACTTCTATTTTTTTATACATTATGCTCAATAGTTGCTTGTCTGAAGGTCAGTTTTCCTGTTTTTTGTAGTCTTCCCGCTATATAAGGAATTTCAGATAAGAATGCCATCCACCACTTCAATGTACATGATTTCACTTCAATGTTTGTACATGATATTACTGTCGTGTGGAATCTTAATTTCAACACTACATTCCTTTCTCTTCCTAGTTTTCAAGTTTCCTTCCCCCCTTTTCGTGCATATCTGTGCCTGGTACCCTCTGCTGACCTCTTCACAAAGTCATTTATACAAAGCCCCTTTCATGCTTGAGTAAGCCTCGGGCTCCCCTCACCAAATTTACTGGTTTCTAAAGATGCTCTTTTGGCGTAGTTATCGCCCCTTCAACTTATAGCATTCCACCGCACGAAGCACACATAATGCAGAAGAACATGCATATAGGGAAAATCGAAGAAATATAGGAAATAAATGAAGTTCCCAATAGTCATGAAGAACATTTCGTAAATTTAATACAGGCAGATGAACAAGTAATTGACCTCAGAGAAAAGGAGTTCTCATTAAATAACTTCAATTTAAACCACCTAAATGAAACTCAGAAAACCGAAACGTCGGCACTTTTATCTCAGTCTTTTGCGACATTCTCTTCATCTTTAAAGTCGTTAGGTGAAACCGACAAAGTAGTTCCCAGGCTTACCTTTTCACATGATTTTTCAGTAAAAGCCACTACTTTTTCAATTCCGCATGCTTTACAAGATCAAGCACGATAGCAGTTAAAAGAATTACAAGATAGTGGGATTATCGAAAGGGCTAATAGCGAATGGGCTTCCCCACTTTTGTTAGTTAAAAAGAAAAGAGAAGGCAATGCTCCACAGAAATATCGTCTTGCAGTCAATCTACGTTTAGTTAACAACATTATAAACCATTCAGCTTATCCTTTACCAAAAGCACAATAATCGCAGAAATCTCAAAATTTTCCTTTTTTACTTGTCTCGACCTCAATCAAGCACATCATCAAATTAAATTGCCCGAAGAATTACAAAAAAGAATTGCTATAACAACGCCATATGGCATATTTAAATACAAGGGAGTCCCATTTGGTTTAAAATGCGCAGCATCTTTATTCCAAGAATTGATTGACAGTATTTTGGAAGAATCTGGTTTAGAGAATGTCTACAGGTTATCAAGATGATGTAGTCATTTGCTCCAATTCATTTTCCGAATCTATCCATAAATTAAAAGCCATCCTACAAACACTTATTAAGTACAACATAACACTGTCACCTGAAAAATGTCAATTCAACAGATCGACTACCTCGGTTTCAAAATTTCGAAAAACAGAATATTCCCAATTCAGTCAAATATCGTCAAGATAACGAAATTTCCAACATCCAAATCTAAGAAGGATCTTAAAAGATTTCTTGGCATATGCGGTTATTATAGGCATTTAATTCCAGCTTATGCTCAACTCACTTACCCACTGCAGAAATTGACAACTCCCAAAGCCGAATTTCTTTGGACATGTGGCCACCTGTTATGTATCGTTATTATGCAAAATGCTCAACCTGCTCATTGATATGCATCGTTAGCGAACCTTTTAAAGTTTTGTGGCATCAGTGCTTGGATGCGAGAAGAACTATAAATGCCAAGTGAAATGTTTTTTCACTCTCTCTCTTTCTTTTTGCTGTACAGCAGTCGTGTGACCGCATGTGTTGTTGCCCGCGGCGCATGTTTAAAAGTTTGTTTTGATTTACTTTGTTTAATTATGTCTTTGTGGTTTATTAAATTTGTTGAGTTTTAAATTGCGTAATGTCTTTTATCAGCTTAAGTACCTCAGCAGTTAACGTTTAATTTTAATATATCCTAAAGTTAAATTTTGAGTAATGAATTTACGCCTTGCATTTACGTAGACATTTTCGAAATCTCTACACAGTTGAGTTACTATGCATTATTGCAAAGTGAAACTTTCAAGATTGTCTTTAACGCACTAGCGATAAAATGTGAACTATGAAGATCCAAATTTGATCGCAATACGATTAAAGTTAAGTCGGAAACGTCTAGTAAAAGAATTAGTGTTGTGCAGATTGAAATTAGCATACTACTAAAGACAGAAGAACATTCCAGTGCTTTTTCCAAAATCCAAGAAATTTTTTTCAATCAGCCTTTCATCTCCCAACCTAAGTGGGATAAGAAGTTTTTTGTTGTAACCGACGCAAGTAAGATTTCCATAGCTGCTATTTTGATGCAGGAAGATGAAAATAAAGTACTCATCCCGATTTCATTTTTTTCGAAAACATTGTCTCCAGCTGAATCCAAATACCATTCATTGAAGCTTGAGTTATTCGCCATATACAAAGCTCTCAACGCCTTCAAATATTTTATTTTTAATACCAATTTCGTTTTGATGTCAGACGCCAAGTCATTGCAACACTTTAATAAATCAAGTTGTCCTGCTGCACTTGAAACTCGATGGATGATGGACATCAGCCAATACTCTTTCGTTTTTCATCAAATTTTTTTGCAGATTACCCAAGTAGAATTCAGTTAGATAAAGCACATATTGAAGATATTTCAACCAACCCAGGCGTTCTAGAAGATAATGCATCTGTTACCCTTCTCGGATTAGACGAATCAGATGAAATCATCAACAAATTCGACATTACCCTTACACCAAACAAGATTCAACCTCAAAATAGTAAACAACACATACATTTTTCTGATGCACAAGCAAAACCCAACAGCCCCAATATCAATCTACAAAGCAATCAAGTTCAAAATTTTGTCAATAATGAAACTGAAGACAGCGAAAATTTTATTTCGAACAAAACGTTTCTCATCGAACAGAAGAAAGACAGGACAACCTCCAAGATTTATGAGAAAATCCTCCAACGAGATCCTAAAGCTGCCCCACATTTTTTTATTCATCCCGAAACTCGACTTTTAATTTATGCTAACACTGATGAAGAAAATTACAAAATTTTGGGTCGAATAGTTGTTCCTCAAGTCTTTACAGCAAAAAGCGTTAAAGTTGTCACACATTGCCCACCCTGGGATAAAGACATATGAGAACCTATCCTCAAAATTTTATTGGAGATCCGCGTACTTGCAATGTTTAAATTATGTATCATCTTGTGAAAATTGCATAAAAGCGAAACATCATAGAATAATACCCGCTCCATTACAAGATGTACTCCAACTGTACCATCACGTCCCTCTGAATTTCTGTCGGTTGACCTGGTAGGCCCATTCCCATCAGGACACACGCTTCTTACAATTACAGACCATTTTTCAAGATACCTGCAAATATACACCTTAAAGAAAATCACAGCTGATAAAGTAGTCCATCACTTATTCAATTACATAATAACAAATGGAAGACCCACAAGAATTCATTCTGATTTAGGCACACAGTTTACTTCAGAATGTCATGAAATGCTTGCAAAGTTATTTGGAATCAAGATTACATTCTCCACAACAGGCCACCCACAATCTAATGGGATTTCCGAAAGAGTCAACACTGCCATAAAATCGACAATTAAAGCCTTGACCAGCCAAACCGTCTCATTCAAAGATGCAGTATCCATCCACCTGATGCAGTACAACTCCAGCGTACACCCGGCAACTAAATTTACTCCCAACAGATTCCACTTCGGTAGAGACTTATTTCAACATCTATGATACATATAACCCAGCCATTGAATTCTCCTTAAATAGAAGCAATACCTTCCATAAAATAAAATATTAAGTACATCACATCTTTCAATTAGCCAAACAAAACCTTTTCGACTGTCAAGAAAAGCAAAATACAGCACAACTAAAGAAATGTAAGAACTTTGCCACCCAACATCCAAAGAAAAGTTTCACCCATCCTATCAAGGACCATTTGTTGTCATCAAATAGCACACAAATGTAACGTACCAAATTCAACGATATCAAGAACCCAATGCATCCATCATGTTGATCACATCAACCGCCTTGTTTCTTCACCTAACCGTTTGTCTCGCATATGCAGGAATGAAACGACTACTAATGATTTATCTATTTCCAGAAAAATACACGATTTGAGACCTCGAAAGTAGCTAACATTCTTTTAGATCAACTCTCCCAGTAGCCAGATGATGCCCAAGCACTCTGGCATCATATTGACTGTCCGGGGAAAGTATAGTTCATCGTATTTTTCCTGCCCTTGTGATGTTGGACTGCCTTCTGGAAGATGGCTGAGAAATTCGTGAGTACAACAAAATCCATTTCGTTCCAATTATTCTTATTTTAAGTTTGTGATATTCATTATCTGATCTAGCTATTTTGTGCAATCGCTTAGAATATGTTATGTGCTCCTCAAAATCGACTTGCCATCTATGGCACTTGTTCATGTAAGACATGGGATACCTTCTTGAGTAATTATGTAAATAAAATCATTAATTCACAATTCGTCTATTGTCTGCTTTAAGTAGTTTTCTATTTCATTCATTGACCAATTATGTTATATATATTTTGCCTTTTTAACATCTGTACGATTACGTGCTTATTATTACATCAACCCCATGTTTTACATATAACAATTGGTCCCGTTATAAGTTATTCTTATAACAATTACTGGGATGAACATCCTGTTTTCCTAGAACATCTGCGCTTCTTGTGCATGTCAGCTGTTCAAAACCCTTCTTTTTTATGCAAAATGGTGTGCTGATAGCAAGGGAATTCTACTTTTTAGCATGGAATTTTTGAAAACTGCAGGCATTAAACATTGCAGCTATGCAGTTCCTTGTTCAGAATTGAAGCGACACTATACATTCAGCCAAACTTGGGACGCATATTGGTCTACTGTCCTTCAACTGCACAGAACTGTTGAGCATGAACAACTGTAAATGTGTGTACATTATTGTGTATGTGCCCGAAGATTAAGTAAAAACATCCAATAGCAAAATGTTGAATAATGGTGGATTCATTCGATAGCGGCAAAAAGTTCGTTGCAGAGAGTTTCAACATCATTACAGTTCGACATAATTTCACTAACACCCAGTCAGAGGTGGACTCACAAATGTGTAGTAGTATAGATAGGCTACACCAAATCGCCGCCTGAGCTATATTTCCAACAAAACTGAAAATAAGATACGAAAACTATGCAAACGTTCATTAAAATCACAAAATGCAACAAATACTTGGTTCCATCCAAAAATGAACTAATATACAGTGGAACCGTCAAAACTGAATCTTAAACTGGTGATCGATATATAAGACATTTACTCTTATCGTTATACTTAATAAAAGTATACTTAATAAACAGAAATGGTCACTTTAGACAGGGTAGACACTTTTAGATGGTCACTTTCATCTGCTCTTGTTTCTAATGTAAAATGGGGCTGTTGGATCAGATGCTCCTCTTCGCTTTTAAACGAAAATTGTAGTCATATTTTGCAATTATTTTTCCCTATACAACTTTCGATATAATTTTTATTGCTTATGCGGTGCGAGTGCTTTTTGCAATTCTTTTAATATATCTGGAACACCTATATGTGCTCTTATTTTTTACGAGTATTTCGTACTTTCGTTTTCATTAATTTCTAAAAAAGGTTCAACAGAAAAAAAATTTCCAATCTATTTATAAAATGGTATGGGCGACGGATCAGAGCCGTATCTACCGGGACGGCAGGGGGGGGGGGGCAATTAGCCCGCCCCCTCCCCCAGGTGTGGCAAATCTACTCTGAAGTGGCGCCATAATCAACCAAAAACACCCAAATTTGAATTTAACAAGGAAAAAAAATCTGCCTATACATAAATATTTTTTTTATTTATTGACTTTGCACAAATATCCGAATAACACATGTGGCAAAAATCTAGTGTTTGCCCCAAAACCAAACCAAATAATGTATCGTTACCCCCCAGTTTTACTTTTTTTCGCCAGCCAATTAAAGCCACCCATCCTCTGATCAAGTGAGATTAAACGTATTGCAGGTACAGGGCATGGCAGCCTTGCAACCAATCTTAGCCGTTTTTACTAGCATCTCCTTTCATAGACATTTATGTGGAGGGGGAGTAATTTCAAAGTTCCAAATTTAGCTTTGTGTATTTAATTCATATTCAATTCCAGGTATTTGTGGGAATTATGTGTATGACAGGACATACATCAGTTGTTGTAATTTTTTGTATCTAAATTATAGTATACACATGGGTGAAAGTATTTATAATATGAATATAAATGTTTTTCGATACTGCTACATTTATGCGACAGTGTTGCTAATTATAATATAGTTTTTCTTTTTTGATACACTGTACTGCCCTCCTAAGCCAAAAAGGCGTATCTCAAATTTCACTGAATTTCTTATTTCTTTATATAAGGACACTTTGAGTTGCATTTAATCCATTTCCTTAGCGAAATAAACGTATCTCGTCCGTATTGTGCAGATAAAGTGCTAGAAATATAAACAAAAACCTAAGCAGTTTGGACGTAACTCATATTTCTAAGCAAAACGGCCGTTTCTCAGAGATGCGTCTACTTCGCTTAGGATTTCTGGAAATTTACAATTTAACCTTCACAGAGATACGTCCCTGATAAGATTGATACCTCAATTTGCCACAGTATCAGCGCTGTAAAAGGTTCAGCCTCATTTGTAAAGTTTGTTGTTTAGTCATCAATTGTCAAATGCAGATTGTAAATTAATTTTTATAGCAGTTAGATTGAAAAAAAAAAGTGAACAGAAAAAAGGTACATGTTTATATATTGCCAGTAATATATTATAAGGTGAGTAAATACAAAATTCACCACCGAAAAAAAGAAAATGTAACATTTTATGTTGACTTTAAGGTTAACTTTTTGACATCGTATATTATTGTTTTAGATCTAATCATGGACAAATCTAATGGATTTCGAGGACGTAAGTTAGTTATGTTGGCTTTAAATAAGAAAACAAAACAAGAGTTCTCCACGAAACGTTTAAGCAACAAATATAAACGGGCACGTCATTCCGATGAAGAGTATGTCCCTTCCAATTTGGACGCAAGTTCTGAGGGCAGTAGTGGCATTTCCGATATTGACGAAACTGTACAGAGCAATATTTCTACAAGTGATAGTGTTTTGCCATATGCAGTAACAAAGGGGAAATCTAATACAAAGGACACTCAAATAACAATACCTAATTTTATTACGGTGAATGAAAACGTGGTTGTGAATAGTAATAATGTGTCGGAAATGGAGTCTTCAACTAATAACACTAGTGATACAGCACCCACAGAATTTTCTTCGGGTGCATTTGGTGACGGTGGTGTTCGCAACAGCAATAATAATATTTCGAAGATAATTTCATTCTTTAAGGAGCCGATAACACAGAAAACTGTAACAGGCGAAGGTTCATCTTCTCAGGTTGAAAAAACATGTGATTCTAATAATATAGATGATCAGATTCATGTCACTCGGAGCCATGTTTTACCAAATATATTGGAAACTGATAAATCATTACTACAGAGTGAATCTGAGCCTACAGAGAACATTAAAATAACAATACCTGATGAAGTTAACGAGAACGATGTTGCCCACAATGACAATGGGCAGAACATTAACTCTCCTACTAATAATTCTAGTGACGAATCAAATATTCAGTATACTAAAAAGGGGACCGTACGAAAAAGGCAAAAGTATGAAATATCAGTGAGTCAAAGAAAAAGAGGAAATATGATACATTTATGGAAAAACATGGTGTGAAGAACGGTTGTGCGGAGCAATGTCCAAAGAAGTGTACTCAAGAAATTCTCTTCTGGCCTCAGATATATTTTAATTCTGAGTTTTGGAAAATGACAGATGAAAAAGGAAGAAAGTCTTTCATATTGCATCACATATCATCAACTGCTGTAAAGCAAAGGACGACAGTTGTTGCTACTGATGTAGGCCAGGAGGGTTATCGAAGAAATAATTCATATAATTATATGCTCAAAAATGAAAATGGCACTTCACATAGTGTATGTAAAATATTTTTTTTAACAACCCTTGGTTTTAATGGAAATAATGACAAGGTTGTTCGTACAGTATTATTGAACGCGAAAAATTCTGTAGAGCCTGTGGCAGACATGAGATGTACAAAAGAGCCCCATAATAAAATAGACGATGAAGTCATTCGCCAGCACATTTCAACATTCAATCCAACCATTTCGCATTACCGCAGGGAACATGCACCACGCCGCCTTTATCTGCCAAGTGATCTCTCATTCACCGCAATGCATGAAGACTTTCTTAACAAAAATCCCAATTTTAAATGTTCGTATGAAAAATACCGGGTGGTGGCAAAGAAAATGAATGTGTCACTTGCTAACCTTGGGCATGAAGAATGCGAGAGTTGCGAGGTGTTTAACTTACATAATAAAAGTCATACAAAGAACAATCTCGATGAAAATTGTGATGTTTGCATGACGTGGAGCAAACATATTGAGAGAGCAAACAAATCTCGAGCAAAATACAGAGAAGATGCCACAAGAGATGAAGAAGTAAGAGAAATAGTGTATTGCGCAGATTTAGAAAAAGTTATAATGTTACCACGGCTTGAGTGAGATGTTTAAAAGTGCGATTTTTACAAATCGTTTAACAGTGTACAACGAAAGTTTTGTTCCAGTTGGAAAGAAAAGAAACAGCAAGCCATTTGCAGCTCTCTGGCATGAAGCTTTGTTCAAACGAAACAAAGAAGAGATGATCAGTACATTTTACCAGTTCTTTATTAGCAAGAGAGACGTTTTAAAAATTACGTTATGGCTCGACAATTGCACAGCGCAAAACAAGAATTGGGCATTATTTTCATTTTTAATATATATTGTAAATTCCGATGAAATTAATATGAAATACTTTGTGCCGGGCCATACGTTTATGGCTGCCGACTCCTTTAATCACAGAGTGGAGGTTTCAATGAAAAAAATGGGCAACAAGCTTTATGATTTCTCAGATTTTGTACATGCCGTAAAAGGTGCTGCTCATAAAACCAAGGTCCTGCCAATGGAGCTACATCATTTTTACATTTGGGAAGATTTTTCCTCACAATACAAATTAAGTCGTACAGAGCCGAGGCCATATTTACATGATACGGTTCAGGTAACCGTCCACAGAGGATTGTATAATATCGCATATAAAAATGACTTTGATGGTCCATCATTTGATCTTAAATTTTTAACCGCCAAGATAACAAAAAATGGAAAACTGCGGCCACCCAAAAAACAAACAAAAGTTCTTGGAATTTCTTCGCAGAAGAAAGCCAATATAATAAAATATTTGTCTGGAATTATGAAAAATGGGTTGCAATTCTGGAACACTCTTCCAGTTTCAGATGAGAACTGAACAAAATTTATGTTTTTCTATTTGTATTCTTGGTTACTTTTGGGTTTATATCCAATAAAAAATATGTATTATTTTCTGAAAAATTCTTTTAATATCCCATAAATGTAGCGTATTCTTCATATATCACATTATTAATAAATCGTTTCTAGATAATTTTTTATTTATTATTCAATCTCCTATCCAAGTCCATGTGGTAAGAAACAGAATCGAACGTTATCTATTAATTAATCGTTAGCGCAAAGAGAAGTATCTCAAATTTTTGTTCACAATTCCTTAGCCAATTAGCCGTATCTCAGTTTAAAACTAAAATAGTAGTTTATGTAAGACAAGTTAATTACCATGTCATTGTCGTCTCAATCTTTATTTTATTTACCCAAAAAAAAAAAAAACCATAAAAAAAATTTGACTATGTAGGCGCCGTTTTGATATTCATTAAAATTCCTTATATCTCAAAACAAGGAAATTTGAGATACGCCTTTTTGGCTTAGGAGGGCAGTGTAGAAGTGTTGTAAAAAGGATTGACTTGAGTTCCCAACTATATTATTAAGTAGTGTCATTTGCTAATGTTAATCTTGTTATTATAAAAAAAAAAAAAAGATAGTAATTGATTATTAGGACAAAAATAAGATTGGAAAAAGAAGATTATATATAGTATACATAATATATTGATGAAATTTTTAGAAAATGGATGTATTTAGATAATTACAGAAAAAATAACTTCTGTCCTTTGAATTTTTTTTACTTTTACCTATGTGCGTGCATGCTTGTAATAAAAGAAATGAAAAGCTTTTTGAGGAAAAGGAGAAAAATAATTTGTACAATCAAACTAAATTAATTACCAAACGTTAAACATATCATATAAGATGAAAGAAACATTTCACAAGGAACCAAACCCTTAAGCGATGATGAATATGAATGATATATCCTTAGAAATACATTTTCTAAAATTCTAAAAACTTTGTTAACTTTGTTATAATCTATTCTGTGTGATTCATTAAATAGATCTTAAATAATATTAAAATTTGAAAACATATAAAGCTATGAATTGCAACATGACAGCTTGAATTAATTATGCTCTGTTGTTAAGATCTCGGAAGTTTAAGATAATCAAAATTCTTAAGTTATTAAATATGTTATACAAGCACATACAGAGAGACTCTCGAAGTTCTGCTTAAAATCTATTTCAAGATGTTATAAGTGCAACATATTTTAACTTTTTAACAACACCGTTTTATGTTTTAAATACTTTTCCCCTTTTAGTGGCAAGAACTGATAATGAATTTCAATTAAAAATGATGAAGTTTTTGAAGTTATGTCTTGCACCAAATAAAATGCTAGCACAAAATTGATTTTTTAAAAGTTGAATAATTGTGCTGAAGGAAAACTGAGATACATGACAATACTCTTCAGAACAAAAAAAAAAAAAGAATGGTTTTCCTCTATTATGATACAGCATGAAGCCAAAAGAAGAAATCACTACGCAAAAGATACATACTATATTGCGCCAATGTACCATGATCCGACTGTAAATCACATATTAATTGAAATCGGAATTTTCTCGATTCAGGTTTCGGAAAGTTACAAAGCGTAGACAATGAGCAGTATAAAAATTATGACCTCTTTGCGAGAAAATATTGTTTACAGTTTAATTCAGAAAGAAATTTTCCTAGCTTTACACTAGAAGAAATAGTCTTTTTTGCAACAAATTGTCTTTTGGTGAATATAAACAAGAAATAGATATATATGCTAAATAAAAGTTTGAAAAGTCGTTTAAACAAATATTACGCATGTTTTAATTGATTTTTGAGCGGTTTTTTATGAGCATTAATATGCTGTAAAGGTGTAACGTTGCTTTGATGAGATATCCCAAAAATTGAGAGTTTTGCTTAAATATGAATAGAAAACACATTTGATATGGCGGAAAAGCGAATTTTGTACTTCTGGGCCTATTCATTTTGCCAAGAGGATGACTGACACAAATTCCGCTTCATTTATATAGCTAAAATTCTTTTTTTTTCTTACAGGTGCTGCAAAAGAATAATTTCGAACAATTTACCCAGCACAATTACGAAACGTTCATAAAGACTTGGCTTCGCTTTGCCCCTTAAAAGAATGGGGGACGAAAAAAATTAATGTAGTTTTTTTTTTAAATGTAATTATGTACGTTATTTGTTGTAAATATAAATTTTATTCTATCATTTTTTAAGTACATTATTTTTATTGTATGAATAAAGTAGATTTTTCAAAACAACAAATGTTTGTTAAATAACCCATAAATCAACCTGGAATTATGGTATATATTATCTTGTTCATAAATCATTGATTAATCCAGGATTTTAAGCAGGGGTTTTTATTTTTCTATAGGGTTATTTTAGTTTCTATTCAGAGGTCCCCTGTCATATAATAATTCATCTTAAATATTGATTATATTTAATATTGCAAAAAAAGAAAATTTTACGTACTGCCAAATTATACCGTGGATGATTAAAGTAACTAAAATTTAAGTTTAATTATCATTACTGAATATTTACAAATTTTTTTTTCTTGACATTTTCAACAAACTACATTTTATAAAATGAGGGATTTAGTCGAATTATATTATAAAAACATCTTTTCCATGATTAGTAAGGAGACGATTCATCACCTTTGATTAAATATTTGAAACTTAAAAAGCAAATACTTATAAAAAATGCATTTCTTTCTTATTTCTTATGCAAAAAATAGTCATGTTTAAATATATCCCCATGAAGGGGGAAATATCACCAAACTCTAAACCAGATGCTGCCAATGACAATAGTTTGAGCTCTGAGCCTATTGGTTGAAGCTCAGTTCAGGCTGGGTTCTCCATTGAAAAGTTTTATCTAAAATTTCAGAAACTCATTAGAGCTCATGAAATGTTGCTGCAAACCACTGAACTGGTCTGCCTCTGGGGATTACTGGGGACCTCTGGGGTGGTAACAAAGATTGACGTAGGATTTTTCTTTTTTTGTTTGTTACACCTTCCTGAACTCTGCCAAAGCCGGTCTCAAGCTCGGTTGAAAAAAGAAGAGGGTGCCGAAATGTCCATGCCATAAGTGTGCTCAGTGTCAGAATGTCTAGTGATGTCCTAGGCTTGCCCTGTGACTCACCGGCCAGGACGGCTGGAGTGGGTGAACGGCAACCTAAATCCAAGGTATGAGAACCGTGCTGAAGAGTACATGGCAACCGGGGTCAAAGGTTGTTGCAAACGGTTAACCTCATGGAGTGGTGACCCACCTGTAAGACTTCCACCTGTAAGAGGGTCCATGCAGGTGGTGACATTTTATACCCTCAGTATAAAAAACCGTTTTATGGATAACAAAACTTTCAAAAAACCCGGTGGCAAGACCCCTAAAATTCCAACTGCTTCAGGTGCAGTGGTACCCAAATCAGGTCCCTCATCTGAAGCCAAAAAACCAACCTCTTCAGTTCTTGTTGGTGCTACTGTGGTGGCTCACAAGACTGAAAACAATGCTCTGGTTCTCAAAGGTATCATCTCGACGGTCCAAGAACATTTCGGAAACTCGTTAAAGCTCATTTAATGTTGCTGCAAACCAGTGAACTGGTCTGTATCTGGGGGTGTTGACAAAGATTGATGTAGGATTTACTTTTTTGTTACACCTTCCTGCAGCTGGAGGAATTCTGATTGGTGTATAATAAGATACAGAAAAGGAGAATGTTTTTATTAAAGCTCTGCAGCATTTCAAGGACTGCCTGCAGAACCTGCATTTTTTCCAAAGAAATAGCCTTTTTTTATGAGACAATGAAATTAACAGAATTTTCCGGCTTGAAAAAATCTTCCTCATGTCAATTACATTGCTCTGCCATTTTCAGGTGCTAAAAGCCAGTTGGAAGTGGCTCCTAGAAGTGAATCATAAAATCGAGAGAAAAAAACAAACAGGCAGGAATCTTATTTTTCATTCAGAAAATCCCTATATTCTTATAATGAATACAGCAAAGCAAAATCCATAACATAGTGAAACATTCTTTGGAATTTAACCATACAAACTTTATTCTGTACATCACAAAACTAATGAAAAAAAAAGAATGTAGTTTAACTGTTCTCGAGAAGGTCTGCCAGTACGGGGAAACAATACAAACAATTATGTATAAGTAGATTTTCGTCCGTTGAAGGACTGTGTTAAAAAGACAAAAGAGTAACAGGCTTTTAACATCATTCAGCTTGTAGTTCACATTATAACTCAATATGAAATGTATTATAAGAGAATATTGATTGACTTCTGTAATGGGAGATATTCAAATATTCTCTTTAAAAACAATACTGAGGCCACATAACGTAACTGAAAATTTCGCTATTCTTTTCAAGGAGTTTTGAAGATTTTCTGCTAGATGCAAAAGACGAAAATTTCGATGTGGCGCTTACATATATGAACATCAAAAAATGAGGGTATAAGAAAAAAACAATGTATAAAAAATGTTTCTAATGCTATGAGACTTTAAAATGCTTTTTTGAAAGGCAAAAAAATACAGAACACTATCATCTATGACTGAAATGGAAAATAATGTTTGGCAAAAATCACATGTCCTAAAGAGGCAAACAACTATTTCTGATTTTTTTCTTTAGGAAATAAATTGTTTGTAAGTATATAATTTTTTGCCTCATATTTTCTACTTTAAAATCTGTTTAATATTTTGCACCGATAATTTAATAATTCCAATAATTTGAGCATTTAGTTGGAATATTTGAAAAATTGCCAATTTAAATGGAGCTACTGAACATGCCACCTATGATGCATGTGTATATATATATTTTTTAATTCTACCTCTTATAGCGACCACTCATAACTTTTTTCTGTGGAGGAATTCTGATGGTTGTTAGAGTGAGCGTTGCTTGTATTATATATATATATAATGTAATGAAAAAAGTGTGTTTCTTTCGGCAATACATTGTGGGAAAAATAAGAAAACAAGTGAGTGTTGTACAAATCTTGCTCGTGAGGCAAAAATTACAGCAGAAGCTAAATATAGATGCATTATAAAAATTTTTGTTTCGGATAATGAACAAAAAATGCTAACAATGCGGAAGGATCTTGAAATGGAATATATTATACCAGTTACATATGGATGTGTATCACATTATTTAAATATTCTTGGCAAGAACGTTGTTATGGCTAGTGTTGTCAAAATTCAGCAATTTTTTAGAAATCATTAGATCCCTGGGAGTTTATCGATGGAGTATGCCGATTCAGTTAAACCACAAATTCCAGGTGAAACAAGATGGAAATCGCAAATAGCTTGTTTAAAAACTTTTATTACTAACAGGCCGTTTTATCTTCAAATTGTGGATAATCACGAAGATGAAATTTATAAGGACATTAAATGTTTAGTAAATGATCTTCATTTGTATAAAGTAGCAAAAATATGTACAACCAATTGGAACCAGTTGTAAAAGCCTTTACGAAATTACAACACGATAATAATGCCAATATTGCTGTGATGCTTGTGAAATTTATCTAGAGCTTCTTCAAAATGAAGAACTCAATCCACATTTCAGCAAAGTGAAATCTAACTTTGATAAAGTGATGACCCCTGTCCATTTTTTGGCACACCTGATGAATCCGAAATATAAAGGTGAAAAGTTATCACAAGATCAGGAGGAATCTGCCTCTGAATATTTGCAGGCTTTAAATCCAAAGTACTTGCAATACAGAATACAGTTCAAGTCAGAAGATGCACCTTTTCCTAAGACATCTTTCTCCAAAGATATTACAAACACTACTTCTTCTGCATTAGGTATGGTGGAAGAATTTGAGTAAAACTGGAATAGATGCAAAATTTCTCCAATTAATGAAACATGTTCAGGGATGTCCTGCATCATCAGCATCTCTGGAGTGTATTTTTTTCTAATTTTTCTTTCATCTAAAACAAGATTAGAAATAGACTGGGTTTACAAAAAGCCTTTAAATTAGTATTTTGTTATATGATGCTAAAATCCAATGCGGAAGTGGAAAATGAAGAATATGAATGTGATTATGATTGGTAAATGTTTGGGAATCTGTATGTTGTGTAAATATTTAAATAAATGCACTTCATTTTTTTTTTTTTTTTTTTTACCTTTCAGGCTTTACTTAGAATTCAATTTTGACATTTTTAAAGGTTGTTTTGAATAATCAGTTTTTCCCATGTGGTATTTCCCAGGACTATAGATACCAGTTTTTATCATATTATTTACCTAGGGCGGAAAAACCTTGCCAATCCGGATATATATATGGTTAAAGTATATCCTTACCAAAAAAAACTAATATCAGCATGAGTTAAAGCTCATAAAATTACATGCAGATGTTGATTTATTATTTGGTTGTTTTCAATTATGATAGTTACTCCCTTCTCATGAGTTACCCACTCATGAGTAACACTCATGAGTGGGTATCTTCATGAGATTTATTTAAAAAATCCTTCAGTAGAATAAGTTATGACAGTGTTCTTAAAAACTTATTTGGACCTATTGATTCCTCTACAAGAAATACACTATTGCTTAATTGCTTATTTTTATACTTTAAAAAATAATGGGAAATAAATGGGTATCACTCCCAAGAAGTAATAAAAATATTCATGTTGAATTGTATGTCCTACTATGCAAAAGCAAAAGAATAAAACAAACCCATTTTAGGTGGTACATAGTTTAAAAAAACATACATGACTACCGTACCACACAAAATAATTTCAATATTCAAATATTTTGAAAGTTAAATAGTAGGAACTTCCTTGAGATATCACCCATGAGCAGCATGTTCGGACATTAACATTGTTTAAATTTTAAAATATTAGATGAACATTTCTATAAAATCACTTGCATTTGTGTTACGTAAACACATTTTACATCATGTTTTAAATCATATTAAGTAAAACGTTATTTGGAATGATAAAAAAGACCTGGGTTCAGTGGTGTAGTATAGGAAAAAAAGGTGGAGGAATGACATTTACGAACATCAAGAAGTTGTGGTTCGCTTATGTTAAAATTAAAAACAAGGGAGGGGACTCTTTTGTTAAAATAAAAAGGTAGGGGCCCCGCTCGACTACACCACTACCCCTCGGGTTATGGGAATTATTTGTTCCGGAGATGCACATTTCGATTACTTTCTAACTAAAGTAATTAAAGAAGACTACTATTTCACAACTTGGAAAAAATGTAATCAATGCAGTTAATTAAACAGGAAATGATGCTCCCCTACCAGCTTTTTCAATGCAATTATCAACATGAAATTCAGATTATAAAATGCAGTCTATCATTTTGAAAATCGCCCCGAAAGAAAACCAAATGAAAGAAGTAAATAACATGAAAATTCAGGAAACCTTTTCTTCAAAAGAAGTAAACAAACTCGACTCATTTGCATCAAGAATACTTGCGCACATCTGAAAAAAATCCCTCAAGACTATGTTCCAATGAAAGTAAAACTGCAAAATTGGAGGAAGCCCAAAAGATTTCCCAAAGATGTCATCGCACAAATATTGGAGTTCAGGGAAGGACAAAATGTTATCTTACCGGCAAAAGAAAGAGACCATGAAGAGACTTTAAAAATAGGTGACTATGATTTATACATCACTATCATTTGGCCACATGTCAAATATAAAAATGTGCGCCCCACATGACTTACGTGAATGTGTTCATAAATACAAAAATATTGGACAAAGAAAAAAAATGTGAAAAAATTATTTGAACAATAAATATTTAATTATAGATTTGTTTCTGGCTGTTTGCTTTAAAAGCACACTTTACAGTGAGTGGTTATTTTTCTCAGGCGGAAATTCTTTTACACAAACTTAAAAATATGAAATACTTGAACTGACTAATACTTATTCCACAAAAAGAAAAAAAAACATTAGTAACCAACCATTTAACAACCAGACAATAAAAAACACTAAAAGACTATTTTTCTGGTACTTGCTAAAAAAAGTAGTAGTACTTGTCTTGTTTTTGAGAGACTTGCAAAAGGGTATGCTGAATACTATTTCTTTATTGTCAATGTTATTTATAAGAGTATAAAATTCGTTAAAAAAAGTTAGTATAATATATTACAATAAAATGCTTAATAAAACTAAGGCAGAAGATTTTTAACCTACAACATATAGTCTTTGTTTCAATTGCAAATTTTAATAGTTTTATCAAAACCTCTGCATCTCAAAACCTCTTCATCTCGAATATTTTTTCCTTCCCTTGAAATCAGGGTTTAAAAAAACCCGGGTTTTTTTGGGTTTTATTAAAATAACCCAAAAAAAAACCCGGGCTTTTTTGGGTTTTTTTAAATATACTTTTTTTTTTCAGCAAAAGAACATATTTGAACCAGTTCTAGCAGCCAAAATCCTATCTTGATCTATTAGTACTGGTGACAAAAATGTGCAAGAGTTTTGGGAAAGCTCAATTTTTAACAGTAGCTTGTATTTAATGTGTAAATATACTACAGTCAGTAAAAAAAAACCCAGGTTTTTTTTTGGGTTTAATTTCTTTTCATATTTTAAAAACCATGCAGCATTATATTGAATAAAGTCTATTTTAGAATAAAAATAATAAGTTTGTACTATTTATTTAAATTTAAATAATTTAATTATTAAATAAATTCAAGAAAGTTATTAAATAATAATATTTATTTTCATATTAAAACAAGCTCTTAAAAAAATTAAAGGAAAAACCTGTTTAAACTAGTTTCCAGTAACAAAGCAAAAGAACTTGTTTAAACCAGTTCTAGCAGCTGTAAACCTGTTTTGAACCAGTACTTTTCATTGGCTGACTAGCTTATCCAAGTAACTGATCATTGTTTGAAGGTTGATAACTCATTTAGTTAAGTTGATTCTCATCTCTTACTTACAGTAAATATTGTTTGTTTCTGTTTGTGATTTTATTTGGAATTATTTTATAATGCCACTGGGTAGTGGTAGAAAAGGTGCTCCTGAATGGACAGAAGTCAGCATAGTTCCTTCTAGCAAAAACAAAGTTAAATGTAATCATTGTGGGACAGAAGTAAGTGCTAAAATTGAAAGAATAAAGATTCATCTTAATAAGTGCTCAAAAAGATGTACAAATTCCACTCCAATCCAGTTACAAAACAATGCAAGTATTACTTCATTGGAATTGGGAAATGCATCTACTTCTACTTCTGAAGCTAATTGTGAGAAAAGAGGCAGCAGTGAAATATCAACAGCAACAGCTTTGTTTAAACGACAAAAAATATTGTCTGATTATACAATTAAAACAACCAATAGCCAAAAATGCAACTTGGATTTGAAAGTTGCCAAGTTTTTTTATTCGAATAATATTGCCTTTAATGTTGCATCAAGCAATGAATATAAAGAAATGATGAAAGCACTACGTCCTGGATATTCTGGTCCTAGCAGTGCAGATTTAAGTGGAAAATTGTTAGACGAAGCATCGTCAGAAGTTGATGATTTAATTAAAATGGAAATACAAGGCCACATTAGTAATAGCTTTACTTTGTTGATAGATGGGTGGACAAATGTTAAAAATGAAGCAGTTATTGCCACATCTATTCACACAGGAGAAACTTCTTTTTTTTTAAATGCTACAGAATGTGAAAGCAACAAGAAAACGGCTACATACTGTGCACAAATTGCAACAGAAAATATAGATTATTGTCAGAAGAAGTTTGGAATTAATATTTTTGCTATATGTACTGACAATGAGAACAAAATGGTAAAAATGAGAGAAATTTTAGAGCAAAGGCATAAAATAATAACATATGGCTGCTCAGCCCATTACATAAATTTGCTGGTAAATGAAATTTCAAATAAGACAATCCTTGGACATGTTATTGAAGTTAATAAGTTTTTTCGCAATCACCACCAGCCTCATGGATGGCTGAAAGAAAAAGGGGGTTTAATGCCACAGATCCCAAATGCTACACGCTGGAATTCCCAGCTTGACTGTTTAAACACTTTTGTTAAAAATTATCCTAAATATGTAGAAATACTACAAGAGAAATCCTCTGAAATTCCAGAAAGTATTACTCGAATTTTGGAAAATGTACTTATGTACAAAAAT
Organism: Octonoba sinensis; assembly: GCA_038502835.1. Lineage (NCBI taxonomy): Eukaryota > Metazoa > Arthropoda > Arachnida > Araneae > Uloboridae > Octonoba > Octonoba sinensis. The sequence continues at coordinate 81,205,599 of CM076605.1, read as the reverse complement.
GTTTTGCATATGCAAAAACAGTTGACATTTATAGGAAAAATATTTGATCGCATGCAAGCTGAAAGTACGAATATTTCGGATTCGGTGGAACTTTGGCTAGATCTAATAGAATGTGCTGATCTTCAAGTGCATAAAGACAATATTGAACGTAGGATGGGTGAAGCTATTTCACCAATTCATTACCTGGCAAATTTAATGAATCCTAAATATGCAGGAAGACGCTTATCTTCTCATCAAGAAAATGAAGCTGAGTCTTGGTTGACAGACAAACACCCTGAATGGCTTGTACCATTTTTAGCTTTTAAAATTAAAGATAAAAAAGTGTATCCACAATCAATGTTTGCGGATGATGTAATAAAGAGCTTTAGTTCGTCCCAGTGGTGGAGTATTTCGGAAAAAAGGTCTACAAATGAGAATGTTAAAGCTTTATGTAACTTTTTGAGTGATTTGACTAGTTGCCCAGCTCATTCAGCATCAATAGAACGAGTGTTTTCCACCTTTGGATTGATATGGTCGAAATTGCGTAACAGATTGGGTTGTGAAAAGGTTAAAAAATTAGTAAAAGTGCACAGATTTCTTAATAAGGAAGAATTAAAAGAATATGTAGACGACTTTGATTCAGATTTGGAAATTTAAGTATGGTATTTGTATTTGTTACTACTTTTAATCACAGCTGTGTATTGAGATTGAGAATTAAATATACTAGTTGAAAGAAAATTTTATTTACTTTATTATATAGTTGGACTATAGTTTGGATTTATCTTTTTACTATCTAACTAATTACTTTTTCACAAACTGTATGTGTTTTTACAACAATTTTTCAAAAGTGGGTTTTTTTGGGTAGTTGGGCGGGTTTTTTTAAGTGGGCTTTTTTAAAAAAACCCGCCCGGGTTTTTTTGGGTACCCGGGCGGGTAGCTAACCCTGCCTAATATTAGCGATTGAGACATTTCTTTTAATATCAGCAGCTGTATTATATTCTCAGAATCCCCAAGGACAATGGGGCCCACAAAATGAAAACTATATTCAAGGGACAAGTTTTTTATTACTTCCACACAATCAGATATAGTGGGGCGTAAATAAACAGTGAACTTGTGACTTATAATTTTAACAGTAATGAAGTAAATGATTTCTCTTTTGTTTTTGAATTTAATACTGCGATTCGTAAATGAAGGATACTTGGTAAGTGTGATAATAAACTTGATTTTTTTTTCTTTTTTTTTTTGAGGATCACCTTTACTCTTTTGAACAACAATGATTATAAGATCATTGTTGTTCAAAAGAGGGTAAGGGGCTTTGGGTAGTTGGGCGGGTTTTTTTAAGTGGGCTTTTTTAAAAAAACCCGCCCGGGTTTTTTTGGGTACCCGGGCGGGTAGCTAACCCTGCTTGAAATTCGAGATAGACAGGTTCAACTGTATTAATTTTAAATGAAATAAAAACGCGAAAAACTCCGATTAAAAATATTGTAATCAAATTGCGATTTCATTCCTAGTTTTTTAAAATGTAATCAAAACAAATTCTTTAAAAAATTACGATAGAAGATGATAAATGCACAGAACCACGCTTTATTATTTTCAGCATTTTTGCTTTTCTAAATAAAGTTTGTTTGAAGAAAAATTTAAAGTTCGACCATGGCCACATTCGATGTAACTCAGTAACTGGCCGACACAATCGCTAAAAATGGTGGAAACTGGAAAGCAAGATATTTCCTCTATGTGCCGATGGGGGCGCTTTCTCAGACCAAATTGTCTCACATGACTACATTTCCGTAATTCCTAACAATACATAAAATTCATCTTTTATTTACTAAATCTTTTGCAAAATACTTCAACACATTACAACGATCAAAATTAAATTCATGAAGTACAAACTAAACAGTCGACATACCTTTCAAAGATTGTTCGTCGAGACTTTTTTCAGATAAATAATTTTTTAAAAAAAATACTTTTGATCTGTGTAACATTCTGATAGAAAACTATTCTGTATAAAATGAATGTAATGTATGAAAAGGTTGCATGTATCATATGGAATTCCATTTGATTTGATGATCCTAAACAGTGCCGGCCCTGGGGTAGAGCGAGAGGAGCCGCCGCTCTAGACGCCAGATGGCAGGGGGCACCAAAATGCCAAATGTGAAAAGCAATTTCCAGCGCAAAAAAAATTTTTTGATGGGGCCTTTTGAGAGGCGCTGGAACAGTGTTGCCAGAACAGATAAATCCCTGTCTTTTTTAAAGCTAAATCTAACTATTTGGAGTGGCCAGTCCTAACCTAGTCTGCAATTAAATTACTTTTGTTTTTACACTGTATTTGAGTTCTTCCATTCGCAGATATTACACGACGTCATCTTCGCAAGCGAGATGTTTTGCTCGTTCTTGTGATTTGGTATGATTTACTATACCAAATAAATGTTGTTAGCAAATCCATGCAATCAGAGATGGCAGACTTGTTAAATGCAACGAAACTTTCACACAAACGTTGCCAATTTGTTAAGCAGTATAGGAACATTGTTACGCATCATCTGTAATCATAGCAAACGAAATTGCCAAAAAAAACAGAAATCCCACCTGTATTTCAAAAAACAAGAAACCGAAAAAGAATGATTGACTATGAAATCTCAAGATGAAACGCCACGATTCAGAACAACATTTTAAGACCACTGTGTTCTATCCTTTGATTGATACGATACAATTGTAAATTCGCTGGAAATAAGTTTCGAATAGCTGTCTAATTTTAATGCAAGTTGGAGTTTCTTATATGATATAAAGCGACCGATCGATAAGCCTGAATTGGAGCAATCCTGTTTAAATTTACAAAATATTTTGACATCTGATTCACACAGCGATATTTCTGGAGCAGATCTGATGGCTCAAAAAATACTAAGCCTGAAGGAATTCTTAGACACAGACCAAGGGCAGCCAAAAGATGTTCTTAATGTCTTGAACAAAAATAATTGGTGCGATTTGTTTCCAAACACTTGAAACTGCCCTTCGGATACTACAAACTATTCCAGTAAGTGTCGCAAAAGGTGAGCGAAGTTTTAGTAAACTTAAACTGATAAAAACCTACCTAAGATCAACCCTAGCTCAGGAAAAATTGTCAAACCTGGCAATTTTATAAGTTGAAAATGATATTACTCAATCCAGTGGCGTAACATACAGGCCCGCATTGCGGGGGGGTGGGGGCCTTGAACTGTTAGAAGTTTTAACAGTTTTTTGTGGTGTTTGTGTTAGACCATATGCTAGAAACTTTAACATAACATTACAATATACTGAAGGAATTAATTTTATCTATACTAATAACATATTACAAGAACGATAAGCAAAAGATCACATATACGGAAAACGAACATAAACAAACCACGGACGAAACAAACACAAAACAAGGAACAACAATGATGTTGCCAAAACACATAAAATGAAAACGATGTAGTTATGAACGAACAGTTAAAATCACGGAGCACCACTCTGTGGCTAAAATAAATTCAACAGTCTGTCTTAAAACTTTGTATGTAATAACAAGGGTAAACATTAAGTTTCTGAAACTCAAAGTAGTTAATTCATGCCAATTTACAATTTATTTATTTTGCACAAATTTAATCTCTCGTTTCAATGTAGCGGGATATTATGCTGGTCTGGTCTCACTCGGCGTCATCTGCCTTTCCTTCTCCTTTTCGCTCGCTGACTCCCTCGTCCAGAAATTTTGAAAGCTTTGTTAAGATAAATTTGCTTAGTAATAAATCAAGGGAAAAAAATTAAGCAAACGCTTTGAAAATGAATCTCGAAAAATTTCAGTTTGTTTTTCAAATTGTCCTTCACATCTTAATTTTAGAAACAAAAAATCTAGCCTTCACACTTTTTCAAAAAAAAAAAAAGGCGCAGAAATATATCTGAAAAGACGCAAAAATAGCTATCTTTATGGAAAATGATGTTTAAACATTGACAGAACTTCAGAAAAACTTTAAAACTTCGTTAGTGACAGCTACTGCCATTGCTCAGCAATGGGGCTTAGCTTTTACGCTCAAAAATAAAAGAACTGCAAAGTTAAAAAAACACTTTGATTAGTTGGATGTAGATAAGCGGCTCTCAAATCTGTTGAAACATTATAAGATCATGAAGTAGCAATTTATAACAAGACTATAGACATTGCCGTAAAATCAAATCATGAGTCGTTCTGAGGGCCTCAGCAAAGTCGCTAGTTTTATTGAAATTCTTAAGCCTGATTTCCTTTTATCGGTAAATGATGAATAATTGCACAAAAAAAAAAAAAAAAACAATCAATTGGCAGTGCAATACAAAGACCTACAAAATGAGTTCCCTAATGAATTGCTTCTGCTTAACCTTGCATGGTGAAATTAAAAACTGTAAAATTGTTTATGATGCAATGTATCTCCTTCTAGTTGCAAACTATGGGTTAGCGTACAGCACAACCAAGCGTGTGTACCGCTTATTTATTTTTCTTAACTCTACCTGTGACAGTTGCAACCAGTGAACGATCTTTCTCTTTGTTAAAAATTATAAAGAGCTACTTAAGCAGTACCATGTCCCAAGAGAAGCTTCGGGGACTAAAATAATAATTGAACTTTGTGCACAAGTAAACTGTAAAAAGATACTCACGCTCAGGGCCCGATTTACATTTTGAATCACTATGGGCACAACTCATGTTTGGGGGCCCCTCACGCAGCAAAGTTTTTTAAACATAACATTCAGTATGTGTTTGTAAAACTTGCCAGTCACACCAAAATTTGGGGGCCCCCAAAGCACAAAAACTAATTTGTTTTTCAAATGTCGAAGACTCAGACTAACGGCAAAAGATTAACAATGATCAGATTAACAATGTGCAAAATGATTTTGTTTTAAAATTACAAAATGTTTGAATAAAATATGGCGGCCCCCAAAGTGCAAAATCGATTTCGTTTTTTCAAATTTCAAATTGTCAGACCAAGATTTGGGGGCCTCCCAAAGTGAAAATTCCTTGTGGTTTTAAAATAATTTAATAATACAAATTTTCAGTGAAGCAACAGAACACTAACAGTTTGTTGTTGAAAAATGCTATTTTTAAATATTTTTCTAAAAATTTTAAATTACAAAAAAAAAAATAATAATAACCAAAATTAGGGGGCCCCTACAAAGTGGGGGCCCTAGGCCCGGGCCTCACGGGCCTATTGGTAAATAAGGCCCTGCTCACGCTAAGAAAACACAAATGGGCATTAAAATGCAGACATAAGTTTCGGGATTGCTTGGAATCCCTGTTTCAATGCAATAGGGAAGCTTCTAGATGCACTATGAACTTCACGCCAGAAACATATGTCTGCATTTTAATGCTCATTTGTGTTTTCCTAATGTGAAAATCTTTTTACAGCTTTGGGGACTATATTATGCGTGGAAAAGTAAACTGCTCAGAAAACCGACATCCAAGATATTGCTAAGATTTTTGCATCAAACAAAAGCAGATGCTCCGTTTTCATTGGACTAGTTCATTCATTTTATGTGTGGGAAATTTAATTTATGTCTTATTAATTAATTAAGATGAAAATCTAAATTGAAAACTTCATTTAGGCCTATTCACTCAACAGTTAAAACTAGTATTGCATACAAAACATTGATGTATGCTTTAAAATTTAAATAATATTAATCCTTATAGTTACACAAGAAAATCAAATTATAATAATTATAGATCTCTTTAAAAAGGGATGTGTGTATTTAAGTAGTGTATCAAATACTACATATTTCGATAGAAATATATAGTACGTAGTACATAATAAAACTTTTCATACATAATTCGTCGCAAGTATCTATACTTTTATAGGTTTTTTACAACGGTGAATACAGGGGGCCCTAACAAAATATTTGCGAGGGGGCCCCAACCAAAACCGTTACGCCATTTGCTCAATCCATACCTACAGGTAATTTAATTGAAACATTTGCCAGTGCAAAAGCAATAAAGGTAAACTTTGTATAGATTAATGTAAATCTAGATCGACATAAGGAATGTTTTATTTTAATTAGTTATTACAATACCTACATAGGTAACAGATTTAGTTAGTGTCTGATTGAAATTCACACCAAATACTACGAGGAGCAATTAAATATAAACCGGAATTTCTCTCCTGCAGTCAGTGGACAGGCGAGAGCAACACTGTCTTTTCAGTGTAGTAAGGTGGGGATGTCATGTGCCTGTATCGTGTCCAAACTGACTCGTCCGGGCTTGCATTCAGTTTGCGATGAGTGAGCAAAAGGTTCCAGCTTACGACGTTGCGAAACGTATAATTATTAAATTTCTCGCCCTTGAAGGTGTAAAACCCGCCGAACTCGTTCGAAAGCTACATGCACACTTCGGGGAAACTTCTACGAAGAAATCCCAGGTGTATGAATGGCACAAAAAATTTATGGTGGGAAGAGAAGCTGTTGAAAACTAGCCCCATGCCCGCCGTCCTCGGACAAGTGTCACTGAGGCAAGCATCGCCACTGTTAGTCGCCTTCTCGAGAGTGACCGCTGTTTGACCGTTGCCGAAATTTCAAATGAGGTTGGCATAAGCTTTGGAAGTACGCAATTCATCATTACAGCTGAGTTATGGTTCCGAAAAATTTCTGCCAACCAGACTAGGGAGAAATTGGAAGCCATTCACTGGAAACCTCCTGAAACCACTGAACACCTTCCTAACAGTCCTGACTTTATCACCCTGTGATTAACAGCACATGTTTGGGCCATTGAAAGAAGCTCTAGGACGTGAAAGATTCCACATTGACGAGGCAGTACAGGCCTTTGTGTGCAATTGGCTGATAACACGGCCCTCTTCTTTTTTCGATGAAGGCATCAAGAAACTTCTAATCCGTTGGGAAAATTGCGTTCAGAAATCCGGAGATTATATAGAAAAATAATATGTAGATCTTATTTTTATATCTTGTATAAATAAATTTCATAAAAACAATTCCGGTTTATATTTGATTACCCCTCGTAATTTAATTATATAGCAGTAAAAGCTTTCTTAATATTAAACTGTCAATAAGTGTTGATATTTGCAATAAAAGTTGATTTTTTAAAATTTGTGAATTATTATTTATTTAACATGAAACCAAAGTAGAATTTACGTGAAGTGAAAGCCTCGACCACAGGGCGCCAAAAGACAATCTCGCTCTACCCTGATCTAAGGCTCCTATAACTACTGTAGTGGTGTACTGTAGTGGCTCTACCCTGAGCAAGGGTTAGGGTCGGCGCTGATCCTAAATAATCATCATGTCATCGCAAACGTCAGTAGAAGGCTTGGCTTAAACCTGCTACTCGGGCATTCCACATCCATTCAACAGTGTTTAAACTTGAACCTTAACCATCTCAGATTTTCTCCAAATTTGGTACAGGTGTGTACTGCTATTTTTATAAACAAGGAAGATATAAAATTTTAGCCGGATATGTTTATTCGATCTTTACTCACAGGGATGTAAATTTTGTGGAAAAGAGGTTTCCAATGATATACTACACTTTATAATTTATACAACACTTTTTCAAAACCGAATTAAAAATATAAATTGAATTTTTTCGCAAAGTACGTAACTGATATTTTTCAAATTAATTCTATGAGTACTTAGTACTGTCCTATGTCACACGTTAAAATTTAAATTTGGAACGGTAATGGCTTAGTGGTTTTAAAAAACATAAAAACTGGAGTTCCATTTTCTTTTATTTTACTCTAATAATGTTCAGTTCAACTAATACCTCAAGACTAATATTAATATTTTCATGAAAGTAAACATGGGAATTAGTGATGGGCATAATGGAGTGATAATCTCTCTCTTTCTCTCTGTCGATTATTCAGGATAACTCGAGAACTCGATTCTAACGAACATTTTGAGTGGTTTTTACTTCTCAAGCGATATAAAAAAAGGAATGAATCTCTCGAGATCCAGAGTCGTATATACTTTTCGAGTAATATCAGAAACTAATTAATGTCTATAATGGTTGATTTCTCGAGTTATTTCAGAATCGAATAGAACCTCTAGAAGCGCTTGACATCTCGAGCAATTCTCTCGAATGATTTTCTTCATGAGCGGTACTGATGCATTTAGCTGATTGTTATAGTCAAACATTGTCTATGTGTGTGAATGGGTAGTAACAAACCCAGATCTAGTTTCTTATTTAAAATCATATTTTTCTTAACTAAAATATGAGCAAACAAATCTAGGGGAGGGGGGGACTAAAATGAATATTTTAAATTTTATATGTAGCCTTTGCTGCAGATACACCTTTTATACAATGTTTTAGTTGCTTTACCGCAGGTTACTTCTGCTTTTTGCTATTATTGTTTATTCATAAGCTGTTTCACTAATTAGTATTATTGGTAATTTTTTTTCTTCGTTTTGTAACTACTCTCTCTAGTAGATACTTCTTTTAATCTGCGTCTCATAAGCTTTTCCGAATGTGGCATGCATTTTTCAATTGCAGTTATTGTTTTAAATTAATTGATCTAATTAGTTTTTTGTTGCTAATTAACGTTTCTCTTAATTTTGTACCTACCATTAGTGATGGTAGCCCATCGAGTGATCATAATCGAGAACTTGATTATTCAGGATAACTCGAGAACTCTATTCTAACGAACATCTCGATTATAGAACATCTCGGGTTCTCGAGCATGTCGATTGGTTTTGTTCTCGGAAAGTATTACAATCGAATGAACCTTTCAAGATCCTGTGATGTCGAGTCGTTTACTTTTTGAACAATATCAGAATCGAATGAATGTTTCGAATAGTTGATTTCTCGAGCCATTTCAGAATTGAGTGAATGTCTCGAGTACTTGACTTCTCGAGCAATTTCGCATCGAATAACTCTCCCGAAAGATTTTCTTGTCGAGTAATGCATTTGGATGATCCGGAGTAGCCAAGTGATTGCGAAAATGGTCTAGGTGTATGAACGGGCAACAAAGGCAGATGCAGTTCCTGATTTATGGGGAAGTCTATTGCAAATATTATGAGCGCATAAACTGAGGGGACAGGGGTACTGGGTGAAAAAAAATAGATAAATAAATTAATGTATCTAGAAATGGTACTTTCAAAAGCGATGCAGTTTTTTCTTTTTTCTTTTTTTGTTTCTTGCAGAATGGGGCAGCAAGAGGAGTGGTTGAAGAACTTCCTTCTTTCAGAGGAGGAAAGCAGTAAGGAAAGCATTTCCTTTGAAGAAATTAAGGAGCTGTGTTACCCCTGCGTGAAAACACAGAGAGTGGTGGAAAAATGACAGCCTAACACTACTGCGTTCAACTGCATTAACTTGTCAACGACAATGTTATTGACCCTTTTAGAAAAGTTCTGAACAATCGTCAAAGGGAGACAACATTGGACAAGTTTTTAATTTATTCTATGAGTACTTAGTATTGTCGTATGTCACAAGTCCTAGAGAAAGGAACCTAAGATTTTTCTAGCGCAAAAAGACAGAAAAAAGAAAGGGAGAAAACACGTTTTTAAAGAAGAGGACTCCTTCTTCCAACCATTTCTCTTCCTCCTCTCAATATTCCACTTATGCCATTAGCTAACCTCAGTACAAGCAAAGTGCAGTTAAATTTTTATTTATCTATAATTTCATGTACTGTACAGTTCTGTGCATTTTCTTTTCATAGGTTTAAATAGGCAACCATCTGTGGGTCTGGAACATATTAATCCAATTTACATTGGTAGATTATGTGAAAAAATAATTCGTCCTTCGTACAAATCGCTATTCGAACTGCCTCCTGGAACGAATTGTGTTCGAATAGCACTATTCCACTGTATCTGGGTTGTTACATAACTCTTTACATTGAAAAGTTTATGGAATTAAAGTGCTAGGGAAAAGGGGCTTCGAGAGGGGCTCTCTTAGGATAATTTTCAAAAATAAAGTCCTCAAAATACATTTTTAAGCTATAATTGGTGACATTAGGGGGAACGAGTTCATAGAATTTCTCCGGAATTTTTCGAAAGTTAGACGCTAAAGTAGTAGTTTTGTGTTGCATGTTGCAGGTGTTTGGAAAAAAAGGGGGATTCAGGGATCTCGCGGAATCGTTACTTTTGACTATTTTTCCTAGGGAAAAAGAGGGGGGGGGGGGAAATCCCTTTCTAATTTTTTAAAAAAATTAAATATAAAATTTGGAAATTGAGGCTACTTTTAATCATGTTAATTTGAAAGAAAGTATTTCTCGCGGAAATATATCGAAATTGAAATCCCGAAAACTCAGTTATAGGTTTGGTGCTATTAGGGTTAGGGGGGTTTGAGGGGAAGGAGCATCACTTTGAAATTAAAGAACTAGAGTCGTAGTTTTAAACTCTTTGTTGTTGTTAGCGGGAGGGGGAACACTTCTAGATTTTTTTAAAAATTTAAGTAATAAATTCATAGTTTAATGCTGTATCTATAGAGATTGTTTGGGAAAGCAGGGATTTGGGATTTTCTCCGGAAATATGCGTTTTTCCAGTAGAGGGCGAGGGGTATATTCTCCTTTTTATTACATTAAAAAAAAAAACGTACATACATACATTCATAAAAATACATTATATTCTCAAAGCCAGAGAAAGACAATTACCCAATCTTTGACCTTCCTAAATGACCGGTCTGCTCCCTGAACTCGAGATAATCATTCGATAACTCGAAATAATTTCTCGAGAAGTAAATCTTTCGAGAAATCGATATAATCGCTTGAGATGCAGAAGAGATCGCTTGAAAATCGCTCTGTAAAGAGACTAGCAGCTCGTGCTAGTTTGTAAAGACCTTTTATGAAATCCAAATTCAATCCCCACTAGAACTGATTGAGTGATCAGTAAAATACATTAAAAAATTTTGCATATTCGATTCAAGATGACTGTTGAATCAGAAAAATTCTTGAAAAGCACTAACTATTAAAAGCACGCAGAAATACCATGAATGCATTCCTAAAAGTACGTCAAAATTTGAGAGAATCTTCCGATACTGATTCACGACCGTTTTCTTCGTGACTTATTCGTAATTTTCGTGAATTTCTCGATACTGTCGTATCGTGAACTTTTTCAGGACTTTCGTGACCGGTAGACACCCTACATTTACTTATTTTTTATATATCCGAGACACCAATTTTGCTTGAACAGCGCTTAGGTAGCTAGACATGTTTTGCCAAGTGGAGTTGTCTGGAGATTTCGAAACTTCCTTTTCATAGGCTTCTGACACCATCGAAAATGTTTTAGCCATTTTCCTCTAAGGTGAAGACACATATATTGCGTGCAAATTTTAATTTAAAAAAAGTTGAGTAATCATTTTACATCTCCCATTGACATTGGGGAGTATTTAAACACTTTTATGAAATTTGGAATATTAAAGATGAACTATTAGTTAACCTTAATGTAAAGTGAAATAAATGGAAATGGAACTCAATGGTACCAGTGGCGTTACTGTAGGGTATCAAAATGCCACGGGCTCCGGTGCACTTTGCCAGATGTACGATGGGTTCCCCTCCCCGAGAGGCTGCGAACTCAGAAGTAACCTCACATTCTTAACACATTTAGCAAAAATTATAAGTTTTATATAAGTACTTAAATTAATTGAAGTTAAACGCAAAACTATATACAAAGTCAAATAAATTATTAAGATTTATACGCATTCATAAGAACAGGATCAATTTTAGAACGCATCCATTGGTTTCTTCGTTTTTTTTCCGCGGAACTTTGGGGGAGCTGGCGCGCTACTGACGCTTGGGGAATTCCCGCAATTTGTTAACTGGGACTAAGAAAGTAATTACCTACTAAAAATAGCTCTAAAAATTGTTGAAATATGTATATAAAAAGACATATCTGAATCATTTGCTACAGAAATTCTCAGTTTTCGGTGCAACTTTAGAGATAAAATAAAATAGTCTTCCCGTGCATTAGAGAACTTTCTGATTTATTAATAAAAGATAATCATTTTATGTTATTCCTCTTTCCTGAAGTATGTACTGCATTAATGTCATTTGTTACAATTCTTGTAACTGCAATAGGCTCTGAAAGATAATTTTCGAAACTAATTTTAATAAAAACCTATTTAATTAACTCTATGGGACCAAATAACTTTGCTATTCTGTCAATTGAAAATTCTATGGCCCGATCTTTAAACTTTGGTGATGTTAATGATACTTTTGCGGAACAGAAAGCTCGGAGAAAAAGAGTTTTATTAATAAATATTTTGTTAAGATTAAATAGTTATTTTATTGTAAATATATAATACCTATGCAAATTAAAATTACATTTATCAGATATATAACTAAAATGCGCACAATATTAAGTAATAACGTTGGATAACTACTTCAATGATTTATTAAAATTAAATTACAACGCGACGAGTTTTTCTGGAGCACCATCCAATGAATTTGCCACGGGCCTCAGATGGTATAGTTGCCCACTGGCCATTAGCGTCCAAAATTTTTATTTTAACCTGTGACAAATTGGAAAAAACAGAAAAAATTCCATAAAATGAAACTTATTTCATGTCTCTATCTTTCAGAAAGAACTGAGAGCAATTCAAACAACTGCATTTCGATGCTTTTTATCAATATTTCACGAAATTTACATCCCTGTAAACAAAGAAGGAATACTTATATCCGCGTAAAATTTCATTTTTCTTAGTTTGTACCAATAGTACCCTTGTGCCAAATGTACAGAAAATCTGAGATGGTGAGGTTCAAAATTGTCTTTTTTTGTGTTGACATGGAATGACCCGCTGCGTTCCCCGAAGTTTGTGCGTGCGTAATCTACGCCATCGGATTCCGTAACGGAGAGGAGAAGCCAAAGATCCATGTCTCTCGTCCTCAATATTGTACAAAGGCCAAATGATATGAAATGAAATGAAATGAAAATGAAATTTTATTTTCACCATTTCACCTTCCCACCCATGCCTAGCTTGTTGTCTGCAGCTTTTTCGGTGTCTCGTTTCATTTGCGAACATGATAAGTGTTAAAAGCAATTATGGGAATGGAACAATAATGTTGTTACAATTAAGTATAATCTCCGCAGCATAAAACAAGTAATTAAGAGAATGTAGGTATCTAACTTATGTTAAGGCTCGTGTTGATACGGCTTGTTGCTAATTCAAAGTATTTCGATGGTAAATGTGTTTAAATTGTAATGAGATATTTTAAATTGTGATCTGTTAGGCAGCGTTTCTTTTCGATGTTTTTATGTTTAGTTGCAAAGTGGAATGAATTAATGCTATTTCGATGGTATATTTATTTGAATTGTAGTGAGATATTTTATATTGTGATCTGTTAGCAGTGTTTTTTTTCCGATGTTTAGTTGCTAAGTGGTATGAATTAATGCGACTAATTCCATACATAATCATGTCATTTCTCGTATGGGTGCGTCCGAAAATAGTGTGATTGCCTTTGATTACAAAATACATTCGAGAGATAAGTTCGTAGTTGTTTCAGAAACATATGGTTTTCTAAATCCCGTCTTCTATATAATCGCAAATACCTGTTTCTGTCAACGAACTTAAACTGTCCTGTTACAGGATTGCATCTTTTGTTTCCATCAAAAAATTTTTTTTTCTTGATTGGAGTTTCATCTGCATGTTTCTGTCCAATATTTTCCAGGGCACTTAGGTTTAGCAAAAGAATTAATTTTAGGTTTGAGAAGTTGATCCTATGCATAAACAGTGTTTGCTTCTTCTTGGGAAATTGTATTAGTAATCATATTTGATTTTAACTTTTTCATGCTTTGACTTAAAAAATTCAAATTGCTGTGGCATTTTGTCAGGTTTTCCTTTACTAGCCATAATCAAACTCTGGATTGTGCACAGGCATGAAAAGTATAAATTACCTTTACTGCACAGAGTTGGAATAAAAAATGCTGTATAATTTGCAAGAGCCCACTGAAGTTCCCTAATGATTTTGCCAAATGTCTGGTAAGGTGTAAGATTCCTTGCCCTCCCCCCCCCCCCTGCCTGTCTAAGGCCTTGAAGCTGCTTTAAAAGTCTTTTTGCCTGTTTTTAACCAGAATGAAGAACCCATTTGTATGAACATCCTGTTTTCATTAGTGTCTGCTTCTCTGGAAATTAAATGAACCAACAGCAAGCCGCCTCCGTGATTGACAAGCTCCTTTGGTTTTACATTGATTGGCTTTTTTCCAGCGTAACAAAGTTGGACAACATTGCTGAAACTCTTTTGAAGCTTACCTTCCAAATGAATTCGTTAGATAAAACATGGTGTTATGTGATAATGAAATTTCACATAATTGATAAAAAATTGTCAAATGAAATGTGCTGTCAAGTTCATTCTGAAAAAAGCCTTAGGACATTATTATGACAATAGCGTAAAACTAAGTCATTTTTAGTACATTTGCTAAGCAACAGTTCACTTTGGTAACGTAGAATATATCCAACGAGTAAAAAAAGCAAAGAATGAAGTTTTAAAAATTTCCTTTTGAGTGTACGTAAAAATCTTTGGCAGAAAGAGCTCTTTTTGATGTTGGATGTCTCTTCTGTGATAGTTTCAGGTATAATTTTATCTGCAGATTTTTCAGGTTTTGTTTCAGAATCCAAGATAGGTTTGATTTCAGAGTACATCTTATTTTTGGCCTCCTGCGAGGACATTTCATTTTACAATCCCTGCTTAGGTTTTCCCTAGAATATTGATTACATACCCGTGAAATTTCGTATACAGCTTCAGGGACTGGCGTAGATAAAAGTAAACGTTAAGTGTTGTGTAAATGCGGGATCTTTTGCTTTCAGTTCATGAAGTGCAATTTGAAATAAAGGCTACAGATTCTTTCAACATCTGTAATTTCAAGAGTAAATTGCATGGTTTTTAAATGCTCTCACACAAAGAAAACCTTTAATGCTGAAATCAAGGCTTGATTATTTACATTGATAGAATTTTCTGCTCTTTCACTCGTAATTTACATGTGCAACAAAGTAGAAAAAAATTGAATGATGAAAAATGCAAAGGCAGAAAATTCCAAATATAGAAAGCTTTTCTGTTCAAAACAATATAATTTCGCATTTTTTACATTATTTCATTGCATACATTTTGGGCTATTGTTACACTGAACCATGATTTTTTATGTTGTAATGTGCAAATACAAAAGCTACAAACCAAATTTTCTTTCTTCTTTTTAATTATACTGTTGAATAAAAGTTCTCTTTTTGGTGATGGAAAAGACTAAGAGTTGAAATCTATTTTGCATAGAATGCAAGTTAGTTCGTATATTTTCATTTTTTGTCTATACCAATTAATAACATATAGCAAACTTTTTTGTAAATGCTTGGTCAGTGCTTTCAGCTGTACAAGCCGATTTTTCTCGCAGATGCAAGGTCTTCCTTTTTGTCTGTACATTTTCCCGCATTGGGCACTTTTTGAAGATAGAAACTTCGATTGTTATTATCGGGTTTCATTGTATTAGTATTTTTTGTTTTTGTAAATTCATTAACTTCGGTGAAATGCTCTCTTTTCTTTTTCTTTGACATCTTTAAGCTTTTTGGCTCCACAAGATGATTAGCTTAAACACACAATGAGAGTAAAGATGCAATGTTTTGCAAACATTTATGAACCCTTTCTGTCCATCATAAAAAGTAACAGTAGCCAAATTTATAGCAATGTATATTTGAACTTATTACCTTTGGCTAAGCTTCCGAATCGCAGAGTTCGACTCTTTGGCATCCTGCGTTTTTGTAGCAACTTTAGGTGTGAAAGGTCTTTAAAAATAGGCTTAATTTCCTTCATAGTAGCTTCAGGTAAAGGGTGCTTATGCTTGTATTCTTTTAGAGTGCCATTTTCAAGTTATACTTGAACCAGCTATTCAGCCTTTTTGGGCTAATGCATGGGTTCCCTGTGCTCAAATTGCAAAATTACGTATATCCACCAGTGTTTGTGGTTGCTCGTCTAACATAACCGTAGTATACTGTCGGTTTCTTTATAGCATCCTTGGTAAGGTGCCCTTTCTGCCAATTGTTTTATTGTCAGACGGCTTCTCATTTCCTAGCTTGTCTTTCAATTTTTGTAAGTGTATTTCTATTTTTTTTCTAAATGTATGGCCAAAATAAAATCTATTTTTTCAATTTGGAAGTCTGGACCATAAGGAGCTTTCTCAACCAATTGGTGTATGTTTTCCCCTCCCCGGTATCTTTATTTCACTCTTTATTTCATATCAAATCAATACATAATTCAATTCAGTGTTTGTAATTAAGGAAAACTATGGAAAACGTCCCAACGGAGTGTTCTTGTTGTTATTTGACTTGTATATAACTTGCTGCATTGTTTGTTCAAAAAATGGTAATAATTCTTGCTTGCTGACAAGAAAAGGCGTTCTTCTCCACGATGGGCCTAGAGCAGGATGTAAACATAAAAATGAAATGTTATTAGGAAATTTCTGCAGAAATGTGTAAAATAATGTAGTGTTGTAAAAAAAAAAGGCCCCTCAACGTTTTAATTTTGCTACGTCATTACTTTTTTTTGTGTAATTTTGATAGTAATCTAAAATACTTTAACAATGTGATGGTTCTTAATTAGTTTGGTCAGATTGTGAGCCCTCGAGGGTTATAGCGTCATAATCACGTATGACATACACTTGCAAAAATTTTGGCTCTTCGTTGAAAAGAGAGTGCAAACTAGCAGTTATATTTATGATAAATTCGACCCTGAATTTTTAGTGTAGTCGTGTGTATCCATTTCCTCTAATCCTTTTGTATTACCAAATGATGTCATTAAAAACATTTAGCAACCCATTAATCTCCGTTTCATAATGTGTAAAAAAGTTGCGGAAAATCTACTTCTGAATTATTCCATTACTGCAGCACATGCCATGTGCCTCATCGTTCCACTGTTTAGCATTACAGTAAATACAAATTCTCATTTCTCCAATTGAACACATAGGATCAGCAGAATAATTAACAGATGTATAACAAAAACTTTACTGTATCGAAATTTTCAGAAATATTGGGATTTTCTTCAAGCATATCCTGACGTTGATTACAATTGCAGTAGACATGCTACCAGCTGCAGCAGATGTGCATTCTGATTGTTATGACCTTTTCTCTACATACGTCATATTTGCTTTTGTAGTGGTCATCTCTTGGCTGATTCTGTGGTTCCAGTTTTTCTCTGGCGCTGATTTCGCCTTGGTAACGTCTCGAGGGTTACAACGCTACAAATTTTCGCTATTTATGAAACATCTGAACAGAATTTGCACTCTTTCATTTATGACAAGGACATTTTGAATGGTGCCATATGACCTATCATTTATCAAGCAAAAAAGGACATGCACTACATGAAATATTTGAGCAAGAGACCACCACAACTCTTCACTTTTCTGTATCAATTCCCGAAAAAAGGTTCTTAGAACAGGCCCATCTGAATATTCCTCAAAATAAAAAAGAATTCTTAAAATTTTTAAAACTGAAATGTGGAATAATTATGGAACTGATCAAATGTTTTTCCAAGCTAAGTGAATAACAGCACAAAATACTGTTTATTAAATATTCTTTCCCATATAGTGCTTCACAATTTAGCGCAAACTTTTTTAGCAGTTCTTGAAAACTTAATAACAAAATCAAAATATAGAATAAATTTACCTTTATTTCCTTTTTGCAACCCGTTGAACCGAGGAAGTTTCCGCTGGTGAACTAATTCGCATTCTGTGTGGCATTCCAAAAATTGAGGTTTTTTGGACATTTTTTACTATTTTATAGGTAGATCGAATGTTTATTTATAATCCGAGCTTTTACATACTGCCATATATACACTACTGGCAATTAAAATTGCTACATCAGTAAAAAATGCAGATCACAAAATGATATTTATTGGACACATACGTTAGAAATAATAAACTATTAAATTTTCAAGAAATTTGGGTGAATAGATACTGAGAAATTAGTACCCAGAATTAGCCTCTGGCAGCAATAACAGCGCTTATACGCCTGGGCATAGTCATGCAGAAATTGGAAAATTGCCCCCAATTACTTTCCGACTGGCTGTAAAAGCCTTTCTCCGTTTTATCTCATAGGTACTGTGATGGGGGTACTATTAACTTTATTGAAAACTTCAAATGTTCATAAGGTAAAAACAAAGAGAAGTGAAGAAGCCGTAAGGCGGTACAAAAAGAAGCAGCAATGAAGATAGTGATAATTAAAGCAATGAAGATAGGGATAGTTGGAAGCGGTTAGTGTGTGGAATTTTGCCATATTTCACACTAGAATTGAAGGAATTTAAGCTTTTCCTTTGAACTCGCTACTGAAGATCTTAATCCTGTAATACCCAAGTTTTTTTAAAATTATTTTTTCAATCCTATAGAACAAAGATATTCATCGACTATGCCTAAGATTTCAAACAAGGTAGAAACCGACTACCAGGACGGAGAACAAAGACGTGGTCAGAAAATTTGCCATGTATTGGTATCTTTGCCTCAGGCTCCCAAGCCTGATGGGGTATCTTTTATCTTTGCCCCAGGTTCCCAAGCCTATTTGGATTAATGTTGCCCGAAATTAAAATTACAAGCAAAATCTGCGTTATATTTGCAGGCGTCGATCCAGCATTTTTAAACTGGGTCCTGTTTTTGTGAATTTTGAAAAGGTTTTTGAAAGATCAAATAATTTTGCAAAAATTTAAACTTGAGTGGTAAAACTTTTTATTATACTTTGCCGTTTATTTAATAAATAATTCTACTAAAAGTAAGATTTGGTAGTATGGAATTTTATGAAGAGTCCGAAAAAGAGCCTAAATTTCCTCTGATTTGTGACCGAATTTTGGGCCTCACTGGGGGCTCTATTCACCCACCTTTGCTGCTACCCCATGTTCATAATCTATATTTGAGCAATATTGCATTTTTCAAGACTTCGACTACCCCTTTTGCCGCTCAACCACTTAATCTGAAAATTATCAAAACATTACAAAATTATACTCCCACCTTTCATAGTGTCGTCTATGCAAGCAAGAGGTGACAGAGATGTGTATCCAATGGCACCTTATACCATCATGCCAGGTGATGGGCCAGTATGACGATGGCGAATGTACGCTGCCGGAGGGCGTTCACAACGATGCCGCCAAACAAGGATACGACCATCATGATGTAAGCGGAACCTTGATTCATCAGAAAATATGAAGTGTCGCCATTCGTGCACCCAGGTTCGTCTCTATCACGCTTAACAGAAATTTATCACAGTTATTTAAGTGAGGCTTTTGTATGCTTTCAATTTTTCTACGGACTTGCTGAAGAAGTTGGAGTTTTCTTTGTTTAAATGTCTAGGAATGAATTTAATGCCTCTAATGGCAGCGGGAACTATGTTAGGGGAATCGACTGACTTTATTTTTTTTTGGATCGTGCTTTTAACCCGTCTAGTTCGTTTAGTATCATGTAAGGTACAAAAATTTTAATATGGTTTTTTCTTTAATAAGATTTAAGAGCCCCAACTGATGATGGACAATGTTAGTATTTATTACAATATTAAAAATTTAGTTAAGAGTTCATAGTTTATCCAGTTCTGGAATTTTAGTTGGATTAGTTTTTTTTTTTTGTTTTCGTTTTTTAGGGGAGGGGGAGATTTGTTGTTTGTTTTCGTTTTTTAGGGGAGGGGGAGATTTGTTGTTTTTTTTTTTTTTTGGGGAGGCGTTTGTTCTCATTTTGTTTATTTATAGAGCAATATTTAAAATTTTAGTTCAAAGATAGTAATTATTGACTTTGAGTCATCTTAATTGAATGGGTGAGTGGAAAAACAGTACTAGTCCAGAAAACATTGTGAGATATTTGCAAAAACAACTTTCGTTTTCAAGTTTGTTTTTTGTTTGTTAACGCCATGCCTAGGTTTTATAACGTGGGAGGTCTTGTCAGTTGTATTTGTGGCGATTAAGCACTTCAACTTCTAAAAAATAATAACTTTCACTTTCACCAAAAAAAGGAACTCTAATTAAAAATTTTTTAATTTAGCGGTTGTTGGAGTAGCGATGTATGTCGTGATTTTGCATAATTATCCGGAGTTGTTGTACAAATTCAGATGGTTCGTCACTGGATATCGTGGACGGAGAGAGAAATTCTCCTGGCAGTCGGAGTGTTGAGCCATATACCAGCTCTGCAGTAGTGCACTGGAGATCGTCCTTGAAGGTGGAACGCAATCCCAAAAGCACAAGAGGCAATGTTTCAGTCCATCGATGGTTATGGTAACATTTAAGAGCCTGTTTGAGGGTACGGTGAAGTCTCTCGACCATTCCATTGCTAGCAGGGTGGTATGGGGTTGTTCTTATATGCTTAACTCCCAATAGTCGGGAAAGAGAAGCAAAAAGTGTGGATTGAAACTGCCGACCTTGGTCTGTTGTAATGATGGATGGTACCCCAAAACGTGAAATCCAGTGATTCACAATTGCACGTGCCACTGTTTCAGCACATATATCAGTCACGGGTATAGCCTCGGGCCATCTGGTGTATCGGTCGACGCAAGTCATGAGGTAAGAGAATCCATCAGAGGGTGGTAATGGACCGACCA
Organism: Octonoba sinensis; assembly: GCA_038502835.1. Lineage (NCBI taxonomy): Eukaryota > Metazoa > Arthropoda > Arachnida > Araneae > Uloboridae > Octonoba > Octonoba sinensis. The sequence continues at coordinate 81,185,180 of CM076605.1, read as the reverse complement.
AGTCAACATGCACATGGTCGAACCTTCGTGCTGGTTTTAAGAATGGTTGACTAGGGCTGTGAGTGTGCTTGCTTATTTTAGATTTCTGGCAGTCCACACAAGCACGTGACCAAGTAACAACATCCTTAGCCACAGACGGCCACACATAACGGTCCAGTATTAGTCGTTTAGTAGCACGGATACCTGGGTGAGATAAGTTATGGAGAGAATTAAAAATTGGCTTTCTGAAATTGCTTGGTACAAATGGTCTCACCTTATCGTCTGTGATGTCGCACCAAAGTCTCAACGTTGGAGAAATTGGCACGGATTTCAGTTTTAGGGAATGGTTGGTTGTGCCTAAGAGATTTTGTAATTCGGCGTCGGTTTCTTGAGCTTGTGATAAAGATTCAAACTGTATTGGAGTTGGACAAATCTCTTGAATGCGAGACAATGTGTCAGCGACGACATTATCTTCTCCGGCGATGTATTTGATATTGGTTGAAAATTGTGCAATGAAGTCGAGATGTCTGAGCTGGCGAGGGGAACAGGTGTCAGAATTTTTAGTAAATGCAAAAATTAAGGGACGGTGATCAGTAAAAATTGTGAAGCATTGGCCTTCAAGTGCGTGCCTAAAATGCTTTACAGCAGAGTACATAGCGAGAAGTTCTCGATCATATGTGCTGTACTTGGCTTCGGCAGTCGATAATTTACGAGAAAAGAATGCGAGCGGTTTTGGGCCATTAGGAGACTGGGAATTTAAAACTGCTCCAATAGAAGTGGTTGAGGCGTCGACCATGAGGGCCAGTGGATGCTCAGGTGACTGAAACGTCAATGTTGTGGCATTAATCAAATCGGATTTGCAATTTTCAAATGCAAGAGTCGATTTATCATCCCAAGGCACAGGACGTTTGTCGTTCTTTTTAGAATTTTTCAGAAATTCATTTAAAGACGCTTGCGTTTCTGCGGCTTTTGGCAAAATCTCTCCCCGACACCAGGATCTGCCCATAATAAACAAACACCTTTCATCAACCCAAGTTTACTCAACTGCACCCATGTTTTTGTTCGGCACGGTGGAGTTAAGAAGCCGCTACAAACACCTTACGATGGCCCCTACAAAGTCATAGAGCGCACTCCTAAACACTTCACCCTGATAATCAACAACAAACCAAGCACGATTAGTGTTGACCGTCTCAAGCCAAGCTTTTCCTTAGCTACTGACGACCTGCCTACTGCAAGCAACTGTGCGCCCTCAACGCATAATCTAGCTGACGTCCCTGTTGCTCTCCCAATGAGCAATGAAACCACCGACATCCAGCAACCCGTTCCAAGAAATGAAACCACAGACATAGTACAACCTGTCCCAATAACCACTCGCTCAGGAAGACAAGTTCGCTTCAACAGAAAATACTTGTAACATCAGTGCCCTTGGCACTTGGGGGGGAGTACTGTGGCGATTAAGCACTTCAACTTCTAAAAAATAATAACTTTCACTTTCACCAAAAAAAAGAACTCTAATTAAAAATTTTTTAATTTAGCGGTTGTTGGAGTAGCGATGTATGTCGACGCTTGTTGTTCGGAAGCCTCATTCTTAATTGTTTAATACTGCATGATTGTGTTTATTTTTTATGTAATAAATATTTGATAAGATGACAGAGTTATCATTGTACGAGTGACACGCAATTTTAACTTTCAAAACCTTGACTATAGTTAGTATGGAATAGACTTTACTACATATTCTTTCACATTGCAACGTGTTGTTCTAAATGTTAGTGTAATTTTCGCCAGTTATCTAAAAATGACCGATTTTGGACTAGTACTGTTTTTCCACACCGATTCAATGAACCTAGTCTATTTACTGTAGAATTTATAAAAATAATAAAATTTGTTACGCTTTGTCAGTGTAATATGACATTTGGTTTCATACTCGAATATTGAGAATTATAAATTTATCAGTTGGCACAGACATAAAGAAGTGATTATTACCAGTCTTATAAAGCTTTTGGGCAAACTAGTTCTTTCTTAATGAACCTGAAATATAAAAAGTGTACAGTGATTAAAATCTAAATAGGATTAATTGAACAACCATTTAAGACAAATGTTTTAGTATATGCATCATACACAAACGGAAAGAGCTATATTTTCCCCTCAAAGCTAGTTTTTGAACTAATGACATTATTTCTAACACAAGGAACAAAAAAAGGCTTTACAAAACTGAAAACTCTTAACAGAAACATTAAATTAATAGTAATAAGAAAAGATTTTTTAACGTTTCGTGAACATTTTCGTAACGTTTCCTGGTTACGAGTTTCCAAAAATGCAATAAGGTTAACATTTTATGTTCCATTGGGTATTGCAGGTATATATGGAAAAAAAACTATTTAGAAAGACAATTGCTTGTTTCCAAAAATAAAGGGCCTTAAGTTTTGACAGTATGCATCCTCTCGTTCAACCCATACTTAAAAAACAATTTCTCCATTATTTTCAAAGTCGGGAGGAGCTACACAAAATAATCCTCTTGGTTTGTTTGGAAATAGCATGTGAGCATGATTTCCGCAGGCATATTGTTCACTAAGTCTTTATTCAGTGTATTTTCCGAAATTGGACACTTCTACAATGAAGTCTGTGACGACACCATCTGGCGACACTCCAAAGGGATTCAGTAAACCACTAACTTTATTTTAATGTCCTTCGTCTGTTTTTTTTTCTTTTCTTTGTTCATTACTTCAGCTTCAAGTCGACTTTTCGTTTTGATGGCTTCAGTTGGAGGAAATTTAGCCCCAGAATTGTTTCTACAAGACTTCCAGCGAAAGTCGAGCACCGGGAAGCTTCATATACTTTTCGAACAGTTATGCTTGCATACCAGTTAGGCTTTTTGCTTTGTTCAATTGACTGCTTAGCACCTTTACCGCAAATATGCCGTGCCGCTGGTGATCTAATTCGTACTCTGTAAAAGTCTGTTTGATATTCCAAAAATTGTGAGGCTTTTAATTGGATTTTGACATTTATTACTATTTTACAGATCGAACATTTTCTATATACAAACAGAGCTTCTATACACTGCCATATGTACTTCTGCTGCCCTTACTTTCCATTCTTCAACTCATTCTCATAATAAAGGGCAGAGTAGTATAGAACATTTCTCAGACCTCAAGGCGCAGAAGCTTGAAAGTCGGGGTTTTCCAACATCCTCCCACTTTTGAGTTTTAAATACTGAAAACTCAAACATTAAGTTAATAGTAATAATATGAAAAAATACACAATTATCCAATATAAAACCCAATCCTGCTGGGGGTTTTGGTTTCCAACCTGAGGGTTTCAAATTTGTTATTTAAGTCGATTAGTTGGGTTTTAGTTTGGTTTAGCTTACTAGCGTGTTCGATTTTGAAAGCTTGTCGTTTAGCGTGCGTATTCTACTCGGAATTATTTCTTGGTCACTACATAATAACGCATGACAAAAAAACATTTGAGAAATGCCATGACTATATAATTTTTTATATACTGTTATATAAAAAGAAAACCGTATAAGGAGGAAGGTGAGTTATTAAAAAAACTATGATGATATAAATAAACAATTATTTAATTAATATATTCTATAAGAATAGGAAGGTGATTTAATTAAACACTATTTTTTTTTACAAATACAATACTTAAGAAAATCTTTTTAAATGCTGAATTTTAAATTTTTTTCAAGGTATGGGTCATAGTGCTTAATATAATTTTTTTTTTTTGAAAATATACTATTTTATAATCCTTCATCATACCTAATGTGCTCCAAATAAATATGATTCGGTTTCATATAAAAAAGCACACTCCTCGAAGTTGGATAATGCCAGTGTGATGCCAGCCGAGTGTAACATTTGTGAGTTTTCTTTAGACCCATCTTCATTTGCAAGGCAAAAATTTGGATTTTTAACAAATATATCATTGGAACAGCTGGTAAATTTTTACACACATTTGGTTTCCACATGAAAAGTATCAATGCTGTGGAGGATCCCGTCTAGTGAAGCTGCCAAGTGCGTCATAAAAGGATGTGTAAACAAGGCCTACTTTCCCTTACGTAGGAATTTGGGAATACCAGTTCTTACATTGTTTCTGACAATGGATTCATTTTCTCTGCCATATATCACTGCGGGAACATTAATATTGAGGTTTTGTATGATAAACTTGAACACAGTTTATCAAAAACACTTCTTCTGGTAAAAATGTTGTGGAATTTCGAATTTGTCAAACGTAAGTCTTAGCTTCCTCCACGGTGTTTCGTTCCATCGGGATTTTAAGGTCTCAAATTTATTACTAAAATCAGCAAGTTGGTTTTTATTGCTGGTCAATTTGCTCGTTAATTCAATTTTTGACTCTTGGTGATCTGCGAGCATGTTCATTAGCTTTCGGATGCGTCTTTCGCTTGCCTCTATACGTTGTTTATTAAGGGAGTTAACGATTTCCTGTTCGTGGGGGGGGGGGGGGGTTAAATTTTGAAAATGAGAAAGGGAAGTGGTTAATAGTAACTAATTCTTTAAAAAGATCGCTTAATTCGTTAGGTGAGGTAATGCTATTACTTGGCTCTGAGATATTTGAATCATCTTTCAGTGGGGTCTTTCTCTTTTTACATTCCTGAAAAATGAATTTTCTTTAAACGTTGTTCAAATATTTATCTTATGTGTTAGAAAACTATTTGCTTGAAAATAATGGTGATAGAACTGCAATTAAGGAACTATTATATATATGTATATATAGGGACTGTTTGATCTAGAGGGACTAGTTTGATCTAAATATATTTTTCTCCGCGTCCTAGCACCAGAGAGAAATTGACGACAAGCCATTTTAGCATTTGCTGTTACAGCCATGCCAGTAATACTGAAAAAACAAAAAAAAAAAAAAAATTTTTTTTTAACAGCTAGAAACAAAAGAATTGAACATTTGAAGCTTGTCTATGGCTATGTAGAAGCCAAAGACGACCCGTGGCTGTGTCACTGCCCTCTTCACATCTGAAGTTGGCATAACAAGATGAATTAATGAGTCCATTCACTAAGATTTTCTAAAGTGATGATGCATAATTAGCTGCATTTGTGATATTTTACCCATTTCACTGCCGAATAACACCGAAGATGGTTTCTACATCATCAGAAAATCGCATAGTCAATACGTCGTGGAAGTTCTGGCTCAACAAGTACCGTACGCATTCAACGATTGACAACGTTGTGATTCATTGGGCCTCATAGGTTTCATCAGTGGTGCAATTGAGCTTCGTTTTGGCAGATTTCTGCCACGCTTCATAGTATGACAAACAGTCGGTTTCTAGCCGCTTTAATCTTTCATCATCTGCTGAAAAAAAAATCTATGATAATGGGATCTATTTTTCACATTATGAATGACGAACCACTCATTCACCACCTTGATAAATTTTATGGTGGCCCTACTGTCATTAAAAGCTTTTGTATTTAGAACTTTCCCCTGTTTTTTTAAAAGCTTCAGAGCAGCTATTGTTTCTGTTGAGAAGAGTTGTACAGCCAGTTTTACACTCATCTTCTGTAAATTGTTTGGCTGAAGAAGTTTCTGTTAGGTATCTTACCAGTTGGATGGCAAGATCCTTTTGCAGTTGATGCAATTCCTTCAGATATTGACTAGAAATGTCTTCACCAGAAAACTGCAGGCATCTTCTCGAACAAACTAATTGATTTCGTAAGATTTTGAGAATTTGGCAGAACGTACAAAAATCAGTTCTTTAGCTTTGAGAGCTCGGCTTTGTAAAATAAAGGTGAATTTAGACCTGTTGATGCCTTAGGATCAATGGATGTTTGACCTAAATTATAGCTGATTTCAAGTCCGACATAACGCGGTCGAACCTGTGAGCCACGCACCCGACGCAAAGTAAGTCTTTTCCTAAATGCTGCTTCATTCGGAACCAGAGACCACTGTTTTTCCTGTGTTGGCACTTTCTCCATTCGTTGTCAATCCTGCCAACTTTTCTTTTGCAACGTCCTCAATGCCCAAATAATCAAATAGAAACATTCACTGAATCCATGACCCCTTTTGCTCCTCGCTGATTTGCTGTCTCCTAAAAAGCCAGCTTTCATTTCTTGAAATGTATCATGCTGTTATAAATTTGTTATCTATTCCATATTTATCTACAGAACCAGCAACTTGGATGGAAAAACAATCGGATTTTTTTTAAATTCCTCCTATGACACTTTTAATTACTATACCAACAACTATGTCAAGCATCTCACGATACATGACTGAATTCCGATACTGCAATATTGCTGCTGATGGTTTAAAAGGAACAAAATCAGACTCTAAACCATGGTCCTTGTAAGAGGCAATTTGTGAATCCATGTGAACTTTTGTTAAAAATCGCGACTGCCGAGAATAAGCAGAGATTCTATTGTCGGCTGTCATTATAGACATCTGTTGCGAGTTCTATTAGCAGTTTTATTTTCTCGGCGTTGCGATATTTAAGGGTTTTCACCCAGGGATGCTTATCAGATTGCGAAATCCATTTTTTTTTCCCATTTAATCCAGGTTGACAGCTGCTTTGTGAGCTTCACCGTGCAAATGATTAATAATTCTTTTCAATTTCTTTCTACCGTCACAGCGAACTCCATCATCCATTGGTAAAGTCCCATTTTTTGCGTTCTTTTGAGCCTTTTGAATATGTTTAAAGCACAGCACACCTTTCAAACTGGACCGGTTATTTCCTAACATTACTTTTACGAACCAATCGTAGGTACTAGACTTTTAACCACTGCCTGATAAATTTTTTAAGCATGAACTTTTTAAAGAATCGTCCCAGCAAAGTCTTCACCAAAGACATCATCTCATCATAAAGAACATGTATCAAAGGTGCATCAGTTTAGAAAAGACCCAACAAACGATCGAAAATATGAGAAATATGCCACGTCCTATGACCTGGGAATGAGGGTGCCTCGGAAGAATCTGTAAAAACATAGTTTTCAAACAGTTATGTAAAATGAAGCATGCTTTTAAGATTTTAACAACCGGCATGCGAGCATTCTACCACTGAACTACCGATGCAAGTCATGGCACATACACACATAAGCAGTGGTGCATATGGCACAAGTTCTGCAAGTAATGCCAGAAGTGTTGTTTCAAGTGTGCGCTTTAGTTACAGTATAAATTTATTTTAGCTTTTAAATTTTTACCAACTGTTTTTTTTCGTAATTTTACCTCTTACCGTTTTAATGCAAGAATCAATATTCTTTTCATTAACTAGTTTAATTAATTCATGAGTCACCTTATCAACTCTTTAAATTTTTTTGCCCTCCAAATATATATGCTTCAAACACCTGTGAACACTTTCTACATGTATATTGGTGTTTATTCGTGTGGTTTTTCGAAAACAGTACTCCCAAACTTCACATCTATCATAAATGTTTAAATGATTAAAAAATTCTTTTGTATTTTTGTCTCCTCAAGCATTTCCATAAAGTTATGGAGCATGGTTTTAAATGTCTTCATGTCTACCTGATAAATCACGCTTTTCAATGTTCTATAAACATAGTCTCTAATATCCATTTTTAAAGAAACTACATGCTTTTGCCACGCTCTATCTAACGAGCCATGCACACAGTAGATATTTTGTGCATGAACCAAAAACACTGACCCATGCATTATGAAACAAAATAGCATCATCACTCATAAAACCCTGAGGTTTTAAACTACGTGACAATTAACATTTTTACGCAATTAAGAAAATGCGAAAAGGGTTTTGTATCAGCAGTTGATGTAATGCAGGAGGCAACTGGTATTCCTTCTTTATATTCATCAGTTGTTAAAATTGTTATGAGTTCAAATTGATATTCCGTGTGTAGAATCAACACATATCCTATCGGTACCATAACGAGATACACATTTTTTTGAAAATTAGTCATGATAACTAACATAAAATCTTTTCTGTCAATCTTGCCTTTTATAGAACAAAACCGGGTTGAATTCCTCCTTCTTCATTTTTTCAACCCATGAATGTACGCGCGCTTCATCATTTGCCAAAACAGTTCCTTGGCTTGGAAGTGTGACACTATAGTCCCTTTTGATGTTTCGTAGGTCTTTGTTTGTAAGTTGTATTCCTACTGAATGTCTTATGTCCTGTAAGATCCTTTTTTCTGTAACGCCTTGTAAGAGTTTACCTGAAAATAAATAAGGAATATTGTCAATACAAATTTCTGCTAAAAGTGTGAATAAATTTTAAATAAACTAGCTGAACCTGTGCACTGAAATATGGACTGTTCAAAATTAAAAAATATATAAGTAATACAAAAGCAGCACCACATTGAAATTGCGTTTGATAGGAGTCTTTTTAACAAAGTCAACAGTTTCGTTCTACTAATTGTTTTTTCTAATCTTAGAGGATCCTGACCAGTTGATATATTAAATAAAAAATTTGCCTCGTAGTGATCAGAAAAAGGATTATTTTGTTGTATATGTGCAATTAAGTTTTTAAGTTCAACGGAATGTTTTTAATTCTGTTATTTTCAAGATCTGCTGAAACATCTTGACTTTTTCGTAGACCCGTAGAATATAAAATATGAACTAAAAAATCGATTGAAAATCATTGTTTATAGAATTAAGTCGCATAACTTATGTTAAATTAATTTTATACCGAATGAAATTAAAATACAGAACAGTCTCATTGTTAATAATATTAAAAATGACCGAAAGCTGAATGCTTGTCTGTGTAAAGACCGTCAGTTCACCTGTCAGAGTGACTATGCACCGCTTAAATGTGCTGAGCAGCGCGGCATCTTTATGCCGCTGACTGACGGTTTTACCACCGTTATTTATACAGCTAACGATTTTTAAAATATGACGAATCATCTGTATACATTTCATAAGGTATTAAATTTACTGTATACTTGAACATTTTTAATATTGTTCATATACGTGACCTACGCATAATCCCTTCTCCACTACAGCTGACGGTTATTTTTTAGTTAGAAATAACCTCAGGAATCACCGTGTAAATTTGCAGCATGACAATATTAAAAAAAAAAAAAAAAAAAAACAGCAGTTTCAACATTGAGGGCTATGGGAGTGAAGAACACTCGAAAAATTTGGCAAAGAATGCCAAATGCATTCTTCGATGTTCTTCTAGCCCTGCAAAGCTTGTAATTGAAGACTGCCCTTTTTTTTTGTTTTATTGTGCTGCATCAACAGAAAGAGGTTTTGTCATACTTCCGGTTAAAGCAATTGCAGAATCTCCCAATAAAACATGGGGAACCAATTTATTTGAACGGGGAACAAAATTTGGAAGTGGGAAAGGGGAACTAATCATTTATTATTTTCCTCTCCATCCCAGATTTTGAGAAAATCCCAGCATCCCCTTCCCTGCATTTCGAATATTTTCGACATACTTGCTAACGTGCTTGCCATCTATGGCACCAATCCAAGAATGGGAAATTATATGCCGGAATGCCAGAAACCTTAAGGTTTCACAAGTAGAAAATAAAGTAAAATTTTTTTGTTGATTAATAAACATCAAATTTCAATTATAATATGCAGAAACCTTCTCAGAAATGAAAAATGTCTGTGTATACATTTACTATACAGTGGTGTAGACGAGGTGGGAAGCCGGAGGATAATGTCCCCCAACTTTATAGTTTTAACACAAGCGTTCCCTCAATTTAAATTTTAATACCAGCATGTCTCTTATTTTTCTATTTTATTCTATCTTTGTACTATACCACTTTTACAATAGAGCACTGTCAGTAAAATTTCCTTAAAATATTTAACTGAACAGATTTCAAAATTTATTTAATAAAACTCGTAAGAGATGAAATTGATTTTTTTAAACTTCAGAGTTTGGTATTAATTAATGTACAAGTGTTGTGTACATATGAGGATTGGTATTTTTGCTAATACGGTTGCAAAATGTATATTACCTGATCCTGATTTGAGAACTTAAGAAAAAAAATGAAGAAAAAAAAATCTTCTTTCCAAACATATTTTAATTTATTAATCTTGAGATTTCTTTGACGAATGGTATCTCCTTTACTTTCTACTGTGTGATGAATAAAATATTTAATACTATAAAAGATTGCTGTTTCAGGAGGGAAAAAAAACAAAACTTTCGATATCAATATTACATTACTTTCATTTAGGCACTTGATTTTTATTACCTTATATTCATACGTAAGTATAGCTGGAATGGGGGGATCTAATTTTTCTATTTTAAATTCGTGGTGTAAATTTCTGAATTTTTTTTTGTGAAGTTTAGATTTTTTTACTAGAAATCACCCATGATTACTTGAATTTATGACAAAAAGAAAAATGCTTACCTGAGGGTTAATGGGGTTAATGACAGCTTTTCGTGAGGAGAAATTGGTCTTTTATGTCGATTGGAGGAAGTACTTGACGAGGAGGACGAATTGATACAGTTCTAGAGTAAATCTAAATTACTCCCTAAGTTTCAGACTATCTTTGGAAAGATGTCTATTTATCAGTAAATTGAGTGCTCCTTCTTCGCTGCTTTCTATCATAGGGTTGGTTTCTACCCGTGGAAGAAGCTCGCAAAATTGAAGAATTTCATCATTTTCTTTACGAAGCATTGCTGTTAAAACGAGAGCTTTAAAATCCATCCGAGTTTTTTATAAATTTGCCTTCAGCCAACATATTGACTGCATTGGCAATCTCTCTAAGCACTGACACCTTCTCTTCTTCCCACGAGGCAAATTTAGTTGCTAATTTCTTAGGGGTGTCTGCCCTCTGCTGGGCAGTTTCCTCTTCCGTCTAACTAGAAATAGAAAAAAAGACATTCCTCATTAAATCATAAGTACTAGTGCAATCAGAAATTTATTTTTAGAGGGATATACGTTTTAAAACTGTATGGGTATATTTATGACATAGGTATTCGTCATTAGTTCATTGCCACTGCTATTTACCCATCACCACTAGTGCAGTGGTGTGTAGTCGAGGGGAGAAGGAATCCCACGACATTTAAATTTTGACAGAAGCACCCCCCCTTTTTTTTTTCGCAGAGCTACACCACTGCACTAGTGGCTTAAAATTTACCAAAAGATTTGAAACTAAACAAGATACGCAACCTTGAAAGCTGTTGCGGCCGTGTATCGCAAAAGATGTCACGCTTAATTAGTCATAGTTTACATCTTAAGGTGTAGACTAAAAATAATTACCGTTCTCAGCCGAGGATCTATCACTTCCACCAGACATCATATCAGATTTCGGTGTTCTTGAACTGTTTTGGGTGTCATCTGTGTAGATATTCTTGATTAATCAGCTGCTGGCTCAGGTGGCAAATTTTTAAAAATTTCTTCATCACTTTCGTCGACCTCTTTACTCGAAGAAGAGGCATATGCATTAATCCAGAGTGGAGTTTTTTTCTTTCTTTTTCCTTTTCCATACCCGTGATTCGAATTCAAGTCGGACTCACTAACAGCTCTTTTAAGTTTCTGTCTACCTTCGTCGTATGATTCTAAGAAAAAAAGACACGTATTTAAAGCTTTTTAACTACTTGCAGCAAGCTTTTGGATCTAGTTTAAATTTTAAAATTAGGGTGAGTGCACCAGTGATTGGCACGTTTAGAGCGATTTATCACATATTTAATTTTAGCTTAATAGAAATTACTTTTGCCTAGTTTTATATTAATACAAACATTCAGGACCATATATATATGTTAAAGTTTTTATCCATTCGGTAATTAATTCTTTCAAAGAACTTCTATTTTTCGGGTAATATGGGGGTAATTCCTGGTCAAAAAACATCTGAATACCGTAATTATCGGTTAGCTCACGTGACAGCTAGATTGCTTATCTCTATTCTTTTCCTTGGTCTTCCTTCGTTTGTGCATTACATTTTATTTAAGAGCAATATAAGAAACCACTTAAGATTAGCTCTCTTTTTTAGGAATCGCGTACAGAACTCTCAATAGTAGAAGAGCATTCTGTAATTGTGAAGTGTCAAGAATTACTTTCGAAACCTATCATTTGTTTCTTTCAATTTGATAATCATTTTAATTTTCTTTTTAATAATAATAATTATTTTTGAAATTCCGTGTATAATCCGCATCGTGACATTGCCCGCAGAAAGTAAAAAAAGAGTTTTTTGTAGATAACCCGCGGGCTATACACGGATAATTACGGTATCTCTTGAAGTTTAATAGATAATATTGCTAAATTTGTCATAGAAAAAGCTTACATAAAATGTAAGCTTTTTCACGTTATGTGAGCTTAAATCACGTACGGGGTAAATATTGGTCACACATTGTTTTTGTAGTAATAAGTGTAAGAAGTAAATTAATGTGATATAATATATTTATTCAGTGCATTTTGACTAAAAATATTGCAATAATTATTTTCCCCCTCTTAATAATGAGGAAAAGAACACTAATGCCCTATCTCAGAACACTTTTATTTAAACTAAACGTGCTTCAGGTCTACAATTCTTGACAGAATTTCTTAGAATATTTGCAAGCATTATTAAAGGCACTAGTGTCCACAGCAAAATTGTTAATTCACTTTTAAGTTTCTGGCCCATAAAATATGTTAACAAGTTCGAAGGTGGCTTGTTTCGGACATCGGAAATTTCTTGCTTATTTTTTTCGAGAAATTTCATTTCAACATCCTTGTTATCTATTATTTTTGTAATTTCCCCTTTGTAAAAAGGGTCTTAGAATCAATAGACAGCAAAATATTCTTGTTTTTAAGGTGCATGATAGATACCTTTGACTACTTTTTTTGCATTTTCTACTGTGTTTGGCATATTTCAGTTATTCTGTTATATAAGTTTATAAAACTAAAAAATGCGTAACCATTATTTACCCTGTATGATCCTATATACCCACCATTGCAAATTTTTCATTTTATCAGTAATTGACACCATATGACAGTGTTTAAAACACTGTATTTAAGTCCCAATATGCAATGTATTTGCTTAACATAAATTTAGCACTACATACAAAGTAATTCTTTTATAACTTATAAACCTGAAATAAAATTACTTTAAATATTCTTTTATCATACATTCTCGGAATTACCATATCAATAGTTTGTATTTAATAATTTGTTAAATGACTAATCATTTTTTTGTCTCCCTGAAATTGATCTTAATGTCTTAATTTACATAAGAATGTTCTACTTACCAGCTTGTCCTAAAATTCGCACTGGGTAGTTTCTCCAACTTGGCTCTTCAGCTTTTCTTTATTAAAAAAAAGTTGGAAATTTCAAACTTAATCTTTGTGCCTGGCCTCCAGAAAAGCATATCTTTTATTATCCAGCTTAGTAGTACCTTCTCCGTATATCGATTTTTGCCATTTAAAAATTCAGCGATAACATTCGTACATGCTGAAAATTAAATAAATGCATCTGAGATCTATCTCCAAATATCGTGATTTTCAATACTTTTCACTGTCATTTTCATGTTCAAAGCAATTTCTGTCGAAACTTCGTCTCTTTGCTTCAAAAGACGACACAAAGATGATTGTGGAATTCTCAATTTCAGATTTTTTTCCTTCAAACTAAAATTCTTCCGTTTTGCCATTTTTGGTAACGACTAACGAGGCACCTGGTTTAAAACGCTTTCGTTGTTACGGATAACTGGGCGTTGGCGCCATTTGGGATTTTTTTTTCGGCTCCAAACCGGGGTTGGCGATGATTACATTCCCGACGTAAACACCGTCAAACATCGTAATTTTTTTTTTCCCGAACCTAATTTTTTACGTCCTTTTCCTGAAATCGGCGCTGGACTTCGAGTTATTTTCTCAACTTTTATTTTAAAAACAAGAGTTTAAGCAACACGTTTTTGAACCGAGGGCATTTTTGCTGTTCGGGCTCATTTATCCAAAAATAAAAAAATAAAATAACCAAGTACTGTCGAGGACCCAAATGAAAATGTTCAAGGACCTATTTTGATGCTTATTCTTTAGCACACATGTTTCCGAAAGAAAAAAAAAAAGCTACAGAACTTTAAAATGAAAGTTTAACTTGTAGCTTCAATTTCTTTATGATTTTTGCGGTAAACAGATAAGAAGCAAACGATACATAAACAAGACAAGTTCTAAATATTAGCTAAAGAGTCGGTTTTTGATTAGGAGGAACCTGTCGATTTGGAACATAAGTTTTAACATTTTTTGGAGTGTAGAGCATAATCACATGTTGAAACAAGTACTTTCAGAATTGCCACAATATTATTCTTTACTGCTTCCGGCAGGTTAGGTTTTTCTGAATAGAGTTTTAATTTGTTGCACAATTCATCAATATTAGTCTAATAGCTCTTATTTGAAATCACTCGTTTAATATCAAAGTCTTCATCCTCACTGATATTTTCAGGGATGTCGTGGCTATCCAGTTGAATTTTCTTTTTGTTGTCCCAGTTACATCGGAAATGTCTTCATCTGAATTCCCTCTAGAGCGCATTCCAAACCAAAAAAGTAGAACAATTTTTAAAACTAATAACGAAAATAATAAACAACATGAAGCAAGAAGTTATTTATTTGACTACATGCTCGGTGAGCCGGACCATACAATCTGCAATGACTTGCAGGCTCTCTGCTATGGAATCTAATTTATCGGATTGTTTTTTTATTTCCGTGTAGAGCTTATCCACGTTTTCTTTTGCTTGCGGAAGAGCCCTCCTCCTATCTCTAAATCCTCTTTGCTCTATAATATAACAGTAATAATTCATATAACAACGTGACACATAAGTCATTAAACAAGAATTAAAGCAACACGTTTTTGAATAAGAATAAAGTTGGACAGAAGGCATTTTTGCTGTTCCCGCTCATTTATCAAAAAAAAAAAAAAAAAAATAACCAAGGGCTGTCAAGGACCCAAATGAAAATGTTCAAGAACCTATTTTGATGTTTATTCTTTAGCACACATGTTTCAGAAGGAAAAAAAAAAAGCTACAGAACTTTAAAATGAAAGAAATGAAAGTTTTTGATTAGGATTAACATGTTTTGGAACATCAGTTTAAACATATTTTTTGGAGTGTAGAGCATCATCACATGTTGAAACAAGTACTTTCAGAATTGCCACATTATTATTCTTTACTGCTTTCGGCAGGTTAGCTTCTTCTGAATAGTGTTTTAATTTGAAGCACTACTGGTCAATATTAGTCTAATAGCTCTTCTTTGAAATTACTCGTTTAATATCAAAGTCTACATCTTCACTGATATTTTCAGGGATGTCGTGGCTATCCAGTTGAATTTTCTTTTTGTTGTCCCTTGTTACATCGGAAATGTCTTCATCTGAATTGAATTCCCTCTAGAGCATTCCAGACCATGAACTTTATGTATGTGTTTACACAGTTTGCCGACATCAGGACAACTACATTTGTACAAATGGGTGCACAAATCCAAACTATATATCAAAAGAAACAATGATCCGGGTCTGTACATGTATTTTGCAATTTACTTATGGTATAATTTACAAATTTGTGAGTTTCCGGCTTTACTAGCCAAAGATCATGAGTAAGTTTAACAACACTGCAATCAGGGATACTTTTACTACGGTTGTGGCGCTGATCATGCTCTGGTTTTAATAACATTGATGGTTTTATGTACAACATATTACTTGAGTGATTAACATAGAAATCCCGTTCAACATCTAACAAAATCTTAATAAGAGAGTTTAAGCGACAACTGAATCGACACTCCAAATAATTCTTTTTTAGATTACTAAAAAAAGATTCACAATAATTATCCGTTCAGTATGACAATGGAAAAACCTACGATAACATGCAGTCCATAGCTCCGCTCAAGAAGAATATTCAGATGTAATATACTGTGAACTTGTTGCAGTTATTTTCATGCTTGATCATGAACCCTTCATGTTTTTTGGAAAAGGTCTTCAAATCTGGTTCATTAATTAATTCTACCAAATCTTGCTTCACTGTATTACGAATACCGTCGCCCTTAACCTTTGCTGTTAAATTTCTGTTCCAAGCTTGCATTTTATGAAATTTGAATAATAAATGCTTCCTTTCACAATTAAATGCAGGCTGAAGTGCCTTAAATGTTACTTTGTCGTCATCTGCCGTAACGCAATTTACTTGTAATTTTTCATTTCGCGAAGCTAAAGTGTTGAAAAGAGAATATAATGTGTTAAAATTCAGAAAATTTGTAATAAGAAAATGCAACAGAATAATACCCTTTGCCAAACTCATCGGAAATGATAATAGTTAGCAGATAAACACAGAAACATTCGTATAATGAGTGGAATCAATGCAAAGTATTCTGTTACTTGCATTTGACATGCTTTTTTGCTCTTTAGTTTGAAGACCAAAGGCAAAAATTAATTTTTCATTAGGCAGATCATCTAAATCAGTGGGACCAAACATTGTGTCATTAAAGTGAAGCTTGAAGATTAATATTGGATCATACGACTCAGATTTTTAATTCTCGACTAAACTTATATAACAGATTCTGTATCATTTCCAGCATTGAGATTTCTTGAATAGGCTTGTATACACTTTATTGAAGCTATTTGTTCTTTAGAATGTGGTAGCAAAGTTGTATCTTAACTTGGCCCATATTTGTTTTTTAAAATTTCCTTTACCTTCTTAATTGGAATTGATAACATTAAGCGAGACTTGATCAAATTTCGGGCATATAAATTCATATGGTGATGAACAGTGTTCTCAAACTCCAAACAGTGGTTGTGATTTTTGCAATAAACTGCTATAATTTTATTTTCTTCTTCCGAAGATAAATTTTTACTGGACAATTTGATTTCTTAATCGTTCCTTTCTTATTCTGTCGGTTCGTTTTCCTTTGTCCATGTGGAGAATTCTTAGAACTAAGCTGACAAGAAAAATACATATATCAGGAATGCTTAATTTTTGTGCCAGGTTCTTTTCTAAAAGACGTAAAGGTACGTTTTGATTCTACATCAAGCCAATTATAAAAACCAGAAATGAAAGCAAATGACATTGACAAAGTAATCGAATCCGTGCTACAATGTGAAATTAAATGTTTGTTTAAATTACCACTATACACAAATGGGAAGTCACAATTAGGAAATGGACAAATTAAAAAACGTACCACTGAACTTGCAAACCTTTTTATGGCAAAAATAAGCTGGAGCTTTAACTATAGCCGATTCCTTTTCTGCATCGATTGAAGTTACATGCGAGATGATTACGGGACGGCACAAATTACCTCCATCTTTATTTTCAGTCCCCTCTCCATTTTCCTTTTCTGCATCGATTGAAGTTACACGAGAGATGCTTACGGGACTGCACACATTACCTTCATTTTTATTTTCATTCTCCTCTCCTTTTTCAATTATTGGAACTTTTTTCCGCACGTAAATGTCAAAAATATCATTGGCATTAACTGAATTATTATTACAACTTTTCTTATGTCGAGAAAATGACCACTTGCATACATTCGTTGATATTGTCGGGGATATTGTACTCTTTGCTGAGCACCATTTGTGCATGTACTCAAATGTTTCCGAAAAGAATCTTTACTTGAATAAATTTTTCAACATTTTTCATTGCTTTGGGAGTTCTTTTAAAACTACACTCTTATCGATTTTGTTACGCTGTTTGAGATGTTTAGAAAATGATGATGCTGATGAGTAAATTTTCTTACAATGAGAACAAACTCTAGGAATATTTTCCCTCTCTTTTTCTATCGTTTTCCCGAGACTTGCAATAACTTTGAATTTGCCGCAGATCTGTGTACTTTACCTATGACCGAAGCGAGAGAATTACTGCAAGTTGAAGCAACTTTAGAACAATTCACAATGGATAAAAGCTCTTTCATTCAGTTGAGCAGGAGAAGCTTGTGTTTGCTGCAAAGAAATTGATGAGGAATCAGCAGCAGAAGGGAAATTAACTGCACAAATTGGTGACAATACAGGACTTACCATCAACCCCTTGGTTGAAAGACCAGCATCAGGCACCGAAATTGGAACATTGAGTGAAACAGGAGCTGGATTTAAAGATGGAGAGGAAGTGGAATGGTATGTTAGATGATGACAATGATTGCATATGAACAGTACTTAAAGACCTCCACCCTCTCCCATAGCACCAGCTCCTTTTTAAGACTCTTATTCTTCCTTAAAATGCTTCCACATTACTTTTTACTGCAGACTATCTGTAAATATTTAGCTTCTTAAGTTTATAACATCACAAATTTGAGCTTAAAAATTTGTTAAAGATTTATAAATAAAGGAATAAATAAACTGACGGTTCAGCTCTTAATTTCAAAGGGAAACAGAAGCCAGGTTTGCGATAAAATTAGATATGCATTCCGACCTAATACTAAACACAACCAATATCACAGAATAACAAAGGATTCTTAAAATTTAAAGCTTATTGCATTGGCAAAAATGAGGTAACAAATAAAAAAATAAATTTTCTCGGCATATTTCTAAGTTTGTAAGCAAAGAAAAGTTAGAAAAGCTTAATTAAATTTTCCATCCGTTCTGTAACAAAATTTATTGATTTTGAAACATAAAAAATAATTGATACAACTTCTGAGAAGTTAAGTATAGATTTTTACTGATTATACTAACCAGCTTTACCCCCTGCTGTGTTGTCTGGAAAGTCCTCTTTAAAGCTTGAACAAAGAGTTTGCTTGTCATTGCCACGTTGATTTTGATGAAGACCATGCTGACTCAAAAATACTTTCCATGAGGCGTCATCACCTCTGGAAAAGAAGTTTTGGCAATACTGATCAAGTTAATTATTAGTGCAGTTGATTCGGTGGTTCAGTGATTCTACGTGCAGTGAAGAGTTAATATGATCTCGACCACTGAAAAAAAAAAAAAAAATGTACTACGAGGTACAACTGCAATGACGACCACCTTAATCTTGGAATTCAAACGTTGTAATTCCTTGAATAAATGATCGTACTTTCGAGGTCAAGCCTCAAAAATACATAACCTCTGACTAATGGTATTGGTTCCAACATGAACTAAAACACAATCATAAGCATCATTTAATAAGGAAATCGTTTTTTTCTCTTTCTAAGGCCAACTTCTGCTGCCTGTATAACCGGTTTTTATCTTCAATCTCCTTTTCAAACTCTTTGAATGATTCCATTGTGCTCTACATTGTTGCTTTAATAAAATCCTTCAAGGAAGTTCTCTTCCTTTTCACTTGTTTTTCTAGAAATGCATTGTTATTTATTGCTTTGAAAAGTGCAGATTAAGTGAGTTAAGGCTTTTGCGTTTGTTAGAATTGTGGAAGATTTTGCATACAGATGTTCATGAAAATGCTTAATTAGAGCAAAAATTGCTAAAAGTTCCCTCCTAATTCAAGGATATCTGGATTCAGCATCAGATAATTTTCTTGAATAAAATTCTACCGGAAAAAAATTGTCATTATACTTTTGCATTAAAATGCCACAAATTGCTTTGCTTAGAAGCATCGGTTACTAAGTATGTCTTTATCTTGATTAAAATTCTTTAAAACAGGTTTATTTAAAATGTTCTGCACAGTGTTAAAGGCTTGTTGACATTCTGAATTCCAATTGAATGGTACATTTTTCCTAGTCAAATTGGTTAGTGCTGCAATAAGTTCAGAGAAATTAAATATCATGTGCCTAAAATAATTGAGCATACCTAAAAAAATGATTATATCTGTTTTATATTTTTATGTAAAGGAAAAGATAGGATTTTATTTATATTGTCTTCAGAAGGAGCAAGTCCGTTCTTGTCAAGTGAAAAACCTAACTAGTTTATTTTGTCTTTACATATTTGAAGTTTTGCAGGATCAAGAATTAAGTTGAAATTTTTTGCAGTAACACTAACATTTCATTGATATTGTCAGCAGCAACAATTATATCATCAAGAAAAAATTGGACATTTCCCCCAGTTAACCCATTTAATGCCTTGGAGATAGTTAAATGAAAAAACTAGTTTCATTTTTAGCACCCTGTGGTAACCTAGCTGGTAAAAAAAAAAAAAAAAAAATTCAGAGCAAAAAGCAAACTTACCTTTGTCTTCCTCTTTTAACATAATCTGAAAAAATGCGATCAGATGCGAAAAATCTTAAATTAGATCCAAAACACAATAGTAATTGCGGCCTGCAATGCTTTGAATAATTTCTGAGATTTTTTGGTAGACAGATTTTTAAATGCTTAGTGATGTTCTTGATCAATCTGTAGTCGACTACCATGCGAAATTTGAGTTCTGGTTTTTGACCAGGAAGAGACTAACGGTGCGAGAGTGGTTGTGAAGCGCCGTGAGTCGAACTGAGATCGTTTTGGTGATAGCCTTATTCTTTACCGCTTTCCCAAAAGGCGCGCCCCTTGGGCAGGAGCAAAGATGGCTATTTGAATCACGGACTCGCACCGCTACAAGACTTTTTTTAGATAAAAATTGTTAAGAAATTATATGAATATGTAGATGGCTCAATAATCCCTAGATATTTCTTATTGAGCAAATGTTTTGGAAATCTTAGATATTGGGTAAGATTTGGTTTGCAGAGGAAAGTTATGATATAATTGATGATTAATAATTTAAATAATTTGATGATTAATAATTTAAAGTCTGGAATAATTACACATGTTAAACGTAGTGTTTTGTAGCGTTTTGAAAAACAGAATAGTTGTTCATGAACAATTTGAGAATTTTTTGTTTTTCCCTATTTTTCAAATGGTTAAGATCGAAATCAGACTTTTTTAATTCTTCCTTTCTTAATTTGTCTACATCAGAGATTGTAAGATTGTTAATTTGTGAAAAATGTTAATTATCAGGTTGGATGAGATCAAAGTTCTCCATACGGTTCAATATTACCAATAATTTTCTTTGTTATGCTGATTTTTTTTAAAGTTTCATTTTCAATTAAGGTCTAAATATGTGAACATTGACTGATTTGATAAACAGAACTGTGAATGGGGTAATTTAGTTTATTTGATTTTGGACTTTTTTCACTTGATTGTGTTTTTTCATCCCGTCAGGAATTTATGATTTCAAATTTTGCTGGCAAAATAGATGCATTGTTGACGCTGTTATTATTGTCAATTTTGGCAATATTATTAGCATTTTGATGAACTTTGTCTGGAGTCCATATAGGAACTGCGGCATGAATTTAACTACTGCATAAACGTACACTAGGCTACCCCTTCCATATTGGGTATAGGTATTTGACCTGTCCCGATTTTTTAGGTAGCCTCTCTGAAAAGAAGGAAAAAAATGATTAAATCTGCCGCCGTCTTCGGTGAGAATCGCTGGTGACCACTGTATCAAATGATATCCTATACGGCTACCTGTTGAATATAGCGATGTGCTACTCATGACAAGAAAGAGAGAAAGGGACCGGAAGTCGCTAAAGATATGCTGCTAGCATCTAAATCGATAAGAGCTTTGTAATGCTTGTCGCCAAATTTAATCTCGATTACAGGCAAATCACACTGTTCGACAATATTGCATGATGAAATCTTTTTGATTTCAAATTCCCTAACATTCTGGGTGATTTGTTTGTTTTGCACAATAGTTTGTGCATTATTTTTTTCACTCAATGCAATTTGTAATTTGTATCAATAATTTTTTTTGTTTGTTTGCTGTCGAAGTTAGTAGTGATAATTTTGTAACTGGGATTAATTTGTTTGTTTACATTATATTTTGATTTGATATACTAAGGTTTGTTTCTTTTTGTATAAGGTTTCCGCCTTATACCTTAGTTCAGGTTTGCACTTTTGATTGCAAAATCCCTCTTCTAGTTTAAATCCCTTCGCCTGTTATTGTTGTTGCCTCTTTGCTATGGCCTGAAATTGCCTCGCATGTGTATGTCGATTCTTCTATTACCCCCTTATGTAACCTCGATTACTATTGGAATTCCCCCTAGAATTGGTTAAGTAGTACCAGCATTCTGTGGTTAAATGTTGTTTTGCACAGATGTGACAAGTGATTTGATTCTTTTGTTTAAAATTTGGTAGAAAATTTTGGGCTGTCTGTATTTTTGTAGTTGCGAAAAAATGCACCATCTTTTCTAAGAGCTCTGAAGGTGACATGCTTACCATCTAAAGCTCCCAAACAGTGAGGAAATTGCCACTTGCAATTAAAACCAGTGGCAATTTTTTCCCATTCCTCCTTACTGGAAGGAAACTGCAAAGAAAAACAGATTTAGTAATTTTTTAAAAACCTTAAAACAAAATAAATTACTGGTTTAATATTTAATTAAGTTCGTTCCAGATAGTGGACATGTACTGTTTCTCAGCACGATATACAGCATTCCATACTTGAAAATTATCAGAAATTGACACGTTTTGGTATAAAACTACTCTTTGCCCCATAACTGTCCATCTTAGAAATTGCTTTTCCTATTGAAGCAGGAAGCTTTTCAACATGACCGTCTATCATTCCAAGATAATTGGGTGGCTTGTTCAATCCACCAGAAGTATTTTTTTGTACATGGCATAGGCACCTTTCTCATTTCTATGCAGGAATTCACAAACAGAATTCCAGATATACCACACAAAAAAGGTACAAAATAACATCATGTCAGGTCTATCATTCGGGCAATTTGGAGTGGCCCCATCTCACGACTTTTTAGAAAACTTTGCATTAATGTGTTTATGTATTTTAACTTTTTTTTTCAATGTAATAAACATTAAATATCTTTGCCCCTCTCCAGAAAACTTTCAAATGACTGCATTTCCTTCCAGGTGATTTTTCAGAGTAGAAAACCTGGATTCCCCAAAAAGGAGAGGTCACTGTGCCCTTATTCATTCTTTATTTCACAAAATTTGTCTCATGACTAGGTGAGTTTGGAAACGGTATTGCAATCATTTTTTCTTTTTGTGCTTATATGCCCCTGTTGACAACTCTATATAGTTTAATATTTATGGAAATTGAGAATTTTCCCCTCCTATATATATGTATAACTTTGTCAGTGCCCCTGTTCTTCAGAGAAATAATGAATTCCTTTTTTTTTCTTGGATAATAATTCGACATGGCTTTGTCAAACACTTGTTTTTCTCAGTATGCAAGTAATAAATAAATAGGTTGAATGTTCTTTTTTACTTGCAAGACATTCTGCAAGTTAAAAAGAACATTCAACCTATTTACTTATTAATTTTTTGAGCTGCATTAAATTTCTTCTATGAGAAATATCCATCTAAACTTTATTAATATGATTTTGAACAAGTTAATTTATATAAAAAGTTTGTGTTAAAAAACATACTCTTTAATGATTAGGTACTACATTTTATGTTGTATAATAGGACTCTTATTACATAAAATGATACAATTAAATTAAACAAGGCTTCTAGTCCAGAATCCAGCAATCTGCACCATTCCTCATGGATTATGATTCACACTAAAGATTAATTATTGTTCCTGACACTGATAAGCGTATGAGGCATAATTACTGTAATAATTTTCTACATTCTAATCTGCACTGATGACTTACGTTAAGGAAAAATTGGCAGCACATGGAGCAACATTTATTTTATTAAATGGACAATCATATGATGGATATTAACCATCACATGATTTACAGTGAAAATATTAAAGCTTTTTCTTGCCACTTGTGAGGGCGGGAGGAATTTCTGTAATAATTTTCTATATTTTAAAATCTGAAGTACAGAAAAAAAATAGTACAACATGGGAGTACCAATGCATTTATTTATTTTATCTACGCGAATAGACATTCTCCCCCCTCTCTCCCTTCCCTTTCTTGAAGACGCTATCAGCGAATCGAAATCATTTATTTCTTTTTAAGGGGACACGGGACCTTTAAAATGAAATTTTATTTTTTTAAATTTTATACTTAACTTAGACTTTTGTTACAATTACTTTTGTGTATTTATGCTAAATTTTAAATTTTAAGCTCATTAGAAATAATTTTGACTAAAAAAACTGCAAAATTATAGCGAAATATGAAAAATATGAAAAACATAAAAATTGAGCCTCGCGTCTGGAATTTCAACCAAACAGCACAAAAATTTGCATGGGGACACATAATGACAATGTAAACCCTTATTGGCAAACTGTAACAGTTTAATTTTAATAGTTTCTGGGAATTTTTTTTTTTTTAGTTTCGACCATATTTTTTTCAAAATTCTTTGGTTCTCACTACAATGAAACCAGTATTAAAAAAATCCTAATACATGTTTCATAAAAAGTAATGCGAAAAAATAATTCTAATAGTCATATAAAACTATGCAAAAAGTTGTAGGTTGATTACTCAAAAATTCAGACGCGGCCTTCAAGTTAAAGTTGGAAAATAACAAAAAAAAAAAATTACGGAGAAAAAGGCATTTTTTTGTATAAATGTACTAAATATGGCTCGAAGAGTAAAGATATCCTTAAAACGCATAATAATATTATTTACATGCTTCTTATAGTCAATACTATTATATTATTATTAGAACAGGTGCATAATTCTTTATTTTTACTATGAAAAAGCAATTCTCAAAGATTTCGGCAAATTTGATTACGTGTCTAGGATATTAGCTTCTAACAATTGTTTTTAAGGATAGCTTCACAAAAAGTAGTGCCAAAATTTATTTAAAATTCTTATATGAAACAGCGAAAAAAATATTAGATAAATTATTAAGAAATGCAGGTGCAGGTTTTAAAGTAGCGAAGAAAAGGGTACAAAGTTTTATCGAGAAAAAAAATTTCATTTTGGGCAAATGGCACTAAATATTACTTAGAGTTTGATAGCATCCTTAAAAAGCACATAACAGCATTATTTATATGTTTTTTTTGTAACTATTGTATTATTATCAGTAAAAAGAAATTACAGAATTCTTATTGAACATTTAGTGAAGGAATTCCATTGTGTGTTTCAATAAAGTTATAAGCTCGTAAAAAGTTCTGAATAACACTCTTTTTGTCATTGCACTGCTTACAAACAAGCAATATATTTTCCAGAAATGCTCAAAGATATAAATGTTCCATGCATTAGAATGCCCCAGCACTATATGTTTCCCCTTCAGTTTTTTTAATTTTTTTATCAGCAGTTTTTTTACTGTATTTCTTTTGTTTGGCAGCCTTCTTATACACACAAGACTGTCGTCTGACACTCTGATTGATGCGACGAATATCAATTTTCTCTGCAACTTTCAAATAGGCTGCATCATTTTTTAAGCACGCGGCTGCAACACTTCCCACGTTGTATTGGCTTATGGCATTTGTCGCTGCTATATCTAATCGTCGTTTTGACACAAACACATCTTTCGAGCACAGCTGCCAGATAACACTATGCAAACTTTCATTTGCATTTTGGGTTTGCCCAGAGGTACAGCGCTTCAACAAATCATCACAAGCTAATCTCTGATAAACAGGCAAGATTTTGGAGACTATTTCATCATTGAGAGGAGCTTTCATTTTGGAATGACTCGGAGCTTTTTGACCGAGAGCTTTAGCTCGGTTGTAAAAGCACCAAGAACTTTCACCTTGTGGACATTTGAAATGCTTGGGCTTGGTATCTGTCGATGAGCAATGGTAAAGTGAAGCAAGAATGGAGGTTTTCATTGCATCGATATCAGGAGCATTAGAAGTTATCGCTTTTCGATAATAATTTGTGAGCCTTGATATCAATGCATCAGTGAGATGTCCTTTACGCTTGCCTCCCAATGTTTCTCCTCTAACTTTGTGTTCTTTCACTTTATTTCGAAGCGCTGTACCAAGTCTCTTTGCAACGTGGTTTACACACTCTTCTTTTTCAATTTCATAACCTTCATATACATTCAATTGCTTCAAATGTGAAAAGGTTTTTGAATCGCCATCAGAAAGCAGAACCGTATAACGCATATTGCATACTTTAATGGATCGACGCCACAAAATTTCTGCTGCATACATTTCCATCGCGTTCGATGAGCCATCATAATTTTTCTCACATAAACCAGATGTCTTGTGTGCTTCATGCCATATTTGATATTCTGGCGAACTCTCATCAAGTTCCTTTTTTGTTACTTCACATAGGTGACAGTATTTTGAAACAATTTCAAAGTCCAGCACAATGCCAGTCATAATGTCAATGACACAGCCAATGCCATACAAGGAGCTATGCCCACGCTTCTGCCAGGTTCCATCGAACGACACCCCAATGTTAATAACTTCTTCAGGACTTTCCTCGCTTTCACTAATTTTTTTATGTTCCTCCCTCACCTTTTCGCGGCATTTTTGCAAAACATCAGCCTTAAAAGCTACATTTTCCTCCGCCAAATGTGAGACATATGAATCGAATGTCTTTCGGTCCATTGCGTTGAGGCCCATATGTCCCGAAAATTTCTCCAGTGCGGCATGTCCTTTTCCAAAGCTGAGAAAAGCAGAAACAGCATCTTTATTTACTGCAAATTTTTTACTGTTTTCTTCACGTGGACTGGAGAATACACTGCTATACTCTTTTTTGCAGGAGTCGCAGAAAATGTTTAGTTTTGCAGCTAAACCATATTCTGTGTTTGTTTTCTTTACATTCAAACTATGAGATTCACAGGAAGAACATTTGAGTTCTTTTAGCAGAGGGGACCACATTTCATCATAAAATAAAGTTGCGGTAGATGAAGGCACATCACAAGTGTTTGAGATATCAGAGAAAAGTTTTAATTTTTTCAGTCCTGGAATCATTCAGGTCAGATATCCCAGTATCATCAGCTGAAACTGTAGAAGCAACAGCTGTTTTATTCCATCGTTTTTTTGCATTTGCTATAGCACTTTTTCTTCTCTTAGTTGAGTGTGGCCTCGGCTTGTGCCATCGTGAATTGATGGAATCCATAGTTTGAGTTTCCAAAATAAATTTTTGAAAACAACAGTAAAAACAAAAGGAAAACGAAAATACGATAAGATAACAGCAAAAAACAATGATGTAACAATAAAAAAACAAAATGTAACAATATAACGAGAAAAAAAATCAACAAAAGGAGTATCTAATGCGAGTTCGAAAATGATAGCAAACTAGGCAAAAAATAAACATAAACAAATGCGAAAATGTTCAAAGAAACACGGTCAAAGTTAACGCAGTGTTGCCAAACTGTTCAAATATAATAATTAAAATATTTTTAATATTAAATTCGAAAATCTGAGGGGAAAATTCAGAAAAATACGAGAGAATCAGAAGGTAAACAAACTTGACAGCTGTGAAAGTGTCAAAACTCTCACTCCCAAGCCCCGCCCACTTTTTCGAAAAAACGTCATAAAATCGTTAAAAATCATCGTATCGAAAAAAATTTTACACCACAAGATAGACAATTATTTTCTTCATACTTTCAATGAAAAAAAAAAAAAATTTCGAAAATTTGATGATTTCAAGGTCCCGTGTCCCCTTAAACAACAAAGAGGATTATGAAGGCTTCCATAGTTGATTAAATAAAATTTTCAACTAACCTTTAAATATTTTCCCTTCAAAGTCTGATAAATGATGGTACAGTTTTCCGGAATATTTCGGCATAGAAAAGACTGATATTCTCGTGCTGTACTCTAGGTTTTGATAATTCTCTCCGGTTGCTAAAAATCTCAATGTCGCCGAGAATTTTTCAGCCGGAGATATTGCTTTACGCATCACAGTATCCTCCTTGGAAATAACATTTCCAATTAACGCCAACAACTTTTCAAAGTCCTGTTCAGTCATCCGGAGATAATTTCTGTAACTATTTTTGTCCTCTAAAAGAAGTTCATTCGTCACCAGGGCATAAGCACCTTTATCGTTTCTTCGCCATTTACGAACCCAGACTTTCTTTTTTGTTGTTCGCTGCTAACGACATCAAAATAGCAGCGCTATTTAAAGCTAGATTTGTGGCCAAAACTTTGGAATTGACAGGAGCCGTTCTGGAACAGTCAAATAAAAAAAAAGAATGCAAACTTAATATTTCCATCGTTTGATAGAACGCGCAAAGAGCAGACTGCTGTGAGCGCCAAAAATCAAGGTGAAGGTTACGATTGTGACTTTACTTCCCGTTTTCAGGACTCGTGTAAAAGGGCTAAGAATATCGTCTGACTAGTGACGCCACTAGCGGCCTTTCAGGTTCCTGAAAAAAGACTCCGTCTTGGGTGAAGCGGGAGCTGATATCTTTTTATTTCTCTTCCTTGTTTCTGGTTGACACTAGGCATTCTTGAAAAATGATAATTTTTAATTTTCATAATGTATGATGTAAAAGGCCTGTATTCCAGGAATGCTATCAACATTTACCCATAAATCGTAATTGCTCAAAACTAGGTTAACGTCTTCTTCAGAAACATGGATTACTGTTGCAGCTTTCATTGTCTTTTGTGCAGAAAGAACGCAGTCAGTTGCATTTTGGACTGTTATGGCTGACGTACAAGACGTTTGGCACTCGCACCAATGCCATCAACAACACCTTTCCCATGAGCGGTGGCAAAATATTCCACGAGAAAGGCTTGTTGTATTTGTGTGACAACATCTGAAGTACCTTGACCACATATTTGTTTTTAAATTCTGATGTAGTACTATCATATAATTTCTTTCTTGGTAGAGGAATCGTAGAATTGTTCGAATTTCGACTGAAACTTTTACTTCGCGAGCGTGACTTTGAAAAATTCCGAAACCTCTTTCTAGGTCTACGCACGGACAATTTTTGAAATTGCTCTTTCAAATCTTCAACTGAATTCTTCAAACGAGAAATTCGTGAGTTTTCATCTTGAGGTTTGGAACTTGTGACTCTACCGTCGGTAGCGGTGGTAACTTCACAAATTTTATCAACCATTAGCCCTAATCCTTTAGAACCTACCACTAGAATAGCTTGCATATTAGCCGATCAAGTAACTTAATCATAAATTCTTTAAGAAACTCTCATCAAGTTTGTAGTTATTTACTTCTCGCGTGTCATGCAAGAGTTGCGTAGGTTTTTTATCGCCTAAAGTTAAGTTTTGTAGTTTCAGAATGTTTGAATTTACAAGTTTTCCTTTGGAGGTCGTAAAACACAATTCGCAAAAGCGAAACACTTTTCACTTAATCGCAAAACGTAATCGTGAAATTCAAAATACTTTCACTTGAATAATTCTTCATCACGAAACTGCTATATTACGTACGCAGTTGACACACATTAATCACACTGACCATCCTTACTATCTAAAATTTCATGCTAATCATCACAAATAGATCGTCAATCGTAAAAGTTCTTAAACTATGGAACCCTAACTTGTTTTATTTTTTTGAAGGTCAAGAGTTACCCTTTTGGCGTTAGAAAAAAGCCTAATGTTGGCCTAAGTTGCTTAATCGTGTTTCGCCGTAAATCTTTTACAACAAATTCTCCCCGAACGGAATGTTCAAAACCTTTAGTTTTTAGTCTTTTTATTAATGAATGTTGTGAAAAATACTTAACTACATTATTTTTGCTGCGAGTATCATTATATGACTAGTTTTTTGTTAGCATCTGATACATACAAGAAAATTTTTTTCTCCGTTTGTTGTAATATGTAGAAAACGGCATCAGACGCAAGGATAAGTCCTCCCCTATTTACATTATATGTAAAAGATTTAACATCATGCACAGTTGAAATATTCTTTTTAATCCAGCAACAAGTTCAAGCATTCCTCACAAGTAATTTTCTCAATAGTTTTTTTTACAACAAAACCTGCGATATAATATATATTACACTATCTGCTACATCAGATAAAAATTTAATTGCAGAAGTTCTGACAGTTTTTCAATTTTTACATCAAACAAACCAATATATGATTGCACTGAAAATCATACAAGTCTACAGGGAGAGAGCAGAACTTTAATTTGCCAATTCCGATTCTCTCACCCATGATATTCAGATAGAGGATGTGTACGAGGATATGAAAAAACATCATTTACAGGACACTTTCGAGTATCCAATTGATCAATCCTCCGGTACAGTAATCAAAATTAGAAGTGAATCGGATGCTTTAAAGATGCACTCAACGGGAAAATCATTTAAGAGTTCATTGGACTCGGAGCAAAAACGTGGAAAATAAAATCATTGCGTCACCCAAATAAATAGCGAAAGTGTTTCTCGACAAGTAGTACGACAAAAAATTAAGCATTACGAGAACAAAAATTGCTTTGAGAATGTAAAGCAACACGTGAAAATAGGAAGCGACTGTCATGAACTGTACGCACAAAATCTCCACAAAACAGCGTTCTCTCCTTTCGATGGTTCTCCCCAAAACTGGCCCTCTCCGCGAACCTGCCCTCTGTTTTAATGGATGAGTTTAGGCCCCTATATCAATCAAAACCGCGGGAGGTGTCCCCACTTGCAAAACAGGGAGGTGTAGGGATTTTTCTTCCTAACACGCAGACGTGGTCTCTTCAACCATTTTCTCACCTATCTGAGTTAGCAGTTGCGTCTCGTAGTAGATAAGTTTTTCAAAATGGAAACGAACGTAATAAGTTTCATTGATTCGACTCAAGGAGGAAACATTATAACACTTCTGATAATGTGAGAACGAACAATGAAGGTCGAGGGTTGGCATTCGAAATTAAACAGAAAAGTCCAAATTCACCCAAATATTTTCGGCTTTCTTTCTGTAATAAAAGATATAGAAGCTGAAAATATGGCAGAAAGAAATATGCTTGCAAGCGGAGTTGAAACTCCAAAGCAAAGTATAAAGAAATAAATGGAACTTTTTTTTTGAAGTAATAAAATGTATGCGAAATGCTTGTACCTCGGGCCACTGGTCATATCTAGAAATAGATGCATGGGAAAAATCTGTTTGTACCCCAATTCAATTGGCAACACTGACTGGGTAGTTCAAAACTGACTTTGCAGGGTTATTTGTCACTCTGCTTCAGTATTATTGCATGCTGTTCGTTCCATACATGCGGTTGAAAATTTACTACAAGTTACATTTATTTTTTTTATAATCAAGGTATGTATATAGTCTTTAAATGGTCAGCAACATCGTATTCCTTGTTAAATTTAAGCTTATAATCATCATAGCTTTTCATTTTAATAGCTTTGGGTTACACAACACATCCTTGTACCTTGGGTCACAAATATTAATTGCACTTTGGGCCGGCCCAAGGTACAATATTTTCATTTTTCATATGATCATGAAAATGCACATAATGGTGTTTTGTTGATGCCCAGAAGCAAGATTGGTACGAAAAGGCCTAGAGTTTCAGAAAATAAGTTGTCCCTTGCTGTGAAATTAGTTGTGACAGATGGAATCTCAGTTAGGACAGCGGCCAAGCAGTGTTCTGTGTCTCGCACCACCCTTCAAATACACATTGACTCCCACAACAAGTCTGAAGATGATGTTCTTATTTATAAGAAAAATTGTTCTACATGGCAAGTTTTTTCTAAAGAAAAGGAAAATACATTAACAAAAAAGTATTTGATGACTGCAAGTTGTATAAATTATGGACTTTCGAAAGATGTCAAAAAATTTGCATATCAATATGCAAAGGCTAATAAAAAAAGGTACCCATCATGGGATGTTAATAAACAAGCTGGGGAACAATGGCTCACGGGTTTTCGAGAGCACAACAAAGAAATTTCGTTGAGAAAGCTTCGGCCAACCAGCATTGCTCATTCTACAGGATTTAACAAGCCCATTGTTGAGAAGTATTCTGGTGTTATTGAAAAGCATAAATTTGGGTATTCTATTTTTATTCTATTGTAAATATTAATAATTGTATGCTTTAAGCAAAATTTTATGTGTTAAAAAATGTGTGTACAGATATGATAATTGGTGCAGATTTACTAGAGCAGTTAATCGTTAAGATTGAAAATATAATTAAAATACTGGGTCAGACTAATTTCAAATATCCGAGCGCTTCAAACGTTTTTAAAAACATTTTACCAGACAAAAAGAAGGCGCCAATGAAAAAAAAAAAAAGGCAGCTGTGAGAATCCCCCCCCCCCCCCACCAGAGAAAAAAAAGATACTCGCGTTTCTATCGAGAAAGAAAAAAATAATTCAAAATCGGAAGTAAATTTCATGGATAGTTTTTTGATTAGCTTAGCAAATGCTGTGGGAGAAGTGGATTCTGACCTCAGCCACATTTCAGGGCGTCGCATTCGTAATGAAGTAAAAGAGTTGATAAATTGCTATAATTCGCTTAAAACAAAGGAGAGAAATTTAAAAATGAACATTGTAACTAAAAATGAACATTAAAACACTTTTATTGTATGCTCTTTCAAGGATGCTGAATTGTATGTGATCCCTTAAATACAGAGGTGAACACTGAATACAATACGAGCAAGATGTGGAAAAATATTAAAACTATGCTTAGTAGCATAGTTTAACTAAGCAGCGTGAGAAACAAACCTTTAAAAAAAAAAAAAATAAGTTGCTCATAGAAAATAAAGAGACGGTGCCGAAGGCTCAAGATTTATCAAGAAAGCACTTTTCTCTCTGCAGTTCTTACCTCTTCAGATGAAAAAGACAAAGATGAACGTCACTGACTGTCCGAGTTATTGAATATGTGAATCCATTCCTTATTTTAGCTTATGTAGTTCTTGCATTTCTTATACCCTTCTTTTAACCTAATTATTAGAGCATTCAATATTTATATACCTAATTTGGCCCGTAACCCAAGGTAGGGCCCCTAAGTGTACGTACTGTCAGCCGGAGCCAGTTGAGCTCACGTTTTTTTTTATAGAGCTCTGCTCCTCTCGCTCCAAATTTTTTTTTGAAATTGGGCACCAACTCCTGATGCATTTAAGTCCTGATGCTTTAAAAGCCCATTAAAGTTAGTAAAAAAATGAGGCAATACAAAACACTTCATTTAGTTATGTAGGGAAGTGTAAGGAATTGCCCCTTCAAAATATTTGAAATTCCGAATTCTCGAAATTGCTCGTTCCACATGAACTCTCAAATTGGAAACACCTTTATTGTATGCTCTTTCAAGGTTGCTGAATTGTATGTGATCCCTTAAATAGAGAGGTGTTACTAGTTCACAACCTATGCTCTCTAGTTCTGTACCAATTAAAGAACCCTTATCAGCAAGAACTACATCTCCCTTTTCTAAACGTTGCAAAAGATCTGTTTTAAGAAATAAAACTTTGTCGGAATGGAACCACACCATAGGTCAGACACATTGGTGATGCCACCTAAGGGAGAAATTCCTAAGAAAGCTTTCATAGCATTTGTTTTTATATGTACTAAATGTCAGTTGCTGCTCTTTGGATTAAATTGTTTTTGTATGAAGATTTCGGTACAGTCAATGATGATTCGACATTTGGGGTATGCTTTCTTGAATCCAAATGGCATACACTCATTAACCAGATCGCAACTAGGCCAAATGTCTATTGTCTGAATCTTTGCATATAGTACTTCCGTGACCTTAGTCAAGACCCTTGGAACAGTAGATGATGATAACTAAATGAAAAAAAAAGGGGTCTTTGATAGAAATAAAATTTCACGTTAAATTAAAGCACAAATGAGCATTAAAACGCAGACATATGTTTCGGGATCGCTTGGAATCCCTTTTTCAATGCGACAGGGAGCTTCTAGATGCAAAACATCCAAATGAAGCAGACAGAACAACAAAAACAAAGCTTATATAGCCTAAGAATTAACTGTAAACCAATGAGAATAAAGGCAGTTTTGAAGTGGAAGTAGAAGTAGTATTAAAGGCACCAATAAGAGAGTAACAAACAGTCATTGGTTTCAGTTAATTCTTAGGCTATATAAGCTTTGTTTTTGTTGTTCTGTCTGCTTCATTTGGATGTTTTGCATCTAGAAGCTCCCTGTCGCATTGAAAAAAGGATTCCAAGCGATCCGAAACATATGTCTGCGTTTTAATGCTCATTTGTGCTTTAATTTAACGTGAAATTTTATTTCTATTACTTTGCACAAAGTTAATCATTACGGGTCTTTGAGTAGAGAGTAACAAACGAATGTAGTTGGAAGTACAGAAAGTAAAAAGGAATATCAATAAAAACAAAGAAAAAGACAACAGCGTGCCTAAAAATGTGAAAATACATGAAAATTGCAAAAAAATAAAATAAAATACAAAGAATAAAATGGAAATAAAATAAGTACAGAAAATACCAAAACAAAAAGCAAAACAAAGTACACATGCCAAAAGAGGGGGAGGGGGGAAGAAAAAAAAAAAAAAAAAGGGAAAACTAACAAGAAAACCAAGAAAGAACAACAAATTAAAGGAACTTATGCCAGACCTGTGAAAAATAAGGAGTTGAGGAAGAATCATTAACCAAATTAGAACTATTCCTGTTAATATGATAAGCTTCCCAAAAGTCAAGTTCTAAAGGGGAAGAACATTTTTGAATAATTTTCCCAGAATTGAAATCAAAAGAGTGGTTGGAATTCCAACAATGTTGAGCAATGCTAGACTTATTCAGCTCTTGCTTTCGTACATAACCTTTATGCTCATTTAACCGAATTTTCAGAGCACGTTTTGTCTGAGCTGATTAAGTCTAGCATTGCTCAACATTGTTGGAATTCCAACCACTCTTTTGATTTCAATTCTGGGAAAATTATTCAAAAATGTTCTTCCCCTTTAGAACTTGACTTTTGGGAAGCTTATCATATTAACAGGAATAGTTCTAATTTGGTTAATGATTCTTCCTCAACTCCTTATTTTTCACAGGTCTGGCATAAGTTCCTTTAATTTGTTGTTCTTTCTTGGTTTTCTTGTTAGTTTTCCCTTTTTTTTTTTTCTTCCCCCCTCCCCCTCTTTTGGCATGTGTACTTTGTTTTGCTTTTTGTTTTGGTATTTTCTGTACTTATTTTATTTCCATTTTATTCTTTGTATTTTATTTTATTTTTTTGCAATTTTCATGTATTTTCACATTTTTATGCACGCTGTTGTCTTTTTCTTTGTTTTTATTGATATTCCTTTTTACTTTCTGTACTTCCAACTACATTCGTTTGTTACTCTCTTATTGGTGCCTTTAATACTACTTCTACTTCCACTTCACACTGCCTTTATTCTCATTGGTTTACAGTTAATTCTTAGGCTATATAAGCTTTGTTTTTGTTGTTCTGTCTGCTTCATTTGGATGTTTTGCATCTAGAAGCTCCCTGTCGCATTGAAAAAGGGATTCCAAGCGATCCCGAAACATATGTCTGCGTTTTAATGCTCATTTGTGCTTTAATTTAACGTGAAATTTTATTTCTATTACTTTGCACAAAGTTTAATCATTACGGGTCTTTGATAGCTTTTTTTTTTTTTTTCTCCAGTCAAAAAACAGCAATACACAAGCCTTTTCTGGTGGGAATCCGTTTGCCCTACCACAGGTGGGTTGCCTTCTCTCTTCTTACTGGTATGCTCCTGGAACAAAAAAAAAAAAAAAAAGAAGTTGCGCATAGAAAATAAGGAGATGGTGCAGAAGGCTCAACATTTATCAAGAAAGCATTTTTTTTCTCTGCAATTCTTACCTCTTCAGATGAAAAAGACAAAGATGAACATCACTGACTGTCCGAGTTATTGAATATGTGAAACCATTCTTTATTTTAGCCTATGTAGTTCTTGCATTTCTTATACCCTTCTTTTAACTTAATTATTAGAGCATTCAATATTTATAAACCTAATTTGACCTGTAGCCCAATGTAGGGGCCCTATGCGTGGGTACCAGCAGAGCTCACGCTTTTTATAGAGGTCTGCTCCTCTCGCTCCAAAATTTTTTTTGATTAAGGATTGGGCGCCGACTCCTGATGCATGGAAACAATTAAGGCCCATTAAAGTTAGTTAAAAATGAGGCAATGCAAAACACTTCATTATGGTCTCCTCACCAGATGATGAATCAATAAATTTTGAACTGTGCAAGAGGTCTTGCGATTGCTGATTGGAATCTGAAATTCATTTTCAAAATTACACAAAATATCTAAATTTTTAAAGAACATTGAATGATGTCTTAAATTTATCATTCAATTACATTTATCTTTTTTCCTTAAATATAAGTACAGACATGATAGAAGAAGTACTCTTCATAATTATTCCACCCAACTGTATCGGTCTACTCCAACTCACCTCCACCAATTTAGTTTCTCCTAATTCAACTTTGATTTATGGAGCTATAATATTGATATCCGGTTGTTTCCTTCATTCAAAAATCTACCAAATATCTCCTTCCAGTTTAGTGCATTGACAACTTAATTATGCCGTCCCCGAGTCGCTGAAAACTTGTTTAAGCTAGAGGCAAAATCTGCAGTCGAAATTTCATTTTCTGTGTAGCTATCGGCTTTCCTTAAAAATGATTTCAACAAAGTAATATGTTGCTTTCTTAAAATAGCATGATAAGCTAAATGCCGTACTCCACATGAGATTTTGTGCAAAAAAGTTAGGTATGCAGAACTTTTTATTCTCATGAAAATTTTTTTGTTTATATTAAAACATTTGTGCATTTGCACAAGTGTTAAAATATGTAGATTATTTAAAGAAAAAATATATCTAAGAAACTTTATGGACAATTATAGTTGAGATTAATTTTAATACCTGTGAAAGGTGACCTTTTCTTTGCACTTCCATTTAATTGGGGTTTTTCCACAAAACCGGAAGGAATTTTTATTTTCCTTTTCTTTAGTGAAATTTCCGTTTCAGATTCGGAGGAATCCGATCTTACAGCGTATGTGTATTTTGCTTCCTCCAACTTCTGAGTTGCTTTTGTGAATGAATCGATTAATACAAATAATAAGTACAACTACAAATATACTATCATTTGTTCCAATTCATTACAACGTACCTGTTTTAAAATATACTTTAATTTCGCAAGATACCCAGGTTTCCCTTCGGGATCCACACAGCTTTTGATTAATTTACTGATTGTTGCTTCAGAACAATTGGGAGGCCATTTAGCTATGTTTCCTGTCACAATCCATTTCGTTGGAATAATTTCCAAATTATTCTTTCAGAAATCCCACTACTGTGAAAATCTTTTCAGTGGAAAAGTTTTGGCTTTGTAGTGCCACAATAGCAGGCAACAAGAAACTTTTTTTCACCTAAAGTGCAAGAATAGGCCAAAATTGGACAGGTGAACTGTTGAACAGTGAAAGCCCATCAACATTAATACGTAATTCTACTACATTACCCACCACCATATTTTTTAAGTGTAGGTCTTTCAACGCAGTAGAAATCCCATGATAAAAAAATTGCCCCTCATCTAAATTTTGAATATTACTAGCACGTCTTGTGTCCAATAATGTACGGCTATCCAATGGAAGGGTGGGATCTTTCACCTTGAGAAGATTAAGCAAATCATTCAACGCTGTATGCCGAATACTATTTTTTACGGCTCAATGCCGTAATTTTGTTGCAAAATCAGAATTTGATTGCAATGGTGAATGTACCCTTATAGGGCTTGCACTACTTGAAGTAATACATTCTTCAAAATTATGTGCCGATTCTTGCAGAAGACTAGAAGAATTATCTGAGGAACTTTTATTTACTTCAGATTCATAAGTCCCAGTTTCTGCATGTGAAATCAAATTAGTAGTTTCTTCATCAGAAGATTCAGAAACAAGCCTGTAAACAATAAAAAGAGCCCAATTTGAAAATAGCATGATGGAAACTAGTATTAAGGAAATTTGGAAAGATTAAAGCTATGCAAAAGTGTACTACTTGTTTTAAGGTCGGTGCACGTATGAGGTCACCATTAAAAAGTTCTAACCAACTGAATAGAAAATTCCGTATATTTTATTATTGCTTATAAGGTCCGTCCATAATCGTGATACCCACATATAAAGTCCCCTTGGGATTTGCCTTTTTCCTTCAAAAAGTTATTACTGGTTTAGATTTTCAGTAAAGTCAATCTTTCTCTCTCTATCTCCAAAAGCCCCCCCCCCCCCCTCCTTCAGCAACCTTGTATTTCTGAAGAAAAAGCGGGAAACTTCAGCCCATAAACAAGGAAGATGCTCTCCGGTCCATAACTTCCCAACTATTTTTCTCCATTTTCAATAGCATTAGACAAGTGTTTTAAAATAATTAATAATCGAGAAAGGGTAGGTATTAGGGTCGTATTTGTTTCATAGTATTTGTTTTTATATGTACTAAATGTCAGTTGCTGATCTTTGGGATTAAAGGGTTTTTGTATGAAGATTTAGGTACAGTCAATGATGATTCGATATTTGGGGTATATTTTCTTGAATCAAAATGACATAAACTCATCAACCAGATCACAACTAGGCCAAATGTCTATTGTCTGAATCTTTGCATATAGTACTTCCGTGACCTTAGTGAAGACCCTTGGAACAGCAGATGATGATTACTAAATGAAAAAAAAGGGGTCTTTGATAGCTTTTTTTTTCTCCAGTCAAAAAACAGCAATACACAAGCCTGTATCTGAATCCGTTTGCACCTGCCACAGGTGGGTTGCCTTCTCTCTTCTTACTGGTATGCTCCTGGAACAAAAAAAAAAAAAAAAAAAAAAAACGATGTTGCGCATAGAAAATAAGGAGATGGTGCAGAAGGCTCAACATTTATCAAGAAAGCATTTTTTTCCTCTTCAGATGAAAAAGACAAAGCTGAACATCACTGACTGTCCGAGTTATTGAATATGTGAAACCATTCTTTATTTTAGCCTATGTAGTTCTTGCATTTCTTATACCCTTCTTTTAACCTAATTGTTAGAGCATTCAATATTTATAAACCTAATTTGACCTTT
Source organism: Octonoba sinensis (assembly GCA_038502835.1). Lineage (NCBI taxonomy): Eukaryota > Metazoa > Arthropoda > Arachnida > Araneae > Uloboridae > Octonoba > Octonoba sinensis. The sequence goes on along the minus strand of CM076605.1, from coordinate 81,146,770 downwards.
AACCCAAGGTAGGGCCCCTATGTGTAGGTACTGTCGGCCGGAGCCAGTTGAGCTCACGTTTTTTTTATAGAGCTCTGCTCCTCTCGCTCCAAATTTTTTTTTTAATTTGGGCACCAACTCCTGATGCATTTAAGTCCTGATGCTTTAAAAGCCCATTAAAGTTAGTTAAAAATGAGGCAATGCAAAACACTTCATTAAGGTTATGTAGGGAAGTGTAAGGAATTGCCCCTTGAAAATATTTAAAATTCCGAATTCTCGAAATTGCTCGTTCCACATGAACTCTCAAATTGGAAACACCTTTATTGTATGCTCTTTCAAGGTTGCTGAATTGTATGTGATCCCTTAAATAGAGAGGTGTTACTAGTTCACAACCTATGCTCTCTAGTTCTGTACCAATTAAAGAACCCTTATCAGCAAGAACTACATCTCCCTTTTCTAAACGTTGCAAAAGATCTGTTTTAAGAAATAAAACTTTGTCGGAAATGGAACCACACCATAGGTCAGACACATTGGTGATGCCACCTAAGGGAGAAATTCCTAAGAAAGCTTTCATAGTATTTGTTTTTATATGTACTAAATGTCAGTTGCTGATCTTTGGGATTAAGATGTTTTTGTATGAAGATTTCGGTACAGTCAATGATGATTCGACATTTGGGGTATGCTTTCTTGAATCCAAATGGCATACACTCATTAACCAGATCGCAACTAGGCCAAATGTCTATTGTCTGAATCTTTGCATATAGTACTTCCGTGACCTTAGTCAAGACCCTTGGCACAGTAGATGATAACTAAATGAAAAAAAAAGGGGTCTTTGATAGCTTTTTTTCTCCAGTCAAAAAACAGCAATACACAAGCCTTTTCTGGTGGGAATCCGTTTGCACCTGCCACAGGTGGGCTGCCTTCTCTCTTCTTAGTGGTATGCTCCTGGAACAAAAAAAAAAAAAAAAAAAGAAAAGTTGCGCATAGAAAATAAGGAGTTGGTGCAGAAGGCTCAACATTTATCAAGAAAGCATTTTTTTTTTCTCTGCAATTCTTACCTCTTCAGATGAAAAAGACAAAGATGAACATCACTGACTGTCCGAGTTATTGAATATGTGAAACCATTCTTTATTTTAGCCTATGTAGTTCTTGCATTTCTTATACCCTTCTTTTAACTTAATTATTAGAGCATTCAATATTTATAAACCTAATTTGACCTGTAGCCCAATGTAGGGGCCCTATGCGTGGGTACCAGCAGAGCTCACGCTTTTTATAGAGGTCTGCTCCTCTCGCTCCAAAATTTTTTTTGATTAAGGATTGGGCGCCGACTCCTGATGCATGGAAACAATTAAGGCCCATTAAAGTTAGTTAAAAATGAGGCAATGCAAAACACTTCATTATGGTCTCCTCACCAGATGATGAATCAATAAATTTTGAACTGTGCAAGAGGTCTTGCGATTGCTGATTGGAATCTGAAATTCATTTTCAAAATTACACAAAATATCTAAATTTTTAAAGAACATTGAATGATGTCTTAAATTTATCATTCAATTACATTTATCATTTTTCTTTAAATGTAAGTACAGACATAATAGAAGAAGTACTCTTCATAATTATTCAGCCCATAGTTCAGTACCAACTGTATTGGTCTACTCCAACCCACCTCCACCAATTTAGTTTCTCCTAATTCAACTTTGATTTGGAGAGCTATAATTGATATCTGGTTGTTTCCTTCATGCAAACATCTACCAAATATCTCCTTCCAGTTTAGTACATTGACAACTTAATTATGCCGTCCCCGACTCGCGGAAAACTTGTTGAAGCTAGAGGCAAAATCTGCAGTCGAAATTTCATTTTCTGTGTAGCTATCGGCTTTCCTTTAAAATGATTTCATCCAAGTAATATGTTGCTTTCTTAAAATAGCATGATAAGCTAAATGCCGTACTCCAAATGAGATTTTGAGCAAAAAAGATAGGTATGTAGAACTTTTTATTCTCATGAAAAAATTTTTGTTTATATTAAAACATTCGTGCATTTGCACAAGTGTTAAAATATGTAGATTTAAAGAAAAAAATATATCTAAGAAACTTTATGGACAATTATATTTGAGATTAATTTTAATACCTGTGAAAGGTGCCCTTTTCTTTGCACTTCCATTTAATTGGGGTTTTTCCACAAAACCGGAAGGAATTTTTATATCCTTTTCTTCAGTGAAATTTCCGTTTCAGATTCGGAGGAATCCGATCCTACAGCGGATGTGTATTTTGCTTCCTCCAACTTCTGAGTTGCTTTTGTGAATGAATCGATGAATACAAATAATAAGTACAACTACAAATATACTATCATTTGTTCCAATTCATTACAACTTACCTGTTTTAAAATATACTTTAATTTCGCAAGACACCCAGGATTCCTCGGGATCCGCACAGCTTTTGATTAATTTACTGATTGTTACTTCAGAACAATTGGGAGGCCATTTAGCCATTTTTCCTGTTACAATCCATATCGTTGAAATAATTTCGAAATTATTCTCTTTCAGAAATCCTACTATTGAAACTCTTTTTAGTGGAAAAGCTACAACATACATGAGATTAAGAAATTGGAAAAAGATAACTCTTGATTAACTAAGATAACTGTTGACTGAAATTTCAAAATAAAAAGTTGGCATTGAGTACATTCATAACACTACAGTTTAACAAAATTTAAAAAGATAAAAAGAGAAAATACAGGATTTAAAGTAACTTATTACTAATATAAAAAATTCAAACTCCTTTGAAAATACAGCAAGATTTAAACGAAATTCATGATCCGCACATTTTTAAACAAAAATTTAGATAGCAGTTTGTGATTTTATCACCGTACAATTAATAACATCCTAGCTGAAAAATACAAATCATGGTAAGTAACTGCTGTGAAGTTATAATATGCAATACATTTTCGATCAATTCTTTTCTCTTTAATTTAATTTGATTAATTTAAAAATAAGAACATAAATTTACAATCTTCAGAAAGTGATTTTCCCAATACTTTTTTTACAGTCGAACCTGTCTATCTCGAAAACCTCCCTATCTCGAAATTTTATATTTTCTCTGCATTTACACCCTGAATTCAATGTTTTTTTCCATGTTTATCTCGAAATTTTTTCCCCAAAACCCATATATCTCAAATTCTGATTTTGCTGCCATTTTCAAATTCGAAGCCGAGTGACCTTTACAGCAGCAAACAAAAAGCTATCCTTCACTCAGCAACATTCTCAAACTCTAAGGCAGAGAGGACAGGGGAAATCAGGGAGAAATGTTTTCTGAGAATAAGTTCAGTTTGAGGACAGTGAGGAGTTTCTTGCATTAGAAGTAGAGACTTGGATAATGAGGGGGGGGGGGGAGAGGTGCAATCGACAGGTTTGGCAAATTGGGATGAGCTTTTTCAGTTTCATGGTCAGAGGACATGACAAAAAGGTTATTTCACTCTGTTATCTGGTTTTGTACAGTTCTGTTTCAAATTGATTCGTAAGACATGATAGGCAAAAAAAAAAAAAAATCAAAATCTCAAAAGTAAATAGTCCAAAACAACCAGACAGCAAAAAACATTGAAAGATTATTTTTCTTGTACTTGCTAAAGAAAGTAGCACTTGTCTTGATTTTTAAAGAATTGCAAAAAGATATGCTGAATATTATTTCCTTATTGTCAATGCGATTTATATAAAATTCTTTAAAAAAGTTAGTATAATGTTATAGTAAAATGCTTAATACCACTAATACAGAAGATTTTTAACCTACATTAAGTAGGCTTAGTTTCAATTGCAAATTTTATTAGTTTTATCCAAACCTCTGTATCTCTAATTTTTTTTTCCTTCCCTTGAAATAAGAGATAGGCAGGTTCGACTATTTACAAATACAATGAGACTCATAATTTGATTTCATAAATTAGAGGTATAAGGAATAGAATATATTAATGAACTGTAATTGTTCAGGTAAATTGCCGCAAATTTTAACAAATAAAAAGCTTTTGTACGCAATTTTAAAATAAAAAACGAAGTTAAAAGATTAAATTATCCGGAAGACAAACAACAACTTTAAACTCACAACTTATTATACTTTCTTCATAACATTGATAAATCTACTTTTATGGGTGTTGACATTTCGTGAGAAATATTTAAAAAAGAGGTAATACTAAAATTGACAGGCTTAGAAAATTAACTTCCCTTGCAAACTATTTGATTACAAATCAAAATGCATTGATTATTACTTTTAATAACACTTTTTACACAAACTATACGATCGTATTTCAATTGAAACGTAGTGTAACATTTGGTTGTGGAAGAAATTTTCACAGTTGATAACTGCACAGATGAGAACTCTTCACCACAGCAAAATAAAGAAGTATAGTTCTCTTTTGATTTTATCCATTTAACATTTGCAGTTGATGAGGTAGTTTCAAAATGGAACTGTTCAGATAATCTTTTGCTCAGTTGAGCCAATGGATGAGAATATGTTCTTAGCAAACTCATAAGGAAACCCAAGTAATTCTCAAATGGATAGCAGCTGAAATTGTCAATTGCTCCATATAGTCTCACATCATCAGATATATGCAACAGGTTATGGATGTTGTACGTGATGAATTTTTGACCGTACAAAACAAAAGTGTCTTCCACAAAAGACTTCAGCATTAGTTCAGCATAGTTCACAAATTTCCCATGCTTAACCAACTCCTTGTTGCGCAAAATACTGATTGATATATGCAAACAAAGAAAATGTCTATACAAAGTGGAAGGCAAAACATGTTTAAGAACGATTGGTCCAGTATATAAAAGAAACTGGCAAAATTCAGATGCTTTCCAACGATCAACATATTTTAGAGACCGTGGTTTGCGACTGGATTCTGAAGGCATGCAGCTAGACAAAAGTAGCAAGCTCTTTGAAATTTCCTCAATTTGAGAAAATGACGACCTCGTACTGTTAGCTGCCGTTCTGTCCCCTTTTTAATCCAGCAAACCAATGGCTTTCTTACAACTCCAATATCAATAAGATGCATCGCATCCAAAAGGAACAGAGTTACCATTCCAACATCAAGTTCAAGCAAAGGCGAAACACCTGTATGATGCTTTGCTTGTGCGCCTGCTTTAAAATCAGCATCTGCTCTCTTAGCAGTTTCTATTTCTAGAAACCTTACTTGTCTGTCGACGGATATTCCTTTTATAAGACATTTCTCACAGCCATAATATGCATTATGGCCTTTAATGCGTTTTAGAAAAGCTCTTACTAGAGCATCACAATTAAAATTCAGGATTTAAACATAATCCGTTTCTCCATTTTGGATAAAGCCCTCATGCGTTAAAACATTCACTTCTTCCACAAAATCTTTGAGAAACGTAGAAATGCACTTTGGCTTAGCAGTGCTACAATAGCAGGCAACAAGAAAAGGCAACTTTTTTTCACCTAAAAGTGCAAGAATAGGCCAAAACTGGACAGGTGAACTGTTGAACAGTGAAAGCCGATCAACATTTATACGTAATTCTACTACATTACCCACAACCATATTTCTTAAGTTTAGGTCTTTCAACGCAGTAGAAATCTTATGATAAAAAAATTGCCCATCATCTAAATTTTGTATATTACTAGCACGTCTTGTGCCCAATAATGTACGGCTATCCAATGAAAGGGGAGGATCTATCACCTTGAGAAAATTAAGCAAATCATTCAACGCTGTACGCTGTTAAACATTTCCGTAAGAAAATAGTAAAATAACCGCTTATTTGACTGTTATTTTACCATATTTAATTAAGCAGTTCAATAACCATTAAAAAGATGGTACTCAAACCGCTGATTGCGAAAAAAAATCGTTCATTCTCTGTTTATCCTAAAGGACGTTTAACTAACCGTAATTTACAAGCGCTCAATAAGAATCGGGCGTCCATCTTGGTTGCGAAACCTTACCGGTCGTAGGTTGTTGTTAAAATAAGAATAAAGATTAATCAGTTCAAATATGCATGTGTACATAAAAAAAAGAAGAAAAAAGTGGCTTAAGCAATGGTTACTAAATAGAAACACATACACACGTAAATCGAAAATTGGAGACATCGGATTTTCTAGAACTGTTTGCGAATGAGCGAACCCATAATTTGAGATGCTGAAGCTTGTTTGTATTTTAAGTTTTGCAGGAAATAAAATGATTTTCGTCAATACACAGTAAATTTATACCACAGATGACTTTGGATCCAATCAAAAACTGAAATCTCAATTTTAAGGCAGTTTGCCTGTTGGAAAAGAAGATTTATTGATAAATCAACGGCCGGTAAGGTTGGTATGCCATACACCCGGGTTCGATTCCCGCAAGCTTCGTTTACAGTTTCTACGCAGCGAAGATTCTACGCCTTGAAATGGTTCAAAAAGCGGTGAAACTTTTGTTTTGAAACCATTTTTAAATGGTTATAAAACCGTAAAATTTTGTATTTCCGGCTTTTTAACCAAGCTGGTTGGAAATGGTTAGGTCCCGTAAAGATAGAAAAATGTTCCAAACCGTAAATTTAACAGTGAATTCGATCGACAGCCTCCTGCCGGTCATTTAACCGTAATTTCATGATAAAATTTTAACAAAATCAGAATTTGATTACAATGGTGAATGTACCCTTATAGGGCTTGCACTACTTGAAGTAATACATTCTTCGACATTATGTGCCGATTCCTGCAGAAGACTAGAAGAATTATCTGAGGAACTTTCATTTACTTCAGATTCATAAGTCCCAGTTTCTGCAGGTGAATTCAAATTAGTAGTTTCTTCATCAGAAGATTCAGAAACAAGCCTGTAAACAGTAAAAAGAGCCCAATTTGAGAATAGTATGAAGGAAACTATTACTAAGAAAATTTGCTATAATACAGATTTATCAAGAAAGCATTTTTTGCTTTGCAATTCTTACCTCTTCATGTGTGGATACTGTCTGCTGGAGCGAGCTGAGCTCACGCTTTTTATAGAGGTCTCCTTCTCTCGCTCCAAATTTTTTTTTGATTAAGGATTGGGCACTGACTCCTGATTCATGGAGGACAATTAAAGGCCCATTAAAGTTAATGAAAAATTTTGCATTGCCTCATTTTTAACTAAGGTTATGTAGGGAAGCGTAAGCCCCTTCAAAATATTTAAAATTCCGAATTCTCGAAATTGATCGTTCCACAAGAACTCTCAAATTGGAAACAACTTTATTGTATGCTCTTTCAAGGTTGCTGAATTGTATGTGATCCCTTAAATAGAGAGGTGTTACTAGTTCACAACCTATGCTCTCTAGTTCTGTACCAATTAAAGAACCCTTATCAGCAAGAACTACATCTCCCTTTTCTAAACGTTGCAAAAGATCTGTTTTAAGAAATAAAACTTTGTCGGAAATGGAACCACACCATAGGTCAGACACATTGGTGATGCCACCTAAGGGAGAAATTCCTAAGAAAGCTTTCATAGCATTTGTTTTTATATGTACTAAATGTCAGTTGCTGCTCTTTGGGATTAAATTGTTTTTGTATGAAGATTTCGGTACAGTCAATGATGATTCGACATTTGGGGTATGCTTTCTTGAATCCAAATGGCATACACTCATCAACCTGCTCTCATCTAGGCCAAATGTCTATTCTTTGCATATAGTACTTCCGTGACCTTAGTGAAGACCCTTGAAACAGTAATGATGATATCTAAAAGAAGAAAAAAGGGGGGAAAATAGCTCCTTCAATAGTGACAAAACTAAATGCAAATAAATGGTTAATATTGAATTTTAGTTGACAGCAAAAATATTGAAAATGTAGCAAATCAGAATGTTAGAGTTAAATATAAAAAGATGAGAGGGTGCTTTTTCCCAGCATATCCCCTTAGACTCTCGACACTACCGGTGCACAGCACAGATGTTTTCCTTTTAAGTAAATTTAACATAGTACCTAATCTCTTGTGACATTAAATCATTTTCAAAATATTAAAAAATACAAAAGAACACCGATTTAAAAGGATTGACATATGATTTACCTGAAAGAGACGTGCAAGAAAATCCAAGGTTATTCCTATTCGTAGTTTCACTAGAAACAACAGAAACTGCTTCTCAGGAGGAAAATTTTCATTTTGCAAGTCTTTATCTAAGTTGAAAAATTTGAATATTTTAATATAAATGCTTTTGGTGAATCCCGTGACAGCTTTTATTTGGGAGGTTGTCATTTTATTAGGATCAAATAAAATCTTCGTCTGTTAATTTGTCTATTTCTTTGTCTTTCAGGAATAGCTCAGAAATTAACGAGTCAAATCCTATTTCAGATTGTGTTGCTTTGTTCGGATCAATGTCTTCAGATGTACTTGACCTAAATCTAAATCATTTCTAAATAAAAAGAATAAAAGAGATATAGCTGTTTCAGTTAACAAATAACACACAATATAAAAGTAGTTCATCCTTCCTTTTTTTTTTTTGCACTGGGAGAAACTTCACATAAGTCAGTCTTTTTTCAAGGCACATCTTCAATTCCACAGTAGTAGAATTGCTAAGATTCAAGGATAATTTTTCTAAAAATATTTTTGTACAACTCACTACATATTTTTCGACGTCCCGCAGCTTCGAAACGCGTAATTAGTTCGTAATTCACATGTATCTTCAAAACATGTAAATAAATTAGATTTTTAGAATCAAATTTCAAAAATCGGACTATCGGATATCTGGTGCAGAGACCGGCTTGAATTTCCGATATTTAAAAATCAAACGGATACGGGATATCAAAGGCCTTCGGGAGGTGGAGCTGATCAAGTTAAATGGGAAATTTCATTGCAATTTCCAAATTCGTGACTTTTCTGACCTGCAGACACACTGTTAGTGCTTTTCTAATAACGCTTTTTTGCATATATACATTACAATTTGCAACACGTTTCAATTAGCAAAGCTTCATAGGTGCCTCTGTCGGCCAATCTGTGTCTGTAACATATTTCAGCACTTCACAACTTTTCTTTTAAATTTTACAATATTCCTTTAATTCTTAAATATATGCAATTTTGTAAAAAAAAATAAAACAAAATTCACAGTTGTTGAATTTTTAATTAAATTCATAAATACCCAGGTATCTTACACCTATACTGCAGATATCTATCTGGTCAGTCTGTGGAGGCCTTTAAAGCAGACTTTAGTATTAAGAAGCAGATTAGTATAGTTTTGACTCTAATGAGAAACACAGCAACAGGCTGTATTATTGCAAACAAGGCTGCTCCTAGTCAATTTATCAAACCCCCTCTCAAAGCTATTCACCCCATTGCAAATACCTTCTGGTAAGCTAAAGATATACTTTCACTATTGAAATATTAACAGTTCCTATTTTCAAGGGTATGTTTTACAATTCAATTCCGAAAATGAATATTCATTTGAAATTCCTCCTTTACTATTTAAGGCTTATTGAAAGCGTTCAATTTGACTATTAAACTGCAAGTACTTACAAGGTATTAGTATATTAAGCTTTAACCCTTTATCTACTGCATTATGATCTGCAGTAAATTTTTTTTTTACAGAAATAGTTTGTCTAGGTATTTACACTGAAAATTTTAAGGGATTTACATAAATAAAGTGATCAATCTATAAGTCTTTATTTCTTTACAGCTAATAAGTGCTCCAGAGTATTTTAACTGAAATTAATTACATACGCTTTTAATCAAAATATTTCGTCAAATAGTTTTCTAAGTTCTTAACTAACACATTAAAAAAAAATCAGTGACTTGATCCTTGAATTTTACTATTTTTCTTGAGCGAAACTCTAAGGAAGCAATCTGAACAAAATGAGAGTTCAAAACACAGCATCGGTTTCAAAACAATCTCTGTTCCTTTCCTCACTAAAATACTTTTTATAGAACCCTTGCTGATATGGATCCTGTAAAAGGGGAGTTTAAAGACTGTCCGGCAAAGTACCATCAGAATATTGGTAAAAATGGTTGCTGCGATGGAATTTATAGAGAATGGTACTTATAAGTACCGTCAGTAGATAAAGGGACCTTGAACGCTTTCTTTGGTGTTCGTTCTGCCCAGTTGTACTGTTGAGTAAAAGTTATTGATTCAAATAGTGCTTAGGAGCCTTCTTGTCGACTGGTTTGTATCGTATTGATAAAATATTCATATTCCTTCATCTCATTAAGTTAACAATATACTGCTAAAATGTTTGTTCACATTAATTTGACTAAGGGAGACAAAGTACAGTAGGTTTAACCGAGTTGAGCTTTAAGTGTTCAACAAAATGGTTTTCACGTGAAAAATCCAAATTCAACTAACAGAAAATTTTAAAATTTAAGCGCTTTTAAATTTCCTTTTTTTACATTTCTTGATTTTCTTTAACCAAATTTTTTAAAGAAGTTAAGAAAAGACATATTATAGTATGGTTTACAATTTTAGGGATGGGTTTTGCTATTAATTAATTAGTTTTTGAGAAAAAAGTTTTTAAATTTACATTGATGGTAAAACAAAAAGCGACTTGTTTTGTTTTCATTTAATTTTTTTTTTTTTTTTGCAAATATATAGCAAAATCCATCCTTAATTTTATCAAGCACATCATATTGAACACACACAAAAAATTTCAAGTTGCTACATGAATAAATGTAAAAGAATTTTAAGTACTACAATATTGCGAAAAAACACAGACCGAGAAAACGCAGTTTAAAGGAAACAAAAACCTACTAAAACATCAGAAATATTTGAATTCTCTTACTTCTTAGCTACATTTATATTGGTTGTATCGCTTTAAAACTTTGCTTAGATATACTAGGAGAGTCAAGCCACATTTTAAACAAAAAATTGAAAAATCGGTATTTTCATCCATTTTCTACATTTGAAAGGTGCTAAGTCCCCTTAATCAAGCTACCAAAAAAAATATATTTTTTGCATTCTGACAAAAAAATAAAGAGTTCAGAAAGACATTCTTCCTCTTTCACTTCTCCTCTCCCTAATTGAAGTGTCTTACGCCCAAATTCACCACTAACCTGGAACTGAACCTCCAACCGCGGGTTCACGAACTTCTAACCTGGGAAATTCAACCCGCGGTTCGAAATGGCATTCACCGTGAAATTTTTAACTTAAGTTCCTGTACCGAGAGTGAACTCAACCCAAGGATCACGATTGGTTAATCAGAGCCACGTGGTTTTATTTACACATTGGAAGTCGAAATGGAGCACGCAAGGGTTTTGTTTACGCCTTTTGAAAAGGAATTACTTTTTGAGTTAGTAAAAAAGCGCATCGATATAATAGAAAATAAGCAGACAAATAAAGTGTCTGCCACAAGGAAGGCAACTGCATTCCATGAAATTGCAGGTGAGTTTAATGGCACTGTCGGGGTTAATAAAAAGACACCGAACCAACTCCGGCAGTGCTATTTGAAATTAAAAAAAAAAAGCGAATAGGACATCAGCCCAACACAGGGCTGACAATTAAAACTGGAGGTGGTTCCGCTGAGCTTGAACCCCCCAGTCCCCTCCAGGAAAGATTGTTGTCTTTGGGGGTTCTTACAACCCCCATAGCAAACCCTTTCGATTGTGATGCAAGCTTCCTGGATGAGGAAACTTTTCTTGATGCTGGTAAGCAATTTTCTTTTTACTGTTTCTCATATTTTGCCTTCAATAATTATTAATATGTCTGATGAAAGAAATGCAAGAATATTACATTTGATGTCAAAATTATATGATAGCAATTAAAAATATTGCCTGGTAAACAAAAATTACATTGTGATTTGCATTTTGTACTATTAGCTATATATTTGACTATCAAACTTTCCAGTACTCAGTATGATACAGATATTTTTCTGTAAAATAATGTATTTAGCCTCATTTAAATGTGTTTTCCTGCATTTCATTTTATTTTGTATTTTATGATTGTAAATGTAATATATTAAGATATTGGTTGAAGGACCTACGGTGTTGAGATAGCCAACATAATTTTACTTCACCAAATCAAATGTAAATGAAGCTTTTTACAACAAAGCAGTTTTATTAAATTTGAAGGCACTTTATTTTATTACATTAAAACTGTTATTTTTTAGTACAATGCAGAAAAAATTTCCAAAGTAGGTCCTTCAAACCGATAAGTACCGTTGAAAGTGTAGTATGAATTTCGCTGTATACTCCCATGTATGCGTTAAGTGCATATATAATTCATGCATACCCCTAGCCATTAGACGTTTCTTGGTCAAATGAAAGAAAGGAATGTACAAGGGCCTTTGGACTCCTGCCTATAATAAGGGTCCTGTTAAACTTGGTAGCAGCGTGCCCCCTTTTTCTCGCTTAATTAACAACATGGCTCACAGAGTCGTTAACAACAACACGGAATAGATGTATTATAAGTGCCAGTCGCACTCCAAGTATTCATCAATATTCTCAATTAAAATTTCTAAATTTGAATCCAGAGTTTATGTTACGATTCAAGACTCATGCCAACTACTGACAGGAGAAAAATACTACAGCAAATCACCTTGCTGCTACTGAAAACTTTCCCAGCTTCATCTCTAGATATGTTAAACCTCAAAAACAATAAAAAGTGTATATACAAATAGTAAGTTTAGTAAAAAAATAATTGTTTTACTTCATCAATCAGTAAAAATGTGCCATTGGTAAAAATCGGCAAAGTTGCTGTTTTGTTAGTGCATTCTTTTTGAAGGGCGTTTGTCATTCATGGTTTGCAAATCCGTTATCTTTGCATTTATTATCAGTACAAAATATTCTGTTAATAGATATTTATCATTGTATTGGGTAATGCTGATTTTTTGAAATGTTGATATTTTATTGTATTTTAAAATATACACTAATGATTATCTAAATGAACGTTATGTCAAGAATAATGTCGCACTGGCAGAGACGTAACTAGGGGGGGGGGGGCATATTATTTTAAGGCCCCAAATTGACTAAATGTGTGTGCTAAAATAAATATATATTATACCTTTTTCTGTGTATATAAGGGAGGGAGGCGCTATGGCCTGGTCTTGCCACAGTTAGAAAATGATCTAGTTTAGTCCCTGCACATTGGAAAAAAAAACATTAATCTAATTTTTTGCCAATATTATAGACTTATCTCCCATTTCAGTTCTAGTCATTGCGAGAATTGCCTCAAATGACTTTAAGGGGACCGTGGACGTTGAAATCAGCGAAAAGCGACTAAAAAATTAAAATTGAGGTTTTTGTTTCTTATTACACCTTAAACATTTCTCTATAAAGTGCAAAAAACGGCTTATTGTTACGACCATTTTTACCGAAGTTACGACCGATTGAAATTAGTAAACAAACACATTTTCCACCATGCAGCCGTGTCAAAATCAGCTGTTCAGATGTAAACAAAGCAGAAAAGGTTCATATTTTAGCGTTTTAATTCAAATTTTAGTATTTTTTTATTAAAATATTTTTTAATTGCTTGTTTGGCAACATGTGTTTTTAACTATAACCGTGCTTATTCAATATTTGTTTGTTTACATGCGATCGATATCTTTTGTAACGTGCTAATTCCGATAGAAATTGATTTTCAAAAACAGCTCTTTTCAGAGCTAAAAATCGTTTAATTAACAGTTCTTGCTTATATAAAGAACCTTTTTTTGTTGTTTAAATCGATCTTCCTTGTGTTTTCTTTCTTGGATGATTTAATATGCACGCTTTAAGTAGGCGATATCGTCAGCCAAAAAGCAGACCATCGAAGAAAAGGACTGCCGCATTGGAAAAACTCAAAAAGCGTTGGTCTGCTACTCATTCTGTTGAACTCTCTACTTATACTGTTGAAAATACGTGTGAGGAGGAGCCTAAAACTATTGAACCAGCTTTAGAAAGTATTGAAAATACTGAACAGGGTGACAATGATGCTTCAACTTATGATGATAGCAATAAAACTACAAGTGAAAAAAAGTTAAACAGAATACTTTCATCACCTTCCTCTTCACACAGTCTCGTAAAGGAACCATCATATACATTTATGAACAATAATGTGTGGAGATCCTTACTTTGTAAAAATAAATGTGACGAATGTGGTGCAAACAGTTTAGACGTTAAAACCAGCAGCATTCATGGGTACGCCGCAAAAATTTCTTTGTTTTGCAAGTCGTGTGAGAAAGTGTTCAACTCTGTGTTTTCAAGTCCTCGTGTTAGTGCAGAAAACAAAAGTTTTGAAGCGAACAAGAAACTAGTCGATGCATTTTTAAAAATAGGGAAAGGCCATGCTGCACTTGAAGTTTTTTCAATGGCAATAGGCATCCATGCCATGGATAAAAGAACATTTTCAAGTTGTTTGCATGCTTTACATGAAAAGCGAAGTAATTTCAAAGCTGAAATATTGAAAATGAGTCGCCACTTTGTCCGTCAAAAGTACGAAGAACTGGATATTGAGAACATGAACAAGAAAATTATAGACATAACTGTTTCGTATGACGGCACCTGGCAGAAAAGAGGCCATACCTCGTTGTATGGAATTGGAATAGTTATAGATGTTATAACTGGCTTGGTGCTGGATTATGAGATTCTGTCCAAATACTGTCCCGAGTATGTTGCTGCTGAAAGGGACTTGGGTAAAGACAGTGTTGAATTCAACATTTGGTATGAGAGTCATAAAGTTACATGCTCACAAAACTTTACCGGTTCTTCGAATTCAATGGAAATGATAGCAGCTGAAAAACTGTGGAAAAGATCCATTTCCGATTGTGGCATGAGATACATAGGAATACTGTCTGATGGTGATGCAAAAACTCACCACAGGCTCCTGACTTTAAATGTATACGGAAGCGAAATTAAAATAATGAAGGAGGAATGCATAAACCACATAGCCAAACGATTAGGAACTGCATTAAAAAACAAAGTGCAGGAAGAGAGAATAAAAGGGATTACCATTGGTGGTCGCAAGGAAGGTAATTTAAAGGAAAAGACTATTACTGAACTAACGAACTATTACCGTAAAGCGATAAAAGAAAATGCACCTGATGTAAATAAAATTAAAACGGCCATTTATGCAACATTATTGCATTGTTCTTCAACGGACAAAGCACCAAAACATAACAAATGCCCAGTGGGTAAAAAATCATGGTGCTTCTATCAGCGAGCCCTTTTAACAAATGAAATACCTAAATCGCATTCCAAGATGAAGACCAAACTGTCAGATGCAGTTGTGGCAAAAATTATGCCGATTTATCAGCGGCTTGCAAGTGACGATTTACTATCTAGATGTTGTTCCGCTCAAACCCAGAATGCAAATGAAAGTTTGCATAGTTCAATATGGAGAAACTGCCCAAAAGAAACTTTTGTTTCTAAAAAGAGATTGGATATGTCGGTTATTTCTACTGTAGCAGAGTTCAATTTCGGTTATTTGAACAGTTTGTTGACTGAAAATGAAGCGCAAAGTTCTTTTTCTCTATCGATAGCTGAAGAACGTGATAACCGCCGCCTAGGACAAAGCCGCAAACGTAAATCTGCTGCTTGGAAACAATGCAGAAATAGTAAAAAAATGCGTAAAGTGGCTCAAAACTCCAATGCTTTAAAAAAGGAAGGCAAAACTTACGGTGCTGGTGATTTCTAAGTTTTTTTTTCAATGCATACCGGGTTTTAAATAAAGATCGAAGCCTTCTCGTGTTCTCGTAAATGTTTATTTACGTATGTATTGCATTTATAAAAAAAGATATTTTGAAATGACAAGTATTTTTCTGAACTAAAAGTCACATAAAAGGTTCATGCATTGAAATAAAATTAGTTTTAATGCATTTTTTGGCTGTTTAATAACACAGATTATCAAAGGTATCTTTAAATTGCATTTTTCTCGAAACCAAATTTTATGGATTTTTATGTGTTTAAAATGTTCCTTGCGTCGCAATTTTTATCGATATGTCTGAAACTTGGTATTTAGGCTTGCAATATGTGTCTACACAAAACCCAGTATGCATTATAGGATTGGATTCCATAATGATACTTAACACTGCTTCCGAAGTTCGAAACACTACAAATTTTAAGTATTTGGCAGTGTACAACTAGATAATTTTTTTTTTTTTTCATGAATGAATGATCCAAATGAAAAATGCCTACTAGAATTTGATCAGAATACATATGTGAATAATAAAAAAAAATTATAAAGGAATCCAATGAAAAATGTGACGCAAGGAGCATTTTTAAAAAGTCGTCATATTTTTTTAAAAATTTAAATTTTTAAAATTTTGTAAGAATTTTTTTTTTAAATACATATTTTCAATGTTTATGATAACACATATGGTCAAACAAAGTTTTATGCCTGTACTGTAAAAAATAAGGAAAATCAGTTTGAAACTCCACCGTCCCCTTAAAGGTAGTAGGGGGATTTTCATTTATGCACGAATAACTGTGCAAAATGTGCTTAGTTCTGAATTTACTACCCTTTTTTTTTTGGGGGGGGGGGGAGTTAAAGCCTTCTTTGGCGGTATACACATACTCGTAAGTGGTTTATTCAAATCTTCTGTTTTAGCGGGAAGCTATACACATATTTAAGTAGATACTATTTTATGCCTTTTTCTTGATAATGTATAATAGATATATATGCTAAGAGATTAAAATACGAACCACCATAAACAAAAAATATAGACATGTAGTGGTGTTGGAAAGAAGGTATGGTCCTTGGGATTCCCCATCCCCCCCCCCCCCCCATCAGCAACAGGTTGAGGGACACTCGGTCAAATTTTAAGTATGCTATATTGTTCTGGGAACGTAAATGCAGTTTACCACTGTGGGAGTGCTTTCACACAATGAAAAGGGAAGGGGGGCACAAAAAAGTCAAGTTAAGCTACTGTTGCACACTAGACAATTCCCTTCAGAAATTTCTAGCTATGCCTTTGTAGGTATGTTCAGCATGTTGCAGGCTGTCCCTTTTATAGTCAATGTGGGTCGCATTCAAATTTTTATTTTGCATTTCAGATGCTACCCATCCAGATCCAGATGATATTGCTGATAAAGAAAATGTTCCTGAAGTTTCAGTATGTAAAACTCAAAATAATTTCTATCTAATAAGTATTCTTTTACCTGCATTGTTGCAAAAATCTTAAATGCTGTCAAGGAAATAGAATTAACCAATAAATATTACCTGAACAAAATCAGGTTTTAAAGCTATAAAAATGTATTTTATACTTTGCATTTGCTCCCAAAAGCAAGAAATAGTTAATTATAATGGAGATTATAGACTTTTATTTTGTCATTATGAACTAAGTAAAGGCGGAATTTGTTTGGGTAGATTGATTTATTGTGAATATTGGAAAGAGAGAAACGTAAAAAGCCTAGAATATATCACGAATAGGTAGCATAACTTATTCGGGTTTTTGAATGTAAAAAATATATTCCAGTTATATGCACTAAATTTTAATACATCTTTTTGAAAAAGGTATGTAAAGAAAATCCCAAAAACAAAAATATTAACTTTAAGTTTAAAATTTCTTCATAAAACTATTATAGCAAGGTTAAAGCTCCCTAAGCAATAGTATTTCCTTAATTTTAAATAAATATTTAGTAAGATAATGATAACACTTACATTAAAACCTGTCGTTTCTTCACATTCCTAATATATATTGAAATTTGTAAAATACCGCATTTTTAAGAAAACCTGAAATAATCAACCTAAAATATTTATATTTAATAAACATTGTTACATTATCAATTTCTTGAATTGTATTTGTTTAGTTACTAACCACAACTGTACAAAATATATTTTATTATGTAGATTAGTCAGTTATCACAGACAGAACAACCCGAGACCCCAGGACCAGCGACGGCTCCAAAGGCCATCAGAACATCCCTGGAGCTCTTTCGGAGGAGGACCAGAAGACCCCCAAAAGAAACTGCCTCCTCAATTGCGGGAAAAGCGATGGCGACTGAATCTGAGGAGATCATCGAAACAATGAGACTAAAAAATATCAGAGATGAGGAAAAGCACAAGCTGGAAATTACATTGTTGCAAAAAAAAAATAGAAGTGCAGGATACTCTGTTGGAGCTCCTGCGCACCAATCCACAATCTTTGAACATAAATTTACATTTATAATTTTTTAAATAAATAGTCTTTCCTACGATTAGAAACTACTCCCTGTTTATTTTTTATGGCATAATCACGGAATTTATATTATCTAATTTTAAAACTGCTATGAATCTTGGATTATCTCATTGATTCACTTCTGTGTTACTGAAATCATAAAAACATACAATCTTAGAAAGCACAAAATGTAACTGTATTAGATATTGAAAACAGCATTGCTGTTTTTCAACTCTGTCAATATCCTATATTTCCCTCAATAATGATAAATCACCTCAAAAATTTTTCACTTATGCAAAAAGGAAAAAAAAAAAAAGACTGAATGAAACACATGGATAGTAACTAAAAATTTTTTATTGCAATAATCAGGAAAAGTGAGGATTAAATGAAAAAATTTCGCACAATCATCCTTCTTTTTGCTGCCCCAGCGGGTGTTGCTGCATTTGTTGCTGTTGCACTAATATTTTCCATGTGTCTTGTCATTTGGTGAAATAATGATTCCATATCTGGATCCAAAACAGGTTCAGGATCATCTAAAAAATAAGCATCTCTTTTGTATAGAATATCAAAAAATAGTGAAGTTAAAGTGATTACAGTAAACTTGATAATAATGGAACATACAAAACTTGTTTGATTGTACACATGTTACTTATGATTATATAGTCAGTGGTGTAGCTAGACCCAGATTTCAGGGGAGAAGTGAGCAAATTTCATTGTTTTTGAAAAATTTGGTTAAATTCTAGACAATTTTCACCATTTCAGGGGGGGTTTTACCCCAAAACACCCCCTTATCTACGCCAGTGATTATAGTAGGCTCATTAGTTATAAGTATATCTTATTATAAATGCTAGTAATTGAATGTGCAATTTGAAAATGCTAGAAATTAGACTTCTGTAATTCGAAGTTCCGCTGGGGTCCCTTCAGCTTCGATTTATCCAAGTTCTACTGTATTACCCTAATTCAATATGTAGATCTAAATTAAGAGAGAATATCATTCTGTAATGTTAAAGAACTAGAACTACTTTTATATCTACTTATATAAAGACTTTCAAACCTTTTGAGGTTTTCTGAAGACTTATTTTAAGTGATCATTTCAAAATTTTCCAGAAGGCATAGTCAGTGCATATTCTTTGTTAAAAAAAAAGAAAAGAAAAAGCAAACAAATGGTACTATTCTAACAGTACAAATATATGTAAAAACAAGATTTCCTGTGTTTTTTTATTTTTTTTTTTCTAATTTTGTCCTATGTTGTTCATTTAGGTTTAAAACGGTTCAGAAAACATATTTATTCAAAAGCTTGAACATTATTCATTAAACTCATTTATTATTGATCCATGTACCACAAATAGTTTCAGATTTATAGGAGCAGGTCCAGGACTAATTTTTGGAGGGGGCACCAAGAAGTAAAAAATGAAGGCACGTGTCCCCCCCCCCCCCAATTCTCTTCTGTAAAAATAGGAACATTGAAAATTAAAAGTAGTTGCACATAAAAAATTTTCAAGAGAACAAATCACATTAAACCTTACTTATAATTACATAATTTCAAAATAACATACCTAATTTGACAGCTAAATTGTGTAGGACACAGCCAGCCACAATAATCATAGGTGCATGCTCATCATAGGTGCATGCTCAACCTTGCAACGTAAAAGTAATTTAAGGGATGGAAATCTTCTTTTTAAAATGCCGTAGGCCCTTTCCACCACATTTCGCGACAGCACCTGAGAATTATTGTAGCTGAAAAAGAAAAACATTAATAAGGCATCAATGTCTTCTTATAGGTAACATTACCTCATAACAGAATATAGAGACCGAAGCAAGGCTTATTGCCGTACAATAGTTCCTGGCAGTCAGTGGCATAGCTAAGAGGGGGCGAGGTCACGATGGGAGAAACAATAAACCTTTAAAAGCTCTATATAATGAAACAAATACCTTAAACTGGATATTTTCTCTATCATTTTTTTTCTATTTTTAATTGAGCAGTGTTTGCTTAGAATAATATATATTTGAAGTGGTTTTTAACCGCTAAACACACCATACTCAACAAATACTTTAAATATTATAACGCCCATGATACGAATGAAATGTTTTTCTTCTTGTTCCTCATCGCCAACAGGGTGGGCTCTCCTAAGATCCAACCTTGAGATAAATCGTAATACTACGACTCCCGCCTTTAATGTGTTAATATCTTGATGAAAGCGATGTCTTGAAGCCAGTGGTATAGTCCTGGAAAAAAAGGGTGGGGGGGGACCCTTATATACATGAACATCAAAAAGTAGGGGTATGCTAATGTAAAAAAAGAAAGGTAGGGGGACACCATCCCCCTGCGTCTCCCCTTGACTACACCACTGCTTGAAGTGAGCAAAAAGTGGGCGTTTTGGATGACAGTGTGTTATTGGTCGTGTTGAATTCTGTGTGGTTTGAAAATTATTCTGTGTTTAGTTTAAGGTTTTCATGCTAAATTAATAATTTAGTTTGTTTGGAAATCACTTTCTTGCTTTTTCGAAAATCTTCGACATATTTTTTAAGTAAAAATTTTCGTAATACGTTCTCCAATTTTTCAGAGAATTTCTTATCAGAATCACCCATGATGCCCCCTTCCCCCTTGGCCTCTGGTCTACTTACAAAAAAAAAAAAAATTATGCTGCCTATAGTTCATAAGATTGAAATTTACTTTTTTCGGTAACTATAATAATATTATGTTCAACATAAAAAATTTAACATCAAAGTAATTTAGAAATTACTCACCGAATTTCTGCTTCCGAGGTTGGGTTCAGGATTGGAGTCAATAGATACGGTAGGCATGCGTAGCCACTGTCACCCAGTAGATGGTACCTTGCTGATGTTAGGTTTTCTAAAATTGCAGGCATAGCACTATTTTGAAAAATAGTGCTGTCATGGGCACTTCCTGGCCATCTTGCCACAACATTAGTAATCTTAAGGTCTGCATCTGCGACCATTTGGCAGTTGATGGAAAAGAAACCTTTTCTGCTGCGAAAACGTTCTGCATCATTCCCACCAGGAGAGAGGATTGGAATATGGGTACAATCCACAGCTCCGACAATGCCAGGAAACTGGGCAATACCAAAAAATTCCTCTGTTGTCTGAAAAAAAAAAAAAAGTGACAATAAATTATAAATATGAATGAAATGTCACAGGTTTGCCTTTTATTATATAGATACAATTAATACTTTGAACCACTAATGCATATTTACAACAGCGTTCGAAATTACTGGTGGTCCACTGGTCCGAGACCACTCAAAACCCCCCGGGCCACCAAAACAATTATCAGTGGTCCGCAGGACCAGCGACCTTGCTTAACGTTAATAGACCTTTTAGAACGTCGGCAGACTCATTCTGTTTCTCCCAGTGATATCAGCGCACACTGAACGGAAATTTTATTATTATTATTTAATTTTTCCGGTTAATCATATAGTTATTTAATTTTTTCTTAAACTTAAGAGTGCATTGTTTATAGTTTCTTTTTCGGTGGAAGTTCTTTGACATGTGACGTTCTATCATCAATCTGCAACGATGGTTATCGATTTTATTATTATTATTTAATTTTCCAGTTAATCCTATAGTTAGTTGTTTATGTTTTTCTTAAACTTTTTTTCCATAGTAACCTTAGTGTTTTAATCAACTATTGAATCAATTAGCTATAATTAATTAAGTTTCATGATAAATAAAGTTACAAATGATCATTAAGTGTAAAAATGATATTTTAAACTGAAGGGCTATATACTTTGGTTAATTTTAAGTGGACCAGTGATATTGTCTCTGGACCAGTAGATGTTCACGTTTACTGGTCCGAAGGACCAGTAGCTTTTTTTAACAATTTCTAATGCTGTTTACAACATATACGACTGAATTGATTCAGGGCTGGCGGGAGGCGGCTCTTGCCCCTCCCGGCACAACATCCTAAAATTTCGCAGATATGCATAAATTCATAAGAAACTAGCAGAAAGTAGTTATCTTTATAATAAGGGCGACAACTGTTAGCAGCTAATTAATAATTTATTATGTAGTATTATGCTTCTATTGAGTCAGAAAAATAAAATCTATGGATATTTAATCTTACCTCATGTAGATTGAAATACTTCTTGTAAATAAACAGTAAACATTAATGTCAGCAGCAAAATAATTCTCAGAAATATGCAGTAAATTGGGAAGTTATATGTCATGTTAGTAATAAGAAGCATACACTGACACATTATTAAAAAATAGCTCTTGGGCAGTGGTGGAGTCGAGCAGACCTTTTCATTTTAATACAAGCGCCCCTTCCCCCCATTTGTTAAATTTTAACGTAAGCGTCCCCCCCCCCCCAACTTTTTTTCAGGACTACACCACTGCTCTTGGGGATAATAATAAGAGCAAAAGAATTTCATTGTGGTGAGTCAAGTTGCCACAGGACTCGCCGGCTGAGTAGAGAGGCTTTTTTGACAAGGATTTTTTGTGTTTGTTTGTTCATCACATAAATAAAAGTAGAATGCTACGGTTGATGTAGGAATAATTCATGGTTGCTCTTCTATTCAAATTGTTGTTACCGAAATTGATAATGGGTTTTGACAACTGTTTATTCATTCAAACCATGACTGGTTACAGGTCAGAGAGAAAAAAAATCATAAAATTTGGGTGATCAAAGTGAGATTAGGGCAGTCTGCCTCTCTCTCGGTATATACCACTGCCATAAATAAGCACATCATTATATTACGCAACTTCAATAGAATCACAAGAAATAAATTAGAGTTGAATATAGTTATGCAAAAAATGAAGAAATCATAACTTAATTTTATGCATTCTTCTGTCTGCGGGAAGTTGATGAATTCCGGGCGGAGCAACGCAATTTCCTTGCTCACCCGCAATATTGTGCGGGATACCGTCGATTGACTAACTTCGCACAAATCCCCTACCACAAGCTGAAAGGATGCAGTTGCATAAAACCTCAAAGTAAGGAGCAATTGCTCCTTGGGAGTCAGAGCATTATTTAGATGAGTGCTATGCTCAAGCTTTTCCCCTATGATTTTAAACAGTTCTTCTACGCTAGCTTTTCTCAGCCGGAATCGTCTATGAAATTCCGCGTCATTATAAATCATAAAGGCATCCTTTCTGACTGTTGTAAATTTTTTTTTACGCGTTTCTTCCTTTTCGAGAGCTTCTAAATATTTTAATCGTCTTATCCCATCGCTATGTTTGTTTACTCTGAGTTTGTTGTACTACGCATGCGCAGGTGAATAACCCGGCTCTTTCCGCGGGTCGAGTCATCAACCCAGGTTAACTCCAAAAAGCCGAGTCAAGTCAGCGGTGAATACCAAATGCGTATTTAACTGCCGGTTCACTCTTAACCGCTGGTTCAGGTTGATGGTGAATTTGGCGGTTAAACAGCGAGAGAAGAGTCTATTCCTGCAACTCTGATGATACTTTTCTCCACCAGACCCCTACCTGTTAGCCGAGGCCTTAGGATTGCTTACGCACGGGGAGAGGTAGTGGGGTCTACGGAGTTTACATGCACATATCCCCAAGTATACATGGTGGTCTTCAGTGGGTATCGAATGCGAGACTTTCCAGGTGGAAGTCCGACGTGCTAACCTATAACCGTCTCGAAAGGAGAAGGCCTTGACAGCCGAAACGTGAGTCATCACACCCGTCGAAGCTTTCTCCCTGTCGAACATACGACGGTCGCAGAGTTTAACACCCACAAAGCTTATAAAATATCAGCCTTTCTGTTTTAGGAATACTTATTGATAACACTTACGTAATATATATTAGTGATTTGTTTCTAAAGTGGAAAAAAACGTGTCTGTGATTTTCATTAGCAAGACATTTAAATCATAAATACAACATATAATGTAAAGGCATTCATTATAGAAGGCTTTATATCCAATTTTAAAAGGTTTTTGAGTTTCTTGAATAAAAATATTAAAAAAAAAAAAAAAAAAAATGGTAATACGTGGCTCGATATTTTAACTTTTAAAAAAAGTTGTTGTAAAATAACTGTTTAAGGAAACATGGGAAAATGAAACTACTTTTAAAAAAGTGTCTTAAATCTTTTAAAGTGGTTTAGAGTTATTTTCGAAATTTACAACAGGTAAAAAGTAAATTTAAATTATAAATAATAAATATATGAAACATATCAGATGAAGATATTTTTATTGGGTACATTAAAAACACATATAAACAAGATTTAATTTTCGCAATATTCCTATTAAAATTATAGCAACATGAAAAAAATAATCGTGATAAGTTAGGATTCTTCTTTTTCCTTATTAAAAACTTAAAACATTACGTTTGGCATTGAAAAAACATTTATACCAGAAAATTACTGAGATTTCATACTGTTAATTGTCTAATTTCGAGTATTTAAGATAATACAGTCTGACATAATTTTTGAAGGTATTTCTCGAAAAAATGTTTTTAATTGTAGAAAATATGTACCTAGAACTGTCAAAACAATATTCTTGCTTACATAAAATTAAAATTATTGTCTAATGACAATTCTTATTCTAAGATGCACAAGGAGTTCACTTTTATATCCAGCTTATTTTATGAGTTATTGTTGAAGGAGGAAAAAAAAATCATAAGTATACCCTGTTTTATTTTAATTCACACATAACAGTTCCCCCCCCCCACCCCCCACTTTTCAAAAGTGTCTTGCATATATTATTCTGCAAAATATTTAACATTCCACACATTTTCTGATGTTTCCCAAACATATGACAAAAGAGTCATATTACATCATTAAAATTGTAAATTTTAAAAATTATCATGCATTCCGTTAAATTTATTTTAGAAACAAAAATGTTCTAAAACAGTAAAGCACCATTTAAAAAATCTTCAGAATAAAATTTTACTATTTACATAAACCAATTAAAATATTATGAAGACGATATGTACACAAAAAAAGAGGTGTTTATAAACATACATGCTTACATATCTAGTCATTTACATTTTCTTAAATTTTTTAATTTTACGCTCATTTAAACTAACTACCTTTTTATTATTTAACTTATTGCAGTAATTTTTCAGACAAATATTTCCAAAAATATTAGCAATTTTTTCCACTTTATCAAAAAAATCACATTTACATACCTCACAATGATAATTTTCAATTATTCCTGAATTTTTTAAATAATATTTAAATAATCCAACAAGTATATTGTATTGAGTCGAAGACTTGAGGAACATTGTTTCATTTTCTCCAGATATCAGTTTTTTGAAAATGCACAAGCAATGTATTAGCACTTTAACCACAATTGATGACGGCTTCTTCAAACCCCCTCTGTTCAATAAATCAATATAGGAAGCATCAGAATTAAAAGGAAGAGGAACATTTTCATTTACATCAATTGTCAAAGGCATGTCTACTTTATAAATGTTTCGGCAAGCTTCACAAGAAACATCTAGTTTATGTACGCAATAACCCCCAATGTATGTAAGGATTTCAATTTCGCTTTGCGATACTTGAGCTTCATTAACACCACACAGCACATCATCAAATTCTGTAAAAGCATCTAATTGGTTTGCACTTGCAACTGAAAAATCTGAAAAAAGTGATTTGATCGAAAATGTACCACAGTTTTTTGAATGAAGCTTCAGCATGCTTTTGACGCGGAGCTTTCTTTCACTTTCAATTACCTCCTGCACAGTCACATGGTAATTGCTACCTGACATTTGGCGGTACACTCCGAAGCGAGATTCTAAGACGTCCGTTTGAAATTTCGCCGTGAGAACGTATGAAAAATCAGTGGAAAGTAGATCTCTGATTATGCTAATCATGCATTTCGTAGTATGCATCACTGCGAAAAATGTCTCTTCGCTGAGGCAGCCACATCTGGATTTTAATTTTAAGTTTTGCCAGGCTGTTAGCCAGAGCAAAAACTTTTCTAAAAACAGTATTCTCTCATCGCTGAGTGTTTTAAAAACTTGGCTGTTAGGATTTCTTTGAAATATTCCTTTCTTTGGATTATTAATGTTCATGTCCCACCATTTCTTGATGTTTATTAAAAAGTTTGATGTCGGTTTCCATGGCATGACAAATTTATTTGCCTCACCGTACTTTTGCAGGGCTGCACAATTGCTGCTGTCTAATGCTTTTAGGGTCAATGATACATTTTGCCGTTCTATGTTTGTAGGGTATACAACTTTAAAATTCAATTTTGGCGAAAATTTTACAATCAAGTCCTTTTCTAAGTTGTATATTTTTCGTAGTAATGAGAAGCTGACTTTCTCGGTCTTGGTAAAATCGTCAAAATTTGGGCAAATAAAAGTTTTTTCAACATCCAGTTGATTCATCCAGTTGTTCTTAATTGCTTTGACATCATGCACCGAGTCAAAGATGACATAAAACGAGTTGGTTTCATCATAAGGATTAACAACACGCAGATCAATTGAAAATCTTGGGGATAACAGCTTAAACATGTTCCTGTTTATTCTGTTGTTATCAGATATCATAGCATAAACTGAAAACCCAGCTTTCACAAGAAGCTCTAAAGCTTGCTTCACCAACACTAACAGGTCGGAAGCAGTCTGATTCTTCACTGGAACCAAACTGATCACTTCTTGATAAGAAGATTTTAAGGAATGAACCATGAACGCTTGTATTGTTGTTGCCGACAAATTATCCTTATTTTCAGCCATGCCCGACAACTGCTTAGCTTTGAACTGGACACATTCACGAACATAAATTTCATCAAGTAAGATATTCACTTTTTTTTCGTAACTGGCCAGCTTTTGACATTTTTTTGTTAAATACATCAAGTTTTCCTCATTAACACTTGAATTGTTTAGCGATAAAGAGCTTGTCAGCCTTTTCAAATGTCTGATAGAAGGTAAATGTATGATTTTACTCTCATACAACTACTGGTATGATGCTGCAGACTTGATGAAAATGGAATAAGCAAATGCCATTAAGTGGGAGTTATAGCGCTTGCTTTTGGAGATTCCTCTGGACAACTTCATCTGATCCAGAATGAAATTTTTATCACCGTACTCTAAAGGCTCTGTTTCATTTTGTACAAGAGTTTTCCAGATATTCAGGACCTTTTCGTATTCATCTGCAACTGCTTCAGTTTCAGTTCTTTCAAAATATTTTAGAAAAGTAACAACATTTTCAAATTCACTCCACAATTTGAGTGTTGAAGACGTAATGTGCTTTACTTTAGTATTTGAAATTTGAATGTCTTTACAAAACATCGATATCGTCAAATTTTTGTCAACGCAAATGCTTTTCTCAACTTTAGGTGAAATTGAATAGTTCATCAACAATAAATAAAAATGGGATGATGTATTGTGTATTATGTATTCTTTCTCTTGAATCAAGTGCTTTAGATGGTCCACAGCACTGCTTTGAAAAACAGAAATTTTCAATTTTATCTTTTTCAAGAAAGCTCTTAAATATGTCATCATTACGCTTATGTAATTTTTCTTCACGACTAACCCTATTTATTGGTCTTTCTTCACTTAAATATGAAGGGCAACCTTTAAAAATACACGGGTAAGCATCGTCTTTTAACATAGGTCTTAATCGAGGCACTGCAACAATCTTGCCGTTCTTGTCCGGTAAAAAATCTTTTCTGATAATCATATCTTCATGGAAATGCTTTTCACACACCACTGAACGTTTAGTTGGTACAAAATTTGCTCTTGGTATTTTCTTGCACCACAATTTTCTTCTTTCTTCATTTTTGGGAAACTGGAACACACTAATATAAGGAGAATCCTTGGCGTAGTTACTGTTGCACTCCGGCACGCAGCAATGATCCGGCATTTTAATGTGATGAGTTTAGTATAAAGATCAACTGAACAGCAAAATATATAACAAACATAACAGCAACAATAAATATATAATCGAATTAAACTAAATAAAATCACCGGAACGAAGTAAAACCACACACAAACACCATGCTTGTTCAGAGAGGACGAAAGAGTAACGGTCTACTTCGTGGACGCTTTGGTTATGTACCTTATGTCCGGATCCCCTCCCTCTACGACTACACTGCTTGGCGATAGCGATCGACGGAAATGATGACTCATGGTCTCCGACTGACCAAAGTGTCAGGGCCTTCTCCCTTCGAGACGGTTATGGCTAACCACAAGGCTACCACGGCCCCCATTCTGATGATACTGCTTACAAAATGGCGTAACATTGCAGCAAATATATGCTTATCATCCCATAAATGAAACAACTTTTAATTTGAATACCTTTTTTACGCGAGAACTTTAATTCCAAGTTTTTATAATTTCGTTGGATGTGTCATATCCCAATAGTCTTATAAGTAAAAATTAATATATCGTTGCTTGAAAAGAATAGTGGCACAACTCAAAACAGCAACTTTTTCCCGAGACCAGTTTTTAAATTGTTGCCATATGTAATTTATTGTTTCATTCATAACAATTATTAATTATTGTAATTCCCCTT
This sequence comes from Octonoba sinensis, assembly GCA_038502835.1. Taxonomy (NCBI): domain Eukaryota; kingdom Metazoa; phylum Arthropoda; class Arachnida; order Araneae; family Uloboridae; genus Octonoba; species Octonoba sinensis. The sequence continues at coordinate 81,118,396 of CM076605.1, read as the reverse complement.
AAAATGGTTAATACTATTCTTTTTGTTTATTTCATGCAGTCTTTGTGCTAGACTTAGGGTTCCTAGAAATTTTAATCAAATTTAGGACACTTTGTTGTTTTTATTCGAAAGAGACAATTCAATTTGAGGAATAGTGTAATAACCCTGAATAGGTCTTTAAAAAATTGTAACTCTAAAATCAATTCAGACACAACTCCAAATATGTCTCTATTGTCCATGAAAAAATCCAACATTAACAGCAATACAGACACATCACAAAATGGGTCTCTATTGCTCTATAAGGGACTTTTCTACTTGTTAGCCTTGTCTACTTTCTACTTGTCTACTTTTCTACCCTGTTAGCACGTGGCCTTAGGGCTGCCCTCCCCCGGGCATGGGTAAGTGAAATTCGACAACAGCTCGTGACCGACCGGAGGTAGATTAGCTGGGCGTCAGCCCAGCCTTCCTACATTGCTGTGTGGACCTGGCCCTCCTTGATACCCCTATGCTTGAACAGTATCATTGAAGGGTTGTGGTTCCCTGTAATAAATGGGGTTAGTAATACATACATACAATTATATAACTTTACTACTGCATATATGAACTACGGCATAAATTTTACTATTGCTTAAACATACACTAAGCTACCCTTTCCATGTTCGGTATAGGTATTTGACCTATCCCGATTTTTTGGGTAGCCTCTGTGGAAAGAAGAAAAAATTGGTTAAGTCTGCCGCTGTCTTGGGTGGGAATCGCCGGTGTCCTGGGATTACGGCTTAAAATGATATCCCACCCTGCTACCTGTAATTGAAAAGGGTTGTCATGAGTTGTTTATATTTTACTTTAAGTTTTAAATTTAGCTAAGTTTTTTTTTTTTTTCATTTAAAACCCTGATATGCCTTATCTTCCATCTACAGTTCTTATAATTTATTATTTTAATTTTTACCAAAATAAAAATAAAAATTATGTTTTGAAAAACACTTCTACAGTTTTAAATTCAACAGTTTAACAAATTTAAAAAAAAAAAAGAGGATGCCCCCCCCCTTTTGACCCCTAAAAATCTTCTACTAATTTAGTTTTCCCTTTTTTAACATTATGCTACCTATCCTTATTTAAACAATCATAACAAAAATGCCTATTTAAAAAAAACATAACAAAATTTAAAAACTTTCTTATTTTAAAACAATTTTATATATATATATATATATATAAAAGAAAAAAAAACTCTAGTAAGTAAATTGTTTCTTTTTTGCTAAACTCTGACTGGTAGGAGGGAAAAGAGGGAGGATAGCTCCCTGGGCGAATTTTTTGGAGGTGACCACCCAGGAGTGGGACATCCCTTCTTAGCTATTCCACCCGTGCCGTGCTATCGGATCTGGGATTTTTTTTTTTTTTTCCGTTAGACGCATTCCGCTGGGTGGAGGTCGCATGGCTATTGTCCGGTGTTACCCTTCTTAGCTATACCACCTGTGCGTGGCTACGATACCAATAGAAAGTTTTTTTTTTTAACATTAAACACGGGACGAGACTACATCTATATTTTTTGTTATTTTTGGTTTTTTTATGCCTTTTTTTGTTTTTCTGCCTGTCCTACACTGCAGGGTGGAAGTCGCATGGCTTTTGTCCGGGATTTTAATGTGTCGCTATGGTCACGACACTCCAGGGGTCTTCCTCCGGGGGGGGGGGGGGCACGAGCGTTCATGAAAGCCTAGATTGGGGATTTTCTAACTGAAGATTTGACTTGGATGGTGCACCTGGGTCCAGTTATTTGAAGGTAAGTGCACTTCTCGTCGTGGGCTGGAAGAGAACTATTTTGTTAGGGGCATTTGTTTGCTCGTGACACCCCTGACCAAACCGGTAGTTGAAGACACTCCTGGACCTGAAATATGGATACTGAAAAATAAACCTTCAAGTGCTTCTGTCATCGTTTTTTTTTCCCATTCATTCATTCATTTTTCTCATTCATTCTCTCTTCCACCACTTTTTATTTATTGGCATTTATACTTATTCCCCCCTACTCTTCTTAATGTTTCCCATTTTTCATTCATATTCTATTTTTAATTTAATTAATTTTATTTTTTAAATTTTTTAACCCAGTTGAACTTTGTATAACATTTTAGCGATGGAGGAAAAAAAGGAAAGTGTCTACCTCTTGTGCCTTAGTTCTCCTTCCTATGCCCGCTTCCTTATTATTGCCCTTTTAAAAAAAAACAAATTTTGAAACCCTTTAAATTCCTTTTTTTTTCTTCCTGTTTTCCTTCCCTTTCTTTTTACAGCCTTAAATAAACTTTTTCCCCAAATAATAATAATAATAAATAAAAAAACCCTTTTTTAAATTTTTCTTTTGTGTTAGGCTTCTTCCCCTCTTTTCTCCCACCTTGTTTCTACATTCATTCTCTCAGTCATTCCTATTTTCTATGTCGTTTCTTTGTTCGTGTGTTTACGTGTTTTCTTTTCTTCAGTTGACAGCTTATGGGGAGAATCATGGGCTAGTTTGACTGTCTTGTGTGTTTGTTGTGTTGCTTAGTTTTTGATTTTCATGAAGAAATTTTGATAGCTCCCTAAGTTTTCGTCTGTTCCCCCCTGTTTGATATTAGTTTTTTTGCCCACTACCTATTTTTTATTGTGGGTTCTTCTATGTGAAATTGTGCTGTGTGGGGACATTTATGTGCGTAATGGTATTGATCCCCTCTTTCCCCGCATATGTTACCGTCCCCTTTGTTATGAAATCTTTGAAGGTAAGTCTGGTATGGGCCGTGACCTGTTAGGTACTGTATCACACCTTTGTCTGTAAAGAATCTATTTCTGTTAACTTTTGGAAATAATTTTTAATAGTTTGTCTGATTTGTCCCATCTGTTTTGTCATTCTGTCATCTGTATTGATTTCAAATCCTTTTTTAGTTTAGAGTTAGGGAGAGGAAGTTCTATGAGGTTTCCTTCTAGTATGGACTCTTTAACTAGTTTATCAGCTTTCTCATTTCCATTTGTATTGTTGTGTGCTTTTTTTCGTAGATATTATGGTTTATTGTTTTATTGTATATTTTTTGATCCCCGTTGAACTGTTGCAGGTTTTTGTGACAGCTGTCTATTGTTACTTCTATGTCTAAGGGTGGAGCTCCTATTAAAATTTGTGCTGTCTCGTTTGCTATTGTTTTGTATCCATAGGCCATGAACGTTATTACTTTTCTCTGTGCTATATTAGCTTGCGTTTATTTACTTTGCCGAGATTTTCCCCCCATACGTTGCTGCCGTGTAATAACGATGTTATTATCACTGTATTGTATATTTTTTGATGTGTGTGTTGAAACCCCAACTGCCTCCTTTTAATCTGGATAATTGGCCTAAATATTGGGATGGTTTTTTCTTTTAGGCTTGTTATGTGATCTGACCATGTTAAATTATTGTTTACGTGGACTCCTAGATATTTTACCACTGTATTGAATTTAACTTTTTGTTGTTTTTTTTCTATTGGGGGTAGCTTTAAGCGTATATCAGTTGAGTAATTTATTCTTTTATTGTCTTTACCGTGTAATGATTTTTTATCTGTTTTGCCAAACTTTAGTGCCTATGTTTTATCTTGTGCTAGTTGTAGATGATGTGCGGACAGCCATTGTGTAAAGTTGTTTATTATTTGTTGACCCTTGGTTTGTAAACCCTTAAAAGTCTTGTCGGCTGTCACGGCGACAAAGTCGTCGGCGTATGCCTGCACTTGGACTCCTTCGGGTTGTGTTTGTTGTAGAAAGGAACTTGCCAATGTGTTCCACAAAAGAGGGCTTAGGCAAGAACCTTGAGGGCAGCCTTTAGTTAGGACGGTTTCGAGTTTTAAGTTATTTAATTGAAGGCTGAGCTTTCTATTTTTAAGAGATGATATTATTGTTTTTATTAGTGTTTTGCTCAGCCCCTGTTTGTTCAGTTGTTCTTTTAATTGTTTGTGTTCGATACCGTCAAAGGCTCCTTGTATGTCAAAGACATAGTTACCCTCTCTCCTTTTCTCTTGTATTTTTTGTACTAGTTGTTGTATGGCTAGCTCTGTGGATTTTCCTGGCATAAAACCATACTGTTGTTTATCTAAGTGGCCATTTTCATATTGGTGTTGTAAGAGGCGTCTTGCCAATAGTTTTTCTAGTGTGTTTACCAAGGGTTGGTATTAGACAAATGGGTCTATATCTGGCTGTTTTTTGTGTTGTGCCGTCTGCAATAGTTGTTATTTTGTCGGGTTTTCTTAAATAATATTAACTCAGCATCCCTCCATTCTTTGGGAAAGTAGTTAAGTTTTAAGGAATTATTCATTATGGTTTTTATTAGATTTGGTATAATTTTATATATGTCTTTTAATCCTTTCCCGTCTATGCCATCTGGACCAGGGGCTTTTTTATTATTTAAGCTCTTAATGGGGTTTTTTATCTTATAGTCGGTAAAATCCGGTTGTTCTTGTATGTTATTGTATGTTGTTCTGTTTTGATTTTTTGTCAATTTGCTTTTTGGGAATATTCCCTCTATTGTTGCTTGAATTTCTTTTACGTGAGCTTTTATTTTTTCTGAGTTGTTTGTCATTGCGTCTTTGGGTTTTAATTTGTTAAAAATTGCTTTATATGCTATTGAGCAACAATCAGTTGTGTTGTTGCACAGGTTTTTCCAACTGTTCCTTTTCTCTTTTTTTATTAAAAGTTTATATTTTGCGGTTTCCTTCTTTATATTCATTTCTATTTTTTGTTTTTCTGTATTGTCTTTTGTTTTAGTTTTACTTTTGAATAATGCTTTTATTAGGTTTTTTTGTGTTTGGAGCTTAGGTGTCCACCATTGGGTGTTGTTATTTGGATTTAAGTTATTTGTCTTGAATAGGGTAACGTCAGGGAAGCCTGTTCTATTACCTTTTTCAAAAGTAGGGATTGTATTGCCTTCATTTATTATCTCTATGTTATTGTGAAAGGCTAGTGCAATTAGGTCATCTCCTCTTTGGTCACTCGAGGGATGTCCCCAAAGTGTGTGATGGACATTAAAATCTCCAGCTATGAGGATGGTGCCCGAGAGCTTTCCAATATCCTCTTCTATCTGGTTGTATGTGTCTGTGTGGCTTTCTGCTGGAGATATGTAAATCGAAAAAATGTGTAGTGTCTCTTTATTAAAGTTTACGGAAATGAGCACGTAGTCCTTAGCTATTTTTTGTTTATAAGGGTTCACCCTGATTGGTGGGGATGACTATTGCTGCTTTCTTATTTTCTGTTTGTATTTTTATCCATGTTTTTGGTAAAACCCTCTGAGGTCGTGGAAAGGTTCTGATAGTAATGCTATATTAATGTTTTCTTCTCTGATTGTCTTTTCAACTTCTATTGTTGCTGGTTTTGCTTTTTGAAGGTTGAATTGTAATATTTTCAGTTTTTGCATTTTTTTTTTTTAACCTTTTAATATATATACAGGGTCGCCAACTTTCAGAGAGGTTTAAGAGGAGCATCAAGGTATAGGTTCAAGAACAGCGTAAAATGCACCTTGACAAACTTTTAACATAAAGAGCTTTATTATGAAAACCCCAGGTATTATCCTTTGTTATGTGTATAAGGTTAGTCATGAAATTAATCTTATGTGATTTAAAATGATGAACAAAAGTTTAAATTTCATTTACTTTGCTTCTCGATTAGTGAAAACTAAACTATTCAATACTCCAAACATAGAAATAATTGATACAAAAAATGAAGGAACAAAAAGTTTAATGAATAAAATAAATCTTAATTATAAAAAATGAAAACAAAATATTTTCAAATTTATGCAATGAAGAACAGTGGGAACAAAAACTTGTGAAAGATACAGAATAAATTAACCTTCAATTTCAGCAATCATATAGCAAGAAATTAAGTATTATTTCATGTATTTAATAAAATAGTAAATGACAAAAATGAAAAGAAAAAAATATTCCCCTAGTGGATCTAAAAAGATCATTGTTTCAAGCATGAGAAGTGCGAAAAAAAAATGAATAAAATAAATCTTAATTATACAAATGAAAACGAAATATTTCCAAATTTATGCAATGAAGAACAGTAGGAACAAAAACTTGCAATAGGTATGCAGAATCATTAAGTAAATTAACCTTCAATTTCAGCAATCATATAGCAAGAAATTGAGTATTATTTCATGTATTTAATAAAATAGTATATGACAAAAATGAAAAGAAAAAATTTTCCCTTAATGGATCCAAAAAGATCATTTTTTCAAGCATGAGAAATGTAAAAAATAAAACACACAAAATATTTTTATATAATTTTTTCGAAGTAAAATTGGTTTCGGCAAAAACAAAACAGTAAAGATTTTAAAAAGAAAAGGAAATTGAATCATAATCTTTTAAATTATTACCCCTAAAAAAATCTCAGTATATGAGATTATGATTTTTTTAATGACATTACAGTTGCCTTTTTTGCTTTGCATAATTGTTCCTTCGTAAATTTTTCTCTTTTTTATATTAATTTTGATTTTTCTACTACGATAGATTCTAAAGTTGACACATTTAAATTAGTACGAAATTCATTTTGATTTTTCCTAACTAAGCTAAACACTCTTTCACAAGCTGCATTGCTGTGAGGTATTAGTAAAATTCGGTGCATGACAATGGGTAAAACTTCGTATTTAATCGAGCCACTATGATCTTTGAGCTGACTGATCATGAGCCAAGCCTGATCTACTCGGTCACACTTCAAAATGTCATCAGGAAACTCATCAATCTGGAATAATGAAAATTCACTTTCAAGTTTACTCTTTTGAACTTCTGTAAGGTCTTCACAAAAAAGTTCCACAAAAAATTCCACTGAACTGAATGATTTTTCTAGCCTCATACTGATGTCTGCAACTTCAGCATTCAGCGATATCTTATCCTCCAAAGGAAATTTTTCAACCATATATTGACAGGTTTGTGTGTAAAAGTTTCTAACATTTTGATAGAACACTGATTTTTCTTCCTCGGAAAAATTGTGCTCTTTCAAATACTGTCTAGTTTTACTGCCAATAACCAGATCTTCATCACATTTCTGCTGTTTTTTACTGGAAAATTTTATCTTCAGAACTGATTCAGAACTTTTCACAGCAGTAGGAGAAATAAAATTTGCAATCGATTTCGTCATAAGAGCAAATAACTCACGACGCAATCGGTGAATGAGTGGCTCTTCTGCCTGCATCAAAGTGTTTGGAGAAGAAAAGACAGGCAAAATATTCTGCAGAAATAAAAGATGTAACTTAGTTGTAGGATTCCTCAACATATTTCTTATCTTTCTGCATTTATCAGAAGAATGTTTTTCATTTTGAAAAAAAAACAAGACTGTCCCACTGCTCCAGAAATCTTCCAATGACTTCGGCCATTGACAGCCATCTAGTTGAAACGTATTTTAGAAGTTTATGCTCTTCGAGGTCACATAGTTGTTGACACAATTTAAAATGTTCTACAGGCTTCGCACTTTTGCGAAAGTAATAGAACACATCTACCAAAAAATCTTCAATGTTCATCGTCATTGCTTTTGCACTTGCCATCTCATCCATTTGGCGGCCAAGACAAGTGCATCTACTAACTGTAGCATTAGGATTTTTTTCCTGCAAAAATTTCGCAACACCTTTGTGCTTTCCAATGATAGTTGATGCATTGTCACATGAGAAAGCAATGCAATTTACCCATGGAATTGTTCTTTTAGACATTTCTTTATCCAGCAATCTAAAAATATTCTCCCCCGTCGCATCTCCCTCCAACTTAGGCAAACTAAACAAGCGGGAGGAAATATTCCCGTTTTCATTATAAATTATAACAATTGGAAATATTTTTTCCAAAGATGCAGAATTGCTCCCATCAGTAGCTAAAGCAAATTTCAAAAGTTTCAGGCAATCTGACAGCTCTTGTGTAGTGTTTTGGGCCAAGCAATTGATAATGGCTGTCGTTTTCGTTCTGGCGCAACTATACTTCTTAGCCACTTCGGAATCTGGAAACATTTTTTTGAATAAATTCTTCGCATGATCCGATGCAGCGATAGGCAAATTATGTTACAAAATAAAATTTGTGAACAAAAGTTCTGCGCGAATCACATTATCATCACTGGATGATGCAAATAAAGAATTGAGGTTCTTATTTGTGCTCAACACACGCGCTTTCTCTTTGTGCCGCTGGCTGTCCACATGTCTCTTGCAGGCTGTCCACATGTCTCTTGCAGTCAAACTGCCCGCCATGTGCAACGCTAAAATCCAAGTCACATGTAACACAGTATGCATGATTTTCTGATTTCTTCGATCGTTTTAAAATCGGAAACTGCTTCGTATATTCGTCCCTAAAAACTTGGTTATGCAGCCTCTTCGGAGCCATGCTCACTAAACACGCGCACAATTCAAAGAGAACAGTCGTTCATAATATAATTTCTCCTCGCGCGAAGCGAACAGCATGGCGAATAGTAACATTTACAGTTGATGCCACGCACGAAATTCTGCAAAAATAAACTCATCTGTGAAATGTGAATTAACGATATAGGAGTCTAAAAGATATGCGCACAGAAATCTGTGCAAAGAGAAATTTCGAAACGGTTAGTTAGCCGGCGAGTCTTTTGCAGCATGACGTCATCAAAACGTCACGGCACGTGCGCACAACTCAAGATTCGCGGAAGTTTAGCGATGCACACTTCCAAAGCGGAGTTTGGGGGACTTTAGGCGGAGTAGCGGAGTTTGAATTCAAAAGCGGAGCAGTTGGCACGTCTGTATATAGCGGATTAAAATAAAAACTTTTTAATTTTTACCAGATTTTATGGTTAACAGACTTAAGGAAAGAAGAAGAGATAAACAATTATTTATAAATTAAGAAATAAATGTAAAAAAAAAAATAATAAATACAACTACTTTCTACTTAAAAAAACTAATTTAACTTCTTAACGGATAAGAGCGGCGAGAAAAAAAGGGATTCGAGTACTAAGTACTCTTTCCTCTAAGTTTTGTTTACCTTCTTTACTGATTAATCTTTTGATCGTAGGTATTTTTGTTTTTGAACCGCGTATATGTAGGTTGGGCAGCCGGGGGAGCTGGGTTGGTGATGTGAGTTGTGTTTTGTTTGGAGTTTTTTGTTGTTTAAGGTGCAATTCACACAAGAGGGCCGTTTGTAGCAATAGGTGCCCCTGTGGAAATCGCTACAGTTAGTGCAACGAGGATGAGGAGCCCTACACGTGGATGTTGTATGCCCTATGAGCTGGCACCTACGGCACCTCTTGGCTGTGATATTCTCTTTTATTGTGTAGAAAGCACCAAAAATGTCTATTTGGTTATTTTTATTGATTAGTGTATTTATTTGTACTTTGTCGCCTTCTATTATTATGTTTTTATAGTTTTCATTTGTTGTTGTGTGTACGATTATGAGGTTTTCTTTTGTTCTGAGTTTAATTTTGACTTTATTTTGTTTAGTATTTCTTGGTTTGGGATTGTTTTGCTTATTTAGTATATTTTGATTTGTGGTTTTCTCTTGGTTTTTGTATTATTTGGTTTTTGTTGTTCTAGTACTGTGGAGCTGTATGTTTTGATTGGAGTTTGCTCTTTATTTATGTTTTTTGCTTGTGTTGCTGGTTGAGCTGAAGTTTCATTTTTGTCTGTTTGATTTGCTGTATTTTTTTCTTCGTATTTTTTGAGTGTTTCCCTGAACCATTCTATCTCCCTGTCTCTTTCTCCTAGCATGTAGTTGTAGTTTTTTTCATCGTTTTTGATCATTTTTACTTCCTCTGTTATTGCTTCATATTTTTCCTTTAATTGCCTTGCCTCCTGGGCTAATATTTCACACTGTTTCTCTGCCTCTTTTTGAATGAATTTTTCTCTGTATTTACTGTTTTTGATGAAGTTTTGCTCGGTTTTATTATGCACTTTCCTTTCCATTTCTATTTGCGTTTGCAGCTTAGATATTTGATTTTCTAATGACATTTGGTAATCTTTCTCTTTTAATGTTGCTTCTGCTTTTGCTTCTATGTTTGTTTCTCGTTCCTTCATGATCTCTTTTAAGTTTTCTATCTTCTCCTTTAATATTTGCTTCTGCGTTTTATTTTGTACATTCTCTAGTTCTAATTCTTGTATTTTGATCTTTAGCTCTAGGTCTACTACAGTAAAGCACCGTTTATACGTTTTTCAAGGGACCGAGCAAAAAAAACGTATAAATGAAAAAACGTATAAACGAAAATCACAAAATAAACCGAACATTTCCTAACAAAAAACAAAACAGAAACCTAAAATAGTATTATGAAAAATAAATAATGAATAATTTTAATAATACATACTAAACATATAATACATTATAAATTAGTTTATAAAGTAAGACATAGTAAAATGAAATGATGTATAGTATACTAACTTTTGTATTCCTGAATTACATTACAATCACTACGTTTCATATTCATGCAGTATACCCAAAATATTTTGTTATTTTGGGTTGTAGCGCCTTTTTGGAATGCACAGAAAAGAGTTCCTTGTTCACAGTTATAAGTGCCATCTTGACATTGTCATTTAAATCACTACCAAGGAGATATTCTTGCATGATATTAAAACCCTCCAAAGCTTGCTGAAAACTTGGCTGTGGCTTTTCAGTGCAGTTATCCTCTTCTTCACTGCTAGTTTCTTCAATTGCGACCATTTCATCGACTGTTAGAAGCGAACATGTTGCAAGTTCCGAATCACATTTCAAATTCTTCAAATGTAGTAACATCACTCAAATTTGACCAGTTTTCAGGTGGAACAAAATGCTCAGGTTCGACGTTTTCATTAGGAGTGACATCTACTGAAGTGAAAAACCCACCAAGATTGAAGCAGTTTTTTATTGTTTTCGGTAAAACACTTTCCCAAGCCATCATTATGAAATTCATAGCTTGCAAGATATCAATGCTCATTTTTTCGAATTCTCCGCTGTCTAAAGTAGCGATAGCTGTTAGCACTAAAAGTTTCCGATAATGTTGTTTAAGGGATTTTATGACTCCTAAATCCAGCGGCTGCAGTTTGCTGGTACAATTGGCAGGGAAAAACTTGACAGCTATATTTTTTAGAAAATCCGTATTAGGTGGATGAGCTGGGCATTGATCAATGAATAAAATGATCCGCCGTTTCTCTTTTCGCATTTTATCATCCAACGCTTTTAACCAGTCGGTAAAGAAAGACATGGTCATCCATGATTTTGTGTTGGCCATGTATTTTGCTGGTAATGTTTTTACATTTTTAAAGCAGCGGGGCTTTTTTGATTTTCAATGATCAAAGGAGGTAATTTTTCTGACCCATCTGCATTGGCACACAATAGCACAGTCAACCGTACTTTGCTCTTTTTTCCGCCATGACATGTATCCGATTTGAGTGCAAGAGTTTTAGTCGGCAGAAGATTGTAAAATAGGCCGGTTTCATCCGCATTAAAAATGTTCTTTGGTTCATATTCTTTTATCAGTTCAGGCAATTTATTTTGAATCCAATCATCCACTGTTTCACACTCAACATCTCCAGACTCTCCACTTACAGTTTTGCCTGTTATGCCGTGTCTTAACTTAAATTTATGAAGCCATCCCGAGGAAAATGATGCATCGCATTCTACATTTAACTTCTTCGAAATTTCTTTCGCTTTCTCCATAAGCAAAGGACCACTGATGGGAATTTTTGCACTACGACACTGGTTAAACCACTGTAAAAGCACTTTCTCTACATCCGGAAATTTTCCGTTTTGAACTCGAAGTTTTTTTGGAGCATTAGCACCACTTTGATTATAGCTTTCCTCGATGATCTTACGCTTATAAATTATCGTGCTTAAAGTTGAAACAGGTAAACCTAATTTTTTCGCTAGGTCAATTCTTTTTAAATGAAGGTTTTCATCCACTTGTTTCAAAATGCACATTTTTTCTTTTAGAGACGGAGATTTTCTACTACACGAGCTCGAAGCCATCGTGAATGCTAGTGAACGATAGATCCCAGAATTTTGTAAAGCTGGTAGGAGCAGGGTTGCCATAAAGTCCTCAGGCTACTTACTGAAATTTTAGGGCGCCTGCCATGGCAAAATTTCCATGGCAGCTACCTACGCTCAATCTCGGATCCCAGGAGAGGAAAAGCGCTTGTCACCTGCTATTTCTAGGTATTGCACCACAATCAGAACGCTCTTATCTGTGGATATTCGCATTCTTCCGGGGTATGTCTTTTGTTCATTTAGCCAGGTGCGTGACCACCGCAAGTGGTCACAGCAGGTGTGGGTCAAGGTCAAATGCGATTTTTAAACTGGACAATCGCCAGCGCAAAATCAGGTTAAAATACGTTTTCTCTTTATGACATGGGTAGAGAAAAAACGTGTAAATGAAACTCGCAATTTCAGGAAAACGTATAAACGAAATTATTTAACATTAGTTTGTATGGGATCTCGCCGGGGCCGTTCAAAAAAACGTATAAATGATAAAAACGTGTAAACGAGAAACGTATAAACGGTGCTCCACTGTATTTTTGTTTGCTTCTAGCTTTGTTTTGCATATTTTTAATTCACTTTCTGTCTCTTTTAGTTTTATTTGAATATCTTTGTTTTCTTTCTCCATCTGACTTATTTTGTGTTGGTTTTCCGCTATTATTTCGTACAGGGTTCGTACGGTCCTTAAATGTCCTTAGAAAGTCCTTAATGTTCATTTTCATTTTTAAGGCCTTAAAAAGTCCTTATTTTTTATTCTAGATGCTTATTTTTTTTTTGTTAAAGTAAGCAGGTACCCATGCGCTCTATTTGTTTTACTATCTTTTGCATTCTTCATTAGAATCAAACTTCTTTCATTTCAACTACTTAATCGAACTCAAATTTGGTTTGCTCGGGTCCGGTACTATCGCGGCTTTCGGACAGACCCAAAACGGCAAATTAACAGGACAAAAAATGGCGGATTTACATGAACATCATCGCATTTTTACTACAAATTGCAGTGCTTTCTCAACTGGTAAAAAAATAATTAACTCTTGTTTTTTTATTTTATTTATTTATTTTATTTTATTTATTTATTTTTTTTGAAAATAAGTAAATTGATGCGTTATACATTTTTACAAAAAAAAAAGTTCATGGATCTTGATTAAATGCTTCAAACTACAACACCCAATTCAGTTAAAATGAACTTGTACCCACCCACATAGCAGCTCCCAATTTGCTATCTCCTGCAATTGTATGAAAAAGAAAATCGAGCTACATCTAAAAAAAATTTAAAATATTAGTAGAGAAGTCGAATCAAAACACGAAGCATTTGTACAAAATGCAATGGTGCCCAATAACTGGGCACCATTTAAGACCACAGAAAAACAAATCACACAAGCTCCCTCATTTTGCTTTTAAAAGAGAAAAAAAAAATGAATAAAATTTGAAAAACGGAATTTTAAAAACTCGAGGGGAAAAAATTTAATAAATAAACAAAAATCGGGAATTTTCGAAAAAGGGCCGAATTTCGGGATTTCAAATGTGGAATTCGATATTATTTATTTAGTTACAAAGTAAATAAATATTTCTTTTTGCATGAAAATTGTTACTAAATCATCTACATTCTAAACAATTATCAATAAAGCAAGTAGGAGCAGCTCTTAACAAGTAATCAGTAAATAAATATTGCTTTTGAAACTTTTTTTTTTAATTTAAGGGGGGAGGGGATACTTCAAAGAAGCATATTGTTGGCATCTAGCTCAATAAAAGGGATACATTTAACTAATATGTAGGCAAAAAAAAAAAAAAAAACTTTCAGTTTTTTTTTGCGTTTGACCAATCGCATGTATGATTATCGCTTATTTATACTGTTGAAGGTAAAAGAATGATTTATTTTTATTTTCATTTTTCTTAGGTCTTACACTATAATAAACGCTAAGTTGCCAACTCTCGCGATCACTTTTCAGCTGATCTTTCGCTAAACAGTTTGTTCTCCCATTGTGTGTGTGTTTTTTTAGATCAAATAAATTCCCGTATCGGGAAAAAATCCCGTACCGAAAAATTGTTTTAAAGCAATGTTTTAATATTTAATAATTTTTTATTGACCAATTTGGCTTCCCCATCGTTCGCTGCGGGGTTTTGTTGCGTGGGAGATGATGGATATTTGCTGCGTTAATGAAAATTTGTACCTCGTGAAATTTCTTAATTTGCAGTAAATTGAAGGAATCGACCTCTTCTTAAACCTATACACCGTAGTTGCCAAATGCTCCGTTTTCCCCTAGTTTTTCTGTTTTTATTTGTGAACTTCGAAAATTCGATTTTTTGCAAAAAGATCCGATTTTTCAAGCTGATGTATAAGTATTTTTATCTAAAGGGATTGTACTACAAAACAAGAACATTTAAAAAGAAACTTTTTTAAAAAAACATGTATTAATTTACATGAATTTTCATAACTTAAAACGCGAAAATGTAAGAACCTATTTTTCGGAAACTTGCTAACATCTAGCATGTGCTTCACCGAAAATTGCACGCAGCTTTTGAGACTTATCTTTTTGCATCCTGTAAATATATCAATTATTTAAAAAGTTGGCAGCTGTTTTAGTATTTGCAGCCTATAGTCTGCTTGTTTCATTTTTTATTTTAAAAAAATGTTCAATTTTTTGAAACTTTATTTTAGTTAAATTTTCGTAGTTACTAATTGAGGGTAATGTACAAAGTTTTAAGCGAATAAGCTCCATTTTTTATTTGTATGTTGTTTCCAAAATGAAATATTTTTCTCAAGTTGAAAAAAATTTCGGAATTTTTGCAAGCTCTTCTAAATAATTTTAAAGAATTATTTATGGCAGAGATAAAAATTTAAGTAAGCCTAAATTGAGAGGCTGGCAACATAAATTAAGTAAAATGAAAAAAAGTCTAAATTAAACACAAATTCTCTAAACAAAGTGCAACGTTTTCTTTAACAATTTTTTGTATTTAAATTGTTTTTCATTTCTCTTTTATTTTATAGCACTAACCATTTTTGATAATTTTTCATACCATGAAAAATATACTTACATATGATTAATGCTTGTGTTGTGTGCTTCTTATTACTAGCTCCAATAATTATTTAACTCCCTGACTGTATTGGACATAAGAAAAGCAACAATTCAAAGAGAGCTCAATAAAAGTGTTTGTGCTTTTGTTCCTAATAAAAATATGATGTTAAATCAATTTCCCCTTTCAATAATGCTTCCTTCTGAAATAAACATAACAGTGTTTTATATTTCGAAAAATTTGTGAGGTCCTTAAAATTTTTCGTAGGTTCTTAAAAAGTCCTTATTTTTGGTTTTTCCAAAAGCGTACGAACCCTGTTGTAGTTTTCCGTCATAACCTCCTCTATGATAGTTGCTATTTTTGACCGAGTTTCTTTATTTAATTTACCGCATTTTAATAGTTCCCGTATCCTGCTGTGTGCCTCTTTATGCTTTCCTTCCAATGAGCCGAGTTGGATTCCTTCTTCGAGATCCTACCTTTCCCCAAGGGTCTGGCCTTGGGGATGGCTAGGGTCGTATAAGGGGTTTTCCTCCTCGGCCATTTTTGCTTGTTTTTGGACCTTAGCGGTCCTTCCTTTATTGCAACTAACCTTTTCACTCCCTTTCTTTTTTTACATTTTTTTCTATTGTTGGCTTTTCAATTTTTACATTTATATAAACTTTTTTTTTTTCTG
This sequence comes from Octonoba sinensis, assembly GCA_038502835.1. Classification (NCBI taxonomy): domain Eukaryota; kingdom Metazoa; phylum Arthropoda; class Arachnida; order Araneae; family Uloboridae; genus Octonoba; species Octonoba sinensis. The sequence continues at coordinate 81,102,827 of CM076605.1, read as the reverse complement.
AATAAATACTGAATTAAAAAACTTGCAAAGTTTTCCTCCGTTAGAATTATTTGCAATGTAAACAAACCAACTTCAGTGATATTAATATTAAAAAACAATTATAAACTTATGATGACTAAACTATCACAAATGTAGTAATCTACATATTTAAACACTTTTAAAATAATTTAAATGGATTGGGGGGGGGGAGGGGGTGATTCTGTGCTTAAAGTGCCGGAGTCCCGGTAAAAATAGCACGTGTTTTCCAATTAATAAGACATGTTAAAATTCAATTAATATTTTCCAAAAAATATACTTATATTCCGGTTCTCTAGTGCTAATTCATATAAAAAATTTAGGTCCCTACTTACAAAACTTGCTTAAAAAACAATTAAAAACTGGTCAGAGCACCTCTGTTGAAAAGGCTTAAATTTGTAAATAAATCAAATTAATAAGACATTTTAAAGTATTAATTATACATCAATTTTCACAAATTTGGTATCAAAGTGTACGGAATAACGTTTACTATGATAATATATGAGTTTAAATCGTAAAAAAATTAATTAAATTGCTCTTAGGGAGCTTAATGTGCTTGCGTTTCCGCTAAAAAAGCACGTGGTCTAAATTAATTATCTTAATTAAACATTATTACTATTTACCAATTTACGCAAAAAAAAATTTAAATATATGTCGGAACACAAATACTAATATGTATGAAAGAATCAAGACACAAGGAAAAAAAACTTAATTAAAAATAAAAAACCAACGGAGCCATGTGCTAAAATGGCGAAGTCGCGTTGGCGGTATGTAAACAAAAATTAAAAGTTTAATAACTTAAAAACTAATTGTCTGAATGACTAAAATCTTACCTTTTCTTAATCCTTGCGTCACGATCTGCTTTTAATACATAATCCACTTTTGTAGTCCCAGTTTTTCCGGACTTAGCACGATCTTACCGGAGTGATGAAAAAGACGTCTTACCGCGAGCACCCAGATCAGAGCTTGCTCTATAAGGGACTATATCACTTAGGACCTAACCGGAGTTGTGCTTTTTTCAATAAAATTGGCAGTACTTACATACGCAGCAGTCGAAACACAACACGAGTTATGTCTCTGTTCAACAAAAAATGGCTTTTTATTTTTATTCTGAAAAGACACTTATGCTATCTACGACTTCGTTCTTTATTCCATATAAAAGATCAATTTTTTTGAAGTATTATCAATTATAAATCTCATTTTCGGTATTTTTTTTTGAGTTGTGTCACTATTCTTTCAAGCGACCATATGGAGAGTAAATTTATATTTCATCTCCTGAAATATCAACTATTTAGGTTAGTTCTGATTATATATCCGGGTTTTTCGCTCATCCAAGGTGGGTGTTAAAAATATGGCTTGTGTGGTTGGTGCTTTTAAAAATGTTAAAAATAGATTTTGTTGAAATATTTAAAATTAGATAATTAAATGGCACCTTTAAAATGAAAATACACCAATTAATTTAAAATGTTAAAGTAACTAAAAATGGTGTGTTCATGAAAATGTTTATACATGAACATGCATTGTATATACAAGAAAAAAAAATACATAAATTTTCATGACTTACCGAATTGATTTATTTCCATAATTACTGACAACAATTGCAATTTGCTTGGCCAAGCTGGATACGTTGATAAATATGAAGATGTGAAGAATTAAACATTGTTGGTGCACCATACTCAATTCGTATTAAATTTGCATAAAAAATAAAACAAATATATTAAAATTCTTGATTATGAAATAAACCACAATGAGCGATGAATTTCGTAAGTGGCGATGCATTATCAAAGATGGATAGAGTTCCGGATTATCTGTTTTAAATTTCTAATACAGTTCAAAAATAATAATTAAATATATTGTAAGATATTTTTTTAAATCTTCTTATGAGGATCATGATTTTAGATGGAACTGTAATTATGAAAGATGGCTACAAGATTGCCTTCATCAAAGGATAGACGAAAACTCGATCTTGAATTGTTGCACCACGTGCACTGAGTTCATCAGATCTCTGGTTGAGAAAAAAATACTTGATCCTCTTCCAAATCCTCAATCTTGAAGCATCGGTCCATATTTCGCTCTTAATCCGAAAATCATTTCTATTTAATTCACTTCAACAACGCCGTAACATGTCCATATACTCATTTCAGTTCATCGAGGCATTTTTTTTTTGAAGACATAATCCACTAAAAATATTTCTTCCTGCGTCTCTCCCAAGCAAAACTAGGAGAACATGCCATTTTCACCCCTTCACACCACACAACAAATCGGGGAGAGTCAAAAAAGATTTCGAAGTTCCACGCTATGACGTGTTAGTCACGTGCTGTCACATAGTGCAATCAGGAAAAAGACAAATTGTCAATCGTACTGCCCTCTTGCGGGAGAAAATGTGAAGTATGTAAAACATGATTTACAGTGGGCTTGTTCGGGACTTTACTGTAAGAAAGACAAATGTTTCAGGCAAAGAAAATGTCCACGTCATTCTGGTAAAAGTCAGTCTATAACTCCTCTTTTAAGACATTGTCCATGTAAACTGTCAAATGCTTATGAAAAATAGTAAAAATCTTTTCACTCCAACCTTATATGTTTTAAATTTTGTACTTTGTTTGTAACATGAAATAATTAAATTGCCAATTCTCTTTCATTGCACTAGTCTGTACTTTTTTTTTGGCAGGTAGTTAGTTTCTTTTACCAGAAGAATGTCAACAGTATAGAGCATGAAAATTTACATTAACATAACCATGAACTTAAATGTTGGATAGCAGGTTTGACAAACTGCAAAAATAAGAATAATAATAATAAAACTACAGTGCGAATTTTTTTTTTCTTTTTATTTATTTATTTATTTTTTTTGTTTGTGCTAGTTATAAGTAGGGAAAATACTAAAAAAATTGTTATTTGATTCGGAAAAGTAGAATTCGAGAAAAATTGACATATTGTTTAAAAACAACACTGCGCATTTAGGGGTAACAATAATTATTTTTTTATATAATCATTTTAACAAATGAAGTCAAATTTTAATAAATAGGCTTCCATTATAATCATAAAATAGCACTAAAATATGAACATTTATTAAAGTAATTTTATTATTATTTATAACTTTATAAAATTTATTAAAGTAATTAATTTTATTATTATTTATAAATTTATAAAATGTATTAAAGTAAAAATTTGCAGATGTAACTAATAATTATTAGTTACATGTGCAAATTTTTACTTTATTATTAAACTTTATTGGTAATCAATTTCACTAAAAGATTTTAAATAAGAAACATATCATCTGTAGGGTGTCTAATGCGATAATGTTCGTATCTTCTTTGGTTGAGCGTGAATTGATTTTAAACAAAATTCCTAAATAATAATTTAATCGACCACTTTAAGCTAATGTGTGAAATATTTAACAATAATCTTCTAAAAGATACTAAATAAAATGAAATAGAACAATTTGTGACACCTGTTTTTGTTTATACTGCGAATAATGCAGGAGCATAAAAATTGCCCTCGAATGCGCGGTGTTTCAACATGTCTTACGATTTTGTGAAAAAAGATGAACCTTGAGTTCAGCCCTCAAGATCTAGGGGAAACTATATTAAATAATATGATCACACATACAAAATGATACGAAAGAATGCGCCACATGTTAAAAATATTACAAAATAAAAGCTTAGTGAACTAAAAGTGGAGGTGTTGTTTAAAAACAACACGGCGCAGTGTAGAGGTAATAAAAAAAAAGCAAACTAATATTTAAAAAATGAATTAATTCAAGTCCCATAAAAATTCGGAAAACTTTTTATGGTTAGTAAGGGTACTTTTAAAATGCATGTAAAGTCTGCAATTCGGCTTTTTCATCTTTGCTTTCACTCATTCAGTTTCATCTAGTGGAAATTCAAATATATTTAAAATTCTGTTGCGAATCTGCAATAGCATGAAATGAGAGGTTAATGAAGATTCATAAGTTATCATAACACATTACTACTTACTCTACTAAAATTATACTTTTAGTTTCTGTTTTACGTTTTATGTACCTAATAGCTTATAAGAATAATAATTGTGAAATAAAAGAAAATTTTAAAAATAATTATGTGCTGATTGAAGTGTTTCCAAAAAAGATAGCAGAATCTCCTATTTATGATTATTTTAAAACATGTAATACCTATGCTATTTTTAATAAGTTTCATTTTGTTGGAAATATAAGCTTAGGACAAAAAAGGGTTTAACATTAATAATAATTCTTATGAAGTTCTGAATTTTGTCTCAATTATAAGGATAAGGCAAAATATATCCCCTTGATTTTATCATTAAATTTATAGATGATAGTATCTTATTTTAAAAAAATCTCACACACAATTGCTGAAGTTTTTAGAATCATCCAAAAATGATTCCCTGACCTCCTACTTTTCCGCTGTGTTTATTGGCAGCTTTGGGGTTTCTATTTGCTGAAGCTTGCAAGGGCTGTTATCAGCGCCTACAAGCTTCTTTAGAAGGATGTTATTTTGCTTTTCAATATGCAGAAGCTCTTCTAGTTTTCTTATAATATGTTTTTGCACAGCTAAAAGAACATGTATAATAATTAATATACATGGTGTGCATATATGTGTGACAAATTTGCACGATAAAAATTTTAAACCTCTAATATTAGTAATATTAAAACCATTTATGAGTGTGTTAGGAAGCATTTGTCGCGAATTCCATGGTTAACAGCAAATGTGCACTGCCATGCTAAGGGATTATTTCGTAATCCTCCTCGGGAGTTGAATTGGTGATTGGAATTTCCAAGCTTGATTCCTCAATTGCAGGTGCTTCTGGTAGTACAGCGTCACTTACAGGTGCTTCTGGCAGTACCTCCTCAATCGTTGGTGCTTCTGGCGATTTTGTTGACGTCGACTCTTCTTCAGGATCGAAGCAAGAGTACTTACGTTTGCGAGCTGTTATTCTCCTCGGCTTCATGCCTGGTCCCAATTCTGGCTCTTCACTTTCGAGGTTTGAAGTTATTAAAGCCAATTTAACATATATTCATAAGTCTCTGAAAATCATTTAGTTGTTAGGAGGGTCTTATTTAGCAATTGCTTTCAAGAATAATTTAAAAAAGAACTCACTAACCATATTTCTCTATTATGGCCATTCGGTATGTTTGCCGCACTCTTTCTGGCATCGCAACACTCTTTACCTGCTGCTCCAGTTGTTGTAAACTTCTACTTGAAGGCGACTTTTCCGCCTTTCATCATCCACTTTTGTGAAATTACCTCAACTTTATCCAATTTTAGGAAATGGGGCACGAAGAATGACATATTCTGTTTAAATAAGAAATAATTTATAGTGAAAATACCAGATTGGTTGTTTTTGCGGGCCAAAGCAAGGTGGCTTTCTAAAAAACCTTTTCTCTTTTAAATAGTTAGTCCTAATTCAGAAAAACGTGCCACAATCTGTTGTAATGTTTTTTTGAGTCACCAAAGCATGCTTTTCGATTTTCCCATATAGTTTTCAAATGGAAAACCCCTGAAACTTTCAAAAGGGGCATATTTTTTATGTCACTGGAAATAGAATTAGGGAGTGAACATTGTATGAGGCAAACTTTTTCTCATAAACTTGTATTGAATATTTAACAGAATTGCATAACAGATTTGTAACATGTAACATTGACTTGAAAAACTGGTAGGCTGCGTTGCTCTATGTGAAAGCATAAAACTGATGAACTCATTTTGGAAATTTTAGATTTTAACACTGTTGGGCTTTGCTAATATATGATACAAAGTAATAGAATGAATGAATTTAAATATGTTTTATTCCTTGAGATTTATAAGTGGATCTATCATCGTCCAGTGGGATTAAGAAGCATTAGCACTTTATTGCTGAAATGGAAATGGACTTTAATTCTGAATTCAATGCAAAAACTGTTTTTTTATTACACATGTTCTTCTAGAACACTGGTATGTAAAAATATCTTTTTCATCATCAAATTTCTGATAAATAATTAAGATGTCACTCTCCATTTTAATAAAATGTTTAATAGTGATGGCCGAACCATTAATTAGATAGCAGCAATTATTTCCAGTATTTGTTCTTACTTTAAAATGTGGTCCTGTGAGCTGGCAAAATTGGGTCAAAGATTGTTGCAATTGAGGGTCAAAACAATGAGGCTGTTTTAAAGAAAGAATATTTTTTTAAAGTGGAGTTAGAGACTAATGCAGAAAAACGGCGCACAGTCTGCTGTAATGGTTTTTGGAGCCCCGAAGCATACTTTTCAATTTTCCCAAGAAGTTTTCAAATGGAAAGCTGCTGAAACTATCCAGAGGGACGTATTTTTTTGCATCATTGACAATATGTATTAGAGTGTACATTGTATAATGCAAACTTTTTTCCATAAATTTGTATTGAATGTTTAACGAAATTGAATAATAGATTTTGAATGTAATTGGTAATATTGCATAAAATTATCATGAACTTGTGCGATTCCAGACTTTTAACGCTATTGGGCCAATGTACTATAGAAATAGTCTGAATTCTGTGGCTTTCCATCTGATTAGCTCTTTTAAACTCCTTGGCTTTCGGCTAAATTCTCGTGGAGCAAATGGCCCGTATGATTCCAATTTCAAAGAAATTTTTTCTTTAAATTTCCAGTGTATTTTTATAGTTTGTGGGTTTCTCCGTGATCCAGGAGTTTAAAAATCTTTCGCATTACTCCCAATCAAACCAAATGCATGTAATTAGTGGAAATTGGGTGAATAAACCAATATTACACTCTGTTAGTGGTGATTTTATTAGACGGTGCTTTGCGTCATCCATTTATGAAAATGCTTCATCTGTCTTAAATTTCTCGCGACATTCCAAATATGCCACACGATCTTCCATCCATTCTCCTTTAATCATGCATTTTTTACATGCGTGATAGCCTGTGTGACCTACCAGGCACTTCAAATATGCACGAGCAGGAGCATCACAAATGAAGCATCTTATTTTAACTGTATGATTTTTGTTACTTAAATTCAATCCTTTGCTAGTTATATTTTTGATGTCTGAAATCGCGTCACTCAAAAATTCTTTTAAGTTGCTGGGTTTACCATTGCGAAAAAATAAACCAATTAAAAATGGGTCGGTATTTTCAATTTCATTGATTTCGCCTAAGATTGGCCAAAATGTTTTGGATGAACTCTTAAAGAGGGGTAACCCATCAATGTTAATACCAAGAGATAGTTCATTTTTTATCAGCTTTTATCCATTTATTATTGTCTTGAAATTTTTTTTAATTCCCATGTGAATGTATTCTCCATTTTCTAAAATTTTTACAGTTGTATTTCTTGGTGTTTTCAGCAATGTTCTGGCATCCTTTGGAAGAAGTGAGTAGTGAGGTTTCAATACTTGCATCAAGTCGTTTAAAGCATTATGTTTAATTTGGTGCATTACTGTCCATTCTTTTAATTTTTCTATCTGTAAATTTTTTTCTTTCTCTGGCTGGGAAATACTTTCATTTTCTTCAATATTTATTTCTTGAAAAGGAGGATTTGTGACAGAGGAAGCTAAAATGTGACGCGAAGAACTTGCCATACTGTGACCTAGAATTTCATTAGTTGTCTGAGGTAAATTTTTTAATTCAGGTTCTACTCATTTGATATGTTGTTTGTCTGAATGAAATGCTGACTTTGTAATGCTATATGGATGACTTTCCGCACTATATCGCTTATAGAAATGAACAGTGTCATATTTGCAAAAAATTGTTTTTTTGGTTTTTATATCAAAATATTCAGATTTTTGCGCTCTTTATATTGGGAATACTGTTGCAAGTAAATGGTCAAAAATTAAGGCTAGAGAACACTAGTGTCACTATGCGTTTTGGCTGGAACCGCTAATACTGTTGAATTTATCAATAGTTATAATACCCTTTATAGACAGTTCTATAAAGGGACTCTAATAATCCCTTGGCGTTTGATCTGTTAACTGATAATGGAAGGTGTGAATTTCTCTTGCAGCGCAATGAGAATCCGAGCTTGGGTGGGAAGGGGGCACTTGTTCGATAATTTACACTTGTTCGCGTCGGTTATCTCTTGCAAGTGTTGATTCTTGTTGCAGCCGTGATTATTTTAATGTGTGTCTGTGAAGTATGTTTCTTAGTTTTGTTGACTGATTCCGATTGATTTTGTTCCAACATGAAATTTCTTAGTGAGAAGGATGATTTAAGGGAATTGGAATCGCGAATTAAAAATAAATTCAGATGGGGGTGGATGAAGATGGATGATGCTGTAAGTGAAAAAATTACGCAATGCCTAAATGTACACCTGGTGATTTTTCGGCTGACCGACTGTAGAATTAGCTACAAGAAAATGCAGGACAGAGGCTTTGATAACATCATTCATAGCTGAGCTTTCCTTGCCCTTTTCATTAGCTCCAGAAATCCATATAAAATTTTATTTTGTTGTGAGTAGATATTGTTTTGGGTTACAATTAATAGATTAGTCTTATACACAAATTATTTTAATTATTTCTGCTTACCCCCCCCCCTGGCCATAGTGACCACACAAATAACAAAGTCTTTTAAATAATGACAAGATTTTTGTTTTGGTTGGTACTTATTTATTCCATACTTCTTTTTAATGTGGGAAACACTGCAAGTTTTCAAAATTCCGTACATTTTTGCAGGAGATCATTGCAGGAGATCATTGCAATATCTTTCATCAAAATGAACCACAGAAATGTTTACCTTTTTCGTGGCTTCAAAGTCTGGGCTCGCAATGCAAAGCAAACCTTGTTTTTTTTTTTTTTTTTACAAAAAACATTTGCATTTGAATTTGGGAGAAAAAATTGTCGTTTATTTTTCCATCTCTGATATACCTGTCCAAAGCCTTCTCCGACGTTGGACATTTAATCTCTACTACGTATTCATCGCAGATGCCGTCTGGAGCATGGAGGTATGAGTGCAGGAGGGAACACGCCCATCTCCCGGCATTGCAGCGATTGAAGTAACTGTAAGGGAGCGGCGGCCATATTGGTCACACCATGAAAAGGAATGACACTGTAATAGAGTGGATGAAAAGTTATCCCGTTTTATTTTTCTTGTCTGAGTTAGACTGTATTTATTTTCTTACTTGAAAATTTTAAAATGCTGCCTGAAACTATTATTTTATTTTAAGCTTTAAATTACCAAAAATTAGCGGAAATATCTTTGGTTTAAATTGTGAAAGCATATCTTTATTGCACATGGAAATTTGTTTTTTATAGAAATAAATTACTTTAAAAAGTTTTTAAAAGATGAATATTTGTTGAAAAAATAAGAAAATAACTTACAATGAAAATCTCTTTTTTTTTTCCCTTGGAGTATTAAAAAAAGCTTCAGATTTCCAAGAATAACAAGTTTCTGAAGTAGAATTTATAGACCTAGACACTTAAAACTAGTTTGATCACTCAAAAAACAATAAATGTTAATTAAATTATTATTTGAGAAAATTAAAAGAACTGTTGTGGTAATAAAAATACCAGATTAAAAAAAAAATCTGTTATGCTAAAGTACAATCAAAATAAACATAGTCTTTCAAATATACATTGATGAATTTAAACTTCTTGTTCATCCAAGATACTAAAAATTTCAGCTTAAAGTAGCAAGTTTGTTTAGTTTAAGCATTTTTAGATTTGAGCAATTTTAAAAAGTCACTGAAGTTATGAATTGATAAAAATATGCTAATAAAGGTTTCTCTTAAAGCTCAAGTGTTTTCTAGGAGCAATATTTGACATTATTAAATGCATTTTGATAATAAAAGTAATCACTATAGCTTAAAATGCAAATCTGCTGTGTATGTAATTTACATTTTAAATTACATTTATCTAAAGAAACATAAATATTTAATTTATATATATTTTTTTATTCAAGAAACTTAAAATTTAGTCCAAAGTAGCAATTTTGTTTTAGTTTAAGCTTTAGATTTTTAAACGATTTTAAAACTTCACTACTATCAGTTCGAGTTAAAAATATGATTATTAAAAAAAAAAAAAAAAAAAAAATCTTTGAAAAAAAAAAAAAAAAAACACTTTTTGTTCAGATTTATTTACATTGCAAAAATTACAATACAGGATTAAAAAACCCCAAAATATCTAGCAATTAACAAAAATAAATTAAGGAATAACATTAAAGGAAAACCTAGTGCATATATTGAAAAATTAACAAAATAATGACAAATTCCAACAAAATTTAGAAAATGCAATTACAAATTAATAATTGGTATAAAAATAACATGGTAAATAACATGAATATAATATGAAATTCAACATTAAATTCATTAAAAACAGGATTCAAAATGATTCCCACTTTCTCGAAAAACAATGATTGGTTTACTTTCTATTTTTTTTTTTTTTTTTGTTATTTGCTTTTAAAATAATTTAAGAAAAAAAAACTCTTAAATTTATTTATTTTAATGATTTAATTAGTTGTCAATTTTTGGATCAACTTACTGGCCCTTAAAATTTACGATATGCTTGTAAAATTGCCGAACAGAATCCTTATTATTGCAAAAACCTTGCTATGAATAAGATAAGCGAACTTAAAAATATTTAAATATTATGCAGCGCATTAAATGAACCACATGATTTTCTGTAGGCTCAGTATCAAGTTGGTGCCGTTTCAATATGGAAAAATAGTTTCTTGATTGAATTCTATTCAAAACTTCAGGTGCTTTCTTTATTATAATTAACTTTGAGCTTTCAGATTTGCTCTTTAGGATGTGCTGTCGAAAAACAATTTCGCATTCTTTACAAATGCTGAAGACATCGTCTGATGGATGTATCAGCTTTCCTTCCGACTTGTATGAGACTAATGATAATGAGGTTGGGATATTTTCTGCATAAAGTGTAGTGATACACAGAGAGCACTTCAATGAGACACTTAATTTTCTAGTTATGAAACCTGCAATGTAATATACAATATCATTTGTGCATTCACTCAGAAATACACATGGATCGGACATTTCTTTCACTTTCTTACAAATAGCCGATTCGTGCTCCACCATAGACGTTTGCGGTGTACTTGCATTTATAACTGTTTTAGATGAAACGGAGCTTGAACAAGTTAAAATTTTCACATCTGAAAGAGGAATACAGTTACTTGAGGTAGTACATTTTATTTCTGCATTCACTAGCAATTTCCTGTATGCAGAACGAAACTGACGTGCAGTGGGATTGTCATTGCTTCCCCCCTGCAAACGAACAGCGGGAAACAATAGCTCAACGTGGTCCTGACTTACCTTGTATAGGGGGAAGTAATTCAGAGCAGGACATTCAGAAGAAATTAATTGAGCTACAACAGCTTCAAAACTACTTAAGCAAATAAGAAAGCCTAGGAAGCCCGTTTTACGTTTTGATTCTAAAATTGGGAGACCATCACGGCTTTCCTTAAGCGAAAGGATGTAGGATCTTGCTTTATGCATGAATTGCAAGTACAAACCCATATTTTCCTAAGACACTGCCTTCTTGTACCCATATTGTCGAATTGACCTAGAATTTAAAATGTCAAACAAAGTATTAATTAGTCGTAAAAATTCAACAGTTGCTTCGCTCCCTATAAAATCGGGTAATTTAAGTTTTTTGTTGCAATACTCAATCGCATTTGCAACGCTTGAGCTAAATAATTGTGCAGCTAATTTCACTTTCATTTTCTGTTTAGAAAAATGTACATGACTTCTCCTCAATTTGTCGCCTAAGTGAAGACTTTCTTGCAATCACTTTCTTGCAATTTGTGCAAGGCTTCCACATATCTCCAGTCAATTAGTTCTGAAGAGAATAGGGACTTTTTCTCTCCAAACGTGTTTCGCACAAGTTTCAGCATATGAGGAGGATCAGGAAAAACTGCAATTTCGCGACTTGAATCATTAGGATGCGGAAAGCAGGTTTTTAATGCACTCACATCATTAAAGTTACACCCAAGTTGTTTGGCTGTTAAAAAATTAGTCGAGAGGTCATCAAAAGTTAATGACACAACATTAACGCTATTTTCTTGTAACAGAGACAAGCAATGTTTTATGAGCATCTGCTTTTGGGCGGAACTCAATCCGTCAGACAAAAAATAGCCAATTGGTAATTTCCAATGGCTATTTAGACATACTAAAAGCAAAACGAATACTTCTTTAGCCAATGGCAGGCTATCATCGGAACTTTCATCAAATCCCAAGTTTATTAGTCCATGAACTTCTCTGCCATCAAATTCTGCTTGCTGGCGAATGGACATCTCATCCATTATCAATGCGAAAAACAACGGATTGGCAGAACTTTTAATTTTTAATGCTAAAGCATCAATCGCTTCTTTTGTGAAACCTGGCGCTGCATCTATGTGTTGGTACCAACGACTCAAAGTTTTCTGATGTGGCTGCGCTAATCCTAAAGTAGAGCGTACATATTCGTATGCTCTTGGTGAATAAAAGTTGAGAGTCAAAGCAAACGACCTCAACTCCAGTGAATACTTTTGAGGCAATGGCGATTTTGTTGCAGTTGATAACTGACGGGTAATGAACTCTGTATTCACAGCAGTCACAGTTGATAATACATGCAATGCATCATCGTCTAAGAAGTTTTTCCTCTTTAGATGTGCAAGTAATTCCGATAAAGTATTAATTTTTTTCTCTTGGCGTCGGACTTTTTGCTGCAAAACTTTAAGTTTTTTGTTCTTCTTTTCAATAACTTCATCAAGCTCAGCCACTTTACGTTTAAAAATTTCTTTAGTTGGGGACTCGGATGAATTACAGACCTCTAATTCAGTTGCTGCTGGCTCTATCCCAGTTGTTGGCCCAATGATTGCTCGGGTTGGCAACTTCCTTACCTTTACAACCTACAAAAGTAAAGAGTAATAACTAATTTTGAAGAAAACAATTTAAAGACATAATGGATAGTGACGGCAATACAGGATATTTATGGGGGAAAAGTTACTCTGAGTTAAATGCTTTTAATCCTAATATAACATTAGCATCTTAAGTTTGATGCAATTATAAATGCATATGTTCATTAGACTAAAAATTAAAGTGCAAATTTGCTTCTACAGCCAAATTTAGAGACTTGAATCATTCACAAAATTTAAAAATCAATTTTTTTAGGTAAATCACGAAATAGATGACAAAATTAATTATATTTTCAGTTTTACAATATATCCCATATGACTAATTTTTAATTTTTGCGTTGAATATGATTTTGTGTTCCACAGTATTTTGCATTAATTAAATTTTTTTGTTTCTATTTGAAATATAGGTATCTTTATTGATATGATCAGAACTCACTGGTCATGCAACCGCAAAACATAGATCCGAAATTAAATTCTTGATTAGTTGACTCATCCAATTAACCATTTTTTAAAAAATGTTCTCAAATTATTACTGAAATAGAAAATTTTCATGTTTTATCCCCCCCCCCCTCCCTCCTGTGAAAAGGTAGAAAAAGTGCCACAAAGGTAAAGCCATCTCTAATGCTCGCTCTGCCTCTGGCAAATAAATAAATACCGAAAAATTAACAAATTAACTAAAAAATAATATGATACATAACAATTTTAATACCTTTTGAAGATGTGGTGGAAAATCAAAGATTGACGGTACAGCATTCTCTCGCAGTCTCACACATGTCAGAGAAGTTCGATCAATCATTTCTTCTTTAAAATGTTTGGAGCACAGTCTGCTATATTTTGTAGGCTCCCAGTTTTCCCGACGTACTGCTTTCACCCATAAACTTCTACGGGCTTCATCCTTTGGGAAGCTGTTGAAAAGATGACAATTTAGAATATTTATGATATGAAATGTATGCTCAGTTGTTCAAAAACAAAACATATATACATAAAATATTGCTACAACAGTTTACACAACAATTTGTTGCAAATTTAGATCTTTTTTTAACAGACTTCAAAACCGAGATGGTTATCATTTCATACCTTTTTTATTTTTTTTGTCCACCCATTTATAACTTCACTGCATGAACCAGTTTTGAGGATTCAATCAATGAATGGTGGTCTACCTCAGAGGTTTTCGCGCGTGTGTGTGTGCGGGGGGGGGGGGGGGGGTATTATCAGGTATAAATTAAACAAGAATAAATTATTAAACGTCCGTAACTCGAATACTAATTTGTGTAAAATCATCAAGATGCACATTCAATACATGCTTAACAAATCATGTATTCTCGTGTCTGCACCAATAGTACTAACATATCTTGGTGCTAAAATAAAAAAAAATTACACATTATCTGGATACGTTATCGTACTACAATTTGTTGCATACCATATGTAAACATTGCAAAACGAGAACAAGGCTATATAATCAGCGAAAGCTTTTTTGTTTACATACACAAAATTTCAAAAAATATTTTAAATTTTTTATGTATTAGTTTTGTATATTTCTAAACTGTCGAAAAGAAATAAATTGTTCAATAAAAACAAAGCGAACGTCAGTCAAGAAATTTTGCTTTAAGACATCGTTTACCGTGTTGGTATATAATGTTTCTGGAACTCAAGTATTCAATGCCACAAATAACAATACGGAAGTTGAGTCAAATTTGTAATTATTATCAAATTATCAAAGGTCACTTTAAAAATTTAAGGCCTGTAACTGGAGTAAACAACGTTTAACGTACGTTTCATCATTGCACTTCATTGACAAAACAGCTAACAAAAGTTGGTTTATAATAATATAAAAGTACTCACCAATGAACTGTTAATCCTGGGATCTTCTTAGAGCTTCTATTAGTGCAGTTGAAGGCCACACAAGACCCCATCAAGTCGAAACTTAAATCAAAATAAACTGAAATAAATCAAAAACAAAGCTGTCTAGCGAGAACGACGAGAACACTTTTTGGTGTGACCAAGATGGCGGGGCGGTTACGGTTACTGCTTCAAACATTTCGACCCGTGTTCCATCCTGCTATACTCTTACATCCATGGTCTGGAGATGCACCTAGTACGGGGAATTCCTTCGACATTATAAAACCGCATTCTTTAACATTTACACAGTACTGTTTCCTAACTTCTTTTCGTACATGTTTTTCTAAAGCTTTTCCTCGCTTCATTGCTGCAGTGTCTTTGAGGCAGACAGCACCTAAAATTGTCTCAACTAGAGAGCCGTCGATTGTAGTGCAATGCGCAGCCTCATATGCTTTAGAAGCAGTTATTCTGCCGTACCGCAACTCGTACCACATTGCACTCTCCGATTGCTGTGCAGTCTCAAGTTCTGCTTCACTACAAACTTCTTCTTTAATATGGGTTTTGCAGAAGTCTAAAAAATCATCTGCACTGGTACCAAGGTTATTGTTGAAAAAATCCATTATCAACAAGTGCAGAGACAGTTTCTTAACATCAGAAAACTCCTTAAAATATTTTGGGAGTACACTGTCATGCTTCCCATTGTTTCTTGCTTCTTTTAAAACTGCATTTAAGAAGGTGAGGCCACTTCCAGATTGAAGTCCATCGATTTTCTTCTTTCCCAGTTCTTTTGCCTTGATGAATTTCAGACTTTCCAACTGTGGACAGCTTTGAGCTCTTCCAATACGACTGGGTCGAAGTTACCGATGGCCCTTCGCTACGTCGATGCAACCATGTCAAGAATGCAATAGCATGTTTACATCCTCCTACAAGAATAAAGAAAATATTCAAATAACATTGCAGCAGTTAAGTTAAGTAGCACATAATTTAATGAACATAATAGGTAGACATGTAGTGACATTTTTAAAGAATGGAAAGTTTAAGGTGTAATAATATGATTGATACTTGTGGCATTACGCCAAGGCCGTATCCAGAGAGCCCCCCCCCCCCCCGAAATCCCAAAAGTTTTCGCAATGTAGCATATATTTCTCCTTGAAATTTTTTTCAACAAAAATTTTTCAAAGTCAGGCCCCCCCCCCCCCCCGAAAAAAATTTCTGGCTACGGCCTTGTATTACGCATTATGATTAAATTTCATACATATGTAAATATACAGTTGTTCCTCCTTGTAATGAATGTACGCATATCTTCATTTAATTTACCCCCATAATAAATATTTTCTCAAAATTAGTTTTTCATAAACAATTTACTTTTAACAAGATAAACACATTTACTTCAAAAGTTTCATATGTGCATTATTTTGTATATATTGTAGCAAAATGATGCATATTTGGAATAAACTTTTTCAAACAGTGCACGTGATTGGTTATAAGACTTAACATGCAAGTTTCTCAAGTGCAAAGCGTAAATTTCAAATTAATGTTTAGACAGCAGCGCTGAAAGTCTGTCTCCAGAAAAATTCCTATTATTTGCTTTGTTTTACATTAGACCAGACTTTAAGCTTTTGACCAAAATCTCACCTACTGAGGAGCGACCATGTGGCAAAAGCTGTCACACGCTCGATTGTTTGCATTTAAAAAAAGGCATGTGGCTCAGTTTTAAAATTATATCGATTTAGTCTTTTTTATAGAATCTGTAAGGGGGATGGTATACTTCCCCTACTCTCCATTGTATTCATACATGGAAATATTACTTCTGAAATTTAGCCTACCTGTTGAAAAAGTCGACTACCCATACCTTAGAACTTTTATTTCAAGTATAATAAGTAAAATCTTTCGTCATTTCTTTATTTACCCCCGCTTTTTCCCAGAACCGACGTGTAAGACCAAGGTCAAATGTGAAATATAGTAACTGCTCAGAGAAAAACAGACTGCAATTTTTAGGCGAGAAGTGCATTTTTATGATGCTTTCAAGACTTAATAGGTAACACATATGAGAGGATGCTTCATATACAAACATGGAACAGTTTCACTTTCCATGCAACTCGAGGATTTTACTTATGCTTTGGGGGAAAACAATGTCAGTAGTAAAGATGCCATCGGCTCTCTACCTAAGGCTTCGTCTAAAAGGTGCAAGATTGTCCGGTTTTGTTGTTTAAAAACCATAATACTGCGAGTCCAGTGGCGTAGTCCAGGGGGGAAAAGCGGGCAGACGCTTGAGTTTTAAAAAATTGGAGGTACGTTCTCCCCCTCCACTACACCACCGTGTGTATCACTCTTTACCACAGCACTTCAAGCTGCACAGGAACCCAATATTCTTTACAACTGGTATCTTACAGTAAAGTAACGAAGATTTCTTGAAAGGGTTACTGTAGAATCCATATAGTATCGAGTTTTCGCCTTAATTTTTGGAAAGAGTTTAGTAAAAGACAAGTTGAATTATTAAATTAGTTTAAGAAGGGTTAAGATAGGGTACTAGGAAATTAGTAACCAAAAATTAAATTAAACCCTAAGCCAAAATTAGTTGATTAAGTTGCAAATCATATCATTAGGTAATTAATTGTATCAATATGTTTTTGCTCTCTGAAATGATTTTCATATTGTTTCATATTTCCCATTTTGTTGTTTTAAAACGATAAAGAGAGTAATTGAAACTAACCTTGTGATGCGGCACAATCTTCACATATCACAGATAAAATTTCTGCATTATACTTAATGCCTGCACTAATCTCTTTCTTTAGTGCGTGAAACGAAGAAGAATAAGCAATAACAGTAATAAATAAGTTTTAACATTCATTATTGTTGATTCTCTTTCTTCACTTTTACCGACAGAAAAAGTCAAAAACAAGCAGATGACTACAGAACTATTTTTTTCCACTACTTAATTAGAGGAAGTAGATACTTTGATGTAATTAAGTAAGACTTGTAATTCTCCTACCATGTTCGACGATTTTACTTTATTTTGCATCAAAATATAAATTGCTGTTTGCCTCAGCAATTTTATTTTGAATGATACATTTTATATGCGGTGAAGATTATGTGTAAAAAGATTAAAATTAAAAAAAATCGCTTACATGAATTATTAGGAATTAGAGTAATACATACCTTTGTGCTTTTATTTCAGCTCCCACGAAATCCGGATTTTCTTCCAAAAACGAAAACATAGTCATACTATCAATTTTCGGCAGGTTATCCGATTGCCCCTTAACATATCCATCCAAGACGGACATTTTGAAAACAACTAGCGAATCTTTTTAATGAAATTAAAATAAATAACAATATAAAAATAACTATGAAGAACGAAGAATAACTATAAAAAAAATAACAATAACAATGTAACGACGAAAAGCAATAGCAAATAACGAGCAAAATAGCATAAAAATCGGCAAAAGCGCAAGGGGAAAATGTAAACAACACTAGGTTCGTGAACTGTGACGTCACAACCAATCACAGCGTGTTTAGAAATCACATGATTTTAAAGTCATTTCAAATTTAATTTTTTTTCAAAATAAATCTGAGCTTATTAAAAGACAAAGAAATACTTTTAGATGTTGTCGAAACTGTTGTTTCATACAGTGGGGGTATTTAGAGTCTACCACAGTTCTCCATGATTAGATTACAAAATCCATGCCGCTAAAATGTAAACACATTCATTTGGCGTTAAACAAATGGAATTGTCGCCAATGTCCCATTACCATCTAATAACTATAAATTTAATTTTTAAAATAGGCACTTTTATGCATTTATTTCAGAGCATTAATAAATGCAATGACACTTAAATGTCAAGCAAGATTACTACATTAGTAAAAAATTATTGAACCTTTACTTTCCATACGTAAACAGTGGCGAAGAACTTCGGGCCCTCGTCGACACATTTTGTGATATAATCGATTGTAAATCGATATCAGTGTAATCGATCTTATGTTAAAAGATTAAGTATTGCCGGATGGCAACATTGATTTGTGTTTTGTGTATGTAGCGCGTTGGTTGTGTTCCCGTATTAAAGATAGTTTGAATGTCTTCTGGTATATCGTAATATCCACAACAATACATGGTGGCAACTTGAATACACGCCTTCAAAATGTATCAGATTCCAGCGCCCGAACAATTTTCCTTTCGGCCGGATGATTGGAAGCAAGGGGATAGATGAAACAACATTTCGGGAAAGGCGTTCCCCGGGTTTGAAAACAAAAAGACAAATTAATTTTAACCCTAAAATTTTTTTAAAAATAGCTTATTAAAGCAACTGAAATATCTTTTGATGTTTCAAAAAGTTGTTCAGAAGTCGGAGGAAAAACAGTTTTGATTAGATTAAAACCCCAAAAAGTTTAAAAACACTTTCTTAAACAAATTTTCGAATTATAAGCCATACCAGACCCCTTCAAACCCTTTTAACGCAAACCAAATGTAATTTTCCGTTTCCTGGTACCTTTTAAATTTTTTTTTTTAATAATTTTTTTTTTTTTTTTTTTTTATTCCCAGTCAGTAGTGTCCAATAACAAAGAAGCTTGGTTTTGGTGTGGGAAAAATGAGAAACATACTAAACAAGAGTGTCCAGCGCGTAAAGCGATCTGTAATAGATGTAAAAAAAACCGGGCACTATGCCAAAGTTTGCAAATCGAAACTTCAGAATTTAAACAAGTAGAGGGAAAAAACCATCTGCATTTTTGGGTTATGTTTTGAATGCGATTAACAAAAATGAGAAGTTATTCGATCGATGGACTACCCAGGTTGTAATAAATGATACTTCCATAGATTTTAAGATTGATTCAGGAGCTGAAGTAAAGGTCATTCCGAGAGACACTTATGAGGCAAAACTCAAACATATTAAGTTATTTAAGTCCAAGAAAGTAATCTGCGGTCCTGACGGGGGAAATCTTGACCTTGCTGGTGTTCTCCGTGTGGATCTGAAGAACAAAGATCTAATCTTTAAAGATGAAGTGTATGTTGTTAGTGGCTTACAACATTCTTTACTAAGCTGCACGGCTAGTGAATATTTAAACTTTATTCAGGCGGGAAATTTCCGAATTAAACCCTGTAGATGAATTTCCAAAATTATTCAGTGGTCTCGGAAAAGTAGAAAAGCCTTATAAAATTAAATTAAAAGAAAAGGCAAAACCTTATGCTATATCTGTTCCGCGAAGAGTTCCTCTGGCAAAATTGCAAAAGTTATTAGAACAAATGACCAAAGAGGGTATAATTGAAGCAGTTGATGAACCTACGGAGTGGTGTTCTCCTATGGTAATAGTTCCTAAAAAGTCGGGTGACATTAGAATTTGCGTAGACCTTTCAGTTTTAAATGATAACATAGAAAGAGAATATTTTCCTATGGCTTCAGTCGATTATACGTTGAGTCA
Organism: Octonoba sinensis; assembly: GCA_038502835.1. NCBI lineage: Eukaryota > Metazoa > Arthropoda > Arachnida > Araneae > Uloboridae > Octonoba > Octonoba sinensis. The sequence continues at coordinate 81,082,763 of CM076605.1, read as the reverse complement.
GTTTAGTGAAGCTAAAGTGTTCGGCGTTATTGACGCTAATGCGGGGTTTTGGCAAATTAGCCTTGATGAAGAATCAACAAATTTAACAACTTTCATTTCGCCTTTTGGGAGGTATAAATTTAAAAGGTTACCCTTTGGCATAAAATCTGCACCATAAGTATTCCAGAAAAGAATTAGGGAAACGGTTCCAGATGGTCCAGGAATTGTCGGTCTGATGGAAGAATTTGTGATATTCGGGGCAACGGAAGAAGAACATGATAAACGGTTAAGGGAAGTGTTAAATAAACTCCAAGCTGCAGGTTGGACTCTTAATGTCGAGAAATGCCAATTTAAAGTTAAGGAGGTGAGATTTCTTGGACATGTAATTTCAAGCGAAGGAATTAAACCAGATCCGAAGAAAACAGAAGCTATAGCAAATCTTCCCAGACCTAACTCGGTAAAAGAGTTAAAAACCCGCTCATGCCTAAAAATCTTTTTAAGTAAATTCATCCCTAAAATGGCCGATATAGCAAATCCTCTATATGAATTGTTGAAAAATGATGTTGAATGGATGTGGGGGTCAGCCCAAGAGGTTTCTTTTCAGAAAATTAAAGACGAACTTTGCCAAACTCCCGGGTTATCAATGTTTGATTTAAAAAAAGAGATTTTTTTTTCCTGTGACGCATCATCATATGGTCTCGGGGCAGTTTTATATCACATGGAGAAAAGTTGTATTTCACCACTATTGTTATGCATCTAGAACGTTATCAAATGCAGAGAAACGATATGCACAGATCGAGAAGGAAGCTTTAGCCATAATATGGTCTTGTGACAGATTCAGAGACTATATAGTAGGTAAACAAGTACACATTCAAACGGATCATAAGCCTTTAGTGCCGATATTCATGTCAAAACCTTTAGACATGTTAACTCCTCGTTTACAAAGGATAAAACTCAGGATGATGAGATATGACTTCACAATTTCTTACAAACCAGGCAAAGAGCTGGTAATTGCCGATGCTTTGTCTCGGTGTCCTACATCTGAAAATGAAGATGAAGAATTGTCAGAAGAAATTGCCGCGTATGTCCAAAACATCGATATATTTCCAGCATCTGATGAAAGACTAGCAGAAATATTACAGTTACAAAATGAAGGTCCCGTTTGTAAAACATTGATAAAATACTGCCAAGACGGATGACCACCTAAAAATGAAATTTCGGTTGAGATTCAACGATTTTGGGGACATAGACATTCTCTATCACTGCAAAATCAAATTCCGTTCAAAGACGCAAGAATTGTGATTCCTGAAGAGCTTCAAAAAGAAATTTTAGATAGAATAAATATATATGTTTTAAATATTTTTCAGCCTTTAACCCTTTATGTCCCAAATTATGATATTTTCAGAAAACTTGAGCAATATATTTCTTTTAATGCTTAATTCAACTCTAGAAAGGTGGGAAAAAAAACCCAAATTCACTTTTCAAAAATTATTATTATTAGGTAAAATATTACACGGGACTTCAGAGTCCCGTCGGGACTTAACTTCAATTATTGATGGTACTCGTAAAAACAGTTTTTGTTTTTGTTTACACAAAGAAAAACGTTGCATAGAGTGCACTGAGAATGGGGTCTTGATTCAATTTTTTTAGTTGCACAATTTTCACAGCGACCTCTATTTTTGACGAATATTGGCCAATGGGCACCTTTGTTTTGTTTCCTAATGTCATCAGAAACAGAAAATTTTGCAGTTTTTCGCTTTTGTGGGTGTAGTAATTCGCTCTCCCCACCGTCTGATTTTGGCCTACCTCTTTTCTTTGAAGTAATTTTTGACTTTGTTACCAGACCTTGAGCTACTCTCCGTTTATATTCGAGAAGGGATGTTTTCTCTTGTACTTCACAATAACTAAGATCCAACCTCGAGATAAATCGTAGTACTACGACTCCCGCCTTTAATGTGTTAATATCTTGACGAAAGCAATGTCTTGAAGCTGGTGGTGTAGTCCTGGGGGAAAAAAGGGTGGGGGACCCTTATATACATGAACATCAAAAGTAGGGGTACGCTAATGTAAAAATATAAAGGCAGGGGGACGCGTTCTTCCTTTTCAAGTTGTTCTGAATATTTTAATTGCCTTATTCCATCCGCCATGTTCTGCGTCTACCCTCGACTACACCACTGCTTGAAGTGAGCAAAAAGGTGGGCATTTTGGATTAGTGTGCTAATGGTAGTGTTTAAAAATTCTTTGTGATTTGAAAATTATTCTGTGTTTAAAAGGTTTTCATGCTAAATTAATAATTTAGTTTGTTTGGAAATCACTTTCTTGCTTTTTCGAAAATCTTCGACATATTTTTTAAGTAAAAATTTTCGTAATACGTTCTCCAATTTTTCAGTACTTTTTTCGATACTATGTTCAACATAAAAAAATTTACATAAAAGTAATTTAGAAATTACTTACCGAATTTCTGCTTCTGAGGTTGGGTTCAGGATTGGAGTTAATAGGTATGGTAAGCATGGGTAGCCACTGTCACCCAGCAGATGGTATGGGAAGTTGATGAATTCCGAGCGAGAAACGTTTTAAAGATTGAAGCTGAAAAAGCCTTTTCAATGCCTTCATAAGGTAGTTAATCGAAGTTGCAAAGGAGAATTTTTTTTTTTTTTTTCATTTTTACAATAAAGTAGATGTATTTTTCATTAACTTAAATATTTTTTTTTTTGCAACAACGTGAACATATGCAGCAGCAGTATTATTTCAATTTAAAAATTAATGTAACATAACACCCAACTCGGTTTAAATTGTAAGTTAAATGAACTAAAAAAGAAGTATTAGTTTTAAACTAAGCAGATTGAATTAAAAAGTGTCTAGTCTTATGACTGTTTTACTTCCTTAAATAAATTTTAAATTTTTTTTAATTTCTAAAAACTTTTAATTTCTTTGGAAGGGGCTCCTACCAAAATTCAATTGCTGCAAACTATACCATCTCTGTCTCAAACGTCAGTGAATAAGTGCATTCAACAAGTTAGAGATAGTTCAGCAAACTATGAAGGCCTACTCCCGTCATGTTTCCTTGAAACAAAGTATCGATTTACGCGTAATGTGCGAGTACGCGCAGACATTCCCCCCCCCCCCCCCCCGTTGAAATTATTATTTCGGAAGGGGAGCATCGGTAATTTATACTATTTTTCTGTCCACCAGTGGTGTTAACCTTATTGAAGGAAATTTCCCAACCCTGATTTTCTTAAACTATTAATTATCCGGCATTTTTTTTTTTTTTTCTAATGCACCCTATTCAAGTAACAAATACGAAATGCTTGAATTTAAGTTGGTTTTGAGGATAGATATACTATTCAATGATTTTAAGGAAATATATAATTTTTCATGTAGAATAATTTATTAATGTTGAAAATAAATTTTAAATGTAATACCTCCAAGTAAATGATAATGATTGTTATATTTATTTGGTTTCAGGCATCAAACACGTAGAACATTTGAAGAAAAAAACCCGCAGTCTCATTCATTGAGTGGTTTTTCTTTCTTCCAAGAATTTATCATCTACAAATGCACCATCCACTTTACCTTTAAATTCTTCTTTAACTTCATCTATAAATGCTTAATCTACAAATGTTCTATCTACAAATGAATCATCCTTTGTGTTAGTTATCGACTGAAGCTCCCAATTCAGCTTCATCTCTATCATCATACGTTTTGAAAAACGATGTAATGGATGCAGAAATTATTTGGTCCTTGAAATCATAGATAGTCAATATTCCTGTAACTCATGTGAAGGAAAAAGTAAATTATTTGAAAAATGTTTAAAAGATAGTTCAATACCTAAGGAGTTTTCATGTGGTGCCACAAAGAGTTCTTATGCATGCTGCTTTGGATTGGCCCTATATTTTAAGGCTAATTTGCTTAAAGAAGCCTCAAAATATGTTTTTTCGAAATAAGCCATTTAAAGATAAATTTAAGGCTAATTTGCGAAAAGATAGTCACCAATGACTGCTGTTCAATAGAACATATACAATGGCTAAAAGAACAAATTTTTTATTATTCCTTCTAAACGCCCTAAAAATCAGCAAAATAAAATTAGGAGATGAAAAGCTAAGCTAAAAGCCAAGCGATGGAAGCAACATAGATTTTCCTAATGATATATGCTTAGAAAATCACGAGTGTGAAACTTCTCTCGATGATCATCATCTTAACAATTTTCATATCAGTAATGGAGAACATCAGGTTGAAATGTCTAGTTTAAACGAAAACATGCAACAAATTGTTTTCAATTTGTTTCTGATTTGTACAAAGGATGCAAATTAAATTCATCATGGTTGTCGAGTGCCTACAATAGCTTTGTAAAAGTAAAGCTAGAAAACAAGCGTTGTTTTGAAATGTGTGATTTGCTTTAACACGTTCACGGCGGCGCGTACCGCCGGTGGCCTGCACTAGACTTTTCTCATCGGGCGACGCGTACCACCGGTGGTCCGCACTAGACACTCTCATCGGGCGCCGCCAGATGAAGCGCAGCATGAATTCGAGCGCTGCCTCATAGGCCCAAAAACGGCCCCGGCGTGAACGTGTTAAACATATTCAAGAGACTCAAAAGTACTCAAAAAATAGGATCCTACCTATTGCTCATGGAGTTCGGTGTGACGGTAGAAAAGAATTGGAAAGAATTATTGATCGTTTGCATGGTGAAGTTCACAAAGTAACTGTCAACCTGGATCAAATGGAAAAAATGCGGTTTCGCAATCTGATAAGCATCCATGGGTGAAAACCCTTAATTCTTACAATGCTGAGAAAATAAAACTTCTAATAGAATTTGCAACATCTGTCTATAATGACAGCCGATAGTTGACTCTCTCTCTGCTTATTCCGATCTGTCGCGATCTTTGACAAAAGTTGACACGCATTCACAAATTGCCTCTTACAAGGACCATGGTTTAGAGTATGATTTTGGTCCTTTTAAACCATCAGCAGCAGTATTGCAGTATCGGAATTCAGTCATGTATCGTGAGAAAGTGTCATAGGAGGAATTAAAAAATTCTGATTGTTTTTCCATGCAAGTCGATGGTTCCGTAGATAAATATGGAATAGATAACAAATTTATAACTGCACGATACATTTTAAAAAATAAAGAAATGTAATCTGTCTTTCTAGGAGAAAGAAAATCAGATAAGCGAGGAGGAAAAGGACGCATGGATGCAGTGAATGTTCTATTTGAAAATTGGGGCATTGAGGACGTTGCAAAAGAAAAGTTGACAGGATTGACAAGGAGAAAGTGCCAACACAGGAAAAAACAATGGTCTCTGGTTCCGAATGAAGCAACATTTAGGAAGAGACTTGCTTTGCGTCTCGTGCGTGGCTCACAGGTCCGACCTCGTTATGTCGGACTTGTACCAGCCATAATCCAGGTCAAACATCCATTGATCCTAAGGCATCAACAGGTATTAATTAACCTTCGTGCTTGAGAGCTCGGCTTTGTAAAATAAAGGACTAATTTCTGTCCGTTCCTCCATATTTAGAACTGTTACTATTTTTGTTTCTCTTAATTTTCCTTACATAAAATAATCTTTGTGGATCTATATTTTTGTTTAATGGCAAAAATAAGTAGGATAAACAGATTTTTCAGTAGATTTTTCATCATAGTAGGCAGCATTGCGTTCATGTATGTGAGGTTCTTTTAAAGAAAAGAAAGCTTTGGTCCGTTGGCAGATTTGATTATTTCGCAACGCTCAAGCTTCAGCTCCTCTTGCTCAGTTTCATAACACTTGCAGTAACATCAGCTCTTCAATAAAAACTAGGTTTCTGTGTTAATTACTGTCTGATGACTTTCTGGACGTCTTAGTTCAGTGAGAGATAAACCGCACACTACAGCCTTCTTGCTATTTATTATTTCATATTCTGCATTCATATTTTGTGAATTTCATCGTATTGAAAAGTCTGGGCCGGTACAAATAAATTTGTGGATACGTATTTCATATTTAGTGCAAGTTAATTTGCAATTTGCTCCCAAAAGGAACTTTTTACTGCTTTCTACGTGTAAATATGTTTCAGTGCAATAGTTGTTAATAACGCACCAATATTCTTGACATTTTGTTATCATAAGATTCATATCTATGCTTGTTTTATGACACTGATTCTTATTATATTTATTTTATACAATGATGCAATTGACAATCTTTTCTCTTAACCTTTTAGCTGTCACGTTAGCTGTAGTAGAAATACAGCTCTAAAATATGTCATCGAATACAAATAGCTCTAACAAATTAGGAATTTAACGAACTACAAAGCTCTTTTTTTAATAATACTACAGATGGATTATCACATTCGATAGGTAATAGTGTATGATTTCAAACCATATGATCTTTTATCTATTTTCTTTATCAAATTAACAGGAATTATATGAACCTCAACTCCGGTATTAATTTTATTGGTATTTCACAATTATTTATTACAATATTTTCTCTCCATTCAAAATTTGAAGTATTTTCTTCACTCACAGATTCTAACACAAAAGAATCGGTATTATCTATCGATGCAACAGAGGAATTATATTCTTTTTCACTAACTTTATTTTTGCATGCAAGTAATTTTTTCTACACACTTATTACACCTTTTCCCCCATGCTTGACACTTTCCAAAAACATGTTTTGTTTTGCACCTTGTGTAACATTATTTTTGAAATAATCCTATTCCTTTAATTTACTTTCGTTTTTGGAACTTCTTTTATGCCCTACGTTAGTAATATTTCTCGTAGTTTTGATAACTTCCACTACTTCTGATTTCCTATCAGACCCCTCTTTCATGAATCTTATTTGTATTTCATTCGATTCCTTTCCCCGGCAGTATTCCACTGATTTTTCTAATTTCAAATCTGAATCCATTAGTGGGTGCTCTTTCACGGATTCACTTGAATTCACGGTGGGTTCTCTTCCATTGGAATCCATTATGCCAATTATCAATAAATCTGTTTTTAATCGATTTTCTTGATTTTCAAAAACGCAATCCTTAGCGAGATTTTTCAAATTAGTTACAAAAGAAGCAACTGTTTCATTTGGTTGTTGCACACAGTTAAAAAGTTTGTAGCGTGCAAAGTACGGTATTTTTCTGTGGTTCAAACCGTTATTAAACCGTTCTATATCTGTATCATGCTTCTCAGTATCTGCTGTAGCTAATTTAAAGCTATTAAACATATCAATGCATTAATCTCCTATACAATTCAATAACAAAGCAACTTTTAACTTACCGTATTTACATGTCTTTTCTGACGCTTCCAAAAAAAAAAAAAAAGTTTAAAACGCTGCTTAAACTTTGACCGAATTTCCTTGTAATTTCATACAACTGGAGTTTCTAGATACATTGTAACTGCACCGCTTGCCACCATGTGACATTTCAAGTGAATGCTTTAATTTAAGCATAATTAAAACTTTTGTTTTACATTGTGAACATTATACAAATTAACAAAGCAATGAACAATCAACAGCAAAAACGACACAAGATGTGTGGGAACACGAATATATAGTTATACACAAATATAAATATTTATGTGACAATCATTTCAAAACCATGGCCATTGAGGCCACACATGCCATCAATGCTTATGCAGTCTGCCCCACACATTTTCAAGATTTCTTTCTGAGCCTCATTGATGATTACTAAAGCAAAATCATCCTTCACAAAACTGGTTCAGTTTCTAATATTTTTCCTTGAGGCTTATTAAAATGAACAGATAAATCGCCAGATTCCATTCAACTGCTGATCGCAAATATCGATGCTTATAAAATCATTTAAGGTGACCGACTACGCTACAAACGTCATTTTCGACCTCAAGGTCAAATTTTTTTTCCGGAGAAAGCTTCAGCTCTTCCCAGTTTATGGGAATGTTGTTCCATGCAAACACGGAAAGGAGGATTTTCTGGCTTTTTTTTTATTCTCTTTGCCATTGCATCCGGTGCTTATAATAAAATTAATTTTGACAGCAGTTTAAACGAATTCAGAATGCAACGCCAATTAACTGTACTATAAACACCCCAGAAGAACGGCATATCTGAGAGGATGAACCTAACGTTATTAAATTCTACCAGAGACCTCCTCATTGAATCGGGATTAAGCCCAAAATTTTGGGCCGAAGTTGTGACAACTGCTGCATATCTCCGAAACACATGCCCATCATCTACGATTGAAGGTAAAATTCCAGGAGAAGTGTGGTCGAGGAAGGAAGCAAAAAGAGATCACATAAAGAGTTTTTGGATGTAGAGCTTGGAGTGTCTGTCGTTCGCTCGCATTAAAAAAAAGGCAAACTGGACCCCAAGGCGACTGAATACATCCTTGTGGGGTACCCCAACGGAGTAAAAGTTGTTTTGTATGAAATTTTTCAAAGCATGTAACTCCTTTCATATGCATGCACAGACATTACATTATGAGTACTGTAGAACGCGTATCTCCGTAGTTTGCATTTTGTAGGCAGATGCTTCATATTATTGTATTTAATTTCATCAAGAACGAACGGTTTATTTTTCTTGTTTGGCAACACTATTTTTCTAATAGTGCTTTCTTTTGAGGGGTGAAGCAACAGCGCCCATTGTCATCAACAAACGAATTATTATTTCTCTTCTGAAATCTTTCATTTACATTATTCGATACCATTTTATGCAAAACATATGCATTGACCACAGACATATCCAGAAAATCCTCCTTTCCATGTTTGCATGGAACAACATTCCCATAAACTGGGAAGAGCTGAAGGTTTGTCCGGATGATCTGCAGTTGTGCATCGAAGCTTTATCTGGATTCTACACACAGATTCAGCTCATGAAGCTGTGCTCTAAGAAGTGAGAATATCGGGTACACGAAACTACGTAGATGCTCTCCATCCCGAGACGGGCACCACCCCTCCGGCGTGTCGCGTCATCAGGACGAAGTGGGAGATGGTGGAAGCTGGAACACGCATCTGCTTCATGAGCTGAATCTCTGCGTAGAATCCAGATAAAGCTTCGATGCACAATTGCAGGTGTTCCGGACAAACCTTCAGCTCTTACCAGTTTATGGGAATGTTGCTCCATGCAAAACATGGAAAGGAGGATTTTCTGGCTTTTTTTTATTTTCTTTACAATTGCTCGACAAAGTCAGCTCGATCGGGTCCTTCCCCGATCTGCTCTTTACGTGCAGATTCGTCCCACTTTACACGAACTTAATCAATGTTCTTTGACACCCCTTAGCTTTGCTCCAGGTCAATGTATGACCTAAACAGGAAGTCGGATTCCTTTTTGAAGTCATTCACTTGAGAAAGCTGTACGAAAAAAGAAAAATGAATCGGTACTCTAAAAGAAATGCTGTAAAGAGAAAAAAAAAAAATACGAAAGATCCATGTGTCACGCGATACCCCTTCTTTATGGCCATTTTCAGCCCTTCGCTGACCCACGTTCCCATCGGCGATCTTTCGGCCTCCGTTTGTGTACAGGGGCTCAACACACAACGAGACGCTAGCTTCTCGTTGTGTGTTGAGCGTTTCTTTTCATTTCTGCACTGATGAAGAGGCTGCATTGTAGCTTCGAAATAGCCTTTTGCGTTACTTTTCATTCTGAATTTTCTTTTTTACATTGCTTTAACTTTGTCCTTACAATAATTTATTTACTTAGAAAAATTTATTTATTCAACAATTTTTCCATCAATTCAATTTTCTTTCGTTCAATTTCTAACAGTTCCTGCTGGAATTTGACGTTCTGTTGAAAATTTTTTTCTTCCACTTCTTTCTCAAATTCCAAGAAGGACTCTAGTGCAGATGAAACGGTATTCGTAACCACCTCCTTCAAAGACATCTTCTTCTTCTTTAGAGGTGGCCTATCTGAAATGCATGTTTTAAAAAAATGCATACTATGATTTAAAAAGTCAACTTTTAAATTCAATTATTCATAAACTGTTAAAAAGTTTACTTTGTGCAATATTGGTTACTTTATTTCTGACAAATTAATATAAATTAAATATATTTTTACCAAACAGAATAGAAAATACCTTTACAAAACATTTATTATAATCTACTTATTCCATAATTGAATCAGTTTTTGTTGAAAGGGCATAAGTAACAAGTTACAAATTTTCCAAGAAATAAAAAAACTTCAATACTATTTTTTTTTTCTTCAGAAGCCATGATGCTTGCTAGTTTGTGTTGTTATAGATACAGTTCAAAATGCTTTTTTAGCACAAATCAATAATGTGTCTATTATCAAACGATGCAAATCCATGTTAAACTTTAATTATATATATATATTAACCAAAAGTGATTTAATTATCAATTTCCTCCTTTCATTGTTTTAACTGTATGGTGCCACTACACTCAATTTATAACTTAATTTATGTGTCTGGCCAGACGAAAGTTCGTTGCCATGAGTCTGATTCCGAAACTTTAAAGATTACAAATGAGCAAAGGAAACCTTCTTGCAAAATTTTTCATTGACAAAACATAAGAAAATCCAAAACCAAACTGCTTTTCCATTTCTTCTCTACAATAAGTATCTTCTAATGTCAAGTTGTATACATTGATGAATTACAAAATGTTTTTAATTTTGAGTTTACTTTTAGACAATTTTTTGCCATTGCATATCAGTCACTTCTACAGTCTTGTGTAAGAGTTAAGTTGTGATAGTAATACGAGGGCCGTTCAGAAACTAACCTCCGGTTGATTGAAAAAAATACACAAAGTTAAGTAAAAATATTTTAATATAACATCTTACAACTACATCTTTGCACTATTTTTCGACATAGTCTCCATAACGATTGAGGCACTTATCGTATCTCTTCACAAGCTTTGAAATTCCTTCTGCATAAAAATCACCCGCTTGTGCCTTGAGCCAGCCTGTGACCGCATCTTTGAGCTCTTCGTCGTCATCAAACCGCTGGGACCCGAGCCATTTCTTCATATGCATGAAGAGGTGATAATCGCTTGGCGCCAGATCTGGGCTGTAAGGTGGATGGTTGAAAACGTCCCACTTGAAGGACTCAAGAAGGGCTGTTGTTCTGCGAGCAGAGTGAGGACGGGCGTTATCGTGCAAAAAAACGATACCGGAAGTCAGCATACCACGGCGTTTGTTCTGTATAGCCCGTCGTAATGTTTTTAGTGTTTCACAGTACACGTCTTGATTAATGGTCGTCCCACGTTCCATGAATTCAACCATCAACACCCCTTTGGCATCCCAAAACACCGTTGCCATCAGTTTTCTGGCAGAAAAATCTTGCCGGGCTTTTTTTGGTTTGGTAGGCGAATCTGAATGTGCCCACATCTTTGATTGTTCTTTTGTCTCAGGGTTCACGTACTTAATCCAGGTTTCGTCACCGGTCACGATTCTGTTTAACAATGGTTCTCCTTCGTCCTCATAACGTGACAGAAAGTCTAATGCAGAGGCCATTCTTTGAGTTTTGTGGTGGTCGGTAAGAATTTTGGGCACCCATCGTGCACAGAACTTACGGTAACCCAATCTTGCTGTCACTATCTCGTACAAAAGAGTCTTAGAAATCTGTGGAAAATCAGTAGACAACTCCGCCATTGTGAAACGTCGATTTTCACGAACTTTTGCATCAACTGTCTGAACGAGTTCGTCAGTCACCAATGATGGTCTACCACTCCTCTCTTCATCATGAACGTTTTCTCGTCCACTTTTAAATAAACGTACCCATTCACGGACAACTCCTTCACTCATAACTTTTGGTCCATACACGGCACAAAGCTCACGATGAATAGCTGCTGCAGAGTATCCTTTGGCTGTAAAAAACCTTATAACAGCACGCACCTCACATTTCGCGGGATTTTCTATCGCAGCACACATTTCAAACTGCCACAAAAACTAAACTAGCGCAGGTACGATGTTCACTCGACTACGGCTTGATGCCGACTGACCTGCTGAGCGCGTGAATGCACAGATGGCGCGCTACTTCCCCCACTACCCGCACTGTGAGGTTAGTTTCTGAATGGCCCTCGTATTACATAAAAATGACGTACGTGTAGTTTCTGTAACCCTTTGAGATGCTTCATTCTCTTCTGCAATTTCGGTTACTGTAATATTAAAATGACAAAAAGATAACTTACCATATAAATATAAAATTTGCACAAAAATAAACAATCCATATAATTTTGAATAAATTAAAAATAAATTAAAAGAATACTACTCCATTTTTTTCAAAAAGGGATTCGAAGCAATCCCGAAACATGTCTGCATTTTAATGCTCATTTGTGCTTTTCTTAGCTTTAAATATTTTTTTTTTCAGTTTTACTAGTGCACAAAGTTCATTTATTTTACATTCACATATTGTTGAAACTATTACACAGAAGCAAAAACATTAATGATTAATTTATCACTACACCTTATTTTATTACTGTGAATTTGTAATGCTCTAGCTTTCAATCCTACTGTGCATGAATTTTGAGCAATTCTTCGTTCACCATTCAGAATCCTTTTTTAAATACAGTTGAGTTAGTCAACATAAAATATAGCCACTAAACTTTATTCTTTCTCCAATTAACATTACTGTTTAAAACAATTGTCTACAAAAAATATCAAGACATTAAAAAGCAAAGAGTATACATCATTTTAGAACAAGCCACAAGGCGTATAACATATTCTCTTAAAGTCTTGGTTTTTTAGAATTAGAAATAATGAAGTTAGAAGAAAAGTGAAGGGAATTTCGAAAATAAAGAAAATCCTGAAATATACCAGAAGAAAATTACATTTAAATAAATTTAAAACATGCGGGAAAATAAACTTTCTAGAGGTATTGAAAAGTCCGAGTTGACCATGCATATCTGAAAGTATTTAAAAATAATCTGTGCATTGTATTTTATTTTAAAATAAAAGTTACTTCTCTGGCTGCGTTCTTTGTTCCATAAAATCATCATCCACGTATTCAGGAACAACTTCTGCACCCTCTGGCACTGAAACAAAAATAATTGATACAGACATTTCAGCTGCAATCAATAATGCCAATACTGTAGAGGGTTGGAAAGATAAAATGCTAAAATTTATTTTGCTTCATTAAATGTGTGTATAAAAAGGGGGGAGGGGGGGGTTATGGTACAAGTCGATGTATCAAAATTATATAAAATTTTTCGATTTTTGTACTATAATAAGTGTTTCAGAGTCACAAGGGCTTTTGAACGCAGAATACAGGGTGCTTCAAAAAAATGTATACACACTTTGAACTTCCATAGAAAATTTATTTACCGTTCTACAAAGTTAAATTTTAGGAAAATAGAAAGCTGAAAGTCCAATGTAAATGAAACATAAATAACAAATGTTAATACTGTTCAAATTGGTGACCTGCAGCATCAATACAATTCTGAGTATGAGTCACCACTGATTCTGTACATCGTATCAAAACGTCCAATGAGATTTCTCTACACACTGCTTGAATCTCATTCCAAAGAATGCCTAGGTTACGTGGTTTACGTTTGTACACCTCATCTTTTACTGTGCCCCACAAGAAGAAATCCAGTGGTGTAAGGTCTGGAGAGCGTGCTGGAAACTCGATTGGCCCCCTGCGTCCTATCCACTGGCCCGACAAATTTTGATCCAGGTAAGCTCGTACGTCCCTGTGATAGTGCGGCGGGGCACCATCTTGTTGAAAATAAAAATCATCATTACCGTATAATGCACGAATGGCAGGAAATATGGAATCAGCAAGCATTGTTAGGTAATTAATACCAGTTACAGTGCCTTCAAATCGAAAAGGTCCAATGAGTCCTCTTGAAGACAAACCGCACCACACATTTACACCAGGCAAATTTACAGCTTTTTCAATTGTAATGTGAGGATTTTCTTCACCCCAGTAAACACAATTGTGCCTATTGACAGTTCCATTAAGTTTGAATTGGGCTTCATCCGACCAAATGATGCTACCCATAAATCCCGGTTCACGTATCACCATCTCCTGAATCCATTCACAAAATTGCAACCTTCGATCTGGATCGTCGTCATTTAGCTGTTGCACCAGCCTTAAAATGTAAACACGATACTTGCCTCTCTTCAGAATGCGTAGCACGCTGCTAGCACTTACATCACTTTCACGTGCCCCTTGCCTTGAAGATTTGTTAGGAGAGCGTTGAAACAGTTCCAAGACTGCCGTTGATGACTCATCACTTGTAGCTGTTCGAGGCCGACCTGAATGACCTTTATGCACATCACACACTGTTCCATGAACTTCGAATTTGTCTCGTATGCGTGTAATTGTTAATCTTGAAGGTGGTTCTGTATCATACTCCCTTCTCCACTGTCTTTGAACTTCATTTACATTCTCAAACTTCCAGTACCACTTAATAACCTGCTTACGTTCTTCAAAACTCAAACGTACGTCTCCCCCTGTTGATATTACAAATTCCAACTGATAATAAAACATAGAGGGACGATTATGCTGGCACCTGGCGAAGAAATATAACATTAGCCTTGTAGAGCGGGAAAACTACAATAGTTTAAAGTGTGTATACATTTTTTTAAAGTGTGTATACATTTTTTTGAAGCACCCTGTATGTTTTCAGTTCGCATGGCTAAGCAGCAGTACATAATATTATTAAAACACACAATTTGCAAAATTACAGCCAGAATATATATCAGGGTTACGTAAAGCCTCCTATTTGAGTAAAGAATTATAAGTTCTGAAGTTTGATATTTTTAAGAGCATTTATTTAAAAATTTTTTTGACGGTATGCGTAAAATATAAGAAAAGCACTTCAGTTCTAATGCAGTGCAAAAATAAGCATTTACCCGTCACAAAAAAAGCTTGTGCATGGCCCATGGAATTCCAGGGTTCTACGAAACAGTGTAATACTACTGCTATAGATTCATATTGCTATTCCAATAAGTGGAATATTCTTCATGTCGGCATGAGAATAACGGCTCATTCGAGTGGCAATATGTTCAGATTTTATTGTACAATGTATAGCAAAAGGTATTAAAGTAAATCGGTTTTGACACCAGTCCCAATATGGTGCTGATTGAATATTAGTTTTTATGATTTTTAGAAAAATAAAATTAGGTAGTACATGAAGAATGCATTTTTAAAAGTTTCCTACAGTAATGATTAGAATAAAAGAACAAAGCTAAATAAATTTTAAATGGGTTCATGCGAAAATGTTTTATATTATGTTTCAAATATTTCTAAAATGCAATGGTACATACCTTCGTTCCCATGCGGAAGGTTGCTCTCCAAAATAAAAGTCGGAGAGCAGGCGATTCTGTCTCCCAATATCTCATCAATTTGTTTGAAGTGGGGAGAATTTCACTTTGCTCCCCAACCATCCTTGGCCTTTCTATAATCTTTTTTTAAGGCTTTAATTTTCGTTCGTACTTGCTGGACGGATCGCATCATTCCGCTTTGCTCTAATTTTTGAGCAATTATTTTATACACCTCAACATCTCTGAAAGTACCATCAAATTTAGTTTAAACACTTTCGTCCCCCCATATAAATATGAGGGCCTTCGTTTCTTCTTCCGTCCAGCGACTGCTTGAACTTGGTTTTTCCATGTCAAGGGCTTTAAAAATATCGCGATATTACGACAATGGCTGCTGAAAAATCGTAAACACTGGAACGGACTCACGTGACCGCGCAATGCACTATGGGTAAAATCCGCCAATAATCCCACAATAATGCAGGAGAAAATTTCCCCTGCATTGAAGCCGGTTTCAAGCCGGCTCGAATGCATGAATGCGACATTTTCGGCGGAGCCGGGTTAGCGCCGGGTTGAATCCGGCTTCATAAAAAGGGCTATAGAGCATAAACAGCATAATTAAAATCGCCACTGAATTAGCATTAAAGAAAATATGTAACATTTTTCTGGCACTTTAAAATATTTTGGCACTGTATTAATATTTATGACAATAACAATTTAATTCGGCAACTCAATAAATTTAATTAGGCACACAGAATTGAAAGAGGAATACACTCAGCATTTTATTATACATGGCTTAATGCCATATTTTCTCCAACGGTTTTTTTTTAATTGCACATTGTACTGGCATTATCAATTTCTTTTGGAGCTGGCCAAGCTAGAATTAAATACACAGTTAATAGATATTACGATTCCATGTGAGCATTAAAATTTGAAGCACAGAACATTTCAATGAATATTAATTAACACCAGAGCATGCGCCAGGAAAAGAAAGTCGAATAATGGCGACCGTTAAGATTTGATAGTGCACATTCCTCTAAAACATGTGGCATATCAGATCAGTTAAAATTATCAGGGTAAATAAGCACTTAAAATATTAATAAAGGCTTGATACTCATCCAAAAAGATCTTCGCACCGGCCATTCGATCTGCTTGGAGGGCAAAATTTAGGCGACGAAACAACACGTCAATTTAGTCGAGCCATTGCATTTCGAAGTGACGCTTCAACGAGTTTCGAAAATCGAGAGAGAAAAGTTTTTAGCCAATCAGATTCATCGGCAGATTGGTTAGGTTTGCTTTTCAATCGTAACCAATTGGAACATCGTAACTGCCGGCCAGAAGTGCTCCCTGTTGCGAGACTAGCTTTTAGGAATGTGGTCTTAAGAACACATTGAAGGGTCTGGAATTTTCTTTAAAACTGTTCATTCTCTAGGCCAGGGGTCTCCAAACTACGGCCCGAGGGCCACATCCGGCCCGCGGACAGATTTTGTCCGGCCCGCGGAGAGCTAGCATACTTGAAAGAAAACTCCTTCTAGAGAACATATTTATTTTTTATAGCAAATTAAATTAAGTTTACTGAAGTAATCTATTTTTATGTTGAATAATTATTAATATGACATCTACATTGATATGGTCATGGGCTAACTACTCATAACATTGTTGTAGGTTATTATTTACTAACTAACAAATTATTGAAATGAATCCAACTAACATTTTATACATTTTAAATGAAAAGATAACTTATAACAAGCATAACGACATACGAAATACTAATGAGATTTATGTAATTGAGATTTTCCACTGACAATAGTTTGTAGTTGTGGACTAATTTTACTTGTACCAAATATTAAAAGAGATTTAAGATGCTCATCAGTTAATTTAGATCTGTAAACATTTTTTGTGTACTTCATTTTGGAAAAGGTCTTCTCACACAAATAAGTAGTACCAAAAACAGAAAACAGCCCACGAGCAAATTTATGCAAATTATCAAATTGTGTCAGTGGAAGACACTTATAAAATTCCAACAAAGATAAGTTTTGATATTTGTTCTTAATTATATCACTGCACTGTAGATCAATCATTTCCATTTGAAGTTCCGGGGCTAGGGTTTCAATGTCAGTATCAAAAGGATTCTGAAAAATCTTAATTTGATTCGCAATGGCATCAAAGTCCGAGAAACGAGTATCAAAATTTTTTTTTCAAAGCACTCAAAGTTTCGATTGCAAAATCGATAGGAAACTCGGTCTCAGTGGTGTGGCTAAATATTTCACATGTTTTAAAATGTGAAAAACATTTACTTCGTAGTTGTGATTGAAACAGTATCAATTTCTTCCGGAATGATTTGATATTATTGTATAAATCAGGAAGATGCTGGTTTTCTCCTTGCAATCTCAAATTCAGTTCGTTCACATGTTTTGTCAAATCAACATAGAATGCTAACTTCCACAGCCATGCGTTGTTTTGCAATTCAGTAAGAGGGCGATGCTTTTCATTCAAAAAAAATTCGATCACTGCTCGAAGTTCAAAAAAGCGCTGAAGGACTTTCCCACAACTAAGCCAACGTACGGCAGTATGATAACGTAAGTCATTTTCTCCAATCTCTTTAATAAATTGTACGAATTGTCGGTGATTCAGCCCAAAAGATCTGATAAAATTAACAGTTGATATGACTGGTTTCAGAACTTCAGACATATCCAAACATTTTCCGCACAAAGACTGTTGATGAATGATACAATGTAAGACTATTGGTTTTGAACCACCGTCATTTTCTACAGCCTTTGACACAAGAGCGACCACTCCTTTATCTTTCCCACTCATGTTTTTGCCTCCATCAGTTGTAATACATTTCAAGTTTTTCCATCGAAGGTTCTTTTGCTTAATGGCCATTTCAACTCCTTTAAAAATATCTGAACCAGTAGTTGTGCCATGAATACTATACATATCAAGAAGTTCTTCATGCACTTCATAGCTTTTATCTACTCCTCGAATATAAATCAACACCTGAGCAGTATCTGACACATCCGTTGACTCATCCAAGGCCAAAGAAAACCACTCAACATGTCCATTTTTGTTGAACAGTTGAGAGGATATATTTTCAGCGATGTCTTCTACCCTTCGAGCCACAGTGTTTGCTGACATACTGACAGTTTTTAATAAATTTACCTTTTCAGGGCACATTTCTTCGGCTACTGCGATTATGCATTCTTTGACCATTTCTCCATCGGTGAATGGTTTTCCACGTTTTGCAATTTCAAGAGCCACACGAAAGCTGGCACGAGTTGCAGCCTCTTGTTCAGTTTTGAGTTTTGTAAATAAAGATTTCTGCGATTTCAATCCGCGCTTCATAGCTTCGAATTTTTCTGTCCGCAAACTTCCTGTATATTTTGAGTAATTTTGAAAATGTTTTGCTTCATAATGACGTTTAATGTTATATTCTTTGAGAACGGCTATGCTTTCATTGCAAATCAAACATAGCGCCTTGTTACTGGACTCAATTACGAAATACTGAATGTTCCACTGATCTTTGAATTTTCTGCATTCACTATCAATTTTTCGCTTCTTTTCCATTCTACTAACTCACACACAAAAGCAACAATTCAAATAAAAATATTGTTACAAAGATGTCTTAAACTTAAACACGCACAAACACGTTTTAAGGAGGTACGCACTATTTTATTTCACAGCAGTGTCATAGGAACTGACTTGTGGTTGCGCCACTAGCCTTCTTATATATTTCACTTACTGCCATCTAGAAGTGAGTGGAAGACACCAGAACTTTATCGAACCAACGAGATTATTCTGTAAGTGCTATTAGCGCCATCTGTTAGGGATAGAAGGTACTACCTATTTCTGCTTGTGTCCACCAGATGTCCTGTCACGTTACTCCTCATGGCTCGCTCGTACTCTACGACTAATCTAGAAATTACAGATAATGACAGGAAAATTAATAATATGCAGTGTTGCCGTTTTGCGGACTTTAGTTCGATTTGCAGCCTTTTTTAAACGTGGCGTACTTTTTCGGACTTTTCTTTTCATGTAAAAAAATACTCATTCGTTACTTGAGTACTCGTTAGGAACCGAAGTAACGATTACTGAAGAAAAAAGTAATCAATGATTACTTGTGTATTTCATTACTTTTGTAATCAATGATTACTATGGCGATACGATGCGGGTACCCCATTATAACGGATACCCATACGATACAGAAAATACATCAGCTTCCCCGTCGCTAATGGCATCTGGCAAAAAAGTAATCATATTTTACACCACTAGTGGACTGATTCAACTTTTTACCACCGGCAACAATTAATGATAATATGGTTTTGGCCCTTGGAATTTACTGGAGTAATCAATATGGCCCTAAGGCTGGAAAGTTTGGAGACCCCTGCTCTAGGCCAATGTTAGGGGGCCGTCACCTATAAGGATAAGTGACGGTTTTTCGTGCAAAAAAAGTTCAATAGTGATTCACCATTGCCGTTGGAATAGTGGCTGTATATAAGATTAACTTTGTAATTGAATGCAAATGCAGACAAAGGACACTTTCTAATTCAATGTGAGGTTCACACTCTCACAGTAAGGAATGTTTTTGATATACTATCAAAAAGTACACGCACTTACCGCCATATTCACCGTCAACCTAACTCCACGCGTGAAACCACGAGATCCGTTAACTCGGAGTTGGGGCTTTAGCGCTGCGAAGTTAAAAATCGGTATTCACGGAGGAAAATCAACCTGGGGTTTTCCAACCACGAAGTTAGTCAACTCGACGCCATGTGGGAACGTACGGAGGCCCGTTATTGGTCAAAACTATCACATGATTTTCTTCATGCTTTTTCGCCGCGCAGTGTACATTTCGTTTCCCGTTTTTTAAAATTCCCGTTCTCTGCGATATAGCGATAAATAAAACACGAGTGGTTTTTAGCCCGTTTGAGAAGGTATTACTTCTAGCACTCGTGGAAAAAATTTTAAAATATTGAAAAGTAAAGAATCCAATAAAATTTTTCTCGGAAAATGAAAATATAGATATATTTAACGAATAGGAAATTATAACTAATTTTAGCATTGTAATATATCTCTTTCTGACATTAGAAATGTACCATTCACAAACGATATATATATAATATAGAAATGTATCATTATGAACCAAGCAGTAGTGTATTATTGTATCTTTTAAATTTTTATTTGAATATTCTTTCATTAAATCAAGGCTGTAACCAGGGATGCCCACGAACCCCCCCCCCCCCCCGAAAATTTTCGCAATGTAGCATATATTCCTCCCTGAAACTTTCTTCAACATTACTGTTTCAAAGCCTCCCCCCCCCCCCCAAAAAAAAAAAAAAAAAAAAAAAATCTGGCTATGGCCTTGCATTAAATTCATGAGAGTATTTAAAAAATGCGTTTGATTTCAATTATAACTATTGTAAATACTTTATTCTTACAATCACTTCGCATTGGCAAAGTACAGTAAAAATTTGGTTTAAGTCTTACAACTGCATGAAACGGCAATTCAAAATTATGTGATTTGGGATTAACAAGAACCCTTTTTCTAATGCAAATATGAATTCATTAATACAAATACATATGGCGAATATTTTGACTTTTTCAAAAACCTTGCAGTTTACCTTTAAACACAAAACTGCCATTAGCATTATGGATTCATTTCATATGTCTTTTTTTTTTTTTTTAAAGAAGCTTTTCACATATTCAAAACCTTTGTTAAATTAAAAAAGAAAAAGAAAAGAATATACAAGCAAATGTAAATTGGTCAATGACATAAAACACATGGTAAAGGTCAACAAGTTTATTTTATTCGACATACATAAATCAAAATATTCCACATGAACTTCGCAGGCCCAGAAGTAACCTTGGCAAAAAAAATCAGGACGCATGTTAAATGTTCAGTATATACATGTACACTTTAAATTAGAATAAAATTATATCAAAAAGCAACAAAGAGAGAGAAAAATAAATAATTAAATAAAAATACTAAAGATATATTACCCCCCATTGTTTGGTATTTCTGTTCAATTAGGAATCATGATAAAGTTTCAAAATCTTTAATGAAGTAATAGCTCCCGAGAGAAAAACATTATCGGAAACACACAAAAGTGACAAAGAAATCATTGAACAATACTAGTTAATAAAATTAAAACAACTCTAAAGTTGTATTTTTTGTAAGGCCTCTTCAGAAATTCAAGATCGTGTAAAGCGAAGAAAGCTCTAAAATCTCAACATATTCCAATTTTCGCAACATCCAGTCCGCCATTGCTAATGTTTATATGTACTGCGCATGCGCTCAAACCTTAACTTTGCTCTGGAGCTTGGTTGAGTTACTCGACCTGGCATGGTTTCGGGAACCTGTTTGCGCGTAGTCAAAGTTGATGGTGAATAGGAAATCCGCGGTAACTTCAGGTTGGAGACCGGTTTCGCGTCAAACCATGAGGTTAGAGTTGACGGTGAATACGGCGGTTAATATAATTTATCAAAACTTTTGTCTCCTCGGTTTGGCTGAAGGGAATTATCGTGGATGTGCGGATAGCTCAATATCCATGAAAAACGTTTTACAGGCATTTCTTAAAAAATGTATGCATCGTGTAAATCTTCAAAAGTAGACCAATATTCTCTATAATTGGGTAGTTTCTTTATTCCCATCAACAAACTTGTAGCAATAAATTAAAAAAGTTGGTCTATTGTGAGTGGAAAAAACCGCTTTGTGTGGCATAAAAGTTAGTTTGAAAAGTGTGCTCTATCAATACTAGAGTGTATATCTCCAGGAAAAGTGAAAGGGAAGATTTGTCTTACACAGAAAATTTTCGCAGATAGTCCTGATTTTCGAGAAAATTTAGACAAACCCTACCCTCTCTGGCCTTACCTTTCCTGATCCAAATTACATCAGATGGCATAAAAGGACCGAGTACATTAGTTTTACTAATATGTATCGATTAGATTCACTTCAGTGTCTGATGCGTCATCAAAATTCATAGGCGGAGGCACATATTCTTCATCGGAAGAACCTCTTTCGAAGGCTGCAGAATCGTTATCAGAAGGAAGCTCGGCAAACAGTGAGAAAGCCTCTTCTGTACTCAAAGATTTTTTTTCTCCATTATTGCAAACAAAACGCTATTTCTCTACTATAAAAAATAATTTTATTCTTAAAAATAAATTGAACCAGCCGTTAACCATAATTTTCATCAACTTTTATTAATCCCATATGATTCCAGCAGTTTTTAAGTCTCCTCACTTACGCAGTCCCACACTTTTTTTGCAAAGTAAATTGCATCTTTTAATGCTACTTCACATTTACGGTTCTCATTTATGTCCTCTAGCTTTTTTTTAACCAAAAACCGTCTGTAATGGGTCATAAACGATTTGTTGATGCCACCATCTATTGGTTGCAAAATTTCTGTAGCATTTGGTGGCAAACATTCTACTCTCACGTCGGATAATTTTTTTAACTTGTGCCAAGGAGCATTGTATTGTACCACTAGTAGTTTTTGAATTTTCATTGCGTTGTTAAAAACGTCCAATCATTGAATTCAACTTCCGTCATCCATGCTTTCTTGCTAAAACGGTATTTAACGTAAGGTTCGAGACGAATTTTTTTGAAACAGTAAGGTTTTCTTGTTTTGTTGTTCTTCTAAAATTCTTTTGTCACTTCCATCAGCATTTGTACAGCGAAATGTTGTAATTCTGACTTTCCAACTTTATTTGAAATTGTTTTAAAGGACATCATAGAGTAGAATAATCCTGATTCGTTCATGTTATACACGGCTCTCAAATCATATACCAAAAATATTTCTGCTAGTTTCATTTTTCCAGCATTAACTTTCTCAGCATCAGCGGTTGTAGTTTCACCATGCCGATTATGCAAACTAAGGCCATGCTTCTTTTTAAAACGATTGAGTCATCCTTCACTGTAAGAAAAGTTTTCAATGTCCAGCTTTTTACAGAAAATTTTTGCATGCTCCTTATTTACTTCATCAGTAACAGCCCCGTGATTTTCCTTAAGCTGTGTAATCCACATAAACAAGGCGTTTTCGAGGTTGTTATGCTTTCCTGTTTTTATTTTCTCAACACTATGTAAGGATTTTTCCCCATCCCTAGCCATTTTTGTTTTTCTTTCAGTATGTCTCCAACAGTTTGTCGACTAACTCTTTTCTCTAGAAATTTGGAAAAATGATCTGCAATAAATTGCTGACTTGTGGATCGGTTTTTATTTTTAAATTTGGAAACCAGAATTTTTTCATGCACGCTTAAGATTGCTTTGACATCTTTGCAAGAAGAAGCAACAGAACAAGATGTTGTAAGCTTGTGAAACAAACTGCTGGCCTCTGAAGAAGCCTTCTTATACCCTTTGATCAG
Organism: Octonoba sinensis; assembly: GCA_038502835.1. NCBI lineage: Eukaryota > Metazoa > Arthropoda > Arachnida > Araneae > Uloboridae > Octonoba > Octonoba sinensis. The sequence continues at coordinate 81,059,277 of CM076605.1, read as the reverse complement.
TTTTACAGATCAAACCTCGGTTTTTTTTACTTGATCAAAAAAGCGCTCGCATTCTGCATTACTGTGCGGAATGCATAAAATCCCCAACATTACATTTGCTAGATTCTGGAAACAGTTCGCCCAATTCATTTTTTATTTCTGCAATCATGGCCCATTTTGAATCTATCCTTTCTTCACTTTTTACTTTTTCAGAGATTTCTGTTATCTTAAGATTGCAAAATTTAGTTTGCAATTTTTCAATTTCATCATTAAAATTGCCGCTTTTTAAGAACACAAGAAATTTATCCACAAAATACTTGATACTTGAAAATGAACTATTTTCGATATTGTTCAAATCGCATACTGCAGCATGAATTAATATTTCATCCTTAAATGGGAATTTATGTATCACGTAGTCACACACTTTCATATAAAACTACCTCACTGTAAATAAAAATTAATTTTTTTTCTTCCAATACCAACTTTTCAACAATAGTTCTTATTTCCTCACCAATGATTAAATCGGCATCATCCAGTTGATTACATTGGCTATGATAATCAAGAGCTAAAATATCGCTATTTTGTTTTATGACACTGGTTTTTGTAAATTTTACCAAAATCTGCTTAAACAATTCAATAAGCAGTGCTCGTAGCTTGTAAATTTGGGGACTTTGCGATTGTAAAAGTGTGTTGAACGTGTTAAGCAAAGGATTAACCACTTAAGTCTCTTTTTTCTGACATATTGTGTCAAAAAACAAGCATATTTTTAAAAAACAATTTTACTTTAAAATCGATTTTATAAACTCAAATCAACAGTCAAAACTATTATACGTGTTGAATTTATGAAATTATTATAATTTTTATTTACAATGAAAAAATTGCATTTTTACTTAAAGTTGGCTTTTTTCCGGTGAATTAAGCAAACTGGGAAAAACACTTTACAAAAATGGATGTTAAAAAAAGAGAATTCATCATTATACTTACATCTAATATCTTTTAAAATTCAGCTTTTGTATGATAAATTTTAAAACACGGTGACAAGCATAGACCAACATCACAGTCGGGACAAAAATATCTAGTTTCTTTTCTCACTCTTTTTCCGAAATCGTTTCTTTTAGAGCAACACACAAAGCACTGCCTTGTCGGTCTCAATTTTTTGTCGCTGGGACCAATCACTTCTAAAAAATGTCTTTCAGTCAATCGTAAGGGATTGGGCAAAATTCCTGGTCGTCCTTTTTTTTCATTTACAGTCCCGTGTCTTTCAATCAGGCAATCTATTATATCAAGTCTGAAATTCAAATGCGAGTATTTTCCTCCATGCTTCTGGTATAAAACAAATGCATTCCACAGCGATACATCTAAAAGGTGGAAGAATATTTTTTTGTAATATTTCTTTCCTCTTTTCTTTGTGACTGGATAATTGGTGAGATGCTGATCCATTCTATCTACACCTCCCATGGTATTATTATATTCCATCACTACCTTTGGTTTCTTTCTGACTTCATTCTTGTAAGATGGCGCTTCAATCATTATAGGGTTGTGTATTGTGGATAATAGAGATACAGCTTTCTTATCCATCCATTTGATTAGACAGACTTTTCCTCTTTGGTATGCACAGATTTCGCCTAATTTTAATTTTTTCTTCTGTAATTCTTTTGGGACGTCTTTTCTGGTAAGTTTGAGGGTTCCATATATATCTGTTTGACGGTTGATAAGGATATCTGCAAGTTCTGGTGATGTGTAATAGTTATCTGTCGTTAGGCAGTATCCTTTATTCAATAGTGGCTGCATAAGAGTCATCACTACTTGAGAGGACTTGCACAAATGCTGGTAATTATCATCAAAAAGTGTATCTTTCCCAGTGTATATAATAAGTTGATACACATAACCTGACTTCGATTCACATAAAACAAAACTTTTTATGCCGAATCGTGATCTCTTTAGAGGTATATACTGTTTCCAGTGTAATCTTCCCTTGTACAGCATCAAACTCTCATCGATTGTAACATCTCTTTCAGGTGTGATAGTTTCTCTGTAACGAGTATTCAAATGCTTGATGATCGGCCACAATTTCTGCAGTTTTGGACACTCATGTGTTTTAGCATCAAATTTGGTATCATCAGAAAAATGTAAATACCAGTGAATAAGATGAAAGCGTCGATAAGACATAATTTTTGTAAGAAATGGAGTGAGTTGATGTTGAATGTCTCTTACTCCAGTATTGCTCAACATCCGGCTTTTTCACAATTCCTTGCAAAATATTCAAAGCAAGAAACACTTGAATTTCGTTCTTCGTTGTTGGTTCCCATTTTTTTGCTCTGCTTTTCCTTCGCAGATTACTATTCCGAATGGTCCGATCTGCATATTTATTGGTTTCAGAAACTATAATTTCAAGAAGATTATCATCAAAGAAAATATCAAGAAATTGTAGAGTTCCATTACTTAGATCAATATTCAAATGAACAGCTGGATTTGCTGTGAAAGGAAATCGCGGTGGAGGTGAAGGAGGATTAGTAATATCTAGTTCACAAAAGTTTCGAACTTGAGTTAGGTCATCCGAACTTACCGTTTCCTCATCACTAGAAAAGTCCGAAAAAGAACTTTCATAACTTCCAGAATCATTTAGAGAAATTTCAGATTCACTGTCTGATCCACTATAAGAGTTATCATCTGTTATGAGCTGTTCATTATCACTCATTCTTCTTTATTTCAGCGTCAAAAGAAACAGAATTTGCAGCAAGCTGTACGATAAACAGATTGATTGAAAACAAAATTCGCAACTTTCCCGCGTAAAAGAAAAACAGTAAAAAATAAACTAGAAACCAGATTTGCAATCAGATCTTTACTGGACTACTAGAGCCATCTGTTAGAAGCATTGCAAACTAATCAAGCAAAAATATCGGGAGAATCAGAGGATTAGAGCAGAAAAATACGTCGCCCGAGCGGCGTTCGGGCAAAACAGGAAAGTCCCACTGCCAAGCGCACGAGCGGCGTTCGGGCAAAACTGGGAAGTGGTTAACGTATAGTACAAATAAACAATATGACTTATTAACACCACATGTTAGTAAATAAAATAGCCTTTCCTCACGTGACAATTGATTTTTTTTTTCAAGGATTTTTTAAAATCCATTGCACATTTGCCTTTTTTTTTTTTTTTGGAGGAAGTGTTGAACATCTATGCTGGCAGAATCAGCACCATAAATAAGCTTTCGCTTCAGACTCTTGGTTGAGGTTGCATTACTATTTTTTGCAGATTTCTCTCTTTGATCTGTATATATATTTTTTTGGAATTGCATACGATTTCAAGTTTGCTGGCCTTTTATTGGCAGCTTCAATTTGCGACTTAAAAAAGTCACAAGTGGTTCCCATTGAAAAACAAGTCTTCTCAAGCACTTGGTTGTTGACAACAAACGAGTAGCAACCTGTTTTAATATTTTTCGGGTATCAGTATTATAAAACTCCTGAAATACCTGTAACTTTTCTCTTCTCTTGAACTTCTTGTCCAGGTAGTAATAAATGTCCACTAACTGTTCATCAATGTGCAATGGATCACAAGTAGCTCCCTTTTCAGCAGCCAAATTCAATAAGTGGCATACACAGCCAACCACTATCAAATCACCATATTTCTGCTACAGAAAAGCAGCAACCCCAACAGCAGCATTATCTGCTGAAAATGACACCCAATTTGTAATGGGTATGCCGTATTCTTCAAACTTTTGCAACATTAAATTTGCAATGTTCTGTCCTGTGCAGTCTCCTTTCAGAACAGGCATTGACAGTAGCCAGTTTGCTATTTTCTTTTCTTTGGCATCAAAATTTGTCAGAACCATGGGAAAAATTTTAGCATTCGAGTCATTAGTTCCATCTGTTGATAATGAAAAAGGTTGCATATTTAAAGAGTCTATTAATGTTTTCCGACTTTCGGCGGCGAATACGGATTTTTTTGCACCATTCCACGTGTAGTATTCCTTTCGAATCCCTTTTCTGCAGCCATTCCCACCGCCACTAATTTTTACACCAACAGCATTCAGTTATTATGGGAATGGGGCTTTGCTTTCTTCGTCTGTTTCTGAGGGAAATTAGTTTTTTCTGCCCTCCCTTTTCCATAATCATGTTAAGCAGTATATGTTTTTTATTTTTTTTTTGGTGGCGGCCCACTACTGGATTCCCACTGTCCCAGCAGATAAAAAAAAGGGGCCTTCTTAAGGCCAATTTATAACTATACATAGGGCCACTTTACATACTAATACATAGTAAAAAAATTAGTTATAGGTTAAAACTGTAAGTCAGAAAAATGTTTTGACCAAAAAAGTTGAGTTTTTTAAAAAATCTCTTTTAGGAGGGCGGTTTATACAAAGATAAACCAGAAAACCACACGTTGTGCGCACTATAATATTATAAAAACATAAGCTAATTACAACTGAACTTTGACCATATTTTCTTTGGCAATTTTTAAAAAGCTAATAATTAATTTGGTTCCAGAATACAAGATGTCTCGCAATTATCAGCGAACTTCATCTAGAAATAGCTGGGACGAGCAGAGCATGGCAGAGGCTGTTCGAGAAGTTTTAGAATGGAGGATGCATTTTCTGAAAGCTGCCCATTCATTTAATGTCCCCAAATCTACGCTGGAGAGAAAAGTGAACAAAGCTCGCTTAAATGCTTTGACACCAGAAGTGGCTGCTGTAAAAAGGCTGGGCAGGTTTAAAACGTCTTTACTGCAGATCAGGAAAAAGAACTAGCTCAATAATTAGAAGAAAGGCTCTTTGGAATTACCCTAACCGAATTGAGAATCCTAGCTTTTGAGTTAGCAGCAATTAACAATATTCAGCACTGTTTTAACACCGTTAAAAAATGGCGGGTAAGCACTGGTTGTACAATTTTGTTAGAAGAAATAAAACCCTTAGTCTGAGAAACTCTGAAGCTAACATCCTTCCTTCACGACTTCAACGAAACCTTTCCAGACCTCTATAGACGCCAGTTTTCAATGAGAATAATCGGTTCCGCTTTCACTCTGTTCTTGGGGTTAGCAGCCGTCGTCGGAAATTTCGCCGTTGTCGCCGCCTCATATTGTTACAGAACTTCGAAGCCAAGCAAGTACACTGCTGCTTATATATTTGTCAATGACTGATACAATAACAGGTCTTTTTGTTATTATTCCCACCGCTGTATCGGTTGCACTCGACTACTGGCCATTTGGCAACACCTTCTGCAAGCTGCAGAACGGTTTATTTTACTCCTGTACATGTTCTACTTGAGCGTCGGACTTCCACCTGGAAGGTCGAGCGTTCGATACCCGCTGAAGACCACCCACGCTCACTTGGGGATACGTGCATGCAAAATCAGTGCACCCCACTACCTCGCCCCGTGCGAAAGCAATCCTAAGGCCTCGGCTAACAAGTAGGGGTCTGGTAGAGAAAAGTTATGTGGATGGGGCATGCACGTTTGATTGGAACATTCCCGAAGCATCAATTTTTACGTCAGCTTGGACCTTGGTCTGTACATCCCCGCCTTGTGTATATTCCTCTGCAATGGATGGATCATTGTAGCAGCCAAGAGGAAAAAAACAGTAAAGCTGTTTGTACGGAGAACGGGAAATTTAGCACCTGTTTCAGGCGATTCAGGCATGAATAAGATTATTACAAGTGTTGTTCTTGTTGTAATATATTGTGTTAACCTTGCACTCATTACTATCGCATAGAGCCTCAAATTTAGCATGGAGGACTTCACTACCTCTCCTCAGTTAGATTACTTCTTAGCTCTGATAGTTTATGTACCATCTGTTGCAAGTCCCTTTATTTATGGTATTTTCAGGAAAGATTACAGAACGGCATACAAGAGGATGGTTCAAAAATCTTCAAACTAGTTGCATCGATGGAATTGAACTGGCAAGAAATATTTTTATGTTATACCATGTCGATGTCATTTACACTGATAGTTAACGATCAATTTGCACTTGGTCAACTTACACAGGTTTCATTGTATACACTTGCGGTGCAGCACTTTAGTGGTCAACTTATAGAGGGTGGATATTTTTTTCTTTTGCCATTTCTTGCCCTATGCATTTATTCAGCTATAACTAATTAAAATACAGCTTCATGTAATGACATTCCTTTAAAATAGTGATTAGCTTCTTTCCCCACAATTATCTAAAATATCATTTAGGAAATAATGTATCCTATATAACTTCAAAAGTAAAGTACTTAGTTAAAATTAAGATAAAGATCATATTAATTATGTCAGTTACTTATATGATGCTAAAGATTTACTAAAAAATATATTTTTCAAAATGGTTATATCAGATCAAAGGAAAAAGAAGAAAATTATTTAAAGAATAAATGAGTACTCATAGTAGTTTTCCCATTTGGTTAACTAACAAAGAGGTTTATTTAGTTTTTTTAATCTTTCCAAAAATAGATAAACAAATAAATAGAGTAATATTTAGGTGGTCAACTTACAAACGTTTTTTATAATACTCCCACCCAAATTTGGCGCACATAAGTGGTCAATATAGCTAGGTGGTCAACTTAGGCGGTCAAGTTACAAAGGTATCCCTGCATTATTATATAGGGCTAATTCCGTTCTTGACAAAAGTGGTCAACTTGGACAGGTGGCCAACTTACAAAGGCGGTCAACTTAACAGATTTTACTGTATGATTTTCTTGTGTTTTATAATTAATAAAGTGATGCTTCAGGGATTTTAAAATAAAATTTAAATTTATGTTTTTGATTGACTAAACACAATGGCAATATTAACAATTAGTTAATGCACTGGATGACTCTTTTACAGATGTAGACTGCACCTTTTGAGGGTTTGCTTAGTCCGCAGCTTGTATCATTTGCAGGCGTATAACTTTTTACAGCGGTCAATTGTTAAAGTCAGGAGTTTGAAAACGAGGCTTCGGTACATACAGATCAAGTTACTTGCTTATATTTTCGGACCACAAAACCTGCTATATAACCTACAACGTCAGTCACATAGGGATTCAAGGTTTCCAAGCAGGGTGCATCAGAAAAATCCCTTGTAACAACATTTATGTAATCAACATCCCTTTCAGCCGCAGCTCTTCATTGGCCAGTGCTTAAAATTCTTACATCTTCTAATGGAAGTGAGTTCACTTCGAAACGCTTATCTGACTGTGTATCAGCAAACGTATGTATGCATATCTGGAAAGCTGATGGATTGATATTTAATCCTCCTCGTAATATTAATGCACTAAAGACATTTCCAGATGATCTTGACTCATATTTTAGGACAACACGGAGTCCAGGAGAGACTCTTTCGATTTTACAAAAGCATCGAAAACGTGCACTAAACTTCTTATGCAAATTATGAGCCCAAGAAAAACGGGATTTCTTAGGCTTGCAATCATTAAGGTCCCATTTCACAGTTTCAGCCGTTTCAGATAATTTTCAGCATAAACAGCAAAATCTTTTAGGAACATTTCATTTGATGCTTGAAAAGCGGATTTATATCGCTTTCCAAATTTGCTTCTGCTGTTCAGAAAGTCAAAAATATCATTCATAATTGAAATAAATCTGGAAGTCGCTTTGGAATCTTTAAATTGCGGTAGTTGCCGAATTTCGCTTAAATAATACAGATCAACTGCTACGCTGTTGCTCAAAGTTTGGGTGGCAAGTTTTACTTTCATTATTTGGTCTTTAAATTCTATATGCTGCCTTCTTATTTTCGTACCTGCGTGCAATCCTTACTGCTCTTGAAAGTCTACCAAGGCTTTTATGTGAGACCAAGAAATGTTGTTATTCTCATCATCGTAGAGTACGGCCGTCGCAAAAGCATTTTGGACGAGTTTAACCATATGGCATGCATCCAGAAAGATGAGAACTCTTTCGTGCATGTGCTAAACGTCTCATGCGAGTTATGAGCCCAAAAAAATCCAGGGATTCCTTGGGCTTGCAAATCATTAAAGTCCCCCTATGTAACAGTTCCACGTGTTTTTTCGTTCCGAGAGGTTCTCGTGTTCTACGTTTCGCTGGGAACGAGTTATCCTCTCTGAACATGTTTTTTTTTATAAATTCTATTTATTTATTTATTTATTTATTTTTTTTGCGTTCAGAGAGGTTCTCGTGTTTTTCGTTTAGCTTTAAAACTGCGTAACTAGCAAGGGGTATACATAATATATAAACTTATGAATGACTAGGAAGGGATTGAATTTAAGTATCAAAAATTATAATTAAAGTAAGATGTTTCATTTGTGATGCTCCACTTCCAGCTCGTGCATAGTGCGTCACACAGGCTATCACGCAAAGATTTTAAACTCCTGGGTCACGGGGAAACCCACAAACTCAAAAAAGTACACTGGAAAATCCAAGAAAAAATTTCAAGTTGGAATCATACGGGCATTTGTTCCACGAGAATTTAGCCGAAAGCCAAGGAGTTTTAAAGAGCTAAACAGATGGAGAGCAATGGAATTTAGGCTATTTCTGTTATACATTGGCCCAATAGCATTCAAGTCTCAAATCGCACAACAAGTTTATAACAATTTTATGCTTCACCTTACCGCAATTTTTATTTTAATACAGAAAACAAGTTTTTCAAGCCAATATTACAATAATATTCCAAATCTATTATTCAATTTCGCTAAACATTCAATACAAATTTATGGGAAAACGTTTGCGTCTCTCTCTAATGCACATTGTCAATGATGCAAAAAAATACGACCCTCTGGATAGTTTCAGCAGCTTTCCATTTGAAAACTTCTTGGGAAAATTGAACGGTATGCTTCAGGGCTCCAAAAAACCATAACAGCAGATTGTGCGCGGTTTTTCTGAATTAGAGTCTCTAACTCCACTTAAAAAAAACTAGTCTTTCTTTAAAACAGCCTCGTTATTTTGGCCCTCAATTCAAACAATTTAGGACCCAATTTTCCCAGTTCACAGGACCACATATTAAGCTAACAACAAATACTGGAGACAATTGCTGCTATTTAATTAATAGTTCGGTCATCATTATTAAAAGTTTTGTTCAAATGGGAAGTGACATCTTAAATTATTTGACGATGAAAAGGATTTTTTTACATACCCATGTTCTTCTAGAACACTGGGAATAAAAAGAGTTTTTCCATTGAATTCAGAATTGAAGTCCATTTCCATCTCAGAAATCAATTGCAAATGCTTCTTAATCCCACTGGACGATGATTTCGTGATATATAAAATTAGAAACAAAAACAGACTGCATAAAAAATCTAGGTTGTTATTTTAAAAGCTTAGAATGCAGATAGTTAACAGTACGTACACCACAACCTTTAAAAAGGGTTCACTGGGTATAAAAGAAACTAAAAAAAAAAAAATCATGATGGTTCAAAGCTGAACAGGAATGTGGTCTGCCTCTTTTGGAGTGCAGGCGCAACCATGCCACTATTAAGTTCACCAATAAACTAAGTTGCTACAATAATGATCATATCTGCAACAGAGTTTTTAACGAATGGAAACACACAAAAAGGCTTGAAAGATCAACGCTCCAATTTGACAAAGGCACCAGAAGCCAAATAGAGTACGAACATTCCACTTTGAACTTTTTGCAAGAGCCGCTATTTCCAAGAAGGCCCCCAAAGGAATCAAGGATTGATTTGAATCTCCTACAGACATGCTCGAAAAAAGGAGACCCACAGACACTTAGACAAAAAGGCTTTGAAACGATTGACAAGTTTTCCCAAGGTAACTTAGTAATTGTATATACGGACGGTTCATCCGACATCCCTCAACAAAGGAGGTGCGGACATCCTCTTCCTTCTTCTAAATGGATACAAATTTATGCATAAAATCAACACAGGCTTAAGTGCTTCTAACTTTACCAATGAACTTCTGGCGATTAAGGAGGCACTCACTTTGTATATGACCATTCAGCAGATTTCAGCCCCATCTGAGGGCTTGGCAATCTTATCTGACACAAAAGCGGCCTTAGAAGCAATCAAAAGCGGAGAAACCAACGTCACCTCTGCTATAAATGTCCTACTTGAAGGCTTGCACGGCAATGGGAAATCTGTTTGCTGCAATGGATCCCGCTTGCTGACGCAAAATGCAGTTGCAAGACACAGACTTCTGCCACATTCCTTCAAGAAACCCCTCATCACTGACTTTGACTGCCCCAGAATCCTAACATCAACAATTACAAGACTGAGAACAAGCCACTATAAAGGGATCAAAATTCTTCCTGACAAAACGAGAACTTATATTCCCTGCAAGAATTGCACCGATGCCCAGCTTACCCCGGATCACATTCTCGGGTGCCCGGCCCTTACCCCACATATTTTGAAACTAGGTATAGTGTCACTGGCTTGAGAACTTCGCGAGGTTCTCTACAGCACAGATGTCCGGGAACTGATGGTTGCAGTTTTAAAGACATACGAGGCCATTTAATTGTCCATGGACATAATTAAAAAAAAAAGCACACACACACATATATATATATACAGCGTGGCCCATTAATATTTGGAAACTTTAAGGGGAGGTAGGGGACATGAAGGCAAACATTATTCAGTGGGCAACCATGGGGCGCAAAAACATAAAAACAGGTCGATTCGTTTGCGGTTTTCGCTAAAATCATTCTTTATATCACCTTTTCCTTCAAAAAGATTTTTAAATGCAAAATTCAAAAAATGTCGATAGAGGGTGCTGTAGACTTACGAGCAACTACTTTTTACCGTTATTTTTTGCATGGAGTTAAAATTACTCTAAAGGTTAGATTAATATATTAGATTAATATTTTCTTCAAAATGACGTACAGCTTTGGTGTCCTCATTTTTTGATAGAGGGCGCTTAGTTCTGTAGCGGTGCTGCATCACATTCAAATACCCAAACTAAACCCACCGCCTTGAGACGTATTTTGGCCCAGTGGTATGACTTCACGCAGATGTCCCGGGCACCTAAGTTCAAATCAACAGAAACAAATTGAAAGAATGAGATTTCCTTCATTTGGCGCTAGTTGGCATTGTTCACAATGGCATAAAAGAAGCAGACCTGCAATCCCTGAGAGATTTCAGCTGCGATCGGCCGCAGAGAAGTATGCAGCGATTTACGAACACAGAGCTGGCAGATATGCACCTGATGTATGGATTGGCAGAAGGAAATGCACGAGCGGCTGCAAGATTGTATCGGGAAAGGTACCCACAGAGAGATTCACCGGACCGTCGGGTAATTAGAAATTGGCATCGCAATTTGTGAATATGGGTGGGTAGGCTACGAGTGACTAAAACTCCAAGGGTGGAACAAAATGTATTGGACACAGTTAGAAGGAATCCGTGTGCCAGCATACGAGCCGTCGCTACTGCCGTTGGAGAATCTCGGAATAGTGTTCACCGTGTTTTGCAACGTGAAAGCTTACACCCATACCATGTACAAAGAGTACAGTTACTGTTCCCCGCAGATTATCCTGCTCGCGAACGTTTTGTACGGCGGTATCTTGCTCAATGGCACCAGGATGTGCATTATCTATCTTACGTTTTAATGACCGATGAAGCGTACTTCACGCGAGAGGGGATGTTCAACTACCACTATGCACATTCATGAGTTGGCGAAAATCCCCACGGCATAAGGCCATATGCTGCCTTTTCAATGAATGTTTGAGCTGGTTTGGTTGGTGATGTATTAGTTGGCCCTTACTTGTTGCCATCGCCCCTAACATCTGCAAATTATCTAATATTTTTGCAAGAGGCTTTACCAACTTTACCGAAGAGATCCTGATTGTTAGGAGGAAATATAATGTCGGTCGATGCAAAAAAGGATGCTGGGTGCTCGGCATGATTGACCGGGATACGAACCATTTCTGATTAGAGGTCTGCGAAGACTTGAACGGGACAGGACCCAGAAGTAGAGCCAATTTGATTCCTCTAATAGAGAAGCATGAAGCAAGAGGGATCGAAATCCATGCAGATCGTTTTCGATCCCATCTGGTATTGAGCAACCTGAATTACAGACACGAAACTGTCAACCATTCTACTAATTTCGTGGACCCTGCAAAAGGAGCCCACACGCAAACAATTGAGGCTTCTTGGAGACCTATGAAGAAGTTGACCGCAACAGGAATACCTAAAGAAGAAATTGGCGATAGGCTTTTGGAATACCTGTTTCGAAGAGAAGAGAAATTCAGCTGTTCAGAAGTTTTCGAGGAGCTTATTCCCATATTAAGGAAGTTCTACCCAGGACTGTAATGTATCACTTCTTTAATTTCCGGTTTTCTCCTCAACGCACACATGTATCGACACATTTCACAACCTCCCTCCCCCGCTCCCTTTAGTTTCGTTTTGAGTGTGTCCTTCAGAACACCATAGCTGATGAGTCGTAAACGTGTGTTCGCGAGAAGCGATTCCGTGGGGTGTTTGTACGCCACGGGAAAGTGTCTTCGATGTTTTTTTCTCTCGCTAAAGTGTTCCGTTCGCCGATTGTTTCTTCAAAATTCTGATTTCAATCAACGAACTCAGCTACTGACTAAATTAAACAAACCTTGCTGCATTATTGTTTTTAATGCAGCAATGCACAGCTCTTAATTTCGGTCAGCGTTGGAAAATATATACAGTCAAACCTGTCTATCTCGAACCTGTAAATCTCGAAAACTTCTATATCTCGAAATTTCTGAAATTTCCTTCGCATACTATCTAAATTCAGTGCATTTTACATTTTTATCTCGAAAAAATTTTGTTCGAAACCTGTGTTTCTCGAATTTTGGGAAATAGGGTCAGTTACAGAAAACAATGAAGCCTCTTTTGCAAAAGAGTTTAGGAAAACATAAATTCTGTGGCCGCACAGATAAAGGAAGCTGGAGGGGACTTTTCCTGGAATTCTGGTCACTATCGCTATTCTACCTCTCTCCTACTGTCATCTCTCCCTGGACGCCTCCAGTCATCATTGTTTAGCGTTTCCAAGAAGCGAGAGTGCAATGGAGGGTTTGGTTAAGCAGGATGTGACCACTAGGGGGTCAGCTTCCACACACATAGATAAGAAGTCTGGAAAGTTGAAATTCATTCCTATTGTTGATTTTCTTCCGTGGTACGTGGTTGGCAAATGCGAATATGGCAGGAGTAAAAAGAAAATTGAATGTTTTAGAAAATGAGGATAAAATGAAAATTCTGACATTTTTAGATGAGAACCCGTTGATGAAAAAAGGCGAAATCGCAGAAAAGTTTGGCGTGCCAGCCAGCACTCTCTCGACAATTATCAAAAACCGTGAAAGTATAGAGCAAAAGTTTCTAAGCAACAAAAAAGGAAAAAAAAGGAGAAAATGCAATTTTCCGGATGTAGACGCATGCGTTTTGAAATGGTTTACACAGTGCAGAGACCAAGGAATCCCTATCAGTGGGCATGTGATACAGAAAAAAGCAGAAGATTTCGCTAAAGAACTTGGACATGATTCAGAAGAATTCAAAGCCAGCAATGGATGGCTCGAAAGTTTCAAAAAGAGGCACAACATTGTTTTCCGCAAGCTTTGTGGAGAAAGCGCATCAGTCCCAGAAAATGTATGTGAAGAGTTTATAAAAAATATTCCTCATCTCGTAAAAGGATACAAACCAAAAAACATTTTCAACGCTGATGAAACAGGGCTATTTTATCAGTGCTTGCCAGAAAAAACTGCCATGTTCAAGGATGAAGAGTGTAAGGGGGGGGGGAAACAAAGCAAAGTCCGTTTAACCCTGCCGTTAGCTGCAAATGAAGACGGCTCAGAAAAACTTCCACCGCTGATGATCGGACGCTCAGAAAAACCTAAATGTTTTGCTCAAGTTAAGTCTTTCCCCTTCAAGTACAAAGCAAACAGAAAAGCTTGGATGACTAGTGAAATCTTTGGTGAATGGTTGAAATCTTTAGACAAATCTATGTGTGCCCAAAAGAGGAAAATTATACTCTTTGTAGATAACTGCAGCGCACATAACAACTTGCCTTCTTTGAAAAACGTATGTGTAAAGTTCTTCCCTGCTAACACGACTTCCAAACTACAACCTATGGATCAAGGGGTAATAAGAAGCTTTAAAGCGAACTATAGAAGACAATTAATCCGTAAGCTAATCGATGCTATTCATGAGGGAAGTGTTCTTCCAAAGGTGAACGTGCTAGACGCCATAAGAATGACCGATTATGCATGGAGATGTGTCACAGAGAAAACAATCCAAAACAGTTTCAAGAAAGCGGGGTTCGATAATCAATGCGAAGAAGAGAAAGAGATCAGCGATGAGCACGGAAAAGAAGCTGAAGAAACTGTTGATGAAGCGGTGGAAATTAATTCTCAAGAATGGAGAACCTTGAAATCAGGATTGAATGTTGACATTTCTTTAGAAGAATTTTTGCAAGTGGATGATACACTAGCAACATGTGGAACCTTGACAGACGCGGAGATCATCGATAATGTGAAAAACATGTCAGAAGACGAAATCGAAGAAACCGAAGCCGATTCACCTAAAGTGACAGCGAAAGAAGCTGAGAAGGCCGTGGAACTCTTGACAAATTTTCTTGAGGCTCAGGAAAATGTTGGCTCTGACAGCTTTGCAGCTCTTGCAAATATTAAAAAGTTAATTGAAGTGAAGAAAGTTAGGCATCAAAAAACTTTGAAGGACTATTTTCATTGAAAAATCATTCAGCAGTATGTATTTATCTACAATAAAAGTAAGTATTATTATTATTTTTTTTTTTTTTTTTTGCATTTTTTTGTGAACCTGTATAACTCGAAACCTTTTTATCTCGAATTTTTTTCCCTTCCCGTGAGATTCGAGATAGACAGGTTTGACTGTATATAAATCCCAATACATGGGATATTTTATGATATATATCAGGCTTTGAGTAACCGCGATTACATAATCGTAATCTACTGTAATCGATTGCATTTTGGCGCAATCGCAATGTGACAATCGCATATTCTTATAATGATAATCGAAATTGCGCAATCCCTTTTCTCAAGTAATCTTAATTGTAATCTAAAGGGAAAAAAATATGTAATCTGGGCCTCTATTCCAAGGGCGAAATCTCGACGTCGGGATTAGTTCCAAACTTTTCACTAGATGGTGCTGAAGAAATTCACAGGTACGGAGAAAAAATCTCGCTTTCGTTCATTCCAAACCGGTCGGAACGGGTTTTGCGCGCCTCTTTTGGTCGAAGCGAATCTCGGCAGCAAGTGAGGAGGCGAGACTGAAAAAGATGTCAACTTTGATCAACGGGATTCTAATTCAGCGCATTTTAAATCGCCAAAGTGATCGTAGAAGACCAATATACAGGACAAGAGAATATGCATTTCGCCTCCCAGAGGTTTTGTTTATTCATTGTTTTCGCCATCCTAAAAGATTGGTCGATCTGTTATGCACAGATCTTAGAGATGATCTCGAAGCAAAGTGCCATCGTGGAAATATACCTGTGGAGACAAAGGTAATTTCTTTAATTAATGATCACATAAGTATTTCTGTTAAATGATTTGCAATACTGCTAAAGATACTTAATATGCATCGTATTTTACTTTTCTATCTTCTAAAATGGATTCACGAGAGATGCTTACCCCACAAGATGATTGGAATCGGGCGATCAAATAAAAATATACACGACTTCTATGCATGTCAGCAATATTAACCCTTTATATCTCAACAACTCTGATTTGAAAAAAAAAAAATCACGCATACATTAGAATACATCATTCTAAGCTCATAAAAAATGCTTAAAAAATTATACAACAAGAAATTGGCATTTTATTGAAAAAAAATTGAATGTTGCATTTCTGCAACATAATGCAAAATTTCAAAATTCTGATTGTTGCATCACTGCAACATAGTGAAAATGGACAAAAGTTTCAAACTCATACATTTTTCAATTAATGTGGAAATTCTTAAAACAATTGTTAGTTTTGTTGTAACAAAGTCCTACACCACACTTCTCACAAATAGTTTGCGTGAACCCTTTGCATTTTGGATATTTGCAACGAATTCTTTTGTCAGCGCAATTTGGCCAATGTCCAATTTCATATTGGCGAACTGGTTTCGGTGGCATATGCTGAGCAGCCCCTTTGTGCTTCTTTTCTTCTATACCTGCCTCAACGTCGCTTTTTCTTTTTCTACTGCCTTTGGATGTACAGTTCATTTTGCAAAGAGTTTCTGCAACTTCAAGTCGAAAGTCGGCCGAATTTAACAGTTTCTCTGTTCTTCCCGCCTCTACATGTACACGCTTGTATAATATCCAAGCATTTGACATTACTAGTTCCAGGAAATGGTAAAACATGCGAATTTGCCATCTTCTGCTTCTCAGTTGTATTTTTTGTCTTCCCATTATACTATTTATCAAATCTACACCACCCATATGTCTGTTATATTCACCTACAACAAAGGGCTGGTCAATTTCAATGCATTTTGGTACATTTATCATATTTGCTGCATAAACTGCTGGAAACTAAAATTTGAGGAACAGTGAAACCTATGTAAGTTGACCACTTGCAGTGCTGCAATTTAATGGTAAATTTATAGAGGGTTAAGGGTTAATTCCGTTCTTGAGAAAAGGGGTCATTGGTCAACTTTACAGGTTTTACTGTATGTTGAATATGCTGCGTCGTGGATCAGTTGCCCAACTCTTTTGGTAGGCCAGGGCTCCTACGAAGGCAGTTTTAGGGGACGGCAAATTTTACAATATCAAAATTGCAGGGCAAATTTAAAAAACATTGCATTTTGCTCTTGAATGAAAGATATCGTGAAACATAAATCATGACATTATCAAACAATAAAATCGTTTTTCTTCAACAATTTTTCATAGCATCCTTTTGGCAAGGAATTCTTTTTTGCTTTTTATATTCCCGTAATATTTTTGCAGTCCCAAATGCACCAGTTTGCAGTATCTCGTTTTCGAAAATTTTCCCGGGGGTCCTTTCTTTATATAGCTCAACCCATTGCTGTTGCACTGAAAGAGGCAGTATGAACAATAATTGGCTGCGAGGGTAGCACTTTTAAGTTTCGCCCTGCCAGGAAAATGTTACAGCTGAATAAAAAAGGAAAGGGAGTGCATATTTTGTGTCGGAAAAAATTTGACTTGCTCATTCCTGTAATGAAATTTTTTATTAATTTTGCTTTATAAAATAATTATTATTTGATGTTGTGGTTCGCTTACCTCGAAATTCTCTGCAGCACCTGGATCTGCCACCTCCGACATCCCGTATATGTAGGTTTCCCCACATAGGGCGATACACCGTTCTTCGAGGCGCGTCAATTTTTTGTTCTCTGAGGGTCCACCTCCAGTTTTGCAGAAAACTCTTTTGTTGTCACTGGCCTTTCTTTTTACGTAATATTTGAAGTCCCCCCATGACTGTAAAATAATGATACATTGATATGATACAGCTGTGGCAGAAATCAAATAAAATAGAAGAAAAGTACTATGGGCCAGGGTTGGCAAGTTTCTGACATAGGCAGAAAAAACCGGTAAAAACTGTCCTGGCAAAAATAGCATTCACTACGTCCATTAAATTTTTTTCTGCCAATTAAACCAAAACATCAGATAAAAGAAATTTAAGTTTCAAATTAATATTACTCACACTTAATTTGAACACAGAGTTAAATGAGTGCAATTTATGTATTATAATGTTAAATAAAAAAATTAAATTTGTATCCAGTTGCTACTGACAATTTTAAAGCTGGGTACAGTACTAGGGGGTCAGGGGGCATCTTACTTTTATACTGATGTCATGATGTAGGTGTTTGACAATGCCATAGCTGAATTTTTAGAATTTGAGTAGCAAAGACAGAAAAATGAAATGACTGAGATAAAGAAATTTAATAATATCCAAAAAGGAATTCAATTATTAAGAAAATTATTGCTATTTTTCGGGAAAAAATACCAACCCTGCTATGGCACTAAGCACCTACGGAGTGTAGACAACATTTGAAGATACTTGGAAAATCTAACATAATACATATTTCCGTCTAATACATAATCTTATGTTCAGTTTTATAAATTAAAGGTTTATCTTAAGACGAAATCTTGAAACTATAATTCTCTTTCTTTATTTTTTGTATGTTTTTCTTAATGCAGTATTTCGCTCTTACTACAGCATAAATTTACCTCTTAATAAAAACTGCATTTAAAAATAAGAAAGGCAAAAGAAAAAAAAAAGATAATTATGATTGCATGATTAATGACTATATTAATAAATAAATATGATATACTGATACTTTTTCAATTTTCTGGAAACATAGCAAAACTTTTAAAACTTAAATTAGGAATCAAGATATTTTGTCTTGTAAAGCAATGTTGAAATAAGGAGTATTTATTTAATTTTCAAATACTTTTACTTAATAAATTAAGAAAGTACTTCAATAATGAATGATGGCCGCCTTTTTGCAAAAACTTGAATTCGTTGAACTGTTTTTTTAATGATTAAGATTTTTCTTGTTGCAATTGTGCAGCAATCATTTTGCATCTGCTTTTGGTTAACGATATTTTTGGTATATTTTGTAAATATTTCGCAACGTAAAGCATATTGAGCAAAATTAAATAAATTTTTCTGTATAAATATGCTTTCGGTCGAAATTTTGCAAGTCGAAACTCGCAAAATTATAGTGAGCATGTACAAAATCTGGCTTACCTTCTACCATTTTTCTGCATCTTTTTTGATAGATCCCTGAGCGTTCAGCAAGTTTTCCAATTCTGCCCACTTGTTTTTTAAATCTATTCTTATAAAATTTTCCGACAAGCGGGCTCTGTGTCCATCTGGGTTTTCTTCCATAAAACCCAAAATCATATCAATATGACCTTTAGTCATGTAGCCACATGCCATCACAAAAAAGGGTAAGCGAAATAGTTGTAAGAAGAGAAACACGCGTATAAAAAGATTGAACTCTCCGCTCTTCGAATTCAATTCCGCTTGTCTAAAAGAAGCATTCTGATTGGTTCTTTACGCGGAAACCTGTCACTCCTACTATTTTCACCAGATGGACTATCCGCTTGTTCTCGACGCCTAGCCGTCGTGTCGCATTTCTCTTGGAATGCATAAGGGCTGGATTCCAAAGTCAGACCGGTTCTGCGGTCCTATCATCTCGCTTCTCGCGTGCCCAAAGATTGGAATTAGGGGGCCTGGTCTTGTAATCGTGTAATCTTGACCTGCTAAAAGCTGAAATTTTTAGTTTGCCTTTCTAACATTAAATGGAAAAGATGAGATTACAATACTAACATAGGAAAAGGATTCAAGCTGTTTACTGCTCGTGAATTGCCGTTTAAATGAGGGTCATAAAATGGACCCCTATCTTTTGTGGTTTGTAACCTACTGCGATCATAGAAGGTTCTGTGTGCGGTCTCAGCGCCTTGGTCTACATCATCTCGGTGGCGTCTCAGAATTCTTAAATGGGCTATCATTTTTCCTTTCATCTGTCAAGGGTTGGCGCAAACTGCCCCCACCCCTAAAATCATTAGTGGAAAGAATCACCCAGGGCCCTGACTATCACCGACAATACAGGGACACAAAACACATGTTTTCCAATTTGTAAGTTTCTGGAAAACAGGTGTCTTCCTTTTGAAATTCACAATAATTAACTATTGCAGTGGTTAACCACACAAAAATAAGTATCTCATTTTTTTTAATGAAATTGCTCAGAACATGTTGGTGTGTCTTTTTGTAGCACACACAAAGAGACACGTTGCATGTTTTGCACATTGCTCGTGATCTGTGTGGGTTTTTTTTTTTGTGCTGCATAGTGCAGATCTCCGGGGAGGACACTTCACATGCATGTGCTCGATGTTTTTGCACCGAGTTTCTTCGGGCACACTTGGCTTGTTTTTCTTAATTTGCACTGGCACTGATGATGAGCTGCGCCTTTTGGATTCTGAAGGTTCCTCTCCCATCAACATCAAATGGGTAATTACTTCCTTTCGGAAGTCCTTCAAAGCGTTGATGTTGGTGTCTCTGACCGAATCGGATAATTCTTTATGAAGAATAAAAGCTTTCGTTAGAGCCATATCCAAAAAATGGAAAAATAGCCTGTGCCACCAGTTTTGACTTTTTCTGTCAATTTCATACAGACTTTTTAAATGGTCAAAGTGGTCCACAAATCCCATATTTCTATTGTATGTTACAATGGATTGTGGACAGGAGACTTCTTTCTTTGAGCCATCTTTTTCATTCCTTTGGATTTTGCACTCCTGTATTGGATTTTCCATTGTTGATAACACCTGTACGCATCGTCGGTCCTTCCATTTTATGAAAACTAAGTTATCGTTGCTTACAGCCCAATCACATTCTCCTCTTCGCATGGTCTTATCAGGACACACATTTTTTGGCATTTGCTTTCGAACTTTGTTGACTGTCCCACATGCAAATGTGTTCTTAGTCTCCAAAAATTTTTCAAGTCATAGGACGTAAAAAAGTTGTCCATAAAAATCCTGTGATTTTTTTCCATAGATTTTTTCACAAAGGTTTGTGACTACTCTCTCACCGAGATTTTTCTGAATGACCTCCTCCACTTTTATATTTCAAACTGGCACACAAATCCGCTTCTGTCGCACCTCATCCAACTCTTGTAGCCACGTTTTATCGGGTTTTTTTAGCATGTGAACTACAACCCTTAAATTTGACCATCGATTCATCAATTGATTGGCATTCGGAAGAAAGAAAAACCGACAAAAATCTTTCAGATAAGTGCGACAAAAGTGGCCGTACTTTATACAACTTAACAAAAAGAGGTTCACCCATTTTTGGCTGCAACGTCTTATCATTCAGATGCAGATTTCCGAGGATCCATGAAAACCTTATCACGCTCATAGCATTTGCTAAATAACTATCGTGAATTTTAAAAATTCGAATTGTCAAATTAATGGCAAGGAACCTGTACAAATCATTCAAAGTCAGAGGAGAAAAGTTCTTCCCCTGTTGCGTGGCATATAGATTTGCTTGAAACACAATGTATTCCATAATTGATATAAAAAATAATGCCAAAAACAAATGCCAGCGGTGAATGGTCATCAAGTTCTAAAATCTCATTTGAAGGTCCTGAAGGCTCTGTGAATGCAGGATTAACAGTTCACACTTTTCCTTTCTTCACCCACTTTATTTCAGGCATATGCGAGGGACCAGGAGCATCAACATCTTCGCATTCTTCATCAGGATCAGAAGAACTGGCAGGAGTGATATGTTCCTCGTTCCCAAATTCAGACTGAGGCAGTGCTTCCTCATCCGAAGAAGTCTTTGATGAGTCATTATCTGATGGAAGCTCACTAAAGAGTAATAGAGCTTCATCTGCGCTCAGGAATCTTCGACATTTTGAAGGTTTCCCTCAACAATTAAAATTGAAAATACATATAAAAATCATAAATAAAATTTAAAATTAAAGAATAATAGATATACAAATATTTACAGAAGAAAAATAGAAAATTTCGAACTGAGCATAAAAAAGCAAGCAACTGTCTGTCCCGAATATAAGATCTCAAGTGGGGAATTTTCTGCATTGAAATACAGCTGTGTCTTCCCAATAAACAAACCCAGACTAAAGAGAACCCAATATAAATAAAAATCCCTCGAAACAGCCTCCCTTTCGTCCCCTTTCATCGGAAGTATCAAATTACGCCTTCTTACATGCGAGCGGCGAGAGAAGGCCGAATTGAAGAATCAAATGCCTAGACGCGCGGTGTACCCAAATGGAACCACCTTTGAAACAACCGTCCTGTCGGGTTCAAAAATATATTTTAATCTTATACAATAATTTTAATAAACACCTTGAGGATATATTGTTGGAAAATGGTGTACTGAATCAGCTGAAATTATATATTTTAGTATCTCAAAATAAATCTCATGTTTGAGATAAAAAAAAAGAGGTATTTTTAACAGTAAATAATTCCAATAAAGGAAGCAATCATTAATAGTGCTGCCATCTATACTGCAAAAAGAGACTGAAATGATACTTTTCCAGCAATTTTTTTTTTTTTTGTTTCAAAGGTTTTTTTTTTTTTTTTTTAGAAAATTTTGAAATTAGTGGTCTTTTTTGCGACCACCGCGGAAAGGGTTAGACCTGGTAACGAATTAGTAGGATCCCGCTTTGTTTGGCCTATGCTTCATAAAGGACTTACTGTATAAGTGGACTTACTGTATAGCGTGCCAAAAATCCAAAATAGTTAGGCATACTAAATCTCCTATAACCAATACATTCATAAGGCCGGCTCTACCAATTTTTCTTTTATGTATATTAATGATGAAATTCTTTGTACAAGTCTATATATCATAGGTTTGGCGTAGCGCCACGAACATTATGAAGCTGTATACAAAGGGTATGTGCCACACTTGTACAGATCGCTCCGGATCTAATTAGGCGGCCACAACTCCAGCAAATAACGGACATCCAGGATGGCTTTAAAAGAGCTGCAGGAGTGCCTGGAGTTATTGGATGCATTGATGGCACGCATGTTCCCAGCAAAGTGCCATTAGTTCATCCTGAAAGCTACTTTAATCGAAAGCAGCACGCATCTATAATTTTGCAAGCTGTGGCAGATAACAGGTAATTTTTTTTGTTGTGGAAAATAAAATTCCTTTTCTATCCATGCAAAATCAATATTTGTGGCTTTTTAGCTTCAAGTATTTTCACATTTTAGCGAAAAGGTTATCCTTTCTGCTTCATTTCGGTTTTTATTTTACCCAAAAATTCAGATGGTGTGTTGACGCAAAGTATAATTCTTTTAACACTTGATTTTGCTATTGCCTTAACTTTCAAATTTCTTAAAATACCAGGTGGTTTGTTGTTGAATAATTTAAATAACCTACATGTTTTCCTACCATCTACTACATCTTGTATTTCATGCTTGTATACATTAAAATACAGTAATGCATTATCTTTATGTTCCATATGTGAGACACATGACAAAGTCTCACTTCTGGAGCTAGTTATTAAAGTGACTCATTTTTGTCAAATAAATAAATTTCTGAATTATGCTACATGCTGTAACAGACATGTCTTACTGACCTGAAGATGCGTATACATACCAAAATTTTATTCAGTTTTTTAATATCCAGTACCTGAAATGAAACAAAGTTGTGTTGGATATGATGAACGACATATGGAAGTAACCAAATGTTAGTGGTCCAATGAAGTGTATTTGTTTAGAAGTTAATCACATATGTGGTTGCAAAATGTTTTCAGTATATGTATGTATGTATAAATTTTTATGCACATTACTGCTGATAAATTGTTACTCTGAATTCAGAGGTACAAATTCATTGATTGCTATGGTTGAGAAGTTGGTTCAGTGCATGATGCCAGGGTATTTAGAAAATCTTCTCTGGTTAGAAATCTGGCTGCCCAAGTCCTCCATGGCTCTCAGCTTTTGCGAGATGCGGCTTATCCTTTGAGTGATCACTTATTGACATCTTTCAAGAATAATGGGCATCTTACAGCAGCAGAGCGGAATAATAATTACAGTGATCTCTCACGTATGTGCGGTCACAGGGGCCCGCGGCAAAAACGCGCATAAATGAAAAGCGTGCCAAAGTGGAAAACCACAAAAGGGAGCTAAGAGCAAACATCAGTTCAGGGTAGACAGTAATTGCTAAGTAATACTATTATGCATGTAGTTATAGTGAAAAATGGGAAAAGAGATGTTCATAGCGCCAAAGAACTTTTCCCGCCACTGTTAACTGTGCCTTCATTCACACTCGCCCTTTCCCCGGCCAGGACACGAGTCGCAAGTCATGTCGTTTTTTTTTTTTTTTGAACTTCTCTATCCATCTATGTGAAACAGTAATGTTCTCCGTATCAAAAACTCTTTGACATTTGTGCGGCCCTCTCACTTAGGAGCTCAAACTTAATAGGGATGTTCAAGACACGAGCTTCTTCGAACCATAGTAACAAAACTTTCTCCAACTCTTTGAACTTTCTCCTCTGAATCCTACTTTTTTTTTGACTGAATTCCATTCTTTATTAGCCATAATTATTGCCTCCCGATATTTTAAAATGCCTCTCAATGTCGATTCAGAGACATAAAATTGCCTTACTTTTGATATGCTGGGATTTCCTTCGAATTTTTGGATAACATTCAATTTAAACGAAGGGAAAAGTACATTCTTTTTGCCATTTTAAAAAGCAACAAAGCTCTAACACTAAAGAAGATTTCGTTAGTAATCAGTGTCCTGTGTATGTTATGTACTGTATTATTTAACGGAGCACCAAATGCACCTTTTGCTGACGTCAATCTCAAATACCCCGTACCCCCGCGTTTAATCCTCTGTATACGTTAAGGGGAATGTGTTCTTGGAATCTTAACAATAGGGGAAGAGGAGAGAACGAATTCCTAAAAGCAAAACAAAAAGGGTAAAATAATTGTGATAAGAAACACCTGACTTGAGGAAGTTAGATTTTGAACTGAAAATTTTTTTCCACGCGCATAAGTGAGAGCTCCTTTTTTAGCTCCGCGCATAAATGATCGTGTTTATAATTTTTTAATAAATACACAGTCCCTTTTTCTCGTAAAGCGTGTGTACGTGTTTTTTGTGCCTGCGGTGTTTTCTTACCGTTGTGATGTGTTTAATAACATTTTATGGTCCTAATGAGCCTGAGTATGCTTAACTAGTGACCTGTGGAACTGCAAAATCATGTGAGATTGTGTTTTTCTTTGGAAAATTTAGTGTTGAGAACGAAATAGAGAAAACGGAAGTGCTGCAAGAATTAAATGCATTTGATGTGTTGGGATATTGTTGCGTAACTATCGCCCTTGAGAAGAACTGCTTTTGTCTTAAACCCCATCATAAGATGATTCATTTCCCACGTGAAAACCCTAATAATTCTTCGTCTCTTTTGAAACCTAATGCACCTGCCTTTCTGCCAAAACCACAGCGAAGAAATTCCTGAAAGAAATTCTCAATCCCAAATTGTGGCAGCAAGTGTAGAGAAAAACAAACAAAGAAATGTTCTTTTGAGCACTATTCGTGCGCTTGTTAAAAATAGATATTCAGAATGGATCGAAGTTAGATGCTTGCTGGACGTTGGGTCCCAGACTTGTCTATGTACAAAGAAGTGTGCGGAAAGGTTGCAGTTAAAAATGGATAAAATAAATACATTGGTCTCGTGCGTTAATGATGCGACAATGGCAGTGAGCAATTGTGTTAGGACATTCAAAGCAATAAAGAAAAGTTGAAGTGTAAGAGAACTATCGATGTTAGTGGTCAATAAAAATTACTGATCACGTTCCAAATAAATTTTTTAATGTGGATGCAGATATTTCAGAACTTGTTATTAGCTGATCATAGTTTCAATGTTACGGGAACAATTGACATATTAGGTGCGGAAATCTATGAATTATTGAAGTCGGGTCAAATCTGTGCTCAGAATTCACAATTGTTGCTTCAGAATACTGTCTTCGGTTACGTTGCAAGTGGTAGTGTGGATCAGGTTTCAGAGAATCATGTTCATTGTGGGTTAATTATTGGACTTAAATAAGATATTAAAACAATTTTGGGGAATCGAGAATATTCAGGTGGAGTGTACAAAAGATTTGGAGTCGTCTTTGTGCGAAGATCATTTTGTGTTCCAAGTGTCGATTACGAGTAAACCATCGTACTCTAAGCGTGAAGTGCTGAGTGTAATTGCCCAGACTGTATATCTCTCTAGGTTTCATAGGACGATTGTTAACGACAGCAAAAATTCTTCTTCAGCGGCTATGGCAACAGAAGTTAGACTGGGATGATCTGCTACCGAATCCAATTGGCGGATAAGTGGACAGCTTTGCCGATATATCTGAAACAGCATTTGAAGCTGTTGTCTATATGCAGTGTTTTGCAGTGTGTCGAGTACTCTTGTGAGCTCAAGACTAGTGTGAATTCTTTTTATATGTCAATAAATAGTGAATTGTATCAAAAAGAGTTAAAGAATAATCACGAGGATGCAATGTGCCAGCTAGTGCAAAATATTGAGATACTCCTTATTATTAATAAGTGTTCTTTGTTTACGAAACTGCAAAGAATCATAGCGTGGTGTGATTCTTTGTATTATCTGTGTATTATGCCAAGGACATCCAGCGTATTGAAAGGGGTCAGCAATTGCCTTATTCCAGTAACTTTTTATTTTTGTCACCGGTTTTGGAGGAGAATGGTGTACTTCGTGTTGGCGGAAGACTGAGACATTGTAACCAAACAAGTTCAAAACTACTATCACTTTTTTATGCATACAAAAAGCTAAAAAAGAAATTTAGAGCATGATTTATAATCAAGCTGTATGGACTGCATGAGTAGGGAAAGAATAAATGCTTCATATCATGTACGTTTGTTATAAGTTACACTTTTTAACATCATATTTTTAAATTAACTTTTAGTTAAGACGTGATTGGAATTTTAATGTGCAAAGAAAATTGTGAGCGCAATGTACGACAGTTAGTTTTTAACCCGAGTTTCCACCTTGAGAGAAATTAAGCGATAATATTAAAAAAAGTCAAAACCAATGTAGAAAATAAGTTTTTGTAAATTTAAATAAATGCTTTATTAAAGAGAAACTTCTATTCATTAAAATACTACTTCGGAACGTTGATAGGAATATAGAGATGAGATAATTACGATTAATATTACACCTACTATTTTACCTCTATGGATAGAAATAACAATTACTAAATGGGAAGCGTAAAAAAAAAACATAAATACAGTAATAAAGTGTTTTAGAGTGGGTAAAGATTTCAAATACTTAAACTTCCCAGTTAATTACTAAGCGACGCATTAAAGTGAATTTACCGAGAGGGACGATTTGCATTCTTGCCAATACTTCAATTTAGAGTTGTACGGATATCTCACTAAATGTCGCCTAACTGATATTGGATTCGGCCCCTCATTTTGTCTCCAATTTAAGACGTCATAAAAGTTTGCATTCCGTTTCAATTATTCTTATGTTGAAATTTTGCTTTCACCGCGCCAAGAAATGTAATATAACTTACACAAAAACATACAACGCATTAAAATACTGTATTATCTTCGGATGTATATTTTTTGTATAAATAATAAGTTATTTTTATACATTTAAAACATCATTTCATGAAAAAATGTTTGTACACATTACACTTAAAATTTATTGTATAATAAATTCACAACACTTAAAGTGACAGAAAAAAAAGGTGTGTGTGTGTTTGTTTGCCACATAAATACAGCTTCAAAAAAAAAAATTACATTTTTCGGTATATTACGGCAAAAAATAACTAAACAGTATAAATAAAGAATTTACCGATACATGTATACATAGGGTGGGCCAAAAAAAAACTTAAACTTTCGTTTTCAAATGGTAATAAAACGGAAAATTGGGGAAACTTAAAAGAGGTAAAATAAATAAATGAATGAAATCAGTCTGTATTATCCAACAGATCATCGTTGCCGAAATTTGAAAAGAAAAAAATTACAATAAGAATAATAAATCATGTGCATAAATAATACTAATGACGTAAAAAAGTTTTGAGCATTTAAAACTTTATTTAATAAGGGGGAAGGAATAGAACATGTTAGCACCTTTTTTTTCCATTGAACTGTGATATACTTTTAGTTGTAATTTATTTTTTCATAATTTCGTGAAATATGGAGTAATGCGGCGTGGGAAGATGTTGGTGTATTTAATTGTTTTTTGTGGTTTCAATACATAAGAATTTGAGCTGTTACCTTTGAGAAGGAAGCCAATTTAAAAATTTCTTAAAAAATGCGGATTTGGCCAATGTCTGTTAACTTTAGAGCACATGACAGACCGGAAGAAATAAACCGAATCTATTTATTTTTCCTTTCTTTCTTTGTCTTCCAATTCAAAACTTATCCGCGGTGTAGAAGCTTTATTTATTCATTTATTGGGGGAAGGGGGTGCACTCTAATGTATACACAAGAGGTTTCAGTCATCGAGAGACAAGTTTTAGAATAAAGATTTCATTTCTGACTACTTATTACTTTTTTTGTGATATAGGAAAAATTAGTTAACAGGACAGCCCAAACCAGATATTTAAAAACAAATTAAATAGTTAACTGGGAAGAAAGTGCAAAATTTTGAACTAGATTAATTGAAATTTTTTCAAAAAGATATGCTAATTAAAAGAAAAAGAAAAAAAAATCGGCGTTTTTTAAAAAAGAGCAATTCAAAAATAATATTAATTAAAAATGCTCTATTGCGTTTTAAACAGCACTTACTTGGTATTTCTACTTCTACACTTATTTTGCTGTAATTTTTATTTTGAGCAATTGACTTTGCATAATGGCATAGTCTAATTTTGAAGTATTCAAACAAAATAGACTTTACAAGTAAAATCCTATGATTGTCCAAAGAAGACTGGTCAAAGGTGTGATCCAGCAAGGAGGTGAATATGGTTGTAGTATCAGCATATATTTCTGCTAAGCAGGAAAAAATGAGATGATTCAAGATGTTCTTTTTCTGTAATTTTACCATTGTATTCACCATTCTGAAATATTTTTCAGCAAGTTTGCATATTTTGCAGACATCTTTAGTAAAAGGTTGCATGAGACCATTACTATTTTTCCTTTCAATAACGGAATTTCTGTTTCCATTAGTGTCGACTAATTCCCACTGGCAAGGATGACATTGAATTTTCTGTCTGATTTTTTTTTTTAAAACAAAACCAGCAATGTACTCTGTAACATTTGCTACATAAATTGACAAGCGAATCAAATCAGGAACACCATCTACGTGAATGTCTAAACTCTCTTTGTTCGTCCTGGGTGATTCATTTATTAACTGATAATATCCATTTGGAGCCGATGACACTGTTAAAATAGTTGTACTGTCTAACGGCAAGTAGTTAGAATTGTTAAAGCTGTTTATTTGGTAGTGGGAGAGCAGCCTTTTATAAGAAGCTTGAAACTGCTTAGATGTAGGGTTGTTATTAAACCCTCTCTTCATCCGAACTGCCAAAAAAAACATCTCGAGATGATCTTGAGATCATTTATAGCTTAGCAGGAACTGCATCTGGGAGTTCGGCTTTTTCGCTACATCTTTATATATGGATAAAAGGGAATGTATGCAAACGATTAGACCCAAAAATCTAGTTTTTCTGCCACTTTCAAGAATGGGTATCTCATTTTCAGCAGTTTTTAGTTCTTCAAAGTAGATTTCGGCCTCTTCTAAGAACTTAGAAAATGCCTCTTCATTTTCTGCTTTTAAATGAGATTTGTATCCCTTTGCCAGAAGATTTCTGCTGTTGAAAACATCAAAAAGATTGTTGAAGAATTTGATGAACTGAACAGTAGCTTCGGAATCGGCAGATTCTGCCATTTTCAAATCCTTGTCGAGAAATTGAATGGCATCCGCAACACTATTACTCCAAAGTCTGTCCAGCAAGGCTGACCTTCATTTTTTCTCGATAAAATTCAATATGGCGCCTTCTTAAAATTATAAAAGTTAAATTTAGAAACTTTATTAAGTTCAGCAGGGGGCTGACTGGAAGAATTTAAAGGTTCCCATCGCTTTTCATACAAACGTTGCCTTGCAGAATAAATTTTTTCTCCTAACATGATTAGGTTGAAACTTAATGCTGTTCTGCTGTTGGCTTTTAAGAAAATATTTAATCAAGCTTGATGCTTCATAATTTTCTATGTTCAAGGATGACCTATCATCAGTTAGGATATCATACATTGTGTTGAAAGATCCTTCAACAAAGAGGCCCTGTAAAGACGGGAGAGTACAGCTTTAATGAAAATAGAAAGCAATCTATACTTTGGTGCACCATCATTATTTTTCATACTGAATACATGAGCCCACCAGTTATCTATTGAGGGTGTGTTCGTTTTGTTGTACCTGTTGTCAGTATCAATTCTTTCATCTAACATATACATTTTAATTTCTTCTATAAGAAACTCTAGATCATCTTCAGGAACAACATTCGGCAGCAATTCTGCTAAATGCAATAATGCTGACAGGCATGAAATCTCATTTCTGCACTTAGGATTAAGAGCCGAGAACTATATAACAAACATTTGTGTGAGATTAGCTGACGACTGATGTTCTACATCATTTATTTGTAAAAAAAGATTAGAAATATTTACAATAAAACTATTTACAGATACTTAAAATCTAAATCAGATCGCCTTCGCGCGATCGTTTGGTTCTCCTGCTCGAGAACAACTGCTGCTTTCTTTTCACTTCTTTTTTTGGCAGCGACTCTTCTTTGCCACATTTGTTAGGGAACGGGAAGTTTTTTTTAAAATACAGGGTGTCCCAAATGGTCGTTTACAAACTTAACATGCTGGTCTGTCATATCATGATGAACATGATTCACTTAGGAACTTGTGTCCGAAAATGCAAACTGAGACCGCTAGAGGGCGATAAGTGCAGGTTTGTATGAAGAGAAAAAAAAATATCGACAGCGGTGTTAATATGATTTTTATTACAAAACATCATTACATCACAGCAAATGTTCAAAATTCCTTCCATTCGCCACAATGCACGTTTCACAGCGTCGGCGCATGGATTCACGAACCCGTTCAAATTGGCCAGGAGTGTCACGGACACGTGCTGCCACTTCCGCGATCCAGGCAATAAGATCCATGACCGATGTTACGGGTGTCTCGTACACTATGGACTTCATGTGTCCCCACAGGTAGAAATCCAGGGGAGTCAGGTCGGGGGATCGCGGCGGCCATTGGACTGGTCCGCCTTACCGATCCAGCGATTAGGATAAGTCCTATCGAGGTATTCTCGAACAGCGTAGCTAAAGTGGGTAGGCGCTCCATCATGCTGAAACCAGATGCTTCGGCGTGTAGCGGCTGGAACGTCACCCATCAGATCCCGCAAAACTTTTTCTAAAAAAATGCGATAGGTATTTCCGTCGAGGCGTTCAGGTAGAAGGTAAGGGCCAATCAGTATGTCATCGATAATACCAGCCCAAACGTTTACGGTGAAACGTTGTTGATGTGCATGTGCACGTGTACATCTTGGGTTTTCAGGCACCCATACGTGCATGTTGTGCAGGTTCCCGACACCATCCTGTGTAAAGCTGGATTCATCAGAAAACAAAATCCACGATGGAAAATCTGGCTGTGCGACTCGCTGTTTCAAATACCAGCGTGGGAATGCAATGCGTTTGGGATAATCGTCAGCGCACAATGCCTGTACTTTTTGGAAGTGGTAAGGGCGTTGCATGTCATCGTGCAGTATGCGCATTATGGTGGAACGACCTACACCCAAGACACGTTCGCCTTCTCGGATACTTGTTTGCGGGTTGATGGCAAACTCCTGTAGCACGGTTTCCTCTACGACAGGCGTGCATGTAGCACGTTTTCGACCGATGTGGCTACGTACTACGAAAGAACCTGATTCATAGGGCTCGACCGATGGCATTTTTTGGCCGATGGGCCGATGCCGATTGTTGGCCATTTGTTCCGAGATCGGCCGATGGCCGATTGCCGATTATTTTCATCTTCCATCGGCCGATGGCCGATGGAAAAAAAAGTCGTTTAAACCATTAAAACGTGTAGAATTCTTGTCAAAAATGTCATTTAAATCATTTACTATTTATTTTTATGTTTATAAAAGCATTAAATGCATTATTCAAGCACCGCAAAATTGTTTGGGGGAAGTTTACATAATAATTAAAACTGAAAGAATCACTCGCGATTCTAGTAAAGTAATTAAACTATTCATAGGCGTAACCGGGTGGGGGGGTGGGGGGTTCAACCCCCCCTATTGGGTATTTACTTATTTAGTCACACAAAAAAATTTCTGGCTACGGCGTTGCAAAGAACATATTTTTTTCCCCCTAAGAAAATTAAACACATATGCATATGATTTTATTTCCTCTTTCTCTGAGAGGTTGTCATCATGACCAAAGTATGCAACTCATAATAAAGAGGACTTTTCATCTGGTTATAATCAACCCCCTTATTACCTTGGGGGGGGGGGGGGGGGTTACAGCGAAAGGTGGCTTCAATCACCGTACCCCCACACAGACAAACAGAGATCCTTTCAATCACTCCAGAGGGTTTTCTTTCCTTCTTGATATCTTTTTTACCCAAAGGCAGCAATTTGGGAATACAATCGCACAAGTAGTAAGTTTCGTGGAAAATATTCTCTACTGTGATGGAGTTTTGTTTTATGATAAACCGGTGTTGTAGTGCTGGGGTCTGAAAATGAAGGACCCCTAGCCAACAATTGTCCTAATGGGTTAAACCCTCAAGCTAGGAAGGGATGCTCATCAAGAAACTTAAAGAGCAGTTTGTATTTATTTATGACTTCCTGACCAAACACTCATTTTGGTGAAATCTTTTTTGTAGATGAGCCGATTGGAAAACTGATGAACTGTATTTGCATTTCATCCTCATTTATAGATGTTCTCTCATCTCTTATATTTTAAATGCTTTTTTTTCTTATTATGGTCCACCACTGATTGCATTACGACTCTGGAAATCATCCGTTCAACGTTGCCAATCTCACTGCTACGGTTTAATGCTGCATTTTAATTTACAATCAAGTATTATTTATATTTTAGATAAATTTTTAATTATTTCCGATACATAATAATGTTCGCACTCCAGCGATGGATACGTTCGTCATCCAAAAAGAAAAGGAAATTTGATTCAGACGCTTTCACTTCTGAGGTACGTTTCGCTACAAATTTAACAAAACTTTCAGAAATTTACTGTGGGGAGGAGCATTTTTGTAGGGGAAATTGGATTTTTTTCTCTAAAATTCCACTATTTCCCAGTTTTAATATTATGAATGCTTGGACATAGAAGATTGCTTAGCGCTAAATATTGAATTTTCTATTGCGTTTGATTTAAAAAATAAACTAATAGATCTAGTAATGAATGTTTAATGGTTTTGTGAATCAAGGCCGTATCCACAGGGGAAGAGGGACCCACGCCCCCCGAGAAATCTTTTGCAATGTATCATATATTCCTCCCTGAAACTTTGCTTAACATAAGTGTGTCTAAGTCTGGGCGCCCCCCCCCCCCCGAAAACATATTCTGGATACTGCCTTGGCTCCGGGGCAGGGGGAGCATGTTAAGAATTAGGAAGGGCAGTGTATGCTTCAAAATCATACCCTTTATATATACATATATATATGACTAGAAATGATGTTAATATGAATTTTTTTATATATAATATCTGATAGCTTTTTGATGTATATATTGTAGATGTATGTTTAGATCTTTGGTGAAGTTAGAGGAGTGGATATTTGGGGCTTCTGCAACTTAAATTTTTGTAACTGGTCTTACATCTATAATGCTTAGGCTAACTCTGGAGGCAAGGGTTCGAGGGCTCTCCCCAGTAAACTTTTTGAAATCTTCCTAGCAATGCAATTTTGGGATACTTTGGTGATGTTAGAGGAAACAGAAAGGAATTTTTTTTACTCCCCCCCCCCCCCGCAATTTTGTTCAAAATAAAGTCTTATATCTTTTAAGTTACTTTTGGTGTCGCTCGTGATAGTGTTCAATGTCCTTTTCCCTGAAAGTTTCTGAAAGTAAAGTGTCTTAAAAGCGTAATTTCTCTTTTGTTTCTTTTTTTAAAACTTGTGATCTGAATTTTTTGCCGGGGGGGAGAGGAGTTGAGGAGTTGACTTGCTCAGAAGGGGTAGCACCCCCCCCCCCCCCACCTGGAGATGCCTGAAATAAACAAGGAGTATATCTTTAGAGACAAATATTTATGACTAGTAAATTTTAAACTCTTTTACACTTCATATTGGTGTTTAGACTGTACATTTTTAGGGTGACCCCCCCCCCCCCTTTCACCAACCCTAGTTACGCCTATGAAACTATTTGGAGGTTAAAAATATTAAAAAATGCTATATCAGAGAATTTTCAATTCTTTTTTTTAATCTTTGCAAAAAAAAAAAAATACTCAACAACTATTGGATCGGCTCGGGTTTAATTCCTTATCCTTCAACATTTTCTCTTTATAACACCTGCACTGCAAATGCCAAGTGCAGCTCCCTTTATTTTCTTCATGGAGAGGAATGCAGATGTTATGACACAGACTAACAAATAATGTGGGTTTGTATTTTTAACGAAACTGTCACCCCCTCCTCTCAGATTTTTTTCATGATCCCCCCCTCCCCCCGTTTTTAAAAGAAAAGCGGGTACGATTACATGTTTATTTTTCATTAAAAAGTTTATTTTAAGCTCTTTTCTGAAATAAAAATAAAATATTAAAAAATTTCGCTCGCAGTATTATCCCTTGTATAGTATATCCCTTGTTCATAACCAAGAGATATTGAATATTGCTTTAAAAACATAAACGTGAGATTTTTTTGTCATTACAAATGAATGCTGGGTCTTAAGAACTAATCTTATTAGATTTTTTTTTCTTATGAGTTGAAAATTACACTGAAATACTTGACATGCTCTTTGTATTTTCATGAGCGCAATGTAAGGCCACCGAAATAAACCAATATTTTGAGCACCCGCAGTTTTCTGTTGACAAATAATCTTCTGAAAACACTTGATCGTTTATAAAAATTAAGATGTATTTTTAAAAAAATTATATATTTTTATATACGTTGACAATTTTTGAAATTAATGAAATTGTAGCATTTTTATTAAGGTATTGTTCCACCCTGTATCCCAAACTCGTTTTTAAAGAATTAAATTTTTGAAAATTGCAAGTCGAACTTGGACACATAAAATTTCGATCAATAAACATTTATTTGTACTGAAAAATTGATTCATATTTTTATCAATATGTTCTATGTTGTACAAGAAATATTCTAAACTGAAAGCAGATGCAACGAGATTGTTGTACAATAGCAGAAACACTGTCAACTGTCCAACACGTGGCATCAAAAAAGCCAGAAAAATGCGCTAAAGAAACGAAGTATAAACGGAGAAAAATTAAAATAATTATCGTATAAAAAATGTTAAGATGCGTTTTGAAAAAAATTATATGCATTGATCAATTTTTGAAAATAAAGCAATTTTAGCATTTTTATTAAGATGTTATTAAATCCTGTCGCGCGAACTCGCATTTTGAGAATTCAATTTTTAAAAATTGCAAGTCGAACTTGGACACATAAAATTCCGATCAATAAATATTTATACTGGAAAGTGTTTCTTATTTTTGACCAATTTTTTCTATGCTGTAAACTAAAAATGAAATAATGAGAACAACCGCACACTAAAAGCAGATGCAACAAGATTGCTGCACAATTGCAGAAAAACTGTAACACGTGGGATCGAAGAAGCAAAAAAAAAAAACCGCAAAGAGAAAATGTTTACGCTGGTAAAAATTAAAATTATTATCGTACTTTGATTGAGTTGACTTTTTATTGTTTACAATTTCGGAATAATAAGAAACATGACAAACTAAAAGCAGATGGAATAATATTATTGCACAATGACATCTAATGCACTAAGTCATTATTAAAAGAAAAACGGACAAAAATGAGGCAACTAACCTAGTGCAAAAAGTAAATAGCACCCATAAGACGCCTCTATGACTTTTACTTAAACATATTCTATTTCGCGAGCTGCTCTGCTCAAAGAGAACTATTTTAATAATGAAGGTTTTCGGGCAGCGATCGCTTAAACTAGTTTTCCGAATTTTTTATCAAATACTTTATAGAATGACATTATTTTTGTATTGTTTTTTAAACTTATGTGCTGCCTGTTACTGTATGGAAATAGAAATTGAGCTATGGAGAAAAAAAGAAACTGAAAGACAGAATGTTTTCTGGAAAGTGGTGACTGCGAAAAACATCGGCCTTGCATCGGCTTTTAGATGTTTTTTACGGCCGATGGGCCGATGTTTTTCTAAAGTTAACATCTGCCGCCGATGCCGATGGCCGATGGCAACTTTGTTGAACAATCGGCGCCGATGCATCGGCCAGGCCGATGCATCGGTCGAGCCTTACTGATTCACGTAATCTGCGGTGCAATCGTCCAAACAAAACATGACTTGGCTGACGTCTGTTTGGGAAGCGCTCAAGGTACGTCCGTGCCGCGGCTCGTCCATTTCCATCAGCGGTGCCGTATACGTAATGAATGTCGGCCATTTCTGCGTTACTAAACTCCTTCACCCTTCTCCTTTAACGTCTACGCCTGAAATGATTGTTTTTCCCACTCTCCCATTTTTGTACAATTATCGCCCTCTAGCGGTCTCAGTTTGAATTTTCTTACACAAGTTCCTATGTAAATCTTGTTCATCATATGACAGACCAGTATGTTAAGTTTGTAAACGACCTTTTGGGACACCCTGTATATGCACATACCTAATGAGAGTAGAAATAATAAGTAGTAATAACAAAGTATAAGTAAAAATAAATAAGTAAGTAAACAGAAGTAGTTATAATGTAATAAATAAAAAACTTAGCCTCATGGACGGATATTACTGGGAGTGTGAGTTGGAGAGATATTGCCACGTATGGGTTAAAGACATAAAAAAATTGCTCACCCATTTACTTTTGTTCTTTTCAGCTTTCTTATTAATGCATAAGCTGTTGTTCCTACATTTAAAAACTTGTCACTCAGTTTACCAGTTTGCAAATTATACGCTTTTAAGTGACACAGAATCAGGCGAAAATTCTCGTTTCATGAAAAAAAGAGAAAAAGGTTCTTACAAAGTCAAAAAGTTCGGCAGGCACTGCATGAAGAATTGGTTTCTCATTTTGGAAAAATTTGACCAACTTGTTGAAATGTGGCAAAATACCGCATTAAAAATGGAGCAAACACTCCCATTTTTCACTTTGATCAAACATAGCATCCAATATTAAGTCTTTTCGAGCCTGATTTGATCCAGATCTTTTCTGGTTCTTAATAGACAATTGAATTTTTGATATGGCATCCTTTTGAGAGTCTGAAACCTTTTTTTTTTTTTCATATACTGGAATCAAAATTAATATCAAATTCTTCTTTTCTTCTTCTAAAAGAAAACTTGCATAATACATGACTAATGCATCCTTCAAAAATAAAAGTCTATTGCATATTGTCAGCATCTGCAGAAATCTATTTTCGATAGGAATAATTTGAAGAACACTCTTGAAACTCAATAAATTCTGCAAATTCAAGAAACAAGCATTTACCCTTTGGGGACTCATTATTGTCAGTGAAGACGTCACTTGAAAAGTCCTCCTAAACTTTTCAAAATGCCCGAAAAAAACCTTTGCAGCGTTATGAAATTTGTGAGCCAAATCCCCATCTGTATCTGTCAGATGTTCATTTTAGTCTTTGAGCAGCTTTTCCACACCATTTTCGAAACCTCTCATGGTTGCACAATTGCCAAACAGGCAACTAATTATTTTCTCCTAAAAGTTCGTTGATTTTCAGAAATATGTTTCTTGATGTAGAAACATTTTCTCGTTTAGAATCTAAATGAGCTGTTATCACCTTATGCTACTCGTCATTAAAAAATCTGAGGAACGTGTTAATAATTCTTTCGTCATTATTATTTGTAGCTTCATCAATGTTCATTGAGAAGAAATTAGTTTAATTTTTGAACCAAAGTATCACGCATTGTCTTGGAAACAACGTATGTCGTAACGTGGGTCGCACAAGTTCTTTTCATCTTCAGCTTTGATAGAGCCAGTTTATCTTTTGCAAGAGTTTGTCTGAATTCAATCAGTTTAAGGGATAAGAAAAATGGTAAAGAGTTTTCTGCTATAAAGCAAGAGAATTGCTTTTTGATTCGCCACACGATCGCACAATGTGAGCGAAGCCTTTTCAGTTTGCTGTTTTGCACCGGGGAAAGTTAGCACATAATTTTGAGATCGAAAATTTGACTGATGCTCTGTATCCTCGGCATGTTTCATTAATACTTTTTTCCCATTGTTTCAATTATTCAATTTTTTTCATCAGGGGAAACAAAAACAATGTGCAGCTTCTTTAATTTGTTTGCACCATTCCACGTGCAGTATTCCTTTCGAATCCTTTTTCTGCAGCCATTCCCATCGCCACTTATTTTTAACATCAACACCATTCAGTTATTATCAGGATTTGCTTTCTTAGTATGTTTTTGAGGAAAATTAGTTTTTTCTGGCCTTCCTTTTGACCATGTTAAGCCGTATACAGGGACAGCAGCCAATTTTTTTTCAAAAATAGGAAGAAAAATAGGAGAGTTTGGAGAAAAAATAGGAAAAAACAGGAACTTCAGAAGCAAAAAATAGTAAGTTTAGAAAAAAGAAATACTAAAAAATAGCAGTGCAAAAATTAAAAAAAAAAACTTACTCTCAACAAATGTAATAAAGTAAATAAAACTAACAAAAACACAACATAGCTTTAACTGCTTTATTAAGAATATTTTACCATGATTCTATTGCGATAAGGTTTTATTTAATAAGTTTTTTAAGTCATTCAGTTTCTTTTGAGCAATGTTGAGTTCTTCAGTTAGTTCTTTTATTTGTTTAGTTCCTGCATCAATCATAGTAGATGCGACTCGCATTTCATTAAAATCCTTGGCTTTCTTCAATGTTTTTTGTAGTCTTTCATTTCCTTCTGACACACACTTGTTAGCCGAAGATATCTCCTCCTGTAAGGTTTTTACTTTTTTCAACAAGGTAGAGAGTTTTTCTTCGTTTTTCAACTTAAACTTCTCTAGAGCAGGTTTTTCATTTTTAATTTTCTCCTCTGCTTCTTTTTTCTTTTTCTCTTCTTCTGCAGCTTTTTTCAGAGTTTCTTTTTCTTGGTGATAGGCAGCGTGACTTTTCACCACACTTTGTAACAGTGGACCAGTCATTGGTAATGATAATAAATTATCACCATGTCGTCTGATATAATCTTTAACATTCCTGAGGCCAATTATTGAAGCTTCTGATAAATTGGCCCTTGATTTTGTCACGATTGAATTGTTAAGGGAGAATCCCCGTTCCACATCCGAATTTCCGTGCGACAGTGACAAACAATTCTTCACAAATGTAGAAAGATGCTGAAACTTCATTCTACCTGTACCCACATCTTTGATGGAAAGCACACCTCTCCAATACAAATCAATCCGAGGAGTGCCTTCTTTCGAAAACTTGTCGCTCAGCTTCTGCACCTCTGGATCAAACTTGTATGCCTGCCATTCAGATACAACCAAATCAACAGTAGCGTTATCCATGTTCAATGGCTTCATCGCTATGCACAATCTACGAATGACATTGCTATTCACCGTCTCTCTCATTAGAGGATGCAAGACTTCGAGATCTTTGAGAAAAGCACAATCATAGGGTAGAGCCTTTTTTAAATGACTGCCAATGATTTTAAACATGACCTAATTGCCATTTTTACCTCTTTACATTTTACATCAGTTAAACATGTCAAAGCCTTCAGTGCCCCGGCGCCAACATCCAAGTTCTTAAGGGGACGAAAGTGTTCAAAATTATCAATATCAAAGTTTATTAATTCACTGTACTGCATCAAATCTTTAACGAATTCTTCTTTGATAAACTTTAAAATAACTGCTCTCAAAAGCTCACACATTTTATTGTACAGCATATGAATGAGGGGAGCTTCTGTCTGAAATAAGGACAGATAAGTTTGTAGCACAAGAAATAAATTAGCAACAAACTCTACGTAGGCTACAGTTGACTTATCCTTCAACGCTTGCACCGAGCATTGTTTTGCAACGAATTCCAATTTTCTTTTTGTTTCTGTAAGAAATTTACAAAATATTCATAAAGGGCAGTATATACACTGATGATCCTCTGAATAACTGGTCCTAATGTCAGCCACCTTGAACTGACATGGCGCAACAGAAACCTTTCTTCACACTCCAACAGCTTCTCTATTTCTTTTAAATCTTCTCTTCTAGCTGCGCTTTTCTTAAAAAAGAAAAATACATCAGTAGCTAATTCGTCGATATCTAGTGGAAGATTCTCTATAGATTTAGCAAAGCAATTGTGAACTTTATGCAGGCTGCAGGTGTCGATGTCCACAAGTTGGCCTGCTCCTAAAATTTTAAGCTCATCATTGACTTTTTTTTGTATTGATAGATTCACTTTCGGGCCATCCATGCCTAACATCAATATTTTTGTTAAAGGAATTTCATCCTCCTCTAAAACGTTATAGATGCTTTTGGACACAGTTGTGGCATCAGCATGACTAAGAAAAATTGATGTTGAATACGCACAAATCACATTATTTACATCAACACTCCAATACCTCACATAGATGTCTAATTGTTTTACAGTTTGTGACGTTGTTGTTTCATCAAAGGACAAACTGAAAAACAAACCACCACTCAGTGATTTTTTTATATCATTCACAAGTTCTTTGTGGGAAAAAAGGCCCAAGTCCATGAGAAATAACATAGGACACTTTCCTATCACCTAGATTCATAGCACTGGCTACAGGATTCCCACTGAACATCT
This sequence comes from Octonoba sinensis, assembly GCA_038502835.1. NCBI lineage: Eukaryota > Metazoa > Arthropoda > Arachnida > Araneae > Uloboridae > Octonoba > Octonoba sinensis. The sequence continues at coordinate 81,019,119 of CM076605.1, read as the reverse complement.
CTTGAAACAGAGGCACAATATCTTTACATGATCCAAATGAAAAGTTTGAAACTGCAACTTTTATAGCCCATAGAGCTTCTGCTTTAGATGCCAATTGTTCAGTAGTTAGATTGACTGCCAAGCTTACAGTTTTGTCTTTTTCTTTTCCTGTCAGTGTTCTTTGCCCTCTTAACAATTTTGATGCCTCTTTGTTTTTTTTCTGGTTGCGTGCTGCAACACTTGAGAAATTCCACTGTTACAAACAGAAACTTCACACCGACACAGTGAGCAATGTACCTTGTTTTCATTATCCTTATCTTTTATACTGCACCAGTTTCCTATGAAGTCTCCATTACTATCCTTAACTTCAAGCCACTTGTCTTTGAACTTCGATCGACCACCTGGATAGAAACATATAATATTTTCATAAAATATATAAATACAAAATAACATTTTAGTTTCCGACTTTTAAAAACTTGAAGCATTTAAATGTTTTTTAGTTTATGAACTTTTTTGTTAAATATTTGTATAATTATCGTTATTCTTAAATGTAAAGAAAATTGGATACTACATCTGATAGTTAGCATTTAGCAATGTATCTCTAGTACAGATGGATACAAAAATGAAAAAAGAAAAACTTCATGTTTGTAACTGTACTAGTTAATTGACTTTTTCCTTGCTCAAAGAACACTATTACCGATGATACAAGAAAAATAATTTTGACAGTTATTTAATATGAATATTTTTGATGAAATTGAATTCAAAACAAATTAAATAAACTTCCTAATTAATTAAACTTCCTAAAAGTCAAAACACAGTATATAACTAAAACCCTGTTATCAAAATTTTAATTTAAAAATTATTAAATTAAGAGCAACACAAAAAGCAATTACCAAGCTATTAAATGAAATATCAAAATTACATAAATGATTCCTATAAAATTTAGACTTAATTTTTTATATATAAACTTATACTCTATTAACCAGTCTCTAAAACGGCAAAGACGTATCAGGAAAACTCGTGCGCGCATCAGTTACTATTTTAAAAGCATAGAAGACAGAATGGGAATAGCCGTGACTAAAGAATCGCCGAAAAACGGTGCAAAATCGCCGAAAATTTCGAAAAGCAAAAGGCTCTAATTAAAATTCGAATCAGCGAAATTATCAAATATCGAAAATAGACTTCTGCCGAAGTTTTATTTTTCCTGTAGTAGTACAGAACCTCGTATCCGGCACGCTCGGGATTATCGCTATCCCGGATAACTGAATTTCCCGGTTTTTTGGATCGCTAAAAGATGCCGATATCTGAGGTTTATCGAACCCAAATTACAATAACAAATGGTAATAATACTTCAAAATAAGTAGAAAACAGTAAATAAATACTTCTAACTTAAGAAATATTAAAAGAAAAGAACTATTTAAAAGATAAAAATCAATAGCATTCACAAATCAAAACGAGAGAGGGGGGAGGGGTTTTTGAAAATGACATTTATTAAATGATTCAAATACAGTATGGGACCTCAAATTCGAAACGCTCGGCGCCGCGATCTTTCCGAATTTAGGAATTTTCCGGATTTGGGTTCCGGACGAAGTTGGAGTCTATTTACATTCGAGGCAAACATCGAAAAATCTAAACTTTTCCCGATTTTATTTTAACCTCTTTAATTAAACAATAAAATAAAAGAATTCCGTCAAATTCTAATATGATTTTATATTCTTTAGCCACTTACTAGAGACTTTAAATTGCAGTAAAAGATATGACTATCGGGAAAATGAGAGAAAAGGCCGAATTCCAATTTCGCGAATATTCTATATCGCGCGAAAATTAGAGCTCATTTTAAAAAATAAATGTATTAAAACTACAAGAAATAAAAAAACAGCAAAATTTGATGATATTAACTCTGAATTAAAGCAACAATTAATAAAAATTCTAGTCGCAAAAACGAACCCTTTTCAGAAAATCGCGAAATAACGTTTTTGAAAACTGAGATAAGAAGTTCCCGGATAAGAAGTTCTGTTCTAAAGGGAAAACAATCGCCGAAAGTTTTTCAGCATAATGAAATTTATAATCAGGAACCGAAAATTCCAATTTTAAATTGCGTCCACTTAATTTACGATAATCGACCACACACAAAAAAATATATTAATTCTCTAATCCAACTCGGACAAAATTTCATAGATTTAAAGCTGGAATGTGTACAGCTATGAATGATTTATTAAAATAATTTTTAAAATATTCCAATTACTAACACAAGAACAGTGTGTTCAAAGTTATCTTCTCCCCCCCCCCCCCCCTGTTCAAAGTAGCCCCGTTTTACGGTAGCAGTTTAATTTTACTTGTACAAGACTATGAACATTGATAGAATTATGTAGGCAATTCCAAATTTAAAATTAAACAAAATAAAAAATTCGAGTTATACTTGAAATTCGTAGTCTCGACTCAGCCAAGGAATGCCGAAAATTTACCGATTTCCGAAATTTTTATGGTATATAGAAAATATTTTCCAACACTCTGTTTCTGAAACGGCAATCCTGGCTTTTAAATAACAAATCACTTGACTTTTAAATATTCTTTTTAAAAAATCAAAATTCCTTTTCTCTAAAAACGGGAAATAAGCCTAAACTTATTCCGTAGATCCGAGTTTAGACATTTTTACGCTTTAAAGATTAGTAATAAATATAAACAAAATTACTTAATTGTAAAGAAAAAAAAAATAACTTACCACTTTAATAATATATTCCAAAGGAAGACACCAAAATATTTCAACTTCAAACCACGTGTATTAATTTGGTAAACGGAACGCTGAAAGCAAACTTCTTCCACTTCTTCAGAATAATATAAATTGGCAAACAGCCAATAACTTCAAGCGTTATCTGAAAAGGAATGTGTGCTTGGCTTCAACCTCCTCCCTCCCTCCACTCCGGAGAGTGAATAGCCAAGAGTAATGCTTGACCTTGAATCAACTAGTTCGTAAGCCGCGTATGGGATGAAGCGAAAAGAATAATATAAAATAAAAACTATAAAAAATAGGAAATAATAGGAAAAATAGGAGGGGTGCCGAAAAAATAGTAAAAATAGGAGGTCTGCGGTCCCTGCTTATATGTTGTTTTTGGTGGCCCCCCACTGACTATTACTCTACTGACTCCTCTGCCTCATATTTTGATTTTGAGAGATGCTATTGCAGTTGGGTTGCACCCCAATCTTTCTTCCTTCCTTCTTGTAAATTTTTCCTTTCTTTATTATGGGCATACCATTATATTTCTCGAATGTATGTAAAGCAGATTATTAGTGAAGATTTTGTTTTACACTTCTTGTAATTGTTGACAATTTTTTCTAATTGGGTCTGCAAATACTGCTGGGTTTTTTTTTTAATTTTTCCTGTAAGTCCTCAAACATTTGTTTTAAATCTTCTGCATCTTTTTCTATGCTGAAGGACTGTACTTCGGAATCATCGACGCTTTCAGAAACTTCATTGGGCAATTCCGTTTCCTTGAAAATTGATGTACTCAATTCCTTATTGGAGCAACATGGTTCCCCTGACGTAAGACCATTAAACAAGTCAGATGGAAGCTCGTTAGTGTTTCCATAAGAAAATTTGATGAAACTTCATTTTTGATAGTATATCATTGCTAATCAAAAACTGCAGTGGGATGCTACATTTTTTGACACAAAAAATTGATGCTTACATGGAGCCCCTGATGATCCAACATAACATTGTACAATATGGTGTTGTCGCGTCTACGGTGTATGTTTGTTTAGACTGGACATTTCTGACACTGTATAAGCAAGTTCCAATACATTCAATTTGCAGCCCTTTTAACTTCGACTCTGGGAAAAAGTATTTTTTTTTGCTCTGCCGTTTATGATATCTGTTATTTTTAAACAATAATAATTGTCAAAATTAGATACTAAAAACTGAAATAGTGTAAGAACATTAAAGGATTTCAACCTTTGAAAAATGTTATATTTCAATATTCTAAATGTGGCTTCACAATAATTATTCGTATCATTCCCTCGTGTTTCATGTCTGTAGTACAAAGCTCATTCATTGGCACATTCATGTAGCTTCTCAAGGTAACTGAGAACATGTTCATTTTACTTGCAGGTGACATGTAGTACATGCATATTTTTTCAAATTGTTCAACTTCTTTGAAAGGCTCTGTAGAGGCATTGCCTGTCTTCAATTTTAACATTGTTCTTTCCAAGCGGTAAGTATCTGGCAACATTTTGCAAGATGTGAAAAATACTTAAGTACAGTTTTGATAAGGGAAATACTTTTTTCAAACTGTTTCGTAACGCTGTGCAATCATCAGCAATAATCATGGAATCATAATTAAGTTTAGTCCTTGTGTAATGCTTTCTTCTGTTTCAGAGTATGTAATAAATATACCCAGAGGTAATGCTCCTATAGGACTTGAACACATTACAATAAAAATCCTGCTCTTATGGCGATCCATGTTGCCTGTTGAGTCTATAAATATATTTCCTTTGCCGTTCTCTAATAGTGTATGCACTCTCTTCATTAATGGTGAACTTAATATGGCTATGGAAAAGCCAACACATAACTTCTTTGAGAAGCAGCACATATTTCCCCGCACTCTTTATTATACTCCTCAATATATTTCTCCATTGCTGATAGCATTCCTTCACCATCAGGATCATCATATTCCTTCTTAAAGACTTTGTAGTAAAGGTCATACACCCATTTTTGTGTTGGACATACGGCACCATCTGAAGCCAGTTTATAATAGTAGTCTCCGTGCATTAATCTCAAATCAAATTTATACGTTTGAAGTGCTGTTGGTGAAGAATGATTTTTCAGGAATAACTCTTCAAACACTTCTTTGACAGCTTCAGTTGGTACCCTGTGCTTCAGTGTTGTTGAGGTGTCTATTTCAGGATTGTGACAAAAGTGTATATATACTTGGCAGGGGTGTGTTTTGATGAATTTATCAGCTGATCTAAAATATAACAAATATAATATTGAGCAAAAATTTAAGTGAAATAACTTTTTTGCAGGAAAGTAACATTACATACTTTAAATATATTGCATATGGAGTACATACTAAAACATAACAAAGCCTATTAAGCTAAATTTAGTAATTCAGGTTGAGCTATTAGATGTAGGAATTTTGGGTGGATTAATAAATTGACCCGGATCAGCCCAGCCGTGATCAGAGCCTGTTACTAGCTGTACAATCTGAGGATTTAGAAGTCTTCAATTGCAGCTGAATTCAGAGCCACACGTTTTTACAAGACATGTCAATAGTAGGTGGCTCACGTTAGAACAAAGTGTGCTCAGATTTTTGGATAAAACTCTTTGATTGGTAAAGAGCTATCAAGAGTAGAATCTGAACGCTCAAAAAACATTAACAGCCTTTTAAAAGACAAAACTTAGATTTGTAAAGCTTTATACTTAAAGAATGCATCTTCAATATTTTAACAGTATTTAAAACAATTTCAGTCGGATGCACCTCTGTCGCATATTTTGAACTGAAAATTTGATTAAAAAAATTCTAGGTCGCTTTATGAAACATTCAGCTTTTCAAGATGTATATGGCCCCAAATCGTTGGACATTAATTTGAATGATGGAGAATTGTGGCGGAAAAATGTAGAAGTAGGTGCTGACACTGAGATAGAAATTAAAAAATTATTTTTGGACCACAAAGGATATTTATTTTGAGTGCAAGATCATTTTTCATTAAAAGTGCTGCATATATAATAAAAGCATTTTCTCTAAAAAATGCTTTCTTGGAAAAAATCAATCAAGTACATTCATCCAGTGCTTATAATGGAAGACTCTTCTTTGGCTTGCATAAAGTACAACTTGAAGCAACCATGTTGCCTCAAGTAATTGAAGGAGGAGATATTGCAATATTATGTGATGAATGGATAATTTTGAAAGGTGAAAAAATGAAGGCTTCTGCGCATGAAATCAATGGCAGAAATTTCGAGGATGACAATGATAGAATTGAAGATTTTTGGTCTGAAGTCTGAATTTTTTTCTTCCTAACGGATCTTTTATTGAAAATAAAAGATCCGTTAGGAAGAAAAAAATTCCCGTTAATATCCCAAGTCACGAAATGTCTCCTGTGTTTGCCGCATGGTAATGCAGATTGTGAAAGGGAATTTAGTGTAAATAAAACAGTGTGAGAGAATAGATCAAATTTAAGTGTTCATAGCATCAGTGGCTTAAAAACAATGGACCTGTTTCCCGTGTCGTCACAGCTCACATGATGTCGGTGTCACGTGATCTCGCTTAGCGCCAAAAGCAATGAGAAATCTATATGATTGAGCTATTGCGATTTATTTTCCCAACATTTTCATTATTTTTATTAAAATGCCTTCATTTTGTGCTTCAATTGGATGTTCTAATGCATCGGATAAAAAAAGCTGCAATGCAGCTGTTTCTTTTCACGCATTTCCATTGAAAAATCAAAAAATATTGCGTGAATGGTTGGTCAAAATGCGGAGGCAAGGTTTCACACCAAGAAAAAGCTCCAGGCTTTGCTCCCAACACTTTGAAGAATCCTGATTTCTATATCAACCATTTACGAACAGAAGATTTTTAAAAGAAGATGCTGTCCCTACAGTATTTTCATTTAATAAGCCATGCGTAAAACGACAGAGAACAACATACGAATTCAAGTACGTAAAGTTTCATGCTTTTTTATCAAATGCATGTTAGGCTATTTAAAGGCATATTTACTACATTCAAAATTTGTATAAATGTATCATTTAAAATATTTAATGCTTTTTTTCTTACTAGTGCAAATGCTTACTATACAATATAATTAATATTTTAGTTCTTTTGCTTATCTTTAATAATCTTCATTCACAGTTTCATTTAAATTAATGTTCTGTATGTTCCAGTTGTTTCGATTTGGAAAAATGTATCTCTTAAAAAGTTTTTTTTTTTTTTGGAAAGAGTTCATCAGTAATATTTTCCATTTGGAATCCACTTACTGTCTTTCTATTTCGTTGTAATCTATACTTCCTACATTAACATTGTATTGTTGAAGCTCACTTTGTTACAAAATAAGTATTTTATATAAAATTTCTAATAAATTGCATTTTTTGCAGGGAATCTTTGTCTTCAAAGTCCCTTACCGCTGCTCCAGAACCCACTAATAAAAAGGATGTGCAAACGGATGAAGATATAGTATCTTCATTACTGGAGCTGCTAGATGTCAAAGAAACAAGAAATTGGTCTTTGGAAAATTAAGGTATTTTCCTTAGACAAAGTGAAATACGATTTCTCTTCTTTTATGTCTATAACTGGGATTTAGTGTGGAGACATTCGATGTAGTATATGATTTCCTAAACTTAGGGGACCTGACTAATAGAGGTCTGGAACCCAAACAGCAATTTTATGTTTCTTGTACGAGTCCGCTGTGGTCTCACACTATATTTCATAGGTGTGTTATTTAATACTTCAAAACGTTCCATTTCAAGGATGTTGAGTGCAATAATTGATGCTATCTACGAAAAAGTGAAGAATGTTGATATATGGCCATCGAAGTCTCGTCGAATTCATGCCAGAGGCATTCGTCTTGAATTATCCGAATTGCAGGGCAATTTTGGATTGCACAGAAATACCAATTCAAAAACCGTCTAATCCCAGGATCCAGCAATTGACTTTCAGTCAGTACAAAAATTGCAACACCTTAAAAGCATTAATTGCCATAAATCCGTCAGGCGCTGTCTCCTTTATTTCGGATTTCTGGTGTGGAGGAATCTCCGACAAAGAACTATTCCTAAGAAGTGGATTGTTGAATCTTCTGCAAGATGATGACATCCTTGCTGATAAAGGCTTCCTCATCCAAAAAGAACTGGCAACAAAAACTGCCGTTTGATTATGCCACATTTCTTAAGAAATAAAATCCAGTTTACTGTAGAGCAGCGAAGTGAAAATCAGCGTGTCTCCAATTTACGGGTACACGTAGAGAGAGCAATCTCTCGAATTAAAAAATATAGATATTTCAAAGGCCCTGTTGACAGACAATGCTTCGCAGAAGTTAACAAAATCTTTTTATTTTTTCATTTTTCACAAATTTTTCAAACCCATTAATTACAATTGAAAAAGTTTTATATCAATATTTATAAATCAATTTGATTCCTTTAACTAGTTCTAATAATAGTTAATCTAAATTTAAGAATTAATTTTTATTTATCTATTTCATTTTTTTATCCATCATGGCCCCCTCTCCCTTAATTCTAAAATTAATTTGATCTCTTTTTTTTTTTTTTTTTTGTTATCTCATTAAAGTTATTGTAATAGTGCCATATTCTACGATTCGACAGTAATTGCATGTTTTAAAGGTGCATGTGCTTTTTTATGTTACATATCTAAAAATTGTTGTCTTCACGCATACTGAATTTCAAAATTGCTTTTAAGTTTCATACTTTTACTATGTGCTGGACAGTTGTCCTGCAAATTTTTAGTTTAATAATTATTTAATTGTAATTCATACGTATTGCATGTTTATTAGGTGCTGGACAGTTGTCCTGGAAATTTTTCATTTAATAATTATTTAATTGCAATTCCTACTTATTGCAAATTTATTAGATGCTGGACAGCTGTCCTGGAAATGTTCTTTTTATAATTATTTAACTGCAATGTATTTTTTAATATTTTAACTCAATACGTCTTTTCCTAGGTATGTTTCAGTTACGGCCAGCAAGAGTTAATGCAGTTCATGATTTGAAGCAAGTTATTAAAGGAATGAATGGTTATTGCTGTCTCTTTTGCATTCTAGTGCTGAATGGTAATATGACAGGAGACTTGGTGTTTTTTAGCTCATCAATTCTTCTATTGCAGCTTTTCAGTTTATGCAAATTTTATACTTAGTAACTAAGTACTGCTTTTATTTTCTTGTCTCGTGTCACTCCTTAGTACCACTCTCTCTAATGTGCAGTGCTGGAAACAATTGCTTTAGAATTTGAGGCTAGTTTGTTAAGTTTTTATTTCAGTCGAGTTTTCTAAAAAAATAGCTTTAAAACTAAGTATTATAATAAGGATGTGGCCAAAATTATCGTCAAGTCGTCAAGTGTTCAGATCCAGTGTTATGTAGGTTACTTTCTATTTCTTTTGTTTATCGTTTATTCTTTAAAATCTTATATTTGACTTTAAATATTATTATTGCAAAACGTGCATACAATTCAACTTTGAAGAGTTTTCTTGTCGACATTTTGTATTACTTAAAGAAGAGTACAAAGCGTGTCAGTCTTCTCAAATTGTGTGAAGAAGAATGTGATTTATCAAAACGCAAAATTCTTAAATATGGAGCAACAAGATGGTTATCACTAGGGAAATCTGTTGATCAGGTCCTGGAGCAATGAATGCTACACTGAAGTTGTTTTTTTGTGAAAAAAAGAAAGGAACGTCATCCTCTTTCTTACACTTGAAAGAAAAATTTGAGTGCCTTTTAACTAGACTACCTATATTTACTGCAGTCTGTTATTCCAATGTTTCAAGCTCCCAACATCATGATGTAAAAGAAAGCTAATCGGCTCCCCTTATACATATTTATCAAAAGTAACTAATGAGTTTGTTTACCAACATTCCGTCAAGATGTATAAAACCTAGTTGCATAGTGAATGCCACTTCAGTTTTCTACATCAAATTTGAAAAATCAAAGAATGAAAAAGGAGACTCTGAATTGGTTATTGGGGGCAAAACGAGGCAGCACCTTTAAAGCACAGCTATACCAGAAAAAGATGTGAAACAATTCTATTTTAATGTCAGAAGATTCTATACTGAAGCATGTTACTTACACGCTAAAGAAATTTCTGCTAAAAGAGGAACTTTATGCACACTCTACAGTTGCGGATATTGCCAAACGACAAAGTCCTTTAGGGATGTTGCTATTTTAATTTTTCAAAAAACCAATATTTTAAATGCATTTTTTCAACTGTAATGGAATTTTTTGGATTATTTTTGACGATTTTTGGTCATCTTTCACTATGCTTGATCAAACTGCTGTTTATTTGCAATTCTTTTATAGTGGTATGTTACTTCATTTTTCATGTATTACTTGTTATATTTTAGTTTACAATTTTATTCATTTATTTGTTTAATGCATTTCAAGCAGAAAATTTTAAATGAACAATATTTAGGTCTTTGATTATATGGAAGGACCGGAATTTCTTTTTCATATGTCCTATTAAAAATGCTGGTATGTTGAAATTTTTGAAAAAAAAAAATTTATAAAAATGTAACGATGTAAATGCTTGCTTTATAAACAAATGTTTTGTTTAAGCAATGTAGAATTTTTTAAAACTTCATTTAGGACAAAAAATTCTATAATTTTCGAAATAATATTTAATTTGAAATATGCTCCTGAAATTTGTAATAACTGCTCCTGAACTAGATTTTACAATGTTGGCAGGTGTGAAAATGAAGTACGTTCATCCAGTGTTTATTATGGAAGACTCTTCTTTGACTTGCATAAAGTACTTAGCAACCAAGTTGCCTCAAGTAATTAAAGGAGGAAATATTGCAAAATTATGTGATGAATGGATAATTTTGCAAGGTGAAAAAATGAAGGCTTCTGCACCTGAAATCAATGGCAGAAATTTCGAGGATGATAATGATAGAATTGAAGATTTTTGGTCTGAAGTAGTTTTAAAAAAGGATCCGAAAGAAAGAAATTTCCGTTAATATCCCAAGTCATGAAAATTCTCCTGTGTTTGCCGCATGGTAATGCAGATTGTGAAAGGGAATTTAGTGTAAATAAAGCAATGTGAGAGAATAGATCAAATTTAAGTGTTCATAGCATCAATGGCTTAAAAACAACGGACCTGTTTTCCGTGTCGTCACAGGTCACATGATGTCGGTGTCACGTGATCTCGTTTAGCGCCAAAAGCATTGAGAAATCTACGTGATTGAGCTATTGCGATTTATTTTCCCAGCGTTTTCATTAGTTTTATTAAAATGCCTTCATTTTGTGCTTCAATTGGATGTTCTAATGCATCGGATAAAGAAAGCTGCAAAGCAGATAATGTTTCTTTTCACGCATTTCCATTGAAAAAAAAAATATTGCGTGAATGGTTGGTCAAAATGCGGAGGCAAGATTTCACACCAAGTCAAAGCTCCAAGCTTTGCTCCCAACCCTTTGAAGAATCCTGCTTTCTATATCAACCATTTACGAAAAGAAGTTTTTTGAAAGAAGATGCTGTCCCTTTAGTATTTTCATTTAATAAGCCATGCGTAAAACGACAGAGAAAAACATACGAATTCAAGTACGTAAAGTTTCATGCTTTTTAATTAAATGCATGTTAGGCTAATTAAAGGCATATTTACTACATTCAAAATTTGTATAAATATATCATTTAAAATATTTAATGCTTTTTTCTTACTAGTGCAAATGCTTACTATACAATTTTTATTAATATTTCAGTTCTTTTGCTTATCTTTAATAGCACTGTACAACAAATTTGAACTTTTTTTTTGTCCTTTAGATGAAACTATGTGATTCTATATAATCAAAAGGTGCTTAATTCAAATATCCAAACCAAAATGGTCCATCACGTACCACTTTTGCTGGAGACCCACTTCTCATATTTATACAATTTGGGTATAGAAGAGTGTAACTGCGGCTTACTTAATGAAAACACAAACACAAAAAAGTTTTTTTTTGGGCCGTTTTAACTTGTGTTAAAAGTTCTGTTGGTGTGCCCTGATAATAGATTAGCAATATTCAATTCGTATACTTCCATTCTATCGACCGCTGAAACGCTTTTAAAACACAGATATCCTGATGAGACCTTTCATCATTCTCATCATTAATTACGCCTAGGTTTTGAGGAAAGAAGACCACATGGGAGTCCGAAAAAAGTAGTTTTAATGAAATATAGCAACCTAATAATACAAAAGCATTTTATCATGTCACTAACAAGATTTTCGTAATTTTCAGCTTTCTCATTTCCAAGGAAACGTGAGCACACTGATTTAAAGGCCATCCCGACAGATTTATCTTCTTCTCACTGTTTTTTTTCATACTCTTTATCCTGAAAGGACTTCCTTAAGTTGTGGACCAATAAAAATCCTTTCTTTCAGTTTTGCCTCACTTAATTTTTAAAATTTTTTCCTGAAATACTAGAAAGTCACTTCTCTGTCCAGAGCTTTTACAAATATTTCGATAAACCAAGTATAATATACAATTGTGGGAAAAGGGTACATTGTAGATTTTCAAGTGGCTAATTTGATATGCTTTTGCCACTCCAAATTTTGAAATTTCTTTTGTGTTAGCAGAATATGCTATAGGAATGAATAGGAAAACAATACTTAGATGGAAGAGCACCTATAAACAAGCGCGACTCTGCTGAATTGTGCTCATGTCCTAATGCTTGAAAACTACATTCACATCACAGCAGCATACTATTTTTTCTTTCTGCGCAAAATAGTCTACAAAATGTTTTTGACGTCTTGTAAAAAACTCAAAACTTCGAGAAGTAGATAAAGCTTTTGTTGCCAAAACATGTCGCTAAAGTAACCCAAGTTCATTAAAAAGGTCTCTAGAATGGCAATGATTTCACTATCAATGAGAAAGATATAAATTAAGTCGATAAATGTCGAAAATATGCACATTTATCCAGAAAATACGTAAAAAGTTAAAATGCAGAATTTCGGGAAAATGGTACGTGATAGGCAAAAAATAATTGCAGATTCGTAATTCTCAGCCAAAAATACAGAAGAAACGGACATTTTCATCCAAAGGACATTTTTCGTGTTGCACAGTGTAATCTTCATTCAAAGTTTCATTTAAAATAATGTTCTGTATCTTCTAGTTGTTTAGAATTGGGAAAAAGTATTTTATTTATATTCAACAGTATTGCATTTATACTGTTTCCTAACATAAAATTTTATATCGTGTTGCTAAACTTTAAATATTAGAATTTATATAAAAAGTTTAAAATACAAATTACATTTATCCTCCTCAGTTCAGAAGTACCACCACATGTGATACTCATGTTTCTGAATTTTTTAAAAGTGCCCAACTAGAGATGATCAGTTGGAAACGGTAGTATCACATGTGAAATTGTTTTTATTCTATGTGTAATTTTTTGGTTTATGGATAGATGGCAGCACGGGCTCTGTTTTAGGTTTTGTCTTGCTATTTTCAGCGATAAACATGAATTCTTCTCGTCGTCCAAGTAAGTGTTCTACTGTTCATTTTAAAATATAGATTTTATTTAAGTATATATGAGTATGTTGTATAGATTTACAAATCTTAATTTCTGATAAATAGTAGACCCCGAAGGTACGGAAAACATTTTAGTATCATATGTGATACTTTGGTTTCCAATAGAGAAGAGTCATTTTTAATTTTAGATTTCTCAACTATTTCTTGTCGCCTCTATTTGCGACATTTATGCTAGTTATTCAATATGCAGGGGTCGATCCAGGTTTTATTTTTTGGGGTCCATTTCTGTGAAAAATGAATAATTTTGTGAAAATAGAAATATTTTTGAAATTTCTATTTATCTTTGTGAAAAAAATAATTATCATATAAAACATCATAATTTTAGCAGTGACTAAATTTCATGTTTACTATCAAGAAGGTTTCATTGAACCTGGTATATGCTGCAATTTAAACTAGAAAAAAATTATAAAAGAAACATTTTTTGGAAAAGTGCCTTTTTTTATGAATATTAATTTTGTGAAGGGGCCCATTTTGTGAATTTTATTTTTGTGAAAGGGCTTATTTTACGAAGTGGAATTTTGTGAAGGGGCAGCAAACAGGCCTCACTTTTTGCCTGGATCGACCCCTGATATGGTGCATAATTTTTATTAAATAAAATAATTCCAAACTTAAACTTTTACCTTATTAGTATATTATATGTATTTTGTATTTTAGTAATAAATATTTATTTATTCATTTTTTTTTTTTTGTTAGGGAGGTATTTGACACCTGAAGAAATTCTAGAACTGATGAACCAGCTTGATTCGGATTTGAGTTTTTTTATCTGATGAAGATGAAGATTATCAAGATAATGCTGAAATGAATGATGACGGTGATGACGATTCGGTTTCAGAATTAATTTCAAGTAGCAATCCGGGAAAATGGGGAATTCATACTGATGCAGTCCCAGCCCCTACGTCTAGTTTCTGCCAGAAATCGGGTGTTTATTACATCAGCTCAAAACCAATTGAGTATTTTTTGGAATACCTAGATGAGGAATTTTTTAGATATGGCAAATTGCACAAATATTAGACCAGTGATACGAACAGGAAAAAGCGCAAATGTATCACCGGAAGAAATTCAAACACTCATAGGATGCATCCGACTTGTCTCATGTTATGGTTATCCTATGATAAAAATGGTGTGGGATTGTTTTACTAGGATACCAGTTATCTCAGATAACATTGCTTCTAATTTGAATAAAAACGATCTCTGGCAATCTGAAAGTCGTCAACGACAATGACGTGTCGGATGACTCAAAAAAATCTGATAAATTTTGGAAAGTTCGACCTTTACTAAGCAAAATTCGGGAACGATGCTTACAACAAGAAAGACTGAGAAATGTTAGCATCGACGAACTAATTATTCTGTTTCACGGACACATTTCTATGCACCAATATGTAAAAGGGAAACCAAACCCTGTTGGTCTGAAAGTTTTCGTTACGTGCACTGCAAATGGCTCACCTCTAGATTTCATATTCTATGAAGGAACTGACGTGCAATCTCCTGAAGATACGAGTGACCTCGACTTAGGTCGTAAGACTGCACTGAAGCTTTCGGATTCATTGTAACCTTGGTCATCAATCTATATTGATAGGTACTTTACATCCGAATTGTTATAAGATACATTACTCAATAGAGAAGTGTCTGCGAGGAATATGACCCAAAAAAGAATGTTGTCTAGTCGAGAAATGACAAAAGATGTTGTCTAGTCAACTGGTTTGATAACAGGGGTGTGTTGCTGTTGTCAACAGAAAGTGGGAAACTTCCTATTGAAAAATGTTCTCGGTGGTCTAAACTTTGTAAAAAATTACAATGAATTCATGGGTGGTGTAGATCACTTAGATCGTTGCATTAGCAACTACCGAATGAAAAATTGAACAAAAAAATGGACAGTAAGAGTAATTTTGTACCTTATAGATTTTGCAATGAGTAGTGCTTGGATAGCATATCGTCACAAAATGGAAGCTGCCGGAGCACTCAAAAAGGATATCTTTGATTACTTTTCCTTCAGACTGAACGCTGCCACAACATTGATCTATGGGGTGAAACAATCGCAACAACGAATTTCCTCTATCAGATCATCTGATGAATCCATTTAAGGACACTGAACCTCCAGCTAAACGAAGGATCCCTGCTTTTATGCCACATGATTCCGCAAGAAAGAAAGATGTGAGGCATATGCCTGAGATGGCCTGAATGGTTTCATAGGGGAGTAAATGTAGAATGCCAAAACGTAATGATCTAACTACAGTGCGCTGTTTCAGCTGTAAAGTATTTCTCTGTTTTAGTGGCTCAAGAAACAGCTTCAAACAATACCATGAAAAATGAAAAACTCATTTATGTATAAAGATTTGTTAACTTGTAAAATTAAAATGAAATTTGAATATAATTGTTCAATTCTGAATTTTTGTTTTTGTAGTAGAATAACCCTAAAGTATCACATGTGATACTTGCCCCACCCCCAACAAAGGAAAGAAAAACTGACTTTTTTAACTTACAATGATGGGAATAGTAAGTTTTAAACATTTCTGAGGAAAATCAATTGTTATTTTTGTGTCGGGTCTGAGGAGGTTATGTTTATTATTTAACATTATAATATATAATGTTCAAGATTTATTCATATAAATTAAGAACTACCTGAACCAATTATACTCTATAGAGTAATATAAGCGAAAGAAAGAAACAAAAACAAATGAAAATGACAATAATTCCTGTCCTTAAAATATTAAACATGTTGCATGTAACACGTAAGAGTCATTATACAAAAATCTCTTGAAAAGTTTTTTTTTTTACTTGGAAAGAGTTCATCAGTAATATTTTCCATTTGGAATCCACTTACTGCCTTTCTATTTGGTTGTAATCTATTATTTCCTGCATTAACATTGTATGGTTGAACCTCACTTTGTTACAAAATAAGTACTTTATATAAAATTTCTAATAAATTGAATATTTTTTCAGGGAATCTGCGTCTTCAAAACTCCCCTGCAGCTGCTCCAGAACCCACAATGAAAAGTATGTGCAAACGGATGAAGATGTGGTATCTTCATTACTGGAGCAATTAGATGTCAAAGACCAAGAAATTGGTCTTTTGAAAATTAAGGTATTTTTCTTATACAAAGTGAAACACTATACCTCTTCTTTCATATCTATAACTAGATTTAGTGTGGAGACATTCGATGTAGTACATGATTTCCTAAATTTAGGGGACCCGACTAATAGAGGTCTGGGACCCAAAGAGCAATTTTTTATGTTTCTTGTGCGAGTCCGCTGTGGTCTCACACTAGATTTCACGATTGTGTTATTTATTACTTGGAAAAGTTCCATTTCAAGGATGTTGAGTGTAATAATTGATGCTATCTACGGAAAAGTGAAGAATGTTGATATATGGCCATTGAAGTCTCAAGTCAAAGAATTCATGCCAGAGGCATTCGTCTTGAAATATCTGAATTGCAGGGCAATTTTGGATTGCACAGAAATACCAATTTAAAAACCGTCTAATCCCAGGATCCAGCAATTGGGTCATTCCACGGCAACGGACGTTACATTTACACAGCATTTTTCAACTTCAACGAGCATTCTAACAAACTTGTTGGGTATTTTTTAGGTTTTTTAATTTTGGCTAGTAAAAGTACATGTGTTCTAAGTATGCAAAAAAAAATTTGAAGATATATATGTATTTGCTGTATGTTAAAATTTTTTTTGAAATTTCGTTACGTGTGTTACCCGAAGAGTAACATACGTAACGAAATTTCAGCATTATTTTAAACAGACAGCAAATACATCTATATCTTCAAAAAAATTTTTGCATACTTAGAACACATGTACTTTTACTAGGCAAAATTAAAAAACCTAAAAAATACCAAAGAAGTTTGTTAGAAAGCTCGTTGAAGTTGAAAAATGCTTTTAAATGTAACTCCCGTTGCCGTGGAATGACCCAATTGACTTTTAGTCATTAAAAAAATTGCAACACCTTAAAAGCATTAATTGCCATCAGTCCGCCAGGCGCTGTCTCCCTTATTTCGGATTTGTGGTGTGGAGGAATCTCCAACAGAGAACTATTCCTAAGTGGATTGTTGAATCTTCTGTAAGATGATGACATCCTTGCTGATAGAGGCTTCCTCATCCAAAAAGAACTGGCAACAAAAAAAAGCCGTTTGATGACGCCACATTTCTTAATAAATAAAATCCAGTTTATTGTGGAGCAGCGCAGTAAAAATCAGCGTGTCTCCAATTTAAGCGTACGTAGAGAGAGCAATCTCGAATTAAAAAATATAAATATTTCAAAGGACCTGTTGACAGACATTGCTTCCCAGAAGTTAACAAAATCTTTATTTTGGCATTTTTCACAAATTTTTCAAACCCCCTAATTACAATTGAATAAGTTTTATATTAATATTTATAAATCAATTTGATACCTTTAAATAGTTTTAATAATAGTTTCTTAATTTAAGAATTAATTGTTTTTTACCCATTTCATATTTTTATCCATTATGGCCCCCTCTCCCTTCCTTCTAAAATTAATTTTATCTTTTTTTTTTTTTTGTTAACTCATTTTTTTTTTTTTTTTTTTTTGGTACTTTAAGCTTTAAAGTTATTGTAATAGTGGCATATTCTACGATTCGACCATTGCATGTTTTAAACGTGCATGTGCTTTTTTATGTTACATATCTAAAAATTCTCTTCACGCATTCTGAATTTCAAAATTGCTTTTTAAGTTTCATACTTTTACTATTGCTGGACAGTTGTCCTGGAAATTTTTAGTTTAATAATTATTTAATTGTAACTCATACTTATTGCATGTTTATTAGGTGCTGGACAGTTGTCCTGGAATTTTTTCATTTAATAATTATTTAATTGCAATTCCTACTTATTGCAAATTTATTAGATGCTGGACAGCTGTCCTGGAAATGTTCTTTTTATAATTATTTAACTGCAATGTACTTTTAATATTTTAAAGCGGTATGTCTTTTCCCAGGTACGTTTTAGTTATGGCCAGCAAGAGTTAATGCAGTTCATGATTTGAAGCAAGTTATTAAAAGAATGAATGGTTATTCCTGTCTCTTTTGCATTTTAGTGCTGAATGGTATTATGACAGGAGATTTGGTGTTTTTTAGCTCATCAATTCTTCTGTTGTAGCTTTTCAGTTTATGCAAATTTTATACGTTGTAACTAAGTACTGCTTTTATTTTCTTGTCTCATGTCACTGCTTAGTACCACTCTCTCTAATATGCAGTGCTGGAACCAATTGCTGTAGGATTTGAGGCTAGTTTGTTAAGTTTTTATTTCAGTCGAGTTTTCTTAGCTTTAAATAGCTTTAAAACTACTTAAATAAGGATGATTGTATTTATAATTTTTGATTTGAGAAATATTTTTGAGATTTAAATTTTCATTCATAATTGTCACTAATTAAAGTAATATTTGTGTAAAATGTTGTGAACATGTGATGTTGAGGGCTGGAACAGTTCTCCCCCCCCCCCTCTAGCCTCTATGTCTGCGGCGCCGTAGCAAGCGTCTGCTTTGTGTTCCAATATCAGTGTGAAATGTGCCACCGAAGAGGAAGGTGGTTAATAGATGAGATCCTAATTACCGTCCTTTTCTATTTTTTTTTTTCAGTGTTGTGTGAGTTAAATAATTTAAGAATTTTAATTATCCTGAGCAATCGTGGGCCAAAACATGGTCCACTCGATCCGGAGACTAACAAGCTGACTTTGGATTAAGTGTGATAAATTGTGAAAAAAGTTTCATCGAGCGAAATTTATTCGAGTTATTGATTGGAATGGTTCGAGTAGGGTCCTGGTCTCGTGGCGGCAGTTCCTAAATAGAGGTAAGGCAGCTTTTAAGAAATTGTTCCTTAATTAGTGTTAGATTATTTTCATTTTCGGTTTAAAATGACGGGAATTGCGAAATTGAAAAAAGAGGAGTTGAAACAGGTTGCCGAAGAGATAGGTTTAAGGGTACCTGAAGGTTACAACGATGAGGCTAAAAAGGTCACTGGCGGAAGGCACGGTCTTGGTGCTAAGTTATGCAACTTATTAGCACCAACTTTACTGTAGAAACAGGTAACGAAAAATATAGTTTTGAACAAACTTGGACTAATAACATGAAAAACAATGAAGCACCTGAAATAAAAAAGTTTACAGGTGCAGATAACACTCGCATCACCATTCATTCCATCCCGACTTATCAAAATTCAAGATGAAGGTTTTAAATGAAGATACAAGGATTGCTTTAAAACTTTTAATTGAGGAGAGCGATGTGTTTAAAGATGATTTAGAATTCGTGAAAGGCGTCATAGATCAACTGTTAGAGGAAAAGAAAAACCAAAAATTCGATCATGACAGTCAAATTGAGCTAGCGGGACTTAAATGACAGAGAACTAATGCTGAGCTAAAATTAGCGGAATTAAAGGCTAATGCAAGAGCGCGGACACATCCAGTGATCGCAAAATGTGAAAGCGAGACTACTGAGTCAATTGACGCAATAATAAAAAGCGTGAGAACTCTAACAATTAAAGTGCCGAGTAAATCGGAAGGATGAAGTTTCACAAGAAGTTAGAAACGGCGTTTCAATCAAAAGGTACTTGAAAAGTTTAAAATGGAGATTTTGTTAAATTTATTAGGGGAAAGAGCTTCTAATATTTTAACCTACATTACAGAAAAAGATCTAAATAACTATGAGGAAATTAAATCAATTGTTTTGAGAGAGTTTGAGCCAACAGCGCAAGCAGTATTGGAGAATTTTAGAAATTCAAGCATAGAAAACGAAACACATTTACAATTCGCTTCGCGATTAACTAAGAGTTTCGATTGCTATTTGAAATTGAGAGAAGTAACAGACTTTGAATCTTTAAAACAATTAATTGTGTCGGATAAATTATTTGAGACTTTAGACAAAGATACAGCCGCGCATATTAGTGTTAGATAAGCCGGAATATGGTTTAAACCTATAGAGTTAGGAAAAGAGTGTGATTTATATTTTACTTCGAGAGGTAAGCAAATAAATGAGGTGAAAAAGGAACGAAAAATTTATAACAAATTTAAACCGTTAAAATCGCTTCTAAAGTATTTTTCAATGAGACGAGAAATAAAAATTGTGATTTATGTCTTAACAATGAGAGCCATCCGCTATATGTATGCCCTCAATTTAAAAAGCTTTCAGTTCAACAACGAGTTGAGATTGTAAAAAATAAAAATGAATGCTTTAAATGTTTGTCTCCTAATTGCAGCGTGAAAAAATGTTAATATAAGAATTGTTTCTGTGTCAAGGCGCATAACAAATTAATTTATTTCCCGAGAGAGGAAAAAAATGAATCACCGCGATGCAATGAAATCGTCCTGCAATCGGGGGGAGGGGGGGGGGAGAAAGATCAAACAGTCTGGGCTCCATTTGTCGCCACTAATTTAGTTGAAAATAAATGTTATTTTGTCTACGGTGCAGTGTGTAGTAAAAGATAAATATTCCAGGTGGGAAGAAATGAGATTTTATTAGATGTGGGATCACAAGCATGTTTTATCAGTAATTAATGTTTACAGCGATTGCAACTAAAAAGTGAGAAAAGAAATCAGTCATTTCTTGTACTAATGATGCTTCAATGGTAGTTCAGCGTGGAGTTTCAGCAACTCTTGCTAATAAAAATAAAAGTTTTCAGAGGAATATTTCTTTGTTAGTTGTTCAAAAAATAACTGATTTAGTTCCAAACCAAATGATAGATGCCCGTGTACAAATTCCAGAGACGATTACATTGCAGATCTTAATGGAAAGTACACCGTAACTATGCCTCTTAAAAAGCATTGGTCGTGTTTAGAGAATTCTAAGGACATCGCGCTTAAGCGACTCGAGTCGCTATGGGCTCGCCTGTTCAGAGACCAGTAGTAACTAGATTTCTATAAGGAATTTTTGAAAGACTATGAATTATTAAATCATATGACATAAATTAAAGATAGTGTAGAAACTGAGGGGACATATTAGAATGGGGGGAAGTTGTTTGTTCACGAGAACTATTTATACAGAATAAATAGAAATATAAACCGGAGATCCCATTGGAAATGCTCTACAAATAAAAAATGTAATGCGAGAATGACCCTAAAAGGTAACATATTTGAAAAAATGCAAGGGACTCACGACCACCCACCCGATGAAGCGAAGATCACAAGGATAAAGTTCAATAACACTCTAAAAAAAGGAAGTAAGGAAGAAGCTACTGTTCCAGTTAGCAAAATATACAGGTAAGTCAAATGCTATTTACATTAGTATTTATTTTTAATATAAATATGAGTATACATAAACAGAGAACCGGATGAGAGAAAATGTCATTTTAGTTGAGAATATACAATAGTAAGCACATAAAAACTAACAAAAATGCTCCGAGTACAGAAAATGGTAGAATAAAATAATTAAAATGTAAATATTCATAAGACATAGAATTTTGATCAAAATCATCGTACAATTAAGTAAATTTGTTAGAACTTGAATGGATTGAATTAACACTTTACCGACCGGCCGTCGATTAATCGACGTTTTGTTCTCAGCGCGTACCAACCGGCCGTCGATTATTCGACGTTTGCTCCCCAGCGCTTACCGACCGGTCGTCGATTGCTGTAAAGGCTCTTATTTTCGCGGGCCGTAATTTTCGCGAAAATGAATATATATGTGATTTCGCTAGCTGAAAATTTCGCGAATTTTATATGAACAGAACCGAAAGTTGAAAAATTCCAAAAGTACCTATGTAAAGTTGAGAAAGTTGAAAAATTCCAAAAGTAGATCTTTTGCATAAAACATTTTAAGAAACTTCCTTTTGTCCGAAAAGTTTGTCCCTCCCCTCCCCCATCGCTCTTAAAACAACATACGCTGCTTATCAACTTTGACCTTGGCTCAACGCGCGCATTCCACCTCAAACAAGTTTCTATTATTCAAAAAAGGATAAGACCCAGCTTTTTTTTATTATTACTTGAGGCGGAAAAAAAAATATTTAACGAGGCTTAAATTTTCGCGATTACGACGGGCTCGCGAAAATTAAAGAATCGCGAAATTAAAGCCCTTTACAGTAATCGACTTTTGATCTTTCTGTTAGATTTGGTTGGTGTCTCGGACGATCTGCGGCTGAGCGGGTGGTGAAAGGGCATAGTATGTTCGAACCGCTACCGGTCGCTAAAGTGTTAAAATGTTTTTGCACATAGACTTGCAAAGAATTTACACATTTTTTAGGGTAAGATTTTTATGCCAATATTTGTTTTGCACAGTAAGATAAGTTTTCTCATGCTTTCATCCAAACGAGAATTAAATAACACTATTAAAAGCTAAATATAAATACAGAAACACATTCCATGAAAGAATTATACATTAAGTTTGGCAGGTGAAATGTAGTTAATATAAACATTTTGACACTTAATTGATAAAGAGAATGTTTGATAAATTTTTCATGCTGGACAGCATGGTCCATTAGCATTAAAAAAAAAAAGATTTACTATCCCCCCCCCCCCCTCAAAAAATACACAATATTAAGCAAAACATTTTTAAAAAAAAGCATTTTGCATGATCTTATACAAAGGATTGCTTCTAGCTCATTTAAAAAGACAAATATGAATAGGTGAACAGCAAAGGAGTGTAAGCGACCAAAAAACAATTCTGAGTAAAACGCTTTTAAACTTCAGAACTTATGAGATCTTTAATGTTAATTTTTTTTCTAAATTACGTGGGGGGCTGAACGCCTGTTAGAACTATCAGTAACATTTCATGCCACAATACAGAATAGTGCTTTCCCTATCATTTGCAGTACTTATCTCCAAATTTTCAATTTTGTCACTTGCATCCGTTTGCTTCTAGGTGCCTCATGTAATTTTCAAAATAAGTTACTGCTTTTTATGAATTCATAACTTCATAATACTCATGAAAGTTGTACACTGAATAGACTTATTTGTACGCAATTAATATTTTGGTAACTTTTGCTAATTTTTTAAGCATTACCAATATTTATCAGCCATTCCTGACTTTTGTTATTAGTATTCAAAAAAATGTAACATGATTTACAATCTTACAAGTCTGTATTACTAAACAGTTCAAGTTGATGATTTAAATTTTTGTTTTCCATTGCTATTCTTTACTGACTAAGCAACATTTAAGACTTTGAACCACATAAAGCAGCTCAACACAAAATTTACACAGCAGAGGAAGAAAAAAAAGTATCATTTACGTATAGCCTGTTTAGCTATTCCTTTTTCTGTTTGAATTTGATGTTATTTTTATGTTTGGATTGAAAATTTCAGAATCATATTACTAGTTGTTTGAATGATTTTTCTTGTTATTTCAGAGAAGAACTAGCAAAATTTGCCAGTTCAGTGGAAGCCGCAACAATTCTGCCAGATTTTAGAACTGCAGAAAAACACATGCGTAAGGCCAGAGCCTAAACCAAACCATCAATACCAAAAACATTAAGTGAAATTAATTTAACAGAGGAATGAACAGAAACCACAGATGGGGAACCGTTTCTGCTCATTGATGATAGAATGAATGAAAGTAGAATGCTGGTAAGAATCTTTCTTTCTAAACTTGATAAATTCAAGAAGTTTACAAACTTTTAGTTTCAACTAACTTGCCATGCTAGAAGTATCGTTCGTAATGAACTATGATATCATTAGAGCCCCAAAAAATATAAAGAAATATAACACTCACACATAAAAATAAAACACAAGTAAGAACAATTAACATACAATTTAATTTGGTGAAGTGTATAAGAATTGAATGATAAAAACTAATTAATACTAGGTGTATATCTTCAAAATAATACCTACTTTTCACGTTTTTTGCATAGATATACTATTTATTTTACACCACATGCAAAGAAAGGACATAAGATTACAGAACAATCTGTCTATTAAATTTCAACAACTTATAAAATGTAATTAAATTCTAAAACATTAAATGTTTGCAATTTTGAAGAAGGATCAAAGTGCTTACTTTTACTTGCAAATTTAAAACATATTTAATTAAGAATCAAAGAATGTGATTTAAAATGAAGAATTGATCTACTTATGTATACGTAAAAGGGTAAGCTTCAGATGAAAAAATAACTTTCATATACTAGGTGGGTCGGATGTGACAACTTTAAACTGCATAACTGATTAGAATTCAAAGATGCTTAAAAGAGTGGTAAAATTTTTAGTGTTTTCTCAGGTTTGGGATTTCTTTTTACAACAAGGAACCACAGCCAGGGCTGCCGAGGGCTGAACCAAGCCTCTTAGAGCTTAGTCCAAAATTATTATTTTGGAACATAAATTTTTAGAAAATTCCTCAAACTCTTCCATTTTTGCTTACTTATACCCTTATGCTCAGAGTGAACAACTGTGAGAAGTAAGAAAAACATATTTCTTTCTCCTGCAGAGCACCCCTTTAGGGTCGGACCCTGAGCATTTTGCCCTCTCCTCTCGGCACTGACCACAGCTTTCATCAATCATATGCTGGTCGCTATTAGCTCACCAACAGTTAAAAAAATCCAGCTCACGATGTCAGAATGTTAAACCGCTACTGAAACTATTATAAAAACTAATTACAACCTCTTAAACTTCGAAAAATGTCATAGGTATTTCAACAGGCAAAAAAAAAAAAAAAAACTCGTCTAAACAAATTCTTCCAAAACCCCCCCAAAAAAACTAACTGAAATAATTTTTTAACAGCTAATTTTAAGAAGAGTTCCACTATAAATCAAATACAACATGATTTAAACATAAATAAATGTGTTGTACCACAGTAAGCAATGGTGTTTTTTTCTCTCCCTAGGCATTTGGTTCTTTGGACAATGTAAAAATACTATCAAAATGCAGTAAAATATATCACCGAACATATTCAGCCAAGTATATACCATTCATGATAATTACCTTGGTGAGGTATTTCCCCTTGTATATGGCCTCCTGCCAAACAAAGCTAAGGAAACCTATGTTAGGTTTTTAGAAAAAATAAAAATTAAAGCAGAAGAGGCAGGTATCAATTGGAAGCCCAAGTCTGCTATCATGGATTTCGAAATGGGAGCAATGACTGCTTCTTCCATTATGCTCAGTCAATTTGGCGAAAGGTAAGGAATTTAGACTTTTCTCTCCCTTCATTTCTAAAGAAAAAAAATTACGTGGGTGACAGTACTTAATACAAATTATTTTTATATTCATGGCTCCTCATCATTTGCCGAATGCACTCCTGTATGATCTTTTGCACCTAAGGGATGCAACTTTGCATGGGTTTTTTGTGTATGGCTCCTGAAGTGAATGGGTTTTGCACTTCAGGACAAATAGTATCTTTTGTACTTCATGTCCCACATTTTTATTCTAGGTACAGGAGCTAGGCTTAGTGCAAAATTACATCCATTGTGATGATACCCATAAATGGATTCGTCGCATATCAGCCTTGCCCCTTGTGCCAATCGACCAAATTGACGAAGCCTTCATTCTGCTAATGGAAGAAGTTCCAGTCATGAACCAAACAGTAGAGCGCATGCTTGACTATTTCGTAAGTACATGGTTGGACGAAAATGAAGCTGCATTTCATAGGTAAGATATAAATTATCTTTTGAAAAAAAGATTAACATTTTATTTCAGAGGATACCCTTAGTTATGTAGATTCAATTTTTGTTAGAAAACTGGTGCTTAATTAACTGCCACTAGTGTTTTAGTATCTAATGTTAAAACTAAAGCCTATCACTTTCTACATATTTTTCATTCTTTAAATATAAAATGTATTACTTCTACCTGAGCAAAATTTCTGCATATTATCGGTTTGCCAAAAATTTTTTTTAGCATAAACCTTTAGCGCTCTTTACAAAGATTTATATGACTGTTATGCTACTTGAAATGACTATTGCTAATATTTTGCATACTTAATTTGGTAACCAGGGGTGGATTAAAAAGTGGGGGCCCATGGCAGTGAAATTAAATCCCATTCTCTTTTTGTTCTGCAGCTTAATACAGTAGAAGATATTGGAATAAAATTAATATTTTTTAAAAAATTGAAATAATGATAAGGATCCCTTTTCAACTCGGGGGCCCTAGCGGGCCACTAGGTTTGCCTATTGTTTAATCCGCCCCTGTTGGGGACCAAGATGTTTGCATTGTTTTTTGAAAGGTGTTTTGTTACCTTCATTTTTATTTTACTTTGTTTTGCAGAGATACCTGGAATCATTTTGACGACAACGTTAATCAGCGTACAAATAACCATGTCAAAGGATTACACTCGAAATTAAATAGGAGAGGATTGCCTCATCCAAATATTTATGCTTTTATTGAATTAATCAAAACTATAGAAGCGGAAAATGAAGCTCAAAGAAGGATGTTGTGTGGAGCAAGAAAGGCTCCAGTCCAAAAAACAAAATACAAAAAGTTAAACGAAAGATTTAGTGTTTTAAAAAATAGACTACTCAGTCAAGAAATTTCAGTTCAAGTTTATATGGATGCAATATTTCATTTCATAACTTTGACCAAATGAGTAAAGAAATCATTCATGGAACGGAGTATTTTTTCATCATTTCTGCCCCCCCCCCCCATTTTATTTTCAGTTTATTCCTATCTCCCCAATGCTAAAATAACTCTTTTAAAAAGTTTTGATTTCATTTTTTTTCCCGCTTAATAAGTTTTCATATCGGTCAATGTTTTTTCTTTTTTAAATAACACTTTAGAATTCTAAAGTTTCCTTTTTTTCTCACATTTTTTTCAATCCACATAGTGTTTTTTTTTCTAATGGAAAAAAGATCAGAAGAAGGTTCAGAAAAGCTGTTTTGGTTAACTTTTTCTCAAGAGTACCCTTTTCTCAAAACCAAACATTCCAGGAAAATAGGTGGCAGGGATAATTAGTCAGTTGTCACGAGGGTTGGAAAAAAACCCAACCCAGTGGGTTTATTCGGGTTTTATTTTCCTAAAATTCGAGGAAAGTTGTTAATGTTTCAATAGCCTTCTCTGCTTCTTTTTACAGTGATTTTCGCAACATCTTTATTTTCCTCAACTTCCTCTTCTTCCGAATCGCTATTATGTTATCTACGATTTGCGCATCATTTTTGTTTGCTGCTGCAAGTGCACTCGGCTTCAAATTCAAAAATGGCAGCAAAACCAGAATCCGAGAAATAGAGATTTTGGGGGGTAATTTTTTGAGATAAACATGCAAAATACATTGAATTTAGGGTACAAGTGCAGGGAAAATATAAAATTTCGAGATATAGAGGTTTCCGAGACAGATAGGTTCGACTGTAATTAGGTGATTTTATGTATTTGATTAATTTGTAAATTTGCTATCCTCTTTGTTCTTAACTTGTTCTATACTTCTCTTTTCCATTAGTCTTTGATATTTGGTGATCTGTCATTAAAAAGAACTGAAATTTTTTTCATAGCTATTTCTGAATTACTCCAGTGATGAATATTTACCACATCTACAAGGGGCAACATTTGGTATAAATAAATAGTGAAAATCTATGAAAATAATTAATTATAATAAATCATTTAAATTGGGTTGAATGTAAATAAATTTCGACTAAGGAGCACTTTTTGTTTTGCTATTTTTGTAATGCATTCTTATTTCAAATATTTTGCTACTACAGTAATTTAATTGTATTAATGATATAAATATATTTTTTTATATGATACTATTTTGAAAAAAAAAAAAGTAAAAAGGGAGGAAAATGTTTAAAATTCAATGATTTAAACTTCTCATGTATGTCTATGATTGTGATTCTTCAAGTAAGGACTTATATGTATAAAATGTTTCAAAACTCTTTCTGATAAATAAAATTCTTATAAATGTTAACTGTTTAGCTACTGTGTTGCTTCACTGCTCATGAAATTACATATATTAGCTAAACGTATCTTCATAAATTCAATAAAGGTAGGTACTGTATTAAAAAAACTAATTCACACGTAATATTTGAAGTTTGGAGTATTGTAGAATTACAACTTCAACGTAACTAGATTACAATCATGTACATAAGTTTTATATATTTAAATATATATTTGAATGTTCACCTTCAATAACTTAAATTTTAATATCAGTAAAATATTACGTAGGGTTCTACACCTTACATAGGTGAAGGTCTTAGTTAGTTGCAAACATGCTATTTTGAATGTAATAAAAGCTTATGCAGCACTGCTTTGTTTATATTTCATTTGACGAGCAAAAATGTAGAGCATGTACTACGATCAATAAGTACCAAAGAAAGTTGAACAAGGGAAGTAGAAAATAAATGGACAGCAATTGTTTCTTAATATTGTTCATTCTTTTAAAAAACAAGAACATTCCTGGAAATGCAATGTACTTGGACATACATTGCGACTATAAGCACAATTTATTGCACACGTATTTTCAGGGATCGTGCTTCATAGCTTCGTTTTCTTACGCTGGAAACACTATGAAAAAGGTAGAAAAATAGTATACTTCATGAAGAAACATCTCAAACACTTCTTATACATGAGCAGAACCAGTAGAGGATCAAAACCTGCACATTCTAACAATTTTTGCTTATTATTATATTAAAAGTTCAGAAATACTGCTGAGCAGTATACCATCGTTTTAATTCAGTCTTGCGATGAATGCTTCTGTGAAATATAATATAAATAAATTCTATTCCATTCAAACCGACACTAATTCATAATTCTTAGCAGATGGTATAAAATCTTTGCGCGCACCTCGGTAGCATTTTTAAAACCAATGGATGACGTGAACGTAAGTGTCAATAAACAAAATTAGTTACAGTTGCATATAATTCAGTTCACTTCGCTACCTTCAAGTGGAGCTGACCTTTATTAAATATTTTGCCCACGTGGTACTACAATTTAAAATATTTTGTAGCTATAAAGCTACTTCAATGACTACGCATGATGGGGGACTCCAAAAGTCCGCAAATTTAAAATTTTCTACTCTTTCTCTTCAAATTGCTTTTAGATTTGCAATTTTGCACATTTAAGATTGTATTTTGCAAAATTTTAGTTAATGTTATGACAGTTATCAAGTTATTGCTTCAGTGTTTCAATTTCTAATAGACAATGAACTAAGAAAATTTGCATAAATTATGTAGAAAATATGTTTGCATACCCTTTGAAATATATTAATGAGATTAATTTTTCATAATCGAGGTGTATATGTATTGGTTTGCTATGTCCCCAAATCGTTCTTGGATTTTGGGGACATGTCTCCTAATTGACATTCAGAAATATGGTCACCCGCTTAATCATGACTGGATGCTTGTTATTTTGTAAATTGAAATGTATAAATATGTAAGGAATATCTTACTTTAAAATGTGAACATGAGATCCTTGCTGCCCAAACCCCCCATCAGAGGGGGGTTCGTGTTCCCCCCTCCTTGACATCATTTATGAATGATCCCATTGTGATTTTCTCTTTTAACTTGACTTTAACTACTCATCAGACAAGTAACAATGAACTCTTAGTGTAAAGTCATTTTTCCAGAGTTAATTTTCTAATATTAAACATGGCTCCAATCAACAACAATAAAATATTTACTGTTATATCGTTCTATAATTATGGAATTATAAAAAATTAAAAGTAGGGGAAATCCTTGTACCTTGGGCCGGAATTTTTCCAAAGGCCATAGTTGACATAAACGTGATGATATTTAAAATTTGAAAATACTGTCATATTCGTCATGCTATTCTCTTGCTTTTGGAATCAAAAATCAATTTTTAAATATTATTTTAAGCATCTTATATTAAAAAACTGCAAATGGCCCAAGGTACAATCCACATCTGTACTAATTGTACCTTGGGTCACAATTTGTAAAAACGGATAACTTCTTAAATAAATGGTGAGGAGCAATAATCAAAGCTTGAAATAAATTGAGGATGAGTTTTAATATTTAATAATAACAAAATTATATTTAAGGATATAAAACATTACAAAAATATATTAAATTAAACGGGAAAAAAATATTATAATTGAAGATGTTATTAAAATACATCAAAACCGGAAGAAGAAACTGGAAAAGTTAGTCCACCTCTTCTTCCAATCTCAGGATTTGGAAGAACAACAACAATATCCCTATCCTGAGCTTAATTCTCATCACTCTCTTGAGGCCATACAAAAGGTGAAGTTCTCTTGACCCTCCTCACAAACTTGACATTAGCAACACCATCTATTACTGCTACGATCTGGCCAATGTAATGCTTGACCGTTGTTTTTGTAGGAAACTTAACAAAGATCCATCTGCCAACCTTTATGGAAGTTTCAGTGTTTTTGAAGGGTGGTGCGAGATACAGAACACTGCTGTCCTAACTGAGATTCCATCTGGCACAACTAATTTTGCAACAAGGGATAACTTATCTTCTGAAACTCTAGACCTTTTCGTACCAATCTTGCTTTTGGGCATCTAAGATTAACAAAAAACCATTATGTGCATTTTCATGATCATATGGAAAATGAAAATATTGTACCTTGAGCCGGCCCAAGGTACAATTAATATTTGTGACCCTAGGTACAAGGATGTGTTTTGTCAATATTAGGTTAAGTTTTCTAAGTAACCCAAAGCTATTAAAATGAAAATCTATGATAATTATAAGCTTAATTTAACAAGGAAGAGGATGTTGCGGACCAATTAATTTAATACATACCTTGATTATAAAAAAAATAAATGTAACTTGTAGTAAATTTTCAACCGCATGTATGGAACGAACAGCATGCAATAATACTGAAGCAGGGTGACAAATAACCCTCAACGTCAGTTGTGAACTACCCAGTCAATGTTGGCAATTGAATTGTGGTACAAACAGATTTTTTCCATGCATCTATTTCTAGATATGACTAGTGGTCCGAGGTACAAGCATTTCCCCTATGTATCATATATAGCATAATTGATATTTTTTCATTATAATGAACGAATTTACATCGATTGCAGATGGTAAAATAAAATGAACCAAAGACAACAAGAGGGTACGCATTTATATAATTCTAATATTTCTTTTAAGTGAAGTAATAATTACTAAAAATCCTGATATATTGAATTTTTTATAGATACGAGCAAATTTGCACTGAATAAGCGAGGATTAATTAATAATTAACTAGTTTAATAATATTCTGCTTTGTACAATATCACAGTTAAACAAACATAGTTTTTATGTTATATGTAGTATCATAAATATCCGAAATTTTTATATTTATTAAAATATCATTATATTATCCAAGGCTGCATACAATACACAACCCGAAAATGTTAAATTTTCAATAGATTATCACAAGAATTCCTCGTACTAATCTTCCATATTTTCTGGCAGAACTTAATAGTTTGGGCTAGCAGGGCTAGCCGATGAGCCGTTTGAAGTAAAATCCCTTAAAAAGTCCCTAACGCAGAATCCTCCTCCTCCTAAGGCGGAAGGGAAGCCATCAATTGTCAACTCGGCTAACCGGATATCTATTGTTACATTGTTAACGACCCCACCGTTTCATTCCCCACCGTTTCTGTGACAGCTGTAGGCAATCTTTCCTTAGGCGAGAAGTGGGCTGAACCACAAAAATAGTACCTTCAGCAAACAAAAATATCGTCCAGGGCCCTAATTCCAAGTGAGCGCACATCGATTCGATCGTAGTTCCCAAACACTCACTAGATGGCGCACACGCAAAATTCACAGGACCGCAGAGAAACCAAAAAAAGCTTAAATTACAAAATCCTTCGTATCGTTGTTTTGCGGCCTTCTCATCGAAGTGGCTTTCGATCGCTTTTTTGCATCGAAGGAAAGAAAAATGTCTGTTCCTATTGACGGCGTTTTGCTGCAACTTCTGCTAAATCAAAGGAATATACGAATGTCGCCCACTTATAGGGTTGGAGAAGACGCATTTAACCTTCCAGAAGACCTTTTTATTAGATACTTTCGGTTACACAAACGTTTAGTGGAAATGATTTGTATGGAATTAAGAGATGATCTCGAATCGAAATGCGGCCGCAGAAATGTAATTTCTGTAGAAAAAAAAAGGTTAGTGTTTCATTTTTTTCTTTCATAATTAATATTTACTTATTATGTATAAGTTTGACCGCTTCATTTTCCGGTTTATCATTATTTATAATTAATTTATATTTAATAATTAAATATAAGTTTGAATGCTTTCATTATGTAGTTAGTCACTATTTATTATTTTAATATAATTATCGAACATTGAATTAAATTCCTATTGTGAAGTATGCTCATAAGTTAACGTTTAAAACAGTGTATCCAACGAACATTGAGAGACAAAATGTTAACTTGGCTGTTAATATATTTGATGAGAGCACAAAAGCTGCAATTCAAATGTATGGGCAGCAGAATTGTTTCCCAAACTGGAAGGCAACAGTTGACTTTTTGAAGATAATAAATAACTGGTGGAGCGTGATGAACATAAAAAACTCAAGGAAGGGTTTTTGAAAAGGAGTTCCTATAGTCTGCCATTTCGTTCTCTTGATGATGAAAGATTTCTGTTCCTGGAGAATTTTCTTTCGTGGATAGATGCATGGAAGGAAATGAAATTAAAGCCTCGCAGTGGATGCTTAAGTGAAGAAACTTTCCATGCACTTTATCAAACAACTAAGTGCATGGTATCTCTCATAAGACATCTACTACTGCAAGGAAGTGCTTATGTTTTAACCGGAAAGTTTCAAACAGACTGTTTGGAATCACGATTTGGGATTTACAGTCAAATGTCGGGAAGTAACTATCATGTTTCCTTGATGGACATTGTCGAAAGCGAGAAAGCTCAGAATTAAGAGTATTCTCTCACTTAACTCATTAAAACTAGGCTAAATTTCAATTAAAAGTGTATGCAGCGATGAAGTTTCGAGCGACGTTGAAGAAATCGACATTAGTGACTTTTGTGATGTTTTGTGCGAGTTAACCATTGATGTGAGTGTGGATGAGGTAGAAGTATTAACTTACTTTGCTGGGTACTGTGTATTTAAACTGAATATATCATGTACAAAGTGTCTTAAAATCTATGCTTCAAATCACAACAGTATGCTGGAGATATATGATATCAACCTGGCACCAAAAGTGGACAACAAAACTGACTCTTTTCACATTCTAAACAGAGAAGGGTTAAAGAAACCCTCAAGACTTATCATATATGTGCTTATACATCAGCATTGCATTTTTAAAGGCATCTTGACTCCTGATTTCGAAGATAAGTTCCAGAAATGCAACAGCATAAACTTCTTATCAATTTGATCAAATTTTATTTGACATTGTAATTTGTTTTCTTTGCAAGAAAAGTGTGATATTTGTGGAAATAAACTATTTAATTCTGTGAACAAAATTATTTGCACTTTCAGTAATATTTGTTTGAAAAATTATACTGAAGATTTTAGTGACAGAAATCTTGTTAATTTACAAGACCACAAAGTTAAAAAAATCGAAGTGTATAACCACACGCCAGTCACGTGATTCTCACGCTAGTCATGTGATCCTTGTTTTCTTGAGTCTCTTATTAAAGATGGCGTCTATTTTCGCACGCGGAGATGTATTTGATTCCCTTGAAGATTTTAAATTAAAGTTAACTACATACAGTGAAAGTAGTCATGTAGATCTACATGTTCACCGATCAAGGACTTTGGAAGCAACGAGCAGTCATTAGGAAACTCTTGCCCAATTGTAACTTAAGGCTCTGTAGGTTTCATTCCCTTAGGACATTCAAACGAGAAATAACAAGCGATAAACTTGGCGTTACACCCGCAGAACGTGATTTTGCCAAGTCTATTTTTGAAGCCATGTGTTGGTGCGAAACGGAAGAGCGTTATATGGAACTATACAAATCCTGGAAGCTTCACCAGTGCAAATTATTGCCTCTTTTGATGATAATTAGCATAGTATTTTTGAGCAGTGGACTGGCATTGCCAGATACAGTGTTGGTTGTTTTGGAAATAAACACAATTAACCACTTGGAAAGTTTTAATCAAAAATTGAAGTCTGTTATTCCCACATTTTCTACAATGACAGTATTTGATGCAGCAGTATTCGCTTCAAAAACAAGAGAGCTTTTCCAGCTTATACAAATCCTTTTGACCTTACAGATGACATTTTTGTGCAATATTTTCGGCTTCCGAAAGATCTTGTAATTATGCTGAACGAGGAGTTGGACGTGGATTTGCGGCCACGTTCGAGTGCAAGGATGGCCCTCACAACAGAAAGGTAGGTAAGATATGCAGTCTAAAACTTAACATATTAACTACCAGTTAAGTTCACATGTACTAATGCATATGTTTCCCATTTATACTGTATAAAAAAGTATTCATGGGGCTATAATGGCGACAATTTTTTTTTTTCTGAACTTGATAGGAAATTTTCGGAAAAGATATTCATTAAGAATTTAAAATAAAAATTATGTAGTTAGGTGACTATTTAAGGTAGCATGTGTTAAAATACCTTCTAACTTTTAAAACAATTCAAATATTTATAGGATACAAATGGATTAGCGCAGGGCACGCTAATTTTAAGCATGCTTCCAAAATATAAGTTTTTACTTATACCTTATAGAAATTAAGAAAACTCGAGTCTTAAGTGTGTATATTTCTGATAAGATCAGTTTCATCATTTGCATTTATCCATTTTGCTTTTGCATGCTAGATATATATATATTGAATGAATCAAAATACTCCAAAATGACTTAACATTTTTAAGATAAATGAAAAGTTTCAGTTTGTGCAAGTTATTTACTTTGTACAAGCATTTCAATTACAACATAGAAGTCATTAATCTTAGTTATAAAGTACTTTGAATGATCTATTTTAACTGTAAACAAATGTCAACTCTACTTCATTAATAATTATATATTGCTTGATATGAAATGATGTAAAACTTATGTTATGTTGAGTATTGAATATAAATGCATTGTTATTAATATTGGAAAAACACAATTTCAGGTGCTATGTGCCTTGCGGTTTTTTGCTACAGGCTCGTATCAGATGTGCATAGCAAATGAATATTCATTGAGGCTGGAAAGTTCCTCTGTAAGCAAAGCAATTGCCCAAGTATGTTTGGCAATCGAAAGGATATTGCTTCGAAAATGAATAAAGTACAATACTGATGCAAGGTATGGTTCTCTTTTTCACTCTTTCCTGTCATTGCAAATGATATATTAATTAGTGTACATTAAGAAATGCAATGATGTTGACTTCAAGTTTCCATTGAAAATCACATACTGGTGTTTCAGAGTTATTCCTTTCTTCAGTGCAAGAAGAAGCTATGCAAGAACGGAATTTTGAAAAAAGGATTTTGTATCTCTGAAACACATGTGCAATTTTTAGAGAATACTTGCTCCTGAGAATATTGTATTTCTATATGTATGCTTACAAAAGAAAAATTAATCATTTATAATTAATATGATTCACCTTTTTCAATTCACCAACAATCACGTTAAATTGGTTCTTGATACTTTTCCCTCTCCAAATAGAAGCTTACAAAAGATGAAGACGGATTTTTATCAGCTGGAATGCCAGGTGTTGTCGGTGCTATAGACTGTACTCACATTGAAATTGTCAGACCCTGGACCACGAACGTGGACCATTCAGAGCATATATTTGTAAACAGACATAAATCTCATTCCATCAATGTACAGATGGTAAGAATATTGATCTTGATAATAATGGAATAGCAACGATAAATAATTCCAATAAAATATAAATAGTACAAGTAAAATAAATATAAAAAAAATATTTCTAAAGTTTGCAATAACAAGATGTTCTACACAATCGAAAACATTGGAATGCTTTCAAAAGTTATATATTAAAGTCATACATTTTTGATAAAAATACTATTGTTGTAAAGACAGATTAAAAGTAATTTTACAGACTTTTAATAAATGCATCTTGTGAAAGCTTCAAATTTGGAAGTGCTTAACTAAGCTATTGTTTTAAACATAGCTGAAACAGTTCTAAAATATTTTAAAATACTTTTCAGGTCTGTGATGCAAATTGCATCATTTTGAATTGCAACGCCAAATTTCCTAGTTCCTCTCCTGATTCTTTTATTTGGAGGAATTGCGCTTTCAAGAGAAAAATACAAGAACTGGCTGCAACATAGAGTAATATTTGATTGCTAGATAATTTGTAGTAATTCATAATACAACCATTTTAGTTATTAATTTTAGAATTTGGCATATTTTACAATCATACACTTGAGTGCTACAAATGTGTGCAGCTAGACATATGCAAGAGTAATATTGTGTATTTTCTCTTTGTAGGCGACAGTGGATACCCCCTAGAGCCGTGGCTCATGACTCCTATCAGTGAACCTAAAAATCGTGGTGAAGAAGTGTACAATAGGAAGCATAGAAAGACTAGAAATACTATTGAAAGATACTTCGGAGGGGTCTCCATAAAATCTAACATAATTGCCTTTTGTTCTTTGAAAAATTTATTTTCAGGTATTTCAGTTTATCGAAAAATTTCCGAATGAACCCACGTGCAATGAATTACTTCAAGACGAAACAGTAAGTTTCACGCTCTCTAAATGATGGCAACACTTTAAACAGTGGTGATTTAGTACCTTGGATACATTTTGGAATCATACTTAACCACTATCCAGTCTTTTATATTTACAACACCAGAAGCTGTATGTTATTTTAAGACTCATCAGATTGAGACACAGGAAATATTGGTACATTTCCTTAACTCATTGACATATGCAACGCCTCCAATCTATTTAAGGCAAAAGCCTGCTTTAGAAGGTCAAAAAGAAGCGTTTTTTTGAGGAATTTTTTCAGGACAGAAAAAAAAGCAAGTCCAGCGAAGATTTCAGATCATTTTATTACATATTTGAACAAGTAAAAAAAATTAAGACAAAAATATTCAAATGCAGCCGATTTTTATACACATTTGTGCAAAACTTTGCAATTGCGGTCTCCGAT
This sequence comes from Octonoba sinensis, assembly GCA_038502835.1. NCBI lineage: Eukaryota > Metazoa > Arthropoda > Arachnida > Araneae > Uloboridae > Octonoba > Octonoba sinensis. Next base: position 80,982,111 of record CM076605.1, on the reverse strand, counting down.
TGGTGGGAAAGATGGCGCTCGTAATTTTCTTCTGAAACAAAAAAAAACAAAAATGTTTTTAATTTTTATATATTTAACTTCTATTTAAACTTAAAAAAACCCGAAAATTTGAAAAATTAAAAAAATTTCTCAGGTTTGAAAAAAAAAGTGTCTTTTTTACAACAAAAAAATCGTTTCAACTTGCTAAAAAAGTTGTTCAGAATTTTTTTTTTCATGAATTTTTTTAGTTCAAATAGAAGAGAATACAAAACTGAAGCTGACAAGTTTTGTTTGGTCATTTAGTTTTCTCGCAATCACGCCCGCCAGTTTAGAAAAAACATAAAAACAGAAACTCGAGAAAACGCGCTTGAAAGTTTACGATCGGAAAAATGCTAATTTTCTATTACTTGCAGTGATGATACGCTAATCAGCTATTCCTGCGCCATATACCAAATCGTTATAATCGAATATATCTGTATTACAACTTGAGTCGGCACTTCTACGAATTCAAAATATTATTTCGAACGACCTTTGAACCTTTTCACATACATAGTTCGGAGCTGTTCGACGTGCTCCAGCTGCCCGAGTGCTCGTACAATTGCTCGACATCTGGCCACGTTTAGGGCTATATTTTTAAAAATATTGAGAATTAGCCTCTATAACTTTACATGCATATTCTTAGATATATTAAGAATCGATTTAAGCAATAAAAAAAAATTTCGGTTTTTTGAGCCTTCTAAAGCAGGCTCCGGCCATAAAAGTGGTTTGACCTAACGAACATGTTTTATGATATAACTACTTTCCATGATAGAGTGACTGCGGCCAGTCCAAGATGGGCCTGACTAATGTTTTACGGGAGACTATTACTGACTCCTCTGCCTCCTATTTTGATTTTGCGAGGTGCAATTGCCGTTGGGTTGCACAAAATCTTTCTTCCCTCTTGTAAATTTTTCCTTTCTTTATTATGGGCATACCATTATATTTCCCGAATATATGTAAAGCAGATTATTAGTGAAGATTCTGTTTTACATTTCTTATATTTGTTGACAATTTTTTTAAATTAGGTCTGCAAATACTGCTGGGCTGTTTTTTAATTTTTCCTCTAAGTCCTTAAACATTTGTTTTAAATCTTCTGCGTCTCTTTCTATGCTGAAAGACTGTACTTCGGAAACATCGGCGCTTTCAGAAACTTCATTGGACAACTCCGTTTCATTGAAAATTAATGTACTCAATTCATTATTGGAGCAACATGGTTCCCCTGACGTAAGACCATTAAACAAGTCAGATGGAAGCTCGTTAGTGTTTCCATAAGAAAATTTGATGAAACTTCATTTTTGATGGTTATATCATTGCTAATCAAAAACTGCAGTGGGAAACTACATTTTTTGACACAAAAAATTCATGCTTACATGGGGCCATTGATGATCCAACATCTCATGTACAATATGATGTTGTTGCGTCTACGGTGTATGTTTGTTTAGATTGGATATTTCTGACACTGTATAAGCAAGTTCCAATAGATTCAATTTGCAGCCCTTTCAACTTCGACACTGGGGAAACAATTTTTTTTTTGCTCTGCAATTTATGACATTTGTTATTTTTAAACAATAATAATTGTCAAATTTAGATACTAGAAAGTGAAATAGTGTAAGAACGTTAAAATATTTCAACCTTTGAAAAATTTTATCTTTCAATATTCTAAATGTAGCTTCACAATAACTATTCGTATTCTTCCCTCGTGTTTCATGATAGTAGCACAAAGCTCATTCATTGGCACGTTCATGTAGCTTCTCAAAATAACTGAGAACATGTTCATTTTACTTGCAGGTGACATGTAGAACATGCATATTTTTTCAAATTTTTTCAACATCCTTCAAATAGATACTTTTTTGAAAGGCGAGTAGAATCTGCACGCTTAAAATACATTAACAGCCTTTTAAAAGACAAATCTTTGATTTGTAAAGCTTTATTCTTAAAGAATGCATCTACAATATTGCAACAGTATTTAAAACAATTTCAGTCGAATGCATCTCTGTCGCATATTTTGTACGACGAAACTGAATATTTGATTTAAAAAGATCTAGGTCGCTTTATGAAACCTTCAGCTTTTCAAGATGTATATAGCCCCAAATCGATGGACATTAATTTGAATGAAGGAGAATTATGGCGGAAAAATGTAGAAATAGGTGCTGACAGTGAGATAGAAATTAAAAAATTGTCTTTTGGACAACAAAAGGATATTTATTCTGGGTGCAAAATCATTTTTCATTAAATGTGCTGCACATATAATAAAAGCATTTCCTCTAAAACATGCTTTCTTGGAAAAAAATTTAAATGAAGTACATTCATCCAGTGTTTATAATGGGAGAATCTTCTTTGGCTTGCATAAAGTACTTAGCAACCAAGTTGCCTCAAGTAATTGAAGAAGGAAATATTTCAAAATTTTGTGATGAATGGATAATTTTGCAAGGTGAAAAAAAGAATTCTGCACCTGAAATCAATGGCAGAAATTTCGAGGATGATAATAATAGACTTGAAGATTTTTGGTCTGAAGTCGTTTTAAAAACGGATCCGTGAGGAGGAAAGAAATTTCCTTTTATATCCCAAGTCATTAAATGTCTCCTATGTTTGCCGCATGGTAATGCAAATTGTGGAAGGGAATTTAGTGTAAATAAAGCAATGTGAGAAAATAGATCAAATTTAAGTATTCATAGCATCAATGGCTTAAAAACAATGACCTGTTTCCAGTGTCGTTACAGGTCACATGTCGGTGTCACGTGATCTCGTTTAGCGCCAAAAGCATTGAGAAGTCTATGTGATTGAGCTATTGCGATTTACTTTCCCAGTGTTTTCATTAGTTTTATTAAAATGCCTTCATTTTGTGCTTCAATTGGAGGTTCTAATGCATCGGATAAAGAAAGCTGCAAAGCAGCTAATGTTTCTTTCAAGCATTTCCATTGAAAAATCAAAAAATCAAATTGCGTGAATGATTGGTCAAAGTGCGGAGGCAAGGTTTCACACCAAGTCAAAGGTCCAAGCTTTGCTCCCAACACTTTGAAGAATCCTGCTTTCGATATCAACCATTTACGAACAGAAGATTTTTAAAAGAAGATGCTGTCCCTACAGTATTTTCATTTAATAAGCCATGCGTACAACGACAGAGAACAACATACGAATTCAATATTAAGTATCTTGTACATTCAGATATGTATATATACATTTATAAGAGAATTTCGTAAGCTCACATTATCTGCTACATCCTGTAGAACATTTTCAATCAATTATTTACTAATAATCCATTCTTAAAACATGACTGCTGTATCATTTGGTGAAAGTTAAGAAACACTCCAAATGAAAAATTAATGCAAAGTAGATTTAGTCAGATATAATCATAAAGCGTCACTAATTAGGACCAGCCTGGCTGGCCCAAGCCTGTTGCTGCTCGCCGCTTTTTGTGTTTGCATTTATATTTTATTAGCTTCCATGTTGAATTCAATTTCTAAAATGATAATGTATGCTGAAGATTCATATTCCTTCAGTAAATGGGAATTCATTTACTTCGGGCAAAATTTTTCATATCTATGCCAGTAGATAGCTTATTTAAAAAACATAATTGAGACTCAGTACCTGGCCCCTGGCCGAGTAGTCAGTAGTCGACTATACCTAAAGTGCTACCCAGCAACGCACTATCTTTTAAATTCCTGTAAATTGTTTAAAATTTCTGTTTTAAATGACAATTTGATTTATTATTGCATTTAAATATATTCGAAGTATATTCAGTGACATTTAGTCTGAATCCATTTTTTTTCCTATGAACTCCCATGTTTTTTTTTCTGAAGTATATGTTTTGTTTCAGATCATCTCGATAAGAATATGGAGACTCAGCAGTTGGTTTCGTTGAGTTACAACGAGCCAATGGTATATGTATAGTAGGGGATAAATGTGTCCTGAACATAGGATCAACAGTAAAAGATATAGTGTCATTTTGAGTTAATGAGGAAGAAGCGAAAATCGAGAACGTCGAGTGTCAGGATTGTGCTGCAAGTAAAGGTTTTTTTTTTTTTTTTTTTTTGTTCTTTTCCTTACCAGAAATACCCATGCTTAAAGCTTATTCCATACCATAAGAATGGTATTCTTAGCACAAGTGTTAAGCTATTAGCTGTACGCTGTAGTCTAACTGCAGGGAGGTTGTTGGGATCAGTTTGGTGTAGTCCCGCATAATGCAAATGTGCCATTATCTTAGTGTAAATCATATATTGAATTAAAATAGAACAATATTATTAAAACGGATTATTGATGCGGTTTGGAAAAGTTACAAAGCGCAAAATAATATATTGAGCAAAATAAACTGGATGGGGCGAAAAAAAGTTATCACCAAAAGGCGAGCGGCAGATACACAAACTCTCTGCTTTATTTATATAGATTAGGAACTGATATGAGCACTTTATGATTCATTTTTACCAACTTTTATTTTAACTTGTGATTCCCCAGAGAAGTACTAAAGTACAAACACAGTTTGAAGACTACTCATGCAGATTTTTGCGTATTAGAATTTTTTATGCAATCAAAAATATAGAGTTCAAAGCAGCTAGCCTAATTTTAACACATGGGCAGATTCTGTGGACAAAATTTTGAGCTGAAGAAAAGTCATGTACAGTTCACAGTCTGCGGCCTTCAAATGAAAGGAAATCAACTGGGAGTGGACCATTCTTTGGTCTTTATATCTTAAACTCTGAAGATGTAAAAGTCATAAATTTTTATATAGGATCAGAATTTTCAACAAATCAATTCACATGAAACATGAATTATAATAAGCATCTGTAATAAACATCTGATTGTTGAAAAGAATAGAATTTAAATTAAAGTTAATATTTCATTAATGTTAACTTTTGTTTATATATCCTCTGGGGCAGGGAGATAATTAACAAAATATAACTTAAGTATATATTTAAGTCTAAAGATAATAAACCTTGAATATTTAGTGTTTTTTTTAATTATTATTTCAGGAGGTTGTAAACATGCCATTGCCTTTGTGATGTGGTATCACAGGAGAAGTGAAGAACCTTCTCCTACTAAAGTGCAGTCGTATTGGCAAAAACCAAGATTGGCCAAGGTTTCTGGAGAGGAGCTGAAAGCCAAAGACATTATAAAACCTACATCTTTGGTAGTAGAGACAGCTGATTGTTCAGGTTTCCTTAATGAAGTTTTACAAGAATCGAGGAATGGAAAAATTAATTCTATGCTCTATGAATCTGTAGTGTTGCATCCCATGGAAGACATAAAAAGAGTTGGAATTCATTATTTGTTTTTCCAATTCTGTAGAAATACAAATGCTCAACTTCAAACTCCAGAGCTGTTAGTGCAATTTGCAGCTAATGCAATGAGTGAGCAGCTCTGCCAGAAAGCAATGCATGCCACTGCAAAGCAAAGTGACTCACCTTTATGGCATGAGCTGCGTTATGGACGAATTACTGCCAGTAGCTTGAAGGAATCAGCATCTTGCAGAACATCGGATGGATCTCTGTTCCAATCAATTTTTGGAACAAGCAATCTCATAACAAAAGCAATGAAAAGGGGCAAAGACTTGGAAGACAGTGTGCTCTTTACTTTAAAAAAGCAAGTAGGGGATATGCTTAAGCCCCTTATATCCACAGTTTGGGGCACCTGCAGATGGTCTCTCAAAAGATTTTGTAGTGGAAAGAAAATGTCCTTCAAAAGATAAATGTATAAAAAACTACGCACAGAATGGACAAATTTCGGACAAAGTGAAATGTCAATTGCAGCTGCGGATGCTCTTGCATAAAAAAGAAAAGGGACTGTTGTGCATTGCATCACCCAATTATGAATGTGATAAAGTCATTTCCATTTATTGGGAAGATAAAGATGATGAATATCTCAAAAATGGATTGCCTAAAGCAGCTAAATTCTGGACTGAATTTATCTTCCCAAAATTAATATCTGTATATAATTAAACAGTAAATAATAATTTTGAAATTGCTTATTTTTTCAATAAAATGAATTTCAGAATTAAAATGTAAATAAATTTATGCTATTAAATATGCTATTAATTTATGCTATTAAAAATTTATGGATTAAATCATCAATTCCACTTGGTACATCCGCCTCAAAAGATTCATCACTCGCATGTGATTCCGGAACATATATACGGTCATCATCTGTATCGGTTATATCTGATATCAATGAAACAAATGTTTCATGAGAACTTTGGATTGTTTCTTATTTTTTCTTGGGAAAGCTGCAAAGGTCATGATCTATAACTGAATTTTGCTCAAGTGCAACTTGGATACTAATGCTTCTTTTATTTGGCTGTATGTTTGCCTGTATACATTTAGAGGCACTTGATGGAAGAGTATTGATGTTGGAAAGAGGACTATCAGATGTATTAATGGCATCACTTATCTGAAATTTAAAAAAAAAAACCTATTAGTTTTAGTCTCAAACTACTGCTCTACATTTTATATTTTTTTCATAAATATCATGGTTTGGGGACCAAAACATGTTTTTGCCTCAAGCAGAAAAAACCACCCAGGCTATAATAAGTTTTTGCCACTCGAGTGGCAAAAATAGTGTCAGTTTAAGCTTAAAGAAGAAAGTTTAAAATTTTCTTTTTAAAAATTATTGCATTCCTTCCTTTTTTGTTTAGTGACTAAAACACTATTTTTTCAAGAAAATAAGCAAAAACTAACTAATATGAAAGCTTTTAACTATTTATCATTAATTAAAACTTGTTTTTTAAATGGTACTTATTTAGGTTTAACCATTGTGACTATAGTAACAGTAAAATTTTGCATGAATTAAATATGCTTTCAAATTTTATCGAATAATGTTTGAAGTCGATCCGATTTTCCACCTGCAGTAATATTTATTATTTTTCTGAATAAGAAATATTCCTTTAAATTTCAATCCTAAATAGTCACTTAAATGCTTTGGAAGTAAATGGTACTAAAAGTAAATTGCTGAGTTTCATAATTTTGCAGCAAGAAAATTCAAAAACCAAATTGTATTTTACAGTTCTATAATAGAAAGGCAAAATGTATTTTTTATTATAATTTATTTTTATGATAATTTAATGTCTAATAATTTATTTATTTTTTCCAACAATTTATTTTTACATCTTTTAAAAATTGTGTAATAGTTACAAATTAATTTTAAGAGCCCTACGGCTACAGTTATTGAATTCTAAAAGCAACTAAACTGAATTAAATGAAAAAGGAAATGCAGTATAATTTCGTAACTTTCAAATCCAATTGAAAAATGGAAACTTTAGCGAGAGTACTTTTATGAGGTCGTCCATCCATACCAAAATTTCCATTTCTTTTTATAATATTGCTTAACATGTTTGCTAAAGATCATCAATTCATTAAGATATACATGATTTTTTTAAAGGATATTTCTAACTTAACTGTAATTTTTTTACTTATTTTGTTCTTTATAATTATGTTTTATGTTTTTTAATCACTTGTGGTAATATGATATTGATTACGGAGCTTAAAAAGTAATGAGAAAAGAAACAACAGCTGCAACTCAATGTTTAATTTTACAGCGTTTGAAAGCCTACCTCTAAACATTTTCGGGAACAAAGATATATTTTAAAACAACGTTTTTATTTAAAATAAAAATAAATTTTATTTATTTACTTCGAGAAGAAACATTATAAATGCTTGAAATGAAAAACATCTTATTTTTGTAGCGGATGCAAAAAGATTGCAGAACGTATGCGCTTCTTTGCTTGAACGTGGCTTAAGGAATTTTAAAGAATTATTATAATGGAGCAGCACTCTTTTAAATATCTGTTCTATTATTGATTTTTCAGATTTATTAGTATTTCCTAAACATTAGAAAATCCAAAGTGCACTGAGGAAAAACTCGTTTTTCCTCAGTTTTTTTCAATGTTCCATGAAATTGTAAACTTTTTAAACTATATATATATTTCAATCAAGCAAAACTTACTAAATAAAATGCTTCACATAAATAGTGATAAGATGAACGACTTTTCTCTCTATAATACAACAAAATATTAGAAATCGTTTCACTGTTTCTTCTACAAGCGTGGGATACCATCACTCATTCTGCTCAATTTTCTCATCCATATTTGAGGTTCTTAAGAAAGGGTAGAGCTAATATTCTTTAAAAAACTACTTCAAAGGTGAAAAATTAGTTGACTAAAGGTAAAATGTAACAACAGATGTCAATTTTAAGGTTAAAAAAAATATAAAATTTTTCGATTTTTTTTAACGAAAGTCGCGATTTAGAGCAAATTTTCCGTAAAAACGCATTTTGTTGTTGTTGTTGCTAATTCCCATCTGGTCTGACTCCGTCAGACCAGATCAATAAATCCGTTGACAAAAAGGAAGTCCGAAACCAAAAGGGGAGAGGAATGGATGTCGTCCCAGTCCAGCCCTAAACAGGTCAAGATATGCTCAGGTGATGCCTGGGTTTGCTGGCATTTAGGGCAAAGGGGGAAGATCTTATGGTTATCAGAAACGCATTTTGTAGCAGCATGTAGCAGAAAAATAGTTTTGGCGCAATTGGCACAGCCGTGGGAGCTCTGGATATCACACTGTGGTGTGCAGCTTGCTAACTGTGCCTGATGCCGGCAGGAACATGTATGTCCCACCGCCCTATTTTTCTTTTCCATCCGTTCGCTTAACACCATGTCGTGTCATACGTTGAAGGATGTAACCTTAGGAACTCTGCTCATTTGTTATATGTTGCTATATATATCTTTTTCCGTTGGCTCATGCTTAGGAATGATTAGGTTTGATTGAGTAGAATCTGTGATTTTAATGTTTTCGAGAGATGCATTTTTATAGTGTTTTATATGTTAGCCTGGTAAACCTGGTTAATAAACCAACCTCTTTTTTCTTTTAATTCTATGTGTTTGTCTTATTTGAGCGATGCCATTGGAAATAATTCGTAGAGGTAAATTCATTTCTTTTATTCTACAATGAACCTGGGGTTATTCGCGGGTACTGAATACCTTTAGCAATTAAAACGATACACAAATATCATTCTGAAGCCTGTGAGACAGTAAAGGCAAAATTATTAAATTTAGTGGCAGTGAAGGACAAATCAGCAGCAGGATTATTTACTTCACTGTCAACCGAAATCGCTAATCAGGGCCTAAAAATACAAAATTTAGTTGGTTTGGCACCAAACATCAATGTGATGTTTGGTGAACATAATAGCATAGTACAGAGACTGAAACAAGTACCACCTGATTGCGTATTCATCAAATGTGTATGTCATTCAACTGCATTAGCAGTGAGTTAAACATGTTTGAAACTGCCAAGAAACCTTGAAGATTTGATACGTGGCACATATAACTACAGTGAAACCTCTCTAAAGAGACCACCCACCAGACCGTAGAAAATTGGTCTTATAGAGAGGTGGTCTCTGAATAGAGGTAAAGACTAAAACAACGCTTCATACAATAATGCAACAAAACACTATTCTAAAACTTGTTTTTATTACTATTTCATGACTGAACAGCTTTAAAAAAAGAATTCATCGAAGTTTGCTTTGATTTTATTAATTTCTCATTAACAATCTTTATCTTTAAACTTAGAGTTCCTCAAACAAAATGTTCACTTTAGAGTCACCTCTAGCAGGAATTGAATTTTCTATTAATCTATTGATTTCATTTAGAGTTTCTTGATAGGAAATTGATGACTGCTTCACTGGAGGAAGCTAGTCATCTGAATCAGAATGGGCTCCAAAAATTTTTTTAAAAATATTGACTGTATACAAGTATTGTAAGAGGGAAATGCCCTGTGAAGTAAGTCTACAAATGTCCATAGCTCTCCAAGAAAAGTAACAAACGAAATGTCGACCATTCATTCCCATAAATGACTCTACTTCACACTTCACAGGGGTCTTCAAGGACCAATAAACAAGCTCATTGGTCCAATTCCCCTGACCAGGTGCTTATCACCCACCCAATTTTAGGAACAGGGATAATAGCTTCCTCCACCTACTAGCTGGGTCCTGTTTTTCTCAGAGATACCTGTATTTCTAATTTCCACCAGGTAAATAATCCAACCTGTTCTTCTGAAAAAGTGGTCTTACAGGGAGGGAGACAGAAAAAAGTGGTCTTTTAATGGAGGGAAAGTTCACATTAAGGCTATAGCTCGAAGTTTTAGACCTTAAAAAAATGGTCTTTATGAGAGGTGGTCTCTTTATAGAGGTGGTCTTTATGAGAGGTTTCACTGTATTTCTCTTACAGTTCCAAAAGAAAAGATGAATTTGTAGAATTCCAAGCTTTTACAAATACTCCCATGCATAACATTCTCAAGCTATATGGCATTCGTTGGTTGTCGCTAGGTAATTGTGTGGACAGAATGCTTGAGCAGTGGGATGCGTTGGTTCTTTATTACACGGAACAACATTTAGGCGAAAGACTTTCTAGCAGCTGAAAGGCTGTATGCTATGTACTTGATTCCTAACAAAAGAACTTTATTTGTACTTCATGAGTTATGTTTTGCGAATAACAAACAAGCTGTCAGTCATATTTCAAGTACACAATTCTGCGATAAACGATTTGTACAAAATTAGCAGCGAAGCCTATAAAAATGTATGTACATGAAAATTGGGTACATACAGCCATGGAAAAAATTATAAGGACAAGCGAAAAGTCGCCAATTCTAGGAGTTGCTGGGCTAAAAAAGTATGCAAAAAATTTTGTGCTAAAAATACGTAAAAAGAGACATTTTAAAGCAAAATTTACTACGAAAATTTTGAAAATTATTAAAATACATGAATTTATAAGATTTTAATAGTGTGCTACTTGGAAAAAGTTATAAGGACATACATTTATTTTGAAATAGAAATCAAAAATTTGCATATTTAGTCGTATCATATGATTGTTTACAATAACCCAAATCTGCTACGAAGTAAAAGTTTTCACTTTATCTCATACTTTATTATGCCGCTCAGCACACAACTCTCTGAATGTCAAAAGGGACAAATGAGTGGACGTGAAATTTCAAGGAAGATAAACAGATCTAAAACAGTAATTTATAATTTTTTGAAGAATCCAAAGTAGTATGGAAAGAAAAAGCGTACAGGTAGGCCTCCCACTAATACCATGATCCAGAAACTTTCAATTGTCCGTCGAGCTTGCTTAAAAAAAAGAGTTCTACTCAAATTAAGACAGAAATGAATTTACCATGCACTAGCCGAACAGTGCGTATTGTTCTGCAAAAGAATTCCAATGTTAGATATGCTACGCGACGGTCACGTCCGCCCCTTACAAAACTTCACAAAAAGCGTACATTGGAATTCGCTAAGAAATACGTTTCTTTTGCGTGTAGCTGGAAAGACGTCGTATTTTCTGATGAAAAAAAAAATAATTTGGACGGACTAGATGGTTTTCGCCATTACTGGTATGATTTGCGAAAAGACAGACCATTTTTTTTCCAAGCGACAGTTCGGAGGTGGTTCTGTGCTGGTGCGGGCAGTGTTCACTCGAGGTCGCTTGAATTCAGAATCATATATTGACATGTTAGCTGAAAATTTATTACCTGAAGCACCCCTTATCACAAGTGGTGATTATTTGTTTGAACAAGACAATGCAAGTTGCCATGTGTCTCGTGCATCATGTTCATGGTTCGAGGCCAATTCAATGAAACTTTTGGACTGGCCGGCAAGATGCCCTGATTCAAACCCCATAGAAAATCCGTGGGGCATTTTAGCTACAGAAGTGTGTAAAAACGGGACACAATATAGAAATAAAGACGAACTGATATCATCCATTAATTTGGCGTGGAAAAACGTTTCTAAACAAACTTTAACTACACTTTCTGAGTCAAAAGGTAATTTTGTAGAATACTAATTTATTCCGAGACATATGTGTTAATGTCCCTATATTTTTTTCCATATTTCATATAATACATTTGTATTAATTTGTGATTTAATAATTTTATTGTAATTTAATTTCATATTAACAAGTTTCTAATGTTTCATAATTACAAGTAGTTAAATTAAATTTGATTTTGTTTGCAGTTGATGATTATTTTAATATATAACTCATTTTTCAACGTGTCCTTATAATTTTTTCCATGGCTGTAAAAGCAACTAATGCAGAAGAGATTGATCCAGAATCAATTGTTAATTTAAAAGAAATTTATATTGGGGTCAAAGGCTTATAATTTCTTCCTACTAACGACTCTCTAAAAAAATATATAAAAACATTATGGATTTTTTTTGCAGTTAGCCAAACTTTTTGGATCGTGCTCTGTAAAGAACTGAAGTCACGACTGCGTTTCAATAACCAATTCTTCAAACTACTAAGTTTTCTAGATCCGGCAACTGCTATTATTGGTTCAACCAGCCACTTTAATGCCAGTTTTGTCCCAATTTCCTCTTCACTTCTCTCCTGAAGATAATGAACTAATTGATAGTGAGGAGGTTATTCATACTATGTGAAACGGTTAGCAAAATATATCAAGAAAATTCGACGATAACACTGGAACGAGTGTAAGGTACAGTTGGGGCTATAAAGGAAGGTTTCTTCAAGTTTAGACATTTGTATAAATTTGTTTTTTTTTTTTTTTGCTATCTCTCCCTGTTTCCAACTCAGATTGCGAGAGGATTTTCAGCAATGTTTCTGTAATAAAAACCAAAAATAGAAACAGGCTAACCACAGCCCGCAGTTTCTAATATTGTTGCAAAAGAAGGCTTATAAGGTAATTGTGAACAATTTGTACCAGGCAACAAAATGTTAAATGCATTCAATTCTGATATGCACACGATTTAATTTAACGTGCAGATCATAATAATCTCTTCTTATTTAAAACAAATGTATTCATCTCACCTTTTTTCGCATCTCTTTTTCTTCATTTTTTTTTTTTTGGTAAATGTACAGTTCTGCGCCACTCACCAATACTGAGCGATAAAGCTGCAAACTGTCACATAATCAAGGAACCGTTGGCAATTCTAAGCAATCGCCGAACGGTGCGGTGTGCCCCCTTTCTTTCTTTTTATTATGTCTTTTTCTTTTTTTAACATACTACAAAAAATACTAAGTCTTTAACTTTTGGTAAAAATAATACTACCGTAGTCTTGAAAATACTACATCTGGCAACCCTGCATCCCTGGTCGACCCTTTAGCCCATTTCGGGGGCTCGTCATTTTGGGGAATAGGTTCCAGTAGTTTTGAGAAGTGTGCACCATCGCTGTGAGAGCGAGTAGGCACTCTTCTTTATTGTCGATTGTTTTCTTTTAACCTCAAATTCAAACTACGCTCCACTTACTAAGTGGAGCGTAAGGGGATCTTTCTTCGATATCTTCTAGTGCGTCATTAACCCTACAGTGCATACTGTAGCCATTTGGCAACACACGTACTCCCATACCAGCTTTAATAAGTTTTGAAACAATTTTTTTTTTTTGCAAGAAGTATAATATATTTATGTCATTAGTTCATAAAATTTCCACTAAATGCCGACATAAGTTAAATTTTGCCTTGCTTGTTAGTTTGAAAATTTCAGTTCAGAGCCAAAAACGTTAAAGTAAAACAGCAACATTCAGCAAAAAGAATTTTTTTTTTTTCAATAAAAAAAATGGTAATTAAAGAGTGATTGTTTGTCAATATTTTTGGTGAATTTTGTTTCTCTTGATTCCGTAATTAATTACCCAGATAACAAAATTCATTTGTAGCCATTTGGCAAACCCATGCAGGAAGCAGGTATAAAACTACAAAACAACGTCTGTTCCAATTTCCGTCTGAATTCATAGCAGAGTATAATATCGTTAAATTTGCAATTTGAAAGGTTTAATGACTCTAATTGTCGACAGGGTGGCGTAGTGGTAAGGCGCAGGTCTTTGGCTCCCAAGACTGCAGGTTCGAACCTGGCCCAAGTCGCTGGATTTTCAAGATGCAGAAAATCGTCTGCGCCCATGTCGCATGATTGTGCGGCATGTCCAACATGAAGAGTGATATAAGCTGTAATTTTCAACCGGAACTGTATGTCTAAACAAATTACATTTTAAGATATCATGTTTCAAAAATTATGCTAATTAGGTCATTAAATATTAATTAGGTAAATAATATTTAGGTTAATATGATTTTTCCTTCTAAAATGTCATCAAAGACACATCACTGTTTAACTGTGGAAAAATTGGATTTTTTAAATCAAAATTAAAGAAAAAAAAAATCCGAGTGTGTACGCATACCTTAAAGCATGTTGCTGCATGGTGTAGCCAATTGGCACAGTTTCGTTTTTCCTCTAAAAATCATAGTAAATTTTTTTTTTGATTTTTTAAAGTATTTTTCCTTTAACTTACTCTGTTATAGAAATTAAATATATTTTTTTTCAGAAGAAATTTAAAAAATCATGCATTGTAGGGTAAATTTCTTGGAACACTTCGTTACTATCCTGAAACTCTCCGTTACGTCCTTGGAATTCTTTTCATCAAGTTTTTGGAATTACTTGTTAGATGTAACGATTCTATAAGTATTTGATGTGCTTCTGCGTTGACTCTGTATACCAGGCTCTGTATACCACTCTAGACACCTGTGAAACGATGGTCTTCTCTTCCTTGCTCTCTCATTGCAATTATGTGCACAGCAATATGGCTTGATGCAAGTTCCGAAATTGATTGTCCAAGGCAAGATGCAAGCATGGATCGACCCTCTCCGTGCGATCATTCCACCTTCTCAGCCTTCCTTCGCTTAAAATGCTGGCAGCGGACCATAGTCTATCCTCGTGACGACATGTCTAAGATATCATCGACAGAGCCCAAAAGAGTTCTGAAACTCAACAACAGCCCTTCATCCGATGGAATTAAAATGACGAGGGTTAGATACGCGGGGGGGCGGGGGGCAGAGGTTTGGCTGTGGACGTCCCATCAGCAAACGAGTCAGAGTCCCTTAAGGCTCATATGGAGGACCACCCCAAACTTTCGAGATGGGTAAAAACAAAAATAGCAAAGAGACGACAACCTCTCGTACTTATTCATAATGTGGGACCTGAGGTGGTGTGGCAGGTGATTGTCAGGGCAATCGAAACACAGTACGACATCCAGGAGGAGAGGGACTTGAAATTTAAACTGAGTGGTAAGGCAAACAATGTAAACATAGTCCTGGAATGAAATCCCCAAGCCTTCCATACAATAATGTCACTGCCACGCTTGAATTTTCAGAGGACCGTCCATACGGTCAACGTATTTTTGGGCACACGGCCTTCAGAGAAAAAGTCACTATTGCGCTTTTTGCTCGGAGTTCCAGCAGGGAAAAAATTGCAAGGCCTACGAGCCGTCCTATACAAACTGTTTCAGTTTCAATTTCAAAAACAATGCCCGCTGCCCTACGGACTATCTCACTTTCGCGTCCGGCTGTCCTTGTTATTTGATTCAGCCTTCGTAGAGGTAGGACGCTCTCTGCCAATGATCCCCATCGCAAGTTCGTAACTCCTGCAATCTTTTTCAATCCGTCGAAAGCAGCACACCGCTGGATAGCCCTCGCCTTCCTCTACCAGGGGAGACCAGAGGACGCTCACCATCAATATTATTGAAGAGCTGGAATCCCAGCGTTCGCATCGCGGGTTTCTCCTCTTCAAAACTTATTGACTTTTCGTAGTTTCCCATCGGTATACAATTATCTGATCTGCTGTGATTACAGGTGTGGAAGTGCGGGTGTTTACAACGTCGGACGCTCCTGGTACTGATGACAGGAGTAACTTAAGTGAGTTATTGTTGAACACTGCTCGGTGGCTCCCTCGAGGACTTTCCTTGCTCTCTGCGTCGCCACCAAGTGCCTGCACTCCTTGGCTTGTTACAGATCGCCAGAGGCCGCGTACTTGACCGACACCCCCGGAAATATAAGGCCTGCGCACGTCCCCTACTGGAGCTAGTGACGTCGCGATTTAATTATTTTAAAAAGATTTATGTATTGTTTAACTAATAAAATTTTAAGGACTATCATTAAAAGACTTTCTGGAAGTTTTAATTTAAATCCAAATTTGAGTAAACTGATGAAAATACGCTTTTTATATTTAAGATAAAACTTCATTTCTCAACGAAAACGACAAAAACATTATTCTTTTAATGGATGAAATACACATTAAACCGTTTTTAGATTTTAAGTGGGGGAACACACTAAGGCTGTCTTATAATAAAGAAGATATTGCTACAGCGGCTTAAGTTTTGTTACAAAGAGTAACTTGTTCTTTCAAAGAGGTCGCTCATATTCTCCCACAAAAAACGGCTAGTGCTGAATTACTAGTTTCTTTTCTTTAAAAAAATAATAATTATCATTTGAAAATCTCGGGATTTTAATATTGTGTCTCTAGTGATTATAATGCAATTAACAGAAAAACTATTTCTCTCTTTTTAAACGCGCCGAAATTAAATGTTGTTTATCCACATCCTGTTGACCAAACTAGACAACTTTTTTTTTTTTTTTTTTAATTACTATTATTATAGATTCTACTCACTTGTTAAAGAGTCATTTTCAAAATAAGGAGCCATTTGAGGCATTAAAACAAATCTTAAATTTGTGTAATTTTTTATTGGATTATGAATTACACATAATTATTTTATACTTTTTAAAATGGTTTTTGTACAGTTCCTTTTTTTAAAATATTTTAACTGATGCTTTTTCGGTCAAATACGATAAAAATTGTAATGTCTGTTACCCCCAGACACGTTTCTAAAATTACACCACTCAAAATTCAACATGCAATAAAGTAAACTGGAAATTCATGCAACTATAAAGTCCTTCTACACACTAAACAGTCATTTAAATTCAAAAATTGTAATTTAATTTTTTGTTTGTGTCATGTGTGTTACTAACGTTACATTTGACCTGGATTGTTTTATCATAAAACAATAAAACATAAGTAAATAATGAAGTTATATGTTTAGTTATGTGTCACATACAGATACATGATATAAAATCTAACAATATAAATTAAAGCAACATTTTGTCCGTTAACACTTTTAAAAGACAAATATGAATGTTAACAGACATGACACCTTTTACTTAATAAGTTGAAAATGTAATATATTTATTTTTTAATACAATACTACCGCTATTCAAAAAACCGTAACATCTCAAGGCTGTTATCTAATCTGTCATGTCTTACTAAAAAATTAACAGACATGACATTTCACAGGGGAAAAAAATTGCCTAAATATTCTACAAAAATATTAAAAATTCATTTAATTTAGAATAAAATGCCACTAAACTAACTCATTTAGCTGAAAAAAGAAATAAAAACTATATATTTTATGGAACTAATTAAGGTAACAGACATGACTAACTAAAAAAATACTTTATACTAAAAGGCTTCTGCTTCTTTGAAAAACCATAGAACATCCAAATTGGCAGGTGCTACTTCTTATTTACATATTCTCCAGTAGTATAGAAGTTTTGCCACACAAACATTTCAATTGAGTAGTTGTATAAAATGTGTAATTAAGTGTATGGCAACGGACATGACATTTAATTTCGTGACAGTTGTATATTATTTGTTAAAAAATTAAAATTTTCTTTCTTCGTGTATTATCTTCGCATTCGATTATAGTTTAGAGTATTTGATATATTATAAAATATGGCAGAGTGCAGACTCTTGGAATGTGATTCTTTAGAAAACATTTCCGTGTTTATCTTTGTGACAGCTATATTTTGAGTTTCCCTTTAATTAATTTCCTTTTTATCTTAAATAATGCTTCAAAACATTACATTCTCTGTATTGGAAATTGTCTGCTAATGAACATAGCAAAAAGAAAAATAATTTTAAGTTTATTAGGATTTCTAGAAAAAATACGTTTTTGGCAGACAGCAAATGACACCGAAATATGAAAATCGCCCTAAAATGTATACGAAATAATTGGCTCAATCGGAAAAAATTCAGGGACTTTACCTCCTTTAATGACTCCACAAACAATGAGCAAGATATAAGTAAGAAATTAAAACGTGCATCTTTGCCTACACTAAGAAAAATTCATGAAATTGAATCGAACAATGTAGTGAAATACGGTCACATTTTAAGTACAAAAATCATTATCTCCTACAAATTTAGAAAGGCCAAACGTTACATTAGTTCTACAGATATTTAATACATATGTTGCTGAAGGGTTGCTTGCTGCAGGGCCAAAATTTGATTTAATTAATTTTGAATCCACTGCTGATTTTATTACAATTATATGTACTTGGTGGGATATCGTAAATGTCCGCACACTATTTAAGGGAAAATGTAAGAGAGATGTCTGTAAAGAACCTTCAAAAAATATTTCGGAGATCCGAAACTTGTTTATTTCGAATATTAAGTGGATTGAAAAGTGGAAATCCTTAAATTGCGATACAGGCATTTTGAGTAGAGAAACCCATGCAATATTAAAGCATAGTACTAGGGCTATTTTGGAAATTTTAAGTTATTGCACAGATAAATTTAATTAAAACTATATCTTAACTGGAAAGTTCCAAAGCCTTAGAAGAATGGTTTGGTAATTATCGAACTCTAGCTAGATCTCAATACAATATCGCTTATAGAAATGAACAGTGTCATATCTGCAAAACGGACTTTTTTCCAAGATAGGAGTTTAAAACTTTTTACAATTTGTTTTATTGAATCACCTTATGCGTTTCAATGATTCTTATAACCGATTTTCTTCAGAAAATAGTTATTGTTTATAAGACAAATGATCAAAATACTTTGTGCGTAAATGTAAGTACTAAGACAAAACAATTGTGCCTTTTACGTTGTGTTATCTTTGTACTTACTTAGTTATTGTTTGTCTCTCTCACATGATGGATGTTAATGATGTCAAAAAAAAAATAGAAATAACTATAAAAAGTACAGTTATGACAGTATTTTGCACCAAAAAAAAAAAAACAGTTTGTAAGTTATTAAAAAGTAGTACAGTGACTAAGTATTGCTCGTTCCTGTAGCTTAATGGGGGTAACACTGTCCAATTCATTAAAACCTACCTGTCTCCGAGTCATAATATTTTTTTTTTTATTTAGACTTTTCCCCTTGGAACATGTTTATATTATTTGATTAATGTAAGCTTTAATTAGGCCTTCATACTACCTATAAGTTATCTGAAAAAAAGCAAACTAAAGAGTATTTAAAAGGAAAAATATATTTACTTAGGAAATAGGAACGTAATTCTTACAATTTAGAACTTGTTTTCAGACAGAATTGTGGTCTTACGGTCACTTTCGCACGTGGAGAAAAAAGGAAAAAGCTTTTTTGAGAAAGTTAAAGTTAATTCTGAGTTTCGAGTCTGAATCTTCGGATTCCAATTCGACATCTTCATCCGAGGAGAAAATTATTTTACCACACATTAAGTCAAAAATTAATAGAATGGAATTTTATTATGAAAGTGTTGTGCTCTAATTGAGCGATTCGGATTTCTAGTCATTTAAGGGTCAGAAATGCAACTATGGCATTAATTGAAAATTTGGTAAGAATATTTTCAGTTAAACAAAACATACACCCATAAAAATTTGTTGTGGTTTGTCTTGATATACTTTTTAATGTAAGTCTTTAATTGCAATAATTATTATTAAAGAAAGGAATAAGTGTTATTAAAATCTGGAAATTTTAATATAAAAACCAAAAAAAATATTTTTTTGCAGATATGACATTGTTCATTTCTATAGGTGATATGGAAGTAACCAAATGTTAGTGGTCTAGTGAAGTGTATTTGTTTAGAAGTTAATCACATATGTGGTTGTAAGGTGTTTTCAGATGTATGTATGTATAAATATTTATGCTCATTTATGCTGATAAATTATCTTGAATTCACAGGATTCATTGATTGCTATGCTGGCGAAGTTGGGTCTGTGCATGATGCCAGAGTGTTTAGAAAACCTTCTCTGGGGATAAATCTGGCTGCCGAAGTGCCCCATCTTTTGGGAGATGCGGCTTATCCTTTGAGTGATCACTTATTGACATCTTTCAGGGATAATGGCCATCTTACAGCAGCAGAGCGGAATTATAAGCATTCCAAAACTCGTTGTTCTGTGGAAAGGACCTTTGGATTATTGAAAGGTCGATTTCGCAGGCTTCAGTATGTGACAAAGTGCGCAACATATCTGCTGTTATTGTAGCATGTGTTCTTCACAATATTTGTCAAAATCAAAACGATGCAATCGAATCAGATATGGAATCTGACGATCTTGATGATCCTGATCTATATGATGACGATGACATTACTGCATCTTCATCAGGTGTTAATAAACACCTGCAAATCATGCAGCTAATAATTTAATTTCATACTATCTTTTTTTAAAAAAAACTCATTTGAACTTATTGTTTAGAATTTTTCAGAATTTGTTTTTCAAATTATTTATATACATCTGAGAGTATTTGCATTGAAGTTTTTTAAGTGCAACAGTTTGATTTGGGTAGCTTTCCTGCCTGCATTTTATTCGATTGTAAATATAGTAGTTTTACCATCCACATTTAATTAATATGAATAATTCAATTATGTTTTAAAATATTTTCAATGTAACACTGCCAAGTGCAAAAGGAATGATGAATAATATTGCATTTCTGATTTAGGTAATGAATTGTACTAGCTACTACAGTACTACTTTCGATATTTATTCACTATTAATATTTAATGCTCTAAATTATATTTTTGATATCGTTTTCATTAAATAACTGAAAATTCTGCATTCTAGTGAAGAATAAAATGTTTTCCCTTCCTAATTTTAATTCATTTAATTATTATTTTTTTCTTTTTTCAATTATGGTTTTAATCTGCCAATGTTTGATGTTATCAATGAATTATGTAATATAAATTATTTTGGCAAGACCAGAAACATTTGATTAAAATTTCTTACTTCTTATACCTTTTTGAATTTGTGTGCTTATGATTTTTGAAAGTGTGCTTAATTTTAACTAATTATTATGAACTATGTTATACCGTTATCTATGGCAATGTGTATATTTTACAGTAAAGAAATTGTGAACTAAATTTTTCACTGAGTTATGTATTGAAATTGATCACTGTCTTCAATAATCAAAATATATATATATATATATTTAACAATCTGAAATAAAGATTTGTGTGTGTGTGCTTCAAATATAGTTTAAAAATAGTTTTGAACTAAGCATGCGAAATTGCTATACATGAAATAAATGTTTGGCCCCAGGAGTTAACAAGCAATTTTGTATTATGAAAATTTTCAAGCTGATCATTGCCTCACACCAAAGGAAACTGTACATATAAACCGACAAGGAGGGGAATAAAGTGTTCAACAAGATATTTGGCAGTTCTGTCATCTAAGAAACCCCTGACAAACTATAATTTTTCTCAACATAAAAAATTCCATACTTTTCATCAAGTGTAACAAACATAATGCATTATGTACTTTTTCGCCATTAAAAACGAATATTTTGTGTTCATGCACTAAAAGGGAAAATATAATAAGCTATATATGTATACATTTTTTTTCATGAGGTACAACGCATACTACTCGAGGGTCTATCCAGAATTTTTTAACCAGTTCAGGTTTTAGTGAATTTTAAAGAATTTTTTTTTTGAAAAATTAAATTATTTTCTGAAAATTTAAACATGCACTGATGAAAAGCTTTAATATTTACATTGCCATTGGCACTATCTTCTCTTAAAAGTTTCCTAGATAGACTCTGGACTTAATTTTTTTTTTTTTTGCCTGTTAAATATTCAAACTTTCTCTAACATTGGAAAAATAATTGATATCAAAGTAAAAGGTGAAACTTTTCAACTATAATCAAACAAATTTAAACACCAGTCTTCATGTTATTGCCAAAGTGCAAAATTTTGACCTAGCTACATTGATGACTTACTCCCTCAGTACAGTTCCCCTAGCAATTGGCAATTATGATGTCACCAAAACAAACAAAGCGACAAGCATACATCACATTAAAAAATTTAGTGTAGGTTCAGCGGTTTATGTTTCTGCAGTTGGTCATAATTCATTGTTGGTGGAATGGCACTAATTCAACAGATGAAGTACACAGCACCTACATTCGGGAAGTTTGCTATACATGTATTTATGTCCTTTATTAAGTTGGCTAAACAATTCAACAGCAAACGCATAGACTTTGTTACTGACAGATATCTAGAAGTCAGCATTAAAAAAAGGGAGCAGAATAGAAGAGCTGGGGGACTACCTGGATGCAAAAAAAAAAAAAAAATTGTTGGTGCTAATCAGAAAACACCCAAACAAATGAAAAAAATTTTGGCATCGGGTTTAAACAAAGAAAGTTTGATTTGAATTCTTCTTCCAATTTTGGAAGACTTTAAATTCAAATTATTCTGAGGATTTTACTGTTCTGGTTGTACATGGTTTCAAATGTCACAGCTTTTATGGGATTTCGAACGGACAGATGTTTTAGTACTTGAAATAGCTTTTGCACAATATATACAAAAACTTTTTTTTGCACGAGGAACATCCCACGGAATCCGCATACTTGATGTATCGCGTATGTCTAAATATTTAGGATATGACATTTTTTCAGCCTTATTGGGTCTTCACGTGTTCACGTGTTAACTGGTTGTGATTCAGTAAGCTCTTTTAAGGATAAAAGCAAAATTAAAGCTTTTCAATACATGAAAGATTCAAAAGACTATATTTGTGCATATAAAGAATTCGATACTAGTTGGGATGTTTCTGAACATTTAGTTAATATTCTAGAACAGTTTGTATGCCTACTGTATGGACAAAAAACATGCAGCAGTGTTGACTAGGGTCGATACAACTGACTGATATTACGTTTCAAAACCGATAGTAGGATTTCACCCAATAAAGATAGCATTTTACACCATATTTGCAGGGCAAATTAACAGGCTGCCATCCATAGAAGGAGCTTTAAAAATGTTATGGATATTCCATCGCTTATCGGTCATGGTTGGAAACAAAGATGGTAGCCTGGAAATCGATTGGATGTCTGGTCAACCTGTGCCAGGAATTTTAATTAATCAAGTTAATTGCAAATGTAAAAAGACTGCTTGTGCTACAGCAATATGTTCATGTGTTGAATTCAAAATTACATGCACTGAGCTTTGTGCTTGCATTAGCTGTCAAAATTGTGAATCTGATCCTGAGGACTGTCCACCTACCCAAGAAAAATTTCCTGGTTTTTCATTAATTTACATTTGAAACATATACGTGCCAAAATTGTTCTTAAATTTAAAAATAGTGTTAAAATGAAGCATATTATTCAATATAATAATGGTGGTGTAGACTTGAAACAGATAATGAGAATTTTAAGTCTATAGTTAAGAATCTAAATAAATATATGAATGCATTATTATATGCAAAATGTTGGATGATTTAATTCTAATTGTTTTTGAAATCGATATGTGTAATACATTATAATCAGAATGGATATCGTATGGCTAATATTATGAATGCAGATTTTTTTTTTTTTTTGAAGAGAAAAGGTCAATTACAGAGGTAAAATGTATTTAATATTAAATATTTATACAAAATTGCCATAATTGCAAGTTAAATTGGGGACAAAACACCCAATTAGAAAGAGTTCTCCCACCTCTACGCCTTCGGTAGCTGATCACGTAAATTCTGATTTGGATGTAAACATAGAAAACTTGTACAACTCTGAAACTTCAATTTTATTTAATACAAATCATTCTGATATCGTTTCACACTCTAGTTGGCGACAATCAGAATGTAGTTAATGAAACTTTACCTTATTGTAATGAAAATCCGATTGAAGAGAGTGAATTGGATAATCAGGAATGTGCTTTTAATTACAAACCTCTTTCCCAATTGATCAAGTGCGATATTCCTGAAGCTCGGAACTTTCAATCTGAGGGTCAATCCTCAGCTATTCTGCTTGATAATTTGTATGCTATCTGCCTTGCTAAGAGTAAACAAAACGAAATACTTTTTCAATAGGGATACCCGTATTTGTATAGCTCAAATGATTGATACTTTAAAAAATTGCATTAAAGACACAGGAGTTTTAATCTCAAATGTTTATTTTATTCGAATAATCAGCAATATTAAGACTAAAGAGTGTGAAACTCAATACTCTCCTATCACTAAATGTGATAAAAGTTCAAATACATGAGAAAAGTATTTCTACAATACTAATTTCTTATCGAAAGAATTGATGGATTTAATTAGTGAGGATGTCATTGCAAATCTTAAGAACTCTGCTTTTGTAACGGTATTACACTCTTCTGAAGAAGAAGATGCTCAATGAACTACAGCTTATCCTCTCATCTCCATAGATACCGTTACTACTTCTGACATTCTGAAAATTTCTCCTAATATTGTTAGCGCGTTCTAAACGCTTTATCCCTGATTTTCTACTGCCGTACTTATCTAAGAATGATAAAATTAATCTCACTAACTATTCTAACTCTACATCCAGGGAGGAAAAGAAGTTTCCTATTGTAAAAAAAAAAAAAAAAAATGAGAATAAAAAGATTCAAACAAAAATATTGAACTCATTCTCAGACGCACTTGGTGCTCAGAAAGACAATTACCCTGGAAATGATTTTGATTATGTGGATAATCCTCAAATACATGAAACTCCCAGAAATACTGATAATCTCCACGGTGTTAATTCCAAAAAATTCACTCTTCTTTTATATCCTTCTAAAGACTGTCAAATCCGCACTTCCTTGAAGGATTTTATTTTGGCAAATTTTTCTTTTTCAAGACACAATATTGACTATTCATTGAGAACTTTCCATAAAGGTGTAATTGCTATTGATTTTTTTGTATATACCCACCTTAATTTGTTTCTAACCGAGTTTCATAACAACGTAAAACTAAATTCCATCATAAGGCTCATCGATCCCTGCAATGTTAATCCTCGTGTGGTCCTTTCTGGTATCCCTAACCACTTCACTGTAGTTGTATTTGCGATATGTTATATGAACCTGATTCTCATGCTCGTTACAGGTTATTTAAATACAGAAAATTAATCGATTTAAAGCAAACTCTTCTCCGAAATACTTGACAAGGGATCAGATATCCATTTGGATATTCAAAAATGTAGCGGCGACTCCTCACCATCTGTAGTGTCATTGATGGTAGAATTACCAACAGATATATTGGTAACAAAGGGACCCGCACCCTCTTTTTCGTGAAGGGTCCGAAAACGGACCCGAATTTCCTCTCGTGGTTGTACAGTGTTTTAAAACTTTTTTGGTTTATTTATTTTATTTTTTCATTTTCTAGGATTTGGCGACCGCTGTTCTATTTTTTGGGATGAAAGTGGAAGATGAGAATAGAAGGTAGGAGCTTATTATTAAGGCTGCACATTTCATTTTGTACAGAAATTCGCCACCACTGGATGTCAGGACAAATGTAAGTTCCTTTTTCTTTTAATGTCTTATTGAATGGCTTTTCATGCCATTGTAAATAATTTTTTGGTGCGTAATGCAAAATGTAAAAGTATTTTCTCTTAGTGTACTCATGAATGTCTTAATTTTTTTTATTAATTCAGCTTTTTCCAACTTGATAAGTAGTTTATTGCTGAACGAATATTTTATATGTGTTTAAGATTTACAAAATCCAGATTACTGGTCAATATTTTGGTATTACTGCATTTTCCCCCATAAATTTCTAGGTCTCAGCATAAAAGGGTGTAGTTTGCGTCAGAAAGAGTGATGGCGCGTAGAAAGAATAGCCGGCCCTTTATTCATGGAAGCATTTGCTTTATGCTCCGCAACAAAAATTCAATATTTTAAGTTAAATATTGAGATTTTGGGAGCTTTTGGAAATTTGTGCAGAGTTTTTATTTAAAACAGTTTTCGGAATGTTCATAACTTCGTATATCATTTATAAGGAATTGTTTGGCAACGAGTTCATTACTTAGTTACTGCTACTGTTGCTACAACAAAAGCAGCAATCACATGGTAGTGTCAGGCTGTGTTTGACGCCGATCGAGTTTTTGCTGCTGTTATTTCTCTTATTGCTAAGTTATTGCATCAATTAATTATCTTATAGTTAGTGTTAAAATTGAGATTAAGAAGGAACTGTCTTATAGGCAGCAATCAGCTAACTTTATATATGATGTTGCTCAGGAACTGCGAGTGTATCTTTTTTTAATTAGTAATATCTTGTTGTTTTATTATGGTATGAGGCATAAGTATTATGCAAAAGCATAATTATTGTTCTCAGTGGTCAGGTAAAATTTTACTATTATTTTCATTGTTGTGTTTCACGTGGCCTATCGTATGTATATGTGGCCAAATTATCTAGATTAGTAGTAAATCTCATTTTAATGATCATTTTTCCTTTATTTGATGTGATTTTTTCTTCCAAATTCTAAATATTTTCGATTTCTCGACATTGTGCTATGCATTGCTGTTGAAAAAATTCCAGTAATAGTGTTACATTAAAAAATATATTTGAACTTGAGAGTGTTTATTGAATTATTGTAAGCAATAGTAAAAATCTTTAAACGTTCTATTAATTGATTTTATTTAAAATTTAAAGACAAGATTACGTACTAATTAAGTTAATATTATTTAGTATTATTACTGAACCTTGTCTTATGAAGGCAAAGTTACATCCTCCCTTAAATTACATTTGTTGGAATTAAAAACATTAAACTATTTGGAGGTATGCATTTGTTAAACTAAGTAATTAATATGCATCCTTGATTTTATCATTATAGAGTCTAAAAATGAGTATATCTTCCAAAGTGTTAACCCCACAAATGCTTCTTTTTTTTTTTTTTCAAGCTCACAATAAGACAATTTTTTAAACAACCAATTTTCAGCTGAGTTTTTATATATTCCTTAACTGCCAAACAGATCTCAATTATCTATCAACTCAGCAGTTGTGTTGATGCACAAATTCCACACTGTGCATTCCTTTTCACGGGTGCAGAGATATGTAAGTATTTATTTCTTCAAAGTACAGTTATTATATACATTGTAAAAGAGTTTGGTGTTACTCTGTTACTGAACACCAATTTTGGTGTAAAGTTGAAAATGACTCGTTTTTTGAGTTCTTTTAAGTGTCTGTCTAAAAAAAATACTGACAGCAGAATGTTTCATTAGCATGTGATGTTCGTTAATTCATCTACGCATCAAAAATCTGTTGCGATTGCTCATTTACGCTATTTTCGTAGAAATGAGCCATCGCAATGTCATTTCGATACGTAACGTAGTTGACACGTTTAATGTGCTAAGAAATTTTATACTGTGTATATGTTTTTAAACAGACATAAATAAAAGTAAAGTATATCAAAAATTAGTCATTTTCAACTTTACACCAGAAATCGTTTCGGTAAACTGGTGGCAACTAAACGCAAAATGTTTAGTGACTGTTATGAAGAGGTAGACTGTTAAGAAGCCTCAAAAAACTTGCAAACAGCCTAAGTTGGTGGGACCTGCTGTGCCTTCTCCCTTGTAAATGCGGAAGCTAACATGGAGTAAGAAGTCTCAGAGGTGATCCCACCTGCCTCCAATTCTGCACAGAAACCAACTTACCCAATTCCCGACACAGAATTACAAGTCCTGGCTGGAAGAAATGAAGGCATCCTCAAAAATTGAATTTCGTGTCAAAATCTCTGGTGAGTTTGCCAACTTTTATGTTGACTCTCCGGACCAGCATACGCAACTCAGCCAGTTCCTTTTAGAAGCAAAAATCCTCCATTACGTCACACCTTTCAAGGCCGCGGTACTCCTCAAAGTGGTGAAGGGGTTACAAAACTTTACCGAATGGTCTGATATATCGGACGACATTGAAGCCCTTGGCTACAGCGATGTGCGAGTTGCCGAATTAACCCGAAAGGGTAATGGAATATGAGGATGGATACAAGTCCTCATCAAGTGGAATGAGGGGGCTGAAGGAATATACAACGTCACACAACTCTTGCACACAATTGTAAAGAGTGAGGCATTCAAGCGGAGGCAGGGGGCTCCTCAGTGCCATGCTTGCCAACGGCTGCACCATTCCTCTTTTAATTGTAGGCTACCGCCTCGGTGCGTCAAATGCGCAGGGGACCACCTTACCACTGACTGTCCCCATAAAGAGAAGATTCCATCCCCCCTTTGCTGCAATTATAAAGGCAGTCACCCGGCTAATTACCGTGTATGCGAAATTTTCCAAAAATCTATCCGAAAACCCGTCGAGAAACCTGGTGACATTAAAAAGGGGGCCAAAAAGCCCCCGATCAAAATTAGAGAGGTACAGCCGGGCCTCTCGTAAGCCGGCACGCCAAATCCCCCAGCGGAGAAAACTCCCGCTCCAATCACCTCTGAGGGCTCAGTCAATAAGGTTGCTCCTGTGGCTCCTAAAGCCACACCTACGCCAGTAGAAGATCAAAGAGGTAAAGAACTTTTCTCTGACTCTGATCTGAAAAATTATATCTAAGTATTCAAACAGGTCTTACGTGAAATTAAGGAAGTTTCTATTGGGCTGGATAAAATTTTCATTTTAATCGAGGCCTTCATGCAGGCTGACTCTAATGCTAATAACTCTGCATGATAGCTTTTCGCCTTTGTTGGAACGTTAATGGTCTCCGTACCAGGGTCCCCGAACTCAGGTATTTCCTTGTTGATCAGTATCTTAACGTCTTAGCACTTTCAGAAACCCATCTGTCCAATAATTATATCTGGAAACTACCCATATACTTCAGGGATGCTTCTGAGGTATCAATAGTATTTTGGATGATGTAGCTGCAACTAAATTATCTTAAAATGTTTTCTAAGTATTTGTAAATTTCAGGAATTTCAAAAGTTTACTTAGAAATAAAATAAGTTAACTTTTGAAATTCATGAAATGTACAAATATTACTTTTCTAGCAAACGAATACCAGCAAGTGGTGGTAGGTTTTGTATGCAAGAAAGCATAAAAAGTGTTCCAAAACACGCGATGACATGCTGGTAATTCTGGTGGAACTAGCAAATATTTATGGTAGTAAAAACCCGATTTTTTGCAGATATGACACTGTTTATTTCTATAAGCGATATATCAATGACTCATGTATTTGAAAAGGGAAACGAAATTACGTATTCGCAGTTTAATGCCATTGTACATAAATTCAAATAAATATGGTAAGATTAAAGTTGAAAAAGTAAATGAATTAGATATTCCCGATAACACAATAGACAACTCTGATAATATTTGTGATAAGTTCAAAATAAAAATCGAAGAAAAAGATGTAAAAAATGCTAAAATATTGATTCCAGTTCTTGCTTATATAAGGGGTTACTGTGTTCATGCATGCTTGAATCGTTACAAGTGTGAATATTGCAAAATTTCTTTAACTATGAATGACATAATTGATTTTTAATGAAAAGCATAGATCGTGGGAGTTTAAAAATACACTTGGGATGAAGTTGTTAATATATTCTTTTTTGGCTATTTAGTAATGTTTGTCAGTTAATAATTTAGACACTAACAATATTTTAGGATGAGGACAGGGCATGATTATCTTGCAGCACACCTTCACTGTATAAAATTCCTACCATCACCAGAGTGCCAGCTTTGCGGCTATGGAACCGTGAATGTTGAACATCTGACCCATGAACATCTGAGGGATTGCTCAGCTCTCGACCATAATAAAAATTATGTGAACAACCTTTTCAGGTAGGCCCATCTCTACTGGTCAGCGCGTCACCTAATGGCCCAACAGCCAAGGATGGGCGTTAGCTAAAAAGAAGAAGAATAACAAATGTTTTGCAGTGTAAAACACCAAAGAACTGTTGTGTGCAAAATAACAAAAATGAATCTTTCTGTATCTGAGATTTATTTACCATTTGACATCTAAGGATAGTCATTCATCAGATCACGTTGTTGATCTTATTACTTGTCCGGCTTCGAATACTTTTTTAAAAAAATATTGTAAGAAAATGAATGATTTGTTGGTTTTAAAAAGAAACCAATCGAAAAGTTTAAAAAGAAAATATGAAACACTTAAAAAATGACCTCTTCTTTGTTATATTTCAATAAAAAGCTTTTAATTTTTACCGTCTTGTTCTTATTTATTTATATTTTTAAGATTTAAAACTAGCAGTTACATTCTTATTTTAAGCTAAAAAACTATCTTTTTAAAAATGTATCTCAAAACTGCAGTATGTATGAATGAAGCTGAATTTCTAACGATGCATATTTTTAAATTTAAAAATAGTAGAAAAATCAGGTTTCAGTTTTCAAGTGATTCTTCCTTTCTTTTATACGTAAAAATTTATATCTCATTATGGTGCTTATAAAAATGCTTGATCATTATGGTGCTTATAAAAATGCTTGATTTTAACTTAACACTATAATATGTTATGTAGCTAAGTCTAAACCTATTGTCACATGAAATGAATTTTTTTTTTTTCTTTATTTACGGTTCTTTCGCAAATAATTTCATCCGTAAATAATTTTAATCCAAGTCAAAGTTTTATATGAGAGTCGATTTTCTTGTGTAATATTGAAAGAAAGTTTTAAAAAGTTGGATGCTGTCAGAACAGAATTTAAACCGCGGCGACCCAAAATAAGAATCAGAGTCAGCCTCCAGGCAGTAGCCTAGCGATCCCGTGCACAGGCCTTGTAATACCGGGGGTATTTAATGCAAACTATCGACTTGACACCTCTGGAGGTCTCCCTGCGGGTTCGGCACAGGTGCTGATTGTTCTTTTTGGAATTGTGTTCGGTGCCTCCCCCCGAGGACTTTTAGACTTCTTTCGGTGCCTTATAGGAAGACATTCATCATTTCTCACGACGCCAGCAAGTGCACGCACGTCCTATTTAACTGCTTTGGATTGACAGAGGCCACGGACAACCACTGGACTGGAACAGGTGCTAATGATTATTTTTGGAGTTTTCCCTATATAATTGTTTATACAGTACTTTGTTTATTTTTTATGATAGGAAGTATTGTTTATATTTGTTGGAAAGCTCCTGTAGCCATTACATATTGGTTTGTGCTAGAATTTAAAATAGTTATATTTAGTTGTATTTTTTGCATTTTGAAAATTTAGCTTTTCTTTAACTGCATTTTTAACCCTGAAGTAATTGTTTTAGAGCTTCGAAATTTTTTCATGCCCCCCCCCCCCCCCACCCTCCCGAAGCCCCCACCTATCACGCCGAGAGCGTCATTTTGGTATTCGGTGGATGTTTCTACGGTTTTTTGAACTGGTTTTGGAATTTTTCGATATTTTAACTGTTTTTTTGTTTTATTTGTTATTTTTAGTTTAATATTTTATACAGGCAATTTTATTAGAGCATATGGGGGGTTTTATATAAAATTGATTAAGGTGTTTCTTTTTAGTGTTTTGATGTAATTTGTTTTAACTTGCATTGGTTTAACTTATTTTGAATTTTGGAAATGATCTCAGTCTAGGGGTCTCGTATATATTTGGTATTTGACTATTTGAATTGAGTTTAACATTTAAATGTTAATAGATGAGTATAATATAAGACGTGTTGAATAAAATGTAAGAATAAACGGAATAAATGTACGCTATTTTAGTTCCCCTAAAATTATGGTGCCCAGGTCCAAGTATCCGTGCGTCAATTGGGCCGTGTCCCTAGTCAGGGCTATAGTTAAGAGAGAAGGGCTAGTTCACTCTATTGAAGTATCCCTCGCCGCTCTGACTCTTCCGCTTTCTACTCTGACGTCACTGCGCTGACCGGGAGAAAGACCTAGAAAAGCGGAAGCAGAAATTAACACTCGATTGTGAGTTGATTCTTTGCTTTCTGGCGATTTTCAATTTTTTTTCTCTCGTGATTCTAATAGTTTATCATTATTTTACGCAAGTTAATATTGATTTGTGTTCAGTTTCACCTGAAATGTCAGTGTGCGCAATAGCACTCTGCAAGAACACACACTGAAACTGCAAGGGGAAAACATTGTTTTCCACGTGTTCTCTAAAGGAAATAACGAACTACGCAAAGAATGGCTGCAGAAATGCCGTCAAATGATCCTTTAAACATAAAAAATGCAAGGATCTGTAGTGAACATTTTGTTGAAGAGGATTATGAACATGACATGAAGAACATATTGCTTGGATTGCCTATTCGAAAAATTTTGAAGCCCATTGCTACACCAAAAATAAATATTCCAGCTGCCTGTAATTTGCAATCAAATTCTCCTCGTCAAGAAAGGCAGAAAAAGAGAGATTGTGAGTACTTTGCATAATTTAAAAACCCTCAGTCCGAAAAAAGATAAATTAGAAGAAAATATAATTGCAGAGGGGTTAAGTTCACTCCGTAATGCCTGCAATAATTGTGCTATATTGGATGCGAGTGTGCACCTCTTAAAACAGAAATGTGATACGCTTTGAAAAAAATTACAAGAAAGCAAAGCAGAAAAGGTTAATCAACAGTTTTTAAAAATATATCTTCAAAGAATAAAAAGATGGCAGATCTGCGGGAAAAAATTTTCCACAAAAATTCTACAGCAGAGAAAGGAAACTTTTAAATTAAAATCCAATTTTTAAATGCAGGGTAACTTGCATAGGAAAATTGAAAATATTTCCCACAAAATCTCAAATAAAACTTTTAATTTCAGGTTGTCAAACTTTCAAGGGGAAAGTTGAAGATATTTCTCGATGCATTGCGTTGAGATCCCTTTCTACGAAAGCGTATGAGTTTTTGGAAGTCCAAGATAGGAAGTTCCTTACCTAGTAGCAATTCAGCCAGGATTATAAAAGGACATCTTAAAGCTTATGCAAATAAGTTCAGAAAATTTAAATTGTGTTGAAAAAATCAGTGTGCTTAGCTTTGATGAGATGCACGGGGCTTCCGATAATACGCTATGATGCTGGGCTTGACCAAATACTTGGTCCATATAAAAAAAGTTCAAATGGCTTTAATTAGAGGTCTTTTTCCCAATGGAAGCAACCTGTCCTTTACGACTTTGAGGTTTCAATGGACCAACAGCTTTTATTTAACATCTTGAAAAATTTAGAAGCAATCGAAGTTGTTGTGAAAGCCGTAGTTTCGGATTCAGATGTGGCACTCTCTGGAAAAATCTGCGAATAAACACCGATTTAAATTATCTTATTAGCCCAACTGAAACAGCTTCAAAGATTTTTGTGTTTGCTGACATGCCCCATTACATAAAACTATTGTAAAACCACATTTTGGATTCCGGAATAACTTTGGAGGATGGTACTCAAATTTGCCACAGGTGACAAAATTCGTCTTGGAGACCCACAACTTCCCATTAGGCATTATTTTGAAGGCCAACTGCACATGCAGTTACGAAATACCAGGAGGTTGTATAGACCGGTATTTGGCGGTCTCTGTACTTCGGCATCCATTCTTCCAACTTTACGAACTAGCCAATCCACATCCCCTAACAATCCACAGTCTGATCCTGTTCCTCATCAGTAGCATCACCATCTATGGACAGTGCACCCGATGTCCAAAACCCAGCACCACCAACAGGTTCACCACCACACAGAACACCACCGAGGGGCCAGGGGCAGCCACCATCTGGCTTAAGGAGATCTCCCCGAATCCCACGACTCCCAGCCACCAATGCCCCTCAACGCCCCATGATCTCCGAGAAGACAAACCCGACAGAGAATGACATATAACAGCAGATCAGAGTATTGAAAAAAGTGGACAAGAGCAAAGAATTTTTAAGAAGGCAGAGAAATACACACAAAAATTAAAGTAGAAGAAAATTTGACCGTTAAAACTAAAACATCGAAAAAATTGATTTAAAAAAATGACATCAGTTTTGACTTCATAGGAAAGAAGAATACAGAACACCATCTAGGAAAAAACGCCTATCACGCACACCACCTTCCGTGCAATCTGACGATCCAGACCCCTGGTCACCAAAGCAATAAAAAAAATCACGACGTTAATCTCAAATCCATGTAACCTTTCTTTTCAGGCAACAGATCAAGACCATTCCGAAGAAGAAAAGCGAACATAGAGCAAAAGGAGACTAGGTGACGCGGACTCGGACAACAAGGACATTGCAGGTGCCGCGGACTCGGACCACAAGCAGACAGAAGGTGCGGCGGACAGACCACAAAGAAACTACAGGTGCCGAGATCTTGGACCACAGTTCTGCTTGGATAATTGTCCTTATCTTTATCGTTAGAATGTCATCGTTTTAAGAAAGTGTTTTCTTCTGGGCAAATTTTTATCGTTAAAAAAGCGGGTAGGGTGAAATGTTTGTGGTGCTGCATATCTAATTATCCTTATCTTTGTCGTTAGAATGTCGCTTTTCTGTTCTTAAATGTTTTCTTCTGGGCTAATTTTTGTTGTTAAAGTGGCGAGTAGAGGGAAAGGTTTATGGTGCGGTTTGAACGGCGTGCTGCTGCGCTAATTTTTTCCTAAAGTTGGTCGATGTCGTTAGAGTAGAGGGTTGTCAAATGTTGGGGGCTCGATTTTTTGACTTAATTGTTCTCGATGTCGATAGAGTAAATGGTGGTTGATAATGTTTGTGGTACAGCTTGGATAATTTTCCTAATCTTTGATGTTAGAATGCCATATGTTTAAAAATATATTTTCTTCTGGGCTAATTTTTGTCGTTGTTAAAAAGGCGGGTAGAGTGAAATGTTTGTTGTGCTGCTTGGCTAATTGTCCTGAACTTTGTCGTTAGAATGTCGTTTGTTCAAAAAATATTTTCTACTGGGCAAATTTTTGTCGATGAAGTGGCGGGTAGAGTGAAAGGTTTGTGGTGTTGTTTGGACGGCGTGCTGCTGCCTGTGGACATGCATACCCCGATCGCCCCGTTGGTCTCGGACCACAACTTTTCCGGTCTGTTCCATTTGAGGAAGAAAATATGTCTCTCTAATACGTTGAAGAGCATATTCCAGAACGTTCAATTCCAATATTTTTTAAAATCACATCCCTCGAGTCCGTCGTTGGAAGAGAAAAGGTGCCAGTTTTAAGAGATCGGCTCATGGTTTAAAAAGGCACTAAAAATGGCCGTAAAGGGGGATCTTTATACATCCACGATATTGGAAGCCAGCGCGGGACCTTTATAAACTGAAAGAAACTCCAGAAAAATTTATTTTGCGAATTTGCTAGAGGGGACATAATTTTGTCTTGGAGACCCACATCATCCGATTGGACATTATTTTCAAGTGCCAACTGCGCCGGCAGTTAAGAATTACCAGGAGGAAGTACAGACCGGCATTTGGGGGATCAGTGCCGGCGTTGACGCCATGGTTTTGACATTAATCATTGACGGTATTCATTGAAATATGTAATTCTGAACGGTTGATGGTATAAGTAGCCATTTTGTTATGAATTTGATAATGTTTTCTCTGTACAATTATATTTCAACTGAAATTTAAAATTAATCAATAAAAATAATAACTTGATAGGCATTTTCTTGGAATTAAATTTATTCTTAAAATACAATATTTCATTAACATGATAGCCAAAAATGTGTAAGACATACACTATAAAAATCTAACTGCCTGCTGTCGCTCCCCAACCCCCGGAGCTGCCCTTTCAGATTGCTCTGAAGCAATCCTAGCACGCTTTACTCACTCATTACAAGCTAAGATATTTTAGGCTAGTTTTATAGTCACAACAGAAAGAATCATTCGGGACCAAGGTCAAGTTTCGAAATAAACTCGGCATTGATTTTCCATGATACTGGACATGATACATGTAGACCGTGATACATGTCTCTTATCCGTATCGGATATTCGGCTCTGGGGCTTAAACTTGTAAATTATATACATAATATTTTAAATATGCCAATGCTTCAAAGCTAACTTGATGAAATTTTAAAAAATCAAATTTGATATGCCCACTAAATGTATCTTAATGCAGTGGCCGATCAGGATCTGGATATTTAGGAAAACTCGGTACAATGTTTTATAGTGCGACTATTTCAAAATGTGACTTAAAATTATTATACTTTCACTGAATTTAAAAAAGAGCATGTTTTGTCGCACACTAACATTTAGTTTTTTATTTTTATGGCATTTAAGACGAAATACTTTATTTGATTTTAAAATTTTCACACTTTTTGTCAGTTGAAATTATCGTTTAAAGGAAAGGGAATTATATTAAAATAGTAATCATCGATCTATTTGGTGCGATGACTACTTGATATAAAGGTAAAATAATAGGCATAAGACTGATGCATATAAAATATAATTCTCTGCAAAATAAAAAGCAAAGTGTTAACACATTTTGACAATAATGAAATACTTGAAATAATTTTTTCATAAATTTATTTATTTTGCAGTTAAAACCGTAACAGAGAACTGTTGGAAGTTTCGGCATTCTGGAAATATTAAGCAACACCGACTAAAAGCTGCTGTTGTTCCACACATCTTTGAGTGACAGAAGAAAAACCAGCCATTACCAACACCTCCCAGAAGCTACCCTCAGAAAAGACAAAGATTAGATCATATTAATCAAGTTTTATCTCCATTTCCTGATTCAACAGCAAGGTGTTCAGCTGTGAACGGCAAAATCATAAATCTTTTCAACTATGCATCAAAAATTTAGTGAAGCGCAAAGCAGTAAGTGCTAACTGCATGTGCTACAGGCTAATGCTGCGACATCGCCCTTAAAAGGGCGTATAAAAGAAATAGCATCAATGACTTCTCCCATAGGCGTAACTAGGGTTGGTGAAAACTATGCATCAAAAATTTAGTGAAGCGCAAAGCAGTAAGTGCTAACTGCATGTGCTACAGGCTAATGCTGCGACATCGCCCTTAAAAGGGCGTATAAAAGAAATAGCATCAATGACTTCTCCCATAGGCGTAACTAGGGTTGGTGAAAGGGGGGGGGGGTCACCAAACACCAATAAGAAGTGTAAAAGAGATGAGAATTTACTAGTCATAAATACTTGTCTCTAAAGATATACTCCGTGTTTATTTTAGGCATCTCCCGGGGGGAGCTACCCCCTCGGAGCAAGTCAACCCCCCCCCCCCTGCAAAAAATTCAGATCACAAGATGATATATATACAAGTTTTATTTTTGAAGAGTAATATGAAATGATTTAGTTCACGAATGGTTTTGTTATTTTAAGCTTTGGAATGTATTAATCAATGTATGAGTGTCATAATATATACTTAAACAAACATGGATGACTAAATAGAAAGTGAGACCTACCAAGTTGTGTCTAATATTGAAATATGAATTTTCCATATCTGTATTACTGAAATACATGTATTGCCTTTATAGAGTTCATACCAAATCATATAATGATTGAAAATAGTCAAGTAAAATTAACACATAAAAAAAATCAAAATCATGTGTAAATTGAAAATCTTAAAAAACAATGAAATCAAATAAATCTTAAGATATAAAAGAATTAAATATTTTTGCCACTTAAAAAAACGTAACATAAATCAACCGCAGTCTGATACTTTGTGAGATTTCTACACAAATGTGTAACAAAACGCATGTGACAAGTTTGATTTGCAACAATCATAGTTGATATCTCCTTTTGTTCCTGTTCGGGACATCAGCAGAACACCAAGCCGCAAAGCCACAGGCAAAAAAAAAAACGAAGCAGAAGGATACAAATCTGTTGCAAGAAACAGATGAATAGCAAGCAGCATTTATAGCAAGCCATGGCATGCTTGCTGCTGCTCAAGAAAGATTTGTTGCTGAAGAGCAAATCGGCAGCAAGAAACGAATTTGCTGCTGTAGCAACCAAATTGGCTGAAAATGTGAAGGGTTAGCGAGATTAGAGCTAGCAGAAGAACACTGATTAGCAATATTGGAAACATACTGTATGCTTCAATAGAAAGAATATTTAATAAATTGCCATAAAATTACCAAGTTTTATGCAAAGTTATAAGATTGTTTGGGGGGGGGGGAGATTAAACAGCTTAGTTGAAACATAATGTCATAGTTAGAGGGGAAAGGGAGAGAAAAAAGGTTTTTCTATGAAGTCCCTATTTGCCTGCATTTTAGCATAGTGGGTTTCTTCTGGGGGTTTTGTATCTATTATGTGTGCGACATCAGATGTCACAATTCATTTTGTTTCCAAATAGCATATATAGCTGTTCATTAATGTCTTACTTTTTTTCAATATTCTTCATTTCCCCCTTCTTGAAACAAAATGACTTCATATATTTTGCTTTAAATTTTATCTCAACAATTATTACGATATTAAGAAAGTGTCACGATGTTGAAGATAAAAAAATTGAGTTTTGCGACAACCCGTTCCACAAATTAATATTTCACCGATGCGAGAAAAAACGTCACATTTGTTCTAAAAATGAATTGTAAATAAGGAGAGGCAGTCAGATGCTTCGATTGCGACAGACTTTGTCGGTCCGAAGACCTCGTTTAAGTTAAATGGCCATTGTTAGAATAGGTCGAACATTTTTTCCTTATTCAAAGAAAGTCAAAGATAAAAAATTTTACTAACTCTTTGTTTCGTATAACGATCAGGAAAACAGCTTTTGTGACCAAAGATATCAATGTAGGAAATGCAGTAAAATTTTTTTTTTAAATGATGGTCCAAAAAAGGAGCAAAAATGTGGACATGAAATGTCCATCGTGTTCAAAAGACGTTCCAAGGGAACATTTATTTTTTCTTTAAAAAAATTGATGCCAAAACTCTAAACGAGAAACTTATATTTTGGGATTTCGAGCCTGACCAAGAGTCAAGCGAGCACATTGTAAATTTTGCTGTAGCTGAATATTTCAATGGCAAAGGAAATTATGAGCGTTACGACGCATGTCATCAATATTGGATAATTTACTCTTTCAAGAAAATATAGTTACATCAAAGCAATAGCGCACAACATGAAGGGATTTGAGGGCCAATTCGTATTAGTATGGATACTAGAAGAAAGGTGGCTCCGACCGTTGTCTCATGTGGGTCGAAAATCATGATGATTGCAGTAAATGCGTTAAAAATTCGAATTATTAACTCGTACATGTGTATTGCCAAAAACATTTGGTTTTGAAGAGCTGAAAAAGGGAGATTTCCCACGTCATTTCCATAACAAAGTAAAGCAAAACTACGTCGGAGAAGTTCCGGCTCCATTCTTTTATAGACCGGAAAGCGTGTCAACTAGCGGAAAGAAAGCCTTTTATTGCTAGTATGAAGAGAGCTAACAATAGCCATTTAGTAACTTTAACGAAGAAATGTACTAGTATTTCAAGTAGGACATTTTTTTTCCACTTTTAATTTTTAGTGAAATAGTAAATACAAGAATTTAGGTATTAAGTTTTTTACTTTAATTTTTCCCTCATTCAAAGATAAAAAAACTCCTTTTTTTAAATAACAAAAACAACGTTATAGCTTTAAAAAATTCAGTTTATTAAAAACCAAAATTAAGCATAATAATGATAAAAACACATTCTTATTTTCATTTTTTTCAGCTTGCTTAAATGATTGAGCTGTTCTCATACTGCAAGATTAAAAAATAAAATAAATTAATTTCATAAGTGTTTTCTACCCAGGACCATAATCATGCACTCCTCGCCCACCATCGACAAGTATCATAATCACCCATCCGACTCCTCCAGACCAACAACGTACCGACCCTATCGACATCAATCAACCATCTACATCATCCCACATGGACTCATTGTCGATACCATCGCATAAAAGACGATCACCCACTCCACCTACATTACAGTCAGACGATCCGGACCCAAAACTAAAAAAACCTATGTAAGTCACAAATTTTTATTATTCCACTTAACCCCGATTCATCACAAGAAGCTAACAATCCACCAGATTCACCACCTAATCCCCCCCCCCCCCCAAATATTCAGCCACCTCCGTTTTACCTAATCAACCCGTTTTCCCATCGAAACCCACTGGCACTACCATCTCCATCCCCACCCAGAACACGACAAAGGGGCCAGGGGCAGCCACCGGCCAGAGTAAGGAGATCTCCTCGTAGACCACGACCCGCGGCTGCCGCTGTCCCTCCGCCGCCACCGCCACCACCACCACCACAAGGAGGAGGTGGGGTTGAATGAGGTTGTTTTTAACTATTTTAAGTAAATCTTGTGGCGCGAATTATCATCATTCTAGTCCTCTTGCGCTTATAAAGAAGAGCATGAAATTGAACCCGGTCGGGGATGTTCTTTAATGGCTGGCGCATAATGCCGGCACACAAATATAAATTATGAATTGGAAGCGAGTTAAGTTTCGGCCGTCCCGGAGATGGCAACTCCTTCAGGGCACGCATTCTTCCCTGGATAAGGTTATTTTTACTATTGTACATAAATTATGTGGCACGAATAGTCATCATTCTGGTACTCTTGCGCTTATAAAGAAGAGCACGAAAATGAACCCGGTCAGAGACGTTCTTTAATGGATGTCGCATAATGCCGGCACACAAATATAAATTATGATTGGAAGCGAGTTAGTTTCGGCCGTCCCGGAGATGGCAACTCCTTCACGGCACGCATTCTTCCCTAGGATAAGGGTTTTTTTACTATTGTACATAAATTATGTGGCACGAATATCATCATTCTGGTACTCTTGCGCTTATAAAGAAGAGCACGAAATTGAACCCGGTCAGGGACGTTCTTTAATGGATGGCGCATAATGCCGGCACAAAATATTAACCATGTGTGGAAGCGAGTTAGAGTTTCGAGCCAGTCCCGGAGATGTGCACTCCTCTCAGGCACCATTCTCACTGATATAGGCTTATTTTTACTATTGTACATAAATCATGTGGCCGAATAGTCACCATTCTGTACTCTTGCGCTTATAAAGAAGAGCAGAAATTGAACCCGGTCAGGACGTCTTTAATGGATGGCGCATAATGCCGGCACACAAATATAAATTATGTATTGGAAGCGAGTTAAGTTTCGGCCGTCCCGGAGATGGCAACTCCTTCAGGGCACGCATTCTTCCCTGGATAAGGTTATTTTTACTATTGTACATAAATTATGTGGCACGAATAGTCATCATTCTGGTACTCTTGCGCTTATAAAGAAGAGCACGAAATTGAACCCGGTCAGGGACGTTCTTAAATGGATGGCGCATAATGCCGGCACATAAATATTAACCATGTGTCGGAAGCGAGTTGAGTTTCAGCCATCCTAGATAAAATATGTGCCTCTTCTCAAGAACAAATTAGCACTGATATAGCAACATGCGAAAATCAGTTGCCTAGATGACACCCTGAACGTGGAGGATAACTCCCGGTCAGGGACGCTCAAATGGATGGCGCTTAATGCGGGCACAAACGTATAAATTATGTGTCGGAAGCGAGTTAAGTTTCGGCCGTCCCGGAGATGGCAACTCCTTCAGGGCACGCATTCTTCCCTGGATAAGTTTATTTTTACTATTGTACATAAATTATGTGGCACGAATAGTCATCATTCTGGTACTCTTGCGCTTATAAAGAAGAGCACGAAATTGAACCCGGTCAGAGACGATCTTTAATGGATGTCGCATAATGCCGGCACACAAATATAAATTATGTATTGGAAGCGAGTTACGTTTCGGCCGTCCCGGAGATGGCAACTCCTTCACGGCACGCATTCTTCCCTGGATAAGGTTATTTTTACTATTGTACATAAATTATGTGGCACGAATACTCATCATTCTGGTACTCTTGCGCTTATAAAGAAGAGACAATCCGGGTCAGGACGATTGCAACCCCATGGTCGGAAGGATTGAGTTCGCCTATCTAGATAAAATGGATGTGCCTCTTCTCAAGAACAAATTAGCACGATATAGCAACATGCGAAAATATTAACCATAGATGACGGAACGCCTGAGTGGAGTTTCAGCCATCCCGTAGGGACGTCAAAATGATGTGCCTCTAATGCGTGGCACAGAACGTAAAATTATGTGTCGAAGCTGAGTATAAGTTTCGGCCGTCCCGGAGATGGCAACTCCTTCAGGGCACGCATTCTTCCCTGGATAAGGTTATTTTTACTATTGTACATAAATTATGTGGCACGAATACTCATCATTCTGGTACTCTTGCGCTTATAAAGAAGAGCACAAACGTATAAATTGAATCCGTGTCAGGGAAGCGATTCTTAAATGGTATCGGCCGATAATCGCCGGCAGCATGAAGCAGACTTAACCATGTGTCGGAAGCGAGTTGAGTTTCAGCCATCCTAGATAAAATATGTGCCTCTTCTCAAGAACAAATTAGCACTGATATAGTCACATCGAAAATCGTTGCCTAGATGACACCCTGAACGTGGAGGATAACTCCCGGTCAGGGACGCTCTTAAATGGATGGCGCTTAATGCGGGCACAAACGTATAAATTATGTGTCGGAAGCGAGTTAAGTTCCGGCCGTCTTGGAGATGGCAACTCATTCAGAGCACGCATTCTTCCCTGGATAAGGTTATTTTTACTATTGTACATAAATTATGTGGCACGAATAGTCATCATTCTGGTACTCTTGCGCTTATAAAGAAGAGCACGAAATTGAACCCGGTCAGAGACGATCTTTAATGGGTCGCATAATCCCGGCACACAAATATAAATTATGTATTGGAAGCGAGTTAAGTTTCGGCCGTCCCGGAGATGGCAACTCCTTCAGGGCACGCATTCTTCCCTGGATAAGGTTATTTTTACTATTGTACATAAATTATGTGGCACGAATAGTCATCATTCTGGTACTCTTGCGCTTATAAAGAAGAGCACGAAATTGAACCCGGTCAGAGACGATCTTTAATGGATGTCGCACAATGCCGGCACACAAATATAAATTATGTATTGGAAGCGAGTTAAGTTTCGGCCGTCCCGGAGATGGCAACTCATTCCAAGCACGCATTCTTCCCTAAATAAGGCTGTTTTTTACTATTGTACATAAATTATGAGGCACGAATAATCATCATTCTAGTCCACTTGCGCTTATTAAGAAGAGCACGAAATTGAACCCGGTCAGGGACGTTCTTAAATGGATGGCGCATAATGCCGGCACATAAATATTAACCATGTGTCGGAAGTGAGTTGAGTTTCAGCCATCCTAGATAAAATATGTGCCTCT
Organism: Octonoba sinensis; assembly: GCA_038502835.1. Lineage (NCBI taxonomy): Eukaryota > Metazoa > Arthropoda > Arachnida > Araneae > Uloboridae > Octonoba > Octonoba sinensis. The sequence goes on along the minus strand of CM076605.1, from coordinate 80,939,307 downwards.
TCTCAAGAACAAATTAGCACTGATATAGCAACATGCGAAAATCAGTTACCTAGATGACGCCCTGAACGTGGAGGATATAGACTCCCGGTCAGGGACGTTCATAAATGGATGGCGCTTAATGCGGGCACAGAAGTATAAATTATGTGTCGGATAAGAGAAGTTTCGGCCATCCTAGATAAAATATACGACTCTTTTCACGAACAAATTAGCCCTGAAGGAGAAAATCAGTTGCCTAGATGACGCCCTTACGAAACGTTATATTCTCTCCAGAAGTTCACGGAAAAATTCCCAAACTATCAAAAGTGAATGTCCTCTACAGACTGCTTTTGCTACATGTGGAAATTACAATGGTTATGTTTTTGGGAGAGAAAAATTTATCATCTTGCAAAAGAATTGGTGGGCAGTTTACTGCCCTTGCAAGAAAGTAAGCAAAATGTAGGGGACGTGTTGCTGAACAGTCTGGAAGACCACCAAAGCGAACTCGAAAAGCCGAGCACGGAAAGCCGAGAAAAATTATTTCAACAATTACAATAATCGATGCAGCATTTGGGGGGGGGGTTCCCCCCCCCCCCCCTCTTTAAAGCGAAAATCATTTTTGTATGAAAACTGATGGATTCCAAGAAGAAAATCAAGACCGTGTAGGAATACACATTTTATGAATTTTTTTTATTTATGGTAAAATTCCACAAAAAAAGATTTACATTCTGTCTTAATAATTAAAGTTTAAGCAATAGACGAATTACTTTGCAAGCATAAAATATATTATTAATTAAAATTCATAAATGGTCAAGGTATTTAAATATATATTTATAAAATTGCCGATTTAAAATGTTATACGTACTAATTTGTTTGTCTTCTAAGGAAGAATATGTGCCTCCGGGTATGAATTTAGATGATTCATCAGACACTGAAGGGAATCTAATGGATATTAGGGAAACTTATGTACCCGGTTCTTTGTCATCTGGAGGTAATTTGGATCAGAAAAAAGGCCGGAGCGGATTTGACTAAATTTTTTCAAGAATCAGGTCCAGCTGGCGAAAATTTTGTCTATGAAAGATAAATCTCCTGTTTCACTTTTCTTGGAGATATACACTCAAGTACTGATAGAGCACATACTTTTTCTTTTTTTTTTTTTTTTTTTTGTATGCCATGCAAAGTGGTAAGCAATTTTTTGCCATTGACTATAGACCAACTTTTAAAATTTATTATTAACAATTCAGACATATTGATGAAGTACTTTTCTAAAAATATTTTTTGTTAGGTGGTGTATAAAGCGACACCATGCTTAGAACAATCTACTTATTTTATCACAACAATCACTACGATATCATTAAGAAAGTGTCAGGATTTTATGGAGCCAAAAATTACGATTTTTGCGGCAAACCGTTCGAAAAATATTCCACCGATGCGAGTAAAAATGTCACATTTGTTCTCGAATGAATTGTGAAACCGGAGAGTCAGTCAGATGCCCCGATTGCGAGACTTTGACGGTTCGAAGACTGTTATACGAAACAGAGTTATTAGGCAATCAGAAAAAAAGCATTTGTGACCAGATTTATCAATGTAGGAAATTCAGTAAAATTTAAAAAAGAAATGATGGTCCAAAAAAGGAGCAGAAATGTGGACATTTTAAATGTCCATCGTGTTCAAAATACGTTCCAAGGAAACATTTATGTTTTCTTTTAAAAAATTGATGCCAGAACTCCCACCGAGAACCTCATATTTTCAGATTTCGAGAATGACCAAGAGTCAAGCGAGCACATTGTAAATGTTGCTGCATCTGAATATTTCAAAGGCGGGGAAATTATGCAGAAGCGCACAACATGAAGGGAATTGACGGCCAATTCGTATTAGCTACTAGAACAAGTGTTGCTCCAACTATTGTCTCATGTGGGTCAAAAATTATGGTTATTTCAGTAATTGCGTTTAAAATTCGAATTATTGACTGGAACAAGTATATTACCAAAAACATTTGGTTTTGCAGAGATGAAAAAGCGATATTTCCCACATCTCTTCCACACCAAAGTAAACCAAAACTAAGTCGGAAAAGTTCCGGCTCCATCCTTTTACAGACCAGAAAGCATGTCAGCTAGCGGAAAAGAACCCTTTTATTGCTGGTATGAAGAAAAAAACAATGGCCATTTAACTTTAAAGAGGAAATGTACTAGTATTGCAAGGAGACTCATCTTTTTTTTCACTTTTAATTGTTTGTGTAAAAGTAAAAACATGAATTTAAGCATTGAGTTTTTTTTCAGTTCGTTAAAAACCAAAATTAAGCATAATAGTGATAACAATAACAATTTTTTCTATTTTTCAGCTTGCTTAAATGATTGAGCTGCTTTTTTTTTATCAAATTATATTTTATTGAATAGTTGTTAATGCTGCAAGGTTAAATAACTAAAATTCATTTTCTCTAAAAAAAAAATCTTGTTTTTTATCTATAGATCTGATGTTTATATTTTAAGGAGGTTGTCTACAGTCCATTTCACCTCTCTTCATCTGTTTGTCTTTTTTCAAATCCGTTAATAAATCTTCGATCACATTGAAAGGTACCACAAGAAAATATTTCTTTCGCTATGAATAATATAAGCAATTTAGAACTTTTTAAAAAGTTGTCAAAATATATTTTTGCACAAGTGCCTTCTAATTTTCCAGATAACTGAAGATCAACAGATACACTAAGCAGATTGATATCTTTAAGTGCAAAATTGCCCCACCTAGAAAACGTATTCCTCCAGTACTACCTTATCGGAGTAATGAGAAATTCACCTTTCCCCTATGTCGCACATCTGAGAAGGATAATATTCCTAATTGTAAACACGGTAAGGAAAGGCATTGCATAGCGGGCACCTGGGTTACTTTAGAGCTACAAAAAGCTCTTTCACTTGCATACAAGCTTATTAAGGGTGCGTTCATAAAAAAAACTCCGGAGAATGTGTTTTCCAAGCGTGGCCGGTCGAGATCGTGACGTCATGGTTGTTTGCTTGCAAAAACTCCCTCGATTCAGGAATGTTTTTCAGCCTTAAAGACAAAGCTTACTTCTTCCGCTAATTAATGTTTAGAAATTCTGAACCGGATTTGGATTATGCTGAATCATCTTCATATGAAGATGAAAAAGTAATAAAAGTTCTAAAAATGAAAATTCTGCGGATGGAAAGATATTACGAAGATGTAGCGAGCCAAATGGACGACTACGTCTTCAAAACCCACTTTCAATTACACATTAGCACTATTGATTTGGTACACATTATGGTATAAAATGCTTTATTTTTCTATTTATATACACTTATAATTTAATGTTTTCTTTAAGGTGTTTGATTTCTTATTTTTTTTCTTCAATTAATTATTTACAAAAAGGTTTCTGCTTTCTAAAATGAAATGTGATTTATGTGCTCATTTAATATGCATTACTTAGAAATTAATATTCCTATTTATTTCATAGATTTCTGAGTAAATTGAATATGAGGACATGTGTATAAGTAAGAAAAAAATGCACATAATCATATGGTACCTAGCAACGCCCGAATGTTTCAGGTAGTAGAACTTAGTGATTAACCCAACACTGCGCCGTGTTGTTTTTAAACAACACCTCCATTTTTTGTTCACTAAGCTTTTATTTTGTGATATTTTTAACTTGTGGCGCATCCTTTCGTTCCATTTTGGGCAAACTTTATTGGTAAGTGTCCTGAAGCCCGACATAGTTTTTGCACTGCTCAATGTTCCATGCTCCCTTGCACTCCTGCAGTAGGTCACATGACTCACGGTGAAGAAGAGCAACGGTAACTCTAACTTTCCAGTGGTACGATATGGCAACTCAGGCGCAGCCGCTGAGTGGCTGGCGCGGACTTCGGCGGAAAACGTGGGAAAAGCGTTTTGAGGAAATCGTGAGTGAGCGGCGGTTCCCCCCACGAACTGTGGCAAGTTTCTTTCTGCCAGTACCGGACGATCGGTACGCCCTGGATCCGTGATGAACGCAAGAATATATATATATATTTCTTCAAGTAGCGATGTTCGCCGGATTCATCTAGCAAACCAACCCCTACCTGCGATCTAGTCAGTTTGATGCCGTACCAATAGATCTGATGTGACCCAGGAGAGTCTGCCATTTTTGTGAACACGCCACGATCCGGAGCATGGACGCCTGGAACGCAACCCAAAAGGACACCAGGTACATAGAATAGCAGCCTCACCTCACCCCTAACGCCCGATCCTTCTTTGAGGCTTTCAAAAATAAATCCCATGTATGAAGCCTAATTCCAGGTACTCTTTTCTTGTTTCTATTACACACATGATCGACCACGTGTTATCCCACCAAAGATCTGTTACGATCCTATCTTTATTGCACAGGAGCTTAGGTGCTGGAAATGGATCTGAACTAGGGTTATCCTAAAACATTTAACGCAACACTAAGTTTGCTTACGATCATTTTCGGCCTTCCGCTTGAGATCACAAAAACTTAACCGATTTTATCTCTCACCCCTCACCACATAAAAAAGTGTGGTGCCAAAGTAAAAATTTGCACATGCTGCAAATTTTTACTTTAATAAATTCCATAAATTTATAAATAATTATAAAAATAAATTATTTTTAAAAATTTTCATATTTTAGTACTATTTTATGATTATAATGCATGCCTACTTATTATTCATTTGGTTTCATATTTTAAAATGATTTTTCAAAAAAATTTATTATTGTTACCAGTAAATGTTTTTAAACAACATGTCAATTTTTCTCGAAATCTACTTTTCCGAATTAAATAAGAATTTTTTTAGTATTTTTCACACTTATAACAAGCACAAACAAATACAAAAAAAATATTTTACAAAGAAAAAATGCGCAGTGTAGGGTTAAAATCAGTATAGTCGATTTGAAATTAAGTTGTCCCTAATTCACAAGAATGTTTAAGTATGCACAAATTGATATATTCTTCTGTTAATGTAAAGATTATTTTTTAAAACATTTGATTTTTTATATGCTATGAATTGTCTTAGCATATATCACAAAATTTTTTTTTTTTTTGCGGTTGGTCTCACTAGCACAACTTTGGCTATTTTTTAAAAGCCAGTTGCACAATTACAGTGTGTTTGAACAATATAATGTTGAGATTGAAATTTAAATATTACTTGAAACAAATTTCTTAAATCTTTCAGATCTATAGCAGATAGATTTTGCGAATCCCTGTGCCCTTTATGGACTGCTTTATGCCATTAAGTTATATATAGTCTACAAACATATAATAGCAACAACACATTTTGACCTTCTAAGTATTTGACAGTAGCAATTATGCTGATTCGCAAAAACTACAGTGAGGAGAATAAATTTTGTCTCTTGTTAGGAAGCGTGACTGTCTACTCTGCGAAATGAGTTTTATTGTGAAGCTGAGACACAAGGCCGTTATACCTTTAAGTTTGAAAAAGACTAAACATTTTGCGAAACCGCAAGTTCCAGCTTTGCCATTACAACAGAACAGTGAGTTTTTCTTTCACTGACAGATGTGCTACTGACATCGGATGTAATGGACTTTATGGGGAAAAAAGACTGATACACTGTTTAAATATAGTTTTTCTCACTTTCTTCTCTTCGTTTTGCTTTTACAAATGATATATCATTGATTTAATGAGATGGGATATTCACCGTGGAGTAAGAAAATATAATGAAAAACTAACAAGCTGAAATTTATTTAGAATTAACTTAATTACAGTTTTAAAAAACAAAGTCACTAAGTGTCAGAACCCATCTCTGGCCTTCAGGGATTTATACGAAGGAGATGTGATTCTGAGAATCAACAACAAAATCCTGAGGAAGTACAATGTGCACAACGCACTGCATATCCTCTCTAACGAAAAAAAAGACCAAATATCCTTCGTGATTAGGAAGGTTGACTTTTCGTGGGAAAACTTTGAAGAGGTTTGAAACCAGTAAACCTCATCATGAAATCAAACCGAACTTGGAGACCCTGAATCAAAACCTGAAGAATCTCTTGACAAAACACAACCTGAAATCAACATGGAAAAAAATAAGTCTGTTTATTCGTTGAACGCCCAAAAATATATTTCCGGTCAAGATTTTTGGGTGCACTCAAAAGGTAAGCTCAAACACTTCATTCTTCAATTATTTTGAATAAGCAAGATAAAAACGAAGTATAGTTTTGTTTTGTTTTGCAAAGTTACTTAGCAAATGCATTAAAAATTGTTTCTAGCTTAGTAACTAATGTTTAATCCTAAGAATGTTAAAGTACTATTAAATTGATTGGTGACTAACTTTTTAAAACGATGCACACTTCAGAAATTAAACGACATAGATTTTATCTTTACTTTGTTGTTATGTCATATTTAAAGCTTTCTGACCATAACAAAGTCACTGAATTTTTCACTAAGGAGGTAATCTGTTAGTATAATTAAAAACCTTATGCATAAATATAATTCATATTGTGTAAAAATTACGGATGAATTCGAGAGTACAATTGCTAACAGGATGTTTTTGCAATAACTTGAGAATCGAGCAAAAAGAGTATACACTATGAATATCGGAGTTTTATCATCGTGTAAAATCATGTTTATCCAACGTATCCACTTCAAAGAAAATATTCAAAAGTCTTAAAAGTTTTAGAAATGCGGTCCGATTTCGTTTAACATGGAAAAAGACGGTAATGTGAAACGAAATGAACATGTCGATCATTGAGAAGGCAGGATCTTAGTTTATTCTATTGCACAAAATTCTTCTTAAATTTTGGAATTGTTTTCGTAAATTCTAGCGCAAAGATTATTGGTTGTATTTTAGAGCTCCGGCATTGAGCTTTGAAATGGAACCATGTTTGAAAAGCTGTCTGCAAGAAGTTTCTCACAATTGTTACATGGAATATTCTTACGAAATGTTATGTGAAGAACAAAGCTAATGTAAAAATAAATAATTGAGTGTGCACGGAGTTATATTTATGATGGCAAAATTAATCACTGGGAAATATTTGAAACTTGTCAATGATATGGAAATCAAAGTATTAAATTATACTTATAAATATGGAAACATTGCTTGCATCCAGGCTTTAGAGCGTTTTAAGAACTCTTTTATGCATCTAGGCTTTGAAACAAAGTGAACTGATAACATCTAGTTCTTCAGACTACTTTTCTTCATTTCCAAAAAAGTCAATTCATTAACACGTTGAGTGCCACGTCAGACCACCGGTGACTGACACCGACCTTTCCATTCAGGCCGCCTGAATCACCGGTGACCGACAGTACAATATATGATAAGAAAGGTAAAAATATATCATTTTTTCAGAAAACTTTAATGGAGTAAATTCTAATTTGCCAGTATTGCGCTTCGCATTGCTGTACTACGATTGCTGTACTACGATACTGCGCGCGCTGCCTGACGGGGAAGTCGCTATAAAACCGCGTGGCACTCAACGTGTTAAAGAAAAGGTTCGTTTGGACAATAAATACTAATCATTGATAATGATTAGCTTATCACATCAATGTAACATCTTAAAAAGAATTTCTGACATTAATAGAAGAAAATTAACATCAAACTAGAGCTGATGAATAGTGTTCCCAAAATCTTTTTTAACAAATATGTGTATAGAAAAATTCCATGGCATTTTAACTTTTTAAAATATGTAGTTTCAGATTGGTGTTACATTTTAGTGTCTAGCTTTTAAAGACATAATTTGTACAATCTTTTGATAACTTGAAATCTAATTTGTTTAGACAGTTTGAAATTATTTGTAATGTAATTCTTAATGACCACGATTATGAGGATAGGGGGGTTTTTTTCTTTTTTTAGAGTAATTTCCTTCACTGCGGGTGAATCACAAGATTTCTTTCCGTGGTGCTTCTTATTGAAAATGTATTCCTTAATAAAAAACTTATCTACACAACAGTTTCTTTTTTTCACTTCTTCTTTCCTTTCCAATTTTGCTTAAAACATGTATTTTAAACCTTTTTTTATTTTTTCCTGAGACACAGAATGCTTCCTTAAAAACGCTTCAATAAGTTTTCAGGATCCCGAAATGGGAATTTGTATTATTAACCAGTATAAGTTATCACGAAATTGCGCTACATAAAAACACTGGAAAATGTTCTGTTTATCTCAAAACGTGCGAAACAGAAATCAGTCATTTCTTTTAAAAAAATCAACATTCCGACACTAACTGCCGGATCATCTAACTAGAGCTTATACATAACACCTGAATAAGCAACTGGTCATCTAACAAGAGCTTCCAGAACATCTGGATAAACGACTGAAAATCAGCTAGTGCTCGTATAGCAAATGAACATCAACTGCTGATGTAGCAACTAGACATCACCAAGTGCTAATATAGTAACTGAACACCTCTCAGAAGCAGATATCACACCTACACTTTTCCTGAACGAACCTGACAGTCTCTCTGAATCTCTCCAAACTGTGCGCGAGAAGAAGAGGAGGCACGTGTTACTACCCTTGGAGACAGTTCCACCCCCTCTCCAAGGTGCTGCGGGGAGCGGCTCTAGTCCTTCGGTGCATAGGCGAGTCCTTCTATTGCACGTGGAAACGGCCCGGCCCTCAGTGTAACCCGGCCGAATTCCAGGCACAAGATAAGCTTAGGGAAATTGAGGTTAGGCGCCCAATAGTCCTCAGCTCAAGAATAATAGTATACAACACCTCGGAGGAGGAAATCCCCGACTTAGAAGAGCACATAAAAAACCTAGCTCCGGGGTGCGAGGCTAAATTTAAATTTAAATCAAAAATTGAAGGGTCTTACCATGCCATTTTCGACCTTAATGGGAAAGCTTTCAACGAAATTATAAACGTAAAAAGGGGCAAGATAATGCTCAATTGGAAGGTGTTCCAATCCAAAGAATTTATAAAACCCCGCAGGTGCCACAAGTACTTAAAGTTTGGCCACATAAGCACGACCAGCGCAAACCAGAATCAGGTATGCACAAAGTGCTCTCGACCCCACCCCAGGACTAGTTGCCACGCAATGACCCCTTTTTGCGTCCTTTGTGATGCCCACAATAAGGAGGAATTGGGTAGTCATCTAGATCCAGTGCACGAGCCCATTAGTTCCCATTGTCCCGTTCTTAGACATCAGCTTGATAAAATTAAAGAATCCACCAACTACCATTTCTACAATTCTTAATTGGGCAACTTAATGTTAATCACTGCAGGCAAGCATTAGGGAACTTGGGGATTTTTGCTAACGATAAGGTTTTACCTCTTTTGTACGTGATCCAGGAACCACTAATTCAAAATAACAAAGTTCAAAACATACCTTTATCCTGGACAAGTTATCATCACTCGAAAGGAAGAACAGCTATCTTGGTCACTGAAAATATTAACACTACACACATAATAGACGATGAAGACATCACAGGAATAAAGATAAATTACAACCAAGAAGAATTCACCTTCCTTTCGGTTTACATCGGCAGAGACATAGATAAAGGCAGCGCCACCTTAGAGCGCCTCCTTCACCTAACCAAGAACAAGTCCAACTTATACATTGGAGGAGATTTCAATTCTAGCCATACTTTATGGGGTGCCCCCATGGCAGATAACAGAAGTGACATCATACTTAACTTGATGCTTGAAAATAACGTAGAAGTAGTAAACTCACATGATAGCGATCCCACCTTCTTGGCCAAAGTTGGTCGAAGTTGGATCGACTAAACCATTACCTCCTCCAAAAACACACATGAGGTTACAAACTGGAAAGTTAGCACTGGGGAAACTTTCAGCGACCACTGCTTAATTACTTACGAATTAGATAAATTGAGCCCCCCTAAAGCATTAACGATTATAAGTAAAAGCAGAATTAAGATTGTTAAATTAATTAAAAAGAACAGTGGTCGCTTTAAAATTGTTGAGGAAAATTTAGATAATTGTTTTAACAGGGAACAACTGGAAAAAGTAGTGTCTGAGTTAATTCAGATTTGGAAATGCTAGTAAGGCAAAGTTTATCCATAACATTTAAGAAAGATAGGAGAAATGTATGGTGGAACAATGATCTAAATATAGAAAGAAAGAAGACCAGAGCCTACCGAAGGAAGTATAAAGCAGCACTGAAAGATAACTCCCCAAATTTAAATAAAATAAAGTTACAATATCAGAAACAAAAAGCGGTTTATAAAAAATTGATTATGATAAATAAGAGAAATTCATGGGAAAATTTAATTGAAGACACGAAGTCAGACCCTTACGGATTAGCTTATAAACTGGCAGCAGGTAAAATAAGAAAACACACGCAAATTAAAAACCTTGAAGACAAGGAAAATAGAACTATAATCAAAGAAATAATGGATAAAATATTTAAGAGGGATACTGAAGAACAGGAAACAGCAGAACAGAAAGAACTAAGATCGAAACCCAAGATAAGTAGCGCGGCAGACGATACCAAATTCACTAAAGCCGAATTACAAATAGTAGTAAACTCTCTTAAAAATAAGAAGGCTGTTGGAGTCGACAACATCTCCAACGAGTTTGCAAAAGAACTATTTAAAACTAATTCTCGTCTATTATTAAAAATTTATAATAAATGTCTAGAACTAAACACTTTCCCTAAAATATGGAAAACAGCCAGAGTAATACTGATAAATAAAAGAGATGAACAGGGGAAAATCATTAAGGATAAATATAGACCCATATCACTTCTAAACACTTTAGGGAAGATACTGGATAAGTTAATTTCGAATAGAGTGACCTATCACCTGACAAAGAACAATAAAATTCCGCAGAACCAATACGGCTTTACAAGAGGGAAGTGCAAGGAGGAGGCCTTCAGGGCACTAGTAAAACTCATTAGTGACAATAAGAAACAAAAGAAACATACGGTGCTCATTAAAATAGACATAAAAGGCGCGTTTGACAATGTGTGGTGGCCAGCCTTACTAGACATATTAGCGCGTAACAACATACCCCACAACCTATTTGAACTAATCAAACATTTTTTCAGTGACCGGCAAGTTACATATTCAGATATAGAGAACATTAGATTGTATACCAAAGCAATTAATAAAGGTTGCCCGCAAGGGTCAAATAGTGGGCCGGTCTACTGGAACACAATGATTTCAGAACTGTTATTGGACTTTAACTTAGAAGGCGCCACCATTTTCTGCTACGCAGATGACATACTCCTTGTGGCTCAGGCAAATTCTTTCCAAAAAATTACAGAACATAGCCAACAAGGGGTCCACACATATACTTAATTGGTGTAGGAAACACAAACTAGATATAAATCATGAAAAAACCCAAGCCTTAACTATACCAGGGGAGCCCTCCTCCAAGTACACCAACAACTACCTTCTGGAGAACAAAAGAATAAAATTAACCACTAAACGAAATCCGTTCATATATTTGGAATTCCACTAAATAAAACTCTAGACTTCTCCCAGTTTTTAAGGGATAAAAGAAATAAAGTAGATGTGCTACTTCATAAATATAAAAGAATAATCTTTAAAACTTAAATACCTAGACAGATACAGATTTATTAAAAGGATTCTACACACTGTAATAGTACCAATACTACAACAGGGGTACGGAGCTTGGGGGGTTAGAATGAAAGAGATAAAGAAAATCAGGATACAAATAAACAATTCTATCAGAAATTGGTTAATAGAAAATGACTGGCTGTTTCAGGACCACCGCCTCCAAAAACACTACACATCCTAACCGATCACACCCCCCTAAGTTACATAATCGAAGAAAAATTAAATATTTTGGGAAACCCTTAAAAGGGGAAATTATTAGATAAAATTCAAACGGGTAGAGAGCCCCTAACTTATACTGGATTAGAAGTAGAAGAAGCCTCCTACCACCCGGCAGACATCACACATATAGACTATGACACTGATCCTCCATAACTTCTCACGGAATACAGTATATTTACCGACGGATCTAGACTAAATGATAAAACAGGTTGTGCCGTGGCAGTGTACTACTACAATACATTCATTATGCAACACTCACAGAGATTAGCTAACGAAAACACTGTTTATCAAGCTGAAATCACTGCAATTAAACAGGCACTAACCATCTGTGAGAATCTTAGGCGAGGATCAGAAGTACATATCCATACGGATAGCAAAGCAGCATTAAGTAGATTAGCTCATCCACGACAACAACACACCCCAATCGAGATTGAAATCTTTGCTATCCTCAAAATTAAAAAAATTTTTTCATTGGATTAAAGCACACGCTGGGTGGGAAGGAAATGAAAAAGCTGACGCTCTAGCAAAAGAAGCAACACAACTAGAAGAAATAAACCCAAAACCCATTTCTAAAGGAAGAGCAAAAACCATATTACGAAACCAATCTCAAGTAAAGTGGCAGGCACAGTGGGACATAACTGAAAATGGAAGGGAAACAAACGAAAAAATACCAATACTATGTAGAGTAAGAAATCCCGATCCCATCACTCACCAATACATTTCAGATTATGCTAAAACACCCTACTATCTAAACAGATTTAACATAAGCGATAACAACATGTGCACCTTTTGTGACGAAATTGGGCCGACAAGACACTAAATTTGCAGAATTACAGAGGAATTTAAAGAACAAATAATGCACACCCACCAATATATGAAACCAACAATAGAGGGAACAGGTACCTATACAATAAAGATTTTATTAAATATTGTAATAATGTGAAACAGAAGCTACTCGCCTCCCCCATATTTCAGATTGATGTCCGACCACGGAGCCAATGAAGATGAAAAATTTCTAAAAAAAGGGGGGGGGTTTAAAACCCCCCTCCCGGGGGGAAGGGGCCCCGGGCCCCAGCCCTGGCTGGCAATATTTTTAAATATGTTTTATCTTTATATTAACCAAGAGATGGTGCACTCGTACCAAAAAATGTAAAACCAAACAATAAAACACGAGGAGCACAGCCGGGTCGTTGGTTGGCTTTCGACAATGGTTGGAACAGAGGTCTCCCTAGCTTGCTATTTCCCTGAGAAACCTACGGGTAGAGCAGGGCATGGGAGCCTCATTGGGTACCCCCGGGGGAAAAAAGGGCAGGAACTCGACTCCTGGCGCCGTGGGCCCAACAGCCGACGATGGTTAACGCCACGGGGTAATAATCTCCCCGCCTTGCATTTTTCCTAGGATATGGGAGACCGGGGCGAAATGGGGCACTGGTGTAGAACGGGAAAGGGCATTTATTTCTCGCCAGTGGCGTTACAGTAGTGCAGCAAAGCTTCACGAGCCTCAGTTGCATGTCAGACATTGATGGGTAGCGTCTGTTTGATTGGTGGAATTATTAACTTACTTTGCCAGCTTTTAGCTATAAATTTTGTGTGCTACTGCAATATTAGGAAATTTTCGAAGCGAGAAAAGCTTTTTTCCCTAATTAACACTAATTCCATTCAAATTAGTCATGTTTTAAAATATATGTTTCCATGATGTAAGGATCGAAACATGAATGGGTACTGGTAGTCACGTGACTTATTTCAAATTTTAACGTGGGGGTGCAGAACCGTCAAGGTGTTTTGCCCTGTTTATATAAAAATGTGTAATACTTTTTGCCCGCTGCAACAACTGACATTTCCATAATTGAGGCTCCTGCCACTGCTCCTGAAGATCCTGCGCTCAACTTCTCAGCGCAGACACCTCAATGTTCTTGGAGGACTGATGGACCTCATGCTACGCCTGTAGCTAGTACTCCCCGTAACATCACTGTTTCTTATTTTCCTGCCCTTTCCCCAGAACTTGTTATGTCAGTGCCAAAGATTAAGGCTGACTAAAGCGAGTAGTAAGAAGAAGAGTCATCACCTTATAAAACTTCACTAATCGAATCAAGAGTCAAATCCCAGACGGCCAAAGAGGCGAAAAGAGAATGCTGCCAAGAGAAAGCTAGTCGCTTAAGAAAAGAAGAAATGTTCAGGAAAAGGGCCTAAGCCCAGTAAGCAGAGACCAAACTGTAGTAATCTGTCAGAAGGGGAAATGTGTGGATCTCTGCAGATTGATGAAATGAAGATCCCACCAATTACCAGTTATTAAAAATTTGCAAACAAGGTGTATGGGCCCGTTAAACTGAATAGCAAGGGACTTATGTTGGAATCCCATATTTTTTGTTTGTGGGACGGTCTTCCCTCTACAAAATTCTTGTTGGCTACTTTTTAACTTTAAGACTGACTGGGCAACAACTTCATCTTCTCACTATTGAAATTCTGCAAGATACCGAGGCAGAGAGCTGAAAAGTTGTGAGACTTCTTACCGACAACCATAGGACAAATATTTTTTCAGTTAGAAAACTATGTGGCTGTAATGTCTAGCCAGTCATTGCAAAGTTATTCTTATTATATGATTTCTGCCATATTCTAAAGAACTTGCGAAATCAATTAGTTTGTTCAAGAAGATGCATGCAAAATTCTGGTGAAAATATTTCTAATCTATATCTGAAGGTATTCCATAAACTGCAAAAGGATCTTACAATCAAACCGATAAGATACCTAAGTGAGAAACATCTTGAGCCAAACAACTTCCAGAAGATGAGTGTAAAACTGGAAGAGAACTATTCTCAACTGAAACAATAGCTAGCTGCTTTAAAGCTTGTAAAAGAACATAGAAAAATAAATACAAAAGCTTTTCACAATAAAATTCGTGGAGGTGATGAATGAGTAGTTCGTTATTCATAATGCAAAAAACGGATCCCACTATCATAGATTTTTTTTCCAGGAGATGACGAAAAGTTCAAGTGGCTGGAAAATGATTGCTTATCATACTTCGGAGCGTGGAAGAAATCTGCCAAAACCAAGCTCAATTTTATCAGATTAAACATATGAGGCTCTTCTACGCATCACAACATTGTCAACCGCATGATGCGTACGACACTTGTTGAGCCAGAACTTCACTACGTATTGACAAGGAGATTTTCTGATGATGTAGAAACCCTCTTCAGTGCTATTCGGCAGTGAAATGGGTAAAATGTCACAAATGCAGCCATGTCACAAGACAGCCATGGGGTACCCTATGGCTTCTACATCGACTCAAGCCTCAATTAATTATCCTACTTCTTTAGACATAGATTTTGATGAAATGGCTGATTTCAAGCAACTGGAATCTTTCAGTTTTATTCCGGTCAGAGGGGTCAAAGCTGCTGCATTGGCTAGCTTTTTAGTCAAAGTCCATTCAAGACAGTATGTATTGTCTTGAACGTCAAGAACTTTTCGTTGCACCAAAAAGCACAGGTCCAGTTGTTGGACATATACGAGGCATTGCTAGAGACAACTTAATTTACCCCAAACCTGTACCAATTGGATAGCTGATGCAGTTGGACAGCATTTTAAAGTTCGTCCTCACATTTTCCAGCTTCCATTTATTCGCAATAGACTAGTGACAACAATATCTGAACATATGCAAAAAAAAAAACATTTAGGGAAAAAAAATTATTCTGCTCAAAAAAATTCTTAAATCTTTATACAACAATTTTTTTCAAAAAAATCATCTACTGTTCAAGGGAAAAAAAACCACACTAAAATTTAAAATAAGCCAACTTCACGTAAAATTTTAAAAATTTAGTAAAATGAGATTTTTAACGTTCTTTCCAAGTTTATTTTTATAGTATGCAAGTACTTTATGCAAAGATGTTCACAAGAAGTATTGTAATTTTATCGCGACATTTATCACTGCTTTTATAATGGGATGTTCAGAGCTAAGATCTCCATTCTACCTTTAATTTTCATTTTATATTTGTAATCTCATGCTTGATATTGCTACAAAAAATTAAATAATGTTTATTGCTAATATTGCTCAATGATGAGCAGAAACTCCCAATATAAATAGAAATAAACATTTTTTCCGTAAATACACTTCTGAAAAATCATTTGGAATACCACAGAGCTTCGATTGCTTAAAGAAGTGCAATTAATTATTTGTATTTTCAAGAGAATTTTTGAATAAATATATTTTATTGTGCATAAATGGCGAGTTTCTTTTACCTTGTTTAGCAACATAATGTGACACTACATGTTCTTCTTGAACCCGTCGAGGTGGCATTGAGCTCAAATGATCTTTCTTTCGCCAAAATGAAATACTAGCGCCAATTTTCTTAAAAATCATCCAAATGTTATCACTGATGAATGCAACGCTACATGACGTGATATGAACACGCAACCTTCTGATCTGGAGCGAGAAGGTTGAGTAATAGTGTAATTCGTATTCGTAAGGGATATTCCACTTTCAAATGTAAAATTGAGATCCTTGCTGGTCAAACCAAAGGTGACTTTAAAGGTATCTATTAAACAGATAAATACACTTCATTGTAAATTATGTAGTTTCTCCCATCTTGCTTTTTAATAAGCTATAATTATGTCAGAAATCTCTTATTAACAATGTTTTCTTAATGTTTAATTTAAATAATTTAGACATTAATTAAAAGCTGTTTTAAATTTTTTCACGGAAAATATTGAAGTTCATATTTGTTTTATTATCTGTATTGAATTAACGGACAGACTTACAATCTGATATTTTGGGATTTAAACCTAAGAATACCTTATACTGTGTATTCTAAAATATTTTGATACATATCGTTGTTTTAAGACCATCTGTGCAGCAACTGAAGAGACAGAAAGTACCTTACGAGAAGTTACGAAGAAGAGGCTAACTTGTGACCATAATAGAGGCCATTAATAAATTCAGTTCGGTAAAATAAAGTTGTTTCCTTCCTAAAATGATCCGTTGTTGAGTATTTTGAAATATTTTATATGGTCTTTATTTTTTCAATTATTAACACTTTACCCCATGTACTACTCACTTTACCCCAAAATACATCGAATAAAGAAGGCGTCATAAAATGATTTTACTTCATTTTTTTCTGCTCAAAGTTTCATGCAATCAATAATGTAATGCAAAATATCGAGCAAAACATCTGAAGGTTTCGAATAAATTCTTACATTTCTGGCGACGAAAGTAGAAAACGGTGGATTTTATGAGTACTTTACCCTACCTGACCCTACTAATTATTATTATTAGTGTAGTAAATATTTATCTCCATTGTGCACAAATTAAGTTCATACATGATCATTATTATTGTAGCTTGGGCTCACAAATGGCAATAAAGGTTCAAAAATAAAATTGGGAATGGTTTATAACTTAGTGCTTTGTTCCTGAACTGCAAGTACATAAGCGTATGTACTACATCGTGACATGTGACGAGGGGGTAGGATGATCAAATAGTGAAAAAAAGGGTGATATTTATGAATGGGGAATTCATTAAGGAAATCTAAAAAGGTGTAACAAAATATTTAATGCATAAAATTACATGTGACAAAAATGATTTCTATCTATCTACTCTTCTCATTTATGACAAAAGCTACAATCAAACACAGTTTCAAAAAAATCATAATCGTGCATGAGCACACTTGATCATGTGATTCAGGTCTACATTTCCTGTAATGCCTAAAACACTTCCTGTGCTTAAATATTGCCATATGTTCCATTTTTTCCAACCATTTGGTAGTTCACTCGGCGAAGGTGCTTTCGCTCTCCATCTAGCAATCCACAGAGGGCATGTTTCGACAATATCAGGAGTATTAGGAACATATTTATTCCAGAAACTTTGCGTAGTATATATGTACGGTATTATGTTTCTCTCTCTAAGGTAAGTAACTGAGCCTTTTATAGTATTAGAGACTATATCAGGTGTTCCTTCTTCTCTTTCTACAACTAATGCTATGATACTGGTACTTGGTACCGCACCAACTTTATTCAGTTCAGACACGAAATTTTCCATCTGTGCATCAGAAGGACTGGTACCAAACCTGAGATAGTGGTAAGCTCCACACTGAAATCCTGCTGCAGACATAGCCGGCCAGTTTTCAACAAACTTTGGATCCTGGTAAGTACTGCCTTCAGTTGCTTTGTGTATAATAAAACTTATACCACTCTTAGTAGGGGTAAGTTTCAACCAATCTATGTCTCCTTGATGATGTGATACATGTATGCCAAGTTCATAAGCTACCATAATGTCTTATGATGAAATATGCCTAGAGTAATTTTAAGCCTATTTTTATACTGATATCGATATGAGCCTTCTACTACAGGAAAGGTATCAGTTTTGTACTTTTAAGTTATAAATTAAAAGAATCGAAAACACAGGAAATTAGAAGTAATGCACGAAACATACAAACTTATAACACCTCCAGAATGCTTTTTTTTTTCTCTCTCTCTCTCCTCTTAGGTTCTATTAAGCTTTCTTCTATAAGATTGTCATCAGATTCAATTGCAGTGGGAACCTGATGCACTAAGCAATCTTCTGATTAGGAGTAACCTATCAATAAAAAACAATAGCTAAACATAAAAGCAAAACAGACCAGTTGTTACAGTGTTTTAAAATCCTTAGTTCCATTAAGATTCGAACGTTAACAGAAGTTATGTTGAAACAATCTAACTCAAGAAAATTAAATATGGAAATTAAAGAAATAAAGCTGTTTATATAATCGCGACTCTCAATCAACCTACGCCTTATTTCGTGTCCGTGATGTTTCCTTAGTGGCTTGAGGGGAAATAAAGTTTTAAAGTATTAATGTTTGTAGGATATTGGAAATAAAAATCATTCAGAAAATATGGATGCTCGGAAACGTTGATTAATAACTTGAGCATCTATATAATAACCTTTGCTTTGCGAAATGTTCACACGCGAGTAGTGATCAGGGTGCCTAGCGTTGCTATGGCTTCGAATTATTGTCGTTTTTTTACGAGACCTGCGCCTTACCATTACGCCACTCAGTCGGCACGAATTATCGTCGTTGTTTTTTTTTTTATTTTAAAATTCGTCAGTGATAATGCCGTTCCCTCTCTTTTTTTTTTTTTTTTTGCTGTTATTTAATACTGTCTAGCTCTACTACAACTGGTGACCCATATGAATGTTTAGATCGATTATTCAAAATGAATAAGGATAGCAAAAGTACTACATCAACACAAGCCGAAGCCAATAAGGTAATCATTAAAATTCCGCCATTTGGCGAAAGAAACCCCACATTTGGTTTTATCAAGGTTTCTTATTTATGTCAAAAATGGTTCAATGTCCAATATGATGAACAAATCAGGTGTATGCTACGATTGGAGATTTATATGTGTCAACCCCTTGTTCATACATATAATTTGACTTAAATTTACATCAATGTAAGTATACAGATGAAGCATATTAAAGATTTAAGAGTTTACATTTTACTCTATCGTCTTCACCCACCAATAAAGAAACTGTTCAGTCTACTTTAAGTTGCCCTAAAACTGAAATTAAAGAGACATCAAATGTGTATCATATAGAAATTCGTTAGCATGCAACTTTTATCGCAAATCGTACTAGACGAGGTACGTCATATGGAGTAAATATTTTCAATCAATTTCAAAGTAATCCGATTATTATCCATTATGATGGTTTGTTGAAATTATTAGACTATGTATCTCATACTAGAAAATTAAAACGAACCACTAAATTGTAATAAAGTTCAAATTGTTACATT
Source organism: Octonoba sinensis (assembly GCA_038502835.1). Taxonomy (NCBI): domain Eukaryota; kingdom Metazoa; phylum Arthropoda; class Arachnida; order Araneae; family Uloboridae; genus Octonoba; species Octonoba sinensis. The sequence goes on along the minus strand of CM076605.1, from coordinate 80,919,862 downwards.
TACCGATTCAGATTTCTTGTCAAAATCGTGATGACCGAACTTTGCTCAGTGGCCAGGATTTTACTTGATAATTTGTCTAAAAAGTAGAAATCTAGCCATAAACTGATGGAAAAAATTTTTGAAAGCAAGTCTGAAGCATATGAAGGTAACAGAGTTGTTAGTTTAGCAGCTTTTCTTTCTTTGTTTGCGATGGTTTGTTGTCCTGATTGCTTTTCACAAGAATTAGAACTGATAGTAGATCGTCAGTGGATTATGTTCCAATGTGATCTTAAAGTGCAAACATAGCTCTTTTTTGAAACCTTTTTCTACTACAAAGAAGCTAAATAAATCTTTTCTCATAAATACTTCTATTGTTTTGGGTCTACGACTAATTGCTAAGGGATTTGTAGCTGGGGAAAAGTTGTGTTCTATTCTTCGCTTACCATTTCTGGCAAAGCTTGCTTTCAGGAATCAAGAAGGAAATCTCTTGAACTCTGTGCTCAAGGGAACATGAGCTCTGCCTTGAATGAAATTAAAGATTCAAAAGACTCTGTTAAGACAAACGGGGAGATCACGTTAAAGGTTTTTTTAAAAAAAAGGATTTTTTTTTTTTTTTTTTTAAATTTTACAATGAATACTCTGAATTGTGACAAATCTAGTGCAAAAAGAATTTTTGAAAAATTCGTATTAGAACAAAAGTTGTCGCTAAAAGTTTCTAGCAACCCAAGCAAGAATCATCTGCTGGCCCCTTACGTTGAAGCCGTTTTTCTCAAAACTGCATTTTTTGGCATTGTGTGCATTCTAGTTTAAAAACTAATTATCATGCAGCCTTAAAATTTTATATACTATTATTTATGTATATCTTCATGATGTACCTAAATTTACATTCATTTGTCATAGATTTTTTATTTAAAATTAATTCTGAAATTTTTGGCAAATTTAGTAAATTATTTTTACAAAGCCATTAATTATGTTAATGAGTTTGAATACACATTTACATTTAGGTACATTTTGAAACATAAGTGCGAAAGAAAATATATGAAATATAAAAGATATTTTTTAATTCTTGCGCACAAAATGCATATTTCAGATTTTATATTTTGTTGAAATCTCTTTATTGTTGCTGTCATTTAATAAATTAATATTACTATATACATGTATTGAACATTATTTTTACAAAGAATAAGAATGGATGAAAATACAGAAAATTTAATTTTGGTGTAATGTTCATAAGCTTTGAAGCAAAACAGCTTTTTCTACAACTTGAAATCTAATTATTTTCAGGTCACAACATGATCTCTCCCCTTAAGTGTGGAATATCGGTTGATGGCACTTGGCAACTCAGATGTTATTCATCATTGAATGGTTGTGTAGGTGCTATATCAATTGACACTGGGAAGATTTTAGATGTTGAAATAATGACACAATATTGTCGCATACGTTCAAAAAGCAATAGCAAAACCATCAGAATATATATGTGCAAATTATAAAGGTTCTGCTGGAAACATGGAGGTTGTTGGTGTCTGCCGTATTTTGTACAGTATAATAAGTATTATGGAGACAATGACTCAAAAGGACACGAAGGTCTAAAAGACTTATATGGTCCCAATTCAATAACTAAACTTGAGTGCATAGGAAACGTGTCGGTGGACGATTACGAAAGTTGAAGAAAACATCAAAAGGTCTAGGAGGTAAGGGCAAATTAATTGACAGAATTCAAAATTATTATGGCATTGCCATACGACGCAATGCAGGTAACCTGCAAAACATGATGAGTGGCGGTATTGCTACATTTTTCCATTGTGTATCCGGCAATAAAAATCCCTTGCACGCTCAATGCCCTCAAGGCCCTGAAAGTTGGTGTCGTTTCCAAAACGCAAAAGCTATGGGGAACCCACTCGAATAAAAAAAAAGACTTGGACTGCCAAACAAAATTATCAATTTGATAAAACCTGTGTATTTGAAACTGTGTTCTCTAAATTTATTAGCAAAGTGTCTTCATGGCAAGACTCAAAACTGTAATGAAAGTTACAATGATGTTTTATGGCGTATTTTGCCTAAAAATATATTTATTGGACTGAAGCGTTCCGCTTAGGTGCACTATTAGCAGTAATAATGTTTAATTCAGGATTTAGTGGCTTATTGTCAGTCTTTCAAAGCGCAAACACTACTCCTTCTGAACATCTCGTACATGAGTTTGCAGATTTTGAGAAGCAACGTATCTCATTTTATGTCGGACATTCTTTGGAAGCTACAAATTTGTCTCGAAAAAAAAAAAGGAAAGCAAAGCGTAAAACAAAATGCACAAAGTGTACTTGTATGAAGGGTTTTAAAATTTGTCTGTATGTTTTTTCTTTTGATGATATATTTTTCAAAGACGCTTTTACATAAATATTCATTTGTAAAACAAAAATTATATAATTAAGTTAATATTTAGGGAAAAGAGAGAGAATGTATTTTATGTGTAAGAAACACATTTAATGCACAAAATTTGCTTACAGTGTTTCCTTTTATATGTATTAGATATTTCAACAAATTACGTTAATTTAGATGTTTAAACTAAATTCTTATTGCCACTATAAAGTTCATAAAAAAATTTAAAAAGTAAACTGTGAGAAAGCTTCTGGTACTTGTTGAAAAAAGGTTCTTTTGTTATATAGGGGTCATTCCATGCGAAATCAACCAATGGTCTGGACCTTCATATCTCAGAATAAAATATTTTTTTGTATGTTGGTAGTACTGTTGGATTGTGTAAAAAATTCAAAATTTCGAGTTTTTTCAGCAAGTGGTTTATGAGATATTAATTTTTAAAATTTTTAAAATTGCATAATTTTTGCACTGTATTGAAACATTCAAATGTCTATCTTGAAAAGTATTTAATATAGACAGTTAAAATCAGTGTCATTCTATTGAGATTTGTATAAGCGTTAACATTATATATAACTTGGGTATATTATAAAACATAAAAAAAAATTCAAGATTTTTTTTCAAAAAAATTTCAAAATCTCAAAATCGAAATTTTTAATTTTTTTGAAAAAAATATATTGTATTTATACACCTTGAGAACATATGTACCAAATTTGAAGATGGGATGACAATGGGTTCATATTGAAATAAATAATTCTTTATTTCAGTGTAAAAGTTCATTGGTTATAATATATATCTTGCCAAATTTTATTTTATTTTTAATAAATGTTATAGATCTTAATACATCACCATAAGCTTGAAGTTATTAAAATATGTACAGTTTATTTTAAATTTCAGTTGATTAAATCTCAAAATTTCTTTTTATTAATATTGTAACAACACAAGATTAAATGAAAAGGTAATGCCAGTGATTCTGATTGGTTGTTACTGAATCAGGTAATTTGCATATATCAACTTTTAAAGACCAATCAGGATAAATGCAGAGCTCATTATTAGCAGTTAAAGAAGCAAACAGTAAAATGGTTCATAAATTATCTCATTTAGACATGCAGCATCATGAATGTTAGACAAATGAAATCAGGCAAAACTTTTATTGTGAGTGTTAGATTGAACACAGTAAGTACTAATGTGGGTTATGGTATTATCTGGATAATTTTTAAAAAGAAGATTATGGATGAAAATTGGTTAATATTTTGTTGTAACCCACTAAAGAAGGAGTCACACTGGGTTAAAAAAGATCTAAGAAATGTAACCTTTTGATTTTGTTGCCAAACAACAATCTTGAGATTTTGAAATTTTTTATGTTCTATAATATAGCCAAGTTATATATCATGTTAAAGCTTATAAAAATCTCAATAGAACGACACTGATTTCAGCTCTCTATGTTAAATAGTTTTCAAGATAGAGCCATTTAAATGTTTCAAAACAATGCAAAAATTACGTAATTTAAAAAAAATTTAAATCAATATCTCACAAACCGCTTGTTCAAAAAATTCAAAATTTTGGATTTTTCACCCTTTTAAATAGTACAATACATATTCCAAAAATGAAATAAATTAGAAACATCAACTTCCAAAATTATTTTTTTATTGGTTGATTTCGCATGGAATGACCCATAGTGATTTTGGTCTTTTTAATTATGTAATTTTTCAAACTTGTATTTTTAATCTTTAAATGCGTTTTTCTCTGAAACCGATTTTTCCGTATTTTGCACCACCGCGATACTGATATCATATCTCAAAAAGTTCTTTAAATAAAAGCCTAAAACTTTGCATCAGTACTAAGCATTATTGCACAGATGTTTTGAGCTATGGACTAAGAGACCAGAGTGTATTTATATTTTTTATCGGTGAAAAATTTGAATTTCGTAAGTGTTTGGCCCCTAATTCAATGATGAATGGAAATTGTTCAAAGATAATAGTTCAAAACATAGCTAATAACCTCCTGAGTAACATGGTAGCAAAGTTTTGTTATTATATGCATTAGAATTTTTTTGATGGTGTTTACCCAATGTGCAAAAAATGCCTAGTTTGAGCCCACAACTGCCAATTTTTTCAGAAAATAAAATAAACTCTTTTTTGGGGATTTTTATAATATAACTTTTTACCCAGAATAAAACAAAAAATGAGTTTAAATGTAAATTTCCATCAATATTTGAAAAAAAAAAAAAAAGAAAAAAGGTTGTAACTAGTCAGATACTTTAAAAATCCTTACAATGGAGTTCTTATTTATGATTCTCAAATGGAAGGTTTTGGAGCTGATATAAGATTACACAAGGCTAAAAGAAACAATAATGACGCATAGAAAAGTTTTCTATCCTTCTGGTGATCACCCAAGTACCTAAGTGTGTAAGAATGTATCACGAAAAACCCAGTAGTGATTCATTGAGCTAAAACTTGAAATGATTTTAGAAAAGAATAAACACAGAAAATCTAAAATTTGGAAGATATACCCAACCCGATTTAAAATTCTCAATAGTTCATATCCGTACCATAAAACAGGCCCATATCCACCTACAAATTATTTCATATACTGCTTAATCTCCATAGATAGTTTTACTAACAGAATACAAGTTAATTCTAAAAAATATTGAAGCCTAAACTGTCGCCAGAGTATTTTATGAAACGTGGATTAAACGTTTTGGAGTATCATGGGGTCACTACTGATCGCCGACCACAATTTGTACCGGAACTTCGGAGCAATTTTGACGAAAATATACGCAATTAAGGTAAAACATACAACTTCACATCACCTTCAAGGCAATGAGATGATGGATTCTCAACAAATTACTCACATAAACCTGGTCTGTTTTTTCAGATTGACCTTGATAAAAATGACTACCGAAATGGATATGACTCGACAAGACTTGGAACACTTGAAGAAGAAGACGGAAAATAATGAAATAGTCATTGAAGGCTACGTGTCAGCGGGAAAGACGCAAAGTGAAGGTTAAAAAACATGCATTTTTTATAAAACGTTTAAGAAAATCACTTCGAATTGAAGTCTTGCAGCAGCGAGTATGGGATGAGAGATATATTAGGGAATGAATACTGGTGAATCATTAAGGAGCTTCAGCTGAGCCTTGAAGGATTAATTGAAACCTTTTTACGATGAATTGGTTACGATGGTTGCGTGTGAACACGACGACTTCTCATGAGTTCTGAAGTTTAGTATTTATTCAAGCTATTCAATATTGATTCAAGTTATTCATATGATTCGAAAGTCAGCCATAATATTTACGCAGCGTTGCTGCATTATTCTGTACAGGCTACATATTCGTAACGTCTAATAATTTATTCATTCTATATTCATTATGCTAATCTATGTTATTAGTGTTTTGTAAATAAATGTTATGTGTCGTACGAGGACTTAACAATTCTAGAGAAAGCGGATCTCTAAATAATAAACAATAGGTGCCCGCCAAGCTCAAACACATTCATTTCATTTTTGTAAGGAAAAATGATGGCTGTTAGGTTACAGTTAGTCAGCCCATTCAGGAATTTTAGTTTTAAATTTCCCTAAGGGGAAAATAGAATTTATTTACATCCAGTGGATTTTATAGCAGTGTTTTACAATAGTTTTCTGTTTTTAAGAAACAGCACTCGCATCGTCTCAAGATCTTTGCAAGACAGTTCTGCACAATAAAATCACAAACCAGCAAAATGGTCAGAATCTATTCCAACAATACTTTTAGGCATAAGAGCTTCCTTAAAAGAAAATTCTGAATAGTTCATAGTTCAAATGGTTTTCGGCGAAACAATCAAAATTCCTGGCGGATTTTATGAAAATGCCAAAGTTTAAACTCCAAGAATCGTAATACAATATGAGCGGGCTAGCATACAATGTAAACAAAAAATACGCGACTCGCTTCGAAACTTCAGTAAATCAGTATGGTACATTTTCCAACATTATATATTTTTCTTTTATTTATGTAGTTTGATTTTTTATCTAGGTATTTCATTTTATAAAAAATTTACTTTATAAATTTGCAAACTTTTTATAAAATATTGTTCCTTGTGACAAATTTTATATGAAAAATAGATAATGAAATCGACATGGATAAACTTATACAAAAAGAATATTATTTTACTATGTGTGATGAAGGCTTGGTCCTAATATTTTTCTTGAGTATGGTATTTAAAAAAACAATCTCTCCGATGTAGTGAAACTTTGCAAAATTCGCACATATAACATATTAAAACGGGTACAAATACCAGCCCTGCTTTGTAAACGGCAATGCACGAAACGGGTGCTAGTACCTGCCCCCCCCCCCCCCCGCTGATAGGGGAATCCGCGAAAAAGGTGCAAATACCCGCGCCCGATTTAAAATGGCAATGCACAAAATGGGTACTAGTACCTGGCCCCAGTTTATAGGTAGCAATCCGCGAAACAGGTACAAATACCCACGCCAGCTCATAATGTGTTAATAAAGTACAAGAAAAGATGTCTTTCCCAAAACCATGTGAATTAAAACACAAGACAAGATTTTCACACAAAGAATTAAATTCCTGCACATGTTTCCCCTAGAATCGACCGAGTAAGAAAAGCGTTGGAACCGCGTATGCAGGTCCTTTCAAAATTTACTCTCCAGATTAAGAAGTTTAAATTTTCATAAACAGACTTAAGCCAACACACATCTTAAGGTTCTTCAGATTTTTCAGAAAATTTTAAGCTTGTATATTCACTTATGAAAAACAGTGTACCCATATTAGCCCACAGGGTGTCAAAGGCGCGCCGCAATGAAAGTGTTAACGAATGTATGGTAGATTACCATAAATTACAACGAAACCACTTCCTAAAATTCGTAAAATAATCAAGTAAAAAAATATTTCCGACTTACCAATGATTTTCGGAATTACTATCCACTTAAAGATTCACAAGTTGAATGAGAAAGACGAGCCTAGTGGAAGGGAAGTACAAAATATATAGCAATCCCAAAAGGAGATGATTCATCAATAACCTTCTGTGCTAACAGATTGAAAAAGGAAATTTCGGAGATTGGCAACATTATTCATTTTGAATTAGATAATAAATCTCGGCTTAAATTAATAGGAGCATCATTTTTTTTCCTACTTATCTGTATTTGTAGCAACCATATTTCAACTACAGTCAATTTTTTCCACTTGAGATTTTCTTATCTTAGGCTGTCGACTCATTTTAAAACGAAACCAACGATCATAAATAACAGTAAAATGTTTCAGTGATCTGTATTATTGCATCACATTTCTAGACCCATTAATTCTTAGCTGTCAAAACTGATCTCATAAAGAGTTTTCCGAGATACTCGAATGCTAGCTTGGAGCGTAACTCATATCTTGACAATATGAATATATATCGCAATTTTCGCACTATTTTTTTCTTTCTTTGTTGCAATTAAAGATTTATTTGATGGATAATTTCTCTACAGTTCAATTTTTTTCGTGTTTTACGAACGCTAGTTATAATTTACTTTCATACTTGCAAAACACCAAGTTTTTTTTCTTAATTTAACAATATGTCTGGTTGGTTGGATTTTCTTACAGCAAAATCCAGATATCGCTTACAGAAATGAACAGTGTCATCAAAATTTCAGCTTTTTGGGCTCTTTATATTGGGAATACTGCTGTAAGAAAATGTTCAAAAATTCAGGCTAGAGGCCAACTTTATTTTTTTGGTGCCATACTGTAATAACTACTTTTAGTAGTTATTTTTAATATTTTTGACATCGTTAACATCCATCGTGTGAGAGAAAACTAGAGCAACAACTGTTTTCTGAACAAAATCGATTATAATAATCATTATAACAAATAAGGCAATCAAATAAAACAAATTGTAAAACGTTCAAACGCCTCTCTTGAAAAATGTCCATTTTGTAGATATGACACTGTTCATTTCTATAAGCGATATGTCTTAAACTGTTGTTGAAATTCAAATAAAGGCACAAACAGATTTTAGTTTAAATTTGAAAGCATTTAACAAAAGACTAAGTTTCACCATAATTCTGAGTGGCAAGAATGTGCAAAATAAAATAAATACGAAACAAATACCGACTGTTTTCCTCGAATTTTGCATGGAACACTTTTGTTAATTGCCGAAAAACAATCCTGAAATATTGAATCCACATCCTGTTAGTGTTTTCTCAAGACTGCATAGGTGGTGTTTCAGATAAATTGTTCAAGTAGTCCATCCTCTCATTTTCTTGACCAGAAGTCAAACCTACAGGGGCTTCTGAAGTACGCGATTCGAAGCCCCTCATTTTAGCATACATAAGGCGTCTAGAAAATACGTTCAATTTTTTTCTGACTTCGAAGTTTCTTCTTTTAAGTACTAACTGAGAGTACGTTTTTCCAAGGTTGTGGCAATACATATATGTATTCACAGATAGATAGAATATTGCTAATATACAGTCAATATACCAGATATTTTTTACTGAGAAACAAATCAGGAGTTTGCTTGACATTAGTAAATATATCTTTTGCTTACTGTGAAAGAAAAAATTGGACAACCCTAACTTTGTTAATTACATTTTTTTTCTCGATAATTTAGAAACTAATTTCAGATCTATGATGAATTATTTGCTATTAAATGAACCAATAATTAACTTTTACATCAGCTGAAAAGTGAATGAGTTAGGAAAGTATGTTTTAGTTTATATTGCAGTCAACTGCTTAAAACAATTTTGCATGGAACATGTTTTGTTAGTTGCAGAAAAACACTCCTGAAAGGTTGAATCTACAATATGTTTTAACCTAAAAATTAAAGTAATAAAAATAATACCTCGCCTGACACTTTTAAATGAAAAGAGTCTTGTAACTTTTATCGTATTTATTTCAAAACGAAGGCATCAGAATATTTAAACGACACATGACAAATATCTTAAAATACAATATCCTAAAGTTATTTTACTTTAACAAGTCCACTATAATAAAATTCATTAACATCGACATGATACTTGGAATTTCAGGGTAAGATTGTGGGGGAGGACGAGGATGTTTCCAGAATGTAAAGAAAGATAAGAGATTTCCGATATTAAAACACGGTATTCAAACCCGAATGTCCGATACATAATTTTTTTTATGTTTTTCGATAACTTGGAAAGTTCAGAGCTACCAGGTGTGCAAGTTTAAAATGTCGTTCTAATTTCCAATTGAATAGCCTTTTGAAGTACAAGGTGTCTATAAAAGAACTCCGGGGTTTTAAAAATTCATATCTCACTAACTATAAAAGATAGCAAAATTTAGTCGATTTCTCTGAAAAGAGTAGCTCAAAAAGTTTTATTCATACCAATTGGGAATGTTTGTATCAACTGTTGGCGGCGCTGCAGGGCGTTGACCTTGAAATGACGTCGCGAAATTTGAAATGATGGCGACTCCGCAACAAAAGGCTCAATGTGTTATTTGGCTCATAGAAACGAAGTCTGTAGTTACCGCACAAAGAAACTTTCGACGTAACTATGGTGTTAACCCGCCTTCTGACAAAACCATTCGTCAATGGTTCAGTGCATTTAAGGAAACAGGTAGAGTTTTGAAGCAAAAGTCGCCGGGAAGGCCGAGTGTGTCTCAAGAGAAAGTGGACAAAATCCGAGCTTCATGCCTTCGAAACCCTAAGAAATCGTTGACAAGACGCAGCCTGGAGTTGGGGTTACCAAGATCAACTGTCGGTAAGGTACTTCATAAAAGACTACGTTTAACTGCTTACAAGATTCAACTTGTACACCACATCAAACCAGCAGACAAGGTTAAGAGATACGACTTTGTTGTTTCAATGCTAGATAAAATTGATGACAATAATGGTTTTTTAAAAAGTGTAATTTTTAGTGACGAAGCTTCTTTTCATGTGAATGGTCACGTAAACCGGCATAATTGCAGAATTTGGGGTTCTGAGCCGCCCCATGAGTTCGTCGAGTACGAACGCGACACGCCCAAAGTAAATGTTTGGTGTGCGCTTATGCATGACAGAATCATAGGTCCGTTTATTTTTATTGAAAGAAATATCAATGGTGATGTCTACTTTGATATGTTGGAGGAGTATCTTTTTCCTCAGTTAGATGACATTGAGGAGGAGAAGGGTTTAGTTTACTTTCAACAAGATGGGGCCCCGCCACACTTCAATTTACGTGTGCGTGAGGCATTGGACGCTCGGCTCGGCAACAGGTGGATCGGAAGGGAGGGACCTATTCCATGGCCTCCAAGGAGCCCTGACCTGACTCCGTTGGATTTTTTCTTCTGGGGTCATATCAAGAATCTTGTGTATGCAGAGAAAATTCGTGATGTTCAACATCTCAGGGAACGAATAGTCAATTGCGTGGCAAACGTCCCCCCAGACATGATCGCCAGGACATGGGAAGAGGTAGAATACCGTTTAGACGTCTGCGGTGCCACTAACGGGGCTCATATAGAACTTTACTAAGTGTTAAAAAAAACTTGAAAATGTAAGCTTTTCAGTCATGTATAAAACATGAATGTATGTTTTTTATTTCATTAAAATATTTTGCCTCAAAACCCCGGAGTTCTTTTATAGTCACCCTGTATATGTTTATCTCTGAAAGCTTAGTCACCCTGTATATGTTTATCTCTGAAAGCTATTTTGTTTGTTAGTCATTTGTTAACAAAAGTCAGTTGTTTTTCAGTTGTTTGTGTCTGTATACCTTTTTTTTGAGTTAAAAATGTCCAATTTTAGTCCAAATAAAGAGCATTTGCGGCAGGTAATGATTTTCTCGTTCAACCAAAAGAATTATGGCATCTGAATGTCATCGAATTCTTGTAGAGAATGATGGCGATCTTGCTCCAACCGTCAAGACTTGTGAACGTTGTTTTCAACGTTTCAAAAGTGATTTTAATGTTATTGATAAAAAACGCGAAAATCGACCAAAAAATTCGAGGACGACGGCAAACTTCTCAAACCCGGCGAAATAGTCAATACCGATCGCTACCGAAAACAAATGATCAATTTGAATCACGCATTGATCGATAAAGGCCCAGAATGGGCTCGCAGCATGACAACGCTTCTACACATTCAGCCAGATTTATCAAAGAAACGATTTCTTCGCTTGGTTGGGAACTCTTACCCCACCCGCCGTATTCACCACACCTGGCGCCTTCCGACTATTATCTCTTCTTCTCGATGGGACACGCATTGACTGAGCGACAATTCAACAATTTCGAGGGTGTACGAAAATGGTTCGATGAATGGATTTCAATCAAAGATGAAGCATTCTTTTGGAATGGTCTCCATAAATTGCCCGACAGATGGACAAAATGTGTAGAAAGCGAGGGCCAGTACTTTGCTATTTTTATTACATAACTATTTTTTATGAGGAAAACGACATTTTAAACTTGCGCACCTTGTATGTTAACCGATTTGCAAATGCCTTTAGCAAATGTAAGAAGTAAACGCATGCAATTTGCACAATAAACTACCGATTATTCGAGGAAGAGGGTGGCACCGTAACCGCAGATAAGCAAATTTCGCATATAATCATGAGGAACTTAGCTCACAATTAACAATATTTGGGGGCAATTTCATTTTCTTCGTTAGAGGCAGATTACGTTCCAGGCGAAGATCTCTTTTGCTACGCTTAATATTGCTTATTGTAGCACAATGGGAAGAAACATTTATGGCATGTTCAGAAACCCTGAAATGAATATGAAAAATACGATTTTGTAAAATTAAAAAAAAAAGTCTATATAAAAAAAGAAATTAATTGGAGAATAAATTAATCAATATAAAACCCTTCTCAACATTAAAACGTTACAGAAATTCAATAAATGCCCTTAAATAACAGGTGAAAATGTCTTTTGCAAATGTAAGAAGTAAACGCATACAATTTGCACAATAAACTACCGATTATTCTCGGAAAAGGCTGGCAAAGTAACCGCAAACAAGCAAATTTGACATATTCCATACATCTCCTCGAGAATAAAGTGGCTGAATATTTTTTGAACTCCAACATTAATCCTAATTCAAATATAATGTACAATGGAAAGAGCCATCAATAATAATAATAAAATGTATTTGAAAATTAATGTATATACTAGAAAATTACACAAAATATGACTAAAATATGACTTTTTTAGATGCTGCTGCATTAAAAAACAATATTTTCCACATTTCATTTTGACAGGAGAAACATTAACGACTTCAGCAGAAGTAGAAGGAACTCTATTATCAGGCAATGTATCATTCTTCTTTACTTCGTTTGCTTCATCTATGTTCTTTTTCATTTGCAACTTTTTAAGAGTAAAAGCTCGAGATTTTTTAATGAAGCTCTGCCCGTCAGTTTATTGAAATTTTTGCTTCTTGTTTGGTGGTTCTGATTTTCCTTCTCTATCTCGTTTGCATGAGGAACTCATTTTTCATAAGTTTTGGATTCATGTTCACTGTGAAAATATTTTACTGCTAAAGGCTTTTTAGCCCTCAAACTGCATTTAACAGTTTATATTGATACTATTTATGAACATATTATGAAACTTTTTGTTTTGCTAGTCATTTCACAAGAGTGTTCATCAATAGTTATCCCTCAGTTCATGTTTTTGGCTATAGCATTTTTGGTTTTTCCCCAATCTACGTTTCTTTTCTAACTTTCATTTTGTTATTGCCTTTCTTTCTTAAAACTAGTGGTAGATGATCACTACTTCTTGTTGCATTGCATTCGCAGTGTGATTTTATTATCAAGCAGTCGGTTTTCACTTATGCAAATGAGGTTCTCTAATATTTAATACATCATATTAATCTTTAACTTCAGTACCACATTCAGACGCTATGCGTGCTTTCTGATTAAAACGTTTTCGCATTCGTCTTATTTTATTAGATGTTAGTAAAAATAAGTACAAGAGCATTCATGTGTAAAAAGTATAAACCATGTGTATGAATCACTGCATAAACAAGATTCCGTCAGAGTTGATGCCAACCTCTAAAAATATTTAAAATCTGCATAATGTACTTATTGGAGACGCAACAAGCACTTTCGAAAAATCTAGGCTGAATATTTGGCAGCAGAGTAATTAATAAATCTTCATCTAAATGCAGATTTAGCAACAATTGTTACACATTGTGACTAACATAAAACTTTTGCGCTATATTTGGCTAAAAAATTGCGAAAAGAAAATATTTTGTCAATAGAATTTCCGCACCAATACGTTTTATACATATCATTTCAAAAATATTTTTCCCCAAAAAAGGTTAATTTTTACATAAAATTTCTGAAGTGAAAATGGTCAAAAGCCCTTCGTGATCCTCCAAATGGCGGATCTGGAAGCAGTTTTTTTAATATATAAGATGTCTTTTTCTGCTTCTGTCATATTTAAATTCGAAACTAACATTTCTAAAGATAATCGACGAAATAATGCCAAATAAAAACACCTAACCCTTGCAGTGAATGAAGGAGGTCCATTACAATAGCAGCCGCAAGACACAAGATATTGCAGGTGGAGCTTTTCTCGCGGCAGCAAATTGTAAACAAAGCACTCCCATTTAAATTGTTAAATTCACCAATTTCTTCATAGATCAACAGTATTACTATCATTAATTTTAGGAATTATTCCAAATTAAGCTGGAACTGTTACCTGTATATCAGGCAATCCGTGGACAGTTAAAAAAACTGCAGGCACAGAACTTTTTTTAATCTGTATTTGAGAGTTTTGTCTCAACTACTGGATTATCAACGTTATTACTATTTTCCAGTTCTGTGGCATTTGAGCTAGAATAATTTACCTCCACCACTTGCGAGGGTACTTCAATTTCTTTAATGTTTTCTTTCTCTAATTTGCGGTTTTAATAATAAACATACATTAATTTTCAAATACATTTTATTACCTCTAAACGCTATTTTGTTTGTTAGTTATTTGTTTACAAAATTCAGTTGTTTTTTAATGTCTAAAGCAGGGGTTCTCAACCGGTGGTACGCGTACCACCGGTGGTACGCGGGGACATTTCAGGTGGTACGCAGTCATATATTAATAATAACAATAACAATAAAAACTGTTGAATGTGAATAACATTAATTTACAGTTACGATGTAACATTTCCGCGTTAAGAATACAATTCCTCCATCTGTGTTTTACATAGCATAGTGGCAGTTTGACGCTGACCATGACGCTACACAAACAACCCGAGTGACTCAATTAATTCTCCCACTCCCTCACCCCCCGCCACTCATCACGACCATCCCACACCGTCAGTTTTGTTTTGACAGTGGCATGAGCTGGTGTCACGTTCTCTTGTGATACTTTCTCACCCAGTAGTTTCATTCTGATGCCAATGTTAGCTGCTTCTCGATTGTGTTCCATGAAGTGAAGTTTAGTTTTCGTTTTTAGTAGTAATTCAGCATTAGTTTTTAGTGGACATAATGAAGCGATATTTGACTAACCCCTCCCCCTCTAAGGACAGTCAAAAGAAGATTAAACCTCAGCCAAATCGTAAGTACGATGCATCGTATTTACAGTTAGGATTTATAGTAAAACCTGGCACAGAAAATAACGATAATCCTATTCCACAATGTGTTGTATGTTCAGAAACACTTTCAAATCAGAGCATGAAGCCTTCCTTACTAAAGAGGCACCAGACTACTAAGCATCCCGATTTGGTTGACAAACCTATTGAATGTTTTCAAAGAAAATCTGAATTGTGTAAGAGAGAAAATCAGTGCATGGCAAAATTTGTAAATATAGACAAAAAACTGGTCAAAGCATCGTACCTTGCCAGTTATAGAATAGCTAAAGAAGGGAAGCCTCATACAATTGGCGAGACACTTTTACTTCCGGTCGCTAAGGATATAGTCGAGGCAGTATTAGGCGAAAAGGCAGCAAAGGAAATCGAGAAAATTCCGTTGTCGAATGACACTGTAAAGAGGCGAATTGTTGAGATGTCTTCGAGTATTGAAGAACAGCTTTTACTTCAACTGCGGGAATGTAATTATTTTGCACTGCAAGTAGACGAGAGCACAGACATAACAAATATGGCGCAGCTTCTTGTATTCATACGTTTTGATTATCAAAATGAAGTAAAGGAAGAATTTTTATTTTGCAAACCTCTTGAATCAAACACTAAAGCTGAGGACATATTTAATGTCATAAATGAGTACATTATGAAAGCGGGAATATCATAGTCTAAATGTGTTGGTTTGTGCACGGACGGAGCAAAAGCTATGTCGGGTCATTTAAGTGGATTAGGAGCAAGAATAAAAAAAGTTGCTCCAGAGTGCCAAAGTACTCACTGCGTTATTCACCGAGAAGCTTTGGCTTCCAAGGGTATGCCTGCCAACCTTAAGTCTGTTTTAACGGATAGCGTGAAGGTCATTAATTTTATTAAGGCCAGGGCTCTTAATTCACGGCTTTTCTCTTTGATGTGTGAAGATATGGGTGGAAAATATTAAACTCTCCTCCTACATACCGAGGTTAGATGGTTGTCACGAGGCAAGATCCTAACTCGTCTATTTGAACTGAGGTCTGAAGCCTTTAGGTTTTTAATTGAACAAAATCATGACATGAAACACTTGTTCAATGATGAAGAATGGCTATCACGATTGGCTTATTTGGCTGATATTTTTGATAGGCTTAATATCTTGAACATGGGACTTCAAGGGCCGAGTACAACAGTGTTCACTACCAATGATAAAATATCATCCTTCAAGAAAAAGTTGGTTCTGTTTCGCTCTCAAGCACAGGACAAGGATTTCTCTGCATTCCCTACTCTTGCATCATTTTGGGAAGAAAATGATATTTCTCTGAAGCCAGAAGTGACTGATGATATCACTAGTCATATGGAAGCCCTTCAAACGAGTTTTGATAAATATTTTAATCAAGATTTTTCTAAATATGAGTGGATTAGAAATCCATTTTCAGGGAAATTTCCTAGTCACTCAAAAGAGTGTTTCATCGACCTTATAAGTGACAGCTCAATGAAAGATGCGTTTAAAGAAAAATCTTTAATAGACTTTTGGATGGGGACAAAAACTGAATATCCATCTGTGTTCAAGCAAGCAATAATCTTTTTACTTCCATTTGTAACCTCGTACTTATGTGAATCGGGCTTTTCAGAACTGCTGTACATTAAAAATCAATACAGAAACCGCATTAGTGTTGAAGAGGACTTAAGAATCAAGTTGAGTTCAATCGACCCAGATATAGAAAATTTGGTCAAGAACAAACAACAACAGGGAGCTCATTAGGATCTGTTTAAACTTAAATGACTGTGTTCAATGAACTAATGACTAATGTAAGATTGTTTTTAATGTATGATACATTTAATTTTGTATCTAAGTAAATTCTATTTACATACATACAGTTGTAGAATACATTTTTATTTTCCTAAACATGACCAAATGTAAATTATATATTATATATAAATAAATAAATAAAAATATATATAAATATAACGTGGTACGTCAAAATCTCTGAAAATTTCAAGTGGTACGTGGTTACTAAAAGGTTGAGAACCCCTGGTCTAAAGTATCATACCCTTTTTTTTTTTTTTTTTTGTGTGTGTGTGTGTGTGTGTTAAAAAAGTCCAATTTTAAGCCAAATAAAGAGCATTTGCGGCAGGTAATGATTTTCTCGTTCAATCAAAAGAAAAAGGCATCTGAATGTCATCGAATTCTTGTAGAGACTTATGGCGATCTTGCCCCAACCGTCAAGACTTGTGAGCGTTGGTTTCAACGTTTCAAAAGTTGTGATTTTAATGTTATTGATAAAGACCAAAAAAATTTGAGGACGACGGCAAACTTCTCAAACCCGGCGAAACAGTCAGCATTCTTTTGGAATGGAATCCATAAATTGCCCGAGAGATGGTCAAAATGTGTAGAAAGCGAGGGCCAGTACTTTGAATAAAATACTTTGCTATTTTTATTAAAAAACTATTTTTTTAGGAGAAAAACGACATTTGAAACCTGCGCACCTGGTATGTTAACCGATTTGCTATTAAGTAACTAATAACTTCAACATCGGCTGAGAAGAGAATGAATTATGGAAGTATATGTTTTAGTTTATGTTGCAGTCCATTGCTTAAAAAAAATTGTATGAAACACGTTGTTAATCGATGAAAAAAAAATGCTGAAATTTTGAATCCACATCCTGTTAGCGTTGTTTCGAGACTGCATAGGTGGTGTTTCAGATAAAAGTTTGTTTTTGTTAAAATAGTCCATCTTCTCATTTTTTTGACCGGAAGTCAAACATACCGAGGCTTCTGAAGTACGCGATTCAAAGCACCTCATTTTACCATACATAAAGCGCTTAGAAAATACGTTCAATTTTTTTCTGATGCTTTGTTGTTTCGATTTCGAAGTTTCTTCCCATGTGAGCCTTTGTCGTTCTTCTTCTAAGTACTAACTGGGAAACTAAGCCTTTTTATAACTCAGAGAACGTTTTTTTTCAAGGATGTGGCAATACATTTAGTTTTTCCCTCTGGAAGTAGTTCAGCCAATTTTTCATGTGTTTTGGGGCGAAACCTTCAAAAAATTGAAATCAATCTGCAACGAAACTTAATACAAACCAAATATGAAACTCAATACCAGTAATGGCTTAAAAATGGGGATCATGAGAGTTATTAGATTCTCAGTACTCCATAACATTCTGGAATTATTGCTCTTCTATTATTATTAGTAAATAATTGGTGGCTTTACTGTTAACATTGGAACTGAATTACAGGGTCTCTCAATGTCTAGATGAAATGCAAAAAGATGGCTGTTCGCATTTGCAAATAACTTCCGAGTGAAAGCACAAGCATATTCGGACGTATGTACGTAATATACACATGATAGTGAAATAAATTAAGAGATTTTGCACATTTTATAGAATTGCATGAAAAAAATGAACTGAAGGAAAAACCACAGTTTTTAGATAAAAACGCTAATCTCGCACGGCAAATACGTATGCGTACACGTGGGTGTAGGAAGAGCCAGCAGAAAAACAGGCTTTATAAGCGCGAGGAGGGTAAGACGAATTTCGTTCGCTAGCACCACTCGGCGAATTTCTTGGTGTTATCTTGCAGCAATCGGTTAAATTCATATCGGAACAGTAAAAATGAGTAATTACCAACGTTTAGATGGTGGAATGAGGTGGCGAATTGTGGGTAGTCTAGAGGCAGGCCAATCGCAAGTCCAGATATGCAGAGAGCTTAATTTAACGCCCAGCATCGTGTGTAACCTATTGAAACAGTTCCAAAATACTGTGTCCATCGAGAGAAGGCCTGGGCAAGGTCTTCCAAGAGTCACGACGGCCAGAAAAGATCCCCATTTATCCATTTTAGCGAGGCGTAGCAAAGGCGATACAGCTTCTCAGCTTTCTCGGGATCTGTATGCAGCCACAGGAACCCGTGCAACAAGGATGACTGAATGAGAGAGGGCTGATTGCGTCCTGCTCACGTCTACGAACAGGAGAGTCCAAATAGCAGGTGCAGGCCGCATAGTGATTGGAGTATGGAGCAAGGGGCGACCACTCTGTTCATCGACGAGTCCCGTTTTAGCCTAAACACCGATTCTCGCCGTACTTACATATGGAGAGAGCCAGAGCGACACCCCCGGTACTCAAGGCTTGAGCAGTGACTTTCCCTCTAACTATGACTCATGCAGTGGAGGCTGAGTAAAACCGGTCCCCAGTTGAAGAACCCCAGCCAGCTATCTCCAGCCCACGGCAAGGTCTTCGGCATTCTTGCTCCGCTCCACCTTTGCGTTGCACGTGTTTTCTTAACGAATCCATATGCATTTATATAAAAAACAATGCCTTAATAAAGTGTTCAATCGTTAATTGCTGTAGCAACTAAGACAAAACGCCAAAGGTTAGTATTTTCCGTTTTCCCATAGAAAATTGTATGTGAAAGAAATGGATTGCTGCAATTCCCTAAGAAAATCTATAAATCACCAAGGATTCCAGGGTAAGTTTCTTGTCCAATTATTCAATGTAATGAAGTTGAAAACATTTGCTTTTAATTTTAATTATTTTACTTTAAGAACAAGAATTGCTTTAAAATAAACTGAAAAATTTTTTATTGAAATATTTAGCTAGGTCCTAATGATTATTGATTATGCTTGAAATAATTTTACAAAAATTTTTATGCGATTTTTTTTTTCTTGCTTTGTATTAGTAATAAATCCATAGTAAAGCTTATCTGTTAAGAAACTTCAGAAAATATTTCCCATTTCATTATTAATACATATGGTTCGAATTGAACAACTAAATTAAAATTTGTAATAACACTTAATTTCGAATAAAGGTGCTGTTATGTAAGGGTCTACATAATATTTATATAAATAGTCATGTAGCTAAATGAAATACTATTCATTTATCTCCTTCATACTGAATCATTATAAAAATAAAAAACACAACTTTATTATTCATGCTGTTTTATAATATATATATATACATTGATGCAGAATATTATGTACACGTATTTCAAATTTCAGTATATTAAAATATATATATATATATACTTTGCTTATGAAGAAATTTAATGTATTTTTGATTTTATTTCGGGTATGCCAATTCCACTTTCTGAAAAGCGATATACAGAGATCGGATGAGTTCTGCGAAAAAACAGGTGAAAATTGGGTGACCTCTCCATTACCCTCGATTTAAACTTGATTCAGTACCTAGTCGATTTCCAAATTGCCTGCAATATTTGTCTAAAACTACAAATCGTAGAGGAGATCTCGAAAGCAAGAGACGGAGAATTGAGAACAGAACTTTAGCATTTGCGATTGCAGAAAGCATGGATACTAAAGCTGAATATCAAAAAATTTCCTTTAAAAATCTGGACGAACTCCTTGTGTGTTAAAAAATATATAATCCTCGATTCGGAATGGATTTTTTCCAAGAAAAGGAGAATGTGTTTTTTTTTTTTTTTCTGATTAAAGCCTCACCTTGACCATCCTTTAGAAGCTTCACTCATAATCAATAAGGATTTACAAATGGTAAGTGCTGTGAAGGGTATCCAACTATTTAATATTGGAAATTTTTCTTTTCTTATGCAAATTAATAATGCAAGTATTATAAATTATGTTTTAAAATGTTTAGAAAATTTTGTCACAATTGACAAAAATGATTTATTTAATGCATGCAAACGTAACATTAATGAATTCAAACAATATTTCGTTTCAAAGCAATACTGGAGATATACTGCTGAATTTTTAATTTTGTATTCCATTATGTATTCTTATTTCCCCACTTTCTTATAAATTTTTCCGTAGTAGGTCTTATTATTCTGAATCATCCAGCCACCTTAAAACGTTTATTTTATAATCATGTCACTAATCTTTCAATTGAGCAAAATAAGAGCAATTTTCTATCAGGTTATTGCACTCATATGTGCTTTAAAAAAAATCAAAAGTGTGTTACTTCAGTTTAATTAATGAAAATACTGACTCTTGTGATGACAATTATTCTTTAATTAAAAACCTAGAAGCGGAGGTTTAAATTATCCTTGTGATATTGTTTAATGGTAAAGTTCAATTATGCTGTTGTAACAAAATTACTGTCGACTGAATGTGAAAATGAGTTCATAAAGTGTAAAAATCAATGACAAGTTGAGGTCATAATTACTCTTAGTAATATGCGTTTATTAGAAGTAGATCTACTATCAGATGGGGAATATATGATGCAAATTATTTACTGAAACCTATCATTGTAACTAGCACAAATGTTTTCCTGAAAGATTACTAAATCATTAACTTTTTTGCAATAAAGAAAAAATTTCAATTAAAAAAACAAACTAGAAAAATATTGAAAAAATGAATAGTGGCTTATGTATACCAATTAATTGTGTTTATTATTTGTATAATTGTTAACTTGAATAATAAAACGATTTTATTGACTACTGCTTTTTCTGTGATTTTATTAATTATAATTTGAAAACTAAGGAAGATGTTCTGAAAATAAATTTTCTGCAGTAAAATTCTTATCTTTGATGGTATTAAAATAAATAAAAAATGTAATTTTTTTTCATCTTGAGAACGAAGTTCTTATCTCTAAAGTATTGACCATATTTGCTTAAACAGTACTTATATAAAAGCTTGATTATAAATCGGAAGCACAAAAGGTCTTTTCCCTTGCTTCCATTTGCTTGCAGTGTTATTTTAACAATATACTTTTATGTAAAACAATGCCTTAATAAGTTTGAACGTTTATTGCTGAAAGCAATAAAAAAAAGAAATTTTTTTCCTTTTCCCATAAAAAAGGTGAAAGTAAAAACCCCAAAAAATCTATAAATCACCAAGGATTATAATTTCTTTTTATTAAATGAAAAAAACATTTTTTTAATTTTCATTTTTTCAAGAAAAATAAAATTTTTAGAAGTTAAAAAAATTTTTTTAAAATTTTTGCGGTCCAATATTTTTGTTTGCTTATTTTTTTTTAAAAAATGTTTATGCGTTATTGTGCTTTTTTGCTTTGTATTAGAATCAATCCATGAAAAAGCCTGACTTTTAAAAAATTTCAAAAATTTTCCCATTTCTTATTTCATTGGTTCGACTTGAACAACCAAACCTTCCAATGTCGTAAAACACAATTTTAATGGTGCTGTTAGGGTTTGGGCAATAAATTTATGTTAGTATGGCAAAGCAATCCCTTTTTTCCCCCAACGTCTTTAAAAAATCAAAGGTTGTGTGACGGGCTGTTTAGTATATAGGGATATCTTGGGATGGGAAATGTTATGTCCTTTTCGGGGAATTGCCCCCAGTTATTAATGACGATAACGCAGGATATACTTTTCTGGTAAACAAAATTTTAAATGTTTTTGATTTCCCATTTGGGTTAGCCAGTTTCCCCAAAATTTTCAAAAGCATATAGAGAGTCGGGAGCTCTGCAAAAAGGGCAAATTGGGATCTCCTTACCCCCCGATTAAACTATTCAGTACCTGGAAAATTCCCGTTTTGTCAAAAATAAAAAGTGGGAAACCAAACCCAAGGGACTGAAAAATTGGGCTTTACTTCCAGCATTTGCATCAGCTAAAAAGGGCGGGGTATACTGTAAGCGGGAAAAATCCAAAAATTTTTTTTGGACTGAACCCTTTGTTTAAAGAACTATAGACTCCCTTTAAGGTTTTTTTAAGAAAGTTAAAGTGTTTATTTTGTTAGCATTATATCGACCTAAACCCTCACCCCCACCAAAGCTTTATAAAATCGGGTTTAAAAAGGAAAGTGCTGGGGGGATCGTAACAAATTTTGGAAATTTTCAATTTCTTACACCATTTATAATGCAAGTAAAAAATTTATGTTTAAAATGCGTTGCAGAATTTGAGAGTGGACAAAAATTGCTTTATTTATTCCTTTAAGAATTCCATACTTTTTGTTTAAAGAGAAATACTGGGAAAACTGCTGAATTTTTAATTTTGTATCCATTGTTTTCTTAAAAATTTACCCACTTCTCCATCCCGTGCCTGGCTGCTAACTTGGTGAAGAAATACAAAAACGTGATAGGAAAAAATCAAATCAAAGAATCATGGGGAAAATGAGTCGCATCTTTACAGGCTGGATCAAGACCTGTAACCTCAAATACCTTAGCCTCCCGTACTCGGTCTTCATGAAAAGCAACAGGCAGGGGCACCGGTAGCTGACCCTGCACTGTATCGTCCGCAAATAACAACAGTCATTTAGCCACGCACATTTTCGAGTGCTTTGGAAGCTATATCCTTTCATCTACTTTCTAATAGTAAATTTACTTTTATGTGATATTTTTCGGTGGGCATCATCTAAATCGCTTAAAAAGCTTCTGCTTTTTTGTAAACTCGTTGCTTTGTATTCGCCTTGTTGCTGAAGAAACAGAATAATTCTCCGCAGTCAATTTTACCTCCTCATTTCTCAGAATTAGACCTAAAAGTTAAAAATTGATGAAGGCAAGCCCTGCTTAAAATATTACTCAACGTTCAGAATGCTATTTAATAATCGCAGTTATCGCCGCGAGTTCATAAATTCCATTTGGTGATTCTGGAAGTTGTCGAGTTGCGCTCATTAACTTCGATCCTGGTCGTGTCAAGAATGTAAAAGTATCATTGAAGTCATAGAAATGTTTCATTAAAAAACATTATCAGTTATTGAAAAAAGTTTTAGTAAAGAGGAATTATAATTTAGAATCGCAATAACATATGATTTGTGGAGTAAAAGAATCAGGATGATCGCGTTAGAGATCATTAAACGTAAACATATAGCAACGCTATTCATAAGATCATGCAAATTGAATTTTAGAATGCGTTAACCGCTTCCAAATGTGTTTCATAATCTGCAATGTTACGATGCTCATTTAATACTGCAACAGTTAGGTGCATGTGATGACCATAAAATCTACGCGAGTTTGAATTTTATACTAAAAAATGCATTTCTTTTCCAGTAGTCAAAATATATCTAAATACAACAGTTCATATTCAGTTTAATGATAGTTTTCGTTTCGTATCATCATCTCAAGTGATAAGAGCAAAATTGTATGATTTTAGAAAATATTTCCTTTCAAAATGTTTCAGGTTTTGCATACATAATGACTTTCCTAATTCAAATCTATATTTCAGACTCGACACCCGCACAGCCTTACACACCATCGGTTGTCGATAAGCAATTTTACACTACATGCATACAATATATCATTGTGAATTTAACTATACTGAATTCATTTGTTTGCATAACTTTTCTTTTTTAGTTTCATCTGTAGTGAGTGACCTCAGAGCATTCTCTCTTCCTGCAGGTAAGCGTTCATTCTTCCCATATAAATTCATGCTTAAATATATATGAAAATATATTAATTTCTCTTTTGATGAACAGTAGGTGACGCAGGATAGCTACCAGAAGTTGATGCAAGCTCTCTGTCTCATGTTTATATGTGCTGTTACCGACACTTAATTTCATATTTCACACTACCTTATATCTTCTTACATTAAAACGTGAAGAATTTAATCCAGTCATTTCATTTATGTCATCACTGCATGATGAAAAAATATATCTTCTAGGCGACGAAATCAAAACGATAAGGCAAATCGAAACCCTAATTTGATTTATTTTCAGAACCTCCTGACAAAATGTGGAATTAAGTCGTCGGCATATGAAAACTGCGAAGAATGAAAGCAAACGAAAAATTGTTGTGGGCAACCACAATGCAGATTAGTAAGTAGGTAGTCCTTTAACGTTGTCACAACTACCGGCACTAGTGCTGGAAATTCGCACTTCAGCTCGTGCACACAAAAAAGGCAAATATATCTCTACAACAAATGATAAACTGCTAGTGAAAAATTTTATGCCGTCACTATTGTAGAAGGGGAATTTAAAAATTTATTTGAAATTTGGGATCCCGGATGTACCCAAAATGTAGTATGCTGTATGTCTAACAACAAATTGGTAAGCTTCCACCAGCAACAAAAGTTTTGTTGCAAGGACCGCACAGACGACAATCAGCAAGCAAAATTGCTGGACTGCTTAAAAAGCACTGCAGCATTTAAAAAATCATAGCTCAGCTGCTTTTTAACACGCTCACGCCGGAGCCGATTTTCATGTTTTTCGCGGTGATGTGGCGCTAGAATTCATGCTGCGCTTCATCTGGCGGCGCCGTCCGATAAGAGTCTAGCGCCGGCGTGAACGTGTTAAGCATAAAAGCAAGCATGGCAGCATTTTAAAAGAATGATGTTGAGTGGCAAACAGACAGGACTGCGCAGCAAATGCCATAGGAGCCATACGTTTGTGCAAGAAATATCATATCCTGTGCAACGCCCACAATTAACTATACTCGTATAAGCATAACTGTGTGAGATGAAGGAAACTTTGGAGACTTAAAGGGGGGGGGGGATTTTTTATTTTTTGAAGCGAAACCCTGCCTAAAGTAACCGTGAAGTTATGGGGAACACAGCATCATATTCCCCAAATCTCAAATTTCCACTAAGTGAAGATGGAACTTCACTTACAATATGTTGGAAATAATTATACAAAGGATGGAGTAATCGCCACCACAGTAGCATTGAACTGCAATATTTCTACCCTTTCAGAGGAAGAGTAAACGTTTCAGTACAATTGATACTGAACTCAAAGTAACAATTGAAATTTTTGCCGAATAAAGAGTTCCAAAAGTTACAATCGAAATGAAGGAAAATTTAGAAACTCTCCTTGGAGAAGTAGAAAGAACTTTATTAGGCCCTAGATTTAAAAGTACAGCTTTCTAAGCTCCTACAGAGGAAGGGATTTTAGTAGCAGTCGGTACTTTACAGAATAATTAAATATTTCTTTTCACAGAAAAAGATTTCCCACATTTCCAGCACCAACGTTTCGCGAAGGTTCGAGTGACCTCCACTGGCATTCACAACTGCTTAGACTTCGTTCTGGCATTTTTGCAGCGTGATCCAGACATACGATGGAATTCTACTGCAGGAAAACGTGAAGCGTTTCCAGAAACAGGAAGACGTTTGCATGGAAGTTCTGCCCATGTGACGATTGTAATTCACTTACTTTCTACCGATTTTAAAATCTAAATGACTCTAGAAATATGTCTGCTACTTTCTGCGCTTAAGTAAATGTTCTCAAAAAAAAAAGTTCTAACTGGTTCTATAAAAGTATGAAAATGTAGTTTATGTTTTCTTTTTTCTCTCCCCCTACTACTAGTGCAAAATTTTAAAGTTTGAATAATTCTCATTCTACATTGCCTCAGGTCAGTCTACAACAGGATAGCCTCCTAATATTATTCATTTTGGAAGAAACTTATTATTGCTTACAGACACTATTAACTCGCTGTGTGGTGACCAAAGTAGAATAATCCCAACATAGGCTCATGCATGTGATACAAGGCGACTAAAATGATAACAAATCCAACCCTTCTGGGCCATGGCACTCCTTTCCATGATGAGAAACGCACCTATACCTGTGAATAAGTTCGTTTTTACATATTGTTTCTTCGTGGACATGACAAAAAAAACACTATTAATGCAAATATTGATTTTTTTTTTTACTTGATAAAGCTTATGAATCGCACAACTTATTCAATGAAGAAAAAAAGAAAAGCAGTTAACCAAAGCAAAATTAAAAATTAATCCGAGTGACCTTGTGTATTTAAAACCGAAAGAAATCCACCGACCACACTGGCCCCATCAATCTTTCTAGGTATACGGGAATTTTCAGTCTTTCAACTGTTAAAGTTTTATTCCTTTAACAGTTATCTTTTTTTCAGTTATAAATATTATGCTCAGCAAACTTTTCGATCTACAAACCATAACCAGATTTTATTTTGCCTCCAACAACATTTCTCGATACATAATCAGCAGTGCCGCAGTGTTACTAACCGCACACAATTTAAAACCATTTTCCTCAACAACTCAATTTCAATGAAGTAAGTTGCCGTCGCTTTATCCGGCCCATACTTTCAAAATACAAAAATAGCTTTTAGTGCACAAGTTATATGGAAGAATTAGGTGCTGCAGTACTCGAGTGAATTTTTTCATTCATGTGGATGGGGCAAGAGCACTTGAAGAGGCATTGATATTTTTCTCCACCAGACGCCTTAACCACTTAGCCGGTACCTTTGGGTTTGTTGAAACGGGAGCCTGGTGCCGTCGATCGTCTACGGTGGGCCTATTTGTGAGCCGAGGTACTTCCGCTGGACTAATATGCGTTCTACCACCCCGCCAGTCCAGTTTCCCTACCTCTTTATGTGTGAACCTGCCCCCCCCCCCCCTTGATACCCTATACTTGAGGAATATCATTTGGAGGGTTATGGTTCCCAGAAACATTGATACTGGTATTTGTGGAACAGCAACCATCAGCTACTCCCATGGATGTGACATTCCTAAAGAAATGGTGGGACTATGCAGAGAAGTGCCGGGCTTCTCGTCTGCAACATAACGGGTCACAGACTTCTTGACTAACTCTTGATATGAGAGTCAGTGGTATGTAACTCTCAAAGTTAACTGTACTGAAACGCAATAAATCATCACACCTCTACTCTCTTTTAAATTCAAATTGCATAGTATAACACCCATTTTTTGCTATCCCCCACTTTAACCGTATTTTCCTTAACCGGCTTACCAACGACCCCAATTAAGCCGGTTAACAGAGGTTCTACTGTATATTTTTCTTTTATTGTATAATGAGTTCGTCAGTTATTTCAGTCTTTTTCTGTAGAAATATTGAGCTTAAGCTAGAAAAATGTGGACCTGTTAAATTTTGTACTAACCGTCACATTGTGACAGCAGCATCGTAGTTCTATCCCTATGTCTACGATATTGTTCAATATTATATTTTTGCATTTGTACATTTTTTAGAGGACAAGAAAAGAATGGATGAACTCATCGATGAGTTAGTGACGAAAACGCTCAACATTTGCGATCTGCCAAAAATTCAAACGTCCAGTGAGAAGAACCGAATAAGAAGAGTGAAAGACCACAATGACCAGAAATAAGAAATAATTTTTGTATTTAACGTGAAATACATATACTTTCAGTTTTATTTTTCTATTTGAGAAAGGCTTCATATTATTGGTGACATATCTGCACAGTATGATTTATTAAAAAATTAATTGCCAGATAAGAAAAGATACAACAACAGACTACTACTGGTACGCAAAAAAAAAGGCCCCAACAGAACTTGCTTGGCTTTTAAGAAAGGGGTTTTAAAAATAGAATTCTTGCTTATATTAATTTTGTAGACTTATTATATTAATAACTTAGTTGAATTTAATCATTTTAAAAAATATTTTCATTTAGTACATGTGCTGTTGCTTTTCTAGGCAAATTGCTTGTGGTTATTTTCCATCAATGATGCTTTTGCCACTGTAAATCGTACCTTTTCAGCTCTTTTTAATGTTAAAAAGTTACAATCAGTTGTTGGAGATGTAATAGAAATCGTAACCAAAGTAATCTTGGATCTGCCACTATGTGTGTACATCTGTATGTATAAAAAAAAGCAAAATTTCTTTAAAGTATTATAGTACAGAAAATCTATCTAATTTCCAGAATGCACCGAAGGGGAAGACCTGCCTCAACGCCAGAAGGCATAGGATATTGGGTTTCCAATTTTTTAAAAGTATTTGAAACTTTATGCACGAAAAATCCTGTTGGAATTCAGTTTTCAAACTAGAGCCGGATATCTGGTATGGAAAATTCACGTTTATCTTTAATCCTGGCCATGGTTTCCCTCCAGAACAAATCTTTGCTACACCACCGGGGATTTAATTCCGTCTAGTGTAAAATTTGGCCCAATAGGGGGGGGGGGTACAGTCCCCTCTCCCCTGAATCTGTCACTGTTTGCATTGGATACACGTAGTTTTTGCTACAGTTGTAAACATAAAAACTTGATGAAATAGTGTGTTACCACACTATTTCATCTACGGGCTACCTTTTTCTGCTTATGTCCACAAAGGTTATAATAGAGCCACTCTGAGAAAGAATAATTTAATGTATCTATTTAAGGCTATTATAAACTAAAATGACACACCATGTTTTTCACCTCATGTTTGTTACCATACCTCAAGTAGCATTGGTAAAAAAAATTACTAGTGTTTTATAAATGTTAAAAGTATGATTATGGAGATTAAAAAATTTGAATGTGTTGGGGGCATCAAAATGTCTAGAGGTCACGAAAGTCCTGAAAAAGGTCACAAATGTGGAAATTAGGCGTGAAAATTAGGAATAGGTTGTGAAAAGTTTCGATCCAACTTGACCGGTTCCTCAGAAGGCATTGGATATCCGGTTTTTTTACAAATTTTTTTAATACATGTAATCTGATTCAGCCACTACACGAAATATCCAGTTGACCAAAAAGTCCCATTTGATTTTAAATATTTAATTAACTTGTTTCTTGAAAAGATGCATAAAATACAAATTTAAAACAGGTTTCAAAGCTGCAAGATGTTTTAAAATATACCCGGTATAGATCCATCAGACATAGGATATCCAATATACGGCAAAATTAATTTCTAATGCATCACCTAAAGTACCGAACAAGTCACAAAATTTTTCCTCTTGAAAATCTATAAAAAAAATATAATGTGCAAGGCGTCTAAACGGTTGTAATATATATCTATATCTTCCTTTCCAGCGACAACGTAGTGTTCCAGGAAGAATGCACAAAATGTATCTTGAATAAGGATCTGTGCAAAGCATTAAAAAAATTCAGAGGGTTGAAAGCTGAATTGACAGTCATGAGTAACGAAATGACTAAATTAAAAGGCAACCTTAAATCAGGAAAGAGAAGTACAAAAACTTGAAGCGGCAGCTTAAATTGGAGTGAACCAGGTTAGATAATAACCTGGTAAAGATAGGTGTATCCACTCTGGTTGAAAAAGAGAAGTTGAACTTTTGTAGAACCCCCAGCAAATTTGTTGGGGATTTGACGGATGGAGTCTTTGGAAGAGAGGTTCTCTCAAAAGCTGCATCAAACAGATCAAGGGAGTCACGAAATCATTTGTACCTCAGGATACACTAAAGCAGGGGTCTCCAAACTTTCCAGCCTTAGGGCCATATTGATTACTCCAGTAAATTCCAAGGGCCAAAACCATATTATCATTAATTGTTGCCGGTGGTAAAAAGTTGAATCAGTCCACTAGTGGTGTAAAATATGATTACTTTTTTGCCAGATGCCATTAGCTAGCTCTCCGCGGGCAGGACAAAATCTGTCCGCGGGCCGGATGTGGCCCGCGGGCCGTAGTTTGGAGACCCCTGCACTAAAGGATGTCATGTCCTATTCTAAGGTAGAGTGTGGTATTACATTAAGTGTAGTGCGGGGCAGCTGTGAGACAAATTGAACAGCTGCCACAAAACTGTGCCTGTTTCCTTGTTTTAAAATAAATATTCAGATAATTTTGTTGCTTTTCTTTTTTTTTTTTTCTTTTAAGAAATATGTACTAAATGTTTGAAATTAATCCAAATTTTATCTGTATATTTAGGAATATTATCATTCATTATTCAACTATACTTATTAATTTTTTTCTTACAAATATAGGTTTCAAGGAAATGTCAGAACTTTTGCATGTTAAAACCCTGCCTGTCTATATCATGAAATAAAAATAATGATAGATTCTAAAGGATATTTTTTTTCCTAATTTTATCGTAAATTGTAAGCATACTTTTCTCTTAAAAAGATATTTAGTGTTAGATGCTGACCAGTATTGCTTGTGATCACTGTTGTATAAAGTTGCACTGCAAATAGTAAAAAATAATAATAAAGGTATTTGGAATGCTGTTGGAGCATGAACGCAACACTGAGCATGGAATGTACAAAACTGTAAGAAATTTTTTGAAAAGTAAAGGTATTTGGAACTAAAAAACTGTGTAGGGCACGTTGGTGGGCTATATAATCCAACCATCATGAAAGACCTCGGATCTGAACCCACCGTTAGTATCAACGACAGTACCAATAACCCTCGACAACTTACTCTTCATTGTGGGTTGGGTTAGGTAAGATTATGCTTCATAAAGCAAAAAATATTGTTGCACTACACAAAAACAGTTGCATTCTCCCCCAGAGAATTTATGTGGCACCGTCTTTAAAGACGAGGACTTGTTTGTTTGTATTAATTTTGAGCAACAAAAAAAATCTAACCACCAAATTGAATTTACAAACACGATAATATGTATGTATTATAGTTAAAGTGTTCAGTAAGGAAATGATTTATAAATAAAATGTCCAGCAAGGACTCACAAAAGAGCAATGAAATCCCAGACCTTCCACAAATTTTCTCCAAAACACAACCACACTTGTTTGGTATATTAAATTTCTGAATGATGTTTGTTTCTGCAAATTTCGTAAGAATTTCACCATGAGAGTAGTCACCTTGCAAATGCAAGTTTCGGAATTCTCAATAAATTGGAAGATTTATCATTCAAACTAGATTGTGCGAGTCGGCTTAATGTTGGCTAAATTAAAGTTAAGTGCACTGATTGATGAATGTTAATAAACTTATTGGAAAGATATTCAGGACATACAAATCTATGAATTCAACGAGAACGTTCGGAAAAAGACAAAAAACTAACATTTTAGCAAAGTTGTGGAAGAAGGAACGTTATCTGGTAATATGCAAGAATGTACTCTGTTTCTAGAGCACTTCTT
Source organism: Octonoba sinensis (assembly GCA_038502835.1). NCBI lineage: Eukaryota > Metazoa > Arthropoda > Arachnida > Araneae > Uloboridae > Octonoba > Octonoba sinensis. The sequence continues at coordinate 80,888,484 of CM076605.1, read as the reverse complement.
TCTTGAGACATCTCAACTAAAGATTTATCGAGACCAACTGTTCAGTGAACTGATGATCAAAGCGCCACCAGATGGCTTACTAATTCTATTACACAAAAAAAAGAATGTAAACATTCCGCCCTTCCTCTCTGTGTATTGCAATGGACACACCATCCGATTCTTTGTGTTTGAATTTGTGTTTCTGTTCAAAAAGAAATCATCTAACTCTTATAATTCTGTGAATCTAAAGTCAATAAAATTTCTATGTTCCTGCAAATTGAGTGGTAAGTCTTTCCATTCGATCTGGTGTTAATTTCAATCAAAGTTTTGCTTTCTATTTAAATTTTAACTCCATACAGTCCACTATTTATAGCCTCCACCAACACAAGGAAATAAATACATTACACATACTGCAGAAAAAACAGCTGCAAAAGTCGACTTTTCCAAGAATAACAGATGTGTCTCAAGATAAGTGCAAATGCAAGTTTCGGAATTCTCAATAAATTGGAAGATTTATCATTCAAACTAGATTGTGCGAGTCGGCTTAATGTTGGCTAAATTAAAGTTAAGTGCACTGATTGATGAATGTTAATAAACTTATTGGAAAGATATTCAGGACATACAAATCTATGAATTCAACGAGAACGTTCGGAAAAAGACAAAAAACTAACATTTTAGCAATGAATGACTGAATAAATGAAAGAATGAATGACAGAGTGAATGAATATGTATTATCCGTTGAAAAAAGTATATTTGAAGTAGTTAAGAACTAAAGCTAAATGTGAAAGAGAGAGAAAGTGATAGCTATATTATAAATTTGAAGTTGGGTGTATACGGGAAAGTAGGCTCGTATAGTTCTAGACCAGGGGTTCTCACTAGGCTCAATCCCAAAAAAGTATTTACCAGAGCTTTATATTTTCCGAACTATTTATTCAACAGTTTTTGGCAGCAGGTGATTAGTCTTATTCAAAAGATACTGTACCACGTGATGGGCAATCCATAAGAGAACTGAATTTTGAAACATACTAACAAAAAAACGACTTAAATGACTTATGGTTATTTGGATTTGGTTGACTGTATAAGTAAAGAGGAACTGATCTCGATGGTAATTGTAAAATGAAGTACCAACGATTATACTGTGAAATGTTTGACAGCATTAACATATGCATTGCATTAAAATTTCAAGAAATACATAAAATATTGTTTTCCCAGTTATTCGACTTCGAAAAGAGAGCAGAATACAAGAACATTTTTGCAGAGAACAATTTTGAAATCTAAACAGAAAGTTATGGGAAATATTTCGACTTTGTGAATTTTGAGATCAGAATAGTCTTTCCAATAGACGATTTAAATATCAAATTAAGCAAATTAACGAAATTGTAAATTTTTTGAAAAATCTACGACATTAAATGTGCAATTCCTGAATAAGCGAATTTGTGTAAATTAGTCTATGTGGTATCTTCTACCAGGGCCTCTAGCAGAACGATAATTTTTTGCTCTTAAAAGTAATGTGTAGTCCAGTAAAAAATGTTGGGGGAAGTTTACATATGCGAACCAAGTTATTGAAATCCAAAAGTGGGGGGATGCTTTTGTTAAAGAAGTCGGGGGACTTCGCCCCCTACGTCCTCCCTCTACTACACCACTGCTTAAAAGAACTAAAACTTATGAGAAATATGCAAGCTGAAGACAATCAAAATTATCCTTGCTATCAATCAAAAAAGAACATTTCCCAGATAAGAGAAAACACAAATTATAGACATTTTCTAAAAAGGACAGAAAAATCAATTTGGTATTCGAATGAGGGAAATTTGTGCAAATACCAGGTATAATATCTCAGGAATTGTCTGAATGAATGTCACGGGTCTGAATTTATTTCAACTTTGTGTTTTTAACATGTATAACCCAATTTCTTCTATTTGATATTTACTATCTTTAACTTCCTTTTTCGTTTAGACGTATGAATTTAAACTTATAGTATGAATAGCAATTATAATTAAGGTAAAATTTCTTGAAAAACTACTATTGTATTTCACCTATATTTTAACTATATAAAGGCAAAATTTATTCTTAATATCACACGTGTGTAATTATTTAAATGAAATACTTCAGAGGTGCATCATATACTGAAATGGATACATGAAACCTCGAGCCGAACCAAAGTAAAATTTTTCAGGTAAAAACGTAATACATTTCAGAGAACCTAATACGCATCTGGACGTGTAACAGTACACAAACGCTTTACGAATCTTTTTTTACGTGCATATACATACATACGTATAAATACCATAATAAATATTGCTTTTTAATATTAAATATTGTTTTGCTTTATAATATAGAAGAAACAATAAGGAACAGAATGGTGATATCTTAACACAAAAATTATTACTATTTTGCCAAAAACGACAGAGCAAGAACACAGAATTCATACTAATATAATGGCTGGGTAGAGAAAAACATGAAAACTAACAATGGATTATATAAGTACTTCAAATAATTCAAATCTGTTTTGGATTGAAAGCAATGACAACCGACATCTCTAGCTTCAAGGTTCGAGCCATGGTTCCAGAGAGTTCGAGCTCGAGCGTTCCGATGCACGGTCATAGCTAAGATTGACGCTTAGCCTGCAACAGGAACAGGCAAAGCCGCGCAAACCATGGAGCAAAAATCAGATTTCTGAAAAAGACATCGATGGAGGAAAACCCCCTTTTTTAGCCTACTTTCCCGTAAAAGTAAAAAAATAAAATAAATAAAGCATGAAAGAAGGCTTAATGTATCGTAAAAATATCGTTAAAAATAAAGAAAAGTAAAAAAAAAAAGAGAAGTAATTAAATAAAGATTGAAAAATAAAAAATTTGAAAGTAGGGTTTTTAGATGGGGAAAATGTGTATCTGTCGGTCTGTCGGTCTGTCCCCCCTAATAACTTTTGAGCGAATTGTCCGATTGGAAAAATTCTTTTTGCATTCGAAAGATCTCGGCAAGGACATCTCATTTTCATATTTTAGTTTTTGATTCGAACAATTTTTTGTTCAATTTTGAACAGTTCAAAAGATTTTAACATTAGCGCCTATGGACAAAATTGAAGCAAATTATGTAAACTCTGGGCACAAGACCCAAGTTCCTATTGCAAGCTTATTGAAAGGAGTTCTCGGCGTGAAATATTGATTTGAACAGTTTTTGTTCATTTTTGAACAGTTCAAAAAGAAATTGCGGCATTTTTCCATTATTCCGGCGCAGGCGATAAAGTTGCCAATAATGATGCAACTAACGCCAAACGGAATATCGTCGTTGTTATCCTTTTGTGTGTTCCGGCGCCAAAAATTTTGCTCGGCGAGATTTGCGCTTTGATAATGAAAAGGTACCAAATTAACATTAGCGCATACGGGAAATTTCAATCCCATATAAATCCTGATCTAAACGACGGATTGGCTCGCAACAAACTTTATCAGAAAGATATTACGCTGTAGAACATGTACTGATACGAAGCTCAACTAGAACTGAACAAGCCTGTTTTCCTATGAAATTTTTGATCGGGATTTTTAAGGGCATTTCTCAATAAATAAATAAATGAATGAATGAATGAGTGAAAGAATGAATGATTGAATCGATGAAAGAGTGAAAGAATTAATGAATGAATAAATGAGGGAATACATGATAAAGTAATTAAATGAGTGAATGAATGAAAAAATAAATAAACGAGTGATAACTACATGAATGAGTAAATGAATGACTGAATAAATGAAAGAATGAATGACAGAGTGAATGAATATGTATTATCCGTTGAAAAAAGTATATTTGAAGTAGTTAAGAACTAAAGCTAAATGTGAAAGAGAGAGAAAGTGATAGCTATATTATAAATTTGAAGTTGGGTGTATACGGGAAAGTAGGCTCGTATAGTTCTAGACCAGGGGTTCTCACCCGGTGGTACGCGGGGACATTTCAGGTGGTACGCAGTCATATATTAATAATAACAATAACAATAAAAACTGTTGAATGTGAATAACATTAATTTACAGTTACGATGTAACATTTCCGCGTTAAGAATACAATTCCTCCATCTGTGTTTTACATAGCATAGTGGCAGTTTGACGCTGACCTTGACGCTACACAAACAACCCGAATGACTCAATTAATTCTCCCACTCCTCACCGCCCGCCACTCATCACGACCATCCCACACCGTCAGTTTTGTTTTGACAGTGGCATGAGCTGGTGTCACGTTCTCTTGTGATACTTTCTCACCCAGTAGTTTCATTCTGATGCCAATGTTAGCTGCTTCTCGATTGTGTTCCATGAAGTGAAGTTTAGTTTTAGTTTTTAGTAGTAATTCAGCATTAGTTTTTAGTGGACATAATGAAGCGATATTTGACTAACCCCTCCACCTCTAAGGACAGTCAAAAGAAGATTAAACCTCAGCCAAATCGTAAGTACGATGCAGCGTATTTACAGTTAGGATTTATAGTAAAACCTGGCACAGAAAATAACGATAATCCTATTCCACAATGTGTTGTATGTTCAGAAACACTTTCAAATCAGAGCATGAAGCCTTCCTTACTAAAGAGGCACCAGACTACTAAGCATCCCGATTTGGTTGACAAACCTATTGAATTTTTTCAAAGAAAATCTGAATTGTGTAAGAGAGAAAATCAGTGCATGGCAAAATTTGTAAATATAGACAAAAAACTGGTCAAAGCATCGTACCTTGCCAGTTATAGAATAGCTAAAGAAGGGAAGCCTCATACAATTGGCGAGACACTTTTACTTCCGGTCACTAAGGATATAGTCGAGGCAGTATTAGGCGAAAAGGCAGCAAAGGAAATCGAGAAAATTCCGTTGTCGAATGACACAGTAAAGAGACGAATTGTTGAGATGTCTTCGAGTATTGAAGAACAGCTTTTACTTCAACTGCGCGAATGTAATTATTTTGCACTGCAAGTAGACGAGAGCACAGACATAACAAATATGGCGCAGCTTCTTGTATTCATACGTTTTGATTATCAAAATGAAGTAAAGGAAGAATTTTTATTTTGCAAACCTCTTGAATCAAACACTAAAGCTGAGGACATATTTAATGTCATAAATGAGTACATTATGAAAGCGGGAATATCATGGTCTAAATGTGTTGGTTTGTGCACGGACCGAGCAAAAGCTATGTCGGGTCATTTAAGTGGATTAGGAGCAAGAATAAAAAAAGGTGCTCCAGAATGCCAAAGTACTCACTGCGTTATTCACCGAGAAGCTTTGGCTTCCAAGGGTATGCCTGCCAACCTTAAGTCTGTTTTAACGGATAGCGTGAAGGTCATTAATTTTATTAAGGCCAGGGCTCTTAATTCACGGCTTTTCTCTTTGATGTGTGAAGATATGGGTGGAAAATATCAAACTCTCCTCCTACATACCGAGGTTAGATGGTTGTCACGAGGCAAGATCCTAACTCGTCTATTTGAACTGAGGTCTGAAGCCTTTAGGTTTTTAATTGAACAAAATCATGACATGAAACACTTGTTCAATGATGAAGAATTGCTATCACGATTGGCGTATTTGGCTGATATTTTTGATAGGCTTAATATCTTGAACATGGGACTTCAAGGGCCGAGTACAACAGTGTTCACTACCAACGATAAAATATCATCCTTCAAGAAAAAGTTGGTTCTGTTTCGCTCTCAAGCACAGGACAAGGATTTCTCTGCATTCCCTACTCTTGCATCATTTTTGGAAGAAAATGATATTTCTCTGAAGCCAGAAGTGACTGATGATATCACTAGTCTTATGGAAGCCCTTCAAACGAGTTTTGATAAATATTTTAATCAAGATTTTTCTAAATATGAGTGGATTAGAAATCCATTTTCAGGGAAATTTCCTAGTCACTCAAAAGAGTGTTTCATCGACCTTATAAGTGACAGCTCTATAAAAGATGCGTTTAAAGAAAAATCTTTAATAGACTTTTGGATGGGGACAAAAATTGAATATCCATCTGTGTTCAAGCAAGCAATAATCTTTTTACTTCCATTTGTAACCTCGTACTTATGTGAATCGGGCTTTTCAGAACTGCTGTACATTAAAAATCAATACAGAAACCGCATTAGTGTTGAAGAGGACTTAAGAATCAAGTTGAATTCAATCGACCCAGATATAGAAAATTTGGTCAAGAACAAACAACAACAGGGAGCTCATTAGGATCTGTTTAAATTTAAATGAATGTGTTCAATGAACTATTGACTAATGTAAAATTGTTTTTAATGTATGATACATTTAATTTTGTATCTAAGTAAATTCTATTTACCTACATACAGTTGTAGAATACATTTTTATTTTCCTAAACATGACCAAATGTAAATTATATATTATATATAAATAAATAAATAAAAATATATATAAATATAACGTGGTACGTCAAAATCTCTGAAAATTTCAAGTGGTACGTGGTTACTAAAAGGTTGAGAACCCCTATTCTAGACGGTACTTCTTGTTTTAAACTCTGGTGCAGATATTTTGAGCTACAGTTCGACCACGGAATTTTGATACTTGGATGTTTCTGCGCAAAACAAAAGAGCGAATCTCTTTGAATATGAATGTATTTTGCTTGGCACTCTGCCAGGCAGATTGCTTTGGTTGATGGGAGAACTACGTAGGAAAATGTTTCCATAAAGCAACATTTTTAAAATTTTACGCCTGTTTATTTTGCCATTTATAAAAATAATTAAAAATAGTTAAAAAGGAGGAAATGGACTTAAAAAAAGTATTTGTGGGTGCAAAGACTCTGGTTTTGGTGAGGTTAACACTAAACTACCGCATAGGAAAAGCGGAGGTGCAGTGGTAAAAAAGTTGTGGGGATGCTAATAAAAACGAACATAAGTCATCGAAATAAAAAAAAAGGAGGGAGGCTTGTGCTAATGTAAAGTAGCGTGACGCCGACCCTCCGCGAATATACCACTGAGGAAGTGTTTCTTCCAGAGCATACTATATAGTTTTTTCTTTTTTTTTGAACGGAGCTGCTATATTTTCGTATGGGTGAAAATATAGTAATTTTTTCGCGTTAGTATCATAATTTTGTTTTGTTTGTAAGCTCGCATCGAAGCTGTTTGTACACAGTCTGTAAAAGCATTTTTAAGACTACAGCTGAAACTAAACTTACAGTGGCGCTATCTGTGCTATCAAGCATTCGGGAAACTCCTTAACTATCAGCTGATCCGTTGTCAAAGCATCATTTCACTTGGTAACTTTTTTTTTACATTAATGACATTGACACTATACAAACCTCCAAAGCTCCGACGCGAGCTTTGGAGGCAGTCCCACAATGTGAGCTGCAACAGGCATTCGAATCGTCGATAAACCGCTGTAACAAATGTATTGAAGCCGAAAGAGCTTATTTTGAATAAAAATACTTGAAAAATATTTTTTAAATTTTATTTAAAACTTAGTCTTAGATAATTCTTTGACACACTGTGCAGCAACCAGGGTTGCCAAATTGAAATACTGCAGCCACAGGACAGCAGGTTCGGTGCACTGAACAAAGGGGGCGGTGATAGTGCCGATTTAAGCTGAATTAGCAGACTGGGTGAGGTCACTGATCTTGTGGACAAAACGTTGAAATGAGAAAATAAGAATCAAACGAAAAGTCGGAATGAACACGAATTAGTAGATTTTCACATTGAATATGACTGCGTAAAAAAATAGGCAAGACGTCGAAGTGTATGGTAAAAAATAAGATTTTTTTTTCATATTCTTGAATGAACATGTCTAAAGAAAAAAACGTTCTTCACTTTTATAATGACCCTCCTACCTCCCTACTTATTAAAGTAAGAACTAGTAACTTCTGTTATAATTTTAAGATACTAAATTATTTCCTTGAAGTTTTTTAACAAGGAGTCAAACTTTTTTTAATGAGAGTATTTGAATAAGAGGGTAGAGGAGTTAAGTACTTCCGACTCATCCTCCCCCCTTTAGGACTCGAGATAAGAAATACAGTGATTTAAATGGGAACAATCGACAAATCCGGAAGTTCCATTTATTTGCTTCTGGCTTGCCGTAGGAGCTGATATTAGTTTATCTTCCGTTTTCCATTCAGACCATAAAAGAACTTCAGCGTCAAAACTTGCTTTCGATCTTCCTATATTCCGCTTTTACTAGAAACTTTTACTTTTCTGGCAAATGCCAACAGTTTCTAAAACTCGAAGCAGCATCTGCTACAAAATGAAGCATACGTCGCAGAATAATCAGTTTTGATACGGAACAATTGCCGATATATCAAACTGAAAACGCAGTCACCAGTTTCAAGAGGGAAACCACTTTCTTCAGAAGATTGTGAGGGAGGATGAGATTAGAAATTTCACTATGTTTGCATTACATCCCATATAGTTTTACATTTTATAACGTGTTTACTTTAAGGGCGCTAGAACAAGTAGAACATACTGAATTCAAAACTCATGTATATCTTTAAAGATTAAATTTCTTCTGTGCTTAATCAACGGTGGACTGGCTATGTGGGAATTCGGGCAACTGGCGGAAAGGACAGCACTCCTTGCGCTAGTCCAAAAATATTAATTTTATTTTTTGCAGAGTAAACGACTCTTGCGAGGCCTATAAAACTGAACTGCTGCCAAAGATTTGACTTAGGCGAGACTTAAGAAATAAATGATTTAAAAGCCCAGAAAACCGTTTATTCTTCAACTACCTCCCTTCATGTAAATTGCTGAAATTTTTGTTGGGCTTCTTATCTTGTTTAAAAACCACTTCAATTAATAAAATTGAAAGCTAAAATAATTTTTCAAATGCTGCTAAAATTCCTTTTTTTCGTGAGTAAATTAACAAAACTTTTCGGGGAGGGGACAGTTGGAGTGACCACTAATTTGAGGGCAATTGGGTGCATTCATTTTCAGACCCCTGATATTGTTTCTTCACTAGGGCGGGTCTATTTGAAATATTCCAGTGTATCAGTGTCGAATTTTCTTCCCAGTTAGCCCCTGTGCTTAATGATATTTTAATCAGCCTACAGACGAAGTACAAATTTTCAGTCCAGAAATTATCTAAAAGTCTTGTGTATGATTATGGATTTGTGTTTTTGGAACGTAAAACCTATGCGAGTTAAGGTACTACAACAGTAGCCCCACGTTATATCGCGCTTGTCGTGAGACATTCGATGTATCCGAATGCGCGATATAACCGATGTCGTTAGAAATAACTCAAAAAGTACAAGTAAACTGAGTGTCAACGTAAAACATTTAGTTTAATCTTACATAATGACAACTTTCTTAATAATAATAGCAAATAAGACTAAAATTTTATTTGCTATTATTAAGGCCACGTCTGAAAACTCTCGACCGGTCGAATCGGTTCGATCGCGGCAGCCCGGGATTGTCTGAAAACTATTTTTGGGGTGACCGGTCTAGACCAGAGCATCCGGAGTTTTGCGGCGGGCGATTGTATCACGTGACCGATCGATTTCGTATTTTAAGAAATTCTAAAATTCTATTGGTTGCGGTTGTACGAAGTCGTCTGCCAGCTTCAAGATTAATACCGTTCATCCGAATATGTATATAATAAAGCTTTTATGGCGTAAAACTTTTGTATTTTAAACAGATGTTCCACATTAATAATCCAGAAAACTTAGTGATATTGCTAAACTACCTTTTAAAATTTGAAATGCACAATGATACATATGTTATAAAAATTTGTTGCAGACGTATACGCTTGTATTATGCAGATTTGATCGCATTAAGAACAGCAATTTTCGTAAAATTAATTAAATAATAATAATTCAAAAGTGTTAAAAAATGTATTCCATAACGTTGTTGGTTGTTTTCAAGATCGTACGTTTCAGATTTATGTATTAATATGTTACTTTTTGCGCTATCGTTTTTTATCTCTTCATTCTAAGTAGGTTTTCAATAAATTAAATTGAAAATATTTTGAACCAGATTTAAATTTAATTATTCAAATGTAATGTATCAACAAAAGTTTCATCTCACTCAGGCCCGGACTGACCAGGCCCCAAACGGGGAGGATCTTTAATTTATTTTTTTAATTTTTACAGATCTTTAATTTCTTCATAACTATTTGCCTCTGCTGCATGTCGCTTTTTCCCAGGATGCTTCACTATCGCAATCTAACAAAGTTTTAAGACTTTTACACATAACAGTGGTTGATGGCCCAATTGGACTTGCTTATGAGCTTGTAAAATCAAAACTAGCTAGATGGGGCACTTTCCCATAAAATATTATTGCTTGCTCATTTGTCGGAGCTGCTATCGTGAACGGATTTGAAAACAACCTATAAGTCAACTTCAAGAAGAGAAACAAAAACCAGTCTGCGGACTTGGCGGCCGCCAACCAAGGGGGCCTTGAATTGAAAAGGGGCCCCTTCATTATTTCAAATTTCCTTCCCCTCATACTGTAGACCACATGGATACAGTTAGGACTTCGCAATAAATGATGTGTCATGCAAATTGTACAGAATATGAATTGGATGAAAAAATGAGCAATTCAAATACTGGGCCCTCACATTCATGTTTTCAAGGATATTTTAAGGGGGCCCCATATCTATTTTACCACCAGGGGTCCCCAAACTTAAAAATTCTTTTTTTAGTTTTTGTCTTTCGCAATGAACTATATTAACAAGTGTTAAAAATTACACTTTTCTTTAAAATTGCTTAAAAATAAAAGATGAATCTTATTTTTTATAGTTACTTTGTAAAACACGGTATTTATGTATGAATAGATAGACAATATCATGGACAGGACAGATTATACTACAAGTTGACTAAGGTACAACGAGAAAGTAATTTTCCAAGGATGCCAGGCAGTGCCGGATCTGGAGGGAGAGGGGCATATTCAACTGTAATGCACAAAAAAAAAAAAAAAGAAAGAAGAAGAAGAAAGACAATACAATAAAAAAAGAAAAATGTATTTATTTTTGAAAATTTAACTTTTGCAAAGAAAGAATTAACATCCTAGTTCAGCACTCCGATTTGATCATTGATCGGCTATTTTGCTAATGATTAAAACCGATTAATATAAAGTTATTTATTTGAATAAACTGTTGGAAGCTCCAAAATTGAGTTTTACTGAATATGTTGCGTCGTTGATGAATCGGCCGGCTCCTGTGCCAGGCAAGGGCTCCTGGGAAGGCAATTTTAAGGGGGCGGCAAATTTTGCAATGCCAAAATTTAAAAATTTATATTTTAAAAACTCAAGGTTTTTTCCCCCTTGTAACAGTGAAATATAAATCATGCTATGCTCAAACAATGTAATAATTTTTCTTTTACAAATTTTCTAAGATTCCGTTCGGGAAAAGGCGTGAGGGGGGTGCTTGCAAGTGTCGTTTGAGAAGGCAGACACGTGTCTCTTTGATATGAGCGTCAGCAAGAAGGCGGAGAGGGGGGCGGATCATTAAAAAAATGCTCGTTTTATTCTGCAATTTTATGAGTAAAAGCGTTTAAACTTTAAAAAGGTTTCATTTGCTTCTTTTTTCCCCTAATATTTTTGCAGTCCCAAATGCGTTTCCTAGGGCCTCAAAATGCACCAGTTTGCAGATAGTTTTCCAAATTTTCTCGGCAGAGAATCCCCCTGGACCCCCTTCAACTGTCTGAATTTCAAATCTCCTGTTAAGGGGAGACCCTTCATATGGCGCTATCCCCCTAATGTATATGTAAAAGAGCCTGGTAGTTTCTCTGGACCTGAAAATTTTTATGGGTTTATCAGTGCCCCCGCCCCCACAAGGTGAAAACTTCCTAAAAAAGGGCCAGAGCATAACAATTTACGAAATATGAGCAATAATTAGCTGGAGGAGGAGGGGTGGCATTTTAAAGTTTTGCCCCATCACGCAAAACTCCAAGATCCGGTACTGTGCTTGAACTTGACTAAGTTTAGGACCCTTTGGGTTAATAAGAGTCGGCGTTTTTCTGAGTGCGTCTTATAAAAGAATGACAGTATGAGAGAAACAAATCAAGAGATAATATACTGCTCCGTGACAAACTAAACAGATTACAAGAAAAACATGAGCGACGATGGTGGAGTAAACTTTGCAATCAACAAGAAAACTCGTTCGGCAATTGTTGAGGAGTTTTTGAGTAGTGAAGCAGATGAAAATGCAGCAAAATAAGTTAATGTCATAACTGTTCTTAAAGACATATCTGTTAGAAGTTTTGACTGCAAGTCAAAATTGACAGCAAAGAATTTGAACAGCCATCGGTTTAGATTTAAAAACTATTGCTTTTTTGCTTGATTTGTTTCTAGTCACTAACCAGTTAAGTGCTTTCAAAGTAATTACTCGTTCATTCGGAACTTGGTAGAAAAATTGCTCCAGCCAGAAAAAATCAAAGGAGTGATAAACGAGCTTCTGATTTAAATGAAATAAATGTTCATTTTATTATTATTTTCTTTGTACGAGCTAATAATATTTTTTTAAATTTTAACTTGGACCAAATCTATGTTTGATTTTTAAGATAATGTATATATTTTCAAAAAAGTAATTCTTAACAAACATAATTTTGACTTTTCATTTAGCTAGAAAATCATTCAGAAGGGCAGATTTTTAGTTTTATAATATAATGAAAATTATAGTCAAATGATTTCATTCAGTACTGAAGCATACGGCAACATTGTTCATTTAATAAATAGAGGTTTATTATTTAGTAAGTGCTCTTGGCTTACTTAATGACTTTTTTCTTTCTCATTGTATTTTATAGTTTAATACTATAATTTCTCCAGTTTTTACGTAATTGAGACATAATAAAAATAGCATGAAATTTCGTTGTCCTAAACAGTTAGTCAAGCATAACTTTAAAACACTGTTTTGATTTTTTTTTTCTCATTTAATATAAAAATGTAGCTTTAGTTTAACTACTGTATAAGACCCTAAAAAGGGTAAAAAACGCTTTCCTGACGCATCATTTTCAAAAAATTTCCGGGGAGGAACCCTCCCTCTAGGGGGCCCCTTTTTAGCATCTGCCCGAGGGCCCTAGAGGGAGCCAGTCCGGGTCTGATCTCACTTAGCGTAAACCTAAAAAACTGTTTTAACCTAATGATGCATCCATCAGCGTCCCTTATGCATTTTTTGACAACAGAAATATTTACGTTTCCTTCCATTTTAAGAATACTACTTAGTATTAACAATAAACATTTTAAAGCAAAATCAGCATTTAGCCCCATTATGATTCCGCGATTCATCAAAAATAGTTCAGTGGCAAAACTTATCCAGCACAAAATTTGACTGCCAAAAATAAATAAATAAAAAATCAGCAGCTATAAATAAGCGAGCATAGTTTTGCTAATTGAATAAAATCTAGCATAAGACAAGTAGAATAAAAAATACTATTAACCTATGCAAGCAATATGTGGCAGCAAAAGAGCATTTCTTTATGGAACTCATTTCCATTTTGACATGCAAAATCCAGGTTTTACTAATACAACGCTTATTTTTCTGATTTGCATCTTTGAAATATATCTCTGCTAATATCTTAGCATACTAAATCAATAAAAGGAATTAAAACTTTATAGCTTACAATTGGTAGCACTTCAGAGCTATATGTTTTACAGCAAAAAAAAAAAAACAAATGTTATGCTATCTATGCAACTTAATAATTTCTTAAAATACATACCATGTTCTGTCAATTATGTTTTTTGGGCTAGCAAAATGATTTTAAAAAATAAAATTTCATATATTTTTTGTTTAGATTACTAATTTAATCAATTTTATAAAGCATACAAATAGTGGAGTTTCTTTTCTTTCATAAAAGTTTTATTTTCTAGGAAGGATGTTTCATTTTATTTGAAAAGGGTTAAAGGAGTTTCAGGAGCTCTACATTTATCCAAAATTTTCAGTATGTGCAGAGGAAGTAGTGGATGTTATCTAACTATTTTAATTTGTAGTCCTAATTTTTGAACCAATATGTAAAGTGCAGGCATAAAATAATTAAATAATGCATTTTAACAAGGATCCAAAGAGGTTTTTATTTTTGTTAACTCGGGGAAAGCTTGAAAGGTCAAGTACGCTTACTGGTGGAAGAGAACCGGAACTTAATTCAAAATGATGGGAACACAGCTAATACTCCAAATAATTTTTTCCCCAGCGCATTGAGCAGAAACTGAATTTGAACAGCTAACATAACTGAGACGCCAACAAACATTTAGCTTGAGGATTTTGTATTTTCAAGGGAGGATGTTTTATTTTAGTTTAAAAAGGTTAAAGCAAATAAGGCTTCAGGAACTCATAATATTTATCTAAAATTTTTAGTAGAATGTGTAGAGGAATTAGTGGATGATATCTTAAAAATTTCAATCTCTATTCTTTTAACTTGGGGATTGTGCCAGTGGATTGTAAGCTGTGTAACATAACACCACTCTTCAAGAAAAAGTGTCTGAAGCTAAGGCAAGAAATTATATCCCTGTAAGCCTAACTTCAGTGGTTTTTAAAATTTTTGAAATTCTGACAAAAACCCAGTTTATGAATTTTCTGGAGACAAATAGTGGTCTGTTGAATGGTTTGCAGTATCATTTTACGAAGAGTAGGTCCTGTAGAATATGACAAGATTATCATGGCTTTAGATAACAAAGTGTGTACATGTTTATAGTGACTTTCAAAAAGCATTCAATAACATATTTCTCTCTTAGCAAACAAGCTTATGTTCAAATTTGTAGAAAAATAGGTCCATTATTTGGTCAATAAGCCATTATTTGTACAATTGCCGCCTTCCTGATTCTCAAAAATAAAATGTACTTATTCATGTGCTTCTGTATATTGTTATTTTTTTACCTATAATATGCATTAATTATGTACACTTTGCTCCCCATCTCCCCCAAAAATTTATATATATATGATGGGCCTATAAAAAACTAATTTGGATTAAAAACTGGCTTCCATCATGATGGCCCGGAATTGAGCTATACCAGAAATATGCCATAAGTACTTTTGACATTTATCAGTGACCACTAATGAACATAACAGGAGTTTGAAAAGTCAACGCATAAAGACACTGTCTGTAATGCATAAAGCTTATATCTAAGGGTGCCTTCACTTCAAAGGCGACAAAGACAAAACCGCCCGTCTTTCCCCATATTCACTTATTACGAAAAGCTGCATGCTTACATACTTCCGAATTTTTTTAAATATATACTTTTTTTTTTGGTAGCTTTATGTAAAATCACAACATCATTCATAAATACGTACGACGATGCAGAGTAATAATTTTCATTACGGCCTCTCTTCGGTTATTCAAAATCAAAATAACAATCTGTGTGTGTTTCGTTTTGTTTCTTTTTCTTCAAAAAAAAGAACTTTATTCCAGTAATACATAGCTCTTACATCTGATTTAAATGCCGCAATTTCTACATAAGAATTTAACTTCCTTTTTGCAAACAAAAACTGACCGCATCGACCGCTAGTGTGTCTGAAAACTCTGGTCGTTTTCGAATCGACCAGAGAAATATCGTGACGTCATGTTCTCGACCGGAAGCTCGGAGTTTTCAGATGCACCTCTCTCATTCCAACGTCAACTGGTTCGAGTAGGATCATTCTGTAGGCATGTAAGCTGGGGGGTGGGAGGAGAATTGTTGCAGGTTTTAACTGCAGCAAATTCAGAAGAAAGGAAAACATTCCTGTTCGATTGCTTTGTTTAATGAAGGAAAAATGGCTATGCTGAGAAATGCAATATTTTTACTTTCGAGAGCTCAAACTTAAAATTTTGGGAGACACAGAAAAAGCCCGATATATCCGAATGAGCGATATAACGAGGGGCTACTGTATTTAAAGACGAGTTGTTGAAAAACATGCTTAAAAATTTTTCTGTACTTATGCAAAAAAAAAAAAACAAAAATATAGCAAACTAAATTTTTTTTTTCCTTTAGAATGATTCCTAAAAAAACATTACTATGCATAAAAAGTAAAAGAGTTTTATGAAGGTTCCAATTTCTTAAGAATGATATACAGTAACAACTCTTTAAAAGTAGATTTATTACGTTTAGAGCTGTTAGTTCTACAAGTAGACCCCACCAAAAAAAAAAAAAAATAAGTAATGGAGGGATTTTTAAAGAGTCTACACTATATACTACGCTGTAACGCACAGCCCTTTTCAACTAATACAGAAAAACAGACTCCAAATTATTTTCTATTTCTGTAAATTGTAGAATAAAAATATCAGGCTGAAAATAAATAAAGTCGTACTGGTAGAACCTGAAAGGTATGTGGCACATGGTAAATATCGAAGTAGACTCAAGTCAATTTTAGGCCCTTTTTAACCATTTAACTTTCCTTTTACAAGGTTGCAACTAATTATAATAAAACTTTCAACCACATCAACTTTCCCTACTTACCGTGTATTAGGAAAAGTCAATGCAATTGAATGTTGCACTCTAATTGGTAACAAATTATGCAAAATGGCAGCTTTGAAACAGTCAAAATTTGGTAAATCTAGTGTTCAACACTTTCTCCAATTATGTTTTGCAGAACTTTCAATCAACTAAACGTCTGTTGCAGAACACAGAATACACTTCGTTGTAGTGGGTTTTTTTTTTTTTTATTTAGAAACCGCATGTTTAAAGCTCAACACTTCCTTAAGCATAAATTTTAATTACAGAAATTTAATTAAGATTTACTTATTCGTGTCAACACCATGTAAACAAGATCATGTGGCTGAAAATGGCACTTCGAATCATCTGTGCTGAAACTTGACACTAATGGTGCATTCAATACCAAGGGCGAAGCAGACATTTTGAGTGTCTAGCATTATGGTTGTACAGTGAAACCTCATTTAAGGGGCCCCTCCGAAACAGGGACACCTCTAAGGGACACTTCCTCTGGACCCAGTACCTTTGAATAGGGACTGCAATGTATTTACCTCTGAATAAGGGACACTATTTAAGGGACATTCAGAGAAAAATTTCCAAAATTCAAGTTAAAGATAAGAGAAATTTACAGGAAATAATTTGAAAAAGAAAAAAAAAAATAACTTCCGAAAGTCCTAGTCCGACTCCTAGAAGCATGAACAAAGAAACAAGTTTATTTTAAAGTGCTTGCCAAAACCTATTTGTGCAGGATTTTCCCTCTTGTACTATGGAATACATGTGTGCTCAGCATTGACAGACAGTACCCGACTACCAACAAGTTTTTATGAAAGGATTGGAAAATGTACATGAAACTTAATGTATGCTGTATTGCGCGAATTTCTTACTTTAAAACAAACCGATCTCATAAATCACTTCAAATACATTTCCGTAAGCTACAAAACTTTGCAAATACGACATTTATGCTTAGATTTTAGTTTTTTAATGAAAAAATTTTAAACTTCAACAATTTCCACTTTTATTTTGTATGCATGAAACATTTCTAGTATTTAAGCTTGAATGGAAACACATGTTTATTATTAAAAAGTTGAACCAAGTTAATACACTATATGTGTACGCATCAACGTATGCACCTCCGAGGAAGGGACACCTATTTAAGGGACAAAATTTCCAGTCCTCTTAGTGTCCCTTATTGAGAGGTTTTACTGTACTAACATCGCGGAATTGCAGATAATACAATCAACAAATCATGCACATTTGAGGGAAAGTTCTTTTATGACGCAATAAAGAAATTGGCCAATCAGTCAATACAAGGGATTGGAAATTAAGTCATACAACCAATAACGCGTTGAAATGGTTCGTTCTTCTGCCTGTCTTGTTCTCGGCGTGAATGCAACATGACTATTTTACTCAAATTAACGGACACTACAAGTTTTGCAAGTCTGATAACTTTATTGGTATCTGCGAATAACGATAAAACAAATCAAATGACAGGCAACAGTAAAAAATATACCGAAATATAAAATTTGTTGCAGTTTTGGGATACAATAAACTGTTTCATATTAAAATATATTTTAGACTCCTAGAATTTGTGTCGATTAGAGAAACGACTTTACTGATGTAACACAAAAATTATCTAGAGTAGTTTTAAGAGAATATTGAAATTAACGAGAGAGAAACTCGAGCAAGTCTTGATCCAATTAAATTGTTATTGGAAAATAACTCTGAAGCGAAAGCCATATTTCAGAGTAGTAAACTTTAAAAATTAGAAACGCATAAAACATTAAACAAGAAAATGTCCATTTGGACTTCTATAAAGAAAGCGAATAAGCAAACATTGTCAAGTCAGAAATTTTAATAAAAGTGAAATCTAAACCAGAAACATTTTAAGTGTTAATCGAAGAGCAAACATTTCATAAATTAGATTACACATTTAAAAAATTCACTTATAGCAAAGTCAGTATGTATTAGTGTTAAAATTTAAAACTAAGCGTTAGTAGTATTAGTATAAAGATTGTATCTAAAATGTACATGCAATAACAGCACTGTCGAGTCTTTAATAACTGCAGTAAAAAATTTAGTCTGAATTTAATGTTTGTGTACCAGGAGAGTGCATTTGAATAAATATTTTTAAAGTATTAGATTTTTGCTGGTTCAGAAAAATGTTTAGAGACCAGAAATTGCATTCCATAGAGATCCAGTAGGCAGTAAATTTGAAAGACTCCTGTAGTTGCTCAGCAACTTTCAGTCCTCTGCAGTTCAATTAGAAACGCATCAAATTCGATCACTAAGAGATTCATTCTCGATAAACAAGTTAAACATTTTCATCTGGAATAGAAGTTGTAGAATATCTGGAGTAAAGTCCTCTGCGTTCGGCTCCTGGCGCTGCTCTGAAGTTTTTCATAGTCCAATCGCCAACTTTCTGGTCTCGAATACCTGTTCAATAAATAAAAATAAAGCAGTCAAGTTACGTCGTTGTACTTTTAACAGATATAAATCTTAAAGTGGCCTCTAATGCAGCGATTTTCAACCACTGTACCGCGGCGTTTTGTGTGGCCTAATTTTAGAAACTTACAAAGATTTTATGCTTTATTTAGTTACTAGTAAAGTTTTTAAATTAAAGTACACTGTAAAAGTAAAAATATACTTAACTGTAAAACAAGTCACCCGTTTTTAATCTTCGATAACTGTGACCTTTCACAATGCGAAATATTTGCCCCACGTGAAAAAAAATTTCAACTGTTCCCAGCATTCCTACCTCCACCTCTCAATCAAATAATGTATAGAGGAAGTGAAAAAGTATGAGAATAGTTTTATGATGTCTTAAACTTTAATTTCTCTTTTACTTTACTCTTTTCTTTTAACGAAAAAAGATCAAAACTTATATTTGATCATAAAAATGACAATGCTACTCTCATATCGTCTTCTAAATTTAATTGAAATTATCAAAAACAAACTAATTTCTCATTAAAAGTATGATTATTACTTTGTAATTAATCCGTTAATAAACGTGCTGTTTTTGTAATACATTTTTTTTCTGACATTCAAAATCCTTATCAAACTATTTTACACAATGTATTACAGGTATGTAAACAACTTACAAGCCTCTTTTTCTTTGTGTACCGCCAAATTTTGAAATCGTTAAAAGTGTGACGCGACAAAAAAAAAGTGGTCGAGAGTCATTGCTCTTGTAACGGTGCGAGAGTGGCCGCGAAGCGCCGGGAGTCGAACCAAGATCTTTTTGGTGGTAGCCGCATTCTTTACCGCTCTCCCAAAAGGCGCGCCCCCTGGGCAGGAGCAAAGAGGGCTATTTGAAGGACTGACTCGCACCGCTACATACTCCGCCCCCAGTGAACGAGTAGGGGAAGAGTGAACGATATTTTACCACAGATGGGTGCACCAGCGCGAGAGAAAGGCTGCTTGAGGTTGCTGCGTGAGTGAGGGAAGTTTGGGCCTTTTTGCTCGGATCCGTGGCTGGGCTCAAGTGCGAGCGCGTGCAGACTGCACGAATGCGTGCGAGCAAGTCATCTCGTGGCGCCATCTGTGGAGTGTTCGGGTCTCCATTGCTGCGTGCGTAAATGCCGGGTCACCAGATGTAACGGTGCGAGAGTGGCCGCGAAGCGCCGGGAGTCGAACCAAGATCTTTTTGGTGGTAGCCGCATTCTTTACCGCTCTCCCAAAAGGCGCGCCCCCTGGGCAGGAGCAAAGAGGGCTATTTGAAGGACTGACTCGCACCGCTACACTCTAATGTGTCAATATTATGGAGATATGAGGAAAACAAAACTGAAATTACCATATAGTGCCGATTACTACCCGACCCCGAACATAACCAGCAAACCCTTATCATTAGGGGTAAAATATTAAATTGTTTTTAAAAATTTCCGCATGGCTGATAAAATAGCAAGGCAAACAAATTTTGAGATTTAACGCTTTGATACTATCTTTTGCAACTTTTCTTGCACCTATGACCAGCGGTTGCCGAATTTTTAATTTTAAAAAATTCGGTTATCGCAAAGCGGAACTGCTTTGTAAATAGATTGTTAAAAAATACTTCAGAATGAAGACAAATTTTTAAACCTTTTATAGATTTTATAAATTAAAAAATGTATTTTCGTTGAATCTTTTCATTTGATTAAATCTGAATTATATATATTTTGGAATCTTGCTTTTTTTAACACTAATTTCATTTTTCAAAAATTATTTCAACTAAATATACCTCAAATCAGTAAGTTTTTACTACTTCGATGAAGTTAGACGTTTGTTTTGGCCTTTGGGAGTGAAATGAGCCGCTGCCGTCGACATCTAGCCATAAACTTACTAAACCTTGACCTGATGTGACTGCCAGGATTCATCGCTTATGTGAGATGATGGATAGATTATCAAGATAAGCAGCCATTTTTCTAAAAAAGTATGGGTCCTTAAGGTATAAATCTTTGGTAATTTTCTATGAACTCTAGGAGAAGTCTTCGTGTGCTGCTTATGCAATCTTCAGGTCACCCTAGATTTTTTTTAATTGATTTTAACAACGCGATCTTCCTTGTCACCCACGTTTTAATGCAGGGTGGGTCCACAAATAAAGAGATTTAAAAGTCTTGTAACGACATTACATTGAGATTCTAATACAAGCAATGGCTTTAAATTTGATATTTTCTGAACCGTATAATGCTGTAAAACTTACCTGCTATAGCTGTGAGCATCTTACGTCTAGCTCCATAACTTATATTTAATTGCTGAAGGTCAATATCTGTCAGAGTTAGAAACGTTATCAAGTCGATCTGAAAAAGAAATAGAAATATATTGCACAAGCTTCTATACCTGACCTTAGAGGAAACGGCAAAAAGACTTTCCGTATTTGGTAACGGCGCTGTGCGAGATGTGGTGGAGATACATTGAGTTGTGGAGTGCAATGCCGCGTTTACACGATGCCAGTTGAAGAGACAATTGTCTGGACACAGCTTATTGGCTATGTGTGAACAACTCAGGCCAATTGGCGAGCCAACTGCAGCAAAGGTTGGCCTGAAATTCAGATGTCTCGAGTAGTACACAGAAGGCAATAAACTGGGCCCAGTGACGCCCCCACCACTCTGAATCAGTTGTCGAGCCAGTTGGCGCCGTGTGAACGTTGCAGCCAGTTGATTTGCTTTGTGTTGTGCCAATTCACTCGTGTCAGTCAAGTCTGCTATGAGCACTGAGCCTTGTCATCAACTACCATGACAACTGTCACAGTGTGAACAGATTCTCTTCCAACTGGCCTGACCATGACATTCTCCCAACTGTGCAGAGACAATCGGCCCCAAAATTTGTCTCTTCAATTCAACTGGCATCGTGTAAACGCGGCTTAAGAGCCATTTGCAATGGCATGACCAAGTCACCATCGCGTTTGTTGCCACAGTGATGCTACAGTCTATCGTCGACCGAAGCGATCTGTCTGGCAGAGTGCCGAGAATACATTTATGTTCGAGGGACTGCATGTGTATGGAATGTGCCCTTTTTGTGCTCTTTCTAATTCGTTTAGAATAGTACTTGATTCCGAACTGACGCTATGTGCCAGTTTATAAATTTAGTTGCTTTCAGTAAACAGTGGAGCAAACATTCTGATTAGCATATTAAATGAATGCACCTGACACAACAGACTTCCCTAAAACTCAATAGGATTAGTCCTTTTCTGCCGTGCGCAGAAGCGTCCAAATGTCAAAAGTCCGTGGACGATCTGTACTCTTATTCTGCTTTCGGTTCGAACAAGATAATCCTGTTCAGTGTTTTTTTTTTTTTTTTGGGGGGGGGGGGGGAAACCCCTTTAAAAACTTTAGTGTTTCGGCCCACAACCCTGCAGCATTTAAGGAGAAATCACGCTGGCTGCCATCCCTCCGGAAATGGCACATTAGACACCGAAAAAGGCTTTTTACAACGGAACACTCCTTTCACCTGACACAATCGGAAATCAAGTATTATAAAATAGCATCGTATTTGGCTCAGATTTAGTTTTTTCTGTAACTTTGAACTACCTTTTGAAATACGGGAGGTATTTTTGCCAAATCTTGAATTTGTAGAACAAACTATTTTTTTTACCGACGCAGGCAACAAAATTCAGCGAGCTTGCTGTGAATGTTACATTTTAATGAACGGTTTGAAAAGGGTATGTGTTGACCGCGTTGCATAGCGTTTTAATTAAGTCTTCACTACTTCAGCCAAGCTTATCAAAAACCAAGTTGAATACTAGCAAATCAAGTGTTAGTGCTTAGTACTCTATATTTATGTTTGAGCTATATCCCAAGAACATTAAGCAGTTTCAATACTTCAGTGAAATTTATTAAGTTCCAAGTGCATCAGAATACTATTGAGCTGTAAATTTTTAAAACATCAATCTTATGCTCAGGAAAATCACCTCAAAATTTTAGATGTTTAAAAAAGTCACTGCATTTATTGGTATTAGTTTGCTTACAAAAAAAATTTAATGTTACTGATTAATTAAGATTCTGAATTAATTGCTAATCTTTTGCTCATGACCCGTCAGTTCCTCATTCAAATTCTTAATCTCACATTCGTGTGTTGTATGTCTTCAACACAAATCGCGCTTTACGTCAGCTCAGTGTTTGAATTATCCATTGTTCTAATCTAGACAGTCTTCATAAGGGTCACCTAGACTTCCTCAATTAACAGATTATCGCAATTTGCCTATTTTATAGATTCCTTGGCGAACAACTGCAGGGGAAAAATTTTGTATTGTTACAAGACATAAGACTGCAGACAAAGGAATTCAATGGGGTCCGTCTTTTGAGGTTTCTTTCCTCGTCGAAAGAGGGTTTTACAATAGCTCTTCCATTGGTCATTCGTCTTAGTTTGGCCATGGATGAGTTTGGACTGACCCCATATTGGGCGAAGTGACTTTTAAGGTAATTTTAATTTAATGTTTTACTTCAAGATTAATACAACACTTAACACAATTGGTTACGCAGTGATTGAAAACATCAAGTACTTGCCTCGTTATGAAGAAACACCTCGTAATACTTCTGAAGGTCCAAAAAGTTGAACAGCTGTTCCAGATTCTTGATAGAATTGTAGTTTACTGTCTGCTGCTGAGGTACATTTTCCCAAAAATTACTCAAACTAAACGGCGATTGAACTGGAAAACAATTTTTAACATTTCAAAATAATTAGCGTTACGTCAGGAATATTATTATATAGTATATTCAATGGTTATCGTTAATGAGAAATCTGCTAATAATGTTAGTGCATGAAGATTAACACTAAACTTACCGTACCGGTCAAATTTATCGTTCAAATTTTCTATTAGAAATACACACTTTAAACGTTGTAATACTGTTATCGAACTATGACAGTTCTTAGAATATGCATATAATATTTTTTTCATTGTACTTCGTTATATTTTCTCTTTTCCAAGAATTTATCACGTGTCCTACCTACCGGGTCAGTCAATATGACCGACCGTCCATATGAGACAATACTTTACAGTTACAATGCTCGCTCGAACAGTAAAACTTCGAAGAGTGAAACCGCACATACTCGAGCCATGACTAGCAAAAACTAGCGTTTACGCGGACTTAAACATTCGAAGAGCAAAACACCAGGGCCGAACAGTTTCACTCTTCGAGCGAGCAATGTACCTCAGATAATAATTTAACTTTGTGCAAGTAAACAGTAATAGAAATATAATTTCACGTTAAATTAAAGCACAAATGAGCATTAAAACGTAGATATATGTTTCGGGATTGCTTGGAAGCTCCCTGTCGCATTGAAAAAGGGATTCCAAGCAATCCCGAAACATATGTCGGCGTTTTAATGCTCATTTGTGCTTTAAATTAACGTGAAATTATATTTCTATTAATGTACCTCAGAGTTTGTTCGATTGAATAGAGCAGACAATAACAGTATTGAGTAGTCTCAAGTAGGGCACTCGAGTTTCTTTGGACGAAATTTTATGAAAATTTCTCCTTTTATATACATTTAGAAATAAATCAACCATTTATCTGCATTAGATACTAAAATCTATAGCTTTTTTTAATTACCTTTCAATCTGACCGAGCGCGGTACGAATAGGTATGCAAGAACTGTCGG
Source organism: Octonoba sinensis (assembly GCA_038502835.1). Lineage (NCBI taxonomy): Eukaryota > Metazoa > Arthropoda > Arachnida > Araneae > Uloboridae > Octonoba > Octonoba sinensis. Next base: position 80,864,159 of record CM076605.1, on the reverse strand, counting down.
TAGGTTTAGTGTTAAATTATCTTTTTGACTCATCAAAATGAGGCGATATTGAATGCATTAGTGTTCCCTCGCCACTTCGTGCTACATGTTTCGCGGGGTTTTTCAAAATATTTATCAAAAATTAAAAATGAAAAAATACAACCATGTCGGCAGCCACATTGTAGAAAGGAGCGTTGTTTCATGTTGATGCGCGAGAGAGAAGGATCTCTGCATGTCAAAAAAAGAGATGAGTTGACGCAGAGTCAGGGTTTCCGCTACGATTGCATTTTTCGCAAAATGCGAAAAGACCCTCCCCAAATGCGAAAATGATACAAGGCATTTTCGCTTTTTTGCTGAACGAGAAAAAGAAAAAACTACGAAGGCCTAATTTCCACGTGCAAGCAAGGAAACACATGCGTTCTTTTCTTTGCGCAATCTTTTTGCATCCTTTACGGGAATCTTAATTTTTTTCATTTTAATTATTTTTTAGGTTTAATTAAGAAGTAAACAAATAAAATTTCTTATTTTTAACGAAATCTTTCCGTATATACTTTCATGCAAGTAGATTTGCATGTAAGTCGAATCCCCAAGTTTCAGACAAATAAACCGAAACCCTCGTGTAAGTCGACATGCCTACTTTCAGACAAAATCGGGAACGTTGATACAGCTGATTTTTAGACATAAATGATTTAAAAAGAAGGACATGAAATGTAATTATAATCGGAAATTGTAGTTTTATTTTTACGATCGCGATTTTTGTACAGGGTTCGTTTTTGCAATTATGTTATATTTGCTGATTTTTGCTTTTATTCTGAATTAAAAAAAACAAGAGTTTCTGAGCTTTAATTTCTTACAGTATAGTTTGATTTATTTTTTTTAAAATAAGCTCTTAATTTCCACTCTATCAATTACGCAAAAATTCGCGAATCCGAATTTTGGCGTTTTCTGCACTTTCCCATAGGAGACGAAGGAAGCAAAAGACTTCAAGCAGGATTAAAACGAAAAATTATGCAAGATATTGCAGCAACAAAAGCGTAATTGATGCAGGATATAATAAACTGAAGTATGCAAAACGGGTGAATTAATGTGATGAAACATTTAAATTATTTTAAAAACGTTTGTTTATTATTCTGGTGATCATTTAGATCTTTTATTTTATCGTAGTTAGTATTGAAAAATTTTTATTTCTTTTAATAATCGACATATTTTATTAAAATAGCTACGATAACCTTAATAAACTGTACTATTTAAAATATAAATGATAGACTAAGGGATTTAGATAAAATTAAAATTTTTACTGTATTTTTGCCTAGGAATATGCCTCAGGATTCTGTGAAATGGATGCAGTATGGTCGGAAGGGAGTAAACTCCAAGTATAATATCTTGTCTCAAAATGCTGCTCTAAATTTTTTCTGAATCAGACATGTTTTTTGAATGGGGATTGTTCAGACATATGTTGCAGCAAAGATTTAAAAACCTGACCTTCAATGAATTGCTTGCATTTTTGCATTCAAATATGTCTGAAGAATTCCCTGTAATGCTCTTATTAATAGAATACCATGCAACTATTCCCATGCACACTGTTGATTGTGAAAGAGGGTCCAGCTGCCTCAATTTAATTAAAAATTGAGTTAGAAACAGATTATTTATTAATAATATCAGTAATTTGATGGTGATGAATATTAAAGGCATTTAAAGTTATTTCAACTTTCGTGAAGCTTTCGTAAAATGGGCTAATATGAAAGAAAGAATTTTGAATTGTAAGCCTAAATCATTTGAAAAATAAGCAAGTTTTAATTGTTATCTCTGTATATATTTGCTAAGTTTTTCCTTGTATGGTTTTTCTTATATTAGTGGGTAATAAACAGAGTGATATAAATTATTTATGTATAAAAATTATCCTCTGAAAAATGAATCAGCTGAATTTTTAAATTACTACACAGTTTAAGAATGTGATCATAATCGGCATTATGTCTCCCCAATCAATGCACCATTAAGGGGAGGGAGTACTTGTACCATTTGGAAAATCAAACATGTTCTCTTTCAATTATTTTTCAAATATCCCCATCATTTTTCTTAAGTGTTATGTATTCATATCCTTAAAAAGGTCATATAGCAAAACTTCAAAACCTGAAACACAATAAAGCATCTAGGAAAATGCGTGGATCTATTTATCACATTTTAGCGTTTTGCTAAAGCATTTTGGCTCATTTTATCTTTTTGCTAAGGAACTTTTGAACTCTGCTTAAACCCTGCTCAGAGTACATACCACGGGCTCTCAAAAGCTCCCACCAACACAAGACTCTTCGCCTCTCTCAGAAAGCAATGTTGATTAATGTTTATTACAGTACTATAACGCTTTGTAATTAAATTTATTAATTAGCACCGACACGTTTAAGTAAATACGTATACTGTTGTATTTTTTGTCTTAAATGTCTGAAGTATAAATACTGTTTACATATTTAAAACATTCGTGTACCCCCATACACGAAAATGCTTAGGGACAAATCCTACTTCGCGGGTTTTCAGTCTTCGCGGAAGGTTCTGGTCCCCATTAACCGACGACGACGAAAAACGAGGGATCACTGTATACTATTCTTGTATGATTTCTTGAAGACCTGTACTTAAAGCAGTAACTTGCAGGCATTTGCGAGTGCAAGGGAGTACCAGGGGTACCGCCTTTAGCTCAAAAGCTATCATTTAAACGAAACTGGCAATATTTTCGCGTTTTATAATCACTAGTTCTGCCTTCCGATGGCTTGAAAATGGTCTTTTAAATTATTCTTCAAGACTTTTCGTGTAGTTGTACCGGGAATGGAATTTTCTGGAGGTAATCTAAACGGCTAGGCCCCTTGTTACAGAAGTAATCTTAATGTCAAAGCTCTGCGCACGCAATGCTTGCAGACATGTAGCATTTCCAAGCAACAGTGGAACACGAATCTATATACCTAGGATAAACGAGAAATACTTGCTCTTTTACGACCTGCGAATGAATAAAGCCCACACTAGTTAGCTTCTAGAAAAGTAGAACCAGCAATTTTAATTAAAGCTTCGCGTTTAAGATATGATTTACTTCATGAACTTTAAATTAATTTGTGTATTGCCCAGAAGTTTCTCAGTAACAAATATTCCAACGACAAAATTACCTTGTTCTAAGGGAACATCTCCTTTGTCAACTACGTCCGTGTTCCAAGCTTTAGTAGTTGATGTTCCAACACCTAGAACTTCGTCGTTCATCTAAAAACAAAAATTAAAGACTGGTTAATGAACTATAAATGGTAAAACACATGAAAAATATAAGCTACATTTGCACATGTTCAATTAATTTTACTGTACAGTAAAGTGAGCAATCTTTCCCGATTTCTGGGGATATATTACAAAATATTCCTCTCTTGCTCCGAGAAACATTTTTCTTTCCTACTGACAATATTTTAAATTTTATCCTTATTATATTTTACCTCTATTACCAGACTCCCCTCTCTGGTGTCTTGTTTCTTGCAATATTCAAGTCTCAAGTTAAAATATTGACAGAAATCTCGAAATACATTAGTGTATTATCATTAATCGTTACTCTGATATTCAATGCACTTTGATTTATACTAATCGAGTAGACGAATGGTCAACTCCGGTTGACCATTCCTTCTCTTAGAGGTAGGCAGTGACTTCCAATATGAGGCATAGGTGGGGAATGACAAGTTAGAAGACATGCGAGTGAGCACGGGCACTCCCCAGCAGGGGTACTGTGTACGCCTATGACCTCATAAAAATAAACGCGAATGAAACAAATTCGCGTTTTACTAAATTCACTTGTACCTCACATGCCTCAAGAACGATTCTGTTCGCAAATGTCAATTTTTCGCAATGAGGCCCCACAAAGTTTTTTTGGGAACACCATCTTTTGACCCTAATCTGAATCTATAGGTCCATCCCTCCCAGCCACAGTGGTACCCCTAATTCCAAATTTGCTCATGCTTTGGGTTAGAAGAAAAGAAACCAACTTTATTACCTCAAGGTATTCCGAAATGGATCCAGTGTTCTGAGATTGCCGTTGTGCTGCCCTGGCTGCGAAATCTGGCATTGATTTTGAAAATCCATATCCAGACCACATATGCGTGGGAGTTCGTACGCCGTCACCAACTGGCTGTTGCATGGCTGAAAGAAAGAGTTCAAAATTAAAGAAATGGACATTTTAAAATTTTATTTACCTGTAGATTTTTTAATGGATTATAAAATATATACTTTTAATTTCGAAGATAAAACTTCAATATCGCTACAGAAGCGATAATTGTTAATGTCATTTACCGAAAACAAAAGTTCTGTGCCTCAGAAGCAGAAGGCGGCGAGTCCAAATAGGTAATTTTTCCTTAGAGCTGAATAAAGGTTAAAGTTTTCGAATCTCTCTTTCAGAGTAGTCTCGTAAATGGTGAAATAGGCATCAATTTTAATAAAATTTGTACGGATAGAAACTTTAATTCTTTATTTTAGAACATTGTTTTGAATTGATTCAAGAAACGCTAGACTATGGGCATAGCATACTTTTCTCCAGTCCCCTACCTGTTAGCCGAGGCCTTAGGATTGCTTACGCACGGGGAGAGGTAGTGGGGTCTACGGATTTTACATGCACATATCCCCAAGTATACATGGTGGTCTTCAGTGGGTATCGAACGCACGACCTTTCAGGTGGTAGTCCGACGTGCTAACCACTAGGCTACCACGGCCTTGGGCATAACATACTGCATTATACTTTTTAAAAACCCTATTTGCCATGTGTTTAAAGACTTTCTTCTGCATCTAGAGCTTGTTTTCTTGATTCCAACGGTATAAATATCGCAAAATTTATAATTTTAGAGTTACTACCTTCTGCTTCTGAGGTACAGAGTTGTTTTCGTATAATGTTCTCCGATTATTAGAAATGTGTAAAAAGTATCGGGTACGGTTTTTTCCCCTCGTTATTGTTCGTCGCAGCGCGTTTGCACTGCATATAGTCGGGGGGGGGGGGGGGGGGGTGAAGACTCGGCGGTGATCTTCAAGACGTGCCAATCACCAGCGACCTTTCGTTTAGGCTAGATAGTATTTTTAGTGGACTACTGTCGATTATACTCGTATCGGGACTTTTAAAGCTCAAAATTAAGCGAGCGATTTACCAGCGCATTTTGTCCTAAAATTGCTAGAAATATTTTAAATTAGGTCAACAGAGTAAAGTCACTCATAGTCATCAATTGGACAATGCATTAAGACTGAATAGAGTCTGAAGTATCTGCATTGAAGATACTTCGGACTTTTAATGGTAGACCACTTGTCCAAGAACGGCATCACAGCAAACTCCAAACTTCAGTACAGTCCGGGCTTAGCTCCAACGGACTTTCCCTGCATCCAAGTCTGAAAACAGACATCAAAGGACGATACCATAGAATCCGTTATGGCGTCAAACAGGCTTATACGCGATCTGAAGAACATTCTCTGATCCGACTATCTGTGAGCTTTCAAAGTGTGCAGAAGCTCAAGGATGCATAGAATTTAAGAATTTGTTTTTTAGAGATCCTCAACTAAGTTTATTTGCTTTTACCTATACTTTTTATACAACCTGTACTGATAAATCAAGTAATACAGTAAAAGCACCTATTATTGACACTTCACCAATTGTGAAATGCAACTTAAATTTGATAAAATGAACGTTTGGGGTAACCTAGAGTAAATCTGTGCTACTTCGAAGCTCCACGAGTAAGCTTTGAAATCGCAGCAAATTTGAAATTCAGAGTCTCTCTTTTATTATATTTATGATACAAGAGTCGATAATAGGTACGGTCTAATATCAGATATTAATTAGAACCGATATTCAAGCCATGCACCATTAAACTGCATAAACTCATTTATTAGGTTTAGAAGGACTAACAAAATAGGTCGCACAAAAGCATTCGTGATTTTTCTGCAGTTTGACATTCAAGTTGCGAAAGTTTCTTGGTCACGAGTGAATTAGTTATTTGTGTGGTAATCTTAGTGGTGGATAAAACACCAACTGCAGCAACTAAGAAAAGTTAGATTAACTTTCTGCGCAGGTTATTACTTTCTAGCAAAATTTCTTTGCTCCACTGCTCCATGCTCCGCTTTCTCACTAATGCAGTCGACCTCGTCCAGAACTTCGCCAGTTTTAGCAACGCATTGGTTACACTAACGTAAGTTGCTGAGCCTAGCAAAACTCGATGGGGAAAATAAGGTATATCCTCGACTGTCACAGAAATCACTCTCCATTTTTAACATTTTTACAGCGACTTCATTTTGGATTTTATCGCTTTTGAAGTAGAATTGTCACCCTCGTCTCACACTAGCAGTTGTGACTTAGAACATGAACGGACTTATCCTTATTTGTATTGTCTCTTTTCCGTTTAGTAAATTTAATGGTTCAACACGTTACGGACGATAGAACCAATGATCTATTAACCGATGGTTATTAGCATGCCGTCGTGTTGACAACTGCTGAATTATCGAAATTTTATTCAGTCCTGTAAAGTTTATTTCATCTAGGAGAGCTTTATTTGTTCATCGAGCTATGACGTCATTTACATCAGATAAATAATCCATGTTAGTTTGATACCCAAGCAACAGTTCATCAGGATTTAGAAAAGGTATTTTGTTGCGGTCGAAATAAGTGGGGATCCACAACTAACGAACATGAGTTGAATGTCCACTTAGTGCTCTCGCTCGCAAGAGATTTAAATTTGCGACAAATTTCAAAAACGCGCGCATGAGGTGCAGCACCAGGACAGAATTAGTCTCCTGGAGGAGCACTAATTCTGCTTCAAAAAAGCAGAACTGGTAATCGTAAACAGTAAAATAAAACCCTATCAAAGTATGAAATTAACACTAAACCTAACGACAGGTCTTTTATACCTATTCCTACCACGCTCGGTCAAATTGACCGGTAATTAAAAAGTTTAATTATTGAATTAAAAACTAAGAAATTAAATTTTTCTTGGAAAAGAAAAAATAACTAGAAGTCCAGAGTGAAAAAATATTATATGCACATTCTAAGAATTGTCATAGTTCGCTAACTGTATTATAACGCTTAACCCTTAATGGTCGGATAATTTTCAAGAGAACAACAAAAGCCCCTATTCTTTTCAAGAGAAGGATTTTTTAAAATGCTTAATCTCTAATTATACTATAAAAAGTTCGATTCTATCATATTGTACTGAAGCGAAGAAAAAATAAATTTTTGGGATTAAGCAGTGGATTTTTTTTAATGTTTTGGTGTGCTACATTTGAACACTTCAGCCCGTGATTTTGACGGGAACGAGAGGGAAGGAGTTAAAGTGTGTAATTCTTATAGAAGTTTGAAAACTGAACTTTAACACTAAACCTACCAAATACCGGTAAACAGACATTTCTGGATTACAAATAATCATTAGCTTCATCGTGACTATTGAGTGCTCGAGAATTAAAATTTATCATGTGAAATCTTACCTTTATTTGCGGTTATCTTTTTGTTGCCATAGTCTGCCAACAGCTGATGAACGTTTGAATTAAAGGACTGCTCGTTATTTCTGGACGACTTTCGGAAAACATTTGAAGTTTTGAAATCTAATCGTTCCGGCGTATCGTTTGAAGAAGTCGAGGAACCAGACGACTCAGGATGGCTACTCAGTTCGCTTCTGGTCTCATAACCATTGTTCATGAATCTGAAAAGGGGAAGTTATTGTCTTTTGGAACACTTTAAGGGGAACAAAACCCACAGACATATTAAATTCAAAACTTTGTTCATGGCGATCTCTAAACATTTCCAGTACAGCTTACATTTCTTTTGTGCTAATTTCATTTAATTCAATCTGTTAAAATTCAGAAGAATGTTTTTTAGTGAAGTGTTAAAAATCGTTAAGTAAAAATTGATTTATGCTTAGGGAGCATTACGCCTGCGAGTTTAGATAAAATTTAAGCATGAACCGTTGCAAAACATGGTTCGAAATTTCTTTGTACTAAAAAAAAAAAAAAACAGATAATATAGTGAACCAAAAATGTTCTCTAAACGATTTCTGAATGAAAATAATAAAGTTTCATGTATGCTTAAACTGAGAAAAAAAAATTACAAAAACCTACAATCTCAACATTTCGTAGCTCTATTTTTTAAAAAGATTAATGTATAGGGAACGAACTTTTTAAAAAGTAGAACTAGCAAAAGGTGTTTCTTTTTTGCACAAAAGAGTTCGAAAGAACACAATGAAATAGTGTTCTAAATGGTTCCTAAAATATAAATAACGCTCTTTAAGTTTTTTTTTTGGCATTTCAAAAGAATGATAAGTCATTAACCCTTTACCGGTCGGATAATTTTCAGGAGAACAGAAGCGCCTATTCTTTTCAAGAAAAATATTTTTGAAAAATGTTTAATCTCTAATTATACAAGAAATAGTTAGACACTATCATCTAGTAAGTAAGAGAAGAAAAAATAAATTTCGGGATTGAGTGGATTTTTTTTTTTTTTTTAATGTTTTGGTGCACCACTTTTGAACACTCCAGCCCGTGATTTTGACGGGAGCGAGAGAGAAGGGGTTAAGCACGAAAGAATGGAGGCAGTACTCATCTTATTTAACTCTTTGAGGACAGTTTAGATTTTTGCTACCTGTCAAAATAAGGTTTTGAATTTTTCAGTAAAAAGTTTTCAATCGCATATTATATGGCGCATAGCGCAATCTGTTTTAATTTGACATTTACCAAGTCTATTTCGTCTTGGTCCCTCTCAAAATAAGTTCATTTTGAACCTTAAAGCCGCCTGTTGTCATTGGGTAACATACCCACATTCGGGTCGGCCGTAATGGTGGGGGACCTCCTCGTGGTGCGGCCTGGGCACCGAGACAGTAAAACAGGTAGGCAATGCTCGCCAGTGTGGTCACTACGGCCGGTTCTGGTTCAGTGTCTGAAAGTTTTTGGAAGGAACATGGATTGCGCCGATTCTATAGCTGATGGTTGCGCTGAAGCCTTGATGCTATCGAATGTGGTGCGCAGTTAGCTTTGGGTACCCATATTCGTCTTCTAACATACCATAAAAATTCAATTGTAGCTTTAATGCTCGTTTTCTTCAATACAGCTAACAAACTGAAGAGGATAAATTTTTACTACTAAATAGCAGCACTCGTTTTGATAGCAAATAGAAAAATATTTCTTCACTATTTGCTGCACGTACTTTACTTATTGTAACTTTATTGTACACCAGAAAATGTCTTGCTACCCTGTTCTTCAATATGTGACGTGGTCAATTTTCACTATCTCAATATCTCACACTTGAGTTTAACGTATTTGATGGTTTTGCCAGCTGAAATCCGAAATTGCAAAGGAGTTAATTTAAATCACTTAACTTATGATTTAAGCATTGTCTCCGTGATTTAAACGAAAAATCAAGAGCAAAACTCACTCATATATTTTTAAAATAAAATGTTTAAGGATTAATATGGAAAGAATATCAAACCTGACTTAACTTGTATTAAAAAATTTTATGTAATCTTTGTATTTTTAACACCGATATAGATTTTATTAAATCAATAGTATTCAGACAATAGGGAGAGAACTTTATGGAATTGTGAAAAATTATCTTCGGGTCAGAAAGTGAAGGAAAAATTAAAGGAATTTTGTGAAGAGTAAATAAATCATTCACAAGCTTTTGCTATTTTTTAACTTAAAATTAAGTTATGTCTTCGTATGCGTGTATAAGCAAGCACCAAACATACGTATTACAATACGTATTTTCGCCTTCAAAAATAGGCTGCGGTTGAGGAAGGACATGTTTTTTGTCTTTGGAGCCTTTGGTGTGAAGGCCCTAAGAGTAGCAGTTGCGAAAGCCAGAGTACACTATAACAGCAGAGTCAAATACTCACTTGTTAATGTGTGCTGGGATAAATATTCCAGAATCTCCTTCATCCGCTGGGGTTTGTCTATCTCTCTGTACGTAGTTTTGCATACTAGATCCCGTTGGAAACGCGTAACTCGTATCTGGCCGATTAATCCATCTCTCTACGTCTTCTGAAATGAAACCAAATGGTGTGCAATAGCTCTTTTTCTATACTCTGTTTAAGTTGTATCAAGAACAGCAATACTGTCTGCAACATTTTATTTAAATAGGGCTTTCAGTTAATTCATTGATCGAAAACACTTAATTTTTTTGTTTTCAGATTGAAATTTGTTGATTTTAAGATTATAAAGCAGAACGTACGAAACGTCATTAAAAGCTGCGAGTAGGGGGTTTTTAAGATTGAGAAAGTGTTAGGGGGAAAAAATGTTTAATATATGTGATTATTTAAAATTGAAATGAAGTTGCGACTAATTATGTCGTAAACAGTCATTAACTTATTGTACATTTCTTAACCATTGGTTGACAAGCGTTATGTCGATTCTTCGGGACAAATTTGAAAGAGCAAACCAGGGCCGTCGTGAGCGGATGTCAAGCATGGCCGATTCAAGGGGCCCGTCTCGGCATCTCACTGGTGTAGATGGTAAAATGTCTATGGTCTATTGTAGTGGAATGAGCTACTCCGAGGCATCAACATATTAACTAAACATTTATAGCTTCTGGATTCAAGAAACTTATGTGAAGGTGTCTTATTATGCAAAGCTATGCAAAGATATCTTTGCATAATATTAATACATCTTTGCATAGCTTTGCATAATATTAATACGTCTTAATATTATGCAAAGCTTTGCAAAGATGGCTGCCTAACGCATTTCTGAGCGTGCACGCAGCACTTTTGAGTTAGTTTCAGAATTGTGGATGCATTTCTAATATTGAAGTATTTTTTTATTCCTTTAGAAACTAAACATAGGAATCTATCTTAAAAAGACGAGTTCACGTTTTGGACACTTCAAAAACTTGGGTCTAATTTGAAGCAAGATATGAGCTACTTTATGTGCAACGCAGGCAACTGATTGAATGCATTGGTACTGACCTAACTTTTTAGAGCCTTTTATTTTCTCACAATATTGCACTGTTTAAAACCCTTTTACTCAGAATTTGATAGTCCAGTTCTATAAATTTCGTTCAAATTTTGGAATTCTAGCCCAAACCTCTCTCTTTGGAAGTTTACTGGAGAAATGAGAAGAATGCAAGGCCAAGGTAGACACTTGACGTAAGCGATAGGATAAAATATTCAAAATGAGAAGAGGTTACTTGATTCCAATTTATGATTATATCTGTTGAATAAATTGCAAGTTCTGAGAAAGTTTAAAACTTACTTTTCACCGGATAATTGAGTTGTCCAGGATTATGCACAACTTGACGTTGATAAACTGGATTCGGCAGTGTTGGAGGCATTTCTGTTGACTTCGCAGCAGGAGAGGTCAAAGATAGGTTATTCAGGAGGCCAACAATCTGAGGATTCTGCTGTATGATATTAGTAAGAAGGCTTAAAGATTCCGCAGTAGTCAGGTTCGCAGTAACTGTTGGAAAAGGTAAATGAGGGACAAGATTTAACTTGTGAACCATGATTAATTGGAAGAATACAATGCAATAAAAAGAAAATCTAAAATTAAACTTAAATCCTAAACTTTAGATATGCAAACTGAAATTTGCAAGACCTATTCAGGGAAGTGTTTAGCAGCAGTAGAAAACAGATTTAATCAGAAATTAAGACGAATATGACTTGAAATGTCTTCAAAGCTTCTCAAAACCGCATCCCAGAGTTCTGTATTTCATAATCTAGAATGATTGAAAAGCACCACTATAGGTAAGTTTTCTAGGATTTAGAAGTTCTAGAATCCCTCGCCTCTATTCATATTTCGATATACGGAACATGTTTAGTGCCACGTGAACTTGAAGAAAATTCCAGTCGGGATACGCTCTTTAGTGTCAGGTACCGGTGACTAAACTAGCACTGAATGTGTGAAGATAAGAAGAATGCTTTAATGAAAGCAACGAGTTGGAATTAAATAAAATTTCAACTTGATAGTCTTAATTACACACACGCAAGGATCGTTTATGTAATAAAGAAAACCCATTTAATTTTTTTCCCTATCAAACGCATTATGTTTAACATAATTTATTATGCACATAATTATTTAACTATTCTGTGCATAAATTATGTTAAACCATTCTGCGCATAATATGGTATTACTGACGCTCTCGAAAGCATTTCATAGCTAGTTATTTCATTTTGATTTTTAAATCATCTAAAGCATAGTTTTATTATTAACAAACTTTAAAGTTAAATGCAAAATTAGCAGAGTTTTACACCTTATTACATAGATATACGCATTTATGACAATACCGTCATTTACTCCAGTAAATATGACGTCATGACGATAAAATTGATTTCAGCCATCCCAGCCCTGAACAAAATTATGGACTTTCCAGTCATAAAACTAGGCTCTTAAAAATGTAAAACTAAATATACAAGATTAAATTATTAATGAGGTACCTTGTCTCTGGGTTTGTTCTCGAGAATCGATCTTAACCGGCCGAATTCTGCCATACGATTTAAAAGTGGGCATGCTGAGGCTATTCTTCGAAGGAGAGTCAACATTCCAATCGTCTTCTTCTAACCCTAAGATATCCTTACGTACTTGGAAGAGAATCTCACTGTCTTTTTCAGCCCCACGCACTATGACAGACTGAAATAGAGAAACAAAATAGTTTATTTTCATCTACTTTTGAAAGCCGAGCACAAGTGCAAATATCTACTCTAGTGCAACGGTTGCGAAATTGTCGTTAAAAGAGAGACTTCACCAGGGAAGTGCTTGCTAGCTGAGCGTCAATGGGTTGTTAGCTGTTGAAATTTGGACCATTGTTTTTGAAAATCATTTCTCGCATTTCAAGTTATGCACATGGAGGAAGTAAATCTGGAGTGCGCAAGGATTACTTTCAGGCTGTCAACGAGTAAGCGCTTTTGGCCACTATTTTTTCTCTATAGCGAGCGGAATCCTCGAAGCAGAAGGGTGTAACTTTCAACCAGAACCTAATGGTTTTTCATCGCTGCAACTGAAACTATGAGGAAAGAAAACAATTTGTTTTACTGCAGCGCACTTTAATGCTCCGAAAGATTTTTAAAGGGAGGACCAGGAGCCTTAAAGCTTTTATAAGTAAGGACATTTAAATTTCGATAAGGAATCAAGAGTGTATTAAACTTCGCTATCTGAAAAACAACACTTATATGCCGATGACATAATTTACATGACAGGATTTATCACGAAACTTTAATCCATTCTTCGCATCGCCATGGTTGCATTTCAGCTTCAAAACGGAATGAACAAATTAGCTCTTTAACTAAACATAAAAGCAGAGGTAAATTATTCCTGGAAAAATCTTCGTATCTGCAGGAAATCAGAAGAAATCATTCCAGTGGCGCAACCAGAGGTGGGTCGAGTGTTCATAATTATAGTTCATGGTTGAACCACATGCATGGTGAATCTAGTTAACTCCACTATGATGATTAAGCTTAGTGCCAAATGGTGGCTGCAGCCAATGGGTACCATTTCTTGATGACAGGTTGAACCACAATTTTTAGGTGTGAATTCCCCGATTGAGCCAAGAGATTCTGAACATTAAACAGCTGTTCATCGTGGGAGCTGCTTATGAATTTTAATTTTTTTTGCACTGAAAAATGGGTTCCTTGTACACGAAAGCACGTTTACGCTGTAGACAAAGCCGTGCACTACATATTTTTTTTTAATCCCCATATTGCGGTCGACGAAAGCTTTAACATTTGAAAACAATACAATTTTTAAGCTGTATTGAAACTTAACAAATTATAACCTTCAAAGACATTTTATCAGTTTTATTTGCACTATTCTATGGTCCTTTTTCCTTACGTCACACTTTTTTTTTTTGTTGCCTTATGACGAAAGATAACAGGAAATTCCCCGATGTGTAACACCGGGATGTCAACTCGAAAAACAATGACCCATATTCTAAAGCTTATTCTCAAAGAAAAATACACCCTTTGAAAAGACGGATCCTAAAACACCATGCACTAAAAATATTAATTCTACAGTCTGAGCATCTATCCACATGAAGGGGAAAATATCAGTAAAAATTCAATTACCTTAGTATTTTCCTTGGTTTTCGGTCTTACCATTATGTTGATATTGAACGTTTCCATGAATCTATTCATCATTACTGAAAATAAATGAAACAAAAGTGATTCAAAATTACGAAAAATATATTCAAATTTAAATTTTATATCGCGTAAATAAAGTATTACCTGGATCGAGCTCTTGACCTTCCTTCAAGTTAAACATCAAGACCAATGGAAGGCATTTCTAAAAATGTTCACACAATTTAATACGAAATTTAGATTATAAAGTAAACATTGAATGTTCGGAGAGTAAAGCTTTTTAAAAAATGTAAAATTTTCACAACTACACTGAAAATCTCTATCTCCATATAGGACGGCACCGCGAGGATAAAAGAACTTATTCTTCCATGGGTACAACACAAGTATAATTTTTTGGAAATATTTACGAATTCTTATAATTAAATTCGCTACAATTTGAATTGGCCATAATAACTTAAAAAGTAATTAAAATAAAGACGCGCCAAAAAAAATTAAAGCATTAAGAACTCTGGAACACACTAAATTTCCAAATTTACTGCAATTTCTTTTTTTCGATAATTACGAATGTTGCACTGAATATATGATGTAATACCCAAGAATTAAATTATAACGTAAGACAATACAAGAATCTTTAACCACATGAACGTGTAATATGCAATGAAAGAATTTATTCCATGACAATAATGAAAACAATGTAAATTTAGATTTCTTATTCCCTTCGCATTTTTTTTTTTTTTTATTTTCAATTAAAATGGGAAAGTTTCTCAGCCTTACCAGTAGTTCTTGCCAAGCCAAACACACGCTGTCAAACGATCCTTGAATAAGAACTGTGGATTTGCTTCTGAGAATAGAATGACCAGCTATGAGTGGAGCCGGTTGAGTTGATGGGCTGTCACTACCATAAAGGGAAGGGCAGAAATCGGGAAAGGATATAGTAGCGCCCGTCTTGTTAGTGATCATCTGGATGTTCGCGTTACAAGGTCCCATAACAAACTGGTGGTGCTGAGCTGCAATTTCTGTCTTCATAAATCCCATCACAGGAATCTACAACATTTAATTAGATTAGTACACCGCAGAGGTGTTTATGCTTGAAGAGAAATTCAAAACTCTTATTTAAAATTGAATGCCTTATTTACCAAATCGATTAACTCGATTTTTACAAAACTTCCTTATTTCAGCTTTAAACGTTCGATTGACGTGTACAGGGTATGTGAATACGGCATTCCTTACCATGTGACTGTAGAAAAATTATAAGTGGCTAATTATTTATATTAGTATCTTTTTTGTTGACACTTTTTCTTTGCTCTTTGTTTTATGGAGTTAATCGAAGCGGCTCATGCCTTCGATTTACATATTATAAAAATGACTACGCTGCAACAACTTTAGTTGCGTTGAGCACAGTATGCATCCCTTAGTTGCGTGAAAATGGAAAATATGAGTCGACAGTATAAAAATATAATAGACAGAAAATGGAAATGTGATGCACTTCAATGCAAACTACGGATAGAGTACAGAAAATGGAAAATGTGATGCACTTCAATGCAAACTACGGATAGAGTACAGAAAATGGAAAATGTGATGCACTTCAATGCAAACTACGGATAGAGTACAGAAAATGGAAAATGTGATGCACTTCAATGCAAACTACGGATAGAGTACAGAAAATGGAAAATGTGATGCACTTCAATGCAAACTACGGGTAGAGTACAGAAAATGGAAAATGTGATGCACTTCAATGCAAACTACGGATAGAGTACAGAAAATGGAAAATGTGATGCACTTCAATGCAAACTACGGATAGAGTATATTTTTCCAATATTTTTGTTCAATTATGCTCGGTTGTTTTTAGAAGATTTCCTTTTTAACTTTTTGATTAAGTTTCCAAAAACTGCATAAATTAAAACCATTAAAACTCACTTTTTAATAGCATTCCGTCGAAATAAACCGTA
This sequence comes from Octonoba sinensis, assembly GCA_038502835.1. NCBI lineage: Eukaryota > Metazoa > Arthropoda > Arachnida > Araneae > Uloboridae > Octonoba > Octonoba sinensis. Next base: position 80,848,204 of record CM076605.1, on the reverse strand, counting down.
TTCTCAAATCTATGAAGGTGTTTTTTAAACTTTCGTACTTAAATCCTTTGCATTTAAGGAGTCATGGAATAACCAATTTTGTACAAATTATGGTTTCGACAGTGAGTCAACTAATGTAAAGTAATAAATACTTTAATTTCCAAGAGACATTTAAAAACGAAAGTAGCATAACTTTCTTTTAAAGGACAGTCTCAATGTAATAATTCCATCTGCCATAAAGGCATCAATTAAATAACTCCATGAAACTAAACACTTAGTTTCTATTGTTACAACAGTTATAGTACTGTATATATGACAATTAAACCCACCAATGATCGCCATATTAGAAAATCTGGTAAAAATTGGATGTTTCTACGATGGAGAATCTGAAAATTTGCGATTTTCTCCAGTGCAAGTTACCGAAAGATAGACAATTGGGGACCACAAACCTTCTGAGAAGTAAAATATCTAAGAGAGGAAAACTTATAAATGTGCAGTCGTCAAGTGACATACAAGTGATCCTCGTCTTTTTCATAGAAGTGAAATTTTATTAATTTACTAACTTGGCTGCACGCACTAAGAATACGCCTTTCGATAGAACTTAACTTGGTGAATTGATGTACTTATGTGTAAGAATGCCATGCGGGAGACAATGTTCAATTTCAAGGGAAATTGGTTTAATCTAAATTTAAAACTGAATATTTTTAATACTACACTTGCAAAAGAGAATATAAGTTATTGTGTAATTTTACACATAATGAGGTTGACTACTCAACTGTACAAAAAGGAAAACTTCACACACATAAAAAGATGCTTGCTCAGTTTGGATAACTCCAGAACTGTAAATACTCATGTGCACTAGTTTAGTTAATCCCCATAGGAAAAGTTGAGCCAATTGAACTAATTAACTTATGTGAAGTTTTGTGAATGGTATTTGTAGCGACGGCATTATTCAAAAAGCTTGCGACATACTAAAGCGCAGCGGCATAGTGGTTAAGAATCACTGTATGATGTGTTAGAAAATGTCTTGCATTTTTCTAAGTATAACCCAATTTATTAATGGTAATACCGCAGTTTGAATGCAGAACTTGAAGACTTTTCATAAATACCACCGGAGTTTCGAAGTGCTACAGTAAATAAAACTAAGACAAACGTTTGGAAGAATACAGAAACAGTTCAAGTTTCATTTACATACCTTAAAGATGATTATGTGAGAACTCTTGGTCATACGGCATATAGCAACTGATAGTCCAGTTCCTACCACTACGCAACAAGGTACAATCAACGTTACTGCCAATGCGCAATTTCAGTTTCACGCAGTTCGAATACATCACTCGGCAGAGGTGTTACGTAAAAGTCTACGTTTTCATAACCCTTTGCAGCGTAATGCAACTGAACTGCGTGAAAGGCTAGCACGTGTTGTCAATAATGTTGATAGTATAATGTTGAGCAGAATATAGCAGGAACCGAACAATCTCGATGAATTATGCCATGGGTACAAGAGATCAAACATAAGACACCTGTACGGTATGTAAATAAAATTATTTGCTTCTCTATTCTTCCAAACTTCTTTATTGCTGTACTCTACTTAGTTTTTTTCTTTGCTATAACGTTTCGAAGCCCCGGGGGGAATATTGTATAACCCTCTGCAATTGAACTTCATCAACTACTGAAAATAACTTAAACACTTACTGTTTTGGATCCAGTTAGGAATTCCATAAGTAGAGCCAATCCTTGTCGCAGCCGAGACATGAGTCGTTGACAGCCTCTGACCTCCAGCAACGTGCGACCCATGCCTATGGGGCCGACGATGGAACGAAACGTAACGTTGAAGCTGTACGTCTGTTGGATGTGCTGGATAGCTGGAGAGCATTCTTCACCGGGATTCACGGTTTTACCATTGGGAAGTTCGAACGTGAACACGAGTGGTAGCAAATCCTGTTAGGAGAGAGAACATTTCAGCATCAGAGCTGAGAATATTTTTTTCAAATTTATGCCATCGTAACCTTTTTGTATTAAAGAACAAACTATGACTATGATCATTCTGAAAGGTTTAAAATCTGGATGTCAGTTATGCATATCCATAAGAATGAGTAACCTTTGGTATCATAATTTAGACTGTAGGTAACATACCGTTCCCGATCGCTATTTTCGTAATTTTCCTTATAAATAAAATAAAATACTGGTATTGAAGAAAATTTTTTAATTATGTTTGTTATCACGAATCCAAAAAAAAATCCAAATAAAACCGAGTTCATGAGGGATAGAGAATTAACGACTATACATCGCACTTTCAAAATGGAAAAAATAATATCTGAAATTGACTGGAAGTATCCTTGTGCGAACGCACGCGCAGTTTGTTACTTTTGAAGTTGTTGCGTTGGTATTTCGGTAGGACCCTACAACCGATTATGTAGTTCATTAAATTACCCTAACAACCCCTAAAGGATCTGCAGATCATAGTGGATTACGAAGAGCTGTACAAATCGGTAACAAACAGGCCTTGGTATAGATTAAAATAGGGGATTATGAAACGGGGAACCTTCTGCCACTGGGTGAGTGCCTCTGAAGTTGGTAATACATAAAGTTTCGGGAATGCCCCCCCCCCCCCTCCAAGGGAGAAAATTGGGAATTTCAAGTCTAGTATAAAACACTTTTTCCTTGATCCTTAACTTTAGCAGTAAACCTTAGGATGCTTTCGCGTTAAAAGCGACGAAGACATGTTTAATCGAACTAATTGCAATGATGTTCCTCTTGGATACTGCAGTCAACAAACCACGATCGTCACAGGGAAAATAACTTAATGAACGCCAATCAGTAAATATGAGGGCGTGGTTAGTAAGTTATGTAGAACCAATGGAACGCTCTTAAAGGTTTCTTTGCTTGTCGCTGTTTCGGTTGGTCTGAAAGCGCCTTCAGAGTTGCTCCTACAGGGCACGGGTAGTGGAGTCAGAGTTAAAAAAAATACCGAGATCAAAAATTAAATTTAACTCCTGGAACGCAATGTAGATATGTTCCAATGAAGTGACTTGTTCTATTTTCAAAAACGATCCACATGGACGATTGTACTATAAAAATTAAAGGTTTTCTAGAATGGTGTACTGTATTTAAAGTGATTTTCCTAGTTGCATAAACCTAAAAGGTTCACTTACCCTTATTTTTGCTCTTGCTAATTCAACACCAGGTGCTTGTCCTGCAATTGAAACCTAAGAAAAAATGAAAAAATAGTGTTACTGTTAAATTACGTCGCCCAGTTGTTGCAACAATGTTATACGTCGAAAAGTTACGATTTGAGATTGTTACAAGAATAATATACTAAAAAACTTTTTCGAGACGTAACGTCGTTTCAAGTGAAATATTTAGTCTAAATTTTACATAAAATTGAACCAATGCAGCAATTTTAAATTGCAAAATTTCCGGCAGAATGTCGCGACTTAAAATTTAATGATTAAATTTTAAGTCACGACAGTCGCGAGTCAAAACAGGTTTTGACACAGCTATTTAACCGGGAAGATCTGACTAAATATTTACGGTAACTCAATATTAGAGCTTAAAATTAATCTAAGTTCGTTTAGGGTACTTTTCTTTGTAACGAAAAAAATCCTAAACAATTTAAAGCGAGAGTTTTATGAAAGCATATGAAGTATATTCTAGTGTAAAGTAAATTCCATATAAGGAAAACATGACAGTGAATTTTTTTGTTTTACGTACTAAATATTAAGATCACTATTTTGGGGTGATTTCAAATCTTCACGTTTACTATACAAATAGTGGTTCTTACAAACTTTTTAAAGTAAAAACATTTCTTGAAAACTACTTCCAACTTTTGAAATTTGTAGCGGCCATGTTTTTACATAATTCAAAATTATTTGATGGACCATTCTAGCAGTATTTTACAGTAGACATGCAAATATGCAAGCACACAAAAATTTAATTCATATATAGTGCTTGTAACAAAACAAAGGTGCGACAAACACAAAAGAATAAACTTAAAGGAACACAAAATTGCGATTTTTCTATTCGCGATAAGTGTTGGAATCTTATTCCAATGATATAGGAACTATAGAAAAACCACATCAGAAAGCTTTGTTTACAATAAAAAGGTTAAACAAATTTGTTCCGCCCCTTGTGCAATTTATTATATTGCAAAAAAAAAATACTTCACCTGATTGCTTTTTTCAGCTGTGTCGTTCCTATTGGAGTCTGGGAAGTGGATGTGACAGCCAGTCTCTTCCATTACTTGTTGGATTTTGAAGCCACCTTTACCAATTATGTAGGAATGATCAGAATGGGACACGTCCATTTTCAAAGTCACGCGATTTTTCTGTGAAAACACAATAAGAATCTCTTAATAGCGGTAGCTTGCAAATTATAAGTTAGTAAAAACAACATGTTCTCTCAAACTGTGGAATTTTCTTTCCGCTGCTAATCCAAGTGCTTATCTACCTAAGCGTAGTCTGAATTTACAGGAGAGTCTGCCCCCTTTAGGAGGGATTGCGCACTTACCCGCCCCCCCCCCCCCCCCAAAAAATGTTATAACCCTCAAAAAAGGTAAAACCCCTGGAAACACCCTTATAAAAACTCCTAGGACAGTCAACTCCCATGTGGCCGTCCCCTGGTATTTGACTATTCAAATTGTAATTTTTTAATTTTATGTTTAATAGTTTTTTTTTCACTCTAAAATAGGTTCATGCATAAAAACTAGCATTATTTTTTTCTATTTGCTGCAATTCATCAAGAAAACTTGTACAAGTTAAGTGCGATTGATTAAAGATTTAGGAAGTAATTTTAAACTTTTTTACCTTAATGTAATTTTCAACACATTGAATGCCCCATTCAACACCCATCCGGGGCAGTAAAAGACCCAAAATTTATATAGAAAATTCTTTGCTTGAATAGTTTCATTAAAAATAAAAATCGTTTCTGAGGACACTGCAATGGGCTCTAATCATGGAATAACTGTTGGATTCCCTTTTTAAAACCAATTCCGTCTTAATAGATATGTCTATGGATATAGAACTAACAGATTTGTTTGTTTTGTAGTCGAAAAATTGTTTTCTGAGCATAATTTTTAATGAGGAAAAATGCCAGCCAATTTCTTCATCTGCAGATGAATTAATGATTCGGAAGATATACTCTGTGGAGAGGTTTTTTTGATCATAGGTGGTTCATATATTAATTCATGTCAACATATGCCTATACAGTGCTGGATTAACCAGTAAGCAAAATAGGCAAGTGCTTAGGGCTCCAAGAAAACGAGGGACACCTTAGAAAGATGTTGTCTATTTAAATGGCAAAAATTATATTTTTAAGAACTCTCAAATTTTAGGGTAAAACGACTAAGCTCTGCTTTAATAAAACGTTGTCTTATCTCGCGTTTCCCCTGAAAAACAAAATATATGGCTGTTCAGTTTTTATTTGCATGTTTGAGCCTGCCCAAGGGAGAAATATATACCTGTTAAATATTAAAATGACATGTTTTTGAACATCTCCAGCCAGAATTGATTAGGAATATTTAATCAGAAATTTTACAGGGAAAATTATTATTTGCTCTCAGTTTCACATGCATAAATTTTTTCCAAGAAGAACATTTATTTAAATTTGTTGACTAGCCACAGGAAACGTATGACGGAAAGTACAGATTGAAAGTTAAGGTAAAGCTATTGGTACTTGGCTAAAACGAGGGTGAAAATTTGACGCCCATATGAGAAAATGAGAACGCCTATTACTTTTTTCATTAAAAAATCTGACTTAATTCGAAAAAGATTAAATGATGGAAAAGATCTATGAGGATCGGCTGGGATCGTCATTTATTGACGTTATAACCGGTGTCGTTAAACGCGGTGTTATTATAAACTAGTGCAATTATAAGAGTCTTGTAGTTTCAAAACTAGCTACATCCAAAAAATTAAATTTTTCACGGCGAGCAGAAACCCAATATCTAAGAAATTCGAATTTTTAGCGAAGAGCATTCGGATAGACTTAAATTGCTGAAATTTTAACACAAAAATATTTTTGCCTTGGAAGATATTTGGAGGGAAAAAAGTTGACAAGCATGGTCGATGGGAAGGGATTTAGTTTTGTAACTAACCGGCACATTTCAAACACTTTTTAGCAAGATTTAGTTGCTTTAGAAACTTGAAAAGTTAACACCATATGAAGATTTCAACTTTTTAACACTTACTAATAGTTTATAATCTAAAAAAAAGTGGATGTATCTCGTTTTGAATCTAGAAGACTCATATTTAGGCAATGGAGGCAATTCAAGCAACGTCATTGGTCACGTGGCAGCGATTAAAGCAACGTAAACAAAGGAAGCCGTAGCATCGTTTTACTTAGAGTTCGACAAATCTAATTAAAAACTAGGCCTAAATAAAGTTCTACATTACATAAAATTAGCACTAAATAAAACACTAACTATTGTAATAATTAATAAATTTCTTGAATAATGATTAAATTAAATGTAAATACTGGGTTTTAATCAGAAAAAGCTGTGAAAATAGTCTAATTTTAAGATAACTAATTCTGCCTAGCGAACTCCACGTAGAACTCAATTGAAAATCTTAGTAAACAAAGAGCGGATATCAGGTGACAACGATGATAGCTCATGAGTCCCTCCAGCGGTGAATTGCCTCCATTGGAACGGATATCAGGTGACAACGATGATCGTGAATTGCCTCCATTGAAATATTTAAATCTTTTATGCCAGCCCTTCCCAGACTGTGGTACGCGCAGCCTCTCCTGGTGGTACGCGTGCAGGCGGATCGCGCTTGCTCAATTACAGTTTAGAGCCACTACAGAATACAGGCCGACCCATCGCCGCCATTTTCTTTCCCAAGTCAAAATGTAAACAAGAGCGTGCTGCTAGATTGGCGCCTTTATCGCTGTCAGTGGCGCTTTTACCAGCTACGCCAAAAAGAAGGAAATAAATGGGATTCCTTAGCTACATACAATACCGAAAAACGCTCTCTGAATTCAAAATGCATTATATATTAATACAGACTGGAAAAATAAAAAAGCATATTAGAGAAGTGCTATTTACCTTAACTCTAGCCAAATGCTTAAGCCTTTTGCTCTACATATTTATGAAAATTTTAAACTATTATAATTTCATTAAGTCATTTTCCTACAACATTAAATAGTTTCAAAAGTTATGAAAGTCATGCAAAATTAATAAAGAGTTCTATTTCCCTTTTATAACCTTTTCTTTTAACTTGGTATACAAACACAATTGTTTTTAATTTGATTTGATTACTTATTATACTTTTTATTTATTTGTAATTATTATTTATTCATTTTTCTTCATTGGGAAAAAGTTCTTAATTTTGTTGAAGCATTGCTGTTGCTGTTTGCTTATGAACACCAAATTTAGAAGCATAATCTTACTCATCAAAAATTTAATTACTAAGACGAATGCAAAAATTTATATGTTATTGTAAAAAATTAAATATCAATTTTTGTGCATATGCTTGTGTGGTTCTTAGGCATCAATTTGTAACAGGCTTCTTTCACCGGAATATTCTGCATTATGTCTATGTATTGTACTATTCATGCAGCAGCTATTGAATGAAGTTTTATGTAGATATTACATAATCTTTTTTATTGCAAAACCATCATCATATTGAAAACAAAAAATTTAAAAGATTCATATGGTTCATAAAATAAATAAAAGCTTGAACATTACTTCAAAGAAGTTTACATTAAAATTAATTTATATTAGATCAAGTCTATAATTTACCATATTTACCATTTGTATCTGTAAACAAAGTCCAATTAATAAAATTTAATTATCAACCAAGTCAAATAACAGAAATGACAATTTAAATATCAAATCATTACTATACCCAAATCATTTGCTATAAAAATTTGAAAACTAAAATATATATTGTTTATAGACTCAAGCACTAAAGGTTTTTATAGTTTATGCTTATTCTACTTTGGAATTTTAACAATTAAGTAAATAGCAAAGAAGAAATTTAATTTTAATAATTATTCTTTTTATATAATTTCACTTCACGCCAGTTACTGTATCATTTTATTAACGGAGAATAAAAATAAACGATTTTCTGCATTCAAATTCCGCGATAAATTTCTGTATTGTGTAGGTGTATTAAAAAGTGTATATAAAATAGCCAATTTTTTATACTTGTGTTAAGTATCATGCATTATTTTATCATAATATATTTCGCTCAAAAAGAACAATGCAAAAATTACTGAATTTAGTTCAATTGGCGACAAGCACATTTCGTCGCCAACAATTGTTGCAAACCTGCTGGTATCCAATTTGGAAGCCGGCAATTAATAATCAATTTCTTCTTTCTTTCTTCATCTGTTGGAAAAGTAAACAATCTCCACTTGTTTCCAGAGTGATTGTTGCAATTAACTGCAGCACAACCACCCATTTTTCAATCGAAAAAGCGAACGAAATACCAAAATCTAGTCTTAAGCTAGCACAACGCAATACGACCCAGCGAACGAGTGGGAAAGAAAATGGCTGACGAGTCAGCTCGTAGTTATAGGAGCCTTATTACAGTTGGGAGAATGTTGGCTCTAAGTTAAAAATGAATTATCGTTATTGTCAAAAAAGCATTGCTGTTTTTAATTCCGTTCACAACAAACACTTATCTTTGAAACTTTTTCCAATATGATATTTATTAAAACTAAATATAGAATCTAAATATCGACTCAAGTCTGAGGTTAAAATTAACTTCTACTGAATCAGATATCACCTCGCTTGTATCTGCCTTGCAGCAGCTACCTTCTCATGAATTTCGTTTTTTACCTTTTCTTTGTACTTTTTGGGAAGTACGTAAAATATATCTTTTATATTTCATACATTTTATACATGCAATTTTATTTTAATAAACGCTTTTCTCTGCATTAATAACTATCAAAAATGGTGGAGTTCTCAGTGGTACGCAAATGGTTGGCAGGGAAAATGGTGGTACTCGAAAAAAAAAAGGTTACAAACCGCTGTTTTATGTTACAGAAAATAAAATTAAAAATTAGAGGTTTCATTGCAAGCATCTTCGAGAACAAAGCTACGCAATGTGCTGTTCTGCTTAAACTTTGGTAGTTAACATGTAACCCATAACTAAACTACAAAAATTGCGCATGTTAATTTTATCCAAACTAAATAAAATGTCACGCATGTTCATTTGCACCTGAAGCGAATATTTTCCACCCCGTGTCTATCAAAAATTCGGCGAAATATATTTTCCCCTCTGTCTTAAAGGTTACACTAGCTAATTTATATTTAGCTGTTCTTAATCATTAGTTTTTTTGCTTTGGGAAGTGCCTGAGGGACTTCAAAAATGCTTCTCGATTCGAAAAAGTATGGGATTTGATATATAAAATGTAACCGCACCCCAATTAATTTAAAACTATGAAACTACTCTAAAATCAAGTTCCTTCAGGGCATTAGGTCAAATTTTTTACCGATTAATCTTGGCGCATATTGGAATGACCCTTTCTATCAGATTGATCCTACTTATGATTAACTAATTGTCTTTACTAAATACTAATTGTCAACTAGACTTTATATTTTCATTCTTTGAAAAACATTGAGCAAAACATTAATTCAACAAAATGCAGGGTTGGCCCTCGTAGAACAAGAAAATCTTATTAACACCGGAAATAACTTCGTTTTCTCCCAAGGGCATTGAAGCTATAGACTTACGAAATTTCGATTGTTTTAACAAACAAAGAACCCTCTCAGACTAAAAATTTGAAATAATTTATTCATTATATATATTTTACATAATGAAGTACTATGAAAATCAAATTTACTTACTTTGGTATCAAGTATTTCTAATATCCTCTCCTTTGCCATTTGCACATCTTCTGATTTCCCCACAATCTTGACATGAGGATCTGCAAATTGATAAGTTCTTATAAAAATAAGACATACATATTATTGCAAAATTAAGACTGAATTCACTTTATTTAAAATGTTAAGAGTTCTTGAACTTAGGGTACGAAAAACTGAATTTATTCTACAGTGAAAACATTTTAACTTATTTCAAGATTTTTCAAATTGTTTCAACTCTTCCGTTCAAGTTTTAATTCTATTATTTTTACTCACTGCAAAAGTCTTCCTTACGCCAAGGTAAAACATTCACGCTTTTTTTTTATAAGACTTCCAGTAAAATATAAGAGTTTGTTTGGTTTGATTTTATTTGAAAATTGAGTACAGAATAGGTGCTTCAAGAAAATAAGTTACTTTGTGTGTATAATTACATGGTTGACCGGTGCAATTACTTTTAATTGTGCGACAAAATTTTGTAATTAGACTCAAATCAGACATTCAGTGCATAAGAAGATTTGCATACAGTAATGCCACAGATTGGTAGCAGCAGAGTATTTTTTACCCTCGACGGTACTTGTCATGAAAGTTTAGAAGTTGTTCCGCTTTTAAATTTAAAAAAATATATGGGGGTCATTCCACGTCAAGTGTGCCAGGGGTCCCCATTCGACCCTCTCCAATTTTTATGAAATGTACATATATGTCTTAGATGGAACCATGCCAAATTGCAGCTCCGTAAGTTGTATTAGTTGGGCCACTAGCCATGGTTTTGCAAAGACGTCTTTTTTCATGTCGCAACCAAAATGACTAAATCGTCTACCGTGTTCTTATTGATCATGACCTAAGCGGACTAACTCTGTGAAACTTGGTGATCCTGCTAAACATTTAGGATGTAACAGCCTACTAGTACAACGAAAGGTTCATGTATTTTAGATTTTTCACATTTTGCTGCCAAAGTAGCTCATTTGTGCCGATGTGGCGGATTTTGACCACACTTTGACAGCTTGTATCTGTCGATAGAAATATTTTCGGAACTGGATTCTTTCATCATTGGCACCCTGCTGGCATGTCATAAAGGTGTGCAAGTGGCATCTTGATTGCTCAATTAACTGCCGAGTTATACTGGTTCAAAATTCAGTTAAAAATTTCATGCCTCAATTTTGGCTCATTTTCAAAGAGCCATACCTCAAAAGGGATAATTCGGATTTGGTTTTTCTTTATATCATTAAAAAGACCTTACTTTCTTCTTTAAGGAAATGTCTTCTGAATTTTTGAAACAAAGCAGTTTTATACAGATAGGTTTAAAATATACAAAATTTCGCCAATTACAGAAAATATAGTATTTCATTTATGATTTAAGAGGGCTACCGGGCTGAAACTTTGTGATCCTGCTAAACATTTAGGATATAACAGCCTACTAGTACAAAGAAAGATTCATGTATTTTATATTTTTCACATTTTGCTGCCAAAGTAGCGCATTTGTGTCGATGTGGCAGATTTTGACCACACTTTGCGAGCTCGTATCTGTTGATAGAAATATTTTCTGAACAGGATTCTTTCTTCATTTGCACCCTGCTGGCATGTCATAAAGGTGTGCAAGTGGCATTTTGATTGCTCAATTAACTCCCGAGTTATGCCGGTTCAAACTTCATTCACAAACTTCATGCCTGAATAAATCAAAATCGAGGCATGAAATTTTTAACTGAATTTTGAACCAGCATAACTCGGCAGTTAATTGAGCAATCAAGATGCCTCTTGCACTACTTGATGACATGCCAGCAGGGTGAAAATGATGAAAGAATCCAGTTCAGAAAGTATTTCTATCGACAGATACAAGCTGGCAAAGTGTGGTCAAATACGCCACATCAGCACAAAAGAGCTACTTTGGCAGCAAAAATGTGAAAAGTCTAAAATACATGAACCTGTCGTTGTACTAGTAGGCTGTTATATCCCAAATGTTTAGCAGGATCACCAAGTTTCACAGTGTTAGTCCGCTTAGGTCATGATCAATAAGAACACAAAGTAGACGATTTAGTCATTTTGGTTGCGACATGAAAAAAGGCGTCTTTGCAAAACCATGGCTAGTGACCCAACTATACAACTTATAGAGCTGTAATTTGGCATGGCTCCATCTAAGACATAGATGCACATGCCATAAAAATTTCATCAAAATCGGAGGGTGTCGAGTGGGGAGCTTTCCGAAATTTGGCCCATTTGACATGGAATGACCCATGGGAATATTATACACAGTTGGGTAACTCTGCTTTTATTTATAAAATAGATCAAAACTAAGTCATACTAACCTTTCTTAGATTTTGCTCCTATTTTCAACTTTGAAGGCCAAGATATTTGTGTTGAAGTTTCCAGCATCACCTGAAAATAAGTAGAACAAATGAAGATAATTCTTTGACGAGCGCACAAACATAATTCGATGAAAAACATTTGAACATTAATTTTTGCATCATGACTTTGGGAATAAATTATCAGCAGGAAGTGAGTGGTAATTTGCTTAGTGACGTGGTTGTAAAAGGGCTTTCAAAAGTTTAGTATATCACAATTGAGGAAACTAAGCATTTCATTATATTTTATTCCTTAATGTTTTTACAGTTCTACCTTCAAAAACAGCACTGCCTGGCAGAGTGCCAAGAAGAATCCATTCATGTTCAAGAAAGGAACTACTGGTATAAGTAATGCACCGTTTTGGTTCTCTGTCTTCTCTCTTTTAGCATACTTTATTTCTTCTAAACTGATGCTATATGCCAGTTTATAAATTTGGTTATTTTCAACTAACAGAAGCAGACATTCTGATTCGAAAGCTAATAAACGCACCTGCAAAACGAACTTGTCTAAAGATCGTATGTATTCCTCCTCTTCAGTCATGCGTAGAAGCGTCCAAGTGTGAACTTCGTGGTTGACTTTGTACATTCTGTTTTAATGGGGCTACTACTAATACTGTTATTAGTATTCGTGTAGTTTGAGTATGACAGCGCAAACATATTGCTAGTCCCACGAAAAGAGGATTTCTGCTGTTCATTATTCAATCCATCTAAACTCGTTTAGCTCAGGGGCGGTAACGGCCGGGGAGGTACATAAGGGACAGCTGCAAGGGGCCTTGCACTCGAGGATGGTCAGAAACTGCCCGCCCATCTTTTGAATTCTTATTTTTCCTTTTCGTCAACCCAACTGTCCAATAATTTTTGGATTTCGTATCGGAAATCACATTTCAAAATAACTGTAGACTCCGAATTGACTTAAAGGAACCGAAACTGTTAAATAGCATATTTTGCCAAAGTTTTACAATAGTTCTTTCGACTCTTGGCAACTTCTCAGACTGTCTTATAGCTATACTTGCCAATAGGCATCAGAATGAGTGCAATTGTTAAGTTCTTAGATTTTTCATTTAAAACTAGAAAAGAAAGCTATTTAAACGCTCTGTACACTACAGGAAAAAATATCCCAAAAACTTAACTATCAGGGAAAATTGGGACAAAGTGAAATTGTTAAGATAAATTACATTTTTCGAAACTCATTGAAAACTTATTTTGAAAATGAAACTACATAAAGAGATGACTATTAATGTTATAATAGAACTTGCATTGAAATATTTTTCAATTTAGGCAGTGAATTTGTAAGTTACAATCAAAGTGGGAAATTGAAATATTTTCGTATGAAGTAGCTTTCTGTGTGATAATTAATCCTTAGCATTCGTTTGTCACCTTATGGTAGTTCACGCCACATTTACCGATTTATATGTACGAATACAGAAGGTTAAAGATATTTTTTATTGAACATGAATAAACTAAATGAATGAATAATTTATGAAACGCGCGAATGAATGAATTACTGAATGTGAAAAAATAAATGTTTAATTAAATGAAAAATCTACATAATTAAGCGAATAAATGAGTAATTGAATGAGTAAATGAACAAATTTTGTTATTTGACTGATGTAGGGGACAAAGTAAAATTAAATATGTATTTCCCGTTGCCCCAAGACATATGAAATCAAAACAAGCTTAACAAATAAATTAACACTGCCCTAGACATTAGTAGGTTTTAATTAATATTTAAAATATTAATAACAAGAATTTCACTGTTACATAAAACTAAACTCAGTGGCGCACCAACCCTTTTGGGGGCCATGGCCTACTGTGCCCATCCCACTTTTCGAGACCGAGTGCCCTGGGGTGAGCAGAAGCAGAAGTTCCGGTCAAGTGGTCGGTCTGACGCGGAACCCTCAGTTTTTAGTTCCTAAGCATGCCTGGTCCTCCAATAGCAAAAAATATTTATGACTTAGCTCGAAATGTTACAACATTAGCATAAAATTCTAAAAATGGCTTCTATTGACATATAGCTTGATCTTTCGAGTTTACTCTTTTTTGACTGGAACAAATAACTGCATGATATGCAACATCATTAAAATGGTATTTTAGGGGTGTCAATGCAAACAGTAAATATATTACCATTTCACCTAGCCCCATGTTCCCCTACTTCGTTTAGTTCCGAGCTTGTGCTCGTGAAGAATGTGTTCAAAAGAACGTTTAAAAGCACCGCTCAAATGAGGCAAGCGTCCAAACGCGTTTAAAAAAACACTTTCAAAGTAAGACAAACTTTCTAGAAATATGCACAGCAATCAACGTTTTTTATAATTCCAATAACACTTTCGCTGAAGGAGAATTATTCCACAAGATACCATGCAATCTTTTGCAAGATTGACTGGACTGTTGCGCTTTGCCGATCATTTTTGAAACATAGTCAAACGACTTTATAACAGAGGCACAAAAATATTGCAACTATAGGATCTGCATTCAATTATTGATCCGGAGCTCTGTTTAAATCTGTTTCAATTCGGTAAAAAAAATTATGAAGCATTAAAAAACCAACGACGAGAGAAAAAAATTTAAACTCTACAAAAAGAAAAAAAAAATCAGCAAGAATACTAGTCTGAAAAACCCTGATAATTAAAACAATAGCATACTTACCCTTTGAAAGAAGACTTCTGCATTTTCCACCGTCGAATTTGGATCTGAAATAAATGTTGCATATGTATTCACATCAAATTTAACACTACGGCTTTGTATTTAGCTATACCATTAAATACTAATCTTAACCTAAGAAACCCAAATTTTAACAATTTCAAGTAGCTCATCGCAAACAGGAACGAATGAAGGGTTTAAACTTTGAACTCTTTCATATCGACACTGGTTTTGATATCTTTTATAATGGCAGTAAAAGACTTGCCGGAGCAGATCTTCAATGAAACTAACAATAAACAAAATCGTTTTTCACTTCATAGTATAAATTGCAGCCTCCGTTTTTACGTCATTTCTGCCCGATTTCCTTTAATTTTTATGTTTTTCGTTTGACGAAATATAACTACCAAAGTTTAAGCTAGAGATCCCCAGAAGCTCGAGGTTCCACGAAACACTTATGGGTTCCGCAAGAAATCACCAAATTCAACTGAATGGAGTATTTCAAAAAGGTAGCAACTCTTAAAAGTTAACATTTCCAGGAGAAAGGAAAAGAATTAATGAAAATTTAACTTACGGGTCTGATCTTTGCTATTTTATTTGGTAGGTTATAGCAATAGTAGTTTATTTAATTCAGGCGATTTTTGATTAATTATGCCGTAAAAATAAAGTTACATTTTTGCACTTTTCGAAAGTTAGATGTTACCCGTTCTAAATGAACGATTCAATTGTGCTAGTACTCTAACAGGTTTGCAGCATAAATGCGGGTTAACAATGCGGTTTTACTTCTATCCCATATAATATATATATTTATTTATTAACCGTAATTCCAAGTGGTGATAAACACGTCAGAAACATTTTTTGTTTCCCTTCAGGGACTAAATATTTAAAGTAATAGACATTTTTAAGTGATTACCAGGGCTCTAAAATTATATTGCCCGACACGCCCGGGGCATGTGAAAATTCCGATCGGGCATTAATCTTCTATCCTTACATGCCCGGCAGGGCCTTTTTAAAATAAAATATACCTTTCTAAAACTTTATTATTTCGACGAGTTATTATGTAATATTTATTTTTAGTGTCATTTTTTAATGATTTACATTAACATTAAAATAATTCTCGATTCAGATATAAAGCTGTTAATTAAGTTTTTTGTCTGATTAACGCTATACGGCAAATTCAAATGTTTTTATTAATATGCTATATAACAACTTCCGGGCATGAAAAAATTTGGATCGGGCATGCAATATGTAGGACAAACATGCACTTTACACTTTTTCATGCTTAGGACGGAGGGTTAAAAGTCGTGAAAGAATTTTAATCGAAGAACTAAAATTTAATTTAAAAAGTCCAGACATATCTTGAATTTTTGTTTCTTATGACAAGACTTTGCTTTCACAAAAAATTGAAAATATTTCTTCCACTGATATTCTTTTACTATCTTAAAGTAAGACATGAAGATGTACAGGCACACTTCATTAAGATATCATTTTTTTTCTATTTATTATTAAATAGTATTTTTAAAAGTTTACTAATACTTCAATAATAGTTATTGAGAATAGAGTTTCTATATTTCGTATGTTTTTAGATGAGAAATATAAAGTAAAGTAACAGTCTTTAGCTCGTACTGATTACGTATTTAATAAGTTTCCTCATAATTGCAATAGAAAAAGTACATGAATATGCAGTCGAATTGCTTTTCCTTTCTCAGAAACTAGACGGAAATACAGTGGAGAAAATTTAGCCTTATTCTTCAAACTTTGCATGTGTGGAACACGTACGCAAACTGTTTGACCTTTGTCAAATCTATCGTTCTGAAAATTAAGCTTTTCAAATCTGAAATACTTCGAATGCGCATAAATATAGGATACATTCTAAAAACCGTCAGAAACAATACCGCATCGGTACAGTTATGAATCATGATTCATGAAGATTATAGGTTCTCAAACTGGTCCACGCAGCCATTGTCGGGGGTACGCGAACAGTTTTGACTTAACATTCCCAAACTTTTCGCTTTAATTTGGAAAAAAAATCACTTAAACTTCTACATAGTAAAAACTTTGAATTTGCTGCTACTTAGTTAATTCTCAACGTAACTAGCAACCATTTAATAATTTTTATTCAACTGCAAATGCGGTAAAATAAAGCAGTAGAAAAGATACTCAGAAAACATAAGATAAATTTTGACCAACATTAGGTCAAGAATTGTTCGAATGAGTTTAAATTTTACTTCACTATGATTTTTGAACTTACTTTAATTCTGTTAAATATAGTTTGTTTTTATTCTTACATCCAAATAAAACTATCTCTGGCAACAATGTTTATTAAAACAGCCAGCAATTTATTTATACCATTATTTACTATAACGTAGAGCCTATGAGATTGCTGAGCTAAAAGTTAAATCTCAAGAGCCACGTAATATGCCTAAAGTTGGGATGGGTTCGGCAAAAATAAAAATTAAAAAAATTGCCCAAGAAAGGATACGCGGACTAAATCAGTTTAAAGGGTTAGGTACCTTTTCAGGTGTAAAATATCGATTTTTTTTAATTTCATTTTTTGGAAGTACAAATCATTAGAAACCTTTTAAAACAAACCCCATAAAAAAAATTCCTACTAGAACGGAAGATATGGGGCAATAGCAGACGCCGAAGTTCGTAAATCTGCCTTTTTTATCTTAAACCTTCATTTTCTAAAGATTATTTTACTCATTGTGCGCAGCATTGCTCTGAAATGGTTAATCTTAGATGCACCAAATTTTGTGTGAATGTTGATGTGTTACTTATGCTTATTTTAATGAACCAAAATTATTCTTACATAAAAACTTTAAATTATAGCTATATAAATGCTTCAAAAAATGATGAAGTTAAAAATTTTAGTTTCAAAATTTTTAATTTTACAGAAGGGGGCCTCGAATCCAAATAATTCTTCGTTATTTTAAACATACATTACGTTTCTACTCTCAGAAAAAAAAAAACTGGGTTGATAGGTTTTCTTAAGAGTGTAGGACTGATCGCAGTCTATTTCAATTCATCGGTTTTTAAAAGTAGTCATATTAAAATTGTAAAAAATTTTAGTAATACCTATGACATATATTGATATCAAAATAATTATTAGGGTTACCTTAATATGCATATTAAATTTCATTTTACATAAGTTATTAGATCTAGATATAAGCTGCATAGGAAGTTAAGCCGTTCAAGAAATTTTGCCACCGAAAAGGTAACTGAGCCCTTCAGAACCCCTGCTCTAAATCAATGCTACCCAATAATCTATGGTGGAATAATATGTAATTAATCTATGTAAGCTATTGGATGAGCATCTTCCTGCTCACTAGCACTAATCTGTTCCTTCTTATGTAGATGCAAAGAATTGGAATCTATATTACTAAACAGATTTTCAAGATAAACACTACGCACAATACGACCTGAAGTAAAAGGCTCAAAACTGTCACTGATTGTTAGCTTAGTACTTAATACTAAGAAAGTTTATACGTAATTTACATTTATATATTTTCTCACCACTGTCCAAATTCACTCGTAACTGATGCAATGTTAAAATATTTTGATAATCCTTTTTTTCCCCCTTTCTAAAACTACCAAATTTTGTTCTTTACCCACTTTTCCTCCGTTTCCCTCTTTCTGATCTGGCGAAACTTCTCCTACAAAGGAAAACGTTAAACCTGATTTTACTAATAAACTATTCCTTCTCCAAATCCTGCGTTTGAGCTCCCGCGGTCCTGTCAAAAGTGTTGTGACAATTTCTGCATTAATCTTTGTCCATCACCAGTAATATGATTTTTAGTACAAATTTTAGAAAAGCTGTAGAGAAGGCGAGGCAATCTGGAAACAATTTCGGAACAATTATTTGCCAAAAAAATATATTAAAATACTAATTATATTAGACTGCCATAAACTGCAAACTTATCATTGTTTTTCCTAACTTTCATGAAAATACTGATTTTTACAATTATACAATCATAATTCATTTCATGATTTTTAGGTTTTCCAATCAATTTTAAGCTTTGTTATTTACTGAAACGCAAGCAATTTTCAGCTTTTTGCTCTAACGAATGCTTGTCATACTTTCAATTGCTTCCGCTGAATCTGAGTTAGCCTTCATTAAAAAAGGGGGAAAACCAAGTTCTTTTTTCCTGCTGGCAAGCATTTTAATTCGTAATAGTAATGCTAAAAATAATTGTTGATAGAAAATTTTGAAACATCTTAAAAAAGCTTTAAATGAAAATAATAAACTGTAGTGTAACCTCATAATTTCGTTTATGAGAATTTTTAAAACGATTACATAACTACTACTTTATTTGGAATTTGAATTATTCACCCCAATTTTCCGAATTCGAAGAAAATTTAAGTTTTTCACCTCATGATGTTGACTGGTGTACAGTAAAACCTGTTTTTGTGCGGTCTTTTTTATGCGATTTTGTTTTTGTGCGATTGGTTTTGTGCGATTTTATTTTTGTGCGATTTTCTTCGTGCGATTTATTTTTATGCGGTATATGAATCTTTGCGGCGTTAGCACTAGTTTAATGTTTCCTATCAATGTACATATACATATTTAAAAATGACAACTAATTATAATTTTTATTTATACAGTAAGCACATGGTAAGTGACCATGTGCTTACTGTATAAATAAAAATTATAGGAGAAGGCTTTGATAATTTCGACGAAAATGACGTTGACGAGATGATTGAGGACCAAACTATCGATGATAGCGACATTATCAATAGTGTGATAGATTATGAAAATGGACAAGAACCAGAATCTATTACAGCTGATAAAATATATGCAGGGATCCAGATTCTAAAAAATTGGAAACTCATTTTCTTAAAATAGATACCAATGCGGAAAGACGCTTAAAATTCCAAAAAGAACCGAGATCATACATGTGTCACTATCGTGACGTTTACAAGCAATTGACCAGTCGACCGTCGTCACAAAAACTGATCACTGACTTCATGGTAGCAAAAAAGAAGTCAATTGAAATCCTATCTTCAAGCGAAGAAAGCGATTTTCAACCAATTCGTCACAAGAAGAAGCGCGTTTTGGATTACGACGGGTAAGAGCAAACTATTTAATGTATAACTTGAAAACTTTTCCACGTATATGTACAATGAAGAATTAAATACTTTAAAAATCTCTTTAGGTCTAATTTAATTATTTAATTTAATTGAAAGCATTCTCTCATCTATTTCATAAATCATTGATGTATTTTCTAAGTCCGACTTTTTTTATGCGGTCCCTATCCACCGCATAAAAAATTAGGTAGTATATCGTACAAAGTTGTTCATTATATGCAAGTTATAAAATTTCCGAATATCTTTTGTACGATTTCTTTTATGCGGTCCCTATCCACCGCACAAAAACAGGTTTTATTGTATATCTAAAACTACGCTTCCCATACTTTAAAACCATTTATAAGTAGCGTAAAATTTAAATGGAGAGTCCATGCAACTAAAGATTGGTATAAATATGAAAGAGCAAAATGAAAACTAACGTGAAAGACGCGACTATAGGGTCAATTGGGGTAAAGTGTTCAATGGGGTAAAGGGGACATACGGCAAATAAAAAGCTATAGCTTTGAAATAAAGGAATTTGTTTAAATTAATTATTTTAGATTTTAATAGTTAAAAATTAAATTTTACATACAAAATTATATTAATAGCAACTCTTCAGGTGGCGAAAAGACTTTGTTTATACAACACTTATTTGAAATTGAAACAGCTCTTTTAACTTCTGACATTTTGTTTTAAAGAATTTGCTGCAAATGGACGGTGCAGGTAGTTTTGCACAGATCTCAAAAATACTTCCTCACTAACCATAAGGCTAGATTTAGGTTATATATTATTTTACAGTAGTTTAAGTAAGATGGGGTAAAGTGGTAGGCTTACCATGCGCAGAGGCGTAAGGAGGGTTTTCAGCGCCCGGGGACAACTGAAGATTTTGCGCCCCACACGGGGGGGGGGGCGAAAAATCGTGGCGCCCCTGGAAAGGAATTTTAAAAAAAATCATGCTTCCTAAATGATTAATAGCTCTAAAAAACAACCCTTTTAACTTGCACTTTTACTAGCGACCATTCACTTTGAAGGGCAAAATGGGACACTTTGGCTTTGCAAAATGATTTGTCTTTTCCTTTTAAGAAAGTGCCCCTAGTGAGAGAGTTTTTGTCGAACATATCTATACCGTTTCAGTTTAAATAATTGCCTTTTCGCATTTTAAAATAAATAAATTAACATTAATTTGGCGCCCCCTTGACGCTGCGCCCGGGGACAGCTGTCCCTCCCTGCCCCCCCCCCCCCCCCCCGCTAGCTACGCCTCTGACCATGTGTCGATGTTCTAAAATTACTTGAGGTTAATTTATGTGGTAGACCAGGGATTGACTTGCATAGGAATTCACGGAAACTCAGTTTCCATATTTTCAATTTTTAACGATTAGGGAGAATTCAAGCTATTTACGCAAGAAAATAAATTTTGAAGACGACAGTGCTAGAGCTTCTTTTGTTAGAAATTAAGCCACGAGACGGATGTCGGTTACACTTTAACTAATTTCACCAATACTGTTTCACTAATACTGTATTATCAAAGAAACTTTTAAATTTACTTTTTAGAAAACCGGAACTCGCATAACTCAGCTCAATTGCAATAGAGAGTGAAATTACTATAGTACAGTCTCTTTGCAATGGTGTGTTTAGTAATGAAAAATTTTCAGAAGCCCTTTTTAATACAAAAATTTTCAAGTATCAATGATTCATTTATAAACAGACTTATTATAAGTATTATTAAGCTGTAAATGTTTAAAACTAGCAGTGCTTCAAACAAGAACAATACATGAAAGAGAATTAAGAATAGCTAGGTTAAAATGTATTTTACTACCATTGATTTTTAATAAGCTATAATTATCCAGAACTCTTATTAACAATATTTTCTTAATGTTATTTTAGTAATTTAGTCATCAAATAAAAGCTATTTAAAAATTTCACGGAAAATTTTGAATTTCATATTTATGTTTTATTATATGTAGTGAGTTAAAGGACAGACTTAAAATCTAATAGTTAGGGATTAAAACCCAAGAATACCCAATAATTATGTATCCTAACACGTTTTGGTTCATAACTTCGTTTTAAGACCATATATGCAGCAGCTGAAGAGACTGAAGTACCTTACGAGACGTTACGAAAATTAGGCTAAGTTTTGACCATAATAGAGGAAATAAATAAATTCAGTAAGGGAAAATAAAGATTTTTCATTCTAAAATGAACCATTGTTGAGTATTTTTAAGTATTATGGTTATTAATACTTTTATATATAGTTTATTTTTTCAACTATGACCACTTTACCCCATGCACTAGTCATTTTATCCCACCCCATGGGGTAAAGTGGTCATACATACATCCCAGAATGAAGGCGTCGTAAAATTATTTTACTTAATTTTTTTCTGCTCAAAATTTAATGCAATCTGTTTTTTAATAATGTAATTTAAAATAACAATCAAAAACTGAAGGTTTTGAAAAAATTCTTATATTTATTGGCAAAGAAAGTTGAAAAACGTTGATTTTATGGCCACTTTACCCCACCTGACCCTACTACCGACAAACGTTGCATCATAAGAGGATGAAATTTTATCAGATAATTGAAAAATGCACACACTGCAACAATATAGGCAGCTATATTTTTGGATTTGACGTCAAGCGCATGAACGTAGCATACCAGAAATATTTTGAACTCGCAAATAATCGAATATCGTATTATGGCTATTTAATGCTAGTTAAGTACGTGTATTTCAGTCTGCGTTTGATAATAGAGTAGCTTTATATTTCAATTAGGGAAGAAAATATTCATAAACATTGACCCCATCACTAACATACCTGCCTACACATTGACGTAAGAGCTTAGATATTTCATAAAAATTCATGAAAAAAAAGCGGAGTATGGTATATATATATATTTTTTTTTTTTTTTTTCAAAAAAGGACCAAAAACCCTATTTTGTTAAACACATAGGAAAAAAAATACTTTTAAATAATCTAGTCGTGATCATTGAAGTCAAAAGAATCATGTCATCATTAAAATCTAAATAATTCACTCTGCAAAAATTAGGGAAAAGATCTTTAATTTCGTGCAAATCGAACCGGTTGTGAAAAAATAGCTAGAATTTCACTAAAAATTGTGAAACTGATTGTAAAATAGAAAAAAAATAGTTGAAACATGCATTCCGAGCATAAATATTATAAATCGTAAAAATATTTTACTTCAAAATTAAAACTAAACAATCTAAATATTAAAATTTAATGAATATATTGTATATACACCAAGTTTCGTGTAACTTTCCTGAATCCACCAATTTCACTTTAGGGAGTTCAATCAAATCCTCCAAAAAGTTTTAACCAACATTAAATTTTTTTGTTTTTAATTCAATCTGCAGAATTGCAGTCGGGTGGCAATTAAGTGGAATTAAGTTTGCAACTTGCAAATTACACATTTCTTTTCAGGGAAACCGTAAAAAATTGGAGGTTGCTTTTCCAAGATTTCAGAACATTTAGGAAAAAATATTCCACAAATTTTTTCAGCGTTCATTTGTAATCGCTTAGGTTTCACAGAGAATGAGGAAACCAAATGCCCCGTAGAAACGGCTTTAACTCTAAATTCGACAACCACTTCTTTGCTTACCAAGCTCATGATAAAAGCCCCGTAAAATTTCAAATTGGTGACATTAGTTACATTGTTAGCTCAAGATTAAAATTCCCAATTAAGTTCAGGCCATTAACATTCCTGCTAACATTTTGCGATACACCGCAATTTCGCATGCATTTCTCATTTTTTTTTAATGAGAAAATGGGGAATTTTAACAATTGCTTAAATTACAACCACCCACATGCTCCTTGTGTGAGATGTTTCCCAGGTTAACAAACAAAGTAATCCGCTTCTTAAGTTATAATTGAGTTTATAATGTCTAAAACTAAGTTTCTAGTGTAAATCCATTCGTCAAAGAAATTAAATAGGAAAAAATAGCTTTTTAAATTAAATTTAAAGCAATTTTTCCATAAAACTCGCTTTTTAAGGATTTTCACCAAAATTTATGAAAACCGGGAGATTTTAAAAACAAATTGCGAGACCAGAAGAATAGGGGGAAATCCAGGAGTCTCCTGGAAAAACCAGTAGAATTGTCAGGTATGCATTAAGTTCATCTAGGGTATAAACTACTATTCATTGGTATCTTATCAAAAGTTGCTTACTTTGTTGAGTCTGAAGCATGTCTTCCAGCTTCTTCCTGTCAATTCGAAATCTCTCTTCCTTCAACCCGCATTCCAGAAGATCGGTGGCGTACGCTTTTGCAATAAACTCGCCTTCCGACATGTCACGTATGAGATCCGGATCTTTGATGGATGAAGCTGGAGATTCCACATCATTGCTTAGCGAGTCGCTTACTCTGCTGCTTACGGATGGGCTGTCGCTTACGATGCTACTGGTGGTGGAAGGACTGTCACTTGCTCTGCAGAACATTGTGTCAAGCCAGTTGCACTCTCCCGGTCAAACACTCACGAAAGGAAAGGAAAGTACCGCTGGTGTTGCTTGATATTTTATAGATTTCCGCCCCATGCGCAGATTGAGAGTGGAGTTGAACTGTTTGATGTGAATTATTAGTTGTTTTAATTAGGTTGCTTTTGCATGCTTGCTTTGGTGTTGGTCATGTATCTAAGCATGGTTTTGGCTGTTTGTCTTTCACATCTCTTGAATCTTGGTGCAGATTCAAGAGATGTGAAAGACAAACAGCCAAAACCATGCTTAGATACATGGCTTAGAATGTATTAACGTTGCGGAAATAATGTGCTTTTATCTGTATGGTTTTTGGTGGATAATCCTCAGTTCCTTTTTTTGTTTGGTAGATTTATATATATCCTAAAAATTTTATGGTGAAAGAGATCAGGTTCGGCAGAGGATGATTTTCCATCTCTAGTGTAGGCCAGGCGCAAAGTTTAACGCAGTTCTCTCTTTCAGTTGAGGCGGTCTCGTTCAGGTAAGGTAGTTTAAGGTCTCGTTATCAAGTCCAGTCATTACTTAGGTTGCTTCGAGTGGACGGTAGATAAAACAAGATGTCTGGGAACATGTACATTATTGTGTACCGTTGCTTAAAACGGCCAAACTTATTCATTTTGAGTAAAACATTGCCACTCTTGTTTGTTAAACAGGATGATAACGCCTAATTTAAAGAGAGCTGTGTATGCTCTACCCCACCAGAATTTAGAATGTTTTTTTTTTACAATATTTTGTCAAAAGTATTTTACTTTAAATATTTATATTGCCTCAATGCTGAATATTTCCATAAGTACACATCGCTCACCAGTGTCAATAGTGGCACATCTCAAAAACATTTAGAATGTAATAATTATTGATTGAATCTGAATATCATTTCCTTCACGCAATACGGGAATTAAGTTAGTTTACATAACATGTGCGTGGTGATGCATAAATAATGTAATTAATACAACGCAACTTTAAATTACTTATTTGGAAGAAAAATATGAAAACTTTAACTGTACACTTAATTAATTTTTACCACAAAAATCGACCAGTAATCAGAGCATATGTAACCCTTAACTTTCTTTAATAATTCCCCCCTCCCCCGAGGTGTGACGACACTTTACCGAGGTGTCGACTTGAGTGGTATGTCATATATAATATAAATAATAATAATAATACATTAGGTGCTTATACAGGGATTCTTTTCAGGAGGTGAAACTTCAAGCTTTTTATCAGCTTAAATGGTTTCTTTCAGATGTCGAAATTTCGGAGGGGGATATATTCCGATGTCCCACCCTCCCTGGATACGCCCATGAATTATTTACTTAGAGTTCTGATTAATTTAAACAGATTCACAGTTGATGAACACTGCGGTTATCTTTCACTATGATCACTCATTGTCCAACCTAGACCTTAAAGAAATAGACACCGTAAGTGGGTTGTGACTATGTTACTCAAATACGTCATACAGCCCTTCCGGAAGAACAGTGACGTATGCAAAAATTTCAGTTTTACAGGAGAGTAAAAAAACGATTTGCAGTTGCATAAAACGTATAATTGAAAAGGGTGTAAGTGACAGAAAATAATGGTATATTGAGAATACCTATGTAGGATATATACTTTACTTTCATTTACAAGGAATTAGGATTTAATCACCCTAATTTCAACACCTAAGTTAAGTTACGTCATTGTTTGTCTAAAAATTCGTCGTTGTTCTAGAACACACAAATTGTCGCTCTACAGTTACGCCCGTCTTCCCCTGTGTAGGGGATGTGTTTCTGATTGTCTATGGGATTATTTGCATTTGACACACATTTTTGACGTTTCATCAATGTTCTTCCGGAACGGCGATATGAGCACAGCAGCGCACCCAGGGGGAGGCGGGATTACGAGGTCTATAGTAGGGATATTGATTTTGCTGAATATCCGGTGTCGATTTTATGATATATCCATATCGGCTATGCAACTCTAATGTCTGAAACCTGCAAATTGATACATATTTTTAAGCATCCCAAATCAAAGTCGACGTACCGGATAACAGGATCCTTCATGTAGTGGCCTGTTTGGATTCCGGGTATTTAAAAAATCGATCAGATATCGGATATCCAATCCCTTTTGGGTTCAACCCCAGAGGTAACACGCGTTTAGAAAGGGGGATCATATAGCTCCAAAACACCTGCATGCACTCTGTTTCTCAAGTTAATGCATCATAACGTTGTTTAAAAGATCAGATTTCGCCTTAGGAACCATATCATTTTAAGTCATAAAAAGTTATTGATACATGCTTATTCAGTTCATGTATTTTCGAAGCAAACTATTGCGACAAATAATGAAGTGAAATTATAAGACAGAAAGAAGAGAGAGAGAGAGAGAGAATTGACTTTTTGCTTCCTCAAAAGCAGCTAATTTTGGTAACAAATCAATGATGCTTATCAGCTTTGACACGACAGCCCTTTGTGGGCCCTTTTTCCTCAGAAGTTTCTCCTATTCCGCCCTCTTTTCAGAAGTTGACCGCCAGTTTTTTTGTTTTTTTTTTTTTGTTTTGGGTACATCAAAGTCTTTTTCCAGGCAATCCCTCCATCTTTTCTTGAGTCTTCCTCTCGATCTTTCGCAAAAAGGAGTTGCATTGAAGACCTTAATATTTGTTCTGTCTTCATTCATTCTCAAAGAGGTGATCTGCTCATCTCATTCTAGCCAATTTAATGAACTTGATATTATCCTCATCTTTGTAGATCTTGTATAGTTCAAAGTAATACCTTTTTCGCTAAGTGTTGTTTTTCATGGCAGCATCAAAAATTGCTCTCTGGACCCTCAAAAACCGCAAGACTCTCTCTTCTCTCGTTGTCTCTGAGACATAGGTTAAAAGATTTAACCTATGTCTTGTACAACATAATTCCTGTCCTTCTCCTAATTAGATGGAAAATACAAAACTTGTTTTGTGTCAAAAAACAATTCCAGTCTCAGACCTTTGATATCGGCCCATTCAAATTTGAATCAAACCATTCAAATTTGTGAAAAATTTCACTATTTTGGGCTTTGAGATTAACTACCAAAATGACATTAATCGTGAAATCAGGAGGAAGATCACGGCCGCAAACCTTTGTTTCTTTGGTTTAAGACCTCTTCTGTTGTCCCAACAAAGAAATGATAATATCTACATTTGGGGGCTAGTAAATTCGAAATTCAACTATAGAGAGGAAAACTTTTCCTGGCAACAAAGCTGACGCGGCTACGCGCGCCGAAACTCGAAACAGAACCGTACTCAATGCCCGCATCGTAATAACCGTAACTGTCAATTGTCTGTCGTTATTGTTCTTTTCGCTGGAATTGTTTTTGAAAGAAAATGCTGTTATAAGTATATTTCTTTTCTGTTCTTGTTGTTTTCTTTTTTTTTTGTTGCTAAAAGTATTTTAGTGTGTGCTATAATGTTTCGCCTTCCCTCTCGTGTTATTTGGAGGGTATGTTCTTATTGCTCACCGGCAACAAGAATTTCTCTCAAAAAGAGAAGTACATTAAATACTGAATTCTGTGCTCTTTCGTGCCAAACGTAGCTGGTGTGTCATGGTGTATATACTATACGCAATCTATAGTGGCATTTTAAAAAAATCTGATATCACTATTCTTGGAATATTAATTTTAACTATAAAAATCAACCAATAATCGTAACGTATTACTTATTTCAAATATGAAAGTGCAATTAATCAAAATTACTGGCTGCTTAAAATATTTTCTACAATACTATACTTTCTATTCTTTTTTTTTTTCGAGAATTTTAATTAGAAATATGTATTTAAAAGTACTGTGGCTTAAACATTGTTTTACAATATTGTCTTTTCTTTCTTTTTGAGATGTCCCACTATTGTTCTGATGCCAGCAACTTAATTAGTTTTTAGTAGTCACAATAAATAAATTCTTACAACTAAATGACATTTTCTTCAAACTGTTCTGGTAAAATAATGGTGTGACATTTTGAGTCATTTTAAATGGTTGAAATTACTTCTTAAAGTACAATTACATACTTGAGTATAAAAGAAAAAAACACACATGGAATCCCCAGATAGGGTTTAGACTCAAAGACAGCTCGAGGTAAAAAGTTTTGGTTTCATTTCGTATCGGAAGCGAAGCTGGAGCAGGGATGCGAAGATTATTAAAGCAGAATTGAGAACTGATTCACGCTTTAACAGAAACAGCAAAGAATAATTCTGCACAAAATTTACTGTTCAGCTTGAGAATTTAGAAAACTTTCGATAGTTTTTTGTAAGATTTGAAACATATTTCGATGTGCAGGTTGATATGCCAGTTGATACGAGAGGCTAAAGTTTTTATTTATCCTCTCTTCGTCCGAAATTTTATCAATTACTAAAGAATTTGCTGCACCCTGACTTTCCTTCAGATCAAACCTTAGAGAAACTAACATGTTTTAAAATATTCAACACCGAAACCATTAATTATTCCCTCCTGTCATAAATTCTTAAATTGTAAACAGAACAAAGGGAACAGTGTTAATAGCTATACAGCTGAGCTGCGATCACTTGCAAATT
Source organism: Octonoba sinensis (assembly GCA_038502835.1). Taxonomy (NCBI): domain Eukaryota; kingdom Metazoa; phylum Arthropoda; class Arachnida; order Araneae; family Uloboridae; genus Octonoba; species Octonoba sinensis. The sequence continues at coordinate 80,819,378 of CM076605.1, read as the reverse complement.
TCTTTGAAATTCATATTTAGTTGAAATAAACTTGCACTTTTCTTTAGTATGATCCGTCTCTGCATCGCGAACGAAACAAAAGATTCTTTTGCTTTTTCCCAAAGCTTGCTGTCCTGTTAATTGATTTCTTCATGCATTGCATTAATTCCTCATCCTATGATGTCGTCAGCGCCCTTTAACTCTTTTCCCCATACTCCAAGCTATTTGCATGGTTTTTTCAAGGTCAATATCATCTTCGAACAACCTATCCAATATTGTCTTGTCACGTAACCAATGAAAATATTCCGTAACATAATATTCAACATTTTACTATCACATGATGCAAGTATTTTCGATGGTAACATTTTGAAATGATGACCATTTTCATCGCAGTTTTAAAGCTGGTCATTTGTAAGGTTTTCTTTTTTCATGATTGCTTGCAAAATGGCATGACAGCTTCACAATCAACAAATAGTTTACTTCCTTATATATAGTTAGATACCATATCTCTTTTTCCATTTTACAAACTAGCCTATACTAGCATTGAGGTTTACATCACCCTCTTCAAACTCTTTTCGAAACAGCAAGGCTTTCTCCTAAAGAAGTGGACCTGAAAAAGGGCAGAATCTCTTTTGCCTTTGTTGTGTGAACCACATATATAGAGCCTCACCAATTTTTTAGTACTCAGATTGTTTTAAAGATTTTCGATAAATCAGAATATTTGGTTAGTAGATGAAAACGCTTCTAGTTTACTTCGGTTTTGCCACCAGTCGCCAACTTACTGTTACTTTATCTACACCATATTCAGCTGCAAGGGTTTTACGTATTTTGCCTTTATCCAGTGTTTTTAATGCTTTTAGTTTCACTTGTAATTAGGGATGTAAAATTTCCGGAAATTTTTAGGTGGTGGAAAAAACCAGTTTTTTCCAGAAAAAATGGAAAAATTGATTTTTTACAAATGAAAGTAGATTTTTTAAAATAGTTTTGGGATCGGGGGTGTTTCAATTGAAAAAGAATGTAAATGTTTTGTTCATTTTATATCTTTGTAACTGTAGGTTTGACTTTGTAAATCATAAAAATATCTATAACTTTTCTGTATAATTTTTATTTATTACAACTTCAATAATTAAAATATTATAAGCAAAAATAAAATGGAGTTTGGGAATGAAAAACTTTTATCATTAGAAATTAAATTTCTATTAATTTTAGATATGGGACATTTTTACAAAGCATCTTAAAACGGAAGATTTGACAACATTTTTTATTATAACCATACAAAATATAATTATAGGGGAAGGTGGCGTACCTCGGACCAATTTTGAGTTTTCAAATTTTAATTTTGTAATTATTCACCAAATCTAAATATAAATAGCTTTTCTAAATACTGTATGGTGTTGTATACAACATATATTTATTCTAAAATTTTATTAAAATTATATCAATCATATTTTTTAAAAATAATAAAAAGTGTATTTAGGACCGAGGTACACTACTAGTAGTGTACCTTAGACCATTTATTAAAAATTACAGAAAAACTCAATTTAAAGTAAGAAAATCTGTTTATTAATCGATTAGACACATATAAACTCAAATAAACATTTTTTTTTTTTTGTTTCAAAGGCATTAGTCAGTCATAATCATATTGTTTGTAAGTCTAGTTTAAGACTAAAAAGTGAAAAATATTAAATATAAACTTTTAAAAAAATCTATATCAACCCATAATGTGATTATTGGTAAAAATGGCCACACTTATTTATAATGAAGATTGTAATTGAATAGGTCAATTCCAAATGTTAACTTCTCAAGTTGCGTTTCTGATCCACCTCACAATGTTGGGTGTGGTAGCTTAAGTATAATATCATTTCTGTCAACTTCATAAATGGTAGGATCCTCTCTAGTGAACTTCTGAGAGTTCAGATCTCTTTTTAGATATTTCAGTTCATATACATCATCGGAAATGGAAATTATCTCAGCAATGAAGTATTTGATATTTTTCTTGCCTGCAAATTTTACCAGTAGCGGATTTAGGTTTGAGGACGCCCTAGGCCCGAGACGATATGGTGCCCTTTTCCTTTCGTAATAGTATATACATATACATAAACATATATATACATATATGTGAGTGTATAAAATAATGAAAATAATAACAATAATAATAATAAATCCAATTCAGGTATAAAATAAACATTTACTTTTTAACATAACAATTAAATATAGAATTAATAATTAATTGCTTGTAATTAAAATATAAATTATTTTTATCTGATTAATCACATAATAAATTTTTTTCTTGCTTTGTCCGTGCGAAAATATCAATGACCTCCTCATACTTAATTTCTTGAACCAATTGTGCTTCAATGGTTATTAATGCAAGTGCATTGAGTCTGTCTTGCTTCCAACGGCGGATCTAAGGGGGGGGGGGGCGATGGGGCGATCGCCCCCCCTCCCCTTGGGCTGATTCAAGTGGATACTACATCGACACTCCCAAGTGAGTTTTTACTCTTTGTGCCCCGGGACCAGCCATTTTTTTAAGTTCTTGGAATCCCAGTCTAATAGCCCAGTTTCGTTCTATGCTTTCCACCTGTGCCTTTGTCTTCTTATAGTATTGCTGAGTTGCTAATCCTCAGAGTAAAGCGAAAGAGATTCCCTGCTCTTTTCTTCTGCCTATCAACTGGTGACAGCTAGCCAACCCTTAGCACGTGGTGTAAATTCCTGCAGCATTTACGCTGAAACCTGGAGTCTGTAACGAGTCATTGAACATTCATAATTACAGATGTTTGGATAAATTGCACATACACGTTGATGGCTTTTTAGTACATATTTAGTATTACATTTAAAAAATTTTGGAAAATATATTACTAATAATTGCTATTATTTTGTAATTTAGACATATCTTTTTTTTTTTTTTTTTTTTTTTTTTTTTTTTTTTTTTTTTTTTTTTTTTTTTTTTTTTTTTTTTTTTTTTTTTTTTTTTTTTTTTTTTTTTTTTTTTTTTTTTTTTTTTTTTTTTTTTTTTTTTTTTTTTTTTTTTTTTTTTTTTTTTTTTTTTTTTTTTTTTTTTTTTTTTTTTTTTTTTTTTTTTTTTTTTTTTTTTTTTTTTTTTTTTTTTTTTTTTTTTTTTTTTTTTTTTTTTTTTTTTTTTTTTTTTTTTTTTTTTTTTTTTTTTTTTTTTTTTTTTTTTTTTTTTTTTTTTTTTTTTTTTTTTTTTTTTTTTTTTTTTTTTTTTTTTTTTTTTTTTTTTTTTTTTTTTTTTTTTTTTTTTTTTTTTTTTTTTTTTTTTTTTTTTTTTTTTTTTTTTTTTTTTTTTTTTTTTTTTTTTTTTTTTTTTTTTTTTTTTTCAGCCATAAGCTTTAGTTTATTCGTCTTAAACACTCACCCCTTCTTTAGTGAAACCACCTTGCAAATCTTGGATAGAATTTCTACAGTAAAGAATCTTTAACCAATCAGTTTCTATGCATTCAGGATCCTGATTTAGTTTCCAGTTTTGAAATAATTTTGATTATTCAATATTTAATAACGATGAGTCAACTAAAGAAAAGGAAGTTTGATGTGAAAAACATTAATGAAAAGCGGAAAAAAATTGATTTTTTTTTCAAGCCAAAGAATGTCGGTATTGAAAATCCAACTGATAATTCTGCCAAAGCTATTACAGAGAAAGAAGGTAAGCATTGATATTTGCTCTAAATTTGTTCATAACCGTTTAACTTTTTATTATTTATCTTGATTTCTTTCGATTTTTCCATAGCTGAAAAATATTTGAGAATTGTTATTTATTATGTTCTTCATCAATATTTTTTCTAACAAGCAAAATTTTCATGTTGTGCTGTTCCAAAAATTTTCATTTTTGATTTTAAGATATATGGAAAAAAATACTTATATATATACAGTGGAACCCCGCTATTCGTCTGCCTCGCTATTCGTACAACTGTTTCAAGTAAAATTCAACTCGCTATTCGTACGGCGCCAGGTTAACAGGGTCGCCAGTATTTTCTTCTTGAAAGAAAAAAAATCGAGAAATTATGTTCTTTTTGAACTCGTCTGGGAATTATTTATTTGGCGTTTTGGATTTTTTTTTTAATACTTTTTGGGATTTTATTAACAGTTTTAACTTTCTAAACAAGATAATTTTTTTTAATTTTTTACACTTTTTGAAGAATTTATTCTTTTTCTTCCATTTTTTAAATAAATAGTTCTTTTCTTTGGCCTTTTTTCAGAACGGTTTGGCTTCCTGAGACCCTTCCCCCCCCCCCCCTTCTAGCAGCGCTGTCTTGAGCTCAGTCTCGTCTCTCTTTACCTGCGTTACACTTCATCCACGCAAGATCTGTGAAACGTTGTGATATTTAGTTGTTATTTCTATTAAAAATTACTTATGCCATCAGCTCACCTTAGTACCAGTAACGTGCAGTTAAATTTTTATTTACGTAGTATTTCATACACAGTACTCTATATTTGTTTTTCAAAGGTTTAATTAAGCAACCATCTGTGGGTCTAGAACGGATTAATCCAATTTACATTGTGTCTTATGTGAAAAAATAATACGCTATTCGTACAACTCGCCATTTGAACTGCCTCCTAGAACGAATTGTGTACGAATAGCGGGGTTCCACTATATATATATATATATATATATATATATAAATAACTGAAGGATAGTCGATTCATTTTATATTAAAAAAAATTCATTTTCATTTTATACTTCAACTCTAACTCAATTTTAAAGCCTACTTTTGAACGAAAGGGAATGAAATTTGGAGTTATGACTATTGAAGAAAAAAACTTCAAATGACATTTTCAATTTTTCTCTCGATAAAATATAACTCCTCAAGTTCCACTTTTAATTCCACTTTTTCGTCGCTTTTTTCTTGAAAATCACGTAGCTTTATAGAAAAACGAAAAAAAATTAGTTGATTTTCTATTATAAAAATTGATATAGAAGCAAATTTTATACGTTTAAGATTAAAAATGACTTGGAATGGAAGTGCCTCAGAAAGTACTGAAAGTAGCAATTTTAGATTTGAGAAAGCAGTCCCAATCTTATATTTGATTGAAAACCTGTGATCTCATATTTAATCATTTTATTGTTATTATTTTTAATTATTATTTTTTAGTTATTATTATATTGTAATTACAGAGCCTGAAACAATAAAAGACAAACTGGAAAATATTGTTGAAGTTAGTAATCCCCCAATTTCATTAAATACAGAAAAATGCACCTTATCTGAGGTAGAAGAGTCAAATGATTTAGGTTTGTACCTTGGTGAGAGAAAAAACTTAAGCATTTAAAAATAAAAGAATTATTGGACAACCCATTTAAACCTCCAGTGGGTTTTAGTTTCCTTATTCAGAACATTTAAAAAATGGCAAACTAGAAAAGAGGTACATAAATCAATCTCATTTAGATGATTATAAGTGGCTTGTGTACTCTCCTAGTAAGAAAGGCCTTTTCACAGGTCTCAAAGGTCACAAAGGCACGCAGTACTTTTGTGTAAGTACTGCGGGCTTTTTGTGTCATCAGAAGTTGGTTCAACGAAATGCCAAGTCAAACCCCAAATGTTAGTCCGGAGTCCATTGACATCTTACTCGAAGCTTCGTGGAAATACTGGTCATCTAGAGTGTCACCAAAGAGCAGCATATCATAGGAAATCGGTAGAAGGAGCAAAGTATTTTGCCGTTTCCTACAATAAGCCGGAAAAGGAAATTCATAACATGATAAATTCTGATAGAATGAAGAAAGTGAATGAAAATAGAAAAAGGCTAAAACCGATTATTGAAACGATAATCTTCCTCGGAAGACAAAATATCCCTCATAGGGGGCATAGGGACGACGGTCTACTTCTGATGTACCTGATGGAAATAGTATCACAAATGAGGGAAATTTTCGAGAAATGTTAAAATTCCGAATACTGAGTGGGGATGATAATATGAAATTTCATTTAGATACGGCTTCATCTCAAGCAACTTACATATCAAAAACAACTCAAAATGAAATCATTGAATGCTGTGGAGAGGAAATAATGGAAAACATTAAAGAGAAAATCAAGAAAGCAAAATTTTTTTCAATTATATTTGATGAAACTACAGATATTTCGCATACATCCCAAATGAGTGTTGTCATCCGCTATTTTGAAGAAATGAGTAACGTTGAAGAAAATTTCATTGGCTTTTTCAATTTGCATGAAATGAATTATTCGTCTAAAACTGAGATGAATAATCCATCTAATGATGAGATGATTAATTCCTCTGATGATAGTAATAATTCAACTAATGACACTGTTTGTGAGCCAGTACTGACTGGAGAAAAAATTGGTGAATCAGTATTGGAAATATTACAAAAAAATGAAATTAACATGCAATATTGTGTAGGTATAAGCACAGACAACTGTAGTGTCATGGCTTCTCAAAAAAAGGGAGCAGTATCCGTATTATTAAAAAAATCAAAATCTGCGGTGTGGATTCCATGTAAAAACCATTGTTTGAACCTTTCATTGTGCAAAAGCTCTGATATTCAAAGTATCAGAAATAGTTTGGGCATCATGAAAGAAGTCGTCGAATTTTTTAACATGTCGGCAGAGACATTTTTCTCTAAAAAGTAGTTTAGGGAAAGGATTAAAATCTTTTTGTAACACTCGTTGGGTCGAAAAATATGAAACCATTCTAGACTTCCAAACAAATTTCAAACCAATAGTCGCCGCGTTAGAAGAAATTGCAAGTTGGAGGGACGTTACGTCTTCATCAAAAGCCAATATTCTATTAAAATCTCTGTTATCAATTGATTTTTTAGTATCCCTAAATTTAATGGTACATTTTTTTTCTCTCAGCCTCCCATTGAGTAGGTTGTTTCAAAAGGAAACTTTAGATTTGCATACAGCAAATAAGTCAGTACGAAGCTTGTTAGCTGCTTTACATGATCAAAGAAATGAGGCTAAGATAGAATTTAATAGAATGTGGCAAAATATTTGTAAAGTAGCTGACGAGTTAGATGTAAATATATCAATTCCCAGAATAGCGAAGAAGCAAACATTGAGAGAAAATTATCCTGCTGACTCTCCAGAAGACTATTTTCGGATAAGTATATTTATCCCATTTATTGATGCCCTGATAACGGATATTGAAATACGTTTTCCACCCGAAACAACAGAAGCATTCAATTTGTGTATGTTATTACCGCATAACATCATTTCCATAAAGAAAGACAAAATCCGTGCATTATTTAATTCCGTATGGAAATTTTATTGTTCTTTTTTATGCGAAGCAATGAAAATAAATACCGAAGAAATTTTTATCAGTGAAATAATAATGTGGAAAATGAAATGGATGGAAGAAAAAGCCGCCGATTTCAATCCAAAAAATAAAACTGTTTTGGAAGTTTTGACTGACTGTGATAAGGAGTCATATCCTAATGTTCACCTTCTATTAACAATATTAGTTACTCTTCCTGTGAGCATTGCTAGTGCCGAAAGAAGCTTCTCTTCTTTAAGACGGTTGAAAACTTGGCTAAGAAGCAGAATGACTGATGATAGACTCACTGGATTAGCGTTATTGCATATCCATAAAGATATTGCATTGGACGTTGAAAAAATTATACGACAGATTTGCTAAAGCCAAAAAACGGCAGCTTGTGTTCCTTTTATAAGGGCTTTAAATAAAGGTATATGCATTGAAAAACATGTTAGTAAAATTTTAAATATCACTACACTAGCATTTTCTTTTTTGTTGTTCCTGCTGTTTGAAAGAAGGGGGGAGGGAGGGACTGTTGAAAAGGAATGAAGAATCTCCTCCATCCATCCTTACATTGAACCCCCAGATTTCCAAAATCCCCCCCCCCCCCCCCTTGAAGATTTTCTAGATCCGCCCTTGCTTGCTTCATACTTGAATGCAAATAACTTTTCACTCTTTTGAGGGTGGAAAATGATCTTTCTCCAGAACAATTCGTTGCAGGAATACTCGGATATATACGCAACGCAATACCTATATTTGGATAGATATCGTAGAGTTCACGTGAATGTAAAAATGCACTTATATTTGATGCAGAACGTGTATCTTAATCCTTGACTAATAGTTGTTTTAAGTAACACTGCAGATGAATGCACTCATTCCTTAATACTTCTTCTAAGTCGTCCGAATACTTTGCGACTATCTTTGCTGTTAGCTCCGTTAATTTATTTGTACTTATGTCAGGTAAATTATCAAAGAAACTGAAATTATCGTGAAGCTGTTTGTACACTTCTTTACGTTTAGTTAGTTCTACACTTAAAATATCAAGAATGCGGTAATAAATATTGGTACTAAAATTTTCATGGGCAGAGTGAGGTTTCCTTTCATTTACTCTTGACTCATCTGATTGGAGCTTTCGAATTTTTTTACGTCGAGTATCATGTGCGTAATAATTTTCAACTCCTGAAAGCAATTTTGCTTTTTTTTCATAGTGGAAAAATTGTTTGCTTCTCATATCTTGAAGAAACGAAGCAAGTGAATCATAAAGTTCGACAACGGTTGATAAATCGATTTGAGATTGTTGAAGTTTCTTACTAACAGAATTAAAACGTTCTAAAATTGTGTTCCAAACAATGACGAGAATCGCTGTTTCTAAACGTCTTAACTTTTTTTGCAGTCCAATAGCTTCAGAACGTGTATTTGGTTTTTCATCTGTGCTTGTTGCAATAAAATTCAATGCATCAAGTATACCAGACCATTCTTTTTCTAATGCATAGCATGCATCATGTCGAGCAGACCAACGAGTCATAGAAAGACTTTTGAGACTTTGATTTGTCCGCTGACTCAAAATCTCCCAGCGATGTGTAGAAATCGTGAAAAAATTATATAATTCTTGCACAGTAGAAAAAAAATCAACTGCTTCAGGGACTGATTCAGCTGCTCAAGTTCCTATTAAATTCAATGAATGTGCAGCACAAAGAGCATAATCAGCTAAAGGATTAAGTGTTTTAATTCGTGCCTGAACACCTGAATATATACCAGACATATTGCTTGCGTTGTCGTAAGACTGACCACGACAGTTCATTACGTCGAGATCATTCTGTGACAAAACATTCAAGATAGCATTCTCAATATCTTTAGCTTTATGACCTGCATTTGGAACAAATCCTAAAAATCGCTCTACTATTTCTCCATTGTTGCGTACATATCTAAGAATAATAGTAAGCTGATCGACGTGAGCGATGTCAGGCGTAGAATCTACAATAATTCCAAAGTATTTAGCATTTCGCACTTCAGTAAAAATTTGTTTCAATACTTGATTATGTATTAACAATATAATTTCTTCATAGATTGTTTTTGATAAATATGATGTACTTCCACTTCCTGGATGCGCAAATGATTTTAAGTGTTCAGCTAAAAATGGATCAAATTCAGCAAGAAGCTCCACTGTTCCTAAAAAATTACCGTTATGAGGATTCCCCAATTGTTCTGAATGTCCTCGTAATGGCAGTCCTCTTATTGAAAGCGATTTGACGATTGCAACTACCCGATGTAAAATTTTTTTCCAATACGAAATTTCTTCATCAAGCTGTTGTGCAAGAAATTGATCAACTCGTCCTCGAGCTGTTCCTCGAGTTTTCAATTGACTCACACAAGTTTTATGAAAACTAGAATTTTCATGACCTTCAACACGGGCTTTTGAATTTTTCCAATCACGAAAACCTTCGCCAGAAAAAGCATTTGTCTCATTATTATTGCCAAATAAAAGACACGGGGCACAAAATACCGATCCTTTAGTTTCTGAATAAATTAACCACACACGAGGTTGAACTTCTCCATTTTTCATAATTCGTTTAAACAATTTTGTTGAACAAAACCGTGTTTTATCGCTATAAATATTCCTTGAGTTTTTAAAATCAGCATTAATATTTTGTGGTGTACCATTGACAGCTATAAAATCTCGTGTTACTTCGTTTAGTTCCCATAAATACGGCTCTGTGCTAATTGTATAATCTTTAGATCTAGTTAAATCGCTAGTTAATGAATTTATTGAAGGGGTATAAGACTGAATTTCTTGAGTATCTTGTTGTACGGTTTCTTCTAATACCTGTCAAATTAAAAATATAATTTAAAATTGATTATATATGTATATATATATACTAATATTATAAAGCTGAAGAGTTTGTTTGTTTGAACACGCTAATCACATGAACTACTGGTCCGATTTGAAAAATTCTTTCAGTGTTAGATAGTCCATTTATCGAGGAAGACTATATATCATCACACTAAGACCAATAAGAGTGGAGCACTGAAAATTGCATAAAACAGTCCTTTTCTATCGGAAGAAATTATCGCATCCTTTCGAGCTTTATACCATTGAAAAGCCCGTAAATGACTATCCTAGAAAGAGGTCCTTGGTGCTAAAATTGGAAGCCTCTAAATTAACTAGAAAAGAATTTATAAGCATTTTTCTCTGTAGTTTGAAACTATTTTTTCACTGTAATTAACTTTAATTTTATTTGCATTGTTGCATCATTTCAACAATTGTTACAGTTGCCATGTGAAAAAACAAATCATTGCAGTTGCCATTGTTAAACAAATCAAATATTATAACAATCAACGCTTCTATCATTTTGGTGAGGCATCGCTGTATTTGCAATCTCCGTTAAATTAATGTACGCGAATTTAATCCTTCTTTATTATTTTTAAAACAATAGGACAGTTGTTTGCTTTTATAATTAGATTGTCATTAGGTTAGTTATATTTTTGCGTGTTTTTTAAGTACAGTACATTGTCCTTAGGTTAGTTACAATTTGTGTAGTTTGTTATTGTTCTTTATTCTTAGAAAACGACTGTAGTGTATAGCTGCGTCTAAATGCTGTGCTTTCCATCCAGAGTTGACAAAATATTTACCGCCCAGAAATCGGCGCCCAAAAGTGGGCGTTTGATCGCTCACTTTAAAAACAAAATGTTTTATAGCGCCATAATGTTCCGGTTTTTAAGCTGTCGTCGCCTCAACTCCATTTAATTTTTTGTAGGACTTCTGCCGCCCAAAAGTAAGCCTTTCAAAATATTCGCCCTTTTGATCAGGCTATCAGTTCTCACACATACACATCAAAATTTCCATGCGAACGAAGTCGCGGGAACAGCTAGTATATACATATAAATATTACTTTCAAATACTATACAGGGTTCGTACTCTTTTGGGAAAACAAAAAATAAAGACCTACAAAAAAATTTAAGGGCCTCAAATTTCTTTCAAAATATAAAAACTGTTATGTTTGTATCTTTTCAAAGCTAATTAATTAGCTAATCATAGCATAATGGCATAGGGTAATTATCATGTAAAATGAAAAATTGTCAAAAATGGTGAGTGGTATACAACGTGAGTTAAATGAAAAAACTGTAAATAAAGAAAATAAGCGAAGAAAATACTACATGTTTTCTTGAGAATTTGTGCTTTAATTATTTTCCTTTTACTCAACCTACGTTGCCAGTATCTCAATTTAGGCTTACTTAATAGTGCATAAAGGTACAGGTACTAAAACAAAAGCGATTCAGATTTGAATAAAGTTAAACCTTGTTAATTGAATTTTTTTAAAATCATAAACGTATCAGCTTTTTACTCTCGTTTGTGCAACCGATAACACGAACTACTCTTAACACTCTATCAAACCTTTATTCCCAGGTAGAATTTCTGCTTACAAGGTTTAAATGTAAAATTTTTATCTCTGTCATGAAATTGTTTTCTTCTCAAGAAATTTTTTGAATCATTTAGAACAACTTAAAAAAACTTGTTTTTATAATCATAAATAAAAACTGTATTTTTGTTCTAGTAAAACTATTGAAGTAAATAATTTTACTTAATAAACGTTTATATAAAAATGTTGACTCCATTTAAAGATAACATGTCCAAAAAAAGAAGGAAAAGAGAGAAACAAAGGGGGGGGGGGATGAAAAAAATAAAAGAAAACTTGACGTACTTAAATCTATGATTAAAATAACTAAGAATTTTTTAATTTCTATTTAAGCAACCCTTGTAAACAATTTTTTTATACCATATTAATTATCATTAAAAAATTTTTTAATACTTACTACAGATGAACATGGTGATTGTACTTCGTTTTCATTAGAATTTGATATATTTGAAGAGGTCGTCATGAAAGTAGATATTTTGGGAATTTTCTTTAGCAAATAATCTTTTTCTGCTGATTCTTTTGCTTTTTTTTTACGATTTTCAGCACCACTCGTTTTTTTTCGAAAAGAACTCATATTTTCTCTTTTTTCTTAATAAGATATTAAGAATTAAATAATAGAATATAATAAAATTAAACAACACAATATTATGTCAAGATCTGCACTCACTAAGAACGTTGAAAAGACTGAACAAGACAAAAAATATCGCAGCTCAATATTCGGTAAAAAAAATAATAAATAAATAAAAGGTTAAACGAAAACATTATACAACACATTGTTGCTTGAACACGTCGATGCCTGTAGACGAGAGCTATACTAGACTGCAATGTTTTTGGACAATGACGTACTGCGAGGCTGTTGGGGTTAGGAAGAGGGTCGAAAAGACGCCACACCAACTTGGTGAAATCTCTTATTGGCTGAGCGTTTAGTTCTAAATGAAGGTATTACTACGCGTTGCACTTCTCGTAAAATTGAAAATATATAACATTTTTATGAAAATTTTGACAAATAAACGCTATATATGTATAGGTTAAAATACCTTATCATATTTCCATAGCGAAGTGCTTAGTTTAACTCGAATATCGGACACCGCGCGGAGAACTACTTTCTTTGTTTGCTCTCAGCATATTTCTCCATAGTAGATAGTCAAGAAACTTTGTAGTTGAGTATAGCTCTAGCATCGAGTTTCAGTGTCCGGTATCCTCCCAAAAGTAAACATAAACAATAAAAATATATGCACTTAAAGTTCGAGAAATTTAGATAAAACATGATGCTCGTAACTAACTCAAGCTATTGAAATTAGCATTGAGAGAAAAATACAAACAAAATTAATAAAATACTATACAGTTTTTATCCACCTTTAGAATGAATACATAAATCCGTCTTATTATATGACTGATTGATTTGGAATAATTTTTTTTGCCGCTTCTTCATTAAAAAATTAAATTTTAAATACTATTCAAGAATATTCTTAGCATTAGCAATGTTGTTACAAATGTTTTTAATGTTATTAAAAACAATTATAAAATTACTTTTATTTAATCAGTTTTCAAAGATTTGATCTTAAAATTATTTAGAATTATCAAACTCTCAAGATTTATTGAACACAATAAAAAAAAACAATTTTTCATTTTTATATAGTAAAATCTGTACATGAGGGTAAAAAGAAAAAATGATAATTTTTTTAAAAATTTCATATGAATTCTGTGCGTTTTGAAAAATTCGAAAATCTTAAAAATATAAAAAAATAGATTATTTTCGCTTAAATTTTTATTCTTACATTGCAATAGATTTTTAAAAATTCTGATTGATTAAATTATCAATAAATTAAAATATAACAATAAAAATATATTTGACTCAGAGCAATTTTTTTTAAGTTTAAATTTTTTTCTTATTTTGTATTATATTTCTATATATTTTTATGATTTTTCAAATTCATTCTGCGACCTTTTAAAACCGATCAATCATGCTGATCGTTGGGGGCTTCACATTACGTACAACTATAACATTTTTACAAAAAATTGAAAAATAAAAAAAATATTGTATGAGTCAACTGGCACTTGTATAATTTATCATGGTGAATTAATGTTTTGTTTTATAATAAAGAGCAAACAAATGTTACAATTAAATTTTGAATGAAAAATATGAAAAAAAATCTAATTTCGTAAATAAATAATATGCTAGCATTAAAAATTTTTTTTAAAAATCTTTTTGTTAGATACATTTTAGATTTTAGTACTAGCCAGATTAATTATTTTAAAACTCTTTGTGCCCCGGGGCCAGCCATTTTTTATGTGCTTGGAATCCCAGCCCAATAGCCCAGTTTCAACTTATATGCTTTCCCCCTGTCCCTTTGTCCTTTCTTAGTATTGCTGAGTTGCTAATCCTCTGAGTAATGCGAAAGAGATTCCCTGCTCTTTTCTTCTGCCCAGTGCCCATCAACTGGTGACAGCTAGCCAACCCTTAGCCATGTGGTGAAAATTCCTGCAGCATTTTACGCTAAAACCTGGAATCTGAAACATTTTATTGAACATTCATATTTACAGATGTTTATATAAATTGCACATACACGTTGATGGTTTTTTAGTGCATAATTAGTATTACATTTTAAATATTTATGAATGTTTATAAAATATATTACTAATGATTACTATTATTTTGTAATTTAGGCATATCAACTCAAATTTAGAAAATGTATTTACAATCCTACGTTCTTTTTGAGAAAGCTTGAAGGAAATCCTAAATTACAAGAAGTTTGTTTAGAATAGGTTATCCAACTTACTTTTTTATGCGCAGAATTGATTTTGCTGAGTAACTTAACTAAGCAAATGTGCTCTAAATTATTTCAAATCACCGGTATACAAACGGTTAAACGAATATTTTTAAGGTTAACATTTTTTTAATATCGAAACAGAGTTATTATGAAAAACGATATCAAAGTCAAATTATCATTATTAATTGATTTAAGAACAGCCCTAAAGTGATCAAATTTAAAAAAATTAATGAAACACAACCATCTTGCGTTTAAGTGCTGCATGACAAAGTTAGTCAATGTCAAATCGGCCTATTAATGAGTAAAATGTCATGAAATATAAGCATCCTGTCAAATATATTTGAACAATATTTTTCTTTTCTTGCTAATCGTATAATGCTCTCAAAGATTGAGGGGGGGGGGGGGGGGCACTGGGCACATGCTGTCTAAAAGGCCCAGATTTTGTCATCTAGCAAAGCAAAGTATTTCAGTTTTTTTTTCTTTCTAATTTTAACATTTTCTGAATCGATTTTTTATTATTGGCTTATTGGCTATTCATTTGCTGGCAATATCTTCACTGAAGGTTACATCTACTTTCAGACTTTCGGCTTTATTTCTACTATACTTTCAATTCTTAAAACTGTTTCATGCATCTTTTCTTTTTATTTTAATTTCAGTACTTATCATTCCTTTCTAAAGGAAGAAAATTTAATACTAAAAGTAACCAGGAAAAGGCCTCAAAGGATGTGGGTGTAAATACACATGTAGATGCGTATATACACACACACGCATTCCATATAAGTACATTATGCAAGCATTTTCGAATTTTAGCCGCGTGTGCTTAAAATCTAGGCGAGCTGGTGCCCAGGATTTCTTGAAACTTGATTGTATGTGTGATCTGTGTACCATCTAATTCCAACTTTATCATTTTCCTAATTTAATCGAAAGAGCTTCGTTTATTATTTCAAAGCATTTCAATCTGCTGCTTTTAATATACATTTCAATAGTGAATTTCTTTTCTAAAAAGAAAACAAACAAAATCAACCTAATAAAATTTAATATCCTATAAAACAAGCCCCCCCACTAAAAATTTCAATGGCGCTATATGCTCCATACTCCCCCCCCCCCCCCCACCACCGCTAGTGGACACCTCTGTGTGTATGTATGTAAATTGGGTGTTTCAAAAGTTGCTTTCAAAGTTTTAATCCGTGTTAATTTTTCGTTACTGTATTCTATATGTATTGTTTTGCTTACTCATATTATATACTTTTCTATGTCTATCGCCACCTCAAAAATAAATACGACTTCTCTTCTAAGCTAGAGCAGTAGCAATGAGAATTTCAATTGAGTGAAACTGAAACTGTAATAACAATGCGCATTCCTTCCTTTCTATTTCCCCCTCTTACCCTCTCATCACCTGTCGCTCTCTAATCCTTTGTACACACCCCACGAGTTCACGCTCGTTAGTTTTCAAGGGGGGTCTAAAATCTCCTTGGCTGCTTTGGGCACTTGTGGGATCCAAGGTATAGTTTGGAGGTTTGGGCTGTTCTGGGATCAGGGAGAGTTTTAACAAAAAAATTCTACCCTCAAAATGGTACTATGTTTAGATAGTAAGAGCGCAAATAAAATAAACTTTAAAATTTGGTCTTACAGTTCACAGAAAACCCAATCGATTTTCAATTTTAGTCGGCTTAAAAATTTTGGCGCCCCTCAAAATTTGCCGCCCTAGGCCCGGGCCTCACGGGCCTATGCCTAAATCCGCTACTGAATTTTACTAATACAAAAGTTCCAATCTGAATATTGATCTTATCTGGATCTTCCAGCTCGGCAAAATCTTTTTCTGAAAGACTGGATTCTTCACATAAATCTTCAATATTCTCTTGTTCCGAATCCGAGAAATAAAGATTCTTAGCTGGGGGGCTTAGTAAGGGACTTTACTGCTTTTGTTTGTTTCTTAATTTTTTTCAGTGCCCTTATGGCCTTTTCCACTTCAATGCGATCTTTTTCAGGCGTATCCGTTAAAACGCAGGACTTTCTTTTAGGCCTTCCCCTACTGATTTGCTTTCTTGCTTGTGCCTTTGGATAAGGTCTTATTTCTTCAGGAGTGACAATGTTTGGCTGTGATATAATAGCTTTAGGAGTTGATGGCTCCCATTCAATGTTTGGACAATTTGACTCACCGGTAAAATCATTTTGTGACTGATTTTCTTCTTGCTGGTACATTGAGCGATCAGTGACATTTGATGGGAGGAATTCACAGTCTTGAAATATATTATCATTCAGTGGGTGTAAGCCAGTAACCTTAAAGCCATTACTTATATTTGATGGTGTAAAGGCTAGTGGGAAAGCTCGCCCAACTAATTCAGCCACATCATAAATAGTAGCTTGTTTCCGAACATTACCTGGTGTAGCCATCCAGTCATTCATTGCTTGTTGAAAGGTCCAAAGACGCTTCTGTCCAGTGGCTGCATTTTATGACTGGTATGTGGATGGAATGTGACTAATGTCACACCATTTTCCTTTGCAAGCTTTATTGTTTGGTCAGAAATGTGACTCTCATGATTATCCATCGAAAGTATTTCTGTATTCTGTTTACTTGCACCACTGAATTTTATGAAATGCTTGAAGAAATCATAAAATAAGTCCTCGTTTGACCACCCCGAGGGATTGGCTCCTCCTATTGTCCCTGATGGAGCACCTTTTACCATATGGTCTCTGAAATATTTTCTAGGAAATATCAACATTGGTGGTATAAAGGTGCCACCAGCATTTATTGCACCTATATTGTAACATTAGCCCTTCTTTCAGCACAGGTCATACTGCCTACCTGTTTCACACCTTTACTTGCTAAAATCTTTGGTGGGACATGTACCGTTGAAATACCTGTTTCATCACAGTTCCAGATCTGAAATGGTGTTATTCCAGGATCTTTTGTAAGGGCATTTTTGTAATTTTGGAAAACAATTGCAACATTTGCTTTATTAAAAGCTGTTGAGCGGGCTAAGCTGGTAGCTTCTGGTTTCCGCAAAGCCAAATGCTTTGCATGCCTCTTTCAGAAACCTATAAGCCAATCTTTACTAATCAATTTGCTATTTTCCCATGATGGGTCACATGTTTTTTTATTTTGCTTGGCAAACTGGTAAGCCAAAGTCCGAACATCTTTAAGAGTTAAGCCATATTGTAAATGAGAGGCCTTTAGTATGTATTCCACAAGGAGCTCTTCTTCAGCATCAGTAAACATCCTTTTAACATCATTGTTTTGTTTGTATTCAAAGCTTGATAAACCTGATTCTTTAATGGATTTAAGGTGCCTCAGTAAGGTTGTTTTGGATATACTAAACTCTTTTGCTGCTACATTTATAGTTTGTTGTTTCTTCATGACCATATACTACAGCGACTACAGCTTTTTCAAGATCCCCTTTGGAAATTGGCTGTCTTTTTACCCCTGTTTTGCTGCGTGGTATCTAAAAAAATAATTGCATGTAAGAACAAAAAAATCTTATTTTTCATGCCATAGAAGAATATTTGATTAATTTTATGTCTCTTTAATATCAATATAGTTATGGCTTATCACAAACCTAAATAAGCAACTACACGCAAATTATTTAACACATAATATAAAATTTATTGCAAAATTGTTCCTTGAACATTTCCCAAATATGTTCTTATTGTCAATAGCTTAAATTAAAATATATTTAATTTTTTAAAGGAAACATTTTTAAGTACTACTTGAATAATGGTGTACCTTGGACCAGTCCAAGGTACACTACTTGTATCGGGTCCAAGGTATACCACTTGGTTATTGAAAACAAAAGTGCTAATCCTGATGTTAAGGTTAGGCTTAATTTGATTACAAACATATGGGGTTATAGCTAACAAGCTGCTTTATAATGCATAACACTCATTTCAGAATATGCAATGTATGTGTGAGTATAAAAATACATAAAAGAATCTGAGAAAAACTTACTTTTGGAAGGTGAATTTCCTTTTTCAGGAACAGTTAAGAAAGTTGAGCTTCCAAGCAAACAAAGGTTACTTCACTGGAGACCCCTGGTGGTGAAGTTTTAACTACATGTGATACTGTTCAAATATCTAAACAAATAGAGCTAGAAATAGCATAGGTCCAAGGTACACCACTCTCCCCTAAGTAATAAAAGTCAATACAACAGTGATAATGATAATACAATGACTTTTATTAATTAAAAATAATATATATTTTTTGAAAATTAACTTCATGTTTTGTAAATAATTATTTTTATGCCAATATATCTTACTGATATTGACATTTTGTATAATAATCATTACAATAACATTTTCTATTTCAAACTGCCATTAAAGCTCTTTTTTTTTTTTTTTTTTCAAAAAAAGAAAAGTAACAATATTACTATAGTTTGAGAGAAATATTTAATTGTAATGTACGTTCCATTCTCCATCTACACCATCATTCCTTTTAACTAGGTAAATGCTGCCAATTTAAAGAAAAAAAAAAAAAGGCTGTCATTATAAATATTGTCAATATTAAATCTTTCATTGTTTAAAAGTTTGTTTTGGAAAAAAAAAGATCTTGCAATATATATATATATATTTTTTTTTGTCTGTAAAAAGATTTTATTTAGTTATAATTTATTTTCCAGTCTAAATTTACAAACCAGAACTGCATTAGTTTCTTTTAAGCTTTCTAATCTAAACCAAAACTAAAACTGTATTTGTATTGGTTTATGTTTAAAATTCTAAAGCTGAAGCAAAACCTAAAATACTGCTTAGTTCACATAGACAGCAGAAACCTAGTTTGGAACTTTTCTTTTTTCCTTGTTTGTTTTATGAAAAAATGTAACTATTATAAATTTCTGAATGCATTATTCAGGGGTCGGCGCGAGTCACTTTTTTCACTAAAAGTCACTTTTTTTTGCATTGGTCCCTTTTAGTCACTTTTTTAAAAATTGGTCACTATTTTCACTTTTTTAAAAAAGTTGGTCACTATTTTCACTTTTTTGCCCGTTCTCTGGCAGAGCAACCAAAAAAAGTTACTTTGTCTATGAATTAAGAAAACATTGCAATTTTGCATAAAAATACGTATGCCAGGGTTGAAGCTTCCGCGTTTCCGCCATTTTTGGTCCTGTAAGTCCGCCATTTTTGGTCGTATTTTGAAATTCGTGGGCCCCGAGTGTGCTGAAGTTAAGGTTTGATATTGCAGTGTGGTGCAACCAGAAGGGGAGGCCTAGAGGGCCCGTGATCCCCCCCCCTCCCCCGCCATCTAGAATGATAATTTTAATTGTTTTTAACTTTTTTTACTCGAAAAGAGCAAATCCTAAGAAAATTAAGCGATATTTAAATTAGAATAGAAACTAAAAATTTTTAGCAGTTGCAGATTATATCACTCAGAAAATTAGCTTAATTTCTCTTTTCTTTTACCCCCCCCCCCCCCCCCACTCCAGAACTAACTCACAATCACAAAAGAAAATTTTTGGAGGGGATTTCTCAACAAAAAGACAATACGCAATTTTGAGAAAATAAAGTTAAATTTTTGTCAAGAATTCATTAAATAATGATGCAGGGGAGGGGGAAATCTAAATTCTTAAAAAAAAAAACTTTAGATCTGAAAAATTCTTAGCAGTTGCGTATTATATATATTGCTCAGAAAATTACATTATGACCTCTTTTTTTTATTTCCATCCCCCCCCCCCCAAAAAAAAAAGGAATTGCACAAAGTTCAGGTAGGAAAAAAAATAGTGCACCCCTCCCCCCTGTGAAGAATTTTTCTGACTGTGCCACTCATACTGTCATTATGTATGACAGTTATAACCGTGTAACTAAAATTATAAAATCAGGAAATTTTTTGGAGCTCAATCAGGGAATTTTTCTTGGATTTTGTTATTACCATGAAATTACAAAAACAGTATCGAATAATCAAACGGTTTGTTTCCTACAATGATACAGAAGATTAACACAATAATTTCAGTCTGAATAATTTTGATAAAATATCAAATTTAGCTTTATTTCAAGTGGAATTTTCTAATCTTTAAACAAGTATAAAAAATATTTTAAAACAAGCATTTGCAAAATAAATTTTGTTCAATGTTGAACATAAATTAAAATTTGAAATTTCTGCTTTTGATTTGAATAAATATTTATTCATTTATATTTTTAAATAAGTAACAATTTGAGAAAGAAATTAATTAAAAGAAATAACTTTTGTCTCCCTCACTCTTAGCCATTTATGGGTTTTGAAAAAGGCATTTATGGAGATTGTTACAGGTATAAAAATTCGTATTTTTGAATAGGCTATGATTTTTTTTTTTTTTTAAGTTGGGTAAAAGCTCTATTTATTCAGGTTTAGTTTTCAAAAGATGTCGAAACTGCTCTTTTTCAAGTTATATTTAGTTTAAATGAAAAAACACACACACAAGTTTACATTTTAATGGTCACTATTTTAATCACTTTTTTTAAAGCTGTGGTCATTTTTTTCACTATTTTGAACACTCCAAAGTGCGCCGAGCCCTGATTATTTTATACTAGAAATTTCAAAATTTTCAATTTTTCCGGGTGGAAATAAACCCCTTTGGAAAAAAAAACTTAAAAAGGCTTTTTTTTCCTGACCCTTCCCATCTCTACTTGTAATCTAACAAATATCCTTTTCCTTTTTGCAGAATTCATTGTAGAAAAAAAAAGCAATTTAGAATAAAATTTATAACTTTTGCAGATCTTTCAAGTAAAACTACAAATTGTAGCTGCAAGCACGAATAACTTAAAAACACTGAACTGCAGAGAGCGTGGGCTCATTGTACAATTATTTCTCCCCCTTATATGTGTTGGAAGATAGACCCGTTTTGTTTGTGAGGAAGGTTTGGCAGGTGGCTTCAAATTGTGCATTAGATGCATGAACCGTCAAATAACAATAAAAACCTGATATGATATTTCTTTTTTGAGTTGGTCCTTATTTGGGAGCCAAGCTGATATTTTTTCCCTAGCTCGGATTTATGGCAAACTCCAACTATCAACACTCGACTGTATGTGGATGAGAAAAGGCCGCCTGAATCCAGAAATGTAACTTTTGTGACGAATAATTGTTGACAACCAATTCTTTTTTTATCCCAGACTTTACTGTTATATTATGGGTGACAATTAAACTTTACGTTATATTCTGAACATTCTTTGTATTTAGATTTTGTTATGGGAGTGACAATTAGACCCAAATACCAGTTCTGTATTTAGATTTTGTTATTCTTACAAGTGAAATTTTGGTACTTATTGATTATATGCCTAACATGTTTTTGATCTCCCAACATCACCAAATAAAATATAAACAAAGCAATTTTATTAGATTTAAATAGCATGTTGGCCGCATGATAGGGCATATAACTGATAAGTACTGAAATTTTAATCACAGCAAACACTTTTTGTACTAATGTTTTTTTTTTGCCTTTCCTCATCTTGGTAGTTAAAGATAAATGCTAAAGTGAAAGTTTTTATCTTATCAAATTAAACAGTTTTTTAAAATAATACATTCTGTCCATATCATGAGATTTCATGAATTTATTTTTTCTAGGAAACCATTTAAAGCAAGAGTGCAGAAGTTACACACAAGAAAGCACATCCTTGATACTTGCTGTGCCAAGCAATATTTGCAATGTATCTGCATTTGATATCCTTTTTACATTTTAAAATGTCTCATGAATTGCTATTTATATTTGGGGTGTAATGTAGCAGGCCTCCACGTGGTGCACCCTGGTTAACACTAAATCTGCTACAACATTGTTTCTTCTGTATGCCATGTAAATTACAGAACAGTTAACTTTCATCTTATGTGAAATCAAAATTTTCAGTTGCAACAATTGAGGAATTCTTGCAAGTCATAACTCATGTTCACATAGGTTCCACGGAGACTTTCGTCAAATTCCTCCCAATGTGTAGATAATGCTGTATTTGAAGCGTTTAATTGCGATGGACCGAGCATATTATGTCCATCTGTGCTGTGCTGGGTGATATTGAAGCTGCTGTTCTTTTTAGAACAGCAATAGCTTGCATGCATATGTAGAAGCTCAAAAAGCTGTACTTTTAAATCAAGGGTCTAATGAAGTTTCCTTATACAGGAAGTTAATCTTTTTCTACAACTTCTTAAAGGAGAGTTTCTAAATTTTCCTTCATTTTGATTGCAACTTTTGGAATTTGTTCATTGCCTATTTTTAAAAGGTGTTTCAACAATGATGCTGAGGCTTTTTTAAGGTAGAAATTTCAACTGTTAAGTCTTCGATAATTTAAAATTTTTTTACGAATTTTACTAAAATACTTGAAAGGGTTGAAATATTGCAGTTTAATTTTGCTGTGGTGGCGACTACTCCATCCTTTGTATGAACAATTCTTTCCAACATATCATAGGTGTCTTATGTTTTGAATCAATGTAAGACATTAATGATGAATATATTTCTTTATTGTATGTAGACAACAATACATAAACATGATTTCTCTTCCTCCATCCATGCCATGCACGTGTCTTTCTCCTATGCTGCATAGGTATCCAAGTAATATAATACATACAATAACGATTATTAATAATAATTGCTGCATCATCTGCGTTTTATTATTAGTATTAAGGAACATTGCTCACTTGCGTTAAGTGCTTTGCCAGGGAGAATCAGCGGCTTTTCGGCCGGTCGGATTGGGTATGCTGTTGAACCGCTTGGGGTTGGTAAAGTGTAATAATGTTCAACAAACGCTACTTTACAGCACATAATAAATAAAGTAACAATCATGACGCACATAATGTTACAAGGTGTGGTTCCATCTCATGGAAACATCTTTTATCAGTTTGAGACTTGCGAAGTAAATTTGATTCTGTAATTCTCATAATTTCACGGTTGCTTTAGGCAGGGCTTCGCTTGAAGAATTAAACAATTCCTTTACTCTTTTCCAGAGTTTTTTTGATCTTACGCAGCCCTGCGTGAGAAACTGCTGTTTTGTCATCACTGCTGCAAGTAACTGATATGTCACCCATCAACGGCATTCTTTAAAAATGCTGCAATGCATGCTTTTTTGCTTAAAAGGCTGCCAAGCTGTGAATTTTTTATTGCTGGGCAGCTAATAAAGATGTCCAACAATTTTGATTGCAGATTGTCATTCTGTGTCTAAAAACTGCAATTCTTGCAACTAAATTTTTGTTTTTGATGGGTGGTTACGGGGCACTTGTTGTTAGATCCACAGCAAAATACATTTGGAGTCTTAAATTTCTTGAAATTGTTTTTCTGCTAGGAAGGGTACATCCAGGATCTCCCATTTCAGATAAAGTGTTGACTTTATTGTTGTTGACCCCTTCTAACAGCATAATATATTTCACTAATAGTTCATCCTTTTTTTTTTTTTTTTTGTGTTACTGGAAAGATTTTACCTCTATCTTTTTTTGTGTGTGTGTGCAAGAGCTGAAGTGCGAATTTCTAACACAAGTGCCGTTAGTTGTGACAACGTCGAAGGACGACCTTTTTATTAATCTGCATTGTGGCTGCACTAGGGATGTTAAATTTCCAAAAATTTTGAGGTAGCGGAAAAAAACCAGTTTTTTCTGGAAAAATTGGAAGAAATGGAAAAATTAATTTTTTACAAGTGAAAGTGGATTTTCTGAAATAGTTTTCGGGATGGGGGTGTTTCTATTGAAAAAAATGTGTAAATGTTTTTTTCATTATATCTTTGTAACTGTAAGCAGCATTTTTTATTGATTTATTTTTACTTTTAATGTAAGAGTAATTAACTCGGAACAGAAGTAATGGCTATAAAGCAAGTAGATTTTAGCATATGTAACTTTTGTTAATTATCAAATAATTTTTTTTACAGAAAGTTGCTTAGCTTTTTCCCCCCCAAAGTTTGTTACATGTATTTATATGTATGTATATACACAGTGTGCAAAGCAAAGTCCTTAGGAGGCTTTTATCTCTGCAACCGTTGGTCACAAACATATACTTCCAGTTATAAAAATGTTTAAAAATTGTAAGCATTTATGATAATAGCATTTTTAAATTTAAAAAAATCAATTTTGTGAAAATTACAAAAACTAACTTTTTATACAGTCCCCCAGTCTTTATAGTCATGTTTAGTAAAAGTTGACGCCCATCATTTTATACTTGAAATTTCAAAATTTTCAATTTTTCGAGGTGGAAATAAACCCCTTCCAGGAAAAAACTGCTTTTTTCCCAACCATTCCCATCTCTAGGCTGCACACAACAATTTTTTATTTGCTTTCAATCTCGCTGTTTTCACATGCTTAGAGGTGAATAATACCTGGATTCTGACGATTTACTTCCACATTTAGCTCTTAATCTTTGATCATTGTTGTTTACTGCCAGGAAGTTTTGAAAAAAAAAATCAAATGAAGGCTTCGCTTTGATTTTTTCTAGTCATGAGAAAAAGATTCTACAAATTTGAGCTGTATAAAAAAAATTAAATGTTGGCCTAAGACGACATTTTCGAGGGAACAGATGTTACATAATATCTTCTCTCCTGGTGACTTTTTTTGAGTATGCTACAAATTTTCGTCAAAATGAAAAAATTCATTTTTCAAACAAAATTTTTTAAAACGAACAAAAAACTCTTGAAAATAACAGCTGCTTTGAAGGGGAGGTAAAAGTATGTGGTGCGCCTACTCGGAAAAAATAGCTACTTTTTTACAATTTCATGGTTGGTTGGTGTCATGTCATGGATTAAGAATAATATTAAATCGAACCAGAGGCCGTATAAACAGTATCTGCGATTTTAAGGCAATTAGCTTTGTATAAATCCACCCATGGATTGTCACTTATTTGCTGCAATTGCTCCAGAATAGCGGGACATTTGAAAAGATGGGGGGGGGGGGGGATTAGTTCTATGTCTGCACAGTTAATCATCCGAATTAATTCCCTGTGCAATTTATAAAAAAAAATACTAAATCTATCTGTTATTAAATTGACAATTTTTAAAAAATAAGTAGTAAGCTAAGCAAAATTTACACTCCTCGCTCCTATTGTAAGTTGGTAATAAACTTTTAACATGTCTCCATGTGCTCTCTATGGATTTTGAGTGGCATTCTCTATTTGGATCAACAAAATGTAAATCATGGTTTACGACTAAATGTTGAAAACCGCCCTTCCCTAAAATTTTATATGCTGCCTGTGTGACCATTTGAGTAAATAATGCTCCCTTTCTCAATCCATTCTTTAACTACAGAAATTAATGTATTCCTCGTCGTACCCCCTACTGCCAACAGAAGCATTTTCCCACTCCCCCTTTCTATCCCCCACCCAGAAACCCACTGTATGGCCTCTGTTATACAGTCAAACCTCGATATCTCGAATTTCAAGGGAGCAGTAAAAAAATTCGAGTTAGCAAAAGTAATTTATTTTTAATAGGTGGAGAATAAAATAGAAGCTAGTGCAAAAAAACTACATGCCTCTTTGAAAATAAAAATTAGGTTACATAAGTCAAGCATTTACTTACACATACATCCTTATTTACATCATACTTACATCATTTGAAAAATGAATCTATGCTGGTTTGCTTTAAATTTGACTCTTTTTCGGATTCCACAACACTTTCTATATGAGAAAGAGCTTTGAAGGTCTCTGGTGTCATATTCGAACGAGATTCAATGAACCTTCTCTAAACATCCGCAGCTAATACAGCTTCTTTGTTCGTTGGTTTCTCACGAGTCTTGCATATCTGTTCCTCCTCATCGTCTTCAGAAATTACATCACTAGCTCAAACTTGAGAAAGAATATCCTGGTCTTCCCACTGCCCACAAACTGCAACTTCTTCATCAATATTCAAAAAGTCTCCGAATTCAATTTCTTTCAGATTTATTATGTTTTCCAAGTCGTTCCCAATCTTTTGTTGGCACGTTATTTTCAATATCAGCATTGTTTGTTTCACATACGGTGTCATTCTGTTCATTTTTTGCAAATCCTGCTTTCCTAAAGCAATTTGAAATGATCGATGAAGTGACGCCATTCCATGCTTTATCTGCCATTCTCATGGCTTCCTAAATGCTCACTCCAGATGGCTTGGTTCCTTCTTCAATCTCAGCAAAAAGTTTTTTTACCACTTGATGGCGATATTTGAGTTTGAAACTTTGAATGATTCCTTGATCAAGAGGTTGAAGTCTAGATGTCGTGTTTGGGGGAAGAAATTCCACTTGAACATGATTTAATTTTGGTATGATACTGTGACCTTTGCAGTTATCAATAAAAAGCACGATTTTACGCTTTTCTCTTTTCATTTTCCTCTCTAACTCCTTCAACCAATTTTCAAAAATTTTCGAAGTCATCCAAGCTTTTTGATTGGAATCATAAGTAAAGGGGAAAGATTTCACTCCAGAAAAGCACCTTGGTTTTGCTGATTTTCCAATCATTAAGGGCTTTAATTTTTCAGTCCCAGCCATGTTTGCGCAAAGCAACAAAGTTACACGTTCTTTACTCCTTTTGCCTCCTTTGCAGGCTTCTCCTTTAATGGCCATGGTTTTATCTGGAGTGCAATTAAAAAAAAGTCCGGTTTCGTCCGCATTAAACACATTTCTTTCATCGTAATGTTTGAGTATCGAACTTAGTGTCTCTTTGAATTCCATGCAGACTTCTTCATTAACGCTGGCGCTTTCGCCGCACATTTTAAGAAATGTAATGTTGTTTCGGTTTTTAAAATTTTCGAACCATCCATTGCTTTTTTTGAAATTAACATGACCCAATTCCTTGGCAAATGCTTCGGCTTTCTCTTTTATTAAATTTCCGTTGATTGGGATGTTTTGCGCTCTACATTGTGTAATCCACACCATTAGACATTTTTCCATATCATGAAATTCACTAACTCTAATTTTCTTTCTCTTACCGAAGCCATCGTCACAGTTTTCCAGAATAGCGTCTTTATTTTTTAAAATTGTCGATAATGTGCTGCTTGGTATTCCGAACTCTTTTGCAATTTCATTTTTCTTTTTGGAACCTTTTTCCACTTCTTCAATAACTCGTTTCTTCTCCTGAATGGAAAGCGTGTTTAATTTTCGTTTAGCTGCCATTGCTAGCAAGTTCGTCGTATAACTCAACTGCTCTGAAAATTTCCTGACCGGAGTTCTTTCCACCGTACAAGACAAGGAGATGACAGGAATGAGATAGCCCTGGTCCCCTGGGTTCCACGTAGCAGCAGCAATTCTTTCTCCCTCCC
The DNA here is from genome assembly GCA_038502835.1 of Octonoba sinensis. Classification (NCBI taxonomy): domain Eukaryota; kingdom Metazoa; phylum Arthropoda; class Arachnida; order Araneae; family Uloboridae; genus Octonoba; species Octonoba sinensis. The sequence continues at coordinate 80,791,849 of CM076605.1, read as the reverse complement.
ACTTCTCTCACACCCTGCAGGTGTGACCTTGAATGGTTCAATGACTAAAAAGGGTTTAGAAAGAGGGCAAAAATTACAAAAGGACAAGAATGTCGAAAATTCTTGAGCCCCACTGAATAGAATGGAAGTAAAGAATGCAAGTTTGCTCATGTTTTGGAACAAGGAAATAGTAGTTGAACAAAGAATATGGAATCCGAGAGAACCACCAAAGAAAAAAAAATCGAGTTATCGAGGGTCTAAAATTATTTTTTTCGAGATATCGAAAAATTCGAGATATCAAGGTTCGAGTTATCGAGGGTTGACTGTAGTACATAAAAGTGATTGGAAGATAGGTAATAATATTTGTACCTGTGTCAAGATGTCCCATAGAATATCTGTTGATTACCATGAATCCTGTAAGAGCCCCCAAAATTCTACTCCACGGTATGCAAAATGTAGTAACTCAACTGTGCAAACAAAACTGCAAACTGTTAAGATAGTAGGCTTGGCTTTCACGAGATCAAAAATAATTCCACCTGGTAAAGAAGCAAAAATTAATATATGTACTTTTGTTTACATAAAATGGAACATCTTAAACATAGAATGGAATTAGTTGCGAAAGCTCCAACCCCCAAAATCAGTGTCTTCTTCTTTTTTTACTTTGCTCTTTCATACAATTTTTAAGAAAATACTTTAAAAAAAAAAAAAAAAATATTCATACAAAAGTAATCGAAGGAAAAAAATGTAAAGAACACAAGTCACTGGATAACTTGCAGTATAGCCAATACCCAATTTCAATTATATAATTTCAATCATGAATGACATACCGTAAAATTGGGCTCGTAATTTGAAACTACTGATCGATTGTTCGGATCGTTTCAAAACTGAAATATATTATAGTAAAAACTCTAAAGGGGCCTGAATCTTTCCTGAAGTGAAAACAAAATTTCACCCCGTATTTTGTACCTGCAGAACACATTTAGTTATAAATACCCATTAGTGACCGAATCGTCAGCCAGTGGTAGAAAAATGCCAGAGCTTCCTCCGTATCTAATGATATAGTCCAGTTAATATATACTTTTTACCCTGCAAAAGGTGGGGTAGAAGATATTTTTTTAAAAAGTATATATTGGTACCAACATGAACTGATTTATACAACATGAAAGATCCCGAGAGAACTTTTGGCGGCCGAAAAACCACCAAAATTTAGGACTTTTTGTCGTTTTTTCGATATATCTCAGAAATGGTTGAATTTAGAGAGAAATTTTCCATATAAAGTTTATAGAGCACAAAATTTCCTACAACTTCCATCATTACAACTTTTTTGTAGTACAAAAAGTAAGTTGGCTACAGCCGTTTAAAATGGACAATTTTTCGCAACTTCGTAAGAAAAGCATTAACTCCTTATAAATAATGCATATGAAATATTAAAATTTGACTAGAATCTATATTTTCTGATAGTTTATTAACTTTTTACTTTCTTGAGACCCCTTTCGCCCGCTCCCCACCCCCCGTGGCCACGTAGAGGCAATTCTGGCTCGTCGTCAGACTCCAATAACGGATGATATACAATATTGTGTAACTGGAATGATGCACATAACTTATTTACAGCATATAATTGATACATTCTACTTTATACTAACAAAAAAGCGATATTTGAGTATAAATGTAAATAAAAACAAAAACTGACTGTATCAATGTATAAATATTGCAATTCTACTAATTACTTAACAATAATCACTATAGTATTAATAACATGTATATACGTAAACTACAGGGAAATTAAACCTTGAAACGAATTAATAAAAATTACATTAAAACATAAAATCATTTTTATCTTTTTCGAATCCGCTTAGAAGGCCCGGGTTCATCAGGCTCAGAACTTATAGGAGTTAGAAGGAACCTGTCGTCCTCAAGCTGTTCCTCTTCATGTTGTCGTGATTCCATAACCCCTTAGAACAAGTTATCATCTTCGGCAGCGTCTTCCAAAGATGACATTTCAGCAACATTTTCACAATTCGTGCCACTGCAGTTTTTTCACATACTAGAGCATTTCAAACCTGACTTTCGACAAGAACAGGCGCCACTACAACGTTTCTTACAGGTGCAAGACACGCTCTTCAGAAGAGTCTAAGGAGCTGAATCGCTTTTTGTTTCAAGTTTTGATTGATCAATATTTGGACAAGCCGAGAGTCCACAAAATCTAAGCTTTTCATTTGTGTGACAATTTTAGGAACCATAATAGTGTCACTTTTTCAGTGACCATATGAATTAACCAAAGAAGATTACTCCTTAGCAAATGTTTTTGTGAGATAGAGGAACCTAAACATATGCTTTACTTCTGTTTTAGATCCGATCCCAAATACGAACTCTCCAGAACTTGACCGTTTTCACTTCAGAAATTTTATGTAAATATGATTCTTATGATGGGAATAAAATGTTTTGAAATGTTATGTATAAAACTTATACGGTAATTCTATTGACAAAATGTTTTCCCTTTCGGTTTTTATTCTAAAGTTTTATTCTAACAATCCCGTAAACCAGAGACGTTCTAGTCTTCTCATAACATCTAGATGACCAAAATTCCCATCATCAAAAGCCAAAACAGCTTCATTTGTAGCAATTACAACAGTTGTTTTGCTATAACCGGAAGTTTTCGTGCAGAATTTCGAGATGAAAGAATTCAGACATTCATTAGAATTCTTCGTCCTGCCTCCTAGGTAATGTCTCTGTAATGCTGGACTTGATAAGTTGAGGAACACCGGTTTTATACAGTCCATTACAGTTTCAGATAAGGTTTTCTTCGAATGCTTGAAACTGTCTACATTTCCATCTGTAATCGCTTTTTGGTATTGGCACCAAGAAGATTATCATTTCTGACTAAATTCGTGAGATGGTATTTTCCTCCGAAGCACGCTTATGGTGAAAAATAGCCCATATAGCCATTCTCATATTTTTTAAGTTCAGTCTATTTTCCACAATGGCTATTCCACAGAAGGTGGAAATGTCCTCAATTACTTTATCAGGCAATCGACCGCGCCCAGAAAGTGCTTTGCCACCTGATAGCTTTTTCGACGTTATTGAACTTAATTTTCGGAGTCGCGTCCCCATTTTTTTCTTTATATGTGCGATACATTCAATTTTCTCTATATTAATTCTAACCCCACAGGGTTTGTCTTGGAGAACAAGAAATGTTTTGCAGTCTCCATCACCTAGGCTTCTTGGAGCGCAAGAAATGTTTTACAGTCTCCATCACCTATATATTTGGAGTACATGACATTACGTTTTGACACTGATCTTGAAAATATTCTTTTCATTCCTTCTGCTTCCATCATCCGGGAAGATCCATGTGATTTTTAGCGCAGTTTGGAGCATGCGACTTGCACCACAACTGGTATTTACTGCTTTGTGTTTTACCTTTCCAAAAGTCGCAGCTTTTGCAATATTTTGACAGCACTTCAGTGTCGATTACCTTTCCTGTTAAATCACCAATAACAGTGCAAACACCAATTTTCGACAGATGCCCCCTGGTTTTCCCAAGTAGCATTTCTGGTTATGGTTATCTTTTTACATACAGCATTCGAATCGACTGATGTGTTATTTTTAAATCCCATCTTCGAGTTGCAGCTTTCGATGGCAGCGGTTTTCATCGAATTCTGAGCAGCAGAACTCTTCGCATTATGTATGCGCTGCAAAATAAAGTCTTGTTTTACGAGATATTGGAGCACATCCATTACACCGCAGAATATACAAAGGCCAGCGTATCCCTGACCAATGCAGCGCATAGCATACACTGCGCTTCTGTTCATTTCAGCCACATTCTTTTGTTCAGCAATCAGAGGACAACTTCTGAATGATAACGGATTTTCACAGTTCTGGCAAGAAATTTCAAACTTTGAAGACAACCCAATAGTCAAAGCTTCATTGATATTTACTTCACCACCACATATTTTTCAGCACACATAATTAGTGATTTCTTTTATGAATGAAGAACTGTCAACAATTCTGTATCCTTCAAACGATGTTGATGTTTGAATTTTCTCATACTCATTAGCAGACGATATTTTTCTTGCTGATGCACAAGCAGATGTATCCGATGCAATTTAACATTTGTGTATCGATTGTCTTTGAATTTATATTTTTCGGTCTTGCACCTGAGTTTCTCTTCCTTTTTGTTGAAGCATCCAATGAAATAACTACTTCAACTGTATAATGAACAAATCAAATTTGCTTATCAAAAAATATGACTCCGAAAAATCGCAAAACACGTGATCGCCTTCCTCGTGGCAATGCACATCGAAGCGTAAACAACAGCGAAATGTTTAGTTCTTTACTACTTTCGGTTTAAAATGATCATGAAATTGTGGTGAAATATTAAAAATAAAGTGTAATTTAAAAAGTTTTCATACTATACCGAAACCGAAACAAATAGTATTTAATAAAATTAGCATAACTCCCTTAATAATTTGAATTTTTTAATGCGGTTTGCTTTAAAATGTGTAGAAATGTTGTGGCTTTGCAGTAGCACAAAAATTTAAAAAATCTTTTTTTTTTTGAAGGTGGCAAGCCCTCCCGGAGGCCTTACTAACTATGGTTAAGGTTGTCAGTGCGAATTGGTTATTTGGAGCATAAAATACAGAAGCTGTACTGGGTAATGATGATGATTCAGCACCTAACAAAACAGGCGTCAAGTTTCTTGATGAGAGACTAGGACAATCAGGAACTGGCGAAATAACAGTAGGATCATCTGTTGCTGGTGGAATTATAATGAAGTCCTCTGATAAATCCAACTATGTTTTTAATAAGCTCCACATGAACACTTTGCAAATGTGGGGGGATTCTGATGCTTAATGGTCGCTTTAAGCATTTGGTAAAATGATGAGCTATTTTCGTAGCATTTTGGAAAGTATATTTTTTCCAGCAGCAGCAACTGGTTGCTATCTTTTCCCCTCAATCTTATCAGTTGTCTTCATAAAATTTGCTGTATTAAGAAAGGTTGCTAGCATTATACCGTTATCCGTAGCATCCAGTGTGCAATAACTTTCATGATTGTCCATCACTAAAAGTATTTTTTAGTTTGTTGAACATCCCAGACAACCACCTATCTCCACACTACAGCCTGTAGATATCCAATGGATTACGAGCTGGATATGAAGCTTATCCTGTGGACATCTGTGGGATGTCCAACTGATCCAGGAATATCCAGAAGTGGTAGAAAAGGTTGCAACGTTTGGACGGCCCACGGACGTCTGGATATCCAGACGTGCATAGGACAGCCTAGGGATAAGCAGGGGAGGTTTTGGATGGCTCACAGATATCCTGTGGATATCTCTTTCCTGTCCATAAGATATCATATCCAGATATCTTCTAGCTATCCTGTAACTGTTAAATAGATGTCTATTTTAAATCTTCTAGATGTCTTTGAGATATCCAATAGGATATGATCTGGATATAATGTTTGTTTTATATTTTTAAGCTGTAAAGAGGTTTAAAAATTGCAACTTTTTTGTATTAATAAAATAAATTATTTATGAATACCTTATTTTACAGGCTGAATGCAGTTATACAGGACGTTTTTACATACATAATTTATGAGTGCAATTTGTTTACTCATAATTATGAACAAAATAACTACAATAAACCAGTAAAAATATTGATATTTATAAATAATTTATTTATTTATACAAAAATTGCAATTTTTAAACTATTAAATTTTACAGGTTTAAAATAGAAAATAATAATAATGCTTCATTAGTATTAGTAAAGTTAATTATTATTTTTAAATATTAAAAAATTATAATTTAATAGAAGTTTTTTTCAAATCTATATATTTTCCGACTCATAAGGTTCTTTCTCAGAACTGCAATAAGACTTTTTTCTTTTTTACTACTGAAAAAGAATCACTAATTGGCTGTATTGTTGATAATTGGACAACTTTTATAGTTGCTATAAAAGAGTAATACTAAATGAAACTTATAAAACCTTGAACATGCTGGTAGATTTTTTTTCATTTGAACATGTGCAATCTTTTGATAAACATAGTTTTCTCAACAATTCACAAACCTGTAAATTGAAAAACTTAAGGCATCTAAAAGAAAGAGATAAAGAAAGAAACCATCACAGTCTGGTCCAGAGTGTATTTGATATGTATACAACTGCTTTAAGTATTGAAAGATTTATACATAATTAAGTAAAATCATGTACACATTTATATCATGTAAATAGATTAAGAGATTTTTATTTTTCAATTTTCATGTAATAAATATGTCAGTTATATCATGGATAAAGTTACCTTTTTAAATAATTAATATAAACTTTTGCAAGCCAACTTGTGCAAGTTTAATGTAAACATTTACACTTACTAATACAGTATACAGAAGTACATTTTGATTTATCTGTACTTTTTAATTAAAAATAACAAAATTTACTGGAATTAAAATATAATTTGTGTAACTTTTAACAACAATGCATTTTTTTGGAGAAATGAATGCAAAAAGTTCATATACACAACTTTATTTACATTTTGAAAACATACATGATTTTTTTCATAAAAACATACATTTTTACATGATTTTGAACTGTTGTAGATGTTTCATCAGCAAAACTTTCTTGGCAGTGTGATTTCTGCAGCAGAACTCCCAGAAAGCCTCGCCTAAAAAAACTCTCGAGGAAAAAAAAGATTGAAATTTACAAGTGCACATGATACAAAGGATATAAAAATGGGCTTAAAAAATATGAACATAAAACTTAGATATTTACATGTAACTAATTCTTGTTCATGGAAAAGAAAAGACTTGCTTTTTGAAATTAAACAATATTCATAATTGGATAACCGTTTGAGTACTGAAGAACTTTTTGTATATAAGCTAAGTGTGGAATAAATGTGTAGTTATTTCATTTCAGTATACAGTGAAATTCCATTACAACCCACTCCAAGGGACCAGGAAAATGCTTTGTTGAAAAAAATGTTTTTTAATAACATATTATACATTATCATATTGGGCTTTAAAATGGAACTAAAAATTTATATCAGAATCTGGAAGTGTCAGCCGTCTTTCAGGGTGACTCCCAGTGCCATAATGACAAAGGTCGATCAGTAACAAAATTATTCTTGAAAGTTGGACAGTACCAAAATTTGGTACAATATTTCCTCATGCCATTTTCAACAACAATATACTAGACATTTCATTTTGAATTGTTTTAATGGAAATTTTGTTGTAACAGTATTCGCTGTAACAAGATTGTACTCTCAATATATTGGAAAACAAGAGAAATGGTTATAAATCGACTCTAATTATTATTTAAAAATAATGTTTACCAATAAAAATAAAAAAAATAATTAAAAAAATAAATTATATGAATATAACTGGTCTCAATTAATGCGCAAATATAAAACTTAGATATTACATGTAACTAACTACTGTTCATGTTTATGAAAAAGAAAAGACATGATTTACGAAATTAAACAATTTTCATTTATTGGTTAACTGTTTGAGTACTGAAGAATTTTTTGTATATACTATAAGGTAAGTGTAAAATAAATGTATAGTTATTTCACTTATATACAGTAAAACCCGCTTACGAAGTTTTCCAGGGGACCAAGAGCAAAACACTTCTTATGCGGGAAAACTTCTTAAACGGGTAGGCTCTATGTTTGACAATGGATATACTTTATAATATTTAGGGATGATATTATTTTATTATTTTACAACGTTTAAATTAGACAGAAATCAGACACCCCCCTAACAGACTCTATAAACATTCCCTTCTCCCTTGATCAGTCATTATTGTTCTCGTAATAACCGACTAATCCTCTCTGCCACCTGTTTTCCTGGAACTTTTAGTGTTGAGAAAAGGGTACCCTTGAGAAAAGGCTGACCAAAACAGCTTTTCTAATTCTTCTCCTAATATTTTTTCCATTAAAAAGAAAAATAACTACGTAGATTTAAAGAAACTTGAAAAAAAATAGAAACTTTAGAAGTCTAAAGTGTCATTTGAAAGAAAAAATTGACCGATATGAAAACTTATTAAGCGAAAAAAAAAAATACAATCAGAACTTTTAAAAGGGGTTATTTTAACATTAGGGAGATGGGAATGAAACTGGTATTGAAATTAAAAACTTCTTAAGCGGGAACTTAACGGGTTTTACTGTATACAGTGAAATCCCATTACAACACACTCCAAGAGACCAGGAAAATACTTTGTTGAAACAGAGATTTGTTATAACGGAAAATAAATTATTCTATTGGACTTAAAAGCGGAACTAAAACTTGGTTACATTTTAACAGAAATTTCCGTATTCACTGTAACTAGATTTTACTGTATATAAACTGGAAAACAAGAGAAATTGTTATAAATTAACTAATTATAATTTAAAAGTAATGTTTAGGTACTAAGAAAACAAAAAGCTGCAATTGATATGCATATCACTGTTTTCAATTAATACAAAAAAGTAAGAAACAGCAGTGCAATTGTGCTTCCATACGTTTTTAACCAACACAAGAGAAATGTGACAGCGCTTTGTCACACTCAATAAAAATATGAAAAAGTTTTGTCATAATCATCTTCTGTTACATGTCTTTAACAACATAATCGAATTCACCAACACTGTTACTGTGATCCATGAATAAACAATCATCTACTGTTCCATCTAGATAACAATTTTAAGATATAATAGTACTTTTTAAAACATTTCAGACCTTTTGTAAAGCTAAGGGAGTGAGTTACATTACAGCAAGCATACTAAAAATTAAAAGAATGCTGTTACAGTAATATTTGCATGTTATAAAGGAAAGCGTTATGCACCAGAATATTTGTTATACAGTCGAACCCGTTTATCTCGAACCTGTCTTTCTCGAAAACCTCCCTATCTCGAAAATTGATATTTTCCCTGCATTTATACCCTAAATTCAATGTATTTTTTTCAGGTTTATCTCAAAATGTTTTCCCCCAAAACCTCCATATCTCGAATTCTGGTTTTGCTGCCATTTTGGAATTCGAAGCCGAGTGACCTTTCGGCAGCTAGCAAAATTGATGCGGAAATCGTAGAGAACGTAAAAGGTGATTCGGAAGTAGAAGAGGAGGTTGAGAAAAACAAAGATGTTGCGAAAGTCGCTGTAAAAAAAAGCAGAGAAAGCTATTGAAACATTAACTTTCCTCGAATTTCAGGAAAATTTTGGTCAAGGTGGATTTACAGCGATCGCTACCCTCAAAAGTATAATCGAGGCGAAAACAACCAGACAACAAAAAACACTAAAAGACTATTTTTCTGGTACTTGCTAAAAAAAAGTTTAGTACTTGTCTTGTTTTTGAGAGGCTTGCAAAAGGGTATGCTGAATACTATTTCTTTATTGTCTACGAGTATAAAATTCGTTAAAAAAAGTTAGTACAGTCAACGCTCTGTATAACGACCACACATTATAAAGACCATTCCATTATAACGACCAGTGGTAAAAGTCCCAACTTTATCCCTATGAACTCTATGTGAATTTGCTTTCGGTATAGCGACCTTTCTGAATCGCCTAAATCCGATACAGCGACCATACCAGCAGAGGCGTAGCTAGGGTTTTCAGCGCCCGAGGACAACTGAAGATTATACGCCCCCTTGTGCCCCTGGGGGCCTAGGGGTGGCCCTAAAGGGAGTTAAAAACTTTTATGCCTCCTAAATGATAAATAGTTCTGAAAAGCAGCCCTTTTAACTTTCATTCTTATTAGTGACCATTCACTTCTAAGGGGAAAATGGGGACAATTTGGCTTCGCAAAATTACTTTTCTAATTTCCCACGCACTCTTATTCTACATTGGTTATTCCCAATAAGATTTGCAGATCTTCAGTTCAAATAATTATCTTTACGCATTAAAAAATAAAAAAATTAACATTAATTTGGTGCCTTTTGACGCTGCGCCCGGGGACAGCTGTCCCTCCTTACCTCTACCTAGCTACGCCTCTGCATACCAGGCGTCATGTCAGCTCAGAAGTTCTGCTTCCAGAAATGTGAATGTAATTTTTTTCCCTATATTTTCTACTTTAAAATCTGTTTAATATTTTGTTATAATATTTTGCACTGATATTTTTTTCTAAATTCTAATTCCAAACATAAAAATTCCAAAAATAATTTAGTTGGAATCTTTTAAAAACTACCAATTTTAATGGAAACACTTAATATGCATGATGCATGTATATTTTTAAAGGAAAATTCCATCTCTTATAGCGACCACTCGTTATAAAGACATTTTTCTGTGGGACGCAGATGGTCGTTATATCGAGCGTCGACTGTATAATATTACAGTAAAATGCTTAATAAAACTAAGGCAGAAGATTTTTAACCTACAACATATAGTCTTTGTTTCAGTTGCAAATTTTAATAGTTTTATCAAAACCTCTTCATCTCGAATTTTTTTTCCTTCCCTTGAAATTCGAGATAGACAGGTTCAACTGTATCAGAATCTGGAAGTGTCAGCCGTCTCTCGGGATTACTCCCAGTGCCATAATGAAAGGTCGATCAGTAACAAAATTATTCTTCAAAGTCGGACAGTAAAAAAATTTGGTACAATAATTCCATATGCCATTTTCAGCATCAATATACCAGACATTTCATTTTGAATTGTGATTAAACAAAAAGGTTTGTAACAACTTTGCCTCATTGAGTTTTTAGTATTAAAAAAATTTTAATTACAGAATGTAGCATTGTTATTTTATTTTCGGTTGACCAGTTGGTTAAATCTTCCTACAAGATGAAGGTTTCTTCATACAGTGTTTGGGGAGTTGATACTGAACATATTTTATACTATCAAAACGTAAAATTAATCTCCGGGAGGAAAATCCGACTCATTATTAGAAATAATAATCAGTAAGCATTTGCGTTAGACAAGAGTATCGCTCACATTATTAAAACAATCTTTACTATTCGAATATTTAATAGAATTGGAAAGTTAATTCCTTTTATTTGATTTTTGAAAACTAGTCAACAAAAACACTACGTCACTGAAATTAAAGCAATCGTGGCAAAAAAAATAAAACAAAAAACTAAATCATTTCAACACAAAATAATTCTATTTCATCATAATAAGCCTAATAACATGAAAAAAAAATTTAGAAAGAAGTATACAAACTGAAAATTATATCCAAATTGAACTTGATCAACGTGTCGTACAAGCCGCGATTTTGATAAACAAAGTTCAAGCAAAGTTCATTAAAGTTGCAGTCAATTCTTGAATTCACAGTTTCATACAAAATGAAAACACACATTAGGTATGTATTATTAATGATGTAATAGATACAACATATTTAAGAAAAGAATTTTTGCTGCTGAAGCCTAACTATAGGCAAATACATCAATATCTACAAGTCAAACATTTTAGCGATGACTGGACATCTCAGGGATAAGGAATTCTGGACCTCACAGGGATATGATTTGGATATCCATGTATATCCATAGGCTGTCCTAAGGTCTTCCCAAAGATATCCAAAGCCTGTTACTATCTGGCTTGGATATCCCTGGGATATCCAGAGGTTGTCCAAAGATCCATATCCAAAACATGTTACTACCTGGATAGCTCAGGGATATCCAGAAATCCAAGTCCAGGATTTGGATATGTATGGATATCCATGAGCTATCCAGCAAATCCAGAAGATATCAGGATGTATTATGGATCTATTTGGATGTCTGAGGGATATCAGTGGTTGTCTGGGATGGTGCTTTTTAACATGCTTGAGAACCTCCAGAAAGAGGTCCAGTCATGTATCAACTTTTGGGACTGTTGACTAAACCTAAAAAGCCCTGGTGGTGCCCAAGTAATATAGTCATGGAACCTTGCCCTCGGAAAAACAAATACAGTAGAGACTGATTTTCTAAAGCATTGATTATCATGCACATGGTAATAGTGTTTCGACGCTCGCTAGAAACTACCTCCCATACCTGACGAGATCCTATCTTGGCAACAACGTTGGGAGCTTGAACAACTGTGAAAACTCCAGTGTCATACAAGTTGTATATTTAATCGGCTATAAAAGCATCAGAAGAAAGAGCTCTCATAAAATTGTTAAAAAAATTCTTTGACATTTTCTTTATTAAAAGCTGTAGCTTTTGCAAAGTTGGTGTTTTCTGGCTTTCTTAAAGTAAGCTATGGATGACGCTTTATAAAACCTTTAACCCAGTCAATTCCAGAAGTATTCCTTTTGTACTTGCTACTTTAAATATTTGAGTTGAGACCCTTTGCGTAATCATATGCAAGACGTCGAATTTGTCTGTAGTTAGACCATAATAAAGAATTGAACTTTTAATAATGTATTCACACAGTAGGGTTTCTTGCTTGATATTAAAAACTTGTTAGCTTCTGTATTTGGAACTGTAGCATTTTGTATTAGTTGTACCTTTCTTGGCTTCATCAACTAGAGAAATATTTACCTTGCTTTTTTTTAATCTGTAAAATAAAGCTGAAAAGTTCATTCCAAATAAGTCTGCTGCTGGTTTTAGAGATGCGACAATTCTGACCGCTTCCATTGCTTTCTCAACGTCTTCACTATCTTCTGGTTTAGTATGCTTTTTTTGTATGTTTGCACCGTTTTTATAACCTGAAAGGAGTCAAAATAACATGGCTGAGCATTTTAATTACTATAATATTAAATTTTCTTGAAAACATTTGAAGTGCTTAAGTGACAATTTAAAAAAAATATTTTATAAACTCTTCTGATGAATTCCTTGTTAATAAATTGTATTTTAAATAATTCAACAACCTGAGTCTTGATTTTAACTTATTGCAAAATTAATATACTTTTTGAAAGAATAAATACAAACATGCTTCCTTGAACAAATTCTTAATTGTTTTGAGGAATTTAGAATAATACCTTAAAGTAAAGTTGAGTATTTTTAATGTAACAGCCATAATTAATAGGTTTACTAGACTTATTGGTTAGGCTTAGCATAGTAGCCATAAAAAAAATAATTATTCTGAAACTTTAAAACCTGTCCTAGATGTTGATCTAAAATGGCAAATTTTTTAATTACTCAACAAAAAAACTGTAAGAGGCACCTCGCAACATTTGAAATGTGTCCCCCTGAGCTCTGTTGAAATCTGCCCCTGGTACAGACATTTTGGTTAAAGTATTATCAACCATCTTATTAAAAGACTTGTCAGTACAAATAGATGATATAGTTAGAAGCAGAATTAAATATCACTTACTTGATTAAGAGATCACTAGTTGATAAACAGTTTCAAAATCAAAATTGTCTTTTCACTCTTAGAGTGTTAGAACTTTTTCCACGCAATAACACAACAGTTCTAAGAAGAAATGGCTAAAAACTAAATTTTAACAGTTACGCATACTTAAAGCTTCTTAGCTGGCATATTAACCAGTTATTGAACAGTATTAGTAGGCAGAAATTTTAGTTGTTGAGATGTGCCCCTCTCCTGTAGTAAATAAAGTTATATTAATTGCGCCTGGGGTAGTTTTTTATTATAATATTTTATTAAATATTTATCCAACAATCATTTTTGCATGTGAATAAATAAATCGTTGCTACAAACATGCAATTAACTCAGTAACCTTATTTTTAAAAATAAATGCGCAAAAAAAAGAAGTCGAAAGATACTTGCTAATTCTCAAAGTAGAATATTATTGAACCCTGTCATTGATCACTTTCGTTTTGAACGAAAATGAAATGAATTATTTTTGCACATAGGAATTGAGTTGAAAATGAGAAAACTTGGCGGTTTACGGTTAGTTACCAGTGTAAGTTCAAAATATTCAGAAGATTAAAATTATTATTTAAAAAAAAAAAAAAAAAAAACCTAATGTTTCGAGTTTTTGTGAATTTTAAAATTTTTTCATTGCTTCAAAATTTCCAGGACTAAACCGGGCGTTTTGAAAGCCTTATAAAGCTAGTTATCAGTGAACATGTGTTGATGATTTCTGAAGGAGTTCATCAGGAGTTCACCCCTTCCGATGTTCACTTTATTTGCCTCGAGTCGTCCATGGTCCCGGTTTCCTTATGAAACTCTAAATATGCATTTCACACTCTATTGTACTCATTTTTTTTCTAATGGCAGATTTCCGAACGTTTACAGCAAATAAGAGGTGTTAAGAAAAAGACACAAAATGGATTTAAAAAAAAAGATTGCAACGGGTTCATTAAACTAGTATATCTCTGGCCTACCAGTACCGCTCGGCCAGGAAAGTCCGGCGAAACGTAGGCCAGCGAAGCAGATGTCCAGCGTTCATGTCCTCATAAATGTCACAGCATTTACTGCACTTAAAAAGTGCAAATCATTGCTAAAAACGCACAAGATTACACATGCATTTGCAACGTCACTGCTCTCACGGTCTCGGTCTAATAACGTTATTTATCAAATGCCTGACCATTGACCATCAGGTCATTAGGCAACGAGCTCTCCGATATTTCTTTTCAATACAGTCCAAACTCTTAAGTGCAAAGCAGCGTCCATGACTTGTCCAGAATTATACAAACCACACGAAGGTGAAGCAGTCAAGTTACAACCAGTGGTGTGTTCCTGGGAAAAAGAGGGGGGGGGGGGGAGACGCTTTCAAATGCGAACATTTATCTGTCCCCCGACGCAATTTTTTTACAAAATATTTCTTCTATTTTAAGTTTAAAATGAAAGTGATTTTAAAAAATTAACCTTATTTGTTCAAATTATTATCTGTAGCTGCTTGGCTCACAACTCGTTCACCAACTTGCAACACACTTAAAAATAAATAAAACTTTATTTGGGGGACAAATATAGTTGCAACAATGTATTTAAAAATATTAACTGTAAATCTAAGCTAAGACGATTAAAAATCATTTTTATAGTTATAATTGTCACGAATCACTGGTAAAGCGAATCTGAATCTATTCCCCCCCCCCTCCCCATCTTGTTAACAGGTGTATCAATAAATAGATAATTTTGAGTAATAAACGAACCAGAGAGCTTTGTGCCATAAGGACTATATTAGATTTGTCACAGCTGAATATTTAGTGCAAAACAATAGCCTTGGTGGAATTTTTTAAATGCCCTTTGTCAATAATAACAAATATTTGTTTTCTAAACTGAGTAACGAAATGTAACGTGAGTATGAGTTTATGGAACAAATTAAGTTTTAAAAAAAGTTGAATTCAGTAGCAACTTGCAAATATTACTCAAATTTGCTTCAGATGTCTTATTTAAAAAGTACTTTATCAAATACAAAAACTTTCGATTTGAAAAGACGAGATAAAATGACGTAAATCACTTTTATTTAAACAAAAAGGTGCGGATTTCTGAGTAATATTAATGTAAAAGGAAAATATTTTGTTAACATTTTAACTGCTATGTTTCTTTTTCCTAAATAGTTAGTTCTCCACAAACATTAACTGTCATACGTGTCTGCTGCACTTTTTACTTTCCTAGATTTATTGTCCGTTGACGTTCGGTAATTTTGCATTTTCTACAACTAAACATAAGGCTGAGGTTGCCATTTAGATACAGGTGGGCAGTTAATGTGTATCATTAACAAAATTGCAGTATTGCTGTCTAGTATCTTTAAACGTTGATCAGATGCACTGATGTTGATTTGTCTTTGCAGAACGCTCACACTCGGCCGTTCCTGGTGGGCACGTTTCGATACAGGATTTTAAAGGAAAAAGTTCAGGCGGTATGACTTCTCGATTATCGACGTAGTCCCTCATTGCATTTATTGTTTGATCTGTGTCCAAATGAAAACGTAAACATAACCGCATTACTTTTTTTCTCTCCCCTAAACGTGTTTCTAAATGCGTTCGCCACGTGCTTTGATCCAGGACCGTCAGATCCTCTAATAAATTGTTCTCATTTCTATCGAAGCTTTACAAAAGTTTCCTGGGATTGATATGTGATAGTTTTGGGTTGCTTTTTATCTCGATACTTTTCAAACATTTCCTCTTTCTCTGCTTTTAAAGCTCTTTCGTATTTATCACCTTGGGATGTTTTAAATCCAAAATTTGAATTGTCCGTTTAATTAATCGGTTTGGTTTTAAAAGAGTAGTTATGGGCTTGCAACTGCAAAGAAAGTTCTTGAAGGGCATCATGGCATCACACCCAAGCTCTTGAAAAATTCTTTGCTGCCAAGATATCGTGCGAGACCCCTAAATTTAGCTTTCTCAACAGAACTATGACTTTCACATCTTGCGATGGGGGTATTTATATGGGGGTTGCGAGTGTAGGGGGGTGTGGTATTTAGTAGGCTATAAGACTCCCATATAGCTCAAGCAGTTCTGAAACTTCTTGCCACCTGTCTAGTGCTTAAAATACGGCCTGTTTTTAAAGTTTGCATGCTTAATTCATTTGAAATTTCTGTTGACTGTCGCTCGCTTTTTTTCAGATTGGCTATATACGTTATGAATTTCTTCCAAGAAGGCTTTGAAATGTTTAATTGCTGTAACGGTATTTTCAGCTTTTCGTTTGCTGAAATTTCCAACCTATGATTCATGCAATGCCAAGAAAGTATGGACGGATATAGTGCCCTTAGTCTTGCAGCGACACCATACTTTTTACCCAGCATTACACTTGCACCATCTGAGACAAAAGAAATCCAATTCGTTTTTAAATATTCTTCAGTGAAGCCAGTATTTTTCAAACCTTTAAGAAGTGGATTCGTGATTGCTTCTGCAGTTTGATTTTTTAGCTCAATCAAGTCAAGAAAAATAAACCCTGGACTACTAACAAAACTAAGACTCATGGTGGTGGATTCATCAATAAGGGCAGAAAGTTTGACATTGTTATCCACTATGCTTTTCACAATTCTTTTCATTTAGTTTGCAATAAAAGTAGATAGAAAATGAGAGTTCTGGGACAGCAGGGGGTGTGAGGTGGAACCACGCCCCCCTCCACCCCCTGCCACGCCCCCCTTGCGCCTGCTCCCCACCTCCTGCCACGCCCCCTCCACCGCCTGCCGAGTGGGGTTGAGTAGTAGGGTTTCCTCGTAGAAGATTACGGGGGTTTCTGAATGGAGTTGAGTTGTTTTTCTTACTTGTTACTCTGCGTCTGAAGTTTAGCTTTTTCGGAATGGCAACGGTGATATAGCGGTTACCATGACAACACTTACCAACTAAAATTGCTCATGCCGCCACCTAGTGAGAGAAATTATTTTTGGACTTAATTGACTTTTATTTCTGAAAGGAAAATTAATTTAATTTTAAGTTGATGGTCCCACCACCATCCCGATGTGATTTTTTTTTTAAATCACACCCCATCAACTTTTTTTTTTTTTTTTTATATCTAAATTTAAATTAGAATACATTACATGAATAATCCATTAAAAAATACTACATCATAAAATTCAAAATAATCTGAAAAAACAAAAGAACGTTTCATTGACCCTAGATGTCAAATAAAATAAGTCTCAAACGGAGACTTCACTTCTACAGTCAGTGAAACAATATAAATGTAAAAATATCTCACCTAAATCTTGTTACGCAAAAATCATCCATTGGAACCTAAAATGAAACAAACAAAAACACGGGCCTTTGCCTGAGTTTGAAAACTCATGACACCTGGAGGTCTCAATCAGGGTATCATCATTTGGAGGTTTTTTTGTTAACCCAGGTATCGGCCACCTTCTCCAAATTCAACCATTGAAATCATTGACCCGCTTTCATTTATACATACATGCACACACACATGCAAACATTCATGCAAACATTCATACATACATACATACATACATACATATATACATACATACATACATAAAATAAAATAAATCAGCATCTGAAAAGGAAAAAATTATTATACTCCATCTGAAAAGAGAAAATTTAACGATTAATGTTTTACAAGTATACACTAAGGTACCTTTAAAAATAAAAACAAAAAAAAAAAAATAAAAGCAATAAATAAAAAGAAATTAAAAGTAAAAATCTCAATTTAAAACAAAAAAAAAAAATTCTAAAATGCTTACTAAAAAAAATGTAAAATGGCCATCATTTAATTAAAAAGGAGCTCATATAAGTTAAAAAAAACAAGTGCTGCAGCAACTGTCTTCTTCGAATTTTCATCAAAGACTTTCATTCAAAATCTTCATAACTTCAAAGACTTTCATTCAAAATCTTCATAACTTCAAAGACTTTCATTCAAAATCTTCCATTTTCATCAAAAAACTTTACATTCAAAATCTTCAAGTCTTCCATTTTCATTAAAAACATTTCAATATCCAGTAAAAAAAAAAAACATCTTTTCATCAGAAAATATCAGTTAAAAGCTTCTCATGCAAGTCAAAAACTTCTTTCTTCCAGTTTTTCAAAAATTTTTTCTTTTAGTTTTCAAAATTTTTCCTTTTTTTTTTTTTGTCTTTTTCTTTTTTTATTTACTGCCTCCAACATTTTCATATTTTATAATCATGCCATAATATTTCCTGCAGTTTATGAATGACATTTGAGAAAGTAAATTAAATTTTAAAATGCCCATATGCATAGGATTGAATGCCATCTTCTAAAAGATATCGTTTGTCGTCAAACGGTGATAAGCTTATTTTGTTGCATGCTAGTGAATATAAATGATGGTTTTCACTTTGAATGCGATGCTGCATATCTCTTCTGAAATTGAGAGCGTTTAAACATTCTTTATAATTTTTGTGTTTCAGCTTATGTTTTAAGACTGAGCGAGCTACCCCTTTTGCCGTTTTCTTCTCTCCCCCCTCAGAGAGAAAAGAGTACATCTTGGCCCTCAGTCCTATGAATTCCTTTATGGGTTTACTGTTCAACTCGTCCTTGAAGCAGCCTATTTTTTTCTTATTTGCATTATTATGGAGCGGATGGTCAGGTGGATAATCAGAAAAGTCGAATATATTTAAATGCAGAGCCATGTCTTTATAAATGTCTTCTGTTTTTATATGATATGTTAAGGAATCAGTATCCGTGAAGAGAAGAGTTGCCTTTTCGCCATAGGTTTTTAAAATATAATTATAATGAAATTGGTACATTAATATTTTACTCAATTCCAATATGGTGAAGCCAACATATATGGGTCTATTTAATAAAACAGCATTTTTTAATCTATGAATACCAACCAGATTATTGTCAAAAATTTTGAATGATTGTAATGATGGTGCTGCAACTAATTTTTTTGCTTTCTTTGATGAATTTGTCAATTGTACATCTATATGTCTCCTGACATTTTCCATGGTTTTTCCATAGACGCTGTTATTCATCAATTTAAAAAAATCTTTTTCAAATGATGAGGAGGCATTTTTTCTGTGCTCTGTATTAAAATCTATATACTGCTTTAGCCAAGGTTTTTGCTGAAATTTTAAAATTTTATGAACATGAGAAAGTTGAAGGCCTAATGATAAATAAAGTTGGAGATTTTTATAATATAAGACATAGTTTTTCTTGTCATATAAATTTGGAACTAGTTTGGTGGTTGAAATAAATGATGATGAAGAATCTATTAAATTTAAGGCATAATTTGACAGCATTTCTTTTTGAATTTTCAATTTCTCTGGAGCAAGTGGATAGCTGTTATGGGTGTTATGATTATGACTGCTGTAATGAAGATCAACCTCCAGAATATATCCTTCAGTACTATCTTCAGAAGTTTTCAAAATTTTGTTGATGATATCCTCTGAAGGCGAGACCCATTCAAAATTGCCATAGGGTAGGGCCTGAGACATGGCCCACCCGTACAAATTATTGGCGTCCCAGTACATAATATAACTGGATTCTTCATCAGAGTTATAATCTGCCAAGTATTTATTATTAGCCGTAGCTTGGCGATGACTAATCATAGAAACGCCCCCTCGAATGCCACGTTCAATGAATAAATGCATATCAAGGTCCGTGAGCAATTCGAGAGGTTGTTGGCTAATTTTCAAATTCGCCTGCCAAGCTAATCCTGGAGCTGTCATGAGGTGAGCACAATCTAAATTATAATTAGTTTTGCAAATTTTCCTAAAATTTTCAAATACATCGGCGAGTTGTAGAACATCACTCTTTACATAAAGGTCGTGATACTCGCCCATGTTTTGAATGTTGAAGGAGGACCAGACATTTTCAGCATGTTTATAATCTTCTATAGAAATATTTTCATTACTTAATGTACTATAGAATAAATCAATAGATGGAAGTGAAGTTCCTTCAAATTTAATGAAGTTATCCATGTATTCGTAAGGGTAAACACCCTTACGTAGCAAGAGAGAAATATTAGAATTTGGCATATTTTCTTTTAAAATGCTGAATTTACCTTCAGGGAGATTGGCCACTAATCTTTGAAGGCTGGCATTCATAAACTGCAGGCTGTCTGTAAACTGTAGAGTCACTCTTTTATTGTCATATTTTTTTGAAGCCGAAAAAGAAATATATTTTTCCATGTTGTTGGCTATTACATGGAAGTCGTGGCCTTCGATTTTCCCAAATCCTTGCATGATTAAATGCCCATCGTAATGTTTCAAGTTATGAAATACGATGGGTATTTTTTTTTTGCAGCCGAAATTTTAAATTACAAAGACCGTGCAGTGCCCCACGATATTGACCTGTAAGATGGTCGTGATCGCGTACACGGTCCTTAAGTAATAATTTTTTGCACAATATGCAATGGGTAGCTCGTCTAAAATTATCCCAATCATTTGGCATCATTTGAATGGGGACTGCTTTTGTAAGGATGTTGGCAATTTCTTCTTCTTCTTTTAAAATCTTGTTAATAAATATTTCTACAGCATTGGGTCCTCTATAGGTTTGAATGGGCTTGAAGCTTCTTCCGTCTGGTCCAATAATAACATATGCAAATCCACAAGGCTCATGTTTGCTTAATTTTTCAGTAAATGATGTTGAGGGGTTGGGTTGAGAGGAATTCATTTTAACAATCAAACTTTCAAAGTCTGCATAAATAATGTAGGGGATGGGATGTTCGTATTGAAAGTTTTCAAAATTTAAATATTTTTCATTTTCTTCGGGCATTTTTATTTTTTGAGCCGTATGTTCTTGGCAGTAAATGATATGTTCTTTTAATGATTTTTCTTGACAAAATCTATGTAGACATCTGTAGCAATAAAAAAATGCTCCATTATGATTGGTGATATTGCCCAGGAGTCGAGACATATTTGATATGAGGCAGTAGTGGTGATTCAATTCATTGGCTATTAGCAGTAAATTTATACAGTCATTATTTTCTTGTTTTGATATGTATAATGGGTAGACCTCCTCTTCTTCATACCCATAAACATTTATTCTGAGGTTGTTCATTTTTTCCACCTTTGAAATTTGAGTTATGGGTACTGGATATTGTATCCCATCCATCTTAATTTCAGCTTCATGTGCTTCATAATGAGTGACTCTTTCAGCATGGCTTTCAATTTGCATTTTATGAGCGAGAATGCACCATGTGAGGCATTTATGATCTTCATTTTGAATGTTAATAATAGCCTTTTTAGATGCTAATTTTTCTGGCAGGCGAATATAAGAACTTGCCGCTAAGGGTTGGTACTTAGCGACGAGAATTTCCACATTTTGAATTTTTTCAAGGACCCACCCTGATCCTAATTGAATAAAGTCTTCTAGACTTTTTTCTACAGAAGCAATGGCTTCCTCTAAATGTACTGGGACGGTTTCTACTAGTAATTCAGTTATAAATTTACAGCTGAAATATGTCGAGATGAATTCTTCTTCACCATCCGCTCCAATTCTAGATAATAGTGCCTTCATTAGAATTCTCCATTTAATGGATTGCTTTTCCCTCATTTCAGATGTTAATATTTGAATGATTTGAGGACGTAATTCTACAAAGCATTTTTTAAAGTCCTCTGCATTTTCATCAGATGGAGTAATAAACTCCGATGAAAATACGTCGAGAGCACTTCGACGTGAGGGTTTTTGATGCCTTTGTCGTTTAGGGGCTGGACCCTGCTCAACAGCCTTACGTTTAATAGGGGCACTATGCATGACTCTGTTATGCTTCAATAAATTTGATTTTTTATTGAACACCTGGTCGCAGTGTTCACACTTATACTCATTTTGCGCATGGATAACGCGCATATGTGCATTTAAATTGTCCTCACGCGTGAACTGCATTTGACAGTCGGGGCACTCGACTGTAGCAGGGTTATGCACTTTCATGTGCCTATTAAGATGCTCGTTGCGAGCAAAAGTCTTTCCACACTCCTCACATGAAAAAGACTTTGTATTCGAATGCGTCTTTACATGCCGTTTAAGCGCGTCTTTCCTTGAGAAAGACTTGCCACATGTATCACAGACCTACAAAAGAGATAAAAAAATCTCTTTTAGAATAATGCTTAATCAAAAGCCAAAATTTCACTAATCTATTTCCTAACTCAATATTAACACCCAAAGCACATCATACACATCTCACTTATCATATAAACAGAAAAACACATTATTTTAAACACATCATACAATTTTTCAAAAAATTCAATTCCCATTCGCGAAATCTGTAAACACTGCATACATTTCCCAAATCCAAAAAATATTTCTCCCGATCCAAAAATATAATTCGCATACAGTTCGACTTTACTTTCTTTCTGAACAATAACAAAGCGGAGAGAGAAAATGTTCCACTCCATTGGTTTCGAAGAGAAACTTCTCCGTTTCAACCCTCTTTTCTTATCAAGCGAAAGAGAGGGGGTTCAACCTGTCACCATCATGAGTCATCGGCGCGAGTTAGGAGAAAAGGAGAACTTTTCATTTCTGAAGTTGAAATAAACAGAAAAGCTTTGAAGCTAAATTCTACACAAATCAATGTTTTTTTTTCGATAGAAAATAATTTCGAATCTCAAATAAAAGCAATTTCAAATCTCAAACAATTCTTTTAAAAATATATCCCATACGCGAAAACTGAAATCACATTATACAATTCCCTTCCAAAAATCCCATACACGCGAAATCTGAAAACACATTATGCAATTCCCTTCCAAAATATATCCCATACGTGAAACCTGAAAATATATTATACAATTCCCATCCAAAATATATAAAGTTTCTCTCTCTCTTATATTTCTTAAACCTTTTAGTGATCTGTACTTAATCATGAAATTTTACAAGTATGATAAAGTCATTACAAAATAGCAATCTCCGTGTAAATTACAAAAACAGAGTTTTGCACCAAGTACAAAAAAAAAAAAAATAATCATGAATAAACGAGAATCATTATAAACATCTCAATCATAATCTCTGAGTAAAAGAAATTTTTTACAAATTCAGAGAGTTATATAAAAAGTGTGTGCTACATAATATGTAAAAAATGCACAATCGTTAAAAAAAGAGAGAGAAAATCTTTTTCACAAAATAAATTAAGAAGCATGGGGTGTTTTTTCTCGCGTTAAACAGTTTCAAAACTTAGTTCAAAAAAAAAAAAAAATTAATGAAATCAATTCAAAACATACAATAATGTCTTTAAATTCACTTATAACAAGCAAAGAAATCATTTAGTTTAGAAACAAAATTTATACTATGTCTGAATAAAAATAACTGAGAATCATAACACCCTATACTTGCATAGAAAAAATAGAGTACTCACATGCGCAGGCTTAGATTTTGCAGCGGAGGTGGTAGGCTGGAAGGGCCCTTCCATTCCAGGGGCGATGGAACGCATCGGCATACTACTTGGGCCAGCAACGGGAGCACTGCTGGGTCCAGCTACGGGAGCAGCGAGTTCAACATCCTATTCAAAATAATAAAAGTATAAGTATCACATTTGAAATATATATATATATATAAATTCAACAGCACATTTTAAAAATTCAAAGAGATTTCAGAACTTACATTTTGCACAATTGGGACAAAGCCCGGTGGTGCAGGTAGCGAAAATGTAGACTCAGGCATTGATTGAATGAGACGATCAAACTCGTCCTCATCAATTCCAAAGTTGACAAACTGAAAAGAATACTCTTTAAGTAAAATGTACGCTTCAGAATTACAGAATACAAGTCAGAAAAAATTACAAGTTGAAAAGAAAAAAAAAAAAATCGCTTAAGAATTATAAACAGTTGAATAATTAAGATTTCATTCAAAATAAGTGAGAATTAAATTTATAGATTTAACAATTAAATTTATTATGGAAATGTCTTTCAGCAATAATTAACTGAGAATTAAATTTATTCTGAAAATGTCATTCAGCAATAAATACTAAGAATGAAAATCCAAGAATGAATTTACCAATGAAAATCTAAGAATGAGTTTATCAATTAAAAAAAAATAATTTACCAATGAAATAAATGAATACTTACATTTGCAACATTGGTAGAAGTAGCGTTTCTTGAAGACTCCATCACAGAAAATTCTCAAAAAATAATAAACTTTAAGTTAAGAATCAAAATCTTCTAGACTTCAAAAAATCTAAACGTGAAAAAAGCTGGAAAATAAATCTAAGCTACGAAAGGCTAAAGGAACCTCTTGCTACCACGAAAGTTGTAGAAGAAGTGATCGATGATTGATAAAATTACCATTTATACAAATTAGTGACGTAGTGGATAAAGGTTCCTTTTGGGTTTTTCTAAAAAACGATGACATCAAATGTGAACAGAAACTTTCAAATATCTTGACCAATCAGAGAATTAGTTCGAGTTTAATTTCGTGTGCAGAGAGGGACGTGTGCAGACTATGATTTCACCTTCTAATCTTACTGAGTAATTGATAACAAGATCATGTGGTCGTGATTCAGACTGTACGAGCACGTGAGCGATTCTGCGTCACCCTCTCTGGTTCAGGGACAGCGATAAGCTTCGATCGACTCATTCACTCTCCGAACTTGTATCTGTGAAGACGTTTCGCTTTACGTAGCTGTTTTTACAATATGGATTTCACTTTAAATGAAAATGATTTAAACGTTCGAGTTTTCGAACACCTGTATAGTCGCGAGGAGGCTGATGATTTATTCGCAGAGTTGTTAAAACTTCCATTTCATACCATTAATGTGAAAGTCCGCGGGAAAAATTATACCCCGAAACGAATGTCATATGCTTTCGGAGATAAAGGTTTAAACTATTATTATTCGGGAACTTCCAATCCCGCACAACCATGGACTCCGCTCATGCAAAAAATTAAAGAAGATGTGGAGAAAATTACCGGCTATAAGTATAATTATGGTCTTGTGAATTTCTACCCAGATGGAAGATCTGGAATTGGTTTCCATAAAGACAATGAATCCAGTATTGATCCATCCTGCGGAATTGCATGCGTTAGTTTCGGCGCTTCAAGAATTCTTTCCTTCGAAAGACGAGGATTTCCACTGCAACAGTTAGTGTGTCATCATGGAAGTCTCTATCATATGCTACCACCAACAAATAGACTTTTCTCACATGGAATACGGCCTGAAAAAACTATAACAACTGCAAGAATCAGCATCACCTTCAGAAGCATGTTACCCGACTCGGAGCCCCTGCTCAAGCGCCCCAGAATGGAGGTACAGATGGAAGCGCCCACTACTGCCCCGAAACCCGTGGAGATGATCACCCCTGACCCCTTGGAGACAGCCGCCCCAGCGCCCGCAGAGATGCCAGCCCCAGCTCCCGAGGAAGTGTTCACGCCCCTGGAGATGTCAGCCCCACAGTCCGAGGAAGTGTTTGCGCCCTTGATGATGATGGAATCCCAGCCTGAGACGAGCGCCCCAACACCGCAACAAGACAGCCCCATCATATTTTACGAAGTCGAAATGCCGTGGTTAGAAGGAGCGACACGAAAAATTATGCCGCTACCACAAGAACATTGTGAGACAATTCCCTTTGGACCGCCCGCAGACTTCGAGAAGACCCCCGCTGACTTTGCTCCTATTCACTCGGAAACAGAAGAACTCCCCTCCGACGACTGGCTTGACGTGCACTTGAAAGGTGTTTTCAAATGTTTTGAAGAAGAAAAAAAAATCATCGCTGAACTGCATCCAAATGTATGTACAAATATGTTACTTTTGAAAACCGGGCAAATTCGTATACAGTTGGAAGATACAGCTACCGGTAATTCAGTAGAATTCGATCCGCAATCATGGATCGATTTCGTTAGTAAAGTATGGAATTTTAATTTAGTTTATGTAAATAGTAGTTTCGTAGCGGGAACGAGTGCACTAATCTTGTGTAGGGATGGTCAATGCGAAATCTATCAGATGGATGCCTCCAAGGAAGTCACTTTAAAAAGTGATCCTATTGTTCTCAGTGAAGATGTTATTGAAAAAATCAAAGAAGATGACGATAATCTACAAGAAAAAATTTTACAGCACGTTTTTGAACTGTTTCGCGAAATGTTACAGATTAATGCACAGAAAATTCATTTCGATGCTGTTGATGAAGTTGAAGTATATGAAAAGTGTTTTGACTTGCTGTTAGAGGAAATGCGTGGAACAGTCACGAAAAATTATCAATGCTCGGGATGTAAAGTGCGACATCCCTCCCAAAAAAGACATGAATGTTTATATTTAAGTGTGAAGGAAAAAGCTACCTTGTTAGGTGATTATATTTTCATCACAATGGATTTTACAGAACTCATAGAAAAACTCTCGAACAATCTTAACATTTCCAAAAATATAATGTACATGTTCACTTGGGATTTTGTGAAAAGCCATCTCGACGACTTGTAAGTACTTTTTTTTTGTAAATATTATTTTACTTTTGTTCTATCAAATGTATTTTGTGTTTAACTTGAATAAATGTATGTTTTTAGTTTTAACCATTTTCTCTGTTTTATTCAATGTTTAAAATGAGAATGCTTTTAAAAATAATTTCATGCTGAAAGTAAATAATAAGACAGATAATTTTTTTAAAATATACATTTTTTATTAATACATTTTTATTTATACATGTGTTCCCACTTTACAATCGATTTTCTCTTCCTTTTCGGTGTAAAAACAGGTTTCACATCTTCATTTAACATATGAGTTGGAGATAATTTCAAATCCAACAAATTTTTATTTTTCACGAAATGCTTCGGTATATTCATTTCTTGCAATGAATTTAAAAATTCATTTGTCCATGGCACATGAATATTTTTTTTATGACTGAAAATTAAATTTAATAAGTCTGCAATGTTCGTATGCTCAATTTTCTGATTTTTATAAATGACTTGTCCTTTATCGTTCCATGACAGAATATCAGAATGCCTTTTCATAATGTCTATCAAATTTCTTGCTTGATGTAGATACTGCTTATTAATACTGTTGAATATAGTTGATTCATATTGATGAGAACTTTCTTCATTCTTTCTTACATCTTCCTGTTTATTATTAATTTCATTTGGTGATGATTGTATCCATGGAGAATTAAATTCCGTCATCTGAATTTTCTTTTGTAAAATGTCATTATATCTCATCACCTTTTCATGTTCTTCCAAGTTGCTGTTTAAAATCTTCATCATTTCTTTATCCAATTCACTGAGTTGTTTTGATGTCACTGTGTGTTTATTCACCACCTCTTCAGGTACGAGCGCAAATTTCTTAGCGTGTTCCATTGATAAGGGTGGATAATACACTGACTGCTGCAGGAATTAAGAAATTTAAAAATCCACCTTTTTGAACGACTAACTTGCGTTTCGTAGACAAAGCAATGTTTCGATTCGCTAACTTGCGTAGTGTCGTCTTGTGTTTAGAGAGCTTCTTTTTTTGATGTTTCGACAATGGAATATTACCTTTCAATGTATTATGACAACATTCGCAGATTGCTTTAATACAGTTTAAATCAATCTTTCGCAATAAATCCTTTTGAAGGTTTGCAGGACAAATTTGTAAAAGATGAAGTTGTTTGAGCTGTTGCTTCGTCACAGTCATGTTGCTGTATGAGCACCTCTTTACATGAGTCTTTTCTTTTATATTATTTTTCTTTGATAGATATATTGAGTTTGATTGGGTAAAATATCTGTACGTAGTCTGAGTTCTTCCGGTGTATCGTTTTTCAAGTCGATGAGCAGATATGAAAATTTCTTTTTCGTTGCATCTTCATACACTTCTTGGAAAAATTTCAAATGTCTCGGAAAAATTTGTTTTCCTAAATGTGTAATTTGTGCCATGTCTCTCCTGTTTTTAAAAAGAATAATATAATGTGCATTTAAAGTAATTTCACGCATTTCTTTTCCTTTATGAAAAAAATTTTGTGTGATGAAAATAACTGATATGTTTAGATGATGACTTCCGCGAGTAAAAAGTTTGGTGGTGGATTCATTTTTTCCACATTCAGACATTAAATCATCAATAATGAATAATGTATTTGTTCCTAAATAGTCTTTGAAAGTTGAAGGGAATCCTTCGACGAATGTCACATCTGGAATCTCGTCGTACAAGGGCTGGTGTATCCCGTAAAACCACACGACTTTGTCGGGTACTGTGGAAAACATTTCGCGTCGAAATTTTAACAATTGAGATATGAAAACGCTTTTACCGCTTCCAGTAGGCCCTGAAGCAATCATTGTGAAGGGAACCTGAAATTGAGGTGACTTGTAGGTTAAGTTCTCCATCGTGAATGACACATAAACACAACTGATTTTCACTTAAATATATTTATTGAAAGAAATTTGGATGTACATGAAAATGTTTAGCAACAAAATTATACACTCGCTTATCATTACACACATGTGTGTTTACAAAAGCAGTTATCATAGATTTTAATGAAGTACCACGACACTTGGAATATAAATAATAAATACAATATTGTCCACATACAGCGGTGGAATTACTTTGCAAAGTCATGGGATTATATACCACTTTTGAAAATTGTGATATAAAATCATGAATAGGTCCTTCGAAATAGAATGGGCTATACCCATAGGAGTCAAAAAATTCCACTTTCTCTTTTCCCTCGACATAAATTGCAATCCAATGCGACCCTGCCTGAGATGCTGGGTCAAGGTTCGCTACAAAACATGCCGGAAATGTATGAAAATCTTTCGGCAGTTGATCACTCGGAAATACATCTAAGAAATAGTTTTTAGTAAATGGATCACGAAGTAGAATATTTCGTATTTGTTCGGAATCCATCTTAATTGGCAAAGTCACACAGAACGTGACGTGATTTTGTAATTTCGATCACGTTTTGAAATTCAGCATAAATAATTAATGAAAGAGTTTCAGCAATTGCTTTGTTAAATTTAATTTCCACTCTTAAATTCCCTTGATGTTGTAAATTTAAATGAGAGCTGGAACACAAATCGGCATTCAAATTGAAGCTGTAGATTGCATGTGAATTGGCATACTGCTCCCGTGACAAATAAATACCTTTATCACTATTAAATCCATCGAATAAACTGTGATAGGCTCGAATGTAATTATTATTCTTAAAATCTAATTCCATGGGTTTGCTCGGTACGGGCTGCCCATCCACATAAATAGATATAAAATTCACATCATGATGTGAAAACATGAAAGGGTTCTTAGAATATTGGCCATTCATAGCAGCATTTTCGACACATGTGATGATTACTCTTTTAGGCATGACACCTAAAAAAACATTATCTTGCATGAAGGAGAAACTTCCCTTTGAAATGGAATAGGTTTTACACAAGACTCTGTCGATGGGATATTTAGCTGAAAATTTCTCCAATGCTTTTGCATGTCCAAGTAAAACTCCTGGGTTGACTTTAACTTTACGAATGAATAATGAAGCATGCTCCAATATCACTTTATAATCGGTGTCCGTTTTTGTAGATAAAAGGCAAAATGGTGCACTGCTTCGAATCATTTTAATTTTAATATCCACCAAATTTAACATGAGTCGATTCTGTTGAAAAATATCACAATGTAATTGTCCTATCATATCGAATGTTTTGCTGTTTTTGCTGAGTTCATATCGTGATTTCACTCCTTCGTCTGCATCGTCAGCTGTAGGATCGATTTTTTCAGGATTCAACTCCTTGAAGAACATTTCACAGGTAAGTAAACTTTTCTTTGCATCTTCTCCATAATTCAAAAGAGTTTCAATGTATGATCTGAATGGATATGTATTACTTGCAGAGGAAATATTTCGCTCGTTGAGACTGACGTCTACTTGAGAAAAAAGAGAATGTAAGAATAAATTAACTGGAACAACGGGTTCTTTGTCGGGTAACGGGGATCCATCCGCTTTGACAATTTTTGTTTTGACGTAAATGTAGGAGGCACTTAGGTCGTTGTATTCTTCACCACTTCCTGAGATATTGAACTCCACGGGGCCTCCATCTCGAATATTTGCTATGGGGTGATATTCCACAAATTGTCCTTTTTCGATAGCAACTTGAGTAGGTGGGAGAGTGAAAAGGTCTAATTCACTCTTCACACATGCAGGAGAATCTTGATGGATGAGTGAAGACATTTTACTAGGAGAAAATATCGTGTGCTTTCACCTTCTTGGTTTTGCGAAAACTGACGCGTTTCTTGGAGAGCTTGCGCTTTTTATTCCTTCTGCCGGATCCAATCATTGTTTTAATTTTAACTGCAGCTTTATCCGTCAAATTCTTACTCGCTTCTTTCAATCGTCGTCTCGCTGCTACTTTTATGTTTTCTCCACGCGATACATCGTTAAACACATCCACTCCACTACTTAAAATCTGTTTTCCGACTGCTTTGGCACCCGATTTGAAAAGTGGGACGGCTGCCCTGAAAAACGATTTGAAGAGACCCCCGAAGCCATATCCTCTCTGATAGGGAACACCTTGATAAAAATTAAGTCCGCTTCCTGTTTGATTCGTATAATAATCCTCGAAGGATTTTTCACAACAACGGTATGGGACATACATCATGAGAGATACTTTTGACGAAAGTGAAGTTTCACGTACGAGCGTCCGCGTTCAAATGGCACTAAGTCTCCGCTGTTCGTCCTTATAACGATTTCGATTGTCTATAATTTTCCGATTGACAGGTAAATAATGAGGTCTCTCGTATTCTACACTAACGACTTCTCCATCGATTCCACTCACTCTGATAGTTCTCAATAAGGGTGCGAAAATGTTTCCGACAATTTGAGGCTCGATTATATCTGTATAAATCATTAATACTCTGAAATGCGCGTTTGGGTCGGCTATTTGAGGACTAAACACGGTATGATCAACATTTTCATCGGGCGGTCCACTGACGATTGTAGGAGGGAACCCTAACATCTGCGATAATCCATTATGAAAAATGACTCTTGCATTATTTTTCACTCTTACTCGAACACGTTTCGTTACATGGTTGTAATTAAAAGATATTTTATTTTCATGATCTGGAATAGCAATGGCTTTTAAAATATCCGGTACGTTTTCGTAACATCCAGCTGGAATGTTTCTACCTATTTCTTTCCTGTCACCAAGGTCAAAACCAATTAAACTATTGCTCTTATTCACATTATGCCAACTGCGCGGGTAAATAAATTCGACGAGAGCACATTCCCACTCTCCAGTCAATTCTATGGGTGTTGGTAATCGCGTAATAAAATGAGAAATCTTATTCTCGGGGAAATAATTCATAGAGCTATCGCTCGGAAGTGTCACGTAGAAACTCATGATGCTAAATGAGAAAATAAAATGTTACTTCCAACATTTATAGATTCGATAAATGAGAGGCAGGAATCCATTGATTAAATTTATCGGGGTAGCCACGAAACTTTACAAAATATTCAGTCTTATTTTTCATTTTCCTCTTCTTCAATATTTTTTCTACTGTATAATCTTCCTTCAATTTTACTTTTTGTAGTTCTTGAGAATAAAAAGTACCTTGAATAGGCTCTCCGAGTAAATCTTTCACCCGATATACGGGGATGGTTTTTCTCACACATTCGGTTATAATAAATAACTCCTCCGTCCAGTTTGTTTCATATCCTTTTTCGAAAGTTAGCTTTTGCTTTGAAATACGAACAACATCTCCAACGGTATAAACACAAGGTTTTCTTTCATGATGTAGAACGTCACCATACACAGTAAAATATACCTCTCTTTCATTGTCTGCATTCACTTCAATGGGTGCTCTCTTGATGGTGGAGTGGTGAGTAATATTATAACTTTTCACTAAATCATCTAAAACGTCTATAAAATTATACGTATTTCGACTAGTAAAATATTTCCACATTTTCGTTTTCAACGTGCGATTAAACCTTTCCACCACTGATGCCTTTGTCGTATTAAATGTAGTAAAAAACTTGACTTGATTCTCAGTCAGGAACTTTTGAAATGTAGCATTTTTAAATTCGGTACCTTGATCGGATTGAAGTAATTTAGGTTTTCGCTCCGAAAAGATGGATTGAAACGCATTTACAATCTCTCGTCCTTGTTTTGTTTTCAGAGGTTTTGCCCAGGCATATTTTGACAAAATGTCTATGCATGTCAATATGTATCGATAACCACGATTATGTTTTTGTAAACTTGAAACATCTACCAAATCTGCTTGCCATTGATGATCGATGGAATGAACGATGACGCGATTCGTCGGAAACTTCTTTCGAACGGGTTTGTGCAATGTATAAGCGTCGGTTTCCATCAACCATTTCCGGATGTCTTTCTTGGATACTTTTCCGCGTGCAGCACGAAATAATGCATCGACACCAGTAAAACTTGCCTCTCGAGCCGGATCCAGGTAAGCCTTCTTCATTGCAGCATGAAAAATGATTATTTGACACGTTGAAAGTAATCATCCTCGAAATGATATGACTGAATTAGAAGTATCGTTCGGAAAAAGTAAAAAATCAACTGCGAAATCAGTTTTTCCAGTAGCTAAATATATTATACTCATAATAAGACAAATACTTATATAAAGGACAACTATCCACACAACCTCCTCTCTCGATGACATGATTAAAAATAAAATGATTCTCATATAGTATTATATTCATATAATCTGTAAAAGAAAAAAAAAATAGCAGAAAACAACAAAGTCCAAAAATAATTTTTCTCTCTCTAGATGGCAGTCCTCTCAAACATCTGAAAGAAAATTATATTAGGATTGATTTAAACTGTACTTTACTGAAATCATTTGGTGGTCTCATGGATAAAGCGCGCAATTCATCAGAGCGCCAAATGATTTTTGGAGCTGGAGGTCGCATGTTCGATTCCCGATCTGGGAAAGAGAAATTAAATAAAATAATTCCAAGTCCGAAAAATATATTTAAATGAATGCATTAATATTTCTCTCACTAGGTGGCGCCATGAGCGATGTAAAATATTCAAAGTCTAGTAAAAATACGTTGTCATGACAACCGTTGTCATTCCTCTCATGGAAGGAGACTGTTGCCATTCCGAAAAAGCTAAACTTCAGACGCAGAGTAACAAGTAAGAAAAACAACTCAACTCCATTCAGAAACCCCCGTAATCTTCTACGAGGAAACCCTACTACTCAACCCCACTCGGCAGGCGGTGGAGGGGGCGTGGCAGGAGGTGGGGAGCAGGCGCAAGGGGGGCGTGGCAGGGGGTGGAGGGGGGCGTGGTTCCACCTCACACCCCCTGCTGTCCCAGAACTCTCATTTTCTATCTACTAATAAATGAAATGATTTGGTTTGTAGAGTAGCTTGGGTGCAAAATGATTCCCATGTCCAATCCATTACATTTCTGCAATGCAACAATAGATATCATATGACTGAAAGGTCGCTTTTTTTGACGTTATGACTTATATGAACTTCTGAGTTCAAACGCTTAGAAATTTTTTTTCGCAATGATGTCACAACCAACGCGACACAGCTAGACACTCGTTTTTCGGTGTCAGCAGTTTGCTTTTCCGTGGGCGCTGCCTCAATCCAACGGGTGAAACGATCTATGGCCATTATGAGATACCTAAATCCTTGACATAAGGGTAGTGGTCCCTCAGCATCAATATTGATGCTGAGGGACCAAAATGCTGATTTAGACTGCTAATGCAGATAAAGCAGAACGTGTGTGTCTGTGGACTTTTGCAGTCTGATACACCAAGCAAGCAAGCCTTTGCCCATGCCCGACATTCTTTTCGTATTCCAGGCCACACGAATCTGTCATCTCAGGGGTTTTGCGGCGATGCCAGGATGTGAGAGCCCCATCTCAAAAAACCGTTTAGCGTGAATGTTATGGCACATACGAGCGAATTTTATCCGTTTAAACGTCACAGTTTTGGCCGAATTGGGCAATTAGAGACGGACAATTTTTAGACTTGTTTCTGTTTTAAGATTTGACAACTCATCTTGTGTGCTCGCCAGGCTCTCTCAGTCGATGGGGGACGGGGAGGTGATAATGCCGATGCGCGTTAACGCTTCTGCCATTAAAATGAATTTAGTATGTTTCTCCGCTGATCTGGTGTTTGGGTCATCTCTCCGAATACCGGGAGAATTTTTCACGCCTTCATAAGTGGCAAAGCACTCTACTTTCGTTGAACAACTGCAAAAAGTGGTCCAATCTCGAAAAAAATGCCCACTACCACTTACGGTACCAAAGCCATTTTAAAGCTTAAAAATCTGAACACGTGTTTTTATGTTCTCTTTTGCCAAAACGCTGTTCAAGCCCCCCTTCAACCAACTTATAAAGGGCCGTTCCCACTAAAACTACGAACTGATAATTTTTTGGTATTAAAATCGATTACTTTGAAGTTCTGAGGCGAATATCAGATTAAAACCTGCATCTTTACTACAGGAAGAATTCATGCTCAATTCCAATGCTTCAGCACCTCTTGTTGAATCTGAAGACGAATCGACCAATATTCCTTCCATTCCTCCGGTTGATGTCCAACTCACTCCTCCGGCGACAACCTCAAGGGCGGGTCGTTACGTCCATTTTCCGTGCCAATTTCTGGAATATCGCTGTCACTAGGGTAGCGTGTAGTGGCGTCACAGTCCAGCTAGAGAACAACTCAACGCGACACAGTTACAGACTTTTTTTTTCCTTGTAAACACTCGGCGGTTGTAATTATTCTTTTAAGTTCTATTTAGGTAATTTAGTGTTGTAATAAATAATTGGAGTCTGATTAATCTTGTTTTCCCATTCACCGTTTACAATGTTAAACGCTTGCTTCGATCAGGACAGTCGATTGAATTTATTAAATGCTTGGCCCATTCACTTGATATAGCAATCCCTTTATTTTTCAGTATGCTCAATCCTGGTGATCAACAGTATTTGTATTCAGTGCCGGCCATTTTGTTGCCGCAGTACTTGTAGATTTTAAGAAATCGGCTTCATTATTTTGTAAGTCCTTATCTAAACCTTTAGATTGCGAATCACTCACATTGCAAACATCATTGGCATCACTGTCGTCAGAAGACCTGGTCAAGTTTTAAGTACATAACTTACAACTGAGAGGGCGCAACATTTCATACCCAAGATGGAGGCGTTGCAAAGAACTCAAATTACGCCACTGCTGCATAATAAATCTTAATTACTTATTTAAAAACATTTGTATTTTCAATGAAATTACTTTAACAAAAAGCAGTAGTGAATAAAAAAGGTTGCTTTTTGCTTACCTCAAGTGTATTTAACATCAGATCCCACCAAAATATTGAGGCTTGATTGGGAGAGTAATTTATGTGTAGTTAGCCAACTATCATAAAAGCAGCATTTCTTACAAAAATTAAAATACTGTAAAATAACCAAAAAATCCATTTTTTATTAAAACTATTATATTTTGGTAGAGCCCATTCTCTAAATTGTTATCTAAATTATCGAGTTAAGATGTTATTAACCGATTTTTAAAAATCTTAAGATATCACAATTGGAGAACAAACATACCTTAATAAAAAGCAATTCTGCTTAAAACGGATTTAAAGTTAGCGAATTTATATACAAGTAGGTATAAAAGAGAATATTTCTATGCCAGTTTTAAAAAAATTTGTGAGGACTGTAGATGCATAAAATATAACATATTTGCATTAAAAATATTTTAAAAAATTAAATATTTATTTAATTAAGATTTAATTATTAATTACCTTTACGAAACTGTATGTAAATAAAAAAGTATTTTGCCAATAAAAAAGTTATTGGTATCATTTTAAAGATGATTAACGGATGAATATCTTGGAATGAAAAACACAAAAATGCATTTCTAAAATTAAAATATTTTCTGTATTTTTAATGCAATAAAACTGAGAATTTCACTCGCAAGTGGGATAGAAATGACAGGTTTTAATGTAGGCATTATTTTATCAATTATTTAATTCTAATTAAAGAAATACTATTGCTTACTGAACTTTTACCTTCCTGGAAATAGTTTTATGACGATATTTTAAAAGTTATGTAAAAATACCCATTAAATAAAAACATTAACTTTTATATTTATTTTAAAAATATCTATTAAAGCAGGGGTCTCCAAACTTTCCAGCCTTAGGCCCTATTGATTACTCCAGTAAATTCCAAGGGCAAAACCATTTATCATTAACTGTTGGGTGGTAAAAAGTTGAATGTCACTAGTTGTAAAATATGATCTTTTTTGCCAGATCCATAGCGAGGGAGCTGATTTCCGCGGGCCGGATGTGGCCCGCGGGCCGAGTTGAGACCCTGTATTAAAGTAAATTTCAAAGTCTTCTTTAGCTGAAAAATCAAAGTCATTTTTTAGCTGGAAAAAAAAAAAAAACCCTTTGGCATTTTACATAGTAATAGGTCAAACATACAAAGCAGAGCAAAATGCGTTTAAAGATTTTAACTTTATTTGGAGTGTTGAAACTACAAAAGCATAAATGTAACTTACTTCTCAACTCCATTGATCTGTGTGATGGAGGTAAAATCCGAAATGAGGGTTTTATTTCTATCTGGTGATTATGATGTTGCCATCATGCAAGTCGAGTTGACTGCACCCTCTTTGTTGCATTTCATGAAGTCTCCTTTCAGGCTACCTTTAATTATTCGTGTGACTTTTTTCAGGTCCCGTTGTTGGTTCCGGAAATTGGCATTTCGGTGAAACTTCGAATGTATTGACATAGTTTAGCCGATGGCTTCGCCGCTGCATAATTTATAAACTGCCCTCACTTTCACTATATTGCTGCAATTTTTCAGGAGGCTCCATAGTTTCTTCTCATTAGGCTGAATTTGTTTCCCTACTGACAATTTCAGCGCACGGTAGACGACTATCGTGCGCAGTTTAATCTTGTAAACTTTCGCGTAATTGCCAGACTCTGAAACTTGTTCAACTCGTACTTTATGTATTTCTCGTAGTTCTCTGAGAGCAAGTTGTCTTAATCGATCTTCAGCCCTTGTAGACAAATTCTTTTGAATAAACGACACGAGAAAAGACTAAGCGCGATCAAGAACAACTGCATACAGAACAAAAGCGTAATTTACCGCGGAACATAAAATTAGTTTGTTTCCATGGTAACGCCTCTGCGCATGCGTCTTTTCTGTCAAAACATTACAACCCTGCTTATGTATTGCTTCAGATGTAAATTACATTTGAAATATCAAAAAGACGTTTGTTTGATGGCTTACCAATATTCCATATTTCGGAATCCAATTTCTTACGCAAGAAATGAACAAAACTGGTATCCCACTTCCCAATAGGCTGACTCATCACTTCTAATACATCCAAGCATTGATTTGTGTGTCTATCATCCACGCAACGCTTGCGCTCTTTTGGTTTGCAAAGCTGGCTGGGAAAAATGTCTAGAGTGGAATAAATTTTTTCTGCAGCATTTTCGAAACGTTCTTCAATTGATTTCCATGCTTTGGAATAATTAGCATATGATATTTAAACATTCTGAATTACTGTTAAAGCTTCTCCCTTTAACGACAATTTTAAATATTGCCATTTTTGAACATTACTTAAGGATGAATTATTATGAAAAGTTGAAATAAATATATCGCAAAAAGAAATCCAGTCTGAAGTTACATGAAAAAGAGGGCAATTTAATATTAGAATGAGTGTTGACTTGGGGATTATTACTCTCGGTTTCAACTACTTTCGATTCTTCCGTAAACATATGCGCTATGTTTATTTTTACCGAGTCGATTTTGTCAACTATTAGACCGAACTCGTTTTCATGTTCTTCAATGCATTTCTCATCGCATGTACACATAATTTGTTCATGAATGTTCATGAGCTCGTTCCATAATTCATCGGCTTGCGAGGCATAAATTTGAACGGTTATATTATCATAAGAAACTAATTTTTCGATGTTTTTGATAAGTCGGGTGCACTTACCCTTCAGTGTAGATCTTCTTCTGATTAGGGCATCCACTTGTTTTCTCGCCAATGAAGATGTTTTTGATTATTTTGAGTAGACTGAAAACTTTTCTTCGAAATAGTTCACCATCGCGGGTGTGAAGGCACCAATCTTCCGGATAGGATTGATGATTTCATTTGGTAGGAAATGTCGTTGAGTGAATATGAACGACTAAAAAGAAACAATTTATTTGCATCGAATTGGCGAGCTGTTGCTCCCGTCTAAGCTTAGTTTACAACTAGTTTTCTTCCTTCTGCGCAGGCGCAACAGCAAGTGCCGCCGCTCCAGCGACTGTATTTTGATGCAATAAAACTAGATTTTTCATCAACAAGTAGGATAAGAATGACAGGTTTTAATCTAGGCATTATTAATATTCTACTAATTTAATTCTAATTAAACATTGCATGAGTACGTTTTCAAAACGTAAAAAAAAGGATGTCAAAAGACGTCAATATTTGGTCAAAATGTCTCAACATTAAACGTAAATCCAGACTTTTCCAATGACATCTTCTAAACGTCAATTGCTGACGTTTCTGATCCGTTTACACGTTTTTAAAACGTCACTTGATGACGTTTTGTAGCCGATAATCGTTTAGGTTTGCGGACGTTTTCAAAGTACAATTAAATTTTACCCCTTCTCTCTCCTCCCCACCCCGAGGAAAATTTCAAAATCACTGGCATGACTTCCACGACTCAATTTGCCCAGTGGTGCAGTCGAAGGGGGACGGCATCCCCCTACCTTTTTAATTTAACAAAGCACCCCCCCCC
The DNA here is from genome assembly GCA_038502835.1 of Octonoba sinensis. Lineage (NCBI taxonomy): Eukaryota > Metazoa > Arthropoda > Arachnida > Araneae > Uloboridae > Octonoba > Octonoba sinensis. The sequence continues at coordinate 80,753,122 of CM076605.1, read as the reverse complement.
CCCCCCATACACACTTGTTTTGAATTTTAACATACTACGTATCCTCCCGCATTTTGATGTTTGTACAGTGAAACCCCTCAAATCCAAACTAATTGGAGCGGTAGCCTGTTCGGATTTTAATTTGTTCGGATTAATCAAAAACTATTCATAACATAATAATGAACCCTCGTCACTTTGACAGTTGAAGATAACTAATTTCAAGTGAGAGATTAAGTGATATTTTATCAGTTTCTATTGTTATTTCATTGGTTTTGCAAAGTGATTAACCCAAAAAATTTCAATAGCCAACTTTTCATTTTTCATTCCTGCATAACATAAGTATATAGACACATTTACAGTTTGCTAAGTATGCTAACTGTATTTCTTTGTTAATTTTTCAACTAGTTATATAAAATAAGGTTATAGTAATTGTTTTACGCTAAAATAAATACGTTTTTCTTCTTTGCGTGTTTTTCAAACTTAAATTTGTTAAAAAAAACTCGTTCAGATATCCCAGGATTTCGGATTTTCATGGTTTCGATTTCAGGGGTTTCACTGCGTTCCCCACCTTTTTTTCCAGGACTACACTACTGAATTTGGCTATTACAAATAATATATTCTAATTGTTCAAACAGTTAATATTAATGCAACAGCAACTATTGGAAATTATACATAAATACCCCTCCCCAATTTGCTTAAAAAAACACAACAGAAAAATGAGATAAGATCTAAAACACTTTTCATTTAGTGTATGCTCTTTGTACACTCCCTGCAAAATAAAGAAAGAGTAAATAGTAATAAAAAGATTGAGATGATGTTTTAAAGAAACAATATATGGATACTAGAAGTAACAAGTTCGTAATCTCACAAAAAATATGCAAAACAGATGTTTTTACTTGAGAGCAAAATGTGTTAAATAGCGAACGCTAATCTATACATACAATAAAATAGTAATAAAAATCCATTAAATAATGATAGATATATAAAGCACATTACATACCTGATCAACACGAAGCATTTTCAGTGTCTCAGCTGATGTGATGTTATGGGAATGTTTTAATGACATTGTTACTTCTGCAGGTAGAGGGGGCTTCAATTTTAAATACCCATCATTTCTCCTCTTGTTTTCATTAACTTTCTTGATTAAAATTTTCAATTTTGCAGGACAAGCTGCATTTCTCTTTGTTCCAGCTTTTTTATTTTTGCTACTATGCTGACAATGCCGTTTGGCTAAAAACAATTCTGAAAGAAAACAAATAATTTAAATAAGTAGGGTCAGTTGGGGTAATTGTAAACGCTTTTTCAATGTTTTAACTTTTGATCCTTCCCTACCTCTTGAATGAATTCAGAGATAAAATTGTGAGCATTGTAGCCAATACTGTATTTCTTGTGAGTAAATGTGTGCAAAAATTTTGACTTTATGACTATTTGTTAGCAAATGAGCTCGTGTTTACAATTACCCCAGTGTGTTTACAATTACCCCAGAGATCTGGGGTAATTGTAACCAGTGATTTATTTTCGAATAAGGTTGATGCAAATGGAAAATTGTTTCATACACAGTGGGCTGGAGGGCTTAAGAAGTTCCGGAGCAAAGGCTCTCAATCTGCGGCCAACAGGCCGTCTGCGGTCCGCTGAGTTATGTTATGAGTCGGCTGAGATCATTTAACGAGAAATATCTTGCAAAAAATAAAGTAATGCGACAAATTTATGTAAAATTTGTCCCGCAGTGGATCAGTCGGTTAAGCTTGAAACCCACAGAACACCGAAAGTGAAGTACAACTGGCCGGGGTCAACGCTTGGGAGGGTGGCCACCTCCCGCGACTGATTATTCTGAGATCGAGTGCGCTAAAGGTGCTGTGCACGTAAAATACATCGTCGCTTCAAATGCAAACCAAGTTGGAAATAATTTCCGCTGAAGGACCAACCTAGGTGACGATCTCTCATCTGGGAGCTGGTTCAAAATAATTAAGCCCTCTGAGCCAAGTGTACTTCATTCTAGAGGAGCTCATTAATAATCAGTAGGAGTTTTCTTAATACTGGGTCTCCTTGCAAGGGGGGCCTGGATTTCCAGGTGGCATTAGCAACAACAACAACAGTTATGTAAAATAGACACAAAAGTGTAATTTGCATCAAAATATAATACTCATTGTCCCCGAAGAATATTGGAAATAGGATAAATTTAAGTGTTTACAATTATCCCAGAGTACGAAATATATGGGGTAATTGTAAACACCTGACTTGCACATGAAAAATAACAGGGAGGATGAAATTCATGACTAAATACTTTTAGCAACATTCCATATGACAAATAAGAATGGTTGAAACCACTTACATCGCTTTTGCAGATGAGCTGGAGACGAAAATGTAATATCACTAAATTTTGTTAAACAACTTTTTTCACTGTGTCGTTTTCAAACAATGGTGACGCCTCCACAAATGTTTCGAAACTTACAAAACTCTTTCAGTGTCTTCCCTACTTCCCTATGATGCCAATTCATCACACACCAGCAGTTAAGTTTTCAAAACCACCACAAGTGTAGTTATGAAGCTTGTTTACAATTACCCCAACTGACCCTATGTCAGACCTTCCTTTTTGAAACTAGTGCAGAAAACAAATTGTGTGCCAATTCTAAGGAAAATATAGCTTAATTTCACTTACCGCTGAAAACGGGGTTGTTTCATGTAAATTATCCAGCCAGTATTAGTAGCAGACGAAATTGCGGTTTTAAATGCCTCAGCATCTTTGTCATTTTCTAAAGTTGCTCTCAAAACAACATTTTCATCATTTGACTTGTTATAGTCAATGATTATTGAAGGAAACAAAGCCTTTAGTCTCAAAAAACACGAATCTTCGAAACTTTTAAAAATTTGGAACAAATTCGCCGCCATAATGAAGCATTGATCATTAAAAGGCAGGGAATTTAAATACAGTGGCGTTCGGCAGCTCAAGATTCTCGCCAACAATTTTGGCGGTGACTGAAATTTTGCCAACCTGTTGTAAGCTTGACTGTTTCAAAAACCGCTGTCCGGTAACATACCCTGTAATCATACGCTGACAAGGTGAGAGCCCAACGCTGTATGCGTGAGTTGGCTGTCGAAGGGATATGTTTTCTCTCTGAGAACAACGTAACCAGAGGACGGTGATCAGTATTCAAGCCAAACTGACGACCCAGGAGGTACTCGCGGAATTTTGTTGCACCGAACATCAAGGCTAATGCCTCTTTTTCCAAGTGTGAATTTCTTTCAGCAGGTGAAAGAGTTCTAGCTGCAAAGGCAATGGGGCGGTCTTCTCCCTCAATGGTATGTGATAGAACTGCACCAATACCATAAAAAGAGGCATCACAAGCTAGTGTTAGTTCTTTATCAGAATCATAGTGCACTAAGAACCCTGTACTACAAATAGCATCTTTAGCATCCTGGAAAGCACCCCTTTTCCTTTCTGTATTATCTTCAATGAGTTGATTTTTGTAAGAGATCATATAGTGAAGCTAACCTACTGCTCATGTTAGGCAAAAAGTTAGAGTAAAAGGTTATTAAGCCCAAAAATGATCTTAACTCACTAACATTCCTAGGTGCAGGCACCTCTTTAATTGCTTTAATCTTTGCCTCGACAGGTCGAATACCATTTTTATCAACAGCATGACCTAGGGAGATTAATGAGCCACAGAGGAATTTGAACATTACAAACTTGCTTTGTATTGCTTATAGGTAAAACACACATTTGACGCATATCAAAAAGACATTTGTTTGATGGTTTGCCAATAATCAACATTTCTAAAAAAGAAATCCATAAACGCCCGATCATTTAAGTGGGCATTTGCCCCAACTTATAAACACCCGAAGGAAAATATTTTTAATTAAAATATTAACTATTCAAATAGTTTTAGCAAATGAAGAAATTAATCCGACTCGGATACATTTGGTTCATCAATTGCACATTTTTTTACAAAACATCAAGCCTGATCTAAGCAAAAACTTTCGCTGCATTTTAGGCACTTATATTGCATTAACCTAGTATTTTTTTTTTTTTTTTGAATGACATTCCATGAAATCTTCTTCATTTTTATCACTTTCATCGAAACGTTTTGCATCTAAATCTTCATTTTCTTCGAAAAACAAAAATTTTATGAACTGTTTCAAGATTTTTCTGATCATTTAAATTTAGAAAGCGTTTTTTACTCATTTCCCAAAGCAAAATAAACGCAAAAATTAATAAAATCGGTATAGTAAACGGCAAACGTCATCGGTCGCGCTGTATCCCACACATAAAAACCGCAAAAGAGCCCCCTAAATCGGGGGGAAAAAATTCCCCGACACCTACTACCCCAATATTCTAGGGAACCTCGTGACCGTTCAAGGTCGTGACATTCCTCCTTCGATTTTAAAAAAAGGCAATTTCAAAGCTTTATCTGTGAGATACAGCGCGATGGAGTGTTAGATACTATTTTGTGATTGTAAGGGATCTTTGAATAACTTAATAAATTTGCTTTTATTTCTTTGACATAAAAAGCTTTTTTTGAAATTACTGAGGACTTGGTGTCATAAACAGGAAAAGAGACTATAATGTTACAAAACCTTAGTTGCTTTCAACAACCTTCCACCGCCTACTTTTACTTTAATAGGGTCCTTCAGTGTTACTTGCTTTTCAAAATAATTTATTATACGTGGGTGCACCCACTGTCCAGCAATCAATTAATTTCATTTTTATTTGCCATCGAATTTTCGTTTGATCTTGTTAGAAACAAGGTATAGGATTTAAGGACACGATTAAGGAATTTGTATAAGGAATATCGTTTACCTGGTTAAATTACGGCAATTGCTTCCGAATTTTCGACTAACAGAAGACAGCTAACCAATTCATCTGAAACCAAGAAATGGATAGACTACGAATGAATACAACTATGAATCCTTAGCTTAAGGTTTATTATACTGAAGTTCAGCATTGGAGGTTTCGACAGACATACAATACGATTTGATTCATACACATACATCACTATGAGCAAGCGGTCAGCGGTTTTTAAAGATTCGACTCTATTCTGTTCCGTGAGCGCTAGCAGCGCCCTCTAACCCAGGTCTGTCATCAACATCTTCCGGGGAGGACACAATCCGGCAACGAAAAAGGCAGAGTCGGGTTCACTGATCGAAGAATTTCCCCGGATGCGGTGCGTATACAGACTACCTTGTGATGATGTCATTTCCCGGGAAAACTTTGATGATTCTTCCTAGGATCCATCGTTGCGGAGACGTCTTGTCGTCGACTAATACCATCTGTCCTGGTTGGACGGGAACTCGTGAACGGTTCCATTTGGTGCGGACTTGGAGAGAATGCAAATACTCCTTCGTCCACCTGTGCCAGAACTGATCTCGAAGCTGTAATAAAAGTCTCGATCTAGAATGAAAACTAAGGGAGTTATTATTAGAGGTGTCAGATTCTGGTAGAACTAGTGGGTGGTGACCGAGGAGGAAATGCCCTGGTGTGAGGCCTAAAAGTCATGGCTATCCGTTGAGAGAGGTGTAAGTGGTCGCGAATTTAAGCAAACCTCGATTTGACAAAGCAGCTTACTCAACACTTCAAAATTAAGAAGTGCTCTTTGGCATGTTTTTATTAAATGACGTTTTTCTAGTTTGATGGAGGCCTCCAAGAGTCCACCAAAGTGAGGAGTATAAGGTGGAATGAAATGCCACCTTACGTTGCGCGATGCGCAATACTCTTGCACAATTGGACCTTATATTGTTTTATAGAGTTCTTTGAGGTAAGACGCAGCTCCGACAAAATGTGCCCCATATTCCGAGTACAGATGAATGGGAAGAACATGGCGAGCTACAAATCGTCGAAAGGCGGTGAAGAAGGCATGAGTTGATAAATTGGACACTCAAATCCAACTGAACAGCTTTGGTACTGAAGCACACGAAGAGGCAGATATACGATTTAAAATTATTGGATTTTTGAATATGTTGACAATTAGTTAAAATTAGCCCAGCAAAGTCCACGCCAGTGTTTTCGAACGGCCTTGATTGAGTAATGCGAGACACTGGCAATGAGTTGAGCTGGCGAGCTAGCTGAATAATGGAAGGCATCTAATGCATTTTCGAATGAATTTTTTAACTGTTCATCTTCCATCTATTATCCAGAACTGTTGAATTAGAGATAACACCATTTCTGTTCCCCCATGAAGAATAGTTTCATGAAAATGCTCTACGACTAACTTTGTTGTATATCTTTGCTAGTTTTCTAAGAGAAAAATAGATGCCTATCTTCCTATTTGGACAGGAGGCTCCTTAGCCTGTGCCATGAGATGTCTCAGAACCATCAGTAAACCAATCTTCATCAGCATGGCCAATAAGCTTAGGGTTTACCCATTCAACTATGGATGAGAATGTAACTTTGTGTTTTGCCTCAAAGTCAGAACGTGCCCTTACCATAGGCACCTACATAGAGCCCCATATCTTTGTCCAATTTCTAGTATCCACTTGGCGATATTGTTAGACTGACCTGTCCCTCGCACGCCATTCTGTAGTGTCAAGGCCATCATTGCAGTCCAAACTGTTCAACAGACGAAGTCTGTTGAACAGTTTGGCCGACTCGACAATATTGACGTTGCGAGTTTTGAAGAGTACTTTCACGGGACTTGGCAGCTGCGAAGCTTGCCATATTTCTATCGCGAGCTTGCGAAACTTATCTTCAGAGAAGAATTCTTTAAGCCAAGCCACTGTTACGTCCTTTGCGCAGTTGATAATAAGGACACCACCAACCAACCCCGAAGAGTTGATTTGTGTCCTTTACCCTCCTGCATTTCGTCAATGGCATCATCCATTACACAGAGTATATCGTCAACATCATTTTTCATAAGAGCCTATAATATACCTCTGAGTGAGGGCTTTTAGTGACATTCATCTTCACTCTACAGAGAGCTTGACTATATGATGGTCAGGTTCGGTTCTCTGCTTTTTCACAGCAAGCATTTTTGCGGAAAGTGAAGAAGTTTTGGGTTCAGATACCCTTTCTCTCTTTGTAGCTTCAGGTTTTTTTTATCTGCTAGGTCCTGATGTTTTGCGTCCCTAGCAGCCTTCATCAGCCTCTTCCTTTTCCTTTTTGACAATTTTTGGAAGTTTTCCCTGCTGACTGCCAAGGCTAGGGAAGTTGTAGATTCTTTTGGCCTTGCTCGGGTTTCGTGGACCGCTGAGGCGATACCTTCGAGAACCGGAGCATTGCTATCAATCTTACGAGCCACCTAAGTAACACCGACAAGAGCTGAAGAAATTGGTTTTTTGGCTTCAGATGAGGGACCCGAATTGGATACCACTGCCCCTGGAACCATTAGATATTTAGGTGTCTTGCGACCGGGTTTTTTGAATTTGAGATCATACCGCACTAATCACAAGACGCGTAACAAACTTGCTATACTGTGGTGAACCAATCGCAGAAGTCGTACTTTAAGCTTAGAGTCGAATCACGATCAAATCAGTGGAATTTGATCGTGGTTTTGCCACCGGGTTTTTTGAATTTGAGATCCATAAAACAATTAATTTACTGAGGGTAATGAAAGTCGCCACCTGCATGGACCCTCTTACAGGTGGAAGGTAAAAACGTGGGTCGCCAATCCACGAGGTGAATGATTCACAACAACCTTTAACCCCGGTTGCCAGGTGACTTCGCACACTCTCTTCGGCACGATTCTCACACCTTGGATTTAGGTTGTCGTTCACCCACTCCTGCCGTCCTGTCCCGTGAGTTATAGAGCAAGCCCAGGATCTCGCTAGACATTCTAACTCAAAGCAGGCTTATGCCATTGATATTTTGGCACACTCCTCTTTTTTTAACCGGGCTTCAGACCGGCTTTGGCTGAGTTAATATGTTTAATTTTCTTGTTCAGAATAAAACCAGTTCCAAAAGAATCTTTTGTGTCATGGCAACTGTAACAGATTGTATGTCCTCTTGTGTCCATCATTCCTTTGCCAGTCCATCTCATTTTCTGAGCCGCAAGAAGATCTACTCTGTACAAGTCCATCTGCTCAATGAGCAGTTGTAGCTTTTTACTCTGATACAGATTGCTTGTGTTCCAAAAACCAAATCTCAAATCCTTTAAACGTTTCCTGGTCGTTTTCCGCAGAGGCAGTCCCTGCAAATCTTTTTTTGACTTCCAAACAAAGGTTTTTTTTAATCGGGTAAGGTTGTTAGCTCTACGCCAAATCCCCAACCTGGAGGGCCAGTCCACTGATATAATCCCCAGTGGCTGGGTACCAGGCTATCCTCCCAGGAACTGAGCACCTATTTTAGTCACCTTTTACGACACGCATAGGCTACGTTGCGATTATTCCTACCCTCCCCCCCCCCCCCCCGGTCACCACTCGGGGCCTATTCCTTCATTCCATCATTTGATGATTATTGATTGGTCACCAAACCGCCATCTGTAGCTCGTCAAAGCCGGAACGAAGAGCGTCCAAAACGCTGGGAGGCAGGAAGAAAGAGAGCGAACCACATCTTTTCACGGCATATATACCTCCGGCAGGCTCTCCTTCGTCATCCGCTTGATATGCATATCAAACTTCAAAAATCAGGAACAAGTTCCTTGAAAAAAATAGGTATTTTTGGCCAACATAAACACACAACGTACAGAAACCTTTTGAACGTACCGAACCCCCCCCCCCCCCCCACCCGGTGGTCACCAACCACTCGGGGCCTATTCTTTCTTTCCATCATTTGATGATTATTGATTGGTCACCAAACCGCCATCTGTGTCTCTCTCCTCAATTTGCTGAAAAAAAAGGAGCATTACAAAAAAAATTAAAAAAACATTTTTTCTTTGTTAACTATTTCATAAAGAAAGGTACTGTAATAGTTAAAAAGAATCACAAAGTCAAAATAAATTTTTTATCGCAGATCTTAATGGCAATTGTATGCAGTCAATTCTCTCAAATCCACCCAACCAAAATCTGAAATTTCCTAAACTCCACACAAGATTTGGATTCTCTTTCATGCTTACTTTGATGCATGAAAGTAATGTTTACATTTCATGCTTACTTTCTGTATACGTTTTCTTAATATAGCATTTTACAGACTTATTTCCCCATTTACATGTTGTCTGATATCAGGCACTGAGAATCAAAGGGGCGAGAGTGAGGGAAATTTCAATTTTGAGATAACGAGGGCAAATGATAGAGGAAACACTCATCTCTTTCCTGGAAAAGATATTAGTGTTAAACCTGACAGACTCTTTTACAAAGCGCATTTTGAAATGCTACGAAATGAAAGCTTCACTATGCTTTGCGGCAAAGGGATGCAAATGCACTGACATTCGTATGCCTCTTATCAAAAATTTATTTCATACTAGCTGTACCCGGCCACGCGTTGCTGTGGCTCAATATGGTTCTACGGAAAAGCACATATTTTTAATATGTTTAATTTCATGTTTCTTGTTTCATTGTCTGAAAATATAGATTGACTGGTTTACCCATTCTAGTGCACGTAATATATTATTGTCCACGTGAGAAGCAATCCGTGTCTAGATCTAAACTGCTCAATTTGATTGATTGGTCTTGAGCTTTATGTTTTTTCACAATAAGCCTTATCCAAACACAAGGAACGCAAACACAAAAAATTCTAAATTTAAAAAAATGCCATTCGAAATAAATAATTTTTGTCTTAAAGTTTCCTTAATCATAAATTGCAAAAATTCTAACAATATACTTCAACACAAACAGAAAAAAAAATTCAAAATGAAAATAGCTAAATTAAACTGTTGCCATTTAAAGTAAGTAATCTTTGTTTTAAAGTTCCCCTCAATCTTCCAGTGCAAAAATACTTCAATACAAACAAAAAACGCAAAGTTATTAAATCAAAATGAAAATATCTGTACCCTGCCACACGTTGCAGTATCTATTTCTCCTTAAATGTTAAAGAAAAAAGTGTTTACATTCATAATACTTTTTTAATGTTTTTTTTCGGCATTGAAAGAAAATAATGATTTAGTACCATAATTTTAACTAAATGGGCCAGCTTCTGGACATTATTTGCAGTAATAAGCATGCGCAGAGCTTTAGTATTTGGATTACCACTGTGCTAGTAGGGGTAGCAACATGCCAGGAGTTCAGATGACATCCAAAGATTCCCTAGTGCACCTTCACGGTACCTTTAGATGAGTTAAGTGCAAAGAAGTTTTTTTAATGCATCCGAGATATGGAATTTGAATATAAATCGCGTTTGTGAGCTTTGTATCAACGCTCATTTTTATATTAGTAATGGGACTACCATAGCACTGGCGTAGATGAGGGGGTGGTTTGGGGGATAAAACCCTCCTTAAATTATAAAGATAGTCTAGAATCCCTATTGGAAAAAATATCCCGGTTTGTACTGGTTTTGTACTGGTTCCAGTATTGTTTGTACTGGTTCCAGTATAGTTTGTACTGGTTCCAGTATCATTTTGATACCGGTTTTGTGATTTTTTCCAATAGGGATTGAACCAATTTTTCTTGGAAAACAAAATTAGCCAACTTCTCCCGAAGAAACCCCCCTAAACTCCGGGTCTTGCTACGCCACTGTACCACAGTACTTCCCATGCCTCTTTATGCAGTTTAACAATAAAATGTTGTGTCTTTCAAAGTTACAAAGAAATACAAAGCATTTTCACTATTAGCTTATCCGAATACTTTGTATATTTGAAAAATAGATTAAAGCCTATATTGTTTTCTTTTACAGATGCCATCTTCGGAAGAGGAATGGATGAGAATTGCCGATCAATTTCAGACATTGTGGAATTATCCACATTGTTTGGGAGCGATCGATGGGAAACACGTTGTCCTGCATTGCCCAATATATAGTGGCAGTGAGTACTACAACTACAAGGGTACTTTCATCATAGTCTTGCTTGCTCTTGTAGATGCCAAGTATAATTTTCTTTACGTTAATGTCGGATGTTAAGGGCGCATTTCAGACAGTGGCGTTTTTAAAAATTGTGAGCTATATAGAAACCTGGAACACATCAGTTAGCAATTTCCAGATGACGAAGTGCTGCCAGGTCGAGCCAGAAAGGTACCGTATGTTATACTTGGGGATGCAGCATTTGCTTTGACTCCGAAGCTAATGAAGCCATATCCGTATGACTACCCAAAAGGCTCTCCTAGTCGCATTTTTTATTACAGGTTGAGCCGGGCAAGGAGGGTTGTCGAAAATGCCTTCAGTGTGTCGGTCGGCAATTTTTAGTGCTCAGAAAACCCATGCTTCTTCAACGCGATGTTGCTCAGAAAATTGTATTAGCAGTTACCCACTTGCACATTTTTTTGAACAAGGGCAAATCAAGAAATGCATATGTACCCCCTGGCACTTATGACACAATCAGCGTGGATGGAGACACGATTGTTGATGGCACTTGGAGACAAGATAATGCAAATAGCATATTGCGACCTTTAAAGCCAGTAGCTCGACGTTCAGCAGCTGTTGTCCATGAAATCAGGGATGAATTCAAAGGCTATTTTGTAACCACTGGAAAAGTTTCTTGGCAGCATAGATATGCCTAAGATTTTCCCAATTTTTGTTGATCTTTATTGTTAAATATAAAATTCTCAAATGTGTTAAAATGTTTTTAGCTTTGTTACTTATGTAAATAAATTTCCTTTCAACATCTGAATTTAAATTACTTTGTACATCATACAATTTATGGCAGATGTATACAAATGAATTTATATAGGCTGAAATTATCTCTTTAATTTCAACACGAAACTAATTATTTGTTAATCATTTAATTACAATTATTTAAAATAATTATTAATTTTGCTTCAGTCTTTTTTGTCATAAAGTATACTTATATATTTCTGCAAATTGTTCATAGTTACAGAATGGTACAACTGGTTTGAGGAACACTACAAAGACAATTCACGTTTAATTTTATTAAATATAAAAAAAAATTCCACTTCTAAAATTGCAGGGCAATTTAAATTACAAGTTTCTAAGAATATATACCATTAAAAAAAAATGAGTGATTTCACCATTATATGTTTAGATTGCGATAATTTTTTTCCTCCTTTTTTTACTTATCGATATACTTTTAATGTATAAATACTTATTAAAAAATAAAAATTCACTTGACTGAACTATACCTTAATTACCTTAATTGAAAAAAAATATTAAATTTTAGTGCTATTACTGGTTCACGAGGAAAAAAAGTTATATATGCAAGTGACATACAAGCTTAAATTAATCAGTACCTGGGCACGACCGAGCTCAGCTAAGCTTGAAAAAGACTTATTTGAATAAATATGCATGGCAAAATGTTAAATGAATATGAATTTTTATCCCAGCCGTTAACTTTCCCAAGGTACGAGATATAAAAATACTAAATACATATCGGGTATCTGGAGCATTCAATTTTTAGCGCTGCTCCGTTCTTACTCCAGCTTCCCTCCGAGTAATTTTAATAGATTATATTATATAAATCTTTTTTTTTTCTTCATTAATTGTTTTTTCCCGCTTTTTTAATAAAAAAAATGAGCAGTGTAGCACGAATTTCCTTGCTCTGCGCTCATGCACCAATCGATAAGTACTCTAGTACACGGGGATCTAGAGTACTTATTGATTACACCCTACCTTGGCAACGGTTTTGAAAATGTCACCAACGTATTTAAATCTAATAAAATCTTGTGCCATTTAAAGCTAATAACATTGCTTTTTTTTTTGTTATGCGAGCAAAAAAAAAAAAAAAAAGGCAGAACATATAACCGATAAGTACTTTATGACAAGTCAAAGTAATATGATAATGAGTCCTACACCACTACACAGAACTTCTGATGCATCAAAATTACGCAAAAGAATTATTAACCATTTTTTTCCTCTACTGTTTTTTGGCAAGAATAAATGGTAACAACAAAATTCAATCAACAAATGGTAAATCAAAAAATTGTTGCCACTTGATGTACTGCAATCTCAATTGAAGAATATCGGCAACGAATTATGTTTGTTCATTGTTACAAGTACCGCAATTGCGTTATAATTTTTTTAGTGCAAAATCTGCATTTTTTTCGGGAAGGACGCCTATATAGGTTAACTTAAAAAACAAAATCTGACCATGTACGAAATTTTATCCAAATTGTTAGAGCCATTTTTGAGAGCTTAAAACACACTATATATATAAGAATTGCTTGTTTAAATATATGACATAAGAACATATGACAAGATACATTTTCTCATGTCTCAGCAATCAAATCCTGTTGATGACGAAATCACCAAATATTTAAATGATCAGTTTGAAAATCAACTGTTGTATAAGTAGGCTTGCCATACGTCCCGGTTTTTTGCTCTTGTCCCTGTGTCCCGCCCAGTTTTATCAATGTCCCGGAAACGGCTGTAAGATGTAAAACGTAATGAATTTACGTTTTTAAGAATCTTATATGAAGACATCAAAAATCTTTAAGATGACAGAGCATTAATGAGGGAGTCCACTGCAAGAGTATTGATTGTATGCAAAATAAACTTTGGCGTTTTCTTTGCTCTGTCGTTTATGAAAAAGTCAAGCTTAACAAAGACATCTTTAAAAAAGTACATTCAAGTCAAAAGTATGAGTGGGTTGAAAACAAAGAATAACATTGTTAACATATTAATTGGTTTTTTAGTTTGACGAAAATGCTTTTTTGAAATGGTTTTTGTAGTTAAGCAAAAAGTTATTAATTAGTCTTATTAATTAATTGTTCAATTAAACAATTTTATGATTTTAAACTCTTTAAAGTAAATTAAGTAGCGAAAATTCCATATTTTTAAAAGGTGGGTAGACTAACAATTTTGGGTTCCAGATTCCCCACTCCTGTTACTTGCGAAGCGAAAAAAAAGGCCTTAAACTCACCATTTTGCTTTTAATTTTTAAAAATTTTCCCCCGAACACCCCCTTGCTACTGGGGGTATTATATACCCCCCGACCCCTCGGTATGCCCATCCTATATTAATGTGTCCCGGTTTCACTAACCAGAAATATGGCAAGCCTATGTATAAGTAAAGAGCTTATAAAACTGAATCATTATCAAATCTAAAATTTCAACAAATTTTTAAAACCAGAGAACTGGTTTTAGAAAAAATATATTACTGCTACAAGTTTATTATCAATTGTAACCTTTACCTATAGAAAATCTGCATTGATCAGAGTACATTTTAGAGGTTTCTGCCAAAATAATTTGCAGACATATTAAAAGTCAATTCAAAACACGTGTACTATTTTACAAGTGAAAAATCAAGAAGCAAATGAAAAAAACAAAGTATCAGAAAGTTTTTTATTTTAACAATATTTCTACAAATCTTCAAAAATTCCTAAGTCCGCTTCATGCATTATATTATTAATGTTGTATCGCACTGCGATTTGATTTTACGAGAATAGCTCCGCAAAGAATGGGCAACATGCTGCCCCCATAGGTAGAATGTTCGTCATTGTTTTCCATCCTGGAAGCACTCGATCTCATTATTCCGAGTGCTTCCTCGATTGCAGAGTCTTTTTTTTCCTCTTTTTTGCCGGTTGTTCAGGTGGGGTTATTTTACATTGTTCGCATGGATCTTCATTTTCTCTATCGTCTTGCTCACTTCGCAGCACCTGCAAAATTAAAACAAGCTTTTTCTTTTCTTCACAATATATAATACACACCTTTTAATAGCAATTAGAAGTCAAAACTGGAACTAAAATTAGTTACTTTGGTACTTTCTTTTCACAACACTACCAACTCTTGCTTGAAACTTTTATGTAATAGAGTTATTAGCAATTTTTTAACTGTTTTGACGTAATTTTTTTTTAAAATAACATTTCAGAGAAACTATTATCAACTAGAATTAATTAATATTTAGGTATTACAAATAAATTGATTAGACTAGACCCCTCTGGCTTTAGGACAGTTTTGGATGTTAAAAACTACCTGTCCCGTCCCAAACCAATTCCAGACATCCGAAAACCCAACCCGGGGATGTATCCTCAAATCCCTGGACGCTAGAAAAAAGTTTTGGGAACACAACAAACCATTACTGTTTTATTAAAAATTACTCTCATCAAAGTATTTAAAAGGGTGTCCATACTTTTCTCATATATAATGTATATTGGCATGCATATTTTCTTAGTCCGTTGACTATTAAAAATTGCAAAACCAAGGCAATAATTTGATCATCCCTATATTATAATCTAAAATTTTGTAAAATATAATTCAATAATAAATACATTATCATGCTCACGTAAAGAATATCTTCGGAAACAACTCTCCTGCAAGCAGTAAACACAGTAATTAATGATAGCAATGTTTTAAAACTACTTATGAAAAGTTTATACTATTAACATGTAATAATCAGTATTATTTGCCAATTAAAATCATAACAAAATTAAAGATGAATGTATATACAAGATTTACATTAAATAAATAAATAGAAAAATAAAATAGAACTGGCCTTTTTGTTTCTATCTAAATACTTATCCACATCTTACTGAACAATTTCAAAGTGGGTTTTTTTTGGGGGGGTGAGTCATCGTAATCTAATAATTGGCATTATGATGTAGGCCTTTGACAATGCCATCGGTGTAAATTTCAGGATTTAGACAGTAAAGATACAGAAAAGTGACAAATGAAACTAGGAAATCGACTACTATTTCTTCTTTTTCCCAAAAGAAAAAGGAAGAAAATCAAAAAATAAGTTGCATTAGTACTTACGTTGGCGGAAGTGTTAATCGCCAATATGGAAGTGTCATACATCGTTGGATAGGTCTCACCGAGCATAGTTCACGTGTGCAGTATTTCGCTTGATTGGGCCTCCTAGGTGGCGCTGTGATCGATTTAGTCATACATAGGATGAAAATATACGCAGTATCTGTTATATATGATTAAGAAAGGCATCACTGTGAGCTTGTCTATTATACAATACTTCACTCAAAAAGTGATACGAAATTCCGCTAATATCTTTTTTAAAAGTATAAAGCATTTTAATTTTTAATATAAAAAAAGAGAGAGGGAGAGAAATTATTTTACAAAACAGAATTTTTTACAAAGGTTACATAGGTACTAGGTTTCTAAAAATGCAATATTATGTAACTGTTTTTAATGAATAAAAATATTTTTAGCATAAGTAAGAAAAATTATATTACATTTTATGCTGGTAACATTTATTAATGATTAGGGTTGTGGTTATTAATAAACTCATAGGAAGCTATAATAGTTTAAAGGAGAGCTAAAATATTATTGTTATAGTATAATATAGTTATATATAATATAAGATAATATTCATGATTATATTATGGTTATAATATATTAAAATATTTCCTATAATATAAAACAATTTTTATACTGTAGATGCGTTAATGAAGTTATTCAAGTGCTATTAATAATAAAACCCGTCACACTAATAACTGGTAAATAAGAAAGCATCTTTTATTTATATTACATTCAATTTATTATTAACGTAAGACAATGTACAATATATAAATAAATAATGACAAACTTTAAAAATAATTGCTTACAAATATAGAATATACTTTAAAATAGAAAATAAAAATGAAACGTTAATGATAGTGATAATTTGTGAAAAAAACAGTCATAACAGAGAGATTTATTACATATATCATAAGCACATTTTATGCATGTGGGTTTTCCTCCACAAATATGACATACAGGATCTTCGAAAGAAAAATTTATGTCTTTAAGGCCTTTGAATTCAGTAAATGGTACATCAAATCCACTTTTATACCATGCATATTTGAACATTGGTTGAAATGATGGAGACTGAAACTGATTTAATGTCAAACTTTGGATTTTCAATATATTTTTACGTTTATGGATTGATAAATGGTTATCTGTCAACAGTGCATGTTCTACAAAACGTTTAATAAAATCTTTCCATTGACGAAAACAGTATGCATCAAGTGCCTGCATAAACCCTGTTGACCCTTCAGGCAACGTTTTCATTAAAATAGTCATGCTTCCGTCTTGCATTATGTCTTCCCACTTTTGACCGCCCCACGAGTCAGTAATTAAAACAGCCTTCTTTTCTGGACTTTGTTGGACAATAAGCCTTAAACGTATTATGAAAATACTCTTCAGTTAGAGCTTTGTCTAGTTTGCCAGATTTTGAACAACGGATAACAAGATTTTCATAGTTCGAAAGATTAATTGTGGCAGGAAACTGACCACCAGACTCTTGTAGGCAAATCAACATCGGTGACTTTAGTTTTCCGTCCATTGACAGTATTGGTTGGCTGTCTGCGTATGTTCTTTTTTTTTTTTTTTTTGATGAAACATCTAAAATAAAAAGGCACCATAATTACTTCTCATGACATCGGGCTAGAGTATAGAGCTGTACAAGAGAAAAGGTTAATTACTTGTGCTGACGTGTCAAGGCGGTAGCCAGAAATTTTTTTCGGGGGGGGGGGGGGCCTGACTTTAAAACACTGGTGTTGAGGAAAGTTTCAGGGAGAAATATATGCTACATTGCAAAAATTTTCGGGATTTGGGGGGGGGGGGGCCGTCGGCCCCCCCTCTGGATACGGCCTTGTGACGTGTCCAGACCCAAGTCGGCTATGCTTACGGCACAAGTACTTCCTATCAATGCCAACACTCTCTCTTCTAAAGGAGTTAACCTGACATAACTGGAGACCCACCTCCAGTTCGCAGTCGACTATGCGATAAGATTGCAACTTTCTGCTTTACTCGGGATTTCATGTCTTGAAATTTTCTTTTTATATCAGTTCCGGATCTTCTTAACCACCTGCCTATAAAGAGTTGGCATGTGAATATAACAAATTTGCAAACTAAAATAATTTTGCCTAAATATTTCAAACTGATAAGCAAAGCATCGACCAGTGTGCAGAAACAAATCATGAGCTGACCAGCAATAATTTCAATTCATATCTCGTACACATATTTTGGAGATATAAGCTAATCTTGTCTCAACGCTCACAACTTTTTCTACTGACAAAAAGAGTTAGTTCCATGTTGTCGTTTCACACATGTGTTTGATATATGTCATAAAATTTGTACGGCAATAATGTACTCATCAATTACTTTGTAATAGCTCTTTGTCATGCAAGAAAAATTCTGTATAAAATATTACGACCAAGAACTATCGATTGACAGAAAAATTTTGAACAACTTGCTGGCAGTGGTGATTCCCTCTCACTTATGAAGTATTAAATATATATGTACCATATTTCATGAACTAGAGGAGGCTATGTAACATATAAAATGCACTTTAATATTTTAGCAATTTTTTTAAAAATATTTTTAATCAATTTTCAAAACCAACTGACCTTTAATAGAACATCGTCAGTGGAACTTTCTTTTTCTTCGCGATTATTGTCGTCAAGCATTTCAGACTAACGGGAACTTTAATTCAAGCATTTTTCTTTTCTTTTTTTTTGGGGGGGGGGGATATTTTAATACGTGTTTCAAATATCAGATGCATCTGAATTTTAGAAGCAATTTCTTGAAGGAAAAAGTGATAAATTATGTACGTCTGTGTTATAAATGAAAACCCTTCTCCTACTATGCCCTACTTGAGAATGTAAATTTGAAGAAGCAAAATTAATGCTACACAGGTAAGAAAAAAAATACCTCCTAGTAACGCTGATGATCATCGCTTACACGTTCCCGGCCAGAGCACACATTTGTTTGAGCAAACAAGTGTTTCAGCAGAATCCCATTCTAAAAACGAGGGGGTGAAATACGCAACTTTTCGGAGTTGCGTGAGCAGAAAAGTTGTACAAACATCGTTACGCAAGAATCCCTAGCTTAGTTTTTTATTGTTTAATATTACATTTCTCATTTATTAT
The DNA here is from genome assembly GCA_038502835.1 of Octonoba sinensis. Lineage (NCBI taxonomy): Eukaryota > Metazoa > Arthropoda > Arachnida > Araneae > Uloboridae > Octonoba > Octonoba sinensis. Next base: position 80,734,373 of record CM076605.1, on the reverse strand, counting down.
ATAATACTAACAATGTAAAGCAACGTATAATTCTCATAATCACGAGTTGAAATTTAGTATTATTGAGAATTCATTATTAACCGACTTCACAAAGGAAGGAGCTTATACATTCATACTGTGTGTATGTCGGTTTTTTTTTTTTTTTTTTTTTTTTTTTTTTGTGTCCACTCATAACTTCTCACCGGATGAACTGATTTTCATGATTCTTTTTTTAATCGATCGAGGGTGGTTTCCCATAGGTCCCGTACTTTCGTTTGACTATATTCGATAATTAGAATAAAAGTTATGGGCAGAAATGTAGTTTTTTTTTTTTGTCTTTTCATCCATAACTGTTGACTAATTGAACTGATTTTGATGATTTTTTCTTTAATCGATAGAGGGTCGTCTAACTCAAATATTGAAAAACAATTTGACTACATTTGTTTTTTTAGAAAAAACGTTACGAGTGAAAAATTAGTATTTTTTATTTTAATTGGAAAGGCTTGGCTTGATTTTTCTTTGTTGGGAAATCTATTAATAAATATAAAAGCATTGTTAAAAACATGTTTGTTGTCATGGGCTTTAGTATTAAAAGAAATTACAGCAAGAGTTTGACTAAAGGCTTCTCTGTGGCAAAAATTTATCCAATAAGTTTGTTTGCTAAAATAGACTTCAAATTCATTCTTTAAATAACATCGATGTGACTTTTAAACATAGTTTAGAAGTCATGGCAAAATTATGGGTCTAATTACCATTATACCATTCGCTACTTCATATTGGAACTGTTGCTAATTCTGCGGAAATATATATATTTGTAATTGATTCATGATTACAAAAGATTTTATCTATCCTAATTTTGCACCGACTTTTAAAATTATGTTTAAATGTCACATCGATGTTGTTTAAAAAATGAATTTATTTTTCACTTTTTAGCGCAATTTTTAATTTGAAGTCGGTTCTGTTTTTTTATTAAAATTATTATTATTTTTTTTTTCAATTTTTGTAACTAGTAGAATATTAAACAGCAGTTCTCCGATACATTTCCACGCAAATTACTGAAAAATGGAGTAAAATTGTTTTAATGACTTCAATAATATGTTATTTGAATTCTTAGAACCCAAAAACCAAACTTAGAAACCAAAAATAAGTTTGTATGTTGATCTGTTGCTGAATACCAAATGAGAAAAGGAAACAAAATTACTGCCATATTTGATGGCCTGTAAAATTATTTCGCCCAGAAATCAACATGTCTACCCAAGATAGTTTCACATTAGAAGCCCTACAGGTCCCGATTGAAGACAGAAAATCTCTGGACATAAAAATTTTTATGTTCTAGGTTACCTGTCAAGGCCTGAAGGGCAGAACTTAAAATCAGTCACACGATGTTTTTAACCCCACCCCTCTGTCCTTATCATAGGTGGTTAAATTTGTTAAACATCCCCCTCTTTAGTCACATTTTGAAATTTTAACATTAAAAATGTAATAAATAAATAAACAGTACAGTTTTAGGAAATTTGTTTCCGTTTTTGAAAACAAAATTAATAAAATTTAATGTATTCATTTCTAAAAGCTGAAAGCGGGAAACACACACACACACAACCAACGGCCAAACACCGCAATTCTTCTTGAAAATAAGTAAATAAATAAACAAATAGTGAAAAAATTTGTATTTGGAAAATGTACATAAACGCTTATTACAAGGTTAAGTTATAAAGTAAAATTTTCAGGTCAACGAAATCGAACTGGTCATCCTCCATTTACTCTTCGGGCATGGGCATAGGTGATTGATTACTTTGAATAATGGTTTCGAAGTACGTCGAATACGGTAGTGGAACGTGTGGCAGGAGATCTCCGATATCTTTAAGTTTAGATGGAGGCACAGGCAGAGGAGAATCATAAAGCCGCATTAGGGAAATTCCATAAGAAAGTGGACATGATTACTGAAATTTTAAAATTGTTGTATTGCTTCAAATAATGTCAAATTAAAGGTAATGATATGAGGTTTATGAAAACATAAAGAAATATTTCACAAAAATGATCCTTTTATTATTTTGGTTGGTTTAAAGTTTGTGCATTGTAGCACACGTTCGATTAGGAAAAATTAGGTATTTTCATTCACTCTGAAATAATATTTAATACAACACCAATTTCATTGTTTGTGCAAAAATTACAATTTATGACCGTTGTCTCCCTTTTAGAGCATTTAATCTTCCATAAATATGCATTAAATCTTATTTTAAATGCAAATTTATTTATAAAGTCTCTTTGTCACACCCGTCACAGAAATGATGCTTAACATACCTTAGCAAATGCAGTAAATCCGGGTGTGACACCATTTAAGATAGTTTTTAAATATTTCATAAATGGAACAGAAAGTTATTGCCCTAATTCTTTAGAAACATGAGCTTTATGTTAAAATAATTATTATCATTATAATTCCTATAATTTGATATAATTGAATAACTTTGATGTTTTGCAGCTATTTTGTAGCCATTTGTTATTGACTCATAATATATTTTCAAAGAAAAAAAAATTAGATGTTTTTCATTAGATTGTGCTCGTTGGACTTGTCCACAAATAACTTTATTCACATATTGTGCATGGGTAAGGAATAATGGTCATTTGCTTGTGCTTGTCAGCAATAAATTGCAGCATGACAAATATGCTGTATGGTCATTTTTAAATACCATCTTAGCTAATTTGACAGAAGAGTTTCCTCAAATACAAAAAGTGAAAATGTTTTCTGATGGCTGTGCAGCCCAATTTAAATATAAATATGATATATCAAACCTGTGTTTCTTTCAAAATGATTTTAACCTTTTCTAAGGCGGTGGGAAGTATGCTTCTTACCAAATTCATCAAATTATAGATGTTTACAGCAAGCTATTTTACCCTTTCTGATTGGCAGAATCTTGCAAAGACTCTGGGAAATATATTTACCGCCACATGCATCAATATTATAATATTATAACTATCCCCCCCTTAAAGGGGGTGGGAAAAATCATGCTAATCTTACTTACTGTCCTATATGAATTTCTTTTTTGAAACAAAACAAAATCTGAGAAATATTTTAACACGCCGATACTACAAAACAATGACCCTTTAAAGAGTTCACTTAACTTGTGAGTGGAACGTTTTCGCCACTTCCCACGGAACGGGAGCAGTAGATAGTATTGGGGGGCTTGTGAAGTCAAGAGGTATGGTATATGGTTAAATCAAAGAGGGCAGTAGTAAATTCTGCTTTTTTATTTTTTTCAATTGTTCAGTGAAGATAAAAGGTATTAAATCTATGTATGTGACATCTGAGGCAAACATTGCAGTCTAAGTCTATGTTGTCTGCAAGATGGGAGAATGCTGCATCAATCGAAGGAGTTATGTCTTATCACCACTTTCAGGTAAGTGACTCTCAAAACATTTTCATTGGAAATATTGCAAAGTCAACATTGAAACAAGTAAGAATCACTGAAATTCATACAAGGAATTTTACTCCCAGCCAGATCGCACAATCTGGCATTGTAGTTGGAGACTTTGTTCTAGTTTCCCTTACCACTGCAAACAGCAGTTACAAGTACTGCTTTAGTAGATCGTATTACGCTACTTTTCTCCACCAGACCCCTATCTGTTAGCCGAGGCCTTAGGATTGCTTGCGCATGGGGTGGGGCAGTGGGGTCCACTTATTTTACATGCACGTATCCCCAAGTGTACATGGGTGGTCTTCAGAGCATATCGAACGCGCGACCTTCCAGGTGGAAGTCCGACGCTCTAACCACTAGGCTACAGGGCCGTACCAAGAAATATTTTAAGGGGGGGGGGCAAGTCTAGTATTTGGGCCCCCTGATATTTTTTATGTCCGGCTTTAACCAATAAAACGCAAGAAAATATAGTGGTTTTTAACGGGGCAATTACCCTTATGTATTGAAATGATCTGGTTTTATAATATTAATTACTTTCCGCTCCCTTCATGCTTTTTATAACTTTGTGCATTTTATTGTCATTAACTACAAACAAGATGATTTTCACTAAAAACGTACTTGTCGGTAAGTATTTTAATAAAAATTTGAAAACTTGTAATTCACGTTGTCTTATAAACGTAAACGTGTTTTCCTTTTTTAAATAACTACTAAAAAATGTAAATTGACCATATAATAAACTCTATTAAAATAATTAATTTAAATCTAAAATAAAACAAGAAGTTCCGTCTAGAACTATACGAGCCTACTTTCCCGTATACACCAGCTACAATTTTATATTCTAGCTATCTCTCTCTTTTTCTCGTTTAGCTTAAGTTCTTAATTGCTTCAGATATACCTTTTTCAACGGTTAATACATATTCATTCAATCATTCATTTATTAAGTCATTCATGTATTTATTCACTCAGTTATTCATTCATTCTTTTGCTTAGTGATTCAATCATTCATTAGTTAAAAAATATTCTTGAAAATCTCGCTCGAAAAATTTCATAGGAAAATAGGCTCGTTAGTTCTGGATGAACTTTCTATTTGTACATGTTCTACGTCATAAGAGCTTTCCGATAAAGTTTGTTCCAAGCAAATCGGTCCGTTAGATCAGGATTTATATAGGATTGAATTTTTTTTTTTTTTTTTTTTTTTTTTTTTTTTTTTTTTTTTTTTTTTTTTTTTTTTTTTTTTTTTTTTTTTTTTTTTTTTTTTTTTTTTTTTTTTTTTTTTTTTTTTTTTTTTTTTTTTTTTTTTTTTTTTTTTTTTTTTTTTTTTTTTTTTTTTTTTTTTTTTTTTTTTTTTTTTTTTTTTTTTTTTTTTTTTTTTTTTTTTTTTTTTTTTTTTTTTTTTTTTTTTTTTTTTTTTTTTTTTTTTTTTTTTTTTTTTTTTTTTTTTTTTTTTTTTTTTTTTTTTTTTTTTTTTTTTTTTTTTTTTTTTTTTTTTTTTTTTTTTTTTTTTTTTTTTTTTTTTTTTTTTTTTTTTTTTTTTTTTTTTTTTTTTTTTTTTTTTTTTTTTTTTTTTTTTTTTTTTTTTTTTTTTTTTTTTTTTTTTTTTTTTTTTTTTTTTTTTTTTTTTTTTTCGAAAAATTATTGAAAAGGTATTTCGGTCCCTACACAGGCGCTTGTCAGATGTCACACGAAGTACAAGACTCGGATTCGAGTTCAAGACGTCGAAACTCAAAAGACATCGTGCATGTTTTCCGCATGAAGCCTTATTTTGATCCGGACAATAAATGTGTAAAGGAAGCAGGGCCGCCCCATCAATGTGCAAAGTACAAAGGCGCCAGAAACTTGGGGGGCGCCTCAGCGTAAGAGAAAAAAAAATCCCTGTTTCATAAAATCAGTTCAACAATTCTAGTTGTCTTAACAGAAGCAGACCCAATGAACGGAAGCAGACTCCTCCCAGATACTCCACCTTGCAAGTGAAAGAACTTGGCGTCAAAATTCACTTGTAGCGATGGTACTATACCCACTGTGGTGCTTGATTTAGATGGTACCAATCCCTGTGAAACGCACTAGGTCTGAAATTACGAGAAGCAAACAGCAGCCCATTAGAAAGAAAAAAATGTTATTTGTTTCACGTATGTATTTATTAAAGTTTTTAAAGTAATTGAAAATGCAATAAAATTATGCACAATTTGAATTTTGATTATTTTAGTTTGTATGAGGAAAGTGGGCTGGGGGCGACTATTTTTATAAAGTCCAAGGGCGCCGAATACCGTCGGGCCGGCCCTAAAAGGAAGACATCATCGACGAAGCCGAAATAATATCTCCAGATAGACCCAAGGAAAAACCAAATTTTACTGGACAGAGTTAGAGCCAAATTGCAACAGCGAGACGCTGTGCTTCTAAGGAAGGGAGTAATGCCACATATGTCGTTTCAAGTCAAGGAATCCGTGGCTCTGAGGTAACACGCCAGTCTGTAACCCCCCGACAGATTGCGGGTTCGAATGCCGATGAGGATCTATTGTGATTAACTTTCTGTTGTATGAAATCAAGCATTTTCGGTTTATTCTGTTCTTTTTCATATTTAAATTAATTTCTTCTAGATTATAATTTCGTATGCAAATTTACTTGTTCTGAAAAGTCTTTCCTATGTTCTAGAACTTTCCATACATATATAAAAGGAAAGACATAGATATTCCTCATAGTTGCAAGGGAGTTCTCAACTTGAGCTGATCCATGCTGTTTGCTAAGCGCTAGCTGAAATAAACTTATGTCAGTGTAGCTGGTTTACCTGTTGCTTCTGAAAGCTCCACCCTGGACTTTCATCATGTTCTTCCAGAAATTAAAAAATATTCTAGTGATAAAAATTGGGCCTGTAACTTTAGAAAACAGCAACTAATAACAAATAACGTTAATATGGGTACATAGCAGCCCCCTACTCTGGAATTCAAATAAATGAAATAGCAGATAAAGTAGCAAAGAAGGCAGCTAACATTACAACATTAATAAGGCTACAACATTAATAAAATGCTCAATGTGGAAGGACTGCATAAATAAAATAAAACACAAGAATCTCGTCAGGGAAAATAAATTTAATAACTGCAAATTCCAGGAAATTAATTACTCAAGAAAGGAACAAACATAGCAGAAAAGAAATCCTGCTAAACAGAAGAATTCCAGGACTACAACATCACGAAAAGAGATAACCGAAATTACAAAATACCGAAAAACAAAGCGATTGCTTTGCAATTGCGATTGCCAGATACTCTACACCATCGCTTGTACATATGTAATAAATTCAACAAGGCCAGAATCTATCTGATCAATTACATACCAAAACAATATTCACATTTAGCTCATTATTTTCTAGATATTTTCTCTCCTTAACCTTCCTGATTTTCGTTCAGTTCTCTTATACAGTATATAGACAATAATTTATTTTGAGAAACACACTCCTCCGTTTTGTCTGTTCTCCTTGAGGCGCAAGTTCGCTTTGTTGTGTGGTGCGGTGTGGGCTCACTTTACTAGATAGAATTTTGGTAGTAATTATGAATGCTACATGTGGATTGTGAGCGTTTTCGATTAATTTTATGTATTTACGACTTTCGCTTACTGTAGTTATGGAAGTGCTATAAAATTAGGTAACACTTTTAAGCATTAGTAACAGATGACTGACTTACGAAATAGGGATATTCTTGTTGCTCTCTTTAAAGAAAAAAGCAAAGAAGAGAACGATCCTTATTGCGAAGTAAATTACTCCAATTAATATATCCTTTCATATTGTTTGGATACTGTGACACAATGCTCTCTTTAAATCAATGTGGTGAAAATATTTCTTGAAAATTAATTTTTGTGTTAGAAAATTGTGCATAATTCTATACTGCCTTTACAGCCTCAATTTTAAGCCAAACTGCATAGGTCCCTCTGTCTATCCACACAACTCCTTGGAATCAAAAGCATATATCTTGTGAGATAATGTACATAGATTTTACAGTGTCCTAAGTTTGGCAAGATTCCAAATGCCACTGTTAATAAGTTAGGAATACATAAAAAATAAGCAGCATCTATTTAAATTCATGCAAGAAGTGATACCATCATTAGATTTTTATATGCTGTAGTGAGATTCTTGGCGACAACTGGAAGAATTTAAATACTCAACCCTTCATTCCATATTTTAAGATTTGTAAGACGTTATTTGGCGATAAAGTTTTAAAGCTTAGGTATATAAAAGTTTCCTTGGCTAAATTTTTTTTGAATAAGAATGCATGAGAAAAAGTCTGTGCTAAGAATCTCATTGGAATATTCCCAAAAGTGTTGCTACTCGATATTTTTAATTACAAAAGTAGTTTAAAGAAATTACATAATAGAAAAGCATAACAACCGTGACAGCAGTTGTTAAGAGAAGCCACTGGTTAAACTTTTAAAGCTTGCATTGGTGATGCAATCTAGCTTATGATTGGCTGTCCTTAACCATTACGATTTCATTGGTTCCAGTAAAACCATAATTAAATTTTTAAATATATAAGAAAGATGCCAATCTGAATAATTAGCTGTATATTTACTGAGTAATAATTTTTGTTTCCACTTTTTGATTAATCCTCATGCATATATTTGAAGTCTATTTTTTTTTAAATGTACAAAATTTTATGATATACAAAGCTATCAATTATTTTTTTCAGGCCTTAAAAGATGCTGGATTTTCGTCTGTGGTCATTCCAACACTGGCTTTTAATTTTGTTAACAGGGACAATCTAGAAAAATTACTTCAGCATGCCGATGACTTCAGTGGAATAATTTTCTCTAGTGCACGATCTGTGGATGCAGTGTACAAAAGATTAAACATGATGGAAAATAATATGAAAGGTATTGGTTCTAAAATAAATTCTTAATCTTGTTTTTTGTCTCATTCTGAACATTGCTGGGATATTAATACAGTCTTTTTAAAAACCCAACTGTTTTAAAACCTGAAATTGACTTTAAGCAGGCCATTGTTTGTTCTACTACTTTTTAAACTATTTTAATTGAATTTAACACATTGAATGTTACCTTATGAAAATCTAATATCTGTTAAAAATAAGATTTTAAGTCTATGTGCATTTTTACAATTGAACCAGTCCTGGTGTGCAGATGGGGGATGGGGGAGGTGGTACAAGTTTTTGAGGAAATTCCTTGAAAAATTGGACATGAGGGTTAAATTAAAAAAAAATTGTTTTGTTTCATCAAATTAAAGGTAATAATGTGAGGTTTATAAAACTACAGGGAAATATTTCATAAAAATTATTCTGTTATACATTTTTTTGGCTTTAAATGTAGGGTAATGTTAAACTTTAAATCGGGAAAAACAGGATATTTGCTTTCAATAGGAAGTAATTTTTAAAATATCAACATTTTCATTGTGCATGCATATAACGCCATCTTGATCTTTGTCCATCTTTTAGAGAATTTAATCTTCAATAAAAATACATTAAATCTTATTTTAAATACAAATTTATTATTACGGTCTCTCTGTCACACCCTTCAGAGAAAAGATATTTACCTTATCAAAAACCTTCCAACCTAGTATATGTATGCAACTTACTACAAAAAATATCTTATTAGTTTTACATTAACGGAAATCATCAATTTGGCGACAAAATTACTCTTTGTTTTGGCGAAATTATTCAAATTGAGTGAATAAATTCAGAGGTAAGCCTCGTTTTAAAATTCAAAAACTACTTTCAATGAATATTGCATTCTATATGTTCTATGAGCTTCAGAAAGAGATCCAGATCATCTTGTGCAGTTTTTTACGGGCATTAATATGCTGTAAAAATCTAAAACGTAGGACAATACTTCAATGAGATGATCCCAAAATTAAGTTTTGATTAAAATTGAAATAAAAAAAGAACAAATTCGAATTTTAGGAAAAACGCTTCGAGATGCACTAGGACTTGATCCAAGGGTACCATAACCAAAATTTCGTACTTCTAGATCTCACCTGGGGGCGACAGACACACTTTCGTTTTATTTATATAGATTAAGTCTCATAAGTCTCCCCCCGAAATCCCGAATTTTTTTGCAATGGAGCGTATATTCCTCCCTGAAACTTCCCTCAACATAAGTGTTTCAAAGCCTGGGCCTCCCTCGAAAAAAATTTCTGACAACAACCTTGATCTGCATCTTCTACAATAAGAAAATAAATGCTACAATAATGAAGTATTTAAAAATTCACAGGAATTTCTGCAAACATGAAGGCAAGTGAAAAGTCATGTCCCATATAAAAGTCACACCTGTAGCAAATTAAGAATTTTTTGCAAAAAATTGTGAGCTCCTGCAATTTTAGTTTATCTTGGTTAATAAAGTAAATGCAAAGTTAAAAAAAGTTTGTTGGTATTGATTAAGTAATTCCTTGCTTAAAATATAAATTGAACTTTTAAACTCATGTCTGGATATCACACCCGTCACAATAGAATAGCCGTATGTATATTTTCATTAATCTTTTATTCCAACGGTCATAGTTGTTAAAGCAATGTATGCATTTTTAATGAGAAGAAAATAACAAAATAAAATAATTTTGGTACAGTATAAATACCCACAGAAGTGGGAAAAAAAGTCTATTAATAGTTTGGCATTTTTTCATTTGATCAAAAATTCTTTTTAATTTGGCAGTGGCAGTAAATCCCTCCTAAGCAAAGCTTTACTAATAATCACACCTAATAGCTAGATTAAAATCCTTGATCAAACTATTAAGTTTTATAATAATAAAACAAAGAAGCATGGAGTGCTTCTCCATTTACATTTTGGTAATGATTCTACATTAACAAAGAGCTGGCAATAAATATCATAAAACTAGTTGCAAGCACCACATTCTTTATATTTTAGATTAAAGTTAATAGTTTGGTCAATGATTTAATTCTTATAATTTTAAGCTCATTAAAAAAATTTAGTTTTCTAACATCTTATCACTGCTGAACATGTTTTTATATTCAATGATTATTTTTTACCTTTTAATTCATGCTGCCAAATAAAGTCCTAAACTTCCAATTAAATAAAATGTTACATTCAAGTTTAAAACGCTACATTTCAATGTCAAAAATTGCATTAAAAAAGGAAAAAAAAAAAGTCTTATTGCCTAATCGACAGTACTGTAGTAAAAATTTGTTAGCACCATTCTGTATACCCATTAAGCTATAGTTTTAATATGGGTATTACAGTATGTTTCAGTAGGCAAGACACTCAAATTGTTGTCAATACTCTGACATAGGGTTTGATAAATTTCAGTTCTCTTTTAAACATATTTATTTAGATGTTACAAGTCGATATTTTTATCTCCAATCAAAATTTTATGTGATATATCATGATCATAAAATCAAAGAAACAGAACCTCATGATTTCAAAAAGTTTTAATATGTCGGAAAGAAATTAATTTTTATTTATTTATTTATCCAATTGATTTTTCTAGTGCAATTTAATAAACTGTAGGGTCATTCTACAGAAAACCTGCAATTTGACTACATAAATTTTCAAATTAAAAAAATCAAGATAAATTCTTCAAAAAAATCTGAAGTTTGGCTTATGATATGTATATATTTATAACATCTGTCGCACAGATCAACTCCGTTTTGATTTTGTGAAAAAAAAAAATAAGAAGAATTTAGCAGTCCACAGAAGTAATGACTATGCCCACAGAAGTGATATCGCTGAAAACATAATTTCTGATGGGAAAAAAAGAAAACGACAGTGAGTTTATGTAAAAAAAATTTTGGTATTTAATAATCAGACAAAATTTATTGACATATACTAGTAATCCAGCTGTTCTATGACAAAAAAAGAAAGTGTAAATAAAATAAAAAATGTAGACAAAAACAAATTTTGTAACAGATTAAGCTACACTGCTAACTACGGAAATTTATTCTAAGTTTGGGAATGGTGTTAAATCATCCTCAAATACATAACAACCTCTTCTGTTCCTGGTTGGAAACTTTAAAATATTAATTACGTTTTTCCTAACAACAACTCCTATATAATGCTATTAACAACTCTTATTTTATAATGCTTCTTAAAATGTTTCTTTCCTTCAAAGCAGACAATCACATATTTGTTTTCCAATGCTTCAAGTTCATCTAATTTGGAGCTGTTATGATCATCATCAAAATGAACAGGAATTTGAGAAATGAACACACTTTTCTTCAGGTTTGCACGTTATACAGCTCAGGCGTCTAGCATCTAGAAAGTGCTTGTTTTTCTTTGACCAAGTAATCTGATGTATTTTCATTGTCCCTTTAAATCTTACAATATTTATTTTTTCTAAAACCTCATCAATTTTCTTCATTTCTACATCAGCATCTAGTGATATCAATCACTTTGACACCAGGGCATCTGTTTTTAGCAGTGAAACAAACTCATCTTGCCCAGTAATATCATAACCATGTGCAATAATATTATCCACAGTTCTTTTTAGTGTTCCTCCCACACCATCAGGCGCCCCCTTGCCATGGCTAGTTTCTGAGAAATGCCAAACACATGTACTTGCTCCTGTTTCTTTTGCAATGAATACTCTCAAGAGATAAAACATTTTTTATTGCGATATTGAGTGCTTGGCCCATCACTTAGTATCTGTAGTGTTTCTAGTTCAAGTTCTTTAAAAATTAGTTTCAGATGAATACATATAGCTGCCGAATCATGGGTAAATTTTCTGAGACAGAAGGGATGTCCACAGAAGTGATGAAAATTTCTGATTTATTGAATAATTATATTAGGGTTAATTCTATGAGTTTGTACCATTTATAACTTTTAGAACATCATATTTTGTTAAATATGGCACGTTGAATAAAAAATATAATTGTAAATTGTTACTTTAAAAAAGGTCACAGAGGTGATGACATAAGCAGAACAGATTACGAATGAACATAAATACTAAATTTTCACCCAAAAGATTTCTAACTTATTCAAAGAAACTTGCTTGCATTTCTAACATGGCTGCTTCTTCTTTTATTTGCCACTACGAAAGGATAAGTACCGCCATCTAGAGAGTTGTTTTTTAAGTGTTTTAAATGTCCACAGAAGTGATGCAAAACCTTGTGACAAGCTTCCTTTTTGAAAAATATTCAATGTAACAATAAATAGGGCAAACAATTCGTATGTAATGTTAAATTCATAGGTTTTCTAATGAAAATGCACATACTTAATCTACGTATGTGGTATAATACATCAGCTACAACTATTGAAATAGTAAAACTCTGGCTTGTGACAGTCCACAGAAGTGACATGTCACCTTGTGTGGATAGATTTTTTTTACTATTTATTTTTTCTAATTTCTAAAATTTTTCAATTATAACTCAGAAAACATTGTATTTTTACATGTTGAATAAAAAAGTAAACAACGTTAATAATAATTTTCATTTTATTGTTTTGTGACTTAAAATGTAGGTTTTCTGTAGAATCACTGTACTTTTTATTATTTTCAAGATTTTTTAAAACTCAAGTCTCGATTTCAGGAGCTGCGATTTCAGAATGGAAAAATAAAATGAATTTCAGTGTGGGCGAATCAACTGCTAAATTAGCAAGTAAGTTGCAAGTAATCTATAAATAATTTGCTTTATAAATCGTAATTTCTATTTACTGCTAGCTACTATGAATTTTTAACTGCAAAAAGTTGAAACTTTGTTGTATGTCTTTTCTGTGATAAGTTAAGCTCACATCTTATTTGCATTGAGAATGAGGTGCTTCTAATCACAAAACATGTCTATAGAATTTTATTTCTATTTTGCTCTTTAACTGCTGTTTTATATTTTGTACTTTTATAGATTAAGAAATTGTTGTAGGTGTAATTTTTTAAAGCTGTATAATGAAATGTCATATTTGAAATATCTCACTTTTCAAAGAATGTAACATAACATTTAAAATAATGATATAGAGAAAGAGCAACTCTCTTAAGAGGGAAAAAAACAGCCATCACATTCAGCCTCTAGTGTGGATCACATATATGTCCCTACGGAGGGGGACAATCATTAATAGAAACTTGTCAGCATGCAGAATCCTGTTCCATAGCTGCTAACCATTTTGCAATTTGCAGAAGCTTTTCGCATTTAGTACCTATTTGTCGCTTTTCTGCGCTAATGATTAGATTTTCCTCAATTTTGGTAAGAGTACTAAAGTATGACATACAACTCTTTAAGCACATCCAGATTAAGGAAGCACATGCGTTAACAAACCAAGTCGGAACCGAGTCTTGCTGCATCCGCTAAGACTTGTTTCCCAACCACCCCGTAAACAGCTGAATGATCACGCAAGTTCAGGGCGCCCTCTTCAGTTTTAAACGATTGGCTCAGAACTAGAACTATCAATGGCGCTGTGTTGGATTCTGGTGTACAGTTTTAGCAATGTTTTCGCCCTCATGAACGATGTGGAACCACTTTCCACTTAGAGTGGTGGAAAAATGGCATCCCAACACTGCTGTGGGACACAGCATTAAGTTGTTCTACGATAAAGTTATTGACCATTTAAGAAAAATTCTGAACAATCATCTAAGACAGACAACATTGGACAGGTTTTTAGAGAAAGAAACCCAAGATTCTTCTAGTGCAAAAAGACAGAAAAAAGAAAGAACAACAGAAAGAGAGAAAACAGCTGAAGATATGTTACATGATGTTTTTATGGAAGGGGACTCCTCTTCCAACCATTTCTCTTCCTCCTCTCAACATTCCATGCCATCAACTGACCTCGGTACAAGCAAAGTGCAGTTAAAATTTTATTTATCTATAATTTCATGTACAGTACTGTACATTTGTTTTTAAGAGGTTTTAAATAAAAAGCATCTGGGTCTGGAACGGATTAATCCAATTTACATTGCATCTTATGTGAAAAAAAAAATCGGCATTCGTAAATCTCGCCATTGGAACCGTTTCCTGGAACAGATTGTGTACGAATAGCAGGGTTCCACTGTAGATAAATAAAATTTCTTCCTATTTTCATTCAATATATAACTAAAAAATGGCTAAATTAAAAATAAAAATATTTTAGAGTAATTTATTTGTTAAGTGCACACCAGACATGGTCGTGATATTTCGGATAAATTGTTGTGAATACATGCAAGCTAGTAAGTATTTGGGAGAACTGACATTTTATAATTTAACTCAATGTTATTCTTGGGATTTTGTGCATTCTGCACAGTAATGCATTTTCTCTCGGTAGTTTTAGGGAAAGGGGAGAGACTGGATTTTTGCTGCCTTTGAAAAGATGCTTTTGAAATATATTCCAAAAATGTAAAAGTTAGAGACCCACACATTATAAGGCATGTGTGGACATGAGCAAAGAAGTTGGGATAGCATGGAGAAGTTTTTCGCTTCAGGCTCTTTATCTTACCTCTCTGGGGGGGGGGGGGGGGGGTTTTCCCTGCAATAAGTGAGAAATTACCAACAGAGTGAAGCGGAAACTTGGGCAACAATAAGAAGTGTTCGAAGTTTACCTTCATACCGTGGAGATTTTGGTGGCGCGAACATAAATTTAAAAGTTAAAAAAAAAAAGAAAATTGAATGCACAATGATCGAACCACGCAAGTGAAAGAACAAAAAATAAACTTATTTTTCTACTTATTATTTTTTTTTCCTTTTTTAGCTTTTATAAAACAATACGCTTTTGTAGCAATATCAACAAAAAAACTTAAACTAATATTTGAATCCTACGATAGCAATGGTATATCACACAAGTAAGGGACCTTCCATAAATGATGCCATCCTTTTTCCCATATATTTGACCCCCCCTTCTCCCTTTTGTCACAAAATGTCACACTTCAACATACCCCCTCCCCAATTTGTCACGTGCCACGCTATGCTGTATAAGCATGAAGTCCCACTTCTTCTTACCCCCTTCCCTTCCCTCCCTATTCGCTGAATCCCTTTTTTTGGCAGGCATCTAGATCGAAGCATGGAGCAGTGGAACAACGAGATTTAGATCGAAACTTAAATGAACAGGGAAAGCAAAGAAAATTCTTTGTACTCCGCTGCTCCGATTAAAAAAATGTTCTTTTTTTTATCATACTGTGAACAAATTAGGTAAAAAGTGGAAATGAATAATGTAATCTATTAAAATTGTTCGAAACACGAAGTGGAGCAAGAAGAAGTATTTAAAAGTTGGAGCAATTCAAAACTGACTACTCCAGATTCCTAGTTTTTAGCTCTCTATATATGTATTTTTAAATTGTTTCTCCTATAGTTTTATTCTGATGATTTTAAGCTCATTCAAAACATTAAATTATACAGAGTTGTGATTCATCCCATTGGTACTGAATATGTTTTGGTTTAACTTTTATGCTCATATTGCAATAAAAATATTTGTGCTAGTTTTTTTAAAAAATTTTATTATGATTTTATATTATGACAGCAAAGGTCGTGTCATACCAATTTATTGAAAACAATTTTTATGAACATCAGCGTTATTATAAAAAAAGAAACTAAATTTTCGTGAAATAAATTGTAATTTAAAACATTTTGTCACACCAATAAATATGTACAGCAATTGCAGCATTTAACGCATAGAAAATTAAGGTTAATATTTGAATATTTCAAAAAAAAAAAAAACCCTGGAAACCTCTCTGTATGGAAATTATTTTAAAAGGAACGATAAAGCTGACGAAACCAAGAAACGGAAGCGCACTTGTCAATGGTGACAAATGAGAACTTGACTTCGGGCGATGAGACAATGCGACATGTGGGTTTAAGGGGGGAATAAGTTCGGGGATCTCTGGCTCCGTGCTACGGCGACCGCGCCATATGTTTAACCTTGAAGACTTCATTCTACGCCAAGACAGCGTTCGTATCGCCAATGTTGTAGCGGATTAATTTTGCTTTAGTAGGTAAAAATTTCCAAACTGACTGCATTTAACATGCAGTAACTTCAAATATATGTTTCAATCACATGAACTCTCGATATTTTGTCATCATTTCATTAATTTAGGCCTCTTTTAATCACAAAAATAGAGGGAACTATTTTTTAAGGCGGAGCATCACATGCTCTACCTTCCACAGTGCTGCCAAGTTAGGGTGGAATAGAGTATAGCTCTTCTATGCTCCTTCGTTTGTGCAGTTTTGTGTATTTTGTTCATTTTTTAAAGTGAACAACGAGGCTTATCTCTTTCTACTGATAGAGTAAATGTTTTTCTTAGTAGATTGCATTATTTTTCAGAATGGGCCAGCCACTGAAAACATTTGGTTTAGAATTCCAAATATTAATGAATAAATCACACTTAATTTAAATGATAAAAATGAAGGAAAAAAAAGCTTAGAAAAATGCCCTGAGAAATCCTTTTTGGTTTTTGTTTTGCGGTTTACCATATTATTATTATTTTTGTTTTAGAAAATTTGCTAGATTTGGATACTCAAGGGAAGGATGCTGGTAGCAGTGAGAAATTATGTGATGTCATTTTAGGTGAGTAGCTTATTTATGTATTTGGGGTCAGCCCTGTTCATTAAATGTTCAAATTTTTTGCAATAATAATTATCTTTTCCTTTTGACCTACACATAGACATATTAGCATAGACTAACCAGGCTTTTCCTTCGCTTAGCGAGTGAGTGAGAAGCGAATACGTTTAGTGAAGCGGACCAGTCTTTTGTCTTATCTTGCTTCGCCTTCTCTGCTTTTACCAGGGTTGGTGATTTTTTGATTTAAATCAGATTGTTTTGATTTTTTTAACAAAATATGTATGTGCTCACAAATACAGTAAAAAATTCAGTTAATTATTTATGCTTTCAAAGAATTTCAAGATATTTCAATAGAAATAATTATTTATTACTAGAACAAAATTAATTATATTATATAAAAATGTATATTTAATAAACAGAACAACAAGAAACAGAAGAGAAAGCTTATATTTCTTTACTAAATTTATTATAATTTCTTGAATATATAAATAAGTTGTGAGTGGGCTATTACAATTTTTTGAGTATATACAAATTTCTTAAATATATAAACAGAAATGGCAAATATCACATAAAATGTTTACTACAGACTAATTATTTTTACTATTTAAATGTTTCATCAAGAATACCAGTTTTGATCCATTATCAACGCCCAATCTGTTTCTTAATTTTGAGTGCACTATTCCAAATGTAGAAAAAATCCTTTCCAAAGGTGCTGTTGATGCTTTTGCTGTAGTCGGCATGTCCAAAAACTTAATGTTCTACGAAGTTATTCCACCATTCATAATCAGACATTGTCTCGATTACTTTTGAATCAAAGAAGACATTTTCTTTGCGAAAAGGCTCCAATCTCCCCATAAATTTCAGCGTTATTGATAAAACTTCTGATCCCCACCAAACAACCCCTTGGAGAAAAATGCCACTGCTGGAGACTTATGTACTTCTTACTAAGATACCATAAGTTCTAATGAGGACCAGATGCATTAAGGTTACCATATAGTGAGTTAAAACTCTAATGAACCCAGAATATATTAAAATTTATAATTAAAAAATATCTATATTTCAATAATTTGGAAGAAGCTAATGTAGTTTTTTTTTAAATGATAAAAATCCGTATTTTGTTAAAAAAATCATGTAAATCCAGTATTTTTTCCAAAAAATATCGAAAGCTGATTTAAATTGGATTTTTAAAAAAAATCACTTGATTTAAATCATAATTTAAATCAATTGATTTAAAGCACAACAACCCTACTTTTACCTTAATTTCTTCCTATGGCGCAAAGTTTTCAAGATGGGCTTATGCAGTGCATTCAATTGTACCAAACGAACAAGGCTTGGAGGACCTTCCTTTCATAAGTATAAAACTAACTTCTCAATAAAATGTCCTGTGTGTGTGTGGGGGGGGGGGGGGGAGAGCAAAGGGTATATTCTTTATATATTATACCGAGGAAACAAAACAACGGATAATTGACATTAATATACATGTTTTTAAACTTTCTTTTAAATAATAATTTAGCTTCATTGAGTGAACTTGAGTTAACCTTTGAGTTTAACTTGAAATCCCCTGCTTAACCTTCTGATGACCAGGTAGAAATTTGAAACTGGATATTCCATGTGGGGTCATTCCATGACCCCATCTTTAAAAACACTTATTTGTTTACTATATCAAATAAAACATCAAATTTAACTTTTGAAAGCATTTGATAATATTTTTTAGAGTTAGTCATAGAAAAAATAAAAAGATGATTAATTCACATCAGGATTAGGAATTTGCATTCAAAATGATCAATTTAACTTAAAATAATTCACTTTGATTACTACTCTCATTACATGTTGTTGTTATATTGACATGATTTTTGCAAACAAATCCATTGTACTTTCCACATTTCTTGGTGGTTTCATTAACGACCAGGTGGGGTCATTTAGTGACCCCAAATCAAAATGTAACTTTTTATGTATTTATATTTTTCATGGGGGGAAGTGTTAGCTTTGTAATTAGTAATAAAATAGTACAAAAATAAATAGTAATAAAATAGTACGGCTATAAAAATACTTAAAGTGCTACAATTCTTTTAAAATTAAATCTTCAACAAAAACTGACATTGAGGCTATTTTATGACCCCACTTGGTCATCCGAAGGTTAATACACATTTCTTTTAAAAAGATATTTATAGCTGTTACACAATCAGTGATCAATTTCCAATCCTATTTATGTCCTTGCGGCTGCTAAAACAATCACGTCAATATACCAGAAAAAATCTTTTTATAAAATAACTCAATAAGCCCCTGTGCAGTTGTGCTCATTACGGCAAATTTGCGAGAACCGCAATTCGGGTGGAATTCGAAACAGTTGCTTACCAGCTAAGTCCTTCGAAGCAGAGAATGGCTTTTCCTCTTGAACACATGAGACAGACGGATTCCCTCCCTTGTGCCAATGGAACGCCTTCAAGCGGTGTCTATTCAGTTTATAAGGTCTATGACCTACAAGTAACCTGTACATTTAAAAATTATTGTGGTCAGAAAAACCTTGTGTATATGCATCTGTATTCAATTAAAAAATTAAAAGCTTCAAAATATACTTAACTTCAGTGTTTTTTTTAGCTACATTTCCCAAAAGTTTCTATTAATCAAATTACTTACATAAAAAGAAAGGAAAATGTATAAAGCTTAATTATGTGATTTATGCATATTAACTTTGTACTTGTATACTAATCAAAAGATTTATATATTGTCTTTATACTTTTATATTTCCTGTGTTGAAATTTTAAGCTAATCAAATTATCCGTGTAATTGTAGTTTATGTACCAGTCAGCTTGTAGGAATTAAATATATGTTACCATTTAAAATATTTTCTTCTTTATGTATTGTTTTAATTATTTTTATTGAGTCAATGTTTTTCTCTTGTTAGGTTCTGGCCCTGTTACTAAGCCTTTCCTTTTTCCTTGTAGCAACATACGAAAAGACACTATCCCAGTAGTTTTGAAGCAACATGGTAAATTTTAAATGTGCTTTTGATATTGCTACTGTAATTGTGTTAAAAGATTGTTTGTGTAATTTGTCTTTTAAAATTTCTTTCCTTGCCTTTTTAAGTAGAATTGATGTTATATAGATCTGAGAAATGAATTTTTGTTAAAATTTGAGGAAATAAGCTTAATGTGATATTATTATATTATAGAAAAAAAAATGCATTAATTTTTTTTATTATTACAGTAGACGTCGTTTAATGTGATCACATCGGGACGAACGTGATTTGATAACAATAACCGATTGATTACAGTACACGGAAAAAAAAATTAAAGCTAAAAAATGATTGTTTTACATACGTATTAAAATAAAAATTATTTTAAATTAGGAGTTGTTGCTGTAAAACTCTATAGTATTTAATAGAAATTAATATACACTAAAGAGAAAGAATTAGTTACTATAATTACATATTTAATGATGAACTGCAGAAAACAATACAAAATGTACAAAAGGTTAATTATTTTAACTGAAAAAAAAATCATCAATTGTCGATTGTTTAGCACTCTTTCGAAGCAAGTCATTTATGAATCGCTCATAATAATAATGTTTATAAAAGTGTTCCGCGTCGGCTTTGTTTTACACACCTAGACGTAAGATTAGAAGTACCTCCCTCATCTGAGCAAGCGTCGGAATTTTGTCCTCGATGGCACTTTCGGGTTCATCATCAGAATCTTGTGACGAAGCTTGATCTTTGACACTTGTGGCTTCGCAAATATCCTCATCAGTTAACGAAGTAGAAGTCTCAACTTTCTCGTCGATCTCCATCCATGCTTCAAAATCCTCAGCATTCATATTGGGTGGGGGATTGAAAACATTTTCCATTTCTTTCATTACAGCAGCACTGTTGTCCTCTGGTTGACAAAATCCTCCATGACTCCAACAATTTCGAATTGTTTTTTCCAAGACATTATTCCATGACATAGTTAACAAATGTATGGCATCCAAAACATTTGTTTTTTTGGCTAGAGCGTTCGCATTAAGATCTTGAAACAGTTGCATCATGCGCAGTGCAGTTGTCTATGAGCAGGAGTATGTTCCGTTTTAGTCGTTTGTCCCATTTCAACAGCCATTCGTTAAAGATGGTGGTAGTCATCCAAGCTGTTTTGTTGGCAAAATAATCGACGGGCAGATTTTTCACGCCTTTGAAACAGCGGGGCTTCTTATTTTTTCCAATTGCTAAAAGTTTTTCTTTAGTGCCAGTCATACTAGCGCAACATAGCACAGTTACGCGTTCCTTGGAGGTTTTACACCCCTGCGTACTTTCCTTCTGAAACATGTAGGTGTGTTCAGGCAACGCATGAAAATATAGGCCAGTTTCATCAGCATTATATACATCTTCAGGTGAATATGTGTCAATAAGTTTAGGCCATTCTTCTTTAATCCACTGATCTGAAACTACATTATCGGCATCTTTTTGTTCACCGTGTGTCATTCGGAAGAGTATGTTCTCCCTCTTTTTCCAGCGGTGGAACCATCCTTCTGTGGCTACGAAGTTTCCTTTACCCAATTTTCCAGCTAAATCTTCAGCTTTTTGGCACAAAATTGGACCATTAACACGAGCGTTCCTTTCACGGACGTTTGTGAACCAGAGTTTTAATGCAGATTCAACCTCTGTCTTTTCCATCTTGATTTCTTTTACAATTCAGATTTTCCTTCAAAGTACACTTTTTTCGATATCTTCACG
This sequence comes from Octonoba sinensis, assembly GCA_038502835.1. Taxonomy (NCBI): domain Eukaryota; kingdom Metazoa; phylum Arthropoda; class Arachnida; order Araneae; family Uloboridae; genus Octonoba; species Octonoba sinensis. Next base: position 80,712,887 of record CM076605.1, on the reverse strand, counting down.
ATTTTTTAAAATTTTGCACAAAAGCGGCTGCGAAACATTCAATTGAGCAGCAGCATTCCTTTGGCTCATTTTCGGCAATTTATCGTAACGATTTAAAATGTCAACCTTTTCTTTCACAGTAAGATCTCTCTGGTTCCTTTCCATTATAAAAAGCAAACCAGGTTACCTACAAACCGTATGAACTATGCTAAAGTGAAAATTTATGTTGATCTTCTTCTGCATGCGTCTGCGCGTGGCAGTTCCGAGATCACGTGGCAAGATCACCTGCCAAGATCACGTGGCATACCCAAAACAATATTCTCTTTTGAAGGTCACTGGCAGGTCTTCTTTTCTCTTTATTTAAGGATTTCAGGGAATTTGAAATGTCACCGTTGGGACTTGGTAAAGGCGTCTCAAAGAAGAATGCCCTCGTTGTGTTCCGTATCCCCCCCTCCTAATCACAGGTGTTTAAAAGATAATATACGAGCCCCGTTTGGACTTTTGGTAAGTTTCAGGAAACACTTTAAATTTCCTTCTTGTTTTTATTTATTTCAGGAAAATAAAATTTACATATAAACTGATAACAATAAACGAACATTTGATTACAATAAACGATGATTTTTCAATGTATTTTGATATAAGCGGACGGGACTAAGCGATTTTGATAACATTAAACGATTGATAACATTAACCGTGATCACATTAAGCGGCGTCTACTGTATTTTCAATGGCCTATAAAGAGACAATTGAATATCAAAAGGTTAATAATAAACCTATACAGTAAAACCCCGTTAAAACGTGGGCCTCGGAGGACATGTTCAGCACCCTCTTTATAACATAACCGCGGTATATCACATTATCCAAACAATAATCACTCTTGTTGCATCATTTTTAACTTAAATTACTCTTAACTTTTCTTTTATAGCATAATTTTTCCTTTTCTTTGCTGCCATTTTATTCACTGTAATTGCTGTGCAAGAAGCACACATCTCAACTGCGCAATCAGTCTATCGAGCGATAGGTTATAAACCAAAAGGTGTACATCAGGCCTATTACAATAGGGCTTTATCCGTTAGTGTGTGGTGGGGGATTAGAGCTCTTTGGCTGGAATATTTGTGTGCTCGGGCTGGCTTTATTTACAAAGGTAAATAAGGAATTACCTTTATAAAGGGTAGTGTTTAAACGTCGGGGGACATCACAGGCACCGCAGTATATCCGATTCTGCGGTATATTGAAGCGCGGTATAGCGGGGTTTTACTGTATATGAAGACGAGCAGTCCAATAGCATTTTCAGATTGATTTCCGAGAATGAGAAGGGCATCTAGACAGATGGAACAGATCTCTCCTGAAGTTTTTAGGTTTCTCTCACGGATTAGAGAATCCTGGTTCTACAAGGACAGACATCCAGGAGTTCTAAGAATTCTCTCCCAAAGGAGAATGGCTTTTTCTTGAAAGATAGTTTTAATAGGTCTGCTGTCCATGCTAAGCAGGAAACAGCCAACGAGAGCAGTTTTTACAGCACTCATAATCAGTCACAGAGCTTAGTTTTGAAAAATTTCAAGAAGGTGAAGAACTTGCTCTGATCCTGTAATCAGTGGCTTGCAACAGTAGACAAGGATGAGGAAGATATGTTTTTGTAGGTAGAATTCAAAGTGGCTCTAGAGCAGCCCCATCTAGAACCCACTAATATTTTCAAGAGATTAAATCTCTTCTGAGCATGTCGAATAATGTCCTCCACATTTCTCCATATGAGTTTTGTATTGAAGCTCATACCGAAGTATTTAAAGTTATCAGGTGGTGGTATCCAACTACCTTTGTAGTAGATTTGTGGATGGAAAGGTTGGTGCATGAGTAAAAAGGACTCGACAAATGTTTTATCAAGGTTGACATTCATATTATTCAAATCTGTCAATTCTTCAATAACCGACAAGACCTTTCCCAAGGTATTTTCAATGATCTTGTTAGCATTGTTCGTGGGAGAGGTAGTCCAGATGACAAGGTCAAAAATACATTAAAATTTGCCTTTCAAAATATAATCCTACTAAGCCAGTAATAATTTTAAAATTTTATCCTTTTTTTTCCTTAGAAGACTGGCACTGCAATACAGAAGTATTGAAAGTGACGAAGACGGCTTATTTTATTGGAATTACCTTTTCTGCTAAATCATTAACTTTTTTGGACTGTGTAATGCTTGTAAATTAAACTTAAAATCACTAATGGCAATTATTACCTGTAACATAAATTGGACAATTAGTTCTTTGATAAAATTTGAACGAAAAGTACCATTAATTTAAGTGTAGGTACAGTTAAAATTGAACAAATTCACATCAGTTATTTACTGGCTTTTTTGCTCATTTCTCCTCTTAGGGTATAGTATCATTTTCTAAATTTTATCTACAGTTGTAAAGTTTTGCCCCCCCCCCCCCAAAAAAAAAGAAAAAACAAACTACAAACAAGAATTTTTGAATTGAATTTCTCTAAGGTGTTGGTGAACTGAAAGGGCAATGGTTTAAGAGTTAATAAAACATTGAACAATACATCAAAGTACATTTAACAATACCTCAAAATAGTGTTACATATATTCCAACTCTTCTATCTGCCTTCTGACTCTTCTATCGGTTTTTTACGGAAAGAGCTGAAAAATAACCATAAGAACTATCTCTAATCTTTTCCTTTCGTGTACCTAACAGCTTTTTTGCAATTTCTTTTTTTAGAAAATAATTCGTTGTTCTCATGTCACTCATTTTGTTTTCCTTTTTTCTGTATTTGTGTGTGGGATTTAATCCTGTATTTTTATGTGGATAACTTAAAAATATCATAATCAACCTTAGTTATTGCAAGCCTGAATTTAACAAAAACTTGAGTTTAATGAGAGAAATTAAAGTAAATGGTTTGATGTAAAAAAGTATTCATAAAACCCTGTTATTACAAGCATGACTCGGATCTTGAGCTCTTTTTCACTATAACTTTCTTCAAATTTTTCTCTTCAGAAACAACTTTTGTCAAATTTTGTTGAAATTATGGTGAAGCTTGTTGATAGTCCACGTCTAATTTTTTACTAATGTTTTCATTTAAAATACAATGTAGTAATATTCTCATAATACTATTCTTAAAAATGTTTAAATTTATCACTCTTAGGTAGGTTTGTATTAGTTAAATTAAACTTAACAACCAGAAGTGGTTCTTAAAATTTTGATTTTCATTTATGCGTTATTTTACATCCGTCCATTAAATGACTAATAATAATCTGTGCTTTGTTGTAATCTGTATGAATAAATTATTTGGTAGAAATGCTACTTTGACAATTCCTCATAGTATGTGCATATTAAACATATAAATTTTACACAAGATTTTCTTTCATAGGAGTTTTTGTGCAAGAAATAATTTCTTATGAAACTGTGTGTAATCCTGATTTGAGATCTAGTTGGCAGAAAATGGTCTCACAACAGGTTAGTCAAAAAATAGATTACATAATGGGGGATCCATATCACGTACACTGTCAATTATGTGCTTTCAATGTATAAAAATTAAAATGTACACTGATAGATGCAGATGTTGCTCCTATTAGCAGACCTTCCCCCAGGATTGAAAAAGAGCTGGGTGCTGCTGTAAAAATAAAAGGGGCACTTCTCCAAATTTAGGGCATATTTCCAAAATAAAGGGCACATATAATTTGAACTAGGAAAACTTTATTATTGCCATAATTTAACATTTTAGTCAAACATCAACATCATCACAATAAAACTGAACATTGGAAAATATTTATAAACTAATTTGACAATATTCATTTTTAAGATAGTTTTCAATATTTGAAGTAAAGCATGAAAAAATGATTTTAGATTCAATAAAATTTCTAGTAAGGATTTTTCTGAGTTATGCATTTTTACTAATTTATGAGTGTGTTTCTGTTTCAACGAGAAAAAATTGTGCTGAATTTTTAAAAAATTAAATAATTGCACATAGTTATTGAAAGATTAAGCTAAGTCAAATCAAGTCGCATAAATATATTCATCATTTATTTCTCCAGACAGCTTAAATAATTACCTAGTTCATTTCAAGATTTATTCAATAAATTCATTCCAGTTCTTCTGAAGATCTGATCACCTTTGCTGAATAATAGGAAAATAAGAGTATATCTTTTCTTAATATCCCTGCCAAAACTTGAAAGCCTCACTAAACTTGTGATATTTGTTTGTTATTGATGTCCGGCTTTCGTTTCAAATTTTTTTTCAAATGAAATTTTGCCTTTTTACAATTGCAAGCATTATTGATACAATAAAGCTTCAGTAATAATAATTAGAGCCCGGATTTTGATGACCTAAACGATCACTGAAAATGCCCTTTAAAATCTTTATAATGTCCTAAAAGCAGCAAAATTGCAATTATAGTTAATCAAGAATACCAATTGAAAGCAATGGTTTAGCTTAAAATGACAATTGTATTTTTAAAAAAATTTTAAAGAAGCAAAATTAATACAATACATTTTCAATAAGGATTGAAATGAATGTTAAATATTAAAATAAGGAGAAAAAAGGAAAGGTATAATATATTGATACCTGACACGTTGCTATCTTTTTTCCCGTAAGTTTTTATACATTTTAAAACTTTTATTTCTTGAAGTAACTAGAAAGCAAAATTGGATTGGGATAACGAAATGCTTTTTCATATTTTGAATAGTAAACAGTCTGTTCAATATGAGCTCGGAGAGAAGTGGACTGTAATTCAATTTATGAAAACAATATCTATTTTATTATATCTATTGGATGCATAAAGCAATTAATTCCAAATGGTACCCTATGGTACATTGTATTTTTAAACAAAGGGGAGCTAAATGCTCATTCTATAACAATTCACCTCTTACGGTGTTTATCCTTCAGTTCAACTGCCAACTGACGCTTCTTTTCATTTTGAAGTGTTTTGAAAAGAAATGTGTTTGAATTGCTTGCCACATATTTGGCGGCTTGGCGAGATTGTCGCAGCATGTTGGCTCTTTTTTGCTATGCACGGCCGCAACAGTCTCTTGTTTGAAAGAGCATTCTTACAATTTTGGTTAGTGTTAAAAATTGACGTATTTACATGGTATAAGAAAATACTAAATCTTTTTTTACTAAGAGTGATGATATAAGAAGACATTCATAAGAATACACAATAAAAGATAAACGCATAAAATTACCGAATTATTTTATATTTCATAAAAGCAACACTTTTTCAAGCTTTTAATCATAATTTTGGATCCATTTCAAACATTAAATTTAAAAGAATACTGTTCATAGCATGTTCACACTTAAAAATATAAAAACATTATAAATACATATTTAATAAATTTTTGGTACTATTCTCGTTGGATTGTAATTAGTGGAGCACATTGGAAGTACGAGACGAAACGCGGATATCATGCTGCTATTGGAAATTCAAGAGTTCAAACAGTAGAGTTCTTGCACTCATGGGATTATAAATTTTATGAATTCTTCAAATTCACATCCACATAGCACATTTTACTGATGAGACTCTAACGAAAAAGAAATGCAACGCATGGTGAGCAAAATACGAGAAAATATGATGTCAGCTTCTGCACGTGGGACGGCCATATTTCTTCAAATTCACTATTCACAAGCATCATTTTTCGTCAAAATCATAGGAAAAGCGAAATATGAATCTATTGTAGAATTTAAAGGAAGACATCATAATCCAGGGTTATTTCCATATTTGTCACCAAAAAAAGCAGTTAATTTATCCTTTTCTCTAAAAGATATTTTTCTTTCGCTGCCACGACCATGCGGTTTTTAAGGAAGGAGCCATCACTCACGTAGAAAAAAAGCCACCTACTGAAAATCGGGGGAGATAGAACCAGTTCAAAATTCCATGTTTTAGTCATGTGCTATGACGCCGTGTTTTGAAAGGAGCAAACTGCCTGTTTTGCTACCCTCCTGTGGAAAAATATTAAAATGTGAAACATGGTTTACAGTTGGTTTTTCTCAGCGTCTACAGATGCGATTGACCCAAGTGGATCCCTTATTAACCCTTTCGGGACGGGCGCCGCATTCAGCGAGCCGCCGCCAGACGGGATGCTAACAGAATAGTGTTGGGTTTTAGAAAAAATTAATAGTTACATTTAAAATAAAATGAACTAAATATGCCAACAAAAATTAGAGTGGACCTTTCTGAGAAGAATACATGACAAATATATTTGAAAAATGAACATTTATTTAACAATTAAAGATATGTATGTATAAAAACGAACTCGAAAATATTAAAAATTCCGATAAAAGTAGACATCAGTATTTAAATAGAGGTAAGATAGTCACCACATGTCCTTAAATTACTTTGCAGGAAGTCGTTGGAGTCGGGGATGGGAAAAAAAAAAACTTTGAAGTTAAAACAAACAGTCCATGATTTATTTTCTTCATTCAATGATGTGGCTGGATCATCAGAAGAAGAACTGAACTTCATATCCTTTGACAATCCAGAGGACTTGACCTTGTAGAATCTCGCGTGTCAGGATCGGGTGACTCACCGTTACACTGATGTTAATTAAAATCGGTCATTAAAACATCCGTGTCGAATACTTGACAAGTAAAACATATCCAGAGGCCAAACACATACGCCTCAGAAAGCAGAGAGGAATAAACCTCAAATGAAAACACTAAACTCCGGCTTCAACCGAAGCCAAACACGATGTGCACTCACATCGAGCACTCACACCAGTGCGAGGTCGTAAGGGAAGAAAAACAAGTAAGCAAGCCCAGATGTCGGCTGCTGCCTGCCTTAAATACGAGTTGCGCTCCCCCCCAAACACACGTAATTTGCATGGGGGTTACGCAACTCGACATCGACATGCAAAAAACACTTTATGAATATCGGCATCGGCAGCACACTGGCAATTGAAAAACATCTCGACCGTTATTTTGTTTATTGCTGAGGAATGTCCGATGGGGGAAAACGTGCAGGCAGTGAAAAGGGTAGAAATAAAGAGGTGAGCATTTGATTTTTCCAAGACATATGTTTAGTTCAATAAATAGATTGTCACTGAGGACGGGCGATTTGCGCTGCTAAGCCTAACTTTGAAAAAGAATTCATAAAAAATTAAATTTTTATTCAATTGCTTCAAAGTTTGGTACATTCTAAGAAACATGTTGTCAGCTATCAGGATTAATTTTAAAACTTCATCATTATATTTTCCTTAAATTCTAAAAAATAAATTTTAGATTGATGAAACTCTTGACTTACCTCAAGCAGTTATGCACGAAAAATATCCAAGGAACCACAGAATTTATTTCAAATAGCATATAGATAAAAAAATTTATTTAAAAAAATAATATGAAAAAGCTGTACGTAAATAATGAAAAAAAAAAATCTTTCAAAATGTCGACAGAGTATGATATTCCTTAAAAAATGGGAAAACTCCAAGTCCTACGTTGCATGTGTCACAAGAATAATAAGTTTTCTGCACTTTTTTGGCTTTCACCACTGTTTGGGCACAAACTACACATCGTCTGCTGGTTTTTTCTCCTTTTTCAGAAACATTTAAAATAGGAAAATGTCTCCCTAAAAGTCACAAAGGTGAGGGGGATGATCTGGCAGTAGACAATCTTTCACTCCTGTGACATTCATATTTTTCAAATAATTCTTCCACCCCTTTCATTTTAAATTCCAGGAATGGTGTTTTTTGTCCATACGTTTTGTCGTAAAGAACATTCGCATTCATTAGTGCAATGTCCATTATTCCAAAGAACAATTTCTTATACCACTTCACAGATTTTCTGAATGATGGGTGATGAGTCATTATTGCATCTCCTATGTCGATGCTTTCCATATATTTATTGTAGTCCAATATAAATGTAGGCTTTAAAATATCTTCACCAGTATTTCTATCCTTTTTTCCACATTTTAATTTTGGCACATGTATTGTTGTTAACTTCTGCATATTTTCCCTATTTTTCATGACCCACACACATTTGTTTTCATGCTTTTTAAGTATATCGCAAGAGATGTTGAATTAAAAAATCTGTCCACTTACAAATTATGTCCTTTGTCAGCTAAATCACTTATGAGTGTTTGCACCACTCGTTCTCTATACGATCCAGCTCCACTGCTCATAGTTTCTTTTCCACAATAATTAAAAAGTTCCAAACGTACCCCAGAGCTTGATTCACATAACTTGTAAATTTTAATGCCATAACAGGATCGTTTGGAAGGTATGTATTGTTTAAATCTAAGTCGCCCTTTCCATGCAAAGAGGGACTTGTCTATGTATATGTTTTTTAGTGGCGTATATATACTTTTAAATTTATTTTTCATAATTTCAATAAGTGATCCTAGTTTTTCTAATTTTTTTGCACTGTTGTCTGTAGTAAAATGCAAAAATTTCAAGATGCTTAGAAAAACATCTTGCAAAATGACTTAAATAATGGAGTAGTGAGCACCTCATTGGTTGAGAAATACATCTTCAGACTGGGCTTTTTAATTGTACCCATTAAAATAATTAGACAAAGAAACATTTAATTGTTCTGATCTTACGTCTGAAAATTTCACCGTCTTTGAGGAAGACTGAGCATCTCTTAAATGCATTTGTGCAAAATTGTTTGTTTCCCTTACGATGTAATTTATGACATCATCATCAAAAAAAAATTCCGAAAATCAAATTTCTTTGATGGCACTTACATTATTGACAGTTGGTGCTCCTGTAAAATCAAACGGCTCCAAATTTTTAAATGTCCTGGTCCAAATTAGACCTGCTGAGCTGCTGTTGCGGGATGTACCAGGCATGCATGCTGCAATTTCCGAGTCTGATAATACCATAATTTCTGGTAGAAACGCCGCATCGGCGTGATCCCCGCACACCGAAAAATGTTTGTTAAAAAAAAAAACCAAATTGCTCAGAAGCGCCGCATCGCCGTAAACGCTGCACCTTAAAATGCTGCAAAACCATGATATATGATGGTGCACACTAGAAATACATAATATATGGAAAAAAGACTAGAAAGAACTTACCTTTTCATCCTTAACATAAAAAATCATACTTAATAGAAAAATTAATAAGTTAGCTTGCTTTTAACGAAATTTTTATTTACTATTATTTACACTTCAAAAACCATCAAAATAGGAACCTTCGCTATCGTTACGAAAAATAAAATTGCGTAACAGTTTTTCATTAAAATTACATTCATTGTCATCATCGTCGGTGTCCTGTTGTTCCCCAATATCCACTGTGGGCGATACATCACTTATTCTGGCAACCCAAAATCCTGATGTAATGGTTGATGTTTTTACAGCATCCCAGGCACTTGCAACACATTTCGCAACTTCCTCATAAGTCTCACTGCGCATTTTCCCACTTTTCAGATATGAGTGCAAGCCCTCGCTCCCACTGCTTCCTAATTTCGTATTTGAAAGATTTGTTTACTAAAATATCCAGGGGTTGTAGAAGCTTTGTCAACCCCCCTGGAATTATTGTTATTCTTGTGGTACTCTGTTTGCAGCGATTTTTTACAGAGTCGACCACATGAGAGCGCATCGAGTCCATGATCAACAGCCCTCTCGGCTGAAAAAGGGAGCCTTTTTGCTGCTGGTAAACTTTACCGAGCCACTCGTGCATGACGTCCTCACACATCCTTTTTTTTTTACCGTTGGCACATATTATGACACCCGGGAAATTTCCTTCCGGTACAGTTTTTCTTTTAGCAATGGTTTTAGCTTGTCGCCATTTGCTGCACAAGCTAAGACTCGAATAAAAGCCGTCTTCTCGTGCCCTGTTGTCACGACGGACAGTTTTTACTCCAGTTTTGTCCACCGTTCTGCTTGGGGGGCAGTCGAAGGTCAGAGGAACTTTGTTAATGTTGAAAATGTAGTATGGCAGCAGTTTATTTTTTTCCACACTAGCCTTGACAAATTCCAGAAAAGAAGCTTTTTTCTCCTCCCAGTCGGTTGGCAAATTCTGGCCCACTGTAGTTTTGGTGCGGACAGAAATCTTTTTCCTCTGCATAAATCTATATCACCAGCACGGGCCACCTTTGAAGTCATCAAGTTTCATTTCGTGAGCTATGAGCTGCGCTTGCAAGGGAATTTTTATGGTAGAAACTGGCACTCCCTTTTCTCATTGGGTCATAGTCCATTTATACAAAACTTCCAATTCTGCCCATCTAACGACGCCGCTTCTCCTGGCCCTTTTCTGTCTTGGCATATTTTTGATGTCCCTTTTTTCGGACTTTCACCGATTCACACATCTCTCATCTATTTTGAATTCCCTCACTGCAGCCCTATTTCCTATTATTTCTGCATGGGAAACAACATTTAATTTAAATTGTGCAGTGTAACTGCGATAACGCTTCAGAGCCATTTCATCAACAAGTGTAACTGAAGAGAAGAACTAAAAACCACGCTAACTAAAAACTAGGCTGAAAACCAAGACCAAAAATGATAAAGATCTCAGTTGCAGTTACTAGTTGGGTCAGTTAGTATGTTGGTAGATTTTTCAAACTTCAGAAATTAGTGTCGCTTTTTTAAAAAATAAGTACTTCAGTTCGCTTTTGAATGTAATTTCCCAGTGAAACTGAATATTAAGGAATACAAGGAGGAAAGAATAATATTTTTGAAAGTCGCAAAAATTTCAGTTTCAAAAGAAGTTGAACAATTTTTGGTTTCCAGCCATGTAAAAAAGTAGCGATATCGGCAATTTTTCACCCATTCTGGCACCACTAACTGGATGTATAGGAGAAAAAAGTATTCAGGGGTTGTATGGTGGCGCAAGCAAATCCAGCCAAAGTTGTCGAAACCAGTTCTTTTCGTATGCGTCCTTGAGTGTGTAATTCCTATTCGCTGCGAACAAGGAGAGAATGGTGTAATGATTAACGGTGTTAAAAAAAATACACGATCGTAAGCGCCGCACTGAAGAAATTTCAACTTTTAAACACGTAATCGCCGCGACATTTCTCCCAGAAATTACGGTATATCCGTATCAGAATCACTATCACTTTCCTGGTTCTTGGAAATATCGAAACTATCATCACTGTCTGAAAACGAGTCATTGACTAATTAAGTGTATTCCTCTTTTGTTAAATAACGTTTTCTCCTTGCCATTTTAACAACAAAACATTTGCGAAATGATGCAAGAAAAATTCGTCTGAGCGCTACCCAAACTCTAACAGAAACGAAGAAAAACTAGGAAGACGCAAACCACAGAATATCTACCCCCGCATAGACAAAAAGAGAAATAAAAGTATTTGGGATGATCCAAACCATTTGCATGTTTTTATATCAGCTGATCCAGTTAAAGTGCCAGCTTGTTTATTTTCATCACTCATTGCTGCTGCCGCTCGCTCCGTCGTAAATCCTTCCCTCCTTCCCAAACCGAAAAAATAATAAAAGCTATATAAATGAAGGTTCTGTAGTCTCGATAAATTACACCATGACAGTCATGGGGCACCATCTAATATCAAAGAAAAATTCTAATATCTCATTCCATCTGAAATCCCATATACTGTACACCCGTCCTCAAGACTCTATTAGAACAGCGAGACGTATTCGTCACACCCAGCTGTAAGGTAGCTCTCGCTGCCGGTTCGTATACGTCACACCCATCCCGAAAGGGTTAAGATGAAAAAAGAATTTTCTTTGTAGTCTTTGGGAACCTACTATTCTGAGTTTTTAAGAGTTGCAATGTAGCAAAGTTAGAGAAGTTGTTAGTTAAGAGATGCAAAAAGCCGTGAAATAATGTAAAAAAAAAGGAAAAAATCCTGAAAATCTCAAGAAGTGCCCGAAAAATCTTGCAACTGTCGGCCCTAAAAGAGAAAGGCCCAATGGGAAAATCTGGGTTTTAATAAAATTGATAATAGTAATAAAAGAAATTTATTTACATATATTTTAACACATCAAATATTTTTAAAAATATATTCTTCCAAGTTTTAAAACCTTCCATTTTTTAATTATATCGTTTGGGTTCAAATTTCAGATTAATTTTATAAGCATTAGCTGATTGACATGTTCCATCTTTTAAACTAATTTGTTATCAGTTAAAACCAATTTAATTTGTGAAAAAATCCTCTCCACTTCTGCATTTGATATTGGTAATGCACATGCAACAGCTAAGGAAGGGTATTTTTAAGCAGAGAAATATTTCCCCATTCACTATCTTGGTTTTCAGAATTGCTGAAAAATTTTGTTGTATGGATAAATGGCTTCTGTTGGTTGAGTTTCCCAAGAATATGTCTTTGTACTCTTGCATTTTTGCAACTAATCTTCAGTTAATTTGAAAAATTCACTGATTTTAATTATTTCAGAAGCTCTATAATGTTCAGGGAAACATTTCTATTTTCAACCCTTCTAAGGTCCAATCCACAGCTTCCAAACGCGTAATTAGTTTGTAATTCACATGAGATCCAGTAATAGAAGTTTGTTTTTAACTTTTGTACTAATTTAAATACATAAATTTTTAAACATTCCACAGCTTCCAAACGCGTAATTAGTTTGTAATTCACATGTATTTTCAAAACATGTTAATTAGTTAAAGTTTTACAATCAAATTTGACAAATCAGCCAACTGTATATTTGGTGCACTGGCTGGCTCAGGGTTTCAGATATTGAGTTCAATAACAAGAAATGAAAAATGAAAAATAATGTTTATTGTTCAAATCTTAAAAACGAACAATAAAAACAGAAAAAAAATGATACAGATTAAAATTTTTAAAATAGGGTACAATCTGCACTTGACGATATATCACTTCTTTTGTTTTTTCAAACGTTTTTTATCTCTGGTCTTAATGTATTTTTGTTGGTTCCTCTTTAGTCTTTCTTTCTTGAACCAGTTGGTGACCTGCGGAGAGAAAGTAGGAATATTAACGCACACCTGCTCGGGTTCAGGAGTTTGCAGAGCTCTGCCTTCTCGGGGAAAAATGAAAAATGGCTGCCAAGTAGATGGAGCCGCTCGGCGAGATCTTTCTTTTCCCCACCACGGATGCAGTCTGATGCACGGAAGTGTTGCTTGAGGATAGAGATTTGCCATTCTTCCAGCTTCCTTGGCTTGTTCGTCACTGGGTTATCGACTGGAAAACATGACAGACATGAGAATCGGTGTGGAAAAAATAAATGATTGAGCAAATGAAAATTGACATAAATGAAAAGAAAATCCACCGAAATGCCACTTTGCTCTGCGCCACCCGGACATTTCGCAGCACACGTGCCATGGGTAGCCGAAAATACTGAATAAAGTGTATAAGTTTACTCACATTTTGTTTGTTGGAAAAAAAAAATCGACAAACCAAATCAAATAACCATGTTTAAAGCACAATTTTCGGGACTCCTTGTTCCTTCAAAAAACACTTATTGCCATTTGCACTAAACACTTGAGGATTTTCAACCCCCACTAAAAACTTTTAAATCGCCAAACTGCGCCCATTTTTACCAGTTGAGCCAATTGAATTTTAGAGATATTTAGTTTTAAACTCAGTTTAATACTCAGTTAAAAATTTTTAAAATTAACTGCAGTTGCAAGTGGGCATGAGTGACACATGAGCTAGTACTAAAAAAATAAGAAAACAATTTGACCCACGTCTCGGAAAGGTTCGCCATATCTGCTCTATATCAAAATGTGGAAAGAAAAGAGACACTGGAGCATTATAAGATTTGTCGGAAATTTTTGCAGATTATTTAGAAATTAAATAAGTTAAGGAATGGTACTTACCTGTTGGAGGTGACTGATCTTCATCTGCGGCATCGGATCGATACCCTCGGTCTCTTCTGCAAATTCAATAAAATAATCAATTTACATATCCAACTGGTAGCTAACTAATGCATTAAGTAACAAAATCATAAGAAGCAAAATACACAAATAATTGAAAAAAAAAAAAAGCTAAAAAAAGGGATTAAATAAAATAAATTATTAAATAAAATAAGCCATTTTAAGATGCATTCGTTAAAGTCACTTACAAATTACAAAATAATCAAAATATTTGAAGGATGAAAACAATTCAATTCTTAAACGCAGTAAACAGTTCTCAAACACCTGTTCAATGTTGCCGTGTTTGAGAAAAAAAAAAAAGGTTTTTACCTACATAAGTTAGAAATTATGAAAATTCAAGCAAAATTCTTCGGATATTCTTTAAAATTTCATGAAAACATTTAAGCCTTCAAAGTAAAGTAGAGCTGGGCTATTTGAGCAATTTCTCTCTTATTCAGTCACATCTTCTAAACAATAAGTCAACATTTCTTGATATGTGCTCTGATAGACAAGTACAGTTGGAACCTGTTTTGTCTCAAACCTGTCTATTTCGAAATGTTAATATTTCCCCGAATTTGTACCTAAAATTCAATGTATTTTCCAGGTTTATCTCAAATTCCCCCCCCCCCCCAAAACCAAAACATATCTTGAATTCTAAATTTGCTGTCACTTTCAAATTCAAAGCGGAGTGACCCTTCAGCAAACAAAAAGCTTTTCTTTACTCAGCAAGTCTCATTATACTCCAGGGCAGAAAGGACTGGAAATCAGGGACAATGAGGTGGAGTCACGTGTTTACTTCTGGAAGCGATTACGTCTTTTCGGCGATTGAGGAAGAAACATTCGAGTGTCAGCTTGGTTGATTTGCATCTCGTGTTCTCGTGATTCACGATGCAAATGTTTTTATGAAAGAAATTATTTGCTTAGTTTTTTCAAGCCTAAAATTTATATTTTACAAGTATTTTTTAAATGACCATATTTTTTTAAACTCACTTTTAGAGCTCTTTGGTGGCTCAGGCTCTGACGTCGATGCCTTAACCCGAAACTGTTTCTCTTCGAGAACCGCAACGTATTTTTCCACTACAAAAGCAAATCAAACAGTTTCAATAAATGTTCTTGTAAGCAAATAAACACATACACAACAAGGTTGAATACAATAATGAATAGCAACAGGCTTGGAGTAATCGCGATTACGTAATCGTAATCGGCTGTGATCGATTACCTTTTGACAAAATCGTAATCGTAATCTGACGATGGCATATTCTCATAATCATAATCGAAATTGTGTAATCCCGTAATCCTTTTTCTCCCGTAATTTTAATCGTAATCTTAAGGAAAAAATCCGTAATCTGCTGGTCCTGCAATCGTGTAATCTTGACCTGCTGAAAGCTGAAATTTTTAGCTCTACCATTGGATAGAAGAGATAAGATTACAAGAAAAAGGATTGAAGCTGTGTACTGAAGTCCTATCCTAAGCGGTCTGTAACCTACAGGCGATCATAATATAAAAGGTTCTGTGGGGCGGTCGCAGAGCCTTGATGGCAGGACCATATAATAGTCTGCTAGAGACGCTTGTTGTCCTACTGTTGCAGTCTCTCAGAATTCTTAATTGCGGCTCCACTCTCCACGGGGAATGGCTAGAGAGCCCGAGAAGAAAGAGAGTGGATATGTCACTCGCATCGCCTTGGGACTCTCACGGGGGGGGGGGGGGGTCTCCGGTCTCCTTGCGTCGTCCAGTTTCGATAAAAGAGCGGTAATCTGTCCGCAAGTCAAAGATTTCGGGGTAGATAAGAGAGGGGAAGGTGTTTATAGAAGGACCAAGGCCCTGAAATGCATCGATCATTTTGCTTCCTTAATTACCCCTTCAAAGTATATTCAAACGGCTGGGCAATAGGCGAGAGTCTGGACGGGATCGCCGCGAGTAAAAGAGAGTGTCCCATTTCTTCTCTCCGCGTGGGTCCCGTTCAATAATCGAAGCAGACTGCCCCCTGAAAATCTAGTGGAAAGAGTACTATCACCTACACACATAAAGAGATACGAAATGCCTTTTGCGTTTTCGCCTTTCTTTAACGGCAGAAGTGAAGAATTTTTCTAAAGAATAGCACATTTACACTTCAGCAATTTAGGAGCTGGCGTTACATGATGCTCTATGCTTAAGATGCATGAAATCTTAACCCTGGTACGTGTGATTATTATTATTTTTTTAAATATGTTCTTCGAATATTTAAAAAAGTACATACATTTAAATCTTAAATTTATTTATACTTTAATGCTAATATTCTTTTTAATTAATAGGTATGTAAAAGAAAAAGTGATTTATGTTCAGACATTCTCCCAATTGTTTTTTTACATGCATGAATTAATATTTAGGAATTATTTTTAAAAGTTAATTATTTTTTTCTTCTTAGAATTACCTCAACAGAATTTTGTATCTCAGTTTAATCTTGTACGTTAAATTTGTGTTGTAAAATTACTTGCACTTTATTTTTTTATTAAAACAGTTAGTACATGGGAAAACATTATATGCTCGTGCATGTTAAAAAAAAAAACACCACAAAAATCTATTTAAAATATTATAGCCATTCATATTATAATTATTCTTCACATTACTTTTTAACGATCACTAATTTTGCTAAGAGTTATTTGAATGTTCATGTTCAAATTTTTTGAAATTATTCTAAAATGCAGCATTTATTTTCAAAAGATTATTTATCTCTTACACTATCTGAATATTTTGTTATCCCGTGCAATTCATACACATCTTATAAGTGATTTCATAAAGAATCATACAAAATTATTATTTTCAGTAAACTAATTGGTGTTATGTGAAATATTTGCACAATTTAAACTAGAAAATAAATACAATGGCGAAATATACTACATTTTCAGAAATTGCGGCCAACTAAATTTTGATTGTATGCACACAAAATAACAATGAACCAGGTAAATCACTTATGCATTATATATACATTTAGTGCATCGTCTTTGCTTATATACAAAATACGATCAATGTAGTTATCCCTCAAATGAGTTTTAAATATTCGAAAAATACTGAATGTGCCTTTCCTGATTATATATATATATATTACA
The DNA here is from genome assembly GCA_038502835.1 of Octonoba sinensis. NCBI lineage: Eukaryota > Metazoa > Arthropoda > Arachnida > Araneae > Uloboridae > Octonoba > Octonoba sinensis. The sequence continues at coordinate 80,696,111 of CM076605.1, read as the reverse complement.
AATTTTCATTTCTGCAACGACGTCATAATTCCAGAACTGTGATGTTGAAATTATTTCATTATAATTGCATTCATCATCATTTCAGTTATGATTTTTAATTAAATTTTTGATTTAATAAGAGAACTTTTTGATTTATGACACTATTGTAAAAATGAGAGTTGTATGCATAATATCAGATAATTTTATGCTAATCTAATCGTAATCAAAATCGTAATCAGATGTCATAATCGTAATCGATTACATTTTTCAACGACTGTAATCGTAATTACTTTTTGGCAAAGGATTACAATCGTAATCGTAATCATAATCTCTCAATTTCTCCCTTTGTAATGTAATCGTAATCGATTACGTTTCTTTGTAATCGACTCCAAGCCTGAATAGCAATAACAATAATAACTTAGTTGACTCTCACATAAAATTTATCATTAAAAGATTTCAATAGAAAAAGCATTGACAGAGCAATTGTGGTTTTCCATAATAACAATACCTTTAAAACAAAAATGAGAGGGATCCTGCATATGTTATGACATAAAACAAAAAGTTAGAAGTATTATGATGAAACTTTCCTAGGTGGGGAAAAGGGACAAATGAAAAGTTTACTAAATTATAATTGAAAACAGTTCATTATGTTGACAATGAAGATGACAAATATAGAATGGGGGAGATAGGTGAATTTTCGGAGACTCAACTATTTTATTGACAAACATGTTTTCAAGAACTTTATTTTGAACTGGCTAGGTATTTTGCATAAAAAGCAAAATCAATTTTTAAATGTAGAACCTGATTTAGACAGAAATGCAAATCATCATGAATCAGAGGAATAATCATCGTCCCCGATCTTCTTGCGTTTGGAGTTTGACCTGAAAAGGATGGACATGTTAGTCAGTCTGAACGAAATGGTATTAATAGCGCATGCATGTGAATCTGAGCTTATGTGCAGGGCTGGGGGAGACACATAACTGGTGATGAAGTGACTAGTATAGGAAGAAAAAAACGAGCATTTTAGCAATACCACTAAAGAATAGGTTCCTTTGAAATTTGCATTTATTGCAATTTTGCAAATTTAATTTTAGTGCGCTCCATACTTCAAATGGGTCATCAATATCATCAATTAATTTTTTCAAATTTTCTTCTATGTTTAAATAAATTAGCGCCACTGCTTGGCCTCTACGTTTTTTGACTTCGGGAGTCGCATCCTCACTTAACTTTGTTTGGGAAAATTCCCATAGATCACGTTCGATTAATACCATCTTCATGTTTTTGGACCATGTTGCCCAGTTGCAGGCATTAAGTTTGACTATGTTTCTATAGTCTCTATCCATAATTTTCAATTTGTTTACTTGTCTCCAAAAATACTGACATCGGAGCAAAACACTCGACCGAGCTCTGCTACCAAATTTGTTGGGCTTTAAAGAAAAAGTTAATTTAAATTTAGAATAAAGATTCTGAATTCAAATCCCAACATGAGCTGTCAGAAGTGGTGTCAGTTGGAGGTAAAATAAATCCAAATTTTGTTAAAATTGTTTTATGTTTAACATTTAAGAAAACAGTAAATATACATTACCACAGGAACATCCGATGGGTGCTACAACACAATATCGAGTCAGACTAAACCATCTTGAAAAACTTCTCAAATTTCAGAATTTAAATATCAGTCTTTTACTTGGTCATGAGTATAATCACATCAAATTCACAACTGTTGAGAATTAGTCCATGGTATAGCGTAGTTACACTGAAACGAACACTTGTTCAGTTGAATCTACCAGTCAGCATGTAGACACTCCAAGAATTTAACATACAGTTGTACGAATTTCAGATGATTTCACTGGTAACGCGAAGTTAGTAAAACACAATTATGAAGGTAAAATAATATTTTGATGGTTGACATTCTGACTAGAAACCCGTTTAAAATTAATAAAAATAAAATCTCCACTCTTCTAAAAGCAAAACCTCACTAGATTCTGAAACATTTTCACAATCACTGAAACGTGACAAGCGGGGAGAGAAGACACTTCAAAATTTCAAAACTTAACCACGGTCTAACATTTCGACCACGTTCAAAGTCTATTGTCAATCCAGTAGCTTCATGGCAAGGAGACTAACTCCATGAGAGGGAGCAACGACCAACAGGTCGACCGAAAATGAAACCAGTCGGAGACTTGAATCAAGTAGATCAAGTGAAGCCCGTACGCACTCATCCTCCCTTTATACTTGCCAAAAACCTATGATGCGATGAAGACGTCATTTTAATAACTTCTACTTCAACCTCATTTACATATACGTTAAAGTTGACCCTCTCTCCACGCAAGTCACCACGGTTTGGCAACACCTGGCTAGCATCGTGGCGATGTTTACATCCGGGTCATTCCATGCCAAATCAACCAGTCACTCAACCTGACCACTTCAGATTTCAATTAAAATTTCAGGTATCATTCTCTCTGATGATAGGAATAAGAATATCTCTTTATAAATTTTTTATATCAATTCGTTTTCATGAAATTAATTTTTCAAATTTTGAAAAATTGTTTTTTTTTATCTTACATTAACATTTTAAATCTTCAGTTTCTCAAGTTCTATAAGAGATAGAGATGTTTCTGACCCCTCATTTTAAAGATAATTTAATAAGGTTTAATTTGATATGCAACATTATTATATTTGGTAAATAGAAATTTATATTTTTAAATTTAAAATTTAAAATTTAAAAAATTTTTAAGATGGTGTTTTTAAAAAATTTTGAAAAAAATATGTTTTTTGCAATAATATAATCTTAAAAATCTGAAATTTTTAGAGTGGGATCTCAATGGGATCAGGAGTTAAAATTAAAAAACTATGATATATTTTGCCTTAAATGCTACATACTTCTATATTATAAGTAAAAAATTGATTGCACTTACAAGGTATTAAGACAAAACATTTTAGATTTTTATCTTATATTCAACATATACCCTATATTAATACAAAGTGAAGCCTGAAAAAAAAGGTATAACAGTGTAAAAGTGTTTTACCAGATTAAATGAATACTTTTTTAATAGCACTAATAGTTTTGACAGTTCAGTTCCCTTTGTTCTTTAAATTAATAAATAATTTATTGTTTGCCTTTTTGGTTTCAGAGTCTGTAAGTCGATAAACTCTTCCTGTAGCAGTTGTAGGATCAACTTTTGCTAAAATGTCACTTTTATGCACCATTAGTATGTCAGTAAATTGGGGGTATTTGAAAGATGGAGAAGGACCATGTGGTTCCAAAAAACTAAGTTTTACATTATCTCCTTCAGTTCCTAATACACAAGCTAACCACCACTTATCTAAATATTGGCATGTAACAAAGCCAACAATTTCGGTTATGTCCAGATCATCATAAGTATCACAAACTGAAATTACTTCTACACTTGACTCCACTGAAAATGAATAGCTTTTCAACAAGGGCGTCACGACCTATGGGGATTCAGGGACGCGTTCCCTCCAATAATTTGGCAGAGGGGACAGTCCCCCTCAATAGTTTGGCAGAGGAGACAATCTCCTCCTTTCACACGAAAATTTAGAAATAAAAGGACCCAGTTGTGTAGTTCTGGAAAAAGGTGCGAAGGCGCTTACATCTGCGAGCATCAAAAAGTGGGGGTACGCTTATGTTAAAATTCAAAACAAGTGGGGCCTCTTAGAAAATATAAAAAGTAAGTGGACGGCCCCCCCCCCCCCTCGGCTTCACCACTGAGTGCACCAAAGTTTACTTACAATAATATGAACTTACCATGTACGGTTGGATTTTGAATAAAAAAGTCCTACTGCTTTATTTTTTATGTGAGCATTCTGGAATTTAATCTTGTCATTGTCCATCTGTGAGGGGACCAATGGGGATCCGAGAAAATAAGTTTCCGTCGCATCCATATTTCCCTATGGAACAACTTAAGACAGTTTTATAAACTTGTTAAACAGGAAGAGTAATTAAGTAGTGCAACAAAAATTGCAAATACGCGTTTCGAAATGTCTTCAGTGCATGTAAAATATGTTACGATCTCTTATTTCTACAAATTGGGGGAAAACTTTGATAGGTTTGGAAAACATGCACTTTTTTTACCCATACTGTGCTTCAGTACATATTTCACTTTATACCAGTGGTCCTACGCCTAGGCAAAAAAGTGGGGGACCCCCTGAATTCTTTTTTTATATTTAACAAATACCCCAGCACCATAGATTTCTTCAATTTAACTAGGGTGACCAAGAGTTCTCGAATTTCTGGGACAGTCCCCAAATTTGTATATTTTTAATGCCTTGTCCCCCAAAACACTAACTACTTGGGGACGTGTAATATCATCAAATTTAAAAATTTCTGTTTTTTCTCTCCAAATTGCTTCCCAATTTGCAATTTATTAGAACTTTTAGATAGTATTTTATAAAATTTTAGACAATATTATAGCAATTTTTAAATAGTTGCAGTAGTATTACAATTTCTAACAGGCAATGCTCAAAGAAAATATGTGTTCATTTTGAAGGAAATAGGTTTAGATACCCTTTGAGATACATTAATGAGAGTAATTTTTCATAATAGAAGGGAATAAATATGTATTGGTTTGTTATGTACCCAAAGATGTATCCGAAACATTTTTTTGGAGTCCCCAAGTTACCTGTGGATTTCTGGACATGTCCCCAAATTGATGCTTAGAAACATGGTCACCCTACTTTAACTTAGGTGTGAAACTATTCCAGGATTTTATGAAGCCCGTTTAGTCATGGGAGAAGCTATAGCTGCCCTTATATGTGATGCCCTTGTTCGACTTCAACTTCCAATAGCAAATGTTTGAGGGCCAACATATGACGGAGCGGCCGATATGAATGGCCATTAAAGGTGTTCAATCGATTGTTTATGAGTGAAAAACAACCTTTAGCAGATTTTGTTCAATGTGGGCCCCATTGCGCTAACTTAAAATAATGAAAGACAATTGCAATTCCATGTTAGTTGTGAAAAGCTCTTTAGAAGAAGCCAATCAGATAGGAATGTTTCTGCTTATAACAAAAACAAACGACTTGTTTCAGAGCCATTTAGAAAATGAATCTGAATGTCTCGTTGGAAATACTCGCAAAATTAGACCTCTGTGCCGAACAAGATGTTTATATCGAAGCTCTCAAATTGAAGAAATACTGAAAAAATATTCTTTAATTAGGGACACTTTGAGTCAGTTGGCTGAAGACATTAATGATGGCGGTAGCAGTCTTTTAGCGGCTTTAGAAAACGTTTCCAACTATCTGGGATTAGTTTTGGGAAAACAAACCATTGATTTGCTGGTAGAACTGAACACATCCTTTCAAGGGAGGAAAATTACGTTAGCTGGACTGTTCAAACATATGTTAATTACTTGGAAAAGATGCAAAACGACGCTGTGTTTTCCACCATTTTTGATAATTGTGTCAAAAAATAGAACTTGGACTGGCACCCCTAAAATTGCCAAGGAAAAAAAAAAGACATCCTAATAAGCGGTTTGATGGTCCAGAGGTGGGTCATGATTTTCCTTCATGTGAAAAATACTATTGCATTGAATTCTTTCACTTACTTGATGAGACAATTGCCGGACTAAAAACAGCATATTGAATCCAAAAGTACATTAACGACAAGTTGAATTAGAAAAGTTGCTACTTCATGAAGAGAATCTGGAGCTTGCAGCAAACTACCCAGAATTTAATATTTCAGAATTAAACGTTCAACTTGCGATTTTCAAAGAGGAGTTTAAAGCCATGACTTGTGTACATGATGTTATAAAAGCACATTACTACAAATAGAAGCGATTATTCTCTAATGTAGAAATTTTGGTGAGACTTCTGCTATATAGTGTCCCCACCATTGGGAGGCGGAAAGAAGTTTCAACGAATTAAGAAAGCTGAAGTAGTATTTGCGCTCAACAATGGCACAAAAGCGATTGAATCACGTTGAAATGTATTTCATTCATCAAGATGTCATCGATCAAGTTGCTACGGCAATCATTGCAAAAAAAAAAAAAAAATTCTACCAAAAAGACAGCCAAAGAAATGTTTTGGGGCAGAAAATAAATGAAATAAATCCGTATACATCATTAATTATAATCCACATAAAATGATTCCGTACAGAGTAAAATAAACCTTTTTTATTTTTTTGAATAAATATTTTAACTTTAATGTTTTCTGAACCTGAACATATTTCATTTCTCTAGATCACATCTAATTTTGGTTGCAACTTAAGTTCTCAAAATAAGTAAATAGTTTACCCAATTCGTATCGATAGAAAAAATGTGAAATACTATTGCTGAAATAATAAAATGTTTCAACTACTGTTTGGCAAAATTAGGAAGACAAGTCAAAAATTGGCGCCGTCCCCCTCAATATTTAGACTGCTGTGACGCCAGTGCTTTTCAATAAAATTTTTGTTTCACTCACAGGACTGTAACTGTGAAATTGTCGTGTACCCTTTATTGTTCTTGCTGTTTCCAATCTACTTTTCAAGATTCTTGCTTCTGCCTCATATTCATCTGTAGTGGAGTACAAAAAACTCATGTTGACAATGTTGTCTTTAGCCCAGTTATAAAGTTGGCGAGGGGTCATAATTTGATCATTGTAGACCATACGCAAGCTGGCCAATGCTGCTAATCTTTTGACAGTACCTCCAACATCACCACATGCATTTTTTCCATGTGATGATGCGAAAAAATTCCAGTCTGCCTTGATGTCAAAATCTTTCTCATGATGGCAGAGATTGAGAAAGTTTGATTTATTTTTGTATTGCGATGCTGCTCCATCTGAGAAGTAATGAAGTTTTTCGGGTTTATGGGGCAAATTCTGTTTAAGAAAATGAATCATATGGCGTTGAAATAAGTGAACAGCAATGGTATCATGCATCATACAATCAGAAATAATAACTAAGCTCAGGTGCAATAACTTTTTAGTATGCTTATCAACATAGTATATAACAAATGGATGTATTGTCGCTTGAGCATTGTTCCAATGAAAGCCTTGTGCAGAATCTTGAAGTATAAATGCATAATTTTCTGAAAAATCACAAAGTACGATGCATTGGTTTTGAGGTAAGTTTTCTTTGAGGTGCTGCAAATAAGAAGATTGTTGAGTGGCAATAAAAGAGTGTTTTAAAAGTTTTGGCAAACTCTGAAAAAAATAATCCAAAAACTCTTCTGTTGGTTTTGTAATAGTTTCTGGAACACATTTGTTTTCAATTTGCATCCATTGTTTGAAACTTACATTTTCAATGCTATTGAGTTCAAAAGCTTCTTCAAACCGAGCTTTCAAACTATCACTTCCTGGGCAATTATCACAATTTGCAAAGTAACATTTATGTGTTGGTGTTTTGCAGATCATGTGTCTTGTTACATCTTTATATGTTTTAATTGTGGGCTCACTATTTGTTAACTCGGGTATTTTACACTGAGCCATCATTAATTTGGCATTTTGATGTGTTGAACACACACACACAGAATGTGTTCCACTGTTCCCAGGAAGAACACAATGTCTGGGGCGAAGCTCACAAAATTTAGAAATTCCAATTTTTTTATCAGGGTAACGCTCCTTAAAAAGTTCATATAATTCTCTTAGTGTACTTAAAATTAAATACTTTTGAACATGTACACGTTTACCATCTTTTTTTCTTTGAAAAAAAGTCTTTTTTACCAGGCATTTGACGATTAACCTCATCATTTTCATAGAAATCTTTAACTAGGGTTATCGTTGTACAATCTAAAGTTCTTCCAGGTTTGGGGTCAGGAGATGACATTATAGCTTTTTCCTTTAATAGTTTTTTTGCCTTTCTAGCAGTAAAGTTACATACCCCTAAATTCAGTTTCAATTTTTTTTAGAGTCCAACTTTTCGGAAGTGTAGTTAGAATTTGCATTTGAATATTTTTTTCTGAAGTAGTTTTAAACTTTTCTTTCAACTGATTAATAATTTCACTGTCATAATTTGTTGCTGTGTCAGAGTTGGAGTCACCAGTACTTGGATTTAAATTTAATACTTTTGTTCTAAGAGCTTCTGTCACTTTTCTAATTTTTGCTTCTGGGTATTTTTTTTCAATCAAACGTTTTGCTTTTATAGGCGTTTCTTCAATAGCTGTCAAGCTTTTGTTTAATGCTTCAAATGCTTCTAATTTCTGTGGATATGACAATGGATTTTGAGCTGGTAGTTCAAGAATATTCACATTGTCTTGTGATTCGGGGTCTATCTGAATGCAAGTCTTCTTCCTCTGTTACACTTACTGGAAGTTTTAGAATAGCTTTACGACACCCATCACATATCTTGTCAAATTTATGTAAATTTGTATTATGTGTCAAAATATTTTCATTTACAGATCTCAAGTTTTTTTTGTAATAATCATGACCAGGTTTCTTAAATGGGTTACAGCAATATACTGAAAAGGGTTTTGATGTACTGGGTTCAGCCATATTTTCATAAAGTCAATAGTAGAAAAATCAAAATCCAAACAAAAAATTAAATTTTCTGAAACAACACATTTTATCTTGCATAATAATAGGCATAAAAGGCTAAACAGAATTGACTGTATTTTTTAGACTGCAGAGAACCTCATTATTCAAAACAAAAATGTCAGAAATAATTAAATGTATTTCTACAGAAATATAAAATATTAATATTGCTTCCACTTAAAATATTTAACTTATAAAAATCATATATTTATCACTGCTAACAACTAGCTGTTCATTCACTGAAATCTCAAAGGAAACTAAACAAAAGTTTAATCAGGGAGGGCATGAGTCACATGTTTGCAAGAGTATATGAGTCAGAGACAGTAATATTTAGTCAAAGAATTAAGACATTGCAATTTTATTCCATTTATCAGGGTAACTTTGAATCGGCTCAAAGTTAACCTTAGATTTGTTAATTACTAGTTATAGGCGGATATATTCTACATACAAACTGAATTTTTTTTTATTCTTTATGCATATAACAGAAGAGAATATATATAATATATATTTTATCTAGTTTGATTATAAAAACATATAACAAAGATAAGTATCTAATTAATTATGTAAGTTATATAATGGTAAAGATTTCCTAAAAATACATAATTTTTTTAAATTACTAAAAATCATAGAGAAGAAAAAAAAGAAGAAACATATTTAAAGAATAAAAGAGTGCTAATAGTTGTTTTCCCAAATGGTTCACCCTTACAAAGAGGTTTAGGAAAATCTTATACTGATGTTTCATCTATCCAGATAAATACCGGTCTAATATTATAGCATAAAAAATATATATATTTTTTAATTAATTAATTAATTAATTTATTTTTTTTATATCTTTGCAAAAATAGATAAACCAATACAGATAGTAACTTACAAAGAGTTTCTTATAATACTCCCACCCAAATTTGGTGTATTTAAGCTGTCAACATATGCAGGTGGTCAAGTTAAATGTTACCTTACATTGCATAATATAGGGCTATTTCTGTTCTTGACAAAAGCGGTCAATTTGGACAGGTGGGGAAGTTACAAAGGTGGTCAACTTTATACGTTTTACTGCATATGAATAAAAATTTTCCAAGTGATATTTTTTAAAAATGTGAGATTTGATTATGGTATAAATTTTTTAAAGATATCATTTGTTAGATTTAATGACCACCAATGATGATTTGTGGTACAAACAAAAAAATGTGTTAATAAAATTGTCGCTAGAAGTTAAACTCCAGCTAGTAATAGAAAGGTTTTTGTCATCCCCAACTCTCTCTTAAATGTAAAAGTATTTGGCTGAAAGTGTTAGATTTTAATGTGATGTTTTATGGTTGTTTTAATTAAAATACTTGTGTGAAAATGAGTGCATTATTCGCTTAAATAGTGTTCCGCAGTAGTGAACTAGAAGTAGTTCCTACTTGTGGCAACTACTATAGTTGTTTTGAACTAGTTAAACAGCACCTGTGGAAAGGATTTTTTTCTACATTTGGAATAGTGCTCTCAAAATTAAGAAACCGATTGGGGGTTGATAAGGCATCAAGACCGGTATTCTTGATGAAACATCAAAAAAATAAAAATGATTAGGCTGTAGTAAACATTTTATGTGATATTTTTCCATCTCTGTTTATATATTCAAGAAATTATAATACATTTAGTTCAGAAATATAAGCTTTCTCTTCTGTTTCTTGTTGTTCTGTGTTTATTAAGCATACATTTTTTATACATTTTTAATTAATTAATAATTAATTAGTAATTAATTTTGAACTAGTAATAATTATTTCAACCTAAATATCTTAAAATTCTTTGAAGACATAAATAATTAACTGAATTTGTTAATGTGCATACATATTTTGCTTTAAAAAATCCAAAAAATCTTATTTAAATTTAAAAAGTACTATTTTTGAATTTGTTTTTAAAAATAAAAAAAGTCACCAGCCCTGCCTTCAACACAATTTAAAATAATATAATCTAAATTCTAAAGCATGCACATTACAAAGGTATTTTGTTAATCAATGGGTTTTCGGCAGAGGGAGAATTTAAATTGATATTAAGAGTAAATCCCTTCATTTTACAACAACTGCAGAAAAGTTATTTTTTTTTAAACATAAATTATTGACTTTATTAAATAAATACATATTAAAATAAAAGTTTAAATTTAGAGAAAAAGGTTTTGTTTTTATTCATATTCTCTTTATATATTAATTGTTCAGTGTTGCTTGGAAATATTCAATGTTTGCATGTTTTACAGGAATTTCTTTAAAATTGTTTTAATGACTAAAAATAATATTGAATTGAATTATTTAAATATTTAAGAACAAGCTTAACAATGGAAATTTAAATGAATTATACTTAAAAGTAGTTAATTACTAGTTGCAACTAGTTATGTTTAGAGTAGTTGGTAGTTAGCTACTTTTTGACGAGTAGTTGCCAAACACACTACACATAAATAATTGAAAATTGTTTTCTGCAACAGTTTGTTTTCCTAAATAAATAATAAGTGAGGCTTTTTGTACCAAATATTGATGATTTCCTTCTTCTACCCTTTTTTCATGTAACATTCCATGATCCATGCAATATCATAAATTATAGAAAACTTGTGATGTGGTGAAACAAAAATGGCGAGTTTTTAAGTATTTAAAAATTTTACTCTTGTTGTATAATTATTATAATAACTTTTATTAAAATAGTTTTCATATAGTTTTTTCTGCTGCAGTTCAAAATTACCCTGAGTGTCAACTTTGAACCAGGTTAATAATTCATTTTGGATGGTTTTTATAATTGTTATTTCTTAGTTTTTAATAACTACACAATACTTTGGAAGTTCTTAAATTTTATGACAATAACAATAACATTATTAAAATAGTAGTGGGGTGGTTAAAAATAGAGAAATTATGCTGCAAAGTTACTCCGATAGACTGTAGTATAACTGAAAAGATTTGAAAAAAATTATTGCGTCCAAAATGCTCAAATTTTTTATGATTCAAAGCTGTGAGTCAACTTGAAATATTTTCTATCACATTGTCAATAACCACCCTTGCATCATTTTCGAATGCTTCGTTCCCGTCTGCTATTGGGGCTACAATTCCAATTGTGCAAGCTGTCCCCCCGGGATTTTTTAAAGTCTCTTTAGTTCCGAAAGTGTGCTATCAACATTCAGTTGAATGAGGGGTAAAGGTCAGCATCAGAGGATTGAAATAAGAAGTTTAATTTTGTTATATCATTTAGAACATCACACAAAAAAAAATGGATATTTTGATAAAAATTAAAGGACTGATAAAACTTCAACAAATTTGTGGCTGAAGGTCCAGGATGTCTACTTTTCCCCCCAGGTCTCCTAATATTGCATGATGATTTATCCTAATACTACTTACAGCTTTTTGATGAGAGAGCCATCTTGTATAGCATACCCTTTTTATTGTGCTACCTTTTGAACTTTTGATTCACAAAATAATGTTTGAGCATTTGTTAAGCTGTTTGTCCAAGATGCACTGTACTTATAGTACTTGTAAGAGCTTGTTAAAATTTCATCTATTTAAAAAAAAAACTTTTCTGAGATTCGAAGCTGACTTTGCTTATTAAAGCTAATCAATAATTGATACAGTTTACAGGGATGATAAGATCACTTTCAATTTTGCTGCTACTCCACCCACTATCACTCACGTAAAGCTGCACATTTTTTAAAGCTCCCACACTTTTCTGTAACATGACTGAGTTCAGAAAAAATTGTTTCTGATTTTCCGTCTTTGACAAAGGATGTTTTGTTGTTCCCTTCTTTTATTTTATGTAACGCACAGCTATTGCCTGTGCTTACGGTTTGAACAGTTGGTAGTCTCATCAGTCAAGACACTGAAATAGGGGCTTTCATTAAGGTCATTTAAGATCTCCTCTTTTGTAGCCGCCATTGAATCTAAAAATTAATCTACAATCCTATGGCTAGTGTAAGTAGCCCCCCCCTTTTTACGGGGGGCTAAGATGGGACTTTTTAATTCATTTATACAAAAATTTAAAAACTGTTCATACAATGAATGATGAGGCAGATTTATGAGAAATAAGAAAATTTAAGCATTTTACAGCTCCTTCTAAAGCTAAGGAAAGCTGTTAATTTATTTCAAAATCTTTATCTAATTGGCTAACATTGGAATTGGCAATATTGGAAGCAGTTTCTGGTGAAACTGCTTTTTTTATGCATGTTACAATTTTCATGCTCCTTAACTTTATCCAACCTGACAGTTAAATAACTATGGTTAATCTAGGGAGAGTTTCTGCAAGTAGTTGAATCTTTGTGCCATTTGATGCAAAGGAGCACAGTAAAGCTTGCTTGCCATATTCCTCAGTCAAAGGCTTTCAGTTGTCCAAGCTTTATTAAATCTTGTTTTGTGTTTTTGATTTGACTTGAAAGATATTATTTGAACTGTTTCGTCACTAGGCACCTCTCTAGCTGAGGAAGTAGTAATATTGCTTGTATGTACTATAGAAACTTTGTCAGTGTTATTAGCTAATGCAATTTGCTCATATTGACATTCATTTGTGTTGTTAGTTTGATCATCATCTATGTGCACAATAATGTCCCTATTTTCTTGGCTTTCTCCCTTCAGCAGCAGTCAAATGGGGATTGAGTGCTTCCTCACTTGTAAAATTAGAAGCTTCATTAATAAATGAATATCATTTAATTTCTGAGTAGATAAACAAGACTGGGGTGGTATGTAGATAGAAGAAACATTAATTGATGTTATGCCAATACAGATAGTGACACTAGTGCTTTCAAAAGATGAATAGTTGGCAGCGATTTGTTTATGGGATATTGCTTTATAAATAAGAATAGCAATCCCACCTCCAACATTTATAAGTCTATCAGATTTATAAGTTAAATAATTTTTGATATAAATATTTTCACTAGGTTTGGTGTGTGTTTCTTGCAGGCACATAATATCTATATTATTCTCATTGAGGAAAAGTTCAAGTTGGGAGATTTTGATATAAAGTTTGTCCCAGGTGACCTTAGCATTCCAGGACGCAATTTTAATATTATTGAACCGACCCATAATGGTGGTTTTGATTCAGTATTTGTAACTCTTTCAGCAGAACTTCAAAAGTTAGTGTCAATTTGGTAAAGAATTGGGTGTTCGGAAGCAGAATTCCTGCGCTTTTGGTTGTTATATCGCTTGCACCGCAATGCATTACAGTAAAGAATATCTTTTTTCCTCTTCTTTGCATTATTTTTTTAGTGTTTCTTAGACAAAATGCTTATTAATGAGTAGTAGGGACAATGGATAATTTTATTGTTTCAACATGGCACATAGTTTTGAAATGCAACTCTGCTGATGTATAAGCAGGTCTCTTCCCTCTTCAATTAATTCTACGTGAATTTTTTTGTATTTTCTTCTATATTATCTTTTTCCAATTTACTAAAAAATTTATCTTATTGTGATCCTTTAGAAAGATAACTATGTACATTAAAAAAAAACAACTTCATTTTTAAATACATTCAACTTTCCGAAATCCGCGCTGCTTGGGACCAAGGGTTGTGCGGATATTAGAATTTTAAGGATTTCGGGTCATTGATCTGTTTGTAAGGTTATAATGCTGTATTCACCTTTTTACTTAAAAGAAAATGTCTTTTGATAAACCACTAATTATACAAGCGAGATTAGATGTGGGATTAGCTGACGACACTGGATGTTCCACATCATTTATTTGTAAAGAAAGATTAAAATATGTACAAGGAAACTATTTACAGATACTTAGAATCAAAAAATCAAATTGGATCGTCTCGGTTCGGATTGACTTCGCACGTCCGTTCGGTTCTCCTACTCGAGAACAACTGCCACTCTCCCTTTACTTCTTCCTCTTGCGGGGACTCTTCGTTGCCACATACATGCATGAATATATAAAAGATTTTGATAGAAAATAAAGAAGATTTATATAAAAATTGGACACAATTAACATGTGAACTTTAAACGAAATTTTTATTCAACTACTTTGTAAAGGTGCAGATCGGCGGTTGCCACTCGTCAGCTGGCTACCAAAAAATTTTAAATGATTGCCAAAAATTTCATCACCGATCGCCCCGTTGGCAATCAAAATTGTCAACATTAACTGGATCAAAGAGGAAGAACATGTTACTACATTTGCACCATAAAATCGATGCAAATATCAAATTAAACTAAAATAGTTTAAAATTTTTGCTGAATATGGTTTAGTTGTGTACTAATGCAAAAAAAAAAAAAAAAGAAATATCGCAAACCGAAAACAGGTGCAAAAAGATTGATGTCCAATTACAGCAAAACAGTAATATTGTGCATGACGCATGGCTACAAAACAAACATTATAAAAAGCTAAAAATGCATTGTTTTCAATGTATAAAAGGCAGATGTAAATTACTGTGAACCTTTTAAGTAAAAAAAGAACTTTAACTTTGAAAAGTTAAGAAACTTTTAGTTTATTCAAAATGGCACCACTAAGAATTATTTTCGATACTCATGCCAGTTATGGATTCTAAAACAATGAACAACAATCAAATGAAAAATTTTATTTTGAGAATTATAAGTTGTTTTAAGATAATGTTACCCAATGTTTTGCAAAATCAGCTCATTTCATTTATTTAAAGATTTTATTTATTTTTAAAAAATAAGTATATTGGTTATTTTATTATTGGACTTTAGTACTTATTTTTGAAGGGAACACTATTTAAATGGATCGATACTTTTTTTTTTATTAATGAACATGTATTATGCCACTCCAGTTTGAAAATTCCATTCAACTTGTAACGGGAAGTTTCATTGTTTACATCGGAAATCTTGTGCATATTTTAGACGCTCTTGGATTTTGGGTCCACGGATTTGAGATTGTTGACTGTATACGTATATACGAGGTGTGTCTAAAAAGTTCGGTTAATGGTCTCATAAGTGGGTATTCAAAGTTTGATAGAAGCACGCGTGCCTGTGTAGACACGCACGGACATGTCTGGACCTGGCCTCTGTCGGTACTAGCGCAAAACTTCTAGTGCAGTGCTTATTGCATTCAGTCTAATTGAGTGACCCGAGTAGTATTTGTCATGGAGCAACGACACAACATTAAGTTCTGCTTTAAATTGGGTAAAACGGCGACAGAAACCCATGAGATGTTGGTGCAGGTGTACGGGCAGGATGCTGTGAGTAGGAAATGTGTGTATGATTGGTTTGTACGCTTCCGCGCTGGTAAGGAATCTGTGGAGGACGAACCATGTTCAGGCCGGCCATCCACAAGCAGGACACCAGAAAACACTGAACGTGTGCGAGAGATGCTAGCAAAAGATCGGCGATTGACTCTGAGATTAATAGCAGAAGAATTGGGTATTAGCAAAGACACAGTAGGGACCATCATCCATGAAGAATTGGGCAAACGCAAGATTTGTTCACGATTTGTGCCGCACATGATAACAGATGGTCAAAAAGCAAGACGTTTTGAGATGTGTGGCGATTTTATTGACATGTGTGACATGGATCCTACCTTTCTGGGTTCCATATTTACAGGAGACGAGTCTTGGTGTTATCAGTACGACCCCGAAACGAAAAGACAATCGATGGAATGGCGATCACCTTCTTCCCCGCGACAAACAAAATGCCGTGCGGTAAAATCCAAAGTTAAGACCATGTTAATCACATTTTTCGACAAAGAAGGAATCATCCATAAGGAATTCGTTCCTGCTGACGAAACGGTGAATGCCGCATTTTACTTGGAGGTTCTCAAACGTTTGTTAAAGCGCATCCGGCGAGTTAGGCCACAGATGTATCAGACCGGAAATTGGGTGTTACTGCACGACAATGCACCATCGCATACCAGCATCATGGTACGACAATTTTTGACTCAGAGTTGCGTGACAGTTTTGTAACATCCACCGTACTCTCCAGATCTGGCACCTGCTGATTTTTTTTTTGTTTCCACGTCTTAAGACTGTCCTAAAGGGATCACGGTTTGTGGACGTCGAGGAGGTTCAGAACCAAGTGACGGCTATTATGAGAACGATACCACATCAAGACTTCTCCAATAGTTTTCAAGCGTTATACGAACGTTGTCAGAAGTGTGTTGTGGCTGGTGGAGAGTATTTTGAAGGTCAGTAAATGTACTTACAATTAACATTCTGTTTTTATGTTTTTATAATACCATTCACCAAACTTTTTAGACACACCTCGTACACAACTACAACTAAACGTGTTTTTTAACGTTTTGAAAACACTATGCCTGACTTGTGTGTCCCATACAGGCTTGGAGTAATCGCGATTACGTAATCGTAATCGGCTGTAATCGATTACATTTTGACAAAATTGTAATCATAATCGTAATCTGACAGTGGCATCTTCTTATAATCATAATCGAAATTGTGTAATCCCGTAATCCCTTTTCTCCCGTAATTTTAATCGTAATCTTAAGGAAAAAAATCCGTAATCTGCTGGTCCTATAATCGTGTAATCTTGACCTGCTGAAAGCTGAAATTTTTAGTTCTACCATTGAATAGAAGAGATAAGATTACAAGAAAAAGGATTCAAGCTGTGTACTGAGGCGACCTATCCTATCCTAAGTGGTTTGTAACCTACGGGCGATCATAATATAAAAGGTTCTGTGTGACGGTCGCAGACCCTTGATGGCAGGACCATATAGTCTGCCAGAAACGCTTCTTGTCCTGCTTGTTGCGGTTTCTCAGAATTCTTAATTGCGGCTCCACTCTCCCCGGGAAATGGCTGCTGGAGAGCCCGAGAAAAAAGGGTCTAGATACAGGACTTCTGGATATGTCACTCGCATCGCCTTGGGGCTCTCAAGGGGGTCTCCTCGCGTCGTCCAGTTTCGGTTAAAAGAGCGGTAATCTGTCCGCAAGTCAAAAAGATTTCGGGGTAGATAAGAAAGGGGAAGCGCAAATTACCCCTTCAAAACATATGCAAACGGTTGAGCAATAGGCGAGAGTCTGGAGCCGGCATGAAATGGACGCCCCATTTTCCCTTTCAATATTCGAAGCAGACTGCCCCCCGAAAATCTAGTGGAAAGAGAATGTCACGAAATGCCTTTTGGCGTTTTTCTCCTTTCTTTAACGGCGGAAGTGAAGAATTTTTCCAAAGAATATCACAGTTACACTTCAGCAATTTAGGAGTAGGTGTTACATGATGCTCTATGCTTATGTATGAAATCTTAATCCTGGAAACGTGTGATTATTATTGTTTTTTTAAATATGTTCTTCGAATATTTAAAAAAATACATACATTTAAATCTTAAATTTATTTATATTTTAATGCTAATATTCTTTTTAATTAATAGGCATATACAAGAAAAAGAGATTATGTTCAGACATTCTCATAATTGTTTTTTACTTGCATGAATTCATATTTAGGAATTACTTTAAACAGTTAATTATCTTTTCCTTCTTAGAATTACCTCAACTGAATTTTGTATTTCAGTTTAATCTTGTACGTTAAATTTGTATTGTAAAATTACTTGCCCTTTATTTTTTTATTAAAACAGTTACATGGAAAAAAAAATTCCCACAAGAAATCATATTAAAATATTATAGTCATTCATATTATAATTATTCTTCATATTACATTTTAACGATGACTAATTTTTTAAGAGTTATTTGAATGTTCATGTTCAAATTTTTTGAAATTATTCTAAAATGCAGCATTTATTTTCAAAGGATTATTTATCTCTTACACTATCTGAATATTTTGTTATCTCGTGCAATCCATACACCTCTTATAAGTGATTTCATACAGAATCATACAAAATTATTATTTACAGTAAATTAATTGGTGTTATGTGAAATATTTGCACAATTTAAACTAGAAAATAAATACAATGGAGAAATATACTACATTTTTAGAAATTGCGGCCAGCTAAAATTTTGATTGTATGCACACAAAATAACAATGAACCAGGTAAATCACTTATGCATTATATACATTTAGTGCATCGTCTTTTTTTATATACAAAATACGATCAATGTAGTTATCCCTCACATGAATTTTAAAAGTTCGGAATGTGCCTTTCCTGATTTTATATATATATATATATATATATATTACAAATTTCTCATTTCTGCAACGACGTCATAAATCAAGAACTGTGATGTTGAAATTATTTCATACTAATTGCATTCATCATCATTTCAGTTATCTCTTAATAAATCAAAAATTTAATTAACAATCATTACTTTTTGATTTGTGACACTATTGCAAAAATGAGTTGTATGCATAATATCGGATAATTTTATGCTAATCTAATCGTAATTGGATGTCATAATCGTAATCGATTACATTTTTCAACGACTGTAATCGCTTCCGTAATCGTAATTACTTTTTAGCAAAGGATTACAATCGTAATCGTAATCATAATCTCTCAATTTCTCCCTTTGTAATCGTAATCGTAATCGATTACGTTTCTTTGTAATCGACTCCAAGCCTGGTCCCATACAATGATTTATTTAACTTGCAGATATGTTTGAGTATGTCATAATCAAGTAATATTAAATTATGGAAGAAATGAAATGGATTTCTGAATCGTTTAACTTGCCAGCTGTTTAGAGTAGTCAAAGTATTTTGATGCAGAGCTGTTTAAAACAATTTAAAGTTGCTTAAAAAATCTGAACCAAAAATAGCATTTTGTGTTCATATAAGTCTAAGTGAAATTGTGTCTAAGGCCTCACCTATGGATGTTTAATACCCTGAAACTCCTGCATTTGCCATTGTTTACTGTGAATAGATTAAAGTTGGTAATTTAACTTGGGTTGTAAATGTTGCAATATGGCTAGTTTAGCTACCACTGTCTATCAAAAAGGAAGTTCACATGATAGTGTTCCTAAAAACATAACTAAAACATAAATTTAATTTAGCCGGAGAAAACTCACACTCTCTTGAGAAACATACCAACCAACTGGCAGGGAACTGCTCTCAATGCACATGGGGAAACTCAAGGCAGACTGCATAATCACCATTAATCTTAATGCCATAAATCCATTCAGACTGCACACAGAGAGTGAAAGAAAGCAAGGTTATTATTACAAAACCGGGCTCCACCAGTAATAGTAATTAATACTGTGGGGGACCCCAGGATGTTTTTAAATTTCATTAAAAAACCTCAAAGATTAAACTAAAAATATTACAGAAGAAATTCTTTCTCTCACTTGTTTCTTAATGGGCAGTCAAAATCAGCAAAGGATAGCACTGGCTGTTAAACCATTCCTGCACACAACTCCAAGAAGGAACAACATTTGATGCAATCTGAAAAATTTATCCAATCATCAAATCAAGAAAAAATAACATGTTAAGAACTCCCCTGTTTCTCGAGTTCCATGGTTAGATCTTTGTTTTCAAAGTACAAAAAAAAGTATATGTTTATTAGAAGAAGAAACATATCCAAGAAATTAGTTTTTGAACACAGAAAATCCTTCAAGCTTCTGATGCTATGCAGCAGTTATAAAGGAGTTTTGTTTTCTATCAAAGTTTGAGGATATGATTAAAAGTGTTTTTTCTTCATGATTCAACTTCTTAAGTATGAATCATATTAATTATCCTTATTTCTTCTGTATGTTGTGAAAATCTATTAAGGTATTTAATGCATTTTCATTGTAGGGCTTGCCACAAGTTTTAGTTTTCTTCAGTCCTTCTGGTGTTCAATGGAGTCAAGAAATAATAAAAGATAGTACCAGGGATTTAAACCTCTTTAAGGTTAGAAAATTTAATTTTTTTGAAAAATTAAAACCATACCAATTTCTCTTTTTTTACTGAATTTCATTTGGCTTTTTCTAGTTTGTAGCAATTGGACCCAGCACAGAAAAAGCTCTGCATGATGTTAACTTGGTGCCATGTGAAGTCGCTGAAAAGCCAAATGCTTCATCACTATGTGAAGCTGTTCAAAATGTTATCAATTGTTGAATTTTGAATTTTTATATAATATCTTAAGCATATAATAAAATATATTTTTATTTTGGTTATTTTATGCAATGTTGTGCTTAATTTCCTATTTTGTAGGAGTTCATTTGCAGCAAGTAATGCCTCCTAATTCATACTTCACTTATTTGATGCTGTATTTGAGGAATTTCTGACTTTCATTACTGTTGTAATAGTTCCTAAAGTTTCAATTTTTTTAAACATGGTATTCTCCACATACGATGTTAGCATCACCAATTGTATATGTTGCTGAAATAACTCACATTGGTTCTTAATCTATCAATTTGAAATCTACATAAAAATCTCCTAGAAAATAACAAAAATGCCGAAACATATATATATAGTAAATAAATAATAATATTAAAGTCTACAATAGCTATAAAGGTTATAAAATAATAAAAAAATTACATACAATAACTAAATAAATTCATTTAAGCTACTAAAAAAAAAGCAAACTAAGTATAATCTATTTTTCCTATTTTGCAGCTGTGTGTATTAACTGAACATAATATTTCTTTGTATACCATATGTAACAGGGTTGGCAAGTTTTTGTTACAGGTAGAAAATACTGAAGTTTAAAACCGGTAAAAACTGCCCCAGCAAAAATAGGTTTTAGCCAGCAAAAATGGTAAAAACATATTTTTTAGATATAAATGCATGTTTTACTTCTGATACATAAAATTAAATTAAGAATGGCAACATTAGAGGTTATTCTAGGCATATTTAACACGGTTCAGCACCGTGCCATTTTTTAATGCACCATGCTCATTTTCATGAGCACCATGCTTATTATCTGCAAATTATTTTTTTACATTTTCATGTTTGTGTAATTTGAGAAGTAGAATTTTTTCTTTGTTCATGTAAGCTAAACAAGTTAAAAAATTTATAGGACATAATATTCGGCTTTATAATGTGTATATATGTGTTTTTCATTCTTGCATGCACATCTTTTCACTACAATTAATTAGGATGAATACCTAATATGCTCATCTTAATTACTGCAAAATTATAAATTTCACCAGAAAAAATTTGTTTGAATGAGAAAAAAGGTAAAAGTTGTTAGTCTGATTTTAATATTTTTATGCTATAATTAGCAATATTACAAAAAATATTGAAATCATAAACATTTCCTGTTTAAAATATAGTGCAAAAGATATATCAACCTATTTATCAAAATAATGCAATAATTCAAAGATGCAAGATATAAGTAATAGCAATAGTAATAAGTATTGATACATATTGATATATAATGTTGAAATAAGGGAAACCCTAATAAATTAATCTAAGTAAAATTCTTATTTAAATAATACAAAATATTACACAATCAACATTCAGTTGCACTTTCATTATCATCATCATCATTACAAAATAACTTTTGTTTAATCGTTCCATAACAAAAAAAAAGGTTGGAAACATTACTTATTGTCAACCTATTTCCTGCTACCGCTCTGCTGTGCTTCTCCTGCCTTCTTTTGATGGTCTCAAATAATAATACAAACTGCCCTTTTAAGGGCGTCCAGCGATTGAGAATTCTCCAATGGAATGCAGGTGCAATTTCTCATGTAAAGCGAACACAACTTGACTATCCTGAGGTCACATGACATTGATGATTTTATGATAGTTGAAGCAAATCTTGTTATTAATGATGTAACCAAACATAACTTTTCTGGATACTACTTGAAACTTCTACCTAAATCTAGACGTAATGCTAGTAAAGTTTGAAATTATAAGTGATCTCTCGTCCGATAGTGGAGCAGAAATGGTCCGGGTTGATGTTTGGGGAATTTTGGGCAATGATAAAAGCTGATACACTGGCTAAGAATGGAGCGTTGGTAGAACAGCGCATGAAATCTCCACTCTTCTTCCATACTACTAAATTATGTTATCTTGACCTTCAGGAAACTTCGCAAACAAGATATGATAAAACAATTTCTTAACGAGATGAAGGTCGCTGGGGGAAAGCGTAAAGATTCCCAGCTATCCCAGAAAGACAGCAGTGGCTTTCTTTAGGGATCTCACTGTACATGACTGTTTGCGAGACCATCTCTATAAATCAGAGTGGGGTGGATTCTCCAGACTGTTCTTTGTGTTACTCGAGTCTACTGATGACATTTAACATTTAAACAGTTGTGTTGCACTTAACCATTTTGAGGACATTGTTAAAAATTACTGGAGAGCTCGTGAACAAATGGCATAAGCGCTAATGTTCGGCGTTTGAAATCGTCAAATATCTTGCCTTTTTTTAAAAGGCTGCAACTTTTCTACTTATTTGTCCATCATGGTATTCATACAGCTTTTATTTTGATTTAAATTTATTTCTGCTGGTCTTTCAGATGAAGAGGATGCTTTCTCATTCATACATTCATTTGTAACATTTTTAATACATCTTGAAATATGTATCTTCATTCTGGCTGCTTTATTGCTCTGAATGTTCCCATTTTTACACAACAGTTTTTCCACCTACTTTCCCTGATTGGCCAGCTGTGAAGGGAGGGAGGATCAAAACTTGGTTGGTCTAGGGCTATGGAGAGCAGGTGGAAACTGGTTTGTAGATGATGAAAAGAGAGAAAAAAAAGAATATTTTTTTATTTTGTTTTTATTTATTTTTATCAAGAGTGTAGTTAATTTCATTTGTTATGATTGCTTTTCATATACACTGCATTTAGTTATTCTAAGTTTGATTTTTACCATTTTTGCCGGTTTTTACCACTGTCCTGGCAAAAATACCAACCCTGCTTCAAAGTCTAAACTTATTTTTCTAAAGTTATTTTTTTGCTCTTTTTCATTCTTAAAAAGTTCTAAACAAGAATTATTTCATTAGGTTCTACTTTTGTACGAGTAAGTCAATTTTGTATATTCGGTATTGGGAACTGATAAACCATGCCATCCAAGTATGGATGCATTTGAGTAATTATGGTGCTTTGAACACATAATTAACTCTATAATTTTTGCGTAACATTCTTTAAACTCCAATCAGAAGCAATCGTTTTATTCCTCAATTTATCCCATGTGTTTAAAGTTGACGGCCTAACCACGTGCGCGGAAATACACTGCCACCCACAAAAGACACAACATGAGATTACCACTGATCAATCCCGTGAAAAGAACAAAGCACAGAGCCACATGAATTGTCTCTGTCTTTTGATTCTTGTGTTCAGAAATACAGAAAAACCTCGTTAAGTAGTCACGCAAGGGACCAAAATTTTTTGACCACTTGTACGGAGTGACCACATAGATGGAGTGGGAAATTAAGAAAGAAAAAAAAAACGCCTAAAAATCACTGAAATACTTTCATGAATAGCTGTAGAAATCGGTGAGAAAAACAAATCTTAGGAAATCAATACCTATAAACTAGTAGAAAATTAAAAAAGAATAAGACAGGGAAAAAAACGCTCTTTATAGTTGCCATTTATTTTCTTTTACTTTGGTACATTAAAATAATCCATCAATGTTGATTAATGAAGCTGTTGGTTACTGGAAATATCCCTCTTTTCTAACATAGTTAGAGCTTTAAATTCTGCGTCTGTTATACCTTGAATGGATAACTGACGAACTTTCTCCAGGTATTTGATAGCTTATGTCTTGCTGGGTTGAGTTTGATTCGTATACTCGACATCACTATCCTCACTTGAACTGCTGTTTTTCTTTTAAGAATTTCGAAGTCAAGGCTTTTACGGTTGCTTGAGAGTACATTGCGACGTCGTTATCAATGTTGACAAACTCATTAACGTAATTGACGCTGCACCCCTTTTCATTTGCGATTTTCAGCTAAGTTTCTAGGGGTTCTGGGTCGATGGCTTCTTCGTTGAAGTTTTCTTCTGATTCTGCGTTTGGTATAAACCCTGCATGTAGAAAACAATTCGAAACAGTTTGTGTGCTGTAACCGAACTCCTTTCTTGTCTACGTAGTTAATTGCATTTAAAACTGAAACCTCTAGTTTTTCGTTCCTATCCAATGCTTTTATGAAGTCTCGAATTATGCCTTGATCAAAAGGGCTGTAGAAGTGAAGTTACATTTGGAGGAAGAAAAAAAAAATTTAATTGCTTTTAAATTTTCGGGCTGGTTGTGGGCTGTACAATTATCTTTATCAACAATGATGGCAACCTTTCTTTACTGCCGAGAAAACAGATTTTTTTAAAAAAACATGATGACCAGAAAATAAAGTCTAATCTAATTGAAATAAAACAATAACACTCATACAATATTTACGATTTTTTTTTGAAATTAAAAACACTGAAACTTTGGAACTTAAACTAGCATAAACAATACTTTAAAAATAACAAAAAATGAAGATTATTAGTTCAATATATAAAGTTTAAACCTAAATTAAAACAATCTCTTTCGAACCTTTTTTCCTGCAAAATCACGAATAACTTCTTTCAGATCTAATTTATTACGCACTTAGTGGACCGCATTGCAAAACCATTAAGATGATTTTGAGTAGACATGGTTCTTAAAGTAATTTTTTATTATTTTTGGTTTAGAAAACATCTTTCGCTGGTAGCAACAGTTATGGGCAGGGTTAGCAAAATTCTTAAAGCAATGCTTAAATTTGGCCCAAAAAGGGAGGTAATGAATTTAAGAACGTCTGCTTTCTTTTTTAAAAGTGAAGAAAGAAGGTCTATTTCGTCAGCCAATTCTAAAGCGTCAAGATCGGAGGAATCGCCATCTGTAGAGACGTTTTCCAGATCTTTACATGTGCCAGTAATTCATTTTTACACATGTACGTATTTAAGTTTGTGGACATCGTATGAAAACTCAAGAGTCATTATGACTATTCAATAGCTTGAATCTCAGCTCCAGTGCACTGACCGCCCGATCTATAATAAAGAAAGAAAAAAAAAAAAGAGTGTATTTTATATTTCTCTTTAGAATCTTGTATAGGTTCGTCTACACTTTCATATGAAAAATTTCGTTTTTTAGATCGAGCACGATGACTGGGTGTAGTCAATTCAAATAGTTCTCCCTGTTTTAGGGGGTACATGTATTGTCTTTCAATTTTAATATCGTTGATATAAGCTCCGTGGAGGCTTCCAATATCTTCGATGAAGAGCATCCCATTGTCATTCTCATAAATTTCTGCATGATGTCGACTCACCATTAAATATGAGCGTAAAAAATGGATGTTTGTTTCCTAACGGTTCAACTGACCGTTTAATCCTGATGATGATGAATGTTCCATTATCATTTCCATTTGAGATATTTTCATGGCGTCGGAGGTTTTTTGTTGTAGTTCAGTTTATTTTGCCGCCGTAGGCAGTTGCCTACCGCCTAGGGCCGGAACTGGAAATGTATATTGCAAGCTTATTAATTTTAGAAATCTGTGATTGAAGACCTTTATAGTAACCTGACATGCTTGCCACATTATCGTATGATTGATTTTTCTTCACAGATTTTGAATGTAAATGTCTTAACTACTAAAAAGTTCTAATGCAAGTGAAGAAAGAGCTTCTCTGGTGACACCACTAATAGGGATGAATGTGCGGAAACGTGTATATGCTTCCCCGTTTGACAATCTGACATATCTAATAACTACAGTAAATCGATCGACATGAGACACGTCCTGTAATGAATCAGCACTCAAAGAAAATTCCTTCGCTTTTATTTTCTTCTAAGATGACATTCAAAACCTTTCTCTCCATGATTTCAACAACTTCTTTGCAATTGTCGAAGACAAGTAAGAGCGTTTTTCTCAGCCTTGATTACCAAATTTTGTTAAAT
The DNA here is from genome assembly GCA_038502835.1 of Octonoba sinensis. NCBI lineage: Eukaryota > Metazoa > Arthropoda > Arachnida > Araneae > Uloboridae > Octonoba > Octonoba sinensis. The sequence goes on along the minus strand of CM076605.1, from coordinate 80,670,048 downwards.
GTGAGTTCATAAACAGATCGTGTTCTGCAATTAGTTCTAAAATTTCTTAATAGATGCCATTATTTGATAAGCCAAGGATTTCTGTATAGTCACGGAAAGCTATTCCACGTGACAAAAGGAACTTCCCCACAGATACTATTCGACTTGGATCCAATTTTCGTGTATGAGATTCAATAGAATTTCGAAACAACTGTCAAATCGTTGGAGCCATTTTCTACTTATCCGTGTCTGTAGACGGGATCTATAGATTGTACTGTCTTCATGCAACTTTATTCGGTAGGAAGCATTCCTCGAATTTGAAAATCTTTCACAAAAGCAGTTTATTGCTCACAGCTTGTTGTGCTACTCTTTCTTTCCTAAAGATTTCGAAGACAGTTAACGGTTTCTTATCGCAACCAAATTTTTCATTTTTTCTTGTTGTCGCCAAACTCATTCATTTCAAGAACATGTTTTCTCTGAATCCATTCGGGCAAGCATTACCGGCCATTTTATGTAGAGAACATCAGTTTTCGTCATGCCATTTTAATATTCCAAACTTTTTTTTTTCGTTAAGTTCCTCCGAGGCATTTTTACTCAAACTGATTAAATATAAACGGAACCACGTGCTCAGAATACACTGCCCCTGCTAGAGAGATAATATGAGGCTATCACTCATCAGTTATAGTTTACAGATTACAGGCGGCTACTACACAACAAAGTAAAAAACTGAAGAAGTAAATCAATCACAAAAAGGAAACAAAACGCAGAGCCTCATGCTTAATTAGCCTCATGAATTGTCTCTGTATTTTGGTTCTTGTGTTTAGAAGTATTTTCCAAAGCATTTTTAAAGCTGCAGTAACCGTTAGATCGCGGCTCTTACCGCATCAGCTCTAACGCTCCTTCTTGTGTGGTTTCTTTCTTGGGAATGAGGATTCAATTTGTTGTACTATTCTCATTAACCTCAAGACATTGCTGTATAACCGCCCAACGATAGGTTGAGACTCAGAAAAGTTGTTAATTGCTTATATATATATCCAAATAAATAAATTTCACCGATACAGCTCTTAACTGCACTTACTCCAACTGAATTAAGTGAGTGTGCTTCACACGGAATGTATATTGCAAGCTTATTAATTTTAGAAAGTCTGGGATTAAAGACCTTTATAGCAACCAGACATGTTTGCCACATTATCGTATGATTCTCTTCGCAGATTTTGAATATTAACATCGTAGCTATTAAAAAGTTCTAATTGCAAGTGAAGAAAGAGTTTTTCTCGTGTGATAAGGATAAATGCGAGGAAGCGTTCGTTTCCTTCCCCATTAGACGATCTGACACATCTGATAACTACAGTCAGTTGATCCACATTTCTCCCCATGATTTCAACAACTTTTTCGCAGATTGTTCAAAACAAAAGAGAGGGTTTTCCTCTGCCTTGATTACCAAGTTTTTTTAAATGGGAGTTCAAAACAGATCGTACTCTGCAATTAGTTTTAAAACATCCAAATAGTTGCCATTGTTTGGTGAGCCGATGATTTCCGTATCGCCAGAGAGCTAATAAGCGTGACGAAAGGTAGTTCACCACAGATCCTTCTCCTCATATGACTTGGATCCAATATTCGTGTTAGCAATTCAGTTGAATTTCAAAACAACTATCTTTCGTCTGAGCGATCGCTTTCTATTTATTAGTGTCTGTAGAAACGATCAATGGGTTGTACTGTCCTCATGCAACTTCTTTACCGAAAAAAACGCACGGAAAACAGTACAATTTTTTATTTGTTGCGGAGTACATGATCCATTCTCGCTTAGGTATCATCAAAATCTTACTTCCCCATTAGATGATCTGACATATCTAATAACTACAGTCAATTGAGACACGTCCGATGTTGAATCAACGCTCAATACAAAGAAAAGCAAGGCTGTACCAGGATTTTTCCCCGGGGGGGGGGGGGGTAGGTAAGGTTGAAGATTAATTTTAGTTTTTACGGCAACGTACGGTTTTTTAATCCCTCTATATAATTTGTTCAGAATGAAAAAGAGACTGACCTTTTATTATATCTTTGTCCTGAATAATTTTGAATGTATTTTTTTTAATTACAAATGGTTGTTACAGATTATCCATTACAAGAGTATGCGTCGTGATGCTTTTGAAAAGTTTTCAATAACTTTTTTCGGTCAAACAATGATATCACGAAATATGCTTAACAACACTAATCCTGTCAGCCTTTCTTCTCTAATACTATCCTAGGAACCAGTTTTACGTTCTTCTGGGTGGAGAATGTTCTCTCTGTAGTTGCAGTGGTGATGGGAAGAGTTGCTAACAACAAATAATGAATATTCGGGAAAAAGTCTTTGTCGCAGTGTTTAAGTGCTGAAAGAGCTGTATCCGGTCTCTCAATGGAATAATATCGGCCCCACTTTGATTTCCAGATATCTAATCCCCATTTAAATTTTCAAGGGTAATGAACACAGGATAAATGTTGCAGTTACTAATGTTAAATTTAGTGCTTCACAGCGCTTTGGAAGTAGTATGTATTTGACTAAGGAGAGGCAAGGGTATTTTTGTGTTTTGAAAACCTCTCTCTCATCTGAGAAGTGAAATACTCTAGAAAGGGAATGTACTTGTATATTGTTCGGCGAAAATACTGCTCTGGATCAGTGTCCAGATGATTTCGATGGTTTAGTCTAGTTGTCCACTCTTGGCAGTTTAACGTTACTACATATCCACCAGTATATGTTAAAATCGACAGCACAAAGTCTGGCACTTCTTCAAATATAAATTCAATTTAAAATTTGAAAGGTTCAATATTAACAACCTCTGTGACACACATTTCTCAAGTTGATGCAATTGAGTGAAGAAAAATATTTTGTTCATTGCACTTTAATAAGCACAAGCTTTTGAAACGAAACTTTCTTTCGGTTTCTAAAACAAGCTGATATAATAATGAGCTTCACTCAAGTGTCTATAATTTCCAAACCTGCCTTCAAGATTATCATTTTGAAATTTTCCTAAAATAATTTAATCAAATTTGTATTTTTCAAACAAATAAGGAATTATTTTCAAAAATGCTGGGTTTGTAACTAGAAGAGCATGATGCGTCTGCAAAGAAAGATAGGAAACTGGTTGTACACTTATTTGTCATAACTGTAAACAAGGCGCAAATTGTGAGAGAAATGAAATTTTGGGAGACATTGCTTCATTTAGAATAACTTACCTATTCGAATCAGTAAACCGAGTACTGTGACAAAACCTTTTTACTTCCACCATTTTTTGAAAATATCTAGGAAATCACTGTACTGAAAAGTAAAAGTACTGAAATATTTGGTAGATGCACATTTAAGAGCAGCAATGTTTTCTCAAATATTTTTAATGCAAGTGTGTTTAAACTGCTTTCTGTAACACTCCAGAAATTCATATTGGGGAAAGTAATCGATTAGTTTTCAGGGGAATCAATCTAAAACCATCGCCAAGACTCCATCCAGATGAAAAATACGCAACAAATAACGCCGTGTTACAATGTGGCAGTTTTAAGTTCCCTTTGGTGACAAATCTGACCTACTGACAGAATTAGTCCCAAGTTTTTTTAACTGATCCCTTTTTACATGTTATATTAGTTTTTTCAAGCGTTAACAATGTCGAATGTTTTTTTTTTTTTTTTGACAAATAGACAGACGAAGTCTTTCAAACGCTACGTTTTTTTTTGCATTCTTATCAAGGACATCGCGGTAGGCGACGGTTTTTACACTCTTAGAAAGGACAGCGACTTAGGCGACGTTTTTCCAGTTCAGCACGTGCAACACCGCTACCGCTAGTACTTTATATAGATACAAAGGGCTTTAATTTTTTTTACACAATGTCGTGCTTGAAGCAATCCTAATTTTAAAATTTTAATTTGTTCCATAAGCTGTAGAAGAGAATTGCAAAGTTTTGACATGCTAATATTTCAGAAAAATTAAAAATTTGGTATTAAGAGATAGGCAACCAGACATTTTTTTAATAATTGTTATTAAATGAAACTTGAATTTTCAGATCTAATTTCCCGTTAACTTACAAGACTGTATTGTAAAAATAACTGAATAAATATATTGGCTAAAAATCATGCGCTAATTATACCTTACATACTTCATAATAGTGCTAGTAACATAACAGACATGCTACAACCTGATGAAGAAACAGGCAGAACTTTTTGCGTAATAAAATAAAAGGTCAAAAATTAGCATAAGATTGTGATTAATATACTCACAAACAGGGAGTTGAAAAATTCTTGATTTTTTTTCTTTTTAATATTGAATTTCTTTAATTTAAATAAGATTTTCAGAAGAATATTATTACTTTCCGATTAAAAATATGTACAATTGTATTAAACTTGATTTATAAGGCAGGGGAGAGTGGGGCATGTTGGAACATTTTTTACGTTTTGCTCCGTAACTTAGTAAATTAAAGATATTGGTTAAACCACTAAGGGTTTTATTATAGCTACAAATGTTGGCTACAATTTAAAATAAAATATTTTAAATAAAGTTCACATGGCAGAAAATTATGAATGATAATATAACTGTTCCAACATACTGTTCCAACAGTGTAAGGCAAGTTGGAACACAGTTGAAAAAAATGCAAAATAAATTATAAAACATTTAATTATCCAAATATGAAATTACAGATAATACTTAATACACTAGTCTGATAGACCCCATGGTTTGAATTTTTACGGGCCTTCATAACTTGACAAATCATATGGAAGTACCAATTTTCTAGCACTCCTGTAAGTGCCACTAACTGGGTTAGGGGTGGAAGTATAACAAATATCTTCATAGGAGTATGATCCACGATCCTCCTTATCAGGGAAAACAAAAAACTTTTTTCACCATTTTGCACTTTTTCAGAAAATTAATTTCTACTTCATCATCTTTAACTCTTTCTACAATGCCAACAAAGTGTAAAACTTTCCTTTTAGTGGCAAACTTCACGACAACATAGTCATTAATTTGGTTTCTTATCCTCGCAAATTGGCAAATCAAATCCAACAGAATTATCATCATCTTCTGTAGTGGGATTGCACTCGATTTCTTCATCCGTGTCACTTTCGGAGTATACTTCCTTGCTCTTCCGTTTTTTACTTTTATTTAAACGAATTGGATTTAAGAGGTATTAAATATACTTGTGTTGTTGTTAAATTGCAAAAATTATATTTGGTGCAAAATATATGAATTAATTTTTGCTAGTACATTGCGTTGTGTAATATATGTTATAAAGCGATTTTAAACTTATTAATCATTCATTTGCTGAAAGGGAAATACAATAATATATATGTGAAAAGATTCATAATTCTGTATTTAAATTAATTCACTTTATTTAGAAATTCTGGATTATTCTTAAATTATCAGATACGATTAAATTATGCAATCAAAAAAATATTATACGGCCACAAAACATTTTTTTAAAATTTGGTTAACCAATTAAAAAATAATATAAAACAAATACGACATGTGGTACCACATCGTTGAAGCAGAATTGATTTTTTTTTTGTTTGATAATATTTATCAATGTTCGATGCTCTCGAATTCAATACATAAGGATTTCTGGTTATTTGTTGATGCAAATCATCTTGATCCAAAAACAAACTTCTTACTGAGTAATGAAGATCATGCAATCGAAAAACGAATTTCCGTCGAAGCAGCAAGACGACAGATTCTTTCGGAATTCACTTCTTTGAATTTTAGATTATAATTGTTTTGAATTGCTTAATCGTCCGACTCCCAAAGAATCATCTAAATTTAATACAATTTTTCAATCATGGATGCAGATTGTAGATTACTGAACTATCCGGATTAATAAGAATAAAAATATGATTCTAAGCACTTGACTTCAGCAATGATAAGTTGTCGTCCATCAATTCTTAAAATGTAATAGATGATACACTGATGAATTATCCAACATAAGGAAATATATATAAAAGATGTAGAATCAAAATAAAAAAATGAGGCATCCCCAGTCGAAGGAAACATAAGAATGCCCCAACGCTGGGGAGTCGTTGCAAACACGTCAGTCGCACCAGATATCAAGTTTCCAACTACCAAAAAAAAAAAAAAAAATGCACATGGCAAGGCATTCAAGATAGGAAGCTTACGCCAAACAAAATAGTGCGTGTGTAAAAGTTGTTGTAGTTTAAATTTCTCTTGCCAAAAGATTTAAAATAAATTGTTAATTAAAATTGTAGGTGTTTTGAAATATATGTCATGCAAAAATTAATCCCGTAATTTAATGAAAATTATAAATATGAGCACATGTGAAAAAAAAATGGCATGAGGCGCAAACTTACACAGAAAGTGAGTGACAAGTTTCAGTCACGGAGAAACAGTCAAGCGACAGTTAAGCGTTCAAATAAAATGCATATTATTCAGGGCTTGTATAAAGCGAATTTTGAATAACCGATAATTTATTGTTTTAATCCTCTAACAGGCCCGAGCCGTATAATTTCAAAATTCAAATTTTATGCTATAAATGGAAAAAGAAAGCTTGTTAATGATCAAAAAAAGTATTTTTGCAATTTTTTAAATTTTAATTTTGTTTATAATAGGGGTGGTAACATATTTACCACTGCCCAATACAAGCTATGATGTTTTACTGATTAAAACAATAGGAAAAAACATGAAATGTACACAAAAACACAAATTAACATGCATTTTTTAAAAACAATTTATTCTAGATTAAAATAAAAATAATTGATCACTGAAAAATGACAGGAAAAAATTTCAACTACATTTCTAATTATTCTGATGAAATGATGCAAAACATGGAGCTGCACATAGTGGTACACCACATGTTGTGCATAAAACTTTAGTTCGTTTCTGGTTCACTTTCGTGCTGCAATATTTGCATCTTCTCTAAGTTGCTCCTTTCTCTGCCATGTGTGCCCCAACATTAGCTCTTCTTATTTCTTTTCGAATACCTATTTCCTTTGTTGTTGAGACCATCGAGTAGGTATTACTAACTAGAGGGAGCGGGTCTAATGCTTAGGTGGGGAAATGCGCGTGCTAAGATTTTCTTTAGTCACATGACTAGTTAGTCATGTGACTAAAGCGTGATTGCCACGTTTCGGCACGCGATCGCACTTTTGGCGTAGCCGATTACTAGAAATGTATAAGCAATTCAAAAGTAGCTAGTTTCGTAGTCGGCGCTTCATTATTTAAAACTTCTTATAAGCTCTATGCATAATAGTTGCATTTAATGTAATGGTATGCATATGATTAATTTTGAAAACTAGGAGCCAGAGACGCCTCAAAAAGTATTTGTAATTTAATTAATAATAATGCATATATACTTGAATTTAAAAAAAACACGACTTTCACTCATCAAATTAGTTTTAAACGTTTCCCATAACCAGTAGTGAGAATTTTTATTTTTATGGGAGAAAATTGCAATAGATTTTCCTTTGAGAATGCTGAAAAGTAGATATTTTTATATTTATTTGTAATGATGCGTAACATTTTAATATATAATAATTAAAAATCTTTCCTCCCCTCCCCGAAATATATTTGTACATGATTGTCCGGATGAAATTTCTTTCATTACCATTGTCAATTATTCAATATATATAATCACATATGCATAACTGCAGGAATAGAAACAACAATTCGGGAATGAGTTGTGCAGGGTTATTAAAAAACTTTACATATTGATAAAAACGCTTATCTACTTAAATATTTTCTGTTTCCACACAAAGGTTTTAAAAAAATGTTTTACTTCTTGCAATATATATTTTACAAAGTTTATTTTATACTCATTCAAATAACTATTATTGAGCATAGTAATTATTTTATAAAACTACAAGCAAAAATTAAAGGCAGCCTTATTCAACTTATGAGTAAATCAATTACTTGCAAAAATTTAAGTATAATTTTTTTTTCATTCACAATGATGTAATACATTTGATTGAGTGGGGTTTTTAAAAACAACGTATGTTGAAGGGTTGGTCAAATTTGTTTATTTTAAAACTTATTTATTTATAAAAGCTTGTGATAAAACTGATGGAGATTAAGTCTTAAAGTAAACCAATACTATGAGTATTTCAAAGTTAAATAATTTAAATTTTTTTCACTAGATACAAATTTAACATAGCGTTTCAAGACATGGTATTCTTTTCGTTTCATGATTCTCTTTCGCCAATTTAATTAACCATATATCAAAGAAGGACAAAACTTTCATTATTAAAAATATTTATTATGCACTATAGTAAGAAATAGTTTTTTAAATTCACAGGAAGTCATAAGCACATCACATGATGAGCAGTAAAAAACTAGAAAAGATAAAATTCCAAATCTGAAAATGTCATACAAACATATTCAGGGTTCCCACCAATAATATGATACAAAAAAAGTGGGAAAAGTGACCAAATGACAATAAGCTTTACCACTAAAACACGTGTAGAAAAAAGGCTTATAGGTTTTTAAGCATAGAAAAATATAACATTTATTTTCTTCTCATACAGAAGTTCCGTCTATAACTATACCCCCCCCCCCCTAGCCTACTTACTCGTAGATTTCAACTTCAGATTTATACTCTTGCTATTTCTCGTTAAATTCTACGTTCAGACACACATTTTCCACATCTCAAAACCCTACTTTCAAATTTTTCAATCCTTATTTAATTACTTGTTTCACTTTTCTTTATTTTTAATGGTATTTTTACGATGCATTAAGCCTTCGTTCACACTTTGATTTTTGTATTTTTTATGGAAAAGTAGGCTGAAAACAGCAGAAAATTCAATCCTCAACTGATCTTCTATAAATAAACATCACTACATCTCAAATAAGAAATCATTTAAAAAAAAAACCAATGGTTTTTCATCAGACACAGAAAGAAAGCAGCCACACATATATATATATACACAGTCCAGTCACATTAATGTGACTACCACGTACTTTCCACGCCAGAGTTAAATAACCAATCACAGAAGGCAGGTGGCAGCACAGTGCAGTTGAGCGTATATAAAGGGTGTGTGAGGGCTTCGGAAAACATTTCATTTGTTGGCGTAATGCAGAAACGAAGCGATTTATCCGACGTCCAAAAGGGCATGATCATTGGCTTTCGGGCCAAGGGTGGAAGCATTTCCGAAACGGCTGAGTTTGTGAACTGTTCGCGTGCCGCCGTGGTAAAAGTGTACCGTGCATGGCAAAATGGGACTGTCCAAAATCAGCGACGTGGCAAATGTGGTGCACCACGGGCCATAGATGACAGAGGCGAACGACGGTTGCGGAGATGCGTTCGGGCAGATAGACGGGCTACCGTTGAGCAACTGACCACCAAAATGAACCAAGGGGCTACCAAAAGTGTCTCCCAAACTACTATTCAGCGAACATTGCTGCGTCTGAGCCTCCGAAGCAGACGCCTGGTTCGTGCACCTATGCTGACTGCTGTTCATCGACGACGAAGGCTAGAATTTGCACGCCAGTACCGCAGCTGGACGTCCACTGAATGGCGACAGGTAGCGTTTTCCGATGAATCGCGTTTTATGCTCCATCGAACAGATGGACGTTGGCGTATAAGGCGTGAAACCTCTGAAAGCAAACACCCTGCAAGCATTGCCGGAACGGTCCAAGCTGGAGGCGGGAGCATTATGGTCTGGGGAATGTTTTCCTGGCAGTCTCTGGGTTCACTGATCATTGTGGAAGGCACGATGAATCAATACCAGTATGCATCTGTCCTTGCGGACCATGTCCACCCCTACATGCGCATTGTTTTCCTCAGGATGATGGCATCTACCAGCAGGACAATGCGAAGTGCCATACAGCTGGCAGTGTACGTGCGTGGTTCGAAGAGCACCAGGATGAGTTTACCGTCCTTCCCTGGCCAGCAAACTCACCTGACTTAAACCCAATCGAGAATCTGTGGGACCATCTCGATCGGGTTGTTCGCGCCATGGATCCTCAACCGCGTAATCTAGCGCAGCTGGCCACGGCATTAGAGTTGGTATGGCTCAACATCCCAGTGAACACCTTCAGGACCCTAAGTGACTCTCTTCCTGCACGTCTCGCAGCAGTCCGCTCTGCGAAAGGTGGTTATTCTGGCTTTAGACAGATGGTCACATTAATGTGACTGGACTGTGTATATATATATGCCAGGGGTAACCAATTATGCTAACAATTTAGAGAATCAACTTTATTTTTTAATGTGTGAAACATAACACATGTAACATCAAGAAAAAAATATTTAAAATGTTTGATCACAAAAAAAAAAAAAAAATATATATATATATATATAGGTAATAAAAACATTTAGAATATCAGAGGAGCATGTGCTAAATATTTGAAACAGTTAGATAAATTAAAAGTATGTATATACAAGAAATATTATAATCCTTTATTAAAAGATTTAATTCAGAACATTCTTTGATCACAAAATTAAAACACTAGAAATAAATACTTAAAATGCATGCTTGTGCAAGGCTCAAAAGAGAAAAAAACAGTTTAATATTTCAAAATTTACTTTTCATTAGGATTACTACATATATAAAGTTAATTTGAATAATATTTATATTTATGTCAAATTATATATTTTAGAGTAAGTAAAAAATAAAAATCTTTTGATTGACAACTAAAGAAGCAAATAAAATCAATTATAAATATGAAAAACAGGAAAATGGTCAATGCCGAATTAAATCAAGCAAGGAAATTGCTGAATTAAACGCATACTATGCAAGAAATGATTTTGATTATAATCCTTTGTCCAAAGCTAATTTAGAAAGTTCAGATACCAAAAATAAAATACTTGAAAAGTATACTTTGAGTGCTTACTTATTATCCTGTAGCAAAAAGTTTACAACTTGCAAATTGTTCAAAGGTTTTGAAGTTAAAAAGTTTGGAATAGAAATTTTTCTGAGAATAAATAATTTACTGCCCTTTAAATAAAATAATTTTGGTATTTTTGTTTCTGCATTTATTTATTTGCAGTTCCTCTGTAATTAACTTCCCTGCATGAAACAGACGAACTCTGAAGTATTCGAAAAGGATTGACTTGATTAGCATAATCTTGTTATTATCCATTGGACATTGATCATAAGAATGATCATTCAAACAAGCAAAAATATCTGTTGATGCATTTGATTCTAATTGCTTCAAGCTATGGGTAATAAGTTTAGGCATAATATTATTTGTTCTCAAGCCACCAGTAGCTTGAAACATTCGAAATCCCTTTTCTGCTAAACTGCAAATTTTTATCACGTCTTCTGAGGGAAAAGTTAAGCCACCTTTGTTTTTCCTATTTATTAAGCTGAACGTGCCAGTCATTGTATGGCTTTCAAGAGCATAAACACGTTACACATTTTAAAGTGTTTGTCAACTTTTTGCACACAAAGCCCGAAATGTATTCACTTACATCACAAATGTACTGATTTAAAGTTAATTCTGGAAGATTATTTTGGCATGTGCTATCTTCGTTTACTGGTTCATCATTAATTACTAAATTATAAGTATTTACAGCAGAGGAAACATTTAAAATGCTGCTGTTATCCAGTGGGATACAATTAGCACTTTTGCTGCTAACAATTTCTGCATGACATAAAAGCCTTTTGTATGCTGCTTCGAATTGCTTTGCCGTAGGGTTATTATTATAACCTCCCTTGCTGCGAATGGCTGAGAAGAACATTTCTAATTGATCCTGCGACAGTTTATACGTCAGCAGGAATGTCATTTTGGGAATTTTGCATTTCACTTTTTTTTTATAAATCCCAGAAACACTATGCAAACAAATTAAGAACCCCAAAAACCCCGTCTTCCTGTTACTGTCTAAAATAGATTGCCCATTAGGTGCAGTTTTTAAATTCTCAATATATATTTCAACGTCTTCAAAAAAATCAGAAAATTCATTTTCATTAACTGCACTAAATGGTCTTTTAAACCCTTTACTTAGTAAATTTCTGGAATTCAAAATATCAAAAACATGATTAAATTTTCTAACAAAATTAATTGTGGCAGAGCATCCTTGAAATTGGGACAGTTTTAAATCCTTTTCAAAATACTCCAAGCATCTGCAACACTATTGCTAAGTGTTTGCGCTGCTAGTCGAACCTTCATTTTCTCTCGGTGCCACTCTATGTGGCGCCTCTTTACTTTTGCAACTGCTAGCAGCCCTTCACTACTTTGTATTTTTTCCAGTTGAACAATATACTCCCAAAGAATAAACCCATACGGGTGCCAAATTGAGCCTTTCGAAGCAAGTGTATTTCTAATTAATTTTATCATGTGGCTAGGATCCAACATGATAAATACATCTTGCTTCGTTATAGGATGCTGAAAAGAAGGTTTTAAATTATACACATCTAATTCCGCTCCTAGTACCTTAGCGGTAGCAAAATTTGTACTGGTGCCGTCGAAAGTCAAACAGATTACTTCAGCACCAGTATCGTGGACAAATTCCAATCCTCTTCTAATCAAGTTTGCTCTTTCATCAGCACTTAATCCATCGATTAAAAAATAGCCAATGGGCAATTTCCATGAGCTATTTAAACAGTTCAGCATAAACACATATGCTTCTCTAGCAACTGGAAGTTGATCATTATCCAACCCTGTCCCAAAATCAACATAACCCCTAAATTTTCTTCCATTCCAATATGCCGTCTTATTGCCATTTCATCTACAATTAAAGTGCATATTACAGGTTTTTTTTTAGCAGCTGCTTCTGAAACTCTGATTTTTAACACCTGAAGAGCAGCATCTGTGAATCCCGGTGAACAATCTACAACTTCATACCACTTCTTTAAGGTTTTTGGATGCGGCAAGCATGTGCTAAAAGTTTTCCTCACATAATCATAAGCCTTTGCGGAATAAAAATTCAAAGTTAATGCAAAACTTCTAAGTTCTGGTGGATATTTCTGCGATGAAGAAGAACTTTTCATTCTCTTGATCAATTCAGCTGATGGCCCTGGTAGTGAAAGCTGAAATGGAAAAATATCATTCAAGTATTACAATAATAATCTACCACAGAATAACTCATTTTTTAAGTTTCAGTAAAACCTGTAAAGTTGACCACTTTTGTCAGGAATAGACTAGCCCTTCACTCTCTACCCCACCCTCTATAAGTTGACTACCCGTCTAAGATGACCACTAAAGTGCTGACCGCAAGTGGTCAACTTACACTTGTTTCATTGTAATACGAAAAGATGAAAAATATTGAAAGTTTTTATTCAGGCCAGTCAGATCCACATTTTCTACAGGGGTGGGGGTGGGGGGGCAAAGGGTATATATTAAATTTTTTAGGTAAAAAGCAACAAAATACATAAACACATGTATAAATACATTATATATCTAAAATTCAGGTGGGCATGACCTCTACGAAGTGCTAAGAACATAAATATTTTTTTAATTCAAAAACTTGTTCCGAAGTATTCTATTCAATAACTTCAACATATTCAAGCTTAATTATTCCAAATTGACCACCCTTGCAGTTCATGTAACTCTGGGACTGTAAGTGATGCATAAGTGAAAGAAAAATTCTTACCTCTAGTACATTACTTGCTGATTGGGTAATTAAGGCCTTTTTTTGCATAGTCGTCAAGATTTCCTGAAGTCAGCAAACTCTCTTCTGCAATCTTTTGCTTTTCTGTTTTAAAGCCTTAATTGTTTTGGAATCACGCTTGGCTTGCAATTTTGCGATTGATAAAACTTTTTTCGCCTTAGTCGGAGACTCCATGTCACAATCATCAAAATCCCCCAAGTAGTGTTTTCGCTTCTTGCCTGGAAAAAAGTTTACTTCAATAAAGCTAAATAAGTATATCTTTCATGCAAACCTTGGAGAACAACTATGCAACTTAATATTATATGAGAAGAGAAATTATCAATGCAGTCATTAAGAGATAAGCAAAGCATCTAAATTCAAAATTCGTAAGTATATGTAGTTTAACTTAATTAAAGCTATTTATTACTTGTATTGCGACTACAAAACATAAGAGCTCACACTTTATTTCAGGATGTCTGAAAAGTGTATTGAAATTTATTTTGGGAAGGGCTCAAGATAAACATTAAGCAAGTATTCCCAGGGACATAACTAGCATTTTTTAAATGTTTTAAATACAGTATGAAAGTTTTAAAAATTGTCTTGAATTATTCAGTAAGCTCAAACTATTTTTGTAGCTTATTTTAAGAGTTACAATCATGTATTAGAAGATTTAACAGCATTTACCATTATCATTTGAGGAGATCAACTTCTGTGTTTCTTTCACTCAAGCTTTTCTTTCAACCGCTGTTTTGTTCCTTGGTTTTTGAAAGTCAAAAATAGTGGGCACAGCATCTTTTTTCAGCCATGTGCCACCAAATTTTTCTCGATCAAAGAACTCGGGCGAAAAGTGTTTGGAGCAAATTTTACTGTGTTCTTTAACATCTTTCCAAGGAATTTGAGATATCCACAGCTTCCTTCGATTATCATCCTTGGGAAAACTGCAAAATAATAATACCAATAGTAGTAACAATAATCACTCCTGATGCAAAAACAACAATTGTACAGAAAATGCATGAAATATCAGTTCAAATTCTTCCAGGGGAGAAAGAACACTCAAATTATAACGAAATATCTTTGTAAAATTAAATTTATTTATGTTTGAACTCCCATTCTTCACCATGTTTTATTACTAATAAAAAATGTATTGCTGTTTACATCTGAAAAAAAAGGGAAAAAGAAAAAGGATTATTTATAATCCTTTTATTAATTGAATATTTTAAAACACAATAAAATCTCAGCACTACAGAAGCCATGTATAAATTATCAGCAGTTACTGGAAAATAATTATATATGCATCAAGTTTTTTAAACTGAAACATCAAGGAATCAAATCATTCCGTTTTCATATCCGGAACTTTTAAATGCCTTTACTAAACTTTAAATGCCTTTCCCCTAACCTTGGCGCAGAAAACACTCGCCAAGCAACGCGGGAAAATCTCGTCGTGCACAAAAAACTTTAGAACGGTAAAATAAATTTATATTTATGCATTAACGTACAGTTTGGAATGAGAAACGAATTTCGCAGTCATAAAGTAGAATATTTGATTAAAATTATCGAAGAAATAAAGAAACAGAGGCATTTAAAGTGACATGTATTCCCTGAATGCATCAGTTTTTAACTTTTGTTTCCTTTAAAGGCAAGAAAAAAATGCGTACATACCTGTGAAACGTCACTGAACCTCCTCGCAAGCCTATTTCTTTACAAGTTGGAACGCAACAATTAGTAACCATTGCTAAAAAGATAAATATTTCCACATCAGTTAAAACACAACTTGTACAGCCCGTATTAGCTAATGCAGACTCCTGTCCGTGGTTGCGGTTTACCGGAATTCTCTTCTAAAGTCACGTGGTATCATTGGCGCTTCAGGGAAATAGGGTTACACTTCCTCTACCTTCCATTTCTCCTCGATGGTTGAGACTCAGTTTGATGACAACTTCCTTTTTTTACTAGAGAATCCTCCTATCAGCCCTCTAGCAACTCTCAATCTGAAATCAAGATGGGGATTTCTTGCCATTTTATGAATATCCACGTATAAAATGTATAAATTTACTAGAGCAGCATCTAACAGAAAATAAAACAATCGATGCCACCATTTCCTAGACCTTCTACTAGTACTGTAGGATGTCTTCAAATTGTTGAATTTGTCTACTCCTCCCATACTTTTCGTGTTGTCAGCAATTGCTTTTGCAATCAGCATGAGCGATTCATTTTTCGTGTACTTTGTATTCTTTTTCATGGATTCGGGGAGGTGTTTTCTCCCAACTCTGACGGTACCAATTGCATGGATGTTTCTGGAAAAAAGTGCTTCCTTTAGCGGCACTGACGTAAAAAAATTGTCAAAAACCACCAAGAGTGGAGAAGTAGGGGTCAAATCATCAGTTAGATTTGTAACCACCCTATATCCTAAACCTTCCGAAATTGAACCGTCATCTTTTTTACCCGTATACACTTCAAATTGGTAGATGCTTTCCTGGCATGTATTGTTT
Organism: Octonoba sinensis; assembly: GCA_038502835.1. Classification (NCBI taxonomy): domain Eukaryota; kingdom Metazoa; phylum Arthropoda; class Arachnida; order Araneae; family Uloboridae; genus Octonoba; species Octonoba sinensis. The sequence goes on along the minus strand of CM076605.1, from coordinate 80,654,093 downwards.
CATAGTGGACCTTCCTTTGAATTTCACCATATTCTCAGCAATTGATTGAATTGAGGAGTTAGAATATTCTTCTTGAAACTTTTTTTCCAAGTAAGTGATCAAAGGACATACTTTATGCAACTTATCAAATCCTGGCGTATTTCTAGGGATAGCCTTTAGGTTATCGTTTTATGCAAATTGGAGAGAATTTTTTAAAATCTTCTTACAGGCATAATTGAAGCAATTTCCTGATTATAAAAAAATGGGTCAGAAGACCAAATACAAATCTAAAACTGGCAACTTATTGATGACCATCATTATTAGAATTCCCGAAAAGGCCTGCAATTCTTCTTCAGTGAGAAGTGTCCAATTTTTGTCGTTTTTTTGTTGGGCATATAAATTTTTTCATCAATAATTTTTTTAACTATAGTGGAATCGAAATAGCGAGTAAAATAGTCAACTGGCTGAGAAAGTCTGTTGAACCCTTGATGGGTTGGCTTACCCTTTATATCAAAGCTTGGTATAACTTTGGGCTGCTGGGGTTTGAGGACCATATGTATTCTCTAACGTCCAGGTTTTCATTTTGAATAATGGAATCTTCCTGAGTTTCTTCATCTTCAGAACTGGATTCATCATTTAGCGGTAAAAAATCTGGATCATCTACTGTATCATCGTTATCATCAGCAATGTTGATGCAATCTAGAAAAATATTGTTTTTGTTATATATTTTTAAAAATATCGTTTGACATAATTGAATTTAACCCTACACTGCGCAATTTTTTTTTCTGTGTAAAATATTTTTTTTTTTGTGTTTGTTTGTGCTAGTTATAAGTGGGAAAAATACTAAAAAAATTCTTATTTAATTCGGAAAAGTAGAATTCGAGAAAAATTGACATGTTCTTTAAAAACAACACTGCGTATTTAGGGGTAACAGTAGTAATTTTTTTATATAATCATTTTAACAAATGAAACCAAATCAATAATAGATAGGCATGCATTATAATCATAAATTATGAAAATTTATTAAAATAATTAATTTTATTATTATTTATAAATTTATAAAATTTATTGAAGTAAAAATTTGCAAATGTAACTAATAATTATTCGTTACATGTGCAAATTTTTACTTTTAGTGAAATTATTATTAAACTTTTTTGGTAATCAAAGATTTTAAACAAGAAACCTATCATCTGTACGGGGTCTATGCGATAATGTTCGTTTCTTCTTTGGTTGAGCGTGAATTGATTTTAAACAAAATTCCTAAATAATAATTTAACCGACCACTTTAAGCTAATTTGTGAAATAGTTAACAATAATCTTCTAAAAGATACTAAATAAAGGGAAATAGAACAAACTGTGACACCTGTTCTTGTTTATACTGCGAATAATGCAGGAGCATAAAAGTTGCTCCCGAATGCGCGGTGTTGTTTTAAAACAACAAGTAAAAAAGGGGCCTTAATATATATTTTTCCCGAAATTTTTCGGACAACTTATATTTATTTTATTTTAAAACTATGTAAGCAATTAGAGACTATTTTTTAAAATAAAATTGTTGCTTAAAATTTGTATAAAAAAATTAAGAAGTTACTGTTTTTTTACGATTTTGTGAAAAAAGATGATCCTTGAGTTCAGTTTACAAGATCTAGGGGAAACTATATTAACTAATATGATCACACATACAAAATGAAACGAAAGAATGCGCCACATGTTAAAAATGTTACAAAATTAAAGCTTGTGGTTCCATATTTAAGAACCTAACTTTTCTGAGAAGGAAAAATGTTGCCAACACATTGAAATGTAACATTAAAAATATTAGCTTAAAAATTTCAATTTCAAGTTCTGTTATTTTGAGTTTTTTATCAAGTGACCCATTTCACCCCATCTTCCCCTTTTTAATAATGGAACATTTAAATATTTATATAATACCCGATTTATAACAAACTAGCTGTGCTTAAGAAACACTAGATAAACGTTCCCAGAATTCTCTGCTTTTTCTAAAATGGCTACCAACTCAAACGTTCCAACAGGCCCCACTCCCCTACATTAAAGTACAATTACCTTCTGCTGCAGTAAGGGCATAGTTAAATCTTGCTATGTTGAGGAAAACACCTTTATTGAATTCTCCTCTTTATTTTTTGTGCCATCAATTCCAGCTTCCTTTTATGCTTTAACCTATTCGTAGTTTCTGCAGAATTGACTTCTTCTAATTTCCTCTTCTTTCGAATTGGAATCATATTTTGCTTTTTCTTATTAGCTTCTTTCTTTTGGCCAAATTCTTTTTGGTAATTCATCTTTGAACATTTCAAGTTGTGGCACAATTTTCTTCTATTGGCTAATGGAGAAAGTACTTAAAAAAGTCAACAGACGGCTTCTTTACTAACTGAAGTTTATATTTAACTGTCTGAATAGCAGCATAGGTTTGAATCTCCAGGTTTCCGGATATTTTATGAATGATGCCTGACATCATGCTAAAAGAGCTCTCGAAGGCCATGGAAACATATTTAAACTACATTAACCATCTTGCTGAGGCTTGAATATTTGGGCATTTAAAACACTTTTCCCCACTAAACATCAACTGCAACATCATTGCCAGAATTATCCAATGCTGGCTCTAGTTGTATATAAACTTGATACTGGGAAATTTCATGTCCATATTCAGCTTGCTCTTCAATAGTTAAGACATTTGACACTATCGAAAGAAGTCGAAGTTTTTGTAGAGTACTTTGTTGTCCTCTCGATATAGGGTTGATAGCACAAACACATATCAGAAAACTGTTATTCAACGACACTTTTTTCTGTAGGTACTGTATACATTCTACGTAAGCATCTTGTGCTGTTGATAAAAACTGATATTGGAAAACCATGATATCATTGGAGCATTGATAAACCAAGTTTCTTGTTCCTAAACCAATAAACATATTTTTCAAAGGTAAAAGGACTTTGGTGTCAATTAAGTAGATTTCCATTACAGCTCTTTGGGTTTCTTCAGCTGTAAAAACTCTAGAGCCACACAATGACAAAAAAATCCAGAAAGAGCTGTATTAGCTTAATGTGAACCTTATGAATTCTTAGGTCTGTATTTTGAAATGCCCATTATATATTTCTTTAATTGTGGATATACAGCAGTAGAAATGCAATGTCATGCAACCTATCTTCCTATAAAAAAAAAATCCTTTTAAATATTCTCCATTCTCTCTTCCTCTTCCGACCATCACCAGTCATATTTTTTCTTGGGTATTTTCTCTTTGCATGGCTTTTATCCTTGAACGGTGCCTGGAAGACAATCCTTTGCTTTGATATATGGAGGAATTAATTGAAAAATAAAGCACTGTGCGAGAAGTGTACAAGAAAAACATGAAGTCAATGCATCAAATAAATATAAAATATGCATAGCAGCAAAATCTTAATACGACATCCAACGATGCGTGATGAATAATTTAGGTGAAACAAATTTTGTGTTTAAAATTGAGCAAATTTCAGCAGGAAAGTTAGTCAGCCGACCACTGTACAGCCTTTCTGAGATTTGCAATATATTTATCAAACATTTGTAAAATGCTTTGTTAGCATTGATATGGTAACATGAGTCACCATTCACATCTAATAGTAAATGAGGAGCTTTATAAGCTTGGATCCTTGTCTCGACACCCCTTTTCCACCCCCGCATTACACGAGTCCATTAATAGTGATATTGAATTATGCCACGGTTTGTCACTGAAATCACACTAAGGGAAGTCGAATGTTCATAAATCAACTCGTTTACTTGTGGTGTAAAGTAACTGCATGAAAGTGATAACACACGCATATTATTGCAACTAGTAGCTAAAAGAAATAAATTTTTTAAAGAATTCTAATTGACTCGATAGCATTCGCTAAATAATCCCTACATTGGGAGTTTAAACATAACACAGCTATCATTTTACTGGAATGATAATGAAATATTCAACTAACCTGGCATATCCCATCAGGTATAGTTATGGAAGAATCAAATGCCATTGTTAATTTCTATTTCCGTTTTTTAGATCTTCTAACGTTTGCGAAAATAAAACATATTTCAATATGTGTTCGACTTAATTATTCGAAATAAAGTAAACGACGCGACGATGAAGAGAAGACATCGCTCTAGTTAATAATTATTCATTTAATTAACATTCTTTAAGTTTCAAATAGCTACACGTCACATAAACATAGTTTCAACACATACACAGAAGCTCTGAAGAAGAATGAAGACAAAGCTACAATTTACATTCGATTGCTAGGCTGTGTGCGCATACAAAAAAAAAAAAAGATAATAAAAAGTTTCAGTTCGCATCTCTGCATTTGGAAAAGTCAGACAGGAGGAGGGAATGAAATAGTCTGTCGCCTTGCTCAGGTGCCGGTGGAATCAAATCATATTCTGACAGTAGCTTCATCAATTTTTAATGAAAATTTATGAACTTTCAAGTTTTCAACAGTTGAATCTGAGAATGTTTTTGTAACAGGAAATTTCATCTTGTATGTAGCTGATGCACTGTGGTGGTTGCTAGTGCAACGTAGCGAAATTGAATGAATTAAAATTATTCACGGCACCAATTTGTGATGTTGCCCCCCAGTTGGAATTAAAATTTTGTTTATTTAATGTATTTAGAAGTTAATTTTCCAAAAATTTTGATTAGGCCGAAATAGTGGTTGCACATAATTATGTTTTTAATCGCGAAGTGCCACAATAATTTCCCAGACCAATGACTACCTTGAATGCGTTTACAGATTGGCATGAAAAGAAGAAAAATTCGACTTACCCCTTGTGGATGGCGTGTTGATCATGAAAAAAAAAAAAAAAACTTAACAAGTTTTAAACAAATAACAAAATAATTTATTTCTGGAGGAACTGGCTGCATTTTACTCATATAAAATAAAGAAAATATAGGTGATCACCTGCACAATTACTAGTTTAAATTAAACTGTTAGACATCCTTTTTTTACAAATTACATTTTAGCATCTTCAAACGGTACAAAAAAGCTATTGATCAACGGTTGCTGTAGGAGATCGTCCATGACTTAAAATCAATAAAAAAAGTTCAAAAAAAAATAAAAAATACTGAGATGAAAAAAAGGCGGGCCTTCAGCCGAGGATGGATTAGGATGGCCATGAGGATCAGGTAGACATAATGCTAGCTCCCAGGCAGCCACAATGCGCCTCGTATTGGGAAAGTTGAAGAGAAAAATCTGCGTGCATAATTTTATCCTGGAACTGACTTATAAACTGATGAATGATGGCCTCCTGGCTCAGAAGAAAAAGATTGAAGCGGCAGGCATCGATGAAAACGTTGAGATTTGAGGAATATTCAATTGAAGAAAAAGTATGATTTAAAAAAAAAATTATCATGGCTCGGTGACTGTTACGCGCCGGCATCTTTGAATTTCTCCGACATTTTCGCTCACGCACGGGAGCTTGGATGTGCCGACATCTGCATAGCACGGGAAGCAAAGCGGGAATCAATTTTGCCCCTTTTCCTCTAGCAATTCTCAGATGGCAACGGTGCACGTCACGTGCGCCAATGAGAGCGCAGGAGGAATTTCGGCGGGAATCAATAGTTGGACGACTCATGAATTCTGAACCAAAACTACAGATATGCATCGCATGACGCACCGAAAACAACCTGATAAAATCTTCAGAACAGGATGTTCAAAGATGGACGACAAACTCATTGAAAAGAACATGGCTATACGGGAAAAAAATGGTACTTTGGGAAAAAGAACAAAAAAGATTTGTATTAAAAAAAAGATGCTTAGCATTTGAAAAAATTACGAATCGGTAATTAAAATAAGCGAAATTTTGATGTAAAAAGAATTTAGTGCCAAAATACCGATTTCGTGAAAAAATAAAATAATTTGGAATAATTTAATTGAAAGGTAGCGTTACTTAAAAATATTAAATGATAAAGTTTAGAAAAATAAAAATAAATTAATTAATGATGAAAAAAAATCTTTAAATAGGAAAAAAATGTGATCCAATATCACATGCACGTTCATATTCAAATGATTGAGCACTTTTTTGTCTTCAGATAAGGTCTTGCTGATATCAATGATGACTTCAGCCGTTGAGAAATTCAAGTTATGTTCTGCAACAACCCCTAGTATCGGCGCTTCTACATTCGAAATTCTATCAGCACCTGTTTATCCCACATAACTGCTTCGTTTTTTCTCTTTTGGTGTCCATCTTTCTCCAGTACAAGCTCTGGATTCTTTCGGTGTCAATAAACTTTGTTTAGTGCTGCCCTAAGTCTTAGGGCGAAATAATAAATCAACGGAATACACCACGAATCTCAGCGTACTTACAGCACACACGTGGAAATAAAGAACTACATTTAACTTTAACATTAGTAACTTTACTACATTCAGTACTCGGTATCCAGGAACCCAGAAGCAGCGTTGGCGGATATATGTCACTTAATATACGGTAACGGTGCCGCAAATTAAATTTACGGTCACTCGCGCTAACTGCTGACCACTGGGATAACCCCTTTTATGTTAACATACATAAGGGAAGGATTTTATATTTACATGGAAAAAGAGCAAAAGCAAGATATATATATATAGTACTTAAAATGAAATCAATCGATCCCCTGATCCACAGTTACTGCAATAACCGTCTCACAGGGAGTTGCTCGACCGTGATTTTAATTTGCGGCACCTTTATAATGTTCTGCTAAAAATAAACAGGAACATGCTGCATGCTCTGCGTTGTCCAGGAAATGGAGTGGCGACACACATTCAGAGTTACAAACAGCTTGTCACAATTAAACGAAATAAATAGATACAATATTCCAATTGATTGTGTTTCAATGCGTGTTGGCGCAGTAGCACGGGCTTCATGAACCCCTTCGCGCATTCGGAGTACATATGCGGTTAATTTTTGGTGCGATGACGTGCTTGCGCACTCCTATATTTACAATAGGTGCACGCATGTGGTTTTTGCCTTGTATGCTTCCGGAGATGACGCATACAGCCAGGTGGCCCGACAGGCTGGCTTTATCTTTAAAGTCTTAAGAATAAATGTCACACCGAAAGGGCTTGTCTCTGCTGGTGGGTTCGCTGGATGCGCAGGAAATATTCCGGCAGGGTGAAACCTGCAGACAGTGCAGAAATGTGCCTTTATCTTGGCATGTGTTGCTTCATGTTTTCGTACGTCTCTTGAATAATTCGAAGAATACGTGCAGTGAGTATAGCTGTATTTTTTATCAGACGTTATGGGTGAATGGCTTTGCCTGTGGCGCACCATCACCTCCCGCGTGGAGAAGCGGGAGTGACAAACGTCGCATTCCACGCCCGGTGGTTTAGCTGAAATAAGAGATAAATTTAGACATTAGGAATTGGAAGAAATGCCAAACAGCTATAAAATTTTCATTCAAAATAAAAAGAAAAAATAAATCTAAAATTCGTACAATTATTATTTGACTTTGCTTTGATTCTTTCAAGTATTAATCTAAAGATTTATGCTCAACAGTAAGATAAAAAAAATAATTTGCTTTTATGCTGAGTCAAGGGCTCGAACATAACAAAAAACAAAGAATTTAATTTTTTTTAGATAACTTTATTTTTATTTATACATCGTCTTATTAGTGATTTTTTAAAGGCCTTCAGTTCTGTAGGAATTTTGATATTGAAGCAACGTACAAAGTGTGATATTTTATTACAACGTTTTTCTTATCTCGCTTTCTTGCCTGTCTCGTGTCTGTCCGCGGAATTTCGCAAGTTCGTTCGTGTACTAATTCTTGTTAAAACACTTGTGCAAAGGGATAAACGCTTCATTTATTTTGACGAAGTGTTCTGTTTCAACGACATATTTTCGTACTTTCCTTAGCAAGAATGTGGCATTTTCGAAATAAAAAATTTCAAAGTTGAAAATTTAGCCAAAGCATTCTCCTTTCAGTTATGTACGTGTTCCTGAAAAGGACCTTTTTCTATTCACTTTATTTACTCCTTATTGAGGTTCACAAACCCCTAGTTTCATTATCCAATAAATCGTCATGTTAATGGATCCAGAATCTTTCTTGCAATTGCACGTTTATCATTTCCTCCATTTCATAAATTCTGTTCAATTGCTGTGTAAACCTTTATATTTCTTCTTGCATGTGTATAACTAATTCTAGAGACTCCTTTCTTTCACGAAATTCATCCATTTCAGCACACGAGAAACAAAGAGAAAGGAAAATAAAAATAAATGAAGAACCTCGGTTGGAATCTAAAGTTTTTTTTTTGGACAGCTGGAAGCCGAATACTGCCTTTCTTAATGTAGCATCATTCCACTGGTATCATCTTCAAGTAATCCACGTGTATAGCAAACTTCTCTAAATGTTTAACAAATAATGCCATCCACTGTTCTAAGATCTCAAAAGCTTTAGGGCCTTGAACTTGGTGGAGCAACAATCTTAAAAACACATTCATGCTAGCTTGGATGAACAGTAAAAACTATACCCAAATCATTGTTAAATTTAACATCTGGTTAACCTAAGTTGTTGAAATTTGGGCTACTCCATAAAAAGTGTTGTAACACATAAAAAACTAGTAGCTATCAAACAAAATAGCTTTAAAATGTAGAACAAGCCATTCTCTTTTTGATATTTAGGCGGTTCTAAAAATGAGCTTTTTTTATAAAAAAAAATTAATGGGCTCACTTTGAGCGTTCAACTTGAAAAAGTTCCTTCAGCTCGTCGATTTGGACCATGTCCTCTACTTCTTCAAAATGTTACATATTTTCTGCCATGCCAAGAAGATTTTGTTTGCAACACCATTTGCATTCTCTCAATTTCTTCGTCTATGGCGAGCATAATCTCGTGGTATTCTCTCCTTTCACGATAGACAACCATTACAGCCATAAGAGGGAGCAATTGGAAGAACCGATAGCTTTAATACAATATCGATACCAAAGTTAAATAAAATACTATTGGTGCAAAATATTTCTAGTGGCCAATCAAAGTGCTTTTTCAGATGATGGGCATTTTATTTCAATCGCGAAATCATTACTAATCCCATCTGTCGAAGCACCAATAATGGGCATTTTATGGAATATAAGAAGGCCAGATGGGGCTGCCTTTACACTGCGTTAAACTTCGATCTGTTTTCTCACTTTACTTTCTAAGCGAACTCCTCTTTTCATTTGCAGCAGTGTCTTTAAATGAATACGCCCCCAAAATAGTCTCGGTAAGCGTTCCATCTAAAGTAGTGCACCTGCATGCTTCATATATTTTGGAAGCAGTTCTTCTTCCACACCTCAATTCTTACCACAGAGCATTATTTGATTGTCCTACTGCCTGCTGTAGTGCTTTGAAGCATAATTCAGTAACGCTTTGTTGGCAAAAATTTAAAAATTCATCTGCAGTTGTGCCATATGAATTTTCAAAACATTCTGTAACTGGAAATGTATTGAAATGATTTCAACATCTGTTTTTTCTCTCCAATATTTTGTTAAGGCTGTATCTTTTTGTTTTTGGATTCTTCCTTTATTAATTCGAATAATCTGTTTTTGTCCACTGTAGAATTAGTTGTGGTATTATGAACGTGTTTTCCCAAGTCGGTAGCTTTTAGCAGCAGCTCCATTGATGTACCAACATTGGAGCGTTTTGACTTTTTCCAGTAGCATTCAGTAGAGGATGGAGCACGTTCTTCACTGTGACGATGGAGCCATTAGAAGTGCAATTTCATGCTTGCACTCACCTAAAAATATTACATGTTTTATCAGAGAGAAATCTCTTCACTGTTAATTACTGCAATTTAATTTGGCTTTTATAAAGTAAAAAAATTCTTTTATTTTCATTTTTATGTTTTAATATGTTAAATAATTTTGTTTCTAAGTTATATCTACCACAGAAAAATGGCATTGCATTTTTATGTGGTAAAAAGAAAAAAATGTTTTGTTTATTAATTAAGATTTTATTATGAGTGAATGCTTAAATAATGAATGGAATGGTTTAAAGACAAGTACCAACACATACATCTTCAAGGTACAATTTTTCTTTTTATTGTTCTACTGTTTGTCATTTTATACTTTATTAAAAAAAGGTAGTTTTATATAAATCTTAAAAAAAATTTTACATATCTGTAATGCATTTGTCTCATTTTCAATTAAAAAGATATAGGTATGTAGTAGATTCAAGTTGGACGTGCTGTAAAATTTCTATTATACTAGGCATCTCATTAGCATACATTCTTGTTGATAGTACAATTAAAGTTGAGAATCATTTACACACTAAAAATAATACAATTAGTTTTCGAGTTCTTTGCGATTAATGAAGTGTTTTAACGAAGTACCTTCAGAAATGAATAAAAAGAAGCCTTAAAGTAACATTTATTTTGAATGTGTGAGCAATTATAATTCCTTTTTTACTTGAAGGTTCTAAAATTTTGTTTATTAAATTTAAAATTGTATGAAAGTTGTATTTTAACAAACCAAACATAATGATCCCAAATCTCATGTGCGATTTAAAAAAACACACATGATATTTTGTTAAGTGGATAAGTCGAATTTTCAATCACAGAATTTAATTGCCTTAAGTCTAGAGACATTCGGTATTCAGAACGTGAGCATAGCACCACACACGTACATGTTCAGGAGTCTACCATTAACTTCCTGAAAATCCACTACACTGTACTTGCACATTTGCTGCCCCATCTGTCGAACTTCCAATACATTTTTTGGAGTCGATGTTATTTTCCATCATTATTCAACAGAACATATCTTTCGCAGCTACTGCAGTTTTTGAGTTGCATCTGACTACACTTTTCGTTTATTTTGTCATTTAAAACATATCGTACGACCACAGAGTATTGATCCCGGCATGAAATTTCTTGCGTTGTATCAATCTGAAGGAAGAACATTCCTGCTTTATTGACTTCATGGCTAATTTGTTCGATTTTTTTTCCTATGACATCTATGTTATTTAGTGTGTTCTTCGATAGCATAATAATAAAGTTCCCTCGTCCTTTTGTTTTAGAACTTTCACCACGTCTTTCTTTTTATTTCAAACTTTTTTCAATGCAATCATTCACATGATTTCTTAAGCAGTTGTCGCAAAAGCTTATGAACTGTCTGCTCTAATGTAACGAGCGGCTTAGTTGTGAATTATCTTGGGTGCTTTTACCATATTGGGATGGCTCCCCGACTTCGATGTGAAATGAGATAAACGATTTAGTCCCAAACTTTTAGTAACATATTGCTGATGGGACACAATACAAATACTTGAATATATGCATGCAAAATATTAACATTTCTCGATCAGAGAAGCTCTCCGTTCTCCGGACATTCTCCGTACGGCAAGTCCCCTTTAGCTTTCTTTTCCACCCCGGCTTCCACCGACCCCTCCGTTCGAGGTCGGAGGTCAAGCGGGGGAGATCTCGGTTCACGACAGCAGTTATCACATTTCGCTAGAAGTAAGAGGATATTCAAAAAATTACCTCGGTCAAGTTGATCATCTTGAAAAGTGTAGGCCGATTCGTCGACAATGCGTTACATAATTTCTCTGTGTTTTAAAACTTGGTTGTTTTTCTTATTTTTAATTGATTAAAAAAAAAGAAGGCTTCTTACATCGAAACATTTTTGTATCACTAACAAAGCTTCTGAACATCTTTTATGACGCTTACTGTTTTCTGTTCTTCTACCCGCTGATGGACATGTCTTCTGTCGGAAAACCCCTCTGTTAGAAAATTACTTTTTTGTTGTTTGCAGTACGCCAAACAGACTATGCAATATAAAGTTTGCTCTTCCTCGAAAAAAAAAAAAAAGAGACCCAAGCTCTGCTTGAACCACTTTGCGGTTAAATGCTTTTGAATTACAGGGTCACTAGTCTTTTCCTTTGGATTAGTGAAAGATTCTAGGTCTTCAAGTATGGATCGTTTGAAATATTTTGCCTCATCGACTGTGAACTTTTGCGACTGTCAACTATGACCAGAGGCATCTGAATTTTCAGTATCAGTTTTGTAAAATTTAGTCAATTACAACCATACGATAAACTTCAACATTTATGGCTGAAGTAGACGTTGAGGGTTGCTCTGAAACTATTGATCCTTCTTTTTCCTTTTTGGAAGAAGAAAACAACGCTGTTATTTTCTTGCAATGAACTACTTATCTACTATTGTGGATAACAATACAAAACGTAATATTTCTCTCCAGAAATGCAGTGGAGGCAATTCAAGCAATGTCATTGGTCACGTGGCAGAGATGAAAGCTATGTAAATAAAGGAAGCCGTAGCATCGCTTTACTTCGAGTTCGACAAATCTAATTAAAAACTAAACCTAAATTAAGTTCTTCTACATTACATAAAGTTAACACTAAATAACACTATTCTAATAAACACACTATTCTAATAATTAATAAATTTCTTGAATAATGATTAAATTAAATGTAAATATTGGGTTATAATCAGAAAAAGCTGTGCAAATAGTCTAATTAATTTTAAGATAACTGATGTCGCCTAGTGAACTCCACGTTGAACTCAATTGAAAATCTTAGTAAGCAAAGAGCAGATACCACGTGACAACGGTGATCGTTCATCAGTCCCTCTAGCGGTGAATTGCCTCCATTGAAACATTTAGGACAGGTAACTCATGATTTGTAAAAACATTATGATTGAGTTCAACTTTTGGTTGAATTGGTTTTGAAAAATCACTTGAAAACTCCCTAATATTTTGATTACCTATGGAACCATTCAAAAAATTTTAAATATCAGGATAAGTTGATAACCCAGTAGAGTAACCCAAATTATTTGTTTGAGGAACTTAAGATGAATGCAGAAAATTTTGTTGTATTCCTGTCGACTGAAATCTGTCTCTATTTTGGAAACGCGGAGCTGGAAAAGCTTGATTTTGGGAATGAAAATTTGCGCGAGGCCGAAATAGAATACGTGGAGTGAAAAAAGATGAAATTGTTTGTTGAGAATTATTAGAATTTTATTGAATTTGGAATATGTGATCGGTTATAAAGATGAAAATTAATCATTAGGTGGTTGGATTTCCCACAAGAAAGACAAAAAATTGATTCAGAATTTTAAATATTTTGTTGATTTGAATTTTGTTCACTAGTTCGTGAAACAGATTTTGCTTCGGCAGAAGTATTGACCCTAGCAAAAACAGGACAGTCCTTTAGAGGGTGTTGTGTGTTACCACACATGCGACAAGATTGCATCATTTTACTCATTTGGTTTGTCAATATTTTGACTTTTTCTGTCAAAGAGTATTTGCTTATTGGGACTTATTTGAACGGCATTAGCCATATTTGGCTGATAACAAGCCTGTAGACAATTTAGTTTGTTGGCCTTATCAAAAATCCCCCCCCCCCCCGCACTTGTCTGAGCTTCACCCTGCGAACTGAAACTTTTTTATCATCTTTCTTTTTCTATGCGCGCTCAGTCTTGCGATTGAATTAGATATGTGAATTTTCGTTTTTGTTCTTAGATGTGTCTGTGTATGTACTAAAATTAAATATAAATTTAAATAAGACAAAATTAATTGCAATATAATTTTCAAGAAAAATAACTTTGTAATATATAGAAAATTTTTTCGTTAGAAATATTAAAGACTACAGTTTTGAGTTTCATTTTGTTATAATAAATTTATGTGCATTAAAATGTATAATTAAGCTATAATCTTGAATTGTCAATGCGGTGCAGACAAAAAGTAAAATTATTAAAAATTCAAACTTATTGTAATATTTTAGACACAAAACCTGTTTTCAAACCAAAATCTACAGTTTAAATAACTAAACTGAAATAGTAAACATAAAAAGTATGTTTTTGGTAACACTTTCATGGCATATATAATTATATTTTAAAAAGTTTTAAAAATAAATAGATACGATTTCTATGCTTTCTTTAAGAACACAGGCGTGGGATCATAATGAAATAAGATTTAACCTTCTTAAACATAAAATAAGCACTCCAGTGATTAAGCAGAATATTTTGTTTTTAATGATCAGTGGAGAACACGTGTTTTCTATTGTGTTTTAAAGCATGTTGTTTTTCGTGAAAAGCACAATTAATCTGCAACGTTATTGCACACAAATTATGAAAATTCAGTTATTTCCAAATGTAATGATGGATAATGCCACACAAAGCAATCCCTTTTGTTTCTCGTGCAAAAACATTTGCATTTGCAACTCAGCTTTATGCTTCATGGTTGGCTCATTATGAACAATGTAGTTTTTTATTGCTTTTTCAGATGGTTTCAGATATTACAATCGCGAAATCATTACTAATCCCATTTGTCGAAGCACCAATAATGGGCATTTTATGGAATATAAGAAGGCCAGATTTTGCTACCTTTACACTGAGTAAAACTTGGATCTGTTTTCTCACTTTACTTTCTAAGCGAACTCCTCTTTTCATTGCAGCAGTCTTTAAATGAATAGGCCCCCAAAATAGTCTCGGTAAGCGTTCCATCTAAATTAGTGCACCTGCTTGCTTCATATATTTTGGAAGCAGTGATTCTTCCATACCTCAATTCTTGCCACAGAGCATTATTTGTTTGTCCTACTGTCTGCTGTACTGCTTTGAAGCATAATTCTTTAGTCATGCTTTGTCGGCAAAAATTTAAAAATTCATCTGCAGTTGTGCCATATGAATTTTCAAAAAATTCTGTAGCTGGAAATGTAATGAAAATTTTTCAACATCTGTTTTTTCTCTCCAATATTTTGTTAATACTGTATCTTTGTTTTTTTTATTCTTCCTTTATTAATTCGAAGAATCTGTCTTTGTCGACTGTAGAATTAGTCGTGGCATTGTGATGAACGTGTTTGCCCAAGTCGGCAGCTTTTAGCAGCTCCATCGTTCTTCAATGCATTCCAAGCCATTGTGGGATACACACCCATGACTGAGGATCATCTCTGCATATGCCCGGCCCTGTCTGTTCTACTTTTAAGGTTTTTAGTGATAATTTTTATTTGTTTATACATCGTTCCTCTTTGTACTGGGCTGCTCGCCGTCTTATGACCGAGAGGTTAAGGACGGGCATAGGATAAAAAAAAATATTTACAATAAGTGCACGCATGTGGTTTTTGCGCCGTATGCGTTCGGAGATGACGCACGAGCCCACTGCGGTGCTTGAATTGCTTAAAGCATTGCGTGCAGATATAACGCTTATTAGGCCTGTGTCAGCCAGGTGGCGCGACAGGCTGGCTTTATCTTTAAAGTCTTTAGAACAAAAGTCACACCGGAAGGGCTTGTCTCTGCTGTGGGTACGCTGGTGGCGCAGGAGGTATTCCGGCAGGGTGAAACTCCTTTTGCAGACAGTGCAGTTGGCATGTGTTGCTTCATGTTTTCGTATGTCTCTTGAATAATTCGAAGAATATGTGCAGTGAGCACAGTTGTATTTTTTATGAGACATCATGTGCGGATGGCTACGCCTGAACTGCCACCAAAAACATTTTCCCACTCCCTCTTTCAATCCCCCCTCAAACTATCCACTATCTGATCACTATCCAATAAGTCTTCATGATAATGGATCCAGAATCTTTCTTGCAATTGTACGTTTATCATTTCCTCCATTTCATGAATTCTGTTCAATTGCTGTATAAACCTTTGGATTTCTTCTTGCATGTGTATAACTAATTCTAGAGACTCCTTTCTTTCACGAAATTCATCCATTTCAGCACACGAGAAACAAAGAGAAAGGAAAATAAAAATAAATGAAGAACCTCGGTTGGAATCTAAAGTTTTTTTTTTGGACAGCTGGAAGCCGAATACTGCCTTTCTTAATGTAGCATCATTCCACTGGTATCATCTTCAAGTAATCCACGTGTATAGCAAACTTCTCTAAATGTTTAACAAATAATGCCATCCACTGTTCTAAGATCTCAAAAGCTTTAGGGCCTTGAACTTGGTGGAGCAACAATCTTAAAAACACATTCATGCTAGCTTGGATGAACAGTAAAAACTATACCCAAATCATTGTTAAATTTAACATCTGGTTAACCTAAGTTGTTGAAATTTGGGCTACTCCATAAAAAGTGTTGTAACACATAAAAAACTAGTAGCTATCAAACAAAATAGCTTTAAAATGTAGAACAAGCCATTCTCTTTTTGATACTTAGGCGGTTCTAAAAATGAGCTTTTTTTATAAAAAAAAATTAATGGGCTCACTTTGAGCGTTCAACTTGAAAAAGTTCCTTCAGCTCGTCGATTTGGACCATGTCCTCTACTTCTTCAAAATGTTACATATTTTCTGCCATGCCAAGAAGATTTTGTTTGCAACACCATTTGCATTCTCTCAATTTCTTCGTCTATGGCGAGCATAATCTCGTGGTATTCTCTCCTTTCACGATAGACAACCATTACAGCCATAAGAGGGAGCAATTGGAAGAACCGATAGCTTTAATACAATATCGATACCAAAGTTAAATAAAATACTATTGGTGCAAAATATTTCTAGTGGCCAATCAAAGTGCTTTTTCAGATGATGGGCATTTTATTTCAATCGCGAAATCATTACTAATCCCATCTGTCGAAGCACCAATAATGGGCATTTTATGGAATATAAGAAGGCCAGATGGGGCTGCCTTTACACTGCGTTAAACTTCGATCTGTTTTCTCACTTTACTTTCTAAGCGAACTCCTCTTTTCATTTGCAGCAGTGTCTTTAAATGAATACGCCCCCAAAATAGTCTCGGTAAGCGTTCCATCTAAAGTAGTGCACCTGCATGCTTCATATATTTTGGAAGCAGTTCTTCTTCCACACCTCAATTCTTACCACAGAGCATTATTTGATTGTCCTACTGCCTGCTGTAGTGCTTTGAAGCATAATTCAGTAACGCTTTGTTGGCAAAAATTTAAAAATTCATCTGCAGTTGTGCCATATGAATTTTCAAAACATTCTGTAACTGGAAATGTATTGAAATGATTTCAACATCTGTTTTTTCTCTCCAATATTTTGTTAAGGCTGTATCTTTTTGTTTTTGGATTCTTCCTTTATTAATTCGAATAATCTGTTTTTGTCCACTGTAGAATTAGTTGTGGTATTATGAACGTGTTTTCCCAAGTCGGTAGCTTTTAGCAGCAGCTCCATTGATGTACCAACATTGGAGCGTTTTGACTTTTTCCAGTAGCATTCAGTAGAGGATGGAGCACGTTCTTCACTGTGACGATGGAGCCATTAGAAGTGCAATTTCATGCTTGCACTCACCTAAAAATATTACATGTTTTATCAGAGAGAAATCTCTTCACTGTTAATTACTGCAATTTAATTTGGCTTTTATAAAGTAAAAAAATTCTTTTATTTTCATTTTTATGTTTTAATATGTTAAATAATTTTGTTTCTAAGTTATATCTACCACAGAAAAATGGCATTGCATTTTTATGTGGTAAAAAGAAAAAAATGTTTTGTTTATTAATTAAGATTTTATTATGAGTGAATGCTTAAATAATGAATGGAATGGTTTAAAGACAAGTACCAACACATACATCTTCAAGGTACAATTTTTCTTTTTATTGTTCTACTGTTTGTCATTTTATACTTTATTAAAAAAAGGTAGTTTTATATAAATCTTGAAAAAAATTTACATATCTGTAATGCATTTGTCTCATTTTCAATTAAAAAGATATAGGTATGTAGTAGATTCAAGTTGGACGTGCTGTAAAATTTCTATTATACTAGGCATCTCATTAGCATACATTCTTGTTGATAGTACAATTAAAGTTGAGAATCATTTACACACTAAAAATAATACAATTAGTTTTCGAGTTCTTTGCGATTAATGAAGTGTTTTAACGAAGTACCTTCAGAAATGAATAAAAAGAAGCCTTAAAGTAACATTTATTTTGAATGTGTGAGCAATTATAATTCCTTTTTTACTTGAAGGTTCTAAAATTTTGTTTATTAAATTTAAAATTGTATGAAAGTTGTATTTTAACAAACCAAACATAATGATCCCAAATCTCATGTGCGATTTAAAAAAACACACATGATATTTTGTTAAGTGGATAAGTCGAATTTTCAATCACAGAATTTAATTGCCTTAAGTCTAGAGACATTCGGTATTCAGAACGTGAGCATAGCACCACACACGTACATGTTCAGGAGTCTACCATTAACTTCCTGAAAATCCACTACACTGTACTTGCACATTTGCTGCCCCATCTGTCGAACTTCCAATACATTTTTTGGAGTCGATGTTATTTTCCATCATTATTCAACAGAACATATCTTTCGCAGCTACTGCAGTTTTTGAGTTGCATCTGACTACACTTTTCGTTTATTTTGTCATTTAAAACATATCGTACGACCACAGAGTATTGATCCCGGCATGAAATTTCTTGCGTTGTATCAATCTGAAGGAAGAACATTCCTGCTTTATTGACTTCATGGCTAATTTGTTCGATTTTTTTTCCTATGACATCTATGTTATTTAGTGTGTTCTTCGATAGCATAATAATAAAGTTCCCTCGTCCTTTTGTTTTAGAACTTTCACCACGTCTTTCTTTTTATTTCAAACTTTTTTCAATGCAATCATTCACATGATTTCTTAAGCAGTTGTCGCAAAAGCTTATGAACTGTCTGCTCTAATGTAACGAGCGGCTTAGTTGTGAATTATCTTGGGTGCTTTTACCATATTGGGATGGCTCCCCGACTTCGATGTGAAATGAGATGAACGATTTAGTCCCAAACTTTTAGTAACATATTGCTGATGGGACACAATACAAATACTTGAATATATGCATGCAAAATATTAACATTTCTCGATCAGAGAAGCTCTCCGTTCTCCGGACATTCTCCGTACGGCAAGTCCCCTTTAGCTTTCTTTTCCACCCCGGCTTCCACCGACCCCTCCGTTCGAGGTCGGAGGTCAAGCGGGGGAGATCTCGGTTCACGACAGCAGTTATCACATTTCGCTAGAAGTAAGAGGATATTCAAAAAATTACCTCGGTCAAGTTGATCATCTTGAAAAGTGTAGGCCGATTCGTCGACAATGCGTTACATAATTTCTCTGTGTTTTAAAACTTGGTTGTTTTTCTTATTTTTAATTGATTAAAAAAAAAGAAGGCTTCTTACATCGAAACATTTTTGTATCACTAACAAAGCTTCTGAACATCTTTTATGACGCTTACTGTTTTCTGTTCTTCTACCCGCTGATGGACATGTCTTCTGTCGGACAACCCCTCTGTTAGAAAATTACTTTTTTGTTGTTTGCAGTACGCCAAACAGACTATGCAATATAAAGTTTGCTCTTCCTCGAAAAAAAAAAAAAAAGAGACCCAAGCTCTGCTTGAACCACTTTGCGGTTAAATGCTTTTGAATTACAGGGTCACTAGTCTTTTCCTTTGGATTAGTGAAAGATTCTAGGTCTTCAAGTATGGATCGTTTGAAATATTTTGCCTCATCGACTGTGAACTTTTGCGACTGTCAACTATGACCAGAGGCATCTGAATTTTCAGTATCAGTTTTGTAAAATTTAGTCAATTACAACCATACGATAAACTTCAACATTTATGGCTGAAGTAGACGTTGAGGGTTGCTCTGAAACTATTGATCCTTCTTTTTCCTTTTTGGAAGAAGAAAACAACGCTGTTATTTTCTTGCAATGAACTACTTATCTACTATTGTGGATAACAATACAAAACGTAATATTTCTCTCCAGAAATGCAGTGGAGGCAATTCAAGCAATGTCATTGGTCACGTGGCAGAGATGAAAGCTATGTAAATAAAGGAAGCCGTAGCATCGCTTTACTTCGAGTTCGACAAATCTAATTAAAAACTAAACCTAAATTAAGTTCTTCTACATTACATAAAGTTAACACTAAATAACACTATTCTAATAAACACACTATTCTAATAATTAATAAATTTCTTGAATAATGATTAAATTAAATGTAAATATTGGGTTATAATCAGAAAAAGCTGTGCAAATAGTCTAATTAATTTTAAGATAACTGATGTCGCCTAGTGAACTCCACGTTGAACTCAATTGAAAATCTTAGTAAGCAAAGAGCAGATACCACGTGACAACGGTGATCGTTCATCAGTCCCTCTAGCGGTGAATTGCCTCCATTGAAACATTTAGGACAGGTAACTCATGATTTGTAAAAACATTATGATTGAGTTCAACTTTTGGTTGAATTGGTTTTGAAAAATCACTTGAAAACTCCCTAATATTTTGATTACCTATGGAACCATTCAAAAAATTTTAAATATCAGGATAAGTTGATAACCCAGTAGAGTAACCCAAATTATTTGTTTGAGGAACTTAAGATGAATGCAGAAAATTTTGTTGTATTCCTGTCGACTGAAATCTGTCTCTATTTTGGAAACGCGGAGCTGGAAAAGCTTGATTTTGGGAATGAAAATTTGCGCGAGGCCGAAATAGAATACGTGGAGTGAAAAAAGATGAAATTGTTTGTTGAGAATTATTAGAATTTTATTGAATTTGGAATATGTGATCGGTTATAAAGATGAAAATTAATCATTAGGTGGTTGGATTTCCCACAAGAAAGACAAAAAATTGATTCAGAATTTTAAATATTTTGTTGATTTGAATTTTGTTCACTAGTTCGTGAAACAGATTTTGCTTCGGCAGAAGTATTGACCCTAGCAAAAACAGGACAGTCCTTTAGAGGGTGTTGTGTGTTACCACACATGCGACAAGATTGCATCATTTTACTCATTTGGTTTGTCAATATTTTGACTTTTTCTGTCAAAGAGTATTTGCTTATTGGGACTTATTTGAACGGCATTAGCCATATTTGGCTGATAACAAGCCTGTAGACAATTTAGTTTGTTGGCCTTATCAAAAATCCCCCCCCCCCCCCCGCACTTGTCTGAGCTTCACCCTGCGAACTGAAACTTTTTTATCATCTTTCTTTTTCTATGCGCGCTCAGTCTTGCGATTGAATTAGATATGTGAATTTTCGTTTTTGTTCTTAGATGTGTCTGTGTATGTACTAAAATTAAATATAAATTTAAATAAGACAAAATTAATTGCAATATAATTTTCAAGAAAAATAACTTTGTAATATATAGAAAATTTTTTCGTTAGAAATATTAAAGACTACAGTTTTGAGTTTCATTTTGTTATAATAAATTTATGTGCATTAAAATGTATAATTAAGCTATAATCTTGAATTGTCAATGCGGTGCAGACAAAAAGTAAAATTATTAAAAATTCAAACTTATTGTAATATTTTAGACACAAAACCTGTTTTCAAACCAAAATCTACAGTTTAAATAACTAAACTGAAATAGTAAACATAAAAAGTATGTTTTTGGTAACACTTTCATGGCATATATAATTATATTTTAAAAAGTTTTAAAAATAAATAGATACGATTTCTATGCTTTCTTTAAGAACACAGGCGTGGGATCATAATGAAATAAGATTTAACCTTCTTAAACATAAAATAAGCACTCCAGTGATTAAGCAGAATATTTTGTTTTTAATGATCAGTGGAGAACACGTGTTTTCTATTGTGTTTTAAAGCATGTTGTTTTTCGTGAAAAGCACAATTAATCTGCAACGTTATTGCACACAAATTATGAAAATTCAGTTATTTCCAAATGTAATGATGGATAATGCCACACAAAGCAATCCCTTTTGTTTCTCGTGCAAAAACATTTGCATTTGCAACTCAGCTTTATGCTTCATGGTTGGCTCATTATGAACAATGTAGTTTTTTATTGCTTTTTCAGATGGTTTCAGATATTACAATCGCGAAATCATTACTAATCCCATTTGTCGAAGCACCAATAATGGGCATTTTATGGAATATAAGAAGGCCAGATTTTGCTACCTTTACACTGAGTAAAACTTGGATCTGTTTTCTCACTTTACTTTCTAAGCGAACTCCTCTTTTCATTGCAGCAGTCTTTAAATGAATAGGCCCCCAAAATAGTCTCGGTAAGCGTTCCATCTAAATTAGTGCACCTGCTTGCTTCATATATTTTGGAAGCAGTGATTCTTCCATACCTCAATTCTTGCCACAGAGCATTATTTGTTTGTCCTACTGTCTGCTGTACTGCTTTGAAGCATAATTCTTTAGTCATGCTTTGTCGGCAAAAATTTAAAAATTCATCTGCAGTTGTGCCATATGAATTTTCAAAAAATTCTGTAGCTGGAAATGTAATGAAAATTTTTCAACATCTGTTTTTTCTCTCCAATATTTTGTTAATACTGTATCTTTGTTTTTTTTATTCTTCCTTTATTAATTCGAAGAATCTGTCTTTGTCGACTGTAGAATTAGTCGTGGCATTGTGATGAACGTGTTTGCCCAAGTCGGCAGCTTTTAGCAGCTCCATCGTTCTTCAATGCATTCCAAGCCATTGTGGGATACACACCCATGACTGAGGATCATCTCTGCATATGCCCGGCCCTGTCTGTTCTACTTTTAAGGTTTTTAGTGATAATTTTTATTTGTTTATACATCGTTCCTCTTTGTACTGGGCTGCTCGCCGTCTTATGACCGAGAGGTTAAGGACGGGCATAGGATAAAAAAAAATATTTACAATAAGTGCACGCATGTGGTTTTTGCGCCGTATGCGTTCGGAGATGACGCACGAGCCCACTGCGGTGCTTGAATTGCTTAAAGCATTGCGTGCAGATATAACGCTTATTAGGCCTGTGTCAGCCAGGTGGCGCGACAGGCTGGCTTTATCTTTAAAGTCTTTAGAACAAAAGTCACACCGGAAGGGCTTGTCTCTGCTGTGGGTACGCTGGTGGCGCAGGAGGTATTCCGGCAGGGTGAAACTCCTTTTGCAGACAGTGCAGTTGGCATGTGTTGCTTCATGTTTTCGTATGTCTCTTGAATAATTCGAAGAATATGTGCAGTGAGCACAGTTGTATTTTTTATGAGACATCATGTGCGGATGGCTACGCCTGAACTGCCACCAAAAACATTTTCCCACTCCCTCTTTCAATCCCCCCTCAAACTATCCACTATCTGATCACTATCCAATAAGTCTTCATGATAATGGATCCAGAATCTTTCTTGCAATTGTACGTTTATCATTTCCTCCATTTCATGAATTCTGTTCAATTGCTGTATAAACCTTTGGATTTCTTCTTGCATGTGTATAACAAATTCTAGAAACTCCCTTCTTTCACGAAATTTATCCATTTCAGCAGCACGAAAAACAAGGAGAAAGGAAAATAAAAATAAATGAAGAATCTCGGGTGGAATCGAAGTTTTTTTTTGGACAAGCTAGAAGCGGAATTTATTAGTAAACTAAATTTCTGAACGCTCGTAATGAAGGAACGCTTACAGGAATTTAATTGGTGGAAGTGGGGCATTCATGACGATACATTTTCGTCCAATAGAATTTTATACAACTTTTCCGCTGTAACTGAAACTTTAAAACTGAAACTTTCTTTCTGCACCAAACATTTTTAAAAACCAACTCATTCTGCTGAAATGGATGCTTTTAGAGAAGCAAGAGATTTTATCTACTCCTTTATAGTAACGTACGAAGGAAAGGAATGGCATTCGTAATCTAGAAAGTTAATGTAGTAAAATTCGTAAACAAATGAAATTTATCTCATGTAGACTAAATTCGATTCATTACACATTTAAAAGCATACAGACCTCGCATAATAAATTTCGAGTGCACCGATTATGGAACGGCGAAGCAAATGTTTGCTTACAAATAATCCATTGTTGCCACCGCAGAGCTTCCAAACGTACACCGAAATTGGTGTTTTCATGGGTGAAAATAATTCACGAATGGTGTCAATATGTTGTAAGTACAGTCGACGCTCGATATAACGACCATCTCCGTTCCACAAAAAAAGGTCCTTATAACGGGTGGTCGCTATAAGAGGAAGAATTTAAAAATGTATATGCATGCATCATGCAGTATAGTAATTCCATTAAAATTGCCAATTTTTCAAAGATTCCAACAAAATGCTCAAATTATATTTTATCATTGGAATTTAAAAAAAATTATCGGTGCAATATGTTATAATAAAATGTTAAACAGACTTTAAAGTAGAAAATATAAGGAAAAAATAACATACTTGCAAATCATTCATTTTCGGAAGAAAAAATCATAAATGGTTGTTTGCCTTTTTAGCACATGTGATTTTTGCAAAACATAATTTTCCATTTCAGTTATTGATGACAAATAGTGTTCTGTATTTTCTTGCCTTTCAAAAAAACATTTTAAAGTCTCGATAGCATTAGACACATTTTTTATGCTAGGAGTTTTTGTTACAATTTCTTCCTCTTCTTCATCTGATGATGATGCATCAATTTCTTCCTGTCCACAATAACGGGAAATTAGTTCATCTTCTGACAGATGC
Source organism: Octonoba sinensis (assembly GCA_038502835.1). Lineage (NCBI taxonomy): Eukaryota > Metazoa > Arthropoda > Arachnida > Araneae > Uloboridae > Octonoba > Octonoba sinensis. Next base: position 80,629,866 of record CM076605.1, on the reverse strand, counting down.
TCGACACATTCCAAGTCATTATCGATTTTAGCGTAATCGTCAAAGTTCAACGTTGCATCCATGTTCATTTTCTGAGAAATTTCTTGCAGCATTTCCTCTTCTTCAACGAAATTTTCATCTTCGATTGCCGGACTAATTATTTCAGCAGTAGATTCCCTTTCCTCTTGCTTTTTAAAACCAGCATGATGGAAGCAATTCTTGATGGTTTTTTCTGAGACGTCATTCCATGCTGCTTTAGAGAGATGCAAAGCTGTTAGGACATCAACTTTGTAATCTTGATCTTCGTCGAGTGCAGAAACAACTCTTCGCAGTAGTAACTTCCTATAATTGCGTTTAAAACTCATAATGACCCCTTGGTCTAGTGGCTGAAGAACAGATGTGACATTAGGTGGAAAATATTCCACGGTGATTGATTTCAACCCATTTAGTTTGGGATGAGCCGTGCAGTTATCAATTACAAGAATAATTTTTCTACCTTGAATTGTCATTTGCTTATCCAAGCAACGTAGCCATTCCTCAAAAATGACAGATGTCATCCACGATTTGGAGTTGTTTTTGTAGGTGACAGGTAAGGTTTTGAGTCCTTTAAAACATCTCGGCTTTTTTGATTTTCCGATCACTAAGAGTGGAAGTTTTTCAGTACCAGACATATTTGAGCATAAGAGAGCTGTTAGTCTTTGCTTGGCTTCTTTCCCTCCACTCGCAGTTTCGTTTTTTAAAACGAAAGATTTATCAGGTTTCATCATGAAAAACAGTCCAGTCTCGTCTGCGTTAAAAATATCCTCTGGAGTATAATTTTTGATAATTTCTTCCAGCTTTTCTTTTTTCCATGTGTCCACTTCTTCTTCATTCACAGAACCACTTTCGCCACAAAGCTTCCGGAATGAAAGACCATGTCTGGTTTTAAATTTTTGCAACCATCCGTCCGAAGCTTTGAGCACAGTTTCGTCAATGTCCATTTTTTGAGCAAAAGTTAGAGCTTTTGACTTCAGCAAATTTCCATCTATTGGGACATTTTTTGATCGCATTATTTTCAACCATTCATATAAACCTTCTTCGATCTTCTGAAATTTCCCTTCACGGGACCGAGTTCTAGAAGATTTGACTCCAATTTCTTCTTTTCTTAAAATTGAGTCCCGGTTGTTAATGATGCCAAATAAGGTGCTTTTGGGAATTTTAAAAACTCTAGCAATTTCGCATTTTTTTAAAACTTTTTTATCAACTTCATTTAAGATTTTAATTTTAGTATCTAGACATATCGCATTGCGCTTGTTTGAACCTGCCATCTCGTTCAATAGCGAAAATGCAACTCCTGTTTGCAGTATGCATTTCACTGAAGAACCTTATTCTTTTTTCGCTCCTTCCCCCAGAGGATAACTAATCCAAGGCACGTGACCTGGAACCTGTCAACATTCAGGTTGAAGAGCAGGTTAATTTTTCTCGAACCCTCTCATTCACATTTCTGGAAGCAGAACTTCTGAGCTGACATGACACCACCAGTCACGGACAGCAAGAAACCTCGTATTTCGGAGAATCGACCCTTGGGAAAACACGTGATTCAAATGACAAAAACTACCAATACATCTGTCAACCCCTTTTCCTAAAATCCGTAAAGTCCACGTGCTCTCTCCCCCTCTCTATTCTTTCCATACTATGGTGAGTGGTAATCCCCTCCCCCTGTCAAAGTTGGACTGACTGAACACTGAAGGCTGCATGCAGCTTGTCAGTAAACTATAATCAAGGTCATTTCAAGTTACAAATTTAGAAACATGTTCTTTTTGGAAAAATACCGGAAATAGTGTCCGTTGAATGCGGTCGCTGTATTGGATTGGGCGATACAGAACGGTCGTTATACCGAAAGCAAATTAACATAGAGTTCATAGGAAGAAAGTTGGGGCTTTTATCACTGGTCGTTATAATGGAATGGTCTTTATAATGCGTGGTCGTTATAACGAGCGTCGACTGTATTCACCACTATTGGTGTTTTAATGCAAACTATACCACTTAAAGTGTCCATGAAAGTTGTTAGGGCACTTGACAGAGTAACAATAATTCATATCATCAAAATACACACAGTAGTTAATTTCAAATGACTTTGATACTTAAATACTTTCATTCATCAAAATAGAAGTGGTTTGATTCCATATATTGTGGGAAAGTTAAACAATATCAAAATTAAAATCGCACTGTTGATAGGAGTAAGAAATGCAATTGGGAGCTAATTTCTGTGGTATAGGTTACATTGGGCACAATAGTCAATGCTGTTTTTTTTTTTCTTTCTGTCTTTTTATTTCTTTCTTCTATTGCTTTGATGATGCTCGGAGGATCTCTTATTTCCATTGACCTTGTTTACCTCGGATGAACTGACTCTAGCAATAGGCAATGGAAATAAAATTTGTTTTATAGTTTTTCCATTTCTTTCTCCCAGAATTGGTCGTCTCTTAATATTTTTTCATGTTTTAGTCCTATTGGAGTCCAACTGGCAAATATGCAATAGTTTCGTTCAGTTACGTGCAATCGAACTCGAATTTAAAAAAAGTATTTGTTTTTGTTGATGGCTCCTATTTCCTTTTCTTTCCTAACTATCTGATATTTCCAGTTTTAATTGATTTTGGAGCTCTCTCAGGGCAAGTTTTGCGTTTGTTCTTCCAAAGTTCAAAATTTATATATGATGGCTTCCACGAGATTCTTGCAGCTTGTGTGCGGCAATTTGCAGCAGGCAGCTGTAGAATGCGATGCTGTAATTCGTTTTCTTCTTTCGTAAAGCCATAGTAAAGAGTTTCTTTGAATAATTGTTTCTCTTTCTTCTTCGTTCAATTTGATTCTTTTTTTTTTTTTTTCGTTGAAAGCTGCAGGTAGTATGTCAGGCTTCTCAGCTTCTTTTGCAGTGATGGTATTCAACTGGTCGACCGCATTATTTGTAGCATACATCAGGAAACTTCTGGGATACTCGGCAATTGAATATGTAATAGCCATGCAATTGATAAAATAGCTCTGATTTTCTAAGCTCTTCCATTTTTTTTTCTTCTGTTTTTTTTAGCGATCACAAATATGATGCGCATATGTGGTGCTCCCCAAATATGTGGTACGGTGGTCTTAAAATGTCCGACCTCAATTTCTTCATTTTATCATCAAAAGGATCAGTTTCATGTTTTATGTATTGAATAGCTTTTTTAATGCTGGTTCTAAGACGGAATATATTGGAGCCTATGAGTTTTCTTAAATTTGTTTTTAAATTTGCTTTTGCCAGTTAAATCTTTTAATTTCTTGCACATGTTTTGGATTGATTTTGCGTTCTACTTTTTGGACAGTTAAATTTTGGTATGGGTTGTTGTCGAGGATATTTTTGTATGCATGTATGTATGTCTGTCTGAAATTAATTTGACAATATTTGCCCCTGTCAAGTTTCAATCTAGAACTGGAACTGATAGCAAATTGCTTTCAACAGTCAAACTTAGTTCTGTAGCAAGTTACCACAATAGGATACATCTTGTAGCCATCTGTAGCGATGGAGGGTGGGTTCTCATCACATCTATAATTGACTGCTTCTTCACTTTAGCCATTGTAGCTGTTTTTGTTCTTGCTGCACCCTATTTCTTTGCAATTTTACTACCCCTAAACATTTTCCGAAATAATGCGCCGGCGGGATCCGCACAATTAATAGCAAGATTGTGTTCAGCAATAAACGCAGCAAAGTATGATTCTGCTCGAATACAAACATCTTCTTCGGTCGAAAGAAAGGTTATTTTGTTGTTACTTTTTAATGCTTGAACTGCATCTTTATGTTTTTCCCTTGCAAATGTTCTACGATGTCATTCTTTCCACCGTGAGCAATAGATAGATCGCAAGAGCATATGTGCTTCCTTTCTTTGAAGCGATAGTTCATGGGTATTCTTCTGAATAACTATTGAAATTAATTTTGTTCTTCTTTCCAGACATATTTCATAATTTTCAATATTCACTTTCACCGCGCTTACAGATTTGTAATCATAACAGCTATGTGTTAGCCTGCTGTTGCCAACCCGGAAAAAACATGTACTTGAGAACGGACGACATAACATCTGCAGAAAGGACAGATTTCAGCGATTTCATTGGTTGAATTTCTGTAAGGCGCATGCACGTTTGCGCATTGCATTCGGCGTGACTGTAGCGGCACGTTTTATCTTATAAGAGCTAGTCGAACTCGTTTGACAAAGACGTTCTAATTGAGATTACGGATACAGATTATCGACTTCATTTTCCCGTCAAATTAAATTTCAGGAGAATTGATGGTCAATTCGGGAGGGCGGGAGGAAAAATCTGAATTTGGGAGTCTCCCACCTAAATCGGGAGGGTTGGCACATCTGATGAATTGTACATTGTAGAATCACCTGTTCTCTTTTGGAAATGACTTGAGTGAGTGCGATAGGCCTGTATGCAGAGATATCAGCTGCCTGTTTTTGTGGGAATGGAAATGGAATTTAGATTCTCCCAAATGGAATTTAGATTCTCAAGAATGGCACTTTTGAGATCGTCAGAAATTCATTTACAGATGCGAGCTGGGATACCATCCTCACCAGGGGAGGTGTTTTTTGTAAGTTTAAGAGCTTTATTGAATTCGTCTAATGAAAAAAGGTTTTTCCTGTCTGGTGTTTTTGTTGGAGCTGAAGGCTATTGGAGTGTAAAGAGGTGATTTGCGGGAGCTGAAATGTAAAGCAAATGCATTAGCTTGGGCAGTTGCAGACGAAATGGCATTGGTGCAAATCTTGAGATCAAAATTTGTTTTGGCTTGGGGAGTGTTATTAGAGATAATAGATTTGATGATTTTAAAAGCGCCTTTGCTTGTGCCCAGATTATAACATTTGGTCCCAGTAATTTTTTTTTGGCTTTTTATTTCTTTACGGAGTTTGGCAGAAAAATGTTTGTATTTTATCCAATGGTCTTTATTAATGTCTCTCCTTGCTCTCTGGAGATGTTTCCTTTTTTGGACTAAATAAAAACTGCATTTACTTGTCCACCAGTTTGGGAAGTTTTAGGCTTGTAAATTATGATTGCTTTTGTTTTGGTTTATGGTATTTTAAAAAAAGAATTAGTGGATAAGTTATTTGTAATATTGGTGGTATTTTTTAGATAATATTCAATATTGTTCCAATTATAACGAAGTCCTGGTTTGGATTTATTTGGGTGATATGTTTTGTTTGAAAAGTGATAAATATCAATTATGATTGGGTAGTGGTCAGAATCAAAAAATATCAGGATGGATATTAAATTTTTATATGGTGGAAACAAGTCCAGAGAGCAAAGGGAGAGGTCGTTTAAGGATTGGGATCCAGAGGGAGCCGTATGAGTGGGTTTGCTGTTGTTGAGGATACCAATGTTATGGTTAAGAATCCATTCAACGAGAATGTCTGAGTTGTCGGAGTCGAAGGAACTGTCCCAGTAACTATGGTGAATATTGAAGTCTCCCAGAATAAAAAAAGAGAAATTTAAGATTTTTTAAAAAAATTTCTAGCCAAGGTTTATTAATGTTACCCCTGGGGAAATAACTAGTTCCAAGTACCTCAATTTCAGTGGTGCAGAGATTTTCTAAGTTCATGTCAGCAGAAGGAATGATGCGTGGGATGATGGTCATAGGGCCACCTCCCGCTTGTTGTTGGGACGGTCTCTACGGTAAATAACGGAAACGGTACGGAACGGAAAACGGATCAGTTTTTTAAAAAGTCTCTTGGAGAACAAAAATTTTGCAGTCTTTAAAGGGATGAAGAGGGGAAAAAAGGCGCTTTTTAAAACTATTGCGGCAGTCCATTGACATAAGAAAAACCCCACGAAAAACAAAAACAAACAAAAAAATAAACCAAAAAGGGGAAAAATGAGGGAGACAAAAAGAACGGTAGTAGGGAAAAAAAAACCAAGCGCCGGGCGCCTATTTAAGTTTGGGGCAGATAAACCGCGGAGTTAGCCATTTTAGAAGAACCAGGTAGAGTCGTTTGGTATATAGTTGAAATGTCCGTATCATCATCGTTGTTCGAATTTTTGGTGTTTATGGTGAACGATTTTTCGATGTTAATGTCGCCAGTAGACGGAATTATTTTAGAGCGAACCGGGCTAGGATGTAATTTTTGTGACATGTTCTCTAGTGTTCGTAATGCAAGCCATTGTCTGGATCATTTGATCCTGGAAGATTTTAATTTGAGATTCGACTAGGAAAAGAATTTTTTCTTCCATTTTTTTTTTTTTGAGTTCGTCCTTCAAGTAGTTTTCCATTTGAAGTTTTGAGCCAGAGGCAGTTTTTTCTATGCGAACAATGTGTGCATATGATTCTTTGTTTTCTTTTTTAAATTGACGTCTGGTCTCTGGGAATGATAGACAGTTTTGACATTTAAATTCTAAGAATTTTTCTTCTTTGTATTTGGGACATGTTTTTGCAGAAGCATGGTGGTCTCCGGTGTACAAGGCACATTCTTTTATGGTATTTCCGCAGGTAGCGGTGTTGTGGTTTTCTGCGCAGTTTCTACAAACTGTGTTGGTTTTATAATTTTTTGTTGAATGATTGAATTTATGATATTAAACATTAGCAAAAGAGCCAGACAAACTATTGTTAGAGTACAAAAAAATAAACAAATAGAGTAAAAAATTATCTTACCTTTTGCCACTTTTGGTAGGTTTTCGTAGCTCCTCCTGTTGAATTAAATGTAGTAGCTAAGTTTTCCCATAGCCTTTTGCGATCATGTTGAGTAAAGGATTGACTAAATTTGTTTTCGGCTAATGCAGGATGCTGCTCCAAATAGGATACGATAATTTCAAGTTGTTCTCTCGTAACACTTTTTGCTTTTTTCGCAGCTACAGACATTTCCATCACGATCCACGTACAGCGTCAAGACGATGGATTCTTGTTTGTTTTAAAACAACCGATGAAAACGATAAAACGATGATTGCAAAGCGTAGTGCTCATTGGCTACCGGCCCCATCTATATATCGAAACAACGTCATATATAGGGGCGGAGTTAAGGCTGAACTCCACATTGCCGTAAAACTGAAACGTAAAATATTCTGCTTTCAGTTTCAGTTTAGTTTACGCCCAGAAAGAAGAAGTTCAGAGAGCAGAAAACTTTTCGCGCTGAAAAAAAACTGCAGCGCCATCTACTCCCCTTCTATAACTTTTTAAGGATGGTGCACAATTGCTCTGAGAAAGTGTGGGTGCCCCTGGTATACCAATATCAAATTTGTAAAATTAGCGGTAGGTTTAGCTATCTCTTTCAGTTTGTTGAATTCTTAATTATTCAATTCACTCACTCACTCACTTGCAAAAATCGAATCCTTTAAAAGACCCATTTCATACAAAGAAGCTCGTTTATAGGATTTCATTTAACTTACAAAATTGTTTCTTGCTTTTTATATAGCTATTATATGTTTCTCATATCTTTTTCAGGTTTTTAGCTACTGGAGAAACCTACAGAAGCCTGAGTTATGCATTCAGAATAGGCAGGCAGACTGTACAAAAAATAACCCCAGAAACATGCATGGCAATCTGGAAGTGCTTTCGAAAGCAATGCATGCCATTTCCTGCAACTGCAGAAGAGAGGAAAAGTATTGCAGCAGATTTTGAATCAAAATGGCAACTTCCACACTACTGTGGAAGCATCGATGGAAAGCACATTTTAAGAGAGTGCCCCAGGAATTCTGGCAGTGTTAACTTTAACTACAAAGAAACTTTTAGTTCCGTGCTACTAGCATTGACAGATGCCAGTTATAAATTTATAATGATAGACTACGGCCACTATGGAAGTGAATCTGATGGTGGGATTTTCCGCAATTTGTAATCAAAAACAAATTGAATTTCTCATCACCAGATTTACTTCCTAGTTCCAAGTACATCATTCCCCTATTTTATCATTGGGAAGCATTTCCGCTGCGGAAAAATTTGTTAAGGCCATATCCCAGGAGATTAGCTCTTAGTAAACAGCAAAGAGTAGGGTCAGGTGGGGTAAAATGGTCATAAAAACCACGTTTTTCAACTTTCGTCCCCAATAAATATAAAAATTTGTTCAAAACCTTCAGATTTTTTGCTTGATATTTTACATTACGTTATTAAAGAACAGATTGCATCAAATTTTGAGTAGAAAAAAATTAAGTAAAACAACTTTATAACGCCTTCTTTCTGGGATGCATTTATGACCACTTTACCCCATGGGGTGGGGTAAAGTGAGTAGTGCATGGGGTAAAGTGGTCATAATTTAAAAAATGACCATATAAAAGTGCTCATAACCCTAATATTTCAAAATACTCAACAAAAGAGCATTTTAGGAAGGAAACAATTTTATTTCACCCAGTTGAATTTATTAATGCCCTCTATTACGGTCAAAAGTTGGACTTATCTTCGTAACGCCTCGTAAGGTACTTCAGTCTCTTCAGCTGCTGCATAGATAGTTTTAAAACAAAGTTATGTAGAAAAATATTGCAGGATATATAATGGCAGGTATTCTTAGGCTTAAATCAATAAATATTAGATGGTAACTCTGTCCTTTCATTCAATACATATAATAAAACCTAAATATGAAACTCAAAATTTTCCGTGAAAAAATTAAAAATAGCTTTTAATGAATGACTAAATTGCTTAAATTACACATTAAGAAAACATTGCTAATAAGATAGCTCTGAGAATCACGCTGAGAGGAAAATACATATTTTAGCCTAGCTATTTTTAATTTTCTCTCTCTTTCATGTATTGTTCTTTTTCGAAGTGCTGCCAGTTATAAACAGTTACAGCTTAATAATATTTATAAGTCTGTTTAGAATTATTGACAACTTGAAAATTATTTTATTAAAAGTGCTTTTAAAAAATTTTCAATGATAAACACATTATTGTAGGAAGGCCATCTCAAAACAATTCCGATTTCTCTTGCCTTTGAGCTCAGTTGCGTTTAATCCTGTTTACTGAAGAGTAAGTTTAAAAGTTATTTTTGAGAAAGAATACAGTGTTAGTGAAATAAATGTTTAACTAACTTCTGCCTTGTGGCTTAATTTTTGACAAAAGAAGTGCTGAGCCTTGTAGTCTTCAAAATTTATTTTTATGCCTAAATAGCCTGAATTTCCTAAAATAGTTTTTAAAAAATTTTAAATTGAAAATAAATATGGAAGCTGAGCACCCGTGAGTGCCTATGCAAGTTAAGTCCTGGTATACCTTATAAATCAACCTGAAGTAATTTTAGAACATTGATCCATGTTAAGCCTAATACTATGACCACTTAACCCCATCTTACTTAAAGAACTATAAAATAATATATAAACTAAATCTAGCTTCACGGTTAGTGCGGAAGTATTTTCAAGATCTGTGTAAAGCTTCCTGCATCGTCCATTTGCTGCAAATTTTTTAAAACAAAATGTCATAGAGAACTTAAAAGAGCTGTTTCAATTTCAAAGTGTTGTATAAAGAAACAAACTCACTGTTTTCTTCAAGTAAAGAGTAACCATTAAAATAATTTTGAATGTAAAATATAATTCCTAATTATTAAAAGCTAAAATTAAAAATTTGAGCCAATTGCTTTATTTATTTCAAAGCTATAGCTTTTTATGTGCCGTACGACCACTTTACCCCATTGACCACTTTACCCCACCTGACCCTATATAATTACAGAATCTGTAGAGGTCGCCGAGTGGTAGAGAATGCATTTGGAATCCTAGATGCTAGATTTCGTATCTTTAGACGACCTCTCAATTACGACGACAACAATGTGAAAGCCATGGTTCTCGCTTCTTGCATATTGCACAACTTACTGTTGGATAAATCCGAGGCTTATCGCCCAAGTTCTTAGAGCGAAGAACAAGAATTGCTGCAAACAGAATCATTACGATCTGTTAGACAGATGAGCAGCAATATGTATGAAAGGGAGGCCAAGGCACTAAGAGAAACCTATAAAAATTATTTATTTAATGAAGGTGCAGTACCTTGGCAAAACCAAAAAGTTTAATTATGCATTTAAAATTGTAATTTTAACAAGTAACAATAAAACCAATTTTTTTAATCCTGTATTTCTTTACACCTATTTCTCTACTATTTTTCACTTCAATAGTGTATTAGTAAAACACATATGTGTGTTACAAAAAAAAAAAAAAAAAGGTTGTAATGCTTTTCTAAGGTGTTGAAATACAGTCAACTCTCGATAACTCGAAATTGAAGGGAAGAAATAAGAACTTCCGAGTTATCAAAAATTCGAGTTATCAAAAATCTAACAAATTTCATACTTTCATTCTAAAAATAAAAATTTGAAAGCACAAAATATTAAAAGACACATACATACCAAGCTTAACCCAGTTTCTTCTTTATTTAAAATATTTTTCTAGTACAGTTTGTTTTTTATTAATTTTCTTCTCGTCATCAATGACCTTTTCTAAAAGGGAAAGCGCTTGATGTCATATCAGGCCGGGACTCGATGAATTCCCTCATGAGTTCCATTGCCTTCTCTGCCTCTCTGCACGTGATCTTCGTTGGCTGCTCAAGTTCTTCAAATTCGTCTTCTTCTTCAGAAAGCGGTCTGCATTCTTCAACAATTTCTTCCTGTGTCATCCTTCCACAAACTTCCACGTTGTCGTCGATTTCCGAAAAATCTTGGAAAGTTGTTCTTTGGTCTATCATTAACGCTTTTGATAAGATGTTCCATTCTTCGCATTCAGAAGTGCTGTTTCCGTTCTGATCTTCTTCATCAGGCTGGTCGTCTTCATCTTCAGGTGGTTGCACAAAACCTGCTTTTTTGAAGCAATTTGCTTTAGTCTTGCTCTCAACACAATTCCAGGCTTTATCGGCCATTCTTATTGCCTGAAGTACATTTACTGATGGGATGATTCCTTCTTCGATTTCTGTTATGCATTTTTTTACAACTTGATGTCGGTATTTAATTTTAAAATTTTGTATGATCCCTTGGTCTAGCGGTTGCAGTTTTGATGTTGTGTCGGCAGGCAGGAACTCCACTCTTACAGATTTCAAATTGGGTATGACGCTGCTTGGATGGGCTGTACAGTTGTCAATAAACAAAACAATTTTCCGTTTTTCGAGCATCATTTTGCGGTCTAAGTTCTTTACCCATTTTTCGAAAAGTTCGGCGGTCATCCAAGCTTTCCTATTAGCTTCATAGTCCATGGGGAAAGATTTAACCCCTTAAAAACACCTTGGCTTTTTCGATTTACCGATCATGACTGGCTGTGTTTGCCGCCACTACAAGTTTCGCCTTTCACAGCCATTGTTTTGTCAGTAAGGCACTTGAAGAAAAGCCCTGTTTCGTCAGCATTAAATACATTTCTAGCATCATATTCCTCTAAAATTGCAGGCAATGTCTTCATCCATTCTTTGCAAACTTCTTCACTAACACTGCCACTTTCGCCACGCACTTTGTAAAATGTGATGTTATTTCTTTTTTTAACGTTTTCAAACTAACCGCTGCTTGCTTTAAATTCAGTGAGCCCTAGTTGCTTTGCGAAATTTCCCGCTTTTTCTCTCAGAATACTCCCACTAAGTGGAATATTGTGGGCTCGGCAATCAGTTATCCATTTCATCAGACCTTCTCTACTTCAGGATATTCAGCACTTTTCATCCTTCTTCTGTTTTCTTGATTTTCAGAGAAGTTTTTCAGAATAGTCTCTTTGTTTTTCAAAATTGTTGACAATGTGCTTGCTGGAATTCCAAAGTCCTTCGCAATTGCAATCTTTTTCTTTCCTCCTTTATCAACGGTATCAATAATCCTTTTTTTTTTCTACAATTGAAAGGGTATTGCATTTTCGTTTAGTGGACATCATCAGCGAAAAATGAGCACTAGCAAACGATCAGATGTTGACTGGCAAAATGGCATTTAACTGAACAACGGAATCTAGACAGTGAAATTTTCTCAGAATGCATACTCGCCCACAATAATATCCAATAGGCTTCACATCCTTTGTTCATGCCCCTCCCTCCCCCTCCCTCCAACTCCGAAAGAGAAAACACCGGTGCCAGTAAGGCGGACTAGCAACTTCCAAACAAAAGAATGCGTCATAGGTGGAATTCCGATCTCAATTCCTATGACAAAAGAAAATAGCAATAGGTAGAGGTTTTTGAGAGAAAAAAATTATGTGAGTGTATGTTAAGAAATTCGAGTTCTCGAGAAAAAGGAATATTAAATTCGAGTTAAAGAGATAAAATTGCATTATAAAATTCTGAAGGTGAAGGGAAAATTTTTTTTTTCGAGACATCGAGAAATTTGAGCTATCGAAATTCGAGTTATCAAGAGTTGACTGTATCTCAATTTAACAATAAAACAATTGAATCTCTAAGTTCAATTTTGAGATTTATAATGCATTTAAATCATTGTAAAAACATTCAAAATAAAATACATAAAATAAATATTTATTCCATGAATTTTTATTCATCATACAAAGCAGCATTTTATTTTTGCTGCATCAGCACTTCAATCTCGTGCATTGCTACAGTACACTCCCTTTTTTTTTTCATTTCTTAGTCTACAGTCTAAGTATTCGCAAAATTTTGCAATTATGTCATCACTTTTTTTTTTTTTGAGAATTGAAATAATTTTCAATTGTTTTGGATGTGTTTCGTAAATCGTGCATCAATTCGTCTTTCTCTTCCTTCTCTCGCTTACGTTTAGTTGACCTGAAATGAAAAAACAAATTTTTACCTACAGAGTCTCAATTTTAGCTAATTTCTTTAAAATGAACACAATTCTAAAATTACGAATTAATAACTTAAGTTAGCTCAACCATGATTATATGTTCTTGACTTTTCAGATATCGCTCTCCTAACATTTGCACAACAAAGCAGTCTATCCCTACAAAGTCAGCTCTCCCCTCAGGGATCGACTAACAAGTTTTCCTGCCCTCTTGGAATGGTTCACTTACATGTATGCACATGTGCGTGTACTACAGTCAACCTGAAATTGGTCATTATTAAGAATAACTCCTTACTATGAAGAATTACCAGAGGTTATCAATTAAACTGATTATTTTATGTTACAATTTTTTAAAAAGGAATTTAAATGTGATTATGGAAAAATTTCCTGCCATTTAAGAAAATTCCTGCCCAGGGCATGGGCTCCGGGTGCCTAAGCTATAGTCGGGGCCTGTTTCCCCTTGTTAACAACCACAAAGTAAACGTTTCATATTGTCCATCATAGTGAACTGTTCTTACAAGTAGGCAATATTGATTTTAAGAAAAATATGTAATTTTATTATATAAATATAACAATGCATAACATTATAATTCACTAGCGTTTAGAAAAAACCACATGTCAGAAATTGGCATTTTTTTTTTTTTTTTAATGCCCATAAGTATCTATTCAATGATGTCCTCTTTTGAGAAAAACTATAAAAGTCACAAACCACTTTCGTTGAAAGCAGTTTGTGACTTATAAGGTGCGTCTCATAAATATAAAGACACAAATGTTTTTGAAATTACATTTCACTTAATCAGTATAAAAAAATTAATTTTATGCCTCATGTTAATAACAATGAAATGTATATGTTATAGGGTTTTTAATTTAAATAAATAAATTTTCACTCGATTGATAAAAAAAAGAACAATTTACACTCTTATAAATATAAAGACAAATCTGAAACTGCTTCATATGCAAATTTTTTTCGAATGGGCGTGTACAAAACTAATGCGCACGCGCGGAAACACACCTTAAATACCCGAAACGAGCAAAGGTATTTGATTTATTTCAGTTGCAAAAAGGCCGCGGAACGTTAAAATTTCTAGAGATGAGATTTGCAGAATACGTGCATTTAAAGCTAAAGGCTTGAAAGTTTCTGAAATATGTCAGAAAACTGGGAGAAGCAGAGCTGCAGTTTATAAAGTTTTATCAGAAACTTATACATTAAATTCGAAAAAGCGATCTGGCAGACCGAGAAAGACTACTGAAAGACTCGATCGCAAGATTATGCGATTTGTTTTGTCGCAAAAATTGTCACTCCGAGAAGTTTCTCAACGAGTTGATGGTGTGGTCTCAAAGGACACAGTACATCGTCGTATAAAAGAAAGCAAAAATATTGTGTATCGGCATATGCGCAGAATTCCTTTACTGAAAAAAGAACACAAGGAACAGAGGCTAGCCTGGGCGAAAGATCATATGCATTGGAAGGATGAGTGGATGCAAGTCATTTTTTCAGATGAAAAGAAATTTAACTTGGACGGTCCAGATGGCTGGAATTCTTACTGGCACGATTTAAGACGTGAACCTCGAACTCTCTTCAGTAGGCAGAAAGGGGGAGGTTCTTTGATGGTTTGGGGTGCCTTCTCTTTTAATGGAACTACAGATATTGCTTTTCTGGAAGGTAAACAGACATCTATAGACTATGTAGAAGTGCTCAATAGTCATTTGTTGCCAATTGCTGAAACTCTTGGTGGTTCGAATTATGTTTACCAACAAGATAATGCACCGATTCACACATCAAAACTCACGAAAAAATGGTTTGCTGATAACAATGTTAATGTCATGGTATGGCCCGCACGTAGCCCTGACTTAAATCCAGTTGAGAATCTCTGGGGCATTCTCGTTCGTAGTGTATATGCATCTGGAAGACAGTTTTCAAACGTCCTTGAGTTGAGAAAAGAAATCGAACGAAGCTGGTTCGATATAAAGCCAGATTGCTTACAGAGTTTAGTAAAGAGCATGCCAGGTAGAATATTTGCTGTCATTAATAAAAATGGATCTATTATTGGACGATAATTCAAAAGTATGTAAAATGTCTTTATATTTATGAGACAGCTAATTTGTTTCCATTTATCAGTTTTCGAGTTGAATTTATTTAATTTTAATTTAATTTAATATAAATGTTTTGTCGGTAGAGGCTTTTTGTTATATGCATAAAAATATTTTTGAATACTGAATTATTAAAATATTATTTCAGAAATAACTGTTTTTTATATTTGTGAGACGCACCTTATTGTTGACTTATGAGATTTTTCCCAAACACTAGTGAATTATGATAATACATTAGTTAGTAACATTAAAAATTACCATGTTTTTTCAATTTTAATAGCATTTAAACATTGTACTTTACAAATACACCTATGTCATGTCATATCCAATTTTCTGAGTGTGGAAACTTCAGATGAAAAAAAGATTAGTTTTCTACTGTTTTTCCTCAGAATTTTTAGAAATTAAGAAAACATATGAACAGCTACTACTACCTTCTAAAAATGTTTAACATTCATTACGCTATAGAAAGAAACAAGAACTTAAAAAAAAAAAAAAAATAAATAAAAATAGATAATTTAAAATTTATAAAACAAATAGGTATATATGTGTGTATGTATTTTAATAAATTTAATTGTTATTACTATCAGGTGCTAAGAATTTGTGCTATAATCATTTAGCAAATTAAACGCAATGAAAAGTTTAATTTATAAGTAACCCTTCAAATAATTTCTAGAAGCCTAAAAAGCATTTACATCAGTAGAATTATGTTTTAAACACATGATAAACATCTATTAAAAAGTATAATCAATAAATATTCAGTTAAAACTAACATATCTATAGTAGCAAGTTATCTGAAATTAAAATCTGCTAGTTATAAATAAGTTTTTCGAGTAAAAGTTCACTAAGATATAGAGTACTCGGAAAGGAACTATTATACAACAAAAGTAAATTAACTATATAGTAAAAAATACAAATCAAAATTTTACCCTGATGCTGCTAAAGTAAAACTGTTATTTATAACAGTTTCCGAATCGGAATCCGCAGCCGCTGATTCGTTCGGTTCTGGTGCTGAAGATGTGTCGAATAATACAGAGAGGTCATCACTTCCTTCACTAGAAGAAATTTAACAACATGAATGTCAAACAACAAACTAAGTTAAGGAGCTCATGAAACTGTCAGCTTTAAAAACTCAATTTAATATAGGTAAAAAAGAATCACCAAAAAGGTAGAGTACTTACATAGGACCAGTCTCTGTAAAAACTTGGCTGCTCTCTGACACATCATCAAGAAAACTGGATGTAGGCGCATAATCAATGTTAACAGAGCTAAAAATGTACAAAAAATATTCTTAACTTTTGTTTGTGTTTGTAAACTACACTTTGTTCCTGAAATTTGACATATACAGCTGTACTCCTCCTACCAAAACCCCTTTTAGACGATCAACTTTTATTTCGCCCCCCCCCCAGCAAAGCATCGAGCCAAAAAAAAGAAACACTTTTGCAAACAGTTCTCTACTACGGACACATGTTTTAGCCGTGCTGGCGCTCGACGTAGAGGAGTTTTAAATTACTATACAATAACTTACAATGAAAATTTAGTAGTCTAAAAAAGCCCACTTAGGTTATCAAGTAATCTTGAATACAAAATGGCCAAGTTAAAAAAGAATTGCATATATACACATTTGAACTTTATATAGCATCAGCGGTGTAGTCTGTTCGTGTACGCTTATGTATATGAACATCAAAACGTGGGGTATGCTTATTTTAAAATTCAAAACAAGAGGAAGGGTATGCTTGTGTTTAAATAAAAAGGCAGGGGGACACCATCCCCTGTGTCCCTCCTCTTCTACACCACTGTATAGCAATGTTTCTTAATAACATCTCATGCAGTGGTGTAGTCCTGAAAAAATATCAGTGGGGCGCTTATACATAAGATGATAAGCAATTGAAATCAAAAGTGGGGGGGGGGGGGCGGGGGGACGTTTGTGTTAAAATTTAAAAAGTTTGGGGGATGCTTGTATTAAAATAAAAAGGTAGGAGAACGCCGTCCCCCCTCAACTACACCACTGATCTTATACTCATAACACGTAACAAAAAAAAGGGTACTTTGATGACAGGCAGCTTTTGGCAAGACAGCTGTCGGCAATGTCTCGGCAAAAATCTTGCCACATGTGTAATTGATGTCTAACAGAAAAGCCCCCTGAAAAATTTCATTGAATAAAGAAAATGCAGAGCATAATAAGTTAATAAATATGAGGTGGTTATAGGTCCAACTAACCCGGAACACATTACAAATGCAGCCTATAGCCATCGGAGATGGCTGGTTCAATATATGGCTGGCAGTCTCGAAATATCATTACAAGTTACGCATTTTCAACAGAAATACTTTTTCAATGTCTGTCTTAGCAAAAGCAGTTGGTGCTCTATTATATATTGTGTCACATCTGCCTGATAAACATTTGAAAATGTAAACGTTATTTGGCACTAAGGTTTGAAAATCTGCAACTCAAAATGACACACTTGGTTACGATGACGGGAAAACCAGAGTTACAGATTAAATCAAACTGGGGGTAAACAATTTTCCGCTTAAGTAGTATGCTTCGGAGAAATGATGCTTTTCCAGAAAAAGAGAAAATCCCATGTCGGGCTTTTCGGAGGGTTTTTCTCAAAATGTCAGCTCTACTTTCCTTTATTGTATGTTTGTAAGTAAATAACTGCTTGTTTCTTACAAAAATTAAACATAAGATCAAACTAATCAAGCACTTAAAAAGTTCATGTACTTTACTAATTAACAAAAGGAATACTCTTCTTGCTTTCACATGGTTGATATAATAAATTTTTGCTAAACTGATGGCTGTACGAAAACAATTAAAAAAGTTCCGACTATTAAAACACATGCAATTTCATTACTCTAGTGAAATTTCTTTTCAAAAATTATGCATGGTACAATAAATCAGTATAAATATTTTATAATCATTCAGTAGAAAAGTTTATTGCAGGGTTCGAGATATTAATAAGTCTTCTTGCATTGCTGCATCAAAATATCTTTAGTATTGCTGCATCAAATATCTTAAAGTTTTACTCAAAATTAAGGAACTCACCCTGAAAATTCCTGCGAACAACAGCCCACAATAGAATCCATTAGTTTGAACAAATACCACTTGGGACGATATACTTCATTTGCTCCGGTCCCTGTCTCTTTTTTTTTCACGGATCATTTTTTTTTCTCGGGCATAACGATCCCTCTGCACCTTCCACTTTTTCTCTGCTTCTAATGCTACGCAGAAAAAGGTAATAAAAATCAACTTATTACGACAAAACAATTGTTGATATGATCACATGGATAGTGAAATGCAACATAAGATAAAAAATTTCAACTTACCGCTGATTTTGAATTTTACAGCAATGGCAGCCCATACAGCTCTTTTCATTCCTACATCTTTGTAGTGCCTTGATTTTTTTTGTCGAAGAGGAATTGATATTTCCGAACTTCTTCGATAAACATTTCGAGCTGAAATTTCATACCTTCTTCACCAACGGCCGCCATTGCTAAATGTTTACAATTGGCGGTGAATTTCTATTGGTTGTTGGAAAACTGAATACGCTGCCAGAAACGGAAAAAGTTCAACATTTTCTACTCTCGACTCTGTCGGTTTTCAGTCGAACGAAAACAGAAGATACCGGAAGTGGGGAAGTTTTTCTGTTTCAGTTTTCAGTTTCCGTCGATTTTACGGTAATGTGGAGTTCAGGTTTTAAGCGGATATCACACGACAGGAATTTTTAAGCAAACGTTACTTCCACCTCGTTCTATCGGCAACCTCAGGAGGAAATTTTCGATCCGAAGTTTCCTACAGGTTTGCATCAGGTTTCTCGGACGGTTGCTCATAACGGACTACCATTTTCTAATCTGTATCCTCGTGTTGGGCATTTGTTTAGTTTTTATACTTGATATTTCGTTCAAACAAGTAGGTTTCTGCATTCAGAGGTACCCCATGCAAGGTTACGGAAAGTCACTGTGACCGCCAAAAATTGTTCTTATTCCGCAAATTCTGACAGACCATGGTAAATCTGACCATTTGGTATAACAATAGTTTTTCATATTTGACTGACAACTATATAGTTGTCAATAGCAGTTGCAATTGCAAGGCATCAAATTTTATTTTATGTATATAATGATCACTTATTATCAATAGGATCATGTTTAATTAAGTTTGATCTTCGCGATTCGGTGAAATACGAAGTTTCAGTCGGGAAATTAAAAATCACCTTTCCGTCCCAAAAATATAAGTTCGAGGCGGCTCTGCCTGCTTAAATATTTCAGAAAATTGTGATCACAAATTGTTGTTACATTATAATGCAACACATTCACATGAAATCTGAAAAAAGTTTTGTTAAAACGTTGTACCATATTTTGCGAGTTTTACTATCAAATTATATGCTATGAGTTTATTCATCACAAGATGTTTACTTTTAATGGCATTGTATTAACGCAATGGCGTTCCTACCATAAGTGTCACTCGGGGGCGATAATTTTTGGTGTCCCCTCCAAAAAAAAAAAAAAAAGAAGAAGAAAAAGAAAGAAACGCTGTTGTGCTGTATAAACTTGTAGTTTATATTATTTTCAGAGGTGCATAAAAAAACTTTAGGAATTTCATTTTATTTATTTGGGATGACTTTCATTAAACTGCATTTATTTTCAGTTATGATACCTTAAAATTGTATAGTTCAAGTTCATGTATTTTTCTAAAACTCTATATCTCATTTTGGGCACCGGGGTGGCCCGGCCCCTCCACCGTCCCCCGTAGTGAACCTATTAATATGGAATATAATTTGGTAAAATATTATTATTTGGTATTATGTGTCTCCTCTAATATCAATCTAATTATTTTTTTCTCTTATTGGGACTCTAACTGTTCATTTAAAGTTGTATAAAACTGTTGTGGTACATAAGCAGGAGCGCCACAGACGGAAATTTTTGGGAGGTGTGCACAACTTACTGAACATGGAACTTAGAATTCTAACGAATCATAAAATAGGACTGCAGTTTAAATTTAATTAAAATAAAATAAGAAGAATTAGTTAAAAAATCATCAAAAATGGAAAATAACATATGATGCCTAGACTATTATTGCTGAACGCTTTATTGAATATTTGTCCATGATATATAAATGACGCATAAACACAAAAAAGAAAAAAACGGTAGTCATACTGTCTCTAAATTTATGACCTGAAACGCACTTGCATTTTGGTAGCGATTTCATCATAAGACAGTCTTTGCAATGTCCTGCACTAGTAAAGTAGCGACTTTACATCTTACAAATGTGTTTTCGGCATGATTTCGCAAATTTAAACCAAAAAAAATCTAATTTCGATATCTCACTCTCGTTTCAACATTTATCTTTCGATCTCCACTCTTCAAATCCTTCACCGCCATGTTTACTGGAAAGTTGATTTGACGTCATGAAATCCCAGTTCCATAATTGGTCCTTTCCTGATTTGCCTTAAATTAAACGTTCTAGAAGCAATTTTTTTCTTGCACAGATAACGAATTGCTTCTAATTCGAGCAACCGTGAGTTGATATAACACACGAGCATTTTGAGGAAACTATGGGGGAAATTAGTAGAAAAACCAGTTTCCGATAGAGTTGACGATTCCTATTACGGCTGCGTTTGCCTGTAATTCCTGTCGTGTGATAACCGCTTAACACAGTGAATCCGCGAGGGGAAACCGTTTCCGCCCAAGCGAACGGAGATAACGCTTTTTATACGAGCTCGGAAGGAAGAGCTGCGATCCGATAAAGTGAAGGGGACATGTCCTACAGATGCGAGATTAGGCCTCCAGATCTAGTTTTCATAGATAAAGTGCTATCTGTGTTACACTCCCTCAATACGGAAATTTCGAAATTTACAATTTTTTAAAACATTCAATTACAGTCTTAAAAGCATGAATACATTAAAAAATATATATATATAAATACACACCATTCAACATTTTACTAAACTATTTTTCTAACACTGAGAGATTTAAAATTTACCCAGTATTCGACACCCAAAGCTCTTTTTTTTTTTTCACGTCACCAATTATGTAAAAACAAAGCCAAAAAAACACATTATATATATATATATATTATTTAAAATTATCGAGGAATTTGTACATACCCTTACCAGTTTCGCCGGAGTTCAATGAACCAATTTTCTCATTAAAATAAGCATTTATTTATTAATAACAACCTTAAAAAATGATAAAATACAAGATAAGTTTCTTCTCAAAATATTCACATTAAAACCAGGCAAGGTAATTTAAAAACAAAGATAAAATTCACATCACACCCCCTTGCTTGTTGATGGTGAGTTCAACGCTACATCTTTCTTGCCATAAAATATTCAATCAGCAATCCATACTTTATCAAGTTAGTATTTGGATCATTTGTTCTTATTGTCTTCTTCAACTATGGACTAATTTCTTTCTGTTCCTTACGCTTAGAAAATGAATGTCGAAGATCCACACACTGATACCACAATATCATATATTTCAAACCTTACTATTCAAAACTCTAAACACCATCATGATTCAGGTCGGGTTGCAGACTTTTTCACGGCGCACGGCGCAAGGCTACTTCACGCCTACCTTTAAATTTTGCTCTTCAACCCAAAAAGACCGTAGCTGCATTGCGTTTTTACACAAACAGCAGAACAATTACTTCGACGTCATGGTCGAAGTAGTTGTTCCTACGCGTAATCTTCGTGTTACACACTTATACACAGCTTTCAGAGTTACCACATTATCGCCGTATACAGATTTCAACATTTCGTGAGCTTCTTAGGTACTCTTTTGCAACATAAAACAAAACTTAAAGCTAATGCGTTGTTCCAAATCCATGTTGCGACAGACACCATAAACTCGACCTCAATCTAATGGCTCTGGCAGCTGACTGATAAGTTCAAACGCGTTACAACTTGTTCGTGCCTATCTCAGCTGATCAGGCTACTGGACAATTACAGCATATGGATGGAACGTCAGCAGTTGCCTCTAGCTATGAAAATTCATTCTCCGTACATTTTTAATCACGAAAATTGAAAATGCAATATTCTTGAAATGACTCTTTGTTTGTAGTAAAGCAAACGTCGGCTGCAGCTGTAGGGCACAAAACACTTTAAGTATGAATTTCCCCCGTGGGATTAAAATCTTAGGTCGGTGCGCCACAGCCGTGACGTATCCTCGTCGTTATGTTGAAGTAGTTTCACAATGACTTTCTCATCTTCCTCTATCACAGCTATCATCAGTTGAAACTCGACACCTTTATATCAGAAGTCCTGGCTTTCGATTTCTCGTTCTTGAAGCATCTCATAGGAGACATTTTTTATTGTCCACTGTGGAATTAACTCTTCCGGCACAAGGGATGTATTGATCCGAAGGGTTTTACCCATGGCCTAAATACAAAAAAAAAAAAAAAAAAAAAGTATTTAACTCGCGAGAACGCGCGCTATTCAGACGAACACGAGAACGCGCAAGGAGGTGTCCTGCACCCCAACAGAGAATTTCTATAATTTACTTAAAAAAAATTCTTTTACATTCTAAATTTTTAACTTTTATATTCTATGCATAGTTATAAATTTTAACTGTGAAAAACAGTAGATTCATTTACAGATTTTTGTTAACCAAAATTTATTATTTTTTTAATGCAAATACTTAAATTTTTTGATGCATTCTGTACAAATGGCATGAAGTTTTTCTGTCCTTCTTACGATCACACAAATAACAACGTTTATATGAGATCTTTTTATTTTTTTCGAGTTGGATTCCAAGTTTGAGAAATTACTTCTCAAATTTTCTTTGTGTTTGATGCTTGACATGGCTTTTTGATCCATGTGGCTCTGGACAAGTTGAAATGCCAAATCTTTAACACATTACGAGCGGGCGACGTAGAACGCGTAACTATGTTGCGTAGCGGGCGAGTATACGATTTAAAAAATAAGTTGACATTTTTAATGAAACCTTTTTTCCCTTGTGTGACTTAAAAGTGGTGATTTTAAACGGATACAAATACCAGCCTCGCTTTTAAATGGCTACGCACGGAACGGGTACTACTACCTGGCCCCCGCTTATAGGTAATAATCCGCGAAACAGGTAAATAAATACCCATACCTGCTCATAATGTGTTAATAAAAAATCTTCTCTTTTTGTAAATCGTTGGAGGATCGTTGATTGAGAACAGTAAAACTCTCGAGTTAGTAGTAGCTACATTTAAAAGAGCAAAAAAATACTACATAGGCCATCTGTTTGAAATTCTTGCAGTCGAATAAGCAGCTGCAATTTCATCAACAACGTCAACCGCACTTTTTGTCTTATAAAATATAATGTGTGATTTGTTCGACTCTCCAGAGCTTTCACCTATAGCATCATCATTTTGCATGGTGGATAGAAGCGCAACACTTTTATTCTTCTTTGGGACGTAAGAAACAATAGTAGT
Organism: Octonoba sinensis; assembly: GCA_038502835.1. Lineage (NCBI taxonomy): Eukaryota > Metazoa > Arthropoda > Arachnida > Araneae > Uloboridae > Octonoba > Octonoba sinensis. Next base: position 80,606,733 of record CM076605.1, on the reverse strand, counting down.
GTCTTTCTGAAAACCAAATTTTGATGAATACGTTTTCCTATTTTTAACTTCGATGAATTCATGTGGAAGTTCGCGTTTATTTTTCCTTATTGTACCCCACGACGGTTACCTTCCATTTCAACTTCTTGGGAAAGTGGATACGACATGTACCAATTGTCGATGGTTAAGTTTCGCCCTGAATTTTACAAATTTTTTGACTTCTGTAGCTCTGTTCTCAACCTTGAAAGGACCATCTGGTTGATTTCCCGCATATGTTTCCATTTTATATGGGTGTAGAATGTTCTTGAATCCACAAGGGCGTGAATTTTAATGCCATATTTAGCTAGTTTTTTGGGTACATATTGTCGAAATGAACATCTTCCTGGAAAAGGTTGCAATTTTTCGTCTGTTGTTACATATTCTCCAAGATTATACACTGTTAAAACTGGATACTTAAAAATAAGAAAAATGTACTCATTTTTGAGTACTTCACATTCTTATTATAGCTCCGAGTACTTAATTCTTAAATTTGATAAATGCACCTTCTCTCTTTTTTTTTTTTTTTTTTGAGTACTCTCAGGGGCTCGAATATGAGTAGGGGAATGTTGAACAAAACTGGGTCCCAAAGTGTTTTTTTACTTTTCTAAGCAGTTAAGTGAATAAAATTGCTTAAATTTCTATGTGAATGATAAATTAGTTCTTTAGGTTACAGAAATAAATATTTTTCAATGTGAAAGAGCAATATTTTGGAGGGTAAATAATTTTTTTTTTGGAAGTATAAAAGTACCAGGTTTTTTCCAACCAAGTTGGATAAAACCGGGTATGTTTAGGAACACTTAAAAAATGTTGTCTTACTACTGAAATATTTATTTATAGCAATTAATTGGTACAATGGCCCTTCTATACTGAGAAGCATAGGTGGGTTCAAAAATAACGGTACATAAGTAAGTTTGAATTTAATATATTTAATTTATCGTGAATTCAGTTAATTGATCAGATTTATAAGAAGTTTTAAAAACATAAATCACAAATAAAATGTTGATCATGCTCCTATGCCTTGCTACAGGCTTCGTGTGCCCATCCTCTATAGTTGAGACACTGTATCCAACCTTCCAGAATTAAAAAGATGTCTTCTTTTTAATTAATTGTCAAAATATCTCTAACATATATTTAATATTTTGTGCATTAAAAGCTGGCGGACTGTATGTGTATTATTTTAACACGTCATATAAAATTAAGTATAAATTTTGGAAATATTTTGAGAAATAAAAAGACATCCTTTAAGAAGAGTGCACAGAAAAATGAAGTAAAAAATATTAATTTCCAGAGGAGATATTTTAAAAAATACGAATGCATCACACGCCCATATAGACTTAACATTTGTGAGCTGAATTCGGAAATTGACGAGCAGCCTTAATTTTTACGGGTGCAATTCGTATTCTAACAAGATCATAAATTTGTAAAAACATTAATTTTTTCATTCTACCCTACTTAAAAAAAGAAGAAAAAACTTTTGGAATAAACTGACAAACATGATTTAATTTTTAAAAAATAATTTTTATTTTAAATGTTAATAATTTTAATTTTATAGTTGTACTAAGTGGGATACTTAGTAGCTTATATTAATACGAAGTCACTCCTAAATGTAAAGTAATAAAGATTTAATTTTATACCATTTTACGATTTATGAGATGATTCTTGCGCTTTAAGATTTACATTTTAGAAAATTAAACTATTTATGTTTCACACAGTAAAAAAAAAAAAAAAAAAAAAAAGGGGGTCGTCCAAAACCGAGTACTACCAACACCCCCTGAAGAATAAAGCCGTCCAACTCCTTTTTGACGTCACGATCCGAAGGCCGAAGCCTTCACCGAAGAAGTTCGCCAAGCGCTTTTAGTGTTTACGCGCAGTCGAATTGATTTTTGTTTTTATTCGTTACTAAATAGCAGGGTTCGTGATTTTTTGGATTAAAATAGAATTTTTTTAAAACAGACCTTTAAAGCTTTGGATATTTATAACGCTACACTTATAAAAATAACATGACATGTTAAACATTATACAAAAACACATTTTAAGCTATTTCCACTGCAGATTTTTTAAACAGTGATAAAGATGAACAAATTTTCAATACGAATGAAATTTTAACCCCACCAGGAATAGTACTCCAAATATAAAAAAAAATGAACAAATTTAATCTGAATTCTTTTGTTGTTGAAAGCTGGGGAAAAAAAACTGTGTGCACTTTAATTGTTTTTCTATTTTATAAATGAAATTACAACTTGAAATATTTTTAATTTACGCATTTTGTTAAATCATATGTTCACTCCATTACTAAAAAACTGAAAGTTTTTGTTTTAATCAGATATCTTTATAGAAAATTTCTAAGGTGAAAAAACATAATTAATTCAAGAAATAAAATGCAAATTCTTTACAAAAATGTTTACTAACACATATATTGTTAAACAACAAACTTGTGCTACAGAAACAAAAGCTGTCATTTTCTTGTCAACCAAAATGATTATAGAAACATAGATATCATAAGTAAAAGCAAGTATTCTATTCTTTTGGATTAAAAAAAAAATAGTCATAATAATCAACTTTCAATTGTGCTACAGAAACAAAAACTTATTTTCTTGTTTAATCAAAATAATTATAGAAACATAGATATCATAACTAAAAACAAGTATTCTAATTTTTTGGATTTAAAAAAAATAGTAATAATAATAAACAGTAAGTAAATCTGCAATTGAAAAGGTTTTTTAAAAATATATATAAAGACTGATTTATAAGAAATCATAATAGCAATATCCCAATGTCACAATTAGAGAACCAGTATTGATTCTTTGGGGAGATGAGATGGAAAATAATTATTTTGAGCTACAAGAGATGCTCTTGTAGCTTGAAGGTAAAATAATAAAGAAAAGCTTAGAGTAATAAAGATAGCTTAAAATAATAAAAGTAGTATTTAGTCTGTGGTTGTTAAGCAAGATGAAATACTACATCTTTTCTGGTTTCTTCTTGATTACTAAATTTAATGGAAGTGATTCATTGTTCTTTTTTGAACTTGCACAGCTCTTAGTTGAATGTTTTTTTAAAGATCTTTTAATTCTGGTTGGTTAAGGGATTTTTTAAGTTATTTTTTTAAAATTCATCAGAAACACCTTCAGTTTCTTTCTGTTCAGGATTTGTTTTTTTGATAATTTCAGTATTGTTACTCTTTGATTCAACTAAGGTTTGAAGTTTTTTTTTACATGATGCTTCATGCAAATTGCTATTCAGATTTTTGCAATATTTCTTAAGAAAAATATTTATACACGATTGAATAAGATACTTTTGGACTAATATAGCCGAGTGTACCCTTTTACAATCTTCAAAGTCTAGACTTTTTTCTTCAGAATTTAAATAATATTCTATTAACATAAATGTAACGGCTCGGTGATTCGAACTTTTGGTGAATTCTGCCTCATACTCTTTTGACAACAATTTATTTATGATTATGTACGAGGTTGAAACATTTTCAACTATAGCTAACTTGGGATAGATACGCCCACCTCTATCTAAACTATGAATAAAGTTATAGGCTGAACCACTGTCCTTAAAATTTGTTAAGTTTGCTTCACAAAAATCACATTTCAACCTGTTAAGGCAAGAACGTATGCAATATTCAGCAACATAAACAATTACTTGTTCAATATCAATTATTGAAATAATGTCATCATCTTCGAGAAAAAAATTAAATTTTTGTAAAGGAAATACAATATGATCTTTTGGAAGTCTGAGATCTAAAGGCTCATTAATGTCCCCAGATTCAACAGGAATTTTGCCAAATATGCTTGAATTTAACTCCAAAGGCAGGATATTTGGAATTCTTAGTTCCTTTTCTACCTCTACTAAATACGTGAGAGAAATATGGTATTGGCCCCAGCAAGCTGACGATACTGGCCAAAATGATTCTCAAGCGCATCCGTCTGAAACTTGCCTGTTAAAATATAATCTAGCTGAAAACCTTCTTTACAATATCTAGAAATTTCTAATATTGCATGCGTTGATTGGTATAAAGCAGAGTGAGTTTCTTCACTTAAAATGCCATTATCAAAATTGCATTTTTTCCACATTTCTAGCCAATTAAGGAATATATTTAAAAATTGATACTTTTTATCTGTTCCAGAGAAAGACAGAGGTTCTTGAAAAACATTTCTTTTGTGAACACCCTTAAAAATTGTTTTGACATTCATTATTTGCCACCAGGTTACAATAATTGATAAAATTTGCAGTGTCCTCAAAATGAGGAAGTTCATATTTTGGACCTGCTTCCAGTAATCCCTCAGCTAAATGTGTATTAAACACCTGGTTTACTAGTTTCACATTTTGTCTTTCCAAATTAGAGGTGGCAATTGATTTTTGATTTAATGAATGGCAATGCTTGATGAATTGATTTTTTTCTATTTCATAATTTTTTTTTTCAAAGTGCCAAATGAAGCTGTTTTAATTTTTGAAGGGTTAGTTTCATTAATTGTATCAAAATATGGGTAAAAAGAACCTTTCCAACATTTTTTTGGTTTATAAATTTATTCCGGATACATTTAAATAAATGGACAGCATCCCTTATGTAAAATAATGGCCTAGAATGAATTTGCTGGATGAATATACACAAAAGTTGCTTTGGCGATTTGAAAACATAGACGTAGCACGTTTATTAATTGCATTATAGTCACTTGATATACAAATTAAAGTGAACCCCTATATTTCAAAATTACAAATCAATTTTTTTATAACAGAATGCAGAAACTCAGCATCAATTTTTTGTAAGGTAGCACAGAAACAACATCCTTATAGCTGGAAGTTAAACTTTGAATCATGAACACAATTGCAGTTGTTGCAACATTTTCTGAATTTTCTGCCGTGCCTATAATGGTACCACCTTTGAAATCTAAATATGGCTTTAAATGAATTTCATCCAACATTAAAACAATTTTTTTATCCTTATCTTTTAAATGAATTAATTTGTCCTTAATGTAATTCATGGTGTCGCCTTTTTTTGGATCAAGGTTAAAAGTTGAGCACAAAGATTTTAAAGTATTGGGATGTGGTAAAATTAAATATTTGCTGCTTCTTAAATACCTATAGGCATGAGGAGAAATAATGTACAAAAGTGTACTTAAAATTAAAAATTCAGATGAATATTTAAAGGAATATTTTTCTTTGCAAATCAAATTTAGTTGTTCAATGATACAATACGAAGTATTCTTTTTCGGTTCCTCAATTTTTTCCACAAGAGATGATAAAACATTTTTTACAGATTCTAAAATGTCTTTCACATTAGACAGTTGACTATAATCCACTTCATATAATAAATTTAAAATTGTTTCTATTTCATTAATATTACTACATTTAAATGGAAATTTGAACTTACCTAATTGTGACATTGGTACATTATCCAAATGTATTTCTATAAAACAGTCTATTTATCACTAGCGATTTTGTTATCTTTGGCACTGGTTGTTCGACTATTTCAGGAAACATAATACTTTCTGTTTTTGATAGCGTCCATGAAGCAGGAAAGAAAGCTCTTTCCATCTACTATTGTTAATAGTTCTCGAAGTGTTGAAAACTTATGGGCTTGATTATAAAGTTCTGCAGTTTTTAAGCTCTCTGCAATGACTTCAGCTAGTTGATTGTTTTCTCTTCTCTCTTTCCTCATGGCTGGATCACCTCTGAAAGAAACATCTTTTGACAGGTATTCTGGGCGGTTTGGAAACGTGGTTGGTATTGCGTCTTGTCGTAATCTAGGGCAAGCCAATTTAACCGAGATTTGATGTCCAGTCTTTCCGTCAAAGCCTTCTGAATGTCTACAATGTTCTTTTCATCAAAATGAATTTCACACACCTGAAAAAATTAAAATATTTGTTATACATTTGATCACAGTATTTAGCATTTAATTCAATAAACATCTTTCATTTTCTGGAATGATAGCTATGATAATAAAGAAAATAATTTATGATCTATGGGTAAAAATAGGTGTTTTACAGATTAGCGCTTAGTTTGATAGTTTTTGAAATATATTTAGGGTTCCTATTAGACAAATCAAAGTAACTTTCCTCGACTTTTACTCTTACATGCCAGAATTTGCCTGGAAAGGGGGACAAAACCCCGTGATAAAGTTTAGGTTTTACAACTGATCATTCATGTTCAAAATTCCAAAATTATCAGTAAAAAGGAAAAGAAAGAAAATATATATTTAACATTTTGTAATTTTTATACCAAGGTAGCTATTAACTTCACTAAAATCAAAGTTTGTAGGAATTAATAGCCATAATCCAAAAGGTATACTTACTTGAGAATATTTTGTTGGGGTAAAATTCTTGCGAGGAATTGCAGACAACCACTTCTTTACCATGGAGTCTTCCTTCGGAAACGAAACACAGGTATCTTGGGACCCGTCTTGTAGTTTCTCCTGCAGTTCGGGACGCAGCATTTATAAACCATTGTATCTAAATTTTGAGCAAATAACATAAAAATTAATAATGAAAAACACAAAATGCTAAACTTTTACATTACAGCTTATTGATTTAAACATAAATATATTACAACTAGTGATCCACGTAAGGATATTCCATAATTAACTTTGTGTATTCTAACTATTTGTTTTAAAATAAAAAAAAGCACCTCTTTTGTATAAAACAAAACTGATAAAGCTGAACATTTGAGAGCATTAGGGGGGAAATGACGCCTACTTTTAAATGAAGAATAGGAAAATGAGAAATTGTCATGATTATGTTAGTACTAATATGGGTAGAATATTTCCAACCTCAATTACATTTATGAGACTACTTATATCATTTGATATACAAAATACAACATTCTTGTGAATCGAGCGATCAACATCCATCATGGAAGGGTTCAAAGTAAAAGACGAACATAATAAATTTCGAGCCTGAATACTGAGCACTTTTGCAACAATTAGAAACAATTAGCTTTTGCAACAATTAGAAACAATTAGAAACAATTAGAAACAATTTCACAAGCAATTAGAAACTACAGAGTGAAATCGGTGGTGTAGAAATCAGAACTTTTCCACTCGAATTTTTCGAAACATCGGCTTTAACAAACAAATAAACAACACTGCCTTTCATTGAACTCCAAATAACATGGTTTTTGTTTGCAACTAGTTTCAAGCGTTTTCCGACTGATTGCAATACTAATCAAGCTCACACTGCTGGGTCCCGGTTATATCCAACTTTCCCCTATGTATCAAAACACATACTCGAGTACAACCCGACTCGAATATGAGTATGTATCAAAACACACTCATATTTTTGAGTACATACCCGACTCGAATATGAGTATGTATCAAAACACACACTCATATTTTTGAGTACATACCGGACTCGAATATGAGTGTATCAAAACACACATTCTCACAATTTTGAGTACATACCAGACTCAAATATTGGTATATAAACTTTAAAGTTTAAGTAAACTGAGTTTCAATTTTTTTCTGCATGAACTTTATGTACTTATTTTTTAATACATTTTTCTATCAATTATGATAATATTCAGTTTTAAACACTCATATTTGAATACATAGAGGAATGTACAATAAATACATTTTGCTCAAAATGTAAATTTCCTTGCTATATATGATCCTATTAAATATATTAATCAATCAATTATGATTACATTCTGTTTTAAATCTGAAATATTTAGGCTCTTAGTATTCATTATTTATACATAGAGTAATCTATAATGATTTTGCTTCAAATTTTAAATATTTCTGTTCTTCGGCATAAATACATCCAGCAATCTGCAATTGGCTTCATGAATGAATTCAACTTTTAAATGCACACAATTCATGCGCTCCCCCCCCCCCCCACTTTGAAAAACTATTTGTACTTTTTTTAATGAGTAGATAAAGGTAAAATTTATACACATTTTAATTTAATTTTTTTAATGCATAAACTCATCTTTGTAAGTAGTACATTAAGAATTAGGTTACATGTTATATGAAAATCAGGAGAGAGATGTACTGTTTTAAGCACAATTATGAATTAGATCTGGTTCCAACTGCAGAACAAATTTACTACACAATTATAGTCTGAAATCCCATGATACAAAACCCTTTGTCATTCATTCTAAATGACAGCTGGACAGTAGGAAAACACATTCCCACATCGTGCCTGTTGAACCCTTGAATAAACTAAGGGCGAAAAAAAGTGTACTTCCTGGTATAGACACATATTATGGGTCTTATAATGCTGCTGTAACTGGAAGTTAGCATATTTTCCTTAAATTCTTCAACTGTTTTACAGGGAAACTCTAAGAGAAACTTTGTGCCTATTTTTCAGTTACCATTTAAAATGAATAATATTGAGGTTTCGGAGGTTTTGCGTCTTAAGAATCCGTATTGTTATAACAAATAAAATTCAGAGATTTTACTTTTGTAATTGGCACAAATGCTCCCTACATTCATTTTACACATTTTATAGAAAATTGCAAACTGCAACTTCATTGTCAATCTCTGTGTGATGGATGATTTTTTTCACATTTGGGCAATAATATGGATAATTCAATAAAAGTCATTTTTCTTCTTTCTCTTCTTTCTGGAGTTGCATTTGAAAGCCAAATGTATTGTTCAGTGTTTAAATTATTTTTTTGTAAAGGTTCCTTTTTGTTAAGCTTTTTTTGGTTATGGACATTTTTTCTAGATTGAAATGCAGAAAGTACTGTCCTATTATTCCAATTTATATTTTATTATCCTGTCAAAAACACTTTATTTTAAAACAACTATTGTGCATACAAGCAACACATTCTTATTTAATTAGAAAGCAAGTATTTATTTTTCATTAACAGATTTAAGTATAACAAAATTGCACCATTTTTTTAACATTAACAAAGCAATTTTCTTATTGTCCATAAGTTCACTTGAAATCCTAAAATTTAAATTTATACATTTCAAATTTTATACAATTACTTTAAACTTTAATATCTTTATCAGTAAGATATAAATAAAATTTCGGCGCCATACAAAGTAATTAAATTACATTTTTCTTACTTTAACTACGAAAGTATTTTCTATATAATATTTACATACATATATACGCAGGGCTGGTAATATAAAAATACGTTTTTGGTATGATACTGTCTTATAAATCTATAAAATTGTCTCAAATAACTAATGGCGGTTCTTAACATTTTCAGACATTATAATTACAAAATAAGTATATTATATTCCAACAATAATTGCCAACATCACGTGGCACTTTATCTCCAATTAAAAGGAGCAAGTTTGTAATTAATGTCCACATCTGAGTAGCACTTTGGCCAGTGGGACATTGGATACACATATAAGCATTATTGAAATTAATCCATTTACTTTGGATTTAACAGGATTCTACTTTTAAGTTCCACAGTGCAAGATGGGATTTCACCATGATATTCACATTTATAAAATATTTCATTAAGAAATTGCCGGACATTTTTACAGTAGGGGGTAAACTCTATATTTAAAACATACATCAGTTTGGAGCAAATGTCAGTGGCCTTTAATAACGAATTTACTTCAATTAAATACTTTTCTATTATAACAAAACTTTGTGCAGGGCTAAACTTATCACTTATAAGCCAGGATAAATGGCTGCTTCCTGTCACCTCATAATTATCTGTCTTCATTCATAAACTTATCAATTCCTTCTAGTATCTGAAAATAAAAATAATGCATGCATACATCTATCTTGAGTATATTATTGCAGACTATTATTACTAGGGATGCATCGGATGTCCGGAAAATATCCGGTACCCGGCTGATTTTCAATATAAGAAATACCATCGGATATCCGAATCACAATCACCAGATATCCGGCTCTTTACAACATAAGTTCGATCAATAATATGCATAGGACAGGATGGCAAATTTTAGGGATAATTTATGAAATACGAGCTTTATTGCAAATGAATTCAAAAATAGTTGACTATTTTACTACAAAACGAAAATATTCACACTTTCTAAAATATGCCCGAATTTCATACTCAGTTGATAAAATATGCAAGGATTGCCGAAAAAATACTATTATTTCGTTATTAATAAACAAATTTCGTGGCTTATATTCAAAATATACGACTTTTCCTTAGTTACTAAAAACAGCAATTTTTTTTTTTTTTTTTTTTTTGCGGCTGATTAATAAAAGAAAATATTTTGAATATAGATAAATGAAAATAGATGGTTCTCAGTGATTAACTTTAGAAATGTGATCATTTTGGAAGTAACCGATAAATTCGAGCTGTTTCCTTGACCTTTCGGCATGAAGGGCCAGTTTTAAATTGATTGTAGTTTTCTGAAAAACCCATTTTAATCTAAATTAATTTTCTGAAGGTGTCGTTTTAATCTAAAGTAATTTTTGCGAACGGGTCGTTTTAATCTCAATTTTTGCAAAAAGGGCTCTTTTAAGCTAATTTTTGAGGAAGGGCTCTTTTAATAAATTTTAATTTTGTGAAGTTGCCGTTTTAATAGATTGTAATTTTGTGAAGGTGACACTAAATGGCTCTAAATTTGATCAGCATTGATCCCTGATATATATGCCTGAAAAATAAGAGATATGAATACTGAATACTTACAGGAAGAAACTGAATGAAATGATCTAGTGACTGTGCAGCAGTTGGACGTATCTTTGATCTTTTTGTCCCATTTTTCATTGAAATCACACCTTGGGGAAGGAGCAATGGGAGCAAGGAAAGAGCTCAGCAAATCTCTAAATAAAAATTAATTTATTTGTGAATATGCAAATAAGGAAAAAAAAATAATTAAAGTACTTTAAACACTTATATTTTTTTAAACTTAAGTGATTAACTTAGGTTGCAAAATTTTTGCATACTTAAATATTGTGTAGTAAAAAGCCACCAAGCTGGAATTGAATAATGGTGTGAGAAGAACTATGTAACCAAACACCATCAAACGTAAAAACTTTCAACAATTGCTTTGCTTCGAAACAATGTAACATAACCCTTTATCAGGTTTAAAAATATTCAGCAAAGACATACAATATATTTGTACAGGCTACATTAAGACATTTTCAATGTCATAATCTAGTTGTTAAAATGTCATATAGATACTAAAATCAAAACCAAAAAAAAAAAAAAAAATAGTGCGTGGAGTCTCTCCGCGCAGAAAAAGTGAAACTTCGTAATGTGGAAATGAAAACAGGAAGGGATAGAAGTTGATTTTTAGTGAAATAATCTTGTTTCTTTAAGACAAACTGTCTTAACATTGCTTACAATTCACAAGTGCTAGCATCTTTTAATTATCACTTTCGAGTGGAGAAATATCCAAATCTATAACATTTACAATGGGATTATGATAACTAAAGTAAGATACGAAATGTTTGAGTTCTATTTTTTCAATATTTCTTGCAAAAACTGCATCAATGGTAGTTCCCCCTTTGGTTGTTGGATCATTCCTACCATTTATCATTTCCTATCCAAATTTGTCTTTAAAGGAAGGTTAATAATGTTTCAGCTTCAGGTAACTAGAAATTCACATTAAAATCTCCTGCAAGGATCACAGGCCGCTAACAATAATCAATTTCTTCACCAGTAACGTCTGCCAGAGCTTGCGAACCTGCAGTGAATAGTTGGAAATAAAGATTTTGCAATAAATAATTTAATTTCCCTCATGTCTGCATTTGGTGAAATATAAATGGCAATTAGAATCAATTTCTTCGGATTATTTTCGCTGTGGTTGACTATGAACTCTACAGCACATATGTCTCCAATTCTTTTTGACGTTGAAATAGTCACATCAGGATTACCTGAGTAAGTAGCTTTTATATATAAATGTGGAGTAACAATATGACATCTATTTTTCTGATTGTAATAGATAGCAACCTCTGCATTCCGAATTTCGTTACGTTGAAATCTTACAGTGAAATCAAAATTTGGTATGAGAACAGGAGGTTCATTATCATCCATAAACGCTTCTGATAACATTAAAATGTTCGATTTTTCAAAAACTCTATCCGTCAAATCATTGGCGTGTGCACGAACACTTTGACAATTGAATGCTACGATTGATAAGTTTCTTTCCGAGTTGATAAATTCACATAGTTGTTCATCAAAAGTGGAAAGTGGATTTTGACGCAATTTCATCATCTCATTCCGTAAAGTGACACACGAGCAGTCGTTACTCCCGTTCCCATGGTAAAATTTCTTATGTTTGTTGACTGGGATAATATACAAGCCTTCAATTAAAACCGCTCTCGACATGGCAACGTAAACCAACTGTTGGGATTCATTCTCGCTCTGTCCCAGGAGCGTTGAACGTTTAACGCAACAGTGCTTTCATACCCCCTCCATGGCAGCTTTAAAGGTATAACGCAACCTTGTTGGAAATCGCATTAGAAGTATCACTTCAAAAAAGGAATGCAAAAGTTCACTTACTTTCAGTTGAAATACTTGAGCTATTCAAATCAAAAGTTGTTGTTTTTGCCACTTGTTCAGCGGATGATCTGCCACAATGCTTTGCTTGCAGAATAATAGTTTGCTTCTAGACCAAAGTCAGAACACAAACTGTCGCTTTTCTCTTCTCCATAAATTTCAGCAAACTCTAAATCAATCTGTAATAAAGTAAAAAATTAGATGAGCCAAACACACTACAAATTGTTAGTACATCTACTAAAGTACCTATAAGTTAAAAAAAAAATTAAGTTTTTATCACTTACCACTTGTGGAATAAGTAATTTAGGCCAAACTGCAAATATATTTCTCAGTGCCCTGTAAAATTTCAAATCGTTGACCTTGAAATGTTTCTGTCATAAGTGTTACCACCTTCTGTATGGGCTGATCATTTTCTTTCAGCCACTGTTTCTTCTGCTGAAATTCAACAGTGATATCTTCCACACTACAAGCAAGTATATGGAAATATATATTTTTTAATTTTCGTTTTTTTTCTACAAGCAGTTCAGATTTTTCAAGACTTGACAATTTTCGTTTTTGAATCGCTCAGCTATGAAGCCACTAGCTGCAGTTCCTTTAAATCCTGGGCAAAATCGCTGCTCTTGCAAAAACAAAAGTCACGACTTAAGAAATTTACCGATCTGATTAATCTTTCACAAATTTTATAATTAATGTAAATAATTTAATGTACTTTCTGTTTTTTTTTCTACAAATCTAAGATCAGCTTTTCTTATATCTTTTCAAAAGTGACTTACTTTTATCTGTATAAATGTCTAAATTTTGAAATGTGTTAATTTAGCATCATGCATTTTCTCCGAACTTTGTTTTGTACATATACGTGCTTATACATTTAATATTGTCAGTTTAACGTTATTCAAAATGTCAAAATTTTGAAAGATGCAAAAAGGTCGAAGAAATGTTCGCTCACCTCACAGTTAAATTTCAAAAATTAAGATATACCTTTTTGTAAACTTTATAATTTTTAATTCTTTCTCAAGGAAATATACTATATATATACTCATGCTTGTAACTAAATTTTTTTTTAAAATTTAGATTAAGATAATTTTAGAAAAAGATTTTATACTATCGGTTATAATAAAAATCTAAATTCATCTACAGTTATACTTATTTCCCTTATACAGACTTTGCGAAGCATGCTTTAAAAACAAATTTGCTGATTTTGACTGTATGTGCTGGTTACTAATCGTAAAAATGCTGTAAAGTTACTTAGGAGGCACCTGTATTAGTTACTAGAAAAATTTGTGGAATCGCAGTTTTCTAGAGAATTTCTAGTAATGCTACAGATTTTTTTTTTAGAGTGTAGGAGAAAAATGACTTTATGTCAAAAGAATGGCAAAAGTCAGGAGGTAGCAATTTGGATTAAGAACAGCTTAAACAGGAAAAAAAAAAAAGGTATTGTAACGGATGAATTCAAAGAAAGCTATTCAATTTATTTCACAAAATAATTATAATGATTGTCATTTTCAGATACAAATAAATCATTATTTTCTTCTCTGGATAATTAAACATTTTTTACAGAAAAATCTTAATGTTACGAATCAAAAGCTGAAGTCCATTTAAAGTAGTAAACAACAGAATACAAAATAAAGGCACTTTTTCCCGAATGTAAGCAAAAATTAATAATGTATAAGAACCTTGAATTTTATATTACCTAATGTATCTATGTACACAATCCACATCAATGTTTAGTATATTGAAGAATTTTAATTAGTATATTAGTAATTATAGATTTCATTCTTCTTAATCACAAGTTATTTTCTTTACACACTTTTTTTTTTCATTTTTGTCACATTGTTAATGTGACCAGATTAGATACGTAGCCAGAAGCAATAAAAATTTTTGTTTTGAATCCTTAATAATTTATAATAGAAGTATCTATATATATATAAATGAATCCCTATTTCCCTTGGTCACGCAATGACGCGTGAACGCCTGGACCGATTTCACTAACTCTTTTTTTGGTGTGTTTGTTATTGTCAGGAGGGTAGGGTAGTGTAGTCTGGTTGAATTACTCTTTTGTTATACATAACTTTGTACCATTTATCTTCCGTTTTATTTATGACTTTCCGCCTTTTAGCTGCTCTCCAAATTTTGGATGGGTTATGCACGTTGATAGATGACCCGTCTAAATTCAGTACGAGCTGTTTTATCGAGTCCATGTTCAGGAGTTTGACGTTCCTGTGATTCAAAGTGAACCCTCGGATCTTGCAGCAGGTCTCCCCACTCGTGCTATGAGCATAATTTTTGGGTCCGCCTGGAAATAAATAAATTTTAAAAAAAACAGGAATACGTCGAGAATATATAAAAAAATATTTTTTATTGTCAATTTTCAGAATTAAAAGAAAACTTACCAGATACAAAGGTAGTGATAATATCAATATCTAATTCATCGGGGAAATCCCCCAAGAAGTTGCCTAGAGGTGGATCGTTTAGACCGTGACTTGCGTAAATTATGCTGTCAGTGTCGTGATATAAAACGTCACTCCCTAGCTTGTCCATTTCATGGTGTAATTTCAATCGTGCCCTGGCTGTTGCAAAAGCAGCTACAAGTATTTTTGGGCTCGTATCTTGCTTCACAAACTCTGCTGTAGACGCTGTAGAAGTTTTCATTGCTTAGTTTTGTTGTTTAAACACTATCATAATGATATATTTAAAGCGAGGGAGAAAATACTAGTCTTACCTCCCCCAAAAGCTGTTTAGAGCCAGCTTGGCGACTTGTCTTCTCCTTGGATTTTTGCAGATGGCAGCATTGTTTAGTAATACACCTTCCTTGGTTTCATACCTCAGGATGTATTCTCTCTTTTCCTCATCCGTTTGATAATCACGCGGCCGTCCGCTATTCTCTTGCTTGATTTTCGAAAAGAGGTCAATATATGCCCTAAACAGTGCATTAGATGTTTTCGTGAAATGGTATACTTCATAGATCTGCAAAAAAAAAAGAAGTTTTATGATTTAGTTTTGAGAAAACAAGTGGAGGAAAAAAAAAATGGTAATATAAGAGTACATTAGGAGGGAAAAAATCTTACGTCGGTTATGAGGTATCTTTTTCTTTTTGCCAACTTCAGTTCTTCACTGACCCATGTAGCTGTTAACGCTCTATCCCTATCATCATGTGTGCATGGGGTTTGCTACGTGTTCTCTGCACACGTGCGACAAAGAGGAAACATGAGTTTGTCCTGGATTGGGCAAGGTAGCACCGGCAAATACAATCCCCGAGGAGGTACTACACGACACATGAAGATTCCAAAGTATTCGTCTAAGTCAGGGGTCTCCAAACTACGGCCCGAGGGCCACATCCGGCCCGCGGACAGATTTTGTCCGGCCCGCGGAGAGCTAGCATACTTGAAAGAAAACTCCTTCTAGAGAACATATTTATTTTTTATAGCAAATTAAATTAAGTTTACTGAAGTAATCTATTTTTATGTTGAATAATTATGTTGTAGGGTAATCAATATGGCCCTAAGGCTGGAAAGTTTGGAGACCCCTGGTCTAAGTCATAAAACTTTTCTTACTGATTATACTACTCCATTGATTAATGAACTTATGACGGAAATAGCAGCGGGAATGAAAAAACTTAAGAAACCGTCTCCATTTTGTGTAAGCAGTTGTCTCTTTTTGTACAGAGGGACTTTTCTGTCAGGAAGCTTTCTGAGACTTTGTGAATCTTTTTTCTCTAACCACCGCGTTATGTCACTTGTTCTAACTTTTTCACCTAATAGTCTGTTTAAGGTGTTCAAGCCAGTAAAATTTGCTAGTTGACCAGGGTCACTATATATTTGCTGCAGAGACATAAAAACCAGGAGACAAAAATTTTCTAAGAGAATTTTTTTTTTCTATCAGAAAAAGTTAAAACCAGATTAGAAATTTATATATTTTTTCTTAAACTGCAGAACCTATTTACACAAAATTGAAAAGTTATGAGTTGTTTTTATCAAACTAATAAACATGAAATTTTTATGAGCTTCAGCAGCTACTTATATATGACGCTGGAAAAAAAAAACAGACAAAGTTAAAAACATAAATTATTTACTGAAGTAAACAATTAAATTTACATAAAATATTTTTATCAAAATTATTTACGAAAAATTCTTCGACTTTCTTGAAGAAAAGTCCACAGTCCAACATGGCGAAAAATTCGCAGTTCAAAACCGTGAGACATCTCACATTCGACTGCACAAAGTCTGCGGCTGAACTCTGCTAGTCCACGTTGTACAGGGCCTGCTCGAAGTAGATGCCGTAACAGCTCCTCCGGTCGTCGAGAGGGCAGTCGTGAGAGGCCAGCCCCAGCACGCAATCCAGGCATTCCTTCTTTGCCGAAAGAGAAATTTGGTCGCCGAGGTGTCGGGTCAGCTGCTTAGTTTTGCAACTAGAAGAACGCCGAAGGGGCGTCCGCGTCCCAGCTGAGATCGTTCCTCGGGTTCTTCTAGAGCTCCTGCGTAACAAATGCGGCGAACGTGCTGCATAGGTCTTTCTTGACCGCTTCGAACACCCGTTCCCAGGTGTCACACAGACGGCGGATCTGCTGCGAACAGCACTCTGTCCCAGGCGAACTGAAGAGACAACCAGGGGAGAGATTCACCAGGGCGAGCTCCTTCCATTTTTTAAAGAGGGTCCATGGTACTAAACAAAAAAAGAAACCACCGTTTTTCCCCCCTCTCGAACGAGAAATTGGAGCCACCTGTAAGAGTTTAAATCTAAAAATGATCACTAAGAGTTTGGCCAAGAATTATATACTCGCCAATCGCTTTGTTTTCTCGTAATATTATTTATTATTGCATCCATTAACATGTATATTTTTTAAAGAGGGCCTCTGATGCTAAACAAAAAAAAGTAACCACCGTTTTTTTTCCGCTCTCGAACGATATTGGAGCCACCTTTAACAGTTTTAACCTAAAAAATGATCACTAAGAGTTTAGCCAAGAATTATATTCGCCAATCGCTTTGTTTTCTCGTATTTATATTTATTGTATCCATTTTTTTAAACAGGTATATTTTTTAAAGATGGTACCTGGTACTAAACAAAAAAAAAGTAACCACCTTTTTTTCCCCCTGAAGAACGATACCAGCGCCCGCTGTACCTACCCCTCCGATAAATCCGCTGTTTCCTAAACACTTATTTTATTAACATAAATCAAAAGGAACTAAAAAGCCCGCCAATTTTTTAAACCTAGCTAATTACGAAAATCATTGTTGCCATCACTTAAATAAACAACACAGAAAATATGGCCAAAAGGTGTTGCCAAAGCGAAAAAAAAATTCTCAGTCATCTTTTACACAAAAAAATGGACAGCGGTGTTGCCAACGCGAAAAAAGTTTCCGCCATCTTTTACAACAGTAGTTGACGGGAGCCTTACAGCGTGTCACCTGTAGGGCACCGTCTACTAAATTACAATATTTAAATATTTTGAAAGTTAAATGATAGGAACTTTCTCGAGGTAACACTCATGAGCTGCATGTCTGGACAAAAACTTTCTTTATATTTTAAAATATTTGATAAACATTTCAGTACAATCACTTTTGCATTTTTGTCTGTGGTGTTACACCCCCCAGTTGGAATTAAGATTTCGTTTATTTAATGTTTTTAGAATTTAATTTCCCAGAAAATTTTGATTAGGCCGAAATAGTGGTTGCACATAATAATGTTTTTAATCGCGAAGTGCCACAATAATTCCCCAGATCAACGACTACCTTGAATGCGTTTACAGATTGGCATGAAAAGAAAAAAATTCGACTTACCCCTTGTGGATGGCGTGTTGATCATGAAAAAAAAAACTTAACAAGTTTTAAACAAATAACAAGGAATTTTATTTCTGGAGGAACTGGCTGCATTTTACTCATATAAAATAAAAAAAAATATAGGTGATCACCTGCACAATTACGATATTAGATTAGGCTGTTAGACATCTGTTACGATGTGTGGTTTAATTATTAATATTAAATACCATGTACCATGTATAAAACATATTAAAACACATTGAATTAAGTATTTAAATCTAAAATATTTATTAATCAAAGTATATTGCGTTGTGTTATAAAAAAATGAATTAAATATATAATTATTCATATGCTGAAATAGAAGATCAGTTGTTATTGTGAATAAATCTATATTCACAATTAAAACAAATCAATTATTTATTCATAATAGTTACTTCATTAATTTCAGAAAAATTTCTTGATTATATTTAAATACCTTAACAATCAAAAATTTTACATCTTAGGCATTAATATAAAAAAAAAACTGAATTGGCTAACAAAAAAAATATAAAGTAATGATTGATCAATCATAAAAAATGTTATTGACCTGCGGATCCACGGCTTGAATTAGCACTCTTATCGATACCTTCGCTGATTGATGCATGAAATAAACTTGATCACCAGAAAGCGCGCCTTTGCTGTATAATGCTCTCCATTGGTGGTTCAACGGTCTTATATTATACTTCCATATTCGTTTCAAAATACATAATGTCCGTGATGCAGTCGTTTATTGGCATAGCATATTTCGTTATGAAGTGTCATCCTCAATTAATGAGTCCTTCAATGTAGATGAAGTCATTTACATATTTCAAGTTCAGCACATGGATCGTGAATCATATCATACAATTACTAGATATAAAACAAAAGACTTGTTTCTTTTGATCGGTCGATGAATGCATTCACTATGCTATCCTAAAAATTTACAGCACCTTGAGCACTTCAATCAATGCATTTTTTCAAGGATAATTTTCACTTCCAGTAGCATTTCAAAAGGCAGTTATATATGAGGCATCCCCAGTCAGAAGGAAACACAAAGGAAATCCTCTGCTGGGGAGCTAGCGAAAAAGCGTCACTCGTGTATGATATCAAGTTTCCAACTGACGGAAAAAAAAATGCACATGGCGAGGCACCGGAACAGGAAGCCCACGCCACAGGATATAGTGCATAGGTAAAAATGGTTATGATTTGAATTTATCTGGCCAAAAGATTTAGAAAAAAGTGTAAATAAAAATTGTAGGTGTTTTAAAGTATAGTTCATGCAAAAATTAATCGCGGAATTTAATGGAAATTATAATTCTAAATATCTGTGAAAGAAAATGGCATGCTGCGTAAACCTACATTAAAAGTGCGTGACAAGTTTCCGTCACGGAGTAACAGTCAAGCAACAGTTAAGCGTTTAAAAAAATAACTATTATTCGAGGCTTGAATAAAGTAAACCTTGAATAAATGAGAAATTATTATTTTGATAACTATATGTATCAAAAGAGAATTAATTGATCTTTTGTTACAACATCCAATTTTTTTTTAAAATTACATTTGAGCATCTTCAGACGGTGCAAAAAGCTATAAAAAAGTTCAAAAAAATACTGAGATGAAAAGAAAAAAAAAAGGCTGGCCTTCAGCCGATGATTGAGTTGGATGGCATGACGATCAGGTAGGCGTAATATTAGCAATGATGGCCTCATGGCCTCAAGGCCTTTTGGGAAAAAGTTGAAGAGAAAAATATGCGTGCATAAACTTTTACTTGAAGTATGACTTATAAACTTATGAATGAGGGCCTCCTGGCTCCGAGAAAAAAGATTGCAGTGGCGGGCATCGCCCCCATTTTACTGGTGCAGCTGCGTCCTCTCATGAATTTCGCCGGACTTTTGCTGGTAATAATTGTTGCCATAATTTGAAATATTTGCAGATTAATTTTTAAGGCATGACGTGTGGCTCACACGGAGTCAGGGGCAGGATCAAAGGCCCCATATCGGCGGTCCTCGGCCATTATTTCAAAGAAAAGGAAATCGATGCGCCGGCAACCTCTCGGTCCGGCAATCTCGGCGATAGTGAATCGCATCTCTCTCGCTTTCTCCTCACGCAATTTCTCCGATGGCAACGGCGCACGTCACGTGCGTCAATGAGAGCGCAGGAGGAATTTCGGCGGGAACCAATTGAAGCGTGACTCGTGAATCGTGAACCAAAACCACTTCCACAGCGTCGCCTGACGCATCAAAAACAACCTGATAAGATCTTCAAGACAGGATGCTCAAAGATGGACGACAATTTCGTTGAAAACAAGATGGCTATTTGGTAAAAAAATGGTAATTTGGAAAAAGGAATGAAAAAGATTTATATTAAAAAAAGTTTAGTATGGTAAAAGAATTTACGAATCGGTAATTAAAATAAGCAAAATTTTAATGTTAAGAGAATTTAGTGCCGAAAATACCGATTTCGTGAAAAATAAAATAATTTGGAATAATTTAATTGAAAGGAAGCATTACATAAAAAATTAAATGATAAAAAAGTTTAGAGAAATAAAAATAAATTAATTAATAATGAAAAAAAAAATAATTAAAATAGAAAAAAATGTGATGCAATATCACATTGTCAAGTTGTGGCATCTGCTCTTGAGCTCCCTCTATATATTCAGTGTACCCTCAGCCGTCGTTCAATAAACACGGGTCTCTAGCTCGGCGTGTTGTCATTGTTAGTCATCAATACGAGCGCTACATGGTGTCACAGAAGTGGTCAACCAAAACCCTTCCTGATGATTGGAAAACACGAAATATTTAATGGGTTGGATTGTTTAAAAGACTACCTATGATATTGACATTGATAAAAATGCTGACCTTGATTTTTCCCCACCTCGAAAGATTTCCTTTGCTTTGAAAGAGGAAGTTAAAAATGAAATAGATAATATGGTTAAATTAGGTGTTTTAGAGCCAGTAAATGAACCAAGTTGTGCGGTTAGCCCATTAGTTATTGTTAGGAAAAATTATAAAATTAGAGTGTGTGGATCCATCTAAGCTAAACAAGTTTGTTAAGAGACGACACTTCCCATTAAAAACCGTAGAAGAGATAGGTAAAATTAAAGGTGCTAAACATTTCGCTCTTTTAGATTGCAAACGTGGGTTTGGCAATAAATATTAACTGAAAGAACATTAAAATATTTAATTGTAAATACACCTTGGGGACGTTAGTCTTATAAAAGAATTCCTTTTGGTTTGGTATCTGCACCAGAGATTTTTCAACAGCAAATGTCAGAGCTTTTGAAAAACTTTGATGATGTAGAGTGCTCTATGGATGACATTCTCATTTTTGCAAATTCTAAAGCAGAATTAAATAAGCTGGTTGATAAAGTGATGAAAAGGCTTTTCTTGACAGGACTAAAACTTAATAAAGAAAAATGTGCGTTGTCTGCTGAGAAAGTTAAGTTTATAGGTCATATCTTAAATTAGAATGGGATATCTCCAGATCCTGAAAAGTAAGTGTAATTGACAAATTGAGAACACCGTCCAATATAACTGAACTTCGTAGGTTTTTGAGTTTAGCTACCTATTTGGGTACATTTATTCCGAATTTTTCGCATATTAATGAGCCTTTAAGAAAACTGTTAGAAAAAGAAATTGAATGGGAATGGTCAGAATCTCAGGAAAATGCATTTAAAAAGATCAAACAACTTGTGTTTTCTGCACCAGTGTTGGGTTATTATAAGGTAAATAAACCTGTAATAGTTACTGTAGATGCAAGTTCAACAGCTGTATGGAGAACTTTGTGCAGTACTCAGTCAAAATTTTAAACCGTTTGCATATGCAACTAGACCTTTGTGCAAAACAGAGAAAAATTTTCCCCAAACTGAAAAAGAGGCATTAGCTATGCGATTCGGATGTAATAAGTTTCACCAATACATCTATGGTAAAGAACTAATGATTGAAACAGATCACAAATCGTTAGAATCCATTGGTAAAAAATCAATTGTTTAAGCATCACCTCGATTTTTTATGACATACTGCAGTATAATCCTAAAATTGTCCATAAAACAGGAACCTGTTGCTGATGCATTGAGTCGTGATTGTGACAATACTGAACAAGACTGTGAAGAAGACACTTGCACTGTCCACGTAGTACGTTCACCAATGTCTGAAAATGCCTTAATGGACTTGAAGCAAGAAACAAAATGTGATCAAGAACTGGTACTACTGAAAAATGAAATCCAAGCAGGATGGCCAGATGAACGTGCGATGTACCACAAGACGCACAAAAGTACTTCACCTTTAGAGGTGAACTCTCAATACATGACGATCTGCTGTTCAAAGGAGAGCGAGTGATTGTTCCGGAGAAATTGAAAAAGAGACTCCTGGATCTGTTGCATCAAGGACATTTAGGAATTCAAAGTTCTCTTAGAAGAGCTCGAGAATCATTCTACTGGCATGGGATGACCGCTGCTATTGAAGAAATGATAAAAAAATATAGAAGGTGTCAATCGACACAACCTAGTTCCTTTTGAACCAGTCCTCCTGAAACCCATTCCAGGGTATCTTTGGCAAAGAGTATGTTCAGATTTATTTGAATTCGATAAAAAAATATATATTGTTATCGCAGATAGTTACTCTGGTTTTTATGATTTTCATAAATTAAAACGTGCCACTTCTCGGGACTGTATAAAAGTTCTAAAAAGATGGTTTTCAGTCCACGGAATTCCAGAAGTTTTTGAGTCTGATAATGGGTGTCTATTAGGGCTCGACCGATGGCACTTTTTGGCCGATGGGCCGATGCCGATTGTTGGCCGATTGTTCCGAGGTCGGCCGATGGCCGATGCCGATGGAAAAAAATCGCTTTTAACCATTATGCTTATCAAAAATGTCATATAAATCATTTATTTATTTTAATGTTTATAAAAACATAAATGCATTATTCAAGCACCATAAAACTGTTACTGTTTGGAGGAAGTTTACATAATAATTAAAACTAAAAGAATCACTCGAGGTTCTAGTAAAATAAACTATTAGGTGGTAAAAAAATAGCTATATCAGAGGAGTTTTAATTATTTTTTCTTATAATTTCAAAAGTAGTCAACTACTATTGGATCGGATCGGGTCTCCTTCCCTTTCCTCCAACATTTTCTTTTTGTAGCACCTGCAGTGCAAATGACAAGTGCAGCTGCCTTTATTTTCTTATTTTTATTTTCATGGGGAGGAATGTAGATGTTATAATACAGGCTAACATATAATGTGGGTTTGTATCTAACAAAATTGTCAACACCCCTCGGATTTTTTTCTTAATTTTTCTCCCGTTTTTGAAAGAAAAGCGGGAACGATTCTGTTTATTTTTTATTATAAAAATTATTTTAACTAAAAATAGCTCTTTTTATAAAATAAAAATAAAATATTAAAAAGTTTCGCTCGCAGCACGCAGTAACCCCCCCCCCCCCTGTTCATAACCAAGAAATACTGAATATTACTTCAAGAACAGACGTGAGATTTTTTTGTCATTACCAATGAATGAAGGGGCCGGCCGTCTTAAGAACCAATCTTATTAGCTTTTTTTCTTGTGAGTTGAAAATTACACTAAAATACCCGACATATTCTTTATATTTTTATGAGCACAATGTAAGGTCACCGAAATAAACCAATATTTTGTAACGTGAAAAATATATTGAGTACCAGCAGTTTTCTGTTGACAAATAATCTTCTGAAAAAACACGTGATCAATTATAAAAATTTAGATGTATTTAGAAAAATATATATATATATATATATGCGTTGTCAATTTTTGAAAATAAAGAAATTATAGCATTTTTATTAAGATATTATTCCACCCTGTCTCGCGAACTCGTTTTTTAAGAATTACGTTTTTAAAATTGCAAGTCGAACTTGAACCACATAAAATTTTGATTAATAAACATTTATACTGAAGAATTGATTCATATTTTTTATTAATATGTTTGTTCTATGTTGTAAAGTAATTATAAAAGAACAAGAAATATTCGAAACTGAAATCAGATACAACGAGATTGTTGTAAAATAGCAGAAAAACTGTCAACTATCGTAGCACGTGGCATCGAAGCAAAAAAAAAAAAAAAATATATATATATATATACTAGCTGATTCTCCGCAGAACATCTGCGGGCTATTAACCATTTTAAAAAACGCTTTAAAATTTAAAGGCTTAAGAAAAATTGCTAGACACACAAACTAAGGTGTTGCCATTCCAAAGAATCGGAAATTAAAAGTTGATTTATAAATGAAAATAATTTTTAACAAATACAAATAAATTTGTTAAAGTCCGTAAGTTACGACAGTAAAAACAAATATTATGTTATTTTTCTAAGCTAATCATTAAACAATTTTTTCAATATCTTTTTACCATAGTTTGTTTTTGCATCATGTCAGTATCGTATCGTACCGCAAAATTTAATCGTAACTGGTCCACGTTAACTGAAATATATATATGGATATATATACATGCTTAAAAATGGAAGTTCACACGGGGAAAAATTAAAATAACTATCGTATAAAAAATTAAGATGTATTTTGAAAAAAATATGCATTGATCAATCTTTGAAAATAAAGAAATGCTAGCATTTTCATTAAGCTATTATTAAATCCTGTCGCGCGAACTCGCATTTTGAGAATTCAATTTTCGAAAATTGCAAGTCGAACCTTGACACATAAAATTTCAATCAATAAACATTCATACTGGAAAATCGTTTCTTATTTTTGATCATTTGTTTTCTATGTTGTAAACTAAAAATAAAATAATGAGAATAACCGCACACTAAAAGCAGATGCAACGAGATTGCTGCACAATTGCAAAAAAAAAACTGTAACACGTGGCATGGAAGAAGGAGAAAAAAAAAACGGCTAAGAGAAAAAACTTTAAGCGGGTAAAATTATAATCGTACTTTCATTGAGTTGACTTTGTATTGTTTACAATTTCGGAATAATAAGAAACAGGACAAACGGAAAGCAGATGGTATAAGATTATTGCACAATGACATCTAATGCACTAAGTCATTACTGAGCGAAAAACGGACAAAATGAGGCAACTAACCTAGTGCGAATAACAAATAGCATTCATAAGACGCCTCTATTACTTTTACTTTAAGGGGGGAAATACGTGTAAAAGTCTCAAAAAATTTCAAAGCAAAATTCCAAGTCGTTTAAAAGTTATAAGCATTTGAGCGAGCGCCCCTTTTGGAGCAGTTGAGCAGGGAGTCCCTCATGAATGACCTGAAGGGTATTAGAGAGCTTTAGCAGATGTCCTTTTATTTTTTTTAACAATGGAGACCTTGGATAGAAATTTCTATAAATATTAGTATCTATAAGTACAAAATAATTGATTCATTACTGCCTTAAATTTACCTTCAATACCTCTCTTCTCTTCAAACGTGTTTTTCTCGAAACTACTTTTTCTAATTTGCGTATACTCTAGCTCGCAGAGTTTTTGATCAATCCTTATCAAATTTAGCACACATTTTCCTTATATATATGTGCTTTAGTTGAACTGGAATCATAAACATCTCTTTATTTTTACTTTTTTTATTGTAAGAAAAGAACAAAAAAAAAAAAAAAAAACGGTTAAAAATCGTATTTAATTTTCCTATTCTAAAAAAATATAGAAGTTTTCGGGGTTTATTTTTTGTGATGATTTTAGTTCAACTAGAAGAGACACTGATAAAAAAAGTTGATTTAAAAAAAATTGATTTCAGATAAAAATTGTGCCCTTCAGGATGTACGCAAACTGCCGACCCGGGTGGCGACTTACAGTGTGCAGCAGCCGATATCTCCCGGATTTTTCAAGAAAAATGTTTGAAAATTTCAGTAAATTTTCCTCAATATATCTATAAAATAACCTCAAAATCTCAGTAAAATATATGTATTCTTTATACGTTAAAAAAAATCATAAAAATTGCTCTTAATACGCCGTTTTACACGTATTTCCCCCTTTAACATATTCTATTTCGCAAGCATTCTGTTCAAAGAGAAATAATTTCAATAATGAAGGTTTTCCGGCAGCGATCGATTAAACTATTTTTCCGAATATTTTATCAAATACACTTTGTAGAATGACATTATTTTTTAACTGATGTTCTGCCTGTTATTGTCTGGAAATAGAAATTTAGCTATGGAGGAAAAAAGTAAGTTTAAGACAGAGAATGTTTTCTGGAAAGTTGTCCCTGCGAAAAACCATCGGCCTTGCATCGGCTTTTAGATGTTTTTTAAGGCCGATGGGCCGATGTTTTTATAAAGTTAACATCGGCTGCCGATGCCGATGGCCGATGGCAACTTTGTTGAACAATCGGCGCCGATGCATCGGTCGAGCCTTAGTGTCTATATACTTCAAAAAAATTCAGATCATTTCTAAAAAAATGGGACATTACAAGAGAAACATATAGCCCTTATCATGCTCAGTCCAATGGTTTAGCAGAGAGAGCAGTCCAGGCAGCCAAACCAGTTCTGGAAAGATGTCTGAGAGATAACAGCGATATTACTTTAGCCCTGTTAAACATAAGAAATACCCCAAGAGAAAATAATCTCTGGTCAATTCATCAACGTCTCCTGAGCCGAACAACCAGATCCCTGCTTCCTACTACTAAGCAAGCTCTGAGGCGTAAAGTTGTTGTAGAAAATGATGCTTCCTTACTGGAGACAGCAAGAATGAAGAAAACGGAATGTGCAAATCGATATACAAAAGATCCGTCGTATATCATCAATCCTGGTGATCGTGTCAGAGTGCAAACAGATCATAGGAAATGGGTAGGAGGAGAAGTTGAAAGCATGGCCAACCCTAGATCAGATATCATAAAAAGTGGAGATAAACGTTGGCGACGCAATACTATCCAAGTAGAGCCTACAGCGGCTAATCTTCCTGTCTCTCAAAGTGTGCAAACTCACTAAGCCAAATACTGAAGTGCGTTCATCGCCACCACCCTCCCTCAGATCCTCCGCAGATTCCAGTAGATGTACCTGTGCCTGACAATGACTGTAATCGAAAAACTGTCCAAACCAGGTCAGGCCGTATTATCCGCCCACCAGAAAAACTGAACTTATAAACTCTAGTTGTAATGCAATGTAATTTTATATAATAATTCCATATCAGCTGCTATGTTCTGCAATTCCATAATGTTCTTGTTCAAATGATTTTCAGAAAACAAATTGCTTAAGTATAAGTAATTTAATTCTGCTGTGTTGGGAACCCTGCACGGTAGTCAAAATATTACTTTTGCAGCCAGTATTTTGCAACTTTTTTCATGTATCTAAAAATTCAGCATCCCCCATTCGAGGCGCTACAGCCTGGTCCTGCCCCTGTCTGAAAATGACCTAGTTACGTCCCTGAGTACAAAAACAGTGTAAAGGTTTTTTTATTTTTCAATTATTCAAAAATCCAAGGTAATTAACAACAAGGATCCCTATTTATTAAATAACTGAACTTTCAACTGATTTGCCAGATTTACCGGCCTTGACTTGCATAGACATTATGAATTACATGGTTTATGCTAATAGTGCATTTAAATCTGAAGAATTAACAGCTTATAAAAGACTACAGCTACTTTTTTTCAGAATAGGGTTTAGCCATGTATCAAATAAAGCAGAGCATTTAAAAGTAGAAAAATAAATCCTAAAGAATAAAATACAAGGATCATTCTAAAAGTAACTGCATTGACCAAAACTTGGCCGATTGAGTGTATGCAGAAGGCATCGCAAAACTGGTAGAGCTATGTAAAATGTTTCAATCTTAAAGAAGGAAAAATTGAAATGATATTAAAGTATGTTGTAGGGGAGAAAGTTTATTTCATTATCTTTAATTTAACATGTCTAGGGAAAGAAACATTCCTTAGTTTTAGAATTAGAATGACCCTTGCATATAAAATAAATTGAATAAAAAAACATTCTATAAAAACAAAAAGCAATATAAACTTTAATTAATATTTACAAACAGTAAAAATGACAAGCAAGCAAAATATTTCTGAAAACTTATAAAAATAATATGGTTGGGTGGTTTTTTTAATTTCAACTTCCTGTCGGATCCATCAGGAAATTGTGCTGTGTGAAAACTTTACCAAGAAGCTCTGGCAATGCAACTTGCTTGTAAAAAAAATCTGCTTTTTTTTTGTCACATCATTCCAAAACTGAGTGTCAGGTTTGATTCTTTCTATGAATACATCTTCTGGGCTCTACAAAACAAAGTCACAGTACTCTCTTTCAGAAACAAAAATTTTTCATTGAACTTGGTAGTAATATACATGATCTTTTGAGAGAAAGCTTTTGCTCTCTTTCTTTATTAAGCATGGATGTTGCAGCAAAGAATTTTCATTTCTGAGGCAGTAAGGGCACTTGACTGCTATGCAACCAAGCCCACAACAATCGCATGACACTAATCCTTCCGGCAAAGCACCAAGATGTGGATTCTCGGGATTGATTAGAAAAGCACAAGAAGATAGCTAGATGGTGAGATGTACTTTTTTTTAAATCGACATATATTCCGGTTTGGCTATCTTCACATGGTTGCAACCCCAGGACGTAGCTTTGGAATAAAATTTGTTTTTTGACGGGTAGCATATTTTCTTTATTGTTGATATTGCTGGGGCATACAATTTTTTTGTGCCAACTGCATTTAGTGTGGATGCAGTTATGCGCCCAACCCTATATGCAAACCATTTTCTCCCTTTTAAGCTGGAGAATGCTCTCTTTCTTGATTTTTTTTCTGCATCAGCTGCCGTAACTGAAATTTCCATATCAGCTGCTATGTTCTGCAATTCCATAAGGTTCTTGTTCAAATGATTTTCAGAAAAAACAAATTTTTTTCCAATTAAGTTTAATAAAAGTAATTTAAATTCTGCTTGTTTTTTTGGGGAAAAACCCGGGGCCCCCCGGAAAGGTTTTCCCAAAAAAGGGGGAAAAAACTTTTTGCCCCTTTCTTTTTTTTGGCCGGGAGGGTTTAACCCCAAAAAAATTTTCGCAGGGTTTTTTTTCGCAATTTTTCCCTTGGTTTTTGACCGTTCATATTTTTCGATTTTTCTTTCCCCATGCCGATGAAACGATATTGGATTGCGACGGTCGCAGATCGCAGCGCTCGCATACGAGTGGCGAAGAGGTCCCACAAGCCTTCTCGCAACTCGCAAGTTGTAAACAAACAGCAATGGCGGATGTTTTCCTTCTTCGTGAGATAAGACGTCGTCGACATAATCGCGAATATAGAATTTCTTGGCGGTTGCAGGACATTAATGACCCATTTCAATTAGGCGAAAGGAGCTTCATTAATAAATTTCGCCTATGTAAAAGTGCTGCAGCCGACTTATGCGACAAGCTGAGACCAACAATGTCTGAAAGAAACGGATACGGGATTGAAATTCAAGTAAGTTTTCTTTTCAATTCATTTAGAAAATTAATTGTTATATTGATAAGTACCACTATTCATTATATAGATGTTTAGTTCAACATCTATGCTTTTGTATTTTTTTGATACGATTAAAAGCCTTTTACGGTATTCTTTTTAATAAGTTTCATCGATCAGAGTAGCGTTTTCTTGGAACATTTTTTACAATCAAAATCAAGAAATTAATTATTGGGAATGTAATACTAATGAACATAGTGTTCAGCTAGGTAACCTTTTAAGAAATAATTTTTTGTTGACAAATGCAAAACCTAATAAATTACATATAACTTATAATAGTGTTTTTTTTTTTTCAAAGCTGATTTAACTGAGTTGAAATTGATGCTTAGATTTCTGTTAATATTTGTTATTTATAATTAAAATAACATGAAATATTTATTGATTCCAAGCAGCTTAGTTCAGCTATGATACCCTCGATTAATTAGCAAGAGATTTATTAACTGTCCATGGCCAATTTGTAAAATGGATTCATATTTTGTACAGTGTGGCCCCCCTTCCCTAGCTCAATGAACTCTACCGGGTTTTCCCTGCTGAATATTGTCAGGATATCCAACTTGATATTTGGTGCCTATGTGTTTTTGAACAGCTCACCGCTTGTAAATAGGTAATAAGTTTGCAATTAGTGTCACTTGGGGTAATTGTAAGCGCTTTTTCAATGCTTTAACTTTTGAGCCTTCCCTACCTCTTCAATGAATTGAGAGATACAATCGTGAGCATCGCAGCCAATACTATAATTCTTATGAGTAAATGTGTACAAAATTTTTCCCTTTGACTATTTGTCAGTGAATGAACTCGTGTTTACATTTACCCCAGAGATTCACTTTCGAATGAGGTTGATGCGAATAGGAAACTGTTTCATACACAAACTGCTTGGAAGCTTAAGAGGTTCCGAAGCAATGGTTCTCAATTTGCAGCCAACGGGCCACATGAGGTCCGCCGAGTTATTTTTGATTCTGCCGAGATCATTTAATGAGAAATATCTTGCAAAAAAATCAAGTTATGCAGTAAATTTATGTAAAATGTGTCCCGCAGTGGGTGAGTCAGTTAAGCGCGGATACCATAGAACACCTAAAGTGAAGCACAACTGGCCGTGATCAATGCTTGGGAAGGTGACCCCCTATTACGACTGGTTAATTGGGGATCGAATACGCTAATGGGAGCTGTGCACATAAACCGTGTCCTCGGATCTCCACCAAGATAGAAATAATACCCGCTGGGGGACCAACCTAGGTGATGATCTCTCATCTGGTTCAAAATCATGAAGCCCTTCTGAGCCAAGTGTACTTCCCTTCTAGCGGAGCTCATTAATGTTCGGTAGGAGCCAAGGCCGTATCCAGAGGGGGGTTCCCCCCCCCTTTTTCCCAAAATTTTTTGCAATGTAGCATCAATTACTCCTTGAAACTTTCCTCGACATCTATATATCGAAGTCAGCCCCCCCCCCCCCGAAAAATAAACTTTCTGGCTATGGCCTTGGTAGGAGCTACCTTAATTCCTGGTCCCCCTGCAAAGGGTGCTTGGATTTTCAAGTGGCATTAGCAACAACGCCAACAGTTATGTCAAATAGACACAAAAGTAATTTACATCAAAATATAATATATATTGTCTTCCCAAAAGATTGGAAATAAGATAAATTTTAAGTTCCCAATCGCCCCAGAGTACAAAATATATGGGGTAATTGTGACAAATAAAAATGATTGAAACTGTTTACATCACTTTTGTATATGAGCTAGGTAGGAAAATGTAAGATCACTAAATTTTGTCACTAAATCACTATCTTTGTCTAAATCCTATCTTTGTCACTTTGATCACTAAAAACAACAACTTTTTTCACTGTGTCATTTTCAAACAATAGTGACACCTCCACAGTTTCGGAACTTACGAAACTCCTTCCATGTATTCCCTATGTTGCCAATTACTCACAAGCTGTTGAGTTTTCAAAACCACCACAAGTGTAGTTATAAAGCTTGTTTACATTTACCCCATGTTTACAATTATCCGGATTGACCCTACATATTTTCATTAGTTAATTCAATGTTCCCCACTTTGCAATTCATGATGAGATAAGTCATCCATTTAACAGGTAACTCTGGGACTGTCCAACCGTAGGTTGGTTAATAATAAAATTTTTAAGATGCTGGATAACTGATTGAATCAGTATCCGATGCATAGAAAAATATCCAAATTGGAATCCTCGGTACTGTATTTCAAAGCCAGAACCCCCCCCCCCCCCGACCTTACAACATAATACAGTTTCATAGTGGTGAAAAGCAAATTATTATTTTGTCTAGTCAAAACAAGCGATTGCTTACATAAATTATAATTATTATTTATTTACTTTTTTTCATGCATGTGCTCTAGAAATTAATTGAAATCTGATATTGAAGTTCAGATTGTTAGTTGATGTGATAAGGTTTTCCCATTCCAGAAAATTCAATATTTGTTTCTCTTTATTTAAAATGTCATTTTAATTAAATTTGTAGTAGGAAAAATTTGTAACAAATTATTTGTTCAGTCTCTATGTATTGTTTTTAGTGCTACAACTATATATATGGATTTTACTATTGCAAGTTCTTAATACACTGCGTGTTCTTGGCACCGGAACTTTTCAAAGTGTGATTGGAGATGGCTACATAGCCGAAATTCACCAATCCACCATTTCCAGACACATGGATAAAACAATTAATGCTGTGTTGGAATTAACAAGAGAATACATTCATTTCCCAAGCCCAAGTGAAATATCTTCGGCAAAGTCTCAGTTTTATATGGATTTGGGATTTCCCAATGCAGTTGGAGCGATAGACTGCACTCATATAAATATTGAACGCCCTGCTACTCAGGACTGGTTTATGTTCCTGGATAGGAAAACACATTTTTCCTTAAATATTCAGATGGTAAGTGATGCTTAAAATATCTCAAAAAAGAAAAAAAAAAATACTTTATAGAATTCATTTGGAACTTATTCAGTTAAAAAAAAAAAAAAGTAATAAATTGCAGCATAGTATGTGTCCATTTTGTGCAATGTCATTTAGCATTTTAATGTTGAACCGTTGTTCCTGCTTACTGGCAGGGTTTGTGACATACAAACTATAATAAAACAAATGCATGTTTCTAATTAAATTTTAACTCCACCAGGAATAATAGCACTCTAAGCATGGAGAAACTAAAACAAATTTAATTTAAATTCTTTTACTTCTGAAAACACAAATAAATCAAACAATTATGGCATGTTGGGTACACGTTTTCTGGTTTTTTTTTTTTTTGAATAAAATAGCTTGCATATTTTTTAATGCAAATTTTGATTCAATAGTGCTTATTTATAAAAAGTTTGCTTTTCTAATGCTTGGTTTCTTTATTAAAAGCTGATTTTAAAAGTAATTTTAAGACTACTTTTATTGTATTACAATATACTATTTCTTTTATATTTTCTGGGGAAAAAAAGACAGTAATTTTAAAATTAATTTATAAAAAGAGATTAAATTTTAGACTTCAAATGTGCAAAATACATGTCAGTTTGAAGATTAAATTTTTCAATTTTTTTTTTAAATTGTTGTATCCTTGTGTATTTTAGGTGTGTGATTCCAGGATGAACATTATGGATGTAGTAGCTCGCTGGCCTGGCAGCTGCCATGATTCATTCATCTGGCGGATGAGCAATCTAAGAGGGAATTTTTTGAGTGGTGCTTTCCCCCCTAAAACTTTCCTTCTTGGAGACAGCGGCTACCCTCTGGAGCCATGGTTGATGGTGCCGTATGCCACCACAGAGAGCCAAAGGAAAGAATTATTCAACGTGCGCCAAAAAAAGGCCAGGAACGTGATTGAGCGCACTTTTGGCCTCTTAAAAAGCCGATTTAGATGCCTGCATCAATCAGGAGGCATTTTGCTCTATACTCCCGAAAAAGTTTGCAAAATTGTTCTCGCTGCAGCTGTGTTACACAACATATGCTTGGAATACTCAGACTTGATAATAGAGGAGTATGAAAGCGATGAAGATGATTCGGATTCTGATTCTGATTCAGATGATTTGGATGTGAACTCCAACTTGCATCTTCAAGGACAGCAATTAAGAGACGAACTTGCACTTCACTTGGAAACAAATGTTTAAAATGTTACAATAAATAGTCGTTTTTTTTTGTGACATGTGTTACATTTACACAGCATTCTTCAAATTTAACGAGCTTTCTAACAAACTTGTTGGGTATTTTTTAGGTTTTTAAATTTGGCTAATAAAAGTACATGTGTTCTAAGTATGCAAAAAAAAAAAAAAAAAAAAAATTGAAGATATGTATGTTTTTGTTGTCAGTTAAAAAAATTCTGAAATTTCGTTACTTGGTTACCCTAAACGTAACGAAATTTCAGAATTTTTTTTAACAGACGGCAAAAATATATATTTATATATCTTCAAATTTTTTTTTGCATACTTAGAACACATGTACTGTTATTAGCCAAAATTTAAAAACCTAAAAAATACCCAACAAGTTTATTAGAAAGTTTGTTAAAGTTGACAAATGCTGTGTAAATGTAACACACGTAACAAGAGAATCACCCAAATGCATATTTCTTTGTAAGTTCTTTAAAATTCCTTTGTATTGTTTATTTACCTTTTAAGTTTTTTTGCTTTGATTTAATTTTGTTTGTTATGAAAAAATGTCATAAATCACAGGAAAGATATTTAGCATGGAAAAATCTTTTATTCGAAAGCAATTTGAATGCCTAGCGAATTCGCCAGAAGAGCTATCATTTTGTTCCGGTTCTCAATTACTTGCTGTTGTTGCTGCAGTTGCTGTTGTTGAATTTCAATCAGCTGCTCCATTCGTTTATCTATGGAACTTAAGTGTTCCTTAATCTCTCTTTGTGTTGCAACAACCTGTGTCTCCAGGTTATTACATGCCGCCTCCTTTTGCATTTCCTTCCGTTCCCGGAATCTTTTAACCCTTTGGGTAGATGAGTGTCCTATAAAAATAACAAAACATTTTTTTGTTAACAGGAAAGGAGGGATAATAGCTCCCCAGAAGATAAAATATTACTAAACATTATATGAGTAGCAATGTAAAATAATATAATGTTATAAATGCAAAATTTTTTTTAAAAACATTAACAAATAGAACAGACCTTAATAGTTTGAACCTTAATTTAAAAAATAAAGTTTGTTTGCAAAAGCTCCTGAAAATTTAAAAACTGCTTTCATTAGTTATTTCTCTGAAAATCTATTTGCACTTTAGTTGCATAACGAGTATTTAATGTCAAATAAAATTAATCAATTTTAAGTAAGAACGGATAAGGTGGGCTAACAAAAAGATTAAACCTTTGACATAGAACTTTTTAAATTTTTTATACCTGATTTGTTGTTATCCTAGTTCTTGTTTTTTTTTTTTCATACATATATATTTTAACAAACAGACCCCTCCTTTTTATGTTTGCAATTTTTAATTTTTTCCGCATAACTATGCCACTGCCCCATTTGGAGGGACAGGCTATGTGGGCATTCGGGAAATGCCAGAAGGGCTGGTCGAAGAAAATCTACCTATTTTATAATTTACAAAGTAAACTACGCTCTTTATGATGTTAATAAAACTGTGGCGAAACATTTGCCTAAAATGGGGGCGCAGAGAGAAGAATGAAGAAAAGACGAGATCCCCACAATCTCGCCGTAGGCAACAGGAACGGGCACTAAAAAAGATCTTTCTCCCCATTTTTCAGAGTATTTTATCTTTTGTACATAAATAAGGCAATGGCAGATCCAGCTTCTGATACTGAAAGAGGTGTTATTATCCCTTTTCAGAGACTCAAGTAGCGCAGAAAGAAAAATTTGCTCTTGAACTCTGTTTTAAGACTTCTTGGGGAAATACTTTACCCTCAGTTTTACTCTGTTTTGGCCCTTTCAAATATAAACATTGCACTAATTAACTTTTCTTTTAGAATGATCCTGTAGGCGGGAGGAGGGGGGGGAGGAATGAAAACAGAATGATAAGGGATGTATAGGATAAAAAAGTTTGGAAACGTATGGAATTTTGTTCCCAGTCTCTTGGCCCCACTACGAAGCAAAGCAAAAGCCTGGATGCACTATTGTATATATACCATTGGTGTAGTCCTGGAAAAAAAGGCGGGGGGACGTTTACATATACGAGCATCAAAAAGTGGGGGTACTCTTATGTTAAAATTTTTAACCGACTACACCACTGATATATACATATAAATATATGTAATTACCTTTGTTCTGCAGTAATCTTTTCCTCTTCCATGCTAAAGGAGTGCTGCTGTTCGCTGCTTTTGAGCCCAATGAATCTAAAAGAGTTGTGTATTTAAAGGCATGACATAAAATTATTTTGTAAGAAATCAATTCTTTGTTCATTAAAAACAAAACAGAGGAAGAGGAGTCAAGCTTATGAATTTTATGTTACATTCATATATATATTTACCTGTAGTCTGCAAAGACCCTATTTCTGTCGAAATTGGTATGGTCTCTGGAACTGGTGAACCTAGTACACCTGGAAGAGTTGTGCGTTTTTTAAATACATTTATTAAAATTATTTTAAAAAATTATAATCACTGCATCAGTTAAGTAAAAAGAAAATACTGAGGACGAAGAGTCGAGTTTATGAATTTTATCTGTTAAGAAAAGCTACAGGAGTTTGGTATTTAAATACATGCATTAAAATCAGGGGTGGACTGGGAAGAAAATTCGGCCCAGGCATATTTCAACCTTGGGGAGGGGGACACTACCAAGGAACAGAAAATGAACGCTAATCGGATACTATGTCCCCCCCCCCCCCCCCAAGGTATTCTTTGTGTATTGAGTGTGCTACATTCAGTATGTTAACATCAAGTAACAATTAGTTCTAGCAACCGGCCCACCAGGCATTTGCCTGAATGCCCACATAGCCAGTCGACCGTTGATTAAAATTATTTAAAACAAAAAAATCTGAAAAAACAAAAGATTAGTCTGTGCTTAAAAGCAAAATTCAAAGGAAAAAGAGTCGAGTTTATGATCTAAAAGAGTTGTGTATTTAAATGCATGTCATAAAATTATTTTGTAAGAAATCAATTCTTTGTTCATTAAAAACAAAACACTGAGGAAGAGGAGTCAAGCTTATGAATTTTATGTTACATTCATATATATTTACCTGTAGTCTGCAAAGGCCCTATTTCTCTCGAAATTGGTATGGTCTCTGGAACTGGTGAACCTAGTATACCTGGAAGAGTTGTGCGTTTTTTAAATACATTTATTAAAATTATTTAAAAAAATTATAATCACTGCATCAGTAAAGTAAAAAGAAAATACTGAGGACGAAGAGTCGAGTTTATGAATTTTATCTGTCAAGAAAAGCTATAAGAGTTTGGTATTTAAATACATGCATTAAAATCAGGGGTGGACTGGGAAGAAAATTCGGCCCAGGCATATTTCAACCTTGAGGAGGGGGACACTACCAAGGAACAGAAAATGAACGCTAATCGGATACTATGTACCCCCCCCCCCCCAAGGTACTCTTTGTGTATTGAGTGTGCTACATTCAGTATGTTTACATCAAGTAACAGTTAGTTCTAGCAACCGGCCCAACAGGCATTTGCCTGAATGCCACATAGCCAGTCCCTTTGATTAAAATTATTTAGAACAAAAAAATCTGAAAACACAAAAGATTAGTCTGTGCTTAAAAGCAAAATTCAAAGGAAAAAGAGTCGAGTTTATGAACTAAGAGTTGGGTATTTAAATACATGTCTTAAAATTGTTTAAAACAAAAAGAAGAAAATTCTGGTTGAGGTTCTATATTTTATTTTTGAAACCTAATGGCAGAACAGTCAACTCGTACCATTCCAAAATCAAAGGAAAAAGAGACAATTTGCTACTTGAATGTTAAAAGAAAGGTACTCCCATTCGACTACATCACTGGGCAGGGCCCCTCTGCTATATCACCCTGTCGCTGCTTATACCAAATTGAAACAAAAGAATTGGATGCCCTGTTTATATAGTTAGTCCATCATAAAACCAGCACTAAAGCAAACATATTAATAAAGTAATAAGCATTCTACCAAAAAAAAAATAATAATAATAATCAACATCATAATAGCACAAATACTGTAAAGATATAGCTGACATGTGTTTCAGAGAAACTCAAAGCCCCCTTTTTTAATGCAAAAAAAGGCACTGAGCTTTCGACACAAAACAGCAAAACAAAGAAAAGCCAGTAATTTCATGTCATATGTATTTCAAATCGTATGAAAATTACACAGGAATATGATGTAAGTGTAAGGTGTAACAGATTTATAAGTATTCTGAAGCTACATAAGCAAAGGTAGTTTGCCATTATAAATTAATTCATGAGTTTTTACTTTTTGATTTTCAGAAACAAAATCGAATATAATATTTAAAAAATAATAAATACCTCTTCCATCATCCAGCTTATGTTGCTCCGCTGTATCAACATGGGGCTCCGCAATTTGCGTGCTTGTTGATGCAAATGGAATCTAAACATTAAAAGAAAAAAAAAGCAAAATTCATACACGCTGAATTATTCACCCTTTTTTTTCCATAAAAGTGACTATTATAGGTACATATAATACATATATAAACATTTATGTTATATGTTTGACATTAACATTATGTTATAAACATGCATGCAATAATAATTATAAAAACATTTTACAAATTAATAAAATATTCAGTGATCAGTTAGAATGTTTTACAAGCGTTAATGTTTAAAATTACTTTTATATTGTTTCTTTATGAATGAAAACTGATATTTTTATGAGAAAGAATGCAATTAATGAAAAATATTTCACTTACTTGACTCGTGTCAAATTCTTCCCCAACAACACCGGTGATCATTCGTTCTCCGACTAGGGACAGAACCCTCTCTTCCTGCGGAGTCAGCATTACAGATTTCCGCGGCCACCACCGGTCCTAACTTGGCTTTCTTTGACCCGCATTGCTTTTTGTTTTATTCTGTATTTCAAATCAACCCATTTGTTTTTTACTTGGGGGCCGGATCTCATGACGCCCATGGCTTGGGCAGTAAACCTGACTTGCAATAGTCTCCCACTCTTTTTTGATCTTGAAGAGTGGGACACCACGGACCCAGCTCCCCCGAAATTAAATGTTGCTTGCTTTGTAAAGCGCTAATCAGCGCATCGATCTCCTCTATCGTGTAATTCGCTGAGCGATTCATTTTTCAATAATACCACAGAGCACAGATACCGAAAAGCACAGAACACAGAAAAGCACGCACGTGGTACTGTTTAGATGTTTCGATATTTACAATCTGGCGCTGGAGCTCTCCTTGCTCTGATTGGCTGAAATTCTTCGGTTATCGGTTAGCTGCTCCGAGTAGCTCGCTGCGTGTAGTGGTCTGACGTCATCGCTTGCTGTCATGGTGATTCGTTTCATCGGCATTGAAACATGGGGTTGAAATCGCTCGCCATCGAAAAGCGGCCAGAATTTGCGATTTGCAATGGACCGTTTCGTCAGCATGAGGGCATAAATTCCACGTAGTGGCCTGTTCCCCTTCTTGAAAGCATTGTTGATTGTGTGGAGTCCACAGCTACCCAAGTTTAACAATTTTTTATCAAACTCTTTTCAATGTTGCAGGAAGAACTGAACAAACACTTTCCAGTTTACTGCTGGCTCATCGATAGACAGTTGAATTAACCTCCCCAAATCCAGTTTTATTGCGGTTTCATGTAATGCTTGAAGAATATCTGCAGCTGTACTATGACCAAGGAACAAAGAAGTCAAGTACCTAGTACTAACTTGCTCTCACTGACTATCCCAAAAGCGAATGTGAACGTCCATCTGCTTAATTTGTAAGCTTCTATTTAGAGATTCATGGAAAAAAATTATAAAATTTTCAACACCAGACAGACAGTCATAAAATAAATTGTTGAAATATGGAGCTAATCCAAAGGTCACTATATATAAACATTCCGTTAAACAGTTAAACTGTTTTGCATCCTTACTATCAAGAAACATTGTGGCAAATAAACTACAGTGATCCCTCGTTTTTCGTGGTTAATGGGGACCAGAACCTTCCGCGAAAACTGAAAAACCGCGAAGTAGGATTTGCCCCTAAGAATTTTCGTGCATACGGTACACGAATGTTTTAAATATGTAAACAGTATTTATACTTCATACATTTAAGACAAAAATTACAACAGTATACGTAATTACTTAAACGTGTCGGTTCTAATTAATAAGGTTAATTACAAAACGTTATAGTACAGTAATAAACATTAATCAACATTGATTTCTGAGAAAGGAGAAGAGTCTTTTGTTGGTGGGAGCTTTTGAGAGCCCGTGGTATGTACTCTGGGTCAACTCATCTCTTTGTTTGACATGCAGAGATCCTTCTCTCTCGCGCATCAACACAAAACAACGCTTCTTTCCGCAATGTGGCTGCTGTCATGGTTGTATTTTTTCATTTTTATTTTTTGATGAATATTTTGGAAAACCCCGCGAAGCACTGAAGCCGCGAAACATGAAGCGCGAAGTGGTGAGGGAACACTGGAATGGTATACGTATTCACGTTTGATCTACTAGCTCTTTCAGTAGAGAACAAATCCTCTTGATTGCGTTTTTTGGAACTATTAAATCTTTGGGAACATAGTTTGTGAGAAACATCTGCAGATGTGCGGTCATTTGTCCTTTGCTCGAAAACAGCAACAAATGTTTTTCACCTTAAAAAAAACAGAAGGTGTTACTTAAATTGTGACTGGGAACATGACATTATCAGTATATGAAAAATATCTACATACAATAGAGTTGGCACAAAAAACCCCAGATTTTTGTACAAAAACCCAGCCTACCCAAGATTTTATATGAAAGATGGGTATAACATCAGCTGTCATAATTTGTTTTGGCTTTTAGAGTCATGCTATGGAAAGTCATTAGGTGAAAAAAAAGGGGGGGGGGGATATTAGTAATATTAGGCACAAAATTAATCTAAAACAACAATGCATTTTATCATTTAATATTTATTTTAATAGTAAAAATGGAAAATGAAAAAAAAAAAAAAAATTATAATCAAAAGTATTTAAAGATTTTCAGTTTTAACAAATTAAAATTTTGGCTTAAAATGAAATAGTAACCAGCAGTGCCAAACATTGTCCTAGGATACAGAAGTTATGCTCAAAATTTTTGCTTTTGAGTAAGCAATTTAATTCTACGAAATTTTTTTTTTTAATAATTAGCATTTCCTTCAAATATAAGTTTTTGTACAGACAAATAAATAAAAATGTTCATACAATGTTTACGTATAGCTATTTTATTCACCAAAATTTTGAAGTTGGGGGGGGGGGGGGGGAGTCAAAAATTTGCGAAGTATACTTGATTAGCATCTTATGCTTTGTACATGTGTGAAATAATAATGTTACGACTTTTGGGGTAGCGATGTTGTTTCTCGCCAAGCTTGGCGACATCTGGATTGCGTAATAGACACTTCTAGTCTTTAAGGCTGTTGTCCGTAGCGGTTTGGCGGCAAGGAAAGTGTACTGACATGGGTGATTTTCAAAAAGATTGACGGTTTGATGTCCGCAGTATAAAATCTGAATTTCATGTCGATAAAACTATTATTATGTCCTTATAAAAACCAGTAGGGAAGCATCATTTCATAGTTAATTAAATGCATTCATTACATTTTTTCCAAGTTGTGAAATAGTAGGCTTTTTCTGTTACTTTAGTTGGAAAGTAATGGAAAATTGCGTGTCCGCAGCAAAAAATTTACAGAACCGGAGTCTTTTTTTTATCATTCCAAGTAATTTTTTTATTAAATATGATATAAACATGAAGTAATATGTGTTTACTTAACAAAAATGCAAGTGATTTTAGTGAAATGTTTATCTAATATTTTAAAATTCAAAGAAAGTTTTTGTCTGGACATGCAGCTCATGAGTGTTACCTCGAGAAAGTTCCTATCATTCAACTTTCAAAATACTGTAATTATTTTCTGGGGTAGGGAAGCCCAGTATGTTTCTTTTAACCTCGTACCATCTAGAATGGGTTAGTTTTATTCCTTTAATGTTTTATTGTGGAACATATAATTCAACATGATGCGTATTTTTATTACTTCTCAGGAGTGTTAACCATTTATTTCCCAATATTTTTACAGCAAAAAAAAATAAGCAATTCAGCAATAGTGTATTTCTTGTAGAGGAATCAATCGGTGCAATTAAATTTTTAGGAACACAGTCAGAATTTTTTTTAGTGAAGAATTTCTTAATAAATCTCATGAGTGTTACTTGTTAAGAGAAGGAAGTAACAATCATGATTGAAAACAACTAAATAATAAATAAATCTGCAGATATAGATATTCGTTGGGCTTTAACTCAAACTATTTGTTTTGTATTCAAAATTATATTGTATTTCTTTTATATATATATATATTTTAAGAGACACCTTGACACAAAATTTTTACGTTCTCAGATATGATTTTTGTGTGGGCTTTTTTAAAGATACGTTTTATTCTTAAGGGGCAAATAAAGAAAAACTCCCGTAGTTGTAACCCCCCTCCCCCCCCCCCCCCAAAAAAAAGAAAGAAAGAAACGAGTAAAAAAAAAAAAAACATTTGTTCTGGTATTCCAGTTGCTACTTTATGTAAACAAGAAAGTGATGTGTTGCAAACTATTATCTTCACTTAACTTAAATTAAAGATATGGTTTGCAAAATTAGAATTATTTATTTCCATATTTTTATTGCCTACTTTGAAACTGAAATTAATTTTTTATAAGTTATGTCTAAAAACATCTATTTCTGGATCAGAATCATGAGAGTAGTGATGTTTTATTACATTTTTAATGAAACATAGCAATTAATGGGGTCAAATAATTTCAATTTTGGTCTCTCATTTAATAATAAATTTTTTTTTTATTTTTGGTGCCTTATAGCAAGAGGATTGCTTGTTTGTCTCATGAGTGTTACCATCTCTCATGAGTGTTACTGTAGCTAAAAATTAGAATTTTATTAATGTATTTGTTAGTTAATAATTAAAAAATGGTTTTCTAGTTAAGTTTTTTATCCAGTTATTTCTTATACCTGCAGTGAAAACATTTAATTTTTAATAAAATACATTTTTATTGAAAGTTATATGCTTCATTTAAGAAACAAAGTAACACTCATGAGATAAAGTGCAATTAAAATAGTTTAAAAATTTTAAATATGTCAATTTTAATACTATTTTTACTTATTACAAAGTATTTAAGATTACTTAAACAAGATTTTTTAGATTAATTATTGATAAGGATTATTTTACAGAAAGTTTAATAACGGTAACACTCATGAGAAAAACAATCACTTGTCAAGACACTTTTTGAAATATCTAAAATATAAATAAATTAACTCGAAAAAAACTACCTGCTCAGAATGCAGTAAATTATAAGGTATTCGTATAAGGTATACGTAGGCAAGTTTTTATGTTTGATGCAACAAAAATTTTCAGATTGTGTCAAACCCAAACCATCAACAAATTTGAAAATCACCCACAAAAAAATCAAAATCAACTGCAAGTATCATTCCAATTTTTGTTGCATATGACGTGTTTTTCTATTATGTATTGATTGCTAGAATATTTTAGAAAAATTTTGCGTTTTCTTGTATTTATATCGATTTTAAATGAAAATCGAGCTTGGTGACAGTTTTCAGAATGGCAACTATACATGACGAAAACTAACGAACTTTGCCTCCTACAGCAAAATGCTGAGATCGTATAGTAAAAAAAAAACATACTATATAATTCAGAAGACTGTGAGCGTCTCCGTGATATTTTTTAATTTCCATTTCAAGCGCTTTTTATATTTTAAAATGTTTTTTTTTAGAAACTTGCTGAAGTTGTGCAGTGCGTAGTTCCAACCCTGAAATTCAGATGGCAGTGCAGTAGAAAAATAGATACTTTCCT
The DNA here is from genome assembly GCA_038502835.1 of Octonoba sinensis. Taxonomy (NCBI): domain Eukaryota; kingdom Metazoa; phylum Arthropoda; class Arachnida; order Araneae; family Uloboridae; genus Octonoba; species Octonoba sinensis. Next base: position 80,563,276 of record CM076605.1, on the reverse strand, counting down.
TTACTTCTGCTAATGAGTGCTAAATTACATATCAATCACACGGCCCCCGAGGAAGTAAAGCAATCAACAACCCATCCCCGTCTTTTAGGGCTCCTCCGCACTTACAGACCAGACCAAGACCCGACCAGTGTCCCCCACCTCATTAGGCTTTGATTGATGGGCTATTAAGAGAAACTCCAATGTGAAGAGGAGGTATTTTGCAAAGGGACGACTTTTGCGGTAGACATGAAAGGCGAGCAAGTTGGTTGCTGGCCATGGTTTATTTAAATGCCATGAATTTTTCAAATGCATACATTTGTCACAGTATTTTCTGTTTTTTTTTTTTTTTTTTTGCCTTATTAAACTGTTCACCAACCTATTTCAAAAAAAAAGAGGGTTGTATGGGGGGGGGGGGGGCGAAAAAGTAATTGTTAAAAATAAATAATTGCACATTAAATGTGTACTGTAGTGTAATAAAAGATCGCTTATCAAATCACGGGAAAAACTAATAACTTATATTAATAAAATGATTTTTTTAAAAACATTTTTAAGAGAACAAATGATATTGTACTGATTTTACATTGGACGTGCAAATAAAACTACAAAAATTGACATCAAACAGGCGAACATATAATTTCAGTGTTTATATTATGCAATAAATAAAATAATTAATTAAAGCTTTTCCACATTCTCACGTATTTATTCCAATCGCAGTTTTATAAACTGAGAACAAACATTTCTGCATTTCGATGAATACAGAAATATCTTTTTCTTATTTCACATCTATAATTTTATCCCTACTTATTATTATTACCTTGTTTATTTTTTAATTTATTACTTTTTCGCTGCACATAATTAACACTTAAGAATTATTTGTTTCCGAAAATTTATTTCGAAATTGACATCCAATGCTTTATTAATTCTGAACGGGGAAATTCTCACTTCGAGGGAGGATTTCAGGCAATGGTGAGTTTGTGGCAAAAAATGGGGGGGGGGGGGGGGGAGAAAGAGGGAGAGTGACATCAGACATCACATATTTTGGGTACATTACAAACGTTTAGATTCAGCACACTAGATATTCTTAATTTACTTGTTTTCAATTTTTATTGGCAACTCTAAAAAGTAAAACTAATATCATTGGCGTTCCTAGCATGGGTGTGCTCAATGCGGAAATTTGTGTTATCCTCCCCCCCACCCTCCAAAAAAAAAAAAAAAATCAGCTGTGTTGTACAAATTTGTAGTGTTGTAGTTTATATTTACAGCAGTGCAAAAAAAAAAAAAATCGAGAAATTTTATATTTCACTTGTTTGGTGCAACTCTCATTAAACTATATTTCTAATCTGCAAGGAGACGTTGAAACGGCACCAGTAAAATCGAAATATGCAAATGTATGTATTTTTGAAAAACTCTTAAATTTAAATTGGGTGTCGTCCCCCACCCCCCACCCCCCGTAGTTACGCTACTGCTAATATCATGGCATTTTTTCTATTTATTTTTCAATCTGTTTTGGCAAACCAGTGAAATTAAATTGGTATTGATAATTTGAGGAATGGGGGACTTTCCGAATGAATTAAAAGTGGATGATATACTTAAAAAATTACGTGACAGCCCATTCACCTAGACATTAATTCAGAAACACATGAAGTATGAATTGCCAATAATTCCCCTGATTGCAGTTGTTAATGGTAAAAGGACTGATAGGAAATTGATTCTAGTTAAACCATGAAAAACTCAAGATGGGGTTTGAATTTTTTTTATTGCGATCGGAATAATCGGCAGTGAAGAGGTCCCAAAGACAGCTATGCTCTTTCACCGCAAGAACAAATTTTTCGGTATCAAATAATAACATATCTTTATTAGACATTGCTAACTGGTCGGGTCTGGTCGGTTGTAGTGCGGCTACAGTGCCTTGTGCTTGGAAGAACGCTCTCCGCACCGACTCACTATGCAGATCCGACTTTGCCCCGACCGTAAGTCGGACCACGGTTGTGCAGCAGAAGAAAAAGCAAGTGCGAAGAGCTCAACACATATTCGCGTATAGCCCGTCGGGGTTCATCAATCAAAATCCTAATGAGGTGGGCTACGTTGGTCTGGTCTTGGTCGGGTCTGTAAGTGCGGAGGAGGCCTTACAGCCCAGACCAAGGTCCCCACACCTAATTAGGCTTTGATTGATGGGCTATTGAGAGAAACTCCAATGTGAAGAGGTATTTTGTAAAGGGACGACTTTTGCGGTAGACATGAAAGGCGAGCAAGTTGGTTGCTGGCCATGGTTTATTTAAATGCCATGAATTTTTCAAATGCATACATTTGTCACAGTATTTTCTGTTTTTTTTTTTTTTTTGCCTTATTAAACTGTTCACCAACCTATTTCAAAAAAAAAAAAAAGAAAAAGAAAAGAATGGTGGGGGGGGGGGGGGCGAAAAAGTAATTCTTAAAAATAAATAATTGCACATTAAATGTGTACTGTAGTGTAATAAAAGCTCGCTTATCAAATCACGGGGAAAACTAACTACTACTTATATTAATAAAATGATTTTTTCAAAAACATTTTTAAGATAACAAATGATATTGTACTGATTTTACATTGGACGCGCAAATAAAACTACAAAAATTGACATCAAACGGGCGAACATAAAATTTCAGTGTTTATATTATGCAATAAATAAAATAATTAATAAAAGCTTTGCCACATTCTTACGTATTTATTCCAATCGCAGTTTTATAAACTGAGAACAAGTATTTCTGCATTTCAATGAATGCAGAAATATCTTTTTCTTATTTCACATCTATAATTTTATCCCTACTTATTATTATTACTTTGTTTATTATTTTTTCGCTGCTCATAATTAACACTTAAGAATTATTTGTTTCCGAAAATTTATTTCGAAATTGACATCCAATGCTTTATAAATTCTGAACGGGGAAATTCTCACTTCGAGGGGAGGATTTCAGGTAATGGTGACAGTTGGTGGCAAAAAGGGGGGGGGGGGGGTAGAGAGAGGAAGTGTAACGACATCAGACTTCACATATTTTGGTTAAGTTACAAACGTTTAGATTCAGCACACTAGATATTCCTAATTTAATTGTTTTAAATTTTTATTGGGAACTCTAAAAAGTAAAACTAATATCATTGACGTTCCTAACATGGGTGTGATCAATGCAGGAATTTGTGCTATCCCCCCCCCCCTCCAAAAAAAAAAAAAACAGCTGTGTTGTACAAATTTGTAGTGTTGTAGTTTATATTTACAGCAGTGCAAAAAAAAAAAAGTCTCAAAATTCTATATTTTATTTATTTGTTGCAACTCTCATTAAACTACATTTCTAATCAGCAAGGAGACGTTGAAACGGCACCAGTAAAATCGAAAAATGCAAGTGTATGTATTTTTAAAGAACTCTTAAATTTAAATTGGGTGTCATCCCCCCCCCCCCTCCCCGTAGTGACGCTACAGCTAATATCATGGCATTCTTTCTCTTTATTATTCAATCTGTTTTGGCAAACCAGTGAAATTAAATTGGTATTGATAATTTGAGGAATGGGGGACTTTCCGAATGAATTGAAAGTGAGATAATATACTTAAAAAATTTCGTGACAGCCCATTCATCTAGACATTAATTCAGAAACACATGAAGTATGAATTGCCAATAATTCCCCTGATTGCAGTTGTTAATGGTAAAAGGACTGATAGGAAATTGATTCTAGTTAAACCATGAAAAACTCAAGATGGGGCCTGGATTTTTTTATTGCGATCGGAACAATCCGCAGTGGAGAGGTCCCAAAGACAGCTATGCTCTTTCACCGCAAGAACAAATTTTTCGGTATCAAATAATAACATATCTTTATTAGACATTGCTAACTGGTCGGGTCTGGTCGGTTGTAGTGCGGCTACAGTGCCTTGTGCTTGGAAGAACGCTCTCTGCATCGACTCACTATACAGATCCGATTTTGCCCCGACCGTAAGTCGGACCACGGTCGTGCAGCAGAAGAAAAAGCAAGTGCGGAGAGCTCTACACATATTCGCGTATAGCCCGTCGGGGATCATCAATCAAAACCCTAATGAGGTGGGGGACATTGGTCTGGTCTTGCTCGGGTCTGTAAGTGCGGAGGAGGCCTAAGTCAGAAAGAAAGAATATCAATTTTCTCCCCCTCTCTCTTTCCTTTTTTTTTCTTCTTTCGCACGTGCGGCTGTGTAGTACATGTAGTTGGTTTTTTGGGAATGCCCCAATAGTTTCCGTTTTCAACTTTCTGTCCTAGCCGGTTCTGAAAAATGCCTCCGATTTCATGCGCAACTGATAAGCAGTTTTGTACTCTGTTTCAGTTTCACACGAGTACAACTGAGATTGTTTTTTTCTGCCTTTTGTATTGAGTCACAAACACACACACATAATATAGATAGACAGTGATATTTTACCTAATCATTACATTACATTTCTATGCTATTAATTAATACTTGAGGTAATACAGATAATGATTTCAGTACTTGTTAGCTGACATTTTTATGAACTCTTGTCATAGCCAGAGCGAATATTGTAGTAGCAGTACAGGTAGTGTGATCGATCTAATTTACTCCTATTCGACAAGAAGAGGTTTTTTTTTCAAAATGGAAAAGAAACCAAAATAGAAATGTGTTTACCTTTTAGACCAAATATTAAGAAATTTTTGAAATTTTTCCCACTATTGATGAACAGTAAATATTTTTCGGATTTTAAAAACGAAAACACATAAATTACTGCAGTTGTGCAACAAGCATTTAACTTTATTTACAATTGGCTTTGCTCCTCATAAACCAAATTTCCTCAATTGTGACACATAAATATATCAATTTCAAAATTGTTGTGTGCACACAAATAAATAAAAAACACTAGGGTTTGCCCAAATGATTTCAAATAAAAGTTATACAACGATCATCAACTACGTGATGATATTCATATACCTAAGTTCACATAGATAATTGTTATTGAGTTATTAGAACATTAAATATTAAACATATTATCAGCAATTAGGCATCGCTGGCTTCTTATTATTGAGAGAGACGATCTCTAATGCAGGGAAGTGTTTAAATTCCTCTCCTTCCCCGACCCCTTCCCAGTATTTTAGGAAAGAAGGTAATTAATTCTGTTTAAAGGGATCAGTGATGTTACATAAAAAACCTCGAATCTTAAAAACTAAAAAATAAAAGTGAATAAAATACGATGCAGTATTTTTGCAATTTAAAATAATTTCTCTCAATGTTACTTTTTAAACGCTGAAACAAATCTGAAAACTAAAACTCAATTTTCTTGAAGTCTAGAGGAGATCGCTATTTCCTTCGGTTAGCTTATAAACAAACGGTAACAGTGTTTTTGTCAAATTTCGATATAACTTCTCTGCACGATAAAAGAGTTCTGTATTACACCTTACACCTGCATTCAGTGTTTCACCATATATTACATATATTACTTAAACATTGGGAGCGGGGCTCTCGACTTCTCACTATTTCAAGTTATTGAGGGGGCGTGCCCCCCCCCCCTCCAACGACGCCCCTGAGCAATACACTAGGTTTTCATTTAGGAGAGTAAATGTGCATAGATTTTTTGGTTTTGTTATTTTAATATGAAATGTAAGGAGAATCTTCCACCGCTAGATGGAAAAATTTCAATTGACGGGTCTAGAAATACATCCGAGAATGTTTTAAATTTACCTAGTCTTCCAAACATTTTCTTGCTCCGGAAAACTCATGCAGAGTTGCCTAACAGGTACTTGATTTTTGTTATTATTACAATAATTATTTTTCAGTTACTTACTCTTTTTTTAACTGCATTACTTTATTTTGAATCTTATAAATATTAACAATTAAAATGCTCTTTCACAGATTCTAAGCAGATTTATAGCTGGGGAAAAATAAGTAAATATAATGCATGCATATAAGCAAACCTAAACCTACTTTTAAATTAACTTTTGGCAATACTAAACTTGCACAGCAAAGTATTAATATCAATACTTCTTTAAAGGAAGTCAAGGATAGATTAGTCACTTCACAAAAGAATAAAGTATGATATTTGACTGGAACACTTTCATGTTCAGGAAATTATTAACTTTCTTAAGTGTGACTTTATAAAATACCCATTAACATTTCGTAAATTCTTGATAGTGCAGAGCTTAAAAGGTTTTATTATTTATCTTTTAAAAATGGTAAAATGAACATTATTTTCACGTCAATCAACTCATTTGACATCCTTAGTCATACAGTTCATTCGTGCCTTTGAGAAATATGTCCAAGAATAGCAAAAAAAGTCGAGTCTCTCCCCATTTCAAATCCTTGTTCTCGACTAAGTAACTAGACTGTGGCATTAATTGTGGCATCAATGTGCAGTGTAGGAGATTGTACTCCGAATCAGAGCAAAAACATGAAGTGTAACAGTCCAGGAAGGATAATTACTGCACGTTGATAACATTCATTAAAATGTTTGAAATTATTCATTTAGTTTAAGAGCTCCTAAAGAAGGTTTCACGTATTGCACCCCTAGGATTATGGGGCAAAATATGCGTCCCATATTACATAGTGCGTAATTAACATACAGTGAAACCTCGATAACTCGACACCCCAAGGGGACACGAAAACATGTCGAGATAAGCGGGTGTCAAGTTACCGAGGTTCCGTAATTTCAATTGCTAATATTGGTTTACATTGTTATTTATTTACCATTAAGGTTATAAAATCCAATTCCAGTGAATAAATTATCCCCGTTTATTATTTATCTATTATTATTATTATTTTAAAAGTTATACATTACAATTAAACAAATATATAAACATATAGTACATCAACTCAAAATACCTCATGTGAAAAAATCCATAATGTTGGTTTGTTTTCCCCTCTGAAGAGAAAACAAAAATTCCTCAACACTATTAAGATTGCTAATTCGCAATTCGCTTTTCTCTTGCGTTCGTAGAAAGCGCCGGACGACATCTACAGCTTCCAATGCCTCGCGCTTGGACGGAGCTGCGACTTGTTGGTCATCGTCGTCCGAACTTGATCCGTTTTTAGCATGTTGATTTACAGCTTCCAAGATATCTCTATCGTCTAGAGGCCCTAAAGTGATCAGTTCGGAATCAATGTTCACGTATTCCTCGCAAATGGTGTTGTCATCGTCAATATTTACAAATTCCTCACAAATGGAATCGCCTGCAGCAATTTGAGTGTTAAAGGAATTAGATGAATCGGAATGGAAACCAGCATGGTGAAAACAGTTACGTATCGTAGCATCTGTGACTGATTTCCAGGCCGAATCGATCATTTCTATTGCATCTAATATAGAAACTTTCATTTCTTGACCATCATCTGCTAAGTCACAAAACCTTCTAACTTGTAATTTTCGGTAAAACACTTTCATGGTGCGAATTATTCCTTGATTAAGTGGTTGAGAAAGAGATGTTGAATTGGTCGGCAAAAAGCATAGTTTTATTGCTTTTAAGTCCTTTATTTGCTGGTGAGCTGTACAGTTGTCTAAAACCATCAAGATTTTTCTCTTTTCACTAGAAAATTTCCTATCTAGTTTTCTTAACCATCGCTCAAAAATTTCAGCAGTCATAGACGCCTTTGTATTATTCTCATAGTCAACAGGTAAAGTTTTAACACCCTTAAAGCATCTAGGATTTTTTGACTTGCCAATTACAAGTGGCTTAAATTTCTCCGAGCCATCCGAGTTTGCTGCAAGAAGAACTGTTATGCGATCTTTGCTTTTCTTTCCTCCAACGCATTTTTCTCCCTTAAAAGACAAAATTTGGCTTGGTAGTAGGCGGGAAAGCATTCCAGTTGAACACATCCGACATGTTGTAGTCCTTCATTAATGGTTTGAGAACTTCATTTTGCCAATTCACAACACATTCTTCCGGAAGCAGAAGCTGCCTCTCCACACACATTTCTGAAAACAATTCCATGGCGCTTTTTGAAACGGGCCAACCACCCGTTGCTCGCTGTGAAGTCGCTTTGATTAAGGCTTCTTGAAAATTCCTTGGCCTTTTCCTGAATTATAGGTCCTGTTACTGGTATTGAACGAGATCGAACTGATTTAAACCACATTAAAGTTGTGGCCTCGACATCACTAAAGTCAGATTTCCTAATCCTTTTTCTACTCGGTGCGTATGAAGATTCAAAAGACTACAAAATTATTTCTTTATTTTAATGTGGATATAGTATTTCTAGCCATTCCATATTCTTTAGCTAGATCAGTTTCAGTCCTACCCGTTTCAAGTTTTTTTATAATTTCTACTTTCGATTTCAAATTTAAGGTAGTCAGTTTACAAGGAGCCATTGCGGACACGTCTACTGATTGACAAAGATAAGAGCAAATGGCAAAAAGCATAAAGCATTTCCGGCTATTCCAGCTTTCAGTGATTATAAGTGCTATCGCATGAGCGCATGCGCGAAGCGTGTTTGCACCTTTTCATACACTGGAGGGAGTGTCAAGCAGTGACTGACAAGATAAAGAGAGGTCACCTTGACCACCTACGAAGAGCATGCTTATTGCTGGTTGTTGGGTTTCTGGCTCCCCAGAGTACAAGGGGAATAGCGGAATCTTCCAGGAACACTTTCGATAAAAGAATTGATTTATGGACAAAGAAACATCACTGTAAAATTCTGAGAATTGTACACCGTGAAAAAATACCGGAAGAAAAAGTAAATAAGAATACAAAATGGAGGTCGACTTATAGGGGTTCCTTAAAATTGTGTGTCAAATTAGAGAGTTTTTCACCCATTGAAATTAGCATTAGGCCAACCATAAGGTACTGAAATGTCTACTTACCGAGGTAGTCGACTTATCCGCGTGTCGAGCTACCGAGGTTCCACTGTATATCTAAATTATGAAAAGGGAAAAAATCACTAAGCTAAATGAGGAGACAAACAGACATGAATTTCAACCCACTTCAATTAAATATTGCTTCATCTTAAACGTATGCAAAGCAAAGCAAATATTAAAGCATAAATAAAATGACTAAATATTGAAAATCTTTAACATAAAATTCGAAAAATGAGGGTTAACAACACATGGAGCTATTTATCATAATATAGTACTCCATTGCAAGGCTAATTAAAATTATTTTGTCTGAAAGGATGCACATAATACACCCATCGGTTTATGGCGGCAGTATGCATCTCATCTTACATAGTATATAGTTAACATGCATATTTTTAAAGGGGGGAAATCATTGATTCAAAGGCTAATTAAACTTAATAATGTATCTAAAAGTGGCTGCAGATAAAACACCCCTCGGTTATGAAGGAAATATGCAACACATTTTACATAGCATATAATTAACATATCAGATCATCTTAAACGTAGGCAAAGCAAAGTAAATATAAAAGCATAAATAAAATGACTAAGTACTGAACAATATTGAACTAAAATTCGACAAATGAGAGTTAACGATACATGGTACGATTAATTTACAATCATAATTTAGTATATTGAGAAGCTGAATGAAGTTCTACATTATCTAAAGGAGATTGCATATAGTACGTAATTAACATATATACACATATCATAAAAAGGGAAAATCAAAGTGAAATGGAGTTTGATATTAAAGACAAAGCATGAACTTTAACACCACGTTAGTTAAATACCAGATCATCTTAAAAGTATGCAAAGCAAAGTAAATATGAAAACATAAGTAAAATGACTATATATTGAAAATTCGATAAAAGAATTTTAACGATACATGGTGTGATGAATGCATATTCATAATAAAATACTATACTGAAAGCTTATTAAAATCATAAATTTGTCTAAAAATGGTTGCATATAATACACCCCTCGGTTTATGGCGGAAAGATGGGCCACATTTTACATAGAGTTACGATTCTTCGCTATATTTTCTTGTTAAACATTTATTCACTTCGCTGCCTATTTACATTATTATTTTACATATTATTTACAGTGGTTCAAATTCCACATCATTGAGTTCTTAGATGTTTCCCCCAAAGTTTTTTTTTTACGGGCACAAGCTCTCCCGTTACGTCTGGATGGGCGCAACTCCTCCCTGTCCAGCATTCGAAGATCTCCTGCTCATCCGACCGCAACCTCGTAGGCAAGCGAAAGTCGATCTTCTCGCCCCCGCTTTTGAGGGCAGCTTATATAGGGGGTGCCTGACCTTAGGCCAACATTGAGGGCAAGGGGACATACGTGCACCATTTCCTGTCGTGTGGGCCCCTTCGTCCTGTCACGTAGGCCCCGTAGGTTTGCCGGCCTAGGCCTAACCTGACACCCCCCGCACAAAACTGACTACTGGGCTAACAGCTCTGTAGACAGTCCAGCAGGTGTACACTGGGAGTCCCCTAAACCATCTCCCTCCGAGAGCATATCTTGGATGTCACCATCCCTTTCTTCATCATTTAAAAATAACCTGGAAAGCGCCCCCTTTACGATGAACAAATTTTAACTTGTACTTTTGTAACGCGAGGGCCCATCTCTGTAACTTCGGACTTGGAGATGCATTCAGTGCAATAAAAGTCAGGGGATTATGATTAGTAATTAATTCTACATCAGCCCCAAAGGTCCACATTTCAATTTTCTTTAATGCCCTTACATAGGCTTCCCTTTCCGCCCACGAATTTTGAACCACGCAAGGAAGAAAGTCTTCCTCGCTGCTCTTCCGAATGACCGCAGTTTTCCGTTCATCAGGACTCTCATTTATTTCGCCTTTCGCCTCTGTAGGCCCTTTTACAACACCGTATCCAAAACACTTGAGCACCTCATTAACAGTTCCCTTTTTGCCCACCTGTATCCGAGTGACCGCAAGAACGCTGCTTCCTATCGCCCTTCCATTGTCCAACAGTTGACTATCATGACAGTGAGCCACCGTCGAAATGACCCTCCGATTCTTCATCCCCCTTTCGCGTTTTCTGACCCTGCAACACCAAGGATATTTATCACTCTGCGATTCTTCCTTTTCTTTCGGAGGAAATGGACCCCTTTCCTTGCCCCTTTTTCGGACAGCTGTGAGTGGATTTTCTTTTTCCAATTCGTTTGGAAAGAAACACACCACTCCCGTTATCTCATTATGACCAAATTTTAACTCAAAATGAAAGTCTATATTTTCAAAAAATATTTTCCCACTTTCCTTTTCTTCCAGTCTCAAAAATCTAGGATCTACTTGTAAGTTTACCTCAGGATTACTTAAATTTTCCCAAGCATTTATCCGGTCCAATTAATTTTCGCAATTCCTTAAATTCCTTGCTACCCGTGGCCTCCCATCGGATTTTGGCTCTACCTAACACCTTCCGTGATCTTCTTTGAAAACATCTACCTCCTACTAAATTAGCGTCTCGAACCTTTCCCGAAATTTTTACGGATCCCGTTCGACTTTGAACTTTAAGAGTTTTGCCCCTGTAATTTTCAATGTCCTGGAATTTTCGTTGGCTTACCTTATGAGCCTTTGACGACTCCTTATCCCCGGATTCCTTATCCTTAACCAGACCCACCAGCGGTGCTTTCCCCTGGCAATTTCCTCGGTCTGATAGTTGCATTTTGCCCTGATTTTTTGTCCGATTGATAATTCGACCCACCAGTGACATATTTCCTTCGGCTGTGCTCTTACTTTCATGAGTCAAATATGATCCAAATATAGGCAAGCATGTTTCACTTAAATCTATTTCATCATAATTCAGAATTTCCCTTCTGTAATTATCCTTCATATTTTCCATATGACCCTTTGAGCCCTTAGTATATTTCTCCTTTCGCACCCTCGAATTTTCCTTCGCTCTCGCTCCGCTAATCTCAGGAATGACAGAGATATTCGATTTTGTCTCCTTTATCATTTTAAACCTTTCTGCTCTTCCCCCTCTCCTCAGTTTTTCACCTAACACTCCCGATGACCCTTTTCTTAACGGGACATTACTACAGTTGAATTTTAACGTCGCACAACTGCGCTGCTGAAATTTTAATTCCTCTCTTTCCGACTGTGCTCCTAATTCGGCCTCTGCACTCCGCAGGGGTTCCTCTTTCCCTTTCCCTGGTGGCACTTCATCACTGTCAACCGCGAGCACCCCTTTTTCACTCTCCCCCTCTGTGCTTTCTTCATTTACCGGACAAAGACTCTCAGCTTGGGCCTTAAGTGCTTCATGATCCCCAGGAGTCAGCAACAAAGTTCCGTTTAACTCTGGTGTGCTCGCTACCGTTATATAAATTTCTGGTTTTAATTGTTTGAAATATTCATTTTCTAAACTCAACGGAATATTTATAATATCAGCTTCTACATGCTCGCCAAATGCCGGCTCTAATAATATTCTACCCCTTGGTTTTATATCCCTTTTCTGCAATAAACTCTGATTTATTACGGAAATTTGGGCTCCACTGTCAATGATCCCTTCTATTTCTTTATTTCTATAGTTAACCTTTACTTTCATACGATCCGCCACAATCCTTTCTTTTCCCTGTAAACTATCCCCCAAAAATCCTCGATTTACTTTGGCTATTACCTTGTCTTGGTTCTGCCTTAGTTTCTCTACTTCAGGTTTTTTATTAATTATTTTCACTCTTTGTACCCTTATTTTATCCCTATTTTCTTTACAGTTCTTCGCGATATGACCTTCCATTTTGCATTTATAACAAATTACTTTCTCTATCGCATCGTACCTTTCAATTTTAAATTTATTTCTCTCCTTTGGTTCCGAATTGTATCTGTTTTTAACTGAATAGGAATTTTCCATAGTCTTTTCATGGATTTCCGCTAAGTAGGCCGTTTCACTAACTTTAAAAACCTGATCCTTCTCCTGAAGTCCTACATAGCGTTTAGTTTCTAGTGGCATCTGCTTTTAGCCTGTCCACTACTATTATGTTATTAATTTCTTCTGCCGTTTCCGCATTTTTACTTCTAATGTAAAACGCCCATAAGGAATTAATTCTGTCCGCGAATTGCGTCCATGACTCATTCGGTCTTTTTCTAGCCTGGTCAAATCCCTTTTTATACTCGTCCGGAGTTAACCTATTATGCTTTAGAGTTTCCTCTTTAATTCTCGCATACTGATTTAATTCCTCAGTTTTTAAGTTCACAAATAACGGCCTCACTAAGTGACCTAGCAATGGCACAATCAATCTCCCCTGTACTTCCTCTGGAACCTTTTGCAAAGCAAAAACCCCTTCCACTGTTTCAAAAAACAAGGGTAGATCTCCAACGTCCGAAGGTACAGGTGGGATTAGTGATTTTAAAACTTTATGGAATCTTTCCAGATTATCCATAATTGGATTTTCCCTTTGTCTAAAATGACCATTACTTTCCTGTTCTAATTCTAATTTTCTAATTTCTAATTCCTTCTCCCTTAAAGCAATTTCCTTTTCCCTAATTTCTAGTTCTTTTAATTTTAATTCTAATTCACTAGTCATTCTGTTATTCTTACGCTGACTCCTCAGCACAGGTGACATGCAAAGCAAACCCCCAAAATGGAAACAGTTTAAATGTGGGGACTTACCCTAAACAGCAATCTCTGGATCTCCGCACGTTGACCACGCGTTGATGTCTCAGCGATGGGTTTCACTTTCACTACTCGCTCCTCTGCTCCAGGCGTTACTTCCGGTGTCCGTCAGTGGCCTTCTTTGCAGGGTCTCTCAGCGTCGTAGTAACTTTCCCTCGGGTAATCTCCGGCACTTTCTCCGAGAATATTCAGCTCACCAGCAATCCTCTTGCTATTCTTCAATTTCTCCGATGAGGTCCCTTCATTAAGCGATAATTCATATCTTTTTATCCCTTGTAGTTTCTTTCTCAGGTTGGGTCGGATCCTACCGTGGTGCGCCAGTTACGATTCTTCGCTATATTTTCTTGTTAAACATTTATTCACTTCGCTGCCTATTTACATTATTATTTTACATATTATTTACAGTGGTTCAAACTCCACATCATTGAGTTCTTAGATGTTTCAAAGTTGTTACGGGCACAAGCTCTCCCGCGCAATGTTACGTCTCACGTTCTTTGGTATTTCTTTACGGGCACAAGCTCTCCCGTTACGTCTGGATGGGCGCAACTCCTCCCTGTCCAGCATTCGAAGATTTCCTGCTCATCCGACCGCAACCTCGTAGGCAAGCGAAAGTCGATCTTTTCGCCCCCGCTTTTAAGGGCAGCTTACATATTGGGTGCCTGACCTTAGGCCGACATTGAGGGCAAAGGGATATACGTGCACCATTTCCTGTCGTGTGGGCCCCTTCGTCCTGTCACGTAGGCCCCGTAGGTTTGCCGGCCTAGGCCTAACCTGACACATAGTATATAATTAACATATATACCACCAAAATGGAAAAATCGCTAATTCAAGTTTAATATTAGAAACAAAAAGGTGAACTTCTTCTGCACTTCACTTAAACGACGGTTCACCATAAACCTATGCAAAGCAAAGCTGATATACAAGCATAAATAAAGTGACCAAGTACTGAACATTTTTGAAATAAAATTCGACAAATGAGTGTTAACGATACATGGTGCTATTAATGTACAATCATAATGTTGCATATTGCGAAACTATCTGAGATTATTTATCTAAAAGTGGTTGCACATAGTACGCCCCCTCGGTTTATGTTGTAAAATAAGCGTTACATCTTACATAGTACTTAATTATCATATACGAGTATATATATATCATAAAAAGTGAAAAATCACTAAGTAAAATAAAGTTTGATATTAAAGAAAAAACATGAATTTCAACTCCACGTCAGTTAAATAACACATCATTTAAATGAATGAGAAGCAAAGTAAATATGAAAAAAATAATGAAATAACTAAATACTGAACATTTTTTACATAAAATTCGATAAATGAAGCTTAACCATTCATGGTGCGATTGATGTATATTCATAATATAGTACTATATTGAAAGATTATTAATTTGTCTAAAAGTGGTTGCACATAATACATTCCTCTGTTTATGCGGAAACAGGCGCCACTACGTACATAGTATATAATTTACATGTACATCATTAAAAGAGAAAAATCACTGATTCAGATGAAAATTGATATTTAAAGACAAAAAAGATGAATTCCATCTGCACTTCACTTAATGTCGGTTCACCATAAACATATTCAATGTAAACTAAATATAAAGGCACAAACAAAATAATGACTAAATACTAAAAAAATTTGAATTAAATATCGATACATTGTAGGATTAACGATACATGATGTGATTCATGTTTATCCATAATATAGTACTATATTGAAAGGCTAATTAAAATTATTAGTTTGTCTAAAAGTGGATCCACATAATACACCGCTAGGTTATGACGCAAATTTGCACCCACACATTATATAGTGCGCAATTAACATATGTATAAATTATAAAAAGAGAAGAAACTCAGCCAACTGAGGAGACAAAAGCATGAATTTCAATCCACATCAGTTAAATATTGGTTCATATTCACATGTACGCAAAGCAAAGTAATTATAAAAGCATAAACAAAATGACTATATATTGAAAATCTTTAACATAAAATTCGACAAATGAGGATTAACGACACATGGTGCGATTAATTTGCATTCATAATATAGTATATTGAGAGGGTAACTGAAGTTATTAATTTATCAAAAGGTTGTGGCATGTAATACATCCCTCCGTTTATATAAGGAATGTGAGTCGCATAACATATGACAGTACACCAGTAATGTACGTATCGTAAAAAGGGAAATATCATTAAAATCAATGAAATTTTAAATATCATGAGGTTTCATTGCACACCAATTGAAGTGAGAAAGAATGAGGTTTCATTGCACACCAATTGAAGTGAACATGAGAAAGCTTTCATTCATTCGTTTTCGTGCAAGATTTTTTATTTGCTTTATTTATTGCCTCAATTATGTAGGCAGGTTCCCGTAATTGCATGTTTCTTGAAACCCTAGGGTCTACAAGTTCTGGCAAAAGACAGTCAAAGTAAAATGATTTGAGCTTTGGCATTGCAGATTGCCAAAATTCGTTATCTTTGGTTATGCGTATAGTGAGAACATCTCTCTTGCACCAAACGTAGAGATCACACCAACTTCTATTTGTGATAGCTAATTGTCCTTGTATCTGGTAATAATAGCGATGGTTTGACGGAAGAAATGCAGTACCATCATTTTAAAATTTGATGCCAATGTTGTTACACTTTGAAATATGCTCTAATTTTTGCGCATTTCTAGCTGCATAGGGACATTTTATTTCCAGAAGACCATCGCTATTAACCAAACCATCTGGACTGCAGCATAAAAATGGATATTCAGGCTCAATGAAAAGGCCGCACTGTGCTACGGTAAGTCCAGTTTCTCTTTCATACTGTTGCAGGGCGGTCAACTCATTCTCCAATCCATATTTCATTCCTTTCGTTTGTATTGGCGAACTGTATATGATTCTTTTGACTAAATTAGCGCTCTTTGTTGCAATGCGTCTGTGTACTATGTCCTTGAAATATGAAGAGGAAATTATTTTTGCTCTTTCTTGCCGCCATTTGTTTGGCGTAGATTGACCTCGGGTAAGAGGCTCTAAGAGGCTATTTTTGTTTACTTTTAAAGTTTCTAAAAATATTTCAGAGATTTTATAAAAGGTGTCTCCGGGAGACAGATTCAAATGTTTTATGCTGACTCACATGATTTAAGTGACATATAGCCAATACTTTATGTTTGAGAGAATCTGGCGCAACAATTTTTAAATCCTGCTCTGAACTTAGGTCGGATGTTATTTAGCAAGTCAACTTATATTTAGCAAGTCAACATCCGACCTAAGTAATTTTGATTCAGGATGTATGCAATATTTTTTATGTTTCTCATCAATGCATCTATTTATGATGTTATTGTATATTAGATACAATTTAGAATCTTTCAATTGATCAGGCAGAAAAGTCGATTGTGAAATTTCTAAGAAGGGATCCTTTTGTTCATGAGTCAAATTTAACATTTCGGCACAATAAGTTAACATGGAAGAATCATTCTTCTGAGACCCAGCATGACTATTTAGGTTTTCATCCACTTTGTTTACATTATGAGAGTTAGCCTCATGAGGCACCTCAATAATTTCAGGAAGTTGTTCTTCATCATTGGCTGTAAGGTCTATCACAGGATTTATGTCATTTAAATTTTCGACTAAGGAGGGTTGAGATACAATATCAACTTGATTTTCTGTGAAATCATTTCTACTTAAAAAATCAGGGAAAAAATTTTTGCTTTCTTTGATGTACAAAAAGCTAAAGGTATATTCACTTATTGACATTAGCCAGCGAGTGGTTAAGGAAGCTGGAGAGGAACTCTTTTTATAATATTTTAGACTTTTATCATCTGACAAAATATAGACATGGCGATTGTAAGTATATGATTTGAATGCATGCAGAGTTTTAACAATGGCCATAAGCTCTAGTTTTATAGCAGGATATCTTGTCCTCTGCGGGTAATAATAATTTACTAAAGTATGATATAGCGACAAAAATATCATTGAACCTTTGTAACAGGACTCCTGAAATGACATAACCACTGGCATCTGTATTAATATAGAACGGTTCATCCCATTTAGGCTGGGTGATACAAGGGTTGTTAAAAAAAATTTGTTGCAACTTTTGAAAAATTTTCTTTAATTTCTTCTGTCCATTTAAAAATAGTATTAGGCTGGGTTAACTGATTGAGTGGGTGAATATAGTCAGAAAAGTGAGGTATTAGGGTGCGATACTATGAACAAAATCCTAAAAACTTCTTAAGCTGCCTTTATGTCTTTGGTACAGAAAAGGAGACTATCTTAGTGATGTTTGATGTGATGGGAAGAATATAATTCTTCGAATTTTGAAACCTTAGATAATTAATCTTATCAACAAACCATTCACATTTTTGTGGGGATACAGTACCATTAAACTCTTTGAGAACTGAGAAAAAGGACTGTAATTTTTAGCACATTTCATCAAAAGAATTATCACCGATGACAAAGTCACCTTGGTACGCATATATGCCAGGTGTATTAGTCGTTTCAACTATAATGTCTGAGAGATGTTGCATGATAGAGGCTCCTGACCGGATGCCAAAACAAAGACGATTATACATGTAAGTGCCCCAAGGGGTAACAAACGAAAATTTATCCCTATATTCCACAGGCAAGTCTATTAGATGGTATGCTTCCTAGTAAATCTAGTGACGTAAAGTATTTAAATTGAGATAATGAATTTATTAATGTATGAATTTTGGGCAATGGATATGCCGAATTTGCAATAAGAGAGTTAAGTAGACCCAAGTCTATATTTTTGTACCCCTGAAGCATCAGGTCTCTTTTTAACAAGAAGCATAGGTGCTGAATACTCAGAATTATGTTTTTGAATTATTCCTGCTTCTTGCAATTGTGCAAGTTGATTTTGTGCTTCAGCCTGAAGGCTATAAGGTACAGGAAAAGGAAGTGACCTAAGGGGAAATTCATGCTGAAATGAAAAATTTACAGGTACCCTATCTGTATGACCCAGAGAGCTCATAGATGAAGAAAAACAGGTCACATTGTCACTTAATAAAGATTGGATTTTCTTTAGGTTATCATCTGATAAATGAGCTAACTTAAAATTTTGTAAATTGAATTCCTGTTTTCTCAGGTTTTTAATTTCTGAAGAAGCTTGGATAAAATTAATGTTTGCATTAATTTGGGGGTTGATAGCTTCCTTAATATCCTTAAGATACCAAATGAATTCAGAAGAAGTGACCTTCTTACGTACCAGTCTTAAATAAGCACTTTCATTAGGGTTCAAAGTAATTTTAGAAGAATTGCGAACTTTTAAACTGTTTACATTTTGAGTATGCATATCATTAACCTGTGTACTAGACTCTTGGTTTAGTGCGTGGTAAACTTATGCTATCAAATATCAATGAATTTTTAGAGGAGTCAATAACCATATTATATTTTGTAATAAAATCATAGCCTAAGATACCCAAAAAAGGAGACTGATCTCTAATATCAATTGTGAAAAAGTTATGTCTAAAAAAGTTGTTAAGAATTTTAAATGAAAATTCAACACATGATTTGAATTCAACTGATTAGTTAACAGTGGAGATGGTAACTTTTCTAGATAAATTTCTTATTTTAATTTTATGTTTTATTGCACTAAAGGTTTCATCGCTCAAAATAGAAATCGAAGAACCAGTGTCAATTAGAAAGGTTACTGTTATTTCAGCAATTTTTACCTTAATAAGTGGTAGTTTACTAAGATAGTGCTCCTCTACACCATCAGTGTTTACTGTGTTAACACGTTGAGTGCCACGCGGTTTTATAACGACTTCCCCGTCAGGCCGCGCGCAGGTATCGTAGTACAGCAATGCGAAGCGCAATACTGGCAAATTAGAATTTACTCGATGGAAATTTTAAAACGTATTAGGGCCATTGTTTTTTAGCATAGTGGAAGGTATTTCTGTTCGAAAGGGAATGCTTATACTATAAGTATTCATTCAACACGTTAGGCCCCGCGCCTGTTTTGTTTATAGTTTGGCCCGCTAGAGATAAGATTACATTGAACTCCACTTCGGGTATGATAATGTCAGTAACTTCTTGTCAGTCACCGGTAACTGACGTGGCACTCAACGTGTTAAAGCACGTACCTGGAACAAATTCCGGAGCATCAATTGATAATTTTGGTTTATTTGGAGAAGTTTGGGTTGCTGATGTTCTCCCTATTTTAATAACTCCTTTTGATATGATTGGTGAATTGTGCTTCAGCGTGTTTTATTAAAAGATAATAAAACAAAAATCAAGGCAAGTTCATGCAAATCATGTTTTATATAGGCTGGATGCAAATTAGATGAGAGTTGGAAGAAAGATTAAGGAAATCTGAAAATTATTATTTTATAAATACAGAACTAAAATTAAATACAGCTCTAAAATTACTCACATTTAAATCTGAAAGTAAAAAGTTCTGTAAAATATACCTTGTCTTAATAAAAATACCTTTGGTTATCTAAATGAATACTTGTAATTGTTTATTTTCAATGAATTTATGTTAGGAAATATAAGGTAATATTTAAAAAATAAATTCAGTAATTGTGCTTACAAAATATTACGTATACGTACTTCAGAAATATCTTCACTTTTCTAACTTTTAATTTTATTTTACACAAAAGAAAAACTAAAAAGTAAACACTGTAAAAAAAAAAAAAATGCAACAAATAATTTCTAAAGGGATGTGTAATATATATATATAAGGAACTCTTTTTATAATATTTTAGACTTTTATCATCTGACAAAATATAGACATGGCGATTGTAAGTATATGATTTGAATGCATGCAGAGTTTTAACAATGGCCATAAGCTCTAGTTTTATAGCAGGATATCTTGTCCTCTGCGGGTAATAATAATTTACTAAAGTATGATATAGCGACAAAAATATCATTGAACCTTTGTAACAGGACTCCTGAAATGACATAACCACTGGCATCTGTATTAATATAGAACGGTTCATCCCATTTAGGCTGGGTGATACAAGGGTTGTTAAAAAAAATTTGTTGCAATTTTTGAAAAATTTTCTTTAATTTCTTCTGTCCATTTAAAAAGAGTATTAGGCTGGGTTAACTGATTGAGTGGGTGAATATAGTCAGAAAAGTGAGGTATTAGGGTGCGATACTATGAACAAAATCCTAAAAACTTCTTAAGCTGCCTTTATGTCTTTGGTACAGAAAAGGAGACTATCTTAGTGATGTTTGATGTGATGGGAAGAATTTAATTCTTCGAATTTTGAAACCTTAGATAATTAATCTTATCAACAAACCATTCACATTTTTGTGGGGATACAGTACCATTAAACTCTTTGAGAACTGAGAAAAAGGACTGTAATTTTTAGCACATTTCATCAAAAGAATTATCACCGATGACAAAGTCACCTTGGTACGCATATATGCCAGGTGTATTAGTCGTTTCAACTATAATGTCTGAGAGATGTTGCATGATAGAGGCTCCTGACCGGATGCCAAAACAAAGACGATTATACATGTAAGTGCCCCAAGGGGTAACAAACGAAAATTTATCCCTATATTCCACAGGCAAGTCTATTAGATGGTATGCTTCCTAGTAAATCTAGTGACGTAAAGTATTTAAATTGAGATAATGAATTTTGGGCAATGGATATGCCGAATTTGCAATAAGAGAGTTAAGTAGACGCAAGTCTATATTTTTGTACCCCTGAAGCATCAGGTCTCTTTTTAACAAGAAGCATAGGTGCTGAATACTCAGAATTATGTTTTTGAATTATTCCTGCTTCTTGCAATTGTGCAAGTTGATTTTGTGCTTCAGCCTGAAGGCTATAAGGTACAGGAAAAGGAAGTGACCTAAGGGGAAATTCATGCCGAAATGAAAAATTTACAGGTACCCTATCTGTATGACCCAGAGAGCTCATAGATGAAGAAAAACAGGTCACATTGTCACTTAATAAAGATTGGATTTTCTTTAGGTTATCATCTGATAAATGAGCTAACTTAAAATTTTGTAAATTGAATTCCTGTTTTCTCAGGTTTTTAATTTCTGAAGAAGCTTGGATAAAATTAATGTTTGCATTAATTTGGGGGTTGATAGCTTCCTTAATATCCTTAAGATACCAAATGAATTCAGAAGAAGTGATCTTCTTACGTACCAGTCTTAAATAAGCACTTTCATTAGGGTTCAAAGTAATTTTAGAAGAATTGCGAACTTTTAAACTGTTTACATTTTGAGTATGCATATCATTAACCTGTGTACTAGACTCTTGGTTTAGTGCGTGGTAAACTTATGCTATCAAATATCAATGAATTTTGCTAAAGAAAGTAGTAGTACTTGTCTTGCTTTTTGAAAGACTTGCAAAAAGGTATGCTGAATACCATGTTTTATTGTCTCTGTTATTTTTAAGAGTATAAAATTCTTTAAAAAAAAGTTAATGTTATAGTAAAATGCTTAATAAAACCAATACAGAAGATTTTTTACCTACAGCATATAGTTTTTGTTTCAGTTGCAAATTTTAATAGTTTTATCCAAACCTCTGTACCTCGAAACCTCTTTATCTCGATTTTTTTTCCCTTCCCGTGAAATTCGAGATCGACAGGTTCGACTGTATAAGTATTCATTCAACACGTTAGGCCCCGCGCCTGTTTTGTTTATAGTTTGGCCCGCTAGAGATAAGATTACATTGAACTCCACTTCGGGTATGATAATGTCAGTAACTTCTTGTCAGTCACCGGTAACTGACGTGGCACTCAACGTGTTAAAGCACGTACCTGGAACAAATTCCGGAGCATCAATTGATAATTTTGGTTTATTTGGAGAAGTTTGGGTTGCTAATGTTCTCCCTATTTTAATAACTCCTTTTGATATGATTGGTGAATTGTGCTTCAGCGTGTTAACATTATGAATGACAGAAGGTGGTAGACCACTCATTCTGTTATATTGACTAGCATTCATTATATTTGGACGTGGCAGATCAAGAGATGCACCTTGCGGTATAGATCGTGTACTGCAATTTTGTGCAGGCATGTTTGTATAATTTGGAACCAGGGGACTTTGGAACTTTTGATAAGCTATTTATGCTGGACCACAGGCAATTTTAATGAGGATGCAACTGTTCCTTTTCGAAATTTTTGTTTTGACATAAACACAGATAACAATGCTTGCTTCTGTTTTGTATATTTAATGACATCTTTTGATCTTGTGAAAATTAAGTTGAATGTAGCAATTTTAGAAATATTATTTAATAGCAGATTCATTGCGTGGGCAGCACAGTCAATTGTATGGATGCCAGGAAACTGAGTTTTAATTATCTTCCCTGCAGCTTTCATGTTGCTCGCATTGTCCGTTACAACAGCGACAACTTTTTCACTGTCGACTAAGTTCCTGAGCTATATATTCATCTGTGTGCCTGTTACTATTCCTTTTAATCGATTTATAAAATACAGGACTTGGAGTTGTGATTACATAGGATATGATGCCCTCGTTTCTAACATTACTCCACCCATCAGTTATATCCGACACATATTCGGATTTTTTAATTTGATCTCTATTTAAATGCATAATTCGCAAATATCCAACCGCTTATTAGAAAATGAGTAACTCATTTCGAGTTGGTATCCTATATGATGGCCATATGAGGTGCTAAAATTCCTTCCAATAAGTATTGCCGGATATAGATAGGGGACAATTTGAGCAATAAATAGCCCGACCAACGGCTGCATCAAATTGTCATTTTCTTCATTTGTAAGTGAATCTACAAAAGATTTCATAAAAGTGTGACTGGTTTTTTTTATGCTTTTGGGAGCATAAAATACAGAAGCTGAGAATGATGATGGGGATTCGAAACCAGAGGTCATGTTACTCGAAGAGGTACTGGGGAAATCGGTAACTACCGAAATAACAGAATCATCTGGTGTTGGTAGAATAATTGACACGCACTCTGTTATATCCAACTGACTCAACAAGCTCCACAGGAACACTTTGTAAATGTGGGGGAAATGCTATGCTTAATGGTCGCTTCAAGCATTTGGTTAAAACGGCGAGCCATTTTTGTAGCATTTGGAAATGAATATTTTTTCCGGCAGTAGCGACATGTTGCTGTCTTTTTTCCCCCATTCTTGTCATTAGGATCTCAAAAAAAAAGTAAATAAACGTAATGAATCTTCATAAACTTCGATGTATTAATATTTATTACAGAGGTACAGCAATGGGGATGTGGAGTATGCGGCAAAACCCCTCGTAAAGCAATTGAAAAGGAAAAATTTTATGTGAATAAAGAGTTCTTTAAAAAAATTTTTTTTTTTGTAGTGTTCAACAAAGCAGAATTTGCTATTATTTTTAGATGGTCATTTAAAGGTGCAAAATCATTAAATGTGTCAAACAATACTATGGAAATGAGCAAGAGAATCTACTAGTTTCTGCCTTTCCTGTAAGTGAATTGAACATCGAAGTATAACTTCTTTTCTTAGGTGAAATTAATGAATAATATGTCATACATACTAATGTCTAATCGGTTGTCACTACCATTTTCTCACTGATATATCGTTCCAAAGATCCAAGAAAACCAGCATTCTTTTTTCTTTTCTTACACACACATATATATATAGTGATTATTCAAAAAAAAAAAAAAATCCAGCTAAAGGAAAATTCTCGCTGCACCACTGACATATTACATGCAGTAAGTACTACTTGTTTATTCTCTATTTATTCACATTTTTGTCAAGTAATATTTATTGGTTAAAAGTTACTTCAAACAAGGAATAACTATGAGAGATAAGAGACTACCTTGTTCACAGTTTGCACAATACAACATTTAGCATTACCAAATAAAGTTTTATTAATTGCCCCTCATCTTTTTTTAATTATCTGTCTGTCTTACAATCATCTTATCTTTTTTATGATTTGTTGAATACACTGTTAAAAGCTGATTGTAATCTTAAATACTTAAAACATGTGACTCAATGCTAAAAATAACTGAAATATCAAGGCATCAGTAAAACTTAACTTTCGAAAAATTCCATATATTTTCGGTCGAATTTTAAGTGAGCATGGGAACATTTCGTCCGTGAAAGTTCTTTACTACAGAAGCTGAAACCTTATAAAGCTAAAAATAATGGTAAGTTGAAGTTCAAAGTTGTTGATGTAAGTACAAGATTCAGAATCTGACAGCAAATGAGAACTAGGAATTTTTTCCGCAGCCGATGCAATCGGATTTTGAAGTGCATACAAAATCGGGACCGATCCTTGACAAGCCCAAAAAACGGACAAAATGCATAAATTTCTGGAAATTCAACATTAAAAAAGACTGTTGGTAACCTTAATAATAAATTTCAGTTAATTCTACAAATATATACCCAAATTTTAATTTGTGTTGGAGTATGTATGAGAACGTTTCAGAAATAAGATTTAAATAATTTATTTGGGAAAATATATATTTTCGTAGTATGCTCACGTAGCTGTATTATGTAGTTGCTAAATAATCCACCTTTACAGCATGTAGTACTTGATGCAATATGTTCATTTAACTTTGATAAACTTTTATACATTAGTTTCAGAAAAGCCAGTACAACACATGGTAGGCAAATACAAGTATTTTATTAAAATATAATAAAACAAAAATCAAGGCAAGTTCATGCAAATCATGTTTTATATAGGCTGGATGCAAATTAGATGAGAGTTGGAAGAAAGATTAAGGAAATCTGAAAATTATTATTTTATAAATACAGAACTAAAATTAAATACAGCTCTAAAATTACTCACATTTAAATCTGAAAGTAAAAAGTTCTGTAAAATATACCTTGTCTTAATAAAAATACCTTTGGTTATCTAAATGAATACTTGTAATTGTTTATTTTCAATGAATTTATGTTAGGAAATATAAGGTAATATTTAAAAAATAAATTCAGTAATTGTGCTTACAAAATATTACGTATACGTACTTCAGAAATATCTTCACTTTTCTAATTCTTAATTTTATTTTACACAGAAGAAAAACTAAAAAGTAAACACTAAAAAAAAAAAAAATGCAACAAATAATTTCTAAAGGGATGTGTAATATATCATTGTAGTATGTAACAAAAAGACTGCTCACATATTTTTATCCCATTCTGTCAAGGAAATTTTAGAGTTCAATTACAGATGGCAAATAAATAATTATCTAATTCTATATGCATTTTAAAAAATCTAATAGGTAGAAAAGATGTAATTTTCTAAAAGTTGCCGTTACCAGAAAATATTAGAAAATTGTTTTCTCACTTTTCAAATAAGGGTAATTTTTGACTTCTGACATGAACCCTTTTGCATACTGTAATCAATATTGGAAATTTTAATATCAAATTCTATGAGAATTATGAGAATACCATAGTCGGTAACCAGATGTACCATAGTACTGGTATGTCGTATTTCATTTTTTAGATATATTTATGTTCTAACTTTTGCTCTTTTAGTTTCAGAAACTTAAACTTTCTAAATTTTGCTTTAAATTATGAATTACATTTTCATTTTCTAATAATAAGCACTTGATTGTGTGTGCTTATTATTAGAGAATGACTAATGTGTATTTTTAAAAAGCTGCAATCACAAGTAAGCAATCGTAACCCACTTTGAAATTATGGTCTAGCTAAGCCAATGTTCCTGTTGGTTTAAATGAGGGACGTGGCAATATTCAAAGATTCTTCAGGTGTTGGCTTAGCAAGTAATTTTGTAAAAGTTTTTTTCTTCATTGTCGAAAAAAATCTCCTCTGTGTGGAAATGTTTTTATTGGCTGGGACAACTTTTGGAAAAATTTCAACTTGCATTTTGTTACTGCAGCGTATTACGGATAAGTTGGCTTCATGGTTGCTACAATTTTTTGGATTGCTTCTTCTGTAGATATAGAATCTACTACTTCCAATAGACACTTTTTAAATTTGTCTTTCACCTCATCAAGTGATTTGTGGACTAATTTCCGCATATTTAGCACTTCTAAAATCGATTTAACTTCAGCATTGGCTGTTTCATCAATATGTACATTATTGTCTGTATCATCTGGATATGACTCTTTTATAGATTCGTTTAATTCTTTCAATTTTCTATATTGGCACACTAAATGAATATGTTTGCACATGTTCCATTTAAACGCAGAATCGAGATACATGTACACGTGTAGTGGTGGACGCAGCATTTGCACTCAACGCAAATAACTTAACAAGTGCAATTTTTATTCACTTCTTCAATAGTGTATACTTCCCTCCATGACGATGATGAAACATTCCATTTTCCAGCCTTTGCATCATCTACGATGGTGGCACTGGTGAAAATCATAACCATTTCAGGCGTATATATGTCTTTTTCGAAGTTCCTTTATTTTACTGGATATTTTCCCCTTTATTTAAGGAAGTCAGCCTGCCAACAAGTTTATCACGAACAAATCGCATGGATGCTTTTGTCAAGCGGCTTTACATTTTTGCCATGCAAATAAATGTATTTCAAAGTTTTTTGCATGCGCTCTATGTGCATGTTTGTATCGAATCCTGCATGCTTCCTATAGCAATATGCCCATGCATTTGGGCATTTTAAATAATGCTGACCAAAATATACGGCAATGGCATGTGTATCCTGATCATTTAAGCAGTTTTTATGTGCCTCTTCTAACATGTGCATGAATGCATTTATATCATGTTCTTCTAAAATTGTTCTCAAAATCTTATACACATCAGCTTGCTTTTCTTTTCCCTTATTTTTTTTCAAATTGTATCTCCGTGCCCTGTCAACAAGCCAGGCTGCGCGCGGCGCGGTGACATTCCGTTGTCGTGCGAGCAGAACCGTGATAAAGTCGGCGGGTTTTCTGCCCGTACGGCCGAACGAGACATACCCGACGTCTAAGGACGCTCGCCCCTCGGCGCTGGGGACGTAGAGAGTGCAGAACCTCTCAGGAAAGCGCTCGAATTCCGTGACAACCGTACAGAGTTACGAGGTGCTCGCCGTGGCAAGCGGGTCCCGGGCCTCCGCCGAGCGCGGGGGCTTGCAGTATCACTTTCTCGGATTCGTGCCATACACGGCTCGAACCGTCCGTCTTATCGGACGCTACCTGGTTGATCCTGCCAGTAGTCATATGCTTGTCTCAAAGATTAAGCCATGCATGTCTAAGTACATGCCGTATTAAGGCAAAACCGCGAATGTCTCAATAAATCAGTTATGGTTCCTTGGATCGTACCTTAATACTTGGATAACTGTGGCAATTCTAGAGCTAATACATGCAGCAGAGCTCCGACCTTCGTGGAAGAGCGCTTTTATTAGACCAAAACCAATCGGAACTCGTGTCCGTTCCATGTGGTGACTCTATAACTTTGGGCTCACGTGCCCGTCCCGGCGACGTATCTTTCAAATGTCCGCCTTATCAACTGTCGATGGTAAGTTACGCGGCTACCATGGTCGTAACGGGTGACGGGGAATCAGGGTTCGATTCCGGAGAGGGAGCCTGAGAAACGGCTACCACATCCAAGGAAGGCAGCCAGGCGCGCCAATTACCCACTCCCAGAACGGGGAGGTAGTGACAAAAAACAACAATACGGGACTCTTTTGAGACCCCGTAATTGGATTGAGTACACTCTAAATCCTTTAACGAAGATCCATTAAAGGGATTCTGGTGTCAGCAGCCGCGATAACTCCAGCTCCAATAGCGTATATTAGTTGTTGCGGTTAAAAAGCTCGTAGTTGGATCTCAATTCCAGACGGGCGGTTCGCCTACCGGTAGTTACTGCCTCTCCTGAACAGCCAGCCGGTTTCTCTTGATGATCTTCACCGGTTGTCTTGGGTGACCGGCAAGTTTACTTTGAAAATATTAGAGTGCTCAAAGCAGGCGCGACGCCTGAATAATGGTGCATGGAATAATGGAATAGGACCTCGGTTCTATTTTGTTGGTTTTCGGAACACGATTTAATGATTATGAGGGACAGACGGGGGTATTCCGATTGCGTCACTAGAGGTGAAATTCTTGGACCGTCACAAGACGAACAACTGCGAAAGCATTTGCCAAGAATGTTTCCATTAATCAAGAACGAAAGTTAGAGGTTCGAATAGACTTTATCGATTTCTTGTAAATTGTTCGGTCCTTGGCTAGATCGTTAGTTCGGGGGGTTGGCATTGGGTTAGGGGATGAGAAATTCCCCGGTTGACAGGAGTTGACGTCCGTCGCTATCTGTTGAACGGGCCAGTGCTCGCTTTACGGAGTTGGCACGTATCCCCTTCTCTCAATGTTGACCCCTCTAGAACCTAGAACGAAGTCACGGCGGTTAGTCACTGGCACGTTAGAAAGGGCTGGGGACCCCGCTAGGCAGGGCGGGATAATCCCTAGAAGGTTCTGTTGGTTTAATATTTTATGATAATAGTACAACAAAAATGGATTCAGATTTGGTTAGTTCGGCTTCGGTCCGATAACGTGCGACCCAAACCGATAACGTGCCATATGGTGCGATGGACACGCACTTCGCCCATTCGAAGCAATTCGAAGCCCATTTCATCAAAATTTGTCTTCGTCATAAGTTGTCCCCAAAAGGAGAAAACAGCATCTTTATTCAAATTTCTTGACGTACTTGTATTTTTAAATATTCTTTCATAGGCACTTTGCCTGTTTTTTTTTTGTAAAGTCGCTGAAGCTCAGCATATTCGTGCTTCTTTCTCTTTCGGGCTGACGTAAATATTTTCGTGTTCTTCCTGAAACCCTTTTTACTTTTTGGTCCTACCTCATTAGCTGATAATAAATTTATAATAAATTGGTGGAAAGATACAATGCCGTATCCAACAAGCCAAGCTCTTCGGCTGTTGGCGGAGGTCTTAAATCAGGCCTCTCATTTAACTCATCGATCCAATATTCCACTGAGCCTACTATGAGTGTCCTCTCTTGCTCTTCATTTATTAAGTTCGCAACTCGATTCTCTTCTTCTTTATCAGCTTCACTATCTCCTTGGGTATCTTCTTCTTGACTCCACGTCCGCTGTCTCTCCTGTAAGATCTTCAGGTTGAGCTACCAATTCTGGACTTGAACTTCTCCTCTCTTCCTCCTAAGAGAGTCGTAGTTACTCCCGCCGCTCACCCGCGTTTGGATGAATTTTTTCACTTTGACATCCATGAACTACCCCGAAAAACTGAAAAACATGACAATTACGCAAGAACAAACGCAAGAAATAGGGACGGATGGGAATTTCGTTAATCCGTTAATGCACGTCACTAATGTGACGGCGAGGCACTGGGCTATTTTTTTTGCTTGTTCCCACAGGAACTTCGCAGTAAGTCTGCTCCCTATCCCGAGTAAGACGACGCTCTCGAATCAACCGATGCCTTTCTTCCGGGTCTGGCGGGCCGTCATGTTGCGGTAGGCTCTCCAAATGTATCCGTTACCGATGAGTGTTCTAGTCGAGAGGATCTTTAGATCCATTTTCTTGATAATACCGAGCACCTGGAGCTCTTCACTCGATGCCTTCGCAATTATGCCTCGCCAGTTAATCGTAAGCGATGTAATTGTTACGCCGGCGGGCCTCAGTCCTTGAAGTTGTCCCCTCAAGCATTCGTATTTGCTGCACTTGTTTTGATGAGCTTGCTGTAGCTGATATTGATCGTTTACAACTTGTGCATCAACAACTACGACTCTTTCGCTGTTGTACATTATTAGGTCCGGCTTATAGATCTGATCATCGAATTCCATCCTGGGTTCAACGTGGACCGTAAAACCCCTATTGCTGACCGACCGATGCAAATATGTCGTCAATGCATTGTGCCTTTTAATTCTCAGCCCGTGTGTTGCGTAGCAAACTTTAACTATATGGTTGAGGGTTTCTGGTTGTTCGCATCCCCGGCTGCACTGATTGTACTCCTTACATCGGCCGCGTGCTGCCCTTGATTTAGAGAAAAGTAAATTATATCGGCTTTGCACGCATGTCAAGTAATCTCTTCCCGATAACAAGTTGGTACCATTTCTTACCCAGTAGTGGGCTTGGGGGACTTCGCGTGCAGACCGGAGGCCGCAACCGTCCCAGGTCTTGATCAATCGTTGGCGCCACATCGTTGATAAATAGCAAGGAAAAAATTCCTTGCTATTTATCAATCTCCCGTTTAGGCTCAACAATCCAGACTTGACCTCCATCCCACGTCTTAGACCAAGAATTGGGACAACCCAACGAAGTGCGGGGATTCCAAGTCCACCGTCTTTTATTTCTGCGTGGTAGACCGCCATTGGAGTATCATGCTGCAGATGCACCACCTGTCTTGCAAACCTTCTTATGAAAACATCCATCTTATTTAACGCACCAGCATAGAGTCTCGAATAAAGCATCCTGTGATACAGTTTCGGTATTAGGTGGTTGGTTAACAAGTACAGCTTCTGTTGCGGTTTTAACAGAGCCTTCTTCAGTAGATCCAAATCCTGATTTGAATTTAACTTGAAAGGAGTGTGCCCCGAGGGGGTAAAGGACACCCCAAGGTACTTAAACTCATCGGCTACCCCCATAACTGGGATCAATCTGTTCTCTACTTTAATTTCTGCCTTCTCATCGTATAAGATGCGTTTCTTTTCAAAGAGAGTCGTAGTTACTCCCGCCGTTCACCCGCGCTTGTATGAATTTTATTATTTCATTTACAGCACTGGCAGAAATCACATTCCTTCAGAACCAGTCACCGGCAATCGCAGTGCTTTGTTTTCACTAAAAACCGTTTTCATCAGGTTCCCTTAGCTCCCGTGCCAGCTCTGAGCCGCACGCCGAAACGGCGGCTCTGGCCACTTGACCAGGTGCCCCGCGCGGCTAAGGCATTCCACCTTTCGACTCCGATTTGAATTTTCCTGAACGGAAACAAACATAATAACGCACAACATGGGAGTGTTTCATATGCTCCTCGTTTCAGTACATATTTTGTTTGTGTATCTTTTTCAATGCTCTTCTTCCACATCATGAAATTATTAAAAGATGGAAATTCCATGTTTTGAGACGTCAGATGAATGTCATGTACTGAACGTAAATGCAATGGTATATCAGTCACACAAGTCTTACACAATGGGCATTTAGTGTTACATATTTTTGAAATGCTTTCACCATGTTAATTTTTCACATGAAACTTCAGGTGTTTTTCATGTGTGAACTGGTGTCTGCAGAGTTTGCATTTGAGGGTTAAGTTTTGAAGTTTTTAAGGTGAAGAAAGGACATTATGCAGTTTACGTCTAAGATGCTTTAGTTGGTGAGGCATAGAGAACTAGCTGTGGCAAAATGGCAAATTTACAGAACTAAATGTGGCCGACATACGCATATTTACTTCATATGCAGTGTTTTCTCAATTGGTAGATAAATAAGTATTTTTTTTTTATTTTTTAGGAAGTAACATAAGTAAATCGATGTGTTAATATATTATATTTCTTTTTATTGTCGGGAAGATGTGTACGTTCGACTTCCACCAGGATAGTTGATTTTCATTAAGACGCACTTTTGGCATAGATAAATAATTTTGCATCTCTGCAGATGCTTTATTTGAAGGAAGAGTCACCAATGTTTTGATCCTCCATGTCTTCGTCATCCAAGAATTTTTCCAACCCTCTTTTGGGCTGTTTAATTTCCTCACTGCTGGGATTATCACGTAACTTTGCATGCTGACGACGCATCCACTCCAAAGCCGTACTTCTGGTTTCCTCGGGGTGGTCTATGTACCCAAGGCGAAATCTTGGATCAGAAAATTAACTACGTCTGATAGCCTGCTTCGGTTTCCATTTTCACATCTTGCTACTGGAGACAAAATTTCATTTTTTATTTGCTTTTGCAAATTACTGTCGTTTTCTTCCGTTTGTAAGCAACATTTTATTTTGCGCACTAATGGAAGAACAGAGGAAACAGTTGTGTGTTGTTCGCCAGAAAGACTGTTTGTAATTTCTTTCAAAAACTCGGTATTTGACAGTAGCGCTCTTCCAATACTCTCACTTCAGTGCTGTCAAGCATTATGTGTTTCTTAGATGGATGAGCTTGGAATAGCTTGCAAAAGGGTAACTGGTTTTGCAGAAATCTGCGACACAGATTTATAACGCTCCACCATCTTGTGATGCATGCGCTAGGCAATGACACAATATCCATTTTCTGAAATTCTTGCGCTGCTTTATAATCGCGTGCCATCTTCGAGCTGTGAGCAACGGAATTTTGAAGTTTTTTTAATCTAGCTACAGCTGCATTAATAGCTGGAATTTTTAGAGCTTTATTGATTCCAATATTAATTGTATGCCCAAAACGTGAGGCATATTCAATAAGGATACTGCCGTAATTATGTTTGCACCATTTTCTGTTGTGCAACAACTAAGTTTTTGAACATCAATATTCCAGTCGGATAATATATCCGACAGAACTATTGCAATATTTTCAGACGTATGATCTCCCTGAAAAAGTGTGCAGGAGAGGCAAAATGATTTCAAATTCCATTGCATATCTATAAACTGCTGTAATTGCAATGTAAGGGACATTAGCAATGGATGTCCAACAATCAGTTGTTATAGATATACTGTCAGGTCCTATGAAAGACATTTCTTTTTTTATTAATTCAACTGTTTCATTATAAAGTTTCGTAATTGCTGTTTTCGTAAAAAAATTTCGTCCTGGCATTTTATAACGTGTATTTAAAGATTTAATCATATCTATAAATGGCTGAGATTCTACTATGTTATAAGGTTGCAAGGTGCCAACCATAAAATGTGCTACAGATTCCGTGCTTTTTTTCAGAATTTCCTTCCAGAGGCTGAAAATCAAGCATTGTTTTTTGTCTCTTTGTTGGGAGAATTTCGCTATCATTACCAGAGCTTTTCCGAGTATTGTCAGCCTGAAGGACATCAGGTTCATCCAATGCAACACATGTAACTTCTCTATGTTTGTTACTGTGGCAGGTTTGGGAAGAAAGTAACGGATGGGGAACCTTAAGATGCGATGCTAAATTTGAAGTACTTCCTCCTTTCGCAGAAACCGGGGTCTTGCATATTGTGCAAACGACGATATCGCTCGTTAATAATTTACCCTTTTCATCAGCAGGTAGCTTGAAGTGTTTCCAAGCAGAGCTTTTAGTGTTCTTTTTTCCACTAATTGGTCATATTTTGAGCAGTCTAAACGAGAGCGACAATAAGCAGCCATCTTTCATCCGGAAAAATATGCATTTTTGAAACATGGAAATATATTTAAAGTCTCATGTTTCACATTTAAAAAAGGGGTAGGGAACACATTTATTTTAACCATCAAAAGTTGAGAAAACAAATGAATAAGTTGATAAATAAAGTTAGAAAATGAAAAAATAAATATTTCCCTATAAAAAGCTGTATACGGGTAATTAATTTACAAGATTTTTTGCTTTGTTATTTAATTGACCACCAAAAAATTAAGCTGAAATGTCATCATGTTATTAATCTCTTTTCCTCAAAAATTTCATGTTTTATTGCTGTTTAACCAAGGTTTCTCAATGGGGCACAGAACTTAGTATTCATTTATTCGGTGATTCCCCTCTACATTTATATATGGGACCGTGCATAAATGATGTCACACTTTTTTTCGGTATATTTGACTCCCCTCGACCACAATATGTCAAACTTCAGCGTACCCCCTCCCCCCTTTGTCACATGTCAAGCTATGTTGCATAATGCATGATGTCACACACCCTTAGCACAAGTACTTGTAGTTCAGAAACAAAGCACTGCGTTGTAGATCACGTTTCTAAATTTATTTTTTAACTTTTGATGACATCTGTGTGCATAATAATAATAATGATTACTTGTGCACTTAATTTGTGTAAAAGGAGATTAAGGTTTACAACACGAAAGATCATTTGTGCAGAATAGTAAAATATATTAATTTCTCGAATTCTGAAAAAAAAAAAAAAAAAAGAATCACGGAATTTTATCTTAAAATTGTAAATGCCAAAGAAGATTTCCTTTTAAACTTTTAACAAGAAGCAAATTTAAACTTTAATTAACATCGGTGTTTGCAATACAAAATTATGAATGAAACTTTAAAATCAAATTATACAAATATAAAAACCTTCAAAAATACATTTAAATTGATGATTTTAAATGTTTTTGTTACAACTAAAATGTGTGATGTTTTTGTTACACCCTCCCCTTGTCACAAACTCATAATTTCTCGTAGCCCCCTCTCCCTCGAAGTGTGACATCACTTATGAATAACCCCAATTAGAATCCACAACA
This sequence comes from Octonoba sinensis, assembly GCA_038502835.1. Lineage (NCBI taxonomy): Eukaryota > Metazoa > Arthropoda > Arachnida > Araneae > Uloboridae > Octonoba > Octonoba sinensis. Next base: position 80,528,703 of record CM076605.1, on the reverse strand, counting down.
TTTACCACTTTACTATAAACAGAAATACATATTCCCATTGAATAAGCTGTTCGTTGATAGAAAAAAAAAAAAGGATAAAACTATGGTAAGAAAATAAGTGTTTGGTTGGGGTTTTTAAATTTAGTTTCATTTTTTCAGTATTTTTCTTCTTCTCCTAATCATATAACAAGTGTAGTAAACTAAATAAATTATTAATTTTCTGTGAAGTTTATTTTATAAGCATATCTACATCAAACTCATCAATTGTTTCAACAAATGAAGAAATAAAAAATTTTACGCAAAAGTTGACTTCAAAAATTTTTTTCTCAACTTTATTTTATTTTCGAGTAGCATTCCGACTATAAAATATTAAAAATAGCAATTAGAGAAATTTTTTTATGTTATTAAAAGTTAAGATTTTAACAAAAAATAAGTTGCGACTCCTTACGTTTTTTTTAAAATACATTGAAAATTTCATTCTTGTAAGCTTACTTTAATAACATACCTGCCAACCTCGAAGAGAAAAAATCCTGAAGATTTTTCAGTCAAATCCTTAAGATTTTCAATAACATAAAAACGCCCCCCCCCCCCCCCCCCGCAATAAGTGTAAAGCCATACATCATATTACAGTATAAATACTTAAACTCCGCCTCATTACTTTAGAATTGTTTGTTAAAAAAATTTTAGTAACAGAATGCTGTTTTATGCTGTCATTGTTATTTCATATTTTTGCCTAAACTTTTTTAAATTCAAATAAAAATTAGAAAAAAAAAATGAAATGGAAACATCTACTTTTGGAAAGTATTTATTCCCCAAATTGAAAATATAGAGGATAGAAAATCAAATTTATAAAATATATTAAACGAAAAAAAATCAACTTAAATACCAAAAATGAATATACTCATAATTAAAAAATACAGTACATCGATAGTAGCGACAATAGCGTTGTTCAGCAACAGATGAAAACAAAACCAGCCATGCACTCTCGAATCGCCGCTGCTGCTCCGACCCGAAAACACGTGTTTCTCCCACCAGCCCTATCACCTTCTAATACTTTACCAGTATTAGAAGGTGATAGTACAGGCGAAAATATCGCAAATTTGATTTTAAAGATTTTAAAATCATATGAAATTCCATTGGAAAATTCTTTCTCTTGGATCAGATAATGCTCCAGTGATGATTGGCAAGAAAGCTGGAGTGGCTGGCATTTTGATGAGAGATATGCCACATTTATATGTTCATGGTTGCTTATGTCACCTCATTAATTTAGCAGCTGAGAAGGGTGCTGCTTGTTTGCCGGTCAACATTGAAGAGTACATGATCGACATATATTATTACTTAGAAAAAAGTTCTAAACGAAAAGAAAATTTGAAAAGATTACAAGAAATGTTTGATGTTGAAACACGAAAAATATTAAATCATGTGTCTACACGCTGGCTGTCTCTAGGTCGTTGCTTAGAACGGCTAGTTCAGCAATGGGATCCACTCACATCTCTTTTCAAAGAAGAAGTGTGTTGTAGTAGTGTTTCAAAAGAGTTGGAAGATTTTAAAATTCCTAAAAAAAGTAAATTGCAACCAAATGCTAAAAAATCTACTGAAACAAAGAAGACCACCAGCCAAAAAACCAAAAATTACTCCAAAAGAAATTTAAAAAATTACTCCAAACAAAGTTCCATCCAAAGAGATATCAACTGCCCCAAAAAGTAAGAGAGATTGATTCCGGTGTTAAAATTTTATCTGGAGGTGAGAGATTATTTATGTTTTTATGCTCTGATGAAAGTAAAGCTTTTGTTTTCTTCTTACTTAACACAGCTCCAATATTTGAAGAACCAAACACAATTCTACAATCTAACAGCATAAAAATTCACATTCTAATGCAGTTGTTGTTAGATATGTTAGAGAATGTTTTATCACGGTTTGTTTTACCTGACATTATACTTGCAGAATCCTCAGTTTTAGCAGTTAATTATAACTTCAGAGAAAACCAAAAAGTAAACACAGAGATTGTCATAGGGCAAGCTGCCTGCAATATTGTTAACTCAATGTCTAAAGGAAAAAAAAAACCTTTTTTATGAAGATGTCAGAAATTACTATATCAAAGTTTGTGATTATATGCGCCTGAAATTTCCCTTTAAAGATGAAGTTGTAATTCATGCTGAAGTCGCCAATTTAGATAAAATCACTAAAGCTTTGAAGTGGATGAGTTGGCACAAGAGAATATATTTACACTTTTATCCACAACAATATTTATTCCTAACTATTTACAACATATTTACAGTGCGGTAATCAACATTTACAAAATCTTTACTCAGCGACAAAAATCGGTGGAATTGGAAAAACTCTTTTCTAACATTCTTCGCAGAGAGAAGTTGAGTTGTCGATGTAATATTCAAGCAGAAATAAAAATGCAAGCGCGTGCCGCTACACACTCCCCTCCTAGTGAAGGAGTTCAACAGTTATATTCTTTCAAATATGTTGGAAACTTGACATGTCGTCCTGATTTTGTCGTCCTCTCAACTTGTTTTGTTGGAGAAGAACTTTGGTTTGGTGCAACTGCATTAGATGTAAATGTCGGAGGAGTAGCTTGAGTAAGGGTGTTCGCATCATTATCAACGATAAATGCTGGTTTAAGACGGTCAATCGAGACACGTTTGATCACACCAGCAACATCTACATCAAAATATTTTTCTTCTCTGTGTTTAACGGCGTAAGGTCCCAAGTATCTCGCTTGAAGTGCAGAGCTAGCTGCGTTGTTATAAATAAATACGTGAGAGCATTTGGTTAACTCCGTTGATACGAACACTGCTCTTTTGCAATGGGCAGATGTGGGCTTAGGGGAGAGATTGCGAATCGACGTCTGCAGTTGACGTACGAAGTCGCTGTGTTTCACCTCCTGGGAAGGGGTAAAAAATTCACCCGGCAGTTGAAGCGGTGTGCCATAAACCAGTTCTGCTGACGAGTAGCCTAAATCCTGCTTTAATGCGGAACGTAGACCCAGCAAAACTATCGGCAAACTGTCAACCCATGATGAGGTAGTCGTTAGGTGACATTTGAGCGCTGTCTTCAGAGAGCGATGCTGCCTTTCAATAAGCCCATTTGCCTGTGGGTGGTACGCAGTAGTAGAATGCGACTGGTAACCAAGATATTTCTTTAACGATAAGAATAGTTGGCTTTCAAACTGACGACCGTGGTCCGTTGTTATGTCTGCTGGAATTCCAAATCGAGAAATCCATCCAGAAAGTAAAGCTTTGGCGACAGATTCGGCTGTTTGATCCTCTAGAGGAATAGCTTCTAGCCAACGTGTATATCGATCTATGGCGGTAAGAAGGTAACGATATCCTTGACATAAAGGTAGGGGGCCAACAATGTCAACATTTATGTGCTGGAACCGTTGATTAGGAACTGCAAAATTTTTTAAGGCAGATTTCGTATGTCGATGGACTTTCGATCGTTGACATGCGAGACATGCACGAGCCCATGTTTGACAATCCTTCTTGATGTTAGGCCAAATGAATCTGTCTGTTGCCAGCTTAATAGTTGCTTTGATTCCAGGGTGGGAACACGAATGAACGGAATCGAAGGCAGTCTTACGAAATTCTCGTGGGATGTACGGACGAATTTTTTAGTTGAAATATCACAAAATAGATATTTTGATGAATTAGGCAAATGAAGTTTAACGATTTTGACACTGGAATTCAACTGTAAACTTTTTAAATCATCGTCATCCTGTAAACTTGACATGGAGTCGTAATCTAAAGGTGTCGGGGTCTGAATGATACTGATCCTGGACAGTGTATCAGCCACAATATTGTCCCGACCAGCAATGTATCTAATATCAGTCGTAAATTGATTAATGTAATCCAGTTGTCGACATTGTCGAGGCGATGCTTTATCTGGATTCTGTTGAAATGCAAAAACTATGGGTTTATGATCTGTGTAAATGGAGAATACGCGTCCTCCGAGTAGATACTTGAAATGCTTTACAGATGAATAAATCGCGAGCAGTTATCTGTCGTACGCACTATACTTCATTTGAGCTTTTGTCAGCGATCTTGAAAAGAAGCTTATCGGTTGTTTGACACCATTGACTTCTTGTTGAATGACGAATCCAATTGCTGTGTCAGAAGCATCAGTTAACAAGGACAAAGTTGCATCTGGAACAGGATGAGACAAAATAGTAGCTTTACAAATAGAGTCTTTCAGCTGGTTGAACGCTTGTTCGGATTCATCCGTCCACATGAGAGGTTTTGTGCTGTTTTTCTCTTGCCCTTCTATCAGCTTATTTAGAGGTTTCTGAATATGAGCGCAGTTCGGGATAAATCGATGGTAAAAGTTTACCATACCCAGAAATCGTGTCAGGCTAGTTGCAGATTTCGGTTGTGGAAAGTTTTTGATGGCTTCCACTTTAGACAAAGCAGGTTCGAGTCCATTCGCAGTTATGTTGTATCCCAAGAATTGAATTTGGGGTACACCAAAAACACACTTTGAGAGATTGATGCAAAGTCCGTATTCGTCCAGTCTCTGGAAAACTATCTCAAGATGCTTGCGGTGTGTGGCCTCATCAGTAGAACAAATCAGGATATCGTCCAAATATGAGAATACAAAGTCTAGACCTGATAGCACCATATTCATTAATCTCTGGAAAGTTTGGGCTGCGTTTCGAAGACCGTAGGTCATGAAGGGAAATTCAAAAAGGCCAAATGGTGTGGTAATTGCTGTCTTGGCGATGTCCGCTTCATGTATTGGAATCTGTTGGTATGCTCGCACCAAATCAATTGTGGAGAATATTTTAGTTCCATGTAAAATATGGCTGCAGTCTGTAAGAAAAGGAATTGGATACCTGTCTGGTATTGTAACGTTGTTTAGGGCTCGGTAATCACCGCAAGGCCTCCAATCACCCGACTTCTTCGGAACTAAATGTAAAGGGCTTACCCAACAAGTTTTGGAGGGTCGGCATTTTTCTGTTGAAAGTCTTCTTGTTTTTGCAAAAACTGGGGGACCCTTTGTTTCGATAAAATGTTCAATATTTAGCTCTTTTATTTTTTTATTGAGTAATTTTGGTCTTAAGAGATTCGGAAATTTCAAAGTACACTTTCAAAAGAACTCTTGTTGACATTAACAGTTTGTGGTTTATAACTTGAATAATGAACAGCATTAGTCGAAAGGGATGTCGTTGCATCAATAAGTCGATGATTTTTTGCATCAATAAGCAAATTAAAGTGACTCAGAAAATCTATTCCTATAATGGGTCGGTTAACATCAGCAATAACGAAAATCCAGTTGAAAACGCGGCGCAATCCTAAATCCAAACGCAATAATTTTTTACCGTAAGTTGCAATTGGGGTGCCATTTGCCGCAAAAAGTTTAAATTTGCTAACACTTTTCCTGTCGTTAGAAGATGGCGGACAAACGGAAATGTCAGCGCCACTATCTATCAGAAATAAGGCCGCTGTTTCTTTGTCACTTACAAAAAGGCGACTCAGCTCGGCCCCTTTGCTCTCCGTCGCCAACGAGAGTAGGGGAGTCAGTTTTCCTGCGCCTTACAACCGTCAGAATCCGGCCAGTTACATGGCTTTTGGCATTTGAAGGATTTGTCGCCAAACTTTAAATGATAGAAACAAATGTCAGAATTATTTTTTCTGCGAGCAGATTTACTCCGAGAGCCAGATCTAAATCGGCGGAAAGGTTGGCGATTTCTTTTACACAGTTCGCTAACTTGAACTGACAGTTCCGAAACTTGTTTTCGAAGTTTCGCCAAAGCGTTTTCGTATGTGTCTGACGCTACAGCCGCACAGTGGTATGATTCGAGTTTTATTTCCCATATTTGATCAGCCATAGTTGCCAATTTAGTAAGTTCGTCACTGCTTACTGACAAAATACTACGCATATTGATTGGAAGACGTTGCATCCATAAAGTTTTTAAAATATCATCGCTTACCTTGTTATCCGCCAAGTTACGCATTTCACATAAAAGTTGCGATGGCTTCTTGTCGCCAAGCTGTAAATCAGTTAGGAGTTTTTGTAACTTTTGCGTTTCGCTGTCAGCGAAAACTGAAATTAAACGCTGTTTCAAAGCTTCATATTTGCCACCATTAGGAGGATTGACAACAATCTCCGACACTTGCGATAGTACATCAGCATCGATAGAGCTTATGACGAGATCAAATTTGGTTTGGTCTGTCGAAATAGAGTTATTTCGAAACTGGGCTTATATTTGCATAAACCAAATTTTGGGATCAGCTTTCCAAAAGGTGGGTACCTTAACGCTTACCCTGGAAACCATAGTGTCATTCGGCGAAGCCATTTCAGTTTTTGAATCAGCTATGTCGTTTTTCGACATCACGTCCGGTAGTTACCAGTGAAGTGGATGAGTTGGCACAAGAGAATATATTTACACTTTTATCCACAACAATATTTATTCCTAACTATTTACAACATATTTACAGTGCGGTAATCAACATTTACAAAATCTTTATTCAGCGACAAAAATCGGTGGAATTGGAAAAACTCTTTATCATTCTTCGCAGAGAGAAGTTGAGTTGTCGATGTAATATTCAAGCAGAAATAAAAATGCAAGCGCGTGCCGCTACAGCTTCATTTACAAGCATCAAGTTTTTCATAAAAAAATTTTCATCCTTGTTGAAATTACTGGGAAATGAAAATGAAGTTGCAGTGTTAGACAGTTTGCAGTCCCAGTTATGTTCATTGCAGATAGAGGAAATACCAGAAATTGTTTAGTCAGAAGAACGAATTGACAAAAAATGGGTGAAACTAAGCAGTTCTATCGGAAAGTACAATTTATTATCTACATTCATGCTTTCAATCCTGATATTGCCTCACAGCAATGCTTAGTGTGAACGTGTGTTCAGTTTTGTAACAAAAACTCAAACTCGATTTAGGTCACAGTTAAGTTCACGAACCCTTGAAAACTTGCTGATCGTGAAATCAAATATGACAAGTTCATGTTTTGAACTAATTGAACTAAACTTTGAGCCAGATTTCTTAAAGAAGGCAAAGTCTGCAACAACTCTGGCTAATTCATATTAATTTTAATGAAATTTATTTGATTTTAATTCTTTTAGCTTTAATTAATATTCATTGTGTACATTTATAACAATGTTTTCGAGTTGCTTTTCCATTCAAAAGATTTTTTTTTTTAAATAAGGATAAATTCGATTCCTAAAATTTTCTTTTATGAAATTGTTTTAACCATTAGCATGCAGCTGTTCTACTCTGGTATGTATATGTATTTTATTTATTTTTGAGAATATTTTATGCTTAGCAAAATTAATTTTGAGGATATTTCAATCTGAAAACATGTAACGTTTTGTGAATTAATACAATATCAGATAATTCAATTTAAGTATATAATATATTTGCACATATATCTTATTAATTCATTTAAGCTATATATATATATCTTGAAAACATTAAAAATGTCGGTACATCGATGAAATAATTCAGTATGAAGTATCTCCTGCTTTTTGATTTTGGAGACTTGGCATGTCTGCATACAATTGATCTGGAACTTATCTTTTCGATCGGGGTTTGTTTTATGCTACATCAACATTTGGCGTCCGCGACAGGATTAATTATTTAAATCTAATTATGTTTCAAATCGCCAAGGGTTTTACGAAAGAGGACTTGATATTTGTTGCAGCAGAAATTGGCGAAACAGTGCCTTAAAAGGTAACAATATCACAGTTAAACGACATATTGCAAAGAGCAAAGAGTATGCTGATGATAGTGAATTCGTGACATCAATTCTGATTACCGCCATTGCTGAAAGAAATGAAAGAAAGAAGAAAAAAAGTCGTAAAGAAGAAGAGAAAAGCGGCAAAATGGTGAAATAAATCGTCAGCATGAGTTGGAATTGGCTCGATTGCAATTTCAAACATCGATGTTAGCTCAAGGAGAAATACAGACGATTGTACAAGAACCAAGGGGTGTTAAAAAGAAATTTCATTTGCCAAAATTGGAATTTCGCCAATTTTCAGGAAATGTTAAGGTTTGGTTTCCGTTTTGGAGTCAGTTTGATCTATTCACAAAGATGCAGATATAGCTCCAGAAAATAAATTACAGTACTTGGTACTAAAGCCCTCGATCCTAGCATAAGTAGCGACACCCTTTTCCCCAATTGTCTTTTGCCGCTCTCGACTCGCATTGGATGTTGCTGATTACGTGGGTAAACAGTCGCCATATTGGGGCTTAAAAATCAGTGGGTCTACGGCTTTTAACATGTGCATCTCAGTTCTTATTTTTGTTTTATGATTATATGAGTTTTTTCCCCTTGCATATTAAGCATGCCTGCCTGCTGTGCGTTTAGGTGCTCGAATAATTCGAAATCGGGCTTCAAATTATATCGTTTACCAATAGGTGAACGAAATAAAGACAGACGTAAGATCTGGCTGCATAGAATCGGGAGAGACAAATTGCCTGTTAACAGCAAATTATGTGAGGTAAGTTTGAATTCCATTTGTTGCTGCATTATAATGATATTATTTATTAACTTCGTTATGCAAGTTATTTTTTTTAATGCAAGAAATTTAACTGCATCTGATGCCTCTTTAAAACATCTACTATGTTTACCAAATGCTCAAACCTACAATATATACTAAACTAATAAGGCTGTTATTTTCCTCACTAATGATAAAAAAATTTCGGTTTCAAACATATTAATCTTATTTACAATAACATTAAATTCAAAATATTTTCTCGCTTCAAATAAAAGCACTTCTCATTGTGTAACATTTTTTTTTTTTTTTTTTTTGTGTGTTAATTTCATTGAGTGAAATTAACTATGCATTCTTAATTGAATGCTTATTTTTTATATTCTGAATATCTCATGCATATACATATATAGATACATGACATATATTATGTAATATACAAGAGAGAGCTTATAGCTCAAAATAAAAATATTGACTTTTCATTGTTTCATATTGAATATTTTTTACCAATTTTTGACATGTTTAACCATTTCTAACTGTTCCTCAGAAAGTATTTTCTGCAGCTGCGTTATTATCATAATTCATTGCTAATATTCAGCATTATATAGTATTTTCTATCATTGCCTAATCATTACTACAAAAAATGATGTAAATTATTGTAATATAACAGTGGTATACTTTATCAGTAATGTCATGCAATTTTTTTTTTTTATTTTCTTTCTAAATCACTATTGATATTATGTTATTTATCTATTCTAAATACTAGTTAACAAATGTCACTGCATTCTATAATTTTTAGAAGGTAGTACCTACTTCTGAGTGTTTGCTAAATTTTAAATTACACAACATATGAGAGTTTTATTTTTTTTAACAACTAAACAATTGTCTTTCAATTTTTAATAAGGTAGTTGTATACCTTATTTAAGAGCCCTAATATATTCTTAGAAAAGAAGAGAAAGGGGAAGAGACTAAAATGTTTTGGAAAAACTACATTGTTTAATTTTCTTCAAAATGCACACATTATAATGGCATGGATTATTTATTCTATTCGAAGTGTTTGCCGTCATATACTAGATATATGTATATTATATATTTTTAATTTTAAATTTTTTCTGAAAAATAATCTCCATATTTTTTAATAGGTTCATTTCACGGATGATCAGTTCAAAAACAACAGAGCCGACAATAGACGCCTGCTCAAGCACAGTGCTTTGCCTTCAATTTTTAGTCATCGAAATGCACCGAAGAAAAGAAAACCATCTAACTATGTATTAAGAGATCATGGATCTGTCATTGGTGCATCTCACTCTGTTCATATTTCCCTGGATGATGATAATAGTAAGCTTTACTTTGAAAGTTTCTTTTGTGTGCTTTATAAAGGTCGTATTTTTGAGTACATTTAGGTACTACTTTAATGAAATTATTTTCTAGCTGACAACTACCAGGATTCACCGGAAGTGCTTGCAATGGAAGATTCTCAATTAGATATTGAAGGTAAGTGTGATTTATAAAGTGTAATTCAATTATTTTGCAAATACAAGTTTTCTTCCTGTTTATTTAAGTATATGCAAGGATTAATCAATGAAAGCTAGAACAGGGGCTCAAAGAATATAAATGCCCAAAAGGGGATATCTAGTTAATTTTCATAGTCTTAAAATATTGAAATATTTCATTTTTATGAAACAGGAGTTGACAATACTTTTCATTTGAAAAGTTGTCACAAGTTGCCTTAGTCAAACACTGCAATTAAGTAATTTTAACTTCTGACTTTTTGTATTTTGAACTTGATTTTTTGCATTGATTGATACATTTCTGACAGTTACTTGTGATCCCAGTAGCAGAATTTTCTGTGAATCTGCAGCACAACTTTCAGAAGTCAAAATTTATCAGCAGCACCAAATGATGTGGAACCAAATTTACAATCATAAAAAATAGCAAACTAGGCATTTTAAAATAGTCAACATGTAACAATAATACATGCAGACAATAAATACCGTAATTCCCTGTGTATAGCCCGCACCGTTGTATAGTCCGCAGGAAGAAAAATTCATTCTAAAAAAATCATGTTCGGTGTATAGCCCGCATCGTTGTATAACCCACACCCAAAACTAAAACATAAACAAATCACTGTGTACGGTATAGGGAATTATTTAATGTAAGTAATTAATTTTAAAGTACAAAATACTTTTAACATTTACACAATAATAAAATTAAGAAAAAGTTTTCATTTTACCATATTTTGCTTAACCATGGCCATCAAAATCATATTCTTCTGTATCAGAATTAAAAAGTTCCATTAGGTCCTCTGGCAAATTGTGAATTGCAAGAAAAGATTAGCTTTGATGTTTTGAACCGTAGTTGTCTTTTATTTATTTACCGTACTTTTTTTTAAAGTTCCGTGTATAGCCCGCATCGTTATATTGCCCGCAGGTAGGAAAAAAATGAGTTTTTTCGTAGATAGCCCGCGGGCTATACACAGGAAATTACGGTAAATAGTATAATAAGTTCAATTTATAAATAAATTAATAAGATCTAAAATTGAACATGCAATTAATAAAAGCTAAGAGAAAATGAAGTAAAGACCAAATTTTCCAAACCAATTTTTCCAACCAATTTTTCTGAAAAACAGATTTTGCCCAAATATGAATATTATCCATATTCCTGCATCTTTGCATAATTTTTGTGGCTTTAGGTATCACTAATATTGAAAGTTATGTGAGCGTCTCTTATAGATGTAATAAGAGTCACAAAAACATGTTTCATTATAACTACACTATACAATTGCAATTTTATGCATAGTTTCATTTTGTTATTTTTTACCATATAGTTTCAAATTATGCATATATAAAATATTTTACAAACTGTATCTTGCATCTGAAATGCAAAGTAATGACATTCATACCAGAAAAGAAAAAAATGGAACTAGTCTAATTGGCAGAGATCATTGTTTGCGTAGTTGTATTTACAAAGACAATCTAGTACCACTTTTAGATTGTAAATACTTTTTTTCATTTAAAAGTTTTGTATGAAGGGGAAAAGATGTCGAACCGTTTTAAAATTTAATTTGCTTGAGTTTTATTAATTTTGTAGTGTAAAATATAGGGTTCGAATGCACAACTTATTGTTTCCATCTAAAAAAGAAAAAAACTGTGCAGTTCATTGAGAAATGTGTTATATAGGTCAGTGCTTCAAAGGTCTTTTACTTATTTCAATGTTCCAATGATACTTTACTAAATAGGTTGTTTCTCTTTTTAGTTGCTGATCTAGTACATGAGACAGAAACATCAATTTCTGAGGAATGTCCGCCTACTGGAGAAAACCATGAAGAAATTGAACGCCTCAAAAGGAAAGTGAACCTTCTACAGAAAAGGTTGCGGGAAAAGGAGAAGGAATTAAAAAATTTAAGAAAAAATCTATCCAATTTGTTAAGTGAGGATCAAATAGCGTATATGAAAAGAGGATACTCTAAAGCAGGGGTCTCCAAACTACGGCCCGAGGGCCACATCCGGCCCGCGGACAGATTTTGTCCGGCCCGCGGAGAGCTAGCATACTTGAAAGAAAACTCCTTCTAGAGAACATATTTATTTTTTATAGCAAATTAAATTAAGTTTACTGAAGTAATCTATTTTTATGTTGAATAATTATTAATATGACATCTACATTGATATGGTCATGGGCTAACTACTCATAACATTGTTGTAGGTTATTATTTACTAACTAACAAATTATTGAAATGAATCCAACTAACATTTTATACATTTTAAATGAAAAGATAACTTATAACAAGCATAACGACATATGAAATACTAATGAGATTTATGTAATTGAGATTTTCCACTGACAATAGTTTGTAGTTGTGGACTAATTTTACTTGTACCAATTATTAAAAGAGATTTAAGATGCTCATCAGTTAATTTAGATCTGTAAACATTTTTTGTGTACTTCATTTTGGAAAAGGTCTTCTCACACAAATAAGTAGTACCAAAAACAGAAAACAGCCCACGAGCAAATTTATGCAAATTATCAAATTGTGTCAGTGGAAGACACTTATAAAATTACAACAAAGATAAGTTTTGATATTTGTTCTTAATTATATCACTGCACTGTAGATCAATCATTTCCATTTGAAGTTCCGGGGCTAGGGTTTCAATGTCAGTATCAAAAGGATTCTGAAAAATCTTAATTTGATTCGCAATGGCATCAAAGTCCGAGAAACGAGTATCAAAATTTATTTTCAAAGCACTCAAAGTTTCGATTGCAAAATCGATAGGAAACTCGGTCTCAGTGGTGTGGCTAAATATTTCACATGTTTTAAAATGTGAAAAACATTTACTTCGTAGTTGTGATTGAAACAGTATCAATTTCTTCCGGAATGATTTGATATTATTGTATAAATCAGGAAGATGCTGGTTTTCTCCTTGCAATCTCAAATTCAGTTCGTTCACATGTTTTGTCAAATCAACATAGAATGCTAACTTCCACAGCCATGCGTTGTTTTGCAATTCAGTAAGAGGGCGATGCTTTTCATTCAAAAAAAATTCGATCACTGCTCGAAGTTCAAAAAAGCGCTGAAGGACTTTCCCACAACTAAGCCAACGTACGGCAGTATGATAAGGTAAGTCATTTTCTCCAATCTCTTTAATAAATTGTACGAATTGTCGGTGATTCAGCCCAAAAGATCTGATAAAATTAACAGTTGATATGACTGGTTTCAGAACTTCAGACATATCCAAACATTTTCCGCACAAAGACTGTTGATGAATGATACAATGTAAGACTATTGGTTTTGAACCACCGTCATTTTCTACAGCCTTTGACACAAGAGCGACCACTCCTTTATCTTTCCCACTCATGTTTTTGCCTCCATCAGTTGTAATACATTTCAAGTTTTTCCATCGAAGGTTCTTTTGCTTAATGGCCATTTCAACTCCTTTAAAAATATCTGAACCAGTAGTTGTGCCATGAATACTATACATATCAAGAAGTTCTTCATGCACTTCATAGCTTTTATCTACTCCTCGAATATAAATCAACACCTGAGCAGTATCTGACACATCCGTTGACTCATCCAAGGCCAAAGAAAACCACTCAACATGTCCATTTTTGTTGAACAGTTGAGAGGATATATTTTCAGCGATGTCTTCTACCCTTCGAGCCACAGTGTTTGCTGACATACTGACAGTTTTTAATAAATTTACCTTTTCAGGGCACATTTCTTCGGCTACTGCGATTATGCATTCTTTGACCATTTCTCCATCGGTGAATGGTTTTCCACGTTTTGCAATTTCAAGAGCCACACGAAAGCTGGCACGAGTTTCAGCCTCTTGTTCAGTTTTGAGTTTTGTAAATAAAGATTTCTGCGATTTCAATCCGCGCTTCATAGCTTCGAATTTTTCTGTCCGCAAACTTCCTGTATATTTTGAGTAATTTTGAAAATGTTTTGCTTCATAATGACGTTTAATGTTATATTCTTTGAGAACGGCTATGCTTTCATTGCAAATCAAACATAGCGCCTTGTTACTGGACTCAATTACGAAATACTGAATGTTCCACTGATCTTTGAATTTTCTGCATTCACTATCAATTTTTCGCTTCTTTTCCATTCTACTAAATCACACACAAAAGCAACAATTCAAATAAAAATATTGTTACAAAGATGTCTTAAACTTAAACACGCACAAACAGGTTTTAAGGAGGTACGCACTATTTTATTTCACAGCAGTGTCATAGGAACTGACTTGTGGTTGCGCCACTAGCCTTCTTATATATTTCACTTACTGCCATCTAGAAGTGAGTGGAAGACACCAGAACTTTATCGAACCAACGAGATTATTCTGTAAGTGCTATTAGCGCCATCTGTTAGGGATAGAGGGTACTACCTATTTCTGCTTGTGTCCACCAGATGTCCTGTCACGTTACTCCTCATGGCTCGCTCGTACTCTACGACTAATCTAGAAATTACAGATAATGACAGGAAAATTAATAATATGCAGTGTTGCCGTTTTGCGGACTTTAGTTCGATTTGCAGCCTTTTTTAAACGTGGCGTATTTTTTCGGACTTTTTTTTTCATGCAAAAAAATACTCATTCGTTACTTGAGTACTCGTTAGGAACCGAAGTAACGATTACTGAAGAAAAAAGTAATCAATGATTACTTGTGTATTTCATTACTTTTGTAATCAATGATTACTATGGCGATACGATGCGGGTACCCCATTATAACGGATACCCATACGATACAGAAAATACATCAGCTTCCCCGTCGCTAATGGCATCTGGCAAAAAAGTAATCATATTTTACACCACTAGTGGACTGATTCAACTTTTTACCACCGGCAACAATTAATGATAATATGGTTTTGGCCCTTGGAATTTACTGGAGTAATCAATATGGCCCTAAGGCTGGAAAGTTTGGAGACCCCTGCTCTAAAGGATTATGGTCCGACAATGCAGTACAAAAGGCTCTAAAAATATATTTATCCTGCAACACGAAGGGGTACAATTTCTTAAGGGAGAATGGTTATCCATTACCAACTCTGAGGACTCTTCATAGGCGAATTCAAAATTTTGTGCTGAAACCTGGCATTTCATATGAAGTTTTAGAATTATTAAAACTTAAACTGTTCTCCATGCTTCCTGAAGAGCGACGTGTCGCTGTGATGGTTGACGAAATGCAAATCGCTGAAGGCTTGGTTTTCGATTCCTCAACAAAGTGTGTAATTGGTGCCTGCACATTACCTTCTGCTAATGGAACCTTTGAAGAAAGTGCCAAACATGCTTTACATTTTTTTATTGGGGGAATAACAACAAGGTGGAAACAAGTAGTTGGCTACCACTTTACAGGGCATTCCATTTGTCCAGTATTTTTTAAAAAAGCAATTTTCCACATTATTGAGCAATGTGAGTCGATTGGAATGCTTGTAGATGCCCTTGCTTCTGATATGGGTCCTCACAATCAAGCAGTTTGGAGAGAGTGTGATGTTGGAGTACGGAGGATGAAAACAAAAGAGGTGCATGTACAAGCTTTTTGCACTCATCCTGCAAATACTAGCAGGAAATTATTCATAATTGCAGATGCTCCTCACATGTTAAAAAATCAACGTAATTGCTTAACGCAAGGACAGGTAATTTATTTACCTGAAGAAATTGTACAGGAGCACAATTTTTTCACCAATGAGGTGTCAATTCGACATTTTCAAGATATGATGATGTTGGAGGAAAAAAGTGAACTGAAACTATGTCCGCAGCTGAATGATAGTTGCATAGACATTGGGCATTATGACAAAATGAAAGTAGGGCCAGCTCATGCTTTGATTAATCACTCCGTAGCTGCTGGATTAAAATACTATGTCTCTACCAATATGTTGGATAAATCCGCTATACCTACAGCTTGGTTCATCGACACTGTAGCTAAGTGGTTTTATATTGTTTCGTCACGGTCCTATGCATCCTCCCTTAGCCTGAATAAGGCCAACTATGATGAAATGATTGCTTTTTTAAAGAGCATAATTTGGCTTTTTACCAATATTAAAATTGGTAAGCGTGGTGTGTGGAAACCCATCCAAGCGGGTATAATATTGACCACAACATCTTTACTTTCTTTACAAGACATGTATTTGAAAGAGTTGAGCTTTAATTTTATCTTGCTTTCAAGGTTTTCACAAGATGCAATTGAAAATCTTTTTTCCACAATTAGGCTAAAAAATCCAGTCCCTAATTGTAAAGAATTCAAAACTTGCTTGAGAATTATAATTCTTTCACAGTATTTCAACTCGGGGGTTAAAGGGAATGCTCTGCATGATGATAATGAGGAAGCAGGCACCCTGATGATGCAATTACATTCCCAACACAGGAGTGATATGGGAGAAAGAAATGAAAATGTCTTATCCTTTGACATTGATTTCGAAAAGGATGCAATTGATATTTTTGCTTCCAGTAATGAAGCATTAAAGACATCTTATGCAACAAAAATATCCTTTGATATTGATTTCATAAAAAGGGATATATCTATGCATTCAGAAATTGTTGAGGCAGAATTACCAAAGAATGAGGAAAATTCGTTGTTTTATTTGTGCGGGTATATTTCAAGAACTCTTATAAAGCGAAGTAAGCTTTGTAATATTTGCACAAGCTTAATATCAGAAAAAGATAGTAACGTTGAGAAAAATGTGCAAATATTTTCAAAGTTAAAAGAGTTCAGAAATAATACCGACAGCTTAATTTATGTTTCTTCAGAAGCGTATAATGTGCTCCTACACTTTGAGAACCTTTTCAGGTGTAATGAGAATAAAGTGATTAAAGCAGAGCTGGACTTAAAGCAGTTGAATGCATTATTTTTAAACTCTGCAATGGAACATTTTAAAAGTTTTCCACACTGCTGCAATTTGCTTCATAAAATTATCCATATATTTACTTGTCACAGGACATATTTTTTAATAAAACAAAAAAACAAAGAATTAAAGTTTAGTCAGTCAAAAAGATGCTCCAGCAAAAGCATTTGGATGAGAGTTGCTGCTTCAGAAATTCTGTAAATTAAGTCATTAATTGGGAAATTTTATTTTGTGTATGAAAGTTTCTTAAAACTAATAGACCCTATGAAATGTTTCTTAATGTGTTTTGCTCTATTCCTCTTGCAAGGAATTTTTTCCGACCTAACTCTTAAAATTTTTTTTGTACAGTCGAACTTCGATAACTCGACTTCCTATAAGTCGAATAATCCGCTAACTCGACTTCCTATAAGTCGAATAATCCGCTAACTCGAACTTTTAATCAAGTCCCGAATCATTTCTATACTTTTCTTTAAAAAACTGTCTCGATAACTCGAAGTGAACCTCTTCTAAGTCGAAGTTTTTGGGATAGATTTCCCCGGAAAAAAAAAACGATTCCGTTCAAAAGTTCGAATGCCAGTCCACTCATGTCTTCCTTCTGTGAATTGCAATGGCATCCACTTATGTCACACATTTTTGGAATACCCTTCAGCCCATCCCCTCCATTGTCCGAGAGGATAAACAGAGATAAGAGATTGTGGAGGGAAGGGGAGGTTGGAGTAGACTGAACAAAGATGGTCACTGTCTTGGGGGTGGGTTCACTTTGGGGATTGTAGGGGGGGGGGAGAGCACCTGTTTTGTGAGGTTGGGTAGGTTTTCACCTGCTTTGTGAAAATTGGGTCCTTCCCGGCAGCGTGTAGAAAGAGTTGCACATTCCTGATAAGGATTCCCAGCTGGCTGCTCTTCTTTCTTTGCAGTTGCGTTCTTTGAATTGCGCTTGTTGAATTAATCAGCATTTTGTATCCGGAATGTCTAAACGGAAATTGATCACGCTTACTTTAGATCAAAAAGCAAAGCTTATTTTGGAGATTGAAAAAAATCCTCAGTTGAAAAAGAAAGATGTGGCTTCTAAGTACGGCGTACCTCCAAACACTTTATCTACGATTTTGAAAGATATTGTCCGCGATTAAGTTGCTCTTCCTGCCGGCCAACACAACGGCAAAACATCAGCCTGCAGATCAAGGAATCATCAAGTGCCTGAAGCATGCCTATCGAAAACGCTTAGTGCGCCAATCCATCGAGGGGAAGTGGAGAATGGCGTAGAGCACAAAATCAATGTGCTAGATGTCATGCGCCTCATTTCGATCTCCAGGGAGAGTGATGTTTCTCAAACGGTGATCGAGAACTGTTTCAAGAACTGTGGTTTCTTCAGTTCAAATGACAATGTAGCGAAAGACGACAATTGCGATCCCTTAGAAGGCATGGGTGATATGGACTGGGAAAAAGATTTCATGTGCATCGATGACAACATTGAAGGCATGCGTGATATGGACTGGGAAAAAGATTTCATGTGCATCGATGACAACATTGAAGGCATGCGTGATATGGACTGGGAAAAAGATTTCATTTGCATCGATGACAACATTGCAACGTCAGAACCCTTGTCTGACGAAGCAATAATTAATGCTATTTGCGGAGAGCCCGAAGGAGATGAGGACGAAGAGGAAGCTGAAATCCCCCCACCTCCAACAAGTAAGCAAGCACAGGACGCTGTTCACATCTTATAACAATACCTGGAGACCACCGAAGGTACAGACAACACCCTATTTAACTGTGTTCAAAAATTAGGTGACTTTGTGAATGCCAACAACTTTAAAAAATGCAAACAACAAAAATTAACTGCTTTTTTCAAATGAGATTTACATGGTATGTATACTAATATGTAAGAGGCCAAATATTGTGACTTTTAATAAACCTTTTCACCCCATTCTTCTCTTGTTGTTTACATAGGTTATCAAAAAATTGAAACGCGTACAACTGTAGTATTATGGCACATACCAAACCACTTAAACCATGTCGAACATCAAATGCCGAGGAATGGGAGGAAACTTCGATAACTCGAACTTCGGATAAGTCGAATATTTTAGGGGGTCCCCTGGGACTTCGAGTTATCGAAGTTCGACTGTATAATTAAATTTAATCCTTTTGTTACATATGTAATTTTAAATTCTTTCTTAATGTTAAAACTAACACAGATCAATTTTTTAAATTGCATTGATACATGGAATACTGAATTCCCAGGTTGACAATTTTTCGAGTAATTTCTTGTTCATATCTTGCTTTTAAAAAATACAAGATTTTGTTTTTGTGTTTTTAACAGCTTTAATTCCAACTTTTCCACACAATTATGCAATTAGCAAAAGTTAACAGTTATTTTTTGAACAATATGAATAGACTTATATTTTTGTAGTAATATTTTATTATATTTTTGTTGTAAATAAACCACAAAATTGTGTAATCTACCAAACATTTTAACCTCACCCCAAGCATTATTTATCTTAAAATATTTCTCTTACTCTTCACATATGTTAAGATCAAAGCATAATTCATTGAACCATTCACATTGCAGTTCATAGTAATTTTATGTGTTTTTAATTTTAATAATAGTACCACAAATAAATAATTCAAAATGATAGTGCTTAAAACAAAATTGTTTAGAATATGTATCCTTAAACATGTTTCATCCATGTTCTGTAATAGCTTAAAGCTATTTTTTCCTTTTAAAATATTTTTTCAGTTTAAAAATTGTAAATAAAGATATTTGTTTAAAACAAAAAGTTTGTTTTTATTAATGGAGTGAGCAGATTTTACTAAATGGGTAAGTTAAAAATTTCAAGCTATTTCAGTTATGAAACAGAAAATGATGAAAGTACACACAATGTAAAATTAACTGCACACAATTGTTTGGTTTTTTTCAACCTTCAACAACAAAAGAATTCAGATCAAAATTCTTAATTTTTTCTTTATTACTTAGTATATTATTATTACTGTAGTGTTTAATTTCACGTTGAATCATGCATTTGTATTTATAATTTGTTTATCTTTATTATTATTGTTAAAAAAATATCTTCTGCCGTGAAAATACCTTAAAATGTGTTTTTACATGGGATATTATTTTTATGTCTCCCATAACAAATGTCCGAAGTATTTTAAGATCCGTTAAAAATAATAATAAATCCGATTTAAAACGGCTCCCACCCGCCCCACTTTTT
Organism: Octonoba sinensis; assembly: GCA_038502835.1. Lineage (NCBI taxonomy): Eukaryota > Metazoa > Arthropoda > Arachnida > Araneae > Uloboridae > Octonoba > Octonoba sinensis. The sequence goes on along the minus strand of CM076605.1, from coordinate 80,508,736 downwards.
TTAAATTAAAAGAATTCAGACTTAAATGCACTTATTTGTACTTAAAATGAAGGATTATATTAATAAAAGTACATTTATTTCAAAACACGTATATAGGAAGTATTTTTATCCTATAAATTTTATGCTATCTTTGAATTATATTTTCTCTTTTCAGTTTATTAACGAAAACAATGATCATTATGGACAAAATCATATTTATGTAATGGTTATATTCTTATAAAATTAAAGAATTAACATTAAAGCCTAATTCGTTTTTATACTGGAAAAAATTATCGATTTTCAGGCTAAAAAAATTAAATCTAGTGCGATTGGATGCATAAATGATGAAGTTGGCTAATATTTTGACAATCGACTCTCATAATTCCATTTCATAAATATGAACGCATTTCAAATATTTTAAAAGGTTGAAAATTATTTTTAAACTGCTTTGTGCATAACAAGGTTTTAATAAAATCAATTTCCACTCTGGTAGAAATTGAAAGGAAAAAAAATATGTATTGTCAGGTATATAAGTTATCTTCAAGAATCTCCTTGAAATTATCAATAAGAAGTTAGCAAGAAATTGCAATCAAGAAGCAAAATATACTATTTTGTTACAGCAGACATAGGAGGACAACTGCCGTTTAGCCCCAAGATGGCGGATGATCCGTCATGTCGCTACTTAAGCTACGATCGAGGGCTTTACTTGGTACAATCAACCGTGAGCGGATTTCGAGCACGAGATGTGGTTGAAAGTTTTCCGACAACTGGCAGACAAATGATGGAACACATGTCCCAATGACGAAAAAGCAGTTGAAAGTTTAAAGTATCGCTTTGGCAAAGAAGATCTTTTAGTTGAAGTTTACGTTCGTGAACTATTAAAATTCATCATCTGTTCAAAAAAATGAAAAATTTTCTATGACGTCACTGTATGATAAATTGGAATTATATCTCAGAGCCTTGGAAACTTTAGGGGTTACGACTGATAAATGTGCATCTATATTGTATCGTATGGTTGAGTCGTGTTTTCCTGAAGAGTTTCTCAGAGCATGGAACAGATGTCCCAATTCTTCCTCATCAATTGATGCCAAGGAGTGATTCATTAATCTGATGCATTTTTTTCAAAACAGATGTTAAAGGAGAGGAGAGAATTAATTTAGCAATGGCAGGATTTGGTTTGAATGAGAAAAGCAATTTTCAAACTTTAAAAAAGAGACAATGGAATAACGGTTGCAACAAAATCTCCAAAGCTGCTAATCTGTTGACGGCTTCAGCTAGAGATTCTAAACAATCTTGTTTTTTTGTTTTGTTCAGGCACTCATTTAAGTGCAGACTTTCTCAGCTCAAAAAATGAGTTTATCTGAGAGATCAAATATCCTAAAAGAGAAGTACTGTGGCTGTTCTTGTTTGAACGTCGGCAATTCCATTCGTAAATGCCGAATAATTTTAAAATGTGTCATTTGTGTTAAAAAGCATGTTCCTTTAATGTGTGAAGCATTAGAATCTCGAAAACATGAGTCAAAGAAAACAGAAGAAAAAGAAGCAGTAAATGAAGTAAATATGTCCAACATTAGTATTGGACCTAAAGTACTTCTTCAAACTTTAAAAGTAAATATGATTTCAGATAAGTTTCTGTGAGAATTATTCTTGATTCTGTTTCCCAAAGGTCATACGTACTAAAAAGTCTTGCAGAAGAAATGGGTTACATTCCTATAAGAAAAGAAACTCTGGTACATTCTTTATTCAGTGGAGTTAAGTCTGAGAAATCTGAACACGCATGTTACAAAATCAGACTAAGAAGCTCTGAAAACACTTTTGCCTGTAACTTTAAAGCATTAGATCAAATTGAAGATCGGGTGACATATTATAACTTATCTAATGGACATTTGAACAATGGACACTTGAACAAACTAGATACAAACTTATTTACATTGCATATCTTATGCGAAGAAGTAAATTATAACATCATCAGTTATCGTAAGCCACAGCCGTGCAACATTTTAACAACAACAGAACATCTTGGACGGTTAAAGTTAAAGTCACAATTATAAGCAATAGAAGAACAAGTTAAAAATATTTTACAGTATATTATTAAAAATATCTTTCAATTCCCCTCAATATTTTTTATCATTTACAGTTCTTCAATTAACAATAGTTAAACATCAGTTATTAAATATCAATCAATTAAGAGTTCACAATAAAAACAAAAATAGTCAATCAGAGTTCTTTGTAAAGTTCAACCACAGTCCAATACACTTGGCTCAAGTCCAACTTTGGCCACATGATTATTTAAAATGTCACTTTTTATATATGTGAGCTAGGGTTTACTCTTTATAATGGGCGTCATTAATCCAGGCTGTAGATACCGTTTAAAGAACATTTATTACAACTACTGAGGACACTTATATGAAAACGACTACTATTTACATTGAGAACGAGAAGACTGAGAAGAATAACACTTATGCTGTTGCCATACAAAAACTCAATAAAACACAATACGATAACGATTAATACATTACATCCCTCCCCCCTAAGTTTTATAGTCCTTTAACCAACTCGGTGGACGTCTGTTTCTGACAGGCCTTGGAGAAGGCGAGCTCTGTTGAGGTTCACTCACATCATCTGGATCAGGAACATGAACATCATCTTCTGTTGAAGACGCTGGACTACTTGCAGCCTCATCCACAGGTGAAGACTCCTTTAAAGATTGCGGTGGCTTTTGTGGTACACTTGAAGACTGAGCAGACAATTCGGATCGTTGTGGAATTGTTGGGCTTATCTCTTCGGGATCATCAGTCACATCTGTGACTCCTGGAACACGACTTTTCAGTTGATCAACGTGTCTTCTCCACACAAGACCATCATTTGTTTGTACTACGTAATTGGTCAAACCCAAGACTTCCGTAACTGTAGCAGGAACCCATTTCTTATGTGGAGGAAATCCTAATGCATACACAATATCGAGAGGAGCAAACATTCTTATCTTTGTGCGATTATTCAGACTGTCACCATCCTTTTTTATGTTAATTTCTTCTGATAAATCAGGATGCAATTTGTCTAAACAGGTTTTCAATTTCCGATTCATTAGTAATTCAGCAGGAGACATTCCTGTAGAGGAACTCGGAATTGTATGTTGTGCCATTAAGAATGCTGCAAGTCTATATTCCCAGTTTCCAGAAATAATCTTCTTCAGGGAATTCTTAGTAGTCTGTACCATGCGTTCTACTTGTCCATTTGAAGATGGATGTTGAGGAGCAGTAGGAATGAACTTAATACCATTTCTTTGCAAAAAATCTTGAAATACAGCTGACGTGAAGGACGATCCATTATCCGAGACCAATATGTCAGGTATTCCAGGAGTGGCGAATAACTTTCTTAATACATTGATGGTTGCTGACGAATCCGTAGAAGGAACTTTAAATACTTCTAACCACTTAGAATATGAGTCGACTACGATAAGAAACAAAGAATTCTGAAAAGGACCAGCATGGTCGATATGAATTCGAGACCACGGCTTCTTTGTGTTTTCCCATGGGATAAAAACCTTTGGTGGTGATTTCCGGGTTTGTTGACAAATTTCACATGAGTTGACTATTCTTTCCACTTCCTTTTCAATGCCTGGCCACCAGACATAGCTACGAGCGAGAGCTTTTGTTCTAACAATACCTTGATGAGTATTATGCAGAATTTCTAATATGTCAGCTTGAGCTCTTTTAGGAATAATCACTCTTGATCCCCATAGTAGGCAACCTTTATGGACGGACAGTTGTAGTTTCCTTATGTTGAACGGTTCAAACTCCTTAGCTTGCTTTTCTACAGGCCATCCCCTCCATGCCCAGTTGAGAACTCGCGATAGAATGGGATCTTGAGCTGTCAGACGGGCCAAATCAGCTGATTTTAAGAGCGGTTTCTTCAGAGCTTCCAATAACAAAATTTCGTTAGGAGGAGTTTCTTCATTTACTGTCAGTGGCTGTGGAAGACGACTAAGACCGTCGGCATTAGTGATTTCTTTTCCTGGTTTATAAACTAAATTATAGTCATAAGAGCTTAACATGATTGACCATCTTTGCATTCTTGGAGATAGCATGTTAGGTATGGGCTTATTTGGAGCTAAAAGTCCTAACAATGGTTTGTGATCACTACGAATTTCAATTTTATGGCCAAATACATAATTATGGAACTTTTTTACGCTTTGGATGATTGCCAAGGCTTCCTTGTCGATCTGAGCGTATCGACGTTCAGTTTTGTTCAGAGTCCTAGAATAATAGACAATTGGAGCTTCAACTCCTTCTTCAAGTCGATGACTTAACACTGCACCGATTCCAAATTCTGATGCAACACAAGTTAGTATGATAGGCTTCTTCTCGTCAAAATGAGTAAGTAGGGTTTCTGCTGATAAGAGCCTTTTTACCCTTTCAAAAGCAGACTGATGAGTTTTTGTCCAACTCCATGGTATACCTTTGTCTAAGAGACGATGAAGCGGTTCGGCTATATTTGCTTTATTTTTTAGAAATACGTGATAAAAGTTCAAGAGTCCTAAAAATGCCTGGAGTTCTTCTTTGGTTTTAGAAGTTGGTGCATTATGAATAGCTTCTACTTTCTCTTTGGTTGGTTTGATTCCATGTTGATCTATATGAAATCCCAAGTACTGAATACTTGAAGCACCGATAATGCACTTTTCTTTGTTAAGCCGCAAACCTGATTCTGAAAATTTCTTCAAGACTTGTCTGAATCGATCAGTGAGTTCTTCTAAGGATGAGCCCTTGATTAAAACATCATCAAAATAAGGCAGTACTCCTGTGATACTGGATAACCATCTTTCGATGAATTGTTGAAAAATGCCTGGAGCGGAAGATATTCCAAACTGAAGTCTCTTGCATTTAAATGCTCCTTTATGAGTAACAATAGTTTGAGCCATTGCACTGTTTTCATCTACAGTTAGTTGTAAGTAAGCTTGCGAAAGATCAAGTTTAATGAAAAAACGACTACCTGCTAGTTCAGCTAGCACTTGATTTACAGCAGGAACTGGATAAGGATATTGACCTAAAGCTTTATTTAAGGTACACTTGTAATCACCGCAGAGACTAATTTCTCCGTTCGACTTTAGAATAGGAACTACTGGAGTTGTCCAGTCCGAGTAATCCACAGGCTCAATTGCACCTTATTCTTGCAATCGTTGCAATTCCTTCTCAATTTTTGGCTTTAGAGCAAACGGCACTTGTCTTGCCTTGAGCTGAACAGGGAGAATTTTCGGGTCTAGTTTAAGCGATATTGGAGCGCCTTTAAAAGTTCCTAATTCTTCCTTGAAGACGTCTGAAAATTCTTTAACAACGCTGTCGAGGTTTACTTCGCTGATGGAATGCACACCTGTCAATCCTATTCCTAGCGGTTCGAACCAATTTATTCCTAGTAAACTTTCTCTTGTCTCCCTTGCAACCAAAATAGGCAGAGTCCCTTTGAAGAATACTCTACATTAACATCACATTGTCCTAAGATATTAACCGAATGCTTATTATAATTTCTGATTTCTTACTGACATTTTTCTAACTTGGGAGCACGAGTAGGAAATAATTCTTTAAATGTACAATTATCGATAATAGTAACCTTTGCACCTGAATCGACTTCCATTAGAACCGGAGAGTCATTTATAAAAACAGTAGCTTTTAATCTTGAATGATTCACATTATTTACACATAAATACTTTAACTGAAGATTTTCAAGCTCAGGAACAGTCAATTAAATTTGCAGAATTATTGATCCAATTTTTCTTAACTACATTTCTATTATTTGGAAGAGGTTTATTTCTACATACCTTGGCGATATGACCCTTCTTCTTACAAACGTAACATTCAGCTTCCCTAAATTTGCACTGCGCTCTTGAATGAAAACCCCCACATCCAGAACAATTCTTTGATTTTGATGATTCTTTATTTTTATTATTTTTCTGATGCCACTTTTGCACTGAATTACTTGTCCTAGCATGTACGGGTCTCACAGATAAGGAATCTGAACTTCTGATTTCTTTGACATTCTTGCTGGCAGTTTCTGCTGCGATAGCTTTATCCAGCGCATCTGAAAACGTAAGAGAACTTTCAGATAGTAGTCTCCGTTGCAGGTTCTCGTCTTTAATCCCGCAGACCAGTCTATCACGTAACATAGTCTCGAGAGATGTTCCGAAATTACAATGTTCTGCCAATCTTCTCAATTCCGAAACAAATGAAGAAATCGATTCTTCGTTGAGTTGTCTTCTTCGATAGAATAAATATCTTTGGAAAATTTCCGAGGGTTTAGGACAAAAATGACTCTTTACTAGTTCAATTAAATCTTTGTAAGCTTTTTTGGTTGGAATGTCCGGAGATACTAACGACCGTATAACCGAATACGTATCAGGGCCGCATACGCTTAAAAATACAGATAGTTTTTTTGTCTTCTTTTTCAATTTTATTGGCTTCAAAATAACATTCCATACGTTCATAGTATGAGTCCCATAACAAAGGTTTTGTAGTATCGAAATGTTCTAGTGTTCCGATAGTAGCCATAATTACAAAACGAAATACGAGATGTTCTTTAATCTTGATTATTAGCAAGAAGCTTCAAAGTTCTTGTATCTTGTTTAATATTAGCAAGAAAAACTTCAAAGTCTTGGTATCACAATACAGTTGAACCTGTCTATCTCGAATTTCAAGGGAAGGAAAAAATATTCGAGATGAAGAGGTTTTGAGATACAGAGGTTTTGATAAAACTATTAAAATTTGCAATTGAAACAAAGACTATATAATGTAGGTTAAAAATCTTCTGCCTTAGTTTTATTAAGCATTTTACTGTAATATTATACTAACTTTTTTTAACGAGTTTTATACTCGTATAAATAGCATCGACAATAAAGAAATAGTATTCAGCATACCCTTTTGCAAGTCTCTCAAAAACAAGACAAGTACTACTACTACTTTTTTTAGCAAGTACCAGAATAATAGTCTTTTAGTGTTTTTTGTTGTCTGGTTGTTTTCGACTCGATTATACTTTTGAGGGTAGCGATCACTGTAAATCCACCTTGACCAAAATTTTCCTGAAATTCGAGGAAAGTTAATGTTTCAATAGCTTTCTCTGCTTCTTTTTACAGCGACTTTCGCAACATCTTTGTTTTTCTCAACCTCCTCTTCTACTTCCGAATCACCTTTCACGTTCTCTACGATTTCCGCATCAATTTTGTTAGCTGCCGAAAGGTCACTCGGCTTCGAATTCCAAAATGGCAGCAAAACCAGAATTCGAGATATGGAGGTTTTGGGGGAAAACATTTCGAGATAAACATGAAAAAATACATTGAATTTAGGGTATAAATGCAGGGAAAATATAAATTTTCGAGATAGGGAGGTTTTCGAGAAAGACAGGTTCGAGATAAACAGGTTCGACTGTACAATAAACCTTCAGAATGATTCCTTAGACACTTCAAGGCTGTCTGCCTCACTGGCGCCATTCGTTACTTTCGATAACGCCATTTCTTTCCGGCCCATTCGAATTTTCTTGACTTTTATGAAGCATCCCATCCTCGTCGCCAATTTTATATATGTGAGCTAGGGTTTACTCTTTATAATGGGCGTCATTAATCCAGGCTGTAGATACCGTTTAAAGAACATTTATTACAACTACTGAGGACACTTATATGAAAACGACTACTATTTACATTGAGAACGAGAAGACTGAGAAGAATAACACTTATGCTGTTGCCATACAAAAACTCAATAAAACACAATACGATAACGATTAATACATTACACACTTGCTAAGTGTTTTGACATTGCATCTGCTTCTAAATCATTAGTATTTTGATGAATAAGCTGTATAAGCCCTTTCTCTTTATCATCTTTAATGAAATGAAATTTTCGGTTTATGTGTCTAGTACGACAACTTACCTTGTGGTTGATCACCCAATCTATTAAAGCTTTACTGTCAGTCATTGTATCTATAGGGGTAATTATCCGGTCATTTTCTTGTGGCTCATCAAGTAAATCACTAAACCACCTCACTGCACCAACACAATCAGAAGCTGCAATCAATTCTGCCTCCATTGTAGATAATGCTACTAGCTATTGTTTGCCACTTTTCCATCTTACAAGCGACTCTCCTATCTTCAGTAAATATCCACTATATGACTTAGCATCTGGAGTTGTGCTCCAACTGGCATCTGTACATGCGTGAAGCTTTCCACTTGTTGTTTTGAACTTTAGGCAGTAATCCATAGTCCCTTTCAGGTATCGAAAAAGTCGTTTGACTGCAGTCCAATGCACTTCTCTTGGACCTCTGTTATATTGTGATAGTCTACTCACCGTGTAGGCTATGTCTGGAGGAGTTCCTGTAGCTAAATAAATTACAGACCCAATTGCTTCTTGATGTGATTTCTGGGGGAAAGGTTTTGACTTTTCATAATCATCAAGTTGTTTATCTCCAGCTACCCCTGGAGTTCTTACTGGGTTACAATCTTGCATTTTAAATTTTTCTAAGATCCTCATCAAATAGTTTCTTTGTGATAAAACTATTTCTTCACTTGTCTTATTTATCTGAACTCCCAGGAACATATTCGTATCTGTAGTTTCCTGGACATCAATATTTTTCTTCACAATACTTATTAATTTATCAATCATTTCTTCTGTGCTTGCCACAACTAGGAAATCATCTACATATATTCCAACATGAATGTAATCATTTCCTTCTTTCCTGGTGTACACTGATGGATCTGACTTGAATCTCTCTAAACCTGCCTCTTGTAATGTTTTACTGAATCTGTCATACCAACATCTTCCTGACTGTGGTAGACCATAAATGCTTCTCTTGATTAGGTAAACTTTGTTATCATGGCAAATTATAATTATTGCAAAAAAAAATACATTAGTACATAGTTTTATTGCAAAAAAAAAATACATTAGTACATAGTTTTAATAAATAAAAATAATTTAGAAAAAAGTTCTTTTTTTAAACCTTGTTTTAGGCTTGACTGAGCAAAAGCAGAATTTAAAGTTGTAATATTGTATTTCATATTTAGAATTGACTCCCAAAAGCAGGTAATAGTTAATTATGATGGAGAATATGATAAATTAATTTTGTTATTATTGACAAACTGGAAGTCAGACTTTGTTCGGGTAGACTGATTTATTGTGAATATTGGATATGAGAGAAACGTGAAAAGCCTAGAATATATCGTGAATATTTAGATAGCATAAGTTATTAGAGTTTTTGAGAATAAAAATATGCATTCCAGTTAAGTGTATTAAATTTTAATAGATCTTTTAAAAATGTGTATGTAAAAAACTCCATAAAATAAAAATATTAACTTTTATAACTTTTAAAATATCTTCATAACAGTTTTAAGCAAAGAAAAGTTCACGAAGCAATAGTAATTCTTTCATTTGAATTAAATAATTAGTAAAATAATGATAATGCTTACTATCATAAAAGCTGTCATTTCTATTCCGCTTGTGGATGAAATTCTTAGGTTTATTACATTCAAAACAATAGAGAAAATAGATAATTTTTAAATAGTTTTAAATTTTTAACAAACAAAATTAAATCATACATCATAGATTGTGTGTAATTGGTGTTTGACTTAGTGAATTATTTTAAATTTGATAAATACTTTCTATTACAATGATTTTCTAGAAATTTTAATATTCGGCTTCGGCCTGGGAGGAATGGCCGAATATTCGGTATTCGGCCAAATCACTATTCGTTACATCCCTAGTTCATAGGAGTTTTCTTTTATTTTAAAGCATGCTTCATTTTCGACTTCAATCTTCTGAGGTATTAATTTCACAATGAACGTATTTTCTTTTAGTTTCAATTTAAATATTAATTCACCATCTCCATCATAAATATATGCACCTTGCTTATTGAGTACTACTTCATTTCCATTTTTCACAATACTTGGTACTGACATCAAATTACATCTTAGCTGTGGAACACATAAAACATTCTTTAATCTAACATTTTTCATGTCTTCTGCTGTAGCGGCTCTAATTTCACCTCTGTAAGTAGATTCAATATTCCTGCCTTCTTCAGCCACACTGATGATTTTGTTTTCTTCCTTAATATTTTCCATCCAGGTTTTAGTAGGGGTCATGTGTGATGTGCAAGCAGAGTCTAGATATTTTCTTCAGTGACCGCAGTCTCATAAGTTGTTAAAGCTGATTTTTTCCCAGATGTTGATGTCTCTGTAGAACATTTTTCATATTCATTTCTGTAATTTAAATTCTTCATACCTGTATTTAGTTTTCCATGATTTTTTCTTTTGTTATTCTTTGCAAACCAACAATCTTTTTTTAAATGTCCAAGCTTCGAGCAGATAAAACATCGTTTTGGTTTATTTTTATCTTGAGTTCTGTAAGCTTTGCTAAATTCATTTTTTCTATATTGTTCTTTTTTTTTCAAAATTTAATAAGGTTTGTCGTAAATCAACAAATTTAATTCCTCGATTAGCCGAAAAGCCAGTGTAATATTTTAAAATTTCGTTGGTAAACCTTCCACAATGTATCGTACTAATTCTCTTTCGGTTACTTGTTTTCTCAATTCATTTATTTGCTGTTAAAGTCCTTGCGATCTTGTAAGATATTCATCAACACTTTCATTTTCGGTATTTTTTAATCTTGTTAAATCTAGTAACAGATCGGTCTTTCTATCTTCAATTGCACCTTCGAAACGAATTTTAATCGCCTCCCAGATATCCCTGGCTTTTTTTATACCTTTGTATATTATCGCTTGTTCTGCTGTTAGGCTTAGGATAATTATTTCTAGTGCTTCTTTATTTCCCTTCAACCAATCTTTGATTCCGTACGCTATTTGCATTTGTGTCGGTTTCGGCTGGTTCGTCTTTGAGTATAACTTCTTCGAATAATTCTTTTGCATCCAATATTGCTTCGATTTTCATACTCCATATTGCATAATTGTTTTCATTCAGCTGTTCGATTATTGTAGAATTCAGGTGATCCATTTTTTCGTTGTTTTTAAATAAGCAGGAAAAGAAATTTTATCTTACGGTTAGCTGTTAGGCTTAACACGGTTTTCTGCTTACTTCGCTTCTTTCAACCGCGATTCTGCTACTAATTTGAAGATCGGGTGATATATTATAACTTATTTATTGGACACTTGAACAAACTATATACAAACATATTTACATTGCATATCTTATGCGAAGAAGTAAATTATAACATAATCAGCTATCGTAAGCCACAGCCGTGCAACGTTTTTACAACAGAACATCTTGGACGGTTAAAGTTAAGTCACAGTTATAAGCAATATAAGAACAAGTTAAAAATATTTCACAGTAACTTATTAAAAATATCTTTCACAAATGACCGTTTGCAATGATGTCACTTCCGTTAATGTAGGGCCATGGATAAGAAAGTTCCAAGAAATGGACATATCCTTGTCAGATGTTGGCGTAGAATTTCAACCAGTTCAAGTTCATATTGGCGCTGATCTTTTTTTAAAGTTTTTAACCGGTCAGCGTTTTACCATGTGGATTGGTGGCTATTGAGACCTTGCTTGGGTGGACTTTGTCAGGGAAGGTACCCGATAAAAGAATAACTTCAAGTAATGCCATGCTAGGTAGTTCACTTTTCGTCAACGATCTTGCATTTCTGCTTTGTGGAAGCTCGATTCGATTGGGATTACAGATTCTGTTGAGAAACATTCAAAAAGGGAACAGGAAGATTCAACCAAAGAACATTTTTTTCAATCTGTGAGATAATATGATGATAAACGATTTGAAATTAATTTGCTTTGCTTGGATAATTGTGCACCATTACCTGACAATTTAGAACTGGCTGCAAGAAGATTGGAATCTACAACCAAAAGGTTTGGATACTGTTGTTCACATGTGCAGTCTACAGAGCAGTACATTTGGAACTTATATCCGGAATTTCTACTGAAACTTTCCTGATGGCTTTAAGGAGGTTTGTAGCTAGATGAGGCAGGTGTTCTACAATTTATTGTAATAATGGAGCGAATTTTGTAGGCGTTGCAAACATCCTACGTTCCCTGGACTGGGAAAAGGTTGCAAACAATTTAACAGTTAATGCTATCATTTGGAAATTCGATCCTTCAACCGCCGCATGGTGGGGTGGTTGGTGGAAGAGACTTATCAGAACAATGAAAGATCTTCTGAAAAGAGTATTGGGTAGGGCCTACTTGTCTCATGAAGAGATGATGACAGTCTCGTGCGATTGTGAGGCCATAATCAAATCTAAACCATAACCTACGTATAAGAAAACGATACTGATTTTACTCCTATGAGTACGTCCATGTTTATTCAAGACAGAGAGTGGGCTGTTCTTGACCTTGATATAGCTGACCATAATAGCCTAAACAAAAGGAATTAATACAGACAAGCTACTCAAAAAGAGCTCAGAGATCGGTTTAGGTCAGAGTACAAAAAAGATCCCGCAAAGCATCTAGACCAATCTCTGTTGGAGATATAGTACTGGTGGGAAGCGACAACCTCAAGAGAATTCACTGGCCTTTACCAGGTAGAACCTCGATGATTTTTCCTAAAGACAAGGAAATAAAACTGGTTCGAGTGAAGACAACTAACTCCATGTTGCTGCGACCTGTTCAGCGGATCTACCCTTTAGAAGTTTCCTCATCTACAGAGCTCACTTCTAACTTTATTCCTCATCAGACCTGACCAAAGACCTTGACGACCAGTGAATCAGAATAGACCGAAACAAAATTTGCCAGATCTGGTAGGAAGATCAAAATACCTGAAAAACTGAATTTATGAACAATTTGAAACTTTGCATTTGCCTGTTTATACACTTCCTAAAATTTATTATGTAAGTTTTCATTATGTGGTAATCAAATGGTGCTAGGATGATGTAAATGATCTTTACTAATACTTGATTTAAGTTTTTTTCCGTATGGCAACAGCCGGTTGCGCTCGATATTGTTTACGTATGAAACGAAACTGAAAACGTTCAACGGTGTTCCATGTTTGTTTTTTTCTGCTTTCTTATTCGTTGTTATGCTTAGTTAAAATATATTTGATAAAAATGAATAACCTGGAGAGCCTGGGGCTCAGGTGAAGTGTTTCGTAATAAATAGTGTTGTTTTTTATAAATTCGAGTAGCGTTTGTTTTATGCTACATCAACAGTTACCACCTTCTGTATGGGCTGATCATTTTCTTTCGGCCACTGTTTTTTCTGCTGAAATTCAACAGTGGTATCTTCCACACCACAAGCAAGTACTGGAATATTTTTTAATGAGTTTCGTTTTTTTTCCTACATGCAGTTCAGCCTTTTCAACTTTTGACAACTTTCGTTGGCGATAATTTTTGAACCGCTACCTGCGGTTCCTTTAAATCCTGGGCAAAACCACTGCTCCTGCAAAAATAAAAGTCATGACTTTAGAAATTTCCTGATCTAATTAATCTTTCACATATTTTATAATAAATGTAAATAATTTAATGTACTTTCTGTTTTTTTTCTACAAATCTAAAATCGGCTTTTCTTATTGCTAAGTAGGCATATGTGTTAATTGAGTTAATGAGAGTTAAGTTAATTGTTGCAATGGTGCAGCAATCTTTTAGCATCTTATTTTGTTTCATCATTTTTCACATTGCCCCCTCCCCAAGGACTGCACGTCCCGCGCAGTACAATCCCTTCTGTATTTCGGGATATCGAACTCCGTCTGAAAAATAATCGAGTGATAAATTATCTTGCACCTCAGCAGGGCAATCAAAAAAGGCAAGAGGAGAGAGCATCTCCACTTCTGCAGCCAGCTCTTGAAGTGTTTCAGACCATCTCTGCAGTCGACTAAACTCTTTTTGGCTTTTTTTCGCCAAAGCGGAGCTTTAACGCAGATATCAGCGAATTAAAATCTGTGAGTTGGTTGTTTTGGAGAGTCTGTAACACATCGGCTGTATCGCCTCGAAGTGTCGCTGCCAATTGGCACGCTTTAGTGGCACAGTCCTATCCATTCGCCTTGGCAACAATCAAAAATTGGGTTTTTAAAACTTGCCACGATGATTTTCCATCATAAGTTGCAAGTTTAACGGACGGCCGAAAAACCGTTGTTAGAGGATCACCACTGTTGCTTTCAAAACTTGCCAGTTTTTTTTCTAGGTCTATAATCCTGCGTTCTTTCAGTCCGAACTTATTTTCCAGAGCGTCGATTCGGACCTCGACATTTTCTTCAATGGCCTCTATTTTATTTTCCATGGCAGAGAATTTAGTTTCCACCGGCGTCTTCACGGAACTATGGTCATTTTTTAGTGCTTCTTGATTGGCTTCAGTTTTGGCATTTAAACCATTTGTGTTACTTTTTACGGAATAATATCACTTTTCAGTTCTTGATTGGCGTCAATTTTGGCAGTCAACTCACTTTTCAGGGAATTGATCGCTGCTAACATAAGTTTTATTTGCTCCTCCATTGCTCTTGTAATCACAATTAAAGAAAACAGGAGTTCTCAGTCACTATAAATTTTCAAAGTCCAAACCAGACTCACGTTGGGCGCTAAATATTACGGGTTCTGCGTCTTACTTTAAACTGATGACTGAGTCTTTATACAAAACACACAGAGCAATTTATTTTACAAATTATTTACACTATATACAAATTTTCATAAACATATCTCTCTGAGTTCACACATTACCGTAAGGCCAACGGTCTTACCGTATTTCCAAACCAAATACGAAAAGAACCAAGCACGAACCTTGCAGCGCAACGGCTCAGACTTTTATCAGGCACTCGGACAAAGTCTACAACGTAACTGAACTTGTCGAATTAACTAAACTTTTCGCCGGAGCTATTTATAAAGCCTCGCGGATCACGTGACAGAATATTGCAGAAATTTCCATCAAAGACTAGAATTCTCTATCACGCGATGCAGATGTCGCCAAGCTTCGCGAGAAACAACATCGGTACCCCAAAATTCGTAACATTATTAGCCTACTTTCACGTAAAAGTAAAAAAAAAATAATAATAAAGTATGATAGAAGGCTTAATGTATCGTAAAAATATCGTTAAAAATAAAGAAAAGTCAAAAAAAAAAGTGAAGTAATCAAATAAAGATTGAAAAATTAAAAATTTGAAAGTAGGGTTTTGAGATGGGGAAAATGTGTGTCTGTCGGTCTGCCCCCCCCCCTAATAACGTTTGAACGAATAGTCCGATTCGAAAAATTCTTTTTATATTCGAAAGATCTCGGCGAGAACATCTCAATTCTATATTTTACTTTTTTATTTGAACAATTTTTCGTTCAATTTTGAACAGTTCAAAAAAATTTAACATTAGCGCCTATGGGCGAAAATGAAGCAAATTATGTAAACTCTGGGTACAAGATATAAGTTCCCATGAACAAGCTCACTGGAAGAAGTTCTTGGCGTGAAATATTGATTTCAACAATTTTTGTTCATTTTTGAACAGTTCAAAAAAAATTAACATACCGCCTACGGGGAAATTTCGATCCTATATAATTTCTGATCTAACGGACCGATTTGCTTGGAACAAACTTTATCGGAAAGCTCTTATAACGTAGAACATGTACAAATAGAAAGTTCTTCCAGAACTAACGAGCCTATTTTCCTATGAAATTTTTTTTATCGGAATTTTTAAGGATATTTCTCAGTGAATAAATGAATGAGTGAAAGAATGAATCAATGAATAAATGAATGAGGAAAAGAATGAATAAATGAGGGAATAAATACATGAATGAGTAAATGTATGAATAAACATTTGAATCAGTAAACGAATGAATGCATAAATGAATGGCTGAATAAAGGAAAAAATGAATGCGTGAACGAATATGTATTGTCTGTTGAAAAAGGTATATTTGAAAAAATTAAGAACTAAAGCTAAATAAGAAAGAGAGAGCTAGATTATAAATTTGAATTTGGTGTATACGGGAAAGTAGGCTCGTATAGTTCTGGACGGAACTTCTTGTTATTTCCCACATAGTGCACAAAACATAAGATGCTAATCAAGTACACTTCGTTATTTTTTAACTCCCCCCCCCCCCAACTTCAAAATTTTGGTAAATAAAATAGCTATACGTAAACATTGTATGAACATTTTTATTTATTTGTCTATACAAAAACACTTCTATTTGAAAGAAATGCTAATTTAAAAAAAAAGTTTCATAGAATGAAATTGATTACTCAAAAGCAAAAATTTTGAGCATAAGTTCTGTATCCTAGGACAATTTTTGGCATTAATGGTTACTATTTCATTTTAAGCCAAAATTTTAATTTGTGGAAACTAAAAATCTTTAAATAGTTTTGATTATAATCATTTTTTTTAAATTTTCAATTTTTATAATTAAAATAAATATTGAATGATAAAATGCATTGTTGTTTTAGATTATGTGCCTAATATTACTAATATCCGCCCCTTTTTTTCACATAATGACTTTCCATGGCATGACTCTAAAAGCCAAAACAAATTATGACAGCTAGTGTTATACCCATCTTTTATACAAAATCTTGGGTAGGCTGGGTTTTTTGCCAACTCTATTGTATGTAGATATTTTTCATATAATGATAATGTCATGTCCCCACTCGCAATTTAAGTAACACCTTCTTTTTTTTTTAGGTGAAAGACATTTGTTACTATTTTCGAGCAAAGGACAAATGACCGCACATCTGCTGATGTTTCTCACAAAATATGTTCCCAAAGATAATAGTCAAACACGCAATCAAGATGATTTCTTCTCTACTAGTAGATCAAACGTGAGCTAGTAGATCAAACGTGAATACAGATACCATCCCATCTTACTGTAATTTGAAAAGTTTCACTATTGATTCAGAAATCTTATGGGCTCTAAAATGTTTAGCAAGCAATTTTTCTTACAATTCTTGTGCAGATTTAAATAGTTTATTTGCCACAATGTTTAGGCTGGACTCGGCGAAGCATACACACACATTGCTGCATTAATGTTTATTGTGCAAGATGTTATAATGAAAAAAAGAGAATTCTATTTCTTCCACAAATAAAAGACATTTCTTTACTGCTTGCGGTAGAAAAATCAGTCTACAAGGATTCAGTCCCTTTTGTGCCTCGAATGGGGGATGCTGAATTTTTAGATACATGAAAAAAGTTGCAAGATGCTGGCTGCAAAAGTGCTATTTTGAATATCGTGCTGGGTTTCAACGCAGCAGAATTAAATTACTTATACTTATGCAATTTGTTTTCTGAAAATCTTTTGAACGAGAACCTTATGGAATTGCAGAACATAGCAGCTGATATGGAAATTTCAGTTACGGCAGCAGATGCAGAAAACATTAATAAAGAGAGCATTCTCCAGTCCAAAAGCTGAAAATGGTTTGCATATAGGGCTGGGCGCATAACTGCATCCGCACTAAAGGCAATTTGCATAACAAAATTGATTGCCCCAGCAATATCAACAATAAAGAAAATATGCTACCCGTCAGAAAACAAATTTTTATTTCAAAGCTACGTTCTGGGGTTGCAACCAAGAGAAGATAGCCAAAACGGAATATATGTCGATTAAAAAAAAAGTACATCTCACCATCTAGCTATCTTCTTGTGGTTTTCTAATCAATCCCGAGAATCCACATCTTGGTGCTTTACCGGAAGGATTAGTGTCATGCTATTGTTGTGGGCTTGGCTGCATAGCAGTCAAGTGTCCTTACTGCCTCAGAAATGAAAATTCTTTGCAGTCAAGTGTCCTTACTGCCTCAGAAATGAAAATTCTTTGCTGCAACATCAATGCGTAATAAAGAAAGCTGGCAAAAGCTTTCTCTCAAAAGAGCATGCATATTACTACCAAGTTCAGTGCCAAATTTTTGTTTCTGAAAGAGAGTACTGTGACTTTGTTTTGTGGAGCCCAAAAGATGTATTCATAGAAAGAATCAAACCTGACACCCAGTTTTGTAACGATCTGACAAGAAAAGCAGAATTTGTTTTCAAGCAAGTTGTATTGCCAGAAGAGCGTCTTGATAAAGTTTTCACACAGCCACAATTTCCTGATGGATCCGACAGGAAGTTGAAATATAAAAATAATATGGTTGGGTGTTTTTTTTTTTAAGTTTTCAGAAATATATTGCTTGCTTGTCATTTTTACTGTTTGTAAATATTCATTATAGTTTATATTGCGTCTTGTTTTTATAGAATGTTTTTCTATTCAATTTATTTCATATGCAAGGGTTATTCTAAAAGTAAGGAATGTTTCTTTCTCTAGACATGTTAAATTTAAGATAATGAAAGCAAATAATTTCTACAACATACTTTAATATCCTTTCTATTTTTCCTTCTTTTAGATTGAAACATTTTACATAGAAAGAAAATGATTTTAGTGTAAAAAAATACTAAAAGAGATCTATTTCCTCACATAGGTATGCACTACATGCGGAAAATCTTTTGCCACCAAGAGCAATTTAAACCAACATTTCAAAACGCATTCTGGAGGAAAGACTTCTTCCTGTGATGTGTGTGGAATATCTTACACGGAACTTCGACTTGAACCGACATATGAAAGTCCATAATCCAGTTGCAGTGGAATGTCCTGAGTGCAACATGCAGTTCACTCGGGAGGATAACCTGAAACGTCATATGGAGTCCCATAGAAGAAGCTTCACATGCAAAGACTGATAGTGCTTTTCTCCAAAATCGAATTTATTACAACATATTCGAGTGACGCATAATGCTCCACCAAAGAGGGAAGCTGCTGACCAGGGTCCCACCGCCGCCCCGAAACGTATTCGCCCAAGTCGTAGGAGTGCATTAAATGTATTTTCATCGGAATTTTTAACTCCGACTCCAAAAAATGCTGAAGACTTTAAAATGTGCTTTTCAGAGTTGAAACCTCAAATTCAACATCTTCTACGAGAAGAGATCAGAGAGAAACGTGCCATAAAATGGCGCATCGTCACGAAAGCTCTACAGTCTCGTGTAAATTCTGACGGTGAACTAGAGATCATTTCCTGATACTTTGGAAGTAACACACTAACAGAACTCTTAGAAGATACAGTAAATGAACATTTAGAGGAAGCTATCTCTAAAGTAGAGAAATCCTTAGAGGAATTTATTCAGCTGGGGTCGGGGTGGACCCTCGATAAAGTTCAACATGTCGAAATACTCACATTAAAGTATCAGCCCTTAGCTGCCAGCAGCTATATACCTTTTCCAAAAAAACTTGCACTGAAAAAAGCGTTGCTTCATATACAAAATGAGGATAATAAGTGTTTAGTGTGGAGTCTTCTCGCATATAAATTAAACATTTCGAGAGAAAATCATGCTGAACGTGTCCCCAATTATGCTCCCCATGAACATGTACTTTGTATGGATGGTGTAGATTTCCCTGTGCCAGTCTCCAAAATTCCAAAAATTGAAAGTTTGAACAATTTAAGGATTAATGTGTTCGGATATGAAGATGAAGTGTTCCCACTATACATCTCTGACAAATCAGATATTGAATGTATTAATTTGCTGCTTATTCCTGACGATGAAACGCAGCACTACTGCCTCGTCAGAGACATGTCGAGATTGTTGGGAGATCTTAAAAGACATGATGATGAACATTTTTACTGCTATAGGTGTCTTCATAGGTTCAGAAGACAAGATCTACTGGTGTAACATGGAAAACATTGCAACCAGCACAACATTCAAAAAATACAAATGCCTAAAAATTATGAAAAGGTTTTAACATATGAAAACTTTCACTTCCAGCATCCTGTATCTTACATCATTTATGCTGACTGAATCGTTGATAGTGAAAATGGATTCATGTCAACCAAATTCAACTTCATCTCTCACAGAGAAGTTGAACCATCATGAGGATTGTGGTTATGCGTATGTGATTGTTGGACCGGATGGAAAAACATATATACCAAAGTGAAGACGTTTAGAGGACCTAATGCAGTTGATCCCTTCATTAAAAATATTTTAGAACAAGAGCAGCTGGGAGAAATTTTAACACATACAGTTCCAATTAATATAACACCACATGAACAAGAACATTTCAAGAAAGCAACGCATTGCTATTCTTGTAAAAAAAACTTTTAAAGGGAGATAGAGTTCGAGATCACGATCATCTAACAGGACAGTATCGTGTACCATTACACAATCGTTACAATTTAAAATTTAGACTGCAAAAGAAAATAACTATCGTGTTCCATAATCTAAAACATTATGACGGACATTTAATCATGCGGGAAATTTTAAAAAAAAAATGAAGGTCAAGACTTTTATGTCATTGCCAATAACATGGAAAAATATATTTCATTTTCAGCAAGAAAAAAATTTAACAACATAAGTGGTTCTCTTCAATTTATTGACAGCCTTAAAGTTCATAAATGCAAGTCTGGAAAAATTAGTCGCAAATCTCGCAAAGGAGAAATTTTCTATTTTAAAAAAAAACCCGGTATCGTGAAACAAAATTTGGATCTATTACTTCAAAAAAGTGTTTATCCGTATGAATATAAGGATTCCTTTTTCAAATTTGAAGAAACTATTCTTCCTCCTCGAGAGACTTTTTATAGCATATTATCTAACGAAAAATTTTTTGTAAAAGAATAGACACATGCACAAACTGTATGGGAAGAATTCCATCTTCGTACAATGGGTGATTACCATGATCTTTATGTGAAAACAGATGTGTTGCAACTTGCTGATGTGTTTCAAAATTTTAGGTCTCTCTGTAAACAACATTACGACTTGTACTGTGCTCATCTGATTACATCACCAGGACTGTCCTGGCAAAATGCATTAAAGATGACAAATCAATCCCTTACCCCTTGAATTACTTCCAGGTATCAATATGCATTTATTTATAGAGCAAGGCATTCGTGGTGGTATTTCTATGATTAGCCATCGTCATGCCGTTGCAAATAACAAATATCTCCCTGATTTTAACTCCAGTGAACCGTCAAACTTTATCTTGTATCTCGATGCTAACAATCTGTATGGATGGGCGATGTCCCAGCCCTTGCATATGGAGATTTTCAGTGGGTTACATACACCATTTGATAAAATCGTACAGGAAATAATAAATTTGCCTGATGATAGCGAGTACGGATACATTTTAGAAGTGGACATACTGTAATGTACAATAAAGATCTTCACAATCCTCATAATGGATATCCCTTAGCACCAGAGAAGATTAAAATTAGCGCTGAGCAGCTCTCTCCCTTTGCAGTTGATATGCTTAACGGATGTAAATTTACCACCATCCACAAAATTAGTACCAAACTTAAACAAGACAAATTACATAATATAATAGAAATCTTCAACTTTATCTTTCCTTTGGACTTCAATTATCCAAAGTGCACAGAGTAATTAAATTCCATTAGAAACCCTGGTTAAAATCCTACATAGATTTTAGTACAGAGCAAAGAAAAAAAGCGTCCTCGAGTTTTGAAAGGGATTTTTTCAAGCTAATGAACAATGCTGTATATGGTAAAACCATGGAAAATGTGAGAAAACACAACGATATTCAATTGGTAAACACAGAAAAGAAATATAAAATAATAGTTGCAGTACCATCCTTTCATCATTTTAAAATCTTTAACCATAATCTTGTTGCAGTGCAAAGATTGAAAAGTTCCACCACACTCAACAGACCAATTAATGTGGGATTTGTTATACTTGAACTTTGTAGTGGAAGTTGTACATATGATACTTACTATCACATGAAGAAATTTTATGGTGAAAGTGCAAAATTATTGTTCACAGATACAGACTCGCTTACATACCAATTGTTCACTGATGTATCCAAATATATGAAACATCATTTAAATATATATGACACTTCAGACTATCCAAAAGATCATCCCATACATAGTGAAAAAAATAAAAAAACGATTGGATGCTTCAAAGATGAGCTAAACTCAAAACCGATCAAAGAATTCATTGGCAAGGGTGTTGCAAGATCTGTTTTAAAACGAAAAATTAAACACGAGCACTATAGAGAATGCTTAGATAAATATAAAGTTATCGCGAACGCCAGATCGCATACAAAGCGAAAATCACCAACTGCATACTATATGTTCATATAAAGTGACACTATCTGCATTTGATGATAAACGTTTTATTTTAGATGATGGTGTGAGCTCTTATGCATATGGTCACTATTAAATTAATACATAGGTTTTCATACAGATCAATTTGTAAATATTTATTCCACTTATATTTTGTGTCTATTATTAACACTACACTGCGGAATTTTTTTTCTTTGTAAAATATTTTTTTTGCGTGTTTGTTTGTGCTAGTTATAAGTGGGAAAAATACTAAAAAAATTCTTATTTAATTCGGATAGGTGGAATTCGAGAAAAATTGACATGTTGTTTAAAAACAACACTGCGCATTTAGGGGTAACAATATTAATTTTTTTATATAATCATTTTAACAAATGAAACCAAATCAATAATAAATAAGCATGCATTATAATCATAAAATAGCACTAAAATATGAAAATTTATTAAAATAATTAATTTTATTATTTATAAATTTATAAAATTTATTAAAGTAAAAATTTGCACATGTAACTAATAATTATTAGTTACATGTGCAAGTTTTTAATTTGATTATCAAGAAAGTTTAATAATAATTTCACTAAAAGATTTTAAACACGAAACCTAACATCTGTAGGGGGTCTATGCGATAATGTTCATTTCTTCTTTGATCGAGCGTGAATTGATTTTAAACAGAATTTCTAAATAATAATTTCATCGACTACTTTAAGCTAATTTGTAAAATATTTAACAATAATCTTCTAAAAGATACTAAATAAAGTGACATAGAACAACCTGTGACACCTGTTCTTGTTTATACTGCGAATAATGCAGGAGCATAAAAATTGCCCCGAATGCGCGGTGTTGTTTTAAAACAAGTAAAAACGGCGCCTTAATATATATTTTTCCCGAAATTTTTCGGACAACTTATATTTATTTTATTTTAAAACTATGTAAGCAGTTAGAGACTACTTTTTAAAGTAAAATTGTTGCGTAAAATTTGTAGAAAAAAAATTTAAGAAGTTACTGTTTTTTACGAAATCAACATGTCTTACGATTTTGTGAAAAAAGATGAACCTTGAGTTCAGTTTACAAGATCTAGGGGAGACTATATTAACTAATATGATCACACATACAAAATGAAACGAAAGAATGCGCCACACGTTAAAAATATTACAAAATAAAAGCTTAGTGAACGAAAAATGGAGTTGTTGTTTAAAAACAACACTGCGCAGTGTAGGGTTAATGTATGTCTTCTATCTAGAATTTTTATTTGATATAATAGCTATTTCTATGCGATATATATATATTGAAGTGCAATACTAATTTTCTGCCAATGCATATGCATAAAAATAGATTGAAAAAAATTAATCGTGAAGTAATTTTGAATAAATGAATTGTTTATTATCATGTGTCTCTTTACTGTGTGAATGTTTTTTTTTTTTTTTTTTCACCTTTTTTTTTTTTTTTTTTGCATGCTTCTGTGAAATAGCTTTATAAGATTCACTTGATATTTTTTTGAAGTGTAAATTGGAAAAAGTAAACATTTAAAATAGTTTAAGTAAGAGTCAATTTTACTATTCCGTTTAGTATTTTGATTTCATAGAAATAGGATTGGCGAATCCATCTAGAGAGAGAAATCGCTTTATTTATAAGTTTAGGTATTATTATTTTTTATTATAAATTATTTTTTTTCAATAACAAATGCCATTTTTGAAAATGAGCTCAAGAGAGGAGGTTGTATAGATGGTTTTCCTCTACATAAGTATCTGTATTGTTATGAGTTTAATATACATACTTACTGGAAAAGCAGATATTGCGGTTGATTTCGTTCTTTTTCCGAATGATACTTCTAATTCAATTGTTTCATTTCGGGGATGATAAATTTTAATGTTACAAATAATCAATTTTTCTGCTGCAATGAAGAGGGCGTATCAGGATCCGAGTAGCGTAGCAAGTATTGGTGGTGTCGATGCATTATTTCGTGCTGCGCGGGGAAAAGTTTCGAAGAAAGAAATCAAGAGATGGTTGCAAGGAGTCGATGCGTATACGTTACACAAACCGATTCGAAGGAAGTTTCCGACAAATCCGGGGTCATTGTACATTCAATCGATTATCAGTGGCAAGCAGATTTAGTAGATGTTTCAAATTTACAAAAGCATAATGATGGACATCGTTACCTATTAACATGCATTGATATTTTATCAAAATATGCATGGGCAATACCTTTGAAAACTAAACGTGGTCAAGATATAGTTGATGTTTTTAAGAAAATCTTTTCTGTGAGAAAGCCACAGCTTTTACAGACGGCTCAAGGAACTGAAATAAAAAATAAAAAACTTCAAACATTTCTCCCAGCGAATCATGTCAAGTTTTTCACGACATTTAATTCAACAAAAGCATCTGTGGTGGAAAGATTTAATGGTACACTGAAGACAAAATGTGGAAATATTTTACAAGTCAAAACACGTATAATTTTGTTAATGTTCTAAACCACATAGTGAGCAGCTATAACAACACTTATCATTCTACAATTAAAAGAGCACCAGTAGAAGTAAATGCTGGGAATGAAAGAGATGTATGGTTTACAATGTATGGAAATACGGAAGATGTTGAAAAAAAGGATTGTATTTTCAACATCGGGCGATGTTGTTCGCATTTCTAAGCAAAAACTTACTTTTGAGAAAGGATATGAAACCAACTGGACAGAGGAATTGTTTATTGTAACAGAGTGTGTGAAGAAAGATATTCTTGTATATAGAGTTAAAGATTTGTTAGGTGAGTCTATTCAAGGAACCTTTTACACACAAGAATTGCAGAAAGCATGGGTGCAAGTCCTGGAAGTTGCCAGGACTGAAAAATTTTTGCGCTGACTCACGGGAAATTTTTCATGGGGGGGGGGGGGAGTATTTATTATATATATACAGGCGTCACGCCAGAGGAAATTCGGGTCCACTTTAGGACCCTTAGTAAGATTCAAATCAATCAAAACACACAACTTGACAAAATTCCAAATTTTACTTTTCACACCATTATTTATTATAAAAGTGGCAAATAATAACAAAAAAAAATCATCACTATATGTTTAAATTTTTAATTTTCACAAAATTATTGATTTTTCACAAAAATCTCTTTAAAATTCACAAAAAAAGACCCTGTTAAAAAAGCTGAATCGACCTGATATAAGCAATAAGATTATATACATACCTACACATGGTAAGTTTTACTACTTTTTTTACTGATATAACCTCATTGATATGCCACTATTCTTTTCCTTTCAAGTATACTTTGTGAGTGAGTTAAAATTTGCAATACACAGTATGGGACCTCAAATCCGGAGCGCTCGGCGCCGCGATCTTTCCAGATTTTGGATCCTAATTCAAAGAATTTTGTAAGTAGTATCAGTGCGATTTAATTTGCTCTAGAAGACTTTAATTGCATTTTGCTCATTTATAGTATTTTTTATTATCGTATATACTAGGCCGTAAGTCGCGAAGTTTAGCACAAAAAACGAAGTTGGAGTCGGCTTACATTCGAGGCAAAACATCGAAACCATCTGGTTTTTTCCCGATATGATTTTATACTCTAATTCTCTAGCCACTAAATTGCAATAAAAGATCAGACTAGCGGGAAAATGCGAGAAGCGCCGATTTTTCAATTTCGCGAATATTCTGTATCGCGCGAAAATTAGACCTCATTTTAAAAAATAAATATAATAAAACTACAAGAAATGAAAAAAAAAAAGCAAAATTTAATGATATTAACTTAAAATTAAAGCAACAATTAATAAAAACTCTAATCGCAAAAACGAACCATTTTCAAAAAATAGCGAAATAACTTTTTTGAAAACTACACATTTCCGATCTTAATAATGTTTATTACATTTTGTTTTTTTTTCTGTTAAAAATGACTATTTCCAAAAAACGGTGCAAAATCTTCCCTATTTTTCTTCGAAAAACAAAAGCTGGTTTTCTTTCAGCTGCCGATTTTTTGAAAAAGTTCGGGATTTCGTATTTGGGGTCCGGTACCGCACATGTATCATTTTCATGTACTAAAAATAGAATTACTATAATTAATAAATGCAACCATTTTGTGACTGTCACGGGACACCTACGTTACGACATTGTGCTGTCTCAAAATGGTCAATTCAACTACGATATATCCTTTCGCGGTCGCATCAACTTTACGAACGTCCTTCGCAGCAACGTTACAAAGTGACATCCCCTAACAACTCGCTTTGTAACTGTTTGTGACGTCACATCACAGTCGCAGCAACCGTCGGGGCGCACTTGTGATTTTTATGTGACCTTCGCGAAAAGCCTCGGAGTGTGAAAACGGTCACTTTCCCAACACAGGCTACGGCGATTATATAAAGGACTTTATTTTCTTAATAGTAGTGACCAAATTCAAACCGGTCACGACTGCAACAGAAGTGTCACTTAGTGAGTGTTGCGACGTAGCAACACAGTCGCATCGACAGTCGTGACGCGATTGTGCTCGTTATATGACGTCACATTAAAGTCTTGAAAGGCCAATCCGTAAACACAGTTCTGAGACTTTCCAATTCACTACGATCGACGTCTTTGACTTATTATCCAAAGTCCAATTATCATCAAGGAGACACGATATTGAAAAGTCTTCCCAGGTTTGGCTTGGTATCCTGCGTACCATTAGACTATATGCAGCTGGTTTGCCTAGGTGCAATGAGGAAAATGTTGAACTTGTGGCTTAAAGGTCCACTGTGCGTTCGTCTAGGGCCAAAAATAATATGCCAAATTTCGGAAAAGCTTCGTTCTCTAAAGAATACTGTTCCAATTGAATTTCAAAGAAAGACAAGGGGATTAGAGGAAGTGGCTCATTGGAAAGCAACAGAGTTCAGGAAATTCCTCCTGTACACAGGACCCTCAGTTTTGAAGAATTCTTTGAATAAAGAAACGTACAATCACTTTATGACCCTTCACGTTGCCATAAGGATTTTAACGAGCCCCGTCCTACTGAAAATACACATAAATTATTCAGAAGAACTGCTTAAGCATTTTGTGAAAACATTTTCCACATTGTATGGAAGAGAATATATTTCTCACAATATCCATAATCTACTCCATTTATCTGATGATGCTAAAAAGTATGGCACCATGGATGAATTTAGTGCATTCCGTTTTGAAAATTTCCTGCAATCACTAAAAAAAACTTATCCATAAAGCCGACAAGCCATTGGAGCAACTATTTAACAGATACAGTGAACGAAAAAATTTCAATTTCAGAAAATTTCAAAATAAAAATATAAGGTATGATAGTATTCATGATGAAGGTCCCATATTGTCCGGTCTGGAGCTTCTATACAATTGTAAAAATTTAGCAGGCAGTTTTGCCAAATTGAAATGTGGCACAAATGTTTTGGCCAAAAATTTTATTTATTCTTCAAAAAAAAGGAAGAATATTTCATCATTGGATTTCCTCTTCAGCCAGGGAAAAATTGTTATGATGTGCCATGTGAATCCAACATTTTGCACATCAGTTCCTGTGAAAGCAAGCCCACATTAAAATTCTGGAGTGCTTCTGAAATTTTGGAGAAACTTTGGCATATACCATCACTGTCGAAAAATTACATAGATCTTTATCCCCTTTTGCATACACAGACCTAAACCCACTAGTCCAAGGTTCCGCTTTTTTCAAGGACCCCAAAAGTTCGTTATATTTTTTCCCCCTCACTGGGGTAGAAGTCGTCCTATATTTTCTATAAATCCTATATTTTTAAGAATAATGCTATATTTTTTCTAAAAAAAATCACCAACTTCTTTTCCCGATTCATCACGCAGGATTAGCAATTTCACGGTAATTCAAAGTTTCAACTTCTCCAAGAAAATTTTTCTTTCTAATGGGGCTGCAGTATTGGTCATCAACCAATGCAGACCAACCAACAATCTTTTTAACATGAAAGATAACATTGGAAATTTGAGATATCCCCATTGTTAATTAAACTTGTTAAGGCAGTGCTTACTTTTTCGCACGGGCAAGCTTCTGTGGAGCGGGGATTTTCTGTGGATAGAAGAATAGTAATGAAAGTACAAGAATGAGTTTAAGCACACTAGTGGGGATTAGAGTATTTAAAAATTCTGATTAAGAGAGTGCTACTCATGTGGATGTACAAAGAAAAGGATATAGTTTTACGGAGAAGTCCACAGCAAGTATAAGACAGAAAAAGAATAAACGATCTGAAGCAAAAACGTTCACAGCCTGAGTAAAGTCAGCGTCCAAAAAAATCAACTGAAGTGAAATTTAAAAGATTAATATAGAGAGCATTTCTTTAGCACAAGTCATGGTTGAAGAAGTAAATCAGCAAGTACAGCTAGGATTGAAATGAAAATGTATGTGTGACATTGGAGGCTGGAAAGGCACAATTGATGCAGACAATAAAAAGTTGAAAGTCTTGAAATCAACTTTAAAAAGTGCGTAATTTTTCATTTTTGGAACAAATGTAATCATTTCTCCGACTTTCAATTTTGTTTTTTCATTAAATTGTATCACTTTTTCTAATGTTTTTATAATATTAAATTCATAATATACTCCTTTACATGTGAATGCATTTGTTTATTTTTTATTTATTATTATTTTTTGCCTTATATTTTCTCAAAAAAAAAAAAAAAAAATTCTATATATTTTTAAGTTGATCACTTCTGCCCCTGCCCTCACCGAAAAAATTCTGTATTTTTTCTTCCTTCCGAGAGCTTTCTCTGAATTAGTTTTTTCCCTCATTCCTCTAATCTCAAATAAATGAGCCATTTCAAAACCAAGTTGAAGATATTATGTTGATTGTTTCAAGTAAAAAAAAAAAAGAGTAACGTGTTAAAGCAGCAAAAAATAGAAAAAATTTTTTAACTGTAAAGTATCTTTATATGATTACAAGTCCTTTGCCAGAATAATCGAGTAAAATTATAAATGATAATTTTTTCTAGACTACTTTAAATTGCAATTTTATAAAGAATATATTTTTGAAGAAAATATTAAATACATATAGTTACATATAAATATTTAATTACACACTCGAAATTATTAAATAAGTTTCC
This sequence comes from Octonoba sinensis, assembly GCA_038502835.1. Classification (NCBI taxonomy): domain Eukaryota; kingdom Metazoa; phylum Arthropoda; class Arachnida; order Araneae; family Uloboridae; genus Octonoba; species Octonoba sinensis. The sequence goes on along the minus strand of CM076605.1, from coordinate 80,479,738 downwards.
TCCAAGTAAAAGAAACTCATTCATCAAAAAATTACCACATAAGTTGCAATTTGGTATTTATGGGAACCTTTAGTAGTACATGCACGCATTTAATTGCACACAACTACTTAATGCCACTATCAACTTATTTTTAAACAGCAAATTTTTATTATTTAAACTTGTTATAAGGTGCAGTTACATATTACAAATATTCTTTTTAGTCAAGTGATAATAATTAATGCTAATCCAAAAAGTTTTAGAACATTATTTTTTGAAAATCATCATTCTAATATGTATGCTGGAATGTAGTATTTTGTAATGTATTTTTGTGTGAAATATATATATATACAGTAAAACGAGTAAAGTTGACAACCTTTATAAGTTACCACTTCTGTGAGGACTGCAATTAGTCCTATATTATATTGTGGCGAGAAGAAGAGGTACCAGCATGCAAATCTCGCCAGCGGCGTTTTTTTGCTGGTCAACTTAAAGCGGCCAGCAGTAGAGGAAAGGGAGCTCTTGCCTGGTGCGGCAGATGTATACTATTTTGTTTAGTTTACGTTCCGGATGGAACTTGTTTATTTTATTTTATAATATTTAATTTAATTTGTATCTTAAGCAGTTCATTAAATATTAGAATTAATCCTGGTGTTATTCCTTCACTACACTGGTGACCCGACACGCAGTAACCAGGAAAAATACTGCGAAATGGACTTTTTCACCTATTGGCATTTTGTCGGAAGGTAATATGTTTTTTATTCAGCTGTCTTGCAATACTTTACATGTTGCCTTTGAGGTTGAATGTAGTGTTGTAATGTAATGTTGTTAAATGTAGGTTGTATCGGTTGTGTCTAGTATTGTGTTTGTTATAGGGATAGAGTTTGTTTGTGTAGACATTTTGTTGTGTTAGGTTTTAAATATGGACGAAAAGGTAGTTAAAACTGAAGAAACTAGTGATAGTGCGGGTTGTAATAGGGTTTCTGTCAAAGTACCTAACTTTTGGCCAAATAATGCAAAGCTATTTTTTGTGCAACTCGAAGCCAGTTATAGGTTGGCAGGTGTGTCGGTTGAGCAAACGAGATTTGATCACTTAGTTGCATCTTTGGATGCAGAAACATTGTCTCATGCAACTGATATTTTATGTCAACCACCAGAAAACCCGTATACCGCATTGAAACTTAGGTTGTTATCTGAATTCGAATTTTCTCAAAATCGTAAACTAAAAACCTTGATTGAGGATTTAGAACTTGGTGATAAGTCGCCGTCCATGTTGTTAAGAAAAATGAGGGAATTGAGTGAAAGTCATGCTGATGATGATTTTTTGAAAAATATTTGGCTTCGTAGATTGCCAGTACCTGTTCAAACAATTTTAGCTGTAAGCTCTGAGAATTTAGATAAATTAGCGGAAATGGCAGACAAAATCTGCGAATGCACCGTTCTAAGTACAAACCCCACAGAGTAACGGCATGGTTGAACGTCTACATCGCCCGCTTAAACAAGCATTAATGTGTTATAAGTCGGACTGGTTTGAAGCACTTCCATTAGTTCTCTTGGGATTGAGATCTACGCTACGTGAAGACCTTGGAGCATCCTCGGCAGAATTTACGTACGGGACTACGTTACGTTTATCTGGACAATTATATGAAGAAAAGACATTAACTAATCCACCGGACTATGTGGCACGATTGCAAAGATTAGTTCGAGCTTTCAGTCCAACCACTCCGATCAGACACGGTCAGCAGAGAATTTATCTTCCAAAAGACTTAAACGAACAAAAACATGAGTGCAATTATTTAAGTCCAACTAAAAGATCTTTACAGCCTCAGTATCATGGTCCTTACAAGGTGATGAAAAGAATGCCGAAAGACTTTATAGTGCTTGTTAATGACAAAGAAAAAACTATCCACGTGGACAGATTGAAACCTGCATTTTTACTGGCAGAGGACTCCATTCCAGCATCCGTAACTACTAAGTATGGAAGGACAGTTCGTTTTCGTCTCCCAATGGTCTTGTGTGACTGGTGGGGGAGTGTGTGGCGAGAAGAAGAGGTACCAGCATGCAAATCTCGCCAGCGGCATTTTTACGCTGGTCAACTTAAAGCGGCCAGCAGTAGAGGAAAGGGAGCTCTTGCCTGGTGCGGCAGATGTATACTATTTTGTTTAGTTTACGTTCCGGATGGAACTTGTTTATTTTATTTTATAATATTTAATTTAATTTGTATCTTAAGCAGTTCATTAAATATTAGAATTAATCCTGGTGTTATTCCTTCACTACAATATATTATAGGGATACGTATGTAACTTGACCATTTTTGACCACATGTCTATATTAACCTCTTAAGTGTTCCAAATTTGGGTGAGATTATTATTTAAAAACCTTTCGTAAGTTGACTGCCTAATCATTATATGTATTTGTTAATCTATTTTTGCAAGCAGGGGCGGACTGGGAAGAAAATTCGGCCCGGGCATATTTCAAACAGACCGGCCCTTGGAAGGGCAGGTATTTTGCAGATTGCAGGAACTAAAAATATTGTCAGTAAATATGTCGATATGTATTAAAATATTAAATGTTCACGCGAAAGTTTTTTTTCTTATTCAGCATGGAAGTGTAATGATACGTAATACAGTATAGGGCCCCAAATTCGGAATCCCAAAAGACCCAAAATCTGGAACTTCTCCAAAAAAATCAGGAAATATTTTGCGCAGTGTTTTTTTTTTTTTGGAAATATGTCATTTTAAAAAGAAGGAAAATAAAATGCAATGAACATGTTTAAGATCGGAAATGTGCATTTTCCAAAAAAGTTATTTCTCAATTTTCTGAAAAGGGTTCGTTTTTGCGATTAGAATTAGTGTAATTAATTGTTGCTTTAATTGGGAGTTAATATCATTAAATTTTGCTTTTTTTATTTCTTGTTGTTTTATTACATTTGTTTTTTTTTTTAATGAGCTCTAATTTTCTCGTGATACAGAACATTCGCGAAATTGAAATTCGGCGCTTCTCGCATTTCCCCGATCGTCTGATCTTTTACTGTAATTAAGTAACTAGAGAATATAAAATCATATCAGAAATTACCGGAATTCTTTTCTTTTATTGTTAAGAGATTAAAATAATATCGGGAAAAGTCTAGGTTTTTCGATGTTTTGCCTTCGAATGTAAGCCAACTCCAACTTCGTTTTTTGTGATAATTTCATGACTTATAGGTGAGTGTATACCAGGGGTCTCCAAACTACGGCCCGAGGGCCACATCCGGCCCGCGGACAGATTTTGTCCGGCCCGCGGAGAGCTAGCATACTTGAAAGAAAACTCCTTCTAGAGAACATATTTATTTTTTATAGCAAATTAAATTAAGTTTACTGAAGTAATCTATTTTTATGTTGAATAATTATTAATATGACATCTACATTGATATGGTCATGGGCTAACTACTCATAACATTGTTGTAGGTTATTATTTACTAACTAACAAATTATTGAAATGAATCCAACTAACATTTTATACATTTTAAATGAAAAGATAACTTATAACAAGCATAACGACATATGAAATACTAATGAGATTTATGTAATTGAGATTTTCCACTGACAATAGTTTGTAGTTGTGGACTAATTTTACTTGTACCAATTATTAAAAGAGATTTAAGATGCTCATCAGTTAATTTCGATCTGTAAACATTTTTTGTGTACTTCATTTTGGAAAAGGTCTTCTCACACAAATAAGTAGTACCAAAAACAGAAAACAGCCCACGAGCAAATTTATGCAAATTATCAAATTGTGTCAGTGGAAGACACTTATAAAATTCCAACAAAGATAAGTTTTGATATTTGTTCTTAATTATATCACTGCACTGTAGATCAATCATTTCCATTTGAAGTTCCGGGGCTAGGGTTTCAATGTCAGTATCAAAAGGATTCTGAAAAATCTTAATTTGATTCGCAATGGCATCAAAGTCCAAGAAACGAGTATCAAAATTTATTTTCAAAGCACTCAAAGTTTCGATTGCAAAATCGATAGGAAACTCGGTCTCAGTGGTGTGGCTAAATATTTCACTTGTTTTAAAATGTGAAAAACATTTACTTCGTAGTTGTGATTGAAACAGTATCAATTTCTTCCGGAATGATTTGATATTATTGTATAAATCAGGAAGATGCTGGTTTTCTCCTTGCAATCTCAAATTCAGTTCGTTCACATGTTTTGTCAAATCAACATAGAATGCTAACTTCCACAGCCATGCGTTGTTTTGCAATTCAGTAAGAGGGCGATGCTTTTCATTCAAAAAAAATTCGATCACTGCTCGAAGTTCAAAAAAGCGCTGAAGGACTTTCCCACAACTAAGCCAACGTACGGCAGTATGATAAGGTAAGTCATTTTCTCCAATCTCTTTAATAAATTGTACGAATTGTCGGTGATTCAGCCCAAAAGATCTGATAAAATTAACAGTTGATATGACTGGTTTCAGAACTTCAGACATATCCAAACATTTTCCGCACAAAGACTGTTGATGAATGATACAATGTAAGACTATTGGTTTTGAACCACCGTCATTTTCTACAGCCTTTGACACAAGAGCGACCACTCCTTTATCTTTCCCACTCATGTTTTTGCCTCCATCAGTTGTAATACATTTCAAGTTTTTCCATCGAAGGTTCTTTTGCTTAATGGCCATTTCAACTCCTTAAAAAATATCTGAACCAGTAGTTGTGCCATGAATACTATACATATCAAGAAGTTCTTCATGCACTTCATAGCTTTTATCTACTCCTCGAATATAAATCAACACCTGAGCAGTATCTGACACATCCGTTGACTCATCCAAGGCCAAAGAAAACCACTCAACATGTCCATTTTTGTTGAACAGTTGAGAGGATATATTTTCAGCGATGTCTTCTACCCTTCGAGCCACAGTGTTTGCTGACATACTGACAGTTTTTAATAAATTTACCTTTTCAGGGCACATTTCTTCGGCTACTGGGATTATGCATTCTTTGACCATTTCTCCATCGGTGAATGGTTTTCCACGTTTTGCAATTGCAAGAGCCACACGAAAGCTGGCACGAGTTGCAGCCTCTTGTTCAGTTTTGAGTTTTGTAAATAAAGATTTCTGCGATTTCAATCCGCGCTTCATAGCTTCGAATTTTTCTGTCCGCAAACTTCCTGTATATTTTGAGTAATTTTGAAAATGTTTTGCTTCATAATGACATTTAATGTTATATTCTTTGAGAACGGCTATGCTTTCATTGCAAATCAAACATAGCGCCTTGTTACTGGACTCAATTACGAAATACTGAATGTTCCACTGATCTTTGAATTTTCTGCATTCACTATCAATTTTTCGCTTCTTTTCCATTCTACTAAATCACACACAAAAGCAACAATTTAAATAAAAATATTGTTACAAAGATGTCTTAAACTTAAACACGCACAAACACGTTTTAAGGAGGTACGCACTATTTTATTTCACAGCAGTGTCATAGGAACTGACTTGTGGTTGCGCCACTAGCCTTCTTATATATTTCACTTACTGCCATCTAGAAGTGAGTGGAAGACACCAGAACTTTATGGAACCAACGAGATTATTCTGTAAGTGCTATTAGCGCCATCTGTTAGGGATAGAAGGTACTACCTATTTCTGCTTGTGTCCACCAGATGTCCTGTCACGTTACTCCTCATGGCTCGCTCGTACTCTACGACTAATCTAGAAATTACAGATAATGACAGGAAAATTAATAATATGCAGTGTTGCCGTTTTGCGGACTTTAGTTCGATTTGCAGCCTTTTTTAAACGTGGCGTACTTTTTCGGACTTTTTTTTTCATGTAAAAAAATACTCATTCGTTACTTGAGTACTCGTTAGGAACCGAAGTAACGATTACTAAAGAAAAAAGTAATCAATGATTACTTGTGTATTTCATTACTTTTGTAATCAATGATTACTATGGCGATACGATACGGGTACCCCATTATAACGGATACCCATACGATACAGAAAATACATCAGCTTCCCCGTCGCTAATGGCATCTGGCAAAAAAGTAATCATATTTTACACCACTAGTGGACGGATTCAACTTTTTACCACCGGCAACAATTAATGATAATATGGTTTTGGCCCTTGGAATTTACTGGAGTAATCAATATGGCCCTAAGGCTGGAAAGTTTGGAGACCCCTGGTGTATACGATAACCAAAAACAGTGGCGTAGTTAGACCCCAATTTCGGGTGGGGGTGGGGGGTTCTTCTGGAGGAAGGTCGATTTCTCGCAGTTAATTTTACGGAAACAATTGGTCAAATTGTTGATTAAAAAATTTATTATAAATGGAGTTTCTAAGTAGACTCATTTTAATGTGAAAATTGAAGGGAAAAAAACATATTTATCAACTTGAAAACAATCTGATTTACGTTTTTATATAATTTTCGCTTCATACAGAATTTAACTAGAACTGAAGCTGTTTTAGGGGAAAATACAAGAGAAAAATACAATATTATGTTAAAAATTAAACACTGATCAAGTTTACGTGCCTTGGGAAGGAAGGTGATTAACGAGCAGGACAATTTCTGAATCTCCAGTCTGAGTGAATACAATGGAAAGACTAAAACTGTTAAGTCAATCCAAATGTTTTAAAAAACTGCTAATACAGAAAGTTAAATATGCAATAAAATAAGAATACCTTTAACAAAAAACATAAAAATAAAATAAAAGTGAAACTTACCAAACTTAACGAAGTTACAGGAGTAAAAAATTTTGTCACATAGAACATAGAACTATTTTTAATCTCAACTGATAACTTTTGTCCCATTATCATTTTTAGCCTACTTTCCCGTCAAAGTTTTAAACAAAATTAATAAAGCATGAAAGAAAGCTAAATGTATCGTGAAAATATCGTTAAAAATAAAGAAAAAGTTAAAATAAGTGAAGTAATTAAATAAAGACTGAAAAATGAAAATTTTGAAAGTATGCTTTTGATTTGCCCATTTTTTCGCTTAATTTTGAATAGTTCAAAAACTCTCAACATTAGCGCCTATGGGCAAATTATGTGAACTCTGAACGTAGAATACAAGCTGCTATGAACAAGCTTACCGGAAAAAGCTCTCAAGAGTAAAAGATTTTTTGATTTGAACAACCTTTATTCATTTTCGAACAGTTCAAAAAAAAATAATAATAACATAACCCCTACGGGGAATTTTCAACCTTATGTAATTCATGATCTAACAGACGCATTTGCTTGGAACAAACTTTATCGGAAAGATTTTATGACGTAGAAGTGTACAAATACGAAGTTCAATCGGAACTAAGGGAGCCTATTTTCATATTAAATTTTTACATAGGGATTTCTAAGGCTATTTTTGAATGAATAAATGAGTGAATAAATTCTAAAATAAATAAATGAGTGAACGTATGGAAAAATAAATAAATGAGTGAATAAATACATTAATGAGTAAATGAATGACTGAATAAATGAAAGAATGAATAATGAATGACTGAATAAATGAAAGAATGAATGATGAGTGAATGAATATGTATTTACCGTTGAAAAAAATATTTGAAGTAATTAGAACTAAAGCTAAATGAGAAAGAGAGATAGCAGGATTATAAGTTTGAAGTTGGTTTTTAACGGAAAGTAGGCTCGTCTAGTTCTGGACGGAACTTCTTGTTAGATAATGCATTAGTACTAAAAGCGGAAAAAATAAAATTACCTTCAGGAAGTGTCTAGTGAACCTAATTCTGATTCAGCAGATTGTACTTCTTCAGAGGACCTCGGCTTTCTCTTTTTATAGCAATCATCATCTATTTTCTCTTTCGAATTAAAAAAGCTTGTAATAGGTTTATGCTCGCTTCAATATTGCCTCTCATTCAATGCACTTCCCTAAATATATTGGGTTTGAATTCTGGAAAAAAAAAATGCGCAGGACAGACCGACCCACCGATGCATAAGGGATGGAGATTGTGGATACAGCTTTCACGAGAGGAAAGTGGGTGGGCTCCAGCTCATGGTAAAATATTCATACAACAACCTACATGCATAGTAAACAACCATTGGGGGAAAAATCCCTTTAAATTAGAATAGTTTATGCTTAAATAACGTGAGAAAATAGCCTTTTTATGGCTACGGCTACAGTACCATTTGTTAGGAAAGAGGATAGATTGAGAAAGAAACTCGAGCATTTTATCTCCCACTATCTCCCATCTTCATGCTCTGCGCACCTGTTTCTGTATATGCAGCTGAGGCATTATTATTGAATGGTCAGTAGTGATTGGGGTTAAAAAGTTGAAAGTGGAGAGCAATTAACGCAATCCCCTGTGGTGCTTGAAAGCCCCTTCTTAAAAGGAAGAAGTCATAAAAGGGTCTTTCTTCCGCTCTGGGCATGAAACGTAGTAAGGGACTTCGGGCCCTGGGAGCATTGTGAACAGTCATGGGAAATATTCTAGTTTAGATAAATTTATTGTTAAAAGTTCGGATTGCTTGCATTTGAAAGCTATTTCCAGCTTCTTTTTTTTTTTTTTATTCCAATAATGTTTTTTGCTAGTCTTGTGTGCGAACACTTTCATTTTCAATCTTCTGCAGAGTAGAGACCCATATCTAATATTAGTAGGTCTCATAACTGCAAGAGTTGCACTGAATATATTCTAGTTTTAAATTCGACTGCGAATGAAAACCTTCCCGAAAATGCTGCCAAATAAAACTTTTCCAACATTTTTCATGCATTTTAGCTCACCAGAATTTAATCTCAACGGGAGCATTTCATGATAGTTTAAAAATATATATATTCTTTACTTAAAATTAAAAGAAAATCATTAGAACCAATTGCGATAGCAACAAAAAGCCTACATTTAATCGATGTACTACATAAAATCATTTCAGGTTCGGGCGGGCTCGGGCTTGCGAGGTATTAAGGGAGAAACCGCTAGGAAAGTGGTACGATTAGGGGTGCAAATTTGTCACTCCGTGAATTCCCTCGATTTTTAAAACTGTTTCCTAAAATCTGCGATTTTATTAAAAAAAATACCACGATTTGTGCGCAAATTGTTTAAAATTTGAGACTTATTTGGTTTTTTACTTACACTTTAACGGCAATTTATACTGTTCTGAAGTTTTAAAATGTATAACAGATGTACCAAACTTTTAGAAGAATTCATCAATAGAAAAATAACTATAAAACTAGTTATAGATAATACCACTCATATTTAGAGGAAGTTTTTGCTCCAAATCAATACAAATATTTAAATGTTTTTGACGAAGTTGATAGTTGTTCCATTGTTAACAATAACCCTATGATACTCCCCTCTCCCAATGAATTACACGTTGAAGGAGGGCAATTCAATTCTGGAAATTCTAGTGAGAAAGTGTTCCCAACCTGTCCAAAGTGGCAATCCGATGTTTGTCAGTTCCGACTAATAGCGCAGATGCTGAACGGTCCTTTTCTACATATGAAAACGTGTTAAGTTAATGTAACCTCCCCCGCCTTAGCTTCCCCGCCTGCACTGCTCAAAATTAAAAACATCAATTTTGCGGCTCTCAAAAGTTTGCATAACAGACGGCAGCCAATGTTTTCTATATGGACGAGCCGGCCCTGAGAATTCCTCAAGCCCAGCCCCGAGAACTCGCCCACAACTTAGGCGGTAGCCTAAAGCGCAAAACTGATGTATTTTATTTATTTATTTTCAGAATTTAAAAATAAAACATAATCATTTTTGCTCCTCAGGCAGCCGTTTAGGTTGTCTATAAGGGACCAGCCGGCCCTGAAAAATTCTGCCCCCCCCCCCCCACCTTGTGGCCCAACGGTCAGACCCTAGAGATTTTGCCCCATTGCTGCATTGCATTCTCTGAAGCCCGGATTACGGCAAAGTTTTGGTCCCCGTTTTTTTATGAACATTGTAAAAGCTGTATACATTATAAGAAAAAGATAGATATTTTGCAACCGGCCCAGATTGGACCGGCCCACCGGGCATTTGCCCGAATGCCCGCATAGCCAGTCCGCCGCTGGCGTCACTTGGCTATAGCGTCATAAATATTGCGATCCCTTGAATGACGCTATAGCAGAGTTTCACTGTAATGTACAGGTTTCAAACACTAGTGCCGAATATTCGGTGGTGCGTATTTGTCATGCAGGGGATATCCAATATCGGAGAAAATCAATATTCGACGTATCACCGAATGGTTCCATAAAAGTCATTAAATTTCACTTTTAAAAATTTGTTGCACTCATTTATCACTACTTACTTACACAATATTTTATTACTGATTAAAGTGAATAAAAATGGGTTAATAAAATTAAATCATTACAAAAAATGGCCCCATTTTCCTTTAACCCTATATTTTCGACTAGGGTTTATTTTCTTGGTGAGCGGCAGTGAATTTTCAGAAAAAACAACTCAGTAACTTGTTTCTTCCAAGGTAAGAAAATGTACTAAACTATGCTTCACATAAACCGCCAGTGTGAAATGAATCGCTTTCTTCCAGGGGAATGCCAGTCATGATAGTCAGAAGGTCAACCCACCTGTGGCAGGTGCAGCGCCCAAGCGTCCCTCTGAAAATTCTGGGGATTCACGCAGGTAGGATTTATTTTGACTGATCATTCTATTTTTCGCTATAACTGTAACAGGTTCGCAAAATGCCCGTCTATTTATTCCTTTTTTATCCAGCATTACATGGGTTTAAGGTGGTTTTTTCTGCATTTTGCTGGGGTTCATGTGTGATTCGAATATAAAAATTTTAGAGAACCTGTTCTCCAACTTTAAAGAAATGGTATCCAGAACAAATTTTGAATTTATTAATCTTAAGATTTTTGTGAAAGAAAAATATTTTGTACTTTAAAACACTTGCAATAATGTTTGTGGAAAAAATTGACTTCTGGTATTTATTATAACAGAATTTTATTTAATCACTTGTAAACGATAATAAAGTTCCATCATGGGTGCTCACACTCATTATATTTTACACTTATTCTGATACTAATATACATTTTGAATTACTCTTTTAAAAATATGCGCAAAGATGTATATAAAGTCAAAACGCATAAAATGCAAAACCTCAGGTCCCGAGGCTTGCGTTATACTGATCATGTGCTGTATCTATGGAATTTCTAAACCAGGGATTTTTTTTTTTTTTTTTTTTGAGATTTGGTCGCCGCCATGTCTTTGCTGTTGTAACAATATTTATTCATAGGTAAAATGTTTTGTATTTTTGCAGATGTCCAGTGAACTTTGTTGTAAAATCGACAACGAATTCTATAGATTAAAATAATTAAAATCCTTTACACCTCTTAATATTTAATTTTCCCTGTAATTTTTTGAACTAACAACTGATAGATTAATTGAAAAACCAAAAGTCATCCAGGTTATTTTTCGTGAATTTCGATAAAAACGAATGGAATATTGTGAAAGAATATGCATTATGCGAGAAGGTCGTTGAAATTTAAATAAAATGTGTTTACGAAATAGGATTCCTTCATTGGTAGATATCGTTAGATTCTAATTTTTGACAGTTTAAATCAATGTTATACTCTTGTCTTTTTCAAAACCACCTTTCGACGTCAAAACATATATTTTGATGTTTATTCTTTCAAAATAAATCTTGTTTCACTGTTCATTTGTTTAATGTTTTCTCCCCATCCGACATGTACACCGCAAACTCATGTCGGGTTTCATTTAATTTTAATTTTCATTTTTTAATGTTGACTCTAAATTTAATATTAAATTTACTACTGAAACACTCAATTTAACAGTAATTCCGATTTTAAAAAAACTCATATTTTTTCTTTTACTGATATAATGTGGATACAAAACTGAATCTTCGATTTTATACTCCCGCACGTGTTAACGGTATATGGATGACATGTGTAACGTGCGATGGTTTCTCTTTCCAGGAAAAACCGACGTCAGCGACGTCAACGACATACGTCAACGACAGCATATACCGAGGACGTGTCCCTGACGGACGAAGTTGGGAGAGGTCCCTTGCACCTAGCAGCAGCGGTGGGAGATCTTCAAAGAATCAAGATCCTACTAGCGAGGGGCGCCGACACACGTCTTCAAAATGTGATCGGCATGACGCCCCTCCACCATGCTCTGTTGTGCAAGAAAAAGTCAGCGGAACTTTTAGCGGCTGTAGATACTCACAACGTGCCAGATAAATTCGGGAACACGCCCCTACATTGGGCAGCAAGGTTAGGCTACCTAAAAATAATTAAAATATTACTAGCTGGCGGCTCGAGAACACGAGTCCAAGAGCAAACGGGCCGTACGCCCCTCCACTGGGCTCTGACGAATAAGAGGGAGGCAGCGGCAGAACTGTTGGCCGAATCAGACCCAGGGAACAACGTTTTGGACAAATGGGGGTGCACACCACTACATCTGGCTGTGCAGCAAGAGTTTGTCGGTGCAGTCAGAGCACTCGTGCAGAGTGGCGTGGATCCCCACATTAGGAGCAATAGGGGGGAGTACCCCGTAGAGATAGCGTTGAGACGCGGGAAGAATAAAAATATCCCGATAATAATCCTTTCTTCGTATGCCTTGACAGGCATCAACATCGATTGGGAAGAGCTGCAGCTCGAGGAGAAGGACCGGCAGTTCGGCATCGAAGAACTCTCGATGCGAGGCGGAGATTCGGATCATGAAAGACACGCGCGTGCCAGGCTCCTCCGTTTCCCACCACCACCTCTTGACGCGACACTACAGTTGGGTGGCGTCGCGCCTCCAGGCGGTGAACGGCCGAATAAGAGTTTTGCGTCGGGATTATGCCCGGTGGGCATTTCCAGTCTACGCAGACCTCCTCGTCTCGAAGCTGCGGATGGCCGAGCGCAGGAGGTTCTGGATCGATCGATGTTTGAGATGTTTCCCTCTCCTGTCGCTCCCTTTGCCCGAGACGGGTGAGGCCATCGTCCTGGCTTGCCTCAGTCAGGCAGACATGATGGCCGTCACCCGTGCAGCGGGCGTCTCACATTTGAGATATTTACATCTATTTCCAGTCACCCGGTGTTCGTTGTAACGGGAATTCACTGTACTACACATTTTATGCCTCACTTGTCTTGTTTATGTTAGTTTTGTCTTATATGCAAAAAATTCTTCAATACTCGAACAGTTGAATAAAGAATCAATAAAGTTGTGTAGATGTGAACTTTTTGTATTTCTTTCTTCCGAAAAATGCATTACTGTTAGAAGTGAAACAAAAACAATTTCATTCCATTAAATTTTATTATTTTTTACTTAAAAAGAGAATTGATAGATGTACAGTGTTGGAACTGATAAATGCTGGGAGATAGTGTAAAATGTGATAAAATACAATTAAAAACATAGTTTAAACCTTAAAGTTAAATATTTCAGGAGTTGGCTTCCAAAGCTTATAATATTTTTTCAAAGGGTAATTTTACCCATGATTTGACTGACACATTTATTGCATAAAAATTAAAAAATAAGAGTGAGAAGAAAAAACAGATGTGCAACATAATTTTGCTAAATTTATGTTCAAATATTTCAAGACAAAGCAGTTGTTGTGCATATCAAATTGTACTCTGAACCAGTCTGCGATGGTTTCTCTTTCCAGGAAAAACCGACGTCAACGACAGCATATACCGAGGACGTGTCCATGACGGACGAAGTTGGGAGAGGTCCCTTGCACCTAGCAGCAGCGGTGGGAGATCTTCAAAGAATCAAGATCCTACTAGCGAGGGGCGCCGACACACGTCTTCAAAATGTGATCGGCATGACGCCCCTCCACCATGCTCTGTTGTGCAAGAAAAAGTCAGCGGAACTTTTAGCGGCTGTAGATACTCACAACGTGCCAGATAAATTCGGGAACACGCCCCTACATTGGGCAGCAAGGTTACCTAAAAATAATTAAAATATTACTAGCTGGCGGCTCGAGAACACGAGTCCAAGAGCAAACGGGCCGTACGCCCCTCCACTGGGCTCTGACGAATAAGAGGGAGGCAGCGGCAGAACTGTTGGCCGAATCAGACCCAGGGAACAACGTTTTGGACAAATGGGGGTGCACACCACTACATCTGGCTGTGCAGCAAGAGTTTGTCGGTGCAGTCAGAGCACTCGTGCAGAGTGGCGTGGATCCCCACATTAGGAGCAATAGGGGGGAGTACCCCGTAGAGATAGCGTTGAGACGCGGGAAGAATAAAAATATCCCGATAATAATCCTTTCTTCGTATGCCTTGACAGGCATCAACATCGATTGGGAAGAGCTGCAGCTCGAAGAGAAGGACCGGCAGTTCGGCATCGAAGAACTCTCGATGCGAGGCGGAGATTCGGATTATGAAAGACACGCGCGTGCCAGGCTCCTCCGTTTCCCACCACCACCTCTTGACGCGACACTACAGTTGGGTGGCGTCGCGCCTCCAGGCGGTGAACGGCGGAATAAGAGTTTTGCGTCGGGATTATGCCCGGTGGGCATTTCCAGTCTACGCAGACCTCCTCGTCTCGTAGCTGCGGATGGCCGAGCGCAGGAGGTTCTGGATCGATCGATGTTTGAGATGTTTCCCTCTCCTGTCGCTCCCTTTGCCCGAGACGGGTGAGGCCATCGTCCTGGCTTGCCTCAGTCAGGCAGACATGATGGCCGTCACCCGTGCAGCGGGCGTCTCACATTTGAGATATTTACATCTATTTCCAGTCACCCGGTGTTCGTTGTAACGGGAATTCACTGTACTACACATTTTATGTTTCACTTGTCTTGTTTATGTTAGTTTTGTCTTATATGCAAAAAAATTCTTCAATACTCGAACAGTTGAATAAAGAATCAATAAAGTTGTGTAGATGTGAACTTTTTGTATTTCTTTCTTCCGAAAAATGCATTACTGTTAGAAGTGAAACAAAAACAATTTCATTCCATTAAATTTTATTATTTTTTACTTAAAAAGAGAATTGATAGATGTACAGTGTTGGAACTGATAAATGCTGGGAGATAGTGTAAAATGTGATAAAATACAATTAAAAACATAGTTTAAACCTTAAAGTTAAATATTTCAGGAGTTGGCTTCCAAAGCTTATAATATTTTTTCAAAGGGTAATTTTACCCATGATTTGACTGACACATTTATTGCATAAAAATTAAAAAATAAGAGTGAGAAGAAAAAACAGATGTGCAACATAATTTTGCTAAATTTATGTTCAAATATTTCAAGACAAAGCAGTTGTTGTGCATATCAAATTGTACTCTGAACCAGTCTGCGATGGTTTCTCTTTCCAGGAAAAACCGACGTCAACGACAGCATATACCGAGGACGTGTCCATGACGGACGAAGTTGGGAGAGGTCCCTTGCACCTAGCAGCAGCGGTGGGAGATCTTCAAAGAATCAAGATCCTACTAGCGAGGGGCGCCGACACACGTCTTCAAAATGTGATCGGCATGACGCCCCTCCACCATGCTCTGTTGTGCAAGAAAAAGTCAGCGGAACTTTTAGCGGCTGTAGATACTCACAACGTGCCAGATAAATTCGGGAACACGCCCCTACATTGGGCAGCAAGGTTACCTAAAAATAATTAAAATATTACTAGCTGGCGGCTCGAGAACACGAGTCCAAGAGCAAACGGGCCGTACGCCCCTCCACTGGGCTCTGACGAATAAGAGGGAGGCAGCGGCAGAACTGTTGGCCGAATCAGACCCAGGGAACAACGTTTTGGACAAATGGGGGTGCACACCACTACATATGGCTGTGCAGCAAGAGTTTGTCGGTGCAGTCAGAGCACTCGTGCAGAGTGGCGTGGATCCCCACATTAGGAGCAATAGGGGGGAGTACCCCGTAGAGATAGCGTTGAGACGCGGGAAGAATAAAAATATCCCGATAATAATCCTTTCTTCGTATGCCTTGACAGGCATCAACATCGATTGGGAAGAGCTGCAGCTCGAAGAGAAGGACCGGCAGTTCGGCATCGAAGAACTCTCGATGCGAGGCGGAGATTCGGATTATGAAAGACACGCGCGTGTTTAAAAAATTATGACATTTTTACAACTACTCGGTAAGTGACCGAGACTCGGCTAGGATTTTGCCAAGTAGTAAAATTCTAGCCGAGTACATCTCTACTTTTGACCATTTTGTGCTGATGAGGACTATCGTATTACTATTACGTATCGATCAGGACCTTAACAAATTATTTGGTAAATATTTTTTCAAATTATTTATTTTATTGCAACCCATCAGAAGGCTTACAGTCTTGTATATCTCTCATACCTTGAACAATCTCCGTGACTGTTGACAATGGTAGCAGGAAATGCTCTTTTAACTTTAAAATAAACATTGAAACTTGATGCTGTAAGTCATTTGGTCGAGTGTTCAGAGATTTATCAGAATCAACCACAGAGCCAATTTCAGACTTTTTCAAAAGACTGTTTGCAACCCATCAGAAGGCCAGGGTTCCCACTGTCGCAGCAGATTGAAAAATAGGGCCTATTTCAGGCCAATTTGTAACTATATATAGGGCCCGTTTACGCACTAACACATTGTAATGCATTTAAAAAAATAAAGATTAGGTACATACTTAGATAAAAGTTACACACCTATAATTTAGTCTCCCTTTCACTTACATTTAATGACCACAGAAAATATTCGAAATGATTTCATTTAAAATATCAAAATTTCCGATACTTTTAAATTTTTGCATTGATTGTAAATCACACAAGAAAGAAAAAATGACACTAGTTTACTTTTTGCCAGGTGGCTGGACCCACTGTTAACTAAATTTTTTTGATTAAATTTGCTCCATTATTATTAATAATAAGCATCAGAGAAATATTTTTACTTTAAATGTTTTCTTTAAATTTTTCTTATTACGAAAAAAAAACAAAGTTTTTGTGAACATTTTTTTACTAAATATGCAATTAATTGATAAACATAAAACTTCAAAATAATCTATGGGTAACATGCCCTTGCAAAAAAAAAAACGAGTATAACTGAGAAGGTGTGGAAAAAATTTTAATATTTGGGCAAGATTAATGTAATTGGGAATCAAATTGGTCGATTCCCCCCCCCCCCCCCCATCAATAGTTTTAGCAATTGCTATGATTCACGTTTAAGATTCAAACATTGTACAATATGGTGTATTTTTATTCTCAAGCGAATGCTAAAAAATAGGGCCTTTTTAGGGCACGTGGGAACCCTGAAGGCGTAACAGTCAACTAGAAATGTAGGATGATTATGGCTCAAATGCAAGGTAAAAGATGAAAAATGTGTGTATGATCGACTACAAGTGTTTACAGGACATTTTATAATAGAATGAGATTTATATAATGAGAAATTAATTTCTTTTTATGGAATGAATGAAAATCGCAAGTTGTATAATAAAATTTAGTGGGTCAACTCTCTAGTTAGAGTGGTCACAACTCTTCATTTTGAAAAAGATGTTTTTTTACAAGCATGAAAATTTCTACTGAGGACCGGACAATGATTGAATCCACATACAAACTGAAGCGTCAGAACATGACTGTGAGCATTTTTAACATGGGATAAATATGCAGTAAGAACCTGAAATACCTTTTTTATATACCAACGACCGAAACAGTAAGAATAAAAATCAGTCCTTTTACAACGTAACATACCCCTCCTAAAATTGTAGCAACTAACACCCATCATAAATGCCTGTCAAAAGTTATTAGTTATTAAATGTAGTTCATTTTCCCAAAAATGGCGTTTCTAACATTAAGTGTATGCTTTTCATTTGTTGTAAATTATTATACCAATAGCTTAATTCTGTCATTTAGTAATTAAATATTGTGACTTTAACTTGCTTTATTCTCAATGAGGTTCTCCCCCCCCCCCCCCGATTCAGCTTTCTCCACAAGAAACTTAACTCTATAGTGCTGTAGCTTATCTATAGTGAAGTCCGAAGCATCGGCCTTCAATCTCTAGGATTTGCAAATCTGTAATGACATTTTCATTTATTTTAATATTTATTGTATTTAAATTTATAGATAAAATGTCTATTATTAGTCACAAAATGGCTTACGTTGCCACATCCTTCAAAACGGGCGTGGAAGTTGTACCTAACTCCTGGCTGTTGGACGATGGCAAGAGATGCCAATATCCTACATCCACCAGTGAAATAGAGCTCGACACAATGGTCAAAACTCAAGCTGAGCCATTAAGAAAATGGCCATCATACAAAATTCTACGAGTATTTTACAGAACAGGTAAAATGCTCTTGTTCATTGAAAAAAATTGTAATTTTTCATGCATAATACTTATTGTTTACCTTTTTATTTTTCACAGATGACTATGAACAGGCAAAATTGAAATTGGATCACTACATGAAAACTTCAGACACAGACTCCTCACGCATTGAAGGGATAAGAACCATCAGTTCAGATGATGAGGATGAACTACCTCTTGCTAATCATGTAGGAAAAAATAAGAAGAGGAAAAGAAATATAGATATTCTGCCGTCTTCAGAATCTGATGATGACGACGACAAAGCACCATCCAAAAAAATTGCAGTTGACCCATATCCTTTCCCCCCTACGCCATTAACGGTAAGCAATACATTTGAGTGTAGCATAACGTACTAAAATTATTTTCTGATAATTGCAATATTTTTTTAAAAAATTTAAATCATACATTACAAACCTTTCTAGATTAACACTAGAATGAGAGGGTGCTCTTGATATTTGCTGTTCAGTAATTCCAATACAAATTGACTGAATGCATTCTAACTTTCTTAATTTTCTTAATATGATCGAATCCTATTTAAGTGCTTACTTAATCATTTTTGTTTTACCCTCATAAAAGCGAAAATTTTGAACTTTATACCTAGAATGAAGGGAGGGGCCACTGTGGCTCCCTAAGGTATTTTACAATGAAATCAGTTAAATTCTTTGTTTATTTTAATGGCTGTAGTAGGAGAAAGTGTCATTTAGTCTAGTTTGATCTTGACCTTTGTTTTTTTTTTTTTTGTTTTTTTTTTACATCCTGTTTCAATTCAAAATACTAAACAAATGCGACAGCTGACTAGCTAAACAATAATGATTGTTCCTTAAAGAAAAATATGCTTTACATTTAACATGAAAAAGAAAATGCCATGATGCACTATCATACACCCAGCTGCTGTATAAGGGATTAGAGAACATGCGTGGGGCACGTGGATTCACTCATTCAAGAAGAAATTTAGAAAGAACGGTGGCAAAATTCTCATAAAGGCCACACTGGCTACTTCAGTCTTTCTAGGTATACGGGAATGTTCTGCCTCTCTTGTGATATTGTATTGTTTTTTTTTTTACTATACAAAACTAAAAAAAGAATATCTTTTGTTTAATAGGCGCTTGCACAATCTTCAAGCAAGTTCTCTAAAAGAAAGCATACAACTCCACCATCGGCATTGAGCAATGCTGCATCTTCAAACTCCGAAAAGGGTAAGTGCTTTTTCTTTAAAATGTAGTCTTAACCTTTTGCACTCGATAGTATACTCTCCAGTTCATTTTCACTTTCCTGAACTTGTAAAGTGCTCCTATGTACTTTATGGTTGTGAACCGGAGATAAAATTTTATATCCAACGTTGATTGTGAAACTCTAATGAGTTAAAATTTTGTCCTGAAATGTATCTAAGAATATCCTAATTTCTCAACTTTCTGTATTCCTCAAAAATACAATTGTGTAGAAAATCAATAGGAAAAAACATCTTACGTAGTTGCTCCTTCCATTAGACTGCAATGGGAAAATTTAGCAATATGTTTCTCAATCTTTCTTGACTTGTCGTTCTATATTGTATTATATTGACTTAAAAGTTATTATTCTGAATGTAGTATGCTAATAACAAATTTTGATTTCGGAGCATTTCAAAAGAAATTAAATGAGTCAAGTTAATGAAAACTTTTGTTTTTTCCCTAGACTTCCAATATAAAGTCCTCTACACACTCAACAAAATCTTGGGAAAACAACTGAAACTAGAGAAGAGACTTACTGTGCTTGAAGAGTCTCTCCAAAACAAGTCACTCCCAATTCAAGATGTCTCGGAGGTAATGCACTATTTTCCACTGCAATCCGAACAAGACATTGAAGACTTAAACAAGTTGGTTCGAGACGGAGAGGAATTAGCTAATGTGTAATCTTTTTTCTAAGTTGTGTTGACAAAGAATAAATGCTGTAACTGTAACAGACGTCTAACCTGAGAGGGCTGTTCAATTTTCATCCATAAACCCTAGATAAAGAACATCTGAGAAAATCAGTTTCACTCTAAAATTCTATCTTTAAAAACCTTGTTTCAATATAAAATTTGAAGTAATTTAATTAATTTTTATCTCGACTGTTAATTTTTGAAGTCATTTTTTATTTTTAAATGTGGATTTAATATTTTACACTTAAAAATATTTTTTATGTATTTGATTTTAACAAAGGTAAAGATTAAAGGAGCTGTATTTAAAGTTAAAATTTTTACCAATGTCATTTAAATAAACTTAACATTGCATTTTAATAAATTACTTAGTCTTGTCGTATAAGAGCTTTTAATGACTGTAATCAAATATTACTGGGGAAGCTGTATGTAAGCAATTAATTTTGTGTAAAAATATGATAATCGGTAAAAGCCCCCCCCCCCTTCCGCTTGGTATTAATAAAAATAGAATATTTTTTTTCAAAATTGATTGAAATAAAATTGTTTTTGTTCTGCTTGTAAAAAGTAGTATAAGATTTAATGGCAGCATAATTCAAGAATTTACGTTTGGTTTACAAACCGTTGAATTGAAGTTTCCCTATGAAAACTCTAATAATATGACACATGCCTTATTTCCAGCTGCATACTCTGAGTGGCATCGGAGGAACCAATGAGCAAGACGCTGTAACTAGAATTCTGAAGAAAATGTTGCCAGACGAAATGGCATTACAATACACTTGGAACGGAACAGGCAACAAAAAATCATTCAAAATAATGCTATTGCCAAGTGTGACTAAGTAAGTAAAACAATTAAGTTCCATAATTCCATGCAAATACTGTTGATTCTTTCCAATCTGCTGCCTAAAATTCAAATGTCTACAGTATTTAACCCTACATTGCGCCGTGTTGTTTTTAAAAAACCCCTCCATTTTTCGTTCACTAAGCTTTTATTTTGTAATGTTTTTAACATGTGGCGCATTCTTTCGTTTCATTCTGTGTGTGTGATCATATTAGTTAATATAGTTTCCCCTAGATCTTGTAAACTGAACTCAAGGTTCATATTTTTTCACAAAATCGTAAGTCGTACTAAGAAAAAAAAAACTTGCGCAGTGTAGGGTTAAAGATGAGACCCCAATTAACGTGGGTCAAATGACTGTTGATAATGTCATTCAAAATTTTTTGCATGATGGATTACAAGTTTTACAAGCTGAGGATGCTAAATGTGCTGAAATATTGAAACAGTTGAATACACAGCCTCAAGTTCAAATCAATAATCTTACTTTTTTTTTTTAAAGAAAATGTTTTATATTACTTAAATCCCAAGTTTTTTTTTTTTTTTTTTTTGTGTGTTTTAACTTTTTGTTGTCTGCTTAAAAGGAGTAAATATGTTATACCCTTGAAAAAATTAGAAAAGCTGTTAAGAAATTGAAACTCATGTAAAAATTAAGACATAAAATAACATTAAAAATGCTCTTGCTGCATATAAATGCAGCAAACTAATAAATGATGAAATGCATACTTTCAGTTTTTCTGTGACTTTTTTTTAAACCATTAGTGCCCTTTGAGGCTACAAAAGTTAGTTTTACGTTTAAAAATTTATTAAAAATCCATTTCTATTCCCAATTACTTAAATGAGGTCTCTAATTAAACCTTATTTCATCTATTAATAGATTAAAGTGTTTAAAATCTTATAAAATTGATTTGAGGTGTCCTTTTGGCTCTTTTATGGCCTAAGTTTTGGCTAAAGTAGCACGTGCTCTTTCTTAATTAATTATGCACCTTAAAAATTATTTAAATGTTACCAAAATTTTATGCCATTATTGCCTTTATAAGTTAAATATTTTATTAAAGTTTGAGAGCTCTACCTCTATTATTCGAATGAAGGGACTGGAAGTTCTTGACATTATAACAGAGTTGTCACTATAAATGATGTCGCTATAACCAAGTTCAACTGTACCGAGGGGGCAGGAAAATTTGAAAGTGCCCTGGGCAGGCAAACTTGCAAGTCGGGCCCTGGTTTGAAGAATTATAATCTATAACTATCTAAAACGAATGTGTTTTCTATATTGTTTAGGCTTTTTACACTTGTAGGCGCTTGTTAGTTATTAATTTCAAACTAAAGAAATACTACTGCTTAATATACTTGAACTTTGCTCAAAATCTTTTATGAAGTTATAAAAGTTAATATTTTCATTTTATGGTTGGTTTTACGTACTTATTTTTAAGAGACCTATTAAAATATAATGCATTTAACTGGAATATATATATTTTTTTTTTTTTTTGCAGAAACCTCAATAACTTATGCTATCTTAATATTCTTCATACATTCTAGGCTTTTCCTTTTTGTCTTCCCCTAGCCTACCGAAACAAAGTCCAACTCCCAATTTGTTAATAGTAACAAAATAAACGTCTCATATTCTCCATCATAATCGAGTATCGGTTATGATGGAGCAAATGCTAAGTATAAAATACAATATTATAATTTTAACCCTTTAACTACGGGTAACGTCAATAAGCGATTTGATGAATTATGATGAAAATGCGGGTTTTGCTGAAATGTACGTTTTGCTAATGTTTGCAGTGGAGAATCTACGGTTTATTTAAACTGCACAACATACTGTTTATTTCTGAAAAGTTGTGTGGTTTCTTGAGAATTGTGTTATAAAGGTTGCAGCTTTAAAGTTCGTTTATATTATTTATAAACACTATATCAAATCAAAATAATGAAGAAAAAGCATAAACATTGTTTTTATGAATAAGTATATTATGTCGTAAAATACTAAAGAAACCAAAATATTTACATGTACATGTGCAAAAACTATATGTTTTGATTTTGTTGCTGGAACATTTTGAGCCTGATCAATGAAAGGATTTTAACAGAAAAAAAATTAAAGAAAAACTCTATTCCTACGAAATTTTCTCATGTTGTAATAAAGAAACGAAAGATGCCGGCAGAAAGACAATTTTTTGTTAAGAGAAGTAAAGTCGATATATTAATGAATGATGTGGAAGATAAAGACGTCATTATCACGTTATTGAAGGAGAAATTAGATGCAGCAAATAAAAGGATTTCCGAGCTGCATAGTGAAAATATAAATTTAAAAGAAAAAGTAAAAATGGTTCTGATGCAAAATAATTAATATGCTTGGAATGTAAAACACAGATCCTTCACTTCAGAAAAAAGAGTCTTTGGCAATGATCAATTGTTTGCCATGCAAAGAAAATGTATGGCATTTATGAAATGGTCAGAGAAGACTGTTGAAACTGCTTTTTCCTTGAGGTTTTCCTGCGGTTGAATAGTTATGAACATTTATTGAGCTTCGGATTGCCATTCCCTTCCATAAGAACATTGCAGTTACGACTTCAAAACCTTAAAATTCTACCAGGAATCTTGCATGAAGTGTTGAAAGTAATGCAGTTGAAAGTGGCCAATTTTCATCGCCCTCAAAAAATCTATGTGTATTGATGATGGATGAAATGTCCATCACTGAAATCATTGACTTTGATCCATCCACAAACACGGCAAGTGCACAGCTCCTCAATTTGAAGGCAATGCCACACAGGCACTTGTTTTTATGATAGCTGGAATATCTTCCAGGTGGAAGCAGATAATTATTTTACGAAAAAAACCTGTAATAGAGATATTATGAAAAATTATCCTGGACATATTAAAAAATGTGGCAGAAATTGGACTTGAAGGTATTTGCATCACCAGTGATATGGGATCCCTTAACCAAAAAACATGGAAATCGTTTGGTGTGAAATGTACAAGAAAGGAAACAAAATCATTTATCACTTATTCCCACAATAAAAAAATTCATTTCATAGCTGAACCACCTCATCTACTAAAAAATATCCGCTCTTCATTGCTTTCGAACTCCCACATTATAATACCAAATCACATTAAAGAAAAGTGTGCTCTTCCCACCTGCAAAGTTTCGTCAGACCATTTAAAAGAATTGGAAAGCTTTAAAAGCAAGATGGATTTGAAGCTTGCTCCAAAGCTTTCACACAACCCAGTCACTTTGATAAAATGAAAGTTGCTCCTGCCAAAAAAGTACTCAGCCATGAAGTCGGTTGTGCACTGAAATTTCTTACCAGCTGTCCTGGTAATGAAAGTTATCTAACCACATCCCGGTTCTTCAATCTGGTTGACCGTTGGTTTGAGCTGTTTAGTTCGCGTTCTTTTGCAACTGCACTGAGCAAAGCAAGTTGTGGAAAATACATAAAAAGTGTGGATTTCTTCACTGAGACCATAGATTTGTTTAGGTTAGTATTAAAATATATTTGTGTTCTTATCGTTTTATTTTAAAACATTATCATCATTTAGTGATGTGTTTCTTCTCTTTTAAAGAATATGTAAGTAGTTGGGAAATCAGGAGAAATGAGGTGGAAGCCAATCCAAAGTGGAGTCATTCAGACCACTCAATCTATCTTGAATATCCAAAAGATTCTTTTAGAGCTCACAATTTTAAATTTTTCCTCACCTCCCGTGTATCATAGGATGCACTAGAAAATCTTTCTGGCATGGTGCGTTCCAAACAAGTCGTTCCCTCTGTATTAAAATTTAAAAATTCTGTAAAACTCATTTCTGTGATTGAAACACGTGAACACTTTCTCCGTCTGCACTTCACATGTAACGAAAATGATGTGGTGCGATCCAGCGAGTGTTTTTAATATATTTAAAAAAGTTTTTTTTTTTTTTAAACTTAAAAAAAAAAAAAAAAACATAGTAAGCGCCGCATTGGCATTTTTTTTTTTTTTTCATATGCGCCGCGGCGCATACAAAAAAAAAAAAAAAAAACCCTCGTAAGCGCCGCATTGGCAATTTTTTTTTCTCATATGCGCCGCGGCGCATACGCCCGAAAATACGGTACACTGTTTCGTAGAACCCTTGAATTCCATGGGCCATGCGCAAGTTTTTTTGGTGATGGGTAAATGCTTATTTTTGCACTGCCTTAGACCGGAAGTGCTTTTCGTATATTTTACGCATACTGGTCAAGGAAATTAAAAAATAACTGCTCTTAAAAATATCAAACTTCATAACTTATATTCTCTACTCAAATAGGAGGCTTTATTTAACCCTGATACATGTTCTGGCTCCAATTTTGAAAATTGTGTGTTTTAATAATAATATGTACTGCTGCTTAGCCATGCGAACAGAAAACATATTCTGCTTCCAAAAGCTCTTGTGACTCTGAAACACTTATATAAAATTTTGCAATTTTGCCAACAGTCCTATACACATTTAATAATGCAAAATAAATTTTAGCATTTTATCTTTCCAACCTTCTACAGTATTAGCATTATTGATTGCAGCTGAAATGTCTATATCAATTATTTTTCTTTTAGTGCCAGAGGGTGCAGAAGTTATTTCTGAGTATGTGGAGGACAATTTTCTTGAACAAAGAACACAGCCAGAGAAGTAAGTTTTATTTTAAAATAAAATACAATGCACAGATTATTTTTAAACACTTTCAGATATGCATGGTCACTCGCAATAATTTGGACTTTTCAAATACCTCAAGAAAATTTTTTTTTCCCGTATGTTTTAAATTTGTTTAAATGTAATTTCTTCCTGGTAAATTTCAGGATTTTCTTTCTTATTTTCGAAATTTCCTTCACTTTTCTTCTGACTTTATTATTTCTAATCCTAAAAAACCAAGACTTTAAGAGAATATGTTGTGTGCCTTGTGACTTGTCCTAAAACAATGTATACTCTTTGCTTTTTAATATCTTGATATTTTTCGTAGACAGTTGTTTTAAACAATAAAGTTGGTTGGTGAAAGAATAAAGTTTAGGTGCTATATTTTCTGTTGACTAACTCAACTGTATTTAAGAAAGGATTCTGAATTGTGTACAAAGAATTACTCAAAATTCATTCATACTAGGATTAAAAGCTAGAGCATTACATATTCACAGCAATAAAATATGGTGTAGTGATAAATTAATCATTAATGTTTTTCCTTCTGTGTAATAGTTTCAACAGTTATGTGAATAGTAACTCTTAATTGTGAAAAAAATGGAATAGTATTCTTTTAAGGTTATTTTTAATTGTTATTCAAAACTTTACTATACACAATTTTATATTTATATGTTATCTTTTTGTCATTTCAGTATTACAGTACCCGAAATTAAAGACAATGAAGCATCACAAAGTGTTGTAGAAACTCCACGTAAGTCATTTTCATTTAATATTACTATCAGAACTTAGAAACTCTTAAACAAGACTGTAGAAGTGACTTATATGCAATGGCAAAATTAAAAACATTTTGTACTTCATCAATATATTCAATTTGACATTAGAAGTTACTTATTGTAGAGAAGAAATTGAAAAGCAGTTTGGTTTTGGATTTTCTTATGCTTTGTCAATGAGAAATGTTGCAAGGAGGTTTCGTTTTCTCATTTGTAATCTTGAATGGTTTGGCAACATACTCATGGCAACAAACTTTCGTCTGGACAGACACTTAAATTAAGTTTTAAATCAAGTGCAGTGGAACCATACATTTAAAACAATGAAGGGAGGAAATTGATAATTGAATCACTTTTGGTTAAATATATATATATATAAAGTAGTTTAACATGGATTTATATTGTTTGATAATAGACATTGATTTGTGCTAAAAAAGCATTTCGCACCGTATCTATAACACAAACTAGCTAGCGATTCTATCTTTAAAAACCTTGTTTCAATATAAAATTTGAAGTAATTTAATTAATTTTTATCTCGACTGTTAATTTTTGAAGTCATTTTTTATTTTTAAATGTGGATTTAATATTTTACACTTAAAAATATTTTTTATGTATTTGATTTTAACAAAGGTAAAGATTAAAGGAGCTGTATTTAAAGTTAAAATTTTTACCAATGTCATTTAAATAAACTTAACATTGCATTTTAATAAATTACTTAGTCTTGTCGTATAAGAGCTTTTAATGACTGTAATCAAATATTACTGGGGAAGCTGTATGTAAGCAATTAATTTTGTGTAAAAATATGATAATCGGTAAAAGCCCCCCCCCCCCTTCCGCTTGGTATTAATAAAAATAGAATATTTTTTTTCAAAATTGATTGAAATAAAATTGTTTTTGTTCTGCTTGTAAAAAGTAGTATAAGATTTAATGGCAGCATAATTCAAGAATTTACGTTTGGTTTACAAACCGTTGAATTGAAGTTTCCCTATGAAAACTCTAATAATATGACACATGCCTTATTTCCAGCTGCATACTCTGAGTGGCATCGGAGGAACCAATGAGCAAGACGCTGTAACTAGAATTCTGAAGAAAATGTTGCCAGACGAAATGGCATTACAATACACTTGGAACGGAACAGGCAACAAAAAATCATTCAAAATAATGCTATTGCCAAGTGTGACTAAGTAAGTAAAACAATTAAGTTCCATAATTCCATGCAAATACTGTTGATTCTTTCCAATCTGCTGCCTAAAATTCAAATGTCTACAGTATTTAACCCTACATTGCGCCGTGTTGTTTTTAAAAAACCCCTCCATTTTTCGTTCACTAAGCTTTTATTTTGTAATGTTTTTAACATGTGGCGCATTCTTTCGTTTCATTCTGTGTGTGTGATCATATTAGTTAATATAGTTTCCCCTAGATCTTGTAAACTGAACTCAAGGTTCATATTTTTTCACAAAATCGTAAGTCGTACTAAGAAAAAAAAAACTTGCGCAGTGTAGGGTTAAAGATGAGACCCCAATTAACGTGGGTCAAATGACTGTTGATAATGTCATTCAAAATTTTTTGCATGATGGATTACAAGTTTTACAAGCTGAGGATGCTAAATGTGCTGAAATATTGAAACAGTTGAATACACAGCCTCAAGTTCAAATCAATAATCTTACTTTTTTTTTTTAAAGAAAATGTTTTATATTACTTAAATCCCAAGTTTTTTTTTTTTTTTTTTGTGTGTTTTAACTTTTTGTTGTCTGCTTAAAAGGAGTAAATCTGTTATACCCTTGAAAAAATTAGAAAAGCTGTTAAGAAATTGAAACTCATGTAAAAATTAAGACATAAAATAACATTAAAAATGCTCTTGCTGCATATAAATGCAGCAAACTAATAAATGATGAAATGCATACTTTCAGTTTTTCTGTGACTTTTTTTTAAACCATTAGTGCCCTTTGAGGCTACAAAAGTTAGTTTTACGTTTAAAAATTTATTAAAAATCCATTTCTATTCCCAATTACTTAAATGAGGTCTCTAATTAAACCTTATTTCATCTATTAATAGATTAAAGTGTTTAAAATCTTATAAAATTGATTTGAGGTGTCCTTTTGGCTCTTTTATGGCCTAAGTTTTGGCTAAAGTAGCACGTGCTCTTTCTTAATTAATTATGCACCTTAAAAATTATTTAAATGTTACCAAAATTTTATGCCATTATTGCCTTTATAAGTTAAATATTTTATTAAAGTTTGAGAGCTCTACCTCTATTATTCGAATGAAGGGACTGGAAGTTCTTGACATTATAACAGAGTTGTCACTATAAATGATGTCGCTATAACCAAGTTCAACTGTACCGAGGGGGCAGGAAAATTTGAAAGTGCCCTGGGCAGGCAAACTTGCAAGTCGGGCCCTGGTTTGAAGAATTATAATCTATAACTATCTAAAACGAATGTGTTTTCTATATTGTTTAGGCTTTTTACACTTGTAGGCGCTTGTTAGTTATTAATTTCAAACTAAAGAAATACTACTGCTTAATATACTTGAACTTTGCTCAAAATCTTTTATGAAGTTATAAAAGTTAATATTTTCATTTTATGGTTGGTTTTACGTACTTATTTTTAAGAGACCTATTAAAATATAATGCATTTAACTGGAATATATATATATTTTTTTTTTTTTTGCAGAAACCTCAATAACTTATGCTATCTTAATATTCTTCATACATTCTAGGCTTTTCCTTTTTGTCTTCCCCTAGCCTACCGAAACAAAGTCCAACTCCCAATTTGTTAATAGTAACAAAATAAACGTCTCATATTCTCCATCATAATCGAGTATCGGTTATGATGGAGCAAATGCTAAGTATAAAATACAATATTATAATTTTAACCCTTTAACTACGGGTAACGTCAATAAGCGATTTGATGAATTATGATGAAAATGCGGGTTTTGCTGAAATGTACGTTTTGCTAATGTTTGCAGTGGAGAATCTACGGTTTATTTAAACTGCACAACATACTGTTTATTTCTGAAAAGTTGTGTGGTTTCTTGAGAATTGTGTTATAAAGGTTGCAGCTTTAAAGTTCGTTTATATTATTTATAAACACTATATCAAATCAAAATAATGAAGAAAAAGCATAAACATTGTTTTTATGAATAAGTATATTATGTCGTAAAATACTAAAGAAACCAAAATATTTACATGTACATGTGCAAAAACTATATGTTTTGATTTTGTTGCTGGAACATTTTGAGCCTGATCAATGAAAGGATTTTAACAGAAAAAAAATTAAAGAAAAACTCTATTCCTACGAAATTTTCTCATGTTGTAATAAAGAAACGAAAGATGCCGGCAGAAAGACAATTTTTTGTTAAGAGAAGTAAAGTCGATATATTAATGAATGATGTGGAAGATAAAGACGTCATTATCACGTTATTGAAGGAGAAATTAGATGCAGCAAATAAAAGGATTTCCGAGCTGCATAGTGAAAATATAAATTTAAAAGAAAAAGTAAAAATGGTTCTGATGCAAAATAATTAATATGCTTGGAATGTAAAACACAGATCCTTCACTTCAGAAAAAAGAGTCTTTGGCAATGATCAATTGTTTGCCATGCAAAGAAAATGTATGGCATTTATGAAATGGTCAGAGAAGACTGTTGAAACTGCTTTTTCCTTGAGGTTTTCCTGCGGTTGAATAGTTATGAACATTTATTGAGCTTCGGATTGCCATTCCCTTCCATAAGAACATTGCAGTTACGACTTCAAAACCTTAAAATTCTACCAGGAATCTTGCATGAAGTGTTGAAAGTAATGCAGTTGAAAGTGGCCAATTTTCATCGCCCTCAAAAAATCTATGTGTATTGATGATGGATGAAATGTCCATCACTGAAATCATTGACTTTGATCCATCCACAAACACGGCAAGTGCACAGCTCCTCAATTTGAAGGCAATGCCACACAGGCACTTGTTTTTATGATAGCTGGAATATCTTCCAGGTGGAAGCAGATAATTATTTTACGAAAAAAACCTGTAATAGAGATATTATGAAAAATTATCCTGGACATATTAAAAAATGTGGCAGAAATTGGACTTGAAGGTATTTGCATCACCAGTGATATGGGATCCCTTAACCAAAAAACATGGAAATCGTTTGGTGTGAAATGTACAAGAAAGGAAACAAAATCATTTATCACTTATTCCCACAATAAAAAAATTCATTTCATAGCTGAACCACCTCATCTACTAAAAAATATCCGCTCTTCATTGCTTTCGAACTCCCACATTATAATACCAAATCACATTAAAGAAAAGTGTGCTCTTCCCACCTGCAAAGTTTCGTCAGACCATTTAAAAGAATTGGAAAGCTTTAAAAGCAAGATGGATTTGAAGCTTGCTCCAAAGCTTTCACACAACCCAGTCACTTTGATAAAATGAAAGTTGCTCCTGCCAAAAAAGTACTCAGCCATGAAGTCGGTTGTGCACTGAAATTTCTTACCAGCTGTCCTGGTAATGAAAGTTATCTAACCACATCCCGGTTCTTCAATCTGGTTGACCGTTGGTTTGAGCTGTTTAGTTCGCGTTCTTTTGCAACTGCACTGAGCAAAGCAAGTTGTGGAAAATACATAAAAAGTGTGGATTTCTTCACTGAGACCATAGATTTGTTTAGGTTAGTATTAAAATATATTTGTGTTCTTATCGTTTTATTTTAAAACATTATCATCATTTAG
Organism: Octonoba sinensis; assembly: GCA_038502835.1. Taxonomy (NCBI): domain Eukaryota; kingdom Metazoa; phylum Arthropoda; class Arachnida; order Araneae; family Uloboridae; genus Octonoba; species Octonoba sinensis. Next base: position 80,448,778 of record CM076605.1, on the reverse strand, counting down.
TGATGTGTTTCTTCTCTTTTAAAGAATATGTAAGTAGTTGGGAAATCAGGAGAAATGAGGTGGAAGCCAATCCAAAGTGGAGTCATTCAGACCACTCAATCTATCTTGAATATCCAAAAGATTCTTTTAGAGCTCACAATTTTAAATTTTTCCTCACCTCCCGTGTATCATAGGATGCACTAGAAAATCTTTCTGGCATGGTGCGTTCCAAACAAGTCGTTCCCTCTGTATTAAAATTTAAAAATTCTGTAAAACTCATTTCTGTGATTGAAACACGTGAACACTTTCTCCGTCTGCACTTCACATGTAACGAAAATGATGTGGTGCGATCCAGCGAGTGTTTTTAATATATTTAAAAAAGTATTTTTTTTTTTAAACTTAAAAAAAAAAAAAAAACCATAGTAAGCGCCGCATTGGCATTTTTTTTTTTTCTCATATGCGCCGCGGCGCATACAAAAAAAAAAAAAAAAAAAAACCATCGTAAGCGCCGCATTGGCAATTTTTTTTTCTCATATGCGCCGCGGCGCATACGCCCGAAAATACGGTACACTGTTTCGTAGAACCCTTGAATTCCATGGGCCATGCGCAAGTTTTTTTGGTGATGGGTAAATGCTTATTTTTGCACTGCCTTAGACCGGAAGTGCTTTTCGTATATTTTACGCATACTGGTCAAGGAAATTAAAAAATAACTGCTCTTAAAAATATCAAACTTCATAACTTATATTCTCTACTCAAATAGGAGGCTTTATTTAACCCTGATACATGTTCTGGCTCCAATTTTGAAAATTGTGTGTTTTAATAATAATATGTACTGCTGCTTAGCCATGCGAACAGAAAACATATTCTGCTTCCAAAAGCTCTTGTGACTCTGAAACACTTATATAAAATTTTGCAATTTTGCCAACAGTCCTATACACATTTAATAATGCAAAATAAATTTTAGCATTTTATCTTTCCAACCTTCTACAGTATTAGCATTATTGATTGCAGCTGAAATGTCTATATCAATTATTTTTCTTTTAGTGCCAGAGGGTGCAGAAGTTATTTCTGAGTATGTGGAGGACAATTTTCTTGAACAAAGAACACAGCCAGAGAAGTAAGTTTTATTTTAAAATAAAATACAATGCACAGATTATTTTTAAACACTTTCAGATATGCATGGTCACTCGCAATAATTTGGACTTTTCAAATACCTCAAGAAAATTTTTTTTTCCCGTATGTTTTAAATTTGTTTAAATGTAATTTCTTCCTGGTAAATTTCAGGATTTTCTTTCTTATTTTCGAAATTTCCTTCACTTTTCTTCTGACTTTATTATTTCTAATCCTAAAAAACCAAGACTTTAAGAGAATATGTTGTGTGCCTTGTGACTTGTCCTAAAACAATGTATACTCTTTGCTTTTTAATATCTTGATATTTTTCGTAGACAGTTGTTTTAAACAATAAAGTTGGTTGGTGAAAGAATAAAGTTTAGGTGCTATATTTTCTGTTGACTAACTCAACTGTATTTAAGAAAGGATTCTGAATTGTGTACAAAGAATTACTCAAAATTCATTCATACTAGGATTAAAAGCTAGAGCATTACATATTCACAGCAATAAAATATGGTGTAGTGATAAATTAATCATTAATGTTTTTCCTTCTGTGTAATAGTTTCAACAGTTATGTGAATAGTAACTCTTAATTGTGAAAAAAATGGAATAGTATTCTTTTAAGGTTATTTTTAATTGTTATTCAAAACTTTACTATACACAATTTTATATTTATATGTTGTTATCTTTTTGTCATTTCAGTATTACAGTACCCGAAATTAAAGACAATGAAGCATCACAAAGTGTTGTAGAAACTCCACGTAAGTCATTTTCATTTAATATTACTATCAGAACTTAGAAACTCTTAAACAAGACTGTAGAAGTGACTTATATGCAATGGCAAAATTAAAAACATTTTGTACTTCATCAATATATTCAATTTGACATTAGAAGTTACTTATTGTAGAGAAGAAATTGAAAAGCAGTTTGGTTTTGGATTTTCTTATGCTTTGTCAATGAGAAATGTTGCAAGGAGGTTTCGTTTTCTCATTTGTAATCTTGAATGGTTTGGCAACATACTCATGGCAACAAACTTTCGTCTGGACAGACACTTAAATTAAGTTTTAAATCAAGTGCAGTGGAACCATACATTTAAAACAATGAAGGGAGGAAATTGATAATTGAATCACTTTTGGTTAAATATATATATATATAAAGTAGTTTAACATGGATTTATATTGTTTGATAATAGACATTGATTTGTGCTAAAAAAGCATTTCGCACCGTATCTATAACACAAACTAGCAAACATCACGGTTTCTGAAAAAAAAAAAAATTAATATGAAGTTTTTTTATTTCTTGAAAAATTTGTAATTTGTTCCTTATGCCCTTTCAACAAAAACCGATTCAAAAATGGAATAAGATTATAATAAATGTTTTCAGGAATTTTCTATTCTGTTTGGTAAAAATATATTTAATTTATATTAATTTGTCAGGAATAAAGTAACCAATATTGCACAAAGTAAATGTATCTCTTTTTTAACAATAATTTATGAATTATTGAATTTAAAAGTTGATTTTTTAAATCATAGTCCAATATCAATCATAGTTTTTTCCAATATGCATTTCAGAAAGGCCACCTCTAAAGAAGAAGTGTATGTCTTTGAAGGAGGTGGTTAAGAATACCGTTTCATCTGCACTAGAGTCCTTCTTGGAATTCGAGAAAGAAGTTGAAGAAAAAACGTCAACAAAACGTCAAAGTCCAACAGGAACTGTTACAAATTGAACAAAAGAAAATTGAATTGATGGAAAAATTATTAAATAAATAAATAATTGTAGGACAAAGTTAAAACAACGTAAAAAAGCAGAATGAAAAGTAACGCAAATAGCTATTTCGAAGCTACAGTGGAGCCTCTTCTTCAGTGCAGATAAGAAAAGAAACGCTCAACACACAACGAGAAGCTATGGGACTCGCAGCTTCTCGTGTGTTGAACGGAAGTAATGCCTTCGTTTTGTGGTGTCGTAAATTGCGGCAATCGATCAAATCGTGAAAAGAAATCCTTTTTTAGATTGCCTTCAATTTTAATTCCATTTTAAGCAACGTTTCAGAATTAAAAAAAGAATCGAGTGCTGAACGTAGGGAAAAATGGCTGGTAGCTCTTAAACGAGCTGATCTTACGGATTCAAAATTACAGTGGTTAAGGACCTGAAGATCATTTTGTAACAGGTAAGTGAATTAGAAATTATGCTATAATCCCTTTCACTGATTTTTCACAATTTTAATAGCGCAGTTCCCCAGTGGAAAAATTAAACTTCGAGAAGAGCATGAAAAGCTCCCCAAAAAGGATATAAATTTGCTGGGTATAACTTTGAGATTACTAGTAAATCTCATTTTTGATGCGTACAACCAATTTATTTAAATCTCTAGGACAGTTAGAAAATTAGAATATCATTTCCTGTATTGGCTTTTTTTATTGAACAATCAATGTACCGATTTATATACTTTCATGTGTGTGCTATATTCCTGTATATTACCATTCTGTTTCAATTTTGTAAGAGCAAGTACATTCTTTTCCCAAGAAAACCGGAAGTACATGTAGTTATAGGTTAGACCAGACCTAAAAATATTTAAAAACAAATGATGAATTAAGAATTAAAGTATGTAATACTACTATCAAGTTCAATAAGTTGTTATTAGTTAAACTTAGTTCCGTTTAAGAGTTTATAGTTGTATTCTTGTATTTTGTCGAGCCTTAAAATTTAATCAATATATAATTGTCAAGGCCGTATCCAGGAAACCCGCCCCCCCCCCCCCCCCGAAATCAAGAAATTTTTCGTAATGTACAATACATTCCTCCCTGAAACTTTCCTCAGCATAAGTATTTCAAAGTCAGGCCCTGAAAACGATTTCTCGCTACGGCCTTGATGAAGAAAAGTTAACAAAAATTCTAGGCTGCAAGTTGTAACTTAAGACTGTAATTTCAAATGGTTGCCTCATGTACCGTATAATTCTGAATATTATGTCACTTAATATGACCCAAATAAAACTGCGCAAACTGCTCACAGCAAGATAAGAAAAATCTTTTTGGGTAGGCAGAAGCAGTGGCATACCTGATATGTAGTCGAAAATTAATACTATGCTAGCACAATATTAAATCTCTGATTAGAACTCGCATATTTCATTTGCAAATCTATGTTTTTGAGAGAAAAAGTGCAGGTGGTATTTGGAATTACAGGGTATGTTGTACAAATTTATTCTTGAAGCAATATTAATTTCAAAACCTTTTTTTTTTTTCATATTATGTAAATATGATATGGAAGAGCATTGCAGAAGCTTTCGTATGGCAATATTTATAAGTTTCATTAAGCGAGCCAAGTTAATACTGGAAGGAATCTGGGAAAGCAGTGGTCTTTTTCAGGATATTGCTTTGTGCTGTCATTGGAATTTCAAGTCTGTTTTCGAATCCTTCACGAAATTCCAAACTTCCAAATCGTACTTTTACACCAGTATTTATTATAAAAGCGGCAATTAATAATAAAAATTTTCATCATTATATGTTTCAATTTTCACAATATGGATTTTTCACAAAAATCTCCTTAAAATTCACAAAAAACGAACCCTGTTATAAAATGCTAGACCGACCTCTGCCAAGGTCAAACAAGGCCTTTGACAGTCGCTGAGTTTGCGTGTTCGTCAAGAGGAAACTTCCGTGTGTCCTTTCCGTCACTCAGGCAGTGACAGAATTTTTTTTTTTTTTTTTCAATTGTCATCCTAACGTGCCAGATGAATTTCGTGGGAATGCTCATCTCGATTCTATGGCAAATTGGAAGTGACTGAGAATGGGTGCGTTATAAAGTTTACACCCCTGACTACTTCAGCACGTGGTGTATAGTCACTTCTTATAAAATTTTGCTCTACCTTTACTTAAAGTTCACTGGGAATAATAAAGCCTTTTAAAATTAATCTCCCTCCCCCTAAAAAAAATTATATCCAGTTGAGCCATAACTTTGGAATCAAATTGTAATCCGTAATTAAATTTGTCGATAATGATTTTTTTTTAAATTTCAGGTAAACCTGCAGCCCTGGAAGATAAAGATAATCCTGATTGGCTACACTCGCAGAACATGAGACATGGTTCTGTACGTGCTGATGATGATTTTGCACGTTACAATAGGAGGGTTAGAAGGAAAGTTTGCATAGAAGCTGAACATCGTCCTTCAAATATTTCAAGTCCGAGCAGCAGTGCTGAAGCAGTATTTGATGATAGTTTTACAAGTCATTCTGGTAGTTTTACAAGTGTATCTGCTCAAACTGACTTAACCATGAATGACGTGAATGTCCAGGAGCAAGTTTTGAAAAATTTGCAAATCGAACTTTCGAAAGCCAAGGAAGAATTTAAGAAATTTTCATTTAAACGAAAGTTCATTGAAGGACGATGATGAGAGAGTTAAATATTACACAGGACTGCCTACGTATGCCTTGGTGGCCATTCTTTTTGACACGATCAAGCCTTTTCTGAAACAAACCCACTTGTCAGCACTTGACAAGTTTCAGAAATTAATGCTAACCCTAATGCATTTAAGGTTAAAATATGAGTTTCTGGACTTGGGATATAGGTTTGGTATTTCAAACTCTACTGCCTCAAGAGCTTTCGAGGAATGCTTATTCGCTATGCATGAAAGGTTATCTCGCTTGGTGTTTCGGCCAGAAAGAACTGAACTTATCGAAAAAGTTCCATCATCTTTCGTTGATGCTTTTCGCAAGAAAGCAATCATAGTGATTAATTGCTTTGAAATTAAAATAGAAAAGCCTTCAAATATCTTGGCAGCTGCACAATGCTATTCTCACTATAAACATTCTAACACTGTAAAATACCTTATTGGAATCTCACCCCAAGGATTTATAATTTTCATCTCCTCAGCTTGGGGTGGGAGAACTAGTGATAAGCACACTGTGCAAAACTCTGGAATTATGGAAAAGCTCTTGCCGGGAGATCTTGTTCTTGCCGATCGAGGTTTCAACATTAAAGAGGAAGTGGAACTTTACTGTGCTGAAATTAAAGTCCCTGCTTTCACGAGAGGGAAGAACCAAATGACTGCGCGTGATGTTGAGATGACGCGAAAACTTGCCCATCTAAGAACACAAGTAGAGAGATTAATAGGACAGTTGAGGCAAAAATATAGAATCCTTAGTGATTTGATGCCTTTCGCTCTTGTTAGAAAAACTAATTCAAATGCTCCCTCCCCTAATAGACCAAATTATAATGGTGTGCTCAGCTCTTGTAAATTTGATGCCATCTGTCATACCGTATGATTGAACATTTATTTTTTCAAAGTTTTAAAGTGCATGATGTGGAATATGTTTTGTTTACACTTAATAAAACAAAAAAAAATGTCTTTGCATGTGTAAAAGATATATTTTTATTAGCATATTTCTAAGCTAAGGTGGGGGTAACGAGTGAGCTTCATGTTCTAATGAAATATTTATATAAATATCTATATATGTGCAAAGTATAATTAATGCTGTGCATAGCTGTACAAGTTTTATATAAAAAGATCAAATATGATGTGCTTTATACTATTGAGTGAATTTTGACTACTAACAAAAATTATTCATGACTGGCAAATTTCTAAATATTAAAGCTATTCATAAAATATTGATTGGCTACAGATAAATAATAAGTAGTCATATATTAAATTGCGCAGTGTAGGTTAAGGTAACCTTTCATAGTGTTTATGAAATGAACTAAATATGGTTCTAATAACCGATTTTAAAAATTTGAAATTTTTAATGGTTGAAACTTCTGCGTTATTAAAGGAAAAAATTCACGGTACCATAAAAATTGAAAACGTTTGGATGACGTTTTTCAGTTCAGTTTAAAACGAATGCGTATGATAAACAATAAAATAATAATAATATCAATCAAATTAAACAGTATTTTCCTTAAATGATTTTATATGAACTAAAGAAAGCAATCTAATGTAACGAATGAGGGGGGAAAAACTGCCGTGTAAAATAAAAACATACTAAAAACAATTTTCTGGCCATAAGTACTCGTTTCTGCAAACCCATCTTTACAGTGGTGGTAGTGGTGGAGGGACTTGCCAAAAAAACTGTCGTTTGCTTTTGTCAGTTTTCTTACGATTGCTGTTCTTGAAGTTCCATGTTTGAAAAATTGTGATTTCGTAATGAGTAATAAAAAAAGGCAGGTTAGGTTGGATAACTTTTTTTCAAAAAGAGTAAACGAGAAGAAACTGAACGAGAAAAAACTGAACGAGAAATCGAAACTGGAGAACCGTCTAATTCTGAGCTGCGTTCCTGTTCATCACTACAAGCTGCCACCATTCCACTAGAATCTCAGCTTACTCCAAATTCTTCTAGTAGTGAATATGCAAATGACACTGCAAGTGTTGCTTCTAAACCAGAAAACGTAATATATAAATATATATTTTTTAATAATTTGCGAGTTTGAGACCATTTTCTCTTCTTAAAATTGTATGCACCACTTGCAGATGAAATGATATATATTTTGGCGATGAACTGCTGTTGCCATATCCCTCCCCCCTCTCAGGAAGTCAAATTTGAAAGAAAGTTAAAACGGAAAAATAAACACTTATCACTTAAACATGCGTAAAGCAGCAAAAATTTAAGTAAAGCAATATATAACAGAAATGCAGTAAAATATTTTTGAAAGGTTTACAAACAAAAAAAAAATTATTTAAGGTTTGAGATAGAGACAGAGGACTCATCAGTGTTGGTTTGTCTCAAAGAATGAGCGATGCAGAGCACCTCACAATATCCCAAACAAAAACGCACTAGCGCCGACAGCAGTATAGGCCAGAAAATCTTCAAAACAAGCATAAAAAGATATATATATAAATACAAAATTTAGTTTTAGGACTGGCATGGACGAAACCCCGCATTTTGTTTTTCAATTTTTATTTTTAATATTATTATCTATATTATGTGAACTATTGTTTTTTATATTATGTGCAAATTTGCGAAAAGCATGAGGTATTGAACCTCGTTAAAGTTATCGACAGAGCCAAGGCCGACTCGAGGAGGAGGCCCTGTAAGAGTTACGAAGTGAGAACATCGCGCAGGGGAAAACCGGCTGGAGGGACGGCGTCTTCGGCCTTGTCCTTTGACTTGGGGGACTTCCACCTACTCTCGAAATTCCCATCACCCTTTGAGTGCATCCCGAGATGCACAGAGTTAATGAGAGGAGGAGTGGGAGTTTGTTTGTATTTTGCGGAGCCATTTTTAAAAACTCTTTGGATATTTTAGCCAATTTTAATCGATTATTGTGCTTGAAATATGTTTTTGAATAGTTAAAGCTGCCAGGTAAGTGTTGCGTACCCGGCTGTCGATTGAATTACGATGGAAATACATCATATGTATCAGTGTTCAAATTTCCGAAACAATCGGATCAATGCGAGCGTTGGTTGAAAAAAATACCAAGGAAACATTTTACAGTGAACGCTCGAACTGTTGTTTGTGCGAAACATTTCCCAGAAGAACAGATTGTTTGTGAAGCTGAATTTCCACTGAAAGATGGAACTATTATGCGAATTTCTAGAAAATAAACTCGGCTCATTGATGGCGCATATCCTTCAATTTTCCAGAGTGTCCGTCCTACCTCTCAGAGCCTTATCATAAGAATAGACGGTCTAGGAGCAGAAGTTAAAAATTTTGGATGATGCAACATTGGCGGAATACCACAAATTGGATAAAATTGAAAACTTCGACTCTTTTTCAAATTCTGTGAAGGATAAGCAAAATCATTTGCTGAGGAAAATACTACTGTTGTAATGGCTTCAGGTAATTTATTTACTTTAAATTTAGATTTTCTGACTGTCCCCAAAATATCCAAGAGTATTATGATAAAAAAAAGATATGACTGTTGCAATATATCAAGGTGGAAATGATGTCCAGAAGATATATGACTGATATCATAGCATTTGCATACTCTCTTTACATAAAGTCTAGTATTTCGTACATGGTTCTTTATGATAGTCAGCTTTTAACAGTCCCATCCATTGATTATCTGGAAAAAAATCTTGAATCTTATTAAGTTAAACACCTCGAATACATGAAAAGAAAATCTTCGAAATTAGACTCAAGTAACAGAACTGTGAATTTATTAATTGATGAGATACATGTCAAGAAAAATGTAACTTACAAGGGCCATTGCATGTCAGGGTTTGCTGAAAATAATCCTAATTCTGAAGCAACTTCAGCCCAAGCTTTTATGATTTCATCAATATATATTCCTCTTAAAAAGAAGTAATAGGACTTGTGCCTGTTACTAGCTTAACTGCTAATGACCTTTATTCCTTAAAAACACAAACTACGAATCTTCTTGAAAAAGCAGGTTTTACAGTAATTTGTTTAATTTCAGACAACAATCGAATAAATCGGAACATGTTCGAAAAGTTTGAAAATGGTACCATAGCTAATCCCGTTAAAAATCCTGCAAATGAAGCTAAAAATTTATACTTGTTATTCGACTCTGTTCACCTCCTAAAATCAATTCGTAATAATTGGCTTAATCAATGTGATTCTGAAAAAAGCTTTATTTGCCCATATTTTCAAAATAAAAATAATTGCATTTATCCCAAATTCTCATACCTAAGAAAGATCTTTAATACAGAAAAAAATTCAATCATAAAATATGCTCATCATTTGAATTTTAAATGTTTATATCCATACACTTTAGAACACCAGAATGTCAATTTAGCTGTAAAAATATTTGATGAAACAAATTGTGCTGCCTTAGAAATGAGAGAAAAGGAATTAAAAATAGACCCTTACGATACGCTAACGTTTTTAAAACAAATTAAACAGTGGTGGGATATCATGAATATAAGTCATGTTAAGAAAGGAATGTTTACAGGGAATGAAAACAATGCTCCTTTTAGATCTGAAGATGATGAAAGATTAGTTTTTTTAACAAACATGGCTGAATGTCTGAAAGATTGGAAGGAATTATATCACCCACCTCGTTCTGGAAGATTGAGCAATGAAACATTTTTTGCTCTTCAGCATATTACATCAACTATCGTTTCAATAATAAAACATTTATTGCAGCATAAAGCAAAATATGTGTCGACAGCTAAATTTCAGACTGATAATTTGGAGTCGAAGTTTTCTCAGTCAGATGTCAGGAGGTAACTACCATGTATCGGTTCAGCACTTACTTGAGTCCGAAAGAAAATTACGTTTAAAAAGTATTTTGCAATTGCATTCAAATAAATTTGGCAATATTCCTATTAAAAATTTAGTTATGTAAATATGTGCTAATGAAGAAAACGAATCAATTGAAGACAAAATGTGAAGAGTTTTACAGTGACATATTTGAAGATTTTGACAATACTTAAGTAACTGCAGATGATACTGAAATCTTAACTTTTATGGGTGAATATTGTATTCACAAGTTGAACATCGAATGTTCTCAATGTAGGACTTATTTTCAGACTTCCACTGGTGTAATACTTGAAGAGTCTAGTTAGGAAACTAACTCCAAATTACTCTCTATCAATTACTTATCAAATATTAATCGAGGAGGATTAAAAATTCCATCAGAAAAGGTACTAGCAATGTTGTCATGTTTTCTACTGTTTCAAAACCTCATTTCAGAAAAATATGAAAATACATTTATGAATTCTAACATTAAACAGCATTCAATTATAGTTCACTTATTAATGAACTATATCCAAGGCAATTTTTTCAAAGATCATTCAAAAGAATGTGATGAGTGTAAAAAGACCGTTTTGTTCTACACAAAAAATTAATTAAAACATTTAGAAACAGCTGTTTAAATAATTATACAACAGTTTTAAAAGATCTACAGCAATAAATTTTTACTGACAGCCGGAAATTGAAAAAATTCAAAAATGACATAAAGAAATCAATGGATGGTACTGCAGAATCATGTGGTAAGCAGCAACTCGATGTAGCAACATTCAGCAAATATTGCCACATCTTGTGAAAGCATAAAGTTATACATCTGTAAAGATTGTTAAATGTCATTTACTGAAAAACAGAGTTTAGAAGAACACACATTGACACATTCTAATATAAAGCCTCATGTTTGCAATGTATGCCAAAAAATTTTCATTCAAAAATGGTACCTTAAAATGCATTCTCTAATTCATAGAGGTAAAAGTCTCCTGTTTGTAACATTTGCATAAAAGCATTTTCAGAAAAAAATAAGCTCAAGAGACATTATCAAATACATACTGGAGAGAGACCTTACCCTTGCAGCGTTTGCAAAAAGAAATTTTCTCAGAAACATGTGAAAAAACATACTTCTACACACAACATATACAAAAAGTTGAAAACCTTTCATTTGTTTGTAAAACTTCTAACATTAATTCAGTTAAAAATGTTTTATAATATTAATTAAATGTTTTCATAAGCACAAATAATTCAATTAAAATGGTGTAGTTAAATAAAGCTTACAAATCATTTTTTATGTCAAAACATTTTACAATTGCATTACATAAAGCTTTGCTAAAAATATAATTTTGATAATATTTGGCGCTTGTGCGCAAAATATTAATTTTAATTATTCAAATAGAGTTTCTCAAAGGTGGTTTTCAAAATTAATATTTATTGATCCCTCGATTTTTATCAAAATAATTTTTAATACACAAATAATTTATTAAGTAGAAAATCTTTCAATGAAACTTGGTATTTGGTAGCTTATTGTACCTACTTAAAGTGACTACTGTTCATTCATCTTTCTTCTATTTAATTCAACAAGAGGTTTAATTCAGTTTCAATCAATATTGAACAAAAAAAAAGAGAAAAATTCTGTAAAATAAAATAGTCACATAAAAGGAACTGAACATCTTTAATTCAAATAATGGTAAACATTTCGTTTATTTTTTTAATATGACCGTAATGTGCTAGTAAGCTTCTGAGCTTCTCATTAACACATAAGTGTTTTTAATTTCCAAAAGTTAAATATTTTTATGCATAAAAGTTTTCGTTAAACAAACTTTGAACGATGTCCGTTATAAAGGTCACTGTGAGTCTTCAAATCCATTTTCCAAATCGTCAATGCGGAAGCAAATCAATAAGAGTATTATTTTGTAAACAAACCCTCGCAGCCTGAGACGACTAAGTACGAACCACGATTACGTTTAAACAAAATTGTACTCTAAAATAAGAATATGTCTATGAAATACCACACCCTGTAACAATCAGTATTATTTAAAACTTAAAAAAATAATAAAAATAATAATAATTTAATTGAACTTGAAAATAAAACGCGATTTCAGAAGATTATTATTGAAACTTCTTCCGAGTAAATTACCGGGTTCTTCACTTGCTCGTTCATACCAGTTGCCTTGATTTTAGTTATGTAGAATACTTCATGTAAATATGTAGACAGTGCAGTGCATATTTGTTATTAGTTTATTAAAAAGACTTTTTTGAAATATCATTTTATCCATTTTGTTAACTCTTTTTTTTCTTTTCTCTGTTGACGGTATTTTCGCATCTTGCTGCGATTTCGAGCAAAATCTTGCAACAATGATTTAACAAAGCACCTTCAGATGAGCAATCTAAATGCTATGTGCATAAGTTCCCACACACAAAATGAAATAATCAGTGTGTGTAACGACATAGTTTTAAAAGAAGTGGTGTGCAGGGTAAACAGTGCGCAGTGCTTTACAGTGTTAACCGATGAGACTACTGACATAGCAGGAGTTGAACAGATGTCAATTTGTGCTCGATATTTCGACGACAGCACAAAAAACATCCGAGAGGACTTTTTGCAATTTATACCAGCAAGTGACACCACTGGGAGAGGATTAGCATCGGAAATTTTGGAAGTGTTAGAAAAAATAGGCATTAACTTGAAATACTATAGAGGTCAAGGATACGACGGTGCAGCAGCGATGAGCGGTAAGGTTAATGGTGTGCAAGCCGCTATAAAGAAAAACTACCCCTTGGCTCTGTATATGCATTGCAGCTCCCACACTTTAAATCTTGCTATTACAGACGCTTGTTCCATTCAAGGAATAAGAAACTGCATGGGTACCGTTGGAAGTATTTCTGCATTTTTTATTTTTTTATGTGCTGAAAGAGTTTATTAAAACAAAAGTACCAGAAAGTGACAAAACACGCCTCAAGTCATTATGTCCAACAAGATGGGTCGAAAGACACGACTCACTCTGCGTTTTTGGAGCTTTTTGACGCCATCGTTTGTGCATTGGATAGCATTTCATTGTGGAATGACCGTGAAGCATCGTCAAATGCCCACCAACTATTTTGTGCGATGCAAAATTCGGAATTTTAAATTTGTTTATACGTATTGAGCACAGTATTTAGCTTCAGTGCACCTTTGAGCCGCTGTTTTCAGGAAGAGCAAATAGATTTGATAGAGGCTTTCCGCTATGCAGAAATACTGGGAGAAACATTATCTTCACTGTGTGCAAATTCAGAGAAAGAATTTAAAGAGATCTTCAAAAAGCTTTTTCAAAAACGGAAAAAGCTTCTACTTATAGCAAATGGTTCAGTGAATGTTTCAGAATAGTTTACACCATTGCATTCAGAAAATTTTGTCCGAGTGTACCTTCGACAATTGAAGAACGCAAAAAGATTCTACTTATAGCAAATGGTTCAGTGAATGTTTCAGAAGAGTAGTTTACACCATTGCATTCAGAAAATTTTTTGTCCGAGTGTACCTTCGACAATTGTAGAACGGAAAAAGCTTCTACTTACAGCAAATGGTTCAGTGAATTTTTCAGAAGAGTAGTTTACACCATTGCATTCAGAAAATTTTGTCCGAGTGCACCTTCGACAATTGAAAAACGGAAAAAGCTTCTACTTATAGCAAATGGTTCAGTGAATGTTTCAGAATAGTTTACACCATTGCATTCAAAAAATTTTGTCCGAGTGTACCTTCGACAATTGAAGAACGCAAAAAGCTTCTACTTATAGCAAATGGTTCTGTGAATGTTTCAAAAGAGTAGTTTACACCATTGCATTCAGAAAATTTTTTGTCCGAACGTACCTTCGACAATTATAGAACGGAAAAAGCTTCTACTTATAGCAAATGGTTCAGTCAATGTTTCAGAAGAGTAGTTTACACCATTACATTCCGAAAATTTTGTCCATAACATTTTCCCAACAAATGAACATTTCGCTTTTAGTGTCAATAAAAATGTGACAATTATATCAGATGATGTTCATGCTAGTAGCATTGAAACAGTTAAAGAAATTGAGTTTATCAGCAATAAAGTGCCAACAGTTATAACACATAGCGTTGACGCTAACGGCCTTATTCACAATCACGAGTTGACCCCGGAGTGACTCGCAAGTCTGATTAGTCAGGAGTAAGAGTAACTCTCAAGTAACCCTTGTTTCTTATTCCTGAATCGTAGGTAACTAAATGTACCCGGAGGTTTTCTTCAGGAAGAATAAAAGAGCCTTCATGATTCGTCAGTTCTGGATCACGTGACATTGTTTACTTTTAGACGCGATATTGTTACTGTGTGTAAAATGGAAGCAAAGACGAATTTTTAATTGGTAGAGATGGAATTGTTGCTTTCACTTGTTGACAAGTACAAAGACATCATCCACAGCAAAATAACAAATGCTGTTTTTAACAAAAAAAAAAAAAGGACGATGCTTGGCAAAAACTTGCTAAAGAGTATAATTCCGTTGGGACTGTGCCATGGGCCGCAGCGTCACCCAGCTTAAAAATAAATTTAAAAATATGAAGAAATCTGCTCAGAAAAAAAAAAAAAAAAGGTGACGAGCGGGTTGAATATTTCAGAACTGGAGGAGGGGAGCAAACAACCACAATATTGTACCCTCTCGAGGAAATCTGCTCAGAAAAAAAAAGGTGACGAGCGAGTTGAATATTTCAGAACTGGAGGAGAGGAGCAAACAACCACAATATTGTCCCCTCTCGAGGAAAAACTGATATCCATTGGCGTCGTCACCCAACCGTTGGATAACCCGTTAGACTCTGATGCAAGCTATTACGAAGCAAGTGGAACAGTGCTTAGTAAGTGTAATTTTTATCTTAATTTTCATTTATAATTGCATGCCCTAAACTAACCTTTTAACATTAAAAATTTTAGCTTGAATTTCCCAATTGCAAACACCCTTATATTTAATATTAGATTGCAGGGCTCGAAAATTATATTGCTAGACATGCCCTAGGCACGTAAAAATTCCAATCGAGCATGAATCTTTGTGTAATTTTTTAATGAAATATTTCCTTTTAAAACTTCATTATTTCCTATTTTATTGAAAAATCACCGCATCCTTACCAGAGCTCAAAATTGACATGTTGAGGGACATGCATGTCAGCAGTACAATGGGTAATGCAATTTAAATTTTGCAAATTTTGACTTGTAACTAGTTATTATGTAATATTTATTTGCAATGTAATTTTTTAATGATTTAGATTAATATTAAAATAAGTCTTGATTCAGATATAAAGCTGTTATTTTTTGTCTGATTAATGCTATACGTCTAATTCAAATGTGTTTATTAATATGCAATAAAACAACTTTTGGGCCTGTAAAAATGTCGTTCGGGCATGTATTTTTAGACAAACATGCCCAGCAGGAAATGTAAAATTTTAAAGATTTTTCGAGCCCTATTTGATTGTAAGTAAGAAACATTATATGCTACTTCATCTTTCACTCTGTAATTTGTTACCTTTAATTGTTTTTTAATGTACTACTGTTATGAAAAAAGGAATTGATTGTCATACTATTTTCATTTCTAGCTGTATAACAAATGGAGATGCTGCAGGAAGAACAGATTCGCCTTCGCCTTCACCTTTTATTACAGCACCTCAGAATGTAAGTAATGTTTAAGCATTACAACTTTATATAGTTTACACTTTATCATGCACGCACAACCTCGAAATCCTTACATTGTAATTTTTTCACAAAGAAATATTACATCACGATTTCAAAAATTGTTCGCTGGTTATTGTAACGGGTGCCCCGCCCTCTCAGAGCGAAGGCGCACACCCCTAAATAGTTACAGAGCACTCCCACCTTCTAAACATGATGACCCACAAATTGGTGAAGCCCCTAACAGGAATCCCCCCTCCCTACAGGGGATGTCACATCCCATGACTGCACCAGTGGTATCTAGGGGTCGTGGCAGAAGAAATTTTGGTCTGTTTTTGTACCCTTCAGAAAGTTGCAATTATTTGAAATGAGCCCGTCACAAAATTCTGAGCAACTAAAGTGTACTTTCATGGAATTATTTGTTCACTTTTAAAATTCACAAAAACAGAACCCTGTGAAAAATGCTGGATTGCCCAGCGGTGTAGTTAAGGGGGGACAGATTCCCACCCACACTTGTTTTGAATTTTAACATAGCATACCCCTACTTTTTGATGTTTGTATATGTATGCATTCCCCCACTTTTTTTCTCAGGACTATACCACTGATATTACCACCATTGTGGTTGGCCGGGCAGACCCAGAGTTGTTAAATGGAG
Source organism: Octonoba sinensis (assembly GCA_038502835.1). Classification (NCBI taxonomy): domain Eukaryota; kingdom Metazoa; phylum Arthropoda; class Arachnida; order Araneae; family Uloboridae; genus Octonoba; species Octonoba sinensis. Next base: position 80,432,262 of record CM076605.1, on the reverse strand, counting down.
GAGACATCTCGTCGCGAACGGCAGGGTGATAAAATCAGCAGTGCTTTGTATGGGCTACAAAATGAAAGTCAATGTGTGGTTAGTGATATTCATCAGCCAATATATACATAATATATATCCAATCACCACTTTTCCATTTGGGGAGGGGGGATTTGATGGTTTTTTTTTTTTTTTTTCTCGCTAAATCAAACTACAGTTGAACTTCGCTATAGTGATTGCTTATAGCGACAAATCTGTTTATAGCGTCAAGAATTTCCAGTCCCTGCATTTGCCCATGAACAGTAATGGTGATAGCTCATAGCGTCAGAAATATTCCGGTCCCTTGAATGACGCTATAACAGAGTTTCACTGTACTATATCATTTTGGGTTGCCGTTGGTGATGCTTAAATATTTTTCACAAAACGAATTGATTTGGCGAAAAAAATTTTTTACCATCGCAGCTCCCCTGAAACGGAAAGGTGCCTAATATTTTTTTAAATAGAAGCAAATCTAAATTGGAAACAGGGTTAAATTAGTGATTTGCTCATTTAATAACATTCTGGATTATAATATATTACATATGTAAATAAACAAAATTTTAAAATAGTTTGCGAGAAAGTGTCTGTGACATAAATAACCATTATTTTGACATTTATATAAATGATATTTTCCTATGCAGTTCTCTTGTTAAGTGAGCTAAATTCCGTTACTTTCTGTTTTATGTCTGTCAAATTATCTAAATATAAATGCATGATTTAATATTACTAAAATTGTTCATGAACATTTTATTTAGGAAACCGAACGTGCAGAAATTGCCTCCAGGGTTGGAGATGAGTAGTGTCCTGGATCGGGATTCTAAAAGTGTGGACCCATTTGAGACCACACCGAGACCACAACCAATCGTACAACGGCCACAAGCCAAGCGTTTTGCGTTGCAGAAAACCGACAGCGTCCATGTAGTATGAATCTCTCTGGGAACGCACTAGGTCTGCAATGGATAAGAACCACTATATGCAGCCAATTTAAAACCATGACTTTCTATGTTTTATTAAACAACTGAATTCACATCTTGTCATTGGGTTACAAAAGTATGAAAGATTAAAAAGTACATGAATAAATAGCAATTGTCAGTTAAAAAACTATATATTACAGTAATCGAGTAATTAAGCGGAAATTTTTTTTTGAAACTATGACATTTTGTTTGGCAATGCCACTGTGTTGTGCATTATTATTTGGTGACAAAGAAGTGTCTTCTTCATCAGAATCTTCTTCATCAAAATCAAATTCGTCATTGCACTTAATTGCAATGTTGTGCAGTACAGCAGTTGCAACTATTATGGCCTGTGCATTCTGAAGGTTGCATCGAAGGACACCTTCCATGCAGGAAAATCTTTTCTTCCACAGGCCATACTGCCGCGCCACAACATTCCTACCCGTATATGTGAAGTGTTGTACCTGAAAAATTGTATTAATATAAGCATAATACTTACGATAATAGTTGCATTTCAAGATTTTAACTTTTTTTTTTCACTTTTTAAAAATCATTTTTCAATGAACATTATTATCATGAGCACTCAGCGAGCAAATTGTCTTGGTCCCTTTATCGCTCAAGGGTTCCAAAAGGCCAGCCCACTTGAGTCTTCGATCAAAAATTCGTAATTTTTCAGGAATCCTTCAGTTCTATATTAAACCACGGCTCAAAAAATCTTTAAAATTTTATGTGCCCTGCCGGGCATGTTTATCTAAAAAATACATACCCAAACAAAATTTTTACATACACAGAAGTTGTGCTATTGCATATTAATAAAAGCATTTGAATTTGTCGTACAGAAAAAAATAAATCAGACAAAAATTTAAATGAACAGCTATCAGAATAAAGAATAGTTTAAACGTTAAACTAAAAATTATATTAGAAATAAATATTACATTAATAAGTCGTTACAAGTCAAAATTTAAATTACATTACCAATTTCATTGTTGACATGCATGTCTGTCAACATGTCAGTTTTGAGCTCTGGTAAGAATGAAAGGACTTTTCAATAACATGCAAAATAATAAAATTTTAGGAACAAATTTTTGATTCAAAAGTGACCTGCGAAGATTCATACCTGATCGCAATTTTTACATGCCCCGGACATGTCGGGCAATATAATTTTCAAGCCCTGTATTAAACATTCCACCTAACTATTCTTTGACAAATTTACACTTTATAGAACATATCAGTTTTAAATCATGTATCCATCTTTTATTCAAACATTATAATAATTTGGCAATAACCGAGTTGCCGTGGTGTATTCGAGGGAGGTTGGCACCCCCTACTTTTTTCACTTTAAAAATATTGTCTCCCCATTTGTTTTGAATTTTAACATAAGTCCCCCCCCCCCCCCAACTTTTTGATGTTCATCTAGGTAAGTGTCCCTACACCTTTTTTCCCAGGACTACACCACTGCTGAGTTGGACTTTTTTTTTTTTAATTATTATTCATGGTATAAGACAAATGATTAAAATGTAAGTACACAGATAAAACAACGTAAAAAAGCACAAATACAAAATAAAAAGTAACGCAAATAGCTATTTCGAAGCTACAATGGAGCTTCTTCATCAGTGCAAAAAAGTAAAGAGTTTTTCGCCCATTGAAATTAGTATTGGGCCAACCATTACGGGAGGGAAATGTCGACTTACCGAGTTAGTCCACTTATTCGCGTGTCGAACTACGAGGTTCCACTGTACAATGTCCCAAGTACATGTTCAAAGACCTGTTAGCCAACCTAATAATATGGATAGTTCTGTATCTCATCAGTCAAATTCTGTACCACCTCAAAAAATTTGTTTATTTTGTGGAAAAAATACCCATTTCATGAGCCAATGTCGCCTAAAAAATGCAAATTTTCAAAACTATCAATGGCCTCGGCCAATTGTAAATGAGCCTCCTAAAGGACGACATTCTTTTACAACTCCACATTTGCCCGAGAGACATCAAGGAAACCAGCCCAGACAATATTTTCAAAATACAGAGCCTAATCAAAACAAATATTGGTATCGTCCTCCTTTAAACTTTCAGAATGGTCAATCATAAGGGACAGCTTTACCTAATGTAAATAATTATTTGTCTAGTTCAATGTCAAATTCAGAATCTAGTGTGGGAGATTTTCTTCAATCTTCTTCAAAAGAAATAGATTCTGCTACTTCATTCTAGTAAGAAAGCAAATAATTGTATTATGATGGTTCTTACGAATACAATAAGCGAAGCTACCCTACAAAAGGAAATGAGATTTGATAACTTGGCTTAAACTTCATAAAATTTTCAAGATTCATCGGATAATCAGCCGCATAATATATACTGACAATTTTTTAAATTCTGCTGGTCAACTGAGGACATGGCAGCTCATTTATCCAAATTGAAGAATTTATGGAATAACCGTAACAGTGGTCTAGAATGTAAAAATGAAAACAAGCTTCCAGAAATGCTGCTAATATGCAAAATTCTTGACACACTTCAGCTAAATTATCGCTCTTTTAAGTCAAGTTGGCTATTTCTTACTGACGAAAAAAGAACTCTAAATGAACTGACAACACAGCAGTGCAGTCACGAAAGGGAATTAAAGAAAGACCCGAATTATGTGGAAATTGAACAAGGTTGCTGAAGCCCTAGTAACTAGGGCTCCAGCAACCAAAAAATAGGGACGGTACTAGTAAATAACATGAGTAAAGAGGGGAGCAAAAATACCAAGCATTTGTCTTCATACAGTGTTGATAATCTCAACAGTGAAGCAATTTTTAAAGGACTTGTGCAAATCTTTGAGAAGAACAGCATACCATGGGAGAAGCTGATGTCTGTACTAATGGATTCATGTGAGGTGATAAACTGATGAGGGGGGAACATTCAGGACTTGAAATAAAAATAATGTTTAAATATGTTTTTTACACCTGAATTAAAGTTTAATTTTTGGTTAATTACTTCGAAATTTAGTGCTTTAAATGTACAGTCAGTCACAAAAATCTACATACACTGATCAAAATAAAGGTTTCTCAAAAAGCTATTAAATTTCAATTTTAAAAATCATATCACTCCTTCAGTTTTCTCTAAAAAGTTTGTTTTCCATAATAAAAATATTCAGAAATAATAATTTCTAGTAATTTTGTGATTTGTATAGTAATTATCAAGTCGCAAAAGTCTGCATACACCTGATTGGCGGACGGAAAAAAATTTGCATACGAAGTTATTTTGGAAGATTGTCTTAGTTTGAGGTTACATGTTTCGTTATCTATTCTAATCTTCATTTCCTGAGATTTTTTTGACATTGTAACTCTTCAACAACATGAGTCAGGGAAAGGAAACATCTTTAGAACTGCAAAATATGGTAGTAAGAATGAAATGTGAAATGAAATCATATGCAGAATTGCAAAAATTGTAAAAAAATAGTCGGTCAACTGATCAAACAATCTACAGAAATTATGTTATGCGTGGAAATGTGCTTAACAAATATATATGTGGTCGTCCAAGGGAGCTTAATGATCGTGATGCAAGAACCATAATAAGAGTGAAGAAAAATCCGAAAATTAGTGCTCCAAAATTAGCGAATCAAATTGCAACAGCTAGTGGAAAGAAAGTGCATCCAGAAACTGTTCGTAGAATTCTTCGATCAGCCGGCTACAATGGTAGAGTTTCTAGACGAAAGCCGTTCATTTCATCTACTAACAAACAAAAGAGACTTGATTTTGCTTCTGCACATATTGACCAAGATTTTAATTTTTGGAACAGTTGTTTTTACAGACGAGAGTAAGTTCAACGTGTTCGGGAGTGATGGCCGCGGAAAAATCTGGAGGAAAAAAAACACAGAAATGAATCCCGAGAATTTGACTCCAACTGTAAAACACGGTTGTTATGGTTTGGGGAGCAATGGCGGCCGCTGGAGTGGGCAATTTAGTGTTTATCGATGGCATAATGAATCGATTTGAATACCTGAAGATTTTGCAAGACAATCTACTTCCATCGGTTCGAAAATTGGGACTGGGAACAACTTTGTCTTCCAGCAAGACAACGTCCCAAAACATACAGCTAAGATTGTTAAGGAATGGCTACTCTATAAAACGCCTAAACAGCTCTATTCGCCGCCACAGTCCCCAGACCTTAATCCCATCGAGCACCTTTCGGAGGAAGTTGATAGGAGAGTTCGGGAGCAATCGGTAACAAGCAAGGAAACCCTAAAGAAGGCAATAGAGCTTGCATGGTCTCAAATTACACCTGAGACGACAAAAAAATCTGGTTATGTCGATGCCAAACCGAATTCAGGCAGTTGTTACTTCAAAGGGAGGTCCTACAAAGTATTAATGTTACATTTTTTGGCATTTAATTCTGAAAGTTTGTATTGTTCTGTCTCTGTATGTAGACTTTTGTGACTATATAATTTAATATGTTGTTAATTTTTGTTATATTTTAACGAATTTGTTCATATTTTTTTTTGTTAGATATGAGTTATTATCCAAGATGTTAAGGAAAATAAAGTTGTATATTCAAATATATGAGTAAAGTGCTAGATCTGCGAATATTAGCGGGTATATGTAGACTTTTGTGACTGACTGTGTGTATTAGGAGCGGATTCAGGAATACTTTTTGGAGGGGCACCAAGAAGTAAAAAGTGGTTCTCCCTCAAAAATATTTTCATAATGAAATTTCCATCACATATTTTGTTTCATAGTACCCTTAAAACCAATTGATCCGCAATAAAATTTAGAAAAGTGAATAAAGAATTTTTAATGGAACAATAACAAATTTCTCTTATTCTTTTTGGAAAGGGCACGTGGCCCCGCTACTGATATATGTACAGTAGAGCCTCGGTTAGCCTAGGTAATGTGGACCGAGGCTACCTCGGTTATTGCACATATTATGAAATGATAATTCTCGCACAGCTAAACCTGAAGCTACTTTTTTTTTTTATTGTCTCTCCTTTGTCGAGTGTTGCTATACAATACAGCAGTGGTTCTCAAAGTGTGTTCCGCAGAAGGATGGCAGGGGTTCCGTTGGCAATATATTGCATAAAATTATGTTCAGTAAATAATGTTCAGAAAATGCTCCGCGATGAAATTTAGCTGAAAGTGGTAGTTAATTCCTTGTCTGAAAATAAAAATGTATTTGGAAGAAGCAAAATAAAAAAGACTGCTCAGAGGTTTTTTTTAGTTAATTAATGTAAAAATTGTAAAATGGCTAGTTGCTTTGATTTAGAAGACTTTGAAACTCTATTCAAGTGGTTCAAAAATACTATACACCGTTCGATGATGAAAGGTTGGCAATTATATGATAATGACCAATGAGCAAAGAAGGGAATTTACAGTGCACTCCTGATTTTCCGTGTTAATCACCGGGACAGGTCGCGTGTCTTTTTAACTATTGAATAACTGTGAACTATTTCATTGACTTCGAAATCCAGGAAAACTTATTGGCATTTTTTTTCGGGGGTAGAGAGGCAATGGGGAGCGAGATAAGGATGAAGGGAGCTGCCAAATTAGAATTTTACAATACTGAAAACCTTCAATTCAAATTAAGTAGTTTTAAATTTAATTCCGGCTGGGGGGGAGGACATAAAATCACAACTGACTGGAATTTATTGCTGCAAAGCAGAGAGATTTACATAGTCCCTCCCTCCCTCCCAATGAAATCACACTATATAATAAAAATTAAAATCGGTTCATTAGGGTAAGTGCAGGGTTCAGGCTGGAAACCTCCCAGTGGCAGATGACGCTTGATCCTGTCTGCAACATACAGGGCAATTTCCTTTAAAATTCTGAAAAATTTTCGGAAGCACTCCTCAAAAACTCAAAAGCATAGTCTCTGTCTCTGATAAACCTCTTTGGCACACTTTTTACTTCTTCCATTTGATCGATCATGTCAATTATAAACAAAGCCGCCATGTTGCGTTTAAAACTTCGCGATCGGATCGTTTTCCACCACCAAAAACGACAGAGTAGGAAAATCCTTCCCGAACCAGTACGAAAGTAGCGAAGCCGAGATTACGGACTGTTTGGATCAGGACGTCAGCATCGGATGGATCCTATACTGGGGACCCGTCCGAGGGCGGGAGATTAGGCCTCCTCTGGACATAAATGGCGGTTCATGCCATCATGTTCATAACGCCGTTAAACAGTTTTCAAATCCATTTCTAATGCATTTAGAAGGCTTATGTTCCGATATGTCGTCTATAGAAAGTAAGTGTCATATCTGTAAAAAATCGTTTTTTGGTTTTTAAATCAAAATGTTCAGATTTTTGCGCTCTTTATATTGGGAATACTGTCGTAAGTAAGAGTTCAGAAATTAAGGCTAGAGAACACTAGTGTCACTATGCGTTTTGGCTGGAATCGCTGATTCTCACATGTCAACACCGCTTTATTGCAGAATAATTCGGTTGGTTATAGAATTTCAACGGGTTAGCATCGCAATTTTTTCAAGTACAATGTTTCATCAGCTTTAATTTCAAAATCCATGTAGTTTATATTCATAACAGATGGAACTACTAATGTAACATCCGATATGATAGTATTGATATCGATTTTTCATTTTTTGACGTCCTTCATTAAGATGAATACCGTCGGGTTGGTAGATATAGCAGTTTCCATCTCTGATTTATTATTACCTTTCAGCAGTTTTGTCGAAGAAACTTATAGTTGATTGGTGCATAAGGCAGTATTCATTTCAATGTTTTTATTCATTTGATTGCAGCACAACTATCACAATAATGTGCATTCCATAAAACATAATTAGAACTGCGTTCTTATTTTAAGTTCTAAATTGTAAGAATTACGTTCCTATTTCCTAAGTAAATAAACTTTTAAATTTTTATATTTTGTTTTACTTTTCCTTTTAAATACTCTTTAGCTTGGCTTTTTCTTCAGATAATTTATAGGTAGTATGAAGGCCTAATTAAAACTTATATTAATCGGAAAAAGTATTTTTTAATGAATTGGACAGTGTTACAACCATTTAGCTACAGGAATGAACAACTTAGTCACTGTAATACTTTTTAATAACTTACAAACTGATTTTTTTTTTGGTGCAATACTGTCATAACTGCATATTTTAGGTATTTCTAACTTTTTGACATCTTTTAACATAAATCATGCGAGAGAAACAAGCAATAATTATTTTCCGAACAAAATCGATTGTAATAATCATTAAAACTAATAAGATAATTAAGTAAAACAAATTGCAAAAAGTTTAAACTCCTCTCCTGAAAATTACATTTTGCAGATATGACACTGTTCATTTCTATAGGCGATATATAATCTCCAGATCTACAAGCAATTCTTCAGTTAAATTTGCTGTGCATTAAAAATTAAAGGCACGATGCCTGAAACATGTGTATCATTCAGGTGGCTTACCATATATGATGCTGCTCAAGATTTGTTGAGGCTATTGGGACTATTGACTGCTTTTTATTTCCCTTTTTTAAGTTCAATGAATAATAGCCATTTCCTACATATTGTGGTAAGCCTATACAAAGCTTGCAATGTGGAAGATACCGCAAGAGACCACATCCAAAATCTGCAAAGACTCTAGCAGTAAAATCCCTTACACAAGCAGGCAAGGATCGAAAGGAAAGAATCACAAAAAAGCTGTTTGATCAGCGATTAGAGACACAGCTTATTGCTAATCTATATGTCTCAAAATTATCTGAATTAAAAGAATATGTGAAGTTACTTCAAAGTAGCATGCCACTAATTCACATTCTTCATGAATAACAGTTGTGTTTGGTTAAGAGTTTTTTTTTGCCTGCTTTATAAAACCAGAAAATATGGCTGCATTAAAGGACTCGGCCAAAAGGATAAAAAAATTTGATGTGCAAAAGAAAGAAAATCATCTTCCCACAAAATCTATATTTATGGGAGATTGTGTTAAAAGGCTCTGCATTGCCGCTTCAAAATCAAAATCAGATACAGTGAAAACATTTCATAAAGATGTACTGAAAGTTTATGCTGCATGTTCACAAACATTACAGAAAAAGATGCAATTAGGTACATTGTTGTTGCAGTCTGCATCAGCAATAGACCCCATTTGCCGAAAGTATTCTCTGTCTTTGACATTAATGAAGAGCCTTCCTGCTCGTGACTAATGTCATCAGTGTTTCTGAAAGAGATGCTTATGACTTGGAAGTGCAGAAGTATCATGCTGCCCCTTTACGGCTGCCGCTTCAGAAGGAGCCAGTGGATAACTAGTGAACTGAAATTAAAAATTCTAAGCAATATCCACTGTTGTCAAATATGGCTTGCGCCATACTTGTTTCCATGGGACTAAAGTTGAATCTAACTTTAGCATCATGAACTCGAGTGTCACCGCTGAAACAAATACACTAAGAGAAAAGGCATTTGATTCCATTCAGACTGTCAAATAAGAACTTATGTCTCAAAATAAGTCTGCAGTTCAGATGTTTAAAAAAGATGACTACATTAAAGATAAAGTAGACAGAAACCTCTGTAAAAACATGAATACTGCTTAAAAAAACTAGACCAAGTGTAAAACTGGTGTCGAAGGAAGCTGCAAGAAAAATATCTGCAAAAGCTGTCAAATTGAGGCGAAATATTTCTTTTAAAAAAATGAAGTTGCAGTCATCTGAATGAGGCTACTGGTTCTACAAATCGTCGGTTAAAAAGAATAGTGACACAATTTTTAAAATACCGCAAATGAGATTTTTATTTAATAATACTTTTTTAAAAATTGCTCTTTTATATGGAATAAAAAACCAAGTCGTAGATAACAAAGTTGCTCGTAGTGTCTTTTCAGAAAGAAAATAAAACGCCATTTTTTTAAATTTTTTTAACGGAGGCATAACTTGTGTTGTGTTTCGACTGCTGTGTGGGTGTCAATTTTATTGAAAAAAAGACAATTCCGATTAGGTCCTAAGTGATATAGTCCCTCATAGAGAATTGACCGGGGAATGTGTATTGACCGGGCCCGGTCAATAGTTTTGACTTTTTTTTTTGCACTGTATATTTTCTGACCCGACTTGACAATAAAAGAAGGTGAAGATTTTCATAGCAGGATAACTCTCTGGTTGCCGCTTATAATACGTCTAATACGGTTGTTGCAATCTATTTCCCTACCAAATATGTGAGACTGCAAAAGAAATGCATAACCAGGAACCCGCGCTTCCACGTCAAAGGAAAATTCCAATTATCATGCAGAAAATTAGACAAATCACATATATGAAACAGTAAGAGATTATTATGAGCAATTGTTTTTTCAAGCATATGACCTCGTAATTAATGAATTAAGTCGAAGATTTTCTAAAGAGACTCTATCTATGTTGGGAGAAATTGAAAATCTAATTTCAAGTTTCGTTTATTTAGAGGGAAGTTCACAACTTTCAATTGGAACACTACAGCTATGTTCCGGAGATATTGATGCGAAAAACTAAAAATTCAATTACAAATGCTTCCAGGTCCCCTGAAGACATATAATGATAATAATTCAGAAAAGGAAAATGCAGAAGTTAGACCAATGAAAGACATCATATGCATTTTCAATCATTGCAAATTCGTGCAGAGCATGCTTCCTGATCTACATAATCTTCTAAGAATTTATTTGACAAATCCGATGATTTCTACCACCGCAGAAAGATGTTTATCGGCGCTTCGGCGACTAAAAACGTACGTTCGGTCTACAATGACACAATCTAGACTAAATCATTTATCGCTCTTACACTGTCATAAAAATATTTTGGATGATATTTTTAAAAATCCTTCAGATTGCAGAAGATTTTTTATCTTCAAATAGCAGAAGACGAGATTACTTCGGAAAATATTTAAGTAAATATGTATAACATTGTAGCTATGCACGATACACCACACACGAGTTTTTCCGCTTTGCGTAGAATAGCTTCTCTGTGTCGCGCTGTTACTTCGTGTCTCTGCGTTCGAGATTGGCAAGCACAGGACTTTTAGTAAAATTTCTCAAAACTTCTAGAATTACTATTTACAGTTCAAACTGTGACACTGTAACTTTAGGGAATGGATATTCCTATTCTGTATATTATTTGGCTTAATGTATTGCCTGGTTTAAATTTTCTCTCTTTCATTAAACGTTATCAGTGATTAAAACTAGTACTGCATTTATTCAGTCTTTATATATATATTTTTTTTCTTGTCTTTTGAAAGTTCAATATGTTATACGAACTAAAAATCAACAAAAACCTGACAATCGCAATTATTTTAATTACTTAATCATGGCCTGAGAGGGGATTAAAATAGCTAGAACAGTCATCTCCAAGCCTATTTGCAAAGTAGTGTTTTATGGCATTGAAACTGACGTTTTGAGAACTTCTGATTAAAAAGGAAGTAATTTTTTCTGCTTTACAAAGTTAAAAATAAAATATTGCCCAATACAGCTTTCATAAAATAATATTATTCTTATGTGTCGTTTTGGCTTGGGGTGCTTGATCCCCCCCCCCCCCCCCCTGGTGCGCCATTGATCATACTTCAATAGTCCAGGCCCGGTCAATAAAACTCACGTTCCGCCGCCCCTGTCCTAAGTGATATAGTCCCTTATAGAGAAATAGACCCATTTTGTGTTGTGTCCGTATTGCTGTTAATGTAGGGTTTTTTCATAAAATTATATTATGGACAATAGAGACATATTTGGAGTTGTGTCTGTATTGATTTTAATGTTACTATTTTTTTAAGACTTTTCATGGTTATTACACTATCCCTCAAATTGTTGCTTCAGCAAAATTGTTTTTATTCGAAAGACAACTCAAAAGTCTCCTAAATTTGATTAAAATTTCTAGGAACCCTAAAAGGCTAGCACAAAAACTGCATGAAATAAACAAAAAGAATAGTATTAACCATTTTCAAGGGGCATTACAATAATTAGGAATTGATATGAATGAAACAACAACAAATTACCTATTGCAACAATTTAAAAACTGGTCTCCTGAAAAAGTTGCTTTTTTAAGTTGTGTCACTTCTTTTCAAGCAACGAAATGTGACTTTAAAACGAAAATTTAGTCCTGTCAATGACATACATAAGAAGAAACATAAAGGCAGTAATGTTCCCAAAATAGGCGGCAAAGGTCCATTGACCATTAAAGAAATGTTTCTGAATAAAAAATACCAGTGAAAATTGCCATTCAAGTACAGTGGACTCTCTCTATCTGAACACTCCCTAATGTGAACAGCCCCGTATTATGAACACTTTTCGATAGTCCCGGCGAAACTTCATACACTTAACATAGGATGACCTCTCTGTAATCTGAACACCCTATAATATGAACACCCCCGTATTATGAACGCTATTTTATCCCCCATTCAGCAGTTACCTCTCTCTAAACTGAACAGGTGTGTGATTGGAATTCCGAAATTCCCGGAATTCAGATTGCCTCCCCCTTTCGAACAGGTGCTTCAGATCAGACAGGTGTTTTCAGGTGGAGTGGTCAAGAAAAGGCTTATCGCTCCCCCCCCCCCTCCACCCATCTCATTGGACAGCCTTATCTCTTCCCTTTCTTTCTTGTTGCGGAGATTTTTCGCTGGTAAAGGTGACATTTTTTGCCAGTGTACCGATTGCAGCAGTGTTGAAGAACAAGTCTGATATGTCATCGGAAATAAGTAAAACGAAAAAACGGAAAGAACTAAACCTCAATGAAAAGTACCATGTAATTCAAAAATTGAAGTCAAAAGTAAGCCAGAGAAAAATTGCAGTTGAATTCGGGATTTCCGTAGGCCAAGTTAATGCAATTAGTAAGAAAGAAAACGAAATTTTAGCTGCTTTTGAGCAGAATGCACCTGGCTCAAAGTGTAGAATTTTTGAGAAAAAAAACGGGAAATGAAAAAATAAACCAGCATGTTTGGAAGTTTTTTTGCCAAATGCGCACAAAGAATCTGCCTGTCACTGGACCTCTGATGAAACAGATTGCGCTTGATTTTGCCGAAAAGGAAAACATTAGTGAATTCAAGGCATCAGATGGGTGGCTTAGTCGATTCAAAGTTCGCCATAATATTGAATTTAAAACCATAAGTGGAGAAGCAGCAGATGTAAACATGAACACAGTAGAGGAATGGAAAACTAAACTTCTAGAATTAACAAAAGATTTTGCTCCTGCTGACATCTACAATGCCGATGAAACCGGCTTATTTTTTAGGGCCCTTCCAAATAAAACCCTAGCAGAAAGAAGCGATAAATGCATCGGCGGAAAAATGTCGAAAGAAAGACTCACTGTCATGCTTTGTGCCAGTTTTACGGGTAAAAAACTTAAACCTCTTGTGATCGGAAAAAGTGCTAAACCGAGATGTTTTAAAAATTTGAAGATTTCATCATTGCCTGTTAACTATAAATTTAATCGAAAAGCCTGGATGACATTTGCAATTTTCACGGAATGGTTGGAAGGTGTTAACGAGAGGATGAAGAGAAAAGGGAGAAAAATTCTTCTTTTCGTGGATAATGCTGCCTCACACAAAAATGTAACTCTGAGCAACGTGAGCCTGAAGTTCCTGCCACCAAACTGCACATCTAGAATACAACCATTGGATCAGGGAGTTATAAAAACTTTTAAAGCCCACTACAGAATTTTTTTTCTAAAGAAAATGTCTCTTGCAATGGAAGATGCAAATTCAGCAAGCGAACTGACTAAGAAGGTCAATGTCATGGATGCTGTCCACTGGATATCAATGGCCTGGAATGACGTAACCCCCCACACTATACAGAAATGCTTTTACCGAGCTGGATTTCCACGTGTAGACAAACAAACACGAATTGATGACCAAGAAACAACAGCTTTAAGTGACTTGCAGTCAATTCTTCAGGAGCTACATTCGGAAATGGAGCCAAGTGCTTATCTAGAAGCCGATGGACACCTTCCAGTTTGTTGCAATATCACCGTTGAAGAGGACGAGGATAGTGAAGAAGAAGCGGACACAACGGCGGATCTAAGGGGGGGGGGGGCGATGGGCGATCGCCCCCCCCCCCCTTGGGCTGATTCAAGTGGATACTACAACGACACTCCTAAATGAGTTTTTACTCTTTGTGCCCCGGGACCAGCCATTTTTTTATGTTCTTGGAATCCCAGCCTAATAGCCCTTCAAGTTCTATGCTTTCCCCCTGTCCCTTTGTCCTTTAGTATTGCTGAGTTGCTAATCCTCGGAGTAATGGGAAAGAGATTCCCTGCTCTTTTCTTCTACCCATCAAACTGGTGACAGCTAGCCAACCCTTAGCACGTGGTGTAAATTCCTGCAGCATTCACGCTAAAACCTGGAGCCTGAAACATTTCATTGAACATTCATAATTACAGATGTTTATATAAATTGCACATACTCGTTGATGGTTTTTTAGTACATATTTAGTATTATATTTTGAAAATTTTAGAAAATATATTACTAATAATTGCTATTATTTTGTAATTCATATCACTTCAAATTTAGAAAATGTATTTACAAGCCTACATTTTTCTTGAGAAAGCTTGTAGGAAATCCTAACTCGGTTAAAACTTGGCTAAGAAGCAGAATGAGTGATGGTAGACTCACTGAATTAGCGTTATTGCATATCCATAAAGATATTACATTGGATGTTGAAAAAATTATAGACAGATTTGCGAAAGCAAAAAAACGTCAGCTTGTGTTCCTTTTATAAGGGCTTTGAATAAACGTATATGCATTGAAAAAATGTGCTAGTAAAATTTTAAATATCACTACACTAGCATTTTTTTTTTTGTTGTTCCTGCTGTTTGAAAAAAAGGGGGGGGGGCGGAGGGACTGTTGAAAAGGAATGAAGAATCTCCTCCATCCATCCTTACATTGAACCCCGAGATTTCCAAAATCGCCCCCCCTTGAAGATTTTCTAGATCCGCCCTTGAGCGGACGAAGCTGAAGAAACAAGAAGTGCACTAACGTTCAAACAATATGGCCAAGGGATTCAAGACCTTCTGAATTATGCAGCTGAACATCATCAGGAAGCATTTCCACTTTTGAAACAACTTGATAATATGTACGCTGCACGTGCATACACAATGCAAAAACAAACTAAAATTACACATTTTTTTAGGTAAAAACTGTGATGTATTTTTATTATTATTATTGCAATTCCCTTTTTTGTTTGTTTGTTTATCATTATGTAAAACTTTTTAAATTAAAAAAAAAACAATGAGGTGTAAGAGTACAGGTCCGACTGAGTTTAGTTTGACATTGCAATAGCCGCCAAATCTAAATTCAGCACCTCCATCTCGGTAACTGGCATGGCTAACCAGGCTAAGTACTCAGTGCAGTCGATAAATTCAATAAACATGTGTTTTGCTGATTCTCCCTCTATAATGAACACCCCGTAATCTGAACACTTTTGTTCGGCCCCATGAGTGTTCAGAATAGAGAGAGTTCACTGTACTAGCTTCCTCCTGTTATACTTGTCCTGATTTATTTCTATTGATTTCTTACTGTTATACACAATTCATCAAAATTAGTATAAAAGGCCATTATTTTGAAAATCTTGTTCGTATTCATACTTGAATCCGTAATTTTTGCATGCTTTTCTTATGCAAATTGTGATATCGTAGTTTTGGATTTCCTCTTTTTTGCCTCTTGGTTTTTGCCTCAATCCCATCCCTGCTAGTAGCAAATTCAGAATCCAGGCAAAAACAAATTCAAAATAAGAAAATTTACAGCAAATGTAACTATTGCCACCAAAGGGGATATTGGGTTAAACTATGCAAGAAATGGATAGCTAATCGCAAACCACCAAAACCAAATGGTTCAAATGCAGGAAACAGCAAAGGAGGTAAGCAAAATGGTGCTGCAAATATGACACTTTTAGCTGTAGATGAAGAAATTTTTTCTGCTTAAACAAATTCAGATGATTAGTTCATTGACAATGGGGCCTTAAGACATGTCACAAATAATAGCCCAATGCTTTGTGAAGTTTAAAAATGACATTCCCCATAATATCACAGTGGCAAATGGAAAATCCTTACCAGCAGTTGGAAAAGGTACAGTAAAAGTAATAACCGAGTTTAATTTCTAGAAAATGTTCCAGAAATGAGCAAAAATCCATTCTTTGTCTTAGCAACTAAGGATAGAAACCAAAATAGTATATTTGAATCAACCTACAAAAATTCCTATTTAAAGGCGTAGTGGTAAGGCGCAGGTCTCGTACTCCCAAGATCGCAGGTTCAGACCTGGCCCAAGTCGGTGGATTTTCAAGATGCAGAAAATCGTCTGCGGCCATGTCGTATGATTATGCGGTATGTAACAGATCCCTTGAGTAGACATTTAACTATCGGCTAATTTAAGGGTTAGATTCAACTGAAACGTGTTCGATTAAATTCAAAATGATCGATCTTTCAACTCGAATTCGAATATGTTCAATCTGATCGAATATTGCCATTTATCTTGTTTCTTGGACTTCAATCAAACAGAGTAGGGTTGCCATCGAGTTCTTTCCTCGCTCGGCGGTTCGTCACATGACCGGAACTTTAAGCTGAACCAATGAAAACATTGAATGAGAAAGCTATTTTAACTGAATATCAGGTGGTGTTTGTTTATCTTTTTGCTATGCTGTGTTTGTTTTGCTCTGTTAGCTGTGCAGTTTTCTGCGAACACAATGATCCATGAAACATATACATTATTTGAGATTAAGAAACAAAAGCCGCCAGATCTAATAAGCTCAGCAATAGGTCCAGCATCAGAATACACAACGCAAGGGGATTTACGCAAGGCGTGTGATGAAGTGTCGTTATAATTGAATGCTTTTGGGAGTTCCAAATGTTCCAAAACTGGCTTAGAAATAAAGAAAAAGTGGATAGACTTAAAGTATAGGGTTTAAAAAAAAATGTACCAGCAAATCAAACGATATGAGACTACTGGCCGTCCGCGGACCTCCTGCTCCACCTTTGACTGCTGTGGAACAAAGCATCGTCGATTTGATCGGGATTACCTGTTTCGAAGGAATCATAGACAATAATTACGATGCGACAAGCATTTTATTACAAATAAGACATTTATTTTCTCTTAAATTTTATCGCATGTTGCTGAAATAACTCGATAACGTGATGCAGTTTTTTTAACTGCAATTTTTTAGGACTTTTTTTTAAATACTGCAGTCATTTAATGTCTTATATTATTTAAAGTAAGATGGAAAAACAGTAATAAAACTTAAAATAAGTTTAAGTAATGTTTAGATATTTCAATTATCTTGCGTTTAAAAAAATCTTATGTCGCTAATTAATTTTTTTTAATTACTATTTTTATTTTAAAATGCCACTGGGACAATATGTACTAGAAACTTGACCATACCAGTTACTTATGTGCAATTCTATCAGGATTGTACCCCAAAGGGTATTTTTTTTTTAATTAATAAATCATTAATTTTTATTAAAAAATTAACTTTGATCTAGAATAATCGTTGAATTCAAGTTCTTATTTTTTGATACCACAATGTGTGAAATTTTATGAAACAAAACTTTATATGTATGGATGTATATAGTAGTATTGGAATAAATAATATGGTATTGGAGAAGATTGACAACGTTTATGCAATTCTTTACGAAATCAATAACCTTTTGAACATTAAACGAGGTAAAAGGGGCTCTAGAATTAACAGTAACATTTTTAATTGAGTTTTCCCGGAAGCGAAATTGTGTATCGGAGTCCTCTTTTAACTTGACTCACTCTGATTGGTCTTTACAGTCACATGATCACTAAGATGATTTGCTGTTGATAATAGGCTTTGGTCTAAATCGTCAATTTGGCATCCGTGGCATCTTCCGTGGCATCTTTTTAAAATAACTTGTTCGTAAAGCTAGTTTTTCATAAAGGAAAGCCAAAGATATTGTTCTCCCTTTTTCGTTTCAACATGAAAAAGTGAAGTTTTATTGTTACATTTAGAAAAAAAAAAGTACTCATCACATTCAAATACAATATATGCATGTCACCCCTGCGATACATTTTTCGAATTAGATGTAACACATATTTGTTTTATTATCTTAAAAATGATGAATAAGAAATAGAAAAATGAAATGTAAAAATGCTAAGTTTGAAGGAGTAATCAGAATATTCATTCTTTATTTCATAAGTACTTAACCTGTTCCTTATTTAAAAAGTAAGATTTACGAAATAATTTTTGAATAAGTTCTGAAAATTTGTATTCGTTATCTGTTTGAAAGCACTGAACATTGTTTTGCTTCTTCATAAGGATATGTAGGGAGTAAATATAAATAATGAAATAAAAGTACTATAATTTTTTGCAATCTTAACAATATGAGAATCATATTTCAATACATATCTTGATAGTAGATTTCATAGGGAGGATAAAGCATGAGTGATTCTGATCCGAAATACTCCGAGATTTCCGAAAACTGTAGGAAAGCTGTTCTGAAAATTAAAAAAAAAAGTATGAAAGAAAAAAAAATGATTTTTCTAAAAAAAAAGTTGATTAATCTTGAGATTTCTTTTCCCCATTCGACTTTGTTGCTGTGTTCATTCCATATCCTCCAAGCCTGCTGGCAATATTTGTGTAACTCTGAATCAGGAACTAATATTAGTAATCGCCAAGATATTTTTTTCACCTTTTAAAAAATTCTTTATGCTAATACGGAAGAAGAATTTGAAAAACAATTTTCATTTTTAATTGAATTTGTTTCTGATAATACAAAAGTAAAACAATACTTCCAAAAGTTGTACAGCAGAAAAAATGAATGGGCTTTACATTTTCGGAAAAATCTTATGTTGACAGGACAAAACACGAATAACATTTGTGAATCCAGTATAAGAGTACTTAATGATAGGGTCTTGAACAGAACAAAAGTTTATTCTGTTGTTGAACTTCTTGATTACCTAGCATCAGATCTCAACGATTTCTATACGAGAAAGCTAATATCAATAGCAAATGGTCGTGTCCCCAATTATTTATCTACGAAATCAGTTTATTCTGAAGATTCTCTGAGCATGTCAAGTGTGCTTCCCTTATCGAATAACTTCTACAAAGTACACAATACTCAAAACAAGAAAGATTATTTTGTAGATGCCCATTCAGGAGTTTGCTCGTGCAATTGTGGCCAAACTGGTGGCTTTTGCAAACACCAGCAAAAAGTTCCATGTTGCACGAACAACACTTTCATAATGAGTATACCTGCTACAGTAGGAGAGCGAAAAACCTTCCACTTGTAGCAAATGGTTCAATGAATGTTTCGGATGAGTGGTTTAAATCGTTACATTCAGAAAATTTTGTTCAGTACCTTTTCCCAACAGTTGATGCTAATAACATTGAAACATTTGAACTCGATCTTGTCAGCAATGAAGTGGCAACAGTTGTTATAGATGGCGTTACAGCTAACACAAGTGACAATTCAGCAGTTAGTGCTGAGAAAGCATGTGATGATTATAAAGCACTTGTAAAAAAAACTAGAAGATACTTTTCGAACCACTGTTATTGAAAAAATAATCGACAAGCCGGAAATGGCAGATGCTGTGAAAAAGTTTATTAAAACTTCTGAAAATATCAGAAGTGACTGTCGTTTACAAAGTGCACTGATTACTTATGGTCAATAAAATGGATATATGTTTGGGGGGGGGAGCTTCTGTCTTGTAAAAGAATTGGTGTGCAGCCTACTGCAATTGCAAGACGGAAAGCGAAATGTGGGGGGCGTGGTGCTGTCCAGTCAGGCAGATCACCGAAACAAGCTCGAAAATCCGAGAGCACGCGTATTCACTGAGCAAAATGATTTCAACTCGTGCACCTAAGAGAAACGAGCACCGCATAGTGTTTCTTACTGCACAGAGGAAAACATCCAAATCGGTAAGAAAAACTAGCCATTTTGTTTCAGCTATAACCAGGATTTGGGGGGGGGGGTTATAATTTCTTTTTAAAAAACTAAAAAAAAAAAATCGGATTTTTGTTATTTAAGTGAGATTTTTTAAAATTTAAATTGGATTGTTTTGATTTTTTTTAACAGACCTTAAAGACTTTTTATGTGTATTATGTTACACTTATAAAAATAATACTGAATTCTTTTACTGTTCAAATATACTGTCCATTATATTTATCATAAGTAGCCACTGTTAAATTGACCAGTCGAGCTGGGCCCTGTGCCTGTTGCTGGTCGTCACATTTGTATTTAAAAGTTCAAAAAAAAAAAATCAAAAATTTGTATACACTTAATTTTACGTTAAATGCACTTTATCACTTTTCCATTGTATAAATGAAACAACAACTTGAAATAGTTTTTAGTTTAGCCATTTAATAAAATCATATCTTCACTAAATCCATTATTAAAAACTGAAACTTTTTGCTTTAATTAGATATCTTCATTGAAAATTTCTGAGGTGAAAAGATATTTCACAAGGAGAAAAAACCCCAAACTATTATGGAACATGGATGAAACATCTTTAAGGATACATATTTAAAATTCTAAACAACTTTGTTTCAAAATCTATCCTGATATATACTGCTTTTGTAGTTTATACTGGAATTTTATATATTATAGTTGATTTTTCACAAATTTTTAAAAAAATTCACAAAAAACAGACCAGACCCTGTTTAAAAATGCTGTTTTAATTCACTGCGACTCAAAAAAAGATAATCCTCATGGTCAAATCATGAAATATTACTTTTGGATTTATTTACCTTAAAATGTCTAATTTACTCAAGAGACCCTTATACACATATATACAAATACAAAAGTGACTACCAGCAACAGGCACAGGGCCCAGCTAGGCTGGTCCTGGTCAATTTAACAATACCCAATGAACATCAAGTAAACCACATTCTTCTGAAACATTCACTGAACCATTTGTTATAAGTATAAGTAGAAGCTTTGAAAAGCCCACGCTTTCTGGAAGTCAATATAAACTACATCTACGCACTTTTTGTTATCTAAAGCCATGGTAACCTTGTCATAGAAATGCAACAAATCATTTGTACAGGACCTAGCCCATCCTAAAATCATACTGAAAACCAGTTAACACTTTATTTGCCTCCAGGAAATTTACTATCTTGATTTTGATCAGAGTTTCAAAAATTTAGTAAGGCTCACAGGCCTATAATTCTATTCTCCATGTTAAAAAAATTTTTGCTGCTGAAATGTTATTTAAAAAATGTTTTTATTTTTTACATTAGTAATTCTTACTCGGGTCTTAGGGGTCATTCATAAATGATGTCACACTTTGAGGAGGGAGCGAGTAACAATAAGTGTGACATAACACCTTTTGGTTTCTCTAAAATCATTTAAAATTAGCAAATTAAGTTTATTTTTAAAGTTTTCTTGATTTTCATTATTTGGTTTTAAAAGTTTCATTGATCACTTTGTATCGTAAACACCGATGCTGATCAAGGTTTAAATTTAATTTTTGTTAATGAAGATATTCGTAGGCATTTGCATTTTTAAGATAAAATTGTGCGAGTCATTTTTTTCAGAATTCGAACAATTAAAATACATTTTATTGTTCTATACTTATTATCTTTCGTGTTGTAAACCTTTACCTCATTTTATACAAATTAAGTACTCATGTATTCATTATTATTATTATGCTCACAAATGTCATTTAAAGTTCAAAAACAAAATTTCACGTGATCTATAATGCAGTGCTTTGTTTCTGAACTGCAATTACTTATGCTTATCTAATATAGCATTACATGTGTCAAAGGGGCTAGGGGGGTACGATAAAGTCTGATACTTTGTGACAAAGAGGGGAGGGGTTGTCAAATATATTGAGAAAAAAAAGTGCGACATCATTTATGAACGGTCCCTTATTTAGTTTAAGAAGTTCAAAATATTTCTTGTATTTTATTTACATGCACAAAGTACATTCGGTTATGTATGTTAATGTAACCGTTGTCAAGTTTGCTTACTATTGTCAACCCAGTGGCAGAATTTTCTCTATCAATCTGCAGCAGAAGTTTCAAAAGTCAAAATGTATCTGCTGCACCAAATGATGTGGAACCAAATTTACAATGATAAAAAGTAGCAAACTATGCATTTTAAAATAGTTGACATATAACAAAAGCTAAACCGTATGTATCCCAAATGAAATTTAATATAACTTCTTTTATCTTATTATTTCCTTTACTCAAATAGCAAACGTATACTCTAAATAGAAAACTTATTTCCCTGCAAAAATTTGGCAAAAAATATATAGTCACGGGAAATTCCTATTCATCATGTTTTACTATAAATTGCAATTTATTTTCAAAAAATAAATTATTTTTTTCTTATTGGTTAGAAGTAGGTAAGTAAAATATAAATTTTAATTTCAATAGTTATTTTAAACATGTCGTTGTAACTATATGTGCATAAAAGCTGTCGTATAATTTATGGTGCATAAAAAGTGATATTGACTTTTTGCATTAAAAATATTCAAGGTTTTTTACTTCGTGTCACAATCACCCTGTAACAGGTGATCTCAATATTATTGCGAATCAAAATATAAGGCAACTGCTATCACTCGGTGCAAAGTTCAGACTAAATACTAAGGTAAACTTTCAAAATGCCTTAAAAAAAATTCACGAACAATATCAACGAATTTATATTAAAAATAGCGTACACTTATAGCACTCCTGTTGAAGCTTTTTCCGAATGAAAGCATAATATTTTATTGGACTTTACATATTTTTTAGAAACATCTTAACAGTGATGAATTTAAATATCAAAAAATTAGCAACAAAGATTTAAGCTACTTAAAAACCATACAAAAATAATTCATCTTTGTACCCGTGGATAAAGCGTCCAACAACTATGCTATTATATGTAAATACTTTTATAAAGAAAAAAATATGGCCGAATTGAACAGTACATTTTTTTATAAACCATTCGGCTCATAAACTAGTTCCATTTACAAAAATTTCGTTGCATTTTCACAAGAGTGTAATACCCTATTCGGAAAAAAAAATTCTGTTCCAAAGGATTTGAAACTTCCTTTTCTATTTTTTTTTTTTTGACACCCAAAATCCACAAAACTCCAATCGGCTTCAGATTCATCTGTTGCACTATTGGAAGTGTCAATAGTTTTTTCAATATAAACCTGCAAAAGTTTTTAAAACAAATTTACGATTTTTTAAAAAACAAATTTCAAAACACTAGCTATTTTTGGCCAATTAACTACAGCTTGGATGTTGTAAAATTTCTAATTGCTTCCCCTCCTACACTCTTATATTCAAATGGTTTTGAAAACTTGTTTAATAATATTCCAATTCATTTGCTGGTACATGCAATAGATAAATTATTTGATTTTTTCTATTTAGAATCTGAACTCAACTTGAATAAGGAATTTATCCTTAATTTATGCAACTTTTGTTTAAAAAATAATTTTTTAAAATTCCAATTTTATTTATAGTCAAATAAAGGCTATAGGAATGGGAACCAATTACTCTAGTACTGCTGCAAACCTTTTCTTGTTCGACTACGAATTTAAATATGTTATGGAACATAATAATAGTATCCGTGCCTTTAGATATGTCGATGACATTTTGGTTGTCAATTTTGATATAGCAGAGGAGATAAATAAAATTTATCCCAATTGTTTAAATTTAAAATCCACCAGCAATTACACATATAAAACTAACTTTTTGGATCTGACACTGCACATTTCAAACAATAATTTAAATATCGATGTGTATCACAAACGTAAAGATTTCAATTTCCATACTATTACTATGCCGCACTGGCAAAGTAATTTGCATAAAAAAGTTTTTATCAATATTTTACAGGCCAACTACACAGCTATTTGAAAATTTTCAATAATAACTACAACTTAGATAAAAATATTTTTATTTTCTCTGCAATTCTTTTTTATTATAACAGTTCTCCTTTGAATTTTATTAATTTTTACATTAAGCTTTTCACAACTTTGGCGTAACGTCACGCATTTGCTACATAACCATAACGGAACCTCATCGACACGCATGGTATGAAAATTTCTGGCTAAAGTCCATCATTTGGAACGGCACAGGTTTGATGATATGTTCGTGCCTATGAGTGCGATTGGAAAGTCAAGTTATGCCGCCTGGACATGGAACGACTTAGCCATTACATGGCGTATTGGCTTGCTGTTGATGTATCTATTTCTGGACCTGCCAGTGGGAGGTGAGTGGAATTTGAAGTTATATTTTAACCGTATTGCTTTGCAGGTCTGGAAGGGAAATTTCAACAATAGCATGTGGTTTTTCAATTATATATTTTTGCACAGCCGACATCACGTTAATTCGAAACATTTGTAATCTTTAAAAAAAAAACCTGTTTTAAATTCTGTTGAAACTGATTTAAAACTTGTTAAATTTGAAGAAAGACTTTATTTAATAAAATTCTGCTTATTTACTATTTTTCATGTAACTACCTGCTTTCTTTTTGAAAATTATTTTCCTTATCTATATAAATAAAAACCCCTCACATGCTAAGCTGGGATTTCGCAGAAACCTGTAATGCCAATATTTTCGTTACATATACTTCCTGCTCCCTCCCACTGATGAAGAGGCAGGCTTTTTTCATTATTTTACTGTTCGAATTTTAATATTCGTGCATCTGCGGTTTGCCACTTTTAATATGTTAAAAACTTAATTTTTTTTTTTTGCATACCCACTAATTTAATTTTGTTTAAATTATTTCACTTTTCATTAAAATATTTCACAACTGTTTAAGTGAGCTGCCTCGTGCGCCTTTTACAGATTGAGTTTACTTTGTTATAATAGTATTGTATATATATATATATATTTTTTTTTTCAGATTGTAAATTCAGAGAATATCGAACCTTCATCGCAAGTTGTAGATACTAATGTCAGACGTCCATATGAGGCAGAAAAAAATCAACCGCCTGGGGTGGAAGAAGTCCCTCAAGAATTGTTCCTGCTGCAGAGAGTAAGTATGACTGTGCACTGATGTACGTAAATTTATATTTGGTAATATAAATCAGCTGATGGGTTGACATTTACAATTGAAAATAATAACTTTTCTCACTTTGAACTTGAAATTAAGGGTTCAACTTATACACATATTTTTCCTTGAAGAGTACTGTAGTGAAATACTCGGGGCAGTCACTGCTCACAGGGGGGGGGGGGTTCCCCCTTAATGCCTTC
Organism: Octonoba sinensis; assembly: GCA_038502835.1. Classification (NCBI taxonomy): domain Eukaryota; kingdom Metazoa; phylum Arthropoda; class Arachnida; order Araneae; family Uloboridae; genus Octonoba; species Octonoba sinensis. The sequence goes on along the minus strand of CM076605.1, from coordinate 80,407,255 downwards.
GTCCAGTCAGCACGTTTACGGCTTCGAAATTTTAAAGTTTGCCACTAAAAAAATTTAAAAGGTCAATATTCATACACAAATGTATATTCTTGCTTTAAAATGTAGTTTAGGGATTTCAATAACATGACATTTCAGTCACAATCGGTGATTTTGTTCACTTGGCATGAAAACCGGCATTTTTGACTGTGAAGCGTTCGATCAAAAATGGCAAAATAATCGAAAAGCGTTTCAATTGAATCCCTGCCTAAATTCCTAGTGCAGTCAGCATCAATGAGAGCTCTGGTACCGCCATCTAGGAGAAACTGATCGTCTATATTCTCAGTAGTAATGGCATCCGCCGATAGTGGTACTATTTGAAAGAATGGTTGTCGATTTCCGGGGAATGCAACGGTTAGTGGTTAGGTCTGCAAAGGTTAGTGACCTTACGCAGCCCCATTAGAGAAAAAAAAAGTTTAACAGGGTACAACAAATGCTGGAGGAGGTCTTTTCAAAGCTGCTATGAAGACACTAGAACCAGAAATAGACATAAACATGGCTGTAAGTGAAGCCTCGGTGCTTCAGCTGTACCATGAAAGATTTGGTCACCAAAGCAAACATGTTAAATCAATTATTGAAAATGAATTAAATGTCAAGGTTTAGCCAGATGCTTCCAAATTATGTGAAGCATGTGTATATGGGAAGGCCCACTGATTGAAGTTTGGAACCTGAAAGAAGGCAACAAAGGTATACAGCTTATACTTCGTAACTTAGCCGAGACTAAGGAATTAAAGTTAACTTTCTAAAAAAATGGAAGTAATCTTGAAATATTTTGTGACTCAGAGTGGGCAGGTGATAAGATTGATCGGTGATCATTCAGCGACTATGTTGTATTGCTTGCAGGTGGAGCTATCTCATGTAGCAGCAAGAAGCAGCGAACAATACTTCTCAATGTGTCATCCTGCCAAAGAATGCTTGTGGTGCCAAAACTTTTTACAAGAAATTTTGAGTGAACACTTCTTAAACTATCCTCAAAACATATTTGTGGACAATCAAGGCGCTATATCGTTAACAAAGAATCATGTTACATCAGAACGTAACAAGCATATTGAATTGAGACATTTTTTCTTACGTGAAAAGGTCGAAGAAAAATGTATCGTCTAAATCCAATAGTGCCTGATATGCTCACCAAGAGTCTGACCAGGAATATCTTACTAAATCATAGACTCAGTGTTGGACTAACACCCTAAAAAAGGGAAATGGTAATCAAGGGGGTGTGTTATTAAATATGTAATACTGTGATTGCAGTGCCCATGGTTTGTACATATTTATTTTTCTATATCTTCGTTTGGCAACACCAAGGTTTATGTGTCTTTTTTGGCATCAGTATGTTGTGTTTTGTGTGCTTGTTACAAGATGATATGTAGTTGAGAAAATTATCCTTGGGGTTAACTGGAATTGTCACTTTGCCTCGTGCATTCTTTCGTTCCGTCGTCCAGTCTTTCTTGCGATCGACTTCTCCGGGGTACGAGCAAGACGGCTCCTTTTCTTTAATTTTTGTTTGTTTTCAAAATTTTTCAAAGTTATTTTCTTCAGTCCTTGTTTTCTTCTTCACTAGAATTTCCGCAGGTAGCCGAGCAGTAATACGTGTTATCTCCTAAGAGCTTCGACGTTGTTTTTTTTTTCTGTCTGGTTTTTTCTCACGTTCACTTGTTTTGGCTTCCCAGAGGTAAGCGTCATTTGTATTTTTAACTTTTTTTTTTCTCCCGCCGTCCGGCGGTACTTAGCTCGGTGAGTCATGGCGGGTACAGAAGTAAACTATTCCAACAGCATTTGTGACTCTTTAACTATGATTGAAGATATTTCGAACAACGGCGGTTCATATTTTTCAATTTTAATTAAATCCGTTGACGGCTCTGGCCTTCCAAAGAATAAGCTTAAAGATTTAAAATTCGAAGTAGAACAAACCATCTCTAACTAAAAACACATAGACACAATAAATTTTACCAAAAACCACATTATCATAAAAACGTTTAGTCCTTCCTGCGCAAAAGAAATATTATTTAAAAAAAAATTCTAAATATCCAAATTCCACGCTATTAAATGACTGGGCGACCACCAGGTTCTTACTAAAAAACATTCCTATAGATGTAAAATTAGAAGAAATAGCTTCGGAATTACACGAACAAGGCCTTTATGTCAACGAATTACGGCGTTTTGTCATCACAAAAGAGGGTGCGAGACAGACAGAAACGGTGCTCGTCTCTGTGTACGGCACTAACCTTTCGTCTTCTATTAAACGTTGGTGTACTTTCCATAAAATTTCTGTTTATCGATAGACCGCGAGCTTGCAAAAACTACCATAAATTCAATCATTCAACAAAAAATTGTAAAGCCAACATTGTTTGTGGAAACTGCTCAGAAAACCCCAACACCGCTACCTGCGGAAATACCATAAAAAATGTGCATTGTGCACCGGAGACCATCCTTGCTTCTGAAAAAACATGTCCCAAATACAAAGAAGAAAAATTCTTAACTTAAATGTAAAATCTGTCTATCATTCCCAGACGCCAGATTTCAATTTAAAAAAGAAAACAAAGAATCATATGCACACATTGTCCGCATAAAAAATACTGCCCCTGGCTCAAACCTTCAAATGGAAAACTATTTAAAGGACGCACTCAAAAAAATTGAAGAAAAAATTCTGTCCCTAGTCGAATCTCAAATGAAAATCTTCCAGGATCAAATGATCCAGACAGTGGCTTGCATTACCAACACTCTAGAGAACATGTCATCACCCTAGCCTGGTTCGCGCTAGAAAAATTCCATCGACTGGTCACATTAACATCGAAAAATCGTTCACCATTAACACCAAAAATTCGAACAACGATGGTGATATGGACATTTCAACTATATACCAACCGACTCTACCTGGTTCTTCTAATATGGCTAACTCCGCGGTTTATCCGCCCCCAATCTTAAATAGGCGCCGTTTTTCCACGCCCAGCGCTTGGGTCTTTTTGCTACTCCAGTTCTTTTTGTCTCCCTCATTTTCCCCCTTTTGGGTTTCTTTTTTTCTTTTTCGTGGGGTTTTTCTTATGCCAATGGAACTGCCGCAGTATTTTTAACAAGCGCCTTTTTTCCTCTTTCTCCCTTTAAAGACTGTAAAATTTTTGTTCTCCAAGAGACTTTTTGAAAAACTGACGTTTCCTTTCCTAATTCTATTATTTACCGTAGAGACTGTCTCAACAGCGCGGGAGGTTGCTCTATGACCATCATTCCTGGAACTAGTATTTGGCTCGAAAAAGAATCGACATCATCAACATTTATTTCAACATGGGTAACATCAATAAACCATGGCTAGAAATATTTTTAAAAATCTTAAATTCATCTTTTTTTATTCTGGGAGATTTCAACATTCACCATAGTTACTGGGGCAGTTCCTTCGACTCTGTCAACTCAGACATCCTCATTGAATGGATTCTTAACCATAACATTGGTATCTTCAACAACAGCAAACCCACTCATAGGACTCCCTCCGGATCCGAATCCTTAATCGGCCTCTCAATTTGCTCTTTGGACTTGTTTCCACATATCAATCCTGATCTTTTTGATTCTGACCATTACCCAATCATAATAGATATTTCTCACTTTTCAAACAAAACATATCAGCCAAATGATTCCAAACCAAGACTCCGTTATAATTGGAACAATATTGAATATTATCTAAAAAATACCACAAGTATTACAAATAACTTATCCAACATCCAATCCTTTCTTAAAAACACCCTGAACCACAATAAAAGTACTCAAAATTTACACACCCAAAACCTCCCTAGCTGGTGGACTAGCAAATGCAGTTTTTATTTAGGCCAGAAAAGGAAACATCTCCGGAGAGCAAGGAGAAACATCAACAAAGAACATTGGATAAAATATAAACTTTTTTCTGCTAAACTTCGTAAAGAAATTAAAAAACAAAAAAAAAAATTACTGGGACAAAATTTGCCATAATTTAGGCTCAAGCAAAGGCGCCTTTAAAATCATTAAATCTATCATTTGCAATAACACCTCCCATCATAAAACAAATTTCATTCTCAAGATTGGCACCAATACCATTTCGTCTGCCACTGCTCAAGCCAACGCTTTCGCTTTACATTTTAGCTCCCGCAATTCCTCTTCTCACCTTCCAATTGACTTTAGCTCCAATAAAAACCCCAGACAAGAAAATCCCTTCTCTCCAGACGAATTCAATAAAGCTCTAAAACTCACAAAAAATACCTCCCCTGGCAAGGATGGTACCCCGGCTCGCATATATAAATGCCTTTCAGACGACCTCAAGGGTGCCCTTCTTGAAAATGTTAATTGCATTTGGGAGAACGCAGAAATCCCAGATCCTTGGAAAACTGCCACCATCATCCCGCAAAACAGGAACAACCACAAAACAGGCAGCTGAAATATCTGCATACAGGCCTATCGCACTCACTCAAGTCATTTCCAAGGTTCACGAAAGAATGATTCTCTCCCGCCTCATCACCTGGTCTCTTTGGGGTCAACATTTTCAACCAAGAAACATTTTGGTTTTTCCCCCTTCCTCGATTGCAATGCTGCTGTCACCACCAAAAGTCCAAACAATAAGAAAACAAAAACTCTGCATTTTTTGCATAAAGCTCGATCTTCAATCAGCTGTTAATTGTATATTCTATGAGATTAAACAGTTCAGTACAGTAGTTTCATATATTAAAAAATGAACTTGTTCTTTACAAAATGATAGTATTTACTTTATCATACCATCTCATGCAGTATAATGGATTTCAAATGAAATTTTGTTTTTATATTAAATTTTCCTGAAATTAAAAACATTAACTTTAACGCATAATGTTAACTACATCGTAATGATTGCAAATAATATGATAGTGTTTCAGTCCTTTTAGCATTTTTCAAGTGCTTAAACAAAGGCAGAAAGAACAAAGTTAAATTTCACTGTAGAAATTCAAATGATGTCAAATATTTGAAAATGTATAGCACTGTTCGAGAACAGAAAACGTCCACAATTACTTGCCGCGTTACTTGACAGGTGGCTGGAGACTAGACTGGCGCACTGTGTCAAAAAGCGCACATGTCTGAAGCTCACAGTAGGAGAGCCAATGAAATTCCGCGGGCCGCTATTTATCACCTGTTCACCTTCACGTTTCAAGTGTGTTGTATGTGGGGTCACTCTGGTACTTGTGTTGCTGTATATTGTACGTATTGTACAACATGAAAAACGTTGAAATTATGAAAACTTGGAATGGTAAAGATTGTCTTGTTACAAAAGGTTTCAGACATTACGTGTTTTGCAGAAGAGAAAGCAAAATAGCCAGGTAGTGTCGCAGAGATGCAAAGGACCTGTTAAAACATTTGAAGCATGAAAAAATGGACCAAACCGAACACTCTTGCGTTCCGGACATTGCCCAAATAGATATTCATCGTAAGATGGCAACATGCAGAAAAGAGTTCGAGAAGAAGTATCCGTACCCGTTAATAAAATTTTCGAGGAAGAGATTTCGAGACTTCTCGACAGAGGCTATGATCTGGTTGCAAAAATTCCTAAATAAGAAAACGTCAAATCAGCATGATGCAGGGAGAGAAGTTGCTACTTTGATTTTACACACTTTGTGAGGCATATGCAAATGAAGCCAGTGGATCTGGCAACAGAGCTTGTATAAAGTTGTATTCTCGTGAAGTTGTCGAGTACAGCGTCGGGTTTCATCCCGTCTGTAGTCCAGTATCGTGTAAATCAGTTTTAAGTAAACTGTTAATTTTAAAAATACATGTTGTTCTTTGGAGTAAAAAGACAGATCTTCAGAAGTGGCACCCCAACAAAAAAACTCTCATCCCACAGAAAACGAGGACGAAAGGATCCAGGAAACAGCGACTAGCGGAAAAAGGAAGAGAAGCAAGCAACAACAGTCGACTTTCAGCTCTCGAAGAAAGAAAAACCTCCCAGAACAGAAGTGAGCAGAAAGCCGATGTTGCCGGACCCTCCGGGATTCCACACCAAAAGACGCAAAAACACTATTCTAAAAGGGATAAGCCTGTCGTAAAAAGAATCTCGTAGGTTCCGCCTCCAAGGCTGATCTCTTATACGAACTCCTTCGTATAAGAGACCAGCAGATGGACTTTTGGATAGACGTTAAAAAAGGATTTCGAAGCAAGGAGAAAAAAGGAAACTAGCTGAATCAGATGAATACCATCGCCGGAAAAAGGACCATGCACGGGGTGCATCCGATGCCAGCCAGTTAGAAGACAAAGACGACCGGGAGGTAGAGGGGATACATCTTTAGCTTAGTCGATACAGTTCAAGTAGCGGAGGCAATCCAAAAGACTGGAATAGCTTCGTATATACGACTTCCACGATTGGTCGTTTATAAAAACGTGAGGGTATTTTGTTTTACTTTAGGATAACTATTTAGGACAGCCTGTCGTAATGTTTGTTTTTTGAAATTGATTTTGTGCTTTTATGCTTTAATTATTTGAGAAATCTCAAAAGTTTGTACTTACCTAGAAAGCACAAAACATCCTTTGGACGTCCATTTTATGTCTAGAACGTCCAAATAGCTTTAGCTAAGTAATTTAATATTCCTGAATCGACAATAAGGGGAATTTTAAAAAATAGGGAGTCAGTAATTGTGGCTAATAAAAATCGTGGAATGTAGTCAAGAGAAAGAAGTAGGATTTAAGGTATAAAGTTCGAAGAATTTGAGAAAGTTTTGTTACTATGGTTCAAAGACGTTCGTGCCTCGAACATCCCTATTAACGTTAAGTTCCTAAGAGGGAAGGCCGCACTATTGTCCATGAGATGCCGAAAAAAAGGCATGGCTTGGCAACTCGTAACCTTGTCAGGGAAAGTGCGAGTGTGGATATAGACACAGTTGAACAATGGCGAGAAAACTTAGCTTCTTTGATCGAAGGATAAAAACCGAAAAATACTTTGTGACGAAACTGGACTTTTTTACAAACTAATGCCCAACAGAACCTTGTCATTCAAGGGACAAGATTGCCATGGTGTTAAGAAGAATAAAGAGAGACTCACTGCATTACTCTGTTGTAATGCTAATGCGTCGAAAAAAAATCCCCCATTGTTCACTGGAAGATTAAAAAAAAAAAAAAAAAACTATATTTTAAGAATGTGAAGAAGCTTCCATAATTTTGACAGCTAAAAAGAACTTTTACTTCACACAAACTAATGGATCGACGAACAAAATTTCAGGAAGAAGGGTTTACTCTAACGCAGCGGTTCCCAATTTTTTTTTTCTTTCGCGTACCACCATTTTTCTTGCAAACCATTTTGCGTACCACTGCTAATATAACTTTTTTATATAAAATAGAATACTAATATAGAATTTTTTTTTTTTTTTTGCCTCTACGCGTACCACCTACAGAGGCTTCGCGTACCACAGTTTGGGAAACGCTGCTCTAACGGATACTAAAACAAATACTGTGAACGTATGGTGTATTCGGGGGAAGAATGATTGTCATGCTTTTCGCCGCATTTGTAAAAAAGATCATCGAAAATGGCGGCAAAGCACAACATGCAAAAACAGTAAAACATGCCCTGTGATTCTATTCAAGTAAAATTAAAAACGTTTTTAAAATTTTACTTGAGAATATTCACTAGAGCAAATGATGAACTTGGGGTGCATTTAGATCGAAGTGGTGAGGAAGCTTCTGCACAGTCTACAGCTTGGATATTATGGATTTTTTAGTGAGGAAGAAAAAATTATTTCCTTAGAAATATTGTGGGTACTGCATGTTGTAGTAAATAACTACATATTTTCATATTGAGATGGAATTGGATTGTTTTCAGCGATGTTTCCTAATAATGTTTAAGCAAAAGGAATGCTTTCTGGAAGAAAAATTTCATATGATATATCACACTAATTTTTAACATTTTTAACAAGAAAAAACCTGATGCAGGCTCATTTGCAGACCGTCTGGAAATCTTCCTTTTAAGGGATTATAAATCATATTCTCTTAAACGTTCTAGACAAGTTGCGTCTTGGAACTATTATTTCTGTGGTAAACTCTCTTGTAGCTGAACCCATGGTAAAATATACCACTATGGGAGCAATCGAGTTATGAGAATAAAAGAGTATCATTAGATACCGTATCTTTTTTGTCTATAATCCACCAAGGACACCCAGATTTAAGTTCCTTTATTTAAGACTGGAATAGGCAATCATTATCATAGCGAATTTTAATGCCACACTCAACAAGTTGGGGACGTGTTCAAAACTGTCCTGTTGGCAGCTTGGTAGAGGATTTTATCGATTCAAAACCGCAATGAATTTCTTGAAATCTCCGAGACTTTACGTAACTTTATTTCATATTAGGGCTGTTCCTCTCACCCAGACTTACTATTAGCCCACACAAATTTATATTTCTATATAAAGAATGTTTTACTCTCAGCCGCTGGGAGTGCTGGCCATAAGATTTTTTCTGTGATTATATCAAGTAAAAAGCTCATACACGAACCTACAGTTACTAGTTGGAATTTGGAAAATGCTGATTGGTGAAGATACGCAAAACTTACTGATTCTCTGTTGGGTACCATAACTGTACTTTGGATTAGAATAATGAACACTATAATGAAATGTGCTAATGTTTGTATTGTTAGAGGACATATTAGAAATGCAAAACATTTCTGGAATGATAAATTGTCACATGCAAAGCGCAGCTCTTTTGCCAAGTTTTTAGACTATCGAAAAGTTGGTCCTATGTCCTCTAAGGCTTTTAAATTTTTTGCTGCTTTAAGCCGTAAACGTACGCAACCCTGCAAATAGCCTATTAACGTTGGGGGCAGATTTTGACTTCTGATCGAGATATTGCTTACTGTTTCTTAAAGTATTATTCGAAGTGTTAGTAATTTTAAAAATAAGATCCATATTAGGAAAGGAGAATTTTTTTCGACTGACGTAAGTCAGGATAGGGAACATCTTTCCCCACTTGCCTTTTACGGAGAGTGAATTTCGTAGAAATCCCATAATACCCTAAAGTTTTGGTGAATGAGTTTTGTTGGGTATGAGAAACAATCAAAGAACTATCGACTTTTTGATCCTGGCACCAAAAGCATAAAAGTATCGAGAAATTTTATTTTTAATAAAGAAAGTACTAAAACAAAAGCACTACCATCAACATTTTTGTTTTCAATTAACAAAGATGGACAAAGATTCTGTAGATGAAGTACAAAACAATTTGCCCTATTCTTCCTCTAACTGTAGTCAAGATACAAATTATGACCTTCGTCCAAGGAACAATCTTAAAGTCTCTCCTCGCTATGATGTAAATATGGCAGATATGTGAAACCACAAATACGTGAAGAGGTAATGCAGTCCCCTGAAACAGACAACTGGAAAGAAGCCATAAATGAAGAGGTAAATTCTCTGGAAAAGAATATGACATTGGATATTGTGCCACTTCCAAAAACTGGTAACGTAATTGGCTCCAAGTGGGTATTCAAAGTCAAGTATCTTCCTAATGGAAAAATCGAGTCTTAGTGCTAAACGCTTCACCCAATTGGAGGAAGTAGACTTCAAGGAAACTTTTTCTCCTACCCTCAAAGTTTGATACCATAAGAATCCTACTAGCTCTAGCTGTAAAAAGACACTAGAAAGTCGATATCTGGTTATGTATTCATGCTTAGCAATGCTCCAGTGACTTCGACTAATCAAAACAAGTCAATTGTTTCCACATCTACTACCGAGGCTGAATATATGCTATTAAGTTAATTAAAAATTATGTTTTTCACAGACGCACAATTGCTATCGATGCTGCACTGATTTATCAGCATATTTCTCACGAATAAAATGATAGCATACAATACATATTTAAAGCAATTCAGTTCTAGGAAAATGTTTTGTAGTGTCATTTAAATGTATTCTTATACCTTATTTAAAATAGGTCGCTTTTTCTTTGATATTGGCAGATCATTGATGGATTTATTTTTTTGTTTATATACCAACGTACTCATGGTTTATGTTTAATTGTTCAATATTCATTTGTTTTTCAAAATTGGTCTCAAGATGAGGAAAGAGGAGTGATGTTTATTGAAATAATTTATGATCATGGCTGCGATAATTAAAAATTAGGTGATTTTTCTACAATGTTTCGTCCTAAATATATTAGTTTTTTTCTTTCGAAAAGGGGCACTTCTACCGACTAGTATTAGTATAAACATAACTATTTACTTTCTTAAAGACTGAATAAGTATATTGAGTCCATATTATGAAAATGATACTACTTGACTTAGATGTTACCACGTACATTCTTAATGGACAAAAGTATTACACTCTGTGATTACTCAAATAAAAATATACTTAACCATTATTTTTAGGAAAGTGTCTTCGTTGTCGCAAAACTCAAAATGATAATTGACTTTTTTTTGTATGGAAAAGTGCCCAATATGAATCATGATTCTTGATTAAATAGTCAGAAATTGATTATTTCTATGTTTTATTATAGCTAACGGTTCGTAATCATGACTGGTAAAAATTCAATTTTGTATTACATTGCTCCGTAAAACTACAGCAAATTCTCTGAAGAGTTAAAACTTCAAACTCTTGTGTAAAATTTCATTTCTTCGTACTGTGGCACTCTTCTTCCAAATGAAAGATATTACAATCACGTACGCTGTTGAACACAACACAATAAGAAATGAACTTCGCAAAAAAAAAAAAAAAAAACACCCGTCTCGCTAAGGACGAATGTCTATTGTTCTGCCCTTCCTCGGACATCAATCTGGGAACGCTACTGGGACTGCTAGGAATCATTTATTGTTATTTTTGGATGTTCAATTGTCTTTCAATGTGTCATTAGAAAAATATTTTTTTAAAAACCCTGCCCCCTCTCTAACCCTGTCAATGAAATAAGTGTGACTCACTGGACATACCCACATACCATCTTTAGCTCCCTGAAAGAATATGCTCGTGTCCTTCCTGACCTTCAAAGGAGTGAACCCGCTCCCTGCCCCCCCCCCCCCCCATCTGCAGTAAGTTTTGCTTCCAGACCACTCGTTTTGCAATCGCGAAAATACGTTTGGTCTCATCGTATTATCTATCGCTTGACCAACTTTAAGAGAAAGGTTCACATGCTTTGAAGGGGACGATTCTGTTTCAGTAAAAACTCTTAGTGAATTATATAACGTTGGAACATCTACAATTTATGATGTTCGAGAAGAGGGGCACAAGACAAAACTTCTTAAGTTTTTTTCGAACTGTGAACGTGAGGACGCTATGAATAAATGTAACACTTTGCATCATACATAAAATGAAGATGTAGATAATGTATTAATGGAGTGGATCAGGTAGAGAAGAGTGGTAAAATTTCCTTTAACGAGACAAATAATTATGACGAAAGCTAAACACGTCCATGATGAGCTTGGAATAGGAAAAAAAAATGCGATTACAGTATCGGATAATTTGCTTGCTTCAAGCAATGACACTGAATCCGACTAACTTTGTGGGGAAAAAGCTTCTGCAGATACGGAAGCCGCAGAACATTATGTGGATACTCTTCTAAACCTGGTTCAAGACAAAAACCTGACCCTACCAAATTTTCAACGCCGATAGGACGGGGTTGTATTTTAAGTATTTTCCTTCTACCACATACGCAACTGCAGATGAAACTCATCCTGGTGGTTTCAAGGACGTTAAAGACCGATTGACGTTGTTAGCCTGCGCAAACTCTGTGGGGATTTTCAAATTCAAACTTGCAGTCATTGGCAAAAGCAAAAATCCCCGTGCATTAAAAGGAATCAAGGTTCTGCCTGTCACTTAAAATGCAAACACGAAAGCATGGCTGACACAGAAAATTTTCACAGAATGGTTCAACAAAACACGAAAGCATGGGTGACACAGGAACTTTTCACAGAATGGGTTTAACAAATACTTTTTGCCTACAGCCCGTGCACGCTGTAAATCAGTAGGTTTAGCCGATGATTGCAAAATCGTAAATCGTCTATCTTTTCGACAACTGCACTGCATATCCACCTGTAGCTGTCTTGAATGCGAACAACGTCGTGGTCGAATAACTTCTCCCTAATTGCGCATCTTTAATACAGCCGCTCCATCAAGGTGTTTTAAGCAGCTTAAATTGCCGATATAAGGTAGAGTTCTTAAAGAAGCTCTTCGACACAGCAAATGAGGGGAAATCTGTTGCAGGATTTCCTAAAAGCTTTTAGCGTAAAGAAAACAATCTGGCTCTCAGCATGGTGTTAGGCATTCATACTATGGATAAGAAAACATTTGCAAACTGCCTAAACTCGTTATGTGAGGAAGGTAAATCTACCAAATCAGAAATGTTGGAACTGTCAAGGAAAATTGTGCGTTCTAAACACGAACAAATTGATTCAAGAGCGGGGGTAGATGATAAAATTTTGAACATCACGGTTTCATATGATGGAACTTGGCAAAAAAAAAAAATACTTCACAGAATGGAATCGGCATTATTATTGATGTGTTGACGGGTCTTGTGCTGGATTTCGAAATCCTTTCCAAATATTGCCCCGAGTGTTCAGCTGTTGCACGAGACCTCGACAGAGACTCACCGGAGTACTTCATTTGGTACGAGGGACATAAATCTTTCTGGCTCATCCGCAAGCATGGAAATGAAAACTGCTGAGATTAATTAGAAAAGATCCATAAATGAGTGTAAAATGAGGTATGTGACGTTACTCTCAGATGGAGATGTCAAAACTTTCCAGCATTTATCGGATTTGAAAATTTACGTAGAAAATGTGGCTTTTTCGAAAGAAGAGTGTATAAATCACGTCGCCAAAAGACTCGGAACAGCTCTGCGTAATAAAGTTGACGAATGACGGAAAAAAAAGTATGTCTTGGAGGAAGAAAAGATGGTACTTTGAAGCAAGCCACTATAAAAGCTTTGACTAATTTGTACCGAAAGGCAATTACGGACAATGCTCCAGATGTCGCCAAAATAAAAACTGCAGTTTATGCTACGCTTTTTCATTGCTCTTCCACGGACGCCTGTCTATCAACGACTAGCAAGTGATGTGCTTTTATCTCGTTGTGTTTCAGCTAAAACGCAAAATGCCAATGAATGTGTTCACAGCCTCATATGGAAAACAGCCTCTAAAGAGGTGTTTATTTCGAAAAAAAGATTGGAACGTACTGTTGTGTCTTCAATTAGTGAATTTAATTTTGGCTGATTGAAGACAGAGCTTTTTGACAGATCAGCCAATGAAATCTCCGTTTCAATTTCTGAAAAGCGGGATAGTCGTCGAAACTATCAGTGTAGTAAAAGAAAATCAGAGCCATGTTAAAAGAAATCTGAAAAGAGTAAAAAGTGTAATGAGAGATAAAAAATGTGTAAGAAAAGAAGGCATTTCGCATACTCCTGGAGGATTTTTAAACCTTTTACTTGTCAACTTATTGCTAAAAAATGTCTCTTTATTTATTATTAGAAGTTATTAACATTGGGTTGTCGTTCGATGGAACCTGGCAGAAGCATGGCCATAGCTCCTTGTATGGCATTGGCTGTGTCATTGACATTATGACTGGCATTGTGCTGGACTTTGAAATTGTTTCAAATTACTGTCACCTATGTGAAGTAACAAAAAAGGAACCTAATGAGAGTTCACCAGAATATCAAATATGGCATGAAGCACACAAGACATCTGGTTTATATGAGAAAAATTATGATGGCTCATCGAACGCAATGGAAATGTATGCAGCAAAATTTTGTGGCGTCGATCCATTAAAGTATGCAATATGCGTTATACGGTTCTGCTTTCTGATGGCGATTCAAAAACCTCTTCACATTTGAAGCAATTGAATGTATATGAAGGTTATGAAATTGAAAAAGAAGAGTGTGTAAACCACGTTGCAAAGAGACTTGGTACAGCGCTTCGAAATAAAGTGAAAGAACACAAAATTAGAGGAGAAACATTGGGAGGCAAGCGTAAAGGACATCTCACTGATGCATCGTTATCAAGGCTCACAAATTATTATCGAAAAGCGATAACTTCTAATGCTCCTGATATCGATGCAATGAAAACCTCCATTTTTGCTTCACTTTACCATTGCTCATCGACAGATACCAAGCCCAAGCATTTCGAATGTCCACAAGGTGAAAGTTCTTGGTGCTTTTACAACCGAGCTAAAGCTCTTGGTCAAAAAGCTCCGAGTCATTCCAAAATGAAAGCTCCTCTCAATGATGAAATAGTCTCCAAAATCTTGCCTGTTTATCAGAGATTAGCTTGTGATGATTTGTTGAAGCGCTGTACCTCTGGGCAAACCCAAAATGCAAATAAAAGTGTGCATAGTGTTATCTGGCAGCTGTGCTCGAAAGATGTGTTTGTGTCAAAACGACGATTAGATATAGCAGCGACAAATGCCATAAGCCAATACAACATGGGAAGTGTTGCAGCCGCGTGCTTAAAAAATGATGCAGCCTATTTGAAAGTTGCAGAGAAAATTGATATTCGTCGCATCAATCAGAGTGTCAGACGACAGTCTTGTGTGTATAAGAAGGCTGCCAAAGAAAAGAAATACAGTAAAAAAAACTGCTGAGAAAAAAATTTAAAAAACTGAAGGGGAAACATATACTGCTGGGGGCATTCTAATGCATGGAACATTTATATCTTTGAGCATTTCTGGAAAATATGTTGCTTGTTTGTAAGCAGTGTAATGACAAAAAGAGTGTTATTCAGAACTTTTTACGAGCTTATAACTTTATTGAAACACAATGGAATTCCTTCGCTAAATGTTCAATAAGAATTCTGTAATTTCTTTTTACTGATAATACAATAGTTACATACAAAACCATGTAAATAATGTTATGTGCTTTTTAAGGATGCTATCAAACTGTAAGTAATATTTAGGGCCATTTGCCCAAAATGAAATTTTTTTTCTCGATAAAACTTTGTACCCTTTTCTTTGCTACTTTAAAACCTGCACCTGCATTTCTTAATATTTTATCAAATATTTTTTTCGCTGTTTCATATAAGAATTTTAAATAAATTTTAGCACTCCTTTTTATGAAGCTATCCTTAAAAACAATTGTTAGAAGCTAATATGCTAGACACGTAATCAAATTTGCCGAAATGTTTGAGAATTGTTCTTTCATAGTAAAAATAAAGAATTATGCACCTGTTCTGATAATAATATAATAGTATTGACTATAAGAAGCATGTAAATAATATTATTATGCGTTTTAAGGATATCTTTACTCTTCGAGCCATATTTAGTACATTTATACAAAAAAATGCCTTTTTCTCCGTAAATTTTTTTTTGTTATTTTCCAACTTTAACTTGAAGGCCGCGCCTGAATTTTTGAGTAATCAACCTAAAACTTTTTGCATAGTTTTATATGACTATTAGAATTATTTTTTCGCATTACTTTTTATGAAACATGTATTAGGATTTTTTTAATACTGGTTTCATTGTAGTGAGAACCAAAGAATTTTGAAAAAAATATGGTCGAAACTAAAAAAAAAAAAAATTCCCAGAAACTATTAAAATTAAACTGTTACAGTTTGCCAATAAGGGTTTACATTGTCATTATGTGTCCCCATGCAAATTTTTGTGCTGTTTGGTTGAAATTCCAGACGCGAGGCTCAATTTTTATGTTTTTCATATTTTTTATATTTCGCTATAATTTTGCAGTTTTTTTAGTATAAATTATTTCTAAGGAGCTTAAAATTTAGCATAAATACACAAAAGTAATTGTAAAAAAAGTCCAAGTAAAGTATAAAATTTAAAAAAATAAAATTTCATTTTAAAGGTCCCGTGTCCCCTTAAATGAATACTAAGTTTTGTTCATAATGTTGTATTTTTTCATTATAAAACAACTTCAGCTTAAAAAAAATAAAAAACTGTTACGCAAGGAACATTTTGAAATTTCACTAAACATTCATTATTTTTTTAATTTTTAAAATTTAAAATATGAAATTTCAAATTTTTCTCTTCATTCATTGAGTTATATGCAAGTACAAAAATTAGATTTCAGCAGTTGTTTATCGTGACCACCTACGGGATATCCACATAAGCCTCAATTTTTGTGCCGCATTGTTTTTCAAAACTATTACAAGCTGGAAAGAGATAAGGTTACTCCTTTTCAGTTTCTTCTGGAGTGTTTGTAGTATGAAAGTTAGTTAAGCTGAAAAAACCATGCCATTGGAGCATTAACGAAAATTTCTTGGATTTATCAGTTGCACCCGATTGATAAATCCTCAATATAAATGGCCTGCATAAAAGTGATGTAAAATATGAATAATAAATGGATGCAGGAGAGTGGGCCCGCCACGGAAAACGCCAACCGGTACTAGAGGGGTTGATAAGAAAATAAGCACACCTTTAAAGGTCATTGATCAAAAAATAATAAAAGTGCTTGGTTTTGATGATTTAAAGAATTGTGTTTAAAAATTTGCTATATATACTTATTTGTAAGTGTTTTTAGTGAAGGAAACAACTTTTTTTTTTTTTTTTTTCAGTTTCTTCATTTTTTCTGTTCTAGATTTTTCCCATTGGTTGGCAGAAGAGGAAACAAAGACAAAATTCATTACTATATGCACCGAAAGAAAATGATCTAATCACACTTATTCAACTTTTGGTAGCAATAGGACCGGAAATTTCAAGCCGAAAGGTTCTGAAATGGAACAATTAATAACTAAGGGGACATTAAAAATCGGATTTTATTGCACTGCTGGTCTGGTAGTCAAGGAATATGAATCGCATGTAGATGTTCTTTACCATTCACAGCATTATAGCCACCAGAAAGAGTTGTGCCATATTCCACTTTTTCAAGATGAAAAAGAAATAATAGCAGGTACTTGATTTTGCATAGTAAAATGATTTTATTATATGAATAATTTATAATTCTTTATGCATATGTAATCAGAAGTCCATGGATTTGAAATCCACTAAACTCTTAAACACGTTGGGGTTAGGATACCAATGAGTAATATTTCTTGGTTTTCTTCTATTCAATACCGAAACACTATATTTCTTATGAAAAGCGTCCTTAATTTTTGATTGATATTTCTGAAAAACTTCAAACTGAAAAAGTAAAAAATTATTAAAACTTTACATAACTGTATTTTATCAAAACGAAGAAATGTATGCATGTTATTCCGTCCCCCCCCCCCCCCCATTTATCTTTATAGTTATATCCTTTTTTCTTTTCTTTGTCTTTTTAGGCAAACTTTTGGAAGGTGTTACGGAGAAGAGAATACTCTAAGATGTTAGGCTTTCCCTTACTTTTGAAGTTGGAAGAAAGCACTTAATAACAAGGAAGTACATTCACAACATTAAAAAAGAATTTGGGATTCAAGTTGTGAGAGGAAAGGAAGCAATTGAAAATGATGAGGAGAGTGTTCATGCTTGGGTTTTGCATAATGAAAAAAACCCTTAGCAGAATCCTGTGCTTTTTTATAAAAGACAAAATGTTGATTTAAGATGTTTGGCTTTCATTACTTCCGAAGTTGGAAAAAAGCACTTAATAACAAGAAAGGACATTCACAACATAAAAAAAGAATTTGGGATTCAAGCTGTGAGAGGAAAGGAAGCAATTGAAAATGAGAATTTGGAAGGAATTGAAAATGATGAGGATAGTGTTCATGCTTGGGTTTTGCATAGTGAAAAAACCCTGAGCAGTATCCTGTGCTTTTTTATGAAAGACAAAATGTTGATCCTGCAGAACTAAAAAAAGAAAAAGGTTTCATGTTGATAATGATGAAATTTCAACAACACGTGTTGAAAGAACCAGGAAGTGAGCGTATCTGTGTTGACTCAACACATGGTATATCGAATTATGCTTTTGAACTTGTTACGGTATTAACTGTCAACCAATATGAAGAAGGTATTCCATTGACATACTGCATTACAAGCACAGTAAATTTAAAAAAGAAAAATTGGTTTTCTTTTTTAAATGTATAAAAAATATTCATCTTTATAAGCCCGAAATTTTCATGAGCGATGATTCTGCTTTTTTTTATGCTGCATGGACTAAGTCTTTAATACTTCCCTCAAGCACTTGCTATGTGCTTGGCATGTTGATAGGACATGGTGATTTCAACACATTCTGTGTTGAAATTTTAAGAAAAATTAAAAATGACTGATTGCAAGCAATTTGATACACCCCTTGTACTTCCTCAAGTGGTGGCCGAGGTAGAATAGCCCCAACGTAGTTATGCGTGTCATAAGAGGCGACTAAAATAGCACATCTGTTCCGAGTGACGTAAGACTTACTTTGTAGTAGGACTGCGGCCCCGGGACGGTAAAGCAGGTCGGCAACGCTCTGCCAGTCCAGCCCTTATGGCCGGTGCTGGTTGTCAAGTGTGTCAGAGAGTTTGTGAAAAGTTCGAGGAGGACAGTGCTGCGTGCTGCACCCCTCGTATTGGGGTAGTCTGTGAAACCGAAAATGTATAAGCAGTACGGCCGTAGTTAGCATTAGGAAAACCTCTTGTACTTAAATCCACTGCGTCAAACTTTGATACTGGTGAACACTTTGAAAGTCCCTATCGTGAACTTATTGGTGCTCTACTATATTTGGCCATGACAACTAGACCAGATATCTTGGTATTCTGTAAACAGTTTTAGTCAACTTCAAGAGCAACCTACAGTTGCTGCTTGGACTGGTTTAAAAAGAGTGCAGCGTTATCTCAAAGGGACTCTTAAAGTGAAATTATTTTTTCGTAAATACAGTAATGATGATATTGTTATTTCTTTGTATGTTGACGATGATTGGGGGCAAATTTACGTGATCGAAAATCAATTTCAGGTTATATTTTAATGCTAAACAGTTGTCCGATAATTTGGAATGTTAAACAGCCATAGCTCTGTCTTCTACTAAAGCAGTGATTTCGACTGTATCCAAGGCTATTCAAGATTTAATGATAGTATATAACTTGACTAAAGATATTTTAGGGTGTAGAGAAATACAACTGATCATTTATGATGATAACCAATCTGCCATAAAAGCTGTTCTAAATGAAAACAATTGCGCTTGGTTAAAGCACTTAGACATTAAACTGAAATACATCGGGGAAATTATAAAATCAAATGCCATTAGTGTAGAGTATATACCTACTGAAGATCAGCTGGCAGACTTATTTAAGAAAAGCTTACCAAATCCCAGATTATGTAAACTAATTAATTGTTGTGGTCTAATATGTGATTAAAGGTGGGTATTGGGAGTTAATCACAATAAGTATATTTAATGTAATCACTGTTATTTTAGATGTAGGCTGTTACTCATTTTTATCCTGTGTTTTGTATTGATTACAATGTAACCTTACTGTTAGTTTCTCTAGCAACACGTTCGTTTTGTTATCATCCTTGAGTATGTACCGAGTCTGTAGTGTGTGCAGCTATGCACGTTTTCTTTATTAATACGTAAAATTCACCTTCAATTAAATCAATTAACATCGGACTCTGATTACTTTTATTTTATTTAACAATTACAATAGGAATCCTAGGCGTGGCCGCTACGTTAATAGTAGTTCTCGTACTCGGTGATAGGAGCCAGAAAATGGCGTTTTTGCTTTTATGACATTACTTTTGGTGAAAATGCTGAAAAACGTCCCTCCTTTCTCTTTTCGTCAGCCGCGAAACTCGTAAGGCAATCGCTTACCGGCCAAAAAAACCGACCGCCATCTTAATCACGTATTAATGGCCGATTCTAAATCAAAACTTTCTTTTAATGATCGACACGGGTGAGGAGTTATCAGCCCTTCCTAAGACGTATGCTCCACTCTAAATCACGATATTTAACATTGTATGTCGCTAATGGCACAAAAATTGCCACATTTAGAATAAAACGCTTGACCCTTGATTTGAATTTCTGCCGTGAATTGATGTGGTCCTTCGTTTGTAGCAGATGTTACACAACTTACTATCGGAGTGGATTTCTAAAACATTAAATCTGCTTGTCTATGCTAAACACTATAGAGTTATCAATGCTAATACTAGAAACTTCATCACTTACCAATAAACCAAGTTGTTTCAATCCATGTCTGTTCAAATGACCCAATCTTCTATGCCAAAGCTGATCCTCGGTATTTGTAAGTAAAGATTCTTCAGGCTTAATAAAATCTACTTTCATTAAATAAATTCTACTTTCTTCACATTCACTAGTACTATTTATATACTGAAACTGTAACACACCTTTTGTTTTAGCTACAGACACATCACCATTATCTACGTTATAAGGAATTTCATTTTCTAAATATTCTAGATTTGTCAAAAATTCTTTTAAATCTACCTTAAGTAAACGGTCACTGGCCCCCGAATCAATAACAAAATGAGTTGATTTTGTATCCTGAGCACAATGAAATGCTACAAATAATAATTTATCATTAGATGGCTCAGAAACGTAAGCTTTACTTTTCAAATTATTTGGTTTATTATTCTACTTTTGAGAATGTTTCCTTGAGGAAGGATACCTCCTCTGAAATGAACTTTCGGACAAAACTTTTGAAAATGATCTTTGTCCCCACATTTGTATCAATCTACATATTTGTTATTTAAAACTTTTCTAGCAGTAAAAATAGCATTATTGTTAACTCGTTCAATTTCCGATTCACTTTTCAATTCAGCATCTAATAATCTAGCCTTTACAAATTCTAACGTAACACAGTCTGTTAATGTTTCAATCGCAGTAATTACAGAATCATACTTATCTGGTATTGTGAGCAATAAATGGCAGACTTTATCACTTTCCTCCATTTTGCTACCAGTATCTTCTAACTCTCTTAAGCTGTCAAATTTCCGAAAATGGCTCTCCAATTTTTCATTTGGCTGCAGTTTCAGTTAGCAATTTCTTTCTCAAATACAACTTAGATAAAGTACTTTTCTTTCAAAAATACATTTTAGTGAAGTCATCATTTCTCTTGCAGATTTTGCATCTCTAATGTACTCAATGTACTTATCGCTAACAGCCTGAATTATCAATATTTTTGCTTCAACATCTTTCTTATTATTTTCGTATGTAGTTAAGTCGCATTTATTTAATAAGACAGAGTCAACTTGTTTTCTGCTCCAGTTTTGAGGCAATAATATTGAAATTTGCAAGTTTTCAGGATGCTTTGACGCATGCAATTTATCTTTCAGCTCTTCAGTCCGCTGTCTATAATCTAACCATTCAGGACATGGTTCAGGACTTGGTTTTTCAAAATCTTTTCGGTTAAAGCCTCCAGCAGTTGCAATGTTATGCATAATTTTCTGAGTTTATTTTTCTTTTTGCCTAACCTTTACCATCTTTCGTCGACATGAGTTAGTTAAAATTTTAGAGGAGATACTCGTATCCCTATGGAAAAATTGACTAGTGTGTAATGATTCTGAAGCACATGTCATTAGATCTTGTTCATCGTCTTACTGGGGTGAAATGTTTATCTGCAGCATGAATTTATTGCTGCAAATTGCCTTCGAAAAGTTAGGCAAATTTTTTGACCAAGTTCAACATTGCTGTTTGACATGGTATTCTACTGATCAGCTGCTTCAGCGTTTACAGTTCATCCACCTTTTTTAGAAGAATGAATCTTTATTTTGTTGTAATCGAATTACAACACAATTTCTGTAAAAATTCATACTTATGCAACAGCTTTGCTTTGTGATGAATGCATATTTGGGCGTTATCTGAAAGATTTAAATCATTTCTTTGGTTAAGTAACTGGGTCACTCCACGGTGACTGACGTTACAATTTGACTAAGCTTTTTACACTGTCTAGAAATTTAATTTTATTTGTCTGAAATTGATCTAAAATATCATGATAGAGTACAATAATACTACCCATATTTTTTGTACATATTGAACCTTATACCTAGAACGACGGAAGGGGTCATAAAAAGCTTTTTGCGTGGAATTAAGGTAAATCAAAAATTGTGACTGATGTTACACAGAAGAGACATTAGGAAAGACAACTTTTATATTAATTGAAATTCTCCTCAAACTAAGAACATGAAGATTAAAATTCTTTTTTTCTAGTCAAGTACAGATTTCAAACTTTATGAATATACTTCGTTTCATTTTAAAAACTTTCAAATTTACAGTGGAGGAAATTTTTAATTACCGTGACTGATGTTACAAGCATTTTGTGACTGATGTTACACCAACATTAATCGGTTTAAATTATAATTCATTTCTCCTTAAAAGTCAAATTAGCAAATTTTTTTTCAAAATTACACAAATCTACCTAAATGATAAAAAATAAACAATAGTAAATGAAAATAATTATACAAGTGATGTTTTTAGTGCAATTCAGGAAATGAAAAGTGTCCTCGTGCATTTACTACATCTGGTGTACTAAGTTTTCTTATTCATTTTTCTTGTGAATAATAAAGTTCATCCACATTGTCAGACCATTTCCAATGCTTCCCTGTTGGAATCATAACGCTGACCAAGTATTCATAGTTTTCAATGGCTCTAACTTCACCTGGATAGAGCTGTCCATCATATTCCACAAGAACCCACTCTCGAATTGTGGCAACCAATTATGGAATTTGTTCTCTTGGTTTTGAACAGGCAAATGATGTTTTAGATAATTTTGAGCTTTTGGTGGTTTTGAATACCACATCCAAAAAGTGTTGCTGCGTGATACCAGCTATAGCTTCTGAATCAGAAAATATTTTATTTACATTTAACTCTTTATAACGCAACTGTAAATCGTATGATGAGGTCTCAAAGATTTTCACACTGCTTGAAGCTGCGGCATTTACAAAATCTTTTACACTGTATACGAAATGCTTTCTTTTCTTTTTACAGCTTCCCATGTCTGCCTTTTTAGAGAGCCGCCAATGCCGTCTACTGGGCTTCCCATGTGAAGTAGCAAAATAATTCGATGTAATGTACAATTTGTATTTTTCTGTAATATGGGTTTTGTGGCTGCAATGAACTTGTTTTTGAATTGGGCCATCTGACCAAATATGTAAGACTTCAATTCCTTGAGGAATCTTTTTCAGCATTCTTGTTATGAGAGGAACCACAATCTCTTTAGAATGAGACAGTTCATCTGAGGCTATCGTATACGGATGCATTCTACCCGAGTGGTACAGTGCTGCTGTAAATATACTTGGGCTTAATTAGGAGCACCTGTTTCCCCAATTTCATTGTCAAACCATTTTTTTTTTATGACAGCCTTCTGCTTTCGTGAAAATGTAGGCAGGGCGCACTTTGCACGAGTTACAGCTTTTCCTAAGGATTTATTATTTTGGAAAAGGGGTTTTGTCACTGATAATTGAAATTTTGCACTTTAATGTGCTACATTTTTCTACTATTTTTCTAACATTTTCTCCGATTTCTCTTTTTGAAGTGACTTAGGTAACTTAGCTAGGTTATTTCTTTTTAATCTCTACTCCTTTGAGCTTCTGCATTGTTTATCTTTTTGTAAGCTTCATATTTTCCTCCCTTCTTTAATTTATCTTGCCTACTTCTTTGCCTTTCTGTAGCAGTCAATGCCATTTGTGCAGTGTTTAAGTACCTAACTGGTAAAGAGAAAAGTGACTGATGTTACAATGTGACTGATGTTACATATTTTAAAGAACTTTTTAACTCATAAATTGAACTGTTATTTGATATTTAAGATATTATCATCAATGAAGAGAATATGGCTTTTTATATTCTTAACACTATTTTTCTTTAAATAATAAAAACTTTTACAAATTTTTGTGACTGATGTTACATCATGATGAGGCCTAATTTATAAAAAATTAATTTTTAATACAATAATCACAGTTTAAAGATTCTTTACTGGCCTAACCTCACATATAGACTAAATTTCAATAAAACATAAGATTTTATACATACCTGTTAATTTCTTTACGAAAACAAGATGAACTTTCCGAACTTCTCTAAAGACAACACATGTGACAAAAGTAACATTGCCAAACATTGCCTATAAAGCTTACAAAAAGGTACTGCGTACTTTTTAAACATAATTTTATAAAAATTCACATATTTTTACCTTAGAGGAAAAAAAACTGCATATCTGCAAGAAGAAAATTTTTTTATGTTGATGTCCCTGTTTTCATGGAATTGCCCAACTGTTGCTCTTCCTTAGAAAGTTGCTTGAATACTTTAAATCGTCTTTGAAAAATTGCCTTTGATATCCATACTACATGTACTTTAAAGGTGTTTGATAGGCGTTTACTACTGATCAAAAACAATTTTTCATTTTTTATATTTGTTTTGGTTATATGAAGTGGTTTATTTTATTTTGATGACTTAAGTCTTTACTGTACAATCAATCATGTCTGTAAGTAGTGAAGTGCAAACTTCTGATAGGAGAAAGTGTATGCACTATTTACTAAAATACCAAATTTTAGTGAATTCTTAAGGCTAAATTCAGCTTCTTAAGCTCGTTGCAATGATGAGCAGGCAATGTTTGCTGCTAAAATTAAACTTGTAGGGCAGGCGGGAAGGTTTTTGAGGTCTCATACGCAGCTGAAGGAATCTGCTAGAACGTATCTCACAAGAGTAATGGGACTGTCACACAAATGCTTTCCAAATGACGAAACAACTAGATACTTATCAATCTGTAGCGCGGGTTTCAACCAAGAGTTCGCAGCTTTGTACTTGCTCAAAGTCCAACTACTTTTCAAGAAATCTGGGAGCTAGTCTTAAAAGAAGAGGAATGTGCCTTTTTAGATAGAAATTCTGCTCAGGTTCGATTGGCACAGATGGTGGAAAAACCTAATAGCATTGAAACTGAAGTTAGAAATTAAAAATTTTCGTTTCAAAATAGTTTTGCTGATAATACAAACCGTATTTTGGAATTTACAGAGGAAATCAAAGATCTAAAAGTTTCGGTTTCACAGGGTAGGCGTAGAACAATTGAATTGACATTTACTTTTTATTCCCTTGGCTTCATTCTGATCGTTACAGCTATTCTCTGAGGAAGTGGCTTTGACATTCAGATTTGCCTATGACCAGGGATGGGCATGGGCCGGATCCGAATATTTCCATGTGATTGTTGCATAAGTCCGGAAGATGAAATCCTTCCTGAGTTTTGGAATACTAGACTTCTCCAAAGTTTCTGCAATTAATCTTTGATCTCCAAACGTTGAACTAAAACCGCAGCTGCCGTCAGTAAAGTAGGCGCTGCAGACTTTTCGACGATGAACAATTCTGATGCTGTTTCCTGCCAATTGCGCGACTTTTGAAACACTCAAACTTACAACAGGTTGGCGAAATTTCAGTCGCCGCCAAAATTGTTGGCGAGAATCTTGCGCTGCCGAACGCCCCTGTATTTAAATTCCTTGCCTTTTAACGCTCAATGCTTCGTTATGGCGGCAAATTTGTTCCAAACTCTTAAAAGTTTCGAAGATTCGTGTTTTTTTTTAAACTGAAAGCTTTGTTTCCTACCATTGACTATAACAATTGATATATATAATATTATGATGATATTATAATTGATACTATAATATTATGTATAACCATTGACTATAACAAGTCAAATGATGAAATTGTTGTTTTCAGAGCAACTTAAGAAAGTGACTAAGATGCTGAGGCATTTAAAACCGCAGTTTCGCCTGCTACTAATACTGGTTGGATAATTTACATGAAACAACCGCGTTTTCAGGGGTAAGTGAAATTAAGCTATATTTTCCTTAGAATTGGCATACAATTTTCTGCATTAATTTCAAAAAGGAAGGAATGGCTTACTTATTCAAATTGTTTGTTTTCTTTCAGAATTGTTTTTAGTCAAACTTGGCTTTGTCAGCTTAGTAGCAAAAATAAAAAAGCAGGAACGAAGAGAAATGCAGCTTGTCCTGCAAAATTGAAAATTTTAGTCAAGGAAGTTAACGAAAACACCAGGAGAAATGGTGGGTATTTAAAATTGAACCCCCTCTACCTGCAGAAATAACAATCTCATTAAAACATTCCCATAACATCACATCAGCTGAGACACTGAAAATGCTTCGTGTCAGTGATCACGTATGTAATGTGCTTTATATGTCTATCATTATTTAATGGCTTTTTATTACTATTTTATTGCATGTATAGATTAGCGTTCGCTATTTAACACATTTTGCTCTCAAGTAAAAACATCTGTCTTGCATATTTTTTGTGAGATCAAGAACTTGTTACGTCTAGTATCCATATATTGTTATAATAGCCAAATTCAGTGGTGTAGTCCTGGAAAAAAAGGTGAGAGACGCTTACATATACAGTGAAAACCCTCAAATCCGAAATCCCCCTAGCATTATCTTGTCTGGTGTGTCACCTAACGACCAAGGGGGCCCGCAATAAT
Source organism: Octonoba sinensis (assembly GCA_038502835.1). NCBI lineage: Eukaryota > Metazoa > Arthropoda > Arachnida > Araneae > Uloboridae > Octonoba > Octonoba sinensis. The sequence continues at coordinate 80,381,034 of CM076605.1, read as the reverse complement.
CGTCCGTGTAAGATTAAAGATGAGTTCATTGTTAAGATGAAGGAACACATTGAATCATTTCCAGTGAAGACGTCTCATTATTCATCTAAAGCTGTACATTCTTTGCCCAGCAGTTTTAATACCAAAGCGATGCATAGCCTGTTTATCAAGCAGCACCCTGATTTAAAAATAATAAAATCTAAATACTACCTGAAGTTTTTCCATGACAACTATAATCTTAGATTCGGACGTCCTCAGGTGCATGTATGCTTTGAATGTAAGCACTTAGGATCAAGCATCCGGGACAAACAGTTAAATGATAATGCTAAGAAAGTAGCAGCAGCGCAGCTAGTAATTCATAAAAGGACTCTAAACCAAAATCATCAGCTTAATATTTTCGAATTGATTCTTAAAGAGTTGCAATGCAAAAATAAATATTTTTTTGTATTGTTTAATTTAGTTTACAAGGCCTTAGTCAGAAACTTTTTCGGGAGGGATGTACTAAAGTGAAAGCTTTTTTGTGATACTAATTATGTATATGTATATATATTGTATATGTATCTTGGAAATGAGTCGATTTATTTACGTTCATTTTGTTATGATTTTTTTTTTTTTTTAATGGTTTATCACTTTTTATTAAGAGTACTGTTTGAGCATATTCTACAAGCATAGATGAAATTTCATTAAACTAATCAATCTCAAGAGCTTATTCTTGTTTCACTTTTAAGTTAGTAGTATATCAATAATTCTCAAATAATTTTTTTGGGGGAAAAAAGGTTGTTTAGGGACGGGAATTATAAATCTTTCCTTTTCCTCATTATAACCCACCCACACCTACGGTGTCGCCGTTTTCTATTGCGTCATATTCGCTTGTTTGGCAAATTACCCAGAGCGTCGATTACTTTTGTATTTCCTTTCCGACATAGACATAAATGTAGAATTCAACAAGAAAAGTTGATAACAAGAGGGATTTTTTAGACAGAAGCCGGCAACCACCCTAAGAAGTCCTCCAGAAAGGCCTTTCCTTTTACTTTTTGCAAGTGCAACATACGTACTTATTAAAGCAACACTGAGTTAAAGAATGTTATAATAGTAGACAAAGATATTATGATGGGAACTCAAAATTTCAATTATTTTATACTTGGTTAAAATATTGAGTGGGATTAAAAAATTATTACCAGTGACGTATCATTTATACAATGCCAAGGGGCTACCAAAAAATGTTGTTTAATCCAATTTACCCCCTTCTGGCAAAATTAATCTTTAAAACTTTGCATGTTGGATATTTTATTATTGATCTAAGTTTATAAGTACCTAATTATTTTTTTTTGGTTATAGAATCCAGAAATATTTATGACCGACAATTTGGCTGCTGAAAAGAGCGCATTAAGAGAAATTTGGATTGAAACTGTACAACTTTTATGCCATTTTCATGTGATGATGAAAAACATCGAATCTTATACTTTTCTTCTGAAAAATGCAGAGTACAAAACTGTGTATAATCTTGAATGATGACGAAAATTAAAATTAACCAATAATTTATTGGTACGGCACGATTACTTTGAATTCAAAAATAAAATGGCGTATATTAATCAAAACTCATATTACTTCACAAACAAAGATTTTGACTGCGCTACCCGAAAACGTCTAACTCTTTTTTTTTTTTTTTTTAAGACAAATAAAATCATCTGGCCGAGAAATAAGTGCCGAGCATAACAGCCATCGGCCACAAAAACAAGCTCCTAAAAAGAGCGACGCGGTAAGCGAGCAGGTACGAACGAGAACGAGAATTGAGTCCTGAGACACGCGCTTATATACCCCGCTCCCCTGCCAGATCCGCCAAGCCTCATACAATTTATGCTAATTTGGCGGATTGGAACTTTGGAGAACGGGGATACGTCATCATTACGTACCGCGTTAGCGTAAATTCCCGTTACGGTATAAAGGGATTAGTAGTGAGACATAGTCTAGGCCAGGGGTCTCCAAACTACGGCCGCGGGCCACATCCGGCCCGCGGACAGATTTTGTCCGGCCCGCGGAGAGCTAGCTAATGGCATCTGGCAAAAAAGTAATCATATTTTACACCACTAGTGGACTGATTCAACTTTTTACACCGGCAACAATTAATGATAATATGGTTTTGGCCCTTGGAATTTACTGGAGTAATCAATATGGCCCTAAGGCTGGAAAGTTTGGAGACCCCTGGTCTAGGCTAAAATGATTTAGGTTAAATGCCCACAGCTCAAGCAGAGTGGAGATGGCTTTTTTCCCCATGATATACCTAAAAATAAGCGACCGCAGCTAAAGAAACTTTTCCAAGCAGTAAGTTTTATTTCAGTTTAATGTATTCACCTCTTTTTATAAACAAGAAACCTCATTCTCACTGAATGTAATAGCAGGGAAAAATAGCGAGTTTATTAATGCTATTTTATTAGTTTCTTCTATTGTATGCAATCATTAATAGGGGAACACCAATGGAGGGGGAGAAATATAACTACATTAAGCAGCGACTATAGGGCTGTAGCGGGACCCCCGCGGAGAGAAGAAAGGGGGAAATTTTTCGTTGTGGGCCTGGTCCAAACCTGTTAAACGCCATCTTGACGAATGCTAAGCGATGGGAAATTTCTTCCGTCTCGTATAGCACTACGTTATTTCTGCTTATTTCATCGGTTAAATTTTGCATACCTCATGTGCCAACAACAGTGGCACATGATTTTTTAGCACATTTTTCACAATGCTTTTTAACAATGAGCTAAATATTTACTACCTAATAATTTACTCAACAAATAAATATCAAGGCAAGCCTTTCCGATTAAAAGAAAAATACTCATTTTTCATTCCCATAACGTTCTTTCTAAAAACCAATTGTAATCAAATCGATGTACGATATTTGAATTAGAAAATCCTTTATCGATTAATAGTATTTTTAATGTTTTCCTATGCATTAGTTCGTGTAATTAGCAGTAATAGTCTAAAGGATTGTTCATGATTTAAGTTAAAGGTAATTGGGAAGAGAAGGAACTTTAAATATATTTTATAAGTTTAGAAAATTATCTACTTTTTGTGAGCTGATCTCCCTAGCTAGATTTTATGTTTTAATGAATTCGTAATCGATATATGTGCATTTAAATATTGACGTTGTTAAGTTAGTAGCATTTATAAAAGACAACAAGTCACCAAACACCAAAGAACAACAAGTGTGCAAGCAATTCATGATATCATCAGTCCATTCCAAAATAAAGATGTTGCTGGATTATTTCCAGTAAAATTTATGAATGCAAACAAATTGCTTGAAATGACGCGGAAAATGATTTTGGTCATTCAAGACTGGTTTTGTTAATTGTCTCCGTCATATCAGACCAATATTTTCAACTCCACGGGGGAAATTATAATTTAACTATTTCAGAGGTTATACGAACAGAAAAAAAATGCAGTTAATAAGTTTTATCAATTTGCATTCTACAAAATATGGATCGTTTGCACTTTCAGAATTTTTGCTTGATTTTTCCGAAGAAAAATATGAAAATATGAAACAGAAATAAGTTTTCATGGGGTTGATTTTTGTATTTACACCGAAAAGGAAGAAGATAATGTACCTCTATTTATTTATATTTCTGGTTATACGGCTTACAAAATTAAAAACCACTTGCAGTGTCATTCTTGTATTGCATTTTTAGCTTCAGAAAAATGAAATGACATAAAATTATTTTCTTGACATCGCCAGGGGCCGATTAACCCATCCCAATCCAGAACTTCGGAAAGCTTCTGTAAGTAGTTAGAAAATGTTTCAGTTTCTTTTGAGCGATCACGAGGACTTATTTTTACCGAACGTCAATCAAGAAAAGAAACGCAAGTGCATGACTTTGAAATCTAGTTCTGCCGAATAATATAAATATTATTGATTTTTTAACAAAGCAAAATAATATCTGTATTTTAAAATAACAAGTTAAAATTTAACTTAAAGATAATAAAAGTAAATAATTTATGGGGGGGGGGGGGTAGAGAGCAAAGACCAACCATACCTCCTCGTGGTGCCTCGCGGAAAACGCTAGAATTTTTTTCAGTAGGCTAACATGGCTCTGGCAAAGTTTAAAACTTTGAAAGGAAGTAATTCAACACTTAAAAAATAAAAATGCGGAATAAAAAAAATAATGCAGCTATCATAGTGAAAAACACATTTTTAAGTTTCCTGTTCAATTCTAAGAACAAAACTTTTGCTGCAAGAACACTTGCTATCGATGTAACTAATGAAATTATTCATAAAGCAACGAAACATTATCGAAACACAGCGTTGCTTTCCATAGCTTAACAAATCTCCCGTTTCGCGAGGACCAGGCCCACAACATGTTTTCCCCCTCTCTTTTCTACTTGCGGCGGTCCCGGCTGTAGGCGGTTGGTATAGTTTACCGGAAGGGAATGTTACTTGCAGTGGGGTAAAAACTTTTAAGAGGAAATTGATAAATTGATTAGGAGCGTTCCTGCTGGGCCCTGTGCCTGTTGAGGGTCCTGAGTTTTGTATTTTTATCTGTATTTATTATTTTTAAAAATTGAAACTTGAAAACTGGAGCGTTTTTTAGTGGCAAGAAGTTTTATATAATATTCTGTCCTGAAGACACTTTTCTCAGTGCTTCTTTACTTTTCTAAGTTGACTGTGTAACTGACATAAAGATAAACTTAATGGCCATATAGGGCAGCTCTTTGAACATAGATTTCCTATTCATTTATCTGGGAGTTGAAAAGCAGCATATACTGGGGCAAACATATTACTAATACTGACCATGGAGCTATTATTTAGGGGAGATGACATTGTACCACGTGACGTCCTGCCAAATAGCAACCCTACAGAGCTCCGTTTGTGCCGATCGGCGACAAAAGCATATGCTGAACTGACCGTTATTTTCGTGCTCGTTCTCGTAGCGTACATTAAATCTGTTGTCTTTTTTAGATAAAATTCAATTCTAGTAATTAAAAATGGCTATTTGCTGCGTTGTAGGATGCAACAATACATCTGATAGTGGATGAAAGGAGAAAACTTCTTTTCACAGGTAAGTTATCTAATTTTTTGTGCCACTAAAAAATAACGGTATTTCGATGATAGAAATGTTCTTTGTGTTACACATTTTGTAGTTTGTTTCATGGAATGAAACTTTTTAAACTGATGTTATTAAGTATATATATAAATATATATTGTTAATAAGTACATATTAGTATGTAGTAAACATAAATTACAACTAATTTAAGCTTTATAAGTGAGCGTTTTATTCTTATATTGGATATATAAAATTTTTCTTTCAAAATGAAATAATTTAAAGATTTAAGATTTACAAACTTCATTGTCTTTAAATTAGTTTACCGCCAGAATATAAATAGTATTTCAGTATAATTAAACAATAAATAATTCAACTACATTTTTAAACTGGTGCTCTAAATAGTTTTATACTTCAAGCTATGCATGTACTGCATTCTTAGTTCTTAAAATTGTATGCTAATTCTATTTCATTTTTAGATTTCCTAAGGATGACAGTAAACGTTTGTTATGGACAAAATGTATTCGAAGAAAAGATTGGGAACCTTCCAAATATTCCGTAATTTGTTGTATTCATTTCGAAGATGGTGCATTCATAGGCCGTCTATCCAGGAGAGTTCTAAAGCCAGATGCTGTACCAACCTTATTTCCTGCATATCCTTCATACTATAAAAATGCAAAGGTATTTGTACCACTTAATTTATCAAGAACAAATTTAAATGGAAATTAACTTTTTAAGATGCTTTTTTCAAATCAAATAATAATGCCTTACATAATTGCACACATTCCAAATTTTTATTTAACTTTAGCTAAAAATGAACTATTATGAAACCTATATTTTAATGCTATGGTTAAAATTTTCAAATGCCTCTCCTGAAAAACTAACCAGTTTTGAGTTGTGACCCTATTGTATTAGGATTCAAAACATTTGCTAGCAAAGTGACAGTAAGCATTTAAAAGCATTAAAACATGAATTTTTGTTTTGATAAAGTGACAATAAGTTAGTAGAATGTAAAGTGTATTGAAACAGATGTAGATTTCTGATTATAATGTGGCAGAAAACATTTAAATGTTCTTAAATACTAATATGGATTTGTGTTGATAAAGTGAAAGTGGGGATTTAAATGTACTAAAACAATAATAAGAATTTTTGTTGAGAGTGAGAAAGCTGATTTTTGAATGGACTATAGAATTTTGTGTTAAGGGGGTATTCAAGTGTAGAACTTTGAAAAAAAATCGAAAAATGTTATTTTCCATATTTACAAAATTTAGACATTCAAGAATATGCCATGAGTTATAGCCGTTTTATTGAAGTGGCATCGGTTCCTGTGCGACCGCTACAAGTCAACACAAGTTAGTTTCGAGCCAACCTTCGCAGTTAACATTTTTAATGAAGGTTTTATACCCATATTAAAAATCTTAGATGTTATGGGAATCACGACTGGCCCAGAAGCTAATGCTTTTGCAGCGAGACGGGACAAAGCGCGTGTATCGAGCGTTCGGAACTCCGGACTTCAAAGGCATCAAAGGAGGGTAGAACTGCTCGTTTTTAAAAGAGAACATCGGAGAATGAGCATTTTGAAGTACGGGAAGGAGGTTTCTTATACGGAACAGGAATCGCCGATTAAAAATATGTAAGTGTGTTGTACCATTCTATAAGTAAAATTGCCGAAAACTTGTCTCAAAACTTTGAACGCGTTTTTCTCGAAACTACTTTTTTCGAGCTGGCGGTAAAGATATTTCGAGTTCTAATGGACCGATTTACTTCAAATTTGGAGACGATATTCACATCCCTTTATAGTGTAAACCTTGGCCAAAGCTATAATTTTTCATTTAGTATTTTTAAAAATTCGGAATTGGAAAAAAAATATGCAAAAAAGAAAAGAAAATTTCAAACAGCCGCCATTTCGTAAAAAAAATTAATTAAAACTTATCCAAGGTTCATACGATAGCCGCATCCATAACAATTAAGAATCAGTCTGTTTTTTATTTTTCAGATCACCAGGAGGGTTGGAATAATGCACGCCATGACACCCTCTTCTTTTTGGAAGTGTTTCACGACAAATATACCACTTTGACTGCTCATAATTCTGTCAATTTAAACTTTTTTTGGGTTAATTTTTGTATGTAATAATAAAACATCAATAAACAAATGATAATAAAACGGATAACAAAGTTACAGTAGGCATTTGAATGTACTGAAACACTTTTTGATTTTTGTTTATAAAGTGACATTGGGCATTTAACTGTTATGAAACACTAATGTGGATTTGTTTTTAAAGTGACATTAGGCATTTAAATGTACTAAAAAAACAATGTCTGAATTTTTTGATAATGTGACAGTAAATATTTTAATGTGGTAACATAATGTTTCATCATAAAAGCTAGAAATCTCAGTGAAGGAAGTAAGAAAAAAAATCCAACCTACAAGAATGAACAATTAGGATTTCATTTAAATGTTACAGAAATAGCCATGCATAAATACAAAATTGCTTATATGCTGTGTTACTTAAATTTGAATGAAAAGCTCGCTTTTAGTTTTCGTATTCTTCTCATGCTATAATCAAGCAAATGCAATTTATAAAATTATTATCCATTATGTTAATGTATTTTTTTTCTTTTTTTAAACATAAACTAGAAATTATCAGATTGAGCAAAAAATAGCTTACATGGTATCCAGCATAATGCTAAATTATTTTGCATTTTATTTGTAAATTTTGGCTTGTGACAGGAAGAGAAAAATCAATCTGTTTACTTTAAAAAAAAAAACAAATTTCATTACATGTTTCTTCTGAATATTTATTATTTATGTATCACAATATTCAATATATGAAGATTTATCTTTTCTTTCAGGTGTTCTACAAAAAGCAATGTCTTGTACACAACCAGTGATATGTTTTTTACATAGCAATTTGTACAAAGTTGACTCTTTTTAATCACGAAAATTTGAAGAATTTATTTTAAAGGTTAATTGCGTGCAAATTTATTTTAGTTATGGTGCCTAATGAGTCAACGTAATTTGTTGAAGCATTTATATTTAAATTTCAGAATTTCATATAATTTAACTATCAATTAGTTATTAAAATGAATTGTTATGTAATATATTTCCATACAGAGATAGAAAGTGAAAAAAGGTTGTAGTTTTGTTCATTTTCTGCTCTCTCTGATACCTTTTCTTTTTCTGCTGTCATTCCTTAGCTAGAATCGACCTATAAACTTGGACTTGTATGTGTTGTACTTTATTAGCTACTTCGAAAAATGGTTTTTGTATTCAAAGAGTATGATATTTTATTAAAACGAAAATAAAAGATGATTTGAATATATATATATATTATATATATACGAGGTGTGTCTAAAAAGTTCGGTGAATGGTCTCATAAGTGGGTATTCAAAGTTTGATAGAAGCACGCGTGCCTGTGTAGACACGCACGGACATGTCTGGACCTGACCTCTGTCGGTACTAGCGCAAAGCTTCTAGTGCAGTGCTTATTGCATTCAGTCTAATTGAGTGACCAGCGTAGTATGCGTCATGGAGCAACGACACAACATTAAGTTCTGCTTTAAATTGGGTAAAACGGCGACAGAAACCCATGAGATGTTGGTGCAGGTGTACGGGCAGGATGCTGTGAGTAGGAAATGTGTGTATGATTGGTTTGTACGCTTTCGCGCTGGTAAGGAATCTGTGGAGGACGAACCACGTTCAGGCCGGCCATCCACAAGCAGGACACCAGAAAACACTGAACGTGTGCGAGAGATGCTAACAAAAGATTGGCGATTGACTCTGCGATTAATAGCAGAAGAATTGAGTATTAACAAAGACACAGTAGGGACCATCATCCATGAAGAGTTGGACAAACGCAAGATTTGTTCACGATTTGTGTCGCACATGCTAACAGATGATCAAAAAGCAAGACGTTTTGAGATGTGTGGCGATTTCATTGACATGTGTGACAGGGATCCTACCTTTCTGGGTTCCATTGTTACAGGAGACGAGTCTTGGTGTTATCAGTACGACCCCGAAACGAAAAGACAATCGATGGAATGGCGATCACCTTCTTCCCCGCGACAAACAAAATGCCGTGCGGTAAAATCCAAAGTTAAGACCATGTTAATCACATTTTTCGACAAAGAAGGAATCATCCATAAGGAATTCGTTCCTGCTGACGAAACGGTGAATGCCGCATTCTACTTGGAGGTTCTCAAACGTTTGTTAAAGCGCATCCGGCGAGTTAGGCCACAGATGTATCAGACCGGAAATTGGGTGTTACTAAACGACAATGCACCATCGCATACCAGCATCATGGTACGACAATTTTTGACTCAGAGTGGCGTGACAGTTTTGCAACATCCACTGTACTCTCCAGATCTGGCGCCTGCTGATTTTTTTTTTTTTTTTTTTGTTTCCACGTCTTAAGGCTGTCCTAAAGGGATCACGGTTTGGGGACGTCGAGGAGGTTCAGAAACAAGTGACGGCTATTATGAGAACGATTCTACATCAAGACTTCTCCAATAGTTTTCAAGCGTTATACGAACGTTGTCAGAAGTGTGTTGTGGCTGGTGGAGAGTATTTTGAAGGTCAATAAATGTACTTACAATTAACATTCTGTTTTTATCTTTTTATCATACCATTCACCGAACTTTTTAGACGCACCTCGTTTTTATTATTTATATATATATATTTTACTTGATTTTACATATTTTTTAAAACCCCATCTTAACAGTGATGAATTTGAATATCGAAAAATTAGTAACAAGGACTTAAGTTATATAAAAAATATATACAAAAATCATTCATCTTTGTACCAGTGGATAAAGCGGTCAACAACCATGCCATTATCTGTAAATACTTTTATAAAGAAAAAATTATGGCCGAATGGAATAACACATTTTTTATAAACCATTAGGTACAGAAATTAGTTCTATTTACAAAAATTTCGTTGCTTTTGCAAAGGAGTGCAATACTCTATTCGAAAAAAAAATTTCTGTTCCTAAGGATTTAAAGCTTTTTTTTCTTTTTTTGACACAAAAATTCCACAAAACTCCAATCGGCTTCAGATTCATCTGTTGCACTATTGGAAGTGTGAATAGTTTTTTCAATATACATTAGCAAAAATTTTTGAAACAAATTTACGATTTTTTAAAAAATAAATTTCAAAACACCAGCTATTTTTGGTTAATTAACAACAGCTTGGATGTTGTAAAAGCTCTCATCGCTTCCCCTCCTACACTCTTATACTCTTATGATTTTGAAAACTTGTTTAATAATATTCCAATTCATTTGTTGGTACATGCAATAGACAAATTATTTGATTTTTTTCCATCTAGAATCTGAAATTAACTTAAGTAAGGATTTTATTCTTAATTTATGCAACTTTTGTTTAAAAAATAATTTTATAAAATTCCCCAATTTTGTTTATAATCATATAAAGGGTATATTAATGGGAACCAATTACTCTAGTACTGCAGCAAACCTTTTCTTATTCTACTACGAATTTAAATATGTGGTGGAATATATTAATAGCATCCGTGCATCCAGATATATTGATGACATTCTGGTTGTCAATTTTGATACTGCAGAGGAGATGCAGAAAATTAATCCAAATTGTTTAAATTTAAAATCCACCAACAATCATACATATAAAACTAACTTTTTGGATCTGACACTGCACATTTCAAACAATAATTTAAATATCGATGTGTATGACAAACGTAAAGATTTCAATTTCCATACTATTACTATGCCGCACTGGCAAAGTAATTTGCATAAAAAAGTTTTTATCAATATTTTACAGGCCAACTACACAGCTATTTGAAAATTTTCAATAATAACTACAACTTAGATAAAAATACTTTTATTTTCTCTGCAATTCTTTTTTATTATAACAGTTCTCCTTTGAATTTTATTAGTTTTTACATTAAGCTGTTAAAAGCTTTGGCGTAACGTCGCGCAGTTGCTACATAACAATAACGGAACCTCATCGACACGCATAGTATTAAGATTTCTGGCTAAAGTCCATCATTTGGAAAGCCACTTATTGGATGTTGTGTTTGCGTCTATGAGCGAGATCGGAAAGTCAAGTTCTGCTGCATGCACACGGATAGACTTAGCCATTACATGGCGTAATTTTCTCGGCTACCTGTTGATGTCTTCCTTTTCTGGTCCTGCCGTGGGAGGTGAGTAGAATTAGAAGCTGTATTTTAATCGTATTGCTTTGCAGGTCTGGGAGGGGAAATTTCGGCTATAGCATGTTGTTTTTCTATTTTGACTCAAAGTCAATATCACGTAAATTCGAAACTTCTTTTAATAAAAAATTTTTGTTCTTGTTAAATTTTGATAATTCACTATTTTTGCTTGTAGCTCCCAACCTTCTTTTTATTGGTTATAAATAAAAACTCCTCGCATGCTATGCTGGGATTTCTCACAAACCTGCAATGCCAATATTGTGTTATGTATGCTTCTTGCTCCCTCCCACTGATGAAGAGGCAGGCTCTTTTTATTTTTTTAATGTTCGTATTTGTGATTTACCACGTTCAACACTTAAAATTTAATTGTTGTTTTTTACATACCCACTAATTTTAATTCTATTTAAACTATATATATATATTCATTTCATGAATATATACACTCAAGAGCCAAAACATTATGACCACCCCAACATTTTGCATTGAACTCGCCGGGATGACGTGAAGGCACGTGATCCGGTGGAAGTGGTATTTAACTGCTGCTGGAGAGTCTGAAGAATCATTCTTTCACTTACTTCGGCGTGTGATGGGAAAGGCTGTGGATGTAAGCGACTATTGATAGAGGCCAGATTGTAATGGCTCGAAGGCTAGGAACAAGTATTTCCGAAACTGCACAACTCATGGTTTGTTCGCGATCTACAGTTATTAATACTTATACAAAGTGGATTAATGACGGTGAAACCAGCAGTAGACGACATGGCGTTGGACGTCCACACGCTATCAAAGAAAAAGGTCGTCGGAGACTGTCTCGCATGGTGAAGCAAAACCGGAGCCAGACAGTGGCTCAGCTGACAGCCCAATACAATGCAGGGCCAAGTAGAATAGTAGTGGAGCACACTGTTCAGAGGACACTGTTGGATATGGGGTACGCAGCAAACGTTATTGACAGGTGGTCATAATGTTTTGGCTCTTGAGTGTATATATGCAGATTATATATAGCCTGTGCAAGATTAACATAATATAAATTATGCTATATGTTGTAATATATTTTTTAAATTTACATTCTATAACTAAATTTAAAGTAAATTTAAAATTAGATTGAACAACTGTTTAAATTTTTCTTATGTTAGTACATTCCAAACTTTGACACAGGTGGAAATTTTAAGTTTTAGAATTAAGAATTTTTCTGTGACATTTCTCATGTTTCATTTTAATTTGGTTAAATTTATTTACAAATTTGTATTTCTACATTTAAGTAATAATCAAGTTTTAAATGATTTCTTCATGCTTTGTGTTTCAGGAAGACGCTCAAATGGCATCAAATTACCTCCAGTCTGGTCTTACTGATGGTCTTGAAGATGAATCTGGACCATCATTATCGCATGAAAATCCAGACATGATGCTGCTAAAAAGGAAATTGGATCAAGTAACTGATCATTATGTAAAAGCTGAAAAAAATTAAAAACTTCAATGAGAAGATCAGATATGGCTCAAAAAAAAAAAAAAAAAATTGCCACTCTTGAAGATGTAATATTGTCTTGAGAAAAGAAGCAGTTCATCTCATCTGATACTTTAGACTTGCTGAAGAGCATAACAGGTCCAAATCAGGAACTACTTCGGCGCCTGGTCAATAAAGCTCAAGGCATTGCTGTACCCTTGAAGTATTCCCCGGAGCTTAGAGTTTTCGCTTTAACCTTGCACTTTTTCTCACCTAAAGCCTATAGGTATGTGAGAAAAGTTTTTGATACTTGTTTGCCTCATGAGAGAACCCTAAAACGATGGTATGTAAAAATAAACGGGGAACCAGGCTTTATATCTGAGGCTTTCCAGGCAAAATCTCTATGCGATGCCACAATAAAGAAGGGCAAAATTCTACTTTGGAATTTAGTTGATGAGATTGTTGTCAGGAAACATGTAGAGTTTAATGGGAAAAAATACCATGGGTACACAGATTTTGGGAATGGTATTGAGGATGACAGTGCTCCTATTGCAGAGGGAGCCTGAACCTTCATGCTTGTTTGCATAAATGCAAATTGGAAAATTCCAATTGCATACTTTCTGCTTGAAGGTATAAATAGTGAACAGCAGGCTGTCCTCATTACTTCAGCATTAAGCATGGCTCATAAATCTGGAGCAGAAGTCATCAATATAACATTTGATGGTACTTCTAAAAATATTTCCGCAGCCAAAAAAAATGGGTGGACCCAAATTTATCGAGCTCTTGTTTCAATCACCCTGAATCTGGCAAACCAGTTTCGTTTCTGCTTGATCCATGCCATATGGTAAAACTAGTCAGAAATACTCTTGGAGAAAAGAAACATATAATTGATTCTAATGGCAACACCATTCTTTAAGATCATATTGAAGAACTGCACAAGTTTCAAGAAAATGAAGGTCTTCATTTGGCAAATAAACTTCGCAAATCACACATGCAATGGAAGCAACAAAAAATGAAAGTTAAATTAGCTGTGCAGACCCTAAGTGATTCTGTTGATTCTGCCATTCATCATTGTAGAGAAACCCTGAATCTGCCACAATTTACCAACTCCCAAGCCACAAGAGAATTTCTTCGCTTGATAAATAATGTCTTTGACATATTAAACTAAAGAAATCTTGCCCAACACAGGTGGAAAAAAAACAATTTCTGAAGAGAATTTTAATTCTATAGACACTTTTTTAAAAACTGCCGATACGTTTATCAGTGGACTTGTTGGTTTTATAGGGCTACGTATCGGTATACAAACCACATTGCACTTATACGCATCATTTGTTGGTAAAGGTAAAGCCCTGGAATTTTTGCCACTGTACAAATTTAGCCAAGACCATTTAGAATTGTTTTTTTTTCTAATGTCCGGTCGCTAAGTGGTTGCGAAACAAAACTAACGCCGCCAATTCAAATCAGCCTGCAAAAAGCTCTTGTTTCATTCTGAGTTGCATGAGGATTCTGGAGGTAATTGTTTCAAGTTTGAGAATATTTCCATATTAAAATGTGCCTCAACAAAAAATCCAGAGCCAGTCGATGCCATAAATACCACTTGCTAAAGGCACCAAAATATTGAAAATCTTGAAGTACCATCAGACACTTCTGATGAATTAACTGAAGACGAAGTCAATGAAATTTATGCTCTAATTGATCATGACTATGCTCTAAACTTAGAACACCTAAGCAGTATTGCTGAAACTGCAATTGCTTATATTGCAGGATTTGTTGTTAGAAGCCTCGCAAACAAGCTCAAATGCGAAACCTGCATTGACTCATAACATCAGGGAGTTCTAGCAAGTCACAGTTTAATTTCACGAAAAACACTTGATGGGCTAACTTTTCCCTCTGGTGATTTCATTGAAGTGTGTGCTGCTAGTGAAAAAATCTTCCGAGTGAGTCTGTCTCAAACTTCGTCCAATAGCACCAAATTCCAGGTACCAAAAAAAGTTAATTTCCAAAGTATTGGAAACTTTTATTCGTGAAAACATTTGCCAATCTTTAAATTATCATATGGCAGATCAATTACCTGACAGCAATCACATTGTTCATTCAATACGAGACATTTCTGACAAGTATTTTGATATCAAATTAAAACATTGGTGTAAGAATTTATCAAGCAGCTAATTCCAAAAAAAATGAGACAAATTTACAAAGCTTCTTCATTTTAGAAGGGAATAGGTATGAGAATTTATTATATTCAAATCAATGACTACAGAGGTTGTGTATTTGAAGCACTCACATATGGCTAATGTTCCTTTAAAATTTTATTCTTGTAAATAATTAACGAATGTCTGACTTGATTTAAAATAAAGTGCGCGATACAAGATACGGCACCTCTACCACCTGACAGAATTCCGGACACCTTTCCGGTTGAACACAGGGGTATAGATTTCGCAGGGCCACTATTCATTAAGGATGGAAGAGAAGGCATACATAGTTCTTTTTACGTGTGCAGTGACTAGAGCAATCCACTTGGAAGCTGTGCACAAAATGCACTGTTCACAACGCTTTGTACCAATACAAAAAATGAAAACACTATAGGGGCGATTCTTTGATTCTTTAGTTATGTGTGTTACATTTACACAGCATTTTTCAACTTTAATGCGCTTTCTAACAAACTTTTTGGTTATTTTTTAGGCTTTTTAATTTTGGCTAATAAAAGTACATGTGTTCTAAGTATGCAACAAAAAAAAAAAAAAAATGATGAAATTTCGCTACGTGTGTAACCTTTTATAATCCAACGTATTCAAAATATTGAATAAACAAATTTATTTCTGTGATGTATGTATGAATAGGATTAAAATTTTTCTTTTCATGGAATGATAGCTTATCAAATATATTTTTAGTAATTTTTAAAAAAAAATTATTTTAATAACTATTTTAAAATTGGTGAAATAGGCGCATTACGTGCGTTACACTTTGATTTTTTTCAAGAAAATCATCCCAAATGTTTTACTAAAAGATACTTTTTTTATGACAATTATAAATAAATGTTATTTATTTTAAGGGGAGAAAGGACCTTTGCACCTTCAAAAAATCGATTTTTCAAAAATATTTTTAAAAAATAATTCAGAATGTTAGGAACATTTTAAAACAAACCGCATCGAAATCGAACGAAAATAAAGCCCACAACAATTAAAAACGTAAAAGCTACTCGCGCCTTTCCCTTAGTTTTGAGTCCCTTACGATATGTAAACAAACCGCCTTTCCCTTAGTTTCGGTTTGGATGCGAAATGCAACGGCAGTTTTTCCGTGTTCAATCATTTTTTCTGACATCATCTATGTTATCTTTTCATCTATGTTTATTTTATTTAACCCCACTGGGGAAGGAAGTCAACAACTCAACACATCTTTACCATGCACATGTTTTATTTACGTTTTCTCGTTTGCTTTCACGTGTTTTATGCTCTTCGCTCTGTCTACCTTTTTCATACGAATTTTTTTGAGAAGTATTAGATTATTTTTTATTTTTACTTGATAATCGTATTTAACTTGAGTTAGTTATAAAAATGCCGAGTAAAGCTGCTCGTAAGTCTACTGATTATCGTAAGAAGAAACGTCGTTTTCACGGTAATCAACATATTGAATGCCAAACTTTGGATCTAGATGTGTCATGTTTATCATCGTCATCAGCTAAAAAAACTACGTTTAGAATACCCTGTGGTTGAAAATAAAACTATTTCTAAGGCGAATAATGGACATAGGATAATCAATATTGATACTTTGATATCTGAACTATCAAATTACTTGGTATGTACTCACTGTAAATCCAAAGCAGTACTGAAAGAACGAATTGATTTTGGATTAGTTTGTGAATTTTATGTTGAATGCAATTCCTGCAGTACTTTATCAACTTTTAAAAGTTCACCTCTTCTAAAATCAAGTACCCATGATTATGAAGTGAATGCAAGGATGATTTATGCCATGCGCAGAGTGGGTTTAGGTTTGTATGGCATCAAAATTTTTTGTACGGCAATGGATATGCCACAACCTGTATCTTATGGTAGGATTTTGAAGAACTTCAAAGTCTGCCAGTTCAGAAGTAGCTGTTAATTCGATGAAGAAGGCAGCAAATGAAGAAATTTTAGCATCTCAAAACAATGCAATATGCGTCAGTGGAGGTGGGACATGGAAAACTCGTGGGCATACGTCTCGCATAGGTGTGTGTAGTGTTATCGGGGATGTGACTGGTAAAGTTATTGATGTTGAGGTGTTATCTTCATACTGTAAAGGTTGTGAAAAGTGGAACAGCATATGAGGCGTGGAAGTTACACCATGAACAACATTGTGTAAAAAACCATTCTGGCTCTTCAGGAAAAATGGAAGTGGATGGAATGAAGAAAATTTTTGAAAAATCGATATCAGCAAGAAATGCAAAATATGTTAAATATATTGGAGATGGCGATACAAAGACATTTCCAGAGCTTCAAAAAGTTGCTCCTTATCCATTAGAAAAAGTTGAATGTGTAGGCCACGTACAAAAACGTATGGGACTAGGCTCCGCAACTTGAGCACTTGAACCGTGGCAAGAAGTTGCCGTGGAAAAGTCTCAGTGGAAAAAACCGTCTGACAGATAAACTAATTGACAAATTTACGACTTTTTATGGATATGCTATTCGAGGAAATAGCATTTCTGTTCAAGATATGCGCAAGGCTATATGGGCCATTTATTGCCATTATAAGTCAACAGACAACGAACCTATGCATTTCTTCTGCCTGACTGATACTACTACATGGTGTGGTTACCAGAAGGCTGTGTTGGCAGGAAGTATTTCTTCGTACAAGCACAAAAAATCTGTGCCTATCCCTGTGATGGAGGAAATAAAACCCATCTTCACAGAATTATCTGCTCCTAAACTATTAAAGAAGTGCTTGGGTGGAAAGACTCAAAATTGTAACGAGTATTTCTATCCCACAGTTTGGAAATACTGCCCCAAAACATCTGGTTCCTCCAAAACAGTAGCTGATATAGCTACAAATGAAGCAGTAGTTATTTTTAATGAAGGGCTGACAGGTCGTCTAAACATTTTGAAAGAATTTGGTTGTGAAATAGGGCAGTTTTCAGTCACTTCTGCTTTGCAGGCAGACACACTGCGAATCCAAAAAGCAGAGATTAAGTGTAAATTATCAACATTACAGGCTCGTAGGGCTATTCGAAGGAAAAAAGAGGCAGTACATGAGCAATTAAAAATATCAGAAGGTAAAACATATGAAGCGGGTGCATTTTAAATGTTAAAAATACTTGCTACATTCTTGAAAATCAAAAATAAATGTTTGAACTTTATTTTCTCAGTTTCTGATTTTTACACTTTCCCACCGGATATTAAAAAAAGTTATGAATGAAAAGTTATGAAATTTTACATATATATTGTACATATGGATCTTCATTCTCTGAACCTCAGTTTTCATAATCAGACCAAAAGATTTTATTTTATAGCATGATAAATCATAAAAATTTTAATAATTTTAAAATCGTATAAATATTGTAACTTTTGATAATTTTAAAATTTGAGGTTTACAGAATAAAGGTAATATTTAGCATTAATTTGATATGAGAATATAGGTTCTACTGTATATTTTTAAAAAGTTATCCTGCGGGAAACAGGAGGTAAGTCAATTTATTTTTTTCTAATTATCTGTATATATTTTGTGTTATTTAATGAAATTTATTTATTTAATTACAAAATCAGGTTTAAATTTTCAAAACCAAGTATTGTGTTTCACAAGTTGCAAAAGTTTCCTGTTGATGATGAATCGAAAGAAGCATGTCAAAATGCACTATTTTTGGCTTCCAAAGCACTTCATCATCAAAGCACACATTCTCCCCTTAACATATGAAGCAGCTCATAGTTGAAAGGGAAAATTTACCTGCTTTTCCTTGGTTTAGAGAGTAAAACAGAGTGACTATTTGAGACATCTACTTCGTCAAACTCATAATTCTCTGAAAACATAAAATATGTCTTTTCCCACTTTATTTCGTAAATATAGTATATTCAGATTTCCATTTGCCTTTTTTATGTCCATTGGTCCATAATGTATCCAAGATAGATCACTTCCCGTTCAGCATTGGTTTGTAACTTGACAATTACATAGCAGTTGTTATAATCTGAAACATACTTTAGTTGAGCACCACCGACACAAACAACCGTACAACCGATAGCAACATGCGTACTGCAGCCTTTGGACCAAGGCATTACTAAAATATTCAAAGTTGCACATCAATAATTGTTTTTACGATATGTTATATCTCAAGCTTCCGGTGCAATCCAGAGGATAACCAAAGTTGTTGCCTCAATATCCAAAGTTGTGTTCAGTACTGCTTTAAAAAAGCAGGCTTTGAAATTCGAGGTGAAATTATCAAAAAAGATAACATGGACAAAAATGAGCTCTAAGAACGTACTAAACTCACTGGCTGCGATATGCCACGGCAAGAATATTTAGCGATCGATGAAAATTTATGCACTGATGACACTAATCAGGAAATCATTGCTTTTAGCTCTAGAGTTGAAGATAATACAGCATTGATAGAAAGCTGCCTAGAGGATCCAGAAAGTAGCAATGCAGAAGAAACAAAAGAAAAATCGGAGATAAAAAAAATAATAATAATAATGCTTCAGCATTTCGCACACAATTGCAGAAGTTTATGTTGAATGTTGGCAACAGTGAAGGACTCAATATGATCAGTGAGTTGGTTAAACATGTGGAGAAAAAGGCTTAGAAATTACGTGCTACAAAACAAACCCATGTAACGACTTACTTTAAATAAATTTTGGTAAGCTGGAAAGTTTATATTACAAAATTTAGTGTAATTTAAATTTTTAATGAAAACAAATTTAATATTCAATTATTTCACAAAAAAATTTTTCAAAATTCATAAATTGAAGCTTAAATATTAATATGGTATTTGTTATTAAAGTTAACTAATTTAATAAGCTATATGTAAGTACTTACTAGTGTACCTCCGAAAAAGGAACACCTACATTTAAGGGACAAAATATCAAGTCCCATTAGTGTTCCTTACTGATACGTTCTACTGTATTAATAAAAGAAACAGAATAAACAAAAAGAAGGCAAGTTAGGATAGGAAGGCCTGTGTGCTTTTGTGAAAACTACTGTTCCCCCCCATGAAATTAAGTTTCATATTACAGGTTTTGAAATTCTAAGGGTCAGGCTATTTGTAAAAAATAAAAATATGATATATTAAACTGTTACAGGACCGCACGGAATTTCTCGTGATATTTCGCTAGATACTCTTAATAGTAGTATTAATAAGAATACCTTACTTATTGGGGACTTCAAAGCCAGGAGTCAACACTTCGGAGATACATACTCTACGCCAAGTGGAAATAAATTGGGGAACTACATAATCAACTCCAACTTAACCAGTATAAATGACGGATTACTAACCAGAATTAACAGAGGTATTGAGGATGGCGTACTTGACTTATGTTTAATACGAGTAGATAGGTCAGAAACCAGCAATCTTAGCTGGTGCAGGATGTACGATTCAGGTAACAGTGATCATTTTCTATACTAATTAAAAAATTAGTTGTAGACAAATGTAATTTATAAAATGAAGGCACACACGAACTGGGAGAAGATAAGAGTCCTTAATAAAAACCTTAAACCTAGGTCTGAAAAGAAAAAAATTTCCAATATTGAGGATTTTAATGAAACAGTCAAAGAAGCAGTTAAATCAGAGTTCCAAGTAGTTATCTCTAAAGACAAAGGATACAACATATGGTGGAATCATAAATGTGCTAAATTGAAGTTCAAACTAAGACGAAAGATAAAAAAATCAAAAAGGGAAAGCTGGGAAAAAAGAATATTCCACATTAATAGTCCAAAAGATTTATATAATACTTTAAACATTACAAAAAGAAATCAGGAGGCAGCTAGTATGTCTAGCAATTTTGAGCATGAAGGGGAAAAGGTGCATAACAGCAAAGCGCAAGCAAATATAATTGTTAAGTTTTTCTCGTTGAAAAATAACAATGGATAGCACACAAATTCAGATTAGAGAATAAGCTCAACAGATGAGCAATAACATTTCGCATGAAATAAGAGGAAAAAAAATAAGAACGCTGAGAAAAGCTAAAAACATGGCTTCCGGAACGGATGAAGTACACAATAAGACGCTAAAGAGTACTCGGAAGACAGGAATCAAACAATTAGAGAAGAGAAAATATGTAATTTAAACCTTAAAGAAAGCTACATACTCTTTATCAGAAAAAAAATGAAAAAAAGAGGACGATTATCTTGTTTCTTGACAATTGTATAGCACACCCACACTATTTAAAACTGAATTACGTGAATTTGGTATTCTTGCCACCAAAAACAAAATCCGTACTGCAGCCGTTGGACCAAGGCGTTACTCAAAACTTAATAGTTGGATACCGAAAATTATTTACGGCATGTTATTTCTCAAGATTCCGGTGAAAACAGCGCTCAGCTGGCAAAATCTGTACATTATTTGAATACAATCCAGTGGATAAAAAAACCGGTGTCTGAATATCCAAAAGTTGTGTTCAGAACTGCTTTAAACAAGCACGCTTTGAAATCCAAGGTGAAATGATCCATAAAAATAACACGGACGAAAATGAACTCTCAGAAATTAATGAATTCGCTGACTGCGGATGTTCCAATGCAAGAATATTTAGCGATCGATGAAAACTTAATGCACTGGTAACACAAATCAGGATAATACTGCTTTTATCTCTGCCGTAAAAAATAATACAGCATCGACATAAAGCTACTCAGAGGATTCAGGAAGAAGGAGAACCAGAAAAAAAATTTGGATATCAAAGAAATTATAATGATGCTTTAGCCGAAGTTCACCGAAGTTCATGCTGAATATTAGTGATACTGAACGACTCAAGACAATCAGTGGGTTGAATATACATGTGGAGAAAAAGGCTAATAAGTTACGTGCTACAAAAGAAACCCATTAAACTAGTCATTTTGAATAAATTTCGGTAACCTGCAAAAGTTTACTCGGCGTTAAATCGCGTACATCACATAAGTGTCAAAGTCAACTGCGCGTGCTCGGTAGCTAAACCTTTCCCCCGCTTTAGTTCAGGATTGGTAATTACTATTGTAATATAGCATAAGCAAACGCCACTCGGATTTATAAAAATAACTCAATATTTATTAGAAAAAACTTCACCTGCACCCCCTGGCTCTCCAGGTTATTCAATTTCATCCATTTTTGACTGCAAATAACATAAAACAAGGAACAGAAACAATAACAAGGACATGGAACAACTTTCAACTTTTTCACTTTCGTTTCATACACATACAATAGCGAGCGAAACCAGGTGTTTCGCTCGCTGTTCCATACTAGAAACTTAAATCAAACATTATTAAAGATTGTTTTCAACATCTTGCATTGAAACATTACCTGATAATGAAGAAATTAAATATTATTTTAAAATTTTAAACTTTAAAGTTAATAATAATGCTTAGTAATAACAAGTGTGGTGTTTAGTTCGAGGAGTGGTGAAACTGAAATTGCCGAAGAGCGCGCAGTTTTTGGAGTTCGTGTGGCGCAATCAATTCAAAAGCGGTATTTTCATGCACGCGTACTAACGTTGCTGATCCTGCATTGGATGATTTGTGGTGAAGTTTCACCAATCTGCAACATCTCGAATAACCATGGATAAGAGAGTTTGAAGTAACAATTTTCTTTTCTAGTAGCAGTAGCGTATGGACAGCTGTTAGAGCAGCTTACTTTTAAATCTCTCAACTTACTTCTAAAGTGTGTAGCTAACTTCTAAAAGTTAAAGATCATCCGGCCCTCGGATCCTGAGGCGCAGGTTCCCGAGGAGCAAACTGAAGCTGTTGTTCCTGAGGCAGGAGTTCCCGATGAGCAAACTGAAGCTGTTATTCCAGATCATGGCTATAGATCCGGAGACAGAGGTGCGCGAGGAGCCACCTAAAGCTGTTGTTCAGCAAAATGTTACGATCAGAAGATCAGAGCATCTCGCTAACAAGAGAAAAACTGCGGACAATGACGCTCAGGAGACTGAGGAGAGAAAAAGAGAGCTAAAACCTCTTCTAGAATAGTGGCCGCTGATCCCCCTACGTCACAGGAAGCTAGTCCTTCTCAGTTCTAGGGGTCTGATCTTGCTGCGTCACAGATAGCAGGACCATCATCAGGTCGGCGTAATAATGACAGCTCAGACCAAAGACGATCTGCCATCAAGATCGATTGGCTTTGTCCGCAAAGTGCGCAACTGGGGAAAAGCTAGCTACCCCGCCACTAGAAAGGAAAGGGAAGTGGAGGAGCGAAAAAAAGAACAACAGAGACTGGAAAGGGAGCAAAAACAGAAAGAAAAGTAACCGTAATGTTTCCTGTTTCAAGTGTTATAATATTGAGTCTCTTAATTGAAATTGACTTCAAGACTTGCCAGATATATGCTTTTTACAGACTCCTATTTAGCGAATTGAGAAACACTTCACTCAGTTATTAAATTGAGATTGTTTTA
Source organism: Octonoba sinensis (assembly GCA_038502835.1). Classification (NCBI taxonomy): domain Eukaryota; kingdom Metazoa; phylum Arthropoda; class Arachnida; order Araneae; family Uloboridae; genus Octonoba; species Octonoba sinensis. Next base: position 80,357,876 of record CM076605.1, on the reverse strand, counting down.
GGTTTATTGTCGCAGTTGTTGCCCGCCTATAGGTACTAGATTCTTATTATTTCTTTAGAAAGTTTCATTTTATTTCAAAACAACACCTAGGCAAAATTGGCCGGAAAAAGAGTTAAATACATATAGTGGTGGAATGCACATTTGCGATGAGAGCAACAATCATTTAAAAACAAAATGCATAAAATTGACACTTTTAGTAACAAAAACCGATTAGTTATGTACCCAACCTTGATTAATATTTAGTGCAGTTTTAAAAGATTTTAAATGAATATATATATTTAGATTTTATTAAAAAAGACGATTTTTTTAATGAAAAGTTTTAATTATCTGAAACTTCAAAACTCATTAGAGTTTATGAAATGTTGTTGCAGAAAGGTCAGGTTAGATACCTCTGGGGGTGTTGACAAAGATCGACATAGGATTTACTTTTTTTGTAAACCGAATCATAAAATCGAGGGGGGGGGGGGTGGAAACCAAGCAGAAATTGTATTTTTCTTTCAGAAAATTTCCTGTATTCCCGTAATAAATTACACAGCAAAGCAAACTTTGAGTGACACAGTGAAACGTTCTACGGAATTTAACCATACAAATTTTGTTCTGTACATCACAAAACTAATGAAACAAAAAAGAATGTGGGTTAACTGTTATCGAGAAGGGCTGCCAGTACGGGGAAACAATACAAACAATTATGTGGAAGTAGCTTTTTGTCAACGGAAGGACTGCGTGTTAAAAAAGAGTAATGGACTTTTTAAACATCATTCAGCTTGTGGATTACATTATCACTCAATATGAAATGTATTGCAAGAGAAGATTCATCGACTTCTGCAATGGGAGATATTAAAATATTCTCTTTAAAAACAATACTGACAACGTTACACATAACATTACTGAAAATTTTGCTATACTTTTCAAGGAGATTCGAAGATTTTCTGTTAAATGCAAAAAAACGAAAATTTTGATGTTGATCTTTAGCAATGAATGTGTTTATGCTCCTCTGGAATAGAGGAGCATTATTACCCCTGCTCCAGTGCTTGTGAAGGGGGAGAAACTGGCCTCGGAACCTTTTGGCCACTCTTTCAACACGCAATACTTGGAAGAGACCATTAACGTGCAGCACCAATTCTCCTACCTGGGGGCATCGACATCCTACTGGAACCCAGGTTATGAAATGCGTTCCACCCTTTCTGTCCACAACTGTATGTGCAGCAAATTACAGCCGAGTATTTTAAAAAAGATACATGAAGAACAGGCTGCCCATATAATGAATATACAACAAAGTAAAATCTGAGTAACATACTCAAACGTTCTTTGGAACTTATCCATAGAAATTTTGTTCTGTACATAACCCACATCCTTCTTTGTTTCATTAGTTTTATTAACAGTTGCGGAAAATAATTTTTGCTCTGCTGAAGGACTGTGCTAAAAAGAGTAATGGGCTTTTTAAATTATTCAGTACTACTCCAGGCGAGTACTTTTAAGAATACAGTGTGTTTTCTCAAATTGTTCCATCTACGTGATGATTTTTCATTTCTTTCAAAGTGTGATGAAGATCACCACATAGTCGAATCACCCCTTAAAATGTTACCAATTGGAATGGTATCGCAGTTCCCGACTGATTATATGCATTCTGTACGTTTAGGTGTCACTAAAAAGTCGTTCCTTGCTTGGTTGGAGGGGCCTCTAAAGACTCGTTTCAGTTCCAATACAGTGACAAAAGTATCTTCTCTATTAATTAATGTATGTTTACATGCTGTGTATACCAAAGAGCCTTTTAGAAGTTAAATACTGGAAAGCCACTGAGTTTAGAACTTTTTGTTATATTCTCAAACAGTTTTTTTTTTAAATATATCCCTAAACAAATCTGTGACAATTGTATGGTGCTTAGCTGTTCGATTAGAATTCTCATAAATGAAAATAAAACCTAATAAACAAAAATCAAAAGTGTCTATATGATACTGCTAGTAAAGTTTTGGCACATTTTGTAAAACATTGTTGCGATGTGTATAGAAAACCATTTTGCACTTACAATGTCCATTATTTGTATCACCTGATTGAGGATGCTAAAAGATTTGGATCATTAGATGAATTCAGTGCTTGGAAATATGAAAAATTTTTAGGCAAACTGAAAAGACTATTAAAGTCATCAAAAAATCCTTTGCAGCAAATTCATCGACGAATTTCAAAAAATAAACATGAAACTTTAGCAAATAAAAATGTAGCAACTTGCAAATTGAAACATTACCTGATAATGAATAAATTTGTAATTTGAAATTTAAAAATATGCAATTTAAGTTGAGAAAATTTTCAGATTCTCACTGTATGCTTAGTAATAACATGATCGTTAAGATTTGCTATTTTTACAAAACGTCAGTTAGTATAACGTTTAACGAATTTTGAATAATACCGTATGCAGTACTACAAATTATTCCCCTTTTGAATTATTAATGGAACAAAAATGAAGAACAAAGTTGACGAAAGAATACATCAATTTTTATAGGATGAATATACAGAAAATCTTATACACGAACGTGGCCCAATGGCGAAATGAAGCAAACCTTAACATACAGAAATTTCAACAAATGAATAAAGCTCAGTACGACAACAAGTGCAAGCAACCGTGCATATATAAAAAAGGCGATCTTGTCGCAATAAAAAGAACACAATTTGGTACGAGACTTAAATTACGACCTACATATTATGGACCTTATCGAATCAAGTCTGCTAAACCTAATGATAAGTATGAAGTTGAAAAAGTGGGTCAAAATGAGGGTCCGCATTTAACATTGTCAGCGGTTGACTGCATGTAACGCTGGTCAACAGATGACATGCAACTACTCAACTGAATTAAGGTAAATGACAGGGTAGTGGACATTTAGATCTTTTATGTTTCATTCGCTTATTTTAGGAGCTTAAACTTGAATGAAATTATCAGAACCTATAACGAACTATTCCTTGTGCTGGTTAATAGAACTAAAGTTGGCATGGAGCATATATGCAGGTACATGGATCATAGTATTTAATAGCTGCCTCCACAACGGTCACATTTCGGATTTGCTGCGCGTTATTAAACCCGATCAATAAGAAGGTTAGTGAAAGTTTTAACATTTTTTTAGAATTAGCATGCGTTGTTATCCATTGTTAAATGTTTATAGTAACTGGAAATGAATGTTAATTATACATTTCTACGGTTTCTTATGATTTTCTCGGTTGTTTGGTAACGAGGCTGACTGACCATTACTAAAACAAAAAATTGTTAAAAGTCAGTAGTGCACATGCGATGTCCACTACTAGTGCTGAGAAGGTTTCAATATTTTATTATAAGTCTATGGAGCGATTAGCAGAGCTTCCTTGAGTGACCTATTTCCCTTAAATCTTTCTATGACGACTGCGACTAGTAGTGGACACCTGCTGTCCACTTCTGACACTTTGCGTATCCACTACTGAACCTACACTGTAAAAAGTGTGGAGTAATGTTACTCCAAATTTATTGCAGAAAAACCTTAAAAGTCGTGCAATCTTCGAGAGAAGTACTTGGGTCCCTTCTGGACACAGCAGTGATGAGGTTAGTCTAGGATTGAGTGAGAAAATGGAGGAATAAGATATCCAGACATGTGACTCACTGAGGAAAAAAAAATACTGAAATATCACGGCATCGCGAGATACCATGACAGAACGTTGTAACCTTAATAAAACCCTTACATTATAAGCATAGATTACTATGCTTACGAAATCTGAAAGTGAAAACCAAAGGCCTTGCTGGAAAATGAAAGCTTACCGACACATTTATCGACCGGTTGCAAAACTATTACGGGATAGCAATTCGGGCAAATGTGAAGAACTTATCAAGTATGCAATAATGCTATTGCTGCACTATTTCACTGAGCTTAAAATGCTAAAAAAACTATGCACGGTCAGTACCCTCTCGGTAAGAATAGCTGGAGTTTCTACCAAAGAGGGCCGAAAAAACTCCAATTCAGGAAAAATACAATGGTTTACCACAACATGTGCTGAACATTATCAAGCCAGTTTATCTTGAACTGTGTTCCAGAGAGCTTCTAGAAAAATGCTTGCATGGCAAACCGAAAATGCTAATGAAAGCTTCAACGGAATAATTTGGCAGCGAGTACCGAAGGAGGTTTCTGTTTTCCTAAAAACTTAAATTAAGAGCTTATGATGCTGCTATTCAATATAATGATGGTTACCAGGGGTGCTTAAAAGTCCTAAACAAATTAAATGTTAAGAACATTGGATTTTTTACATGTAGAGGTTATCGAATGCTCGACAGGACTTGAATTGATGATTCAGAACGCCATGGCTCCCCAATTGTAAAGAAAAAAAGAAGAAGAAAGATTTTAAGAGCAACGAACAAAAATAAACAAATTTCTACAGTGTACAAGTCAGGAGCATATTAAAGTTTATTTTTTGTTGCAAAAGTATGAAACTCGGTTAAATTTTGTTTTTGACATTTTCTCGAAATCAAATTTATAACGTTTTATGTTTACGCAAAACACTATAACTATAAAAATTATTGAGGAAATTTCAATTTTTTTACATGATTTACAAAGTATGATAAAGGGAATGCACTACACTCATAGCTGTAGATGAGTTAGTTTTTCATAATTATTGATGATAAAATTTGAGATTTGCGACAGTTCGTTGAAATTTTCTCTTTGCCAGTGATTATATGCACATATTTTTGAAATTTTTATGTTAGAAAGATGAGAGTAGTTCAATCCCTGGATGAGAGTTTGATATTGATGATAAAATTTACAAAACAAGTTCTAGTGTTTTGTGGAAGTGCTTATTTTTGCTGTTTTTCATTTATTTTTCTACCAAAATATTAAAAAAAAACCAAATGCACGTTTTGTTTGCGTTAATTTAGGTTTTTAAGTACAATTTAATATATAATGCAAAAAAAAAAAAAGTTATTTTTTAAAAAATTAAAAAAATAAAAACATCCGAAGGTATTTGGATACTTTAAATTTAATTTGAACTACGCGGAAGAGAAGACACAATTGACGATGTCCGGACTCCGGATGATCAGTCATCTTAACATCCATCTGTTATAACATACAAAACAATCGTCTGCCGCCGGAAAGATTTGGACAAATTGTTTCGTAGAACTTTGTTTACGCTTCAACTTTAAATTTATTATTGATAAATAATTCTGGGGTTTAGGTGGATCCGAGTATAAGGTACAGTTTGTATTAAACTCTTTGTAAAAGCCGAATAGCAACAGAAAAGAAAATGTTTTATGTTAAGACAATTGTGAAATCTACGCTAGTACGTCTGTATTGCTATTAATGTAGGATTTTTCCATAAAATTTTATTATGGACAATAGAGACATATTTGGAGTTGTGTCTGTATTGATTTTAATGTTACAATTTTTTTAAGACCTTTTAAGGGTTAATACACTATTCCCCAAATGGTTGTTTCAGAAAAATTGTTTATATTCGAAAGAGACCCAACTCAAAGTCTCCTAAATTTGATTAAAATTTCTAGGAACCCTATAAGGCTAGCACAAAAACTGCATGAAATAAACAAAACAGAATAGTATTAACCATTTTTAGGGGGAATTGCAATAATTAGGAATTGTTGTGAATGAAACAACAATAAATTACATATCGCAACAATTTAAAAACTGGTCTCCTGAAAAAGTTGCTTTTTTGAGTCGTGTCACTATTCTTTTCAAGCAACAATATGTTGCCTTACTAAAAGTAAGTAAAATATTACCTACCTTAATAAACATATATTTATCTATATTCTATATATAGTAACCCCTCGTTATATTGCTCATTCGGATATATCGCGCTTTTTCTATGTATCCCAAAATTTTACGTTTGAGCTCTGACGACATCGGTTATATCGCGCTTTTTCGCTCTGCCCCGACAAACGCGATGCAACGAGTTGCAACTGTACTATTATTCGAAAACGAGCTCCTGCCATGAAACTACCTTCAGATATGTTTTTGCATAGTTATTTAGTAGTGATCCCTACTTCCCAGTTTGTGTATCATTATGCTGCCAATATTTCTTATAGAAATTACTAAGAATTTAACAGAAAAGTTTTGTTTTTCCCAATTATGTCTAGCTATTTCGTTAGTAAAATAAAACTTTCATTTTCTAGCTGCAGTTCGATGAACCAGTGCGTGGAAGCATGCTAAGTAAGTTAATGTTGACCAAATCATTACGAATTGGCTGCACCATGCAAAGACCCGAAAAAAAAAAGTGAATTTTAAAAATTTTGAGTTTTCCTAATTTTTGTACACATTTTTTCTTCCTTATTGCAAATAAAAATGGTTTCTTTTTTATTTGGTTTTTATAATGAAAACAATGTATTTATATGCGGAGTCTATAACTGAAGAAAACATTTTGAAATAACTTAGGCGTTACGAAATCATTAAACTACTGAAATGCTAAATATATAGGGGTAATTATACGGATTATCAAGCACAATCTTCCAAAATAATACACTTAAAAGTAATGAGCTGTTATTCCAATAAAAGCCTTATTTTTATTATAGAATTAAAAGGTTTGGTAAATGTCAATAACTGGAAATTTATTATGTATTTACTTATTTTAAATATAACTTGTAACCAGATTAAGACAGCCTGCATTTTGATGTAATAAAACAATACTATAAATAATTTACCTTGCAACGTAAACCAAAAATATACTTCTCCATTAATCGTCCGATCGATCTCCATTTTATGCCAAATAGAAGTATTATGAATGGTGTAACAAAAGATGTTGGAAATACGCTCAAGGTACAGCCGATGGAGTTAAGAATATATATAGAGTTGACTCAAGGAAGTAATCTTGAAGTCGTCACTGTAACCGAGTCGCCATGTTGGATTATGCAAAAGAAGGCTGTAGTTGCTATCTTGCACGGAAGTTCATTCATTCAGCTTAAATACGATTTTCTCTTAATTGCAGAATAATATCCTTGTAGATGAATCGGCCATTCATATATTGCAAACTGTATTAAGTGTTAAAGAGTTTCTGACTAGACAGCTTGCTGGTGTATCACACCAAACGTATTCGCCTAAATCTAAAATATATTCGCCTGAGCTCTGAGCTTTTGCCTTGACGCGGCAGTTTGTACGCAAAACATTCAAACTAGCCATACTACACCAAAGAACACCTGCGTGGTTGTATACACGGATTGATGGAGATCCTGGATTCACCCATGAATGTTGTCATGTAGAAAAATAAAAAATAAAGAGCACTAGCTATAAATTATATCTTAGCCTAGTGATAGATGAGATGACCATACATCAGCATGTTGAGTTGGATGGAGAGAATTTCCATGGCTATGTCATTCTGGGTCAAAATGAGAACACCGATTCTCTTACTTTAGCTAAGGAAGCATTTGTTGTATTACTGGTGTGTATAAATGACCATTGGAAATTGCCTTTAGGGTATTTTTTAACTGCTGGCATAAATGCTAGTCAGAAGAAAACTTTATTAACTTCCTCTTTAACTTAACTGAATGAAATTGGAGCTCATGTAGTTTCCTTAACTTTCGATGGGCTTGCAACAAATCTCACTATGATTAAAAAATTTGGGTGTTCTTTAGCCCATGAAAATCTAGTTACTTAATTTCAAAATCCTGCCAAATCTTCCAATTTTATTTCAGTTTTTTTAGATCCCACATGCTGAAATTAGTCCGCAATACTTTTGCAGACAAAGGAAACATTGCGTTTGAAAATTCTTCGATAGAGTTTCGTTTTATCAAAGCATTACATAAACTTCAAGAAGATGAAGGTTTACATTTAGCAAATAAACTAAGAGCTGCTCATGTACACTATACAAAGCAAAAAATGAAGGTGAAAGTTGCCTCTCAGTTTCTTAGTAAGAGTGTTGCCGATTCAATCGAGTAATGTAAAATAAAACTAAAACTTCCACAATTCGAAGGGAGCGAAACAACACTGGAATTTCTTCGCATCATTAACGACTTGTTTTATGTATTAAACAGACGTTCTTTTAAACGGTGTGGTTTTAAAAAGGCTATAAATAAAGATAACTTTGATGAAATAGAAAGTTTCTTAAGAATGGCTGACTCTTACTTGTCTTTCTTCAAAGTAAGTAAAGATGATATGATATAATTGTAAAATATATATACTTCAAATGTAACACAGCCTCGTAACTGCAACTGTCTCAGGTTGTTGACATCGCTCGAACCATGCTTGGCGTGGTCTTTCAAGATGCTTCAAGAAATTGATGCCTTTGTTAAAGATGTGTAATAAATTAAATGCTGTGAAAGTATAAATATTAGGGGAGACTTTAAGAAGTGACTAGAAGAAACGCTACAGATGATGGAAAAACAGTGGGCTCAAATCATAAAACCGTTTGCTAGGTTTTAAGATTTGTATTAAGAGCTTGATGAACTTAATACAACATTTAGCCTTGCCTATTAATGCCCCATTACTTTTCCCCTCTTTATAAATAAAACCAAGAACACTTGGAATGGTTTTTTTAGCAGAAAGATTTCATGGGGGGGGGGGGGGATAATAATCCGACAGCACGCCTGTTTCGAGCAGCCCACAAAAAACTCCTTGTTCAATCGGGAAAAAAATTCGTCCTTAAACGAGATTAATATTTTAAGTGCGCCCAACTTTTTCATTCTGCTGAAAATATTTCTAATTTAAGTGCTACTTCATCTAACGAAACAGCACTTACAGAAACGTGTGAACGGGTTCAAAGTTTAAACTAAAAGTGCATATTTAATGATTTAAATGAGCACCATAAGCACAGTGACCCTCTTAACAGCCATATCCATATTGTAAAAGCAATTATTGGTCAATGTCTTAGTATAAGAAGGAAGCACTATTATAAAAATTTGTTACAAAACACTCTTCTTGACGACAACAGCTAACTAAAACTATTAATGTATATCTTGTGTGTGTTTTGTCTTAAAATTGACACTAGACGGCTGCAGGAACATGTGCGCCACATTTCACCGGCTACGGAGTTTGGTCCCGAATTTTGATGGAATGGTTTCACTTCCCCTGTCAATCAAACTCACGGGAGATTTCCCCACTTTCAAGACGGAGTAGTGAAGGGATTTTTTTCACCCCACACGAGATGGCTTTCGGACTCCGATCATTTGTTTCCTTCTCATTCGCGCATTCGCATCTTTAATAGTTTAACGGCGTTTAATTTCATCGAATCAAGGCGGGGAGGGAAATTATTGATACATATTGAGTGTGTATTTGGGGTATACTCCAGAAGTGGAGAAAAATCGCACTGGAAATGCACAAACATTTATTACAAGGCCAGGGTCACATTAATAAGAAACATCAACATTGAAAATATGCTCGGGCAGCAATCATGAGCCGGACATCAGGAAAAAGTCGAGAATTACATTCTACAATTCTACAACAGCCTGAAAAACAGATGCAAAGATGATCCGTACAATTTATAGGTAAATCAAATATTTTCTATGTATATTTCCTTTTCAAGAAATTAAGTATCAAACTAGATACATGAATCACTAGCTGCAGTTCAACAAGATGCTTATATAATACTGTCTAATTATATTTTTTAAAAAGTACGAAAACACCTTAAGAGTAGTTTTTTTTTTGTCAAGCTCAACAAATGAGAAGAAAACATAGGTTTCAAATTCAACCTATTTATTAGAATTATACTTATTTAAAGTGTCACAATTGCAACTTCTGAATTAATTTAATTTTATAAAAGCTTGTCCTCAATGTTTCAGGGGATTATTATCAAACTTGCAATTCAAAATTGGAAACATTGTATGCTTTAAACATGATGCTAAGCACAAAAAGAAATTCACTGGTCCATTTATTGTTAAAAGGTTGAAAAGCAAAGTCACGGTGTACATACAGAAACTAGAAGATCCTATGTGTAGAGAAATGCCGATACACATCGACAGGTTACATCTCTCACCTCCACGCTTCCCTCATCTGAATTCCACTAAAGATTCACCCCGTAAAGATTGTTCACCACCTATGCACAGTTATAATCTTTGAAAAAGGAATTAAGCTTTAACGCCTCTAATTATTTTTTACTCCTATTTTCATGCTGTCTTGGTCTACAGTCTCCACACATTCCACGTCACTGGCGCCTTGACTGGGCGAGCTTCTCATCCGCAAACGATGCTGGTCACCGTCGTAGTCAAATGATGCTCGGTGTAGTGACCGTAACTCAACATGTCAAGATCTGGAGAAATCTTATGAAAGAGGTACCCTTTTTTATTTTTCACATGGCAGACAACTCTTAAATTGTATTAACTCATTTGTAGCATTTTTTTCATCAGAATTATTGTTTTACTGTTTATATAAAAAAAAGTTAGCTATACATATATTACATTGTCTGTTTATCAACAAAAATAAAGTCACTTACACACATATCACTTTGTTTGTTTGTCAACAAAAACAGTGTTTATTCTTAGTTTATCTGTATTCTCAAATAGCATAATCCTGTTAACAAGTTCTTCTCCAGACATAATGTATTTTATGTGTGCTAAAATCAGTTATTATTATATTTTGGCATGTTATCATGCTTCCGCCTTAATATATGTATTGCAACATTGTTCTCATATATCTAGTAATTGCCAGTTGTCTGTCAGTGTGAAACCCACCTACAATTTCTATTACAAATGATTGTAAATACCCGTATTCACATGTAACTCCATCTCAACACATGAACTTTTTTTTTCAATATAGACTATGAACATCCCTTCACCACAGAATTATCATGGTGTTAGTCACCGCATGATGACAACTTTCATATTTTTATTATTTGATGTTTTGAATCATTTTAATTATGCAGCTAAATTTTTGATTTTTTAGTGACAGCCATATACTATACACATATATACTACGTAAACATGGTTAGGGTCACAAAGGCATTTTAATTATATGGGGAATGAGATAGTAATGCAAGTCGATGAGGTTTTTTTTAACTCGGTTGATTGTAATTTCTGTGATTGTAGTAATGTGTTTTTTTTTTTTCATGTTTGAATAGTAATGTGTTCATCTCGCATATTATACTTTGTTGCAGAAAAAAATCTAATTACATGTCAAGATTCAGTGACATACAATGTTTAGATATATTTCCTTTTTTTTTTTTTGACACACCAATTTATACTACTTTGTTTTTTCATGTCCCACTTTCTGTGACAAGTCACGTTTGACTGTCACAGTCAACGTGAACTGAAAATCAAAGGTGTTGAGTGGTCATAGCAAAGCAGCCGTTGGTATTGTTATGCATTACATACCCACTGATGACATGTCTCCGGAAAATGTTTTTTGTGTATCTTTACTATCATGAAGAAAAAATTTAATACATGTCGATTCAGAAGCTTTTGATAATTTGAAGCTAGAAGATGAATGCTATTTATTTTTCGATCAGCATGTGCTTACTGTCACTTACTTATTTTTTTTTCCCCTTAAAGGAAAACAAATCGTATGCACCACCTGGAAATGTGGAGGAGATTCCGATGGCCGACCACAGGAGAGTCAACCTCGACGCCGAAACCTACGGGTAAAACTCGGTTTTCGAAAACAGGCAGAAAACCGAACGCCTCGGTCAAAGCTGCTGAGGCATTGACTGTGGGAGCGAAAGCTCGTAAAGCTGCAGTAGAAGCGGAAAGGGAGCAGCTAATGAGACTCCGCGAGCTTGAGCATGAGGCTCGAATGCGTTGCATTGAACAAGACAATGTTTACAAAAAAGCTGAGCATGAACTCAAAATGAAAGTTCTGCAAGCCAAATTGGACTATCATTCTTCCAAGACATATTTTTGATGGCTCAGAACACAAACTATTGTCGACGCTGCGTCTGGTTTACAGTTTTGCTATATCCCCCCCCCCCCCCCCCATGATATATTTGAACGTGACAAATTTTTGTATGAGAAATGAGAAAAAAATTAATTTGCTTACAAGTATTTACTTTTTAAATTTACAATGTTTTGTTTCATAATAGTTAATAAAAGGTGTTGAATTGTCTTATTAATAGTTATAGCAAAAGATTTGTTTTTATAATTCAAAATAATGGTAAATATTCAGTAATAATAATAAAAATTTAATTTTAGTTACTTTAATCATCCATGGTATAATTTGGCATCGCGTAAAATATTTTGCAAATTTTTAGATTATCTTCTGCTTTTTTTTTTTTTTTTTTTCAAAATAGGGGTTGGCAGTTTTGATATCATTTCTATATTAAATTCCTACTTGCCATTAAATTACAAATTTCTTTTTTTCTATCCAAAATCTTTTAGGTCAAACCAGCAGCAGATGGTATTGTCATGCATTACACACCCACTGAAAATGTTTTTTGTGGATCTTTTCTAACATGGATAAAAAATTTAAATACAAGTCGATTCAGAAGCTTTTGATAATTTGAAGCTAGAAGATGAATGTTATTTATTTTTGGATAAGCATGTGCTTACTGTCCCTTATTTATTATTATTTCTTTTAAAGGAAAATGAATCGAAGACACCGCCTGAAACTGCGGAGGAGGTATCTATACCGACCAAAGTAGAGTCGACATCGACGCCGAAACCGAGGGTACCTAAGGGTAAAACTCGGTTTGCAAAAACGGGCAAAAAGCCGAACGCCTCGGTTAAAGCTGCTGAGGCATTGGTTGTGGGAGCGCAATCTCGTAAAGCTGCAGTAGAAGCGGAAAGCCAACAGCTGATGTGACTCCACGAGCTCGAGCATGAGGTTCGAATGCGTTCCATTGAACAGGACGATTTATATAAAAAAGCTAAGCATGAACTTAAAATTAAAATACTGCAAGCTAAATTAAATTATCATTCTTGCAAGGCAAATGTTTATGAAGGCTAGTGTTTGTAAAAAAAATTGATCGACATCGACGCCGAAACCGAGGGTACCTAAGGGTAAAACTCGGTTTGCAAAAACGGGCAAAAAGCCGAACGCCTCGGTTAAAGCTGCTGAGGCATTGGTTGTGGGTGCGCAATCTCGTAAAGCTGCAGTAGAAGCGGAAAGCCAACAGCTGATGTGACTCCACGAGCTCGAGCATGAGGTTCGAATGCGTTCCATTGAACAGGACGATTTATATAAAAAAGCTAAGCATGAACTTAAAATTAAAATACTGCAAGCTAAATTAAATTATCATTCTTGCAAGGCAAATGTTTATGAAGCCTAGTGTTTGTAAAAAAAATTGATCGACATCGACGCCGAAACCGAGGGTACCTAAGGGTAAAACTCGGTTTGCAAAAACGGGCAAAAAGCCGAACGCCTCGGTTAAAGCTGCTGAGGCATTGGTTGTGGGAGCGCAATCTCGTAAAGCTGCAGCAGAAGCGGAAAGCCAACAGCTGATGTGACTCCACGAGCTCGAGCATGAGGTTCGAATGCGTTCCATTGAACAGGACGATTTATATAAAAAAGCTAAGCATGAACTTAAAATTAAAATACTGCAAGCTAAATTAAATTATCATTCTTGCAAGGCAAATGTTTATGAAGGCTAGTGTTTGTAAAAAAAATTGGTCGCAGTTGTCATTCTTTCATAATTGTTTCAGTAATATATGAGATTGCTTTATTTGTTTGTTTCTTTTTTTTTTTTAAATATTTGTTTATTTCATCATACATTTTTTTGGACAAAATTACTGCAACTGGACACTACATTCCAAATTATTAAATAATAATGCAGTGGATGCCACTTCATGTGATCATGGTTATTGTTATCAGAGTTGCTTATTCCCGTCTGCTTGCATAAGAACACATTCAAAAAAAATCAATGTTTGCTTTTTAAAGTCAATTTATTAATTCTTGCCCCTTCCACTTTTTTTTTCCTAATGAAAGTCCCACGACTTTTTATTTTAATGTAAGGTTTTTCTTTGGGAGGAGGGGTGGGGAAGGCAAGATAGCCAGCGGTACTCAAGATGGGGCCATGGTCTTTAACATAGGAAGTCAAAGTTGTACAAGGCAGGAAAAGAGTTAATAAATATTCATATTGATTTATTTGTATGATGATTTTTGTGTTAATTTCATGACTTCTGTTTATTATGGGACTTTTTCAGTTTTGTCGAGAAGGATTCAAAAATAAATTTCATTCTAATATTTTACTTTAGGTCCATACTCCGCCTAGACTCTACCCCCAATAATATGAAGCTAATTTCGTGCATGAAGTCAAAGCTAATTTTCCTGTATTGTATATGTTTCCCTAATTAACCTGTATTTCTTCTGCTGCCATTAATTTGGTGATATATTTTTTATTATTATTAATTTCTACTTTTTGTAAAATGTTGGCTTTCTAATTAGAAGCTTTAATTTATTCACTTGCAGATACAACCAATCACAAGTTGTACGAGACATGCGGGGTGTGGGAAAATAACTCAACACTTTGAAAACATTAACCACAAATTTAATGCACACACAAAAATCTACAAAGTTGTTTCTAAAAGACTACAGAGCTAACTGAATATATATAGAGCGCAGTTATCCGCCCCCTCTTGCGGGGGGAGGGTTATCAATACGTACTTACCTCAAACACACGTTTTAACGAGAAACGTTGTGGAGCGAGCGTAAGGCAGCTTTAAGAGGAGATTCCAATGCATGGGGTGTAAGTTTTCGTTGCGCCATTGAAAATGTGCCAGCAGTATTTGTACCAAGTATTTTACATAACTTGGCTGCAAAATTATGTATTTAAATTGCACTGTATATTGTCTTATTTACTTAAAAGTACTACTAAATATAGCTTGTAGTTATTTAAGAAGGACATGTGTGTACATATACAAAGCTGCACCAAATCGGTTAACCCCTTGGGGGGAAAATATAAACCAACACATGGGCTATGTTAGCAAAATTTTTGGATAGTTTTTTTGGTTTTTTTTTTTTTTTTTTTTAACTTGTGTCTTTTGAAATCTGCTTACTTTCACCTGTGCATCTACCTAGAAAGTTGACAAAATCTTTTCCTTTGTTTCTTTCATCAATCAAAATAAATAATAATAATATCCTATTATCAAAATAGCTTTGTAATTATTTTTTTTTCCTTATTTTGAGAGTGCGGTAACAGCTAAGGATGTAGAAAATATGGCCATAATACCAAAGACACTGTCTGATTTATTCTGGTAAGTGATAGTTTTATGCATCTTTTTATCCGATTTTTTTAGTTAATTAAGATTAAAATGTAAGCATTCTTGTTTTAAATAAAACTTTTTTTCGTATAGCAAATAGAATTTCCTCCCACAAATGACTAAATTTCGATTTTTTTTTTTTTTTTAATTTGAGTTTATTTCCCTTTGGCAGCATAGCCAAAATATATTATTAATTTTCATATCCGACAACTTTTTAAAGCACACAATGTGCTTTTACGGGGTTTTTTTTTTATTCCACATTTTTAATTAATCACACATTTCAAAAATGCAATGAATACTAACATGTGAGAAAAATTAAATCTTAAAACCTGAAGTTCTTTCTCCAGTTGCATTCAAACTTTAGTAGCATTACAAAAAATTGATAATTACAGTTCTGTGGGCACAAAAGCAGGACATTACAAATTTCTCACTGAGCACAGCCTTACTTTGATCTTTGCCTATCATCAAATTAATAGTCTAAAATGTCTGAAAAGGGCTTGTCTCCTACTACGTTTTATACTGAATCAAGACGCGGAAAACCGATCAAGAGTAGCGCCGCAGAAATATCTTGAGTGTTCATTGCCGACTGCGAAAAGAAAGCCCACAAGATCCTGTAAATAAAATCAAGTCAATCAGCTTACCGGAGTTTCAGTGAGAACTGTGTTTCGATTGAAAAACGAGATAATAGAGACTCATGTTTTGAGCTCACCTGGAAAAAAAAAAAAAAGGCCTGATGCTGTTGGTTTCTGCTTCCTAAATATGATAGTTTCTTGTTGTTCTGTCTGCAAAGAAAAGTTCACAATTTTTTCGCAAAAATGAAATTTCAACAATAATTAAAAGTGGTAAATGATGACAAAGACATACTTTCCAAAAATATTAGCTGGGCAACTTCGTATAGAATATTGAAAGACTTAGGTTTTCCGATGCAAAGCGTAAGCGGGATTCTATTCTTCCTGCGTGGCGTAGAAAACATTTAAAGATATATTTAGACTTAAACAGAAAAACGCGCCAATTTATTACCTCGATGAGAAGTGGGTGAATAAAGGACATTCGCAGAGACGAATGTGGAAAGATTTGAACATTAAAAATAGCTATGACTCTTGCTTCTTCCAATTTAACAGTAGGTCTATCTGCCCCAAAGGGAAAAGGAAGATGATTAATCATCACGCATTTAGAAAGCGAAGATGGTTTTGTGCGTGATGCAGCTGACATTTTTATGGGAAAAATAATGGTAATTACCACGAAGAAATGAATGGCAACCATTTCGAAAACTGGTTTGAAAGTGTCTTACCAACACTAAAAGCATCAAGTGTGATTGTAATGAACAATGCCTCCTACCATTCTGTTAAAGTAGAAAAAATACCAACAAAAAAAATTCTTGAAAAAAATGCAGTATTCAAAAGTGGTTGTCGCAAAAGAAAGGTAATTTTTAGCAATGAAATGCTTAAATTGGAACTTTTGCAAAAGGGTCCGAAATTAAACATTTATATAAAATAAAAAGAGTTGAAGAAATTACAAAAAAATATGGGCATACAAATTTAAGATTGCCTCCATATCCCTGCAAGCTCAATCCTATCGAAATGATATGGAGCCAAATTAAGGCCACGTTGCTCGGGAAAATAAAAGTTTTAAAATAAATGAAGTGAAAGAACTCGTAATTTAATGAATTGAGAAAATAACAACGGAATGCTGGCGAAATTGCATTGCCCAGGTAGCAGGAAAAGCAAAAGAAATGTGGGACGTTGTACAAACTAAAAGAAAAACATTAAAAAGGAACATCAATTATGTGTTATCAATGCAGACAGGATTACTGCCAAGACTATTTCCAGACTTAGAACCAAACACTCCTGTGGAATGACTATTAATACAGACGGCACCAGAACTTACAAATCATGTAGGAAGTGCCCGGAGGAGGAACTTACCCCAGAACACAATTTTAACTGCCCGGCCATCATAAGAAGCTTACAGGCCATAGCGAATTTCCCTTTCTGGGAATTCTCTATAATGATAAAATTGTGGACATCGATAAGGCCGTGATTTTGGCACATGGAGTAGTTTGACTTGTCTTCAAATGAACACACCAACTAACGAATTTCAGTCTCTCGTGAGGTGTTTAGTTCATTCTGATTTATAGATAGATATTCTAGGAACTGCGCTCCCACTTAGGTTGTGTAAAAAATGTCGTGCAAAAGGAAACGCTTAACTTTGAAAGAAAAAGCTGACATTATTGATTACGCAGAGAAAGAGAAAGCAAGCATAAGAAGTATTTCTGAGCATTTTGGTGTTGGAAAGACAAATTGTAACCTTACTCAAAGAAAATAATGAAGTTAAACAACTTTGGTTTTCAAACAGTAACGAAAATGCAAAAACAAAAAAGTCATTGAAAATTAATATCGTTTCGGTTGTATTTGACTGGTTTTGTTCTACTAGAATGAAGAATTTACCCTTTAGTGGACCACTGCTTCAGGAAAAAACGAAAAAATTAGCAGAAGACTTGGGCAAAACATTTTAAAAAGCGTCTAATGGCTGGCTTGAAAAACTTCGACCCAGGCACAATGTTTCATTTAAGTCAATTTGTGTTTGGCGATTTTGAAAAATTTGTCATGATTGGGAAATCGGCGAAGCAAAAATGTTTCGATAAAAACACTTGAAATTGACGCCTCCCCCAATTACAGGGAAAATTTTCTGCCGGCCTTATGCGCTGTGTCGCAAGTGAATAATCTTGTACTCAGTATTTTTAACTTCTTTCTGGAGTTTAAGGGAGAACTTGTGACACTCCGAGTCACAATTGCATGTTTAGGTTTGCAAATTGTTCTAATGTTTTCCACAATTATACTTGCTGTGGTATCTTCATCCTGGCCGGATGCATCTTTTTATATAACTATGATCGGTATAATTATCGATGTACTGGCAAATCTTGTAAGAGATTACGAAATATTGTCAAATATTGTGCTTTGAGGAAAAATTCCTTGGGAGAAATAAGTGTAGAGTTTGCTATATGGAGGGCTGGACATACAGCTCAGTGTCGGCAAAATTTCAGTGTGTCTTCCAATAGCATGGAGATGAACCCTACTATGTTAATGTGGCAGAGGTCTGAAACTGAGTGCGGCTTCCGTTATGTTACAGTTCTTTCAGATGGAGATGCGAAGACTTATCAATTACTTAACGAAAAGCAAGTTTACGGGGAAAATGTTGAAATAAAAAAGTTAGAGTGCATCAATCATGTTGTGAAGCGTAGAAATAAAGTGAAAGAATGGCAGGTGAAAGATGTCACCCTAGGGGGGGGGAAACAAAGCAGTTTAACAAATGACAAAATACGGTCTCCAAAATTTCTACCGTAAATCTATTGTTGAAAATGCCCCAGATGTGAATAAAATGAAAACTTCTGTATTCGCAACACTTTTCCATTGCATGTCAACAGATGCAAATCTGATGCACAGTAAGTGTCCTCAAGGCGAACTTTCATGGTGTCTTTTTAATCGTGCCGAGGCTTGTAATGAAGAGCCAAAATACATAAAAGCACGAAGACAAAACTTTCGGAAGAAGTTATTGAAAAAATCATGCCAGTTTACCAGCGTTTGGCGTCTGATGAAATTATTCTTCGTTGTGTTTCTAGAAAAACACAAAACGCCAATGAAAGTCTCCATACAGAAGCTTTCGACCTTGGTCTGGAGGTGATGGTGAATGCGGCGGTAAGTGACAATCCTGGTAATAAAAGTTATCTAAACACATCCTGATTCATCAATAGGTTGACCGTTGGTTTGTGCTGGTTAGTTCACGTTCTTTTGCAACAGCACTGAGCAAAAGCAAATTGTGGAGAGTACAAAAAAGTCTGGAATTCTTTAACTGAAACTATATTTAGGTTAGTATTAAAATATGTTTGTGTTTTTAACGTTTTATCTTAAAACATGGTTATCATTTAGCGACGTTTTTATTTGTTTCTTTTTTTTTTTAGGAATCTGAAAGTAGTTGGGAAATCAGGAGAAGTTAGATGGAAGCCAATCCAAACTGGAGTCATTATCACCATTCGATCTATATTGAACATATAAAACATTCTTTTGGACACGCATAAGTTTTTCGTCATATCTCTTATATCACAGAATGCATTAGAAAATCCTTTTGGAATGGTGCGTTCTAAACAAGTCGTTCCTTCTGCTTTGAAACTAATTTCTGTGTCACAAGACTCCAAAAAGTGTAATACTGGATCGTATGCCTAAAATGACGGAGAATTTTTAACTGAATTTTTTTCATTCATTAACGACATTCCACAGGTCAAAAGGTCCACAGTAATTCTACCCGAACGAAATTAGAAAATAATCAGGAAATTTCTAAAGACCTGCAACTACTCCAAAAACAATTATTCGAGTTGCCGGAAAACGTCGACATAACCAAAGCCACTCAAGCGTTTGAAAATATCAAAGTGTCGCTCGAAAACACTGAAGTAAACATACGGACCCTCCTTTTTTTATTCAAAAAGATACCGATTCTCAGTTGACCAAAGCACTTCCAGTAAATTAAAATGAAAGTGTGACTAAAATTCACTATAAACTTCCTGAGATTACCCTGCCCATTTTCACCGGTAAATATGAAGAATTCCAAAATTTCATAACGCAGTTTAAAGTCCTTATCCATAAAATAACCAGTTAGATGATACGCAAACATTGTTCCATCTGAAATCTGCTCTAAGAGGTCCTGCTCAATCCTGACAAATGTCAGGAGATACTTACGAGTCCTTAATGACAGCCTTAATTAGCCCTTTTGAAAACAAAAGACTTGTTGTTGGTCACATTCAGAATTTATTCGGAAAAAATTGGCCACGAGTCTTCTAAGGAATTAAAATTTAATTGATAATTTTAAGAAAATCCTACGTACTCTAAAAGGGCTAGAATTTGATAGGACTAACCTTTCGGATGTGATGTTGACAAATTTAGTCATGATGGAATTGATAAAGAGATGGAGTTGATAAAGAGTCAGCAAAACAGTATCAAATGTCTCTTCAAGGTAAACCCATTGAAAATTTTGATAATTTGTTAAAAATTTTTGAAAAGTTTCAACATTAAAAAACCACCTCTTAGCACGTCGTTTCAAAAACGTAAAACGTTTGTAGTTCAAAATAGAAGAAACAAATCACAGGTAACGAGCGTTGTTCAAAGACAACAAGACATCATTTTTTGGGGGTTGCTTTCGCAAATTGAATTTTTCTGAAAGAATAGAATTTGTAAGGAAAATGGGTTTGTGCATAAATTGCCTGAATGCTAATACTGGGGTGTGCAAGTCTAAATTTGTATGTTCCTTCTGTAAAGTCAAGTATAATACCTTACTGCGTGATACGCAAAAATTGTTCCATCTGAAATCTGCTCTAAGAGGTCCTGCTCAATCCTTACAAATATAAAGAGATACTTAAGCGTCTTTAATGACAGCCTTAATTAGCTGTTTTGAAAACAAGACTTGTTGGTCACATTCAGAATTTATCCGGAAAAAATTGGTCATGAGTCTTCTAAGGAATTAAACTTTAATTGATAATTTTAAGAAAATCCTACGTACTCTAAAAGTGCTAGAATTTGATAGGACTAACCTTTCGGATGTGATGTTGACAAATTTATTCATGATGGAATTGATAAAGGAAAGGACTTGACAAAGAGTCAGCAAAACAGTATCAAATGTCTCTTCAAGGTAAAAACATTTAAAATTTTTGTAAACAGTTACAACATTAAAAACTGCAAAAACAAAAAACTTCAAGTTAAACCACCTCTTAGCACGTCGTTTCAAAAACGTAAAACGTTTATAGCTCAAAATAGAAGAAACAAATCAAAGGAAACGAGCGTTGTTCAAAGACAAGACATTTTTTGGGGGTTGCTTTCGCAACTTGAATTTTTCTGAAAGAATAGAATTTGTAAGGAAAATGGGTTTGTGCATAAATTGCCTGAATGCTAATGCTGGAGTGTGCAAGTCTTCCTTCTGTAAAGTCAAGTATAATACCTTACTGCATGATACGCAAAAATTGTTCCATCTGAAATCTGCTCTAAAAGGTCCTGCTCAATACTTACAAATGTCAGGAGATACTTAAGAGTTCTTAATGACAGTCTTAATTAACCGTTTTGAAAACATTTACATGTCGTAAACATTTTATAATAAGCTATAAGAGCAAATAATGGAACTATCAATTTTATCAGTAATATGTAATTATAAAATTTTTTGTAAAAACAATACTTAAAAATGTGTTTATTGCTGATAATTAAAGTTTTGAGATGCATCTTTTTTGCTCAAGAAAGCAGAGTTGTGCTGGAATTCTTGCTCCCCCCAACCCTCTCCTCTTCCAAACTAAAATAAAATTCATGAAAATTTAGAAGAAAATGAAATAGCAGGTAGCAGTTTGAAAGATGAAGGTATTGCATGTACAATTAATTGTCTTGTGATTTTTTTCCCCTTTATGTATTATGCATATTTTTAATTTCTTGTTATTAGTAGTACATTTCGTCTAACTCTACTATACATATAGAAGAAAATAAGAATTCCTCGAAGGAGCTCTTTTTAGGTTGACGACATTATTTGCATGTTGGGCAAGTGTAAGGTGTTCGGACTAGCTCTGCGCATGCCGAACCCTACGAGTCATTACGTCAGTCTTACTCGAGCTTCAAACGCGAGCAGTCGCAGCGGGCATAGAGCCCCATCTTGAACTCATTTTCATTCAAAAGCGAGTTTACCTCCTAACGTGTTTTCAAGCGGGTTTTACCCCATTATATATATTACGTGTTATGTGTGGATGTATTGTGTGTTCGTTGAAATAAAGGAAAAAAGGTCAATTCTGTAGACTAGTATTACTACAGTTTCAATCACGCTACATCCCGCATTTTTCATAAGGGAATTTTTTTTTTTTTTTTTGACATTTTACTTTTTGTGTAAATTATGAATGCTTCATGAATTTTTCATGCATGAATTGGCTTCGTACATGTACATGTGTACAATATTGAATTATCTGCACCTGAATATTGTTTACGAAATGCTCTCTCTTTTCTATTTCATAGGGTACCAAAGACAACACTTTTGAGCCAACAAACCCTTCAGTTATTTTGATGAGAAGTCCCTGGATGTACTTCATAGCAGAAATGAAAAAAGAAATACTTGGAAAGATTTTAGATTTAACCACATTTATTTATGTTGATCATTTTCTAGACAAAAAGAACCAACACAGCATCACTACCCGGTGATAACTTCTAGAGTTGCCCAGTTTATTCAAAAGTGGCATCCTATAAAAAGTTATTTCCGGGCTAATATTCAATTACTTTTTGAAATACCTGCTATACAATACTACAGAAAATCTCTCATTTAAATAAATCTATTGAAAAAAAATCCAATTTTTTGCATCTTTAACTTTAATAAATATAGTTATTTTGCTTAGTTTTTGTCTTTCTGCTCTGATAGGATGTTCGTTGAGAATTAGTTTGATTTGTTTCAGTTTGTTGTTGCAGGATTTGCCATTTCAACACGATCTGATGATGACCAGTACAGGATTCGACTGACCTGATGACTAATCGATTGCTGATGCTGATGATCAGTCGCAACAATCTGTTTTAGAACCAGCGGCTCTCTGAATATCATTAGCACTGAAAAGTACGAAATTTATTTTCTTCATAAAAAAGTTGAGTTAGAGAAAAAGAATGAAATATTCAAATCTGATTTTGAGGCATCAGTATTTGAAGGATAATAATGGTTTATTGTACCGGTGTGATTAAGAAAGAAATTATTTATGTCTGTGATTGGAATTTAGAAGCCTTAGGTGTTCAAGACCAATTGCTGCTAACTGTAATCAAATCGAAGCTGAATCTGTGTCATAAAGATCTGGCAAAGCATGGGCACCGTGAGTAACATTTTCAGAACATGGTTGCAGTTATTACATATGTATGTATGTAGACACTGCCCTTATGTCGAAAGTTCCATCCCATAAAAGAACTAGTTTTGTTTGCCTATTTGTTTCCAGCGTTTTTCCCAGTCAAAATTATTCTGAACAGCACAAAAATCTCCGTTCCAATGCCACAAGGACAGAAACATAAAAATATTTTACAGCAGCTATAAAAGCCATAATACAACAAAAAAGACAAACTACCACTCCTCTTGGAGCTAATTTTACGCAAAGTCACTTATATAATGGTAGTGTGCCTGTCAAAGAAACTATCAAACATTGTTGGGTTGTCAATATATTTCTACCCGATAATATTGCTATTTAGGTAAATAAATCTTCTTGAAATTGGGAATGGTTATTCATTCAGTCATTCCATCAACATTATCAGCATTCAATGAATCTGAAACTCATTTTTTATGAAAAGAAGTTGAAGAAAGAAGACAAATATTGAGATCAATGGTTTGTAGGTACAGGGCTCCCACCGCCTTAACACAATTTGTAGCAGCTTTCGGAGCAGGTAAAATGCCCTTTCTCTATCAGTTTGGAGCAGAGGAATTCAACTTTTGTATCAGTTTGGAGCGAAAGAAATAGACTTTTGTATCAGTTTAGGAGCCGAAAATATCAATTTTGTACCATTTTTGGAGGATTTTTTTTCTTTATTTTTTAAATATTAAATGACTGTTTTAAAGCAATGTCATTTTCATTAATCAAGGGTAAGAGCAGTTTCAAGTCTTCAAAATGATAGGAAATGTGAATGTCAGTCATCCTTCAAAAACTGAATTAGATTATTTCAAAAACTGGATTATTTTTATATTTCTTATAAGAAATTATTCATAACCTATTCAAAAAGTAAGACTAATTAAACCTATAACCCTTATAAAGGTGTTTCTCAATATTTTCTCAAGAAACAGATTATTTAAAAAAATGTTCTGTTGTTTTTTTCTTCTTCTAATGATTAAGAATAGCTGGAAGAAAACTTAAAATTATCTTCTTTTCAAAAATCATTACATTCTCTCTTTTTTGTTTAATAGCTAAAACAATATTCTTACAAGAAAATAAGCAAAAACTAACTGATATGAAAGGTTAAACTATTTATCATTAATTAAAATTTGTTTTTTAAATGATACTTATTTAGGTATAACCATTGTGACTATAGTAACAGTTAAATTTTGAATGAATGAAATATAATT
Source organism: Octonoba sinensis (assembly GCA_038502835.1). NCBI lineage: Eukaryota > Metazoa > Arthropoda > Arachnida > Araneae > Uloboridae > Octonoba > Octonoba sinensis. The sequence continues at coordinate 80,333,719 of CM076605.1, read as the reverse complement.
TCATATTTGATCAAAAAATATATTTGAACTCTATCCTATTTTCTACCTGCAGTAATATTTATTATTTTTCTGATTAAGAAATATTTCTTTAAATTTCAATCCTAACTGCTCACTTAGATGCTTTGGAAGTAATTAATGGCACTAAAAGTAAATTGCTGGGTTTCATAATTTTTCAGCAAGAAAATTCAAGCACCAAATTATATTTTTCAGTTTTATAATAGAAAGGCAATATTATAGGTTGAAAGGCAATATAATAGGCTTATTATAGGTTGATAATTTAATGTCCAATGATTGTTTTTTCTAACAATTTATCTTTACAGCTTTCAAAAATTATGTAATAGTTACAATTATATTTTAAGAGTCCTAGGGTTACAGAATTGGATGCTGAATGAAATTAAATTGAATTAAAAGAAAGAGGAAATGCATGATAATTTCATAACTTTTAAATCTAGTTAAAAAATTGAAACTGTAAGCAGAAGTACTTTTATGAGGTCGTTCATCCACACCAAATTTTTTATTTCTTCTAATAATAATGCTTAACATATTTTCTAAAGATCATCAATTCATTAAGATAGAAAATCATTAAAAAAGCATGTATAACTTAACTAATTTTTTTACTTATTTTGTTCTTTATAGTTGTCTTTTTTAATCGCTTGTGGTTATATGATGTAGATTACAGAGCTTAAAGAGTAATGAGAAAAGAAAAAAAGCTACAATTTAATGTTTAATTTTGCAGCGTTTGAAAGTCTATCTCTAAACACTTTCGGGAACAAATATATATTTTCAAACAATGTTTTTATTTAAAATAAAAATACATTTTATTCATTTACTTTGAGAAGAAACATTATAAATAGTAGAAATGAAAAAAATCCGATTTTTGTAGCGGATGCAAAAAGATTGTAGAACGTATGCACTCCTTTGCTTGCACGTGGAAAGTAGGCTTAAGGAATTTTTACGAATTGTTATAATGGAGCAATAATCTTTTAAACATATGTTATGTTATTGATTTTTCACATCGATTAGTATTTCCTTAACACTGAGGAAAAACGCTAAGTTTATTTTTTCCACGTTCTATGAAATTTTAAACTTTATCTATTTCAATAAAAATTTACTAAATAAAATGTTCAACAAAAATAGTGATAAGAGGAATTATTTTTCTCTCTATAATACTACAAAATATTAGAAATCGTCTCACCGTTTCTTCTACAAGCGTGGGATACATCACTCATTCTGCTCAATTTTCCCATCCACACTTAATGTTGCTAAGAGAGGGTAGAGCTAATATTCATTAATAAACTGCTTCAAAGGTAAAAAATTAGTTGACTAAAGGAAAAATGTAACGAATGATGCCGATTTTAAGGTGAAAAAAGTATAATATCTAAAATTTTTTCGATTTTTTTCCCGAAAAACGCGATTTGGCGCAAATTTTCCAAAAAAATGCATTTTGTAGCAGCATGCAGCAGAAAAATCGTTTTGGCGCAGTTTTGCGCAATTGGCACAGCCGTGGGAGCCCTGTAGGTATCAGTATTTGAAGTGCAATCGTTCTTTTATACCAGAGTGATCAACAAGGAAATTCATAGTATATAGCAAACTCTGTACAAAGTTCTGTGATTGGAATGTAGAAGCATTAGGTGTTGGAGACCAACTGCTGTTAACTAATTAAAATAAAGCTTAATCTGTGTCAAAGTTCTGAGTGTAGTTGTTTCATACATATGTATACACTGCCGTTATGTCAAATGCTCCATTCCAGAGAACGGTGAATTAGAGTTAGTTGATAATAATTAGTCCAAACTTAGAGCACTATAAAATAAAGAAAAAAAAATATCAACAGACTGCTGATGAATCTGCTGCAGAATGAGACATTAGATCAACATTATTAGCATTCAATGAATCTGAAACTTATTTTTAACGGAAAGAAGTTGAGGAATTGAGGAAAGAAAAAAATGTTGAGATCAATGGTTTGTAGGTATGAGCATTTTAAGGACAACAATTGTCCTTTTATACCAGATTCATTAACAAGGAAATTCATAGTATATTTTGCAAACTCAATACAAAGTCGTGCAGTTGGAATGTAGAAGCATTAGGTAATGAATACCAACTGCTGCTAACTAATAAAAATAAAGCTTAATCTGTGTCAAAGTTCTGTCAGCATGGGTGTAGTTGTTTCATAGTATATGTAGACTCCACTTATGTCAAATTTTTCATCCCAGAGAATGGTGAATAAGAGTTAGTTGAAACTAATTAGTGCAAACTTAGAGCACTAAAAAATAAAGAAGAGAGAAAAAGGCATCAACAGACTGCTGATCAATCTGTTACTGAAACAGTCGCTCCAACATTTGCATTCAACTTACTCAGAAATCATTGGAAAGCTATTAAACACCAAATAACATTTTTTTCCCTCAAAAGTATTTTGAAACGTAAGAAAAAATTGAATGGATAAAACAGATGTTGTTGTTACTAATCCCCCTGGCATAGGAAAGCCTACCACCAGGTCCAGAAGATCGATAATCCACTGGTTTCGTGTGATATGCAGCCTCATTTTAGAACGAGGGACCACGAGGGCTAAAGAGTGACTTGACCTCAAATTTTGTGGTCTCTTAATTTTTGAACCAGATCCCAGATGAGAGACAGTCACCTAGGATTGGCACCCCCCAGAGGTATAGGTTCACTTGGAGGAGTTTGGAGCCACGACCTATTTAACGTGCACTAGCTCCCTTTAGCCTACATGGCCCACAGGAATGGGCCACAAGAGTTTGTCACCCTCCCAAACACTGAACTAAGTCAATGTTGTTTCACTTTCGTGTGTTTTGCGGGAACCGAGCTTCTACCGACTGGCCCACTGCGAGACAAAACAGATATACATCTTGTAAATATATATTGTTTCTGAACAAGTGTGAAACAATTTACTTTGTAACTCACTTCCATCTTCACATTCCTAATCTCATTTGATGTTTCAAATATTAAAGATAGAAACCATTCAAAAAGTAGAGAAATGCTACATAGTGCCTGAACTACATACCACTTTCACCATTTTTAAAAATGTTATAGGCAAATTTTAAATCACACAGCCAAAAAAATCTTAACTCTAGTGTGTAATAAAATAGTACCTTTTGTTATTTGTTTTATGGCAATAAGAACACATGTCTTCTTTAACCACTTAAGAAACAATCATAATCAAAAACTCTTTTCTTCTAATGAAAATGAAATGCATATTTACTTCATTCATACCGCAGTGAACTTAACAATAAAAAAATGAAAAGATTAGAACAAGCTACTTTTAAAATCCTTCTAGAAAAGAAATCAATTTGGAGCATAAACTACTCCAAATCTGTCAAATTGCATAATGTCATTACCTACAATCATTGCCATTGAACAACTATATTTATTGATATTTCTTTTTTCAAACCTAAAATTGAATACACAGTATAAAGTTCCACCTTCAGAAGATTTTAAAACTATTGCACCAAAAGTGCATGTGCAATGTAAGGATATTGCACCGATGCTTGTTGGAGATAGGAAGGAACTTCTAAAGTTCTTTAAGCATAATATAAGACAGAATTATACAAAAAATAAACAAATAGAGCAGAACAAAAGGCTATGTGAGAGGCATGATTTCATATTTACATTTATACGCATTAGAAGCAAAATCTGAAGTTCCCATGTGTCTCTTGGAAGACAAGAAAAATATTTTGCAGAACAATCACACTTAATAAAAAAGTACTTGTTGTACAGTCACTGAATAAAAATCATTCTGTGCATTACGCACTTCTGCAGGTGAGCAAAACTGAATTGTGGTCTGTGCAATGTTTTCATAATCCAAACATATCTCCGTAACTAGAGACAAGTGAACAAATTTGATTAAAGAAAGTTTTATGAGTATCACAGCTCAGTGGATAGACAATGATTTTGTAGGCTATTAAATAGTGTAGACAGCAAAATATTTTCCAAAAAAGTCATTAAAAAATAAGTAAATGTTACTTGTTTTGAGTGCTGTAAAATACATTTTGTTATTCATGAAAGTGAGCCAAATATTATAAAAAGTGTAAGTGACATGAACTGAAAGAGATTTTTTGTTTCCTGCATTATTTACAATAAATTGGTATAAGTGCACTTCGTTGCCAAAGAGCACAGAAAATCATTACAACAGAAACCCCAAACACCGACACTTTTAATCATGTTGTTGTGCATTTAAGACAAACAATTAGTTGTTGAGAGTTATCACTGCCATTAATTTGGAGAACAAAGTTGTGAAATTGTCATCCAACTAAACCCAGAAAAGCATAAAGTACAGAACATAAAGTACACATATCAGTTACAAAGACATTGAAGAAATAGAATTGCTGAGGGACATTCGTAGTAACTAATCTTTCCCCTAACATAACACAAGCACAGTATACCACAAAATTTCACTGCTGTTGAAAATCGATAAAGTGACGACTTTGCAAATGCAGCTTCCAATTTGAGCCATTACTGAACACTTAATACAAAAAGCCTCAAAGACATTGCCTCCCGAAAGCAACCGTAAAATGGCAATTTGATAGAAGATTGATTTGTATTGGAAGCATTCGTTTAGATCAGTATTTCCCAAACTTTTGACATGTGTGTACCCCTTGTCTAAGAAAGAAAATGAAAAGCTATTTTTGATTTTACAGCTTTAATTTTAACTTTTATTTATTTATTTTTGAAATAGTCTAGCAAGAAACTCAAAAACTTTATGTGGATTGACCATACAGCACAATATCAACTTACAGAAGTAGAAATTAAAAAGAACACAATGAATACAAAAATAATTTTATTTACAAGCAGTTTTCAATAACAAATGATTTCATGTTACAAGAAAAACAGTAATAATCTTAATAATTCTGATACAGAACAAATATTGTCAGTTTGATATTGCTGATTCATAAATGTGGTGAAATTGCAATATTTCCACTATATAATACATTTTATTGCGAAAAATACATATTACATTTGTACTTTAGTGAAAGCATTCAAACATGAAGTGCTTATACTGAATTTTGATAATCACCTGAAACACTTTATTTACAATAATTAAATCAGACACAGAAAATTTTTAAAAAGAAAAAAAAAGTTGTTAAATTTATTAAATTTCTCTATTGTATTATGTCCAAACAAGGATTATTCTGGTGTATTAAAAAAACAAAATTGCAACCACAAGTCCGAACAATATTCTAGCTCCATTTCATTCGCAGTGTTTTCAGAACAATAGTACATTATTTTGTAAGAAAGAAATACAAACTCAAATTTTTGAGTTGTATCACTTCTGTTGCCAGGACACAATACAGTAGAAGCCCCGTATAAGGCGGTCCGATTTAACGCGAATTCAGATTTAATGTGGGGAAAAGTATGTCCCCTGAAAAAAAAAAAAAAAAGATCAATTTTATGATAAATTTTACGTTTAAAATTTCAGTGAAACTGGATAGAAATTAACAACTAAGAACCAATTTCAGAGGTCATAACAGATGAGGATATCATTCATTGAGGCTGTCAGGTATAATTGCAGTGAGCAAGATGATGATGATGAAATTGAAAATCATATGGCTAAGAAAGCAGATGTCCCAGATGTTACTAAAGTCATTTCACACTTAACAGAGGAAATTTTGTGAATGGTGAGGAAAGACGAGGTAGTTTTCATTTACTCTAATTTGCTAAAGTGAGCCAATATGCCAAAAAGAAACAAAATGACTCAATTTGCCAAACAACACTTACGGATTTTTTTAAGATAGAGTAAGATTAAGTTTGTTCTACGAATGATCAAGTTTATTACAGTTGACAAAGTAGGTAAGTGTTTTCATCATTTTGCATCACTATCGGTCATTGCTTTTACACCATACCTATATACCGCGGTTAAGCTATAAAGATGGTGTGAAACATGTCTCCCAACAACCACTTTATATCGGGCTTCTACTGTATATAATTTAAGCATTGAAATCTGAAAATTTTCTTAGTCAACCCCCTTTCCAGTGAAAAAATTATGTAATGAGCAACAGGAGTGCTATTTGTCAAAAGCAAGGTGATTGCTAACTGATTTTAAAAATTCAGTGTTATTATAAAACTTTGCTAATTTTACTGCAGCTACATCATGAATTGAAAAATTATGTTGTGGTTGCAACTGATGAGCAATACTAGTCATTCCTTCCCCTTTCTTACTTTTATACTTTTTGAAAACTTTTTATCATTAATTTATATAAAAAAAACGTGAATAAAAGAATAAGCCAAGTTGTACTATTTCTAACTTTATTGCGACGGAAAATATAAACTCCAAATATGAACAGTGATTCTGTACTTATGACAAAGCTGGAACACCTAAAAACTGTGGATCACAATCATGGATGAAAGTAAAAAGATTTCAAAAGACGGAAGAGGAAAAAAATTCTGTAACTATCTAAAACCATGCATTTTCAAAAAAGTTAGATAGTTTAGTTAATACATGCAATATATTACAATTTCCCCCTAATAAGAACTAAATTAATAGTCAACAACAATATTTAAGAAATAAGGTAGGAACTCAAGTCGAACATTTTTTAAATTGTTCTTTAGTATTTTAACAAAAATTACTAAATGTATTATAATTAGCAACACCATCAAACATTAAACTTTTAAATGAAGCAGTATTGAAAAACATTCTTAACACATTTAAATCTATAAATATTTTAGTTTGGAATATTCTGGCCTTTTCCGCCTTGGGATTTATAAAAAGAAACAAAAATCTGTCTGTAGATGGAATACTTTCACCCATGATCACAATATCTACAGTTTTAGGACATCCGGGCACAAACCTCAGATTTTTTTTCTGCAGCTCAATCACCCCAATCATAGACTTATTGCTAACATTGTAGTCAATAATATGAGAAAGAATGCACCTTTGCTAACTGTCTACCTAATTTCAAATTCAACTTACATAACATCTGTCTTTGTGATTGAATTCAATGCTAAAGCGTCATATGATTGCAATTGTATTCTTTTTATTAAAGTTAAAACTTTTTTGGAGAAATGATGAGCTGCCTTTTTAACTGTTAAACACAGGGACACACCGTTCAAATTTCTGAAGCAACATATCTTAAACGATTCTATTAAAGATACATGAACACCTCATTTGCCAAATCAATTAACTTTTCAAAATGTTTCTTTTTACAGCTCTAGAAGGGCTCCATTGACACATAATAAGTAAATTTATAATGAAGTTTTGGATGAGCATATTTCTTGCAATATGAGCAAAGTAAGGTAGGTGCTTGTTTACTTCCATTTGTGTGTGTAACCTTGTTCATCAGTTTTCTAAAGTTCTATCATTGTGAGCAGTGGAGTTAATTGATTTGGCAACTGAAGCATCCATATATTCTTAGTTATAAATGAATTGACATAGAAGATTTGAACTTATTTATTTGTAGTGAATTAGTTAAGGCATGCAAAAGTACTTTTGTACTCAAAATGAAAATTTGATGATGAGAAAAACTTGAGATTCATGAAACCAAAGTTTCTTCTTGGGCTGTTACTCAGTTGGAGTAGATGAAAATTTATTTATTGCTCAGGTAACATTGTATTACTTATGCAGTTAAGTACTTGAAGTAACTTTTTAAAGAAGGCTCAACAATGCTTTTATATTAGCAGTAAATTTTTGAACATAATACTTTAATAAACTTCATTTTCATGGTTACAATCATGACACAGCAAAATAATGCCTAAACAAATTAATAAATATAAATTTCCAAACGTTTATCAGAACGTTTGCTTTTGAAAAACTAAAAAAATGATAATTTTGCCACAACATAATTTCTTTTGTAGAAATTTAAACAGGGTTGCTACTGAAACCGCAGAATGAAATTCCCCGACTTGTCCAGGTTTTCCATACATATTTTTACAAAATTCCAGTCTTAATTTCACGGTATTATACCAATCGAAAACATACTTTTGCCTCAAAATATTCCTTTTAAAACAATAGCAGAAGTTGCTAATCTTAAAATAATTACTGACGAAATTTGAAACATGATTCAACCAAGTACTTTCAAAAATGTATCTTTTACTTGTCTCATACCTCAGTTCCTTGATAAGAAAATTGATTGCTATCGAGATTTTTCAGAGGGAAAAAAACATTAATTGTCCAATACATTGCAAATGTATTTGGGAAAAATTTCAATAACAATAATAAAATTTGAGTCACTTATAAATATTTAAAAGCCAAACTCATTAATGATCAAATCAATGGTTGAGTCACGGGACATCAATCTTGGTAGCTCCCTCCACATGTTGCATTGGCAAAAGAGCCGATTTCATGTTTGCATATCTGACTTTCTCCATTCAAAGAAACCTGCTAGCATCGGATCTCAAGGCTTCAAGCATTAGCACAAAAGTCACGTCCTTGAAAAGCGCCATGTAAAATTCCCCCACTCTTTCCAGATTTTGATGAAATGGTAAAACTCCTCGACTTTTCCCTCACCTTTTCACTGAATTTAAAAATTCCCAGACTTTTCCAGATAGCGTAGCAGCCCTGTTTAAAGTAAGTAAATGGTACATGGGTACATTCTGGAGATTTCTCCAGCACAAAAATGAACGTTTTTAAATTTCACCTCTTGAAAAAAGGACCCTCAAAACTTGCCATGAACAAAATACATAATTGACAAGAAATATCTGCTAGAAAATCTTTCCTAGATCGCTTTAATGAATTTAACTAAGTGTTGATTTAACATTTTTTCATTGAATTTTAACATTTTGATCAAGGAATACCACACAGCTTCACACATGGTTGATCCATGTTTAGTAGTTAGGAAATTCCATTTTAAATTTTAATTAGTATAGATTGATTAACTACAATGTGGTTTGAAAAGACTTTTCCCCAAAATAAAAAATGAAAATAGCATGAAAAATCATGTGGAAGTGTTTTGCTTTCTTTCCATTAACCCTCCAGAACTCACTCCAAGCTCACACCAAGAGCGAAAAGCTCACACCAAATTACCTAAGTTGTCTGACATAATGTTTCATGAAAACAACACATCTGTATAGTGTACACTTTAATTAATATTATTCTTTTGTATAAATTTTGATGTTTCGAATAAATAAAAATGCTTTTAGTTGAAAATATTTCATTTAGTAACTTTTTTTTTTTCAGGGAAATAGGTGGTGCGAGAGAAATTCTCATGCACAACTTCTCAGGTCACTCATTTTGACATGGGTTCTGGAGGATTTCTCGATTTGCACGATATTGATCATTAAATGGATACAACTGCAGTTGATGCATGGAACTCAGAAATGATTTTACTGATGTTGAAACATATTTTATTTCAAAAAATATGAGGGGAAATTGAGCAAAGAAATGCAGGCGAAACACACAAGCATTCTATTTACCTGCCGTTAATTTTTCTGGAACTGAGCTGGGCAGCAAAATAGATGCAAGTGTGTGTTGATCATACTGTAATTTATTGCAGCCTCACTTCCAAGTTTGTAATGACTTTAAGTTAATAATAAAACGAATTGGGATGCAAAGTAACCCCTTTTGTAAAGGGGTCAAAATATTTAATTTTATTTAAAATATAAATCATAAAAGGGTTTCTTTTGCACTAATGCAAAAGTGGAGGATTACTTGAAAAATTTGCTCTCCACTTGTTAAATGTTTCCCTTTAATTAAAAGATTTAGAAAACTTTTGATGCTTATACACGAGTGCTTTTTGGCATTGGATGACTTAACACGTCCCGTTGAAAATCCTCACTATTTCCAATCCCCATCCCTAAAAGTTGCAATGAACTAGAAACGTAAACGACCTCCTGCAGATTGTATTTAAATCTCCAGAAAACATTCTAGTGGTTATAAATTATGTCCATAGTTAAAAGAAATGTAAGACAATAAGTCTCCCTTTACTTATAAACCTAATTTTATTTTCAAATAAATAGGGAACATATTTGTTTGAAAATAAAATAAGGGTCTTTTTCGATTTATAATTAGAAATGATGAATATTAGATCATTTATTAATTTAAAGATAAATTAATAAATGATCTAATATCTATCTATTCATCTCAAAACTCCTTTTAAGTTGTTTGGGTTATTCTTGGGGGGTCTTGTTAAGAGCGAAAAGACCCTATTTCTTTCCAAATACACCTTTGGAAAAATAAACTAAAAATAAATATTCAGTTATGATTACAAAACCACGGAGATGCACTCTTATCTTCCTTTACAATTTCTGCAAAAAGCTGATCTTTGCTGAATAAACAAATATTTCAATTGAAAAAAGGCATCTTCCCACAGTACATATTTTAAAACACTTGCAATAATGAAAATTAATCAGAAAAAAAAAATCCTTATTAAACATCAATTTAAAAAGGACAAAAAAAATCACTATATTTTTCATGTAGTAAAAATAGTTATATTCTTGATTATGAAATACCTGTAAGAGATCCATTGGAAAATGCTGCTGAGGTATTTACCTACTCCTTACACAGAAATCGTCCCGTTTGTTTAATTGTGCGATATTTGTACCTAGGATCTTGGTCAGAAGGGATGCCATCTGTCACATAGTCATCCAACATACTTGATTACTCTAGTTTTGCTACTGATGATGTGTTACTTTGAAAACCTAGGCATGGATTAATCAGAATTCTTACATTCAATATATCATTATGCGATAATCCCAATTCCATTGAGGAGGCCAAGCATCTTCATACACTGACTACTCCTGTGAAAAATGAAAATGTTGCTTGATCATCCAAATTATTTTTGTTTCACATCATTTTAAAATAACAAGAGAAATTAACTAATATAAGTATTGAGAAATATAAGACAATCACCTTATTAAAATTATATATCTTTTCTTTAATCCTACATAATTTCAAATTTAAAAACATAATAAGAATGCTAATGATAATCTTTTATGCTATGTCAGTTAAATCCTGATGAGTTGCAATAAACGTGATTTTTCCATTTGTTCAGTAAAATTTATCTTTCTTGGAGAATACAGAGTCCTTTGAAGCCAGGGTTCGTGATTTTTTTTTAATTTAAATCAGATTTTCTTTTATTTAAATCGGATTTTTTAAATTTTTTTAAAAGTTCTTGAATATTTTGGATATGTATTATATTACATTCATAGAAACAATATGGCATGTTAATCCATATGCAAACACACACTTTAAGCTATTTTCACAGCAATAAATATTTTTCAATAATAATAATGATACATAAATTTTAATACAAATGTATGACTCAAATGAAACTTAAGGCTACCTGGAAATACACTCATAAGTAGAGAAAATGAACAAGTTTACTGAATTATTTTACTGTTGAAAGCAGAAAAAAAGTAACAATGTGTACTTATTTTTTACTAGCGGTACCCGCACGGCTATGCCCGTGTTAAAAAATGAAAAGACCAGTCGGTTTGCCATTGTGTATATAGTGATAACTTTTTTAGGTGTAAATTATGTTATTTTATTAAAATGTATAGCATTCCATATAATTAAAGATTAGCTGCCCATGGCAATCAGCCGGAGATCCTACACATTTAAGAATTTTTTTTTACAAAACACACACAATAAAAAAGAAAAAAGGAAAGAAAGAAACAAAATAAAACAAAAAAGAAAATATTTGAAAAAAAAACGCATTTTGTTTGTTTTGTTCAAGTACCCACACAAAAAGGAAGATTATTATAAATTAGAATAGTTTTTATTAATAAATTTTTATCTATTATTTATTGACAAATCCGGGTCCAGACGCTACATTTTGTACAACCTTTTGTCTGCGCAGTCTTAAGACTAAATGAAAACGTTGCAGTTTTTTATGCGTCTACATAGTGCAGAGATATCTGTATATTTCACTCAGTTTTGTGCGATATCGTCATGAAGGAGATACTACTCTGGTCAATTATGACATGGTGTCATGTTAAAAAAAGACTGGAACGTCTCAGAAGAACCTGGCGTTCAAAGTGGTCAAATGATTACATAAAATAAATATTTTTTTGTTGCCTGTTCTGGCGGTTCGACAACTGCAATCTCTTTATTTTCATCCATGGTATTCCTAGACTGCCTTGGTGTCTCCTGATCATTTAGGAAATGTAACAAATCAAAGTACCAGAGAGATGGCTTGTAAATTTCGTCTCCAACCCCAGATCGAATCGATTTATTAACTTTTGCCAATTATTTCCGGTAAACACTTCTCAAAGAATTAATTATTTACAAATGTTTCTCTGTTTGCGGTTGCATCAATGTCTTTGATTTTTTCAACTAAACTCTCATAAGCCTCCCCCTTTTTATCCTTGTCACTATACTCCTTGGATTTGACACGCCAAATGCATGGGAAACTTTCACATAATGCAATAAATTCTGTGAGAAACTCCCGAGAACATTGCCGAAAGTCGGCCATTGTCGCCTGACGGATTGAAACTGAGAAACAAAATGAATCGGGAAAAGGTGCTACCGTTTACATGTGCCGATTTGTCTGCACAGTTCAAAGACATCTATGCTTTCTAGCTCAGTTATCGCTGCAACTGTACAGTCTTCGCACCGGACTCAAAACTGCGCACTTTTCCAATCTACACACAACGTTTTATCTGCAATGTGTTGAACTGCGCAGAAAAAAGGTTGTGCAAAACGTAGCGTCTGGACCCGGCTTAAAACAGAAAGACGAAATTTTGTAGCCTGCAGAAACAAACAGCAGCAAGCAAAGATTTGAAAGCCGAATAAACCTTTCATCCGAGCTCAAATAGGAAAATAACATATGTGCTAATTCACTGGAGAAAAAAAAGTAAATAAATGAAAGTATAAATAGTAATAATAAGCTGGAATAACAAAAATCGCTATAAAGGATAACATTTCTTTTAAAAACCCCTGTGCAGTATGGAAAATAGTCCCGTAAAATACATGTCAAAATAAGGAAATCAAAACAAAGCTATCAATCGCCTGTGAGACGCAGGAAATAAATTTTAATTCGTTTTAAAAAAATAATAATCAAAATCCAAAAAAAGAAATAAATTAATTAAAAATCGGCTGCTTCTCAAAATGCTAAAAACCGCAAGCAATAAATTTTAATTCGTTAAAAGAAAAAAGGATCAATAGTCAGTCAGCATGGCAACAATTAAAATTAAAGTTAATTACCGTGAAAAAATAATTTCGAACTGCAGAGAAAAATGTTTATAACTTCTTTTCTAGTTAATTTAGAGGCTTCGAATTTTCGCACGTGGAGCGAAACTCTTTCCGGGGTAGTTTTTCACGCGCTTTTCAATGGTATCAAGCTCGAAACGATGCGATAATTCCTTCCTATAGAAAATGACTATTTTATGAAACTTTCGGCTATAAATTGGAATAAAAGAAGAACAAATTCGAATTTCAGAAAAAACTCTCCGAGGTGCACACCCCCATGTTCCAAACTAATTTCGTGCCAAATTTCATGAAAATCCGCTGGACGGTCACAGACAGACACACACACACATACTTACTGCTTTATTATTAGTAGAGACATTGAGTGTATTTTAATCATTTTTCTATTTTATAAATGAAAAAGCCTGAAATATTTTTACCCATTTAGTAAAATCATATGCTCACACCATTACTAAAAATTGAAACTTATTGTTTTATTCAAATATGTTTATTGAAAACTTCTATGATAAAAAAGTATTCTGGAAGGAAAAAACCTTAAGCTATTGGGACATGAATGAAACTTTAATGATACATATTCTAAATTCTAACAATTGTTGTTTTAAACACTATCATTCTGAATTATTTATTGTGCGGCATTTATTAAATGGATCTAAAATACTATTTTTAAGCTAAAAAACACAGAATGGTTCATGATTATTATTTCTAATTTGAATAATTGAATGAATTACGCTTTGCTGTTAACATGCTTGAAGAATAAGAGTAATATTGTAAAATTTAAAAAATGGTAATTCATTCTAAACTAATGAAATATGTTATACACAGACAGATGGACCGAGGAAGTTTTGCTTGAAACAGTGGTTGTAATTGCAACATATTTCATTTATACAACACTTTCTATCATTGCAAAAGCAATGATTTTTTGAAAAAACTTGATTTAAATCGGGATTTAAATCAACGAACCCTGTTTGAAGTTATAGTTAACAGCATACCGACACAAAAAAGAGTAGAATAGAGAAAAAAATTATCAGTTTACTATAGGTGAAGATTGGACATGGCTTCCTAATGAATAAGCATACACGAGCCCACATATACATAAACCCTCATAAATAAGCTAAAATATCAAATCAACAAAGTATAAATAATTACTATTGTCTGCATTGCCTTGAGCTATAATCTGGATAAAAAAAAACTTGAATGTTAGTAATATAAGTTATGATAAGTACATCATTGTATACCCAATCCAGAAAATAAAAATTTTTGCAGAAAAGATAAAAAGAAAAACACTGCTTGCAAGGAGGAACCGAAAAATAATGTTATTCCTATCCTCTTTACATTAATCGTGATTTTCAATCACTGTGATCCAAGCAAGAAAAGCTTTGGTGTGATCCAAAACTTTAGGCATCAAATTTGGCGTGTAGATTTTAAAACCTAGGTGTCAAGTCAAATAGAAATTTTTAGTTTGCAAGATGAGGCTGACGACTGCCTGTTTCTAACACTGACGCACAATAACGCACTTATATTACTTAACTTATGTTTACACTAATGCACCCTTGCCCTTAGAAGGTTGGCACTACAGATGGAACGAAGCTGTATATTTTATTTTTGCTTTTTAGTTAAAGAAATCACTAATGTTTTTAAAGATCAATGTATCAGCTTTCAATTTTTTTTTCGCATCAAAACTTCGGGTCTTTTCCGATTGACCCATGAAATACCAATACTTGAATCATATGTAAAACATAGTTTAATTATGTTTAAATTTATAATATAACTTTTCTGTTAAATATTCTTCTAATATCAGAGAAATCAACTTTTAAAAAGCATGATAACCGTTCATTTGACTTTTTTAAACATCTCAAACAGTATTTTTTATTATTTAATAGTCAAGTTAAAGCAGCATAATAGCCACAATCACCAAAATTCTAACCTGTTTTAGCATATCAATAATAATGAGAAATTTTGGAAACTAAAAAGTCAAAAAGTACAAAAGGAACTTAAACTTATCGATTCGGGCTGAGCCACAATGAATGCTATTTATGAAAAGAATATAAACCAAATGATCACCAAACTGACAGTTAATAAATTATACTAGTAAAATAATCATGCCAATGTACATAAAATTTATACAATAACAAAAATCTTACCTCTGAAATTATTAGGTTTCTTTTACAATATACTGGTAAGAAGAGAGATTTGATGCTTAGTAACTTCAATTTTGATTGGAGAAATACTGCAATAAAAAAAAATTATATTAATTCTGGGAATGAATCACTGATATAATATTTACTAGCCTCAGTTATTTGAAAAATGGTTTTCTTTAAAGATACACACATGAATATTTCATAATCTCAAGAAACGACTTTTCGCTACAAGATATCTATATTTAAAATTCATGCTACAATAAATATTTATTCCATGTCAGGTGTACCAGGGGTCTCCCCTCAACCCTTTTATGCTATCTTTGGTTGTTAGGGGAGGAAGGTCTCTCCCACACATTTTGAAGATGACTTCCTAAGAACTCAACTTTAAGCTATCTTTGGTGAAAATAGATGAACAGGGAGAGTTGTGGTCTCTCTCCAGAGTTTTTTTTTTCTTTTATACTGAAGTCCTGAAAACTCAATTTTAAGCTACTTTTACAATATTAGCAACGGAGTAGCGCTTGGTAGCTTTCTAAGAAAATGTTTTGAAGTTGAAGATTAAAAATCATAATTTTAGGGCTTATTTGTTCATGTTAAGAACAATAATGCCGCTTCTTGGATATCACACCAGAATTCACCGAAGTTATCGTTATGGATTGGGGCATAGGGCTTTGACTTGTCCTCCCTCCTGATCAAACACTGTTGCTAACACGAGGGTAATACCTACAACTTTGGACAAGTCTATATATTCACGGGTCATTAAATTCATTGCATGATTTTTGATTCTTGAAGAAAACAAAATAAGTAACAATTAAAATTATATAATTGAATTCCGCCGATATGGAGACCGCGAGCAATTTGCGATACAGCTTGAGTGACCAATCTATTCACAGAAGCTACCATTGCTTTGGGCATCTTTAGTAGGAAAAAGAACCTATTATTTACAAATAAAATACTACTAACAGAAGAGTCTTTTCACTTCTGTGGGTAGCTTTGGCACATAGCGCTTTTTT
Source organism: Octonoba sinensis (assembly GCA_038502835.1). Classification (NCBI taxonomy): domain Eukaryota; kingdom Metazoa; phylum Arthropoda; class Arachnida; order Araneae; family Uloboridae; genus Octonoba; species Octonoba sinensis. The sequence goes on along the minus strand of CM076605.1, from coordinate 80,317,478 downwards.
TTTTTGCAGCTGTCAAAATATAATATGCAATAGCATTTTTTGCACCACGGGAAGGGGGGGGGGGGCAACACAAGTACAAACTTTGAACGACATACAGAAGCTTCCATTTCTACACAAACCTTTCTTGAGGACAAACGTTAATAAATAATAAAATAAAATTAAATCAAAATTTAATGGAAAAATGAAATAAGTTTTCATTACAAAAAAAATATTTATTTACAAACTTTCTCATGGATGGGGAGATCCAACACTTCCTTGAATGATGTAATCACAGACCCTTCACTTTTGTGTATGGCTTTGGCAAAGAATTTTCTTAAAGTAACAGCTTATTGGAAGTTTTGCCGACTTAAGTGGGGGGACGCATTTGTAGAAAATTGAATAACTATTTGCATGACTTTCATGCATTTTTGTAGAAAAAACATTTATATCAAATAACAATAATAAAATTTCTCTCTCGGAAAGGGTGAGCAAATAAACATCCCAAATAAGCTTATAGCACTTATTTAAATACATAACGTGTACTTCCTGTGTGTTTATATCGAAAGTATTAATATACAGTAGTCTCTCGGTAATCCGGAGATATCGGACCAGGGTACTGCCGGATTACCGAAAATGCCGGATTACTGGAATGCACTAAAAATACGCATATAAATACCTGGACAAATTATTTATTTTAATGTACATAGTGTTGTTTACATTATTCCTTTGAAGTTGAAGGCATAAAATAGTTGTCTATTTTTGATTGTTTTTTCACTTTAAGTGACATTTTCAGCCGTCAAAACATTGTCGGCTGTATCTATGATGCGTTCATTGAAAACGTCTCTCAGCTGATTTAAGTCACTGTTATCAATGGCTGTTTCATTTATTTTTTTCTGATATTGCTCCAGAAGGTCCATGTTAGGCCACAAGTTTGCCCACGAACAAACAATCACTTTTTTAACCACTCACAATAGCTGCGCAGAAACAGGTTTTCAACTTTACTACCACGCATTTACTAGCTTCTTATGAAACGCCGGATTACTGGCAGGGCCGGAGCAGTGAAATGCCTGATTACCGAGAGACTACTGTAAATGTATTGATATGAAGAGGGAATTTTCATTCCTGCCATAGACTAGTTATGATTCTGATAGTTGCACCCAGAAGGAACAACATAAGTGGAAAAACCCTCCACACAAACAAAAGTTGGAAAATAATCTTCTATTTTAAATTTTGACATAACATTTGAAGTTTAACCCCTATAAACTGATGGTAAGCTTAGTCTTTTTTAATCCAAGAGCAATTTTTATATTTTCTATGTGTGCACAAGCAGGGGTAGCACCGTAGGAAATTCCGGTTCAGTTTTGGACCTTTCACAAAATTCCAATCAATAAAACAGACCATTTAAAAAACTCTGAGCTACCAAATCATACTTTTTACTGAATTATTTAATAATAGTCGGTAAAAAATAATAAAAAAAATTTATCACTGAATGTTTAAATTTTGAATTTTCACAAAAATGTTTTTGAAGTTTACAAAAAATGGATAATGTTAAAAATGATAATGAACAACATAATGAATATCAGGGAGTTGAACCAACATTTTTCACAGGGTCCTACTTTTATCAATTTTTAGAAGCATTTTATGAAAAAATAAATACTTTTGTGAAAATTTAGTTTTTTTATTATTATCGCACATTTTGAAGGGACAGTATTTCTATTTTAGATTTGCTTTTGAGATTTATTTAATAAATTATTTTGAGAAAGATCCAAATTGATAAATCCCAATTTTGTGAAAAGTCTATTTTGATTGGTTGGAATTTTTTAAAGGGTTCTTAAACGGACCTAGATTTTCTCTGACGCAACCCCTGAATATGCATTTTACATTTAGAATAAAAAGTACTGATTTTATTTACCAGAAGAGAAGAGTCCAACATCAAATCAATTGTCAAACCGATTATTCCTGAGAAAGAAATGATCACAATATTCATCTCCTACATCATTTTCAACAATTATTAATTTTCTTTTAGAAGGCACAATATCATTTAATTCAAAATCATCATCTGCTTCAGCATTTCTTCGAGAGATACTAAGATGTTTCAAATTATGAATGGAAGACAATAGTAAATGCAGACCAGCGCTTGTTACGAGTGTCTTCCTCAGGCAAATTATTTGCAACATTGGAAGTGAAGTATTCTGCAGGGAAAGCAAATGCTCATCAGTAACACCAGTATTAGCAAGAAAAAGCTTTTCTAAAGATTGACAGTTCTGACTCAGGGATATTATTGTTTGTTCGCCAATAGCAGTTGCTTCTAAATCCAGAACTTTCAAATTCTCAATAGATTTCAGGAGCATGACAACCCCAACATCTGAAATTGGACAACCAGCTAAATATATCTCTTGCAAATCACTAAGCCTAGAAAAAAATGGTATATCATTGTCTGAGACACACCAACAAGAACTACAATCAAGAACTTTTATCTTTGGTATTGTAGGATGACTCACACTGCAGAAGAACTGATCAGTATGAAAAAAAGATTTGCGGAGAGACAGAACTACAAGTTTTTGGGGCAAATCTTCGACAGTGATGTCTGTAAAATTTACATGTTTTGCAATGAAAGCACTTTCTACGATCAACGTCTTCAAGTGGGGACAGCGTTCTCTGATCTCGTTTGCAGTATGGGGAGTGATGAAGGGAATTCGTTGTTGTGTTGATAAACTACATATACGGAGATAAATCACACCTGATGGAAGAATTGGAACAAACTTCTGTATCTGATGCGAAGACAATTGCATATCATGAGTATCTACATGCTTCCAGAGGATCTGACATCTTGTTAACTGATACCACCTCAAGCAAACTCTGCCAGCTCTGCACAAGTCCCCAATGTACAAGTAACTGAAGATTTTGAATAAAATTACATCAGGTAAGCTTTCAAAGTGAGTAATATGAAGATTTTCTGAACTTCTTCTGGCAATTACAGACATCATTTGATTTCGATTAAACCAACAGACTGCAAATCCCAACCACTTGAGCTAGCTAAATCTGCTCACCATAGGAATTGAAGTAACAAGCAAGCAATCTTGATATCTGTAGCTCAATCTTTTAAAAGCTTTTCGGTGAAAGTAAAGGAATGATATTCATGCCGGAAAGTTGATAGGGCGAAGCTGATAATCACGAAATATTCAGTAACGCGTCAACTATATACACTACTCTTAGCGCAAGCGCCTAGTGTGATAAAGATAAGAAAAATTGATATACAATAAAGCACAATCAAATTCAAACTAGAATATCACAACAGCACGAATTAATAAACTCAAATAAAATGCACATGGCACAAAAGAGCACATCTACAATTATCAGGTTCGTTACACCACTGCGTATGCGTTTAAATACAAAGAAAAAAAAACAATAGCCCTATATTTTAAACCGAAAAGAGATTCGAAGAACAAAATACACAAATTGAAGATATATGTTTATCATTGAATAATTTTTCCCGCTTCTTCTTAGAGCTGCTACTGCAGCCATTTTCGCGGACATATTTACATTATATTATATTAGGCCACCCACACGCGAAAACGACGAAAGCTCTAAAGATATGGATTGCTGGTTCCTCCTCATTTTTCAATATTCCTTTCCAAGGGTTCCGTGCTTCCATGTCCATGAAATAGTCTCTGTCGAAACCACTGCTCGAAACAAACAACGCAACAACCATGGATTCAACTTGAAAACGGGACAGCCTACGTCTCCAACAACGGCAGGAAGGTAAAGAATAGTATTTTTAAAGCAAAATTTAATTTACTGAAGTAGTATTCGCAAAGGTGGATTTTAAGGGAAACACGCCGCCTTCAAAATTAAAAAAAAAAAAGAAATTTGTAACTATCCCATTAATATTTTTTGCTTATTTTAATGCACTTTAATAAGGGAAGTCAGTAGAATAATAAACCGCTTGAAGCAGGATTGAGAAGTGGGTTGAATAATAAACTTTAACGCAGGCCTGAGAAGTCGGTTGAATAATAAAGTTTAACGCAGGACTGAGGAGTCGGTTGAAATGAACGATTTCAATCAGCACTGCCAGGTCGGTTGAATAATAAACGACTTCTACTTAGCGTTGCAAAGCTTTCAAAATGCCCAGTTTATTCCCGAAAAAAACCGGGGTTTTTCTCCCGGGTAATTTAGTAAAAGTTTACTACTTGACAAAAAATAAATAAATAGAGAATAAACGAGTAGCATTTACTATTTGTAGAATTGCTAGTCACCAAACCTTTTAATAGCCAGACAGACCAGCCAGTTTGGTCGGACATATGGGCGGTAAAAAGGCCAGACACTCTACATTATTGAGGATTTTGTGTCTCAGTATTAATAAGTACGACAAAAAAATTGTATGTAAAATCAAGTTTTCTGCAAAAGTAACAAAATCAATTATTTTTAGAATAAACAATATACTGCAGCAAAAAAGCTTATTGAATTTACAAGTTAATTTTATGAATTAAAAGTGTTTGACGTGTGGATCATATTTCTAGAATCAGTGCCCGATTAAGACAGTCAGGGGCCCAAGGCACAACATTATTTTGGGGCCCCCTATGGTAGGAAATTTTTTTTCAAATATCTTTTAAGAGATATTTTCAGAAATCTTTCTTACAATTTGGGGGCCCAAGGCAACACCCCCTGAACTAGAAAGCCTCGGGACTGCCTCTCGGAGAAGCGATTCCCTTCTCTCCGTAGGCCGAAATCTACTGCTTCTGCTGCGCTGGCGATCAACTCACATTATTAATCAGCTTGTTTTTGCAATCAAGCCATCAAATAACGTCCACTGAAGAGTCTACTCGTAGAGCACACATTTCACAGCAAATAAAATTAAGTTCTATACTAAAAATTGACAATAAAAAATTATTGCTTTCCTATACTTTAAAAAACACTTAATTACTATAGGAAAATATTTTTGCGTTAATTATGAAACCTTTCTTTTTGTGTTTTGTGTTCTCATTGACTTTATTTTGTGGCGAAAGCATCGATGCTGATTAACTGCTAAATTAGCTTCTAGTTAAAGTTTAAATATGAAAGAAAATCTTGGGCATTTGCACTTTAAGACAAAATAGTGCGTTAATTTCTGCAAAATTCGAAAGATTAATGTTTTTAACATTATATATTAATTGCCTTTTTTTTTCTTGTAGACCTTAATCTCATGTTACACAAATTAAGCACACACATAATCATTATTGTTATTGTTATGCTCAGAAATGTCATTAAAAGTTCAAGATAAGATTGGAGATAAGATTTATAACGTAGTGCTTTGTTTCTGAACTACATACAAATAAATATGCTTATGTAATATAGCGTGACATGTGACTGGGAAAGGGGGTACATTGAAGTGTGACATTTTGTGACAAAGGGGTGGGGCAAATACATTGAAAAACCGTGGCATCATTAATTTATAAATGATTCCAGTATCATAGCTTTTTCAATGTTTCAGACTTCTTATATTGCGTGGGAAATTTATGAATTACACAAACGTGCATACGTATAAAAATCAAAGAAACAATGCATTGACTTTTCTTTCAAAAACTTCCCAGTTTAAAAAGTTTGAGGTTTACATCTTACAAGAAAATAAGACAAAGGTTCTGAACAGACCTTTTAGAAATTGATTTAATTCTGTTCAATTTATTTTTGACTTCTTTTTTAGTTCTTTTCCAAAAAATAGCTTAATAATTTAGTGTTGGAAATGATTTACCTCTATAGTTGGCTTTTTGCAATCAATAATTTTTAACTTGAACTTTGCATCAGAGTTAAAATCGTAATTCCGATTTTCAATAATTTAAAACATTTCTTTTGCTCGTCACACAGTTTTTTCTGTAGCCTTCAGAAGAAAAAAATCATGGCTTAACACAAAGAGAGGCCCTTAAAACATCTTTTATTTTCTAGTAAAAGGGAATCTTCCTAATTTCTAGAATTCTGAGAAGAGAGAGATAAAATGCCCGCCGGACAAAAGCTTCTCTTTTCAATAGCCCCTTTCGAATCACACAGTCATAAAAGACCACCGGAATAGAAAACGTAATTGTGGGAACCTGAATAGAACTCTATGCAAATACTTTTTCTTCACTTTTGTTGGTTTCTTTTACGAATGTGGCGTACAAGACTATTTTCAAGTGGTCGTTTAGTGTTGGTCAGAAGTGACCAGGCTCCTAGAAAATTATTTTGACTTTAACAATTTAAAATCTACAGAAAGCTTTCCGTTATTGCTTGCTTTTAAATATTTTGAATTACCTTATTATTTCATTTCACTTTGATTTTTAAAGTCTTAGTATCTAAACAACCTTAGTCAAGATTTGCATTTATCACGCAGGTGTGACATAAATAACTTCGTAAATTTCAGGAATGTTATTGAAAACTATATGAAAATGGATTTTTTTCTGCTATGGAAATGAACAAACATTAGTGTTAAAATATTGAGCTTGAATAAAATATAAGCCTTCAATATATCTTGATAAGTATCTATGTATCAAAATAACACCTCTAAAATGTTTAAAATTGTAGTTCTACTGTAGCAATGATGTTTCGTGAAAAATAGAGGTGAATTATCTGAATTCAGTAAATTATTTTTGAAGTGGAAATATTAACTTTTTTTCTATACTGAGTAAGTATATAAATGTGTTGAACTCATTCTGCAATTTCGGATGGCATCCTTTTGTTTTTATGCAAAAGATTTCCTGCCGAAATCCAGTAATATACCAATTACGAATGCTATCGGCAGACGAGCGGGCTCAAAATCGGCCTACGGACGTTGCGCAATGGTTTCAGTCCGCAGGCTTTCTAGTTCAGGGGGTGTTGCCCAAGGCCACGGCCTAGTTGGCGTTGTAATCAGGCACTGTCTAGAATAGAAATGCGATATAAGATTACAATGTTATATGCTCTGTAACAATTGCTGAATACTGAAAACATTTTTATATTGTGTAAATAACTTATGTTTATTTGAAAGAAGCTTAAGTTTGTTTTTTCCCCTCAAAACTCCCATATTTTCCAGTTTCTTCCCGAAAATTCTTGGGTATTTTCCCTTACTTCAAAATTTCCGAGTCTTGTTCATCTCTACTTCTACTCCTTAAAACTCCGACTCAGACACGCGTACTGTCGTATTCTTTTATTCTTGATTTATCGTTGCCGTTAGCTCACGGGGATGAAACGTGTCTGTTGACATCAAAGAGGAAAGGGATTATTGATTACACCAATTAATTAGAACTTAATTATTTGCAAATATATACATGATGACATTCAAACGGAGCGAATATACTCGCTTATTAAACACACAAGAAATTTGTTATGCAAAATGCACCACACATGCGGATATATAATATACATTTATACAATGGCGCAGCGCACGGGGACAGAAGAACAGGACCGATGCGTCCTAGAAGGCATCAGATATCTGGCATCCGACGGATTTTTTTAAATATCCGTAATTTAACAGGCAACAGCACGAAAGATCGGGATATCCGGCGTGTCAAATGTGATTTTTAAAAGGTAATTAACTGCAATGGTGTATTTAGCAGTGGACAAAAGGGGCCACGAATCGAAAGGTGCCCCTTCGTTATTTCAAATCCTCCCCCCCCCCCATATTGTAGACATCCATGGATTCTAGGAAGACATCGCTTAAAATGTTTTTCATACGAATATTACGGGCATAGGGAATACCGAGGCCTCTGCAGTATCGACGAGAAAAGATGCAGGTGCCTCTTTCAGAAATAATTCACGGTGTGCCCGAGTACTATGAGTTTTTTACCTTGCAATAACTGCATTTTAAACTGAAAGCTTTTAAATGCCCCCCTCAGTGCCATAAGCGATAGATCATGCTGGTCCCGAGCCTCAGGATCAGGATTCGAATCCCGGAAGAAGCATGGATATTCTATCGATATTGCATTTTGCATTTCCGTAGATCATGTCTCAAAGAGACTTGGATTCCACTTAAGATATAGAACGTTCCTTTCCTACATCATGAAACGATGATATAATAACACTGGTCAACAAGTGTTTGTCCCAAGAATTATTTTCACTTTTTGTGAAGTACATTTGTACGCGAAATCCATATCTGCTATCAAAATTTTTCTATCACGTATAGTTTTCTAGTTATGAGGAAGGAAATGTTCTATTTTTACATTTTTTCAGTGTTTTTAGGATCATGCAGCATCGTTTTTATTGAGATAAAGTACACAAAAAATATTAAATTTCAAATGTTAAATCACTGATCATTTTATTTTGCTCGAAAAAACTAAGAGAATCGTCTCAAACAGCCCCCGCAGACCCCCAAACGGAACTGCGTATCAAATTACTTTTCTCCACCAAACCCCTACCTGTTAGCCGAGGCCTTAGGATTGCTTACGCACGGGGAGAGGTAGTGGGGTCTACGGATTTTACATGCACATATCCCCAAGTATACATGGTGGTCTTCAGTGGGTATCGAACGCACGACCTTCCAGGTGGAAGTCCGACGTGCTAACCACTAGGCTACCACTACCCTCGTATCAAATTACTGCACTGGGATAGGCACAGGATCCGCCCACTGATAAATCCACCATTGCAGTTAATTACATTTTAAAAATCATATTTGACACGCCGGATATCCGGGTCTCTCGTGCGGTTGCCTGTTAAATTATGGATATTTAAAAAAATCTGTCGGATGCCAGATATCTGATGCACTCTAGGGTCTCGGTATGAATTTCGCGAGAATTGGGATACAAAGGCAAATAGGCGAAAGATTGATACTGTACGACACGTTTAATGAGCATGAGCTACTATTTTTTATCTTAGAAATCTCCTGTTGGTGTGTAAAAATGCCCCCTGAAAGCATGGGAGCTGTATAAGCGTTGAACAAGGAGAGCGGTTCCATCAGAACACAGTACATTTCAGAAAATTACTTGGTTTTTTGTTGGATGTAAAAACCACAATGCCCTTAAAAAAGGGGGGGGGGAGTCTTAAATACTTTATTGACTGACCTTAAAAGTATTTTCCAAGCTGAATTCGAAAATGAAAACCATTTTCCTTGCCACTTAAGGATTTTGCTTGTAAGGTACTACAATAATATAGGGTAAATGTTATTAATGTAAACTTTTACAGCACCTTGCACGGAAAATCCTTACGTGATAGAGAAAAATGATGTTCATTTTCGAGTTCAACGTAAAAAATACTTCCAAGATCAGTTAACAAAGTTTTTGGTGCAGAAAAAAAGTTGTTTTTTTTTTTTTTTTTTTTTGAGACCAGTGTAATTCTAGCAGAGACTTCAGTGAAGTACCATTTAATAAAATAAATTCAACTATTGCCTTAATATATAAACACATCAATTCAATAATTCCCTACAAAAATTCAATAACATTTTTTCATTTCTAGATATAGTTGTTTCGATAATCCCAGCTGACGGTCCCTTCAAGCGACCGCCTGCTGGGCGGATGAAATAAAACGGAATATCTCGTGCAAATCCACTGGTTCTCGGTTTCTATTTACAGGTAATCGGGTTAAAAAAAAAATCTTAGAATAAAATTTTGGGGCGGGTCTGGACCACTGGATCCCACCTCTGGGTAACGTTTTGCTTCCATCTTAGGAACTGTGTTCATCAAGAAATGTATATTTGTTAAACGTTTGTGAGAAGTCAACGACCATCCTGTGCTTGTGATTTTCCTAATAGCAAATCCCCTTTAAAATAGGGGAGTTAACCAGACAGGATCAAGGCGCAGACTGCACCATCGAAATTTTTAGGGGAATTGTCATGGGTTTGGTTTTTGCTTTGTCCACTCTTGGGACAATTTGGGGGATAGGGTTTTCTGTAGTTTTTAGGGGGGTTCGCCATAGCTCTGAGGGGGGGTGGGCATCCGTTTTCAGTGCAGGGAAAGGGGCTCCTTGTAGCCTTGAAACACATTATGCAATATTTTTACAATTTCGTGCTCAAAATTTTTTTTCTTTTGAAGTATAACTTCTCATTAGGGTTTCAATTAAGATTTATTTCAACGAAATTCTTCCAAATTTTAACTTATCATAGGTTATTAAAATTATACAGTATTAACTATCCAGGCTGTAACCTAGTGGTCAGTACGTCGGACTTCAACCTGGAAGGTCGCATGCTCGATACCCGTTGAAGACCCCACCATGTACACTCGGGGATACGTGCTATAAAATCCTTCGACCCCACTACGTTCCCCCAAGCAATCCTAAGGCTTTGTCTAACAGGTAGGGTCTGGTGGAGAAAAGTATTAACGTATCTTAAAATCGAAAATATTATTTCGGTTTTATTTATTGTTACTTTATATATTCAAATATGGTGGGTAGTTTTAAAAAGTTATAAAAAAGATATATAGTATATATATATATATATATATATTTTATATATATATATATATATATATATATGCATGCAACTGTGATGTTACACACACACATATATACATATATATGTGTGTGTGTGTGCTCCTCCCCCTTCAGACTTCAGAGCGATGGCGCAGCTCATAAAACAACTGAACCGCTCAAAAACTCCCCCTCCCAAATTGGCTAAACAGTCATCCAAGCTTCCGAAAAGCCCCTCAAACACCTCAATATTATATATATATGTAAACATCAGTAACAAAAGTGAGGGGTTCTGCCATACTGAAGTACAGTCGCATCCCAGTTTAATTAAACCTTAATTTATTTCTTCTATTGCAGCCACTACATTGTCACGAATACAATCACACACCACAAGACAATTACTGACAATATCACAAAAATAATGAAGAACATGAAAATCTACACAAAAACTATCTAAACTTTCTGACACCAATAAAGCCTTCAAAATCCCCTAAAAATTATCTTCTTCTGCCTTATATAATATTTTGAGCACTCCGTCACGTGGTACCACAGTTTTTAACTATTGGTGGTTCTGCAAATCATCAGGATCTGAAAGTTATATAAGTTCTGCCGCACAATGAAAAAAGGGAATGGGAAAAAATATATAAAGTTCCTAAAATAGTCCATAGGTCTTTCAAAATCTGAACTGAATTTAAAAAGGGGATGAAAAATGTTTTTTTCTTTTTTTTCATATTATATACTAGCTGTAGCCGCACGTCGTTGCCCGGGCTGAATTTTAAAAACGTCGCCTACGGCGCTGTCCGTGCCAAGGCTGAACTTGATCCAGTTAGTTAACTGTTACGGATCACGCTGTTTCATTTCTGAAACTTCAAAAGAGCCGACGTCGCACTTTTCCGCTCTGATATTTTTACATTTTCCCGCTAGGAGCCGCTAGTTCGTGACCCAGAAAAAGATAGTTTACATCATCTAAAAGCATCTTTATTTTGCTGATACGATGTCCTTTCCTGGTTTCATCAGCTAAATATTGTTGGAAATGGTTAACTAAATATTATTGAAATGGTTAATTGCTGTGTACCGAATTGTACCTCGTACAAAAAGAGTAAGAATAAAATAATTTTTATAAAAAAACAGAACCGACTTCAAATTAAAAATTGTGCTAAAAAGTAAAAAATAAATTCATTCTTTAAACAACATCGATGTGACTTTTAAACATAGTTTTAGAAGTCTGTGCAAAATTAGGATTGATAAAATATTTTGTAATCATGTATCCAATTACAAAAATATATATTTCCGCAGAATTAGCAACAGTTCCAATATGAAGTAGCAAATGGTATAGTGGTAATTAGACCCATAATTTTGCACCGACTTCTAAAACTATGTTCAAAAGTCACATCGATGTTGGTTAAAGAATGAATTTCTTTTTTACTTTTTAGCACAATTTTTAATTTGAAGTCGGTTCTGTTTTTTATAAAAATTATTTTATTTTATTCTTTTTAGTGTAAATACATTTTGTATATAAATACTCTATTTTTTTAAAAATCCATATCAAAGGGCAAAACTTCTTTAAATTAATGGCACTAAAAACTAATCATTTGCATGATAAATTCCCTTTTGAAGTCTATTTTAGCAAACAAACTGATTGGATTAATTTTTGCCACAGAGAAGCCTTCAGTCAAACTCTTGCTGTAATTTCTTTTAATATTATAGCCCATGACAACAAACATGTTTTTAACAATGCTTTTATATTTATTAATAGATTTCCCAACAAAGAAAAATCAAGCCAAGCCTTTCCAATTAAAATAAAAAATACTTATTTTTCACTCGTAACGTTTTTTCTAAAAAACAAATGTAATCAAATTGATTTGCAATATTCGAGTTAGACGACCCTCTATCGATTAAAGAAAAAATCATCAAAATCGGTTCATTTAGTCAAAAGTTGTGGATGAAAAGACAAAAAAAAATACTACATTTCTGCCCATTACTTTTGTTCTAATTATCGAATATGGTCAAACGAAAGTACGGAACCTATGGGAAATCACCCCTGATCGATTGAAAAAAAAAATCATGAAAATCGGTTCATCAGGTGCGAAGTTATGAGTGGTCAAAAAAAAAAAAAAAAAACGACATATATACAATACGAATGTATAACCTTCTTCCTTTGTGAAGTCGGTTAAAAATTAAGGCTAGAGGCCAACTTTAAAAAAAAATACTACATTTCTGCCCATTACTTTTGTTTTTTTCTAGAATATGGTCAAACGAAAGTACGGGACCTATGGGAAACCACCCCTGATCGATTGAAAAAAAAATCATTACAATACTAATGTATAACCTCCTTAGTTTGTGAAGTCGGTTAAAAAGATAAGGACGGTATTTCGGACCATGAATTTCCTTCGGAATTAGCTCTGCGTGCTACATTTTCTTCCCCCCAGTGCTCTTCACCCCTTGTGAATTTGATTCACCATCATTTTGTTGAAAAAACTGTACCATTTCTACCAAGAAAAAATGTTTCCCGTAATTTGGAAAATATTATAACACCTGAGCTTTTGCAATGCCCTATTTTGAAGTGTCAACTCTTAGATCATTCTCAAATTATTGTTTCATATATATGCAAAATATTTTTGAATATTGTTTTAAAAAATATTGCAAATAGTGCCAGTGTTAGTTTGAAAGTTATGAATAAACCTCTCTCACGCAAAATTTTAAAATTGTAATTGCAGTCATTCATTGTTCATTCTGTCTTTGATGCATTTATATGTGTTTTGTATGCATTTTTTATTCCTCATTGTGCAAAATACCTAGAATGTTTTAGGCATTGGCATTGTGGAAAGGAAATAATGTTTTATGCCGTATCTAATAGTATTAAAACTAAGACTGATAGTTCTTCTAAGTTCTGATGGTGAATATTTTTAGTGTAAAGTCGTCCTGTCTCGTCCTGTCTCTTTTTTTTAATGTAATTTTAAAGATTTTTTGCAGTCAATTAGATTTTTCTAGTGAAAAATAAGGTAGTTTTCCGTTTCGGGGAGGCTGCAGATGTTTTTTTTTTCTTCGCCAAACTACTGTACCATTTTTGGTTGACGTTGGCGATGTTTAAATATTTTTCACAAAAACAAACTCCACACACGAAACAAATTGATTGACGAAAAAAAATTTAGCCATCGCCAGCCCCCCTGAAGCGGAAAAGTACCGAAAATAATGCTTGTTTCAGTAGTAACAACTTTCGGCAATTTTATGCAGTTCATTATGTTCTTTAAGCTGAAATAATTCGAATTTAATGATATTCGGCTTTTGATTTATAGTCAATATATGTGTGTTTTTTAATGCGTTTGTATGCATTTTATTATTTTTTCTGTGCAGAAATAAATGCTTAGAATAAAATAGTTGTTTTATTCACCATTTTCGGCATATTTCTTTTATATATAAAAAAAATAGAAAATTACCTAGTCAACTCTTAACTTAAAATTAATTAAATGTAATTTTGAATGTTTCAAAAAATATATGTATTGCAAATTTTCCTGAGCAGCAAAAGTTATGATAATGCTATTTATTCTATATTACACAAAGATTAAATTTCCGTACAACATTTATTTAGCATATAGTTCATATGTGTAATGAACTATATATATTTACAGAAATAAGCAATATAGCAAAGAATGGAGGAGGTTACTTATCTTGAACAGGTTTAAAATTAATAATATAGAATATTGAAATTTCTCAAACTTTTAATGAAATAATCTGCTTTTTATCTGGTAGAAAGCCTTAAAGTTGAATAGATGGCACTGAGTGCCGACCCCAATTTTTGTCCCTTCATTTATGGCGAAATGAAACAGCCTGAATAACAGTTAAAGATCAAGTTCAGCCTTGTCCGTGCTAAGGCGCCCTTTACATATAAGTTCTTAACCGCGTGACTGAACGCGGCGTATTGAAACAAGCTCACGAAAGCTATTAAAACCGTAGCGTTCAAGAATGTGTTGCAAAATGCACCACATTCTTAACCGCGTGCAAGTACGCGCTCAAATGCGGGTCGTTCATTGAAGTCCCCTACAAAGTAGAGTACTATGGAATTTCGGAGCCAACAACGTTCCTCGTTTCAAGCGACGATTTATGAAAAAAATAATGATCAAAGTTCTCCAGAAAAGTCATTTTAAAAATCTTACTATTGCTGCTCCATTATATATCGCAGCAATTACTTGAAGTGCTGAAAAGAAACCAAAACGACGTATTTGTGTGAAAAAATATAAGTACATATGTTTGCTGCATGAACTCAGACAGAACTACCCTGATGACTTCAAAAATTGTTTGAGAATAGATTGTGAATACTTCGACTTATTATTAAACTTGATAAAGTCTAAAATTAGATACTTTTCTTAATTCTTTCCTAACAGCACCACGCAGATTTTGAATTTTTTTAACAACGAACTCGCGATTCGCTTCCAGAAAAGCCGTTTTGCATAAAGATACTATTTTATCGTAGTCCACATTTTAAAAATATTTGTTGAGATATTCCTTGCTCTTTATCTTCACTGTTAGAAATTTCATCATGAAATTACGGTAAATGACGGGCAGCAGTCTGTCTATCTAATTCACCGTTACATTTACGGTTTGGAACATTTTTCTATCTTTACGGGACCTAACCATTTCCAATCAGCTTGGTTAAAAAGCCGTAAATACAAAAGTTTACGGTTTTATAACCATTTAAAAATGGTTTCAAAACAAAATTTTTACCGTTTTTGAACCATTTCGAGGCGTAGAATCTTCCAGGCGTAGAAATCGTAAACGAAGCTTGCAGGAATCGAACCCCGGGTGTATGGCATACCAACCTTGTTTTCTAACCATTCGGCCCTCTGCACCCACACAAAGCGGTTGTTTATTTATCAATAAATCTTTCTTTTCAGCGGGAGAAGAAAGATTTATTGATAAATAAACGCCATTAACCCTCTAATGCCCAAGTTTTTTATCGTCGCGCGAAAACTCTCCTTTCATAAATGAATGCTACTAAGACTAAATCTGTATTTAAATTTTTGTTATCGGTATACCGTCACTTGTTAACCTGATAATGGTATGCCCGCCTTGCGGCGGACCTGGGCATTTATGGCAAAAATTATAATTTAGCTTTATGTGCGATTTAGTGTAGTCCGCCTTGAGGCGGAGTTGGGAATTAGAGGGTTAAAATTGAGATTTCAGTTTTTGAATGGATCCAAAGCCATCTTTGGTCTAAATTTACTGTATATTGACGAAAATCATTTATTTGCTGCAAAAATTAAAATACAAACAAGCTTCAGTAGCTCAAGTTATGGGCTCGCTCATTCTCAAACAGTTCGGGAATCCGATGTCTCCAATTTTTGATTTATGTGTGTATGTGTTTCTATTTAGTAACCACTTGGGTTCTTATTTAACCCCTTTTTCTTTTCTTTTCCTTTTATATACACACGCAGATTTGAAGTGATAAATCTTTATTCTTTTAACAACAACGCACGACCGGTAAGGTTTCGCAACCAAGATGGACGCCCGATTCTTATTGAGTGCTTGAAAATTACGGTTAGTTAAACGTTCTTTAGTAGAAACAGAGAATAAACGATTTTTTTCGCGATCAGCGGTTTGACTACCACCTTTTTAATGGTTATTCAACTGTTGTAATTAAATATGGTAAAATAACAATTTTAAAAAAATGATTATTTTACTATTTTCTTACGGAAATTTTTAACAGTGTTCCAAAGCGAAGGCAATTCTTTATAAAAAGGTTAAAGATAAGAACTCGCATAAAAATTCTCTGTTCCAACATCGAGCATCTGCCATACCTGATACATTCGTTGATCAGTTTAGCTCGAAATGCTATAAAACAAATTTAACCCAAAAGAATAATTGCTTTTATTCTGTTGAGTCGTCTTCTTTTCAGAAGAAAAAGTAATTTTAGTCTAAAAAATGTCTAGCAACGATAATTTTATAGATAAGTTTATCGTCTGCTTCTGAAAAGAAAAAATAATTTTAATCTAAAAGAAAGTTTAGCAACGATAATTTCTAGGGCTCGACCGAAGGCATTTTTTGGCCGATGCCGATTGTTGGCCGACTGTTCCAAGATCAGCCGATGGCGGATTGCTGATTATTCTCCTTTTCCATTGGCCGATGGCCGATGGAAAAAAAGGTGCTTTAAATCGTTAAAACGTGTAGAATGCGTATAAAAAATGTCATTTAAATCATTTATTTATTTTTATATTTATAAAAACATGAATGCATTATTCAAGCACCGTAAAACTGTTTGGGGGAAGTTTAGATAATAATTAAAACTGAAAGAATCACTCGCGATTCTAGTAAAGTAATTAAACTATTTGGAGGTTAAAAAAAAGCCATATCAGAGGATTTTTAATTCTTTTGTCTTATCTTTGAAAAAAAAAAAACACAACAACTATTGGATTGGATCGGGTCTAAGTCCCTTTCCTTCAACATTTTCTCTTGAAACACCTGCACTGCAAATGCCAAGTGCAGCTGCCTTTATTTTCTTATTTTTTTTCATGGAGGGGAATGCAGATGTTATAATACAGACTCAAATAATGCGGGTTTGTATCTTAACGAAATTGTCAACCCCCTCCTCTCAGATGTTTTTTCATAATTACAGCCCCCCCCCCCCCGTTTTTAAAAGAAAAGCGGGAACGATTATATGTTTATTTTCCATTATAAAAGTTATTTTAACTAAAAATACCTCTTTTTCTAAAACAAAAATAAAATATTAAATAATTTCGCTCGCAGTAACGCCCTCCTGTTCATAACCAAGAAATACTGAATATTGCTTTAAAAACATAGACGTGAGATTTTTTTGTCATTACAAATGAATGCTGGGTCATAAGAACTAATATTATTAGCTTATTTTTTCTTGTGAGTTGAAAATTACACTAAAATACTTGACATGTTCTTTATATTTTTGTGAGTGCAATGTAAGGTCACCGAAATACACCAATATTTTGAGCACCAGCAGTTTTCTGTTGACAAATAATCTTTTGAAAAACACGTGATCTTTTAGAAAAATTAAGATGTATTTTGCAAATATATATATATATTTATATATACGTTGCCAATTTTTGAAATTAATGAAATTATAGCATTTTTATTAAGGTATTATTCTACCCTGTCGCGCGAACTCGTTTTTTAATAAATTTTAAATTAAATTTTTAAAAATAGCACATCGAAATTGGACACATAAAATTTCAATCAATAAACATTTATACTGAAAAATTGATTCATATTTTTTATCAATATGTTCTATGTGGTAAACTATCAATAAAATAACAAGAAATATTCTAAACTGAAAGCAGATGCAACGAGATTGTTGTACAATAGCAGAAAAACTGTCAACAGCTAACACGTGGCATCAAAGAAGCCAAAAAATAAATGCCCTAATAAACGAAGTATAAACGAGGAAAAATTAAAATAATTATCGTATAAAAAAGTTAAGATGTATTTTGAAAAAAAAAAAAAAAGTACGCATTGATCAATCTTTGAGAATAAAGAAATTTTAGCCTTTTAATTAAGATGTTATTAAATCCGGTCGCGCGAACTCACATTTTGAAAATTGAATTTTTAAAAGTCGAACTTGGACACATAAAATTTCGATTAATAAACATTTATACTGGAATTTTTTTTCTTAATTTTGACCAATCTTTTCTATGTCGTAAACTAAAAATGAAATAATGAGAATAACCGCATACTAAAAGCAATATGCAACGAGATTGCTGCACAATTGCAGAAAAACTTTAACACGCGGGATCGAAGAAGCAAAAAAAAAAAAAAAAAAAAACGCTAAGAGGAAAAAAAAAAAAAGTTTACGCTGGTAAAAATTAAAATTATTATCGTACTTTGATTGAGTTGACTTTGTATTGTTTACAATTTCGGAATAATAAGAAACATGTCAACTAAAAGCAGATGGTATAATATTATTTCACAATGACATCTAATGCACTATCATTATTAAACGAAAAACGGACAAAAAATGAGGCAAATAACCTAGTGCGAAAAACAAATAGCACTCATAAGACAGCTCTATTACTTTTACTTTAACATATTCTATTTCGCGAGCATTCTGTTCCAAGACAAATAATTTTAATAATGAAGGTTTTCGGGCAGCGATCGCTTAAACTATTTGTCAGAATTTTTTATCAAATACTTTGTAGAATGACATTTTTGTGCCTTTTTTTAATTGATGTGCTGCCTGTTATTGTATGAAAATAGAAATCTAGCTATGGAGAAAAAAGAAAGTTAAAGACAGAATGTTTTCTGGAAAGTTGTCCCTGCGAAAAACATCGGCTTTTAGATGTTTTTCAAGGCCGATGGGCTGATGTTTTCCTAAAGTTAACATCGGCAGCCGATGCCGATGGCCGATGGCAACTTTGTTGAACAATCGGCGCCGATGCATCGGTCGTGCCTTAATAATTTCATATATAAGTTTATCGTCTGCTGCACTAAAAATGCATATAACATAAGTTCCTTCGAATTAGCAAAAAAACAAATTTTCCACTGTATTAAACTTCCACAGTATAAAAAATAAAATATTTGAAACGAAAATTCTAGGAAATAAAGAATGCTTTTATCATCTTTTTTTTTCATTTGTACTTTTTAAAAGTATGACTTATGCACATTTTCTTTTCAACGTTTAGATAATTTTAATTCTTTGTATAGTAACATTCTAAACACAATAAAATGTAATACATAACAGAAAAAAATTTACAAATGTATTGCAATAATATATACACAATACTACATGCATCACTTTATTTCAGGTACAAAACCGAGCAGAAGGCATTTTTTTATTACAGAAGTCCCAGCCTGCAGAATTGTCCAATCATCCCACTTTGATGCGTGGTTAAGAACGTGTATGTAATATGCATCATTTCTTGGAGCGCGCATCTGAGTGTCCTTCTTAACCGCGTTCTTGAGCGTCCGTAAATTGCATTTACAAGCACACTTCTTGGCCGCGGATCAGAATGGCTTGTCGTCTGGAGAGCGGGTAAGAACGTGTGTGTAAAGGCCGCTTAAGTGTATAAAAAAAGCCGCCTGCCGCGATGTCCGTGATAAGAACGTAAAAAACGTCGCATGCGGCGCTGTCCTTGCTAAGAATATAAAAAAATATCGCCTGCGGCACAAAACCTGCAGTGTTTGAAAAACGTCGTGTATCTATTTGTCAAAAAAAAAAAAAAAAAAAAACGCATTGGACATTGTCAACGCTTGAAAAAGTAATATAACATGTAGAAGAATCAGTTAAGAAATTAGGAACAATTCCGTCAGTTGTCATTAGAGGGTAATTAAAACTGCCAAATTGTAGCACGGCGTCATTTGTTGCGTTACTTTTCATCTGGAATGCGTCTTGGCGATGATCTTCGATTGATTGCAAGAATGAAATTGCAATATCAGGTTAATTTTCTTTTCCGGCCGTGGTAAACTGATGTCTCGCTAACAGAAAATTAAGTTTCATAATGAAATGAAGCTTCGCTAGCGGTACCCGCATAGTGACGTATGTGCCAAGCGTTTAGTAAACGTCGTCGGCGGCGTTGAAAAACATTAAAAAGCGTCGTGGGCGGTAGAGCCCTATGTAAAGCTTTTTAAAAACATCGTCGGCGGCGTAACTTAAGCCAAGGCTGAACTTGATGTAGCAGTTTACAGCGGCTGTAAACTGCTGGATCAAGTTCAACCTTGCTTAAGCAAAGCGTTTAAAAAACGTTGGCATTGCCTGTATTAAGAGATTTAAAAAAAAGAGTAGTCTGCCTATAATCATATGATACTGTGAGTATTCATTATCGCCAACGACTAATTAAAAAAGTCAAATTGTAGCGTGTCGTCATTGTTATTTGAAATCTAGAATAAACTATACGTCCGTAAGCTTTTCCAGGCGATATTTATCTAAACACTATTGCTAAATCAAGAAAATCGTTAAATCGGGGAGATAGAACTTTTATGAAGCTCAATCTCGAATGAGAACCACAAGACCACAACCCTCCAATGATACTCCTTAAGAATAGGGGTATCAAGGAGGGCCAGGTCGGCGGGGTTGTACGATAAAGCCCAGCAAGCATATCTCGGACCCTGAACGAGCATTCGCCGGACTTCACTTACCCGGGGGGAGAGCAGTCCTAAGGCCTCGAACTAACAGGGAAGGTGTGTGAAGTGGAGAAGTTCAATCTCGAATTTAAAACCTATTGTTATTTTGAGAAAAACATTAAATCGAAACTGAAATAAATCGACTATTAAATCGAAAACTGAACTATTTTGAAAATTTATCCACCCGGAATTGAGGAAACTGCTAATTATTATTTTTGGGTCAAGTTCAGCCTTAAGAAACCGAACTAAATAGCTTATAACCTGCGTTCTTATTGACATAGAAACTTCGAACAAATTCCATCGTGTGCAAAAAAAATCAGCGCTTTCTATCGATATATTTTATTAATATGTGCAAGGTTTTTTTCACCCCCATATTTGGGAATTTATGGGGAAATTTGAGTAAAATTGGAATTTAAAAAAAAAAAAAAAAAAAAACTACCTGTCGGATTTTTTTTTCTAACGGGTCTAGAAATTGCTTGTTTGTTAACGACCATTTCAGGTCACATAAATATTCGAGTTTATTTGCTATTCTCAAGGATGGGCCTCAAACTCTTGTCTAATGTGACAGACAGAGCAAAACAGTACAACAGATTTACTATACAAAGGAGGAAATACACCCAGGGGAAAGTGGGAATCGAACCCACGCATCTTCACTGCGGTGAAGCAGGTACCGGTAAACCAGGCGTTTAAACTGGTCAGCCACTGAGGCCCCTAACGCGGTTTTCATCAATGGACAGAGTGATTCAAGAGGAAGATTTATAGATTCGGGGCCTCAGTGGCTGAGCGGTCTAATCGACTGGTTACGGTACCTGCCTGCGCGCAGTGAAGAGGCGTCGATTCGATTCCGACTTTCCCCTGGGTGTATTTCCTTCTTTGTATTATTCTGTTGTACTGCTGTCTTGTTCTATCTGTCATACTAGACCAGAGTTTGAGGCATATCCTTGAGAATAGCAAACGAACTCGAATATTAATGTGACCTGATATAGTCGTAAACAAAAAAAAATGTGGGGTGTGGCTGTGTCATGGACACGGCCATGTGTTGTACGTGAATACGTTTATGTAACGGGTTATATTTTTTAAATAAAATATTTTTATTTATGTATTTAGAATGAAAGTAAGGAAACAAATAATTATTGCGTTACAATATAACTTTATTTATAGGTCTGGGATACGAAAAGTACGACACAAATGGCATAAAAAATTGTTGACAAACATCGTAATGAAACGAGCTCTGGCTGCTGCATATGTGTCTTCATAATCGACGATCGTACACAGTCTATGCCTTTACAGTCCGTTGTGGATGTAGAAGCGATTTCATCATCCACTTGCATAGGTGTAACTAGAGTTGGTGAAAGGGGGGGGGGTCACCCTAAAAATGTACAGACTAAACACCAATACGAAGTGTAAAAGAGTTGAAAATTTACTAGTCATAAATACATGTCTCTAAAGATATACTCCGTGCTTATTTCAGGCATCTCCCGGGGGTGGGGGGGGGAACTACCCCCTCGGAGCAAGTCAACTCCTCCCTCCCCCCGGAAAAAAAATTCAGATCACAAGTTTTAAAAAAAGAAAGAAAAGAGAAATTACGCTTTTAAGACACTTTACTTTCAGAAACACTTTCAGGGAAGGGACATTCAACACTATCACGAGCGACACCAAAAGTAACTTAAAAGATATAAGACTTTATTTTGAAAATAATTGCGGGGGGGGGGGGGGAGTAACCTAACTCCTTTCTGTTTCCTCTAACATTACCAAAGTATCCCGAAATTGCATTGCTAGGAAGATTTCAAAAAGTTTCCTGGGGAGAGACCTCGAAGCCTTGCCTCCAGTTTTATCCTTAAGCGTTATACATGTAAGACCAGTTACAAAAAGTTAAGTTGCAGAAGCCCCAAACACCCACTCCTCTAACTTTACCAAAGATCAAAACATACATCTACTATATATACATCAAAAAGCTGTCATATATGTAAAAAAATTCATATCAACATCATTTCTAATCATATATATTTATATATATGCATATATAAAGGGTATGATTTTGAAGCATATTACTTGTGCGATTGTATTCCCAAATTGCTGCCTTTGGGTAAAAAAGACATCAAGAAGGAAAGAAAACCCTCTGGAGTGATTGAAAGGATCTCTGTCTGTGTGTGGTACGGTGATTGAAGCCACCTTTCGCTGTTAACCCCCCCCCCCCAAGGTGATAAGGGGGTTGATTATAACCTTATAACCAGATGAAAAGTCTTCTTTATTATGAGCTGCATACTTTGGCCATGATCGCAACCCTTCAGAGAAAAAGGAAAAAAAAAATCATATGCATATGTGTTTAATTTTCTTAGGGGGAAAAAATTGTGCTTTGCAAGGCCGTAGCCAGAAATTTTTCTGTGTGCCTAGATAAGTACATACCCAATGGGGGGGGGGGGGTTGAACCCCCAAAGCCCCCCCCCCTGGTTACGCCTATGTCCATTTGTATAATTTCAGTCGCCCCAGCTGCAGATGTGCTGGCACCGTCGTTGATCCGCAGTCCCGCATTCATTCTTTTACGTTCCCGGCACTGCCAACACCACCGAAAAACAAGGCCAACTATCTCCGTCGATGACATCATCACAAGTAGGTGAACTTTAACAATAGGTCTCATTAAGCGTTTCAAAACATTTCATGTCCTTCGGACTAATTTGTGTGGGGATATTTATTAATGATTGATTGTACACTTTAAGTTCATGTTGAAATGTAAATCATGAATACAAAAGAAAAATATTTTATTCAAATCACAGAATAAACATAACAAGCAAACAATAAACAAACAAACATAATAGGACGAAGACAATATAAACACTACTAGAAAACCAAAATGCAGTGTAGTTCTGTAGTTAAAGTAAGAAGAAATTAAAAGGGGAATTAAAAGTGCTGCATTTAGAAAACAAAGAGTGCACTAGTTTTAGAGTTTAATAAGGTGTAATTTAGGATCAAACATTTAAGAAATTCTGAGCGCATAGTTAGAAGAAAAATGCAACTCTCGGACTTGTGAATAACTTTGCTTTATCTGACTGTTGTTTTTATGTTTACAAAAAGTCTAATT
This sequence comes from Octonoba sinensis, assembly GCA_038502835.1. NCBI lineage: Eukaryota > Metazoa > Arthropoda > Arachnida > Araneae > Uloboridae > Octonoba > Octonoba sinensis. Next base: position 80,294,020 of record CM076605.1, on the reverse strand, counting down.
GAACATTTTTGAGGCTGGAGGTGTCATTCATTCCCCCCTACCATATTAATTATACAAAATTCAGACTGAACTTTCTCTATGTAAAAAGACACAATTTAATTATTGAGAAAAAAACTAATAATGAAGGGAAATTATTAATGGTTTGATAATATACAATACGACAACGGAATTTTAAATTCGGCATTTCGTATACCACTTAAATTATAGTGATTTTAAAAGAAGCAGTCACCTTTTTTAAAACTTTTAAAGAAAGTTACACAATATGTGCCAAGTTTGTTGCATACTTCAAGGTGTAAACAATGTTTAAACCAGGCTTGGAGTAATCGCGATTACGTAATCGTAATCGGCTGTAATCGATTACATTTTGACAAAATCGTAATCGTAATCGTAATCTGACGATGGCATATTCTCATAATCATAATCGAAATTGTGTAATCCCGTAATCCTTTTTCTCCCGTAATTTTAATCGTAATCTAAAGGAAAAAATCCGTAATCTGCTGGTCCTGCAATCGTGTAATCTTGACCTGCTGAAAGCTGAAATTTTTAGCTCTACCATTGGATAGAAGAGATAAGATTACAAGAAAAAGGATTCAAACTGTGTACTGAAGTCCTATCCTAACTGTAAATAACCTATGGGCGATCATAATATAAAAGGTTCTGTGTGGCGGTAGCAGAGCCTTTTGATGGCAGGACCATATAATAGTCTGCTAGAGACGCTTGTTGTCCTACTTGTTGCGGTCTCTCAGAATTCTTAATTGCGGCTCCACTCTCCATGGGGAATGGCTGGAGAGCCCGAGAAGAAAGAGGTCTGGATATGTCACTCGCATCGCCTTGGGGCTCTCAGGGGGGTCTCCGGTCTCCTCGTGTCGTGCGGTAATCTGTCCGCAAGTCAAAGATTTCGGGGTAGATAAGGGGAAGGTGTCTGACCAAATGCCTCGGTCATTTTGCTTCCTTAATTACCCCTTCAAAACATATTCAAACGGTTGGGCTATAGGCGAGAGTCTGGCGACGGCATAATAAGAATGGACCACTTTCCCTTTCAATAATCGAAGCAGACTGCCCCCGAAAATCTAGTGGAAAGAGTACTATCACCTACACACATAAAGAGACGCGCACACACACACACACACACAAAAAAGAAAAAATGCCTTTTGGCGTTTTTTTTTCCTCCTTTCTTTAACGGCAGAAGTGAAGAATTTTTCTAAAAAATAGCACATTTACACTTCAGCAATTTAGGAGCAGGCATTACATGATGCTCTATGCTTAAGATATATGAAATCTTAACCCTGGTACGTGTGATTATTATTACTTCTTTTCAATATGTTCTTCGAATATTTAAAAAATACATACATTTAAATCTTAAATATATTTATATTTTAATGCTAATATTCTTTTTAATTAATAGGTATGTAAAAGAAAAAGTGATTTATGTTCTGACATTCTCCCAATTGTTTTTTACATGCATGAATTAATGTTTAGGAATTATTTTTAAAAATTAATTATCTTTTTCTTCTTAGAATTACCTCAACAAAATTTTGTATTTTAGTTGCATCGTGTACGTTAAATTTGTGTTGTAAAATTACTTGCACTTTATTTTTTTATTAAAACAGTTAATACATGGAAAAAAATTATATGCTCGTGCATGTTAAAAAAAAAAACCACAAAAATCATATTAAAATATTATAGTCATTCGTATTATAATTATTCTTCATATTACTTTTTAATGATTACTAATTTTGCTAAGAGTTATTTGAATGTTCATGTTCAAATTTTTTGAAATTATTCTAAAATGCAGCATTTATTTTCAAAAGATTATTTATCTCTTACACTATCTGAATATTTTGTTATCCCGCACAATTCATGCACATCTGGTAATTGGTGTTATGTAAATATTTCCACAATTTAAACTAGAAAATAAATACAATGGAGAAATATACTACATTTTCAGAAATTGCAGCCAACTAAATTTTGATTGTATGCACAGAAAATAACAATGAACCAGGTAAATCACTTATGCATTATATATACATTTAGTGCATCGTCTTTGCTTTTATACAAAATACGATCACTGTAGTTATCCCTCACATGAGTTTTAAATATTCGAAAAATACTGAATGTGCCTTTCCTGATTATATATGTACATATATATATATATATATATATATATATATATTACAAATTTTTCATTTCTGCAACGACGTCATAATTCCAGAACTGTGATGTTGAAATTATTTCATTATAATTGCATACATCATCATTTCAGTTATCTCTTATTAAATCAAAAATTTAATTACAAATCATAACTTTTTGATTTATGACACTATTGTGAAAATGAGAGTTGTATGCATAATATCGGATAATTTTATGCTAATCTAATCGTAATCAAAATCGTAATCGGATGTCATAATCGTAATCGATTATATTTTTCAACGACTGTAATCGCTGCTGTAATCGTAATTACTTTTTGGCAAAGGATTACAATCGTAATCGTAATCAAAATCTCTCAATTTCTCCCTTTGTAATCGTAATCGTAATCGATTACGTTTCTTTGTAATCGACTCCAAGCCTGGTTTAAACACAATGAAATAACTCCAAATTTTATCTTAGAGCTAAGGCACGACCGATGCATCGGCCTCGCCGATGCATCGGCGCCGATTGTTCAACAAATTTGCCATCGGCCATCGGCTTCGGCGGCCGATGTTAACTTCAGAAAAATATCGGCCCATCGGCCTTGAAAAACATCTAAAAGCCGATGCAAGGCCGATGTTTTTCGCAGGGACAACTTTCCAGAAAACATTCTGTCTTTAACTTTCTTTTTTCTCCATAGCTAGATTTCTATTTTCATACAATAACAGGCAGCACATCAATTAAAAAAAGGCACAAAAATGTCATTCTACAAAGTATTTGATAAAAAATTTGGAAAAATAGTTTAAGCGGTCGCTGCCGGAAAACCTTCATTATTAAAATTATTTGTCTTGGAACAGAATGCTCGCGAAATAGAATATGTTAAAGTAAAAGTAATAGAGCTGTCTTATGAGTGCTATTTGTTTTTCGCACTAGGTTATTTGCCTCATTTTTTGTCCGTTTTTCGTTTAATAATGATAGTGCATTAGATGTCATTGTGAAATAATATTATACCATCTGCTTTTAGTTGACATGTTTCTTATTATTCCGAAATTGTAAACAATACAAAGTCAACTCAATCAAAGTACGATAATAATTTTAATTTTTACCAGCGTAAACTTTTTTTTTTTCCTCTTAGCGGTTTTTTTTTTTTTTTGCTTCTTCGATCCCGCGTGTTAAAGTTTTTCTGCAATTGTGCAGCAATCTCGTTGCATATTGCTTTTAGTATGCGGTTATTCTTATTATTTCATTTTTAGTTTACGACATAGAAAAGATTGGTCATAATTAAGAAAAAAAATTCCAGTATAAATGTTTATTAATCGAAATTTTATGTTTCCAAGTTCGACTTGCAATTTTTAAAAATTGAATTGTCAAAATGCGAGTTTGCACAACAGGGTTTAATAACATATTAATAAAAATGCTAAAATTTCTTCATTTTCAAAGATTGATCAATGCCTATTTTGTTTTTCAAAATACATCTTAACTTTTTTTATACGATAATTATTGTAATTTTTCACCGTTTATACTTAGGGCATTTTTTTTTTTTTGGCTTGTTTGAAGCCACGTGTTAGACAGTTGACAGTTTTTCTGCTATTGTACAACAATCTCGTTGCATCTGCTTTCACTTTAGAATACTTCTTGTTATTTTATTGCTAGTTTACAACATAGAACATATTGATAAAAAACATGAATCAGTATAAATGTTTATTGATCGAAATTTTATGCGTTCAACCTGCTATTTTCAAGAATTTAATTCTTAAAAAACGAGTTCGCGCGACAGGGTGGAATAATACATTAATAAAAATGCTACAATTTCATTAATTTCAGAAATTGACAACTTATATATAAATATATATATATTTTTTCAAAATACATCTTAATTTTTATAAACGATCATGTGTTTTTCAGAAGATTATTTGTCAACAGAAAACTGCTGGTGATAAAAATATTGGTTTATTTCGATGATCTTACATTATGCTCATGAAAATATAAAGAACATGTCAAGTATTTCAGTGTAATTTTCAACTCACAATTAAAAAAAAGCTAATAAGATTAGTTCTTAAGACCCAGCATTCATTTGTAATGAAACACGTCTATGTTTTAAAAGCAGTATTCAGTATTTCTTGGTTATGAACAGTAGGCGTTACTGCGAGCAAAATTTTTTAATATTTTATTTTTATTTTAGAAAAAGAGCTATTTTTAGTTAAAATAACTTTTATAATGAAAAATAAATGTATAATCGTTCCCGCTTTTCTTTTAAAAACGGGGGGGGGGGGAGATATTATGAAAAAATATGAGAGGAGGGATTTGTTAGTCTGTATTATAACGTCTGCATTCCTTTCCATGAAAAAAATAATAAAATAAAGGCATTTGAAGTGCAGATGTTTTAAGAAGAAATGTTGAAGGAAAGGGAATTAGACCCGATCCGATCCAATAGTTGTTGAGTTTTTTTGCAAAGATAAGACAAAAGATTTAAAAATCCTCTGATATAGCATTTTTAAAATTTTTTTAAACCTCCAAATAGTTTAATTACTTTACTAGAATCCCGAGTGATTCTTTTAGTTTTGATTATTATGTAAACTTCCCGCAAACAGTTTTACGGTGCTCGAATAATGCATTTTTGTTTTTATAGACATAAAATTAAATAAGTGATTCAAATGACATTTTTGACAAGCATTCTACGCGATTTAATGGTTTAAAGCGACGGTTTTTCCATCGGCCATCGGCCGATGGAAGAGGAGAATAATCGGCAATCGGCCATCGGCCGATCTCGGAACCATCGGCCAACAATCGGCATCGGCCCATCGGCCAAAAAATGCCATCGGTCGAGCCCTACTTAGAGCTATTGGTAATATTTTAGGTAAGTTTGTGTTATAAAATTTTATTGCTATGTTTTGTAGCGAATTTGAGAAATCTATTTAGTATATCGTTAAAGTTTTCGTTGGAGACGAACTGAAAAACAGTAGCCAAATTTTTATTGCAACGCTATGTAGCGAATTTATGGCATTGCCAATGTTCGTGTTGGCGGCATACAGAAATGTTCGCAGATGAGATATAAAACAAAATTCTATACATAAAATGAATATAGCAGTTTTAAATAAATTATACCTGAACTTACTTTAGAATATTTTTATTGTTTAAAGTCTTTTCTTGGAATCCATTTCGACCATCTATCCAACCATGATGGTACTTGGACACTTAAATACAGAGAGCCTATGCTTTGATGCATAATTAGAATTTAGTACAGAATAGCAACAACGTGAAATAATGCTTCTGTAGATTGAATCATAAAGCAAATACCGTACATGAAGCTTTAGCGAAACACATATGCTGTATGAAACAATTTCTTGGAAAACTTCAGAAATTATAATATTGACGTAGCCGCTTCGTTACTATACAGTTTGAAAGAATTAAGAAAAAAGAATTGTTGCCATTTCTGATATTGACAATAAATATTTGGCGATTAAAATAATTTTCGTCTAAATAAAATAATAAAATATTTCAAAGAGCTGTTATTGGCGCTTATCGTTCACCTACTTGTGATGACGTCACCATGAGATTATGCTTGAGACCTCAGGCCTTGTATTTCGGTGGTGTTTGCACTGCTTGACTCGGGCATATGGTGTTTTATTATTACCATTCATTTGTTCTTGAGAAGCCCTTTCCAACCGTATACGATCTCTGTATTTGGTTTTGGCTTTTCGACGCGTATAAGCCGAAATTATCTATACATTTTTGATATTTTTTATTCCATCACCTTATTATATTCGCTCTCACTACTTTACACTAATGTTTCAAAACAATCGATAGATTTTGACGACAGCTGATGATTAAAACACCGCAGCTTCTCCGAATCAAAAGCTGTACTAATTGCAAATCTCGATACGCAGCAAAATAACCTCAAAATGGTGGCGCTTCCCCCTCCACCGCGCGTGATGCGTCACTGTTCTCGCTTATCGTAATGAATTCTTTGATCCTTTTGTTATCCAGTGGTATAATTTAATTTTGGATATAGAGGACAGATTCGAAACTACAACGCCGAACTGTATCCCCCGATTTTGGTATCATTAGATTTTTTAGATTGCCCCCGTATGGTAGCAAATTTAAAGACGTATTCACGTTAAAAAAACCGCATTAAAATCCGTTGCGTAGTTTAAAAGATCTCAGCGTACAGACCGGGAAGCGACGTTGTTTTATACTCTTTTAAGATATATATACCAAAGCAAGTTTGCATGTACAGTTGAACTCGCTTAATACGAAATGCCAAAAACTGGCGAACTTGTTCGTATTAGCCGTTATTCGGATCAACCGTGAATGAGAAAAATTGTGTAAAAAAAGTATAAGAAATAGATGTTTATATTTTAAAAATAATTTCTATTGTTTAAGAATGATTCGAAGATAGAGGGTTTGATCCCTGAGAAGAGTGGCCCTTTCCAAAAGCAAGAGCTTTATTCTCTACCCAGAAAGATTCAACGTATGATTCGAAATACGTACTTGGTGGTGTACAATGACTCAAAATAACCAACAGTTTGTTTAAAAAAAATTAATTTTATGTAATCGAGAAAATTTTTCGTGAATAGGTCAGAAATTTTGTTCGTCTCAGACGAAATTTCTATTTTAGCCTTCGTAATATGCGTGAGATGTTTAGTGTAAATAAATAGCAAACCAAACTTAATGAACAAAATGTTCGTTTTAGCAGTGATTTCGTATTAACCGTGTTCGTATTAAGAAAGTTCAACTGTATGTGTTAAATACATGAAGGTTTTCTTTTAATTTTAAGTTTTCATTCCTAAATTTTTTCGTCACCTTTCACTTCGAAAATGGAGACATATTCCCAATGAACCTTACCGGCGGCCTTTACCTTCTTCATACACTGTTAATGATTGGCGTTATGACGAGAATAGCAAATGAACTTGAATATTAATAACCTGAAATGGTCGTTTACATACAAACAAACAATTTTTTTCCAAATATTACGTTATTTAATTCTTTTGCACCATAATGATAAAAACAAAGTTTATGTAAAGACGTCATTATAAAAAGAAGTAGTGTTATAGAATACATACGCTGATGTACGAAAGAAAATCCAAAGTTCATCTGCTATGTGTCTCATACACCCTCAAGTGACGTCACGTGGTAAGGACCATGAGCATTTAAATACTTTGGTTTTTAGCGCTATTGGCGGATAAGACTGTAACTAAAAAACACCTGGAATTACTTTGATGAGTGGATGGTTCAAATGATTTACTGCAAATTACAGTAGTATTTTGAGTATTTTATAGCACACTCGGAGTGTCATGGCGGCCGCTTCTAGTGTCAATTGGTTTGAAAATATCGGCTGTTATTACTGCTTCTGGAAGTAAACTAAGCGAAGAAATGATTTTATTCCCTTCAAGGAATATTAATGTTACCGATTTTGTATATAGGCAAGATATTTTGTATCTGATTTTTTTATGCATACTTATCAATTTAAAGTTTTATGAGTCGTTTTTGAATTTTATGTAATGAAGATGGTATAACCGTTGCATTACGAACATTTGTATTTCACCGTTTAAGCTGTCCTGATTGTGTTGGCTCGTTTGAAACTTTATTTTAACCTAGGAGAATAAATAATGACTAACTATTTGGAAATAAATTTTGTTTCTAATGATTACGCTACTAAAACTAACTGTTTGTTTTGCTTTGTAATTACACACGTCCGAGTGTAAATTTGATCTTGCAATGCATTTTCAGTATGATTTAACCACTAGGAAAGGAAGAATACCTTTTCAAAGTGCGACTAATCGTACTACGTTTAATTTGTACTATAGAAAAAACGAATTGGTACAATATTGCGATATGTCTTCAAAAAGTAAAGGTTATGCAGATCATGTTTCAATTTATGGAGGAAGCTGGGCAGTTAATACTGAAACTAAATTTAAAAATGAAGAAAATTTTGTGGAAACTTTTGCTTGTAAAACATGCGGGAAAGATTTTTCTAACAAAAGATCTTATGTGGCTCATGTTAAAATTCATGCAGGTGATAAACCCTTTGAATGTACTCAGTGCGGTATGAAATTTAGAATCAAGAGAGCCCTTGCAAGGCATACCATAGCTCATTTGAATGACTTGGGACACGAGTGTGATATTTGTAGAAGGAAATTTAGCAACAAAAATGAATTGTCAAGTCATAAGTTTACCCATCATAGTGCAAATGCTCACATATGTAAAGTGTGTGGGGAAAGTTTTTTAACTGAAGCCCATCTTGACAATCATTCATCCAATCATTCTAAACCTTTCGTGTGCGAGGTTTGTGGAGCTGCATTTTCCGAAAAACGTAGCTTAAATCGTCATAGCTTGGTCCATTCCAATGTTAAGGCTCATTTATGTAGCCTGTGCGGGAGGAGATTCAAGGGTAGAACTCACCTTCTAAGTCATAATATAACACACAAAAAACTGAAGCCTTACATATGTGATGTTTGCAACCAAGCATTTAGAACAAAAACCATTTTACAAGGACATTATATGACCCATACCGGTGAGAAACCACATTCTTGCAATTTGTGTGACAGGGCATTTAGAACTAAAGGTCAATTGCATAAACATTATCGTACTCATACTGGTGAGATGCCTTATGATTGTGAAGTTTGTGGAAAGAGATTTACCACGAAATCGAAAGCGAAAGACCATGCTCTCATGCATTCCGGTGAAAGACCATTCAAATGTGATATCTGTGAAAAGAAATTCATCACTAGAGAAAAGTTGACTCTTCATAAAAATATTCATCCTACAAGTTACAAGTGTTCTGATTGTGGCAAGATATTTGCATTGAAAGGAGAACTTAATCGACATTATTGTGTTGTAGATGCTTTACCCGAGCCTTGTGAATAAGTGGGAAATCAGTATTAGTGGTTTTTATGTTTCGTGGTTCTCGTAGTGTATGCACAATAAATTTTTTTTTTTGGAAATTTATTTGTGTATATTGTTTATATTCCATTAATTTTTACCTCTCATTATTTAGATTTGTCATGTATTTTTTGCGTGCTATGTTTTGGCTTCTTATAATACAAGTTTTTAGCATACAAAATGAGTAAGTAGTGTATTTGCAGTTATTCTATGTTTGCAACTTATGAAGATATGCGAAATAAGTTTATTTTTCCTTCACTGTACTATAAAATATTTTTATTTATTTACCACTTTTCTTTTGAATTTTTGTTCTTTAAAAGTTTTAATTACATTTTATTATAGGTTGTTCCATGTTCAATGTTTTTTTATAATTTTTGCACATGTTGATATCTTTTAATTTACAAATGTTTGTTTAGTACAGTGAAACCTCAATAACTCGTCACCCTATCAGAACACAAAAACATGTCGAGATAAGCGGGTGTCAAGAAACCGAAGTTCCGTAGTTTCAATTGCTAATTGTCTGTATTGTTATTTACTGACCTTTCAAGTTATAGCCAACTCCAGTGAATGAAATTATCCCCATTTATTATTGATCTACTATTATTATTGTTTTGAAAAGTTATACATTACAAATATCTGAACATAGTACATCAAATCAGAATACCTCATTAGAAAAAAAAATCCTTATTTTATTTTGTTTATTTTTTCCTCGGAACAGACAACATAAATTCCCCAACAGCTTGCTAATTTGCAATTCACTTTTTTTCTTGTGTTTGTAGATAGCACCGGAAGAAATCTACATTTTTCAATGCCTCGCGCCTAGACGGAGATGCAATTTGGTCATCTTCGTCCAAACTAGATCCGTTTTCAGCATTTAAAGGATTTGCAGTTTGATATAAAGCTTCTAAGATGTATCTATCTTCTAGAGGTCCTGAAGTGAACAATTCAGAGTCAATATTCATATATTCCTCAAAATTGGTGAGGTTCCCCAAGGTACAAGGGGAATAGGGGAATCTTCTAGGAAGACTTCCCAGAAAAGATTAGCTTATCGACGAAGAAACATCACTAAAATTCTCAGAATTGTACACCGTGAAAAAATACTGGAAGAAAAAGTGAACAAGAATACAAAATGGAGGACCGGATTACAGGGGTTCCTGGAATTTGTGTGTCAAGTTAGGGAGTTTTTCGCTCGTTGAAATTAGCATTGGGCCAACCATTAGGGAGGGAAATGTTGACTTATCCGCAATGTCGAGCTACCGAGGTTCCTCTGTAGTAATACTTTTCTATGTTTCAAGTAAAGACCAAAATATTTTCATTTTGTAAGACTTTCTTCATCCATTGGACTTTGTATTATTCTCTGCTCTTAGTTGGAATCTCCAATTAAAAGTATGTGTTTGTACCGTTATATGGGTCAAACCATGATAACTGGAATTTTTGCCCCCACCACAACAAATTTTCACAATTAAAAAAAACATTTTTTTCAATTATACATGTTTCAAATCTATATGTGCATGTGAAAAAATGCAAATCAAATTGCAGAGTTATTTAACCTGTAATCAATTTGAAATCTCTTTTTATTCAGTTTTGCATACTAAATGAATACCTTACTGAAGCTGAGCTAATTGGTACAACCACCATTGTATCACAGAAGTTTCTAGAATTGGGATAAATATTTATGTAAGTATTAAAAGAAACTTTAACAACATCTTTTAACTATCATAAAGTTATAATTGCTGTTCAATAATGTAAAAACATTGATATTCTTTCATTCTTTGAGCAATTCTTCAAATGCTAGATGAATGCAAAAATGTTTTTCCAAAACTTACGTGCTTTCCTTGTATTGTGAAATATGTATTGCTGATATTGTTACTATACTGGGGTTGTAGGCTTCAATGCAATTTATGATGGCGGAAAAATATCCTCCAAAAATCTGGAATTGAAGCCATCAATTATTGATTAAATTTGTCATCATTCCTTTGGAGCAACAACTTTTTTTAGTTCCTCTTCCACGTAATACTTGCACCAACTCTGTTCCTGTTCCAAGTAGTTTTGATAGGAATCATATTTAAATATAATGATAAATTTATCGTTGCTTTCTATAGTTTCGAATAAAATTAGGTGAAATCGTCTTTTTGGTTTACCAGACCTAATTTTAATTATGAAAAAGTAATTTTTGAAATTTTTAATGATATTCTAGTTAAAAAAAAAAGCACGACCAAATTCTATGCTTCTGCTTCTCTCCTAGTCTATGTTCCGCATATGTGTTTGTAATATCTCATTTTTATGATTTGATTTTGGAAAGTTTTTGCTTCACGTTACTCGCAAGATTGTTAATACCAGGATGGCATGACAACCATTAACCACTGTAACATCATTCTGTAACATGGGAATAAAATTCCCCCTATTGTTTTATTTATTTAATTTTATTGATATTTTGAATCTTTTTGGCATGAATCTCGTTTTGTACTCGTGGTATGACCCAGATTTGATTGACACATGATTACCAGTTGTAACTAATATTTCAAACTCGGAATTTGCTAAAAATAATTTATATAATGAAATGTTAATTTAATTTTATCAGTACCACACAAAAATTGAAAAGTATCTCATTATTTCAAGTGAAATTACTCAAAACGGATAATAAAGAGTAGATTTAGAAACTGATAAGATATAATCCACCTGCCCGGTGACTTTTTTGATGAAGCGAAAAATCCGCACCAAAGCGATAAAACTACTTTTTTCAAACATTACAAAAATTTACTTTTTAAAACAATGCAATGTTGAACCTCCCAGCACAAAACTATATTTAGGCAAATTAGAGCAACTTTAAAAAAAACCCCTCCAAACTTTCTTGCTAACGAAACTGAATTCTTTGCCTCTATCCTTTCTGGCGTTCCCTACAGGGTTTCCATATTCAAAACCCATGGAACATACTAGAACATGTCACTTTCGTTTCGGGGCGCCAAATTTCAAACGTAGCCAAGGGGATTATGCTACAGCTTAGCTGGATCAATGTCGTATTGTACCTTTAGCAGAGTTTGAAGAAACAAAGTTTAAAAATAGATGATTTGGCACGTTATGTTCGAACTAAAAGCATAAACTGCTCCCACTGGACGAAGCAACTTCAGATGCAATTGTCCAATATAAAGCTGTTAAACATATCGGACTAATTTTTGTAGTCCTCGATCGAAATAAAATAAAGTTATAGTAAGTTGAGGTAAGTGGTAAAATGGGGCTAATAATAAGACTCTGGTCTTAGTCTTTTTGCTCCTCACACAAAGGGATGTGGCATGTTTTGCACTATTTGCAAACAGAAATAATACCCTTTTGCAATCACTGCACCGGAAAGGGTTAGGTCAGAGTAGTGCAATTCTTATCTGTCGGTTCTGATCTCATCTTTGTCACTAGTAAAAGCAGTTGAAAAATCTTCAGATGCAACTAAATCATTTTGTTTGCTAGGATAAAACTTGCCCATGAAAATTTTTTCAGTTTCTCCACTACTATCCTTTAACTTTTGTAATTTTTCTAGGCAGACATCAGTCAACGGTTTCAAGATTTATACACCAGCTTTATCACTTTGGAATGCTTTGTTTGCTTTAGCTAAAATAGGCAAGAAGTTTTATCTTCATGGAATTGCAACTAGTAAATGTTTTAAAATATTTATTCTCTCGCATGAAAAGTGCGGCAAAATGTTTCTCAAGAGTAAAACATATGTACTTCCATTGTTTGATAAAGTGCTAAAATTATTCAAGATTTTTTAAAGTTTAAGGCAATAATTTTATTATGATATTCAAAAGTTTATTTTTGTATACATTTTAAGAACACTTTTTAGAGCAGTGATTGTGTAACATTTTTTTATTTTACTGTTTAGAACGTAGACACTCCAACGATTTAATCTCCTTTCTTATAATATTTGCTATTGCTATTGAGGTGAAAACATGTTAAAGGAAAGTTTTACATTACACTAGTACTGAAGCTACGCAAGTGAACTGTGAGCAAAACTTTCCATAAAAGCATTTTAGAGAAAAATTACAAATGAACAATCTAAGTAAAAATAAATTGATTTTATACCTCTCGGAGCTACTTTATCAAGCAGATTCAACACTTCCTGTCGCATTCTTTGCAAAACTGTTCTTCAGTGGTTTGAGTCCCCTCCTCAGGACTCGGAACAATATCTTCTTCCCTTGTTAATGAGTTTGTGGGAGGGGATTTTAACCTTTGCATTAATTTTTTTAAAATAATTGTTTTAACTAAACTGAATATTAAGAACCAGTATCCAGAGCTTTGAAATGGTTAAAGAACCGGTACGCACAAATAAGTACGTGCCGGCTGCATCCCATCACTGGTATTAATCCTTTTTCATTACAGCAAGTAACACGAAGTACTTGAGAACTACAATGAGTGTGGTAAAAAAAATGTATCTGGATGGTGTCTTAATAATACTTGTCTACTATGAATTTTATTTACTAATGGTACTAATGTATAGTGCAAAATTAGTTTGGCATATTAAGTGTGACAAAAGTTAAAAGGACATAAGATAGAATGGCAAAATGACTGGAGTTAAATAAAATGCGGTGTATACTTGTTATTGACACCATATTGGCGTCCTTGGATAAAGTGTGGTAAATAGTGAAATAATATTATGTGAAAAATGTTCACGTATTGTGATCAGGTACAATAAGTAATTGTTTCCTGAAGGCTGGACAATAAATCTTGTCTTTATTTGAAACTTCAATGAAAAATGTAAAAAAAAATAAAATTTCAAAATAGAATAAAAACAGGTTTGCCTTTTTACATGCATAAAGTAACTCTTCTAAATTTGAATTTGGGCCTCAATTGTTTTTCATGGAAAATAAAGAATTAGATTAATAACTGGAATCTAAAGTTTTTTCCTTATCTTGATCCGTGAAACTAGTTCAGATAAGTAGGACTCAAAATGTCTAAATTATTTCTATTGTTTCTTGTTCTTCGATTTGGCAAAATGCCACATTGAGTATAGGCACCCATTTCAAGATAAAAGAAATGATTAGCTTTTAAAGGGGAAGAACTAGTGATAGTTATTTAATTACATATAAAGGTTGTTTGAAAAGTTTCCGACCTAACAAAGGAAAATGATATTTTCCCCCCAAAATGACTTTTATTTCTCAACATAGTCTCATTGCAAGGCTACACATTTTTCCCAAGGATGCTCCCTTCCTTTTAACCCCTCCAAATAGTAGGTAGCATCTTTTTCTGCAAAATAGTTACTTACGGAGCTGATTACCTCTTCATTTGATGAGAATTGTTGTCTTCTTAGTGTTTCTTTAAGCTTAAGCTTAGGAAACAAAAAAAGTCACTTGGGGCCAAGTCTGGAGAGTAGGGTGGGTGCTCAAGTAGTTCCAACTTTAGCTAATGAATTTTCGCCATTGAAGCCGCTGAGGTGCGAGAAGAAGCATTGTCTTGGTGGAACAATTTTTTTTTCTTTTGGAAATGTGTTCGCTTTGGTTCAATTTTAGCCTTTAACTTGTCCAGTAGTGTTGCATAATATGATCCAGTTATAGGTTTGCCCCTTTTCAAGATAGTCAATATAAATAATCCAATGGCTATCCCAGAAAACTGTCGCCATCACTTTTCCAGCAGAAGGAACAGTTCTTGACTTCTTCGGAGCAGATTTTCTGTTTGCAGTCCACTGTTTTGACTGGATTTTAATCTCTGGGGAATAATGGTGAATCCACGTTTCATCGACTGTGATTACTTGGCGAAAAAATTCTGTTTTATTCCGTCTTAATTGAGCCAACAGAGCCGTGGAAATGTTCATTCGGAGGCATTTTTGGTCCAACATGAGCTAACGCGGCACCCAATGTGCAGCCAGCTTGCACATACCCAATTCTTCATTTAGTATGTGGTAAACACGTTTTTTGGAGATGCTCAAGGCCTCTTATGTCTCGCATACTTTTATTCTACGGTCATCCAACACCATTCGATGGATTTTTGCAATGTTTTCAGAAGTGGTGGCAGTTTTAGGTCTCGTAGAACGTTTCATCACCAAGGCTGGTACGGTCACGTTTAAATTCTGCTCACCGAAATTACACAGTAGTTTATGATGGTACAGAGTCTCCACACACAGCATCCAACTCCTCTTTAATCTGCGTAGGCGTAATGCCTTTCAAAAACAAGTATCTTATGACAGCTCGATACTCTATTTTCTTTTTCCATTTTCGAAATAAAAGTTGCATTAAGCACAAAAATTACTACAGCAAAAGAATCACGTTCAAAATGTCCGAAATTTCAGCTGGGAGTCATCAAAGAATGCGGAAGCATGCTCCCGCCCTTTTGGTTTACTAGCGCTGCCATCTTCATATCGAGGTCGGAGACTTCGGCAGAGGGTTTTCAGACAACCCTCGTATGCTCTACAAGTACCAGAATAAATTGTACTCCATTTTATATTTGTTCCATAATATTTTGGAGAACAGTTTTCAATCAGACAGTGCCTTTCAAAATTTGGTTCTTTGTAAATGCAGCATATTGGAAATTTGGAAAAAATAAGTGTCATGAATTGAAATTTGTAGTTTTGAGTATTAAAATAGTGACTTTAGGCACTGAAGCGGGGGTTTGCAAGGTCCTTCCTTACACAGGCATACTTTTTTAAATGACAGTGAGCTTAGTAGAGTCATTTGAAAACCGTTTGTAAGTAATTTTAAAACTTTTCAAATTTACCAATAATTACCAAGTAAAAATTATGTTCGAACTCTTCAAGAACCTAATACAAGTTTTCATGCAGTCTTTCCTCACCAAATTTGGCTCTTCAGGTGCAACTTTGTTGGCATTGGGTGGCTTTTGGTCAGGCAGTGAAAAAAAAAAAAAAATTACATGAATTGGTAATTGGCTGCTTGTTCTTTTTAAGGTGCCAGGGGTTGGCTCGTTAGAATCCAGGTAAGGGGTGAATGAACAGTGATGTTTCTTTTGTGATGAAGATGTTTCAATGGATCCATATAATGAGTGAAACTACCTACCCCGCCACCAAGTGTACTTGTATTGTTTCTGCTATTATATGAATTAGCAGCTGAAATAAGAAGAGATGGTTTATTCACCATCCTCTCCGGCTCTGGAACAGGCTTTCATCACTATTCTCCCTTTAATTGACCGCTTTTTGGTTATTTCATTCTGCAGCACCTGTAGGATTTGAAGGTGTAATTCTTTAAAAAATGCTTTCAAGTCCTTGGTGTTCAGATGGAGAGATAGACTCCGAGGTAAATACATTGAGAGTACTTGGACCATGAGGGCTTTTGTTGCCTTTGCCATTTGGAGGTGGGACCCTGTTCAACTACTCTCCAATTGAGCGGAGCTCCATGCATGACTCTAATACGCCTCACCAATTGAACTTACGTTTGAACGCCTGCTCACAACCCATTTTTAACCCCCCTAACAAAACCCATTTTTTATAACAAACGTGTAAAATACCTCACTTACCATATAAACAAATCCTAAAAATCTTGAGGAAAAACATATGTTTTTGACTCGCGAAGTCTGAACCAGAAAGCTTATTATACAATTTTCCCCCCTTCCAAAATATATCCCCACTCGAGATCTGAAAGACACATTATTTCCCTTCCAAGGCATAATGCCATTCATGAAACCTGAACACACTAAATACAGCTTTAAGGTTTCTCTCTCTTATTTTTATTAACCATAGCAACAATTTATACATAACAAATTATATGTGTAAGTATTAATTATAATAGTAAACATCTCTTTGGTTAATGAAACATTTCAAAAATGTAATGCGACAATATGTCGAAGATGGGTCAAAAAGTTGAGGACCAATAAAAACAATTTTTTCGCAAAATTGAACTAATTTCTGTGTCCTGCTTGTAGAACAATTTATCTTAGCTTCAAAATAAGTGTTAGTTTCGGCAATAACCTCTTTGTCTAAACCAAATCTCTTCCCCTTGAGCATCTTTTCAAATCAGCGAAGAGCTAGTAGTCAATTGGTCGAGTAAAACTATATAATAATCACTGTTGATCGTCTGGCCTTTCTTCAGAGAGTCGATGAGCAATATTCCGTCATGTCCCACAATACAGACGCCATAACCTTGCCAGCCAATTGTTTTTTTTGGCACTTTGGATGGCTTTCGCCCTCTGCTCTTCACTTAGCAGATGCTCTTTTCGACTGTGGTGTGTAGTGGTGGATCCATGCCTAGTCACATATCGACGCCAATAATCCTTTTTATAAAGCTCCAAACAACGTTCAGCTTCGTCAATTCGTTGTTTTCGTTCCATTGTGGCTAAATGCGGCACCCGCTTCGAAAAAAGTTTCTTCATTCCCAAATTTTCATGTAAAATGTTGAACACAGTGCCTTTCAATATCTTTAAGATATCGACAATTTCCTGCAATTTCACTTTGTGATCACGCATAATAATTTTCCACACTTTTTTGATGTTTTCTTACTTACTCGCCTCTTTTGGCCCTCCAGAGCGTCCTCCGTCTTCGATAGCCTTACGACCACATTTAAATCAACATATAGGCGTTTAGTATTTGATTGCCTCTTAACTTGTCTCTTAAACTTTCTATTAAGCTTATTCGCTTTTAACTTCTGAAAGTTTAAAAATAATTTTACTTATTAGCCAAGCTTACAAAATAACTAAGGAAAGTAAAACTAGCGGCAAACGGTTGTTTCGACTTGGAATTATCCCGGTGACAATTTTCGTGCTATTCCTGGACTTGTACAGTATTTTTACCTATAAAATAACAATGTTTTATTAAGACACGAAACACGTTTTGATTTATTTTTTTATAAATTCACAGAAATAGCTTCACTTCAATCACATAACTTGAAAACTACTGAATGAAATGTCATGAAATGTTTCTATGTGTCTTTTGAAGATTGGTTCTAGCTAAAACAATAGTGCATTCTAAGTTTCTATTGCAATCTATTGATTACTCTTCTTTTGGGAAGGGTCCATTTTGTTTGATTTGAATTTTGTGAAAGGTTCGTTTTGATTGATTGAATTTTGTAAAGGGTCTAAAAACGGACCGCGCTATCCCTGATTACCTTTAACATGTAAAAATGCACAATCACTCTCTGAGTAAATAAAGTTCAGAAATACAAAGAATTTCTTGACGCCATGTACAAAAATATCATAATAATATATCTCTGAGTAAAATAAATTTTACAAATGCTGATACTCGCTTCACGCCATGTACAAAATATCAATAATAATAATAAATCTCTGAGTAAAATAAATTTTACAAATGCAGAGATTTGTAAGGTAGTGCAATATAAAATGCAGCAGTGCTGCAAAATGTGTACAATCGTTAAAAGAGAGAGAAACTTTTCAGAAAATAAATCAAGAGAGCCTGTTAATATATTTTCAGACTTTTCTTGCATTTAAAGTTAAAAGATATGAAACATTAATCTAAAAAAATAAAATAAATTGAAACATTGCAAATTTTAATACTTCAGGTAGATTCAAAGCACATCCTCTAACGAAAAGGATACATATTATATTTATATCAATGAATGATTTCATTTGATAATATCAATTTACTTATAACAAACAATGAATAATTAATTTAATACAAAATGTTATTTATCAAATTATATTAGATTATATATATATTAAAACTAATTGAGAATTATTACACCGTATATTTTGGAAAGTTGTGAGTTCCACTCACAACTTTAGCAGTTTGTGCTTTATTTCGCAGTTTTTTTCCTTGTACTCATATTTTAGCACAAAACATTTTTGATAATTTCTTATATGCTCTTTTATGGTCTCACATCGACTTGATGAAATTCTAAACTAAAACAATTCTTTATGGTACCTAGTCGCTCATTTTTGATAATCCCACATAATACAAATTTCTAAATTCTGAAATGTTTTCCCCAACAGGCTTTACTATTCCTTCTTTCTCTGCAACTACTACTTTTATATTTGTTTGAAAAAATAATGAAACCGAGTTTTCTCAATTGTTCTCTAACCATGCTGCTGGGCAACCTTCTAATTATTTGTTTATAATTAAAAGACGAATATTAGCAGTTCCGACTCCAGAAAACATTAGCCAAGACATTCCGGTCGGCACACTACCACATGTGCGCATTCAACTGAAACCTTCCATAACAATTTAGATTTCAGATAGAGGTATAGCACATGTAGGGTGCGGTTACGATTACCTGGTCAATGACTCGCTTCCCTAGGTCTAACTGCATATGGAATTTACATAAAAGTTCGCAAAATTCTTCGGAACATTGTTGTTTAAAAGTTTATTTGAAAAAAAAAAAAAAAAACAATTACAATACTGAAAGCACTATTATTATTATTACAAATACAGTTTTTATGAATAGTCTGGGATATTATTTTGCCAGAAAAAATAATTTTACTGATACACGAATTGCAGTTTAGTAAAGCGATAGTAACTAGAAAATTGTATTTGTATTAGAAAATCAGATTGAGCAGCACTCCCCTTTGCACCGGAAGGAGCTAAACAAGCATATATTAAATACGTAATGGATAAGTTTATAGAGAATCATTTGTTGCATTTTTACCTTGTTGACACAATAACTATTATCTCGGCATGATAAACCTTTCATGGTATGATTATACATACACAATATATACATATTGTAAATCTTCAAAATAATTCAATTTTTTTAAAAAATATCTGATAGCAAGCTGTGTAATTCACTGAGATTTTCACAAGAAAAAAATTAGTATTAAAATTCACCTAATTTTAAATGCCAGGAAAATGACAAATTTGTTTGGAAGCAGATCTAGAAGTGATGCATACTTGATAACCACAGCACTTAAAACCTGCATGCAGAATTAGTGATAGTGAAAACAATTTTCAAGTAAATGATGCAAACTTATACTAGATTAATAGTTTTAATTCATAATGGAATCTTGTAAATTATGTTGACTCTTTTCCTAGGATTTTCTTCCTTGCCTTTGTGCGAAATACGGTTTTTTAATCTGTAGTACCTCTGCCTATACTCTTGGCATTTCCTTGCAGCATTTATCACTTTAAATGGTGTTTCTATTAATTCTTGATATTCTTTAGCTCTGTCTCTGCGAACGTTTTTTCTACTAGAAGACATCCTTTTATCTATATGTGGGAAACACAAACTTTCTATTGATTCTGAACAAGTTCTTTGTTAGATAGAGCATTTATTTTCAAGTGTTCTCTGTAGTTGGCAGTTTTCTCCACTGTTTATGTTGCTTTCATCTTTCTGCATTCGTTCAGATAGGAACCATTTCTTGCTCTGTAGAATTAACCTTTGGAGGGAGAGCTGGGAAATTGTTCACCAGTAAAAGATTTTTCTTGTATGTGAACTCAGTAGGCGTTTAGTGTTCAAAAAAATGCGGGTTCCTCTTATTTGACTGAACTAACTCTCCAGCGTAATTTGAGTCTGGATATATTTGAAATTTCAGAGCTTCAAAGCTTCAAACAGTCCAAACAATGAGTTTATCGAAACTATTATTGCTTTTTGAAACGGCAGTAAGTTATTTTCTGCCGACGACACGAAGATTTGTAATAGCACTTCTCGCTTCAATTAAAACTTTTTTCTGCAAGTCAAAAAAATTTTGTCTCCAGAAGCTGCTTGAAGGGGCTTGTGCTTCGGAGGCTCATATATGTTGCTGTTCATCACATCAAAAACTGAATCCATCAATTCAAAAAATACACTGCATTCTTATTTCCAGTTAATAATTCCATAGCTTTGAAAACACTGCTTTTGCTGACAACTCTTTGCCTTTGATTTCCTTTCCCTTGCAGATCGCTTGTTTTCAGCTTATGACAGCTAATTTCTCCCATCTTTCTGAAATACAAGCTCTATAATTTCTCCAGCAAATCGTTTACTACTAGTCTTTTGTCAAGGAAATGATTCCTCACTAGTTTTAAATAGTTCGGGTGTCAGCAAAAACTGAAACTTTTCGCGGCCTATCCGCTGGATTTGGGAAAGAAATTTTTTCAGAGCATATCTCAAGATCTCTCCAAAGCGTAGAGGATTCGGCGTATCTGCAACAATTGCAACTACTAATATATCATTTTTCCCCAATGCTCTGATAATTTGAAAGATTCATATTTTTCTTTAAATCAAAATTGACTGGCTGTTTCCATTTGTTAAAATTCCTCTTGGTAATACGACCTGGACTTAAGAAAAAGGATTTAGCCCATAATCTTCACTACTATCATAGAATAATCTGCTGTCAATGTGCGTATCGTTGAAGTTTAAATAAAGAAAAAACAGCAAATTTGTATTTTATGTTCAAGAGCCAACATGAATTCTTGAAATTAAATTATTTATTACTATTTAAACGGATGGAGATTTGAAGATTTAAAATGTGCACACTACAACCGAATGCCACCGTGAAATATACAAAGAGTAAATTAGAAGACAATGAAGGTATTCACATTAGACATTTTGAAGTGACCAGAATTCATGGACATAAATCTGCCACAATTAAGATGCAGCCTTTTTCAGAAATGCTGAATTTTTCGGTTTTTTTCATCAGAAGAACTTTGTCTAAACCTCCCGGCCTGCATAAAAAGTTTTACACCATTGTCAAAGATAATGGCATTTTAGTTTTGTTTTTCCAATACTTCTATGCTTTTCTTGACAAAGCTCGTATAACAATTGCCATGGAAATGTCTTCTGTTAACCAAAAAATTTTCTTTTCTGTTTTACAATGGCACTTATTTGCGTTAGGCGTCAATAACTTTTGAAGACTTTCGTGTTTTTTCTTCCTTCCATTGTTTTTAGTTTTTCCTACAAAACTCGATTTTCCAGCATCAATCCATTATTTCTTTCTTCTTTCTTCCACCTCTCAACAACATAATTTTATATTATATATTTCATTTCATTTTCAAAGAACGTGTTTTTTAAAATAAGCGTATCATTTTCTTCTAGAACTTTAAACAAGAATTACCTGCTTTATTTTCGAACACTGGCATACTAATCATTTGCTCTTCACTGGACTGCTCGTTGTGTTTCTTTTTTTGCGCTTTATTCAAGTCTTTCAAAGGCCTTTTTTTAGAACACCTCTCTTCCGTTTTCTCTTTCCTTGAGTTTGAACATGCAGTTGACTATTGTGACCAGACAGGAGCAGATTTTTTCAAAATTTTGGGTGTATTTTAATTAGGGATCTTACCTCTAACGACGGAAAGCACCATCATCGTGAGTTATTGTCTTGGATAGGGGCCCATAAGGTTAGGTATTAGCAGAAAAGCTTCATCTCCTATGAAAACATAGGGGAATTTTACATTAGTTCCTGGCAAACTCTCAGGAGGAGGCTTACTCGACAACTTATCTTCAGGGAGACTTTTCTAAAAGGATTGTTGGACAAAACACCTCAATCGCTATAATGTCCGTAGTCTCCGACGTGAATTATAAGAAATGTATAATTGGCAGAACAGATGGACATTAAAACCATGCTGTGATCATCTTTGTAATTAGAAAATTTATCCGCTGTTGTCTGGAACCACTATTATGTGTTTACCAGGCAGCAACAGAGTTTGGAAAATTCCATTTCTTAAAATAACCTGCTGCAATCTTTATCTTATCATCTGCTCCATGAGGATATGGCATGGCTCATGATGATTCCACAATGCGGAACAACTTTGAACAATTATCTTTGATGTAGTTGAGTATCCGATGTGAAAAGCATCCTGTCGTCCAGAGGCAAGAAACCTAAGAAAAAAAAAACAACTAATTAAAATGAAAGTTGAGTAATCCACTTTTACACATAAGTGTTGCGAATGGGATCGTCGACTGAAGAGGACAGAATAAATCCCACAAGCTCAGGCTTTGAGGTGCTGCGAGTCCCCAATAAGGAGAAACCCATTTCAATTTTTTTCTATTTTCAAATTTTGCATGATGGGGAGAGGGAGGGGGACTTGAGAATAAGTTATAGGACAAAGGAAGTGTGTGTTGGAGAGTATTTTGTGCACGGGCACTGGCTGCCCTGGGTACAAAACTTGATTTCTCTAACCAATATTTCGTAAAAACAATACAATATTGATCATATTTATTATTTCCACATCCACTAAGCCCTCCCAAAACATGGGAGTGCTTGTAGCATTTTGCCGTGTTGAGTGTGGGCTGAAATTGAAAAGAGCTAATAACTCCCTTGCTGGACCCCCATAACCAACAAATTAAAGCAAGACCTGTCTGGAGGGATGGGAAGTCATTGACCTGAAAACAATTTCAAATCTTTTCTATGGAGCATTTGCCTCAAATATCCTTCATTAATTCAAAACAATGATAAAGATAACCTTTTTTCTTGAAATTTTTTTTATCTCATTTTTATATGCTGTAAAAACAAGAAAATTAAACTGAAGAATTTGTTCTTCAAGTGAATAGAAGTATTCAAAAGTAAATTAAATTTACTTCTGTAAATAGCAAACGGTACATTTCAATATAATGAAATGCATAAGTTGAAAATTTTTTAAAACTATGTTTAAAATTTCAAGATAAAAAATGAAAATACCCCCCCCCCCCCTCCGAAAAAAACAAAAAACAAACTTGCTTTTCACTATTAAGAAAAAAAAAGTTACTTACCGAATTGTTAAGGCCAAGCTCTCCGTTCCTTCTTCCAGTTGTTCGTTCCTTTCGTCGATCTGAAGAACTCTTCTTAATACCTGAGCCAATACATTTATTTCTTCTTCAGTCTGCATTAGAACCTCTTGAAAATCCCTTGTGTCGCAGTGGTTGTCCATAACAGCAGCACAAGAGCTCTTGTGTGATATACTGATTTGAATCAAATTAACAAAAACATCCTGCTTTCAGATATGTGGGTGGTTCTAAAGATGACCTATTATGTTTTATTTATTTATCTTTATTCGAACTTACAAACCTTGAGATTTAGTGTCTCGAGAAACCCTCATGAAAATGGTTCCGAAATCTTTCTTCCAGTTGTTCCTTCCTTTCGTCAATCTGAAGAACTCTTCTTAATAACCTGAGCCAATACATTTATTTCTTCTTCAGTCTGCATTAGAACCTCTTAAAAATCTCTTGTGCAGCGGACGTTGTACATAACAGCAGCACGAGAAACAAAGTAAGAGTAGTAAAAGAGCTTTGAATTATATATATAGAACGATGAATGCTGTGAACTTCTATTGGATGAAAATGTACAGTTTAATGCTCACTTCAACCAATTGAGTTGCTCTGCCGATTTTTTTAAAAAAAGCCTAGCTGATATGTATTTTAATAAATTTATTTTTTGTTATAAACTTCTAACTATTCATATTTATAATGAAGGAACTAGTTAAATATGCTAAGACTTAATATTTACTTAGAAATTACTGAAAAAAGTCACATAAGAATCATTTTATATCATGAAATTTTACATAGACTTGAATAAAAACTCATTCAAATGTTGTACAAATGCCTGAAAATAACAAGTTTTATTTGTAAATAAACATTATTTAGCAACATGCGCTTTTGTATGGTACATTTCAAAGCATGGATTTTTACAAAGCGCAACTCCACAAGGCTCACAATTAGTGCGCTGCTGCAAACTTTCCATAATCTTGTCGGTTTCTCCTTTGTTGCTGTCGGTGGCATTTGCTTTGGAAAATGTTTCACAGAGTCTGTCAATGGATGTTGCAGGTTGGCATTCATTCATTACTGAACCTCCTTTTGCAACAAATTGCATGGCGATTTCTCTTACAAATTGCTCAGTTATAGTGTTCACACTGTATCTCTTTTTTTATAAAACAAGAATTTGATGGACATCATTACATATAAGATGAAAAAATACTTTTCTCCACCAAATCAAAGATTTTCCGTCAAAAGGAGAGTATGACAACATTTGATCGCCTCTATCTACTCAATGCAATATGGTGGCATTAATCGCACTCTACATTTTTGCACATCCGATACATTGTCTTTTATGGCCTTCCTATAAACATTTTGTAGTTTCATAATGTTTTCTCTAGTAAACCTGCCTTTTTCCGTATTCCAAGTGGAACCTTTTTTGTTCGCCATCCATCGACAATGTTTCTCAAAGCAGTACTAAGCCTTTTAGCGACATGATTTATGCATTTTTCTTTCGGTAGCTTCTATTTTTTTCATAAAAATGAAAAAAAAAAAAAATGAATTTTGGCATCCCTGTCACTTAAAATAGGGAAGTAGTGCACTTTGCTCTTTTGAACAGAACGCTACCGTATGATTTTGTTAGTATCAGGATATCTATTCAATTGATACCAACTCTAACACTCTTTAATATTTTTGAAAACAGAACAGACGCACTCGGCAAAAACAACGATGGTCCAAATTTTCTCATTTTAATAAAAGAACTTGTAGCCAACAACCATTTCATATATATATCAACCAAGGTAAAAGACAAACTGAAATAAACAAATTCAACATGGTAAAGCAAAGTTCAAGAACATTTCCATCACATCGTTAACTAGATATGAGAAACAATGAAACAAGAATCTACCTGCCTGTCCCCTCAAAAAGACAGAACCGCGTTCTGCTGAAGTGCCATCAAAAACTTTGTAAACATGACGTTCCTTTTAAAAGTCGGCGGGAGAAACGCCCACTTCCAGCAAGGCGGAAGTGACGATTCTCCACCGTTCTACGCATGTCCTGAACGCCGCCTATCGGGATTTCCCACCCGATTGATTTTTGGGAAAATAATACAAACATTTAAAACCATAAAGTGAATGTGCATCTCGTACAGCCTCTCGTTATATTTCTAATAATTTTTCTTTTAATCTCGGCATATTATGTACTGATATTTCTCAGACACTTTGCGAATGCTTTTTTATCCATAGACGGGCATTTTAAAAACAACAGAAAAAGTTTCAAGCGCTACGTGACCTCGTCGTATGGACAGTAAAGCTTGAAGAAGTTTATTTCCATAAAAAGTTTTCTTTTCCTTTTCGCTAACGTTTGAAAACGTTGAAGAGATGAGCAGTCACAAGTTTTGCACAAAACATTTCTTAGCAGTTCTGAGCACATTGACTGGTGTGTCAAAACATAAATTGCTTCTGTGTGTTTTTGAGCACCTGAAATATCCTGATTATCTATAGCTGAACCAGTTTTTGTACTAGAATTTTTTTTCATTAAGTAGCTTTGGTTTTTGGCTGGACACTTTCAGCTTTCTTCCAACGACTTATCAAGTTCTCACAAAGTACCTTCCTTTGCTTTGAAAGACGACGTTTCGGTTTCCGATATCTTGATGATATTAAATCCATCTTAATTCTATGGATCCAGACTTACAATCATCCAGAAGAAAGAAGCCCCCTAAAAGGTCTGCTTTTTAAAATATGATTAGCAAAAATCACTCGAGTAAATAAACTGAACAGCGTAAATATAACAGCAAACCGAACATGAACAAAGTTATAAAACTTATAAGGTTATTTTCATGCTTCTTTTCTTAACAGATCGAGAGTGATTTCCCATAGGTCCCGTACCTTCATTTGACCATATTAGATAATTAGAAAAAAAGTTATGGGAAGAAATGTTGTCACATTTTTGTTTTTTCATTCATAACTTTTCACTAAATGAACCGATTTTGATGATTTTTTCTTGAATCGATACACAGGTCATCTTACTCAAATATCGCGGATCATTTGATTACATTTGTGCTTTTAGAAAAAACGCTATGGGTGAAAAATAAGTATTTTTAATTTTAACTGGAAAGGCTTGGCTTGATTTTTCTTAGTTAGAAAATTTATTAATAAATATAAAACTCAAAAAAGAGTTTGTTGCCATTAAGCTGTAATATTAAATGCCATTCAGGTTAGTTCCGACAACAGCAGTTTTGTCTCTTTTTTATTTCTACTTTGGAATATTTGCATAACTGATCCCACAGCTCAAATAATTTTGATTTACTTAAGAATAACCATCTTGTGGACATATGTTTGAGTATTTTTCTCACTTTAGAATCAAACTTTTCAAAATTTTCTTTTAGAAGCTTGAAAATAGTAATAAATACCGATTAAAAAATCTACTTTTACCAGGAATGCAGGCTGCACCCTTTTCTACAGCCAAATTGTCTAGGTGACATGAACACCCTATGCATACAATATGGTTACCTTCATGTTTCCAAAAAACTATCATGTTTCAACAATGCTAAAAAAAAATTAATAGTTAACTGAGATGAAAGTAAGATTTTGAATGTGATTGATTGAAAATTTTCCATACAAATATGCTAATTAAAAAAAAAAAAAAAAAGTCAGCGCGTTTTAGAAAAGAAAAAAATGCTCGATTGCCCTCCAAACAGCAGTTCCTTGGTATTTCTACTCCTTCACTTATTTTGTTGTAATTTTTGAGCAATTGACTTTGCATAATTGCATAGTCTAAATAAACCTGGTCAAAGGTGTGATTTAGCAAGGAGGTGAATATGGTTGTAGTATCAGCATATATTTCTGGTCAGCTGGGAGAAATGAGAATTCAAAATAATTCTTTTTCTGTGATTTTCCAGTTGTCTACAGTATTCTGAAATTATTTTAAGCAAGCTAGCATATTTTGTAGGCAACCTTTAGAAGGTTGAGTGAGACCATTTTTCCTTTCAATAAGAGAATTTTTGTTTCTATTAGTGTCAACTAATGCCAACTGGCAAGGATGACATTGAATTTTCTGTCTGATTTTTTTAAAGAACAAAAACCAGCAATATACTCTGTAATATCTGCTATATAGATTGACAAGCGAATTGAATCAGGAACTCCATCTAGGTGAATATCCAAATTCTTTTCTTCCCTCTTAGGTGATTCATTTATTAAATAAGAATATCCATTTGGTGCCGATGACACTTAAAATAGTTGTGTTGTCTAACGGCAAGCAGTTGGTAAAGCTGCTTCGGTGGTGGGAGAGCAGCTTGAAACTGCTTTGATGTAGTGTTGTTGTTAAACCTTCCTTTGCTCCGAACTGCGGAAAAGAATGTCTCAAAATGATTTATAGCTTAGCAGGAACAGCATCAAGGAGTTTGGCTTTTTTGCCACATCTTTATAATTGGATAAATGGGAATCTATGCGAACGATTAGACCCAAAATGCAGTTTCCCAATGGGCATCCCATTTTCAGCAGTTTTTAGTTTTTCAATGTAGATTTTGGCCTCTTATAAGAACTTACGAAATTTTTCTCTTCATTTTCTGCTTTTAAAGGAGACTTGTATCCCTTTTCCAGAAGATTTCTGCTGTTCAAAACATAAAAATGATTGTTGAAGAGTTTGATAAACTGAACAGTAGCAACGGAATCGGCAAATTCTGGCATTTTCAAATCCGTCAATAAATTGAATGGCATCCGCAACACTATTACTTAAAGTTTGTGCAGCTCGGCTCATTTTCATCTTTTACTGATAAAATTCAATATAACTTCTTCTTAACCTGGTTGCAAATTGTAGCCCCTCTTCACTGCAGTTGCTCTAATCTGACAATATACCTCCAGCATATGAGCCCGAAGGGATGCCAAATTGATCCTAGGGTCATTTGAGCTTTAGTATGTGGCTGGGATCTGGGTTAATGATCCCGAAGCATGTTTTTTAAGTAAGTACCGTTTTGGAATTAAAAAAAGACGTGCAAAGATATCGCAATAATTTTATTTTTACATGAAAGCCTGTACCTTAATCTACTTTTCTACATAATTTCCGTGAATATTGAGGCACTTGTCATAACGTGGCACCAGTTTTTGAATACCCTCCTCATAAAATTCTGCCGCCTGACTTGTTAACCACTGTATCACAAATGTTTTGACTTCGTTATCGTCTTGAAGACGCTGACCGCCCAGGTGTTTCTTCAAGTGCAGGAACAAATGGTAGTCGCTAGGCGCCAGATCAGGGCTGTATGGAGGATGATCTAGAGCAGGGGTCTCCAAACTTTCCAGCCTTAGGGCCATATTGATTACTCCAGTAAATTCCAAGGGCCAAAACCATATTATCATTAATTGTTGCCGGTGGTAAAAAGTTGAATCAGTCCACTAGTGGTGTAAAATATGATTACTTTTTTGCCAGATGCCATTAACGACGGGGAAGCTGATGTATTTTCTGTATCGTATGGGTATCCGTTATAATGGGGTACCCGCATCGTATCGCCATAGTAATCATTGATTACAAAAGTAATGAAATACACAAGTAATCATTGATTACTTTTTTCTTCAGTAATCGTTACTTCGGTTCCTAACGAGTACTCAAGTAACGAATGAGTATTTTTTTACATGAAAAAAAAAGTTCGAAAAAGTACGCCACGTTTAAAAAAGGCTGCAAATCGAACTAAAGTCCGCAAAACGGCAACACTGCATATTATTAATTTTCCTGTCATTATCTGTAATTTCTAGATTAGTCGTAGAGTACGAGCGAGCCATGAGGAGTAACGTGACAGGACATCTGGTGGACACAAGCAGAAATAGGTAGTACCTTCTATCCCTAACAGATGGCGCTAATAGCACTTACAGAATAATCTCGTTGGTTCGATAAAGTTCTGGTGTCTTCCACTCACTTCTAGATGGCAGTAAGTGAAATATATAAGAAGGCTAGTGGCGCAACCACAAGTCAGTTCCTATGACACTGCTGTGAAATAAAATAGTGCGTACCTCCTTAAAACGTGTTTGTGCGTGTTTAAGTTTAAGACATCTTTGTAACAATATTTTTACTTGAATTGTTGCTTTTGTGTGTGATTTAGTAGAATGGAAAAGAAGCGAAAAATTGATAGTGAATGCAGAAAATTCAAAGATCAGTGGAACATTCAGTATTTCGTAATTGAGTCCAGTAACAAGGCGCTATGTTTGATTTGCAATGAAAGCATAGCCGTTCTCAAAGAATATAACATTAAACGTCATTATGAAGCAAAACATTTTCAAAATTACTCAAAATATACAGGAAGTTTGCGGACAGAAAAATTCGAAGCTATGAAGCGCGGATTGAAATCGCAGAAATCTTTATTTACAAAACTCAAAACTGAACAAGAGGCTGCAACTCGTGCCAGCTTTCGTGTGGCTCTTGAAATTGCAAAACGTGGAAAACCATTCACCGATGGAGAAATGGTCAAAGAATGCATAATCGCAGTAGCCGAAGAAATGTGCCCTGAAAAGGTAAATTTATTAAAAACTGTCAGTATGTCAGCAAACACTGTGGCTCGAAGGGTAGAAGACATCGCTGAAAATATATCCTCTCAACTGTTCAACAAAAATGGACATGTTGAGTGGTTTTCTTTGGCCTTGGATGAGTCAACGGATGTGTCAGATACTGCTCAGTGTTGATTTATATTCGAGGAGTAGATAAAAGCTATGAAGTGCATGAAGAACTTCTTGATATGTATAGTATTCATGGCACAACTACTGGTTCAGATATTTTTAAAGGAGTTGAAATGGCCATTAAGCAAAAGAACCTTCGATGGAAAAACTTGAAATGTATTACAACTGATGGAGGCAAAAACATGAGTGGGAAAGATAAAGGAGTGGTCGCTCTTGTGTCAAAGGCTGTAGAAAATGACGGTGGTTCAAAACCAATAGTCTTACATTGTAATCATTCATCAACAGTCTTTGTGCGGAAAATGTTTGGATATGTCTGAAGTTCTGAAACCAGTCATATCAACTGTTAATTTTATCAGATCTTTTGGGCTGAATCACCCACAATTCGTACAATTTATTAAAGAGATTGGAGAAAATGACTTACCTTATCATACTGCCGTACGTTGGCTTAGTTGTGGGAAAGTCCTTCAGCGCTTTTTTGAACTTCGAGCAGTGATCGAATTTTTTTTGAATGAAAAGCATCGCCCTCTTACTGAATTGCAAAACAACGCATGGCTGTGGAAGTTAGCATTCTATGTTGATTTGACAAAACATGTGAACGAACTGAATTTGAGATTGCAAGGAGAAAACCAGCATCTTCCTGATTTATACAATAATATCAAATCATTCCGGAAGAAATTGATACTGTTTCAATCACAACTACGAAGTAAATGTTTTTCACATTTTAAAACATGTGAAATATTTAGCCACACCACTGAGACCGAGTTTCCTATCGATTTTGCAATCGAAACTTTGAGTGCTTTGAAAATAAATTTTGATACTCGTTTCTCGGACTTTGATGCCATTGCGAATCAAATTAAGATTTTTCAGAATCCTTTTGATACTGACATTGAAACCCTAGCCCCGGAACTTCAAATGGAAATGATTGATCTACAGTGCAGTGATATAATTAAGAACAAATATCAAAACTTATCTTTGTTGGAATTTTATAAGTGTCTTCCACTGACACAATTTGATAATTTGCATAAATTTGCTCGTGGGCTGTTTTCTGTTTTTGGTACTACTTATTTGTGTGAGAAGACCTTTTCCAAAATGAAGTACACAAAAAATGTTTACAGATCTAAATTAACTGATGAGCATCTTAAATCTCTTTTAATAATTGGTACAAGTAAATTTAGTCCACAACTACAAACTATTGTCAGTGGAAAATCTCAATTACATAAATCTCATTAGTATTTCATATGTCGTTATGCTTGTTATAAGTTATCTTTTCATTTAAAATGTATAAAATGTTAGTAGGATTCATTTCAATAATTTGTTAGTTAGTAAATAATAACCTACAACAATGTTATGAGTAGTTAGCCCATGACCATATCAATGTAGATGTCATATTAATAATTATTCAACATAAAAATAGATTACTTCAGTAAACTTAATTTAATTTGCTATAAAAAATAAATATGTTCTCTAGAAGGAGTTTTCTTTCAAGTATGCTAGCTCTCCGCGGGCCGGACAAAATCTGTCCGCGGGCCGGATGTGGCCCTCGGGCCGTAGTTTGGAGACCCCTGATCTAGAGTTTCCCATTTAAAAGATTTGATGAGATCTTTGGTCCGATTACCACATGTGGACGGGCATTGTCATGCAGCAAAACGATACCCTTACTCAACTTGCCACGTCTTTTGTTCTGGATTGCACGACGCAGATTGTTCAATGTCTCACAATAAGACGCTGCATTGATTGTCTCATTACGAGGCATAAACTCCACTAGCAATACTCCTTTTCTGTCCCAAAAAACCTGTGCACATGATTTTCCGGGCAGAAATTGTTTGCTTAAACTTCACTCTTTTGGGTGATGATGAATGTCGCCATTCCATGGATTGTTGTTTCGATTCTGGTGTGACGTAGGCCACCCAGTTTCGTCACCAGTAACAATTTGGTCTAAAAAATCTTCACCTTCATTGTGGTACCGCTCAAGGAAAGTCAATGCACTGCCTAAACGTTGGGTTTTGTGCAAATCCGTCAACATTTTTGGAACCCAACGTGAACACAATTTCCGGTAATTCAAGCTCTCGGTCACAATGCGATACAAAACACTACGAGAATATTGAGGAAAGCAGTCGGACAATGATGAAATTGTAAAGCGTGTGTTTTCTCTCACCTTTTCGTCCACTTTCTGCTCCAAATCTTCATTTAACGACCGAAGGACGCCCACTCCGTTCTTCATCATGCACATTTGTGCGGCCATCTTTAAATGCTCTCTCCCATTTCCTTACCATTCCATCAGTCAATGTTTTGTCCGTAAACTTCACAGATCTCACGATGAATATCGATCGGTTTTACGCCTTCAGCACTAAGAAATCGTATAACAGCCCGTACTTCACAATCAGCGGGACTCACGATTGTCGAGGCATCTTAAACACTCAGTAAAAAACGTATACAATGAAGAATCAGACTGTAATGGCGTCAGTGCGTAGACAAGAGATGTAGGTAACCAGCGCGCATGCGCGGAACGCCGACCGTAGCGCTGCGGCGCCCGGTCCTCTCACTAACCCGCCACTCCTTCGTTCAAATGCCATTATGTTTCAGCCACCTCCCACATTCCTTTTCTTAAAACTGGTTGAGCCATGTGGAGATGTAAATATACTTAAGGCCTTTACAAAATTTTGTCGAATAAACGCAACATAAAATTTCAGAAATAATGCTTGCAAATTTGCTTCCAAATAAAATATTTCAAACCAGAAAAGAATAATTTATCATTATTTGCAGACAAAAGAGGTGGAAAACTGCGGTCGTAATTCGAAAAATGGAGTGTTTTACCGCAAAATTTCAGAACGTTTTATCCGTTTGGGTACCCTCTGAAATCTTGAGCAATAAAAGCAAAGGCAACTTGCCAAATAACTAAAACAAACCTTGTGAAAGTAGTACAATCACACGAGAAACGAAATGGGATTTATTTGCTCACTTGCATTCTTGAATAATAGTACTCCTAACATAGTAAATTAGCCGATAACTCTGTTTACCATCACGAGTGAATAATTTAAAATTACCTTAAAAAAATTGCAAAAATAGAAAAAAACAATCGAGGTATTACAAAAAAAGAAAAAAAAACACACACACGCACAAAACTTCACATTATACAAGTATTTCGTTAAAAATGTCCAGAAACGGGTTGGAGAACATCACATTACCTTACAAAAACTTCTGTGCTCTGCCACAAAAGCCTTATGTGAATTTTTCCTTTCAAGCTCATGGTTGACGATACAAAAATATTGCTGGATTAAAAAAAAAAAAAAAAACGGGCAAGCTGATGGAGTAGGCGCATTTTAAAATCACCACGTCATCACCACAAAAATCGGTGTCGACACCTGTTCGTTCTTGTTTCCTGGAAAAAAAAAATCTTTTTTTTAATAGATCGCGAGGGGTTCCATGAGCATCCGATGTATTTAATACAAGTCTACCCATCTATTTCTCATTCGTTTCGTTACTCCTCGGGTGGAGGCTTCTCGTAGGACCGCTAGCAGATTTCACGTTTGTCACCTGCTGACTCTCAAGTACCTCTGCGCTCCAACAATGTCACCCTTGCACAGTGTTGCCAACTGGTCATGAAGAATCGGTTCTAAATCTAACTAAAAAAAGTGCTAGATTTCAATTACATTCAACTGAAAGGTGAAACGGCTTGTTGCAACGAGTGACAAATACATCTTGCTTAAAACCAAATGATGCAATTCATATTCATTTTTTTAAAATGGTATACACTCCGTTGTTTATTCCAACCATAACGCTAGCATTACCGATGCCCAGTCCAACTAGATTTCTCACTTCTAGTCCTGCGTCTTTTATCGACCTGACAATGGCCTCTGCTATGCCTCTATTGTCAAGCATAAAATCTTAATTTAGGGCATCGTTTCTCAACCTAGGAGTTGTGCTTAGGTTTAAAGGAGTCGTAATCTGACCAGACGAGTAAAATATTCCATTTTTTTAACACGTTGGCTGCCGACACGCTGACTGCCAGCACTGTTTGTAGTTTGTGGATCTCCAGAGGATAGTTTAATTTAATTAAAACATATTGCACAAAGCATTTTATTAAGTAAAAAATTACTAACTTTCTATAAATGTATTGAAAAATGAAAAAAAGTCAGTAACAATAAGACAACTTCTAATTTGGTCCAAGTTCACCTACTCCGCATTATCTCGTAGGTTGGCAGTCAACGTGTTAAACAAAGTATCTTAAATTGTAAATAAATGTTGCAATATTTTCTTTCTACAACACTTGAATTTTATAACAAGTGGGTTGCAATTCTTTTCATGTATATTTTTGGCTTTTAAGGGGGTCGCCATACTGAAGAGGTTGAGAAACGATGAAGTAGGGTTTCACTCAGGGTGAATTGCCCCCCCCCCCCCCCGTCAGCCCCGATAGTGACGCTACTGCTATTAATATATACTATATTCAGGGTTCCCACTCATTTCTCTCTCAAAAAAAAGGATTTCAAGAACCTCTTTTGTTGTATATTTCATAGCACATGAATGCTTATAAAATGATACAAAACTTGACACTAAAGTGGAAATGAAAATTTAATATTTCTTACTAGAGCGGAACCTAAGCAAAGAAATTTGTTGTGCCTCACTGCTCCGATTGTTTCATGCTTTCGTTTTTTATTATATAAGAAATTAATTTACTAAAAGAAAAGAAAAATAATAATATAATCTATAAAAATTATTCTGAGCACGGAGCAGAAACAATACTTAGAAGTCACAGTGGAGCAACTCAAAAAAGTGACTGCTCCACTGCTCCGATTGTTTTCTTTTTAAATTGTTTATTTTTAAAAAAATATCAAAAAAGCTGCTTCTCTGCTCCGATTGTTTACTTTTTAAATTTTTTATATAAAAAAAATTACTTAAAAAATGAATTATATAATAAACTAATTATATAATGAATTAAAATTATTCGGAGCATACAGCGAGCCGGACCAAAGTCAATATTTAGAAGTCGAAGCGGAGCAACTCATAAATGTGGCTGCTCCAAATCCCCGATTCAAACAGTACACTTTGAAACTAAAATATTTTCACAGCAAATAAAACCAAATATACACTTTTAGTAAGTACACCATTTGAACATTCCAGAAAATAGCCCGAAATACGCATTTAAGAAACAAGACTTAATTTTCTCACTTGTCCAATGCTGTACGAAGTTGAATTTGAAAACACACCCAGGGACGTCAAGCTGAATCTTGCACCGGCTTGGCTCTGAAACACTCACAAAGCAGTTCGTTAGCACCCCGCTTCGGCAAAATTTTGCGAAACTTTCAGCGACGACTTCACACCTCCGCTTCGAGAGAGGGAATGAAAATGCGCGCGGAGCTTGGAAGCGAAGCGAATTATTTATGCGCTCGTAGTACTGCAAGCGAGCGATGAGGAATTGAGAGTTTGAGTTGAAATATGCTAATTATTTGAAGAGAAAATTTTAAGCAAAATGACTTTTCAAAAAGAAAATTACAAACAACGTTCATTAAAATTTGTATCATTTCACAAAATGTATGATGATCCAATGGTAAACATATGTAAACTTTCACATAATTTGCAACTTACTTTTTTTTGGGGGCATTCCGAAGACGGTCGTAGAAAAAAAAAATGTTGGGCGGAATATATCTATGTTAAATTTAAAGATTCAAAACTAAATCAAACGTAACACGAGTTTGCCGTGGTGATGTCAGATGGAGAGAAAACATGAAACGTTTAACAATTTATAAAAAAATATTTTGAAGCAGTTTAACAACAATTAAAATACGAGGGTTGTCTCAAAAGTAAGTTACACTATTTTTCTTTTTTTAAATAACGCCCAGAATTTGTTTAAAAGGTTATATTTGTGAAACTACATGTATTAGTTATTTTTCTACGTAATCTCCTCGAATTTCAATACATTTTTGGTATCGTGGTAAAATTTTTTTTTAATCCAGCGTCATCCATTCTGCTGCCAAACTGGTTAGCCATGTCTGAACTTCTTTTTTGAGATTTTCTTCGTTTGTGAAGCGTCTTCCCCCAAGGTGTTCTTTCAGCTGTGAAAACAGATGAAAGTCGCTTGGAGCGAGATCAGGGGAGTATGGTGGGTGTCCGAAAACATCCCATCGAAACTCTTCAAGCAGGTCTTGAGTTTGACGAGCAGAGTGTGGACGAGTGTTGTCCTGGAACAAAAACACTTTTTTCGTCAACTTTCCTCTCCTTTTGTTCTGGATAGCCCTCCTGGGTTTTTTTAACACCTCACAATAGCGTTGAGCTGTTATCGTAGTCCCACGGGGTAAGTACTCGATCAGCAATATCCCCTTCGAATCCCAGAAGACCGTCGCCATAACCTTCCCAGCTGATTCCACAACTTTCGCCTTTTTTGGAGTTTGCTCGTCCTTCCTTTTCCACACCATGCTTTGTCTTTTGGTTTCAGGCGTCCAGTGATGGATCCAAGTTTCATCCCCGGTCACAACTCGGTCGAATAGGCCATCTCCTTCATCCTCAAAAAACTGCAGAAATTGACGAGCAGCGTCAACTCTCTGCTCTTTGTGGTGGTCTGAAAGGAGCCGTGGAACCCACCTTGCACACACTTTGGACAGATGCAGATCATCAGAAATGATTCTGTGAAGCGATGCACGGCTAATTTTAACATTAGGCGGGAGTTGTGAATGAATTTCGTCGAGCGTAAGGCGACGAGCGGTGTCGACGACTCTTCGGACATCTTCGACAATGTTCGGGGCCCCCGTGAAATGGATGGGCGGCCGCTTCGTTGTTCGTCGTGTATTGTTGTCCTGCCTTCAATAAATGATTGGCGCCAACGAGAAACCATTAGGCTCGACATAACGTTCTCACCGTACACACTGCACAACTCACGGTGAATTTCAGTTGCATTTTTATTTTTTGCCGTTAAAAAACGAATCACACTGCGTACTTCGCAATCTGCGGTAGGAGTAAGTGGTAGCTCCATAGTGGCTTGATCGCAACTGACAAATGGGTCATGGCGGCCGCTTAGGAATTTTACAGTGCTGCCACCACACCCGGACGAAAGTTCCCTGCGAATCCCAGACGTTTCCTGCCTTCCGCGCGGATATAAAAAAATAGTGTAACTTACTTTTGAGACAACCCTCGTATATTACCACCAGGATATCCAGAAAATTAGGAACATACCTCAACGTTAGTCTTTCAGCTGACCGTTATAAAAATTCATTTTAAACATTCGTTTTTAAATCGTACACCCACCGGTTAGACAAAACACATTTCTTTTTGGATGGAGAGACTAACTTCCACACGCCCTTCCTGAATTAGACCGATTTCTTCAGCCATTGCTTGCTGACAATGTTCTACTTCCGGTGTGCCTAGGCATTGTTAGGCATAGTTTAAACAAGCGAGGATTCTCTATTTCCGAGCCTCTGGGTGCGACTCTTCTGTATTCCCATGCTTTTCCTCGTTTTCTTCTAACAATTTTAAAACTTCCCGCTTTTTTACATTCTTTGTACTAAAGTCAAATAGCTTTGAGTCGAACATTAATATTATTTGAATCACAGTACTTACGTGTATGTCGGTTAGACCTCAGCTTTAATTTTTGGCCCTTTATGGAATAATAAATGTCAACCTTGCCCCGGCTCTCCGTTTTACTGTATTTCTTACCCTATTAAGTAGTTTACAAGGGTTTGATGGGATAATTTGCTCATTTCAAATTTCCTGCTCTGATTTACTCATTGGTTTGATAAAAGAATAATTTCTCCCCTATTTGAATTAAATCTTCCCCCTATTTTAAATTTTCTTCAAAATCCACATTTAATGTCTCTCACCCTTCTTGCTTCTGGTTCCAAATTCTGTACCCTTCTGTTTGCATCGCTTAATTCATCATTAGGGAACCTTCACATTTGCGGTGCGCCCAAATTTCCTCAAACGCTTAACTGAAGGTTTCCTCCCGCAAACAACTAGAATGCGGTTT
This sequence comes from Octonoba sinensis, assembly GCA_038502835.1. Classification (NCBI taxonomy): domain Eukaryota; kingdom Metazoa; phylum Arthropoda; class Arachnida; order Araneae; family Uloboridae; genus Octonoba; species Octonoba sinensis. The sequence continues at coordinate 80,255,882 of CM076605.1, read as the reverse complement.
TCCCTCTGTCTTTAAGCACAGTGCGGCACCCGACATAATTAAAGCACAAGGCGGCTTCCGCCCAAAACTCACAGGATTACGTCGAATCAGTCAGTATTGCTCTAACACCATTCATTAAAGTTAAATTAAAACGTTCAGCAACACAGTTTTGTTGCTGAGAATAGGCCTTAGTCCTCTCGATTTTAATACCCTCTTTTAACAGATGGGCTTCAAATGCAGAATTTGTAAATTCCCCTCCATTGTCTGATCTTATTGCCAAAATTTTCTTATTTAAGAATGTTTCTACCCGTCTTCAATATCTTATAAAAAATTGAAGGGCTTCATCTTTGGATTTTAAAAGATAGACGACTTTTCGCCCAAGTCTACAGTTTTTTTTCCTGAAGCGATGGCGCCAATTTTTCTAATTTATCAGGATGTCGTTTCTTTCTCTTATGTTTTGGAGCCTTATCCGTGGACAAGCAGTGCTGAAGGGAAGCCAATATCTCCGTCTTCATAGCATCAACATCAGGCGCGTTATCCTTAATCGCTTTCCGATAATAGATTTGTAAATGTATAATGTTATCTTCTGTCATTTCCTCTTTTTTTACCGCCCAAAGTTACTCCTTTTACTTTTCCATTCTTTCACTTTTTCGGTCAGTGCCTTACCACCAAGCATCTTTGTTACATGATTAATGCACTCCTGTTTCGATATTCCACAATTTTCCCCATAAACGTTCAAGGATTTCGAATGACTGAACGTTTTTGAGTCTCCATCTGAACGCACAGAGATGTAACGAAAGTTTGCCTGTTTCAACGATCGTTTCCACATTATTTCGGCCGCATACATCTCCATGCTATTAGAAGGGCCTAAAAAAATTTTTTCGCTGACACTTTTATGGCCGTCATACCAGACGCTATATTCGGGGGTTTCACATCCCAGATCTTGTTGAGCCACCACACACTCTTGGCAGTACTTGCTCAGGACTTCATAATAGATGACGAGACCAGTGAGCATGTCAACAACAATGCCAAGCCCATACAGAGAAGTGTGGCCCCGTTTTTGCCAGGCACCATCAAAGCTGACTCATAAATCAACAGTCTTTTGTAACAGTTTCGGGTTTTTCAGCAGAATATTTTTTAAAAGTAATATCCCACGCAACTTTCAAAACACTTTCTTTTGTCTCTGTTGTTCACTTAGTCAAAGAGTCGAGGCAGTTTGAGAATGTTTTTATGTTCATTGATGCAACTCCCAATATCATGGATAATATTTCTAATGCTGCGTGTCCTTTCCCAAAAGACAAGAACGCTTGCACCATTCTGTTATTTATGTCAAAAATCTTACTAAGTCTTTGTCGTTCACTACTAAATGTGGAAACACATACTGCGAGATAACTTTTGCAGATCAGTGTCAACTTCGAAGAAAATCCATAGGAATAATTCACATCTACACCAAAGTTTTTTTTGTCCACAAGAAGTGCAAGGAATATCTTGCAAAAAAGAATTCCACATGTTATTACTTATCATTGTGTACTCTTGAAATGAATTTAGGGAAAGATTTTGATCAATTTTTGAGTTTATTTCTGCATAGATGGAAACCGTGGATGCAGAAGTTTCATTTTTGAAACGCTTAACCTGGTTTGCTTTGCCAGCACACGTACGTTTTGAGGGGCTTTTTTTTTTGTTTTTCTATACCTTGAAGATATGAGATCCCTGTTGAAAATGAATGGAATTACACCAATAAAAATTGCGTGGGAGAAATTAGTTCTGAAAAGAACTGTTTGTTTTATTTTAAAAAAAAGTGAATGGCACTAGCAAAATGCAAAACGCAGCAAAGGAAGCAAACGAAGTAGAACAGTAGCGAAAAACAAGGTAAACAAACGAATCAAAACGAAGTTACAGATACAACTCTGTTGCTAACCAATAATAAATAAAGAGAAATGAAGTATTAAACTATTGTAAGGCTAAAATCTAACTCATAATCTAAAAAAACTTCAGCTGCAGCATGCTCATGGCGTCTGACAGCTGCCACAGGGGGCGTGGCAGTTTGTTTAATTTACGAAATCAGCTGTATCTCCCCTAAATATTGGAATTTTCAAAAACTTTTTTTTTGAAATGTATTGTTACATGTCTGTAGAAGTGAGATACAAAATTTAAAAATTACATTTCTTTGTCAAATTTCGGCTTTTTTTAAATTCCACTGTCCCATTAACGTATCAAGCTCAATGAGCCTGCAACTTGAGGGGTATTTATGCGTATTACTGTTGTCATTGCGGTTGAAGTTAGCTTGGGCTTTGATCAAAGGATTTGGATGGGACTCGAGAGAGGAGTAAAATTTTCTTGATTGTTTGATCACAAAATGGGAAATCGAGGGAACCTGAAGATCACGATGAATATCTTTACCTATGATGAACCAGCAAGCATCAGAAATCTGTCGAAGGAGGCGACTTTGGGTAGTTTGGAGAGTCTGAAGTAGGCGTTTGGAGCTGAAACCCCATATGTGAGAAGTCAGGATGGGCACACATAGGACCACATGGACAAACATAAATGATAAAAAAATCTTATTACCTAAACAATTCACTGTGGCTTATTTTGATCCAACATTTTCTATTGCTTGGAGGTCTTTATATCCCTTCCGGGAAACTGTAAAGAGAATTGGGTACTTTTGCACCAATTCGATTAATTTCTCTTTGTCGACTTTTTCGGACATTCTTTTTTCGGCTGTAAAATGGCGTCAAACGAGCGGTGGAAACCAAATCTTGTTGATTTGAGCGCTGCTATGAAGAAAGTCGGTTTAGTCCGCTCGCGCATGCGCAAAAGCACTCAGTTTCTTCCAGCGCGGAAAGCTGCGACGGTGCTTCGCTTTTCCTCTCCTAGGAAACCAGGGCTTAAAGTAACTGCTGCACTTGTCCTTCCATTGCGGCGTGGTGCAGTAAGCTTCTTCCAACACACACACACACACAAGAAAACTTCACATTATATTTCGTTAAAAATGTCCAGGGTTGGAGAACATCACATTACCTTACAAAAACTTCTACCATAAAGGCCTTGGATGAATTTTCCCTTTCAAGCTCATGGCTGACAATACAAAAAAAAAAGAAAAAAAAAACAGGGGTAAGCTGATGGATTGCTGAGACGCAGTTGCTGCATTTTAAGATCACCACGTCCTCCACGAAAAATCGGTGTCGACAAATTCGTCCCTGTTTCCCTGAATAAAATCTATTTTTCAAAAGATCGCGAGGGGTTCCATTATCATGGATATTTCACTCGTTCCGTTACTCCTCGGGTGGAGGCTTCTCGTGGGACCGCTAGCAGATTTCACGTTTGTCACCTGCGGACTCTCAAGTACCTCTGCGCTCCAACAAAAATGTCACCCATGCACAGTGTTGCCAACTGGTCATGAAGAATCGGGGGTAAATCTAACGAAAAAAAAGTGCTAGATTTCAAATATATTTAACCGAAAGGTGGAACGGCTTGTTGCAACGAGTGACAAACACATCTTATTAAAACCAAATGATGCAATTCATATTTTTTTTAAAAATGGTATACACTCCATTGTTTATTCCAACCACAACGCTAGCATTATCGGTACCTAGTACAACTAGATTTTTCACTTCTAGTCATGTGTCTTTTAGCGACTTGATAATAGCCTCTGCTATGCCTCTAGCGTCACGCGTAAAATCTTAAATTGATTTAAGGCATCGTTTCTCAAACTGGGGGTTGGGCTTAGGTTTAATGGACTTGTAATCTGACCAGACGAGTAAAAAATTTCATTTTATTAAATAAAGTATCTTAAATTATAAAAAAATGTTACAAAATTTAAGTGTTGTAGAAAGAAAATATTGCAGCAAGTAGGTTGCAAGGCTTTTTACGTATTTTTTTGGCTCTTAAGGGGGTCGCCATACTGATGAGGTTGAGAAACGATGAGTTAGGGTTTCACTCAGGGTGGAATGTTCCCCTCTTATCCCCGATAGTGACGCTACTGATATTTATATTATACTATATTCAGGGCTTCCACTCATTCCTTACAAAACATAGGATTTTCAAGGACCTATTTTGTTGTATGTATTTGTGAACATGCATAACTAGTAGAACACGTACAAGTACATTGTAGAAAAATGACCAAAGTCATTGTAGCTTCAGGCGTTCCCTAGCTCTCCAATACAGGGCAGTCTCGGAGTAGGCAGAGCCGCCAAGTGCCCCGCATCGGCAGAAATGAGCTCTATTTAAGGGTTCTCGCAAGTCGCAAAATGAACAAAGAGGGGAGTCAAAAACACCAATTCTATGGAGATGCTCACTCAGGCAGTCACGACCTGTCACCAACCGGAGCAATGCCGCTGCCTCACGTCTTGGGCGATCCAGTATGTTAGCAAGGTCTTCTCTGCTCCAGGACTTAAATTTAATCCTATCTTGCAGCTGAGATTCTAATTTTTGTTACAACGTAACAGAAATTATTTAATTCTCTGAAAAATGTCTTTGTATCGGCTACATCGTGGTCTACATCTATCGGCCCTAAAAAAATTTCAAGTACGATGAAGCCGAGGCACCAAATATCAATGATCCACCGTACACTTTTTTGACAGCTGACGATCAGGTTGGCTTTTCTTTTAAAGATCTATAGTGCTTATAGACTTTGCAGCACTCAGAGTAAACACTTGATTCATGATGACGATGTTTATGGTTTAGAGAGTGTGCTTGACGATTTCAGAATGTACTGTTTCATCAACACCGAAAAATTCCGGTAGCACTGACCATGATATCCTTTCGTCGGATTTATATCGGCAGGTAGAATCAAGTCACTAAATTTTAGATTGTTTTGTTGACGAATTTGTAAGATGTCTTTACACTTTCGTAGTCTTTCTTCATTAAAAATTAACTCTTTATCACCAATGTCTTGTTCACAGATTACACATGCGGAACTTGAACGTTTTTTTATCCATTATGACTATTCTACATATAACCTTAAAAAACTAGTCACCAAAATAATTGATATCACTACAAAAATGAAAATATTTTGACTATAACAGATATGTGGTCCATATGTATACATATTGATAAATCTTGATAGCCAGAATTACAAAATCTGCAATAAAAACCATGATAAGAGCTTAACAATATTAAACTAATTTCCCACCTGGTTCTATAAACTCGATATTAAAAATACTTCAAAAGATTTTGCTGTATGTGCTGAGTACGAGTTTTATGGTAAACAGTGGTCACGTGGTCTTACGAAGACCAATCACAGGCCGAGGAGCCAGGGGCCCCGACAGCTGCCGGCAGGTGTGGATAAACTCTCTCTCTCACACTTATAAGAACAAATAAGACTTTTTTGTCGCATCTATTTAAAAATCTTTATTCACGTCAGGGGATTGTTAAAAATCGTTCAAATCGTCTGGCAATTGACATGTATTTCTTAAAATCGTTTTTTGAATATGCCATAAAAATTTCAGGATGCCTAAAGTATATTTTTGTGTATATTAATTAAATAAATTCGGTGGAAGCTGGTCATACTTTAAAACTCCAAAACTAGTCTGGGATTGCTATTTATATATTATACAGCTTCCAAAATAATAGATAAAAAATTTTCAACTTGCCCAAAATATATTTTTTGGGTTTATTTTTTTTTTGCAAATCTAATTGGTTGCGCAGTAGCGAAATAACCGCAAGATGTCTCCAGACTCACCATTCCAGATGCACCCATAGTGATATTTTTTAATTATTTTAAAGTGGGCAAAACACCTTCTCTAAATTCGTCATTAGCTCTCCGACTATAAAGACTTGTTGGGAGCTATTGAAAAGAAACAACGAAAGTTGGAAGAAGCCGTATTACCGTCAACTGGGGTGACTTTGCCCAATTTAAAAATTAAAGTTCATAATTTTCCCATAACCCATTTTCTGATATCGTATATAAAATTTGTATCTTTGGAAGGTGGTTCCTAGATGTGATTTATGTAGTTATTTTCTTTTTAAATCATTCCCCCTTGTTAAAAAAAAAGAAAAGAAATATGGGTGGGCAAAGTCACCTAGTGACGTGGGCTCACGTTGCCCACCAGATATTTTCTTCGTATATCGAAGCTGTAAATAAAAGATGGGCAAAACCACATCTTCAGGGTGTTAAAAGAGCCACAGTAAACACAAATTGTTCAACAATCGTTTTTCTCCCCAAACTACAAAAATTAATGCAAATCTTGGACAAATAATGCTAAAAAGTTTTTCAAAACGTGAGCAAAAAAGATGAATTATGAAAATAAAGAACAGTGCACCAAGAAATAAGTGCCAAAAAGAATGTATCAAGAATTACGTGAAAAAAAATTTCTCTAAATCGTCTGTAAAGGGAAAACTTGTCTCTTTTCTGTGGTCGGAGTAGGCTTGAGAACAATTTCGTCTCGTGAAACGCTGGCTGCATTTGCCACCTGATTAAAAGTGAGCGATATTCCCTTATCCTTGGTTCTCATGTATGAGCCCTCAAAATCCCCATCAGTACATTCATTAGTAATTTTTGCCATAAAATGCTTTACAGCTTTTTTATCCAGGATTTTCACCGCAACGAATTCATTTTTTTCTGAAAGTAATCAGTTCTTAGTAGTTAGTGGAATCAGTCTCCTCTCCCTCCTCCTCCATTTCAGAAAAATTTCCTTTTGGTTATTATTATTAACCTAAACATCTTGATAAATTACCAAAAAAAAAAAAAAAACTCCTATTACGATGTAACACTTAAAATTACATGTGGGCAAAGTGACCCCAATTTTCCTGCATATCGTGGGGCGACATTGTCCAGTCAAATGACAATCAACAGGTTGGGGGCAGGAACGAAGTTCCAAGGGGATTATGTTCTTCATTACATTTACTACTAATAATAATAACTGATGAAACTCGCCTTGTTTTCGTAGAAGCTGTGTGTATCTAATTTTGAAGAGCTGTAATTTTCATGGAAAACACACTTCACAAATGAAAGAGAAGATTGGTAATAACACTTATCAGGAACCACTTGCAAACCACAGAATAGCACGTAGACAATGAGGAGGAATGTATCAGTAGAATAGCATGTAGACATTGAAGAAGAATGTATCAGTGACTGCAACGTCTCAGACGACCTATCAGATATTTACTATAATGGCGCAAAACGTTTTTTCCAAATTGGGCAAAGTCACCCCAGTTGCCGGTAGGTTACGAAAAATAAATCACCGGTAAATGAACTCATACGTGCCGGCGTTAAACTATTGTAAAAATGCAGCTCCAGCTGCTTACCAAAAGCGCTTCAGAAAAACATTCTTACACGAGGACGAACGCGAGAAGTGGCTCCAGTGCCCATAGTCATAAATACTGAGCAGGTGGGAGACGAGTAGCCTCTTTACCTGACACTGTGGCAGAGTAAATAACATGAAATGGACAATGAAATTGAAAAAGTGACCATGGCTAGGAGGTTGATAAAAACAAATAAAAAATAAAAAAAGACTTGTTTTCAGGGCCATACACAAGGGTTAGTATAAAAACACGTAATAAAATAAGAATAAGCACAAGCACTCAACATAGTGGTGATTATTGAATTGATTATATAAAAGTACATTTTTTTTCCATATTTTATTAATTTTTTTGGTTTTTTAGTATTTTATTTATTTTTTGTTTTTTCTATGAATTTTTGAGACAGCAAGTTAATAAACGCGACAAAAATAAATTAAAGCAGAACTGCCAATGAGGTGTGACGCTCAAGAGATAGACGGCAGCTGGAAAAACAGGTAGGAACACTACTTGAAGAATAACTGCCAGAGGGAAGGAGGAAAAAACTGGTGGAGGGAAAAGCCACGACAGGAGAACAATAAAACACGATTAAGGAGGATCATAATAGTATTGCGGGTTGGGGAGGGTGTTGTTCTTAGTGCTTAACGTATCAAAGTCAATGAGCCTACAATTTGAGGGGTATTTATGCGTATTACTGTTGTCATTGCGGTTGAAGTTAGCTTGGGCTTTGATCAGAGGATTTGGATGGGACTCGAGAGAGGAGTAAAATTTTCTTGATTGTTCAAAGTGGGAAATGGAGGGAACCTTAAGATCATGATGAATATCTTTACCTTTAATGAACCAGCGAGCAGCAGAAATCTGTCGAAGGAGGCGACTTTGGGTAGTTTGGAGAGTCTGAAGTATGCGTTTGGAGCTGAAACCCAAATGTGAGAAGAGTAAGTTAGGATGAGGCGGAGTATAGTGGTATAGCGAAGGAGCTTGCTCTTACTAGGGAGGTGACTGTATTTGTTGATTAAATTTCTCATAAGATGGGCACGAAATTTAGTTTTTTTGACTAGGGAGTCTTTCTGTTTGGAGAAGGTGAGTTTTCGATCGAGCGTAACACCAAGATACTTGATTTCAGTTTCGTAAGGAAGTTCTTCACCGTTGATTTTAAGCCCCTTGGGGCAAGCTCCACCTTTAGAGAAGTGTATGCACTGTGTTTTATCGGTGTTAATTTTTAAGGCCAAATCAGCATACCATTGGGAAATGCCATCAATATGCCTTTGAAGATAGACTTTGGCGTAGTTGCGACCAGGGTTTCTGGTGAGAGCGGCAAGATCGTCAGCGAAAAGGGACAGTATAGTTTTATCATTCTTGGGAATGTCGCTCATGAAAATATTGAAGATCGAGGGTCCTAAAACACTCTCTGTGTAACACCACTTCTGATTGGTCTAGAGGCGGGACGTTGGGTCATCCTTCGAATGAAGGGGCACCATAGCGTAGATGACGTAATCAATAATAAACAGTCAAATTTTGATTGTTGGAGATAGCCGAGGATGCATGTTACCGAGTTTCGCGAGCACGGCGGGGGTTCGTGGTTATGAATTATTTCCTAGCTGATGAAAGACTAGCTTTGAATTCTTCCACAGTTTCAGTGGAGTGCTGTCGCTGTAAATGGCGTATTAAATTAGAAGTGTTCAAAATGCTCACCTGACTTTCTTTTGTTTTGGAGTTAACATTCGCATCACATTTTAAACACAGTGTTCTAATAGAATTTTGAGAGGCTACCTCTAGGGAAATAGCATCTGCATCGTCATTCACTGGCTTGAAAAAATGACCACCTAGTGCCGATCTAAGCGAAATTCGCAATTTTCCCGAAGGGCCGGATTCCAAATCCATAGAATTGCCCTCAGAATCACTTAGAAACGGTTCACTTAAGGGGATTCGGCACCTTTAAAATGTAGAAAATGGTTGAAAAAACCCGATTTTTCATTTTTTTGCTTAAAATATGGCTTGACTCTCCTAGTATATCTGAGCGAAGTGTTGAAGCGATACAACCAATATAAATGTAGTTAAGAAGTAAGAGAATTCAAATATTTCTGATGTTTTAGTAGGATTTTGTATTCTTTAAACTGCGTTTTCTCGGTGTGTGTTTTTTCGCAATATTGTAGTACTTAAAATGCTAAAACTTTTACATATATTCATGTAGCAACTTTAAATTTTTTGTGTGTGTTCAATAGGATGTGCTTGATAAAATTAAAGATGATTTTGCTATATTTTTGCAAAAAAAAATTTTTTTAAATGAAAATGTAACGAAAGTTGCTTTTTTTTCTGTGTTTTACCATCAATGTAACTTTAAAAACATTTTTCTCAAAAACTAATTAATTAATAGCAAAACCCATCCCTAAAATTGTAAACCATACTATAATAAGTACTTTAAAAAAATTTGGTTAAAGAAAATCAACAAATGAAGAAGGAAATTTAAAATTGTTAAATTATTTTTAAAAAAATTAAATTTTAAAATTTTCTGTTAGTTGAATTTGGATTTTTCGCGTGAAAATCATTTTGTTGAACAATAGCACTTCAAAATATACAAATAAAATAGGTAAAAGTTATTAAATAAAAAAAATTGTCAAAAGGTGCCTAGTCCCCTTAATGAACAACTCATCTTGACTAAACTGTTCCGTTCATACTAAGCTAACGCACAATTTGACGCGTCTGGGAGGCAGCAAGTGCACGATTGTTCACGCATTCACCTCAGGTGAATCACCTGTACAAACATGAACAATATCGCAGTAAATAAAGACTCGAGAACGCATCCTACCTTTAATGATTAAAGGTAGGATTAAAGTTTCATCCCTATTCAGCCGGTCCTTTCGGGTCAACGGTTGCGATGGATTTGAAAATAAACACGAAATGCAAAACACAGCCTAGCTTTCTTTTACGCATTTTCTGTTTTTCGTGAGACATTTGGTCAGTAGAACCATTGGTAAATGATAACAGAGCTAAGATAACGTTGAAGTTTTGGAATATTTTTTCAGTTTTTGATCTCGGATTTGGTCTTTTAGTAAACTCTTAACTGTTAGCTAGGTGTTCACCTTCACAGTTCGCATATGTTGGTTTATCCTCTTTAGGGCGATCACAATCTCTCGTCCAGTGAGGCTTAGCACAGATTAAACACACAGGGTTTAAAGTGCACATGTGGGAACTATGCCCGAACCTTTTGCATCTATAGCATTGCGAGATATGCTGTGTTTTCCTTAAATGTTCTACTTCAATTTTATATAGTAGGATATAGTCTCCAGGTTATATATCTCTTTATTTTTTTCGTTAATTTTAGGAAGGTGCAATACGAAACGTGGTAGTTTGTCTTTGAGCTTTGCCCTTGTCATTTGATTAATTTTAGAAATAGTGATTTCTTTCTCTTTTAATTCATTTATTATAGCTTCATTTACTAGTTTAAAAGGAGCTAAACCGTCTTGCTCGCACAGAAGAAGAAATGGCCCCTGGGTTGGCCACTGTTTTTTTTTTCTTTGACTTCTTCCTTGGCGAGGCTTAGCACTGGAGAATTCTTTACTGGAGTCGGGCATCTCGAGTTCCGCAGGTGATTGAAAATCAGTAATTGGATTCGGTGAGGATGATCATTATTAAGCAAAAATTGAAACATATATTTACGAAGTTTTATCACATCAAATAGTTAAGTCACACAAACTTTTTACTAATTGATATGCATAGAAACAAAAACTCCACAACTTACTGTATCTGTTGATACATCGTGTTGCGGGGAATTACCCTCACTTTCCACACTAACTAAACTTTTTGTCAAGCTTTTTACCATTTCTAAATATTTATCAGCTATGAAATAACAAAGGATCATAAAATTCAATCTGTAGTTTATCCTTGTACACCACACATAACCAGTGATTTCCAATGTAGACTGGCAAAAACACTACATTAGATTTAACAACATACTTGTTAATTTCTCCACTGATTATAACTGTGAAACTCAGAAGTGATGCTAAAATATGAATTTTCACATATTTGTTTCAAAAAAGAATATCATCCTTTAACAAAATCGGAATTCTGTGAAGACAGTAAAACACATACCCTTGGCTTTATGCCAGAAAGGCCTTTTTCATTAAGCCTTCTGTATATTGTTTGCCGTGATGCAACAGTTCCAGTGGCGGCTGCAAGCTCTGAACTTAACTGGCGAGCAGTAGCCTTTCTGTTACGACGGGCAGTTAATGCCAGATACCGATCTTCAGAAGCAGTTGTCATTCGTTTCCGACCTTGTCCAGGCCTCCTTACAACAGTTCCATCATTTTGAAACTGTTTCCATAGCTTAGAGACTGTCTGTCTTGAAATATTCAGACATGTTGCTGTTTCCGTGATTGACTGCCCTGCTTCTAAACGGCCGATAATTCGCCACTTTACAGATTCTTCCAAATGATACTTCGAAGCTATAACAAACCGCTTTGAGTCCCTACACACTGAAATCAAACGCTATGTTGCAGAAATTCACTCACATATTCAGTTTGCGCCAAGCGCTTGATTCACCCTTGGATGACGTAACGCCTATATTTGCATATCACAAACCGTTTGATTACTTTTGATTGGATAATGCTAATTAGGCTTGGTTTTCACACATTCCCTGCAAATACGGATCACATTGTCTGGATATTTCATTGAATATCATCATTTTTGGGTATGTAAAGATAATTTTGGACATGAGTGTAGTTACAAATGTATAAATGCATAGTGTAAGAAATGACAAAAAAAAAAAAACTGTTGAAGTTGACCACTAAAAGGCTGCACCGCAAGTGGTCAACTTACGCAGGTTTCACTGTATGAACATGTTTTGGACTGTACATAATGTCCCAAATTCTCCATATGCTCTTTACATAATTTGAAATATTTCTTTTCATGGCATTACTGTCAAGGGCATCAAATTTGTGCTGCAACATCTTTTTAGACGTACATTAACAACTTTTATAGTAATAATGTAAAAACTCAACAGTTTAAGGGAAATTACAAATAAAAGAATGTATCATTTAATAGCTACTAAAATGTATTTTCTTTCAAAGGAAATAGATTGTTTTTGTGATGTAATTGAAGTTAATTTAGTTAAATGAAATAAGGGGAAAATTATTTGTAAATCGTGCATGTCTTTCTTTTTTAAAATCCTTTTGGTTTACTGTGTTAGCCTTTTCAAGGGATTTTTATATGAAAAAAACTTTTTGTATACAAAAACTGCATGTTATTCTAGTTTGTCATATGTTCCGTTCCCCCATACTCATTTACTTACTCATTTGTTACTTTTAGTTTGTTCTACTTAACAATGATAAAATCAATGCAAAATAAAATCCTTGTGTGAATTAAATAATTTTTATTAACAATTATTGGCTTTCTCCGCTTGCACTAATTGCAAAATTTTAATATGTACACTCAAGAGCCAAAACATTATGACCACCTGTCAATAACGAGTTGGCCCACCTTTGGCGCGCAACACAGCTTCAACCCGCCTTGACATGGATGCCACAAGTCCTTGATAGATGGCCGGAGACAAGATTGTACCAGATGTTTAAGCAACGATCACGCAAACCCGAGATATTGCGAATTGGTGGTCTCTGAACTCTGAGCTGCCGTCCCACGACATCCCAGATGTGTTCTAGCGGATCTAGATGTGTTCTAGATCCGCTAGATCCCAGATGTGTTCTAGTTGAGATCCGGTGAGTTAGGTGGCTAGGATATTAACTGGAATTCAGCATCATGCTCCTGGAATCACTCCAACACAATTTTAGCCTTGTGACACGAGGCGTTGTCCTGTTGGAACATTCCATTTCCAGCTGGAAAAACAGAGGCCATGTAAGGGTGCAACTGGTCCGCAATGATGTTCAGATACCTTGTAGCATTCATGGTCTGCTCTACCACAACCCAGGGGTCCCAGAGACGCCCAAGAGAACGTCCCCCAAAGCATAATACCGCCACCACCGGCCTGTGTTTGACCTACTGTACATTGAGGGAGCAACTGTTTGCCTGGAAGACGGCGTATATTGACACGGCCATCAGCGTGATGAAGCACAAACCGTGATTCATCTGACTAGGCCACTCTCCCACTGATCCATGGACCAGTCGCGATGTTCCCGGGCCCAGAGCAGGCGCAGTTGGCGATGACGCTTGGTTAGCAAAGGCACACGAGGTGGACGTTTGCTGCGTAGCACCATATCCAACAGTGTCCGCTGAACAGTGTGCTCCGGTACTATTCTACTTGGCCCTGCATTGTATTGGGCTGTCAGCTGAGCCACTGTCTGGCTCCGGTTTTGCTTCACCATGCGAGACAGTTCCCGACGACCTTTTTCTTTGATAGCATGTGGACATCCAACACAATGTCGTCTACTGCTGGTTTCACCGTCATTCATCCACTTTGCATAAGTACTAACAACTGTATATCGCGAACAAACCACGAGTCGTGCAGTTTCGGAAATACTTGTTCCTAGCCTTCGAGCCATTACAATCTGGCCTCCATCAAAGTCGCTTACATCCGCAGCCTTTCCCCATCACACACTGAAGTAAGTGAAAGAAAGATTATTCAGACTCTCCAGCAGCAGTTAAATACCACTTCCACCTGATCATGTGTCTTCCACGTCATCCAGGAGAGTTCATTGCAAAATGTTGGGGTGGTCATAATGTTTTGGCTCTTGAGTGTATGTCTTAATTTTTTTTCTTCATCGAAAGACCGCAAGTGATGTTTTAAAGTCTTACAAAAAGACTCCTCGATGTCCTTTTGAAGAGACCTTTGAAGCATCGTGTCTGTGGATGCAAGTGCATCCATCAATACTTCATTGTGCCTTTTTCGCTTATTCTTATTTGTTATAGCTCCCTCTTTTTCGTTGCGTGTGGCGGTACTTGGAGTACCTGAAAAGAAAAAAAAAAAAAACCCGAGAATTCAAGTTTTACCTTATAACATTCATTATTTGTAATTACTCACATGACCACAGAATCATCCAAATATTATCCAAATTATGTAATAAATTATTGCTCATAATACTTTTATTTGACTTACTTCGGGTAATTGGCTCCTCATGTTGTATGACACTCGAGACGTCTTGAAATGTGTTATTTTTATCCTCTTCTGTAGAGCAGTAAGACAATGTATTAAATTTTCTTCCACACTGTTAGTATACTATTTGTTCTAAGCATTTTAATTATAAATTTGGAAAAGAAAAAAAAAGAGCTTGCACCTAAGAAAATTTAAATTTTTTATGTTTCAGAGTCATACATATTTTTGTTTTCTTTGAATTATGTTGGAATTCATCATTACTGTACTTGTTAATTACATTTGTATGACATGCTTGGCATTTTATCTGGAATGGATTTTACTTAGAGTCATCAAGTGCATAAAGGAAAGCCTTTAAGTTGTGTGGCATAGTTGGTAACGTTTATTCAATGTATTGTTTTTTTATGCAATAGAATCTACACTAAAATGCCTTGTAGATAAATTAAAAAATTTGCATGATATACATATCTTGTATAGTTTGTTAATCCTTAAAATAATTCCTTAACATAAGCCGGTTAAATATTTATTATTAACATATGTGATGTTAATAATAAATATTTGACCGGCACAGAATACTTAGGCTTATTCTTATTGTGTATTGTAAACTTCAATGATTAATATAATCCAGTAGATTGATAAATGTAAGAATTTAATGCTACTTCATAAATGCTAAAAGTTATAATAAAAACAAAGAGGGTTGTTTATAAGAAATTACAGTTTACGCATTATAATAGAAAATAATTTAGTTGTTGTTGGGATATATTTGCATACCTAAGCTCTTAGGCATAGGGAAGTTGCTAATATGTTCTGTAATAAAAAGCAAAAAAAAAATGTAAAAAATAATTTTATTATTATATTTTATTATTATTACTCATCTTCATCACTCAATTTGATCATCTGTGTTACACTTTAGTACTCCTTTTGATGTGGAGGCTTCAGGCTCGCACGATTTCTTTAACCGAAATTTGTATACATCTTTTTTTCCAATTTGTTTCAAAACGTCTTTAGGGATATCATAATTATAGCAAGTTTTGCTAAAGACTGAAAGGCCTTCTCTAACGTACAAAATTGAATTTAATGTGTCTAAATTCATTTCGTTCCGTAATTTAGTTTT
This sequence comes from Octonoba sinensis, assembly GCA_038502835.1. Taxonomy (NCBI): domain Eukaryota; kingdom Metazoa; phylum Arthropoda; class Arachnida; order Araneae; family Uloboridae; genus Octonoba; species Octonoba sinensis. The sequence goes on along the minus strand of CM076605.1, from coordinate 80,240,514 downwards.
GATTAAATTCATCTTGCTGAATACTCTTTCAACATTAGCATTTGAGTGAGGCAAGATTAAAATGGAGAATGCCAATGACACAAGTTCAGAATACGGATTTTCGTTAGCAGCATTCCTGAACTGTGCAACTTCTATCCAGTACTTAACAGTGTCTGTAGTGTTTTCCCATTTGTTGCCATCCATGTTTCTCCATTGGGAAATAATCTTATCAATCATATCAGTGTCAGAGACAAAATGCTCTGCTAATTTCATTATTTCCAGTCCTTTACTGGACTTCAATGCGTGTGTAACACTCATTATGTTCATATGCTGAAGAACCTTTAAATTTTCAGGTAGTCGGTGCTGTAGCTCTTTGATTAATTTTATTGTGAACTCAAGACAACGTTTCTTTATTATTTGTTTATCGGAGAGAGATCCGGTGAAGCTTTCAAATGCATAACCTAAATATGGTGATGGATCTAAAAATTCCACTACATCTGCATTAAAAACATCAAAAGCGGGTTATCTGTCAGGCGTTACTACTTTCTTACAGAGAGATTCTAGCAACTTTATCAGAGATTCAAGCAATCGAGTAGGATCACTACTTTGGCTTTCAAAAATTTTTAACACATGCTGCAATTCTACAAGCACAGATTTACTGTAGATCAAATATGCTTGGTATTTGGCATCCGAATACACATTATACAGCATTTCAGCTGTATAGCAATTTTTTTTTTGATCGAGTTATTTCAAAGAAAAGCTTTAATTCCTCCCCTTGGCTAACCCGCTGTACCACAGGTTCTATGGACAGCCAACGAGTAGCACAAAGCTAGACCTGCGTCTTTTATCTTCTTGATAATAGCCTCTGCTATGCCTCTAGCATCACATGTTTCTAAGCGGACTAAAGCAAAAAATGTCGACACAATTTCATTTGCAGAATCACTAAAATGCTTTATGACAAGACCTAAATGTTTCTGTACTGAGATGTCAGTCGACTCATCAATAATGAAACTATATTTATTTTTACCAACTTCTTTGATTAATTCCGCTTTAAAATGAGGTGCTAACACATTTTTCACAATTTCAGAACATTGTAACTTAATTTCAGAAGCCGATTAGGAATCCGAAAATGCCTTTTTGCACAGTTGACTCAGATGGTCAATTGGTAAAACAGCCGTATGTTCCGCAACAAAAAGGGACAGAAGCACTTCCGCGTGGTGTACCATGTCCACAGCTCCCTTTTGCGTTTCAACTTTTTCAACAGAAAGAGTCATCTGTCCACCTGAAAAAGGTTTCATTGCATCCGTGTGGCGTTTCGTTTCCGAATGTCTTTTGATTTCATATATTTTGGCATAAAATTCTGTTTTACTAAAAACATACATCGCTTTCGTGTCATTCCCTAGAACGGGTTTTAGCCACTTCTTGTAATTTGGGTTTTCCTCCCACGATTTTTTATATCTGAACATAGCTGGTGCATTTCTTTAACGGAACGTCCATGACCCCGATATCACAAATCACGCAATGAAATGAAAGAAGCAAGAGCTAAGCAAAAGCAAACTGCACATAAGCGAACGAACGATGGAGCCTGACTAATGCGGTAATAATGCGTGAACGAAAAGCAGGTGTTTTTGGTCGGTTGCCGTTTATGTAAGGTATACATTTGAAATATTTTTTTTTGCAGCAAATTAATTTGGAGATGTGCTAAGAACAAAATAAATCTATAAATTATGTATTGCAGATAAAACATTAAGAAAAATCACACAACCGGGTGGTCAAATATATTGAAAAACATGACATCCTTTATGAACGGTCCCCAAGATGAATATGCTATATTTTTACATGATAATACAGTAGAATACAGATTAAATTATTTTATGAATAGAAATAGTAGTTTTCAAATATTTTATTTTATTTTCAACGTCTAAATTATAATGAAATAAGTTATTAATTATTTACCTGAACTGATTGAAAACATCATATTTTTAGTTTTCATAAAATTAAGCAATAAAAATTTTGCACCGAAAACGAAAAAAGAGTTTCAGGCATATGACTTTAAAAAAAGACAAGTAAAGTTAAGATTCTTCGTCAGAACTATTAGTGTCACTACTTGAATTGCTCTCCGTGTCGGAATCAGAACCAATGGTGAAACGAATATTTTCAACAACTTCGTCGACAACACTATCTCCCAATAATTATTTTCAACGTGTTCTATGTGTTTGCAATGCCTGTCCCACCTCATTTATTCCGATATCTTGTATGGCTTCTGAAGCGAGATCTTGAAGACGTTGCAAACTCATATCTGCAGTCGTTTTATATTCGCCCAAGTAAATTCTATTGGATTTAAGTCACAATGGTATGGGGGAAGTCTTACGACATCCATGTCCTTTTTCTTTTAAAATTTCATCAATGGAATTTTTTTTTTCGGAAGGTGCATTCGCTGAGATAAGTTCAATTAATTGAACTTTTCGCATTTTTTTATCATGCTGAATCTGCTTTTTCTGTAGCCAGGCACACATTTTATCCTTTGTAGAACTTTTCGTGGGTACGGGAGCTTGAACTTTTGTGTGGTCGCATTATCCATAAGCCGCATTATCCATAACAATGACTGAGCTCTGTGGAATATTTGGTAGCAAATTTTCAACAATCCATTTTTTAAAATTATCAAAGTTCATCTGCCCGTTATAGTCTCCAGAAGCACATCCAGCTTTAAATATCAATCCGGCGTTTGGAATAAAACCAGATTCGCTTCCAGCATGAACCACAATCAGACGATAGCCTGCGCTGTCTTTGATAGCAGCCCCAATTTTTTCATCCATCCAACATTTTTGGAAAGAAAGATTGCTGTCCAGCCACGTTTCATCTATATAAACGATGTTTCGTATCGCTTTTCGAATTTTTTTTCATTTCTCTAAGAAAACGAAATCTCCATGCTACAACGTGTAATCTTTCAACTAGGATCCGCTTTTGGTTTTTGCAACGTTTAAACCTGCAATGCGAAGGTATTTCCAAAGAGTTCCTCTTTTCCATGGGAAATTAATCGCTTCTTTTACCACGGGAAGCGATCGGGATAAAAATGGAATTTTTTTAGCAGCATAAAATTCGTTGACTACTTTTCGAAGAACGCAGATATCAAAACTACCTAATATCGCTTTTCTAGCATCTGGACGCTTTCGATGCTTCCCCGGAGTAGTTAAATGTCCATCTCTTTCAATAGCTTCTTTTTTTGATCCGCTTAATTGTTCGAAGCGAAACACCAGTGGCTGCAGCAGCACGTTTCTGAGCTTGAGATACGGGCATCAAAAGTTCCAGCTTTGGGCCTCATCTTCACAGTACTTAATTACATTATTTATTAAATTCCTCTCTTTCGAGTGAATAGTTTTCCCTTTGAATGACATTTTGCTATGAAAACAGCAGTTTTTTAAATAAATATAGTGAACCAGCTAGAGTGTAGAATGATAACGAAAGGAATAACAGCAAACGATAAAGCAAAGCAAGTGAGAAAAAGAAAACAACAAATTGGTGGCGCGCTGTAGGGTTGTTTCATTTATAAGCTAAGGGATGATTTAAAACGGACACTCCTGCCTTGAAATGAACTCTGCGTCTCATAAGGCGGGGCGAAGTGCCAGCTCATTATGAACAAACAATAAACGTCTTTCCCAGGCAAAACCAGATTTGGGAACGCTTAGTGGCGGAACATAAGTGTCGCGGCCAATAGGTCTATGATGAGTTGCAAACATGTCCCGAGGGTCGAGTCGAGGCTCCCGTTTTGGAATAAAGATACCCTTCCCTAAGTAAAAGTTAAAGGGGTGCTCACCAAGAGGGGGGGGGGGGGTGAAGGTCATGCCGCAGACTGCACCATGAAGATTTTTTGGTAGGGGGGGGGGCTTGGTCTTGGTCGACTTTTTGGCCAATTTGTTGGGTTGTCGATTTTCAGGGGCGCCGTAGCTCTTTACGGTGGTACCAATGCTAATCATAAGTATTCAGCGACATGATCTTCTGGACCTGGTGTAGGTTTTCTTATGTCAGGGTGATAAGAAACTACAACATATGAAAATAAATAAAACTAATGAACTTGCATTTCATAACCCTTATTTTTTTTAGGGATGTAACGCATTTTCGACTACTATTCGGTATTCGGCCCTTTACCCGAACATTTGGCCTTTCCGAATAGTCATTTAACCGTTTTAACGGTTCCCCGTTTCTCTTTTCCATGCATTATAAAATGCATTTGCCATGTTAGACATAAACGTCTGAGGAACTAGAGTGCCAACTTCCATTCTTAAACGTTTAAAAAAAATGCACACGGGAAACCTTCTCGAATGTCATCTATGACCATTAAGGTGATCAGTTCAAAACCATAGCCAATGAGGCCATGCGTGCCATCAATGCTTACGCAGTCTGCCCATACATTTTCAGCATTTCTCGCTGAGCCTCATTGCTCAAAGCAAAATCTTCCTTATTAAAAACTGGTTCAGTTTCTAATGTTTCTCCTTGAGACTTATAAAAGATAACACATGAGTCACCAGATTCTTTCATCTGCTGAATCCAAATATCGACGCTTATGGCATCATTTGAGTGCTTCCGAATGTCCGATTCAAAAGACTTCTCAATATTGTGCAAGTCCTGTTTAGTAAGAAGGTGAATTCTTTCTAAACCACTGTCCGTAATGGAATTCCTCACTTCATCTAAGATTACGTTCAATGGTATTTTCATTGCAATCTTTGCTGCAACAAATTTTCTCTCTGAGGCTGTCAAATGAGTGTGACACAGCTCCATTGCATGTCCAATGTTAGTTTTTGTGTAGTCATCTGTACATGACCCATCAATATTTTCCAAAACTTTCAAACTGGCTGGGCAAAGAAAATTGGTTTTCTTACGCCCAACAACTCTTTATCGCAATTTTTACTTATGTATGAAAATGCACAACTACATTGCTTAAACGTACACTTCGTTTTTACATCCAAACTGCGCATATGCATTCAACGTGTAAACACATTTTCAATATTCTCAGGTTAAACCAAAAAGTTGCAATACTCTCAAAGCATAGATAGTTAACCATCTACTTCAACGGTGCAACTATTATAACTTCAAATGAATGGGGATTTGAAGCTTTACCGCATATTTCCTTATTGTTAAATAAATACATGCAGGGAATATGATAATAATTAACATGCATGCAATGCAAGTTAATGCATTCACATATCACAATGCAAGTTAATGCATTGTGATATGTGAATGCGAACCTGGGCAGATCATGTTTCACATTAAATTTATAATCATTTTTTTTCCAGTTATGCATTTATTTATTATTATAATTTTTACCTCTCTTTTGTAATGTACTATTTCAAAACAACAGAATTCAGGTTGTAATAAAATGAAACAGAGAAAAAAATCTTTGACATACTGTAAAAAGAAATCAATAATAACATCATTTAAGCAATTTCCTTTGTTTAAGCAGGAAAGATCGTCCTTCGTTATAAGTACCCCACCTCTTTGAGGTGGTGGGGGATACGTCAGTATTCTGAAAAAGGAAAAAATAATAAATAAAAAAAAAATGCATTAACACAATGTAAGTGTGGAATTTCAACTATGTTATTTACTTAGTTTCAGGTTTTGGAGCAGCAGCTTTTACTAACAGTTGCTGCTGCAAATAATGAAAAAGAAATTGTAGAATGTTGTGATAAATAACAAAGATAAGTTGACATCATACATGTCCCCTATAAATTAATATCGATTACTAGCTTAAAAAATATAATCAAAACATGTATTTTCACAATTGAAGCAAAGGGGTGTGAGTGGCAATTTGAAAGTTTAGAGATAACTATTGCAAAGGGGTGATTGCAACACAAAGTAAAAAAACCCTGAAAATTTTTTATGCAAAAAGTCGGTTTCACTTTTTATGCACCATAAATTATACGACAGCTTTTATACACATATATTTACAACGGCATGTTTAAAATAAACTTTTGAAATTAAAATTTATATTTTATTTACCTACTGCTAACTAATAAGAAAAACTTAATTTGTTTATTTTTTGCAAATAAATTGTAATTTATAGTAAAACATAATGAATAGGAATTTCCCATGACTATATATTTTTTGCCAAATTTTGGCAGTGAAATACCTTTTCTATTAATTATAATTTTTTTATTAGTTTGTTAAATATTTGCAACTTTTAAAATAAAAGTTGAGAAAATAACTCAAAGTCCAGTGCCGATTTCAAGAAAAGGACGTAAAAATGCGTTAAATTATGCAAGGAAATGAAGTTCGGAAAATGAGTTCAACTTTTTGCGATGTTTATTGGAAAAATAACAGACTCCAAAAAAGCCTCCAATTTTTTTTTTAATCATTCTTTTAAAAATAAAAATAAAGTCCGGAAAAGAAATTACCACTTTTCGCGATGTTTACATCGGGAATGTAGACATCGCCAACCCTGGGGTTTGGCGCCGAAAAAAATTACAAAATGGCGCCAACACCCGGTTATCTGTAACAGCGAAAGCAGGTGGAACGTGGTATCGTTCGTGTTCGGAACAAAGATGGTTGACGCCGTTACAACCCTTGCTGCGGTAAAGGTTTGCCCCAAAGGGAATGTTTATCGCTTTTCGGCTTATTTTTTGTTCCCATCCGCTAAATTTTCAATTTCGAAGACTAAAATCTTCGATTTTTAAAACACGGAAGGAGGATATGAAAAACCCGGATTTCCGGGGTACACCCGGAATACAATCCTTTACCCGGAATACCTGCTTTATGCAATTTGCACCAACTAAGTGTGTCCTTGCTTAAATTCATTTTTGGCATTAACAAATAATTTTTTAACTCATTTTCTACATCCTGTGCTGGAAGTGAAGCATAAAGTTCATTGTCTTCAATGTCATTATCACTGTCCAACAACTTTTCTAACCAACATTTCTCATTTCCCTCATTTACCGTGGAGTTGGATATTTTAAAACCTCTTCTTTTTCTTCTAAATAATACAAGTGAAACCATGGATCCCAAGTAGTTGCATGTCTTAGAATATCTATTAATTCACCGCATTTAAAATAACATTCTCATTCTTGCCAACCTTAGAAAAAAAAAAAAAAATTTCCCAGATCCATGGCATATTTACTTTTTTTTCTGTGGAAGAATGAGCTGGACATCTATGCTGGCAGAATCAGATTATGAGTATAATTTCGCTTTAGACTCTCACTTTTGGATTGGTACAGGATTCCAAGTTTGCTCGCCTTTTATCGGCAGCTCCAATTTGTGATTTAAAGAAAACCACAAGTTCCCATTGAGAAACCGGTCTTTTCAAACACTTGGTTGTTCTTAACCAGCTAGTAGCAACATGTTTTAATAATTTTATAGTCTTAACCGGTATTTCAAGAATTTCATAATACTCATTTCCTTTTTTTTTTTTTTTTTTTTTTTAAGCTCTTGTCTAGGTAATAAAAATGTCAACCAACAGTTCATCAACGTTTAGTGGAACACAAGCAACTGCCTTATCAGCAGCCAAATTTAATAAATGGCATACACAGCCAACCACAATCATATTATTTTTCTGCTTTCGAGAAGCAGCAACCCCATTTTTTCTCTCTACCATAACAGCAGCATTTTCTGCTGAAAATGATGCGTAATTTGTAGCAGGTATGTCATATTCTTCCAATTTTTGCAACATTAAACTTGCAATATTCTGTCCTGTGCAGTCTATTTTGTAGAACAGGCATGATGATAAAGAATTTTCCCCCTTTCTTTTCGTTTTTGCATCAAAAGAGGTCACAACCATGTGGAAAATGTTCGCAACAGAGCTTCCATCCGTTGATAACGAAAAACATTGCATTTTCAGAGTGGATTAATGTTTTTCGACTTTTGGCTGCGAAAATGGCTCTTATATTGAGTTCAAAATTATTTTATAATATAAAGCACTACATCCTATTTGAGTATGAAATAAATTATGGAAGAAGTAAAATGAAGATCATAGTGTTGCATTTTAGTTTTGTTTGGTTGCAAAAGCAAATTATACCAAACATTAGTGACACTAAGCTCTCTATACCAGATTTAATGAAACGCTTGCAATTTCTAAGATATTTATAAGTGAATGATTATTTTATCATAAGCAAGGAAAAAAACTTGTTGACTGAATGATAAAAATTAATAATATAATACTGAAACGGATTATTCAAAAACCCTTTATTGGAGGACTAGATTACATAAAAATAAATGGTAAAACTTAATTAAGGGAGGAATAGGTGTAGGAATCTCCCTTCAGGTGTTTCTCAAGGAATACAGATTCAATTCTATCGTGTCAGGTTTTATAAAGCTCTTAATTCTTGCAATTTGGCCTTTAATATCTGCTCTCTTTCTGTTCAATACTGTCAATTTATCATTTTCAGTCACAGTAAAAATAGGAAACTGAACTTCCCTGAAATTCAAAAACAATTCGTAAACTAAACCGCGATCCCGTTTTTTCAACGAAATTTATATTCCAGTAGCACGGACCATTTTGTAAAATGCTTTTGAAACTAAATATTGGTTAAGAAGGAATGCAAAATGCTTTTATAAAAGTAATATGCTTATGCTAATAAATGCAAATCTCATAAGAAAAACATTTCCTTTATATTTTTCTCTTTCAAATGGCAACACTGCATATTAATTCTGTACTCACACATTAAACTCACAAAACAAAATTTTGAAGGAGGAATTTATTGAAGTACTTAATCATAATACTGAAGCCAAAGAACTTCACAAGATTCGGATCATACATAAGTACATATATCAATAATTGGAAGACTAATGATGGGCAGAAGTACAATTTCAGTATTTCAGCCTGTACAAGCCATATCAGTCTTTTCCATAATGTCTGTAAAGAAAAAAAAGTTAATACTGTGACATAACTCTTCATAAATATAAAATACAGGAAACATTTTCCATAAAGATGTTTTCTAGAAATGGAAAAACATTATGTAAAATAGAATTTAAATTCGGTTGCACATGAATTATTAATTTGGTCACAATTTACAACGATTGAATAAGATCATTCCTGAATTTTACAAAACTTTGCAAAATGTATTAAGATACATTCACTTTTAGAGTAAGAATTTAAGAAAAATTCAGTATATGTAAATAAATGTTTTCAATTTTTTTTGTGGATAAAATACAGCATAACTTTAATAGTACACGTGTTGATAACTCAAATACTAGATGAATCAGAAAATGATTTAAAGAAATAAACACAAATTTTATCATTTTATTAACAAAAGTTATTTTTAAGTATTTCTTAGAAAAAAAAAAGTAATTATTAAAAAAAAAAAATCCCTTAATAGCAAAAGCTGGGTTTGACACATTAACAGTAGCTCTGACAAGTGGGGGACCAAGTTCTTGCTGGTCCCTGGGCGAAATACTATTTCCGGGCCTCCATTATCACCTCAATGAACAATTTGTCAATTACAAGTCGATAATAATATGCTGGTGTTGTGTGGTCACCCGGATTACCCAGCCCAGGATCCCCCCCCCACCCCCAAGTTTTGACAATTTATTATGTAACAAATACTGTATGATTGGCACCTAAGTATGCCACGTATGAATTACAATAGTGTCGATTTTTTTATTGTCACTGTCGCTTTTGGTCTAGTTTTCACTTTTTTGGGTTATTCAATAACATTCCTGATCATCATTGAGTTTCTGACAAAAAGTACAAATAATTACTTTTAAATAATGTACAAGCAGTCACACATTCCCCCATAAATTATTACATACCTTTGAAGGTGAAACTTCTGTCGTTGACGCTTTCAAGGGAGACTTTCTTGGGCTTTTACGTATATTGCTTCTGGCTTTCTGATAAAGTAATAATATAATAACGTAAATACAGCATCATAAATAATTTCAGTATAGGTCTTATGAAAAAATTTGTTACCTTCATTCAGTCACAAGAGGACTTTTCGTGCTTGCACAACCATTCGTCCCTTCTCTTGATATTGTGCATACGCACTTCCGGCTCAACTTGAAGAATATCGTGCAGCATTAACAAAATAAATATTTTCTCCATGCTCACTTCGATGGGTGATGTTTGTAAATTTCTGATGTTTTAAAGTTAAAAAAAAGAGACCCGGCTCTTTTAGAGCAGGGGGAATTTCATACTTGTTACAGGTAATGATCCCCGGAGGAAAAATTTTGAGAGACACAATTGTATTTTTTTTTCTAACTGAACTGCATTTCGGTCGTTGAGTTGTTCTCTTAGCTCGTCTAACCCCTCCCCTGGAGTTAATGGGAATTCCGGCGGAAACTTGTTCCTTTCACGTCGTCGAATAATATGAATCTTTTGCCAATTGCGGAGCCTATGTAAAAGGCAACTCTCCCAACATGGTCGTTAATTTTTATGGATATTCCCATAAAAGTTCCGCAATGGCGCTAGCAAAAGTCGTTTTTCCGGATCCGTATTCCCCTATTAATCCCACCCATCTGATCTTGGGTTTGCCATATATGAATGCATTTTAGTCAAAATTTTAATTTTCTTTTTGTGATAATGATGAATTTTTATCAATGTATGAGAAACATCAAAAAATTTAAATTAATTCATCAATGTTTTCCGGTTCCACTTTCAGGGATAAATGTGCGAAATTATCCGAAAATGAAATGGACTTTTTAGGAATTGTTTTGCGCAACAATTTTTCTACTTTTTGTAAAAGTGCTCCGGCACTTATTTTTCGACAGTTGAAGTCCTCCAAAATTCCCTGCAACCTGTTTTGAAGGTACACTACCTCTTTTTTTTTGCCTCCTCGGAGGTTGACCGGTCTACAATTGCTTATCTCGAAATTCGTCCATCCTTTCTTCTGCTTGGAGGACTTCAATCAAACTCCAAAGAAAAGGATTTTTCATGTTTGCTAACTTATTTAGCCGGTTATTGAATCCCTTCGTTAAGTTATTTGTACGATTGCCGCTATTTAATGTGGAGGCATGTGCACTCCACATTGCCGGTTCATACAAAGGAGGGGACCTTTTCAAAATTGTTTGGGCCCCAGTCCGCAGTCGAAATCCTGCGAAATTTTTCTGAAACGTACGTCTCCTCGAAAAAGAGCAGAAGTTCCAAGCTTTCTGGAGGAGACGTACGCTTAAGGAATGAAATTGCATGAGGAATTTCATTTGGATGCAGAAAAGCCAACGCCATAATTTTGCCAACAAAATGACGGAAGTCAATATTTCCTTTATAGAGCATAGTTAGTCAGAGCTCTTGCACTTTTCGCCACACAGTTTGGCACAAATGGAAGTAGCAAAAGTGTACTGTTATGCTACTTCCAAATGTTTTTTTTAAAGGCCATCAATGCTGCATATTCGAAATCCATAATTACGTGTGCGGGATTTAGCGTCAGGCACCTGCTTTCTGTTTCTTCCACTAAAATCTGGAAAATTTTAAAATATATGTTCTAAAAATACATTTAGGCTTATTTCACATTTAGTGTATAATTTAGTGTAGAAATTAGTACAATAAAATTCATTTCATAAAAGTTTTATTAAAAATAATACTTATTATTTTGATTATTACTCTTTCTTGATCAAAAGCATTGGATTGTGGATGAAATAACTTTTCTTTGAATCCCTCCCCTCTCTTCGACTCTAATATCTACCATAACAAATAGACAATATGTGTCGTTCATATCTAAAAGGGAAGCTAGCAGGAATGGATACCCTACAATGAAATATTTATAAACATCCTACATCTGTACAACACCGTACTCATTTGCCTTCCCATTGAAAAGCAGTTCTAGTCCATTGCTTGTAATCTAAAAAATATGACTACAACAATGACAGTTGAGTGTCAACCTAAAGTAAATGCAAATAAATGCCTATTCAGTCTATTTTTACAAAAAAACAAACTCCCTGTAACAATTTAATGTAATGAGAAAATGTTTTGGTGGGGTAATAGATTTGAATCTAACTTCGTCACCTCGCACATAACTGCCATAAATAAATTTCTTGAAACGAGAATTAAACTTGATTCTACTTTTTAATCAGAAAACTTTTTTTTTTCAATAACATATTTCTAATCCATGCTTGTCATATTAGGGCAACTTTCTGAACAACATTTTAAAATTTCAAATGGAATAAGCATTTTAAAGCGCATCTCAGTCTTAACACTGTTTAAATATAAATTTTCAAAAGAAGGTAAATAAAAAAAGTGCTGTAGATTTTTAAAATCCAACACTATAAGAAATTAAAGATTTAGTGTTTTTACAATGCAGCGACACTTCAGGGAGAAAGTAAAAATAATCACAGCACGTGAAGCATGACTGAATAAATAAACAGCCAACATATTAAAATACAAAAATTCGAATTTTTCGTCCGAACATGGAGATTTTTTAAATCAACTTTATCTGAATTATAACATGAAATTTTTTGGGAACTAACTGAGATTCAATTTATAAAAATATTCACATTTTAAAATCATAAAAATGAACATCTGAAAACAGCTGGTAAATTAAAAAAGTTATGGCAAGTTAACCATACAAGTTATTTTACAATGCATCGACATAATGGACATGAGAATGGTAATAAAATTTTCATTGTAGCACATGAAACATGAGTAAATAAATATGCAACTAACATATTAAAGTGTAAAAATTTAAATTTTCCCCTTGACCATGAAATATATTTTAAACAACTTTATTTCAATTGCAATATGAATTTTGAGAATTGAAATGCAAACTATTAATGTAATAAAATTTTGTAATGTAGAAAAATTCATTTAGAGGAAATCAAAAAGTAAACTATTGGTTGTTAAATAATATTAATTTAGACAACGTTTTAACGAATAACTTGTTTATGGATATTTTCGTTGGCTGTTCAGGCTACATGATTGAATCTAATTTTAAAGTAATATAGAGAAATAATTTTGACAAGTTGGAACAGATGGTTTTTATCAGCTTTAGTGTCAAACACATGATCCACTATGCTGGGAAATGTGCCTTACACTCAGACGTAAGAGTTTGAGTAACAGTAGATGATAGGGCAATATGGAAACCCTTAGCTGCTGGCAATCTACCATTGTTCGAATTTAGTGCTCGCCGTACACATTTTTCCGTTTCAAAACGAACTCTAAAAACGGAATTTGATGGCATTTTTAAGCATTCCCTAGTTTTTTTCTCAAAATTAATTTATACTGAATAATATCATCCCCATTTTCATTCAAGGCTGCAACACAATCAGTACAGGTTCTGGAAGACTTTTTTTGCTACAAATCCAGCAATGTACGCAACTATTTTGCTGGAAAACCTGCTCAATATTGGAAAATTTGGCACATCAGCATAATCATGCTCATTTTGTAGGGGGGAGTCTTTCAACCAGATCGTATCTTTTTCTGAGAGAAACTGTCAAGGAATCTATAACGTAACCTTCATTTGTGGAGATAAAATCACCTGTTCCAGCACTGGCAGAGGCAATTGGCATCATATCAGTATGATCTAGAGGGAAGGCATTTCCAGTTTGAAGTGAATGGATGTTATGCCGAACAAGCAATCTTTTAAATGCTGTTACGAATTGCAAGACAGTGGGATTGTTATTGAGTCCCCCTCGGGAGCGAACTGCAGCAAAAAAACAACTCCAAGTGGTCCTGAGAAAACTTGTATTTTAGAATGTACTTTATAGATGGACTGTTTGCAAAGAGTTCTTTGCTCAATAAATGGATACTAAATCCACTCACATACAATCCTATGATAAAGGTTTTCGAGATGTATTATACATTAATGTCCCACTTGGATCCTTCAAATTGCTAAATAAAATAAAGTCTTCTAAAAAGGGCTGCCAAAATTTTACGTTTTTTTTTTGGTCGGTTTTTTTTTTCGTTTTTTTTTTTTTTTTGGCCCACTTCTTTATTCATGACCATCCTTTTAAATAGTGATGTAGATGCAGCAGAACACGATTTGTCAATCATTTCAGCTGCTTTATCACTGATCAAATTTTCATTTTTTCGATCATGAATTATGTCATTGAGACAATCAAATTTTTTTCTTTAATCTTCTTACGGACCTTTCAGCAACTCTAAGCTTCTTTTTCAAGTTTTCACATTTCTTGGTTTTTTCGACCAAATTTTCTTTTACTTTTCTGGGCTGCTCACATAACAATGATCATTGCCAATTCCAAACTTTGCATTTTGAATTTCAAGTTGAGGATCCGATACTGTCGGTGGAGGAGGTCTTTCCACAGGGAATTTCCTCTTTTTAACAACCTGCCAATAATAAACGTATAATGTAATACAATAAAAAAACATTTATATACATATTTTAGAAAGAGAAACACAAGATTTAAATTCTATTTAGAATGAAAATAATTATTTTAGGGTTTGCAACTAAAGCAAAGAATTCATAGATGTACTTTCATATGCATTGACGATTACTGAAAAAAAGTATTTGTTTATACATGAAAAATAGGTTGCCTCTGACATGCTGTAAAGGGAGATTGAGGGCTTCAAATGCCCTCAATTTCAGTGATTTAGTCCTGGAGAAAAGATAGGGGGAAACTTACATTTACCAACTTCAAAGAGTGGGGCTACGTTTATGTTAAAACTCAAAACAAATAGGGGACGCTTGTGGTAAAATTAAAAGGTAGGAGGACGCCGTCAACCTACCTTTCTCGACTACAAAACTGCTCAAATTAAAGAATGAAAATCCTTCAAGAAGAAGTAGAAGCAAAAATTTGAAGACCATGTATTCCATGGCATCATGTAAATCCGACTCCAAACACTAATACAAGAAAACATAAATGTCAAATTCAAACAGACAAAAGATAACATTCATTTCAGTTATAACAGGCTGAATCATATCACTTGTTTAATTTGGAAAACCCCATTTTTCTGAAAAAATTTAAATTTACTAGAATGAAAATGTCCTTTTAAGCAAAATCTTTTTAAAACAATTGAAGCTTCGCGTTATCTTACAAACAGTTCCAAATTAGTTGCAGACTGCCATTCAAAGAAATGGTTACTTTGTGCATCCTGAAGCCATAATTCTTGCAATGCTTGTTCACCCAGACCAAGATATGCGAGAGGTAAATTTACAATATTCTGTAGACTCTGTTGTGATCTATAATGGAAAGAAAAATGATATTTTTAATCTCTCTGTAACAGTACAAGAACAAAACTTTCATGTACTATTTTAGTGTAATGAATTTTTTAAAGTAAAAAAAAAAAAAAATATATATGTAGTAATTTTTATTACTTGTTTAAAGATTTTTTTCAATTTCAAAATAGATACATAATTTTTAATGTAGCCATACACACTCTAAAAGCATACAAGTTATTTATTACTAGGGTGATTTTCAAATTTGTTGACGGATTGGGTTTGACACAATCTGCAAATTTTTGTTGCATCAAACATAAAAACTTGCCTAGGTATGAATTCCTTATAATTTACTGCATTCTGAGCAAGTAGTTTTTTTCGTATTTTAGATATTTCAAAAAGTGTTTTGACAAGTGATAGTTTTCTCATGAGTGTTACCGTTATTAAACATTCTGTAAAATAATCCTTATCAATAATTTATCTAAAAAATCTTGTTTAGGTAATCTTAAATACTTTGTAAGAAGTAAAAATAGTATAAAATTGACATATTTAAAATCTTTAAATTATTTTAATTGCACTTTATCTCAGGTGTGTTACTTAGTTTCTTAAATGAAGCATATAACATTCAATAAAAATGTATTTTATTGTTTTCACTGCAGGTATAATAAGTAACTGGATAGCCTTAATTAGCTAACCATTTTTTAATTATTAACTAAGAAATATATTAATATAATTCAAATTTTTAGCTATAGTAACACTCATGAGACAAACAAGCAATCCTCTTGCAATATTGCACCAAAAATAATAATAGCGATAAAAATAATTATAAAAAGAAAGACCAAAATTGAAACTATTTTACCCCATTAATTGATATATATTACATTAAAAATGTAATAAAACATCACTACTTTCATGATTCTGATCCAGAAATAGATGTTTTTAGACAGAACTAATAAAAAAATAATTTCAGTTTCAGTTTTAAAATAAGCAGTAAAAATATCGAAATAAATAGTTCTAATTCTGCAAACCATATCTTTAATTTAAGTAAAGGGAAGATAATAATTTGCAACACATCACTTTCTTATTTACATAAAGTAACAACTGGCATACCCGAACAAGTGTTTATTATTTACTCATTTTTTTGGAGGGGGGGGAGAGGGGGGGGGGTTTACAAGTAAGGGAGTTTTTCTTTATTTAACCCTTAAGAATAAAACATATCTTAAACAAAACACACAAAAATCATATCTGCCAACGTAAAAATTTTGTGTCGGGGTGTCTCTTTTGAAATATATATAGAGAGAAATAAACTATAATCTTGAATAAAAAACTAATATCAGTTTGAGTTAAAGCTCATAAAATATCTATATCTGTAGATTTATTTATTATTTGGTTGTTTTCAATCATGATTGTAACTTCTATCTCTTAACAAGTAACACTCATGAGATTTATTAAGAAATTCTTCACTAGAAGAAATTCTGACTGTGTTTCTGAAAATTAGACCTATTGATTCCTCTACAAGAAATACACTATTGCTGAATTGCTTATTTTTATGCTGTAAAAAATATTGGGAAATAAATGGGTAACACTCCTGAGAAATAATAAAAATTCTCATCATGTTGAATTGTTTGTTCCACTATAAAACAGTAAAGGAATAAAGCTAACCTTTTCTAGATGGCACGAGGTTAAAGTTAACATACGAAGCTTCCCTACCACAGAAAATAATTACAATATTTAAATATTTTGAAAGTTGAATGATAGGAAATTTCTCGAGGTAACACTCATGAGCTGCATGTCCGGACAAAAACTTTCTTTAAATTTTAAAATATCAGATTAACATTTCAGTAAAATCACTTGCATTTTTGTTAAGTAAACACATATTACTTCATGTTTTAAATCACATTGAATAAAAAAAATACTTGGAATGATTAAAAAAAAAAAAAGACTGGTTCTGTGAATTTTTTGCTCCGGATGCGCAATTTTCTATTTCTTTCCAACTAAAGTAATAGAAAAAGCCTACTATTTCACAACTTGAAAAAAATGTAATGAATGCATTTAATTAACTATGAAATGATGCTTCCCTAGTGGTTTTTATAATGGCAGAATTCTCCAAAATAATTCTCCATAATTTCTCCAAAGTATACTGAAGGCAGACATAATAGAGTTCCTAAATTGTGATCTTTATCATTAGTGATGTCAATATCTGAATTTATTTTCTTAATCATAGGAATAAGTTCTTTTTTATTGCTTCCAGAGGGAACTGTTTTTAAGAAGCTGATTAAACGACTTCCTTTTTCTTTCCATCTCTTTAAAGCGCAGCTCTAGGTCAATGCCAACTAATTAAAAAGATGTCTGCCTACTTCAGAAAACAGACGTGGCCATTTGTTTCTAAATGCTTGAATGTCAAAATTTGGCTGATTTATATATTTCCGTTGAAGGGGATAAGTTTTCGATATCATTTTAGCTGCATAACTGTCATCTTTACTTACAGGTCCTTTCCGAGAACAAATAAAATTCTTTCTTTCATTTTCATAATCAATTTCTTCTTCTGTCATTGATGGCAGCCAATTGCTGCATATACGTATACTGCCCATACGTATCTGACAAGTCTATTTTTTTTCACCTGATGTTTTTATGGAAGCGACTCCTCTTCCACACAGAAACAACAACATTTCTCTTCCTCCTCTCAACATTTCACTTCTGCCATCAGTTCACCGCAGTACAAGCAAAGTGCAGTTAAATTTTTATTAATCTATAACTTTATGTACATTTGTTTTTCATAGGTTTAAATAAGCAACCATCTGTGCGTCTGGAGCAGATTAATCCAATTTACATTATATCTCATGTGAAAAAATAATTCGCCATTCGTACAACTCGCCATTCGAATTGCCTCCTGGAACGAATTGTGTACTAATAGCCGGATTCCACTGTAATTATATTTTCTAGCTCACTTCATAGTTTTACAGATGGTGAAGAAATAATGTTTCACGTTGAAAGTGGGGAGCTACAGGTCACTATAATACATCGTGATGTTTAGACTGTCATCAATAGCGAAACTCTTGCTAGTTGTAAGAAGAAAATGTATACACAAGAACTTGTACTATGTATTATATAATACACGTTTTGGAGCAAATGTGACACATGATCCTTTAAGGAATTTTGTAATGTCACAAAATTTTCAATACTATCCAAATCAAAAAATTGATTTAAATTGCCTTCATTTATTTTTTTAATTTTTCTCTCACGACTTAGTCAAAGAACAGGAGATTGTTCAGTCAAAGATGGACATCCTTTAAATATGAAGGATATACATCTTCTACTAACTTGGGTCTTTGACGAGGTATTCTTATGATCTGTACATCTTTATCCGGCAATGTATCCTCCCGAATGATCATTTCTGCCCGAAAGTGCTTTTCACAAACAACCGATCGCTGTAACGGACGATCTCTATACCAAAAGTAAGGACTTTTAAGGGCCCTTAACAAACAATGAAAATTAAGGCCTTTTTAAGGCGCGTGAGAACCCTCTTACACACGCCTTGTTCTTATTCACCTCTCCACACACACTTAAAGTAGTAGAATTTACGAAATCCTCCAGTGCAGATACTTCACATTTTTCAAGCATGAGTTGTATTTTTGAAAGATAACCTTCAGCAAGCTGATGGATTAACTGATTTTCCAAAAATCTTTTTCACAGCTTAAATGTACTTCCCCAGCGAGTTGGGAATGCACTTGAAAGCTTCACACATTTCTGTAGTAAATCCTTCACACAATGCTTGTGTTCCGACCAAATAAAAAGAATGTCCTTTCACTTTATCCTTTTATTTACTACACTAACAAATACTGACATCAAACTGCTGATATATTGATATATACATATATACAGATTCCTCTTATGTTCCACATAATAAAAACGCTTCCTGTAAATTTTATTGCCAAATTTATGAACACTTGGGTCATAAGTGTTCCGAGCCCGATACCAACGACCGTACCCTTCATTTAATTCGTTCCGAATGAGTTAAAATTCTCCCCTCGGATATGGGAGATGATCGCTTCAGTCCCCTTTGTAGGGAAACTCAAAGATCTGTGGTCGGAGTTGCCACATTTCATTCGCAGTTGGTAGAAAACTTTGAAAAGTGTTTCTGGACATCTTCCAGCTGTGGGCGATGTTACCAATGGCTTAGCTCTTTTTACACCTATATTAATGGTATTTCGCATGCATGGAGCACGTAGAACATCATAAGAAGAAATAACTTTTAAAGTATTTGCTCCATTATCAGTTGTGTAAGCTGCCAGCAGATTAATATTCAATGTCCACTCTAAAAGCTTACTTTCCAAAACTTCACTAATATTTTGATAGGTATGATTTTCTTCAAAGTGAACACAATTTAAACATGCTGATTTAAGTATCCAGTAGTTATGAATAAAGTGCACAGTGACAGCACTGAAGGGGATGGAATTCGCAAACGTGAAGCAGTCTGATGTTATGGATACATCACTTTACTTAGATGCAGTTACATTTTGTATTTTCTATGAGTTACATATGTTTCGTCTAGTTAATTTCAAAGATAATCATTTGAGAGACGTGCTTATTTATAATTAATTTTTCTTGTGGATTCCTATAGACATGCATAAGGATTTACAACTGTTCGTTAAAAGAAATTGTTGAATGAAGCAATAAGCTTAAAATTATTGTTACTGCAGTTTATATAATCATACAATATTTTCATTGCTATTTATAACATCATTACTACAACGAAGGTATTTATTTAGTGCCCACAATTGGCATTAACAGAACTTCCTCAATTCATTGTTAAGCATTAAAAAAAGTAAATATAAAAATAAAATTTTAAAAATGCTTTTCTCATTTCCTGTTAAGGTTTGTCAACAACATGTCCAAAATTCTGATATCGAGCTTGAAACTTCAATTTGTGACAGTCAATTGTCCAGACAACTAGAGAAAAAATTTCTCCAGTTCACAAAAACTCAATTTGGTTTTTTACAAAAACTTTATATTTTTTTCATTTGATTTTTGAAAAATCTTTATGCATCTCGAAATTTTCTTCCGTTTCATGATTCAGATCAAACAATTCTAATGATTTAACATGAAATGTTCCTTTTTGATTACAATTTCACTCAGTCCAGTTTAAAACCTTTAGCTTCTTCTCTGATTCTAAAACTTGCAAGCATGGAACATTATAACTTCCGCCTAACATCTGCCCGTACTGACCAAACCTTGCTTCAAGAAAGTCTGTTTAGAATTTTCTTAGCAATATGTAGTTAGGTGTATGAACCGCAAAAACATGTTTAACAATTTCTATTAAGGATTTTGTGGTAAATTAAAGAGCAAAATGTGTTTCATTTTAGAGTTTCCCCCCTCTTCCGGGCATGCCAAATTTCTTTCTTCTCGTAATTTAGAAGTTATTTTGCCCCAAGAAACAAGCCAGTCATAAAAATGTTGGGTTGATTTAAATTTGAGATTGGATCAGAAAATTTGCTCTCGAAACCTTTTACCTTTGCCACAATTTTCAACATTAATAATGTCCCACCATTTAAAGAATATGTCAAAACATTTCTTAGTTCCCAAGTATGCTGCACCATCTATTCTATGTTTAACATTTAACGTAGTACTATTGCTTTGATGGAAAATATTTAATGCAGTCAACACATTTTGTCTTTCGAAAGTCGTAGGGCTTCAAACTTTTTGTGATAACTTAGTGGCTAGTTTTATAACTTTTGATTTTTCCGATTCATAAATATCTTTTAAATCTTGGAATCTGGCGACGGAGATTTTGGAGACATTATTAGGAGATGGGAAATATAAGGCTTGTCCAGTTGTCTTCTGATCAAGCCAATTATTCCTGACAGACTTGATCAGGTGCACTGTGTCAAAGAGAAAATAGTTTTTTTTGTGAATCCGTTGGGGTATGGAATACAGTTGACATAGCACAGTATAACTCACAATCTTTTAAAATTTCTAGAACTTTTAGGGTCTGCACATATAAATATCAGCTGTCTGACATTTCAGCGGTATTAAAGGGACAACATCTTTGCTTTTCTAAAATAAGGATGTAATCCTGAAGGCTTGAATAGTATTGACTTCACGATTGGAATTTTCAGCTGAACCAAAAATTTTTCACTTTTTGTATGCTATGTTATGTTTGATATGAATTTCATCAAGAAGCAGGCAAATTGTTTTCTCATGAGGTGAAAGAATTTCACTTTTCCTTATTAAATACATTAAATGACTGTTCTTTGATAAATTACTCTTATTTTTCAATGAATTTATAAGTCTTTTATACTCTCTCTCTCTATACATAATACTAAACAAATAAGCTTCCACTGAACTCCGGAGTGTTTTTACCTACTTTAAATAATACCCCTGAACAAGGTAAATTTGGAGCAGGAACCATAGCCTCTAACTTCACGTGTGAGCTACGGGCAATTTTGGATGCCCTTAAGGAGACTGTATTTTACTCAATGCAAAAGTCAGCCAATTTGTTCCAAGTTTGAGAATTTTTTTTAAATTACAGAATGCATTTAGAGGCACAATTGTTTTAGAATGTGTAAACATGACAGTCTAGTAAGAGTTCAAAAATATGACATGTATGTAAAATGAAATTTTATTAATTAAAAAGTGTTGTCAAAGTGTTTTATTCAATTATTAATTGTGCAGTATTACTGCACCAAGATATTTTTTACTGATAATGCCAGTAACAAAATTTATGTCTTAAATTAAAGATGTGGTTCTGGACAATAATATAGACAAATCTTTCAAATATATAAATAAATAATTAAATAATTAAGAACTAATTAATGAAAAAGAATAATACCTTAATTGTTTAATATTTTTAATGAGAAAATGCACTTCATAATTAACGAATCTTCATAACTGTAGCCTAATTTGTTAGGTGCAAGAATATAAACATGTGTAAAAAATTTCAAGTCTTTAGCCCAAATACTTTTTGAAATATGCGCGCATGCTTAAAAAACAGTTTTGCAAAAAAAAAAGCACTTAAGTTAAAATTTGAATTTTTATGCTTAAATTTTGTTTCTGTGGACATAAAATTACATTCTAAAAAACAAATAAGTATCAAAAATCATATCAGATGCTATGTTAGTGCATAAATGTAATAATTTGATAAAATTGGAAACAAATCAGCACAAATTACAAAAATTATTGAACGTAAAAGTTACAAATGTACTACTTACTAATACTTAAATAACTGATTTTTTGCATATTATGATTCAAATATGAATGTATATTTCTAAAAGGACACTTTGCTAGTCATTTGGGGGTGAAACAGCCTACCATATTAGAATTATTGACAAACTTATATAAATATATAGATAATTTCTGAAATTTAAAACTTTGCGTTCTCATAAATAATTATTTCTTGTTCTCTTATCTCTGGCTCTGCGAATAGCCAGGTTTAACTCTCCACAAAGTTATTCTGCTCCTTTAATCTTACTTTCATCACATTTCCTGGCAGCATCCAAACCGTAGGACCCTACTTGAAAGCCTAACTCACGCAGGATTTGTAACCTTTCTTTCCGACGGCTTCATTTGTTACCATTTCAACAATTATTCTATTGGAATTCCTCGTCTTGGCGCACAGTTTCCAAATTATAGATTTGAGACTCATTCGGAATCAGGTCCGACGGCTTCATTTGTTGCCATTTCAGCAATTATTCTATTGGAATTACTCGTCTTGGGGCACAGTTTCCAAATTATCGAGCTGAGAGACTCATTCGGAATCAGGTCCGACGGCTTCATTTGTTTGCCATTTCAGCAATTATTCTATTGGAATTACTCATCTTAAAAAATTTCTCTCAAAACGTAAGAGAAAAACACTTTATGTACTCGTAATTGCTCGAAGAGTTCATCTTTTTTGTCACAGAAATATTTGACGAATACTTCGGACAATAAAACGCTTTCGCTATTCAGTTGAAAATAAATTACAACCCTCACAGAATTTAATTATCCATCTATGCAACCGCCACAAGAAATTTAATAAAAAGAACACGAAGAAGTGGAAAATCCTCATAAATATGAATCAACCATAATCAAGTGTTAATAGGCAGTATCTACATCAAGCAAAAAATTTGATGGACATTATGAAAAGACATTCGGACATATTGACATGGGATGATGAAGGGCAAGTCATTTATAAAAATCAGAAAAATGAAAATACGGACATTGCAGAATTATTAAATTTAATTTTCAGCCATAAAAAAATATTTACATGCCGTGGACACATGAATTTTTAAGTTTGTTGCAAGAAATGAACGTGCCGAAACACTTTGTGAAAAGTAAAAATTTGTCAGATACAAATAATCATCAGTCGAAATGTTAAATGAGGATGTAAAACCTGTTGTAACTCCGAAAATGTAAAACTTCCTAAAAGGAAGAGACAATCAAATGTAAAATGGGAAAATATGTATAAATAGAAAATGTATTATTTAAAAATCATCTGTCTTATTATTAATCACTTTCACTTTGAAGTTATTTTTAAATGAATTCTCATTTAAAGCATAGCAACTGAATAAAAAAAAAAAAAAAAAAAAAATTCAAATAAAACAGAAATTAAATCAACGAAAAAAACATTTATTTGAAAATTACTTACAGATTAGAAGCGAAATCATCGAGCATATGTAATGCAACCTATGGTTTAATTCTTGTTCAAATTCTTTTACAATTGAGCCACTTAAAAGCAAAAGATTGTAGGTGACAAAATTTAAAATTTCGGTATGATTCGTATAAATGATATGAGAAATGCCTCTTTGTTTGTGGTTAGAGGTGCTAGTGATAATCCTAACAGGTGCTGCTATCCAGCATGGTTTAGAAGAAAGAATACATTAGAGCTCCCACATAATTCAGAGTTTGCCCCCTTTTAACTAACAAGTCGTTCTTTTGTTACCTACATCTGATTGTTAGTAACTGAATGATCCCGTTCATTCTTTGAAAAAAAAAAAAGAGTAGAAAATTATCGAAAAATTTTCAAAGCTTATTTCACTTGTCGATGTTACATCTCTTGGTAACTGAATTTTGATCTGAATGCCATGATGGTTCACGGGCACGAGAGGTTGAAGAAAGTTCTTTTCAAATATCCATGTTTTTGTCAAGATCATTGAAACAAATATTCTTTTCCATGAGGGCAGCAGCTAATATTTTAAAATTCATACACAATGAAATATTTACATTCATTTGATTGTATAAATGGCCCATGTTGCTTTGCGCATGTCCATCACACTGTTCTTGTTACTTCTAATAGCTCCTGCATATTAGATGGTAAGTTCGTCAATTAATTTGTTTGTAAAACGGCCCTTACCACTCAAGGATTTGCCGTCCCCTAACTTCTTGCCCCGCGTAGAATGTTTTAGAACTCCGAGTCTCGAGCCCATTATCTCTTGCACGTGGTCGACACACTCTACCTTGTTCAGATCACAATCTGGACATTAAATATTACTTTTCTGTAGCTCCAGAAATGTCTTAGTGTCTCCATCACCAATGTAGCGCAAGTACTTCACCAAATGTTTCTCTTCCGACCGGTGAAAAATCTTCAGCACACCCTCCCCTTCTATTTTGGCAGCTGATCCAGAGTGATTCTTCATGCATTCATTTTGGTGACTACTTTTCCATGTTTGGAGTTCCTCACCTTTTTTGTTTCTCTGACTCCATTCGCAACCTTTGCAATTCGTTGACATCACTTCGACGTCTAGGACTTTTCCGCTTTCAGCACCAATAATGCTGACAATTCCTACTTTTGAAGAATGTCCGCGTGTTTTTCATGATCTGTCACCACTAACGGTCGATTCGGATTTGCCGGACGTTTCCTGCTCAGTAGCACATTTCATTGAAATGCTTGCAGTATTTGCAATTGAGCTTGCAATTTTTCTTGTCGACCTATTGTAGGCATTTGTATGAATAGGAGGTGGAAGATCCATCGCGCCACAAAAGGTTTTCCTCCCATTCAAACCTTGTCCAACGCATCTCATGGCATAAATGAAACGTCTGTTTACCACGGCAACATTAGAATTTTCACCCATCATTGGAGAATTTCTAAATTAAGTTATCACATTGCAGTGACTGAATTTGGAAGATAAGCCATGAACAAGTATTTCAGACACATGAATGGCAGATCCACATATCTTGCAGCACAAATAGTCACGTATTTCTTTAAAAAGAATATTGATATCAACAATTTCGATATGCAGAACTGTCAGTGACAAGTATATCAGTTTCTATACTACTAGAGTTCAACTTCTTTGATGAAGAACTTGAAATTTCTGCAGTTTTATGGAAAAACGATTTCCATTAAACTTTCGTTTCTTGGGACGCTGTCCCGCAGCTCTCTTCACAGAGTCCACGAAGAATTAATGCAAAAGCACTGCTGTTACTTTTTGCTTCCATATAAAAACAGTAAAATTCGGTTCGTTACTATTCTGTGTGCTTATTTTTTAAAGTAACTGCATACTATGTGATAGTAACTTTCTAGCATGCAGTACAATACATTAGTTTATATATAATTCCCAAATCGGCATATTTGTTTTGTATAAGTTTACATCAAAAACTGTACAGTAGATTTTCTAGTTTCAAATGAATAATATCTTATCAGGAAATTTGCTTTCTACAAGTTTAAATTTCACTTTAATTTTCCATAGAGGAAAATAAAATCCAGATAAGTTAATTTTCAATCTGACAAAATTTTCAATTAAACTTATTACTGTGTACTGATTGCATTACAGCATGTATTATATATAAATATTTGATTATTTTGGCTAACTAAGTTGATTGTTAATATAGCAGATAAATATAGGATAGAAAAGAGGATTCTACTGTTCTTTTTTTTTTTTTTTGAATGTTTATTTAAAATGTATTGATCAGTTAAAAATTTCATACTTAAATTTTTCGAGCCACTCCACAACTTATTCACTGTCAGAGAAATAATTATTACAAAATTATTGTAAACTAGCGGTACCCGCAACGGCGTTGCCCGTGCAAAGAGTTTATGCGGCGCCTACGGCGCAATTTGCATTTTAATTCAGGCAAGCCGCTGAAAGTTAACTTTTAAGTAACTTTCTGATCAATATAAAACTTATTTCGTAACTCAACAAAAAGTGGAAATTGTGATAAGAAAATGTAAAAAAAAGTCAGTAGTTTTAAACATAAGCATGCATTTTGTTTTTAAAATAAGATCAGAGAAACTAATTTATATAATTTTAGTTATGACATTTTGACTGCCACAAATTAAGGTACACTTAATGTGAAATGGGTTTATTGATTATGCTTCAAACAAATCACTAGTAAATATAATCTGTAAGAACTGGCAGTTACAGATCATCATTAGCCTACTCAATGGGGGGAAAATTGTGCTGCGTAATATTTTCTGTAATTCTTAAAAATGGAATATTTATTTCAAAATGCCTTGTGAGTATTTATATTCCTCTTCCATGCTATGCAGAAGCCGATTTTATATAATTCTTTAAAATGTGTGATTTATTTGTAAATTGATTTCAGAGCATCAAATATTCCGTGCAGCGAAGGTGAAAATTTTGGTATTCTTCAAAATGTAGTATATTCATTTGTAAATCGATTTTGTTGGCACGCACATTTTCCGTGCTTTTATCTAAGATTAAGATTTTGAGTAATTCTTGAAAATGTGTAACATTAGGCTGTAAATTGCTTGTAACTTTTTGCATTTTTTCTGTGCAGTGAGGATGAAAATTTGCTGTAATTCCTAGAAATTGTTTGATTCTTTCTTTTAATTTGGTTCTGAATAACATGAATATTTCTGACATTTTTTTCCCCTGAAAATGTAGGATATTCATTTGTAAATCATTTTTGGTGTGTCACGCACATATTCCGCACTTTCAAGAATTACTCAAAATCTTAATCTTCAAAGTGTAGGACATTGATTTGTAAATTGATCTTAGTGCATCATGCAGTTTTTCTGTGCAGTGAGGTTGAAGATGTGATGTAATTCCTTGAAATTGGCCGACCTACCTACAGCTCATAATGTGAATGCAACAGATACATTGCTTGGTTATGAGCAGAACGTGGAATATTGATTTTTTTTATAGCATTCAATGCTACAAAAATGGTGATCCGGGTCTTTCCTACATGAACAGGTTTTTAAATTTTTTCTTGAAATTTTTGAAAAGGTAGGAAATATATTCGTAAAACTTTTTTGGCGTGTCATGCAGATTTTCTGTTTCAAAAATGGTGATCCGGGTGATGTTCTTTCCGACATGAACAGGTATTTTAATTTTTTTCTTGAAATTCTTGAAAATGTCAGACATTGATTTGTAAATTGATGTTAGTGGCTCATGCACTTTTTCTGTGCAGAGAGGTTGAATATTTGATGTAATTCCTTGATGAAGATGCGATGTAATTCCTTGAAATTTTCCGATTCTTGTTTTTGAACATGCTTTTGGAATATCATACCAATTTCTGACATGCATAGCTTAGAATCTTTACAAAGTCAAATTTGAAAGTGTATCGTGGATGTTGAAAGGGAAATTTTATGGTTCAAAGCTGAAAAATTATATGTTACTAACCTAATACACTAAAAATGAATAGAAAATTTAATTCTCACTGTTGAACCCTACCTACAGCTCATAATGTGAATGCAATGAATAAATTGCTTGGTTATGAGCAGAACACAGAATATTGATTTTTTATAGCATTCAATGCTACAAAAATGGTGATCCGGGGGATGTTCTTTCCGACATGAGCAGGTATTTTAATTTTTTTCTTGAAATTCTTGAAAATGTCAGACATTGATTTGTAAATTGATGTTAGTGGCTCATGCACTTTTGCTGTGCAGAGGTTGAATAATTGATGTAATTCCTTGAAATTGCCGGATTCTTGTTTTTGAATAAGTGAATGTGAATGCTGAAAGGGAAATTTTTGGTTAAAGGCTGAAAAAGATTGTTACTAAGCAAATACACTAAAAATGCAAGGAAAATTTCATTCTTACCGCAGAACCCTACCTACAGCTCATAATGTAAATGCAATGAATAAATTGCTTGGTTATGAGCAGAACGTGGAATATTGATTTTTTTTTATAGCATTCAATGCTACAAAAATGGTGATCCGGGTGATGTTCTTTCTGACATGAACAGGTTTTTAAGTTTTTTTCTTGAAATTCTTAAAAATGTAGGATATATATTCGTAAATCACTTTTTGCGTGTCAGGCACTACTTGAAAATATAGGACATTTGTGAATCGATCTTAGTGCGTCAGGCACTTTTTCTGTGCAGTTGAGGTTGAAGATTTGATGTAAGTCTTTGAAAATGTATGCAAAGTTTTTATGCTTGAAGTGCTTCAGGATAAACAACATTAACAGTCTTACCACCTGGTGCAAAAAGGTGCAGATTATTTCTATTTCCAACTCGAGAGCAACCGACATATAATTGCCCATGTGAAAAGCATGGATTTTCGAGATCAAGCCCTACAACTTTAAGAGATTGTCCTTGTGACTTATTAATGCTAATGGCAAAACTCAGACGAATAGGAAATTGCAGACGTTTAAATTCAAATGGTACATCAGACGGAATTATTGGAATTCGAGGAATAAAATCTTCTTTTCCTTTGGAATGTCCTGTAATAATGGTTGCTTCGATGACATTTCCTAACATTTTTTTAACAGTAATTCTTGTTCCGTTGCAAAGTGAAGGAGGGACTAAATTTCTCAGTAACATAATAGGAGCACCAATTTTAAGTTCTAATATGTGCGTTGGAACTCCTGGTAATTCTAAGGAGTTTAAAAACTCTGTCGTGTAATTTACTGCTTCATCAATGTTACATACTGTGTCAACTGACTTGTAGATATGAGAGATACCAGGTAACTGAGACAAAAGCTGCTTATTTGTTACACTGACTGCATCATTTCTTGGTGCAAGGATAGCTCTTTCACATAACCAATTCTCTTTCATAAAATGAGTTGCTAAGTTTGGAAAGACAGCTTCCAAAAGGTCATGTCGTGTGTTAAGAGATTTTCCAATTCGCGAAAGGGAGATGATTCCATTTTGATGATCTGTTGTAAAGGTTCCATTTCCAAGCTGAAGTAAATCATCAGCAAACTGCTGTGCAGAAGAATTTCCTGTTAAATGGACTCTCATGTTTGTTTTTAACGACAATCTTTTGATTTTCTTCCAAATATACGAAGATTTAACGCATGCATGCATTTCATCAGCTCTTGTTCCACGTTGAATGACTCGTAGTGTTTGACGGAAATCGCCTGCTAATAATGGGTAATACCACCCATTATGCTGTTATTGCCGCGAAGATCTTGCAGTGTGCGATCAACAGCTTCAAATGCAAACTTATGCGACATGATACATTCATCCCAAACTATTAGACTGCATTTCATCAAAATTTTAGCTGTATCGGAATTTTTAGATATGTTACAGGTTGGAGTTTCTAATCTAGCTAAATTGAAAGGCAATTTGAAAGTAGAGTGAGCTGTTCTTCCTCCCTTTAAAAGAGTAGCAGCAATACCAGATGATGCCACTGCAAGAGCAATTTTGTTCTTTTGGCGAACTTCAGCCAAAATGAGGTTAATAAGAAATGTTTTTCCAGTGCCACCCGGTGCATCTAAGAAAAAAATACCTCCCAATTCGTTGAAAACTGCATACATGATTGCATTGAAAGCTTATTGTTGATCTGAAACCATTTTGCATTCATTTGCTTCAATATATCTCCAATTCTTCTACATTGTACAAATCTTTACGCAATGCATCTCCGTCTACATGGCAAGTGTTATCCCTAATGGGCTCTGGCAAGCCAAATGATTTTCAGTACAATCCGCTTATAGAAAGTACTTTATTTTCGATAATGATGAGAGCTTTGTTGAAAATAGATTCATCGTATGGTATTTGGGAGTTGTTGGTATTAGTTCGCATCTCATGTAAAATATCTTCACACAAATTCTCCCTGTGATTTATCCATAATTCTCGAGGGTGAGACAAAGCACACGATTGTAGCATAATGGAAAAGAGATCACGAAGCATGTTTGGAGAGCGAGTTAAAGCTGCTTCTACACGATTAGCGATCAACGAAGAGGAATAAAATTAAACCTAAGTAAACATCATCATAAACTACACGATTAGCGATAAAGAACAATCATAAATTGAAAGAACAGCTGAAACCAAAAAAGAAATCAATTGAGAGGAAGGGAACCTAACAGAATATCACAAAATTAATTAATCGTTAGGCATAGAAATACACAATAATATAAATCAAATTAATGGAAATACATAGAAATAAATTTCAAGCAAGGATATACTGAAATCAATCTCATCGAATATGCCGGTATCTGACGAAAGCAACAAGGATTGCTATAGCTTCCTTCACTTCAATTCGATGAAGAACTCGCGTGAAGTAAAGAAAATGACTGGAGGATGCTGAAGGTTTAAAATTTTAATTGTTAAATTAAAGAATATAGAACGAATTAAAAAAAAATAGCTTCGAGGTGCAAACCACCAAGATATAATAGAATTTTTTGCCAGTTTTTGTAATCGTACGTTGCGTAGATTTTGCTGTAGAGCGTATAGCCACAAGGGCTTTGCCAACTCGAAAGTTCATCAAATTTTCATTTTATATATATAGATGCATACATTTGCCGCTCTATCAATGGGTAATAATATTCTGGTTTAAATAATACATACATACTTTTAAAACAATTTTGCTTGAAAGCTATTGTGAATATATTATCAATGTATTCAATATTTATATAAATATATATTCTTACAGTGCTTTAATGACAAATTAAGTTATTTTCAATAAGTTTGACTAACTATTATTCGATAAGACCAATACCATTTTGAAATATGACATCATTTATATAATATAAAAAACTACAAGGGACTCTTGGACCCCAACAGTAAGTTATCAAAAAGGTTCTACAGGTTAGGTGCACCTAGCTCAACTAATCTTTGGCATGATAATCAGATTTACAATTTTAGATAGTGTTAAATACACATTTAACAAAATAAAAAATAATAAATAAATAAAGCATTACAATGGACTCTCCCTATGAAATCATTTGGTCAGTCTTAAAACTTCATTGAATTCATTAGTTCAGATATGCCAGTGTTTTGGTTAGTGGAACCCTGTTATTAAATACCTATGCCGCATTGCATAACTCGTCTATTAATAATTCTTCAGTAATCAGCATACATATATTTTTATTTCATCAACACTCATAGATATGAGTATAACATTTTAATCTGTTGACAATTCATGTACAATGTCTAGAATTCTTGTTTTTTTTTACATTGGTAAAGGTTTTCCTTATTCATGCTTTTGAGGTCTGGTACCAAACTTCTCACAAAATCCGTGATCCCTTGCTCGTGATCAGTTCTGTATCAGTAGTTTTGATGCAAAATAGTTAGTTGCAATCTTGTCAATGTCCATTTCTTTTTTTCTCTTGTTTGTAGGGGGCTGTATGGGGGAGGGAGGCACAGATGCAGCCTCTCTCTTGGCGGCTCTGGGTGGGAAATGAGGTCTTGCTGCTCATCTATTTCACTTGCAGCATGAGTTCCCTCATAACCCCCTTCAAACGTCTCTTGTACATCATCCGCAAGTTCGTGGAGAACTTCTATTTCCAGCAGACTGTCGTCAAGATTTGAGGTTTGCCTGAAACGTAAAATAAGAGATTTTTAGACAAACATGGCTCTTCCAGAGGAGAATCCAAAAAGAAAAATTTGCAGAATCAGACATTCAAAATACAGTATATCCCTGATTTAATGAGTTTTCAGGAAAATATAAAAATCATCAAATCTAAACTTAAGACGTTATTGACTATTGTTATGCAGAAGTTATACTCTGTATGAAATGTGCAATGTAATGAATTACAGTCAGTGTCATAATATTTGGTTCATTGCAACTTGATTTGCTATGTATTCATTAAAAAAAAATAAATAAATAAAAAAATAACACCATGAATTTTTTATTCTACAGTCATAAAACAAACAAATGTCATATGAATCCAATCCTTCAAAGAAAAGACATAAATTTCACAAAAATACTCTTTATGCTGATAACTTTTAATGAATTCTGTCGAGTGCTTCAAAAAGCTAATCGGCAACATTATTGATAGTTCTACTAGTAGCTTCATTCGAAGCTACTAATTTAGAAGCATTATCTGTAAGGTTTATCACTGCATCAGCTAGTCTGTTTTGACTATCTGCTAGCCCCTCATTGCTGGCTGCTAGTCTGTCCTGACTATCGATGATTCTTTCTTGTCGCTCATTTACTTCCTCCAAAGTTAAATCTGTGCTGGGCTTTGGATTAGGGAGATCACTTATGGAGGGTCGTGCTTGTTTTGGAGTGACAGGCAACTGTTTAAAGCAGGGGTCTCCAAACTACGGCCCGAGGGCCACATCCGGCCCGCGGACAGATTTTGTCCGGCCCGCGGAGAGCTAGCATACTTGAAAGAAAACTCCTTCTAGAGAACATATTTATTTTTTATAGCAAATTAAATTAAGTTTACTGAAGTAATCTATTTTTATGTTGAATAATTATTAATATGACATCTACATTGATATGGTCATGGGCTAACTACTCATAACATTGTTGTAGGTTATTATTTACTAACTAACAAATTATTGAAATGAATCCTACTAACATTTTATACATTTTAAATGAAAAGATAACTTATAACAAGCATAACGACATATGAAATACTAATGAGATTTATGTAATTGAGATTTTCCACTGACAATAGTTTGTAGTTGTGGACTAAATTTACTTGTACCAATTATTAAAAGAGATTTAAGATGCTCATCAGTTAATTTAGATCTGTAAACATTTTTTGTGTACTTCATTTTGGAAAAGGTCTTCTCACACAAATAAGTAGTACCAAAAACAGAAAACAGCCCACGAGCAAATTTATGCAAATTATCAAATTGTGTCAGTGGAAGACACTTATAAAATTCCAACAAAGATAAGTTTTGATATTTGTTCTTAATTATATCACTGCACTGTAGATCAATCATTTCCATTTGAAGTTCCGGGGCTAGGGTTTCAATGTCAGTATCAAAAGGATTCTGAAAAATCTTAATTTGATTCGCAATGGCATCAAAGTCCGAGAAACGAGTATCAAAATTTATTTTCAAAGCACTCAAAGTTTCGATTGCAAAATCGATAGGAAACTCGGTCTCAGTGGTGTGGCTAAATATTTCACATGTTTTAAAATGTGAAAAACATTTACTTCGTAGTTGTGATTGAAACAGTATCAATTTCTTCCGGAATGATTTGATATTATTGTATAAATCAGGAAGATGCTGGTTTTCTCCTTGCAATCTCAAATTCAGTTCGTTCACATGTTTTGTCAAATCAACATAGAATGCTAACTTCCACAGCCATGCGTTGTTTTGCAATTCAGTAAGAGGGCGATGCTTTTCATTCAAAAAAAATTCGATCACTGCTCGAAGTTCAAAAAAGCGCTGAAGGACTTTCCCACAACTAAGCCAACGTACGGCAGTATGATAAGGTAAGTCATTTTCTCCAATCTCTTTAATAAATTGTACGAATTGTGGGTGATTCAGCCCAAAAGATCTGATAAAATTAACAGTTGATATGACTGGTTTCAGAACTTCAGACATATCCAAACATTTTCCGCACAAAGACTGTTGATGAATGATACAATGTAAGACTATTGGTTTTGAACCACCGTCATTTTCTACAGCCTTTGACACAAGAGCGACCACTCCTTTATCTTTCCCACTCATGTTTTTGCCTCCATCAGTTGTAATACATTTCAAGTTTTTCCATCGAAGGTTCTTTTGCTTAATGGCCATTTCAACTCCTTTAAAAATATCTGAACCAGTAGTTGTGCCATGAATACTATACATATCAAGAAGTTCTTCATGCACTTCATAGCTTTTATCTACTCCTCGAATATAAATCAACACGTGAGCAGTATCTGACACATCCGTTGACTCATCCAAGGCCAAAGAAAACCACTCAACATGTCCATTTTTGTTGAACAGTTGAGAGGATATATTTTCAGCGATGTCTTCTACCCTTCGAGCCACAGTGTTTGCTGACATACTGACAGTTTTTAATAAATTTACCTTTTCAGGGCACATTTCTTCGGCTACTGCGATTATGCATTCTTTGACCATTTCTCCATCGGTGAATGGTTTTCCACGTTTTCCAATTTCAAGAGCCACACGAAAGCTGGCACGAGTTGCAGCCTCTTGTTCAGTTTTGAGTTTTGTAAATAAAGATTTCTGCGATTTCAATCCGCGCTTCATAGCTTCGAATTTTTCTGTCCGCAAACTTCCTGTATATTTTGAGTAATTTTGAAAATGTTTTGCTTCATAATGACGTTTAATGTTATATTCTTTGAGAACGGCT
Source organism: Octonoba sinensis (assembly GCA_038502835.1). NCBI lineage: Eukaryota > Metazoa > Arthropoda > Arachnida > Araneae > Uloboridae > Octonoba > Octonoba sinensis. Next base: position 80,206,141 of record CM076605.1, on the reverse strand, counting down.
ATGCTTTCATTGCAAATCAAACACAGCGCCTTGTTACTGGACTCAATTACGAAATACTGAATGTTCCACTGATCTTTGAATTTTCTGCATTCACTATCAATTTTTCGCTTCTTTTCCATTCTACTAAATCACACACAAAAGCAACAATTCAAATAAAAATATTGTTACAAAGATGTCTTAAACTTAAACACGCACAAACACGTTTTAAGGAGGTACGCACTATTTTATTTCACAGCAGTGTCATAGGAACTGACTTGTGGTTGCGCCACTAGCCTTCTTATATATTTCACTTACTGCCATCTAGAAGTGAGTGGAAGACACCAGAACTTTATCGAACCAACGAGATTATTCTGTAAGTGCTATTAGCGCCATCTGTTAGGGATAGAAGGTACTACCTATTTCTGCTTGTGTCCACCAGATGTCCTGTCACGTTACTCCTCATGGCTCGCTCGTACTCTACGACTAATCTAGAAATTACAGATAATGACAGGAAAATTAATAATATGCAGTGTTGCCGTTTTGCGGACTTTAGTTCGATTTGCAGCCTTTTTTAAACGTGGCGTACTTTTTCGAACTTTTTTTTCATGTAAAAAAATACTCATTCGTTACTTGAGTACTCGTTAGGAACCGAAGTAACGATTACTGAAGAAAAAAGTAATCAATGATTACTTGTGTATTTCATTACTTTTGTAATCAATGATTACTATGGCGATACGATGCGGGTACCCCATTATAACGGATACCCATACGATACAGAAAATACATCAGCTTTCCCGTCGCTAATGGCATCTGGCAAAAAAGTAATCATATTTTACACCACTAGTGGACTGATTCAACTTTTTACCACCGGCAACAATTAATGATAATATGGTTTTGGCCCTTGGAATTTACTGGAGTAATCAATATGGCCCTAAGGCTGGAAAGTTTGGATACCCCTGGTTTAAAGGAATAAAAGTGAAAAAATTACCAAGTTTCCAAAATACTGTTTCATTAAGTAAATTTAACTTTTAGAAAGAGAATGAAAATCCTAGTTCGGCTCTCTAATTTGATCATTAATTGGCTATTTTGCTCACATTTAAAACTAATTAATAGAATAATTTATTTGCATAAACTGCTTTAAATTAAAATTTGAGATACAGTGAAACCCATGTAAGTTGACCACTTGCAGTGCAGCAGTTTAGTGGTCAACTTATAGAGGGTTGGGGGGTAATTCTGTTCTTGACAAAAGGTGTCATTGGTCAACTTTACAGGTTTTACTATATATTGAATATGCTACGTCGTGGATCAGTTAGCCAACTCCTGTGGTAGGCAAGGGCTCCTACGAAGGCAGTTTTAAGGGGCGGCAAATTTTACAATATCAAAATTGCCAAAATTGAGGGACAAATTTAAAAAACATTGTATTTTGCCCTTTAATGAAAGATATCGTTAAGTATAAATCATGACATTGCCAAACCAGGGTTCGCGCTAGGCCGCGCGATTCCCGCAATATTTTTTGAAATCCCACTTAAAAAAAATTTTTTTTGGGCTTAAACTTTAAAAATTCCACTTAAAATTTTGGTCAAGGAGGAAAATCCCACCTTGTATTTTTCCCCAGTGTGAACCCTGCAAACAATGCAACAGTTTTTCTTCAACAAATTTTCATAGCATTCTTTTGGGAAGGCGAGAAGGAAGGAATTCATTTTTGCTTTTTTTTATCCCCGTAATATTTTTGTAGTCCCAAACGCACCAGTTTGCATCTTGCTTTCAGAAATTTTCCCGGGGGGGGGGGGGAGGGGGAACTCCCTCCATATAGCTCAACCCCTTACTGTTGAACTTAAAGAGACACATTGAGAGGCAATATGAACAATAATTGGATATGAGGGTAGCACTTTTAAGTTTTGCCCTGCCACGAAATCTCCGGTGCTGAAAATGCTACAGCTGAATAAAAAAGGAAAGGGAGTTCATATTTTGTGTCGGAAGAAATTTGCCCTTCTCATTCCTGTAATGAAATATTTTTTTATTAATTTTGCTTTACAGAATAACTGTTTTGATGTTGTGGTTCACTTACCTCAAAATTCTCTGCAGCATCTGGATCTGCAACCTCCCGACATCCCGTATATGTAAGTTTCCCTTCATAGGTCGATACACCGTTCTTCGAGGGTCGTGAATTTCTTGTTCTGTGAGGGTTCACATCCAGTTTTCTAGAAGCCTCTTTTGATGTCGTTGGCCTTTCTTTTTACATAATATTTGAAGTTCCCTCATGACTCTAAAATAATGATACATAGCTATGACGCAGCTGTGGCAGAAATCAAATAAAATAGAAGAAAAGTACTATGCGCAAGGGTTGGCAAGAATGTGGACAAAATTTGAAGATACTTGGAAAGTCTCTTAACATAATACATATTTTCTTCAAACACATAAGCTTATGTTTAGTTTTATAAATTAAAGGTTTATCTTAATACGAAATCTTTAACTATAATTCTCTTTTCTTCATTTTTATATGTTCTTTTCAATGTAGTATTTTGCTCTTACTACAGCTTAAATATACCTCTTTAAAAATAAGGAAAGCAAAAGAAAAAAAAAGATAATTATGATTGCATAATTAATGACTATATTAATAAGAAAATATATGATATACGGATACTTTTTCAATTATCTGAAACATAGCAAAACCTTTATAACTTAAATTAGGAATCAAGATACTAATATTTTGTATTACAAAGCGATGTTAAAATAAGGAGTATTTGTTTAATTTTCAAATATTTTATTTAGTAAACTAAGAAAGTACTTCAATAATGAATGACGGCCGCCTTTTTGCAAAAACTTGAATTCGTTGAACAGCCTTTTAATGATTAAGAGTTTTCTTGTTGCAATTGTGCAGCAATCATTTTGCTTCTGCTTTTGGTTAACGATATTTTTGGTTTATTTTTTAAATATTTCGCAACGTAAAGCATATTGAGCAAAGTTACAAATAAATTTTTCAGCATAAATATGCTTTCGGTCGAAATTTTGCGAGTTCGCAAAATTAACTAATTCAGATAATTAATATAGTTAAATATCTAACTAAGATAGTTACTATATATTTATGAAAGTGGGTATGTACAAAATCTGACTTTACCTTCTGCCATTTTTCTGCAGCTTTTTTAATGGACCCCTGAGCGTTCAGCAAGTTTGCCAATTCTGCCCACTTGTTTTTTAAATCAACTCTTGTAAAGTTTTCCTACAAGTTCCTTTAAAGTGGCTCTGTGAACATCTGGGTTTTCTTCCATAAAATCCAGAATCATTTCAATATGATCTTTGGTCATGTATCCACGTGCCATCACAAAAAAAGGTAAGCGAACTAGTTGTGAGAAGAGAAACACGCGTAGTAAAAGATTGAACTCTCCCCTCTTCGAATTCAATTCCGCTTGTCTAAAAGAAGCATTCTGATTGGTTCTTTCCGCGGAAACCTGTCACCCCTACCATTTTGTCCAGATGGACTATCCCGCTTCTTCCCGATACCTAGCCGTCGTTTCGCATTTCGCTTCCAATGCATATGTACTGGATTCCAACGGCAGAGCGGTTCTGCGGTTCTGTCATCTCGCTTCTCACGGGTCGAAAGATTGGAATAGGGGCCAGGTCCGTTGATCTCTTCGTCTAAAACAGATTGAAGACAGATGACAACTTCTATCAATTCAGACTGTGACAATTATCAGACTCACAAACCTTCCCACATTATAACCATTCGTTCTGGGCAAGTTGTTCGACCACCGGAACGTCTTGACTTGTAAATTTTGCATATAATTTGTTTTTATTGTTGTTTCAGTTCTTTTTAAAATTTTCTTTTAAAGGGAAGATGTCATATTTGGTTAATAGTTGGCAACAGAATGTTTATGTTTAGATTCTGGCAACGTTCTACAGATCGTTGTGTTCCACGTTGGTCTGGAGGTTTTTAAGAAACATGTGCTTTGCAATAGCATACTTTTAATTCATTAGTTAATGCTATTCATCCTAAGTTAGTGTTTAGTGACATAGAAACTTTACAGTAAGAAAATTGAAATTAGCCAGTTGATAGCTGGAATCTGCATGTTTAAAAGAGACAAATATGTTTATTGTGTATATTCAATATAAAACAATCATGTATATAAAGTATAAACAATTAGCACATAATGTAATGTAACGCAAAGCACAAGCATGTAACATGAAGCATATATATATGATAGAAAAATATCGAGAATTATAAATTTTTATTTTGAATATATATTTTTTTAAAATTAAAAGTATCCTCATCTTTCATGATACCTATCGATATTCAATTCTTATTACTATTTCGTATTGGCCATGTACCGATTATATGCAGAGTGCTCAGTACAACACTACTTTACAAAATGGATGTTTTTTGAATTTCAGTCAATTTAGATACAATGAAAACAGTTGTCTGATTTTTGAAATTTCTCTGTACCAGTTAGAATTTTTCAGTCTTTCCCCTTAACCGATAGCAGAGTCATTCTCAAAAATCTGAGTAATATTTTTAAATTTAATAACATGTTTTTAAAATCCTTTATGAAACTCAACCCTCGTTAACTTTGACGATTGGTACATAAGTTTTTATAATAAGTTTCCAGTAATGTTTTCTTCTCTTTAAGATTCTTTTCAATCTAAGCTTTCTCTTAAAAACTTCTTAATTAATCATACACCACTACACATACATAAATAACATAGGTTTGTTTCAGAATGAAGAGTTATCAATCAGTGATAGTGATGTGAGCCGGGAAAATAAGCACTGGGCAGAAGATTTATAAATGGGCATTTACATAAGTATTTGCCCAAAGCATCTTTAATTACCAAGATCTGGTCATTTATATAAAAATATATTTTATTTTATATTTTGACATTTTTAATGAGTATTATAGCTTATCAATACGTATTTCATTGATAAAAGTATAAAGGGCAGACTAATTATAAGTTTATAATTTTTATCAGTGTTGATTATGTTTGCGAAGTAATTTTCATGGCTCAAAAATTAAGAAAATCCTGTTGTAAATGAAATTTTAGAGTCTGATACGCATGGTCGGATCTGAATGTCAAATCCCCTTTTTAGAGAGTAACGATCAGAATGAAGCCAAGGAAAGAAACTATTTATATTCATTTGTGTGTGTGTGTCTTATTATTATTATTAGGTGGAGATGGTATATAGCGCAATATATGTTTAGGGTAAGCTGCCAACGTATTTATAACGGTATACCAAAACCCAACTCAATTATTAGTCAAACTGAAATCATTTTACCCCCCAAAACCAGAACATATTAAATATACATATATATATATGCAGGTGGCAATATTACTAACTACATCTAACAAATTACATTTCATTTATCAGGCTTGAAGTAATTAATAAAAAGTTGTTTCACAATAACTGGTATTCCCAGCCATTAAGCCGACCAGCCCAGCCGACTACGTTAAAAACATCGATTTCTGACCTCAAGGTTGAAATTTTTTTTATTTTCGTTTCTAATATTTTGAAATTTTCTCTTTCCAAAACTGTTTTCCTTTTTCTTCTATGTGCTTTAGAAAAAAAAGGTATAGCTATTATAAAACATATCGCCTGCTACTACTCATGTAATTCCAGCTTGTTTTTCAATGAACTGTAACTTTCAACTGCAATTTTCTCGAAATTTTTTTTTTCGAAAAACCCAATTACCGTGATCACGATATCTGAAAACATAATGTATTCTCACAAAATTTTCAGTGTTTCTTTTAAATAGTATCAGCTATCATATGAACTACAATTTTTAATGTGAATAAAATATTTTTTCATTTACAACTGTTTTTATGTGGATTGCACGTTAAAAATTCGGAAAACGATGCATTAGCATGCATTTTTCCTTGTTATTTTGATAAATTTTCATGTTTCTCTTTCATTTTAGTTCATCTTGAAGATCATTGTTATTTGTAATTAATGGCTGAAAATAATTAATATTGCGGCAATATTTTTTCTTTTACTATATTTATTTGTTTATCTATTTTTGCAAAGATAAAAAAAAAAAACATATAAGTTCTCCAGGATAATATTTTTATGCTATAATGTTAGACCAGTATTTGTCTGGATGGATGAAACATCAATATAAAGTTTGCCTAAACCTCTGTGTAAGTTAATTATTCTAGAAAACTAACTTGAGCCTCACTCTTTTGTTCTTTAAATAAGTTTCTTCTTTTTCTTCTAATTGATCTAGTCATTTCGAAATATTATGCATTTTTAGGGAATCTTTACAGTCAAATAAGTAAACTAACACATTTATCTTTAACTAAGTGCTTTAATTTTAAAGTTGTATAGGATACATTGTAAATCATTCAGATTAAATTTATCTAATGGTATTTTAGATAATTGTTAAAAATAGCTAATTACTAATTTTAAAGTAACATTAATACATAATGTTATATTTTAATTAGTCACAAATGAATAAACGCATAGCGTAAGAAATGACAAAAAAAAAAAAAAAATCTCCACCCTCCTACTTGACGACTAAAGTGCTGCACCTATATAAGGTATTTAAAATTTAAGGTTTTAACTTAAAGTTACTTAATTAATTATCAATAAATTAACTATCAATAACATTTATTTACAATTAAAGATCTAAAATCTCCATGACTTTCTGACAGTCAAATTGTTTTTCCTACAAATGCTATTTAAACCAAAAAAAACCTGGTTTAAACCAAAAAAACTGGTTTTTTTGGTTTTTTTCAAAAAACCAGGTTTTTTTCCAACCCTGCTAAGCACACGAACTGGAAAATAAATGTAAATGTAATATTCTACACATATAGAAATAGCTAAAACACTGAAGACCAGTGGTGTAGTCCTGGAAGAAAAGTTGGGGGGACACTTATGCATAGAAAGATAAGCAATTGAAATCAAAACTGGGAGGGACGCTTATGTTAAAATGCAAAAAATTTGGAGGGACGCTTGTATAACAATAAAAAGGTAGGAGGACGCCGTCCCCCTCGACTACACCACTGCTCAAGACTATGTCAAAGCAAAACAATACCTTGAGCAGTAATTATAGGTTTGAATACTTTTAAGGAAAGTAAGAAAACCATGTACTACACTGCGAATAACAAAAGAATAATACTTTATTTTGTAAAAAAACATACATTAATGCCGAAAATAAGGAAAACTAGCATAGATATGGAAAACCGAACATAAATTTTGATTTTTATAAAATAAAACCAAAACATACCTGTCGATTCAAATACTTTTCGACTTTCTCCTGATAGTCAGCTGGAAGTCAACGTTCTTTCGGTAAAGAATTAAATGAGGTTTCTGAAACCACATGTCTGTGGTCATCATTTATAGATTTTAGTTCCAAGAACTGTCTGTCGGAAGACAGCAGCACATTGATGTGAGCCGGACAATCTTGGCGAAAGGTTCTGGGGGGAGGAAATATGCATGCAACTACATAGAAAAAGTTAATAATTCTCAAAATCAGTAACGTTGAGAGAATTTTGGCAAGAACATAAAAATAATTTCGCAAATTAATTAGTTAATAAGAAATAAACATACTTGGATTGCCAGCTCCCATCCGTGCATCACTTTTTATGCAATCTTCCCCCTGCCAATGCACGTGTACTTGATCGTATAATATTTCAATTCCAGTCGTGAACGGTCTACATCGTTGTATTTGTTAGCTGCATTAGCTAATATTTTCGACTCCCTCTTCCAGAACGTTATCTGATTTCCTTTTTCGAATTGAGAAACAGATTTCTCTAATTCCTCATACGAATAAAACCGTGCACCCACAGCTATTGTAGCCGCCATGATTACTACAATAAATACAAACAAAGCAGGAAAAATCACGTGAAAGAAATCCAGCCTGTGATTGGTTAAAAGTCTGTTCGGTGCAATAGCAAAATGAAGTCTTATTGAACCGATTGCTCGGTTCAATAGACACTCCGTTATATATATGTAGTTAAAATGTATGTTTTCCTTTCAATATATACAAAATTCTTCATGTGCACATCAGTATTCTTTCTTTGTTCACAACTACTCGGTATTCGGTATTCGGCCAAAGTGTTACTCGGTACATCCCTAGTAATTATTCTTTGTAAAGTTCATTTAATAAAATGAAAGTGGAAAAAATATTTTTGTTGCAACTTATAAATTTGTTTTTATGGAGCGACCACCCCTTCTTGCGCCACAGTGGTGTTTTTTATGCCACTAGCTAGTTTCACCATAAGGAAGTAAGAATAAACACAAGAAGAATATTTAACATTAGATGCTCTAAAATTCAGATGTGTGATTTATTAATGTTTTAAGAAAATAATTTATAGTTTATTATTCAAAGGTAAAATTAGAACAAATACAGTATTTTCAAGTTTGGCTGGTTTAATAAAGTATTATTCTGTAAGATTGTGGAGTGTGTGCTGTTATTTACTACAGGTACATTCCATTGTGACAACAAATCCAGTATTTTCATGTTTAGCTGGTTAAATAATGTATTCTTGTTAAACTATTAAAACTTTTTAGGGAAAAAGGATTCAAAAAGGGAGAATACTGCAGGCCCATCAAACATGACCCATTCTACTAACGTTGGTCAAGTTGCCATACTTCAATGTGAATTGGAAGACCTTAAAGTGAGAGTTGCCGCTCTTGAAGATGAATTGGCTAACAATCGCCTCTATTTTCGCTTCGATCGCATTGAACATGATGAGGCCCTAGTGTTGATGTACACAGGGTTACCCAATAGTAGAGTTGTCTCTACTTTGGTAAAGTACATCGCGCGTTTTGAGTTCAATTATTTCTATGGATGGACAGTTGGTTTACCTCTGGAAGACCAACTGTTCATAACGTTGCAAAAATTGTGACTAAACTATAATTTTCAGGACTTAGCTGTAGGGTATTCCGTGTCCGTCACAACTATTAGAAATGTATTTTTCACAATTTTAAAAGTACTGCATGAATCCTTATACGAGTTTTTTTTATTGTGATGGCGACAATTTGCTATCTGTGCATAAAATCCAAGAGTGTTCTCCGATAGCGGACGATTTTCCCAATTGTAGATTTTTATTAGATTGTACAGAAGTTTTTATTTTAACACCCAGGAACAACATGGCAGCACCAAAAGAGACTTACTCTAATTATAAAAAGGCTCAGACTGCAAAAGCTCTGATAGCTGTGTCTCCAAGTGGAGTAATTTGTTTCCGCCGCGAATTATTTCCAGGGTCATACTCAGGCAAATTAATTGTCGAAAAATCGGGAATATGTCGATTGTTAAAACCTGGAGACTTAATTATTGCCGACAAAGGATTTTTGATAAGAGACATATTACCAAAAGGTGTGCTTTTAATATGCCTCCTTTCTTGATTAATCCACAGTTCACAGAGCAAGAGACAAGATACACTACACAGATTGCACGTGCCCGAATACATGTTAAAAGGGCTATAGTGCGTGTGAAAAATTTTCAAATCTTTGACAATAATATATCTCATAATTTTAGGCCATTTTTATCTGTAATTTTTCAAGTGTGTATTTTGTTGGGTTAAGTTCAAAAACCTATTATTCAGGAAGAATAAATAACCTTTTGATTACTGTATGTGTTATGAACCAGTGTTAGTTATTCAGGGTAACTTTGGTTAACATTTTTATGACTCAAGTTTCTGTTAACACTTTTAAGCAAGTACTTTTGCAGTTAGGTTTTAATTGTTTTTTTTTTTTAAATGGTCGTTTTAATTAATATACTTGTACGGAACTAAACGATTTTCTCTTGATATGTAATTTCAGTTAATAAACGTTTAAAGTTATTGAATTTTTGCTTTTAAAATTTTTTATTTGAGAACTGTAAATTTTTTTTTCTCATGAAAAAGTCGAAATCTATAGCATGGATTTACAATTGTATTAGGGACTTAAATCAAGCATTGTGTACAGCTAAGACGAATTTATTTTGAAAGTCCCTTTGGTTTCGTTTTAACGAGGTTCAACTGCATTGTGAAACGAAAATGGTAGTTTTTAAGTATTTAAAAGTTTTATTTATCTAGTTCAATGTTGCAGAATTATAATACTTTTATTAAGATTATTTCATATATTTTTTTTCTGATGTGGTTCAAAGTTTCCCCGATTGTCAGGGTAACTTTGAGCCAGTTTAATAATTCATTTTTGATGGTTTTTGTAATTATTATTTCTTAGTTTTTAATAAGTACAATGCTTTGGAAGTTGTTCTTTAATTTTATGACAATAATATTAAAATATTAGCGGGACGATTACAATAGAAAAATTGTGGTGCAGTGTTATCCGGATTGACTGTACGTTTTTCTCCTTATGTTCGTGCATGAAAATAACAAATGTCTTGTGCATAATAATCTTGTTGATTTATAACTTGTATTTTTATTATCAAACTGCTTTTCAAGTTTTCGTTTTAATGTATTACTAATTCATAAAAATATGATTTGAAGTGTGCTGCACCAGAATTTTAACCCTACACTGCGCAATTTTTTTTTCTTTGTGAAATATTTTTTTTTATGTTTGTGCTAGTTATAAGTGGGAAAAATACTAAAAAAAATCTTATTTAATTCGGAAAAGTAGAATTCGAGAAAAATTGACATGTTGTTTAAAAACAACACTGCGCATTTAGGGATAACAATAATATTTTTTCAAAAATCATTTTAACAAATGAAACCAAATCAATAATAAATTGGCATGCATTATAATCATAAAATAGCACTAAAATATGAAAATGTATTAAAATAATTTATTTTACTATTATTTATAAATTTATAAAATTTATTAAACTAAAAATTTGCAGATGTAACTAATAATTATTCGTTACATGTGCAAATTTTTACTTTTAGTGAAATTATTATTAAACTTTATTGGTAATCAAAGGTTTTAAACAAGAAACCTATTATATGTAGGGGGTCTATGCGGTAATGTTCGTTTCTTCTTTGGTTGAGCGTGAATTAATTTTAAACAAAATTCCTAAATAATAATTTAATCGACCACTTTAAGCTAATTTGTGAAATATTTAACAATAATCTTCTAAAAGATACCAAATAAAGTGAAATAGAACAACCTGTGCCACCTGTTCTTGTTTATGCGAATAATGCAGGAGCATAAAAAATTGCCCCCGAATGCGCGGTGTTGTTTTAAAATAACAAGTAAAAAAGGCGCGTTAATATATACTTTTCCCGAAATTTTTCGGACTACTTATATTTATTTTATTTTAAAACTATGTAAGCAATTAGAGACTATTTTTTAAAATAAAATTGCTGCTTAAAATGTGTAGAAAAAAAATTAAGAAGTTACTGTTTTTTACGAAATTAACATGTCTTACGATTTTGTGAAAAAAGATGAACCCTGAGTTCAGTTAACAAGATCTAGGGGAAACTATATTAACTAATATGATCACACATACAAAATGAAACGAAAGAATGCGCCACATGTTAAAAATATTACAAAATAAAAGCTTAGTGAACGAAAAATGGACGTGTTGTTTAGAAACAACACGGCGCAGTGTAGGGTTAAGATAAGATTGTTTCATTTAGCTCTCTAAATGTCAAACCTAGCTTTTTTCGAACTTTCAGACGCAGGCTTTCTTGCATCAAAAAAAAACTTCAAACATTATAGTCGGGTGATTCTAAGCGAAAAACATTTTTCGGGACTTCAAACAAAATTTTCGGAAAAAGTATGCACAATCAATTTAAAATATATACTTATGTTAACAATCCCCCCGTCGACACACAGTACATACGCAATTATATATATATAAGCGCAAAAATACGTCGAAAAATTATACGAATAGTCTAATATATTAATACCAGAAGTCTTTCTTTTTCGGATCAGGTTGTTGAAAATTTTCAGAATGTTTGAGAATTTCGGATCAGAATCACCCATGATTATAGTAAAGAAAGGGTTTTCTATTATAAATTCATTGCTAATTTTTTTCAGAAAAATATGGGTCAAGCCAATGGGATATAGAATAAGATACTTCAGCTAAGAATAGAAAAAATACCAGAAATCTCAAAATGGGAAAAGTGACTGAAAACATTTTTAATAGCATGAGAAACAAAATAATTATTTAGAACTGCATGAATCTTCCAAATCTCCAATTTCTACACTAAATCCTCTGGATTGAGAGTACGGTATTTTAGTTGCAGTAGATGATACAAATACAAAAGTGGCAACCAGCAACAGGCTCAGGGCCCAGCTAGGCTGGCCCTAGTCAATTTAGCTGTCTCCAATGAACCTCAAGAGCTTTCTTAGAAAGTTTTTAGCCCACTGCAACTAACAGTCGCTTGTGGTAAACTATTCCAACTGCCTACAACCCTATTGAAGTAGTAATGTTTCCTAATTTCAAACTTAGCCTGAACATGATAAACAGTTTAAGCTTATATTTTTGTTCTTAGCAAATACAAAACATGCTTTAGATCTAATGAATAGTGGTTTGGCCAAATATGTCGTTCTTTCCAGGCCGTTGTAATAGAAAGTAATTGGAAAGTCGAACTCTGATGCACACATTCATCTATGATGCATGGTTTAATTCTGTAAAGAATCTGAAACTATCTTAAATTAATATTTTCTACATATATCGCAATAAACATGCTTCCACCCCTGAGTGGAATAGAAATGACAGGTTTTAATGTAAGCATTAGCATTGTTTTACTAAATACTTAACTCAAATTAAAGAAATATTATTGCTTAGTAAACTTTTACCTTGCTCAAAATAGTTTTATGAATATATTTTAAAAGTTAGATCATTTAAAAAAAACCATAAACCAAAAATTTTAAAATTTAATGCATTTAATTAATTTCATGTAAGTACACAATTATTAAAAGTAAAAAAAAAAAAAGATATATGTAAATAATTTCACATAAGTGTACAAGTATTTAAAAAGTTACAGTAAATGATATATAAAAACATGCTGATAAAAAGAAATCAATTTATTTACATTTGATGCCCAACTTATTTCCTTCTTTACATTGAAAATAATGGTCATATTTGGGGACCAAACTATAAAGTCACAACTTTGTTTGTCCATGATGTGCAGCATTCCTTACACCTGGTGATAATAATTGAATCCCTGTGGGTTTTTCAAATTGAATGAAAGTTCATCCCTATCAAACAAATATACTTTGACGTTACTTTGTCTCAATTCTGCACTCATCACAGAACTGGTAAATTTAAGGCACAACTTTCCTTCACTGATTAATCTTAACAAATCAGTGCCAAATTTGGAAAATGGGCACTTGATCTCGATTATTTTATTGCCATCTATTAGAGCATCGGGAGAACAGCCTAAAATTCCACTCGGATGAAGACATAGGCCAATTTCTGAAACAGTCACTTCTTTTATTTCTTCATACTGCTTTTTTGCATCTTTTTCATGCACAATTCCCCAGTCTACAGCATATTCTCCTTTTAATGTTTTGAACAAGCTTGGGGGAAACTGTTCGCTCTTTAGTGCACTAAGTACAAAGCCAAAATTACTTGCTGTGATCCTCCCGTTTCTAAACTGGACCCACAGATAATTCTTTCGCTGCCCAACAGTTAACTGTAATACCTCTTTAATATTAGATTCTGTTAGTTTCATGTTATCAAGAATAAATGAAACCTTTTCTGCAGAGGTCTGACACTGGGTTTCACAAAAATTAATTAAATCCTCCATCGTAAGGACTGTACAGTCCACATTTACTTTTGGTTCTGGAAACAAACCAGTATATACCCGTATAACGGTCAGTAGACAGGGCCGACAACAAAAATTCCCTATCTCTATTGTCGGGTTTTCGCTTCAGTGCAACAAATTGATTAGAAGCAAAAATTTTGTCCATAGATGTATGGTCGGTGGAAGGTCCAGGTCCATTCCACACACAAGGTCTGTCTGTGGGACTACAGCTGTTTACAGAATGTAGCAACACTGTAGCCATGTATCTACACCTGAAATTTCCATTTGCACTATCGATTTTCCCTTTAAAATGTATCTGGAAGGAAAAAAAGAAAGAATTAAAATACAACATAAAAATAACATATTTTATACACTATAAAATGTTAAAAAGAATGTTTTAAATATTTTACACACTATAAAATGTTTTAGACTTTAAAAGTGTTACTGTATATGACAAAATTTGGTACTTATCAGCAACGTTGGCAAACATGTATCATGATATTTTTAAGCTGATATATATCATGATATATAGATATCCAATCACAATTTTGCACGATTTAATGTTAAACACTTCAAACTAATCTTAGAGTACCCCATTAATTCATGTCTAACTAATGCAGAAACAAAACTCTTAGATACCATAATAAAAACTAGGGATGTACCAAGTAGGTATTGTACCGAGTACTCGGTTCTCGACCATTACCAAGTAGTTGCCAAAATCATGTAATTTTTTTTAAGATTACTAATAGTAGCTAAATTTATAACTGATTAGTACAATAATAATATGCAAACATAAATATGTAATATGCAATAAAAAAATTTATGAAGTATATAAAATATTTATACACAATTTATATATTGGTACATTTCATATGCTAACAAAAATTAATAAATTATAAAACAATTAAAATTTAGCAAGCCTTTCCCATTTTCCGCCTCAAAATATATAATGACTTTGTTATTCAGCTAAATGAAAATTCAAGTCCTAATAATTTTAAATGTAGAAATTGTAGAATATAAGTTACATCTTAAGTATACATTTGTACATGGAAGTAGTGGGAAACTAAAAATCATAAAATGAAAGACAACATTTTTTTGAGATGCTGAAAGAAAATTAGTTAATAATAGTGATAACTTCTTCTATGATAACTTTCACTTTTTTTTTTTGAGTGTCATTGAAAGATATTAAAATTTATTTATGTTAATATAATTAAAAATAGATAATGAAATGAATGACACTTTTAAAATGGAAAATGATATGAATGGAAAATACTGTATTATTTAAATAAAGACATATGAGTATGAAATTAAAAGTATTTATTTAAATATTTATCTTGCATATATGTAAAAGCATTATGTTATGAAACTATATCTTTGGTGCACCATCAATTTAAATAACACAAATTTGATAAATTGAAATGAAAGATCAATTTGACTGCAGATTAAATAATTACACATTAAAACATTAAATAAAAACATTCAAGCCTATGAAGTGATCGAGAAAAATGGCGCAAACACATTTCTATTTAGCAAGTCCTTCACGGACAATCATTTCATAGAAAATGATTTGATCTAATCTATGGAACATCTGAATCGACGTCAGATTATTCCAAAAGATTGATCTGAAAAGGAAGGTAAATCTCACCCGAAAGGCAGCACATCTATACTGGTTTTGTACCGAGCACGTGGGAATTGATTAATGTCAATCCAATTTGTTCTGGCCAATCATTTGCTGTAGAACAATGATTCCTTCAGATGATCAGCTTCTTTCGATTTTTCTGATGGTAGACATCTATACCTTCAGATACTTCCTTCAGCAATGCTTAAAGACTTCAGACTTCTGCTATAATGCTTGTCCACATCAAGATCTTACTTCATCTTCAGATTTTTCCCATTTTTCATTTTTTGTTTCTTGAATATTAAACACAAACACTATTATTAATGTATTTCACATATTATTTTTCATAAGGCTACTTTGCCTTTTTTTTTTGGCATTTTTTTCTCCTCCCTCCGTTGTCTCTGCGCAATCTTTTTCGAACCGCCATCGTCCTTGCACGAGAGAGAGAGAATCGAATGTTCTGGAAGGAAAGAAATTAGATACTTTTTTGCTTGGTTAGCTCTCATTGGCTAACTAATAGATTTGATGTTAGTTACAATATTGCTTTATCAGATGCTG
This sequence comes from Octonoba sinensis, assembly GCA_038502835.1. Taxonomy (NCBI): domain Eukaryota; kingdom Metazoa; phylum Arthropoda; class Arachnida; order Araneae; family Uloboridae; genus Octonoba; species Octonoba sinensis. Next base: position 80,190,357 of record CM076605.1, on the reverse strand, counting down.
CCATCTAGCGATGAATTTGCTAACTGCAGACTGGCAAAAACACTACATTAGATTTAACAACATACCTGTTAATTTCTCCACCGACTAGTAATTGTGAAACTGCGTAAGTGATGAAAGAATATGAATTTTCACATATTCGTTCCAAAAAAGAATCTATCACGGTATCATACAACCATCCTTTAACAAAATCAGAATTCTTCAATCTTATAGCATTCTCTTCTTCTTGATTTAAAAAGGGATCAATATACTTAGCCAAAATACTTAGCTTTGAAGTTCCGATACATCCAAAATGTTTTTCTTTATTTAGAGCAGACGAGAAAGATTTGTTATCGACAATGAATGCTTTTGTTAAAGGAGAGTCTTTCTCTTCTTTAAGGTCTGAGCCTCTCTTTTTTGAAACTTCGGTTTTCTTTCGTTCTGTTCGAGTCTTAAAAAAATTATTCTGACGGACAAACTTTTGATTAGATACTATTTTCAGGCAAGGAGTAATATTTTCAGATTTGGCTTTGGGTATAGACCTTGTTAATCCACGGCATACAGATATCAATATATTTAATTGAGTAACAATATTTTTTATCATATAATCATTAACTTTTGGATCTTCAAGTAATTCACTAAGCTCAAAGCATAATTTTTTCCCAAGAGCTTTATTCAAATTCTTTTTCTCTGTATTTGAACCGCATGAAACATCAGGTTGATAAAAAGGCAAGTTATCTTCTGTTAAGACATCAGCTTCCTGTTTAATGTTGCCTGTGATATTGAAAGCATGTACTCTATGTATATGTTTACATAAATTATTTTCAGCATTATGACAAGTGCGCTGGTACAGGTGACCGCAGAGAGACATACAGTTTATTTCAGTGCATTTGAAATAACAAAAAATAGGTAAAGGACAATATGTGTGCACTTTCTCTACTTTGTGAAAAATATTCCTTCGAGACTGAGTGCAAACAAACCACACCGAGTTATCTACCGTAATAATATCTCTATCAAGTATTTTCTTGAATTGCAAATGACTCACCTGAATGGGATTCATTTTATTCAACTTTAAAGGAACATTGTTAAACACTTTATATTTATGCTTCATGTAGGTGTCTCTTTCACAAGCCAAAAGAGTCGAAATTAGAGTGTCGAGACGTCTGTTACATCTTCTTTCAAAATAAACCGTCTTCAACTGATTATGAAAGGATTCACAATAATTATTTTTATTAGTTGCAGCTTGTGCAAATGTTCTATAGCAGTCTGCCCGTAGGTGAGATCGAGTACTATAGTAACTTTTAAAATAATCTAAAAACGAAGGACTAACACAATTAAACTCTGCAAAAAGTTTTTCCAATAATTCTTGAATCTTACCAACGTCCTTTTCAGATATAAGTTGAAACAACTTAGACTTTAGTGAAGATCGTACTTGGTTATTACTAACTCTGCAGTTTAATTGCCGGCTCCATGACTGTAATATATGCCATTTACATAACAAATGTTTAACATAATTTCCAAACACATTACTGAATGCACTGTACAATACCTTATCATCATCTGACACTAAACAGTTTACTTTTATGCTTTTAACTTTCATTTTCAGACTAACAAACAAACAACAAAGTGTTTCAAAATCTAAAAAAAATGTTATAAAGTGTGCTACAGGATAACCTTGCCCGAATTCATCTGGAACAATCAAATTTAATAAATAGAAATCATATCGATTAGTTTTGTGTGTAGAATCAATGCAAACTATTGTACTGCTTAGCTTTAAAAACATTTCTCGTTGTTCTTTAGTTTGAATTCCTAAAGCAAACGATAAATCAGACTTTGGCAAGTTATCTAAGTTTGAAGATCCATAAATAGTTGGAGAATTTTGTGGCTTGAAAATAAGAATAGAATCATAGGCTTCTCTATGAAGCTCATTTACAATATATGTAACCGATATTAAATCATTATAGGAAACTGAGAACTTTTTAACAACCTCGAGTAGGATTTAATACTTTTGAGTGAAACAAATGTTTCTTTGACTGGAAAAAAGTCTCGATTTTCTCGATTACCTATGCAATCTTTCAACATTTCTTGTATTTTTCGCGCAAGAACCGATAACAACAAATTCGCTTTTATTAGATTACGTGAACTTACTTTTAGACGATGGTATTTCAAATTCTCCACTGTCAAAGGATGATTATGATTGGAATAGTAAGTAACTTTTACCACATCTCCTTTCTCATGAGCACAGATACGTACCGGACAACAAATTGTAGATGGGATCACTCCTTTTTTATTTTTGCGAATATGAGTTTTAGACTTTATGTTTAGCATATACAAAAAAAATACAATAATAATAATGGTTGAGTGATACATTTGAAACTGCATTTCGTGCTTTTTTAAAAAAGAACTATAAGTGTTTGATGCTTCCGTTTCAAGCCAACTGTTAAAAGATTCCATTGAATCCAAATATAAAAATTTAACACTACTGCATTTATGTTTGTCTAGTAAGTGTTTATTTAAATTTCCCACATACGCAAAGTTTTCCATGCCTTCAGCATGCACATAGTAATGCAAGTTAAAATTTGCATTAGTGGTACACACTTTTTTGTGCTGAAAAAATTCTAACTTATTTTTATAAAATAATTTGCAATGTTTACACATTCGTATATATAAATGTTTAGAATTTCCCTGTAATTTCTTTTTATGCCGATTAAGGGAACTTTTACTTGAAAATGACTTATTACAGGAATTGCATAAATTAAGAATTTTTGGTTTCAAAGCAGATGCATCAGCCACTTCACAAACCTTAGAATTCAACTCTAGCAATTGTATACATTTCTTTTGATGGGTAAAAAAGGAAGACTTCTTCTTATACAGCTTTTGGCAAATTTTACAAACCTTACTAAAATTACTATCTTTCAATCCACCGCAACACTTTGATTTATGATTACTAAACCATTGTTTAGATGAGTGTGTGTGATTACACTTTTCACATTTTTTATAATATGATTCATCTAGCTTACCACCACCAGTTTCACAGCGAAGTGGAAGGTTTTGAAGACTACAAGTTATATTAGAGTACGTGAAGGTGTGATGTAATGTGGTAAGGTGATATTGAGGTAATGCAAAAAATGAGGACGGATTATATTTCGAAGGAAATGGGGTAGGAAGAAGTTGAGAATTAATTAGAGCAGAAGGTTTAAAAATAACAGAATTAGATGTTATGGAAAGAGAACAGTCGAGAATGGAAAAAGTGTGAGTGAAAGGTTGAGGTAATGAAGAAAATGACAGATTCAATTTAAAAGGAAATGGGGCTGGAGGAAGTTGAGAATTATTTAGAGACGCAGTTAAAATTACAGCATTTGAGTTGATAGGAAAAGGGGGACAGCCAGTAATTGAAAAAGAGCGATTGAAAGGTTGAGGTAGTGTAGAAAATGAGGATAGATTAGATTTCGAAGGAAATGGGGTAGGAAGAAGTTGAGAATTAATTAGAGCAGAAGGTTTAAAAATAACAGAATTAGATGTTATGGAAAGAGAACAGTCGAGAATGGAAAAAGTGTGAGTGAAAGGTTGAGGTAATGAAGAAAATGACAGATTCAATTTAAAAGGAAATGGGGCTGGAGGAAGTTGAGAATTATTTAGAGACGCAGTTAAAATTACAGCATTTGAGTTGATAGGAAAAGGGGGACAGCCAGTAATTGAAAAAGAGCGATTGAAAGGTTGAGGTAGTGTAGAAAATGAGGATAGATTAGATTTCGAAGGAAATGGGGCAGGAAGTTAAGAATTAATCAATGAAGATTTTAAAAGAACAGAGATAGAGGTCATAGGAAAAGGTGGAAGAATGGAAAAAGAGTGAGTGAAAGGTTGAGGTAATGAAGAAAATGACAGATTAAATTTAGAAGGAAATGGGGCAAGAGGAAGTTGAAAGTTATATAGAGACGGAGTTAAAATTACAGCATTTCAGTTTATAGGAAAAGGGGGACAGCCAGTAATTAAAAAAAGAGTGAGCGAAAGGTTGAGCTAACGTAGAAAATGAGGATCGATTAGATTTCGAAGGAAATGGGGAAGGAAGTTGAGAATTAATTAGAGAAGGTTTTATAACAGAATTTGAGTTTATAGGAAAAGGGGGACAGCCAAGAATCGAAAAAGAGTGAGTGAAAGGTCGAGATAACGTAGAAAATGAGGATAGATTAGATTTAGAAGAAAATGGGGCAGAAGGAAGTTGAGAATTAATCGGAGAAGAAGGTTTTAAGACTACAGAATTAGTGGTGACAGGAAAAGGAAAACAGTCAGGAATTGAAAAGGAGTGAGTAAAAGTTTGAGGTAAAGAAGAAAAGGATGACAGATTAGATTTAAAAGGACATGGGGCAGGAGGAAGTTGAGTATCAGTTGCTGTAGGATTAGAAACATCAGAATAAAGAGTGTCACAGTTATAAGTAGAAGATTCTGGATTACCAGAATCAGTGATTGGTTGAGAGGAAGAAAATGTTAAATCAGAATGCGTTAAGAGGATTAGGAGCAAGAGATAATTCAGAATTAGTTGAAGAGATAGGTTTAGGAATATTTGAAGCAGATGGTAATAGGGGCAAGTCAGTATCAGCATAAATAAAAGGAACATTACTGACCTTGATTTTTTCTTTATTAATTTGATTTAGTAAAGATGAGGAAAAGACATCAGTGAGTCTTTTGTTACCTGCAAAATTTGAGTGAAGACCATCCCTACCAAGGAAGCCCCTCCATGATGGTAGATGTGACCTGCAAAATACAAAGGCCCGCTTTAAGCAGGCCTGTTCAAGCCAAGCATGGATAGAATTAATTTTACAATTTAATGTTGACAATTTAAAAAATGAAATATGTTTATCCCGACTTGTGTAAGAATGAAATAAATTGAGAAACCTAGCTATTACAGCAGAAATTATAAGTTTTGCTTCGGGATAGCAGCGCAACAATTATTAGTACCAATATGTAATAATATCCAATCATAATAATTGCCAATTGAAGGAATTTTGAGCGTTAATCCTTCCACAGTTATTCCACGCAAACAACGTACGTCTACAACATGATCGGAAAAATTCTTGGCAAAGCCATCTTCAATACGTTTAATCATAGAATCGCCAATCACTAGTATTCTCATTGTTTCCAAAATGGACTACTTAACAGTAAAACAACAGCTTTGTAAATCAGGAACAACTATTTATAAGATATACAATACACTACATTTCAGACAATACAGAAAATACTTATGAGTAAGGACTAATCACACAAAGAAAGTATAATGAAAGCATGAAAATGTCTAAAAACTAAGTGTAATGAGTTGTACTAGTAAATATAAACTACTACTTTATTGAAGTACACAAAAATATACCAACTAAAGGAATATAATTCAAATATGCAAGATTCAACAACCACGTGTAATGAGCGGAACTAGTAAAAATTACGTGATTAGAGATACACAAAAATATACGAAATAATTAAATCAACCAAATAAGAGGTATTCAACATAATATTTATGATTAAGGTGAATCATACAAAGAATTACAATGAGAATGAAAGTTACAATCATGTGTAATGAACTAAAGTAGTAAAATTAACACATTAATTGCTCAAATTTCACGAAAAAATGTACTCTAATCGTAACGAATAAATAAAAATATATTTTAATGCGAGCGAAAATAATTTCTTAGTAAAAAATAAATTACAAAACACGTGGTAATAATATGCCAGAAACTACGGGACACACCGCACGAGCAGAAGGAAGAAACCTTCAACAGAAAATTGCCAATTTAATTCTAAATAAAGCTCGCCAAAATGTGTACTTTTGGTACGTGCAGCCGGATTTCAATGATTGCCATTGTGCCGCTTTCAACCTTTTACGGGGGTTTCTGAGTGGAATTGAGTTGTTTTTCTTACTCGTTACAGTGTGTCTGAAGTTTAGTTTTTCCGGAATGGCAACGAGTTCTAGCGTGTGTTGTGTTTGTCATGACAACAGTCACCATGACAGCGACTACCAACTCACACTGCTCATGGCGCCATCTAGTGAGAAAAATTATTTTTTGGACATGGAATATTTTAAGAATTTTTTCTCAGAAGAAGAACTAGTTTTACTCAATAGATGGTGCAGAATGTTGCTCGGTGGTTGTGACGTTTTTTGACGTAGACAGTGTGCTCAGCATATTGACCGTTCCTACCCTGTAGTGGGTTTAAGCCACGCCTCCTTCTGACGTTACCCATGACATCATACTTTATAGATGGCGCGCTACTTCTTTGCCTCTTGAGTTTTGCGCTTTTTTCAAAACAATGGATTCAACATTACCATGCGGTTTTACCTATTTAAATATCGAAAATGATGAACCGGAAAATTTGACATTTAGAATAAAGGAAATAGAAAACGAAGATTCTGCTAATGTAAGTCCTTTATTTTATTTTAAAAAATAACAGATCCATCTTTCCCATATAATATATTTGCCTACAGGTCTTTTGTATTTTATAATAATAAAATACCTTGATAACAGAGGGGTTTTTACTATTTTTATGTTTAGTTTTTATTTGTATATTTCTATACATATATATATATATTATTTATATATTTTAATATAGTATATATATATTATTTATATATATATAATATTGACCATGTATATATAAATGGGCAATTCAACATGGACAATCTAGTTTTTTTTGACTCTTTGAGTGTAGTGTCTAATGTACTATAGTACATTAAAAACACTTGCATATTTTTAGATACTATCACTCCCTTGAAAAAGCATTTCATTCTAATAACCTGTGTATTGTATAATCTGCTGTGTATATTACAAATGTGCGGGTTTTTTTTACTTATACTATCTGATTTCAATAGCTTAGGGATCATTCACAAATGATGTCATGCTTCGCAGGGGGGGGGGGGTAGGCAGTGGTGTAGTCGAGGGAGATGGCGTCCCCCTAGCTTTTTGTTTTAACACAAGCGTCCCCCCAGTTGTTTTGAATTTTAACATAAGCGTACCCCCATGTTTGATGTAAGCATAAGCACCCCCCCCCTCCTTTTCTTCCAGGACTACACCACGGGGGGGGGGACAAGAAGTGTGACATCATGCTTATGCAACATAGCATGACATGTGACAAAGGGGGGGAGGGGTGTATGTTGAAGTGTGACATTTTGTGATAAAGGGGGGAGGGGGTCAAATATATGGGGAGAAAAGTGTGACATCTTGTATGGATGGTCCTTTACTAAGATTTAACTAATATATAATTGTTCTTTTTAAATATAGGATTGGATTAAAAAATACAGTGAAAAGACTTACACTACATGGCGCGTTGCTCGAACATATCCTAAGGCAGGACGTGTAAATAAGTACAGAATAGCCTACCGCTGTGTACACAACACGGATAGAAGAGTATCTGGGGCTGGCCCATCGAAACACACAGGCTGCAAAGCCAGACTGATCATAACTATACAGAGGTAAGTTTCTTTAATTTCAGTGGAGAAAATATTTAGAAGCCCTTACAATTCATTTTAATGTGCGGTTAATAATAATGATAAATATACTAGTCATTACAGCTAATGCTATGGAAAAATATACTACTTAGGCTTTAGAAAATTTGTTTAGTAATTATATTGATTGAATTAGTTAATTTAAAGGGTGTATTAAATTCACATTTTATTAGTTAAATTCAATTATTTATTTATGAGTACTTACAAATCTATCTTTAAAAAATTATTTTTATTTCTCAGAAAAATTTAACATAGTTATGAGAAAAAAGACAAATTTTTCAATACACAAGTATGAAAAACATTTGCAAACATTTTTCAAGGCCATAATTTTTTTAACTAACAATTTTTAAGTGCATAACCTTGATTTGTATGAAATGCATTTTTAACCATTTTAAATAAAAAAAAAGGTAAAATAAAATAAATATGAGTATTTACCTCAGAAAACTGTGAAGTTTTTAAAAAAAAGGGATAATTTTTACTATGGATTGATTGATGCATAAGAACTAGCCTAGTTGGTGGTTGAGGATCTAGTGCATGTTTGTGATTGTCACTTAGGATTCTTGTTTAAGTACATTATTGAAAAAGATGAGTATGATCTTTTTTTATGCTTAACCACTTTTGAGCACATCATCAAGAATTACTAAAAGTTATAAGTTTTTATTTTTAATTCTGAGAAGGGATACATATATATATGTGTATATACATAACAGAATTTTCTTCATTAAAAGTAGGGTTTTTTTTAAGAACAATATTAATTAACAGGAATTAAAAAGTTGCATACAATGCATGCCTAATATTTCATACAATGAATTTAACTATCCAACATTAGTGAACTAAATATGTGGTGTGGTCTGTCTGTGCGTACACAACTGAAATATTTTTAACAGCAACATGCAAGATAAAACTACAAACAGAACATATGGTAGTTAAATTTTTGAGCTCAACAAAAGCTATTTTTCTAATGTGTGTGTGGGGGGGGGGGGGGGGGGTATTATACCCTGAAAACAATTGTATTTTATTTATCTTTCCAGGGTAAGCTGAACTATAATAACATATAAGCTTTTAAAATTTAAAACAATATTTGATATTTCTGAAAATGATTACTTTTATTCATTAATTTAATTCTTAATTATTTAATTTCAGGTTTCTTGAAAATGCTAAAACTCTTAACAACTATGAAATCAAGGAATATCCAACACTTGTTGTGCTAAGTGGAATACATAATCATGCACTTGGTACGGCATCTGCCTTAAAATACCGAGATCTTTCTACAGAAGTTAAATCTAAATTTTTAAAATTATTTCAACAAGGACATAATCCCTCATCCGCTCTACAGTGTCACAAGACAGATTTGCTTATAGAAAATGGCGAACATTATTTTAAAATTGCTGCTGATAGCAAATATGTACCATCTTATTCAGTAGTGAATAAACTATTTGAAAATGAGTTTAAGAAAGAATATGGACATTTTTCAAATGACAATAACATATTTGAATCCTTGGAAGAATTTTTAAACAAGTATGTAGAAAATACTGGTGCTGTTGGAAAGTTTAAACGTAGTTCAGATGGGGAGCATTATTTTATCATCTTATGTACCCCAATGATGCTTAGAGCTCATGAAAACTTGTTGCAAGCTAGTGAACTGGTCATGTTAGATGCATCTGGGGGCGTCGACAAAGATAGACACAGGGTTTACTTCTTTGTTACACCTTGTGCAGCTGGAGGAATTCCTATTGGCGTAATTATAACTGATACAGAAAGGGAGAATGTTTTTCTTGAAGCTGTGCAGTGCTTCAAGGAGTGCCTGCCAGAAACTGCATTTTTTTCAAAAAAATATCCTCGAATTTTTATGACTGACAATGATCTAAAAGAACTTTCTGGCTTGAGAAAAAACTTTCCCATGTCAGTTATATTGCTGTGCCACTTTCATGTGCTGAAAGCTGTTTGGAAGTGGCTTTTAGACGCAAATCACAAAATAGAGAAAACAAACAGGCAGGAGTTGTACTTTCTTTTCAGGAAACTCCTATACTCTTATGATGAAGGCACTGCAAAGAAAAATTTGAGTGAAATTGTAAAACGCTCTTTGGAACTGAATCATAAAAATTTTGTTATATACATTACAAAATTAATGCAGCAAAAAAAAATGTGGATGAATTGCTACAGAGAAGGTCTGCCTCTACGAGGCAACAACACGAACAATTATGTAGAGGTAGTTTTTCGTCTGCTAAAGGACTGCGTATTAAGACGAGTAATGGCTTTTAACATTATTCAACTTGTGGACTATATCATCACTCGTTATGAACTGTATTGCAAGAAAAGATTAATCGACTTTTGCAACGGAAGGTATTCCAATATTCTGTTTAAAAAAATGATGCCACATAAAGTAATTGAAAACTTTGTTATTCTTTCCAATGAGTTTGGAAGATTTTCTGTTACAAATGAAAAAAATGAAACTTTTTATGTCGACCTTCAACAGGGTATGTGTTCTTGCTTTTCTGGCAACAGCGGAGCATTATGCAAGCATTCATCTGCTGTAATATTAAAATTAGATGGGGACATTACCACTGCGTACAATCATGTATCAATAAAAAGCAAAGAAATAATGTTTTACATATCAGAGGGAGTTGAACCACCAGCAGGCTGGTTTGCTCCTTTAACAAGTCCTTCCCCCCAAACTGAAGCACTTAAGACAGAAAGAAGATTGGAAGAAGAAAACCAAATGGAAGAAGCCAAAAATCAAATGAAAGAAGTTGAAAACCAAATAGAAGTCGAAAACCAAAAAAAAAAAGAAGTTGAAAACCTAATGGAAGAAGCTGAAAACCAAACGGAAGAAGCAAAAAAACGAATGGAAGAAACCTTTTCAAAAAAAGTAAGCGAGCTCAATGCATTTGTATCCAGAATTGTTGAGGGCATGCAAAAAGATCCCCAAAACTATAATCCTGCAGTAGAAACATTTTTGAGTAATGTCCAGAAATTTTCAAAAACAGAGACAGGGTTCCTGACATGCTTGCACACCTTCGGGAAATATAATGGAAATAGAATTGCAAAATTGAAGGCAGCCCAAAAGGTTTCCCGAAGGTGTCATCGCACTAACATTGGAGTTCAGCCAACTGCTGTGGGAAGGAGAAAATGTTCTCTTACTGGAAAAAGAAAGCTAGGTGCTGGCCGCCCTTTCGGAGCAAAAAATGTTCCTCTACAAATTAAAGATCATGACTATACGACATTTGGCCGGTTACCAAATAAAAAGAAACGGGCTCCACATAACTTAAATGAATGTGTCCATGATAACAAATATGTAGGAAAAAAAAAGAAAATGTAATTACTTGAGGGACGCATTCACATTTCACAGTATTATCTCCAAACGTAGAGTCCGCAACGTGACACTTTTTTTGTTATAACTATGTAACTTACAGTTTAATTATCACTAAATTTTATTTTCAAATGTGTTGAACACATTATTTGAAAATAAAATTTAGTGATAATTAAACTGTAAGTTACATAGTTATAACAAAAAAAGTGTCATGTTGCGTACTCTACGTTTGGGGAAAATACTGTGAAATGGCCCTGAGGGGAAAAAAGGAAAACTAACAATAAATGTTTAATTACATATTTGTCTCTAGCTGTTTGCCTTTAAAAGCACTTTACTGTCAACAGTTATTTTTCTCAGGTGAAATTTGAATATGAAATACTTTACCTTTAAAATATATGAAATACTTGAACTGACCATTACAATACTTATTACGCAAAACCCACAACATATTTAATACTAAATACAATTTAATTATATAAATTTAAATTAATTATTTTTATATTAATTTTAATTAATGACTTTTTATATTAATTTAAATATAATTTATATTGATTGTATTTTTCACTATGAAAAGATGACCAGACGATTAATAAGTACAATTAATAAGTTTTAAAAGGAAAATGAAAAAACAAGCACATGTTTAAGATAGGAGAGGGGGGGGGGGGACACTGTCATGCTTAAATGATTTGATAAGTCAAAATTTTCATAAAAGATAAATGTTTTGTTTTCAATAAGCAGAGCATATTTTTTTTAGTTTTGAAAACGTAATTGAAATTAAAAATACCATATCCTAATTTAGCTGGAAAATCAAGCAATATTAATCAAAATAATAATGTGATACAAAAAATAGGTATGTTATACTGTTTATGTGTATGTCAAATTTTCATGACATGAAAATTTTATTATCGTTTGATCAGAATAAAAAAACATTGCACTCTTCCTTTCTTACCATATGAAAATAGATTTGCTCATAGAACATGCAAAATATTTGATATTCCACAATGATTTATTGATGTGGAAACATTTCATTTGAATAAAATTAGCTTCACCTTCAAAAATAGTAATGCTTAAATGTATTTTAATTTATATATTCACAATATTAACAATGTCGTTATCAAATTGCAATTTATTTATATTTTTGGAAAATAATCGAAAGAATTCGTAAAAAAAAATGAAGATAGTTAATGATAAATGGGGCGAATTACGTCATTAAGTTTCATTATTTTCAAATTTTCATAAGCTTTGCTTTTCTAAATAATTTCTAAGTTCAATAAATAAACTAGTGCTGCCATCTAGCGTCAGAAGTGTCTGAATCATGATGTCATGGGCAACGTCAGAAGGAGGCGTGGCTTAAACCCACTACAGGGTAGGAACGGTCAATATGCGTGTGCTCAGTCGTACGTTTTAGACGCAAAACTCTAGATTGATACATGACAAGCGAAGGGTCTTGGATGCGATTTTCGCCTCACCAGAGTTACTGCAGAAGGGAACAGCTTACTCCAAGGTCAAGGAAGGGGAGATCGGGGAGATAAGAAGAGCAACAAATGCCTTTTGTTTGCAACACATCGGTCAAGAAGTACCAGACTTTCCCAGCCCAAAGCATTCGAAGAGGGTGCAAGAATGAAACGTTTCCTGGATGATTTGAAGATTTCACCGGAAAGTGGTTTTTGAAATTTCGTTGCAGTTTTGGATTCAAAATTATGTTTATACGAGAAAAGGAATGCAATATTCACAACATAAAGAGGAAATTTATTGCATACATTTCGAACGAGTTGGAATTGCTTGTTTTTGGGACGAAATTTTTAGATCAATTTTACAGATGCTGAAAATTTTTAAAAGATTTCTATTGCAGCGCTGTCAATATAAACCGGTTATTTAATGAAATTGTGAATATTACCCTTTTAGATCAGGACCGTAAACTAAAATGACAATCAGATTTCTTTTTCAAATCTATCACGTACATTTAAATTATTTTTTCAATCCTCTTAAGTATTTATTCACAGCTTTGAGAGGACATGAAAAAGAATAATAATAATAAATTAACCCATAGTTCATTGTACATAATGAAATCTTATTCATGCATTATTACTTTCGTTGATATCAAGAATCTCTATACTAGAAAAAAGGAATTCGTGCTGCTGCCCGCTAGTTTAGAGAAATTCTGCCTTGCGCGCTTCAAACTCTTACAAGTCAAATACTATTCAATGAAAAATTCTGAAAATTTTGAACTTTATGAAGACCACGCTGGATGTAAAACATTTATAGATTCGAATAGTAATATTATAATATTACTTAATTCGAAAAGCAACGAATTTATTTTCTCTTTGTTTGCGCTCACCAGGGTTCAAGTAAAATGAATCAATACGGTTTTTGGGATGCAAAGAAGTAGACCTATGTATTTATGCGTTACACAGCTCTTTTTTCGTAATTCGAATTCTTTAAGTTGAAAAAAAATCCAATTTTAACTTAAAAACTGAAACTTTTTCAATGGTGGGTAGGCTATCTAAACCCGTATCGTCAATGAAAGAAAAAGAAAAATATGCATAGATAAATTTTTTGCCATCATTTGTTTTACCAAGCAATAGAAACGTATTGAGCTTGAACCCTCTGTTTGCTCTCCCCAGAGTTCAAGTTTAAATGAATCAAAACGATTTTTGAAATGCAAAGAGAAAGACCTGTATATTTATGTAATGAACTTGATCGGTACTTATCGGTTAATAATATCAATATGCTAGCCAAGATTTAGCAGGAACATCGCCAAATCTCATAACATTGTACATTTTTGAATGAAATAAAAGTTATGGCAGTTATTTTCATGTGGGTAATTTATTCACAGCTCATTATATCATTTAATTTTTAAAAAACTAAAGATATTTAAATTATGTGCAATTTTTGCATTGCTATATTCTAATGAAAGTTATTTTCTACTTTGCTATGAGGATTCAAATTTCAATATTGCCGATGAAAGAAGTAATACATATTGATGTTAAAGTAGATTTGGTGCATTAATTAGTTTTTACATGGAAGTGCCAGGCCTTAGGCGAGCTATCGCAAAAATTGCATATTTTTCCGATAAGGAGGGCTAAAAAATTGATTCTGAAAAGATAGAACGAACATAGCTGCATCAGAACCCTTGTTAACATACTTGCATACATATTTGATGAACCTAACCTGTGATAAATCTGACCTTGAACTTCAAAAGTAGGCATGAAAACAAGAGGAAAGTGAGACTAAAGTACTTCTTTATATACAACATTGGTTGTTTTCCTAGAAAGAGAATAAACGAAAAGTTTGTTTGCAGCTCCTACTCTTGAACATCCTACATACAATTGACCATGAGCAAAACAATCCTCCTGTAACTGTAGGCCAACAACTTGTAATGTCTCTCCCGTCTTCTGTTGCCGATGATCTACCAGCAGCATGTCTTACAGCATCTTCTTGAAGCCTTCGATTACGTTCTTCTTCTGTTTGCAATGATCTTCGTACAGCGTGTCTTAAGCATCCTCTTGAAGCCTTCGATTACGTTCTTCTTCTGTTTCCGATGATTTTCGTTCAGCGTGTCTTACAGCATCTTCTTGAAGCCTTCGGTTACGTTATTCTTCTGTTTGCAATGATGAATTTATTTTAGTCACATTGTGCTCCGTGATTTTAACTGTTCGTTCATAAACTACATAGTTTTCATTTTATGTGTTTTGGCAACATCATTGTTGTTCCATGTTTTGTTTAAATTCGTTTTCCGTATGTGTGACCTTTTGCTTATCTCTCTTGTAATATGTTATTAGTATATATAAAATTAATTCCTTCATTATATTGTAATGTTATGTTAAAGCTTCTAGCATTGGTCCAACAGGTTATGGGCCCAGGATACGCATATTTAAAGCATTATAATCTTTAAGTAGTTTTGTTTTTCGGTTGTATTAGCGTTACATAAAGGGGAAGTAACGATGTAGCGGAATTCCGAAGTGATATCGTCAAATTGAATAATCAAAATTATTTAAACTGGAAATATAAAGTTCAGCTACTTTTAATGAAGGAATTTATATATTCAAGAGAGTTATTGAAGATGAAAGACCAGTTTCAAGGGGTGAATCGAGCACAAAATTAATAAATGAATGGGAAGCTGCTGATAATAAAGCACAAGCTTATATTGGTCTTAGGGTCGAGGATGATCAACTTATTCATATCCGGGGTAAGACGACAGCCAAGGACATGTGGAACACTCTTAAGAAATATCATGAGAGAAATACATTAACTAATAAAGTTCACCTCATGAGAGTGATTTGTTCTTTGAAACTTGAAGAAGGCGGTAATATTCGCCAACATATTACTCACATGCAAGAGTTGTTTTTAAAGCTTAGAGACATTGGCGAGGAGGCTTTATCTGACAATTGGAGTGTGGGGTTGCTTTTAAGTAGTTTGCCTAGAAGTTATGATCCTTTAATTACTGCGTTAGAAACTCCTTCTGAAAGTGAACTGACTTTTGCCATTGTTCAGCAGTAGGTTATTGCGGAATATGAACGTAGGCAGCATGCAGTAGAAACTCCCAACTCCTCTGAAAGAATGATGAAGGTAAATCTAAGCAAAGCTGATCGGAATACTTCCGTGAGATGTTATTTTTGCAAAAAGTATGGGCATGAGAAAAGTGAATGCAAAAAGTATTTAAAGTGGAAAGAAAGGGGGGGGGGGGGGGCTACTCGGCATGTAACTAATGATAAAAAGTTTTTCACCTCTTTAGATAGCTCATATGTTGATAAAATTGAAGTTGCAAATGGTGAATTAGTTGATGTTGTTGGCATTGGTAGTGGAAAATTGCTATTTAAGGATCGAGAAGGTTCAATTACACAAGTTGTTGTTTCTGATGTGCTTTATGCTCCAAAGGTTTTTGGAAATTTAGTTTCTGTTCGACAGCTAACTTTGAGCAATATTTCAGTGACTTTTAATAAAGATTGTTGTGAAATTCTCAAGAACGGAAAACAAATAGGATTTATTAGCACTGTTGGGAACTTATTCAAATTATGTCAACTACATAAAGTTAACAGAGTGATTGAACATAAGGAGGATTGAATACATGCGTGGCACCGAAAAATGGGACATCGTGATCTAGAAGCAATAAAGAAAATGCATACTGACGGACTTTTAGCTGACTTGAATATAGTTGACTGTGGTATCAGAATGTCCTGTGATACATGCATGAAAGGAAAACTCACACGCTTACCATTTCCTAAAGAATCCACTAGCAAGTCAACTGGTCTTTTGGACTTAATTCACACAGATGTTTGTGGACCAATGCAAACAATGACACCAAGTGGTAAACGGTATGTAGTGACATTTATTGACGATTTCCCTAGGTATACTCACGTATATTTATTGGCAAATAAATCTGAAGTTCCTGATACTTTAAAACGTTATATTGCACTTGTGAGAAACAAATTTGGAAGAAAGATCAAAATTATTCGATCTGATCGTGGAGATGAGTATCTAAGTACACACTTAAGAAAGTATTTAGCTGATAAAAGAATTCAAACTCAGTTAACCGCTGCTTTTTCTCCTCAACAAAATGGTGTAGCAGAAAGGAAGAACATAACATTGGTGGAAATGGCACGTTGCATGCTTATTGATGCAGCCTTACCAAATCAATTTTGGGGTGAAGCTGTGGTGACTGCTAATTTCATTCAAAATAGAGTTCTTACTCGAGCAAAGAAGTTAACTCCATATGAATTGTGGAATAAGGAAAAACCTAAAGTGAAGAACTTTCAAATTTTTGCCTCCAAATGTTTTGTTCATGTACCAGCCCAAAATCGTCGAAAGCTAGATAATACAGGAAAAGAAATGAGATTTCTTGGGTATGATGAAGAATCAAAGCTTATCGTTGCTACAATTCATTTTCAAAGAAAGTGGTTATCAGTCGAGATGTCAGATTCAGTGTAGATGCATGTGAAAAGGATGAAAATTTCAAAAATTATGAAGATGTGGATTCAACTGTCATAATTTCAAATCCAGGAATCGAGGTTCAGGAGGAGATAAGTGAATCATTTGATGAACCTCAGATTCGTGTTTCTCATAGATTGACTAAAGGCATTGCTCCGAAAAGATTAATAGAGGAAATGCATACTGCAAAAGAAGTCAATGAACCCAAAACCTATAATGAAGCAATTTCTAGTGAATTTAAAGAAAACTGGCTTCAGGCAATGAAGGAGGAGCTAACATCATTAGAGAAAAACGAAACCTGGGAACTGTGTAAACTTCCGGAAGATCGAAAGGCAGTTGGGAGTAAGTGGGTGTTTAAAGTTAAACGGAACACAAGCAGAGACATCCAGCAGTTCAAACCACGGCTTGTAGCCCAGGGATTTTCCCAGCGGTACGGGGAAGACTATGATGAGATCTTTGCTCCAGTTGTGCGTCAAGCAACTCTGCGCAGCTTATTATCCGTTGCAGCCAAAGAAAAATTAATAGTTCATCACCTAGATGTAAAAACAGCATTTTTGAATGGTAAACTAACTGAAACAATTTACATGAAACAACCTCCGGGTTTTTTTAAAGGTGATAGATCACAGGTGTGCTTATTAAAGAAGAGCATCTGTGGCCTAAAACAAGCAGCTAGAGTCTGGAATGATGCAGTGCATAATGTTATTGTCAGTGCAAATTTCAAACAAAGTGAAACAGATCCTTGTTTTTATTCCCGAAGATCATGTGACAGTTTTTGTTATATTTTGATGTATGTAGACGATATCTTAGTTGCTGGAAAATCAGAGGATGAGATATGTACAGTTGAAAATATTTTATCTAAGAAATTTGAAATCAAAAATCTTGGTCCTATTCAACAGTATCTTTGAATTGAAGTTAAAAAGGATCCAGATGGGAAATTTGAGCTATGTCAATCCAATTATATCAAGAAAATTGCGCTTGATGTAGGACTTTCAGATGCCAAGCCAGTGACAGCACCAATGGATCAAAATTATGGGAAGTCAGAATATACAGACCTGTTGAAAGACAACACTAAATACCGAAAACTAGTTGGATCCTTATTATATGTATCAGTTAATATCAGGCCTGATATTTCATCAAGTGTGACTATTCTTGCACAAAAGGTTTCTTCTCCAAGCGAAGAAGACTGGACACAATTAAAACGAATTGTGAAATATTTCTTCCAACAAATTTGGAAGAAAGATCAAAATTATTCGATCTGATCGTGGAGATGAGTATCTAAGTACACACTTAAGAAAGTATTTAGCTGATAAAAGAATTCAAGAGATCTACTGCCAATATGAAACTTAAGCTTAGTAATGTAAGGATTCAGAAAAATTCTGCACTGTATGGGTACGCTGATGCATATTGGGCTGAAGATCGTAAAACAAGGAAGTCCAATAGTGGATATGTAAACTCATGTTTGTGAAAATTTCAGCACCATGAAGGAATCGTCATAATTGAATGAAATTTAATACACAGTTGAGTGGTAGTGGTAAAATAAATGATTAAATTTTCAGAGCAAACAGAGCAAACAAACAATAACAAGAGATCGGAATCAGTATTTTGTTTAACCACCACGCGCCGCAATAAGTGCCGCTACACGACGTGGCATGGAGTCAAACAAATTTTGAATGTCTGCCTGAGGAAGAGCATTCCATATTGTTTGTATGCGTACCCAAAGTTCGTGTGCAGAAGCAACAGGACGAGGATCACGAGCGAGACGCCGACCAACGAAATTCCACACATGTTCAATTGGCGACATATCCGGGGAATACGCAGGCCAAGGAAGAAGCTGTACCTGCTGCGTTGCAAAGAACGATTGAACAGTCCTAGCAATATGAGGGCAGGCATTGTCCTGTTGAAATACAGCGCCTGGCAAGCTTTGAAGGAAGGGAACAGCTTGAGGCTGTAGAACTTCACTGATGTACCGGTTGCTGTTCAGATTGCCCACAATTCGTACCAATTGAGATCGTCTGAGGCTAGGGCGCCCCAGACCATAACTCCGGGTGTTCGTCCACTGTGGCGTTCAAAAATGCACTCCGGAAGGTGGCGTTCACCGGCATAGCGTCTGACACGAACGCGGCCATCATGGTACCACAAATTAAAGCGGGATTCGTCAGAAAACACCACATGCTGCCAATCAGCACGCCAGTCTCTATGCTGATTGGCCCATTGTAGCCGCAGGCGGCGATGGTTTAGCGTGAGGGGGATCCTGTATAAAGGAGTCCTTGCGCGCAGTCCACGCTACAGCAGACGTCTACGAATTGATGAAGCACACAATGAAACACCTGTAGCTATTGACCACTGTGCTGCCAATTGTCTAGAGGAAGCTGTACGGTCCGTCCGCGCCATGCGGACCGGGTGTCTATCATCACGAGCTCACGTCACATTTCGGGGTCCACTCCCGGATTTCCGAGTTGTCCGACCCTCGTCCGTCCACTGTTTCCAAACACGCATCACTGTGCTGCTGTTACGCTGCACACGAACGGCTTCTAGAATGAACTTAGGTTCTCCAAAAGGCATGTTTCTAGTAGATCTGGGATCAATTATCTCAGGGAGCATGCAATTTGTATAAAAAATTCCCAATTTGGGCTACATGTTTATTCAAAAGTTTGGATTTTCCTCCACTCTGACTGATACAAAATCAGCTGCAGACCAGATAAATAAATCACCCCATTTCCTTTTGGTTATGGCCAGTTGTCCCTGAATTTGATAATAGTATTTGTGACGCTCAGACAATGTAAACTTTTCACTTGGAGTCCACTTAATGCCACAAGTGTTTGGATTCTTTAAACTATCTTTCATGTTCTCAGATAATTGAGTGTAAACGGACATTTTATCTCCACCAATCCATTTTCTCCAACTAAACCGTCGGGACTGGTACACAAGTATGGAGAGTCAACATTAATGAACAGGCCGCATCGTACAACGTTTTCGCTGCTTATATCACTGTAGGCTTGCAATGCACTTTGTTCATTATCAAGGCCATACTGCATTGCTTTATTTCCAAATGTTTGCCCATATATGATTCTTTTCACTAAATTGGCTGATAGTGTCGTTAATCTTCTGCAAGCAACATCATGAAAATTGGACGATGATAACCAGACGTTTTGCACAGTTGGCTCATATAATTTTCTGAGGGATTATTTGTAGCGTTCAATATTAGCGTGCTGCTACAAGAAATGAGGGTTCCGTTTAATTAGTCTTCAATAGCACCTAATATTCCTGTATCAGCCATTTTACAGTATACTGAGTTGTCTAGTTCAGCATCTTTTCACGTGCAGTTTGCCCCACAATTTTCCTGCTTTTCGAAAACCTGTTTTAGAATATTTCGAAGCTCTCTCACCAATGTTGCCACAGCTTCCGTGGTGGGCTCGCTATGATTTTTTACGGAATTGGCTGCAATAACTGCTTTTGCAGAAGTAATAAGCCGAGGCATTTTAGATTTCAACAATTTTCTTCCTAACACTCCTTGGGGCCCTGGAAATCTAAGTGTTTTTTTTTTTTTTTTAAATTTTTTCCAAAGCACGGCCGTATCGTCGCACAGCGTGGTTTGCGCATTCTACTTTTAAAATTCTACCTCCGTAGGACTTTTTCTTTGCCACGGCTCATTATATTGGAATCACCATCACCAACGAGTCTAGTGCACTTAAGATTATGAGGGTTTTCTAAATGCTTTAAACCCTCCACTACAATGTCACTTTCCATAGCTGTTGAAGCGTTGCTCCAGTTTTTCCAGCAAATGTGTGGTTTTGTGTCAGTATTGCCCCGTTGAATAGATTTGCAAATGAAGCAAGTTTTATTGCAAACGCCAATAAAGATAACTTGCTGAGTAGCGATGCCGATTATGACGGCAATACCACTCGCAGCATTAAAGCCATGGCCATAACTTCTTTTGCACCAACAACCGTCCACTATTGCTTTGATACAGCAGAAATTTTCTGCATCAATATCACCACGGAGTGATGCCAGTCGTTTCTCTTCATCTTCCCCGTCTTTTATGCAGTTTCGTGCACAGCCTTCCAGTATATTGCCCAGAAATATTTCATTTGCTTTGAACCTGTCATAGCTCATGTATTTTATGTTTAAAATGCTGTACTTTTCTTCTTGGCATAACCAGATCCCGTACAAAATGCATCTAATACCGCGCACTGGTTTATCAATTCCCCTTCAGGATCAGAAGCTACCTTAAATGTGTCGTTACAGAACTTACTGCTGCAAATGTAGCGAAAGTTTGTTATTAAGATAGAATTTGTCGCTTTTTGAAAAATCAACGATCCACCGAATTTACACGCTGTAGAATGTCTTTCGACTTCCCTGTGTTGTTTGATTATGTCATGCCATGTCGCAAATGAATCTAGATGAAGGTGATGGCTCTTCCTTTAACGTATCAGACATTTCTGAAACAATACTAGAGTCCTCTTCATCCAATTCTATGTCAGAATCTAAATTGTTTTCCATAGTTGAACTCGCATGTTCCGAGGACTGTAACCTAGTAATAATTAAAAGAAAAGTGATTATTATTTGAAAACATTAAAAAAAATCACACACACACATTATCACTGCAGAGTTAATACTCCACCTGGAAATCATGGAAAACCTCGAAAAGTCACGGAAATTGATATCCTTCGCAAAAATCATGGAAAAGTCAGGGAGAAACGTAAAATTTTTGACAAAACATGGAAGAGTCAGGGATTTTTGCTCCTACTAGGGACCCCTTGGAGGGACCTACCCTTGTCGCGATGTCAGATTCTCAATTAACTCGCCTTCCATTTCCTATTTTGTTTTTTTCTTTATATAATGGTGTTTATTATAGAGATAAAAATCTGATTTGTCCCCACTAGGATCATCCTAATTTTAATTTAATTTTATTTATTCTTTATATTTTATGTTTTATAGTTTTAAATTACCTTTCTAAAACTTAAATTTAAAAAAAATGGATGCAGATATAAAAGCTAATATCGTTTCGCAGTATAGTGTCATAAAATTTTGCTTTTGAAATTCTTCAGACTGGAAATTTTATAGTATAAGTTTGTTATCTTAATGAGCTCTGTGGAATTTTTAATATGAGGTTAATATAATTGTATAGGTAAAATGTTATGCCGGGCATATTTAATGTACAAGTAGTGCATTTACTAATAAATACTTTTACTTGGAACGTTACTGCATTATGACTACACGGGGGGGGGGGGGGGACTCACGCCACGGGTGACACCCAAAATTTGTCAGAGATATATATATTACAATTGTGCATTTCCCATCCCATATATCACCTTGTTATATATACCTGTAGCGTCACTACGTGGTAGGGGCAGAGCCGGAAGCGCAGTCTGTCCCGGGTGCCTTTTTTTGGGTTTGAGGGTGTTAGAGGTGACATTCAAAATGAATTACAATTTTTGAAAAACACATGCAGTACTATGGAATTATAAAATTTTACTGGTGCTATTTCAATCCATCATAACTGATTATAAATGTAGTTTGAAAGTAACACAAAGTACAGAAAGTGAAACTTCTTAAAAAAATTGCTCTACTGAAAAAAAATATATATTTATACAACACTATTAAGTAATTAAGTTCTTTTTATGGGGATTCTGTCGATGTATTCTTTAAGTTCGGAATTTTCTCCCAGGCTGATTGTACTTTTTTCAATGTCGTCTCCAGCCAAAATCACATTTCGTGGGCTCCTAATGTTCTCGTATAAAATAGATATATCTTTGTCTTCCATAGATCCAGGGTCAAGGGTATTTTCGCCTCTGCTAATATCCTGTTGGTCTCTTTCATCCACCAAGAAATTTCCATCTGTGTCAGGTCGAGCGGCGGTAGTCCAGGTATTAGGTGTTTCCCAAAAATGCCAGAAGTCGGCGAGTACGGCAGCAGTGAGGGTGACTGATGTTGTTGGGGTGAAGATGGTTGCTCCATTTCTTTCTGCTTCGCCATTATCCATTCAAAAGTCTGAAATTATAAAAACTTTTTAAAACGAAAATAATTATACTGGAAAGTTTAATACCTTCTAAACCATGTTCGAGCAGAATGGTTAAAACAACTCCAACATAATAGCTCATCATTGTCAGCATTTCAAAACAATCGTTACACCAAAAATTAGCTGAGCGAGTACAAGACACTCGATTTGCGGTTCCAGCAATTACTTCATGGTCAAATTTAATAAGAATATATTGTCCATCAAGTTCATCTTTCAGAAATTTTCGAATCATGCAATAATGACATAAAAAATAATCATTAACTCTATCAATCTGATACATTCTATAAGATTTCACAACAAAATGCATTTTCCAAAAAGATGATCTATAGAAATATGTAAATAAATATGAAGTACGAATAAAAGAAGCGTCAGAACGTAATAATTCAGTATCAGGTTTAATTAAAGAACTTACTGCCCAGTCTTTATCACAAACATATTTTAAATCCCAATCATATTTCTTAATTTTTCCGTAAAACTTATTATTATCTTTAATCTTAATTTTAACTGTTAGAGGAAGTGGCAAAAAGGAAATCTGTAACAAACTAACGTTTTGACAAATTTATAATTAAATTGGATTATTGGCATCGAAGCCAGTGTATTTAACATTTATACCTCCACCGCGGCTTAATAAATCAATTCCATAAATTACATCTTTGTTTTGGTTCAGAGTTGCTAATTCTGAATTACTACCATTAGTTTGAAATGCTTGCCTAACATTTCGAGATAAAACTTTACAATTTAAATGCGTGACAAAAGAACCTGGGGGCATTAATGTAAATTCACTAGGAGTTAAATACATGAATGGTCTATCCCATGGTATTTCTGCCAAAGATGTAGTTAAAAAATAGCTAGCATTATCACCTGTTTCATTTGGAGCTCCTATAATTGTATGGCCAATTCCATAAGTCAAAAAAACGATGGTCTTTTTTAAAAGTTAACGTTTGTCCACTTATAGCTGACATAGGTCGAGCAATCGGCGAAGATTCAGCTTGACTAGAGTCTGCCGCTCCAGCTAATGCATTTCCTCCCATCCCCAGAAAAAAATGTTGTGTTGTAATTGTTCAGTTGTAATTTTGCAGTTTATATTATTTTCAATAAGGCAAAAAGAATTTAAGAAATTTCATGTACAATGGGTCATGGGGTAAGGACGCTGGTATGGGGTACTGCAATGTGTAACTGTAATGAGAAGAATTTCGTAGATACCTTCAAAATAATCTTATATCTGCAGTGAACACTTTACTGCTGACTCATAGAAGACTACTGCAAAGCGTTATTTAAAAAATGACGCTGTTTCAAGTGTCTTCAATTTTATTGCTCATTTATAAAAAAAAAAAAAAAAAAATACAGAAAGAAGGAAAATAGTTAAGCATTCATTGGTGGTAAGTTTTAAATAACCTTTTTAGTGAGTAAGATCTAATACCGTAGAACCCTGTTATACTACAGAGTTGTGGTTTGCACTCCGGTCATGATATAATAATGCGGTATAATAAAACGTATTTTTGCAACTATAAATAACAGTACAGTCAATCAGGGTAACTTGGATCCACAATTTCTCTATTTTTAATTGTCCCACTCATATTTTAATAGTGTCAATATATTTAGTGGCATACAATTATAGAACTCCTAATCTCGGGTTTTTGCCATGGTTTTAGATGTTTGTGAGTCAAGAATATTCTCCTAAAGTTAAAATTTTGAGAATTGTCAAAAATATTACTCTTTTGTTTTTACAAAATGTATTATCTTAGAAACATTAATATTAGCGATGGGGTAATATTATTCTTTTTGATGATCCATTCATCGGATGATAATTTTTTTAAAACCTGTATTTGAACTCGTTCATTTGAACTCTTAAGGCTGATTCTGCATAGATATTTAAATGCACCATTTAAAGATTATTTTCACTAATAAGTTCTTTAGCTTGTAATTGGAATTTGTATCTTTACAGAAACCTGTCCCTATAGGTAAAGATACTGTTTCAAATGTTGCTCCCAATTCATCTTCTTTTGATTCCTCAGCATCTATTCCCATTGTATCTCTTCAGAAACCTGCTCCTACATGTAAAAATATTGTTTCAAATGCTGTTCCATGAGAAGCAAGTTTTAGTTCGTGACACAAACGCAACTTACTTTCAGTCTCATAAATTTGGCGAACTGAAATATGGTACTGGTCTCCAGCCATACTTCTGTATTGCCCAAACCTAGACTCTAACGTCTGTTTGGATTTTCCCCAACAAAACATAAGACTTTTTTAATGAATCGGTACAGTACTTCACAATTTCAATAAATGCCTCGGTAGTGTGCCGGGCAGCAAGAAAGGTTTCCCTTGACAACCGGCCATTGTTTGACTCAAAATTCTCCCACCTTGTTAACCAGGAAGCAAATTGCTTTAAAAAAATTAACCTTTCATCTGAAGGATTTGCAGTAATAGGCTCACACATAGGGATGCGTTTGATTTTCCCCTTATTTGGTGTTTTAACATTTACAATGTCCCACCACGTGCACAGTAAATTAATAAAGTTGGCAGTTTCACCAAAATGTTCCAACTTATGTTAAGGCCCAAGCTCTTGCAGAGCATGCACAACATTTGTGCTGAAAAGCTTTAGAGCTAACGTGACGTTTTGTCTCTCTAAATTTGTGGGCCATAAGGCTTTACGAGTCAATCCATAGCCCACTTTCATCAAACTCGAGCACTCTAAGTCGTATAGTTGTCGAACGGTACTTACAGAAGCTGTCAGTATAACTTCCTCAGCAGTGGAGTGAATAAAAGATGAAAAATAAAAATGATAACCATTTTTCTGATTCATCCAGTTGTTTCTATAGCATTTAAAAATGTGAACAGAGTCAATAACATAGAGAAGTGAGCGTGAATTATCTGCAGGATGGATATATTTAACTTGCAATTTAGGGTGGTTTGAAAAGTTACTTATTGCTTTGCGATTGATTGAATTATTATCAGTTACTATTCCGTTTACTTTATAACCTATTGCTTCCAAACCCATTACAACTTTATTTAATACATGAAAAAGTTTAATTGCATCAAATGAATCAACAGGAACAATGTGAATAACATCTTTGTATAGGGAAAACTGACCTTCAAGCATAAATACATGCACACTTGTTACTAAATTAGGGAAATTGTAAGCTGTTCCAACTATGTTTCCTCTTTTATAGTCGAGAAATGGCTTGATGTGAATTTCATCGACCTGGAGGAACACATCACGATCATTTTCCTTTAATTTCAAAAAGGCATGCTTGGCATAAGCAAGAAAATTGTCGTTTTCCTCATTCTGTGGGGAATTTCTTAGCGTCGAACAGAGTTTTCTAATGGTACTTGGGCCAGGTAGAATAAAATAATTGGAATTCTGAATGAATTTATAAGCTTGAGGTGAAATGTAAAACAAAAGAGAAGCAAAAATAAGAATGTCTGGAGAATACCTATATCTTTCTGGTTTACATTTCACGAGCTTGATTTGTTCCAGGAAAAAATTTAAAAAAAATTTACTTTTGTCAATAAACAAATGCTCAGAATTTTTTAAAATACACTCAATAATACTTAATTTTTCATTTAAGGGATTATCCGAGCTTGTGCAATGGTTTCCTTCGTAAAAATTAAAGAATTTTCAAAATTTCATTAATGTTATTAACTTTAATGGGCAAATTAATATTTTTGTGCTTTAAAATTTTTACCCCTTCGAAAGTTACATTTAGCTTTAATTCATTATTTACAGTAACTGCATATTTTAGATGAGGAAAGTCATCTAATAAAGCAATATTAAGAAATAACACAATTTCATTTTTTACAATAAGAGACCAGTTTTTAGGAATATCATGTACATGGAGAAGATTTTGTAATTGCTCAAAGTTCTCAAATTTATTCCGCTGGTCTTGCTCACTTTTTGAGCTTAAGCTTTCAGCCAAAGCCAGCCTGAGTTGTTCATTTTCCAACCGTTGTCGCTTTTTCTCTGGACTTCCCGTATGGCCGTTGACTGCGACGACAGATACTCTGGACAGCTAGGAAAAATACTTGGAATGGCCTTTTCTCTCAACTTGGGTCGCTTTATTGGAGCTGATAAAATCTCTCCAGTTTTTTCGATGTACAAGGTTGTTCGAGTTAGTATTTCTCCCCCTTTGAAGTGTCTTTCACAAACCTAAAAGACAAGCAAAGATATTAAATAAAATTAAAACATCTTTATATTTCTGTAAATAAATTGACATTTTAAGACGACGAATTAGTATCCGCAAATGATTGTAAACCTTGCTAGGGGCTCAATATTAATTTAACTATAGACATAGTATAAAATCATTTTGTTTTCATTGCTTTCAACAACATAAAATTATAAACAGGTAGCAAAACAACACTCCGCATGCAAGTAAATTCTTTAAAGATGTAGTATGAGCCAGTGTTAGAACCAAGAATTAAAATCCGCAGTTATCCAAGTAGTAAGGTACGATCCAAGGAACCATAACTGATTTAATGAGCCATTCGCGGTGTCGCCTTAATACGTCATGTACTATGCATGGCTTAATCTTTGAGACATGCATATGACTACTGGCAGGATCAACCAGGTAGCGTCCGATAAGACGGACGGTTCGAGCCGTGTGCGGCACGAATCCGAGAAAGTGATACTGCAAGCCCCCGCTCTCGGCGGAGGCCCGGGACCCGCGTGCCACGGCGAGCCCCTCGTAACTCAGTACGATTGTCACTGAGTTCGAGCGCTTTCCTGAGCGGTTCTGCCCTGAAAAAGAATAAGTTCGAAAAATGACAAAATACCAAAATCATCCCGAAAAAGTTTAAGTCCGCAAAACTCGGAAAACGGCAAAGTGCGAAAAAAACTAAGTCTGAAGATAGCGAAAATGAAGTGCGTGAAATTTCGAAAGATAGCGAAATTTCACGGACGCCTAAGTCCCCAGCGGCATCAGCGCCGAGGGGCGAGCGTCCGAAGACGTCGGGTATGTCTCGGTCGGGCGTACGGGCAGAAAACCCGACGACTTTATCACGGTTCTGTTCGCACGGCGACGAAATGACACCGCGCCGCACGCAGACATGCTGCACAACAATTTGGTACCCCGGCGTATCAAGACCCACCGGGAAGATCTATTTTTCCCATCGGCAGCGGCGAGAACGCCGGAAAGGCCGCGAGATACGCGTCCATATGCCGCCGACGGCCCGAGTATCCCTCGGGCCGGAGGCACGCAATCGGCATCCGGAATATGACCGGCGCCTATGCGCAAACCTCGGTGATCCCAACCGGCTCCAGTAACAATAGGCGAGTTTAATTAAGATAATTAACTTAGACCACATGCTTTTTAAGAGGAAACGGTAGCACATTAAGCTCCCTAAGAGCAATTTAATTAAACTTTTAACGGTTTAAACTTTTATAACAGCATAGTACACGTATTTCCGTACACTTTGGTACAAAATTTGTGAATATTGATGTTTAATTAATACTTTAAAATGTTTTAATAAGTTGATTTATTTACAAGTTTAAGCCTTTTTAACAGAGGTGCTCTGAGCAGTTTTTAATTATTTTTAAAGTAAGTTTTGTAAGTAGGGACCTAAATTTTGGATATGTATTAGCACCAGAGTACCGGAATATAAATATTTTTTTTGGAAATTATTTAGTTTTAACATGTTTTATTAATTAATTAATTGGAAAACACGTGCTAATTTTACCAGGACTCCGGCACTTTAAGCACAGAATCACCCCCCCCCCCCAATCCATTTAAATTATTTTTAAAGTGTTTTAAATCTGTAGATAACTAAATTTGTGATAGTCTCATATACAATATGTCAACATAAGTGCATAATTGTTTTTTATATTAATTTCTGAAGTTGTTTTGTTTACATTGTAAACACAGTTAACGGAGGAAATCTTGTAAGCTTTTTAATTCCAAAAAATTAAATAATAGTGGTAGAGCTCTCAAACTTTAATACAAGACTTAAATCATTAAGGCAATAATGGCATAAAATTTTGGTGACATTTAACTAATTTTAGACGGATAATTAATTAATTAAGGAAGAGCACGTGCAATGGCTATCCAAAACTAAGGCGCTAAAAGCCCCAAACGGACACCTCAAATTAATTTGTTAAGATTGTTAGCACTTCAACCTAATAATAAATGAAATAAGGTTTAATTAGAGACCTCATTTAAGTAATTGTAAGAAGAAATGGATTTTTAATAAATTTTTAAACGTAAAACTTTAACTTTTGTAGCCCCCGCAGAACACACAAAAATAACATGTAACCGATGGTTTATCATTTTTAACTAATTTAGTATTTTAACGAGTATCTTGACACTTTAATACACAACAGTACTAGTGTTAAGACATATATTAAAAAATAATTAGGTAATTTTGAACTTTTTAATCAGGTATAACTAAGATAATTAATTTATAACGTGTGCTTTTTTAGCGGAAACGCAAGCACGCTAAGCTCCCTAAGAGCAATTTAAACATTTTTAAAGAAACTTTTAAAATAGAATAGCAGACGTTATTACGAACATCTAGATACCAAAATATTGCATTCTGAAGATTATTTAGTTTATTAAAATGTATTATTAAATCGGTTTATTTACAAATCTAAGCCTTTTAGCAGAAGTGTTTTGATCAGTAAAACCCTAAATTTTAAAAATGTATTAGCAAAAGGAATTCTAAATATAAATAATTTATTGGAATTAATTAATTGAGTTTCAAAATGTATAATTAAATTTTTTGAAACCGTGTGCTTTTTGACCGGGCAACCGACAGTTTAAGCAGTGAAAGACCTCCAATCCACCTAAATCATTTATTAAAAACTGTTTTGGAATTTGTAGATAACGAATTTTGTAACAGTTTTGTATACAATATGTCCACATAAGTGTTTTTCTGTTTTCATATTAAATTTAGAAGCTAGTTAGTTTACATCTTAAAACTTGTAACGCATGTAAATTTTGGAAGCTTATTAATTTTAAAAAATTAAGTAATTGTATAAAAAGTTTGAAACTGTAATGCAAGCGTATTACTTACAAAGGCAATAAAGGTTAAAAAAAAAAAGTGGAAACAATTAAAATTTAAACATGAACAATTAAAATTAATTAAGAGAATAACTGGGAAAGTTTGAAATAAGTAAACCAATAGATCAATAATAGTAAAAAAAAAAAAAAAAAAAACCCAAAAACATAAATGTAAAAATTAAAATGTAAACAAATAATCAAGATATAAATAAAGGCAGGGACCAGAGGGTCCAAAAACAAACCAAAATGGCCGAAGGGGAAAACCTCTCAAACAGCTCCGGCCAAACACAGGTACAGACACCTGGGGCTATGCAGGAGCTGGATGAGAGTATTCACCTCTTTTCTCTAGAAGACCATTTTATAGAAGCCCAACCTAACATCAAAGAAATTATGAAAAATGGCAAACTAAATAAAGAATCCCAGGGAGAAATAAACCAAACGATGGAAAATCTAAAATTGGAGATAAATCAAACCCTCATGGGGAAACAACAAAAAATAAGACAGTTACAAAGAGAAAAGAATGAAATAACAAGCAATTTAAAAGATTCAGAGAGACAGCTAGAGATAAATAGAGCTAAATTAGAGGCAGCCACAGAAGAAATAAAGCAAAAAGAAAAAATAATTGACAGAAATGGAAATAAAAATAAAAGATCTAGAAATGACCAACTTAAACAACCAAAACAGAAATAAAATACTAAAAGAAAAATTAGACAACTACTCAGAGGTAATCAAAATAAAGGAAGCAATGTTAGAGGATCAACTGACCTCATTGCTGAGACAAAAAGGGATAGAACTAGAAAGCATTCAAAAAGAAATGGAAATGGAAATGAAATATCTGCAAGAAAAACTAGAAAATCAAAACAAACATATGGATGAGTTGATTAAAGAAATGGAGGAAAAGTATAAAACTAGAGAATCACTCATCCATAGGGAAAAAGATCAGGAGATATAAAACTTAAACAAAGAACTGTAATACGTAATCAAATATAATGAAAGAATAGACCAAGACAATTAAAGAGAAATAGACAAATTAACATATAAATTAGAATTAATGTCTGAAGAGCAACGAAAAGACAGATTAACAATAGGCCATAGGGAGATGGAAATTCGCTACTTCAGACGTCACAATCTAAACCAAATCCCTATAGTTTAAAACAACCAAAGCTTGAACCAAAGCATAGAATCCCTAAATCAAAGTACTCAATCTAAGGACCAATCAAACCCAAATAATCAAAGCCCAAACCCCAAATCAAAGGAAGCTACAACTAATCAAACTACAGAAATAGGAAACAATGAAGAAAAAATAGAATGGATATACATATGAATAGAAAGTAACAACTCAAAACACCAACAATCGGATATAAGGGAAATGCTAAAGTTGGAGTTAGAAAGAACTAATCTAAAATAGGGTATAGATTACCAACTTGATCCAAAAACAACAGAAAAAGACAACCTAGAACTAAGATCAAAATAAGAGGAAATCATAAATAAGATAGAAGATCTAATAGCTAACCACACAATCTTAACCCAAAACAACAATAAACAAACACACAAAATCAAAACAAACCAAAAACCAAAATACAATTTAAAATCAAAGAAATTCCTAATAATATTCCAGACAAGGAAATCATAGATGCAATCAATAAAAACCAAACCACAAAATTTAACATAGCACATAAGACAACATCAGACATAAACAAAACACTAACAGTAGAAAGTGGCAATTTAGACACCCAGGTAAGCCCAAAAATGCGGGTTGTCAAAATAAGAGACAGAGCATACTTTATGCAACACTTTATATCAATTATGAGGTGCCAAAGATTAGGGCATACACAAAAACGTCGCGTAGCACCACTGCTAGTTTGTCAAAACTGCAGCAAATCCCATAGAGGACAAACGTGCTACGCAAGGCCCTCTTGCATAAATTGCCACATAAACAATAACAATAACTCAAATACACGTCGGCCTAAGCCTCTAAATCACAGACCCGGCTCACTAAGATGCCCCACCTACTGTGAATGGGTCGAGGCGCAACGTAACAAAGAAAAACATTTAGCTGGGCCGACACACAACAACACCAAAAACTAATTTCAGACAAGTAGGAAACAGCTCACAGAAATCTCTCTCTCTCTCAAAAAAAGGAGGCAAATAAGAGTAAAAAAAAAAAACTTATTTAAAAAAAAAAGTGATAATTATTATGATAATAATTGATAATGTCAAACCAAACCATTAAAATAATACAAACCAATCTAAGAAAAGCAAAAGCAGCCATACAAAATTTCGAAAAAGTAATTAAAGACAATGGCTTCAACATACCAATAGTAACAGAACCATATCATAACTTAAATATTTTGCCAAAAACCTGGACGAAAATAGCATCGACTAATGGAAAAGCCCTAATAATAAAACCATCAAATAACCTGAACACCTACTTCCAATCTAAAGGTGAACATCACGTTCACATATCAATAAACACAGGCCCAGATCAATTACATATAACAGCAACCTACATTTCACCAGCAATAAGCCATGACGAAATATACAAAACAATAGAAAAAGAAACGAAAGACATAAAAGGATCCACATTAATTGTAGCTCACGTACCAAAATTTACTTTATTTTGTAATAAACTAATTTTTCTGGACCAATGGGAATTTTTGCACTACGACACTGATTAAGCTACTGTAAAAGCACTTTCTCTACATCCGAAAATTTTCCGTTTTGAACTCCTTTGAAGTTTTTTTTTTGAAGCACTAGCACCACTTTGATTATGGGTTTCCTCGATGATCTTACGCTTATAAATTATGGTGCTTAAAGTTGAAACTGGTAAACCTAATTTTTTGGCTAGGTCAACTCTTTTTAAATGTTGGTTTTCATCTGCTTGTTTTAAAAAGGACATTTTTTCTTTCAGAGACAGAGATTTTCTACTACGCGAGCTCGCAGACATCGTGATTGCTAGTGAACGATAGATCCCAGAATTTTATTAAGCTGTTAGGAGCAGGGTTGCAGGATTGCCATAAAGTCCCCAGGCTACTTACTGAAATTTAAGGGCGCCTGCCTTGGCAACACTGGTAGGAGAGGAAAAGCTCTTGTCAACTGCTATCTCTAGGTATTGCGCCGCAATCAGAGTGCCCTTATCTGTGAATTTGGGATATTCGCATTCTTCCGGGGTATGTCTTTTGTTCATTTAGGCAGGTGCGTGACCACCGTACGTGGTCACAGCAGGTATGGGTCAAGGTCAAATGCGATTTCTAAACTGGACAATCGCTTGCGTAGAATCACGTTAAAATGTGCGTTTTTCCTTCATGACTTGGGGAGAAAAAAAACGTATAAATGAAATTTGCAATTTCAGGAAAACGTATAAACGAAATTATTTAACATTAATTTGTATGAGATTTCGCCGGGGCCGTTCAAAAAAAACGTATAAATGATAAAAACGTATAAATGAGAAACGTATAAACGGTGCTCCACTGTATATATTTATATTGAATCATTCACTGGTATTTGTTTGCTGCAATGTAGTGTTAGTAAAGTAAAAAAGTTCATGTTTTGTGTCAAGAGCCTTTTTTTCTTTTTTGACTTTATGCAAGTTTGGGTTAAAAATAAAAATCCAACTTAACCGCAACTGCAGCAATGTTTCGAATAGATGTGCAACAGTGTGTATACCATATTTATTTATCATTATGCAATGAATCGTAGAGATTTTGCATTTCTGTTGATTAGGGATGCACCAAATATTTGGTTGGTATTCGGTATCCGTGTATTCGAATGGCGAATCTAATATTCAGTCTAGTCGAATACTTTAATATTCAGCAACCAAATAGTAAACAGATTTAAGTATTCGGCAATTGGTGAACAAACACATATTCTTATACCATGAATGAAAGTTATAGTATAGTACCATAGTACAAAATGTATTCAAATCATTACTTACTAATATTACATTCGAAGTATTTTTGATGAAGAGACTAAGATGACGTGACGTGGCTTATGTTGAAGTGTGACATTTTGTGCAAAGGTGGGGGAGGGGGTTCAAATATATGGGGGAAAAGCGCAACATAATTTATGAACGGTCCCTATGAAGGTAAATTCAAGAATCTTTATTTATAACACAACATATTACCATGTTTATCAGGTTATCAAATCATATAGTATCAGGAAAAAAATTAATTATCAATATATGAATTTATGCAGAATTGTAGATAAACGTAGACCACATTAGCCATAGGTTACATTCATTTGCTTCTGCTTTTGGAATGATTTATTATTATTATTATTTTAAACTAATAATTTTTAATGTACAGTAATTTAGAGTGTTAACTGGAAAAGCATTTGTATTTTAGGAAAGACAAAAATTTTATTCTTTTTATTGACATCTATAACAGCAATACAAATATTACAATTAAAAATTTTTTAACTTCATCATTGGTATTTGGATGAATATTCAGTGAGAATTGGTTAAAACTTTCGAAACTTGGCAAATTAACTGGCAAAAAATTTGAAATCCCTAGCGTAGGCCTTGTATAGAAACGGGTTTACCCCGTGTAAACTCTTTAGAATTTTTTCTCAGAATTTGAGTTTATAGGAAAAGGAGGACAGCCAAGAATCGAAAAAGAGCGAGTGAAAGGTCGAGGTAACGTAGAAAATGAGGATAGATTATATTTAGAAGGAAATGGGGCGGAAGGAAGTCGAGAATTAATCGGAGAAGAAGGTTTTAAGACTACAGAATTAGAAGCGATAGGAAAAGGAAAACAGTCAGGAATTGAAAAGGAGTGAGTGAAAGGTTGAGGTAAAGAAAAGGATGACAGATTAGATTTAAAAAGAAATGGGGCAGGAGGAAGTTGAGTATCAGTTGCAGTAGGATTAGAAACATCGGAATAAAGAGTGTCGCCGTTATAAGTAGAAGATTCTGGTTGAGAGGAAGAAAATGTTAAATCAGAATGCGTTAAGAGGAATAGGAGCAAGAGATAATTCAGAATTAGTTGAAGAGAGGTTTAGAAATATTTGAAGCAGAGTTTAGGTTTAGAAATATTTGAAGCAGATGGTAATAGGGGAAAGTCAGTATCAGCATAAATAAAAGTAACATCACAGACCTTGATGTTTTTCTTTACTAATTTGATTTAGTAAAGATGACGAAAAGAAATCAGTGAGTCTTTTGTTACCTGCAAAATTTGGGTGAAGACCATCCCTACCAAGGAAGTTCCTCCATGATGGTAGATGTGACCTGCAAAATACAAATGCCCGTTCTAAGCAGGCCTGTTCAAGCCAAGCATGGACAGAATTAATTTTACAATTTAATTTTGACAATTTTAAAAATGAAATATGTTTATCCTGACTTGTACAAGGTTGAAATAAATTGAGAAACCTAGGTATTACAGCAGAAATTATAAGTTTTCCTTCGGGATAGCAGCGCAACAATGATTAGTACCAACATGTAATAATATCCAATCATAATGATTGCCAATTGAAGGAATTTTGAGCGTTAATCCTTCCACAGTTATTCCACGGAAACAACGTACGTCTACAACATGATCGGACAAATTCTTGGCTAAGCCATCTTCAATATACTTAATCAGAGAATCGCCAATCACTAGTATTCTCATTGTTTCCAAAATGGACTAATTAATAGTAAAACAACAGCTTTGTAAATCAGAAACAACTATTTATAAGATATACAATACACCTATCTTCAAAACTTATAATACTCTCTAGAGAAAGGGGAAAACATAATTATTCTGAAATACTTTTCAATATTATTTGTAGAAATATTTACAATTTACATGATAAATACGAGGAAAGGCAAATTACATTCCACTGCAGGCAAAAGAAGAGTTGGCTTCAAACACCATCTCCAAAACATGAAATATTTTGTCAAATACATGCTTTACATGCCTTCCATCAAAGCATGATATTATTATACATGAGTGAGATTACAGATGCAAAAAACAAATGCTCGCTATTTGTAGAAATATGTACATGATAAATATGAGGAAAGGTAAATAACATGTCACTGAAAGCAAAAGAGAGTTGGCTTAAAATATGATCTTGTTACACCCATCAGCTGATATTACAAGGTACAAACAGAACATCAGATTCAATTGAAGGGGAAAATTCACTTACGGCAGTAGCCTGCTTTAGAAGGCCAAAAAGAAGCGTTTTTTTGAAGAATTTTTTCAGGACAGAAAAAAAAAGCAAGTCTAACGAAGATTTCAGATCATTTTATTACATAGTTGAGCAAGTAAAAAAAAAAAATTAAGACAAAAATATTCAAATGCAGCCGATTTTTATACACATTTGTGCAACACCTTGCAATTGCGGTCTCCGATCGGCGGGAAAGATAGAGCTTGTAATTTTCGTCTGAAACAAAAAAACAAAAATGTTTTTAATTTTCATATATTTATCTTCTATTTAACCGAAAAAAAACCCGAAAATTTGAAAAAATAAAATTTTTTTCTCAGGTTTGAAAAAAAAAAAAGTGTCTTTTTTACAACAAAAAAATCATTTCAACTTGCTAAAAAAGTTGTTCAGAATTTTTTTTAGTTCAAATAGAAGAGAATACAAAACTGAAGCTGACGTTTCGTTTCGTTTTGTTTGGTAATCTAGTTTTCTGCCAGTTTAAAAAAAAACATAAAAACAAAAACTCGAGAAAACGCGCTTGAAAGTTTACGATCGGGAAAATGTTAATTTTCTATTACTTACAGTGATGAGACGCTAATCAGCTATTCCTGCGCCGTATACCAAATCTTCATCTTCCTCAAAAAACTCATTTTGATGCAGTTGCTCGAGTCTACGGGCCGTGCGAGCTTCCTTGCTGGAATAAGACGTACGCTGGTTTTCCCGCTCGAACATCTTACATATCTGGCCGATTTTTAAATCGAGCAGCTGCATGGTACTTAAAACTGCGGAATATCCTTCATTGAACATTCCTGCAGCCATGTACGCAGCAATTTCAACGATTTTTTCCCCAGAATTCAGATGTTTCGGGCTCATGCGCCACACAGTGGAGTTGAAAGATTTGTTTGAATTCTGAGTGTGCCCGCCTAAGCATCGCGTCAAAAGTTCCTCGTTTGAAAGCTCTTCGTAGATAGGACGAATATGTTTCTCCACATTTTCGTCAATCAATCGAGCAGGATGCTTGAAAGACACATGAGAATTCGTGGCTTCAGCTTTGCGCCATTCACACCAGCTCTCGGCGCCTGCCGGACAATGCCCGTGGCGAGGAGATTTATCAGTCGAACAATAATGATCCAGCGTTGCCATTACAGCTTTTTTCATATCCTCGACAGAATTAATATTTCTTCTGATTGCTAACCCATAATAGATATCATAACTTTTTAATGATGTTCTCCGTCATCCGATTTTTACCTCCGAGCTTCTGTTCCTTCCTTTTATTTAGGAGTCGAGTACCCATACGCTTTTGTACATGCCCCACGCACTCATTTTTAGTAACAGGGCAATCGTCACCATATGGATTTATTTTAAGAATACCAGAAAAAGTTTTCGAATCGCCGTCCCCGATATAATTTGTATACTTTACTCCAAATTTTTCAACTGATCTTAAAAACATTTCCACGATCGAATCCACCTCCATCTTCCCTGCTGAACCGTCGTGATTTGAGGAGCATGATACTTTATGATTTTCATATCATTCCTCAACTTCGTCATCGTCTAATGTATTTTTATGTAGAGTACATGAATGACAGTACGCACTTTTAACGATAAGGTCAACTACTTTGCCAGAGTAATATGCAATCAGAGTTTTTACACCGAACAATGAAGTGAAGCCACGTTTTTTCCACGATCCATCGCCGGAAATTTTCAAACAATTTGCAGTTCGCCCATTTTCGACATTTTTTCCTTGCTCTTCTTTGACAGCTTTTTCACAAACACTTTCAAACATGGATTTCGACGCTGAGTAGAAATGCTGCACGATTTTGTCATATGTTGATTTCGCCAAACCATGACATATATCCATAAGTCCGCAAAACACGTTGATACCTTCTCGTCAAATACCGAGAAGCCTCATCACAAAAAAATTCGTCTGTTGATTTCATAACCGGTGTTTATTAGCAGTCCTGAATTTATTTCTCGTTGACCGCACATACATAATAACACAATTTTGAAGCCTAAGCCTCGATGTCCGCTCTCTGCAAATGTGATGTTTTGCTTACAGGATCTGCATACTACTAAGGTAGAAATTTCAAAAAACCCTGTCAGAAATTCAATTATTCTGTAACAGTGCTCTGGGTTAACAATTATATTTTCAGTGCTTGCACTGGCTAATTTTGTAGCACTACTGCTTGTGTTGCACTCTGCATCATCTGGTTCCTTTCTAAACCGATTCCCTTGGAATCGGCGTCTTCGAAGAACGATCCCTGCCCGATTTACCACGTTTGGGATAAGACGACATTGTATCAAAGAATATAGAACAAAAACTAACCGGTGTCGCTAGAAAAAGCTCCGTAGAACGCACACAGAGAGGGTACTTCTACGAATGCAAAATATTATTTCAAACGACCTTTGAACCTTTTTACAGACATAGTTCGGAGCTGTTCGACCAAGGGGACGGCGCGCGCTCCAGCTGCCCGAGTGCTCGTACACCTGCTCGACATCTGGCCACGTTTAGGGCTATATTTTTAAAACTATTGAGAATCAGCCTCCATAACTTTACATGCATATTCTTAGATATATTAGGAATCGATTTAAGCAATAAAAAAAATTTCGTTTTTTTGAGCCTTCTAAAGCAGGCTCCGGCCTTAATAGATACCATCTCGAAAACATGAAATATTTTGTCAAATACATGCTTTACATGCCTTCCATCTAAGCATAAGATTATTATACGTGAGTGACTTTACATAGGCAAAAAAAACGAATAAAATTATTTGATTTTTTAAAACTGGGAGAAATAATGACATAAATCCGAGGAAAGGTAAAAGACGTTTGGAAAAGAGAGTTGGCTTAAAACGTCATCAATTACACACAATTGACACAGTAGCTGGCACTGAAAAGCTCTACTTTAAGACAATTGTTCCCCCCTACAGCATAAGAGTGGTTGTGTTACAAAGTGGTAGGTAGTTTAATAAACCTGCGGTAAGGGTCTTTCTTTCTCGTTTGATGGGTTTTATAGTTTAACCTTTTTTAATTTACTTTTTGCTTTTACAGAGAAAGACCTTTTTTGTGTTGGGATATTGGCATTTGCTGGGGATGTGTTTGTAGGCTGTTGAGAAGCTATGCTATATACAGCCTCTCTTTTAACGTCCAACAAATATTGGGCTGCATTAAGATGTTCAGTAACTTTTTTCTGAATATTGGCATCTATATTTTTCATGCTGCACAATTTTGCCTGTGTGCCAGTACACTTTAACATCAAAGATTGAATATTTATTATTGAATTTGCTTTAGGAGATGGTACAGCATGATTTGATGGAACAGGATTGACAGGCCCCAGGAACACTTGTTCTCCTTTGTCATGTATTGCTAAAGTATGTATATGTTTTGCAAACATGATTTTGAATAGCATAGTCAAAACATGTGCATTTATATGCTGACAAACAAATTTGACAGCTGCGACATATGAGACACATTTGTTGCTGCACGCATGGTTTTCCACCACCAAATATTTTTTTTCTCCTCATATTACTTTCCACATTCTTTCTTTTTCTTTAGTGCAGTTGACTGCAAG
Organism: Octonoba sinensis; assembly: GCA_038502835.1. Lineage (NCBI taxonomy): Eukaryota > Metazoa > Arthropoda > Arachnida > Araneae > Uloboridae > Octonoba > Octonoba sinensis. Next base: position 80,150,964 of record CM076605.1, on the reverse strand, counting down.
TTTTTTGCCTTCTTGATGACGTTGAAAGCTTGCAGTCATTTTTTTTGTAATTTTCCCTTTTTGCATTTTTAAACAGTACTCATACTTTTTATCTTTCGCAATATTCATGAGTTGTTCAATGCATTTGTCAACTCTCTTTGTTTTTTTCCCTTCCAAATATACATGTTTTAAAATTCGGTGAAATGCTTCAATATGCCTGTTAGTATTTAATTTTGCCTCTTTTCTGAAGCAATAAGCCCACAACTGCGTGCGATTTGCATAGTTCCTTTGAAAATATGTATGAAATGTTTGCAAATCACTGTCTTCTTTTAAATTTGCCAGAAAACTATTCAGCATTTTGTGAACTTCTCTTTATCCAATTCATATAGCAGAGCCTTCCGTGTTTTATACACATTTGCTCGTTTTTCGCCTTTAACAGAATTTATATGGTCCGTCCACGCTCGGTCCACATGCCAGGCACATAAAAGTTGAGAGTGTACCTGTCCAAATACACTCTCCCATGCATTATAAAACATGGGAGCATCACCGCTCATAAAAACCGATGGATTAATTGCTCCCACTTTTGCCTTTATTAATTCGAAAAAAAAATTCATCTAGAGCATATTCACTCTGGAACAAATGCAAAATGCAATTGGTATGCCTTCCTCATATTTGTCTATGGCCATGAGGGTAACCAGCTGAAAATCATATGCTGATATGCCAAAGGTGGAATCAATGCAGATTCGGTCTGACCCTAAGGCCATAAGAGTTTCTTTTTGAAAACTTGTCATGATTGACAAGAAAAAATCTTCTCGATTTACAATGCTATGACTTTCCCCCTGTTGTTCATAAAACAGGACAGGATTGTCAGTAGCACTGCTCATCTTAAAAACCCAAGCGTGCACACTTTCTGCATCATTTTTTAAAACTGACGCATTGGATTTACGCTTAGACCACCGAAGAGATGGATAGTGGGCGCATCTTCGCCGGCAAATCGGAGCTATCTTTCTTGGCTATGAAGATCGTTTTCGAGTCCACCAAGAATTGGGGAGCCCAACCTAAAATTAACCAGCAGGTAAAAAGCTTTGCCCATACTCGCACTGGTAATTTTTCAAGGGCTGCTGCGGTAACTCCGTCTGGTTCAGATGCCGTGTTGCACCGTGCCTTCTGCTCCCGAATCTCCTCAGGTGATACAAACTCTACAACTTCATCGTCATCAACTGGCAGCTCGAAAGGCACACTGTCAAAATTGGTTTGAGTGAACATCATCTTCCAAAAGGAGAAGACTTCTTTTTCATCAAGATTTGTCAAGGTCGTTGCTCCACTAAAAATCTGATCGTTCGCGCTCTGTCTGTTCCTTAGCTAAAGGAAGAGAATCGTTGTTCTCATTTTGACCCAGAATGACACAGCCATGGAAATTGTCTACATCGAACTCAACACTCTGAAGGTATGGCCATCTCGTTTATCACTACGCTAAAGTATAATTTATAGCTAGTGCTCTGTTTATCTTGAATTTTACTGCATGAAAACATTCTTGAGTGAATCTAGGATCTCCATCAATGCGTTCATACCACCTTGCAAGTGTCCTTTGATAAGGTAAGGCTAAATTGAATGTTTTGCGTACAAACTTCATACGCACTCGGCGAATAAAAGTAGCGTCAAAGGAAAAGCTCGGAGCTCAGGTGAATAGGCTTCAGGTTTCGTTTGGTGTAATGCATCAGCAAGCTGTCGGGTCAGAAACTCTTTGTTAATACTTCATACAGTTTCTAATGTATGAACTGCATCTTCATCTACAAGGTTCTTATTCTGCAATTCAGAGAAAAGCGCATTTAAGGTTGTAATTCTTTTCTTATAACGCCTAGTTTTCTGATGCAGCACTTTAATCTTCTTATTCTTATGTTCAATAATTTCTGACAAATGCTCTATTTTTCTTTAACACTCGGCCTTAGTGGGTGATTCAGGATTGATAACGTTGCCTTCACTTAAAACAACTGCAAGAGCATTAGATGTTGAAGTTTCAGCTGCACTCTCAGCAACACTTCTTTCTTTTAAGTAAGCTGAAGGTGGTTTTCTAGGCTTATGTTTCTAGGAAAAAAAAATCAGGAAAGGAAATCGCTTAAAACCATATACCCCCCTCCCAAACTATGTGTTTATGATATTCAAAAGAAATGCATTAAGCACTTTATCTTGCAAAATCAGATACTATAATTACCAACTTTGATGTATGGAACATGACTGAACCAGTGGCGTAACTAGACCTAAATTTCAGGAGGGGGAGGGCGGTCTTTGGGGCTCAGTGCCATTTACAGCAGCTAATTTCAGTTTTACCAAACTCTCCTGTACCTACATGACTATTTGGATGGGTAGGGTTGGTTCCCCGCAGTTACGCCACTGGAATAAATAGTGAATTAAGTGTTAATCGAACAGAACGTATTGAATAAAACTTATTACTGTAAAAAGTAGATGTAAACAGTGAAGTATAGCAATTACTGTTAGCGGAGTCTCTTAAAAATCAATTGCAAGTTTAATATTTACACATACGCCAAATTTATTTAAACCAACCATTTTAAAATTAAGTTTTATTTACATTAATAGCATGCAAAATCAAATAAACATAGTTTTTTTTATAGTTTAACTAAATGATTAGCTGTGATCAAGCTCATTTAATCCTGACAGTGGGTTTGTAACATAACCTTTTCAAAAATTAAAATAAAAGTTGAAGTTGATAATTAATCCTATGCACCCTACTGCTTCTAAATAACAACAAAAGAAATGAGTATATCACTGAAAATTTAAGCAGAAAAAAACTTTTTTAAATGAGGAGGAAAGGGAGAAAAATTTGAAGTGGCTGCATTTTGATCTGAGGCACACTGGAGAGGGTCATGATGATGAGGGTCATGAGGGTCAGAGATGAATCATATCTTCTGTGAAATGTTGACTGCTTAATTTACTAGATGGAGAAGGCTTTCAGTTGTCTCTCCTAACAGCGTTAATCCACAGCTGTTTACGCTCTTCATCTTTGGGAAAACTTAAAAACAAAATAAATCAGTTTGAATCATGAACAGTGAAGCACCATTTAAAACAACTACCAATAACCAAGGTCATATGATAATTTTCTCAACAATGATAATAAAAAAAACTTATGAATTTAATCTAGCATTTCAGATTTTATGTAAAATAATAATCAGAATAGTTTTTTTGATCTTAAATTTTTTAATAGTTGTATAACTACTGTATTAAAGCCATCTTGAAAAATTGAATCACAGCCAAAAGCGCAAATAGAAACAAAACTAATATCAAATAAATAAACGAAAGGAAAGTTTTGATTTTACCACACCACCAATGCAAGAGTGCGCAAAACTTAAAAGTTTTGATTTTTGACAGATTAGTTTCAGCTACGATTCCACTTATAGTTTCCAACTCAATTAAGTTTCGTAATTATCACATTAAATTAGGCATAATTCTTAAACCACCATTAGGTTACAACATTTCAAAATGTCATTTAATCTCAGAAAAATGAATTAAAAAGGGAAATTGTTTTTTTTTTTTTGGATTATGAAAGAACATTTTTATAAGTAGCTTTGTTTTTTTAGGATTATGAAAGAACATTTTTATAAGTAGCTATATATTAATAATTGATTATTTGCTACTTGACTGAGGATCAAATTGTGTTACAACGAAACCGTAACTGTGCTGAATATGAGCCACATATTTATTTTTTTAAATAAAATAAGCAAGAAGAAGTACTTCCATCGTGACTACTGAAAAAAAAAGTTCCTTAATTGAAATGTTGATAAAGAAAGGATTTAAGTTTTTGCAAGCCGAAAACTTAAAATGCTCTTTTCTCTCACTTTGTCTTTTGCAATGTCCTATGTCACTTTGTTCTTTTTCATCTCGATTAAAATGCAAAGGCTTTTTTTTAAATTTGGATCTATAATGTGAATTTTTTCCCTCATGTTCCTGAAACTATACATAACAAATTTATGCTCTACTTTTATGATAACTTAAGTGCTTTTTTTTAAAAACTTTTTGTAGGTTTTTTGAATTTTCGTTGTTTTTCCTGCGTTACTTTAGTTCTTTTTTTCTTTTCAAAAAGTATTTGACCTATAAAAAAATTCAAAGCATAAAAGTTTCTCTTTATAAGTATCAGTAGTAAAGCTTTATCAGTAATAAATTTTTTGAGACTTTAATGCCAATTTTTATAAAAAGAACATAGTTTTAAAAATTAAAATTTTCAAGTAAGAAATCCAGTTTTTTTTAATATTAAATTGCTTATGCAGTGATATAATATGACATGGGACAAAAATTGTAAATAAAAACACCATAAAGAAAAAAAATGGTCTCATGGTACCCGCTTCCTTTTTTGTACTTTATGATAAATGCACAGTAGTATACAGAGGTCCTCGTGCGGCGCCCCGCCCCCTCCACACGTGATCACAGGATTGAGTTGTTTTGTTGCTGCGACAAGTTGAGTAATTCGTGTCCTGTTTTCTGAAAAGGAACTGAAGTGAAGTGAACATGAAGTGAAGATAAGATTAACTTGGGGGCATGATTAGCACGTGTAGGAACAGTTGAGTTGTTTTACTGCTGAGTCAAATTGAATACTTCATGTTCCGCTTTCTGAAAAATGATTTGAATTGAAGTGAGAATGAACGATGACTATCAAAAGGAACTGAAGTAAAAAGAAAATTCGTTAAACTTTAGCACGTGTAGGGAGAGTTGAGTTGTGTAATAGTTGCTGAAACCCTAAAAAATTGAACAATTTTGATATATTTAAAAATGATTTAAAGTGAAGTAAATATCAATGATGGATTTTAAAAGGGACTGAAATGAACTGAATCTGATTAAATGCAAATCACATGTATTGCTACGTTTTTCGGGAGCGTTTCAATATAACTCGATTCCACTACCACGCATGCGCACATAACCTCTCTAAATTTGCAACCCTGGGTTTGGCGATTGGCGCCAGACCAGATCCTTTCAAAGAGAATTGGTGGTAAAAACAATTGTTTTTGCTTGCGATCGTGAATTTAAATTTTCAATTTGATTTTAGTGTGAAATAAGTTTCCACATAATGGATCAATTTCGATGCTCGTATTGCGAAAAGAATTACAATTTGCTGAAGCACATAAGAGTTGTGCATAAAGTTAACTTGTATACTAAATGTAAACGGAGAATAAAGTGTTCTAAGTGCTCCGAGCATTTAAAAGATATAAAGTGTTTTAGAAATCATATAGAAGTATTTCATTCAATTGCACTGGAGAAGGGGGAAATTTCATTTTCAACTATAGAAGGTATAAAAGTTTAAATGAACAATAATAAATTATATGTCGTATGGGGTATCCTGGTTAAAACACAAGATCTGAATATCTCCAGAAGTTTAATATATAATATTACTAAATTTTGCATGGAACAAGCTTACACAACATGTGATCTATCATTTATTCATTTAACCAATAATTAATGTACACTTTAATTTAACTCTTAAAGTGACCAACAATTACCTCAGCTTATTGGTCACACCTTGTTTTTATCGTAATAAATGTCAGAAGTAAATTAGTGTTATATTATCCTTATTTAGTGTATGCTAACAATAAAATTGTTGAATTAATTATTTTTCCCTTTCGCAATAATTACAAAAAATAATAATAATATTGAAGAAAAGGACACTATAATGCCATATCCGTACATTTTTTTTTTTTGTTTGTTTAAACTAAAAGTGCTTCAACTGTGCAATTCTTGACAGAATTTCTTATAAACATCCCTCCTTTTAAAATTACTGGCCCATAAAATATATTAACAATTTCTAAGGTAGCTTGCTTTGGCCATTAGAAATTACCTGTTTATTTATTTATTTTTTTTTTTTTTCAAGAAATTTCATTTCAACATTCTTCTCATCTATTTTTTTAATTTTCCCAATGTAAAAGGAGTTTTTCTAATAATATGCAACAAAAAGACATCTCTGACTACGTTTCTTGCATTTTCTACTGTTGAACTCTCTTGTAATGGAGCAGTTGCATGATTTCTAAATCTTTGTGAAATTGAAAGAACTTAAAAAAATGTCGAACGGTACCATTCTGAACCCGGAGAACGAAGTGGAAGTATTTTAAAATGAATTTTAAAAGTGCTGTGACGTCACATCCAGCGCAAACGCGGTAGAAAGGATGTGACGTCAATCGACACGAGGGGAAAGTGGGAAGTTCTACGCGCGGGCAAATTTTGCTGGAATGCATGTAAACCGCTTTAAAATATCCTTAAAAATGATTTAAAGTATCAGAATCCAAGAAATATGCATACAGATGCTGCATAGAACCATGTTGTTCAAATTCGAGTAATAAGAGGCATGAAAAAAAAAAAAAAAAACACTTTTGGGTTCTTTAAAAGCCACGAGCCGAGTAGGTATTCCTTAATCCTCAATCACTGTATCTTGGTGTAATTTGATTTTTTTGATTCGAGGTACTAACAAAAATAAATAAAATATAAAAAATACGTATTTTAGGTATTCCTTAATCCTCAATCACTTATAATCTTGGTTTAATTTGATTTTTTGGATTCGAGATACTCACAAAAATGAATAAATAAAATTAAAATAAAACACGTATTTTATGTTTGATTTCTTTCTTTGCTTTTTTTTTTCAGGATATCATTTTATTCATCATCTATCACTTTTCAACTTTTTTATTTTTTGGATTCGAGAAGACAGCCACAACAAAAATAAATAAATAGGTGCAAATAAGAATAAATATAAGCGAAATAAAATAAAATACTCGCATTTCACGGTTTTAAAATTTTAAGGAAAATTACAAACACAGAGGTCGAGCGATATGTTGTCTACAGTCTGCGCTATGATATACAGGGTTAAAATTAACTTTATTTTTGTGAGGATAGAGTCATAATTTCAGGGGGGGGGGGCTTAAGTTGCTACTCTTTTAAAGATGGAATTCAGAGTTCTTTAATTTGCGCCCTTAGTTTTGAAGCAAAGAAGTTTTTTTAACAGTTTACGAAATAATAGTAACTTAAAATGCAAAATAATGCCTCTTTTTCTAAAATTATAAAACTCTTAATTAGTGTACTTATTCCATCAACATGAATGTTAGATATACTTATAATAGGAAATATCTTGAACTGTGCCTCTAATAAAATTTCAGCTCTAAGTAAATCCTTTTTCTAAACTTTAGTAGTTTATTTACTTCTGTAAGGGCTCGGTAGTATTAAAGTTTGTCGAGAATTTTTAGCAGGTGTGTACTTGAATATAGTAAAGTCTGATTTTGTGTCACAGCAGACGAAACGGTAAATCAAAGGGCCATAGTACTAAGGATCACCTTTAATGTTACGAAAAATAGCCTAAAATTGTGCTTAGCACTTCAAGTTCCAAAATTTTCCGATGGAGAGTTTCCATCTTACCATCACAGATTGTTTTAAATAACGTCTTTTTGGGCTTCAGTTTGAACATAATTGCGGTGGAGAGTTACGAACCTCTATTAATAATTCAAATTTTGCTGTTATTTTTCTTCGAAATGCACTAAATCGAATGAAAAACCGTTCGAATAAAAACAAAGTGAAGCATGGAAATGAGGTTTTAGGTCCGAGATCTTTCAAATGGATTCTTCATTCGCCCCCGCACCTTACTAGCACAAAATAAAGAAGAGAAAAAAATGAGGCGGGGGGGGGGGGGGGGGTTGAAAGAACAGGCAGACACACATATCCTCATTTCATAACAATACTTTCAGTATTTTCAATATTTATTCAATTATTTAATTAACTGTTGATACATTAGTCTTCATGGTTTTTTAAAAATAACTTTTATGGGAGAGTCGGCTGAAAAAGAAAACATTGTAGGTAAGGGATAGGGGAAGAATTAAGTAAAAGTAAAGTGGTTTGGTGTTTACAAACAATATAGCACACACAATTTTTGGAGAAATTAAGACAGAGCTTTTGGGGAAATATGAATAGTACTGAATTTATCTTTTGTTTAATAAATTATTGACGTTGAATTAATAAAACTTAGATACTGAATGAAAATTTATTTTCTATACATAAAGAAGAGCGCTGCAAAGGGGAGCATTTAGGAGTTGATTCCATTTATCCTTGCTTAGAGAACATTCCTAAATGATGTCACGCTTCAAGGGGGGAGGCAGAAATTTTGACAAACTGTGACAAGGAAAGGGGAGGGTGTAACAAGAAGTCTGTCATCATGCTTATGCATCATAGCTTGTCATGTGACAAAGGGGAGGGGTATGTTGAAGTGGGACATTTTGTGACAAAGGGGGGAGGGGTTCAAATATATGGAAAAAAACGTGACATCCTTTATGGACGGTCCCTTATTCGCTTTTCAACCGTTTCAAAAAAATTGGCAGAATGATGGAAAACAATAACATTGATCCAAGTAGACAAAACTAAATTTTAGTTAAAATATTAATTAAAAATCTTATGATTTAAAAAATCTGTATATGATTTTAAAAATCTGTATCTAAGTATTTGCTGATTTTTTTCTTCCTTCCTTTCTTTTATTTATTTATTTATATTTTTTAACACATTTGGGATTATTGCACTTGTGGTTAAAATGGTTTTTCTTCTTTTGGCTTGATTCTTTTTATTACAGTGCTAGTAAAAAAAATCGACAGTTTTAAAAAATCGGCAGAATAATGGAAAATTAATATAATAAGCATTGTATATTGATCCAAGTGGACAAAGCTAAATTATAGTTAAAATATTCATTAAACAGATTTTTAACATCAAAAGGCTTTTAAGTATTTTCTGCGTTTTTCTTCCTTCCTTCCCCTTTATTAACACATTTAGGATTATAGTGCTTGTGGTTGAAATGTTTACCTTTTTTTTTTTTTGTCTTGATTCCCTTTATTAGTGCCAGTAAAAAATCGGGATGTTATCGCAAAAATAAAAAACTAGGGAGAAAATCCAACTTTGATAAATTGTCAGTTGCCCCGTAAAAAATCTGATGAACTCTATCGTGAAAATTACTATAATCTAAATTATTCAGTTTTAAAAGGAATCAACTTATGTAATGCATAGTTAAAAATAAGTAAAAATATAATAATTCTCAAGCCTAGAAAGGTTGGAAGAAGTGAGAGTGAAACACCATAGCTACAAATTTACATGCGAATGCGGTAGAAACCAGACATAGACGGGTAGAAATCAGCAAGTTTTCCCTTGCGGAGGGAAGCGTGTCGATTGACGTCAAACCAATGAGGGAGCGTTTTTTGATCACGTGTCATTGTTTACGTTTTTCTCTGCTTTAAAATCGAATTTTAAGACTGTTTAAAAATTTTTAACATTTTTTAAAGTTTGTATTCGCGTTCTGTGGAATAATATCTTTCAGAAAAATATAAATTCAAGCCATTTTAGAAACCCATGCAACTTCTCCATTGTTCAATTCCAAACATATTGACATTGATATTATTCTCAACCTCATATTTCTAGCTCCTCGTGTGATGCTTCAAAACACAGCCTTTTTTTTTTTTTTATGGTGTAAAGTAACTGTTTTTATATGCTCAAGCAATTTTTCAAAAAATGAATTATCTTTGAAAAATAAGTAGATCAATTGTATGTTAATAACTACTATAGACCTAACAACTAAGTTCTAGTAATGTTTATGCTAAAATGAATATGGAAAACTTCTGAATTTTTGAAGAATATCAGTGACAGCCGAAAATGATCGTAAACAAACTTAGCGTTGCGTTAATTAATGTTTTAGAATAACCCTAGTTCAGATCCATTTCCAGCATCTAAGCTCCTGTGCAATAAAGTTTGGATGGTAACAGATTTTTGGTGGGATAGCACGTGGTCGATCATGTGTATAATAAAACAAAAAAAAGAGTACCTGGAATTAGGCTTCTTACATGGGATTTATTTTAAAGCCTAAAAGGGGATCTGGCGATAGGGGTGAGGTGAGGCTGCTATCCTATGTACCTGGTGCCTTTTTTTTTGTTTAACATTCCTGGCGTCCATGCTCCGGATCGTGGCGTGTTCCCAAAAAAATGGCAGACTCTCCTGGTCAAGACCTTACTGGTCACATCAGATCAATTCGGGGAGCATCAACTGACTGCCTCGGAGGCAGGAGTCGATTTCTTGATGAATTAGACGACATCGCTACCTGAAGAAATATCAGGATGAACTACTGTATAGCTGGATATGGACTCTGGCTATATTTATTTATCACGGATCCAGGGTGTACCGATCGTCCGGTAGCGGCAAAACCTTGGTGGGGGAACAGCGGCTCACCCTAGATTTCCTCAAACGCTTTTCCCACGTTTTTCCACCGAAGTCCACGCCAGCCAATCAGCGGCTGCGCCTGAGTTGCCATATCATACAATTGGAAAGTTCGAGTTACTGTTGCTCTTCTTCACTGTGAGTCACGTGACCTACTGCAGGAGTGCGAGGGAGCATGGAACATTGAGCAGTGCCAAAACTATGTTGGGCTTCACGACAGTCTATGACTGAGTTTAAGATAGCAAATTTTCTTTCTTTATTCCGCAACGTGATTCCACATTTTCGGTTCCTTCTAGTCAATGTGAAACCACTCACTGATAACTCGCACAAACCAAGCTGTTGTCAGAGCATCTTTTTGAAGCTGTTTTAACCTTACGATGTCTTGTCCGACATTAGCTGAGCAGCCAGAGCAACACTCATAGTTTTAAAATGCGTTGGGAAAATATGGCATCGCTTAAAATGATACAATGACTTCAAGCCTTATTCGTCTTTTACTTCTTCCAACCATAACTGCTTAATGTATAAAGAGGATACATAACGGGTGGGCAAGTCATTTTGTTCACATATATCCTCTGGAAGCGCAACATAATTTATGAACGGTCCCTATGAAGGTAAATGCAAGAATCTTTATTTATAACACAACATATTACCATGTTTATCAGGTTATCAAATCATATACTACGTATCAGGAAAAAAATTAATTATCAATATATGAATTTATGCAGAATGGCAGATAAATGTAGACCAAATTAGCCTTTTTCTATATTCATTGGCTTTTGCTTTTCGAATGATTTATTATTATTATTATTTTAAACTAATAATTTTTAATGTACAGTAATTTAGAATGTTAACTGGAAAAGCATTTGTATTTTAGGAAAGACAAAAATTTTATTATTTTAAATTGACATCTATAATAGCAATACAAATATTACAATTAAAAAAATTTTAACTTCATCATTGATATTTGGATGAATATTCGCTGAGAATTGCTTTAAACTTTCGAAACTTGGCAAATTCACTGGCAAAAAATTTGAAATCCCTAGCGTAGGCCTTGTACAGAAACGGATTTACCCCGTGTAAACTCTTTAGAATTTTTTCTCAGAATTTGAGTTAATAGGAAAAGGGCAACAGCCAAGAATCGAAAAAGAGCGAGTGAAAGGTCGAGGTAACGTGGAAAATGAGGATAGTTTAGATTTAGAAGGAAATGGGGCGGAAGGAAGTTGAGAATTAATCGGAGAAGGTTTTAAGACTACAGAATTAGAAGCGATAGGAAAAGGAAAACAGTCAGGAATTGAAAAGGAGTGAGTGAAAGGTTGAGGTAAAGAAAAGGATGACAGATTAGATTTAAAAGGAAATGGGGCAGGAGGAAGTTGAGTATCAGTTGCCGTAGGATTAGAAACATCAGAATAAAGAGTGTCGCAGTTATAAGTAGAAGATTCTGGTTGAGAGGAAGAAAATGTTAAATCAGAATGCGTTAAGAGGATTAGGAGCAAGAGATAATTCAGAATTAGTTAAAGAGAGGTTTAGAAATATTTGAAGCAGATGGTAATAGGGGAAAGTCAGTATCAGCATAAATAAAAGTAACATCACAGACCTTGATTTTTTTTCTTTACTAATTTGATTTAGTAAAGATGACGAAAAGAAATCAGTGAGTCTTTTGTTACCTGCTAAATTTGGGTGAAGACCATACCTACCAAGGAAGCCGCTCCATGATGGTAGATGTGACCTGCAAAATACAAATGCCCGTTCTAAGCAGGCCTGTTCAAGCCAAGCATGGACAGAATTAATTTTACAATTTTATTCTGACTATTTAAAAAATGAAATATGTTTATCCTGACATATAAGATTGAAATAAATTGAGAAACCTAGGTATTACAGCAGAAATTATAAGTTTTCCTTCGGGATAGCGCAACAATTATTAGTACCAACATGTAATAGTATCCAATTATAATGATTGCCAGTTGAAGGAATTTTGAGCGTTAATCCTTTCACAGTTATTCCACAGAAACAACGTACGTCTCAACATGATCGGACAAATTCTTGGCTAAGCCATCTTCAATACGCTTAATCATAGACTCGCCAATCACTAGTATTCTCATTGTTTCCAAAATGGACTAATTAACAGTAAAACAAGAGCTTTGTACAGGGTGATCAGCGAATACGCCCTGATTTCAAAATTAAATATCTCAACAACAAAGATCAATAGAATTATGCGGTAAACGGTACGTTTATTAGCAAAACTGTAAAAATGGTGTACAGGAGTTTCAAAAATTCATTTACAAAAACTGCTAACAGATGGCGCTCTGCGCTGAAAACTCTTTCTCTAAAAGGAGGCTAAACAAAAAATAATAAAATCAAGCAGTCTTTGCAATCAGAACACAATTTTTTCAAAATGTTCACCGTTCGAAGCAATGAGGTGGCGTAAACGAACAATAAAATTTGACATCACGTCTTGCAATGTCTCAACGGAAATGGAATCACATGCAACACCAATCGCCGATTCAAGCTCATCCAGAGTAGCGTATTTGTTTCTATAGACAGTGTCTTTCAATGCGCCCCACAGAAAGAAGTCACAAGGAGTTAGATCGGGAGAATATGGAGGCCAATCTATTCCTGTGTTTGTACATTTTGGATAATCTAACGCAATTACTCGATTCCCAAAGTATTCATGAAGAAAGCGAAAAACTTTATCTGTTCGATGTGGTCGAGCCCCATCTTGCATGAACCAATCTATACCTGGTCGATCCTCCAACGCTAGTTGTGTGCTGACAAATTGTTCCAAAATTGTAACGTAGCGTTCAGTAGTAATCGTTTCTCGCACGAAGAAGGGTCCGATAATGCCTCTGGCGCATACCGCAGCCCATGCAGTAACTTTAGGCGAATGCAGTGATTTCTCTTCACACAAATAGGGATTTTCGGAACCCCAAAATCTCCAGTTTTGTTTATTTACGAATCCATTCAAGTGGAAATGGGCTTCATCTGTGAACCAGATGCTACCCACATCAAATCCTTCGTTGTCGATCATTGTGAGAATCTGATTCGCAAAGTCAACCCTTTGTCGCACAGCTGTCATGGGTACAGCCTGATGACTTTGGATTTTGTATGGAAACATCCGTAGGCTACCTCTCAATATTTTTTGCGTGCTCGTGTACTTCAAACCAGCCTCTGATGCAATTCTTCGGATGCTTTTCTTAGGATTTTTCCGAACAATTCCACAAACTTTGGCTTCATTTTCAGGAGTAACTACTGTTCGCGTAGGCCCAACATTTCCCTTTCGATCATCATCCACGCTGCCAGTCCGTTCGAATTTGGCGAAGAGCATGCGAATCGTTTTCGCATTGGGTCCAACTGGAACATTGAATCGCGTTTGGAAACTGCGCCTTGTTGCCGTAGGACTGTGTTCTAATCTGTGGTACTCCAATACCAAAAAAACACGTTGTTCAATAGTATACATCCTTTCAATTTGTACGTTAGCTTCTTATCTCTATGCAACAGTCGTGATCGCTTTAAGCTTCGAAGCACACTTCACAGGCTATTTATACATTGCTAAGGTAGCACTGCGATTACAGCGCCATCTGTTAACAGTTTTTTAACTGAATTTTCCAAACTTCTGCACACCATTTTTACAGTTTTGCTAATAAACGTACCGTTTACCGCATAATTCTATTGATCTTTGTTGTTGAGATATTTAATTTTGAAATCAGGGCGTATTCGCTGATCACCCTGTAAATCAGAAACAACTATTTATAAGATATACAATACACCTATCTTCAAAATTTATAATACTCTCTAGAGAAAGGGGAAAACATAATTATTCTGAAATACTTTTCAATATTATTTGTAGAAATATTTACAATTTACATGATAAATACGAGGAAAGGCAAATTACATTCCACTGAAGGCAAAAGAAGAGTTGGCTTCAAACACCATCTCCAAAACATGAAATATTTTGTCAAATACATGCTTTACATTCCTTGCACCAAAGTATGATATTGTTATACATGAGTGAGATTACAGAGGCAAAAACAAATGCTAATGATTCGCAGAAATATTTACATGACAAATAAGAGGAAAGGTAAAAGACATTTCATTGAAGGCAAAAGTGGGTTTGGCTAATAGCTACCATCTCCAAAACAAGAAATATTTTGTCAAATACATGCTTTACATTCCTTCCACCAAAGCATGATATTGTTATACGTGTGTGCGATTACGGAGGCAAAAAACAAATGCTCGCTATTTTTAGAAATATGTACATGATATATATGAGGAAAGGTAACTAACATGCCACTGAAGGCAAAAGATAGTTGGCTTAAAACATGATCTTGTTACACCCATCAGCTGATATTACATGGTATTCACAGAACATCAGATTCAATTGAAGGGGAAAATTCACTTAATAGATACCATCTCGAAAACATGAAATATCTTGTCAAATACATGCTTTACATGCCTTCCATCTAAGCATAAGATTATTATACATGAGTGACTTTACATAGGCAAAAAAACGAATAAAATTATTTGTGATTTTTTTAAAACTGGGAGAAATAATGACATAAATCCGAGGAAAGGTAAAAGATGTTTGGAAAAGAAAGTTGGCTTAAAACGTCATCAATTACACACAATTGACACAGTAGCTGGCACTGAAAAGCTCTACTTTAAGACAATTTTTTCCCCCCTACAGCATAAGAGTGGTCGTGTGACAAAGTGGTAGGTAGATTTAATAAACCTGCAGTAAGGGTATTTCTTTCTTCGTTTGATGGGTTTGATAGTTTAACCTTTTTTAATTTCCTTTTTGCTTTTACAGAGAAAAACCTTTTTTGTTTTGGGACATTGACATTTGCTGGGGATGTGTTTGTAGGCTGTTGAGAAGATATGCTATTTACAGTCTCTCTTTTAACGTCCAACAAATATTGGGCTGCATTAAGATGTTCAATAACTTTTTTATGAATATTGGCATCTATATTTTTCATGCTGCACAATTTTGCCTGTGTGTCAGTACACTTTAACATCAAAGATTGAATAATTATTATTCAATTTGCTTTAGGAGATGGAACAGCATGATTTGATGGAGCAGGATTGACAGGCCCCAGGAACACTTGTTCTCCTTTGTCATGTATTGCTAAAGCATGTATATATTTGCAAACATAATTTTGAATAGCATAGTCAAAACATGTGTATTTATATGCTTGACAAACAAATTTGACAGCTGCGACATATGAGACACATTTGTTGCTGCACGCATGGTTTTCAACCACCAAATAAATTTCTTCTCATTTTACTTTCCACATTTTTTCTTTTTCTTTAGTGCAGTTGACTGCAAGTTTCTTGCCTTCTTGATGACGTTGAAAGCTTGCAGTCTTTTTTTTTTTTTGTAATTTTCCCTTTTTGCATTTTTAAACAGTACTCACATTTTTCATCTTTCGCAATATTCATGAGTTGTTCAATGCATTTGTCAACTCTCTTTGTTTTTTTCCCTTCCAAATATACATGTTTTAAAATGCGGTGAAATGCTTCAATATGCATGTTAGTATTTAATTTTGCCTCTTTTCTGAAGCAATAAGCCCACAACTGTGTGCGATTTGCATACTTCCTCTGAAAATACGTATGAATTTTTAGTGGTATGCTAATTTCAATCTAGCACAACACTAATTATTCATATTGCGATCAAACTTGGATCTCCACAGTTCACCTTTTATCGCTAGTGCGTTAAAGACAATCTTGAAACGTTTCACCTTTCAATAATACATAGTAACCCAACTGTGTAGAGATTTAAAAATGTCTACGTAAATGCAAGGCACAAGTTCATTACTCAAAATTTAACTTTAGGATATAGTGAAATGCAGCGTCAACTGCCGGGATACTTAAACTAAAAAGATATTACACAATTTAAAACTCAACGAATTTAATAAATAACAAAGACACAATAGAATTAGGCAAAAAGAAAAACTTTTAAACATGCGCCGCGGGCACATGATTGCTGTACAACAAAAAGAAAGAGAGAGCGAATTTTTATACTGTTCTTCTCGCCACAAAAATTTAAAAAGTTCGCTAACGATGCATACTAATGAGCAGGTTGCATAATAACGATGCATAACAGGTTGCCACAAAATGTTTGCAAATCAGTCTTCTTTTAAATTTTCCAGAAAACTATTCAGCATTTTTGTGAACTTCTCTTTGAGCCTTCAGTGTTTTATACACATTTGCTCGTTTTCCGCCTTTAACAGATATTATATGGCCCGTCCACGCTCGGTCCTCGTGCCAGGCACATAAAAGTTGAGAGTGTACCTGTCCAAATACCCTCTCCCATGCATTAAAAAACATGGGAGCATCACCGCTCATAAAAACCGATGGATTAATTGCTCCCACTTTTGCATTTATTAATTCGAAAAAAAATTTCATATAGAGCATATTCACTCTGGAACAAATGCGAAATGCAATTGGTATGCCTTCCTCATATTTGTCTATGGCCATGAGGGTAACCAGCTGCAAATCATATGCTGATATGCCAAAGGTGGAATCAATGCAGATTCGGTCTGACCCTAAGGCCATAAGAGTTTCTTTTTGAAAACTTGTCATTATTGACAAGAAAAAATCTTCTTGATTTACAATGCTATGACTTTCCCCCTGCTGTTCATAAAACAGGACAGGATTGTCAGTAGCACTGCTCATCTTTAAAACCCAAGCGTGCACACTTTCTGCATCATTTTTTAAAACTGCCGCATTGGATTTACACTTATGACCACCGAAGAGATGGATAGTGGGCGCATTTTTGCCGGCAAATCGGAGCTATCTTTCTTGGGTATGAAGATCGTTTTCGAGACCACCAAGAATTGGGAAGCCCAACCTAAAATTAACCAGCAGGTAAAAAGCTTTGCCCGGACTCGCACTATTAATTTTTCAAGGGCTGCTGGGGTAACTCCGTCTGGTTCAGATGCCGTGTTGCACCGTGCCTTCTGCTCCCGAATCTCCTCAGGTGATACAAACTCTACAACTTCATCGTCATCAACTGGCAGCTCGAAAGGCACACTGTCAAATTGGTTTGAGTGAACATCATCTTCCAAAATGAGAAGTGTTGGGAAGTTGCGATGTTGGAGATATGATATGAATAACTCAGATGTATATAAACAAATCATTTATTCAGATGTTAGCCTCATTACTTAAAATACAATTAGTCGACATTATATCAGATCGTATAGTGTGTGAAAAAAAGGTAACCATGAATTATAGGTTGTAATTAATTAATTGAATTTCGTGATCGTTGATAACGGTGTGGCGTTTCAATAGATGGCAAGAGGTACTTACATTAAACCATTTATCTGATGGCTCCTAACATCGTGGAGTAGGTCTAGGCCTAAGACAATAACGGCTGGAACATGCTGTGGAAAAAGGACCCCTAAACCCAAGGGGTGCGCTTTCGGAAACGTCCGCACAGTACGGCTGTAAAGGAAAATCTGCCAATTAGGCGAGAGAGCAAGAGTATATATGTACAGATGGTAACCCTACGTACCTTTGGCTGTACATCGCGGGGAAAATGGGCTGCAAAGAGCGAAAATTAATGGCTCGGATAAAAAATGCCAAAAGTTTGCCAACGAGGCGAATGTCGCCAAATAATTCGAATAGCGGGCGAAAATTAAGTTCGAAGTTATAAATAAACAAATTAAATGTTTCCCGGAAGATAAAATTGCGTAGATAGAAAGGGATCGTTAACTGAAATACAATAGCACAATGAAGGGAAAATGATAACAGAATAACTCAAAATAATTGTTTGCGGTATGTAACGAACGAAGTCACAAAACTTTAAATAAGTTCGTTAAATTGAGATGTAGAAACGCGGAAAGTATCCAAAAATATGGGTAAGCATTCAGCAAGTAAAGTATTAAAATTATAAATATTAAGATAGACTGTGGGATGGGAAAACAATAAATACATGAAAACAAAGTTAAATACATGAACAAAACGAATATAAACGAAACATAAAAATAAATAAATCAAAAGATACGAAAACATACGTCGATATCCAAACACACCGATTCCACGTGCGAAAGCCAACGCTGTTGCCAAACGCGGAAAGTTTGGGGAAATAAACAAGTTGGAATTGCGTTGATCATGGAGACGGGTAAGGTGCGACGTATGGGGAGGAGAAATGGATTGATACTGAAGAAACGAGGAAAGGGTTGTGTGAGCAACACAACATACTCCCCTTTGGGCGGAAAAAAAAATTTGAATAAAACGAGAATTTTTTTTAATGAGAAGTCTGACAAATTCTACTTGAAAAGGATAACTAACACAAAGGTGCAACAACTAATTTCAAAATTTCATGTGATGTGCACTCAAGTGCAAAAAATTCATAGTACGTTTTCATAGATGATGAGGAAAAACAGAGTGTCAAACAAATAAATAATGCGTGTATGAGTTACAAATCTGTAGTATAAGGACAATTCAATAAAACACTATATTACGACATAGAAGTAAATCATTCATGGAAGTGCGCGATACATGTATGCGACATAGAAAAAGAAACCTTCATCTAAGAAGAAGATAGTAGTTAATTTGTACCTCTGCCTACACCCCGATTATACAAGGTTAAGTAACTCAATACATTACATTAATTCTATTTTTGTTTGCGGAGTCACAATGTTATGCCTCTAGGCAACCGTTATATATACAATATTACCATTCTAGTATTACACTAACTCAATTCATCATCATATTTCATTTCATCACATAATACTTTCTTTCTTTTTTTTTTTGCTTTTCATTTTAGCATTAATCATATCTTATATAATCACAACTCATTCTCATTATAGTTGACTTAACAATATCTGATGTATCCTTAACACTGAAATCAAGTAGACGAAAAAATGTCATGCAATGACTCATAATGCTATTAGTGATGGTCATTGAAAATCTCATATCTCATTGTAAATTAATCTCACTATGTCTAAAATTCTCATACAAAAATAAAATTCCTTCAGTTATCATATATAAAAACAAACAAATTGCAATCCCTCTAATGCATATGGGTATTGCTAATGAAAAAAAATTAATCTTGGATGATATTTCAAAATATTTTACATGTACTAGATGAAGTACCAAGGAATGTATATGTACAATACATTTTTTTTTAAAACTTGTATGATAAAATGCAATAATTTGAATTTAAAATTATCTTTCTGCATTAAAAATTTGTAAAATGTGAATAAAACCATTACACTACCTAAAAAATATTTCTGATGTTACATCAGTTTTCTCTGAGGGGCACAAAATGTTAAAAATACATGACTTGTTACATGCAGTATATGAAAAAATGCGAGTTAAATAGGTGTGTCGAAAAATGAGTAAAAATATCAAAACATTGTATGTCAGATTCTTGACATATACTTTTGTTGCGAAAAAACTAATTACAATATGTGAGATGAACATATTACTAATCCCAGACAGAACAATACCTTAACCTACAATTACAAAACACTACCTACAAAACAAAACAATACTGAACAAAACTGAACAATACCTACAATTACAAAAATGAAAACCTGTTAAATCGAAAAATTTCTGAAAAATGTACTACTAAATTATTTCTCATACACAACTAAAATGCATATGTAATCCTAACCATGTCTACATATTGTGTATAATATGACTCTCACCCCAAAAATATTAAAAATTAGCTGCATAATTAAACCAATTTAAAACGTCAAATAATTAAGAAGTGAAGTTTGTCATCATGCGGTGACTGACACCGTAAAATCTTGCAGATGAAGGAATGTCTATGTGGTCCAAAATGGGAAAAGCACAAAGTTTGTGTGATGAACAAGAGTTACAGTCGAATACTGGTATTTACAATCATCTGGAAGGAAAATTGTTAGGCGGGTTTCACGCTGACAGACAACTGGCAATTACTAAGCATATGAAAACATTATTGTAAAACACATATAAAGGCGGAATCATGATAACATGATGAAATAAAACAATGGCTGATTTTAGCATAGATGAAATGCATTATGGCTGGAGAAAAAAAAAAATTGTCAACAGGATTATGCTATTTCAGAATGCAGATAAACTAAGAGTAAACACTGTTTTTAATGTTGACACACAAAGAAGGTGATATACACTCAAGAGCCAAAACATAATGACCACGCCAACATTTTGCAATGAGCTCGACTGGATGACGTGGAAGGCCCGGGATCAGGTGGAAGTGGTATTTAACTGCTGCTGGAGAGTCTGAAGTATCATTCTTTCACTTACTTCGGTGTGTGATGGGAAAGGCTGCGGATGTAAGCGACTTTGATAGAGGCCAGATTGTAATGGCTCGAAGGCTAGGAACAAGTATTTCCGAAACTGCACGACTCGTGGTTTGTTCGCGATCTACAGTTGTTAGTACTTATGCAAAGTGGATGAATGACGGTGAAACCAGCAGTAGACGACATTGTGTTGGATGTCTACATGCTATCAAAGAAAAAGGTCGTCGGGAACTGTCTCGCATGGTGAAGCAAAACCGGAGCCAGACAGTGGTTCAGCTGACAGCCCAATACAATGCAGGGCCAAGTAGAATAGTATCGGCGGACACTGTTGCGATATGGTGCTACGCAGCAAACGTCCCACTCGTGTGCCTTTGCTGACCAAGCGTCATCGCCAACTGCGCCTGAGCTGAGCCCGGGAACATTGCTACTGGTACATGGATCAGTGGGAGAGAGTGGCCTGGTCAGATGAATCACGGTTTGTCCATCACGCTGATGGCCGTGTCAGGATACACCGTCTTCCAGGCGAACAGTTGCTCCCTCAATGTACAGTAATTCATACACAGGCCGGTGGTGGCGGTATTTTGCTTTGGGGGACGTTCTCTTTGGCCTCTCTGGGACCCGTGGGTTGTGGTAGAGCAGACCATGAATGCTACAAGGTATCTGAACATCTTTGCGGACCAGTTGCACCCTTACATGGCCTCTGTTTTTCCAGCTGGAAATGGATTGTTCCAACAGGACAACGCCCCGTATCACAAGTCTAAAATTGTGTTGGAGTGGTTCCAGGAGCATGATGCTGAATTCCAGTTAATGTCCTGGACGCCTAACTCAACGGATCTCAATCCGATAGAACGCATTTTGGATGTGATGGGATGGCATCTCAGAGTTCAAAGACCACCAATTCGCAATATCTCGGATTTGCGTGACCGTTGCTTAAACATCTGGTACAATATGTCTCCGGCCATCTACCAAGGACTTGTGGCATCCATGCCAAGGCGGATTGAAGCTGTGTTGCGCGTCAAAGGTGGGCCAGCTCGTTATTGACAGGTGGTCATAATGTTTTGGCTCTTTAGTGTATGTATGTGTAACATTTGGCACAGTGAAACAATAATTCTGGACAAAGTTATACTACAAATGAATTAAAACAATTTAAAAATTGTCTGCCATGTGAAAAATAAAAAAGATACCTCTTTTAAAAGATTTCTTCATTTCATGATATGTTGAAATAAGTCACTACACAAAAGAGTCGTCCTCCGGCTTCCACGGTGACCAGCATCGTTTGCGGTTGAAGAGCTCTCTCCAAGTCAAGACGTCATTGACATAGAGTATGCGGAGACGGTAGACCAAGATATCATGAAAATAGGAGTAAAAAAAATAATTAGAGGTGTTGAATTTTAATTTCTTTTTCGGAGATTATAGCTGTGCTTGGGTGGTGAACGATTATTACTGGGTGGTTCAATATTGGAGGTCAGATGAGAAAATCGTGGAGGTGAGAGATGTAGCCTGTCGATATGTATAGCTGATGTTGCAATCATAGATGCATCAGTATTGAGGTAGAATGGTTCATCAAAATTTGGTGTTATAAGAAATGGTTTTGATAGAAAAACTTTTTGCACTGTTGTGAACTGCTCTTATACCGATTCAGTCCAAGTAAACTTGACTTTTGGTGAACATAAATCATTTAATTCATGTGTTAATTTTGCGAAATTCGGGATTAGAGTTCTGTAGAAATTGCATACACCTAAAAATCGTTTAACTTGTTTTTTCGTGTTAGGGATGGGAAAGTTCACTATCTTTATGATATTTGACTCTGCTGGTTCTACGAGATTTTCTGAAATTTGGAATCCTAAATATTTGATCTTTTCTTGGTGAAAAATGTTTCTAAGATCAAGAGCAATACGGTATTTTTGTTGTCCTGACGAGTCAGGCTTTTTCTTTACCATTAAAATTGGTGAACTCCAGTCAGAAATTCCCTTTTTCAAAATTCCCGCTTGTTCCATTTCATCTAATTGCTTCTTTGCATCAGCCAAAAGAGCTTGAGGAATCGGGTACGGAAGTTGTTTTGTTGGGAAATCATGAATGAACTTGAGCTTCGGGATAATTGCGTCAGTTTTGCCAATTGCGGCTAATTTGCTAAATATTTGAAGACAAAAGTTCATTTAATTGCTGTTTTTCGAGAGGATTTAAGTGATCAATTTTAAAATCAGACAGCGAAAATTCTTCGTGTCTTAACAGGATAATTTCAGGAGATGCCTGGATTAGGTTCACAAACTCAAAATAATTGTTTGCGGTATGTAACGAACGAAGTCACAAAACTTTAAATAAGTTCGTTAAATTGAGATGTAAAAACGCGGAAAGTATCCAAAAATATGGGTAAGCATTCAGCAAGTAAAGTATTAAAATTATAAATATTAAGATAGACTGTGGGATGGGAAAACAATAAATACATGAAAACAAAGTTAAATACATGAACAAAACGAATATAAACGAAACATAAAAATAAATAAATCAAAAGATACGAAAACATACGTCGATATCCAAACACACCGATTCCACGTGCGAAAGCCAACGCTGTTGCCAAACGCGGAAAGTTTGGGGAAATAAACAAGTTGGAATTGCGTTGATCATGGAGACGGGTAAGGTGCGACGTATGGGGAGGAGAAATGGATTGATACTGAAGAAACGAGGAAAGGGTTGTGTGAGCAACACAACATACTCCCCTTTGGGCGGAAAAAAAAATTTGAATAAAACGAGAATTTTTTTTAATGAGAAGTCTGACAAATTCTACTTGAAAAGGATAACTAACACAAAGGTGCAACAACTAATTTCAAAATTTCATGTGATGTGCACTCAAGTGCAAAAAATTCATAGTACGTTTTCATAGATGATGAGGAAAAACAGAGTGTCAAACAAATAAATAATGCGTGTATGAGTTACAAATCTGTAGTATAAGGACAATTCAATAAAACACTATATTACGACATAGAAGTAAATCATTCATGGAAGTGCGCGATACATGTATGCGACATAGAAAAAGAAACCTTCATCTAAGAAGAAGATAGTAGTTAATTTGTACCTCTGCCTACACCCCGATTATACAAGGTTAAGTAACTCAATACATTACATTAATTCTATTTTTGTTTGCGGAGTCACAATGTTATGCCTCTAGGCAACCGTTATATATACAATATTACCATTCTAGTATTACACTAACTCAATTCATCATCATATTTCATTTCATCACATAATACTTTCTTTCTTTTTTTTTTGCTTTTCATTTTAGCATTAATCATATCTTATATAATCACAACTCATTCTCATTATAGTTGACTTAACAATATCTGATGTATCCTTAACACTGAAATCAAGTAGACGAAAAAATGTCATGCAATGACTCATAATGCTATTAGTGATGGTCATTGAAAATCTCATATCTCATTGTAAATTAATCTCACTATGTCTAAAATTCTCATACAAAAATAAAATTCCTTCAGTTATCATATATAAAAACAAACAAATTGCAATCCCTCTAATGCATATGGGTATTGCTAATGAAAAAAAATTAATCTTGGATGATATTTCAAAATATTTTACATGTACTAGATGAAGTACCAAGGAATGTATATGTACAATACATTTTTTTTTAAAACTTGTATGATAAAATGCAATAATTTGAATTTAAAATTATCTTTCTGCATTAAAAATTTGTAAAATGTGAATAAAACCATTACACTACCTAAAAAATATTTCTGATGTTACATCAGTTTTCTCTGAGGGGCACAAAATGTTAAAAATACATGACTTGTTACATGCAGTATATGAAAAAATGCGAGTTAAATAGGTGTGTCGAAAAATGAGTAAAAATATCAAAACATTGTATGTCAGATTCTTGACATATACTTTTGTTGCGAAAAAACTAATTACAATATGTGAGATGAACATATTACTAATCCCAGACAGAACAATACCTTAACCTACAATTACAAAACACTACCTACAAAACAAAACAATACTGAACAATACCTACAATTACAAAAATGAAAACCTGTTAAATCGAAAAATTTCTGAAAAATGTACTACTAAATTATTTCTCATACACAACTAAAATGCATATGTAATCCTAACCATGTCTACATATTGTGTATAATATGACTCTCACCCCAAAAATATTAAAAATTAGCTGCATAATTAAACCAATTTAAAACGTCAAATAATTAAGAAGTGAAGTTTGTCATCATGCGGTGACTGACACCGTAAAATCTTGCAGATGAACTGCACGACTCGTGGTTTGTTCGCGATCTACAGTTGTTAGTACTTATGCAAAGTGGATGAATGACGGTGAAACCAGCAGTAGACGACATTGTGTTGGATGTCTACATGCTATCAAAGAAAAAGGTCGTCGGGAACTGTCTCGCATGGTGAAGCAAAACCGGAGCCAGACAGGGTTCAGCTGACAGCCCAATACAATGCAGGGCCAAGTAGAATAGTATCGGCGGACACTGTTGCATATGGTGCTACGCAGCAAACGTCCCACTCGTGTGCCTTTGCTGACCAAGCGTCATCGCCAACTGCGCCTGAGCTGAGCCCGGGAACATTGCTACTGGTACATGGATCAGTGGGGAGAGTGGCCTGGTCAGATGAATCACGGTTTGTCCATCACGCTGATGGCCGTGTCAGGATACACCGTCTTCCAGGCGAACAGTTGCTCCCTCAATGTACAGTAATTCATACACAGGCCGGTGGTGGCGGTATTTTGCTTTGGGGGACGTTCTCTTTGGCCTCTCTGGGACCCGTGGGTTGTGGTAGAGCAGACCATGAATGCTACAAGGTATCTGAACATCTTTGCGGACCAGTTGCACCCTTACATGGCCTCTGTTTTTCCAGCTGGAAATGGATTGTTCCAACAGGACAACGCCCCGTATCACAAGTCTAAAATTGTGTTGGAGTGGTTCCAGGAGCATGATGCTGAATTCCAGTTAATGTCCTGGACGCCTAACTCAACGGATCTCAATCCGATAGAACGCATTTTGGATGTGATGGGATGGCATCTCAGAGTTCAAAGACCACCAATTCGCAATATCTCGGATTTGCGTGACCGTTGCTTAAACATCTGGTACAATATGTCTCCGGCCATCTACCAAGGACTTGTGGCATCCATGCCAAGGCGGATTGAAGCTGTGTTGCGCGTCAAAGGTGGGCCAGCTCGTTATTGACAGGTGGTCATAATGTTTTGGCTCTTTAGTGTATGTATGTGTAACATTTGGCACAGTGAAACAATAATTCTGGACAAAGTTATACTGCAAATGAATTAAAACAATTTAAAAATTGTCTGCCATGTGAAAAATAAAAAAGATACCTCTTTTAAAAGATTTCTTCATTTCATGATATGTTGAAATAAGTCACTACACAAAAGAGTCGTCCTCCGGCTTCCACGGTGACCAGCATCGTTTGCGGTTGAAGAGCTCTCTCCAAGTCAAGACGTCATTGACATAGAGTATGCGGAGACGGTAGACCAAGATATCATGAAAATAGGAGTAAAAAAAATAATTAGAGGTGTTGAATTTTAATTTCTTTTTCGGAGATTATAGCTGTGCTTGGGTGGTGAACGATTATTACTGGGTGGTTCAATATTGGAGGTCAGATGAGAAAATCGTGGAGGTGAGAGATGTAGCCTGTCGATATGTATAGCTGATGTTGCAATCATAGATGCATCAGTATTGAGGTAGAATGGTTCATCAAAATTTGGTGTTATAAGAAATGGTTTTGATAGAAAAACTTTTTGCACTGTTGTGAACTGCTCTTATACCGATTCAGTCCAAGTAAACTTGACTTTTGGTGAACATAAATCATTTAATTCATGTGTTAATTTTGCGAAATTCGGGATTAGAGTTCTGTAGAAATTGCATACACCTAAAAATCGTTTAACTTGTTTTTTCGTGTTAGGGATGGGAAAGTTCACTATCTTTATGATATTTGACTCTGCTGGTTCTACGAGATTTTCTGAAATTTGGAATCCTAAATATTTGATCTTTTCTTGGTGAAAAATGTTTCTAAGATCAAGAGCAATACGGTATTTTTGTTGTCCTGACGAGTCAGGCTTTTTCTTTACCATTAAAATTGGTGAACTCCAGTCAGAAATTCCCTTTTTCAAAATTCCCGCTTGTTCCATTTCATCTAATTGCTTCTTTGCATCAGCCAAAAGAGCTTGAGGAATCGGGTACGGAAGTTGTTTTGTTGGGAAATCATGAATGAACTTGAGCTTCGGGATAATTGCGTCAGTTTTGCCAATTGCGGCTAATTTGCTAAATATTTGAAGACAAAAGTTCATTTAATTGCTGTTTTTCGAGAGGATTTAAGTGATCAATTTTAAAATCAGACAGCGAAAATTCTTCGTGTCTTAACAGGATAATTTCAGGAGATGCCTGGATTAGGTTCACAAACTCTGTGGATGTTGGTAATGTATGCTCGATTATCTCAGTAACAGAATCAATAGATCCAACTTTAGTATGTTTATTTACATGCATGATTTGGTCGGAATTGTTTTTGACATAAATATGAAAATTTGCTGTTTTGTTATTTGAGCATAAATTTAAATCAATCAACGTTTCATGTGACACAATATTTCTGTGAAAGGATGGTGTAAACAGTATGTTATTAGACACTGTTGATGTTTGTTTTGGGTCCCAGCCGACCAACAAATAGGATTCTTGGCCTGGATCTAATTTCAATTTTCTTTTTGCTGTTACTTTAATGGTTTTATCCTCAGCATGATTAATTAGATTCTCTTGTACAATATCGTTTAAATTTTCATTTACATTGATGTTGTTGTTTGAGATGGATGTTTGTTTAGTGTTATCACATGACTCAAACAGAGGAATAACTGTACCTTTTATTTTAATTACCCTTTCAGAAGGCATTAGATGGACTGAAAATTTTGTGAAAAAATCGTATCCAAGGGTGCCCACAAAACGAGAATTGCGCGGAAAATCAATTAAATAAAAAATATGTTTGCAAAAATTCCATGAATCTTAACCGTCAATTGGACACAAGCTCCAAATTGGACACTTGAATTTAACGTAGAGATTTGCACGTTTCTTGAAATAAATTTGTACTTTAATGAGTCTTTTAAACTATAAAAAATGTTTGCATCAAACAAAGAAAGAGTTGAGCCAGAATCGATTAGAAAAACAAATTTGGACTGTGGCAATTCTACATCAATTAAAGGAAGTTGAGGGTTATTGGTATTTACTGAACAAAATAGTTCTTCGCTAGGAATGTCTTTTGCTGATTGCTGAATATTTACCCCTTTGCTCTTTAGAGATGGTGGATGAGAAATATGGATTTTACTATTTTTTGATTTAAATTCGGGTGCAGATAGGTTATACGGAAATGGCCAGTTATCTGCTTCGCTTGCTTCCATGATTAGTTTTCCGATGCTTCATTTACATTCAGTTGTGAATTAGAATTCCCCCAATTTTTGATTTTTATTTCTTGGTTTGTATGCGGTGGACGAGTTTTCTTCTCGTTGATAGGATCTGGTATTAAGAAATGGTCTTGACTCGTGAAATTGTTTTCTTCCCCCATGATGTGAGAATCGCCTTCGATTTTGATTCCTTGGTCGTGAAAAATTTAAGTTTTGAGAGAACTTTGACACACGGTCCTTATTATAACAGTCTCTATACCTGTGAGTGTTGGACTTACAAAATGAACAGTATTTGTTATGAAATTTCTACCTCTGTTGTTTCTTGGATTATGGAAAAAATTTCTAGCAACAGGTCTCCCACGAGAATTAGATTGAACATGATGTGAATTGGAATTAAAATTGTGGGTTTAATCTGTACCCTCATTAAAATAAAAATTTTCTTCACTTGACCTCGCAGTGCAACAACAATTTTGCATCGAAGTGCTCGGTTGATTATTGTGATTTAAAATTTGTTCGGTCAATTCGTTAATCTTCTTTTGGAGTACATTAATTTGGTACGCTTGGGAGTCGTTTCCTATGGAGTTTGACTGCTGGTGTAGAGCCTGCAGTTGCTCGGCTTTTTGTACTGCATTTTGAGAACCCTTGATGTTATTCTCTAGAATATGGAATCTAAAATTCGGGGGAATAACCGAAATGAACTTCTGAAATAAAATTTCATCTAACGCTGAGTCATCTTGGAAACTGTACAGCTGGTTAGCTTTAATTTGAATTCTATATTTAAGAGCACGAAAAGATTCACCAGGTAAAAAGGACAGTTCGTTAAATTCATTAAGAGAAATTCTTTGAGGTGTTGTTTGAAAAGATTGAATACTATTGCATGTTTTTGTGAATGATTTTTCATCTTTTAATTGTGGGGATGATAGGATGTACTTGAGAGCCGTCCCCTTGAGTTTAGACTTTAAAAATAACACAGCTTTGTTATCGGGCCAATTGTTAAATTCGACTCATTTCATTTGTTTGCATTCAACATGTAAGTATAGACAATGAGAATATCTCTGCCAAAGATCAAATCATAAA
Organism: Octonoba sinensis; assembly: GCA_038502835.1. Lineage (NCBI taxonomy): Eukaryota > Metazoa > Arthropoda > Arachnida > Araneae > Uloboridae > Octonoba > Octonoba sinensis. The sequence goes on along the minus strand of CM076605.1, from coordinate 80,122,017 downwards.
TACAACATTCATAAATAATAGTAATAAAAGCCATTTTATTAAAAACACCAGGCGTTATCAATCTTAATCTTCAGAAAATATCATATCAATTTTAATCTTCAATAATTAATTCAATTTCCAGCCTTTCAAAAATTATAATTTCATTTTCAACAAATTTGGTCGATTTTCAATTTCTTTTTTTTTTTTTTTTAATTTTCTTTGAAAAATTTCTTGCTTAGCCAGGAAAAAAATAACTGCTCCAAGGCATGGTCACTTGCAACCACATGTTGGGAAGTTGCGATGTTGGAGATATGATATGAATAACTCAGATGTAGATAAACAAATCATTTATTCAGATGTTAGCTTCATTACTTAAAATACAATTAGTCGACATTATATCAGATCGTATAGTGCGTGAAAAAAAAGGGTAACCATGAATTATAGGTTGTAATTAATTAATTGAATTTCGTGATCGTCGATAACGGTGTGGCGTTTCAATAGATGGCAAGAGGTTCTTACTTTAAACCATTTAGCTGAGGGCTCCTAACATCGTGGAGTAGGTCTAGGCCTAAGACAATAACGGCTGGAACATGCTGTGGAAAAAGGACCCCTAAACCCAAGGGGTGCGCTTTCGGAAACGTCCGCACAGTACGGCTGTAAAGGAAAATCTGCCAATTAGGCGAGAGAGCAAGAGTATATATGTACAGATGGTAACCCTACGTACCTTTGGCTGTACATCGCGGGGAAAATGGGCTGCAAAGAGCGAAAATTAATGGCTCGGATAAAAAATGCCAAAAGTTTGCCAACGAGGCGAATGTCGCCAAATAATTCGAATAGCGGGCGAAAATTAAGTTCGAAGTTATAAATAAACAAATTAAATGTTTCCCGGAAGATAAAATTGCGTAGATAGAAAGGGATCGTTAACTGAAATACAATAGCACAATGAAGGGAAAATGATAACAGAATAACTCAAAATAATTGTTTGCGGTATGTAACGAACGAAGTCACAAAACTTTAAATAAGTTCGTTAAATTGAGATGTAAAAACGCGGAAAGTATCCAAAAATATGGGTAAGCATTCAGCAAGTAAAGTATTAAAATTATAAATATTAAGATAGACTGTGGGATGGGAAAACAATAAATACATGAAAACAAAGTTAAATACATGAACAAAACGAATATAAACGAAACATAAAAATAAATAAATCAAAAGATACGAAAACATACGTCGATATCCAAACACACCGATTCCACGTGCGAAAGCCAACGCTGTTGCCAAACGCGGAAAGTTTGGGGAAATAAACAAGTTGGAATTGCGTTGATCATGGAGACGGGTAAGGTGCGACGTATGGGGAGGAGAAATGGATTGATACTGAAGAAACGAGGAAAGGGTTGTGTGAGCAACACAACATACTCCCCTTTGGGCGGAAAAAAAAATTTGAATAAAACGAGAATTTTTTTTAATGAGAAGTCTGACAAATTCTACTTGAAAAGGATAACTAACACAAAGGTGCAACAACTAATTTCAAAATTTCATGTGATGTGCACTCAAGTGCAAAAAATTCATAGTACGTTTTCATAGATGATGAGGAAAAACAGAGTGTCAAACAAATAAATAATGCGTGTATGAGTTACAAATCTGTAGTATAAGGACAATTCAATAAAACACTATATTACGACATAGAAGTAAATCATTCATGGAAGTGCGCGATACATGTATGCGACATAGAAAAAGAAACCTTCATCTAAGAAGAAGATAGTAGTTAATTTGTACCTCTGCCTACACCCCGATTATACAAGGTTAAGTAACTCAATACATTACATTAATTCTATTTTTGTTTGCGGAGTCACAATGTTATGCCTCTAGGCAACCGTTATATATACAATATTACCATTCTAGTATTACACTAACTCAATTCATCATCATATTTCATTTCATCACATAATACTTTCTTTCTTTTTTTTTTGCTTTTCATTTTAGCATTAATCATATCTTATATAATCACAACTCATTCTCATTATAGTTGACTTAACAATATCTGATGTATCCTTAACACTGAAATCAAGTAGACGAAAAAATGTCATGCAATGACTCATAATGCTATTAGTGATGGTCATTGAAAATCTCATATCTCATTGTAAATTAATCTCACTATGTCTAAAATTCTCATACAAAAATAAAATTCCTTCAGTTATCATATATAAAAACAAACAAATTGCAATCCCTCTAATGCATATGGGTATTGCTAATGAAAAAAAATTAATCTTGGATGATATTTCAAAATATTTTACATGTACTAGATGAAGTACCAAGGAATGTATATGTACAATACATTTTTTTTTTAAACTTGTATGATAAAATGCAATAATTTGAATTTAAAATTATCTTTCTGCATTAAAAATTTGTAAAATGTGAATAAAACCATTACACTACCTAAAAAATATTTCTGATGTTACATCAGTTTTCTCTGAGGGGCACAAAATGTTAAAAATACATGACTTGTTACATGCAGTATATGAAAAAATGCGAGTTAAATAGGTGTGTCGAAAAATGAGTAAAAATATCAAAACATTGTATGTCAGATTCTTGACATATACTTTTGTTGCGAAAAAACTAATTACAATATGTGAGATGAACATATTACTAATCCCAGACAGAACAATACCTTAACCTACAATTACAAAACACTACCTACAAAACAAAACAATACTGAACAAAACTGAACAATACCTACAATTACAAAAATGAAAACCTGTTAAATCGAAAAATTTCTGAAAAATGTACTACTAAATTATTTCTCATACACAACTAAAATGCATATGTAATCCTAACCATGTCTACATATTGTGTATAATATGACTCTCACCCCAAAAATATTAAAAATTAGCTGCATAATTAAACCAATTTAAAACGTCAAATAATTAAGAAGTGAAGTTTGTCATCATGCGGTGACTGACACCGTAAAATCTTGCAGATGAAGGAATGTCTATGTGGTCCAAAATGGGAAAAGCACAAAGTTTGTGTGATGAACAAGAGTTACAGTCGAATACTGGTATTTACAATCATCTGGAAGGAAAATTGTTAGGCGGGTTTCACGCTGACAGACAACTGGCAATTACTAAGCATATGAAAACATTATTGTAAAACACATATAAAGGCGGAATCATGATAACATGATGAAATAAAACAATGGCTGATTTTAGCATAGATGAAATGCATTATGGCTGGAGAAAAAAAAAAATTGTCAACAGGATTATGCTATTTCAGAATGCAGATAAACTAAGAGTAAACACTGTTTTTAATGTTGACACACAAAGAAGGTGATATACACTCAAGAGCCAAAACATAATGACCACGCCAACATTTTGCAATGAGCTCGACTGGATGACGTGGAAGGCCCGGGATCAGGTGGAAGTGGTATTTAACTGCTGCTGGAGAGTCTGAAGTATCATTCTTTCACTTACTTCGGTGTGTGATGGGAAAGGCTGCGGATGTAAGCGACTTTGATAGAGGCCAGATTGTAATGGCTCGAAGGCTAGGAACAAGTATTTCCGAAACTGCACGACTCGTGGTTTGTTCGCGATCTACAGTTGTTAGTACTTATGCAAAGTGGATGAATGACGGTGAAACCAGCAGTAGACGACATTGTGTTGGATGTCCACATGCTATCAAAGAAAAAGGTCGTCGGGAACTGTCTCGCATGGTGAAGCAAAACCGGAGCCAGACAGTGGTTCAGCTGACAGCCCAATACAATGCAGGGCCAAGTAGAATAGTATCGGCGGACACTGTTGCATATGGTGCTACGCAGCAAACGTCCCACTCGTGTGCCTTTGCTGACCAAGCGTCATCGCCAACTGCGCCTGAGCTGAGCCCGGGAACATTGCTACTGGTACATGGATCAGTGGGAGAGAGTGGCCTGGTCAGATGAATCACGGTTTGTCCATCACGCTGATGGCCGTGTCAGGATACACCGTCTTCCAGGCGAACAGTTGCTCCCTCAATGTACAGTAATTCATACACAGGCCGGTGGTGGCGGTATTTTGCTTTGGGGGACGTTCTCTTTGGCGTCTCTGGGACCCGTGGGTTGTGGTAGAGCAGACCATGAATGCTACAAGGTATCTGAACATCTTTGCGGACCAGTTGCACCCTTACATGGCCTCTGTTTTTCCAGCTGGAAATGGATTGTTCCAACAGGACAACGCCCCGTATCACAAGTCTAAAATTGTGTTGGAGTGGTTCCAGGAGCATGATGCTGAATTCCAGTTAATGTCCTGGACGCCTAACTCAACGGATCTCAATCCGATAGAACGCATTTTGGATGTCATGGGATGGCATCTCAGAGTTCAAAGACCACCAATTCGCAATATCTCGGATTTGCGTGACCGTTGCTTAAACATCTGGTACAATATGTCTCCGGCCATCTACCAAGGACTTGTGGCATCCATGCCAAGGCGGATTGAAGCTGTGTTGCGCGTCAAAGGTGGGCCAGCTCGTTATTGACAGGTGGTCATAATGTTTTGGCTCTTTAGTGTATGTATGTGTAACATTTGGCACAGTGAAACAATAATTCTGGACAAAGTTATACTACAAATGAATTAAAACAATTTAAAAATTGTCTGCCATGTGAAAAATAAAAAAGATACCTCTTTTAAAAGATTTCTTCATTTCATGAGATGTTGAAATAAGTCACTACACAAAAGAGTCGTCCTCCGGCTTCCACGGTGACCAGCATCGTTTGCGGTTGAAGAGCTCTCTCCAAGTCAAGACGTCATTGACATAGAGTATGCGGAGACGGTAGACCAAGATATCATGAAAATAGGAGTAAAAAAAATAATTAGAGGTGTTGAATTTTAATTTCTTTTTCGGAGATTATAGCTGTGCTTGGGTGGTGAACGATTATTACTGGGTGGTTCAATATTGGAGGTCAGATGAGAAAATCGTGGAGGTGAGAGATGTAGCCTGTCGATATGTATAGCTGATGTTGCAATCATAGATGCATCAGTATTGAGGTAGAATGGTTCATCAAAATTTGGTGTTATAAGAAATGGTTTTGATAGAAAAACTTTTTGCACTGTTGTGAACTGCTCTTATACCGATTCAGTCCAAGTAAACTTGACTTTTGGTGAACATAAATCATTTAATTCATGTGTTAATTTTGCGAAATTCGGGATTAGAGTTCTGTAGAAATTGCATACACCTAAAAATCGTTTAACTTGTTTTTTCGTGTTAGGGATGGGAAAGTTCACTATCTTTATGATATTTGACTCTGCTGGTTCTACGAGATTTTCTGAAATTTGGAATCCTAAATATTTGATCTTTTCTTGGTGAAAAATGTTTCTAAGATCAAGAGCAATACGGTATTTTTGTTGTCCTGACGAGTCAGGCTTTTTCCAGTCAGAAATTCCCTTTTTCAAAATTCCCGCTTGTTCCATTTCATCTAATTGCTTCTTTGCATCAGCCAAAAGAGCTTGAGGAATCGGGTACGGAAGTTGTTTTGTTGGGAAATCATGAATGAACTTGAGCTTCGGGATAATTGCGTCAGTTTTGCCAATTGCGGCTAATTTGCTAAATATTTGAAGACAAAAGTTCATTTAATTGCTGTTTTTCGAGAGGATTTAAGTGATCAATTTTAAAATCAGACAGCGAAAATTCTTCGTGTCTTAACAGGATAATTTCAGGAGATGCCTGGATTAGGTTCACAAACTCTGTGGATGTTGGTAATGTATGCTCGATTATCTCAGTAACAGAATCAATAGATCCAACTTTAGTATGTTTATTTACATGCATGATTTGGTCGGAATTGTTTTTGACATAAATATGAAAATTTGCTGTTTTGTTATTTGAGCATAAATTTAAATCAATCAACGTTTCATGTGACACAATATTTCTGTGAAAGGATGGTGTAAACAGTATGTTATTAGACACTGTTGATGTTTGTTTTGGGTCCCAGCCGACCAACAAATAGGATTCTTGGCCTGGATCTAATTTCAATTTTCTTTTTGCTGTTACTTTAATGGTTTTATCCTCAGCATGATTAATTAGATTCTCTTGTACAATATCGTTTAAATTTTCATTTACATTGATGTTGTTGTTTGAGATGGATGTTTGTTTAGTGTTATCACATGACTCAAACAGAGGAATAACTGTACCTTTTATTTTAATTACCCTTTCAGAAGGCATTAGATGGACTGAAAATTTTGTGAAAAAATCGTATCCAAGGGTGCCCACAAAACGAGAATTGCGCGGAAAATCAATTAAATAAAAAATATGTTTGCAAAAATTCCATGAATCTTAACCGTCAATTGGACACAAGCTCCAAATTGGACACTTGAATTTAACGTAGAGATTTGCACGTTTCTTGAAATAAATTTGTACTTTAATGAGTCTTTTAAACTATAAAAAATGTTTGCATCAAACAAAGAAAGAGTTGAGCCAGAATCGATTAGAAAAACAAATTTGGACTGTGGCAATTCTACATCAATTAAAGGAAGTTGAGGGTTATTGGTATTTACTGAACAAAATAGTTCTTCGCTAGGAATGTCTTTTGCTGATTGCTGAATATTTACCCCTTTGCTCTTTAGAGATGGTGGATGAGAAATATGGATTTTACTATTTTTTGATTTAAATTCGGGTGCAGATAGGTTATACGGAAATGGCCAGTTATCTGCTTCGCTTGCTTCCATGATTAGTTTTCCGATGCTTCATTTACATTCAGTTGTGAATTAGAATTCCCCCAATTTTTGATTTTTATTTCTTGGTTTGTATGCGGTGGACGAGTTTTCTTCTCGTTGATAGGATCTGGTATTAAGAAATGGTCTTGACTCGTGAAATTGTTTTCTTCCCCCATGATGTGAGAATCGCCTTCGATTTTGATTCCTTGGTCGTGAAAAATTTAAGTTTTGAGAGAACTTTGACACACGGTCCTTATTATAACAGTCTCTATACCTGTGAGTGTTGGACTTACAAAATGAACAGTATTTGTTATGAAATTTCTACCTCTGTTGTTTCTTGGATTATGGAAAAAATTTCTAGCAACAGGTCTCCCACGAGAATTAGATTGAACATGATGTGAATTGGAATTAAAATTGTGGGTTTAATCTGTACCCTCATTAAAATAAAAATTTTCTTCACTTGACCTCGCAGTGCAACAACAATTTTGCATCGAAGTGCTCGGTTGATTATTGTGATTTAAAATTTGTTCGGTCAATTCGTTAATCTTCTTTTGGAGTACATTAATTTGGTACGCTTGGGAGTCGTTTCCTATGGAGTTTGACTGCTGGTGTAGAGCCTGCAGTTGCTCGGCTTTTTGTACTGCATTTTGAGAACCCTTGATGTTATTCTCTAGAATATGGAATCTAAAATTCGGGGGAATAACCGAAATGAACTTCTGAAATAAAATTTCATCTAACGCTGAGTCATCTTGGAAACTGTACAGCTGGTTAGCTTTAATTTGAATTCTATATTTAAGAGCACGAAAAGATTCACCAGGTAAAAAGGACAGTTCGTTAAATTCATTAAGAGAAATTCTTTGAGGTGTTGTTTGAAAAGATTGAATACTATTGCATGTTTTTGTGAATGATTTTTCATCTTTTAATTGTGGGGATGATAGGATGTACTTGAGAGCCGTCCCCTTGAGTTTAGACTTTAAAAATAACACAGCTTTGTTATCGGGCCAATTGTTAAATTCGACTCATTTCATTTGTTTGCATTCAACATGTAAGTATAAACAATGAGAATATCTCTGCCAAAGATCAAATCATAAATACAACATTCATAAATAATAGTAATAAAAGCCATTTTATTAAAAACACCAGGCGTTATCAATCTTAATCTTCAGAAAATATCATATCAATTTTAATCTTCAATAATTAATTCAATTTCCAGCCTTTCAAAAATTATAATTTCATTTTCAACAAATTTGGTCGATTTTCAATTTCTTTTTTTTTTTTTTTAATTTTCTTTGAAAAAGTTTTTTGCTTAGCCAGGAAAAAAATAACTGCTCCAAGGCATGGTCACTTGCAACCACATGTTGGGAAGTTGCGATGTTGGAGATATGATATGAATAACTCAGATGTAGATAAACAAATCATTTATTCAGATGTTAGCTTCATTACTTAAAATACAATTAGTCGACATTATATCAGATCGTATAGTGCGTGAAAAAAAAGGGTAACCATGAATTATAGGTTGTAATTAATTAATTGAATTTCGTGATCGTCGATAACGGTGTGGCGTTTCAATAGATGGCAAGAGGTTCTTACTTTAAACCATTTAGCTGAGGGCTCCTAACATCGTGGAGTAGGTCTAGGCCTAAGACAATAACGGCTGGAACATGCTGTGGAAAAAGGAACCCTAAACCCAAGGGGGGCACTCTCGGAAACGTCCGCACAGTACGGCTGTAAAGGAAAATCTGCCAATTAGGCGAGAGAGCAAGAGTATATATGTACAGATTGTAACCCTACGTACCTTTGGCTGTACATCGCGGGGAAAATGGGCTGCAAGGAGCGAAAATTAATGGCTCGGATAAAAAAATGCCAAAAGTTCGCCAACGAGGCGAATGTCGCCAAATAATTCGAATAGCTGGCGAAAACTAAGTTCGAAGTTATAAATAAACAAATTAAATGTTTCCCGGAAGATAAAATTGCGTAGATAGAAAGGGATAGTTCACTGAAACACAATAGCACAATAAAGGGAAAATGATAACAGAATAAAACATAATAACTCAAAATAATTGTATGCGGTATGTAACGAACGAAGTCACACAGGAGAAGTCACAGGAGAAAATTTGAACTTATCAAGACAAATTAGACACATCGTGTCTTTCTCATCACCATCCACGATTACGCCGACGGGAGGAACCATTATATCCGAAAAGTTATTGAGATCGAGCGAAAATCATGCAAAGATCTTTCCAATTCTTTGACAACAGATTGAAATTTGTCTGTCACTTGAATATAGTGTTGAGCATTGAAAATTGGCATTTTTATTTTAATTTATCATCCGATGTATAAATGATCACAATATATAAGCGGGCTTTTTTTTTTTTTCAAAAGTGGGAAATTAAACTTTTTAGCGAGTGAGAGCGAATGCAATCTAGGATTGCATTCTACAAAAAGGTTTTTGCAATGACACTCGAATCTGTATCAGGCTCCAATATTTTCGTTTCTACAAAAAATTTCAGATTTGATCCGATCGACAGTCGTTCTTTGTCCTTTAAGTCTTCCCAAACATTTTTTGCAACGCTTTTTATCGTTTGCAATGCAGATTTTACTTTTTCCGAATCCCGTTCATAAATTGAAAACCACATCAATTTACCCGAGCTGATTTCTTTCGAAACTTCTCGGCTGCATTCTATACAAATAAATTGCTTTCTTCTTTTAAACCATTCAACCATACATTGTTCATGAAAACTATGATTACAACTCAATGTTCGTACACTAGAATCATCTTTTTCTATAGAGCAGAGTAAATATAAACATTTTTCGGCAACATTATTGTATATCTTTTTTCCAGCGGGGGGAACCATTCTTTCCGATAATTTATCGAAATTGATCGAAAAATCCAACAGATAATTTTGAAATTCTTCGAGCGAGTCTCGAAATTCTTCCATCATTTTACAATACTCTCGGGTCACCATTTTTTTTTACACGGGTTTTTTTTACACGGGAAAATGAAAAAAATTTGAAATTGATACAATGATATATATAAGCGAGCAGAGTGAAATGATTTTTAAAAAAAGTTAGTTTTTTTTTTTCAAAAGTGGGAAATCCAATATCTTGAAAAAGAAGACTCTCCAGATAATTTTCGATCAAAAAATGGTGCTTCGTCTCTGTTTCAGAGTTTTATATTTTTCTCTGATTCAAAGAGTTACTTTCAATGGGCCAATATTGGTCTTTTTTTTCTGTATTTATTTACATTACATCTCATAAAAGTAACGGCAACAAAGATAAGGCTTGCGCTTTCTTCAGGGAGCAATGAAGGTCTGGATCCACCTGAGCTGGACACAGCGCATTTCCAATCCGTGATTTCTTCAGAGGAGTAGGATCTATCTCGTCGAGATTTTTAATCACCTTGTTATAGCAGAATCGCTGAATATACTTTATTTTTTCTCGGCCTTTTACGTAAATGTCTGTATACATTGCGGCCAGACTTTGCAGGAGCGGTCCAAGGGAACTATAAGGTAAGTCTTCGCATTCATATTGCAAATCAGGTCTGTATGTTGCAAAAAATTCGACTTCCAAGTTAGCCAACTGATCAGGTACTTGGAAAGTGAATCTGCCATAATTGTCACTGTAAACACCCGAAAATGCCAATTCTTTTATAGCGAAATCATCTTTGCCGTGACGGAATCCATCAAACCCGATGATTATGGAATTAAACATGGTCCTCACAGAGCCGCGCGTCTACCCTATACATACAGGGAGTCGCAGGAAACAGGATGCATCCGAGATAAGAGAAACAGGATGCTTCCCTCCAGATAATGAGAAAACAGGATGTATCCGAGATAATGAGAAAACAGGATGCATCCGAGATAATCAGAAAACAGGATGCATCCGAGATAATCAGAAAACAGGATGCATCCGAGATTATGAGAAAACAGGATGATAAGAGAAATATCGTATATATATATACGGGGAGAAACGCATCTCGCTAAAAAAAGAGATGAATACCATGATAGTTGTGGATTTTGAAGGCTTCAGAAACAACTCCGGTGGATTCATCGTAAAGGAACTGGCTTATAAAAACAATTACAACGAGAACCATGCGAGTTGGACTTTCAAACCGCCTCATGCCTGGGAAGCCCTGAAACCGAAACGAAAGCAAGAAAACATGTGGCTGACGTACAACAGACACAACATGGAATGGGATTATGGAGACCTTCCTTACATGTCGTTGGACGTGGTGGTAGAATTTTTTACGGCAACGAGTACGGACATTTTTGTGAAAGGAAACGAGAAAAAAAAAATTCTCGAAAGCATTTGCGAAAAAGAGAACATTTTTTTCGATATCGATAATATCGATTCAACCCCGACGGGACAATTGCCTTTATTCAAGATTCAGTGCCCGAACCATGTGGACATTTCTCCGTATTGTGCAGCTACGAAAGCAGATGCGTTGGCACATTTGCTGTTTTTGAAACGAGTACAGCCTTTTTGAATGTATAGTTATGTCGTTTGTGTCATTTTTTTTTTTTTTTATAAAATATACAACAATGTATGTGTCTTTTTTTAAATTCATTTATAATTATATTTACACCCTCTTTTTTTTAAAAAAAAAACAAGTATTGATCCATTATTGGCCCTGCCATTTAGTTTACTTTTTTTTTTTTTCAAATGAAATGGAACAGATTGTTGAATTTTTTACATTTACATTCAAATAGTACAGGAGGAATTTTAAAGTTTACAGAAAGATATTAACATTTTCCCACTTTTGAATGCACCCTAAATGCTGAATAATCTTGAAAAAAAAAAAAAAAAAATTTTTTTTTTTTTTCAATCAACAATACTTTTTTCATTACCCGACTCTTGTTCATAATCACCCATTAGCTCAAGATACATTTCATCGGCAATGCTTTTTATTCGATTTATATTATTCGTGTTATCTATTGAAAATAAATGTCCAATTTTGTTCATATCCACAAGTAAGTTTGATATGTTGTCGCGGATCGCATATTGTTCGGCAAAATGAATAAAGGGCGGATCAATCGGTCCATTACACGTCGGACACGTTTCTTGCTGCATACACCATACCAAAAGGCAATCTGTATGGAAAAAATGATTACAGGGTTTCATTTTCTTGTAAAAGTTACAGTATATGTTTTCCCTGTGACTCTCTGAACAGATGGTGCATTGTTGATTTAATGGAACGGATGGTAATGGATCTTTCAGATTGCAATCTTTTTGCATGCATGTGTGTGTGTGCATGTTTGGGGTGCGTTGTAGATCAACCTCCTCGTGGTGTGCCCCGGAAACATACTTAAGCATTGAAATATTTTGAAAAATGCATTATAGTATGGCTAATGATCTACTTTTTAAATATTTGATTCATTTAAAATTTGTGCTCTTTTAGAAATTTTATTTTATGTTTATATATCCTAAAAACAATTGACTGTGAAGTCTCACTGCATGATACTTATATTTTTTCACTTTTTTAGGGTCAATTTTTTCCCCATTATGTGTAAATTGTTTGACTCTTTACAATTGTTTTGAAATGACCAAATTAAATGAATGTGTACAAAAAAAAGTTGATGGGGTGTGATTTTTATTGACATCGGGATGGTGGTGGGACCAACAACTTAAAATTAAATTTATTGTCCCTTTCAGGAAGTAATTGAGTTAAATATTCTATGTTTAAAAAATAATTTCTCTCACTAGGTGGCGCCATGAGCGATTTTAGTTGGTCATGGTAACCATTGTCATGGAGACCGTTGCCATCCCTAAAAACGAAACTTCGGAAGCAGAGTAACAAATAAGAAAACAAGTAAAACAACTCAACTCCACTCGTAAAAGATTACGACATCAGCAGCAAGACTCGACCCAAACCATCAATTTCTTGTATATCTTGCCGGATATATTACACGAACATTTTTTGTCGAAACAAATTGCAAAGACTGCAAAAAATATTGTGTGATATCTCTGGAAGAAAAAGAGAACTTTAAAGGAACAATGATATCCCATTTTGATAGAAGTGGGTTATTTTATCCATCATTCAACCTTTTAACATTTGTTTTAACAGTTAGAGAAAATAATAGTGGAATATTTTAAGTCCAGTTCATTACATCGTGATAGCATTTCAGATGTCATAAATAGCCTTATTGAAAAAAAATTAAATTTAGTCGGTTGTATCATTCATAAAAACGAACTGAGTTTTCGAATTGTAAAATTCTTTTTGCTTACTAGATTACATTTTTTTGTAAAGGGCCTAAATAAATCAACACAAGCATGCAGGGAAAAGGTTAGGCAAACTAAATTAAGGCGTCTCAATTCGCTTAAATTTTTTTTTCTTTGTTTTTACATGTTTTGTATTAATTTGCTTGTGGTGAATGCATTTTTCATTGTGTTACTTTTGTGTTTATTTTAAAAAGTAATTAATCTTACGCACGTATTTGAATTTAGATATTATGTACTCTAAATGTGTAATTAACCATGGTTAACTTAATGCTTGAATATTTTTATTGTTCAGAAACAGTTTTTAATGTGTACTAGGTACTTTGTGTATGTTCTTCAATTATGTTTTTTTTTTCTTTCATAAATACATTATTTATTTAAAGTGACTAATGTTAAGAAAGAGATTTGCTTGAAAACAATATTTAATTTTGTACTTTAAATGTTGCTTATTGTTAACTTATTGCTGGCATAAATTTAATTGAGAAAATATTTTAAAGAAATCTTTTTAGAAGATATATTCTCACTATTTTATAGTAAATATACTTTTTGTTTTATTAATTTTTTATCTCGGTAAATATGATTTTTCAAACGTATTATAACTTTTGCCTGAAAACAATATTTACTTTTGTATGGGAAATGTTTATCGTTTTACCTCTTTTCTCACATTGCTGGCATAAATTTTATTTTGAAAAATAAAAAATACATCTTTTTGTACATATATTCTCACCATATTATAGTAAAGATATTATTTTTTATTTGTTTTTTTATCTCGGTAAACATATGATTTTTTAAATGTATTTCAACCTATATCCCTTTTATTGTGACCATTTTGTTTGCGTGAAAACAGCATTTATTTTTGCACAGGAAGTGTCGTTTCTTGTTTTAACTCTTTTCTTACATATTGCTGGCGTAAATTGTATTTAGAAAATTAAAAATGTCTTTTTGTACATATATTCTCGCCATATTATAGTAAAAATACTTTTTTTCTTGTTTTATTTGTTTTTATCTCAGTAAATATATGATTTTTCAAATGTATTGTGAATATTTAGTTTGCCTGAAAACAGAATTTATTTTTGTACAGGAAGTGTCGTTTCTTGTTTTAACTCTTTTCTAACATATTGCTTGCATGAATTTTATTTAGAAAATTAACAATGTCTTTTTGTACATATATTCTCACCATATTATAGTAAAGATACTCTTTTTTTTTTTTTTTTTTGTTTTTTATCTCGGTAAATATTTGATTTTTCAACTGTATTTCAACCTATATCCCTTGCATTGTGAATATTTTGTTTGCCTGAAAACTATTTACTTTTTCACAGGAAGTATTATTTATTGTTTTAACTCCATTCTTGCATATTGTTGGTATACATTTCATTTAGAAAAGTTTAAAAATATATCTGTTTGAACATATATTCTCACCATATTATAGTAAAGATAGTTTTTTGGTTTTATCTATTTTTTATCAGTAAATACCTGATTTTTAAAGAGCCTATATCTCTTGTACTGTGAATATTTTGTTAGTGTGAAAACAATATTTACTTTTGCACAGGAAGCGTCTTATTGTTTTAACTCTTTTCTTACACATTGCTGGCATACATTTTATTTAGAAATATTTTTTTAAAAAACTTCTGTTTGTACATATATTCTCACCATATTGCAGTAAAAATACTTTTTTTTTTTGTTTTATTTATTTTTTATCTCGCTAAATATGATTTTTCTTATGTATTGTGAATATTTTGTTTGCCTGAAAAGAATAAATATTTTTGTACAGGATCTGTCGTTTTGTTTCTCTTTTCTAACACATTGCTGGCATAAATTTTATTTTAAAAAATTAAAAAATCTTTTGTCTTACATATATTCTCACCATATTGCTCTAAACTGAATAGTTTGTTGCTAATTTTTGAGGGGCAAAAGACGTTTGTAATGTTATTGAACGTTTACTTTTGTAGCATTAAAGATATTTTTTTATTGAAAATATACTCTAAAATGATTTTAAATTTTATTTTGAAAAGTACGAAAGTTAACTTCTCACATTTAGAAGAGGTGAATACTTTGCAAGGAATTTATATTCATTTTCATTAATTTACGGCTTTAAATGGAGGGAAAGTGTTCGCAGCGGCCACCTAGTGAAATGGATAAGTTCGAAAGCCACATCCGACAAGCTGCTTTCCACACTATCCATTCTAGACACTATACTTTAGAAATAAAATTTCACGTTAAATTAAAGCACAAATGAGCATTAAAACGCAGACATATGTTTCGGGATTGCTTGGAATCCCTTTTTGAGTTTTTAGACATTTTCATGCTTTCATTATAGTTCCTTTGTGTGATTAGTCTTAACTCATAAGTATTTTCTGAAATGTAGTGTATTGTAAATTATTATTATATATAAAATATTAAGTATTATAAATTTTGAAGATAGGTGTATTGTATATCTTATAAATAGTTGTTTCTGATTTACAAAGCTGCTGTTTTACTATTAATTAGTCCATTTTGGAAACAATGAGAATACTAGTGATTGGCGAGTCTATGATTAAGCGTATTGAAGATGGCTTAGCCAAGAATTTGTCCGATCATGTTGTAGACGTACGTTGTTTCCGTGGAATAACTGTGGAAGGATTAACGCTCAAAATTCCTTCAATTGGCAATCATTATGATTGGATATTATTACATGTTGGTACTAATAATTTTTGCGCTGCTATCCCGAAGCAAAACTTATAATTTCTGTTGTAATACCTAGGTTTCTCAATTCATTTCAATCTTATACAAGTCAGAATAAACATATTTTCAACTTCCTCCTTCCCCATTTGTTTCTAAATCTAATCTATCCTCATTTTCTACGTTACCTCGACCTTTCACTCACTCTTTTTCGATTCTTGCCTGTCCCCCTTTTCTTATAAACTCAAATTCTGTTATAAAACCTTCTCTAATTCTCAACTTCATGCCCCATTTTCTTCGAAATCTAATCTATCCACATTTTCTATGTTACCTCGATCTTTCACTCGCTCTTTTTCAATTCTTGGCTGTCCTCCTTTTCCTATCAACTCAAATTCTGTAATTTTAGAACCTTCTCTAATTAATTCTTAACTCCCTTCTGATTAATTCTCAAACTTCCTCCTTCCCCATTTCCTTCGAAATCTAATCTATCCTCTTTTTCTACGTTACCTCGACCTTTCACTCACTCTTTTTCGATTCTTGCCTGTCCCCCTTTTCTTATAAACTCAAATTCTGTTATAAAACCTTCTCTAATTAATTCTCAACTTCATGCCCCATTTTCTTCGAAATCTAATCTATCCACATTTTCTATGTTACCTCGATCTTTCACTCGCTCTTTTTCAATTCTTGGCTGTCCTCCTTTTCCTATCAACTCAAATTCTGTAATTTTAGAACCTTCTCTAATTAATTCTCAACTCCCTTCTGATTAATTCTCAAACTTCCTCCTTCCCCATTTCCTTCGAAATCTAATCTATCCCCTTTTTCTACGTTACCTCAACCTTTCGCTCACTCTTTTTCAATTCTTGGCTGTCCTCCCTGACCCTACTAAAAACAAAAAAAAAAAAAGAAAAGTTTTGTATTAGATTACTAATTTTTGGTTGTAACGGGAAACTAATGTTCCCCCTTTGTAGAAAATGCTCCGAACTGATGAACCAAGGGGATTGCCAACACAATGAAGAGAGAGTCATTTTGTGGACTTGGGTGTCTGAGGAAATAAAATTAGCCATTGAAAAGGGTTACCACGTAACAAAGGCATTTTTTAAATGTTGCTTCGATCTTTATTCATCTTTTAAAAAAAAGCTCTCAATATTTATTTGCTTGTTTTTCCCCTCCAGATATATGAAGTATACCGTTTTCCACAGACATCAACTGATTTATTTCGGTCATACATCGATTCTTTTTTGAAAGTTAAACAGGAGAGTAGTGGGTACCCTGCTGACTGCATTACAGAAGATGAAAAGCAGCAGTACGTAACACAGTACGCAGATCGAGAAGGTATTAAGCTGAATCCTTAACACATTGAAAGAAAACCCTGGGAAACGTCAAGTTTCAAAATTAGCTTTGAACAGCTTTTGGGGAAGGTACATTTTTTTTTCATTACATATATATGTGAGTGTATGTGTGTTGATGAAAAAAATCTTATCGTTATCTTATTCTGTTTTACTTTATTTTCTTATAGATGGGGGATGAACATCAATAAAGTTCAACTGACGTATGTACATTCCTTTCCGAATTTTAACAAAATTCTTGCAGATCCCACTAAAAACGTAGGCGTAGCTCTTTATTTATTTTGAGCTAATGTAATATTTCAATACGATGTACTGAAATATATATATATATATTAATTTCTCCTTTTACACATATATTTTTTAGATAAAAGATATCTACTTACCTACGCAAGAAGTAGCAGCTCTCGTGTGGCACAAGAAAAAAGAATTCATAGAGCAAGAGACAACAACAAATGTCCTTCTTGCAGCATTTACAACTTGGGTACTGCAGTGCTGTACCATGCTACGGACAGTATCGTCTACGCCTCAGATAGTAGCAATGATCCCCCACTTGGAAATTTTTTGGGAGAATTCACAGACGAGTTGAACGGTGATGAAATTGTCACATTCATTTCGCGCGCGCGCGGGTAAGTACTATAATCAAATGATTATTCCCATTTATTGATTTTAGAATACTTAAGTTACTAACTTACTTTCTATATTTTACGCATGTATCTATTTTTTTAATTTTTATTTTTTTTTAACAGGAGGACACAAAAACTACGCATGTTTAACAAAGAATGGGAAAACAAGGTGTAAAGTAATAGGCTTTACATTGCATTGTAAAAATAAATTGAAGTAAAAAACTCAATGAATAACTCAATGAAGGAACTGATATGTTCCATGGATGAGAATTCTTTCATCAAGGTGGTAACCCCCCGAAAAATTTGTCGCAATGGAAAACGACGGAAAATTATGAACAAGAGAGAAATTAAATTGTACAAGATTATGTATAACAAACGTGTGCTGAAGGAAGACTTTACAAAGATCAAGATCCATACGGAACTGTAGTTATGTAAAAAAAAGTGTCCAATGAAGGCAGCCTAACGTTTAGTGGCTGTATATATTAAAAAAAAAAATATTTCTAAATATGTATAAAATAAAAAGAATGTCCTTCTCCTATTTGTGTAGTTTGTTCTAGATAGAAGTTTTATTTCATAAAATTAGAAAGCTTTTTTTTTTTCAAAAAGAGAAAAAAAAATGAAACAAGAAAGTAATGGATAAAAATATTTTTTATTTTGATGTAATAATATACATACATAAATGTACATCAGTATGAAACCCATGCATTTTTCTTAGCAAACATATGTTTTGACGATTTGCGGAATTTGTTTTTAACAATACTTGAATCTTAAAAAAAATTTTATTTATAATATGAGAAGATGGAATGTTCATTTCCTTCAAAGCTGAATGAAACTGCTTAACTCCTGGTGGGGATTTCTTTTGATTTCGAAGCAAATCTGTGACTAAACGAACAATATTAGTTCCTGGAAATCGCTCACCTTTGTATACAATCTCTCCTTCAGAAGTCCAAGAAAATGTCGAGGTTTTTTCTTTCAGAAAATCTAGAATGATTTTCGCAGTATTTCTGTAGCACACAGGAGCTGAGTTTATAATTTTTTCAGTTAAAGCACCCTTCTCTTTTTTTCTGTAGAAGAGTTTCCCGTTTTTTTTTTTTTTTTTTTCATCACCAGAAGTGTCTACTAACTGCAGACTCTTTTTGGGGATGTTACAATTTTACAAAATTTTGAAGAATTTGCAAATATTGTGCTGCTTTCTAGCTCTCTGTCAGGTCTTTTTTTTTGAAGAATTTCTTGCATCTTAGTATCCAAGTTAATTAACACTTTACCGACCGGTAGCGGTTCGAACATACTATGCCCTTTCACCGGCCGCTCAGCAGCAGATCGTCCGAGACACCGGCTCGGATCCGTTTTTCTTAAACTCTGGTAAAATTGTACGCTTCGTGTTATTGTAGGGAAACGAAATTTAATAGTCTTTTACTTCAATCATATAAAAGGTTAAACAATATTTATTTTATCTCTTACAATCGTTTTAGTTTATTATTTACATAAAATATACCATAATCCATATAACAATATTTGTCGAAAAAAGAAGTTGTACGTCGAATAATCGACGGCCGGTCGGTATGCGCTGAGAACAAAACGTCGATTAATCGACGGCCGGTCGGTAAAGTGTTAAATGATTAACTATTTACAACCGTTCTTCCGGTACTAATATCATTTTGTTACGACATTCCAGTTATATGCGAACTGATCACAGAAATAGCCGCTGGTAGTAGAATTGATAAAAAATCCGTCTCCTTTTTGCAGCAGTATTTTTCTTTTCTTAAAAACTGGTACTTTCTTCTCAGCAAGTTTTTTGACTTGATAATGCTGTTGGGAAACTTCTTTGAAAACATGCGTCTTTTTTTTTAAAAATGTCTAAATGCTCTTGTGTAGAGGCGGACATTCTATTGTCAAATGAAACAACTTCACAAGAGGCAAAGCTTATATAGTCTCTAAAAACTTTGTATATGATCTCGCTTTGTGAACAGCGCCGTGTTGAAAATTCTTTCCATGCGTAAAAGGGCATATCGTGTCAGAGCTTGTCAATGATTCTACCTTAGGGCACTCGAAATCATCCAAATTTAAAATATGACCAGATTAAAAATTCTAAGAAAACTTTTTTTTTCTATTCCTTTAACATAAATAGAAGGAAACATTACAAAAATCATTTCCAATAGTAGTTTTTTGAAGTGGCATCTTCGTATACTTCGTGGAAAAATTTGGATTTGCTTGGGTACAGTTGCCTACCTATGAGTGCATAATTTGTGATCTATCTCTGAGGTTCTTAAATAAGAACATATAATGTGCATTTAAGTGACATACACTACTTGGAAGCTTAAGAAGTTCTGGAGCAAGTCTTTAATTTACGGCATTGTACACAATAAATGACGATGATACTCTGTGATTTTTACTAATCTGGTAAAAAAATAGCAAATAAAAACATCACAACTTTTGCCATCTATTTGATTAATATACTTTAGAAAATGCACATCCAAATCAATAATTTTCAATGGTTTACAAAGGTAGGTTTTCCACATCAATATACAACTGGAATAACTAGCAGAATTATTTAAATTTAAAAAGTGTAGAAATTAATTGTCTTTCCTTTTATTTCGGATACCAGCAAGATCCAGTAGCTATTAACATTTGCAAGAATAAAACTAAAGTCCGCAGAACGGTCTTCTTCTGCTTTGTAAAATCTTATTGCATCATTCCTCATTTCAAGCGATTGGCTATGGTAACAACATGCAGCAAGTGCATGTGTATGGTAGCATGATAAAAGAAATCATCTAGGATGGTATCATACAACCACTCAGATATAAAAACTGGAACTACTTGCCTTTAACATGGTTTGTTCGTTTTGCGGTATGTATGGGTCCAACGACTTAAGGACGTTTTAGACTAATAATGCGAATCCGACAAACTACAAACGCTCAACGCAACCGTTCCTTGCCGGTAGAAAAAAAAGCAATTTACAACAGAGCGGAGCGACAGCCGGCAACGCTTCCGAAATTCCCTGGTGTCTCCACTAGAGGCCGCTGTTGTTTTTCGTGCATCGACATTTTCCCGCGTTATTTTTCTTTACCCACGCGATTCTGTTTACGATTATTCCTTATCAAATGCCGTTATCTCGTAAACAGAAAGTGTTTTTAATTTTAATGTTAGAAGTAGAAAGAAAAGATAGCACTGGTACGTCAAAAATCTGCAGTTCGGGAAAGAGAAAGGGTTTGGAGACAATCTAATAGAAGAAATGCGGTTCAATGAACACGAGAGTTTTTTTAATCTTTCTCGGATGACTCCATCTGTGTTCGACGAATTGCTGAGTTTGATTGGACCTCTAATCGAGAAACAAAATACCAACTTCAGGGACTCCATTCCAGCGGGAGACCGCTTGGCAATTACTCTTCGATGAGTACTTTAAATGCTTATTTAAATACCCAATTTTAACAATGCATCAATTTTACCTTAAAGTACTACATTTTTGCTTAAATCTTAAATTAGTATATCTAAATGTCAAAATTCTGCTGAGTGAAATTTACATTTTGCATTAATTGTAATTTTAAAATCTCAAATTATAATACATAATGAATTATAGAAAGTAATAATGGTTAGTTTGCAATATAAATTTAGAACTATTACCATTTTTTACGAAATAAATGATTGAATATTTTGTAAAAGTTTGCATAAGTAATGAGCATTTATATAAATAGTTTAAGTAATGCATTAATTTAACATATTATATTTTTGCACAATAATAAAAATGAGCAAAAAATATTTTAACAAGTGAATGTTTGATTTTAATGTAATTATTTTAATTTTATGAAGTAACAATGAAATATTTCGAATTATTTCATTGCTATTTACAATTAAATGTAGGGTAACACAGCTATAGTTTAAAGTATACTTGGGCACAACAAGTTTTATGTGATTTCCTATGAATGATTACATAGACTAGAGAAATAATTGCAATTATTTATTTTTCAGATGCCTAGCAAGTAAGGGATGTCTGTTTGTCCGTTAATTAAACAAAACTACAGTTGGTATCAGATCTTCAACGAATTCAACTTTAAAAAAAAATACTTTTTTCAACTATTTCCAAGATTATTTCTCGAATCAATGATTGCTCCAAAATCTCAGCTTGTGAATTGATAAGGATTAGTGATTTTGCCTACTAATTCTAATATGAAAAAAAACTCAATCCTAGCAATATATATCGCTAGCTTAGCAATTGAAACTCTGGGAAACTAAAATGCACGTCTATTTTAATTTTTAAGTCATATTGCAATAATTAGCAAAATGTTATAGGTTTTTGATAGTTTCTTCATGAAAGTTTTGGTTGGATAAAATTGTCTTATTTATCAAGCATTTATTCAAACGTATTTCGACAGTCAAGTTTTTTTTTTTTTTTTTGGAAAATTCCCATATGGTTGCGAGTACCCTTTTTGTCATATACTATTTGGTTTGTTTTATAAAATTTGGCACAATATTAATCAGAATTTGTTTCCGGTATAATAAATTACTTATACATATGTTTAGCTCTTTTCAGTCATTCTTCTTTGTTAGAATGCTATTAGCCATACTGAAGTTTTGAATGACATGCCCATGTGTAATTTCTCTTGAAATTTGTGTTTTAAAAAATAGTTGTTGGTAATAGCTCCAAGAAAAACAGAACATAAGGTTAAAGAGTAAGATAACACGGTAGTGAAATATACGTTAAACTCTCTATTAAAGATTTTCTGCACAAACTTTAAGATGTAAAACCTTAATAAATTGTTAAGTTTGATTGATGGAAATTGTATTTTATGCATTGTATTACTTTTTTAATTCTTCATAGTCTCCACAATGCAAATTGATTTATTTATTTTTTATTTTAGGTGTTTTGCTCCGAAAACAATTTACAAAAAGTGTGTGCTTGTACGAGCCTTTTCATGGATGGGACATTCAAAATTGTCCCGTCTATATTCTATCAACTCTACTCGATACATGGGGAGTACATGGGAAAAATTTTCCACTTAGTTTACTGTCTGTTGCCCGACACGAAACAGGCAACATATGAAAGGACTTTTCGCCTAATCAGGCAGGAGGCACAAGACAGGAATTTACAATGGGACCCAAAGTCTATATTTATCGACTTCAAAATTGAGAGTGACCATGCATTAAATGAAGTTTTTCCTTCCTCTGAAGTAAAAGGGTGCTTCTTTCATTTCACCCAAAGTATATGGGAAAAGGTACTGTTTATTGTTATAATTATCTCTTTGTATCAATAAAAATAATACAGTACAAAAAAAAAATGCAACACATAATATTTTGTTACCTAATATTTTTTTTGAAGATAAAATTTACCTTAAACATATTCAGTAATCTTTTCTTATATCACTCATTTTAATAAGTATGCTTTTCCTCTAGTTTCTGAAAAATTAAAAGTTAAAGAAAATAAAGTAACTTTGGTTTTAGCTTAGGATCACGGTTGTTAAGATCTAAATTTTAAGAAAAGTCTTTTCTTAGTTGATAAACAAAATGGATTTTTTCTATTCATTTAAATTAGACTTCTTGTTTATTTATTAACTTTTAAAAAAATAAATAAAGAGCAATTTATGCTAAAGAGTCCTTTCAGCGAAGTAGATTTAAATATGCAATTTGATTTTAATGAGGTAAAATTCTTATTCTAATTTAAAATTTTTTTAAGGTTCAAAAATTGGGTCTAGCTCCAGACTACAATACGAATGAAGAAGTGCGTTGCTGGGCCAGGAAAATTGCTGCAGTGCCTCTTGTGCCACCAGAAATGGTTGACGATGCTTACGAGATCATAATAGCAGATCAACCAAGTACAGGAAGAGAGTCGGGCCCCATCGACTACTTGGTGGACACGTGGGTTGGTGAGCAGAACTGCCTATTTCCCATGTAAGTACAAATGTTAGAGTTTAAAAACTAAGATATCAATCTATTCCTCAATTTAAGTTGCAGATAAAATTTATCTATTTATTAAATTTATCTTTTTTATAGCAATTTTATATATATATATATACTGTTTGTTCATATAACAAGATTTACGGTTTGTTTGAAATATACGTATTATGTATACTTAAACTCATAGAAACCTTATTATGTATTTTTTATTGAATTTTAAGTATTAATTGCTGTAATTCTACATTACTCTTTTGCATTTTTGCACATCTAGTGTTGTTACATATGTTCAGAGTGTATTGATATAAAGATATTTAAGAGTTCTTTATATTGTTTCGTAAGTTAATTTATGTTACGTAAATTCACATTAAAGTATTGATATTAATTTTACAGGGATATGTGGACTCATTTCCACAATGACGGCCACAGGACCACCAATGTCGTTGACGCCTGGCACTCGAAAATAAACCGTCAAGTAGCTTCGTCGCACCTAAATATATTTTCATTAATCGAGCTGCTTCAAAAAGATGAAGCATCCACCATTGCAGAAATGCGCATGCTTTGTGCTGGGAGCATGACCCCAAGCTGAAGGAGGAAGTACCGTATTTTGGACGAGAAAATACGAAATATGACCTTACAAATGGAAACAAAACCTTGAGAAGATATTTAGATTCAATACCTTATTGTATTCATTTAGAATAAAATAATTTTTATTCACATTCCAAAAAGAAACAAAAATATATTTACGTAAAGAAGGTAAACATTTCATATAAAGCATAAATTGCACATAAATTGCTGACGTGCATTTCATGATTACAAGAAACCCTTTTATCAAGGCAGAAATGTGAGATTTTGGACCAGAAGCAATCTAACTTCTGAAATTGTTTCTATCCAGTCGCTCAAATACTTTTGCCTTCCTTGTTTCTTGTAACCAAAAACCACATGTCAACAATTCATTTACAATATGCTTTATATGAGTTGTTTACTCTTTCAAAGGTAAACTTCTCTAAAACACATTTCTGGTTAAAAGAAAGAAAAGCTAATATAAAAAAAATCAAAATTTTGTAGTTTTTATTCTAAATAAATTCAATAAGATATTGAATCTAAATACATCTTGTAAATTATTAAAGGGTGCTTCCCCCTCCATTTTAATGTGTAATTTGTAATGTCAAGTAATTTTGAAGTAAATTTTATCTATGCAAATGTTTAATCATGTGAAATGGGTTTTTTTTAACGAAAAAAGAAGTTCTAATTTTAGCAAACATGCGAGTTTCAACCCTACTATTGTAATGTTTTTTATTTATACTTTTTATTATTCAAACTCATATTATCATACTTTTAATATTCATTCTCTAATTTGTCAAGATTCAAAGCATCGCCAGATCATGCAGTTGGAATATTTGGCATTTACGAATATTGCCGCATTTCGGAATTACGTTTTGATTTTCAATCATGAAAAATCACTTGTAAAAATGAAAGTTACTCACTTTTGTAAGTAAAATCATTTTACTTTTTATTCAGATGTGTTGTTTTTAATATGAAGCAATTGTGAAGTTTTCAAATACATATTTTACCTATGCAAGTTCTCAATCAAGTGTTTTTTTCTACTGTTTTTATTTTTGATCTTAAAATATTCATAAATCTCATTTTAATTTGTCAAGTTTAAATTATCGCCAGATCATGCAGTTGGAATATTTGGCATTTACGAATATTACCGCATTTCGGAATTACGTTTTGACTTTTAATTTTGAAAAATAGAACTTGTACAAATGAAAGTTATCTATTTCTGTAGATAAGATATTTTATACTTATGTCAATGTGCTCTTGTTTAACTAGTTCAATATTTTTAACAACACTACAGATGTTTCATTGATATAAGAAATAAAGTTATTTAAAGGCTTCTTGAAGTATTAGCATATTTCTTTATTTATAATCATTAGTGCCTATATTACTTAGCCTCTAATGCAGAAGAACCCTCATTACACAAAAGGCGGTTATAATATATTCATGCATTGCAGAGTGAAAGAAAAATCTTGATCCTTTCAGGGCCATCTCGAAGTCAGCAGAAATCAAATTCCGTTTATAAAAGCAATATACTTTTTAGCCTACTTTCCCATTAAAAAAAAAAAAAAAAAAATACAGCCTGAAAGAAGGCTTAATGTATAGTGCAAAAAAATCGTTAAAAATCACGAAAAGTCAAAGTTAAATGATTAAATAAAGACTAACTAGGAAGCGTTCTTCAAAATGCTTGATGCATATTGCAGAGGGACTTGGATCAAAATTCTTTCTTGAAATGTTTTTAATCCATAAGCTTCTTCGACGATTTAAAGCATGCATTAAATTACATTAAAATAAACATTTAGTCATATAAAAATATCAGATCTAATAGAACATAAAGCTAAGTTTTATTCTTGAAAAAAAAAAATAAAGGCTGGTGAATAATATGCAATACATGCAGCTACTACATTGTTAATGAAAATAATATATATATATATATATATATACAGTCTCGCTCATTTATTGCAAACTCTTATGAAGACAATTTATGGTTAAAACAAAGATATCAATTCCCCCTTGTTTTACTGCATACTATTCGGTAGTTTTTATAATGGAATTACCGTAGTAATGAAACTTTCATTGGGTCCCTTCAATTTCATTATAAGCTGGTAGGACTGTAGACTGTATAAGGTAAAAATAATGGTATTTCCTTTTAAAACCTCTATTGTTGATTTATAATTTTCCACGATCAATTCAACAGCAAAAACAATGTAGAAATTCCTTAACTGATTAAATTTCCCCAAATTGTTTGAAAAATAACATTTATATTTAGAATATGAGGTCACTTTTAAAATATGATTACTAAAGAAATTTCTTTAGTAATCTACCTTTGAAATACATTGGTTTGGCTATGTATGAAGTTTAGTGACCAAGAGAAAATACTATGCTTTATTTTAAACTTGTTAAAAAGAGTTCTGGGGAGTTTTCTGTCATTGTGGCAGAGTTCTAAGACTGAATGAGCATTGGTGCACTTAGTCGATTTCTAACATACAAAGCCCAATGATAATTAAGCTATTTAATAGATACTAGTTCCGTGAGCAGCAGAATTTGGGTACGGTCATGTATTGGTAGAAAAATAAAAAAGTTTAAACTTAACGACCTTAGCTACAATAAGTAATAGTGAGTGGAAGAAGACCCATTGCTTACTGAAGAAGATAAACATTACCCTGCT
The DNA here is from genome assembly GCA_038502835.1 of Octonoba sinensis. NCBI lineage: Eukaryota > Metazoa > Arthropoda > Arachnida > Araneae > Uloboridae > Octonoba > Octonoba sinensis. The sequence continues at coordinate 80,095,409 of CM076605.1, read as the reverse complement.
TCTCCCTTCTGCTGTAAAGTTACATTTTTTGAGATGAAGAGTTGTATAAGATATGAGGACAATTAGTTCAATGAGAATACTCTGGATGGTTAAATGAATGATACGTATACATTCACTTCTTAACAATATCATTAGCGCTATCATATATCGTTGCTCGTTATAAGTGCTTTGTTTACTTTCCTGCGCACAACCGTTACGGTTCAAGCTCTCGCTAAAGGTAGAAGTTTAGTTGTTATACGAACAAAAGGGATTTTCATTCTAAAATTTATGGACGAATTATCTTTTATCAGTCGAATGAATTACGAACTTGCTCGTATATTTGTTACATATATTTATAAAATCAATTATATGCTTATCCCCAGTATCATAATTTGGAAGCGGAGCTTAATTTTCATTGGTGCTCAGCAGCACTTATTTCCCCTTTCTTTGCATTTGAAAAGATATTCATACTATAATTAAAGAACGTGTATAAAATAATTTTAAAAATTTTGTGAATTGATTTGACCCTTCCCCCTTACCTTAAAAATTCGTCAGAATTTTAAAAGTGGGGACAAATTTTGTTAATCTGGCGTCCCTACTACATTCTTTAAATGTGTGAACAAATCGAGGAACATGATATCCCCATAGAATGGGAACGTTTCGTCACCGATATCCCCAATTTAGCATAGAAATTGTAGCAACAAAATTTATTAAAAATATTTATGAATAACTGCATGTTTTATGGTTAATCCTCTGCTAAATATGTAGGATTGTTATTAACACTTATTTCAGTATGGCATCTTACTCTTTTCTGAAAAAAGGGAAAAGTATCGTTATTCCTAAGCTATTTCTCTTTCTAAAAGTGTCTTGTTAAAAAAATGTTTTTATAAATGCTTAGATTTCAGGCGCTGAAAAGTGCCTTAAACAAAATCCTGACGAGCAATAATGCCTATTTTTAAGTGTCCTGCCCACTTTACGTCTATCTGTCCATCACTGCCCAGACCGCATTACGAGCAAATGTGAACATATTAAATACAAAAGCTGAACCAATGGTATCGGAATCAAACGGAGGTGTAATAGTGTAAAACTTTAACCACTATTCTTATTTTGAGATCTGTTGCAGATATCACATTTGAACTTGACACGGCAGCGTACAGCTAGCTCTGTATGCATACATTATATGAAACTAATTCAAAATGTTATGAGACTGATTCATCAGGTACTAAGAATTAAAATTAAAAATATCTAAGAATGGGTAGCTAGCTCTTCTATTGGAGTTGTTACTTCTCATACTAATTTTATACCACTTGCCTTACGCTTAGCAGCTGCGGCATCCATATTCCGTTCATTGATCATACTTGTGTCCAAGGTAGACGTTGCCCGTGCCGAGTCATCACTAGAAAAATGCCGCATAGTTAAAAAGTGCCACAGGGTGTTCCCGTAATTATCAGTGGTGTACTTTGAAACAAATCGTAAACGATCTTCATATAATTCTTTCAATTTAAAGCATGTGAATTTCTTGCACTCCTCTCTCAGCGGCGACGTTTTCGAAAACTTCGGGATAATTGAGATAGACGTATATAGCAGTAGAGCACCCCACAAAATATTCGAACAGATCATATTCCCGGAGTAGAATCGGTTCATCAATGAAGGATCGGCTTTAGCCCAGTGCTCCACTAATACGTTGAGACATCTCAGAGATCTGCAATATTGAATAGGTAGAACGCCTTCGTTATTTTTTACGTCGAGCACATGGGAACTGAAGACACGCAAGTGCATGACCGATAAATATTTATCGCATTTAACGGCAATGTGCAATTTCGAATTCCCTAATTAATCTCGCTATCTTCATAGTACGAAAGTCTATCCGTAGCGCGTCGCTCGTCAGACGAATAACGATGGTTTATAATCGGAACTGTGACGTACGTTATATTATTTGTAAATTTGCATCTTCTTGGAATATTTCTGAGTTGCAGCAATATTTTTTTCTAACCTGGGCAGGAAGGAGTCTGTCCATAGCGATTTTTCACAATGGTGCATTCGGGGAACGCGGCCACATAGTGATCGGTCAATTGCTTAGGCGTCCATTTCTGATTACGGGGATAAAGGTGGTTCTTGATGTCTCTGAAATTGACCCTATGTAAAATACTGTTCTGCTTGTCGTCTCTTAAGTTGGTTAACTTTCTGCGCTGCCATTCTTTGGTATAAGCTGCCGTCTTCCGCGCAAGCATCTCCACTGCCAACCTGAGCAGTGTCCCACAAGGAAAAACATTTTGACTGTCGTTTTCGTTGACGAATAGGTAACCGAATAACTTCTTACTCACCTTTTTCACAAGCATTTTCCAAATCATATTCTGAGAATGGACTGGAAGAATTATAATACCACGCGTAATTTTGGAAATCGGGTAAGGCGTCAAAATCGATTGCTAAGGACCAATTACAGATTGTACATCTTCAACGTGTCTGGGGAAAAAGTGGAGCAATGTCATTTTTGAGTCAGGATCCACTGCGTCGAAATCCAAATCATACTTCTCAGTGAAAGTAAGATAATTGTCTATAAATGTCTGAAATGTTTTCTGAGACGGATGTGTCGTCTTTGTAAGGCTTTTGATAAAAAGCGCTATGTTGAAAATTTTTCTAAAATGTTCTGTGATAATCCGGCATTCCATATTTCTTTCATGGTAGAGTATACGAATGGAAGGGGGAAATGACAGCAAGACATTTGGTAACAGTCACATAACCCTTCATGAGCAGGGACTGGTTTGATGTAGATGATCTCCATTTCCAACCCTCCCGCTAAGCGGGGGAGCGTTCTTATATAACTCAAAAGGTTAACCAAAGAGTCCGTTTTGAGCCTTATTTGAAAAGTTTGCAAGTCGAAAAACCCCAGAGTGTTATCTAGGTCCAAGACACAAACTATCCGTATTTGAACCTACGGCCGAGTGCAAATCCTTTAAGGTTTCCACAATATAGCCCAAATATCTGCGATGGAAGAAATTAAAAAAATCGACAACCAATTCATCGGGTGTCGTTTTTATGGCAGATATTTCTGATCTGCAATAGGAGCGTGTGTCTTTTAACTCGACCCATTCTTGGAGGCACATCGAGTGAAAAATGTGGCCACAGGTCAATCTTTTCGACGTGGGACCCTCAAAGCAAATTTAGCATTGCTCCTCGGCTTTTAGCGGCTTTAACAGGCAAACCCACTTCTTCAGCATCACTTATAGTTTTCTGTGGAAGAAACATTCATAACAGTAATAAAAGGCATAGCATAAAACAAAGTTATAAGTAGGTGGCAATTGAGAGTTCACCGACGTCAGGCGGATCTGCGGATCAGCCACGCCCCCCTGCTCCGCCTGCCACGCCCCCCTTGCGCCTCCCTCCCCTCACTCCTACGCCTGCCGAGTGGGGTTGAGTAGTTGGGTTCCTGAAGTCGTAGAAGATGACGAGGGTTTTTACGAGTTGAGTTGTTTTTCTTACTTGTTACTCTGCGTCCGAAGTTTTGTTTTTAGGAATGGCAACGGTGATATAGCGGTTACCATGACAACGTATTTTTACGAAGAGCCACCTAGTGAGAGAAATTATTTTTTTGTACTCTGAGATTATACACATGGCGCCATCTAGTGAGATAAATATTAATTAATCCATTTAAATATATTTTTCGGACTTGGAATTATTTTATTTAATTTCTCTTTCCTAGATCGGGAATCGAACCCGCATCGTCAAAAGATCTTCATGGCAGTCAAATTGTAAACGCGCAAATTGACTATGCCATGAAGACCTGATAGCTACAGCGCTAAATTGAATGTTAATATAATTCTCTTTCAGATGTTCGAGAAGACTGCCATCTAGCGAGAGAAAACTTTTTTTGAGCATAGAATATTTAATGATTTCCATGACAACGTATTTTTACGAAGAGCCTCCTAGTGACAAAAATAGGAATAATTATTTTTCGGACTTAGTCGTTTTCTGAAGTTATTTTTGATTTCCAACTTAGGTTTTCACAAATGGCAACATGTTTTTAGTTTTAATTCCAAGGTTTGAAACGCTCATGGCGTCACCTAGTGAGAGAAATTATTTTTTGAACTTAGTCGTTTTCCGGTGTTATTTTTAATTTCCAACTTGGGTTTTTCACATTAATTGTTTTTATTTCAAGAGTTGAAGCACTCATGCTGCCGTCTAGTGAGAGAAAAATTATTTTTTTTTGGACATAGAATATTTTACTTCATGGAAGTGAAATTAATTTAATTTTAAGTCGATGATCCCACCACCATCCCGATGTGACTTTTAATCACACCCCATCAACTATTTTGTACTCGTTCATTTAATTTGGTCGTTTTAAAACAATTGTAAATATTCAAGCAATTACACATAACGGAAAAAATTGACCCTAGAAGTGGAAAAAACATAAAAGTATCATGCAGTGAGACTTCACTTCTACAGTCAATTTGTTTTCAGTCAACATAAAATAAAATTTTTAAAAGAGCACAAATTTTAAATGAATCAAATATTTAAGAAAAGTAGATCATTAGCCATACTGTAATGCATTTTTTCAGAATATTTCAATGCTTAAGTATGTTACCAGGGTGCACCGCGTGGAGGTCGATCTACATCGCACCCCAACATATACATTCACACACACATTCATGCAAGCATTCACACACACACATTCATGCAAACATTCACACACACATACACACACACACACGCGCAAACATGCAAACATATATCCATACATAAAACAAAATTAAATAAAACAGCATCTGAAAAGGAAAAAAAATATTATGCACCATCTGAAAAGAGAAAATTTAACAGTTAATGTTTCACAAGCATACACTAAGGTACCTTTAAAAAATAAAATAAATAAAAAGAAATTAAAAGTAAAAATCTCAATTTAAAACAAAAAAAAAATCTCAATTTAAAACAAAAATTCTAAAATGCTTAATAAAAAAAAAAAAAAATTAAGTGGCCATCATTTAATTAAAAAGGAGCTCATATAATTTCAAAAAAAAAAAAAGTATTGCAGCAGATCATCTTCAAATTTTCATCAAAAATTTTCCATTCAAACTCTTCATGTCGCCAAAGACTTTCATTAATGTCTTCTAGAAAACGTTTTTTTTCTTCTTCTAGTTTTCATAAATTTTTTCTTCTAGTTTTTCTTTTAGCTTTCATTATTTTTGCATTGTATGACTCCCAACTCAGGTGTATTTAATTCGATGGTGCCCATAAGCTAAGGTGTTGACATGATCACCTTGAATATAACGCTTATCATCGAACGGGGAGAGAGCTGTTTTATTCTGCTTGATGGTGTAAAGTTGGTGACACTCACTACCAATTTTTACCATTTCTTCATGGGTTGTCATCACTTCCTCCAAACATTTCTTATAATCACAATGTCGGATTTTGTCACAACCCGTCTTAAAACACCTTTTGCGGTCTTTTTCTCTTGATCCCCAGATTTTATTGAATACATCTTTGAACGAAGACCTATAAATTCATCGATGATAGCACCATTCATCTCATCTTTGAATTTTCCAATCTTCTTTTTGTTCACTTCATTATATAGTGAATGATTCTTGGGGTAATCTGAGGTGTCATATGCATGCAGATGTTGTCGCATGTCATCATAAACATCCTCAGTTTCAATCTCATACATGAGGGAATCGGTGTCGGTGAATAGTAACTCTGCTTTCTCCCCATACATCTGTTTGATGTGGTTGTAGTGGAAGTCATACATGAGTAGTTTACTCAACTCCAGAATAACAAAGCCCACGTATATGGGTCGATTCAACATAATTGATGTTTTCACCCTTTCAACACCCGCTAGCTCATCTGAGAAAATTTTTGCAGTACGAAAGCTGGGAGCCGCTGCCACTTTTAATGCCCTGCGTTCAGTATGGCCCAATTGGACATCTACTCTATTCCGTAGATTTTCCATTGTCTTCCCATACACAGAGTTATTTAAAAGCTTAAAAAAATCTTTCTCAAAATTGTTGGAAGCCATCTTCCTCTTCTCAGTATTAAACTCTATGTATGGTTTCAGCCAAGACTTCTGTTTGAACGCAAGGACACGGTGAACTTTTTTCAACTTCAAGCCAAGTGAGAGATACAATTGCAAATTTCGATGGTATGCAATATAATTGTGCTTATCGCACAAGTTTGGCACCAACTTCTCACATGGAGTGAAGTGATTTTGCACCTTTGACAATATCTCTACAGCAGTTGGTGAGAGCATGTTTTCCAATACTTTAAATTTCTCAGCGGCTAACGGGTACAAATTATGTTTCTCGTGCAGCTCAGCCCCATATTCAAGATCCACCTCTAAAACGTAACCCATGTCACTGTTTGATGGAATTGAAGCAATCCAAGCCTCATCTACCTGGTCAACATCGACAAATTTAAACCCACCATAGGGAAGTGGTTGCGACATAGCCCATCCATATAAATTATTCGCATCCAAATACATGATGTATTTGGATGGGCTTGCTGGATTATAATCTGCCATATATTTATTATTCGCTTTGGCATATCTTTTTGAAATAACCGAAATACCCCCGCGAATGCCACGTTCAAAAAACAGATGCATGTTAATATCCGTGAGCAATTCCAGGGGTTGTTCGGTCATTTTTAAACAGGCTTGCCATGCTAGACCAGGTGCAGTGAACAAATGGGAGGGGTCTATCTCGTAATATTTGAGGCAGATTTTTCTGAAGTTCTCAAATACGTCGGCAAGTTGCAAGACATCACTTGTGACATACAAATCATGGTATTCACCCATTGTTTGAATGTTGAATTCTCGCCATATAGTCTGCGCATGAGCGTATGCGCCGTCTGAAATATCCTCTTCAGTTAGGGAGCTATAAAGTACAGATTTGGATGGAAGAGATTTCTCATCAAATTTTTTGAATGAATCCATGTATTCGTATGGATAGACCCCTTTTTGCAGTAGAAGGTGAACCTTATCACTTGGTATTGCCTTATTTAGTAATTTGATTTCAGCAGGGGAAAGATTTGCAACTAATTTTTCCAATGAGGTAGGAAGAAACTGTAGACTATCTAGAAAAACCAATGCCACATCTTCCCCTCGTTTCTCCGTTTTACTTCTCATGGAGAAGGAGATATATTTCTCCATATTAATCGGGATGAGCTGATAGTCATAGTCTTTGAAATCACCAAGTGTCTTTACGATGTGGTGCGCATCGTAATTTTTCAAATTATGGAAGATCACTGGGATCATTTTTCTCATTCTATACTTCAAATTGCAACGATTGTGAGCTGCTCCCCTGTATTTTCCTGTGATGTGATCATGATCACGCACACGATCGCTGCGGAGGGACTTATGACAAATATGACATGTCACAGCCATTTTAAAATCATTTTCCTCCTGAGGGGAGAGGGTCATTGGCTTTACATCGTTCAAAATATCAGAAATTTCAACTCGTTCCTCCAACAATTTCTCCACGAAATGTTTTGCTGCATCTACCCCTCTATACTTGAAAACAGGCTTCATAGCTTCTCCATCCGGCCCCACAACGACATATGCATACCCACACGGCTCATGTCTTGCCATCTTTTCTGTGTAAGATGATGAGCTTGTTGGTTGGGTAGATTGAATAGGAACTATTAATGATTCGAAATCTGCATAACTAACGTAGGGGACCGGATGTTGAAAATGAACATTTTCAAATTGCAAGATGTTCTCACCCTGCTTCGGTAGCTTGACCCGTCGGGGAGCCACATTTCCACAATATTGATGATGCTCCTTGAGTAAGAATTCACTTGAAAAGCGATGGAGACATCGATAGCAATAAAAATGTTCGCCATTGTGATGAATGAGGTCTCCCAGCAGCCTACTCATGTTTCTTATTAGACAGTAATGCTGTCGCTCCTCGTCTGCAATGAGTAGTAAATTTATGGCATCATCATTTTCCCGTTTTGAGATATAAATCGGGAATATCTCATCATCATCTTCACACCCGAACACGTTTATTCGCATATTATTATTCTTCTCAACAAGTTGGATTTTGGAGATTGGAGCGGGGAATTCAACTCCATCTATTTTTATTTCGCATTCATGGGGGATGTAGTGATACATTCGTTCAGGGTGTTGATTCCAATGAATGTTAAGCTTGTATGCTAGCAAGCACCAAAGCAGGCATTTATCATCCCCATTTTGGACATTTAATACAGCCTTTTTGGCTTGTATTTTTTTAGAGAGAGGAATGTAACTTCTCCCTTTTAGTGGAGTATATTTAGCTGTTAAAACTTCCACATTGATGACTTTGTCGAGGGTCCACCCCGACCCCAACTGGAGAAACTCCTCTAGACTTTTCTCAACTTTTGAGATTGCCTCATCCAAATGCTTAGGAATTGTCTCTTCCACCAATTCGATTTGACAACTGCTACCGAAATATGATGTAATCTCCTCCCTTTCCCCATTGACGGCTAATCTCGAGAGTTGGACCTTCATAACAATGCGCCATTTGAGCGCACGTTTCTCTCGCATTTCATCAATGAGGAGTTCGTGAATTTGGGGTCTCAAATCCCTGAATGTCAGCTGGACATCCCCCTCGTTTTCTTCACTGGGAGCGAGGTTTTCGGAGGAGAAAACGCCGAGAGCTGTTCGACGGGTGGGACGGGGGCGCTTGGGGATGGGACCCTGAATGATGGCTTTACGCTTCAGTGGAGCGCTATGCATAACTCGTATGTGTTGCATGAGGTGCGACTTGATTCTAAATAGCTGGTCACAATGGGTGCATTGTAATTGGGGCTGAGCGTGCACAGTGCGCATATGGACATTTAAATTGTCCTGTCTGGTAAATTGTTGCTGACAGTCGGGGCACTCGACTGCAGCAAGGTTATGCACTTTCATGTGCCTATTAAGATCGTCATTGCGTGAGAAATTTTTTCCGCACTCCTCGCAAGTGAAGGATGGTCTTACATCCGAATGAGTCTTTATATGCCTTGTTAAATTACTCCGTGAGGAGAAAGACTTTCCACAAGTAGGACATACCTATGAAAGAGATAAAAAGAATCTCTTTTAGAATAATGCTTAATCAAAAGCCAAAAAAAATTTACTATTCAATAGAAACCTATTCCTAATTATTTTGCGATTATTAACAAAATCGAATTTCACATCCTAATGGAAACAATTCATATTTCCCGATAAGAATATATCCCTAGAACAAGTCTAACGGAAGCCTGCAATTTTCCCAATGACAATAACCACAACATAACAGACACTTACCAAGCTGAAAATCCTAACAAAAACATTTGAAAAATTCCAATGTATGTATAAACAATTGTAAAATTTCGCGAGTCTGAAAACACACAAAAAAATACAATTTCCCACCCAAAATTTTTTAATTATGCACATCTAAAAATTATATTGTAATCCATGAATAAAAATACTTTCACTCGATTCAAAAATACTTTCGCTCTGTCGACAAAACAATGAAAAAGACGGGAAAGAGAAATTCACGCTTCATTGAACTCGAAAGTCAACAACTTCTCATTTTCGTTGTAGGGAAGGCTCAGTCGTCCTTGTCCTTATCAGTTGACAAGCATGAGCGAACACGAGAGGGGGACAATTCAGAGACAAAATCTCGCACCGCGAGAAAGATTTAAAAAAAAAAAAAGAGTTTGGAAAAGAAATCTTTAAGGATTTACAAATTGATTTTTTTTTTTTTTTTCTTAATTATTTTTCTCAACCAAAACTATATTTTAAATGGAAAAAACACTTTAAAAAAATAAATGCTCGAAAGCATTGAAGCTAAGCTTTAATTTTTTTTTCTTTTTCAAATTTTAACTTAACATTATTTCTTGATAATTTTCTACAATTAATTTAAATATAATTTTCAAATGTGCATGAATTGAAAACAAAAAAAATCTCAAACGCGAAATCTGAAAACACAGCATACAATTCCCAATGCAAAATATCCTCGCGAAACCTGAAAACACTAATACACAATTCCCATCCAAAAAATAATTAAAGTTTCTCTCTCTTAAACGTTCTAGCGATTTATACATAATTATATCACGAAATTTTTACAAACATGTAATGCCTTTATGTATGTCGTTATGTATGCATATAATGTCTTTATAAAATGATAATCACCGTTAACAATATATGAAATCACTGAGTAAATAAACTTTACAAAAACAGAATTTCGCGATATAATACTACAAACTCTTTACAAAATGAGTAAATAATCTTTACAAAAACAGTAAATAATCTTTACAAAAACAAAGTTTCGCGACGAGTACAAAAAAAATATTCTGTACGAGAATCATTTAGTATCAAGCATACAAAAAAACGAAAATATTAATCAGCGAGAATCATTTAGTTCTAAGTATGTAAATACAATAATATCAAGCATGATCTCTGAGTAAAATAAATTTTTACAAATGCAGAGAGTTATATAAAAAGTGTGTGCTACATAATATGTAATAAAAATGTACAAATAATGAAAGAGAGAGAAAAATCTTTTTTCACAAAAATAAGACAACAAGCATGGGGTGTTTTTCTCACGTTAAATAGTTCAAAACATCGGTGTATGAAACAACTTAAATAATGAAATTCACTTGAGGAAAAAATTTAGTTTAGAAACAAAATTAATACTATTGCTGAATAAAAATAACACCCTATACTTATACATGAAAATATACATGCGCAGACTTTGATTTTGCAGCGGAGGTTGTAGGCTGGAAAGGTCCTAACATTCCAGGGGCGATGGGGCACATCACCGCACTGCTTGGTCCAGCTACGGGAGTAGAGACTTCCTATTCAAAATAATAAAAGTATAAGTATCACATTTGAAAAAATATATATTCAACAGATCATTTTAAAAATAAAGGATATTTCAAAACTTACATTTGAATCAAATCCGGATGGCGGAGACACAACACTTGACAAAAATGCAGAGTCAGGCATCATTTGGATGAGCTGATCAAATTCAGCCTCGTCGATGCCGAAGTTGACGAACTGAAAAGAAGAAAGAATAAGTAAAATCGTTTTAGAATACAATTAAGAAAAAATCATTTAAAAATATAAAATGTTTGAATAATTAAGATTTCATTCAAAATAATTGACTGAGAATTAAATTTATCTTTCAACAGTTAAATAAATGAATTCAGGAAATAAATAAATGAATTTAGCAATTAAATAAATGAATTCAACAATTAAATAAATGAATTTAACAATTAAATAAATGAATTTATCAAATAAATACTAAAGTGAATTCAGCAATTAAATAAATGAATTTAGCAATTAAATAAATGAAAACAGTAAATAAATACTAAAATGAATTCAGCAATTAAAATCTAAGAATGAACGTAACAAATAAAATATAAGAATGAATTTACCAATGAAACTCAAAGAATGAGTTTAACAATTAAATACTAAAATAAATTTAGCAATTAAAATGTAAGAATGAATGTAACAAATAAATGAGTACTTACATCAGCAACATCGTTAGAAGTAGAAGCAATGTTTCTTGAAGATTCCATTTTCTCAAAATATAAAGTAAAAATAAGCAAATTGTAGAAGCAAACCAAGAAGGTTAAAATACGTCTAACAAGGACAGAGGTCAATGTAGAAGTGATAGATGATTGATAAAATTACCATTAGTCCAAATTTAGTGACGTAGTGCTTATAGGCTCTCATTGGATTTTGAAACTATGACATCGAAAAAATTATCAAATGGATCTCTTTAAAAAATGACTTCACGCTAGTCGAACCAATTAAAATTAGTTCACGTTTTACTTTAATTTCGTGTGCAGAGAGGAACGTGTGCAGACCATGATTTCACTCTTTAATCTCAGTGAGCAACTGATATTACCCTGAATCATAGATAATGTTAACCTTGGAGAAGCTATGACTTCATATCGAGGTCACAGCACCCCTTCTATGGTTCGGGGCAGCGATAAGACGTTTCCCCACGATCGAGTCATTTCAACTTGCTACTTCATCGAATGCGGTTAGAGCGTATCGCTTTGCAGTGCATTTTTTCTCCGTTTCATTGGGACTTCGTTTCATAACTCCGTTCTTGCGTTAATTTAATTTATTAGTTCCAAGATGTTTTCTCCCGTTAGTTTGAATGAGCATGAATTAAACGTGACAGTTTGCGACGAATTCAGACTTTAATTATGATTTGAGTCACTTCTTTCTGAGACTTGAATGAAGACGGAGGCTATTTTTTTCTCTCGAGCTTTTATTTTCAAAATATTTTCAAAGTTTCTTCTAATTTTTTTTTTTCGAAATGAAATATCCTTCAGAGTTTAATCACTTCTACAGCAAGTTTTATCGCGATTAGACCTTCTCCGATCTTACTTTCACATACGTTTGTATATCTCAGTTAGCTTTATTTTTGATATGTATTGGTGAATTTTTCTTTTGTCTTCATTTTCTCTACGTTTTTTCTTATATCTTCTACATTTATGAAGTTTCTCAGTTTTAGCGGTTTGTGCTAAGTACTTCTACATTTTTCGTGTTAATTTTAAACATTTTGCTATAGAAAACTTTTGTTTTAGTACATTTAAGTATTTTTATACTTTTTATGACAAGTTTTACTAGACGAATCCAAGTTTCACCGTCTTGTATAGATGGTACTTTTCAATTTTTATTAGAAGAATCTTAGTTTTGCAGAGCTGGTTGAAAGTTGAGTTTCTTTATTTCAGTTAGTAATGTAAGTCTTCGATCTTAACATTTTTCATATTCTGTACCTTATGTTTGGTACGATTTAGACATTTCTGTATTTAAGTTAGGGTCTATATCCGTACGAGCTTAGTCTTAAAGTAGAGAATCCATGTTTGTATGTAGGTAAGTAGTAATAGACTTTTTTCAAAACATGAAATTTAAAACGTAAAGTTTCTTCGTACTTTAGTAATAAACATTTCCAATATATGAAAGTCGCGCTGCAAATAGTTTCTTAAATGTTTTTTCTCGGTTGTATTATTCTGTGTAAATTATAAAAACTGTGTTAAAGACAGAGTTTTGAAAATAAATAACTCTTTGAATAAATGTAAAATTCGTTAAATGTTAAAGACAGTTTTGAATAGCTGAAATGTTCGTTAAATGTATTATATATCAATCGTGTTGTTAAGCTGCTTTACAGTTACAAATTTAGTAATATGTTCTTGACTATTTTTTAAAGTTTCTTTAATCATGATTCATATTGCTACAATAATCTCTGAGATTGTAGTCGTTTGAAACGTTAAAATGTGTATGAAAAAACTAAATTAAAAACAAATAAAATAAATATATTGGAATATATAAAACATTTGCTTATCATTCTATACAAAATCGAGTTGCTGAACATGTTCTAACTTCTATTATTTTATGCAAACTCTTAAACTTGTGAAAAATCTAGCGGTGTAATATGGATTAAAGGATGATTATCTATAATGTAAATATAGTCTTAGTTGATATAAATTCATTGATTTGTATTCATAGAAAACTGTAAAATGGATGTAAACCCATGTTTAAGTATAGAATAAAACACCTCTTTTCGTAAAAGTATCACTAAATATGTTTGTATAAACCTACTGATGCACATTTTCAAAGTCTTAAACTTTTCTATAATTAGCTTTGGCATAAATTTAGTAAGTTTCGGGAATTGACTTGATTGGTTCACATTAAATCTACACTTTCTCAAGAAGAGATTTGATCAGTTCTCATTTAATCCAGTCTTTGGCATTTTAGGGGAAGAATTACAAGTGTAAAAATAAAATATGTTCAAAATTAAGAGATAGTTGATATTAATACATTATTAAGATTAAATTAATACCATAAGTTGAATAAAAATTGTGAAATTTAATTCTGATGGAAATAATTAATTCTCGCTAGAACATAACAGTTAAATTTAATACAATGAAAGGGGAAAAAAAAAAAAAACATAGCATTCACAGCTTTCTCGAATGGGTTTTACAACTTAAAAGTTCTGAGATGTGTGAATTTCAATATCATGAGGAAAAAATTTGCGTGTTTCATTTCAGATTCTAATTGAGGATTTTCACGTATGTGAGATATTATAGTGTTTCACTGACTGTAGAAGTTAAGTCTCCGTTTGAGACTTATTTTATTCAACAGCTAGAGTCTATGAAACGTTCTCTTGGTTTGCAGATTATTTTGAATTCAATGATACAATATTTTTTTTAATGGATTATTCATCTAATGCAGTCTAAATTATTTGGTTATGTATTCTAAAAAACAAATTGACTGTAGAAGTGAAGTCTCACTGCATGATACTTTTATATTTTTTCCACTTCTAGGGTCAATTTTTTCCGTTATGTGTAATTGCTTGAATATTTACAATTGTTTTAAAACGACCAAATTAAATGAACGAGTACAAAATAGTTGATGGGGTGTGATTAAAAGTCACATCGGGATGGTGGTGGGACCATCAACTTAAAATTAAATTAATTTCACTTCCATGAAGTAAAATATTCTATGTCCAAAAAAAAATAATTTTTCTCTCACTAGACGGCAGCATGAGTGCTTCAACTCTTGAAATAAAAACAATTAATGCGAAAAACCCAAGTTGGAAATTAAAAATAACACCGGAAAACGACTAAGTTCAAAAAATAATTTCTCTCACTAGGTGACGCCATGAGCGTTTCAAACCTTGGAATTAAAACTAAAAACATGTTGCCATTTGTGAAAACCTAAGTTGGAAATCAAAAATAACTTCAGAAAACGACTAAGTCCGAAAAGTAATTATTCCTATTTTTGTCACTAGGAGGCTCTTCGTAAAAATACGTTGTCATGGAAATCATTAAATATTCTATGCTCAAAAAAAGTTTTCTCTCGCTAGATGGCAGTCTTCTCGAACATCTGAAAGAGAATTATATTAACATTCAATTTAGCGCTGTAGCTATCAGGTCTTCATGGCATAGTCAATTTGCGCGTTTACAATTTGACTGCCATGAAGATCTTTTGACGATGCGGGTTCGATTCCCGATCTAGGAAAGAGAAATTAAATAAAATAATTCCAAGTCCGAAAAATATATTTAAATGGATTAATTAATATTTATCTCACTAGATGGCGCCATGTGTATAATCTCAGAGTACAAAAAAATAATCTCTCACTAGGTGGCTCTTCGTAAAAATACGTTGTCATGGTAACCGCTATATCACCGTTGCCATTCCTAAAAACAAAACTTCGGACGCAGAGTAACAAGTAAGAAAAACAACTCAACTCGTAAAAACCCTCGTCATCTTCTACGACTTCAGGAACCCAACTACTCAACCCCACTCGGCAGGCGGAGGAGGAGGGGAGGGGAGGGAGGCGCAAGGGGGGCGTGGCAGCCGGAGCAGGGGGGCGTGGCTGATCCGCAGATCCGCCTGACGTCGGTGAACTCTCAATTGCTACCTACTGTTATAATTTTACTATGCAAAAGACTCTTGTATTTATTGCATGAATGTATTCAAAACAGTTCTCGCTGCTTTACAAAATTGCATTTGGCGTCGGACCAATTGTTCAGAGGGACTTGTTTTCAATTCTATTGAATTTTAGAGTTCATAAATTTGCCTTCATGGCGAACATTGCGAAAATGTACAGACAAATTTGGGTTTCTGAGGAAGATCAGCTAATCTTTGGGGCAGAAGTAATGACCAGGTTTTGAGATGATATATTAAAAAAAACAAATGCAGTTTAGGACTTATTTTTTTTTAGTTTTGTTCTGTATATAATTCCATTTAATACTTTTGCTTTAAGTGAGGATGGTCAAAATGAACTTCACCAAATTTGATGAATAATGCTTATATAATTACTTAAAATTAGCATTGGGAAGATTATGCTATTTAATTATTACGGTCGAAGTTTGGCTGTTAGGCGAACTCTAGTACTTATAATTTGTTTTGGTTGAAGGATGGAGAGCCTAGAGCCATCGAATATTGCAGAGGCTCTAGAGATCAAAGAAGAGGACTTGTTCCCAGTATTCTGAACCATTTTCGAAAGCCTGTGTCCTTATATACAGGACAGCTCATTATAGTTAGCTCTATTTGGCTATGTCTGCAAGTTATTTTCGTCAAACCATCAAGAACTTTGTAATGAAGTCTTTTCCGCTTGGAAGAATGTAGCACAAAGACTCAATGAACATGAAAATGCTCAAACTCACAGGGACAGTGTTTGTAAATTTTCTTCTTAATAGCAGTTGCGTATTAAGGGGATAAGGGACCTTCAAAAACATGAAAGTTTACCAAATTTACGATGTTTCACTTCTGTCTCCCAAAAATCAAGCGCCATGTCAGTTTTCGCATACAAGTGAAATTTCTACAATCGGATGATATTAGCATGTTTTATTTAGAATTTTAGAAAAGAGATGTGGCATTTAAAAAAGAGCCCTGGGAATCAGCTGATCTTCGTTTACAAATGTTTGCAGGAGAATCCCGGCACTAATTTAATTATTTCTTTTTGCAATGACCTTCCTCAAGATATTAGTCATGAAATGTCTGATGTAACTGGAGAAGAAGAGTCTGCATTCTGTGGTAATAAGTCTAATAATGGTGGAGTTTCTCTTCTACCTGAAAGCACCAGAACTGAGGAAAAATTCAGTTATGTAAATAATTCCAATGTAGAACAAGACTTGCTTTATTCAATTGCTCATGAAAGTATGTGGAGTGATCTTCTTTTTTCAGAAGATCACTTGCCTGTGAACAATGTTGAAAAAAAAACTATTTGTGAAGAATGTTAGTATACTCATCAAAATTAGAAGTGAATGGTGGGGCTTGCAGTTTCATTTACAGAACTTCCTTTTCAAGCCCTCGTCTCACAAGCAGCAGAAAGTACGAAATCAACAAAAATATGGTTGAAGCTTTTCTCAGCATTGGAAAAGGACATGCTGCAATGGAGACATTGTCCATGACACCTGGAATTTCCTCAATGGACAGGAAAACTTTTGATAAGTATGTATCACAACTTGTCGAAGAAGGTAAAACTATGAAAGATGAAAAGTGATGCTGCTTCAAGATGACTACTTGAAGCAGCTTGTGCCAAAGTCAGAGAAAAAAAGAAAATTTTGGTTCCCTTTAGTGATGAAATAATTGATATTTCTGTGTCCTACGATGGAACCTGGCAGAAACGAGGACACAATTCATTATACTCTATTGGTAGTGTCATTGATATTCTGACAGGTCTTATCATTGCCTTCGAAGATGAAGAAGTAGTGTCAAGAGTGTGTCAAAGCAGCTGCAGATTTAGGTAAGAATACCCCCGAGTATTCTATATGACAGGATTCCCGTAAGAAATCGAGTGAATGTGAAAAAATATTATAAGGGTTCATCAGGCTCAATGGAAGCTCATGCCGCTGAAGTCTTAAGGAAAAGGTCTATCGACAAGACAAAGATGAGGTATACAGTGATGCTTTCAGATGGTGATTCTAAAACATACAACCATTTGTCAAAGCTGGAAATGTATGGTGATACAGGTATTTTAAAAGAATGTGTCAACCGTGCATCGAAAAGACTGGGTACTGCTCTAAGAAACAAAATTAAAGAATGAAGGATGAAGGGTGCTTGTTTGGATGGTAAAAAGAAAGGCAGCTTGACGGAGGAAACAATAAAGAAATTGACTAATTATTACCGAAAAGCAATAAAAGAAACGCACCAAATGCAGATAAAATGAAGAAGGCAATATTTGCTTCATTATATCATTGCATGTCAACAAATAAAAAGCCTCATCATAAAAAGTCGTCCTACAGGATCAGATTCATGGTGCTTTTATAATCGGGCTATGGCATCGGGAACTGAAATTCTTGATCACAACCGAATTAAAACAAAGCTGACGGAAGATATAGTATCGATGATTTTACCTGTATATCAGATACTCGCATGTAACGAGCTACTAAACAGGTGCACTTCTGGAAAGACCCGGAACTCAAATGAAAGTGCTCATAGCGTTATTTGGAAACATTTTCCGAAGGACATTTTTGTTTCAAGAAAACGACTGGAGCTTGCTACAACTTATGCAATAAGCCAATTTAATATGGGATGTGAAGTGACACTTAATGTAAAAGGTGATGAAGCAGTACGAAGCCCTTAGATATAGCAAAGAAAAAATACCAAACACGCCTAAAACAAAGTTTACTGCTGAGCACAACAAACTATAATGCTGCCTTCACACCTGTGGACACGGAGACGAAATTTCCGTCCCCACGCTTCTGCGCATGCGCAGTAAAAAGGATACATTTTGTTGCCGTCGCTCGTCTCCTTGTGTCCCAGATTTGGACATAATCCAACTTTTGCGTCCGTTACCAAGCATCGTAGCCAATCAGAATCGACGATTCGTTTGCCCTACGCTTCCGCACAATAATTTGGCTTACAACTCTTTCTTCTGATTTTGGTTGTTCGCTCTTATCGCTGTTTCTAAATTCATATTTACATTAATAAAAATGGAAGAAGAAATAATAAATTTCGTGAGAGAGTGTCCGTGGCTGTATGATTGCAGTCGGACGGATTTTCGGGTTGCAGAAAAGAAAGAAAATTCATGGAGGATACTTTCCGAAAAATTACACGGGGATGGTAAGTTTTTTTTTTACAAAAATTTTATATTTGTTTTTCAAATCTGATAACTCGTTTTATTTTGATACTAATTGTCTGACCATTCAATTACTCGATTTTGTTATGATTTCACAAGGACAATAGCCGATGCAACTGGTAAAAATGAATA
The DNA here is from genome assembly GCA_038502835.1 of Octonoba sinensis. Lineage (NCBI taxonomy): Eukaryota > Metazoa > Arthropoda > Arachnida > Araneae > Uloboridae > Octonoba > Octonoba sinensis. The sequence goes on along the minus strand of CM076605.1, from coordinate 80,076,762 downwards.
AAATATCTTATTTCTTTAAAAAAAATTTCATAATTCAAGGCCGTCAGGGGGCCACCCCCCCCCCCCCCGCCTGAAATTGTGTGAAGTATTACATGCTATAAATAACAATCTGATAAGAAAATACTTACCATCTGTATACAATGTAGTTAGTTCTGCTTGATTCCATAGTCGTAGCCAACGGGAGTCAAAATTTAAGCTATACAAGGTATTAAATGTCAATCAGAATATTACAAATGTTCCGGTGAGAAAAAACCCTTTTCACCACATACCCGTCCCCCGAAAAAAATCCTGGCAACAGGAAAAATAAGTTGTTGCAAAACAAAGCATTTCTTTCACAGTAATTAACTTTTAAAAAAAGTTTCATAACGTGAAATCAATGGAACAGTTCTATGAACGTTCTTTGTCTGTACCTAAAGTTAATAAAAATAAACCATTCAAATATTTTCGCCTCCATGTAAAAATTGAAATGTGAACCAATTCTAACTCAGTTAGCAGACTATAAGTATCACATTTTAAATGTATTCAATTTAGATTACAGGATTTCTTAAATAAAAGATCAACTTTATAAATATTTTTGTTCCAAAACACTCATAAGATTAAATTTAAGAAAATGTTTTGATTTTTTTATTATAATTATGGTTCTTTTGTAAAATAATTTGCAAGAATTTCCATTTTCCATCAGGTGATTGTTTCACTTTATGTTTTTAGTTTCCTGTATTAAAAAGAAGTGGAAAAATTTAAGGAGTTCCTTTGTTCGCGGAAGGAAGGGATTACCCAGCGGAAGTGCTGGGCAAAGCCATAAAAAAAAATGGCACTTCAAGGCTGGGAAGTCATTTTTACATCCCCACATGAGAGAAAAAAAGCAGTCAGTTTCTCATACATATATGTGTTTACTTATTTCATAAAAATTAGCCCCCTCTCTGAATATAAAATATCCCTCATAATAATAAAATTATCTTTCACAATATTTTTTCGTTTGCTTTTTATTACAGGACATATAGCATCTTCCCTGCGAATGAAGATTGCGCTACGGAAGTTAGCAATCAGTCTATGAGCTTAGGTATGCTAATATATCCCCAACAACAACCAACTTCTTTTCTATTATAATGTGTAAACTGTAATTTCTTATAAACAGCCCTCTTTGTTTTTATTATAACTTTTAGCATTTATGAAGTAGCATTAAATTCTTACATTTATCAATCTACTAGATGAGATTCATCATTGAAGTTTACAATACATAATAAGAATAAGCCCAAGTATGCTATGCCATTCAAATATTTATTATTAACACCACATATCATTTATGTTAAGGAATTATTTTAACCATTAACAAACTATACAAGATAAGTATATCATGCAAATTTTGTAATTTATCTACAAGACATTTTAGTGCAGATCCTATTACATAAAAAGCAACACATTAAATAAACATTGTCACATAAACTATGCCACACAACTTAAAGGCTTTCCTTTATACACTTGATGACTCTAAGTAAAATCCATTTCAGACACAAATGCCAAGCATGTCATAAAAATGTAATTAATAAGTACAGTAATGATGAATTCCAACTTAATATGTATGACTCCGAAAAATAAAAAATTTAAATTTTTTTATGTGCAAGCCTTCCTTTTTTTTTCTTTTCCAAATTTATAATTAAAATGCTTAGAACAAATAGTATATTAACAGTGAGGAAGTAAATTTAATGCATTGTCTCATATTGTTCTACAGAAGAGGATGAAATGTATCACACATTTCAAGAAGGAGAGAGTATCATACAAAATGAGGATCAAATTACCCGAAGTAAGTCAAATAAAAGTATTACGAGCAATAATTTATTACATAATTTGGATAATATTGGGATGATCCTACGGTCATGTGAGTAATTTCAAATAATGAATGTTATAAGGTAAAACTTGAATTCTCAGGGGTTTTCTGAGCTCATTCCAGATGCAATTTTTTTTTTTTTTTTACAGGTACCGCAACACACAACGAAAAAGAGGGAGCTATAACAAACAAGAATAAGCGAAAAAGGCACAATGAAGCATTGATGGATGCACTTGCATCCACAGACATGATGCTTCAAAGGTCTCTGCAAGAGGGCATCGATGAGTCCTTTTGTTAGACTCTGAAACATCACTTGCGGTCATTTGATGAACAGAAAAAGTTCGACATACACATTAAGATTTTGCAGTTAGTGCAAGTGGAGAAAGCAAAAAATTGTAAATAAAAATTTATATTTAATTCACACTAAAGATTTTATTTCGCATTGATTTTATCATTATTAAGTAGAACAAACTAAAAATGACAATAAATGAGTATGGGGTAAAATGTCATAGTTTTTCAAATATCACTTCTCTCGTCGTTGTTTCTGATGTAAAAAAATATACTTGGGTGATTTTCAAAAAGATTGACAGTTTGATGTCCGCAGTATAAAATCTGAATTTTATGTTGATAAAACTATTATTCTGCCATTATAAAAACCTGTAGGGAAGCATCATTTCATACTTAATGCAATGCATTCAATTACATTTTTCCCCAAGTTGTGAAATAGTAGGCTTCTTCTATTACTTTAGTTGGAAAGTAATGGAAAATTGCGTGTCCGGAGCAAACAATTTACAGAACCAGAGTCTTTTTTTTTTTTAATCATTCCAAGTAACTTTTTTATTCAATATGATTTAAAACATGAAGTAATATGTGCTTACTTGACAAAAATGCAAGTGATTGTACTGTAATGTTTATCTAATATTTTAAAATTTAAAGAACGTTTTTGTCCGGACATGCAGCTCATTAGTGTTACCTCGAGAAAGTTCTTATCATTTAACTTTCAAAATATTTAAATATTGTAATTATTTTCTGTAGTAGGGAAGCCTCGTATGTTTCTTTTAACCACGTTTCCGAAATTTATCTAGAAAGTTTTATTCCTTTACTGTTTTATAGTGGAAGATACTGTTGTATTTTGACGTTCACGTGATGTTTAGCACAAATACAATTTATTACAAAAAGTGGGTTATTTATTACACATATTTACAAGACATTTAGGAAATGCTGACTACAGCGCAAGGGCCGTAAATCGACTCTCTAATTCTGTAGAACGGGACGTTGCTAGGCAACGACGAAGTCGGGCTGTTGCCAGCATCTCCCTCTTTTAAGTCATGACATAGTCCTTGAATCTTCCAGGACGTCTGGTGATTCTTTGTGGTCTGGTCCGCAAAGAGTTGCTCGGTATGGATGACACAGACTGGCCAGTTGTTGACGAGTCGGATGGAGTAAACTCTCACAATAGAGATTCATCTATTTCTGATCTCTCAGCTGTCACGAAGTTGAACCCTGCAGAGTCAGAGGCTCTGAACTCGGTGTTGTATTTACTTCAAACCGCTAGCGTAGCTGGTTTGCATGAGAGCGAACGAGTCGCATTCTGTCATTCGGTTCGAGAAACACATGGTAGAGGACATTTGCTTTACGTTCGACCATATTTCCCGGCTCCCATTTCCAGTTGTTTTTAGGGTACACTTTTGCATAGACTAAATCACCTTCTTCGAAGAATCTATTTTCTGCGCAATGATGCCTATTAAACTGAAAATTTTGTTTTTCATTCATTTTGGCAGCTGTGTCGCTAGAAGGACGAATCAAGTCCAAAACTGTTATCAGTTTTCTTCTAAGCATCAGTTCGGCAAGTGATTTATTTCTAATACATTTGTTTGGTTAAGGCCGTAGGCAGAATTTTTTTTCGGGGGGGGGGGGGGGGCTGACTTTGGAACACTAATGTTGAGAAAAGTTTAAAGGATTGATAGATGCGACATTGCAAAAAACTTCGGGATTTCGGGAGGGGGAGGGGGCTATTTGCTAATTGCGTCTATGATGAGCAAGAAATAACAACTATCTTTTGGACCTGCATAGTCGATATGAATCCTTTGTGCATTTCTTTTAGAATTCTGCTTCGAAATTTATCTGGAATAATGGCTCGTTCACCAAACATTAGGTATCTTTTCACAACAGATAGAGAATCTTTCCTGTTAAAATATGGTCGAACTTCCTCGAGAATTTGATTTTTATACCATGGTCAAGAATTGAGCCACTTCATCTTTCTTAATTTCTCCCTGGATAGATTTGTGTGTGATGTTGACTGAATTAACTGAATCTTCCAAAATTTGATTAACTGTTGTTTCCAAATGAAGTGAGGCAATCACGATTTCTTCCTCTAGTTGGATTTTGGAATTAATCAGTCTTGATAATATATCTGCGTAACCAAAAGAATTAGTAGAATTATATCTAATTTTGAAATTGTAGGCCAATAAGATATAAGCCCATCTTTGAAGTCTATTTGCGGTATCAGCGGGAATACCTTTTGATGATCCAAAAATGCGTAACAGAGGTTGATGGACAGTTTCTAATATAACCTCACGACCATAGATCATTTTGTGACGCCAAATATTAATAAAAGTCCTTTTTTTTCTATTTGACTGTATTTTTGCTCTGCAACTGACAAAGTTAGTGAAACATGAAAAATTGCTTTTCTTGAACCGTCTGGAAATTCGTGATGTATTACAGCTCCAATTCCAGTATTACGTGCTTCAGTTGCTACAAAGATTGGGAATTCTTGATTATAGTGAGTCAATAGAAATTCACTTTGCAAAATTTTCTTGATGTCGTCAAAATCTTTGTCGCACTGCTTAGTCCATTTCCACTCAATATCTTTAGAGGAAGATTATCTAATGGTTGTCTGAGTTGCAAAGTCTGTGCACGAACTTTCCATAGTCAATTGGTGTAATTATTCCCAAATTTTCCATTCGATCTAACTCTTCTTCAATTTTGGAAGTGCTGCATAAGATACAGGTCTCTCGTTTCTAAAAATTGATTGAACACCATTGGTTGTACTGTGTATTAGTTTTTCTGTTACTTACCTTTTTTTTTTTTTTTTGAAAAGGGTTTTTTATTTCATCTTCCTTTTAATTTAAACTTCAGACGAAGTCATTGCATGACAGGTAGAGGACAGGGTAGCCATGGCTGTATGTGTGTCGCTTTTTTTTTTTTTACACATTTATTTATAATTACAATGTAGGGAAATGTGGGACAAGATGAAATAGTTAAAAGAATTTTTTTTTTTTTTTTTCAAAATGAATAAGTTAGAAATATATTCCAAAAATAACAGAACGTAAGGAGAAAACTATGAATTTCATAATAGAGCTTCCGTTGGAAATTTTTTTTTATTATTTATTTTAGACGGTAAATTTTACGTTGAAATGAAAGTGGAAAATTGTCATTTTGCCGCAAGGTAAGTAGGGGGATAGTGGGCATTCAACCCCAGCAGGAGGTGGAGGTGGAACCACGCCCCCCTCCACCTCCTGCCACACACCCCCTTGCGCCTGCCACCTCCGTCTGACGAGTTGGGTTGAGTTGTAGGGGTCCTCGTAACCTTCTACGGGGGGTTTTTACAAGTTGAGTTGAGTTGTTACACTGCGTACGAAGTTTAGTTTTTAGGGGATGGCAACGGTAGCGGTCTCCATGACAACGGTTGGCAATTACAATTACTCATGGCGCCATCTAGTGAGAGAAATTATTTTTTAAACATAGAATATGTAACATAATTACTTCCTGAAAATGAAAATAAATTTAATTTTAAGTTGATGGTCCCACCACCATCCCGATGTGATTTTTTTTTAATCACACCCCATCAACTTTTTTTGTAATCTAAATTCAATTTCGACTACATTACATGAATAATTCATCAAATTTAATCATTTCAAAATATTCACACATAACGAAAAAACAAATTAGCCCTAGAAGTAGAAAAAATTTAAGTATCATGCAGTGAGACTTCACTTCTACAGTCAATTGTTTTCAGTCTACATAAAATTTCTAAAAGAGCACAAATTTCAAAATGAATCAAATAAAAGTAGATCATTAGCCATGCATAAGCATGTTACCAGGGTGTACCACGTGGAGGTTGATCTACATCACACCCCACACATGCACACACACATCATGCAAACATTCCCACACACACACACACATGCAAACATATATACATATATACATACATTACATACATAAAATAGAACAAAGTGAAATAAATCTGCCACTGAAAAGTAAAAATATGATTATACTCCATCTGAAAAGAGAAAATTTAACTGTTAAAGTTTTACAAACATACACTAAGGTACCTTTAAAATAAAACAAAAGGAAAATAAAAAAAATTAAAAGTAAAAATCGTATTTAAAAAACAAAAGTAAAAATATATATATATAAAATTAAATTTTAAAAATCTTATCAAAAATTAAATGGTCATATGATAATTTACTATTTAAAAAAAGAGCTCATTTCATAGTCAGAGACTATGACATTAGCGCTTTGTTCATCATTTTCAATTCTTCATGTTTTATTCATTCTTCATGTTGAAATGGATTTTATGTTTCAGTATTCATTTTCAAAAATTTCAATTCTTCATGTTGAAATGGATTTTATGTTTCAGCATTCATTTCTTCAAGGTTTTTTTTTTTTTTTTTCAAAATTTTCATGCATTCAAACATATGTTGAGATTTTCAAATTATTACAGATGCATGATGAAAACAGAAAGTAATGCACAAATATGATGAGATATATACAGTTGAATATTTACACGAAATTTTTCCCAATCTCAGGTGTTTTGAATGAGATGGTGTCCGTATGCGTATGAGCTGATTCCATCTGGCAGAAGATAACGTTTGTCATCAAATGGGGAGAGAGCCACTTTATTCAACTTTTGAGTATGAAGTTGGTGGCACTCACTTCCAATTTTCATCATGTTCTCCCTTGTACATTTTCCCCCCATCAAACACCTCAGATAATCGGAATGCTTCATTTTATGCGCTACAACTTGACGCGCGACTCCTTTTGCTGTTTTTTTTTCAACACCTCCTTCTGATTTTATCGAATACATTTTCGCACGCAAGCCGACAAATTCTTGTATTAGGCGCCCATTCATTTCATCTTTGAAGCACCCGATTTTCTTCTTGTTTGTTACGCTGTACAAAGGGTGATTGGGGGGGGGGGGGGTAATCCGAGGTGTCATACAAATGGAGGTTCTTCTTCATATCTTCATAGACATCCTCAGTATATATGTTGTAAGCAAGGGAGTCTGTATCTGTGAACAGAAGCTCAGCTCTCTCCCCGTATACCTGCGTGATGTGATTATAGTGAAAATCGTACATGAGCACTTTACTTAGCTCCAATATTGAAAATCCGACATACAGAGGTCGATTGAGTAATGTGCTCGCTTTTACCCTCTCAACTCCTACCAATTCATGTGAAAAAATTTTAAATGTGCGAAAACTAGGTGCTGCTACTAGTTTTTTCGCACGTTGATTCTTGTGCACTAGTTGTATATCCACTCTCTTTCTCAAATTCTCCATGGTCTTACCATACACCGAATTGTTGAGCAATTTGAAAAAATCCTTTTCAAAGGAGTTTGATGCATTTTTCCGCTTCTCGGTATTAAATTCGATGTACGGCTTTAACCATGGTTTTTGACAAAAGCTTAAAACTTTGTGGACGTTTGTCAATTTTAATCCCAGTGAAAGATAAAGCTGCAAATTTCTGTAGTGAAGTATGTAATTTTTCTTATCACTGAGATTCGGCACAAGTTTCTCACATGCTTTGAACTTCTGCGTGTGAAGCCGCTCTAATATTTCTTTCGCCGTTGGCGATAGCATATTTTCACAGATTTTTAGCTTCTCCACTGCGAGAGGGTAAAAATTATGGGTTTTATGTAAATTTTCATCGTATAATAAGTCCACCTCTAATATGAACCCTCTATCACTGTCCGAAGCAATTGATTTTAGCCATTCTTCGTTCACCTGACTGACATCTTCCCATTTAAAATCCCCACAAGGTAATGGCTGTGACATCGCCCATCCATATAAATTATTAGCATCCAAATACATGATGTAGTTGGATGGGCGTGTGGGGTCGAAATCAGGCAGATATTTATTATTTGCAATAGCATGCCGTTTACTGATCATAGAAATACCCCCCCGAATCCCACGTTCAATAAACAAATGCATGTCGATGTCTGTGAACAATTCGAGGGGTTGACGTGTCATTTTCAGGCATGCTTGCCATGCCAAGCCAGGTGCAGTGAATAGATGGGAGGGGTCTATCTCATAATAACAGAGACATAATTTTCTAAAATTTTCAAATATGTCAGCAAGTTGCAGCACGTCACTTGCGACATAGAGGTCATGGTAATCTCCAATGGAATTTAGTTGAAATGCATCCCAGACAGTTTGAGCATGATGATAATCTTCAGCAGTAATGGACTCATTCGTCAAACTGCTAAAGAATGCGGATCTAGGAGGTAACGATATCTCATCAAACTTTTGGAATGAGTCCATATATTCATATGGATAAACCCCTTTTCTAAGAAGGAGGTGGACTTTATCGCGAGGTATACGTTCTGCCAAGAGATGGAAATCAGCCGGAGTCATATTACTCACTAATTTCTCCAGTGATGTTGGTAGAAACTGGAAGCTGTCAAGGAACACCAGTGTCACTTTTTCCCCCCTTTTCTCATTTTTTGGTGAGATGGAGAAAGAGATATATTTCTCCATATTTGTAGGAATCACCCCATATTCATAGTCTTTAAATTGTCCTAACGTATTTACAATATGATGGCCATCATAATTTTTTAAATTATGAAATATGACAGGGATCATTTTCCTCATCCTAAACTTCAGATTGCAGCGGTTGTGTGCAGCGCCACGATATTTACCACTCATATGGTCGTGGTCACGCACACGATCTTTTTGCAGGGATTTGTGGCATATATGGCACAGGGTTGCTGATCTGAAGTCATACTCTTCTTGAGGGGAAAGTGACATTGGTTTTATATCCATAAATTGTTCTGCAATTTCTTCCCGCTCATCCAGCAGATTTTTTACAAAATGGGTAGCCGCGTCAGGACCCCGGTAAACATTGATGGGTTTCACAGCCTTTCCATCGGGTCCAACCACCAAATAGGCATAACCACATGCTTCGTGACGAGCTACCCTCTCCGTAAATGATGATGTTGGTGGGGGTGTGGCTGAATGCAGCGGGACTATGAGTGACTCGAAGTCCGCGTAGATGACATAGGGGAGTGGATGCTGAAATTGAATGTTTTCAAACTTGAGAATATGCTCCCCCTCTTCTGGCATTTTTACTCTTTGCGGACTCAAGTCTTTGCAGAACTCAAGATGTTCCTTCAACAACCGTTCACTGGAGAAACGATGCAGGCAGCGGTAACATATGTGACACATGGGATGATGTTTAGACAAGTTTGCCACCAGTCGGGACATATCTCTAATGAGACAATAGTGTTGTGTGGTCTCGTTGGCGATGAGAAGTAAATTAATGCATTCGGCATCTTCCCGTTTTGAGATGTATAATGGGAAAACATCATCATCCTCCTCACAGCCGAACACATTAATTCTAAAATTATTCATCTTCTCGATGATGGGAATTTTGCTGACGGGCACGGGGAACTCTACACCCTCCACTTTTATTTCCTCTTCATATGGTGTGTAGTGGGATACACGTTCGGAATGCTCCCTCATTCCCAGATTCATCTTGTGTGCCAACAAACACCACACTAAACATTTATCATCCTCATTCTGTATATTTAAAACCGCTTTTTTATCCTGCACCTTTTTAGTGAGTTTTATATAACTCCTCCCTGCTAGTTGTGCATACTTTGCAGTGAGCACTTCCACATTAATTATGTGGTCTAGGGTCCACCCCGACCCCAATCGCAAGAACTCCTCTAAGCAATTCTCCACTTTGGAGATGGCCTCCTCCAAATGATCGGGGATGGAGTCTTCGATCAGTTCAGTTTGGCAGACACTACCAAAATAGGATGATATCACTTCCCTTTCCCCATCATTACTTTCGCGGGAGAGCTGCGCCTTCATAATTATACGCCATTTGATGGCTTGCTTTTCCCGCATTTCTTCGATGAGGAGACCGCGAATTTGGGGCCTTAATTCGCCAAAACACATTTTTACGTCCTCGGCGTTTTCCTCAGAAGGCTTCAGAAATTCCGAAGCAAAGACGCCGAGTGCAGTTTGACGGGTTTTTTTAACGCGTTTGGCGGGGGTGGGACCCTGATCTACAGCCTTCCGTTTCATGGATGGGCCGTGGGTGACGCGAACGTGTTGCATCAGATTTGACCTGCGGTTAAAGATTAGGTCACACTGCTCACATTTATGCTCTGCCTGTCCATGTACTGTGCGTATGTGAACTTGTAGATTGTCCTGACGTGTAAACTGCTGATGACAGTGGGGACACTCTACTGCGGCAGGGTTATGTACCCTCATATGCCTATTAAGGTTCTCATTGCGAGTGAAAGTAATCCCACACTCTTCACATGGAAACGAAGACTTATCTGAATGTGTTTTCAAATGACGTTTAAGAGCATCTTTCCTTGAGAAGGATTTCCAACACACATCACAGACCTATCAAAGAGATAAAAAAAGAATCTCTTTTAGAATCATGCTTAATCAAAAGCCAAAATTATCATTTCCCTAACCTATTTCCTAACTCAATGTTGGCATCCTCACCACATAAACAAACCTGAAAATCCTAACAGAAAACGTATTATTTCTAACTTGCGAAACTTGTAAACACACCATACAATTTTTTCAAAAATACAATCCTCGTTCGCGCAATCTGAAATGCAATTCTCATTCAAAATATAATTCGACACACACAACTTTTGCTTTCATTCATCGAAGAGAAGGAATTTCCGGTTGAGTGAATTTTGAAAGTAAACAACTTTCCCTTTCCAAGGGGAGAAAACGCGTCACGCTCTTTTCTTATCGAGCGAAAGAGAGGTAGCAAAAACAAACAGATAATTCACCCCAGCGTTTGAAAAGATAGCTCGAGAAAGATTGAGAATTCGTATTGCAGTAGTTGAAATATTTCAAATAAATAGAAAATTCTTTAAAGCTAAACATTTTAAATTTTATGCAAATCAATGTTTTTTCAGCAAAAAAATAATTTTTCCCCACAAATGAAAACATTTTTTTTTTTTTTTCAAATTTCAAACAAAAGCAATTTCAAATCTCAAATTTTAAATGTATCCCATACGCGAAACCTGAAAAGCAGAGTATACAATTCCCCTCCAAAAAAAATCTCAAACACTACTAAAAAATATTTCCCACGAAATCTGAAAACACAGTATGCAATTCCCATCCAAAAATAATTTAAAGTTTCTCTCTCTCTTAAACGTTCTAACAAATTTATACATAATTATATCACGAAATTTTTACAAGTGTAAAATACGACAAAGTCTTTACAAAATGAGTAAATAAACTTTACAAAAACAGAGTTTCGCGACAAGTACAAAAAATATTCTGTACGAGAATCATTTGGTATCAAATATACTAATACAATAATATCAATCATGATCTCTGAGTAAAAGAAACTTTTACAAATGCAGAGAGTTGTACATCGGAATATATAAAAAGAGTGCTACATGTAAAAATGCGCAAAGAGAGAGAAAATCTTTTTCACAAAAATAAGTCAAGAAGCATGGGGTGTTTTTCTCGCGTTAAACTTAGTTTAAAACATTGGTGTATGAAATCATTTAAATTCACTTAAGAAAAAAAAAAAATTTAGTTCATTGCCAAAATAAAAATAACTGATAAACACCCTATACTTTTGTATGAAAATAGAGTACTCACATGCACAGGCTTTGATTTTACCGAGGTTGGCTGGAAGGGCCCTATCACCCCAGGGGCTATGGAGGGCACACGGCTCGGCCCAGCTACGGGAGTACCAACTTCCTATTCAAAATAATAAAAGTATAAGTATCACATTCGAAACATGTATATATTCAATAGAACATTTTTAAAAAACTCAAAGAGATTTCGAAACTTACATTTGAAGGTGCTGGTACACTCTGCCCAATCGGGCTAAATCCGGGTGGTGGAGGCACGAATGCAGCATCGGGTATCATTCGAACGAGCCGATCGAATTCATCCTCCCCGATACCGAAGTTGAGAAACTGAAAAGAAGAAAGAATAAGTACAATCGGTTTAGAATTACAGAATGCAATTAAGAAAAAACATTAAAAAATTACAAGTTAAGCTGTTTTGAATAATTAAGATCACACTCAAAAATAATTAACTGAGAATTAAATTTATCTTTCAACAATTAAATAAATGAATTCAGTAAATAAATGAATTTAACAATTAAATGAATTCAGTAAATAAATACTAAAATGAATTTTGCAAGTGAATAAATGAATTTTGCAATTAAATGAATTCAGTAAATAAATACTAAAATGAATTCGATAAGTGAATAAATGAATGTAACAATTAAATAAATTTAACAAGTAAATACTAAAGTGAATTTAGCAATAAAAATATAAGAATAAATGAGTACTTACATCGTTAGAAGCAGTCGAACCTGTTTATCTCGAACCTGTCCGTCTCAAAACCTCACTATCTCGAAATTTTATATTTTCCCTGCAATTACACCCTAAATTCAATGTATTTTCCATGTTTGTCTCGAAAAAATTTTCCCCCAAAACCTCTATATCTCGAATTCTGGTTTTGCTGCCATTTTCGAATTCGAAGTCGAGTGACCTTTCAGCAGCAAACAAAAATTTTGCGGAAATCGTAGCGAAGGTAAAATTGATTCGGAAGAAGAGGAAATTGAGGAAAATACAGATGTCGCGAAAATCACTGTAAAAAGAAGCAGAGAAGGCTATTGAAACATTAACAACTTTCCTCGAATTTCAGGAAAATTTCGGTCTAGGCGAACTTACAGCGATCGCCACCCTCAAAAGTATAATCGAGTCCAAAACAACCAGGCAACAAAAAACACGGAAAGACTTTTTCTTGTACTTGCTAGAGAAAGTAGTAGTACATGTCTTGCTTTTTGAAAGACTTGCAAAAAAGTATGCTGAATACCATTTTTTTTATTTTTAAGAGTATAAAATTCGTTAAAAAAAGTTAATGTTATCGTAAAATGCTTAATAAAACCAATACAGAAGCTTTTTTACCTACAGCATATAGTCTTCGTTTCAGTTGCAAATTTTAATAGTTTTATCCAAACCTCTGTACCTCGAAACCTCTTTATCTCGAATTTTTTTCCCTTCCCGTGAAATTCGAGATAGACAGGTTCGACTGTATTCTATTTTTTCAAACTGTTGGAACTTCAAAAACTCTCTCTCAAAATACGAAGACTGAAAGTTGAGTAAAGCTTAAAAAAATCAGCTAAAATCGCTAAGAGCACAATGTAAAACGTCTATCAAGGATCGAAATCAATGTAGAAGTGATATGGAATCGTTAAAATTACAACTTGTACAAATTAGTGACGTAGTGCTTATTAGATTTTAGAATCAGAAAATTATCCAATGACTTTCTTTAAAAATGACATCACGTTAGTCGAACCAATAAGAAAATTAGTTTTAAGTTTTTACTTCAATTTCGTGTGCAGAGAGGAACGTGTGCAGACTATGATTTCACTCTTTAATCTTAATGACTAATTGATAACGAGATCGAACATTGATCGCTTGAATCACGCGAGTAACCCGTGATTCAGCGTCACACCCCTTCTCTGGTTCAGGGCAGCGATAAGACGTTTCCCCGCGATCGAGTCATTTCAACTTGCTACTTCATCGAATGCAGTGCATTTTTTCTCCGTTTCATTGGGACTTCGTTTCATAACTCCGTTCTTGCGATAATTTAATTTATTAGTCCCAAGATGTTTTCTCCCATTAGTTTAAATGAGAATGGTTTAAGGAAAATTGCCACCGACTCGGAGCCCCTGCCCAAGCGCCCAAGAATGGAAGTGCCCTCTGCTGTTCCGATACCTGTGGAGACGGCCACCTCCGAACCCTTGGAGATATCAGCCCCAGAGCCCGCGGAATTTTTTACGCCCTTGGTGGTGATGTCAGAGACAAATGCTACAAGTGAAGAGCCCCTGCCAGAAACGAGCGCCCCAGCACCGCAACAAGAAGAGGACAGCCCCATCATATTTTATGAACTCGAATTCCCTAGGATTGAAGGAGCGACTCGTAAAATTACACCGCTGTCCCAAGAAAACTTCAGTGAACCGCCCGCAGAGATGACCCCCGCTGAGATTGCTCCTATTCATACGAATGCAGAAGAACTCCCCTCCGGCGACTGGCTCGAAGATTATCTAACGAGTGCTTTTCATCGATTTGAAAGAAAAAAATATTTTGTATATAATTTAAGCAGCGGAACATTACTAAACATGATACAGAACACGAATGGAGTGATATGTATTGAAATAGAAGACTGTTTAGGTGAGCACAACATTCATTTATCGCCTCGAGCGTTCATAAATTTTATGATAAAGATATGTTCCTTTAACTGTGTTTATCCCAACGCGAGTTTTATCGCATGTAACGAAGTTGTTGTATTAAATTTAAATAGTGAATGTAAAATGTTCACATTAGAAACAACGGATTCAATTCCAAAACTTGCAAGTATTTGTTTTACTCTCCCTGAAGAATCGTTAAAATCTATTAATGAAAATTTTTCAGACATACTTGAAAAAATGAAAGAATTGCTTTTCTCTGATATTTTAAAAAATATAATTCAAACTTATTGCAAAGACTTTAATTATCCTAAAGTGTATGAAAAAAAGAAAATTCAAGAATGTGTTTTAAATGCAATGCGTGATTGCATTAATCAGAACTATGAATGTGATGGTTGCAAGGTGTCTCACCCCTCGCAAAGACGACACGGTTGTATGACATTAAACTATCATGAAAAATATATGAATCTATGCGATTATGATTTTTTAACATTAGATGTGAATGCTCTTGCATATACTTTATGCCAAAATGTTGAAGTAACAGATGATTTTCTCAACGAACTAGGCTGGGAATATTTTAAAGCCTATGCTCTTTATCTGTAAGTACATATATTTTACTTTTTTCGTTCTTTCAAATGTATTTTTTATGTTTAACTTGAATAAATGTATTTTTAGTTTTAACCATTTTCTATGTTTCATTTAACATACATGAAAAATTTATAATATTTTTAAAATTGAATGAAAAGTAGTCAATAATAAGACAGATAATTTTTAAATAATACATTTTTTTATTAATACATACTATCCCACTTTACATTTGATTTTCTCTTCCTTTTCGATGTAAAAACAGGTTTCACATCTTCAACTGACATATGAGTTGGAGATAAATTCAAATCTAACAAATTTTTATTTTTCACAAAATGCTTCGGTACATTCATTTCTTGCAATGAACTTAAAAATTCATTCACCCATGGTACATGAATATTTTTCTTATGACTGAACATTATATTTAATAAGTCCGCAATGTTTGTATGTTCCATTTTATGATTTTTATAAATGACTTGTCCTTTTTCGTTCCATGTCAGAATATCAGAATGTCTTTTCATAATGTCTATCAAATTTCTTGCTTGAAGTAAATATTGCTTATTAATACTGTTTAATATTGTCGACTCATAATCTTTCGAACTTTCTTCTTTCTTTCTCACATCTTCCTTTTCATTATTTTCTTGAGATGGCTGTATCCATGGAGAATTAAATTCCGTGAGTTGTAATTTCTTTTGTAAAATGTCATTATATCTCTGTATTTTTTCATGTTCTTCTAAGTTGCTGTTTAAAATCTTCATCATTTCTTTATCCAATTCGCTGAGTTGTTTTGGTGTTACTACATGTTTTGTCACCAGTTCTTCCGGTACGAGTGCAAATTTCTTAGCGTGTTCCATTGATAAGAGTGGATAATACACTGACTGCTGCAGGAATTAAGAAATTTAAAAATCCGCCTTTTTGAACGACTAACTTGCGTTTCGCAGACAAAGCAATGTTTGGGGCCGCCAACTTGCGTAGAGTCGTCTTGTGTTTAGAGAGCTTCTTTTTTTGATGTTTCGACAATGGTATATTACCTTTCAATGTGTTATGACAGCATTCGCAGATAGCTTTAATACAGTTTAAATCAATCTTTCGTAATAAATCCTTTTGAAGATTTGCAGGACAAATTTGTAAAAGATGAAGTTGCTTGAGCTGTTGCTTCGTCACAGTCATGTTGCTGTATGAGCACCTTTTCACATGTGTCTTTTCTTTTATATTATTTTTCTTTGATAGATATACTGTGTTTGATTGGGTAAAATGTCTGTGCGCAGTCTGAATTCTTCAGTTGTGTCGTTTTTCAAGTCGATGAGCAGATATGAAAATTTCTTTTTCGTTGCATCTTCATACACTTCTTGGAAAAATTTCAAATGTCTCGGAAAAATTTGTTTTCCTAAGTGTGTAATTTGTGCCATGTCTCTCCTGTTTTTAAAAAGAATAATATAATGTGCATTTAAAGTAATTTCACGCATTTCTTTTCCTTTATGAAAAAAATTTTGAGTGATGAAAATAACTGATATGTTCAGATGATGACTGCCTCGTGTAAAAAGTTTAGTGGTGGATTCATTTTTTCCACATTCAGACATTAAATCATCAATAATGAATAATGTATTTGTTCCTAAATAGTCTTTGAAAGTTGAAGGGAATCCTTCGACGAATGTCACATCTTGAATCTCGTCGTACAAGGGCTGGTGTATCCCGTAAAACCACACGACTTTATCGGGTACTGTGGAAAACATTTCGCGTCGAAATTTTAACAATTGAGATACGAAGACGCTTTTCCCACTTCCGGTCGGCCCTGAACCGATCATTGTGAAGGGAACTTGAAGTTTAGGTGACGTGTAGCTTAGGTGTTCCATCATGAATGAAATACAAACACAAATGATTTTCACTTAAATATATTTATTGAAAGAAATTTGGATGTACATGAAAATGTTTAGCAACAAAATTATACACTCGCTTATCATTACACACATGTGTGTTTACAAAAGCAGTTATCATAGATTTTAATGAAGTACCACGACACTTGGAATATAAATAATAAATACAATATTGTCCACATACAGCGGTGGAATTACTTTGCAAAGTCATGGGATTATATACCACTTTTGAAAATTGTGATATAAAATCATGAATAGGTCCTTCGAAATAGAATGGGCTATACCCATAGGAGTCAAAAAATTCCACTTTCTCTTTTCCCTCGACATAAATTGCAATCCAATGCGACCCTGCCTGAGATGCTGGGTCAAGGTTCGCTACAAAACATGCCGGAAATGTATGAAAATCTTTCGGCAGTTGATCACTCGGAAATACATCTAAGAAATAGTTTTTAGTAAATGGATCACGAAGTAGAATATTTCGTATTTGTTCGGAATCCATCTTAATTGGCAAAGTCACACAGAACGTGACGTGATTTTGTAATTTCGATCACGTTTTGAAATTCAGCATAAATAATTAATGAAAGAGTTTCAGCAATTGCTTTGTTAAATTTAATTTCCACTCTTAAATTCCCTTGATGTTGTAAATTTAAATGAGAGCTGGAACACAAATCGGCATTCAAATTGAAGCTGTAGATTGCATTTTGAATTGGCATACTGCTTTCCCCTGACAAATAAATACCTTTATCACTATTAAATCCATCGAATAAACTGTGATAGGCTCGAATGTAATTATTATTCTTAAAATCTAATTCCATGGGTTTGCTCGGTACGGGCTGCCCATCCACATAAATAGATATAAAATTCACATCATGATGTGAAAACATGAAAGGGTTCTTAGAATATTGACCATTCATAGCAGCATTTTCGACACATGTGATGATTACTCTTTTAGGCATGACACCTAAAAAAACATTATCTTGCATGAAGGAGAAACTTCCCTTTGAAATGGAATAGGTTTTACACAAGACTCTGTCGATGGGATATTTAGCTGAAAATTTCTCCAATGCTTTTGCATGTCCAAGTAAAACTCCTGGGTTGACTTTAACTTTACGAATGAATAATGAAGCATGCTCCAATATCACTTTATAATCGGTGTCCGTTTTTGTAGATAAAAGGCAAAATGGTGCACTGCTTCGAATCATTTTAATTTTAATATCCACCAAATTTAACATGAGTCGATTCTGTTGAAAAATATCACAATGTAATTGTCCTATCATATCAAATGTTTTGCTGTTTTTGCTGAGTTCATATCGTGATTTCACTCCTTCGTCTGCATCGTCAGCTGTAGGATCGATTTTTTCAGGATTTTAACTCCTTGAAGAACATTTCACAGGTAAGTAAACTTTTCTTTGCATCTTCTCCATAATTCAAAAGAGTTTCAATGTATGATCTGAATGGATATGTATTACTTGCAGAGGAAATATTTCGCTCGTTGAGACTGACGTCTACTTGAGAAAAAAGAGAATGTAAGAATAAATTAACTGGAACAACGGGTTCTTTGTCGGGTAACGGGGATCCATCCGCTTTGACAATTTTTGTTTTGACGTAAATGTAGGAGGCACTTAGGTCGTTGTATTCTTCACCACTTCCTGAGATATTGAACTCCACGGGGCCTCCATCTCGAATATTTGCTATGGGGTGATATTCCACAAATTGTCCTTTTTCGATAGCAACTTGAGTAGGTGGGAGAGTGAAAAGGTCTAATTCACTCTTCACACATGCAGGAGAATCTTGATGGATGAGTGAAGACTTTTTTACTAGGAGAAAATATCGTGTGCTTTCACCTTCTTGGTTTTGCGAAAACTGACGCGTTTCTTGGAGAGCTTGCGCTTTTTATTCCTTCTACCGGATCCAATCATTGTTTTAATTTTAACTGCAGCTTTATCCGTCAAATTCTTACTCGCTTCTTTCAATCGTCGTCTCGCTGCTACTTTTATGTTTTCTCCACGCGATACATCGTTAAACACATCCACTCCACTACTTAAAATCTTTTTTCCGACTGCTTTGGCACCCGATTTGAAAAGTGGGACGGCTGCCCTGAAAAACGATTTGAAGAGACCCCCGAAGCCATATCCTCTCTGATAGGGAACACCTTGATAAAAATTAAGTCCGCTTCCTGTTTGATTCGTATAATAATCCTCGAAGGATTTTTCACAACAACGGTATGGGACATACATCATGAGAGATACTTTTGACGAAAGTGAAGTTTCACGTACGAGCGTCCGCGTTCAAATGGCACTAAGTCTCCGCTGTTTGTCCTTATAACGATTTCGATTGTGTCTATAATTTTCCGATTGACAGGTAAATAATGAGGTCTCTCGTATTCTACACTAACGACTTCTCCATCGATTCCACTCACTCTGATAGTTCTCAATAAGGGTGCGAAAATGTTCCCGACAATTTGAGGCTCGATAATATCTGTATAAATCATTAATACTCTGAAATGTGCGTTTGGGTCGGCTATTTGAGGACTAAACACGGTATGTTCAACATTTTCATCGGGCGGTCCACTGACGATTGTAGGAGGGAACCCTAACATCTGCGATAATCCATTATGAAAAATGACTCTTGCATTATTTTTCACTCTTACTCGAACACGTTTCGTTACATGATTGTAATTAAAAGATATTTTATTTTCATGATCTGGAATAGTAATGGCTTTTAAAATATCCGGTACGTTTTCATAACATCCAGCTGGAATGTTTCTACCTATTTCTTTCCTGTCACCAAGGTCAAAACCAATTAAACTATTGCTCTTATTCACATTATGCCAACTGCGCGGGTAAATAAATTCGACGAGAGCACATTCCCACTCTCCAGTCAATTCTATGGGCGTTGGTAATCGCGTAATAAAATGAGAAATCTTATTCTCGGGGAAATAATTCATAGAGCTATCGCTCGGAAGTGTCACGTAGAAACTCATGATGCTAAATGAGAAAATAAAATGTTACTTCCAACATTTATAGATTCGATAAATGAGAGGCAGGAATCCATTGATTAAATTTATCGGGGTAGCCACGAAACTTTACAAAATATTCAGTCTTATTTTTCATTTTCCTCTTCTTCAATATTTTTTCTACTGTATAATCTTCCTTCAATTTTACTTTTTGTAGTTCTTGAGAATAAAAAGTACCTTGAATAGGTTCTCCAAGTAAATCTTTCACCCGATATATGGGGATGGTTTTTCTCACACATTCGGTTACAATAAATAACTCCTCCGTCCAGTTTGTTTCATATCCTTTTTCGAAAGTTAGCTTTTGCTTTGAAATACGAACAACATCTCCAACGGTATAAACACAAGGTTTTCTTTCATGATGTGGAACGTCACCATACACAGTAAAATATACCTCTCTTTCATTGTCTGCATTCACTTCAATGGGTGCTCTCTTGATGGTGGAGTGGTAAGTAATATTATAACTTTTCACTAAATCATCTAAAACGTCTATAAAATTATACGTATTTCGACTAGTAAAATATTTCCACATTTTCGTTTTCAACGTGCGATTAAACCTTTCCACCACTGATGCCTTTGTCGTATTAAACGTAGTAAAAAACTTGACTTGATTCTCATTCAGGAACTTTTGAAATGTAGCATTTTTAAATTCGGTACCTTGATCGGATTGAAGTAATTTAGGTTTTCGCTCCGAAAAGATGGATTGAAACACATTTACAATCTCTCGTCCTTGTTTTGTTTTCAGAGGTTTTGCCCAGGCATATTTTGACAAAATGTCTATACATGTCAATATGTATCGATAACCACGATTATGTTTTTGTAAACTTGAAACATCTACCAAATCTGCTTGCCATTGATGATCGATGGAATGAACGATGACGCGATTCGTCGGAAACTTCCTTCGAACGGGTTTGTGCAATGTATAAGCGTCGGTTTCCATCAACCATTTCCGGATGTCTTTCTTGGATACTTTTCCGCGTGCAGCACGAAATAATGCATCGACACCAGTAAAACTTGCCTCTCGAGCCGGATCCAGGTAAGCCTTCTTCATTGCAGCATGAAAAATGATTATTTGACACGTTGAAAGTAATCATCCTCGAAACGATATGACTGAATTAGAAGTATCGTTCGGAGAAAGCAGAAAATCAACTGCGAAATCAGTTTTTCCAGTAGCTAAATATATTATACTCATAATAAGACAAATACTTATATAAAGGACAACTATCCACACAACCTCCTCTCTCGATGTCATGATTAAAAATAAAATGATTCTCATATAGTATTATATTCATATAATGTAAAAGAAAAAAAAATAGCAGAAAACAACAAAGTCCAAAAATAATTTTTCTCTCGCTAGATGGCAGTCCTCTCGAACATCTGAAAGAGAATTATATTAGGATTGATTTAAACTGTACTTTACTGAAATCATTTGGTGGTCTCATGGATAAAGCGCGCAATTCATCAGAGCGCCAAATGATTTTTGGAGCTGGAGGTCGCATGTTCGATTCCCGATCTGGGAAAGAGAAAATTCGAATTAAATAAAATAATTCCAAGTCCGAAAAAAAAATATATATTTAAATGAATGAATTAGTGTTTCTCTCACTAGATGGCGCCATGAGCAATGTGAGTTGAAGAGATTGAAAATAATTCCAAGTCTGAAAAAAATAATAATTAATATTTCTCTCACTAGATGGCGTCATGAGTAATTGTAATTGCCAACCGTTGTCATGGAGACCGCTACCGTTGCCATCCCCTAAAAACTAAACTTCGTACGCAGTGTAACAACTCAACTCAACTTGTAAAACCCCCCGTAGAAGGTTACGAGGACCCCTACAACTCAACCCAACTCGTCAGACGGAGGTGGCAGGCGCAAGGGGGGTGTGGCAGGAGGTGGAGGGGGGCGTGGTTCCACCTCCACCTCCTGCTGGGGTTGAATGCCCACTATCCCCCTACTAAGGTATGGGGTAAAGTGGAATAAGCGATTATTTTCTTGGTACTGTTGTTGAAACTGGTGCCTAATTTGCATGTGGTTTCGCAAGATCTTAGCTTCTTTTCACTTTTATGTTAATATTTAGGTTATTCAAGCATTAAATACAGTTCTGGAGGCTGTAATGCTATCGCTTTTCTTTCCTTAGAAATTACGTCTGGCGCAACTAGAACGACCGACCAATTTACGGACTTGCATTAATCTAAACAGGCTAAACATGAAGAGCCGCTATGGACCACCAGGGGATTTATGACTTTAAGTGGAATGCTAACTGTAAATCATGTTTTACATGCTTCACATTTTCTCCTGCAAGAGGGCAGTACGATTGACAAATTGTCTACTTCCTGATTGCACTACGTGACAGCATTTGACTAACACGTCATAGCGTGGAACTTCGAAATCTTTTTTTTGACTCTCCCCGATTTGTTGTGTGGTGTGAAGGGGTGAAAATGGCATCTTCTCCTAGTTTTGCGTGGAAGAGACGCAGGAAGAAATGTTTTGAGAAGATAATTCTTCATAAAAATGTCTCGATGAACTAAAAAAAAATAAGTATGAAATGTGAAACATCCTGTTTGAATCTACTATAAATCAACATTGTGTCACCTCGACGATTTGAAAAATATTCGATGGAAAAAGATGTTTTTTGAAGAAATATGAACGTCCCACGTGCAGCAGGTCAATTTTCGCGATAATTTTCGCATTTTAATCAATGTGTGGCCTCTAAAATTTTTTAATGGAAGTCTCGTTAGCGGAATGTATTATGTGCACGCGATTTTAAAAATATGAGTGAAAGAATTGCGATTCCACGACTTTCAAAATAATCTTCTTGTTTCATGAACTCCACAATTTACGATCAAAGATGATGGTGCTGAAATGTAATCAAGTATCTATTTTTATATATTCACGTATTAATATGCTGTGCACAGTATTCATTTTATATTTTATATGATAAGCTTGGCCAGGTAAATTGATTGTTATATTTATGGAAATAAATTTTCATGACTTACCGAATAGATTTATGTATTTTTTATTGCGTATTCAATGCATGTTTATATATAAACAATTTCATGGACACCATTTTAGTTATTTTAACATTTTAAATTAATTGGTGTATTTTCCATTTTAAAGGTGCCATCTCATTATCTAATTTTAATTATTTTAACATATATATTTTTAAAACATTTGCAAAGGCCCACAACAAAGAATTCTATTTTTAACATTTGGTGCCTTAAGTCCAGGAGTGAATCATGGTTATTGCTATTACTGAGTTGGTAGAAATTTTAAATCATTGGAATATTGATCTTAGTAGAAATTAATACAACAAAAAATCTAATCTACAACTGCAATGTATGTGTATTTGCTTTTTTTTTTTTTTCTAATTTGGAATAATTCATGATGTGTGATTTATTTTTTGAACTGTATTTTAGAATTATGCATATGATTATTTGTATAACAGCTCAAACTTGAGATAGGAATTTAAGTATTTAGGGGTATTGCAATAATCATTGATCATGGCTAAAAACAGTTTTTCGCTGGCTAACTCTCTCACAAAATTTATGGGGGACAAAGATGAGAACCTACAATTTTTTCTCAATAATTTAGAACAGATAGCAGAGTTGGAGAAGTGGGATGACAGTAAAAAGAGTCTAATTCTCAAATTAAATCTTTCAGGAAAAGCATTAAAAGTTGTATGTGAAACTGTAATTGAGAAAGATAATGAATACGAAGAAATAGTTGAACTTTTAAAGACCAAATTTTCTCACAAACTGAGTTACTCTGAAATTCAAAACAAGTTTAATTCTCTAACTCAGAAAACAAATCAAAGAATCAACTCTCTAATTGAAGAGGTTGAAAAAGTGACGAATGAATATCTAGGGGTAGACAAAAACAATAACGAGGAAACTCTAAAGCTTGCCCAAAAATTGAAAGCCCAGAAATTGTTGGATAGCATGAGACCAGACATCAGATTAGAAGTCATGAAAAGGGGGGCAACAGAATTTGAAGTGATAGGAAAAATAGCAAAAGATACAGAAAATCATGTTCAAAACGTAACCAAATCATCACACATAGAAATATTGCTGAAAAGCCAAATAGAAAGCAATAGACAAATCGAAATCTTAACTCAGAAAGTAGATAAATTATCAAAAATGAAAACAACTAATAATCTCACGCAAAGTAGCAGTCATAATATTCAAAGATATACCTGCCACATCTGTAATAAAAGCCACAAAATCACAGAGTGCTGGTACTATCCCAGTAATTCACAGCAACAATTTAGCAACTCAAATCAAAGGCATATGCCATACAGTAGAAACAACCAAAATTTCAACTACAGAAATAATTTTGGGAGGGGAAGAAGCAGAGGCAATTTTAGAAGAATGGGGGGCAGACATAATTTAAACTAATAAGTGGTTCTTGTGATTATAAGCAGAACATAGAGCAAACAAGAACCAAAATTACTAGCTCTAAACAACATGACTATAAAAAAAATGGGAAAATAAAAATGTAAATACAAAAAAATAATTTGAACCTAAATGAAATTCATGAACTTAAAGAGAGTGATTTTGATGTAACACATTTAAATAAGGAAGACGCAAAGAAAGTCATCAAATTTTTAATGAATAATGCAGTGGTGTTTTCAAAATCTTATGCCACTCTTGATTCAACTAATACAGTTATTCCTGAATTTTCTCCGACGCATGAATTCCCTATACAAACCAGACCTTACCCTATACCCAATATTTCCAAAACTTTTGCCAAAAAAGAAATTAAAAGTTTGTTAGATGTAGGAATTATTGAACCTTCTTCATCTAAATATTGTTTTCCTGTATTATTAATTGTAAAAAAAAAAAAAACCCTATGTACAGGATCCTAAATTGCAAAAATTCCGCATGGTGATAGATTTAGGCTATTAAATTCTGTAACAGAAACCTTCAAAATTTGTCTTCCAAAAATTAATGACATTTTATATAACATCTCAGGAAAGGCACTTTATACTGTTTTAGATCTAAAGAGTGCATTTTTTCAAATTCAATTAAAAAATCAGGATAAAGCTAAATTAGCATTCTGTTGTGAAATTGGCAATTTTCAGCCCACACGCTTGCCTCAGGGATTCATATTTTCATAACTTAATTTCAAAATGTTTGGACGATATGAAGGGATCAAATCTGCAATATTTTCTTGATGACATTGTAGTCGCAGCAGATTCCATTGAAGAAATGTTGAAATTATTGCAAATGGTTTTTAACAGATTAAAGAATTTTAATCTAACTTTAGATTCAGGCAAAATTCAAATTTGTAAACCTGAAATCACCTATTTGGGATTTAATTTACATGCTAGTGGTTTTTCACCTGCAACAGAAAATGTAAACAAAATTGTAAAATTTCCTATTCCTAAAAATACCAAACAGGTACAAACTTTCTTAGGTATGGTTCAACTATTTTCGTCATCTAATTTATAATTTAGCTGAAGTAACCGAACCAATTACCAACTTAACAAAAAAAAATGTTGAATATGTTTGGACTACAGAATGTCAGGATGCATTTAATACCATCACTGAACAATTGCTATTAAAACCTACTCTCAAAAATATTAATGACGAGGAAAATTTTTATCTTGTGACTGATGCCTCTAACAACTCTTTGTGGAATTTTAATGCAAAAAGTTAACGAAAATTTTAAGCCAATTGAATTTTATTCAAGGGAATTAACTCTACCTGAATCTAAATATCCATCCATTAGAAGAGAACTAACTTCTTGCTATTGTTGATTCGGTTAAACATTTTCATCAACTTTTGTATGGCGAAAAATTCATAATTTTGAGTGATGCAAAGGCATTAACCTTTCATATTGATCTACGAAAACAGCCTGAAATTGTTAGTAGGTGGTTAATGTATTTGCAAGAATTCAATTATGAAATCCAGCATATTGAAGGGGTAAAAAATCCAGCTGACTATTTAAGTAGAGTGCCTGTCACTAATGCTGTGATAAATAATGTCAACATATTTGAAGTAAATGAAAACTTAAAAATTGAAAATATCATCAAAAGTCTACAAAATTGTAAAAGCACTCAGGAAATTTTAAATAAACTAAAGGAAAATAAAAATAAGTTCACGAAAAATAAATTTTGCATAAATGAAAATGGGGTATTAATGATGAAAATTAAACCACCAAAATATCCTCACAGAATTCTGAACAGGATATATAATATACCTGAATCATTAAGAGGGGAAATTTTAAAAGCTGCTCAAGCTTAACATTTTGGGGTATTTAAAACCTATAACTTATTAAAAAAGCATTATGCATGGTATGGGATGCTAGATCATACAAAAACCTACGTAGAGACTTGTGATGCTTGCCTTGCTAACAAACCAAAGGCAAAATTGACAGAAACAAAATTCATTGGAAAAGGTGATCTAAGTGTGGGACAAATTTTATCGATTGATATTGTTGGGAAATTACCCAGATCAGTCGACAATAAATTTTTATTTTAACAATCATCGACAATTGCTCTCGCTATTCGGAAGCTATTCCATTAAGCAACATCAAATCATCAACCATAATTAATCAATTGAATGAATATTTTTCTAAATTTGGTCTACCTCAGGCAATAATATCTGATAATGGGACAAATTTTACTTCTAATGAATTTGAAAGTTATTTAATATCTTTAGGTATTGAGCATAGAAAAACTTCTTTTTATTATCCTATGTCAAACGGACAAAGAATTCTATTTTTAACACCAACCATCAGCATATAATCGGAGAAAATGTTAGACCGATCTATAACAGCCATACCTCAGTGGGATTCAAGCTCGGGGCCTCAGCGAGCAAACCGTGGGATCTAGACTGCTACATCACTTTCCTCCACATTCCCCTATTTCACATTTGGGTGATTCTCCAAAAACCTGACATTTTCAAATTGCAAATTCTTTATTGCAGGACATTATTTTTAACGAAGCAACTTAGCAGCATATATAACATTAAACCTATGTAATCATCATTTTTTTTTCTTTCTTTTTGAAGCTTTTTGTACGATATGTATTCAAAATTTTTCAAAAATAAGTTGATAATAATTTCAAGAAAATGAAAATAGTATTCCTTTGCTTTCATTTTTCAATTACATCGACTGAACGAAAACGCGACTAGTAAAATTGAACGTTATGTATGTACACCTTCTGTCCGCTGGACCTTTTGGTTATGGACTTTATGTCCGTGGACATTTTAGTTATGGACCTTATGTCCTTACACGGTTTCAGATCGGTTCCACCCTATTCTGTGAATTTCCTCTCCATTGACCCTTTGATGAGATAGGATTTTTTTTTTTTTTTGCAACAGAATGAACTCTATTAAGTAGACAATCACACGACAGCGATGGTCAGGTTTGGTTCGTCTTTGGTACGATATAATAAAATCGTTTTAGTTTTTAATTTACATTTCGCCCCTTTTAATTCTTGAAATTCTCCCCCGGAGAAAAGATCTGAAAGATCCAGTTTATATCATGACTTAATAAGTAACGAAAATAATTTTCAGAACTGCGTAAAAAGTGACTGTTGATGAAAGCAAGTGCTGAATTTAAAATAATAATAAGTTTTATTAAAAAAAACCTCTTATTACCTTTTTGAAATGAATTTTATTGTACTAATTTCTATTACACTAAATGTGAAATAAGCCTAAACGTATTTTTAGAACGTATATTTTATATTTTTTTTCCAGATTTTGGTGGAAGAAACAGAAAGCAGGGCCTGACACTAAATCCCGCACACGTAATTATGGATTTCGAATATGCAGCATTGATGACATGATGATTGAAATATTGACTTCCGTCATTTTGTTGGCAAAATTATGGCGTTGCCTTTTCTGCCCCCAAATGAAATTCCTCATGGAATTCCATTCCCTTTATGCACGGCCCCACATGTATCATCATCAGCCAGAACTTTGGTCATAAAGACGTAGAGATAGATTTGAAAAAAAAAATTAGTTTGGAAAAGTGAAAGCGGTGAAATAAAATGTATGAAGCGGTAAAGCTAACGATGTGGAACTGAAAACAGATACTTTACTCAAGAAATTGCTCTGCATATATACTGAGCACTGACTTGGTTAATTCCTGAAACGGAATGCTATTTGCTGGTGAACGACAATAAACCGTCACAGTATTCGGCAAGATTTTTTGTGGGAGGAGATAGCAATGTATGAATAAGGACAATAATTGGCGGACATAGCTGTCCTGCTGTCACCTTTCTCCCCTAACACCTCCCACTTTCCGCACTGTAAAGGTTGGGTTTCGGTGAGTATCGGTTGGCGAGTAACGTGAGAAATTGATTAATTCTTTTACATTCATTTTTATGAACTTCCGTTTCAACCTCCAAAAAACTGATGATAAAGTAGCTTCGCACATTTAAAGTATTTTAATATAACTATGTATTTATATTTTGACTTGTATTGATAAAATTTTAAAGCTTTGTTTTTTTCCTTTAAAATTTGTCGTGTTCCAAATTCGACGTACTCCAGATTTGTCATAAACCAGATTCGTCGTAAAACGTATAGTCGGTCAAGAAAGTGGTGTTATATTGGTTTAAAAATCTCTACAAAATTAGGATTCCATACTCAAAAGGTGCTCAACGGGACTCTATTAACATGCCTCCGCTGTTTGTCACAGGACTGTATTTTTTGAACGATAACAGGTAGATAGTTTCTTTATTTTCATAAACTAGTTTTAATTTGTTCATTAAAATAAGTTACAATTTGATTTCGTTTTTAATTTTATTATGGAGTCGACTGTATTACGACAAATCTGAAGTATGTCGCATTCGGAACACGACGAATACATAAAAGTATAAGAGAACAGTATTTGTTTTTTGACAGTAAACAAACCTGTGTAAACTGCCAACCAGCCCCTATACTAAAGCTGTTCCTTTGCCATGACAGTACGCTCATCTTAAGGTCAAACTTACGAATTTGTTAAGATCATCGGCTTTTATCCGTGGCAAATTGTTTGTACAGTTTAAAGAGTAAAGCGACTAACTACGTTAAGAGGACCCTTCCCAAATGCGTGTAATTAATCAGTATTTTTAATTTCACCCATGTAGCTTTTATCATTTTAAGTTCAGGGATATAATTTGTCTGTATTTTTAATTTCTGGTATATAATTTATCT
Source organism: Octonoba sinensis (assembly GCA_038502835.1). Lineage (NCBI taxonomy): Eukaryota > Metazoa > Arthropoda > Arachnida > Araneae > Uloboridae > Octonoba > Octonoba sinensis. Next base: position 80,047,844 of record CM076605.1, on the reverse strand, counting down.
GTATTTTTAATTTCAGGGATATGTAATTTTTAACAGTATTTTTCATTTGTCATGTAAATTATTTCTACTGAATTCAGTAAGATTTGTTGGATAAAGCAATTTTTATGTCTTAAACTTGTGGTTTAGGTGAGGCAAGCAATTTTATTCTTTACAATTGGGATACAATTTAGAAGTTCATTCTTATTGGGTCTATTGTGTGATTATTGTTATTTGTCATTAGTTTGTGGGAAAATCATGCCTAAAACTAAAGTAAACAAGCGATTGCATTGGAGAACTTATAAGAAAGTTAATGAATCTGTAAATGATGTGTCTATTATTAATCAGCCATCAACATCTAGCAATTTGTCTGAGCAATATTGTGATTGTAGATCTAATGAGGAGTCAGGTTTTCCTTCTGATAGCTCGTATGAAAGTTCTGATAGGGAACTTTGCTTAGTGTCTGACTCTGTGTGTGAGGAAAGTTCTCAAAACAGTGTGTGTGAACATCTAAATTTGCTGAAAGACTTGTCTAACTGGTCAGTTGAGAATAACATATCTCATACTGCAATTAATGGTTTATTAAAAATACTTAAGAAATATCCATTTGGGTCTGATTTACCAAGCGATGCACGGGGACTATTGCAAACCCCTGTGTCTGTAGCAATTAAAAATGTATAGTCTGGTATTTATCACCACTTTGGTATTGAAAACGGAATAAAAAATGTCATTCAAAATATTAAAGGTACAGTTCTAACACAATCAACAATTGAGTTATTGGTAGGGGAAAGTAGGACAAAACCGGGTCCCAAAGTGTTTTTTTTATTTCCTAAGCGAATAAGTGAATAAAATTGCTTAAATTTCTATTTGAATGATAAATTAGTTCTTTAGTTACAGAAATAAATATTTTTCAATGTGGAAGAACAATATTTTGGAGGGTAAATAAATTTTTTTTGGAAGTATAAAAGTACCCGGTTTTATCCAACCGGGTCGGATAAAACCGGGTATGTTTAGGAACACTTGAAAAATGCTGTTGTCTTACTACTAAAATATTTATTTATAACAATAAATTGGTACAATGGCTGTCCTATACTGAGAAACATAGGTGAGTTAAAAATATCTCTTCGGGAAATTGTATTTTTGAGTTCTTTTTTCTGTGTAAACTTCTTAAAAGATGTCTTCTTTTTAATTAATTTCCAGAGCAGATATTTTTAAAAATACGAAAGCATCACATGCCCAAAATTAACATTAGTGAGCTGAATTCGGAAATTGACTGACGGGCAGCCTTAATTTTTATGGGTGCAATTTTTATTCCAGACCTGCCAACCTTACAAAACGAAAAAGCAGGAGATACCTCAGAACCAGTTGAATGCTTATATAAAACTGGTACATTTTTTGTTCTTATATATAAATTAACATAAAAATTAATCTACAAGATATAAAATGCATATCTTGTAAGTTAACCATTTTTAAAAGATAATTTCGCATTAAAAATAAAATGCTGATTTTTGCTGTTTTATTTGTTTAGATCATTTACTAAATCATTTCGAACGTCTTTTGTTAGTGAAGATAATTTAGAACAAGAAATTAAAATATTTGAGCGATTACAAGTAAAATTTTGATGCGGTCATGAAATGCACAAACACTAAACAAAAAAATTATGTTATGAAACTGCAGCCAGTAAAAACCTTTTGAAACCAAAATTGACAAAAGTATTAACAGTCTTTAAGCTTTCTGAATTTTTACTGCAAAGAGATGTATGTAACTGAAGAAAAGTTCAGAGACTTTTTTCTTTTTTTGCTTAAAAAGCAGGAGAAATTTCTGCATTAGCAGGAGACAAGAAATTGAACTGAAAAGCAGGAGTCTCCTGCCAAAAGCAGGAGACTTGGCATGTCTGTTATTCTAACAACATTATAAATTTGTAAAAGCATTTATTTTTTCTTTCTACCCTACTTAAAAAAAAGGAGAAAAAACATTTTGGAAAAAACTGACAAACACGATTTAATTTTTTAAAAATAATGTTTATTTTAAATGCTAATAATTTTAATTTTATATTTGTACTATGTGGGAAGCTATAATATAGTAGCCTATATTCATACGAAGTCTCTCCTAAAAAGTAATAAAAATTTAATTTCATACCGTTTATGAGATGATTCTTTAAGATTTATATTTTACAAATTAAACTATTTATATTTCACACAGTAAAGAAAAAGGTCGTCCAAAACCGGGTACTACCCGGTCTTGTCCGACTGCCATGGTCCCGGTTTTATCCGACAACGCCATTAATCAGAAAAGACGGCTTAACACATTTCAAACATGATGCAAAACCTGGTTTAACAATTTAAAGTAACTGCTGGAAAAGGTGTTATCAAATGTTGTACTTACCTAAAATAAATCTCTAAGCAATTAGAAACTACAAAGTGAAATCGGTGGTGTAAAAATCAAAACTTTTCCACTCGAATTTTTCAAAACATCGGCGTTGACAAACAAATAAACAACACTGCCTTTCATTTAACTTCAAATAACATGGCGCTTGTTTGCAACAAGTTTCAAGCGTTTTCCGACAAATAGCAATACTAATCAAGCTAAAACTGCTGGGTCCCGGTTTTATCCAATTTTCCCCTAAATGTTGATGGACTTCCTATAGCTAAAAGTTCCAACAGTCAGTTAGTTATGGCCAATTTTAGTTTCGTTAAGCTATACTGTGAATTTTCCTTGCGTGTTCCCCATTGGTGTATTCCATTCCTATGAAAAACCCAAAAATCCTAATGAGTTTTTAAGTGATTTTGTGTGTGAAATAAAACAGCTAATTGAAAATGGTATATCTATTGATGGTAAAATGTGTAACATACGTCTTAAAGGAATAATTTGTGATGCACCTGCTCGAGCTTTTGTATTATGCATTAAAAGCCATTCTGGGTATTTGAGTTGTAACAAATGTTTTGAAACTGGTATATTTTATAAAAATAGAATTTATACAAATACAAATACAAAAGTGACGACCAGCAACAGGCTCAGGGCCCAGCTAAGCTGGTCCTAGTTAATTTAGCAGTCCCCAATGAATTTGCTTTCCTAATGTTAATTTCACTGAAAGAACTGATGTTGATTTTAGAAATAGGGATCCTGATGATGAACATCATAAATAGGACTCTATACTGTTGGAGATACTTTTTGCCCTGTTTTACATGTTCCATATGAGTATATGCATTTGATATGTTTAGGGGTCATGAAAAATTTAATTAAGCTGTGGTTGAAAGATGATTTAAAATTTAGACTTGCTAATAATCAGGTAGAAAGTGTTTCAAAACAACTAGTAGAACTTAAAAACTGTTTCCCTAATGATTTCGCCCGAAAACCTCGTTCTTTAAAAAGAATTTGAACGTTGGAAGGCAACAGAGTTTCGTCAGTTTTGTTATACATTGGGCCAGTGGTTTTGTCAAATGTTTTACGTAAAGATCTGTATGAGCATTTTCTGCTTATGCATTGTGCAGTTAAAAAGTATTAGTAACTGAGTCTAACAGAGAGATGGTATCACATGCTCAGACTTGGTTAAAGTGTTTTGTCCAAGGTTTTATACCCCTATATGGTAAACAACATGTATCTCACAATGTTCATGGGATATTGCATCTTTGCAAAGATGTGGAACATTTTGGCGCTCTAGACAATTTTAGTGCGTTTCAGTTTGAAAATTTTATGAAAGAGTTCATATGACTTGAACTCTCGAGTTTATTCTTTTAGCAACGGACAACTTTGCCCCTATCGCCGAAACATTCGGTGATGGGGATGTTTTACTGGTTAAGTTACCAGTAAAAAATGTAGAGGAACTGCAATGCTTAGAAGGTGCGCTTTTGAAGCCAGAGATTTTCAATTATTTGGTATGCATTAGTTGTTTCTTTTAAACCAAGAATTTCAGTGTATCTTGAATTAATTTTTCTGTGAATTTTTATAGATTAACTTTACGTCAAACTGTGGGGGCATAACTGTAGATTCCACTGTAAAGCGGATTATGAGAAAACTCCTGACAGACGTAGTGGCACAGCAGGTCAGCTGGATGGGAGCGAAAGGAAAAGGTTTATTTTATAAGCTGCAGCTGACAAGAGTGATATTTGGTACTTATTTATATGTATAAAATAATATAAATAACTTATGTATTCATTTTTAATGTATATAACTGTTGGATATACAATTATCATTAAAGTATTTTGAGCTTTATCTGTAGTGCTCTGATTTGTTTTCAAGTTTTTGTGAATGTAGCCGATAGTCAAGGATTGTTTGAAGAATTTTCTTTGAAGTATTAACTAATGAAGTCATGATTTTGTTGTGAAAAGCTTGTGTAACAGCTACACATGTTCTGGAAAGAGAGGGGTGTGAAAATACATGGTCATTGCTTGGCTTTCTTGATTATCAAACAAAGTTTTTGATTTTGTTTACGAAATTTCTTGTTGGGTAAATTCACAGTAATTTTTCACCTGTTAATTAAATTGCTATTGAAATGTAGTTTGCTATTTTATTTTTCTTATTTATTTAAATTCTGCCTTGCTACATGTGTTTTTTTCCGAGGTAACAATCAACATTTTGTATTTAAATAAGTTTTTTTTTTCTTTATCCATGTGCATGTGTATATTTTGTGCGTAAATTGGACAAATGAGAAAATTCCTTTTACATTGCTATGAAGAGAAATTTCTTCTATGTGTAAAAATTCATTCTTGAAAATATATTTTTTAGATGCAACTAGGCGAAATGAAACAGTAAGAAATGCTGCAACGGAAGCAGCAGTGGAAACTGCAATAAAACATTGGCTGCGCCATGCGAAAGCACGCCATATGAGAGTGGCTGCAGAAAATTCTGCCAACTCCCCATCCCTTTTGGGCAATACTATTGTGTAAATAAATCTATTATGTATAAAATAATATATTTTGTAATATCTTCTGCATATAATTTTTGTGCGTTTTTAAATTAAAATAAAAAAAATCGACTTGTTTGTTCAGTTTATTTTGTTGTCTCGGAGAACAGCAGCCTACTCTTAATCATCTTTAAGTCAAAAGTAATACATTTTTGAGAAAAAATAATCCTCGTATTGCTCATTGAGTACCACTTGTTTTTAATGAAATGTCCAGAGTTACATCAGCAAATTTAATCATAATTATATCTAAATTATACTGTACACAATTAAAAAGGAGTAAAGTTTAAATTTCCTAAACTGAATGTATGAAAATCGTGAGTAATTTTAAGTGCTCGAAATTAACTCTAAACGGATGTAAAATTTTAAAAACTTGTCTCATCTTTCAGAAAGAATTTTATGAAAAAATATATTTTATTTTTTTAAGTACTCTGTTTTTTTTTTTTTTTTTTTTTTTTTTTTTATGAGCTATTTTTCTGAGGTTCACAGAAAAAGATAAAAATGTTTTGTAAATACTATATTATTTTGTTACATTTCTTGCTTATATATGTAAAATATTGAAATGTGCTAAAGATTTATTGCATATGCATGAAGTGTATTGACCTGTAGCCTAATATATATATCTAGTATTGAGTATTCATTAAAAACTTTAATTCCTTCGTCATATTTTTCTAAAGTGAAGATTTGAAAATAAATTATAAATATTTTCAAACATTTTCTCGGGGATATCTCATGGATTTGGTTATATCTACTGATCTTATCCAAGAGATATCCTATGGATGTAATTTGGTGATTCATGGCTGTCTGGGTTAGCAATGTGTCTTTAATGTGTAATTTAAACAATTTAGTCATTCATTAAAAGCTATTTCTAATTTTTTCACGGAAAATTTTGAATTTCATATTTATGTTTTATTATATGTATTAAATGAAAGGACAGACTTACCATCTAATATTTAGGGATTTAAACGTAAGAATATCTGCTATTATATATCCTAAAATATTTTGCTACATAACTTTGTTTTAAGACTATCTTAAGAGCCTGAAGTACCTTACGAGGCGTTACAAAAATAGTCCAACTTTTGACCGTAATAGAGGGCATTAATAATCTCAGCTGTGTGAAATAAAATTGTTTCCACCCTAAAATGCAACTTTGTTGAGTATTTTGAAATATTAGGGTTATTAGCACTTTTATATGGTATTTTTTTCAATCATGACCACTTTACCCCATGCACTACTCACTTTACCCCAGCCCATGGGGTAAAGTGGTCATAAATACATCCCAGAAAGAAGACGTTATAAAATTATTTTACTTAATTTTTTTCTGCTCAAAATTTGATGCAATCTGTTTTTTAATAACGTAATGTAAAATATCGAACAAAACAGCTGAATGTTTTGAACAAATACTTATATTTATTGGCAACGAAAGTTGAAAAACGTGGTTTTTATGACCATTTTACCCCACCTGACCCTATATAGTAAAACTTTGTTTTTCATATGTTAAAATTTGCAGTATGTGCAATTGTTTTTTAATTATTTTCAGTCTCTGCAATTTAGAATTCCAAGAGATAAATTCCGAAGATTAGTCGGTGGTAATGCATCGGCACAAGTGATTCCCATGCCTGAAACCTCGGATATGGTATTAGATCCTGTATTCGAATCCACCGACTTGACTGGCCGTACCGGAGATAGATCCCATCTACCGCAGCCGGAGCATTGCCCGTAGCTCTCGGGCGCCAACCTGTACCAGTGAATCTACTACTGTGGCGAAAAAGACTGCTAGTATTCATGTACGTCTTGATTTCTCTTTCTCGTATTTAGAACCATGTAATGTATACTTAATTTTTTTCTAACCTAACAAAGTTTATAAAATAGAAAAAGCAATGATGAAAATGATACTTAACTGATACTTACCGAGTCATAAATGTATTTGATATTTTCTTAGATATAAAAATTTTATTTCTAAATTTTTTAACAGCGAAAACGTATTTAGGACTGGAACAGTAAGAATAAAGAGAAAACCTTAGAAATAAAAACAGAAGGAAATTTTATACATTAGTAAACATAGAGATAACTTTCTCGAATAAACTTTAACTTAGATTTTGAATGTAATATACTATATATAAAGAAAATTTAATTAGTATGTAAAAATTCTAAAAGATATTCTTTTCCCCATAGGTATGCACTACATGTGGAAAAAGTTTTTCTCGCAAAGATGCTCTGAAGTGACATGAGAAAGTTCATTCCAATGACAAGCCTTTTCTTGTGATGTCTGCAACAAGCTTTCGTCAGAAAAGATGATTTAAATCGACAGATGAAAGTGCACAATCCAGCTGCAGTGGAATGCCCCGAGTGTTTTATTACAATTTACACAAGAGGACAATCTGAAACGCCATATGGAGTCCCAAAGAAGTTTTACATACAAAGACTGTGATAGTGTGTTACTTCAAAAATCGAATTTATTACAACATATTCAAGTGAAACATAGTGCTCCACTAAAACGTGAAGCTGCTGACCAGGGTGCCACCACAGCCCCGAAACGCCAGAAGCCTACTTCCCGTCAAAGTGCATTGAAAGTGTTTTCTACAGCATTTGTAACTCCATCTCCACAAAATGCTAAAGACTTTATAGCCGCGTTCACATGGCACTCTTATAACCCGCTTACACCCCGCATTCCGGTTTTTTACCGGTAATATGCGGATCTAGTTGCCTCCTGCCTGCGACTAGGATTTTTGCCGGGTATTTACCCAGCATGCATTTCGCGAACCAAAGTTTGTTGACATCGCCATCTTGGATCCTTGGATAGTTTTAGTTGTGGTATATTATGATGGCTTCATCTTCATCTGCGCTTGAAAATCAAACCGAGAGGTGGACGGATAGCGAAACACGTCACTTGATACAATTATGGGGAGAAGCCGATGTGCAGTCAAGATTGGATAGCACTGTGCGATCCAATCTTGTATACAAAAATATTCAGGCTGGTCTCGCCAAAGCCGGATCAAAAAAAAAAACAGTAGGCCAGGTGAGGAACAAATTGAAGTGGCTGAAAAAAACGTATAAAACAATAAAGAATCAGTGTGGTGTCAGTGGCACTGGCACCGAAAAAAGAAGAAAATTAGTTTTTTTACGAGATGATGGACGAAATCCTGGGATGCAGGGAATCCACTGTTCCTACGATTTTACTGCAGTCCAGTCATGGTAAGTACTTCATGTTTTGTTTCTAAATATCTGTAAGCTTAAAAGCCAATAGAAGTTAAAGATTATTTCACAATCATTGCATACAAAAAATGACATAACATTTATTTTCTGTGTATTTCAATAATTATGATTAAATAATTTATGTGCTTAAAAGTTTAGTTTTGCCTAAAAGAGATTAAATTGTCCCTCAAACTTTACTCAACATCTCTCCTCCCTGCAAGTATTCTTGTATTACTTCAGAAATGTTTCCTCTCAAAATGCTCATAAATTTATTTTATATATTGAGCATATTTCTTGCACTATAGTCCATGCTAAAAGTTTAACCCAGAACTCTGTGGAAATAACTTATTTTAGAAGTTGGATTGGAAGATTTCCACTTCTCTCATAAATTGTTTTGTTACTGTTTAGAAGTAATTTAACTGAAATATGTACTTTTTTAAATGATGACTAAGGGACCCTATCCTCTGCTTGCTTCCTACGCAGGCTGAACTGCTGCTTAGAGGTTGGATATTGATGGGGATTTTTTTTAAGTAACATCAGCTGGGTAAAATTCTTGAGATGAGACAATGTACGATAGCACCCGCAGAATATTCTTTGGCAGGCTGCCCATCTGAAAGAGATGTCGAGACAATGCATAAGAGCACAAATATTAATAGCAATTATTAAAGTGCTCCATACCCTTATTTTTGGGAGTACAATTCTAGAAAATATATATATCTGAATATAGGTACTGTTTCTGTCCCAAAAGTAGCCAGACTGATTTTTTTCCTGCCAAGACGGAGTGTTCATACCTCAGATGCATGTTTTTATTTCTATAGCTCTGCTAATACGATTTTTTTAGTGATGAAATAAGGTTCCCCGTAACGAACGTAGTCATTTGAATCAATTAAAATTTTTAATGAAAAATTTAATTTTTATTAATGTCTTACTCTTTTTGGTGAGATTTTAAAAGTCTTTCTAGTCATTTTCAAAAGTTTTAGATTTTAAGGAGGTCTTTCACAACCTTAGGGTTTTAAGCCCAATATTGAGAAACAATGCTTAAATATGTTATGTGATAATTGTACTAATATTTTCAAAAAATGCTCAACTTCTTCTAGTTAATTTTCTGAACTAAATTCCTGTGAAGTATTGTCCCACTAGTTAGCATGAATTAAGTTCGCTTTTGTAGTTCAGTCAGTAAAGAGTAACTAATTCACACATAACTGAAGTCGGTGAGCAGCACTGAAAGCGTTTGGCTGCTTCACAAATTGCACTAAAATAATCATTTCTATTCATGAATCAAATGACTAGATAGATTTTAAAAATAATATAGATCATTTTAATAATTATAAATAGAATTGGAATCTGGACCAGATCCTCTTGAACAGTGCGAAGTTTTTGACTGCTCCATTCTCGACCCCTCAGCAATTGACGAGGGCGACATGTCGGAGTTTGCCAATGCAGAAAGGTATGATGGAAATTTATTTTCATGAGCAATAAATTCATAAAGCTCTCATGCAGTTTAGAATAATTATGTTATTTAATCTCTTTCTGTTAAATTTATATTCTGAATTTAGATATTTTAAAATTTTAATGAACAAGTTTATGTCAATTGCGGATATTAATCTTAAAATTAGATGTCATGAGTTTGCAATGTAGTTGGTTCCACTTTTTACCTAAAGTGGCAGGTTGTCCAGCCTTGGATCAGCCCCTCGCAGCATATGCCATAATCTAGCCTCTCGAGCAAGGCCATGACATGCCCGGGCCAAGTAACAATTCCATTCGGGCATGCATCTTTCCTCCCTTACTTGCCCAGTGGGGCATGTAAGGTTTGATGTAAGTTTTTAATCAAATACAGTGAAACCTCGATAACTCGACACCCCAAGGGAACACGAAAATATGTCGAGATAAGCGGGTGTCAAGTTACTGAGGTTCCATAATTTCAATTGCTAATATTGGTCTGTATTGTTATTTACTTAGCATTCTAGTAATAAAAGCCAATTCCAGTGAATGAAAATATCGCCATTTATTATTTATCGATTATTATTATTCTTTTTGAAAAGTTATACATTACAAATAAATAAATATATAAACATAGTACATCAAAATCAGAAGACCTCATGAGAAAAAAATCCACAATTTTTGTCCCCCCTCCCCCCACAAACAGAAAACAAATTCCTGAATGCTATTAAGCTTGCTAATTTGCAATTCACTTTTTTTCTTGTGTTCGTAGAAAATTTTTGTCCGATTTAATTTGTCTATACCAGTGGTGCGCAAACTATTTTCATTGGCGACCCCCTATTTTGTATAAAATTTTGCCGCAATCCCTGGAAAGACGGTAGACGTTTTGTTTAATCTTCGACGTAGTTACATCGAAATTTTTCGTGGAATTTGCTCTTACAGGGTGTTTTTAAAAGAGTGTCGTCACGTCATCGATTGAAATAACGCTTTCTTAAAATAGCGCAATAAACTTATAAATCATAAAAATGTTATAAAAATTGTAATAATTGTAGATTTTCCATACATTTGAATTTCTTTCTTTGGCGACCCCCAAAAATTTTCGCGCTCCCCCTCGGGGGTTGCGACCCCCAGTTTGTATACTGCTTTTCTATATGACAAATTCAAATGTTTTTATTAATATGCAATAAAACAACTTCTAGGTATGTAAAAATTTTTGTTCGGGTATGTATTTCTTACACAAACATGCCTGGCAGGGTATGTAAAATTTTAAACATTTTTCGAGCCCTGGTGCCGATTAATTTTTATGTCCTTTTATTTTACTGTATTTTACAGCTTCTTCCTTGGCCTGCGTATTCCCGATATTTCGCCAATTGAACGTGTGTGGGATTTCGTTGGTCGGCGTCTCGCTCGTGATCCTCGTCCTGTTGCTTCTGTAGACGAACTTTGGGTACGCATACAAACAATGTGGAATGCTCTTCCTCAGGCAGACATTCAACATTTGTTTGACTCCATGCCACGTCGTGTAGCAGCAAACTTATTGCGGCGCGTGGTGGCTACACAAAATACTGATTCCGATCTCTTGTTATTGTTTGTTTACTTTGAAAATTTAATTATTTATTTGTACCACTACCACTCAACTATGTATTAAATTTCATTCAATTATGACGATTCTTTCATGGCGTTGCAATTTTCACAAACATGAGTTTAGTTATAAAGCTTGTTTACACTTACCCCATTTTTGCAATTACCCCGATTTACCCTAAATATTTTCATTAGTTAATTAAGTGTTCACCACTTTGCGATTCATGATGTGTTAAGTCATCCATTTAATAGGTGACTCTGGGACTGTACAACCGCAGGATGGTTAATAATCAAATTTTTAACATGCTGGATAACTGATTGAAACAGTATCCATGCATGGAAAAAATATATCCAAATTGAAACCATCGGTACAGTATTTCAAAGCCAGAATCCTTACAACATAATCCAGTTTCATAGTGGTGAAAAGCAAATTATTATTTTTTCTCGTCAAAACAAGCGATTGCTTCATAAATTATAATTATTATTTATTTACTTTTTTTCATGCATGTGCTCTATAAATTAATTGAAATCTGATATTGAAGTTCAGATTGTTGGTTGATGTGATAAGGTTTTCCCATTCGAGAAAATTCAATATTAATTTTTCTTTAATTAAAATGTCATTTTAAATAAATTTGAAGTAGGAAAAACTTGTAACAAATTATTTGTTCTGTCTCTATGTATTGTTTTTAGTGCTACAACTACGAGGGCCATTCAGAAACTAACCTCCGATTGGTCACAGTGCGGGTAGTGGGGGGAGTAGCGCGCCATCTGTGCATTCACGCGCTCAGCAGGTCAGTCGGCATCAAGCCGTAGTCGAGTGAACATCGTACCTGCGCTAGTTTAGTTTTTGTGGCAGTTTGAAATGTGTGCTGCAATAGAAAATCCCGCGAAATGTGAGGTGCGTGCTGTTATAAGGTTTTTTACAGCCAAAGGATACTCTGCAGCAGCTATTCATCGTGAGCTTTGTGCCGTGTATGGACCAAAAGTTATGAGTGAAGGAGTTGTCCGTGAATGGGTACGTTTATTTAAAAGTGGACGAGAAAACGTTCATGATGAAGAGAGGAGTGGTAGACCATCATTGGTGACTGACGAACTCGTTCAGACAGGTGATGCAAAAGTTCGTGAAAATCGACGTTTCACAATGGCGGAGTTGTCTACTGATTTTCCACAGATTTCTAAGACTCTTTTGTACGAGATAGTGACAGCAAGATTGGGTTACCGTAAGTTCTGTGCACGATGGGTGCCCAAAATTCTTACCGACCACCACAAAACTCAAAGAATGGCCTCTGCATTAGACTTTCTGTCACGTTATGAGGACGAAGGAGAACCATTGTTAAACAGAATCGTGACCGGTGACGAAACCTGGATTAAGTACGTGAACCCTGAGACAAAAGAACAATCAAAGATGTGGGCACATTCAGATTCGCCTACCAAACCAAAAAAAGCCCGGCAAGATTTTTCTGCCAGAAAACTGATGGCAACGGTGTTTTGGGATGCCAAAGGGGTGTTGTTGGTTGAATTCATGGAACGTGGGACGACCATTAATCAAGACGTGTACTGTGAAACACTAAAAACATTACGACGGGCTATACAGAAAAAACGCCGTGGTATGCTGACTTCCGGTATCGTTTTTTTTGCACGATAACGCCCGTCCTCACTCTGCTCGCAGAACAACAGCCCTTCTTGAGTCCTTCAAGTGGGACGTTTTCAACCATCCACCTTGCAGCCCAGATCTGGCGCCAAGCGATTATCACCTCTTCATGCATATGAAGAAATGGCTCGGGTCCCAGCGGTTTGATGACGACGAAGAGCTCAAAGATGCGGTCACAGGCTGGCTCAAGGCACAAGCGGGTGATTTTTATGCAGAAGGAATTTCAAAGCTTGTGAAGAGATACGATAAGTGCCTCAATCGTTATGGAGACTATGTCGAAAAATAGTACAAAGATGTAGTTGTAAGATGTATATATTAAAATATTTTTACTTAACTTGGTGTATTTTTTTCAATCAACCGGAGGTTAGTTTCTGAACGGCCCTCGTATATCTTTTTTAAAATAAGTAAAGCAAAGCATTTATTTTGCAGTACAAAATTTATTTGAGCTTCAGGTAAACCAAGACATTACTTAGGGAAAAGGGGGGGGGGAGATACTTTTTTTTTTAGCTAAAAAAGAAATTGTTTAGACAGTCTCCAAATCAATTGCATTAGCCAATGTATGTACCACATATGTTTGGATTAAACCAAACCCCTTAGCTATGCCACTGTTGGCACTTCTTGCACCAAGCCACAAATATATCTGAGTAATTCCACTCACTACGCAACTTGTAAATTTATGCACAGTGCAAGGATTTTTAAAAATTATCATCATCATCATAAATCTTGTCAATTTTGATCTTGTCGGTTTCTGTATTTTTGTTCGCTTTTAAATTTAAAAAAAGTTTCTTTTTCTGTTAATACTATGCTTTCCCCCCCCCCCCCGCCGTATACTCATTTAATCTGGACTTTTCAAAGCAATAAATGACAATGTATTTCTAGAAAAACCAGTAAAACGGAAGATAACTTCTTTGAAGGATTTCATCAAAGCAACGATGCAGAGCACCATGGAGACCTTCAAGGAGTTTGAAAAAGAGGTAGAAAATGAAAACCGATCGTACAGGCAGCAAAAGTTAGCCTTGGAAAAAGAAAAAATAGAGTTGTTGAAAGCACTTTTAGAAAACACGAAAAAATAGAATTAGTTTTGTTTTCTAATTTTGTGTATGTGTTCAATTCTTTTTCTTGTATAATTAGATTTTAAACCTGTGATGCTCGATTTTTTTGGAATGAATGAATGAATGAGTTGAATTTCAGAAAAAGACAGATACCTATATTATAAATTTGATGTTGGTGTACACTTTAAGGTAGGCTAGTATAGTTCTAAACAGAATTTTTTTTTTTTTGTGTGTTCACGAGAAAGTTGGCTTAAATCATAAATAAGCTATTTAGCAGCATAAACTTTACTCTTTTTTTTGTACCAGGGAAAATTATTTAATTTAAACTAGGGATGTACTGAGTACTCGGTATATACTCGGTGTACCGAGTACTCGGCCATTACCGAGTAGTTGTAAAAATTTCGTCATTTTTTAAAAGTTTACTAATAGTAGATAAATTTGTAACTGATTAGTACAATATGCAAATATAAATATGTAATATGCAATAATTAAAAAAAATTATGAAGTATATAAAATATTTTTACACAGCTTACATATTGGTAAAGTTCATATGCTAATCGACTTTGTTTGCCACTTTTTAAGCTGTACAAGTAGCGTCCAACATGTTTGATTTAACAAATCGGTGAAACTTGTATGTTATGCCCTGGCAATCTTTTTGGATGCCTGATGAAGAAAAGATTGTCTTTTCATCTAAACCTTTTAAATGGATTGATTTGTGGTAACTTATTTGCATTAAATATGATATCTCTTTGAGTAACTGAATATATTACATATATATATATATACAATTCTAAATGAAAATCAAAATCTAGCTACGTAAAAGCTCCAATTGTAAAAGTGGAAAAAAAAGACAACTTTAAAGTAAAAAAATTTATCAGCAAGAAAAAGGAAATACACAAAATTCTATCAAATACAAATATTTTAATAATTAATATCAAATTCAATATATCGCCATCTAGTGAACAATTTCGAACTGATTGATTTTGTATCTGAGGAATAATGTGTTTCAATTTTAAATCAATGTATCTTAAATTATGTCATAGTACATAGAAACTTGTGTTTTTTTGACATTAATAATTTTGTATCTTGGGTTTTAAAAATAGAATTTCATATAAAAAATATCACTTTATTATTAACTAGAAAAATGAAAAGAAAGTAAATAAAAATATACAGTGTCAATATAAACTTTTTTTCGTTGGGTGCGGGGAGGGAGGGGGGGAGGAGAAGATTATGAGGCATTTTACATTATTGAATGAATTTTTACCGCAACCAATAATCATTTTTGATAAACTGATTTTTATAAAGAGTTATAATGGTTTAAAGAATTCTATTTTGGAATTCTTACATTCAATTTCTTTCATTAGTTTATTTATTAGTTTATATATATTATGTAGTTAAAATGTATGTTTTCATTTCAATATATACAAAATTCTTCATGTGCACATCAACACTTTTTTTATTCACAACTACTCGGTACTTGGCCGAGTACTCGGCTACTCGGCCAAAGTGCTACTCGGTACATCCTTAATTTAAACCAAAGGCAAGTTTTTCAGGAAACTTTCTTATAGTAAATGTAAATTAAAAATAATTAAAATGTTGAACAAAGATTATCAACTTCAAAACCTTTACTGAAACGTTAATATGAAAAATATAAAGCCACAATGATATACATTCTCATGTTCAAAATTTCAAATTCTTTTTGATTATTGCAATTCTTTCATGAACTGTAACAGTTCATTTCTTGTTTCTCTGTCTCTTTTGGTGTTATTTCTTTGTGGCCGCACACATTTTACTATCCTCTTCCTCGTCTGAATCCTCAACAAACCAGTCTTCGTCATGTTCATCCTTCATTTTTTCACATAAATTATGCAATACACAACATGCATATGTTTGTATTACTGCATCCTCAATATTTGCATCGTTATACTTTAGCAGACATCTCCAACGCCCTTCAATTAAAAAAGAAATTTGCATTAATGAAATAAATGTTAAAGACAAAATTAAATTTTCACTGTAGAAAAAGTTTACAGTTAACTCTTTTTACAAGTGTCCCATCCAACGCACTTTAATTAAAAAAAGAAATTTGCATTAATGAAATCAGTGTTAAAGACGAAATTAAATTTTCAATGTAGAAAAAGTTTACAGTTAATCTTTTTTTACAAGTGCTCCATGTCCTGTGTAAGTTGACCACTTGCGGTGCAGCAGTTTAGTGGTTAACTTATAGAGGATGAAGGGCTGATTCCGTTCCTGACAAAAGTAGTCAACTTACCAATGTGGTCAATTTTACAGGTTTTACTGTATATCCAGGTACTTTATATCCAGGTACTGTATAGACAGGTTTTACTGTACATTTATATTACATATATTAGACACTCAATTTTACGAACACTTGGAACCATGGAACATGTTTGTGGAATCAAAAGTTTTTTTTTTTTTTTTTTGGGGGGGGGGGTCTTATATAAAAAAATCAGCACTCCAGGAAGCTTGTGGTTATGTTTACATTGTTGATGGCTCTGATGAAAACACTCTCAAACCCATTTGTGTTTTTCGAGGCCCTGATGCTGCCACACATTTTGTAAAGAAACTACTTGAAGAATGAGAAGAAATTGGAGAAAAATTGATGGATGTTAAGCCAATGACTTTATCCCCTCAAGAAAAGATGGATTCCAAAACAGCAACTTTGTGTCATATCTGCAATAAGGCTTAACAGAAGGATCATGTGCGAGATCACGATCACTTAACTGGGAAGTTTCGTGGAGCAGCACACAACCGCTGCAATCTAAGGTTTCAGATGAGGAAAATGATACCTGTGATTTTTCACATTTTAAAGAACTATGATGCACATCATATTGTGAAAACATTAGGAGAGTTTAAAGACTGAGTATCAACTAATTCCTACTAATATATAGAAATATATTTCCTTTTCCATCCCATTGATGAAAAACGAGGAAGAAACTTCTCTTTTGTATTTTTGGACAGTTTTCAGTTCCTGCCTGCATCACTGGAAAAACTTGTTTCAAATTTATCCGCAAACGATTCCATCTCCTACAGAAAAATATGATGTGCCTGCGAACAAAATTCACCTTTTGCTAAGCAAAGTAGACTACCCTTCTTAAGAATATATGAATTCATTCCAAAAATTTAACGGGACGTCACTGCCACCCCTGTCTGCTTTTTACAGCAGCCTTACTAATGAAGAAATCTCTCTGGATGATTATAATCATGCACAAACTGTTTAGCGAAAATTTCAGCTATAATCCATGGGAGACTATCATTATTAGTACGTGGCTAATGATGTGCTTCAACTAGCAGGTGTGTTTGAGAACTTTCGAAAATTGTGTCGCAAGTATTATGAAATAGACCCTGGACTAGCATGGCAAGCTTGCCTGAAAATGACCCAACAACCTCTTGAACTGATCACTGATATAGACATGCATCTGTTTATTAAACTTTGCATTCGACGGGGTATTTCGGTTATTACCAAAAGGCATTCCATTGCTAACAACAAATACTTGCCAACTTTTGATCCTACAAAGCCATGTAAGTATATTATGTATTTAGATGCTGACAATCTCTATGGATGGGCAATGTCTCAGCCCTTGCCATATGTAGATTTTAAATGGATGGATGCAAGCCATGTAGATGAACATTGAATTAAATCCATTCCTTCTCACAGTGACAGGGGATATGTATTAGAAGTTGATTTGGAATACGGCCCTCATCTGCATAAAAGTCACAATTTATATCCGTTAACAGTCGAAAATTAAAAATTTCTGACCATATGTTGTCACCTGCTGCAGAAGACATTTTAAATCAATCGCATGGACAGAAATTCAAAGAGTGGGAGAAACCGGTGCCTAACCTGCGTGATAAAGAAAACTATATAGTATACCACCGAAATCTTCAGTTGTACTTGTCCTTAGGATTAAAACTGAAAAAAGTGCACAAAGTCCTAAATAATTCTGTAGACGGAAAAACTATGGTGAAGTTACGAAATCGAGTGGATATGCAACTTGTGCACAAAGAAAAGCGTGGAAAAAAATTATTTGCAGCACCTAGTTTCCGCATTTTTAAAATTTTTTCAGAGGACCTAGCAGGAGTGGAAAGATTGAAAACCAGCATCATGCTCAACCGTCCATTGTATGTCGGTTTTGTTATACTTGAACTTAGTAAAGTACTGATGTATGATTTTCACTACAATCATATATTACAAGTCTACGGTGAGAGAAAAGAGCTTTTACTTACCGATACTGATTCTCTCACCTATGAAATTCGAAGAGGATATGAAGAACATTTATATGATACTTCCTAAAAACCGGTTGCTTTAAAGACGAACTCAATGGGGAAATTGTTGAATTCATTGGATTTAGAGGAAAGATATACTCAAAATCACGAGAAAAAACTGCTAAAGGTGTTTTTCCACAAGTTGTACAGCAAAAAAATAAGCATGCTGATTACAAAAACTGCTTAGAATGTTAAACTAACTCGTGAAAAAAATGAAGATAGGGAGCGACTGTCATCAATTCATACACGCAAAAATTGCACAAAACAGCTTTTTACCTTTTGATGACAAAAGATTCATTTTAGATGATCATATTAATACGCTAGCATATGGTCGCCATCTTATTAATACATGAATCTTATAAATAGTTATTCCTGTTATATTTATTTCTATGCATGTCTTTTACCTAGAATTTTTACGTAATAGAATAGTTATTTCTATGCGATATATATTATTAAAAGTGCAATACCAATTTTCTTCCAATGATATGTATAAAAATAGATTGAAAAAAATTAATATTGAAGTAATTTTTTAAATATTTGTTTATTTTGAATAAATGAATTTTTGATTATCACATGTCTCTTTACTGTGTGAATCGTTTTTTTTTTACTTATTTTTGCATGCTTCTGTGAATTAAAATTAATCACTTAGAAATTATCCGATGCTGATGAGTTAAAAATTTATTTTATTTTATGAGTTTATGATAGCTCTTGTTACAAGCATAAAATTATGTCTACTGAGTTACAAACCACAAAAAATAATATTGCACAAAATGTGCTGGAGCATTCTCCTCAAAACTCAGTATAATTTTTCAATTTAATGCAAATAAGAGAATACAAGGTAATAAATAATTGGTCAGAAAATGATGCAGTATTTTTTCTAAAGACTACGCTAGTTGGGTCTACCCCCCCCCCCCCCCCAAGAATTCTTTTCAAAATCTCCTGTGTGGCAAAATGTAACGACGTTAGAGAATGCATTGGAGAGATTAAGAGATTTTTTCTCGATACAAGCAACGCCTTCAAATTATTTAAATCAGTTCCAATTGATTAAGTTGCATCAAGATAAATCAATGAAAAATTTGGCCCATCGAAATTGACCTTGATGCCGTTAAAAAATATCCCTTTATTACTGACGAAATTGCTCCGAGTCACATAAAATCATTGCAATTTTTAGCTGCAATTCCCGTGGCATTGAAAGAAAAATTCATGAAGATACTGTGAACTTTCATGCCATTGTTCAAAAAGCACATAATTTCATACTATTCAGGAGAGTGTATATTTTTCAAGTCCAATTGAACATGTAGCAAAACATACTGAAAACAAACACAGTACTAATTTAGAGCAAGTGTTTGAGACTTTGGCGAATAAAATTGAGCAGTGGACTGTCGCCTTTACCACTGCGCAATCTGTGTGTCAATTATGTGGTGATTCATCACATGTAATTAGTGATTGTATATATACAATGCGAGGAACTAAAATATGAGTATAAATAGTCAAGGTGCTCAGAGAAATGGCATTGAGTATAACAATAAGTTAAACTCAAATATTGGAATTAATTTTCAAAATCATAATAGTGTTGTTAATTTTAATGTACTGTCCAATGCTCAACTTGATAAACGGTTGATTTTACAGATAATAAACTACCTTCCCCTTTTTTGTCACAAATTTGGATACAGTTTTGCGGAGAGCAGAGAATAGCTTGCTATGCAACGACAAGGAAATTTTCCATCCAAAGCGAATAGATTTATCACACCATATTTTCCTGTAAGACAAAACAGAAATAGCACAGATGAAACAGGGAGGCAAACTACCCTTTTAGACCATATGCTAATTACAGGCAAACTTGGCCTAAGCAATCGGACTATTTAAACTCCACAAGGGGATATTAAAAGAGGAAGTTCCTCTCAAAGGTTAAACATTTCGGGTTCCCCAACATTTCCATTTTAAAATAAAGAATTAAATGAATATTTAAATAGTAAAATGCGGGGTCAAAACTCCGTTGACGGTCAGAATAAAGGTCGAACTATTGGAGATTTTCTTAAAACGTTTTCTAGTGCTGAAAATAAAAATGAATGCATTGCAAATATTTATATAATAAGTACATATGTACCTGTTCTTCAGGTGAGTTTCGGCTCCCAATTGTTGTTATTCCTTCTTGACAGCGAATATAGTGCAAGTTTGATGCCAAAACATATGTTTGAAGAAATAAAAACACACTAAACCTCGTTATCTTTCACGTGCTGTAAAAATTTGTACAGTAAATTCCTGTCAAATCTCTCATCTTATACTGAAATGACATTTAAAATTGCTAAGCAATATTTTCGTCATCATTTCTACATAGCGGACTTTTCCTTAAGCGCCTTTGATGGCATACTAGGTTTCGATTTCATCTCTGCTACGAACGTAATTATTGATACCAGTAAGCAAGTTGGAACTTTTCAAAATTTTACAGTACTTTTGATTAATGGGGAGAAAAATTCGAATCCTGAGGATGATAAACGTCAGTTGACTCCCGAAGACTGTTTTGCTGTTTTATAGCAAAAATTAGCGATTCCAAAGTTTCGGTTTTGAAAAGGATTATTGATGCGAATAAAGAACACTCTATTTGATCCTGGATATTAAAGACAAACACATTAAAATGCATTCCTCTCTCCCTTGTGTTCAGGAGGGAAAAATTTTCTTCTTTACTTAAAAATATTGGTGACAGTACCGCTGAAGTTAAACAAAAATCAGATGATGGGATTGGTTTATACTTTGATATTGATGAGAGCAATCAAGGTACGGATTCTTCCGATAAAAACAATGATAGTCATAGTGCTTTATGCACATATTATGCATTTTAATATTATATAAGCGAAAAGCCGACCTCAATAAGCATGATTTTTTTTTAGATCAGTTGACCCCACCTCAAAAATGTTCAATGCTAAAGATTCTTATAGACAACTACGCGGCGTTTTCAAAGCAGTTGGGTATTTTAGGGTGCTGGAACCATAAAAAACTACTGATTACATTAGCGAATCATAATCTTATTAAGACATTGCAGTTTGAAATTCTGCATTCACCGAGAAATCAGGTCAAACAAGAATTAGAGAAATTAATAGAGGCTGGGATAATATTGATACGTGAGCTAAGCGTCTTTTTCCACCTGTAAAAGCATTCTGATTATTGTATCTACTCATCTGTTAACTTTTCTTTTAAAATAAAATGTCTTCAACTTGTTATGAAATGATTCACAACACATATATGTACCCTTAAAATAGTGTGGAAAATTTCTAACAGTCCATGGCCCAGAGATTCTCTACATTAATATTCTTATTTTCAAAATAGTTCACAAATGCAGAATCTAAAACCCAAGTTGTAACCTTTTGTTGCCATATGCACAGTAAATGTTCAATATTAGAAGCAAAAGCCCTTTCGAAAGCTGCAAATGTCGTCCTGTCATCATCGGTCATAAAACAATTCACGTTTCTATTCGAATTGACTTGCTTAATGGCAAAAACAAATTATACATTGTATATTGATCTTATTCAATGAAAGAAACTTTATTAGTATTATTTGTAACGTTTTTATTTATGTCGAAAAATCGTGTCCAGCTCTGCGATATCAGTTGTTCCATACATTGCTTTAGTCTTCTTCTTGGGCATGTCGGTGGTCGAACTATTGTTCCCCAACCAGGCCGTGGTAGCCTAGTGGTTAGCACATCGGACTTCCACCTGGAAGGTCGCGAGTTCGATACCCGCTGAAGATTCCCCATGTACACTTGGGGATACGTGCATGCAAAATTCGTCGACCCCACTGCTTCGCCCCGTGTCCAAGCAATCCTAAGGCCCCGGCTAACACGTAGGGCAGTGGGGTGGAGAAAAGTGTCCCCCAACCTTTTTTGTCACCGCGTACCGGTCACCATTTGATAATTTTACCGCTGTCCGCTGGGGTGGGTAGGGATGTTGTTTATATATTTTTCTTAGCTTATATTGAAACACAGATGTTTTTAATTTGGGGTATAAACCTAGGAATTTAAATTTAGTTTCAATGCAATGGACGGCCCGCGGCCCGGTAGAGGGGTTGCGGAACCACTGGTCTAACCCACCAAGCAAACTAATCACTAATGCATTTTCCATTTGTATAGAAATATTTTGAATATGATCAACACGAAAACTTGATGCTTGCCATATAAACTCATCAATATTTTTCCCAATAGCTTAAACCCAATTCCTCGGGAAAAATTAAATTGAATAAAGGGAAGATATATTTATTTGTTATATTTGAAGAATCAATGCATAAGACCCCGATACCACCTTCACTAAACTTTTTTTCTGTTGTTCGTTGTTCCGTTTGCAAACCTAGGGCAAAAGAGGTGGATACAGAAAGCAAGAAATCAAGTGTTTGGCTCAAATGGGTTAACTCTACTTGAGGTTTGCATAAAATCACTGGATGAACTGCTTCAGCGTGTAGCTCCTTTATAATTGTACGTACATATAAAGAATCTTGCTTGAGCAAAGATGCGTAAGCTTGATTCACATAATATTTCATATTTTTCCTACTAGCAAAAGCTTTGTTTGGAGGACATGAGCGAAAAGACTATGAATGTATGTTTTCAACTTTACGTTCGTGATTATGTCCAAGTTAATAATATACAGCAACTTTTCATTGGGTTCTTCATAAGCAACCACTGGAATTGGAGATTCAGAACTAGATGGCCGAACTCCATTCCAATTTTCCTACTGGTAAGTCCTTCGAAATGGGCGGTATTTTTTCGATCGTACTGACATGATTAGCCAATGATATACCTTATCGTTCAAAGATTTGCGTCCTGTTCTCTTCTTATATGAACCAAGAGTCTTAGTTGCAGTATTATATAGCTACTTCTTAAAACTATTGTAGATTCAATTATAGAATCAACTTTATGTTACACTTTGGATAGAAGCAAGTACTACCTGATGAATTCCTTTTATTACTCTGACACTTTTTTCATGCTCCTAAAGACCTAAATTTGTTTGATGGGTCTATTATAGACAGTACAAGAATATATTAATGGTGACAATGCGTTTGATTTTCGTATACATGTTTGTTAATGTTATCGATCCCTGATCTAGAATCAAACTTACATTCCTTTTGGCAGTTCCCATATTTTTGCAGGTTTCCTGCTCTTCCAATCACTCAGTTTTTCAGCCAAGTAGCAGGAAGCATTAACAGTTTTATTGTGAAGTCTTTGAAGGAGAGAAGCGACGGGAAAAGAAACTGCTTAAGCCCGAGGTTACCTTTCTTTACCCCCCAAGTGTCACATCCATGTTATTTCCTGAGTTACGGGAATTTTGGATGCAGGAGCAGAAAACCCCCGCATATGTGTTGCAAGAATGGCAGGCTTCCGATGGCTCCGCCAAGCAATTTCACTACACAGTCGAGCTGAAATGGAAGGAAATGGCACCAAAAAGCAGTTGGCTTCGTTGAGAGGCAAATGAAGCCACAGGTTTTTCAAGTCTCTGCTCAACAACTTTACTACGTAGTTTAGTTGAAGAAGACCTGACATCTTGAGGAAGAGGTGCAACTAAAATCTCAGACGAAAGTACTTTTTCATTTATTTCTCAAGTGTAAAATACAAGTTACCGTAATCAGCGAAAGGTAGGGATCGTAGAGAGTATTACTAAATATCCACCATTCTACAGAGAAAGTTTTATGAGGCATTATTGTTATCCTTTTAAAATTATCAAAAGTTTTAGTTTTCCTTAGGAAGCTGTGCTGGCTAAAACACACGTAACAGATGTTTTCTCATTTGCCTGTGAAGGCAATTTAGATCGATTTCCCTCCAATGTTACCCACTGTTTTCACAAAAGTCATTGGCACTTCGTACGCATGTGGTGGCAAGAACAATAAAAATTTTAATATATATCAATATCAGAAATGTTATTCAAAACAAATTATTTTACATGTTGAAAAGGAATAAATATGGATCCATTCATGAACCTTCAATATTTTTGGAAATTATTTTCCTAAGAT
Source organism: Octonoba sinensis (assembly GCA_038502835.1). Taxonomy (NCBI): domain Eukaryota; kingdom Metazoa; phylum Arthropoda; class Arachnida; order Araneae; family Uloboridae; genus Octonoba; species Octonoba sinensis. Next base: position 80,023,774 of record CM076605.1, on the reverse strand, counting down.
GTGAATCCTAATGCTGTGTAATGACCCAATAGCAGTTGTCTTTGAGTTATGACTACACACTCTCAGAAACACGCATGTTCAAAACTCAAGAAACTTTCGTCGTATTTTGACTAAATGGCTTCGTGAAAAATGCTCCGAGTAAACCTTTCGTCAAATTGACGAAATTTGTGTAGTAACTTTTTAAGCCACGTGATCGAGCGAGGAAAGAATCGTCGAAAATGAGAGCTCTTTCTGAGAGTGCTGCAAGTTTTTTAACTTGAATCGTTGTAAAACCAATAAATAATTTATAAATATTTATGAATAAACTACTGTTACATCTCGGTAAATATAAATTTCCTTAACGTTTCCCCCAATACATATACTTTCAACAGCAAATATCAGTTAACATTAAGCTAAGTAATGTAAAGGATCACAATTGTTGTAATATTAGTTTTTTAACATTTATCTGTCTTGAAATTTGCAATTTGTAATAAGTTTGAAAGCTTTTTAAACTCTGAAAAATTCTTTAGAAGCTTTTTATACCCATCAAGAACTATTTTTAATCTTATTGTCTTCTAATTCAGCAGTGCTAAATTTAAAGCTTTAATATTTAAGTATTACAATTACTTATTTGTAAATGGTTATAGTTAGCTGAGATTGATATTTGATCAAATTTGAGAACATGTTATAGTTAGCTTTAAGTAAACAATCTTATTACCTTGTCAATTAAGGCTGCGTTCAAAAACGCGCGACCGGTTGTCCCGGTGCACCCGATAAGCCCGCGAGTGTTCAAAAACTCCTTTCGGTGGCTCCGGAGAGTGCCCACTGCGTTCATAAACTCCGTTCCTGGTAGGCTGTGCTGGACGCCTACCACGAAAGTCTCGAAAACAAAGTCGCTACCTAGAAAACCACTTTTTCTCCCCTCGTGATGTCACATTCCGCGAGCTGTAAGAAATCCCTACCATGAAGCTCACGGGAAGGGTTTCGCTGCCGACTAGCGCTCCCCAGAAGTTTTCGCCTGCTTAGGAGAGGGTGAGTTTGCGTTGTCGGCAGGCGAGAAGTGGTATTTATATTTATTTCGAAGATGGCGGAATATGTAATTTTAGCTATTTTGCAAGAAGAGGACAATAGGAGAGTCCCGAGGAACACATTTTGTCCCAGAAAATGTAGTTGCTACACAACATTGAGTGATGGCGAGTTTGTGCAACAGTTTCGCCTCACCAAACATTTAGCTGTTCAACTGACAGCAGAATTAGAGCCATTTATCCAAACAAGATGCTTGCGAAGGAATGCTCTTACAGCTGAAATTAAGGTAAGTGTACTATATGTTTATTTTGTTCGATTTAATTACGATCATCTTTATTTGTAAACAAATAATTTCTACTTCATAAATAAGTTTATCTTTTTAAAGTTAACATCTGTTGTTTCTTTCGGTGGTTGTTGTTGTTGATAAACTATTATGTGTAACACAATATGTTTAAAAAAATAAATGCCTCCCCCTCGCACTACATACATCCATACATACATACACACACACACAGAATGTGTAGCAGAATTTTGCAATACATTTACTTGATTGAAAATGTTCTGCACCATATACAAGGGGCATAGTATGAGCACACTCACTGTGCTCTCATTTGTTTTTAAGAGAGAAAGAATTTAATTCTTCAAAATGTTTCAAGTTGATCAGACTTTTTTCAGTTCTGAGATACAGCTGTTTGCTCTGGGACTTATGTTCCATTTTTCATCACTCCGGTGTAAGACTATTGTACACTTATATTTGGATAAACAGTTCAATCCACAAAGGGCCCCTATGGAAGACTTATAGAGCTACAGCTTAAAGCAAAACTAGAATGACTTGAACATGATTGCAAGAAGTACCAAGGCCGTATCCAAAAACATTTTGGGGGGGGGGGGGCGGCTTTATACACAGCCTCGAGAAGTACTATATACTAATCGATAGTATCCGTGCCCTTGATAGAATGAGCCCTGCCTTTTGTAAGGGAGGTGTCTGAACCAGCTATGCCACTGGGCAGCTGCTGAGGAGCATGCATTACGTTTTGCTGAAAGCCTACAGTATGCATTTCAATCCTTTATGGAATACGAATATCTTAAACCACAACTGCATGATAAATATAAAATTTTAATAAATGACTATTTTATATCCACTCTTTTGACGAAAATAATACAACATATTCCTTCAATAAAAATAACATGATTTAATAAAAATATTTTTTTTCCTTAATATTTTTTATTACAAAACTGCTCTGTTACACAATAATTCACATCAATGGAAAGACATTCTTATCATTGAGTATAGTATATTTAGGAATAATAATACATTTATTCTCTAGATTTTTTGCTGTGTTTTACATAATTTTTCCTTAATATCTGACACAGCAATTTGGACTGTACCACTATGAAATGTATGTGTTGCCTTAAAAGTTTCAATGTTTTTGCATGTTAGTTTAAATTAAATGAGCTCAATGTTATGTTTACCTGATTATAATGGACTTGGTATTTTAAACAGATGAAAGTTTTAAATATTCTCCTAGTCTCCGTGGGCAGCGAGCGATGATATACTTTATTTACCCGTGCCCAGGGGAGGGCAGCCCTAAGGCTTTGTGCTAACAGGATAGGGGGGGGGGAGTGAAGTAGAAAAGTATTTACCAATGAGAACCAAAGCATGCAATGAAAATAAATCATTTGAAATATGCAGTATTTTGACTGTCCTTAGAAGTCCATCTAAATACAGCTAGGATAATGTATTTCGAATGATTTTACCTTCAGTACATGCCTCTGTTGTCATGGTGATTGTTGTCCACGACCTTTTTGATTTAATGACATTAAATTATATGCTTAGCGTCTTTTCTTCTCTTAATTTATAGAACACAAGAATACATCAAGGAGGAGTTTTTTAACTATAGCGGCATGGGAGGCATTATCGGTGCAATTGATTGCACACATGTTGCAATTGTTGCACCCACTGAAATTGAATTTCAGCATGAGAAAAATTATATTAATAGAAAACATTTCCACTCTATTAATACACAGTTGGTAAGTGATAGCTTCATTGTTGTTAGTACCACTACTGTTTGAGGAGCTAAATCCCTGGGGGGAGGTCATATTGTTTGTTAAATTTGCTAACTGGGGTTGCCAAAAAATGAAGGTAGAGTTCAAAATGAGGTAAAAAAAAATTCTTGTTGTTAAAATGAAGGACAAGGTATATGCAGGGTCGTAACTAGAGGGGGGCAGATGGGGCGTCAGATTATTTTAGGGGCGCAAAATTAAGTAAATGTGTGTATTTACCTAAATAAATGTACTTTTTTGTGTATATAAGGGGAAGGGGGCGCAAAATCCTGGTCTTGCCCCAGTTAGAAAATGACCTAGTTACGTCCCTGGGTATATGTGAAAAGAAAAAAATTTTCTTGAAAAAGAATTCGTTCATTTCCATTACATAATTTCATATAACCTCTGCCCATGGGTGAAGGTATTCCGTCTAAAGACGGATTTCAGGTTTTTTTTTTTTTTTGTAAATCATTACATGGAAAAGAACAGAATACTTATAACTATAGTATTTTAATACATATTTAAATGTGAATGTATTATAGCTTCATTGAAAAGCTTACTATAATTAGCAACATCACATATTATTTTTGTTAAAATACTTAAAATGTTCAACTTGAATTCCCACCTTAATTAAATATTGTTATTGCTAATATTAATCTAGTTATTATCTAGGGGGGAGGGGAGATAAATAATTAATACATAAAATATATTAACAAAATTTCTGGAAAATGCATGTTTTTGGAGTTAGAGAATTGATTAACTTCCGTTCTTTGAAATTTTCTTACTTTCACCCATGCCTCTGCCCCACAGATATTTAGAAAACAATTTAGACACTTTTGTACTTGACAAAAATTAACCGGAATTTTTTAAAAATATTTCCCCTTTACATATGACCACAAAACATTTGTATTAGATTAAATAAGTGACACAAAGAACTAACTGGTCTCAATAACTAAATGTGTTGATACCTGCTTAGCAAGGCAGTAAAATAAATGGCATGTTATTCCGCAAACTGATTTTTTTTTTTTTAGATTTGTATTTTGAATGTTGTGGCACGATTCCCAGGTTGTTCCCATGATGCATTTATTTGGAGATCCTGCAATTTAAAGTCTGCATTTGATGCAGGACAAAAAATTCATGGTGACGGGTGCCTCTTGGGTAAGTGTTATTGGAAATCTTTGACCATTAATTTTATTTTTTTACTTATTCTTGATCTTGATATATATTTTCATTATTTTATCCAAGTTCTCTTGATATAGTGGCCAGTGCACAAATAATTTGAACTCGCTACATATTTCGACATTTACCTCGTTCATTCAATGTTGTCATTTTGAGATGAAAAATACTTCCATTCAAAGAACAAACTCCAACATTTTCAGCGAGAGAAAGCTGAAAATCTAATGCAGATTTCATTTTTAAAAAGAAGGAAAAAATGTATTTTAAATTATACGTAAATGCTCTACTATAATTTTATTATATACATTTGACTTTTTTGCTACATTTCATTTTCAGCAGCTAAATCTCTTGATTGCACAGTTGAAAAATTAAATTTTATTAATGTAAAAAACCTCTGGTCTAATAATATGCTCAGTTACAAAGCAAATTTTATACTATTGCAAGTTCATTAAACTTTAGCATTCCAACCATATAAAAGCAATAGCTAATATGAAACTTCCTTCATATCTTTCCGCAATAGATTTAGTCATTGCACCTCATATGGCTTGAAACTGCTTCTTTTATGCATAAATCAACTGCCTTTGGATAGCAACTTTATGGACACTTTTTTTAATGCATGGTACCCTTCATTACACTTGCACAATCTACGTATTGTACTTATCTTAATTCTTTTTTTTGTAAGGTGACAGTGGCTATAGGATGGAGCCACACTTATATGTGCCCATTATAGGCCGGAGACTGCATGCCATATAATCAACGCATGCATAATTTTGCACAATATGTGTGTCAGTGCAAACATGTATTGGGAGGATGTGGATCTTCCTCCCGAAGATCAACTCTTTGATACTGTCGAATAAAATAAATGAAAAAATTGTATATAAAATTGTAAATAAAAAAATTGTATAAAACAATTGTTGTTTTAAACACCATCATTCTGAATTATTTATCGTGTGGCATTTATTAAATAGATGTAAAATACTCTTGTTAAGATAAAAAAAAACACAGAATGGTTCATGATTATTATGAATGATAGAATGAAATACGCTTTGCTGTTAAGATGCTCGAAGGATAGATAAATAGTCATTTGTTCTAAACTTATGAAATATGTTTTGCACACAAACAGATGGACCTGGGAAGTTTCGTTTGAAAGTGGTTGTAATTGCCATATATTTCATTTTTACAATAATATTTAACATTGTAAAATCTGATTTTGTTTTGATAAGAATCACGTAATTTAAGTCGATTATATTTTTTTTTTAAATCACTTGATTTAAATCAATGAATAAAATTAATTTTCACTTTATTATGAATTTAAATTCATAATAAAGTGAAAAAAATGTAACTTGTAGAAAAAGGTAGTCTGTAATGGAATTGTTGACTCATGTCCTTCCCTTATTCATAGAATGTTTATCTCCCAAAAAAAATGATGCTAATACTGCATCTCTAAGTTTTTTCATATTTTTGGAACAGTTTTACACTAAATTATTTTTAAGCAGATATGAAAGTGGAATGCATTTTCTTTATATATACATAGAATACAACCATGATACCATACTTAGGGTACTCATATATTTGCTTAAGGTATAAATATGTATAAATGTGATACAGTGATAATAATTCTTTATAAAAGTTATCAATTGGGAAAAACATATTACATAAGGTTACAATCATTTGTTCAAGTAGTGATTTATGTTAAACAGTAAATATATTTGTTTTTTTCTCCTTCATATCTAAACTGTGTATGTTTTAACATAATTGCAATTAAAATGTAAAACATTCTGCATAAAAATATTTCCTATAAGAATACACCTTAAGTAGAGTTAAATAAATTACAATTCAAGCCACCATCCCCTTTTCCCATTTGGATTGTGCATCAAGTAAACTTCTAGTTAAAATAGAATTTAAAACTACAATTTGACTGTCAGAAAATGAAGAACTCAATATACATTTTTAAAAAAATTATTCAGAAATGATCACAAGTTAAATTTTTCCTTTAATACATCAAATATGCCTTCAAAAGCTATATTTCTTTCGACGGCTAATGACTCTCTTTTTATTTCATTTTTTGCCTCCAAAGCTGCAACTTTTCTTTTTCTATTTCATTACTTGCTTTTATGGCACAGGGGTGATTGCGATACAAAGTAAAAAACCCAGAAAATTTTTATGCAAAAAGTCGGTATCACTTTTTATGCACCATAAATTATACGACAACTTTTATACAGATATAGTTTAAACAGCCTGTTTAAAATAACGTTTGAAATTAAAATTTATATTTTACTTACCTACTGCTAACTAATAAGAAAAAAATAATTTGTTTATTTTTTGGAAATAAATTGTAACAGAGCAGAGCTGCCAGCCTCAAGACTTGAAAAATAGGAGCACAGGGGGGTAAAATAGGGGTATGAAAAATTGCAGTATTTTTCATATTTTTGAACTACCATCACGTTATAGTACTAAAATATTTTTTTTTCATTCACTGTCAAATTATAAGAACTCAATTTAATTAAAACATTTTACATTGGATAACATAGCAAAGCAGATATAGTGGGGGGGGGGGGGGGGATCACGATTTCTTTTATGGAAAAGAGGAAAGAAAAAAAGGGAAATACGGGCATTACTTGGATTCTGTAAAATATACCTTATCTTATCAGACATGTGACTCACTGAGGATTCTTTAAAAAGGTCATTTATGAGACTGTAATATTTAAGGGGAGTCAGTACCCTAAATACTTTCAAAAATTCGATTTTTTGATTTTTATCTATTATGAAACTTCATTTTCTTACCTTTCCAATGTTACAAGCCTTTTGATCGTGCTCAAATTAGAAGTAAGTTAAAATAAGATTTAAAAAATACTAACAGACCTTTAAATGACGTGCCACGCCTACGACAGACGAAAATGTAAACATTGGATCTTTTACTCAAGGCTGCATCTGCAAAGCCTCAACTATTATTTATTATTTAACTTACAGCTGGTCAGCAGTTTAACTGTAACTGTGTTTGTATTCAGGCTTTGATTGTTTACATTTTCCCACGTTGTTTACACCACGTTTTATCGATCTATCTCTTCGATTGCGCTGGATTTTTGCTCTTTGAAAATTTCAAAGTTGAAAGTTTTGACTTTATTGTGCACTGTTCTGACTTTGCATGCAGTTTAAATTCTTCTTATTTAATTAGAAGACATATTTAACTATGCCACGATCGAAAAGAGTTTTCAAATAGAGGAAAGGAACGTATTATAAACGTTCTAAGAAATCAGTCGAGGGTGTTCCTGATATTGAAGATTCAGCTGTTTCTGACATTGAAAACACAGCTGTTCCTGACGTTGAAAACACAGTAAATGAGATTTCTGCTAAAGAAAGAAAAATTCCGAATCTTGATGAGAGTTTTTCACCCGATGATACAAATAAAGGTATCATTAATGCTATTATGGACATTAACCTGCTTGCTAATGTATTTAGAAATTCAGTTTCTTGCAAGAATTGCACTAGTGGACTAGAGTTGCAGGTTCAGGAAAATAATTCTGGCCTGGCAGTTTCCTTTAATTTAAAATGTTTGAACTGCTGTTATTCTGATGAATTTAGCTCCTCTGAATTTCATGAAGGAACTCAGATTCCCACTATCAATACAAGGTTTGTGTACGCAATGCGTTCAATCGGAAAAGGTGCTGAAGCTGGTCGAATGTTTTGCGCTGTCATGAATCTTCCACAGCCACCTACAAGATTTCAGCAATATAACAGGAGGCTTTTAACCGCAACTAAGGCAGTTTGTGATGAAACTATGCAAAGAGCTGCAAAAGAAGCCATTGTGGAAAACAATAACGATAAAAACATTGCTGTGGCTGTAGACGGAACTTGACAGAAGCGAGGTTATACCTCACTCAATGGCGTAGTTACCATCACCAGTATGGACACCGGTAAGGTGATTGACGTAGAAGTACTTAGTAAATATTGTACGTGCAAAAACAAGCAGAATCATGAAACGAACTGCAAAAGTAATTTTCATGGATCGAGCGGTATCATGGAAGTGAAAGGTGCGTGTAATATGTTTGAACGTTCCGAGTTAGTCCATGATGCACGGTACACAAAGTACTTAGGTGATGGGGACTCCAAGGCATTTGATGCAGTGAAAGAAAAAATGTTTATGGAGATGAGTTTCCCATTGAAAAACTGGAGTGCATTGGCCACGTTATGAAGCGCATGGGCTCAAGACTTCGAAGATTAAAAGAAAAGATGAAGGGGCAAGTCTTATCAGATGGTAAGCGCTTATCCGGGAAAAATCGCTTGACTGACAGCCAAATCGATAAGATTCAGAACTATTACGGTTTGGCCATTAGACGAAACCTCACCAGCGTCCATGCCATGCGCCAAGCTGTTTGGGCAATTTTCATGCATAAACTGTCAACTGATGAAAATCCGCAGCATGGTTTCTGCCCTACTGGTACTGATACGTGGTGTGGATTTAGAAAAGCTGAAGCTGCAGGAGATGTGTACACCCATAAAAACAATCTGCCTGTTGCTGTAGTCGAGGCTATGTGACCAGTATTTAGGGATCTATCCCACCCAGAATTGTTGAAAAAATGTGTGCATGGGAACACGCAAAATCCAAACGAAAGCGTGAATAACGTTATTTGGTCGCGTGTTCCCAAATCAACATTTGTGCAGATTGAAGCACTTTCTCTTGGAGTGTTTGATGCTGTTAGCACCTTTAATGAGGGAAATGCAGCAAAGTTGCAAGTACTTAAAAATTTGGACATACAGCCTGGCGAACATACTTTCCGTGCTTTGAAGCGTATCGATTAAGAGAAACTTTTAAGGGCAAAATATGCCTTTTCTCAGCAATCTAAAGAAAAGTGGAAAGAAAGACGTCATAAAAGAAAAAGGGAAGCAGAGAAGAACAAAAACTGTCCAGATATTGCAGGCAATGGGGCAGGAATGTTTTGATCAAGTAAGGTTTTTCTCTTTCAATTGCATAAACTCGAAATGGAGTTTTTAGAATTTCATATTCCTTTTCCTCAGAATCTATTTAAAGTTTGCCTTTAAAATTTTTACCATGAATTATATACATATAAATACATATACTGAAGTAACATTTTTCTGATATTCAAAAAATATTTCTTAATAAAGCTGATGTTGTGGTAGGAAACGGCATATTTTGAAAAATTCAGTGAAATAGTTTAAATTTAAAAAAAAACTAAGCTATCTTTTAGTAAAATTTTTTTCAGTATAGAGAAATAGGGTCTACTTAAAGTGTAGAAAAAATTTCATACTTGTATCTTTAATATATTTTTAGAAATAGGTACTATGCGTTTGTATAATATAGTAATGTCGGTACGAAGTTAAGCTTTTTGCGGGCAAAATATCCCTTTTCTCAGCAGTTAAAGGGAATAAAGAATGATTAAAGGTATGAAAGGGCAAGAGAGTAAGCAGAGGGTGAAAAAAATGTATATATTGAGTGGTATTGTGTTGAAATGTTTTGACGAGGCAAGATTTTCCCCTTTAAATTGCAATATCTCAAAACGGCATTTTTGAAACTTTATGTACCTTTTTCTCAGAAACTATATTATGTTAGCCTTTGAAATTTTTACCACATATTCCATACATATAGCTAAATGTACTGAAGTAAAATTTTTCTGATATATCAAAAATATTTGTTAATAGAGTTGATATCGTGTTGGAAAACGGCATTTTTTTTAAAATTCAGTGACAAACAGTTAAAAATTAAAAAAAAAAAAAACTAAGCCATATTTCTATAAAACTTTACTTCAGTAAAAAAAAAAAAGGGTCTACTGAAAGTGTAGAAAAAATTTCATACTTGTATCTTTAATACATTTTTAGAAAAAGGTACATACATTTGCCCAAATTAGCATTGTCGGCATAGGGGGTACCGACTCCCCTTAACAATGATAATCAAAAACTGACATGATCACTAAAACTTAAAGGCCAAAAAAAAATTTTTTTATTCATTAAAATTTCGGCGGAAATTTCGATAAAATGACGTCTGTGAAAGTCCTTTACTACAGAAGCTGAAACGCAAGAAAGATTTTAAATAATGGTAAGCTCAAAGTTATTGATGTCCAAGAGGAAGAATCCGATAGTAAACGAGAGCTAGGAAGTTTTACCGAAGCCGATGCAATCGGATTTCGAAATGAGTAAACAATCGAGATTGACCTCTGAAAACGCAAAAAACGAACAAAATGCGTAAATTTTACTCGTAATTTGCAAAACTTCGCAGGTATGTACACAGCTACTTTCAAAAATTTTCATGGGGGAAAAAGGGAAGTCTTCCAAAATTACGAATTTTCACAGAAGCGAATTTTTTAACCCATTCCCTGCTAGTGTTGCGTTTTCGCAACATTAATTTAATATTTTTTCTTAATTATAAAATTCATCAAATGAACAGTATTATCTAGAAAGGCTCGAAATTTTCTAATATTTTTTTTAATGAATAAATTTCCTTTCTTTTATGCTAAAATCCGTAAACGAATACAATGTATTTTTAATAACTTAAATTAGTTAGCTTTTGTTAATTCTCATAGATGGCAGCACATATGTTGGTTAAAAAGAATTCGATTAATGAGAACTAGCATTTCTTCCTAACAAAATGGCTGCCTCAGGTAAGCTAATTTCTGTTTTTGTTTATTCATAATTACTGATCATAATTAATGTTGCGAAAACGCAACACTAGCATAATGTAATATAAATTCGATTTTATAAGGTTATAATGTTATTTTTATGGATTCTTCTCATTATTTCAGTTCCATTTCGAAGAAAGCGATGTTTGACTTTGAATGAAGCCATAGAATATTTCAATGAATTGCGAGATAGTGATTTTTCTGATAATTCTTCAGTAAATGGTGATGAAATTCAGCATTCTGATCTAGTTATTATTCCTCCTGATGCTGACGAAGTTACGGATGAAGAAAATTTAGATGATGACATTCTGCATGATAAAATACCGTTTCCAACTGATGTTTCTGGTGAAATTGAACTTCATGACAGCAAGTCATGTTCGAAAAAAGGAAATATAAAATCATCGAGAGAGAAAAATTTGAAAGAAAAAAAAGTTGGAAGAGAAAAAAATGGAAAAAATCACCTCCAACTTACAACTTGAAACCTATCTGCAATGCAACCAAAAGCATGGAAACAGTATCAGCTGAATTGTCTAACCTACAGCCTATTGATGTCTTCCTAAAATTCTTTAGTGAAGAATTATTGCAGCATATTGTCACAGAATCTGTAAAATATGCACATCAAAAGAACCGGCTGAAATTCTCATTGACTGTCCCTGAACTCAAGCGCTTTATTGGCATTCTTATGCTTACAGGCTATTCAGCATTACCTCAAGAGCAATTATATTGGTCGTTGTCTCCAGATGTTAGCTGCCCTATTGTAAGAGAAAGCATGAATCGAGCTGCATATTTGTCGATAAAACAAAATATTCATTTGGCTGACAACTCTACACTGGATAAAAATGACAAACTAGCTAAAGTTCGACCATATTTAAACATTTTAAATGAAAATTTCATGCAATTTGATATTTTTACAAAAAATTTGTCCATCGATGAGCAGATGATACCCTACTTTGGTAAACATTCGAGCAAAATGTTTATAAAGGGAAAACCAGTTCGATTTGGTTTTAAGGTTTGGTGCTTATGTTCATTCACAGGTTACTTATATCAATGTGATATTTATACTGGAAAATCAGTAGAAAAATCTGATCGAGGACTTGGTGGTGATGTTGTGATGAATCTTTTAAAAGTTGTGAAAAACCCATGTAACCATGTAGTTTATTTTGATAATTTTTTTACATCTTATAATCTACTATCCGATTTGTCCAGCATGGGATTTTGTGCAACAGGAACAATTCGGGAAAACAGAACAGGTAACTGCCCTTTACTATCTGTAAAAGCTATGAAGAAAACTGAACGAGGAACGTATGACACGGCTTTTGATGAAAAAAATGGAGTATTTGTTACAAGGTGGAATGACAATTCGGTAGTCAGCATTGGAAGTAACTGGGACGTTAGTGACCCGCCAACATCTGCGAAAAGATACTCTAGGAAGGATAAGAAACATATTATTTTGAAGCAACCGCAATTAATATCTAATTATAATTCTCATATGGGTGGAGTTGATCTCCTTGATAATTTTATTGCGGCTTACCGCATTCAAATAAAGGGCAAAAAATGGTGGTGGCCGATATTTACCAATTTTGTTGATGTAGCAAAAGTTAATGCATGGAAAATCTATCGACTGTGCAATGATCCAAATATATCTCAACTGGATTTCCAAAGGTCACTAGTAATTTCACTTCTCAAAACCCCGAAAATAAACCAAGACGAAAATCAAAGTTCGCTATCTAAATTTCAAAGTCCAGGACGCCCCTTCAAAATTTATTTTTGGAAAAAACAAAATTAGACGGATGCAATCACATGATCGAGAGAAATTCGGAAAATAAGAGAAGGCGATGCAAGCATTGTGGCAGTCAAACTGTAACCATTTGCAATAAATGTTCAGTAGCACTCCATTCAAAATGTTTCAAGGCATTTCATTTGAGAAAGTAAATGGTAACGCTTTATGCCAGTGTTGCGTTTTCGCAACATTATGTAACTTGTAAGAAAATAAAAGATTTTTTTCAAAACTGGTTTTATTCCTTTAGTTAGTCAAATATGAACATAAAAAATAAGTTTTATACATTTTTAACACAGCTTTCCATGTTTGGCAGGGAATGGGTTAATTTCCAAAATTACCGAAAATACGGAATTCCGTCCTTTCTTAAGAGAAGCGACATGGGACGAACGAGTAGCATTTTGCTCTGCTCAGATGAAAAAAAACTGTTTTTCTTTATTAAAACAAAAAGTACATTGCGGAGCTTGAAAAATCGGAGTTTTCTGTAACTTATCGGGTTTTCGGAGTACGTAAAAAAATCGGGTAAACTTCAAAAAATCGGAGCACTTGGCAGCTCTGTTTATAGTAAAACATAATGAATAGGAATTTCCCAGACTATATATTTTTTGCCAAATTTTTGCAGTGAAATACTTTTTGCATTAACAGTTGTTATTTTTTTCATTTATTTGTCAAATATCTTCAAGTTTAAAAATAAAAGTTGAGCAAATAACTCTTTGGCTTTGCTTGTGTATATGCACACCACTCTCAAAAATGTAAAACAAAATAACTAAAATATGAATGTGTCCTCTAGGATGCAAATTTTAAAAGTTATCTACAGTATACTTTTTACTATTATTACAACTATAAAATGATACAAAGCATGTACCAAGTAATCAGTGCGAGAATGGCTGGTAGTTTTTTTTTTTTTTTGTTTGTTTGTTTGTTTGTTTTAAGCCATTGATATTCTGAACCTGTGGCCTGTGTGCTACACAAGCATTTTTAGTTGTCCGGTACACAGATTAGAATCATGAGAAGCTGAAATACAGTAGACGCCGTTTAATGTGATCACGGTTAATGTTATCAATCGTTTAATGTTATCAAGATCGCTTAGTCTTGTCCACTTATATCAAATTCATTGAAAAATCATCGTTTATTGTAATCAAATGTTCGTTTATTGTTATCAGTTTATATGTAAATTTTATTTTCCTGAAATCAATAAAGACAAGAAGGAAAACTTTTTTTTTTTTTGTTTAAAGTGTTTCCTAAAACTTACCAGAAGTCCAAACGAGTCTCGTATATTATCTTTTAAACACCTGTTATTAGGAGGGGGGGGGGATACGGAACCCAATGAGGGCATTCTTCTTTGAGACGCCTTTACCAAGTCCCAACAGTGACATTTCAAATTCCCCGAAATCCTTAAATAAAGAGAAAAGAAGACCTGCCAGAGGACCTTCAAAAGAGAACATTGTTTTGGGTATGACACGTGATCTTGGAAGGTGATCTTGCCACGTGATCTTGGAACTGCCACGCGCAGACGCATGCAGAAGAAGATCAGCATAAATTTTCACTTTACCATAGTTCATACGGTTTGTACGTAACCTGGTTTGTTTTTTTATAATGGAAAGGAAACAGAGATCTTACTGTGAAAGAAAAGGTTGACATTTTAAATCGTTGCGATAAATTGCCGAAAATGAGCCAAATGAATGCTGCTGTTCAATTGAATGTTTCGCAGCCGCTTTTGTGCAAAATTTTAAAAAATCGTGAAGATATCGAAAAAAAGTGCACTTTGAACGAAAATCTGAATTGTAAAAGAAATCGAGATGGAAAAGACAGAGAGGTTAAATCTGCATTAAAACTCTGATTCACAAAGTTCGTAAAGGGAGTCGTGTTAATGGTAATTTTGGCCAAAAGCTGAAGATTTAGCTGGAAAATTGGTAAAGGCTTCGTGTGCCTTCAAAGAATTTTAAAAAGAGCATATTTGTGCACACGTATACTAATTTTAACTCTTTGTGTACATTAATTTTTTAAATACTATAGAGTTTGCAACAACTCATAATTTTTAAATACTTTTTTTTTAATACATATTAAAAAATCATTTTTTAACCCGGCTATTGTATTCACATTTAATGGAATTTCAACATGCTATTGTGTGTGTGTTTAACACAATTTAAAAATGCAGTTGTGTGCGCGGTTAATGGAATTTTAACATGCTATAGTTTGTACATTTAATGGTATTTTAACATGCTATTGTGTGCGCGTTAAATGGAATTTTTAAATGTTATTGTGTGCGCGTTTAATGGAATTTTAACATGGTATTGTGTGCGCGTTAAATGGAATTTTAATAGCTATTGTGTGCACATTTGATGGAATTTTTACATGCTATTGCGTGCGCGTTAAATGGAATTTTTACATGCTATTGCGTGCGCGTTAAATGGAATTTTTACATGCTATTGTGTGCGCGTTTAACACAATTTTAAAATGCAGTTGCGTGCGCGCTTAATGGAATTTTAACATGCTATAGTTTGCACATTTAACGGAATTTTAACATGCTATTGTGTGCACATTTAATCTAATTTTAACATGCTATTGTGCGCGCGTTTAACACAATTTTAAAATGCAGTTGTGTGCGCGCTTAATGGAATTTTAACATGCTATAGTTTGTACATTTAATGTTATTTTAACATGCTATTGTGTGTGAGTTTAACACAATTTAAAAATGCTATTGTGTGCGCGAAGCATTCTGCAATTGTGCTCAATAATCTATAATGCTGATTGTTCAGTGCGTCCTAGGCTTAAAATAAATTCATGTCCGTGAAACTTAATAAAAAGAATTACTTAAAACTGCATCCTCAAAATCAATGCAGACATGTTTCTCTGGGCTGCAAAGATACTCTGGTTCCTTGGTTCAAGGAAATGAAGTTATGGATGAGAAAATTTAATTCGATTGCTTTCCTAATTTTGAAAATATGGCACAAATATTCACACGATCACAATTTAGTAATTTTGCTTATTTTAACACATAGATACTAGCCAGAAGATACTAATTAATTGATTTAAAATTTTTTACCTTCTTAATACTGACATCTATTGGCCAGTTTAACCCCCCTGGAGCTCTCACCAATCTCACCTCTTTACACATTTGTAAACAGCTTATAAATTTGTACAAATGTAACCAATCCTTATGAAATTACCCAGGCTGTGTTGCTTTTAGATTTGTTTCATTTGCTGCCAGTTAACTTATTGTTGCCTTGAAACCACAAAACTAGAGTTAATTGAATTTTTCTCATTAGCAGTTTAGTAAGATTAGTTCTTCAGTCGCATCCTAATGATTTTTCAACTGCATTACTGAATATATTAACATGATTTTAAAACCATTATATGCTTTTATTTGCATTTTTTCTTGAACAGGCACCTTGTAATATTTTCCACAGAAAAAGTCTGAAACGTTTGAAGGCTTTCCAACAACTAACTTTAAGACCTAATATCTTTAAAATTTTATATAATTTTAAGAGAATAATCTTCTCATAGATATAAATATGTAGAAAAAATAATATCGATATCGTTTTAGAAATTTAGAGCCTTGAAATAGGCTGAAAAATCATGAATTTCCATATTGTTTTCACGACTAAAAGAATTAATTTGATTAATTTCATCCAAAGTTAGCTTTCAATGTTTTTAGACTTAAAGTACTGTAGTATTGAAATATACTAATTCCATAATCAATAAAAACCAATCATTTCCCAAATTATGCCTGCTTTGTACATACTATCATCATATAAGCATACCTGATTTTAGTTTATTTATTCAATTAGTTTTTATATATATATATATATAATTTATTTCTAAACACAAATGTAATATTTTGAACTGATAAGCAAATTTACTATTACAAAAAAAATAATAATAATTTTTGTAAATTACATGTTTTAATTTGCTTATTACTATAAGTTATGCTTCATTAATATAAGAGCTAACTTGGTGTTTGTCTAGTCTAGTAAAAGAGCGAGGACTTTTTCAGTGCCATAAACAAAGTTACCAAGCAGGACTGCCGAATTTTAGCCGGACCAAAAAACCCTGCATTTTTCAATAAAAACCGGCTTTTATTTTTTTTAAAAATCTTTAACATTTTTTTCCCCAAAAAAGTATTAAATAAAAATTTATATTTATATCATTTATACAATTAAATTATTGCTGCAATGGCAAAATACTTGAAATAAGAATGAAAATTATTTATTAAAAATTTATTTAGATTGAATACAATTTGAAATGATTTAATTTCAAATATTTTTACTAATTCAAAAGTTCACTTGACACTACTATATGAACTTTTAACTAATAAGCTTTTGTATATTTTAAAGCACCTCTATATTGTTTTATGCGCTTGCAGAACCTTAACTAGTTCCCTAATCCAAATAAATAACTTGCATAAAATAAAGTTTCCCCTCTTGAGTCAGACCAGCTGGTCAACTTTAAATTGTACTAGAATGATACTAAATTTTAATGCTATGTATAACAAAAATTTCCCTTATATAAAAGTGAGCCAACTACTCACTACAGGCAACTTCTTTTAATTTTTTGCCATGAGTAGTGCTGTATGTTAAGTATTTTGTTAAAGGAAAAGATGTCAACATCTCTCGGTCCCGGAACACGTGGTTCGCGAGAGTGAAGATTTCTCCGAGGAAGGTAATGGCTCTCACGTTTTTCTTTGCCAAAGACTTCCCATATGATTTTGCTCTGCAGAATTCAAAGGTGGGGGAGGCAGCACCTGTCTCCAGGGCCACCATTGCCGACTGGTGGTCTTATTGCCGGGAATTAATAACGGCAGAGGTGTTAGAGCGCCAGCAAAGTGGCAAAATTGGTGGTCCTGGGAGAGTGATAGAAATCGACGAGTCTTTGCTTGGAAGAAGAAAATATGAAGTCGGGCGATTCAAGAACGGCTGTTGGATATTAGGAATGATCGACAGAGACAGCAAGGAGTTCCGCTTGGAAGTGTGCGAGGGGACAGGGGCTGGAGGTCCAAGAAGCAGGGCGAACTTAATACCACTAATTCAAAAACACGTGGAAATAAATTCAGAAATCCACACGGACTGCTTCCGGACGTACGGAATTCTCAGCACACTTGGATATACCCATAAGACGGTCAACCATTCTACAAATTTTGTTGACCCAGTAACATCCGCCCACACCCAAACCATCGAAGCTTCTTGGCGTCCAATGAAGCGCAGATTAACAGCGACTGGATTGAAGAAGGAGGACATAGGCGACCGACTTCTAGAATATTTATTCCGGAGGGAAGCAAGGTTGAATAACAGAGACGTCTTCCAAGAATTAATCCCTATAATAAGAAAATTTTATCCTGGGGCATAAAGCATCCTGTGCTTAATAGCCGGTTTTCTCCCCAACGCATAGATGTTGCTAAAAAACCACTATTTATTATCCTTCTCTTTTCACATACACAATTCATTTTTTTTTTAATTTTTTTTTCAACACCCAAAAAAAACGGCCCTTTTCAGGGCCATACTAATAAACAAATTGCACCATATACATGTATAAACGTATATACATGCATGTATGAATGCATACATGTATAAACGTATATACATGCATGTATGAATGCATATATATATATACAAAATATATATATTATACATATACATATATATATATATAACATTATGAATCTATAATAAAAATAATAATTCGGTTGTTGTTAGCGAATCACTGTAGACCAGTGTTATTAGTTTGCAAGACATTTTGGCAAGTGAAATAAAGGAGAGACACTTGACAAAGCAGATTATATTGAAGGAGTGAATATCATAACAGAAATAAAATATAACATGCTAAAATTAAATACCCAGATATTTCAAATTTTAACTTAATTGAAGTTTTAGGTATTTGACATTTGATACCATAAATACTTCAACTAATTCCTGGTACCGTACGTAAATTTTTTAAAATTAAATATTGTTATTACCTTTAAACATTTTTATTACCTGCTGATTTCAAGAAAATTTTCAGTATTGTTTAAAGTATGTTTTACGCGTAAAGTTTGAATTTTTGTTTTCAGTTTTTTTGAGTTTTTACCAAACTCATCCCTGATTAAAGAAATAACTTTATGGACGAATTCAGTCAAGGTGAATGTATTGTTTTCTATAGGGAGAATGCCAAGAAAAGGAGGACTTGCGTTTGAAAACTTTGTGAAAGAACTTTACTTATCAGAGATGTTGTATCAATTGCCCTGGTATCAATCAATGTCAAGAGCTCCCTCCGTCAACGACCGCTTCAAAATTAGAGAATGCTGTCTTAAGTGGTTTCTTTTATTGCTCTTACATAAAAATAATGCACAAACGAAAGACCAGGAAAAAGGATAGAGATAAGCAATCTCATTGTCACCACCTTAGTGGGATGGACAAAGAGAGAAAGAGGGACCCCACCCGGAGGATTCTGCGAACGTTGGCCTTTTAAAGATGCCGCAATGAAACCATAAAACTGTTCCAATGCTGTCTTCCTTTTAGTTTACGATGACGGGTGCTTGTTAAATGGTACTTTCTTATTTTGCTGATTCTTGGAGAAAAGTATTGCACTATAATTAATGAGATACAAAAATATTTTTTTCCCAGGGAAACTGCAAGCTTTTATTATTATTATTTATTTTTTAGATAATTTAAACTGAGAGAAGAAATTTTCGAAAAACTAACAGTATCTTTTTCAGACGCATCATTTTGAATATTCTTTATTAAACATCAACAATGTGTATCATCCATTTATTTCACAACTGTCATGTTTGAGTTCTTATCGCAATTAGATGCATAATATAACTTAATGGAAATGCTTTTAAGATTCGTTAGTTTAACTTTAAACCCTCAAGTACTTCTTTACATGCCGTATACCTTGTTTCTTCTCTATTAATATGAATACATTGACATTGATAAAAAAATTAGGGGGGGGGGAGTACAAGAGTTGAATTGCTCCTATGAAAATAAGCTCCAATTAAAAATTCTAATCCTACAGCAGCATTATTTGCTACCCCTTGCATCCAAGCCTTAAGGTGGATGGCCGGCGAGAGGGGGTGTTAGGTGTAACTGATTCATGGGGCCCGCTCGGCCTGTAGGGGGGAGGGGGGAATCATTAAATTTGTGATATTCAATATGAACACAAACGGGGGTCTCTCAAACTTAAAGTGAACCGTTGACCTAATAAAAGAGGAAGAGGAACCTATGTAGAAATGTGCATATTTAAGAACCCATCTTTGAAATGGCAAGTTCTCAGTGCAGTTTAAAAACTGCTTAATGTAATACACGTAACAGCAAGTAATTATTTAGTAAATGTAGTTATATTTTAGCAAAATGTACAAGAATTCCTGACAATATCTCAAATTATACACAAAGATTAATTTTTTATTCATAAAAAAAAAAGGAGTGATTAATATTTTCCCCAGAAACACAGTGATCGGGAATTACTAGTTTTGAACAGCAAACAAAATTCTTGGTCAATTAGTTAATTTAATGTCAATTAAATGAGTTTTAATTTTCTCTCGCTCGCCGTGTGCGCTATTGCATTACACGCTGGATGAGTTTTCGAATTTTGGAAAATTAACTATAAACACTGGGCTCATAAAACGGATGCCCGTAAGTAGGTATGTATAAACTGTATCTATGCAAAAATTTCCATACAGCTATTTTAATATACAACGCGTATAATTCATGTGAGAACTTGGCTTGTACGGGGTCGGATTTCCGTTAACTTTGTACTGATGTTTGAAAATGATGAGAGATTTTCATCTGAATCATGATGAGAGATTTTCTCCGAAACCAGATGTCAAACAGGACCATATGATACTGGTAGTATGGGTCCTTTATGTCACCTGTCATTATACTACCTCGTCAAAGGAATGCCGAGGCACTGGTCACTTCGGCTAAAAGGTAGGGGTCTGGTGGATATAGTCAATTCCCAGAATGGACTGAAACCGGTAATCGTGTGTTGCTAAAGTTAAAAAGACAGGGCCATTGAATAGTCTTGCTGAAAATCTGTATAAATGGAGAACCTCCTTGAGACATTTATCAGAAAACCGCCTATTCGCTATTTACTTCATAGTTGTAATAAAAGTCTCCAAAGATAATAAGCAGACTTTTCAACACGAACAAGAATGAAACTCCCCGCTTTCGTGATTGTAGCAATATTACAGGCTTATTACAGGTATGGTCTAAGATTGTAGGCATCTAGGGCTGCAAGTTTGTCGCGGAAAAAAGAGCGTGAAATTCGCGGGACATTCACGGCAAATTTCGCGAAATGTTCGCAAGAACACAAATATAACAAAATATAGCATATCTACAATGAAAGTTATTCTTCATCCTAAAATATAGGGATATGATTAAAAATGGAAGGATTACTGACTTCGTTTAAAACATTTAACTATTTGTATTGACTAGGATCAAAAACCAGCATGCATTAAAAAGTTTTGAGGCTGGCTGGCAAAATCTATGTTTATTATTACTGTTTTCAAAAAAAAAAAATAATAATTTTGCATTTTTTCTTGGCACAAGTTTAGAGCCTTTTTAGACTTTGGTTTCTGAATTTTTTTGAGAAACGGACATTGCGCGAGTCAATTATTAAAAAATAATAATAAGAAGAAAAATTCACGGAGTTGAGGAAAAAGCTTTAAAAATCATCGTGGGAATTCGGGGCGCGACAAACTTATAACACGGGCATAAGTAATGAGGGTGAGCGCGAAAACTAAAACTCATTTAATTCAGAATAAATGAACTAATCGACCTAGAATTACAAAACTAGTTTACTATTATACAATTTATTATTCTGCAAATTATTTACATAAAAGATTTTTTTCTTTTATGTAAGTAGTTCTTTTATGTATGGAGGGGACCACATACTGGGGATTTCCCCTCACTCGAAACCATATGGGGAGGGGGTTGGCGGATACGTGACACCACAAGTTACCGCACCAGGTGACATTCGTGCTAAAAACGCCGCTGTATTTACAAGTATGCATATATAGAAAGGGCGCACCGACGGGAAGGGGGGAAGGCCATCAGAAGGCGCAGTATATTCGGTATCCAACCGTGTTTCAAATGTCAGAAACTACAGAGCCTGCATATCAAATTTGACTTTTAAAATTCAATTAATTAGGATGTTTTGAAAATATATGCACATTATAAACAGCGGGGGAGACTGGGGTAAAATGGACCGCTTTTGACAAATTTGAATGCCTACACTCAAAATAATACTTTTTTAAGCCTGAAAATATCCAAGCACATAGCCTATATTGTAGGTTTTCTACTATACTCAATCAAAATTAATTATTGTGCACACTTTTTTTAACGTAATTTTTTTAATTGAAAGCGAGAAAGTCGACCATTTTACCCCGGGTACGGGGTAAAATGGTCCACTGGCAAAATGGTCCATGGCATGGGGTACTATGGACCACAGGCACATTTTTAAAAAATAAAAGCAGTACATTACTTAACAGTACAAAACATAAAGGAGTATTATATTAGTTTAATATTTACTCTTCTTTTAGGAATTCTTTTGTTATACATAACATTAAAATTTTTTAAAGATCAATATCATTCTAGTACAATTTAAAGTTGACCAGCAGGTATTTATTTGGATCAGGGAACTAGTTAAGGTTCTGCAAGCGCATAAAACAATATAGAGGTGCTTTAAAATATACAAAAGCTTATTAGTTAAAAACAAAGTCAAATGATTGGTAATATTTAGTTCATATAGTAGTGTCAAGTGAACTTTTGAATTCTTAGTAAAAATATTTGAAAATAAATCATTTCAAATTGTATTCAATCTAAATAAATTTTTAATAAATAATTTTCATTCTTATTTCAAGTATTTTGCCATTGCAGCAATAATTTAATTGTATAAATGATATAAATATAAATTTTTATTTAATACTTTTTTGTGGAAAAAAAAATGTTAAAGATTTTTTTTTTTAAATAAAAGCCGGTTTTTATTGAAAAATGCAGGGTTTTTTTTGGTCCGGCTAAAATCCGGCAGTCCTGCTTGGTAACCTTGTTTATGGCACTGTGTGTTTGTGTGTGTGTAGATGTATATATAAATTATAAACAACTAATTAAATAAATAAATTAAAATAAAAAAATAGTTAAAGTAATAAGTGAATAAATAAACAAATACGGCAGAATATAAACAAATTTAGCAACGCAGCAATATGGAACCCAAACGACTAAAATCAGGTGTGCTTATATGATCATAGTATGTACAAAACAGGCATAACTTGGGAAATGATTGGTTTTTATTGATTATGGAATTAGTACATTTAAATACTACAGTACTGTAAGTCTAAAAACATTAAAAGCTAACTTTGGATGAACCTAAACTACTAAACTGCTAATGAAAAAAATTCAATTAACTCTAGTTTTGTAGTCTCAAGGCAACAATAAGTTAACTGGCAGCAAATGAAACAAATCTGTACACAAAATACCCAAATGTACACAAAAAAAGGGAAACATTTGCTTGAAAAAGTAGGACACTATAAAATTATTAGAGAAGGAGGAAGAAATATGGAATAGTAGGAAGCGGACGAATCATAAACACTTAAAATTCCATCGAATATGCCCACACAATAGCATGTTAAAATTCCATTAAATTTGCACATTGTAGCGTGTTAAACTTCCATTAAACGCGCACACAATTGCCATTTCAAAATTCTATTAAACGCGCACTCTATAGCATGTTAAATGTGCAAACTATAGCATGTTAAAATTCTATTAAATGCACATACTATAGCATGTAAAAATTCCATTTAACATGCACTCAATAGCATGTAAAAATTCCATTAAACGCGCGCACAATGGCATGTAAAAATTCCATTAAATGTGCACACAATGCATTTTAAACTTGTGTTAAGCGCGCACACTATAGCATGTTAAACTTCCATTAAACGCGCACACAATAACACCTAAGATTACATTAAACGCGCACACAATAACACCTAAGATTACATTAAACGCGCACACAATAATATGTTGAAATTCTATTAAACGCATACTATAAAACGCACACACCTTGAGATTACATTAAACGCGCACACAATAACACCCTTAAGATTACATTAAAAAACTACTACGCCGTCTCCGTATGACCTTACGATACATTTACACACTTTATATAGTCCCCTAAAGATTTGCATCGCGCGAGCTCGCATTAACACCTTAAAATTACAGTGAGAAAACTACTATGCCGTCCCCCGTATACAATCATGGGATAATCAGACCTTAGGATTATTTTACACACTTCATACACAGTCCCCCATTGAGGGAGTAGGTTGCCCCAATGAACGGGTTTACTTTCGCCTTCCTTGGCGATGACGTACGACACATACGTTTTCCAGATCTGGCGCTTTACTGCCACGGGACTGACCTTGGCGATAAACGGTACTTGTTCTGAACTGTAGCCCGCCTTTTAATGCGAAAAGCAATAGAGTACCAAAAATTTTAATAAATGCTACTAGTTCGGTAGTAAAAAAAAATCAAAAAGATGCCAGGAACAAACTCTCGAAGCACATTTTTATATGAAAATACTGTTTTGGATGAAAAGTTGAAGCAAGTTTTCCGCAGCAAATATGCTTAGTGAAAATAATGATACAAATAGCATACACTTTTGGTTAAATGAATGGGTTAGGTGTGGTACAAGTGTGCCTAAAATAGTAGAAACAAACATGTCAGTAGCTCTTCTTTCAGCGAGTGTCAAATCATTTACGCAATTTACTACACTAGGTGATTATTTGCAGACTTGCTACAACAATATTTCTTCAAACGATAAAAGCAGAATTCCAATAGCTTCTCTACGATGCGACGTAGCCCATTTCATGAAGTTACTGGCATCCTGGAAATCATTAAGGGGTCAAATAAAAAGAACTCGCCAGTTTTATTTACTAATCATGGGACAGGCAGTACAAACTACTTTACTAAAACAATTGAAGAATATTTTCACAGCTGCTATCACTGTAGCATTGAGTGAAACTGAAGAATTTGATTGCGAAGGAGAAGCAGTACCGTCAGAAAAATGCAAAACATATTTGCAAAATATGATAGCTACCGGTAGTTGTGACAGTGCGAATGGTTATTTTGAATTTGCAGATAATGAATGCGAACTGCAAGAAAAGGAACAAGAGCATAGTGAAGAAGCAGATATGGAACAGCATAATGAAAATGATTTTACATCTGATAAAATTAATAACCAAAACAGTAAGAAATATTGGATGAGTTCCATAATTCTCACCTGCAGACGTGAAGTCGCCATAAATGCCGGTGACAGAAGAAACCAACAATATCTGTCAGAATTTGTGAACGATTTGATAAACGTGGAAACTTATATACCATTATGGTCAGCAGCCATGGTACCAATATTTAAATACGGCGAGAAAACTGCTAGCAGCGCAATAGTAGAAAGCAGCTTCAACGACAGGAAGAATAGGATCATTTCTCCTCAAGAATTGCCGCGACGTGTGGATGATTTTCTGAAAAGCATATTGCAGCCATCGATGGCAGTATAAAATTAGTAAATGTTGAAAATTCTAACCGAAACGTAGAACCAGAAGCAGAAGAAACGTCTTTGCATGTTTCCGAGGTAGCTTCCCCAGAAGTTTGAACTAACAGTACAAGTTTCCAATGGAAAAAATGACGAAAGCATAAATAAATGTCCAGCTTGTGCGGCAGGTTATGAACCAACAGGGCACACGAATGCGCCCTTTGCAATATCTCAGTACATGCTCTAATGTAATGTGTTCAGATCCAATATCTGGTGAAGGATATGGTGAAAAGCAAATCTGCAAACGTTGCAGCACAAAAAAAAAAGAGAAAATGCATGTGTTTAAGAGCTCTCTTGCATAGAAAATTGGAGAGGTCACTCACTCCCTCCAAAGAAGCGAGCTCGTTCATCTAAATATGGGTCTATCAAAAAATGTTCAAACAACAAGAATACCCATACTAAAAAATAGATCCAGGCAATCGTTATATACTCACAAATACGTGCGCTTTTGATTCACTTGTAATGCTGTTATGTGCAGCACGCTGCGATAGCACTGATTTAAATGATGTTATAAGAAGCCACAGCAGTGATTTTTCTAAATTTTTAAACAGTGTTATAACATCTGGAGTTCAAGGCAAAAAGTATACAAAAAAGGCCGCAAATTTCGAAAGATTTATTTCCCCAAGAGAAACTGGGGCACAATGTGATTCGCATAACAGTTGAGTGTAATATAGGCGCATTGATGGGGAAATCGCAATTTACGCCTAATAGTGAAGAGCAAATGCACAGGCCACTTTTGTCCGAAAAAAATTAAAACTTCTGAAGCTGCTGCGATTACTATTAACCTTGAACGTGATCAAGACATTTTAAATCTTCAGCAGTTCAGAGAATCTTTCTGCAAGAAGTAGAAACTGCACTCGGTTTGCTCGGAGCAACGACGATGCTTTCCGGAACTGGTTTTTGAACAAAGATTCATTGCCATGGCAAATAAAAGTTGCCCAAAAGGATTTTCCAGTAATTTTTAAAATTTTTACATATTTTGTAAATACTTTTTATTTTATTGAAATGTTTCTTTTATTATTTTTTTTTCAATTGTCACAAACAATAAATTATAATGCCTTTCAAAAATGCCAAAGTATCAGTGAAATGATTTGTAGTATTCATGATGCTTCAATTTTCCTGACACGAATTCTTCTCTTGCTCATTATTCTAAAGCAGTGTTTCCCAACCTCTTTTCCCTTACGAACCCCTTATAAGACCCGAAAGAAAATGGCGAATCCCCATCTGTAAGGGGTTATAAAATTTGCTAGCTCGTTTATTGTACAATACTTCATAATAAGAAATGAAAACAAGATTATTGTAAAACATCCAAGTTTAAATAAAACTAAAATACAACTTCAAGTATATATATATATTTTTTTTTTCCTTATGAGTTCTTTTTGAATAATTATTAGAGCAATAAACCTATCATTCCTAAAACAAATTTAAAGACTCTTTTCCCGATAGGTTCCATTTTCCGGTTGAAATATAAAAAATTCAGTAAAGTTTTGGAAATTTAAAATTTACATATTTTAAAATTTCTAATTGCGATAATGCAGAAGAGTTGGACTATGTGAAAAATGTGGTTCAAATTTAAAATTAATTTATAATTACCTTCTGGTTCTATTTTAGGGTGATAAATTTTGTATTATTTTAGGCAAATTTAACATTTTATGTAATAAATTTCATATTCCCAGCTCTTTCGAGGAAAAAGTGGGAAATGGTAGGAAAAACACGCGTTCTAAATTTTAAAATAAATCAATAAATATCTTTCGGTACCAATTTATGATCCAAATTTTAAAAATCAAATATCTGGAAAACGCAATTTATTTTTTTAAAAAAATCATTTTTGTACTTCTTAATTACATATGTAAATTTATCATTTCGTGTTTTTCTTTACTTAAGTGATAAAAAAAATCCGCCCTTGCAATATTATTTTCGCGAACCCCCTTTCTGCACCACGCGAACCACTGGTTGGGAAACGCTGTTCTAAAGTAATAATGAAATAAAGTTAAAACCCAGTCAGTTATCCCTATACTCAAAGCTCAATCTAAATGAATGTTTTATGTGAATGTGCGATTAGCTAATGTAATAAAAATTAAGAGATAGAATGCAGCTTCTGCCTGGCCAAATAATAAGCTGTGATTCAGCCGGTAACAATTTAGTACCTGGGGGCAACCGAGTTTAGCTCGGCGTTTTCCTCTTTCATTTTTTTTTTAGATTTTTCAATTGTATTTTTTTCTTTTTTGAATAACATACTCTTTTAAATAAATTTGCTTGGCAAAATGTAAACTAAATATAAATTTGACAATGAAAATCGGAATACAGTCAACTTGCTATAAGTCGAAATTCGATAACTCGATTCTCCGTTTATTTCGATTTTTTTTTTTCAGGTCCCGGTCAATTTATACTTAAAAGCATGTAAATTTTTAACAATTACTCGATTTTTACTTCTTTAACTAGAATAATTTTTAGAGACACATGATCTTTATCGACCAAAAAAGCAGCAAAAAATTAAACCTAATAAAACAAAGGACAAATGAACATGTTTTTTCACCTTTTAAATTCTTAACAACAAAACATTAATGGAAAAGTGGGAAACTTTCTCCCCCCCCCCCCGTACTGTTTGGAGTTGCAGTTATTCGGTGGAATTCCATACGTATGACTCATCTCTGCAGGTGGGCTACGTCTCGTGAGCCGAATGTTCTGGAAAGGAGGTGTTGGAAAGAAGAAAAACTTGTTCTGATTCGCTTCTTTAGTGGTCATTCTGTAGTGAAAGCAAGGACGTCCTGGATCACTGCCGTCTCGAGTTAGAAGGCCGTACGGCTGGTTTGTGACGTCAGCGCTAAGAGGCGAACGTTGTAGCGCACGCATTGAATTTCCTTACTAGTATATATGCAGTTATCTTAGAAATCATTTAACTACTGTAAAATAAATAGTTCATACAAAATACTGCAGTAATAAATGGTTGATTATATTGAAAATAGAAAATAGAGAATTGTTCTTTTTTTCCTCTAAGTTTTATTCATCAATAATTAGGAAAGAGTAGAACAAAAAAGCAATTGAATGAAATTGGAAAAGTCGGGAAATACCGAAATCCTCGCTGTTTTAAAAATGTGAAAACTTATCCTTTGCAGTACAAAAGTAACAATGAGGACAAAGAACATTCGTTTTGTTTGAAGAGTATTTGATGAAATTAGATCAGAAATTCCTCGCCAAACAAAGAAAAGTAATAATCTTTGTTGATAAGTGTACAGCTCATGTGAATTTGTGCAATTTGAAAGCAATAAACTTGCAATTCCTTCCACCTAACACTACTTCAAAGTTTCAGCTTATGGACCAAGGCATTATAAATTGCTTGAAACAATCGTACCGAAAAAGGTTAGTTAGAAAAACAATTGACGCTATTGAGAATAAAGTTCAATTCAAGGTTGATGTTCTTGTAGCCATGAGGTTGCTTTCAATTGCTTGGAACAACGATGCAGGTGAAACTACAATAAAGAATTTTTCAATGAAACTGAAATGCAAGTTACAAAGGATGTAGATGAAGTTGAATCAGAAGACGAATATTCAGAGTTCATACATTTTAATGAAAACGTTGCTGTTCGCGGTGAAGTTTGTGATGAAGATTTTCTGCCGCTCGCTGAAGAAAATGATAATTCAGAGGAAGAAAGACTGCAGATACCTATCCCAACCTTGAAAAAAGCCCGTACATCTCTTGAAATTCTTCAAAAGTTTATAGAGAGTAGGGATGGAATGGATACTTCAAGTCTTATGCAGCTACAAAAAATTGATGATGCGCTATTTATAGAAAATCTGAAGTGCCTAGTTCAATGTAAAATAACGAATTTCTTCACAAAATTAAAAGTGCGATAGTTTTTGCCTGGCTTTCTTTCCCTTTTAAAAATGATACTGACTACTTTGTATATTGTTATTTAATCAATTATCAAGATGAGAATTATATGTAACTAATTGGATAAGTTCAATGCCCAAAAGATCGAAAACTTATTCTAAGGATTAGTCGAACTTTGGATAGGCCGAAGTTTTTCTTCAGTCCGATTAGATTCGACTTATCGCGAATTGACTGTACTATGAAAGCATTAATTGCCATCACTCCATCGGAAGCAGTGTCCTATCTTACGTTTGTGGTGCGGAGGAATCTCTGATAAGGACTTATTCCTGAGAAACGGGATGATAAACCTTCTGGCAAGATGACAACATCCTTGCTGGTGGAGGCTTCCTCGTACAAAAAAGAAATGGTAACAAAAAACTGGTGATTGATGCCACATTGGTTGGTTTGATCGTCACCAAAGTCCACGATCCAAAGGATCCGTGGCCTTTGATGACTGCTCTTGCCAGCTGTACAATATTTTCTATATAGAGATCGCCGTTGAATAAGTATGCTCCGATGTTCTGGGGCCAGTATTGCTGGACAATTGAAAATATTAACTCGGAGAGAGTACTTCATCAGGATAAGTTCTACATGTTACATATGCTGAGGTACAAGTTGTCCTATAAATCCTCTATTTTTAAGAACATAGCTTATGATTTTTGAAAAATGTAGCAAATTTTTACGATTCACCTCGCAGAATCGGCACTTTCACGGTAATTCAAATAGTTTTGTGTCACATGGCTTAACCTTGCGTTTGATATACAAATGAAAGTCAGTAAAATAGCCAACTATTATCATTGCCACGCTGCACGTGTGATTTGCTAAAATGTCTGTCTTGACCAAAAAAGCTATAAGTAACAAAGGAACAATTAGAGATAATTGTTTCATTTTTAGAGCAAGATCAACCATTAGCTGAGAAAAAGTTCAGTCCATCCTTGAGCCAGCATGATAGAAAAAAGCAATGGGAAGAACTTGCTACAACACTCAATTCAATAGGAGGAGCGACGAAAAGCTATCAAAAGTGGCAAAAGGTAAGAAAATATTATTTTTTTACTCTATTAATAGTTTGTCTTGCTTTTTTGCTAATGTTAATATCATGAATTCAAAATCATAGGTAAAAAATTGAGCAGAGTATTATGTGTTAAGTAAATGTATGTAAAATAATTTCTAGCAATCGCACGAATCGATAACTTAAAATTATTCTATTGCAGTTTGCATGTACAGTCGTGATGACCTTTGGCTCCCTGATGTGTGGCCTGTTTGTCTGCTCCGTAGCGGTGTGTGTCGAAAAAAAAATTGTATATAGGTAGCCGAGAAAGTAGTTTTTATTTAGTATATTGTATAATGAGTCAAAAATATCTACGTTGTATATAGATATTGTTTTAAAGAAAATCAGATTAAATGATTCTTTTGAAATTTTGGAATGTTAAAATACAATGCAAGCAGAGCATTTTCGGAATCTGTTGCTGTAATTTCGCAGTTAATGCAAACTGTTATTATATGGCCATCTAGAGCACAAGTAAAAAAATACCTTCCATTTGCCTTTAGAGCTAGATATTCTAAGGTTATTTCCATAATAGATTGCTTGGAAGTGCAGATTAAAAGGACGAGCAATACTTTGCCACAAAGCTTAACCTGGTCACAGTATAAAAAGTGCAATACCATTAAATAATTTCTTGCACACCAGATGGATTGGTAAATTTTATATCCACCTGCTGTAGGGGAGAGCAACTACTGTTGCTATAATTGAAGACTGTAATTTTTGCAGCCAATCCGAGCAGGGGCAGAATTTGACGAAATATCTTCCTTGAAACAGTAGGGTGCTGCTGTCTACGAAGATTTTTTATGTTTTAGCTTAGGAAATTTGACATTGTGGTTTTGTAAAGCAGTTAATGAAGTCACAATTAGTGCATACAGTCGAAACTAAATATACGAGGGAAAAAACAGATATTAAAAAACTTTTAATACATCATTTCCTAGCTAGAGAATTTTTTAAATTCATATGGCACTACTGCTAATGAACTTTTAAAATTTTTGCAAACAAAGCATTACTGAAGAGTTATGCTTCAAAGTACTATAAACAAAAAATAAACTGGGTTACCTACAGCACAGTGCCGCCTTTTCGTTGACCCACAAAACCCATTTTTATGCTGCAGCCCAAATGGTTTATTTAATAGCGATGGACTATTGGAAATAAAATTCCCCTATGCAGCTGGAAATGCTTAAAAATTAGAAGATGTTTCAAAATCTAACAACATACGCATAAAATTCAGAAATGATGGCACTGCATTTCTTCTGCCAAACCGTCGCTATTATTGCGAAGTACAAGGACAATTGACAATTACAAACAGAAATTGGTGCGATCTACATGTTTGGTGCAAGAGGTTAGGCTCACACTATTCGTATAGTAAACAAAGATGAAGAATCTTGGCAGTCTGCATTCTTAACCCCACACTGCGCAATTTTTTTTTTTTTTTTTGTGTTTGTTTGTGGTAGTTATAAGTGGAAAAAAATACTAAAAAAATTCGTATTTAATTCGGAAAAGTAGAATTCGAGAAAAATTTACATGTTGTTTAAAAACAACACTGCGCATTTAGGGGTAACAATAATAATTTTTTTTATATAATCATTTTGACAAATGAGGCCAAATGAATAATAAATACACATGCATTATCATCATAAAATAGCACTAAAATATGAAAATTTATTAAAATAATTAATTTTATTTATAAATAACTAATAATTATTAGTTACATGTGCAAATTTTTACTTTGATTACCAATAAAGTTTAATAATAATTTCACTAAAAGATTTTAAACAAGAAACCTGATATATGTAGGGGGTCTATGCGACAATGTTCGTTTCTTCTTTTGTTGAGCGTGAATTGATTTTAAACAAAATTCCTAAATAATAATTTAATCGACCACCTTAAGCTAATTTGTGAAATATTTAACAATAATCTTCTAAAAGATACTAAATAAAGTGAAATAGAACAACCTGTGACATGTGTTTTTGTTTATACTGCGAATAATGCAGGAGCATAAAAATTGCCCCGAATGCGAGGCGTTGTTTTAAAACAACAAGTAAAAAAAGCGCCTTAATATATATTTTTCCCGAAATTTTGCGGACAACTTATATTTATTTTATTTTAAAACTATGTAAGCAATTAGAGACTATTTTTTAAAATAAAATTGTTGCTTAAAATTTGTAGAAAAAAAAATAAGAAGTTACTGTTTTTAACGAAATCAACATGTCTTACGATTGTGAAAAAAGTTGAACCTTGAGTTCAGTTTACAAGATCTAGGAGAACCTATATTAAATAATATGATCACGCATACAAAATGAAACGAAATAATGCGCCACATGTTAAAAATATTACAAAATAAAAGCTTAGTGAACTAAAAATGGAGGTGTTTAAAAACAACACGGCGCAGTGTAGGGTTAAAACTCCGAGTATATTACTTTGACTGTCTATTACTGTTAACTGTCTATTGTTAAACTCCAAAAAATACTTCAATAAATATTTTTAAAAGTCGATATGAAATATTTGCTTCCATTTTTAGTAATTTTTACACTTGGAATTTAAAGTTACAACTGAAAGGAAAATTAGAAATGTCGAAGAGGATACAAATAATTTTCACTGGCTACCACAGTCTTTTTCTTCAAATTCCTGGAGCCTAGTAATATCATTAAACCCTTGTTTTGCATTTGAACCGCTGACTTATTTAGAATTAAAATTTTTGGAGGAAATTTCTTTAAGGGAAGAGGATGGCAAATTTATCATCAAAATACAAAAAGAACTTATTATAGGCCCATATCTGCCTAATTTGCAGAAGAAATTAGCATTGAAGCAGCAGGACACAAGAATCAGTTGCCTACATGACTCCCTGACCGTGGAGGATTTAAACTCCCGGTCAGGGACATACATAAACGGATGGCGCCTAATGCCGACAGAGAAGCATGTGTCGGCAGCATATTAAGTTTTGGTCATCCTGAAGATGCGAACGGCTTCAAAGCCCTCATACTTTAATGAGAGTAGTTGGCTTTTTGCCTCTTTCATCTTACAGAATAATGGTGTATATAATAAATTTATCTAAATTTTTCTCGATTGGTGGTTTTTCTTGACCCATTTATTTTTATTTATTTAATTTATTTTTGTTTAAGCTGACACTTAAGCTTAATTTGACAAATATATGTAAATAAATATATATATCATTAAAATATGTTTATGAGACAGATCTTTAATATTTGTCAGCATTTGAAGACATTTTGCAATGATTTTTTTCATATTTAAATTAAGGAATACCATTTACACATGGTGATTTCACGTTTTTTCTTATGTTTCATTTTGAAAAGTACGGTTCCTTTTAATTGTACAAATTGTTTCTTGCTTTAGTCAAATTTTGAATTGGAGAAATACAGATTGCTGCATTACGTCTTGTTCCACCAGCAATGGTTGATGATGCTTATGACATCAACATAGCGGACCAACCAAGGACTGGAAGGGAGTCAGAACTTATCGACTACTTGGTGGACAACTGGATTGATGAGTAAAACTGCCTAATCGCCGTGTAAGTTCAAATGTTAGCTTTAACTTAAATATATGAATATATTGATATTTTAGTTCTTAAAACTAATAAATGCACATTTAATATTTTTCTTTTTTATGACAATTTTATTATTTGTTCATAAAACAAGGTTCACTGTTTGTTTTGAAAAAGGTAAATGCAAACTCATTTTTCCTTTATCTCATTCATTGCACAAACTTCTTACCTTTTTTTTTTCAATTTAATTTTAAATTACTGTGATTCTACATTTCTCTTTTGCATTTTTGCACATCTAATGTTGTTACGTATCTTCTGGAATTTGTTACCCATACTGACATCGTTCACTGTGTGCTAATCACAATAATGTGACAACTGCATATGAGTATATAGAGTATATATATGTGTAAATATAAACAGCTGCACATATTTTAGATATAATTGCACTGTTATAGTGCGTCAAAAAGTTCTGTCTCGAGCTAATAAACTCTATGAAGAGCTTTACATCGTACAAACACGAAATAGTAGACAAAGCTAAGAAAAAGGTTTACCCCATGAACTTTTATAACATTAGTATGGTGAGACATCATGGCAAACCTTGAATCATTTTTATGCTGTTTGGAAAGTAGTTCTCTGAAGAGGTAAAAAATAAAAAATATGCTCAAAGTATATTTATATAATGATGTTTAAGAGTTCATTTTTTCTTTTCATAAGTTAGTTTATGTTCTGTAAATGCAAATTGAATTATTTATATAAATTTTGCAGGGATATGTGGAATCATTTCCGCAATAATGGATACAGGGCAAACCGTATTGAGGAATCCTGGCATTCAGAAATAAATCAGCAAGCAGCTTCAACTCACTTAAGACATATTTACGCATACTTTGTGCTGGAAGCGTGACCTCAAGCAGAAGAAGGTATAGAATTTTTGGATGAGCGAATACAAAATTTAAAGTACGAGTTCGAATGGGAACAAAACCTTGAGAAGATATTTGGATTCAGTATCATATTGTATTCATTTAGAATAAAATATATTTTCACATTCCAAAAGGGGAAAACGAACGTTTATGTAAAGAAAGTAAATATTTCATATAAATAGCAAATACACTGCTGACATGTGTTTCATGATTATAAGAAATTCCCTATCAACACGTTTTGACTAAATAAACTTGACTTATGTTCATTCCGAAGAACCCCCCCCCCCCCCCCCCCACCTCTTCCTCTTACAATAGGAAATTTTCCTATCTTGTTTCGGAAGGTGTGAAAGTTACGAGTGTCTGTGGGACTAGGCATATAAATTCCTAGATCTGGAACCTTACCACTATGGCTCCGTTAATTACCTGTGACGTCACGGAATCCCAGAAAATATTCGGTTGACTCCATTCGACCGTACCACGACGGTCATGAGTGACAATTTTTTCTCTTTCGCCCGTGTCTCGCTAGCAAGAAGCGATTGACCAAACAAATGGCCACGATATTCTCGCTAGCCGCCAAAGCCAAACATTTCATATTGCACGTGCTAGCTATATGCATACCTGCTGTAATTTAGCAATGGCGTGGAAGCCATTGCCTTTTTCAGAATAAAAAATGTCAGAGTAAAGAGCCATCAATTTGCTATGATTGCGGAGGAGATGGAAGCAAATAGCCAGCTTAATAGTAACAAGCTAAGTAATTCCTATACGGCTCAAGATAGACAGAAGGACTGGGCCCGGCTAGCAGAAAGACTGAACAATCAAAACGATAAAATTATGGCAAAAAGTAAGTTATTTTTTTTACTTATGCCGTCTTTTATTTTAAAAAAAATCATTATTTTAGTAATTTCCTATATTTAACATTAAAAACTGAGTTGCAATGTATAATGATTTCATGTAAGTGGATACAGCACTTTCCATTAAAATACAATTATTTCTATAAATCCTGTATATGATACTTATATATTAAATCATGAAATATAGTCTATTATTATTTAAACATCAAAAAGTTAGATACAAAATAGATGCATCTTTATTTAGGAAAGTCTTTAACACAAAAAGCATTCCTTTTTTTCTTGATATAATTGTAAGAGTATGAACTCCAGTACATTCATTTTTGAAATTTGGAGTTAACTGTGATATTTTATCAGCACTGCATGAAGGTTACACGTTTACTACAGTTCATGTGAAAGAGATTTCTATTTTCTATGACACACTTTTCTTGTTACTATTTTTCGTTTCATAATGATGCTCTCTGAAACCCGCAAAAAATTTTATAATTGCGGATACCACTTTACCACTATCATCTTGGTCTTGGTACCAGCAAAGCAATGCTATTGGCAGATATGGTGATTAGATGTTATAAGTATGTATACTTGTGATTTAGCAATGGCTTCCACCTTATCCACAATCAAAAATATGAGAGTAAAAACACATCAATTTGCCATGATTGTGGAGGAAATGGAAGAAAATAGCAAGTTAAATAACAACAAGCTCACAAATTCTTACACGGCTCAAGATAGGCAGAGAGACTGGGCCCGGCTAGCCGAAAGATTGAATGCTGCTGGTGGAGCTATCGAAACAGTAAAATCATGACATGATTGTGGAGGAGATGGCGGCTAATAAACAGCTTAACAGCAATAAGTTAACAAATGCATACGCAAATCTAGATAGGCAGAGAGACTGGGCCCGGCTGGCCGAAAAATTGAATGCCGCCGGTGGAGCGATTAAAACTATAAAATCGTGGCAAAAGGCAAGTTATTTTTTTACTTATACTTTCTTTTATTTAAAAAAAAATATATATTATTTCGGTGATTTCCTATATTTAACATTAAAAACTGAGTTGCAATGTACAATGAAATTGTTTAAGTGGATACAGTACTTTATATTGAATATAAATGCCCCATGTCACAGTTGTCTTATTAATATTTTTCGTTTTATAATAATGCTCTCTGAAACACGAATAAAGTTTTAGAATTGAGGGTACCTCTTTTCCTCGTATCTTGGCCTTGGTACCAGCAAAGAAATGCTATAAGTTATCAAGTTAAGCTTTTTTTCTTCGAGTTATAATCCTTGATACACAGATGGAAACTTTTACCAGCATCATAATTATAAATAATTTAGAAGAAAAATTATCGCTTATTTAAAATATTAGCTGCTTAATTAGGGTTTCTTTAGATAAGATGGCTAAAGGTGAAGAAATTCATCCAAAATGGAAAAATTTCAACATCTTTCGATGGGGTGATGGAGTACGAAGAAGAGACTCGCAGGTTTTTTATTGATTTAGGGAATGCCCTTAGACCCGAGCACTGTCCCTCACGAGATAAATGTGGTAGGACTATGTCAACAGTTAAGGATAAAAGTCGAAAGTATGGCTTCCAATATGGGTGCACTGATAAATCGCGGAGCGTGTCAATTTGACCCAAAACGATGTTTAATTTATCACCACGGAAAAAGTATTGGTTTAAAAAAAAATTCCTCTTATGACTTTTAATAATTTAAGGTGAACAACAATTTACAGAATTTTAAACTTCGTAACATAAATAGCTTTCCGATAATTAACACTTATACGTAGAACTGCGGCGCGGGTCAATTTGACCCAATGGGGAAGCGTTAACGCTCAAATGACGAAAAACGGATGCATTTTCGCAGACAGCAACTGTGAAGCACTGCTTTTTCTCCACCCCGCAAATTTCTGAAATGGATTGTACCAGAAGGGGATATAGAAAAGAATTTCGGTCAAGGACATTACAATATGGTCGAAGCACAAACTAAGTTCGAATGCAGTGAAAAGTTACAGCAAATTTTTGGCAAATGTTTTGAAGTTGAGTTATCTTTTTATACATGTTATTAACAAACCTGTCTCGACGCCGTAATCTTACTGTTCAAGAAGCTTTAGAATATTTTAATCAATTATCTGAAAATGATTCAGAAGGTGATTATAATGGTGAAAGTGTTTCTATTCGGATGAAAAAAATGAATAGGAATAGCTGGTCCTTCTTATTGCAATAATTATAATAATTCAATCTAATAAAAAAGAAAAATAAAACATTCCAAAAAAATATACGCCAAAGCAAAAAAAAATTAATCGGAAATCCACAATAACATTCGAAGCTGGAACAGTTTGGAATGTTGCTGAAGTAGGAACAATCGACAGAGGAAGAAAACTAAAGTAATATTTTGAAAGAAGTTAGTGGCCCAACACCACATGTTAAACGCAATATGGTTGTAGGAAGGATACAAACTAAAAAAAGATTTATGATATGAGTGTTACAATATTAAATGGTTAATGCAGTTTTTACAAGATTTCATTTCTCTCTGCCCTTTTTTTATTTCATTCATTTTTCAGGGTTATAAAGTGATATCCGTCACCAGGGCCCGATTTGCAAGTTTTCATGCCCTGTGCACTTCAATTTTTCCAGCCTCCTTCATATGGTTCACTTCTTTTACATATATGCAATTATGTATCTGTAGGCGAGTGGGTGTGAGTTTTGGTTAATATTAACAATAACCCGTCATTATGAAAAAATGCCAGCGGCTATTAATTAAACCGGTAACTTTGCTACTTTGTTTTTAAGTAAGTTAAATGATATTAATGAGAATTTTCCTGCCCCTTAGAAGAGGCAGGAAAATTCTCATTATAGCCTGCCCAGTGCCTGCCCGTCACTGTTGCGAACAGTGAAGAGCCACTGTCCCCCGCCTTCCTATTTGCTGCTGTCCCCCATGCTCCTGAAAGAAGCCAAGATACTGAAAGAATCTTGGATCAGCCTGAAAGAATCTTTAAAGATATAAGCGCCACACGTTCAACCTCGCAAGAAATTGTATCACAGGCTGGTGACGTGAGACTTCGTTCTTTAACTCAAATGAGGAAACGTGTGAAGCCTATGCCAAAAGGCTCGTTGATGGTAGGGGAGGTGGCATTGCAGAAAGCTTAAAGGAGGTGGCCGATGCCTTGAAGGCCAAAAATCAACTAAAAAAGAGGCATTAGCTTTCAAAATAAGAAAAGTCGAAGCATTAAAAGGACTTTTTGAAGTATTAAAAAAAAAATTTAGCATGTAAATAATTTGTATACAATTTGTAAATAAATTTTTTAAATGTAACGCAATAACATTTTCTATTCAATTGCCTCAAAAGCTTTCGAAATATGCTTGCACAACATGCATGAAAGATTGTTGCATATCGTTCTAGCCAGAAACGACTGAACTAATTGAAAAATTTCACTCATCTTTGGTTGATGTTGTCGGCAAGAAAGCAATCATTGTCCATTGATTGTTTTGAACTAAAAATTCAAAAACCTACGAATATCGTGGCAACTCCTCAGTGTTATTCACAATATAATCTTGTGAACTGTGAAGTATCTAATTAGGATCTCACCCAAAAGAGTTAGAATTTTCATCTCTTCAGGTTGGGGTGGGCGATCCAGGGAGAAACACAATGTGCAAAACTGAGGTATATTTTGGAAGAGCTCTTGCCAGGGGATCTTGCACTTGCGGATTGAGGATTCAGTATTAAAGTAGAAGTATAACTCTATCGCGTCGAAATTAAAATCCCTTCTTTTACAAAGAAGAATCGGTTAACTGCAAATGATGTTGAAACTACACGGAACATGTATAGAGACTGAATATGAGTTACGGCAAAAAAATTGAATCCTATGGGACTTAATACCTCTCTCTCCAATTCAAAAAAACTTCTTTGAATGTTTCACCATCGGTAGACCAAATAGTTATGGTGTGTGCTGCACGTGTTACTTTATACAATGCGATTGATTTTGACATAAAAAAAGTCAAAGTGCCATATCCACAATCATTATACTGATAGTGTGGCTGTACTAAAAGATAGAGACATGAGCCAAAACACAAAAGATTTTTTGCTATGCTTATTTCAAACGGGACATACTGCTTCCTCTGCAAGGAAACCATAAGCCCGAAAAAATTATTTTTCGGGCTTATGGACGTAGCAATATTCAACTCCAATATTCTTTTCGACAAAAAGCACGGCACTAAAACGCCGCTTCTGCAATTTAAAATGAAACTAATCGAACAAATTTTGGAGAACTACGAAAATTACCGAGAAGAAAAAGAGTTTACAGTCAGACATGTACCCGCAGCTAGTCGATTGTCTGGTAGACATTTTCCTACCCTTAATATGAACAAAAAGGGTGAAAAAAGCCGAAGAAAGTGCATTGTTTGTTCACAAACCGTGCTTAAACAAAAAAAAAACTCGACAAACATTTTATGCTTGCAAATCGTGCAATGTAGGACTTCGCGTCTCCATCCTTCGAGATTTTCCACACTCTGTCTTCATTTTAAATTCGTTATTTCTTTTTGTAAATAGCCTTTGTAGTATTTTTTTAATGTGTTTTGTCAATTAAAACTTAGGGAAAATTTGAATAGCGCTTTTGGAAATTATTTTTCAAGGTAAGTGATATTTTTTTATATATTTTCATGCAAATTAGAGGAAAAACGTTATTAGATTCTAGTTTTAATGTATATGAAAGCTTATGTAATAATTTAAAATGATACCAAAAATTACGACGTTAGGACTTAAAATTAATTATTTATGAATATTTTTCGAAAGTTAGGCTTAGCGACGCAAAACCCCCGTCCTGTAGTGTAATTCCTTTACTTCCGCTTCGTCCACAGGGAGCGTTTTAAACACAGGCGCCCCGTCGCGAAAAGGTTAATGTAGATTTTTAACGTCTAAACACATTTCTAAAACATCTGCTATAAAATGATTATATTTCACTACTCATTAAATAAAATGATTGATTGACCTGTAGTCCGTTTCCAATCTATAAGCTGTTGTGATAACATTAAACATCAGGTACATTTCTCAGATATAAAGAAATAAATAGTACGTGTATTCTTATGTACAGATTTTAAAATATTCAATTTTGCATTTCGGTGATGTTCGCGGAAATGCACATTAAGACTTGTATGTGCCTTTTATGCCACAAAAAGTGTGCTATTGCTGGATCAAAAACCTGTTCAGTCTCGTATCGACACAATATTCTAACCATGCACATTTATAAAAGATGCTTAATTTTCTTCAATTCTGAGGATTGCCTAATGGCACATAAGGAGCTGTGCGGCTCCTCACACTACTGATAATTGATGAATAGAAGGAAGGCATCCCTATTGTCTTTTGTCTTGGTAACAGAGAAGACTATTTTAAAAGTATTTCTATCAATTGTCAAGAGAACTATAAAAAAACAATGTTTTCATGTCCGACTATGCTCTGGCATTTTATAATGCATGGCAGAATGTGTTCTGAGCAGTGAAGCACAAGCTACTTTGCTCATCGCACATCCATCGAGCAATAAGACTAAAGCTTTATGCCATAAGCAAAGGTAAAGATTTGCTGCTAAAAGTGTGCAAATCGATTTCTTTGCTTTGGAGGAAACAAATGAAACGGAATTTCAAATATTATTTACAAATAATACGAAAAGGAACTTTTTAATAAGAACAACGTTAAAAATGTAGGGAATATTTCCTAAAAACGTTTAGCACAGATTCCACGAGATCGCTGCCTGCTATCGAAAACAATTAGGAATAAATACAAATATAACATTTGACTCATTTGATAAAAACTTA
This sequence comes from Octonoba sinensis, assembly GCA_038502835.1. Lineage (NCBI taxonomy): Eukaryota > Metazoa > Arthropoda > Arachnida > Araneae > Uloboridae > Octonoba > Octonoba sinensis. The sequence goes on along the minus strand of CM076605.1, from coordinate 79,982,607 downwards.
ATATATTCCTTTCTTAAAGCAAAAACAAACAGTAGTATGGATTTATGAGTTTCAAGAATTACATATTAGACAAAATAAAAAGCATGGGAGAGGGTAAAAAACTAGAATGCGCAAAATTGACCTTCAAAATAAAATTGACCTTGGACAGACATAAAAAAAAGTCAAAAATTTGACTTTTGTAATGTCATAAAACATGAAGATTTTTACGCAGTATGCAGCTCCTCTTCTGAGAGGAGATATAGGGCAACTGTAGAGAACAAAAATTGTTCGTGTAAAGTCAAATATAGGGAATGTGAGCGGTGCACGTTTAAAGATTTTGTTATAAGAAATGTTTTGTGCAAGCATTCGCATCTTGTGCTGCAAAAAATGATCAAAATTGGGAACAAAATCATTGCAATAGTGTTTCATAAGTCACTAACAGAACTGCCAGGTTCTTCGAAAAATGGAAAGAAATTAGATGCAGAAATCAGAGAGATCCATGATCTTAATGTGGCGGAAAAAATAATTTAAATGAATGAAAATCATTACTGAAAAATATGTTTGAAAATTTAGACAAATTGCACCCAGAAAATGAAAGGGCTTTAATAAACAAAACATGCAGCATGCTAAGAAATACCAATGATCTTTTGAACACTGGGAAGTAACGTCAATGCCCGAAAATTTCCGTCTAATAAATGCTTAAGCTTTAAAGTTAAAAGTCAAAGATCATTGCACAGTGTGAAGAAAAGCCCCAAAAAGAACACTGTAAATCAACACCAACCGAAGAACAACTGAAAAGTAAAATTTTACAAGATGAATCCGATTGTATAGAAGATACCACTGATCACACATATTCTTCTAGAGGCACTACATTTATTCCAACGTCAAAACAAATTAAAATAATAACACAGAAACAAAAAATTTTAAAATACTTAATTCACTGTGACATAAATATGGTATTTGTTCATGATAATTATGTAAGCACGGAGTTTATAAGTGAAAGTGATTGCATCCTTGACAAAATAGCCTCAAAGCATTTACTATCACCTGAAGCTGAACTGTCGTTAAAACAATATAATTGAGGTAGAGAAAGAAAATTAGAGTTGCCAGTTTGTGCCCCCAAGTCACAGCAACGAAAAACGTGGTTCAGTGTGATAATTGCCAAAAATGGGTACACTATGAATGCAGAGATAGAACCTGATATCCTTTTTGACACGAAGGGTTCAAGTCCAAGAAGGGGGAGGATTAACGTACGGGGAGCTTCTATTGAGTTAATGCCACTCGTAGAAACCCAATCCAAGCCTTCGCCCCCTTGACTAACATGGGGTGGTCAATACGGAGAGATTAGCGGGTTGGCGACTCAATGTTTAGTAAGTTCATCCGGAAACAGACAAAGATTTAATAGTGAATGAAATTATTATGGCACTTGAAGACATAACCAAAACAAAATCTAAAATAAACATTGCACACACTCTGACCACCAAAACAAACACAAGGGATGTAATAATAAGTTGCGACAGTGAGGGCGCTCGCAAAATTCTGGAAAAAGAACGAGTCCAAATATTAGGTACATTTTACAAAGTTCAACAGCACATATCAATAATGCAATGTTGGTGTCAAAAATTAGGCCACACGAACAAAAAATACACCACCAGTGCCAGTATGTGGCAATTTGGGGCCGTGGTAGCCTAGTGGTTAGCACGTCGGACTTCCACCTGGAAGGTCGCGCGTTCGATACCCACTGAAGACCACCATGTATACTTGGGGATATGTGCATGTAAAATCCGTAGACCCCACTACCTCTCCCCGTGCGTAAGCAATCCTAAGGTCTCGGCTAATAGGTAGGGGTCTGGTGGAGAAAAGTATGTGGCAATTGTAGTCAGCCCCACAGGGGGCCCAGGTGCTATGCAAGACCCTCCTGCGTCAACTGTCGCATCAGAAACAGGCTGGAAAATCTGCGCACCCTCACAGGACAACCCCTGACTCTCCCCTATGCTCAGCATATTGCAGCATGGTGGAGAAACTTAGGATCAGGGAAACATCTGGCGCACAGATTTAAACTAAAAGGGGCACAGCTTTTTCATCCACACATTAACTCACAGGCTTCTCACTAAAGATAAATGAAGCTAACCAGCGAAAAGCAAAGGTAACTACTATTAACATAAAAAGAGTAATTAAGGAAAATGACTTTAATATTGCATTAATCGCAGAACCTTTCCACAACTTAAATGTATTACTAAAATATGGACGAAGATCAGTTCGCTTCTAATGGCAAAGCGGTGGCTCTCTTCCCATCTAACGACTTGAGCTATTTCATTGCGATATACTGCGTTTCTATGTACATGATTTTAATAAGAAAGGAAAAATCTTACTGCAAGCTGAGCATCGCAGGACAACTACACAGCTCGATTAATTTTGTAAAATGATGAATACTTCAACGATTCCGTCTCGCATGAACACGAACCCGATGAAAAACGGTCAACAAGGATGGAATTTTACAGCAACATGAAGGATCGCTGTACACACGGACCCACGATAACGGTGACAAAAATATATAGGTAAGTGAAATTACAAATTTAAAGTTATTATTATTTTTAACGTTCTTCTAATCTACAATATTATTTTGCTTTACATCGTGTATTAAACATTGGCTCGATATAAAGAGGAAAATTGAATGGATTATTCATGTGTAAAAATTTTAAAATACTTTGGTGTTCAATAGCGTAATATAGCAAATTTAAAAGCCAGTAGTTTTTTTTTTTTTTTCTTTGAATAAGTATTTTTACATAGAAAAAGAGGTCAAAATATGTAGATATCAAGAAATTATCCGTATTAGTAAAAGTAATAGGCAAATACATTCCGTTTACATACAGTAAAAATTTATAGCATATTTTGTTAATGGACGATTATATGGCCATTCATTTGAAAACTCACATTCGATCAAAAAGTTTTCTCCAGAGCCAGTTTTCAATCAAACAGTGCTTCCTCCAGTCAGCCGATTATCAGAGCAGTTCTTACTCGTCACATGACCCACTCACGTGTACCAGCAGAAATATTTTTCCATTAGCGCCACGGTTTGTTGACTTTAGAGCAGTGTGGTATCATCTAAGTTTTTAATTTTAATTTGAGAATGGAAGAAGTATTAGATGGTGTTCTAGTGAGTATTGCAAATTGTGGAACTAGACAAAGACAGAACTGGCGGAAAAAAGGCAGAGGCAAAAAAAAAAGAGAGATATTCAGAACGTTGGAAACATTCAAACCATGTTTCCTCCTCTGCGTTCGGTTAAAACGTGATTTCTCCAAATTTCAAATGCATATCAATAATTTTAAGTTCTTTAGGTAAATTCTGTTTACACATTTCCCTAGGAACCAGTGATATAACCAAGCAAACTTTAATTAGAGTCAAAAATAACTTAAAAAATAACTTATCAGTTTTTGGTGTTTCCTGAAGATTTGTATCCGAAGGAGAAAGCATGGTTTGACTGTTTGCTCCTCAAATGCTGAATTTCAGGAAACGGAAGAAAAAGATTTGAATCACGAAATGGATTTTATTCACGTAAAGTACTAAAAAAAAAGGAGAAATGTAATTCATCAAAGGGCTTCAAATCCTTAGGATCGGGCAATAAGAAATTAAATGTAAAGTAACGTTTGTATCACATACATTGCATTAGATTAATAGAAAACAGTGCTTAGTTTTATGCCTTATTGATAAAACAAATTACACCTCAGTTTATAGAGTAATTATTGAAATTGGGAACAGTTTATACATATAAATTTGTTTTTATTGACAAGAAAATAGTCTAATTTTTCATGATACAATTGCTTTCATAAATTCTGCTTATATTATGCCATTACAAAAGCAAGATAATTAACTTCAGACTGTTTCAGTATTTCTAACCCGGTTTTCTCTTTTATTATTATATTATTTCAATTTCATGCAAGCAAGTAACATATAATGAAGCAAAAATGTCCCTTTCAAATCTGCTCTGAAAACTTCTGGGTGTAATGTTAACCAGTCATTGAAATGAGAAAAAAAAAACTATATATAAGATTGGCCAGCTCTTTTCTCAAGCTTTCACATCAAAAAATATTAAAATATTCATAAAATTAAGGTTTCTCTGAACCAGGAATTTGGCCATTATCTCGGCTTGCTTTTACGAATGCCGATTTCATCGGCACTTTAACAACAAACTCAATGCCAGATAATCCTGAAGAGTGTTATAGCAACAATGCCCATTCTATCTGCGATGATATACAAAATATTAGTGAACTTTTCTCCTCCATCCCCCTTCCGTGTTACCACGAGGCCTTAAGGTTGAATATTAGTGCAACTAATCCTTTTATGGCAATTAACGAATGTCTCACTACAGAATGTGTGCGGACACTTCCTAGAGTGGAATTTCAAAATTAAAAAATGCAGAAGCGCAAAAAATATAAATTGCATGGTTTGACAGACACCCCCAAATAAGATGTAATTGCCAAAGTCATGGAGGATGAAACACTAATGGGCTTTGGAAAAAACTACTTCTCATGGTACCGGTGCAGTAGTTGATTTTACACCAGAAGATTTTACATCCACAACGTGTCACTGTTGGGTGTGGATTTTGGGCTGGAGGCGTCATCGTACCATTCTTTTTCGAAAATGCGGTTGGTCAGGCAATAACAGTTAATGGTGTGCGCTATCGGGACATGCTAACCATGTTTTGCCTGAATTAGAAGATATGGATGTGGACGACATGCACCCCGAGAAACAATCCAATTACTGCGAGAGTCATTTCCGGGTCGTGTAATTTCGCGTTTCGGTGATAAGAATTGGCCGCCCAGATGATGGGAAATTTAGCCCGATGTTTGCAGAATGGTCACGGAAAATTTCATCAAAACATTGCGCATGTACCATTGCCGGACATTCTCTTCCATACATAACCCTAATCTGTGCACATCATGAATCAAGAAAGAAATTACAATTCTGAAGTAAATTATCTGTCTTTTCTATCAATGGGACACCTTTTATAGTTAGAAAAGTTGGCCTTGTAACAAACCCCCTTTTCCCACATTTTGCAGCTTCTGATGGCTGCAGTCTAAAAACGACATTTCTTTTAGACATAAAATGTGTATTCAATATTAAAAACGAAAGCTCGGCTGATTTTGCCGAATATAATGATCTCTGTTTGGCCTCTAATGATGGCAAATGGTCCTTAAAAAAACCCACCGATATTTTCTGCAGATTCAGGGGCAGCTAGCTCTTACCAATTTAAATGCGAGCAGGTTAATGCCTCCGCAGCCTGCTTGTTTATTTACTACAAGTTCAGTGTCAGATATTTATGGATCTATGAAGGAGAAGTTAAGATTCAATATGTTGAAGAAAAGTGGGAATTTGAGCAAAGCACAACGCAACAACATTTGCGTCCTTTATGGAAGAAAGAACGTTTACTTCAGGCCGTATCTAAAAACTCCGAACCCCCGGTGGAAACCGTGACGTCATGTTTTTTTCCTGGTCGATGAGTTAACACGGGGAGTTTTCAGATAGAATCGCGGTCCTACGGTCATTCCTTCGCACGTGTGAAAAAAAATGAAAAAAAGCGCTTTTTTTTTTTAAGAAAGTTTATTCTGAGCTCCGGAGTCTGAATCTTCGGATTCCGATTCGACATCATCTTTATCCGAGAAAGAAATTATTTCCCCACACATCAAGTCAAAAATTCTTAGAATTGAATTTTATTATGAAAGTGTTGTGCTCCAAATGAGCGATTCAGTTTTCAAGAGTCCTTTTAGGGTCAGAAGTGAAACTATGGCATTAATTGAAAATTTGGTAAGAATATTTTCATTTATACAAAATTCTTACTCTCTCTTTTAGTCGTGCTTTGCCACTCATAGCTCTGCTTTCATCCCCTTGTGTCAAATGTGCTGTTGAACACTCAATTTTAGCAGCAGTCGTCCGATTTCTTTGTTCTTTTTCTTCCAGATATTCCAGACTTTGTCGCCGCCTCCGCCGCAGTATCCGCCGCCTCCTCCTCCACCACGATATTCGCCGTCTCCACCACCATCTTCGCAGCAAAACTTACTGCAAGCGGTCCTACTCCCGGGAGTCTTATGCCACCTCCCGTCCCCATCTGCCGGAAGACGGAGGACCTAGCCGCCCAGCCAGTCCTGTAGCCGGACCGAGCCACCGGAGGACGCCATCTCCTCCTGCTTCCAGCCACCAGGGGACTCCCCCCTCCCCCCGCGTGGAAGAGGAAGGTCTTCCTCTTTATTTCAAAACATCCCGACTCCTCCGCCAGCCACCATTTCTCCACAACAGCAATCCTTTTACAACCGCTTGGATAGCCTGGTCAACGCCGGCAAGGGCATCTTTCGGAAACTCGGCAAAAAACTCGACCGAGTACAGGCGGAGAAACAACGCATCCAGTGGGAACGCGGAGCAACTACTCGCGAGGCGGGAACGCAGGAAAATCCATCAGGCCACCAAGGATGGGCAACCTTATCGCAACCTGCAAGCCGCCATAACCCGCTCGGGGAGGGGAGGTCGTCTTCGGCTCCTACTGCCAGCACCGAGGCGGGATATGCCACCGACCCCACAGCGTCGGAGAGCGACGACTCCAGCAGCGACCTTCCAGCTGCCGGCCAGCCCATCATGGTCCTGATTCCCTGGACCACACTCTCGAGCGGATCTGCAGGTAAGACGTGTTACTGCTCAGGTACTTTAAAATCACGCCTGAGGAGCTCAAATGGGGTTGATTTTTGAAACTGGTAATAACCTACCATCTCCGATAAAAATTTGTTTTGGGTTGCCTTGATATACTTTTTAATGTAAGTCTTTAATCGCAGTATTAATTGAAGGGTCCATTGGAAAAACTACCTAAGTCACATATTGCTTTTTGAATCCTGCTTTGTGTCTTATTATTATATTATAAATGAATATAAATTATGTATTAAAAATTTAAATTTGGGTGTAACGGAAAAGTAGGCTCGTATAGTTAAATTAACATTTACGTTGTAAAGCAAATTTTAGAAAGTAGCATGATTTTTTTCCTGGTCGATGAGTTAACACGGGAAGTTTTCAGTCAGAATCGTGGTCCTGCGGTCAATCTTTCGCAGGTGGAGAAAAAGGGAAACAGCTTTTTTTAGAAAGTTTCCTGTCACTCCCTTTGCCCGTGACGTGTGCGGGAATCGTACTGCCCTGCCTCAGTGAGGCCGACATGATCAGCTTCATCCGTGCCATCTGGCTCGAGTCGTGAAAGCGGCTCTCTCACATTTCAGATAATTCCATCTTGGATGCTTCAGATTTTCCTGTTGTGTACAACAATGACGCAGTACAGTGCTTATCGACGACTTCTTCAAAAAAATGTCTGCATAATAGCAATTAATTGTAAAGAGTGTAGAAAGGATTATTCCACGCTCTCAATAGAAAATCATCTAAAGACGGTTCAGCAGTTTGTGAACACTTGCGCTTGGTGCCAGGAGTTTACTTGGTGTACAGGAAAAAAATGTTACGTGGAAGGCATTTGTTAAAATGCAGCACGGCTTTTTTAAGCCGTGTCTGAAAAAAAAAAAAAGTGAAATTAAGCTTGCATCATGTTACAGAGACCAGAAGTTCACCAATTCCAGCCACAGAAATAGACGCCGCCGATTCCCTCAGAGACCAGCGGCCCTTTCACATTTCAGATAATTCCATCTTGGATGCTTCAGTAAACGGCTATCCTTTTTTAAAAATGTTCAAGCGCTCTTTGTACTGTTCGTCTGTGTGCCTCGAGACTTTTCCTCTGACCGTTCGATGTCCTCTTTGCGATAAAGCGTTGGCGTACCGTGCAGACCACCCGAGATCAACCAGTTCCCTAGTGGGCCCTGTACAACAATGTTCAGCGCAAACGCACATGGAGACAGGAAGGTGTGCATGGTGACGCAATGGCAAAGGCCAGCTCACACACGATGAAGGTGTTTGGTGGGATTGCAAGGACAATTTATTTTGAGTTTCGCCCGCTGGCCAAAGGATCGATTCAGGCACGTACTGTCGCCAAATAACCAATCTGAATCGAGAAATCAACCAGACACGTCCGATTTTGTCAAATCGCAAGGACTTAGTCTTTCATCATGACAACGCCAGACCACACGTTTCGAGACAGACGCTGCGCACACTGATCAGCCCGAAATGGGATGTCCAAACTCATCCACCGTATTCTCCTGATACCGCACCACCTGATTATCACTTGTTCCGGTCATTGCAAAATCATTTAAATGGAAAAAAAACTCGACTCTTTGGATGCCTTAAAAAATGTTGTGTCTTCTTTCTTCGAATCTAAACCGCGCAGTTTCTATGACCGGGGCATGTATGCTGCCAGAACGTTGGAAAAACATTATAGACAACGGTGGAGAATTGAATGAATAAAGAACTTTGATTGCCTAACCACTAAGTGACAAACTCGGAATGAACTTTTGCACTCTTCCTACAATTTTATACTGGACAATAGAAAATTTCTCCTACGAGAAGGAGAAATCGAAAGCCAGCGCTTCAACTACCAAGGTGTACAGTTTCAACTGATGATAGCTCTGATCGAGGAAGATGAGAAAGTCATTCTTCAGCTGCTTCAACATAATGACGAGGATACGCCACGGTTGTGGCGCACCGACTGACCTAGGTTTCGAATCCCACGAAGAAAATTCATATTTCTCTAGTGTTTTTTCACCCTAAAAATGTAGCCGTCGTTTGCCTTACTATAATCGGGGAGTAATTTCAAGAATATTGTATTCTCATTGGTGCACTCACCCAATACAATTCGATAAGGGTCTCGGTTCAGTGTGAGCAAATTAAAAGTAGAATTTTTTTTTTTTTTTGACTTACGAAATTATTAATGGAATAAAAACATCAGAAATAGAAAGGTTTTTTTTTTTTGCTTTTCATACATTGTGCAATTGGCGTCAATATATTAATGAAGAAATCTTAAAATTGATGAATCAAAATTCGGGAAACTTAAATATAATAGGTGTCATGCGGTTGAGGGGCAGTGGGGTATTGAAAGGAATGGGATAATGTTTTTGGTGGCAGTTGCCGATAGAACTGGGGGCAGTGAATTTAAAAGGGGAGCACCATACATTCCGATGGTTGGGCAGCTTGTAGTAGCTATCTGTATTGAAAATAGGTCATACAGAAACTAAAACTTAAAGCTCAGAAAAATGCCTATCTTAACCTCAATAAAACCTATTTCGTGGAGCATTTGCACAGAATATGTTGCACAAATTGAATGTCTAATGTCAGACACAGTAAAACATTACAGAAATAATGCTGTCGTCATCATGCCTAGGGTAAAATTGCAAATGCTCCTGCTACATCCCTAATCATTTCAAATTTTATTAACTAATTGGAGAGAAATTTCCCACATCACATAATGTTGTCTAACCTTGTATCCGTCCCTGCAAAGAACAAACGTTTATGACTGGCAGATTTCTAACATCAGAAGAGCTATTCAGTTGACAAATGTCATCTTGATTAATTATGCTGATTGCAATCTAAGATTTTAAAAAAAATAAATACAAAAGCTAGTATTGCAATTTTTCTATTTTAAGTCACATTTTCAGGCTATTGGTTCAGAACAGTTAAATGCTCATTTTAAATTTATAACAAAAAATACACTTGGAAGCTTGAAGCTCTTGTTAAATGCAGTTTAAATTTTCTATTTTTCTTCTATAAATATTAAATTTTTGTATAGCTATTATTCTTTTATTTTAAATTTTAAGTACGATTTTTATATGCATTTTCTAAACTTTAATTATCGAGGGAAAACGTTAAAATGTTAAAAAGATTGAACAGCAGATGAAGCTCTATTGCTCGTCAGCGAGTTTCCATCAGATGATCCAGATTGATTGGAATTTAGCCAAAGATGTTCCTGAAATTAAAAAAGCACACATCATGAAAAGTTGTGATGACCACACTTACTTGTTTACCAGCCAGCAAGATTTGGATACTCCAATACAAGAATTAAGTTACTGTGAAAAGACAACACAGTGTTTAAAAAATATTCAACCTCCTGCAGAAAATCATACTTCTTCAAATATTTCTCTTGGCATTTTTGTGCTTGTAAAAGTATTTGGAAAAAAGTTGTGGAAGCCCTATGTTGCCCAGATATCTGCTTTAGATGAAAATGATATAAGTGTAGTTTTTTTAAAGAAAGTGTCTGAACTCAATTTTATTTATCAGGAAAATGACACAGGAACAATTCAAAAGGATGATATTATTAAAGTATTGCCAAAACCTATAATAAATGGTCGCAATATTGTTATGTTTTCAAGTGCGGTAATATAAAATTGTACGATGTCACATACGTGACTACTTGTCACATGACATGACCTGCAAAATAATATTTTCTTAAAAATTGAAAAATAAAAATATATTTAAAATAGTTATTAATTTGGATTTGTCAATCCTTTTTATAATGTCAAAACAATTTTCAACATATTTCATGCATATAATTCACTGAATTTTTATAAAAAAGTTGGTGTTGCAAACTATACTTCTGTTTTTGTCACATACATGACTAACTAAAAAGTAAAAATACTATTAAATTTTGAATATAAGAATATTTTTCACTACTATTTGTCAAATTGCCTTCTAAACTGTTTAAAAAACTTGATTTCTGTCCTTTTGCTGTATTCATATACATATTTATCACGCATTTACACATATATTATTGTGCAAATGTCACATACATTACTGTGGAATGGGCCCAGTATATATAGGGTACTTTAAGGGAGGGAAGAAAGATCCTAATGCTTAACATGATACAAATTCGTGTTGAATGTTAATATTAATGAAAAGTTACTGCATCATCTTTTTCTTAAGTTTAGAATGTAGTCTGAATATTGCGAAAGCTTTGATAATGGAACTAAACTAAGATTTATTTAAAAAATTAAGATCATCGACAATAAGAACCCATATGTATTAAGTAAAAATGAACTTTCAACTAATGTGTCAGATTTACTGGAGTTGACTTGCATAGACATTGTCAATTACTTAGTTTATTGTGTCAGTGCATATAGCGTATAAAAACCTTCTAGCATATAATCAATTTTCTTGTATATGGGTTTTCAACAAAAAAATTGCAAACATGTATGTGGCAACTCGAAAGGTGGGTAAATTAATTCAGCATATAAGGTCAAGCCTAATTTTTTGTACATTGAATTTTACAATCCTGTAGTGATTTCGGAAAGAGAAATTGATGACCTGTTAAATTTCATTCTTGTAGAGACCAACAGTTTTGCTCAAAACGCTCAAAGTCGACTACTGAGTTTTTGCAATGATAATACTGATCGGAATTATCAAGAAACCAAATTTGCAGTTCACCACTCTGTGCCTCAGTTTAAATTTTCTATTTTTCTTCTATAAATATTAAATTTTTATATAGCTATTATTCTTTTATTTTAAATTTTAAGTACGATTTTTATATGCATTTTCTAAACTTTAATTATCGAGGGAAAACGTTAAAAAGATTGAACAGCAGATGAAGCTCTATTGCTCGTCAGCAAGTTTCCATCAGATGATGAATCAATGGCTTCAAATAGTTCTTTGGATGAGGAGCACTGCCTCAGTGTGATTTTGGGACAAGGAAAGTGTCGAGAAAAAAAGTGTGAACTGTAGTTCCTACATTCAGAGCCTTCAGATGTAATTTATGTTGAAGTAGGATTTTTAAGACTAGATTTACATCAGTAAAATGAGTATTAATGACAACAATTACGCACAATTATGTTTGATGTATTTGTGCTCTGATTGCTTTTTAGCCCACGTATATTAAAATCAAGCAAGTTGTCGGCGGTAAAATTGACGATTTTCCCTGTATTCAGGATGTGGACCAGAAAAAGAGAGAAGCCGAAAAAGCACAGTAAGCACTTTTGATATTAATAATGAATTGAAATGTTTCGATTTTGGAATGAAAAAAATACAAAAAAAAAAAAGAGCATAATATGCTGTGATTCATTCAAAAAGCAAGGATATTGGACAAATAAAAATCGAAGAAATGTCACAACATTAGCACATGGCCATGTAGAAAGAATGAAAATCTTGCAGCTTACAATTAACTAAGCAAAAACATTGTTTAAATTTCGGAAAGGAGTGTCTATTGAACCCATCAAACAAACCACAGAATGGGTTTCTGTCTCTTCGACTGGTGTATTGCAGAGAAGAGCACACAAAAAGCAATGTACAGATGAGAGGTATGTCCATTTCTTATTAACTAATTAATTTGGCAATTTATTTTTATGTTCTACCCAAAATCCTCTCAACATTACTAGTCTTGAGAATTCAGTGGATCATTTGATTTAGAAAACTTTATTGCAATAGACAATTCGACCTTCCACCTGCCACTTGGACGTTGGGCAGAGTTGAAAAGTTCATCCCGGCGAAGACCAAAGAGTACAAGTCGTCACCATCAGAACTTTAAAAGGAACATTTTAAAATAAATTAAACTAAATTAATTTACAACTTTATTATGCATTATTTCTGTTGCACAAGTGCGCTCATTCATTTCTGTAAATATCGCTCGCCAGCAGGTGCGATTTTCGTTCAATCTATGCTTCGACCTTTCAACGCACGGACGTGCGCAAAATAAAGCCAGTATTTTGTACACTGCTCAATCTTCGATTCAAGAACTTGGATCACATCACGCCACTCCTGACAACAGTCGATCCCTCAAGCTGGGAAAACAATTGCGAAGATTTTTTATTAGTAAGCTCTCTGTGGAGCTCTTGTGCATTATGATCAGCAAAAAAGCTACGAACATGACTATGTGAGAAGTTTTTATTTAGATTGTACAAGAGTTTGCTGAATTTATTTTTTATATCAATTTTGAGAGCTTATTTTGTTTTAAATATGTTTTTGTGTGTTATATGTTCCCATAGGCTCACAAACAGAAGTGCCATTCTGAGAAATTGATTGCACTGTTTAAATGTGGGCGGAAAATTTTTGATGCTTCAATTCTTTGTTTTGCTGCAACATTTTTTAGCCTAATATTTATCACTAAATGATTGAAAATTGAATTGGTGTATCCAGATTGGTCAGTGTTTCATTACATTTTCAACTTCATGCATTAAATTAAACAAAACTGTTTTAGAATACCAGTTTAAAGCCATCAAAAACTCTCAAGATGGCTGAAAACATGGGTGAAAATAAAATGATTTCAAAGGACGGAAGTTAATATAAATTTCTGTAACTCCAAAAACATTTATTTTTCAGAAATTTTCTTATAAGATTATTATTAGATTAATATTAGCAATAACAATATTTAATAGCTGGGAGCTCGAATGAAACATTTTAAAATTCTTTAAGTATTTTAACAAAATTTATTACAACAAGCAACATTACATATTAAGCTGTATCGTGAAAACGGTAATAACACATTCAAATCTATATTAAAATACTTAGTTCCGCCTATTCTGTCCTTCTCCATCAAAAGATTTACAAAAAAGAAAGACTGAAATCTGTCTATAGACGGAATACTTTCAGCCATGGCTAAAAAGGATTTAGTGTTCATCAGAATTACAAATTCTGAATGTATGCCATGGTTTTAAATAAATTTAATATGTTTTGTCAAAAATGAGTAATAAATATTCTACTAGTTAATTAATATTCTTATATCTTTTTTGTGTTGTACTGTGGTCCATCAAATTTGGACATGTTTGCAGAGCATTTGGAACTGTTCGAGAACACAGTTGTAAAACACTAAATATAATTCTACTCCTGGGAATTTCACGACGTTAATTCATCAATTTCTAGAAATAAGTTTCAGTACATTAATTAATAACAAAAAAAAAAACTGAAAAATTTTTTGTAAATCATTCATTCTATTTGGCCTTGCTCACTAAATTTTGTACAGTAGAAATTTGATTCCATCTGCTGCTAAAAAATTTTACTAATATTTAACTTTTTCTATGAAGTTTGTTTAATAGTTTTCGACTACATGAGCCAGTCTGTTTTGCTGACAAGCTCTGTCTAATTGAAGATTCTCGCTTTGGTATGTGTTCCAATTTTCAGCCGAGCTGCAAAAAGTGTTCTTATGCAATAGGTTTTTCATCCTCAAAAAAAGTGGATAAATCTAGTAGCATACCCTTGTGGTTTATGCTTTGAGGCTGATAGGAAAAGGTTACACAGCAGAAAAAAGATAGTTCTTAATGCTTGATATGCCATTCCTTTACAAAAGAACATTTCGACTACATGAGTTGAATACAGGGCTGCACATGAAGCTGCTGAAGAAAGCATGGGTAATGTCATAAAAGAAATAACCTTAAAGCTCAAGAAAAAAGCAGTTGTAAAGTTGTGGTGTTTCTACTGAAGGCACATGGCAGAAGCCCGTGCCATTTGTCATTGAATGGTTGCGTTGGCGGCATTTCAATGGAGGGTGAGAAAATATTAGGAATCAAAACACAGTCGCGATTTTTCGATCAACACCTATCAAAATCATACAGGGTCAGCTTCGAGCATGGGAACAGTTGGTCTCTTAGAATGTAATGTACATGTACAAAAGAGAGTTGGCATACCTCTCCGAAAATTAAAAAATGCACTAGGTTTCCGAGGTAAAGGAAAACCAGACTGATCGGATCATAGACAAGCTGCGAAATCATTATGGAATTGCTATCCGTAGTAACATTGGTGATTTGTAAGCTATGCAAAAAGCAGTAATTGCTGCATTTTACCATTGTTTCTCTAATAAAACAAACCCAATGCTTGGTCAGTACCCAAGGACAATAGCTGGTGCAAATATAAAGTGGTAAAATTAACGAAAACAACATGTACTGATTCTTGTCAACCCAACTTACATGAAACTGTGATCCAACTGTTGCATAAGGTAAAACTTAAAATATGGACGAATGTTTCAATGGCGTGTTGTGGAATTTTCTGCCAAAACTTCACTTTGTAGACAACTGGGATCAAATATAACATGCTTTGTTTTAATGATAGTGATAAAGGTAACTGTGCTTGTCAAAGAAAAAAAGCATCAAAAATGAAGGGCTTATTACACTATCCTCGGACATTTCAAATTGGTACATCTATTTCCAGCTTATTTTTAACAAACTTTTAATTTCAATTTTCTCTTAACGATGGGTTTTGAGAGAAAATAAGTTATCACGATATCTGGAAACAGTATTACTAGAAAATTTTTAGTGTATGATTTAAATATCAGCTATCATTTAACCTGCAATTTTTTTTTTGTAAATATCTTTTTTCTTGTATAAAATTCCACAAAACTGCATTAACATACATTTTTCGTCTTATTTTCTTAAATTTTAATATCTCTTTCATGTAAGGTCATTTTGAATATTAAATTGTTATTTGTTAACTAATGGCAGAAAATATTGCTTCAAATATTTTTTGTTTTAGTAATAACAGCTTTGATAAAAATTTTCTTATGGCACGCATCTATTCAGAAACAATAGTACATGTGGAATTTTTTAATGTTCATAAAGCATTATTATACGAAAAAAATATAAAACAGGTGTAAAAATTGCATTAAAAATTTTTCAAAATTAGTCAGTCACCAAAGGAACACTTTTCCTTGATGATATTGAAGTGCATTGCGAAAGTGGATATGCAATATCAAAAGTTTCAAGTACTCATATTTTAGGTTTCACTGAACAATGATTATATCAAAGTAAGCATCTTCTAATCATAAATTCTATGCTTATTAAAGAAACTTAAATTTGAAAGGCTAATTAGTTTTAAAATATTATAAACTAAGTCACAATAATCTAACTTAAAATGCAAAAGGTTCTCAAATTTGTGATGCACTAAGTACAAGCTTTCCAATTTACATAGTGCAAACTTTGAATTACTGCGCAACATGCCAGATATATCTAGCATTAAAACTGAAGTGTATTTACATTATTCATATAAAGTCTCATAGACAGTAGCATGGTTGTTTACAACCAAAATGACCAGAGTTTTCGTGTAAAGAAGTTTTCACCTGGTCACTCAAATGTGAGAAATCACAAGAAAATCTTTCAAAACTCTGAAAAGTGATTTGTTCTAGAAAATGATTTTAATTTGAGAAAAAATATACTCCCTTCAACATAAGAAATTTGAAGATTAACAAAGAATAAATCACTACGTAACTTTCTTCAATTGAATGCACAATAGAATAAAATTGTATAATGAAACATAACGAACACACTGGAGAAATTCTAGCTGCACTTTACCTACAGCATTAGAAAACAACTCTTTTGAATAATCTGAAATAAAAACAATAAACATGAACTGCAGACATTTGAGTACCACGAAAAAATTCTGCCCCGAAAACACCCACAGGCTTTGCAAAATGGCCGTGGCTATTGCGCCGAACATTCGGTAAAATAGCTCCACTGCTATTTTGCCGAACAGTGACAACAGCGCCACTTTAAAGGAACTAATCCGAGCAAGTGCTCGGTTCAATAGCAATTATATTATTGAACCGATTTCTTTGCTCGGTACGATAGCGGCAATGTTATTAAGCCGATTTCTTTGCTCGGTACGATAGCGGTAGTGTTATTCAACCGATCTTAAAAGAGCCAAAAGTTAAACTTTTTACTTGTTTAATTCAACCTCATTTACATTACTGCAATACGCCCTATGTTCATTTGAATTTCAATCATTATATGTTTCTTTTTTTAAATACTTCATAGTAAAAAATGTAGCTTACAAAAACTAAATGAAAAAAATTTAATTACTTCATTATGTGAATGCTATATCTAAGAAAAAGTTATCTTTTGTTCTATATTAGAGGCTCAAAAAAGATTACAAACATTAATTTACTTTTGTTGTGCGGAAATAATAGTACCAGTATATTCTCAAACAAACTTTGCAAAAAGCTTTTCTGCTTTTATTATGTTCTTAGACATCCATGCTCTGATCATTGGTTCCAGTATGTGTAAAAAATAATGTAAGCAACCAATTAGCCTAATTTCGTAAGTATATGTTCACAAAACAGAAAAATGAGTAATAATCCTCCCCCCCCCCCCATCTTTATTATTCTTACATGTAAATACAAAATTTATTGTAAAATTATTGTAATAAAATTTAATTATTAAAAAAAACAACGATAATAATGTTTTTCATTCCAAAAACAAATGCAACTATAGTTAAGAAAAGAATTTTTTTTTTAAATATTGAGAAATATATTTATTAGATAATGCATAACAGTTAAACTGTGGTGAAATAAATAGATATTAATTTTACAAATAAATATTTTTGACAAAATTAATTTGCTGTTGATGTGATTATGCTGAGAAGAAGTATCAAGCACAATATTTTTTAGGAGCATAAGAAATAAAGTATCTCTAGAATATTGTACTAAGAAAATAAGATTTTTTTTAAATTTGAAATAAAAATATTTTTAAAATAAGGACTTATGCAAAACAAGTAGTGGTTATGAAAATCCCCAAGCAGCAGGACATAAAAATAAAATTTACTCATAGCTTTTGTAACTTAACCATTTATATTTACTTAAGATATCTAAGCCAGCAATTATTATGAGCTTAGTACTCATTTTATTTCCAATTCTTTGTGAGCTGTTGTTGTTATATCTGTTTCAGCCAAATTGCCTTGGAACGACAGTTGTCCGGGAGTTGTGAAATTATTCATTATTTTACTTTTTATTTATTACTTCCGGATTAATTCGTTTTTACCGAATGTGCTCTACGCATTCAAGTCAATTTGGTATGTAAATTAAATCACTTAAATGAACAGGCAGAAATTATATCAAAACATAACTTTAATGAGTGAAAATACAAACTTGCTATTTATGTCTCGTTCCTTCTATGTATATTCATGCACGAGACCATAAGTTGAGTTGCATACATAACACGCCCTTTTTTTTTTTTATCAATGCATTATTAAATTTAGAGTCTCTAAATAAAAGTTAGTTCAAGAGTCAAGATTAATATTTTAAGCGTTGAGGAGTTTTTATAATCCTACCAAATCTTGAGGTTTTGACAGGCTTTTGTGGAGTTTTATTTTTAGGACTCTTTTGGAGCAGTGTTACTGGGACGTTTCCTGAATTTCAAGGTTTTTCTTAGGGCTGCTCGGAATTTCCTGATTTTCTTTGCTTTTTTCAGCTGCTAATGCAGTTGTTTGTTTCTCCTCTTCATTTAAAGTGTCCCCCAACTCTCTCTCTTTTAAATGTATTCTGTGACATTGTTTACCATCTGGTGTTTCCACAATATACGATCTTGGATTAGGATCTTTTGATATTACTTTTGCTGGTATTCAATTCCTTGTTGGACCAATGCTAGAAGCTCGAACATAACATTACAATATAATGAAGGAATTAATTTTACATATACTAATAACATATTACAAGAGAGATAAGCAAAAAGATCACATATACGGAAACACGAATCTAAACAAACATGGAACAACAATGATGTTGCCAAAGCATATAACATGAAAACGATGCAGTTTATGAACGAACAGTTAAAATCACGGAGCACAACTCTGTGGCTAAAATAAATTCAACACTCCTCCTCGTTTTCATAAACTTTGCAATTCTTTCTGAGTACCGCATGTCTGTTAGGTGACAAAGGTTTGGTTAGCAAATCAGCAATCATCAGATCAGTAGGACAGTATTCACATTCAATGAGATGTTTATCCACACAGTCCTTAACAAAATGGTATTTTGTGTCTATGTGTTTGGTACGATTAGAGTACTTCCCACTCTTAATCAAACATAAGCAACTCTGATTGTCCTCGTAGATTGTTGTCGCACTGTTAACGTCTTGATACATGTCTTTCAATAAACGTCGCAACCACAGAGCTTCTTGACATGCTTCAGACAAGGCTACATACTCAGCTTCTGTAGAAGACAATGAAACACATGTTTGCTTCCTACAACACCAGCTGATGACACCCCCATTTAAGAAGAATACATATCCACTATTGGACTTTCTCGTTTTACGATCTTCAGCCCAATTTGCATCAGCGTACCCATATAGTGCAGAATTTTTCTGAATCCTTACATTACTAAGCTTAAGTTTCATATTGGCAGTAGATCTCAAATATTTCACAATTCGTTTTAATTGTGTCCAGTCTTCTTGGTTTGGAGAAGAAACCTTTTGTGCAAGAATACTTACACTTGCTGAAATATCAGGCCTGGTATTAACTGATACATATAACAAGGATCCAACCAGTTTTCGGTATTTAGTGTTGTCTTTCAACAGGTCTGTATATTCTGACTTCCCATAATTTTGATCCATTGGTGTTGTCACTGGTTTGGCATCTGAGAGTCCTACATCAAGCGCAATTTTCTTGATATAATTTGATTGGCATAGCTCAAAGTTCCCATCTGGATCCTTTTTAACTTCAATTCCAAGATACTGTTGAATAGGACCAAGATTTTTGATTTCAAATTTCTTAGATAAAATATTTTCAACTGCACATATTTCATCCTCTGATTTTCCAGCAACTAAGATATCGTCTACATATATCAAAATATAACACCAACTGTCACATGATCTTCGGGAATAAAGACAAGGATCTGTTTCACTTTGTTTGAAATTTGCACTGACAATAACATTATGCACTGCATCATTCCAGACTCTAGCTGCTTGTTTTAGGCCATAGATACTCTTCTTTAATAAGCACACCTGTGATGTATCACCTTTAATAAAACCCGGAGGTTGTTTCATGTAAATTGTTTCAGTTAGTTTACCATTCAAAAATGCTGTTTTTACATCTAGGTGATGAACTACTAGTTTTTCTTTTGCTGCAACTGATAATAAGGAGCGTAGAGTTGTTTGACGCACAACTGGAGCAAAGATCTCATCATAGTCTTCCCCGTACCGCTGGGAAAATCCTTGGGCAACAAGCCGTGCTTTGAACTGCTGGATGCCTCCGCTTGTGTTCCGTTTAACTTTAAACACCCACTTACTCCCAACTGCCTTTCGATCTTCCGGAAGTTTACACAGTTCCCAGGTTTCGTTTTTCTCTAATGATGTTAGCTCCTCCTGCATTGCCTGAAGCCAGTTTTCTTTAAATTCACTAGAAATTGCTTCATTATAGGTTTTGGGTTCATAGATGTCTTTTGCAGTATGCATTTCCTCTATTAATCTTTTCGGAGCAATGCCTTTAGTTGATCTATGAGAAACACGAATCTGAGGTTCATCAACTGATTCACTTATCTCCTCCTGAACCTCGATTCCTGGAGTTGAAATTATGACACTGGAATCCACATCTTCATCATTTTTGAAATTTTCATACTTTTCACATGCATCTACACTGAATCTGACATCTCGACTGATAACCACTTTCTTTGAAAATGAATTGTAGCAACGATAAGCTTTTGATTCTTCATCATACCCAAGAAATATCATTTCTATTCCTGTATTATCTAGCTTTCGACGATTTTGGGCTGGTACATGAACAAAACATTTGGAGCCAAAAATTTGAAAGTTCTTCACTTTAGGTTTTTCCTTATTCCACAATTCATATGGAGTTAACTTCTTTGCTCGAGTAAGAACTCTATTTTGAATGAAATTAGCTGTCACCACAGCTTCACCCCAAAATTGATTTGGTAAGCCTGCATCAATAAGCATGCAACGTGCCATTTCCACCAATGTTCTGTTCTTCCTTTCTGCTACACCATTTTGTTGAGGAGAAAAAGCAGCGGTTAACTGAGTTTGAATTCCTTTATCAGCTAAATACTTTCTTAAGTGTGTACTTAGATACTCACCTCCACTATCAGATCGAATAATTTTGATCTTTCTTCCAAATTTGTTTCTCACAAGTGCTATATAACGTTTTAAAGTATCAGGAACTTCAGATTTATTTGCCAATAAATATACGTGAGTATACCTAGAGAAATCGTCAATAAAAGTCACTACATACCGTTTACCACTGGGTGTCATTGTTTGCATTCGTCCACAAACATCTGTGTGAATCAAGTCCAAAGGACCAGTTGACTTGCTAGTGGATTCTTTAGGAAATGGTAAGCGTGTGAGTTTTCCTTTCATGCATGTATCACAGGACATTCTGACACCACAGTCAACTATATTCAAGTCAGCTAAAAGTCCTTCAGTATGCATTTTCTTTATTGCTTCTGGATCACGATGCCCCATTTTTCGGTGCCACGCATGTATGCAATCCTCCTTATGTTCAATCACTGTGTTAACTTTAAGTGGTTGACATAATTTGAATAAGTTCCCAACAGTGCTAATAAATCCTATTTGTTTTCCGTTCTTGAGAATTTCACAACAATCTTTATCAAAAGTCACTGAAATATTGCTCAAAGTTAGCTGTCGAACAGAAACTAAATTTCCAATAACCTTTGGAGCATAAAGCACATCAGAAACAACAACTTCTGTAATTGAACCTTCTCGATCCTTAAATAGCAATTTTCCACTACCAATGCCAACAACATCAACTAATTCACCATTTGCAACTTCAATTTTATCAACATATGAACTATCTAAAGATGTGAAAAACTTTTTATCATTAGTTACATGCCGAGTAGCCCCAGAGTCCAAAATCCAACTTTCAGATCGAATTCCAACAGTAAACAAACTATCTTTATGTTCAACTGTATTAACTTTATTTGGATGACTTTCTTTCCATTTTAAATACTTTTTGCATTCACTTTTCGCATGCCCATACTTTTTGCAAAAATAACATTTCATGGAAGTTTTCCGAGCATCTTTGCTTAGGTTTACCTTCAACATTCTTTCAGAGGAACTAGGAGTTTCTACTGCATGTTGCCTACGTTCATATTCCGCAATAACCTTCTGCTGAACAATGGCAAAACTCAGTTCACTTTCAGAACGTGTTTCTAATGCAGTAATTAAAGGATCATAACTTCTAGGCAAACTACTTAAAAGCATCGCCACACTCCAATTGTCAGATAAAGACTTCTCGCCAATGTCTCTAAGCTTTAAAAACAACTCTTGCATGTGAGTAACATGTTGGCGAATATTACCGCCTTCTTCAAGTTTCAAAGAACAAATCACTCTCATGAGGTGAACTTTATTTGTTAATGTATTTCTCTCATGATATTCCTTAAGAGTGTTCCACATGTCCTTGGCTGTCGTCTTACCCCGGATATGAATAAGTTGATCATCCTCGACTGTAAGACCAATATAAGCTTGTGCTTTATTATCAGCAGCTTCCCAATCAGTTATTAATTTTGTGCTCGATTCACCACTTGAAATTGGTCTTTCATCTTCAATAACTCTCTTGAATATATTTTCCTTCATTAAAAGTAGCTGAACTTTATATTTCCAGTTTGAATAATTTTGATTATTCAATTTGACGATATCACTTCGGAATTCCGCCATATCGTTACTTCCACTTTATGTAACGCTAATACAACCGGAAAACAAAACTACTTAAAGATTATAATGTTTTAAATATAATGCGTATCCTGGGCCCATAACCTGTTGGACCAATGCTAGAAGCTCGAACATAACATTACAATATAATGAAGGAATTAATTTTATATATACTAATAACATATTACAAGAGAGATAAGCAAAAAGATCACATATACGGAAACACGAATCTAAACAAACATGGAACAACAATGATGTTGCCAAAGCATATAACATGAAAACGATGCAGTTTATGAACGAACAGTTAAAATCATGGAGCACAACTCTGTGGCTAAAATAAATTCAACATTCCTGTGTCCTTCTAGTAACAATATGTTTTGACCAGGGAGAAGATCTTTTAAATTTTTCTTATATTTTCCAGAATAAACTTCTTGAGATTTTTCCAACTTTTCAATTACATTAGGAACTTTAAATAGTGGTTTTAATTCTTTCATAGTAAATGTTGATGGTGTTCTTAATTTTCTTCCCATTAAGAGACATGAAGGCGATGGTAAATTCTGTTTTGGAGAGTTGTTATGTTCTAAAACTGCTAAATTTGGATCTCTATGTGATTTTATAGCTTTTACAATTAATCCTTTAACAGTTTGTATGGAACGTTCAACTAATCCATTTGACTTTGGATAGTACGGACTTGATGTTACATGTTGGAATCTATAATCTTCGCTGAACTTTTTAAATGCTTTCGAGCTATATGGTGGTCCATTGTCAGACATAACAATATTGGGAATTCCATGAGTTCTAAAAATGCTTTTAAGAGCTAAAATAGTTGATGCTTCGGTCTTGTTTTGCAGTCTTCTAATTTCAACAAATTTTGAGTGATAATCAACTGCTATTATGTAATTTTGGTTCGACACATACATAAAATCTATTGCAATTTTTTGCCAAGGAAGTTGAGGAATTTCATGTGGTTTTATGGTTTCTGGAGAATTGCTTTTGGAGTATGCTTGACATATTTCGCATTTAATTACTTCATTTTCTATTTGCTGCATAATTCCAGGCCAGTAAATCGTTGATCTAACTCTATTTTTACAAGTTGTGATTCCTTGATATGCAGCATGCATTAAATTAAGAAGTTCTTTCTTCATTGTTTGAGGAATAATGACTCTGTTTCCTCTGTAGATGATTCCATCTTTTAAGTGCAATTCTTAATTACAATGCCAGAATCCTTTAAGAGAATCCGGTAAATTTTTTATGTAGTCTGGCCATCCATATTTTATTAAATTTATTAATTCTTGCAAAATTACATCTTTTCTTATTTCCTCTTTCAACCTTTCTACATTTTCATCTCTTATGCATAGTAAAGTGTGAACTGTTTCTGTATGGCCCTCCAAATAGTCCGTTTTAAATTCATTTTCCAATGGATCTCTTGACAAATAATCAGCTATGTACATTTGTTTTCCTGGTGTGTACTTTAACTTTATTTTATACTTTAAAAGTCTCAGCACCATGTGTTGTAGTCTAGGAGATAAATCTTGCAATGGTTTCTCTATGATTTTTAACAAAGGTTTATGATCTGTTTCAGCTTGAAAATCAATACCCCACAAATTATAATGGACTTTCTCGCATCCAAACACTAATGCTAATAATTCCTTTTCAATTTGAGCATATTTCTGCTGAGTTGCATTTAAACTAGAGGAAGCATACGATATAACTTTTCCTTCTTGCATCAAAACTGCTCCCAATCCATGCTGACTTGCATCTGTGGATAAAATTACATCTTTATTTTTGTCAAAAAATGCTAAAACAGGTGCTTCTGATATTAACCTTTTCAAATCATCGAAACATTCTTGTTCTTGTTTGCCCCAAAATCCATTTTGTCTTCGTACTTAAGAGTTTTCTCAATGTTGATGTACTTTCAGAAAAATTAGGAATAAACTTTGCTAGATAGGTTACCATTCCAATAAAGCGTTGAAGCTCACTTCTCTCTTTAGGAGCATTTAACTTTGTGATCGCAAGGGGTCCCTCCCCCTCATCAACATTGGGTTTCAATGATGCTAAAATTTACATTCCTATACACTAACTCCCCAAAATTTATGCATCACAGTTCCTCGTTTTCCAGTAAATGCTTCAAATTTAGTGAGCATACCCATTTGTGTTCAGTCATTCAGAAATTTAAATCACTGATCAGCATTTTTCTTTGTAATGAAATTTTTTAAAGATCTTACTCCCCGTGTAAAACTCTTTTTATTGTTATGAATATTAACTTTTGTACCAATAGATTATTTAAATTTTTAATTCAAAGAATTATTTGTCACATCACTAAGCAAATGCTTGTCATTATTTATATCATTTCAGTGTTTTTGAACAGAAATAAAGAAATTATTATTTCATTAAAAAATATCAATTTTAATTTTATCTTTTTAAAATGATATTCCTAAAATTATACTTTGAATTATAGACGCTAGTTTTTATGCATAATTCTGCAAATATTTTTTTAAACTACTTATTTCTTGAAATACAATGTACTTTATTTTAAATAAAATGTTACGCAACAATTAAATGTCCTGTTTGAAATATTTACATTAATGAGCTTTCTATTACAATTCGATATCATAGCTTATATAACCATAAATATCAGATCAAATGTACATTTAAATAAATAAATAATATTATATATTTGTATTGTATATATATATATATGTGTGTGTGTGTACATATATTAATAAAGCATTCAAGATCTTTATTAAAACTTTTTAAAAAATGCTTGAGAAGACATGGAAGCGCAAACCCTGAATAAGAATGTATAAAATAAATTTAATATTAATACAATACATGAGAAAACCGGCAAAATTATCGAAAAGCAAGCGCTCAGAGCATCGAAAAATGCGTTACAAAAACCAGCATTTTCTATAATAAAATTACACCTAATGTTAACCGTTTTTAAATGAGAACTTGCCAATAGTATGGTGTAATTGTTTTTCACGTTATTTGGAAGATTGCATGAAATCGGAATAAGATATAGGCAATGAAAATTTGAAAAATTCTCGTAGAGAAGCATTACGCACACGGTTTGTTTGTGCCGATGCGAAAGAGCGACACATGGCAGGAAATGGTAACCCCGATCCCTCTGATGTTAGCCGCCGTGTCATCTCCCCTCGATACTACCTCCATGATCACCTCCGTGTCGTTCACTCGTCGACCGCCACAGAGGGAAAAAAATCACGTGACAGAAATCCAGTCTGTGATTGGTTAAAAGTCTGTTCTGTGCAATAGCATAATGAAGTCTTATTGAACCGAGTGTTCGGCTCAATAGACACTCCGTTGAAATAAAATTCAAAGGAACGAAATATTGATTACGAAAAAGGCCTCCAGTGGGTGGCGCTAGCATCGATAGCGAGGTTGCTGATTAGCAGAGCGAACGTTAAAGAAGAATTACTTGTCTTAGTTTTCTCATTTTTTTCAGTACTAAAATAGGAGGTGCAAAAAATATGTGATATTTTTCTTAAAATATTTAATCATCTGTTATAGAGAAGAAATTGGAGCAATAAATAGATGACTGTAGTTTAGATGAACACAAGCATAAACAATATATTTTTATTTAGTTTTCGGAAGCAGTCTTAAATCAAAACCACGTATTTTGTTAAGAAAATATTGTTATACTTAAAGACAAGGGTTTCTTTAAACAAAAAACCGTGAATGAGCTGTTAAAGATAGTTGCAATATTCTGTTGTATATTACCTAAAAAAAAGAAAGGCTATATATGTCTTTGTACTATATTTTAACATAAATAAATAATAAAATTAACAGTAATTACTGTCACATAAGTTTTTTTTAATAAACTGTATGCTTAAAATTGTCTGTTAGATTTTTAAAAAATATATAGATTTAATTTTCTTTTAATTTTAATTTATTTCAAAACACATTATGATGCTCAAAGTTTTGGTCAAGTTTCAATTACATACAAAACCGAAATAGAAACATATAATAAACAAAATCTTGAACCAAAGCAAAAAAGCTTAACTTTAAATTTATATTGCTGTTATGACAAGCACAATTTCATTTTAATATAGCATTTCTTCTTCATCAACGTCAATATTATTTCATGCATAAAATTTAATTTTTGAATCGCATCTTTTACAACCTTTTATAGTTCCAGGCAATTTATTTTATAGAAAAAAATGAAGGTTGTTCGTATTTCAAAGTTGGAAGTCAAGTCGATCCGTTCACTTTGGCGTTTCTGCTTTAGCTGCTTTCTTTTTGTTTTGATTTTAATTAGATTAACATTACTTAAAAAAAATGAAAAGCGAAATATCTTTGAACAATATTGCCAATATTTAAACTCTTGCCTTACTAAATTTAAAATATATTTTGCTCTTCCCTTAGTAGGGTTAGTTGGGGTAGATGTAAACAAGCTTCATAACTGCGCTTGTGGTGATTTTGAAAACTTAACTGCAGGTAAATGATTAATTGCAACCTGGAGGAAGAGACTAAAAGAGTTCAGCATGTTTCCAAACAACTTTGGAGGCGTCGCCACTGTTTGAAAATGACACGGTGAGAAAAGTTGTTTAATAAAATGTAATGATCTTAGTTTCCTCTCCACCACATCTACAAGCGCGAAGTAAACAGTTTCAACGAATTTTATTTGTCATAAGGAATGTTGTAAAAAACACTTATTTACGAATTTCATTCTTTTCATTATTTATGAACTTCATTCCCATCTGAATACCCGGTGTCTCATTATCCAGCCACATCGACACAGATATGCGGTAGAAGAAACGGTCCATTCTTCTTTCCTTGGATAACAGTCATAGCCACTCACAAATGAAACAATTCAGAAATAGGAACTGGAAAAGTGTAGGAAGCTGATATTGTAGAGGAAATACCAAGTAAGGATAAGAGCAAAAGCAGGCAAAACTCCAAAACAAGACGTCCAGCAGATGCTGATGCAACTTCAGTTGTTCGCGGCAGAAAAACGTTGAGTTATGATAAATGACAAACTGAAAAGCAGGTCTTCGGAGTCGGTCGGACGGTTAGGAAAGGGCGCGATTTCTATTTCGTTCCGCGGGTGACCAGATCACATGACAAGGACCTTTCATTTTCAAACAATCCGCTATGGAAGAAAAGATCTACCGGACCATTTGCCTTATCGCTCTGGTTGCTCTTCGCAAAAAGATTTGCCTTTGAGTCCTTGCTCACGAGAAGAGGTACAGTCATTTCAGAGATTTTTAACTTTCTTCAAACATCTTGGGCACATAGGTGAAAGCATAGCAGACACAGCATTGACGATTTTACAATGTATGAAATTAGATGAAACGGAACTCTCCCCGGAAAAACGACGACCCCCCCCCCCCCAAATCGGCTAAACAGTCCTCAAAAACCCTGAAACGGACCCCCTCCCCCTCATAAAGAATATCAGTGGCGCAGTCTGCGCTATGACCCCCTCCTGATAGGCACCATTGTATGTATTATATATATGTATATAGTATATGGGTGATTCTCAAATTTGTTGACAGATTGGATTTGACACAATCGGAAAATATACTTCATTAAACATAAAAACTAGCCTAGGTATTAATTCCTTATAATTTACTGCATTCTAAAGGACCGTTCATAAATGATGTCCCGCTTTTTCCCCACATATTTCATCGCCCTTCCCCCCTTTGTCACATGTCACGCTATGTTGCATAAGCAGGATGTCACACTTCTTGTTACCCCTTTGTCACACTTTGTCACAATTTCACGAATCCTCCTCCCCCTCGAAGCGTGACATCATTTATGAATGATCCCTAAGCAGGTAATTATTTTCGAATTGATTTATATTAGTCATCGCAAACGTGTCTTGACAAGTGATTTTTTTTCCGCATGACTTCTCCTTATTAAACATTCTGTAGATTAATCCATATCAATTACTAATATAATTAATCTTGTTTAGGTTATCTCATATATTTTGTTAATAAGTGAAAATGCTATTAAGTATTATTTGTTTAATTTCTTTTAAGTATTTGAATAGCTATTTATCTCAGGAGTGTTACTTTGTTTCTTAAATAAAAGTATAACTTTCAATAGAAATGTATTTTGTTAAATGTTTTCACTGCAGGTATAATGAATAACTGAAAACTATTTTTTTATTAATAACTAACAAATATATTGAGTCAATTCTAATTTTTAACTACAGTAACACGCGTGAAAGGTTGTAAAACTATAGAAAGGTAACTTTTGTTACCTTTGTGAACGGTTTATTTTAAAATCTCAAGAAACACATTTAACACAAGAAGTTAATATTGCTTATTTCTTGTACTTCGAGTGCAAAGTTAGTGACCAGGAGAAAATTTGGGCTCCCCACGTGTGTTGCGTAAGCTGCAATGCGGTTCTAGGACTGTAGATGAAAGGCAAAAGAAGCTCTTTACCGTTTGCTGTCCCACTGGTGTGGAGAGAACCTTCAAATCATTTTGATGAATGTTATTTTTGTCTTACGAACACAGAAGGATATTCCAAAAAGCAAACCCCACAAAATTGAGTATCCGAATATCGAATCTGCACTCCGACAGGTCTCTCATGGCGAAAACTTACCTGTACCAACTGCACCTATGAATTGAAAAGATATTAACATTCAAGGGATGAGTGACATTCAGGGCCCCATTAAGACAGTAGTGGCTCAAGGCAACACATTATTTTGGGCCCCCCTATGGTACGAAAAATAAAAAAAATATCTTTTAAGAGATATTTTCACAGAAATCTTTCTTCAATTTGGGAGGCCCCTAAAATTTTGGGGCCCAAGGCAGCGGCCTCGTTGGCCTTTGCGAAACAGATGTTGCTGAAGATACTTGTGACTCAAGTTTCAGAACTGATGCTTGGAGTGAACTCCATTTTATTCGTCGAAACGAACTGAATGATTTGGTGCGCGAACCAGTAGCCTATTTAGCTTCAATGAAAGAAACTTATGCTAACATGATGACTTTTCTAACCACAAATAAGTATAAACAGTTGAGTTGCAGAATCTGTTGAGACTTAAAGGTCTCCACTATATTAATAGGTCTTCAGGGCGGATTCACTAGATATTGTTGGTTTTTATGTTTATGGGACTATCTAGCAGAAGAACAGAATTTCGTATAAGAGGAATGGTCATCTAGTTTTTTACTTTCGCGTTTGAATTTCCCCCAGAAAATCTTGCTGAAGTTATCAATGAACAAGGGAAAAGACTTCACAAGGACATCAAGATTATGGAAACCTGATATCAATGTTATTGGGAACCAGCAATGATAGATGACTATTGTTGGTAACAGAAGAAAATGATAACATTTCAGCATTTATAAAAAAAAAATGGTAGTTTTACGCTTTAATTAGTCTAAATATGTATATTTTCGCAATTTAAATATAATTATATGATAAACTAATGAGATTAATCATGATAAAAATTGTGATTTCAATGCATTTGCGAGTTTTTTTTAGTATTGTAAGATAGTCCTAACAAAAACACTGTAAGTGTTAAAGCTTATTACAATTATATTCCAATTCTACACTACAAAATTAGTTGAAAATAGCTCATTTCATTTGTGTTAGGGGAAATTTTTTTATTTTTAGTCGACTAGTGTAATAAGAGCAGTATTATGAACCATTACAGTATATGAAACAAATATACAGTGAAACCAGTGTAAGTTGACCACTTGCGGTGCAGCACTTGAATGGTCAACTTAGACAGGTGGTCAACTTATAGAGGGTGAGGTAGAGGGTGAACGGCTAATTCCATTCCTGACAAAAGTGGTCATTTTTACAGGTTTTACTGTATCTGTACCTGGGAGCCATAGTATTTGAAGTCCATTTTTCAAGTTTTTTGCGATGAAGTTAAAAAATAAACATTTTAGTACTAGTCCCCCCCCCCCTAGAGTAGCCCCCCTCAGGTAGCTAGTAGCTTTCTCTTCGGTACTCGGTATGTATATTAATTGTAAACTCACAAAAAAATGAAAAATGGACTTAAAGTACTATGGTTCTCAGGTACAGATAGATATTTCGAACGATAAAGTATATTGCAAGATGTATTTATCTAGGAAAAAGAATTGCCAATTGAAAAAAATATCAAAATGTTCAAATAATCAAAACAAAAAAGTAAAATTTCCCTGCGGCTTCACTGTTGATTTTAACGCTGTGCATCCAAAGTGAGAAAAGCGTCTAATTAAACTCATGAATGCACATCATAAAATCTTAATATATTTGCAACGCATCATAAAATCATTGCTATATGCGATATATTTGCGACTGATAATGCTCATAACGGTTACCACAGTCTGGGAAAAACCCACTTTGAAGGAAAATTATAGTTGCAACAACCAAAAGTGCAAAAATTCAGGATGAAACGATGTACGGTAACTCCTCGTTATATCGTGCCTTTTCTATTTCTCCGAAAATTTGAAATCTGAGCTTTCACAAGTAACAATATTGCATTTCTCACTAAAGCCCTTTTTGCCCCATTAAAGCCATCGAACAGGAATGTTTTCCTTTCTTCTGAATTGGCTGCAGTTAAAAATTGCAACATTTCTCCTTTATAGCCTGCAGAATATGCCTGCCAAATGATTCTACTCAGAACAGTTGACGTTTTACTTGACACTTCTTTCTGCATTGATCCTAACGCCCAATGAATGAAAGAGTCGGATGCCTACTGCCCAAGGAGAAAGAATACATCCATTTCTGAATACCTTTGAGTACAGAAAGGTTTCGTGCTTAAACAAGTCCCAATTTTAACATCCCCTCAACCAAGAAAGAGGGAGAGTGATATGATAGAGGGATAATGTAATTTTCTGCAAAGAAAATAGTCACCTTTATCTTTAGTTTCATTAGCTATTTTTATTAAGAAAGTTGTCATTGTGAAAGATTAAGCCAATTTTTTTTTGCGTTGACACTCAATTTACTTGTGCTTTTTGAGTTATTTCTAACGTCCTCGGTTATATCGCTCTTTTTTGCTGTCCCCCCCAAGCGCGATATAACGAGGGGCTACTGTATTAATGGGCCAAGTATAGGGATAAATAGCGAGATATCTTAACAAACCAATACCGGCGTCAAATTACCATTTGTTATACTAACAGAAAGAGATTTCCTCGAGACCAAATATCCTTGGAACAAAGATGTAAGAAAATTTAATATAAAGTGGTACTGAAATTAACGGTTATGATGAATAAATCATAGAAAAAGGACATATCGCTTATAGAAATGAACAGTGTCATATCTGCAAAAGATCGTTTTTTTATCAAAATTTTCAGATTTTTGCGCTCTTTATATTGGGAATACTGCTGTAAGTAAATGTTCAAAAATTAAGGCTAGAGAACATTAATGTCACTATGCGTTTTGGCTGGAACCGCCAATTCTCACATGTCAACACCGCATTATTGCAGAGTAATTCGGTTGGTTATAGAATTTCAACGGGATAGCATCGCAATTTTTGCAAGTACAATGTTTTATCAGCTTCGATTTCGAAATCCATGTAGTTTTTCTATTCATAACACATGGAACTGCTGACGTAACATCCGATACGACAGTATTCATTTCAATTTTTCATTTCTTAACGTCCTTCATTAAGATGAATGCCGTTGGGTTGGTAGGTACGGCAGTTTACATTTCTGATTTATTATTACCTTTCAGCAGTTTTGTCGAATAAACTTATGGTTCATTGGTGCATAAGGCAGTATTCCTTTCAATATTTTTATTTATTTGGTTGCTTTGTTAATAGTGCTGCAGCTCAACTATCCCAATAATGTGCATTTCATAAAAAATAATTAGAATTGCGTTCCTATTTTAAGTTATAAATTGTAAGAATTAGGTTCCTATTTCCTAAGTAAATAAACTTTTATATTTTTATATTTTGTTTTACTTTTCTTTTAAATACTCTTTAGCTTGCTTTTTTTCAGATAACTTATAGGTAGTATGAAGGCCTAATTAAAGCTTATATTAAGCAAATATTATAAACATGTTTCAAGGGAAAAAGTCTAAATAAAAAAATAATAAAAATATTAATCGGAAACAAGTACTTTTTAATGAATTGGACAGTGTTACTCCCCGTGTTCCCCTCACTTCGCCCTGGCCCCGGATTTTGATGGATTGGCTGCACGCCTACTTGTCAATCAAGTTCACAGGAGATTGCAAGACGGGGTGGTGAAGGGATTTTTTTCCACTGATCCCCACGGTCGATCCCATATTTTCCCCTTCCGTTGTTTGGCCCTCTCTGTCTTCATGAATGGAAGGACCTTGGGGGATTAAGAACGGACAATAGGGGTTGCAAGGGAGTACTGGACAGCAGACGTGCTCCTTAAATTTAGGGAAAACATTCTTTCCTAGGGATGTTTGGCGCAATTTCACTACTAGTTCACTTCAGGTTTTCTAAACTATTAATTTTTTTTGTTGTTGTTTAAATGTAGTATTAGGATTACTTTTTTTGGAAAAAATTTTATTGATTTATTTTCTTGCAGTTACAAAAAACATAACTTTCGCAATTATGGAAGAGTATATGTTACACTATCTCACTAAAAAAAACTTTTGAACCAGCATTAAAACTTTCCTTGTTTAAATCTTTGATAATGTTGAAACATCATTTACAATTTTAAAGGGAGTCCGCACCATGTGACCTTATTTGTAGCCTTAATACTGTATTTATTTAAAATGTATGCGCTACGTCATTTACAGTAAAATTTGATCGTTAAAAACTAATTGTAAAAGAGAAATTTTGATATTTTAAGGTAAAAGAGCAAACAATTTTTTTAATAAATCTTTTTCTATTACTGCCGTACAATCCTCAATTTTTTTTTTTTTGGATTTAGTACTACTTCAAATAGAAAACTTTGATGTAATTCGAATTCTATATAAGTTTAAAAAGTACTGAGAAAAATAACAGAAACTGGCTTAACGCAAAAAACACTACGAAAACAACTGTACCTTGCATATAGTTCAGTGCATTTTTTCTTTTTTTAATTCTGAAATTAAACTTTTTAAGGTAATAAAGGGAATGCATAAATTTGTTTACATGTAGTATCAGAAATGTGAAGGGGGGGGGAAGAGATTTTCCCTGTTTAAATCTTTGATTAGTGTTGAGACCCAAGACCTTTGTTGTTATCTGCAGTATTTTCTTTTCAAATGGTTTGTACTGCACTATGTCTCATGCTATACATTATTTCCAGTGGAATTTTACTTTAAAAGAACTAATTTTGAAATATAATTTAGAAAATGTAAGAGCTTAAAAGTATGCAACTTTCAAAATATATGCCATTCTTTCAGATTTTAGAAGGGGTTCGCAAGGAAGGAAAGATTGGGAACCACTGGTGTATGTGATAGACGTGACAAAACTCAAATTTTTGTTTGATTTCATATAGTAAAAAATAAAAACCTTAATATTGTTTAGTATGCTAACACATCTTCATACCTGCTTTGGAAATAGTGGCAGGAGATTTTCCAAGAATTCTGGCTGATTCTTTCCATGATTTTTTTCCACTTCGGAAGGAACTAGCCAACTTTGATGCATAAATATGCTATCAAATTACAACTTATATTGTAAATTCTTAGTGAAGGAGCCTACTTGGAGGAAACTTATTTATTTATTAATTTAGCACAACTTCCAACTGTTAAAAAATACGAGAAAAATTTACGCATTTTGTCCGTTTTTTTTTGTGCTTTTAGGTGTCGGTCCCGATTTTTTGTGCATTTCGAAATCCGATTGGTTCGGCTTCGGTAAAATTTCCTAGTTTTCCTTTACTATCCGATTCTGAATCTTAACATTAACAACTTTGAGCTTACCATTTTTTTTAAAGTTTCAACTTCTGTAGTAAACAACTTGCACGGACGTAATTTTGGCACGATCACTTGAAAATTCGGCCGAAAATATAAGGAATTTCTCGAAAGTTATTTTAAGTTTCAGTGATCATATCAGTTAATCATAAATATTAAATATTACATCCTTATTAATTAATCTAGTTATAAAAATATTTTTGCCCAAAATGTCCCCCTTTTGTATGCAATTTAATCTCTGTTTTTTTAATTTTCGGTTGTCTTTAGCATTGGGGTTTTTTTCTTTTCAAGTACTCATTGTTCTTTTCAAGTACATAACGTTACAAAATGCATTAACAATTTCTTGCCTGTCAAATTCAATTGCCTGTTGGGCGATTTTTCCAATATTATAAAACAATTGTTAAATTTGAGAAAAAAATAAACCTAAGGTTTTTGATATATTAGAAGTTCATTATTCAAGTAGCTCAGTGAAACCTGTGTAAGTTGATCACGTGTGGTTCAGTGCTTTAAGTGGTCAACTTAGACAGGTGATCAACTTATAGAGGGTGAAGGGCTAATTCCATTCCTGGCAAAAGAGGTCAACTTAGACAGGTGGTTAATATACAAAGGTGGTCAACTTTACAGGTTTTACTGTATTTCCAAATAAAAGTACTGTGTGTTTACATTGCGTATTAATAATCTTGTTCTCATATGATGCTTTGGTACTTTGCAATTCTTATTTTTCTTCACTTCCCTAGATTTTTCACTTCACACATTATTCATTAATGTTTTAAATAGTTGGTAGATATGAAACAGTTACTTTTATTTCTTTACAAAATGGAATTAGTTTTTATAGCTTGCACTGATTTCACTAAGTTCCGAAGAATTTAAGACTCCTGCACTTTTTTTTGTTAGACATTAAGCCTTAATTACTCCTTTATATTAAAGTGTAAAGTAATGACTTAAGTTTGCTTTGTATTATTATTCTCTTGCATAGTAATTTATGTTTGTATTATAAGGTTTTTTATTAAGCTTACAACATTCTGTCGTGATATTTCAGTATTTTTTTTTTCCTCAATGAATGCTGATATTTCTGTACGACTTTATTTGTGTCTATATTTATACAATTTCTCTATGTTTAGTAAATTTCTTAGACAAAACTTAGGGATTGTTCTTCAAATCAAAGAACTCGAAACGAATGGTGCAAATTGAACCGGTTCAATTTATGTTTTCGGCTGTGTTCTTTGCAAAATTTAACCCATTAATGACTGACGTTGCGTTTTCGCAACGTTAGTGAAAACTTTTTTCTTGCCGTTTTTCTTATGTATATGTTTAGGTAACTTTTTTATGGGTGGAATTTTTCCCCTATACTCATTGAAACGTTGTGTAGCACATACAAAAAAAAAAAGTTACTTAAAAATATACATAAGAAAAACGGCAAAAATGCGTTTTCGCGTCAGTTATTAATGGGTTAAGATCTGGAGCTGTCTGAGAATTTGTTGCAAAGTACTCGCATTGCATATGCAGTCATATTTTTGGAAAAGTTCATCGCCCAATGTTTAAAGTAATAATTCATGTTACTTCGCATAAGTGACTCTTCCTTACATTAATGCAAGCGACAACGCTGCTGTTCAATTTTATGAGTAAGTCTCTACAAAACAACGATGTTCAATAAGGTAAACCAGGTTTTAATTATTTCATTTTCTGTTTAGTCATTACAAGTTTTGTGGGGAAAGGGATAATAAAATGAATGGAGGGTGGGTATGAAAAGTATAGCTGGGTAATTCATAAGTATACAATTAGCTTGAAACTACAGGTTTGAACTGCTACACTTAATACTTAAAAATATTTTAATACCATTTTTATTAGAACTAGGAGCGACAAGGAGTAGGGTTAATAAAACTCGTTAGGTATTCTGTTTATAGATCAGTAGATTATTTTTATATTTAACTATTTTTATTCAATTTTTTTTCTTTTGTTGCACACTGTAGATGCCTCTTGCTATAGCCTTAAGAAGCAGTTTGGAATAGAATTCAATAACTTCCGTTAGAGTGCATTATGGAAATGTTATGGAAATTATCTATATCCTATATAATAAAATAATAGTTTATAAGTAGGTGAGACCGGGATAGAACGAGATACGGCATTTATTCCCCCTTCCCAGTGGCGTTATTTCAGAGTAACGCAGCAAAGCTTCACAAGCCTCAGTTGCATGTCGGACATTGATGGGTAGCGTCTGTCTGATTGCTGGAGTTCATTAACTCCCTTTGCCAGCTTTTAGCTATAAATTGTGTGCAAGTGCAATATTTGGAAAGTTTCGAAGCGAGATAAGCTTTCTCTCCGTATTTTTTCCCTAATTAACTTTAATTCCATTGAATTAGTATATATTTTTCCATGATGCAATGATCGAAACATAAATGGTTAATGGTAGTCACGTAACTTTTCTCACATTTTAACACGCTGGGCAGAAAGGGGTCGTGGAACCCCGTTCCGCCCCGTTTATATAACAAATATATAATACATATATACCTATTGGTTCAGAAAAAGGGCCTAAGCCCAGTAAGCGGAGACCAAACAAACAGAATGAGGCGTTAGAGGACCGCTCAGATGAAAGCTCTGAAGAAGATAAAGACGCGTCATGTTTGTGTTTGTATTGTGATGATCTGCATTCAACATCATATGCTTTAAATGCGAAAAGTGGGCCCATAACTCATGTGCAGGTATTGAAGAAGACGATGATGAATCAATATTCATATGTGATTTTTGCAAGCATTCTTAAACTTATTAATTAGTAGAACTTAATACTACTTATTACTTTACTGTATAACTTAATACTTAATAATTTACAAATTCATAGAAAATAAACACAATTTTATAATTAAAAATAGGTTTTTTTGTTTTATTTTGGACCAAACTGGGTTTTAAAATTAAAAAAAAAATTCTTACCCTCTTCTGTCTGAGTCTTATATCACTATAATATGATACACACTCATATGGCCACAAAATGCCCCCCCCCCCCTTCTTTTTATTACATTCAGTACTGATGTGTGAACTTCGAAATACTTTAAATACAAAAAATAATCTATAATATTCCAAAACCCATTATACCCCATTCTGCCCCATGCAAGGGGCAGAATGGGGTTGATCGAGTTACTTTTATTTTTCATTTTTAAAAATTATATCTTAACTTTTTAAAAAAAAACTTTGTACATAAAAGTGTATTTAAAAATATATTAAGAAACTGTTTCTTAACCTAGGGTATGGTTTTTTTTTTTTTTGTATCTTAGACCTAAAACTTCGCTTCAAACCTTTAGCACCCCATTCCTACCTGGTCTCCCTTAATATGATAATGAATGGTGCTAGTAAAGTTTAACTCTTCTTTAAAGGAATTTGGTACTTTGCCCTTATGCATTATAAATAAGTAGCAAACTGATAACAGAACAAAAAGAAGGCATTTTATTTATAAAAAATATTATTCTCTTAATACAAGCATTCATACATCATTTGCTTAGTGAAAGATAAGCACTTTGTAAAGAGAGGACCAGGAATATTATTAGTGCTATTATTAGTGTTAATAGATATATATATTTATATAAGATGATAAATATCACAATAATTATGATATAAGCTGATTGATATTGGGATATACATTCAACCACCAAAGTTGCTTAAATGCCAAAGTAGCATAACTATCAAATTTGAACAAACATTTAA
Source organism: Octonoba sinensis (assembly GCA_038502835.1). Classification (NCBI taxonomy): domain Eukaryota; kingdom Metazoa; phylum Arthropoda; class Arachnida; order Araneae; family Uloboridae; genus Octonoba; species Octonoba sinensis. The sequence continues at coordinate 79,944,906 of CM076605.1, read as the reverse complement.
ATTTTGACAAATTGGAAAACAAGGACTACGTGGATCCCTATTAATCAGTACCAGAGTGAAGAGTTAATAAGGACTTGCAATATAGGTGAAAACTGGAAAATTTGGTTAGTCGTCTGGCTGGTAGGCTCAGTTTTGTTAGACGCCACGTTTTAAAATTGCTAATAAGAATTGAAAACTGACTCTAAGATCGTTTAGAAAATAAATAAATTATTGAAATAAAACAGGAAATATGCAGATTTGAATTAGCACGTGCTGAAATTATGTCGAACTTTTAAAATCATTTTAAATACATACAGGATGCTGAAAGATTGAAAGTTGAAATGCGACATGAAATTTTATGCAAAGGACGTGTTAAATATCCCATTTCTGGAGTGTATCCTAAATACATACTCATTGTGCATCAATAACGTCCCTCCCCGCCTTGATTCGGTGAAATTAAACTTCATTAAACTATTAAAGACGTGAATGCGCTAATGAAAAGGAAATAAAAATGGCCAAAGTCCGAAAGCCACCACGTGTCGGCGTTAGAGGGGAAAAAAATCCCTTCACTACCCCGTCCTGCAATTGGGGAAATCTCCTGTGTGTTTGATTGGCAGGGGGAGTGTCCCCAATCCATTAAAATCTGGAGCCAGTCTCCGGAGCGGCGAAATGTGGGGCCACACGATAAGTAAAATCCCGCTAAATATCCCTATGAAAGAATGTTTTCCCTAAATTCAAGGAGCACGTCAGATGTCCAATTCTCGCTTCCAACCCCTATTGTCCGTTCTTAATCCCCCAAGACCCTTCTATTCATGGTGACAGGTAGGGACGAACAATAGAAGGGCGAAGTGTGGGGTAGACCTTACTCCCATTTAGCTACAGGAACGAACAATACTTAGTCACTGTACTACTTTTTAATAACTTACAAACTGTTTTTTTTTTTTTTTTTTTGGTGCAATACTGGCATAACTGCATTTTTTAGTTATTTCCAACTTTTCGACATCTTTTAACATCCATCATGTGAGAGAAACAAGCAATAATTATTTTCCGAACAAAATCGATTGTAATAACCAATAAAACTTTTAAGATAATTAAATAAAATAAATTGTAAAAATTTTAAACTCCTCTCCTGAAAAATGTGCATTTTTCAGATATGACACTGCTTATTCATATAGACGATATGTGGCATATCGCCCAATCCAAAGTTGCGGGTGTGACATTTGCACAAACTAAACTAGCTATCTGTGAAAAGTTTTTGAAGCACTGTTTTTAATTAATATGCATATGAATACATATAGCACTGTTATATATTAATACAAATATATAAACTGTCTGATATTTTATTTACTTATAAAAAAATAATAATTTGTTTGTGTTGCGGTGTGACACAAAATGGACATGCATTTCCATTTTACAAGACACAACACCAAAACTCAGTGAATTATATGATCCGCTGGAACTATTTTTTTTTAATGTTAGGTAGTACTGTTTAAATAGTGATTTTATGAAAAAAATATTTTACTTACTTCATTCTTGTTAATGTGATAAATTTTCAAAGCATGTTGCGGGTGTGACATGAAATAAAACATAAACTTAAGGAATTTTTTATTATTTCTTTTTACTACTGTTAAACAAATTTCATCGCCAATCTTCAATTAATGATCTCTGGTGTTGGTAACTTTTTTATTATTACATTTTTCTTCTCCCAGGATAAATCTTGTTGGTTAGGCCAGATATAGGTATTATCTGATTTTTTTTTTTTCAGATATTCCAGCTGTATGTCATTTTTATCAATTTGCTTAATTTGATGAAGGAAATACGTGGGAAGGACGGAGATCAAAAAATTTCGTCCGCCCTATTTTTATATTTGGGTATTCATCTTTAAATAAACTGAAGCATTCATTTATTGTCATGGTTATATGTCTTTTCTTCTTCAAAATTCTTTCACCATTAAGTAATATTTTCATACAATCATTCTTGTTTGGTGAATCTCTACTAATTCCATCCCTGTTAAAAAAAAGTCGATTACCTCAGAGTTATCATTGAGAGTTTGAGAATTTTCAACTGCATCAGTTTTCTTCAACTGCTAATTTTCCAATTACAGCAAACCTTTACCTTGGATTATGCGGAAGATTACGTTTAGCTCTCAGTACAGCTTTACCAAATGTTTGCGGACTTCGATAACTTCCAAAATTGCTATCTGTGGATGGTGTAGTACTAAATATAGACTTTCTTTTTTCCCTACACCTTCTCTATCTCTCATTCTGTTTTTCACGCTTTAATTTTTGGGCTTTCTTTGCTGCTATTGTGCTCTTCCTCGAAAAGTTCTTCTTTTTTTCTCTTCTAGATTTATCCCTTCCTTTCTCTTTCTGAAAATGTTCTACATATTTAAGGAGATCATCTTTCGGTTTTTTACGTTGTTTCTGTAATCTCTCTGTGCTATTCATAATTCTGCAAAAAAAAAAAAAAAATGTACAAATTTGCTAGTTATAAAATTTTACATAAAAACAGTCTATAACATTATAGAACCTATATGAAATTTATAACTTTGATTTAAAAAAAAAGTGTTAATTCAATTTATTATATTAATGCTAAATATTAATTTACATAAAATTCAATTTATTCTTGAATTTAATTTTAAACTATCTACTCAACTTATATGCACTATTTAAAAAAATAAACTGAAAAGAAATTTGTAAGCATTCTTTTAGCAAAAATTGCAAAATATTATTTTGAATATGCTACTTTTTAATAAAAGTTAATCTTATGTATTTAAAGTTTTTGTGAATTTCATATCAGTTAAAAGCAGTTTAATTTTTCTAACTGTTAATAAAAACTAACATAATCCACTCAAACTTTTGATATATCAATATGTGTACACAATGTCACACGCTCATATTAAAGCTATCATTAACTGGGATTTCACACAACTAAAGCAAAGGATAATTGAATTTACTTACACTTGAAATAATTTTTTGTATCATATATATATCAATCAGAACCAATTTTCTCACTAAAAATTACTATAATCTTCTCAAAATTACAATACATCTAAGTTTATAAAATGTCACATGTTCATGTGAAATGCTGATTATCATTCAAAGTGGTTCAAACAACGAAGAAAAAGGGCAGCTAATGGTGCTGCCATATACATACTTTTAGGATAGTTATTTTAATGTTAATTTACATTTTAATTTTTAAATATTACATTAATGTTGAATTACAAAAGGTGTTGCGGGTGTGACATGAAACCTACGTCACACCCGCAAACTGAAAATTTCACTTAAAGGGAAGCTATTTGACTCGACAGTGAACATTTCAGTTTAATAAACAGGTAGGAGTCCGCAGGGACTATATCAGGGGAATAGGGTGGTTGTGGAAGCACATGAATGTTAAATTTGGTCCAAAATTCTTCTACCTGTTTCCTAAACTGAAATTTTCACTGAAAAGGAAGCGATTTGACTGGATTGAAGATATCCAGGCGAATCCGGCGAGCGTCCTTAACACACCAGAAAAAATAAAATTTCCAAAAATGTTTGCAAAAGTGGAAACACCGTTGGAGTCGGTGTCTTCAGTCAGAAGGGGACTATTTTGAAAAAGATGCATCACAGTAGCATGTAAATACCGCCACTGTGAAATTACAAGCCCATTCTTAAAACTTTCTAATCACTCCTCTTATATTTCGCTTCCATAGGGAATAAGCTAACGCATTTTTGTTTAAACGTTTTCCAGCTGATATATTTGTCGATGAATAGAATCATACATACCACCCACAGAAGTTCTATCATCACGATTATGAGCAAAGTCTTCGTCACTAAAACATTCAACTTTTAATTCTGAAACATGAGATTAACGGAGTTTTAAATAGCTTGTCTAATATAAACTCACAAATAGTTTAAGTAGAACATTCCAACAAGTAAGTTCTGGATTAGACTAAAGTTGGGATAAAATGTTTCCTGCGTAGCTTAAATCTCGCCGAGTTCTACTTGAAATAAAAGCAATACAGCCGAAAATGTTACGATACGGAAAATTTACATATGAAATGCAATTTCTTTTTTTGAATCTGGACATTGAGTTTTTGAAAGCACAATGTGAACTCCTATACGCAATGAAACAATTGGATGATTATAATTATATAACCATAACTAGCAGAACTCATGAACAATACGTATATTTATGAGAGATTAAATTAATTTCAAACCGATCAGTCACGCAATGTATCTACCAATCTAAAAGACTTCATGATGTCTTCTTGCAGCAGTGATTTTTGAGAGAGAGAGAGAGAGAGAGAGGGGGGGTGGGGGGTGGGATTCACATACTTCAGTAGTGGATGATTGTTAGTGTATAACGTATAAGTAAATTGCTATTGGTTTTTTTTTTCAAAGTAAAGAGCTAAAACTTTACGAGGTTTGCCAAGAGCTTTTATAACGAATTTTGATTTAAGATTTAAAATGGCAGTATTTAAACATTTTTCATTTTTGCAACACACAACATTATCATCCACATAAAATAATAAAACATTATTTCCGTATATGTACCCAAACAATTAGAAAAAGAGTTGCTGGCAATTTTATTTGCTCTTGGGAAGTACCATAATTTGTTGTATGGTTACAAAGTGCTAGTCGAAAGTGATCATAAACCCCTAACTTCAATAGTACACAAACCTATTGGTAAAATCACAACTCGCTTGCAACGTATGTTGCTTAAATTGCTTAAATATGATTTGACCATAAAATTTGTCCCAGGCTGTCAAATGTACCTTGCAGACACTTTGCCAAGGGCAAGCTTAAAGGAAATAGGGGAAAAAGACATTGAAATGTTAAACACGGTCCATTCTGTTGTAAAACATTTGCCAATGAGTAATAATAGATTAAAACAATTTCAAAAAGCTACACAGGAGGACACAGTTCTAAAATTAGTGTATGAATATAGTGTGAAGGGATGGCCCAAACACATAAAAGGTATATCTGAGGATGTCAGACACTACTATAAATTAAAAAATGATTTTTTAGAAAATGATTTGTTAATGTTAAAAGACAAAATAGTTGTACCATTAGAATTGAGGGGGGAAATGTTAAAATTAATACATGAAGGGCACTTCGGCATAGAAAAATGCAAGGCCAGAGCTAAAGAAATCATGTATTGGCCAAAATTGGCTCATGATGTTGAATTATTTGTAACAAAGTGTGAAGTTTGTGATAAATTTAGAAAAGCAAATATCAAGGAACCCCTCTTATCACACAGTATAACCATGAGACCTTTGAAAACAAAATTGCGTATTTCTTTGAAATTATTAAATCCTGAAATATTTACAAATCTTGATAAAAAGTTCAGAATCATACAAAAGAAACAAAAATATTATTATGACAGAGGGGCAACTAAACTTAAAAATTTAAAACCAGGTGAAGATATTTTAGCATTTAATTTTGGAGCTAAAGTATGGGATCCAGCACAAGTTTTTCTAAACATAAGAATCCTCGAGCTTATGTAATTAGAAATAGTAAAGGGGAATTGTTAGTTAGGAACCGAAAACATCCTAGACAAACAAAAAGCTCTACTGGGGTATCTCAAAACCATAATTATGATTGCCTACTAGAAAATTCAGGTAACTTCTCAAATGATAATGAAAGCTTAATGGAAAATTCAAATAATGATGCAGTTGTTTCAGGTCATATAACACCAGCAGATCCTCAAAGCAATGAGATCTTCAAGAACTGTTCGAAGACCCCAATACTTGGATGATTATGAGCTCTATTAAATTACATTGTATATATTTCATATGTATTTAATAATTAAACAAGGGACTGTTTCAATTGTATATTATTGTGTTGAATGAACATTTTTGTATAAGTAACCAGGAACTATTTTGAATTCTGTAGTAATGATCAGTGTATTCATATGAACTGTCATTTACTGCTTCTATGTTTTGATAATTAAAAAGAAGGGTGTAATATATGTTGCATGTTTGGCAACCCTACATTTGAAATATAATTGGCAACACGGTTATGCAGATTGTCGTCATGTTGTCCTAGCTCTATGTAGCATACATGGAGGTAGTATCGAGGGGAGATGACAACGCGGCTAACATCAGAGGGATCGGGGTTACCATTTCCTGCCATGTGTCGCTCTTTCGCATCGGCACAAACAAACCGTGTGCTTAATGCTTTTCTACCAGAATTTTTCAAATTTTCATTGCCTATAATCTTATTCCGATTTCATACAATCTTCCAAATAACGCGAAAAACAATTACACCATACTATTGGCAAGTTCTCATTTAAAAACGGTTAACATTAGGTGCAATTTTATTATAGAAAATGCTGGTTTTTGTAACGCATTTTTCGATGCTCTGAGCGCTCTCCCTTCTAATTTTCCCTTTTTTCTCATGTATTGTATTAATATTAAACTTATTTTATACATTCTTATTCAGAGTTTGCGCTTCCATGTCTTCTCAAGCATTTTTTAAAAAGTTTTAATAAAGATCTTGAATGCTTTATTAATATATGTACACACACACATATATATATATATTATTTATTTATTTACATGTACATTTTATCTGATATTTATGGTTATATAAGCTATGATATCGCATTGTAATAGAAAGCTCATCAATGTAAATATTTCAAAGAGGACATTTAATTGTTGCGTAACATTTTATTCAAAATAAAGTACATTGTATTTCAAGAAATAAGTAGTTAAAAAATATATTTGCAGAATTATGCATAAAAACTAGCGTCTATGATTCAAAGTATAATTTTAGGAATATCATTTAAAAAAGATAAAATTAAAATTGAGATTTTTTATTGAAATAATTTTTTTTATTTCTGTTCAAAAACACTGAAATGATTTAAATAATGACAAGCATTTGCTTAGTGATGTGACAAATAGTTCTTGAAATTTAAAATTAAAATAATCTATTGGTACAAAAGTTAGTATTCATAACAATAAAAAAAAGTTTCACACGGGGAGTAAGATCTTTAAAAAATTTCATTACAAAGAAAAATGCTGATCAGTGATTTAAATTTCTGAATGACTGAACACAAATGGGTATGCTCACTAAATTTAAAGCATTTCCAGCTCGTTTTCGTCGTCGTCCCAGCCGTTTTCCAGTATTTGTGATGCATAAATTTTGGGGAGTTAGTGTATAGGAATATAAATTTTAGCATCATTGAAACCCAAGGTCGATGAGGGAGAGGAACCCCCCCCCCCCAATTTTTTTCTATTCAGCGTCAAATTTTAAGACAGTAATATGTAGATATTAATAACAAGATTTCTTAGGAAAAATCCCACTAAGAAAGAAATTCTGGTTGTACTACTAATTAAAACAATCAATCTCAGTGACAAAGAGCATATGAAATTAGAAAGGCAGATCGAAAGGAGAATGTGTTATATTTAACAGTGCCGGGTCTAGGGGGGGCGGGGGCACCCGGGCCCTTGCCCCGGGCGGCCCTTCTGGGCAGGAAATTCATTTGTGATGCAAGAAAAAAAAGGAAGAAGAAGAAAGAAAAGACAATAAAATAAAAAAAAGAAAAGTATATTTAATTAAGAAAATTTAACTTTTGGAAAGTGAAAATTTAAATCCTAGTTCGGCGCTCTGATTTGATCATTGATCGGCTATTTTGCTAACGATTAAAACCGATTAATAGAATTATTTATTTGTATAAACTATCGGAAACTAAAATTGAGGTATACTGAATATGTTGCGTTGTTGATCAGTCGGCAGGCTTGTCTGTTAGGCAAGGGCTCCATATTAAGGCAGTTTTAGGGGGCGGCAAATTTTCAATGCCAAAAATTTAAATTAAAAAAGTAAAGGTTTTTTTCCTTTTCTGATAAAGAAATATAAATCATGCTATGCTAACAATATATTAATAGTTTTTCATTTACAAAGTTTCAAAACATCCTTTTGGGAAGTGGCGAAGGGGGGGGGGGGAGCTTGTGATAGTGAAATATAAATCATGTCATGCTCAAACAATACAGAAGTTCTTCTTTTACAAATTTTCAAATCATTATTTTGGGAAGGGGGGGGGGGGGGGGGAGCTTGTAAAAGACATTTGAGAAGGCAGACATGGCTCTTTGATACGGGCGTTAGTTGGGAAGGGGGAGGTCTTTCTCCAGCATTTAAACAAAAATGCTAATTTCGTTCTGCATTTTGATGAGTATTTTCGTGAGTAAAAGAGTTTTTGAAAAGTTTTTGTATGCCTTTTTTTTCCTAATATATTTTTCCCGTCCCAAATGCGCCTTAAGGCACTGATGCCTTAATGCAACTGGCCAGATGCACCAGTTTTCATATAAATTTTCCCGAGAGAGAAACCCCTGGACTGTCAGAATTTCATATCTCCAGTTAAGGGGGCCTTTCATATGGTTCTACCAACTTCCAATGTTGAGCTGAAAGGACCATGCCTGGGAACGTTAACGAAAGTTTCATGGATTTATCAATGGCCCCCCCAAATAAAAAATCCTTAAAAAAAGGCCAGTACATAAAGGCGATGTGAAATATGACCAATAATTAGATCCCAAGTAGCAAAGTGACGTTTTCTACACGTAATTTTTAAGACATAAAAATCAAAAGACGTCTCTTGTAAAAATAGGACGTTTTCAAAACGACAGTCTAAGCCCAGAAACGTAAAAATTGAATTTGTGACCTTTTTGAGACATTTACGCAAAAAATAGTCAGTTTGGTGTCGTTTTAAAAACGTCAGCGTTAATCCCAGTAACGTTTTTGCTGTATGGAGATTTTCAGTCTTTTAAATTTGCCATCTCCGACTCAAGCGCGCATGCGCAATGCACGATCGACGATGAACAAGATGGATCGTCTGGATGGGACGATGGGAGCACGTGTTTGGATTTTATGTTTATTTGAAGAAAAGATTACAGGTAAGCAATAGGATGCACTTTTTTTGCATTTCGTATGCTTTGTATGATCAATGTTTTTTTAAAAAGAGGTACGGAAGTGCGCGCGTGTGTGTGTGTTTATTTTTAATGTTTCTACTTTCCTTGCATGTGAAAATTTAGAAACAGGTATGGCTGGCTGCCTGATATTTTTTTATAACAATAAGGTTCTTATGACTGTCTGTCAGTTCAACTATGTTTTAGTATTTGTCTGCAATGATTTATGCGTAATAAAATAATTCAAGCATACACTTGAAATTTTAAATAATTTGGTACATGGGCGTATCAATATAAGGTGTGTTTTCTTTCCTTCTTTTTTTTTTTTAGTCAATCTCAATTGTTGTTAGACTTAGCTGCTAATCTAGGAGAAGTTTTTTTTTATCTTTAAAGATATTTTTGTCATAAATGATTGAAATGTACACATTTCATATGTTTCTATCCATCATTATTTTAAATCAGCAATTTAATTTAATGCCAGATAATAATGATTTTGTTGTATCAATAAGTTTTCCTATGGCAGTAATTTCAAACTTAATGAACTACCTAATATTGCCTGCATTATTTTACTGTGAGGAAATCATTTTTAAATGCAAAAGGTGTTGAGAAGTTTTCAATTCAACTTTAACTGGTATATTGCCATCTGTTTGTTTATTAGTTATATGTTATTGATTTTTAATTACTAGCTGTTGCATGCAGCTCTGCACAAGTTATAAAAGCAGCACAATCTTTTAATAAAGAGCAAAAAATAATTTTTTAAAAAGTTTACCCATTTTTTGTTTAGTTTCGTACGTGTAACTATTTTGTCACACAAACCGGAATATTAAAATTAATGAATATGAATGTGCTTTATAATTAAATGATTCTTTGACCATATCGCTGAATTTGTCTAACAAATAGCCCTTTGCAGTGAGAATATAATCTGCAATTACTTGCTAAACGGAAAAAAATCTTTTAAGGTGTATTTATGTGCTTGCACACAAAAGCTATCTCAACATGTTAAATGTTTTGACTCCCATTATCAACTATGTCCAGGAAACCCATTAAAACTTGGCTTGTCACATGTGGGTGGTCCTCTGCAACTTCAGTATGGTTAACTAAACAATCATAATGATGTTGGACAAAATGATGTAAACATGAGGTAAAGTAGATTTTTAAAAAATACTGTGCCAAATATCGTCTTAAATTTTATAAAGTAACAAAAGGTTAAATAACAAGTTGAAAAAGAAGATTGCAACCATGTGGCAATTAAAAAAACTAATTGATTTTGTCATTTATATTTAATATAAATATTTATATAGATTACATTTATATTATATTTTATATAGATTATTTTCTGTTAACTAGAGAAAAGTACCACAAGCCGAAAAGAATGTGGGATTTCTTCACCTAAAATGGAAACATTCGAGGAAAAAAAGGAATTATTAGTGACGAGGCTTCAATGAGAAAGCAAGCTTTAAAGAAAGAATAAGTTTTAAAACTGGTAAGTAAAGAAATAATAAACTTTTTTTACAACTTCAAGTTTAAATATAGATATTTAACAGAGTTTTATGGGTTTTTCTACCTCTGACATATATGATAATTTATTCTCTCACCCCCCCCTCTTTTTTACAAAAATATATGTTTTTAACCACTTAAAGTGCTTATCTTAAATAAAAGACCTTCATAAACACCAACTTTTTCAATTCGTCTGCAAGAATAATTAATTTTTATTCAGTGTGTGGTACATAATGTGCGAATTATTATATAGATACACAATAAAAAACAATTTTCACTTCTACTCTAGAGCCAATTTATTTTCATAGCCGTTCTTTGATAAATTCTTTTGCTATACATCTATACAATGATTAAAAATAGTAACAAAATAATTCAAGGCCGTATCCAGAGGGGGGGGGGGCACGCCCCCCCCCCAAAAAAATTAATTCTGGCTACGGCCTTGGAATAATTCTTGGTCACGCTTTTTTTGGAGTACTTAATGGTCTCGTCTTTTTTAGTTTTATGAACTGTTCTAACAAACAATATTATGGCACACCGACCGCACAACTTTTTCTATATTACAGGGTGAGTCACAAAATAGTATTACACTGTTTCTTTTTAATGCACTATAAATCAAGAATAATGTAAGATAATATGCATTGCTTGGAAGAAAATTGTATAAGATTATTTTCAGTTTTGTTAGGGATTCTCAAGAGTCATATGTGAGACCCGTTAGTACTGATAAAAAACTTTAAAAGAAATTAGTTTTCTTAAATTAAATTTAATTTCAGACTTACTGTGCATATAGCATTAGAATTCTATCACATTATCTGAAAAATAAAGCCCTTTGATAGATAAAGCTTGACAGGTACCTACTAAAAATTAATTATGCATTGCATTATCGATAATCTAATTTTTTTTTACTTGTTTCAATGTATTGTAATATTGCATTGCTGAATTCAGAGTTGCTAAAAATATTTGTATAAATACATGTATTTTAGTGAAAAAGTTATTAAATAATTTTTTTTTATCTAAGTATCTAAAGGAAGTAATTTTTGCTCTGAAAAACTCCTGAGCTTGGGTCTTCATTACAGAAAAGAACTGTTTGATTGACACAATAAATTTCCATAATAATGTTAAAACCTTAGTTCTAGCAAGCTTGATGAAATCATAAGTGTAAATATATACGTAATGTATTAAATCTGGTGTGAAAGGAATATGTTTTGTCAATGTGTATTTTTTGTTTCAAATGGCTGATGTAAATGTATTTTCTAATTTGTTCATTATGGTTAAGCCTTCTCCCCAGTATATCGAGAAAAGGTACTCATTTTCAAGTTTCAAGTAATATTAAAGGAACAAAATAGCTCTTTCCTAAATCTGCATAAATTGCAACAAAACACTGCTTCGTTAAAAGCAGATTTCCTCATTCTATAACCATTAATTTTTTTCCAATATGATGACACCTGATAGCACCTGTAATCCTTACCCTGAGAGAAAAAAAATCTTAAACTGCAATGTAAGTCTTAATTAAGGATTTAATATTGTGCTACTGTATGTATCTGTGGATATTCAGCAAGATTATTATTCTGCCTATCCCTTATTTTATTTGTTGTAAAGTTGACTGTGTTATCATTAACATAGGAAAATGGCAATGACAAAAATTCTGATGGTAGTACTAATGAATTGTTTTCGATTTTTTAAACTGATGTTTTGTTTCTTTTTTAGTTGGGGGGGGGGGGGGGAGGGCTTTTGTTATAATTTTTTATTCTACCAAATATTTCAGATATAAGTTTTTATAAAACTAATTTTTTTTTTTTTTTTTAATTTTAATCTATTATGATGATCATTTTTAATTTATTTGTTTTATTTATTTATTTTGTAAATTAGTGTTTTGATAAAAATATATTCTAATATCTATTCATTGATGTGGACATTAGAAAAAACTTGTTTATTTAAGAAAGCTTGTCATGAAAAATCCTTTAGTGTATGATGCAAAATTTGAAAAATGATTTTAGTTCTTTCTAAAACAATTCAATTGTGTAGTCCTTTACAAGAATGCTGTCATTTTCAGAATTGGTATTTTTGTCAACAAAAGGGTATTTTTGGTAGGACGGTTTCGAAAACTGGAAAGAACCAAGGGAACAATGAAAAAATGAACCAATGGCAAGAATAGTTATTGTTCATAAATAATGTGCAGTGAGGTCTATAATTTAATAGGGACCTTTATCATTAAATTAATATTGGGGCATTATTGAATACCTTTATTTTGTTAATTAATAAATGTTGCAATTAAAACAACTATTTAATGAAAGTCTAAAGTTATTGATTGCCAAAGGTAAACACCATATGCTGCATGTCCTAGACCAGCGTTGTTGCTTAATTGTTTTCATCCATGAAACATTAAGGTAGACTTCTACTGTGTGTACTTCCCTTGTTTTTAATATTAGGTTAGGATTTTAATTCAAAGTTCTTGAAACAAATTATTTACAACAGAAATAAAAATTTCTTGTTATTACTTATGCTCTTCAAAAAGTAATTTCAAACGTTATTGTAGTATCCAAGAATAAATAGAAATATCATGGAACCTTGAGTGATCTTCGTGGAACCCTAGGGTTCCGCGGCACATAGCTTAAGAAACGCTGGCCTTGACTGTGCCACACTATGGGTATAAAATCCATTGATCATTAATTTTTGAAGAAGAAAATTTACTGATGTTACTTGCACTTCATTCCCATCTGAAATAGAGAAATATATGTCAGCTTTTATATTATTTATTTTATTTTTAGGAAGTGTGCAGAGGGATTTAGGTTTCCAAAGTCAAAGAAGTTGAAGACTCTTTCAGTTTCAGTTGCAATTATCTGATGAATTTTGATTCCCATTTTATTCTCTATTTAAATTTTTATATTGTTTTCTGAAATAATTTACGTTTCTAAAAATAATGTAAAATGTTTTTTGTAAACTTATTTTTTGCCTGAGTGGGAACAAGTTGCCAAAAAGGTTACAAAAACTAACTATAGTTTATGTCTTTCAACTGCATAGAATTTAAATTTTGTTGTGATTCTAAATATTTATAGAATTTTGAAATATTGTGTAAAAATAAAATAAAAAATAAGATAAATTGGTAAGAGTTTGCATACATTCAAAAAGCAAAATGTTTTGCTTTTACACTATTTGCTGCACATTTGAACTTTGTAAAGATGTTCAATTTATTTCTTAAATTTTGTAATATTGATCTTCATTAAGATAAACTAAAAGAAACAAATTATCTAAAAGTGTAATAATTCGTAAAATTTTGAAGAAATTTTGTCTTTATACATACAAATTGTGTCTATACATTATGTCTTTATACTTAACAAATTGTTTTCTATTTATTTATGCAGTTAGGTGTTATAAGATTGAAAGCACAAAATTTTATCAGATTTGTTTTGCAAACTGATTCTTATTATTGGCTGTTAAATAATGAATATAAGCGGTTAATTAATGTTTCTAAATTCAACTTTGTTTCCATTGGAAAGTGTATTATTAGTGCAAAAATGAACTGTTTAATCTCTCCCTCTTATATTAATGCAAGTATATATAATTGTGCTCCCATTTCTTTGTTTAACCATGATCAATATTTGAAAACTTGGTTGCTTTCTCTCATAATTGGTTAGTTAAATAAAAATTGACGATTTTGTTGTTGGTTTTAGTATCCTAATTTAGTTACTAAAACAGTGAGAACGAGAACATATGACTTGTGAAGTTTTTCATATTTCTCTTCTGAGAATTTGATTTCTGGAGGAAGAGCAGGTAAAACCTGGTGTGAGGATAAGCTTTGGAAGCATAAATTACATGTAATAAAATTAAAATCTTGATCATGATATGTTTTACAATTTTAAATAACTTCTAATGTAGCATTAATTTTTAATGAACAACTTAAAAAGTAAAGTTTTAACTTGTCTTGCTTGTGTATTATATTAGTGTTTGTAATGAAATCTTTAAAAATAAATTGAATTATTTAGAAAGGAAATTATAATTTTGTTGTTAATGACATGTTTTATTAATTATAGTCTTAGTTATCGATTGACAATGATCTATACTTGAAGCTTTTCAAAAGCTTCTGTCTGCTCCGAAATAGGTTGAAACTATTCATGACAGTATGTTTTAGTTTTCCTAAAAGTTTGTTAGAATTGTAAGGTTTTTTTTTTTGTGAAAACTGTTTTGTGTTATATTTATGTGCATCAGTTGAATAAAAAGAAATGTTTTTGTTATTATTGGTCGGTTTATTTTTAGTATTTTTGAATTCAGTACCCGAGGCATTTGCTAGTCGAAAAGTTTTTTCTTAATCTTGTACCAAAACTGGGAAAATAATTGCCTGCTTTTTACAGCATTTAAAATAAATGTGACTTCAAGTATTATCATTAAAAAAAGGTAAAATTGACTATAAAATAGTTTTTTTTTTATGCAATAAAAATGCTGCTACTTGGTTGAGGATTTCATAAATGATATCAATGTTTAAAAAGTTGTGTCGATAGAAATTGATTTACTGTCATTTATAAAACGTAAAAAGCGACTCCACTACAAAACGCAGATACGTGACGTAAATAAAAGGTGAACAACCTAGCAGCAAAGTCGTCTGAAAAACGTTATAAAATGACGTTTTTAAAACGTATGCAAACCACATCGCAATGTCGACTAAATAACGACAATCATGTGACGATTTCAAAACGTCCGCAAACCTAAACGATTATCGGCTACAAAACGTCATCAAGTGACATTTTAAAAACGTGTAAACGGATCAGAAACGTCAGCAATTGACGTTTAGAAGATGTCATTGGAAAACGTCTGGATTTACGTTTAATGTTGAGACATTTTGACCAAATATTGACGTCTTTTGACATCCTTTTTTTTACGTTTTGAAAACGTACTCATGCTACTTGGGATGAAGGGGGGCAGCATATTTAAGTTTGGCTCCGCCGCGGAAAACTCTGGCACTGATATTCTATCGTAGGGTTACAATCTTATTACTTTCTCACAACATTAACGAACATTACTATTCATATTACAATTAATATGCATACATATATTTTTTACTTTTTAAATATGATTTACTTATCTAATTTCATTAAAATTATAAAAATGTTTTCCACATCATCCAAGAGGTACGGTTTATAGAAGCATTACCCCTTTTGTAAAATGCAAGGCGGGTATCCCCAGGAAGAAAATATTCCTTCTATATTAAGTTAAAATAATGATCCACAGTAGTTTTTCCAAACATTTCATTGCGTACTGCTATATGTACAGAAGTAATTTCCAATGAGTGGCAGCTCTGAAAAAGTTTAAACGAAATGAATTGGTTGATTTCAAATTTGGAAAAACAATCAAAGGGGATATGTCTCGGAAATGTAACTATAGCATTATAAAAACAACAGACATAAAAAGACAACAGAATCAATAAAAGCTATGAGAACAAGCACGAAAATAACGGTCAGTTCAGCAGAAGCTTTGGTCTCCGATCGGCACTTGCATCGGCCCTGCCACGCCCCCCTATCGGCACAAACAGAGCTCGGTAGGGTTGCTATTTGGCAGGACGTCACGTGGTACGATGTCATCTCCCCTAGATAATAGCTCCATGGTAGCATAGCGCACTATTTAAAAGAATGAATTGTTACATCTCACTTTGTATATATATTAAATAAATATGTTAATCAAGAACTGAAGATCGATAATCTCGGAAACAATGCATAAAGCTATTAGATTTTCCGTATTTAAATCAGTAATTGCATCATTAATTACATTTTCCTTGTGAATGCAATGAAGAAATTTAGATGAATCAAACACTGAATCGGAGCTTTGCATTGTCACATTTGAAGAAGAGAGACAACTTGACCCATGATGACGTGATCCGCGGAAGGAACATGTTGACCCCAGTTTCTCTTCTCCGCGCGAAGAACAGCTCTGCGATAGAACGGCGTAGCTTTCCGAACGCGCTGCCGGTCACTTCATGAATTTTGAAACTGATGTGTTATGTGGCAACAATGGAATTTGTTTTCTTTGCAGCTTGCTTGCCATGGTGCTATGCTCGCAGCTCGAGCAACGGATCGCGTTGATAGCTCGGTTTTTTCGATTGTTCTCTTTTATTCAACATACGATCCCGATGCTAATGCAATGGGGTGAAATAGCTTACTTGCAAAGTAAATTTTTTTTTGCACATTGCTATTAGTATTACATATTTGAATAGAAAAGCAGCTAATGTAGTTTAAATTGTGTTCCGAGAACATTTTCGTTTTTAACCGTTGTAAATATTTGTTTGTTTGCCTTTTAAAAGCCCTTTTAATCGGATAAACACTTATTTCTTCGAGTATCTCTCTATTTATTATATCACGGGTTATGAATATGCTTTTATAATATATAATTCAAGCATTTATAGATTCAACATGTGATGTCTTGAAATTCGGCTATCGTACGGTAACTTGGTCGCTCGCCTTGAAAATCATGCCTTGGTTTGTTTTCCATACAGTTAGAAGTTACAAAAAAATTCTTTTGAAAGGTTTTGCCTAATTTTTACAGCTTCTGGTCTGTTAGACCAGTAAATCTGAAGATATAACGTTCGGCAGAATATGATGGCCATTATTTAACTTCAAGTTATATCTCTATATTTCTGGTACAGTAAGAAGTAACAACTAGTATGCTTTTAAATTTCCCTTACGAAGGTTTTGCTACTTAAATGTAGCTAAGTGCTTCAGATTCGTACTTTTCACTTTGAATGCTGTGTATACTTTACCATTCTGAGAACACTGGTCATGATTTTGTGTACTGACAATGTTGTTTTGGAATTTTTGTTTTGTAGGGGACCATTAGTACTGCTACTCCATTGACTTGTGATTTTGGAGCAATATGTCAAACCGAAGTTTCATCAGTTCTAATTTCCCTAATTAATTCATTGGCATTTTTCTCTTGCTGCAAATGAGTTGGATGTAACGTCAAATGAAACCTGACCACAGAAAGGATGAAATTACTCAATGATAGTCTCCTATCCAGTAGGAAAGTGCTAAATTAAAAATAAATCTTTACATGTGCAACTCGGAATGAAAAAAAGTGTGTGCATATGAGGAAAAGCAATAAAATTCTAACTTTATACATTTAAATTAATAATAAGCAAAGAAAAATTAAGAATGTTAAAATAAAGCACAACTGTAAATTTGAACTAAATAATATAGTGGACTTCCAATTCAACCTTTTATGGGACTAGTTGTGCTCATCAGGGAAGGGGGTGCATGGTGCTCTCTTTAGATTGGTTGTTTTCAGGAGATTTCATAGAGTAGGAAATGTCGAAGAACTTATAAGTCGAATTGTTTGTTGGACATCCAGAGGCATTTTCGAATGATTTAACAATCTGTTGCAAACGGGTTTTAAAATTTATGGGTACTCGTTATGAAACATTCTAATTGTGAATTGTATGCTTGCATGGATTTTTTAATTAATTTTTGTAACCAAACTCATTGGCAACAGAAAATTTCCCACTCCATGCTTCATCACGAACCTTGGTGCTCTTTCATTGAATTACCAATCCTGCTCTCCCACCCATTCCTTATCAAAATTTCAGGTAAAACCAAGAATAGGTATGCCTTATTATGATTTCAGTCATTTACTTCTGCCTCGACGCCATCAAGAGCGACAAGGATGGAAGTAAACGCAAACCACATAGTTCCCGCGTTAGGTCATGATTGCTTGATGCAAAGGACTGACATGCAGGGTTGGGAAAAAATCATTTT
The DNA here is from genome assembly GCA_038502835.1 of Octonoba sinensis. Lineage (NCBI taxonomy): Eukaryota > Metazoa > Arthropoda > Arachnida > Araneae > Uloboridae > Octonoba > Octonoba sinensis. The sequence goes on along the minus strand of CM076605.1, from coordinate 79,926,810 downwards.
TTAAAAAAAAATCGGATTTATTTGAATTGATCAGATTTTTTTGATTTAAATAAGCTTTATTTGATTTTTTAGAATTCTATTTTTCATTATCATCTTTTTATATATTTTTTGCATTATCTACATGAAACAGTTTGTCATAAGAAATAACTTCTTAACTATATTGTATATTCTACTCACTGATTAGGTTAAAACAAATTAAATATTCATTTAATACAAACTATTTATTTAAAAAAAAAAAAACCACAATCACAATTTATACAGATATTTTTTAAACAAATGAATTATGGATTCAATCATTTCAATAAAAACATTAGTTTTGATGCTTTGTCCACTCCTAAATTGTTACGAAGGCTAGAATGAACAATGTTAAAAGTAGAAAATTGTCTTTCTATTCCAGCAGATGATGCCACGGCTGTTGTTATTTGGTAGATAAACTGGATTTCAAGTTCTGTGATACTCTCTTTACCTCCCATTACATAAAATGAATTCCACCAGTCATAATCCGTCATTGTATCTGTCACTTTTTTATCAATCAATGGTGGTTTTTGAAATTTGCCTCTTTTTGCTTGGAAATTGGCTACAGTACTGACAAGAAGGTTATTCCACGGTATTGCGCACGTTGTGGACATGACATTTTCAAACTTCAAATAATCATAACACAACAACAAATTCAGCTAGATTAATGCTTTTTCTTTTAAAAGAATCAGAATACATTGTTCTTTATAAAGCAAAGCATATTTAAGCTTTAAAATGAATTTAAACTCGTATTTTTGAAAAAGTGGCAACGTTGCGGACATGACGTAGAAAATTCTCATTTTTGAATGAGTCTTCATACATATGCTAAGTTCTCCAAATTTTATATATTTATGGAAATTTCCTTTGGGGTACAATTAAAGTGTATTTTAACCTAAAGACACCTGGAAGATTAAAAAAAAAGTAAACAATTTAGTAGAAAATTTTCCTAATTTAAAGTAGCCAGTGCGTTGCGGACATGACGAAAAGTTTACTGCTTGCTTTCCTGCTTTCAATGACTGATAATGCTAGTCTTTTAGCTAGCATTATCAATTGCTGCATTGTATATTTTTCATGCATGGCTTAAATATCTAATAAGTTGTGGTATGTTGATTAAGTTTCACACATTATTAATTTTAAACTTAATTCTTATAAAAAGTAGATTTTCAGAATAAGTACTCTCTCTCTGATAAGTTATACAATTACATTTCAGTGTACTAATTACGTCATTTATTTTGATAGTCCGTTTTGACTCATGAAAAGAAATGTGTAGAATGACCAGGGGAAGGATTGCTTGGCAAAAATAGATAAATATGTCTCCAGAGGAAATGGGGGAGGGTTTATAGTGGTGGTGTTTCCAAATTTTCAAATTTGTTTTCTGCTACAGGTTTGAAATGATGTTTGAGAGTCATGTTTTTGTTGTTTACTGAAACTATTTGTCCAGGCCACCAATGATCATCAAAAGTTCAGCTATCCATCGACTTTCTTCAAAACTGGTGGAAGTTGATGTTGAAACCAGATTAAGTGGTGCAGAATCTTCCTTTGATGGTAGCTTAGAAAATAATGTAACCTGATATGCATATTTTGAGGACTTGAAAAGGGAGAAATAAAAGAAAACTCTACTGAGTTGTATGTAATTGATCGAATAAAATGTAGTGATTTTGTATAAGGCATGGATTTGCATCAACTGAAATGTTCTCTAAACTTCAGTGTTTATTTTCCGACTCTCATGACTAGGTAACGTTTTTGGAATATGTCCCTTCCTCTAGGTGTTTTCATTGATATTACTTCCTTCTTTCTTGATCACATCTAGCTAATAGCATCTCTAATAAAAAATTGTTTAACTTTTGTTTTAGTACCTTCTGATAATTTATCACTTCTTAACCTTCGACTAGCTTTAGAATCTAATTTCAAAATTTGTGTGTTGCCTTTTCATTTTGATTGAATTTTCAATTATTTGCTTTTTTTTTTTTTTTTTTTAAAGGGGAAACATTTTTTGATATTACAACATTTGTTAGGGCAAGAAGTTTCTTGTACTGGGATTTTGGCAGTGCACTGTTAAGTTTCTTTACAGCTTTGCCCAAAGACTCTGCTTGCATATCCAGGCAAACTCATGTCTATCTTTCGGTCTCTGTTTCTTCCTGCATTTCTTTGTGCTTCTTTATTTTTCACTCTTATGTGCTCTTTCTGTTCTTCAGTGAGAACATTAGAATGCCTGTGTATTCCTTTCTTGTTTGCCTTGTTAGCTTCATATTTTACTGCATTTGCTTTCAACTTCTGTCTCCTAATTCAAGATTGTTCTGTACTTGTAAGTGGCATGATAATTTTTTTGGGAAAATGTACAACAGAAATTATAAATTTTATTTACTATTAAATTAGTTAAGCATATCAAAATCATTTAAGTAAATAAAATATATATTACACAAAATTTTACTAACACATCTAAAAAAAATTCAACTTGCTTGATAGAAAACTATAACCAGAGATAAAATTATAAGTATAAACCTGAGTGTAACCAACATGTGCATAAACTGTTTCCATTGTAAAAACATATTTAAGATTTGTATGTGTTGCCATGTAATAACCAACAAAACTGCTTGAATTTTAAATGTTTTTCTTTTGTTTATGAATGTGATATTCATATTTATAAAACAAAAATATTTTAAAATTAATGTTTCATTAGTTATGATGATAATTATGTTATAATAAAAGGCAACAATGATTAGTTTGGAAATTAGTTGAAAGCTCATGTTTTTCTTAACTCGGCTTAACTTTTTCCTTTAAAGTTTTATGTAAAACATAGGGCTTGTTTAAGACAAATGATCAAAATACTTTGTGCAAAAATGTAAGTACAAAGATAAAACAACGTGAAAAAGCACAAATTCAGATTAAAATTAACGCAAATAGCTATTTCGAAGCTACAAATGGAGCCTCTTCATCAGTGCATAAAAGAAGAAGAAGAAACGCTCAACACACAAGCAAGTTCACTCACAGCTTTCTTGCTTGTGTGTTGAGCGTTTCTTCTTCTTTTATGCACTGATGAAGAGGCCCATTTGTAGCTTCGAAATAGCTATTTGCGTTAATTTTAATCTGAATTTGTGCTTTTTCACGTTGTTTTATCTTTGTACTTATATAGGGCTTGTTATTATGTTTGAAATTCGTCATGTCTGCAACGTTGCGGACATGACCAATTTGAAGTTTTTTTTAAAAATATTAAATATCAAAAATGATAATTTTTTTTGAAACACATTGCTATAACATAGTAAATTGATAGAAGAAATAACATTTTAAAGAAAATGTACAAATTAATAGCAGCACTGTAATAAAAAATATAAAAAAATTTTATTGAAACGCCAACATATTCTTTTGCAAGCACTCTATGTTAAAATTCAAAAGGTAAATATGCAGTGTTATTGTTCAATAATTATGCAGACACATTATTTGCTTTAATGGATCATGTTCAATTAGAAATATTAAATGTTGAATAGGCAGAAGAAAAAAATCTGTTTTGCCATGTCCGCAACTTTTCAACTCCTTTTTTTCAATATTTCATGCAATTTAAACTTATTTTCTCATCGCTTTGACAAAAACAGTTTCAAATTCTTAAACTACATTTAATTAGCTTTAATTTGATATGCAACACCATTGAATTTTTGGAAAAATTTTTTTAAGCATATCAGGTTACAAATACTGTGGAATCACACAAGACGGGCACTTTTCTTTAATGAATTCTAAACCTTGATTATTTTCATCCTTATTTAAAACAGAGGGACTTAATAAAACTCCTGCAAAATGGCATGCATTAATTGCTTGTTCATATCTTGCTTTATATTTATTTATTGTTATTCCATCTTTATCTAACACTTTTTCTAAATTTTTACCCAAAATTATCCATTGACACATGCATTCAGCAAGGGAGCAGTCCTCTTTTTGGATTGTATCTAGGGCACAAGCAATGGGTTCCAAAACTTCAATCAAATGTTCTGCATTTCTTTTAATATTCAAGTCCATTACTGATCTTCTAATATCAGAACTTATAATTTCTCGTTGCTCTTCACATACTTTTACTGTTTTTGACCAATTTTTTATGTATGATTGAAAACGGTCAGCATAGGAATTCCACCTTACATCTACTGGAAGAACTAATGCACTGCCCATCCGAGGCTTTTTATATGTAAAATAACACAAGGAAAAGTACCACTTTAAAAGAAATCCTTACTAAAAAGGTATCTATATAAATAAAAATGTTTGGCTCTGAAAAGCACCTTTTATTTTTGTGGTCCTGAAAAGGAACCGACAGGTTAAATATAAGCATTCCAATTCAAGTAAATTTGAATGGCTCTGAAAAAGTCCTTTTTTTTCACCATCAGGAAGTTGAAAGTTGGGTTTATTTCTAAAATCCATAAGGAACAGTTGAATAGTCTTCTTTTATCATTCTTTTATCGTATAAAATTTTGTATAATTTGCTTTCCGATTTGTTTAGCACCTTTCTCCTCTTCGCATCTCTCATCGTGAATTTCAATCCTTGAACCGAAGTCAAATTCAGCTTTCAAACTTTCATAATTTACGAGCAATGAATTTTTAAAATTAAGAGTAAACCCTCTAATTTTACAGTAAGTATTCCCGGGAGCCATCTTGTACACATAATTCTTGGGTCCACCTAAAAGAAAGAAGGATATTGGGGAGGGGAAAGTTACTATACTATTAAATATTGAGTTCTATTGTGTAACAAGAAATGATAATAAAACAACAAAAATAGAAAGAATTACCTGACACGAATGTATTGTGTCCCAATCCAATTCGTCGGTAAAGTCACCAAGAAAATTCCCCTAATAGAATCATTAGAGCCATTACTTGCATAAATATGAAGTCTGTGTCGTGGTACAACAGAATCCCCCAACTTATCCATTTCATATAAAGCTTAAGCCTTGCCAAAGCGGTTGTAAATAAAGCTATGAAAAATAGTTGTAGCTATACTGTTTTACGAACTCCTCTACTACGGAGAATTGCAGCGCCGCTATTTCGGGTATGGGCAAATAGACATTTACCTGTAAGAGACAAAGAAAGAAAAATTATATATAATTTAAGAGGGGGTTTTTTTTTTAAATAGAAAATAATTAAAGGGTTCAAATGTATACTTATGTCTTTTGTGGTATCTAGGAAAAGTGCGTTGAATTGCTCCGCAGAATGCACTGTTTTGTTAAAAATCATTCCCCACCTGTACATAAGACTGTTGTAGACAGACATAACACCTGTCAAACATTTATTTTGAATAATTCCCAATGATAATATATTATATAAATGGTGTATACAGGATTTTTTAACTTCTCACTTTCCCCAAAAACTTTAATGCAGGTTTTGCTACCCGTCGACGACCAGGATTTTTTTCTCTGCATTAGGGTCCAGCAGTAAAAAAAAACTGTCCTTCACCTTCATTTACAATTTTTATTTATTTTATTGATATCATCAAATATAAGAAATTTACTGCAGAAAATAAATTTTTAAAATATCTGCCTTAATGATCACATCATAATTATAACTAATAAAATCACAAACAGTAGTAGTACATAAAATTCTTTTGTTATCCAGTCAATAATTATACAAATAATGAACCCATTGATATACATAAACCATTATTCATTTTTTCATTGTCTTCAATAGTTATAATTATTTCTTTAGTAAATCACCATTTAATATTTTTCATTAAACAATTCACATCATGTTTTACACAGTCGGATATTAGATACCCTTCCAACATACACAGATTACTAAGACTAATGTTGACAGCAAGTTTTCGTTGATTTGTACACTTTTAAGAACTCATTTCCAAATTCAGTTGCCAGTAATTTTGTTTAACAGCATATTTTAAAAATTAAAAGTTCAATTATCATACGGATAATTTGAACCGCCTGTCTAGATTTTGAATTAAAGAATAATAATAATCATCAGCACCAGGAATAGCATTGTCTTTCATTAAATTGAAATAGCAGATTTCACATTTGATATATATTTTTTTTTAACACACATGAGTGCAAGTACCTGCAATGTAGATCAACGTTTTTGAGCTCAGCATAAGTAATGCAAAAGTTTAATTGGTGAGTTTCTTTGCTTGCAGAAATATCTTGCATCTGTAATTTTCTTCCGTTACTAAGTTTATTCCAGCATTTCCATGAAGATGCGATTTCGATGTTAAAGTTTCTAACTCTTTTAGGTTTTTGAAACAAAGAAACAAAGCTGAGTAAGAGGAAAATGATATTAAGCTGCTGCTAATTGCCTATGCAAAGAGTCCGATTGTAATTTTCCTGTTAACATTTTGCACCCGAGCAGCGCCCGGCCGATTTGAAATGTCAACTCAAGTGAGAGCACGTTTCAAAATTGGAGCTTTAACAAACGTAAATATTCATAGATTTCCTGTCACCAAAATAGAAGACAATTTAACCGAATTATTGCACCTGAACTCTTTAGCGATATGAAAGATTTCCTCCAAATTTACTTATATGATTTTTTTTAATTTACAAGTGCAAACATCAGATTTCGCAAACACAAGAACACCTCTCTCACTGGTCGTTCATCCGCTGATTATTGCTACACATCACGCCAACAGCGATGAAGCTCGGTTACCACAACAACGAGAAGAGAGAAAGAGAGAAGATGGGCTGTGTGAAGGTTCATAGCAAATGCTACCAGTAATTCTACGTGACCTTTCTCTCAGCCACCTGAAAGAGTTTCGTTCATTGAAAACGTCTCTCAGCTGATTTAAGTCACTGTTATCAATGGCTGTTTCATTTATTTTTTTCTGATATTGCTCCAGAAGGTCCATGTTAGGCCACAAGTTTAACTTGTTTCAGCGATTTAATCACGCTGCCATCGTTAGACAAAACCGTGTACAGAAGGCTTTCGTTGTACTGCATTTTAATGGCCTGTATCACATTTTGGTCCATAGGTTGCAGAATGGGTGTGACATTGGGAGGCAGAAACATAACACGGATAAAACTGTCTTTTATGTTCAGATCCTCTTCATGAGGGTGACCAGGGCAGTTGTCCAAAATAAGCAATGTTGACGTTTATGTCCGTGAACATATGCTCATGATTTCCGAAACAGCTTAGAAGCATGTGCACAATTTCTGAAGTCCGTTTTGTTTGCCTACTAGAATCTTCCGTCATGGAAGATTCTGCATGGAATTCTAGATTGTGTTTTCACACTCTATGGCTTTCGTAAATACTGCACTGCACTTACTGTATTTAAAACAATACAATTCATGCCTAAAATTATGAAAAAACAACAAAGGAAACTCGTGCACAAGCAAACAGCAATGATCGCACTCGGAAAGTGGAACTTCTTACATTCAATATCTTTCAATGAGTTCGAATTTTCACGGGCTCAATTCGTTGAAAAAGTCGGGCATATGGAATTCTGCCTTTTACACTTTCCTAACAATCGATGCATTTTAATAGATATTTTGATGATTGGTTAAGCATAGGCTGAAACTGACAGTATACGAACTGAAATTTGCATTTCGTACGTGCATGCTGAACAGTATGTAAATTCAGGCGGCGTTATTTACAGTGCATAATTTACTGTGAAGAGAAAAGATGGTTATTCTGTGATTATGTTCTGTAAATTTTCGGCTCCGTATGTGGACATGTATAATTTATTATTCTGACCGACTAGCTCAGAGAGCTTTTTTAAGTTTAACCAAATAAATGGTTTTTAATAATATTGACTCATTTTTAACCACGCTCTGCTACCACCAGAAACATTAACCGAATATAAAGTGAACTAAATGACACAGTAAAAGAATGTAGACATAGAAGATACGCTAATGAGTGTTAAAACTTTCATTTGCATCTATTATTCAATCCTGATTTACTGAAAAGATTCAAAATTTATGATCGCAAAAAATTAATCTAATCCATTCTAGAACATAAATAAAATGCCATTTTGGAGTAGTAGATTATTTTTAAAAGTATTCCAGCCTTTTGCTCTAAAGTTAACATTAGAAATAACTAGTTTTCTAGTGACTTTCCACGATAAAATAAGGAATCTTTCGCGGGTGGCATTCGATGATAAAATAACGAACATCGGTTTTCCGTTTGCGAACAGAAACTCATTGATTTTGCATGTTGGCGTAAAAATATCCTATGTAGTCTCAAATGAATAATTTTGTGTTTGTTTATAAATATTTGTATGTTTTAATTAATCGTCCTTTTTATAATCTACAATGAGATTAAGTAGTTTAGTTTACTCCTAAGACGTTACAAATCCTTCACACGTGGCATTCCACGATAAAATAACAATCAACGAACAACATGGTCGAACAGCAGCTCGTCAGAAACCTAAGCTAACATTCGAGAAAAATCCTTTATTTTTCCCAAGCATCGTTTAATAAATACATTTGAGAGTGAAAAACGAATAATTGGAATTTAATTCGTTATTGTTGGTGGCCCTTCCTGGTGCTAGATCTGATGGACGAAGGAAAGAACGACCCCTTCACATCAGATCCGATTTGTTTAAAATGCTTCGTGGGCATCCGGGAATCATGTATTTGCATTACTTTCAGAGAGATTTATGCGTTGGCTGTCGGAAGAATATATCCTTAGGTTAAAGAATCGCTTGCAGAAAAAAGAAGCTTGGAATCTGTAAAATTCGTAGAATGGAACTTTTTATTGGAGAAGTCACACCAGTGCAAATACATGCTACATTTACTGTCGTCTTTGTAAAGCACTGGAAAATAGGAAAGAATCTACATGAAATATATAATTGGGTGATTTTCAAAAAGATTGACGGTTCGATGTCCGCAGTATAAAATCCGAATTTCATGTCGCTAAAATTATTATTCTGCCATTGCAAAAATCTGTAGGGAAGCATCATTTCCTACTTAATTCAACGCATTCATTACATTTTTTCCAAGTTGTGAAATAATAGGCTTCTTCTATTACTTTAGTTGGAAAAAAATGGAAAATTGCGTGTCCGGAGCAAAAAAGTCACAGGACCAGAGTCTTTTTTTTAGTTTTCCAAGTAACCTTTTTATTCAATATTATTTAAAACATGAAGTAATATGTGTTTTCAGTAAAATCACTTGCATTTTTGTCAAGTAATGTTTTAAAACTTTACGAAAGTGTTTGTCCGGACATGCAGCTCATGAGTGTTACCTCGAGAAACTTCCTATCATTTAACTTTCAAAATATTCAAAGATTGTAATTATTTTCTCAGTTCAGTGCTTAAAACTTTAGACTTCAAATAAAATGAGTTGCATTTTTAAATAGTTATTGCATAAAATCTGTATAATTTTTTTTTGTCATCTGAGGATTCCTGATAAGATATTACTTGTCCCTGATACCCAGATGGTCGACAGTTTGCAAAAAAAGTCAGTGACAGCATGAATAAATCTTGATAGTTTTGTTTTTGCTAGTACAGAGAAATATTTTTAGTTCATTAGTTAAAATTTTGTACATTAAATAAAATTAGCTACATTTAAAGGAAATTATTGCATAAAAAACTGGCATAACTTTTTTTTTTGTCGTATAGGAATCCTTGACCGTAGTGTTTTTTTTTTTTTTTCGTTTGAGGATTCCTCAACAGATATTACTGATCTATTCACCATAGATGGACGACAATTTTCGCTGAAGTCAGTGATAGCATGAATAGGTCGTAAAAAGAAAATTTGTGTTGTTGGAAAAACCAAAAATTTTAAGCTCATTAATTAAAATGAGCTACATTTTAGAGTAATTATTATAAAAAATGTTTTTTCCTTTTTTTTTTTTTTTTGTCGTCTAAGGATTTTCTACTCAGATATTACTAATCCCTACACCCCAGATTGTTGGAAATTTGTACTAAAGTCAGTAATAGCATGAACAGGTCTTAAAGAGATTTTTTTTTTTAGTAGTAAAACCAGAATTTCTCAGCTCATTACTTAAAACTTAATAGATTGAATAAAATAGGGTACATTTTAAAATAGTTATTACATAAAATGTGCGAAAGTTTCTCTTTTGTCGTCTAAGTATCCATCATCATGCATTTTTTTTTCTTTCAGTAATAAAAATTAAGCTCATAAGATAAGTTCTTGCCATACGAGGATTGGCAATATTGCATTAAACCAAAAGTTCTCAGAGAGGTGCAAAGCAGCAGCAGAATTTCGACAAATCTTTAACAATGTAGTGCGGAAACCGATTCTCCTTTGCTCATCATAGAGAGAAGCCTACAATACAAGTTCAATCACTTGTAGGCTCACATAGCAGAAATCCTGCAATGGTACTACAGCATAGATTTGGAAAATGTTTTTTCCTTGAGGCCCACTCTCACTTTACATCAGTGGAGGACACTGGTTATTCGCTCAACAATAAACTACTTATCAAGTTGGAAAAAGCTGAAATAATAATAATAAAAAAAAATTCAGACATTCATGATTACACTGAGAAAATACTGTTACAGTTTGCATTACACAGCAAAAAAATTATTTGCAATGGCATGAAAAGCCATTCAATATGACACTAAAATTCCATCACATGAAAGAAAAATATTCAGGATTAAAAGCAGAAGGAACTTAATTTGTCCCGACATCGAGTGGCGGCGCATCTCTGTGTAAAATGAAATGTGCAGCTTTGATCGTATGTTCCAATTTTCTTATTTCTTCTTCTACCTTCAGTCCACAAGATAAAGCAGCGGCCGCTAAATCCTGGAAAATTTAAAAATAAAATAAATGTTTGGTTTAAACAAAGTGCTTTAAAAAAAACATTGTTTAAAACGCGGTTTAAAAAAAAGTAACAAGTTTGGTCAACAAATGTTGGGAACAAAAAAAGCAAATGAATCACTCTAAAAATAGTTAAGAATTTTAAGTAGAACTAAGCACTTTGAAGGACTTGCACAGCCCTGTTAAAAGTAACTATTAAAATTTAAAATTATATTTTATCTTATTTACCCTGCTGATATAAGAAAAAAAAATTCTTTAATTTGAGAAAGAACTGCTAGTAAATTGAACATAAATCAAGAAAACTTTAGTGCAAACAGAAATAAATAAAATGAAATAGAACAAATTACTGTGAAATGTAGTTTTTAAGTATTAGTTAAGGTTCTACGCTATATTTTCCTTTTATATTTATTTATTTCGCTGCCTATTTACATTATCTTTACATTGTATTTACAGTCGTTCAGGTTCCACATCATTTGTCACGCACTCCAATGTTATAAAGTTCTTAGCGGTTTCCATACTGGAACAAGCTCTCCCGCACAATGTTTCGTCTAGATGGGCACAACTCCTCCCGTCCAGCTTTTCGTGTCCTCGTTGCCGTCCGACCACAACTTCAAGGCAGGCCAAAGTCGATCTTTCCCACCCCCGCTTTCGAGGGCAGCTTATATAGGGGTGCCTGACCTTAGGCCGACATTGCGGGCTAGGGGGACACACGCACACCATTTCCTTTCACGTGTGCCCCTCGTCATCATACGTAGGCCCCGTAGGTTTGCCGGCATAGGCCTAACCTGACAATGTTCATAAAGGAAAAAATGTAAGATATATTTTTTTAGTAAGGTAAATTTTAGAAGCTGAACCATACTTTATATTGCCATTTAGCGTTATAATTAATAAATTGTCATTATTTTCTGCTTTGTCTATTTCTGTGAGTGGCAAGGTGGCAGCGATGTTTATCAATCTTTGTCCAATCCGTTCTTCTGATGGGATTAAGATTAGGATGTGGCATTTTGCAGTGACAGATTATCTGATGCTGATTTTGATAAATAAATTTATTTAAAATCGCCCAACTTAACCAATAGGTCATCTTCTTTTATCTCAAAAAACCATGCCAGTTCTACTATTTCAGTTGTCCCATACAATGCTGGGAAATCTTCTTGGGCCTTGCGAAAGTCTAACACACCTAGAGAACTAATCATGGATGCATTTTCCATTCGTTCAGAAATATTTTGCGTTAGTTCAAGAAAACTTTATGCTTACCTTTAAACACTACTATAAATTTGCTCTCCACTAGGGTCTTGAATTCCAAGTTTTCTTGCTTTTTCGTTTAATTTGTTACAGTGCTCACCTCCAGGTTTTTTATCCAACTTTTCTAGTGATTTTAAAAACACTGCAATTTTTCCTTCCACTGCTGCTAAATTCACTTCTTTTCTTTCGAAAAACAAAGCTTTTTTTCGTACTGATGGTGTATCAACCGTGAAATGATTCCATTGAAAAAATTCCATGGACTTTACGCTCTTTAATAATGCTTGGGGAGAAGCTCCTTTTACATTATGGGAACTTAAACTTTCCTCCAAACTTATAGCCTTTTCTAAATCTATCAGTAAATTTTGAAAATTAACTCATATGAAGTTACTCTTTTTGGTATGGTGAATTTTCCATGACATATGTTTTGTACTTCCGCCAGACTGGAAGATCTGAAGGAACTGTGTTACTAGTATTTATACAGTGCTTTGACAGTTTCATCAAATTTTTGTAATGATGAGTTTCGTATAAAACTTTTTTCTGCTACCAAAGCAATATGACACAAGTCATATTCTGAATCTTCAGAATTATGAGACCCAGGGCCCTGGAGTACAGGAGATGTTCTGGTCAGGTGGTCAGCCTGTCATATAATTATCTATATAATATTTGATTTTATTAATCTTATTCTCTCTCTTTTGTTCAACGAGACGTTTATTAACAGACATGTCATCCAGAGTGGGTGTGGAGAACACGCTCCTCGTACTGCTCCACATATATGCAAAGGCAAGTCTCTAAATGAAAATGGTTCAAAAAAGACTCATTTGCATACACTAGGGTCTACCATAGAATTAAAAAAAAAAACTGTACTATCTTATCAATATCTAGCTGTGAACGTTGTCAGGAGTGGGATACATTTTGAAACAAGGAGCAGGACAAAGTGGTATGTTACATTTACGACAAAAGTAACGAGTTTTTCTTTGAACTTTTCTTCCGTTGTCTAGTTTATTTGCACAACATTACAGCTTCTGGTTGGCACAACATTACAGCTTCTGGTTGATGCACTTCTCTTTTCAGTTGGTCGGATCTTACTTGGGAAATTCTGCCCAGCGAATCGAAGTGGATTTTTAATTCTGACGTTGTTTACATTCACTCGTGAGTTGGTAGATGGACTGTACTTTCCAACAATTGCTCTTACTAGTTTCAGCCGGAAGTTCATATGGTCTAAGGTACCGTTCTTCTTTCTGTACAATAAGTACGAATTCCTAACTGTGACATCGAGTAAATGAAGAAAGATCTTTTTGTAAAACTTTTTATGTCGCTTTCTTTTGGATGGATAATTGGGGAGGGAGGAGTCCGTTTTATTTACACCACCCATAGTGTTGTTGAACTTTACAACGGCTGTTGGCGTTTCACTGCACTTGTTCTGTGTGGTTTGGAAACTAATGTTACCCTTTCGGCGAATGCACAGTGATCAACATGCTTGTGGGGTTTTTTTTCAATACATGTCTGCACCATAATCTGCCCTTTTTTGAAATGCCATTGATTCACCTTGCTTAATTTTTCTCCTTTTCATATCTGCTGGTAAATCTTTTCTGGAGATTCTTAACGTTCCCTATTGAGCAGTTTTGTTTTTTATTGAAATTTCGGCTAATTCTGGGGAATTCATAATTGTCCACAATAATGTAGGACTTTTTTTTTTTTACCAGAAAACTATCTAAAAGCGTTAATACACTCGTTTAGCTTAACCAAATTATAAATGTTTCTCATTGTAGTGAGCTTCTTTCCCTGTATACACAATACCGTTTGATACGTATCTTGAGGATTCACACAATAAAAAAAAATTAATGCAAAACTGCTTCTACGAAAGTCTTCCTTTGTACAGTAAAGCGATTCATCAATACAAATGTCTCTATCTAATTCATACGAAATTTCCTAAGTAAATACTTATCGAGATAAATTGAAATCATAGCTATTTTGTTTTCACAGACTTGTCTTCATTCTTCGAAAAATGTAAAATCTTCATAATGAGACTTAATCTCTTCTCTGTCATGGTTTTGTGGAAAAATGGGGTTTCCAATATAGGGTCTTTACTCCAGTACATTACAAGCATCGGCTTGACATTTATGCTGTAGTGTTTGTAAACCCACACAGGTCCAATGTACAAACTACAATTCAAAATTTATATCTTTTTATTGGATGATTTCAGTATTTAATTGCACTGCAATATTTAACGGCGGGAGGGGGGGGAGCATTCACAATTAAATTTAATGAATGACTGGAGCACGGTATGCATGTAGCTGTTGCTATAAATCCTTTCAATCCGTGCCTGCAAACCATTGTATTGACTAGACATATTTTTTACGTTATTGTAAGATCGGCCTCTACAGTTTTTTTATGTTCGCTGCATCATGTTCCCTGACATGGAGGAAACAAAAAAAAAAATCTTTCTTAAATATCTCTTTCTTTATTGTTTGAACCGTAGGATGAGAGTTAATTGGTTGGTATAGGCTATATCCGGAGTCGAATCCACAATGATGGGAAAATATAACTTTTTTGTAACTTCAGCAATAAGAAAAGTTTTTTCCGCTTGGCCTTTATAAAGTCATCACAAGCCGTGTGCGACAAAAAGTACATATTCAATGCATATTACAGGTAAAAAACAGCAAAATACATACACCCTATATAAATACATTGTTTCCAAAAGTCGGGGGGAGAAGGGAGTTGCCTTCTCCTGATTCCCCAAATTAGTCCTGTTACAAGCCTTTATACTTCAAGTTATAATAATACCAACTTACCTGTGTTTGAGTTCTCATTGTGACTCGAAGGATGACTTAGAAGCTGAGAATTGGAATTAGAACTATTTAACCAAGTGTTCAAATTTTGAAACTTTTAGCAATATCTGGTTTTTTTCTTTTCTTTTACTACCACCGCTTTGATATACACGGATACGTTTCATACTGCTCTGAACTGAACTTACTGAACGGTTTCTGCGTTTAGATATGTGACTATATCTGCCTCGCAAAGCCGTGGACAAAGTATTAGGAATCCTCCCCCCCCCCCAGAAATGTTTTCCGGTATCTTTATTTTCTGTCGAGTATTCACCCTCCTCAAAATATATTGTTAGGGAAAATATATCTAAGAAACAATCAACAACTAACAAAACTTGCAAAGGATCAAAAATGCGAATAATAAATCATAGGAAAAAAAAAACATTTTCGATCCTAAATTCCTTTGTTGGATTTTATTTTCGTTTATTTTAAAATTCTTGTATCCAATTCTCACGCTATTTTAAAAATGTGTTTTCAAAATGGCGCATTGTATTTAGGCGCTAAATATATATATATACAGGGTGTTCCAAAATTATCTTTACCACTTCAAAAATTCATAACTTCGAAAATAAACAAGATATTTATATTCTGCTTTTTAGTGCATTTCAACATGCGCACCATTGGTGGCACTTCCAGTCTGTAATCAATTTCAAGCCAGGTACGCTGTAACATGTCGCCTGTGATTGTACTAAAAGCTTTTGTAATGCGGCGTTTCAAGTCATCAATGTCATTAACCAGTGTTCGGTAAACAATGTCCTTTAAGTAACCCCACAAGAAGTCGAGGGGTGTTATGTCCGGAGACCGTGGTGGCCATGGAATTGGGCCACCCCGTCCAATCCATAGGTTGGGAAAAGTTTCGTTGAGGTGTTCCCGAACTGCTGTCAACCAGTGTGGTGGTGCACCATCCTGTTGGAAGTAAACAATCGGCTGTAATTCTTCCAACTGAGGAAGAGCAAAGTTTTGAAGCATATCCAGGTACACGCAGCCAGTAACTGTGGTTTCTATGAAGAAGAAAGGACCAATGATTTTGTTGTGCATAAGCCCACACCACACATTAACCTTTGGGCTGTCTCGTTGAAGCTCGACTACTGCATGTCGGGTTTCAGAACCCCAAATTCGTACGTTGTGGCGGTTTATTGTACCAGACACATGGAACGTGGCCTCATCACTGAAACACACCTTTTTCAAGAAATCTTCATCATGCTGACTACGTTGTAACATGTCTACGGCAAATTCCACACGTTTTGGTCGATCTGTTGGTAACAGTGCGTGCAGCAACTGTAGATGAAGAACCCTGGATTGTGGTTGTAGGCATTTGGAGTTGCCTTGAAGCCTGACTAATTGAAGTTTTCGGATTGTGCTGGAATGTTTGCCGTATTCGCTCCACATTTTCTGGACTTGTGCTGGGTCGTCCGGCTCCACTTTTATGCAATACTGATCCGGTGCTCATGAAGCTTGTGTGCCATGCACGGATGGAGGGTCTGGATGGTGGGTTTCTTTGGAATTTCGTCCTGAAGTTCCGTTGAACCTGTGTATCTGATTTCGTCTCTATGAACCATGACACGCATTGAGCTTTCTGTTGTGGTGGCCACATCTTCACTTATAACTGTTCAGCCTATTGAAAAAAAAAAAAAAAAACTTAGTTAGTTGCAGTAATACATGCAAAAGACAGAATATAAATATCTTGTTTATGTTCGAAGTTATGAACTTTTGAAATTGTAAAGATAATTTGGGAGCACCCTGTATTTCAGTTTTTAAAATTCAATGAAACTATTCAATCTGAAATAAATAAGTTATATAAAAAAGCAACGTTCTCTGCATCAAATCAAAAGATCCATTATTCACATGACATTCAACAAAGAAAATTAAGTCCGGGTTGGAAAAGGATGAATTAATGAATTTGATTTTTACATGTGCCTTACGAGATCTCTTTATTTGCAAAAAAATTGTTTCATGTGATTTATTTTTCATTTGTAATTTGTTGATTTTAGAGAGAAAATCACATAATGAGAGGGAAAAACGAGTCGTGTATTTAAACACAATCGGAAATGTGTCCTTTTATTTTTTTTTTAAGGGAATGGAAATTTAATACTATACTTCCAGGAAGAACTTCCAGTTGCGTGCAATTTAAATGATCCTTTACTGTGTTCCCCCTTCTTGACAAAGAAGGGGGAAGAAACTGGAAGTATCGGACACGCTTTAGAACTCTAACGCGTTTTCTATTCTAAATCTTTAATATTTTAAGAAAATTAATATTTTTCGCGGGCTTTAATTTTTTAAATGTTCATTCTGCAGACAAGCCTGGTAAGTACATTTATAGGAGTTTTAGTCTATCTTTTGAATTCCTACTTTTTTTAAGGAAAAACTCCTATTTTTGTTTCTACTTTTTTCTCAAATCTCCGCACGGACCTTGCGGATGCTTTTCGATTCTTCGGATGTTTGACCTTGGAAACTCAAGAATTGAAGAATGAACATAACCAAGCTTTTTTTCTTAAGCTGCCGATCATCCAGTGAATCTGAAAAAGTTGTTAAATTTGACTGTAAGTTTTCAGTGATATTTACCTTCTATGTGCGTAAAACAAATGCCCAGTAGAAGGCGTCTCCTACCGCTGCATTCCAATCGACCTGAGGGGGATCCTGGAGACATCAGCTTGGCCATACTGGCCGTATCATTTTCCTGTTATATTTCATGAATATCTCGGCTCCAAAATACTTTGTACAACTTTTGTAGATCGTACTTTTTCGTGTCGAATTTTTTTTTATGTAGCCCAAAGCCACCTTGATTAATTGCCTGTCAATGCAATAATAACCATAAGCAAACATCTTGCCGGTTTTTCGAGCTTGAACTTACGAAATTAGCAAACGAAAGAAAAAAAAGAGGCCACGTCACACCTCTAACAAGGAAAACTAACAATTTTCTTAATATTTGTCGTTAAAATATCATTTGTTAAGAGAACTAGCCCAGCAGCACCACCATTTTACTCTACCCGCCTTTTTAACGACAAAAATTAGCTCAGAAAAACATTAAACAAACGACATGCTAACTACAAAGGACAATTAACCAAGCAGCTCAACAATTTCAACCACCAACAAACAATTTCAACCACCCTCTACTCCAACGACAGCGACAACAATTAGCACAAATATTAGCCAAGCAGCACAATATAGCGATATTTAGAGCCGAACTGCGATCCGAAAGGTGGAAAAATACCCCGAACAGCAAAATATCGTAAGAGTTTAAAACGTTGCATTTCACCAAAGGTAGTGTAATGGGGCTTCTGCTGCTACAGGTGAATCGAGGATCAAGGAGGTGTGGTCAATCTGTTTTACATGTCCATACACTAAGGTATGTTTCAAATAAAACCAAAATAAAAATTTAAAAAGATGGAACATGGCAGGCACATTTACAAGAGGAAATTTTTCCACTCGAAAGCTTTATACAAAGTTCTTTCATTAATGGACCTTGGTATTCTACCAACGTTACGCGGAAAACAATTAGTCATTCGTTCTTTTAAGTACTGCGAATAGCTGCCGAACCAAAGTAAAATTAATGAGAGTTATTGCGGCTGTCAAACCATGCAGTAACAATATATTTTGTAACTGCTAGAAAAATTCCATGCATATAATCAGGTATAAAATTTGAAATTTAAAAAAAGTAATGGGAGCAAGGCACTTGGTCCTTTAACTCCCTTTATACTTTTTCCTGCCATCATACCTTACTTTAACTGTATCCTGCTCAGTTCTATCTGCATAAATCAATGCATCTTTGTATGTATATTTTATTGTGTTATTAACTATGAACCCAGTGTGTTTTCACCAACTGCAACCGTAGTAACCATTAAATTGGGTTGAGTTTTGGATGCATGGCCGTGCTATAGAATCAGCACAGCAACATGCGTTGAATGAGGTAGAAATGAAATTCCATCCTCAGCTAGTTTAGTGGCTTCTTCAACAAATAGTTTCAAGTAGAGATCCATTTTTGATCTTTTTTGCCAAACCATAACCCAGATAAAAGAACTTTTTAAACGGATTTCAGGAGGAATTTTATTTATTGTTACCAAAATTGGCCTCAAGAATCCCTTAAAGTTGTTAAAAATGATTAGCCCATCAACAGGAAAATTACAATTCAAGAACAAAGATTCATTCTGCAATTTATGATACATTTTGCCATTATTGATATCTGAAAAACTTTTCACAATGTTAACAGGAACATGGAGCTACATATGGCATGTTAATTATGCCAGAGTGGAACATGTTCCTGATTTCAGCTTCAAGTGAGACACTCATAAAGCAGGATGTCTTATATACATTCCCAGTCTGGACCTTAAATTTACCCGTACTTTAAGTTATGAATGTATTCTCGTCATTGGAACACAGGTATGTCTGACATTTCTCACGACTTCCTGTTACATTTCCTGTTTTGTTGTAATCAAATTTGTTCCATAAAGGATATAAACTTGGACTGATCGAATTGTTTACCTTATATTGCATTAACCATTTCAATCAAATTACTGATACATAGGATATCTGGAACTGCTCGCAAGGAAATTTATTGGGACTGCTGAAAACGGGAAAAATAATAGATTCTTAATCATATGCAGCAATGAATATTTTTTTAACAAAACTTTATACTATAACAATCTTTATAACTGAAATAGCCACACCATTTCGATCTTTTTAATTACTCCATTTTTTTCCAACGTATATTTGTGAAAGAAAAAGTTCTAAAGAGGATTTTTTTTCTTGTTAATCTCTTGCATGTCAAAATAAGGATTTTCAGTCTGGGGAAGTTATAAAAATAACGCAGTTGAAACAAGGTAACTTCTTCTATGAAACTGAAACTTTACAGAGATCAAATTTTCATATACTTTGTTGGTAACTTAATACTTTCTTGATGAATATGGACTATTTAAAATTTCTAAGAAGTATGCATTTTTGTATAGCTCCATTTTCTTATGCATATATCATTTTTTTCGTTTTAAACCGCTATGTGGATGTATTACGAACAAACATTGAATGTGGTGTTTTAACATATCTCTCTCCGGAAGGGATTCGATTTCTTTCCCACCTCTTGAAAAACTATAAATGCGATCTTCAGAAAATTTCCATTCTTATTGAAACTTTGTTTAACGGGATAATAGACCTCACCTCCCTAGCATGCCGAATAAACGCTTCAAACTATTGTGGCTGCCATTTAAAATTTGCAAAAGCATACCTCCCCACACATGTGTGTGGTCCTGAAAAGGACCTTTTTTTATTACAAGATGTATTATTCTTGAGATCACTCGCTTCGAGTGCTCATTTCAAAGAAATCTTCAAGTCGCTCATCGCAGAAACATTCCTTTTCTTCATCCTCGTTTATAATTTTATCCAGCATTTGTAGGATTTCACGAATCGTGTTATAAGCTCCTCTTGAAACCTTCATCTCCTTCAAAAGCTTCGGCGAGGGAAAGGAAAATATTTCTGGCTTCCCTAAAGTGATTCATCTCAGCAAGATTTGGTTTGACAAATATCTGGAACCTAAGAGAAGTTGTGTTTTAAATACAACTGAAAAATTGCGTGAAATACTATTGGATGATAATGCATCGACATCAATGACCACTTCGACCAATGAAATCCCAGCATTCGTTCCAATATCAACAACGGCTACATTTTAAAATTTTGCCTACTAAAAATTTGACTATTTAAAAATGTTCTACTAAAAAATTATGGTAGTTTTTGATACAATTTTGCAATATTAAAATATTACGTTTATTTGTCAATAGTTTCTTACCTTTAAGAAAGTAATATGTTTCGATTTCAGTTAAATACAAAATCTTCTACTTCGAGTTATAAGAGATCTGCAACTGCTCACAAGGAAATTATTTGGGACTCCTTAAAACGTGGAGAACACCAGGAAAGATAATAGACTAATCGACTTTTAATCACATGCAAGAAAGAATAATTTATTTGAACAAAAATTTATATTATAACTATCTTTATGAGTGAAATAGCCACACCCTTTTGGTCTCTTTGTTTCCTTGCTTTATTTATTTATTTATTTTTTACTTTTATATGCTACCAATTTTTTTTTTCCCAAGGAGTTTGTGAAAGAGAAATTTTAAACAGGATATTTTTCTTGGTAATCTGTTGCATGAAAAAATAGGAATTTTCAGTCGGAGATATTTATTAAAATTCCACAGTTGAAACAAGACAGTTTTTTTAATGAAACTGTGAACGAATACGGAAGTGAGATTTTCATATACCTTGCTGGTTACTTTTAAATGGATTATTTGATTAATAATACTTTCTTGATGAATATGCACTAGTTAAAATTTCTAACAGTTATGCACTTTTCTGTAGCTCGGTTTTCTTATGTATATATCCTTTTTTTCGTTTCAAAACGTTATGTGGATGAATTACAAACTAACATCGCACTGACGTGTTTTAACATATCTTTTTTAGGAAGGGATTCGATTTCTTTCCTACCTCTTAAAAATTAAAATCTCCAGAAAAGTTCCACTCTGATTGAAACTTAGATTAACGGGCCAATAGACCTTCACCTCCCTAGCATGATTAATAAACACTTAAATCATTTTGGCTGCCATTTAAATTTTGCAAAAGCATTCCTCTACAGACATGTGTGAGGTCCTGAAAAGGACCTTTTTCTTAAATACAAGATGTATTATTCTTGAGATCACTCGTCTCGAGTGTTCATTTCTAAGAAATCTTCGAGATGCTCGTCGCAGAAACATTCTTCTTCATCTAGTACGTTTATAATTTCGTCGATTATTCTAAGAAATCTTCGAGATGTTCGTCGCAGAAACATTCTTCTTCTTCATCTAGTACGTTTATAATTTCGTCGATTATTTGTTGGATTTCACGAATCGTGACGAGTGCCTCTTGCAATTCTTCCTCTCGTTTATACGTTTCAATAACGGACTGGATAAATCTCTAGATTCTCTAAAAGCAGCCATCTCAGCAGCAAGATCAGGTTTGACAAATGTCCGGAGCCAAAGAGAAGTTGAGGTTTAAATTCAGCATCTGAAATAATACGGGAAATGCTATTGGGGGATAATGCACTGACATCCATGACCACTTCGACCAATTAAATTCCCCCAGTCGCTCCCAATATCAACATCAACTGCATTTTAAAATTTTCGACGACTAAAAAATTTCTCTATTTAAAAATGTTCGATTAAAAAATTATGCTAGATTTTGATACAATTTTAAAATTAAAAAAAAAAAATTACGTTAACATATCACTAGTCTGTGCCTATTGTAAAACGGGGTGAATAGAAACACTTTTGAACTTTGGTTTTAAATTTTTCATATTTGTCTTGATCTAAAAAATACAAGTTATTACCCAAACTCAGGTCTCTATAGGGGCTATCTGTTCATGGTATTATTATTTTATTTTATTTCCATGAAATAAAAAAACAAAAAAACATGGTGTTTCTAATCACCCCGCAGGTAGGGGTGAATAGAAACAGCTTTTTAATAGCATGTTTGTTTCTTTTGAAATTAAATAAGGGTGAATAGAAACAGTAAAATATCTGTTTTGCTAATAGGAAATGAATAAATATTAAATTACTTCCCAAGATAGTTGTTTAATAGTTGTTTATTAACGCAAAAAATCAGTAAAATAATTAAGAATATCGATGTCACAGGGTTATTGCAATATAACTAAACATGTAATAATGTGACTCAACTCTTTACCGTGTTCCTGGTACCATCAATAAACTGTTAAATCAGAAAGATCATCGTTGAAACATAACATGTCGTTGAAACGTGCACTTGAACAGAGGACTGGTGATGAGAGTTTCTGGACGTCTTTCCTGGAGACAAAAGTCTGCAGGAATAAATCTGTTATAGCGAACTTGTTGGTTCCAGGTTGACTCCAGGTTCTCTTTTTAAAAATGTGACAGAAAAACCATGATCTTCAAGGTAAGCAACTTTGCAAACATAGAATCTAAAACACGTTTTTGTTTTGCCATATACTTTGACTACCATGTGGCCATCTTTATTGACGGAGATACTTTTGTTTTCGTTAACCTTACCAGTAACTTCGTCTAGTTCAGAAGATTCTGAAGTGGACAAAATCAGTTCTTCGTCGCTGTCCTGCACTGAATAGGCACCATTATCCTCTGATGATGATTCGATAAGTTTTCAGTTTTCCTTGGCTTCCTTTTCCCTTGGGTTCACCTGCTTGGAGCAACATGGGTTTTGGTCTTCAATAAGTGAAGTTGGGGGTTTAAATCACCATCAACGTTTTTAAAATCCTCAACGCCTGCACTTTTACCAGGTGTGCCATTTATTTTGGTCCCCCTTTTTCCTGGCTTCAGGAGCCTCATCTTGTCTCATACTTTGGAGAAGATGTGTAAAGCTAATGTCAATCGCATTAGCGGATTCATTCAAGTTGGTGGTATCCTGGTCTTTGTCTACACCAGCATTGATACCTGGAAGCATTGAAAAAACTTTTTTGAGATCTAGAGGTGCAATACCACATTTTTAAAACCGGAAACGTGCTGTTTCTATTCACCCCGCAAATTTTCAATAACTGGCCTATGAAATGTAAAAATTTTTAGAAAACATTTGGTTAACAGTAGAGCCAAGAACAACTATTACAATTTTATACTGATGTTCAACTTAGTCTTTACACTTATATAGGCATATATTTAAAGTATGTGTTTTTACTTACCAGGAAAGTTCAAAGTAGACAAAAAATCTTCAGAAAAGTACTTCTTCAAAAACGTGCTATCAAAATCAACAAACAGTATGGCCAACCAAACACAACATAATTTCCCTGTTGCCTTTGAGTGTTGCCAACTCAAAACCAATATCAGTTATAAATAATTTGCAGTCATTATATGTATATTTACAGTAATATTATATGCAAGAAGTTTTGTTTCTATTCACCCCACTGTTTCTATTCACCCCATTTTACGGTACCTGTAATAATGTGGATATTAAACTAAAGTTTTAGCCGAGCAAAACTGCATGCATATATCCGAACAAATTTTCTGAATAAAATCCACACCCTTGGCGAGAATCATGGGTGATGGCCTTTTAATTTCTTTTATACTGGATTTTTCCAGGCTCAAAGATTTTTCATGAGCTTCAGAGTTTCTTCCTCTGTCCTCGAATCCGGATCTTCCTCAAGAGTAACATACTTCATCACTCCGTCTACTAACACTCTAGGACATAAACAACAAGAACCGCCAAAATATCCGTTGTATTGGTTCATATTCTGGACTGCACACCTGGCTGGAAAGTCAAAACATCCACACAAGGTGTTGACACATTAATTCCGCATTGTTCCATTTAACAACCTAGGTAGAAAGCTCTGTAAGTTCATTAACAAAACCCTCCATAAAGAGCTTCATATTAGGATGGCCTTTTCCGAACCAAAACCCTCCCTCAATACTATGAGTCCATCTCATTCCAGGAGGGAGTTCATTTATGAGTTCCTGAATGAGATGCTTACCCGCGAGGATTTCGTGGGATTCACGGTCATCATCTTCACAAGGTAAAAAATATATTCGACTGTTCATGGTCGGATTCGTTACCCCAGATAAAATTCTCTAGAGACTGTTCGTCACTATTGGATACAGCATCGCAAAGGAATTCTTCCGTTGTAGCTTCGATTCTGGATCGGTTCGATTCCGTCGGTGTTTATGATCATTCTCTTTGAACAGCTGTCTCAAGTTTTCCTTGTAAAGTTCACCATTAGTGAGGTCTAAAATACTTTCAAGGCTTTCATACAAGTATTCGTTTATCCACGTTAAGTTAGCGGAAAAGGACCGTGGTAGCCTAGTGGTTAGGATGTCGCTATCCCAACCGGAGTGTTGGGTGTTCGATACCCGACCCTCTGAGGACCCACCATGTGCACTTCGGAATACGTGCATACAGTTCCGAGGGTACCGGATTGTATAGAATTTCCTCTTCCTTCACTCTTAGGTCACAAAAGGATGGTGGCGTATTTGGCGGCGCCATCTGGGGTCATACAAATACATGAGCCAAGTCGTACTTCCACCTTTGTGGTGCTCACCTATCAACGGAAGGCGCTCCTTACTGCCTTAATGCCTGGTCGGTCTGCGAAAGACAGCTTGTAACACTAGAAACAATAACAAGTTAGCGGAAAGAGATTGACGCTGATTCCAAATCACGTTAAGCTGCAATTTGATACTTCATTGATAGAGTTGCGAAAGAAAAAAAAAATTCCTTCTTTTAGGCTGTTTGCATCATGAATTTTTTTACACTCAGGATTAGGACACATCAAATTTTAATTTGTATTGTCAAAATCTTTCCTAAGTTGGTCTTCATTTTTTCGTAAGTAATGGTTTCAGTCTGTACCGTAGAAATGGAAAGTCATTGAATCAGTAGTCCCAAATATTTTGTTGAAGGCATACTTGGTCTGAGGTACCACAAATAGCCCGAAGATACAGTTTATCAACTTTAGTAAATCTTCAACAGCAGTCCAAGTCACCTTGTGTTTAAAAGCATAACTCATGACCATAAGCAGAGTTTCGTCAATTGTTGTCGGCGAATTCTCAAATGTAGAAGAGTCATAATTCCTCAAGTTGTCCGCTAGACACTTGGTTTGAATGTACCAATAGTGTGGTTATTTTCCGCATCTTCATGCGATATATGAATAGTAGTTCACATACCCTCAACAGACAGAATGCTAACGTCGTCATAGGATTCACGGTCATCATCTTCACAGGGTAAAAAATATATTCGACTGTTCATTGTCAGATTCGTTACCCCAGATAAAATTGTCTAGAGCCTGTTCGTCACTGTTGGATACATCATCGCCAAGGAATTCTTCCGCTGTAGCTTCGATTAAATTTGCTGCATCTGGCAGCTGTTGAACAGTTACTTGATCAGCTAACACTTGGTTTTCGTTTTCAGTGGTAGCATTATGACCGCGCCACGCCGAAGTTCTTGGCACTATCTTTTAAGGGTCAGAAGCGTCCGGTTCCAAGTATTTTTTCCTCTTATTGATCCGGTACTGTTTTCTACACATGACGAAATTCTTCTGTCAATAATCAAAATAATTAATGCATGAATAATAGAGAGGAAAACAAAAGCTTTCTGCTTATCCCTAAGTAGTCATACACAATCATGTCAACAACGTGTACAATGATTGTGATTCGTTAATCATGAAATGAACGAATCTGGTATCATGCTGGTTTTAGTATAATACCTGTTTAGTACTGACTTCTATTTCGTATTGGAACCGATATTACCCTATTGGAAAGAAAATTTAGCGGTTTTATGAGACACCGGTTCCGATATGATAGCGAATCCGGTGTTATACGAATGTTGATTTCTTCAAATTTTATGTTGCTTCTATGGGGCATAGTATATTTTGTCACTCTCTTCTAAGTGAATTATTTTTGCAGATTTTTGTTATTGAATCAACAGCTTTATCTGCATAAAATACAAAACACAATGATTATGGTGTTTTCTTATCTTAAAGGAAAAGAACTAAATGACTTTGGAAAAAAATGCATATCTCAAATTGAACTTGAGGATTTATACAATAAGATTAACTACTAAAGAGCAAGATTTTCAGTTTTAATGTATATACAATGCATTTCAATTTAGCAAATTTATTATCAACCCTTAGTAAAATGTTGATGATGAAATTGAAGTACAGTAAATGCACCTTATGTAAAATTTGGCACCTTTTAGTTATTCTGTTAGTTATATTATTTAATTCATTTATTGAACAATGAGTTATTTTTAAATTATATTAAAGTTTAGATATTTTGGTATGACAACTTAACTGTTGCTGTATTTATAAATTGATTGTGGATAATGATCTAAAAAACACTAAGAGGTAAAATCTTTAGTTCTTGACTGAGCGAATTTGTACCCTTTAATGTGAAATGAAGTGCGGGATTCAAATAAGTGACATAAGAACAAGATTGTTGAATCTTGCATCATTATAATCTAATGAGTATTTTGCCGAAAACAGGGTCATCATTTTTGAAATGAAAATAGGAAGACACATACCAGGCTTAGAAGGTAATTTAATTTTTTTAAGCACATGAAAGTTTTCGTATCTATTGAGAAAATCGAAAATTTCTTCAGGATAATGACTTTGCTCAAGAAGTTTTGCACTTGATGTCATAACGTTCATAATCGGCTCTCTTGTTGACTCGGTATTTAAATAACATTGAAGTTGCTGATGCTGATGTGCTAAAGAATATGGCAAATTCATAAAATTTTTAATATTTTGACAAGACGTTTAAAGTATAAATGTTTGGCTTCAAAGCGCATCGACCAAAAACTTGTTAAAGGTCCATATTCTAAAATCAGGATGATGCAAACTTAAATAAGATGTAAATGAAGAGAACACACACTGCAGATTTCTTAACAATTTGTGATGATTATTTTTAAAAGAACATCATTAAAAAGCAAGGATAAATTTGTTTTTGTGTTCTTTAGTTTTTATCTATATTTTTCAAATGCAATGAAGTTACTTTCAAAAGCTTCATATCGCTTATAGAAATGAACAATCATATCTGCAAAAAAATCGTGTTTTTTTTTTTTTTTTTTTTTGTTTTTATATCGACATTTTCAGATTTTTAGACTTTATTTTGGGAATACTGCTGTAAGTCAATGTTCAAAAATTAAGGCTAGAGAACAGTAGTGACACTATGCGTTTAGGCGAAAACCACCAATTCCTACCGCCCTATTGCAGAATAACTCGGTTGGTTATAGAATTTCAACGGGATAACATCGTAATTTTTGCAAGTAGTACAATGTTATCTCAGCTTTAATTTCAAAATTCGTGTAGTTTATATACTCAAAACTCATGGAACTACTGACGTAACATCCGATACGAGTGTTCAGGGCAGAGTTAATATTACGAAAATAAAATTTTGATTTATTAGGTCTGTCTTCGGATTTTAGTAGCAGAATAAAAAATATTAAGTAACAGTGCTAGAGAGTTATGCCCCTTCCTCCCCCCCCCCCCGGGCTTTGGAATCATAATGTATTTATATGCATGTGCGTATATTTTGTTGTTTTATAATGCAATATGCATTGAGATTACACCTCCCCCTTCTGCCTTTGGAAATATAATGTATTTTATATGCATGTACATATATTTTGTTGTTTTTTAATGGAATATACATTGAGTTTGCACCTCCCCCTCGGTGCCTCGGCGATTTCTAGTATTCCATGTTCCACCTGATCTCAAAACTCTAGAAATACTGCTCAAGGGTCTCTTTATTCTTCTTAATATTTGTACAGGATTTTGTCCTTCCGCTTTTAAATGTACAATCTTGATAATTTCATCTTTAGAAATTTCTTTAGAACTTCGCATTTTTATCAGAACTTTGCAAATTGGGACAACACTAGCATTATCATATACAGTACATTTACGAATTATTTTGTATGCATTAGCAATCAGAAAAGGGCCAGAGTTTCTTACATGAAACATACCGTCTACATTTTTATTAGGTTTTGAGATAACGTCATATTTGTTGATGCAAACTAAAACTTCAGCAATCCTGCGGCGTAAAGCAATGAACACAATTTTCCTAAGTGCTGTTTCTGTGTACACAAAACAATCACATGTTCTAAATTGTTTATTTGAATCTCTGGTGAACAACACATTTTTATTTGTCATTCGCTTAAAATAGTGAATGTTGGTATTCTCAAATAAATTGTTTTGCAACATGAAACTAGTAGGAAAGTTTACTGAAGAAATATCCACAATTTGGATATATGGTGTACCATATAAATTAAAATCACCAGCACATATGCATTTTTTATGAAGCTGCGATTTTTAAATGATTTTAGAATTACAATTTGACACTTCAGGTTGTTTACTCTTTATATTGTTACACAATTCTTAATACATTAACAATCTTTTTATTCCTTGTGTTCTAATGCCGCGAGTGCCCATAATGACAGATTGCAGAGCCGCATTATAACCTTCATACACAAACGTTGAATGGCACCAAAGTGGTCCCCAGTTAACAACAGGAGTTGTAAAATGCAGCGAGAAATGCAAGTTAAATGTCATGAAATCTTCACCTTACAACACCTGCGTCTCCCAAACAAATTTTAATCTCAATTCATCTGTAAGTTTTAAGTTGTCATTAGTTAGGGAATTTTCCATAAATGATCAACAGCGCCCACTAACAAACTGGTATGGTCCAAATAAGCTGGTTTTTGAAGTCCTTTCAAACATGGCAGGCACATTTACAAGAGAAAATTTTTCCACTCGAAAGCTTTATACAAAGTTCTTTCATTAATGGATCTTCGTATTCTACCAACATTACGCGGCAAAGCAATTTTAGTCGTTCGTTCATTTATTGCACTGCAAACAGCCGCCGGACCAATTCATGAGAGTTACTGCGGCTGTCTAACCATGCAGTAGCAATATATTTTGATACTCCTAGAAGAATTCCATGCACATAATCTCGTATAAAATTTGAAATAACATTTAAAAAAGGTAGTGGGAACAAGGCACTTCTTTAACTCCCTGTACACTTTTTCCTGCCATCATAGAGTTAAAAAACTTTAACTGTTTCCTGCTCAGTTTTCTCTACATAAATCTTTGTATGTATACTTTATTGTGTTATTGACTAAGAACCCAGGGTGCCTGCACCTACTGCAACATGTGACTTTGCAGAAAACCCCTCATTTATTTTGAGATGAAGCACAAGGGTTCCGTTGGGACAATTCTATGGGTACCATAGACCCATTTGTTATTTACTACAAATACAAAGATCACAAAACGGGGGTCAGATTACAGTGTTCATTTCAGACTGCTTGACTCATAACACAGCCATTGTGCATGTTTTCAGAAAAAGTTGTTCATATTTTTAAGGGGTATTTGGTTGAAAGTTATATTATCAGTTATAGTATTTTTTCAAGGCTTCTATGAAGTCATCAATTTTTGGACAGTTATCACGTATTATTTTTGCCATACATTCTTTGTAATCCTTAAGAGTGTTGTCACATTCAGGTATGGTAATACCTTGAATCTCCTGGCTATTTCAGAGCTTCCTTGAGAACAGGAACTTCTGTATGGCCACATCAAACAATGTCTGAGTACTGCATTAGCAACGAATTCTGTTAGATAAAGTAAACCGCCTTTGTCACAATTCCTTATAAATTTGCAATTGACATCAACATTCATTTCTTTATCTGTAATTTTTTTTTTCTACATTCAATACAATTTATATTTTTAAAAACATGTGCACAATAACCTTATAAATATAATTATAGGTAAAGAATCGGTTACTTCAATTTATTTACACGTTTGATCATAAGTTTCTCTGGGGTCAGCTGCTTTATAAAAATCATAAAAATCTACATTAAAGCTGCCTGCAATATAAGTCGAAACTCCTTGCTTATGTGAAACTTATTTTCTGCTTCATAAAGTATTGATCTCCAGACAAGCTTCGGTATTGGCCAAAACGTGACTCCAACTTATCAATCTGAATGTTGTCCAACACCAAATATGACACATACAAATTTTTTGTGCAATAACCTATTAAACTTAAAAATGCCTCCGTTGTGTTTCTTTGGTTAAGTTTCCCATTATCCGCATTCATTGCTTCCCATTTATTTAACCAAATGGCAAGTTTTTGCAAGAATTCTTCCCTTATATTATCAGATGAATTAGTCGCTGGCTCACACATAGGGTTTCTCTTAAACTTTCCTTTAGATATAGGTTTAACATTAACAATGTCTCACCAGTCGCAAATTAGATAGCTGTTTCTTTGTAATCTAGTAGATTATGTTTTCCCCCCAACTCTAATACACCTTAAACAAGATTTCTATTGAAAATCTTGAAGACAAGACTAACATTCTGGCGCTCTAAATTTGTAGGCCAAAGAGCATTTCGCGTTAGACCGTAGCCAAACTTCAGCAACTGTGTGGCTTCAATGTCATATATATTCCTTAAAACATTGAGAGGCTGTTTGACAAGTATCTCCTTCTTTAAATGGAGGATAATACATAAGATGCCCATTCTTTTGATGAAACCAATTGTTTTTAATGGAATTCATTAAATAAACTATATCAATAACATAATGAATTACTTTAGAGTCATTAGCTTTCTGTTGATACATACAATTTTAGAGGATCACTGAAAAAAGACATTGCTTTACAATTTATTACGTTATCAGTTACTGCTTACCATGAACACATGTCGCTGGCAGCTACTTACTATATTATCACCTTTATTATCCCTGGACGGCTTAATATACATTTCATCGAGCAGTAAAAACACATTTAAATCTTTATTACTTAATCTTGAAACAAAAAAATTGTTTTGCATGTAAAAGGAAGTGTTTATCTTTTTGTTCAAAAATGGATTTCAACATAAAACCGACTTTTCGTATAGTGTTTGGAGCAGGCAATATTATGTTATTGGAATTTCTAATAAATTTATATACGTGAAGAGATACGTGATATAGTATTGATGAAAAAAAGCAACATTTCAGGGGAATAACGATACCATGCAGGATTTACTTTTAATGGTTCAACCTGTTCAATTAGAAATTCTAAAAAAATCTTGTCAATTTTACGGTTTTAAATCAGCAACTGGTTTGGTTGTAGAAAACCGTAAAAGTTACGGAATAAATCCGTAACATAACGACTTTTTACCACATGAGGAAAGTTTTCCCCGTTAAAGTAACGGTGTAAATCCGGAGTTATAACGGTTTTTTATTGTACTAAAAAAAAGAGTTTCCACGTAAAAGTTACGGACTAAATCCGTAGTCGCAACGGTTTTTACCATAGGAGAAGTTTTTCCTTGTAAAAGTAACGGATTAAACCAGTAATTAAAAATTTTTTTGCCATAGGGGGAAGAAGTTTTTTTCCATAAAAATTACGAGGTATATCCGTAGTGCTGACGGTTTCTTACCATATAAACGCTGGTCTTCCCTTGAAAGATACCAAGTAAATCCGTCGTCGCAACTTGTTTTCTACCACTCAAGAACAAATTTTCCCTGCAAAAAGTGCAAAGTAAATTCGTAGTCATAAAGAAATTTTGCCATACAAGTTCAAATTTTCCCGTAAAAGGTACAAAGTAGGGATGTAACGAATAGTGATTTGGCCGAATACCGAATATTCGGCCATTTCTTCCAGGCCGAAGCCGAGTATTCGGTCCTTTCTTCTAGGCCGAATAGGCCGAAGCCGAATATTCGGCGGCCGAATACTAAAATTTCTAGAAAGTCGTTGTAATAGGAGAATTTGTCGAATTTTAAAATTATTCGCAAAGTTAAACACCAATTACACACAATGTATGATTTAATTATGTTTGTTAAGAATTTAGAACTATTTAAAATTAAAATCTATTTTCACTATTGTTTTGAATGTAATAAAACTAAGAATTTCACCCACAAGCAAAATAGAAATGACAGGTTTTACGGTAGTAAGCATTAGCATTATTTTACTAATTATTTAATAGCGATGAAAGAAATACTAGTGCGTAATGAACTTTTACCTTGCTCAAAACTGTTTTATGAAGACATTTTAAAAGTTATAAAAGTTAATATTTTTATTTTATGGGGTTTTTTACATACCTAATTTTAAAAATCTATTAAAACTTAATGCACTTAACTGGAATATGTTTTTATTTTCAAAAACCACAATAACTTATGCTATCTAAATATTCATGATATATTCTGGGCTTTTCACATTTCTCTCTAACCCAAAATTCACAATAAATCAGTCTACCCAAACAAAGTCCGGCTTCCACTTTGTTAATAATAACAAAATGAATTTATCATATTCTCCATTATAATTAACTATTGACAGCTTTTTGGGAGCAAATGCTAAATATAAAATACAATATTACAACTTTAAAATGCATTTTTGCTCAGTCAAACCTAAAACAAGATTAAAAAATTATTTTTATTTATTAAAACTATAGTGGACTAATGTATTCTTTTGGAATAATCATAATACAATTTTAAATGTTTAAAATCTAGTAATTTCTTTATTTTTTTACTTTTTTGCTGCAGTAGAACTATTCGGCCGGGCCGAATTTGACCTTACCCAGTATTCGGCTGGGTGATTAAATGACTATTCGGCCAAAGGGCCGAATAGTGGCCGAATGTTCGTTACATCCCTAGTACAAAGTAAATTGAAAGTTACAATGACTTTTTTTACCATAAAAGAAAAAGTGTTCCCCGTAAAAGTTGTGAAATAAATCTTCATGCTTTTTTTTCTCCATGTAAGACTAGGTTCTCTCACCCCCCTCCCCCCATAAAAGTTACATACTCAATCCATAGTGAACGCTATTTACCATATCGCCGTTCCAGAAGAACAGTGACGTAATCGTAAATGCAAAAATTTCACATGAGTAAAAAAGCGATTTGCAGTTGTATAAAACGTATAATTGAAAAGGGTGTAAGTGTCAGAAAATAATGGTATATTGAGGGTATGTAAGATATATACTTTACTTTCATTTATTTAATCCCTGGTCAACTCCGAAGTACAGTTAAGTCTTCGTTTCTCTAAAAATTGTTCGTTGTACTAAAAGACACAAACTGTCGTGATTATTAGTTCTCTCAGCGATTTCATGAAATTTTCACCTCTGAATAAAAAAAAAAAACTTTGAAAAGCAATTTTATTAAAATCATATCCTTAAAAAAAAAGAAAAGAATAAACAGTTTAAAAAATTGGTAGGTGTATTTTGAATAAACATTTTGTAAATGGAGTGTATAAATTTTATACACTCCAGGGATGGGCAAACTTTTTCGGTCGTGGGCCCAAAATCAAAAAAAAAAAAAATTTGACGGGCCAAGACAAATTTTTCTAAAATTTAAAAACTATGCACAAGTACATTATACGGTATCATGTACATTATACGGTATCTCAGTGCCGTATAATACACACAGAAATTTTTATTAAAAATTTATAGGTGTATTTAGCTTTGAAATGAATAATAGAATATCTATTATTAACCAATGCTATTGTTCAGAATTTTGAATCTGATTAAAGTTATTCCATATTTATATTCAAAATGTCCACAAGAGGATCATAAAGCACATAATTATAATGTTAAAGCAAAACTAAATTTATCTAAAGTACTTTTTATTTCTTTAAATTCTCTTAAATAACTAAAATGATCATATTATTTCTTTTACAATTCTTTCTGTGTGTTTATTGTTTTTAATCTTTGTTATGCTGGTGCTGTATAATGCACATGATTCACAAGTATTGCAATTTAAATATCCTAATGAGATGAATGAAATCATGATTTCTTTTTAAAAGGTTGAGGTTCGAAGTGAGATGTCCAGATTCTAAGGAACGAGGCTAAATGCTTATCTGTCGTATACTTCTAAAATAATTCTTTCTAAGGTTCACAGTTAAAAACACTTGTTCACATATGTCAGTTGAAGCAAGCGTAGCACTGATTTTCTGGGCACGAGATATTAAATTTGGAAAACTTGCTTTTGGTAATGATTTGTAAAATTCTAACTTCGGCATCTTTAAAAAAAATTGCGCCTCAGTGGTTGGTGCCAATCTAGAGCTATAACTAACAAAGAACATCCGCTTTTAACATTTTACAGATTGGAAGCTGTCTGTGATTGCATTTCCGTTGATTTATGCTTTGTAGAACAAAAATAGAGATAGTAAAAAGATCATCAGTCCTTTGAAAAAAAGGAAAAAAAAAAAATAGCATTTAAATAACGTAGAAAAGTATATGGATATATAATATATATACATTCATTTAAATGTGCGATCGGAGTAAACTTGAAATTTAATCTGCGGGCCGGATAGAACCTTCCGGCGGGCCGGAGTTGGTCCGCGGGCCGTAGTTTGCCCATCCCTGGTATAAAGAAAGACTGTCACAAAACTTTCACTTGACTGAATCGTAGAAAG
Organism: Octonoba sinensis; assembly: GCA_038502835.1. Lineage (NCBI taxonomy): Eukaryota > Metazoa > Arthropoda > Arachnida > Araneae > Uloboridae > Octonoba > Octonoba sinensis. Next base: position 79,892,189 of record CM076605.1, on the reverse strand, counting down.
TTCTATAGAACTTGAAATTGTTCACACACATTGTATTTAAATCGTGTAATTTATTATCTGTTAGCGCGAATTTTCTCGAATAAGCTGGTTTTAGACTGATAGCAGATCGGCTCTTTTATATTCAACCTCATTCCATTCTATCTGTTTGTAGCTGTTCTTATAAACAAATTTGTCAATCACTTTTTGAAATTTTAAGATTGTTACATTCTGAAGTTTATAATCATCCCCATTTGTGTTCTTGGCAAGTTTTGGTACAATCGTCATAAAAGTCTTCAAAACTCATTTCATTGACTTGCAGAGGGTTCCCCCCCCCCCTTTTTTTTTTAGCGTTCCTGATCAGTAAAAGATATTGATCGGATACGTAAATAGGTCCTGATTTCTTTGCTCTAGTCAAAGCTCTTTCGATGATGCTGTGGACTACGTCTCCCTCGATCCAAATACTTTTGTGTCATGGACTGGACGTCAAGATGTTCAACTGCGTACAAGTATAGCGGAATCGGGTACCTAAAGCAATGGTGGAAGTTAATATCTGTTTTCCTTTAAAACCAGAAGCCTGAAAATATTAATGTTTACTAGGTGACAGAACGCAGTAGCCGATTTACTACACACATGCTAGGTATGTATTCAAATCAAATTTTTGTTTGTACTTTCTGGGGCTTACCGGTTTTTCTGCTGACCTCCGCAGTTGTCAGAGTACAATACAACGTTTTGCTCAGGGCTGTTAATTGAACACTCTTCGAGATATTTATAAACGCCAGTTCCTGTCTCGTTAACACAACTGTGCCCAAGTGCTTCACGCCAGAAAAAAAATTAAGCAATTTAGACACTTCCTAATGACCAATAACAACTACAGTTAATAGTAATATTGTTATTTTGAAGTATGTTACGGTGATACTGTAAAATTAAAACAATTAAGTCGCGACTTGTAATAAAAAGCTGATGTTTGCCTCGTTGGTACTACCAATACTGCTTGCAGGTCAAAAACAGTTAACTTGATTTCTCCTTTTTGGGACTTTTCTTTATCCGCTGCTTTCTCAAGTCGACTTAATTCTTTTTTTGCCTGATGTAGGAGGTAAACGTCTTCAAGTTTCGTCATCATTCACAGCATTTTTATACACCTCACATTGGTCACACTGATTCTTCTGTGGCAGAAAAAATCGAATATTAAATTCGTTAAATTATCCGCGCATACGTATCATAATTTGCTGGTTGCATATTGATTGCAGATCGCTCGTCGGTACCCAAACTAGGCACCAGTTCATGCAAAGTCTAAAAAATAGGCTTATATTGCGCAATTTAGACTTCATTGACAATTAGACTCAGATTCTTTACGCTTTAATGTGGGATCACCCTTCCCAACAATATCAAACTTAGGGCCTTAGGACTATATATTGCCGCAGTGCAGGAAACGTGGTTACTATGTCTCCTTTATATTAAAAAAAAAATAAACACAATTCGTATACAGTACGTTAATGTGTCAACATGTTTTTAAAAATTCTATTAAGGAACTGGGACTTTTTGGCTTACCTTCGACTCTTTCGAAAGAAAATTAAGAGTTTAAAACATGATAAAAGTTTATATATATCTTTTTGTTTTTACCTTTTCATGAACTCGAGGGTTGCGCCTGCATATATTCTATGTTTAAAACATAATATGCATCAAAAACCATGAACAGCCCAGTTTCAAAGCTTTTGACCTCTTCATTGATAACTTTTTTTTATCAACGACCACCATCATGTATGATGTCACAGAGACCTCACCTGAAAGTTGGCCAAAAACGCATAAACAAGGATGATAGGCAAAGATCAAAATAAAGATGTGCTCAGTGAGAAATTTGTAATATCCTGCCTTGTGACCATAAAACTATAACTAGCACTTTTCTGTAATGCTATTAAAATTGAATTCAACTGGAGAAAGAGCTCATCTGACCAACTGAAAATGGATTTTCATTTAATTCATGTTTTTTAATTGAACAGTATTGGCAAAAATTATCAGCATTGAAAGATTTGACAAATCCATCAATGCAATGTGATCCTAAGTGGTCACCCTCAATACAGCAAACAGTACCTTTCACAATTTTGTTGTTAATCATTATGCTTTGGGTCTCGAGAATTTTTAAATCTTCTATCAAGGAAGAAAATACTTTAGCTTGTCCGGAACTATGTAAAATCAGTATTTTTACACAAAAGAAGCAACTGAATATTGTCACAATTTCATCTATAAAAAGGTGGTAAATTTGCTAGTGAAAAATAAACAGCTATTATCTTATGCATACTTTTTTTGCAGAACCAAATGGGTTTGCAATTTCAAAGGCATCTTGATATAGGATTAATGGCAAAGAATCTAGATGTTCATTGAACAATTTATTTTTCGTAACTTCGTCATCCCATATGTAACGAAATACGGTCAGGTGGGGTAAAGTGGTGATAAAAACCATGTTTTTCAACTTTCATCGCCAATAAATATAAGAATTTGTTCAAAACCTTCAGATTTTTTGCTTGATATTTTACATTACGTTATTAAAGAACAGATTGCATCAAACTTTGAGCAGAAAAAAATTAAGTAAAATAATTTTATAACGCCTTCTTTCTGGGATGTATTTATGACCACTTTACCCCATGGGGTGGGGTAAAGTGAGTAGTGCATGGGGTAAAGTGGTCATGATTGAAAAAAAGACCATAAAAAAGTGCTAATAACCCTAATATTTCAAAATACTCAAAAAAAGGTGCATTTTAGGAAGGAAACAATTTTATTTCACCCAGCTGAATTTATTAATGCCCTCTATTACGGTCAAAAGTTGGACTTATCTTCGTAACACCTCGCAAGGTACTTCAGTCTCTTAAGCTGCTACATAGATAGTTTTAAAACAAAGTTATGTAGCAAAATATTGTAGATGCATAATGGCAGGTATTCTTAGGTAGTATTCTCTCTCAAAGGAGAATGGCTCTTTCCTGAACGATCATCTTGAAAGGTCTGTTGTCTGTGTTGAGCAGCATACAGTCAATGGGTGTTGTCTTCACAGCCCCCGTAATCAAACGTAAAGCCTGATTTTGAAAAGTCTCAAAGATGTTAAGAACTTGCTTTGATCCAGTAATCAATGGATCACAACAGTAGACAAGAATGGGTAATATATACGTTTTATAAGTATAATTCAACGTAGTTCTGAGATAATTATAGAGCTTATTAAAAATCACACTGAGAGGAAAATACATATTTTAACCTAGCTATTCTTAATTCCCTCTCTCTTTCATGTATTGTTCTTGTTCGAAGTGCTGCCAGTTCTAAACATTTACAGCTTAATAATATTTATAATAAGTGTTTAGAATTATTGACAACTTGAAAATTATTTTATTAAAAGTAGTTTTAAAAAATTTTCAGTGATAACACACCATTGTAGGAAGGCCATCTTATAATAATTTCAATCTCTCTTGCCTTTGAGTTCAGTTGCGTTTAATCCTGTTTACTAAAGAGTAAATTTAAAAGTTATTTTTGAGAAAGAATACAGTATTAGTAAAGTAAATGTTTAACTAACATTTGCCTTGTGGCTTAATTTTTGACAAAAGAAGTGCTGAGCCTTGTAGTCTTCAAAATTTATTTTCATGCGTAAATAGCCTGAATTTCCTAAAATAGGTTTAAGAAATTTTAAAATTGAAAATAAATATGGAAGCTGAGCTCCCGTGAGTGCCTATGCAAGTTAAGTCCTGGTATACCTTATAAATTAACCTGAAGTAATTTTAGAACATTGATCCATGTTAAGCCTAATACTATGACCACTTTACCCCATCTTACTTAAAGAACTATAAAATAATATGTAAACTAAATCTAGCTTCACAGTTAGTGAGGAAGTATTTTCAAGATCTGTGTTAAGCTTCCTGCATCGTCCATTTGCTGCAACTTTTTTAAAACAAAATGTCATAGAGAACCTAAATCAGCTGTATAAAGAAACAGACTGACTGTTTTCTTCAAGTAAAGAGTGACCATTAAAATAATTTTGAATGTAAATGTAATTCCTAATTATTAAAAACCAAGATTAAAAATTTGCACCAATTGCTTTATTTATTTCAAAGCTATAGCTTTTTACGTCCCGTATGACCAGTTTACCCCATTGACCACTTTACCCCACCTGACCCTATGCCATCATTAATTTTTGAATGTATGTAGTGATTGCTTATTAGTTAACATATTCTTTAATGTTGAAAGCAAAGGTATGTGTTGACAAAGGGTGGGTTGTTTTAACTCGTTCTACCTAAGTAAATACTAACTGGTTTAACATAATTATTTAAAAAAATTGTAAAAAGACTTGCTTTTATAATTAGTCAGAAAAACTCGGTTATAAATACTTAAAAAAATTATTAATTTTAATTTCTGTCATAATTTTTTCAGCATCATTTGCAGAAACAGAAAAAGTTGAAAGCTTCTTCTTTTTCATTGGTTACATTACCTAATTTCAGCATTTCATCACAGATATTTTGGATAGTACTGGTAGGCAAAAAAAAAGGTTTTTTGATTCTAGCTTAAGATGAAACAAACCCATTTTTTTAAAGAAATTATGGTTTAATGGAGAATCATTAAAATAGTTTCAGATGAACAAGTTCCATCTTCACTAATAGATGGTACTATTAAGCAGTTAATATTTGGCTCATGTTCATTGATAAGTTCACTTGATGATGAATTAATGCGTTTTAGATTAGGAGATTTCAATACACTTATTGAATCCCATGAGGGTTTCATTTTGTGAAGTTTTTTTTATAAATTCGTTGCCCACAGGTGCACATAGTTCGTCAATAAAGACTTTTTCCTCGAGGGTTTTACTTTCAGTAACCATAAGAATGGAAATATTTTTGCACAGATCCTTTGCTCAAGGAAAACATATCTTCAGCAAAACAAGGATCGATTTTCCTTGAACGTGGATTCACTTAGTCTGCGTTTCACAATTCCACCAATACCATCAATACCTCCCTTGCCATGACCTGGGGCTGGAAAGTGCCACTACTTCATGAGGTTGTAGCAATGTCGAACAAATTGAAAATTTCCGTTTAAAATGTCGGCTTGCCCCATCTGATTGATACATGATTTTTAAAAGCCTTCACCATGAGTCACACATAAATTTCTTTTGTAATTTTAACTTTTCTCCACTTGCATCTTTTATAACATAATCCTTAGTTCCAGGTGTCTGGTAGGAGATGCTGGCCTTTTCAAAAAAATTCTTTTACTATGATATTGTTTCGTCACAGAGCTGATAAATTTTTGCTTTGCTGTTGGTTGTACAATATCTGGTATCAATTGATAAAGTAACTTTTTCACCAAAGCTTTAGATTTGTTAGGACGTGGTGACAATTTTTTTCATCTCAGCAAGGTCCTTTCCAAATGAAGCAGGACTTTTAAATGCTTTACGTAGAGAATACAAATTTGAATTAAAAGAAGAATTCTGTGCATATAGAACAGCTTTCTGTGCTCTATACTTCTCATTTTTCTCCTCTTCTTTACTTTCAGAGCTTCTTTCTCTTCAATAGTAAGGATTTTTTTGTTTTTACTTCGTCTTTCTTTTTGATTCTTATAACACTTTTAAAGAAAAGGAATCTAATTTCCATTTACTTTCAACCAGTCTCTTTGTTCTTTCTCTTAGCTGCAGTTTTCCCCATCTGAAATAAAAATGAGACAACATTTAAATTTTTTAAAGCCCTTTACTGACTCATGTGAATGGGACTTACTCTACCGTAGACAAAAGTTTTAAATGATAATATATTTATTGAATATTAAAGTTCAAAATTTTCCTTTTATAGTAATTATTATCCAGAAAGAAAATTTAAAAAAAATATGAAAATCCGACTTTGTTTTAAGAAGTATCTCAAACTTTTGTTTGTTTCTTGTGACTTACTCTACAACAAAATTTTCAAATAGGAACCGACAAATTCTTAATAATAGTATCAACAAATATTTTTATTAGTGATTTAAACACTAAGTTTTTAATATATACTCTAAAAATTATTGTAAGAACTTAACTTACCTTTGAAATTAGAACTTGAAAATCTTCCAAAAATCTACACAACTTTACATGTGCAGAGCGGCCATTTTGAAACTCTACTGTTGCCACAAAATTAATTTCAAATGTTGTTTATGCAAAATTTATTAAATTCAAACATGCCTATAGCACATACAAAAGTTATACCGCCCAAAAATAATTTTTTGAAATTAAATATGTGTTAAAATTTAAAAAGTTTCTTTTATTATATGGGTGATTTTCAAAAGGACATCAAACCGTCAAGTTTGATGTCCGCAGTATAAAATCTGAATTTCATGTCCATAAAACTATTATTCTGCCATTATAAAAACCAGTAGGGAAGCATGATTTCATAGTTAATTAAATGCATTCATTAAGTTTTTTCCAAGTTGTGAAATAGTAGGCTTTTTCTATTACTTTAGTTGGAAAGAAATGGAAAATTTCGTGTCCGAAGCAAACAATTCACAGAAAGTCTTTTTTTTTATCAATACAAGTAACTTTTTATTCAATATGATTTAAAACATGAAGTAATATGTGCTTACTTAACAAAAATGCAAGTGATTTTAGTGAAATGTTTATCTAATATTTTAAAATTCAAAGAAAGTTTTTGTCCGGACATGCAGCTCATGAGTTTTACCTCGAAAGTTCCTATCATTCAACTTTCAAAATATTTAAATATATTAATTATTTTCTGTGGTAGAGAAGCCTCGTATGTTTCCTTTAACCGCGTACCATCTAGAATAGTTTAGTTTTATAATTTACTGTTTTATAGTGGAACAAACACTTCAACATGATGAGTATTTTTATTACTTCTCAGAAGTGTTACACCCATTTCTTTCCCAATATTTTTTACAACATAAAAATAAGCACTTAAGCAAGAGTGCATTTCTTGTAGAGGAATCAATCGGTCCAATTAAATTTTCAGAAACACAGTCGGAATTTCTTAATAAATCTCATGAGTGTTACTTGTTAAGAGAAGGAAGTTACAATCATGATTGGAAACGACCAAATAATAAATAAATCTACATATATAGATATTTTATGAGCGTTAAATCAAACTGATATTAGTTTTCTATTCAAAATTATATTTTATTTCTCTCTTTACATATATTTTAAAAGAAACACCCTGACACAAAATGTTTACGTTGGCAGATATGATTTTTGTGTGTTTTGTTTAAGATATGTTTTATTCTTAAGGGGTAAATAAAGAAAAACTCCCGTACTTGTAGACCCCCCCCCCCGAAATAAATAAATAAATGAGTAAAAAATAAACACTTGTTCGGGTATGCCAGTTGTTACTTTATGTAAATAAGGAAGTGTTGCAAACCATTATCTTCCCTTTACTTAAATTAAAGGTGTGGCTTGCAGAATTAGAACTATTTATTTCAATATTTTTTACTGCTTACTTAAAGAGTGAAATTAATTTTTTTATTAGTTCTTTCTAAAAACATCTATTTCTGGATCAGAATCATGAGAGTAGTGATGTTTTATTACATTTTTAATGTAACATATCAATTAATGGGGTAAAATATTTTCAATTTTGGTCTGTCTTTTTATGATTATTGTTATTTTTATTTTTGGTGCAATATTGCAAGAGTTTTGCTTGTTTGTCTCATGAGTGTTACTGTAGCTAAAAATTAGAATTGTATTAATATATTTGTTAGTTAATAATTAAAAAATGGTGTGCTAATGAAGGCTATCTGGTTACTTCTTATACCTGCAGTGAAAACAGTTTATTTTTAACAAAATATATTTTTATTGGATGTTATATGCTTCATTTAAGAAAAAAAGTAACACTCCTGAGATAAAGTGCAATTAAAATAGTTTAAAGATTTTAAATATGTCAATTTTAATAATATTTTTACTTCTTACAAAGTACTTAAAATTACCGAAAAAAGATTTTTTAGATAAATTATTGATAAGGATTATTTTACAGAATGTTTAATAACGGTAACACTCATGAGAAAAACAATGACTTGTCAAGCACTTTTTGAAATACCTAAAATATAAATAAATTAACTCGAAAAAAACTACTTGCTCAGAATGCAGTATATTATGAGGAATTCACACGTAGGCAAGATTTCATATTTGATGCAACAAAAATTTTCCGATTGTGTCAAACCCAATCCGTCAACAAATTTGAAAATCACCCATATGCAAAATATTCATTACTCGCTACATTTTATAACCATGTACCATGCTATTTAGAATTCTCATATACTGCACTAAAAATATATCCGGGAAGAAAAATACTCATGAAACTATTTTAAGGAAATTTCTTGGAATGAAAAGGATTTCTATAAACAAGATTTTCAAAATTCAATCATCACTCTTAATTTTTAAATTTCAATCACAAATAGCTCTTCAAGGTATTAGGTTAAATCGGAGACCATACACTTTATCCAATTACAGCATTTGTATAGCCAAAAAATAATGTTCCATGCTAGTAAAAATTAATAATAGTAGTAGTATAGCAAGACTTAGAATGTATTAACAGAAGTATATGAGCGAATTAAAAACGAAACCTAATACAGCGGAACTTTTACATTTATCATTAGGCGCTTATAATTAAATTACTATAGATAACAATGACGAGTAAATAAGCTTAATTACTCCTATTAAAGGAAAAATATACAAATAATTTTGAAATGTACCTTTATCCATTTGTCACGAAATCTTAAAATTATAGTTTCTTGTGCTTTTGAAAACTTGTTTTTGGCCATTTCGCTTTGCTCTTCTAACTTTGAAGAACAGATTTTTAAGAAATCAGCGAGATGGTCGACGCAGTTGCTTTCCTCTTCTTTAGTAATTTCGTTGAATTGCACGAATCGTGTTAAGTTCCTCTTGGGACCTTTCATTTCCTTCAAACGCTTCTGTAAGGGACTGGAAAATGTCCTAGCTTCCCTAAAATGATCCATCTCAGCAGCAAGATTTAGTTTGACAAATGTCTGGAGCCTAAGAGAAGTTGTGGCTTACGTACAACATCTGAAAAAAAAATGCGTGAAATACTGTTGGATGATAACGCACCGACATCACTGAACACTTCGATCAATTAAATCCCTGCATTCGCTCCATTATCAAGAATGGCTACATTTGAAAATTTCGGCTAGGTATATGGTAATTAGCTCTTTGAATGTCTATTTTGAAGAAAATGTTTTTACCTTTGAGGCTATCAGTGAACAGGGTTATACTTGGAATTAGATATCTGTCAGGTTTAGTATGTTTGTTTAACGCCCTGTAATCGCCGCAAGGGCGTTAGGCATTTTTTCCCTTTTTTCCTATCATTTCGCTTTTCGCTTCTAACTTTGAAGAACAGATTTTTAAGAAACCAGAGAGAAGGTCGTCGCAGATGCTTTCCTCTTCTTCATCCTGTTCCTTTATAATTTCGTTGAATATTCGTTTAATTGCACGAATCGTGTCAAGTTTCTCTTAAAACCTTTCATTTACTTTAAACGCTTCTGTAAGGGACTGGAAAATATTCCTAGCTTCCCTAAAGTGATCCATCTCAGCAGCAAGATTTGGTTTGACAAATGTCTGGAGCCTAAGAGAAGTTGTGACCCTAATACAACATGTGAAAAAAAATGCGTGAAATACTATTGGATGATAACGCACCGACATCACTGAACACTTCGATCAATTAAATCCCTGCATTCGCTCCATTATCAAGAATGGCTACATTTGAAAATTTCGGCTAGGTATATGGTAATAAGCTCTTTGAATGTGTATTTTGAAGAAAATGTTTTTACCTTTGAGGCTATCAGTTAACAGGGTTATACTTGGAATTACATGTCCGTCAGGTTTAGTCTGTTTGTTTAACGCCCTGTAATCGCCGCAAGGGCGCTAGGCATTTTTTCCTTTTTTGCTATCATTTCGCTTTTCGCTTCTAACTTTGAAGAACAGATTTTTAAGAAACCAGAGAGAAGGTCGTCGCAGATGCTTTCCTCTTCTTCATCCTGTTCCTTTATAATTTCGTTGAATATTCGTTTAATTGCACGAATCGTGTCAAGTTTCTCTTAAAACCTTTCATTTACTTTAAACGCTTCTGTAAGGGACTGGAAAATATTCCTAGCTTCCCTAAAGTGATCCATCTCAGCAGCAAGATTTGGTTTGACAAATGTCTGGAGCCTAAGAGAAGTTGTGACCCTAATACAACATGTGAAAAAAAATGCGTGAAATACTATTGGATGATAACGCACCGACATCACTGAACACTTCGATCAATTAAATCCCTGCATTCGCTCCATTATCAAGAATGGCTACATTTGAAAATTTCGGCTAGGTATATGGTAATAAGCTCTTTGAATGTGTATTTTGAAGAAAATGTTTTTACCTTTGAGGCTATCAGTTAACAGGGTTATACTTGGAATTACATGTCCGTCAGGTTTAGTCTGTTTGTTTAACGCCCTGTAATCGCCGCAAGGGCGCTAGGCATTTTTTCCTTTTTTGCTATCATTTCGCTTTTCGCTTCTAACTTTGAAGAACAGATTTTTAAGAAACCAGAGAGAAGGTCGTCGCAGATGCTTTCCTCTTCTTCATCCTGTTCCTTTATAATTTCGTTGAATATTCGTTTAATTGCACGAATCGTGTTAAGTTTCTCTTAAAACCTTTCATTTACTTTAAACGCTTCTGTAAGGGACTGGAAAATATTCCTAGCTTCCCTAAAGTGATCCATCTCAGCAGCAAGATTTGGTTTGACAAATGTCTGGAGCCTAAGAGAAGTTGTGACCCTAATACAACATGTGAAAAAAAATGCGTGAAATACTATTGGATGATAACGCACCGACATCACTGAACACTTCGATCAATTAAATCCCTGCATTCGCTCCATTATCAAGAATGGCTACATTTGAAAATTTCGGCTAGGTATATGGTAATAAGCTCTTTGAATGTGTATTTTGAAGAAAATGTTTTTACCTTTGAGGCTATCAGTTAACAGGGTTATACTTGGAATTACATGTCCGTCAGGTTTAGTCTGTTTGTTTAACGCCCTAAAATTCGCCGCAAGGGCTCTAGGCATTTTTTCCCTTTTTTCCTTTCATTTCGCTTTTCGCTTCTAACTTTGAAGAACAGATTTTTAAGAAACCAGAGAGATGGTCGTCGCAGATGCTTTCCTCTTCTTCATCCTGTTCCTTTATAATTTCGTTGAATATTCGTTTAATTGCACGAATCGTGTTAAGTTTCTCTTGAGACCTTTCATTTACTTTAAACGCTTCTGTAAGGGACTGGAAAATATTCCTAGCTTCCCTAAAGTGATCCATCTCAGCAGCAAGATTTGGTTTGACAAATGTCTGGAGCCTAAGAGAAGTTGTGGCCCTAATACAACATGTGAAAAAAAATGCGTGAAATACTATTGGATGATAATGCACCGACATCACTGACCATCTCGAGAATTTTTAAATCTTCTAGCAAGGAAGAAAATACTTTTCCTTGTCCGAAGTATGTAAAATCAGTATCTTTACACAAAAGAATCAACTGAATATTGTCACTATTGCATCTATAAAAAGGTGGTAATTTGCTAGTGAAAAATAAAAAGCTATTATTTTATGAACTTTTTTTGCAGAACCAAGTGGGTTGACAATTTCAAAGGCATCTTGATATAGTATCAATAGCAAAGAATCTAGATGTTCATTAAACAACTTGTTTTTCTTGAAAAGTTCACCATCCCATATGTCACGAAATATGCCATCATTAATTTTTGAATGTATGTAGTCATTGCTCAGACTTATTGTTTTATTAGTTAACATATTCTTAAATGTTGAAAGCAAAGGTATGTAGTTTTAAACTTTTTCTACCTAAGTAAATACTAACTGGTTCAATATTATATTAAAAAGACTTCTTTTTATAATCAGTTAGAAAAAACTCAGAGTTATAAATACTTTGTTATTTTTAATTCCTGAAATAATTTTTCAGCATCCTTTGCAGAAACTGAAAAAGATGAAAGCTTTTTCTTTATACTTTCACGAAAAGAAAAACATGCCTATGTTATAAATATTTTAGTTCCCACTTATTGTCCTTTTTCGCCTAACGATTTATAAAAAAGGACTGTTTACGTTACTTAAATTCAGTATTACATCGCATTTATTTTGGATAGTACTGGAATTCAAAAGGTTTTTTGATTCAGCTTAAGTTAAAACAAGCCCAAATTATTTAAGAAATTATGGTTAAATGAAGAATTATTTAAAATAGTTTCAGATGAACAAGTTCCATCTTCACTAATAGATGAAACTATTAAGCAGTTAATATTTGGCTCATGTTCATTGATAAGTTCACTTGATGATGAATAAATGCGTTTTAGATTAGGAGATTTCAATACATTTATTGACTCCCAATGGCAACGACTAATGTGGCTAGTAAAGGATGATTTCACAGCCACGGTTGGCCAGGTGCCTGCCCTTACAATTACAGCAAAGGGAGATGGCATCTTTTCTTTATGGGGACATTCGGTGGTGAAATGGTCCCTTGCATATTTGACGCACTTAGGCGGAAGCCTGCAGTTGAAGGAGAAATGGTGCAGCCGTTAGCAAGCGTGGCACTGAGGAGGCCCCCTTCCTCCTCTTGAATGCCTCAATCTTAGCGATTGTGTGCAATAGTTTGTATTCTTAGTAAATTTCCTCGATCCCCTCAGTTCTCTTGAGAAGGATTTGGAAAACTAGGATGGGGACACTTCCCTTTTTGGTAAGTTGGTCTACACGCACAACGCTACAGTCAAGGGCTTCAATGTCGGACCTTTCTGTGAAATTTGGTAGCCCCTTCACCACCGTTTTGAATGTTTTCTCGGCTTTATATAGGGTTACATAATGGGGAATTTTGTTATCCAAAAGAAATTGGCTGAGTTGCTTATGTTGGTCTAGCGAGTCAACATAAATCTCTGGTGAGTTTGCCAATCTTTAACTCGAAATTCGATTTTAGACAATGCCTTAATGTTTTCAAGTCAAAGTTTATAATTTTGGGTCTGAATGGGGGGAGGGGGGGTTCTTTACTGTATTGGAGACAAGTGGGAGAACCTCTGAGCTCTCATGCTCCATGTTAGTAGAGGAGAAAGAGTTTTGGGCAAGTGGTGGGCTCTATAAGTCCCACCAATTCAGCTTGCCTGCTAGTTTTACTGAACTTCTTTAAACCCTCTGAGTGTATCTAAATCTTTAGAATTTGCCTCGGGAGACCATTTAGAGCCCCCATTAGGTTGAGGTGGGCGGTGCCCATCAATATCCCTACTATTTAGTGAGAAAGCATGTATTATAGCGTGAGCAGCAATGGGAACAATGAGACCATGCTTACCACGGGCACGAAGTTCGAGTAGAAGGCGGTCCACCCTCTGCTCCGTCCATTGAGCAAAAAGAACGTCCACTCTCAGGATGCCACATCCTGAGAGTGGGCGATCTTCATGTCGAGGTGCTCGTAGAAGTCCTCCCTCGGGGAGTGCGTGTCTGGGCAGCTGATCTCGTCCCGCTGGATGTATGAGGCGTAGTTGGCGAATAGCTCCTGGCTGGAGAGTCCTGCACAGAGTGCCTTCAGCGTAGGTATTCAAACGGAAGAGCCATAATATTTATCCATGAGCGTTAATGAATAGACGAAAAAATTCCTTTTCCGCATGCAAGAGGGAGGCTACAGGGAGAGCCCTGAAAATGCGGTAGCTGACTCAGTAGAGACCTGAGCGCACCGTTTATGGAGAGTGCAAATGGTCTTAACATTATATCTTAAACATTTAAGTCCTCAACAAAAACACATTACATATATGCTTTTATTCCTCTCGGAAAGTAGTTTCGAATGTATACATTGTTACTTTAAAAGTACTAATTCTAAGGTTTGTCCAATAGCATGGAACATTTTGGAAACATCAATGTCTGTGGCCCGAAAGAAACGAACAAAGGACTATAAATATTTTGGATTTATCAAGTTGGATTAGACAAGTTGACTACCTAGTATTTTGCAGGATAAATGATGTTTGATGTACCATAAAGATGGCAGAGATATGACAGTTCGTTAAAACGGATTTTTTTTGACTAAATAAATGAATGGAAATAACTTGACGATTTAGCTATCCATTGATTCGCTACTGCTCGGCAACTGCTGAAAAACTAGTCGCCAAGGCATCTTTTTTAGTCGCCAGGGCGACCTGGCGCCCGAGATTTGTCGAACCCTGATCAAGACCTTATATTTTAATGCATCTAATAATAATGAACTATTTTAATGTTATCCATTACTTTTACTACAATTTAATAATTTTTCTATTTTTCAGCAATTTTTCTGGCAGACGTTGAACATCACAAAAAATCGCCCCCTCCTCAGCGAAATCCTGCATCCGCATATGTTTTCAACCAGTGGCGTAGATAAACCCCAATTTCGGCGGGGGGGGGGGGGGTTCTTCTGGAGGAAGTTCGATTTCTCGCAGCTAATTTTGCGAAAACAATTGGTCGAATTGATGATTAAATTTTTTAAAAATAATTTTACTCATTTTAATGTAAAATTGAAGAAAAAAAACATATTTATCAACTTCAAAACAAGCTGATTTACGTTTTTATATAATTTTCGCTTCGGACAGAATTTAACTGGAACTGAAGCTGTTTCAGGGGAAAATATAAGAGAAAAATATAATATATGTACAGATTAAACACTGATCAATTTTACTTGTCTTGGGAAGGAAGGTGATTTAACAAACAAGACAATTTCTGAATCTCCAGTCGAAGTGAACAAACACAATGGTAAGAATAAAACAAGAATACCTTAAAATATAATAAGATGATTAAAATGTATTTTCAAGTTGTAGAATGAATGGCTTTATCATATCTCAACCCTTAAATAATTATATTAATAGTAAAAATATTAAATTGCTTAAATGTTTATTAGTACCATCTCATTTTAATACTTCAATACATAAAATGCACGTTTCAGAAATAACTTCTTATAAAAAAGAAAAACATTTAATTACACAAAAATTATAAACTTTAATTTTAATTAAAAAGATTTCCTTTTTTTCTTTCGTGCAAAAATGTCTCTTACTTCATCAGTGTCCACAGGTATATCTCTATGAATGCTGAGGAGCGCAAGACCATTTAAACGGCTTTCTTCGATTGAATTTCGAAGGTAAGTTTTGATCCTTTTCAGTGAGGAAAAGCTTCGTTCCGCCGTAGCAACAGCGACTGGGATTGTTGCTCCAATTTTTAGAAGTTGATGAATGTTAGGAGACTGAGATTCATCACATGCGTTTTATGCCTCAATGAAACTTTGAGGGTGTCCAGTAGTGACTTCCGACCATCTCCGTTTCCAAAGTAGAATTTCTTTTATCACATTGTTGGTACTACTAGACTTCAGGTCATCTGACCACATTTGCAAAATCTCATCTCCAGTGGAATTTACCTCACTTTCAGGCAAGTTTTTAAGTGTAGATGGAACTATATTTTAAAAGGATACTTTTCTGCTTCAAAAATCTTTTTTCCATCTGGCTCAGAAAATAATCAACAAATGGAATCAGTATAGATACCCGGAAATACTCTTCGACTGAAGTCACCTCATAATTACTTCTGTGTTGTTGCAGTTTTGTTGTTCTGGGTATATTGATTTCTACACCAACTTGTTCAACCTTCGGTCGAGCCCTACTAATTACCATTACACCAAGTGTTATTTTATATTGGAACATAGAACTGTTGCACACTATGGACCATTTATATTTGCTATTGATTCATGATTATAAAAGATTTTAGCTGTCATAATGTTGCACATACTCCAAAATTATGATTAAAAGTCGATCGGTGTTGTTTAAAGAATGAATTTATTTTTTACTTTTTAGCGCAATTTTTAACCTAAATTCGGTTTATTTATTTATTTTTTCAAATTTTTTTTTATAATTTTTTTAGTGTAAAAATTTTTTAAAAATAAATACTTAAATATCCAGTTTGAAAAAAAAAAATCAATTGACACACCCCCTTTAAAGCCTTAACTGGCACTAAAAAATTCATAAGAGGATAACCTCTCTAAAACCCTCTCTAAAGAGACCACCCACCAGACCGTAGAAAATCGGTCTTATAGAGAGGTGGTCTCTGAATAGAGGTAATGGCTAAAACAAAATCCCTTGCAATAATACAACAAAACACTATTCTGAAACTTGTTTTTATTACTATTTTATGACTGAATAGTTTTAAAAAAAGAATTAATCGAAGTTTGCTTTGATTTTAATAATTTCTTATTACAATCTTTATCTCTAATCTTTGATTTCCTGAAACAAATTTAGAGTCATCTGGTAGCAGGAAATGAATTTTCTATTAATCCATTTATTTCATTCAGTGTTTCTTGATAGCAAATTGATGGCTGTTTCACTAGAGGAAGGTTGTATTTCTGAATCAGAATAAGCTCCTAAAAAATCTAAATAATATTGACTGTAGTATCATTTAGTTTACAATAATTTTAAGAGCGAAAAACAAGAGGGAAATACCCTGTGAACTCTACAAACGGCCTTAGCTCTTCAAGAAACGTAACATTCGTCCAATTCCCCTGCCTTGGTGCTTATCACCCACCCAATACCAGGAACAGGTTCATTGGCTTCCTCCACGTACTAAATGGGTCCTGTTTTTCTCTGAAATAAGGTAATTTTAAAATTCCCCTAGGTAAATAATCCTCTCTGTTCATCTGAAAGTGGTCTTATTGGGAGGGAGGCAGAAAATAAGTGGTCTTTTAATGGAGGGAAAGTTAATATTGAGCCTATAGCTGGAAGTTTTAGACCTTAAAAAAATGGTCCTTATGAGAGGTGGTCTCTCTATAGAGGTGGTCTTTATGAGAGGTTTCACTGTACGTATATGGATTTAATTTTAATTTCAGAGAAGTTTCCACCCAAACTTTAATTTCAACCGCTCTTAATATTACTGCTTTATGGCAACACTCTTTTTAAATAGGTGTTTTATATTTATTAGTTATTTACTCAACAAAGGAAGAATTAAGCGCAGCTTTTCCATTTAAAATAAAAAATACTTACTTTCACCCCTAGCGTTACTCTAAAGAACAATTGTAGTCAAACCGATGTACGAAATTTAAGTCAGGGGAACCCCTCCCCCTCAAACCCTATGAATTAAAAAAATCTTAAAATCGGTTCATTTAGTCAAAGTTTATGGTTGTGTTGCGACCCCTTGGTAAAGTTACTGCTTATACTCATTCTTAATACACAACATTTATTACACTAGACATTACACATAGAAATTGAAGGAATATTTACAAGAAAATCATGAGCGTAAAGACGTACAACCTTCTGCTGCTAAGGTTGTGTGTAGACTGCTGTTTCTAAGGGGTTTGCACCCTCTCTGATGTTGTTGTTGGTCCACTGTTATTGGTCAGTTCTCAGTGTTCACGTGAACAGAGTGTGGTGGACACATGCACACGTCATGATTGTGTAGGTGTATTTTCGTTTCGAATATATTTTGTAGGACTCTGAGTGTCGCTGCAGTTGAAAAAGCACAAAAATTAATAAATTTCCGCCCAAAACTTTTTTTCTTGTAATGATCGTATACGGTTTATTGCAAAACGAAAGTATGGGATCTATGAGAGATCACCGTCGATCGATTAAAAAAAGAATAAGCAAAATCGGTTTATGAAATGTGAAATTATCGATTTACAAACAAAAAAGCAAGACATCAATTGATAACCGTCCTCCTTTTAGAAAGTCGGTTAATAATAAAGACAAAATTGCTTTCTAAAAGGAAAAATCTACACTTTTCCCTTTTTAAAAGTTTTAATTTTTACGTGATTTTTTTTTCCTGCACTCGTTTCTTATTGTAGGAAAAGTATTTAATATGATAATAGTTGGCGTTCTATAGACTATATAAATTTCCGTTCTACTAACTGGATTAAAAAAAAAAAAAAAAAAAAAAACACTTACCTATTTTAGCGAATTCACCGGAATGAAATTTTTTGTCACATAGAGCATAGAACTTTTTAAAATCTAATTGTTATCATTTTCAGCCTACTTTTCCCGTCAAAGTTTTTAAAAATAATAATAAAGCATGAAAGAAGGCTAAATGTACCGTGAAAATATCGTTAAAAATAAAGAAAAGTTTAAAATAAGCTAAGTAATTAAATAAAGATTGATCTCATTTCTACATTTGACTTTTTGATTTGCACAATTTTTCGCTTAATTTTGAATAGTTCAAAAAATTTTAACGTTAGCGCCTATGGGCAAATTATGTAAACTCTAAGCGTAAGATCCAAGTTCCTATGAACATGCTTTCTGGAAAAGCTCTTCGCGTGAAAGTTTTTTTGATTTGAACAATTTTTATTCATTTTTTAACAGTTCAAAAAAAAAATAACATAACGCCTACGGGGAATTTTCAATCTTATATAAATCATGATCTATCAGACGGATTTGCTTGGAACAAACTTCATCGGAATGATGTTATGACGTAGAAGTTCAATAGGAACTAAGGCAGCTTTTTTTCATATGAAATATTTTGAATGAATAAATGAGTGAATAAATACATGAATGAGTAAATGAATGAGTGAGTAAACGAATATGTATTAACCGTTGAAAAAGGAATTTGAAGTAATTAGAACTGAAGCTGAATGAGAAAGCTATATTATAAGTTTGAAGTTGGTGTATACGGGAAAGTAGGCTCGTTTCTAGACGGAACTTCTTGTTAGATAATGCATTAGTACTAAAAGCGACAAAAATAAATTAACCTTCAGAAGTGTCTTGTGAAACTAATTCTGATTCAGCAGATTGTACTTCTTTCTCCTGAGAGAACATCGGCTTTCTTTTTATAACAATCATCATCAATTTTCTCTTTCGGTTTAAAAAAGCTTGTAATAGGTTTTACTCGCTTCATTATTGCCTCTCATTCAATGTACTTCCCTAAATACGTTGGGTTGGAATTCTGAAGAAAAAAAAAAAAAACGAAAACAAAAAAAAAAAAAAAAAAAAAAATGCGCTGGACAGACTGACCCACTGATGCATAAAAGGTGGAGGTGGATACAGCTTTCACGAAAGGCGTCACGTGGGCTCGAGGCTCATGGTAAAATTTTCATTCATCAACCTACAGGCAAAGTAAACGACCATTGGGGAAAAAAACCCCATTTAAATTAGATTAGTTAATGCTTAAAGAATGTAAGAAAATAGCCTTTTTATAGCTACAGTACTATTTGTTAGGGGAGAGGAGAGATTGAGAATTTTAGTATTTGTCTGTATTGATGTTATAGATGAAGATAAGCCGTATTTTTGAAAATTCCAATCATTTTTTGGGTTATTTGAACTTCTAAAATTTTTTTATAAAGAAATTGGTGAAATTTCACAAAAATCATTTCCAGTTTAAAATTTTTGGAGATGTGATCAAGAAAAAAATCGTTTGCTAAATCTAAAACATGCTTGATACTATAGTTTTTTAAAGGGCTGACAGTTTACTTTTAGAACAACATGTTAGTTAACATCATCAGTTCAAAATAATACACAGCGCCATCAACTTCAGTTCTGTGGTTGTTATTATGGACCAACTGCGGTAATATAATTAAATCTGAAGATAAAAGGGTTGTTGGCAGTGGCGTAGGGGTGACACCCGGGACGGATAGTGATGGTGACACCCTGTGGAAAAGATTACCTCTCCCTCTCCAGAAAAAAAAAATATGTAGGAATGAAGTATGCGTTTATATTATTTTTTTAATCGCAGCTTTGAAAAAGAAAAACACCATTCGTATCATAATTTAAATCAGCCTCGTAATTTAAAATATTTGTTATTGTTGATGGCAACGGTTGTGATTAGCGGTTAAACAACATTGCGAATATATTTTTTAAAGGGAACACTTCGCTCAGTTCGAAATAGAAAAGAAAATGACAGAAAAAATGTCCAATTTAAAATATTTTAAGTTTTATTGTATGGAGCTTTTAAAGGTGTATTTTTTTTTCTCCGTCGTGGCTGGGTGTCACCTTAAATAGGTGACACCCAGGGCGGGTCGCCCCCACTTAGCTACGCCATTGGTTGTTGGAACATGATTCTGATTCACATCAAGCTTAAGGGGACCGAGACGTTCTTGACTCCAGAAAATCAAGAAAAAACTGCTCTTTTTAATCCTTTATATCCGATTACAAAAAATTTGTGTAAGTCTGAATTTTTTTTTACTGTTTTTAACTACTATTAAGAGCATGTTTGTGGTATTTAAAACTTATCGTATTTCAGGCAATGTTTAAAAATATTTATCAATAAATATAAGGTTTTTTCGAGTAAAAAATAACTGATATGCAGTTAGGTACACTTTTCACAAAAATGATAACGAATCTTACCTTCTTAAATTTTGTCTATACATCAAAAACAATGCGACTGATGTTGAGAACCTCATTTTAACTTATTCTCACCATTTGAAATATTTTAATGAAATACAGAGTTGAACATTCAAAAATATCCGTGATTTTTGGCTTGAAAAAAGGCTTTAAAAAAATATTTAGCAGAAATTCCAACAATTTTAGGTTCACTAGATCCATTTGACAAGTATAAACATTTGTACCAAATTTTAAACATGTGCTGATAGTACATATACATAAATGTGTACCCAAACATCAAAAAAACATATTTCGAGAAAAAGGGCAGAAACAGTTTTGATCCTTGTATTTTCCCTTTTTTTTTTTTTTTTTTTTTTACATTTTAAAACTTCACTGGTTTACAATCAGATTCAAGCATCCTTCCAAACTAATAAGGAGGCTCCTGAAGTTTTTTTTTTTTTTTGTTAGTTATGAGCTTTATTGAGAAGGTTTTGGGGTTTCATCTCCATTTCACGGCATTTAATAACACCCGTTTTATGAAACGCTAAATGTAGATTTTATTTTGGGACTACACCAAAGTGCTAAAATTATAGGTTTATTTACAAGCATAACTGAAATACAAACAATGGTGCAAAATTTTATAAATCAGCACATATTAATTCCAGAATAATGTACCTAAACATTAGAAAAATTACATTTCGTGAAAAGTTGCATAAACGAATTTCACCCATAGATAGCCCTTATTCTTAGATTTTAAAACTTTCCTGATCCATAATCAGTCTGATGTTTTACTTCAAACTTGTCAGAAAGCTTTTTGAACTTTCGTCTGCGGTTATAAGCTTGTTTGAACAGTGTTTGCATTTTGATTTCTGATTCACGACATCTAACAGTATCAATACTATGAAGTGCTCTATGCATGTTTTGTCCTGGGGCTATGCCCATGCTTTCAAACACTTTTGCTCTGCTGAGCATACCATCATTGAAGCAAATTATTGCATCCATTACCCCTATTTTAAGAACAGTTAATCCAATAAATTTGGTTTTAGGTACTCGTTCCCAAATGAGACTGTTAAAGCTTTCATTTGGGTTCTGCGTGCGACCGTGCAAGCACTTTTCCAGCAGTTTTTTATCTGTCAAGCTCCTGTAAATTGGTTTTCTTGCCAACATAACGGGTTCTGGCAAAGAATGCTTATGAACATAAGCTTCCCCTGTTTCCTGCGCTCGGTTAAAGCCACACAGACTTTCGAGTCCCACAGGACAAAGACCATGCTGTGGATTTGCATCTGTGGACAAACGGTGAAAATATGTTGCCCACACTGCTTTTACCATATCGTCTACCGAGTTCGATATATTTTGACGAATAGCAGAGCCATAGTACCTTTGCAACAGTTGCACTTCATCATCGGTTAGACGACCACGGCCTACAATGCCTTTGCCATCAGAGAGCTTTTTCCCCTTCATCTCGGTACGTAACCGTTTCAATCGTGCTCCCATCCTCTTTTGTACATGCGCAATGCACTCTAACTTTTCAACCTTCATGTCCTCCCCATAAACGTGGGCTTCAGTTACTTGCAGGAAACCTTTTTTGTCCCCATCAGCTAGGTATTTTATATATCTCACATTTCGAGATTCTAACTAGCGGAGAAAGATATTAAGCATACCTTCAGCTTCCATACCGCCACTGAAACCTTTAAAATTTTTATCACACTGGTGAATTTTGTTACTGTTATTTTTACACACGAAACAGTATTTTGTGAGACATTCAATGCCGAGGACTTTCCCATTTTCTAAAGCTGTGGCACATACAACTCCATTGAGCGATGTATGTCCCCTTTTCTGCAACGTCCCATCGAATGCTGCAACTATGTCTGTATTGCCGTTCTGTAATTCAAAAGCTTCATTAACAGCACTAATAATGGAATTATTACTGATGAATGATAAATGCTTCAGTATAATTGCATTAAGACGCTCAAATTTTGACGGTGGAGGAGGCAAGTTCATTACACCACACAAAATCTTAGCTGCTTTTTCACCTCTTCCAATGCAACGAAAACCATATACAATCCTAATATTGACATCATAACTGATTGATGAAATACTTGAGGTCATTGACTTTGTGGAATTATTGCAAACAGTTTGTAGCATTACAGTTTTTGCATTTACTTACAGACTTTAATAATGTACCAAGAATGTTTAATTCTACAAGTATATTCGAGTTATTTGAAAAGGAAATATTTTCAGTGTTTTATCTTTCTTCTAGTTTTATTTTTTTGCTAGAAGCACTCTTCTGATCGGAATTTTGCGACTCAGAATTAAATGACTCATTTTTTATTCTGTGATATTGATTGCCGAAAAATGTCTTTTTACCGAACTTTTTCATGCGAGGCATAGCAAAAGCTTCAAAATTAACGATAATAAAACCAGAACGCTTGTAATCAAGTTTGAAAGATAT
Organism: Octonoba sinensis; assembly: GCA_038502835.1. Classification (NCBI taxonomy): domain Eukaryota; kingdom Metazoa; phylum Arthropoda; class Arachnida; order Araneae; family Uloboridae; genus Octonoba; species Octonoba sinensis. Next base: position 79,869,512 of record CM076605.1, on the reverse strand, counting down.
TTTTTTCGTAGCCGGGAGGGCAAAGATAGCAAAAACCGGTTTGTTTACATTGTCGATGTCCCTTTAAATGTCCTTTTAACTGCGGGAAGGGTTTTGTCTATGATTTACGGGTTTCTGTTGATGAAAAGTACTTAAATTATATATTTTTGTAAAGGGGAAAATCTCTTCTATTTTATGAAGTAAAAATTACAAAATCGATTTTTTGAAGGTTGTTTTCGTCCTGGTCCCCTTAACTGATTCCTCCCCGCCCCCCTTCCATTTACTCTACAGATGACCGAGGGATCCTATTAAGTTTCTTAAATCTCTGAAATGATGCACATATTAATATGTATTGATTTTATTAATTTGCTTAAAATTCCAATTTTTATTTCTAGGGAACCAGCAGATGATTTAGTTGAAGAGCAAGATGAAGAACAACAATCCAATTTGACAGCTAAAATCGAAATTGCTGTTCAAACAGAAGATGATGCGATCTCCGCCTTATTGAGCAAAATTGGTGATTTACAAGCTGAAGTTGACAATTTAAAAGAACAATTAAAACGTTCAAAATTATGCATCGACAATGTCAAAGATGACACACAAATGAACTGTTCGACTGGATTTACCATTTTGCAATTTCAGACAATTTATTTATTTTTAGCAATGGATCAGTTAATGAAGAATAATTTATTTATTTATTTTGTGAAATTAAAAACTGGTATCACAGAAGAATTACTTGGATTGCTGTTTGGAGTATCGCAAAGCACAATTTCTAGAACATTCAGTTCATGCATAGAAATAATTTATAAGAAAATAAAAAGTATCAACATATGGCCCACAAAAGAACAGATTTTTAATCGCATGCCATTTGAATTTAAACAGCATTTTAAAAGTTGTGGACTCTATAGAATTTTTTATTCAGAAACCTACTGATCCTAAAGTGCAGCAACCGACTGTCAGTCATTATAAAAGTCACAGCGCGGTAAAGTGTATGATTGGGAGTTCACCAGCTGGTGAAATTTCGTTTATTTCTGAGGTGGGGGGGGGGGGGGGTCTGTATCTGACAAAGAACGTCTTTTAAAAAGTGGATTATTCGAAAGGCTGGAAGCAGGGAACGCAACTCTTGCAGATAGAGGTTTTATAATAAGTAAAGAATTAGAATCCGAAGGATGTAAGCTATTTGAGCCCAGTTATTTATCAAATAAAATCCAGTTCAATTTAATTGAAGAAAAAAAAAATAAACTTGTGTCAAGACATAGTGCATGTTGAGCGGGCGATTTCACGCATAAAGAAATTTCAAATTTTTGAAGGTTCTATACCATACACACTGTTGCCATTCGTGAATAAATTAATATATATTTTATATATAAGTTTTTTCACAAATTTCAGCAACCCGTTAATTCATTGTTAATTATTTTTTTCGAAATTGATTTCCAACTTATATTTTAAAGGTTTCAAGTTATTTTTAATTGCTCTTTTTTCTACCAGCTGCTTTTTTTCCCCCTTTTTTTTGAATTCAATTTTGTGTATATATATCATGTCAAAATATTTTATTCCTGATACCAAGTCATGTGAATATATGTCCACAGCATTTTGTTTCTAGAGTAATTTCCTTTTCTGGATTTAGTTGATGTGCAAAGTTTATAATTTTAAAATAAAGTATATTTTAAAATTATTAACTGTGCACATCAACTAAAATGTAACAAATCTGAAAGATTTAAATATGCTTATTATATTCATGTCACTGTCTTTGAAACAAATAATAAACATTACTTGTGAAGTTTGAAAGAAATTTTTTATTCAAGAAAATAGATTTTAAATTACAAAATATTGGATGAAGAAAAAAAAATTAGTTAAGAAAAAGGAATGTTTAATGCCAGCGAAAACAGTCATTAACTCTAGCAACATAAAGTGATTAAAGAAAATATCATATGGGGCACAGTATTCAACTTCACATCTTGGAAAAGTAACTTTCCAATACAAATTTCTACATGATTTTAATGCAGGGTTCATAATTTTTTTTAAAGACTTGAAATGTTTTGGATATTTAGTATGCTACATTTATAAAAATATATGTCAAACAGGATATTTCAGGCTATTTTCATGGCAATATCTATTTTTTAATAATCATGTACATAACTTTTAATATGCACGCATGAGTCCAATTACAGATTATGAAAATTAGGCTTCAAGCATCTGAATGAACTACAGAAATAGAAATTATTAAACTTAATTTAGAAATAAAATTATCAATTAAATTTTCAAGAATCTTTTGAACAGACCAGCACATGCATTTTTAAAACATGCAAAACTTACAACTAACATAAAAAGAAGGTTTTATTTAGCTAAGATTAAGAAATACAAACCATCACTTTTCAAGTGCAAGAAGTTGATAACATGAAAGTTATAAAACAATTTCATACCCTCTTCACATATCAGAAACGCAAAACATATTTCAGCACTTACTAAATATATAATAAAACCCCCACCTAGGTTTTATTGGGTGGATGGGTTTTTTGCAACCCTGGGTACCATTAAAAATTTAAAAAAGTGATTTCTGTAGATCACAAAACTTTTAATACTTTTTAAGCAAAAGGAAAAAACTATTTGCCCCATTAAGTACAGATATTATATTAACATATAATGTCACTGAAAATGCCAAAAGGTAAGAAAAATATTTAAAAAAAACTTTTATTACATACATTTGTTACAGTTAAATAAAACCATATCCAGAAATTTTCTATACAGATCATTCCACAGTATTCAATCATTGTCACACATAGGACAATGCATACTGCAGAATGAAACCTATGCAAGTACTTGAGCAGATATTATGCTTTAAAATAAATAAGAGGGAGAGAAAAAATGATTATCCAGACTAGGTGATCCTTTTGCAATAAATGACTGGAAGAAGAGTAAAAAAAAAATTATTTCAATTTATCATACATGGTGCTCCAAAAATTGCTATCAAATTTATTTCTTTGTATGGAACTGCTTTAATGTTGTACATAAGTACAAAAAGACATTTTGTTAAGTTGACTACAGCCATTTTCCCAATGACATGGTAATAATATGGATGTTTTTTTTTTTTTTAATGTATCCATTATCAGTTTTTAGGCAAAAATTTGATTTTGAACTTAATTCAAATAGTCCCAGCTCGTCTTTATTCAATACACACTCCACCAACATTGGTTCATCGCTGAATAAAAGACAGTCTGGTGATTCTGCCAGAAAGAAAGTTTGAGGGTTTATTACCAGCCCAACATTTCTGAAATGCTGATTTTTGTACATTCTGAGCACAATATTCTTTACCTTGTTTTCATATTTTAAACCATGATTGATAGCTGGAATATGGGACAGATCCTTATGTACTAATAATTGAACACTCAGATCTTCAAATTGTTGCCTCCTACAACACACTTTATAAAAGTTTGATGCAGTTAAACGAAGTGACCGTTCTTTTTGCCATAAGTCAGTCTTGGAAAATTGTCTCCTTTTCAATTCTGAAACATTGTTCTAAGTACACTTAGAGATGACTAAGCAAAAATACTTCATCGAATGTCATATGTTGGTACATGAAAATTTACACTTGACCAGGGTTTCTCAACGGGAGCCATATGGTCCCCATGGGGGCCACAGAAAACATCTGGGGGGGGGGGGCACAGGGGAAATAGTAAAATAGCCATCCGAAAGGAGATCACGATCCAATCATTTCAAACTGATAAAATATTCCACATTTCAACCAATGGTAAAATATTACACATTATTCTGATCAAATATGTTACAAGTCTATAATATACAACAAATTGTATTCTTCTCTGAAAACATGGATGTGTTTACTGTACTCAATGATATATGTGTTGAATGATGTGGTATCTATTAGATCAACAGTTAATTTAAATTTCTTATATACGGCAAATTAAACCAGCTATCAAACTGGAAGAAGCAATTTCATAATGAAAAATAAAATTTTACACATGGGGGGCCACGACAAAATTTGGTACTCATAAGGGGGGCCTTAAGTCGAAAAAGGTTGAGAACCCCTGCACTTGACAAAACAAATGCAGGTAAGGAAAGAGATTTCTCGTAAAGAAATTCTATGTTGTCATTAAGTACAGCAAAATTGGTGCATCACCCATTAAAAGGTGCAAAGCAGAAAAGTCAACATTATCATCATTGCATGTTTTAGCAGCCGTTGTTGGAGCAGTAAAAGCCTCCACTTTTTGAGGAGGAAGTTTTCTTTTTGCAGATGGACGATGCCATTCTTGAAAAATCTCTGGATGCATTATGCATTTCTTTGATACTCGGCCAAAAAATGTAGAACAGCAAATGTATGCTTACAAGTTGCAGGCAGAGCTCCTCCTGGACATTCACAAGTAGAACTCAAGATCTGGAAATAAAGAATGAAGAACAATATCTCTGATGTATATATATAAGTAATAGATTTATAGAAATAGATATAAGCAATGTTGGGCAACCCTGTTTCACACTAACCTGTCATTTTTTGGAAATATTCGGATAAATGGAAAAAAATAATGAAACTAATACAAATATATATACGTATAATTATATAAAAATATGCTTTCAGACTTTTTTTTAACAATGAAAGATGATCTGGTAATCTTTTGATAGCATTTAAAAAGACACACTCAACTGTTTTTTTAATATTACTTTGAAATGAGGGTATCACGACACGTGTTTCCATGTGTTCAAAATTCTTTTAATAACGGACGGACATAACTCGACATTGTATTCGCTGTTGCTGAAGATCTCACAGTTTACAACTAAGGTTACAGTGAATTGCAAGCTACAGTTGATTTCAAAAAATAATTATAAAACATAATAAATAAATAAAAACAAATGAAAAAAGTTATGATACAGGCAAAAAAAATAGTGTTTCAATGAAATTAATATTTAACATTTTCTGCCCCAACATTACTCCCTCACCAGTAACTAAGTTACGAACTTAAATGAATTGATGGGGAAAATGTTAAATAAGATGTCACTAGCTTTCAATCGAATGACATTCATGGCATTGTGCAATTGACCCTTTTTTTTATTATGGCCATCATTATATTATAAGTGCGGATATATTGGATACTTCAAAGTAAATTTAGTTCTTGCATGGAAAGTGCTGTTAGAATTTTACTCTGATTCTTAATTTTCAATTTTAACTTTTCTGTAGCTTACTCAATACATTTGATGTTCTACTACACCATACTTTAAGAAGCTGATCTTGAAATGAAGAAGAAATTAATTTGGGTATGCACAAAAACTGTTCTAAGTTTTTAAAAATAATTAAATGCATGATTCTCTGGCAAATATATACAATAAATATGACATGATAATAGAAACAATTTTTTCAAATTAACATACAAAACACAATAGAACAACTTAAACCATGCAAAATAGAAATACAATTTTGAGATTGAAGAAGTTTAAACTAGTGATTGGAATTCCTGGACTCCATAAATTGGAATTCCTGTTTTGCTAAGGCAAGCTTAGTTGGATCCAACTGTCGTGCTCTGGAATGCTCTGGCGGACCTTTTGTTGTTATATAATGTTTAACATTATGCTTGATGGCTGTATTTACATTTTTATGGTTTAGTGATGTTAGGGTATAATTTCAGTAAATCACTAAATTGTGATGCATTGTCGAAAGTACTAATTCGATACTCATCAGACAGTCATTATATCACTTCTAATAGAAAGCCGAGTAGTACCATCCATTAATTATTTGTTATGTACATCAATGAGCAAATAAAATATATGAAAAAAGTCAACACCCAGGATGCCTTTACTTACCTTGGCTACAATAAAGGGCCATTGAAATGGACGTCTTAGTCCTAAATCAAGTGTAAGTGTTTTGATGCCATATGTAGGGATGTGGGTACCGTTGGCCGCATACAAAACATATGAACAAGGGTGCTCTGCCTTTATAGTTGCAGGAATTACTGACACGTCTGCACCACTATCTACCAGGAAGCGGACAGCAGTCTTTTTGTCTTTCACAAACAGCCTATACTTGCGGCAATCCACATTTGTTGCAGCAGGACTTGCCGCTGACACTACTGCTGTAGGGAGTTTTTCGCCTGTTGCCAACTGCAAGGTGGTCTGCACTTATCCAGGAAGGCACCTTTTCCCAAATTTAAAGTGGAAGTAGCAATATTTGCCGCTAGGGTCGAAACATTTTCTTGATCGACTGCGATTCCTGCTATTGTAGCGTTTTTGGGTTTGGCTTCTGGATCGATGGTGATGCTGGATATGGACTTGCAATCTGCTGCTCCAAGCCTGTGATCTTTTCTAGGAGTGCTTCATAACTAGGAACAGCTTTTGTCAACTTTGGCAAGTTCTATATGTGGATTTATTTCCACTATCTTATCGGCCATGTTCATCTGACAACAATGATGTTTTTCACGGCATCGGGCATTTTTTCTAACCACAGTGTTCTTAGAAAAACCGACTTCTTATCTACGATCAGTTGAATGAGTCTAATATAGCATTTAATTATAAAAAATGTATAACTTACTTTATTCGACTGCAAGTTGAAGTGGTTGAATTTTTTTCGTGATTACGGAACTCTTGCACGAGGAGTGTAACCATGTTTGTGCTCCATCTGATATTATTGTCCTCTTTTTTTATGTTCTACGACATGCAGTTCGCAGGTTTCTTGATCAATAAAAAAGCTGTCGTATTCGCTGATTTGAACAAAAAAACGAGTCTGAGCTCCTTCTGAAGCCTCTCTAATGTAGCGTGCTCTAATTGAAACGAAACGTTAGACATAAGAGAGAAAGGAAAATGGATCGGTCACGTGACTCAAACGACCGCCGTAAAACCTCGGTCGCTCCTGGGCATGATGAGATAGGCTGTGATATCTAACGCGGACAATTTTAACATCAGCCAAGGTCCAAATAACCAAATCGCAATGCTTAGTGCCGGATAGGGCCATTTGTCCTTAGATCTGGAAGTAGTAGTTATGATCTACTTTGATGTTCCCTGAAAAAGAAAAATACATTTTAAACTAAACATTATTCAGTAATTATTTTAATTATAAAATAAACAAAAATTAAAAGAATAAATTAACTTTGTGCTAAGTAAACTGTAAAAATAATAGCACGTAAATAAAACACAAATAGGCAATTAAATTGCAGACATATGTTTTGGGATTGCTTGGAATTCTTTTTTCAATGCGACAGGGAGCTTCTAGATGCTTCATTTGGATGTTTTGCATCTAGAAGCTCCCTGTCGCATTGAAAAAGGGATTCCAAGCAATCCCGAAACATGTCTGCAAACAAAAAATTTTTCAGTAGATTTTTGATCTATTGCATAGTTGTAATATTATCAATCTGAAATGCCATATGAACTAAACAATTCAAAATTACTAACCTTGGTCATCCAAGCAAAAGCTTTTATCAATTTTTATGATGTCATCTGGAGCAATGTTCCTATGTGTGTAAGGACATTTTACTTCCACAACCCCTACTCCACAGCACGAACAATTGGTTAATCCATCAGGAGATGCTCTTAAAAATGCCAACTTTGGCACAGTAAACATCCCAGTCTGCCTATAAACAAAATTGGAATGCATGCCCTTGGCAATTGCTTTATAGGCTAGGATGCTATCTTTTTCATGCCTCTGTCCCCATTTTATTGACTCAACCTTCAAATCCGAGGGATTTATTAGTTGGGTCAGATTTTCCGTCACTTTTTTCTTTTTTAAAATGACCCCAAAATTTGATGCAGTCAACCTGCCTTGCTTATGCTTAAACCACAAGTAGTTCTCTGCTTGTCCAATGGTTCTTTTTTCCAGAAGTCTACAGTTTTCTTCTGTAAAACATGACATAATTTATGCTCATGGAATGCTGTTTGATGATGCCCGGTATTACCGGAGGCAGTTGTCCTTCGACATCTTCAGTTGCTGTGTCTGTGCTACACCCAGCATTCTTCCGACAAAGGAGTAGTAACCTGTTGGCAACAGCCCGACGTTTTGCCGAGCAACATCTCGTTCTACAGAATTGAGAGTCGATTAACGGCCGTCGCCGGTGTAGTTAGCATTTCTTAAATGTCTTGTAAATATGTATAATAAATAACCCACTTTTCGTAATAAATTATATTTGTTGTATTTGTGCCAAACATCACAATCACGTCAAGATACAACAACGTGGCGACGAGGATTTTCAAGAATCTTTTACATTTAAAAGTCTCGAAGTATCAGCAAGCGGAAAGAAATGGCTACAACCGAAGATTTGTTACAGCAGCTGACGGCTTTGGTAATCTCAACAAATAAACGACTTGAACTTTTGGAAGAAACCAATCGTCAACGTTCCTCAACAACTGCAGTTTCAAATGCAGCCGATAATATTGAGTTTTTAATGGAAACTTTGGCTAATGGAATCAGTGATTTTGTTTATGACGCAGAAAGTGGACTGTCGTTCGATAAGTGGTACACACGGTATGAAGAAACTTTCATTACCGATGCAGCTAAATTGGATGACGCCGCAAAGGTAAGATTGCTTCTACGTAAGTTAGACCTAGCATCTTACAATAAATATATCGATTACATTCTTCCAAAGAAATTCAAAGATGTGTCATTTAACGATACAGTTAGCCAGCTGAAATCTATTCTTAGTCCCAAACAGTCAGTATTTCATAAAAGATTTAACTGTCTTCAAATTAAAAAGAATGACTGGGATGATTTCGCCACATATGCAGTCATTGTTAATAAAAAATGCGAAGATATTGAGTATAATCAACTCGATGTAGAACAATTCAAGTGTCTTATTTTTATCAGCGGTCTTAACGCGCCAAAGCATTTTGAAATTCGTGCCAGATTGCTGCAATTAATGGATAAACAATCTGCCACATCGCCAATTGACATTCGTAAATTGGTAGAAGAATGCCAAGCTTTCACTTCATTAAAAGAAGACGCAGCGATGATACAACAGTTCACCCCCGCAAAATCATCAATTAATAAAGTTTCAAATGAAAAACTTGCAAAATTTGGCGAGGAAAAATTTGGAGAATCCCGCACTGTAAAATCGTCTGATTTTTAAGTTTGGAAAGAATTACGCCAAGCGTGGTGCGTCATCGCCAAAGCAAGATAACGGCGGACTAAAGTCGCCAAGATATCCTTGTTGGTTTTGTGGTGAAATGCATTTCGCAAAGAACTGTACTTATTCGAAGCATGAATGCCAAAAATGTCATAGAATAGGACATAAAGAAGGATATTGTAATAGCGGTCGCCAAGCAATTCCGACTAGACGAGGGAAAAAGAAAATAAAGAATTTTTCGCCAACTATTCAAGCGATTACGACTGGACAGGTGCAAAAGGAAATAACGACGTTTTCGCCAAATACTGAAGCCCTTTTTGCTGTAAATAAAATTTCTTTCGAAGATAAAAGGAAATACATTACAGTTAAAATAAATAATGAATTAGTTAGATTACAATTCGACACAGCTTCTGACATCACCATTATTTCTGAAAGTACATGGGAACAAATAGGAAAACCTATGGCGAACAAAACCAAATTTTCTGCCAACAGTGCATCTGGTAATCCAGTAAAACTAACTCATAAATTTGACTGCGAAATTACAATTAACGATACTACAAAAACTGGAACTTGTTTCGTGACAGAAGTGCCAAATCTTAATTTATTTGGAATACAATGGATAGAACTTTTCAACTTGTGGGATGTTCCGATGTCTTCAATATGTTGCAGTGTCCGCTCTGTATCGGACGAAAATTTTAATTCGCAACTTGTCAAGGATTTCCCTGCAGTGTTTTCGACAGAATTAGGTCGTTGTACAAAAACAAAGGTAACACTACAGCTAAAAGATGGTGTTCAACCAATTTTTAGAAACAAGAGACCAGTGTCTTATGCAGCACTTCCAAAAATTGAAGAAGAGTTAGATAGATTGGAAAAGTTAGGAATAATTTCACCAATTGACTATTCAGCATGGGCAGCACCTATCGTAGTAGTCAAGAAGCCTAATGGAAAATTACGTATATGTGCAGATTACTCAACAGGACTGAATGAGGCATTGGAATCGAACAATCATCCGTTACCTGTTCCAGAGGATATTTTTGCAAACTTAGCTGGAAATTGTATTTTCAGTGTGATAGATTTGTCCGATGCCTATTTCCAAGTTGAAGTAGATGAACATTCAGGTAAATTGCTTACCATAAACACTCGTAAAGGTCTTTATAAATTTAATAGATTGCCTTTTGGAGTAAAACCAGCACCTGGAGAATTTCAGAAAATTATTGATGCTATGATTTCTGGTCTTAAAAACACCAGTGCTTAGCTTGATGATATCATGGTGGCAAGCAAATCTGTTTCTGAGCATAAACGGCATTTAAAAGAACTTTTTGCAAGGCTTGAGGACTACGGTTTTGTAGTGCGCCCTGAAAAATGCCAACATCTTCCCCAACTGTTTTTACCCCAAATTGAATTTTTAGGGCACGTAATAGATGGAAATGGACTTCTTCCAAATCCAAAGAAAATTCAAGCTATTAAAAGAATGCCTGTTCCAAAGAACATTTCTGAGTTACGATCTTTATTGGGAGCTATAAATTATTATGGAAAATTTGTACACAGACTTCAGCAACTCAGACAACCATTAGATAATCTTCTTCGTAAAGATATTGAGTGGAAATGGACTAAGCAATGCGACAAAGCTTTTGATGACATCAAGAAAATTTTGCAAAGTGATCTTCTTTTGACTCACTATAATCCAGAATTGCCAATCATTGTAGCAGCTGACGCATGTAATACTGGAATTGGAGCTGTAATACATCACGAATTTCCAGACGGTTCAAGAAAAGCAATTTTTCACGCTTCACGAACTTTGTCAGCTACAGAGCAAAAATACAGTCAAATAGAAAAAGAAGGACTTGCATTAATTTTTGCCGTAACAAAATTCCACAAAATGGTCTATGGTCGGGAGTTTATTCTGGAAACTGATCATCAGCCTCTGTTACGCATTTTTGGATCATCAAAAGGTATTCCCGCTCATACTGCAAATAGACTTCAAAGATGGGCTTGTATCTTATTGGCCTACAATTTCAAAATTAGATATATTTCCACTGATTCTTTTGGTTACGCAGATATATTATCAAGACTGATTAATTCCAAAATCCAACCAGAGGAGGAAATCGTCATTGCCTCAGTTCATCTGGAAACAACAGTAAATCAAATTTTGGAAGATTCAGTTAATTCAGTCAACATCACACACAAATCTATCCAAGAAGAAATTAAGAAAGATGAAGTCGCTCAAAAAGTTATAGAGTTTCTTGACCATGGTTGGCCATCACATAAAAATCAAATTCCCGAAGAGATTCAACCATATTTTAACAGAAAAGATTCTCTATCAGTTGTGAAAGGATGTCTAATGTTTGGTGAACGAGTCATTATTCCAGATAAATTTCGAAGCAGAATTCTAAAAGAATTGCACAAAGGACATCCTGGAATGGAACGCATGAAATCATATTCTAGAAGTTACGTTTTCTGGCCTTCAATAGACAAGGACATTGAAACTTACGTCAAAACGTGTCATTCATGCCAAACTTCTCGAAAATCACCAACCAAGACATTACTGCGTTCTTGGCCATTAGCAAAAGAACCATTTGAAAGAATTCATATTGACTACGCAGGTCCAATAGATGGTTATTACTTCCTGCTCATCATAGATGCAAATAGCAAATGGCCTGAAATCTTCATTACGAAAACAATCACTTCATCTACAACATTGAAATTTATCGAACAAACTTGTGCCAGATATGGAGTGCCAAAAATTATAGTTTCTGACAACGGTACTCAGTTCACAAGTAATCTTTTCGATGATTTCTGCAAGAAAAATGGTATACAGCACTATAGAATACCTCCACATCATCCTCAATCAAACGGTCAAGCAGAGATTTTTGTAGACACTTTCAAAAGAGGTATTAAGAAAATTCAGCAAGGGGGAGATCTACAAGCTGCTCTTAATACATTTCTATTCACTTACCGGTACACACCAAACAAATATATCGGAAATAAATCACCTGCCGAACTGATGCTTGGAAGAAAACTGAGAACAGTTTTGGACTTGATTCGTCCTTCTGACGACACAGCTGCCAAAATGAATGAAAAACAAAATTTTCAGTTTAATAAACATCATGGCGCAGAAAATAGATTCTTCAAAGAAGGTGATTTAGTTTATGCTAAAGTATACTCAAATAACAAATGGAAATGGGAGCCAGGAAAAATAGCAGAACGTAAGGGGAATGTCCTTTACAATGTGTTTCTTGAGTCGAATGACAGAATACGACTCGTTCGCTCTCATGCAAACCAACTACGCTATCGGTATGAAGCAAGTACAACACCATGTCCTAATTCAAATCCATTTGTTGACGAGTTCAGAGCCTCTGACTCGCTGCAGCAGGACACATGGTTCAACTCCATAACTGAGAGATCAGAAATAGATGAATCTCTATTGAGTGAGTTTGTTACTCCACCCGACACTTCAACAACTTTGCGGACCAGACCACAAAGAACCATCAAACGTCCTGAAAGATTCAAGGACTATGTCATGACTTAAAAGGGGAAGATGTTGGCAACAGCCCGACGTTTTGCCGAGCAACATCTCGTTCTACAGAATTGAGAGTCGATTAACGGCCGTCGCCGGTGTAGTTAGCATTTCTTAAATGTCTTGTAAATATGTATAATAAATAACCCACTTTTCGTAATAAATTATATTTGTTGTATTTGTGCCAAACATCACAATCACGTCAAGATACAACAACGAAACTTATAAATGAAGGACGAAAAAATTTCATCACAAAGCATTTATCACAAGATCATACTAAAATAACACAATTTAAAGGTCAGGCCTATATGCAAAACTTAGCGTTTGGTGGTAAGAGCTTTAAGCTTTCAAGGGTTGTTTTTTTTAATGTAATTTAAAATGAGCATTTAAATGTCCTGGAACAATAACCTGAAATTGTGACTTAAATAGAAAAACTGCGATACAGTAAAACCCCGTTAAAACGCGGGTGTCGGGGGACATGTTTGGCACCCACGTTATAACATAACCACGGTATAGTGAAACTACGTTAAAGGGTGGTTTAAATTTCGGGGGACATGTCGTCACCGCGGTATGTCAAATTTCGCGGTATGCTGAGGTGCGGTATACCAGGGTTTTACTGTACTAGCTTTTTTTATTTAATTTTTTTTTAAATCATAGATTGCAATCAGGATAATTAATCAAGATGACATTTATCAACTTAGTAGCTCTTCTGATATTAGAAATATGAGTCATAAATGTTTGTTCTTTGCAGAGACAATGTTAGACAACATTATGTGATATGAAAAATTCTATGAAACTAATTTATAAAATTTGAAATTATCGCAGATGAAGTTAACTAAGCATTGGAAATATTAGTTGTAATTACCTAAGTATGCTTGTTTGAAAAATTGAATTAATATAAATTTCTCTTGAATAAAAAATGTATTTCCCACCAATATAAACTACATTTTAACCCCAAAATCCTCATAACTTCAATACTGTTTGAGGTCTGCTACTAGAATTCATATTTATGCGGTTCAGGTTGTGTAGTTTCAAAACATATATGCCATGATAGATCCCCAGATATTAGGAGAGAACATTTACTTGCAAATGAATGATTTCTTCTGCTTAAAAATGCAGAATAATTAATGCCTTTGGCATAGCAAAAAGAACAATTCAGTCGTAATTTATGTATTGAGCAGTAGTGAATGATTGAATAATATAAATTTAAATTTCACAAAAATACCTTACTTTTCAATGATACTTAACAATATTCAGTTTTTGTGACTACTCAGTATGGTTAACAGGAAATATTTTTCATAGAATTGAAATGGCGTACAGGAGCTGAACCATGGGTGCAAGTCCTGGAAGTTGCCAGGACTGAACAATTTCTGCACTGACTCATGGGGGGTTGGGGGGGGGGGTTATTATACATATACAGGGGTCACACCAGAGCAAATTTGGGTCCGCTTCATATACATATACAGGGATTCCAAGTAATTCCGAAACATAAGTCTGCATTTAAATGCTTATTTGTGCTTACTTGACGTGCAATTATTTTTTACTACAGTTTACTCAGTACAAAGTTTATTATTTTATGCCACTGGAGTGTATAAAAGGGTTTATGGGGATGCCCCCGTCCCCAAAATTGGGAAGATTGTCCAGAATTAGACCAAATTATTTTCATAAAACTATGAAATTTCCTTACCCCTCTCCCAAAATTGGGGTCTAGCTACAACAGTATGAAATGTTATGCTGGGAACATGAACATAATTTACAGCTTAGGGGGCACCTTCATGCCGTGAAGGGGGACGCAAACAGGTCAAGTTAAGTATGACATAACTAGGAATTTTCCAAAATTTAATGAGAAATACTTAAAATATCTATATAAATTATAAATCTATATGTATGATTAATATTTTGTTTTTTGTAGGTTGTTAATCTTATGAATTTTTGTTACTGTGGTTTATCTTTCACAGTATAACACAAACTGGGCCGTGGTAGCCTAGTGGTTAGCACGTCGGACTTCCACCTGGAAGGTCGCGCGTTCGATACCCACTGAAGACCACCATGTATACTTGGGGATATGTGCATGTAAAATCCGTAGACCCCACTACCTCTCCCCCTGCTTAAGCAATCCTAAGGCCTCGGCTAACAGGTAGGGGTTTGGTGGAGAAAAGTATAACACAAACTCTAGATCTACACTCACACAATACACACATAGGTAATGAAAAGTTCCATGCAATGTTAATCGGAGATATCTACGTATAGAATAGGAAAATAATACTTACCCAACAATGTAATTGCAGTGACCCAGTTCCACGGTTCCTTCATTGGAAGCTAAAATCCACACTTTATGAGCATCCTTACTCAACTGTTGAGCTTGCTGCACTTTAGCCTTCATCAAAAGGAAATTTTGAGGTCTGCAAAGCCTATGGACCAGCATAGTCTCTACTTTTCCTAAAAATATTTCAAATTTATGCAATGGAAACACTTAGTATGCATTTTTAAAATATGAATTTGTATAACATGGCACATTAACTGTTCACAGTCCTCATGTACGTTATATATTCTTCATGGCGAACATGTTGGGTTATTCATTCAATGCGTGTGTGGGAGGGAGGGGGTGCAAATATCTGTATTCATTTTGGGACTAAAACCCTTTTTCACTTGATTTTTTTTATTCTTAAGCCATCTTTCTACCATCTATATAAATAAAAATGTAAGTGTTCGTTTGTTCCTCGCCACAAATCTTTGAAAGTACTTCACCTATTGCTTTGAAAGTTTGCCAGTAGACAGAGTGATTCAAGGGGATGGTTTATAGACCCATTAGAAAAAAAATCCGACTGGTAGTTTCTTTTTTTATTCCAATTTTAAGCAAATTTCCATATAAATTCCCCAATATGGGGGTGAAAAATACCTTGCACATATTAATGTAATATATCGATCGAAAGCGCTGATTTTTCTGCACAAGATGGAATTTGTTCGAATCTTCTAAGTCAGTAAGAACGCCAGCTATAAACTTTGTAGTTCGATTTCTTAAGGCTTACCTTGATCCAAAAATAATAATTAGCAGCTTCCTCAACTCCGGGTAATATAAGCTATATAAATAAAAATGTAAGTGTTCGTTTGTTCATACAAGGCTGAACTTGATCTAGTTTACGGTTACGATCAAGTTCAGCCTTGGTTCATAACCTCAAATCTCCGTAAGTACTTCACCGATTGCTTTGAAATTTAATCAGAACATGTGTTTTTATATATCGCTTTTAATTTATTTCAACTTTGATTTAAGTATTTCATTTTTGAATGTTTTATTAAGAAGAATGAGCCACTGCAACTAT
Organism: Octonoba sinensis; assembly: GCA_038502835.1. NCBI lineage: Eukaryota > Metazoa > Arthropoda > Arachnida > Araneae > Uloboridae > Octonoba > Octonoba sinensis. The sequence continues at coordinate 79,853,646 of CM076605.1, read as the reverse complement.
TGGCAGGGTACAGCTATTTTCAGTTTGATTCAATATTTTTTTTTTTTTTTTGTTTGTACTGAAGTACTTTTGCACTCGAAGATTGAGGGGAACTTTAAACCAAAGATTACTTATTTTGAACGGCAACAGTTTAATTTAGCCATTTTCATTTTGATTTATTGTGTTTTTAACCGACTTCACAGAGGAAGGAGGTTATACATTCAAACTGTATGTATGTCGTTTTTTTGTTTGTTTGTCCACTCATAACTTCTTATCGGATGAACTGATTTACATTATTTTTTTTAATCGATCGAGGGTGGTTTCCATAGGTCCCGTACCTTTGTTCGACTATATTCGATAATTAGAAAAAAGTTGTGGGTAGAAATGTGGTCTTTTTTTTTTTTTTTTTACATCCATAACTTGTGACTAAATGAACCGATTTTGATGATTTTTTCTTTAATCGATTGAATGTCGTCTAACTCAAATATCGCACATCCCATTTGACTACATTTGTTTTTTAGAAAAAACGTTACGGGTGAAAAATAAGTATTTTTTAATTAAACTGGAAAGGCTTGACTTGATTTTTCCTTTTCGGGAAAACTATTAATAAATATAATAGTCATTGTTAAATAAAAAGAGTTTGTTGCCATTAAGCTGATATATATTAAGCACTTATAGCAAGAGTTTGACTGATGGCTTCTCTGAGGCAAAAATTCAATCCAATCAGTTTGTTTGGCAAAATTGACTTCAAAACGGAATTTATGAAACAAATGATTAGTTTTTGTGCCATTCGTTCAAAGAAGGTTTGCCGTTTGATATGGATTTTTTTAATAGAATATTTATATAAAAAATATATTTGCACTAAAAAAAATAGAATAAAATAATTTTTGGAAAAAAAATAGAACCGACTTCAAATTATAAATTGTGCTAAAAAGTGAAAAATAAATTAATACTTTAAACAACATCGATGTGAGTTTTAAACATAGTTTTAGAAGTCGGTGCAAAACTATGGGTCTAATTACTATCACACCATGTGCTACTTCATATTGGAACTGTTGCTAATTCTGGGCCTTTTGTATTTGTAATTGATTCATAATAACAAAAGATTTTACCTATCCTAATTTTGCACCGACTTCTAAAACTATGTTTAAAAGCCACATCGATGTTGTTTAAAGAATTAATTTATTTTTCACTTTTTAACACAATTTATAATTTGAAGTCGGTTCGATTTTTTCCCAAAAATTATTTTATTATGTTTGTACTGAAGTATTTATTAGTATTTTTGCACTCAAAGATTAAATGGAACTTAACATTCAAAATAAGTAATCTTTATTGTAAACAGTTTCATTTAGCTATTTTCATTCTGATGTTAAAATTTTGTGTTTTTTCTGTTTGTGTTGAAGTATATTTTAAAATATTTTTGAACTTAACGATTAAGGGAACTTTAAAACACAGATTATTTATTTTGAACGGCAATTTTTTAATTTAGAGTTTTTGTGTTTGTGTTTCTTCTCTTTGGATAAAGCTTATGTTGGAATTTTTCAATGCGCCAAGCCAGACAATATCAAAATTTTCATAGACAATGGAACAAAAAAAAAAAATTGCCCTGAAGCATTGTGAAAAAACATAAAGCTCAAGACCAATCAATCAAATTGAGCAGTTTAGATCTTATCATGTGTACAATCATACATTGCGTGTTCTAGAATGGGTAAATCAGACAATGAAATAACAAGCATTGTGAAATGAAACATATTAGAAATATGTGCTTTTTCTTGCTTTTCCATCAAACCAGACTGAGCCACAGCAACGCGTGGCCGGGTACAGCTAGTATGCTTATAAGATGCTTCTAATTTTTATGCAACTTCTCTGAAAAAATACCATATTTATCAATAGTAAAGTCAGTAAGGAAGATGACTACAGTGAGATATACTTTTGGCTTCTGTCATTTGAAGTTCTGTTCAGTTTAATGAAGCTACATTGTATTGAAAAGGGTTATTTTACAATATTACAAACATGAAAAGAACTGATTACTATCATCCAAGTGAAAGGTCCTAAAAATTGTGCTATAAAATATGGGGAGATAAAACTGAATGGTGGATTCATTTAAATACCAACCATCAATTAATGCTTTATACATAGGTAGAATACAAAAAACTTTGAGTACTACACTGTGACCGCATCAAAATAAATCAGAGCTAAGCTGCCTTTATATTTAAAACATAGGAAGTTTTCGCTTTTAACTTAAAATAATAATAAATTGTAGAGTACTCACCAGATTCAACATATTCATATGCAGCAAGCGACTTGTAATATTTTAAATGCTGCGGTTTTTCCATCCTCAAATCTGAGCTTTGAAATGTATCGATGTTGTGCTACTTTATCTAGACTTTTAAAATAACCACTAAAGCAACTAGATAGGTTTTGATACAGATGATCACTCACTGATATTATATAAAAAAAATAAAGAAATACAAATGGTTAAAATAGTAAAAACTTGACTTTAAATCCTCGCTCTTTTCTTGATCAAGCAGGTTACAGTTAAGCGTCTAACTTGACTGTTTTGTCAACCATTAAAGCACTTTGTTTACGTTCGTGCCCTTGCTCTATAGTACAGTGGCTAGAATACCTAGTGTGCCGTTCGGCGCGAAAATGTTGAAAACGAAACTAAGCCACCAGTAGGTGGCGCTAGCATCGACAGCGAGGTAACTGATTAGCAGAGCGAACGTTAACTCGCCTTAGTTTTCGCACTTTTTTCAGTACTAAAAAAAGGAGGGAGGAAAAATATCTGATTTTTTAAAAAATATTCAATCATTTGTTCTAGAAAAGAATTTGGAGCAATAAGTAGACGGCTGTCGTTTAGGCGAACACAAGCATGAAAAATGTTTTTATTTAGTTTTCGGAAGCAGTCTTAAATGAAAACCATGTATTTTGTTAAGAGAATATTGTTATACATTTTAAAGATAAATGTTTTTTAGTCCAGTATAGTGTGAATGAGCTGTTGAAAATAATTGCATTATTATGCTCATATTACCTAAAAAAAGAAAGGCTATATGTCTATGTACTATATTTTAACATAAATAAATAAATAAAAATTAACAGTAATTACTATCACATAAGTTTTTCAAAAAGCACATTGCAATCTGATGTATATTAAAAAAAATAATAATAATAAACACTTGCAATGTCATTTTTTAAATGAACTGCATGCTTAAAATTTTGCGTTAGATTTTTTTTTTAAATATAGATTTAATTTTTTTTTAAATTTACATTTATTTAATAACACATTGTGACGCACAAAGTTTTGGTCAAGTTTCAATTACATACAAAACCAAAATAGAAACAAATAATAAAAAAAATCTTGAACCAAAGCAAAAAGCTTAGCTTTAAATTTATTTTGTTGTTATGACAAGCACAATTTCATTTTGATATTACATTTCTTCTTCTTTAACGTCAATATTGTTTCATATATAAAATTTAATATTTGAGTCACATCTTTTAAAACTTTTTGTAGTTCCTGACAAATGTAGAATTTTGTTAAAACAACTGAACCCCCCCCCCCCCCAATCCCCCCGCCCCCTCTGGTGGATACCTTTGTCACATTATGATACACAAAATGTTGGTCAAGTTTCAGTTACATACTGAACCAAAATAAAAACAAATAATAAAAAAAATCTTGAACCAAAGCAAAAAGCTTCGCTTTAAATTTATTTTGTTGTTACGTCAAGAACAATTTCATTTTGATATAACATTTCTTCTTTTTTAACGTCAATATTGTTTCATATATAAAATTTAACTTTTGAGTCACATCTTTTAAAACGTTTTGTAGTTCCAGACAAATGTAGAATTTTATTAAAAAAAACTGAACCCCCCCCCCGCCCCCTCTGGTGGGGTACCTTTGTCATATTATGATACACAAAATGTTGGTCAAGTTTCAGTTACATACTAAACCAAAATAGAAACATATGTAATTAAAAAAATGAACCAAAGCTATGCTCAAACAATACAATAGTTTTATTAAACAAATTTTCAAAGCTTCCTTGGAGGGAGAGGAGTTTGTATGTGTCGTTTAAGAAGGCAGACCCGTGGCTCTTCAATATGGGCGTTACTAAGAGGGGGGGGGGGGGGTTGTCCCTGGATTTAAAAAAAAAATGCCAATTTTGTTCTGCATCTTATGTGTAAGAGCGCTAAAATTTCAAAAAGTTATGCTTTTTTTTTCAAATATTTTTGTAGTCCCAAATTCATCTCTTATAAAGCCTCAAAATGCATCAGTTTGCACATAGTTTTCAAAATTTTACCCGGGGGGGGGGGGGGAGAATCTCCCGGACCCTCAACTGTCAAAATTTCATATCACCGCTCCCTTCATATGGTTCTAGCCCCTAATGTTGAATAGAAAGTTACAAGTCGTGGGAACATTATAAAATTAAAACGAAAGTTTTATGGGTTTATCAGTGACACCAAAGTTAAAAATCCTATATAAAAAAAAAGGGCCAATGCATTAAAGTTATATGAAATATCAACAATAATAGGATGGAGGGGGGCGGCATTTTTTAGTTTTGCCCCGCCTCGGAAAAATCAAAGATACGGTTCTTTGTACCACCCCAAAATAAGTAACGGCCATTGGTTTAGCCAGACCCTTATTTAGGGGGGGGGGAGGGTCTTCGGGGATTATTACTGCTCCTGGTTTTACATCCCTCCAAAGGGACGTAACTAGATCATTTTCTAACTGGGGCAAGACCAGGATTTAGCGCCCCCTCCTCCCTTATATAAACAAAAATTAATATGTATTTAGGTAAACACACACATTTAGTCAATCTGGCGCCCTTAAAATAATCTGGCGCCCGGGGCTTATGCTCTGTCTGCCCCCCTCTAGTTACGTCCCTGCCCCTCCCTCTAAACCCTCCCATACATAAGTCACCATTTGGAGGGGAGCATCCCCCCATCTACGCTAGTGGCTATTACCAATTTTTCACCACCAGCTCTTACCCGTATAGCTTATGTGTGTATCGTATTTCGCTCATTTTTAAAAATATTTTTAATTACAGTGCTCACAACAAAATGGTTATCATTTACAGACACACAAATACCATACGTATGTATTTCACACGTGTCCAAAAGTGCTCAGTGTAACTTAAAATGTATGAATCCGCCTTTTTCGAAAATTTTAGCAAATCAAATAAATGTAACTTCTGTAAGTAAAAAAAAGTAAAAATTTCAGTTTGTCATATGGGCGAATAGAAAAACGAAAGTGAACAGCTTCACAGACTTTATGTGTAAAAGCAGTGTGAAGGTTTTTTTTTCAATAACAATAATACATAATAATATTAGTTTTGCGTTCATAAACTTTTGGCAATGAATCCTTAGATTGGAAAAACAGAACTTGCGGAAAAGGTAAGGTGGGACGCAAAAAGAACTACATATCAATAGCAATACCTTTTAAGTTAAAATTTCGTTAAAAATCGATTACTTTAGGAGTAACTCAAAACCACAAAGTATATTTCAAAACTTTGTGCATTTTTCTTTCGCATAACAGATAAACTTTTACGGCAAACGAATCAACCTCAAAATTACTGTGAAATAAAATTTATTTTCACCAAGTTCGATGAGATTTGTTATTACTGTATTAGCGAACAGATATTTTCAAATAGCGAATGTATTCAAACCCACATTTAGTTCACCAATATGAGAGCCAAAAAAAAAAAAAAAAGCGATACTTTCGAAAGCAAATTATTCTGTTCGGATGCAGATTTAAAAAACCACAGACATTTATTATAGCATTGCAAGACTTTGCCCTTTAGAAATTCTTGTTTTCTTTCTTTGAGGTGGTCAGAATTAAACCGATGTATCACACATAAGTTTACAAAAACCAAAAATGGATATTTGTTACAAAATCGTTTACATTTATTTATTTTATAGAATTAAAAAAATGAAAGTTCGTATTTCTAACTTCGAATGAGTGAGATATTTATTTCATTTCCTGCTTCCTTACGGAAAAAACTAATCTGAAAGTAGTTAACAGCAATCAATTCATGTTAGTGCATCAGTGTCACTTGTCACTTTCTGAATGACAATCGGTTGAACGAAAGACTTTTGGTTGCACAGGGCCTTTAATCGTAGCAGCTGGCCCCAAAGCCGTCTTCCGGCGGGCTCGAACTTACCTCGCTGTCGAATAGAGCGCCATCTAGTGGAGGCTTACTTTCGGGTACAGAAAAAGCGCTGGAGGACAATGGCGAACGGCACACTATCTATTCTAGCCACTGTACTCTATAGAAAGAGAAGGGCTAGTTCATTCGCTTCTCTCCCGTGAAACCGGGAGGAAACAAGTGATGACGTAGGCATGCTTACAACACAGAGATCGCAGGAGAAAAAACGCGTACTGCTAAGAACAAAATTGATTAAAAAAAAAGACTTTTTTCAAACGCAAACATATTTTGGAGTTATGAGGTGGTTGTAAGATACTTCAGATCGATAAAAAGTGGTTGATTTAATTTTGATACAGACAAAAAGGAAGTCCTAAGAGGTTGAAAAAATAATAAGAACATTTCTTTTAGTACAATGCAAATTAAAATACAAATTAAAAAAGGGGTAATGACTTCTATTCTTAGTTTCTAAAATTTTGTGTACCAACATAATATCATTAAGAACACTAAATTTGGAACTAAAAAAAAAAAAAAAAAAAAAAAGAGCTTAATTGATTCAAATTTTTATTTTTTTCGATTTCCCCCATTACTGCATTTTTTTTTCTCTTGGATGAAACATAGTTTTTTATGTTGATTTGTTCTCAAACGGCAGAACAGCCGAATTTCCTTTTTTCAACTGTTGGAAAACGTTCTTGAAGTTCATTAATGAGTTCCTGAATGACTCCTTTACCCTTTCGGAAAGAGGATCCATGAACACAGAGAAATATGCTATCCATCTCATAAACGATGTTCATCCAAGCAGATAATGGAAGAGTAAGTCCGCCCAAAGACAACATTTTAGTCCACTTTAAATGATCATCCTCTTGTTGAGATTTCGACGATATTGTTCCTAAGGAGCTATCGACGCTCCTAACCTTATGGGCAATATATACAGCGATGTAGGCTGCCTCTTTTTCCAAACGTTCGATGTTTTCATTTTCAGTGGGATTCATCATTTCGATTTCCCAAGACATTGGAATGGGATCGTCTGTGAAAAGGAATTCATCTTCAGTTGAATTTTCTGCAGTAATGTTCTCCTGAAAGTCATTTTCAAAAGCTTTTTTGAGCAATTCGGCACTTAAATAGGCACTTTCTTTTTCACTTTGGCATTCTGTGTTTACTTTGGCTGATAAATTAGGAAGCTTGTTACACATTAATAAATCTTTCAACCATTTAATCACTTCTAAAGGACTTGGGTGATCATCAAATCGCCCAAGTCCTCGTTCTAAGACATCTTCAGTCATCCTAGCAGTAAGCAGATATTTTACTCCATCGCACTTTAAATTTTCATGTAAAGCTAATAAATAGAGAATTTATCGAAATTACAATTCCTTTCTGGAATGGTAGGAGCCCTTTGTCTCTTCTTTTACTTTAAGTAAAATATCTTTTTGCTCAGAAAAATATTTTGGTGCATAATCTTTCTGTCATTTTTTGCAAGTTTTAACTCATGTTCTAGAGCTTCTGTTTTATTTGTTAAGTACGAAATTTCAAGATTGTCATGGTCAAGAAAATCTATATTTTCTTCAGCTTTGAACTCTGATGATGATAACTTTTTTGGGCTCACCTTGTTTAATTTATCTAAAGCTGTGTTTAACGTACTTCGTCTTTTCAGCCTTTGCATTTGAAGAGAGCTACTCTGAGAGGTATCAGAAGAAATATCAATCTTTGGCACAGCATATGATTTTAGAATTGTTCGCATCGGGAGACCCAGCAAGCGATTTCTCCATGTCATCTTCATAATCATCCTCTGTAAAATGATTGCTGCATATTGTGGCGTACTTAATGTTCACAGAATCTTGGCGGCGGCATTTATTGAGCCATTCTTTGCACAGTAAACTATTTTGTTTTGGAAATGAATGAAACGTTATCCCCTTACCTTTTGTATTTTTATGAGTATTTCGGCATGTTGTTACCGCACAGGATGACATGTTAATGTATAACTGAAATGAGCTTAGAGCATCTGCTTTCTACAAAACTACGAGAAGGCCAAAAAACACTGCTGAAATGTAGTCTTTTTTGAGTTGGCGAACCGAGCCACATGCTGGCGCGTCTTTCTTGAATACATATTCTCTCTCATCGTTTTATCAATCTCTTTATGTCACTCTAACTCTATCTCCCTTCTAATTTCTTTGAAAAAAAAAAACACACATCCGAGGAAAACTGATTTTGGGTGTGGTATAAAAATTTCGCCCCACAAAAATTACTGGTTTAAGGGAAATATTAAAAAACAAATTTGCTAACTACAAAAAAAGGGTCAAATGTTCTCAATATAATGTTTAACTGATTTAACGAATTAGGTTCCGTGGGACTTATTTTTACTCACACGCAAAAATGTAAACAACTGGTCAAAAAAAACAGGAAGTTCCCACAAAAAACAGGAACACCCCTGTTGCGCCCCAGAGAGGTTGCTAATTAAAACCAGCAATACTCCAGGCAAGAGAGCAACCAGATGCCAACACACTGCTGCATTCTCACGAAAACCAAACATTTTAAAATTTAACTTTCAAAATTATTGTTTTGGACGCGAAGAAAAATATTTTCAAATATATTTTTCTCAGCGTACTAGCACTCGGGCACCTACCAGCCATATCCTAGGTTCTCAAAGGTGCTCAGGCAGCACAGTGACGTCAGAGGCAGAAACCGGAGGGACACAAAACCAAGATTGACAAAAACCATTTCACTAGCATTGAAACGCTTCAAACCGGAAGCTTGGTTTTGATGAGCCGAATGACGTCACGTCATTCGTGACGGGATATCATCATTGAGCTATAAACTAAGAGGAGAGAGAAGTCCGCGGTCCGTCGTCTGCTCAGACCGCGTCACGCCACGAGAAGCGAGCCTGGTAAAAGACGCACTCTTTACCCATCGGAACATATGCTTTACTATGCGCGGTGCTTGGTTATCGATACAAAAAACGCTAAGACAAGTTTTAAAAGTCAGCAATAATGTTAAAAAAAAAAGCATTTTCGAAATAAATGTTAATGTTGGCTTCGGTATTAAGTTCCAGAATTTTATCATCAAATTTCCTTCGATGAGCAATAGCTCGATAAATTAGCGCGGCAGTGCATATTTTGAAACTGCGTCATTTCCATTCCGATCAAATTTCCCGTCCAGTACCCCCAGCCCTTTTTTAAAGACTTGTTATTGTACATTTCTTTATTAATACTTCTTTTTATATACTGTAAAGGCCCTTATTTTCGCGGGCCGTAATTTTCGCGAATATCGGTGATTTCGCGAATTTTATATGAACAGAACCGAAAGTTGAAAAAAAAGTATTTCACGAGGCTTAAATTTTCGCGATTACGACGGCCTCGCGAAAATAAGGGCCGTTACAGTATACAGTTTTATCATGAAGGGGGGAGGGTTCTCTTTTAATTAAAAAAAATGGCTTAGTCAAAGGCGATTCTTTCCAAAGAAATCTCTCAACTTCACATAAGGTTATCGGAAAACGTATACACTACGAAAATATAAATCACATAATTGGATGAGCACCCCCCCCCCCCCCCCGCTCTACTTACGTATGGATATGTAAGCTCATAAAGAAAATAAATCAATTGTTCAAATCAAAGTACTATAATATTAATACCCGGAAGGCTTTTTTCCTGAACCAGTATTCATTTTTGAAGTCTTAAATATGCGGCTCTTCCGAAAGCAAAAAGAAAAGGGAATTACATCATTCATCAAATAAATATTAAAATTAAATAAATAACAATGTTTCAGAAAACCAATTTGTACTTTTTTTTCCGGAAGTCTCTAAAACTTTCGACTCAGGATCACCCAAGGGCTTAGTGCAAAGCTCATTAAATAACATTTATAATTTTAAGCATTTACATTTATGGTTACAAATATATTTTTGTAGTTAAGTTAAATAAATACATGTTTCTCGAGGAAGGAAATAAATGACAATACATCAAATATATTTACAAAAAACAAATTTATTGCAGTCTTTATTTTAAGTGAAGATAGCAAATTATCTGTCAAATACAAATTTATTAGATGGTAAGTAACAATATAGCACATCTTTATATAGGAATACAATGGTCAATATCAGAAATTACCAACATGATAGTTCGAACTTCAAATAAATCAAGAGTAATTCAGGGTCATTTCACAGTATTTGGCTTCACATCTTAGAAAAGTAATTTTTCAAAAAAATTAATCTTGTAAAGATTCATAACTATTTCATGTATTTATTCTTTTTCAACACATAAACTCACAAATAGTAAGTCTTAAATAGTATTTCTATTGAAATTAGTATTAATTAAAATTTATATTAGATTTGTTGTATTTTGGCATATGCTCCGTACTTAACACAAATAATTAAATGCCATTTATTAATAAGGTAAACAATAATTTCAAAAAGAAAAGTTTCATAAATTTGGAGAAAAGTCCAAAAGTACTGACATACCACTCAGAAATTTTTTTTGTGATTCTTGAACGTGACAAAATTTTAGTATTTTTTAAATAGTAAGAAATATAGGTTATTTTACCATTTTTTTTTTTTTTTTTTTCAAAACATAAGGACAGCTGCAACCGTTGAACTATGTATAACAGGGGTGATAGAATGTTCAAGGAAAAATAACTGCACTTTTTAAAATTAAAATCAAAGGAGGAGGCCTTAAAAATATTCTATCCTCAATAATAGCAGGCACCAAATCCCAAAATCTGATTTGGGTAATTTTGAAAACAAAAAAAAAACTTTTGCTCTCAAAAACTGCATATTTTGAAGTTAATGAAAACTACAATTGGCTACTAAATATGAAAAAGAATCTAAAGTATGCACTAAGCAAATTTCCTAAACTATACAATGAGAATTAATTCTCAGATTTAACATTCTTATTAATAAAGATGTGCGTTATATGAAACTTTAAGACACATGAGTTTCAAGTTATTTATTTTCACTTGTAATGTTTTAACTCTTTACAGAGAAAAGCTTTGCTTCCTATGTTTACACATGCTTAAAATGAACCAATTTTGTTAACTTTTGGCGCACAGATGCTGAATTTTTGTAAACATTTTTTATTGTCAAAATTTTTTCATAAGAATGAAATCTTATTTTGAGATAATATTCAATTATTTTTTTAGTCATCTGAACTTCATGCAATTCTTCACACCCAATCTCATTGTCAATTTCATGTTTGAACTTAATGTTATTGCTTTGTAAAAAATTATTTGTTACAGCTAGAATGGTATTATTTAAATTCTTTCTTAACATCCCATTTAAAATAAGTAATTTGAAAGACTTTTCTGCTGTACATATAATTTTGAAAACTGTGTCTGAACATAACTTTAAATAACCTCTGGAGATGAAATTAGTAAAAGACTTTGGACTCTGAACTTTAGGTTTGGAGTAAGAGTGCTCACTATTACTTGTAGTTAACATTTTCACACAATTAATACGGCTACATTTAGATAAAATTTTTCTGATTATAAATCCACCAATATAATATAAAATATTCTTTTGATAATTCAAAAGATCTTCATCATTTAATAAACTTGTGTACTTCAATATTGTCTCATCGTTTAATTCCTCTGAAGTTTCAGTGACAGATCGTTTTTGTGACCTAAATTCCAAAATGGAGCAAGGAAGTTCTACATCATTGTCAGCACAATTGCTATTTCGTGATGCAATGTTGCGTACCAAAAGCAATTTTCTCATGGCCCATCTGAATTGTGCTACATTTGGATTATTGTTATATCCCCCACAAGCCCTTATATTACTAAAAAATAGCTCAATATGGTCTTGAGATACTTTGTATGTTAAAAAGTATCTCAAAGGATTACTATCTCTAGATAATATTTCAATAGCAATTTGACTTATTGATTTAATTGTGACAATAAAGCCTAATGCAAACATTTTCCTGGGTGTTTTCAAGACGGGAACCTTATCAATTTTTAAGTTAATCAAATAATCTATTGTCTCTTTAAAAACAGCTTCCCACCAAAACCGATTTTTAAGTCTTAGAGGAGATTTAAAGTTTTTAGCAAAGGGATTTCGTGAATTACATAAGTCAAAAATTCTGTCTATCATCCTTATATAATGGATGGTAGCTTCTGCCCCACAAAATTTTGGATCTTTAGCCTCTAACAGGAATTGTAGTGCATCTGCATTACTGGAGCTCAAGGTTTGTGCAGCAACAGCAACATTCATTTTTTTATTTTGAAAATTTATGTGAATGCTGCTCAGCTTGTTGGCAAACTTAAAGCCAATGTCATCCTGAACTGCATTTAAATCTTTTAAATAATGCCAATATATATTTCCCCTATTTGATGACAGTAATTTTCGCTCGGCCAGAACATTCCTAGATAATTTCAACATGTGACATGCATCAAACACAACATAAACTTTTTGTTTTGAAGCAGAATGTACAAAATAGGTTTGCATTTCTGCTTCAGAAGTGCAGCCAGATATTTTGCATCCTAGCTTTTGGAATGCAAGTAAATTAGCTGATAGCCCATCAGCTGTTATGCACCATACTCTTAAATTTATTAAGAATAGTTTCGTAATACAAACATTTATCAGTTCAGCCAAAACTTGCGAATTTAATTTATTTACAAAAAAATAGGCAACGGGGCATTTAAACCTCTCAGTGAGAGAAACCACCATGAAAACTAATGCTTCTGATGCCAAGCAGTCTTCTTTTTCATCAATCACCCCTGCACACTCTACATATCCGGAATATTTTTTTCGGGATTCATCCCACAAAACTTGCTGACGAATCGACATACTGTCGATAATCAAAGCACAGTCCTTAAATTTATTTTTGGACTCTAAATCTTTTAAGAAGGTTAATGATTCTGCTAAAAAGCCAGGCTCACAATTTACCGAGCTTACCCAAGAACGTAATAATGCCGGATGTGGCAAGTGAATTTTTTTCCTTATAAAATTGTAGCACCTGGGTGAGTAGAAATACAGAGTCAAGGCAAACTCTTTCATTGTTGAAGAATATCTTCTTCCTTGAGGTTTTGCCTTGCTGTTTTTTAACTCAGAAAAAATTAAATTTAAAGGTAACTGCCCAAAAGTGTTCTGTAGCATGTCTACTGTTTCATCTGACATTTTACAGACTTTTTTTTGCTTCATTGAGCAAAGATTCAAGATTTGTTATTTTGGTCTCACGTCGCTTTAATTTTTGTTGCAACAGTTTTACTTTGCGACGAAGTGCTCTTTTTGTTGGACTGGATACATGAGACGTATTAGCAACAGTTATTAAAGGTTGAATTTCTTTGCTAGGCGTGGTTACAGAGGAAACAGATAGTGAACAATCAAAAGATGAATCAGGAACAGCATTTGAAACAAAATTTTTACAAGTAGGAGCAGGTTTCTGAAGAGATACAATGGGATTAGATGCTGAGGAATCAAAAGAAGATGAATTGGGAGCAACATTTGAAACAGTATCTTTACGTATAGGGACAGGTTTCTGAAAAGATACAAATTCCAATTACAAACTAAAAAAATTATTGGTGAAAAAATCATTAAATGGTGCATTTAAATATCTATTCAGAATCAGCCCTAAGAGTTCAAATATGGATTAAAAAAAAAGAATGATCATCCGACGAAAGGATCAAAAAGAACGACATTACCCCATTGCTAATATTAATAATGTTTATAAGATAATACATTTTGTAAAAAAAAAAGAGGAATATTTTTGACAATTCGCAAAATTTTAACTTTAGGAGAATATTCTTGACTCACAGACATCTAAAACCATAGTTAAAAACCAAGGTTAGGAGCAGGGTTCGCCTATATATGTCAAGCAATATATATCATGATATATATCCGATATTTATTTTTCAAATATCGGAATTTTTGATATTTTCATTTATCATTTATGTGAAGCATTCTGAAAATAGCATTATGCATCCTATTTTTGTCAAAAAATTAGAACCTTAAATTTTCAATTGCTACTGAAAATTAAACTATAGTTTCTAACTAAAATGCAAAAAGGAGTTACAAAAACACAACAGAAAATGTTTTTATTAAAGTGCTCCTGTAATCTCAATATAAGACTTTCGGTTTTGGACCAACTCTTGGGACAGCTCCCACATACTTAATTCATTTTTGGATTGCACCTGATATTTTTTATACTTTCGCAAACATCATGATATTTAGGAACCCTGGTTAAGATAAGAGTTCTATAATTGTATGCCACTAAATATATTGACCCTACTAAAATATGAGTGGGACAATTAAATATAGAGAAATTGTGGATCCAAGTTACCCTGATTGACTGTACTATTACTTATTTATATTTGCTCAAAAATTTGTTCCATTATACTGCAGTTATATGATGACCGGAGTGCAAACCACAACCCTGTGGGGTTCTACAGTATTACATTTTACTCACTAAAAAGGTTGTTTAAAACTTACCACCAATGAATGCTTAACTATTTTCCTCCTTTCTGTAATTTTTTTTTGTAAATGAGCAGGGAAATTGAAGATACTTGGAACAGCGTCATTTTTTAGATAACGCTTTGCAGCAGTCTTGTATGAGTCAGCAGTAAAGTGTTCACTGCATATATAAGAGTATTTTGAAGGTATCCATGAAATTCTTCTTAGTTATCCATTGATTTGAACGCTGCGGATTTTCCAGTGGAAATCTGAAAAATTACTGGTAAATTAAGGTTGCAAAAAGCATATTTGTGTACTGAAATATCCAATTTATTATATGTTTCAGCGATTTGTTAAATCAAACATGTTGGACGCTACTCATACAGCTTAAAAAAGTACCAAACAAAATATAGAAAATGGAAAAATTAGTTGAATTAGCATATTATTGTACTAATCGGTTATAAATTTCCTACTTTTAGTAATTTTGAAAAAAATGACGAAATTTTACAACTACAACTACTCGGTAATGGCCGAGTACTCGGTTAGAATTTGATCGAGTACTCGGTACATCCCCAAGTACTTTATATATATTCAAGCGAGCATGTAGTTTTCCTGTTTTGCATTTTTCAAAGGGCGCGGCGCCCTGTCCCTTTTTGGAAAACTGTGCATGCGCCCTGCCCTTTTTAGGGAAATTAGGAAAATACCTATTCTCTTAATGAAAAATGCCCTTTTTCAACTGAAAAGTGCCTTTCTTTTCAACAGAAAATGCCCTTTTTGAAAATTGCGCCCTGCCCCTTCTTAAAAAAATGTGAACACTACAAACATGAATCTCATTTTAATAATTTGACACAATAATTTATTTAATGAAGGTAAGCTTTTTGACTCACCCTGTAATTGGATACACATTATTGCAATATTTACCAAATTTTCTAATTGAAACTTGTAAAACGTTTACATCAATATAGTATAAAAAACAAATTATGTTATGCAATAAGCTTATTATTAATTAAAACTTATTTAGTCGGCGAATAATTTGCTTGTGATTTTAAAACTACCAATTATAAATATTTTTTATACCACACAAATACATGCTCACCCTATTTTAGATAGCTTTTAATAATAGTATAAAGAAATAATACATTAGTATTATTCATTCATATTGCAAAATATTACGCTTCGGAAAACATTGTGTTGATAAACTTCTGGCTATTTGCTTGCATTTTTTAAATATTTCGGCCAGGAAATTCATGATGATTAAAATACAATATTTATTCAAGTATTTTAACTTGAAGAAGCTATATAAGCATATTCGCTGTTGTAAACAAAGAATACTACATGCAATAATTCAAGCAAAATGCTCGACATTACATTAGTAAACATACATTTATATATATACCCCACACAAGTACACAAATATATAGATAGAAACATTATAAACCTAGTACACAGAATGAAACTAAAAAACAACGTCCGAAAACATTATTTGTAGAAGATATTTCTAGCATTAGTCCAGCCAGCAAACCAAGAGAACAAGCACACGAAGTGCGCAATAAAAAGCAAGATATTCTTACCTATGAAATTGAATTTTCTTGTCTTTTGTCCACCTATTCGTGCACCCGTACGATGAACAAGAAATCACCATGATTTTATTATATTGCAAGGCTAATTAACGCCGAAATTTGAAGAAAATCATTCCATGCTAGCTAAGTTCCCGTAGACGGCCATGCATTCTTCATGAATGTTTTGCCATGTTCTTTTCGAAACTGAGCTGCACTGTATTCCTCCGCGCGGACCGCGAGCTTCCATGCTGAAAGAGCGGAAGTTCTCTCTCCTCTTAGTTTATAGCTCAATGGATATCATTGGTTTATTTGTTTTATTAGAATAATAGGAGAGGAGAGCCTATATATATTATATTATGGAGAGCCATTTTATAACATGTTTCTTTTCCGCTCGTTCTCGAACTGAACGTGTCGATAACCTTTTGTATACTTTTTCATTAGATTCGACTGTGAATTTATAAAGTATGGATGCAACCGCCGAATTCAAAAGGCTTAATCTCGAAATACAAGGTAATTAGTTTAATGGAAGAAGCATTATTAGGTCATTTATGTGTCAAAAATGTCTTGTCGCGATGGTGGAGATTTGAAAGTCGAGATCTTAGCTTGGAATGGATCTGATAACTATTGGTTCTATACATGCGCGAGTACTTTACAATTTGCATCATGTTCATTTAGTATAGGACTATAGGTGCCCGTTTTCGATTGGCATATCGCTGCCCTAGTTCAATACTAAGAAATCTTGAAATTGCCTGTTTTGAGATAAATGCATTTAAACATTTTTTTCCACGAGCTGTAATTTAGGAAATATACCTAGCAAAAGAAAGTCTGGGCTTCACAATAGTCTCACTGTTGTTTTAAGCTTTGTAATTAGAATTTAGCTAGTAATCAGAATGAGCCACTTACTTTGAGATGTCTTTGTGTTGCACTTTGTATACAAGATAAAGCTAATGTTACCGCATAGTAAATTTCCCAAAACTGGCCCTAATTTAGATATATAGGAGTTAGGAACATTTAGGCTTCTGATTCAGAAAGTAATTCCTTGGAATGTTTAAAATATTGTTGCATTTGCTTTAAAAGACAATGAATTAGAATGCACTTGTGCCATTAAGCGTTGTTTTTGCTCATTTTGAAATACATTTGCAGTAAAAATGTATGCAAGATAATATCGCTAATATAATCAGAATGCCTTTGTATTGTCTTTCCTTCACAGTAATGTAAGTAAAAGAACTGCATATCTGATAATTTGGTAATTGTTTTCGTTTGTTTTTCAGCCAACAAAGATAAATATGTTAATAATGAGTTGGATTTAGGACCACAGTTGGAAAAAACGGACACTTTATTTAGGCAGATTACATCTAACCAATCAAGTGAGTTATTTATAAAATTTTACTTTATTAAAGTAAATATTTTTCAGTGATGGATCCCCCCCCCCCCCTGATGAAGTGAGTGTTGTTGCACTTAATAATTCCACCTTTCCTTATGACTGATTGATTTTCTGTAGGCATTTTGTTCAATTATTTTATGCATTTTTCGATGTATAATTTCAGTCAGCTTGAAGCCCTAACATGATTGTACTGAATATAGAAATTCTTAATTGTGAAGAAAGATTGGTCATTCAACTGAAAAAAAATAAGTTCAAATAATAATAAAAACATACATCCACACTTTAACCTCTTGATATACAAATTAAACGTAATTAGAACTTAATGCACCCAAAAAGTACTATTTAATTTCGCATAACTGAACAATTATGTAAAAGCTGAGAAAGTACATTTCATTTCATAATTTGGATTTTTATTAATTAGAGTGATGTTAACAAAGAACATCTAAATAGCATTAAAAAATAATTTAACAAATTAACACTATAAACAAAGGACAATTGACGCACAAGTGAAGAAACTATGTAATCTAATTGTTAACTCTACAGTGGCTAGTGAAATAAATGACGAGTCGGACATGTCATTGTCGGTCAAGGGGTTAAAGATTCATTAAATATTTTGAAAGTGAAAACTCTTTAATTACTGTGGAGAGTGCAAAAAAATTGCACATCTCAATTGGTAGCTGCTGTGAAATAAATAGTAAAAGGTCGACGGCAGAAATATTTTATTTTTACAAAAGTTTTTTCATTTAAAAAAAAATATTGTAACAATATTTATCTTGAGCGATTGTGAGTTCATAAAAAATAAATAAATAAAAATACTTAATCTGTAAGAGAAAAATGCCATAGCAACTTGTGCACAGTCACCAATTTTGTTAACTTTTTAATATATAACCTTAATTTTTAGCAGTTTCTTTCCTTACTTCAATTCTTTTAATGATTTAAAACATATTAAATAAAGCTTCATATAATTACAAAAAAAATTAAATTACACCAGTGATTCAGTTAAAAATTTTGTCATTTTAAAAAGCTTAAACTTTCCATTAGCACAGAATTTCATTTAAAAATATTAGTTAACATTTTGATGAAAATAAAGACATATTTTTTTTTTTTTTGCCTCTTAACATAACCAAAAATGAAAAAAAAAAAAAGAAAAAAATTTAATTCCCATAACAGATGCCAGTTTCAAAACTATTGTAATGGGAAATCAAATAATTTCTTGGAGTAAAATAATTTTAGAATTGCTTTTTTTAACCACTTAACCATCATTATTGATTTGATGCACTAAAATATATTCCAAATCGAGGAGGAGGGAAAATGTAGGCATAGCTTGCTTTTTCCTGCAGTGCATTCCTTTCCCCCTTACCGGCGTGTGTGAAAGACTCTGTTGTTTGTTGTTACAGTCGAACCTGTCTATCTCGAATTTCAAAGGAAGGGAAAAAAATAGAGATAAGGAGGTTTTGATAAAACTATTAAAATTTGCAATTGAAGCAAAGACTACAAATGTTGCAGGCCTGTCTGGCAGACATTGAAAAAAAAGTCCCCTGACGCACTTTCACCGCACAGGTTAGAAAAACAATGTCATGTCTACTTTTAGAGCTTTCCAGCCATCCGTTGCTAAGTTTAAAGTTGAAGGAAAGGTTTATATTAAGGAAATTAAAAAATTACATACTGCAGTTATAAATAAAAAACTTTAAAACCCATTCAAGGAACATAGTAAAACATAAACATAATACATTAAAAAATAAAACATGATTTCATTATTTACGACCTTATGAGAAACCTTCAATATCGGACTTGTTGCTGTCCAAAACAAATAGAATCGTCAATTTCATCATCGATTTCATTCACTTCATTCTGGTTAGAAATAATTCCAGATTGAATGAATCCTACTGTTTTTATTTTCGGGGAAACACTTTGCCATGCCATCGACACCCAGTTGGCGACCTCTTTGTACGATGCTCGGCGCATTTTCCCGTCCTTAGTGAACGAATGGAGGCCCTCGCTCATCCACGTTTCCCACTGCCGTCACATTTCGGCTTTGAAAGTCTTGTTTATCGATAGATCTAATGGCCGCAGCACTTTTGTGAGGCCAGCAGGAATAATTGCCAAATTTGCAGACAGTGCTTTACATTTTTCTTTTACACTGCCAAGCAGGAACGACCATATACTGTCCATAATTAGTAGCCCTTTCGGATAAAGAAAAGGCTCCCTTTCGGCAGCGCCAAACATTTTCAAGTCTATCCATCATAGGGCCGTGGTAGCCTAGTGGTTAGCACGTCGGACTTCCACCTGGAAGGTCGCGCGTTCGATACCCACTGAAGACCACCATGTATACTTGAGGATATGTGCATGTAAAATCCGTAGACCCCACTACCTCTCCCCGTGCGTAAGCAATCCTAAGGCCTCGGCTAACAAGTAAGGGTCTGGTGGAGAAAAGTCTATCCATCATCACGGATTCGCACATCCATCCTTTTTCATTTGCCTTAATGAAAATATTGACTGGAAAATTGCCTTTCGGCACCGTTTTCCGTTTAAATATCAAAATTGGCTTCAGCTTTGTGCCATCAGCAGTGCAAGCCAACACGCAAGTGAAGGCCGTTTTTCGTGTCTAGTGGTAGTGATCGATACAGTTTTTGTACCGATTTTGTCAACGGCTCTGTTGGCAGGGCAGTTAAAAGTTCATGTTGTCTCATCCATATACTTGGGAAAGCAAGAACTTTGATACAAAGTCTAAGAATGCTGTTTTTTTTTTTTTCCAATCCGTCAGCAATTGCTGGCTCGTAGTCATTTTAGCTCGAACCAAAATTTGTTGCCGGTGCATAAATCGGTAGCACCAGCAAGGTCCACCTTTAAAATCAGCCAAATTCATTTGGCTTGCCAATTTCTTGACTTGTAACCGAATTTTAATTGTTGAGACCGGCAGTCCTTTATTTCTTTGATCCTTAATCTATCCAGCTAATTGCTCATTTCGTTTTTGGTAAATTTTCTAAATCTTGTATTCGTCGCTGGCGTGCGGAAAAACATCTTTCGTCGATGTTGAATTCTTGACCAGCCGCTCTATTGCCTATTTCATCAGCTCGAGAAATTAATTTGAGCTTGAAAGCTGCAGTATAGCTCTGAAGTCGTTTAGGCGCCATTATTTAGAGAACGAAACGGAGAGAAATCGAACAGCTTGGACGAGAGAAAATGGTCATTCAAGATAGCATGAGCTCTTTCCAATACGAGCAAGCAGGCTGAAAACAGGTATGAGAGATTGATTTAAATCACGATTTAAATCAATGAACTTTGTTTAAAAATAGTTAAGAATTTTAAATAAAATTAAGCACTTTGAAGGACTTGTGCAGCCCTGTGAACTGTAACCATTAAAACTTAAAACTATTTACTCGAATCTTTTTTACCATGCTGATGTAATAAAAAAATGCTGTAATTTCAGAAAGAACTGCTAGTAAATTAAACATAATTTAACAAATCAAAAAAAAACTTTAGTGGAAACATAAATAAAATGAAATAGAAAAAATTACTATGAAATGTAATATTAAAATATTAATTAGGGAAAAGTGTATAATTTTTTTAGTAAGCCAACTTTTAGCAGTTGAATCATGGTTTATTTTGCCATTGAACTGCATAATTAATAAATTGTCAGTGCTTTCTACTTTAAGTCTATTCTGTGTGTGGACACAATTAATGCCACTTGAGAGAATACTTTTTCCACCTCGGCTGTTGATAGTGGCAATGTTAAGCTAAGCTTATCAATCTTTTTATCAAAGGAATCTTTGTTCAATCCGTTCTTCTGACTTATGCAGGCATAAATCCTACAGCGACAGATTATCTGATGCAGATTTTGATGATAATTAAATAGATTTAGAATCATCCCACTCAACCAATAGGACCTCTTCATCTCTAAAAGCAGTGCCAGTTCTTCTATTTCAATTATCCCACACAATGCTAGGAAATGTTCTTGGGCCTGACGGAGGTCTTAACACACCAACAGAACTAATCACGGAGGCATTTTCCATTCGTTCGGAAATATTTTGCATGAATTCATCAAGAAAACTTGATGCTCACCTTTCAAAACCACCATCAATTTGCTCTCCAATCTCCAATAGGAGCTTGAATTCCAAGTTTTGTTGCTTTTTCGTTTAATTTATTACAGTGACTTTAAAGTTACTGCAGCTATTCCCTCCACGGCTGCTAAATTCACTTATTTTCTTTCAAAAAATAACGTAAGTTTTTTAATACTCGTACTGTATCAACTCCATAAAATGAGTCCATTGAAAAAATTTCAGGGATTTTAGGTTTTTTCACAATGATTGGGGAGAAGGTCCTTTTATATTACGGGAAATCAATCAAATTCTGCAAGTAGTCTACACAACTTAAGTTTATCTTTTGATTTCCGACCATTCTTTGCTGCACCTTGGATGACCTTCCCAGCAAATGCTATCTGCTCTATCAGAGATTTAACAGGCACTGCTTGAGTATGCCTGTAAAAAATGAACAATAAATTATCAATGTTAATAACTATACATTAATTATGTGACTTCATATCATATAGTATCTGATACTGATAGTAGATTGCTGTGCCAGGTGTGGTTGATACGTCCAGAAATTGATAATCGTTTTTTTTAGACTTGACATAGATTTGAAACGAACTTAAGAAGATTCATGTTCTTTCAAACTTCTTATTATATTTTTCCAGTTGTTGAATCCTGTTATCAATTTTGTTTGAGATTTTGAAAACTGTTTACAGCAGGGTTGGCAAAGTTTTGGACACTATGGTAAAATCCATGGTAAAAACAATGGTTTTTACTGTCCTGTTTAAAACTATATTTTTCAAAATTGTATTTAATTAAAGGAATGCAATAATTAACAAATTAATGCAATAAATATTAATTAAAATATAATATTTTATTTTTATTAAAGCTTTATTTACTGAATGTGAATAGTTTTTTAAAAAATATGTTTAATTAAAAAAAAAAAAAGCTAATACATATCATGGTTCTAAAATCTCTTAGTTACTGGCATAAAATTTCAAACTTTGATATCAATTTGTGCATAGAGGTATAATAAGAAATATTATATATATATAATTAATATAATTTTTATAAATTAAGGCAAATTGAAATCATTCAGTGATATTTCAAACTACAGAGAAAAACATTACAAATTTGCCCATTTACAAAACAGTTAGAGGGTTAAGATATACTGATGGATTATTAACTATACTATTACACATTAAAAAAAAAAGAAATACTCAATGGATTCAGATCAAACTGAATTTAATTTTTGTACCATATAAAGAAATTTACTAAATAATTAAATTACATGAAAATGAAAAATATACATAACATTTAAGAAGAAAATTCAACAAATAGGAAAAAAAGATTAGTTATCAAGTTCAGTCGGTCCTCTTAAAATCCGATAGCATATGACCAGTTTAGCTGCTGTGTTATTGCCTAGGCGATTCCTAAGTTTTGAATGCATGACTCCAAAGTTTGAAAACATCTTTTCTGTAGATGCCGAGCTTGCAGGACATGATAATAAAAATGAAATGTATTGTAAACACTCTTTAGAGTACCCTTCTGGTTCCAATAGTTTACCCACTGCAGTCCACCATGTAACAGGACTTGCATTTTCCCCTGATTCAGTAAAATAAGTAAACTGAAATGGAGCAGCTTCATATGCAATTAAAAGGGAAGTGCTTTCTTGATATTTCTGAATCATGTATGAACAGGCACTTTCTTTTTGAATGATGGTTAAACCTTCTTCTCTGTATTTTGGGTTTAGTAAGTAAGCCAAGAAGTGAAACGGTCGCATAGCTTGATTCAATCTTTTCAAAATTTCTGCTGTGTGAGGCTGTAAAGACGGGTCTTTCAGTAAAGTTATCCAAACACGGCATGCTTCATCAATTGCAGCATTGTCTCTTTGTAAACAATCGAGAGAATCTGCTATTGGCTTCAGCTGGGATAGTAAATCTTTAGATTGTTTATACAAATTATAATTATTGATAAGATTTGCTATGTTTTTGTCTATGTCTTGATCATTATCTTCAACTACTGTTTGATATGCTTGCCTATTGCGATGAAAACTTTCAATACAAGCTACCTGACTTTTCCATCTTGTGTGGCCTGGTAGCTGGGGCTTAACTGAATAAGGAATTTTTTTTTTTAGCAAAGCACTGGGTGTATGGTGGTTGCGAAAATATTTTTGAACTTTCACAATGTTTTGTATTATTTGAACTGGTGTGTTACCTTGTCCCAGTAAATTTAAGTAGTGGACATTGCATTCATATACCCAGAAGGTGTTATCTTCATTATACAAACATTCTTTTGCTTTTTCCATAACTTTGGCATTGTCAGTGACTATAGCTTTGACCATCACAATGAAATTCTTCTTTTGCTTTAGTAATTGCATCTTTCAAAACAGGTTTGTGATAGTCTGCACTTTTTGTATTAGTTCCAGCTTCTACAGTATTCAAAAAATATGATTTTCCTTCACTGTGAATGCACGATTCAATTATGGGGTCATTATGGATATTACTCCATCGATCTTGAATAAGATTGACTTGTTTTCCTTCAACCTTTTTCTTTGTTTCATTGTTGACTTGAATTGATACTTTATCCAGGAGTTCTCCTGCTAGAGCCTTGCGATTTGATGGAGTATATCCTGGACGCAGAGCTGTCGCTAATTCTTTGAACATATGATGCTCCACTACTGTAAATGTAATATTGTTAGCAAAAAAAAAATTTGCAACAAGCAAATCCAAGTGTTACATGAAGTTATCTGATTACATGAATTTCTCTTTTAATTGCTAATTTTTTAAAAGTGCTTGAAAAAATAGTTTCACTCAACAGAATTGGCTAAAGTTAAATTTTTTAACCCTACACTGTGCAATTTTTTTTTTCTTTGTAAATATTTTTTTGTGTGTGTGTGTGTTTGTTTGTGCTAGTTCTAAGTGGAAAAAATATTTGAAAAATTCTTATTTAATTCGGAAAAGTAGAATTTGAGAAAAATTGACATGTTTAAAAACAACACTGCGCATTTAGGGGTAACAATAGTAATTTGTTTATATAATCATTTTAACAAATGAAACCAAATCATTAATAAATATTCATGCATTAAAATCATAAAATAGCACTCTAATATGAAAATTTATTAAAATAATTTATTTTATTATTATTTATAAATTAATAAAATTTATTGAAGCAAAAATTTGCAAATGTAACTAATAATTATTGGTTGCATGTGCAAATTTTTACTTTTAGTGAAAGTATTATTAAACTTTATTGGGTAATCAAAGATTTTAAACAAGAAACATATCATCTGTAGGGGGTCTATGCGAGAATGTTCATTTCTTCTTTGGTTGAGCGTGAATTGACTTTAAACAAAATTCCTAAATAATTTAATCGACCACTTTAAGCTAATTTGTGAAATATTTAGCAATAATCTTCTAAAAGATACTAAATAAAGTGAAATATAACAACCTGTGACACCTTGTTTATATTGCGAATAATGCAGGAGCATAAAAGTTGCCCCCGAATGCACGGTGTTGTTTTAAAACAACAAGTAAAAAAGGCGCTTTAATATATATTTTTCCCAAAATTTTTCGGACAACTTATATTTATTTTATTTTAAAACTATGTAAGCAATTAGAGATTATTTTTAAAATAAAATTGTTGCTTAAAATTTGTAGAAAAAAAATTCAGAAGTTACTGTTTTTTGTGAAATCGACATGTCTTACGATTTTGTGAGAAAAGATGATTCTTGAGTTCAGTTTACAAGATGTAGGGGAAACTATATTAACTAATATGATCACGCATACAAAATGAAATGAAAGAATGCGCCACATGTTAAAAATATTACAAAATAAAAGCTTAGTGAATGAAAAATGGAGGTGTTTAAAAACAACATGGCGCAGTGTAAGGTTAACATAGTAAAAATAATAGTTTTCGCACAACAGAACTATTGGTTAAATTAATTTTTTTTTAACATAGTAAGAATGATAGTTTTCATTACAGTAAACAGATTTACTTGTTTCTGAGAATATTAGCCATTCTCAACATTCTTTCTTGACGTTTGCTTGCAAGCAATAGATTGGAAAGATTTTCCATAGTATGATCAAATTTTTTAACTTAGAGTTCTGTAATATCACCTGTGTTGGATGGTTTATTGTTTGAATAACATTTTTAGCAGTAATGTGTAATGTCCATAAAGCAATATCATGAGGAATTACTTATTTTTGACCCTTCAATGAATCAACTTTCAATCATTGTTTCTTCTCTTTTTGCGATCACGAATTTTATGAAGATTTTGTTTTGTCTGAACCTTGTTAATGTTAATTTTTTCCTTGCTGAATAGAGATTATATAATCATCTTTTATTACATAGTTACTAAAATCAGATCATGTTTGGACACTTCAGTAATATTTTAAAAAACCAAAAAAAAAAAATTCCCACCTAAATTTTAAAAAATCCCACTTAACATTTTGGCCAAGGTGGGAAATCTCACCTTGTATTTTTCCCCTGTAAGCACATTAGTTAATTCATTATAACTTAATTGTTCAACTTTATATTATGAATGGTGATTATTTTGTGATGGTTTCCTTATGTGTTTCCAATTTTATTTGTACTTTGAGAATTCAATTACATGATAGATATTCTGAAGTTTTTCTTCAAAGGGGAAATAAAATTATAATGTATAAGCAATACAATTTTCCATAATGCAAATGTTTACCTCCATAGGTTGTACAGCAAGCAAAGTACTTCCAGATTCTCAGGTGTTGGAACTACAAACAAAAATTATAACTCTTAGCACCAGAAAATATAAGCCTGACACTTTAGTTTTTAATCCATATGAGTTTGCTGGCAAAGTAGTAAGTATGAAGATTTTTAATACCTTTTGATTAATTATTTAAACCACAAGTCACACATCTCTCACTAAACTATAAAAGTTAGTATTTATATCAAGCAAGCATTGCCCTTGCAGGAACTATTGTTACTGTACGAAATTTCAAATCTGGATTATCGGCAATTCTGGATTTCGGGCTTTTCCAGATTTTGGTGGCATTGCCGCGAGCTTTGCGATTGGTTTAAGCCCCTCAGCTGATACTTCATATCCCAGGAATACCAGTTTAGATGGAACAAAACACTTTGCTGCGTTAATACAAAGGCCAGACTCATTCAGTCTTTGGAGGGCTGTTCGTACATGCTGCCGAAGAGTGTCTTCATCCGCAGAAGCTATTAACCCTTTGCACTTCAGGCCATTTTCAACTTTGGGTATCGGCAACTCCAGAGGTATACTGAGCACAAAAAAAAAATTTTTTAGTTTATTGAAAATATATATTTCAAAACATTTTAAATATTAGCTTTTGTTTTTATTAGAACATTATATATTATATAGAAATTTTACAAAACAGGAGGAGCCAATGGATTTAAAAGGCATATGTTGAATGTCCCCTTAGCGGAGCCATTGGAGTGCAAAGGGTTAAAATATCATCAAATAGTAAAACACTAAATCTAATCCATTCAGCACCACGTTCATAAAACGTTGGAATGTTTGAGCCTAATTGCGAAGGCCAAATATCATGAAAGGGAACTCAAATAAGCCAAAAGGCTTATTGAGAAATATTTTCTTCTGAAACCGGAATTTGTTAGTATGCTCCATGAGCTCAATTGAAGAGAAAACTTGTCCTCACTGAAAGGTAACTGCAGTCGGTTAAAAATGGAAGAGGATACCTGTTGGGAATTGTGATGTTGTTTAGTGCTCGATAATCCCCACAGGGTCTCCAATCTCCATATTTTTTAATGGTCAGATGGAGTGGGTTTGACCAACTACTTTTGGACGGTCTACATAAACCCATTTAAAGCATAAATTCAAATTCCTTTTTAGCTGCTTAGAGTTTTTCAGCAGATAACCTCCCAACTTTAGCTAAAACGGGTTTCGATGTAATGTTCGACATTATGATTTTTAACCTTGTTAAGTGCGTTCAGTTTTAACAAATCTGAAAAATCATTGAGAATATTTTTGTATGGATCATGTACGGCATTAAAAATTGGAACATTATTATTACCTTGAAAACAAGGAGTTTCGTTAGTAGCTAATAATGTAGTGTCATCAATCAACTTGCGATTTTTGGATTCTACCAAAAGATTAAAATTTGCAAGAAAATCTATACCTATTATTAGCTTGTTTTCTTTAGCAACCAAAGGGCCAAGTGAATGATCGTCTGAGTCTCAAGATTAAATAGTTTTTGGCTGTAAGCTTTAGTTTGTGTGCCATTTGCAGCAAACAGCTCTAGTTTTGAGAAATTTCTTTTATATGCAAGTAATGGCGGAATGCCAGATAATTCTGCCCCGGTGTCTATCAAAAACAGGGTGGCTGATTCTTTGTCACTGATGAATAGATGACTCAGCTCTGCTCCTTGTCCCTGTGTCATCAGTGAGAAATGGTAAATAAATTACCTATTTAAAGGCAATTTATATTACTTGGTACACACATAAGGGAGCATACCAAACAGCTTTAGCTGTATCTTACCTTAAAAAAATTAAAGTCTGCGATTGACTCTCATGGTTATTTCTGAACAAAAAATTGCAATTCTAATAATTTACTTTAACTATGCCTTTAAGTCAAATCACAACTCTTAGAATTTCATTTTTCATATTCTATTTTTTTAATTAAGTACTTTCGAAATGTTAGTCAAATGAACACATTTTAACCTGCTATAACAAATGTGAGAGTATGAATAGCACGCCTAAACTAATGGTAACACATCAACTACTCTACATTGAGGCAACGAAGCTTGTATGTACTTTAATCGCAACTTTTAGAGAACATAATAGTACTTAATTAAGTTGGAAAAAATATCTAAATTTGCAGGTACACGACAAGGAAACAAAGCAGAGAAGCATTAAATGTGATCACCTATTTCGTCTATAAACATGAAGAGCATTAAGCTAGTAAGAGAAGAATATTAAATAGACACTTTTTTCAGGATTCCCGAATCTTAAACGAAAATGACATCCGATATTTTGATTAATACTCTCAATACTTCAAATTCAGATTACAAATGTTAGACACAAAACTTATTCGTAGAACTAAGCTCAAGCAATTAAACATAGTACGTTATCAACAATGCGTATGTTTAAACTATAGGTTATAGTTTCATGGATCAAAGAAAAATGGCCAGTTTTTCTTTGTCCATCAATACCGGCACCAAAAATAATTGGCCAGATTATTTTCGGAAGCCAGTAGGGAAATAAGATAAAACTAGGAAATTGTTATCCCGGATTTCGTAGCATAATAAGTAAAATTTGCGCAATGATCAAGTATTAAAACATTTTTTACGGAACCTCCATCTTGGTACAAAACGACCGAAAAAAAGACTTTTCTTTCCTTTCAATGGTAATGCCTGACGTGCTTGAATTTTGAATTACCATATACAGAGTGCTTTCCAATAATTCCGTAGGATTCCTTTTAAGTGATCACATTAAATACTTTAACTGCACGTTCTTGAGCTGAAACAAGTAACTTTTGAAAAATGAGATTGACGTAAAAGTTACGAGTTTCCTGGTAAACCTTATGACGTTTTATCTTCAATTATTTTTAGTTTGCTAGGCAACACAACAAAGACCTTATGCGCTATGAACTGTTAACAATGTGCATGAAAATTAAAATAAGCTTTCGAACGTTGCCAGAAACTTGGTATTTTTATATTTTTCAAGTTACATTGGTTCTCTGGAACCTCGTTTATGCCAAGCCAACTTTTTTTTTAAAACTTCGAACTGTTTCTGGGTAGTGTCTTTAAATGGCGATTACGAGAACACTCACTTTTAGTGTCTCGACTCAATACAAAGAATGTTTCGGAACATTTTCTTAGTACATAAAACAAACTTAATATGCATAGACATAAATACGAGATAATAGTTTTGTGCATGTCTTAGCGCGACTTAAAGGGTGATTTTTTTTTTAAGGGGAGGGTGTACAGTACAGTTTAAGGCAATGTAAAATGGAGAATTTGAAAAATGCCACAACTTCTCTAAAAGTCGATTGACAAGTTCATGAGCTATGAGTTTACTTAAAACTTCTTAAACGAGTATAACTCGCAGTAAAGAGTTTTCACTTAAGTTACTTATGTATATATATTTTAAAGAAAGAAGTCACTACTCTTAGATAGTGAAAAACTAAGTATGAAACATATATATGTATGAGATAAAATATTTCAGAAAGGAGAATTACCTTTCTTTAGAGGCAGGTTGAAATTAGGTAACTCCATTTCACTTCACAGTAAAGAATTTTCACTCAAATCCAATATTTTTCCAACGAGAAAACATTACTCGTAGTTAAAGGAATCATTATGAAATATATACATGGAAGAGAAACTATTTTAGAAAAGAGAACCAATATTCCTTAGAGATTAATGTTGAAATAGGGCAACTCCATTTTACTTCTTTTACATTATTTACTACTTGTAGTAATTCCACAAAATGAACATTCAGTATATGGTTATCATAAAATGTTGACACACTTTGAAAAAATTAAGCCAGGCTTTCAACAATTGACATTTAATCAATACAGCTTTTTATTTACCAGAAATAAGAATCCGTGCGGCTGCTTACACTTAAATGACTTGTCGTCAAATTTTTTATGATAGGGTTACAGGTCTTGTGATATATGTTACTATCTCTTGATTTGGATCAGTAATAATATTGAGGATGGCCGTGTGGTTTCAACGAAGTAGAAACTTAAAAACTAAGTTCACTTATCCGCTTTTGTAGGCTTTCAATGAGTCCCGTGTTTATGGTTATTGTCAAAGTAGTTGCTATTTGAGTTGAAATAGGGTTTAATTCCAAAATCTTATCAGCCATCACCGCTACTTGTTACTTTGTCACCTGCCAAATTGCACAATTTTGTCTCCCAGTTCACTCAAGCAATCTTTGTGTGTTTTGAGTATCTGTGTTAGCATACAATGAGATTAGCCTCTCTTTGACTGCCTGATATTTGCCATTTGGATGACTAAGCGATATATCAGATACTTGTGACAAAATATCAAATTCAATGAAACTAATCATATAATCATATTTTGTTCGGTCTACAGTTATTTTCGCATTTCTAATGCATGGCGTAGCTAGCACAGGTGACACCCACGGCGGATATTGATGGTGTCACCCCTCTCCTCATGGAACGGTTAAAGTAAAAAAAAAAAAAAAATCATACAGACATGAAGCATGAATTTTAATGAAATATTTTAGTAAAGAATGTTTATTTAAATAAACATTCAAAAAATCTATAACTCATTCATCATCAAACTACAGTATTTTTGATCAAGAATCATAAGCATATTTAGAAAACCAACTAACCGGGAAGTCAGAAATTATAGATTTAAACAAATTTTAAAATATCTTCTTTCTGACTTCAGCCCCTGCAAAATCAGAAATCACATCTTCAAAATTAATGTTTTGCATTGCCTCGTTTTCAATTGCTAACATGGCAAAACTATTTAACCTAGCATTGCTCATTGTCAATCTTAAATAATTTTTTATTAATTTTGATTTGCTAAAGCTTCTCTCACATGAAGCAACTGATATGCGAATTGTCATAAATAATTTTAAAGCTTCCATGAGGTTTGGAAGAGATTCTGTAAAATCCCATTCTATTATGAATTTTTAAAAGTCTAAAGCTGCCTAATTGTCAGTAACTGGAACATTAGCTGCTTTTAAACATCTCCTCAGTCTTGATATCTCTGTGATTAGTTCTGCTTCTGATACTTCATCATAAAAACTAGTATATTTTGTGACAGCTGGTTTGAGTTTATCAATGTTCTCAGAAAATAAAGTAGTTGTTTGTATAATCTTGAACAATGAAGCTACATCTTCAATGGATTTTTATCTACTTCAAAGTTCAGTATTCAATCGGTCTAGACATTCCAACATATCCTCTTGATTTTCAGCTTTTAGTGTGAGTCCTACATGAGTGGCTAACTCACCGGCCATTTTTCTTTTTTTTTTTTTTGCGACTAACATATCTTTCCATTGGAATGTCAT
Organism: Octonoba sinensis; assembly: GCA_038502835.1. Classification (NCBI taxonomy): domain Eukaryota; kingdom Metazoa; phylum Arthropoda; class Arachnida; order Araneae; family Uloboridae; genus Octonoba; species Octonoba sinensis. Next base: position 79,822,186 of record CM076605.1, on the reverse strand, counting down.
AGTCCTCCGATTTCTTTACTGCCATATTTATTGCCTCATCAACAACTTCACTCCGTTTTTCTTGAATGTAAAGACTAAGTGCCTTGATTTCTGCAACTGATTGATCGAGGCTCAAGCCTTTACTTTGTAAGGCTGGAATTTACTTCTCTTTACACATCATTCCAGAAAAAAAGGTAGCAAAGAATGTAAAAATCCTGCAGGTAGGAGGCTCTGTGCAGCACCTCTGGCGTCTATATTTTGCTGTTGATCTCCCAACTCTTTAATCGCAGCCACAACTTCATCAAACTTCTCTGCCAATACTTTTACTGCAGCAAAATGAGCACTCCAACATGTTGTCGAAAGTCTTTTTACAGATACTTTACTGTACTTAATAAGAACTTCCCAGCGGCAAGTTGCAGCAGAGAAGAATGTAAAAAAAATTTTGACAGTTCCAAAAAATGTTACGCAAGATACATTTTGAGCAAATTGAGTGCTGGCCACATAAGTTAATTAAATGATCAATGCATCCAATAAAGACTGCTTTCTTGTTTTTTTCTTTAATGATAGCTTGTACTCCTCCATGTACATCATTCATGACAGCTGCATTATCATAACCTTGAGAATGCCACACATCATGACATCTAAACCGTCATTTTCAAGTTTCTTGAGGATTTCATTGCTTAAAAAAGTGGCTGTTTTTCCTTTCAGGTTGAAAATCCAAGAAACGCTTCTATGATTTCCATCTTTCGATTACAAATTTTCACATAACGAACAACTTCTGACATTTAATCAATGTGTGAAATGTCGGGTGTGCTCTCAAACATTACACTGAAATATGTTGCCTCTTTGATTTCGTTTACAAGCTTTGATTTAACATGTTTTGCTAAAATATTTATGATTTCATTTTGTATATCTGGTGACAAATATGATACTTTCGATGGTTTACCATGCTCCAAAGCTAAGATGTGTTCTTTCAGTACTACATCATACTTTGAAAGTAATTTGATTAGCTCCAAGAAGTTGCCTTTTTTTGAAGAGCCTTGTCCTTCATCATGTCCACGAAAGGCTAGGTTTTGTTTTGCTAAAAACAATATTGCATCCAATAATCTTGATAAGACTCTTCCACTTCTTTTTCTCAGTATCCATTACTTCCAAGGCTGTGTCATCTTTTGTTTTGCCTAGTTTTAGCCTTATTTCTAAAGTTTTCCACTTTTCTAGATTTTCCATATGTTTGTTTGTATTTTCATGAATAGCTACTTTAGGATTTGGTTTCCACCTCTTCTGAAAACCGGTCACAAATGCAGCTTTTTTATCATTACTGCTGGTGGCAGCAAACAAACTGCAACAGAAGCAGTACAGGTTGTTAGAAATAAGAGATTAAACCATCCACATTTTTGGAATTTTTTCGCCATTACGCATTTCCTTGTAACACCATTCTTTTGAAAGATGTCTAACATCGCCTTTCGTTTTTAAACCGTGCCTAGAGACAATTCCAAAGGGTCCATCTCTGTTCTGGAAAAGATGTCCTTTCTTTATGATTTCAATGCGAACATTATCAGTAACGAGTGCATTCCAAAGTGAGACATTATTACTATTGTGTTTGACGCTATCAGTATGACCACTATCATTTTCACCATCCTCTTCTGATTTACATTCTTCGAGATTTGTCATAATTTCTATGCTGCTGCCAATAGTTTCTGAGGATGAGCTCATTTTATCTGAATCATTCTGTGCATCGTCAATGTAAGAATCATTTTCTTTTGAATTTTGGTTATTACTTTTTGTGATGTATTTAAAAATGGATCCAGATATGCTCTGAATAGCATCAGTTTTAGCCTGTTTTGCTTTTCTTTGCTGAAACCCACGTTTTCTCTTAATTGTATGGACTCTCCGAGGCATATTCCTCTCTTTTTTGGCATAAATATTTGTAGCTAAAAAAAAAAAAATCCCATTAGTACCATGGGCGTCATTTATATTTAAGATATTTATTGGCAGCAATCGATTATACATGTATATAACTTGTATCACTAGGTTAAAATGCTACTACTCTGACCCTCATCTAACTGTTCCGTAACTCTATTTATCTTGTTCAAGGCCATATCGAGAAATGTTTTCCGGGGGGCGGGGGCGTAGGCTGATCTTCTACATACGGCCTTGGTCTACCCATCTTTTAACCAGCCTTCCTCATTTCCTCTGGCCATGGCATTCTCCCTTGAAAATGTTCTTCGTGCCTCTGGTTTTCTCCATTCACTCAAGGTTCTCCATTGTATTCTTTTTGTTTTTATGCAATTAAATATATTTTTTCCTTTAAAATATCTTTCAATTTTGAAATTATAACACTTCCTCCAAAGATCACCCTCTTTGACAGGTCCAAAAGAAATAGCTCTTAGAATTTTCCTTTCCCAGGTGATTAGCATCATCTCTTGTTTTTGATCCAGGTCTTTGACCCACAGGTTGGTCTGATTATAGTTTTATAAACCTGTTCTTTTTCTTGCTACTGCTTTAGATGTTAATTACTTCATAAGTGCAAAAAAAAAAAAAAAAACAACTGTGATTTCCATCATTTATCCTTTGTTTAACCCAGGGTTGGCAAAGTGTTGGACACTATGGTAAAGACCTTGGTTTTTACCGTCCTGTCCAAAACCCATGTGTCCAAAACTGTCCGAATCTATATTTTTCAATAAAATTGTATTTAATTATGAGAATGCAATAATTAACAGCTTAATGCAATAAATATTAATTAAAGTATAATATTTTATTTTTATTAAAGCTTTATTTACTGAATGTGAATAGTTTAAAAAATATATATTTAACTTTTAAAAAAAAAAAGCTAATACATATCATGGTTCTAAAATCTCTTAGTTATTGGCATAAAATTTCAAACTTTGATATCAATTTGTGCATAGAGGTATAATAAGAAATATTATATATAATATAATTAATATAATTTTTATAAATTAAGGCAAATTGAAATCATTCAGTGATATTTCAAACTACAGAGAAAAACATTACAAATTTGCCCATTTACAAAACAGTTAGAGGGTTAAGATATACTGATGGATTATTAACTATACTATTACACCTTAAAAAAAAAAAGAAAAAAAAAAAGAAATACTCAATGGATTCAGATCAAACTGGATTTAATTTTGTAAAAGTACCATATAAAGAAATTTACTAAATAATTAAATTACATGAAAATGAAAAATATACATAACATTTAAGAAGAAAATTCAGCAAAATAGGAAAAAAAGAATTAGTTATCTAGTTCAGTCGGTCCTTTTAACATCCCATAGCACATGATCAGTTTTGCTGCTGTGTTATTGCCTAGGCGATTCCTAAGTTTTGAATGGATGACTCCAAAGTTTGAAAACATCTTTTCTGTAGATGCCAAGCTTGCAGGACATGATAATAAAAATGAAATGTATTGTAAACACTCTTTAGAGTGCCCTTCTGGTTCCAATAGTTTACCCACTGCAGTCCACCATGTAACAGGACTTGCATTTTCCCCTGATTCAGTAAAATAAGTAAACTGAAATGGAGCAGCTTCAGCTTCATATGCAATTAAAAGGGAAGTGCTTTCTTGATATTTCTGAATCATGTATGAACAGGCACTTTCTTTTTGAATGATGGTTAAACCTTCTTCTCTGTATTTTGGGTTTAGTAAGTAAGCCAAGAAGTGAAATGGTCGCATAGCTTGATTCAATAGTTTCAAAATTTCTGCTGTGTGAGGCTGTAAAGACTGGTCTTTCAGTAAAGTTATCCAAACACAGCGTGCTTCATCAATTGTAGCATTGTCTCTTTATACACAATCAAAAGAATCTGCTATTGGCTTCAGTTGAGATAATAAATCTTTTGATTGTTTATACAAATTATAATTATTGATAAGATTTGCAATGTTTTTGTCTATGTCTTGATCATTATCTTCAACTATTGTTTGTTATGCTTGCCTATTGGGATGAAAACTTTCAATACAAGCTACCTGACTGTTTCATCTTGTGTCGCCTGATAGCTGGGGCTTAACTGAATTAGGAATTTTTTTAAACAAAGCACTGGGTATGTGGTGGTTGCAAAAATATTTTTGAACTTTCGCAATGTTTTGTATTATTTGAACTGGTGTAATATCTTGTCCCAGTAAATTTAAGTAGTGGACATTGCATCCATATACCAACAAGCTGTTATCTTCATTATACAAACATTCTTTTGCTTTTTCCATAACTTTAGCATTGTCAGTGACTATAGTTTTGACATCTCAATGAAATTCTTTTGCTTTAGTAATTGCATTTTTCAAAACAGATTTGATAGTCTGCTTTTTTTGTAATAGTTACATCTTCTACAGTATTAAAAAAATATGATTTTCCTTCACTGTGAAGGCAAGTTGCAATTATGGGGGTCATTATGGATATTACTCCATCGATCTTCACTAAGAGTGACTTGCTTTCCTTCAACCTTTTTCCTTGTTTCATTTTCCTTGATTTGAATTGATACTTTATCCAGGAGTTCTCCTGCTAGAGCCTTGCGATTTGGTGGAGTATATCCTGGATGCAGAGTTGTCGCTAATTCAATGAACATATGTTCCACTGCTGTAAATGTAATATTGTCAGCAAAAAAAAAAAAAAAAATTTGCAACAAGCAAGTCCAAGTTTTCTGCAACACTCTTGCTTGTTTTAAAAATACTGGAATCTAGACATTGTTGAATTTTCATCTTTTTTGCTGGTATCACAGATTTCCTTTCTAATTATTCTCATTACTGGATGAATCAAAATCCAGTTTTCGAGTTCTTGGTTAGCGAATCATTTTCATTGCATATATTTTGTGACTTGCAAGTCAAAATATGTTTTTTCATTCTATCTGCTTTGCCAAGCTCAATATTTGAACATTTCGAGTTCTTGGTAAGTGAATCATTTTGATTCCATTGCATGTATTTTGTGGCTTGCGAGTCAAAATATGTTTTCTCATTCTATTTCCACATTGTTTACACTTAGCATAGTTACTACTTGCCTTTTTCACCTCCACTTTAAGAAAATGTTGCCACACACTATCAGCTGGTCTACTACCTTTATCCATCTTCAGTTTGTAACTTCAGATATTTTAAAAATGAGAATAAATTAATTTATTTCTACGACTTTAGCTTTATGGAAAAGACGGCTGCATACAAAATGGCTATGGTACTGTAATAAAATTACTAGTAACAGTCTCTTTCAAAACAGAGATGAATAGATTTCTTTTTTCAAAGTTGCTCCCAAAAAATTGAATACCCAATGGCCTTGTGACCCTGAATACTATCATCAGCTACTGGTTAGCCATCCCCCCCCCCTCTCCCCAGGGATATGGAGAATGGTATTCTTTATAGTATCTTAATGGCCTTTCCTTGTTTAGTTTTAAGTGTACCCTTACTTCAGTTGTTATAAAGGAGGACATTATCTGTTATCTTATCTTGATCTGAAACTGCACAAATTTTGGATGCAAATACCCTTATTTGCATATTATTAAGTTGTTTATTTTTTTCTTATTGTTTTTATTTGCATAATAAATCTTTGCAAAGGTATTAGAAAAATATAATTTCCTGAGTTTAAAAATGTAAATGTCGGTTATTTTATAATTATTAAATTTATTATATGATTTTTTTTTTTAACAGTAAAACATTACTTAAACAGAATTTCTCTAATCTTTAAACAATGTTAATTCTTGAACAAATTAAACATATCGTTCTGTTATTTGCCAAGTGTTGCATCTCCAAAAAAAATATAAAAAATTTTTTACATCAAAAATTTTCTTTTTTTTTTTTTTCCTATTTTTACGTACAAGTGTTACATCTGAATTCCCGCTAGAATTCACTGTGACTGTTGGATTTGAGCGGAAAAATGCGCGGGATGTAGCAGAAGACGGGTGCTATGGTCAATGTTTCAGTTTTAGTTCGACATCCGAAGAGGAAGGATCGCAAAAATTTGTAAGTAAACAGTTGTATCTTTATACTAGGTCCTTCCCATGCGCCAATGTAACCATTGGCAATAAATTCTGTACCTATCGTTGCTGAATGAAACTTTCAGCGGAGAGCTGTAATGTCACATGTAACCTTTTAACGTTAATATTCAGAAAATTATCTTTGCTGATGGATTTCCTAACCATTAGAGATCTCAAGAAGGGACCTAAAGTAAAGTTACAAGATCGACATGTAATGCTCGTGGAGAAGAAAGAGCCGTACGTCTTGCAGTGGAAAAACACCTATGGGGGGGAGTCGGAGTTCGAGGTAATTCTTCCTGATGAGCAGAAAAGGAAGAAGGTACAAAACGAAACGGTTGAAAATGATGCACAGCAACGAAGATCTAATTCTCGCAAGAATAACAAGAAAGAGTTTTTGGACGATGAAAAAGAAGCAAGTAGTATGGAATATGAAGACTTAGAATGGGAGACAATGAAGAAACCACCAAAAAGGAGTGCAGGAAAATTAATGCCTGCCTATCTAAACCCACTGCCAGTTGCAGATAAAAAGAAAGTGGGACTACTGAGTCTTTTGAAGAAAGGCCTCATCCCTCAATGCTATGCTTCGTTTTACCAGGGTGTCTAAAGGTCGTCTCCAAAGTGGGGAGTGTTTTATTTACTTACTTTGTGTTTAATTTACTTACTTATGTTTAATTTATATAACTTTTGTTAACAAGCCTAGTGCAATAATTATTACTTGTGATTTAAATTTAATTATTTGTGATTTAAAATAAAAATATATTCCTTTTGTATGCAATTTTGATTCTTTTCTTGCGTTAATGTTGCCCAAATCGACCAATTAGTTGTCCTTTTTACGTAGAAAAAAGTTATATTGGTCCATAAAACAATCAAGTTACCGACCATATTTGAGGGTCAAATAGTTACATTGCCTTATAAAACAGTAAAGCGCACTTATTTTTTTAGGTCCAACTGTTGTAACTGCGTTAAAAAATTAATTACAGGAGAACTTAGAGGCACACATATTATTTATTATAACCATATTTAAGGGAAGGATAGTCTGGATTTTTATATGGACAAAAAAACATTGTCGATGCAACGGGACAAATGGTAAAAAATAAAAACTATAAAAAAACTTTAAACCACTCTCCTGAAAAACTGTAGTTTTGCAAATGCAACAGTTGGCAAATAACAGAGCAATATGTCTTTCTTTTTCTGAAATTCGAAATTTATATATTATGTTCCAACCATTGTGTTTAGTATAAAACAAAACCGATATGTTTTATTTTTGTGGTACATTATCATGAATTTTTCTTTTAATTGGTAATTTTTTAAAAGTGCTTGGAAAAATAGTTTCACTCAACAGAATTGGCTAAAGTTAAATTTTTTAACATAGTAAAAATGATAGTTTTCACACATCAGAACTATTGGCTAAATTTAATATTTTAACATAGTATAAATAAAAGTAATAATAAAATTTAATTGAAAAATAATATTTATTAAAATTGTTTATAAAGAGAAAGATTTTCAAAATACCCAGTTTGGGAGTTTTGGACAGTTTAAGACGGTAAAAACCACCTGTCCTGCGCAAAACCCCAACCCTGGTTTAACCCCTAGAATAATGTCATTGTTTTTTGTGATAACTGAGCCTAAGTATATTTAAATTCTGTAGCTCTTTCAAATTGTGTGTCTTCATTTATAGTTTTGTGTTTGTACCAGTTCCCTTACAATCCATTATCATGTATTTGATATTTTTAATATTTGTTGCCAAATTAAAACAGACTGGCTTCTCTGGTTAATTCTTTCCTCATTTTTGCTCAAGCTTCAAAATTAATATCTCAAGAATTGGCAAAGGATAGCAAATGGTCTATGAGCCAGAAAATATGTTAGACTATGCTCTCTTGAATGAGCATAATTAAACAGATTCAGCTACAATTATGTATGCATTGTTTTCTGATTAATATAATTGATAATTTACCAAAAGTTGCAAATACAGTGTTTTTTAATTTTTAAATTTAAAAGTATGCAACTATACTTTGCCTGCTTTCTTTTTTACACTCAATGCAAAGATGCATAAATTTTTCTTTCACTAGAGAGACTACTTCGGTTGTGATCCATCAAGCTCAATAGCATCTGTATCACAGTCCTCAAGTTTCATAGCATCGTCAGATTATTCACATCTGTGGATGAATCTTGGAGAAGAAGCGAAAACATTAATTTGCAGCGTGCCAACATTCAGTTTCATGTAAGTTATTCATGCTATTGAATTCATAGAAAATTATCTCTTATTTTTCTGTCTTTGAGAAACATAGTTTTGTGAAGTTCAGAATATTAGATACGTTTTGCTGTTTAATTTTCATTACAACACTAATGTATTTTGAAGAAATGACATTTTTTGTTTGACTTTTTTCAATACTCACATTGCATACCAGAATAGGGAAATTTAAGTTTGCTTATGTTATCCAATCGGATGACTTTCATCCATAAAGCTCGCATCTTTATGCAATAGCATAGCTGCATTTGGAAGAAACTTTCCTCATTTAATTTCCATTTTCTGCTTTTTTGCACAAATGATTGGATCTTCCTCATTTCTGCTAAGAGTAATAAAGTAGGACACGCAACTTTTTAGGCACATCCGCATTAGGATTCACATGCACATGCATTGAAAAACCAAGTCTGAAACTGTGTTTTCGCCTCATGCACCTCAAATGTTTCTCAACCATTCCATAGACTGCGGAAAGATCACTCTTTCTTCGCAAGCCCTCTTCATCTTCGACCAATTGGCTCAGAACTCCTGTGCACTCCCTTGTGCTCAAAGCCCCAGTAGCAGAATTTTCTGTATCAATCTGCAGCACAAGTTTCAGAAGTCGAAATTTATCTGCGGCACCTAATGAAGTGGAACCAAATTTACAGTCGTAAAAAATAGCAAACGATGCATTTTAAAATAGTTGAGATATAACAATGATACATGCAGACAATAAATGAATGTTATAATTAATCAATCTTTAAATAAATTAATAAAATCTAAAATTGAATATGCAATTAATGCAAGGTAAGAGAAAATGAAATGAAGACAATACCACACAGTTTAATATTTGAAAATTATTCATGATGTAACTTAGTGGAAACAGGGTAAACATTTATCTGAGTTATTAATAATACTACTAACCAGTTTTGAAATAACATGTTTAAAAGCAAACTTTGTGGACACACGCTTAAAATGTTGAAAGTATTTTTTTTTTTTTTTAAATTTTTTGTAAGGTGGCTAATTAATCTGCAAGCTTCAAGATTAATTTGCAGTGCTCGCTGCCATGCTGTGCGATTTCTGCTACCGGGCTCAGAACTGCTGTCCGCCCGGAATTTGGTTTAGATTAGCAATATTTTCTCCCTCATGGCTATATCTAAGAAAGAAATAATTGCACATATTCAGTAATGATAATAGAACTTAAATTTAGTTACTTAAATCATCCATGGTATAATTTGGCATTGCATAAAATTTTCTGCATTTTACTGAATTTCTTCTGCAGATTTTCAAAATGGGGGTTGGCAGGTATGCAATATATAAAGATCCCAAAGCATGTTAATTTTGCCTTTATACTAACTAACTATATAAGATTATTCTCTTGTGGTCATTATAAAAAAAGTATCCGATTTCATTAAGGAAAGATTTTTGAATTGGATACTCCAAATGGTGGTGTTTTTAAAACTCAAAATTAAAGTTAGATGCACATAACAATAAGAATTGCAGACACAGGAGCTACAAGAAGTTGTTTTTTTTTTTATGTAAAAGTTGTGAGCTCATGGATGAAAGGACATTTGACAAAAGCCTTTTTGTATACTTTTGATTTCAAATCTTGACTCCAGAAAGATGGAGAGGGTCCGGCCCGTGTTGGTCCCTCGCAATATTTGCCGTTTAGTAATTCCAATAAAAATTGACTGAATGCATTGTAACTTCTCAACTTTCCTTAATATGATCCTATTTAGGTGCTTATTTAATAATTTTTTTTTACCCTTATAAAAGCGAAAACATTGAACCTTATTCGTAGGTATTTCACAATGAAATCTGTTAAATTCTTTGTTTCACTCTGGCTTTAGTAGGACAAAGTCAATCAGTCTAGTTTGACCTGGACCTTTCTTTTTTACAACCTGTTTCAATTCAAAATACTAAACAAGTGCAACAACTGACTAGCCAGACAATGACATGGCTCCTTAAAAGAGAAATAAGCTTTATATTTTAACTTGAAAAAGAAAACGCCATGATACGTTATTCTACTTTCGGTATTAGGGATTAGAGATCATGCATAGGCACATGGACTCGCTCAAGAAGAAAGTTAGAAAGAACTGTACAAAATTCTCTTAAGGGCAATTCAGTCTTTCTAGGTATATGGGATTTTTCCATCTTTCTAGTGTTGCACAAGTAATATTTTTCAGATTTTACCAAATTTTTTATAAGCAATAGGTATTAAGTATGTCGACTGCTTTAAAGTGAGATATATATTAAAGCCGTACCAAATAATCAACTGTTAATGTTCATAATTTTTGACAAATATCTGCCATGCTAAGTCCAAATGTGGTAATTTCACTTCTGAGTTAAAAAAGAGAAATTAATGCTTAAAGTTTTTGTCCTTCATTATCTTGATTTAGATACCACAAATGTTTTTTTTTTTTTTAAATATTGCTCATTCACATGTAACCACAAAATATTGTACAATAGCACTTGGATTTAACGTTTTTTTGTGGGACTGGTGATAAAATACGTAATTGGATGTAAAAGGTTATGCAGAGGTTGTCCAAAATTTCAATAAATACTATAAGATAATTTGAATGGAAATACTCTCGAACAGTAAAAAATATTTACAAGTACTTCTTATATAATCAACATAAATTTCATATACACTATCTACCAAAAGTATTTGGACACTTTGGATTTTAGACATTTTTTTTTTAAAGTCTGAAGAAATATTAAACTTGCTGTTGTGTATTTTGTACCATGGAAAGAACATACTTAAACTCACATTTAAGAAACAAAATTCAGGCTTAGGGGCAATTTAAATGGGGCGGTCAAAAAATTAAAGAAGAAAAAAAGCACTTTTGAACATCTTGTATCAGAAAATGATCGAAATGTCCTGTAACTTTCGCAAAAACATTTTTAATTATATACGCAATGCTTACTACCGCTTTCGTCAGAATAACAGTAATATTTGTGAAGATATGGGAATTTGTTTTAAATATTCGAAATTTTTCGCAAGTGTTTTGCTTATAACTTGCTAAGTTCTATCTCGAATTACATGAAACTTGCAGACAACTTGACAAAATAAAAAGTAAGTATGGTACCAAAACGTGGAGAAAATTTAATACATAGTCGAGGAGATTTGAGCAGTTTTATTAAAACAAATGTGATTGCGCATGCGCAAAAGATATTAATTTTTTTTTTAATAATTTGGTAGTGAGATCTATGGAGCAACTTATGTAAAAGTTTCAGTTGAATATTGATATTTTTCAAAGAGATATACACCATACAGTGAGCCGTATTTAGCAGGCTCTCAAATTGGAGAAAAATGATAGGGGGTTTTCCACAAATTTTTATATTGCATAATAAATTGGAAAATTGACAGATGTTAAACTGAAGTAAATTGCATTATATGTGTTTATGGAGTCTGAATTTGAACGTTATTGTTTACATTGCCAAAATTATCATGCAATATAAAAATTTGTGGAAAACCCACAACCTCCCTAGGTTCTGCTGTATTTAGTTAAAATGAGTGATAAAGAACAGTCTATGGTGACAGTAACTCAATTTTGAATAAAAGTGCAAATACAACATTTATGCTTGGCATAGACGTATGATTGACATTTTTACTGAATAGTTTTAGCATTACATTTTTGGGATTGTTTAGTATACATAATGGCCATGAAACATATACTTTAGAAATGTAAATATTCAATTTTTTTCCTCTTATTACAGACATGGGACTTTTGATCCAGATCCAGTTGAACAAGTGAGGAAAAAAAGAAAAGTCAAAGATAAAGATAAGGTTGGAGATGTGACAAAACCACAATCTGTAAGTTTTGAATTTTTCATTGTAATTGAAATGTGACACAGTCTATTCCGGTTTATCGGACCCCATCAGGAGCGATCATTTTGGTCTGATTACGCGAGTATGGATTGTGTAGTAAGACCGTTACACAGACAGTTACCATACTAACGACCATTACAAATGCTATTAAAGTGTTTTCATGATTAATGTGATTCACACATTTTTGGCAAACATACAAACAAGAAATAATATACGGTTTAAGATATTTATTCTTGGAAGAATTCTTCGATGTCTGGATCTTTACCTTTGTGTCTCTCTTTTTGAGAAGTTCTTCACATTGTGGCCATTTTTCTAGCAACTCATTCTCGTTTTATTAAACACACAGTTGTAGTACTTGCTAAGCTGGTAATTTCTGCCAACAGACGCTGACTAGTTTTTGGTGATTGTTTCTTGATCTGGTCTAAGAAATCAATTGTTTTCTCCTAATGTTATGTTTTTACGCGGCATTTTGACAGATCAGAAAAGCCTTTTACATGCTTATAAAACTTTATTGCCTTGATTTCATATCGATTATGTTTTCGTTTACATTCCATTCAGTTAATATCGATTCACTTCAATTATCCAGAAATTACTAAAAATATCCCAGAAAAACAAGTTAATGAAAGCACACAACAGCTATTAAAACTTCCATTAAAATTTAAATTACTTATTTTACATTCAAAGAGTTTTATTTAAAATTATAATTCAATTTTACTGTACACGCAGACTGTTGAGCCGAGTAAAATCAAAATAAACTTGAACTTTGACTTTTGCTTTCATAGTACCACGATCTAGTGGACATTTTGTAAAACATTTCTTTTGTAAATATTGTTGGATTTTAATTAAATAATTTTCAAGTTCCTTGACTGTTCTACATGGGCAATTTATGGCTCCTGTTTTATGTTTGCTTTTATTTCTCTGGTCCGACTAAATGGATTTTTGGTCCCAATAAGCAAATATTAGGCTTATGCAATAGGAAATGTTTTGGTTCTTTAGATTTTGGTCCGAATAAGCGGCTGGTCCGAGTATCCGGTGTTCCAATTAAACGAATTGCACAGTATTAATGAAAAAGATTGCCTATTAAAATTAAGTTGATATTTCTATGTTCCCATCATTTGTAGAAGTGGAAAAAAAAAATGCAAAGCTAAAAATGTTTCAGGGGCTGAAATTCAAATTTTCAAAGGGAAGAGAGTCTCCCCTTAAAAGCTTTATTGCAAATTTTTGGAAGGGATAAAAAAAACTTCTTTTTACATTTGTAACTTTACATACAAGTGAAAAGCTGCGAATTTTTAAGTTTTCACTGAACATTTTTTAATCTTTGGAAGGAGGGGGCTCCGAAATTTCGTCGGGAATCTTGCCATCCCGCCCTGAATTTTAGCCCCTGCTTTAATATTGTCACGAGCTTTTTGTTTTTTCATTATTTATAAATTATTGCAATGTTTTAAGCTATGTTGAATCAGAGGTTTCTCTTTGTAGATGAGCATAAGTGAAACTACTCACGAGCAGGATGCTATGCTTACTGAAGCTGAGCGATTGTACTCCATTCTAAAACGATATTTCGTCAAAAGTGAAAGTAAGAATTTAATTTCTTTATAGTAAAGTTTTTAATTGGGTTGAAGTGATCCTTAGCAGGTTTTTTTCACTGCATGTATATCCAACCACAAATTTATATTATTTATAGTTAAACACTTTAAATTCATCTTCGATTACACCAATGCTTCCCATCTGTACTAAGTTTCATAGTATTTAATAGTAGAAGTAATTAATCTTCAATAAGTGATTGAAATAATGACAAAATATAATTATAGAAGAGGAAGTGGAAGCATGATGGAACTAGATTAATAGTGATGAGAGCAGGATAAGATGAGACAGAATCGGAAAATCCACAACAATAGTGATTTTCTCTTTTAACTTGACTTTGACTCACTCATCAGATTAAATTTTTTACTAAACATGACACCAATGAACATCAATAGAAACTTTTACTGTTATTAGTTCTATAGTTATGGTTATTATACCAAAATTAAAAGTGTGTATCGGGCATTATTGATATTTTCTTAGGGACCATCCATAAATGATGTCTTGCTTTTTCCCTATGTATTTGAACCTTTGTCACAAAATGTCACACTTCAACATAACCCCTCCCCCTTTGTCACATGCCATGCTATGTTGCATAAGTGTAATGTCACACTTGCAAGTGTAATGCCCCTCCCTTTGTCAAAATTTCATGAGCCCCCCCCCCCCCCCCTCTCAAAGCATGTTTTCATTTGTGAATGATTCCTTACTATGATGAAGAGATTTATATGGATAGCATAAAAGGTAAATGTAAGATATTACATTTACCATAGACAACATAAGGGGCACACATTTATATGAACCTAATTTTTGTTTTAAGTGAAACAATAATTATTAAAAATCTTGATGTATTAATGATTTGTTATAAATACATACAAGCAAATTTGTACTGACTAAGTCAGGTTTAATTAGTAATTAACTCATTTAATAATATTCTGGTTTATATAATATCACGCATTTTGCGTGAAAGCATCTATGATGTATACCATTGATATCGATCATAAATCTGATATTTTCCAATGCTGGTTATAGTGTACTGTGATGATTAAAGCTAACTTTTAAATTGATGATGATTTAATTAAAAAGTTTATTTCTTTCTTCATTTACTATCAAGAGTAATCTCTTTCCCTCTGTATCATTCATTTATTGATGGCTAAAATTATGTATAAGAATCAGTACAATAATTTACGTAATAGTTTTATGTATGTATTAATTATTATCAAAGTTTCCCCCATGATTGACAAAGTGGATAAAAAATAAAGGCACTTTTCCAAAGTTTGGCATTTTTTTCTAAAGCAAAAACACATAACATTTTTACCTAAAGCAAAAACACAAAACATTTTTATCTAAAGCAAAAAAAAATTAAAGTACCCAAAGACTCAATTCTTCCACACATTTGCAGTTTTCTGGGGTTTTTTAAATGTAGATTTATCCTTATCTCCCTCTTTTTTTTTTTTTTTTTTTGCCAAAAAAAGTATTTTTTTAGTATTTATCACATGGCATACCTACTAACTTTCATGGATTACTTGTAAAATTATGCATTTTCAATTTTTTTTTTTTTTTTTTGTGGTTTTTCATGTTGGTCTCAATTTTTCTTTTTCTTTTCTTTTTTTTTTTTCAATTTTGAGATCTGCTTTTGTAAAACACTCTCATTTATATTTTCTCTGTAATTTTACTGCTTAAGAGGTCAATAATTTCTTTATTTCAAGCCCTTGCTCAGCATTTTTGAATTTCCTCTTTTTTGACCGAACAAGAGCTCGTGATCGAACAAGCGCCTCAACCCCCCTTTTTCCTTGAAATTCCTTTAGAAAAATGCTGAATTTTCCCCACCCCCTGAAGTGTGATTGCTATTGAAATTTTATAGAAAGAACATAAAATGAAAATAACTAAGGTAAATCCAAACTCTACAAAACTCGCAAGCAAAAGATTCAGTAAGAGTAGAATAATAAGCATTCCCAAACTTGAATTTGTTCATTGGATTTTATTTTCCAGGGGTGATTGCGACACAAAGTAAAAAACCCTGAAAATTTTTTATGCAAAGTTGGTATCACTTTTTATGCACCATAAATTGTATGACAGCTTTTATACACATATAGTTACGACATGTTTAAAATAACTTATGAAATTAAAATTTCTATTTTACTTACCTACTTCTAACTAATAAGAAAAATTTATTCATTTATTTTTTGCAAAGAAATTGTAATTTATAGTAGATACTTGCCAACCTTGGAGGGGGAAAAAACGAGATTTCTTTGATATTCTTTCGAGACACACACAAAATGAACAATTAAACTGACTTACACAAATAAAAAAAAATTAATGTTCAATTCAGCAGTATTTGATAAAATTTTATCATCAAATGTTTGATCGAAACATGTTCCAGCAAACCTATTTTTTATAAGCAATAGGATGTTCTCTAGATTTTCATTTGACAGCATTGGACGAAACTTGGTTTCACTTTACAGAAAATGCATTACTGTGTGGAATGCACAAAATCCCAAGAATTACATTTAGTTAGATTATAAAAAGCCAGTTCTCTCAAATACTTACTAGCTTACATCTAAAAAATACTACAAATAAATTATCCCAAAATATATATTTCTTAATTTAGCCATTTTTTAGTTATATATTGAATAGGAAGAAATTTTCTTTATCTATTTTGTAACAATACTTAATGACTACCAAAAAGGAAAAAACCAAGACAGTAAGACAAAGAAAAAAAAACAAATTTAATTCTATGCATAAAATATGTTTAAAACAAGATTATTAGTAAGGATGCAATATTAAGTTATAACTAATATAATCACCAAAATTTTTTAAAAAGGCTAAAATTTTTCATAGAAATTTCGAGTGGGTGTCGCAAAATGAGAAGTGCAAATCCTCTACTACAGAGGCTAAATTGTAAAAATTATTAAAAATAATGGTAAACCAGAAGTTATTGATGTCCAAGAGATCGGATGAGATAATACACAGGAACTAGGGACTGACCCTTGAAAGCATATGAAAGACAAAATGTGGAAGCTTTACTGCTATTTTATAAAAGTTTCGTACAAGTATCTACGCATGCTGCTTCAAGATTTTTTCATTTAAAGAAAAACATTTCCAAAATATTTTGACTTTTTAAAAATACGGAATTTCGTTAAAATACGTGGGAAATCGCATGAAAAATGCTCGGCGAGTAACTACGATTATGAACTCCATCTATTGAGCAAAAAAAAAAATATTGAAGCTATTTGCTATGTTTATCGGAAAAATAACTAAATCCAAAAAAAAAAAAAAAAAACTCCAAGTTTTTGTATGGTTCTTTTAAAAATAAAAATAAAGTCCGGGAAAAAATTTACCACTGTTGGCGATGTTTACATCGGGAAGGTAAACATAGACAATTTGGCGCCGAAAAACAAATTCCAAAATGGCGCCAATGCCCAGTTATCCGTAACAACGAAAGCACGTGGGACGTTCGTGCTCGGAACAAAGATTTGTTGGCGCCATTATAACCCTTGCTGCGTAAAGGGTTGTTACAAATTGAATGTTTATCGCTTTTTGGTGTATTTTGTGTTCCCAACCGCTAACTTTGCAATTTTGAAGACTAAAAACTCTGATTTTTAAAACACTGAAGGATATGAAAAATTCGGATTTCCGGGGTACACCCGGAATACAAACACCCCTGATTTTCACTCTTTTCAAAATGTTAACTTCCCGCTCTATTTTAATGACATTCCATTTTCAAAACTGTATGAGACATGTAGGCACTGAAGATTTTTTACTTTTAATTTCAAATGAAAATATCAATTTATTTGTAAAAAAAATTCAATTTGTTAAGATTTCTTTTTATCAAAATCAAGGGTTTCATCACTCACATGAAATTCAACAAAGAAAAGAAAGTTCAAATTGGAGAACAATGACTCATCGGAAGGGGAGTTTTGCACGTGTCTTATCAAGGCCTATTGATCCGCAAAAAAAAGCTATTATACCAAAAGCTGTTATACCTTATTTATACCAAATGTGTCGGATTGGTCATTCTCTATGCCGACACATTTGGTTGTCTTTCTGGTTCTTGCCTGTTCACTCACAGCTTTCGAGTTGTGTGTTGAGCACTTCTTTCTGCACTGATGAAGAGGCTCCATTGTATAGCTATTTGCGATACTTTTTATTCTGAATTTTCTTTTTAACGTTGTTTTATCCTCATAACTTGCTTTAAAACATGTTTAACATATGAAGGGTGCACTGGAAAAACAACATAAGTCACATACTACTTTTTGAAATTTGCTTTGTTTTATTCAATTATTTTATAAGATAAATGTTAATTTTAACTATAAGAGCCTAGTTTTTCGTAACACCCAAATTCAAATTTATAAGACATAATTTATAATAAAACATAAAGCAAAGATCAAAAAGTAGTATGTGACTTAGGTCATTTTCTAGTTCAATATAATTTTTTGATCTAGCTTATGTAGTTATCAAATGAATGTCAAACTCTTTCTCCCTTTCAGATGGCTTGGTTTGTTATTTTGAGTTTGTGACTGACCCATCATCGTTCTCACGAACAGTTGAAAATATATTTATTATGTCATTGATTTTAAAGGTAAGGTTTGGAACAGTGATTTCTTATGTTTATGAGAGTATTTTTTACAATTTTTTGTTTCTTTCCATCAAAACTAGTCTAGTCTTAGTTATGAAACAACCCAATTTTTAAAAAAATAAGGACTGACTAATATAGCCTTAAAAATAATAAAATGTCTTTAAAATATTTATCTTGAAGTATTATGCATAATTTTATCGCTTTTTTAGTTTTATTTTTTTATTTTTCCAATTTTCTGCCAATTTTTTATTTTCACAATTTAGTGTGAGCTCAGCATTCATGAAATACATAATTTATCATGCTTATGTGTAGTACTTGATATAAAATTTTACAAAAGAACTTTTGTTAACAAAAGAAAATTGGCATGTAGGAATTTGAGTTTTCATTATATTGTAGCTATATCTTTAATATTTATTTGTTGAATATGTACATTCTTTTATTTAGGAAGGTCATGTTCGTATAATTGCTGATGAAAATGGATTGCCTTACTTAAGTAAGTAGTAGTTTAATTTAATTTTAAATTTGAATATTTGTTTGTTTAATAAATTGCAACATTAAAAGGTTGTAACGTTTTTCATGAGCACTAATTAAAATGTTAATACATATTCATTTTATAGTTGTCGTGATGCATCACCATTATTTGGTGGAAAGGCCAAATGTGGCTAAATTTTTAGTAAACCCCCTTTAATTTTTGCACCACAATCTATTTTCCCCCCATTATAACTTGAACCAAAAGATTTGTCGCGAATCGTATAGTGGCATGTGCTTCCGCAAAAACTCCAGGACGTTTCATCCGTCTGGATGCACTGTGAAACCTTGAACAAAATAAAAGAAAAAGAACTTACCCCATCACAGCTTAATCATTGGAAAAAATCGAAATCCACACCTCATTTAGAAAAAATACAAAGGAATTTTTATTGGCCAGGCATTCTTACTAAATTTTGTGGAGATCTCCGTACAAAAAACTTAATCACATCATGTGAACAGAGTGTAGTTACAACTGCAAAAATTTATAATCCTGAGACATCAATGAACTAAAAAACACGTTTTAAAATTAACCTGAAGATGTCCGGAGATAGGTTGGCTAACATTTAACTCAAAAAAAAAAAACACTTCCTAGCCTTGCACCATGGCCTCAGTGGAACGCTCTTGCATGACGGTGGAGATTAAACAATGCTGCTGGACTTAAGACAGATCAGGCTCACGGCAGGATGGCGGAGATGTCTCTCGTGAACATTTCAGGCAGCACGTGTTCACTTAACTCCTCGAATAAAAACTCCCTTGAATTCTCACAAACACATTTTACTCTAAAAATACGGAATTCTTTATGGACATCTTGGATCGACCACCCGGCCTGTTGTTATTATTTCTCAGACCATTACTCCTTGCCTAAGGATGTATCCGGATTGAGATCCAGCCCTGCTGCGAAGTTATCCATCTCCATTGAGAATGGTCGCTATGGGCCTCTACCGCCAAGAGATGCGTGCACCTCCAATCGCCACTACAGCACCACTGCCTTCGAAAATTTCTCTTCACACGTGCACAAGTTTCCACCTTCGGTGTATTGAAAACGCGATATCCATCCGCCGTGAATCCAAGCAGCCAATCAGAACAGAGCACAATGAAACAACATTATGACGTCACGCTTCCAGCTCTCGCAGGGAAAGGGACAAAAAATGGCCGCCAAAACATGCACTAGCGGGAAGAATACAAAAACGCTCGATGCATTAATAATGAACGCGCTTACACCCGTTTAAAATAAAAATACCCCCATTTTAAAAACAACACATCCAACCGATATTTTACAATTAAATCCCCTGTAAAATAAATAAAAACCCAAACTTAATATTTTCACAAAATAAATAACAGCTATCCCAAATTTCTTGAAAACAGAAATAATAAATTCCCCTCATTAAAAAATGAATGAAATATGTGATATACAATATCACAATAGTAATGTGTAGGTGGATATTACGTTGCAATAATAGATGGTAACAAAATAAAACTTCAGAAATTGGAAAGAAAAGGAAAATCATGCGTAATTATTTCTAGTGTAGACTCCATGATGAGAATTTAGATTTTGATTTTTAAAATGATTTCTTCTTGGCTTTTTGCTAGCTTCAAAATGAGTGTAATTTCACTCTTTTTGAAGTATAAATAGAAACTAGGAAACAAATTAATAAAATATATTGGGTGACAAATTTCATCTATATGCATGATTTGACAGTTGCTGCTTTGTTATGTTTCAGATTTTATTACAATATTTCGAATGGTAATATATTAGAGGAATGGCTGAAAGACTGCTATCTAGTGGGAGTTGCAGGAAAGTTAGCAAAAAATAATTTTTAGAAAAAAATAGAACCGACTTCAAATTATAAATTGTGCTAAAAAGTGAAAAATAAATTAATTCTTTAAACAACATTGATGTGACTTTTAAACATAGTTTTAGAAGTCTGTGCAAAATTATGGGTCTAATTACCACTACACCATATTGGAACTGTTGCTAATTCTGGGCCATTTATATTTATAATTGATTCGTGATTACAAATCTATCCTAATTTTGCACCGACTTCTAAAACTATGTTTAAAAGTCACATCGATGTTGTTTAACAAATTAATTTATTTTTCACTTTTTAGCGCAATTTATAATTTGAAGTTTGTTCTATTTTTTCTAAAAATTATTTTACTTTATTCTTTTTAGTGTAAATATACTTTTTATATAAATACTCAATTTTTACAAATATCCATGTCAAAAAGAAAACCTTTGAATGTATGGCACTAAAAACTTAATTTTTTGTATGATAAATTCCGTTTTGAAGTCTATTTTAGCAAACCAACTGATTAGATTTCATTTTTACCTCAGAGAAGCCTTCAGTCAAACTCTTGCAATAATTGCTTTTAATGTTACAGATTAATGACCACAAAAGCTTCTCTAACAATGACTTTCATATTCATTAATAGTTTTCCCAACAAAGAAAAAACAAGCCAAGCCTTTCCAATTAAAATAAAAAATACTTATTTTTCATGTGTAATGTTTTTTCTAAAACACAAATTTGGTCAAATTCATGTGCGATATTTGAGTTAGACGACCCTTTATCGATTAAAGAAAAAATAATCAAAATAGATTCATTTAGTCAAAAGTTATGGATAATAAAACAAAGAAATAACTATCTTTCTGCCCATAACTTTTTTCTAATTATTGAACAGGTTCAAACGAAGATACGGGACCTATGGGAAACCATCCCCGATCGATTTTTAAAAAAATCATGAAAATCGGTTCATCCGGGGAGAAGATCTGAGTGGACACTGGACAAACAAAAAAAAATGACATACATACAGTACGAATGTATAACTTCTTTCCTTTGTGAAGTTGGTTAAAAAATGAGAAAGTATTTTTAAAATCATCACAGTGTTTATAATTTTGCTTTTCTATTTTCTACAGAAGCAGTAAGTGTAGAAGAAAGACGGGAAAGAAATCCTGCTGCCATGAAACAAACAATTGTAACTATCACAATGGAGGAATGGCAGGTAATTGTATAGTAATTAATTATAAAAGGTACAGCTAAGTAGAAACAAAAGTAGCATGTAAAAAAAGTACTTGGCAAATTTTAATAACAATAGTAATAAGTAAATTCTTTGAAAAGAAAAAAGAGGCGAGACCATGGTATAAATGGTTAAGTAAAAAACGAATATTGAAATTTGATCCTGAACTCTAGATCAGATGGGATGGTCATGACCAGAGATCGCGATAACGCCTCCACAAGCGTGCTTCACGCATTAAGAATCGGTAATACGCATTGAAATTTTAAAAATGCGTATTTTCACTCCACATTTTAAAACGGCTTTTAGCTTGTTGAGTATTGCAAGATAGATACAATATTATTCCATTAAGTTGATTTTATTTTTCATTATATAGTAGAGCTCAAAACTCGCGGTCGCCAGTCGCCAAATTCGACCAATTTTCACGTTTTGGCGACCATTGTGTTCATTGAAGTCGCCAATGTGACTACCATTTGCTAATGCTAAAACCCTTTCCCAATAAAGACGAAAGAAATAGGAGTTAGTTTTTGCGCCACACGGAAACTAGTTTTACCTCCGATTTTTACTGTGTTTGAAATTTCAAGCCTTTTCCATCCTGGAATTATTTCAATTATCTTGAAAGTTCTAAGATATTTTTTGCATGCACAAACTTAAATCTGCTTATTTTCATTTCAACAATTAAAAACATATGTTTCATTTTAACAATTAAAAAAGAAAAAAGTAAAAAGATAGAAACAGCCAAAATCGTACACGTGCTTCGCCGAAAATTGGATTCAACGTTAGAGACGTTTTAATCCTTTTGCATCGAGTACAGATTTCAATTACTTTCTAAATAAGAAGATATTTTTCACACATGCAACTCTAAATCTGCTTATTTTCCATTTTATTTTAACAGCTTCTGGTTTTTTTTTTTTTTTAACTGTACCGATAATGAACACTTGTTTGTCGAAAATTGCGTTTATCACTATTCTTCACTATTATTGAATCACTATTATTGTTTCATTTATTTATTTATTTCTAATTTGATTTTAGTATTGACAGCTGTTTACTTTTTAGAAAATACTAAATTTTGGATAAATAAGAAATTTTTAGAAAATTGTTAATTTACCTGGATCTAACTTCTTAAAAAAACAATAAACAAGTATTATCACAAATCTTAAAATAAATAAGGAATTTTTTGTAGTTTAAACATTTTACAAAATAATAATAATAATGTGTCTATATAAATAGAAAAAAAGCCAGAGTTCATAAATGTCACGCTTTTTTCCCTACATATTGGACCCCCCCCCTCCTTTGTCACAATATGTCACACTTCAAAAAACCCCGCCCCCCCCCCCCCCTTTTTTTTTGTTACCACTTCCCCTCGTCACAGTTTGTCACAACTTCATGAATCACCCTCCCCCTCAAAGCGTGACATCATTTATGAATGATCCCTATGTATTTAAAGTTGATGCTTTTATCCTGCTCTATAGCTCATTATTACTTCTGCTATATTGGATAATTTAATTTTGAAATGTATTAAATAAAACTTATCATTCAGTGCTGTAGGACAGCAGTGTTGTACAAAGTCGTTCAAAACTTCCTCATTGTGTTAGAGCGAAACAGTGCAACAGAAAGTTGCGTTGCAGAGGGCTATCTGTGTTTATGGTCTTCCTTCAGAAGTACTTTATCTCTGTTAAACTGTTGGTTAAACTTAATGTTTTTTTATTCTATATTCATAAATTTGTTGGCAACCACTTGCAATATTTTATAACTTCATAATTAAAAAATAGTTTTAAAAAATACATTTTTTTTTGCTATAAGACTTATAAAACATCTATATATCAGTTTTCTTCCTTCAAGAAGTCATTTATAATTCTCTTTTATTTGCAGGAAATTGTTAAAAAATTCCACTTTGAAAAAGCTTTAGTACCTCCAAGGACACGCACATAAAAGGTGTTCTGAAAGACGTCTTGAATGCAAACACCTTTGGTCTTGTGAAGTCAATTGGGAAAAGTTTTACGTTCATTTTTTAATGTTCCTTTCTTTTTTTGAATAGTTAAATTTTTTTTACATAATCCATTATGAGCCTGAGATCAATATTGGACCGAATCCACAGAAATAATTTTGTGGCTTGTAAAAAATTAGTCAAGACATTCCAAAAATTACCTGTTAAAATTTTCTTGTACGTTGGAAAAGCTGAAGTGAGATTTTAGATCAGAAGTGTTACTGTGTGCTATAAACAGTAGCATTTTTTTGTGTATTTTACTGTAAATAAATTTACTATATTTCTTCTTAGATCGCTATTTATTTGTATTTTTATTATTTTCATTAAAAATTAGTGCATTAAATTGCAACAAATATGTAAAATTTTCAAGCATATTTAAAAAACTGTTTTTTTTTTTTTTCTTTTGGGAAACTGTTGATCAATTAAAGACATTCTCTTGAATGCACTGGTTGAGGTTCTTAAAATTTCAGTACAAAATTTTTAGCAACTATTTATCGCTCTTGTCAAAACTGCCTTTAATATTGGGTGATTCTAAAAGATGGACATAATTTTAAGAGGCTATATATCCTCAATCATGTGTTGTATTTTAATTTTGTAAAATGTATTTAATTATATCATACCCTCCAACTGCTATAAAATTTTCATGAAAACTGGAGTTAAGGATTAAAGAAAAGTTTGTTAATTAAAATTACTTGGAAATGTCTACACAATAATATTTAGTATGTCGTAAGTATGTCTCAGTAAGCAGTGCTGCTGATGACTGGGCTGCCAATGTTGAAGGGTACGTTATATATACATGGAAGTTTACATTTGATCATTATGCCTCTAGCTTCACAGATAACACCTAGACAGTAACTGAATTCATCGCAGTTGTGATAGTCTCTCAAGTTATCCAAAGTCGTGGAAAGAGTGGTACACACAAAATTAATCTTTCTCGAGCTCCCACAAGAAAAATCGTAGGCTGTGCAAAGACAAAGACTGCAAAACATCTTGTGTTGCATAGTAGCCATCTCACAACTGGCGCAATATGTATGCAGTGCTGGAGTGTGCTCTATTGGTAGTATTCAAAACTTAATATCCTTAAGCATATAGTGTAGGAACTACGGCAATCTGGAATTGTATCCATCTTTTTCAATCATACAGGGTGGGGCAGAAGTAATGACCCGCTTTTGAGGGGGTATTTTAAAAAAACTAATACAACGTGAGACTTACTTTTTTTATTTTGATCTGTATATAATCCCATTTTTTGATGTTTTGAATACCACTTCAGCAAGATTGCCTTCTGCAGCAATACACTGATGCAGTCTATTTTTCCACGCAGAGAGAATAGACTACACCTTTGCATGCATTTGGGTCATTCTACGGCAACGGGCGTTACATTTATACAGCATTTTTCAACTTCAGCGAGCTTTCTAAAACTTCTTGGGTATTTTTTAGGTTTTTTAATTTTGGCTAGTAAAAGTACATGTGTTCTAAGTATGCAAAAATTTTTTTGAAGATATATATGTATTTGCTGTCTGTTTAAAAAAATGCTGAAATTTCGTTACGTGTGTTACTCTTCGGGTAACACACGTAACGAAATTTCAAAAAAAATTTTAACGTACAGCAAATACATATATATCTTCAAATTTTTTTTGCATACTTAAAACACATGTACTTTTACTGGCCAAAATTGGCTAGTAAAAGTACATGTGAGAAGCTGAAGGACCTAATTATCGGGGAAATATACCCCTTGAAATGTGCAGAAAAGTTACCCAAAACTTCAGAAATGGACTGCCTCAGTGTATTGGTGCTGAAGTGGTATTCGAAACTTAATGTCAAAAAATGGGATTATAGACAGATCAAAATAAAAAAATTTTAAAGTCTCAAATCATATTAGCTTTTTTTTAATACGCCCTCAAAACCAGGTCATTACTTCTGCCCCACCCTGTATAAACTTCACTCGGAGTTCTTTCAGTGAAATAATTCAAATTCATGACATTCCTTTTTCAAGCATGCATTAATTAGCCCATTTTTTAGAGCCAACCATTTTTTTTCTATATAACTTTAGCTAAACTTTTTGTCTTTCCTAACAACTTTTTAACGTGATATATTCTTTACTGGGAACTAAGAAATGTCAACAGGTTATTTAAGTCATGAAAATTTTCCGTCCATTCCAGTAGGCACGAGATATCTGGTACCCAACAAGTTTTTAAATATCCAGGAAGCCCATCCAGCCACTGCCCAAAATATTGGGTTATGCATCATGTAAAATTTTATTTTTAAAATAAATTAATTTACATGTTGTGAAAATATATGAATTACAAACTTGCTGCACATTTGGAAGTTGTAGGATTTTTGAAAATATTTATAGAATTTACAAGTTTTAAGCATTAGAGCCTAATATTCGGTACTTATGTACAGGGTTGTTACGTTTAAAACACTTTGTTTCAAACATTGTTTAAATCATAGAGATCAAAACTAAGAGCAGTTAAGTGGCCATCGAAATATAGTAAAAACCAGGGAGCCAGCCATCTTGAGTGGGTCAAAATAACGTCTCATGTTGATTTGCAAACATAATGACATTTTTAAGGCAAAATTTAATTGATCCAAGTAGAGTTATATAATGGCAATCATTGCATTTAAATAAAATTGTAGTAAACATTAGGTAATGATTCCATCTAATCGAGAGATTTTGTTTTCAACTTTGAACACATTAAGTGTTCATAAAAATGATAGACTAGTGATTACTTTTGAAGCACCTAATAAGTAAATGTCTTTATCAAATAAATGAATATAATTTTAAAATATAATGTTTGGCATTTATTATATTTCCCCTTCCTATCTTTTGAAAAAAGCATTTACCTTCCATATTTATGAATTAATTTATTTTTACTAACTTTAAACAAAGTTATGTGTGGGGTGTTAAGAAAAATATAATATTTAAAACATATTTTGTTTTTGTTTTTTCCCCAACCGTGCATTATGTGTCATACAGGTGACACTGTATATCTAGTATCCGGCAGAATCAATATCCAATGTATCACCGAACGGTAACGTAAAAGTCCCAAAATTTCACTTTTGAAAATCAATAGACACCCTGGTGGTTTTTTTCTTTTTGAATAGGTTTTTGAAATAAACGGCAATAAATGGGTTACAAATTTAATTATTTTCAATAATTATTTCAGTTCTCTATATTCTACAGAGTGCAACGAAAGAAACTGACACATTTCAAAGCTAACTAAAATCTAAAGTACACATATTAATCCTCATCTGAAAAGACATAAAATGCTATTTTAGTTATAATTTTTAATTTACTTGTTCAGAAAATGATCAAGAAACATTGCTTTTTCAAAAAACTCTGTGTACAGGGAGCAGTGACTGTTGCCCCATCCTGTTGAAACTGAATCCTATTCATGTTTTCGAATTCTTCTAGTCTGTAAGTCCTTTTTACTCCTAAATGTCAGAAGATGCACCTAATATCTGATGCGGAATGAAACAATAAGACGATTCCACATCATGAGATTGCGCCCCTTCAATGTAAAGGTCTCCAACATCTCACAATGTCGATCCTAGTCGTCTTCGTTACATGGTCTCTTATTGGTTACTTTGGCCGATTAATGAACGACAATTTTAATTAAAATTTAAAAATTATATCTTGTTTGGAATTTTAGTCTTGAAATATGTCAAGTTATTTTTGCTACACCATGATTTCTAAAAAAAATAGCAAAAATAAGTTTAATGTCTAGTTAAGTAATTATTAAAATTATTTTTGCTATTTTTTAGAAAACATTGTAGCTTTATCTCACTTTACATGTTACTGAGAAATGAAATTGTTACTAATACTCAATCTGCACATGACCTGACAAAGATATTGTTATGTACTGTAAAATAATAGTGCATACAAAATTAAGTGAATATACATTTAATTAAACACCTTCAACTATTTACAATGTAATGATCTGGGCAAGGATAAATTCAAAGCTGCTTATGGCAAGTGAATAACAGGGAGAGAAATAAACAGTTACTGTTTAAGTACAAATACATATTCACTTTCACAGATCAAGATCAGACAATTTAAAACATTTACAGTAATTCAAAGCTGTAAGCTTGCTGCGATTTTCTTAGAAAAAAACAAGGCAGTGACAAGAACTTAAAGCAGAAATTTCAATATTTTGATGTATTGGAATTACGGAAAAGCATGGCAGATGGAAGACGATGAGGGTTATATTTAAATGGAGATAGCATGTTGCAAGATTTGCAGTATGCATTTAAAAAATCTCCAACAGTGGAAAATTTTGAAGATTATGCATATATATTTTATTTTATAGGCAAAAACAACCAAAATGCTTTTACAACATTTTAGTCTAGTAATCAAATGTATATATAAAGGAGTGTGTTTATATAAAAATAAATAAACCACCAGTGTCCAATACATTTATATCTTAGATTGTCTTTCTGATAAAGCATTCGTTCTCATTTCATTATTTACATTATTATTATTAAAAATAATAGCAATGAAAAATTTTGCTGGAACATGGCTTTCTGCTTACCTACATTACCATTGGACGTGAATTCCTTATAAAAGTATCTGCATTTCTATACTATATTCTGAAAATAGAAGGCATGGTTACCTAAAGGCCTCTCTACTTCTATTGTGCATTTTAAAACTTTCGCATGTGCAATAGAAGTGCTTTCTGAAGAGTAAAAATTGCCATCATGGATAATTAAACTAGTGAGAAACTATTGAAATAAACTAGGAAAATAGCAACAGAATAGATATTTCAAATAAAAACAGAAAAACATTTTTTCCCCTTCAGTTTTAAAAGGTACAATAAATAACAAATGATTAAACAGCAACATGTGTGATTAAACAATGAATGAATAGATAGGAAAAGAATAACAAATTGCACAATTAATTAGTGCATGAAACAAACTAATATAAAAAGTTAAAACACAAAGAAATTGAGCAATTCTTATGTACACAAGCAACACAACTTGAACTGGCTTAATATAAAGACAGGTATAGAATATCGTGATCAATTTTTGTTCAAACAAAAAAAAATGGGACAGGGAAAATGAATTAGAATTATACTCGTTTTAGAACACTACCCCAAAAAGCAAATGAATATATTTACCTTTAATATTATTCTAATTTTTTAAGGCAAAGTGCATTAAAGGGATAAAATTTGCAAATTAGACCTCTTCTTCCTATACAGCACAAAGCGTCTGAATCGGAAATTTACTTGGAGATAATATATTTAATGACGGCTCAGTACGTGTCTTGAAGGCGGTTTTTTTTTGGTAAATGTTTATTAACAACATGAAACAAGATATCTAAATTTCTGTCTTCACATATTATCCAGATTCATTTGCATTTCTTAAGAACATACTTTCAAACCATAAAGAAATTCGTAAGAAAGTTTCCCTGAGGAAAAACAAATTAAGATCAACAGAAGAAAATATTTCAAAAAAATAAATTATTTGTTTATGAAATATAATGCAGTAGTCTTTAGATTTCTGAAAAAAAAAAAAAAACACACAGACAAAAATTTCTTCTTTAAAATAAACTTTTAAAAACATGAAACTAGTAAGCTGTTCTAAACTAATAATTAGTTATACAAATTTTGTAGTGTTCTCCCAAAAGCTTTAAAGAAAATTTTAATAATAAATACACAAGAGACTTGAAAGTAAAAATTAACAACTGATTGATGTTATCAAACTCTTTGTGCAAGCAACACACAAATATTTTCTCAATTAAAAAAAAAATGTTCAGAGACTTTCATCTCGCAACCCAAGTCCAACCTTAATTTTTGGTTTTTGGTGATTCTTGAAAAAGAAAAAGTACTAAGCAAGGCACTTGCTTATACCTGCCCATATAGGCAATCATTACTCCCTAAAGATTTGATTATAAATCATACATTCATATTTTAATCATTACAAGATATATTTTCTGAATGTAGTAAAAACAATAGCTTTTTCAAGAAAAAAATATTGGACATTTAAAACTGTAAATATTGTGGTTAAATTAGAAAATGCATGAACTTATTTCTCACATTAATTTGTGAAGATAGGAAACATTATTTAACTTTTTCATTATAAATTTAATCTTGTGAAAATTATTGCAAAACATTATTAAACAGGCTGAAAAGCACAAAAAAAGTAATGATTAGTTAATAACATTAATAAAAAAATTGAAATAATTTTAGAAAATTATCAATATTAAAAATCAATAATGTGCTATTTTGATTATCTTCCTATTAGTTCAATTTTCAAAAGTAAATATAAAAACGCCTAAATTTAAATTAATTCTTTATAAGAAGTGATGAGACCCTAAAAATAAGTACATTTCAGTCCCTTGTTACAATGATTTAAGAAAAACGGATCACAAATTGAAAGAGCGCAAATTTGTTTTTTCACTTGGTTTGCAGTTTAAAACGAATACTTAAGTACTAATAACAGATAATATAAAATTAAATATAACTAATCAATGTATTCTTCCTTGTAAAATACTTTTGAGAAATTTCAAAACATTTCTTAAAAATTATTTCACAGAACATTAAAATAGCTCAGTTCAAAAATTAATTTTAGTTAAGGAACTAAACAAAAGAAATAAAAAGCATATTTAAAAAGTAACTGCGCTTTTTTTGACTACCCTGATTGACAACTAACTTCTTGGCTTGGTTCGAAAGTCAACGGAATCATGCAATTGTGCAACTGCTATTAGCCTGATGAAATTGTATTTCACTATACTTTTTAATTCAAATCCCACAATCTAGTTTCGATTTAAGAATGGATGCTTCCAACTTTACAGCAAAAGCATCCTTTGACATGGTACAACTTCTTCAGAAATAAAATTATTTTTGTTAATCACTTTATGTCGAACAATATGATCAGTATGAATAATGTGACTTGATTCGAAACACACAAGCACTCATTATTGATCAATGTTGTATTACTAAATGAACTAAAATTTACATACATGACCAGTGGCCTATCTTAGAAAACTTGATTTTCACAACAGTTTTCATGTTTCAAAAAGCTTTTTAACAATTTTCATTTATCTCTCAGCTGTACAACTATTTCTCTCAAGCTTGGAAAGTCTAGTAAAATATGTTTTGATGATCATACTTTCTTATGAAAAACTAATTTATTTAACAATAGCTTTTTAAAGATTTGGTGAAAATAAAACGTTCAGTGACTTGATGATTGCACAAT
Source organism: Octonoba sinensis (assembly GCA_038502835.1). NCBI lineage: Eukaryota > Metazoa > Arthropoda > Arachnida > Araneae > Uloboridae > Octonoba > Octonoba sinensis. Next base: position 79,791,315 of record CM076605.1, on the reverse strand, counting down.
AACATATTTGTAGCTGGCAAACATTACAACACAGAACAAAATTTCTTTGTGCTTTGTACAGCAAATTACACTTGTGCACAAATCCCATGGGGATCACACTATATCTTCAATTTGCCACAAGCTCGACGTAGCTCGCTGGATATAATCCGACTCGACCATCTTTTCTACCTTTGCACCATCCCTGCTCATCCTCATCCTCCAGTTTTTCAAACACTTCACCTGAAAATTTAGGACACAGTATTGTAGTAAAAGGGAAAAAAATCAATGTTATTAAGGTAAACATTTTCGTGAACACGTTTCAAAGATACAAGGAACCTCTCATGTTTTGCGCTTCTGATACTAATGACAGCTGATTAGCATCAGAAACTTTAAACTAATTGTACGCAATATTATTGCAAATTTGTGTTTCAATAATGTCTCTTTCTTTTCTTTTTTTTTAGCAAAGGTAAATGATTTGCGTCTAAAAATAGTACATATTGAATATTTAAATAAAATATTGTTGTAAAGCTTCAATAATATTTCCAATGTTTGTTGAACATTGAATGACTGAAAACCTATCCAGGAAAACTTCAATTTTGAAAGCCAAAATTATTGAACAAGTGTATGGGGATAAAATAGTTCTTAAATGTATAATCCTTTTGAAATAAAACTAATGAATATTTATTATTTGAGGAAGCACTTCTTGAATTTAGGCATTTTACACAATTAAAAAAAAACTTATGCAACTAAAGCTTCTAACTTTAAACATAAAATTCTTGCACCATCTTAATAAAAAGTTTTAAAAATAGAGACCAATTTGAGCCCATTATAAGAAAGTAAAAAATGAATTTTGAAACAATAATTTAACCCTCCGTGTACGGCTCAGTTTTTATACCTTCCGGTCCTGAAATACGGGGCGATTTTTTTATATTTTCTTTATCTACATATGTTACGATTCACATCTTTATCAGCTGTTTTAAAATATTACAAGAATTTTAATAGCTTTTCCGTTTCCAAAAAATATATAATACTGCACTCGGACCGCACACGGGGAAATGGCGGGATCCGTATTGAAATCAGGGGAAAAAAATTCTTCGCCCGCGATTTTCACGTGACCCGTAGTGACGAAACAGATACCCCGCTCAAATCGCGGAGGGTTAAGAGCAGTAACATGGTTTTTATATGTTTCATTGCATTTGCTCAATTACAACTTGAGTAATCAGTTGTCTCATTTCATATTCTGCACGATTGTTACCTAACTTTTGCTAAGACAAGCTAAAGATTTATCTTTTGTAAGAATCTGATGAAATCTTTTATTGGAGTGTTAGTTTAGCAATATGTTTAATAAATGACAATTAAAGGGAGATTAACACACAAATGAAAATTGATATGTAAAGAAGTCCATTATAGAGTCAATTAGTCACCTAATAACTATGCAGATTAGGGGTCATTCATAAATGATGTCACGCTTTGAGGGGAGGAGGAGAGTTCAAGAAAGTGACAGTTTGTGACAGGGGGGGGGGGGGTAACAAGCAGTGTGACATTGTACATTTTTCTTTCTATAAAAACATTAAAAATCAGAAAATAAAATTTATTCTTAAAGTTTTTTTGATTTTTATAATTTGATTTTAAAGTTTCATTCATTTCATTTTGTATCCAAGATACCGATGTTGATAAAAGTCTAAATTTACTTCTAGTTAAAAGTTTAAAAGGAAATCTTCTTAAGCATTTACACCTTCAAGATAAAATAGCACGGTTAATTTTTTCAGAAATTAAGTAATATGGTAGCATTATTAGTATAGTACTATTTTTTATTATTATATACTAATTATCTTATGCCAATGTAATATAGCGTGACATGTGACAAAGGGGGGTATGTTGCAGTGTGACACTTAGTGAGAAAGGGGGAGAGGGGGTCAAATATATTGAAAAAAAGTGTGACATGATTTATAAAAGGTCCCTTAATCAGAAAGCATTTTATGATCGACCTGTTTGCAGAACCATCATTTCAAACTTTTACGTTGCACTGAGTATGTATTCAGTGCATTCTATAGCAAAGAAAACAACAAAATGCACACAGATGTATAAATATACTGCGTTTCTAAGAGTGGGAGGGGATGGGAGTCACCCCCACCTGATCCACCCAAATGATAGGCCTGCATAAACATTTAGCTGCTGTTGGAATAATAAACTATTTTCATAGAAGACTTAACTGTACCTTCATTTAATAGTATGCATCAGAGAAAGGTTGGGAGTAGCTAAGCTTAATGGGAAATGCCTTACCACTTTTAAATGATAATTCATCATCTTCAGCACCTTCATAATCATACAAGGCTCGTACAGGAACACCAGGTTCCCCGTTGTCTACGAGTGCTTCGTTTGAGCCTTCATCCCAGTCTTCCTGGTCATCATCAAAAGGATTTTGTTCTTGCTTACCATTCCTAAAAGTTAAAATTAGTTTTAAACATGAAGCAAGTAGAAATGCTTTTAATTAACTTCCATGGAAGAATATTTCTCACAATCTTCAAAAAGATATAAGATAATAGAATGATTTGAGTTTCATCGCAAAGCTTGTCAATACACTTAACTTAATAAGTGCAAAATTTTTGTTTTGAATAATTTCAGAGATCACATTTATTTATTTTTAAAAAGTCAGACATATTTTACAATTTTTGAGTATGATATTCAAATTTAATTTGAGCGTGCAATAGTAGTTTCAAGTAGAGCTTTAAAATATAGAAGCTAATTTGTTTTGAAGGAAAAAAGATTCCATATACAAATACTTACATGTATGAATGTGTACACGAACATATGAAAAACTTGAGAAAGTGAGAAAGGAAAACTGGAACCTTAAGTGACCAACATGATGGCATAGTACTTTTGTGTAGAAACTCTTAATTCTACTTGAAATTATTACAACCAGGGCTGTGGAGTTGAGCTGATTTTGGGTAGAAGACTGAGTTGAACTGATTTGGCGTAGAGAAGTCAGAGTTGCTTAAAAATGTACCCCCAAATATTCATTAGATTCCTAATACATAATTGTAAAGAAATTGAAGTCTGTCCTTTTCCAACCGACTCCACAGCTCTGATTACAACTGATGCAAATGTCTTTGCTTACTGTTTCCAATATAACATACAAACTCAGAATGATTTAAAGTTTTGGTTAGTTACTGGATGTGCCAGGAAGAAAATAATTAGTTTTCACAGATTTTCATGAAGGGCACCTTCATTTCCACTAAAAGTGCAAGTAGTATGCAAATGAGAATCTAATGTCAGTGCCATAGGTCAACAAAAGGTTTCAGTACATAAGATTGAGTCCTGGCTCTTGCTCTTCCTCCCTGCCTGCCTCTTGCCAGGTGCTTATCTACTAGACCAAGGGTCGGCAACATGCGACTTTTTGGATGTGAAGCTGCGGCTCTTTAGTTCCATACACAAATATTATTTATTTCATCAAAAAAAAGACATTTATAAATCGTTCTGAATTCGTTTCTACTTGAATAACCATGCAAAGCCATCACCCCCATTGAATTTGTTTGCTCAATTGTTTGTTATTGAAGTACAAGTTAGTGTTCTAAGTAAATGTTTAATTGTTTTAATTTTTTACTTAAATAATAAGTAATGATCTAATAATGCCATATATGTATTATCTAATTTGTTGTGAGAAACATTACTTATATATAAATAAATAGATTAGTTTTTTTACCAAAAAAACTTTATTTTTGCAAGTACTATTTATTGTTGGCAAGGAAAAAATTTGTGGCTCTTTAAAAACTTTGAAATTTTGTGAATTGTAATTTTTGACTGTTCCGACTCAAAAGGTTGCCGACCCTTGTACTAGACAAATGATGCCGAAATAAAGATTAAATATCAACTGCCATTCCCACCATGCATTCCTAAAAGGAACTAAGCAATCAGTTTTAGATTTTCCCATCATTTTCTTAGTAGTTCATATGTTAAACTTTCTTTCAGAGTAGAATTCTATTTTTTATTTTTAGATCACCGAGTTAGAATATATAGTTTCAATCAAAAACTAATATAAATTTCAATCAAATTTTCAAGTATATTTGAAATTATATCAGTTTATAGATAGCTAAATCTAAATTATAAAAACTTTTTGCATACACATTTAGAAAATTTATTCAGCATTTTCTCATATATTGCAATTTTTTAGCATATATGATATCATGCAAAAATTTCATTCAATTTTTAAATTAAGGAAGGAATGTCTAATAATGATAAATTCATTAACTCACATGTCTAGTTTTAGTACTATTCACAACATTTCTGAAAATGCAAATACAATGTACTATGTAAGCAAAAAAAAAAGGTTTGTACATTTAATATCAATTTTAACTGGAATGAGTTTAGCAATGTATTTTCTTGCTGACGTAACAAGCAAAAAGAGATTTTAATCTTTATAAAGCAATGATGTATGCAGAAAGCACTAATTTCATGCATGAAATCTCTAATTCATGCATTCATAGCAAATGCAAAGCAGTTTTGGCAAGCATGTAAATCTTATAAAATATTTTCCATTACGTGTCTTTCTCTTCAAAGGCCTCATTTTCCCCAACTTCAAACGGATTAGTAGAATGTTTTTGGCTAATATAAAAATATTTAGGATTAAAAAACACTTACATACAAAATTGAATGTTAAATAGCTAAAAAATTAAAAATGTAAGCAAATAAAAATCATTAAGTAAATAATTGGAAAATTATATTATTTGTAAAACCTTATTTATCTGTAGCATTAATAGCAAAGTTAAATACTATGTTCGAAAATAATTTATCAACATTCAAAATATGTAGAACAACATAGAACTCTCTCAAATCCACAAGTATCCTACAATATTTCAGATGTTAAACTATGAACTTGGACACATTATCAAATTAAATGGTTTTGCACACAAATTTATTTCAAATAACCTTGGGTTTGTTAATATGTATGATTGGTTGGTTGAGAGGCTATCATTCTGCAAAGTAATTAAGAGTTCAATTTTGAGCATTAAGTTCAAGAAAACTATCATATACAGTGTGTCAAAGTTTTTAAGACTAGGTTTATAAAATATAATAAAAACTAATAATTACAATTTTTAAAGTATTTTTGTTAAAAATAAGCTCTTTCGGCTTCAATACATCTGTTACAGCAGTTTAACAACGATTCAAATGCCTCTTCCAGCTCACATCGTGCCACCAAAGCTCGCGTCGAAGCCGTTTGTATAGTGTCAATGTAACCACAGTAAAAATAGTAAACAAATGAACTGAGGTTTTGACAGTGGATCAGCTGATAGTTAAGGAGTTTCACGAATGCTCAGTAACATAGATGGTGCCACTACAAGCTCAATTCCAGCTGTAGTCTTACACAGTGTACAAACGGCTTCGACGCGAGCTTCGGAGGCAGTCCCTCGATGCGAGCTGGAACAGGAATTCGACTCGTTGTTAAACCGCTGTAACAAATGTGTTGAAGCTGAAGGAGCTTATCTTGAATAAAAATACTTAAAACAATATAATTGCTACTTTTTATTTTATTTTATTTTATAAACCTAGTCTTAAAAACTCTTTGACACACTGTGCAATACTAATGGCGGTTTTGGTAGTATATCTTTCAAGCAGAAACATTTAAAGCTTTATGTTCAATAAAATGAGTTCAATGTATACAAATGTACAATACTCAGGTCTTATTAAATGGTTTTCTTTTGTAATAAAAAGTTCATTTGTAACAAAAGATCAATCTGGGCCTATTTCCTTACCATTACATTCTTGCACTTACAACTATAAGGCATAGAACTTATGGGACCCATGACACGAAGCAAAAGTATGAAATTTAAAAAATAAAATATTAAATCAGTGATCTACTACTTTTTATATTTAATCTAGTAAATATCAAATTAAAATACTGAGGCTATAAATTTAATGTTTTTAAAATTATATCATGGTGCTTAGTGTGTTAAAATATTTCAGAAATGTTATCTAGACTTAAATTTAAATCATGATCTGAAAATTACAATATTACATGTGGGAGAAACTATACATTAAAATTTAAATGTAAAAAGTAGTACAACTCACATTAATGCTTGTTAAAAATATACAATTATTTCACAAGTACATTTTTTTTTCTCCAAACATTTATGTAAAATCTCTATTTTTATCATCTTATTTTATTCTTTTAAACATTTTTTCCACAACTGATTTTTAAAGTTGAAATAAACTTTTTTCATCTGCTGTGTTTTCTAGTAAATAATACTTCCATAAAGGAGACATAATCAAAATAAAATCGTACAATAAAGAAAAAGTATAAAAAATTTTAAAGAATGATTTTGTTTCTGTGCAGAAACAAAGAAAATTAAACTTCAAAATATGTTAATTTATACAATTCATACTTAACCCTTAACTAGTGGCAAAATATTGTGAAAGTTTGTCATGCTAATTATACACGAAGTTTACTTTTTAAAGATGGAACAATTTTGATAAATTCATAGAAAATATTATTCAGGGGTCGATCACAAACGATGTCATGCTTTGAGGTGGAAGAGGGTGGTTCGAGAATAGCGAGTTTGTGACAAGGAGGAGGGGTAGCACGAAATGTGACATCACACATTTTGGTTAAAATCAAAACATTTAAAATTGGAAGATTTTTACATTATTTTTTTTTCCTTCCCCCCCCCCCCTTTTTTTTTGTAATCTCATTGATTTCATTTTGCATAAAGAACATAAATGTTGATTGATGTTTAAATTAACTTCTAGCTAAAAATTTAAATGCAAAAGGAAATCCTCCTGGGCACTTACACGAGAGAAAGTGGCAGGGATAATTTTTACAGAACTCTAGTAATTTATATTTTTCACTATTATATACTAATTATATTTTTTGTTGTAAACCCGACTTCCATTTCATGTAAATTAAGTACTCACATAATCATTATTATCATTATGCTCACAATTGTCAGTAAAAGTACAAAAATAAAATTGTAAATATGATCTATAACATAGTGCTTTTTTTTTTTTCAAAACTGCAAGTACACATACGTTTATGTAATATAGCAAAACAGGGCGTTGATTGGGGGTTTAAGTTATGAAATTCAATTTCAAAATAAAAAGCATATTTCTTCATTCGCTTAGTACACTAATAAAATGTTAATGTGTGTCGTGTAACTAGAACCCTACTATGTCCCTTAAAGTTAAACACAGCAAAACGATTAACTCCAATAAAAATGTAGAACATTTAAAAGGATTTAATGAGAGAACAATCTCATTAATATATTGCTTGAAAAAACAAAAAGAAAGAAATAAACTCTTATAAAAATGTTCTTCAAAATGTAAGAAACAAAAATGTGCATACAATGAATGAGAAATGCAATTAATAAAAGAAGAGAGGGGGAACTTACAAATTCATTCCTGAGTTTCGGTTGGAAGCATTTTTGCTTTTGTCTGTTCGCAACTTTGGTCCCAAAACACCGTCATTATTTATGGTGCCCCTTTTTTCTTTTTTAGATACATTTTGAGACTCAGAAGTGTACTCCTAAGAATGTAGAAAAAGAGCAGAATAAGTACAACATTTTTTTCTTATTTTTGACACCTTTTTTTCTAAAAAAAAACATCATTGATAAAAACACAAAGCTGCTTAACCGCTTTAAAATAATTTGTTTCATCATAACTAAATTACTACTTTTCAACTTTTAACCAATAGATATAGCTCAACTTTGATACAATAATTAATTTAACTAGTCCAATTAACTTTTGATATAAGTATTACAATTAATAATGAATTCAGTAAATACTATGCATTCAATATAGTATTGAAATAGTCTCCTTTAAATATTTAAAGCAAATATTTAAAACATGTTTTTAAATAATGCAAAAATATGAAAATCTACTTTTAAAGCTTTAGATCACAACTGATAAGTAACAACAGCAACAGAGTTTTTGGAATAGCAATAACTATGAAAACATCTCATCTTACTGAACATAAGAATTTGAAAATAATGTTTTGGGACTAAAAATCAAATTTTTATGTGGAAGGGAAAATGTGATCTAAAAATAAACTGCATTTAAATACAAAGCATAAAATGAAAAAATATATAATATATGATAATAATCAAATCAATAAATAATTCATTGGCTGAAATAGTTTAGTAAATCATATGCAAAAGATCTTCAGAAGTGTGACTGCAAGGAAAGATCAGGTGAAAATTAGCACTCATAAAAGTCATGCATTTGAAATCTAAGAGAAAAATGTTTTCACTTGTTAATGGAATTAAATGAAAGCATAAATAAGAGAAATTTATTAACAGTATAATAAAGCAAAAGAAAATGCTTCAGAAATATGATAACATGAAGATTTCTTTATAAATCCATCATTAAAGACGAATATTGTGTTGAATTTTTGCTTTAAAAAATATCAAAAAATTAAAGTTGAAATCTTTCACAATTTTTGGAAAAACCCTCAGATTTAATGTTTGCGTAAGGAACGAACAATGTCTGCAACACAACTCATATGTTTGTATGTCTGTGTATTTGAAAATTTGATTTAAGAAAAATCAGTTGCAAACTCACTCCCCCCTCCCACCCCAGAACAACGTACAATTCAAATTTTCATCCCCTTCCAAAGTTTTTTAAATACCTTTACAAATGTCCCGTTATTTAATTTCATCTGTGGGTTGATACTAAAATTCAGTTGTTTCACTGAAGTCATCTTTATTTTCAACTATAACAGTAGAATAAAAATGCCTATGTTTACTTACATAATAGTATAACATTTTCTGCAGCCTCATTGTAAGGATAAAAACTTGCTGGAAGAAGTTCAAAGGAAGCTAATAGGATAGTAAGTGCATTAAATTATGAGTTAGACTTGATAGAGAAAACACTTAGCCCCATTAAAGGTATCTTACGGATTCACGTAAATTAGCATTTAAACAAACAATCTAATTTTCATGCAAAGCAGTGAGCATCATTAAAAGCAAAATTCCATCAATTTTCTCCCCCCCCCCCCTCCATTGTTTGTTTGTTTTTTTCTGTCTTACTTTGAATCTAGGAGTTTAGAATGAAAAATGCAATAAACTTTTTCAATAATATCAAATGATTCAAAACTACTTTTTATTTAAATGCCATGCACCGTTAAATAATGTTCTTGTGATGTTATAAAAAGCTTTAAAAACTGTGTGTACTTTTTCAGTTCTAGTATCCAGTTGATTTGACTTTTTAACTTTAATTTTTTCTATTCTTATGATTTTTCAACTATAACAAGCATCTAAATTCCCTAACGATTTGGTCCACCATATAAAATTTTGAGAAAAGAACATCTCTGTGAGAACATTCAAGTGCAAAAGCTTGCAACTAATTTAGTGTGCAATTAGAAATGAAATGAGTTAGGAAACCCACATCCATGAGCCAGGAGAAAATAGAGCTGGAAGAGAAATATAAAATAATTATTACAGGTAAATCTTCTCCAATTTTTTGTTGGTTCACCAAAAGAATCCCACTTTCCGGAACGGCTCCTTTTTTCAATTTACCAATATCTCGAAATTCCTCACAGTATTCCTGAGACAAAACAAACACAAAAATCAAATACATTTGTGCAAAACATTTTAACGAATAGCAGGGCCAAAACTAACTGTTCTCACGCAGAAAAAAATGTAATAATTAAAATGGAATTCCAAGAAGTCTAAAAAAAAAAGAATCCCGTTTTTTCTTTTTTCAAGTTGCAAAAACAAATTATACAAATTTAGTAAAATTTTGATGCAGAAATTAATAAGGATTATTATTGTTCTGCATTTAGCAAGTGGCATAGTTAGCTTACAAACACGGGATGGGGCTTCCTGGAATCTTGGGTTCATAGACGTAACCAAAGGGGTTTGGGGGGTTCCACCATCCCCCCCCATTGGGTATTTACTTATTTAGGCACACAAAAAAATTTCTTGCTACGGCCTTGCAAAGCACATATTTTTTTTCCCCCCAAGAAAATTAACACATATGCATATGATTTTATTTCCTCTTTCTCTGAAGGGTTGTGATCATGACCAAAGTATGCAGCTCATAATAAAGAGGACTTTTCATCTGGTTATAATCAACCCCCTTATCACCTGGGGGGGGGGGGGCCTATCATAACTACTCATATTGAATAATTTGTAGAAGTTAAACTATAAATTTCAAAATACAAGAAAGTTACTGTTTTGAAAGTTAGCATCAATAGCATCAATCATATGATGGCTTAATATATACATATATACAGATATATATATTGATATGCAAAAGGAACTTGATATTCTATTTATCTGATAAATAGTGGGAGGAAAAAAAGTTAAAAAGAAATTTTACATTGCAAAAGATTAGAAGTATAATAAGAAAAACATTATTTTTTTTTATTAAATTTTAAAAAAAGTTTAAAAAAACTTTAACAAATTTTTTTTAAAGTACTGATAATTTATGAATTGTATTCCCCAATGTTGTCAAGTAAATTTATATATTAGAAAAGAAAGAAATCATACTTCAAATTGAGGCCAATTCATTGCCATTCCAACCCCATGGTTGTTTGACCACCATTTTAAATCTTTTTTAGCATCAGCATTTTGTATACTATGCCTATATTCCTCATAAATTTGTGGAAGCCTGAAAAAAAAAAGGAAAAAAATCCATTAGTTTAATACTAAATAACAAATTAGTTAAAAGTAATAAAAAAAATGAAAAAATATCTTTTAAAAATATATACTATAACATCTTGGCAGACACGTACCAAGGGTAATTAAAGCTCACAGCAAATTAATATTTTTAAAAAAATGAAATTTATGTTAGCTCCTACAACAGAATATATTGCAGTGTCTAAAACAGACCCTTAGTCAATAGAAAAAAAACTTTATAAAAATGTTGACAATATTTGGTGAACCACATTACATACAAAAAGAAGAATCACCATTATGATTTTTCTTTTATAAACTAAGGAATTAGAGCCTGACAATTACTTTTCAGCGATTTCTGGACTTGCTCTGAAACAAAGTTTTTTGTTCTGCAGCCCAACACCTTTTAGTATTTTGCTTTGGGCCCTTAACAATTATTCAATTTCCAGGCTACATTTATAGACGACACAATGGCATGATTAGGATTGATAATCTTCCATTAAAAAGTCAAAAAATAGAAATAATATATTGGGTTGAATCGTAAGTAATAGTCGCTTATGTTGTGTTTAAAATTATGCAGTAAAAAGAAAATGTATTAGCATTGCTGTGTGGCATGTTTTGTGTTATCCAAAAGAGATTCTTTCCCTCTACAAGGTGGTGTACTTTTTTTTTTTTTTTTGTCTGAACTAATATTTGTTATTTTTCAGATCATCAAAAAATAGAGTGTCAAGTCGACAAAAATAGGCATTTTCGACACTTTCTTCTTTATGCGTTTCATCGAAGCGCCAATGCCGCAGAAGGTGCTCCAGAGGTTTGAGAAGGGTATGGGAGAAGGTGCAATGTTTGAACAAACTTCCAAGAAATTGGTTTGTCAAATTCAAAAATGCCAAATTTAAACTCCATTTTAATGAGCTGAAAAATAACAAAAATCAACTCCGCCAAAAAAATAATCAAATACGTCATCTTGTAGAGAAAAATATTAATTTTCGATTAACACAAAACATTATGTCAATGCATGTTACTTTTACTGCATAATTTTAAACACAACACAAACAGCCATTACTTATGTTTCACCCCAATACATTTGCTGTTAAAGTGTGTGTTCTTAAATATGTTTTCAGATTTTTCCTTCATGGGGCGACTCATGAATCTGTCCTACATTCCATACCGTAGTCATACCATAGTATCCTCCCAAAGTCAGCTTATTCTTTTAAAATTGAAAACTAGCCTTTATTTTATCCATGAGGATACAAAATTTGGAATTAATAATTATATTAGACTGACTGCAACTTATAACACATAATCTGCAAGATTATACACTATATTACTGAAGATGGCAGACAAGGTTATAAAATACAGCTTATATTATAGTTGATGATCTATAATTATTGGAAAATTAAGCTGTAATGCTATTTTATTAGTAAAACATTAAACATAACAAATATAAGAATTTCCTCACCAACAAATATGAATATTTTGTTATAGCTATTTCAAACAATGCATTATACAGTAAAATCTGGTAAGCAAATGTATAGTCCTGTTTAAAATCACAATAGGATAATATATATTTCGTTACAACGAAGTATTTTCCTGGTCGCTTGGAGTTTGCTGTAACGGGATTTCACTATATTTTATAAGGGGAAAACTTTAAGGTATGAGGTTTGGGGTTTCTTGGCATCACTTAAGAGGTTACGGCATAACTGAAATACCCTTTCCTAATGGAGGCAATTCAAGCAATGTCATGGGTCACGTGGCACCGATGAAGCAATGTAAACAAAGGAAGCCGTAGCATGGCTTTACATCGAGTTCGAGAAATCTAATAAAAACTAAGCATAAATAAAGTTCTTCCCCATTACATAAAATTAACACTAAATACAACATTATAACTATTGTAATAATTAATAAATAACTTTTATAATGATTAAATTAACTGTAAATACTGGGTTATAATCAGAAAAAGCTGTGAAAATAGTCTAATTAATTTTAAGATAACTAATTTTGCATAGTGAATTCCACGTAGAACTCAATTGAAACCATAGTAAACAAAGAACGGATATATGTGACGAAGGGGGTCGTTCATGAGTCCCTCTAGTGGTGAATTGCCTCCATTCATATGACATATAATAAAATTAATGTAATATACAAATTGGTTCTTACTCAGCATCTGTGGATATATTAAGGCAACCATGAATGGCAAAAAGCATTTCCTTAAAAAAATCTAGTCGCTTCTCTTCAAATTCTTGGCACTTGTCAAACACAACAGTCATGTCTTCCATGTATTTTGCATTATAGTCATTGATTTCTTGTAGAGCTTGTTCATACCGTTCTTTCGCTCTCTGGGCTTCAAATTTACATTTGGTGACTCTGTCTTGCAACTTCGTAACCTAAAACAATGATATCAAAAATACTTTAAAATATTTTCTTACAATGAACTATGAATGCTTCTATTTCTTACTATGAATGTTTATGGGAAAACCGAGGAAATTAACGATAGAAGCTCACATTTTTAAATTCTGAAAAAGGAAACTTACCTGATCAGGTGATAATGATGTGTCAGCAGATGCATTCCTTTCTTGATTCACCGCAGATCTTTCATTTTTACATGCTTGATGATATTCAGCTTTAGATTTATTACAGCGAGCTAGTAGTTTGGCCCAAGACTTTTGTGCCTGGAAAGAGTACAAAAAAAAAACATCTCTTAGAATTTTAAACAAAAGCCCTCTATACGTATATATATACAAGCGCACATTTTACAGCTTGAGAGCGAAATAAGGCTTCTTGCCTCCCGCTGAAAGTCAATTCAAAAATAGTGCCATATTTTAGAAATTAATGATTTTGAATAAGTGCTTTGTTTTAATATTAGAGAGCTAACGAGAGAAGTCAATAAATAAATAAATCTTCAATTTAGAGATTCCTCAAAATGAGCAATGACAACTTCCTTAGGTTCACTTTATCTTCAATAATTTACTTGCAAATTTTTGACAGATTTTCATGTTTTTCGACTTTATACATTCTTTAGGAACTTAACCTAAAAGTTTGTCTTCCTGCTTTATTTTTAATAAACCAAGTTATATTTAGACACTATTTATAGGAAACGTTATGACCAGAAGTATGACAAGTAGCAGAGCTGGCCTTAAGACTGGCAGGGCCCAATTGAGAATTTTGGTGTGTTGCAATTTTGGTACCCCTCCCTCTCCTGATCTTAGCTTCCCGATTGTACTGACGTTTAAGGGTTAAGGTATACAGAAATAATTCTCCATTCAGAGGTACTCTAAACCCCAAATTGAAAAGAAAAAGTTGTTTCAAGGTTATTTACAGGGTGGCTACAGAATCTCCAAAGCAAAATTCCCCGACTTTTCCCCGATTCCCAGAGATTTTTCAGAAAACTTTCCCTGATTGAATAATTTGCATATTACATACATGTGCATATATACACACACACACAAGAGATAAAAAAAGCAGACCTATTCAAAACACAAATGAATGGTGAATGCTACATTCAAATATTAGATACAACAAAATTTACAGCAGGTAACTTTTTCCAAAATTTAATTTTGTTCTTTTGATAAAGAAGAAAAAGGCATTATTACAGTGAAAAAAATTTGCAGCAAAAAATAAAGTATGAAATTAGTTCTACAGTAGTTCCAGGGTAAAACAAAATGCATTTTTTTAACCCCGTGTTACTTATTAGCAATTTAATGTTCAACAAGAAAAACATTTCTCTTAAGTTTGCCTCTCTTTAATTTAATTTTAAGCGATTCAACATAAATAATTAATTAAATATTTGATGGGTAAAACAGTAATTGCTTGAAAGAAGAATAAGAGCATGCATAACTTTCAAACTTTTTTGAAATACCTAAATTTTATTAAGAAAATTATGCATTTTTTAAGGACTAAAAAAGCATTTAATTCTATTAGGAAATACCAAACTTCAGAAAAGACTTTTATTAAAGATTAAACATTTTTGGATTAATGTTAGTATGTCAAAAAATTGCACTGTGCACATGAAATAAGTAAATCTCTTAATCTACAAAATGATAATTTATTCAAAGATTTAACTGTCCTAAATAAGAAATGAAAAAAAACGATTTTTTAAATATCTTTTTTATTTTATTATTTATTTATTTATTTGTGATTAATTGCTGATATTTAATATGTTCTTCTGCGCAGCATCACTAAAAATGATGAATGAATGTGTGTAATGGAAAAAGTTTTATTGCCATTTGATGAAGCCAAAATTTGTGCATCGTTGATGATTTTTGTTTTCTGACTTTTTCAAATTTAAACATATTATTTAAGTTTCCTTTTTTATTTCAAGTATTTTAAACGATCTGAAAAATTACGCATGCATTAAAAAATTGAAACGAAAAATAAAACTAGAGATGTTATCTCTGACGATTGAAAGGTTGTCCTTACAATCACGATTCACGAAATTTCGATTACAAATTTCTAACTAAAGTTTTAATGAAAATAAAAAGAAATTTTATTTGTTTACCTTTTAACAAAGCATCGAAGAAAGAAAACATCGAAAATTTGAAAAGGCCAGCTCCCGTCACTGATGCAAAAAGATCGCATTTTCTGATATGTAGGCAAAAAATTTATGGAAAACGGCAAATAAAAGAACTTTTTCAGTAAAATAATTGTTGAATTGAATTTTAATAAGGGAACGTTATTTAATAAGGCTCGACCGATGCATCGGCCTAGCCGATGCATCGGCGCCGATTATTCAACAAAGTTGCCATCGGCATCGGCGGCAGATGTTAACTTTAGAAAAACATCGGCCTTAAAAAACATCTAAAAGCCGATGCAAGGCCGATGTTTTTCGCAGGGACAACTTTCCAGAAAACATTCTGTCTTTCACTTTCTTTTTTTCTCCATAGCTCAATTTCTATTTCCATACAATAACAGGCAGCACATAAGTTGAAAAAAAACCACAAAAATAATGTCATTCTACAAAGTATTTGGTAAAAAATTCGGAAAACTAGTTTAAGCGATCGCTGCCCGAAAACCTTCATTATTAAAGTAGTTCTCTGAGCAGAATGCTCGCGAAATAGAATATGTTAAAGTAAAAGTTATAGAGGCGTCTTATGAGTGTTATTTGTTTTTCGCACCAGGTTAGTTGCCTCCTTTTTGTCCGTTTTTCTTGTAATAATGACTTAGTGCATTAGATGTCATTGTGCAATAATATTATACCATCTGCTTTTAGTTTGTCATGTTTCTTATTATTCCGAAATTGTAAACAATAAAAAGTCAACTCAATCAAAGTACGATAATAATTTTAATTTTTAGCAGCGTAAGCTTTTTTCTCTTTGCGTTTTTTTTTTTTTTTTTTGCTCTTTCTATCCCACGTCTTACAGTTTTTCGCCAATTGTACAGCAATCTTGCTGCATCTGCTTTTAGTGCTATTTCATTTCTAGTTTACAACATAGAAAAGATTGGTCAAAAATAAGAAAAAAATTTCCAGTATAAATATTTATTGATCGAAATTTTATGTGTCCAAGTTCGACTTGCAATTTTTAAAAATTGAATTCTCAAAATGCGAGTTCGCGCCACAGGATTTAATAACATCTTAATAAAAATGCTAAAATTTCTTTATTTTCAAAGATTGATCAATGCATATTTTTTTTTCAAAATACATCTTAACATTTTATATACGATAATTATTTTAATTTTTCCTCGTTTATCTTCGTTTTTTGGGGTTTTTTGATGTCACGTGTTAGACAGTTGACAGTTTTTCTGCTATTGTACAGCAATCTCGTTGCATCTGCTTTCAGTTTAGATTATTTCTTGTACAACACAGAACATATTGTTAAAAAATATGAATCAATTTTTCAGTATAAATGTTTATTGGTCGAAATTTTATGTGTCCAAGTTAGACTTGCAATTTTCAAAAATTTAATTCTTTAAAAACGAGTTTGGGATACAGGGTGGAACAATACCTTAATAAAAATGCTTCAGTTTCATTTATTTCAAAAATTGTCAACGTATATAAAAATATATATATTTTTTCAAAATGCATCTTAATTTTTATAAACGATCACGTGTTTTCAGAAGGTTATTTGTCAACAGAAAACTGCTGGTGCTCAAAATATTGGTTTATTTTGGTGACCTTACATTGTGCTCATGAAAATATAAAGAACATGTCAAGTATTTCAGTGTAATTTTCAACTCAGGGAAAAAAAAAAATCTAATAAGATTAGTTCTTAAGACCCAGCATTCATTTGTAATGAAAAAAAAATCTCACGTCTATGTTTTTAAAGCAATATTCAGTACTTCTTGGTTATGATCAGGGGATATACTATACAAGAGATAATACTGCGAGCGAAATGTTTTAATATTTTATTTTTATTTCAAAAAAAAGAGCTTAAAATAACTTTTTTAATGAAAAATATGCATGTAATCGTTCCCGCTTTTCTTTTAAAAATGGGGGGGGGGGGGGGATCATGGAAAAAAAGCTGAGAGGAAGGGGTTGACAGTTTCGTTAAAAATACAAACCCACATTATTTGTTAGCCTGTGTCATAACATCTGCATTCCTCTCCATGAAAAAAATAAGAAAATAAAGGCAGCGGCACTTGGCATTTGCAGTGCATGTGTTATAAAGAGAAAATGTTGAAGGAAAGGGAATTAGATCCGAGCAATCCAATAGCTGTTGAGTATTTTTTTTTTTTTGGCAAAGATAAGAGAAAATAATTAAAAATCCTCTGATATAGCATTTTTTAATTTTTTTAACCTCCAAATAGTTTAATTACTTTACTAGAATCGCGAGTGATTCTTTCAGTTTAATTATTATGTAAACTTCCCCCAAACAGTTTTACGGTGCTTGAATAATGCATTTATGCTTTTATAAACATAAAAATAAATAGTAAATGATTCAAAATGACATTTTTGACAAGCATTCTACATGTTTTAATGGTTTAAAGCGACATTTTTTTTCCATCGGCCGATGGAAGAGGAGAATAATCGGCAATCGGCCATCGGCTGATCTTAGAACAATCGGCCAACAATCGGCATCGGCCCATCGGCCAAAAAATGCCATCGGTCGAGCCCTATTATTTAATAATATTGATTGCAGATAAGATCGTTGGAACTTCGGGATAAATCAAAAACAAAGAAAAAATTCCCTGATTTTTGGAAATTTCCCTGACTTTTCCAGAACATTAGGATTCCCTGACAATTCCCTGATTTCCCGGTTCTGTCGCCACCCTGTAAATACCTTCACCAGTGCAAAATGCTCAACACACTGCATCAAAGTTAATCAATTTGCCTCACATCTTCGTTATTCTGTATTTAACAGTTTAGCATTGATGAATGTAGGTCCTCTGTAGCGTCAATGAAGCTACTTGACATGCTCTTTTATCACTGCTTAACAATTTGGGCTTCATTGATGCTGATTAGTCATTTCATTCATACATGTATGTGATTTTAGCTTTACATTTAGAAACTATTAGCGGTCATTGATCATTAAACCAGAAACATAAATATTACTTTTTTGAAACTGTCATCCATTTCCTTTTTCTCTTTAATATGCATCATGGATTTATGAAAATTGTCTTTCTGCCACTGTTTTATTTGACTAACGGTATCATTTAATAGTTGATCTTTAACACGTAGGTGCATATCACATCGTCGATCTGCTTCTATTAGGACAGCTTTCCATGCAGCTTCGGTGGTTCCATATTCGGGACCTAGAATGAATGATACATTATCTCATTATGTAAGTAAGAAAACAATATTTCATAATAAAAATTTATTCTTTCAAAAGAATGAATCAAATCCGTTAAAGTTAGTATTTCTTACAAAATATTATTATTTTTTTTAATACTAAAATACTTTTTTTTCAAGTAATTTTAACTGGAAAACTTCTGCTTTAAAAAAATATTAGTTATAAGAACTAAAAAAAGCATATATATATATATAAAAGATTTGTCAATGAATTTGCTATTTATGTAATGTAATAAAGTGGCAACATTAACCCGTTAACGATTGGGGTTAATTTTCAAGAAAACGGTTGTAAAAGTGCCTATTTTTTTTAATCCCTGAAAATTATATAAAAATATGTGCATGAACAATATATATATTCGTTTTTAATTTTGGATTTGTTTTTATTTTGACATTTAAACACTCCCGCCCGGAAATATCACGGGAGCGAGAAAAAGAGAGCAAAACCTCACCCCGTCACTTTCACGGGAGCATGCAAGAGGGAAGGGGTTACTATAAAAATAAGTTTGTTAATTCTTTAATTTTAAAGTAAAACTCTTCAAGAAAATTGAAATGCTACTTTTAAATTATTTGGAACAATGTCTCAAGCTTTATAATAATTTAACGTCAATAAATGTTTTCGAAAGTCTGTCAAAAAAAAATATATATATATATATTTGTAGAACTTATAACACTTGAAAAATGAATATGTAAGATAAAATATGCATTACAGTGCTAAGTGAACAATGTTTTGGACAATTCAATGAAAATAATCAATTGATAAGCACAAAAGGTCAAAAAATGTAATAGGTTTTTTTTAAAACGATAGTAAAATACTGTTTTTTAGCGAAGTACTACTCCCTTTTAGAACCATTACGCAGCGTAAGTCCACAGTAAATATAACCATCCATTAAGTAACATTTGAATAATGGAGGAAGATGTCCTTTAATTACAGGGTAAAAAAACGACTGTATAAATTAAAAGGGCATTGTAAAAGGAACTGTTTTATTGAAAATTGCACTTCAAATGAAAAACTTAAAACTGCAATTTACAAAATCTAGATTTTAAAAAATTACATCTTAAATGTAAACACATCACGTTTCCAAAAATTTAAATGTTTTAATCATCAACGCAATGCAAATCACAGTTCAATCATCTGCAAATATTAGAGTAACCAGTTTGAAATGTTTTAATTTTAAGAATATCAAATGCTCATTTCTCTATTTCAAAATCAGGGACATGAGTATTTTACTTATCATTATACCTAGTAAAATACACATTCAATTAACAGTTCAAACTTGGTGGATTTTAACAGATATGAATTGAGAAATTTGGCCATAATTTGATGATTTTTTGTAATGATCAAGTAATAAAAATTCCTTTTTAGTCTAAAAATATATATTTTTTAACTTTAGGCATTTTCATGAGTTTAATTAAAAGCAGTATTATTTTAATAAAATATACCACAGATATTTATGTGCTAGTTATCATTAGCAAAAAAATTACTTTTTGAAAGACTCAGACAATAGTTCCAGCATGAGATTATCTTTGCTGCTAAACTGTGACCACTTCTGAACCCAATGCATCGGTTATATATCAACCAACAATTAAAATCTAAATCCATTGTAAGATAGATTTGGATTTTAATCCCCATCTGATTATGCAAACGAAATTCAATACCTTTTTCTATCGTTTCATTCCATTTTTTGGACCAATTTCGTAAACTCTTGGCATAAGTTTTTTCTATTTCGCTTCTCTCTTGAATAAGCAGTATGAGATCATTACACAACCTAAAACTGTCTTCTATACGTTTTGTCGTACGTTTGTAGTTACCAGGCTCCCAAAAGCTGTCGCTTGCCACAATAAGCATAGCATCATCACTGTGGTGGGACATGGTCAGGAAAGCTCAACTGAAAAAATATATTAGATAAGTACATGAGGGAAAATATTAATAAAACAACAAACCTTCCTTGACATAACAAGACATGAAATTACAAAGCTAACAATGCTAGACTGAACATGTTTAGCAATTTAAGAAGAGTTTGTACTGTACAGACTACCCCCCGCCCCTTCCTCCTCAAAGAAAGAATGTTTATTCGTTAATAATATTGGCATACACACAAAATGAGGTAAAGTTTATATTTGGGCGGGACGAAGTTTTTGATCATGGGTGATTCTACGCGAAAAAAAAATTTCGGAACTTGACACACAAAATTTTCAAAAAGGTGTGAGCCATCAATTTAAAATAAAAAACTATATAAGGTCAGTTGGGGTAATTGTAAACGCTTTTCCAATGTTTTAACTTTTGATCCTTCCCTACCTCTTGAATGAATTCAGAGGTAAAATTAAGAGCATTGTAGCCACTGCTGTACTTCTTGTGAGTAAATGTCTACAAAAATTTTGACTTTATGACTATTTGTTAGCGAATGAGCTCGTGTTTACAATTATCCCAGTGTGTTTACAATTACCTCAGAGATCTGGGGTAATTCTAAACAGTGATATATTTTCGAATAAGGTTGATGCAAATGGAAAATTGTTTCATACATAGTCTGCTTGAAGGCTTAAGAAGTTCCGGAGCAATGGTTCTCAATCTGCAGCCAACAGGCCGCATGTTGGTTGGTCAGCAGTTTTGTTATGAGTCAGCTGAGATCATTTAACAAGAAATATCTTGCAAAAAATGAAGTAATGTGACAAATTTATGTAAAATTTGTCCCTCAGTGGATCAGTCGGTTAAGCTTGGATCCCACAGAACACCGAAAGTGAAGCACAACTGGCCGAGGTCAACGCTTGGAAGGGTGACCACCTTCAGCGACTGATTACTCTGAGACCGAGTGCGCTAAAGGGAGCTGTGCACGTAAAATACATCGTCGCTTCAAATGTCCACCAAGTTAGAAATAATTTCCGCTGAGGGACCAACCTAGGTGACAATCTCTCATCTGGAAGTTGGTTCAAAATCATTGAGCCCCTCTGAGCCAAGTGAACTTTATTCTAGCAGAGCTCATTAATAATCAGTAGGAGTTTCCTTAATTCATGGTCACCCTGCAAGGGGGGGGGGGGGGTTGATTTCCAAGTGGCATTAGCAACAACAACAACAATTATGTACACTAGAAACAAAAGTGTAATTTACATCAAAATATAATATTAATTGTCCCCCCAAAATATTGGAAATAGCATAAAATTTAAGTGTTTACAATTACCACAGAATGCGAAATATATGGGGTAATTGTAAACACCTAACTTGCACATGAAAAATAACAAGGAAGTTTAAATTCATAACTAAATGTTTTTAGCAGTATTTCATATGACAAATAAAAATGGTTGAAACCGCTTACATTGCTTTTGTAGATGAGCTGGAGAGGAAAATATAAGAGCACTAAATTTTGTTAAACAACTTTTTTCACTGTGCCATTTTCAAACAATAGTGACGCCTCCACAGTTGTTTCAAAACTTACGAAACTGTTTCAATGTCTTCCATATGCTGCCAGTTTATTACTCACAAGCAGTTAAGTTTTCAGAACCACCACAATTGTAGTTATGAAGCTTGTTTACAATTACCCCATGTTTACAATTACCCCAACTGACCCTACTTAGGTTAACAATCCCCCCTTCAACACTACAATACATATGCAAATATATATTTAAGGTCAAAAATATTAATACTAGAACTATTTTTTGGAAAAAGTTATTGTATTGAAAGTTTTTTAAATATTACAAAATATTTTGCTTGTCTGAAGGTAGAAAGAAAAGCACAGATATTAATTGTGAAAGAATTCTTAAGATTAATAAATTTAAAAACAAAAAAATTCGGAACACCGTTTTTTTTTTTTTTTTTTTTAAACTTTCGGAATAGGTGCTCGAAAATTTTCGGAAATGTCGGAGAATTTAGGATCAGAATCGCCTATGTATTTGACAACACACATAAAGACGTCATGTTCATCATGTAGTTAATGTGGAAAAATAAGCACACTTTCACCGTAAATACTTTCTATTCCTTCTTACTTCTTCCAAAGGGATGAAAATTAGCAACTCTGGATATGCTATGAGAAAATTCGAATGTCTTATATCGCTATATCATTGGATAACGACTACAAAAAGCCAGTTCAATCACATCTTCAGATCTTGAATTGCAGTTATTTCAAATATCTACAGGGACCTGTGATAATTTCCTCAAAGACATAAGAACTTTCTACTAATTTGAAAGAAAATTTCAGCTAGCCAGTCACAAAACATGAGCAAGATATTCATTAATAAACTTCCATATTTTCGGAGCACAAACGGATGTAGATCATTAAGTTTGTAATTCATATTTTTGGGGCGCTCCTGTGTATTTTTTAAGCTCCTTCTCTATGAAAGTTTAGAATAATCCCTTTGCTTTCAAAAATATCTCCTAACTAAAAATGTATAATAATTTCCTGCCAAGCACCAATGTGGTGTTCGCAGCCAAGTACAAAATGATATATTGACGTTTAAGTCAATATATAATTAATAAGAGTCAATATATAATTAATAAGAGTCAATATATAAGTGATGTTTTGAAGTTTTGTGCCTCCATGTACATGATTCAAATACTATACCCGTTCAGAATTTTTTTAAACTTTTCCCCTTCACATATTTTTCCAAAAAAGAGTAGATATGACTTTTGTGTTCAGCACAGCAGAATATTAATGGTGTAAAAAAGCTGAAGTACAAAGCATGTAAAAGTGAAGTAAACTAAGAACTTTGGGAGCACTTAGTTTCACACATGTTAACCTAAGTGAAAAATAGTCATGTTGTGAGTGTATTGAAACCTTACAAATTTAAATATTCACCCCATAAAATCAATAAAACATTTCTAAAAGGTAAAAACAAATGAACTTCCTTGACAGTTGTTTTGCATGGAAGCTAAACAAGAATTTATCACATGAATAAATAATGTTTTAAAAAATTACGTTATTAAAGCGCAAAAATTTAAATTTAGTGCAAGCAAGGTTTTATCCAGCTACAAGGAACTAGCTCTAGCTTTTATAGAACATTTTTGAACTTCTGACCCAAAGAAGCAGAGGTCACCTAAAATGCCTCCTTTGGGGACAACTCCCGATGTGTATGCAATAATTTAGCAATTCTTGTGACAACCTACACTGATTTTTTTTCACTTATTTTTTTTTTCCGCAAAATTAAATGTTTTTATTTCTCAAGAATTCAAAGAATGGAAGTCGAAAAAGTCTTGCTTCATTTTTTAGATATTATTAGAACATTTGATACTAGCATGCACATCGTGGCATAATTCCAATGATAAAAAATAAGTCACTGCAAGAAACTTTTAACCGACCCCCCCCCCCCCCCCCCCCCCGTTTACTGATAATATATTTTAAGGTTCTGTTGCCAACTCGAAAAGTAGAATTCTGTAGAAGTTGTTTCTCTGCCAGCACAGTGTCAGTGCAGGAAAACAACCTGCCTTCCGCACTACAATATGTAGTTTTCATGGAGTGTGAAGTTTTTTACACTTTTCTTTTTACTATGCCGTGGTTATGGACTGTCCAGTCCATAAACTAGCAGAACTCATGAACAATACGTATATTTATGAGAGATTAAATTCTTTCACACCGATCAGTCACGCAATGTATCTACCAATCTAGAAGACTTCATGATGTCTTCTTGCAGCAGTGATTTTTGATAACTATGTTTCTATTCTAGAATAACTTGTTGGAAAATGTTATTGTTGAGTTGATTTCCTCTTCAATATGCTTTTGTATTTATTTCGCTACTGCTTCCGTGTACGTTGAAGCATTTTCGCCTTTTTGATACATGGGTAGAAATGCAAAAACGTGTATGTAATCCACAAGACAATATTTCATATTTAAAACCCGACTTTTTCTTTTTGTAATAACAAACAAAATTTTAAAAAATAATTCTAGTCTATCGACCGTGTATAACATAATTGACATCGAAGCCGGGAATCTTTCTTTCACTGCTCTGCCAACTATTTCATTTTTAGAAAAAGTATTTTGGGATAAACATCAATAAAAAGTACCTAACATTTTTTGATGCGATTTTTATTTATTTACTTATTTTTATTTTATATTCATTTGCTTATTTACTATAAACCTACGTTTAGGAAATCAAACACAGCAAGTGAAAAACGAAAAGTTTAAAAAATAAAAAAATATCTTTATATGTGATCACGGTGCTCAGTTTTGACTAGAAGATACCTTACGATCGCTAAATAAAATTGTATCCATTCCAGGAGTATTAACAAGTTATCTATATAAATTTTTCTGTACTCAATTACGACAATGAACAAGAAGTTCCGTCTAGAACTATACAAGCCTACTTTCCCGTATACACCGAATTCAAATTTATAATCTAGCTATCTCTCTCTCTGTCTTTCTCGTTTAGCTTTAGTTCTTAATTGCTTCAAATATACCTTTTTCAACGGTTAATACATATTCATTCAATCATTCATTTATTAAGTCATTCATGTATTTATGCACTCATTTATTCATTCATTCTTTTGCTTATTCATTTAATCATTCATTAATTAAAAAATATTCTTGAAAATCCCGATCAAAAAATTTCATAGGAAAATAGGCTCGTTAGTTCTGGATGAACTTTCTATTTGTACATGTTCTACGTCATAAGAGCTTTCCGATAAAGTTTGTTACAAGCAAATCGGTACGTTAGATCAGGAATTATATAGGACTGAAATTTCCCTATTGATAATGTAATTGATATGTTAATTTCTTTTGAACTGTTCAAAAATGAACAAAAATTGTTCAATTCAATATTTCACACTAAGAACTTCTTCCAGTGAGCTTGTTCATGGGAACTTGGATCTTGTACCCAGAGTTTACATAATTTACTTCATTTTCCCCATAGGCGCTAATGTTAAAATTTTTTGAACTGTTCAAAATTGAACAAAAAATTGTTCAAATCAAAAAGTAAAATATGGAAATGAGATGTCCTCGCCGAGATCTTTTGATTGCAAAAAGAATTTTTCCAATCGGACAATTCGTTAAAATAGTTATTAGGGGGGGGGGGACAGACCGACACACTTTTTTCCCCATCTCAAAACCCTACTTTCCATTTTTTTTTATTTTTCAAGCTTTATTTAATTACTTAACTTATTTTTGACTTTTCTTGATTTCTGACGATATTTTCACGATACATTAAGCCTTCTTTCATGCTTTATTACTATTTTTTTTTTTTTTTAGTTTTACGGGAAAATAGGCTAAAAAGGTAGAAAATATCCCCTTATAACCTTAGATCAGTGGTTCCCAATCATTTTCTTTTTGCGAACTCCTATAATTCGAAAGAAAATGGCGAACCTTTTCTGTAGTCATTAGTAACAGGTAAAAAAATTATAAATATTTAAAACATTTATTTCTTTTTAGCCTACTTTCCCGTAAAAGTAAAAAAATAACAATAAAGCATGAAAGAAGGCTTAATGTACAGTGAAAATATCGTTAGAAATCAAGAAAAGTCAAAAATAAGTTAAGTAATTAAATAAAGATTGAAAAATAAAAAATTTGAAAGTAGGGTTTTGAAATGGGAAAAAAGTGGGTCTGTCGGTCTGTCTGTCTGTCTGTCCGCCCCCCCCCCCTAATAACTTTTGAACGAATTGTCCGATTCGAAAAATTCTTTTTTCATTCGAAAGATCTCGGCGAGGACATCTCATTTCCATATTTTACTCTTTGATTTGAAGAATTTTTTGTTCAATTTTGAACAGTTCAAAAAGTTTAACATTAGCGCCTATGGGCGAAAATGAAGCAAATTATGTAAACTCTGGGTACAAGATACAAGTTCCCATGAACAAACTCACTGGAAGAAGTTCTTAGCGTGAAATATTGATATGAACAATTTTTTGTTCATTTTTGAACAGTTCAAAAAAAATTAACATACCGCCTACGGGGAAATTTCAATCCTATATAAATCCTGATCTAACGGACCGATTTGCTTGGAACAAACTTTATCGGAAAGCTCTTATGACGTAGAACATGTACAAATAAAAGTTCATCCAGAACTAACGAGCCTATTTTCCTATGAAATTTTTTGATCGGGATTTTCAAGAATATTTTTGAATTAATGAATGATTAAATGAATAAGCGAAAGAATGAATGAATAAATGAGTGAATAAATACATGAATGACTGAATAAATGAATGATTGAATGAATATGTATTAACCATTGAGAAAGGTATATTTGAAGCAATTAAGAACTAAAGCTATACGAGAAAGACAGAGAGAGATATAGCTAGATTATAAATTTGAAGCTGGTGTATACAGGAAAGTAGGCAGGTATAGTTCTAGACGGAACTTCTTGTTTATTTTTGAAGCATTTAACAGTGCAGCAAACATATACAGGGGTTAATCCAGTACTTTTTAACAGGGTCCGTTTTTTTGTGAATTTTAAACGGATTTTTTTGAAAAATCAAATAATTTTGTGAAAATTGAAAATTTAAACATATAGTAATGAACAATTTTATTACTATTTGCCTCTTTTTTACTAAATAATGGTGTAAAAAGTACGATTTGGTAGCTAGGAATTTTCTGAAGGGCCCGTTTTGATTGATTTGAATTTTGTGAAGGGTCCGTTTCGATCAATTGGAATTTTGTGAAGAGGTCTGAAAACGGGCCCAAATTTCCTCTGGCGTAACCTTTGATATGGGTTCTAAAAAATCCATTTTAAAAATTGTTTTTTCGATAGTGAGAAGAATTTGTGAAAAGGCTTGAGAAATATACGTACAAAACTTTAAATCAATTATTTGATCATCTGCCTACACACTTGGGTTGAAATGTGCACAATTACTAAATTATAACATTATCTACATTCGTACCATATTTTAAAAATTTGGACAGCAAACCAATTAAGTAGAGGAATTTTTCTTAATGCATATCATTTTCGTGCATTTGTAACTAAATTCTAATCTTTATAAACACTCGCCTAATTTCCTACGTTTGACAACAAACTGAAACCGAAATACATTAATCGATCTAGTATTTTGAAAGTTGTGCGTATTTTTCTCATATTGCTCATCATTTTTTCCCCTATATCGAACAGAAAAATAATCAAACATATGAAATTCACTAAAGAGAAAATTTACAATATTTCTATTACAATTTTTAACTTCAAAACAAAAGTGAAACCGGCACATACTGATCAATAAATTTAAAAATTTGTACGTCTGTTTCCCATGGCAGTCCACAATTTTTCCGTGTTATCAGGAAAACAAGTTATTAAAATTCAATTTTTTCTCTTCCTAATATACATGTTAATTTATTATTTCACTCTTTTTATCAAAAGAAAATTAGAGGGTTCGCGAACCACCGGTTGAGAAACGCAGCAGCTCTAGATGAAAGAATATGCACCCCTTTCCTATCTGTTATGTCAGCTTTCATCAGAAATATCAACAAGTTACACACAAATTTTTATGTACTTGAGTTCGATTATAAACCTAAAAAATGCTTAATAACACTAAATGAAAAAAAAAGCCTCAAAATGTGTCTACTATTCTGTAAATTTCTCAGTTATAAATTGTGACTGCAAGATTAAAAAGTTTCTTATAATTTTGAAATGAGAAAAATAAATTTTAAGTATTGTAAACTTTACTATTCACAACTCAATACTAACTTTGACGATGAAATTAAAAAAACGCCTTCAGATGAGAAAATAAGAAAAAAAGCCCATTCTGAAGTTCCCTAAATGTGCACAATTTTGGCTATAAATCAAGAAAATATCTCTACATAGAAAGAAAAAACGGAAAAAGATCCTAGGAATATTGTAAATTATCTGTGTACTTAACTATAGCTAGCAAAGTACGCACACATGGTGCCTACAGATTTTCAATAGTGAAATTTCGTGATCGTTCGGTGATACATCGGATATTACTTCTGCCTGATATCCGGTGTCACGTGTATGACGTATAAGTACCGTATGTCCAACTCTGACGTTTGAAACATGTAAACTCCATACGTATTTTTAAACATCCCACAGCTTCCAAACATGCAAGTTTGTAATTTAAATATATTTTTAAAACGTGTTAACTAATTTTAAAAATAAAAATTTGGCATGGCGGATAACCGGATATTTTATGCGTGGCTAGATCGAATTCCGCATTCTTAAAACGTGTCGGATACCGTCAGATATCCGGTGTCTTCTGGAAGGAAACCGATATGTTAGACAGAAAATTTCCGTGGCCCATTCGTAATTTTCGTGGGTTTTTTTTTTCGTTATTTTCGTAAGCAATTTCCAAATTTGTGACTTTTTCGGAACCTGCAGACAATACAATTTGGCACAGATAATTTCAAAAAAGAAAAAAACCAAGAAGAAAAAAGAACGAAAGCAAAAGAAATATTTCAATTTAAGTTAAACCAAAGATGTGGAATGGTCTTGTTAAGTCAGAATCATACAACTAAAGACTTTCATCTCGGTAAAATTAAAAAGGAAACTTACTGAAGACTGAAGAGTATTATTCCAAACGACATATTTGCATAATTATCTTATCAGTTATTTAAATAGCTCTCACCCGTAACATTAGGACGAGTTATGTTTATTCTTCCTAGGAAACAAATGAGTTCAAAGAACGGAAGTGTTTGATCTTCCGACCGGAAAATTAAATGAGTTCAAAAAGGAGGGAATTTTCCGTCAGAATTCGGAAGCCTCGTCATCAGGTTTCATGTCCTTTTATTTCTCCATTAAGCCGTAGAATAATAGACCCCGATTAAGTTTTCGTCCTATCGCGCAATGCTTAGAAACGTGCATTGTTGCATATATACCCTAGTAGAATGTGCAATTGTTTTCGAGACGGGAGGGGGTCTCTTTATTATAGAACTGCTTAACGGGGGTAATGAATTGAAATCATTCCTTTTGTAGTTGCGACAATTTTACTCATATTTAACTGTTTTATTTTATCTTTCTTTTAGCATAAGTTTTTATCCATAATCCGTATTACGTTTTGATTTATTTTAATGTTTATTTCTCTTGTTTTGAAGTAAACTTTCCCCAAATGACAAAGATATCCCATCTTTGCCCTCAAAATTATATTATATCCTTCTTCAAAGGCTGAGAGCATGAACGAAAGCTGAGGTTAAAGGAAAACTGGTAATGTTTATTATGATGCATTCAGTTCTCCATTGGCAAATGATTGCGCATTTTAAATAAAATACAACTACATGTTCTTCTTCGTTAAAATTAGGCTATGAAGTGCCCTTTAACAACACCCCAAACAGCTCGGTCTTTTGAGACTTCTAATTCTGATGTCGTAGGGTTGGCACGTTTTTGCAAAAGGTGTAAAAGAAAGGAACAAACCGTCCTGGAAAAATGCATTTTGACAAAAAATACCATTTTGTAGCCAAAATGATCAACCCTATTTGTCATGATCTTTAAAAGTGGAGCTTCCATGAAAAAATTATATTTTAACCCTTCAGCGCCGGCCTCTGTGCATGCACCTCTGTTGTTCTTGAGTCCGCTGACTTCCTATGAAATGCATCTGGAGCTCAGAACAAACAACATACGGTATATCGCACAAAGATCCCACTACTAAACGGTCGTAATTAGTCAACATTTATTTCTTCGGCATCTCAAATGAAAACACTTTTCAACATGGTTTAATTTTCGCCAATCATAGATAATTTCTTAGTCATAGATATGTTAAATAATTTTTAATGTGCCATGGATAATTTCTTTTTATCTCTTGCAGGGCGTAATTTAAAAAAATATCACCACTCAAATCTTCGAGAATTCATCGTTATTCCGAAACTGGTACAAGAATTGCCACTGCAACTGCCTTATCACCTAGAAGTTCACTAACAGCCATTGAGCTATATACTAAGAGGAGAGAGAACTTCCACTCTTTCAGCATGGAAGCTCGAGGTCCACGCGGAGGAATACAATTAAGCTCAATCTCGAAAGGCGTTCATGAAGAATGTATGGCCGTGTACGGTAACTTAGCGAGCATGGAACATATGGAAGAATATCTTCAAATTTCTGCGTTAATTAGGTGTGCAATATAATGAATTAACCAACATTAAAATTTATTTGAAAAATGCTTTTTTTTTTTACATTATTATTGACTTTTAAAACTTGTCGTAGCGTTTTTTGTATTGATAACCAAGCACCGCGCATAATAAAGGATATGTTCCGATGGGTAAAGACTACCTCTTTTGCCAAACTCGCTTCTCGTGGTGTGACGCGGTCTGAGCAGACGACGAACCGCAGACTTCTCTCTCTCAATACCAACAGCACACATTATGCTATTGTAATGTTAATTGACACATTGTGACCATTTCGAAATTTTCATTTTGCACTAATTTGTTCCCAATCATAGTACAACCTTCACTTGCATTAACTTTTCCTAATACACAGTAAGTTGAACAAGTCAATGCAGCCAAAAACGGCTAGCCTCTGAAAACCAGTTCTATAATTAGTAACGACTTGCTGCAAACCGAAAGTTTCCAAATAGTCAAAAACCGATTCGGCGGTTCTAGTGTTAATCTCAGAATTTTTTAATAAAGGGTGGAAATAATGCAAATTACATGATGAGGCATTCTTCCATTTCCAAGGCAATTTTTCGGTGACTTTAATGCTTTTATTACGATCTAAACAGCATACTTAAAAACTAATACATTAATATTAAAATAGGAAAAAAAAAGGGGTCATATCTGCAGACAAAAGGAAATGGGAGGTTAATGAATTCTCGCACACGAATGACAGAAACACAGCATGAAAGTTTCAGTGACTAATGAAGGAAATGATGAATTTTCTGAGAATATTGACTCGGGGAAATCGTACGTGAGCTGGAAACGAAATAAATATTTTCTGAAACCATCTTAACCAATTATACTTTAAAATTTCCGAACATAAAGTAAACAAAGTTTTCTGTGTCATCTGGATTCATAAAGTATTTGAATAAAAATTATCATTTTTGCTGAAATTTGATTTCTAGGATCTTTAACTAACGACATCGTTGTCTTTTGAAAACGGGCTTTCACTAGATGCAACAATTCCTTCATACTGGGGAGGGGTTATATAATGGCTAATGATACTTTTCTTAATTTTTCAAAAATCAACATTGGCACAATTCCGTATTTAGAAAAGATATTTCACAAAATGTGATAAAAATCTGCTTCAAAGTTAGAAGTAATATGAGTACCTTGCTGAACCATCTACAAAATACTATTAAAACCTCTGGTAAAAAAAGGCCTGATCAATTTAAACTTTTAATTCTCATCAGTTGAATAAAAAAAATATATAACCTACTTCTTTAAAACCGGCACATTAAAAAGATACATTGCGTTAGGGATGGCCAACTTAACTGTCTTAAGATCGATTCTATATCTTAAAAATGTCTTCTGATCGACCTTCGACATTTTTTATGTGACAGTGATAGAAAGGATTGGAGTAAAATATTTATGTATAGGACATAGGTTTAGCAGTGTGTTTATTAAAATGCAAGTGAGAAAATTAACATTAAAATCAATATAAATATGCAGAAAAAGAGTTAAAATCAATACAATGAGGATTTTTTTCTTTTTTTTTTACTGAGGAGTTCAAGTCGACAAAAAACTTTAAAGAATCTTCCATGTGCAAAATTTCTCAACTTTCGTGAACGATATTGATTCTTTGTCAGTTTTAAATACGAAAACTGTCAAGAAGCCTCTGTGCAAAAGATCGACGACCACGAACTTTCAAAGATTAAATATAAATTGATCCGCGGGATCCCGTTGGCCATCCCCGAATTAGATTGCTTAAATATGCGTGTAGTGATAATTCGAAAAACATGACAGAGTTTCGATACGCAAATGGAGGGGGAGGGTGAGACAGAGAGAGATAGAAAAGCTTCTAACCCGCTTCGACATTTGGTACATCAAATATTTGTAAAATTACCAATCGCTGAGCGCTTCAATAATACTGAAAACAAAAATCAGCTTTTGAACTTTAATTACATTTAGTACCAAGCTTCATCCAATCCGCCAATTGGTGGGCTATGAAAAGCGAACATACAAACAACACAAATGCACACACAAACAAGCTGCTTTATACATCTAGACAAGCTACTTAAAAAAGGAAAAGAAAGGGGAAAAAAAAACACGTGTCAAAATTTTAAAATACGGTGAAATCATTTGAAATATATCACATAATTACACATTACAGAATTAAATCAATAAGAGATTCGTGTTATGACATTCACAACGATATGTATACATCTTAAATCTTACCTTAGCAGCATCCTTATTATCCAATTTGAAACACAATGGGTAATTCCATTATCCTCGTCACTTAAAGGAACGCAATTATGCACTATGAAAAACACCTCAATCGAACTCCAACTTATGGAACACGGCTTCAACGCATCATCCCACTTATCCAGCGACACCCCAAAGAGTTCGACTGGCAGGCAGAACAAACAAAACGAGTCCAAATGTTGAGCAAAATGCCAAAGTACCTCATCAGGACGCAACGCTTCCGTGGACATGGAAAAGAAGAATCCTCAAATACCAGAAAAATGCCAGAACCCTCTCAAGCGCAACCGAGCATCCAGCGCCGAAGAAGAGATCACTGAGCCCATTCCCTTCTTGTCACTATTGTATCACTTTTGTTTTTTTCGCCATTCCGAGAAGAGGAATCCTCGCTTCCATGAGGCGCGTGGTTTGAAAATGGGATGAGGTAAATCATTATTAGATGGTCACTGTCAGATTAACAATGGGACCGTCCATAAACCACATGAAATTATTCCACATCTTTTAAGTCTTATCAGAGAACGAACGCCAAAATTCGCGCCAGCAGGCGAAATCATCTCAAAAAGTGTACATACTTTTCTCCACCAGACTCCATAACCACATAGCCGGAGCCTTTGGGTGAAAAAGTGTACATACTGGCGTCATTGCAGGGGGAGGGGGGGGGGTCCACCCCGGGTGACACTCAAAAGTGGTGTCACCCTAGTCACCCAGAATGGATGTAAGAGAATAGAATGTACTGAAATCGTGCCATTTTCGCCCATTACATTTTAATTACATTTATTCTATTAGTAAGAACATGGTACTTCTGCCTAAAAATCAGTATCAACTTTTTTTTTTTTTTAATGTGCGCCCTACTTTTTATTCGTTCAGAGAGAAACTTTTTTAGGGGAGGGGGGGATTGATACTACAAATTGTGCTGATACCCGTGCTAAGAACGCCAATGATATATGCTTTATTTTAATTTCACAACTTCGAATGTGATGTAGTGTTCCATAATGGACATTTAAAACTCGAAACGGTGACTAAGTCACAAGTGTATCACAGTGAACAACGTTTAACAAGAAACTGAGAGGATGCGCAATATTTTATTGTTAGAAGAATTTCGTGCTTGACAATGCATGCGGAGGAAAAAACATAAAATTAACTGAATTTAATACAAGTTTCACCAATATCGACACACAATTCCCTGAAACCTTCACCGATTTTAAAGTGACCAGTAATATAAAAGTGACCTGTAAATAGATGCCATTTTTTAATTACAGAAACTGTTTGGAATACGATGCGTGACAGAAGAAATACAGAGTTCCTAGTCAGCAAAGAGAACTGTCCTAGTCATTTAACTTATAGATCCTAGTCATTTAAACACCTCTCAGAAATAGAATCCTCATTTTCGACGATTCTTCAATCGTCAAGAAAATTTCGGCACTTTGTCGAAAGGTTCACTCGGAGCATTTTTCACGAAGCCATTTCGTCAAATACGACGAAAGTTTCGTGAGATTTGAGCATGCGTTTCTGAGAGTAAACAGATTTCATTTATAAACTGCAAACCATTTCATATTTGATGCGTAAGAAGACAAACACAAGGATAATATTGACAATGGTCTATCAAAATGCTCCATATTGCACAATTTTCCAATTGCACAAACTCTTTGAATGTAAACTGTTCAGAACAACCACTAGGATTCGTCTCAGTAATATGAAGAAATAAATCAAACAAATCCTATTTTCTGTCGAATTTGAAACTTACATAGCAAACAATAGAAGATGGGTTCAACATGTACAGTTAAAGATAGATCCAATTATTGTCAAACGATGCTGCAAATTATTTCAAATCATCCTCATATTCATGTTAAAAATCGAATCGTTAATGCATAAATCAATGAAATACATAAATTCTTTCACTATGCAATCTGTTCTGAATCTGATGTGCTACATGATTAAAACTAAACAACGAATTTAACAGATACCGTTTCAAAATATAGCATGAAGAACTCTTAGTTTTACATGTGAGTTAGAGATCATTTACAAATGATGCTTCGAGGGGGGCAGGGGGGTTGAAGAAATTATGCAGTTTGTGATAAGGGGGAGGGGGTTGCAAGAGCTGTGGCATCACCATTTTGTTAAAATAAAAACATTTCTGGGTGTCTACAAGTCACCACGAAAATAACGAAAAAGTCACGAACACTACGAATAGGGAATGAAAATTTTCCGCCTAACGAGACCAGCAGTCCCCCCAGAAGGCCTCGGATATCTGCTATCCGACAGGCTTTTAAATATTCGGAATCCAATCTGGCAACTGCACGAAATTTCCAGTTATCCGGCATGTCAAATTTAATAATCAAAAGTTAGTTAATTAAAATGTTTTGAAAGCGTATGTGTACGTACAAACTTCGTGCTGTGTGCTTCGTGCTTCGAAGCTGAGGAATGTTTAAAAATATGTATAAAAGTTACAAGTTTCAAACATCAGAGACGGTTATCCGGTACGTATACGTAATACTGGGGACACCGGATATCTGAAATCCCCAAAATGAATATCTGATGTGTTACCGAGCGGCCCCGAAAATGTCACGAAATTTCCCTTTTGAAAATTTGTAGGTACGCTGACATTTCAACTCAGAAGATTAACTATTTTACATAATTTATACTATTTTTACATAATTGCTTTTTTTTTGTTGTTGTTATTTTGTTTTGTATTCCCATTGATTTCATTTTGCATCGAAAACATCGATGCTGATTATGGTTTAAATAAAGTTCTAGTTAAAAGTTTAAATGTAAAAGAAAATCTTGGGCAGTTACACTTTTAAGACAAAATAGCGCGGTTTTTTTTACAGAATTCAAACATTTAATATTTTTCACTATTAATTTTGTAGTAAACCTTATTTTATTTTATACAAATGAAGTACACATGTAATCATTATTATTGTAATGCTCGCAAATGTCATTAAAAGTTAGAAAAAATAGAATTGAAATGTGATCTATGACGTAGTGCGTTGTTTCTGAACTGCAAGAGCATAATGCTCAATACCGTTATATGTGATAAAGGGGAGTAGGGGGTATGTTGAAGTGTGACATTTTGTGCCAAAGGGGTCAAGTATATTGAAAAAACGTGATGCATCATTTATGAACGACCCCTTAAAGGAAAACCAAGAAAAGAGAGAAAAAAAGAAAAATCAGATAGAATGCACTATTCCAAATCTACATAACTAAAGCTGAAATCTCAATTGAACAAACTAAAATGTCAACTGATCCCATTTCAAAACACTGCAGGAGCTATTCCAAATCTTAAAAACTGCGACAGAATAAATACTGACATTCGCGTGTCTTCGCGTCCTCCCCATTCACAAGCAAGGTCAGAGTCTTGTGCATAAAATGCTTCCAGTGCTGCATCCAAATAGCAACGAACAAACAAAACGAACAGACGCCGATCACGCGAAAAAGTAATTTCCTTCCATAGAATGTTATCTGAGATATATGATTAGATCCGACTTAGCTTGATGTTGCAGACAAAATTTCTGGTTCTTCTCAATAAGCTTATCGATTCGAAACTATATCGATGATATTATCAATGATCGGCCTGGGACGCATCAAACGCTAGATGGTAGTTGTCTTGATGAGACACGTTATTGGCAATCCGTAAGGAAGCTTTTACACATTAGCTTGCAATATCTACTCGGGGCCATAATGTGTTAACTAAAAGGCGTAAGAGAGGTGTGAACAGTGCTCAAACATTGTTGCAGTTAACCGCTTGTTTTTCATTTTGGTAATTTCACAAAACTGATTTTTGAATGTCATCTACTTTTCAAAACAGAGTTGGTATTTTTTAATGGCAATGAGCAAAAACTGGAAAAGACCAGGGCGTAAATGGAAAAATCCGGCAAAAATACTTAGACCCTACTTAAATAATGTGCAGTAAGGCCTGTAATTTAACAAAACCTGAACATTTGAAATACCTTTTGGGTATTATTGAATAACTTTATTTTGCTAATTAATAAACGCTATAATTAAAGCAACTATTAAGAACGAACGTCTAAGTTAAAAATTCAGAAAGAAGTTAAAATTAACTGAAAAAACTCCGGTTAGGTCTCATCAGATAAGTCGATTTATTTTCATCCTTTTGCTTTTTGGGGGAACAAAAATACTATCATCACTATAATTTTTCTTTTCTTTACTATTCAGATCCTGAAATTCACCAATGACATTGTCAAATGCCTTTTTCACAACAGCAGTTATAAAAGTACAATCACCTTCAAAACTCCAAGTTTTGCACCCCACTTTGAAATTGTTCAGTAGAACGTGGAAAAGTAACTGGATGAAAACAAAACAGTTCATTTAATTTTCTATTTATTTACTTACTATAAATTTTGTATATTTTTAATTTTTAACATTATTTTTTGAATAAAGTACATATTTCTAATAATACAATGCATAAATTATACTCATTTAATTAAATATAAATAACATTGATTTGCAAATTAAAATTTGTTTGAGATGATGTTTTAGTTTACTTTTAATCTGGAAAAAATAAGTTAAACGGACACAGTGAACCTATTTTTGCCCTTTTTGCGGCTTAGGTGGCAAAAACCTATTTTTGACGAGACGGTTTTTACATTTTACCACGTTTTTACCGCCTATGGCAGAAACTTGCCAACCCTGGCTAAGTATAGGGTATTTTTACAAAGTCCTGCATGCCGCTGCTGTATTTACAGGGATGAGAAGACAGAAGTGAGAATATTTTGAGTTACAGAGGTGCCGCGACTGAGCCGCATCGACGAACAAGTCGATAACACTGCTATAATTATTAACACCAGATTTACCAGGCCGTTTTCAACCATTTCTAAACTTTCAATTTACATCAAGTTTTTACTAATCATAACAAAACTTTCTTTTCCAGTCCCATTAACTTGTCCTACTTACCGTGTATTAGGAAAAGCCAATGCAATTCAAAGTTGCACTATTATTAGCAACAAATTATGCAAAATGGAAGCTTCGAAACAGTCAAAATGACTCGTCTGGTAAATTTAGTGTTAAATGTCACGGTTTATGTTCATGAGCAAGAGTAATATGTTATAACTAAATGTTAGAAGTGTGTACGTCCTCAAATATCTACATCATGGGTGATATTTAGCGAAAAGGAATTTTCGGAACTTCACACAAATTTTTCGGAAAAAGTACGCACCATTAATTTAAAATAAAAATTACATACGTACTTAGGTGAACATGCACAATACATACTACGTGTATTATATATATTCATGTATAAGCTCAAAAAAAATAGCTTTGAGTAGGATCAGTTGGGGTAATTGTAAACCAAGATAAGAAATTTGGAATCGCTGGAAATAACGGAAGATAATTATGGGAGCCTACTTTGGTCCTATTTTGATTAGATTGTTACCAAACGACATAGTATTGGAAATTACAAAGAAATACTGCACAGACGATGAGTGGAAGGTTTCAGAAATTATTAACATTTTAAAATCAGAAGTACTAAGTCGAGAAAAATCTGCTGCTTTAATTTCAAGTTCAAGTACTCAGAACACCGAATATTTTCCCCTGCCTCACAGTAAACATGACCCGTATGAATTATCACATAAAAGAAACAAAAAT
Source organism: Octonoba sinensis (assembly GCA_038502835.1). NCBI lineage: Eukaryota > Metazoa > Arthropoda > Arachnida > Araneae > Uloboridae > Octonoba > Octonoba sinensis. Next base: position 79,753,213 of record CM076605.1, on the reverse strand, counting down.
CGCCCGTCAACTGCATCTGAATTATTGAATCAATCAAGTAATAGAAGAATTAAATGTTTTTTCTGTGAAAATGATGAACATCTATTACAAGATTGCAAGGAATTTAAGATGAAGCAAATGGATCAAAAACGAGATTTTCTAATGAAACACGGTTGTTGTTTTGTTTGCTTTAAAAAAGGACATTCAGCTAAAAAATGTAGAAGTTTTCTAAAATGCCGCATTTGTTCACGTCGTCATTATGAGATTATGTGTCCTGATATTAAGAAGAATGAAATTAAGGAGATTGCAAAAAGTGACAGTGAATTAGAAAAAAATGTAGATGCGTTGCATCCAAAGACTTCAACAGAGGTTTTCTTGCAAACTTTAGTTGTAAAATCAACCGGTAAAGATGGCGAACGGAATGTTCGTTTAGTCATTGACACAGGTTCACAGAAATCGTATATTTTGAAATCCACTGTTAGAGAAATGGGATTCGAAGTGCTTGGAGAGGAGGAACTTACTCATTCATTGTTTGGCGGTTCAAAAACAAAAGTTAAGAAACACTGTTGCTATAAAATTCTCTTAACAGATCTCAAAGGCAATTACACCTGCAGTCTAGATGCATTAGATCAAAATATTATTTGTAATGATGTTCCCAGTATTAGAAAAGGACCTCGGTTACAGGAACTGAAAACGAAAGGCATTCATATAACAGATGTTCAAAGAAACTCACGACCGATTGAAGTACTGTTAGGTGCCGATGTTGCTGGAAGACTTTTCACCGGTAAGCGTGAGGAACTGACATCAGGATTAGTCGCCTTAGAGACTAAATTAGGATGGACATTAATGGGAAAGGTCCCTCGGCTAGAACAACATAATGTCAGTATGACTGTTATTAGTATGCTCTCCCAAGAACTACCTGTTTCCTTTTTGGGGAACTTAGAGCTAAATGGCATTAGAGAGCCGATTGAGAAGAATACTAGAGAAGATTTACAAAATTTGTTATGATTCATTTTCAAGACACTGTTAAACAGAGTTCTGACGGAAGATATGAAGTAAGTTTGCCATGGAAAAAAGATCACGCCGTTTCGCCAGACATCAGTGAGTTATCCCTCAGGAGATTAGATGATTCTTATAGGAAATTAGAGAAAACGGGATATAAGGAAAAATGTCAGCCAGTCTTCGAAGAATGGGTCGAAGAAGAAGTGGTAGAAGAAGTTCCTTTAGACGAATTGCTGTTGAATGAATCACATTACCTTCCCCATGCTATTAAAGAAACATCACTGACATCTGTTAAAATTCAGCTCGTTTTCGATGCTTCTGCTAAGAATTATCGTATATTTCGAAGATGCGAACTTTCTGATGGTTCTGTAAAGGTGCAGCTACTCCACGCTAAGTCAAGAATAACTCCCATTAGGAAAAGTACGATGCCTCACCCTGAATTGAGGGGAGCTACGATTGGAGCACGATTATTTGATTCCATGAATTGTGTTCTAAAACTTTGTGATGAAAATAATTACAAGTACTTTTGGACGAACTCATTAACAGTGTCAACGTTGATTACGAGACAGGAACAATGGTCAGTATTTGTGATCAACCGAATCACGGAAATAAGGAAATCGACTTCTCCTAAGAATTGGTTCCGCGTTCCAAGAGACCGATTCTGCGGATCTTCTTTCTAGGGGATGCGGAGCTAAACAACCGCTGAAGTCCGAGAGCTGGCTACGGCCAATATGGTTGAAAACAGCTCAAAGAACATTGGCCTAAGTCAACTGAAGGATCAAAGAAAAAGGAGTTGAAAAAGGGAAGCGGAAAACTGTTGTCTCAGCTAGCAATATGAAATTTGGATCGACTGTAACTCTGTTAGCATCAAGAATTAAAGTTTACCATAACAGTAAGAAAATTAGCATGGGTATTACGCTTTCAGTCAAAAGATAATGATTTCAAAAAACCCGCTTATCTTGCTCAGAAAGAAATCTTTGATGTTCAGAAAGTGCTTCTTCGTTCAGTGCAAACTGATTGCTTTTATGAAGAAGGCAAAAAATCTTTGAAGAATTTCCAAGTCTTTTCTGATCATGATTATATGCTTCTTTTAAAGTCCAACTCCTCTTTTGAACAGCTTGCTCGGGCAAAAATTCAAACAGAATTAAGTAAACCAGATCAGATGGAAGTTCAACCCTCCATCCGCCCGAGGTGGGGAGGATTTTATGAGAGACTAAACGGTATTCTCAAAGACCTTCTAAAGTACATTTTGTTGAGTTTTCTCCCAAAAGATCTTAAAAACTCAAGATGGGGAGTATGTTGAAGATGAGCCTTTAGTCGGGAATAATTTCCTTCATTTATATTTTCATGTTGTGATGGCAACGAGGAGACCTCGAGCAAAATATAGTTAGAATAAAAAAAGAAATGTAATGTTTAAGAAGTGAGATGCTCTTTTTATAATCTGTGTAAATGTGTCGTAATAAATGTTCCTTTTATATAAATCAAGAATTTTCATCATTGATTATCCATCTGGACAGGCTATTCCCAATTTTTAAGAAAAGTTGCATAAAGAATTGTAACACCCCCCTTGCAGGGCGACAGGGAATTAAGGATTTAAATCCGTTAGAATGAAGTACACTTGGCTCAGAGGGGCTTAATGATTTTGAACCAGTTCTCAGATGAGAGATCGTAACCTAGGTTGGTCGCGCAGCGGAAATTATTTCTAACTTGGTGGACATTTGAAGCGACGATGTATTTTACGTGCACAGTGCCCTTTAGCGCACTCGGGTTCCGAGTAATCAGTCGCGGGAGGTGGTCACCCTCCCAAGCGTTGACCACGGCCAGTTGTGCTTCACTTTCGGTGTTCTGTGGGCTCCCAGCTTAACCGGCTGATCCACTCCGGGACAAAATTTACGTAAATTTGTCATATTACTTGAGTCTTTGCAAGATATTTCTCATTAAATGATCTCAGCCGGCTCATAACATAACTCAGAGGGACCACATGCGGCCTGCCGGCCGCAGATTGAGAACCATTGCTCCGGAACTTCTTAAGCCTTCAAGCAGACTGTGTATGAAACAATTTTCCATTTGCATCAATCTTATCCGAAAATAAATCACTGTTTACAATCTGGGGTAATTGTAAACACACTGGGGTAATTGTAAACCCGAGCTCATTCGCTAACAAATAGTCATAAAGTCAAAATTTTTGTACACATTTACTCACAAGTAGTACAGTAGTGGCTGCAATGCTCACACTTTTATCTCTGAATTCATTCAAGAGGTAGGGAAGGATCAAAAGTTAAAACATTGAAAAAGCGTTTACAATTACCCCAACTGACCCTAATAATTAAATGAAAAGTAATATTAATGCCAGAAGTCTTTTATCCCCCTGGAAACGTTATTATATATTGTCTTGAAAGTTTTTTTAAGTAGAACAAAATATTTTGCTTGTCTGAAGGAAGGAAGAAAGAAATGTACAGATATTACTCATCAAAGAAATTTTAAGATTAATAAATTGAAAATTTTTCGGAAAACCGATTTTTTTTTTTTTTTTCTAATTTTCGGAACAGGCCTTCAGAAATTTTCGGAAATGTCGGAGAATTTCGGATCAGAATCACCCTTGATCTACATGTTATGTATGCTTTGATATACTTTTAAATGTAAATGTAAAAGTAAAAACTGACTTCTTAATCTTTATACACACTGTGAAGCTATCATTTTGTGGGCTCCAAGACTATATTACATGTATCCAATATTATATTATTTATTGTAATATTCATGCAGTGAAGGAGTAATTTTGATTAATATTTTCTGCAGAGATAATGGAACGAACATGTTTCAAAACTATTCTCAAGTCTGCCAAAAAATCCCAAAGCGCCCAGAAATCTTTTCCCCACCGAATAAAGAAACAAATAGATTGGAAAGCAACAAATGCATCGCCACACCAACAATTACATCCATAATTCATCATGACCGAAAGTTTCTGGCGTTCACCAGAAACGTCCAAGAAATATCCCTGACATCTTAATTTCCTCAAAAGTGCTGTTGGAAACGAACCAAAGAACCAATCTGTCGAATGCGCTCGCTTCCAAACTGGACGGCGACCAAAACCTAACAACAGTGAAAGACAGTTTCCATGGTTACTTAGTAATTCGCGACGCCTCCTCAAGATCGATGATGAACAAAGTGGTCCGCTAAACTTTCTTTCAAATTGTTCTGTTAAAAGCTTCTTAAAAGTATTAACTGGTTCCATGTTGAGAGTCATTATTTTATCCCACGCTCGGAACATAATTGTGGAGTGCAACAGCAAATTATGGAAAAAATTATTCCGATAAAGATCACATTATTTATATTTGCTTGGCTTTAAATACACCTTAAAAAAGGAAGAAGAAAAAATTCTCAATGTTTTAAAACAAGTAACATCAAGTTTTGCACACTTAAAATAATTAAGCTATTACACAAAACTTGACGTCCTAAATTGTTACGGCGCAAGGGTCTGAATAGGTAATTACTGCGCCAAGCTATTTTTGAAAAGTGAAAATCAAAGATAAGAAAAATGATAATGTAAAATAAACGTCAAAAAAGCATTTAAAAAAAGAGCACAACGTTTCTAGAACTTACAATAACTTTGCAAAAATAAACATGCACATGAAGTTTTACTACTTCGATCAACAAAAATTGACGAAACGAATACTTCCCCCCCCCCCCCCCCAAAGCAGATAGAAAAAATACTAAATGAAAGAATAATCTTCTGGAGGGATAACAATTTTGAATGTCGTGTGTTTGGTGTAGGTAAAAATATTTAACATTTGTTTTAAAACTTAGCTCTTAATATTTTCAACTGTGTCTAAATATGGCATTAACTCGAACACTTTCTTTGGAATTTATCAGAAGGACTTCCTTTAATTTTTAATATCGAGTTTAAAGGAATTTGGAATCTCTTACTTAAATTTATTAATAAAGTTCATTGGTTCTTTTTTCGTTTAGTTTTAACAGACTTCAAAAATAATTTCTAACCTATGCTTTCCCCCACCCTTTCGTTTTTTTCTTTTTTAACCATCCATAACTCCTCACTGGCAGAACCGATTGGCTTAACATTTTTATCTCATAGAGGTTGATCCCAAGCATGTCTAGTATTTTCATTAAACCGTACCGACCCACTGGAAATATTGCATTGAAAAATGTGTATTTGCATTCAAATTTGTCGGCTTTCAACGCCTTGGCAATGTAATTTGTTTCTCATTTAAACAAGATAAAAGAAAACTAGGCCGGATAACCACGAGCCGGATTCTCAGGAGTTTACTGTATATTACTTCTCTTTTCATACATACGTTCCATATAATCTTAACAATAATTTATGCATCACTTTGCTAGGAAATTCATTGCAGAAAAAAGAGAAAGTAAAAAAAAAAATCACGTGAAAACAAATAAGGGAATACTATTGTTACGCTAGCATATTATGCGGGGAAAGAACATTAAAGAGCACTTCAAAAAATGTGTCATGTGATTTTCAACGGCCCCTATCCGTACAGAAAAACATATCGTCTATCCTTTTATTAGAAAAAAAATTAGCCAATGTGTCAAGGCTCTGACAATGCGACAAGAGGCCAAATATGGCGGACACCAACGCAATATGGGGCAAGGGAATAATTGATAAAGATGGCGGTCTATTTTTAGAACAGCCGTGATGGCGAACGTATGGAATGAAGGGGGAAGCAGCGCCGACTAATGGCAAAAAAATTATTTCTTTTTTTTCGGAAGCGCCAGAGATCAGATTATGGAAATTCGGTTATCGCCTTTTATATGTGGCGTGTTTTAATATGCGAGAAAACGGTATCTGGGGTTGAAAGACAACTGATTAGATTGCAAAAATAATTTCCTTGGGGAAAAGATGAAGCCATTTTTAAATAAAAGGATTGGGGAAAATCACTATGGTTGCAGTTAGATAGTAGTAATTTAATTAAACGTTTATTAAAGAATAAGCTAAAAAAATGCACTGGAAAAGGAGTATGGACAAAAGATAAAGTTCATGGGGGTTTTGTTGAAGGAATAGAACACACAATTCTTTATTAGTCAAGCTCAATTTCTTTGTCTTTGTATTAAAAAGAATAATAAAAAACCTTTAAGTTAATAAAAGGAAATAACGCTGTTTGCAAGAAAACGCCAAATTGGAGAACAGCAAGCACAAAACATTGACACAGTTAAATGCTAATTCAGCTTACATTCATATATTTCATAACATATGTTTACACTGGTACAAGAATCAGAATAAAAGCTTATTATTTAAAGAAATTGCAGTGTGAATAAGGAGGAGATAAATGTTGTTCTCCCCTATTTTTTAAAAATAGACGGAGAAAGGACATTTTACTTTTTAGTAAGGAAAGATATTTAATATTTAATCACAGTGAGAAACTAGCCAGCAGAAATCCACCGATTTTTTATCCAGCGAAAAACATCGCCAAACTCACTGCAGACATAAAGAATGAAGAACTTGAGAACGGTTGAATGCGCGAAAATGTTGAGTCGGAGATCATTCATATATTAATCTCTCATTTTAACAACGATTTTATTTGAAAGACGACACCACAAAACTATTGACGTATACAATCCCATGACCGCATATGAAAAAAACCTCCCTATTACAGTAAAATAAGTCTATAGCGGACACTAGCAGGACAACAATATTAGTCCGTAATAAAGTGGTGTCCGCAAAAGAGAAGTGCAGGATGTTGAGGGGGGGGGGGGGAGTTTTACAGTACAAGTAAAGCATCGTCCAAGTAATTTTCATTTAACACGCTTTGAAAATATGTTTATGTTATGTCATTTATGGGAGGGTGTGTACACAAATACTTGATTATGCCAGAAACAACTACGTGTTTCATAAACGGTCCTCTCAGAATACTTCGGCATTTAAATTTTGATTAAGTATCCATAATTAAAGTAAATTGTTTCCGTTACTATGTCGCTAGTAATATTCCTCGCACCATAAAACGTACATAATTCCGATAATGACCTCACAAAATCCACAGTTACCGGGCTTCAGCACACAAAACTCGCCATCCGTACATCTTTGATGACTTCCCCATTCAATTACAACTCGCTCATTAATAAGGGGAGAACGGACGTAGTCGGGTCGTTTGGTGACGTCACCAGCCCCTCCTCATCCTCATCCCCCTCCTCAAGGGGTTGAGGTTCCGAGCTTCTGAAAATCGAAGAAGGGATGTACGCGTCCCCGACATCACAGACGACATTTTCGTGGGAAATGAGAGTAGGAATGTGATTAATGGAACAAGCAGAGATAGTTTTAAAACTTTATGGAATGATTTACATTAGTTCGCATGGACGAAAAATTTAGTAAAAAGAAGAGTTGGAACACTTTTCGGTAATTGAGTTTTAACCATGGTTTCAAGTCGCTTCAAAAGAGTTTTTGACAATGAATTTTAAAAGCCAAAAATATTTTGGCAAACCAACTGTTTGGAAAAACATTAGTTTAGTAACAAATTAAAATACACCAAATAAGAAATAAAAAATAATTATAACTAACACACATCGGTAGTTACAACTAACTCATTCATCAACATTGCGAAAGTTTTAAATTGTGAAACTATGAATTCATAAAGGTTTTGAAATCTTTGAAACATTTTGGCTGCAATTAATATTTTGAACATTGGTTAGGGTAATTTTCATTGAAAATATATTTATTCCTTTTCTCATTGCTCACAAAATCCAGCTTGTAAAAATATTAATAATATATTTTTTTTTTCTCCTCCCGGTACTTAGTTGTCAAAAGAGGTTCATTTCCGAACAAATAATAAAATAAAAGAACAAAACCACTAAACCGTGTTACCCTTTCGCAGTTTTTGAGGCCAGGGGAGTAATTTTTACGAGATAAAAATCGGCGTTCTTCGATTGTAGTTCCTCGGTTTTCTTTGAAGTGTAACGATAGTGTTTGGGCAAAGGAGGACGATTATTTTCTTCACCAATATGGATTGAAAGGAGAAAAAACTCTCCTATTTTACGCGGCTCGTTGGAAAAAAAAAACTTACCAAAAAAAGTACATCTTTGAAACAATAATCATAAATACTTCAATGATAAGAGTACCAATATGGATTGCAAGAAAGAAAAAACTTGCATATTTTAACGCGGCTCGTTGAAAAGAAAAAAAAACAATCTCCAAAATTGGTACATCTTTGAAATAATAATTATGAATATTTCAATGATAAGAGTAACAAGGTACCTTATGTATTTCAAATGATACGTCCAAACAAAAAAAAAATTAAATCGAGTTAAAGAGGCATTATTTTACCTGCTTTTTTAAATTTTCTTTTTTAAGTTTCTGAGCTTGGATGATGACACTTCCAGTTTTCAAAAGACTGTTAATAAAATTCAATTCTAAAATTTCATTAACAGTCCCTTTAAAAATAAAACAAAGCTTCTGAAAATGTGTGTTGATCAACTTCAACTTCTACCGACAGGAGTTACTAAATTTTATTTCTGAGGCGCAATAATGAAAAGATGGAGCTGAATGTGGGCGGTGATAAATTTCTTGCACAGGACTCGGATTTCCCAAAATGTAAATAATGTGAAATTATGTATCTGAATGCGAACAATGGGAAATTTCAAGTTCCCCAAACGTAGTGGTGGTGAAAGATGATAATGAAAATATGCTTCGAATGTAGGCGATGATAAACTTCAAAAACGAAAACCCAGACTTATGATAAATGGATTTTATTTTTAAAGGTACATAATATTTAAAATATACTTCCGAATGTGGGTGATGACAAACTTTACTATCTAAAAATTAATTACTGCTGCAGAAAATACGCACTCCTAAAAATATACTTCTGAATATAGGTAATTATGAATTTCAAAGCGCAAAAATAAATTATTAGTGAATTGTATAAATAAAAAAGTATGACCTTCTTAAAACGTAAGTTTTAAATCCAAAAAAGGGCGAAATAATGAAACTAAGCTCTTAAAGTTGAGAGTATAACAAAAGCTTTTACGGTGGAAAATGGTAAGGATTTTTTTTTTCTAAAATACATAACCCATAACATGTTAATCACGATGACATAATTAACGCTTCGTGGAAGCACGAAATATAATTTTTGGAAGCAAACCGGCCCGGTGATGCAATGCAGCATCGAAATATGCGAGGAACGAGATGAAGTTCAGTTTTGGTTTGGTTTCTTTGGGTTTCTTGGCGCATGGTATATGGCGCAAGGTGTGGGTTTATAGGCTATACTGCGCCCTACATTTGTTCACTTTTCAATATTTATAAATATATTAAAGTTAAAAAAGAACGCATTTATTCATTTGGTTATACAAAAGTTGTCGGACGTAAACGAAGTTTAGTTTCATAACTATATTCCAATGAAAATATTTCAATTTTTTTAGCTAGAGGTTATCTAGCTAGTCTTGCTTATCTAGCTTAGAAATAAGGATTACAATGAGGTTACTTCGTTTATACAGTCGAGTACAAAACAGAATTGCAGGCAGAGGAGCAATATTTTGAAAAAGACATTTTCTCTTCAAAAGGGGACCGTTTTTCTTTAAATTCACAAACGCAAAAAACGTTCCATCACGAAACTATTGGCGTTCATTAGTAACATAGAACATAAGGCACATAGTTACATCGAAGGCCTGTAAGGTGTAAGTATTTTTGCAGGGTGATGTAGAATTTTTGCTTTAAAAATGCAAATGTCTCCATGGAGCTGCGCCAACGGAAACTCGAAGTTATGCATCCGTTATTGAAATCTGGAGTTGGTAGTAGGGGGTGGGGGACCCTAAAGCTAATGCACTAATTTCGTGTCGCAAAAATAGACTAAACTACTAATTAGAAATTCGAAATAGAAGGCAACAGACAGAAAAACGCATCAATCGATCTATTTATTCACCGTGTTTCTTCTGTATGCCAAATATAAATGATTCGTCTACTTTAAAAATTTATAACCAGTAGTTAAAGGAAAACCAATAAAGCATATATTTCTGAATAATACTATCGATTAATCAATGTAGCAACGAAAATTTGAATGGGGAAAACAAACGCTTCGATGGAAAGGGAAGGGGGTACGTGACATTTCTTTTATTTGTTTATTTACTTCCTTAGTCTGTGGTTTCTTTATATGCATATCTTTTTAAGGGTTATTGATACAACGTGCTTTCGTTCTATGTGTTTTTAGCTTCAAAACTATATTGTCAACTTTATTTCAGTTACAAGTTCTTTTAAACTGAAAATTAACATTGAAAAATGTTTAGTTTGAATGGTTCTATGATTTTTTTAAAAAATACTTAGTTTCATCACATTGGGTAATTTAAAGAAAATAACTTTTACGAAAACATTTGTTTTATATTAATTTAAATGGATTGAGTTAAAAAAATATTCCTAAATATTCTAAATATTCCTAAATATTCTAAATATTCCCAAATATTCTAAATATCCCTAATTCATATTCCTGTCTTTATTTTAAATACTTTAACTCAGCGTTTCTTAATTTCTTTGATGTGCAGAACACTTTTTGAAGTTAACTGCTACCGTGGAACACCCGTTTTCTTCAATTGACTCATATTAATAAAGCTTCCCCCCCTCCCCACCCTGAACTCTTTGTTTTATACCATATTGCTAACTCTGGTACAATAAAACATACACATGTAAGGGCTATTATGCACCAATACCCCCCCACCCCGTCACCAGGAGCGTAGTAATTTAAAAATCATGGGGAGGGGGGAGACTCAAACAATTTCATTTCCAAATGCTCAAAATTATTTACAAGAAACCCAATTAACAATTAAAAAACAATCAGTATTCACTCATTTTTATTAATATCAATTACAAAAAATCACTAATGAATGAATAAATAATAAAAAAATCACTATAAATGAATAAATAATCACTAAAAAATTTAAAATTTCAGTGCAAGTCTTTAAATTTTGGTTTTTATTTTAAAATTTTTGCTTTAAAAGCAGCTTTATCTCATTTTACATTAGAATGAAAATTTCTTGATTCCTAATGGGGGTGCTTAAGCCCCCTGAGCCCCCCCCCCCTTTTCCTACACGTCTGCCCGTCACACCCTCTCGCCCAAAGAAAAAATTCTGATTGCTCCAATGTTGTGAAGTGAAGACATTTTGTTTTGATCAAAACGTCACGGTACACTGAAAACTTCAAATGCTTCGACTTGAAGACAGCAAAAAGAAAGGCAGTAAACGACGTCTGATAGCAAGCATAACCTTATCGTCAAGGTACAACAGAGCATAGACTGTCTACGTCACCTGATGCCGTGGACACGTGTTGTTGCTCCACTACACAGCATAAGAGTCATCTGTCATGTGTTGAATTAAAACAACTACCTGTACTTTACACACAATAGTTGGTGTGAAATTTTGCTGACGAAGACAAACTACGAAAATGACGGCGCGCATTTTTTAAAATCTTACAGACACAAAAGGGATTCTACTCCGTAGTCAACAATTGTACCTGTGATTGTGACGTGTGAAAATGATATGTTTGCATGACAGAAAATTTTTTCAACATTACTTTGCAAAAGAACTTTCTTTTACACAATGATTTAAAGAACTATTTCTCCATGAAAACAATGTGTGAAATAATGTATTGCAAGAGCTCAGAAGGTCAAGCCTAAAAATATCAAATGCTAAATTAAAAAATTAAAAACCAGATTCTAGGTCAACAACAACGTTTGGTTGCTTCCCAAAATATTTCCTCAAATCCATGATAAACCCACCGACATTTAAAAGTAAACTGAAATCTGAACATTTAACTGATAAAACAACACATCGCGTGATTTCAAAAGTTTTTTTAAAACGATGGAAGAATAGAAACATATTTGACTGAGAACAAAACTACTTCATTCCGCCCCCCTAAAACTGTTTTTCCCCTCGCGCTACATGCGCCGTGACAACTATTTCCCACTGCCCGAAACATTAAATTTAATGAAAATCAATCTAAGTTACAAATAATTTGCTTCTCTGATGATGTCGCTGAACTCATCCAACAAAGAGTCCTTTTAAGGGGATATCTAAACTGCGATCAATTGCAAAAAGGGACTTTTTTTAAAAAAGAGTATGCCCACTAGGGGTTGCGCCAGAGGAAATTCGGGTCCGTTTCCGTACCCTTCTCAAAATTCCTTTGAATCAAAACGGACCCTTTACAAGATTCCAATCAATCAAAAAGGACCCTTCACAAAATTCTGAGCTTCCAAATCGTACTTTTCACAGAATTATTCCTTAAATAAGCGATTAAAAAAAGTTTTAAAAACATTATCACAATATGTTTAAATTTCGAATTTTCACAAAATTACTTGATTTTTTACAATTTTTTTTTAATTCACAAAAATAGGACCCTGTAAAAAGGCTGGATCGACACCCCTGCCTGCGCAAAAATAATTTATATTCCAGCTTGTAAAGCTTTTCGATTGCCTTAACCGAGCTATGTCAAAGCCACTCACAAAAGTTCACTGGGCGGTAAATTGAATAAGACCATAGGCGTAAGGGGGGGGGGGTTGGGGGTTCAACCCTCCCCCCCATTGGGTATGTACTTATTTAGGCACACAGAAAATTTTCTGGCTCCGGCCTTGCAAAGCACAATTTTTTTTCCCCTAAGAAAATTAAACACATATGCATATGATTTTTTTTTTCTTTTTCTCTGAAGGGTTACGATCATGGCCAAAGTATGCAGCTCATCACAAAGAAGACTTCTCATCTGGTTATAAGGTTATAATCAACCCCCTTATCACCTTGGGGGGGGGGGGGGTTAACAGCGCGAAAGGTAGCTTCAATCACCGTACCACACACAGACAGAGATCCTTTTTCAATCACTCCAGAAGGTTTTCTTTCCTTCTTGATGTCTTTTTTACCCAAAGGCAGCCTATATGGGAATACAATCGCACAAGTAATAAGTTTCCTGGAAAATATTCTCTACTGTGATGGAGTCCTAAAGTCCAATTGTCCTAAAGGGTTAAACCCTCAAGCCAGGAAGGGATGCTCATTCAGAAACTTAAAGAGCAGTTTGTATTTATTTATGACTTCCTGTCCAAACACCCATTTTGGTAAAATCTTTTTTGTAGATGAGCCGATTGGAAAACTGATGAACTGTATTTGTATTCCGTTCAACGTTTCCAATCTCACTGCTACGGTTTAATGCTGCATTTTAATTTACAATCAAGTATTATTTATATTTTAACTAAATTTTTAATTATTTTCGATACATAATAATGTTTGCACTCCAGCGTTGGACACGTTCGTCATCCAAAAAGAAAAGAAAATTTGATTCAGACGCTTCCACTTCTGAGGTATGTTTTGCTACAAATTCAACAAATTTTTTAGAAATTTATTGTGGGGATGAGCATTTTTGTAGGGGAATTTGGATTTTTTTTCTTAAATTCGACCTTAAATTTTCCAGTTTTAATATTATGAATGCCTGGACATAGAAGATTGCTTAGCGCTAAATATTGAATTTTCTATTGCGTTTGAATTAAAAAATAAGCTAATAGATCTAATAAGGAATGTTTAATGTTTTTGTGAATCAAGGCCGTATCCAGAGGGGAAGGGGGACCCACGGGTACCCCCCAGAAATCTTTCGCAATGTATCATATATTCCTCCCTGAAACTTTGCTTTGCATAAGTGTGTCGAAGTCTGCCCCCCCCCCCCCCGAAAAAAAATTCCGGATACTGTCTTGGCTCCGGAGCAGGGGGAGCATGATAAGAGTTAGGAAGGGCAGTGTATGCTTCAAAATCATACCCTTTATATATACATATATATAGATATATATGATTAGAAATGATGTTAATATGAATTTTTTTACATATATGATAGCGTTTTGATGCATATATAGTAGATGTATGTTTAGATCTTTGGTGTAGTTAGAGGAGTGGGTGTTTGGGGCTTCTGCAACTTAAATTTTTGTAACTGGTCTTACATCTGTAATGTTTAGGATAACTCTGGAGGCAAGGGTTCAAGGGCTCTCCCCAGGAAACTTTTTGAAATCTTCCTAGCAATGCAATTTCGGGATACTTTTGGTGATATTAGAGGAAACAGAAAGGAGTTTCGTTACTCTCCCCCCCCCCCCCGCAATTTTTTTCAAAATAAAGTCTTATATCTTTTAAGTTACTTTTGGTGTCGCTCGTGACAGTGTTCAACGTCCTTTCCCTGAAAGTGTTTCTGAAAGTAAAGTGTCTTAAAAGCGTAATTTCTCTTTTCTTTCTTTTTTTAAAACTTGTGATCTGAATTTTTTTGCCGGGGGGGGGGAGGGAGGAGTTGACTCGCTCCGAGCGGTAGTTCCCCCCCCCCCCCCCGGGAGATGCCTGAAATAAACACGGCGTATATCTTTAGAGACAAGTATTTATGACTAGTAAATTTTCAACTCTTTTACACGTCTTATTGGTGTTTAGTCTGTACATTTTTAGGGTGAACCCCCCCTTTCACCAACTCTAGTTACGCCTATGAATAAGACCGTCGGAATTTATCCAAAATCAGAAAGGGACCGTTCATAAATGATGTCAGGCTTTTTTCCCGTATATTTGACCCCACTCCCCCCTATGTCACAAAATGTCCCTCTTCCACAAACTTCCATTTGTCACATGTCACGCTATGTTGCATAATGCATGATGTCACACTTCTTGTTACCCCCTCCCCTCAATTTCACGAACCCCCCCACCCTAGAAGCGTGACATCATTTATGAATGATCCCAAAGAAACATTTACTCATAATTTCAGAACAATCTTGGATTGTCAATGATTTCCAATTGCCGTAAGTTCCAGTATTATGATGCTTCAGGTATTGCGATTTCACCATTCCAACGTGTTATTGTCATTGAAGAAATCGAATAAAAGCGAACACCTGAAGCTTATCCCATACTCCACATTCCCCCTCGCGATAAATACACTTTTCTCTGATCTTCTTTATCTCGTCTCGGATCTGCCAGACGTCTTTCGCTCGCAGCTAATGCAAAATGACGCTCTAGTAATTTAGTTCCAAAAGTCTATCGTGACGAATGGCGCAATATTACACTCGGGAACTTTCGAACCGAGACAAAGTGATCTTGTGTCAGTATTACGCATCATTTCGTGAAAGTTTAATAGCGTTTTCATTTTCACGAGAGATATACGAGGCGAATTTATTGCACGAGCTAAGAATGTGTTTATCTTGTTTCGTTTCTTCGCCAAAATTTATCTGAGTAGTACAAGAAAAAAATAATAAGAAAGCCATGTTCTACATACGACTAGAGATGGTGTGTAGTGTAGTATTTGGAGCAGCCACTTTTTAGAGGGACTCCGCAACCGACTTTGCTCCGTTTCCGCCCCGTGCTCCGAATTATTTTAACCCTTTTTCTACCGATGGTACTTATAAGTACCATTCTCTATAAATTCCATCCCAGTAACTATTTTTACCAATATTCTCATGGTACTTTGCCGGGACAGTCTTTACATTCCCCTTTTTAAGGATACATATCAGCAAGGGTTCTATAAAGAGTATTTTAGCGAGGAAAGGAACATAGATAGTCTTGAAACCGATGCTGTGCTTGGAACTTCCATTTTGTTCAGATTGCTCCCTTAGAGTTACGCTCCAGAAAAGCAGTAAAATTCAAGAATCAAGCCACTGATTTTTTTAATGTGTTAGTTAAGAACTTAGAAAACTATTTGACGAAATATTTTGATTAAAAAGTGTATGTCATTAATTTCACAGGGTAAATACTCTGTGGCACTTATTAGCTGTAAAGAAATAAATACTTACAGACTGAGCATTTTATTTATGTAAATCCCTTAATTTTCAGTGTAAATACCTAGACAAACTATTTCTGTAAAAAAAATTACTGCAGATCATAATGCGGTAGATAAAGGATTAACACGTTGACTGCCGACACGCTGACTGCCAGCGCTTTTTGCAGTTTAGGGACCTCTTAATGATAGTTTAATTTAATCACATCATATTGTTCAAAACATCTTATTAAGCAAAAATTTAAACTTTCTATAAATGTATTGTAAAATGTAACTAAGTCGGCAACAATGAGACAACTTGCAGTTTGGTCTTTCAGGAAGTTCACCTACTACGAGTTATCTCGTAGGTTGGCAGTCAACGTGTTAATAAATTACATTATTTATCTCTTTTTTTCTGTTATTTTTTTTATATATGATAGAAAATTATAGTTTAGAAAAAAATTCTGCAATGGAATATGGAACACAAAGAATTTTTTTGCTCCGGCTCCACTCCAAATCCTAGGCATAAAGAGATTTTTCTTTCTTTTTTTGTCCTCTAGTTGGACAACTGTTTCTTAACCTAGGGTTCTCGACCTCTGGAAGGGGGGTGGGTCATGATCGGGTATAAGGGGACCCCAAAAGTAAGGGACATCATTTCATTAAATAAAGTAGCTTAAAATATAATCAAGCGCTACAAAATTTAAATAAAATATAGCAAAGTATCACAACCCTAAAAAAGATCGAGAAACGACGCCGATGCATTTATTTTCATGGAACTTCATCCACAATTTTCACCCTATGCTGTGGCTTCTATAACAAAAGGAATTAAAATTTTCCCTTTCAAAGCATTTAACATTAAACTGAGCTTAATGTTAATCCCTTGAAACACGTTTTTTTTTTCTTTTTTTTTTTTCGGAAAAAATGGTAAAAAATGATCGATTTTTTTTTTTGGCAGAAAATAAATATATAGGTATAGCATAAATTGTTTTTGGCAATTTCAGTTCTAGGGGGTGACTAGAGAGCGGGGGGTGGAGTAAATGTTACACATAAAAAAATGTTTTACAAACCAAATAATATCGGATCTCAGAGGGGCATTAGAAATAAAATAACGCGAGATACAGGATCGCCCGTGTGAGACACAGGCATGTACAAATTTGCAGGTAACCTTCATCCGCGTCAGATACGGGCAAATGCGTTAAGTGGTTAAATAAAACTCAGTTAATAAAACTCAAAAATGCAAACTAAGTGTGAATGAATATTTTGGGATATCATTTTACCTTAGTTCTTTGAGTTGTGTGCGTTGGGGTAAGTCAATGTGATCTCTTAAGATTTCAGTAAGCACTTACCTCAACTCACCCTACTTTTGATAAAATTTACTATGTTCATGAATTCAGGGTTCTGGATACTGTTCGATAAATGAACAAACTCGAATGTTCAAGACTCGGGCTTCTTTATTTCTCAGGGTTTTACGAGCATTTACAATTCGTTCTGCAAAACCAGACACACGGGAACTGATTACTACTACACTAAGCATGATAAACTGTTTTAAATTGGACAAGTAAACCGCAACAGTCGCAGTTATGATTTAAACACAGTATTTTACTTCATTTTCATAACTGATACAGTTAATATTCTAAGAAGTTCTAACAACGTTACTATGCAGGTGAAAACAAATCGCAGGAAATGTTACAAATACTAATGTTCTCCTTTAAAACCATTCTATTAAAAATAAAAGCAAAGGCAAGCGATATTCAAGAATATAGACTAAGTTGTAGAAAAACGCATCACAAACGCAAATTTTCATAATGTGGGAATGGAGAAAACTGCAAAATAGTGAAATGATATTGTTATTTTTCTTCCCTCCTAAAAAAATTGTAATCCCCTACATACATTGACGAATATAGCAATTTATTTCGGAGGGTGACCCAACCAAACAATAAGGGGATTTTCCAAATTAAGTTTTTAAAATAGGTTTTAATTTATTTCGGGAGAGGCCTAGACCTTCTTGACCCCTCTTAAATGTGCCCTTGCCTCAAGAAATCTAAAACCTAAAAAAAAAAAAAAAAAAAAAAAAATTGAAAAGTATGAATTTTTAATACATGGTGAGCTTTTTCCTAAATAATTGTTTGTGAAATCTGTAACACAATCTTCATTGTACATGCACTGCGATTGCAAAAAGCAAACACTTAGGGGCATTTTAATAGTTTTTCATACCAGCTTTGGAGTTCAATTATATGCAACAAGGAAATTTGCTTTTGCAATGAACACTTCAGGCAAAAAATTGATCGGATACTGATTCCCCGGATATCAGGTGTCTTCCGTGTTGCTTTCCCGTATCGGATATCCGGCTCTCATGTTTGAAACATGTAAGTTCTATAAATAAAAATCAAATTTGACATGCCGAATAACCGCATTTTTCGTGTAATGCCCCAATCGGTTTCCGAATATTTAAAACAATCGGTCAGATACCGGATATTCGATGCCTTCTGGAGGCGGTCCTGTTGGTCCCCAACCACCCACACGTCGGTGCGCCCCTCCTTGAAAGTATACTGCTGAAGTTTCTAAATCTGTGCATCGAATGTAAAAGGCACTGTGTCCACTGTTTTACGACAGTCAAGAAATAGTAAAACATTTGAAAAAACATGTGAAAGAACAAGTCAACTGGTTTCTATTTGTTCTGAAAAAAAAAAAAAACAAAAACGTTTGTGACAGAGTTTCTTTTAGTGCCTTTTACCCCATACACGAAACCGATTTTTTACATGTTTTCTTAAATTCCGTACATTTATTAACAATTGTTATCTATTTACAGTGTCTTTTCATTGGGAGGCACATGAATATGAAATGAAAAGCTGAAAAAGTTTATCTCGGACTTGCCTGGCTGTAGTGTTTTCTATTTCTTTATTAGTTTAGTTAATTGTAGTATACTGTCAGAGTTGGTGGCTTATAGAAGAAGACCACAGCGGGGTTTTTCTTCTATGATTTTAAATGGTGTTAAATCACTCCCTTAATTATTCTGCACACCTTCTCAATCTCGGTCACATGATTTACGAACCATCCCAAATTATCTCAGACCACACAGATATATCCAAAAAAAACTGTTTTAATTTTCATTTTAAATGAAGCAGCCGAGAGATATGACGATGGTTGACTGAATACATTTAATCTTATCGTTGAAACTCTGCCTAGCATATAAAATCTTTTTTTGGATTTTGCCACCGCAAAATCTTGAACTCGAGTGGACAATACCGTCCTTTGTGACAGAAGGGACACTTCAGCCTTTTTTTCACAAAGACGGCTTTGTGTGCTGGCGGATTTGGCGCGGTTTCGATCCTTGCCACTTTTTGAGCAGCGTATCCGCGATGTCATGCTTGAGAGTTTGTTTTCAGTCTGGCGTTCTATAAGTAGCCAAATATGGCAGTTTTGATAGCTTGAACCAAATAAAGAAATATGAGCTATGTGAGAAAATACTTTCGGTTTACATCAGGAGCGAAAAGCGTTTATCCCCCTTCCTTTATTCGACCGATTTTTTTAAATATCTGAAGTCACGAAAATACGGTTATCCGGTATAGAACTTTCAGTTTTTAAACACCAGAGCCAAATATCCGGTACGCAAAAGTCACATAAGAGACACCGGATATTCGATGTCCGGGAAAATCAATAGCTGATTTATCCCTAATTCTGGCCCTGGCCCCCAGAACAAAATCCTGGGTGCGCCACTGTGTATATCGTCACCTCAGAGCAACAGTAAGACATCTAAATCACTTTCCTATAAAAGCAATTAAATTTTTCAAAACACCACTGAAGATGTAATCAAAAGTTAGGGGAGCTCCCAAAATTTCAGTAAAATCCCTGAACTACAGCCTTAGATATTTTGAATTGACAAAACAGCAAATTTTAAAAATCAATTTTATAGGAAATTCTGGTTTTACTCACATCCTACTGTTGCTCTGAGCCGACGATATATAATACTATTATCGCACACCTAGACGAACGCTGTCACAATTAGAGAAAAGAAGTTCCGTCGAGAACTATAAGAGCCTACTTTCCCGTATATAGCTTCAAATATATTAATCTCTCTCTCTCTCTTTCCCATTTAGCTTTTGTTCTTAATTGCTTCAAATATACCTTTTTCAACGGTTAATACATTCATTCAGTCAGTCACTCATTCATTCATTTTATTCATTCATTTACTCATTCATGTATTTATTCACGCATTTATTTATTTTTCATTTATTCATTCAGTCTTTCACTCATTCATTCATTCAGAAATATCCTTAAAAATCCGTATCACAAAATTTCATAGGAAATTTCATATCGTTTAATTCTGGTTGAACTTCGTATCTGTACAGGTTCTACCTCATAACATCTTTCCGATGAAGTTTGTTCCAAGGACATAGGATTGAAATTTCCCCGTAGACGCTGGTTTTTTGTTTTTTTTTTTTTTTTTCTTCTGAACTGTTCAAAACTGAAGGAAAAATAATAAAATATGGAAAAGAGATGTTCTCACTGTTCTTTCGAATGCAAAAAAAAAAAAAAATCTTACGAAATAATTACTTCAGTTACTTTTTACTTTTCTTTATTTTTAACGATATTTTTATGCCTTTCATACTTTATTTTTTAAAATTTTTTTTTGCTTTTACGGAAAAGTAGGCAAAAAAGACAAGTTTTGGAAAAGGAAAAAGGAATTAATTTTATAAAAGCAATAAGTTATGAAGTGGCTATTTAAAAACTAGTTGCGAACTGTTCGGTACAACTGCGTTTATCATATTCCTGAAATAAACAACAGCATTTGGTTTATAAATCCTGAATATTGGAAGTTATGAGTTTTAGTTGTGTCACTATTCTTCTAGCAGCGAGACATATGTATAAACGATAAATTACACATTCTGGAACAACGGTCCGCTATGAGAGGTGTTCCACAGTGTTTGTTGTTACCCTGGACAATATGCATGGAAAGAATTTCTAGGGCAGTCCCATTTTCAAGCTCGGCGAATGTGCGAGAGAATAAAAATGGTCGAAGAGTTCACCTAATTTGGATGGCGATGTCCCCTCCTCTCGCGTGGGGAGATGGCGTTCGATGAACGCTCACGCCTCTTTAGCTTCTCGAATGATTCACCGCTTCTCGATAAGGGACAGGAGTTCGCCTACACAGCGGATCTCGAATTGCACAGTACACGTATACTGTCCAGAAACCAAGGAATTATACTTCAGTGTCGAACGAATGCAGTACTATTTTTACGGTACTGCAGGATTATTTCGTGTTAAACATTTGTAATCGTACAATATATATAAAACTAAACATTTTATTCGGCCATTTTATTTTAAAAACAATTAAGTTTCTTAGCCTTTTTTAACCCTACACTGCATTTTTTTTTTTTTTCCCCCTCTTTGTAAATTTCTTTTTTTTTTTTTTTTGTGTGTGTGTGTGTTTGTTTGTGCTAGTTATAAGTGAGAAAAAAATTCCTATTTAATTCGGAAAAGTAGAATTCGAGAAAAATTGACATATTGTTTAAAAACAACACTGCGCATTTAGGGGTAACAATAATATTTTTCAGAAAAATCATGTTAAAAATGAAACCAAATCAATAATAAATAAGCATGTATTATAATCCTAAAATAGCACTAAAATATGAACATTTATTAAAATAATTAATTTTATTGTTATTTATAAATTTATAAAATTTATTTAAAGTAAAAATTTGCAGATGTAACTAATAATTATTAGTTACATGCGCAAATTTTTACTTTGATTACCAATAAAGTTTAATAATAATTTCACTAAAAGATTTTAAATAAGAAACTTAGCACCTGTAGGGTGTCTAATGCGATAATGTTCGTATCTTTGGTTGAGCGTGAATTGATTTTAAACAAAATTCCTAAATAATAATTTAATCGACCACTTTAAGCTAATTTGTGAAATATTTAACAATAATCTTCTAAAAGATACTAAATAAAGTGAAATAGAACAACCTGTGACACCTGTTCATGTTTATACTGCGAATAATGCAGGAGCATAAAAATTGCCCCCGAACGCGCTGTGTTGTTTTAAAACAACAAGTAAAAAATGCACCTTAATATAAATTTTTCAAGAAATTTTTCGGACAACTTATATTTATTTTATTTTAAAACTATGTAAGCAATTAAAGACTATTTTTTAAAAATAAAATTATTGCTTAAATTTTTGTAGAAAAAAAATTAAGAAGTTACTGTTTTTTTTTTTTTGTTTTTTTTTTTTACAAAATCAACATGTCTTACGATTTTGTGAAAAAAGATGAATATTGAGTTCAGTTTATAAGATCTAGGGGAAACTATATTAACTAATATGATCACACATACAATATGAAACGAAAGAATGCGCTACATGTTAAAAATATTGCAAAATAAAAGCTTGGTGACTGACAAATGGAGGTGTTGTTTAAAAACAACACGGCGCAGTGTAGGGTTAAAGCAATGATTCACGGATTATCGTTCTTCACCACGAAGAAAAAGAGAGAGAGAGAGAGAGTGGACGTCAGGGCGCAACACACTTAAAAGCGGCAGCCAGGGACATAACTAGAGGAGGGAAGGTGGGGTCGTATGATGTCCCTGGCGCCAGAATATTTTAGGGGCTCTAAATTGATTAAATGTCTGTTTACATCGATATATATTCTTTTTTGCGTGTATAAGGGGGGGGGGGGTGCTTAAGAAAGGTCTTGCCCCAGTTACGTCCTTGACGGCAGCTATTAAAGATAACTAGAGTTCGCCCAACTGTCGAAAACAACCGCAAAAATTAGGTTTAGCATTGAAAACATTATGTTACTTATATAAATATCTAAGCATCATTCGCCAAATTTTGTGACTATAACGTACCGAGTTTATTTTGATCATCCTCACATAACCTCTTCATTCCAAGTGTACCCAATTGGGTATTTTCAAATACTGTTTATTAACTACTGTTTGTGGAATTTGAAAGCTAAAACAGCCAATTGTTTTTGAAATGAATCCACAGATAGTTTACTTCGGGTTTTTTTTTTTTTTTTTTTTTTTTTTGGCCGTGGTAGCCTAGTGGTTAGCACGTCGGACTTCCACCTGGAAGGTCACGCGTTCGATACCCACTGAAGACCACCATGTATACTTGGGGATATGTGCATGTAAAATCCGTAGACCCCACTACCTCTCCCCGTGCGTAAGCAATCCTAAGGCCTCGGCTAACAGGTAGGGGTCTGGTGGAGAAAAGTTTACTTCGTTTTAAACATGGAACACATGGAAATTGGGCATTCATTATTATTTAAACTAATTATTAATTAAAATTTTTAAAAAAAATCAGTTATTTTGTTTTGTCATCATTTTTTAAATCAGAGAACCAAAAAAATTGCGTCAAAATTGTTTGTGCTTAGTTCTGGGGTCTGAAGAGGTTAAAGCAAGCGTAATGTCAATCATTGTCGCCGCAGAGCCAATTGCGCTCATAAGTGCAGCAGCTCGTAGTTCTGCCGATTTCGTTCCAAGTTCAGTGGCAGTTGAATAAAACTTTTGTGTTTGCTTTCATACACTATTCTCATTTTCCATTTCATTCAGAGAAGCCTTCACTCACTCTTATTATAATTGATTTTAATATTACTGCTTAATGGCAGCAAACTCTTTTTAACAATGAGTTCTATATTTATTACCTAATCATTTACGCGATCAAGACATGTTGCCATCTGCACAATATAACATTACAATTACAAATGCGGCTTCCCTGACAAAAGAAAAGAGGAAATAATTAACTAATAATAAACTGTTTCCAAAATTTTATAATTGATGTTACTAAAACGTCGATAGCTACTAAACAAAAAAAAAAAAAAGGGTAAGAAAATCGGTCGAAAAACAGAAGAGAAAATTGTTCTTAACTGTTTTGACTTTGCCTATTTATATATCGATTAATTCATTATGTAGTTATAAACATTTTCAGTTACTCTTGCAGTTGTGTATCATATAGGGCTCGACCGATGGCATTTTTTGGCCGATGGGCCGATTGTTAGCCGATTGTTCCGAGATCGGCCGATGGCCGATTGCCGATTATTTTCCTCTTGCATCGGCCGATGCCGATGATGGCCGATGCCGATGGCCGATGGAAAAAAAAAGTCGCTTTAAACCATTAAAACGGGTAGAATGCTTGTCAAAAATGTCATTTAAATCATTTACTATTGTTTCTTATGTTTATAAAAGCATTAAATGCATTATTCAAGCAGCGTAAAATTGTTTTGGAAAGTTTACATAATAATTAAAACTGAAAGAATCACTCGCGATTCTAGTAAAGTAATTAAACTATTTGGAGGTTAAAAAAATTAAAAATTGCTATATCAGAGAATTTTCAATTCTCTTTTCTTATCTTTGCAAAAAAAAATACTCAACAGCTATTGAATCGGCTTGGGTCTAATTCCCTTTCCTTCAACATTTTCTCTTTACAACACCTGCACTGCAAATGCCAATTGCAGCTGCCTTTATTTTCTTATTTTTTTCATGGAGAGGAATGCAGATGTTATGACACAGACTAACAAATAATGTGGGTTTGTATTTTTAACGAAACTGTCAACCCCCTCCTCTCAGATTTTTTTCCTGATCCCCCCCAGGGTGTAAATGATTTTAATCAAATGATTAAAATCATTGATTAAAATCATGATTTAAATCAAATGATTTTTTTAAAAAAATCACTGATTTTAATCAAAAAAAAATCAATTTTGTGTATAGTCTTGAACATTTTTTGTATATTTTTCTAAGTTTCAAACATAAACAAGTAAGTAGACTGTTCTATATATTTCTCAGATCTCACTCATATAATTCAACATTTCTACTTTCAATGTGACTCATTTGCTTTTAAAAACAGTTTACATATGATTACAGCTATGATAGCAGCATGGAACATTACAAAACAAAAACAACAACAGCAGCACCAGGAGTGGAAGTTGTAGTACATATTGTTAGTTGAAGTATAAGTGTATATTTTTTGGTAGAAGTTGTAGTGCTAATTTTGAACTTTATTTTTGTTTTGCACCATTATCATTCTTTGAGTTGTGAATTAGTGTTTGTTAGCATACTTAGGGTAGCTGGGATAGTCATTTTTACTTATTATTAGCTTTAATTATAATTTGAAATGTCTGCTGGAAGGAAAAAAGATCCCATTTGGGTCTATTATAATGAAAAAATTGAGTTAGGAAAGAAAGGATCTAAAGCAATATGTAAATTATGCCAAAAAGAAATGCAAGGATTGGTATCAAGAATGATAATGCATCATGAAGTGTGTGTAGCAAAAAATGAAGTTGAAAAGAAGAAAGATTGTGAACAAGAAAAAGATGCTTTAGGTAATAATTTTTTTATTATTATTATACTGTTATTTTTTAATTCATATCATAATATTTTAAGTTCTTTTTTTACATTAAAATAAAAAATAAATAGAATTACACTTATGGCTCCTTTTCCTTTCTTACACAGATGTTACTGCTACTTACAACAGAGGAACAGATAATAAAGCTCAAATTGAAAGCCAAAATCTGCCAGATCCTTGTAATAAGCGTATTCAGTGTGATGAAGATTTGACTGCTACTGATACTGACATAAAGATAAAGAAATTCAAGACTACAGATATTAGCCCATTTATTGTGAAAACACCAACCAATCTCAAAGATACACTAGATTTACAAGTAGCCAAATTCTTTTTTTCCTCCAACATACCTTTTCGTTCTGTTGAAAATCCACATTTTCTTAAGCTAATACAAATGCTAAGACCTGGGTATAAACCCCCGAGTAAAATTGATTTAGGCAATCGTCTCTTAAATGCTGTTCATGAACATGAGATAGAAAAGATTACTGGTGAATTATCTGAACAAACGGTATGTATGTCAGTGGATGGTTGGTCTAATATACACAATCAACCATTACTTTGTGCATGTGTTACTACTATGGAAGGTAATACTTATTTAGTAGACACAATCGACACATCCTTAACATCACATACTAGCCAAAATTTAGCTGCTGCTGTTACACAAACAATAATAAATGTAGAAAAAAAATTTAAATGCCGTGTACGTAGCTTTGTTACTGATAATGCTTCAAATATGGCAAAAATGAGGGACGAATTAAATGCAAAATTTGATATAATATCATATGGCTGTTCAGCTCATTTGCTCAATCTTTTGGCAAAAGATTTGCAAGATTCCATGCCTAATGTAACAGAACATGTTTTACAAGTTATAACATATTTCCGAAATCATCAAATAATTAGAGCTAAATACAATGAGCTTAAAGGTACTGGATTAATTCGGCCAACTGAAGTGCGCTGGAATTCTATGTGTGATTCATTAGAAAGCTACATCAAGAATTGGTCAACTTTCATGCAAGTTTGTGAGGATAATAGGGATGATATCGACACCAATATCAGGTCAAAAGTCATAAATATGGCAATTAAAAGAAATGCAGAAGATATGCTTTTAATGTTAAAACCCATTTCTGTGGCATTAGATAAAATGCAAAAAGATAATTGTAGTTTATCAAATGTTGTCAACATCTGGAAAAATTTAAAGGAAACTCTGAAAGATTCTAATAATAATTGCTGCAAAAAATTTTTTACTAAACGATATGAACAAGCGTTAACACCAGCTCATTTCCTAGCTTACCTCTTGGATCCTAATTCTGAAGTACAATGTTTAACACTAAATGAAAAAGATCAAGCTGTAAACTTTGTTAAAGAAAAGTATGGAGAAACCTCCTTATTAAGTATTTTGCTAAAATTCATTGTACGCTCTCCTCCGTTTAATGGAACTTTGTTTGATAAAGAATCTCTAGAATCTTTAAACATCTTGGAATGGTGGAAATCAATTGCGCTTCTAAAGAACTGTGTAGGTCAAAAAGAGTTTGATGCAATACAGTTGTTATGTACTGCAAAAGGAACAACTGCAGGGATAGAGAGGATGTTTTCCACTTTTGGACTTGTACATACTAAACTACGGAATCAATTGGGTGTAGAAAAGGCAGCTAAATTAGTCCTTATGTTTAAATCTTTAAATAAAACTAATTAAATGATTGTTTAAATAATTTGATATTGTAGATGTAGAATTAATAATTATCACATATTGTTTGATAAACAATTTCTTTCTTGATTTGTAGTTTGAAATCATTTTGTTATTGTTTATTTCTTATTTCACCTTTTGCTTTTAAATTATTAAGAAATATTTTGTTGATAATGGTTAGTAATGTTTATTTCCAATGTATACCATAAGTAACAATAGTAATACAATACAACTTTAAATCTATGGTACACAAAATTGATTATATTCCATAGAATTGGAATTATAAAAAAATCATGATTAAAATCAAAAAAATCCGATTAAAATAAAAAAAATCCGATTTTTTTGTTTTTTTTAAAAAAATCATGATTTTTATACACCCTGATCCCCCCCCCCCCCGTTTTTAAAAGAAAAGCGAGAACGATTACATGTTTATTTTTCATTGAAAAAGTTATTTTAAGCTCTTTTTCTGAAATAAAAACAAAATATTAAAAAATTTCGCTCGCAGTATTATCCCTTGTATAGTATATCCCTTGTTCATAACCAAGAAATACTGAATATTGCTTTAAAAACATAGACGTGAGATTTTTTTGTCATTACAAATGAATGCTGGGTCAAGAACTAATCTTATTAGATTTTTTTTTTTCTTGTGAGTTGAAAATTACACTGAAATACTTCACATGTTCTTTATATTTTCATGAGCACAATGTAAGGTCACCGAAATAAACCAATATTTTGAGCACCAGCAGTTTTCTGTTGACAAATAATCTTCTGAAAACACGTGATCGTTTATAAAAATTAAGATGTATTTTGAAGAAAAAAAAAATAATATATATATATATATATATATATATATATATATATATATATATATATTTATATACGTTGACAATTTTTTAAATTAATGAAATTGTAGCATTTTTATTAAAGTATTGTTCCATCCTGTATCCCAAACTCGTTTTTAAAGAATTAAATTTTTGAAAATTGCAAGTCGAACTTGGACACATAAAATTTCGATCAATAAACATTTATACTGAAAAATTGATACATATTTTTTATCAATACGTTCTATGTTGTAAGAGAAATATTCTAAACTGAAAGCAGATGCAACGAGATTGTTGTACAGTAGCAGAAAAACTGTCAACTGTTTAACACGTGGCATCAAAGAAGCCAAAAAAAATTCGCTATCAAAAAGAAGTATAAACGGGGAAAAATTAAAATAATTATTGTATAAAAAATGTTAAGATGTATTTTGAAAAAAATATATGCATTGATCAATTTTTGAAAATAAAGAAATTTTAGCATTTTTATTAAGATGTTATTAAATCCTGTCGCGCGAACTCGCATTTTGAGAATTCAATTTTTAAAAATTGCAAGTCCAACTTGGACACATAAAATTTCAATCAATAAATATTAATACTGGAAAGTGTTTCTTATTTTTGACCAATCTTTTCTATGTTGTAAACTAAAAATAAAATAATGAGAGCAACCGCACACTAAGAGCTGATGCAACAAGATTGCTGCACAATTGCAGAAAAACTGTAACACGTGGGATCGAAGAAGCAAAAAAAAAAAAAAAAACCGCGAAGAGAAAATGTTTACGCAGGCAAAAATTAAAATTATTATCGTACTTTGAAGTTGACTTTTTATTGTTTACTTTTAGTTTGAATTTAGTTTTTACTACAGTTGACTTTTTATTGTTTACAATTTCGGAATAATAAGAAACATGACAAACTAAAAGCAGATGTTATAATATTATTGCACAATGACATCTAATGCAGTAAGTCATTATTAAAAGAAAAACGGACAAAAATGAGGCAACTAATCTAGTGCGAAAAACAAATAGCACTCATAAGAGGCCTCTATGACTTTTACTTAAACATATTCTATTTCGCGAGCATTCTGCTCAAAGAGAACTATTTTAATAATGAAGGTTTTCGGGCAGCGATCGCTTAAACTAGTTTTCCGAATTTTTTAGCAAATACTTTATATTATAGAATGACATTATTTTTGTGTTTTTTTTAACTTATGTGCTGCCTGTTATTGTATGGAAATAGAAATTGAGCTATGGAGAAAAAAAAAAAGTGAAAGACGGAATGTTTTCTGGAAAGTTGTCACTGCGAAAAACATCGGCCTTGCATCGGCTTTTAGATGTTTTTTACGGCCGATGGGCCGATGTTTTTCTAAAGTTAACATCTGCCGCCGATGCCGATGGCCGATGGCAACTTTGTTGAACAATCGGCGCCGATGCATCGGCGAGGCCGATGCATCGGTCGAGCCTTAGTATCATATAATAGGGGTGGAGAATACTTTGTTCTATCATGGCGTTGCTTATAAATGCCACCGGGCCTATTCTTAAGAAAAAACCATCTAATTTTATCCTTTGGAATCTCTGGGCAAAATATTCCCATGAGTAATCCGGCACAGTTCCGCATTTCTCGTCTAATCTTACGGTGTCACATGTGATTAGCTCAACAAATCGCGTGAGCCGATAGTTAAATCAGTTCGGTAAACAAATGATGAAATGTGCAAAAAAGATATGCTCTCCTTCTACAATAAGATTAAAGTATCAAGAAATAAATTCGAATCAGAAATGTCTCCAGTATCGAAAAAAAAGGCCTCTTTCTAGAATACGTTTAAAATATCAAAAGATAAATTCGAGTTCTCAACAATATTTTATTTCTATCAATTCTATGTCAGGGACCGTTCATAAATGATGCCACACTTCACTTCTTTTTTTTCAATATATTAACCCCTCCCCCTCCTTTGTCACAAAATGTCACACTTCAACGGACCCACCTATTCCCCTTTGTCACATGTCACGCTTTATTACATAAGCAAATAAGCATATGTACGTGCTGTGTTGCAGTTCAGAAAAAAAGCACTACTACCTTATAGATCACATTTCTAATTTTATTTTTGAACTTGTGAGCACAACAATAATAATTATTATATGCTGTGTACTTGATTTGTACAAAATGAAGTTAAGGTTTACAAAAAAAAGAAAATTAATAGTTAAAAAATATTAATTGTTCGAATTCTGAAAAAAAATAACCGCGCTATTTTATATTAAAAGTATAAATGCCTGCGAGAAGACTTCCTTTTAAACTTTTAACTAGAAGTAAATTTAGACTTTGATCAGCATCGGTACTTTCGATACAAACTAAAATCAGATACTTTAAAATCAAACAATGAAAATTAAAAAAAAAACTTTAAAAATAAATTTAATTTGCTGATTTAAAATTTTTATAGAAACTAAAAAGTGTATGATGTCACACTCCTTGTTACTCCCTCTTCCCCTTGTCACAATTTCTCGAACCCCCACCCCCCTTAAAGCGTGCCATCATTTATGGATGACCCCTCAATTCATTTTTAAATTCTTTAAAATCGGGGATCAGAAGCGGAGTGTGGAACAACGAGGTCTTGCTCGAAACTGAAGCGGTGCTGGAGCAAAGAAATGTGTTGTGCTCCACAGCTTCATTTTTTTTTACTTTTTTAATTTTTCATCGAGTAAAAGAATAAATCAACAAAAGAAAGAGATAAATAGCATAATAATCTATTAAAAATTACGGAGCCATTTTGGATTCGGAGCGGAGCAACTCAAAAAAAGTGGCTGCTCCAGATCCCTGTTTAAAATTATCAAGGGCTTAAAACGAGTGGCTTCAAAAACTAACCAACATTAATAACTTTTCCAGGTCTTATACACAATCTTTACAATAATTTCTTGAGATACAGCTGTTACACTTAAAACGAGAAAAACTTTCAATTGCTGCATTTCCTTTAGAGATCATTCATAAATGATGTCACGCTTCGAGGCGGGGGAGGGGGGGTCGTGAAATTATGACAAGGTGTGACAAGGGAAGGGAGTAAAAAGAAGTGTGACATCATTCAACATAGCCTGACATGTGACAAAAGGGGGGAGGGGGGGGGTCCGCTGAAGTGTGACATATGGGATCGTTCATAAATGATGTCACGCTTTTTTCCCACATATTTGACCCCCCTTCCCCCCCTTTGTCACAAAATGTCACACTTCAACGGAACCCCCTCGCCCCTCTGTCACGCTATGTTGCCTAAGCACACACACTTATTGTTACTCCCTCCCCTTCCCTTGTCACACTTTGTCACAATTTCACGAACCCCCTCCTCCCTCGAAGCGTGACATCATTTATGAAGGATCCCTATTGTGACAAAGGGGGGAGGGGGTTTATTTATATGGGAAAAAAGCGTGACGTCATTTATGAACGGCCCCTTAAAGCGACTCACGCCAAAAATAAAATCAACAGCAGTTCTTAGTTCTTATCAGGATCAGGGTCATCTGCGTATCGAAAGCCATACTATCCCTTTCATTACATAAAGCGCCCAAAAGTAGTTCATACCGAAACACATAAAGAGATGTTCTCCAAAAAGTGGTCAAACCGCGTTAGCATGCCTTAAAACATACAATAGAACCTCGATCCACCGTTCCCGCATATAACGTCTTCATTTAATCTTGTCACGCAATTACGCTTTAGATTAACCCGCGTGCATCGTTTTTTTTTTTTTTTTTTGTTATCGCGCGAAATAAATCGTCCCGTGAAGAATGATCGATCGAGTTTCTACTAACAGTCAAAATTTAAAAACAAATAAAGAATTTCTTTAACACAGTTGACGCTAGATTTTACGACCTCTAATTTACGAACACTCACGATTTAAGGAGCAGGTTACCAGTCCCAAAAAGTCTTCCATTGAAAAAATGCTTTTCGATCTGACAAACTCTCGATTTTAGGAACATTTTCAATGTCCCACAGTGCTCGTAGAATAGAGCTTAAATTGCACTAATATCCTCGAAGCAGAAGAAAAGTTGGAACAAAAATTATTAATACATTGTTTCAAGTCTTTCGAACATGTTTATTTATAATGCAAACAGTTTATTTATGATGCAAACAAAAATAGACCTCCACTATCTAAGCATACCTGATTAATACGCAAATAGTAATTTCCTACATCCATAATTATTATCGTTTCTTATCTTACTGTAATTAGTTTTCTTAAACTCCAAAACGAACATGTCGCTCACGCCAACGCAACTTGAACATAAACAATCGTGAACGAACGAAACTCAACGACTGGAGAGAAAAAAAAAAGTGTTCCAAGTGAAGAGAGAAATCTTCTCTCGTTTAATGGGGAAAATAAAATCCTTTCCTTCCAGGTCAAGTGCGCCATAGAAACTTAGAAATCCGTGCCCTTAATTGAAACAATGTAATGCAATAAAACTCCATTATCTCTGTTTTTCTTAATGGGCAATTATTTACAGAATAATTTTAGTACTGTGAACTATTCCAAGCGTTAACTTCCGAGAACTACTTCAAGCGTACTGGTTTCCCAGCCGAAAGGGAAATTATGGGAAGCATTTTTTTAAAACTAGCTGACCTCGATACAGCGAACGCATCTTTTACGAACTTCCATGCATAGCGAATTTTTCAATAGTTTACCAAATATGATTTGAAATAGCTATTTGGAAGGGTTCTCTTTTTTGGATTAGTTCCCCCTAGGTAGGAGGAGAAAAGTGGTGATGACCATAACGGAAAAATCCGTCGTAAGCTTTTCGTACACGTCATTGATTCTACGTAATTTAATATCCCGCCCTCCCTTGTTGACTTATTGGCAATTTTTATTGCATGATGAAAAGTTATTTTCCACCCAGAGGACCGTGATTTGTTGATTGCGCTTTAACAACACTTTGAACTTTGAACATATAAATCCTTGCTGTAAGCCTGATCACTATAGTAACAGTTTATTGCAATGGACATGAAATATCGCTGTAGCCATTCGTGTGAATGCATCTCAGGGGGACTTCCAAGATCTAGCAGCCAGAAAATAGGAGTTTTAAAAAGCTCCCCCAAGGAAAAATTCTAAGAATTGAGCATAAAGAATTTTTAAGGCATAACATGTGAAGAATAGGACTGGAAAGCAAAAATGTAGCGAGTTTTCTGTTAGCATTTTGTTTTCATGAGCAAATGCGAGTACGGTAGCCCTGGTGACACCATGTGCAAGCATTAAGATTTGGCAGTACCACAAAACCACCATAAATATTCTTAGTCCTTACTGAGTGACTTTATAAAACTGAATTTTATCACTGTATTTTTTCCACCGAGTTTCACTGTATTCTGAAAAGCTAAAAGGTTTATATTGCTACCCTGACAACACCACAAATGTAAAACATTTCAACAAAAATCAGCCATTTGAAACCAATAAAACATTGTACTTACAACTGCAGACGATGTTTAATTCGATTCGGGAAAAGCCACGGTAATCCACGTCAAGTACATACAAGTAAAGATTTAAAGTCAATTTAGCCTTCGCACCATACCGCACATCTCTAAAAAGAAAGAAAAAATCGTTTGGCAATGATCTTTCACATAGAAAACTACAAATTAAGTTAAGGACCTTTATTGTACGCAGAGACAGTTATCGCAATTTATCTATTTTTATCTTCCAAGACCACCCATTTAATACTTCCATGCCGATATGAAATCGGAATGAAAATCTAGATGGAATGATTCTCATGGACTCGAATAACCATTGAACTTACTTATGGATTGATTCCAAAAATCTTAAAGTACATTTGATGATTCAAAATGGCAACGTTCGAAGACGAGATGTGTTCATTTCGCAGAATTGCTAAATTAATAATAATTAGCAACTAACGCTCGAATTTGTTTTAAAAAATGGCTTACTTTAGACCATAGGTTCTCAACCTTTTTTTGCCCACCGCCCACTTTGAGAATATTGCTTTTTTTTTTTAAAGCGCCCCCCCCCCCCCCCCGCCTTTTCACTTGCGAATCTTGAATAGCTACTCCCACGAATATATTTTTAAATGTGTAATATTATACATTTTATTCGTAGATAGGATATGACCCTATCCTATTTCTGTTTATAAAGACTATTTTAATGTGAGCAATCAAAATGCACGCTTAATTACATTGAAAAGTATTTTTATTAGAATTTTCAGACATCGAAGTCGTAAACTTGACTAATGAGAAGGTTGAATTTGATGCATTTGAATTAGTTTGGTAATATCAGGTTCGATTTTACTTAAAAACAATCGTAAATCGCCGCGTTCAGTAATATGGAGCCGATTTCTCTTGGTTACCAATGTTGCTATAGTACTATAGTCACGTTCAGCTAAATATGAAGATGGGAATGCTATCAGAAATCGTTGATCAATCAACCATAAACCTAATGCTTTTGTTAGTAGGTACATAATCAGCGTGTTTAGTCTATTTTAGACAATATTTAATTCATCTGCCCACGCCCTCCGTGTCATCTCAACGCCCCCTAGTTTTCTCTAGGTCTTTTACTGCCCCCCCCCCCCTGAAAGTCTCAAACGCCCACAAGGGGGCGTTATCGCCAACGTTGAGAACCTATGCTTTAGACTTAAGCGAAAACATCAATAAGCTTATACTAATATGCCCACGTAAATGCATGTTAAAACTATTTACAGCAGATTTACACTTTTAAATACAAATGCTTGTTATACTTGGGGGTCATTCATAAATGATGTCACGCTTCGAGGGAGGTTGAGAAATTGTGACAGCTTGTGACAAGGGGAGGGATAACAAGAAGTGTGACATTATATATTTTGGTTTCTATAAAAATAATTAAAATCAGAAAATTAATTTTTAAAGTTTTTTTTATTTTTATAATTTGATTATAAAAGTTTCATTGATCATTTTGTATCGTAAAGAAAAGACCGAAGCTGATTAAGGTTTAAATTTACTTCGTGTTAGAAGTTTAAAAGGAACTTTTCGTAGACACTTACACTTCTAAGATAAAATTGCGAGGGTCATTTTTTCAGAATTCTAACAGTATATTTTACTATTCTATACTAATTATCTTTCGTGTTGTAAACTTTAAGCTCATTTTATACAAATTAAGTACACATGTAACAATTATTATTATCATGCTCACAAATGTCATTAAAAGTTGAAAAATTAAATTAGAAACGTGATCTATAACGCAGTGCTTTCTTTCTGAACTGCAAGAATAAATGCTTATGTAATATAGCGTGACATGTGACAAAAGGGGCAGCGGAGTGTGATGAAGTGTGAAATTTTGTGACAAAGGAGGAGGAGGTCAAATATATTGAGAAAAATTGCGACATGATTTATGAACGGTCTCTTGATTTAACAAAACATGTTAAAAAAAATTTCATTTTTTTGCTGTCCTTTAATGCTATCGTTTTTAACGAGTTAAATAATATTAGAAATTAATTAGAAATTAATGATTTCCATCGATATTGTCCCAACGTAGATTAAACGAAGCAATTGTATGAACACACCCCAATATAAGAACAGGTTGTAATTTGTTTTGTTTTTTTTCCAAAATAAGATTTCAGAGCATTTTTTCGAGATGGATTTGCAACAGCAGTTTTCTTCTATACAAATTCTAAGCTATCTCACAACTGAATGATTATTAGAATCAAACCTTTATATGTTTGTTGATTGTTAAATTTTGTATTCATTCACTGGTCAGTTCTCACTTGTTATTTACACATCCAGAAACATCTGAATGCAGTACCATTTTTTAAAACAATGTTTAGTATTTATTACTAAGAAAGAAAAGCAATTAAAAAATGTATTTTGACTGAAAAATCACTCGGAAAAGATCCCGCTCACCGTTAGGAAAAAGAAATAAAACCGCGTAAAAATGTTTTAAGTTACACGGTTTTATTTATTAAAAAAAAACAAAAAAATTTCGCCATGATTTGAATATTTTAAAATTCAAAACATCGTTGCATTATTCCAAACCTTCCAAACAGGGTTTGTTGATTTAAATCAGCTTGATTTAAATCATGATTTAAATCGCGATTTAAATCGCGATTTAAATCAAGTGATTTTTTGTAAAAAATCATTGATTTAAATCAACTGACTTTTTTTCAAAAAGATCATTGATTTCACTATGTTAGAAAGTGTTGTAAAAATGAAATATGTTGCAATTACAACTACTGTTTCAAACAAAACTTCTTAGGTCCATCTATCTGTGTGCATAACATATTTCATAAGGTTAGAATTAATTACTATTCTCTTTGAATTTGGCAATATTTTTTTTAATTTTACAATATTCTTCAAGCATCTTAACAGCAAAGCATAATTCATTCATTCAATCCGAATTACAATTCATAATACATAATCATGAACCACTCTGTGTTTTTTATCTCAAAAATAGTATTTTAGATCAATTTAATCAATGCCACACAATAAATAATTCAGATTGATAGTGTGTAAAACAACGATTGTTAGAATTTAGAATATGTATCCTTAAAGTTTCATCCACGTCCCCTAATAGCTTAAGGTTTTTTTCCTTCTAAAATATTTTTTTATCATAGAAGTTTTCAATAAAGATACTTGATTAAAACAAAAATTTTCAGTTTTTAGTAATGGTGTGAGCATATGATTTTTCGAAATGGGTCAAACTATTTCAGGCTTTTTTATTTATTAAATTGAAAAATGATTAAAGTACACTCAATGTAAAACTTAAGTACACACAATTGGTACTTTTTTTCAGCTTTCAACAGCAAAATAATTCAGATTAAATTTGCTTTTCTCTGTACTTATGAGTGACTATTATTCCTGGTAGAGTTAAGTTTCATTTGAGTCATGCGTTTGTATTAAAATTTTAAAATTGGTTTATCAGTTACTATTAAAAAAACTTTATTGCTGCGAAAATAGCTTAAAGTGTGTTTTTGCATATTGATAAGATGCCATATTGTTTCTATGAATGTAACATAATAAATATCCAAAATATTTGGGGTCTTTTTTTAAAAAATCAAAAAAATCCGATTTAAATAAAAAAAAATCTGATTTAAATTTTTAAAAAAATCAGTTTTTTTTTTTTTTTTTTGTTTTTTTTTAAAAATCAAAAAAATTACGAACCCTGCTTCCAAACAAAGCTATCGTTGCCATTCGACAAATAATTCTGATAATTTCCTCAGAGCCAAATTTTTTTTTCTAATTAACGTTATAATAAATTATAAAATGGAGGGAATAATATTGTATTGTCATTGGAAGATAAGCTCAATGTGCAAAGTTTGCAGATAATTTATGAGTAATAGTGGTCGAAAACCGCGTAACAAACTTCCGTAACAAATCAAGTTAAATAAAACTGTGTGAAAACTAATATTTCACAAACTCAGTAACTACGAAGTAATTCAAAAGGCAAGGAAACAATTCAAGTACTCTTAGAAATAAATAAGAAACAAGTGGGATTAAGAAGAAGAGAAAATATTTACACTAAAACTAAAGAGAAAAAGGCAAAATTTGGTAGAAAACACTCGCTGCGATAGAGTGCTATCTCCAAAGGAATATTCATTTGTTTATTTAATCTCATTTCAATGCCAACGGAATAATCGCGAATGCGCAGCAGAGCAAAGCCGAACAAGAGCTGGAAATGGGGCGTGAGCATCACCGTCTGTAGAATTGGAAATTTCTTAAGAAAACATAAATTTGAAGAGAAAAGGTAAACAAAAAAAGAAAGGTTTAAAGCGTGGCACGAGAAAAAAAAACACGTTCGTTTCAAATACATTATCCATGAAAACGCATACGCTCAGAAATGTAATGATTGTTCCTTGCTTATTGTTATGCAGCCAGTTTTAAAAAGCTTAAATATTTTAATCCTATCATTAGCTTCAGCTACGAAAACTCTTCAAGCTGCAGAATAAGTAGTTACGCATGGTTAAATGAAAATCAAATAAAAACTAAAACTTGGCTTAGCCCCTAAGGAACTCAAATAATTGCCAAATTTAAAATTGGCTGTAGGCGTAATAAAAGTCTGAGATACTAACTATAAATAGGTTAAGTGAAGAACAAATAAAGCATTAAGATAGGAATATTTAATAAGCATAATTACTTTTGTTAATTTTGTGTTGCTTTATTACCTTGTAAAGGTAAAGAAAGAATTTTATTAAGTATGCGAAAGGATTCGGGATAAGAATTGTATATTGCAGAATACCACGAATTTTTTTGCATTTTAGTGGCAAATATATATTTACTCATTATAATATTTATTACCTATATCTTCGAAATTAGTATTTTGTTAGTTTATTTTTTAACGCGTTAAAATTAATCAATAGAAATGCATTAAGTAATGTTAGCTTTTTTAAAAAAAATAATTTTCTTAGCTCATCTTGTCAAGCTTCATCATGCCTTCAAATCTCATCATTCATTAGCATATGCAATAAGATGTTACTAAAAGTAAAAGAATACATCTTATTATATATTAAAATCCGAGAGTAACCTCCTCACGAACGGCTGAGAGTTAAGAGCTGAGTGAGGCATGAAAAAATTCGAAATTTTCCAAGGAAGCCATTTTGCCAATTCTCATCGCTGAGGGACTTTAATTAGCGGAGATATTAATTAAAAACGTAATTTTTTTAAAGTTTTATAGCCGTTTTATTTTATCTGCATTATTGCACTTCAACAACACAGTTGCCGTTTTGACAAATCAATTCACTTGGTATTTTAACAAATCAAATTCTAATCAAATCAACTTGACTAGCATTTTGAGACATCGCTGTATTTTCTCTTGCTCTGAATAAATAGGAAAAAACTTTCCTTTTTTTATTCATTCATTTCTTTATTTATTTATTCATTCATTCATTCGGAAATATCCTTAAAAATCGGTACAGGTCCCCTCGACGCGGTTCTTTCGATGTAGGCAATTCGACGCATCGTCCCTCTCGACGCAGCTTTACTTTTTCATTAACATACATACATAATATAATCAAACAGTATTTTATTGCATGTGTAGTTATTACAGTTATAATTTTTAAAATGCATACAAGTTAAATAGAACTTTGAAACTAAATTCAAATGAAAATCGACAACTGAACTCAACCATATCGAGGAAAAGGCCAAAGTTCGATATTCTACTTTTCGCAACCTTGACTTGAATGTAATCTTTCTAACTACAGTTATTTTTACCATTGTATTTTCTTTTTTCTTTAGGAGCATTCGAAAAAAAGTTAATTTTGAGCTTAAGGTTATTAACATACGGATTTTTGGCTAAACCATTTTGTATGACATGTAATAATTATAGAGTATAAAATTAAGTTTCAGCGGTTTTAAATTTTACCCCAACCTTTGAATACTTATGCAAGTGAGTTATAAGAAAGTCAATAATTTCTCATGCATTAATATTTTTCATTACACTGTAATAGTCAAAAAAAGTTTTGGAAAAAAAAACCGACTTCACATTTAAAATTGCGCTAAAAAGAAGTTAAAAGCAAATTAATTCTTTGAACAACATCGATACGACTTTTGAACATAATTTTTGAAGCCGGCGAAAAATTATCTAATTGTCATTACGCCATGTGTTACTTTACATTGAAACTGTTGCTAACTCTGGCCCATCTATATTTGTAACTGATTTATGATTACAAAAGTAATCATGAATCAAAACGTATCATAATCTTGTCGCTAATGTTAATTTTTATTTGAACTATTCAAAATTGAACAAAAATTGCTCAAATCAAAAAATATTTCAAGCCGAGAGCGCTTGAAATATGAATGTCTTTAATAAAAGTCTTTTTTAAAATACTTTTATTAATGTTCAGGGCTTATATATTATGCATCATACTTCCCCACAAGCGCTAATGTTAAAAGCTTTTGAAGTGTTCAAAGCTGAACGAAAAATTGTTCAGATAAAAAAATAACATATTGAAATGAGGTCTACCGATCTTTCGAATGTAAAAAAAAAATAATAATTTGCAAATCGGGCACTTCCCTCATAAATTATTGGGGTGGCGGACAGACCGACGGATACATCCCCCCCCCCTCCCCCATCTCAAAACCCTACTTTCAAATTCTTCATTTTTCGATTTTTTCTTAATTACTTCACTTATTTTTGGACTTCTCTTTATTTTTAATGATATTTTTACGATAGATTAAGCATTCTTCAAAACTTTGTTTATTTTTTATAACTAGTCTGTAATTTTTATGCTAGAAGTTTACACGAATACAGCAGGCGGAATCTATTTATAAATAAACAATGTCATGCAACGGAGGCAATTCACCGCTAGAGGGACTCATGAGCGACCATAGTGATATCCGCTTTTTGTTTACTAAGATTTTCAATTGAGTTCTACTTGGAGTTAGTTCACTAGGCAAAATTACTTATCTTAAAATTAATTAGACTATTTTCACAGCTTTTTCTGATTATAACCCAGCAATTACATTTAATTTAATGATTATAAAAGAAATTTATTAATTATTACAATAGTTATAGTGTTTTATTTACTGTTGATTTTATGGAATGTAGAAGAACTTTATTATTTAGGCCTAGTTTTTAATTATTACAATAGTTATAGTGTTTTATTTAGCGTTATTTTTATGGAATGTAGAAGAACTTTATTCAGGCCTAGTTTTTCATTAGATTCGTCGAACTCGATGTAAAGCGATGCTACGGCTTCCTTTGCTTACATAACCTTCATCGGTGCCACGTGACCAATGACGTTGCTTGAATTGCCTCCATTAAAACGTACTTTGCTAATAAGATACAATCAAAAAGAGCGAAAATTTTGCATTTTTCCTGTTATGAGAAACATCCATTTTTGGAAAAAAGGTGCCAGTGAAAATTTCTTTTATGGCTGAAGTTTGCGCTTAATGGGAACACTAAAAATTAATTTTTACTTTTCAAATTTACGTTTGTTGGGATGAATAACAAATGAATGCTATTATAATGATTGCTTGAGATACACGCAAAATGGCTTACTTATTGCCTAAGACTAAACTATAATAATGGTAGCAATAGTTAAATAAAATTGGCAATAAGAAGAAGTTAACCATAATATACTCTTTCAAAAATTATTCTACGGGAAAAGTTACATGCAAATCAATTACTTTAGAAACATCAGTAACTAGTTCATGGCGTTTTTTAGTGTATAGAATATACAGAAGTCAAAAGACAAGACAAACTTATTTTGATATTGCATTTTTAAGCAACAGAGCCACCAGAGGTAATTCCTGAACACTAGCATTTTTTATAAGAAAAAGTTTCCACAAAATAAAAAATAATAAAATAAATCCTTGGGATGCTCTGGACTATCTTCTTTGTAATTTATTACTCAACCCCTTAACTGTCGCAGGCGTATGTATATACACGCCTCGCTATGGTGATGCGTTAACTACCCCGGGCGTTATATATACGCCTTCCCGCAGTGCGATTCTTGCCTCGTGTTGCTATCAGTAAAATTGCAGCCGAGGCTTTGAAGATCGCAATCGTATATATACGACTTCCCGAAGTGCGATTTCCAAAGCCTCGGCTGTAATTTTACTGATAGTAACACGAGGCAAGAATCGTACTTCGCGAAGGTGTATATATACGCCCGGGGGTAGTTTATGCATCGCCACAGCCAGGCGTATGCATACTCCCGCAGCAGTTAAGGGCTTAATCATGAGTTTGACATTTAATTTATATTAGAATATTTTCCAAGGAGCCTGTTCTGTAAAATGACATAAAATAACAAGAATTATGACACATTTTTAGAGAGATTGCGATCACAACTAAAATTTTAATTATTTATTATTTTCCAATGTTCAAAAATTAGGGTTTTACAATTAGCTGAATATAAAAAAGGCTTACGAAAGACATTTTCCCTGAGGTTCTGGAAGCCTCAAGAAGAGCTACGAATCAATTACCTATTTCTAAGACTAAAAAAACTAAAATAAAAATTAAAAACAAAGAAGCAAACGTCGATTTGTATTTGGAAATCGGTAGATGGAAAACACGTGCTCCTTTTATCGTTTTCCCAATTTATTACACAGTCGGGTTTCACCAAACGAAGAGCAATGGAATGTTTTAATAGAA
This sequence comes from Octonoba sinensis, assembly GCA_038502835.1. Classification (NCBI taxonomy): domain Eukaryota; kingdom Metazoa; phylum Arthropoda; class Arachnida; order Araneae; family Uloboridae; genus Octonoba; species Octonoba sinensis. Next base: position 79,711,678 of record CM076605.1, on the reverse strand, counting down.
GATAAAACCCCCAGGTGTGCCCATTCGGATGTACGTATCAGTTGCAACTTCCGATGTTTTTAATTTTTGCAGTTCTTCGTCAAATCCGGAGCATGAAATAATAATAGACTTCTGCAACTTTTGATCGATGGGAGACATGAATAATGAGAACGACATGCAAGAACTTCTTCTGAGCAGTGTTGATCGCTCAAAAAAATCGTGGCAGCAAAGTTATCGACCTTTCTATCGAATCGACGATCAAACTAGCAATATTACGCTAGCATTATTTACGAGACTTTCGTTTCGAAGGTTCCATTGCAAGAAACTTGAACCTTGCAATCAATGTCTAATAGTGAATACAATTATTGCAAAGAGTACACACAATACATCCTAAAAAAAATTAGAATACTCGGTTAATCACCAACTTGTCCATAAAAATGTTACTTTTGAGATAAATCGTGAAGTATGTAATAATCAGGGTTGCCAAGTGGCCCGGATTTTCCGGGAAAGTCCCGTACTGTGAGCAAAAGTCATGTATTCTTCCCAAGATGTTGATTTTGCCGGATATCGGGCATCCGGAGATCGTTGTGCGACCAAATCCGTACCCGATATCTGGCTCTGATGTTTCAAATCTATGAATTCTATGTATTTTTTACCCACAGCTTCTAAATATGAAATTAGTTTTCAATTTACGAGTACACATGTTATCAGAATACTGCAGGAAAGCCGAAACTATCCACCGGGGAGATTCTATTCGGCAGAGGGGGTGGTTTGTAAGAAGATTCTATACGCTGAGATGGGCACTTTTCGAAATCATATATTGCGATGTCACTTTTTTGCTTTTCTCCGATAATGATATATTCTATTTCCAATTGAAACTTCAACACAAAAAATAAAAGAAAACGCAAAAACGCACAGAGTTTATTATTCTTCATAAAAAACTAAACATTTTCCAATCTTTATTCATCTTCTCACCCCATCTCGATTAAATAGAAGCAGTCCTGACGCATGCGCAAATTTGAGGAAAGTCCCGGCTAGAAAATCAGACAGTATCTACTTTTTTTTTCAGATTTTCCTTTTTATTAACTTTATTCAACTAAATAACTACTGGCCTGCGATATGCTTGCGACTTAAATTTAGAACATCAGAATCGACATTCCGGAAAATTGGCTCCCGGATATTTCACAATCCGTTCGATACCGGATATCCGGTAGAAGAACAACTCCCCTGGCATCCCTGGTTTAATTGACTAAAAAAATCACCAAGTAGGTTTAAAAGGGAAAAATTTCGGAAGGAATTACTTGCTCCAAAAACAATTCCAAACCTAATAAAAGTGAAAGAGAATCCCGCCATCTTGGCCTTAAAAACTGGTGAAAGTAGTGCAGGAGATGAGTGAATGCTCTTCAGAAGCACTATGGAAAGTGAAACATTCCCAGCATCCGATGATGTCTGCCAAATGGGAAAAGGTTCACCACTCTTTCCCACTGATTTTAGCAGACAAACGTAACTTCGCCGGCAAGGTTCCAAAGGTTTTTCAAATCTTTTCAAAAAAGAAGAAGTCGGGCGTTCCTTGCTGTTTCTTGTTTACTATACGTTACTCAAGCGCGTAATTCGTTCTTTCAAAAGCTATTAGGAATGATGAGTGGCAGCACACATCCAGAATGGAACATGTTAAAGAGGGGGCAGTGAACCGCGACTTCGTTCCATCTCGCTGGTATTACGATTTGACTCGAAATTTATGAACATTCTACACTGAATGTTTTACTACACGGTTTAATATTTTTCCGCGACCATAGATATTACACGTAGGAAATGTTTGGCGCGCAGTTGAAAGTAGTCATTGGTTTTTCAGCATGGAATCGAAAACAAAAAGGTTTTTATTTTCCAGGGCTGTGGATTCGGTTTCGGGCTGATTTTAAGGTAGAGGAGTCGCATATTCATTGCATCCCCCATATATATTAGTAAAGGAGTTGGAGTTTTAAGATTAAAGGAGTAGGTCTTTTTCCAACAGATTCCGCAACTTTGTTATTTTCCAAGTAAAATACCATTTAAGAACCACTTGGAAGAAGCTCTATGCCTCCATCCTCCCCTCCTTAATTGACTTTATAAAAAATTCCCAATTTTTGTATTGTTCTGAGCAGGCCGCAGAAGTTGAATTTTTCTGTTCTGAATTTCTTTTCATTTTTCAACGTCTTTCTTGTTTTGAAGCATTTTTAAGTTTTATCCTCATTTTTTAAAACATTTTTCTAAGTTTTAGCTCTTTTTTTTCTTTTTTCAATTTACTGATTAAAATGAGCTCGATTTTTTCATTACATTTTACAAATAATAATAACAAAAGATTGGGGAACGGTGGAACTGCGAATCTATTGACACAAAATTGAATAAAGACAACTTGAAGAAAACAATTTTAACTCTGATAAAACTTATTTTTGGGTGTAGTCTTTAACAATGAAAACAATATTTTAAATTATTAAGAGTTCTTTAGATGCTCTAGATTTTTTTAGAAAGTCATTTGATGATAGTGAGTTTCGACCTCAGATCTTACGAGCATTTTCAAAAAGTTAAGTGCATTTTTTCAGTTTTAATGGCATGTTTGTGTCATTTTTTGGAAATTTTTAGGGATTATTTACATCACCAATTTCCGGAGCCTGGTTATAAGACCAGGGGTCACGCCAGAGGAAATTTGGGTCCGTTTTCGGACCCTTCACAAAATTCCAATTAATCAAAAAGGACCCTTCACAAAATTCCAATTTATCAAAACGGTCCCTTCACAAAATTCCAATTAATCAAAAAGGACTCTTCACAAAACTCCGAGATTCTAAATCGTACTTTTTACACCATTATTTATTACAAAAGTGGCAAATACCGTAATTATCGGTAAATAGCCCGCTGTATAGTCCCCAAGAAGAAAAATTCATTCTAAAAAAACTAATTTCGGTGTATAGCCCGCATCGTTGTATAACCCGAACCCAGAAAAAAACATGGGATACACCATTAGAAAACAATACATTCGCCTGTAGCGCCTGAGCCCCAATCTGCTTTGGACCATGTTTCGAAAGCTACAATTTATTCTCTGCATTTTGTTTTGCAGGAAAAGAGATTTCGATATTTTTTAACGGAAATTGTCTTTTAAATAATACTTTTTTTTTTAATTTCATCGCCCACATCGTTATATTGCCCGCAGGTAGTAAAAAAAGGAGTTTTTTTTTGTAGATAACCCGCGGGCTATACACCGATAATTACGGTAGTAAATTTTTCATCAGTATATGTTTAAATTTTCACAAAATTATTTGCTTTTTCACAAAAAGCTCTTTAAAATTCAAATAAAAACTCACCCTCTTAAAAAATGCTGGATCTACCCCTGGAGACTCATAATAGCAATCAATTTTTTTACGAAAAAAAAAGAATTCGTAGCCTGTTCTCATTTATTAGATTCATCTATCATGAAAGCAATCAATTAATATAAGAAGAGCGATTAACACCACACAGTTGGAAAATAAACAAGTATAGGAAGAAGAACTGTAAAGAAAAACTTTTTGATGATAATAATAGTTTTTGATCTTAAAAATTAACAAACCAAAAAAGATTAAAATTTGAAAATCCTTATAAAAAACATAATCAAGACAACAGAAACAGACAAATTTCACCCTTACCTTACTGGGGAAAAAAAGTACTAAGAAATAATAAAAAAAGAATTTTTAAAACATTTGTGTGTGCTTTAAAACAAGCGCAGAATTTAAAATAGTTGAAAACCTTTTTTTTTTTTTTTCCCCGGGGGAAAAAGCCAAATGATCCGTTAGAAGCCGCTTGTAAAAAAAAAAAAAAAAAGATTTCTCCGAAAATGAAGTTGACAAATTACAACCGCTAAAAGCCAGCCTCACTGAAAGTGAAAAGCTTTTCCGCACAATTTGAGAATAAATGAAAACGAACTGCTGAAACGAAAACAATAAGAGGCAAAAACGAAAAGCGAATTAATGAAAAACAAAGAAGCTCACAAGTTTCATGAGAATTGACATTTAAAAATAAGGGCCATTGTTAGTGAGTGGCTGCGGAAGCATACATCACGTAGGGGGAGAAAATAAAAGAATGGGAGACCTTTAAAAAGCGGAGAACATAATTAACTACTATCAATTCAATAGTTAACAGGATGGCGGAATAAATAACACATTCACTGTAACTGTCAGGCAGTGAGTTGACGTATGGGACAATTATGGACACTTGTTATGAACATGAAGCCACAAAAATGTATATGAAATAAATAAATGCCATTTCCTTTCAAGCCCGTCATTTGGGCGATCAAGGGGGAGCAATTGCCTCCCCCCGACTTTTAGAAATACATAAAATTTATACATTTTATGCATTTTGTTGTTTTTTACCTACTACAGATCGCCCAACAGTCGAAATTCAAGCGTAATAATTAAATTTAGCATTGAAAACATTATGTTATTTATATAAATAAGCATTATTAGTCAAATTTGGCGACTAATAATGTCGAGTTTATTTTGATTACCCTCACTTAAAGCAAACGTATTATCAATCATTATCGCCGCAGGTCCCATTGCGCTCATAAATGTAGCCGCTAGTACTTCTGCCGATTTCGTACTGAGTGGCAGTTGAATGAAGTCTAAATGCTTGCTTACACACACTATTCTTATTTTCCATTTCATTGTTTCAAAGAAGCCTTCTACGCAAACTCTTATGATAATTTCTTTTAATAGTACTGTTTAATAGCAGCAAACTCTTTTTAACAGAGAGTTTTATAGTTATTACCTAACAATTCACTCGACCAAGACATGTTGCCATCTGCTATCTATAACAATATAACATTTCAATTATCAACGAGGTTTCCCTGACAAAAGAAAAGGGGAAATAATTAACCAATAATAAACTTTTTCCAAAATGTTTTCATTGATATGATTAAAACTCGTCAATAGCTACTAAACAAAAAAGTAAGAAAATTGGTTAAAAACAGACTGTTTTTAACTGTTTCGTCTTAGCCTATTAATGGAATAGATAATAAGCATTGAAAATATACCCTTTGCCCGGGGGGGGGGGACAAAACATTATTAGAAAGGTTTACGCTGGATGAATATTAAATTCTCCTATCAGAAGAATTTATTGCCTCACCGGCATAGAGCAGTGGTTCTAAAATTTCCAGAATAGATTATGAAGACTTTGATATTTTGTACCGTGGAGCAATTTCATGGTAAACTTTAATAAAAGAAGGGTTCCCGAGTCGTCTGAATACAAATGAAGAATATTCACAGCACTAACAAGAAGTAAAATAGTAAAAATGGTCACAGTTTCACTGACGAACCCGTTGAGGCAAAGATTTAAGTAAAAAGGTGCAAAATTATGTTGAAGATACTGTTTTGTGGTCTCATTTAAGCGGGATCATAATCCGTTTTTTTTAAAAAAAAAAAAAGGAAAAAGGAAAAAAGAAACCTATTCTTTCTCTTTTTTTTCTAATTTAATAAGTTTAAATAAATGTACTTCTTAGTTCATGTGTACTACATTTATGATCCACGTCATGAACTTTCAAATACGCATCAGCCGCGGAAGATTCAGTTATTGTGTCACCACAGCAGGCCCCGTGATATCATTACATTCGAAAAAAAAAAGCTAAGAATCTGCATTTTATTATTTTATATCCATCAGACAACGTGAAAATATGCCGAGAATGAGTGTTCATAGGAAGAGTACAAATGGCAACCGCAATATACGGGGAAAAGTAAGAATAAAACCAAACACAATTTGTTCTCTGTTGACAAAGCAAAATACCGTCACGTAAAACACAGCAACCAAAAGTTGATTGTATCGCAGCGAATAAACATCGAAGCAAAACGCAAGAGTTGCGCATTTTTCCCTTTAACATTTCAGGGAAAACATAAAAAAGATTAGTAAAAGTTCTTTTGGATTTCAGTTAATACGCGTGAAATTCCACTCAAAAAATTTTTGTTCGTTTTTTACGCTGTAATTTCTGTAAGAACGGTTGGATGGAAGAATTGAGATCTTCAAGCTGATAGCAAACTTGTTTATTGTTTACAAAAGAGGATTTATTTTTGATGTAAAAGAATAAGAACTCTAACGTCACTATATAACTAAGACATAAAATGGGCCAATGCTATTTTGTCATCATTCACAAATATCGCGACATTGTTTACTTGAAAAATAGCCACCAATGTTATCAGTTTTCATTTAAAATTATTTTATGAAATGGGAATGAAGTATGGAACAAAATAGAGTGTTTTCAAAAATATGCGTTTAGCTATGACAAAAAATCGGCCTTATACTTTCTATTTTTGAAAAATGCATTATACAGCAGATTCGAAGTTCACGCATTCTATAAAACTTTATCCGCCAATTCGCTCTTAAGCAACATAAATTAAAAATTATACCCGATATCGCATTATTATGATTTTTGAGTCAATACTACAGGAATAATAGAAACCATCCTACAATATGTATTAACTCAGAAATCATTATTTTCGAGTTTAACGTTGTTGCTAGCAAGAGTGCGGTTACAGTCTTAATAGTTTTCTGCGGTAACTCTCTAAAATGTTAAGCTTATGTTTTCATACCTTTTGTACTTGACCCATTTTACCTTTGAGCGTTTCATATATGTAATACAATGAGTCCCAACCTTTTTCCACTTCATGACCCCACTTTTAACAACTAAGCAGCCCGTGACCTCATATATGTATACTCTGCACACGCACTTTTGCACAAGTATTTTGACACAAAAACGATACGTTAGATTCCAAGCTGTTTCTAAAGCCAACATCACTGTAAATGTGTTTATTTTATAATGGTGCAGGACTGTAGAATAAACAATTTTACAGAGGAGTTGGACTGGAAAATTGCATTTTTACTTTAACACTTTTCTCTATCCACTCTAACTGAAAATACGAAAATTGTCATATGACTAGACAATTTCTTTGTAATTTATGCCCATAAGTTTAGCAGAAAATAAATAAATGATATTCAGTATAAGAAAGAGTCATTTCGTCGATGTGGTAATGTTTTTTTATATATAAAATTAGAAATTACGAGTATACAGCGACCCCATATGAGGTCGCGACCCATAGGTTGAGAACCCCTGCTCTACCAGCTAGATACGGCAATGCGCTCTAAGTCAGGGACGTATTAAGAAGTTTGGGGACCCCTGGCGGTAGAATAAATCTGCCCCCCCCCCCTTCTTTTTGCAGTGATTAAGCAATGGATACATCGGTATGAAATGTGATCATGTAATCTCATTGAGCAGATAAAAATTTCAGTAAAAATGTTGTTTTCGAAAACACATTTTTAATTCTAATGAAAGTTAAAAAGAAGTAATTTTAAAATTGATCACATACCAAATTTTCAGAACTATCAGTCGTTATAGAGAATAAAACGTTTCCTAATTTTTTGACAGTTTTTCTGCAAAATAGCATTTTTAATTTTTATGTACAATCAGATTGCCACGCCAGACAAAAAAAAATAGTTTTTAATAGTTTGTATATAACGTCTAGATGACTTTTAAGTTCTAGAAAATGATTATCTGCACTTTCTTCTTCTCTTTTGACATTTTTAAGAATTACGCGAATTATTAAGCAAACACTGGACATTTTAATAATAATTTCGAGTATCAGACAGACTTGAATAATTGGAACGAAAAAAAGGTTCGCCTTCTTTTTAAAAAATCATTTGATTTTTTTTTTTTTTTTTTGAAAACTACATAAATTGACCGAAATGTTGACGAGATCTTTAAAGAGCTGGGCACTTGTCTATAACATGGGAATTAAAATGGGTGCGATGGGAAGGATATAAAATAACGAAGGGGCCCTTTTACGGTTCGCGGCCCCTTGGCAATTGCCAAGTCCGCCCACTGCTTCATCCGCCCCTGCTCTAAGCAGAGGCGTAGCTAAGGGGGGGGGGGAGGGGCAGCTGTCCCCGGGCGCAGCGTCAAGGAGCGCCAAATAAATATAAATTTATTTTATTTTTAAATGCGAAAAGAAAATTATTTCAACTGAAAAGGTGTGAATATGTTCGACAAAAAAGTGGGAGAGTTTCAAATCAAATCGGGAATGACCAATGTAGCACAGGAGTGCGTGCGAATAGCCTTAAAAGGCATTGAAACAACTTTTGAGTTGCGAGTTGGGATGTTTTCTATTTATCGGGACCCGTGATGACTCTCTAGGAAGGTCTAGGGGCATTTTCTTTAAGCAGCAGAGAAAAAAAAACCGGACGCTCTGAAAGCCCAGGAAAGGTCACTTGAGAAACAAGAAAAACAAATAATTTTGCGAAGCCAAAGTGTCCCGTTTTCCCTTCAAAGGGAATGGTCGCTAATAAAAATGCAAGTTAAAAGGGCTGCTTTAGAGCTATTTCATTTAGGAAGCATAAAAGTTTTTAGGGGTTCCCTACCAGGGGCGCCCCTAGGCCCCCAGGGGTGCGGAGTGAGGGGGCCCAAAATCTTTAGTTGTCCCCGGGCGCTGAAAACCCTAGCTACGCCCCTGCTCTAAGCTACATGAAGTTACATCTGAAATGGCTATCGCATTCAACATCTCGCCTATAAGTACAGAAACAATTCGCTCCGACGTGAATTTTCGTACCAATATCATAACATCGACTCATCACCTTGCATTACTCTCAAGTCTTTAACCCATTCGAGACCGATTGCACACCGTGTGTGCAATTGAGTTCCGAGGCTATAAGACGGCCTGCACACCGTGTGTGCAATAACAGTAATGTGCAATGAGTATCAATTATTCTGGGTAAACTAATCGTCTAAATAAGATTTTTATTGAGCTAATGAAATCGGTAAAGCTTAGGAAAATTGTACGGTGTGCAATGATCTTATTTATGTGAATTCACTTATGAATTGGGTGATTTAAATAGTAAACATGTTAATGAACAATATAAAGCAAAAAAAATCGCTTCTGGGGACCGTGTTTTAAAAAAATCGTCGTCTCGAATGGGTTAAACTTTTTGCCCCAAAAACGCGAATTCGAAATTATGAAGCAATCTGAAACCCGTTCGGAACGGTTGCCCAACCGCCTCATAAATTCGTCTCGAGAGGGCATTTTAAGCCCTCAGCTTCGGAGCATCCCGGACCGCAGTTCTGGTTCCGTTGTTCCGCGAACATCCAGTCAATTACAGTCATCTAACCGACTCTAATGACAGGGGCAGGGCACACCTCTGGGGTAGAGGATGACGGGCTCGCCTCTTGATGGATGATCAACCTCCATGTCCTCATCGATTTTTTTCGGGGGAGGGGGGGGGGGAGAGTCCGATCTATTTCGGGCGTCGGAGGCAACTCTTGACAGCCAGCCGTCATGTGAGCGAAAGAGATAGCGGCATATCTAGTTCAACCAACGCGATGTTGGGAAAGAAAGTAGTTTTAGAAATGCAAAATTTTGCACTGCTTTATGGCTGGTTCCATTCCATTTCTTATTTTGCTCGATGGTAGAGATATAAATATACATGTGAAAGTACACGAGTTTTAGGGCTCGCATTTTATTTTCCTGTCTGTGTATTTATAATTTTTGTTACCTTAGAAAATAGGAATTAGGAAAATTCGTCTGCAATACATAGATTTTACTGAAACTACCGAAATGAATAAACACAATAATTATACAACCAATGTTAAAATTTTCTCACAAATATTTATAAAGAACAAAAAAAAAAAAAAAAAAAAGCATACTGTAACCCGTTTCTCAACAAATTCAAGGCCGGCTAGCTCTGAATTTATTTACTAAACAAAACATTTAAACTTACAGAGCACAGAAACAGCTACAAAGAAAAAAAAAATAAGGACTGGAAAAACATTTAACTCTAACGTAAGGGTCCGGGACAAATAGAAAAGCCCCCCTCCCCTCTCCATACAATATTAACATGAATCCAAACAATTATTTTTACCACCGCCGTATTCTTTTTTTCATAAACATTTGTGAGAAAAATTGAGAATTGAGCTCAATGTTGTGAAAATTAGAATTTTGGACTTTCCAGGGCTCGATTCAACATTTTTTTAACAGGGTCCGTTTTTTGTGAATTTTAAAGATATTTTTGTGAAAAATCAAATAATTTTGAGAAACTTTAAAATTTAAACACTTAGTGATGAAAGATGTTATTATTATTTTCCGGCTTTTAAAATAAATATTTAATGGTGTGAAAAGTACGATTTGGAAGCTTGGAATTTTGTGAAGGGTCCGTGACTGGAAATTTGTAAAGGGTCCGAAAGCGGACCCGAATTTTCTCTGGTGCGATCCCTGCTTTCCCTGAGGTATATGGAATTCTGGGATCCCTCAACAAATAAGATGATACTAAGAAAATGTCGGTTCAAAATCTGAAAGATATCCTAAAAATTATGAAAAATATTTCCAAGACAAAATACTCACATAACACCCACTACTCGTAGTTCGCTTGAAAATAGAAAACACTTACTGACACTATTTTTGCTGCAATTAACGATTGGAAATGTTAAAGTTACGTCAAAACATAAAATAAATCTGTTTCTTAACAGACTTTTTTTGACCAATTTCAATGCTATTAACTGCAGTAAGAATTTTTTCTTAACGCGATTGTCTTAGCAATTGATGAACGGAATTAATACAAAATGGGGAAATAAAACTGTAATAAAAAAAGCAGGAAAACGTAATAATCGTAAAGCCAAATTGCAAAAAAACATTAAAATGTCTTTTATAATTAATGCTATAAAAGGATTGTGGTGCTTAAAAAATTCAAAAAATGTGCGTTTAATCGTTAATAAGTCAGAAAAATTGGAAAGAAAATTACCTCCCGGGAAAAAAAGCTAAATATCATTCCTCCCTCCCACCTTAAATTAATTTCCATTTAAATATACTCCACTAAATAAACATTATACACGTAGTATCTAGCTTTCAGAGAGCATCCATCCAATGAAGTGCGAATTGAGCTGCTTAAGAGGTTAGAAGTGTTTGAAGCTGTCAACCGTTCAGAATTTAAGAGGTTTAAAAAGATATTCGAAATGCCATGCATCACGGTAGCCATTTTTTGCCCCGACTTTGTTTCTTTCTCATGGTACATTGAGGGAATAAGCAATTGTTTTACACTATATAGTTAAACGTCATGGGACAATTTCATTTTAGACATTTTTTCAAATATCTAGAGAAATAAATACATGACAAAATGTTCTGGAACTTCGGTCATTTTAAAGGCATGCTTCACTTCACACTTTCGAGTAAAAATTTCATCACGCGTGCATTTAGGGGACCAACAATAACTTAAAGAAAAGAGAAGATGTTTTCGATCATCTGCCTCGCGAGAAGCTTGAAAAAAGCTGTTAATTTCACAGAATTATTTACTTCCTATATACAATATTTTTATTAATTTTCATAAAACTAAAACACATATTCACGCAGTTATAATGATTTTTTTTCCAAAACGCCAAATTCCCAACCACGTTTTTGGCCTATAACCAGGAGCATAGCAATTTAAAAATCATGGGGGAGGGGGACCTCAAACAATTTCATTTTCAAATGCTCAAAATTATTTCCCCCCCAAAACTAATTAACAATTGAAAAGTAATTAGTAATATTCACTCATTATTATTAATTACAAAAAAATCACTAATAAATGAATATTTTTATAGATTATTTAAAATAAACTCATAGTTTTCACAAAATAACCGATTTTCCTGATTTCTAATGGGGACTTAAGCCCCCTGAGCATTCCCCCGCCCCCCCCTTTCCTACGCGCCTGCCTATAACACGAAGAGTTATGCACGATATTCGATCAAACTTACGGAAAATAGGAGAACATACAAAAGAACCATTATAATGAAATTAGATTTTAAAAAAATATTGCAAAAAATATTAGCACTTAAAGGAATTATTTTTTACTGCACTAGAGCAAAAGATATAACTTAAACTTCCATAGCTCCATACCCAAGCGTACAGGGCAAAAAAATTTCAGTTGAATATCGTAAAAATTCACAAAGATAGCTGCATTTAGTAAGTCAGTTTTCATTTATTAAGAGAACACGGATTAATAAGGGGCTGTTCACAAATCATCCACATGAGTTCGAAGCCAGTCAGTGCATCTATGCAGTGATTCGTGATAAAACTTAAGTATTTGAGAAGAAACTCTTATCACTTACCAATGGTATTGACCATAGATAGTAAGCGTTTGTTCACCAAATACCGAATTTATATCATAAATCACAGCATAGACGCATTGAATAGATGCGGCTGATTTGTAAACAACTCCCGTTCGATTCATCTCCTTCCAAGAATCAATGAAAAACAACTCACTATATTGTATAGGTGAAAATTAGAAGTCGCTACTTGCCACATAGCGATAAAGGAGTAAAAGGGGAGATTAAAAAATACGTTATCTATCGCCACTCCTGCACGGTCCATTTTTAGAATTCTTCTGTAATTGCTTTTTTTTTTTTTTTAATGAGCTAATCCCCCTACTTTTTTCTATTGGAAACATGCCAATATTGAACACGCGCTTCGCCGAAAATTTCATGCCGTAGTTTAAGTTTCAATCCTTCAACACATCCTGTATATATTCAAATCAGTTTGAAAGTTCGAAAACATTTCAGCATGTGCTAATTCAGATCTGCATATTTTTTGTTTTATTTCAATAATTTATTTATTTCTAAACGATTCCAGAGTTAGTTTCCAATTCTTATTAGCAATTTTAAAAAGTGGCTACTAACTTAGAAAAGTAACCACTAATGAAACTGAGTCTACCGGCCACTGGCTACTAACCAAATTTCCCAGTTTTCATCAATACTATTAGGTTGTTTCAAAAGTTTTGTCCATTTTTATGAGTCTACTTTAAACTGTAATATCTCAGTGAATAATTATTCAATTTAATCGAAATAAGCGCTATTTGAATCAGTGCACTTTTGCCAACGTAACACAAGTCGATTAATTCCGTCGGCATAAAAATTGGGTGCTCGGGATTCGATGAAGTCGACGAAGGCCGTTTTTGCTATGTCCTGATTGGCAAAGGAGGTTCTACTGGTGAGAGAGTTATCGAAGTGCTTGAAAAGATGGTAGTCAGTTGACGAGAGGTCTGGGGAATATGGTGGGTGGGATGCAACTTCGAGGCTCAATTTCTTTAATTTTCGGACGATGATTTGCGTGTCAGGGGCCGGGTGTTGTCGTGGAGCAGGATCGGACTTCTTCTGTTGACCAGTGCTGGCTGCTGTTGACCCAATTTTCGATACATTTCGTTGATTTCCTCACAATAGGACTCTGCTGTGATGGTTTGGCCTGGTTGCAGAAAGTTATAGTGAATCACACCAGCCGCTGACCATCATACAGTAACCATGATCTTTTTTTGGTGGGGTTTCGGCTTTGGGAAGTGCCTGGATGGCTCATCGATGTCCAACCACTGTCCTGAACGTTTCCTATTGTCGTAGAGAATCCACTTTTCATCACACGTGACGATCCGATCCAAACAAAGGATCGTTTTGGTTGCGCAAAAGCAATGAAGAACGAACCTCGAAACGTGATAATTTCTACCGATCGTTTAAATCGTAGGGCACCCACTTTTCGAGCTTTTTGACCTTTCCAATACGTTTTAAACCATCAAAACCCGCATGGGAGCTGACGCCCAGTTCTTCCGCCATCTCTCGCGTCATTTGTGATGGGTGAATCCCCACCAGGGTCCTCAAACCCTCGTCCTGGATTACTCTAGATCGACCACTTCGGGGCTCATCTTCTAAGATAAAATTTCCAGAACGAAATTTCGCAAACCAACGTCGAACGGTGCGTTCATTAACACTATCATTGCCAAATGCTTGGTTAATTTTTCGGGCTATTTCGAAGCACTTTGGTTCAATTTGAATTCGTCGAGAAAAATTGAGCGAAAATCGCTTAATGATTTCACATAGTAATTGACTGAAAAGAATAAAAAAATTAAAAGTAGAAAAGAATGAACAGCATCAATGTATAAAGCACAAAATTCGCCATCGATCAGTATATACCACGACACAGTAGAATAAATATTTATCGAGATATAGAGCTACGAAAACACATGACATTGAAACGGACAAAACTTTTGAAACAATCTAATATATTGCCGATATCTTTAAATTTTCAAGATATTCAGCTGATACCATAAAACACACCATGATGAGAAAATGAAAGTTAAAAATTGCTATCTTTCGCGTATGTGCAGTAAAAAATTTATTCCTTTAAGTACTCATGATTTTTCTAATATTCGTTTTTTTAATTTCTAGTTTCAGTATAATGATTATCGTTTCAACATTTAGGTACGTTCGGTCGAGCTTACACGAAGTTCGATCGAACGTACCTAAAAACTCTTCGTGTTATAGGCCAAAAACATGCTGGGGAAATTGGCTTTTTGGAAAGAAATTATTTTAACTCCATGAATATGAGTGCTAGTTTCATGAAAGTGGGTAGAAATACTGCACAGAGGAAGAAAAATATTGTGAACTTTACAGCTTTTTTCGAGCATTTTACGAGACAGGATAATTGAAAACATCCTCTTTTATTCAATTTGTTGTTGGTCCCCTAACTGCACGCGAGATGAAATGTTTACAGGAAAGTGTGAAGTGAAGCGCACCTCGATCAAAGTTCCATGACGTTTTATCATATACTTCTCCAGAAATTTGAAAAAATGTAAAATGAAATTGTCTCATGACTTTTGGCTATATAGTGTATGTAGAAACTTGACTTAATATTGCCGAGTCTACGAGTAAAACAACGGAGTACACCTAGTGTTTGTTCGGAAAAAAAATGGAGAGAAAAACTCCAGCCTAGGTTTTTTATAGTTATAAAATTAATGATAAAAATAATAATTTAATGTTTTAACAATTGCATTAATAATTAAAAAACTACAATTCAATATCATGTGTATCTAATTTTCACTAAATGACAGCATGATGGTTTTTTAGGCAATTTTAGCTGATTAGTTAATAATTAAGCACTTTTAATCGAAAAATTTCGATTTTTAAGTTTGCTTTGATGGCTGAAACATTTTCCCCTAAATATTTAAAGCTATTTCGATTTTCCGACTGAATCGTAAAATTTGTCGAATGGATTGGACAGAAACAATCATTTATATTGTGTTGTATACTATGATAATTGTCAGTTAAAACACTTTAGTTTGAATTTAGAGTTTATGTTAAGGGCAAAAAACTAATCTACCTGACCACTATTAAAAGAGCGAATAGGCGCGGATACTAGATATTGCTGTGGGTTCAATTTCTTTGTGGTTTTGCTTATCTCCCAGAAAATTTACCCCACAGGGGAGATATATGTTCGTTATTCATATAACCTTTATTAATAATTGACTCTCGGGGGGGGGGTTGATAATTGCCCCTTGTATCCGAGCCCGATATCGAAAAACGGCAGAAAATTGCCTTGCCTGGAACTGAAAACGGTTTTTCCTGCTTGGTATCTTTGCGCGCAGGTGAAAGTGCGAATTGTCGGAATTTATGTGCAAAAACGAGCGCTGAAACAGAACCGAAAAACAATCAACTCCAAAGTAATTCAGAATGTTTTTACACTTTATTAAGCAGCCATCGACAATTCTGGGAAATAATAATTGCAAACATTGATTTTACCTCTTGACGTCATTTGTACAATCGATAAAACTCGCACACACACACGCAAAAAAAAAATGAGTTGCTTTTCGTGAAGCATAAAAGCATCAGAATAAAAAAGGAAACTTTTCTTAGAAGGAAATGGATTTTGGTTGAAAAGTACGAAGAGAGAGAGAAACAAAAAGCAGGCCTTTTTACAATCGCATTCCGCAAAAAGTTACTCGGAAGCTCAAGCTATATCTCGAAATTTTTTAGATACGGTATCATGAAATCAAACCAAAAAGCACTTGCAAAACTCAACAAAAGAACAATTTTTCAGTTATCTCTTAAGTTCCATGGATGCAGTCTAAATATTAGATATGATACAAATAGAACAATTTTTCAGTTATCTCTTAAGGGGGGAAATACGTGTAAAACGGCGTATTAAGAGCAAATTTCATGGATTTTTTTAACGCATAAAGAATAAATATATTTTATTGAGATTTTGAGGTTATTTTATAGATATATTGAAGAACATTTACTGAACTTTTCAAACATTTTTCTTGAAAAATCCCGGAGATATCGGCTGCTGCACACTGTAAGTCGCCACCCGGGTCGGCAGTTTGCGTACATCCTGGAGGTCACAAATTTTATGTGAAATCTTTTTTTTTTTTACATCTACTTTTTTATAAGTGTCTCTTCTAGTTGAACTAAAATCATCACAAAAAATTTAAAATTTCTATTTTTTTTTTTTTTTATAGAATGGGAAAATAAGTATGATTTTTATCCGTTTTTTCTTTTTCTTTTTTTACAATAAAAAAAGAAAAATAAAGATACGTTTATGATTCTAGTTCAACTAAAGCGTGTATATATAAAGAAAATGTGTGCTAAATTTGATAAGGTTGATCAAAAACTCTGCGAGCTAGAGTGTACGCAAATTCGAAAAAAGTAGTTTCGAGAAAAACGCGTTTGAAGAAAAGAGTGGTATTGAAGGTAAATTTAAGGCAGTAATGAATCCCTTTTTAAAAATACTTATAGATACTAATACTAATAGAACTTTCTATCCGAGGTCTCAATTGTTAAAAGAAATAAAAGGACATCTGCTAACGTTCTCAAACACCCTTCAGGTCATTCATAAGGGAACTACCTGCTCAACTGCTCCAAAAGGGGATATCATCACAAAAAATGCTTATAACTTTTAAACGACTTTTAATTTTGCTTTGAAATTTTCAGGGTATATTATTGAATAGTTTTAGAACCGATTTATGAAGAAAAAAAATTAATTTTTTGAGACCTTTACACGTATTTCCCCCTTATGTAACATCGATGCAGTCTAATTAGAAAACATTTTTCATTCGCAAAACGATTTGGTAGAGAATTTTGTTGTTCATTCACGAAAAAAGAATTAAGAAAGCACATTTCACAAAACATTATATGAGTTGCAATTAATTATAAAAGTGTGCATAGAGCTCAAAATTGTGTTAATCGACGTCTGCACACTATGATAAACTTTGATTAATTATATTAGAGACTTAAGATTTCATGGAAAGCGTAAGCATACTAAAAAAAACGGATGATTTCAAAATAATTATGAAATACTTTTTGTTTTGAAAAATATTGAAGTTGTGACGTAAGAAGTTGCAGATCAAAGTTCTTTTTTTTATTTCAATGTCCAAAAGTTTCTTTTTTTCTTCCTTTTTAGGTGTCTTGCATTTTTTCCCTGGACACATTAAAATATTGATGCACAAAAAAGTAATACTTTTCTTCTATAAAAAGAGAGAGAGAGAGAGAAAGGGGGAAGAAAAGAAAAAAAGGAAAGAAATTATTTTTACTTTCAAAAGACAATAACTGAAAATTTATCTTTGATATTTAAAAAAATATTTATATATCTTCTTTCCCTTTATCAAAATAAAGAACATAACTCTAAAAGCAACAATGTTCATCAATCATACATCAAACATTCCAATAACAAGCGAAGTTTTTCCCACTAAGCAAATTAATTATTCAGATTTGTTCAGTGCATGGGGTAAATAAGGAGTGGAATTTTAGCTGTTTTAATCAATCGAGGTCATGATCGAAAACTCCCCCCCCCCCCCTCCAAACCTTTAGTTCATTGCTCAAGCCACTTATTACTTTCATTTGCAAATTACCCAGCAGGAAGACAGGAGGGACTATAAGAGACATAAAATAACTGAAAAAAATCCCAGAAAATGTGTAATTGCTAACAATAACTGAGTTTTCTTTTTTCTTTTAAAAACTCTAGCTTTATTTCTCAATCATATGACTCATTTTTCGACCATTATTTATAAACTAAAAAATGCAAAAGGGAAATAAAAGATAGAACAATTTAAAGAGAATAATCAGCATTATGCAATAAGACAGGAAATACGTTTATACCCTTACGCGATGTAGTCGATGTCATTTTCCAGTTTCCTCTGTAATTCGAGTTTTGTTTTTTTTTAAGAAAAGAAAAAGCAGGACAATTATTACAAAACATGCTGTTTGATTCTCAAATTAGTATTCATGGCTGATCACAAAGCAAGATTGAAGCAGCTTCAGCAGATCACAAAGCAAGATTAAACAGGGGCCCATCCAGCATTTTTACATGGTGGAAACAGAACCCAAGATAAAAAAAATCCTGATAATTCCCTGATAGAGCTCCAAAAATTTCCTTGTTTTTATAATTTTAATTTACACAGCATCATTGTCATACGTAAAGACAGTATCACAGTGGTGAAACCAGAAAAATTATTTAAGGGAGGGTGATGCAGTGTACTTTTCCATCTAAACTTCGTGCAAGTCATTTATTTATTTTCTTTTTTTTTTTGAGGAGGGTTAAAGAAAAGGGAAAATAACGTAATTTTCTAGGTAATATAATCTGCAACTGGTAATTTTTTTTTATATCTAAAGGTTTTTTTTAAAGAATGAAGATAACCCCCCTCATTATTCTATGATTTTATAACTTTATTTTCTCAAGATACATACTGTTATTTTATTGAGTAAAAGAAGTATTTTTGAAAATTTTCCAAATCACTCTGTGGGGGGGGGGGGGGATATGGGCTCTCTGGGTCGCCTTGTTGAGTCACTGCAGTATCAGGCACAGTACCGAACCCCAAATTCGGCACGCTGTAATGTTAGGCCGAACTTTGCAACACGACCAAAAATGGCGGATTCACACAACCAAAAATGGTGGTTTTTCGGAAACATCAATACCCATAGGCGTATTTTTACACAAAATTGCAATGTCTTCTTACCTCATAGCCAGAAAAAGTGGCCTTTTTTTTTTGTTACTTAATCGGAGAAAGGGCGCTTTCAAACAATGGAAAATCGGCAATCGAGCAGACCTAGCGCAACGAAAGGAAATTCCACAAACGAAACTCCGGACGCTTGCCGGTTTGGATGTTGAAAACTATAATTTTCCCTGATATTTGGGGAACTTTGTATATCCCCTGATTATTCCCTGACATTTTCCATAGCATAAAACTTCCCTGATGCGTTTCCAACCTGTTTTATTGAATTTTAAAAAAGATTTTTGTGAAAAATCAACTAATTTCGTGAAGATTCAAAATTTAAACTTATAGTCATACAAAATTTGAAAAATTATTTGCCGCTTATTTAAGAAATAATTCTTTGAAAAGTATGATTTGGTAGCTCGGAATTTTATGAAGGGTACAAAAACGGACCCTTCACAAAATTCCAAGCTTCAAAATTGTACTTTTTATACCATTATTTATTAAAAATAGTAATGAAATTTTTCATCAATATGTTTAAATTTTCAATTCAAAAGCAGGGGTCGATTCTGGATCGACCCCTGCTGATTATGATTTCTAATTTTGTTCCAAATCTTTTTCAGTGTCTCACTTTTTTTAATTGCTTGCATATAAACTATTAATTTAATGAAAAATACCTGGGGGAAAAACTGTGACGAAAGATTAAGCTTGTAAATAAATGACCTCTTTTTTGTGTTATAAAAAGGTATTCTCCTCACATTAAAATATTATTCCATTTCTAGAATATTTCGAATTCTAAAAATGTGTTAGAGGAAAAAATATTACATTCAAATGAATGAATTTCAAGTATAAACGGACACTATTATTAATTTTAAGGAATGACACGTTTTATTTCCTGACTCACAAAAAAAAAAAAAAAAAAGAATGCAGCTTCACATGCTTACATGTAATTATAAACTTGGACATAAAACTAATCTTTCGAAGTATTAGTAAGAAAAAAACTTTCTTTATAGTTTTTTTTTTTTTTTTGGGGGGGGGGGACACATTTTTTTAAGTGTTAACTAATTTTCAAAAAATTTTTAATGTTCTTCATTCCCTAATCTTCTGTGGAGCATCAATAGCAAACTTTCTGAAACAAATAAGCATTTATACAAAATGCACTAAGTGGTGCGAGCTGGCATTAAAGTATAACAATGTAATACCCACTCCTCCTTAATCCATGTTTAGTTCAGATTAATTTCAATTTGATTAAATTCAATCGCATGCAATGATTAAAGTTTGTACAAACTAACTTTCACAAAATAAGAAATACATCGCCCAACATTCTTACAATGAGGTGATCATTTGTTTCTAAGAAAATTAAACCAAAATATAATTAGAAAGATCCAAGTATCTTAAACATGGAAAAATATTTCAAATTAATTAAAATTATAGAACAAATACTTTTTGACTCTGTTTAAGGTGCAACTGCCATTGCAGATCTGTCACTTATTTAACACTCTCTTTGCTTTTTTTGTTTTTTTCAATTTCCGACTACAATCAATTTCCAACTCAATACAGAAAAAAAAAGAGCTTTTTGTATACTATATTCATTAAATCTAGTGCTTTGAGGAATTTATAATAAATATATGCATAGAAATAATTATTAAACTTATATGGAAAATATTTTCAAAAACAGTTTCCTAACTTTCCATTAAAACAGCTTTGCAATCTGCCTCAGACATCAAGGTGTAAAAACTATTTTATCACAAAACTGAAATCATTCATTACAGTTTATTTTTTGCTTACTTTGTCAATAGCTTCGGACTCTCTCACTGAATCTATCATAAAAGATAATAGCAGATCCCTGCAGAACATCTGCAGGTTATATATGTTCAACAACACTGGCGTACGCAGAATGTTTTCAAGTAGGGGTTCATAATGTTTTGAAACTACTAAAAGAAATTCAAGTATGTAATAAAGCACTATTATTTAGGGCTCAAGGGGTGGGGGGTTTGAAACAACCCCCCCCCCCCCCTCCTTGCGTACGCCACTGTTCAACAATCAAACTTTGCTGAAAATTTCTCCGAACACAGTTTTCCAGTTCTGTATTGTCTGCTACTATATTGAGTGCATTAAACGACTTTGCATGGGATAGGACAACTCATAACTCCGTGATAAAAACTGGTTTTGGTAGATAAATGCAAATATTTTCAAAAGTTTGGCTCTGCGATTTGTGAATAAGAATGATCGCTCAATATAAACAAACTAAGGTGTTGCCACTCCAAAAAATTGGAAATTAGTAGATAAATACAATTTTTTTTCAAAAGTTTGTCCCTGCGAGTTGTTTATATGAGAATGATCATTCAGTGTGAAAAAAAAACCAAGCTGTTGCCACTCCAGAGAATTGGAAATTAAAAACTGAGTAATGAATAGAAAGTTTTTTAGAAATAGAAATAAATTTATTTAAGTTCACCCCTCCACCGTAAGTTAAGATAATAAATATAAATATTATGTTACTTTTCTATGCTACCAAATTTCTAAATATTGTTTTACCATAGCTTATTTCTTTGCACGATATCAGTATCGTATCTATACCGCAAAATTTAACTGTAACTGGTCCACATTAAAAGTGAAATATATAGATAGATTTTGACATGCGAAAAGAGCAACACTGAAAGAAAAATTAAAATAATTTGATTTGAATTCAGGACAGGACAAAATTGTAGAAAAAGTAGAATTAGTTGAACCATCTCTTAGCAATTTTCAGAAGTATTAAAATAATCATACTTCAAATACATGTAAGTAACAACAAACTCAATTTTAAAGAAGAGATTTTTCTCTTTATTGCATTATGTGCGACACCGATTGTGCACTGTACGAGAACAAAAATTTTGAACAGGTGTAATACTACACCAACCTAGAAAGGGCTAGTTAGTACACTACTACATTTGTGCAATACTACATTGATACATTATTAGAATACAATGAGTCATTTTTTTTTTTTTTTTTGATGAAAATGAAATAATAATATAAGGTCTTTGCTCTTACATTGATAAAACAATAAATCAAAACCTTATTATATTTAACTCTGGAGTAATAGAACATACATGGTAAGCGACACTAACATGATATTTGAATGCCCTTGTACGAAACACACCTTCAGTTTGGGATATAGTTTTAAAGTCAAATAAAGTTGCATACTCTGTGGTTAGAAGCAGGCCTGTCATTTCAAAATTTTTCAGGGAGGAGAGGGGGGGGAGGTATATATTCAACAAATCGGTCATTTGGACAATCGAGGAGGCGGCCAAGCCCCTTGACCTTTAGAAGTACAATGTATTTTACACATGTGTTTATGTTTATGTATAAATGATAGGCCTGATATTCAATGCATATTATAGGTAAAAAGAACAAAATGCATACACACATATATAAATACAATGTATTTCTAAAAGTTGGCGGGGTGATTGAAACCCCCCCCCCCCCCTCATTTCCTCCAATGACAGGCCTGCTTAGAAGTAAATGAAATATAACCTCTCTTGGCAGCAGGAACAAATTAAAGGTATAGCAGGAATAAAATTAATATAATTAAAAAGACTGATAGTATAAACATGAAAGTGAAACTAACTATTTTTAGTGGAGTTCATGCACATAATTGTAATGGAGAATTATTATTATTCACACAGTTATTATTCACATTAGCACCTGTCAGTTTGTCACTCTCTTAGTCTATGAAAATGATTATTCACTCCATGAGAATGAGAATTATTATTCACACTAGCACCTGTCAGTTTGTCACTCTCTTAGTCTATGAGAATGAGAATTATTATTATTCACACTGGCACCTACCTGTCAGTTTGTCACTCTCTTGATCTGTGGGACTTCAAAGCAATTGGGGAGAGACACACAATTGTGCTGATATAAAACATAAGACCAACAAATGTTTTATATATAATCAGATAAATTTGTTTTCGTAGTAAGACTAAAGCCTTGTAAGTAAGTTTGTCTTTATGCAGATAAAATAGAGCTTTCACTCAGACGACTGCATCCCAACGCTCAAAACTATATAATATATATTGATTAAAAAAAGTGCTATATAACCTGAAACATGTCTGGAATTTTACTGCTTAATCCTGCATTTAGTTACATTGCTTAGCTATTAAATGAAAGATTTAGAATTATGACAGCAAGTTTCTTCTTCTGATCTTGTAACTCTCAAAATACATAATAATGATGTTTTTCCTAATGATAAATTAAGTTTTAAATGTTTATTAATAAAAAATGACCAAAAATGTATGCGCGATCCCCAAAAACGAGCCACCCAGGGTAGTAGGAATATCCCCTACCCCTCCTTGTCAATGTACAAATGTCTTTCACACAATTCTTTTAAAATCATTATTTCTCCCCTGTTGAACAAACTTTCTCAGAATCAATGACACATGTTGTATTTATAAACGCACTGTAACGTTGGAATACTAATAGAATTTACAGAATGTACGTAAGTAAAGCGATGCACGAAAGTTAAATATTTTTATCCCCTCCCTCAAGTTCATTTTATCTCTTTTATGAATTTCTTAGAAGTGTTCTGCACTGATTCTGTACATATAAAAGTAAAGATGCGACCGGAGAACAACATCTTACAAACCCAAACTTGCTCATACCTACTTTCGGCAAAAATGCTGGAAGCAGTGTTTATGTCAGTGCTAAATTTAAAAAAAAATTAATTAATTAAGGTAAAAGAAAACCCCAAAAAGCCATTGTATTTATAATATAAACTTCATAACACTCAACTTTAAACTTTACTATGTAGACTTAATAGCAAACAATCTTTCCAACTTGAAGTATGTGATGTAAACATTTACTATACATTTAAATATTAAATGCCCCGTAAACCGAAGAGTAAGAAACCGGTTACACATTAAACCACGAAGAATTTTAAGGTTTATTGGTTTGTTTATAGATGAACAAGCCTTAATAACAATGAATCTTTTAAAGAAAACTTACACGTTAAGCAAAAAAAAATAATTTACTTACCAAAACTTTGGAAAACGATGCGTTGGGCTGAATTATGTATTTTGCATACAATCGTGTGATTGCCAGTTCAAAGTTAGACTGGAGAAAAAATCAAATAAATAAAACTTTGATTAATCGATTGTTAATTTTAAAAGATTTTAAAAATCAAAAAAATATTCACTTTAAAACTCTTTAAATAACTTTTCGAGCAAAATTTATTGCTAAAAAAAATAATTGGACAGTGAGGGCACTTCGTAAAATAATTATGACAGTGTACTGATTTTATAAAAATCGAAACCAATAACTTTTTATTAGTTCAAAATAATAATAAACTTCTGTATGTGTTTATGTTTTTGTTCTCCGAAAAATTATACAATTATCGGAATGATATTTATGAAAACAGTTCCAAATGTGATGTCTGCTGTCTGCTCCATGTTTCGTTCTTTGGTGCATCCTGTATCTGACATTTAACTGTCACTGCGCAAAAGACAAGAAATTGTTGCTGATCGTAATTAATTTTTAAAGAGACAATTTGAAATGCATTTAAATTTTTATCTGTGTAATTTTTAAATGGTGATCTTTTTACTTGTTCTATACAAAGTTTGCATGCCACTGCTTTTAAAAAAAATTCTTCGTGGGAAATTCTCAAGTCTATTCTTGACACGTCTTGAATCCACATTTACAGCGACGACAATTTATTTGTTTACATAGTGATTGTTTCGAAATAATGTGTCCTTACGAAAAAATATTTTACTGGAAATCATGTGTTGGTTTCTTAAACGGCGACTTTTTTTTGTGTTTCTTTAATGATAGGTGAATAACATTTATTAATAAATAAAATTAAAATGTTCAGTCGCTTTACAAACGCACTATATAATGCTGTGGATGCTTTGGCACCACCTTTACCTTTGCAAGAGGATTTTGTTTGGCATTGGAAATCTATAACGAGATTCTTCACTGCTAAAAATGCTTCTAATACAGCTCCTATTGAAGTAACTTCAATACCAGGGCACTTGTTGGAAATGCTATCTATTGTTGAACAAGAAGAAAAAGAGGTTGAAGTTGGAAATATTGGTCCATGCATGGAATATATAATGCAACATAAATTACTGGACACTATGTGTGTTTTAGCTACCTCCGACACACCTCCTGGGATGAAACGCCATATGTTTACATTTGTAACCAGAATATTAAAAATCATGCAGCAATCGTTAATACCCCATGTCAGCATTTATGTCCCTATTCAGAACTTCATTAAGCTGTGTGGAGAAATTGTTGCTGGTCCAACTGAAGGTGAAGAAATGGAATTTTTGTTGTGTGTATGTAAGAGAATTTTTGAAAACCCTCATATAGTGAATTGCTTCCTGTCTAATCCAGAAGCTAATTCTCGGCGGAGCTCTATGTCAGAGGACAAATCTTCTAAATTCGATGTAGAAAATGATAAAGAATTTACTTTAATTTTATCACTTTTAAAATTGTATCAAAGTCCAGACAATGAAATATCTCTTAAAGCAAAAGAGTGTCTTAAAGTCCTTTGTTCCTGTGCTAATGACATTGCTGCACCAATTATTGCACATTCTTCTCCCCTAAGTCATACATTTTGCCAGTACATAGTTTTATTTTATAAAAATATTCCTACAACCATAAAAATTAGTGAGCTAGAAAATCCAGATGATGATGACGATACTCATGGTATATCGCCAGATAAACGAAAGTATTTATGCTATCTTCAACAATTAAGCTTTGTAGATTCTGTAATCCAAGATGCTCATCCTGTGATAAGCGACACTTTAGCTTCGTGTTTTAAATCGGAATTTTTGGAAACTTGCATACGTTCATGTTTCATTGAAAGCGACAGCAGTGAGGAATTAATGTTTGTAACTGCTTTGACCGCTTGCTCCCTTAGAAATATTACTTCAGAAAAATTAAAAAATGCTTTTGGTTCCTTTTTACTAAGTGAAGATGAGGAAGTAGATTATTCGGAACATTGCTGTCCAACCCTTTTTGAAGTTTTAATTGTAAGGTGTCGTGATAGTGAAAAAAATGTTGCTTTGGCTCTAAGTACTTTACAACTTTTTGAAGAACTAATTCTTAAACCAACACAAGATATTTTGTATAATTTGATAATCAAATATTTAGAATGTCGAGGGTATTACGATAACACTGCTGCTGACAGCTGGCTCCAGTTTTCTGACGAAGAGACCTGTAGCAGATTCAGTGATGATTTTTCACCTGGTTCTTCTCCCCCTAATAAAGTTTCCTCACCACCATATATTCACCGAGTGATCGAATCTTTTCTCGCAATTCTTCCCGATGATGTCAAATCCTGTGATTCGGACGAAGATTCTGGCTACGAAACGTACATGAAAGAAGCCCATGGGAGGTTCATGAAATGTTTAATGGCTTGTGAGAATTTTGAATGGAAGGATGAGCTTCCAGAAAAAGACGACAGCCATTTGGGAGCTGAAGACGATTCAAGTTCAGAGTCACAGCCTGAAGCAGATTCTGCACGCTGGTCATTCGATGAAGGTCCTTTTCTTAGCATGATTTTTGATAAACTAGAACAAATGCTGCAGCAGCCTTACGAAATTAATCTACAGCTTACTTCTATTTTATCTCGATTGGCATTATTTCCGCACCCACTTCTTCATGAATATTTATTGAATCCTTTAATTCCTTACACTCCTGATGCTAGATCTTTATTTTTAGTGCTATTTAAAGTTTCTGAAGATATTCAGAGAGAGGTACCAAATATTAAAGGCTTTAAAACTAAAATTAAGTTGACAAGAAATGCATTGCTGAGTGACGGAAATGAGTATGCTACTTTCGAAGAATCAAATATGTTGGAAGCTATGATTGTCCTCGAAGAATTTTGCAAGGAATTGGCTGCAATAGCATTTGTCAAATATCATGCAACTTCGTGATATTAAATGTGAATATTAGATTACTGATACAATTGCACAAAATATTATATGAAAAGTAATTTAGGATTTGATTTTTATCAGTTTTTTTTTAATTGTCAACTCCTAAATTTTAAGTTAGTCTTTTATTTCTTTTTTGGTAATTAGATCTATTTAAATTATTAATTGGGTCATGAAAGGTTATTCGTTAATTAATTATTTTTTTGCCCTGTTTTTCTGATATGGATTATTTTGCGTGTATAATGTATTTATATTAAGCTTGCTTTATGCTTAAGTTCAAACCTCTTTCCCTAGTCAAGAACCTGGTATATTTAAAATGTAATGCTTTATTATTACAGCCCCTAATATAGAACCAGAACCAAGTTTTGTAAACTAAATGGAAAAATTAGTGATGCATAAATTGTAATATTAAGGCAATACATTTCAAGGTTATAAAGACCCCTTTTCCCGTATGAAAAAGTTCTAACTTTTGGGACATAACCTGAAATTGTAAATTTTTTTCTGTTGAAAAAATAGTTGAATAAATTTGTATACATATATAATCAGGGTTGGTAGTTTACCCACCAAAAATGTCCCTCCCTCAACCTCTCTTTGAAATTGTTCAGTAGAAACTACAAAAGTAACTCGATAAAAACAAAATGAACAGTTCATTAATTTCATATTAATTTATTTACTACTATAGACTTTATATTTTCTATTTTAGTTTTAAAAAAATTTTACGAAATTTAGTAGTTTTTCATAAAATGCATACATTTAATTCTATAATGCATATGTTATAACAGTGATTAAATGAAGTAGGAATAGTGTTGATTTGAAACTAAAATTTCTTTTATCCGATGCTTTAGTTTAGCTAGCCAAAAAATGTTTAAATGTACACAGTGAATGCTATTTTTGCCATTTTAGCCCTGTAGGTGGCAAAAAACTATTTTTGCTGTCATGGTTTTTACCAAAGTTTTTTCTGTCTATGGCAAAAACTTGCCAACCCTGCATTTAATACAATAAAAAGCTTAGACCAAATCAACCTAGTGAATATTGAATACAAAACTATATCTTTACATATATCTTTAAAATTTACCCGTACAACCTACACCTCTTCTTTTGTACTTAATAAAGATTAGTCTTTTAAACTCTGTAGAAGTAGAGAAAAAAAAATTTCAGGCAAAAAGTTGTTTTTTTGAAATTCTTCATTGAAAATAGATTTGTTGTTTGTGAACATAATACATATTTGAGGTTAGGCACCATTTAAAAACAAACTGCTACAAAACAAGCTTCCAAATCTGTACTTCTACAAAAAAAAACCTAGTGAACCAAGAACTTTTCCCCTAAATCATCCCTAAAGCTTTAAGAAATAATAATAATAATTTATACATGAAAAAAGCATTGCTCAGAGTTGAACATTTCTACTTTGTGCTTAACACTAGATTGTCTAGTTTGTTTTCAACCATTTTTAAACTTTTGTTTTACACCAAGTTGCCACTAATTACAATAAAACTTTCAGTCGCATTAATTTCTCCTACTTACTGTATATTAGGTAAAGCCAATGCAATTGAAACTTGCACTATAATGAGTAACAAATGATGCAAAATGGAAGCTTCAAAACTCAAAATGACTGGTCTGGTAAATCTAGTATTCATAAAGATCGGTCTTTTAATGTCTATGGAAGTAGGAAAAGAAACTTTCAGTCTAAAATGTTTGTAATGTATTGCTGGGACTGTAATAATAAGGTAGTTACAATTCGACTTTCATTGTGTATTTTATAAATTATCTCGGAATAAATTACCATTATACAATAAGTAATAATTGTATAATGATTATTTAAATCTGAATGTATACTAATTTATTTCAAGTAAAATATTTTCAGACTTTTGTAAATATGGCTCAAATGTGATATTTAATGCTTTTGAAAGCTTTCCATATCAGTATAACATGTGATAAAGCGTTAGTTCTATCCCGGTAATCACAAATGTTGTGTTTAGTTTATGGTTTTCACTAAGCAAAGAATTCAAAAGATTTCCAATAGTTGTTTTAGCAGTACATGTAGTAAGATACCACCGGTTAAACATGATGCATTATGTTGACATAAACCAACTCATTTTGCTTTAATTTTGTAGATATTTTTGAATGATTTACAAAAAAGGAAATGGAGCAAGTGGACATGTTATAAAGAAGGAATTTGAGCTTAAGTTCTGTTCATATTGTATTAGATGTCCCCATCCATGAAGTTTTGTTGGATGGCTTCACTTTTTGACCTACCATACAAAGCATCATTGGAAGGGGACAAATAGAGTATGCAGAACATTATCTTTAAATTTTGAGTTTCTTCCCTTTTTCTCCATCAGTTACGCACATAAGTGCAAAATCTTTCGTCCACATCCAGATTTGCACTAACATGCAGAGCAAATGATTCAACCCATGTGTTGTTCATGTAGCAAAAACTGTATTCAGGTCAACACTTGTATGTTTTGAGCTAGTTTTTCATTTTATATTCATTCTGATCTGGATGCGGCTTTAAGAGGGATTTCTGTTTTGATTTTAAAAAGCAGATGAAATGTAAAATTGACAGATAGATGCAAAAAAATATAAAGGCAAGAATTTTTTTCTTATCTAAAATTATCAAAGGCCCTTTAACAATTTTTCAAAACTGTTTTGATGATGTAATTAAATTTTGTGCATATATTTTGTCCAAGGGCATAGATATTAGGGATTAATAGAGTTTAAAATGTCTGTTTGTCTTTATCATACGTCTAAACTTGCACCCTAATTTATGCAAAATGGAAAATTAAGTTTAACAACTTTTTAAATGTAATGTCTTATAATTAACTTTATCTTTGAATTTTACATTTCAAATTATGAAGTTTATACAATCTTTTAAGAATTGTTATTTTTGCTTATGTATTTATAAGCTAAAATTATTTCTTTACTTAGCATTAAAATTTGTTATAGAAATCTAAGGGAAAGCATTTTTTAAAAGCATTTATAGGTTTGCTAATGTATTGATTTCCTATGTAAAAAGATTTGTATGTACATTTAAAAGAAATATTTTTCCATAAAAAATTATAGTTTATATGCAAAGATAAATTATCTATTTTCTATAAAAAGAATTCATTTTTTTCATGCAGTGTTCAATATAGCAAATCTACTTGCATTAATGTAGCTTTTTTATGTAAAAGTATTTTAGCATGACAACTTGATGAAAAGAAATTGAAGTGCCCTATCTTATGGACTATAAGTTGGCCTTTTTTCTTCATGAAAATGCCTCTAAAAATCATGTATGTCCTACACACAAAACTAATATTAAAATGTCTGGTACTTATTTTTAAATTTTTTCAGCCTGAAAAATATTAGGCAGTAGTTCAGATGTCAATTTTCTGACATTTTAAAGGTCTGGTCAGTTTTATAGCATAATAAAGACATTTTTAGTCTGGCTTAGCAACCTATCGATAAATGTTAAAAATGTCATTCTCAGGAAAGTTGTGTCTTATAGTCCATAAAATATGAAACTTAACATTAATGTTTTTAATATTTAGACTAATTGACAAAAATGTGTGACATTTTCTGACAAGAAATATCACATGTGAAAAATTTTAAATTAAAAGTAAAATAGTTAAAACGTAATCAGACTTGAAATAATCAGATCAGAAAAGTTATTCTTTCTAGTCATGAAAATAAATGATGTGCCATCAAATATTCTGAGAAGCTGCAGAACAGGATGATATTTCTCATGTGATTGAATTTTCTCTCTTGATTATCATATAATTAATGTAAAAATTAAAATATATTTATGTAAAAATTGTGCTGTTACATTTATTTTTAAACATGGATTTATACTAGAAAAAAATAACTTCAATATTTTTTAACTGAAATAAATACTTATCTCTTCACAAAGAGAATGCACTATTTATAGATAAATGCAGAAAAAAGAGCATCCTTTGCCAGGATGACAGCAATAATGCCTGATAAGCTGTTGCTCAAAGGTTCACAATAGGGTGGAATGAAAACATCAACTTTTGATTCATAAAATCACGGAGAAGTTGCCTTTTAGTGTAGATAAGATGAATTTGAAATATGACTTAAGGTGCTGCAAGGACGTTAAAATTTTATAAAAACAATTTTTGTAACTTCTTCGTAGATTTTTGTATGTCTCGATTATGTAGTTTCAAGAACGTTTTATAATATGAATAGAAAGATTCAAGTATTCAAGAGCCTGAATCAAGCTCAGTAGCTTCGCCAAGTTCAGTTGGCATTTGTGCTTTGCCTATTCCATAACGTACCAAATATTTTGTTAATGTACAAACAAAAAAAAAACATTCAAAAAAATTTAACAAAGTTCATAATTTCTCGATTTTTCAATTTATTTTACAAACTTTAAGCTTTTTGCAGCACCTTATTAATATGCTGTGGTATTGTAACCAAATGATTTTTAAGTTATTTTTCAACCTAAAAGACAACTTTTCCCCACCATTACCACACTAAAATCTAATAAAATGTTTACAGAGCTATAATTTTCCAGTTTTTTTTCAATTTTTATGCTTTTTGCAGCACATCAAGATGTTGTAGTATTGTAACCAAAAATTTTAAAATTCTTTTTGAACCTAAAATTCAACTTTTTCCCACTACAACCAAACTATAAAAAAATTAAGGCTTTTCATTCCACCCTAGTTTACAAGTATAGATTCTAATGTAGAAAAAGGAGATAAATTCTTCATTGAAATTTGCATTCAAATGTTAAAAATTCATGAAAACATAATTTAACATTGTATTTTCACCAAACAGTGATAAATTTTTAGTAAGGCAGCATAGTAAGTAATTTTTTACAGTAATAATTTCTCTTGTTAAATAATTATTTTCGTCCATTTCATACAAAAATTTCTAGATTAAATAGTAATAAATTAGTTTAAAATACGGAACACATGAAGGTGTCAAACGAGCTTTAGTTAAGTTCTCAAAGTAGGTTTGCATTACTTTTTCTTTCAAAGGAAAAGGGAAACTTTTTCTTCCTTGAACTTTTATAAGCAATTTTTCAAATATTTAGATTGCATAATCACAAAACTAATCTTTCTGATAAAAGAATTTTATCTCTTGATTTACTTTAAATCTCAATCACATTGATATAATTTTAAGAAGAGTTAACTGAAATAAGATTAAAGCAGAATTCTTACATGTGCAATGTTTAAATAAATATTTTAACAGATTTTATAAAGTAGTAAAAAACTTTGTTTTTCCTTTTAAAAAAGTATGCTAAAATACAAAATTTTGTTATAAGTGTAAAAAAGCATAAGTAAAAATAGAAGAAATGAGAACATATATTCAAAGTCTAGAAAGTGCAGCTTTCATTTTATTATACATAATATACATACATGAATGATTAATTGGAATCTTTCACTGTGATACAGATATTATGTTTACCTACATTTTAAAGCTATTTTAGGCAATTTAAAATCCATTTCATAAATCAAAACACTTTTTACAAATCATTTAATTAGCTTAAAGAAACAAAGAATTTAAAATAATTTTGTTTTCATAAATTAAACAGGATTTGAAATAAAAAACATTTTTTTCAATTGCATAATTTTCTATACATTGCAAAAAACATATTGGTCCATGTTAACTTAAAATTAAAATAAAAACAAGGCGATGTAAATATTTTTGTTAAACTGCCTAGTTTCTCCTTTTTTAAATGAATTCCACAGGATGGTTGGGGAAAGTAACAAAGCCCATACCCACCTTTAAAATTTTCATAGAGAGCATTGTTTCTTCTTCCACATCCAAACTGTTAATGTCAAAAAATTCCGTCATTGCGGTAAAAATCAATATTGCTATAATTATAGTAGTTTATTATATAAAACTGTTAAAAACTAATTTTTATGCAAAAAATTAAATTAAAATTTATTCAAGATAAATTTTAAAACATGTACCATACAAATGAGCTTTCAAGAAAATAAAAACAATATTTACAATTTTTCTCTCTGGAAAGACTATATATTACATTTAATATTTTGAAGGAGTACTAAAAAGATTATTCACAAGGAAGACTTTCAATCGAGGGGTTTAATAAGAATGACATATTACACTGAGATCATAATAGTTCAAATGAATGTGAATATTTATTACCTCATTTTAACTCTGGAAAATAATTTTTAATTACCACATAGGAAAAATATATTAACGTACAATGAATTTTATTCCACCGTTTTTTTTCACAAAATCGTAAGGTAAAAAAACCCCCCCCAAAACATGAACATACTGCAATAATAGTATGACAGAAAAGTGAAAAAAGGTCACCCTGCACTTTCCTCTCCTCCTGATCAACTTACATGATGTACCTATTACAGTAAACATTGTTAAAATGGCATAATTCTTCATAAAATAAACGAATAACAGTAAATAAATAAATTTTCAACAGGAGCGATTTTCCTTAAGTAATGAACAAAATTTGCATTTTAAAAACTGGCAAAAGTATAACATAGGTCCTTCTTAAAACTGGCATAGTTATCATTGCATAATCTTTGAATAGCACCTACACCCTATATTATTGAAGATTAAGTTTCAGAACAGAAAATAACTCTCACAAAAAGCTACTAAATTTCTTTAAGATACACAACAACGGCACTTACTAATAATAATATCAACAAACCAGCACATTTTAGTTTCCTAGTCATTCTTAAATCATCCTCATCGTCAGAAGTTTCATCATAGCCATATGTTTAATTTTGTGCTGGTAAAAAACATAACCAATTTATAGTCTATTTATTAAAAATTTGTAAATCTAGTAGCAATAGTACGCACACATACTCCCTGGCTAGCTAGTTCCCTGGATGCCCTTTGGATAGAACAGGGCATGGGAGACTCATTGCAGTCTTAAAACAAATCGGTGGCACAGTGTGAAGAATCACTAGCAGATGAGTATTGCCATTTTAAAAAAATAGTTACAGATCTGACATATTATTTTATGCCATTTCTACATTTGTAAAAATTCAAATAATAACAATTATAATAATGATTTTTCCCCCCATTTTAACTGTTGGGAAGAAAACACAAAATTCAAAACCATTTTTTAAATTACAACAATTGCTTTATTTTTCTTGATGCACCTTACAAAATTTTAAAAACATAGACAGTGGAGTATCGTTTATGCGACGCCAAAGGGACTATCGAAAAACGTCGTACAAACGATAATGTCGTATAATAGTTTACCCTCTTGGGTGCATCCAAGAATCTGGAAAACACTAAATGTTGTATAAGTGTAAAAACAATACTCTACTGTAATAATACTCTGCCTGCTCTGAATGTGTTACTGTAAAGGTGCTTTCTCACCAAAGGCTCATTCATGTTTTTTCTCATTTAGGCAAATGCAGAGCATATTTTTGAAGGTAAAAATGTGCTCTGCATTTGCGCAGAGGAGAAAAGACGGGAATGTTGTCTTTGTCACATTTGGTGTGAAAGCACAATAAGATTAAGAGAATCAACTTAAAGAAGAGAAAGGCATATAATTAATTTTTAATGAGCAAGAAAGCGTTGTATTGCACAAGCTCATTTTTGGCTGTCTTTATTTAATTTTGATTGTTGAATATATGGAATTTATCAAATTATGGTAAAGTGAGGAGTTGAAACATCAATGAATGTTTCGTAAGTTTTTTTTTTTCCTTCCAAAAAAATCCTGTAACCCCTCAGTTAGTTCATTGCACAGAATGACTAATTACATTAAGTTAGAAAATGGTTTCCCTAAATGGCCACATAAAATAACTGTGTAGCCATCTTTATTTTTGCGGGGGGGGGGGGGGTATTTATTTATTCTTTAACACCAAAAAGATTTTATTTAGTAATCAATATAGTTATTTTCAAATATACAGTTTTTTAAGACAACAATTAATAAAACAAAAATAAAATATATAAATCTTTCACTTTTCTTGAAATAATAAAAACTACTGTTATATATGCCACACCAGTTGCAAAATTTAGATCATTTTTTTCTATTTGAAGTCATCTTGATTTTGATTGAGTTAATGTAAGAAGTTTTAAAGTACACTGAAAATTGCTTCTTGCAAGAGTTTTTAAATAGTCTGTACACACTTTAAATATGCTTCATTAACTTGAATGGTTTATTGCTAGTTATTAGTATGCTCATACTAAACAAAATTAACCACTGGTTAAAAGTGAGCAAAACCTCAAAATTTAGGGTGGGGGATTAAAATATTCATGACCAAAGAAGAAATATCAGGATTTTTTAAAATATAAATCAGACTTCCATGCCATGAATATTTCATGTCTTTAAGAAATTTCAAAATTTCTAATAAAAATGCAACCAAAAAACCCCACAGTTTCTGAATTTTACACAAATTGTTTTTAAAGCTTCTTTACTGTACATATAAACGCATATAGAGCTGCTCATTTACACACATATAGCTTCATTTTTCACCAGAGAAATTTGGAATTAAAAAAAAAAAATTCAGAATAATAGGGTTCCTTCCAGGGGTGATTCTCTAAAAAAACATTTCTTCGGAATTTTACAAAAAAATTTCAGAAAAATTATGCACCGAAAATTTAAAGAGAGAAAAGGATAAAAATCCTTTTTAAGTGACCCCCCCCCCCCCCACACACACACAATACATTTGTGTACATATATATTTGTGTGTGTGTATGTATGTACATATATAGAGAGAGCTCCAATAAAAAACATCTAGTAATTAAATGAACATTCTGTAATTTTTTATAGTCCATTTTTTCCGGAACCATTAATGTTGTTTCTGGAATGTAATTGTTTGTAACGTACTAAATATTTTGCTTGCCTCGAAGAAGAAAGAAAAGCACCGATTTTATTAAGAAATCTTAAAATTATTATAAATAAAAACATTTTCAGAAAATCTATTTTTAAAAATTTCGGAACATGTCTTCTAAAATTTTCGAATCAGAATCTCCCCTGGTTCCTTCGTCAAAACATGGCACACAACTTTTTACTACACATTTGTGCATCACAACACATGCAGTTGTAAACTTCCTACACTTGAATTTCACAACTTATTTGTAGTTTAAATACATTATCATATATTTTGATACGTACTGGTCATACCAAAGGACCAAAAGCAAGTAAACATGATAAATTATGAACCAATAAATATAATTATATGAATAAAATGGAAATGGTCGAAATAGGCTTATCATAGATGTTTAACACACAGTACTATAACTTTAAGATAATTAGTTAAATATTACACGAATAAAAATTGCAGGTTTACTACATTTGTTTGCCAATACTAACAACATTAATTGTGTAGAAATTAAGCTGGACCTTCTAAGAAAATATTTATTGATGTACTCTAATTAAAAAAGCATAGACTTGTTTACCCACTTCAGTATTGGTTTAACCATTAGTTTTATTTATTTTCAAATGAAATATTCATTGCAAAACGTTTTCCAATTTCTTGTACCTTTTAAAGATTTTTCTCAATTCTAAAATGTTTCTCAGACAATTTTTTCTATCCTTTCCAAACATGTTCCTTGACAATTATTTTTAGACTTCAGGGAACACTTATAAATGATGATAATTTTCAGTGCTTACTATCACAAAATAGAGCACAGTTTAAGTTAAACAGTAATGAAACAATTCAGTAAAAGGTTATAAAAAGTTTCTTTGGAAAAAATAACCATCAAAACAATTAGTACAACAAAAGGTAAAAAAAAAAATAATTTTTTGATTTAAAAACAACTAAAGTATTTTTAAATAAATCACTATATAGAACACAAAATGATTGATACTTTACAGTAAAAATATGAATAATTAATAAAAAGTAATTTTTGTGATACATTCTTTTATAACAATTTTCATACCTCTTAAAAATGACCCATCAAAATATTTTTCCATTTTAGAGTTTCATTTCAAAATTTTTTTCTTTAAATGATGATATATATCATTTAAGATGTCTTTTAAATATTAATAAAATATAGTACACTATACTTAGAAAATGCAAAACATTTTGTCGAAAAATTAAAATTTGAGAACATCGTAGAAAATTTAGTATGTGAATGGATAAATGTAGTACCTTTCTTTATACCATTTATATTCATGAATAATATTAACGTTCTGACAAAATGTAATGAATTAATAATGAAGTTAACAACATTGTGTATTAATATTGACATAAATTTGTACAGTTTAATTTCAATTTCTGCATTTTCTGGAACACTATGATACTGTCAAATTAATTTGTCCAATAAATGCATAGAAGTTTAATGAAAACAATTAAAAAATTCACCATTTTTCCCCCTGTTTTCCTAATGGTTTAATTTCAATTTCCATAATATAAAACATTATTTGCGAATTCTTAGATTTTATGAAAAGTTATGGCTTTGAAGCTCAATGCAAAAGAACATTAAAATTAAAACATGATAAATATTTTCACTTTACAAAATCTATGAAATATTAATTATATATATTACACTGGAGAAGGATGGAAAAATTTCAAATGCGTTTATGCGTAATCACCCCCCCCCCCCCCCCCAGACATTTCGCAATAATCTTACTTGCAATCAAAGCATTTCAATTTGAAATGGTGCATAAACAATAAAAAACTGTTTAAGTACTTTTGCATAAGAAATAAGAAAGAGTTAAATTAATGGTTTGGATCATCAAATTACATGATTTACTTTAAGAATAATATTTTAAAGAGCTTTGGAATATGAAATCAATTTTTTTTTAATATTACATAACCCACAAAACAAAGCTTTAATGAAAATATTTGCTTTCATTAAATAAAATAATAATAATATCCCACAATTAATAACAATGAATTTAAAGACAAGTCAAGTTTAAAGCATGTTTAAAACTTGATAATATTTAAATTAACTTGAACTTATATATAGTAAATATTAAAAAAATATTATTTTGTGCAGAAAGTTTTTTTAGCAACAAAACATGAAAGGATTAACTCTATACTTAAAAATTAATTTTCCTGCAGAAAATAATTGTTCTGCATAATTTTTAGGATTGCTAACATTTTACAGTGAAAATTTAACTGTAGTTGAAATACATAGTCAAATAATGATTACAAAGTTTAAAAAATGAATTGAATATTAATCTGGCAAAAGTATTGCTTTTGCTCTTGCAAATGATAATAATAACAATACTCACAAACTATAGAAAATAACCACTCATAAAGCAGGGTTATTACTAACTAGTTTTACTACATGAGATACCCCTCACTGCAACAAATATGCATCTGAAAAACTATCCAAGTCATTTAATTATAACAACTAATTAAATAACTTTAAAATATTCGCAAACCTTATACTGAAACACTCTTACACGTTATTCTCACTACAGTGTCCTCTGTACAAGTGTTTAGTTTATTCATTTATTTACTTGCTAATGCCACAACATTTCAAAAACAGAAATTGAAATTTCACTGTACATGACTATATCAAGAAACAATTAAATGTTAACTAAAAAAAACCTATTCAAACAAATATCCACAATACACGTATTTGTACATTTAAAATAATAACATTTAAAACTTGTACATTAGAACTAGGATAAGGTTATCAATGAGGCAAGTAATTCTCCCATTTAACAAGCACTAGGGTAGGATTCAAGGAAAATTTGTCACACAATCTTCTTGCGATTCAAATTCAAATATAATTTTGATATATACAAAACAATTATCACATTACACCAAAACTATTTATAATGCTTTATGGCCACTAAGCCGCAAATGGTTTGCAGAGATATTGTTATATGCTACAGTCCTACTTGGTTGTGTCTTAGGTGTAATTCTAAAAAGCTGTATGTTCATGTGATTGCATATCTGATTACAAACTATCGTGCAGTAGTGCAATAGGTCAGCAACAGAATATACCTGAAATAAAGTAATGTCAGTTTTGCGTATGCGACTAATTTATTTTCATTTAATAACACAGTTTATTGAAAATTCATAAAGATTATGACAAAGCTCAAGTGACAACAAGGCAGAATAGGAAGGGCATAGATTTTAGATCAGAATCCTTTATCTGGAAACCGAGATAAGCTCATTAGCATTAAATTGTTTCAAAATTTTATTTAAAACATTATTTAAATGGCACTGGCATAACTGAAAAAGAATTTTATTAACTATGTAGCATTTATTCAAATTATAATTATTATAAAATAAAATTGTGTAATTCCTTTTGTAAATATATTTAGTGTAATTCATTTTGGTCTCGGTAAAACACTATTTTTAGAGCACAATAACAAAACTTTTAGAGCATAATTTTAAAATTCCGATAGCATTTGGATCCACCAGAGGAAATTCGGGTCCATTTTCGAACCCTTCACAAAGTTCTAATTGGTTAAACCGGACCCTTCACAAAATTCAAATCAATCAAAACGGACACTTCACAAAGTTCTGAGCTACTAGATTGTAATTTTCACAGAATATTTCTTAAATAGGGGACTTTTTTTTTTTTTTTTTGTGCCACTATATGTTTAAATTTCGAATTTTCACAAAATATTTCAACTTTTCGCAAAAACCTTTTTAAAATTCAAAAACCAGACCCTGTTAAAACTGCTAGATTGCCCCTGTAAGTATAAATAAAATGTGATCTAATTTAAAACATGAGTTATTTACACACAATGTGTATGATCTAAAAACAAAAATTTTAGTTTTTTTTTAATTATCAACACAATATCATTATTCACTTATACTGAGATAAATAGAAGTAAGCACAACTTACCAGGCATAACCATAAAACAATGTATTCATTGATAAAGGTGTTGAAATACTGGTTCATAAACAACATGCCAGGCCCTATTAGAATTGAGTCAAAGTAGTCCAACTCGCTTCTTGTCATATGAGCAAGCTGTGAAAAATGAAGGCATTAAAATTTCAGTTTTAATTTATTTTGAGATAGAATAATATCTAAAACTAATTTGCTAACGAAAAACCTAACATTATCAGCCAAATCAAAACAAATATACTGCCCTCTTAAGCAAGAGAAGTCTTGATGATATGGCTAAGTAAACTTATGGCACCTCCTTTACTATATAGTACATAACAAATTCAGTTACATGTGTATTTGACAGCCATTGGTGCCTTTTAAACAAAGAGCATACCCATGACAGGCTAGTTTATGGACCTGAAAAGTGTCTTTAATTTTTTCAGTATCAGTCATTAGACTTACAATATTAAACATGTTATACATATGTAGATAAATAATAAATGAAAATAATTTCTAGAATAAGAAAAGCGAAATTATTAAAAGGATGTGAAATAAAGCCAGCCAGATTTCTATTTAATGAAGTAGAAAAATCCAGTGATACAGTTTGTTAAATGGAAAAATTCATTAAATTGATTCACATGTTATAATACTTAATACTACCATAAAGGCACATTTAAAACACATAAAAGCACTACATACCATGTAAATATGATTAAATTACTGTTTTTAATTAAATCACAGCAGTGTACTTTATTTAGGATTAAACTTATTTACTACTTTTAAAAATAAATGTTTTTATTTATTTTAAAACAGAGTGCATAAAATTATTAAATTTATACAAACATACGTTTCGGCTCTTCATTTTAATTTTTGAAAAAAATCCTCAATTTGGACTGAATCCTTTGTTTGGAAAAGTATTAAATACTTTGTTTGAAAAGTAAGGGCATAAAGTTTAAAATGAAAATTAAGGAGCTTTTAAGGACTCTTAAAGACCATGGAACTCTGAAAATAAAAAGTTTTGCCCACATTAAATATGTTTTTTGGCTTGAAGTCTTCGAGAACTTTTCTCATAAAAGTGCCTATTTCCCGGTTTTCTCAAACATTATCATCAATGTCTTTATTTTAGACAAATATTACTTTTGCTACAATCCCAGGTCTTCTTTTATATAGTTCACGCCTTCCACTGTTTCCTTGAAATTTGCCATATTTTTTCCCCTCAAATTCGAGTGTTTTTCCAATTATGAAAGGTCTAGAGACAGGAGCATATTATTTTCTTGCATCATGCATATCCACTTCAAAATTGCTTTGTCCACTATTTCATAGATACATTTTAAAATGTTTCAAAAAATAAAATGGTGAATATTTTCTATCCCATAACAATTTTTTAATATGGTTGATAAACTCTTTGGCAGAATCCACTAGCATAGATAGGGGGGGGGGGGATAAAATCGCCCCTGAAATGGTGAAGAATGTCTAGAATCTGACCAATTTTTCCTGTAAAACAATGAAATTAGCTCACTTCTCCCAAAGAACTCCCCCTTCCAAATCCAGGTCTAGCACTGGCGGAATACCAAATTTTAAAGAATTTTTTTTCACATCTTAATCCACTTTGTCAAGAATCAACATGTTTTCTTTAATACTCAAACACCTTTGCTTGGACATTCTAGCAGTGCAAGACACAAAATGACTTACATGACAAAGCAAAAATTTTTACAAGTTCAAAGACCATCAAAGTTAAAAGAGGCAAGACAGCAAATTCTGCATAATTCCTCTAGGGGGTCAAAGTCTGATGGGACACATCCCCTAGCAGGTTAGGTGAAATGCACGGAATAGCAAAAGTTTCACAAAAGATGTGTAAATAAAGAAAATATTTTAAAAATAGAATGCAATTTTTTTTTTTTTTTTAGATCATTAGAAAAAGTTCGTGAAATAGAAAATGCATTTCGTTATCTGGAGGATTTTTTACATGGAAAATCTTAATTATTTTTACATCCTACATGAAAATTCAAAAAATAAAAAATAGAGAAATTTTTAAAATAAAGGTTTTACTGCATTTAAATGCTCATAGCCAAAAATTATTTTTTTGAGATATGCCTTTCTTGCTTAGGAGGGTCGTATAGGGCAAAGAAATATTTTTTTAAAAATGCAGTTGTTTCAAAATTTCAGCAGCATAAGTTATAATTTTTATTATGGAACATCAAAATGCCAATTTAGAAAATGAAAGAAATATTACGATTTGCAAGTATAGAATTCATATATGAAATACAAAAGAATATAGTGTTCAAGGCTTGCATATTTTTGTTATTATTAAAAATTGAAAAACATTATAAATTTCACTTGCAGCACTGCTTCTGTTTGTAAAACTGCAGAACTGAAACATAGTAGTACAAAAACAAAAAAATCATCCAATAGTAAAAATACTTACTACTAATTTATTTGTAACTTTTGCAGCCACTATACCAAATGCTAGTATGTATAGACATGGATGAATTTCATAAATATTTTCTGTAGATTTCTGGTAAATAGTAAATGATAGAAGAAGAACAATTCCAATCGGAATGGATGGAGAAAGAACACTTGTACCCTAGAAAAATGAAAAGGACAACAAAAAGTAAAGTAGGGCTAGATGGCATGCATTTGTTCTTATGAAATGCAAAAAAAAGAAGAAAGTTAACCTAACTGTTAACATTATTTCTTCTTTCATTACGAAATTATAAAGAAGCCAAAACAGACTACTGCTATTACAACAAAAACATATAAACTAATTTTACATAAAATTTTAAAATATAACTTTTAAGCGACCTTTTTTGGTAAAGCAAATACTGATTAAGAATAATTTAATTGCACAATTGTTTACCATAGGTTTGATTTAATTTTTTTCTTTTTTTCTACTTCTTTTAAATAAATATTCACAATTTGCTTTCATAATAAAATTAATCCATACTTCTTACATCAGTATATTAAAGTTACATAACTAAAAATACGGTTAAAGCAGGGCATAGCAAAATATGGGAGATATACAGTAGCCGCCGCTTATATGAATCATATTTGTTCTAAACAGTTGATTCAACAAAGCGACTGATTCAATAAAGCAAAATTTTGTATTTTCTTTTACATAGGGAATTCAATACACAATTTAAGAAAACTATCAGTTGAAATATATAAGAATACTGTTCATTAGAAATACATTCGTTGAATATTCAAAATATTGAAAAAAAAAAACCATAAATATAATATGAAAAACCATTAAAAATTCAAATTTTAGCTTACTTGAGGTTTGCAAAATGTATCTATTTTTGATTGCTTAGAAAAGGCAGTTAATTTAGAAACCCTTTTATCAATGTCATAAAACAATCTGTAGTCCTCAAAATCCGCACCTTTTTGCTCCAATATCATTTGTATAATTTTTATCAAAGCATTAACTTAGAAATCAAAGCACGTTGTCCTCTCTCCTTCGGACGGGTCACTAGCTCCCCCCCCCCCCTCCAGCAAGGCCGAGGAGAGTCTCCCATCATTGCTTGTCCCAGCCTCTTGCCATGTTGAGCAGGTGCAAGCAGAGTCCTACAAGACACAGTCTCTTTCTGTCACCACAAGTGTGCAACACCCACCCTCCATCCCTAACAAAAAAAAAATATCATTTCACGGAAAGAAGGATAAGAAAACAAAGAGATGTGGTTTGTACGTCATATTGGGAAATGGTTAGTTATACACGTTTTATTCATTTTTGGCGTTTTCAAAAATCCAGCGTTTCTTTAATGTTAATTTTGAATATTATTTTTGACTATTTGATTCATTAAAGCGGCCGATTCAATTAGTCGGAGCTCACTGTATCATGCAATTTAAAAGAGAGTGGAGGTGTGATGATTTATAGCGTGTTATTACAGTTACTTTGAGAGTAACATACCAGTTATCAAGCGCTTGGCAAGGCTGAATTGACCGACCCATTGATCCTGAGATTATCCAGGAACCACACTTAATTTCATAGAACCCACACGCAGATTCCCAGGAATATCACTTTTGTCCAGGGAGATAAGGATTCCATGAAAAAATTCACTCGAGAGCCGCAGCATCTGTTTGTTCCATATAACTAGCACTCTAAAAGCAATCTTTGTACTTTGAAAATATGGGCCGGATAAAGCGAAGGCCAGCTAATCCGGAGACGGTTAAGAGAGGGTCTACTGTAGTTTAATTTACAAAAATGAACTTCACTTATATTTTTCTTAAAATAGGACAAGTAAATGAAATTCATCTGAATTTAAAGTATTAAAAAAAAGTATTATGTCCCTTTTAATGGGTCAGCAATTCACAATCAACTGTAAATGTGTGAATAATTGTGCATTTTATACTCTATCACCATAGACTAATTTCCTTTTTTATAAAACATAATAAGACTATATTAAGAAAAAATATACACAAGCATAGATTATTGAAATATCTTTTTCTGACAAAATAGGTTCTGTAAACTTTAGGACTGAAACTAAAATCTCTAAAACATCTATCACATCATTTCTCAACTCTAAGTTAGGTTGTGATTTCCTTAAAAGCTAAATATATAAAGCCTTTTAACATTTTTAATACAATATTCTATTTGTGCAATATTGAATTTTGTTTATAAAATTTAAAACGCCTTAAAAAATAAAGTATTTCTCTTGCTTTTTTTATCACTGAGACTACATGGCTTCCAAGTGGAGAAACAATGATCTATAGTACCGTAATTTCCTGCCTATAATCTGCGGATTATCTATTAAAAAAGTGGAAATTTTTATGGCGCGGATAATGCGCCGATGCGGATTATACGATAACAAAAATTTATAAGTGCGGTATTAAACCCTCGTTTGAAAAATCCCAGATGGCAGCATGAGTAAAAATTTACAACAGCTCATTTGAGTCGATACTGCGGATGCCCCTAGCAGAGGAGCGCTGAAGCGGCCATACGTCATTCAGCAATTCTACATAGATTCTGCCGGTAGGAGGAGCTTTAGAATTCGTTATTTTTCCTATATGGTTCTGGCAACAGGCAGGCTGTTGAAAAACATGCTCTCCTCGTGTTTTATGTGTAAGGACATCATTTCTCAGC
Organism: Octonoba sinensis; assembly: GCA_038502835.1. Lineage (NCBI taxonomy): Eukaryota > Metazoa > Arthropoda > Arachnida > Araneae > Uloboridae > Octonoba > Octonoba sinensis. The sequence goes on along the minus strand of CM076605.1, from coordinate 79,667,269 downwards.
TGTGGCTATCGTAGAAGTTCTATTGGCATGTCTAAAAAATGCATCAGTTACACAGCTGAATTAAAGTAAAAGTAATTTTAAAAGCAGAAGAAATTGGAAACCGTGAAGCCGGTCGGCTCTTTGATGTGGACGAATCAAATGTGAGACTGTGGCGAAAAAAGAAAGAAAAATTAGTTGCGAGCAACCGTACGAGACTGTCATTTCAGTGAGGCATACAAGCTATACAAAATAAACTATCCTGTATTCACAATGAAATTTATCAATTGTGCTTTTTAAATCATTTTAAAGTTTATCATTACATTATTTTTTGAAGTGTTTTTAAAGTTATATTGTGTATTTACGTTATTTCCATCAGAAATAAAAGGGAGATTGCTTGGTAAAACAAATCGCCATATAATCCGCGGATTATACGACAATGCGGATTATCTGCCGATTTTTTTTTGGTAAGGGGCCAAAATAGCACCTGCAGATTATGCGCCGCCACGGATAATAAGCAGGAAATTACGGTATTTCATCTAACACAAAAGTTACATGAATAGATGTTCAAATGCAATTTCAATTTTTATATCTGGATGAAATTTTATAGATCCCAGTTATTTTCGGTACATACAATTTAAGTCTGAATATAATAATCCATAAAACGAAAGTTTTGATAACATGAAATTCTTACTTGTGTATATGAGCATATGCATGATCTATAACTTCATTTTATTTTATTAAAAATTCACAAGTAAGATTACTATTTAAAACTTACATTTTTCATGATTATTTTTATTTTAACTAAGATTTTTATCAAGAATTAAGAGGTTTCCTTACATGCAGACTTGACTGTATATTATATCAACTTATCGTGTCATAAATGCATTTCTTTTAGAATTTTGATCACTTTTTCAGAAAATGTTTCTTGTTTTTGCATACACCAGTACAACAAAAGGTTTAATCCCTTTAAATTGAGTTTTTAAAGGAAAATGGAATTTTTCGAGCACAACACTTGTATAGATAATTGTAAAAATATTAAATACATTTTTTCAAAAAGTCATTTTTAAATTAATATATGGAAATAGTTACATACAGCAACAGTAGAACCATTTTTTCCAACTCCACCTCTGCACACTACAGTTATGTGATAATAGCATAAAACTGCAGAAATCCCAAAAGCCAATAAAATGGGTAAGAGACGAAATTCAACATTTATTACCGGAACCTGTAAAAAAAAAGAACATTATTCCATAAGCAGAAAATAATGTTCAAATCAAGCAAAGAACTGAAATAAAATAAATTTAAATCCTGCACATCAAGCAATTTAATTAATGAATCTTCAATTTGTAGGGTTCTTAACATATTGTGCATTACAGTAACACATCTATATGTTTAAGCAAGATTATAGAGTTAATTCATTTATGCAGAATAAAGTAACTTTAATCTTTTATTTTTTCATCTATTTTATTTATTATTCTATTTCTTCATTTATTTTTTCAAAGTTATAATTTAAAAATTAGGTAAGCCAATATCAATTGCACAAACCGATTTTAGAAAACCTAGCAGCAACTTTAACTTTACCATAAGTTAAAAATATTTTCATGGAAACATTTATTTTAAATAAAACGAAATTGTGGAGAAAAAGTTTTGTGCATACCTTACTCATCCAAATATCTGTTCCAAAGCAAGCAGATATAAGATGTACTATAACAATGCTGCACTGGCATTCTGTTACATCAAACCTTTAAAAAATATTTTTATACAATATTAGAACACATGAACTTAATAAAAAATATATACAAAATATGGTTTTTTTTCTTCAAGATTTATTGAAAATGACAATTTTACACGAGTTTAGGTGAACCAAAATATACTTCAGAATATATACAGTATTTCATTTGTACACCTTAAAATAGTGAAAATAACTAAAAATCAATTTTTTAATTACCCTCACTAGTAATTTCCGTATCCTACAGCTTAAAATTTTCTCCTGAACAGCTACTTCCAAACAACGAAATTTCTAAACAACATGACCATTAATTGGACGTTTTCCCATAAGAATATAATACAAATTTATTTTGTATAAAAAAAGATACTTATTAGTTATATTGGCCATGAAGCTACAAGACTTTGTTTCCTGACTTGACAATGCTCAATTTTGAAACAAAATATTTCCTAAAATTTTGATCATTAAAGGCTGCAGAAAAAAAATATACACACTAATAAATTCAATATTCTGAACAACTTAACATTCCACATCTTTCTTTGTAAATTCTGATTTTGTGTTTTCCTCTTTCTTTCAGCTTGCATTTTAATTTTAGTCTTGACTATTTTAATTATCAGAATTTTATGTTCAAATTTTGGAACTTTTCGTGGAATGTTATATTTTTCTTTCCAATTCTCTCTTTCTCCCCCCCCCCCCCCACTCCCATAACCTATAAACATAATGATAAAGCTTCAAGGATATTAATATAATATATTTATTATTTAAAAGAACTTCCTTTTGTGTTGGAACATCATCAGCTTGTATGTTTTTTTTTTAAATGTAATTTCTCTTTTTGGTGGAAACAAATAATCTTTTGACTATGGTTACACACATGAAAGATTGCATCTAATTTAAACATCTTTACAAAAGAATCAACAAATCCAAATAAAATGAATTTTGTAAGTTGAATAATTTAAAATCAAGTTTTGTAATAAATGTAAGCTGGTCAGTTGATTATCATTTGGAATATAAACAGATAAATACTTTTAAAAAAATTACATTGCATAGTACAAATTTTTTTCATAATATTTAATTTTAAAAAATCATAAACTGAAACATAACAATTACTAAAACCTCCTAACAACAACCCAGAATGTAGTGTAGATGGTCCATGAAACTTAACATTGAGTGAGCATGTCCTGTTACCAGGCAGTCAAAATAGTATCAATAAATATAAACATATATTAAAACAATTACTTACTTTCCAAATTTTAAGGAGCCTGTAATGTATGTTTGCCAATGAGCACAATAAAATAATGTTATTGCAATGAAGCACTGAAAAAACATCCAGTTTGAATATGCTCCAAGTTTCACTGCTATGCAAATCCCCAATGATACGAAAACTATAATATAAATACATAAAGCATTATTTCTCTTCATAAATTGCAATATTTCACTTCAAAACACAAAAATAATTTAAGATACAATTATGTTTTTTTTTTTGAATAAAAAAAAAACATTTTCTAGTTGAATTTGAAGAGTTCAGCATAATTTATGCTGATAAGTTGATTTCATATACAAAATCAATCAAAAAAGTAATTTAGAATAAAATACCTTTCATTTATTTATTTATTTATTTATATACTAGCGGTGCCCGCACGGCGTTGCCCGGGCTGAATTTTAAAAACGTCGCCTACGGCACTGTTCTTGCTAAGAGTATTAAAAAAATCTCCTGCGGTATAAAGCCTGCATTGTTTGAAAAACATTGTGTGTCTATTTGTCAAAAAAAAAACATTAGACATTGTCAATGCAATGCTTGAAAAAGTAATATAACATGTAGAAGGATCAATTAAGAAAACTTGGGAACAATTCCATCAGTAGGGTCGGATTTGTCACCAGAGGGTAATTAAAACTGCCAAATTGCAGCACAGCGTCATTTCATCTGGAACGAGTCTTAGTCTTGACGATGATCTTAGATTGATTGTAAGAATGAAATTGCAGTATCATATTTATTTTATTTCCCAGCCATGGTGAACTGTTGTCTCACTAACCGAAAGATAAGTTTTATGATGAAATGAAGCTTCGCTAGCGGTACCATAGAGATGAAATAGTAGGTGATAATATTTATATAGTTAAATGATACTGCACACTAGGGTGGCCCTTATTTTTCAACTTTCGAAAAGCTTAGCTCCCAACCCCCTATTTCGTTCCAATCAACAAAAAAATAATATGTGCAAAATTTTAGCTTAATCGGACTTCATTCTGGCGGCCCTCATAGACCATGAGTTTTTGAAATTGTCATCTGTAAAGTTATTTTTCAAGATATTACAGTTATTTAATATTTACTGTATAAATTTATGTGAAGTTTTTGATAGGTGCAAAATTACTGATAGAAATGTAGTTTTCATATTAATGGCTGCTGCAGAAGCTTTCGGACATGAAACTGAACAGCTAGTAATAAATCGTACTTCTTTTCAAAACCTCAGAAAAAAAATTAGGGAAGCAAGGTACACAGAAATCCAGAACAAATTTAAATTAGTCAACTGCAAAGAATTAGTGTTACACTGTGATGGGAAGCTGCTCCCAGCACTGTGTAGAAAAAGTTGATAGACTGGCAATAACAGTCACCTTTCAGGGCAAAGAGCAACTGCTGGGAGTGCCTGGAATCCCAACATCCTCAAGAGAAGAGCGTTGGCTGTTTGCCGTGCAGTCGAGAAATGGAGTATAACTAACAAAGTTCAGGCACTTTGCTGTGCTACTACAGCAAGCAACACAGGCCGAACGGTGCCTGCATAAATTTAAAAAAGGTTGTTCAATCGTGATCTGTTGTACCTCCCTTGTCGTCATCACATTTTTGAATTAGTTTTGAGAAGCTGATTCGACTTGCTGATGGATGTGACTACTGGTCCAGACATGCCACTTTTCAAAAGATTTAGAGAAACTTGGGTTAAAATTGACAAAAATGTTTACATAACTGATAAAAATGAAGTGCCTTATGGTGTCCGCTCTACCATTATTCATTTTATTGAAGCTCAGCTTGCTACTCATAAACAACTGTGGGATGATTATCGAGAATTGTTGGAGTTAACAATTATCTTTTTTGGAGGCATTCCAAAGAATGGCATATCTTTTCATATAACAGGAGCTGTAAGTCATGCTAGATTTATGTCAAAAGCAATCTATGCATTTAAAATATTCTTATTTCAAGACCAATTTAAATTATCTTATAGAGAGAAGAATTCCTTAAGAAGAATATGTATTTTTCTTGCTCGAGTGTATGTTTGAGCATAGTTCTTGTCACCAGATGCAATTAAAGCACCCTATCACGATTTTCTTTTCTTGCATCAATTGCTAAATTATCAGGCTATTGATCCAGATATCAGTAAGGCTGCTGCCAAAAAATTTTCAAAACATCTCTGGTACTTAGCTCCAGAAACTGGATCTTTCCTTTTTTGATCACAATGTTCCAATAGATATTAAGATAAGTATGGCTGAAGTTATGCTGGAGGTTGAAGGAAGTGAAGAACAGGAAGAAGATACAAATCAATTTAAGCGATACATTCTTCACCCAAACGATTTTTCATCATTTTCAAAAATCTAGTTTCCGTCTTTTGAAACTTCTAGTACAAAAAATTTCTTCACGAGATTTTCTATCAGCTTCGATTTTCTGTACAAAGACCCTTCAAGATGGAAAGACGATGTTGGTTATAAGAGTGGAATTGAAAAACTTCAGACCATCATTGTTGTGAATGACGTTACAGAAAGAGGTATCAAACTCATTCAAGATTATAATAACATTCTTACAAAAGATGAAGCTGAGAAACAATTTATATTACAAATTGTTGCCAGAGAGCGTAAAAAAAACCCAACTGCTACTAAATCCTCACTTATGAAAAAGTAATATTTCTTGTTATTTCGCTTATATTATGCGGTAATTCTATCAAAAGTATTATAGTAAATAAAAACGCTTTGCTCTTATCGAAGTTATGTAATTTATTTTTAAAAATCAAATCTGTCTTAATTTTTCACGCTGTTTTGAAATTTTTTTTATAATTTACTTTGGGGAATTTTGATTTGAAATGTTTTTAAACAATTGCTGGGAAGACCAGACAATTCCACATACATTTCTCAAAGAAGTAACGGACAAGCTAGGAGCTAGGGAAGAATATACATGTTTGTAATGGAATTAATCAATATGCATTACTTCAAGCTCTTTGAGGGTCGCCTAAACGTTAAATGATTAAGCTGAAATTTTGCATAACCCTTTTTTTTCATCATTTGAACGGGATCAGGGGTTGGGAGCAGCAAAATTTTAACCTTCAAAAAATTACATATGGTTAAGGGCCACCCTACTGTACACCATACCTAAAAAATGCATGCACAATTTTGTTAGTATTCTTTATCGCCGGTTTATCACCAACGCCTAATTTAAAAAGTCAAACTAAAGCGTATCGTCATTCGCCACGTTATTTGAAGTCTAGAATAAACTATATGTCCGTAAAATTTTCGAGACGATATTTATTTAAATGATATTGCTAAATCAAGGAAATCGTAAAATCGGGGAGACGGAGCTTTTATCAAGTTTAATCTCAAATTTAAAAACTATTGCTAATTTGAGAAAAACTTTAAATCGAAAATATGCTTTATTATTGCTTTGTCTTTATTAAACTGAACTATTTTTAAGAATAAGTTTCATATTGAAACCTAGCGGTACCCGCACCGGGCTGCTCGTGCTGAATTTTAACCGTACCTAAAAAATGTATGCGCAATTTCGTTAGTGTGTTCTGATTTATCGCCAATGACTCATTAAAAAGTCAAATTGTAGAGTGTCATATTCGCCATGTTATTTGAAATCTTGTATAAACCAAACGTATTCCTATTCTGGTGATATTTATTTAAATGATATTGCTAAGTCAAGGAAATCGTTAAATCGGGGAAACAATACTTTTATCAAGTTCAAGCTCTTATTTAAAACCTATTGCTAATTTGAGAAAAACGTTCAATCGAAGGTATGCTTTATTATTGTTTTTCCGTTGAAAACTAAGCTCATGTCTCTCTATTTTGAAAAATAAGTTTTATATTGAAATTAAGCAACCACTAATTTCAATATAAAAATATATTTCAGAGTTGAGGAAACTGCTAATTATTATTTTTGGATCCAGGTAAGCCTTAAGAAATCTAACTAAAATGCTTATAACTGGCGTTCTTATTGACTTGGAAACTTCGAACAAATTTCATCTTGTGCATAAAAATCAGCGCTTTCGATCGATATATTATATTGATATGTGCAAGGTTTTTACCACCCCCATATTGGAGAATTTATGTAGAAATTTGAGTAAATTTGAAATAAAAAAGGAACTACCTGTCTGATTTTTTTCTAACGGGTCTAGAAACCTTCGCAGGAGTGTACTCGACAACTCCCCAAAATTTCATGGCGATCGAATTAATGGTGTAGTAATGCATAAAGGACAAACACACATACATTCATTTTTATATATATATAGATTTGATGGGGGATGGAGAGCATACAATAAAAATCATCTCTAAATTGAAATTAATGAATTCAAAACAAGTTACATTGATTTTAAGTACAAAATCAATTTAAAGGGTAAATCAGAATTTAATATACAGTGAAATCTTCTAAAAGTGGCTTATAACAATCCCCTTAAACATTTTGAAAAGAAGAGTAAAGCACTATGCTCCCATAGTGGCATTCTATTTTTTAAAGAAGTTAATACATAGCAAGTTAATTCAAACATATCAAATAAATTAAAATGTTTTGAGAAATAAATTACCTGTGGATATTGAATCACAGCCATGATCAAACAGTTCGCCCAGGGGTGAACTGGAGCCCGTTCTGCGAGCTTGTTTGCCATCACATGCATCAAGTGACTGATAAACAAAAAGTCCAACAGCACATAAAACAAAAGCCCAACTTGGTGGCTATAAAAAAATCATGTTTTATTAATTTCTTGTAAGAGAAGAAAATTACAATGCAACGCATTTAAGTATGATAACAAAACTTCACCTTTGTGCAGACATTGCACAATTCACATGGAAGAAACCAGACTAGGATGCAAACTTGCAAAAAATATTGTGCATCACAAAGTTGTTTCTTCCACATACATTTAATATTCTATTAACAAGCAATGACATTTTCCATATTTAAAAATTATTTATTTATTTTGGCAATCATCATTAATGTGTGTATATATTACTATCAAATACTTCTACATACATTAAAGTACTCTATTAAAAGCAATGATGGATTCCATATTAAAAAACACATATAATTATTTTGTCAATCATAAATATTGAATCAATATCAAATACTTCCACATACATTTTTTAAGTATTCTATTAAAAGCAATGATGGATTCTATAGTAAAAAACACATAAATATTTTGTCAAACATCACAAATGAATCAATATCAAATTCATTTTAAATTGAATGAAAGATATAAATAAAAGATCTATCTGGTTTTCCAAGTTTTTCTTTCTTAAAAAAATTTTTTTTTAAAGGTACTATAATGTAGAGTATATTTTGTATTGTATAATGTAGACTTTATTTTGCTAAAAAATAGATACCTAATTTCCTTTTAATTTTAATTACATGAGAAAAATGAAAATAAAATGCTTACCCAGCTTATTAAATAAAAATAATGAAAAAAAAAAAAAAAAAAGATAAGAGGAAGCGCACACCACTGCATTTTAATTATCTGAGTCAACAAATGTAACCTTGATACTACTTTCACAATTGCTGAAGCATATCAAAATCCAGATAAAAAATTAATCTTCAAAAAAAATGTAAATATTTTGTTTCGAATAGCCTAATTTGAATTGTCAATGGTGAATTGAAGATGGTAAATTTATATGAATTTATTGACATACAAAATTATCTACATGCATAATGCTATGCAACAAAAGAAGAAAAATATTCATAATATAAAGATACACATTATTTCAGAAAAAATTTAACCATTTAAGAGATTTTGAAAAAAAAAATATTTTCATATTTATAATTATTGGTTGATACAAGATTCTCCAGGGGTGGTCTAAGTTATTTTTGGGTCAGTATTTCTTGAAACGAAGAAGGGAAAAAAAGGAACATTTTTGAGAATTTTCTTATTCTTGTGAAAAAGAATTTTGTGGAAAACCAATGCAAGAAATGATGCTTTTGCACCAAATTTAAATGACTAGGAAATTGGTGGTTTTCCTTCATGCATGTTCATCAAAACCTTCAAAGTTGGTGGTCATTTTTACAAAATGAAATTTTGTGAAAGGCTGAAAGGACTGATTTTATAACATGGAATTCAACCTCTTCATTGCTCAATACTCCCAATTGGGTACATTTTAAAATAATGTTTATTAACTACTGTTTTGTGCAATTTGAAAGCTAAAACACCCAATTGGTTTTGAAATTAATCAACAGATAGTTTACTTTGTTTTGAACATGGAAATTTGGCATTAATTATTTAAAACTAATTATTAATTAAAATTTAAAAAAAATTTTTTTTAGCTATTTTGTTTTATAATCATTTTTTAAATCGGAGAACCAAAAAATCGCATCAAAATTGTTTGTGCTTAGTTCTGGGGTCTGAAGAGGTTAATGAAGGAGGGCCACCACAAAATTATTGAAAGGGCTGACCTTGCAATGCAAAATTTTTAGAAGAAGTTCTTTTGCCATACAGAGGTTTCTGAAGGGGTTGCAAAGAAAACCGAGCTGTGTCTGGGTCGACACCCGATTGATTCTATGTTTTACAGGTTATTTTATTACGAGAGTTTCCTTGCTCAATCTTATCTCAACAAATATCAGAAATTTATGCTAAAATATTATTCTATGTTTTTAATTTGATGTGTTATGATCTAATAGTTATTTTATTTTAAACTTATTTTAATCTGCAAATATATTGATATATCCAAAAATTTTATACATTTGGGAAAGGATCTATACAACAGACAAAAAAAATCTATAAAATACAAAATCTCTAGGGATTATCAAAATCTTGTACTTCACAAGATTTAAATGGGAGTTAACTTCAGTTTTTTCAAATGCTTTATCCGATATTAATTACACTTAAAGCAATAAGAAACTCAAGTAATAGGAAAAACATTTAAGCACATCAAAAACACCTTACTTCAATATTCCCCGCCCGCTCCCCAAAATCCTCATTTCAATTTATGTAGTAAAAATAGGTAATAAATTATGTTTTGAGAGGAAAAAATTCCCTTTTTTTTTTGCAGTCTGGTTTTCTACTAGTGCATTTACCTGACTCTTATGTAATGTGCATAATTTTTGATTAACATAACTGGATTCAAAATTAATAACATTTCACAATAATTATCCCACTGCACTCTATTAAAATACCATGGACATACATGAAGCATGTCTTGATATTGTTAGTTATATGAAAGATACTTTATTATTTTTCCCCGTAAAATAGATCTAGTCTGGTACTACTATAAAACTACATTTCATTTTATATTTTGCAAACAAATAGTTGCTACTGATTTGAATATAGAAAGAAGGTGGCTCAGTGGCTTTTCTGTGCCCCTGGTATTAAGGTGTATGTTTCCACATAATAGCTAGAGATGAAGAGGATCAAGGAAATTGTGATTTTTTTTTCTTTTCTTTGACAGGAGATAAGACATTTCACAAAAAGAAAATTAATCAATTTTTCTATAGGAAAATGACCAGCATAGTTCCAGTTATGCTGAGGCCAGTTAAGGTGACTATATATGAGCATGAATGCATTATTTTATCCATTTCTAAAAATGTACTTTTAATTTTTACAAAAGTCAATAAGAGAGAGGGACAATTTTCCCTTTGCTCAGTTGAAAATGATGAATTTCTCATAAATGCCACATAGATTTTGCAGTCATTCAATCAAGCTTTATTCAGAACATAGAAAGCTTTCTGAATTAATGAGATTTTATTTCCGAACAAAAATACATAGGCAATGAAACTAACATTACAATTCATACCAAAGTTTGCATGAAAAGTCACAAAAAAAATTAGCATAAAATATTAAATTTACGAATCTTTGAGTTTATTCGCAAAATAATTTTGACTGAAAAATGAAAAAATATAGCAAAAAAGAACCTACACTAAATTGGAACAGAATTTTCAAACAGAATTGAAGAGAATGTGAAATCAAATTAGAAGAACGATCATTCAAAACATTACAATGATCGATGAAAGGCTGAATTTAATACACTCGATACATGATCTTTTACACATTTTGGAGATACTTTAACTACACTACATACATAAAATCAGACTTAATGAATTTTAACTTCTCACATACCTCTTGTTGAGCGTCTGGACTGTAATACACTAGAATCAGAGTCGTTGTAATTGTTATAATAAGGCCATTAATGGTCATTAAATTAGGTGCTAGCCATAATGGTAGTTTAGTAACCAACCAGTTCCAATAGGGTTGTAAAACGGGATCTAAAAGAGTAGAACCACAACTGTTATATTTATGTTCACTCAGTCTCTTTAACTGAGCAGGAGTCATTATGTCATTGCTGCTGAATATCATTTCTTTTATTTAACACTCGAGTTTTAAAACAACTCGACAGATGCTATATTTTTCTCTTAAACAGAAAACACGGGATGAAAACACATTCGTATAATACATCCACAAACCCCGTCTACACGTTCAAAACAAATTTACAAATGACTAACGGAAGCAAGTCTAAAGTTCATATCGTATCAGTGGCGTGATCATTGAGAGAAATTGTTTCGCTCACTTTTTGTTGGACAGTGCATTAGCAACGTCATACATTAATATGTGTACATTTTATTCTGAAAAAAAGCGGGGGAAAAAATAACCAAGAAATGACGAAAAGTAAAATTGAAATTTTAGATTTTTTAATAGTAGGTACGAGTAAAGTTATAATCACAGTTTACGGAGAGCTTCCAACGTTGCAATATTTATACGCAATAAAAGAAAAATCTGTAGGTTTTTTACCGAATAAATAAACTTTACAGCATGTACCATTTAAAGTTATAAAATTAGCGATAAACGGCAGAGCTGATTTGAGATGAAATTTTAAGGAATCTTCTTCACTGCTAGAAATATCATTACTACTACGCAAAATAAAAGCAAAACACCTGTTCACATTTTTTCCAAACCCCACGATTTATGACAATGAAACAAAAAGCAACTTCAGAAAGGGAATATCTTAAATTTAATAATATTTTAAAGACACAAGCATTCAACATTCTCTTCTCTTCTAAAAAAGAAAGAGAAATTTTTCAATTAGAATCCGGAAAAGGAAAACTAAACCATATTTTTGATGTTTCCATTTATAACAACGTAAGTCCCTAAAAATCTCTATTAAATAAAGGACCCTGAAGTATCCTCATTAGCTAAACAATCCCTAAAACATCCCCATTATAATGAAGTCAACAAGTTTCCCCGTCACAAAATTTCTCTCAATCAAAACGGACCGACACCAACGAGACCTATCTTCGATTTAACGCTTTCATCAAATTAGCAATAGCTTTTGAGTTCGAGATTGAATGTAAAACAATGTTGTGTCTCCCCGGTTTAACGGTTTCTTTGGTTTAATATTTAACAATGCCATTTTCCGTTAAATACCGCTTAAAGCTTCTGAATGGTGAACTTATATCGCTTGATCTCGTTTAACAGTATGAAATCACATTGGGGGATATAGTTTTCAATGGCACACTGATGACGAGATAATATAGTGAAATGTCCTAACAATATCGAATGATGACGTAAAGTGATCTGATATAGAGAGATTTAAGAAACATAATTTTTCAAATGACGACATATGACGTTTACGATGTTGACACAAAAATAAACGACATGGGTCGGCCTAAAAAATCTGTTGGTTTTGACTGCAGATAATAATAAATTCTCTACTCTTCTGTAAATAAATTTTCCACTGTGGTTTTGACCCAGTTTTGATAACGTGCTGATGTCGGCGCGATATCAGATTCTCCATTTTTACGATATCGTTGAACGACACATGCTAGTAGGGTAACTGATCCTTTTATATGTTATATTACTTTTTCAAATGATGCCAATATCTAAGGGGGTTCTTTTTACACAATAAGACGTTTTTCGGGGGGCGGCTGACAGAAATATTATTCGTATATGTTCCAAATCATATTTTCGTATTGAAAATTCATAAATCAAGTCCCCCCTTTTCCCCCGAAAAATAATGGGTGCGCCACTGAGAGGGATGGGTCAACACCCCCTGAACTAGAAAGCCTCCGGACTGAAACTATTGCGCAACGTCCGTAGGCCGATTTTCACCCCGCTCGTCAGCCGATAGCATTCGTATTGGGACATTACTGGATTTCGGCAGGAAATCCTTTGCATAAAAACAAAAGGATGCCTTCAGAAATTGCAGAATGAGTTCAACACATTTATGTACTTCCTCAGTATGGAAAAAAAAGTTAATATTTCCACTTCGAAAATAATTTACTGCATTCAGATAATTAACCTCTACTTTTCACGATACGTGATTACTATAGTAGAACTGCAATTTTAAACATTTTAGAGGCGTTATTTTTGATACATAGATACTTATCAAAATATATTGAAGGATTATATTTTATTTAAGCTCAATATTTTAACACTAATGTTTGTTCATTTCCATATAAGAAAAAAAAAATCCATTTTCATATAGTTTTTAATATTATTCCTGAAATTTATGAAGTTCTTTAAGTTCCACTTGTGTGATAAATGAAAATTTTGACTAAGGTTGTTTAGATATTAAAACTTTAATAATCAAATTGAAATGAAATAATAAATTAAGGCAAAATATTTACAAGCAAGCAATAACGGAAAGCTTTGTGTAAATTTTAAATTGTTAATGTAGAAATAATTTTCTGGCAGCCTGGTCACTTCTGAACAACGCTATACGACCACTTGAATAGTCTTGTACGCCACATTCGTAAAAGAAAACAACAAAAGTGAAGAAAAAGCATTTGCATAGTGTTCTTATCAGGTTCCCACAATTACGTTTTCTACTCCGGTGGTCTTTTATGATTGTGTGATTGGAAAGGGGCTATTGGAAAAGAGAAGCTTTTATCCAGCGGACATTTTATGACTCTCTCATCTCAGAATTCTAGAAATAGGGAAGTTTTCGATTTTCTAATTTTATTTTTAATCTACAGAATAACATATTTTAACACCATCTGTGCAAAAAATTTTGTTATACGATTAGTGTTTATTTTTTAAATGATTTTTTAAATTCATGCGCAGTCAGGTATCGCGAAAAAAACTTTCTGCGCATCGGGCATGATTTGCGTCACAGGCTGGATGACGTATACAGCTTGGCTTGGCGAGCGTAAAGCCGGCCATTCACAAGCGAGCCATGTGTAGCGAAGCCATTTGGAGCTCATCTATTTGGATAAAAAGATTTACAAGTTCAAATCTGCATGTATATAAAAAAGAATTAAAAAACAGTGGCATAAGCTGTGGTTACTAACACACGTAAATCAAAAATTGGATACATCGGATTGCCGAACTGTTTGCGAATGAGCGAACGCATAATTTGAGCTTCTGAAGCTTGTTTATGTTTTAATTTTTGCGGAAAATAAAATGAATTTCGTCAATATACAATAAATTTAGCCAAAAATGAGTTTGGGTGTAATTAAAAACTAAAATCTCAACTATAATGAAGTTTACCTGTTGGAAAGAAACATTTATTGATACATAGACCCCGTTTAACACAGTGAAGATGGCCGAATGGTTAGGGAAGAAAGCTTGTACACTGTTCAACCGTGGTGCGAGTCCCGGGGGTTAAATTTGCGTTTTCTCCAGCAAATGTTTTGCTGCACCGTTGATTTTTGATAAACTGAATATAAAAAGGGCGCTTTATTTGGCGTTTTTTTCTCGTGCAGGGGGGGGGGGGGCAATTAAAACTATTAAAATTATATATGAAATTAAATATTCATTGCGTAAAATATTTTTTTAGAATGAAATCGTCGAACAGACTCTGTTATTATTAATTTATTAGTTGCTAAATTGAAGCATTTTATGTGGATACAAGATATTCTTTCTGAATAGATATATATACGGAGGGATTTCTTGTTTCTTTGTGGTTATACTTTTGTCGTTGTGCTCGCTTACATTTGAGTTCGATCAATATGTCAAATACTAATTACAAGTATTGTTTTGTACCTGGATGCACATCAACGACTAAAAAAACTACATGCAAACGCTTCATTAATGTTCCAAGGGACCCTAACTAAAGTTCGAAAAGCGTGGCTATTTAAATGCAAAGAAGCGATGTTTCTATGAAGTCGAATTTTCATTGCTGTGAAGATCATTTCTGTAAGTACAACTAAGACATAACAACATATCTACTTAAAAATTACAGTACCGGTTTACATTTCATTCGTGCCTAATAGTTTTCAAAACACAAATAAATAAATAAATGAATATATATATATATATATATATATAAACATATATAACAGAAATATGGCATAATTAAGGCCCTTAGGATTATTTTTATCTTAAAATTTAAATGATATTAGTGTGAGAACAACACAAGCTGATTAATTACAATACAATGGAAATAACACAGAACCGGAAAGAAATCATTTGAGTGCAGCCGTATCCAGAATTTTTTTTCGGGGGGGGGGGGGGCCTGACTTGGACACACTTGTGTTAAGAAAAGTTTCAGGGAGGAATACATGCTTCATTGCGAACATTTTCGGGAAACCCCCTTTCCCGCTTCTGGATACTCCAAGGCCTTGGAGTGTAGAAAATATTTTGAGTTATCGAAAACGAGAAAGAAAATTTTCCTGTTCAAAGGATAAAATTACATTAAAAAGTAATGAAAGTATACATAAATAACTTGATTCAAGACATCGAAAAATTTAGGTAAATTGAAATTTGTATTATTGCAAGTAGGAAATACACATTATTCTTTGGCAGCAGGGCAACTATCATCTGATTCAATTTTATTTTTTTGCTTCTTTGACTACCATAACAACTTGGTTAGGGCTCTTTAATTTGTGCCCAGAGGACATACACGACTTTTGACTGTGCTAATTCCTGCTGTCCTTTTTAGTTGTACGTACCCAACAGCTGAATCACCATATATATTCTTCTCTGCAAGAGCTATTTATTAAAAATATCATAATTACCTTCGGGATCATTCATAAATGATGTCATGCTTCGAGGGGTGAGGGGGGTTTGTGAAATTGTGAAACCCGCTGAAGTGTGACATTGTGACAAAGGGGGGGGGGGGAGGGGGTCAAATATATGGGAAAAAAGCGTGACATCATTTATGAACAGCCATGTCTCTGTATAATTTTTGAAAGATTAAACAAGGACTAAAGTATTTTTCAAAATAATAGAATGAATTTAAATATAATATTTATAACCCTTTTTAAAAAAAATTTTTGAAAGCATTTTAAGGGATTCCAGACAAACAGAAAAATATAAAGTTGAACATGATATACCACGACTGGGAAATGAAATTTAAAAGATTCTGTATGGCATTTAACTGCACTACCTACATTTTAAAGTCAATAAAAGTTGCAACATCGTTTGGCTTAATGCTTTTTCTGTGCTAATTTGCAGGCACTGGCGTAGACAAGGGGGTGGTTTTGGGATGCTCCCCCCTCCCCTGAAATGGTGAAGATTGTCTAGAATTGGACCAATATTTCTTGGAAAACAATGAAATTAGCAGACTTCTCCCGAAGACCCCCCCCCCCCCCCGGAAAATACAGGTCCAGCTACGCCATTGATTGCAGGTGTTTTTTCACATGAAAAGGAAACACATGATCAATTCAAAAATCTCACCAATGTTTTTTTGAGTTCCACACTTGAACCGCAAATTAAAAAAACGGAATTTTCTTTAAAAAAAAATTTAAACATCATAAATCCTTTGTAGCATAATAATATTCTGCATTTCAAAAATATAAGATTCAATGCCAAGGAAGCGATAAGCTAAGTAATATACACTACACTAAATAGCATCATGAACTTCATTGGGGTTACCAAAACATTAAAAAATGTCGCCAAGCAGCAAAAATACACGTAACTGAATAAATAAAACGAATTTTAACTTGGAAATGGGTAATCAAAAACTTGGTGTCTAAAAGGGATCCTACTGTCCATGATGAATAAGAAAAATATAAAAAATAGACAGTAGTTTAATTAAATGGATGCACGTTTAGTTAAATGAATCGTTGAATCAACGCTGCAAAATACGAGGAGTTCGAAGCCGTTCGAGGCGCGAGGTGCCCGCTGACGTCAGACAGTGACGTATTAAGCTCCGCCTCGTTTTTTGTGGATGGGATTTTTAAAAATTAATTAAAAATCAATGTTCAATTTTCTTTGTTCGGCATGAGTGAATTCTTGAGTTTTATAACTGTATTAACAATATCTAAGCATCAAAATAGGAAGATTCGGTAGGTGGAAACTTCCCTATTAGGAAGATTCCCTTTTACTAAAAAATAAAAGATGTTTTAAGGGTATCTTTGTTACGCCATGATCTTACCTTCTGAAGGATACAGAAAAAACTGTGATACGAGTAAAAGAAATGTATTAAATTATTGAAAATCGGAATTACGTTTGTCACTCTGATGCGGAGTTCAAGTTAAAAATTAATCATTTACTAACCCAAGTAAACATGAGTACGTTTTCAAAACGTAAAAAAAAAGGATGTGAAAAGACGTCAATATTTGGTCAAAATGTCTCAACATTAAACGTAAATCCAGACGTTTTCCAATGACATCTTCTAAACGTCAATTGCTGACGTTTCTGATCCGTTTACACGTTTTTAAAACGTCACTTGATGACGTTTTGTAGCCGATAATCGTTTAGGTTTGCGGACGTTTTGAAATCGTCACATGATTGTCGTTATTTAGTCGACACTGCGATGTGGTTTGCCTACGTTTTAAAAACGTCATTTTATAACGTTTTTCAGACGACTTTGCTGCTAGGTTGTTCACTTTTTATTTACGTCACGTATCTGCGCTTTGTAGTGGAGTCGCTTTTTACGTTTTGTAAATGACAGTAAATCAATTTCTATCGACACAACTTTTTAAACATTGATATCATTTATGAAATCCTCAACCAAGTAGCAGCATTTTTATTACATAAAAAAAAACAATTTTATAGTCAATTTTACCTTTTTTTAATGATAATACTTGAAGTCACATTTATTTTAAATGCTGTAAAAAGCAGGCAATTATTTTCCCAGTTTTGGTACAAGATTAAGAAAAAAACTTTTCGACTAGCAAATGCCTCGGGTACTGAATTCAAAAATACTAAAAATAAACCGACCAATAATAACAAAAACATTTCTTTTTATTCAACTGATGCACATAAATATAACACAAAACAGTTTTCACCAAAAAAAAAAAAAACCTTACAATTCTAACAAACTTTTAGAAAAACTAAAACATACTGTCATGAATAGTTTCAACCTGTTTCAGAGCAGACAGAAGCTTTTGAAAAGCTTCAAGTATAGATCATTGTCAATCGATAACTAAGACTATAATTAATAAAACATGTCATTAACAACAAAATTATAATTTCCTTTCTAAATAATTCAATTTATTTTTAAAGATTTCATTACAAACACTAATATAATACACAAGCAAGACAAGTTAAAACTTTACTTTTTAAGTTGTTCATTAAAAATTAATGCTACATTAGAAGTTATTTAAAATTGTAAAACATATCATGATCAAGATTTTAATTTTATTACATGTAATTTATGCTTCCAAAGCTTATCCTCACACCAGGTTTTACCTGCTCTTCCTCCAGAAATCAAATTCTCAGAAGAGAAATATGAAAAACTTCACAAGTCATATGTTCTCATTCTCACTGTTTTAGTAACTAAATAAGGATACTAAAACCAACAACAAAATCATCAATTTTTATTTAACTAATCAATTATGAGAGAAAGCAACCAAGTTTTCAAATATTGATCATGGTTAAACAAAGAAATGGGAGCACAATTATATATACTTGCATTAATATAAGAGGGAGAGATTAAACAGTTCATTTTTGCGCTGATAATACACTTTCCAATGGAAACAAAGTTGAATTTAGAAACATTAATTAACCGCTTATATTCATTATTTAACAGCCAATAATAAGAATCAGTTTGCAAAACAAATCTGATAAAATTTTGTGCTTTCAATCTTATAACACCTAACTGCATAAATAAATAGAAAACAGTTTGTTAAGTATAAAGACATAATGTATAGACACAATTTGTATGTATAAAGACAAAATTTCTTCAAAATTTTACGAATTATTACACTTTTAGATAACAATTTGTTCCTTTTAGTTTATCTTAATGAAGATCAATATTACAAAATTTAAGAAATAAATTGAACATCTTTACAAAGTTCAAATGTGCAGCAAATAGTGTAAAAGCAAAACATTTTGCTTTTTGAATGTATGCAAACTCTTACCAATTTATCTTATTTTTTATTTTATTTTTACACAATATTTCAAAATTCAATAAATATTTAGAATCACAACAAAATTTAAATTCTATGCAGTTGAAAGACATAAACTATAGTTAGTTTTTGTAACCTTTTTGGCAACTTGCTCCCACTCAGGCAAAAAATAAGTTTACAAAAAACATTTTACATTATTTTTAGAAACGTAAATTATTTCAGAAAACAATATAAAAATTTAAATAGAGAATAAAATGGGAAGCAAAATTCATCAGATAATTGCAACTGAAACTAAAAGAGTCTTCAACTTCCTTGACTTTGGCAACCTAAATCCCTCTGCACACTTCCTAAAAATAAAATAAATAATATAAAAGCCGACATATATTTCTCTATTTCAGATGGGAATGAAGTGCAAGTAACATCAGTAAATTTTCTTCTTCAAAAATTAATGGTCAATGGATTTTATACCCATAGTGTGGCACAGTCAAGGCCAGCGTTTCTTAAGCTATGTGCCGTGGAACCCTAGGGTTCCACGAAGATCACTCAAGGTTCCATGATATTTCTATTTATTCTTCGATACTACAATAACGTTTGAAATTACTTTTTGAAGAGCATAAGTAATAACAAGAAATTTTTATTTCTGTTGTAAATAATTTGTTTCAAGAACTTGGAATTAAAATCCTAACCTAATATTAAAAACAAGGGAAGTACACACAGTAGAAGTCTACCTTAATGTTTCATGGATGAAAACAATTAAGCAACAACGCTGGTCTAGGCCATGCAGCAGGTGGTGTTTACCTTTGGCAATCAGTAACTTTAGACTTTCATTAAATAGTTTTTTTAATTGCAACATTTATTAATTAACAAAATGAAGGTATTCAATAATGCCCCAATATTAATTTAATTATTTAAGTCCCTATTAAATTATAGACCTCACTGCACATTATTTATGATACAATAACTATTTTTGCGATTGGTCCATTTTTTTCATTGCTGCATTGGTTCTTTCCAGTTTTTGAAACCGTCCTACCAAAAGTACCCTTTTGTTGACAAAAATACCAATTCTGAAAATGACACACTTAAATTGTTTTAGAAAGAACTAAAATCATTTTTCAAATTTTGCATCATACACTAAAGGATTCTTAATGACAAGCTTTCTTAAATAAACAAGTTTTTTCTAATGTCCACATCAATGAATAGATATTAGAATATATTTTTATCAAAACACTTATTTACAAAATAAATAAATAAAACAAAAAAATTAAAAATGATCATCATAATAGATTAAAATTCAAAAAAAAAAAAAAAAAATTAGTTTTATAAAAAAACATATATCTGAAATATTTGGTAGAATAAAAAATTATAACAAAACCCCAACCAAAAAAGAAACAAAACACATCAGTTTAAAAAATCGAAAACAATTCATTAGTACTACCATCAGAATTTTTGTCATTGCCATTTTCCTATGTTAATGATAACACAGTCAACTTTACAACAAATAAAATAAGGGATAGGCACAATAATAATCTTGCTGAATATCTACAGATACATACAGTAGCACAATATTAAATAATTAATTAAGACTTACACTGCAGTTTAAGATTTTTTTTTCTCTCAGGGTGGGGATTACAGGTGCTATCAGGTGTCATCATATTGGAAAAAAATTAATGGTTATAGAATGAGGAAATCTGCTTTTAACGAAGCAGTGTTTTGTTGCAATTTATGCAGATTTAGGAAAGAGCTATTTTGTTCCTTTAATATTACTTGAAACTTGAAAATGAGTAGATTTTCTCGATATACTGGGGAAAAGGCTTAACCCTAATGAACAAATTAGAAAATACATTTACATCAGCCATTTGAAACAAAAAATACACATTTACAAAACATATTCCTTTCACACCAGATTTAATACATTACGTATATATTTACACTTATGATTTCATCAAGCTTGCTAGAACTAAAGTTTTAACATTATTATGGAAATTTATTGTGTCAATCAAACTGTTCTTTTCTGTAATGAAGACCCAAGCTCAGGAGTTTTTCAGAGCAAAAATTACTTCCTTTAGATACTTAGATAAAAAAAAAATTATTTGATAACTTTTTTAATAAAATACATGTATTTATACAAATATTTTTAGCAACTCTGAATTCGGCAGTGCAATATTACAATACATTGAAACAAGTAAAAAAAAATTAGATTATCGATAATGCAATGCATAATTAATTTTTAGTAGGTACCTGTCAAGCTTTATTTATCAAAGGGCTTTATTTTCCAGATAATGTGATAGAATTCTAATGCTATATGCACAGTCTTAGTCTCTCTCCCTGAAATTAAAAGAAATTAGTTTAATTAAATGGATGCACGTTTAGTTAAATGAATCGTTGAATCAACGCTGCAAAATACGAGGAGTTCGAAGCCGTTCGAGGCGCGAGGTGCCCGCTGACGTCAGACAGTGACGTATTAAGCTCCGCCTCGTTTTTTGTGGATGGGATTTTTAAAAATTAATTAAAAATCAATGTTCAATTTTCTTTGTTCGGCATGAGTGAATTCTTGAGTTTTTATAACTGTATTAACAATATCTAAGCATCAAAATAGGAAGATTCGGTAGGTGGAAACTTCCCTATTAGGAAGATTCCCTTTTACTAAAAAATAAAAGATGTTTTAAGGGTATCTTTGTTACGCCATGATCTTACCTTCTGAAGGATACAGAAAAAACTGTGATACGAGTAAAAGAAATGTATTAAATTATTGAAAATCGGAATTACGTTTGTCACTCTGATGCGGAGTTCAAGTTAAAAATTAATCATTTACTAACCCAAGTAACATGAGTACGTTTTCAAAACGTAAAAAAAAAGGATGTGAAAAGACGTCAATATTTGGTCAAAATGTCTCAACATTAAACGTAAATCCAGACGTTTTCCAATGACATCTTCTAAACGTCAATTGCTGACGTTTCTGATCCGTTTACACGTTTTTAAAACGTCACTTGATGACGTTTTGTAGCCGATAATCGTTTAGGTTTGCGGACGTTTTGAAATCGTCACATGATTGTCGTTATTTAGTCGACACTGCGATGTGGTTTGCCTACGTTTTAAAAACGTCATTTTATAACGTTTTTCAGACGACTTTGCTGCTAGGTTGTTCACTTTTTATTTACGTCACGTATCTGCGTTTTGTAGTGGAGTCGCTTTTTACGTTTTGTAAATGACAGTAAATCAATTTCTATCGACACAACTTTTTAAACATTGATATCATTTATGAAATCCTCAACCAAGTAGCAGCATTTTTATTACATAAAAAAAAACAATTTTATAGTCAATTTTACCTTTTTTTAATGATAATACTTGAAGTCACATTTATTTTAAATGCTGTAAAAAGCAGGCAATTATTTTCCCAGTTTTGGTACAAGATTAAGAAAAAAACTTTTCGACTAGCAAATGCCTCGGGTACTGAATTCAAAAATACTAAAAATAAACCGACCAATAATAACAAAAACATTTCTTTTTATTCAACTGATGCACATAAATATAACACAAAACAGTTTTTCACCAAAAAAAAAAAAAAAAACCTTACAATTCTAACAAACTTTTAGAAAAACTAAAACATACTGTCATGAATAGTTTCAACCTGTTTCAGAGCAGACAGAAGCTTTTGAAAAGCTTCAAGTATAGATCATTGTCAATCGATAACTAAGACTATAATTAATAAAACATGTCATTAACAACAAAATTATAATTTCCTTTCTAAATAATTCAATTTATTTTTAAAGATTTCATTACAAACACTAATATAATACACAAGCAAGACAAGTTTAAAACTTTACTTTTTAAGTTGTTCATTAAAAATTAATGCTACATTAGAAGTTATTTAAAATTGTAAAACATATCATGATCAAGATTTTAATTTTATTACATGTAATTTATGCTTCCAAAGCTTATCCTTACACCAGGTTTTACCTGCTCTTCCTCCAGAAATCAAATTCTCAGAAGAGAAATATGAAAAACTTCACAAGTCATATGTTCTCATTCTCACTGTTTTAGTAACTAAATAAGGATACTAAAACCAACAACAAAATCATCAATTTTTATTTAACTAATCAATTATGAGAGAAAGCAACCAAGTTTTCAAATATTGATCATGGTTAAACAAAGAAATGGGAGCACAATTATATATACTTGCATTAATATAAGAGGGAGAGATTAAACAGTTCATTTTTGCGCTGATAATACACTTTCCAATGGAAACAAAGTTGAATTTAGAAACATTAATTAACCGCTTATATTCATTATTTAACAGCCAATAATAAGAATCAGTTTGCAAAACAAATCTGATAAAATTTTGTGCTTTCAATCTTATAACACCTAACTGCATAAATAAATAGAAAACAGTTTGTTAAGTATAAAGACATAATGTATAGACACAATTTGTATGTATAAAGACAAAATTTCTTCAAAATTTTACGAATTATTACACTTTTAGATAACAATTTGTTCCTTTTAGTTTATCTTAATGAAGATCAATATTACAAAATTTAAGAAATAAATTGAACATCTTTACAAAGTTCAAATGTGCAGCAAATAGTGTAAAAGCAAAACATTTTGCTTTTTGAATGTATGCAAACTCTTACCAATTTATCTTATTTTTTATTTTATTTTTACACAATATTTCAAAATTCAATAAATATTTAGAATCACAACAAAATTTAAATTCTATGCAGTTGAAATACATAAACTATAGTTAGTTTTTGTAACCTTTTTGGCAACTTGCTCCCACTCAGGCAAAAAATAAGTTTACAAAAAACATTTTACATTATTTTTAGAAACGTAAATTATTTCAGAAAACAATATAAAAATTTAAATAGAGAATAAAATGGGAAGCAAAATTCATCAGATAATTGCAACTGAAACTAAAAGAGTCTTCAACTTCCTTGACTTTGGCAACCTAAATCCCTCTGCACACTTCCTAAAAATAAAATAAATAATATAAAAGCCGACATATATTTCTCTATTTCAGATGGGAATGAAGTGCAAGTAACATCAGTAAATTTTCTTCTTCAAAAATTAATGGTCAATGGATTTTATACCCATAGTGTGGCACAGTCAAGGCCAGCGTTTCTTAAGCTATGTGCCGTGGAACCCTAGGGTTCCACGAAGATCACTCAAGGTTCCATGATATTTCTATTTATTCTTCGATACTACAATAACGTTTGAAATTACTTTTTGAAGAGCATAAGTAATAACAAGAAATTTTTATTTCTGTTGTAAATAATTTGTTTCAAGAACTTGGAATTAAAATCCTAACCTAATATTAAAAACAAGGGAAGTACACACAGTAGAAGTCTACCTTAATGTTTCATGGATGAAAACAATTAAGCAACAACGCTGGTCTAGGCCATGCAGCAGGTGGTGTTTACCTTTGGCAATCAGTAACTTTAGACTTTCATTAAATAGTTTTTTTAATTGCAACATTTATTAATTAACAAAATGAAGGTATTCAATAATGCCCCAATATTAATTTAATTATTTAAGTCCCTATTAAATTATAGACCTCACTGCACATTATTTATGATACAATAACTATTTTTGCGATTGGTCCATTTTTTTCATTGCTGCATTGGTTCTTTCCAGTTTTTGAAACCGTCCTACCAAAAGTACCCTTTTGTTGACAAAAATACCAATTCTGAAAATGACACACTTAAATTGTTTTAGAAAGAACTAAAATCATTTTTCAAATTTTGCATCATACACTAAAGGATTCTTAATGACAAGCTTTCTTAAATAAACAAGTTTTTTCTAATGTCCACATCAATGAATAGATATTAGAATATATTTTTATCAAAACACTTATTTACAAAATAAATAAATAAAACAAAAAAATTAAAAATGATCATCATAATAGATTAAAATTCAAAAAAAAAAAAAAATTAGTTTTATAAAAAAACATATATCTGAAATATTTGGTAGAATAAAAAATTATAACAAAACCCCAACCAAAAAAGAAACAAAACACATCAGTTTAAAAAATCGAAAACAATTCATTAGTACTACCATCAGAATTTTTGTCATTGCCATTTTCCTATGTTAATGATAACACAGTCAACTTTACAACAAATAAAATAAGGGATAGGCACAATAATAATCTTGCTGAATATCTACAGATACATACAGTAGCACAATATTAAATAATTAATTAAGACTTACACTGCAGTTTAAGATTTTTTTTTCTCTCAGGGTGGGGATTACAGGTGCTATCAGGTGTCATCATATTGGAAAAAAAATTAATGGTTATAGAATGAGGAAATCTGCTTTTAACGAAGCAGTGTTTTGTTGCAATTTATGCAGATTTAGGAAAGAGCTATTTTGTTCCTTTAATATTACTTGAAACTTGAAAATGAGTAGATTTTCTCGATATACTGGGGAAAAGGCTTAACCCTAATGAACAAATTAGAAAATACATTTACATCAGCCATTTGAAACAAAAAATACACATTTACAAAACATATTCCTTTCACACCAGATTTAATACATTACGTATATATTTACACTTATGATTTCATCAAGCTTGCTAGAACTAAAGTTTTAACATTATTATGGAAATTTATTGTGTCAATCAAACTGTTCTTTTCTGTAATGAAGACCCAAGCTCAGGAGTTTTTCAGAGCAAAAATTACTTCCTTTAGATACTTAGATAAAAAAAAAATTATTTGATAACTTTTTAAATAAAATACATGTATTTATACAAATATTTTTAGCAACTCTGAATTCGGCAGTGCAATATTACAATACATTGAAACAAGTAAAAAAAAATTAGATTATCGATAATGCAATGCATAATTAATTTTTAGTAGGTACCTGTCAAGCTTTATTTATCAAAGGGCTTTATTTTCCAGATAATGTGATAGAATTCTAATGCTATATGCACAGTCTTAGTCTCTCTCCCTGAAATTAAAAGAAATTAGTTTTCTTAAATTAAATTTAAAGTTTTTTATCAGTACTAACGGGTCTCGCATATGACTCTTGAGAATCCCTAACAAAACTGAAAATAATCTTATACAATTTTCTTCCAGGCAATGCATACTATCTTACATTATTCTTGATTTATAGTGCATTAAAAAGAAACAGTGTAATACTTTTTTGTGACTCACCCTGTAATATAGAAAAAGTTGTGCGGTCGGTGTGCCATAATATTGTTTGTTAGAACAGTTCATAAAACTAAAAAAGACGAGACCATTCAGTACTCCAAAAAAGCGTGACCAAGAATTATTCCAAGGCCGTAGCCAGAATTAATTTTTTTTTTTTTTTGGGGGGGGGGGGGGGGACTAACTTTGAAACACTTATGTTGAGGAAAGTTTCAGAGAGGAATATATGGTATATTGCAAAAAATTTTAGGATTTGGGGGGGGGGGGCGTGCCCCCCCCCCTCTGGATATGGCCTTGAATTATTTTGTTACTATTTTTAATCATTGTATAGATGTATAGCAAAAGAATTTATCAAAGAACGGCTATGAAACTAAATTGGCTCTAGAGTAGAAGTGAAAATTGTTTTTTATTGTGTATCTATATAATAATTCACACATTATGTACCACACACTGAATAAGAATTAATTACTCTTGCAGACGAATTGAAAAAGTTGGTTTTTATGAAGGTCTTTTATTGAAGATAAGCACTTTAAGTGGTTAAAAACATACATTTTTGTAAAAAAGAGGGGAGGGGGGGGGGGTGAGAGAATAAATTATCATATATGTCAGAGGTAGAAAAACCCATAAAACTCTGTTAAATATCTATATTTACAAACTTGAAGTTGTAAAAAAATTTTATTATTTCTTTACTCACCAGTTTTAAAACTTATTCTTTCTTTAAAGCTTGCTTTCTCATTGAAGCCTCGTCACTAATGATTCCTTTTTTTCCTCGAATGTTTCCACTTCAGGTGAAGAAATCCCACATTCTTTTCGGCTTGTGGTACTTTTCTCTAGTTAACAGAAAATAATCTATATAAAATATAATATAAATGTAATCTATATAAATATTTATATTAAATATAAATGACAAAATCAATTAGTTTTTTTAATTGCCACATGGTTGCAATCTTCTTTTTCAACTTGTTATTTAACCTTTTGTTTACTTTATAAAATTTAAGACAATATTTGGCACAGTATTTTTTAAAAATCTACTTTACCCAGTAGTGTAGTCCTGGAAGAAACGCTGGGGGGACGATTACATATATGAACATCAAAAAATGGGGGTACGCTTATGTTAAAATTCAAAATAACTGGGGGGACGTTTGTGTTAAAACAAAAAGCTAGGGGGACGCCGTCCCCCTGCGTCCTCCCTCGACTACACCACTCACTTTACCTCATGTTTACGTCATTTTGTCCAACATCATTATGATTGTTTAGTTAACCATACTGAAGTTGCAGAGGACCACCCACATGTGACAAGCCAAGTTTTATTGGGTTTCCTGGACATAGTTGATAATGGGAGTCAAAACATTTAACATGTTGAGGTAGCTTTTGTGTGCAAGCACATAAATACACCTTAAAAAAAAATTTTTCTGTTTAGCAAGTAATTGCAGATTATATTCTCACTGCAAAGGGCTATTTGTTAGACAAATTCAGTGATATGGTCAAAGATTCATTTAATTATAAAGCACATTCATATTCATTAATTTTAATATTCTGGTTTGTGTGACAAAATAGTTACACGTACGAAACTAAACAAAAAATGGGTAAACTTTTTAAAAAATTATTTTTTGCTCTTTATTAAAAGATTGTGCTGCTTTTATAACTTGTGCAGAGCTGCATGCAACAGCTAGTAATTAAAAATCAATAACATAACTAATAAACATATAATGAGATCAAACAGATGGCAATATACCAGTTAAAGTTGAATTGAAAACTTCTCAACACCTTTTGCATTTAAATATGATTTCCTCACAGTAAAATAATGCAGGCAATATTAGGTAGTTCATTAAGTTTGAAATTACTGCCATAGGAAAACTTATTGATACAACAAAATCATTATTATCTGGCATTAAATTAAATTGCTGATTTAAAATAATGATGCATAGAAACATATGAAATGTGTACATTTCAATCATTTATGACAAAAATATCTTTAAAGATAAAAAAAACTTCTCCTAGATTAGCAGCTAAGTCTAACAACAATTGAGATTGACTAAAAAAAAAAAGAACGAAAGAAAACATCTTATATTGATACGCCCATGTACCAAATTATTTAAAATTTCAAGTGTATGCTTGAATTATTTTATTACGCATAAATCATTGCAGACAAATACTAAAACATAGTTGAACTGACAGACAGTCATAAGCACCTTATTGTAAAAAAATATCAAGCAGCCAGCCATACCTGTTTCTAAATTTTCACATGCAAGGAAAGTAGAAACATTAAAAATAAACACACGCACACGCGCGCACTTCCGTACCTCTTTTTAAAAAAACATTGATCATACAAAGCATACGAAATGCAAAAAAAAGTGCATCCTATTGCTTACCTGTAATCTTTTCTTCAAATAAACATAAAATCCAAACACGTGCTCCCATCGTACCATCCAGACGATCCATCTTGTTCATCGTCGATCGTGCATTGCGCATGCGCGCTTGAGTCGGAGATGGCGATTTTAAAAGACTGAAAATCTCCATACAGCAAAAACGTTACTGGGATTAACGCTGACGTTTTTAAAACGACACCAAACTGACTATTTTTTGCGTAAATGTCTCAAAAAGGTCACAAATTCAATTTTTACGTTTCTGGGCTTAGACTGTCGTTTTGAAAACGTCCTATTTTTACAAGAGACGTCTTTTGATTTTTATGTCTTAAAAATTACGTGTAGAAAACGTCACTTTGCTACTTGGGAAGAAGCAAAAAGCGAACTACAGAGGTAAATCATTTCCAACACTAAATTATTAAGCTATTTTTTTGGAAAAGAACTAAAAAAGAAGTTAAAAATAAATTGAGCAGAATTAAATCCATTTCTAAAAGGTCCGTATAGAATTTTTTGTCTTATTATTTTCTTGTAAGATATAAACCTCAAACTTTTTAAACTGGGAAGTTTTTGAAAGAAAAGTTAATGCATTGTTTCTTCGATTTTTGTACGTGATACGTTTGCGTAATTCATAAATTTCCGCCGAAATATAAGAAGTCTCAAACATTGAAAAAGTTATGATACTGATGGAATCATTTATAAATTAATTATAATGATGCCACTGTTTTTCAATGTATTTGACCCCCCTCCCCTTTGTCAGAAAATGTCACACTTCAATGTACCTCCTTTCCCAGTCACATGTCACGCTATATTACATAAGCATATTTATTTGTATGTAGTTCAGAAACAAAGCACTACACGTTATAGATCTCATCTTCAATCTTATCTTGAACTTTTAATGGCATTTCTGAGCATAACAATAATAATGATTATGTGTGTGCTTAATTTGTATAACATGAGATTAAGGTTTACAAGAAAAAAAAGTAATTAATATATAATGTTAAAAAAATTAATCTTTCGAATTTTGCAGAAATTAACGGAAGAAGACTATTTTGCAGATCTATTTTGTCTTAAAGTGCAAATGCCCAAGATTTTCTTTCACATTTAAACTTTAACTAGAAGCTAATTTAACAGTTAATCAGCATCGATGTTTTCGCCACAAAATAAAGTCAATGAGAACACAAAACAGAAAAGAAAGGTTTCATAAAGTAACACAAAAATATTTTCCTATACTAATAAAGTGTTTTTTAAAGTATAGGAAAGCAATAATTTCTTATTATCATTTTTTATTATAGAACTTACTTTTATTTGTTCTGAAATGTGTGCTCTACAAATGGACTCTTCAGTGGACGTTATTTAATGGCTTGATTTCAAAAACAAGCCGATTAATAATGTGAGTTGATCGCCAGCGCAGCAGAAGCAGTAGATTTCGGCCTACGGAGAGAAGAGAATCGCTTCTCCGAGAGGCAGTCCAGAGGCTTTCTAGTTCAGCGGGTGTTGGATGGGTGCTTCCCGGCCAGCTCCGCGACCCCCATTTGTGTGAAATTGTGTTACGCTTGCGCGATATGTGTTCCCGCTTCTGCGAAAATGATCAACCGAGTTATATCATTTCCCGCCTCTTCCCTTTTCCGGTAAAATGTGCAATCAATACATTAATTAATATTGCCTGTCGATTTAAAGATATTTTTTCGGTTTGTCTTCAGTTTGCTGTTTTGATTAACAGAAGCGTAGCTAGGGTTTTCAGCGCCCGGAGACAACTGAAAATTTTGCGCCCCCCTCAATCCGCATCCCTGGGGGCCTAGGGTGCCCCTCGTAGGGAATTAAAAAAACTTATATGCTTTCTAAATGAAATAGCTCTAAAAAGCAGTCCTTATAACTTGCATTTTTATTAGCGACCATTCACTTTCACGGGCAAAATGGGACACTTTGGCTTTGCAAAATTATTTGCTTTTCTTCTTTCTCAAGTGACCTTTCCTGGGTTCTCTGGGCGTCCAGTTCTTTTATCGCTGCTGCTCAAAGGATATGCCCCTAGCCCTTTTAGAGAGTCATCACGGGTCCGATCCATAGAAAACATCCCAACTCCAACTCAAAAGTGGTTTCACTGCCTTTTAAGGCTATTTCGCACGCACTCCTGTGCTGCATTGGTCATTCCCGATATGATTTGCGATGCTCCCACTTTTTTTGTCGAACATATTCACACCTTTTCAGTTCAAATAATTTTCTTTTCTCATTTAAAAATAAAATAAATTCACATTAATTTGGCGCCCCATGACGCTTCGCCCGGGGACAGCTGTCCCCCCTTGCCCCCCCCCCCCAGCTACGCCTCTGTTGATTAATGATTAAAAACATTCTATCTCTGTTATAACAACATCGGAGAGTTCGCGGTATCGGTATCCATTTTATGACTTTATAGCTGAAGCCATACACGACATTGATTTTAGCCATGCTAATTAAATTACATACCTTAAAACAATAAAGATACATTTTTTTTATTCGTGCCGGCATGGTGGCGTCGTGGTAAGGCGCGGGACTCGTACGCCCAAGGTCAAAGGATCAAGCCTGACATCCTCTTACAGCTGAAGAACATGTAGGAAGAACCTCCTATACAGCTGAAAAAAATGCATAAAGGTGCCGACATTGCAATGTCGGCATTTTTACAAAGATGCCGAAAATCGTCTGCGCCCATATGTCGTATATGATTATGCGGCATGTAGAAGTTTCCTTGAGAAAACACTTGGCTTGGATGCTCTCGGTTAAATTAAAATCCAAGTGCAGTTTCGCATCAACTGAGTCCGGGTAATCGCCCTTTCAGGTGGCGAAACTGGACGTCAAAATTCTCATACGGCGATGATAAATGGAAAGCGAATATACTACAGCGATGCCTCAAAATTCTAGAAACGTTGATTAGTATTTGATTTGTTAATGGCCGTATCCAAGAGGGGCACTCCTTCTTTCTGGATTGAGCTCAGCACAGTTTATTAAATGAAGAAAATCTTTTAAATTACCAAAAGTAAAATTTGGTATTTTATTATTGGATTTATATTTATGAAAATTTTATCCAAATGTACCTGCATTAATTGAACGAAAATCTTAACTGTAAATAATAATGAGCATTCTCTTACTCGCCAAACCAAAAATTCAGACTCCAAAGTCTTTTCCAATTTCATTTCTAGAGGATTTTACAGTTGCGTTCAGACACACTTTTCAGAACTATATGTGCAGCAGAAAATTCTACCAAATTATTAATTTTAAATGGAATGTTAAAAAATAACTTAAATATTAATATAGCTGAAACAAACAATTTCGTACAGAACAATAACATTAGGTTTAAATATAAATTGAGAATGAGAATGGATGTGAAGAATTAACTATGAAGTTCAGTTGACAATGCAGCTCGGCGCCAGTTCGCATTGTCGCCCGTTTCCCCCGCTCTACTTCTCCGTTGCCGCGGCTTAGGTAGGGGAAACAGGTGGCCTCGAACAAAACTGATTTCTACTGAACAATTCGGAGATTCAATGCCCAAAGATTTTTTTGAGGATATAGTCAACCTGATGTTTAATAAGTTCGAAAATGCGGTATATATATATATTTTTTCTTTTATCCTGGTATGAAAAGGTTTCGTTTTCGCGATTACGATTTTTGCTTGCCCTTTACTTTGAATTAATATAATAAAAAATATATTCTATTTAACTTGTTATAGCCATATTGCATCCACTATTTGAAGAAAGAGTGCTACTATCCAAACTGACATTGCGAAAAATTCGCGAATCGGCATTCGGCCAAAATCAATCACTTCATTTTTAGCTTTCAAATATGAGATTTTGGTTTTAATTCTGGGTCGAATTGTTATTGAATCAATTGCTAATTGCATTGGAAAAAATTTTTGTCCTAAAAGGTTTCTTTTTCATTTATATCGCAGGAGGGGTAGAGTTCCACAAATGCCGGAAATTGTTTTGTTCAATCACTCTAAATTTTTCTCCCTCATTTTGGTTTTCTCCCTTTTAATTGCAGCAATACTTTAAAAATTACGCAGGCCTAATTTCCATGTGCAAGCAAAGAAACGCATGCGTTCCTTTTTCGCGTAATCTTTCTGCATCCTTTACGGGAATCGTATATTTTTCATTTCAATTATTTTTTAGGTTTAATTAAGAAGTAAACAGATAAAATGTCTTCTTATTTTTATCAAAATCTTACCGTATATATTTGCGTATAAGTCGATTCGAATGTAAGTCGAACCCCCAACTTTCAGACAAATAAACGGAAACCCTCGTGCAAGTGGACCTGACTGCTTTCAGAGAAAAATCGGGAACGCTTTTGAGGCGGATTGTTGGACACAAATGATTTAAAAAGAAGGGAAATTAAATATAATTACAATCGGAAATGTGCAGTTTTATTTTTGCGATGGCGATTTTGTAAAGGGTTCGTTTTTGTAGTTATGTTTTTTGTTAATTGTTGCCTTTATTCTAAACTAATAAAAATTTTCTGCGATTTATAATTTCTTGCAGTATTATTTGATTTTTTTCAAAGCTCTTAATTTCCACTTGATCATTTACGCAACGCGACTCTGGCGTTTTTTGCACTTTTTGCGTGCTGAAGGAAGCAAAAGACGGCTAGCAGTATTTAAACAAAAAATTACGCAAGATGAAGCAGCAATAGCCATGATTGATGCAGGAAATAATAAACTAAAGTGTGCAAAAGAGATGCATTAAATGCATGTAAATAATTTTTTAAATATCGTTTCTTTATCACTCTGATGATTACTTAGATGTCATTGTATTGTATAATCCACACATTTTATCAAAATAGTACATGATTTTTTTAACCATTTTTCTGTTTGTTCTATATTTTCTACATTCTCCATTGTAACCCCTGTTAAAATAAGTATACTTTTATCCCTTTCTGTCTGATCTAAGTATTTTCATAACATACAACCTAATAAATCACATTTCGACTTATATCTGAAATCTGACAACCTTTAGTACCTACTATATTAAAAAGAATCAAGGTTCAGGATTTTTTTTTAATTTCAGAAAATGCAAATCCTTGCTGTTGCCATCCCTGCTATATTCAAAACCATGATATGCTATTTTATGGATGGGGACCCATTTTTTGGAAAAAGGGACCAGTAAAGTTGGAAGTCCTGGGTCCCAGGGAGCCGTAGTTTCCTAAGTCTAGCCGCATCACTGTATATATATATATATAAATAAATAAATAAATAAACAAATAAATAAATAAATATTTGTATATATATATATACATATACATAAAGTAAGTGAACAAAAAGGGGGAGAAAAAATTGCAAGTGTCCTGGGCATGAAACTTGCTAGTCGTGCCCTGATTTTAAGTATAATGTGTAAACATAAAAGGCAAAAAAAAACTTTTTGTGTGGAAAAAGAAAAATATTAAAAGTACAAACTTCAGACACGTGTTTCGGGGTTATAAGGAACCCCTTTTCAATGCAAAAAGTATGAGCTCATAAGATGCAAAAATATCATACCTTTTTTTCCATTGAATAAGGAATTGTCCTTATTATTAATTATTAAGGAATTGTTTAATCCTTGTAACCTCAAAACGCATGTATACAATTTTATAGTGCAATGTTATCCTTTAAGTATTTTTTAATTACATAATTTATACATAGTTCAATCCTATATATCCTTTTTTTTTTTGTTAGTAGTATAAAATATCAGTCATTTTGCCCTTCTACATTGGCATGACCTATTCAGAACCGGGAACCTGCATTACAATTCAAAACTGCATACAAGCAAAATATTTTTTTATTAATTTGTTTGTTGCTTACCTACATTTCAGATTAATATATACTTGTACACGGCGAAAAATAATACTGCAATCAGTGGTTTACTTTTCTCTGTAAAAGCGCTCTCTATCGGTTGAAATTGAAAATAAACTGTTTCTTGGGTCCAGCGTGCGTTGTCGCTGCTGTCATCCTACGTTAGCACATGAAATGAACCATGGATACGGTTTACGGTCGATGGCGATGCTGTTGCTCTTTGAAATAAACGGATGATAAACACATCTTATGAACATGTGTTTATAATAAGAATTTTTACACATATCGTGTGATTTTCCCTCATCGTATACGAATAAATCGCTCTCCAAACGTAAATATTACAAAATTTCGTTACTTTTTAGTAAAGTCCTTATATTCTGTAATTTGTATCTGAAATCGAAAATTATGTACGTAATTATTTTAAAGAATCAATATATTTTATTTTCTTAATTTCAAAATTGTGTTTTAAAGGTTTTAATCTTTCTAAAATTCTGTATTTTATTTAAGAATTCACAGATAAAATTTGGAAGAGCTCATTATGTTTGTTACGAACGTAACATCTCTGAAATGCTTTGCATTAAGCATGTACAAAATATATACAATAAAGGTAACGGTGTAAAGAAAATTATTGTTAACTATAATGTTCTGTTAAAACTTTAAACTATATTTTTAGTCGCAAAGTCACGGCTATTTTGTCCATAATGAAAAAAAAAAAAAGAGTAAAGTCCATGGCCACATCTCTTTATTGAACAGGTTAGCATGAAATTGAATGAGGAAAATGAAATTGTATGCTTCACAAATATAATCTTTACATTGCAGTTAAGTTATGTAACTGCAAGAAAATATAAATGTGTGTCGACTGTTAATAGTTGGTGTTGGCAAATATTTAATAATGTCATCTTTCTGAATGAGTCCAGAATCAGTCTTGGTACATAAAGTTGTAGGTTGAAACCTCTTTTAAGAATAAAACATTAATTCCATCAGCATCTAATAGTGGATATTTGTGCAACGAAAGGCATAAAGTGTCCTTCCTTTCTACTCTTTAATGCCACAAATACTTTCACCAACAGAAACATGCCTGCAGACAATTTCTGAACTTGTTGCTCTTTTGAATAGGGTTAATTGAGAAATTGTTTTTGAAAACTAAAAATATTCCATGTTCAGCAAATTATGTTTTTGAAACATGTACTATGCTATGTTAAATTTTTTACATTTTACACAGTGTTTGAGGTAGCTGCCCTATGTGCTCCCAATGTGCCTCTAAGTAAATGTTCTAAGTAAGTCTCCTAGAACATTTTCTTCTGAAACATGTTCACTTTTTCGGTTAAACAGTTGCCAACACACATTGGAAGAATGAAAAAGCATCGTTTACATCTATTTTTTTAAAGCTATGTTGGGCCTTCTCACTCCATCAACAACTCCTTTTCTGTGGGAAGTGGCAAAAAATTTTCAATTCAAAGTCACTCCGTAATCTTTTTGGCTATAGGTTATGTCACACATAGTGTACTTCTGCGTAAAGTGCAATTCTGCACCATCTGAAAATGTTGATCGTTTCAAGGCTCGTATTTTCTAAAAAAAACTCTTGAAAAAGTTAACTGTTAAACACATGAACAGCAGTTTTATTATGCTGCAGATAGTTGGAAACTATCTTATACAAAAATTCCAGTTACTGTGTGAGCCACAGCAGTATATATCGTAACTTGATCAATCGTTCAATGTGAGCTCTGTATTTCATCCTACTGCACAATGGGAAAATTCTCACTAAAATCTACTTGAAGGACACAATTTTTATCCAACACATTCTTCTTACATTCTTCAAAGCAAGCACTTTGTTTCTGTTTGATATAACAGTGCTTAAGAAATGGAGGGATTTTTTCCTCTAGGTCACTTAAAGCACTCTATCAAGCATTTCTTCTTTCACTATCTTAATCATTCTTCCATCCACGCTTTCCCTGCTATTCCATATCTTTTCTGATCCATCCACAACATTTTTAAGTAAGGCCTCCAAATTGTCTTTACAAACTGTACAGGTGCATAGCATGCAGTTTTCATTTTCTCTGCTGCAGACAAGCTTTTGTATTGGCTCCTTCGATTTACAAGGAATGTCGGACACGGTTTTGCTAACACTACTTACAATGAACTCGAAATTTGCATGATATGAACACACACAAACATTAGCTGGTACATCTGACGATAGTATAACTTCTTGAGGTCGAAGAAAAGAAAAGGAAGACAAACCTATTTGAACAGTTAGGTTTTCACTTTTGAAGAACTCGAACACTTCAGACAGAGTTGTGTACAAATGCCTTTTTTGAAGTTCAATTTTTTGCTCATTTTCTCTTATTATAATAGTATCTTTTCGACTAGGAGCTTGGTGGGATATATCATCGCACTTATAAAATTTATTACATTAAGTTTTATATTTTCATCAAAGGCATAAGCATGTGTTGACTTTGCTGGTTGAATCACTCTATTATCTTCTACTAAGGCCCTCATTACATAGACAAAGTCTGTTGAACAGTTTGGCCGACTTGATCATATAGACATTGCGAGTTTTGAAGAACATTCACAGGTTTCGGCAACTGCAAAGCTGGCAATATTTCTAAACCCAGCTTGCGCCACTTATCCCCAGAGAAGAACTCTTTAAGCCAAGCTACAGTGGCATCATTTGCGCAGTTGATAATAAGGGCACCGCCAACCAGCCCCACAGAGTTGATTTGGGGACCCTTACCCTCCTGCATTTCGTCGATGGCATCATCCATTTTACAAAAGTTTATTGTCGACCTCATTCTTCGTAAGTTTCTCTTCTGGGTGGGGGGTCTTAATGACAGCCATCTTCACTCCAGAGAGAGCTTGATTATATGATGGTCCAAGTTCGGTTCTCTGCTTCTTTACAGAGGCAACTTGGCGGAAGGTGAAGGAGTTTCGGTTCAGACTTACTCTCTTTGTGGCTTCAGGTTTTTTAGCTGCTAGGTCCGGATGTTTTGCGTCCCTATCAGCCTTCATTAGCCTCTTCCTTTGCCTTTTTTACAATTTCTGGGGGTTTACCCCGCCGGCTGCCAAAGCAGTACCAGCTGGGGAAACTGTAGATTCTTTAGACTCTACTCCGGTTGCTTGGATCGCTGAGGCGATACCTTCGAGAGCCGGAGCATTGTTTTCAATCTTGTGAGTCACCGAAGTAGCACCGACAAGAACTGAAGAGGTTGGATTTTGGCTTCAGATGAGGGACCCGATTTGGGTACCACAGCTGTCGTGTCTGTTGATTATCAAAGAAAACTTCTTTATAAAGATTATTTTATTTCAGCATGCTAATCTAGGCGATTAATACACAGAGGCATCCATGCAACAGGTGTGTCTTGCAACCTGATTACAACCACAACATACTACCTGGAGAGTACAGTTGTAGATACAGTTACTCTTACAACTGCATCTGTAGCGGTTGGATTTTTAGGTGTCTTGCCACCGGGTTTTTTGAATCTTTTATTCATAAAAACGGTTAATTTACTGAGGGTAAATAAGGTCGCCACCTGCATTGACCCTCTATACAGGTGGAAGGCGACAATACAACGTGAGGGCGCCACTCCACGAGCAAGAACCTTTAATCCCGGTTGCCATGTGCCCATGCACAGTCTCTTCAGCACGGTTGGATTTAGGTTGCCGTTCACCCACTCCAGCTGTCCCGTTCAGTGAGTCGCAGAGCAAGCCCAGGACACCACTAGTCATTCTGACACAGAGCAGGCTCATGACATGGACATTTTGGCACCCTTCTCTTTTCAACCGGGCTTGGGACCGGCGTTGGCAGTTACTACCTCCCTTTTCGTGGGAAGTTGCGGAATATTTCCCTTCCAGACCTGAAAATCGGTTTTGTATTTTGAATAAGAAAAACAGAAAGGAACTAATTTTGTTTTTAAATTCACTGGATGGGCTGGCAGTCCAAACAATCAGTTTTGGTTTATTAGAATGAAATGTTACGATATCAATAAGTTTTAACATGAAATCAGAGACTTAACTTTGATTTGTCTTTGGTATCGCTTACAATGAGATAACAATGTGTTTGGTTATTTTCAAATAATGCACATGTAAATAAAGTTAACATTCTCCCTGCTCCAAAGTGTAGATTGTTTCTCATTTTGCCATTCGCATAAATAACTCATAGCAAAATCAACTTGTAATACAACAGTATAACTTTGCTTCATATCTGATGACCCGGCTGATTGGATCCGTTTAACTTTTACATGTTGCTTAAAACTTTCAAAGTTTCCTAAAATATTCTCAGTCGGCTCAACAACACATTCTTCATTAGTTTCTTTGAAGAAGCATTTATTTTCAGACTGAGCCCACTGATTGCACTGCACATTAGATGCATTATTCAAGCCTTTTTTTCTAATGACATCTAAAAGCAACTCACCAGTATTACACTTATCACACTGTGTTTCCCAACATTGTGATCCTGTATAAGAATTGCAGAGGACTTCTTTCCCAAAATCATTGTGTTAGACAATATTCAATCCCTTCAACAGTAGAATGAAATTTTCATGACTCTTACATTTACACTGATCCATTAGGATAAAGTAAAAACTCGGTTAAGTAGTTTTCCAGGGGACCAAGAGAAAAAATTTCTTAAACATGTTGGCTCTATGTTTGAAAATAAATTTACTTTGATATTTAGGAATGATATTATTTGGCCATATTTAAATTAGGCATAAAATTCATTTCCATAAACTTCAGTTTTGATTTAAAATTCATGCATTTAATAACCAATTTTTCAATTAATTACCCCGTTTTTACCCTATCCAAGAATCCAGCTTTTTGGGAACAATTTCAAATTACAGATGGTGTAATTAACTCCCAAGAAAATACGGAGAAAATAAATTGCTTCCAAGATGCTCCTTACTGCTCTCAAGCTTTTCCAGAATGCATTTCACAAGCCTTTTTCTGTAGTGCTGCTTTAACACTTTGATGACCCGCTGAGCCATTGGCTGCAAAACAGAGGTAGAGTTCAAGGTAGAAAATGCACCTTTATGTTAGAATATTGATTGTTTTTCGAGCGGACGGTGTAATTGTCCGCTAAGATGAGAATGTTTCTTTTGGCTTTCCTCATTTTATTATTTAATTTCTTTAAGTATGATTCATTGATTGGAATCGTCATCCACACTGATTTATTTCTTTCATACTCGCAAGAGAGAAACAGAGTTTCTTCACAAATTCGAATGGAAAGAGTTAAGTACCGACCACAACTGTAGTCTTCAGTTCATTCCATTTTAAAAGAAGGTGAGAGAATCCATTGCAAGTTACAGAAACTTATGGTTCGGTTACCTTATTGATCTGATAGCTACTTAATTCCTGCTTACTGTTGAAGAGCAACATCCCATAGGAGACACTACGAACATTCCTTTCTCCCCGTATCAGTCATCATTGCTCTCGTGACAACTGACAACTCCTCTCTGCCACCTGTTTTCCTGGAATGTTTTGTGTTGAGAAAAGGGTACCCTTGAGAAAAAGCTGATTAAAACAGCTTTTCTAAATCTTCTTCTGATCTTTTTTCCATAATAAAGAAAAATAACTATGTAGATTGAAAAAAAAAAAACGTAAAAAAACAAAAGAAACTTAAAAGTCTGAAGTGCCATTTGAAAGAAAAATTTGACCAATATGAAAACTTATTAACAAGGGAGGGGTAAGAAGTGTTAATCGCCAATATGGAAGTGTCATACATCGTTGGATAGGTCTCACCGAGCATAGTTTACGTGTGCAGTATTTCGCTTGAATGGGCCTCCTAGGCGGCGCTGGGATCGATTTAGTCATACATAGGATGAAAATGTATACGCAGTATGGATCTGTTATATATGATTAAGAAAGGCATCACTGTGAGCTTGTCTATTATACAATACTTCACTCAAAAAGTGCTACAAAATTCCGCCAATATCTTTTTTAAAAGTATAAATCATTTTAATTTTTAATATAAAAAAGAGAGGGAGAGAAATTATTTTACAAAACAGAGTTTTTTTACAAAGGTTACATAGGTACTAGGTTTCTAAAAATGCAATATTATGTAACTGTTTTTAATGAATAAAAATATTTTTAGCATAAGTAAGAAAAATTATATTACATTTTATGCTGGTAACATTTATTAATGATTAGGGTTGTGGTTATTAATAAACTCATAGGAAGCTATAATAGTTTAAAGGAGAGCTAAAATATTGTCATAGTATAATATAGTTATATATAATATAAGATAATATTCATGATTATATTATGGTTATAATCAGAGTCCGACAAAAATCCGAAAATCTTAGGAGCCAATGAAAATTTTTTAGGAGCCAGCTATAATATTTTCATTTGGCGCCACCTGAAAAACTAGTCGCCAAGGCATATTTTTTAGTCGCCCGGACGACCTGGCCCTGGGATTTTTCGGACCCTGGTTATAATATATTAAAATATTTCCTATAATATAAAACAATTTTTATGCTGTAGATGCGTTAATGAAGTTATTTAAGTGCTATTAATAATGAAACCCGTCACACTAATAACTGGTAAATAAGAAAGCATCTTTTATTTATATTGCATTCAATTTATTATTAACGTAAGACAATGTAAAATATATAAATAAATAATGACAAACTTTAAAAATAATTTCTTACAAATATAGAATATTCTTTAAAATAGAAAATAAGAATGAAACGTTAATGATAGTGATAATTTGTGAAAAAACAGTCATAACAGACAGATTCGTTACATATATCATAAGCACATTTTATGCATGTGGGTTTTCCTCCACAAATATGACAGACAGGATCTTCGAAAGATAAAACTTATGTCTTTAAGGCCTTTGAATTCAGTAAATAGTACATCAAATCCACTTTTATACCATGCATATTTGAACATTGGTTGAAATGATGGAGACTGAAACTGATTTAATGTCAAACTTTGGATTTTCAATATATTTTCACGTTTATGGATTGATAAATGGTTATCTGTCAACAGTGCATGTTCTACAAAACGTTTAATAAAATCTTTCCATTGACGAAAACAGTATACATCAAGTGGCTGCATAAACCCTGTTGACCCTTCAGGCAACGTTTTCATTAAAATAGTCATGCTTCCATCTTGCATTATGTCTTCCCACTTTTGACCGCCCCACGAGTCGGTAATTAAAACAGCCTACTTTTCTGGACCTTGTTGGACAATAGCCTTAAACGTATTATGAAAATACGCTTCAGTTAGAGCTTTGTCTAGTTTGCCAGATTTTGAACAACGGATAACAAGATTTTCATAGCTCGGAAGATTAATTATGACAGGAAACTGACCACCAGACTCTTGTAGGCAAATCAACATCGGTGACTTTAGTTTTCCGTCCATTGACAGTATTGGTTGTATTGTGTAGGAATGAGTTCGAGAGTTCAACTGAGAAATTACAGCTTTTGTAACTTTTTCTCCCGTAAATGATAGTGTTCGATTTCCAAGTAGAGTGTAGTTAAATCCTGCTTGATCAATATTAAAGATTTTAGTTGCATCAAATTTCGGATAAATATTAGTAACGAAATCCAAATGGAATTCAACAACTTTATCGATAGTTTCATCAAAATCTCTCTCCTTTTTTACAGAGGTAAATACACATATTTTCCTTGATGAAATACCAAAAGCTTTTTTGAAATTTTGTATCCATTTTTTGCATGCTTTGAAATCTATTAGTTGAATTGATCCACCTGCGAAGCGTTTGATCATGAACAGGAACACCATGTGAGCGAGCCTCGTTAAATTTGTTCCAACAATATTTTGTTAATGACAGCCATTTTTCTTTATGTGTACCTGCAATAACGTAAATTAGAATTAAAAAGCGAAGCACAGTAAATGTAGATCAGCATAAATCAAAACTTCAGCATAAATCAAAACTAGTATCAAAACTTCAAACAAAATATAAAATTGTCGTTCGATAAATAGAACATGATGCCATTGATATTCAACTAACTTCTTACAAAAAGAATTATTCAGAAGCAGACGATTTTAATAGTCTGCTTCCAGGTACACAGACAAATATACTGTCTCTGATATACAAATTAATTCATATAAAAGGAAATCTTTAGAAGCAGACGATTTTTAATCTTTTGAAGTAATTTCTTTAATTTGTGGAATAAAAGAATAATAATGTAAAAAGGGAAATAACTGCGTATACATTTTCATCCTATGTATGACTAAATCGATCACAGCTCCACCTAGGAGGCCCATTCAAGTGAAATACTGCACACGTGAACTATGCTCGGTGAGACCTATCGAACGATGTATGACACTTCCATATTGGCGATTAACACTTCGTAGCCCTCCCTTGTAAGTGGGAAAAAAAATAAAGGTTTTTTAAAAGGGTTATTTTAGCATTGGGGAGATGGGAATGAAACTGGTATTGAAATTAAAAACTCCTTAAGCGGAAACTTCTTAAACAGGTTTTACTGTATTCGAAAAACCATTTTTGAAAATTTCTCTATCCATCCTGATACTTTCTGATTTGTTTAATAATTTACTGGAAGAGCTTCTTTATTAATGTTTGCTATGCTCTAGGCTTGGCAGACTTTCCAATCACAGCAGGTTTCAATTTATGTCATCCAAGATAACACTTTGAAATTTAAACCTGTTTCTTCACAGTTATGTAACTGATCAGGAGTGATCCATTTGGTCCATTTTGATCCATTTCCATTGCTCTAACCAACCGCCACTTACCGGGAAATCTTCTACTAACTAAATTCAAGTATTATCAAACTCATTACTGACTAAATACATATATTAAAATGCTTCATACAAAAAACACTACATAAGTCCTTTTAATGGAGTTTCTGGTCATTACTCAAGCTCCAGTCGCAGATCAAAAATGTTTAAAGGTGGCTGATGGCTAGATCAATTTGGTCATAAATGTTGGGAATATACAAAAGGTAGTATCTACATTTGGAAATGTACAAACACTTAGATCAGTGATAAATCTTGTTTTGTATTTTCTTTTGCTTTGTACTTATGGTGTAGGGTCAGGTGGGATAAAGTGGTCATACAGTAAAAAAAAGGCATTGCTGTAAATTTTTTATTTCGGCTTTTCATAAAACTTTTCATTCAATATTGTCAGTACACATGTTTCCATGTGATCAAAAATTTTTATTCTTCGACATAACCATTTGCTGTTGCTGAAGATCTCACAATCACCACAACATTGGTTACAGTTAATTTTAAACTTACAGTTGATTTCAAAAATAATTATAAAACATATAAAATAAATAAAAACAGATTAAAAAATATATAATACTGGCAAAAAATCTTATCAGCCATGGCAGCATATTTTTTGAGATTTTCATCACTGACAACAATGTTTTTCACGGCGTCGGGCATTTTTTCCAACCAAAG
The DNA here is from genome assembly GCA_038502835.1 of Octonoba sinensis. Lineage (NCBI taxonomy): Eukaryota > Metazoa > Arthropoda > Arachnida > Araneae > Uloboridae > Octonoba > Octonoba sinensis. The sequence goes on along the minus strand of CM076605.1, from coordinate 79,623,492 downwards.
TGTTCTTAGCACTTTTTCAGAGTTGTCTGTGGAATCACCTAGTGGGGACCACATCTTTCTCAAGAGTTCTCTTGGTTTTAAATCACCAAGCTCCAACCCAGTTAATAGACAATGCGTTTTGTTTTGCTCGCCATAAATGTACTTGGGAGCCTTTCCTTTGCTGCTGCGTACTTATCTTTCACGTCATTCTTAACAATGTCCCAGATATTTTCCATGTATAATTGAATTTTGTTTCGTCGTTGATGATTCCGGCAATCTTAAATTGTATTTCGATGGTATAAAACTAAATTTCAGGTTTTTCAGTCCAGAATGGGGGAATTTTTATAGTAACTTTACTGGCTTCAGCCAATCTGGTGTAATAGTCCGTCATTTTGTGGTTTAATTAAATAACTAACACACAACAGAAAAAGTCTTGGGTCACCAAATTGTCTGTACACGTGTTTCAATGTGATCAAAAATTTTTATTCTCAGACATAACTCACTGTTGCTGGAGATCTCACAATTACTGCAACAACGGTTACAGTTCATTCCAAACTTACAGTTGATATCAAAAATAATTATAAAACATATAAGAATTATAATACAGGAAAACCTCGCAAATCCGAACCCTGAAAATCCGAAATCCCGGGAAATCCGAACGAGTTTTTTTTAACAAATTTAAATTTGAAAAACACACGCAAAAAAGTGAAGCTTATTTATTTTGTCCCGACAAAACAATTGAAAACTATTACTTTTTAAATTTATAAAACAATAACTATAACAATACAAACTCACAAAATATCAATTTCACTTGAAGTCGGTTAACTTCAATTGTCGAAGTGACAAAAACCTTCCAGCGGAGTCGATTGTGCGCCAGCGTCGCATAAACATGACATCGTTTGGCGTGGCTGCTGCGTGTTACTATTTTAGTGCTATTTTATGACTATAATGCATACCTATTTATTATTAATTTTCTTTCATTTATTAAAATGATTATATAAAAAAAATATTGTTATCCCTAAATGTGCAGTGTTGTTTTTAATCAATTCTATTTTTCCGAATTAAATAAGAATTTTTTAATATGTTTTCCATTTATAACTAGCACAAACAAACACAAAAAATATTTTACAAAGAAGGAAAAAATTGCGCAGTGTAGGGTTAAGTCCTATACCGTAACGATGGTTCGTTTATTGTGTTATGAATAGTTTTCGGCTAATCCGAACAAATTGAAAGCCGAACAGGCACAGCCCCAATTAGTTCGGATTTGCGAGGTTTTACTGTACTGGCAAAAAGAAAAAATAAGTTACAGATTTATACATATTAAGTTACAGTATAACACATATTTCAATGTAATTAAGATCTTACATTTTCCACCCCAACAATATTATTTAATGCCAACTCTTAAGGAGAAGCAAACAGTCAATTTGTTTATTTATACAGCGCTTTTTAAAAATTAAAGGAAGAATGCATCATACACTTAAACTATCTTTTGTCTAGGAAAAACAAGCCATGTGAAAAACTTTCTTTGTATAGCAAATCTTCTTTCCTCAAAACTTAGCTTGAACACTTCCTCATTTATAACATGATTGTGCTCTAAATCTTTATTGGAAAAATAGAGGCTCTTCCCATCCTTGGATAGAACAAACTGCAGGTAAAGTTTGCATCCAGATTTCATTGTCCTGAAAAGAAAAAAAAAAAGATGTAAAATTATAATCATGCACTTTTAACAGTGCCGGTGCCGGATTAAGCCTGCGTCTGGGTTGCTTTCCATCTCAATTATAAATTTGTCAATATTTATGTGAAAAAGTGGCTGCACGAAATTTATCTCTGGCACTTGGATATACGTAAGCTGTGTGTGCCTTCTAATTACATATGGCAATATTTCCATTTCTTACTATTTTTATTTTTCAAATTTGCCTCTTGAAGAGCAGAGTTGATCAAGTAACGCAACTAGGAGCAATGCTTTTAAAAATCTAGCTTTCAAACTGTTTTTCTTGTGAATAGTCCTGAGCAGTTTCATAAAAAAGTGGAATCGAAGGAATTTTGAACACACTTCAATTGAGGAGTTGAACTTGTGTGTCGGGGTTACAACTGATAGTAGATAGTAGCATCACTGGACATTGTTGACCTATAAATTAGTACCAGAATTGATAAGTCTTGAATTTTATGTACACAACAAAAAATTTAATTTCTTAATTTATCATTTGGCAATATTAGGCTTAACTTTCTGAGCTCTTGCCAATTTTACTGATGCTATTTCAACTGAAAATAAATGTAGTTTACTGACAGTCATATCAAATAAATAAAATGGAATACCTTTTACTTTCCTTGAATTTTTTTACATTACTAAAAGCAAAACTAGAAATTTATACAGCTCAACATTTTTGTGTGTGGGTAGAGAGGGTGATACCCATACTAGGGGTAAGATCCCCGGGCAGAATTGGCATCTCCAAGAGGAAAGTATAGCTAACAGGAAAGGTTTATTGGATTGAGGTTACTTAGTTGTTGTACGTAATTTATCATGTTAAGGTACATAATTTATCATGTTTATGCAGAAAAAAGGATTGTTCTTAAAAAAATATACTCGAGTCTTTAAGAGAAGATTAAAATTTGAGTGCTGAAATTTCTCACCATTTCCATCTTCTACCAGAAATACAGAACTTATAAATCTGATGTCAAGATGTTTAGAAGTTCCATCAATGAAGAAAAATTCGGAGAATGCATCGTACTCTTGAAAAACTTTTTAACCTTGAAGAAATAAGCCGTGCAAGATACTTTCTTTGTGGAGCCCGCTGACGTACCACCAAAATTCCTTTTTTAGTTTCTCTACAACTTCTTCCAAATTCTTTGAAGGAGCCTTATTTCTGGCGGCTATGTTGGATAAGTCTTTAAACAGGACAGATTTCCTGTTTACTCTACCAGTTTGGCTTGCAGCATTTTTTAAATTAATCTGCATGTTGAGCAGTTCACTGGCTTGTTTCTGGCAATCTTCTTCCGTGAAGTTTTTTTTGCATTACTCAAAACAAAACTAGAAATTTATACAGCACATTTTTAATTTTTATGTGTGGGTAGGGTGGGTGACACCTATGCTAGGGGTAAAATCTTTGGGGGTAGGATTGGTGTCACCAAGAGGAAAGTATAGCTAAAGAGAGATGTTTATTGGATGGATGTTATGTAGGAGCCTGTATATCAATATTTTGCTTCGTGCTCCGGTTAAGCTCTCGGTCGCCTTTCTTCAGCATTTCTTACTAACATAGGCCATTATTAAGACGAAGGAGTTCTTTATTATTCTGCAGGAACCTGGCATTGTCTAATTTTGTTCATTGGAATTTTTTCGGTTAAATAGCTAATTGTCACTGATCTTCAAAAGCTTGGTATATTTTGTGTTTAATTCAGGCGAAATAGTTTTGAAATTTTCCAAACTGCAACTAGTGCCGTTTCAATCCAATTCAAGAAAAATGGCTAATACCATTTTTTCCCTTGAATGGAAGTAAAGTAAACTTCAGCACGACTGTCAAATAAGCCCACTTCATTTTTGTACTTATTTTACATAGTTAAACAATATGGAGCACCAATTAATGTTTCCAGTTGCGTTTTACCTCTGCTCTACTACTTTGTCACTTTCATTTCTTCAAAATTCCTCATCAAAGAAACGACACAATTATCATTCTAGCATACACCAGCTATTTTGTTTGCATTGTCAAATGCTACACCAGAAGTGCTTCTTTCTGTCTTGGACAAATCTTATACAGGCTTCAATGGGCATTTTGCCATCTTATTTTCTCTTACAGTTCCAGTTGCACTAAAACCATTTTGTTTTATATGAACTAGTAACCCATGTGATGTAAAAAACCCATGCATACTTTGTGAAAGGCAGGATTTTTCACAAGACAATAAGTTTTCTGCGACGTATTGGGAAAGTGGTTCTGTACATTTTCCATGAACTCCTTGATAAAAAATATTAAATGGGTATCCGTCATAAGATGTCGAGGACATTTAGCGTTTCTGTTTTTAACGATTTTGTTTCTCTGCATGCCCTTTCCATAGCCAATGCCATTTCCTAAGCTTTTGAAAAATCCATGTCTTTTTCAATAAACAGCCAATTTACAATTTGCTCGGACTGTATTCCGTAACTCAGTTTATCTCTCGGTGCATCTATTAGGAATGCGCAAAAATGCATTTACTGGCCAGTTCTTTTATTTTTACTACAAACATGGCCACATCTTCATTATCTTGTTTCAGGCTAAAAAACCTGAATCGCTCCATGATTACCAAAGATGCCGGAGAATAGTAGTCCTTTAAGACCTTCACGATGTCTGAATAGTTTACCTTCTTCATCTTGGTTGGTTGAAGCAAGTTTCGAAGTAGAGAAAATGCCTTTTTCCCGATTGCCGTTAGCAGGAGAGCATGTTTTTCCTCCTCAGAAGCAATTTTGTTGGCCTCAAAAAAGAACTCTGCTTGCATGGGGTTTTACTCGAAGTTGTCTCCCTCCACAAAACTTTGGAAGTGGCCGACTTCGTTTTGCATCTAGGAGTGTTCGGCAATTCTTTTTTTCATAAACCTACACTCGTTGCCAAATGACAAGGTTGATGAATATAGACGCTTTTAATATATTAACATCTTTTTTAGTGATAAGGAAAGCATATTAAATTAAAATTAAATTAAAAATAGATTACATCCATCTAGGTTTCACTTGTTTATTTTTCATGAACAAGTGAAACCTAGATGTGTCTGCCAAAATGACGCATTATTCTTTCATCATTTGTTAGATTCTCTGAAAATATACTAGATTGTTGCAAGGCAACATTTTCTAACAATGCTGATTTTTGTAATAATAATCTTGTTTGGATTGTATAATTATCATTCAAATGAAGTCTACTTAAATTTTCTATTTTTAACTTGCAGATTAAAAATGAGTGGGCCTCAGGTAACTTATTGTTGTGACATGGATAAGTCTGTGCTCACGACAAATTTTGAAAAGAGAGGCTGGATACCAGTTGGAGCTGAAGATGATTGGAATGTGTACTGGTAAAGAAAATTTTCTTTCTATGAGTCTTGGATAAAATCATTGTCATTAATGAGACTTTTAAAAAGTTTCCATCATTCAATATCTAATTTGATATTGAATAATGAACTTCAGATCAGGGATAATTAGATATAATGTGGATATAACCTAAGTAGTAGAAACTTTACTGCCAGTCTGTGTTGCTGATTTAAAAATAATCTGCATAAAATATATAGGCACCTTTTGTGCCATTTTATGAAACATTTTTGTTTTACAAAATATTAAAACTTAATTTTTGAATTTCACAATTTAAATTTCACATTACAGTTTATGCTGGATATTATGCACCTTTTTTGGCTATGGAAAATATTCATCAAATTAAAATTTATTTCAACAGAAAACATTTTGGGACTGATAAACTGTTTGTAAAAACCTTTTTTAATTCTGAATCAGCTTCCTATAATAATGTTGAACTGTTTATTTCTTTTCTTTTTATTCGGATGGTTTTGTGTACTTATTAAAAAAGAAAAAAGCCGTGCAGTTTATTTTAAATATTGCATAATTGTGTAAATAGTTATTAAGGTTTTTCATTTTATTGTAGGTCTTCTGTCTTAACTGTTCGCAATATTTTCAGTGTTGAAACTGGTTATCGACTGTCTGACAACCAGTAAGTTTTTCATCTATCTTATTTATGATATTTATGTTCCAAACAATATATGTGTAAATTATGTCCATCTAATGATAACTTGAGCTTTCCATTATTTCCCCCCGAAATTTGAGATTTTGATTTAATTTCCTGCTTTGTTTTTTTTCTAACACAGAGAAGTCACACTCCCCTTTTGTTTTAGAGAAGCGACAAACTTTTTTTTTTTACTTACAAACTTTCCATTATTCTCCATTGGAATTTTTTTTCACAGCCTAAAAACACATTTATAGCCAAATTATTGGCAGATACCTCATCATTGCTGAAACATTTTATTCTGCTCTCTTCGGCAAAAGATCTGAAAGTAGAAAATTTTAAATTATGCTTCATCTAGAAATAAAATTTCACGTTAAATTAAAGCACAAATGAGCATTAAAACGCAGACATATGTTTCGGGATCGCTTGGAATCCCTTTTTCAATGCGACAGGGAGCTTCTAGATGCAAAACATCCAAATGAAGCAGACAGAACAACAAAAACAAAGCTTATATAGCCTAAGAATTAACTGTAAACCAATGAGAATAAAGGCAGTGTGAAGTAGAAGTAGTATTAAAGGCAGCAACAAACGAATGCAGTTGGAAGTACAGAAAGTAAAAAGGAATATCAATAAAAACAAATACAGTTAATTCTTAGGCTATATAAGCTTTGTTTTTGTTGTTCTGTCTGCTTCATTTGGATGTTTTGCATCTAGAAGCTCCCTGTCGCATTGAAAAAGGGATTCCAAGCGATCCCGAAACATATGTCTGCGTTTTAATGCTCATTTGTGCTTTAATTTAACGTGAAATTTTATTTCTATTACTTTGCACAAAGTTTAATCATTACTATATGCTTCATCTCACTGATTAATGTCTTTAGCAAGCAATCCTATTAAAATATTGAGGCTGATATCAAGTTAATTGAAAGCTTCTAATTTTCTATCCCGTTCGATAGCCCATATCTTCTGACCACATAAAGGTTCTCTCCAACCGATTCTTCCTGTACATTGTGAAGCACAAAAACTTCCTTACAACCCTGTTGTCCTTGTCAAAGGCAGTGGTTCAAAATTTGATTACAAAGAATTTCAAGAATCAAAGGATCTGTTCTGTAGCTGTATCAGTATTTCTCTCAAATCAACTGAACATATCACACCTATCACAGCAAACCCACCAAGTCCCAGTACCATTTTTAAACTCCCACAGCTAACCATCTGTAATGCAAAAAGAAAAAAAAAAAGTAATATAATCCAAAGGAAAATAGCCGAGAACAACAATTCATATGTTGAGGTGCTCTCCAAGCATTTTAGTCACAAAAAGGGTGAATTGAAATTTCAAATATTTGTCCAAAAATCCCTTTTCATTTAAAGGAAAAACTAAGTACTAGTAGTATTTGAATTTTGCGAGATAAGCAAATTAGTACTAAAGATTCAAAAGTATAAGACACTTTGCATTATTTGTTTTCAGTTAAGGTTATCGAAAAAAATAATTAAAAATAAAGATTCAAATAGAAGAAATTAAAATTTTTTAAAATTTTTTTATCAGTTACATATAATATATATATGTAGTATGTATTGCAGTCAGAGGTTCAAGTTCTTTTAAAAGACAAAATTTTTTTTAAAGGAAGTAACATATTCATAATTTTTGAAAGTAAAATTCTAAATTCACTAGCTTTTCAATAGTAGAAGTGTTTTTATTGCTATTGTACAATTAGCTTTACTTTTCAGAATCATAAATCACTTTCCAAATCATTATGAATTAACAAGGAAAGATTTAATGGTAAGGAACATTAAACGTTACCGTCGTGAAATGGAGCGAGAAAACAGCCCATTGTCAGAAAAGGATGAAAATGGAAAATATGTTCATCTAGGTGAGATTTGTTTTACTCATGGTGAGCTTATTGTACATGTCATAATTATGAAATAAATATTGATTAATATAGGAGGGATATTGATATTTTTCAGAGAAAAGGGTAAGGTTTAGCACACTTCCTTGGACTTCATACCTCTCATTTCAAAATTTTCTGGAGGGGAGATGACAAGTGGAATTTTTAGTTCAACTACATATACTTTCTGAAAGTCAGGTACATAAAACAATTCATACACTGTACTGACCACAAAAAAAATCATTTTGATGTAAAGTAATTGTTGATAGTCTTCTGTTTCATGAGGATATTCTCTTTTCTGCAGCCATATCCCTTAATCTTTTCAGTGGTAGTAATTGAACTGAACTAAATATCTGTCTAAAATCTTGATCCAAGATTTTTTTAATGTGGAAATCTTCACAAGAGTCCATGCTTCGGCAACCAGTATGCAGCATTCTTTTAAGTCAATTTGCTTTTTGGTAGGGTTAGCATCAACAAAATTTTTCTCAAAAGCTGCTTCCTGTACAGCCTTTTCACTGCTTCGATTATGCTTTTTAGCCATGTGCTGCAAAAGGGAAATGTGGAATATGTTACGGCCCTCGTGTGTTTGATATGGTCAATGATTTCTCCATTCAAAGCATTCAATCACGGTTACATAAACTTGTCATTATAAGCCTACAATCAAATGGTATCAATTACGTATGATTTGTGACCATCACTCTGCAATACGATATTACCAAATGAGAGATTGCTTTCTCTCTCTTTTTTTGACTTTCTAACGTTCGAGTTTTAGGCAATGCATTTGGAATTCTTAATTATGTTATGAAACATTTTCCCACATTTTTCGGTGGCAGAAAAACAACTTTAAATTTTCCATTTTCGCGTTCAAGAATATTTGCGTTTGGGTGAGAAGGTGAAGTATCTAGGATTAATAACACTTTTCCTGATTTTCCCATTTCTTGATATTTTTCCACTTCAGGAATAAAGCTTTTTCATACCATTCGAGGAATACTTGACAGTTCATCCACGTTTGCGTTGATTTTTATAACGACAGGCAGCATTTTCACATTTTTGAAATACCGGGGCTTTTTTGAGTGTCTGATGACTAATAAAGGGAGTTTATGCTTGCCAGTTACATTAGTGCAAAGCAACATCGTAATTTCATCTTTGCTTACCTTAGCTCCCGGAGAAGGTTTCTCGTTTGCAGACGTTAGGGTTTTCCTGGGCAATGAACACCAGTTGAGCCCACTTTCATCAGCATTATAAATTAAATCCTCTTCATAATTTTTAGATTCAATCAAATTTTTAAATTGTAAAATAAATTTTTGTGCATTTTCACTCGATGCTGATAGTTTTTCTCTTTGGACTTCTATTTCCCGAATTCCATGACGCAGTTTGAAGTTCCTTAGCCAGCCAGAGCTAGCTTTAAATGATGCATCATGATTTAAGCTTTCATTGAAAAGCAATGCTTTTTCGCAATATCTGACACAGTTGATGTACCGATGCCATATTCAAGGGCTATGGTGTTTCCATTTTCTCCTTTTTTCAAACTTTTCACAATTTCTATTTTTTGAGCTAAAGATAACAGTACACTTTTGTGCTTCCCAGACATGTTTAAAAAACACGTTCTACACTTATAAATTGCAATAAGAAAAATGTGGGTTCCTTTTGCTTTGTGTAACATGTGTCCAGTTAGAAAGTGCACAACCTTAATCCTTTTCCAATTTTGATCCTTTTATTCAGTTCCTTCTACTCCCCATGCTAATTGTAATTGAATCAAACATACCTGAGCAGAGAGAGGGGGGGGGGGGGTAATCCCTCTTTCTTGGAATGCCAAAAGGCAAAGGAAGGTGGTTATCAATTTCCAATCTGAAGGTCAGGACTTTAGTGCTTATATATACACTGAAACCTCTTATAAAGACCACCTCTCATAAAGACCAGTTTTTTAAGGTCTAAAACTTACAGCTATGGGCTCAATATTAATTTTCCCACCATTAAAAGACCATCTTTTTTCTGTCTCTCTCCCAGTAAGACCACTTTTTCAGAAGAACAGGTAGGATTATTTACCTGGGGGAATTTTGAAATTTTCTGAGAAAAACAGGACCCAGCTAGTAGGTGGAGAAAGCTATTAATCCTGGGATTGGGTGGGTGATGAGCACCAGGGCAGGGGAATTGGCCAATGAGTTTAATTGTTCATTTGTCCTTGAAGATCCCTGTGAAGTGTGAAGTAGAGTCATTTATGGGAATGATTAGTCTACATACCGTCTGGCACCTTTCTTGGAGAGCTAAGGACATTTGTAAAGTTCACAGGGTATTTCCCTCTTGTGTTTCTCTCTTACAATACTTGTAAACTAAATGATACTACAGGCAATGTTAAAAAACATATTTTTAGGAGCTCATTCTGTTTCAAATGACGAGCTTCCTCTAGTGAAACAGCCATCAATTTCCTATCAAGAAACACTAAATGAAACCAATAAATTAATAGAAAATTCAATTCCTGCTAGAGATGATCCTAAAATGAATACTTTTTTTCAAGAAGCCAAAGTTTAAAGATAAAGATTGTTAATGAGAAATTACTAAAATCGAAGCAAACTTCGATTAATTCTTTTTTTAAAGCAGTTCAGTCATAAAATAATAATATAAACAAGTTTTAGAATAGTGTTTTGTATTATTGCATGAACTTTTGTTTCAGCCCTTACCTCTATTCAAAGACCACCTCTCTATAAGACCGATTTTCTACAGTCGGGTGAGTGGTCTCTTTAGAGAGGTTTCACTGCATATATATATAAAATATAGGTGTAGCAAGTTGTTAAGTATATGAAATTGTCAAAGTTAGTGCCAGGCCCCAAATGCAGCACTATGCAGAGAACTTAAATATATTGAAATATAGATGTAAATGAAAAGAAAATGAAAGTTCCGGGACATGTAAACTAACATTAACGAAACGTATAAATTGCTAATACAAAATTTAAAAGTCATAAAATAAGAAACAAAAACAAATAACTCTCCTCATCAGTGGGCGAGGGGGCATAACGTATTTAAAAGAAACCAAGAAAAAAAAGTCCTACAGGTTTCGGAATGCGTCGCAGAAATGGCATGTAAAAGGAAGTATTGTAAATAAATTAAAGCGACGAAGTTTTAAAATGTGGTGAATAACATAAAAAGGAAACTTTGACGGAAATAACGCAAAAGGCTTTGACACAAAAATTACAAAATTAGACGGACGTGAAACATGCCACCAATACGACGCACCCGCCCATACCTGCAGGACGTTGGCACGTAGCAACGATTATACTCACCTACACCCAGAGATGAGAGGTCCAAAGCTGCGACGACAAAAGCAGAAAACACAAAATATTTTCACTTTTAGTTCCGTATCCGCAAACTCCTGATCAAACGTTCGTGTCGGACATCATCCGCTGCAACACATCCAGGTTGAGGCCTTCCATAGAGTTTTTTTGAGGACTTTAGCCACGACCCTTCATAACATCCACAGCGAACAGCGTCACCAGTACGTCAGCTAGCACGTGCGTCGTACATGCGCACAGCCCTCTTGAATATTTTAACGTAATGTTTAATAAATTCTAGTGGAAAAAGGTTATTATAATAAAGATTTGCTGTATTGCTGAAAATTTGAAAAGATATTGTTACAGATTTTTGAAAATCTGTTTGATTAATTATTACGTTAACAAAAATTCTTTTATTTAAATTACTGTGCCAATGCGGCATATGTATCGTAGAAAAATTAAAAAAAAATTTTACACATCGTATCGATTATTTGCTTTAACGTTGGTAACCTTGTAGGGACCAAAAAATTTTCGGTACAATTTGGAACCTGGAGAGAATTGAGTCTTTTGAATAGCCACAATGTCGCCTTGTGTGTAAGTAGTTGGTCTCTTGCGACGTTTGTTTTGTTTCTTGCGACGTTTGTTGAAAAGGTCTTGCGTTTTAGCGACTGCAAAATGGCCTTTATTATGAATTGAACGTATGATCTGAGTCTGCATTTTCTGAGGTACAACAATTAACTCACAATCTTTGTCGACTTTGTAAACTATGTCATTTTTTATTATATGTTCGGTGTCTTCTCCGTTTTGGATTAAAATTTTGAGTGTTTTGATGTAGTCGTCTTCGCTTTGCGCTTTAGAAAGTTGGAATGTTAGATCCGAGTCAAGACATGTCGTCAAATAAACGGGATTTCGACTCAAAGCATCAACATGTTGCAAACATTTACCGGGACGGTGGATGATTTCATAATCAAATTCGTCTAGGTACATTGCCCATCTAGCTATTTTCGGAGTAAGGTCTCGCTTTTGCAAAGTTTGTTGGAAAGCAGCGAGTCAGTCACGATTCTAAACTTTGTTCCTAGAAGATAATTTCGAAATTTCTTTACTGCTTCAATAACAGCAAGTGCTTCAAGCTTGTAGCTGGAATATTTAGATTGTTGAGGTGAAGTCTTTCTACTCATATACTGTATAGGATGCCATTGGACGTCATCATCGGATATTTGTAATAGAACTGCACCAAATAAAAAAAAACTTGCATCCGTGTGTAATTCAAGAGGGGAATTTTGATTAAAAATATGTAAAACTGGTTGATTCGAAAAAGAATCTTTGAGAGCAAGAAAAGCTTGATGTTGTTCAGGGCCAAATTGGCAAGATGAGTCTTTTCTGAGCATGTCGCTTAAAGGTCGTGCAATCAGTGAATAATTCTTTATGAATTTTCGAAAATATCCTGTTAAGCCCAAAAAACTTTGAACTTGTTTTAGCGTCTTCGGTAAAGAAAAATTTTGAACTGCAAGGGTTTTTGACGGCGAAGGTTTAATAGTACTGTTTTCAATAACATATCCGAGAAATTCAATACGACGCTGTAAGAATTGGCATTTTTTGAGATTAAGAATTAAACCAAAGTCTGATGCATCTTGTAGTATGCGTTTCAATTTCTGAAGACCTTCTACTTCATCGTGGGACGGTATTATTAGATCGTTCATGTAAATAATAATGACATTTTCACGAATAAGATCGCGAAACACTGTGGAAACAAATCTTTGGAAAACACTAGGGCTGTTGGAAAGACCAAAGGGGACTTTCAAAAACTCATACTGGCCTTCTGGTGTGACAAATGAAGTGTATTTCGTACTGTTGGGATTCATAGAAACATGAAAAAAAAACATTCTTCAAATCAAGGGAGCTGAACACTTTGGCTTGTTGCAATCGATCTAAAGCATCATCAATGAGCGGTATGGGAAATTTGTCTCTAATTATTTTTTTGTTAAAGCGTCTATAATCTACGCAAAGTCTGTATGAGCCATTTTTCTTCTTGCATAACACAATAGGGGAAGCATAATCAGAACAACTATTTTTAATTATACTGTCATCTAACCATTCTTATATTTGTTTCTGCACTATTTTTTGTTCTGCAAGCGGCAATCTTCGAGATCATTGAGCTATTGGGATCTCATCCGTCAGAATTAGAGTCATTTCTAATTCAGTTTGCTTAGTACCGTGAGGCTTGTATTTATTTATCAGAGTTGACAACTGTGTTTTGAGGGATGGGACTAAAATGTGACTTAAGTCGTAGGGTGTCGTCTCTATGGAATTGGCCAAATGTGAGAAAAGAATTTCGGAATTTACAACATTTGCATTTGTACTGATCGTTGAATGTTTGTTGTCATCTGTGCGAGGTGTACTGCACTCTTGGTCAGCGGTGAGGGTTGATGAACTTGTCACGATTAAAGTATTACTCTTCGTCAACGATACTACACCATGGGAAATTTGCAAAACACCTTGTGAAAGTACATCAGCACCAACCAACATTGGAAATTGTAAAGTGTTATTCGAAACACAAATATCAGTATTAAATTCAAAACCATCGCTAAAAATAGACGCTGAAAATGAACCCAACGGTGTTACCGTATTATTTCCTAAACCATGTAACTGAATATTTAACTCATCTCAGTTAGGAGCAATTTTACGAAAAACTCTTCTTTTAAAAGTGTTTTGTTCGACGCAGTGTCGACAACAGCAGAAATTGGAGTATTGTTGACAGTTACAGTCTTGGTAAACAAACTAGAAGAATTTTGCGGATTTCCAATTGCAACATGAGATTGTACCCTTTTTGATGGACAATTAGCTGCTTTATGAGAACCAAATTGTTTACATGCAAAACATTTCATTCCTTTATCTTTATGAGGACAAAAATGAGATTCCTGATTATTTCGTTCACCACAGTTGAAACATAATTTTTCCGTAACTTTGGGGGAACGAAAAGCATTAGTACTACTGGAAGTGTGAAATCTTGGTTCAGTAAATTTATTCCCAATAGTTTTCTCCTCAGTAAAATTTTTGCGATGATCTCTAGAAAAATTGCTATTTGGATGGCTATTAGGTTTGAAGGCACGATGAAAATTATATTCTGGTTTAACATCCTTAGAATAAAGCTTCTCGAAAGAACGTAACTTCTGTTTGAATTCGAAAAGATCGGTACATCCATACAAAACGAGTTTAGCTTGAGACTCGGGCAAACCTTCAATACAATATTCGATTAACAATTCATCATCAATATGACTTTGACTAGCTAACGCACGCATAGCGATCAAGTATTCTGTCAAAGTTTCATGTTGCCTAAGGCTCCGGGAATTAAGAAGCTTATGAACATCAATGGATGAAATTTTTGTGCCAAATTCAGTAATAAGGTGTTCTTTAAGATTTTCAAAACATGTAACATTTTTCAAAGATAATACAAAAATACGCGCTGGATCAGCTAATAATTTTTTTGTAATCAAAATTTTATGCACGTCTGTAGTAAAACCATAAGTTGAAAATAATGCTTTTAAGTCGGAGATGAAATTGGGGGTATCGAATCTGAGTCCTTTCCTGAAAAGGTACAAGCTAAATCGCATATTTCTCTCAAAATGAACCAAATTGAATTATTGTTTCCTGGTGAAACGTTGTGAACGCTGGATAATTCACAATTTGATTTTTGTTTTCTCTCGAAGTTCGACAGGGGAATAAGAATTCTGAGTCACTAGATTTTTTTTTTTTCTGGCACTATGCTCACAAAGAGGTGGGGAGGAAACGAAATGTTGGCGCGGGGGAGACAGATGTTGTGGTTTCGTGGCGTTGTTCAAGGTCACGTGTTCAGACAGAACGAAAGGATTGCTGTACGAAATGGTTTTGGTTTTATTCGTATCGTCATCAGAAGAAAAAATTTCAATAGTATTTCGAAATGAATTTAAATCAGAAAGAGATTCAAAAATTCTGTCACTTAAAACTTCTTGCGAACCGGAGCAGTCGATATACAATAAATTGCACACAGAGATAAAGTCAGCTAAGGGAAATGATTCTAACAGTTTTTGTTTACGCTTGTCAACATCGAAATCATCGGGGAAGGAAGTAAATTGTCTTAGTCTTCTATGTGTTGATCGGTCAAATGGATGATCAGATACAATTTCACTTAACAATTTAACACTTTTGGCACTTCCACATTTGAGAGATTTTGCAATGGAAGGTATGTCATTTAGCGATATTTTCGCCATACTTAAAATATATAAAGGAACGGACTCACCCGAGTTGAAGAGTCGTGGGGAGTACTAATTATTCCTGGGTAGACTCACTTCTGCCACCATGTTAGGTGTAGTCCCTTCTGTTATCCAAGAATCAATGCGTGTTTTAAGACGAACACAGGTTTATTGACGAAGACAGGACAACATTGACAGGAACACATAGACACAAATAAACATTTTGGTTGCGTCAAGGTGGTTGAAAATACTTCTAAAGTTAAGGGTTACTTCTAAGTGGAAAGCTACACGTCTATCTCGCTTTCTCGTCTCTAACCACTCTCCAGCGTTCTCTCTGTGAGGGCGCTCGTGGTCAGATTGTAGAGAAGGGTTGAGGTGTTTCCCTCCTCCATATATATATATATATATATATTTTATATTTTGCAGAGCTCAGAGGAAAAAAACCCATACAGTCCCTGACCGATCCGGTTGATTGGACATCCGGTTAAGCGGCGCTCTACTATATTACACTTAAAAGTTAAATTCTAGTACTTTATTTTGTGGTGAAATGCTCTCCACTGCTCTTCTAGAACTGATTTTGTAATGTGGGAAATTATTCACTTTCAACTTATAAAAGGTTAGATGGATCTTATTTGGTACATGTACTTGATGAAAAATATTTAAAATCATATTAATTCACCGTTTATCTACATGATTTTATTTCCATCAAACTTTTTTTTTTTTGCAGATTTTATACCAGTGACTTTTATTTTGCCTGCTGACTACAACATGTTTGTGGAAGAATTTCGCAAAAATCCATCCAGTACTTGGATAATGAAGCCTTGTGGAAAATGTAATTTTGTTTAATAAGACATTTATGTTGTTTGTAGTTGTGATCTTTCGTTTTTGATGTTGTTTTATCTCTTATATTATTGAAATACTATTTCTAATCACTAAGCAAACTTTCTATTTTCAGCAAAATCTCAAAAATTTTGAATTTTATTTGCTTTCTAATTGGCAGACAGGCACTTAATCCATTACCATAGTTCTAAGTATTTTTTAAAAAATATTATCTTGTATTAAGCTCTGATGTTGCATGTGATAGAAAAATGGCATTTATTAACACCAATTTGTGGAAGTGGGGAAGATTTTGATAACTGAGAATTTTTTTTTTTTTTACTGTTGCAAAGTCTTCTGTAGATTAGACAATTTTTCCGCCTTCCCATGTTGCCATGTTTTTTGTTGAAAAAATTGATGTAAAAAAGCAGTCTTAAATTTTTTTTTTTTAGCTTCATTCAAAGGAGTAAAATATGCAAAGTTAATTCCCAAAATTGTTTTAAAATTCATGAATGAATCCTCAGTAAAATAATAGAACATTGTGCTTTTTTATAGAAAGAGCAAGACAAATTAAGTGATTTTATGTTTGATAAAACCTGTGTTCAGAAATACTGTGCTGTAAGATATGAACTTTCCCAGATTTTTGGTATTGATTGACCAGTCATAGCCTTTATTATGTTTTGAATATTTATTGGATTTTTTATAAGCAATTCGTAAAATAGTGTTTTTGTTCTGAAGTCTTTATTTTGTTACCTTGTAGCACAAGGAGTGGGTATCTTTCTTATAAACAAACTATCGCAACTTAAAAGGTGGTCAAGAGACAGTACTAGGTGAGCTCTAAAATTTAAGCTATCTCTATTTTGTATTAACACATTAAAGGCGGGAGTCGTAGTACTAAGATTTATCTCAACTGCGGCGTAAAGGCGGGAGTCGTAGTAATACGATTTAACTCGACTGTCTGTACCTTAAAGGCGGGAGTTGCAATAGTACAGTTTGCAACCACATTGCACAATCCATGCGCCACTTTGTATTTAGTATGTTTTGTAGTTTGAAGCTGTTCGGTTGTTCAAGTTCTACTTAAATAAACTTTTTTAAGTCTAAATTTTTTTATGATCACACAAAATATCGCCCGCCGCGCTACCTAGCATACTTTCGTTGAGATCGCCCGCCGTTAATGTGTTAATAAGGGTTTTAGTTAGAAATTTTGTGCATATTTACAGTAGATGCTCATAAATCTTTATTATTTTTGCATTTATAAATGTATTGCTTAAAAATTTACTATTTAATGGACTTTTACTTTTAAGGAATTAGTTAACTTGGTGCTTGATATATATGTATATATCTATCAGAAAATATATAACAAAACTATCACTATATTTCCCTCTTTACACATAATTTTTCTGCTCTTTGTCTTCATGGATCTGATTTTATGTATCAAGTAGTGCCTGATGATGCAACATGTGTGCGTTAGTGCAAGCAAAACCCCTTATTACTCACAATGCTGTATTGTCCCGAAGCCATGACATGAACCTCGGCTGTCACGCCACCATAGTTGTACAGTTTCATTTGGATTAAATTCTTCCAGTGTACATTTAGATATTTAAATTTTTAATCTATATTCTAATGTCTCTTTAGTCATCGAGAGGGGTCTATTATCCAAAATAAAACTTAAAGTTGCTCCATATTCTTTCTACGTCAGCATTGCTCGGTGGAATCACTACTATGATTTCAATAATTTGTCCAATTGTTTTCATATGCTGAAAATGTTCAGTTCGAAGTTTCAAATACAGGACTTTTAGACTTATCTCAGGCCTAAAGTTTGCTGACAAGACTTCTCTGAATTCTTTCCATTCAGAAATTCCATGCTGAGCTGAAAGGTTGAAAAGCAAACAGAAATCATTTATTTGGAGTTCACCAAAATCCTCTGGCAAAGCTGCATCATTAAATTTAACATTAGAAGTCTCTGAAGTTTCAATTCACTAATTTTATGAATATTGGAAGAACTAAGTAGCTGAGGATAACGAGGTTAATTCTTTCTCTTTTTTGTCTCGAAACAGTCATGTCTTCTTCTCTGTGGTTCTTTATCTACTAAATCCATATATACATCTTAAAATGGGTTTTTTGATTTTGAAGAAATTTAGAATCTTCTTTATTTTTCATCATTTTCTTAACACCTTCATAAACAATTTCACAAATCAAGTTCAAATTTTCAAGAAATCTGGCGACTCTAACTTGTAACTCCGCAGAAAAATGTCCTTAGTTTTTCTTTTAAAAGCACTAATGAGAATGAATGTTTTAAAGTTTTTCCATTATGTATTCAGTTTATCTTGTTGCAGATGCTTACCATAATGGCATTAGTTCTTCAATTATAAAAGTAGCTAGTAGATTGTACCAATTTTGATACTTTCAAAATATAATGAAAGCACCGAAGGACTTGTGTTGTCATAGCTAGTTGTTTCAATGTGAATGATGTATTTACTCCTCATAGATAAATCTGAATCAAAGACGATTCTAAAGTCTTAGCCATTCCTTTCTATTTGAAGAAATTTCATAGCTATTTTTATTAAAATTAAAGTTATGATCAATGCCAAAATTTTGTGATTGCTGTATATACTGCGTACAAGTTGAGCAATTTTGTCCAAAAATAGAGCTGGAAGTCAACTATGCATGGGTCACAAATTCTGAAATTATTTTTGAACAACATAATGATGAAAAATAAAAAATAATTTAACTTTGTGCAAGTAAACAATAATAATAAAATTACACGTTAATTTAAAGCACAAATGAGCAAAAAAATGCAGACATATGTTTCGGGATTGCTTGGAATCCCTTTTTCAATGCAACAGGGAGCTTCTAGATGCAAAACATCCAAATGAAGCAGACAGAACAAGAAAAACAAAGCTTATATAGCCTAAGAATTATCTGTAAACCAATGAGAATAAAGGCAGCGTGAAGTGGAAGTAGAAGTAGCAGGAAGACACCAATAAGAGAGCAACAAACGAATCCAGTTGAAAGTACAGGAAGTAAAAAAGGAATAACAATAAAAATAAAGCAAAAAAGACGACAGCATGCATAAAAATTGCAAAAATAATAAAATAAAATACAAAGAATAAAATTGAAATAAAAATAAGTACAGAAACTACCAAAACAAAATGCAAAACAAAGTACACATGTAAAGGAGGGGGAGGGGAGGGAGGGGGGAAGGAGAAAAATAGACACAAAAAAGGGAAACAACCAGAAAACCTAGAAAGATCAACAAATTAAAGAAATTTATGCCAGACCTGTGAAAAATAAGGAGTTGAGGAAGAATCATTAACCAAATTAGAACTATTCCTGTTAATATGATAAGCTTCCCAAAAGTCAAGCTCTAAAGGGGAAGAACATTTTTGAATAATTTTACCAGAATTGAAATCAAAAGAGTGGTTGGAATTCCAACAATGTTGAGCAATGCTAGACTTATTTAGCTCTTGCTTTCGTACATAACCTTTATGCTCATTTAAGCGAATTTTCAGAGCACGTTTTGTCTGCCCAATGTAAGAAAGGCCGCAACGGCAACTAATTTGGTAAATACCCCAAGTGTTAAGTTGATCAACAGGATCCTTAAGAGAAGAGAAGGAAAGTTTGTTACTAAGAGCAAAAACGACTTGAAATTGAAACCTTTTTAGGATTTTAGCAATACGGAAACTGACAGAATGAAAGAATGGTAACACAACCAAATTCTTTCTAGAAACCACATTATTGGGACCAGAAGTTTTATTAGAAAGTTTGTTATGAATAGAATCAATTAAAGAGTGAGAAAATCCTCTATAAACAGCTACAGCTTTCAGATAGTTGAGTTCAATCTTGAGAAGCTCAGGAGAAGAGCAAATATTAATAGCACGATGGACAAGAGCATTAAAAGCCGAATATTTTTGGTTGGGAGGATGAGACGATAGTCTGTGAGGAGGTAAAGAAACAGCGAAAGGTTTACGATAGACAGAAGTTGTGAAACCAGACTCACTCCTAGAAATCAAAACATCAAGAAACGCGAGGCTACTATTAAGTTCTTTCTCACAAGAAAACTGGATATTAGAATCAATGGAGTTCATAATCGAAAGAGCATCATCAATACCTAACAAGTTACTGTCCGTTAGGACAAAACAATCATCCACATAACGAACATAAAATTGAAATTGCAATTTTTGGAATAGTTTTTCCTCAAAATAATGCATATAGAAATCACTTAAAATAGGACTAAGAGGACTTCTCATGGCTAGGCCATCTACCATAGCATAGAATTTACCATTAAATACAAAAGTGCTCTGTTGCAAGCACACACGAGTAAGAAAAACTAATTCCTCGATTTCCACAGAAGTAAAATGGAATTCAGAAAGCCTTTTCCTGAGGCAAGTCAAAGCGCCATCAACAGGAACATTAGTAAACAAAGAATTAACATCAAAAGAGGCCATAACCGAATTATTCGGAACGAAGTTATGAAGTTTCTTAACAAAATCGGTGGAATTTTTAACAGTGAAAACATTCCGACTCCTAAGTGGAGAAAACACAGAAACTAAATACTTGGAAAGTTTATATGAAGCAGTGCCAATATTGGAAACAATTGGTCTGAAAGGAATACCTGCCTTGTGTACCTTTGGTAAAGCATAAAAACGTGCACAATTAGCAACAGAAGGAATCACAGACCGTTTAGCAATCAAAGGAATAGAATGAACAGACTTAACAGCAGAAGAAATAGCTTTTAACTCTTTGTCACTAGGATCTTTATAAATTTCAGAATAAGGACCAGAAGCAATTAAGTCATCAGTTTTTTCAACATAAGATGATTTATTAAGAACAACAATCTGACCACCCTTGTCTGCTTTGGTAATGACCAAATCAGAATTGGAAACTAAATTATTGACACATCGTTTCACAGAATGGGTAAAACCAGTATTAGGAACTTTTGAATTGAAATCAACATTGGAAGCAATAAGATGCCGAACCTACTCTTTTTGAGTGGAAGTTAAGGCACTAAATTTGAAAGCTTTTTCAACCGGAGCAATAAGTTCAGAAAAAGAAGGCTTTTTAGCCAAAGCAAAATTGTTATTACATTTCAGAGCATTGATTTCATTACTATTCAAAGGAAATTTCGAAAGAGTTACAACCGTGTTCCTATTAACAAGAGGCAAATCAGCCGGAACAGGAACATTTGAATCGTTACACAACTTAGTAAATTTCTTATTTAAAGTAATTTTGTGACTGTCGGATGAACGATGCCGGATGTCTGTATTTTTTTGCTCATTTGTGCTTTAAATTAACGGGTAACATAATGATGGTTAGGTTTTTTCCGTAAACACTTCACTTGTAAATCAAAGTGTAGCATATGAAGAAAGCAAATTATTTCATCTTTTTAATTTACAATGGAAATCTTTGAAGCATGATTTATTCCTTGAAAGGCATAAGTGCACTTAACATTTTTCACAGCGTGGTTTTGAGCTGCTTGTGCAGTTATTTGATAGGCCCTTGTAATATCATCACAAATTGGAAAGGAATTAAAAAGATATCCATCCAAAGGTACGGATATTCCGTAGCCCTAGAATGATTTCTTTATGATATCCTCAGAAACTGTGCCCATGCAATGGAAACCCATAATATTACATCCAGACGGGATGGTTCTTTCAAATTTCCTTTTTTTGTTTTCTCTTCTTTTCGAATATGATCTCCCCACAGCTCTTGTAGTGTTTTAAATGGTTTGTTCCAGCTTACATCCGCTGGCTGCAATAGGCGAATACAGCCTGGAGGAAGCAAAAGTGTTGGCCTTAGAGATTAAAGTTACATTTAAATTTAAAAATGAACTAAAATATTTCATGTGAGGACTTTTCTGAGAGAGACATAACAAGTATTTGTAAATAAATGAACATTTATTAAACAAGTTAAAAAGTGAACATTGAAAATGACTAAATATTTTAAAACTAATTCAACATAATCCCGAGGTGAAATATGCACGATAACAAGAATTATATAGTCACCAAAGACTTCGAACTTATTAGCATAACACTTAAGATGTTTCACTGGAGTCGGAGTTAATCACCCAACAGAAACACATCAGTTGGTTTCAGATGTTGTTCTAGATAGCTACGTACCGTCACACACTAATATAAGGCAGAGAGGCACCTCGCATCATTTGGTAGATCAGGCAGTAATCTTCAAAAAAATAAAAAAATAACTTTAGGATTCTATGTTGGGAGCTCTTAATCTCACTGATGGATTTATGCACAAGGAAATTGGTTTTCATCCATGCTGGACAAAAGTCCGACATGAAACATACTTTAAAAATGAGTTCCAGGAGCCACACGCCCCAGACGAAGGGGAGGAATTAACCTCCAAAACCAGCTTCTGCAGAAGCTAAAGAAACATACACAATGTCTCAACACATCAAAAAAGAAACAAGCACCTGCCAGCGGGTGCTAGGCAAAGTTCAAGCCACGATGGCAATCTTCAAGTCCAGTTAAGCACCGAAGCCTGCCGCCGCCTGCCTTATATGTTGCGCTTTTAAAAAATTAATTTAAATTTAGAATAAAAATTCTGAATTCAAATCCTAACATGAGCTTTCAGAGGTGGTGCCAGTTGGAGGTAAACAAGAAACATTATTAACGAAATTTAGATTTATTTTAAACATTTAAGAATACAATAAACATACGTTACCACAGGAACATCTGATGGGAATAACAATACAATGTCTAGTCAGACCAACCATCTCGGAAAACTTCTCAAATTGTAGTATTTAAATATCACAGTCCTTTTACTTGACCACGAGTATAAGCACATCAAATTCATGACCATTGAAAATCAGTCCACTTTGCTTGCCCTAGAACGATCGCTGTTTCTGTTGATGCCACAAGTTAGCAGGTAGACAGTCAAGGAACTTCAATCATAGTCGTACGAATTTCAGATGATATCACCGGTAACTCCAAGTCGGTAACACGCAATTATGAAGATAAAACACTTTGATGGTCAACATCTTGACTAGAAACCCTTTTAAAAAAACTGATGTATATATAAAAACTCGTCTCTCTTTTAAAAGCAAAACATCTCTATGTATTCGAACATTTTCACAAAAACTGGAATGTGACAAACGAGGAGAGAAGACACTTCCAAAAATTTAAAATTTAACCAAGGTCAAACATTACGACCATGTTCGAAAATTTATTGCCAAGCCATCAGCCTCATGGCAGGGAGACTAACTCCAAGAGAGGGAGTGACGACCAAGAGGTCGAACGAAATGAAACCAGTAAAGTCCGTGTACTCACATCCTCCCTTTATACTTGCCAAATCGTATGACGCGATGGTGACGTCATTTTTAATAACTTTCACTTCAACCTCATTTACATACACATTGAGGTTGACCTTCTCTTCACGCAAGTCACGTATTCCAACCAAGTTGCCTTGGTTTGGCAACACCGGGCTAGCATCGTGGCGATGTTTACATTAAACATTTCCGCCATTGGCTTGGCGCGTGTAGTTTGAATGCCTGAAGAGTATCCTAAGACTTGGAATCTTACAAGCCGTCCACAGAAAAGAAAGTAGGTACTTAAAATACATTCAAACCATACTAGTGTGCTAGAGAGTTAATAAAATTATGGGTTTCTACCCAACATTATATACAAGTTGCGATCCCCCCCCCACGCAAGCACCTACGTCATCCGTAATTTGCATGGGAAGTACGCAACTTAACATCAGCTGCAAAAGATAATTGTCTCTTCACCAACTTTGGCTTCAGCAGCAAACAGGCAAAAGTAAGACATCTTGACTATTTTGATCATGTAGCATCGGACACCGCAGAGATGTCCTATGGGGGAAAGGAGAAACCAGCAGGCAGTGAACAAATGGGGTAGAATCGATCATCCCATTTGATTTCTCCAAGAAAAATAGGCTTATAGCTCAACAAATTCCCCCCTCTTGGAGATAATCAAATGCAAGTACACAATGGAAATACAATATAATATACACACTTAATAAAAATGTGAGGAGTCACGACACAGTGGAATTAAGAAGATCAAGATTCACAAAGACAACAGCTTTATTACAGGACGGCACATGACAGAAAAAGAACAGAGAGCAAAACGAAACAGTTATAAAAAGAGGGCTTGCCAGACTTGCCGAGCGATCGCTGATTTGGGGAATTTTTGCGAATATACTTAACACAAAATGTAAAAATTTAAATAGCATATACAAATTATCTTTAAAAAATTAACCTGCACCAACTTTCCAACCTATTTCGCGATAGTGGTTTTGTAAAAATATTCGCGGGGTTTAAATCGGTTCTAACAAATTCAAGTGAAAAAACGTTTTGCTCAATAAGATTTCTGATAAAATGATAACGAATATATGTGTCTAGTCCTACAGTTTTTAATAGGAGAGTTTGAAAAATCTATTGCTGCGGTATTATCACAATGGGCGATTGAACTGTCAAAATTAAGACCTTCAATTCCTCCCGTTATTTCATCAAGAATTTTTCAACCAGACAATTGTTGAATTATGACACTTGAATATACATCTTCATCATTTTTGAAATTTTCATACCTTTCACATGCATCTACACTGAATCTGACATCTCGACTGATAACCACTTTCTTTGAAAATGAATTGTAGCAACCATAAGCTTTTGATTCTTCATCATACCCAAGAAATATCATTTCTATTCCTGTATTATCTAGCTTTAGATGATTTTGGGCTGGTACATGAACAAAACATTTGGAGCCAAAAATTTGAAAGTTCTTCACTTTAGGTTTTTTCTTATTCCACAATTCATATGGAGTTAACTTCTTTGCTCGAGTAAGAACTCTATTTTGAATGAAATTAGCAGTCACCACAGCTTCACCCCAAAATTGATTTGGTAAGCCTGCATCAATAAGCATGCAACGTGCCATTTCCACCAATGTTCTGTTCTTCCTTTCTGCTACACCATTTTGTTGAGGAGAAAAAGCAGCGGTTAACTGAGTTTGAATTCCTTTATCAGCTAAATACTTTCTTAAGTGTGTACTTAG
Organism: Octonoba sinensis; assembly: GCA_038502835.1. Taxonomy (NCBI): domain Eukaryota; kingdom Metazoa; phylum Arthropoda; class Arachnida; order Araneae; family Uloboridae; genus Octonoba; species Octonoba sinensis. The sequence goes on along the minus strand of CM076605.1, from coordinate 79,598,615 downwards.
ATACTCACCTCCACGATCAGATCGAATAATTTTGATCTTTCTTCCAAATTTGTTTCTCACAAGTGCTATATAACGTTTTAAAGTATCAGGAACTTCAGATTTATTTGCCAATAAATATACGTGAGTATACCTAGAGAAATCGGCAATAAAAGTCACTACATACCGTTTACCACTTGGTGTCATTGTCACTGGATCGCGATGTCCCATTTTTCGGTGCCACGCATGTATGCAATCCGCCTTATATTCAATCACTGTGTTAACTTTATGTGGTTGACATAATTTGAATAAGTTCCCAACAGTGCTAATAAATCCTATTTGTTTTCCGTTCTTGAGAATTTCACAACAATCTTTATTAAAAGTCACTGAAATATTGCTCAAAGTTAGCTGTCGAACAGAAACTAAATTTCCAATAACCTTTGGAGCATAAAGCACATCAGAAACAACAACTTCTGTAATTGAACCTTCTCGATCTTTAAATAGCAATTTTCCACTATCAAGTGTCATAATTTCAACTCCGGGAATCGAGGTTCAAGAGGAGATAAGTGAATCAGTTGATGAACCTCAGATTCGTGTTTCTCATAGATCAACTAAAGGCATTGCTCCGAAAAGATTAATAGAGGAAATGCATACTGCAAAAAACGTCAATGAACCCAAAACCTATAATGAAGCAATTTCTAGTGAATTCAAAGAAAACTGGCTTCAGGCAATGAAGGAGGAGCTAACATTAGAGAAAAACGAAACCTGGGAACTGTGTAAACTTCCGGAAGATCGAAAGGCAGTTGGGAGTAAGTGGGTGCTTAAAGTTAAATGGAACACAAGCAGAGACGTCCAGCAGTTCAAATCACGGCTTGTAGCCCAGGGATTTTCCCAGCGGTATGGGGAAGACTATGATGAGATCTTTGCTCCAGTTGTGCGTCAAGCAACACTGCGCAGCTTATTATCCGTTGCAGCCAAAGAAAAACTAATAGTTCATCACCTAGATGTAAAAACAGCATTTTTGAATGGTAAACTAACTGAAACAATTTACATGAAACAACCTCCGGGTTTTTTTAAAGGTGATAGATCACAGGTGTGCTTATTAACCCCTTCATGCCCATCGCGCCCGATACGGCACGGGAGAATTATGCTCTCACCGGCCCATCGTTCCGTGTTGGGAACTCGTTGCGAGCGCTTGTTTCTGCCCATCGTTCCCTATACGGAACCAAACTTTGGAACGTTTTTTTAGAATTTTTTAATGACACTAGATGGCAATACTATACCGTAATTTTCAATTGTGGAGGTCATATGAGGTCTGAACTTTCAGCCGGTGTTTCTGTTATCGGAATTCCTACAGCTGGGAATGACTCAGGAGGTAAAATAGACAAAGACACGTGTTCACTTTGTGGATTAGCAGCAAAGTTAAAGAGCTGATCTCAAAGGCGTGTTTTGCGGGGAGTTTAATGTTTTTGTTTTTTATTGTGACACTGGAGTTTAGGACGAATAGGGGGATAGAGAATGGGTTGGTTTTTATGTTTATCGGTACAGAGGGTGCATGAGGGTTTATTTTATATCAGTTTCGTTTATGCAGCCATGGCGAAAAGAGTGAAATATCTTACGGAAAGTGAAATTGCGCGTATGATGAATGAAGAGAGTGATTCGAGTGATAGTGAAACAGATATTTATGTGAGTGAAGAATCAGATGTGTGTGATGATGATGTTAGTATTGTTAGTGATGCAAATAGAGCATCTAATGACGGATGGAGTCAAGATAACTTTTAAAATAACCTGGTTTTTAAGTTTTAAATTTCCTGTTTTACTATAGAATAGTGTTGAAAGCATTGCATTTAGTATATATTTTTATATTTGTGTACAGTTCTATATTCGTATTTCTATTCTTATGTAGTTAGAGTACTTGTGTTATTATTTTTACTTAAAAGTATTTTATTCATATTTTTTATATTTTTTAAATATTTTATAAATGTTATTGATATGTAATTAAGCTACTATCATAATCTTCTTATTTTCCACGTTTTGAATTAAAATTTTCAATTTGATTGAATTTTTACGATTTATTTGCTGAATTAGGCTTAACATCAAAAACTCTTCGGGCCGAGGGAAACATTCCGTCTGCGCGAGCGCGGGCCGGTGAGAGCGGCGGGTTCGGGGGTTTCAGAACTTGCTGGGAATTAAAAAAAAAGCACCTCCAAGGGAATTTGTTAAAGTTTTTAGTGCTCAGAAAAGATTTGAATGAAATGAAATAAAGACAATCTATTTTTTTTATCAACGTTGCATATTTTTCTTCAGTTAATGAGGATGAAATACCATGTTAGTAAATAAATATATAAATATATTTTAAAAACTGATTATATTTACTTTGCTACAGTGCAATTAGAAATTACACAAAAATAAATTACCTTTCAGGATTGGGATGCTTTCTTCCAAGAATAAATTTTGTACAAGTCAGATTTTCAAACTTGTTTATAAATGCAACGTGCGTTGATATTATTCTGTATATTTGCTGAAGGAAGAACGACTTTTTTCATTTGTTTCTTCATCTATTTCAAAACTTTCCAGAATTTCTTGTACAAAATGAGAGGTCATTTTAAAATTTAAAATAAATGCTGCATTTTAGATATTACATTATAAAAAAACTAGGGGGGGGGGGGCTTCAAAAGTGTCGGCTTTCATTTTTATTCTGAGTAAAAAACTTCCCAGCTATACTAGATAAGTGCTCCACTGGAGTATATAAAGCACACACAGACATGTACTTAGGCACAATTGTGCTTAACATTGGGTATATATGGCAGTTGATGTCCCAGAACTTTAAGGGATCCATATCATGATCGTTTGATAAATTTCATTTGTGATTTGATCCCTATATAGAATTTGTACTTGTATTAGTGCTGGAAGGTTTGTCGAAAAAGGCAAACAATTTCATTTTCTTTGGGGGAGGTTTTGGCACTTCTTCTAATTCTGCTTAGTTGCCTTTACCTTCAGCCACTTCTTTATTTAATATGATTTCTTTTATTTTGATTCCTCACGCCAATTGCCTTTGAATCGAGGATCTGAAAATGATGCAACTTGAAAAATTTCCGATGGCTCATCTGCTGGCTTAATGAGGATGACAGCTTTTTTACCTTTTTTTAACAAAGGTTTCTGTTTAGAAGGTCCTGCAGGTGGTGCTTAAGGTAAAGAACAGTTGGAATCAGTCTTGAAGTGGTAACAATGTTTGAACCCTGAAGTTTATCTGTTATATAATCACATTCGTAATAAGCATGTATTCCTCAACATTATAGCAACCAGGTGTTGCCTCTGCCTGTGAATCACACAGCAAATACAAAAAATATGAGCAACAACCTTCTTCATATGTGCAACAAACCTCTTATATCTGTTTACCATGGAAGGAAGGGGCTTCATTGGAAGGGTCATCAAAATACTCTGCTGTTTTTCTGAACGTAGACTCCGCTCTTGGTATCAGTTTTAACTTCTTTTACAAAAAGCATTTCTTCAGCTGATACATCTTCTAGAATATGACATCGACCACTAAAATCATACTGTTGTCGCTCTATGTAGTTTTATCAATTTGCACTGCAAATTTCTAATTAATTGAGTTTCTAAGTCTTCAGCCATTTCATCAATATTTCTTGATAGGCTAGAATTTCTTAACAGAATAGTTTGAATGACATTTTCAGCATTCCGATTCATTACGCTTGAAACAATTATACGTACTGGTGGTAAACTAAGGTTCCAGCTGTACCATAGGGTTTGCAAGTTTTTGCAATTTACTTGGAAATTCTATCTGAGGCATGTATTAATATTCTTATGTTGTTTTTCGTTAAATGGTTTGAGATAGTTTTGCTGAAAAAATATTCAGCTTTTTTTCATAAGCTCTTATACAAAAGAAATTATGCTAACCTGAGGAAACACTACTACAAAAACACTTATCATTCATCAAGCCTGGAAGTCCTTGTTTAACAGGCTATGGAGTTACTCGGTTAATTTATGATTAATTGATCACATAAGTTTAAGCATAACAATTTTAATAAACTTAAAACTTAATTGAAAATATCAGAAGGTATATGAATAAGATACAAGACATATAAGATAAATAATGCATACTGCGTAGCAGCCGTGAAGAAACATTGTACTAGTAAACACACATCTGGACTGCCTGCGTATTGGTAGTTACAGGTTGCAGTTAAAAAGTTATTGAGTGGTTTCACTACAGTTCAACTGTTTCTGCATGCCTAACCACGGGGTTAGTCAAAAGAGTTCAGAAACCATCAAGTTGAACCATGAAGTTAATTAAAGAGTTCAGGATCCATGGAGTTAAAGAGTTCGGGAACCACCACAAGACATTTGACTTATTGTGTTGAGAACAAAACTTTTTCTTCCCTGCACTGAATTAATAGCACAAAATTGCTCATTTATTTCTATTTGTCTCTCCTCTGACATTTTTGATCTACACCTAATTTTGCAAGTTATAGCTCACAAGGCCCTCACAGGGTCCCACCCTGTGAGGTGGGACCGTCAAATAAGTGTCTTATTTGACTATCTTTCTCTTAATTTTGCTTCTTTCTTAAACAGAGAAGTCGACTTTTTTGCTTTAACTTGGATTTCCTTCTTTTACGACATGGCTTGAGGTTTTAAATTCTTCCTGTTCATTGAAGATGTTCCGATTTTTTTAATAGTTTATCATGTGTAGGTACATTATTTCCATCTACATTTGCTCATGATGCAAGTTCTGGAGTTAAGGTGAATAAAATTTTGATGCAAAGTTAAAGTTTAATAAAACACAATTGCAATAAAAACCATATGGGATGTTTACTGTTGGGTTACAACTTTTCAGATATGAACCAGCAGAAGAATAATACATATTGGATCTTTAAATATAAATAACGTATTTTTATTGTATAGGCTAAATAGCTTCCCAATTAATGATGCTATTTTATTTGATATAAAATTTTCAATTACATTGCTTGTTTTGATACATACACTTGCTTTTATACACTCTTGCTTTTTATAATACATATACATATTTTCTCCTATTTAGCTTCAACCCTGCTGTCGTTAAAGAGTCTTATGTTATATCACGCTATATAGATAAACCATTATTAATTGGTGGACGAAAATTTGACCTTCGAATTTATGTTTTAGTAACTTCTTTTCGTCCTTTAAAAGCTTATATGTAAGTATTTATGTGTATTTTTTCCTTTTTTTTTTTGTAAAAATTTCCTTCTTACAAAAAATTTATTCTTTTTTTTTAAAAAAAATTTATTTAGTTTGCATGTTTTGTCAACAAACATTTTTTATGATGTAAAATACTTATATGTGTGCAAACATATGAACCTGATTTATATGTAACCTAAATAAATAAAGGGGCTTTTAATAAGAGCTGGTAGATGCTGAAATAGAATAAGACTAGGTGTGTGAGCGATACAGTGAAACCTCTCTGAACTGCCACCCTGACGTTTCTTTCAAAATAAATAAGATTTTAATTTCATGGAGCAATAATTCTTATCTAGGTAATAATATTCATTTTTGTGCTCTTTTAAGCATCAGTATAATTTCACTTTATGAAAACTAATTTTCCCCATTTAATTTATATTAACAACAAACATTAACAATTTTCTTTTGTTGTAAATTATAGTTTTTAGGTCCTTTTTACAGGGTCCCAGTTACTCGAGATCGTGTGTGTGTGAGTGAGCCCCTTTTGGGGCCACTAATGCTTTCAGAATTTACTAAAATATTGCTATTAAAAAGTTATTAGTGATTGGCTGCTACAGTTCCAGACGCACACACACATGTATGTGTATATATATACAGTATGTCAATGACAAAGACCTGTGGGGTTGCAGTGCTAGTGCTCCTTAGAGCCACCCCAAAAACAATTCATTCATTTATTAATGACAATGTAATTATAAAACTGTTGATAAGTATGTTATTAAACTGTTGATAGCTAACTCCTGGTAGAAATACTAAAAATTTGTAACAAAAACTGAAATAGTATATGGAAAAACCTCATTTGCAAACAACGAAATTTTTTTTATAGAGAATGGTTGAATTCAAACTACTAGATTTCGTTATAGGGGGATTCTACTGTATTTTTGCTAGTGTCTTCAGATATGTGCATAATGCAATGTTAATCGTAAAAAAATAAAAATTTACAACCGAATGTAGATTTAAAAAAAAATTAAGATACACAAACACATTGATGAAAAAGCTCAGAGATCTTTCTCATTACAATTCAATGTGGAACATACAATATACGATATCATTACAATAGTATCGAAAAGCATGTGGTTTATGGAAACAAATACACGTTAAAATGGCAAGACAGCAATTAGAAAAATAAGCAAACTTACTTTTTCCACTGCTCACTGCTCTTCTATGAGCGACATCCACCCACATGCAGTTTGGATGTTAGTATTTCCCAAAGCTCTTTTCTTTTAGTCTTTGTCATCAAATTGTTGAGTTTATCGTGATGAAAATCACGATTTTGCTCCATAAATTGGATCATCATTTCCATTTTGGAAATCGATATGGGTTTTGAGCGTTTTGCATCCATTGCAGATATTGCAGTAAATAAACTAATAATCAACAAGTGTGCAAAGAAGCATGTGAAAAAACGAATCCGATGATGATACAAGCTCTTCATTGGCTGAGAGTCGATCGGTTTACATAATGAGAAGGGGTGGAACGTTGTCTGCAATAAATTGTCATTCCTCCGATCTCTCCAGTCCAAAACAGCCTCGTTTTTTGGGGGGTTCACTGAAGTGGCCTGTCTATACAAATAAGCCACAATCAATTGATGCCCTTAAAGTCAACATAACCTATTCCATTGCCCAATTCAGTCGAACCTATTAGGCAGAGTCATTGAAAATTGGGCTATTCGGGGGGGGGGGGGGGGGGGGCATTTGAACAATGTTACATTTCATACAAAATGGAATATATGGGTCTTTCAACTTGTAAAGAATTTCGGTAATACCTTATACACAGCTAGTTTGATTTCCTTTAAACATCTACCTGCCCTTATTGAAAGACACTTTAGATATTGAATGCTCCCGACTTGAGTTTTGGCACTATTATTATCTTTTGATTTTATAGTATGATATAACTTCATGCAAAACTAAACACTAATGACAAAAACTTATAAAATTTTTAAATAAAAAATTTCTCAGGAGTTAGAGTAGATTGCTAAAAAATGTTAGGAATTACGTTTAATATTCATTTTGTGTTTTTGTTAAATGGTAATTAAGTTTTTAAAATTATTCTTTTTTATGCAAAATTTAATAATTTGTTAGAATTTCAGTTAGATGGGTGGAAGTTCAAATTATAAGTGAAAACTTGTGTTTGGAATGTAAACAAAATTTTAAATTAAGAATGGACACAACATTTTCATACCTAACATTAAAATCATAGTAAATAATAAACTATCTCTCTTTTATACTTGCATAAAATCCATTTTACTTGTCTTTAGATATCGATTAGGGTTTTGTCGCTTCTGTCATGTCAAGTATTCCGGAAACATCAAGGAATTAGATAATATGTTTGTGCATTTGACGAATGTTTCTATTCAAAAACAAGCAGTAAGTTTTAAATGTTACTTTCTATTTCACTGTGGTTATGTTTAGTAAATTTTTCCTAGTGCATTTATAAGATAGTTGTAATAATGTGGTTACATATAGTAGTGCATTTAAGATAGTTGTTGTAATCTAAACTGGCATTTTATGTATACATTTATGTCTCAAGAGATTATTTACTTAGTTGACATGCAGGTCTCTGTGATCATGATGTACAAGTTTTATGTTTTAAAAGTTTTCCAATAGTTCTGTTGTCTTGGGTTGGGACTTCTCACTTGCATAAAATGCAGGATTGAAATTCATAACATAGGAAAGTAAGACAAGGAAAAAGTGCCTAAAACCATAGATATCTCTGCAGCTAGGGTGTACCAGGAAGTAGATGCAGACATTCCATCCCATTTCTTCTTTTTTTTTTACTAGACGACTTCTCTTGTGATCATCTGGAGGGGGACAGCTTTTCTCTGCATTTCTCTCAAAGCATTCTAAATTACTGTTTTAGATATGAAATAAAATAACTAGGCTTCGGATAATAACATAGCAATATTTTTGATTCAGATAATATATCTAATATGTAAAACTAGGCATGCACATTTTATGATTACTGAAATGTTATGTCCTTTTTAAAAAAAGCATCATCAACCATCAAATTTGTAATCATAGATATTGTACGGAACATATCTTATTTTATTAGCATCCACAACTTCTGTAATTTTGGTAATAATCAGTTTTGGTTACAGTCATATTCTGTACCTCTCTCATGGGCACTTTTCTAGCCGTGAAGTGCATGGATGCTGTACCTTGAAGATTGTTTTGAGGGAAGTACAAGAAATGGGTGTGGGAAGATGAGGCTGTCGTGGAATATGAAGATCTATATTCGAGCAAATATCTGTTCACCTTTGGCAATATTGGTCCAACCATCATTAATGTCTAATAGCATCTTACAAAACATGCGTAAAGGTCTGAATAGTGCATTTAGTTTTACTGTTTGACTGAGGATGATTTGTTATGGTATTTGAATGCAAGCATCTGAAAAAGGTTTTATATTCCTTTGAAATGAGCTAAGGTTCATTGTCAGAATCAACCTTTATTTGTGGTAGACCTTACCTAGCAAATAGTTGCCACGTAACTATTGTGCTTGCTGATAATATGGAGGACATCGTCTCTGCCTCCCCAATCCCTCCAAATTTATGACAAGTCAGTTGAATTATTTTCAAATTGCTTAATTTTAAATATAAGAAAAGCCTTTTCAGGAGAGAATAATAAATGGACCGTGATCAAAAACCAAAGAGAAATACTAAAAGTAAAAAAAGTAGAAAAAGGTTAATCCAGGTTGCAAATAACAATATTTCTTGCAATAAAGCAGAAACATGGTGCATGGTGGACATTTTTTAGAAAACAAAAAGAATAAACCGCAAAGGGATCATCTGCATCCATGACAAGCCTAAGATTAGGACTGTTACATGCAGAACAGTAGCAAAAACTTTACTGAAGTCCAATAAAGTTACAATCAAGGGTACAATCTTACAAATTAAACTTTTCCAAAATCCTCATTACATAATTTCTTTAGCACAGAACTGTTTCCTCTTTTGTCTGATCTATCTAAAGTCACCAAAACATACTGTATACACTCTTAAATTAGGCCAAAATCATTCTGAATATGTGCTTTTTTACGTTTTATCTTCGTACTTATAACTCTTCTGAGTTTTATATATAGTCTGTTATCATAAGAGTTTTTAATGTTAACTCATTGAACTTTATTTTAGGATGAATATAATAGTGTTCATGGTGGGAAATGGACTATCCAAAACTTGCAATTATATCTTGAGGGGACTAGAGGTAAAGAGGTAAAGGTTTCTTCTTTTATTTAAAGATGATAGGAATAATCAAACGTGAAAAAGTTTAATTATAAATGAGAAATCATGTATCCATTAATTCATTATTAAGTAGATAACATTCATTGTTTATTGCATCTAGTCCCATTCATTAAGAAATAAAAAATGAAGGAAATACTTTAAATTTCTTGAAAACAGAATCACACTAGTCTAATTTTTTTTCCTTTTCAATTGAACATGTTTCTGCATTCGGGGGGGGGGGGGGGGTATTTTTCAATGAAAACAAACAGGTAAATTTAAATTGATATATGAGGAATGTTTTAAAAATACGTTATATTCAAACACTGTGTGTGTAGGTCTATGACACTTCTTGGAAACAAATAATGTAATGATGCAGCAGACATATACCAAACTATTCTTTACATAAATCACCAAATTGTAAATATTTGTTGGAATGATATAGAAATCATTCCTTGGCAGTGGAGCCAGGAATGGAACACCTGTTTTAACCTGGTTATAATTGATGAAATTGTGTCCTACAAGATGTTCTTTCAGCTTGTCAAATACAAAGAAAACAAGCGATGCCAAATCAGGATTCTATGTAGGATGACATCAAACTTCCCACCTAAAACACCAAAGGAAATTCTAGTGTTTCGTAGAAAAACAGTAATACAGTAGAACAAACCCGGGCGGGTTTTTTCAAAAAAACCCAGTTGAAAAAACCCAAGGGTTTCAAAATTGTTACTTAAAATTATATTTTATCTAAGTAAACTGATAAAAATATTGATTTAGACCAAATATAATACATACTTTCATAATACATACATTATATGTCAGGGGTATAATATTTTGAGGGTTAGATCAAAAACAAAAACCAACTTGAAAAAACCCACAGGTGGGTTTTTTCAAAATTCTTGTTCAAAATTGAACTCCACTTATGTAAACAAATAAAAATACTGATTTTGACCAAACATAACACATACTTTCAGAATACATACATTATATGTAATGTCCAAAAATTTTTGAGAATTGGATAAAAAATAAAAACCCACAGGTGGATTTTTTCAAAATTTCTTGTTTAAAATTGAATTTTACTTATGTAAACCAATAAAAATACCTATTTTGACCAAACATAATAACATACTTTCATATATACCTTATATGTCATGGGTGTAAAATTTTGAGGGTTGACTCAATAATAAGAACCCAGTTAAAAAACCTGACAGGTGGGTTTTTTCAAACTTCATGTTCAAAATTGAACTCCACTTATGTAAACAGAAAAAAAAAAAAAAAGACTTAAACCAAATATATTTTTATCATGGATAAAAACTCAAAAATGCTGGATGGGTTTGAAATTGTTCTACATAATCAAAATAAAATTTCTTTCCCACAAAAAATTCTCTATTTAAAAAAGTATAGAAACAAATGCCCTAAAGAAAGAAAATATCAGAATTTCACTCAAAATGATAGATATGTTTTAAGAGAAACTTTTTATAAGAAAACAATCTATGGCATCTAACAAAATGCTGGTCAAGGATGCACAAAAATATTTTTGCCTATCGATTTTTTATATATTTGACTTTAGCAATTTTCATTGCGTAAAAAAATTAAAATGATGCATCCCGGGGGACATGTGATAATTTTTTTTTTTGCGTTTCCACCTCCAATGTTTAAGTGTTTGACGCGCTATAGCACGCCCGCGGCATCGATGCATGTAAGAGATTGCAGTAATTTTGAAAGTAATTAGCTTAAACTCCTTTAAACATAGAATAATTGCAATTAACTAGACTTAAAAATAACTTGTTTCTTAAACCCTTTGATGGGATTTTATTGAACACTAAAATACAATAAACAAGAGGCAAAGTAATTGACTTTTAAAAAGTTAATTTATAGTTGTAAAGAACAGAATGGAATAATTAATATTTAAAAGGCAATTATTTTATTTTTCAATTTTTTCTTTTATTAAAACATAAAATGTTCTTAAAAGAAATACAAAATACATAATATTTGTTCTTTCTCACTTTAATTAATACCATCATGTGTAGGCAACCTCACACAAATAAAAATAAAGAAAACCTCAAATTTTTGAAAAAACCCAATAAAGCCCGAAAAACCCCGAAAAAGCCCAATAAAACCCGAAAAAACCCGGGTTTTTTCCAACCCTGTCCACCTCTCTAGAGAACCACATGGGCCAAATTTTCGTGAAATCCCCTTTCTTTCTAAAAAGAACATAATCCATCACTGTTTTCTCCAATTTCCCCTTAAACTCTTCCCACTGAAGATCAGCTTCACTATTCTCCAACCCAGAAGAAAAAACCTCTTTCAAACCCTGCCTAAGTGCAACATAATCAACATTCCTGAAGTTAGGTACAAATCTGAAATGCTCACCTTTGTGAGCATCGAAGCTGGTCCAAAACCTAATAGTATTGTGATCACTATCTCCAATATGTTCCCCTATACTCAACCCCTGAACAGAGCTTCCGACATCACAAAAAACTAGATCCAAGACAGCACCATGCCTAGTCCCCTGGGTAACAACTTGATCCAAAAAACAGTCCCCAATCACTTTCAGAAAATCTTCCCTACCATTGCTAGTGTAAAAACTATTCCAGTCTATGTCCGGGAAATTGAAATCCCCCATCATGATGACCGAGCCCTTACCAGACATGTCCCTAATAACACTATACATCTCCTCGTCTTGATCCTGATTAACATTAGGCGGCCTGTAAACATTTTCCAAATGTAACTTCTTCCCCTTATTGCTCACCAACTCCACCCAGACCATTTCAATATCATTAGGCTTATTATTAATGACCAATTCATTGCAAATAAAAGTGTCCTTAATATAGAATAAAACCCCTCCACCTTTCTTACCCAGCCTGTCTTGCCTAAACAAATTGTATCCAGCAATGCTCACTAAATCCTTATCATCATCAGTAACCCATGTTTCCGTAATTCCAATAATATCCAACTCCTCACCTGCGATAACACTATTTAACTCGTCCATCTTATTCCTGATACTGCGAGCATTAGTTATATAGAAACCTGAGCATGCCCATTTTGCTTGTCTTAAACATTTTATGATGCCTCAAATCACTACTATTAATGTTACTATTGCTTAATATTTTACCCTCATTTTTAAAACCTCCAGAACAGAAGTCAACACCATGACATTCTCCAATCCCCCCATCCAAAATTAGTTTTTTGATTCTGAAGCTTCTAAAATCATATCGCTAACCTTAACTACACCCCTAGAACTAAGATACAGACCATCCCTCGCAACCCAATCACGCTGACAAGAACTCCAAACATCAATGAACCTGATTGAATGCTTTATGCAAAGTTTCTTAAGACTCAGGTTCATGCTCCTAGCCCGCTGATTTAACCAGCCCCTATGCACCCCATACCTGGGAAGCAAACCAACTACCTGGACATCTGTCGAAAAGTTAGTTGCTTTATCCAACAGGTTCTCCCAATCCTTAACAAACTCCTCGTTTGTGCTGTTACCGACGCCGTTAGTCCCCACCCACAGAGTAACTGAATCTCCCTTCTTAAACATTCCCTTTTTTTCCACAACCTTATTAACATCCTTCACCCGAGCCCCTGGTAAACAGCACCTAGCCACCTTGCGCCTAGTTCTCCCGACCACATTACCTATCCCGCGTACCATAGAATCCCCTATAATGACACCCTCTGTTTTTAGGTGTACAGTTATACCTTTCCCCATACTAGATCCTTCCTCCTGCAATCTCACTCTCCCCAACAAGCCCATCACAAGAAGTTCCCACCTCTTTTATAGAATTTTCACCCAAGTTATTTCTAACTAATTGGGCTTCCAATGCTACCACCTTGATACGTAACTCTAATAATTCAGCACATTTTGTGCAAATATATTCCTGCTCTGTAACTGTATTAGTGTTTCCCCCCAACTTACTAAACATCTCACACCTATCACAGCAAATCCACCAACTCCCATTACCATTTTTAATTTCCTTCATTAAACATATAACTCCTATAGCTGAGTAAATCTAATGCAAACAATCAAAAAAGCAAAATAATACACAAATCAGCAAATTTAAGCTATTACTCTGATTAAAAACAGAAATTACATAGAAAAATGCAAATAACTTGAATTTAAACACAAATAACTACAGTAAACAACAAAACCAGGCTATTCCCCAAGACTTACAAAATGTACACAATCAACACATGGTTAGGCTTAACTGATAAAATTGAATTATACCCCAAAAAAGCAAATAGAATGAGTTTCAGTCTCACAAAATTAAAACATACTAATTACATAATAAAGTGCAACAAATATACACGTAATTAAACAGAAAATATCCAAAAATACATAACAGATACTTAATTTCAGTAGGAGCAGAAACACTGGCATGCAACACTTGGCCCTCTGGTGGCCAAAACCTAATAAATAAATAAATTTGAATCGAAGAGTTTCTATTATACTGATAACAGGGTTCCCACTCTTTTCACAGAATAAAAAATAAGGACTTTTTAAGGACTTTTAAGGACCTTTTTTAAAAAAATTAAGGACTTCAAAAGATTTTTTTAAATCAAATATGCTAGCATATTTTACAGGCAATTTGTATAAGCTCAGCTCATATATCCTCAGCTTTTTAACATGTTTTATGAAAATTAACATCAATCATAATAGATGTACAAAAATTGCTCAAACAGATTCCACTATATAGTAACATGTACTTATCCTACTGCACTTTATTTAGATAGATTTAATTTATAATAGAACTAGGTAAAAAATATTGCATCACAAAAATTTATATATGCTTGCCTAAAAATTAATCATTTTCCTGAATTACACATCAAACAGCACATAGAAGTCATGTGCATATGAAAAATTTTGCTTCGTAAGCAATGTGGGCAAATGAAAACATCATTAGTTATTTAGGGATGTAATGAATAGTGATTTGGCCGAATAGCCAAGTATTCTGCCATTTCCCCGAGCCGAATATTCGGCAGCCAAATGTTAAAAATTCTAAAAAATTGTTATAATAGAAGGTATCTGTCAAATTTAAAAGTATTCAAAGTCAAACACCAATTCTCTAAATTAATCTAGGATGTAAGATTTAATTCTGTTTGTTAGGAATCAAAAAGTATCTTAAATTAATGCATTTCTGTATTGTTTTGAATGCAATAGAACTGAGAATTTCACCCACAAGTGGAATAGAAAAGACAGGTTTTAATGTAAGCATTAGCATTATTTTGATAATTATTTAATTCAAATTACAGAAATACTATTGCTTAGTGAACTTTTACCTTGCTCAAAATGGTTTTATGAAGATATTTTAAAATTTATTAGGAGTTAATATTTTTATTTAAGGTGTGTTTTACATACCTATTTTTTAAAGGTACATGAAAATTTAATGCATTTAACTGGAACATATTTTCATTTTCAAAAACCTCAATAATTTATGCTATTATAATATTCATGATATATTCTAGGCTTTTCACATGTCTCTCTTACCCAGTATTCACAATAAATCAGTTTACTCAAACTACGTCTGACTTCCAGTTTGTTAATAATAACAAAATAAAATCCATCATAACTAACTATTGCCAGCTTTTGGGAGCAAATGCTAAGTATGAAATACAATACCCCATCATCCATCTTCACCCACCAATCTTGAGGGAAGCAAAACAGGGTGGCTACAGAACCTCTGAAACAAAATTCCCTGACTTGTCCCTGATTTCCAGATTTTTCAGAAAATTTCCCTGATTGATTACTATGTATGTTATACGTATATATAAATATATATACACTTATATATACCTATACGTATATATATATATACACATACACACAAAAGGCAAAAAGCAGGCCTATTCAAAACACAAATTAAATGCTGCATTGAAATATTAGACATAACAAAATTTACAGAAGGTAAAATTCTCCAAAATTTAACTTTGTTATTTTGAAAAAGAAAGAGGCGTCGTTACAGCAGTGAAAAATTTTTGCAACACAAAAATAAAGTATCAAGTTAGCTTTATAGTAGTTCTAGTGAAAGACAAAAGGCATTTTTAACCACTTGTTACTTGGTATCAATTTAATGTTCAACGAGCAAATAACATCGCTTAATTTGCGTCCATTTACTTGAATTTATGCTATTCAACATAAATAATTAGTAAACATTTGACAGGTGAAAGAGTAATTGTCTAAAAGCAGAATGCGTATATGCATTACTTTCTTCAAAGTACTTTTTTGAAATAATTAAATTTTATTAAGAAAATTACGCATTTTCTTAAGATTAAAAAAAAGCATTTCATTCTATAAGGAGATACCAAGCTCCAGAAAAGATTTTTGCTAAGAGATTTAACATTTCAGGATTAATTATAATATGTCAAAACATTGAACTGTGTACATGAAATAGGTAAATCCCTCGGTGAAATCATGCAACAGATTGCATCGCATGAGAATTCATTCCCAAGATTTAATATGCGTACTGATAAGAAATGAACTGTAAATGATTTTTTAAATTATTTATTTGCCGATTTATAGCATTTTCTTCCTGCACAGAATTAATTAAATGATGGCTGAATGTGTGTAATAGAAAAAGTTTTATTGCCATCATGAATCCAAAACAAGTGCATAGATAATCTTTTTTGTTTTCTTCATTTTTCAAGTTTAAACATATTATTTGACAGTTTCGTCCTTTATTTCAAGTATTTTAAATGATCTGAAGAATTATGCATGCATTAAAAAATTGAAATGATAAATAAAAATAGAGATGTTATCTTCGACGTTTGAAACGCTTGCCTTTATAGTCACGATTCACGAAATTTCGTTTCAAAATTTCAAATGAAAGTTTTAATGAAAATAAAAAGAAATTTTATTTGTTTACTTTTTAACAAACCATAAGAAACATCGAAAATTCGAAAAGTACAGTTCCCATCGCAGATGCAAAAAGATTGCATTTTCCGATATGTAGGCAACAAATGTATAAAAACCGGCAAATGAAAGAACTTTTTTGAGTAAAACAAATTTAAAATTGAATTTTAAATCGGGAACGTTGGATAATATTAATGATTACAGTTAAGCTTGTTGGAACTTCGGGATAAATTAAAAACAAAGAAAAAAAATCTCTGATTTTTCCAGAACATTAGAATTTCCTGAACTCCCTGATTTCCCGGTTCTGTCACCACCCTGGGAAAGGAATTATGGCTTTCTTTCATTTGTCATCCCCTTCTGCACCTCACCTCCGACCAGTTGGGAGTGCTCTTGCATGGGTTCCATAGTCGGTGAGAGGACTTATCTTGCGCTGTCATCTTTTAATTTCTATTATCATTAACATTTCTAACTTGTTTGAAATGTTGGTAGTAGATAAAAATAAGGACTTTTAAGGACCTTGCACCAAAATTAAGTACTTTTAAGGGCCCTTAATTTTCAAAATAAAAATTAAGGAGTTTTTAAGGACCGTGGGAACCATGGATAAGAGAACCACATAGTTCTTTTAGTCATAAGTTATAAACAATTACGATACAAAAAAAATATTAGATATAAATGTATATAAATAAATATAATTTGTTACACTGTTTGCCATACAGAAATTTTAAATATTTCTTGCAATTAATTTATTAATGGAGATTAAAAAAACACACACTGTGATTTGATCTTTCAGAGATTCTTTACATGATGATATATTTCTAAGCAATTTCCTGTCAAATGTGTTTCTTTGAATTCAAACCACTTACACATTAATAATGATTTGTTACCGTCAAAACAAAAAGTAAAGCATTTTGGTAAACTCTATAAAGTGTGCTCACCTTTCATTAGCTAATCAAACACATACCTATCGTCTTGGTACAATCTGCGAAAAAGAAGCTTATGAAATATGAATGTGATGCGATGAAAATGAATTTGCTTTATTCAAGTAAGATAGTGATACAGCGGAAAAAAATTTAGGACATAAAGTTGACTTATGAGCCTAAGTGAAATACTGTAGAAAAATTGTTTTTTGGCGGCTATTTTTACAGTTGTAATTTACTTAACTTTTCTGAATCTCAAATTCCTCTTGTTTGCTGCAGTCTGAAACCGGTAGATTTTATTACCAATAGACCATTATGCAAAAAAAAAGGGAAAAAAAACCTCTTCTGGTCAGAACTGAATGTTTAAATTCCCAAGTTTCAGTAAATTTTGCTGTATATTAAATTTACAATTTCAACTTTTTGCTATGACTTGCTAGCTAGAATGTAGAAATTAATTTAGTTATGTTTTTTAAAATAGATATTTTTAATTTATTAACATTTACTGATTGTTGTCATTTTTTAGGTCACTGATAAGTTATTTGACAATATTAGATGGCTGATTTCACATTCTTTGAAATCTGTTGCTGTAAGTAAGAATAATATTTTGCATGATATTGTATAAATAGTAGAATGCAGTAAATGGGGCTTAAATTCAGTAGTGACCAGAGTTTGCTAAAATGCATGAAGTCTGCGTGAACATGCATTAAAAATCAATTTCACCCCATAGAATTCAAACAAAACATTGTAGCTACTTAAACGTATTTATAATGGCTGACTAATTTGGAGTATTTCATTTTTTTCTCCTACTTAGAGCAGGACTCTACATAATAAAAGCTAAATAAAGCATTGCTTGCAATTACTTAAATTATAAAGGCTGTTTTGTATGCATAACATAAAATATAATATTTGAATTTTTATTAGCTTTTTGTGTTATTTTTTTTCTCATCCTTTATTTTCTTTTACAGAGTGTAATGGTTAGTGATCGTCATTGTTTTGAATGCTATGGGTAATTAATTTTATTTTGTTAATTTTAATTATAAAATTGATTGAATATTTTCTAGATATTTATAATTCTGTTTGAGTTGTCATTGTTAATGTTTCGCTGTCGATACTGCTATTGGTGTTGGCTGAATATTAGTTACATCCGTAGTTTTAAGACGCATCTTTTCAGTATAAAATATTTGAATATTTTGTAGACATTTGATAATGAAGCAAAACAAAGATAAGTACATTGAAAAAAAATCCACATTAACTAATAAGGACCTTTAATTGTTAAGTATGGAAAAAAATATTTTGCATTTGACTCGCTGGATTTGATTTTCACATACAGTAGAACCTCCATAAGTTTACCACCTAAGGGACTGTAACTGGTCAACTTAAGGGAAGTTTTAGAAAAAAATTTATTACAATATTAGAATAAAATTAGTGAACTTTTTTGGTATTTTCTAAGGAAGAATTTAGAAAAAAATTCGCATGTACTCCTTTTTATTTTTACTGGAGGCACAATTCATTTTTACAGTTTTTGTTTTAGTCCAAGTCCTCTTTGTGTTCATAAGTAACTGCAAAAAGCACTCTCACAGTTTAAAAACCCATTAAAAGCATGCTTGAGCATTTTTCTGCAGAGAAATCTTTAAGTTGCTCCATCATGTGCTTTACATCGCCTTTCTTCAGAGTTGGGTACTTTTCAATTTTGGCGTCGCATGGATCATCATCCTCTTCGCCTTCCATTTCTTGTACCTTAGAGTCCTAGCTATGCTTAGTTGCAGAGAGTATCTCATTAAGATACTCTCTGCAACTTGAGATTGTCTCTGGTTCTGGGTTTACACATGTTGCTAATTCATCATCCATGATAAAATAATCTTCAAAATCAACTTCATCAATGGCAAAGGTGGTAGAGGAAGCTCATCCTCTTGCACCAAGGTTGTAGCTATAACAAATCCAGCTTTCTTAAAGCAGTCCTTCATTGTTTCTTGTGTAACTTTATTCTAAGCAGAATTAATCCAATGAACAGCATTTGAAGCATTTATTGACGATGCTAACGCATATGGAGGGTGCTTTGGGTACGGCCTTGGTCAGAGGTCTAAAATCATGCCAAGCTATTGCAAGGGTTGTTAGTAAATGTTTGAGTAATAGACAGTAGACACTCCTTAAAACAAGTAGATCAGGGAGAAATTCAAAAAAATATCAAAATAAATAAATAAAAATAAAATGCTAGACTAAAAAAAAATGACGAGCAGACTATATATATATATATATATATATATATATATGTGTGTGTGTGTGTGGGGAGGGTGTTAATGGTTCAATAAAGAGTAAGTTGTGTAACATCATTTAATACACAGATTTAGAGATAGGTTACACAGATTAAATTAGAAAAATGTAATTAAAGAAAGGCACAACAGACGTGTGTTGCGTTTGGATCCTTGGTCTTCTCTAACGTTAAGGGGAGCCAGAGGGCTCTAGATGTCCCGGGAAGAGCTCACATGCTCTGAGAGCAGGGTGCGTACGCGGCCTGGAAAACCTTGAAAGTCCTTGAATTACATAATTTTTTTTCAAGGTCTTGAAAGTCCTGGAAATTTGGAATAATGTACAAAAATGTCTGGAAAGTCCTTGATTTTTTCATTTTTACTATTTCTTTGCAACTTATCAACAGGAAAATTCACCTTTCTTCAAATTCCTACCTACAAACATGTAATTTATCCGTATTTTGATGGAATTCCGTAGTTTTGGTAATTTTGGAAATTAAAATTATTTCGCTTCCGCAAAAATTCGTAATTTGGCTTTTTTTTTCTATTTTTCTTACCCTATGAACATTTTTGAAAGTAGCCTGCGTACATTCCTGCGAAGTTTCACAAATTACGAGTAAAATTTACACATTCGATTTGTTTTTGGAGCTTTTAAGTGTCAATCCCGATTTGTTTCAGTACTTCGAAATCTGGTTGCATCGCCTTCGGCAAAACTTCCTAGTTCTCGTTTAATATCGGATTCTTCCCCTTAGACATCAATAAATTTGAGCTTATCATTATTTTTAATCATTCCTAAGTTTTAGCTCCTGTAAAAGACTTGCAGAAACGTCGTTTTGCCACGCCCACTCTAAATGTCGCTGATAATAAAGGAATTTTTAGCTTTTAAGTTTTAGTGATACATCTGTTGATTATAATTATTAAATATTAGAACCTTATTAAAAATCCGTTTAAAAAATTTTTTTGCCAAAAATGTTTCGTTTTTTAAATTGTTTTTTTTTTTTTTTTTGCATCTAATTAAATTTTAGATCGTCTTTAGCATTGGGGTCCCTCCCCCCTTTCAAGTACTCATTTTACTTTGTTACAAAATAAATAAATAATATTGAAACACTTGATTTTTGCTATGAAGAGTCCTGGAAAGTGCTTGATTTTTACTCAGAGAATAGTGTACGCACCCTGCGAGAGGTGTCCTCAGAACTGTCTCTAGTTAGAAGAGCTGTTATATATATATATATATATATATATATTTTAATATATATATATTTACATTAACTTTGCATACCTCATTCAAATTAAATATAACAACTATTATATAAATTAGCAAAATTTATTTCCAGTTAACATGTATTAAAAATTGATTAAGAATATTTTCCTTTCTTCATTGATTGTTGTAAAAATTTTATACCTAAATTTTGAGCTAAAGGCTCTATTTTCCCTTGAAGGTATGACATTATCATCAGTGATGATCTTAAACCATGGTTAATAGAAGTTAATGCTTCCCCATCTCTGACTGCTACAACATCAAATGATCGAGTAATGAAACAGAAACTCATAGAAGATATTTTTAATATATGCTTGGAAAATGGAGAATATCCAAGGTAATGTTATGTATCTCTTACTTAATTCTCAGAAATTGCTCTCCCCAGCATATTTTATGTACCTTTTAAAAATTATCATTATATCTTTTGTGTCAGGGAAAAAAAGCAGTTTTCCCGAAAATTTGAATTTGTACACCATGCCCCAATAGTTTAGACAATCAATGAAATTTACATTTAAATAAAAAGTAATAAGATACAATTAAAATTCTTGAGATAGGTAATAAATAAAAACAGTTTTGCTGATATACACATATAAATTATGATCAAAGGTTTAAAATTATAAAATGTACATTAAATTATATAACAATGTGCTGTCCCGAAAGTATAGACACCTGTAATTTTTTATTTTGGTTTTACATTCATAAATGTAACTAAAAACTTACTTTTAATAATATGAAATTGTACTGCCGCTACACTTTATAACATCAAATACTCCATAGAATTAATTAAGCATTGCATTACAGAAGGAGGTATTTTATACAACACTTTGTCAATTGCAGTTTTTAAGTCATTTACACATGTATATTGCTTTCCATTTTCGTATGTTTTAAGAGATAAAATCCCCCATATGTCCCATGCATGGGATTCAAATCTAGACTAAGTGCTGGCCAGTCTAATAGTGTGATATTGTTTTGCATAAACCATGTTTTTGTTGATCTGGAGGTATGGATAGATGCCCCATCTTGTACTTTATTTTTCATTTCTGAATGAAAAAAAATTGAATTTATATTAACTTATACAGTATACAATAAATACATAATATATGAACCTGCCTTTAACTTCAGCTGCAAAAAATACTAAAATAAAACAGAAATATTACATTAAAAAAATATTAACTTTACATAAAACCTTCAAAACTAGATTCATTCGAATTTGAATTAAACAACATTAACCGATATCGAATCGTTAATTGTTGTGTTCGACACACAAGAATTGTTGGTATTGCTAGTAATTTCAAATGTTGTTAGTCCAACTTTTCAAAAGGAATTTCTTATCATAGACACATTAACTTTGTTCCATGCCCAATTCACCCACTCGGTGATTTTGGCATACGACACCCTTTTCATATGACTACCTGCAGTGAACTTGTGATCCTTCAGTGATAGCCATCTCTCCCATCAGCTTCGGACTTTGCTCTTAAAAGAGTGATTCACCCTGAGGTCCAACGGTTGTAGTCTTTTTTTTGTCAGACTGGCAGGAGTGATTGCCGGTGTTGCCAAAACCACTTTGAGAGCACTTTTAACTTCATCTTTCAAGTGGGCTCGCATAAATCCATGATGAGGTGGGCAGCAGGTTTAAAGAAAGCACCGGGTCTTTGTCACCCCATGCTCAGTAGCCACGATATCAATATGTCGGAGTTCATCCATCCCTTTTCATTTAACCGCACTTCAATCCCTTCAGGAAGGTTTTAAGTTTAAAAATTGATGAACTAATATGGTCGCTGGATTTGACTTGACCACACTGGTCTAATACCGTCAAATAGCAAAGTGAGTGTCGGCCGAGTTAAATAATATCGAGCAAAGTTTAAAACAACAACAATTATTTCGGACATAGACAGAACAACACAATATTAAAACCTAATTAAAAGTAGACCACTGGCATGAAAAAAACTATGGCAACATGGTCACCCTAATTTGCCACGAGACTTTCTAACATCATAAATGCCAAGATGGCTAACTCCGGGTTGGTTAAAACTCCATCGAGTTAACCAGCCCATTCAATTCCTACCAACTAAATCCCCCTAGTACAAGTTGCGTTTATGTATTCTTTGTAATTTGCATAGTAAGGTAAGCTGGGTAACTTATGTCATAGGCTCCACCCAGCCACGCCATGAATGATGCAACCAATCGTGGTGAAGAAGTCTAAATTTGCATGTTCCTGCTTACTGCACTGCCGCCAGCGAGCAAACGTTAGCTACTATTTAATTTATGCATTGCTAGGGAAAAATTAAATGTTGCTCTGGCTTGAAAGTAAATTAATAATTAATACAATATGTTTTCAAATTACAGAAAAATATAGTTAACTAAATAAATGAGTGGTAGGAAAAATTAGAAACGGCAGATAGGCCGCTCAACTTCTATCAAAAATTTCCATGAGCGGTAACTTGGTGCCATCAACGACACAGGACAAAACTAAAATTTCTTTTTTCGTGTCCGCTTGTGACAACATGCGCATTTGATGTACCGTGTGACACCACAGTCCTATTTGTGGGCAGTCAAAAGAAAGAGGGACTTCAACTTGTCCTGAATTCTCGGAAAACTTGAAGTTGTGATCTTAAATTGCTTTTTCACAGAATTGGAGAAAATTTTCAGATTTTCCTTCCCTATCATAGGGAAGCTTTTTTCCTACAGTAGTGCAAAATCACATCAATAAGTTTTATTGTTTCATAAATCTGTAGCACCATGTTGCTCCACCATGAAAGCTTGTTAGGTTCAGCTCTTCAGCAATAAATACTGTTCAGTCGGAGAATCGGACCGAACTAGCCGAGTGCCAAAAAAAAAAAAAAAATGTGAAAACTAGCCAGGTTTCATATTATGTCAGTGCTGTAATTAATTAAACATAGCAAACAAAACGAAAAATAGCTTATTCAAAAATGAATGTGAAAATATGTGATAACATGTAATTAGTATTCAACAAAATAACCGAGTTATGAGGTAAGTATTTAATAGCAGCAGAAGGCTAATTGGGAAACTCAAAAAATATTTAACTAGGTTTACCACTTCTAACATGTCAAATGTATGACAGCATAAAAATTTTAAAGTTACAATCAATTTGAATATAAGCCGAAATATCCAATCATTTCTCACATACCCCGGACACATTGAGGAGACAGCACGCGAGTGAACATTTAGTCATTTCATGGCACGAAAAATGAAAAACAACTATCAGGTTGTCGCTGGGCAATTGAAGTGTAGTTTAAACTATTTCATCTAAAAAAAGGTCCAAAGGGATGAACAGCCAGCTTGATAAAGTTATTTCTTAAAACAACTTAAAAAAAAAAAGGCCATCGACTTGATGTTCCAACTGAAGTTCTTAAAACCTATCCATTGCGCCGACCGAAAAGTCAACGTGTACTAGCAAAAGCCTCGTGCTATCCACCAGATTATATAGCTCCTCACTGATGAAGCAAACGTCCCCATATCCGTCCACTTGCGTGCGTTGAAATACATCAAAATGACTCACGTCTTGGGACGTGCGCAAGGGAAAGCACGGGAGAGAAAGAAACTCCCCTATGTAAACGTTAACAATAACAGAAGAAAACATAGAGATAAGTTTCTAAAGTGCCGGGAGACATTGTAAGTTACATTTTTTTTCTAACAAACACTTCGGGTTTGGAGATGCATTTTCATCAGACTGGATGGCCAAGGTCTCGCTCATCTAGAACCCACCGGTTCAGCCGCTCCTCCAGCAAAGGCCATGTTGGTTCGGTCTACGCTTTTTATTTGTGGAAAGTAAAGTTTCCTTATTTTTTCTCAATACTCAAACATTCGATTCGTCAAAGTTGAAACGGCGAGCGGCCTTTCTACTGGATATAAATCAAATCTTATACGATTCTTCTGAAAATGCAGAGTACTCTAGCAGAGTGTGTATAAGTATGAAAACTGACAAAAGTTAAAATCAACCAATATTTTTATTGGTACAGCACATTACATTTAAATTGAAATAAAAGAATGTGTATTAACTAAAATCATCCTAACTGACTAACAAATACTTCGGGTTTGGAGATGCATTTTCATCAGACTGGATGGCCAAGGTCTCGCTCATCTAGAACCCACCGGTTCAGCCGCTCCTCCAGCAAAGGCCATGTTGGTTCGGTCTACGCTTTTTATTTGTGGAAAGTAAAGTTTCCTTATTTTTTCTCAATACTCAAACATTCGATTCGTCAAAGTTGAAACGGCGAGCGGCCTTTCTACTGGATATACACTGAAGAGCCAAAAAAACTGGTACAAGCATGCATATGCAAATAAAGAGATCTGGAACCAATCAGAGTACAGCGCTGCGGTCGGTAACGCGTATATAAGACCACTAGTATCTGGCACAGTTGTTAGATCGATTGCCGCTGCTACAATGGCAGATCAAGATTTAAGTGAGTTTGAACGTGGTGTTATAGTCGGCGCACGAGAGATGGGGCATAGCATCTCCGAAGTAGCGATGAAATTTGGATTTTCACGTACGACAATTTCAAGAGTGTACCGTGAATATCGGGAATCCAGCAAAACATTGAGTCTACGACATCGCTGAGGCCGGAAAAAGATAATGCAAGAACGGGACCAACGACGACTGACGAGAATCGTTAAACGTGACAGACGTGCAACTCTGCCGCAAATTGCTGCAGATTTCAACGCTGGGCCATCAACAAGTGTCAGCGTACGAACCATTCAACGAAACATCATCGATATGGGCTTTCGGAGCCGAAGGCCCACTCGTGTACCCTTGATGACTGCATGACACAAAGCTTTACGTGTCGCCTGGGCCCGTCAACACCGACATTGGACTGTTTCGGACTGGAAACACGTTGCCTGGTCTGATGAGTCTCGTTTCCAGTTGTATCGAGCTGATGGACGTGTACGGGTATGGAGACAACCGCATGAATCCATGTACCCAGCATGCCAACAGGGGACTGTTCAAGCTGGTGGAGGTTCTGTGATGGTATGGGGCGTGTGCAGTTGGCGTGATATGGGACCCTTGGTACGTCTAGATACGACTCTGACAGGTGACAGGTATGTCAGCATCCTGTCTGATCACCTGCACCCATTCTTGTCCATTGTGCACTCCGACGGACTTGGGGAATTTCAGCAGGACAATGCGACACCCCACACGTCCAGAATAGCTACAGAATGGCTCCAGGAACACTCTTCTGACTTTCGACACTTCCGCTGGCCACCAAAATCCCCCGACATGAACATTATTGAGCATATCTGGGATATCTTGCAACGTTCTGTTCAGCAGAGATCTCCACCACCCCGCACTCCTATGGATTTATGGACATCCCTGCAGGATTCATGGTGTCAATTACCTCCAGCATTACTTCAGACATTAGTCGAGTCCATGCCACGTCGTGTTGCGGCACTTTTGCGTGCTCGAGGGGGCCCTACACGATATTAGGCAGGTGTACCAGTTTTTTTGGCTCTTCAGTGTAAATCAAATCTTATACGATTCTTCTGAAAATGCAGAGTACTCTAGCAAAGTGTGTATAAGTATGAAAACTGACAAAAGTTAAAATCAACCAATATTTTTATTGGTACAGCACATTACATTTAAATTGAAATAAAAGAATGTGTATTAACTAAAATCATCCTAACTGACTAACAAAGATTTTAACTGATGCTACTACCGGGAAAAACAGCTAACACGTTCTTAAAGACTAATTAAAACATCGAATTGAAAAAACAAATGCCGAGCATAGCAGCTATCTGCCAATACTGGTGACCTTAAAAGGACAAACTCCCTAAGAGAGTGACGTGGCAAGCAAAACAAGAGAGTAAGAACACAATGAGTCTTGAAAACACGCACTTATATACCCCTGCTCCCCTGCCAGATCCGCCAAGCCTCATACTATTTATGCTAATTTGTAGGATTGGAACGTTGGAGAACGGGGATGCTTCATCTCTTGATACGTTTGGTCACATGATGTAATAATGAATGTTTGAGTTCTAAGTTTGAGGAAGTTCCTAAAGTTCGTACACGATAGCGTAAAAATTGCTGTTAAAAATATTAAGGGATAAGTAGTCCGCAATTCGTTGTAAATGCCAACACTACAGGATGCAACTCCCCCCCCCCCTGCAATTATAAAAGTATCTTCAAACATTAAAAAACCAAAATGAAGTTAATGTAATTCAACTTTACCACATAGTTCATTTTCCCAAATGTAGCTGGACATTTCTATTATTTTCTGTACAAACAAAAGGAAAGCCATTCATTGTTGCCATGTTTTTAAAACTCAATACACATTGACTTAATGTAAATATTCTACAAAATAATTTCTCTTGGCAAACATTTTGAAATGGAGCTACACTAGATACCACCACAGAAT
The DNA here is from genome assembly GCA_038502835.1 of Octonoba sinensis. Lineage (NCBI taxonomy): Eukaryota > Metazoa > Arthropoda > Arachnida > Araneae > Uloboridae > Octonoba > Octonoba sinensis. Next base: position 79,571,564 of record CM076605.1, on the reverse strand, counting down.
CCCCAGTTTTCCAATAACTAAAAAAAGAAAAGGAAAATAAAGCATACTATACATATACATAACTATAAGCAATACAATTTAATTATGAATCAATACAGGTTAAAGTATTACTTTGAGATTTCTTTTATCAAGGTTAACTTATCCTCATAGTTAGTTCCAGTACTTTCAGACATATGTCTGCTAGCTCAGTTGTATAAGGCATTGATGCCTTAAATTTTTCCTGGTGACTTTTGGGCAAAACTTTTGGCTTCTTAACCACTTTCACATTTTTTAGTGTGGGATCAACATCTTTTTTGAAAATTCCGTGAGAGGAAATACCTAGCTCGATCCAGCACTGGTAAACTAAGGAAATGTCAAAAATAAGACGATTTCAATCTTTGGCAAATACATGTTTGCAAGGCAATTGCATAGACTTTGCGAAAAGACATTCACATTTCTTTTCATCTACTTTGTAAAGAACTCCATCTCATGATTAAGTAAAATTGAAAATGGAGAAACTTCTACAATGGTAGGTTCAGAGGCTCTTAAATGTTTCAAAACACAGGTGAAAGCATACAACAACAATGCATCACAAAACTGCCTTTCATTTTTGTCCAGTTCCATTGTTGTCATCTTGAAAGTAGCATTTATGATATCCATGTCTCTTTCTCCTCTCAAGGATTCACGTAAAATAAACAAAATTTCAAAAAAATGCCTCTACATTTGAATAGGGTTTGATGAGTTTTTACTTTGCTTCTGAGCAATTACAATCTGTGTTGTTTGTGAAATTCATGACATTCCCTTGATGCCAAGACATATGGGTCCACTCTTAAGGTGGAAAAACAAAGATTCATATTATCATAAAAACGAAAATGCAGCAGTTACTTTCAAAGCATACTAAATCAGAATGAAATTGTATTAAACACATTACCTTGTGTGTAGGATACCAATTCTTGTTAAAATAATTAATAGAACTTTGCAACACGACAAAACTGTTCATAAATAACCATATACACTTCTTCATTGGAAGAATAACTGTGTGAGCAATTTGTTTGCTTTTGTGACTTCAGTGGGTGTCACTTGCACTTTGTCACAAATAATCTAGAAAAAAGCCTTTAATGAAATTTCTAGAAGAAACTAAAATTTATTTACCTATCGTTTAAAATTTTGTAAGACATCAAACAGGCAAATTGAAAGAGTTGAGTTTCCTTTGGGAATTGCTCCTTTAAAATCTTTAAATTGGAGAAAGCCCTTTTATTACCCGAGTTAAAGGGATCATCAACAGATGCTTATATACTTTATGTAATTCTAAATATTGCTGTGAATATTTATTGTGTTAATGAATAATTTTAAATGCATACTTTATGCAACATCAGCATTTTTCCACAATTTTCCATTTTACTTCTTCCTCGGTTTCATCCACGGGGTGTCTGTCTGTGCATCATTGAATTTCTCACTGCATTTTAACAGCCCTGAAATTTCTGGCATACTATCTTCATTAACAAATGCTCAAAGATCGGGCACCTTTAAAGATCGGTAAAGGTTCTTATGGTCCATGAAACAACCTTCTGAGTTTTCTATAACTATCTATAATGCAAAAAAAATATCCTAGGTCGAAACGTACCATTTTCTTTTGTAAAAGTCGGTGAGCAATCATACACCATGTTAAAGTAATAATTTTGAAACATCAGCATAGTTGTAACAAAAACAGATTTCTTAAAAAAAATCACAAGATTTAAAAATAAATACAGTCAATTCTGGTTAACCCGTTAATGCCCAACTTCATTTAAAGTTTAAATTTTGTTAAAAACTTTTAAAGTTATGTTCTAAACACTTAAATTAAATATAATATGTAATTAAACTCCACACCATTAATTTAGGATCTGAGATCATTACTGACAGGAGTTACTCGACTCCCACCGATTCTTTATGCACCGTTGTGATTTCTGTTCTGGGTGCCATCTCCACAATCTTATCGGCCATTGCTGCAAGTTTATCCAGAGATTCTTCGCTGACAATGATGATGCCCTTTACTGCATCAGGCATTTTATCTAGCCACAGAGTCCATAACATTTTGTCGGAGACGTCCGACCCTCCGAGGGATCTCATTTTTCGAAGAAGTTGGCTTGGCAGCATATCTCCTAGTTCCAGTCCAGTCAGGAGGTACTTCAATCTCTTGTTCTCACTTCCATATTTCTTTGTGGAAGAGTCTTTGATAGTATCTCAGATATTGTCCAGGATACGTAGCTCCAATTGTGCAACGAGGTGATTTAACATAGTTTCCTTTAATGTAATGCGACAGATCTGAATCTGGGCTTCTACTAGGTAAAACTAAATCTCGAGATTATTGAACCAAAAAGGCGGTATTTTAATAGTAACGCCGCTCGCTTCCAAGTTTTCAGTCTTTGTTTCTTCATTCATGTTCGATCGTTCGATCACAACACAAGTCCACCAAAAAAGAAGATTCAAAAATAATAATCCAGTAGATGAACGTCCTAGTGGGTCACCAGTTGTTGTGTGTTCATTTTAACAAAACAAGATTTTGGCATCACTAGATTTTATTACAGCGACGTTCTCAGAAATGCAACATACATTTTCCAAAAGTAGCAATGAAAACTGGTTCTTTTAAAACAACACATTTTTCAATAATCACAGTTTTGGTTACGCTCAACTTTTAACTTTTACCAATTCGTAAAAGTTATTGTGTTCAAAGTAAATAAAACTAAAATATAAATTACGAAAATCACTTTAAAAATTAGCAATAATTAAGTACTTTAATATGTAATACATTTAATATTTATTTTCCTAGAATTAATTTAATTTATTTAAAACTCTGCTAAACATGAAGTATCTGTATTGCTGAAAACAGCTTGACTGGTGCAGTCATCTAGTGGAGAAAAGGGGAATTATCTTCCTAACAGACTCTTGAGATCAGTAAATGGCTGAAGCATTGTTTTTACAACTCGAGTTCCCAAGGGCTCTTTTGAAAGAAGCACGGTAGAAGCAGCATCGACAACTTCCTTGCCGCAGTACAAATCAAAATTATAGCAGTAGCTATTGTTCCCACATAATGCCCACGTCTCTTATACCCAAACCTTATGGGTTTACCTTTAATGTGTATGCTTGAAGTAATGATGACCGTAATACCGAATCACTATTTCATCAATAGATAGATGCTTGTCGAAAATTCCTTATTTCTGAAAATTTACGTTCATTTCAGTAATTAATTTTCGAATTTTAAAAGCTCTGTCATTGTTTGGGACTTGGCCTCATTATTATCAGCAAAATGAATCATAGATTTTATTTCTAAGTATCTGTTTCTAGTCATTGAGTTTTATACTATAGGAACCATTAAATCTTCTTCATCTGAAAAATAGTCACGTTCACTTGATAGTGTATGATATCCAGAGAAAATCAAAAAACCAAAAAATGTTTTTAATTCTTTAGTTGGTAAAGAAAAATCTAGTTTGTTTTCCCATTGTTTGGCGTATTTTTCTGTTTCTGTTAAAATATGCTCCAAATATGTCGGAGACAAAAATTCTTCAAAAACTTCTATGGCCGATAGACCCTCTAAAGTGCTTACAGCTTTTTCATAGTTTATTTTTGAGGCATTACTTTCTTCTGAAAAATTATAATTTGGAAAAGCTTTTTTCCAAACTGCTATTAACTCTTTTTTACCTTTCTTACATGTATTTGATCCTGATTCCAAGCAACTTCGCTTTTTATTTTTGTTTGATAAATTTTTCTCTCTATGATCATCATGGTTTTCAGAAGGTACAGAAATTTCAATACTACCTGCAACATCTCTTACAGATGGGTCAAGAGTTTCAGTGTCATCAAAACCTTCCATTTGTTAATTCATCTACTTCAGGTGGCAAAGCAATCATTTTGGACTCTAATTCCTCCAAAAAGAGATATTCTACAACTTCCTGGGCAGTTTTAAAAACTTTTTTCTACAACATCTTGAGCACCTATGAAATAAACTAAATATCAGAAAATTTAATGAATCATAAATTTATGTAATATCTATGCAAAGGTTTTTTATGGAACTGACTTTTCTAGCAGCCACATGCTCCTTAGCTCGAAAGTGAACTATTTTGATTGCAGCTATTACTGATTCTTCAGCTTTAGAAATTGATCTTAGCCACAATTTCTACCAAGCATTGCTATTGGACAAAGACGTGTTTTGAACACCATGTTTGTGCTTAATATTCAACACTTCTTTAGTGTGCCTACTTTAGAAAGCACTTCTTCTTCTTGATTTGGCTAAGGCCACCTGCATTCCAATGCAATAAGCATAGGAAGTTACTCTCCATGGTATATGAGCTCTGCAGCTGTAATGGATTTAGCATTACCCAGGGTGCACCACGAGGAGGCCCACTACATTACACCCAATGTCTGCCCCAATACAGGTTATTAACTCTCAAAAGCCAGCTGACTCGCAGAGAACTAAAAGCTGCATATCCAATTTAAGTGTATTGCAATCTCTGAACAAAAAAAGTTATTCTGTAGTGGGTGCCGGCTCACTGTGGAATTCATCGTAATGAAATGGCTGACTTTTTGTCATAGAAATAGGAGTTATTGTGTTGAGGCAAGTTAAAACATGAATGAAAAGGTTAAAAAAAGACAATCATAAAAAGGCTAAAACATTGTGCATAGACACATGAACACAAGAATACAAATCCCAGCTCCTTTTAAAGTAGTCGGGTACATGGACAGAAACAAATTACTTCATTTCATTCAGTAGTATGCATAAGGATGGTTTTTTCCTTCATTAAATAACGCGCATGGTGAACTGTTGGCTCGGCTCGATTTATACAACGCCACAATACTTTTAAAAAGACCATTAAAAAAAAAGGGAAATTGTTTAGGAAAAATCTTTACTTGGAAATATAACAAAAAAACATTGCAAGTTGTACATAAATTTAATTTCTTTCTTTGTCTCAACAGTACTTTCAGTAACATCATTCTAATATTTCCTAGAAAGAAATAAGCTGTATTAGGACCAGGGTTCATACTCCACTTGGAAATCATGGAAAACCTGGAAAAGTCATGGAAATTGATATTGTTTGCAAAAGTCGGGGAAAAACGTAAATTTTTGACAAAAACCTGGAAAAGTCTGGGATTTTTTCACCTATCAGGTACCCCTTGGAGGGAACTTACGTCCGTTGGGATGTCAGATTACCAAAAAAATAAGAAAATGTTCAAAAAACGTGTCTGGCGCAACATCCTCATTCGGATTTTGATACTTTTTTGTTGGTGTTGCCGTAGACAAAAATGAGTTACTTAAAACGTTATCTGGAATTCTGCTTTGATCTACCTGGAAAAGTCATGGAAATTTTTTTGGCTATTTGAGTATGAACCCTGTTTAGGAATAACACTTACTGAATTTAGAAGAACATTGTTCTTTTCGGTGCACCAATGAGTGAAGTTTTATATAAATTAAACTTACCTCAAAGAAAAGCAATGAATGAAAAAAAAAAACTGTCGGAGCACCCATTCTTTAAATTCATCACTGTCTGTCTCCACACGCTTTCCAAGAAATTTTTGAAAAGCAAAATGTTCAACAACCTGTTCGCAGCAGTAAGCACTCGATCGTTGTTAATGACCACACAAAAGACAGGTGTTTAGCTTGACATTCTTTTGCCCACCCGCCATTCAAGCATTGTGATAATGTTTCATGCTTAATACTTGTGGAAGGGGGACTCAAAACAGTCGGCATAGGGGGCAATGAAATAGGGAGTAGGGAAGTGGAATTCAAAGAATGGCAAACGCTCAGGCAATTTACAAGGATAAATTCTGATAGAATAGTGAAATTAACTATAGACTTAAACGGGCATCTGTTCACATAAATCAAATTATCGAGATTTGTCACCTATCAAATAGTGTTGTACCAACAATGGAAAAAACTATATGTTTTGAGTTACTGCGATAGTAAAGTTAGCTATGTGTCAAATTCAAGAGGGTCCACTGTATTAATGTTTTAGTTGATAAAATTTGAAAAAAAAAAAAAAAAAAACTACTGCAATTAAAATGAAACAAGTTTCATGATTTTCTTATATAACAAAACAGTAATGTTTTTTTTAAATAATGAGCTGTTGACCAAATCAAGTAGAAATTTTATAATGTTAAGGTCCAATAGTAAAAAGGTTTCTTTAAAAATATTTGGAAAACTTCTCATTATTTTTTTAAAGTAAAAAAAAAAAAAAAACAATTATCCCAAAAAATACTATGAAATGACTCATATTTATTTATTCATATTTATGTAATTTCATTTTCCCCAAGCCTCTTTTCGTATTTTGTAGTGTTAATCGAAATTTTCATTTTTGCTTTTTAAAATGATAACCTTGATAAATAATATGAAACATTTTATGTCAAATCAAAAAGAACGTAAAATATATAAAGCATTGTTACTGTAGTTTCTGTAATATTTTTGTCTCTCTCCTACCTTCTATTATAAATTGTTGTTTGCACTTTGGAGATTCTTTTTTTCTTAAATGATGTGTTTATTTTTATTCTTTAGTGCAAAGTGGAATAAAGTGCCTGAAAAATCTGCCTTAGGAAATTTTGATATCTTGTGAGTATAAAAAAAATACTAGTTTACTTTCAGAACTTTTATTGAATTATAGTTTTGTTGTTTTTAGAAATAATTACTTAAAATGTATTCTTGTTTTTAACATTAAGCATCAAAGGTTCTAGCAACAAAATTAGCAAAAATTATAGATCTCAAAAATATAAATGCTTTATAAATGGAAATTAGTTTTTGTGTATTTGTTAATTGTAATTAAAAAATTGTATTCTTAAGATAATAAACTCAACCACTGTCAACTAGACTCCCCACATAAGAGCTTTTATTTGAGGTTATTATATAGAGATTTAGAAAAATGTAAAAAATGGATGTTTTGGAACGTAATGTTTTTTTTTTAACATTGCTGCTTTACTGTAAAAAATGTCATATCATTGATGCCGCATGTCCAACTGCTATTTATTTTTATTTATGCCTCACCAATCATCACCGTACTTACCCTGTTGAGGGTTTAGCTGGATGTGGTGATTGAGAGGGAAAGCGCATGTTAAATGAATGAACACGCGAGTGGCTAGGTACCCAATGGGAGGGAAAAACTACTACTAACGCTACTAAGGGAAAAAATTACATCCATAGAAGTATACTAGGTTAATTTAGAGTTCTGAATTATCATGGGCTGGATAACACTGGTCTACAAAAAAAAAAAACTTCTTTTCTGCCCCAAAGATTTGGTTAACTGATTTTAGAAGTATTTTTTACGCTGAACTCGAAAATGAAAACCATTTTTCTCTATCATGTAAGGATTCTCCGTGCAAGGTGCTGTAATAGTCGACATTAATAACATTTACCTTAAATTATGCAGTACCTTACAAGCAAAACCCTTAAGAGATAAGGAAATTTTTTTTCATTTTAAAATTCAGCAAGGAAAATACTTCCAAGATTAAGCAGTAAAGTCCTTAGGAACCCCCCCTCCCTTTTTTAAGGGCATTGTAATGTTTTCATTAGAAGCATTTCCACCAAAAACCAAGTCATTTTCGATTTACCTTAAAGGGTTGATTTTGACACGTTCTGGCATACTTTGCCTCAAGAATGTCCATTTTAAAGTCCAGCAGTAGTCTGCTAACCTAGTTGCACTTCACTTCCCTTGATATCTCTCTTCGATAACTGAAATGTCCTGATGAAACCACTCTCCATGTTCATCGGTTATGCAACTCCCATGTTTTCAGGGGGTATTTTTACATACAACAGGAAACTTCTATGATAAAAAATAGTAGCTCAGGCTCATTAAACATGTCGTATAGTTTCCATCTTTTGCCTATTTGCATTTGCATCCCAATTCTCGCGAAATTCCTACCGAGACCCGCGCCCGGTGCAGTCATTTGGTACGCACTTCCGTTCGGGGATCTGCAGGGGTTTGTGACACTTCACTAAGTTTTATCGAGCAAAAGAAAGTGACCACTGGTTGACATTCAAGCTCTTTTGTGTACTTTATCTCAATAAAAACGATGCCACATGATTGGAAAAACACTGAAAAAACGTAAAAATCGAACATTTCCTTCCTTATAACTAAAAAACTATACGTGATGGAAAATTTTTGATTCCAGATATGGATTCCTCATGCAAAACTACTTCTGGAAAAGTGAAATTCATTCTCGGGGCAAAACACTTGTTGACCAGTGTAATCGGAATTTCACTGTAACTCTGACAATTTGTATGAGTATTGGGCAGCACGCTAACATTTTGTGTAATATTTTATCATTTGAACACTAAATTTAACTAACAAACATGCAGTATAGCCTATGGAAGCTCTTGTGCCAATAAACTCAAACAAACCAACCCTTAAGTATAACTCTAGGTCTGATGGGTCTTTGTAATTTTTACAAATTTTTAAATGTAAAATTTCATATTATGATTCCTTATCTTATTTACAATTGTAAATACAATAGAGCACTGATTATCCTTGTTGCTGAAGACCGTGGCAAATGATAAAGACAAATCTTCATGTAAAAAAAATCTGGAGGGGGGAGGAGGAAGCCGATCCTTGATTGGTCCAACTAATTGATTATCTACTTAATTGGCATCTGGACAAATTACTGTTCTACTGTGGCATATATATCTACTGCCAATGGCAGGAAAAATTACCAGAGTTGCTACGTTACCTGGAAAACAGGTAAACCTGGAAAAATCGGGGAATTTTAAAATTGAGTGAAAAAGTCGGGGAAATGTGGGAATTTTACACAGTGATCTCCAAGAACGTGACTGTTGTGCCAACATTAGCAGCGCTGACAAGCGATGCTACCGTTTTTTGTTTTTGACGGGGAAATTCCGATATGAAATCATGATATCGGCTCTTTTACTTAATCAAAATGTAACCTTTCGGAGGGACCTGCTGGGATTGAGATTGATACACTGTGATTAAACCATTGATTTGATCATTAATAAATTGATCAACTCTAAAGTTTAACTTTTAAATAGTTATCAGTGGCTCACATTTTGTTATATTGTCTCTCAAAGATCTTGATAGCAATCAATTTTCTCATCAAGAAACTGAATTATTAGACCTGTAAAAGGATATTTGCAAAGTGCTTAGTTTTCCTTTATCAATCTATTTGTTCCCTTTTATCACTCGGCTGAATAATGTTTCTAAGTTTGTGAGAACTTATTTTAAGTTCAGCAAATCCTGTTATTTTTTTAAAAAGAATATTTTGGTTCAAATGTAATGTTTTTTGATTGGTATGATACCGTGCAGTTAAAGCTCTAATTTTTAAAAAAATATGTCTGGAAAACCTGTTAAAGTCGAGGAATTCCATTCTGCTGTTTGAGTAGCAACCCTGCATTAAGATGGTGTAATGAATTTGGTTTAGATACTGCATGAATATTTGCATGATTTTCATTGGCTAAGACAGTTGATCGTCTGAAGTGTTCTTTTTTTTTTTGCGATGTATGAATACAGTAAAACACCGTTAAAACGCAAGTGTCGGGGGACATGTTTGGCACCTGCGTTATAACATAACCGCGATATAATGAATCTGTACCGCGGAACCATATTTTTGAAACATACTTGCTCCTGTTGCACCACCTTTAACTTTATCAATTACTCTTAACCTTTCTTCTACTGTATAATTGTTCCTTTTCTTGTTTGCTGCCATTTTATTCGCTGTAATGTAATTGCTGTGCAAGAAGCACAGTCGACTGAGCAGTTTGTCTATCGAATGCTAGGTTATTCAGATTAGTTTTCTGCTCTTTGAGGTCTCCTAAGCTATAAAACCGTATCAACGGCAACAAAAACAATTGTGTTCTAAGAAAATGTGGGCTTAAAAATCTTGTTAAGTTATCGATATGAGATTATGAAGGGAAAGACAGTCTAAGAAAAAAGTAGATTTGTGTGGAAGGGGAGGAACGCACTTTTCAAAGAAACAATGTTTTAGGCCTTTATACACTCTCATGGACTAGAGAATATGTTTACTTTACAAATATTTCAAGGAATCTGGAATACAAAGCGCGTGGTTTGAACGTCAGGGGGACATGATAGTATCCGATTCTGCGGTATACCGAGGCGCTGTATTACGGGGTTTTACTGTATTGCATTCTTGCTTGGCACTAATGCGATCAATATATGCTTATTATGTTCAATCATTAGTTCGGATTGAAGCTTGATAAAACATTAGGCAAAGTTTTTCTTATTGAGTTGTACTGTATTTATTAAAAAAATAACCCAGATTCATATCATATCAGTGTGCTGAATCTTGATTCTATTTTTATGCAGAATTGATGAAGAGTCTACCACTCCGGAAATAATTACTGAAAAAGAAACTGCAAAATCAAAAGGGGATTATGTCAAAACTGGTGCAAGAGCAAAAGAAAAGTTGGCAACTCCTCCTAGATGGCGATAAATGCTTAAAAAGTGCACAATTATTCAAATAGTTTATTTACAGAGTATTATTTTTATACAAAATATTTGTTTACAGATTTCAGTATTAATTTACTTGTTTATTTATGCAAAAAGATTCCTATGATAATTTATTCACAAATATACAGTTTGTCTTTCTAGTGATGAGCAATATTTTTTGCTAATGTATGTATCACTCAAGCCGTTTCTGTCTGAAATATTTTTTATTAGAGACAGGGATGAGACATCTGCTCCGATTGGGGCAACTGTGTCAAAACAATCTTTGCTTCACCTTAGTCCAGAAGTGCTATTTTTTGGCGAAATTGCGGCCACCTGCGTCAAAAACCAAAAATGGCGATGCATCATTGAAAGTTTAAGAGAGCATGTTTTAATTATGCAACAAAAGTTTCTTGATTGCTTTTTTTATTTCCAAAGCAGAAAAGAGTTGCCAAAAGCAAAACCTTTTCAAGCTGAACATTTTTTTTAGTTTTAAGACAAGAATTTTACGCTTATATATATATGTATTTACATATATATATATATTAATTAATAAAACTGCTTGAACAGCATAATGTTGAAAATCTGGACATCCAAAATGCGGAAACCTTAATGGATTCGTTTTTTACCTTCCAAAAAAACGCAATTTTTCCTTTATAAACCTTAATTTTAAAGTCTATGCAAGTTACAATTGTTGTTCTGTACAATGAAAATGAATTTTTTTTCTTGTCAACTCTACACGAAAACGTTGTAGCAAAATTTCTTCAGATAACCTTTGTCCCCTCTCCCTTCCTAAAAAAATAGCAGAAAAACTTTGGATCGCACTGCTCTCATTTTCGTTCTCACTTTATTTATTTTTCAAAGGGAGAAATGAAAGAAACAAACAGTCAAGAAATGATAACATTAGGGAAAGCAACCTTGCAAGAGCTTCATGTAAAATATGCTCCCCTCCTTCAGTTTAGTTTTTTGAGGCTATGTTGTTTTCCTCTGCTGTTGATGTAAGGGTCATCCAAGTCCTTTGCACTTGTATTGAAGCTATATCTCCCGATTCTTTTGATGGGACTTATTGTTCCACTAGTATAAAAATCTAGTGGAGCAATAAGTCCCATCACCCAATAAGTTGTCACTAAAAGGCAAAATTCTATCGGTGATTATAAATGGTACCAGAGGAACAGACAATTGCTCAATTTCCATATCTACTTTACATAGATGGAAAATACTTATATTTGAATTTTCTATGTTTATTTGTTTTAAAGTTTTATTGATGTAAATTTGTTTATGGTTTTGAAATATTTATTTACAAACGTTAATTCATTTAAAATTTTATTTTAAGAGTTTCTCCTATGTAGTTGTCTTTTTTTTTTTTTTTTCGTTGTAATCAGCATTCAATTTTTATTGAGTCACATGATGCTTTCTTGTTATTGTTTGATGTTTCCCTAAAAATTGATGGTTAGGAGAATTAACTAATTATTAGAACTAAAATTGGAAAAATGTTAGAATTATGCATGGTATATCCTTTTTTATTTATCCGAAGAAGGATGTGATACATAGTAACCATTCCGTATAGCATTTAATCTTTCTTGAATTACTTAATGAAAGATTATAGCAAATTCTTAACAAACTATCTATTGGTGAACCATTTTCCAGCAATGTACCGGAAATGTCTTTTGGTAACTATTTTCCAGAAATGTCCAGTTATGTAATATTTATGCAGTTGTTACATATTAGATTAATATCCGCTTTTCCCTGAAGCCTGCATTCTATGTCCTTTTATTTTTATACATTTGTTAAATATTCTGCAGTGTTTGACAATGTTTTACCTGCTGCATTGTTCTTGTATTGTTTTAATACATGTTCTTTTTGTTATGAAGCAAAACTGAAAAATTGTTCATGAGCAATTTTATTTTATGGATTAACTTGCTATAAAAGTAATTGATAAATTGCGTATCGTATACAAGAGACAAATTAGTTAATTTGTCTTCAAAAAACGCCGAATAATAGCAATATTTCACTCCATCGCATATTGAAAAAAAAAAAAAATCTTTGCTTTATTTGTTTGTAATTCCTGCAAGTCCACAGCAAAATTGGTTTTTAAGAATCTTGCCACATTTGAAACAATTTTTAACACTAAGTTAAAAAAAGTTACTTATTCAGTGTTTAGAATCTATTATTTTCTTCCCTTTCTGTTTGGTTTGTTTTTGGTTATTTATTATCTATAATATTGCATATTTATGAGTTGTCCTTTCTGGTTTTTATGTTTCCATTTTTGCCTTACAAGTTCATTATTTGAACATAGATTTTTTCCTTAAATGTGTATGTCTACAGCAGCATATATTTAATGCATATTGTACAATTTTAGTTTTGGGGGAAAATGATTGTTAAAAAGCCGAGAAAATTCCCGCAAAAATGAACTCATTTTCTTAAAATTATATATTCTGCAGAAGGATTTGTTGATGTAACTGTATTTTGAGTGCCTTGCTATTGGGAGTGTGTGGAATTAAGTTAGGAATTAGTGTCGGGAAATAATGTGACGAAAGGACAAATTTTTTAATAATAAAAAAATTATATTTAAAAAAAAGAAAAATATGAAAATAAAACTGTAAAAATATATAAAAGCAGATTTAAGTTTAAAAAAAAGTATTACTAGATAAAATGTTTTTCAAAATTAAGCAAAATAAGCTTTACAATAAATGCTGCTGTACAAGAAATCATTTCAACGGTTATATAATATATCATCTTCTAGCAGTAGAAGGAACAAACTCAAGTTTGTGTGTTCCTTAAATGCTTTCAAAGTTTAAACTGGTTAAGATTTTTGTATTCAATACTCAGTTGTATGGTTTATTCCCAAATGTTGTTAAAACAATGCTCAAGGCGTAAGAATTGATGCTCGTTTCTTGGTCAGCTGGTGGATGTGAAGTGTTTTATGCACATTTTTACTATTTTTCTGAGCTCAATTATTTTATGAATAAGATTTTATTTTATTGCATGACATATTAAGGATATGGTGTTTTAAATGTGTTCTTGCTTTATGTATGTTCATATCAATACAACAAAGCTTTCTTATTGTTTCTTTATCTGAAATTTAAATTTCAGTTGCTTTTTATTTAAGAATATTTTCTGTGATATTTATTAAATATTTTATTTACTATTGTTGATTTTATTTTACATAAAATAAACTTTATTTCTTGCTGATTTCTGTGGTTATGTCATTTTTTTTTTTTTTTTGTGAAAGGATTAATCGTTATTTCTTCATTTTAATCTATAAAAGTAGATATTTCTTTACTTTTGTAGTGAATTAAAAATAAAAAAATATTTAATTATTTTATTTACTTTACCCCCGAGAAGAAATAATTAGCGATAAAGAACCATTTACAATAATCGCGATCACAAAAAGGGACCATTCTCGAATGTGAGTGACTTATCATTTACGATCAAATTCTCACACTAAATTTTATTTTCATTACTTTCAAAAATATTAATTCCAGCTTTAATGCGGTGTTTAAAACAGCGCATTTTCAAAATGGCGCGTAACATCGTTGTTGTGGGTATCTTCAATTTTACAAGTTGCATTAATTTTACTGCTGAAATGAAGATGACAACAAAAGGAAAATAAAGTGATAAAAAAGGGAAATATTTGCAGAAAATTCATATAGCTAAAAAATGAGGGATGCGTCAGGGAAGGGGATGAATCACTGGAAGGAATCTTTTGCACCTGGGCCTTGGTCGCTTCAGCTGATATCATTTCTTGCTATTGTTTATAATAATCTATTTATTTATTATTATGGAGGAATAACTATTAAACGCTGAGCTGTGCATTTGGTGCGGTCGAAATTCGTTCTCAACTTGATTTATTTTTTAAGGATCAATCAGAACGAATTTTGGTTATATGAATGAGTGATAGATGAGTATTTACTCTGGTACTGCTTTCAATTAATCATGAAGGGCGGGGGACGTGTAATCGGTACGTTTTCTCACTTGTACTCTCCCGTCTTTTTTTTTGGGAATTTAGGGGACACTTATTTTGTATATTATGATAATTTTAAAAAATCTAAAAAAGTATCTGGATCAAGGGATCAGTCATAAATGATGTCACGCTTCGAGGGGGGAGGGTGGTTCGTGAAATTGTGACAAGGGGAGGGAGGGGGTAGCAAGAAGTGTGACATCAGTCTTATACAACATCGCGTTGTGACAAAGGGGGTAGGGGGTCAAATATATCGGAAAAAAGAGTGACATCATTTATGAACTGTACCCAAGTACAAGAAGGCGTAAAACTTTGATGGGTCATTTCACCAGTAGCGGATTTAAGGGGGGGGGGGTGCAGGGGGCACGTGCCCCCCAAAAGGTTTTTCCCTGTTAATTTCTTTTTAATTTACAAACTGAAACAAACAAAATTTTAAAATTTTTGTTTTGAATAAAATTTAATAAAAAAACACAAATTTGAATAAAATAAATTTTTTTTGGCAATCAAAGTTTCTCCTGACAGTGCTTCCCATCATTATATATCTTTTCAATGCTCCGTCAGCTGCCTGAAAAACCCTGAATAACAAATTTTTGCCCGTCTTACATATGTCTACGTAGTCGTTTTCTTATCAGCAACTAAACTTAAAATACACTGCTCGACATTGAAAATGCAACACCAAGAAGGAGTGGTCGTAAATTTATGCAAATTTTAGAGTAGACGCACGTCACTGAGTTATGCGAATGATGTGAAATGCGCAGCTCTCCGACGCACGTCGCAAGGCCAACTAGAGGATCAATCGCTGTATGAGGTATGGAGAGCGATGACTACAAAAATAATGGGCCAAGAACATTTGCAACAAGACACCAAAGAGAAGGAAGAAAGTATTCTGCAACTTTGTGCACTATCTGGCCAGGAAACCCCTTCACAGACAACTCCTGCTAATATGACCTCTCCGTTTAAACGGGCTTTATTTTGGCCAGATAGACAAGAAGTGAAAAATAAACGTAGACGTGAGACTTTTCCTAGCGTTGTGACGTCTGAGCGTTGGTGTGAGTACAATAAAAAAAAATAAGAAAAAAGATGGAAATGGAAAATGCTAAACAGAAGAGAGCTGAGGAGAGGGAAAAAAGAGAAAATTGAAGTTGAAACACAGAGAAGAATTAAAAAAGAAAAAAGAGAGTTACGGAGAAGGGGAACGATCAAAATCACCAAAAGCGAAGGGTAAAACCCCGAAAAAGAAAATTACCCTCATCATCTTCTTCTGAAAATGAAGACTGGCGGGAAGAACCAGGAACCGATAATGAAAGTAGTGTGACGGTTCTAAAAGCATTAAACTTATGTTTAGAACCGTCACACTTATCCCTGAACAAGTGTTTTGTGATAAGAAACAAATCTGTGATCGAAATCAATGTGATGCTTAGGTACTTAAGTAAAACAATATTTAAACCATATTAGGTTATTTTTTGTATCTTATCTATTATATATATTTATCTTATTTTTCCGTTTGAAATAAATTAAAATGTTTTATGGTGGTAATGCGGTTGTTTATCGTTAATTACTCCACTATCCGCTTCTGGGTTAGCAATTATCCGCCTAGAGTACACCAAATTTTTTCACTATCCGCCAATAGTACATGTTACAATTTTCCTAAAACTATGAGTTTAGGAGTTTTAAATTTCCTAAAATGTCTAGGTTTGTAATATCAACAGATACGATCGCTTTGTTACATAACGTACAGAAAATAAAACAAGCTGAAAATTAGGTTTCTTTAGAACCTAAAAAGGCTAAACGATCTGGTTCTACTATCCTCTAATGGTGTGTTTACCTTATCTTTTATTGAAAAAGGATTTAGCACTTAGGTTTTCAGAAACCCCTATAATTTTAACTTAAATCTTAAATACAGTATCGAACCCGAAATTGGCATGCTCGGCACCACCGCTGAGCACACAAAATTTATTTTTAAGTGTTCAAACCTTGAATATTCACAAAAGAAAACAGAAAATTGACATATTTAATATCCATCAGTCGAAATGGGTTTAATCGAAAGATGTTTAAAAAGAGTTATTCCTGACCTACCGCGGCATACTATATTTGTCAAAACTTTATTTTGAAAAAATTGCAATTTACTGATATGACATCTGGCCGCACAGCCCCAGACCTCAACCGCGTACATAATTTTAGATCCTATAAGTTGCAGATGATTGAGTCTCTTATTTTCAAGAGAGGTAAGGATGTTTGCAAAGTGGGTAATTTATGACAGTGCGACCATTGGTCTCGTGATTGACATTTTCAGTATGGGCTTAACCCTTATTCTCACAAAGTATCATATATGCTACCTGGGGTTTTCCCCTACTTTCTATTTGAAAAGTAAAGTGACGTCAGCGCGTATGTTGCATTGTTATTTGCTAGCCTTATTTTCATAAAATAGCGTATATGCTACTTTATGAAAATAAGGGTTTAAGTTCAATTTTTTATCGTCTAAAACTACACGATATTTAAAATCCTCTGAATGTCTGGTATCTCCATGTAATTGATGGGGGATGCAAATTCTACATTGACCCTTAGAGAAACAAATTAATTTTATTTTGTCCGTATTACTATCGAACCGCCAAAATGTAAACCATGTTTGGAGGAGATAAACCTGAGCTTGAAGCTTACTAAAAGCAGACATGTAATTGCGATTTGTGGATATGTCGGCAGTATCATCAGCAAACATTGATAAAAGTGTCTCAGAATGGATAGGTAAATCACAACAATACAGGTTACATAAGATAGGCGATATTGAACTACCTTGGGGGGTACCCGCTTGTCAAGTGAATGGAGCTCATCCAGAAGGGTGGGATTCTCTTGTCTCGTCCAGGTATCGTTAGCAGTTTAATCAAATTTTCTACTACAATGAAAATTAACGTCGAATATTTCCCCTTTTTTTTCCTCGCACTACCTGTAAAAATCGTTCATTACGCCTTAGTCTCATTCTTTTCAAAATTTAAATTGTGAAGCTTTGTTTAGCAGTGAAAGGTTTCGGGTTGTTAAATGACTTATGTCTTTCATATTCTGGTAAATTTCTTACTGTGATATCGCTGGATCTAGGAAATTCGTTACGAATGCACTGGGAAATTTCGTGCTCATTTATTCATTGGATTAAGATTTTATTAGAACTAATAAAAGGACACTATGTCTATTTTTTTCCCCAAAATGGACATAGTGCCTTTTACCTACCAGGTAGATTTGAATACAACACTTTGTAAATTCTTTAACCGTGTGTTCATAGAGTGAATCGGAGTTTCACTGAAGTTCAACACTTAACCCTTTAGCTGTCACGTCGAGTCATATTGACCCAGGTAAAATTTTAATTTCTTTTCTTTTCTATGCTGTTTATATGGTACATATTCTTATATTATATTGAAATTAAAACACCATGTTTTACATTTTTTATACCCAATTTACTAAATTTTGAATTCGGGTCTATATGACCCGATGCGACGACTTGTGTGATGTCTTGATAGGTGACAACTCAAGGGTTAAAAACGAAAATGGATTTAATAAGAAAAAGTTACAAGGATAAAAGAAATATTTATCAACAATAAATAGAAAATACAAAAAGGAATTAAGGGTCTCTTGCATTTTTGCATCTTTTCTTGAATTCGGAGAAGTGAAGTCCGGACTTGCGGCAACCCACCACTCAGCCCAGATTCGACCCACAGTGCCTAGAAGTTAATTTGCTCGAATCTGCAAGAACTCTTATATCTGGAACAAGGCTCTCTTCAGCCATTGATGTGAAAACAGCTGTCTTGAGACAGCTCAATGGGCAAGAACGTGATCTCTGTAATGAAACGGAGCAAACAAGCTGTTTTTTTTTTTGTTCAGATACGTAGGCCTAATGATTATGTGGAGAAGAGATCGACTAGTATGCCCATTAACTCCATTTTGTAGTTTCTGTCTATTGTTCACAAATAAGTTTTAGTATCCATTCTCGTAAAATGAACCTCAAATAATAAAATTACGACAGCAAATAATAAAATGTTTCATAACATGTTTGAAGCAATACAATTTCTTTTAAAAACACAAAATCCGAAAATTTATAAAATACATGTCCTAAAATAAATAACCAAGATTTGTGTTGAAAATACTGTAAATTTTTGCAGTTCAACATAAATTCAAAGCGATTTTTTAAAAGTTTTTCCCAGCATCTTTTTCAACCGGCAGTTTTTGTATGATTTCTTGATGCTCGGGAGTCAAATACGTTTTCTCCATCATCTTGCTTGAATGCATCTGGTATTTGGAAGCAATGTTCTCGATAGTTTGCTTCAAAAATTGAATATCTTCTTCTACATCAGGAGATTCCTCATTTTGAGGCACGAAAGAAAAATAATTTCTGTTCTTCCCATCAATTTCTTTCTCGGTTTGAAAAATTCGCGGTCTTCCACAATGCTCTATCTTCCATGGGCAATCAACCTTTGCTTTTTTACAGAAAAAATAAAGAATCAAACCAGCAACTAGAATAACAAATACGCATAGATATCCAGTCCACCAGAGAATTGCAGATGAAGTAATAGTTACTTTTTGAACATCGTCTTTGATAAGGGTTTCTGAAACTTCTGTGCTATTTTGAGTCTTGCCGAACGGTAATTCTCCAAAAACGAAAAGCTTCTCATCTTCATGCCTGATGACTTTTGATAATTCCACGGTTTCATTAGCCAAAGCGGCAGATTCACTGATATTTTGAATTTCAGTATTTAATTCATTTGTATTGAATAATTCAGAAAATTCGGAAATCAGTATTTTGGACGGATTAATATAACTATCTTCATGGAACTGAACTTGTCCTTTTTCCTGCGAAAAGTCTTCCATATCATCAAGAAGTTGAGGTTGCTCTTTGCTTTGTGAAAAAGTTCGAGATATTCTTTTTAAAGTGATATTTTCCGTGCCTGGATCATCAATAGGTAAGTTTGTGAATTCATATGCTGCGTCGTTGTTCGTTTCAGCTGAAGATGCAGTGTTTTGTCTTAGAATATCTCTGAAAGCATTGCGTAGCACTGATTCATAACCGTAGCTGATATCAGAGCTGTAATCAACATCAGTAAAAGAACCGTCAACCACTGAGTTGTCAATACTTCTGGCATGTCTTCTGTAATCAGAAACTTTAGCATGTCCTCTGACGTGTCGTATTTTCTTCGGCTTTGATGTAGAATAATTTACCACATGCTCTGATGTGTATAATTCAGTTTGATTAGCATCAGATGGTTTATTAGTTTGCCTTTTCAAATCTGCTTTGTGATTTTGTTTCATTTTCTGCTTGGCATTAAAATTATTTTTTGACTGGTGATGATCATTAAATTTTTTCTTCAATTTTGTATCTTTCTTTTTAATATTCCCGTGAAAGTTGCTATGCTTTGGACCGGTATGAGAAGACGTTTTATCATGAAAGCGCTTTCGGGTGTTGCCATTTGCAGTTGCTACCTTTGGAATGTTGGTCGGATGAAATGGTGGCAATATTTTCTTGATTATATGATGATATGTCTCAACAATATTTTCTTCTTCATGCTTCATTTCTGAGTTTTGATTATCATTACCAAACTGTGGATTTTCTATTAAGGAATCTGATTTTTTAGTTTTCCTCAATTCTTCGAATGTTTCTCGGCCAAATGTCAAATCAATGAGCATAAACAGTAGGTATAAAACAGGAATATGCATTATGGATACTAATTGATCCGAATAACTAGTTTTTGATAACGACAATGAAATTGATTGATAAAGTCGACACGAAGTGTTTGTGGACGAGTTCATCAATAATGTACATGAAACATTGTTGCACGGAAATACTGTCGCATATCACACAGAGCGAATTAATAAATTAACTACCATTGTTGCAACAGTTTTCAACAATGTGTAATACATGTATTTACATTTTATTTACTTCAACATTTCGCTTATAGAAATGAACAGTGTTATATCTGAAAAAAAATCTTTTTTTTTTTTGTTTTTATATCAAAATTTTCACAATTTTGCGCTCTTTATATTGGGAATACTGCTGTAAGTAAATGTTCAAAAATTAAGGCTAGAGGCCAACTGTACTTTTTTGCCGCAAAACTGTCATAACTACTTTTTATAGTCATTTCTAATTTTTTTGACATCATTAACATCTATCATGTGAGAGAAAACTAGAACAATAACTATTTTATGAACAAAATCGATTGTAATAATCATTGAATCAAATAACGTAATTAAATAAAACAAATTGCAAAACGTTCAAACTCCTCTCTTGAAAAATGTCCATTTTGCAGACATGACACTGTTCATTTCTATTAGTGATTTATGTAAGACTTTCGTGATTCAGGAAAGACTTCAGGTTAAACCAAAACAAACAAATAAATAAATAACTGAAAAAAATTAATTAATTAAAAAAGAGAATAAATAAATACAAATACTAATACCGAAAATTATAGTTTAAAAAGTTGGAAAAAATACGCTTTGCAGGAATAGGAGCTAAAATTTAAAGATAAAGATGTGTTCAGTTGCATTGGGATGTCTCACAACTAAGTTTTGTTGACCAAATTATTAATTTAAATACTAAAAAAAAGGGCGGGGTGCTTGATAACAGTTGTTTTAAAATTTCTTATTGCTATTCGTTAATGAAAAACCATTACCAAACTGTAAATATAGAAGCCCCCCGCCCGCACACGATTTTTTTTAAATATTAAGATTGGTAGTTTGTTCAGTGATTTTATTCTGTATATTTTAAGATAATTCAAACAATTGAAGTTACATTTAGTTCTGGGACATCCCATTGATGTTGAACATATCTTTATATTTTAGAATTTTTAACTTTTTAGTTCTATTACAACAAAAGCGTATTTTTTCTAGTTTGCTTAAACTTCTACTATTATATTTAAATTTTTCTTAGCTTGAAATGTTTCGCGAATTCAAAGCTTCCTTTACTTTGTATAAAAAAGTAAAAAACGCAAATTAATTCATTTAAGCCTTAAAAAAATACTGCTAACTAACTCAGTGGCACGACAGCCCGTTGGGGGCCATGGCCCCCAACGGATTGTGCCCATCCCAGCTTTCGAGACCGAGAGCTCTGAAGTGCAGATATTCTGGACAACTGGTCGACCTGACGCGGAATCCCCAGTGTTAGTTTCCAAGCATGCTTGGTCCTCATTTTATCGATCCCACTGAAGGGATGAAAGGCTGAGTCAACCCTGCCCAGCCCGGGAATCGAACCCCGGACCTGTGGCATGGAAGCACGGAAGGTTACCACTCAGCCACTGCGCCTTAAAAAAATTCTTCACGAGAGACAAAGCTCATTTTATTCATAAAGCTGACTATTGATAAGGAGTTAAGCGAAAGTGTTGAATAATGATTTGGGTTAAGGAAAGCCTTAAAGAATCTGACTAAAACGTTAATAGCTCGTGATTTAATTAATTTATACACTTGTAACAAATTCCATCATGTCAAGAAAAATCAGAGCTATCGATTGATATATCATGTTAACATGTGCAAGAAGTTTTTTTGCCTCCATATTAAGGAATTTATGTGAAAAATTCGCTTTAAACAAATAAAAATAGAACAAATGCTAAAAATTTCAGCCAGCCAGGTCCTATTGTCATCTGCTCTTGATGCGTGTGTAATATTTCAAAGAGTTTGGACCTCTGGAAATGGGTGGAAATTGAAATACAAGAATTGATTACATGCAAGTGAAACTAAGAAATATTAATAATAAAAAGCATGTGATCTAATTTTTTTGTTGACTTTTCTGTTAACTCCTTAAGGACTTTTTACCATTAACATTGTATTACTTTGAAAAAGTTTGGTAGTGCATTTGAAGGAAATGATTCTTATATTATACTACCATACCAGTGTATAATCTAAATAAATTCCTCAAATTTCATCTAAGGAGTTAAATAGATTAGAGCCATTTACTGCTCATGATGAAAAGGCAAAATATTTGAATAAAATAAATATATATATTGGATAAATGCTTGAAAAAAAGAGAGCTTAATAAATTTAAGTGAAAATATAAAATTCTAAGTTTTATGTTTGTACTTGGATCCATTCTTCACTGACATGTCGATTTTTTTCAATCTATTGATAAAATATTTCATACTTCACATCTCAATCCTTACGTTCATTGAAAATCCAAACCAAATATTGAATTTCTGATCTGTTAAACTGTCGCAAATAGTGTTCCAAAATGTACCTTCTAGCTTAGCGTCATTTCATGGGATGGTTGGATGTCGAATTATTTAATCAAAAGTTGATTTAATCAATTCGAAAATGCAAGAAAAAAGCAAAACAAGCCGAATGGTTTTATGGAGAATAACAAAATCAAACGTTTGGCTTAAGAATTTTTCTAAGAATTTTAAAGCCTTTTTCGTGACGTTAAATTACGTTGACAGTTGTTTTGCTACTGTCAAGTGTTCCATCATTTAAGAGTCAAGGTAAATTCGTGAAGAATTCCTTGACTTAATTGAAAGTATTTTACATACTTCGAAATCAAGGGTGGGTGAGGAGAGGAATTGGTTTTTGAAATAATGATGTACGTCATAAAAATATATTAGTTTAAAATGAATAATATTAAAAAAAATTAGACAATTTTCGCCCGACCACTTTTTTTTTTTAAATGGAGGTATAAAGTGGTCGGGGGCTCCCTAACTCTGCAATTTCTTATGAAATTGTCTTAAATTGCTTTCTTTTATTTATTTAAAAGTAATACATTTAACTAATTTTATGTGGTACATCATGATTTTAGAAACCTTTTCCGCCTTGAATTACACCACACCACCTAACTGGAAAATTAACTATGAGAACGAGAAGTGGCTGCTTCTTTGAGACCACAGCAACAAACTCGAAATTGTATGTGATCTGAAAAGTTCTGTAGCAAAGAACAAGTTGAAGTGCGTCAGTCAACTTCACCGAGCTTCTGGAGTTAAATCCATTTCTATGTTTCCCTTAATCGTTGAGAACATGCCAGAAGAACAAAAATTAGATTCTTCCATGATCTTGAAGGTTGAGTTCACATTTAGACTATTTTCCATCAAAGAATAGAACGAGAAGAGCTATGGAAAAAAAGGGCTTGTAACTACGTTGGTTGCTCATTGTAGTTGGATGTGCCGAGATGATTCATCCATGAGACAGCATAAGGGGAAAAGCGTGAAGCAAATCATACACGATCAAAAGAAGCTTCCAAACACGGAACAAAATTATAAATATTTTACATACTTTGGTTATCAAGAGTGAGTAAAGAGGGGTAGTGGTTTCTTAAGGGATCATTCATAAATGATATCATGCTTCGAGGGGGGAGGGGGGTTCGTGAAATTTTGACAGTGAGCATGAGAAACAACACAACATATGTTACTCTAAAAA
Source organism: Octonoba sinensis (assembly GCA_038502835.1). NCBI lineage: Eukaryota > Metazoa > Arthropoda > Arachnida > Araneae > Uloboridae > Octonoba > Octonoba sinensis. The sequence continues at coordinate 79,547,846 of CM076605.1, read as the reverse complement.
TATTGCTGTTGAAACCTACCCTTCTGAGCTTGTGTTTCTAGCAGCGGTAATGAGTATTTAAAGGCAAATATTTGTTGTACTTAAAAATATTGTTGGTTTTAAATAAGCGATAATTAGTGATTGAACAGATTAAAAATCAATCTCAACTTCTGTGGGCTTCGTCTAATTTTACACTTACGAATGAATTAACTCGATTTATACATCCATGACATAATAATATTCTATCCTAATTCGGTTCTGATTTAATTTTCCCCTTGAGAGCTTGTTCCAATTTTCCGTGAAGAAATTTGAAAATCGATTGCCTGATGGATTATTTCTCCCTCTGGTGTCATCAATGGGTAATTTTGCTCCCAATATCCGATGAATTTGGACGAACGAGAAGAGGGGTTTCCTCTTAATTCGCTATTAAGTTTCCTCTGGCTCGAGTTGGCTCGGTTTTTCGAAGTTGGCTACGTTTTCTGAAAATTCAAATTTTCAAACGGAATTTAACATAGCTGCTGGAAATCAAAGCTACTGGTCAAATTAATACAAATGAATGAAAATTAATTATGTGAATTTTTTGTTATTTATTTCAATGTATGGTTTCAAAACTTTTTATCTTGTTTTTTTAAATTTTTTTTATCAGTGAATCATTTGATGGGTTGAATCCAAGTTATCTAATTTGAAATACTACGAATTAAAAAAAAATCTATCGAAAGAAAATTAAAATTATTGTTTGGGTAGAATATCTTTATCGCCAAACTTTGGATTCGTTTGAAACTATCATTTAATGAGTTATATGCAATAATATTCCATATCTTTTAATTTTATTTTCAATATACATGAGTTGTAATTGCAAAATATATTATAATTAATTCATATTATTCACTTTATTATGAATAAACATTTTTAAATAAAAAAATAATGGAGAATTTTCGTAAGAAAATATTTTCTGCCTTTTATAACCACAGCGATCGCCCAGCGGACGAAATTCTACCGTAATTCATTAAAATATTCAAGTTCGGCCTCGAACGTTTAAACAACTTTTAGACATTTTAGTTTTACAAATTGTTTGCAAGCACTCACTTTAAATTTAATCAACAGTTCAAAACGCGAATGCGAGTCAACACACTTACGTAATGTTGATTCGAATCAAAATAATGCGTCACCGCACTTATTAGCTTGCTTTGTATTATATTAGACATTGTTAGCTTCAAATTGTATTTATTTTCTTTGACATTGTAAGGGACAAACAATCTGACAGACTTATTACATGTATATATGTATATATATTGAAAATGGATTAACTGACACCTTAAAATTAGTATTTTTTTGCTTTGGTATACATTTAATAGATTACAATTTCTCTTTTGTTTTGCTCTTGACATTGCTGCTTCTTTGTATTATTCTTAGCAAAAATATATTGAGTATTGTATATGTAAGAAATAGTATGAAAGTACGATGAATAAAGACTTCCAAAATTGGCTCCGAATCTACGTCGAAGGTAGGCGGAAAAAAGATGTTTCATTGATAACAGTAAAACTCATCAATAGCTACTAAATAATAATAATAATAATAGTCATAAAAAGTAAGAAAATCAGTTGACAAACAGAGAAGAAAATGGTGTTTAAGTGTTTTGTCTTCGCCTATTTTAAATCATTTCAGTAGTTAAGTGTGGAATAAAATTTCAGATCTTTTGCTATGCGTTGTAATAAAACTATATATATAAAGTTACAAAACATGTAACAATTAATGACATTCTACAGAGAATTGCTGGGCTAGACAGTCGAACTGTCGTCCTGCATGCTATACATGAACAATACGAACTGTCTATAAAGTTACAAAACATGTTACAATTAATGACATTCTACAGAGCATTGCATGGCTAGACAGTCGAACTGTCCAGTCCTGTTCGAGCATGCAGGGCTAGACAGTTCGACTGTCTAGCCCTGCATGCTATACATGAACAATACGAACTGTCTATAAAGTTACAAAACATGTTACAATTAATGACATTCTACAGAGCATTGCAGGACTAGACAGTCGATTTTCAAGCACTTATAATTAGCTTACAGGGAATTTCAGTTTTATTGCCTCAAAAATGCTTTAGTAGATACACAATTTTTATTTTTCACTAAGATTAGCTAACTAATTTGCTTTAAAGCTCGGAATTACCGTTAAACGTTTTTTCAGCTGTAGTGTTTTTCGAAGGACTTTAAAGCAACATAATTGAAATTACGGCAGAAGTAAATTACAAAGTTAAAACTGATTAAGAAATATCTTTTTCTTTTCCAAATAAGTAAAGTTAAAAAGCTTTTTCAGTAGACATCGCAAAATTAAGCTGAACAGTGGAAATAATGAGTTAAAAAGGTTGTCTGCAGACAGTTTTATGAAAAAAAAGCTTTTTTTTTGTGTGTGTGTGTTTGTGATATTTACGTAATTTTAGTTCGCTACATTTAACACCTCAACGCATTTGCCCGTGTCTGAAACAGGCGAAAGTTACCGGCAAATTTGCACATGCCCGTACCTCACACGGGCGATCTTGTGTCTCGCGTTTTTTTATTTCTAATGCCCGTTTGCACTTTGCTTGTATAACAATTTTTTTTATATAACTTTTACTTCAGCCCCCGCTCTCTAGCTACCCCCTACAACTGAAAATGCCAAAAACAATTTATACTATACCTATGTATTCATTTCCTGTCAAAAAAAAAAATCTTGTTCATTTTTTACCAGTTTTCCGAAAAAAAAAATCGTGTTTCAAGGGGTTAAAAGAACTTTTGTTACTCTTCTACGTAACAATAAGTGTTCTTCGAAGATTCTGCTTGGAAGTTATCAAAAAGAATACTGAATAAAGTTACTCAATCAAAAAAAAAACCCCCTAATTATAACATCACCCCTGTCATTTCGAATTTTTTGGGGGAGGGGGGGAGGCAAAGGGTATATTCTTCTCGTATTTTTCATTGAAAAAACAACAATACATGAAAATTCGTAAAAACCTGTTGCGTTCTCAAAGCCAGGGAATTGCGTCACTTGCCCCTCATGACCTTCTAAAAGTCGGGTCTGTATAACAGTTAAATTTGTTTAAAGTTGCAAAATCAAAGATTACTTAACTGGTAAGTAAACTTCCAGGAGACAGTGCAAATGAAATTCTTTGGTGAATTTATTTTCTTTCCAGCTTCGTAATTTAAAGCTCATTTTTAACTTTTAGAGCTTGATTTGATTTTCACAGAAACGGTTTAAAGACTTACCTAATCCACGACTTATTCTTTATCAATTAAAATCTTGATCTTCTTTAGGGAAAGAATCTTTTGAATTTGAAAACAAATAATGCGTTAGCTAGTAAACAGCATGGTAAATTTGATTTCATCTGGTGTTGAGGGAATAATCTCAATTCAATCTGCATCTTAGTTCTAACGAAGTCTTACATTAATTAATTTTAAATCATCATAGGCAATTTACAAATTCGAATAATTTTAAGAGAAAACAAAAAATTCCGATTCAATTTCGAGTTAACTTTGCTAAACTTTTGAATGTAATTGCAGCCTAAAGATTTTTGAAATGTACACCATATGACAGTTAAGTGACGTTATATCTAGTTTTTCTCATTACAGCGCGAGAAAAATTAATTATTCTAACAAGAGACGTGTGTCAAAATTTGCTCACGCAAATTACATGAAAATCTGCAGTACAACTAACTTGAAGGCACTAAATACAGTAGATAGGATGTTCTCTTTCGCAAAGCGCAGTGTATTAAACTCAGCGTAACTGTATTTGAGCTGTTCCAAAGGAATCATTCATAAATGATGTCAAGCATCGAGGGGGGAGGGGATTCGTGGAATTGTGACAAAGTGTGACAAGGGGAGGGGAGGGAGTAACAAGAAGTGTGACATCCCTGCTTGTGAAACATAGCCTGACATGGACAAAGGGGGGGGGGGGAGTCAAATATGTAGGAAAAAAGAGTGGCATCATTTATGAACGGTCCCAAAGATAAAGTATTTAAATTTTTTGCCATATCAAGAGTTGGAGATTTTTTCTTAAAAAAAAAAAATCAAAAAGTGTATTTTTACTTTGTTCTGAGCCAACATCAGGCAATTTTAGTAGGATCCCCCCCTTGCCTTTTGGAACTGATGTGGGTTCTGCTATGAACTGACATTGTGCTATGAGTGACAAAGTCTACACAGCAGATTTAGCAAAGTTATCCTTGGAGCAAAAAAATATACAAATGATCAAAAATATTACCTGTTTTTACGAATATACCAGATATCAAAGACTATTCAAGCACACCATGAGCTTTGATCCAATTGAGGATACGACACCAACCAACGAATATTCCAGAGTGGCCCTTCACTTACCTCAGTATTCGACGTGTTGCGTCGTTTTTTACCTTTTTACTGCTTTTGCTTACAACGTAACTTATGTTTACCGCTTATAGATGACTGTATTCTTGTGTTTAATTTTCATTTGAAGAATTGAATTTTTTGGCGCATGTGATCAATTTTGAGGTCAGTAAAGGGTCACTGTTGGTCAGCAACCGAGTTTCGCAAAATCTTGATCATCTGCACTGCATTCAGCGCCCTCAACTTATTCAAAGACAGCAGATATTTAGCGTTGTTGCGCGTTCTAATATTGCCGCTTTCTTTGCAAGAAGTGCAAAAGAAGATAAGAAGTTTAATTTGTCCCAATCGACAAAATATGATGAATATTTATCTGGTGTTAATAGATTACAAGATAGTTGAAGGGAAAAAAGAAGAATGTGTTTGCATCGGTGAGTGTTTTAAAATTTCTAACTTGTTCTCTGATTTGTTTACATTTTTTTAGTCCTAACTAGTAACGTTTTTTAATGAATGTGCTTGGGAAACGTACTGTTGTTTTCAAAATGTAGCTTCTTATGTCGTAGCTATATTTATAGTGATTTCAAAACTGTTAGGGGAAAGAAATATTGTTATTGTTTGTGTAGATTTAGTGTCGTAAAATTGCAAATACTGAACATAAGTATTATCGCATTTTTGGGGATTAGAATACTGTAGCTTGGTAAATTGAAGATGCACTTACCATTTAAATATTTTAATATCGAGTCTAATTAAGTAGAAAGCAATAATTGTCTGTTGTGCATTGTTAAAAAAGAAGAAATGACCAAAAAATGTGCTTTATAAGTTAACACATGAACATCTATTGTAATTTAGTATAGTAGAGAATATATTTGAAATGCTTTTAACAAATCTAAAACTTAATTCGTAGGCTGCACTATGCTTCTTGATAGGCTGCACTATACTTCTTTATTAAAGTTAAGATTTCATTTTACAGTGAGTTAATGTAACTTAGTCAGGGGATTCAATTGACCTCTCTTGACTTAAAAATGCACTGAATTTATACATGGTTTTACTGTTTTTGTCGTTGTTTTACCTATAATATGTATTGAAAATATACACTTTGCCCCTCCCCCCAGGAAAATATTTAAATGACAGGCCTGTTTAATACCTAATAGTTTAGTCCAGTGTGAACTTGTTGTCATGGTAACTCGAGTGCATAGGCACATTACGCGTTTTCCGAATTTACCCCTTTTTAGCCTACTTTCCCGTAAAAGTAAAAAATAATAATAATAAAGCATGAAAGAAGGCTTAATGTATCGTGAAAATATCGTTAGAAATCAAGAAAAGTCAAAAATAAGTTAAGTAATTAAATAAAGATTGAAAAATAAAAAATTTGAAAGTAGGGTTTTGAGATGGGGAAAAAGTGTGTCTGTCTGTCTGTCGGTCTGTCCCCCCCCCCCCTAATAACTTTTGAACGAATTGTCCGATTGGAAAAATTTTTTTTGCATTCGAAAGATCTCGGCGAGGACATCTCATTTCCATATTTTACTTTTTGATTTGAACAATTTTTTGTTCAATTTTGAACAGTTCAAAAAATTTTAACATTAGCGCCTATGGGGGAAAATGAATCAAATTATGTAAACTCTGGGTACAAGATATCAGTTCCCATGAACAAGCTCACTGGAAGAAGTTCTTGGCGTGAAATATTGATTTGAACAATTTTTGTTCATTTTTGAACAGTTCAAAAAAAATTAACATACCGCCTACGGGGAAATTTCAATCCTATATAATTTCTGATCTAATGGACCGATTTGCTTGGACCAAACTTTATCGGAAAGCTCTTATGACGTAGAACATGTACAAATAGAAAGTTCATCCAGAACCAATGAGCCTATTTTCCTATGAAATTTTTTGATCGGGATTTTCAAGAATATTTTTCAATTAATGATTGATTAAATGAATAAGCAAAAGAATGAATGAATAAATGAGTGAATAAATACATGAATGACTTAATAAATAATGATTAAATAAATATGTATTAACCGTTGAAAAAGGTATGTTTGAAGCAATTAAGAACTAAAGCTTTAAAAAAGAAAGACAGAGAGAGAGATATAGCTAGATTATAAATTTGAATTCGGTGTATACGGGAAAGTAGGCTCGTATAGTTCTAGACGGAACTTCTTGTTCTATTTAGGTATTTCGGGTGACCCTAGTTCTGTAAATCGGCGTTTTTTGTATTCAGGTAATTTGGTTAGTAATCGATACCAGCACATTAAAAAAAATAATAATTTCAACATTGACGAAACTGCATCATACTTTGTTCATAAAGAGTAATTTTTTTAAAAAATGCAGAAACCGATCGCAATTAAACTGATAAGTAATTGGTATGATTTGGGTTATCGTCAACTCATTTCTGAAGGTTGAGAACTTGTTCGCAAAAGGTCGCTGAAAGTATATCTTACGTTTGTCATGAGGACAGTTTTATCAGAAATGATATAAACTACTACATTTGAAAGTGGACTAATTCGCCCTGGATATAGCAAAGTCCAGGGGTAATCGTTAAGATATCGTTAATCAAAAGTTGACGATACCTTTTGTTAAAACAAAAAAGGGAACTTTGTGTACAAGTAAACTGTAAAAATAATTTCACGTTAAGAAAGCACAAGTAAGCATTAAAATGCAGACATGTTTCGGGATTGCTTGGAATCCCTTTTTCAATGCAATAAGAAGAGCTTCACATTTTTGCATCTAGAGGCTCCTCTATTGCATTGAGAAAGGGATTCCAAGCAATCCCAAAACGTATGTCTGTATTTTAATGCGTATTTGTGCTTTCTTAACGTGAAAAATATTTTACAGTTACCTTTGTTGATAGCTAAGTAGAAACTTATGCAAATTGAAGTCAATATGAAGTTCTGCAGAACATTTCAGTGTATTTACATGGTTTTATTTAACTTGACTTGTGGCGGAATTTTGTAAGGCGGTTTTCGACAACTATTACTGCATAAATTATCTTCAAATTTTGCACACAAGCTTATCTTCGATGACAATACAATAATCCATCCATTTTATAATTTATTATAACGTTAATTAGGAAAAAAAAATTAATAATTTTGGCTCTGAGGAAATTATCAGCATTATCATTTGCCGTTTGGCAACAATAGTTTTGTTTGGATAATGCAACGATGTTTTGAATTTAAATAAAACCATGTAACTTAAAACATTTTTGGCGATTTAATATTTTTTTGTTCTAAGCTTAAATTTCATCCTCAAAATCACAAAACAATGTCCTACAAATGTCAGAAAATATCGTTCTTTCCCAAATTTTTACAATTTTTAAACACACTAGTTATTTTATTCAACAAGTTGTCGAAACTAATTAAATGTGTAAATTAACCTTCGGTGGCAGGTCAAATTAACTAAATTGAGTGAAAAAGTCGCCAAGTTTGGCTGTTAATCTGATTATAATTTGCTCCAACCGTTTATGTAAATAAAGATTTCTTTGAGGAAATAGTACTGACAAAGTAAAAATAGTATTATGTAATTAATGGGACATTTTTATATCTATGACGAAATTCAACGTAAAAACTTCGCATCCCAGCAACAATATTGCAGCTGATTTATAAAAATATTTCTATTCCCAATTAATTTATCACATTCAGCGAGCAAAAATGGGGAACAATTTGTTCTAAATCAAATTCCCGAAATGAGCAAAATCCCTGTATGTTTCGTTTCTATTTAATCAGGAATGAATTCCTACTTTAATAATCCAGATTAATTTGTTTCCTTAAGCAAATAAGATAGAATTGAAGACGAAAATCGTAGCAAATTGTTATAACGCAAGGAATTCAAACATGATATTTTGCGAAAGATGTTTTTAATTGAGCTCTTATCTTCAATACTTGGAAGAATATCCATTCATTGAGTTTACTTTTATCCTTAGCAGTGAAAGAGTTCGCTCAAAGAACATAATGCATTTAATTATTAGGTTCGAATAGATGTAGCCTTGATATTTGTTTGGTATTTTCAAAATAAAATTATTACATGATAATGCAAATTGTTTCGAATAAAGATTCAATGTGTAGTTTGGAATAATATTCTAAAGGAAGGAGTTTTTATCTTCCGATTGCGAAAAATGTTTCCAAGTGAATAATATAAAAAGGGAAATGTTTGCATTAATTAATAGTGGATTAGTTTTATGCGTGTACAGTGTATGAAAATAGAATGGGGTGAATTTACCGAAACAATATAACATTGAAGAATGTGATCTAGTGCAGTGTTCTTCAATCAATACAGATGGTACAGCGATCATAAACAATTTTAAGGTTATGCATCGCAGACCACACAAAAACTGGGATAGGATAGGGTAAAAAAGGTAGGTGTTTTTTTTTTTAGGAATTCGTGGATCAATTTCGCGAATAGTATTCTATAAAACGAAGGTATATTTTTCAGTAAAGATAGCGCACAAGATGATCCAATAAAGAGAAGAGTGGTGCGTTCACACTAAGGTATCGACGGGGGACAAAATTCTTAGTATTAATAATAATAATGTTAAAATAATTGAAATAATAACAATAAAATAAAAGCAAAGCGTGTAAAGAAATATTTGTAAAAAATTGTAATTATGAAACTATTTTTTCCACTTTTTTATAATCTTTTCCCGGAATTATTATTCAAAATGAAACAAGAACAATAAGAATTCTCGGGTGTTTCGGAAACGGTCACATTTAAAGTCCGATCTCTTGAAAAAGATTAAAAAATATGAAAATATTTAACGAAGAATTCCTTTCTAAAAGTTAGATAAGCCACGATTCTTGGTAAACATGACAAAGAGCATTTCAACAACGTGCAAAAATTTCAATTAGAGGGTTTTTCATTAAATCTGACGTGCTTCCTTTTGGAAACTTCATTAATTTTTTTTACCGTTTTCCCAAAAAAGAAAATGGAAAATCTTTGCTACATTTTCTTAATGTATAACCGGAGAGAAAAAAAATCAGGAAGAATAATATTGGTGTAAAAAATTAAATTGAACAAAGTGAAATCTTTTAAAGTAGGTGTGGGAAACGATGATGCCAAGAACGAATTAAGAAGTGGTTAATTTTTAATGCTTTGTATTTCCGCCGTTCTATAGTCTACAAAGAAATTTAGAAACACCGAATTCTTTGAAAAGAAGCGTCATTACGAAGGTGCGGAGTTAGCGGTCCATTCAGGGTGACACCCAGATGGATGGTTCATCATTTTAATCATTGGTCCATTAGCGACAAAGTCTCTGAAAGTTGTAAATTTTGAATAAAAAGGGAAAATTTCAATCATAAAACCATGCACAAAAAAGAGGGGGGACTAGAAATTATAAACAAATATGACATTTAACCAATTTATGTACAATATTTTAACCTAGAAGTACAAATGGTCATAGCTGATTTCAATAGTTTTCCTGCAATCCGCCCACTTGATGTGCAATACAATCAAAGCGGGATTGGTCTGTGGAAACTCAGCATATTTCTTCAGCTAAGCACTAGTGGATTGTAGCGCGGCCATCCGCATGAAGGGTCGGAGAACGAGTTGGTCATGTCATTTATGCCGTCGGACAGCTAGCGTAATCACATAGAACTAATGCAGTCAGTCCGTAAAACACGGCAGTTCATTGCAATTTCGTATCTCTCGATGCGAAAGATAAAGATCTTGGAGTTCTGTGGCCCTGAGTTTTAGTTAGTCGTGTTTAAAATGTATTATTTTATGCAACATGTTTAAACGCTTTGACGGTCCTGTGGAACCAAGGGGCAGGATGACCAGATTTTAAGGGCAAGTACTTCAAAATGCTTTAAAAAGGGGCCAAAGAATACTTAATGTTGCCCAATTTGTTTTTCTTTTGTATTTCAATACGCTTTTAAACATGGTTTTGTTATGGAAACTGATTAATTCCGTTCGAAATGCAGAAAAAAATGGCAAATTGGTAAAAATTTCATCAAATTAAAAGTTGACCAAAAAGTAGTCAGGATACTTAATGAAGTTTTAGAACGCTAGCCATGGCAAAAAGGATTCTAACCGGCTACTTTTAGCCCAATCTGGCAACACTGCCAGTGGATTAATGTGGGTTGCTCTATGTTGGTCTGAGACCAACGTAGAAATCTAATTTAGATTTCTGTTAGTGGCTGCAGGTCCTGTTTTGACCTTAAACTACTGTTTTAATGGACCATCCGGGGCTAGTAGTAAAAAAAAAGAAAGTTGGGTCTAAAGTTTTAAGATTGCTTTCGTTGTAGTTCTTATGGTCAGGATTTTAAAAATATTTATTTCTAACGTAATAGTTTACAACAACCAGGCAGAAATATTTCTGTAATTTATGTAACTTGTTAAAATAATTCTTTCACATGTTCTAACAAGATCAACGATCTAACTTTTGAAGTTCACAACATAAACGATTGGACCTACCGCTCAAAAGTATGGAAAATTTGAAAAGAAGAAAATAAATTTGTGATCTGCCAACTATCATTTATTTTTAAATACATTCTCTAGTAAAATATAACACTGGTCCAAGTTAATAAAGTAATTTACTTTTTGAAATGTTAGTGAACGTGTTAAGTAGACCCATGTGTCATATTTTTTTTCCTGCTGTCTTCAGCGTTTTTGAAAGTTCACTTTTAAAGCTTTCATCCTGTTTGGAAGAAAAACAACTCCAACTAACGTGAATTTTAATTCTAGTTTATGTGTAACGTTAGCTCTTCTGACACTCTTAATGTTCTATTCTTCTTCAACATGAAAGAAAAAGACAGGGAAAGAATCTCGCAGAACACAACATGGCAGTCTTTTCTACTCCAAGTGGGTAAATGAATCTCTTCATGCATTACGAAGGAACTCCCTTAAGTGTCGTTTGTATCAAAAGATTATTTATGATTCTGGCGAATCGGTGTATTCAGGAAGTTAGTTTTTTGTCTTTTCTGGACAAGATAGTCATTTATTATTGATTGCAAGTTTCTGGAGAAGGAATAGATTATGCAAGTTTCACTATTTCTGGCGAATGTTTATGAATAATATCGATCGATATTTTCAAAGCGTAAAATAGCAAATTTTGCCATTTGACGGGATGTCTTGATTCTACGTGATATTGCACAAATTGTGTATGTCAGTTGTCTGGTCCAATACAGGGTCGGTCAGAAGTAATGACTCGGTTTTGAAGGGTTGAAAAAATAACACAGTTTGGAAACTTAAAACTTTTTTTAATATTAATCTGTATATGATCCCATTTTTAGCCTACTTCGCCGTAAAAGTAAAAAAAAATAATAAAGCATGAAAGAAAGCTTAATGTATCGTAAAAAATCGTTAAAAATAAAGAAAAGTCAAAAGAAAGTGAAGTAATTAAATAAAGATTGAAAAATAAAAAAATTGAAAGTAGGGTTTTGAGATGGGGGGGGGGGGGGAATGTGTCGGGCTGTCCCCCCCCCCCCCAAAAACTTTTGAACAAATTGTCCGATTCGAAATTTTTTTTTTTGTATTCGAAAGATCTCGGCGAGGACATCTCATTTTCATATTTTGATTTGAACAATTTTTCGTTCACTTTTGAACAGTTCAAAAAAATTTAGCTAGCGCCTATGGGCGAAAATGAAGCAAATGATGTAAACTCTATGTTCAAGATCCATGTTCCAATGAACAAGCTTACTGGAGGCAGCTCTTAGCGTGAAATATTAATTTGAATAGTTTTTGTTCATTTTTGAACAGTTCAAAATATTAACATAGTGCTTGCGGGGAAATTTTAATCCTATATAAATCCTGATCTAACGGACCGACTTGCTTGGAACAAACTTTATCGGAAAGCCCATATAACGTAGAACATGTACAAATAGAAAGTTCGTCCAGAACTAATGAGCCTATTTTCCTATGAAATTTTTTTATCGTGATTTTTAAGGATATTTCACAATGAATAAATGAATGAGTGAAAGAATGAATGAATGAATAAACACATGAATGAGTAAAGGAATGAATGAATAAATGATCTGCTGAATAAAGAAAAGAATGAATGAGTAAATGAATATGTATTATCCGTTGAAAAAGGTATATTTGGAAAAAAATAACTAAAGCTAAAGGAGAAAGAGAGAAAGAGATATCTCGCTTCCATTGAATTTGTTGTAGACTGGAAAGCAGGCTCGTATAGTTCTAGACGGAACTTCTTGTTCTACATTAAGTTTTGAATACCACTTCAGCAAGATGGCGGCCTTCAGCACCAATACATGATGCAGTCCATTTTTGAAGCTTTGTGAAACGTTTCTGCACATTGAAAAGGTATGGCGGATATTTCCTCGATAATTCGGTCGTTCTACTCTTCTAAAGTGTGGGGGTGATGTTTCCAAACTTTCTCCCTCAAATAACCCCACAAAAAAAAAAAAAAAAAAAAAAAGCTTAGGGACCGTAACATTACGAGGGGTATCAAACAATGACAAAATTTTGAGACTAAAATCATCAAAATGTGTAGGTATTGTTTTACAATGTGCTAACGTACTAAATTATTTGAAAAGTAAGCAAAAAAAAAAAAAAAAAAACCCAATCTAAAAATGGATATGCGAAAATCGTTCGAGTTGAAATTTTTGTTATTTTTTTATATGTACAGGGTCGGGTGTAATGACCCGATTTTGAAGGGTTTTAAAAAAACTAAAGTTTGAGACAACCCTTTTTATTTTCATCTGTATATAATCCCATTTCTTTACATTAAGTTCTGAATACCACTTCAGCAAGAGGGCGGTCTTCAGCGGCAATGCACTCACTGATGCAGTCTATTCTTCCACGCAGAGAGCTCGAGCTCTTCGTGTGCGTTTCAATATTCCGCGTAATGTCACGGTCCCCAGCGGAAGCTGTTTTCCGTAGGATTATTGAAAGAAGAAAGTTTAGAAGTTAAGCTCTTCTAAAGTCGGGCCCAGACTTTAGAAGAGCTGAAGGACCGAAATATCCGCCGTGTCCCTTGAAATGTGCAGAAAGTTTCCCAGTTTCAGAAGTAGACTGTATCAGTGTATTGCTGCTGCAGGCCGCCATCTTGATGAAATGGTATTCAAAACTTAATGTAAAAATATGCGATTATATACAGATCAAAATGAAAAAGCTTTAAGTCTCAAGCTGTATTAGTTTTTTTATAACCCTTCAAAACTAAGTCATCACTTCTGACCCACCCTGTATTAAAATACAAAACAATGTATGAACTTATAGTCTAAGAGCTGACAACGTTTTTGAGAGAGAATTTCAGTAAGGCTAGATTTTTACTGTACTGTCTCTCTTACTGCCCCAAACATTATACGGGCTGTCTGGCTGGCGGTAGAGGTTGCGTTCGCTAATTGCGCATCGTACCTGTAACAGGTAAAATGATAATTTTTCTAATCATTTCAAGAAGGTTTTTTTTGTTTTTAATAAATCAATTTAACTTTTCGAAACTTAAATATATTATTGCCAGACATTATTATTGTTGTTTACTAAGTACCAGACGCCAATTTTAATTAAATTTTTTTTTATTTTTCAAATTATTTTAGTATGGCTAAAATTTATATATGGTGTAATTTAAGTATTAACAAATCTATAATTAATTTGCCAGAAGATCATTCGGCTGCTAAACCACAGCCAGACCGATTTGATATTGAAAAGATAGTGGCCTCGTTGAAAGAGTACAGACTGTAGCGCGTTGGTTGCGCAAGCGAGATCAGCTGTTTGTTATCAATATGGCGTCAGAACACACCTCCTAAATATTAGAACAATTGAGAAAAAGTAATAAGAAAGAAAGAATTTCCTATTTATTTATTTTTATTACTAAGCAAATGCAATTAAATTTTAGATAAGTAAAATCTGGAATATTTAGATACGTTTTTAACATTTACAAAATATAAAATACAATAAATTAGGCATACAGTAGGATCTGAAACACATAAAAATATTAGAATAAAATTTTGATTGGTTCAAAATATCATAGTTTTTTACGCAAAAATATTACCTTATTAATATGAAGTAAATGAACATTGAATTTTACCAAATTAACCATACATAGTTTAGTTTATTCAGGAATATCCCTCACACGACCCATTTTAAGACAAAAAAAGGCACACAAACTGCAAAAAGAATACTGGTTTTAAATAAAATCGTCTGAATTTAATCAAGGATGTCACCAGTTATGAATTGGTGATAATTAAAGCAGAATTATTGTGAAATATTCTAATATTTCGAACCGCTTGAATAAATACTCCAATATTTTGACTTTTCATTTTTTTTTTTTTTTTTTTTTTCAATTAATCTTTTCAAAAATGATATTAATTTAAAGAAAATAAATAAATTTAATAAACAATAAATTCTTAATAAAAATATCGTTTGCATCTTTGCTTTAATAGAAATTAAATTACCAAACGGTATTTTCAATTGAAAAATATCATTCTATTATATTTTAAATCTGAGATGTAGTTGCATCGTGACATTTGTTATTATTTGTTTTAATGTTTTTAATAAAATTGAGTTACAATGGCTAGTGAAAAAACAAAATGTGTTTTTTGCAAAGACAAAAATGGAAAAATGAGTATTTTTGACGAGGATAAATTAAAAAAGTGTAAAGAAGTTTTGCAAGTACGTGTAAATTTTAAATTTAAATATAATTCTATACAGTTACCGGAGCAAGTTAATAATACTGATGGTTATCACAGAAATTGCTACAGCACTTTTACAGCTTTGATGTCAAAATATCGTACCTTGTCAGAAGTTAATTTCTCGTCAACAACAAATCTTCCTTGCACATCTAGTTCAGCTCCGAAATCGGAATCCCTACTGTGGTAGATGTTAGTGAGATTGCATCAGACAATACTCCTTCAAGTTCAAATGCAGGTATTGAAATCCAAGAAATTGACGCTGCTATTAAAGTTTTTGAAGCCGCAAAAGTGGATATGATAAAAACAAATTCAGATGTCAAACGAATATTTTTTTTTTTGTGGAAAAGATCATAAAAAATCAAGAGGTAAGCAACAAACTTTGCATTCTTCGAATGATCCAAAAATTCATACAAAAATTGCAGAGTGAATGATAGAGTTAAATAATCAAGAATTGTTAGAAAAAATTGAAAATTTACGATCAAAAAGTGAAACCATTTTTTATCATCATTTGTGTGAATTGGGATATTTAAATGATTATACTAAAGTCATTAATGACACTCCACAGACTTACTGGCATGACAACCGAAGTATCCACCAATGCATTTTTAATCAAATTGTATTATTAATAGATGTAGAAGTTCTAATTTAAAAAATTCTCAAGAAATTGCTGATTTCCTACTGAACGTTGAAGAAAGTGGTGATGATTTAAGAAACAGTTCATCAATGAATGTGCAATCGACGAAGGTAGATTTGACAAACCTGTTAAAAAAAATCGGGTGCTTAACTTTGCTGAGGTTCCAAAAAGAAAAAAAATAACTCTTGGAAATAAAGTTGTCGAGTTGAGAATGCAAAGAGGTTTATTTGGAAGAATGTTAGGGATATCCTTAATTCACAAAGTTGATATTGAGAAAGTATTGACATTCCCACTTACACCGGTGCCAACATCAATGTGCCACGCAGATGGCAGTATTTGCAAAACTGATAAAGCTCAACTAGTAACATTAATTGAAAAAAAAATCGGTGACAATCAACCACCTTTGTGTTTTGATATATGTATTTTAGATGGTTTCTTCATGTTACATCTAATGAAAGAAGTACCTGTTACTTTTGATGCTATATCTAAGAAATTCCTAAGTATGATACTACGATTTAAATCCAATCGAATCGATATTGTTTTTTATCAATACTTTTCACCGTCAATAAAAGATTTTGAACGTTCACGTCGGAATGAGTCAATTACCCGATTTACAATTGGGCCTAATCTAATTCGTCCACACAATTTTGTAGCTGAACTTAAAAATATTCCGTTCAAAGAAGCTCTAGTTCACTTTTTTATTGATCATTGGGCAGGTGATAACATAACTCCGTTAATTGGGAACAAAATTATTTATGTTAATTTCAACGAATGCTACTCTTTCCGGGTTGAAAACAACAAAGTTATCAAAGCTGTTGAAGATTTTTTATCTTGTGAAGAACACGAAGAAGCAGATACTCGAATTATATATCATATTTGTAAAATAACTTTTGACGCCGACGTTGTCATACGCTGCTCAGACACGGATATTTTAATAATACTTCTTGGCAACATGTACCGCTTAAACACATCTTTAAAACTTTGGATAAATTTTGGTGTTACGAATAATGAGCGATTTGTAAGCGTTAATCAAATACACCAAACCCTGGGTAATTCTTTATCAAAAGCATTGCCGTGTTTTCACGCACTCACTGGATGCGATTATACACCAGCTTTTTTCAGGAAAGGTAAACTTAGGCCTTTTAAACTGCTAGAGCAATCAAAACAGTACCAGTTAGCCTGTCAAAATATTATTACAGATGCTGAATAATTACTGGATCAGACATTTGAGATCTTAGAACAATTGATTTGCCATATGTACGGAACTCTTGATTCTTCGAACGTCAATGACGTTCTATTTTACCTATTTTCAAACACTTACAGATGTAAAAAATCAGATGATAATTTTCAAAAGAAATTCCGAAATTTTGACTCATCAAGCCTACCACCATATAAAGCTGAATTGTATCAACACTTATTGCAAATTCTGTACCTCACAAAATTTTGGAGAAATGCTTATTTAAAACAACCAACATCTTTATCCCCTCAAGCTTCTGGAGGAACCATAAATGATGATAAATATGACTTCATCTGGTTTGTTGGAGAGCAGTTACCATCGCCAGCTACCAACATTATTATTGAAGGTAAAAATCTGGTTGGAAGAAGATATTTGGTTTTTAAGAAAATACTTGTAAATTTATTAACTGAAAGATTATAACATTTTCTCTTTAACTACAGATAACGATTTATTAGAAAACAACACGTAAAAAGACGATGATGACGACGACTATGAAAATGACAGCAGTGATGATGATCATGATGAAGATTATCCAGATGCTTCCATTTTTTGTAATACAGTCCTGGATTGAAAAATCTTCAAATTTCTATTGTGTGACTATTATAGTCTTTCTCTGACTATTAAACGTTTTGTTTATTCTGATACTTAAGATTAATTATTTTTCTAACTTGTATAACAATAAATTATCGTTTTCGTACCATATTAATGAACAAAATAATTTAATATTTTTTTTCCTTCCTATTTTGTAATTGTTGCTTTTCCAACCAAAATAATATCGCATCGTTTTTCGGTCGTATCGCATTTTAATTCGGTCTGGCTGTGGTTTAGCAGCCGGATTATTGTCTGGCAAATTAATTATAAATTTGTTAATACTTAAATTACACCATATATAAATTTTAGCCATACTAAAGTAATTTGAAAAATAAAATTTTTTTAAAATTAAAATTGGCGTCTGGTACATAGTAAACAACAATAATAATGTCTGGCAATAATATATTTAAGTTTCGAAAAGTTAAATTGATTTATTAAAAACAAAAAGAACCTTCTTGAAATGATTTGAAAAATTATCATTTTACCTGTTACAGGTACGATGCGCACTAGCGAACGCAACCTCTACCGCCAGCCAGACAGGCCGTATAATGTTTGGGGCAATGAGAGAGACAGTACAGTAAAAATCTAGCCTTACTGAAATTCTTGTTTTCCCGACGTTGCTAGCTCCCGTACTATTAAACAATGGGCACCACCATTGGTTAAGTTCTGCGCACGTTAATGATTCAAAGGAACGTTCAAAAAGCAATACCCCTTGCCTTCAGACACTGCAATCATTCCATACACACCCGAAAACTTCATGATGTTGGATATATAGAAGTAGATAGAAAATGACAGTTCTGCAGAAGCAGGGGGATCGGGGATCAGTGCAAGTGCAAGGGGGCGTGGTCGATCCCCCTGCCGAGTGGGGTTGAGTAGTAGGGTTCCTGCTTCTAACGTCGTAATCTTTTACGAGGGTTTCTGAACGGAGTTGAGTTGTTTTACTTGTTACTCTGAAGTTTAGCTTTTAGGGGATGGCAACACTGATTTAATTTTGGTTTTGATTAAATTTATATTTTAGGGAATGGCAATGATTATAACGTGTGTTTGTTGCGGTTTCCATGACAACGTATTTTTACTAGGAGGCTCCTCGTAAAAATACGTTGTCATGGAAACCGCAACACACGTTATAATCATTGCCATTCCCTAAAATATAAATTTAATCAAAACCAAAATTAAATCAGTGTTGCCATCCCCTAAAAGCTAAACTTCAGAGTAACAAGTAAAACAACTCAACTCCGTTCAGAAACCCTCGTAAAAGATTACGACGTTAGAAGCAGGAACCCTACTACTCAACCCCACTCGGCAGGGGGATCGACCACGCCCCCTTGCACTTGCACTGATCCCCGATCCCCCTGCCGCTACAGAACTGTCATTTTCTATCTACTTATAGATCGATCCATTCAAGGTTTGATTTTTCCTTCTGAAATTCAAAATTCCTTAGAGGACAATTTATAATAGCACTTAAAAGGAAAGACTCGCCTTGCAATTGAAAAAAATGTGAATTTTTGTTTAAACAGTAGAATCTTTCTTATGTTTTCTACAATAATATATTATGGTTACATATTATATGGTTAATTCGTGGTTAAAAATATCACAATTTAATAAATTATCTACAGTATCTATTGTTTCTAGAATAATATATTTTGGGTTATCATGTATTATAATGGTTAATTTGTAGTTAAAAATATCCTAATTTAATAAGTTACCTACAGTATCCATTGTTTCTGTAACAATATATTATGTGTTAGAAATAAAATTTCACGTTAAATTAAAGCACAAATGAGCATTAAAACGCAGACATATGTTTCGGGATCGCTTGGAATCCCTTTTTCAATGCGACAGGGAGCTTCTAGATGCAAAACATCCAAATGAAGCAGACAGAACAACAAAAACAAAGCTTATATAGCCTAAGAATTAACTGTAAACCAATGAGAATAAAGGTAGTGTAAAGTGGAAGTAGAAGTAGTATTAAAGGCACCAATAAGAGAGCAACAAACGAATGTAGTTGGAAGTACAGAAAGTAAAAAGGAATATCAATAAAAACAAAGAAAAAGACAACAGCATAAAAATGTGAAAATACATGAAAATTGCGAAAAAATAAAATAAAATACAAAGAATAAAATGGAAATAAAATAAGTACAGAAAATACCGAAACAAAAAGCAAAACAAAGTACATATGCAAAAGAGGGGGAGGGGGGGGGGAGAGAGAAAAAAATTGACACAAAAAAAGGAAAACTAACAAGAAAACCAAGAAAGAACAACAAATTAAAGGAACTTATGCCAGACCTGTGAAAAATAAGGAGTTGAGGAAGAATCATTAACCAAATTAGAACTATTCCTGTTAATATGATAAGCTTCCCAAAAGTCAAGTTCTAAAGGGGAAGAACATTTTTGAATAATTTTCCCAGAATTGAAATCAAAAGAGTGGTTGGAATTCCAACAATGTTGAGCAATGCTAGACTTATTCAGCTCTTGCTTTCGTACATAACCTTTATGCTCATTTAACCGAATTTTCAGAGCACGTTTTGTCTGTCCAATGTAAGAAAGGCCGCAACGGCAACTAATTTGGTAAATACCCCAAGTATTAAGTTGATCAACCGGATCTTTAAGAGAAGAGAAGGAAAGTTTGTTGCTAGGAGCAAAAACAACTTGAAATTGAAACCTTTTTAGGATTTTAGCAATACGAAAACTTACAGAATGAAAGAATGGTAACACAACCAAATCCTTTCTAGAAACCACATGATTGGGACCAGAAGTTTTTTTAGAAAGTTTGTTATGAATAGAATCAATTAAAGAGTGAGAAAATCCTCTATCAACAGCTACAGCTTTCAGATAGTTGAGTTCAATCTTGAGAAGCTCAGGAGAAGAGCAAATATTAATAGCACGATGGACAAGAGCATTAAAAGCCGAATATTTTTGGTTGGGAGGATGAGACGATAGTCTGTGAGGAGGTAAAGAAACAGCGAAAGGTTTACGATAGACAGAAGTTGTGAAACCAGACTCACTCCTAGAAATCAAAACATCAAGAAACGCGAGGCTACTATTAAGTTCTTTCTCACAAGAAAACTGGATATTAGAATCAATGGAGTTCATAATCGAAAGAGCATCATCAATACCTAACAAGTTACTGTCCGTTAGGACAAAACAATCATCCACATAACGAACATAAAATTGAAATTGCAATTTTTGGAATAGTTTTTCCTCAAAATAATGCATATAGAAATCACTTAAAATAGGACTAAGAGGACTTCCCATGGCTAGGCCATCTACCATAGCATAGAATTTACCATTAAATACAAAAGTGCTCTGTTGCAAGCACACACGAGTAAGAAAAACTAATTCCTCGATTTCCACAGAAGTAAAATGGAATTCAGAAAGCCTTTTCCTGAGGCAAGTCAAAGCGCCATCAACAGGAACATTAGTAAACAAAGAATTAACATCAAAAGAGGCCATAACCGAATTATTCGGAACGAAGTTATGAAGTTTCTTAACAAAATCGGTGGAATTTTTAACAGTGAAAACATTCCGACTCCTAAGTGGAGAAAACACAGAAACTAAATACTTGGAAAGTTTATATGAAGCAGTGCCAATATTGGAAACAATTGGTCTGAAAGGAATACCTGCCTTGTGTACCTTTGGTGAAGCATAAAAACGTGCACAATTAGCAACAGAAGGAATCACAGACCGTTTAGCAATCAAAGGAATAGAATGAACAGACTTAACAGCAGAAGAAATAGCTTTTAACTCTTTGTCACTAGGATCTTTAATCATTACTATATTATGTGTTATCATGTATTATACGGTTAATTTGTACTTAAAAAAATCCTAATTTAGTAAGTTACCCTACAGTATCTATTATTAGGTACTACACTCTTTCCATTTTTTCTTTGTTTTTTCTCTGCCCCCCCCCCCCCCAATCTGCTTTTTTCAGTTAGGCAGCTAAGTTCGGTTCGGTTCAAAAATAATCTCATATCTGTGATCAAACATGAATATTGAAATTATACAGCTAAGAATTTTATAAAAATTGATATTCACAATTAGGAAAAGGGAGTGTTATAATTAAAAGTGAGAAGTTGTCAAATAGGAGGTATTCTAAGCTGTTTACGTAACTACTATGCTTATTTTGTTGGTCTGTTTTTATGAGTAAGAAAAGCGTAGCTTAAATATAAGTCAATACGCAAAGGAAACCCTGTGACCCAGAAATATGTGCGTGAAAATTGCATTGTAATTCTAACCCCCTCTTTAAAATAAATAAGCAAACGATTCCTTATATGGAAAATTGAAAGAGTTTAAAATTCATTTTTATTTCCTAAGAACTCATGACGTGCCAAACGACATTTTTAGTACAGTAGTAAAACTGAAAGAGTTAAAAAATCATTTTTGTTTTCTAAGAACTCATGACGTGCCAAACGACATTTTTAGTACAGTAGTAAAACTGAAAGAGTTAAAAAATCATTTTTGTTTTCTAAGAACTCATGATGTGCCAAACGACATTTTTAGCACAGTAATAAAATTTAAGTGTTACAGTAGCAAAATTATAAGAAGTTTCGAATCAGAGACGTTGAAAATAGAAATTTTGTAAGACTCTAATTCGAAAGAATTCTAAATCGTGTGATAAAGTAAAGACTTATTTTATGACTTAATTATCAATATTAAAATAGGAAGATCATAGGAATATTATTAGCAGAAAAATTTTAAATGCAGCGAAGGAAGAAGTATAATAAATTCTGATAGATGCGGTGCAAGCGGATTATGAATTACTTATGTTATTCGGTTATTTTAAACAGACTTTTGTTTCCTTGTTGAAAGTTGCCACAAACAACCAAGTACATAAATCCTAGAATTAGTATAAACGCGGAAATGTAAACATCAGTGAAAAGGGGATTATAATAACTTCTTTTAAGCACCACACACAGCAAATTTAATGCCGCTGTGCATTTTACGAAGTTCTCAAGAAGTGAAAAGAAAATTCTTATCCTTCGAGTAATAACACCAGAATAATTCAAAACGGAACATAAATATGACTTAAATTTTCCCTCAAAAGCTTAAAAGGGAGGAATTTTCATCTGCTGAGCATCTGATGAAACATACACCAGGATTTGAAAGGAAAACTCGGTGTAACTAGGTGTAAAAATAGCAAGAAAACGAAGGCAAGATTTTTTTAATAATTCTCCCTACAGAGAAAAGTGATTTCAATGTGCTTAGATGCCCTTGAAACGAAATCATTTTTTTATAAACTGAATTCTTTAAAATTACATGAATCGAATGTTAGAAAAGACAGCGTACTTTGGTACTTTGGTTTGGTGCATTAAAACAAAAAACCGCATTACAATTAGCCGTGTTGCCATATAATTTACTTTAAAATTTTTTTTTAAAATTTTACACCTTCGTTAAGTAGTTCACTACTTTTTAGTAAAAGCCATAGCATTTGATGATAATTAGGGTGGTTCGAAAAAAACTTTTTTTAAAAATTTCAGATCACTATACAGCGCAAAAGTTGCCATTGGTATAGACGTGAAAAAAAAAACACTTATTATTATTTTTTTATTAATTTATCTTCCGGTCGAGCAATGCCATCGAAATTAGCAAAAATTTGTGAAAAACCTTAATTTTTCATAATTTTTTTAACTACGCCAGATGGTATTAATTGCGTTCCTATACCATGAATTAACTACTAAAAGGATGTAAAATCAATATATATACACTTATTATACATTTGTTTTATCTTTTGGTCGAGCAACATAGTACAAAATCAGTAAAATTAGTAGTTTTTTCCAAAATTTCAAAGTTTGACCGTTTAATACATTTTAATCAGACGTCTTTTAGAGATGCTATAGTTTAATTCTATTAGAACATATATTAAAAATCCAAGCATATAAGATAAACTTTGATATTCAAGTGTAAATCGGTCACGCAGTTTCGTCAAAAGCAGCAGAATAGCCTACCTGAACAGAGGGGCGAGGCGTACCGTGACGAATGCCAGCGATGCGCTCGCAGACGGTAGCAGCTATTATTGTTGTCTGACAATTTTGTTGTTTGACAGTGTTTCCTTTCAGATAATTTAGCAATTTGCTAATAATAAATAGTTGGTAACTTTTGTGTTTCAATATTCGTTTGCCGGTGCAGCTCTTCGTTCATTTTGTTTACAAAACGACCTAGAATTCACCACGGGGAGGTAGCTGTACTTCGAGTTCCACCCACACCCTACCCAACCAACCATACAATGTTGGGTGTGTTATTTACAATTAAGGCGTTGAGAAGCAAAGGGGTGTAAGTGACTAAAGTATCATTTTGAGTAAAACTCGTTTGAAGTTTAATTCCTATACTAAATTCTAGAGGTTCTTCGTGTAAATATTTTTTTTTATTTTCGAGTCCTATACTGTATGTGTTAGTTAAAGTATGAAGTGTGAAGTGTTTCTGATGATTAGATTTGGATTAGGATTTTTTTTTTAATAGATTATTTTTACTTACACCCTTTTGCTTACAACTAGTTTACTTACACCCCTTTGCCACTAAATGAAAAACGTGTCTTGTTCATTTTGATAAATTACACAATAATAAAGATAATTTGTTAGTGATATAAAATTTATTAAAAACTGCATAATATAAATTTCGAATAATTATATTTATCAACAAACTAAAAATCATTGCCATCAGACAAATAGCCGAAAACAAAACATGACAAAAATATAATCTGCAGGAGATTTAACCCTTGTTTTTATTACTATTAATCAACAATTCAGAAATTTTTTCCTATTTTTTTTTCTTCTTCACCGCTTTAAGTTTCGTAAATAGATCGTCTGCTTCGCGTATTTAAGCTAACTGAAAAATCAAATAATTTTATTTAGAGGCAAACGAATGTAAGTGCACTTGCATCCCTTTGCCACCAAACAGAATGCTGCTTTTATTTAGTAATTTTTTCAAATCACGCTTTTTTCCAGTATCTGTCAAAGCTACCACTAAAATATCTTTCCCACAAAACAAAAGGGTGTTTAATTTATCATTTGCCCTAGCTATTTCAAAATTTGCATTTTGGTCACTTACACCCCTTTGCTTCTAAGTGCCTGATATGTACAAATTTATTTCGCTTTCTCTCTTTATGTTTTATTTATCTATCGATATACCTCAAAATTCGGATTTGTGCGAAAAAGTTGGCACCGCTGGGAGTGACAGTAATGTGGTTCTAATATAGCCGTCTCTGAAACTGTGTCCACACACGTTACTTGAATCTTCGGTTACTAGCTTCACGCATCTTTTAACTGGAAAAACGACCTTGATGAACTTTGCTTTATGTTTCATTATAAGTTATGTATTATAAATATATGTATTATAAATTTGAATTTGGGTGTTACGGAAAAGTAGGCTAAATAGTTAAAATTGACATTTATGCCATAAAATAATTGCATAAAACATAAAGCAAATTTCAAAAAGTAGTGTGTGGCTTAGGTCGTTTTTCCAGTGAACCCTTCATTTGGTGAGGTTAAAATATCGTACGAGAGCAAAATATGTGTAGTGTAGCTTTAACAGCTGTAACGTAAAAGCAGCAGCTACAGAAAATATTAGTCTGGTATTGCGATTTATATTAGCGAATAAAAATTATAATGGAAAATAAATTAAAATGAAAGATATACTCAAAAGAACTCATAATATCAGATTAAATTCTTAAGTTTTATAGGCCATTTGCTTTATGGAAAACTGAGCTAAAACGGAAGGAATATGAAATTTAAGTTTCGCCCAAATATATATTAATAATGCGAACAAAAATTAATTAAAAATAAAGTTGGAGCTGTTTGTCATTACAAAAGCTGGTTTTTGTAGTCGTTTTAAAGAAAATATGCTCAAGGGAAATTTTATTTATCTGAAATTTAAAGTTTAATATCGCATATATATTTACTGATATCGCAGTCAGTAAATGGGGTATGAATTAAGAAAGTGTATAATTAACCTTTTCGTATTAAAATTAAATATAGAGGTCAAAAATAATTTTTGTTCTTGAAAAAAAAAAGAATAATATATTGAATATGAAAATTTTGAATTTTGAGGAAGTGCAGATATATATGACTTAAGCTATTTGAGGGAGCCGGCTCGGTGGTGTCGTGGTAAGGCGCGGGACTTGTACGCCCAGGACAGAGGATCGAGGCTATCAGTGTCGGTGGAGTCTCAAAATGCAGAAAATCGTCTGCGCCTATGTCGTACGATTATGCGACATATAAAAGATTCCCTTGAGTAGACATTCGGCTTGGATACTCTCGGCTAAATAAAATTCCTAGTGCAACTTCGCATCAACAGCGTCCAGGTGCTCGCCCTTTCAGGTGGAGAAACTGGACGTCAAAATTTTCATGCGGCGATGGTACCACACTCATTGTGGGGTCGCTGAAAGAGATGGTACCAATATCTCGGGAACGCTCTAAGTGTGCAATTGACAGCACCCAACAGCAGCCTGAAAAAACAGCAGTCAGAAAAAAAGAAAAGATACTGAATATGAACATTTTAAATTTTGAGTTAGTGCAGATATATCCACATTTGAAACAAAAAAAAAAGTAAGACATTGAATGTAAAAACTTTAAATTTTGAGATGGTGCAAATATATACGACTTTGAAACCTGAGCTATTCAGGGGATGAAAATGAGTTTTTCCTCAAAGGTACCTTTCAGCCGCAATACGGTTTGCAGCGAAGATTAAAAGCGTGTTTCGTTCAGTTTATAAATAGCTAGAATGTATAAGAAATGTTAGTCTTTTGAAAGAGGGTATTTATATCTTTCATTTCCTTTAGAATGGCATCCATATGAATGTTTGTGCGCCAGCTGAACGGAAGAAAATAAACGACATGCGGGTAAGACGACAGAAGCAAATATGCCTTGAGATATGATTTTTTTCGGATAAGCAAAACGTTGGAAATATTAAAATCTGAAAGATGTGGAAAATGTAGGGAGAATATTCTAGTAAAGATTTTGCTTGGGGTTCTGTGACTGAAATGAGTAAAGATAACTGACATTTTATTTGCATAAAGAGAAAGTGTTAAAACTAGAGGGTATTTTGTAGTTTTTCAAGGACAGTAGAGTCCCTATTCCGAGCTAATAGAGACTATTGAGTTAATTGGGTTCGGTTTAGCGGAATTCGGAATTTGCGGATTTCATGACTAATATTGTCTTATTCACTTGTAAAGGCATAAATTAAGTGCGGAGACATCTGCTAGTGACCCTCTTCAAAGAATGGGTTTACTTTCCGAGTGTGTGTAAATTTGTTATTTTCTGTGTAACAGTGATTAAAAATGATTCTACAGAATTGTGTAATGGAGGCGTTTCCAAAAAGTTTAGGCAGAATGTATGTCTCTATTTAATTTTTTTGTATGGCAATAGATATACATTCTTTTCACGAAATTTAAAAAAAATTCTTCTGTCTTCAAGTTAAAATAATCGGTATTTTTTCTGAACTCTGTTCGGAATAGGCGGATTTTCGGAGTAGTGGGGTTCGGAATTGTGGGACTCAGCTGTATTTTTATTTGCCGCTTATTGAAGAAATAATTCTTTAGAAAGTATGATTTTGTACTTCGGAATTTTGTGTAGGATCCGTTTTGATTTCTCGAAATTTGGGAAGGGTCCCTTCACAAATTGGCGTCATTAAATTAAAATGACCTAATTATAACTAAATGACTCCAATTTGGAACTTTGAAAAGTTCGAAAACAGACCCGAATTTTCTCTGACCCGTCCCCTGATCATACTGCATTTTATAACAGTTTATGTGTATGCTTTATAAAACTTGAATCTGTAAGTAATCGGTTTTCATTTCAATTCTTTTTCCTTATGGGGCTGCTGAGTTGGGTTCTTCATAATTGCAGACCTAGTGCGCTCTCCAGAAATTGGTACCATTTGTTTCAGCGGCACCACAATGAGTGTGGTACCTTCGCCGCATGTGAATTTTGACGCGCAGTTACCCCTAGATGGCGGCACCTGAGCTCTCATTGATGCAATATGCACTAGGAATTTAATTTAGCCGGGAGCATCCAAGCTAAATGTCTACTCAAGGGATCTTTTACATGCCGCATAATCATACGACATGGGCGCAGACGATTTTCTGCATCTTTAAAATCAACCGACGTGGGCCAGGTTTGAACTTGCGATCTTGGGCATACGAGACCCGCGCCTTACCACTACGCCACCCTGTCGACATTCATTTCAATTTGGTGTCAGATGTTTTCATCAAGCTCTGGCTCAATATATGTCTCAACTTCACTTCCTTTTATAACAGTAACTGTAAGTTATCCCACGAGCGTCTTTTTATTTTCGCCAGTTTTTAAATTTTTATGAACTATGTTCGGAGTAGGCGGATTTTTGGAGTAGCGGGGTTCGGAATAGCGGAGTTCTACTTAAAAAAACTCTACCAAATTCTGTAAAAGAACGTGTTTGCTGTAATCGGAGGGAAACTAGCATTAGAAGTCCTCGTGGAAGGTATCATTCCTCTCAAAATGCTCTGCATGAAAAGCATCATTGGGAAAAAATTGGCTCTGCAGAAAGGTGTAGAAGAAGATAGTTTCTTGAGAACTCATCAGTCCCTTATTTCCAAAAACAATACATTGGAAGGAAAACGTTTTACAGAATTTAATAAAATAGTGAAGTTTTATCGATTTACTGAATAAAATTTATATCAAGTAGCAGAGCTGTTTAAAGTTATTTTTCAAAATCAATAAAAGTATTCAGCCTGCTTCAAACGTGAGAGCCATATTTTGAGATTACTTAATTAAATTTACTCTACTAAACAATGGCAGCACTAAGCTATCGAAGTCGACAAAATTATAAGCATTTTAAGCTGCTTTTAGATTAATTCAAGATGGCATCGTAATTACCATCACTTTTTTTTTTGTGCTTCAAATTTCGTATTTATTCCTACTGACTGAATTATTAAGATAACAAAAGAATAAAATTTTCATAGTAAAATACTGTTCGCCTGCAGAATATGGTTAATTAAGCACTTCAACTGATACTTTGGAGTTTATGCATTTTCAGAAGCTTCATTTAAGCTTAATCGCCGGAAGAATTTCTCTGAAAGGCATAATTTAATTACATCGAAAGCGGCCCATTGAAAGTATTACTTTCTTCCAAATGTATTCAGCGCAAATGCGTTAAAAGTCTGGATATTATTTTAAATACAAGTTTCAAGTTCGTAACTAAAATAACGTATTGAAAATTATGCTTTTGTTTTTAAGTAAAGCTATTAAAAATTAAAGTGATTAATTTTTAGAAGATAACTAGTTTCAGATTATTTGGTAATTAAATTATTTTAGTTTGTTTTATTGCTTACAATGAGTTATTTTAGTTTGAACCTTGCTATTTGATGGATACAAAAGTTTTCTGTAAATATGTTGCTGAATTTAAACTATATAAATATATTGATAATAGTACGAGGAAAATCAAAATGATAGATTTACTACAAAGTAGGGGATTACATGATTTATGTATTATGGTACATAGACTTACAAATTGATATCATACCAACTATTATAATAGTATTCTTTTGACTAGAATTGGCAAAATTTACCTTCTAAGTTGAACAAATGATGCATTTTCTTTTAGTTTTAGTTCTGTTAACATTTTCAAATTCTTCATAAAGCATGGATTCCCTTAATTCAGCACGCACAAAAACATGTATTACAATAGAAATAAAAAATATATATAAATAGTGGTATTTTGCATAGTATTACTCATCAGTGATATGCTTCTAATGTTATGCAACATCAGAAAAACCGAACTTCTCTGTGAAAATTAATTAACGAAAGTCCATTCTATTTAGTTCTCAATGCTATTTTATAAAAAAAGATCCCTTTCATGAAAATGTGCCCTTTTTAAACAGTTTTCCCCCTTTTTATATTCTCGTCTTGCCTTCCCTTTTCGTAAATTTCAGCGCGGTGCATGGCATATGGAGGTGAACTATAACACCAGTTCGGAAGAAATCAAGTATGCTAAAACGAGAACAGAAACGGCACATTCCTTATACCAGCAGTCCCTCCCTTGAACATGAATGGATTCTTCTTGGAACTCTTCCAGACAGAGCGCTTTTTATAGGCGTAGAACTGTACATAACATTAACCATTTAAAACAATGTTTTAGTAAAAAAAAAAGTTAAAAAATTTTTTTTTATCGATAACAGAGTTTTATTTGTAAAAATTAATATTTCTTCTTTATATCAAGAGATTAAATCTTTTCTGAGTTTAGGAACATTCAGAGCCGAAATACTTGTTCGCCATGTTACTTTTTTTTAAGTGATTTCTTAACTATAGTTTCTAAATCGCAAAATATCGTTCGCATCTTACTTAAAAGTTTGAATTGAATTAGCAAAATATTTCGTGGAAAACAGAAAATATCATCAACTCTATTGTTCGAAAATAATTCCTTAAAGTTTTACGCGTAATACGCTTTTTACAAGAATGATTTTGAATTGAAACAAAGATAAGTCTTTTTAATTAAAAAATATGTAATAATTATTCTATACAACTTTTAAATTTCAGTTTGGAATTATTTGCTTTTTATTCATGGTAGCTTGTCATATAAAACATTTTCTTATTCATATCACGTACCATATATATTTATTTATGTATATTACGGCCTTTTTATGTGCATAAAATTTCAATTTATGAAAATATACTTTTGGGTTTAATAAATCATTGAGAAATTTTCTAGAAGTCATTCTTAAAAAGAAAAAAAAAGCAAATGACGTTTTAGAAATCATTTACATTTTATTGAAACAATTGTAAAAAAAAGAAGATATAAATGAATTTGACATAATTTCATTAGATACGTAATTTAAATCAACAACAAGAAAAAAAAACTTAGCTAAAAAGAAATTATTTTTGACTAAAAGACCAATAATCAGTTAATATAAAGTTGTTTTTTTTAAGTGACAATAATTTAATCTTCTTTCCACATATGAAATTCTTTTTACTCGAAGATGAAAAAATGAAATTATAGAAACTTGAGCAACTTTCAGATATAAGGCTTAAAACTTAAATTGAAAATTCCAAAGGAAGATAAGAATTCGTCGAAAAATAGAGTAAAGAATGAGATTTTTGATTAAATTTAAATAACTTTTGCCTCAAAACTTCTTTTAAAAGCCTGATAAGCCACCAGTCGAAGTTCAGCACATCAAAAAGCATTTCAACAGTAAGCAAAACTTTAAGCCGAAGATAAATCAATGTCCCTTCGTAGTTATAATTTTATGCTCTCGGAGATGTTTGATTCTGATTTTTTCCTTTCTTCGCGAAAAAATGAAATAAAGAATAGAAATATGAAAGTGATTATATATAAAAAAATTCGTTTAGAATTGACAAATATACACACACTTACGTATATTAAATAATTAAAAAATAGAAAGATTAAAAGTAAAGTACCAAATTGGAAATTAGTGGAAAACAAATCCTGTAAATAAATTTAAAATTAGAAATCTGAAGACAATAAGAAAATTGGAAAAAAGAAAATGAAAATAATTATTCATATTTTACTGCGTTTTTATGCGCATAAAATTTCAATTTATAAAAATATACTTTTGTGCTTAATAAATCATTGAGAATTTTTCTAGAAGAAGTCATTCTGCAAAAGGAAAAAACAAAGCAAACGACGTTTTAGAAAATATTTACATTTTGTTGAAACAATTGTAAAAAAAAAAAGAATAAATATATGAATTCGACATTGTTTGCTAATTTCATTGGACATAGAAGAAAAAGAAAACAAATATTCATATTTTAGTTCATATGATTATTGTTACAAACTAGCAGTATGGCTATCCACTAAATAATTTATATTTCACTTAACACGTATTCTTGGAATGTGAAAAATGTCGTAAATGCTTTCTTTTGAGGCATTTAAAACAAATATAAAACAGCTTTCCATTTGCTTTTTCATAGGAAACCATTGCTTAAAATATGCTCTTGATTTATTTATTGCAATGAAAAGGAGATTCTAAAGAATAAAGTTTTTTATATTACATGCCAGAATTCCAAAAAAAAGCATTTCATGTTTCTTTTATCGAACTGAAGTGAAACAAGCGCAACGAATTCATGCATGTTTCACTTCAGTTTCAAATTCCTTTTCATTAATCTATATAAATAAAACCAAAAGTTTGTGTGTATGTGTGTGTGTGTGTGTCTGTCTGTCGATCGCCTCCTGGCAAGATGGAACGGTCCAGAAGTACGAAATTTTGGTTACAGGTACCTTAGGTCAGGTCCTCGTGCACCTCGAACCGTTTTTCCTAAAATTCGAATTTTTTCTTTTTTTATTCCAATTTTAAGAAAAACTGTTAATTTTTAATCATCTCATCGAAGAAATGTCCCACGTTTTAGTTTTTTTGCGGCATATTAATGCCCGTAAAAAACTGCACAAGATGATCTTTTTCTGATGTTCGTAGAACAAATAGAACACGCGCAACGTTAATTTAAAGTCGTTTTCGAATTTTAAAACGAGGCTTACCTCTGAATTTATCTGCACAATTTGCGTGTTTTCGCCAAAATAAATATTACTTTTGTCGCCAACTAGATGATTTCTGAAAACGTAAGATTGAAAAAATGCTATTGTATCTTTATTCATGCCGTTTTATGAGCGAAACACATTCTAAAAATTCATTTCATTTTTATACATACTTTGTGGAACTGCAGACGAATTTTAATTATTTTACCTTGAGGTTGATTCTCCTTCTTTTTTTGGCGATTTAATAGTATAGAAGCAGTTCAACAATTGCATGAAACACTTTTTCTTATGGTAGAGTGTCCGTTTTATCAACGAAACAAATTCTAAAAATTCATTTCACTTTTATGGATATTTTGTGGATTATTCTGCATGCGATTTTTATTGTTGATTCTTCTTTCTTTTTTGACGATTTAATATTCATTTCTTCGATAAGAACTAGGTTGGAAGGTCTTCGATATCGCTTATTTTTGATGAAATTTAAAATTTCTCCAGGTGGTGATAGCTTTTTACCCTCCCATCTTCCAGTTAATTGTTCTCAATATATTATTATGCGCTTCGTAAATTTTCCAAACCGCGCCCAATAATACTTATCAGTACTATTGTTCTCATTTAATTCAATACATGATTTACACTATAGGATCATGGCCTATTTGAGAAATGCTGACATTATTTTAGTGCAATTTGGCGATTATTGATTCCATATTTTACGCAAGTGATTTATTTTCTAACATTTATTCAATTTTTGTACTGTCTATTTGGCGCCATTTGGGCAGAATTTAGTTATTTTTTTCTATCAACTTAAGTTTCACATGTCAGAATTGATTCAGTAATAAACATTTTCTAATTTAAATGTGCATTTTCCTTTGGAAATAATGCTTTCCTTTCTTTCGTTTTTATCCGAATTTTATGAAAGTGCTATTTAACTTAATTTTCGAGAACTGTTTTAACAATTTTGCAAGCCGTAATTTTATTAACTGGTGTCCTTATTTTGATGGGGAATTTATGATTGACTGTAGGTAATTTTAAGAACAGTGGATTTTGAAGGTCATTATTCTAATGGGTATTTTTATTCACTGACATCTTTATTCTAATGGAGATTTTTGGGGACTAATGCCCTTATTCTATTAGGGATGTTTAGGAATAGTTGTCTTTATTGAAGTGGGGGACTTTAAGGAGTGTTTTCTATATTGTAGCAGAATTATTTAGGGACCATTGTCCTCCATTTGTTGGGCATTTTTAAAGAGAATACAGCTCTTATTCTGATCGGAAGTTTTAGATGTGGAGTTGTCTATATTGTAATTGCGATTTTAACGGATTCTTGATATCCTTTTGGAAAAATTATGTTGATGAATATGTGCATTTTAGTTACTGTTGCCCTTACTCGAATGGCATTTTTATAAACTGTTGTTTGTTGGCCTTTTAATGTGGATTTTTATGGATAGTTATATTTGGTCTAAAAGGAATTTTTTGATTCTGTTGTTTTTAATGCAATCGTGATTTTTAACGAGTTTTACTGTTTAAATGGGATTTTTAAGGACTGTTGCCTATGTTCTACTTGGAATTTTTAAGAAAATTTTTTGTGATATATTTACAACAGAATTTTGGATATGTGTCACCTGGCCTGCGAATGATGCAATATTATCCCGCGCAACGCCGGGCATATCAGCTAGTGATAAATATAAGTTGAATATGAATATTTATTTCGCATTATCTGAAATGCATGAATAATTACCGAAATGAAATGACATCAGTTAGAGATGCGATCTCGGATTTTTTCAAATTGTTCATTCCGAAATTTGAATGAACTGATAATTTGAAGAAAACTATTCCTTTAAGAGAGAAATTTAACTACATTAAATAAATATTCTTTGGAATCCAAGTGATTATTAATGGAATAGTTTTAATTAACATGTTTGAAATTGCAAACTAAAAAAAGAAAAATATTTAGAAATAATTGACGTCATTTTTCCTATTTAAAGAAGCGAAGTATTATAATTTGACATTAAGCCATTTTCTAAAAATGATTTTGAAAAGATTTTTACATAATAGGGAAATGCTTAGTGAAAGAACATGTCAAGAAACATTTTTGAAGGTATTATGAACATATTATTCCTTAAGTCATGTAATTTTTTCGAAATTTACTTCTTTTGACGCGATGAGGGTGAAATCAATATTCGGAGATGTTTAATAAATATTGTATAGGGCTATGTTTTAATGAGTTCTTTTAACACGCTCACGTCGGTGTGACCCACCGATGGGTCACGCTTGACTTCCGTGGGGCGGCGTGCATCACAGGTGAGTCACTTGTTTTCAGAAAAGAAGTTGTTAAAGAAGAAGTTTATTTTATTTTTTCTCAACAATATATATAAAAATTCGAAGGCCTTCACGAAGCGTAAGGATACAAAACAGCCGCGCCTCACGTGGAAAAACGTAGATATTTGCCCCGGCGTGAACGTGTTAATACAGTCTGTGACGTTTGGTTGTATTTCTCTGCATTTTCCTTCATTTTATCACTGAACGTTTCTCTGGGCTGAAACTTGGTTAAAACTCACTGTCGTGCACAGTACGTCCAATCCCCTTCAAGTACGTAATTACCTATTTCAAGTACGCATTTTCCACTTAGCATTTCCATTATATAAACATCTTTTTAAATGTTATTTGACATGTGCTTGCTCTAAGCACTTCCATATTATGTAAAAATCTTTTCCAAATTATTTTTTATAAAAGGCTTAAGGTATCCGCCTGCATTTAAAACTTCATTTTCCGTCAAAAAATCACTTTTTATAAAACTTCGGTGTAGTAAAATATAACATTTTAGGATTTCAAAAAGGTTTTGTTTTGTCTCTACGTCATTTCAAAGGAAAGTTATAGTAGTTTAAACTTTGAAAATACACTGTTTCTTCTCACTTCTAACGTGTTTTTCTCAGAACTGTTTTCGATGACTATTGATGCTTCAAAGGTGATTTCTCAAAAGGCTCATAACATATTTGAATGAAATTCAGCAGAAATGTTTTTATAGTATTTACTAGGGAATGACCTACAATCTTCTGATTTGCATAACTTTTACTGGTTTTGTGCTCATATTTAGCTTTAAAGGTAGTTAAAAGCTCGAAAATTCAATTTCGAAGCATCATAACTTTTTACTGAAAGTAAATAAAGCTAAGATTGTAGGTCATTCTCTAGTCTAGTGTATAAGAAATACAAATCATACAAAAATATTCAAGTAGATGTATTTTTGTAAAAATTGAAGCATTTTTTAAAAAATGCTAAACTTAACTAAAATTTCTTATGTTTTTTTCAAATTTTGTAAAATATATTTATGCATTCGTTTTTAAAGTGTGTTTTCAATAATTATGATGTTAATTAAATCTAAAAAGATAAAGGCTTAAAGTATTTTTGTCAATTAAAAAAAAAACAAAACGTTTTACGAACGTAGTCGGATACCTTAATGGTAAAATATTTTTCTTTTAAGTACACAATTACCACATTACATTCAAGAACGCATTTACCACATTACCGTCTCCTTCAAGTACGCAAGGATGAAACAACTCGCATAATCTGCAATTGTCTGCATAATTTTTTTTCCATATAGTTTTTATTTTTCAGCTAAATATCTCAATGAATTTGTTTTTATGGTATTTCCGCCCGAAACTTGAATTCGTCTTTAAGTGCTTTTAGCATCCTGTAATTCTGATTAATCCTTCTCGAAAGTAACAAAACTATTGAATATTAATTAATATAAACTATATTTGTTGATATAACTTAAATTTCTAATAGAATATTCATTAGTATAAGCTATTGTTATAAAAGTAATACGAGAATGGTTTATTAAGAAAATTATGCAGAATGCAAAACTTTGACATTCTATACGAGACCTGAAGGAGATTTTACTGTAAACGCGTGCGGTAGTCAACGTCTTAACGGACACAATGCTCGTTTTCAAAACAAGTGGGGTATCAACTGACTTAACATGGAAATATATTTATTTAGTTTCTAATATTTGCAATAATAATCAATATTCTTATTCTTCTCTGTTCACCTCTTTTTTTTTTGATGAAATCTAAGCAGACGTAGCGCTTGCGCAAAACCACGGCGGGCTATAAACGTTATACATTGCTATATTTATACATTGCTATAAACGTTATACAGTAATGTTGTCAATTTTTTTTACAGTATACAGAAAAGTTGCGAAAAAGATGTTTTCTGCGCATTGACACTGCTCTGCCAGAGGGAGTTAATATAGTTATTCTGAACATTTTAGTTTTATTATCCATTATTGCATAGTTTTTATTTTGCGTAACATGGAGGTTGTTTTACCTGCATTGAGACTGAACAGACACAGAAACAACTTCTACGGAATTAGTTTAGAAAACTAAACATCTTATTTTTAAGCACTATTGTTGTAAATATTTTTTACAACATATTGCAAAGGGATTGTTTTTGTAAATTGACATCCACTACACAAGCCGAGAAATAACTTTTACAGCACGCGTTAGTTTTTGCTGACCCATGAGTTCACAGATTTGATTTTTCTTTTCTTTTATTTCTAATGGGCGGCGTATATATTGGCTCTTAACCATTGCAGATCTAGTGCCTTCTGAGACATTGGTGCGTCATCACTCAAGTGCGTCACACTAGTGCGTCATCACTCAATGCTGGAAACATTTATGCATTTAGAAAACTATTTATTTACAAGGAAAAACTAAGTGAAAACAATTATATAGAGCAGTGGTTCCCAAAGTTGACTGGGCTCCGACCCATCTAACAAAAATTTCCAATTTTGGAACGCACCGCTTAGCTGTCTTAGAGAAAAGAGGGCATACATATTGGTAGTGCTCAGATCCCTAGTGGCGAGTTGTGGAACTACTTAGAATGCTGTCTTATTTGTTCTAATTGAAGTTAAATAAAAATATTTTAGTGTTATCAATATGATTGAAAGACTATTGAAAACAGAAACACAACTTAAATATACTTTTTTATTACTTAAATACCTACACCTGCAAGGTTTTTTTTTACAAAGTTATTTCAACGGGAAGGATGTACATTTGTTTCTTATTTCTCTCCATTAAAGTTTTAGCATCAACTTCAACTTTAGTTATACTTTTATTCGCAAACTTCGTATTTTCTTACATCATCTGTACAGAGGCGTGGGCCTACTCAATATTCGCTCTGCACCCACCAATGGGTCGCGACCCATAGTTTGGGAAATACTGATATAATGCTTCACGAAATAAGGTTAGGTTAAACACGCCAACATCAAGCATGACTCCCGAGACGTCACTGGTAAACATAGGTAAGAACTCTAGTTGAGTTATACAGATTCTGGTTGGTTACAGTTAAGGTTAGTTAAGTTAAAGTTATTATACAGTCACAGTTAAAGTTACAAGGCTGCTGCACAGCCGCTGCAGTACCAACTCTTTTAGTGGTACCACAATGAGTGAGGTACCATTACCGCATGAGAATTTTGATTTCCAGTTCTTCATCTGAGAGGGTGAGTACCCGGATTCAGTTGATTCGAAATTGCACTAGGAGTTTAGTGTAGCCGAGAGTATCCACGCGAAACGGATACTCAAGGGATCTTTTACATGTCGCATAAGCATACGACATGTGCCCGGACGGTTTTCTGCATCTTGAAAGTCCACTGCCAGTCTCGATCCTACAAACTGGGGCGTGCGAGTCCACGACGTCTTGAAAACGTTCCAGCCCACTGATTTGAAATCGGAATCCTCTTTTTGTTCTTCTTAGGCCTTATTTTATGTAATGAAAATTAAAAATTCTGTCATGAATTTAAAGGATTTTGAAAATTTATCCTCATTTATACTTTTACATTTCAATAAAATACTATGAAGCAGCAGTAGCAACGAAAAATTTTATTTACGCAAGGTTCACGTCAATTTTCCTTTCAGCGCAAGAGGGAAGAAAAAAGTACTTTTTCCTTAAAGCAAGAAATCGTTTATTCGAACTGCAACTTTTAAGGACATTTACTTAATTTTGATGGATTACCTTTATACTGCTTTCTGTTGTGATTAGTACACGTCTGAACTAAATTATGTTCAATGACATTTTTATCTACTGATAAAAATGTCATTGAACACAGAAATGATACCAAATTCGGAAAATTGTATGTAATCCTCTCACACAATCAATTTCAAATCATCGTCATACAACTGATACAAATTCGAAAAGTATTGTTATTTTTTTTTATTGTATTTTTCTTTTTGTGGGTAAAGACAAAATAAGATGGTGATAAAAAAGTTTTACTTATTTAAATATTATGCAAATCAGACAGAACTAAAATGTGAGATTTTGTAAAGAATTGTGCTAGCAGAAAATAACCATTTAATGAAATCGAAGACAACTACTGAATCAAGAATATTTTTATGCGATTTCAATCCCAGTTCTAACTTTCGATGTTTTTAAAGATTTATGTTTCTGTGTATCTTATTGTCCTTAGGTAAAATCAGCAATGTTTCGAATTCTGCATAATACTTCAAAAATAATCCTCCACTTTTATTTTCCAAATAAGAATAACTTTACAAGCGTCACATAAATATTTCTGAAATAAAAAAGGATTCAAGTAATTTATCGTTTGACATTTATTTCGGTGACAGTTGAAGTATTTATTCTTTCATTTCCGATTCAAAATATCTGTTGAACAACACTACTTTTGCTTTCAAAGAATAAATTGAATTCTAGAAAGGTACAATCGTAAAAAGATTCCAATATATTTTCGCAAACAAATTTCAACTGATATTTTAGTGCGTTTACGATTCTTTTGAATGTTTAATGAAATAAAGTTTTAAAGAATCTCAGGAATTCATTTTATTAGCATGAAATAACAAGACTGAAATTCGCAAACGATTCTTTTCTGGGTTCCTGTTTTGGATTGGCTGTAATTTAAAGTGATTGATGTGAATTGTTTACAATTGTTTGGATGAAAAAAAAAAAAAAAAAAAACGATGCGAGGCTCAATTTTATTTGAAAACGCGAAAGCTGTACATTTTTCGTGAATTAATGAAGTATAAATGTCAATATTTACTTGCTTCAAGAGGGTTCATGTGAAAAGTGAATGTGGGGCGTACGATGTTGTTTGTGGGGTGTACAAGTCTCAAAGTATACTCGTGTTTCGGGACTCCAGGGAGCTACTTAATAAATGCATATAGTCGTGAGCTTATATGTTATTTATTGTAGCAACACCTAGGGCGGCTAACCTCTTTGGTCTAGAACCTACATTAATTCAGGCAGTCGGGAAAAAGGTCGTAGGAGTAGATTCCTAACTGTTATTGATCTAAATTTATTATGCTGTAATGAAATCCCATAGCAACGAATTTAAAGAAACCAAGGAAATATTTAGTTGAAGCGGAACGTTCGTTCTAAAGGAATTTGTTATCGCAATGGCATTTAAGATGGGCTGACCATTTATTTCGTTATAACGGATGTTTTGTTGTATCGGTATTCTCAACAACAAGGTTTCATTGGATTTTTAAATAGACATGTTGAAAAACTACTGTAAACAGGATTTTTTTATCAGGCAAATTTAAGATAAACACTAATGTACCATAAGCAGATTATACTGGTTGAACATATTTCTGTAGTAATTGAAGATACTTGTGGAAATTTTAACTGACTGATCGGGCACAAAAAAAAAAAAAAAAAAACCACTCAGGGAGACCGCATGTGACTCAGAAGCGTTGAATTCTCATATTTTATATTTATATATGTACTGCATTTATGAATTATATTATAGTTCTTATGCAATGAAAAGGAAACGGTTCCTTATAGCTCTGAAACAGTTTACTTTGCAATTTCTGTGCGTCAAATTTGTTTCACCAACATTCAATTTCAAATTGTTACGGAAAACGTATTTAAAAATACTTACTTTACAAGCGTTTTCAAAGCTTTAAATTATTTTCTTGTATTTGTAAAGAAAAGTTTTTTTTACTTATGCACACATTTGTAAAATATGTGAATTCTGCAGTTTATAAGAGGTCTTCTTGACAGGGAATTTATCCAGGCCATCTTATTGTCGGTTCCGACGAAAATGTGAAGAAAAGAAAATTCTAGTAGACAGCAGGTGTCTAAATCTTAAGCAAAAGTTTTATGAGCTTTTTACACTTCGAAGCAGTCATTAAACTTGATATTGGGTAGTACATTAGGATTTTTGTTGAACTAAGAAAATATATCTCAATAAATAAATAAATAATATTAAAAATTAAAATAAATAAAGAATAAATAGATAATTTCTTGAAATTGAAAAAAAAAAAAAGGTATCTTTTTATTGACTTCGACTTCAAATTTTATTGCCTTCTTCTTTTTCTCTACTTCACACCCCCTACCCTGTTAGCTCGAGGCCTTAAGGCTGCCCTCCCCCGGGCACGGATAAGTGAAGTCCGGCAGTTTGTCGGTATGTGCATCATTTGGTGATTTCCCGTAGAAATCCCATGTTGAGGTATTTGCGAAATGTAGTATCATGTAAAACTTTTTTCTACATCGGTTCGAAACAAACTAGGGGGTGCAAATATAATTAAAACGTTGCCATCACCTTCCAACGGTGTATTACTTCGTACACACATTGAATTTAATTATTTTTATCACCATTTTTGATATCACACGCCAGCAAAAGTATTAAGCAGCGGTGATTCTGACCCGAAATTCTCTGACATTTCCAAAAATTTTCGACGGCCTGTTCCGAAAATTAAAAAAAGAAATCGGTTTTCCGATTTTATTTTCACTTTATTAATCTTAAGGTTTCTTTGACAATTGTCTGTACTTTTCTTTCTATCTTCAGACAAGCAAAATATTTTGTACTCCTTTAAAAAAACTTTCAAGACAATATAATAACGTTTCGTAGGAAAAAAAAGAAGACTTTTGGCTTTTTTTGAGCTTTTTTATAAATATATACACGTATGTATGTATTGTGTGTTAGGTGGTAGGTGGTGGGCGGGGCATGTTTACCTAAGTACGTATGTAATTTTTATTTTAAATTAATGGTGCGTATTTCCGAAAATTTTGTGTGAAGTTCCAAAAATTTCTTTTCGCTGAGAATCATCCAAGCTATTAAGTTTCTTTGAGTTTGAAAGTGCCATCCTCCACATATTCTACGCTTTATAGCTGCAGAAAATTTTCTAAAATTAGAAAGAAAAATCATAAAAGAGTAGTGATTCAATCCAATTCTTACCGCAAAACCTTCTGACGCTAATTTTGGAAAAATACTTTTTCTGCATCACGCATGTGCTAATAACAAGTAAATTAAAAAAAAAAAAAAATCTGGTTTGGGTCCCACGTAGCCTCCTTGTTTTAAACCATTTACCGTTGCGACACCTAAGTTAAAATTGTGTTTCGAAAACTTCATCTAAAATCATTTTGAAAGTGCAACGCTGTGTAAATCAAAATTATTGGGCACGTCAAAAAGGCTCTTTCATTTACATTTGAAGATGACTATTTCTCAAAGCTTTTAAAACGAAATTGAAGTTTCTTTTTACAATGTGAGCGTCTCAGAATTTACATATGAATAGTGGGAGTTCCCAAAAGTTTGCTGCGCTGGGCAATTCGATTTTTTATTTGTTTTATTTTTTACTATTACTATTTTTCACGGTTGAAGATAGAAAATATAAGGATAGATCAAGATCAAGAAAATGCAAATCCGTAGAGTGTTTATTTCTTCGAAATGGCTTGGTATTCAAACTTAATATTAATTAGATTTAGATCAAATATTAAAAATGAATGAAATTTGCTGATAGTTGGATATTGTAATGCATCACTAGACTTTACACCAAAATTAACTTTCAAATCCGGACTAAGCTGCTTCCCCTCTTATAAAATAGTATGTGTGGGATTTTGTGGACTATTTTCGGAACTATGTATATAATACAAGTGACAATAATGCACGAGCATGTTCCAGGTAATTACGTTTTCAAAAAAAAAGTTAAAATAATAATTAAGTAAATAAAAGCGCGAATTCAGATTATTTCTTAATTGTTTACTCCTCGATTTTTTTAACATAAAACTTTAAAATAATATTAAAGACAATTTTCAGCAGCGTTATTTATTACCATTAATGAAAGTTAGTGTCATGCAAATTTTTCATAATATGAGAACATTGGCATGGGTTTTGGAAAAACGTTTAGAGTCTCGATTATTAAGAGTTCCGTTTTAATTTCATTCTAAATAAAATGATGTCCACAAAAGCAGTAAAATATATTGTTTTTTTTTTCTTACTTTTAAAGTTAGAACTGCATTTTTACTACGATTTCTTTCTTTTTTAATTATTATGTAGCTAGGATAAAAAGTCATGCGACAGGCAAAAATTAATAATTTTCATTTCATATCCAAATGCTTCGCTCTTACTTTCATAGGCAATGTATACATTTTCTAACAGCATGTGTATAAGAGATTATTTCAGAATTTTTAATTTTCTTAACTAATTTTGCAGCTCATTTTAAACACTGTAGTCAAAAGATGCTCCCGAATTGAAAAGAGCAGAGCAACGTGTAACTACCATAACGATAACCGTGAAAGCGCAATAAATCCAATCATTTTAAAGACAGCTTATAAGGATTAATATTTCTTTCTAAATTATACAAATCTCTTCACTAAACTTAAAAAGCAGCTTAATGTTTTTTGTTAAAATTTAATTTCTGAGATATAAATTCGAAAACTTTTAACTTTTTCTTTTCTGAAGCAAGCCTTAAAATTTAAATCGAAAAATTCTTAAGAATGAAAATAATTTATTGTGGAAGTTGAAGTTTTGATAAAATTCAAATAACTTCCAAGGAGACAGTTATTCTAAAAGGACGGATAACATACGATTTTTGTAAGCACATCAAAAAGCGTCTTTACAAGAAGCAAACACTTAAAGCAGATGCAAACACGATTTTTCAAGGTCAAAATTTCATTCTGTTTTTTTTCTCGTCGAATAAGAAAACATTTCGAAAAATTTATGCTATTGTATGTGACACATTCTTCTCTTGAAACGTGAAAAAGAATCGAATATTTTTTCTTTAAAATGGTTTTATACGTGCTATTCGAAATGTATGATTTCATAAATATAATCTTTCATATTCTTGAAAACAAGAAATTTCACAGCAAATTGCTTGTATTTTTGTTAGTTAGAATTAGTAACTAAAATATCACTTGCAAAAAAAAAAAAAAAACTTTTTGGCATTTTGAATTTTTTGTATGCGCTGAGGAAAATAATAAAAGGACAACATGCTCATTGCATCACCATATTCTTCTTAAACGCCGCAAATTTCAGATATAACCGAGTGATAAAATATTTTAACTACATTAACTGAAAGGTTATCAAATGTTTGCTGTACGAGTTTCTTTACTTATTATGTTTAAAAATTATGTTTTAAAAGACCATCGCAACTTCACCTCGTGAGTATTTTTAGCATTTATACGCATAAAATTTAATGAATCTCATATATAAGCGGCTTATTCTGTCTGTCTGTTCGCTATAGAATCCTAGGCCGTTTTACCGATCGGGACCACATTTGGCACGGTT
The DNA here is from genome assembly GCA_038502835.1 of Octonoba sinensis. NCBI lineage: Eukaryota > Metazoa > Arthropoda > Arachnida > Araneae > Uloboridae > Octonoba > Octonoba sinensis. Next base: position 79,504,537 of record CM076605.1, on the reverse strand, counting down.
AATGTTTACAACCCGAGAAACTCATCGCTGCAAAAGTAAAACTTGTGACTCAATTACTTTTATTAAATTATTTTTCTAATTTTTCAATGAACAATGTAACTGTAATGCAGTTGCCATTGTTGTAACACATGTCAAATATACTAACAATCAAAACATTTCTCTCGCATTTTGAGTGAGGCATCGCTAGATTTGCAATCTCCGCTAAAAATTAATGCAAAAGCGAATTTAATTTAATCCTTCTTAATTTGTTTTAATTTATTTATCGCCTGCGCTTTTTATAGATTATGTAGGATATTGTATATTTATAGTACTTAGAACAGCGGTCATTTCGTATGACCGCCGGACTTACTAGTAAATAAATAAGGAGCCATCATAAGCAATGTATTTTAATAAACATTTTGCAGTTTTTAAAATTACATTAATTAATATTCCCTTTATTCAATATTTTTTGATAATTATTCAAGTACATAATGTACAGTTCGACTACGGAATTTTGATAGTTGGACGTTTCTGCGCATGGCAGAAAAGAAAGAATCCATCCGCGTTGGAAGTCAGTTTTGCCGTTGCGTTTATTAGTCTGCGAATCAGAATGCTCGCTTCGCTGTTGAAAGCTGCTAAATTTATAGACTGGCATATAGCTTCAGTTCGGAAGAAATAAAATATGCTAAATGAACTAGAATGAGAAGATAGAGGCAGATCTTATATATAAGCCGCTTAAGTGTCTGTTTCTCGCCTACAGCTTATTCCGAATTTCTTACTCCGAGAAAACTGCATCGTGCTGCCATCTACACAATTGTTTCTATAATGAAAACGACTAATACTCAAAACATTTCTCTATCATCGCTCTCTCATCGCTTCATTTGCAGTCTCCGTTAAAAATGAATGTAAACGCGAAATTAATTTAATCGTTCTTTCTTTGTTTTAATTTATTTATAGTCGGCGCTTTTTATATATATTAAAGTGGCAGCGCTCTTTTTTCCAGTTTCGTTAAAATTATTTTGACGATGATTATGTTGGATATAAATAAATATTTTTCACAAACAGTTTGATTATATAATAAATAATATTTTTATTTTACAGATTATTATAACTTAGATGTTTTTTTTTTGTAAGATTTTTTTTTCCCGAAATTATTATATGTTTAGTATTTATTCATTAAACTTTACTGTTCTACCTGATAAATATCTCTTTGATTTATGTGCATTTCCGAGTGCTGGGAGAATTGTACATCTATTAATATCTAGAACAGCGGTCATTTCGTATGACCGCCGGGGTTACTAGTTATTTATACCAGTACTTCCTCCTTTGAACATGAATGGATGCTTCTTGGCACACTGCCAGCCGGCTTGCTTTGGTTGACGGTAGAACAGTACTAATGAAACTTAGCAACGGATTTAGTATCTAACGTACTAAGTTTATAACTTACATACACTTTCAAAACATGCCAATTAATTACATTTTTAGAAATCAAATTTGACATGTCTGATAACAGGATCTTTCTTGGAAGAATCATTCATAAATGATGTCACGCTTCGAAGAGGTTCGTGAAGTTGTGAAAAAGAGTAGGGAAGGGGGTAACAAGAAGTGTGACATCATTCTTATGCAACATACCGTGGCATGTGACAAAGAGGGGAGAGGGTATGTTGAATTGTGACAAAGGGGGAGGGGAGATATGTTGAATTATGACATTTCGTGACAAAGGGGGGAAGGTTAGCAAGAAGTGTGACATCATGCTTATGCAACATAGCGTAGCATGTGACAAAGAGGGGAGGGGTGTACGTTGAGTTGTGACATTTTGTGACCGGCGGGGTCAAATATATGGGGGAAAAGCGTGCGTGGATCGGATAAGAGAAGTTTGAAATTCCCCCGGATACCGAATATTCTACTTCTTCTTCCGGGGAGGGGGGTCGCGGCTCATTAGTCCCTTCCTTCGGTGCTCCCTTTGCATGCACACACACACTCACACATATATATATATACACACGTGTGTGCAAAGAAATGAAAATATGATGAGATTTCTAACTCAGAACATCCGTCCTCGCATAATTTTGTTTTGTGTTGCATCATGGAAGGAAAAGAGAGAAGGCGGGAAGTAATATAAGGTAGGGATATGAGCCATAGCATGTAGGAAGCAATTCCCTGAAGTGTCACTTTCAGGGAATGATTATTTATGATGACATGCGAATCCGTCCTCGCGAAGTGGGTATTTTTCTTTCTGGACAAAGACAATGAAGTGACAGTGAACAGATTGTCATTGTGTTCGTGCTATTTGTTGAACAAATAATGATGTGCTCTGTATTTAATTTTTTTCTGTATATAAGTGAAGTACAATCATATATTCAGCATGCTACATGTAGCGAGGGAACTTTTAATTATTTTTTCCCCTTACGGGACAAATGTTTTTAAAAATATCTCACTTTCTTTTCCATTTCCTTTTTGTTTGGAGGGGGGGGGGGGGTATTTTTTGCATACGTTTCCTTTTTATATAGTTCATTGTTTATTATTACCGGGAGCATTTGACAATCAGATCAAGATCATTACAAGTTGTTTTTACTAATAATTTGTGATTCAGTGAAAGAAAGGAAAAAAAAAAAATTCTTCCTAGTATCAAAAATACATAACACAATCTTTGACTTATATAAATTCTGTATTTACTTTTGTTTGATATGAATATAGAATGCGCATTTTGTATGACTTAAGCAAGTGAAACTTCGAAAGTAGCTCACAAATTTTAATTTGCTTTTTTTCTGCATTGGGATAGAAAAAAGTCTGTTAAAACATTCTGTTAATTGGAATCATACTGAGGCAGCTTTCCTTTTGTTAAATCGCTCAATTTTGCTACCTTTCTATGAGATTTATTCATTAATTTTGCAGTTCTAAAACGTGTAGAATCTTCCTTGCAACGTCCACCTCCTTAGAAATCTACTCTTATGTTTCGGTTCATTGCATGAGTTTCTTTTATCATGTTTGTCACATGATTTTTACTTGACCCTTTAGCTCTCACGTCGGCTCATATTGACCCAGGTACAATTTTAATTTCTTTTCTTTTCTAGCTTTTCATATGTCACATATTCTTAAATTATTTTGAAATTAAAGCACAATGTTTTACGTTTTTTTACCCAATTTACAAAATTTTTTAATTTGGGTCTACATGACCCGACGTGATGACTTGTGTGATGTCTTGATAGGTGACAGCTAAAGGGGTTTAAAAAGCTTGTAAAAATTTAAGAAAGAACAATATTTTTTGATATTTGTAGGACATTGTTTTGTGATTTTGAGGATGAAATTTAAGCTTAAAATATCACTGAAATTTTCTCCAGAACTTTATATGGACTTCAATTTGCATAAATTTCTATTTAGCCATCAACAAAGGTGCCTGTGATGTCTTGATAGGTGGCAGCTCATGGGTTAATTTCAAGTGCAAAAACATCAGTATAACTTCATAAAATTTTGGTCTTCGTACATATCTTCATTCCTATTTTAAAAGTAGTAGAAGAATTTTAGCTAAGAAATAATATTTTGAATTATTACATTAAAATGTGGCATGGCAGACACGGCAAAAAACACTTACATTTGTCACGGCCTGTTTTTACGTAATACTTCAAAATTTCACATCTTTAGCCTAAACCTCTTCTGATATTTGTAAGGTGGGCATTAAGTTGCACAAGCGCACCAAAATTTATAAAGTCATTTTAATATTTTATCCACTGAATATAGAAACAAAAACTGCGTGTTTTGTCGTATCCGTCCCTCGTGGAATTAGCCATTTTATTGTAAATGTTACCGTTAAAGTATGAAATCCGTTATTTTATAGAATGCCTAGTTATTCCATGAAATGACTGATCGTGTCCGTTAAAGTGTAAAACTCTCTTGTATTTCATGGTTTAACTAGTTATTTCATAGAATATGGATCTGCAGCCCGTTAAATTGTGAAATAATATATATCATAAATCTCGCACGACAAAAACATTTACCTTCCACCCCTACTGCATTTCGTGTAAAACCCAGTGTGTCAACAAAAAATGTTTTTGTTTTAGAAATAATGTTCTTTGTAATTCCAAGTGTCATTTTAGTAATCCTTGCTGAAACAAATGATTTTATGGTACGTTTCCATAAATACCATTTATCCGCTGCATAAATTAGGTAAATTGCTTCTTTTTCATATTAATTGCCTATCATTAGTTTATTTATAGAATATCTAGTTATTTTATTTTAGATAAATTGTTTATTTTACACTTTAACTGTCTCTCGTTAGTTAACTTAGAATACCTAGTTATTTCATAGAATAACTAGTTAAAGTGTCAAATTAATAACATATTACACACTTTAACGGACACGATCAGTTATTTCATGGAATAACTAGGTATCCTATGAAATAACTGCATTATATACTTTAACGGTAACATAAATACTAAAATTCTCTCGAAACGAATGTTGGCAAACCAAACTAAGAAATTGAAGAAGCAAATAAATAAATTATTACTAGGCAGAGGCAAAACAGTTAAGAATAAATTTCACATCTGTTTTTCAACTTATTTTCTTACTCTTCGTTTTGGTTTAGTAGCTATTGAGAAGTTTTAGTGAGATCAATTAAAAAATTTTGGAGACAGTTTATTATTAGTTAATTATTTTCCCTTTTCTTTGGTCAGGAAATATTCATTTATAATTGTAATGTTACATTCTTATAGATAGCATATGGCAACATGTTTTGGTTGACTAAATTGTTAGGTAATAGGAGTAAATATAAAACTCATTGTTAGAAAGAGTTGGTTGCCAGTAAGCAGCAATATTAAAAGCAATTATAATAAGAGTTTGAGTGAAGACTTCTCTGAAACAACGGAATGAAAAATGAGGGAAAATTGTATGGAAGCAAACATTTAAGTTTTACTCAACTGCCACTCAATTTTACTAAAGAAATCTGTTGAAGTACAAGCGGCTACAGTTCTGAGCGCCATTGGCCCCTGTGGTGACAATGATTTACAATACGTTTGCTTTAAGTGAGGATGATTAAAATCAATTCGACGTTATAATCGCCAAAGTTTTATGAATACTTATATAACTATTAGGGATGTAAAAACCGGGTTTAGTGATTTGGCCCCCCAAAAAAGCCAAATATTCGGCCAGTTCTTTTAGGCCGAATACCGAATATTCGGGCGGGGCCCAATATTAAAATTTCTAGAAATCGAACCCTAATAGAAAGTATTTGCCAAATTTAAAAGTATTCACCAAGTCAAACACCAATTCCACACAAATTTGATGTATGATTTAAATTTTGTTTGTTAAGAATCTCAACTATCTAAAGTTAATTCATTTTCTGTATTGTTTAGAATGCAATAAAACTGAGAATATAACCCACAAGTGGAATAGAAATGACAGGTTTTAATGTAAGCATTAGCATTATTTTACTAATTATTTAATTCAAATTAAAGAAATACTGTTGAACTAGTGAACTTTTACCTTGCTCAAAATAGTTTTATGAAGATATTTTAAATGTTATAAAATTAAATATTTTTATTTTATGTTTTTTTACATTTCCCATTTTTATAAAATCTATTAAAATTTATTGATTTTAAATAGAATAAATTTGTATTTTCAAAAACCGCAATAACTTATGCTATTTTGATATTCATGAAATATTCTAGGCTTTTCACATTTCTCTTTTACCCAATATTCACAATAAATCAGTCTAGTGAACAAAGTCTGACTTCCACTATGTTAATACTAATAGCAAAACAAAAGTCTCATATTCTCCATCCTAATTAACTATTGTCAGCTTTTGGGAACACATGTTATATATAAAATACAATATTATAACCTTAAAATATGTTTTTGCTCTAAAAAAAATTATGGAATGTTAAGTATGTTTTTATGTTTTTGCTCAGTCAAACCTATAAACAACGTTTAAAAAAAATAGTTTTTCCTAATTTATTTTTATTTATTAAAACTTTATAACTATTATGTTCTTTCGAAATAACTATAATTCAATTTTAGAAGTTTAAAATCTACTAATTTTCTTTTTTTTTCATTTCTACCGTAGCAGAACTATTAGGCCGAATAATCGGCTAGGTCGTGAAATAACTATTCGGCCAGGCCGAATATTCGGCCCATAGCCCCCTTAACTAGATGCCTTCCGAAATGGAGCGAACCCCATTACCCTACCGGCAACGATTTTCTCCCGCTGACAAAGAAATCACCGCTAGAGGGCACTACCTATTTGCTATTGGAAAACGGTGTTTTACTTGTAAACGCTTGGTAAATTGCGAAAAAAAGCGGTCAAAATTGTTCTTTTAAAAAAATCATTTGATTTTTTTTTTCATATTTAATCATATGACTCAATAATTACATTTTTTTCGCTCTTACTTTATGATGCAGTAAAACAGTGGGAAATTAAGTGATATTATTAATTTTTGATATCTCGTTAGTCTAAGAGCATTTTAACGGAGCATCAACTTAAAACTTTTATTTCATTAAAGAGGTTTTCTCCTAATTGTAGGTATTTTAAAAGAAAAATGTTGTTACACAAATTAACAGAATTTTCTTTAAAGTAATGATTTAAATGAATAGTTATTTATGCAATTCATACGTGAAGAATATAATACACATAATTTCAACTGGCATTTTTACAGATTTAAGGAAACAAATAAAAATCCAGCTCTTGACTAAAACTTTTAATTTTAATATTTGTTTCAGAACGATGCTATGGTTAAAATAATTAAAGATTTATTTGGAGCATTTTGAAAATTTTTGAGAAGATGTAATGTATCACTTCCATGATCGATTAACAACAAAGCTATAGATGCGATATATATTTGAGTAGATAGTTATATATACTCATTTGTTTTAGAAAAGAAGAATGTCTTATTATTATTATTATTAGCCTACTTTCCCGTAAAAGTAAAAAAAAATAATAATAAAGCATGAAAGAAGGCTTAATGTATCGTGAAAATATCGTTAAAAATCAAGAAAAGTCAAAAATAAGTGAAGTAATTAAATAAAGATTGAAAAATAAAAAAATTGAAAGTAGGGTATTGAGATCGGGAAAAAGTGTGTCTGTCGGTCTGTCGGTCTGTCGGTCTGTCGGTCTGTCTGTCTGTCGGTCGGTCTGTCGGTCTGTCTGTCGGTCTGTCTGTCGGTCTGTCTGTCTGTCGGTCTGTCCCCCCCTAATAACTTTTGAACGAATTGTCCGATTGGAAAAATTCTTTTTGCATTCGAAAGATCTCGGCGAGGACATCTCATTTCTATTTTTTACTTTTTGATTTGAACAATTTTTTGTTCAATTTTGAACAGTTCAAAAAATTTTAACATTAGCGCCTATGGACAAAATTGAAGCAAATTCTGTAAACTCTGGGCACAAGAGCCAAGTTCCTATTGAAAGCTTATTGAAAGGAGTTCTCGGCGTGAAATATTGATTTGAACAGTTTTTGTTCATTTTTGAACAGTTCAAAAAATTAACACAGAGCTTACGGGGAAATTTCAACCCTATATAAATCCTGATCTAACGGACCGATTTGCTTGGACCAAACTTTATCGGAAAGCTCTTATAACGTAGAACATGTAGAAATAGAAAGTTTATCCAGAACGTACGAGCCTATTTTGCTATGAAATTTTTTGATCGGGATTTTCAAGGATATTTCTCAGTGACTCAATGAGTGAAATAATGAATGAATGAATAAATGAAAGAGTGAAAGAATAAATCAATGAATAAATGAATGAGGAAAAGAATGAATGAATAAATTATTGAATAAATGAAAATATAAATAAATGAGTGAATAAATACATGAATGCATAAATGAATGAATAAACACTTGAATGAGGTAACGAATGAATGAATAAATGCATGGCTGAATAAATGAAAGAATGAATGAGTGAGTGAATGAATATGTATTATCCGTTGAAAAAGGTATATTTTCAATAATTAGAACTAAAGATAAATAATAAAGAGAGAGAAAGAGATAGCTAGATTATAAATTTGAATTTGGTGTATACGGGAAAGTAGGCTCGTATAGTTCTAGACGGAACTTCTTGTTTACTTATAGTGATCTTGAAAATTAAAATTTTTCCCGATGAATTTTAAAAGTCAAGAGTTTTGAAAAGGCTCTGAAAAGATGTTCAAAGTTTTGAAATGCTTTTAAGTGTACTTAGAGTATGAGATATATTTTCTCGCAATCTAATATTTTCCAAGAAATCATTGCTTCAAAAAAACGAGCAGAACGATGAGGACGTTAAATTGGGAAACTTGGAACCAAATTCTTCATTTAGGCAAGTTAGAAAAATTTTGCATAAAAGTTTAAATTTGATTCTATTATAAGAATAAAAACTTATCTTATCATAGAATCTGCTCTATCCCCCCCCCCCCGAAAGAAAAAAAAACAGTCCTTTTGGTTTCAATAAATAAAATTATAAATAAATAAATAAAAATTATACATAAATAAAATAAAAATGGTTAAATATGTGAATAATTACAATTTATTATGCATTGCACTGAAGTGATAATTTAGGCATGAAGAATAGGACAAATATTACTTCCCAATTATTCTCATTAATTCATCCATAGAATTAAATATGTTCTTGAAAAATGATTAGAATTCGATTCTATGCATGAATAATAATTTGTATTTCCTTCCTTTCTAACTTTCATTATTTCTTATTGATTCATACATGTCTTCGTGTAACTAGTTACATTTTTTAATAAAAAACCAATAAGTTCAATTTAATTAATATTTGCATAACATAAAATGCATCATAATATATAATCAACGGTATTCCAAGGACAAGCTACAGTAAAGATTAGACAACATAATAAATAATGTATATTTATATAAAAATAGTTTTGCACTATATTGTTATTATTAATTGATTTTTTAATTTTTTTTTTTGCCAAATAGACGTTTTGAAAGACACACACATAATAATAATAAGAAGAATAATTCCCTTGTCTTGATATAGCGGAGATCCATTTTTCACGCAAACTAATGTCCGATTGAAACTATTTTTTTCTTTTACTGAATTTGATGTGCAAAATGGAACAACACAGTAAACCATCTTTCTTTAAGTTACATTGGTCCTGAAAAGGACCGTTTGTAACCCAAAGAATCATATTAGGAAAAAAAAGAAGAGATAGCAATGGAAAACCAATTTTCTACCCTTCAAACTAATGCAAAGAGCGCGGTTTGCAATAGCAGATAAGTAGCGTTCCTGGTGGGAGAAAAGGTAACTAAAATCCGCGGCCAACTTTCCCCGCAAATCGCTAGGCATCTAGTTAAGGGGGCTATGATTCGGCCAAAGGGCCGAATACCGAATAGTGGCCGAATACTCGTTACATCCCTAATAATTATGTAAATAGCATAATGCTTTCAATGCTAAATTTAATAATTACGGTCGAATTTCGACTGCGAACCCTAGTTGTTATTATTGTTTTATAAAAGTAAATTTTTATAGAGACATTTATCGTACAGGGTGTGCGTATCCAAACTCTAAAGGAAGCCAAAAAGAACCACTTGTTTCGTGTTTCAAAGAATCTTTATCCGTTTTCTTTTAAAAAACATTTCAGTCTTGAGTACTTTATTTTCCCACGTACGTGGTCATATCAGCTACGAATATGTAAGCCTAATTCGATCTTGATCATGAAGAAGAAATATAAATTTCTTCTTCATAAAATGTTTACTAAAAGTAAAAAAAAAACATCCACAGAAAAAAATATTTTTCAAAACTATCAAAGTACCGAAAAATAAATAAATTAAAAAGCAGAAAAGTTAGAAGAATTACATTTTTTAAAGCATTCACAAACTTTTATCTTAAAGAATCAGAAAATATTTTTGCACCGTAGTAAAAATAAATTTCCATTTGACTTTCAGAAAAAGCAAACATTTGTCTTTCGCTTCTGTTTGAATAACGTTCATATCAATTTTATGACTGAACTGAACTGAGCTGAAACGAAGAAAATAAACGACATTTAGTAGGCCATCTGAAGTGAAGAAACGTTGGAAAATCGTAGTAAGATTTAGATGGTGTAGGTTATTAGCATAATGTCAGCGCAGAAATTTCCTTAGTGAAGATTCAGTTTCTTTTAAAAGGCCCCTTTTTAGATTTGCATATATAATGTAATTAGCATTTGCGCTCTTCTACAAATTAAGAAAGAAAAGAAAAGTTGAAAAATTATAATGAGAATAATATGTGTTTACTACCCTGAATGCTTTTTAAACGGGACAAGATTTTCTTGGATAATAAAGATTTTTAAAAACTAATGTAAACAACAATTTTTTTTTGGAACTAATTTATTTCGGGCAGCATATTAAAATCGCATTTATATCCATACTTTTCGAATTCTTAGATGTTTTTTTTCAAGCACTTCCTTTTTCGCATTGTTTTCTCGGTTATCTCAACGGTTATCTCAACGGTGTTGTGAACGATGAATACAATTATTTCTGATTTCATTATTGAAAGGCTTTCAGTTAGGGTGGAATGAAAATAGCTTTTAAAATTTTTTTTGGATTTTAGTTTGGTAATAGTAAAGGAAACGTTGTCTCTTACATTCAAAAAGAGTTTTAATAAAATTGGTTGAAATATTACAACATCTTGAGATGTCTCAAAGAGCCTTAAAGTTTGTAGAAAAATAAAAACTTATAAAATAGGCTTTTAAACATTTCTTTTTTTTTTAAATTTTAGTTTGGTTATAGCGGGAAAAAAGTTGCTTTTCAGGTTTAAAATCAATTTTAAAATTTTAGTTGCAATATTGCAACATCATCGCCGCAAAGAATTTAAAGCTCGTAGAAAAAATCCAAAAATTATAAACTTTGAGAAAATATTTTTATCATTTTTTTACATGTAGTATATCAAAAAATGGTTTTATATATGTACATAAGCATTATAATTAGGGAAAATTATTATTCACAGAGCATAATAATAAAAAAAAATATTTTGTAATGTCAAATTTTGTGTTTATTACCTCTGTATCTCTAATGATTACAAATGTTACAGCTGAACAATATTTGTTTCTATTTCATTGCCACATCCAATTTTTTAAATTTTGGTAAATTCACAAAATTTTTGCTTTTATGCATCCTTCGCTTGTGATTGAACCACAGGCATTTTAACCCTACACTGCGCAATTTTTTTTCTTCGTAAAATACTTTTTTTGTGATTGTTTGTGCTAGTTATAAGTGGGAAAAATACTAAAAAAATTCTTATTTAATTCGGAAAAGTAGAATTCGAGAAAAATTAACATGTCGTTTAAAAACAACACTGCGCTTTATATAATCATTTTAACAAATGAAACCAAATCAATTATAAATAGGCATGCATTATAATCATAAAATATCACTAAAATATGAAAATTTATAAAAATAAATTATTTTATTATTATTTATAAATTCATAAAGTTTATTAAAGTAAAAATTTTTTCAGATGTAACAAATAATTATTAGTTACATGTGCAAATTTTTACTTTGACTACCAATAAAGTTTAATAATAATTTCGCTAAACGATTTTAAACAAGAAACCTAACATCTGTAGGGGGTCTATGCGAATAATGTTCGTTTCTTCTTTGGTTGAGTGTGAATTGATTTTGAACAAAATTCCTAAATAATAATTTAATCGACCACTTTAAGCTAATTTGTGAAATATGTAACAATAATCTTCTAAAAGATACTAAATAAAGTGAAATTGAACAACCTGTGACACCTGTTCTTGTTTATACTGCGAACAAGGCAGGAGCATAAAAATTGCCTCCGAATGCGCGGTGTTGTTTTAAAACAACAAGTAAAAAAGGCGGCTTAATATATATTTTTCCCGAACATTTTCGGACAACTTATATTTATTTTATTTTAAAACTATGTAAGCAATTAGAGACTATTTTTTAAAATAAAATTGTTGCTTAAAATTTGTAGAAAAAAAATGAGGAAGTTACTGTTTTTACGAAATCAACATGTCTTACGATTTTGTGAAAAAAGATGAACTTTGAGTTCAGTTTACTAGATCTAGGGGAAACTATATTAACTAATATGATCACACATACAAAATGAAACGAAATAATGCGCCACATGTTAAAAATATTACAAAATAAAAGCTTAGTGAACGAAAAATGGAGGTGTTGTTTAAAAACAATACGGCACAGTGTAGGGTTAAGCATCCCACTGCTGCTGTGTGATTTTTTGGTTCCTTTGTTTTTCAATTTTAAGCTCTGATAGCCTAGTGGTTAGGACGTTGGATTTTTAACCGGAGAGTTGGGTGTTCAATACCCGAGCCACTGAAGACCCGCCATGTACACTGGGGATACGTCCATGTAATATCTGTGGACTCTGGAGACCCGAGGGGCAGTTCCGAGAATTTCCCTTTCCTTCACTTTTGGGTCAAAAGAGGAAGGTGACGTATTTATGATGGTGCCATCTGGTGTCATCTGAATACACAATCTGCACTTGATCCAAGTCGTACTTCCACCCCTGCGTTGCTTATTAAAGCGGAACGGCGATACCTTACTGATTTAATTCTTAGTTACTCTGTGAGGGGAGGTCGGATATCAAAGTAGGCATTTGCAACAACAACAATTTTGAAAGTGCCATTCTCTATATTTGCCGATTATTTCTTTTAGAATTGTTTACTTAATGAAGAACGTTGAGAAACACAAATCTGATTAAAAAAAATCAAGAGTGAAATTAAAATATCTCGGCTCAAAGTAACACTGCTAGGGTAATTTCTTATTTAAGTGTGTAAGACGCTTGATTAACACAACCTGAAATTAAATCTGATAATTGAATTTAAAAGCCATTTAGGACTCAAGTTGAAAGCACTTACCGGAAGTGCTGTGTTTCGGGCTAAAACGTCCAGTATTCTTGTTTGAATTTCAGATTTCACACACCAATAAGAACATTACATGTCTTCTATTTTGAAAGTGCCATCATATTTGCTTAATATTTCATTTAGAACTATTTGCGTAATGCAGAAAGTTGAGAAACATTATAAATCTGATTAAAAAAATCAAGAGTGAAATTAAAATATCTCGGCTCAAAGTAACACTGCTAGGGTAATTTCTTATTTAAGTGTATAAGACGCTTGATTAACACAACCTGAAATTGAATCTGATAATTGAATTTAAAAGCCATTTAGGACTCAAGTTGAAAGCACTTACCGGAAGTGCTGTGTTTCGGGCTAAAACGTCCAGTATTCTTGTTTGAATTTCAGATTTCACACACCAATAAGAACATTACATGTCTTCTATTTTGAAAGTGCTATCATATTTGCCGAATATTTCATTTAGAACTATTTGCGTAATGCAGAAAGTTGAGAAACATTATAAATCTGATTAAAAAAATCAAGAGTGAAATTAAAATATCTCGGCTCAAAGTAACACTGCTAGGGTAATTTCTTATTTAAGTGTCTAAGACGCTTGATTAACACAACCTGAAATTGAATCTGATAATTGAATTTAAAAGCCATTTAGGACTCGAGTTGAAAGCACTTACCGGAAGTGAGGTGTTTCTGGCTAAAATATCCCGTAATAGTCTACTGAATTAATCACGCTCGCTCACATAAAAGAGTTCCGCTCCTATTCATTTGGAGAGCCTTACATAATTTATTACTTGCTGCAAAGAACGGGTAGGAGCATTTTACGATTTGGGCACTTACCTAACGGGGTTTATCACTACCTACATCGAGGATGGCAGAGATAGAGCTTTTCGGAAATATCTAAATAATCTAGAGCATGAAATATATATTGCTCGGTTGCATAACTGTGATTAAAGAGAGTTTTCCCAATAGTCGAAATTCAACCGAAATAACTAAATTGGTAAACTCCTAGGAGAGCCCACCGATTTTCAAAATCGATAATTTGGCGTCCATCTCGTAGAACGATAGAAGCTGGGTTTCTATCGAATCTGGTTTACCAAGATTGCGTACTTATCGCCAACCACGCCAATGGGGTGGGCTCTCCTAAGATCCACCCATTAAATTTTGCATTGAAAAAATTATGGTATTGATAAAATTTGGCGTTTTTAAGGTCGCTTTGCGTAACGTGGAAATTTAAACTATTCATAGCTAATGCTGCTATTCAGTATTTTATTCGCAAAATACAAATCAACTTCCTTTCCTTTAATTTCCTTCCCTACTCAGATGTGTTGTTTCAAGGCTGGACTTGATCGTTATCGTTACCGTACAGTTAACTGGATCAAGTTCAGCCTTGGTTTTTCTATTACCGCAGTCGATAGTGTATTTTCATTGCACAAGACTTCCATCAACGTGGACGATAGCTTAATCTGCTAATTAATTGCAATTACATTTCAAGTGTTGTACTTACAAATATTGGAATTTGGCTAATGTATCTAGTTCTAGCTGATTCTAGCTTCTTGATTTCCACTCAGACATTGGTATAAATAATCATAAAAAAAACTTTTTTAATTATTACTTCTTTTCCCAAACCTACTACACTTCCTACCTCTTTCTTGGATTGGCGTACTACCTTAGCATTGGCGGTAGATTTACCAACCCAGCCATTTTGACTGCTTCGAAGTTTCCATTTTGCAAAATTTGTTACAAATTATAGTGCAACTTTCAATTGCATTGGCTTTCCCTAATACACGGTAAGTAGGATAAGTTAGTGCGACTTAAAGTTTTATTATAATTAGTAGATATTTGGTGTAAAATGAAAGTGTAGAAATGGTTAAAATCAGAATGGTAAATCTAGTGTTAAAAATTGTTCCGATTTCTGTCAAGTTTAGCTAATTCAGTAATAATGGCATCCGCCGATAGCTTATTCAAAGCTTCCATTTTGCAAAATTTGTTACAAATTATAGTGCAACTTTCAATTGCATTGGCTTTCATTAATACACGGTAAGTAGGACAAGTTAGTGCGACTTAAAGTTTTATTATAATTAGTAGATACTTGGTGTAAAATGAAAGTGTAGAAATGGTTAAAATCAGCCTGGTAAATCTAGTGTTAAAAATTGTTCCGATTTCTATCAAGTTTAGAGAATTCAGTAATAATGGCATCCGCTGATAGTGGTGCTACGTGAAAGAATGGATGCCTATTTCCGGGGAATGCACTAGGTCTGCAAAGGTTAGTGATCATACGCAGCCCCATTAGAATGCGTGTTTGTGATTTACAGACATCCATTTCAGGATGTTGCGTCTTTTCCCACTCAATGATTGTTTGTCCTTGACTTTTGTTCAAAACGGACTGCTTCGATGCCACTGGAGATAGTATATGTAACTCACTGCATACAATAAAATAATGTAAAGCTATTAGGGTGAACTTATCGCTAACACTTGCCAGGTGGCGTGCAATGTTTATTCCTATCCTTATGTTATATCCTTCAAGGGATTGAGTGATCCCTTGAAGAAATTAACTTGATTTGCCACAAAAAACAAACAAAACGTCTTTTTTAAACCAAAAGGGCATGTACTTTTTTTCCCTTTTAAGGATGTATCTTTTTCTGGAGATCTCTGGAAATCGACATCCATTCTTTCACGTAGTACCACGATCAGCGGATGCCATTATTACTGAATTTGGAAGCTCAGTTTCCCATGGATGGTGCACCTGAGCTCTCATTGATGCAGACTGCACTAGGTATTTAATTTAGCCGAGAGCATCCAAGCCAAATGTCTACTCAAGGGATCTTTTACATGCCGCATAATCATACGACATGAGTGCAGACGATGTTCTGAATCTTGAAAATCCACCGACTTGGGCAGGTTTAAACCTGCGATCTTGGGTGTACGAGACCAGCGCCGTACCACTACGCCACCCTATCGACTCACTTAACTATATTGCATTTGATAAAAGACTCATAAAATAAAATAATGCATTCCAATGCTCTGATTACTAGGAAAAAAACTCCGCACTTACATACTTCTGTATAGATATATCTCATTAAGAGTGAATAAATCTTCTCTCATATTTGCAAAAGAAAGGCATTTTACTCTTTCGTGGCAACGGGGCAGAATTTATTGCCCGAGACAAAGTAAGAATCGAAGCATATCGTGATTTTATCTCGTTTCTTAGAGTGTTTCAATCAATTATTGTGTAAGTGGCAACACTAAATGATCGTCTGCCCGCTGAAAGAAACGTCGGTTCTGGGTTTATTCCTAATGCATTAAATAACGAAGATGGAAAGGCTGGGACAAAAGGTATTTTCATTTGGGATTCTTTCCATGTAAAATATTGTTCGTATGTTTCATTTTTCGAAAGATCTTTTCTTTTTTTTTCAGGATTTTTTTTTCCGAATTAGTTTAGTCAAGTCAATAAATATTTCAAAATAAAATATTTATTTATAATAAATGATACTTATTTATAATAAATGATACTTATTTTTAAATGAATACCATTACGACGATTCTATAAATAAACAAGTACAACATAATTTTTCCCAAGTTTTTATCAAAATATCATACAATAGTTTGAACTATAATTTCTAAACAACTGAATTTTGTATAAATAGATTTGATATCGATTTTATCCTGCTTCATTGAAACCGCTGCTTTTGATTGCTCAAAACGTTTTCTTGGTGATAAACGGACTATTTGTGACACCAAAACACGTGAATACAAAATAAAGTTTGTAATTAATGCTATAAAAATTTCCATTAATTGTTTCCGTACAAAGGCAAGTGTTTAACTTCTTGTTAATTTTTGTTTCTTTGCAGGCTTTTTCTGCTGCAACAAAAACCTGTTGTTTGGGTTTTGCGTCTTAACCCTTTATATACTCACTGTTAAAAATTTTCGGAAGAAAATAGTAAAATAACCATTTATTTGATTGTTATTTTACCATATTTAATTACAACAGTTGAATAACCATTAAAAAGATGGTACTCAAATTGCTGATTGCGAAAAAAATCGTTTATTCTCTGTTTATCCCAAATAACGTTTAACTAACCGTAATTTTCAAGCGCTCAATAAGAATCGGGCGTCCATCTTAGTTGCGAAACCTTACCGGTCGTACGTTGTTTTAAAATAGTCATTTATCAGTTAAAATCTGCATGTGTATATAAAAAAAGAAGAAAAAAAAGTGGCTTAAGCAGTGGTTACTAAATAGAAACACATACACACGTAAATTAAAAATGGGCGACATCGGATTCCCGAACTGTTTGCGAATGAGCGAACCCATCATTTGAGCTGCTGAAGCTTGTTTGTATTTTAATTTTTGCAGCAAATAAAATGATTTTCGTCAATATGCAGTACATTTAGACTAAAAATGACTTTGGATCCAATCAAAAACTGAAATCTCAATTTTAAAGCAGTTTGCCTGTTAGAAAAGAAGATTTATTGATAAATAAACGGCCGCTTCATAGATGGCCGAATGGCTAGAGAGCAAGGTTGGTATACTGTACACCCGGGTTCGATTCCTGCAAGCTTCGTTTACGGTTTCTACGCTTCGAAATGGTTCAAAAACGGTAAAAATTTTGTTTTGAAACCATTTTTAAATGGTTATAAAACCGTAAACTTTTGTTTTTATGGATTTTTAACCAAGTTGATTGGAAATGGTTAGGTCCCGTAAAGATGGAAAAACGTTCCAAACCGTAAATTTAACGGTGAATTAGATGGACAGACTGCTGCCGGTCATTTAACCGAAATTTCATGATGAAATTTCTAACAGTGCTGCATTAGGATCTGAAGCAATGTTTTTCAGGTAGTAGTGTAATATTTCTTTTTTTTTTTTTGGGGGGGGGGGACTACACTGAAAGTTAAGCGAATTATTTGAGTGAAATACTTAGCCTATATAAATTTAATTCATTGCAGCTAATAAACACCACAGAGTAATGCAACTGTGAAATCATTTACATACGCTATTCACTCAAAATATACAAATCCTCTTCTAAGTTCTTAACTAACACATTAAAAATATCAGCGACTTAATTTTTGAATGTTTCCACTTCTCTGGAGCAAAAATCAGAAAAGTGGAGCAACGTGAAAAAATATAGCACTTCATAGCATTAGTTTCAAAGCTGTTCTCTGTTCCTTGCTAAAGTACTCTTTATAGAACCCTTGTTGGAATGTATCCTGAAAAAATGGAACTAAAAGAGCGTACCGGCAAAGAAGCGTCAGAATATTTATAAAAATAGTTACTAGATGAAATTTTACAGGGAGTGGTACCTATAAGTACCATCAGTAGATAAAGGGTTAAATCTCAAAAACATGTGTGTATTATTATGTGTATTATTATGTGCTTATTACTGTAATTTGTTTCTCAATGATTTTTCTTTAATGTATTACTTTGTATTGTGTTTAGAATATTATCTTCGCAGGTGGCCCGTTGTTGTCTCAGAAATTCCATGCGCCACTTTGTAGGGGACTCCATGAATGACTCGCATCTGAACTCGTTTTAGCGCCCGATTAAGAATGTGGTCATTATTGTGACACATTCTTGAACGCCACGGTTTTTAAATCGCTTTCTTGAGCGTAGTTGGAAGCGCCGCGTTCAGTCCGGCGGTCAGGAACGTATGTGTAAAGGGCCTTTATTTGAAATTACTGTCAAATCTTATTCAGAATGTTTTATTAGTCAGCAGTTCAGAAAGCTGGTTCAAGTTCTAATATCAAAGAGTTATTGCTGCCAGTTGATAGTATTTTAACGTGTTTGACTAAGAAATTTTTCATCTTAAAGTGTCAATGAAACTTCCATGTATTATTTCTTGAAAATTTGACTTAAAGTAAACAAAGTCAGTAGACTCTTGAGTATCCGGCGATTAAGCAGACTGGATAACAAAAAAAAAAAAAAAACCCAGATGGGCCAGAATCCTATGCTCATTTTTTATCTCACCAATACCAGAATACAAAGTTTTTATAATAAATGCATCAATTGCATCACCTATTAACATTCAACTAGCTATGATAAAATATAACAGTGTAAAGTTTGCAAGTTCATTATGCATCAGTTTCTAATGACCCAATGGTAAGTTCTAGCAATGAGCAGCAGCGTAAAAGGTACCAATGTAGCACACACAATGCACTGACGATGATGCACAATATAGTAACGATGATGCACAATATAGCAACGATGATGCACAATATAGCAGCGATGATGCACAATATAGTAACTCAGGGCTTTATTTAGACGGGACCTCACGGGAGTTCGTCTCCTGCACTTCGTTTTTTCTTGTCAATGAATGTTACAGACATTAGACGTTATTCCAACTAAGCTTAGACTATATATGAAAGTAAGTTTCACGCATGCACTTATTTTACTTAGAAATTAGGCCCTATAAATTATTATTGCATAAATATTAAAGTTTCAGATTTTAGACCTAAAATAATAATGATGAAAAATTTCAGACATGAAAAAAGGTTTTCTCGTTGTAGAAAGGAAGTCGCAAAACGACAGAATTATAAAAATTTCGTTCTTCAGTTAAGGAACTTAATTTCGAAATAGCGTTAAAAATACTTTTTGCAACGATAAGCCTTAAGGAATTTAAGTAAATACTTGAAATATCATAAATTAATTCATAAACCAGTTTTATACAAAAATAACGATTTAATTCTTTTCAGCCATTGACAAGAATTTTTAATTATATTTGAAATGAAATGTTCCAACTATCAGTGTTTGTGTTAAGAAAGCAAACCTGAAAATGGAATGTTTACTTAATATCGTTCTTTTCCTGAATGTGAAAAGAATTTGACGTTTGCATTGCTTCGAAAAGAAAACAACGCAATAAATGTTCACTCGTATCTTCGAATTCTCGCCCCAGGAACAGAAGATATATTCTGAATTATTTGATTGATGAAATGTTTCCCGTGTTGCCGAAAGCTCGTTATTATCAACAAAACAAAAGCATCCGTTTTATTTACAATTCGTTGTTTTTTGAAGTGTTCATGAAAAGAAAAAAAAAAAAAGAAACAAATGCTTGAAATGTCAAGAAAGTAAACTATAAATAAACAAATAATATAAACAAATCCCTGAGTTGCGCAAAACAAGTGAAATGAACGGAGTTGTGTGTATACGGTACTGAAAAATCTCATTCGGTGAACGCGTAACTTCCTTGTATACATGTTAAGTTTTATATATATATACATATACACTATATAACATTAAAAAACAAATAACTTTTTCAAACCCCTTTTTAAATTCAGTTTCGATTTTAATACATAAAAATTTTATTTTTGTTTCCTTTCCGGTTCCTTTTTTCTAACCCGGGAAAGAATTATGTAACGTGAGCTAAAAATAGTTTTTATAGAGCTCATATCCAATCAGAAAGGCGTGCAGGGTCACGTGGACCGAAACCTGGAAGGATTATAAAAAGACAGTTTCGCAGTAATTTCTGGGGATTCACGATGTAAATATTCTTGTATAAACGTTGATGTTTGGTGTTGTTTTGAATGTGTATTTCCTATGATGAAACTGAAATAAAACAATGATTAAATGGACTCCGGTAACGGCTGTTTTCCACGATGGCTTCATAGACGAACATTCCATTAAAATAATGTGCTGATGTAATATATATATATATATATATACAGTGAAACCTCGATAACTCGACACCCCAAGGGAACACGAAAACATGTTGAGATAAGCGGGTGTCAAGTTACCGAGGTTCCGTAATATCAATTACTAATATTGGTCTGTATTGTTCTTTACTTACCATTCAAGTTATAACAGCCTATTCCATTAAATGAAATTATCCCCATTTATTATTTATCTGTTATTATATTATTATTATTTTGAAAAGTTATACACTACAAATAAATAAACATATAAATTTAGTACATCAAATCATAATACCTCATGAGAAAAATTACGTAATTTTTTTTGTTTTTGTTTTTCCCTCTGAATAGAGAACATAAATTCCTCAGCGCTATTAAGCTTGCTAATTTGAAATTCACTTTTTTCTTGTGTTCGTTCAGCTTTCAAACATTTAACGGATTTGTAGTTTGATTTATAGCTGCTAAAATATCTCTATCTTCTAGAGGTCCTGAAGTGATCAGTTCAGAGTCAATATTCACATATTCCTCACAAATGGGGTAATGGGAAGGATCCCAAGGGTAAAAGGGGAATCTTCCAGGAACACTTTCCAGAAAAGAATTGATTTATAGACGAAGAAATATCACTGTAAAATTCTCAGAATTGGACACCGTGAAAAAATACCGGAAGAAAAAGTTACCAAGAATACAAAATGGAGGTCGCCTTACAGGGGTTTCTGGAAATTGTGTGTCGAGTTAGAGAGTTTTTCGCCCATTGAACTTTGCATTGGGCCAGCCATTAAGGGAGGAAATGTCGACTTACCGAGGTAGTCGACTTATCCGCGTGTCGAGCTACCGAGGTTCCACTGTATAACAATCAAAACAAATAATTCTTTTAAACTCCTTTTTAAATTCAGTTTCGATTTTAAAACACAAAAACTAAAGTGACCTACAGACAATTGTGGGCACTTTATATATATTTCCTCTTTACCATCCCCCTTTTTTTCCCCGGCGCGAAAGAAATTATATAACTTGAGATCCATATATATTTTTTAGAAGAACCAATAGTTATAAAGTTGCGATGTGACAGAGAGCTTAAAATGATATAAAAGGGAGAAGAACCAAATTTTTATGGGATTCGGGATTTCTTGGCAATTCGTGAGAAGTACTTGATGTAAATATGTAGATAGAATTTGATATTTTGTGTTTCATCTTCTTGTTATTTGGAATGTGTTTATTTTACCATGTAGAAGCTGGAAATAAACTAATGATTAATGGATTTCGACCACGACTGACTTTACGATTTGACAGACATTCGGCTAAATAAATCATGTAACCCAGCCTTATAAAAGGGTTTTAACGTAAGAAACGACCAATACGGCATAAAAATAATGATATCACTATTTATGAGAGGAGAAAAATTCTTTTCTTGATAACCTAAACTTGTTTTTTTTTTTTTTAAATATTTTTTTTTCCCACACAGATGAACTGTTAGGTATAGCTTTCTTTACTTTCATTTTAAATGGCAAGATGATAGATTTAGACGGAAAAGTGTGGAGTAAATGTTCATATTATTTTTATTCTTTATTGGTCATTTCCTACGTTAAAACCCTGCTATATGACTAAACAGCGCCCCAGCGGCCATTTTTAGAACCTTTTTTTTCCCATGATTCCTGGAGCGCATCTCGCGTATAATCCACATACCAATTTTGGTGTCAATCCGTCGAACGGTTTTAGCTGTAGGATGCCCTGAATAGGGGAAAATTAATTATAACCGCCCTGTATATTCGGCAGCAATGAGATGTCCCACAACTAAGTAAACTTGTTATTTTTCAATGAGCTTAAAATAATCAGAATAAAATCATTGGTGAAACTATTAATTTAAATGTAAAAGAGCATGGGTGTGCTTCTCTATTTACATTTCATAATAATTCCACATTAACGAATAACTAGCAATAAGAAATTCAAAAGCAACTGGTATCAAACACCCCCATCGTCTTTTTTAACATTAAAATTAACAGTTTGGCCAATGATTTTATCCTCATTATTAAACTCACTCAAAAAAATCAGATTATACTTACTTGTGGGACATCCCATTGCTACTGAATATATTTTTAAATTCAAAGGTTATTTTTTACCTTTTTAGCTCATATTGCTCCAAAAGCGTATTTTTTCTAGCTTTTTTAAATCTATAATTTATTACGTCTATGTATCAATCAATTTATCTGTGTTAGCGGAGTCAAACTCGTAAATACTGCTGTCCATCCGTCGATTATTTTTCGCCTAAATAATTTTATGGAGAGTTAAATTTTCAGACATTTATATATAGCTAAACTAAATGTTCCGGTTCTTTCGTATGGTCATAGAAAAGTCAACTTATAAAAAACCTCGAAGTTTAAACTGAATGTGAGGATTCAGAGTTTTTATTCGACAAAAAAAAAAAAAAAAGTAATATCTTTAAAAGCTGAATTGATAAGTTTTCCGAAAGAGCTTCCTGAAATGTATGTTAACTTCTGCTGCGTTTACCATTGCGTTACTGGATGTCAACACAAATTGAATTTCACAACGAAACTGAAAGGTTCAACCAAGCGGATTGAAATTTAGGTGCTGGAAGCCTTATAAGCAAAGATATTTTAGCATATCTTGTGACATTTTCATTTCAAAACTCAAATGATAAGGTTTCATATAAAGGATATTCAAATTCCAAACGCGACGAATCGTGTTAAGGTAAAAAATCCATTTAGGCATGGTTTAGGAAAGTTGTGTTCCCTAGAGTTATTAATATGTTTTTGTAAATTCTGAGTGTGTTTTTTTAAATTAACATTTTTTGTCGCTTTTAAATTCAAGGTGCTTTAGAATTTGAATCAAACTATAATAATGACATGAAAATTATGTTTCGAAAATCTGTGTAAGCCTCTTTGCTTATTTGTACGAAGTAAAGGAGGCATTGAATTTTACTGTTCACAAAAAGTTTTCCACTCAAATTTTAAACTAAATTTGGATTTTAATCCCATGAATAAGTTATGACCAGCTTCTTCGTGATGTAATATTCATTTTACTCGATCCTGCATCTATTTTGAGAAGTATTTTCGTGACGTCTGTTGATATTTTCAAAAAAATCATAGCACTGGAAAAGGCATTATCTTATTTTGTTGCGTCTTTTACCTGATGGAAAATATTTAAGCGAGTTTGTTTCAACATACAGTGATAGACTAAAACATAATTTAAGATAGTAAATTGACATTACAGATATAGTGACGTTCAGAATAGTGAATTTCCATTGCAGATGTAGTGACGTCAGAATAGTGAATTGGCATTGCAGATGTAGTGACGTTAGAATAGTGAATTGACATTGCAGGTGTAGTGACGTTCAGAATAGGGAATTGATATTGCAGGTGTAGTGACGTTCAGAATAGTGAATTGATATTGCAGATGTAGTGACTTTCAGAATAGTGAATTGACATTGCAGATATAGTGACTTTCAGAATAGTGAATTGACATTACTGATGTAGTGACTTTCAGAATAGTGAATTGACATTGCAGATATAGTGACATTCACAATAGTGAATTGACATTGAAGATATAGTGACATTCACAATAGCGAATTGACATTTCAGATTTTCGTGATTTTAAAGACCCTCAAAATATAAAAATGTGCAAAAGCTACGCCTTCCTTGCACGAAATAAAGGAAACATTGCATTCACGAGAAATTTCCTTCTCAAATTTCACTTTAATTTCTATTTTAATCATCCATGTGAATTAAATTTGGCAAATTCTCTCGTGGCATCTGTGTGAATGTGCGGGAATCGAAAAATCAAAATTTGGCCATTTCCCGATTCCATTTTCACAAATTTTGTTGTGAGGTCTGACTGTTTACGCGTGACTCTAAAATGGTAAGCAGTGGAACAGTGTTTCTCAAAGTGTTGCACGAGTACCACCAGAGGCACGAGAAGAGCTTGGTAGGGGTGCGTGGCGAAGCGGATTCAGAACATCGGTTCAACATTGGTATTTTAAATTCTTAACTCATCGTTACAATGCAAAGAATGCTTGCATGAAAAAAACAAAATTTGTGCCAGAAGAGGGTAGGGAATACAGATGTTGACGCCGCACTTATGAGATTATAAGAAGTTAGGCTCCTAAAACAGACTCAGAAATGTATAACACTTTATTTGACTTATATTTCTTATGAACATGATTTTTTTCTTTTATTAGTAATTTGTTTAAGCACTAAAATGGCAAGAAAATTTTGATTGTATTTCAGCTATGTACGTTTAATTATTTATTCATTTTTTTGACGAGGAGTACTCAGCATTACGAAAATTATAGAAGGGGTACGCAGATGTAGAAAGTTCGAAGGGGGGGGGGGGACAAGCACAACGGTATATAGTGCACAGCTTACAGTTGTGCACTACTCATTTTAGTTGCTATCTGATGTTCCAAAAATGAATTTTCTTTGTTTATTGAGTCTTCACAATGTATATTCCAGGTTGGTTTTACACATGAGTTAACAATTAATGCTTGTTAATTGCTTTTCGGGAATGGTGATTCTAAATTTTCTTCCACATAGCTAATTTTTAAAATTTAAGAATATCATTTGATAAAGCAAGGATGTTTTTATTACTATATAAGTGGAGAATCAAATTGAAAACTTGCAGCTCCTTATTTTTCTAAATAAATTTTTATTCTCTTTCGAACTCTAACGAGCAAGACAATCCAGCTTTTATTTTAAAATTTAATCAAAATCCTCTGAAAAAAATCCTGAATTAATAAAACTGAAATCTATTTATAAACTAAATGAACCAAGGAAAAATACAAGTATATCGCTAAAAGATTTCAAAATGTATTGAACATAAAATATACTAAACAGCGGCATCTGAGTAGGCAGTTGGAATGGAATAGTCAACTTAAAGCGAGGCTGAGTTTCTGAAAGCACATGTAATTAACACCAGCGAGTTTGTAACTAAATTAAGAACTCGAAAGGAAATACCAGACATTCGCGGTGTTTCAAACATGTTTAAAACTAAACGTGTCCAGAATTTGCATAAATTTCATTCCGCGAGTTCACAGTTCTGTAGTATAACCATATTGCACAAACTCGAGTTCGCCCAGCGGTCGAAAGTCTACCGTAATTCATACAATTTTTCAAGCTCAGTTTCGAATGCTTAAACAACTTTAATTTTAGGTTTTCTGTTTGGCAACAGTTTATTTTGCTTAAATATTGCAATTCGTGATAGTCTCTCCTCAGTGCGACTGATTGAGTACTAAGCCAGTTATTTAATTTAATGCATTTTTAACACATATTATACATAAATATTATATTTCTGCACTCCTTCTTCTGTAAAGAAAATAGAAGTAAAATTTTTCATGCGACCCTATTGTTTTTGAATGAATTAGAGCTACAAACATTCACATTCAATTTAATCGAGAGCTCAAAAAGGCTAATGCTAATCAACAAACTTAAACGTTGATTGTGATTCGAAGCAAAATAATCTGCCACCGCACTTATTATCTCTCTTTATATTGTATTAGAGATTCTAAGCTTCAAATTATATTTTATTTTGTCTGATACTGTACTGGACAGACAAGCTGGCCGACACACACACACACACATATATATACAGAGTCCGACAAAAATGCAAAAATCTTAGGAGCCAGGGAAAATTTTTAGGAGCCAGCTATAATATTTTCATTTGTGAACTAGTCGCCAAGGCATTTTTTTAGTCGCCCAGGCGACCTGGCGCCCGGTATTTGTCGGAGCCTGGAATATATATATATAATATATAGGCTCTTTGTTAGGGTCTAGGGTCTACTTAAATAATGACTCACCATGAAAGATATAAAAAATGACTCTATTTACACTCATCTATTTACAAATCACTATTTGCAAAAGAACTTCAACTGAGATCGTCACCACATTCAAGCACACACAGCGCTTTCACATCCACTCAGGACGGAGTCTCTCGCTAAACTGCTCGCTTCCGTTACTTTCCGCCTGATGGCTCTGCCGTCGATGTCTCCTCGCACTCTATAAATGTATATATATATGTGTGTGTAGGAAATGGCTTAACCGGACACTTTAAGATTAGTATTATTTTACTTTGACATTCATTAAATAGATTATACTTTCCCTTTTATTTTGTTCTTAACATTTCTTGTTCTTCGAATTATAAGTAGTAAACAATGTCTTCGGTATTGTAGATGTAAGGGGTGGTATGAAAGTATGACGAAGAAAGACTTTCAGAAAATGGTTTCGCTTTTTTTTTCTTCGAAAGACGAAGGGAAAAAAATAGCCATTTCTAAAAATTGATAACACTAAAACTCATCAATAGCTACTAATTAAAAAAGTAAGAAAACGGGAGAAAGTGGTACTTAACTGTTCTGTCTTTGCCTATTTCTGTATAGCGAGCTGTTTAATTTAAAAGTGGGTCAAGTCCATTGTTGAAAAAAAAAAAAAAAAAAAGATAATGATAACTATAGGATAAAACTTATTACCTTTTTGTCTTTTAGTGAAGTTTTAGAGTAACAGTATTGTTAATATATTGAAATGCAAACCTTTAAATGTCTCGCAATAACAAGAAATAGACTTGCCCTACTTGGAAAATAAACGTCTCTAATTATGCAATTAAAACTGCCTTAATTGGATCCGTGTTTATTTATTAATTTATTTTTTCTTCATTAAAGAAATATTTTTGCCATTTACTCTAAGACGGATCAAATGAACGACTGAAAATGTCGTACAGAGTTAAAAATTGCCTACTTTAGAATGTAGTTAATAGTGATTAAAGATTTCAGATATGGATGGGGGTTTCTTAAATACTGAAAGAAAGTGGCAGAACGGTAGAAAGATAAATAATTTTGTTCGTTTGGTAAAAGTACTTAATTTTGAAATCGCATAAAAAGATGATTTTCGCAATGATAAGTCATAAGAAATTTAAGGAAATACTTGAAATGGTATAAATTAAATCAAAAATGAGCTTTATGCGAGCCGATTTACTTGATGAAAGAACAATCTCGTGTCCTCGAAATGGATTCGATGATTGTCAAAATGAATACAGATAATGCTCAATGTGATCATAAGGCGAAAATAAGTTGAGAACAACAACCGAGTGATAATAATAGGTGATAAAATATTTTTGCTGGAAAAATCCGTACTTTTGTTCATTAACAAGTAAACACACTGTCGATTTTCGCAAACAACATTACCTTACATGTTGTTGAAAATTATTTACCGAAAAATTAATAGTAACATTATTGTATTTTCATCGAGCTTATGTGCAAAGTTTGAAGATAATTTATGCAGTAATAGGGATCGAAAACCGCCTAACGAAATTCCGTGGCAAGTCAAGTTAAATAAAACCATGTAATAATAAAAAGATAATGAGAATCAGTAAGTTTTTGTCTTGAAAAGGAATTACACATTATTGATTTTCGACTAATATCACGAACATAATGTCTGTAAATTGATAACAATAAAAGAAGTTTTGATTACAAAAACCATGATTTTTCAATGAAATTTTATAGAGCGGATGGGACTTGGCGACTTTGATAACATTAAACGGACTGATAACAATAACCGTGATCACATGCAGCGTCCACTGCAATTCGATTATCCATACGTGACGTGGGCACATACGTGAGTATGAACGCACCAAAAAAAAAAAAAAAAAATAAAAAAATAAAATAAAATAATAAAATAAAATAATAAAATAAAATAAAAATAAAATAAAAATAAAACCGTGTAAAAAATGTTTTAAGTTACACGGTTTTGTTTAAAAAAAACTGAACAATTTCGCCATGATTGGCTATTTTAAAATTCGAAACATCGTTGCATTATCCAAACAAATCTATCGTTGCCATTCGACGAATAATAATTCTGATAATTTCCTCAAAGCCAAAATTATTAATTTTCCCCCCTAATTAACGTTATAATAGATTATAAAATGGATGGAATATTGTATTGTCGTCGAAGATAAGCTCGTGTGCAAAGTTTGAAGATAATTTATGCAATAGTAGCGGTCGAAAACCGCCTAACAAACTTCCGTGACAAGTCAAGTTAAGTAAAACCGCGTAAAAAGGATCAAAATTTATTCAGGAGATAATTCGAATGGAAATTTTGCTTAAAAATTGAGTGTCGAATTTTTCGTAAATATTAACTTCCGTTACTTGGAAATAAAGGAATTCTGTAAAAGAGTTTTTTCTATCAGGACAGTGTCAGTGCAAGGAAAACAACTTATTCTTCGGATGCACTGTTTCATGTGCTTATAAAGTTGATTGGTGTGCTACGCTTAACAAAATGAAAATATTGCAAATGAAGAAAATAATAAAATAATTTTTATAAAAAAACAGAACCGACTTCAAATTATAAATTGCGCTAAAAAGTGAAAAATAAATTCATTCTTTAAACAGCATCGATGTGACTTTTAAACATAGTTTTAGAAGTCGGTGCAAACTTTGAGTCTAATTACCATTACACCATTCGCTACTTCATATTGGAACTGTTGTTAATTCTTCGAATATATATATATTTGTAATTGATTCATGATTACAAAAGATTTTATCTATCCTCATTTTGCACCGACTTCTAAAACTATGTTTAAAAGTCACATCGATGTTGTTTAAAGAATAAATTTATTTTTCACTTTTTAGCGCAATTTATAATTTGAAGTCGGTTCTGTTTTTTTTATAAAAATTATTTTATTTTAATATTTTTAGTGTAAATACATTTTGTATATAAATACTCTATTTAAAAAAAAATCCATATCAAGGGGCAAAACTTCTTTGAATTAATGGCACTAAAAACTAATCATTTGTATGATAAATTCCGTTTAGAAGTCGATTTTAGCAAACAAACTGCTTGGATTAATTTTTGCTACAGAGAAGTCTTTAGTCAAACTCTTGCTGTAATTTCTTTTAATATTCCCATGACAACAAACATGTTTTTAACAATGACTTTTATATTTATTAATAGATTTCCCAACAAAGGAAAATCAAGCTAAGCCTTTCTAATTAAACTAAAAAATACTTATTTTTCACCCGTAACTTTTTTTTTAAAAACAAATGTAGTCAAATTGATTTGCATTATTTGAGTTACACGGCCCTCTATCTATTAAAGAAAAAGTCATCAAAATCGGTTCATTTAGTCAAAAGTTATGGGTGAAAAACCAAAAAAATGACCCTATTTCTGCCCATAACTTTTTTTCTAATTATCGAATATGGTCAAAAAAAAAAAAAAAAACGGGACCTATGGGAAACCACCCTCGATCAATTAAAAAAAGAATCATGAAAATCGGTTCATCCGGTGAGAAGTTGGACAAAAAAAAAAGAAGACATACATACATACAGTATGAATGTATAACCTCCTTCCTTTGTGAATTAATAACTAATAACTTTGTGAATAATTAATTAATTGCGGTTAATAAAAAATGTAAGCACAGAACTTCCTTAAAATCAATAATTAAATTCAATTAGTATGCTAATATATATTCAGAGCAAACATTTTCCCACATAATATATTTATTGTTGAATGCTGAATTATGCTTTTTTGTTGTGCACGATTATTAGAATAAATGAAACATTGAAGCATAGTTAAACGGATTGTAAATAATGCAGTGAGTTTATTTTTAATGATAAACTAAGTTTTTTTTTTTTTTTTTTAACAATTCAATTTTAACAACTGCTTCATCGAAACATAATTGTTTTGGTTGTCTTTACTAATGAATTTTGTCTAAATTATTTGAAATGCAACATTTTAATTAGTGAAGGCAGATGCATTCGTCGTTATGAATAATCGTTATTTTTAACTAAAAGAAAAGAACCTCGTAAAAATAATCGAAAAACTGCTAAAAGTATTTAATCTCAATTTGAATTTCAATTCATTAAAATACCACTTTACAGTTACGTATTTTTTAATGAAGAAGGAATTCCATTAATGTTCTCGATTTTGTGGCGAATTAAAACATAAATAATGAACTGAATATTTTTTTCTCAGCAAAATGGCGAACTTAGAGTTTCAAACAATTAAAATTTCATATAATAAAACTTATCAATAAAAAAAAAAAGAAAAAAAAAACCCCTGAAAAATTCAAAACTTTTCTTTCTCTACGTTAGAACGACGTATTTTATATACTTTCTTATTTATGCAATTTTTAGCCCAAATCATAGTTATTTTTATTGCTCAAAATAAATGGAAAGACCATAGTTTCGGGAAGGGGATTGCCACTTGCCTCCCCTACACTGTTAAGAATTTCCGTAAGAAAATGGTAAAATAACCCTTTATTTGGTTGTTATTTTACAATATTTAAGTACAACAGTTGAATAACCATTAAAAAGATTGTACTCAAACCGCTGATTGCGAAAAAAATCGTTTATTCTCTGTTTATCCTAAAGAACGTTTAACTAACCGTAATTTTCAAGCGCTCAATAAGAATCGGGCGTCCATCTTGGTTGCGAAACCTTACGGTCGTATGATGTTGTAAAAAATATGAATAAATATTTATCAGTTCAAATCTGCATGTGTATATAAAAAAAGCAGAAAAAAAACGGCTTAAGCAGTATTTACTAAATAGAAAGAGATACACACGTAAATCAAAAATGGAAGACTTCGGATTCCCGAACTGTTTGAGAATGAGCGAACCCATAGTTTGAGCTGCTGAAGCTTGTTTGTATTTTAATTTTTGCAGCAAATAAAATGATTTTAGTCATTATACAGTAAATTTAGACTAAAAATTACTTTGGATCCAATCAAAAACTGAAATCTCAATTTTAAGGCAGTTTGTCTTTTGGAAAAGAAGATTTATTGATAAATAAACGGCTGCTTTATGTGGTGTAGATGGCCGAATGGCTGCCGCTTAAGGTTGGTATGCCATACACCTAGGGTTCGATTCCCGCAAGCTTCGTTTACCGTTTCTACGCCTCGAAGATTTTATGCCTCGAAATGGTTCAAAAACGGTTAAACTTTTGTTTTGAAACAATTTTTAAGTGTTTATAAAACCGTAAACTTTTGTATTTACGGCTTTTTAACCAAGCTGATTTTAAATGGTTAGGTCCCGTAAAGATAGAAAAATGTTCCAAACCGTAAATTTAACGGTGAATTAGATGGACAGACTGCTGCCGGTCATTTAACCGTAATTTCATTATGAAATTTCTAACAGTGTAGTTGCGCTCCTGGAAATCTCATCGCGCTAGTATTTACTTTTTGAAGCGCATACCACTTCTTCATCTGTTGGGTGTTTTTTATCTTAATATTCTCCTATTATTAGACAGATTTTTTTGCAGTAAAGAGTGCGGGAGGGGGGGGGGGGTTATCCCCATTCATAATTGTTCTTTTCTTAATAACGTTTCCTAGCATAGCTTGTTGAGAAACAGGCTTCTAAGTTAATTATTCCTATTTTTTCAGCATTGCGACTCACTATTTTGAAATCATACCTATTGTGGTCCATTTCGTTCCTGGCTCACTGGAATTTTCAGAGGTACTTGATTATTTTTTATTTTTTAAAATTAATAAAATTGAAATTCGTATCCCCATTAGAATTTTTTAAATTAAAACTTGAATGTCTGCACGCTCTCAACGAATTCGGTACATTAGAAAACCCATTCAAACGAATATATAGTATAGATTTAAGAATAAAAAACTAAAATTCGGAAGTATAATAAGTGTTTTGAAATTTCAAGCCCGAACCGACGTATTCTGCTGTTAAAAAACAAAATTTGAAACTTTGCCTTGTTTTAGCATATTTTTCTATTCAAAATGATCTTGGAAGTGGAAAGTAAGCAATCCTTTATAACAATGAAATTTAGTAGTCGCGACTCACCAAGAATCAAGTCGAGACCCACCATTGGGTAACAACATTCAGTTTGACAAGCTATTTTCTACGGCATGATCTAGAATTTGTTTAAGTAAACCTGTTCTATTGTTTTGTTGTTTCTAATGCCACTTGGATATCCAAGCTCCGCGTCGCATAGCAACCAGGAATTAAGGGACCGTTCATAAATTATGTCACGCTTTTTTCCGATATATTTGATCCCCCTCGCCCTTTGTCACATGTCACGCTCTGCTGTCTAAGCCTAATGTCACACATCTTGTTCCTCCCTCCACTCCCCTTGTCACTTTGTCACAATTCCATGAACTTCTCTCCCTCTTCGAAGCGTGACATCATTTATGAATGATCCCTAAGGGAGCGCCTTCCGCTTGTAGATGAGCACTACTACGGTTGTAGTACGTCTTGGCTTACCAGATGACACCATATGGCGCTACCACAAATACGTCACCTCCCTTTTTTGACCTAAGAGTGGAGGGAAAGGAAATTCTTTACTTTCCGGGTACCTTCAGGACTCCAGGGACCACGGATTTTACATGCACGGATCGCCAAGTGCACATGGTAGGTAACGGGGCGGGTATCGAACACCCAATTTTCCGGTTGGAAGTCCGAAGTAGTCTACCACGGCCTTTGTAAAACTATTCTTTTAATAGAATAGAAACATTTTTATGCTCAATGTATGGGCGAAAAAAATGTGAAATAGTTAATAGTTCACCTACATGGAAATCCAAAAGAGAGCCCTTTTAAAATCGCCTTACTCGTTTTTTTTTTTTCATTGAAAACATTTTTGTAGGGAAAATAAAACATCTGTTTACTCGAAAAAGCGGGGTATACTACATTTATTTACAGCAGTCATAACATCTCCAGAATCTAACATCCAAGGATTTTTCAGAAGAGATGCGATAGTTGCTTGAACAAATTGGATTTAAAGGCAGCTTCACTTTCACTTCAATATGTATTCAGTGGGCTAACAATGCTAAAACTGAATCTTTCTTCCATCCCCCCCCCCCTTGAAATACCATTTGTTATGAAAAGAGTTTAGTACTTCGTCGCATTTTTAGTTTCTATGGATTGTGCAAGATTTAAAAAATGGAAAGGTCAACACAATAGTAATACAAATTTTGCCATTCATATATTTATTTGTAATCTTTAGGTTTTCGTTTCTGCTAAGTGGAGTCGGCACAAAAAGATCATTTTTTTCCTTTATGGATTTTTTATTTACAATTTTCGTCTCATGTCATGTTATATCACTTTGTAAGGAATTTAATATAAAAAAAACTGGATAAAAAAATAATTTCAAAAAATTTAATTAAAAAAAATTTAGCAATTTTTTAAAAATGCATCTTTTTTTCAAAAATTGGCTTTAAGTCTCAATTTTGTTATTAATTAATTTCTCAAAAATCAAATCTTTTTTTGAATTGATTTTTTATAAGTAGTTTTTAAGAAAAAAAAATAAAAACTGAGGTAACGCGGAAAAAACAACGAAAAATTCAAAAAAACCTACAGGAATTTTTTGAAAGTCCCGCAGTGGACCAGTCGGTAGAAGCTCGGTTCCCGAAGAACACCGAAAGTGAAGCAACATCGACTTAGGTCAGTGTTTAGGAGGGTGACAACCTCTCACGGCTGGTACCTGTAGGGCCGTGTACGCTAAAGGGAGCTGGTGCACGTTAAATAGGTCGTGGCTCCAATGTCCTCCAAGTGAAACGATACCTCTGGGGGTGCCAATCCCAGGTGACGGTCTCTCATCTGGGAGCTGGTTTAAAATATTAAGAGACTTTTCAAAGGGGCGGAAATCGGACTGCTGCCTAGAAGGGCCCCGTTAGACTCAGGAGCAGCGTACCCATTCTTCCTCGCCACGAGCGAGGACACGACAACAACAACAACCACATCATAAAAGTAACGCCTAAATTTGTTAAGTATAGTTTAATGGAGGAAAAATTCATATTATCTATACAAATTGCAAAAGCCATTGCATTTTAGTTGACACGAAATGCACAAAAAACAAATCGAAAGAAAACAGCATTTGAAGTTTTCGGCTGCAATATGATTATCAAAATTTCAACCAAGGACCTTTTTTTTTCAGTTACAGTCATGGTGAAATTGCTTGTTCTCATTTATTTAATTTTCAAAAATACATCTGTGGCTTATATTCAGCACAGTTTCTGGTTCGTACTGAAAAGGTGGAAATCGCACTGCCATAAAACAATGATAAATCAATAAATATTGCTTCAATTTTTCTGAAAGTTTCAGATAACAGTTTTGACGATTAATTTTACTATTTAAGCCAATAAAAAGTTTCGTATTTTTCGACATTTTTGAATGGTGACTCCCTTTAAAACATGTAAATGTCAGTGGAAAAAAAAATCTGGAGTTTCAGGCAGAAATTCCTTAAATCGTATTTTGCAGTGGAAAATAATAATTTGTACATGTTTCGTCATTCTTTCCTGACAGCCAAGCAAATCGAACAAGAAAATATAAAATATTTATGAGGATGTTTATTGCTTTTTGTAAAAGATTCTGAAGCCACTTCGACTTGATGTTCGTTAAATGTCACTTCGACTTGATGGTATTTTTGACAAAAAATCAATACGAAGAAAGTCAGAATGCCAGTAAAACTATAAATTTTGCTTTGGAGTAAATAAAAGGGAATCTCCCGTGGGAAAGCTATAAAATCACTGTCCTCTGTATTTGGATTCCAATAAATATAAAATGTATTCATAATCAATGAAAAGTCGAAGCTTGTTGGTATTTTAAAACATCGTCTGGATTTAGGCTCTTTGCCTGCTTTTCGACTTTTTTTCGTTGGCTTTGCTTTGGGTTCCAGAAATAGAAAATGCGTTTCTATATAAAATCTTAAATTTGTACACATTATATATATATATATAGGATCGAATGTTTATTTCCGACTCAACAGCACCTCCATTCGGAAAGAAGGCGAAAAAAAAGTGTTTCATCATCGAAACCAACCACAGTTGTATTAATTGATAGATATATGTTGAGAAATACTTGTAAATAGTCTGTAAATATAATTGATTTAGTTCTTACTACTCTTTCTCTTATTTAGAATAATTATCAAGCTTATAGTCTCCTTATATATATATATCTCGAAGTTTTTTTAAATTTCTTACACTATACATTTATTCATTCGTAACTAATTAAAAGTGTTTCATATATTAACTTTACTTTAAAATAGTGATTAGCTTTTTTTCCCCCCACTAAAATATCATGAGAGAAATTTAATCCGAATCACTTACATTGTATCTTGCACAACTTTAAAAGTAAAATACATAGTTAAAATAGAGATAAAAATCTTATTAATTATGTCAATTACTTATGTGATGGTAAAGATTTCCTAAAAATACAGTTTTTCAAAGTGGCTAGATTAGATAGAAGAAAAGAAACATTTAGAAAATAAAAGAATGCTCGTCGTTTCCCATATGGTTAACTTGCAGAGAGGTTTAAGGAAAATTTATATTGATGTTTCCTCCATCGCAGTGGTCGGCAACCCGTCGATCTCGATCGACCGGTCGATCTCGAGCCCATTTTCGGTCGATCGCGGGAGAGTTTTGAAAAGAAAAAAAAATCAAATGACTTTTGGATCAGAAGGCGAACCTTTTTTTCTTCAGAAAATGCTTATTATTTTCTCAGACCATTCGTTGGACCTAAGTAAACTGGCCAACAATATGGAATGTCAGTCGTCACATTGGCTGTGCTCTCAGTATGTAACAGCGTTTCACATGTGTGTTTTATTTTAAAAAAAACAAAACAAACTACCAGTATTTTATCAAATTTAAAAGAAATAATACGTCAGTATCTGAGTTTTTTTTTTTAATGCGAGTTGACGGTTGTTAACACAGCAGTATTTTAGCAATTTTAAAGTAGGTATTTTATAAGCATCAAAACCTATTCTGACAGGAATTAACCTATAATTTAAAGACAGGCGCAGCCCCAACTTGTCCTGTTAATTATTATTAGTGCATGTACCCCCCCCCCCCCCGTCCTCTAAGTCGATCTTGGCGTTTGCCGCACTTGGAAAGTAGATCTTCAGCTAATTTAGGTTGCCGACCGCTGCTCTATCGAAACAAATACTGGTCTATCATAATAGCGTAAAAAATGTAGGGGAGAAGTTCTTTTGATTTTTTTTAATCTTTGGAGAAATAGATAAAGAAATAAATATATTAATAATTAAGCGGTCAACTTACAAAGGGTTTTTTTTATAATACTTTAACTTAAATTTGTCGTGCATAAGTGATCAATATAGACAGGTGGGCAACTTAGCTGGCCAAGTTACAAAGCTTTCTTTGCATTATATAATATAGGACTAATTCCATTCCTGACAAAAGCGGTCAATTTAGACAGGTGGTCAATTTACAAAGGTGTTCCACTTAACAGGTTTTACTGTTATATATACATATGTCTGTGTGTGAGTGTGTGTGCATACATTACAAAAATTACACCAAAAATTTTTGGTGTTACTGAACACCATTTTTGGTGTTCAGTTGGTTTAAAGTTGAAAATAATTCATTTTTTGATGTATTTTAAATTTTTTAAAGTGTCTGTGTAAAAAAATACAAACAGCAGAATGTTTGTTTAGCATATGA
Organism: Octonoba sinensis; assembly: GCA_038502835.1. Taxonomy (NCBI): domain Eukaryota; kingdom Metazoa; phylum Arthropoda; class Arachnida; order Araneae; family Uloboridae; genus Octonoba; species Octonoba sinensis. The sequence continues at coordinate 79,467,742 of CM076605.1, read as the reverse complement.
TGTTTGATAAGTCATCTACGCATCAAAAATTCAATACGATTACTCATTTTTCCTATTTTTATAGAAATGAACAATCGTGTTGAAATTTTGATACGTAACGACGTTAAAAAACTTCACGTGCAAAGAAACTTTATACTGTTTATATTTTTTGAGACAGACACTTAAAAGAATTAAAAATTCATCAAAAAATGAAAAATTTTCTTTACACCATTTGAAAACCGAAAATGGTGTTTAGTAACACCAAAGGGGGGGGGGGGGGGTAAACTATACGCAAAATTTTTACAGTGTAGAAGCTTAAATTTAATTCAGCTTCTTCATATATTATTTAAAACAAGCATAATACCCATGCAACATATTCAGCAAAATCGCGTAAGGAATTATTCTTGATAAAAGTGCTGATAAGCCGTAAGAAATATTGATATTTGATTTGTGGAAACCTGATCTGATTGGACGATACGTCCTTACACTTGTCCTCCACGAACTTAATTGACAGCTCTGTTAGAGATCTAATAATGCTTCGGAAGCAGGGGAGAAAGTTTTTCGCTGACTTCTTTCTATATGTATGAAACTGTCCGCTACAGATTAAACTAAGTAAAAGAAGTTGTATGTATGTATAAGTCATCACAGTTTTCTAAGAATTTTCACGAAAGTATTCACATCTTAATTAATAATGTGAAATGAGTCTTTATTAATACAAATATATAAAAAACAATATCATAGATTTAATGCTTTATTTTCTATTTTACGATGGAACGTTGCGAAATTTTTTTAAAAGATACTAATTAATTAAAAAAATATTTTTTAAAGTTTGTAAATGTTTAATTATGGGGAGTCGGCACACAAAAGTGTCGGAAAAAGAAAAGAAATTTTTTTATTTGCTTAAATAGTAAAATTAATTTTCATAAATGTTTCCTGAAAGTTTCAGAAAAATTGAAGCAATATTTATTATTTATTGATTTAATCATTGATTATTTACTGTGCGAATTGCCACCTCTTCATTCCGAAAAAGAAACTGCTGCTGAATATAAATCACATATTTATTTTTGAAAATAAAATGAGCGAGAAGAATCTATTTCACCGTGACTGTAACGGGAAAAAAAATCTTTACTTGTAATTTTGATATAAAGATATTGCAAGTCGAAAACTTAAAATGTGGTTTGATCAAAAATTGTAGATAAAAACACTATAGAGGGGAAAAAAAGGTCTTCTGGTGACGACTCCCCTTAATATAAAAGCTTTTATTTGTTAACTTCTTCCAAATAGAAATTCTTTAGCACTGTTGGAGAAAACTAGACATAAAGCGAAAAAATTAAAGCATGACATAAGTCCTTTAGACCGTTTACGTTCTTTCAGTTGACAATAATTATGCTGTTAGTTAGTTATCTCTGCATTTATTGTTTATACTACTTTAAATACAATTTGACTTTTACACATATTTTCCATTTTAGTCTGCTCTTGCTATGTATAGTGTTTTGTTGTTCAAAAAATGAACGATTTGGAATGTTATCATTCGAGGGATTGAGTTATGAGAAGCACGGTTGGGGGCAGGGGCTTGTATAAATGAAAAGTAATAAATGAAAATATAAAAAAATTGCATGTCTGCTAGTATGTTTATAACACTATTTTAGCAGTCTGCGCCGATTTTTTTTACCCTCATTTCAACTTTACACTTCATTTTATGAGTTTGTTCTATACATCGTTACAGAGTCTAGAGTATACTAAAAGCGTCCCGCCCCGTCTCAAGGCGGTCGAATATGGTGAGAAGGAGCGGGAAGAACGCTTAAAACCAAGCATTGAGTGCATGCTGCGCGTTTAAGATTCATAATTATTAAATACAAATTACCGTGCTGGAAACATCATAACAATATTCATACCAGGGGTAGTTCTCTGTTAACTGGAGAAAATTCAGTTATTAATTGTCGCCAAGTCGTCAGCATTTGGCGCTAACTGAGGTTTCAGGTCTCGGTTATGGCCAACTGCTGCAATATCGCCAGTCTTCTGCTGAATTCGCCAAAACTTTCTGCTATGTATAATCTCAGATAACTGCAATGCTGATGATTCAGATATAATAACTGCAATGCTGATGATTTTGGAGATGTTTGTATCGCCAGAACTAGGTATACGAATCGACGTTTTAGGCATTTTGGATCAGATTTTTCGTTCTCGAAAAGAGCAGAGCGAAGTTTTTGTCATTATGTCAAATTACCTAATCTCGCCAAATTGGTGATAGTTTTAATGCCAGAGAGAATGAAACATCTCCAAAAGACGATAACCTCCCTGAAGACAAGCTGTGATCTAAAATGGCGGATGTGCGGCCTTTCTATGGAATACTGAAAATTTAAATTTTCTATTGAACGATATTAACAAAATGCAATAAATAAACAAAAGAAAAAAAAAATCAGAACTAATTGAATGTTTTTAAAAGTATTAAGCATGATAGCAGTTACTCGACAAATAATAGAACCTTTTACAAACAAAACAGCTGAAACCGAGTGCGTATTTCTTCACTGTCAAATTCGCGCTCGTGGGAACATAATATTGTATGTTCTAGTATTTTCTTGGTTTCGAAAAATAAATTCCAGTATGATGAAACAGCCTACAGCCTAAGTATTAAGAAAAATATTTATTCGAGATTTCAAACTCTGACACATTCTCATAACGGTTTCCTTTTAACTTTTCCATTATTTACGCCTATGTTTATGAGCGAAAAATATTTTGCTAAGGACAGCTATTATTATGTGATAGCATATGACTTCGAGACTTTTACCAAAGTTAAACAATTTCATTTATTCCTTTAAATAAGTTTTGCATGATAATACTTTAACGAAATCTACACATGAGAATTTCGCTTTAATGCTGAATAATTCCATTAATTACTTCTCTAAGAAACAAGCAATGTTGGTAAGAGTCTTTTGATGCTTAATATTAGTTTTTACCATCGATATATAATACACGGAGTAATCATAGACCAGAGGCACATCTTAATGTTAATTCCTATGTAGTCAGAAACTGCGTTCGGCGCCCCCACGGAGGAAAACAGGAGCTACTTTTGACGGTTTTGCTTTTACTTCAATTGTTGTCACTCCCCATTCTTAGCTATTACGGTTATTGACTTCACGCCCTAAAGAAAAACAATAGCAAAGCCATTCAATCAAAACAAAATAAACAGAGGGAATAAATTTAAAAAACAATATGCAAAAGCATACACAACAGAACACAATAAACAGAATGAATGTCAGAAAACAAAAAAGCAAACACTCAAGAAAGGCAATGAAGAAAACAACAAATATCAAAACTTCACCAAACAGCAAAACCGTTGGAAGAACAAAAACAAAAGAGCAGAACAAAATTTAGGCACGTTGAGCCTAACACATAAAATAAATGAACTTTGTGCACTAGTAAAACTGAAAAACAATTATACACGTAAAGAAAGTGTGTGCATGAAAGTTTTACTAGTACACAAAGTTTATTTATTTTAAATGACATTGAGGTTCATTTTTTTATGATATGTTAACAATTAGTCTTAATTTGATTCTAAAAAATGAAATCTCAGATCGTTTTTTGAAGAATAGTAGTAATAATCCCTCACACAATACCGACCTCAAAGAAAAAAACTTAAAACTTTAACTAATTTTCTAGCACAACGGGCAATTAGAATCTTAACATTCTTTGAAATGAAAAATTCAAGTTTATGATTTACGATCGAAGCTCTTGTTTTGTACTGGCGTTAAAATATTACTTAGAATGTAAAGCAGAAGTTCATAAATAGAAGTTGCCGAAAAAAAAACTTTTTTTGAAAAAAAAAAAAAAAAAAGAAATAGAATTAGTTTTTTACAAATTACTTTCAACCAAAGAATCTATTTAGGTTTTTATTTATTTGATTTTTCGTTTATGGGTTAAGTACAAAATCTTGTTTGGCAACAAAATTCACTTGTAGTACTTGTAAGTAATTAGGGTCAGTTGGGGTAATTGTAAACGCTTTTTCAATGTTTTAACTTTTGATCCTTTTCTACCTCTTGAATGAATTCAGAGATAAAATTGTGAGCATTGTAGTCACTACTGTACTTCTTGTGAGTAAATGTGTACAAAAATTTTGACTTTATGACTATTTGTTAGCGAACGAGCTCATGTTTACAATTACACCAGTGTGTTTACAATTACCCCAGAGATCTGGGGTAATTGTAAACAGTGATTTATTTTCGGATAAGATTGATGCAAATGGAAATTTTTTTCATACACAGTCTGCTTGAAGGCTTAAGAAGTTCCGGAGCAATGGTTCTCAATCTGCGGCCTACAGGCCGCATGTGGTCCGCTGAGTTATGTTATGAGTCGGCTTAGATCATTTAACGAGAAATATCTAGCAAAAAATCAAGTAATACGACAAATTTATGTAAAATTTGTCCCGCAGTGAATCTGTAGGTTAAGCTTGGATCCCACAGAACACCGAAAGTGAAGCACAACTGGCCGTGGTCAACGTTTGGGAGGGGTGTACTCTGAGACAGAGTGCGCTAAAGGGAGCTGTGTTCGTAAAATATATCGTCGCTTCAAATGTCCACCAAGTTAGAAATAATTTTCGCTGAGGGACCAACCTAGGTGACGATCTCTCATCTGGGAGCTGGTTCAAAATCATTAAGCCCCTCTGAGCCAAGTGCACTTCATTCTAGCGGAGCTCATTAATAATCAGTAGGAGCTTTCTTAATTCATGGTCGTCCTGCAAGGTGGGCTTGGATTTCCAAGTGGCATTAGCATAAACAACAACAGTTATGTGAAATAGACTCAAAAGTGTAATTTACATCAAAATATAATACTTATTGTCCCCCCGAAGTATTAGAAATAGGATAAATTTAAGTGTTTACAATTACGAGTAGGAAATATATGGGGTAATTGTAAGCACCTAACTTGCACATGAAAAATAACAGGGAGGATTAAATTAATAACTAAATGTTTTTAGAAGCATTCCATATGACAAATAAAAATGGTTGAAACCGCTTACATCTCTTTTGTAGTTGAGCTGGAGGGGAAATGTAAGATCACTAAATTTTGTTAAACAACTTTTTTCACTGTGCCATTTTCAAACAATAGTGACGCCTGCACAGTTGTTTCGAAACTTACGAAACTGTTTTAATGTCTTCCCTATGCTGCCAGTTTATCACTCACAAGCAGTTAAGTTTTCAAAATCACCACAAGTGTAGTTATTAAGCGTGTTTACAATCACCCCATGTTTACAATTACCCCAACTGACCCTACCTGGTTCAAACAGAACTAAAACTCCTAAGGCAAGGTGCCTAAAGCTCAGAAAGAAAGAAAGAACTAAAATTCCTTAACATTTCACATCAAATAGCTGATGAGGATAATTTGAGTATCTACAGTCCCTAATTTAAAATTAGTATAATTAGTGAAAAAATGCCTAACTTACATCAAACTTAAAGAAATTTAATACTTTTATTGGACACCTGAAATCTGTAAATGTAATAACTATAACAATAGAAATACCGACAATGTTTAACCATAGGTTCTACTGGAATCAAGCCATATTGATACTCGGTTTTTTGGCTCCAAATTTTTAGCCAACTTGGTGATATATCGCCAAATTGTCTCCAGTTTATATGTTTAGTCATTCCTTGATGCATTTCGCTTCATATGTTTTCAACTCCTTTATCAGATGTAATATTCCATCTTTTTTTTAATTTGAAAAATCAGAAAAATGTTAGTTTTGTGAGGAAAAAAAAGAACCAATGCGTAATCTCTCATTAAAGAAAAAAATCTGTTTCCTTTTAGCTTTAATACAAATTTGCTAGATAATTAATGTTTTAAACACCCCTTGCCCCTCAGCAATTAGCTAGTTTCTAAGTTCTAATCTTACTATTTCTTTGAAAAGTATTGTTTATTGTCTACTTTTCTTCCTCATTAAGCAAATTAATGGCGAATAGCTTTTACTTGGAAGTTATTAGTTTCCGATTTACGGTTGGCTGTTCTCATTACTTGTTTTTTACATAGCGAACTTTTTTTTCGAAACATAGTCTATAGTATTTTGCTGTTGAATTGGATCTTAAGTTTAAAAATAGCACATAGCTTAACATGTTTTTTTTTTCTTTGATTAAATGACATGGAAATTAGTGATTGAAAATGCTTTAGAATGCATTCATGTACAGACATATTTACTTTTTTATTAGCGACTCAAAATTTCGTTTCAGGTAATTTTTTTTAAAGGGCTCATTTATATAAATGATTGTTTGCGCATGGCATAGTTTTACGAATGATATTTCGTACATTTTTTTACGAATCTTAACTCTTAGATTTATGTTCTTTCATTATTTTTACTTCTTAAATCTTTTTAACTATCTATTTGTAGATCTGGTTTGTTTGTATTTTAATGTAGCCTCCTCCCTCTTTTTGTTGAAACTCCTTATTTTTCCATATATTTCATGTATTTCTTTATTTTTAACTCATTTTTTTTCTGCTTATCCATTACTTGTGTACACGGCTATTTTTTGGGGTACTTCCCATTGACTTCTCTGTGTGTTTATTTATTTATTTTATCGTTCAATACATCAACCTTGTTATACATATTCCTTCCTATCAATCCATTTGTGCAATTTAACCGCTGTTATGAAATGCTTCCACGTAGTTGAACTATTTTAATACGAACACGTTAATACGAAATCGCGGCTAAAACGAACATTTTGTTCATTGAGTTTGGTTTACTATTTAATTACACTAAATATCTCACGCATATTGCGAAGGCTAAAATACAAATTTTATCTAAGACGGACAAAATTTCTGACCTATTCACGAAAAATTTTCTAGATTGCTATATAATTAATTCTTTTTAAAGAAATTATTGGTTGTTTTGAATCATTGTAAACGCATATGATAAAATTTAATGTACATAAAAAACAACTAACCATTAAGGATTTTTTCTAAAATTGTTAAATTTCAGAATAATAAATTCTTTTTAAATAAATTGTTGGTTATTTTGAGTCATTGTCAAAGCATATGATAAAATTTAATGTACCTAAAAAAACAACTAACCATTAAGGATTTTTTCAAAAATTGCTAAATTTTAAAAGGTACGTTCACTTTTTCTCAATGTACTAGTAAGATTTAAAAGGGTATATTAGTAAAAATAAGTCATTTTGTTTTCACTGTTTATTTTAACTTTGTATTATAAATAATAGAAATTATTTTTAAAATATAAACATGCATTTCTAATAGTTTTTTTAACACAATTTTACGTAATCACGGTTGTTGCGAATAACGGCTAATACGACCAAATTCGCGAATTTTTGGCATTTCGTATTAAGTGAGTTCAACTGTATTTTTATTTTTTTTATATCGTACCGCAGCGAAAAATTCCGGTTCAACCTTTCACCAATAAAAAAAGGGAAAAGATGGTGGAATTTACCTGAAACCAGCATTCGGTACTAAGTTCTAAGTTCCATTATCATGGAATAGTTTTAACATGAATGTCAAACTAGAACCAGCTTAATGGTTCAACTTTAATACCAAATGTTGGTTGCAGCTAAATTTCGCCATTTTTTGGTGAAAGGTTGAAGTAGAATTTCTTACAGTACAATTTACTTATTTTATTGTGCCTCTACTTGTTTCAAACTCTTTATCTTTCCATCATTTTAGTTCTCAGCCTACTTAATGGAGGCAATTCACCGCTAGAGGGACTCATGAGCCATCATCGTTGTCACGTGATATCCGCTCTTTGTTTATTAAGATTTTTAATTGAGTTCTACGTGGAGTTCCCTAGAAAAAAATAGATATTTTAATATTGATAAGACTATTTTCACAGCTTTTTCTGATTATAGCTAGTATTTACATTCAATTTAATCATTATAAAAGAAATTTATTAATTAGTTTAATAGTTATAGTGTCGTGTTCAGTGTTAATTTTATGTAATGAAGGAGAACTTTATTTAGGCCTAGTTTTTAATTAGTTTTGTCGAACTCTATGTAAAGCGATGCTACGGCTTCCTTTGTTTGCATTGCTTTCATCGGTGCACGTGACCAATGACGTTGCTTGAATTGCCTCCATTATCAATTATCTTCCTACTTATCTATCTGTTTTTCTGACGGCATGTTTACCAGAAATATTATATTCTCAATATTCCATTCATCTGCATTTATTCACCCAATCAACTGTCTGTTTATATATTCATGCCTCGATACAAATTTATTTATTTACGGTTTATGTTTATTTATGCATTTGTACATTCCTAAGTATGGCCCAAGGAGGAAAAAGAAAAAAGAGCCAATTCTTTGTTATCTAAAAGTGGCAACATTTCTTTCACTTTTACAGAGAACGCCCTCAAGTCATTCTCGAAAATATTCACAGACCAATGAAAGGGAAGTTAAAACTCATGTTTTAAGACTCTATAATGTTAAGGAAAATATTTGTTTTCAATTGGAAATTGATAATAATTATCGTCTAATGTAATATCCTAAATTTTCCGCATCAGGGAAAAAAATGGCTTAAGTTCGAATTCTAATTTCCACAACATTGCGTTCAATATCAAATTTTTCTTACAAATGCTCATGAAGAAAAAAGTTATGCAATAGTAAAAATAATTGTAGTTCAAATTCATATGTTAGTTGCATATTTATTTTTCTCTTCGTGAATCTCCTTTGCGACAAAATATAACGTTGGAGTAAGGTTGTGAAAGTTCGAATTTCGAACTGATCCATATTTTCGCTGATATGGAAGAAATAGGCTTATTACCCTAAGGGACTTATGTAGTACTTTTATAGAAAATGCTCACTTCAACTGACTTCCCAATTTATCAAATTTCACAAGTGAATTTTATATATTCTATACTTTTTTGTGTTTAGAACAAAGCTTGGGAAGAAAATTATCAAAATTTTTGTCTTGTTTAAATTGAAATACTTCCCCGTATTTTTTTTCTCATGAGAGCATCGATTGCAATTTTTTCACAAATGCGTGATAAAAATTTAACATAATTTCTTCGCGTTTACGTAAAACTTTTAACTTTCAAGATGAATGGGTTCATATATAATAGCATATGGATAATACCAATGGCATAGTCAATTCAGGCAGGTAAAAATAAAATCTTACTTTCATAGTCTCAGAAGTTGTTGAATTTCACATATGTTAAAATATAGAACTTTGTGAGTTATAGGTATGTTTTTGTTTAGCTCAAAAAAATTCCTGGCCCGAGATACAGGCCGCCAAAGATGGCGCCTTCGGCGCAATTTCTCACTTGCGATTTTCGACAAAAACTTTCAAGTGCTCTATTTCCTGAACTTGAAAGATAATTATATTCTGTTTAAGATAAGAGGCTAAATTTTAAAATACCTATTCAACTTTTTTTGCTGCATTCTTTTGAAATTTTTTTTGTTAAATCTTTTTTTATTCTTTTTCTCAAAAAAGCCAATCTCAAAATTTTTAATTTTTTTTACTGTTGGTTAATACCATTAAGTACTACTTTCCCTGAAAAGAGGAGCTTCCGCTTTTGCGTTTAACGGTTTTACAAACAATTTAAGATTTGCCATATGTTTTATCAGTTTTGTTAATAACATAGTCATATATTGGTCTCATTAAATCAAAATTACATTAATTTAATGTTCTTAATAAATATTAGAAACATGTCCCCCCCTTCCCACAAAATAAATTTACCAGTAGACAGACAGACATACATTGCCCAATCTTATTGCTCGCTACTTTAAAATATTTATTGATTCCTTTATTTTTTTAAAAATATCATTTTCTCATTTTTTCATAGCTAGAGTTCAAATCTATTAGTCGTTAATTTTAATACATGTGTTAATCAGTAAAACATAGCTTTTTGTAGTTGATTTTCATATCTTGCTATTGATGTTAAGAAAAAAATGCGGGGGGGGGGGGGACAATGCGGGAAACACTACTAGGGGGGGGGGGATCAATTTAGGATTTAATCACTTTGCATTTTTCTTCCTTTTCTTTCATAAGGAAGTTAACAAAAACAAAGCACATGCATGAAACACCACTAATTGCTTTATCTACAACTTACGACATAATTTTGGGAAATGGTATGTTTTGGAACATGTCCATATATTTTAAGCTTTAATATGTTTTTGGTTGCAATGTTTTTTCTTTCCCTTTTTTTTATTTTTGAAAAGATATTTCTAATATTTATCAGGCTGCACAAAATTTAAAGCAGATGATTTTTTTTTCAAAAAAAAAAAAAAAACATTGATTTTACTCAATAGTTCTTACAAAAATCAAATCAAACGAAATATTAAAGTATTTATTACTAATTTGAGTTAGCATTATGAGTTGTGAGGTATGGGGACAATAAACATCTTCTCAATTCAAAACAGGAAAAAATAATTTCATTGTTTATGTTGTCCTGATAGTAACGAAATGGCATTCACCTTACCTTCAGAGGTACAAAGGAATTTAATACATCATTCCATAAAAAGTTACACAAGCAATCAGCTAATTTTTATGCAGGTATTTAAAGAAGGAAGAAGAAATTTAATAGAGAAATAAATGTCAAAATATTTTCAATGGGGCAATGGAATAGAATGTTGAGGATCTGCCTAATCAATTAAAACCAATATTAACTTTTAAATAATTTGAATAAGATAACTAAATTAGCCGAAGCTATTACAAGTATTCAGAAAAAGTTAGAAAATAACCTAAATCAGCAAAATAAAGTAACTATACAATATCTTTTTTTTTTTTTTTAAATATGAACATGCATTGACACCTTTCTTTCTTTTTTTTAGCCATTTCTAACCCCAAAATATAAAATAAGAGGTTTAAGAGCCAATTAGATTTTGCTAAAGAAAACACTAAACTATGAAGTAATGGCTTGAAGTTCATAATTTGTGCACTTCCTTTTTGTGGAATTTAATTTGAAAACGAAATTGCAGTCTATGTCAACATTTGAGTGTGGGAAATTGTAATTGCTGTAAAGAATTCATGGGTAATAAACAACCAAAAATAATTCAGATGCTCATTTCAGCAGCAATTGAACTAAAGCTTTCTACATTTGGATTTGTTCACAACAAGCTCAGAAAATAACCTTGGGGTAGAAAAGACAGCCAAACTTGTTTTCTTTTTAAAATTACTTGATGGCAAATAGAATCAAGAAAATACCTAACTGTATGTGTTGTATAAAAATAAATTTGATTATTAATCTATTTGTGATAATGAATAAATGATATAGATAAATAATTTTAATAGTTGTTATACATATATTTACGGCGAATGTGCAGTAATTAATTTTTCTTAAACATGCGTATTGGGTTGAAAGTACAGTGTATTGCATTTATTTTATTAAATTTTTAGCATAAATATACTTTTTAATGTAAAATTCTTATTTTCGCTTAAATAAATATTATATTCATTGCATCTTACGCCAGAATGTCAATCTGAAGTTATGACTATGACTTATGGTTGACTGTGAGTTATGACCAATATATGACTATGTTGTTAACAAAACTGATGAAATATATGACAAAATCTTAAATTGTTTGTAAAAAACGTTAAACGTAAAAGTGGAAGCTCCCCTTTTCAGGGAATGTAGTACTTAATGGTATTAACCAACAGTAAAAAAATAAAAATTTTTGAGACTGGCTTTATTAAAAGAAAGAATAAAAAAGAATTTTTAAAAATTTTTTTAAAAGGCTGCAGCAAAAAAAGTTGAATAGATATTTTAAAATTTAGCCTCTTATCTTAAACAAAATATAGTTATCTTTCAAATAAAAAAAACGCATCAAAATATCTTGAACCGTTCAGGAAATGGAGCACTTGAAAGTTTTTGTCGAAAATCGCAAGTGAGAAATTGCGCCGAAGGCGCCATCTTTGGCGGCCTGTATCTCGGGCCAGGAATTTTTTTGAGCTAAACAAAAACATACCTATAACTCACAAAGTTCTAAATTTTAACCTATGTGAAATTCAAAAACTTCCGAGTCCATGAAGGTACCCCCTGACTGAATCGACACGGATTATACCATATGTTTTTGTTAATGTCTGTCACAGGTTTTTTGTTCAATTTCAGGCACTGAATTTTGAAAAGAGCAAATTAATAAATTTTGGTGTGTGCTACACTAAAAAAATTCTGTGATAGTACAGATGAGAAACTGAGTGTTTCTATAAATATGGAGAGAACTTGATTTAAATCAAGTAACCAAGTTTATTGATAACAGATTTTTAATAAAATTCTTATTTTTCCTCACTCTGGAAAAATATAGAGGGATATGCGCAGTCCTAATAGAATGGCAGTTTGAAACAGAGCATCGGTTTCAAAGCTATTCTCGCTAAAATACTTTTTATAGAACCCTTGCTGAAATGTATCCTGGAAAAGGGGAATTAAGTGTTCCTGCAAAGTACCATCATAATATTCGCGAAACTGATTACTAGATGGAATTTTTAAGGCGGTGCTACTTATAAGTAGGGATGTAACAAACATTGATTTAGCCGAATACCGAATATTCGGCCATTTCTTCCAGGCCGAATAATAAAATTTCTAGAAAATCGTTGTAATAAAAAGTTTTCACCAAATTTACAAGTATTCACAAAGTCAAACACCATTTCCACACATTAATCCTTGATGTATGTTTCAAGTCTTGCTTGTTAAGAACCTAAAACTGTCTAAAATGAATGTATTTTCTGTATTGTTTTAAATGCAATAAATTTGAGAATTTCATCCCCAAATGAAATAGAAATTACAGGTTTTATTGTACGCATTAGCATAATTTTACTACTTATTTAGATCAAATTAAAGAAATACTATTACTTAGTAAACTTTTACCTTGCTCAAAACAGTTTTATGAAGATATTTTAAAAGTTATAAAAGTTGTATTTTTATTTTAAGGACTTTTTTACATACCTATTTTTAAAGATCTATTAAAATTTAATGCATTTAACTGGAATATATTTTTATTTTCAAAAACCCCAATAACTTATGCTATCTTAATATTCCTGATATAATCTAGGCTTTTCGCATTTCTCTAGCTCCAATATTCACAATAAATCAGACTACCCAAACAAAGTCTGATTTCCACTTTGTTAATAATAACAAAATAAAAGTATTATAACCTCCATCATAAGTAACGACTCCCAGCTTTTGGGAGCAAATGCTAAGTATAAAATGCAATATTATAGCTTTAAAATGCGTTTTTGTTTTTGTTTAGTCAAACCTAAAAACAATGTTTAAAAAAACTACTTTTTTTTCTAAATTCTTTCTATTTATTAAAACTATATATAATGTGCTCTTTTGCAATAACTATAATGCAATTTAAAGTGTTTAAAATGAACTAATTTTTTAATTTTCTTACATTTCTACTGTATCAGAACTATTCGGCCGAATAGTTAATCAATATTCGGCTTGGCCGAATTTAATCTTACGGAGAATACGGCCGGGCCGAATATTCGGCTAGGCCATCAAATGACTATTCGGCCAAAGGACGAATAAGCCGAATACCGAATAATGGCCGAATATTCGTTACATCCCTACTTATAAGTACCGTCAGAAGATGAAGGGTTAAATATTCATTTCAGGGTTACTGAACAATGAACATAGAAGGAGATCGAATACTCACACTGCATGGAATGCAAGTGCTGTATCTGATTTCACTGCAGGGAATCTCGCATTCCTCCGGGCATAGAATCGATTGCGATGATTCCAGCGATTAGTGCAATAGTAATAACGTTCGCATACGGTTCAAGGGAATCTCCACTAACGATTTACTTGTCACTCAAACAGTCACTTTGAAATGCAAATGTATAGCTTCCGAACGTGCTGATTGCTCAAATAGTTCAGTTTATGCTACTGATGTATGGTTGTATCGCGAGTATTGGGTAAAATTTCAGTAACGCAAAAGAGTACTCAGTAGACTTTTGTTTTTGCCGGTGGCCTACTTTTTCGCAATAGTTAATTATTTTGAAAAAGCAAATTTTGTTTTGGGACATATGTGAACGGTTTTGGGAAAAAAATCGTAAACGAACAACTATAAAATTTTAGCAAAATATTGTCCTTGCGTCAGGTTAAGTATATGACAATTATATAATAAAGAATATATGGCTTCACATTGGGCGTGACAGTTATCAAGTATGTTGCTATGGTCTTTGTAGCAGTACATTGTATCCAAGTCATTGCGCAATAAACAAACGCTAATACTGTGGGTCATAATAATTTTTAATGATGAATTAAATGGGAGCCAATAAAAGAGTGATTAGCATCAAAAATGCGCGTTAATTAATGTAGAATCAATTAATTACCTGTAGAACCAATGACTTGTTTAGAAAGTCTGTTATGAAGCCTGTCGCAGTTGGGTTGTGCCACGTAGAGACTGTTTATGTGCAAGCAGAAGACACAATTTTTTGTGGGAACCATAATGGAGAATTTTCTGAATGGTCCTTTTTAAACCTTTTGAGGGTAGAATGCATTTTTGCTAGTACTAACTCAAATAAAAAATAAATAAATAAAATAAAATAAAATATCATTAACTTTATTTTGTATTACTATTTCACCAAAGCAGTCAAATTACAGAATAAAAAGTTTTCGGTCAAAAAAGGAGAGAAATTACTCACCAATCTTGCAAAAAAAGAAAAAAGGATCCCAGGCCATAATTTTATGCAGGTTTTTTTTAGAGAAACTGGATAGCTTATAATCGTTTTTGACCAATAACCCTTTTTTAACGAATTTGTTTAACGTTTCTAAAAAGGAGAATGCGAGAGCGACGAAGAACCTCCTGGTAAAAATAACTCAGTTTTGCATAGAAGTGCAAATACGACCTTTGTGCTCATGGGAGTCGCTTGCCGGAAGGGTGGCGTAGTGGTAAGGAACTGACCTCGAACGCCCAAGTTCGCAGGATCATACCTGGCCGAAGTCGGTGGATTTTCAAGATGCAGAAAATCGTCAGCGCCCATGCCGTATGATTATGCGGCATGTTAAAGATCCTTTGAGTATCCGTTTGGCTTGGATACTCTCGGCTATACTAAAATTCCTAGTACAGTTTCGCACCATATAGATCTCAGGGGCCGCCATCTAGAGGGAAACTAAGCGTGACAATTCACAAGTGGTAGTGGCATCCGGCGATAGTGGTGCTAGGTGAAAGAATGGCTGCCGGTTTCTGGAGAATGTATTAGTTCTGCAAAGGTTAGTGACCGTACGCAGTCCCATTAAAAAGTAGGAGGGAGTTGAGAATAATCTCGAAGAGGAAGAAAATTCTCAAAGTTGAACATTGGAGAATAATGGAGAAGAAATATAAAAATTTATAAACTTCATTGATTTTGTCAAATAACATCTAGTAATCATTGTAAAAATATGTAAACACCATTATTTTTTGGTTTATGAGCAATTTATAATGATGGTTCAATTTATTAGAGTTTTATGTGAATAACGTAGAAGGTTTTGGTCAGTTGGTATATGCTTATCAATTAAGGGTATAATAAAAATGAATCATTTAAATAGGATATTACAGAGAAAATAACTGAAAACTGGATGATATAGCTAAAAAATGTCTTTTTTGTTAAACTACAGTTCAAGGTAATGTGGGAATTAGATTATAATTAAACGTGATTAATTTTAATTTAAACATAATTAGTTTCTAAGATTTTTCTTCGGGAAAAGTTAATTACATCTAATTTGTTCATAGAAACTCTCCGAATTCTTTCTAAGAACAATATACATTATTTCTGAGAGCAGTTGAGATATTTAGCATTGTTTAATAAAAATAAATAAAAATACAATTAAATAAATAAATGAATAAATGTTTAATTTTTATTATTTCAATAGCTACCTTTGCTTGGAAAAAGATCTTAAAAGAGATGTTATAAAGAAAATACGTTTAAGTTAATGCTTATTATGTGAAATATTTTTATTTTGAAGTAATTCATTCTGAGTTAACACGTTGATTGCCAACCACGTGATATGAGCCTTCACCTGACAGCCGACGCGCGATATCGCGTGGTAGATATTCAGTGTACATGAAATAATTTTTGGAGAAAAATATAACCGCTAAAGGGGGAAACATATATTAATTATTTAAACAACATCGATACGACTGTTAAACATACTTTTTGATGCGGCCGGAAAATTTTCTAATTATCATTACGTCACGTGTTACTTTACATTGAAACTTTTGCAAACTCAGGGCCATTTATATTTGTAATTGATTCATGATTACAAGAAGGTAATTAATGGAAGCCGATGTTTTTGGGGATATGACAACCTTTTCAAAAATAAAAGAATCAGCTTAGTTAAATGTCGTACTGATGAATCTCACGCCCGCAGGAATGGAGCTCTCCTTTTTGACGATTCTTGAACCGTCAAGAAAATTTCGTCATTTATAACGATTCTTTCCTCGCACTAACACGTGACTTAAAAAAGTTACCACACAAATTTCGCCTATTTGACGAAAGGTTTACTAGGAGCATTTTTCACAAAGCCATTTCGTCATATATGACGAAAGTTTGGTGAGATTTGAGCAGACGTTTCAGAGAGTGCAAACATAATGTTATTGTGTAAAAAAAAAAAAAAAAAAAATAGTGAAGTTTAAAAATCATCCAAAAGTAAAACGAAACCAACCTTTTCTTTTCTTTTTTTTTTTTTTTTGCAAAATTTTTGTATTATGTTAAAAAGGAAGACAGCTAATCAATAGTTAAAAGGAAAAGTTTTATAAACTTTGAAAATGTGTGACGCAAGAAAAAAAAAAAAAAAAAAAACCTTCCAGATAACTTTTCTTGAAGCAAACATAGTTGAGAAACCGATATTTCATGCAGCCGAAAGTAAAAGTTTTTTTTTTTAAAGATATGTATATTTTTAAATACACGTGCTTAATTTCTGAAATGTGTTCCGGTAAAAATCCCTTTTGATTCTAAACAGCAAAAATTAATGAACGAATGCGTTTCATTAAATGCGTTGTTCTTTGAAAAATTCATAAAAGAAGAAAAAGTTTTGAGCCTAAACTAAATTGCACAAAACATTCTTTTTTTTTTTTTTGGTTTCGAATATCATTTATCAGCAAAAACAGCGTTGTTTAAATTATAGTACAGTACCAAGAAATGCTTTTAAAGACATGCGAAACGAAAAAAATAAACTGAAATCGAAGTTTTGTCTGAAACTCCGGTTTCAGATACTCTGCGCAGGAAATGAATGAGTTGCTCGTCAATCATCTAGTTCCATCCCTCATTCTTTCTTTTCAAGAATGCGGAATTGTTAGAACTTTCTTTCGCTGGAACAATAAACAATTTTAATTAAACTTTACCTGTCGTGTTTTAGTAGTCACGATAATTATAAGATTTAAAAATAGAATATAATCTAAGGAATTATTCGTTTTGCAGTTGTATTTGTAAAGGGTTAGAATATATATAAGTGTTTTCTGATTTTTCAAGAAATACAACTAATTCAGTATATCTGTACAGCTTTAAATTCCTTACTATATTTAAATTCTTACTTTAAAACGATCCAAAACATCTTATATGATATTTTTTTAAAATGGGAATAATTATTGAAAATAAACTAGTAATATATTTCGTTAAAGAAAGTTTAACGTTATCCGCAAAACGTGCGGTAACAGTACATTACATATTTGTAATTTAATATATATTTTAATTTCAATTTTTTAGGCATTAACAATTGAGGTCATTGATCTTAGCACATTTTCTGCAGAAATAATTATTCAAAATAACTTATAATGATAATAATAATAAATGAATAAATAAGTAAGTAAATAAAAATAATTTTTTTAACGCTAACGTTGTTAGTATAATGTAGCGTGCCTTTAGTAATAAGAGTGACGACAACGGATTTTAACAGCTTTAACTTTTTACCAACGCGCCTGCGCATCGCCGCTTTTACAGCACCTCTTGGCGATGCGCAGCCGCTGTGGTAAAAATATGGCGGCGAGGAGCATGCAAAGTAGCCGTTGTCATCACTCTTACTACTTGAGGCACGCTAGTATAATGTACAGTGACAGTAAGTTATGCACGCGCACAAGCATTATTATTTCTACTTTAATGTTTCCCAGAAAAATCTCCTAGATATTATCTCCAACTAATTCATTTATGATGAAAGTCTAAAATTATGGTAATTTATTGTAATTACGTATGCAGGATCAATAGTAATGGCAGTTATTAATACATTTTCATCATACACTATTACTAAAATTACTCAGTAGATTTTTACGTTTTTAAATTTGTGTTATGGTAAAAATAATTACTCGTTACAATTCAATCTTCTTCTGCTTACATTATATTGTACAAACGATAGCACGTAATAAACACCTTTGAGCGGAAAATAAGTGATATTATCGTTGTGATGCACAAATTCCAAAACATATTGCGTACACGTATTTGTCGGTTACTGGAGTGCCTTGAATATTAGAGTGACGAAAATAGCGGGGGATCACTTCACTGCACAATCGCGGCAGTAGATTTCGTCCAGATTGATCTAATCAAGGACTGCTGATTTGGGCTAAATTTTCAGCAGCGTTTGCGCACAGCTGAAGACAACTGTTCTTGTCGTCACAGATATTGGGAGCTTTCAAAGGAGACATACGAAACGCAACAAAGACAATATTCCTGTCTTTTCCCATCTGCGCAACAGCAGAGCATATTTTCGAAAGCAAAACATGCTCTGCGCACGTCAAAAGCAACGGAGGCATTTTGTCTCCGTCGTAACAGACTGTTGCTTTGGTTATAAAACTAACAGTCATGCCTTCGATCACGCAATGAACCAATCAGTGTCGGCTGGGGGAAGCTCCGACTCTTAATGGCGCAAAACAAAGTGCCAATCAGTCACCGTGAGGGCGTGATTATGACACTAGGTAGAACCAATGATATGCTCTGAAAAATTTCATCTTTGTCGTATGTTGTTGTAGCGTTCAGTTTGAAAGCACCTTAACAAAAGTCACAACGTAAGCCTCATAGTGACTGCTGCTTGCGTCCCTAAGCTCAAAGGTTTCTGTCATTGAAGAATGGATTTTTTGTCACCCAGAAAAGCGTGTATTGTATATCTTTTTCAATATGTGTACCTCATCTTGCTCTTTATCATTCACTATCAATAACATTGGCAAGATGTGAAAAGTTTACTTCTGTGCAGAAATATTAAACTAGAAAATCAACGTAATAATTTATTGCTAAGAAATTAAAAGTTATTTCTGCTTTATTAATATCCGTATAAGTCGACAGGGTGGCGTAGTGGTAAGACGCAGGTCTCGTACGCCCAAGATTGCAGATTCGAACCTGGCCCAAGTCTGGATTTTCAAGATGCAGAAAGGTTAGTGACCGTGCGCAGCCCCATTAGAAAGAAGAAAAAATATCCGTATGAACATAATAAAAAATTATTGGTGTTTATTTTCTTTTATTTAACTTTTGTGTTTAATTTAAAATCGTTTCACGTGTAGTTCACTAAAATGTCAGGTCTTAGAAATTCAAGCTAATAAACAAAAATTAAAAGTCATATTTGAATTCAGGGTATCAAATTCACGAGAAAATACCTAGGCACCAAAACAGCTATTGGCAAGCGTAATTGTTGCAAATACTTTTTTGTTCATTAGCGGTATAATTATTTTAGTTTTGAAGGAAATTATTTTGTGTTTTACATTTTCAAAACTTGGAGGAAAAAATAATGATCAAATAAAAAATCAACTTGAATATTTTGTTTACGTATAAAGAATTTTAAATCCTGCTTAGGTTCGGAGTTCTTTAATATAATAAGGGTATTCAAAATTTTTAAAAGGAATTTTTTGAATAGAAAAGAAAAACGTTATTGGGCTTGAGCTCGACAAAAATTACTTTCACTTCTATGGAGTATTATAAGAGAATAAGTTCATTACCTTAGCGCTTTCTGAAACTCTTATCTTAATATAGTTATTTTTTTTACAGAAAGGAAAAAAGTGCGTAATAAAGGTGTTTTAATGAGCATTATAATGTATTTCGTTGAAGAAAAAAAATATGAAAGCTTTTCAAACGAACCAAATTGAGATTTTGGATCACAGCTCAAGACTAAAATAACATTAAATTTAATGTCAAGTTTCTTTCTTTTTTTATTCATTTATTAATGACTTCCAATTTATTCTTCGTTCATGTTTTAGCTAAAAAACTAAGAAAATACTATTAATAATAGTTAAGAGCTTTTGGTAGTTAAGACTACGTGGACTAAAACATCACTCAAAGTTTCCAAATATCTTTACTAGATAAATATACTTTCAGCATACTGTATATAATCCCTTATTATTATTCTACTGAATTAATTTTGATACTAGTTTTAAGTTACTAAGTTTCTTTCTTAGTAAATTATTATTATAATTGGGAAACTGAATTCTGTCTCTCAGTAATAATACAGTAATCATCTCAGTAAAAATAAAAAAAGCAAGAAGAATAATAATCATAAGTAATTGAAAAACAATTTCAGGCCATTAAGAAATACTTTCTTTAGTGCTGAATACTATCGTACTACCAAGCAGTTAGGAAAGATTTTATGAATAATTAAGTTGTTTATTGCTGCGGTTTGCAGCAGTTAAAAAACTGTTAATCTATGCATATAACACGTTGAATGCCACGGAACTTTCTATTTAGGCTGCATGAATCACCGATGACTGACAGTCAATGGTTCAGGTCACATAAGTTGCCGGTGCCTGACACTAAAAGCATGGCCTGACTGAAATTTCCTTGTAAATTCGCATGACACGCCACGTGTTAATATTATAGTGTCCTTAAAAAATTGAAAAATCTGACCATTTTAGATAATTTTTGCTTTTAATTGTCTTATGAAAAAAAAAGTCGAGTCTCTAAATAACAAAATATCATTATTTCACTCAAAAGCTGTGTTATACGCGTCTAGAAAATTTTGATTCCAAATTTGTGTACTGTGGCTTAAGGCTGTATCAGTCACCGATGACTGACTGCCGACTTCCGTTCAGTTGCCGGTGCTTGACACTGAAAGAATGGCCTGACTGAAATTTCCTTATAAATTCGCATGGGAACGCAACACGTTGACATTATAGTGTCCTTAATAAACTGAAAAATCTAAACATTTAAGATAATTTCTGTTTTAAATAGTTTAATGAAAAAAATATATTGAAAGTTGAGTTTTTAAATAACGAAATATCATTGTCCCACTCAAAAGCTTTGTTTTATAGAAAATTTTACTTCCAAATTTGTATCTTAGTTACGATAATTTTTTAAATATACTGTGCTGTTGTAGTAAAAAGAAAAGCTAAGCAAGTAAGAATATTTTCCTTTACATGTACAGGATGTGGTGACAAATATGTGCAGCTTTGTTATCTTATTGAACTATCGGCCACGTTAACTTCTCTACATTTTAGCAAAATTTTGAATGTAAAAAAAATCCAATGTTTTTATGAACGAATACACGGAAAATTAGACTCAACGAACATTTGTAATCACAAATATCTCTGCATGGGGCAAATTTAATCTCAGACTTAAAGAAATATTAACAATTATTCAGAACAGTATTTTATTATAGCTTTTTCCTTACTTATGCGCAAAGACATAAATTGTGGATTTGATTTCTCTTACACATCCCATGTTCTTGCATTACAAGGAATAAAAGAATTCTTGCCTTGAGTTATGAGTTATTGCTTCAGATTTGCGAAAGAATTTACTTTAAAAAAAATGTCTCTTTTGATATATTTATTTATAGATATCACAATATGGTTTCAGCAACGCTTGGAGAAACAAAATTATCAACTACATATTCATGTTTCTCTTGGGTAAAAACAAGGAAGATTCGTATTTTATTTCTTTTCTTATCAATTGTGTAGTGATATACGTTTAAGATTATTCCTTATCGTAAAAATACGAAATAAAATGATTTTGAGTTATTTTTTGCTTTAAAATGCATTGAAAATTAAATAAATAAAAGGATCTGAATTTGGAACTTTAAGAAATCATGAAATATATAAATTTTACTGCAATCTAAAAGATTTTTTCCCTTAAATAATTCTACATGAAGTACCGTATTCTAAACTCCTCATAGGTAAAGGAATTCAATGCTTTTTACTTTTTTCTGTTGTTACTAATCCCCCTGGCATAGGAAAGACTACTAACTATTCCAGAAGATCAACAATCCACCGGCTTAGGGGGATATGCAGCTTCATTTTAGAGTGAGGAACCACGGGGCTTAAGACTGACTTGACCTCAAATTTTGTGGTCTCTTAGTTTTTGAACCAGATCCCAGATGGGAGACCGTCTCCTGGGATTGGCACCCCCAGAGCTATCGTTTCACTTGGAGGACTTTGGAGCCGCGACCTATTTAACGTGCAACACCTCCCTTTAGCGTGTATGGCCCACAGGAACCAGCCGCGAGAGGTTGTCACCCTCCCAAACACTGACCTAAGTCGATGTTGCTTCACTTTCGTTGTTCTGCGGGAACCGAGCTTCTACCGACTGGTAAACTTTACTTTCTTCTATATCCAATATATAGAAATAAGTATTGGATTCGTGAAAATTTTTGAATTCCGACGGATTTATACGTTTTAAGGTATGCTGAACCCATTTTGACCATTTTTAGAAAATGTCTGTCTGCGTGTCAGTGTGTTTGTGGTCTTCCTCTTCTTCTTTTTTTTTCTGTGGCTGCTGTAACTCAATAAGCAATGAATGGAATCGGACAAAATTTGGTGCATACTTGGACCCTAAACGTAACTGGTGCTGATTATTTTTAGCGCGAATCTATTTGAAGGGGGCGGAGCGATCATAAGTTTTCCTCGATTAGCGTGAGTGCTTTTTCTCGAACAGCATTGGTAAAATTCGCGTAAAATTTCGTACAAGTGGACCTCAATAGGAACAAGTGCTGATTATATACTTGGCGCCATTCACTCCAAAAGGGGTGGAACAATCGAGCGTTTCATTAGTGTTTTGTAACTCAAAACGTAATGCATAGAATTAAACAAAATACGGTACACAAATACCTCTAGATAGGAAGTGCTGTTGCTTAAATTTTGGTGCCATTCCCTTCAAGGGGAGGGAAGCAACCGAACGTTTTTCTCGCTAAGCGTATATTCCAAGAATCCAACAATTTTTTTATTTCTAATGGGCTGCTGTTGACTTCTGTCAATTACAGACCTAGTGCGTTCCCGAGATGTTGGTACCATCGCTACATGGGAATTTTGACGTCCGGTTTCTCCTCCTGAGCACCCGGACTCTGTCGATGCGAAATTGCACTAGGAATTTAATTTACCCGAGAGCATCCAAGCCAAATGTCTACTAGAATCCAACAATTCAAACAATTATATTCTGGATCCAAGAGAGTAGATACTTTGATTTGTATTGTATTAATGCCCTTTGACCTACCACGGCAACAAATAAAATTCTTCACAAAATTTTTAGCATTCGCTAGTAGCACAAACCTTTTTATTAGTTTATTTTGGTTTAAAATCCTTTTAATATAATTCAATGGAGGCAAATCATCTCTAGAGGGACTCATGAACGATCACCGTTGTCACGTGATATCCGCTCTTTGTTTACTAAGAATTTCAATTGAGTTCTTCGTGGAGTTCACTATGCAAAATCAGTTATCTCAAAATTAGTTAGACTATTTTCACAGATTTTTCTGTTTATAACCCAGTATTTACATTACATTTAATCATTATTCAAGAAATTTATTAATTATTACAATAGTTATCGTGTTTTATTTAGTGTTAATTTTATGTAATGAAGAATAGCTTTATTTAGGCCTAGTTTTTATCAGATTTGTCGAACTCGAAGTTAAGCGATGCTACGGCTTCCTTTGCTTACATTGCTTTAATCGCTACCACGTGACCAATGACGCTGCTTGAATTGCCTCCATTCCTTGTCGAGCAGTAATATTCATATGATGGATATAGAAGAAAGTTCCGTGATGGCCGCAACAGACTAGTTGCTGCTTTTGCATTAGAATAAAAATAATTATTTCCCAAAGTAAACCTCTAAGAGATCGTTCATAAATGATGTCACGCTTCGAGAGGGGAGGGGTGTTCGTGAAATTGTGAAAAAGTGTGACAAGGGGAGGGGAGGGGATAACAAGAAGTGTGACATCATGCTTATGCAACATAGCGTGACGTGTGACAAAGGATGGTAGGAGGTCCGTTGAAGTGTGACATTTTGTGACAAAGGGGGAAGGGGGGTCAAATATGTGGGAAAAAGTTTGACATCGTTTATGAACGGTCCCCTAACAGAACATACATATTCACAATTACTTCTCTCTATTAAAGTAATCTATGAATTGCCCTCTGAAATTTCAGAGCACACATTTGTACATTTGAAATGTTTGCATGATTCATGATGGTCAAATTTTGATTACTAATTAAAAGTAACAATGATTGATGCCGTTACCGATTTCAATATTTTTTTTTTTGTAATTTTTGGCAATTTACTCATAATTTAATTATAAAACCTTTTTCTAAGTATGTCATAGAAACTTAGAATCGTTTATGGTTTTATACAAGGTGTTTCACTACTACATGGCTGTAATAGCTGAAAAAATGTATTCGCAGATTACGTCGTTGCACATGCCAATAGAATCATTAGTCATTACTACTGCTAATCACAACGGCTACGGCAATTATGTACCGCATTTTGCTTAATCATGCATTCTGCGCATCATTTTATCGATGGTAGGGGAAGAGGATGCATGTCTAACGTATTTATCGTAGATATAAATTAATAATGATGATGATCATAGTACTATTGATGATAATAGTAATAATGATGATGATGATATCAGTTATAATGATGATGATAATAGTAATAATCATGATGATGATTTTAGTTATAATGATGATGATAAATATAATTAGTAATAATGATGATGATGATGAGGATCATATTATTATTATTATTCTTATTGGTATTATTATCAACAACTATATTAATAATAAGGTTTGTTTTTAAAAAATAAGGAAAAACAGAACGGGATAAAAATCTAAATTGCAAAAATTAATTGCACTAAAAAGTTAATTAACTAATTAATTGTTCCTTCAGTTATTTATGCTTTGTGCAACAACAAAATGACTTTTAAACATAATTTTAAAAGTCAGGATAAAATTGTGAAATAAGCAAAAATGTAAGCGAACGAATTCTTAAGAACCCAATTAAAACTCACCTTGTCCAGAAAATGCATAAAAACCTTCTTTATCATGAAGAAGATTATTTTCTCCCTCGGACTCTTTTATCTTCTTTCATAATATAACTCGAACATTTTCTTAGATACCGTCGTCAAATAGTTTTAGTAATTCTTGGAGGTAAATATTTCTGTATATTTATCTCCCTAACAGCTTGGGGGGGGGGGGGAGATAATGTGTTCGTCTAGGGCAGAAATAAGCAGATTTCTTAGTTATGAATAGAGATGAAAAGCATTTAAAAAAAAAAAACAGAAATATGGAAAAGACGGATGTGAGGGGGGGGGGGGGAGAAGCAGAATTAAATTCTGGAGGTGACGATATCAAAACGAATTTCAAACAATAATAATTGCACATGATAAAATCATTTATTTTGTATAGTTTATATACCTTTAAATTTTTTAGTTAATTATTTTAGCAAAATATCAAGAATAAATAAATAAATTTTAAAAAAGGGAATGCAAGTTGACTTATTGATAGTTGTTTTTTTTCTTCATCCCATTTGTAAAACCAATATGAATGTCTTTATCATTAATTATTTTGGATAATCACTTTTAGGTAAAAAGCATGAGGAGTAGGCTTAGGAAATTTTAGCATGCTTTATTCGAATCCTTTGAAATCTAGTTTACACTCAAGATCAAACAGCATAGTTTAAAAACCTGCATTATTGTCGATAGATGGCGGGATAATCAGAAAAAATGTTGCAAGAATGATATTAACTGATTGCATGTAAGCAAAACGCAAGGTAGTATTAACAAAACTTTTAGTTCGTTCTTGAAGTTCAGTTGTCTTTAGAACACAATCAGAAATGGATTTTAAAGAATTCAATTACTGGGAAAGTATTGTTAATAAATTGTTCAGATTTCTTTTACATTAAAAAGAGTTCCTAGATTTAAAAAAAAAAAATGTTAATGCTCGCAATATTGGTAGCTCTTTATGACGTTCAGTGAAACTACAAAGTCTTAAAAAAAGGAATTACGGAGAATAAAAAACAAAGAGCACTCTGTAAATTAACAGCAAAAGATACTGTGCCACAGTTGCGACGCCATCTCTGAGTACGTGAATCACTGTTTACTGTACAGAACGTCGGAAGTGAGTTTGTAGCTCTCGCTGTTGTGAGATTGCGCTTACACTGCAATACACACTGACCACACTCACACTGCAATACACACTGACCATCCTCACACTGCATTACACACTGCCCATCCTCACACTGCAATGGACACTGACCATCCTCTCACTGCAATACACACTGACCATCCTCACACTGCAATACACACTGACCATAATCACATTGCAATACACACTGACCATACTCACACTGCAATACACACTGGCCATCCGCACACTGCAATACACACTGACCATCCTCACACTGCAATACACACTGACCATAATCACATTGCAATACACACTGACCATAATCACATTGCAATACACACTGACCATACTCACACTGCAATACACACTGACCATCCTCACACTGCAATACATACTGACCATAATCACATTGCAATACACACTGACCATAATCACATTGCAATATACACTGACCATCCTCACACTGCAATACACACTGACCATAATCACATTGCAATACACACTGACCATACTCACACTGCAATACACACTGGCCATCCTCACACTGCAATACACACTGACCATCCTCACACTGCAATACACGCTGACCATAATCACATTGCAATACACGCTGGCCATCCTCACACTGCAATACACACTGGCCATCCTCACACTGCAATACACACTGACCATAATCACATTGCAATACACGCTGGCCATCCTCACACTGCAATACACACTGGCCATCCTCACACTGCAATACACACTGACCATAATCACATTGCAATACACACGGACCATACGCACACTGCAATACACATTTTGACCATCCTCACACTGCAATACACACTGACCATAATCACATTGCAATACACACGGACCATACGCACACTGCAATACACATTTTGACCATCCTCACACTGCAATACACACTGACCATCCTCACACTGCAATATACACTGACCATCCTCACACTGCAATACACACTGACCATAATCACATTGCAATACACACTGACCATACTCACACTGCAATACACACTGACCAACTGTCGACCGCTAAGCTGCGCACAAGGAGCAACATAAACCGTACGCCATCAATATATAATGCTCAGTTTTCCGCCATGCTATTAATACTAAGAACCTTGATTAATGGCTTTTTAAGGAGAACTTGCATAACTTAGCAGATCTTTCTTTGTAGTTGTATAAAGTGCAGGAAAATAAAAATTTTATATAGAAAATGCTGTCAAGCAACTTGATTATTTAATTTTAACCCTTTAGCTGTCACATCGGGTCATATTGACCTAGGTAGTTGTTTTTAAGAGGCCTATGCTTAGATAATTTTACATTTAATTTTTTTTTCTTTTCTATGCTTCTTATATGTTACATATTCTTACATTATATTGAAATTAAAACACAATGTTTTACATTTTTCATATCCAATTTACTAAACTTTTAATTCGGGTCTATATGGCCTGACGTGACGACTTGTGTGATGTCTTGATAGGTGACAGCTCTAGGGTTAAATAGGTTTGTAAATTTAGATACACTCAGTCTGTTGTGTGAAGTATGTAAGTTATTATACCCCTAACAATATTACAACGATAATTAATCCCATTGGGAAATTACTTCAACCTAAATATGTCACTATTAAAAAAATAAAGGAACTTTGCGCACTATTAAAACTGAAAAAAATTTCTACGTTAAGAAAGCACAAATGAGCATTAAATTGCATTTTAATTCTCCCTTGTGCTTTTTCAACGGGGAAAATTTTTTCAGTTTTATGTCTCTATTATTGTACCTATATACATTTCTTTAAAAACAATTATCTTTTTTGTTTTGCAAATAAAAGTAAAATAAAATTGTAGCTTTAACCGTTGCTTTAAACCTTTTTTTGCAATATTTAAAGACCATTTCAACTTTAAACCATTTCGTTTAAATTTGATTAATTTCCTTTTATTATGTAACAAGGTGATAACAATAATGCGCAAATATACTATAAAAACAACGACGTAATATAATCCAAATATCCTACTTTAACTTCTACTTTTAAATTCCATGTTGATCATTCTAAACCCAGAATTCGGAATTTATTTAATAAGAAAAAAAAAACTTCCAAATCAAAACAATTAAAAAAAAGAATATATATTTTTAGAACTAGAAACGAAAAGGTTTTACCTTTTCAAAAGAAAATTACCGTTTCTCATTGTGAGTGGAATAGGCAGAAAAAAAATCCGTTTTAAAATGTTTCAAGAGCACTACAAAACTTTTTCAACAGATTTTAAGGTGAATTAACCCTCTTCCTTCTTTCATAAAGAAAAACGAGTTAAAATCCAGTTTGTAAAGCGATGGGAAAGAAGTTGTGAAAGGGTTCTAAGAGACCTGAAAAGAGATGAAAATTTTTCTTAGAAATTGACTTGAAGAGCATTTTTTTCTTTTCCTTTTTCGGAAAGAATTGATACCCATTCGAAACTTTTCAAGAAGGAAACGTTAAAATTTCGGAAGTACAATCGAGTGTTGAACACGTTTTGCAGTGTAAACTAAACTCTTTGTAACAGAACTGAACGAATGGTTATAATATAAGTGATTTTTCATGAGTTTGATTTTAAGAAAAGCATTCAAGAAAATCAGAGACAGAGAACAACTGGTACTAGCAACTAATTTGTTGATTTAGTTAATTTTAACACCTCAAAAGTCAGCAATGGATGTATTATTCTAAAAATTGCTGTCTGTTAAAAAGAGTAATATTAAAAATAAATACAGTAAAACCTGTGAAGTTGACCACCCGTCTAAATTGACCACTTTTGTCAGGAACGGAATGAGCCCTATATTATATAATGTAGAGAAACCTTCGTAACTTGACCACCTAAGTTGACCACCTGTCTATGTTGACCACTTAAATAAGTCAAATCACCAATAAAGGGAGTATTATAAAAAACCCTTTGTAAGTTGACCGCCTAATTATAATTATGTTTATTTGTTTATCTATATTTGGAAAGATAAAAAAAAAAAAACTTCTCCAGGATATTTTTTATGCTATAATGTTAGACCAGTATTTGTCTGAATGGATGAAGCATAAATATGAAGTTTGCCTAAACCTCTTTGTAAGTTAATCGAATGGGAAAATTGCCTATGGGCGCTCTTTCATTCTTTAAATAAGTTTCTTCTTTTTTCCTTGATCTGATATAGCCATTTTGAAAAAAAAAAAAAAAAAAAAAGTTTTAGGAAGTGCATCATAGAAGTAACTGACATAAATAATAAGATATTTATCTTAATTTTAACTAAGTACTTTACTAGTTGTATGTGATGCGATGTAAGTCATTCGGGTTAAATTTCTTTAATGATATTTTAGATAATTGAAAAAAAAAGAAGCTAACTACTATTTTAGTAATTAGTAAGAAATAAAAGTAACGTCGTTACATGAAGCTATATTTTAATTAATTATAAATAAGTAAATGCCCATAACGTAAGAAATTAAAAAAAAGCTCCACCCTCTATAAGTTGACCACCTGTCTAAGCTGACCACTAAAGTGCTGCACCTCAAGCGGTCAACTTACACAGGTTTCGTTGTACTTGAAAGTTTTTGTAACAAAATATTTTACAGAAACAAACAAAAATGCTGAAGTTGAACTGAATTTTAAAAAAATACCTTACCGTAACACAAGGGTGCATCGAAAGGAAGTTGGGGGTTAAAGTGCATTTCGGAATTTTTTTGTTCAAGCTATATACCTGTATTTGCAGCAACTTATTACTTTTTTCGGTTCGAGTTTTGTAATATAGATGAATGTAAGAACCGTTATTAGCCAAAATTTCTCTACAGAAGAAAATTCTGTTTGATCTAGTGCCGTAACATCATACAGTCGATATTGAATAGTGTGAACATATTTGTTCTGAATCATACTTCCTTAATTTTTCCTTCATTTGCACCATTAACCTTTCATTAAAATGTTGTTGTTGTTGTTTCTAATGCCACTTTATCCAAGCTCCCCTTCGCAGAACGACCAGGAATTAAGGTAGTAATTAGAGCCTTCCGTTTATAGATGAGCACCACAACGGAGGAAGTACGACTTGGCTCATGATAGTACTTGGATGGCACCAGATCGGGCCACCACAATTACGCCCCTTTCTTTTTAGACCCAAGAGTGAAGGGAAGGGACAAATATCCCCCCTCCGGTACCCTCGGAACTGCCTCGGGACTTCAGGGTCCACGGATTTTACATGCGCGCATCATCAAGTGTACATGGTGGGTCTTCAGCGGCTCGGGTGTCGAACCCGAGATCCTCCAATCTGAAGCTCGACATCCTAACTACTAAGCCCTAAAATATTATTAAAAGTTATCATTGATTTAACTTTCCTTAAGTTTATTTCATCTGTGAAAACCGTCTGTATGTTTATAAAGAAACATCACAAAAGCTAAATTTTTACTTTTTACATGAACCGTGTTTTACTGCTGTATTTTTTACGTCTGGAGAGCCTGCAGGAAAACATTCCTAATCACATTTTACACAAACTCCCTACCTTTGTTACACCGTAATGTTTTACCGTCATTACGATAGTGATAATCATATGAATGATTATCACTATCGTAATGACGGTGTTTTTTCATTATTATTATTATTATTTTTGATAATGTGTGCAATCTGATTGGTTTAATCTGTTTGTTCCAACCTTCAGCAATGGCGGCTTCCACATCCACTACTTTTCTGTAAATCGCTTTTGTCATACAACCGTTTTTGTTGGGATAGCTACATCTCAAAGAGCATGACTTTATGCATTGAGAAAGTAGTGCTTTGGAGCCCCGAAATTGATGTACGTATAGGCAACATATTTTGAAATTTGTGTAATAAAGTTTGCTGATGAAATACTTCGATACGTTGGTCAAAATTAAGAACTTTATAGAATCCCCAAAAATTTAATATTTTTGTTTACTAATGAAAATTGCAAATTTTAATTAAGTAATAATTATATAAATGAATTTAGGACACCATAACAATAGCCCTTCCCAGTATTGCTCGATTTCAAAAAAGTACTTGAAAGCAAAAATTTATTTTCTTAAATCAGAATCCTTTGAACCTCACAAGAAGTAAGAATTTCCACAAATTAAGTTCAAAGTAAAACAAGTATGTTTTTACCGAAGTAAGCGTAGCGAAAGTAACGCCTTCGAGAAATAAAACCCTGAACCATGTTCTATAAGACATAATGAAGTAATTTCCGGTTCTTTTTATTTAAAAGTTTGGTCTTGATTTAGACTTAATTCTAAACTCTGTTTCTGAAAGTTTTAGGAAGTTTGTTAGAGAAAGCAGCTTCATGAGAAAGAAGGAAAATTGGAAATAGGCTGAAAGTGTTTTCACAAAATAATGAGCTAAAATGTAATTAAGCTTTCCAATTAGGGTTGTGCGACAAAGTTCTATGTCTGCTTTAAATACAGAGCGACACAGAAGCTAGCTATTCTTTTAAAATTCAATAATTAACGAATATTACATAGGTATAAATGACACACAAGCTTGAAATACGTTGGAGTGTTAATTGTTGTCTTGTTGTTGACCACTAAAATATTTTTGGGTTTCTATAAATTAAGAAATTAGGCTTCATAATGTTTAAAAATTTAAGTTAAAATCTGAACAGCTCTTCTGATTCAGTTTCAAAAGTTAGAATAAAATTAAAATCGTTAGAAACAAATATCTTGATAAAAACTTTTGAAGTGAAAAATAATTGCTAAAAAATTACCAAGCAAGGAATATCAAACAAACAGAAAGAACCCGTATCAATGATTGCCCATCTGTACAAATAAATAAATAAATACATAAATAAATAAAGGGTGGACGGATTCATTTACTACGTGTCATTTCCATTAGTTTGAGATCTAGTAGTCTCAAGGAATCAGGGAACCACAACCCTCCAACGATACTCCAAAACATAGGGGTATCAAGGAGGGGCAAGTCCACACAGCAAGAGGTAGAGGCTGAGCCGGCGGGGTCGTACGCACAATGCCCATCAAACCTATGTTGGACCCACACGAGCATTCGCCGGACTTCACTTACCTGTCTGTGCCCGGGGGAGGGCAGCCCTAAGGCCTCGAGCTAATAGGGTATGGGGTGTGAAGTAAAGGAGTCTCAAGGAATCAGCTCTTATTGAATGAAATGTCTTAAGTTAGAAGCGCAAATCTGCCTCGAAAAGCCCAAAACCATTTAGCAGTTCTGCTGTAATAAAAATAATTTTTGAGAAAAAAAATAGAACCGACTTCAAAGCAGAGCAACTATAAATTGCGCTAAAAAGTAAAAAATAAATTTATTCTTTTAAACAACTTCGATGTGACTTTTAAACATAGTTTTAGAAATCGGTGCAAAATTACCATTACACCATGTGTTACTTCATCTTGGAACTGTTGCTAATTCTGGGCCGGGCCATTTATGTTCACAATTGATTGATCATTAAAAAAGATTTTATCTATCCTAATTTTGCACCGACTTCTAGAACTATGTTTAAAAGTCACATCGATGTTGTTTAAAAGAATAAATTTATTTTTTACTTTTTAGCGCAAATTATAGTTGCTCTGCTTTGAAGTCGGTTCTATTATTTTCTCAAAAATTATTTTATTTTATTCTTTTTTGTGTAAATTTTTTTTCTATAAATACTTTATTTTTCAAAAAATCCATATCAAAGAGCAAACCTTCTTTGAATGAATGCACTAAAAACTATTCATTTGTATCACAAATTCCGTTTAGAAGTCGATTTTAGCAAACAAACTGATTGGATTTAATTTTGGCCTCAGAGAGATTTAGTTTTTGCCTCGTGCCGGCTAATGACGAAAAATAGACCCACGGTCTAAAAATGTACCGTTTCTCTGAAATTTGAGATTTAAAATCGTCTACGAAAAGGCCTTTTAGTGGATGCCAAATGGGTGTTGTGTATGGTGGTGCCATCTGTTATAAGTAAACAAGCAAGAAATTCTTTTGCTTTTATTGTGTAGAAAATTGGACGGTTTTAGTTGTGTCTGTGTGTTAAACTTATTCAATTGTTAGGCTCTACACATTCATTTATATTATGAACTTGTAGAGTCTAACCAACCAACAGTAACTATAAAAATAATTTGTCTAGCATTGCTCAACATTGTTGGAATTCCAACCACTCTTTTGACTTCAATTCTGGTAAAATTATTCAAAAATGTTCTTCCCCTTTAGGGCTTGACTTTTGGGAAGCTTATCATATTAACAGGAATAGTTCTAATTTGGTTAATGATTCTTCCTCAACTCCTTATTTTTCACAGGTCTGGCATAAATTTCTTTAATTTGTTGTTCTTTCTAGGTTTTCTTGTTGTTTTCCTTTTTTTGTGTCTATTTTTCTCCTTCCCCCCTCCCTCCCCTCCCCCTCCTTTACATGTGTACTTTGTTTTGCATTTTGTTTTGGTAGTTTCTGTACTTATTTTTATTTCAATTTTATTCTTTGTATTTTATTTTATTATTTTTGCAATTTTTATGCATGCTGTCGTCTTTTTTGCTTTATTTTTATTGTTATTCCTTTTTACTTCCTGTACTTCCAACTGGATTCGTTTGTTGCTCTCTTATTTGTGTCTTCCTGCTACTTCTACTTCCACTTCACGCTGCCTTTATTCTCATTGGTTTACAGATAATTCTTAGGCTATATAAGCTTTGTTTTTCTTGTTCTGTCTGCTTCATTTGGATGTTTTGCATCTAGAAGCTCCCTGTCGCATTGAAAAAGGGATTCCAAGCAATCCCGAAACATATGTCTGCATTTTTTTGCTCATTTGTGCTTTAAATTAACGTGTAATTTTATTACAACAGTAACTATATTTTAAGTAATGAAACTTTTTCGTTGGTGTATTTTAATGCAATGAATACTACTAATAAAAATAACTATCGTTATTAATGTGATTATTTTGAATATTTAAATAATCGTGGAAAAATTCCAGATAACAGCCATTTATACTGATGTCTTCTTTTGTACCAACGCTCGTTTACTTTTTTCTCCTCTTCTTCATAATGTCCTTTTCCCTAAATTTTTAAGGAATGGAATGGCACACAAAACGATTTGGTGCGCAGTGCGGAATCCCACCCGAGTCGACTAGTCTTCGTTTGTTATATTGCGGTTCCGGAAGAACAATGACGTAACTGCAAAAATGTGTCAAATGCAAATAATTCCATAGACAATATCAGAAACACATCTCTTACACAGTGGAACATGGACGTAACTGTAGAACGACATTTTGTGTCTTCTAGAACAACGAACACTTCTTAGAGAAACAATGTCGTAACAGCCCTTAGGGTTTGAAATTTAGGGTTGAAATTAGGGTGATTAAATCCTAATCTCTGGTAAATGAAAGTAAAGTATATATCCTACATACTCTCAATATACCATTATTTTCTGTCACTTGCACCCTTTACATTTATACGTTTTATACAACTGCAAATTGTTTTTTTTACTCTAAAGTAAAATTGAAGTTTTTGCATTTACGTCACTGTTTTTCCGGAACCGCGATATGTAGTATTTATTTTTTTAAGCAAGTGCTATTTCTATTGGCGGACTAGATCAATTTACTTATGTGTGCCGGAAATTTTGAATTATATATATATATATATATATATATAAATATACATGCATACATATATTTCTCTTTTAAATAATTAAAAATATTTCATCATATATTTCCCTCTGATTTTAAGTTTGATTCAAGCAAGACTGAATCTTTTTTAAAATTCTAATAGTATTAGAATAGAATTTTAAATCAGCATAAAAATTCTAAACCATTCTCCATTCGAACTTTAATGTTGAATTTGCAATGTATAAATGAAAAAGTAAATCAAAACATATTTTACTACTTTTTTAAGTCTAGCCTTCAGTTCTCCTCTTCCAAACACAGTGATTGATCAAGCTTCTTCATATTCTGTTGCTCATCTCAGAAAGATGAATTGGGGATCTTCTTTTGAAAAATAAATGCCTTTTATATGAGTTAAAATTTCAAGGGACTGTATTTTGGTTCAGGAGATTGGAACATTATGTGAAGGAAGAGTCTTTTTATTTCGTAGTTTTCTGGAGAATTGACAGCTTCTTTTCTCGCAACAGACTAGTTCCACAACAAGTGAAAATTATTTTTAAGATTCTGGCACTAACCAATTCCAGAGCAACATAACTGATGTGAAACTATAATTTACTGATTTTATAATGCAGTTTGGTAATAACATAATTATTTTATATTAGTTAGATTCTTCATGATTTATATTATACCACGAGTACGTACTGCAAATACAGTGAAAAGGAAGTTAATTCCGTACTATGTTTAGACAAGGCTGAACTTGATTCAGTTTACTAACGGTTACGATCAAGTTCAGCCTTGGTTCAGATATCGCTTATAGAAATGAACAGTGTTATATCTGCAAAAAATCATTTTTCTGGTTTTTATATCAAAATGTTCAGATTTTTGCTCTCTTTATATTGGGAATACTGCCGTTAGAAAATGTTCAAAAATGAAGGCTAGAGGCCAACTTAATTTTTTTGGTGCAATACTGTCATAACTACTTTTTATAGTTATTTTAATTTTTTTGACATCATTTACATTCATTATGTGAGAGAAAACTGGAAGAATAACTATTTTCTGAATAAAATCGATTATAATAACCATTGAAACAAATAAGGCAGTTAAATAACACAAATTGTAAAACGTTCAAACGCCTCTCTTGAAAAATGTCCATTTTGTAGGTATGACACTGCTCATTTCTGGAAGCGATATGTGAATTTCTTCCGTTTGTGCAATCCTTGGGAGCCATTCATAAATGATAGCAAACTTTTTTTCAATATATCAGACCATCCCTTGTCAAAAAATGTAGCACTTCAACATAGGGGAGGGTGGGGGAATTACACACATGCGGGTAATGGCACGCCTGCTGATTGACGTATTTGTTGTGACGTAAGACACTATCGGTGGGTCCTGCAACCTATCAGTAGGGACTACAAATACAACTAGGCCTGATCCCACCATTTCCCTGCGTCAGTTTTGCATTAGTCGAGTGAAGAATATTTCTCGTGCGTTTGATGTAATTTTTCTCATCTAGTATTTGCAAGGTTAGTTACTTCAACTAATTATTTTAGCGTAATATTTAGCATGATTCTGAAGCACCTTATCTTAATGTTTGGTTCAAGCTTAGTTATGTTGTATTATTGCATCTACTTCTTATGTTAGGTTATGTTTGTAACTGAGTGCACTGCGGGGTATTCGCATGCAGCCATTTTGGTGCTTGATACTCCCCCACATGACTTGCAGAAATGTAAATGTGATTATAACGGACAATATACACAATTATAACATATTTCTTTTAGTTGTAGATGTGAGAGATTATACAAGGAAACCCTGAAAGCAAAATGGACTGAAGAACAGTTACACAAAGCTCTTGATGCTATAAAATCAGGAAGAAAAATGAGAGAAGTAGCAAGAGTTTCGTCATTCATGAGGCTACCAGGCTTGGAGTAATCGCGATTACGTAATCGTAATCGGCTGTAATCGATTACATTTTGACAAAATCGTAATCGTAATCGTAATCTGACGATGGCATATTCTCATAATCATAATCGAAATTGTGTAATCCCGTAATCCTTTTTCTCCCGTAATTTTAATCGTAATCTTAAGGAAAAAATCCGTAATCTGCTGGTCCTGCAATCGTGTAATCTTGACCTGCTGAAAGCTGAAATTTTTAGCTCTACCATTGGATAGAAGAGATAAGATTATAAGAAAAAGGATTCAAACTGTGTACTGAAGTCCTATCCTAACTGTAAATAACCTATGGGCGATCATAATATAAAAGGTTCTGTGTGGCGGTAGCAGAGCCTTGATGGCAGGACCATATAATAGTTAATAGTCTGCTAGAGACGCTTGTTGTCCTACTTGTGGCGGTCTCTCAGAATTCTTAATTGCGGCTCCACTCTCCACGGGGAATGCCTGGAGAGCCCGAGAAGAAAGAGGTCTGCATCGCCTTGGAGCTATCAGGGGGGGGGGGTCTCCGCTCCTCGCGTCGTCCAGTTTCGGTAAAAGAGCGGTAAGCTGTCCGCAAGTCAAAGATTTCGGGGTAGATAAGAAAAGGGAAGGTGTCTGACCAAATGCCTCGGTCATTTTGCTTTCTTAATTACCCCTTCAAAACATATTCAAACGGTTGGGCTATAGGCGAGAGTCTGGCGACGGCATAATAAGAATGGACCATTTTCCCTTTCAATAATCGAAGCAGACTGCCCCCCGAAAATCTAGTGGAAAGAGTACTATCACCTACACACATAAAGAGAGCACACACACACACACACACAAAAAAAAAAAGAAGAAATGCCTTTTGGCGTTTTTTTTCTCCTTTCTTTAACGGCAGAAGTGAAGAATTTTTCTAAAAAATAACACATCTACACTTCAGCAATTTAGGAGCAGGCGTTACATGATGCTCTATGCTTAAGATATATGAAATCTTAACCATGGTACGTGTGATTATTATTACTTCTTTTCAATATGTTCTTCGAATATTTAAAAAAATACATACATTTAAATCTTAAATATATTTATATTTTAATGCTAATATTCTTTTTAATTAATAGGTATGTAAAAGAAAAAGTGATTTATGTTCAGACATTCTCCCAATTGTTTTTTACATGCATGAATTAATATTTAGGAATTATTTTTAAAAATTAATTATCTTTTTCTTCTTAGAATTACCTCAACAGAATTTTGTATTACAGTTGCATCTTGTACGTTAAATTTGTGTTGTAAAATTACTTGCACTTTATTTTTTTATTAAAACAGTTAATACATGGAAAAAAATTATATGCTAGTGCATGTTAAAAAAAAAAAAAACACACACACACAAAAATCATATTAAAATATTGTAGTCATTCGTATTATAATTATTCTTCATATTACTTCTTAACGATTACTAATTTTGCTAAGAGTTATTTGAATGTTCATGTTCAAATTTTTTGAAATTATTCTGAAATGCAGCATTTATTTTCAAAAGATTATTTATCTCTTACACTATCTGAATATTTTGTTATCCCGTGCAATTCATGCACATCTGGTAATTGGGGTTATGTAAATATTTCCACAATTTAAACTAGAAAATAAATACAATGGAGAAATATACTACATTTTCAGAAATTGCAGCCAACTAAATTTTGATTGTATGCACACAAAATAACAATGAACCAGGTAAATCACTTATGCATTATATATACATTTAGTGCATCGTCTTTGCTTATATACAAAATACGATCACTGTAGTTATCCCTCACATGAGTTTTAAATATTCAAAAAATACTGAATGTGCCTTTCCTGATTATATATATACATATATATATTACAAATTTTTCATTTCTGCAACGACGTCATAATTCCAGAACTGTGATGTTGAAATTATTTCATTATAATTGCATTCATCATCATTTCAGTTATCTCTTATTAAATCAAAAATTTAATTAAAAATCATAACTTTTTGATTTATGACATTATTGTGAAAATGAGAGTTGTATGCATAATATCGGATAATTTTATGCTAATCTAATCGTAATCAAAATCGTAATCGGATGTCATAATCGTAATCGATTACATTTTTCAACGACTGTAATCGCTGCCGTAATCGTAATTACTTTTTGGCAAAGGATTACAATCGTAATCGTAATCATAATCTCTCAATTTCTCCCTTTGTAATCGTAATCGTAATCGATTACGTTTCTTTGTAATCGACTC
Organism: Octonoba sinensis; assembly: GCA_038502835.1. Lineage (NCBI taxonomy): Eukaryota > Metazoa > Arthropoda > Arachnida > Araneae > Uloboridae > Octonoba > Octonoba sinensis. Next base: position 79,428,857 of record CM076605.1, on the reverse strand, counting down.
CAAGCCTGGAGGCTACTTTAAGAACAAGAATAAAAGCAGGAAACAATCGAGGTCGAAAATTAGGACGAAAACCACGCTATGCTTGCCATTACTCTTCTTTGGTAATGGCACGCATAGCGTGCCATTTATAATTAGCGTCTTAAATAAAGTAATTAAGATATACTTATTTGAAGGTTAGAAATGTACTGCTAATTGTGTGTAGAATCCTGCTCATATGGTTTGGTTTTAGTGTACTATTTAATAAAATATAGTGTTTTTCCCTTAAGCGCGTGTAATTCCCCCACCCTCCCCTACCCCTACCCCCCCTTTGCCACCAGTCACGCTATATTACATAATCGCATGTGCTTGCAGTTTATCGACAAATCATTATGTTATAAGATCACTTTTCCAATTTTATTTTTGAACTTTTAATGACTTTTGTGAGCATAACAATAATAATGATTACATTTGTGCTAAATTGATACAAAATGAGATCAAGATTTACACCAAAAAAGATAATCAGCATATAATAGTAAAAAATATTAGTTGTATTGTTTCTGAAATTTTATCTTAAAGGCTTAAGTGCCTAAGAAGAAATGAAATCAATAGAACTTTAAAATCAAATTATGAAAATAAAAAAAACTGTAAAAGAAAATTTCATTTTTTGATTCCAAATGTATATTAAAATTATAAAGCTGAAGAGTTTTTTTTATTATAAAGCGCTACTTTAGTGTAGTTAGTGTACGCTGAAGTACTTTAAAATGACATTTGTTTTGAGTTTTCTTTAGAATAACCTACAATCTACATGATATAAGATTATAAGACCCAATACTTAATATGGGTATTTTTAATGGAATATGATACGTTTTTCATAGAAATACGAGACATCACTTTTTGTCCTCCGCCAGAAAATAAGCATTATTTAAGACAGACCGTGTAACGTCGGGCGTCGCAGCTAGTGTTTTTATGAAAACCATAACGTGTGATGTCACACTTCTTGTTATCCCCTCCCTTGTCACAAACCCACAAATTCTTGAAACCCCCTTCCCCTTCGAAGCATGACATCATTTATGAACGATCGATCCCTTTGGGGAAAAATTTACCTTTTTTGCATGTATGGGTTGTGCAATAAATTCGAAATAACTTCGTCGTAATAACTGGCAATAGATAACTAGTGTCTTGATATTCGATGTAGAATACCTTTTAGAGTGCTCTAAGTAGCAGAGTATACTGGGAGTTAGTGCAGACAACTGGAAAAACATCGATAATTTCAAATCATTACATTCCTCCTTGTTGAATATACACACAAGAGGACCTTGGTGACATGGTTATGCGCTTTAGAAAAACAAATGAGGTATCAATCCATCTCGATTGAAGTCTCCTTTAAAGTTCTTGAAATTAAATTTTGATAAGAGGCTACATACATATTGAAATAATAAAACTTTGGAAACCTGATTGGAATGCCCTATTTTTGCCAACAGAATTGAATTTAGCCCCCAAATCTGCCTAATTGTCAAATTCAAATACATTCTGAGGATTAGAAGAGTTGGATATATTGACAAAGGGCCTTCACTATTTCGATCATGCAAATTTCCTGGTCGAAGTTCATGAAATCATGGAAACAAGTAGTTATGTATTTTCAAGAGATAATAACTACATTATTCGTTATAATAGGTAAGTTTCATTTAACTTCTTACGAAATACTGGGGTTTTGTTAGGATTTTTTATTTCTACTCTTTTGTTCTCTAAGCCCAGTGGTTCCCAAATTGTGCGCCGCGGATCATTGTCAGGGACGCCGCCGCGAACGTCTGACGAGGAAATACAGACGTTGGCAGTTAAGGCATTGGCGTAAAGTACTCTTTTCTGATGAGTCTAAATTTACACTTTTTGGTAATGATGGTTGGGCTAGAGTATGCAGAAAAAGGAATGAACGTTTTATTCCCTGCTGTTTATCTTCAAGGGTCCCATTTGGAGGTGGATCAATAATGGTGTGGGGTGGAATAACACTCAATGATCGTACAGACCTTGTAGTCATCCGCAACGGATCCCTGACCGCCCAGAAGTATGTTAACGAGGTGTTGGATGTCCAGATACGTCACAGAGCAGAAGCAGGAGGGCATAATTTCATTTTTATGCACGATGGGGCCCGTCCCCACACTGCAGGGATCGTGCGTCAGTACCTACAAGCCCACAATATCACCACTTTAGGGTGGCCCGCTTACAGCCCGGACCTGAATCCCATCGAACATGTCTGGGATCAACTGGGAAGAAGTAACCGGAGCCCGTCAAAACCAACCCACCACTTTGGATGAGCTGGAAATCGCTCTTCGAGAAGAGTGGGAGCGTTTGCCTCAAGAAAGCCTCAGGAGGCTTATAAGAACCATGCCCCGGCGAATCCGAGCTGTGATTTCTGTCCGAGGAGGAAACACAAGATACTGAGTCATTAGTTGTAACAAAAAAACAACTTTTTATTTACTTTTGATTTTAATAATTAAAGGGTTTTCATTTTGATTTTGGCAGTTTTTCAATTCTCTCACCTATTCCCAATACACAAAAAAAAAAATTATTCAATATTTTAGCAAGGATTTGGTAGCTATTTGCATTGCCTTTCAAAATAATATAACATATAATTAGTTTTTTAACTGTTACAAAAATGACAAGCTTATAAAGAAGTGATCCTTTAATTGTTTTGAGGAGTGTATATATTGCACTTTTTTTCTCTTTTTTTTTCTTTCAAGGGGCTGCGTACGCAGACCTAATGCGTACCCCTGTAAATGGCCTCCATTTTTTTCAAGTAGCACCACTGTCGGTGGATGCCATTGCCACTGAGAATTTGGAAGCTCAGCCTCCCCTAGATGGGGGACCCTGAGCTCTCATATTTAATTTAGCCGAGAGTATCCAAGCCAAACGGATACTCAAGAGATCTTTAAGATGGCGCACAATCATGAATCATATATATTGCACTTCACTGCCACAAAACGATTTATGTACGGTTTGCATAATTGTTACATACTACCTACTTACAAATTACAGTGGAAAACTTACGTGTTAAAAGACAAATTTGTTAAATAGGTACTAAATTTACATTTTGCGATAAGCAAAAACAGCCGATTTCGAACAGGGGCGCCGCCAAAATATATTTTTACTTCAAGAGCACCATAGGTTCAAAAAGTTTGGGAACCTCTGTCTAGCCCATAAAACAGCAGCAAAATCCATACAGAAGTTTCTTCAGATTAATTTTTCATCGGAACATAACACTTCAAGAACAAAACACTTTGTAACATTAATTTCATAATTCATAAAAATATTAAATTAATACTTCCAGCTACACAAAGCACCTTTCTACTGTTGCGTTGCTTCATTTTTTCAAATGAAAAAAAAAAAAAAAAAAAAAGCATGACCAACTCGGTCCGGGAATAGAGTTTCCAAGAGAAAAAAATTAAAAAACATCAATTTCTCAGTATTTTGAGGTGGCAGACAAACTTTGAGGACCTGTATATTTAAAAATAAGTGGAGTAGGTAGCTAAACATTTGGACTTTTTCATGCCTCTATATCATCAACCTGTGTACGAAATTTGAAAAAAATCAGAGTTGGTCATGCGACCAACTTTTATTTTTTTAGGGGAGTTGGTATGGAATCACTCAGAAATTAAAAATTGAGTTATGAATGGAAACACTTCTTAAGAAATAGAAATAAAGTTGTTATTTAAGTAACTATAGTTACTATGATAAACATAATAAATGCAAATATTACGTTACTTTTCTACGCTAATCATTAAAGAAATTTTTCAATCTCGTTTTACCATAGTTTGTTTGTTGCATGATGTCAGTATCGTATCGTTTCGCAAAATTTAATCGTAACTGGTCCACGTTAACTGAAATATATATATAGATAAGCGAAAATTTATAAATTTAACTTTTCCGGCTTCTCAGGTCTGAAGTTCACAAAAATTAGCATTGGTAGTTCTTTGTTAACTCATTAACACGCTTATGCTATACTAGTACGCCCGGGTGTCATACGAAATGACCGCTGTTCTAGATATTACTAGGCGTGCCGCCCGACGTTGCACGGGCTAAAATAATAGATTGAGGGCGCCGGAACATAGCCCGGCGCTGTGCGAGCTTAAATACAACACGGCATTGAAATTCTTTATTATCTATCCATACAGACCCGGACCGATACCAATGGCCTTCGCGCGAGCCTAAATAACAGCAACAGTCCCTAAAAATCATAGATTAATTAAGTACAATGCTCCCAAAAAGTAGTTTTCTTTTGGCGTTCGATTTTTTTAAGAAACCGTTGTACGCCTGGCGCTGCGCGAGCTTGAATACAACACGGTATTGATATTCTTTATTATCTATCCATGCACAAACATACAGACCCGGACCGGTATTAATAATAGAGAAATTCAAAAAATTTGCATTAGAATAAGGACAATTCATTGTCCCTTTCAATCCTTTTTCGATTTTACACCATTTTCGTTTCATGCATTCAGAATAACACAATCTTTAAAAGCGCCCGTTAAAATACGAAAAATAGTTTTTATTAGATAGAAGACGATAAATAAATTAAAAAGAAAGAAGGATTACATTTATTATTGCAAATACAGCGAAGCCTCACTCAAAATGCTAGAGAAACATTGATTATTAGTGTATTCGATTTGTTTAACAATGGCAACTGCATTGATTTTAATTCAAACGGCATTATATATTGTTGGAACGATGCAACAATGAAAAAGTAAAGTAAAACTTGCAAAAATTTACGTTTTTAATTAATAACTCCGCTAATTAAAGCCGGACACGGATGAGACCGGGCGATATGTCTTCCCCGAAAAATTGCGAATCCGACGATACCCGTCCCGACGTCGGGCAACCTGCCGTTCTCGAGGAGATGAGGTGACAGACAGACACACACACAGACAGACAGACGCGGACAGGTTTTAATAGTATAGATTAGCGATATTATAAATTGTAATTAAAATGATTTGTGCAAAGGTGTCTGCTAATTCAAACTGAATTACCCAGATCAGGTGGCGAGGACGCCCCTCCGCTTACAGCCTCACATTTATTTACTATATAATCAAATTGTTTGTGAAAAATATATATTTATCATCGAAAGAACGTATTGAAAATTTTATTATGCTTTTCAAAACTACAGTTTTAACGAAACTGGGAAAAAAGAGCGCTGCCACTCTAATAAGAAAAATATGAAAAGGGCAGACAATAAATAAATTAATTAAAAAGAAAGAAAGGATTAAATTAAATTCGCGTATACATTAATTTTTAACGAAGATTGAAATACAGCGAAGCCTCATTCAATAGGACGTTAACGGAGATAAAGGTTTCGATCGTTATTAGTATATTTGTTACATTTATGACAATAACAATGGCAACTGCATTGATTTGTTTGTTCACACGGCAACTGTAATTATATGGTTGGAAATGAGGGCAACAATGCAAAAGTAAAATAAATTGGGTCAAAAAAAATCATTGAAAAATTAAAAAAAAATTAATTAAAAACAAACTAATTGAGTCACAACTTTCCTTTTTGCGGCGATGCGTTTCTCGGGTCGTAAACATTAACCGTGCCGAATGTGGTCCCGATCGGTAAAACGGCCAGGGATTCTATAGCGGACAGACAGACAGACAGAATAAGCCACTCATATATAAGACTAGTAAGCCTGGCGGTCATACGAAATGACCGCTGTTCTAGGTATTATAAATTGTGATTAAAATGATTTGTGCAAAAGTGTCTGCTTATTCAAACTGAATTACGAAGGTCAGGCTGCGAGGAAGCAAGCCCCTTTGCTTACTGCCCCACACTACTATATATTTATTTACTATATAATCAAATTGTTTGTGAAAAATATATATTTATCATAGAAAGAACGTATTGAAAATTTTATTATGCTTTTCAAAACAACAGTTTTAACGAAACTGGGAAAAAAGAGCGCTGCCACTCTAATAAGAAAAATATGAAAAGGGCAAACAATAAATAAATAAATTAAAAAGAAAGAAGGGATTAAATTAAATTCGCGTATACATTCATTTTTAACGGAAATTGCAAATACAGCGAAGCCTCACTCAGTATGCTAGAGAAGCGTTTAAATTATTATTAGCATATTTGTTAACAATGGCAACTGCGTTGATTTGTTTGTTCACACGGCAACTGTAATTATATGGTTGGAAACGACGGCAACGATGCAAAAATAAAATAAAAAGGGTCAAGAAAATCATTGAAAAATTTTAGAAAATTAATTTAAGAACAACTAATTGAGTCATAACTTTAATTTTTGCGCCGATAAGTTTCTCGGGTCGTAAACATTAACCGTGCCGAATGTGGTCCCGATCGGTAAAACGGCCAGGGATTCTATAGCGGACAGACAGACAGACAGAATAAGCCGCTTATATATAAGATTACCTCATTTTTATGCTTTTAATGCGCAGATTTTCTTATTTATTACTCTTCAATGGGACGAGTCCATCCTTTTCAGTCAATAGCTAGGTTTTTTAAAAGCAGTTTTTGCCTTTACAGACTGTAGTTAGTTAAAATTAAAAGGCTCAAAATTAAGCAGTTTGAATATCTTATTCCTAGATTTCTCACATTTTAGTAGTAATATAGATAGATAAATGCATCAGTCAGAAAGGAGTATTACATATTCCTTACGAGGAAACTATTTTTTTTTTGACTCCGAAATCCCCATGAATTATTCATGTTTTACGTCTGTATCTAAACGTTTTAAAGTATTCCAAACGTATCATTTATCTCGCAAAATTTTCCGTTGGAATCGCAGATGCCAGCTACAGATTCTAATGCAGAAAAACAATATTTCTTTCTGAGTTTTTGAGGAAAAATACATTTTGACATTAAAGCCCGTTTTATGTCTCAGCATGCATTTTAACCTAGAGTTTAATGGTTGTTATTTACTGTGATAAATATTTGAAACTGAATAATAACGGAAGACAAAAAAAAAGGAAAAAGATTGGTTAATTAATATTGGGTAAACAAGAAATAATGGCATGAAAACAAATGATTGATTTTCTGATTTTTGAAAATTTTGTAGGCATATTTTACATCTTTTGTTGGCTCTTGCTTTGTTCTTTTGACCCATTACGTGTAGTAAAATCCCTAAGCATTTTAAGCCTACTTTCCCGTAAAGGTAAAAAAAAAAAAATAATAATAAAGCTTGAAAGAAGGCTTAATGCATAGTGAAAATATCGTTACGAATCAAGAAAAGCCAAGAATTAGTTAAGAAATTAAATAAAGATTGAAGAATAAAAAATTTGAAAGTAGGGTTTTGAGATGGGGGGAAAAGTGTGTCAGTCGGTCTGTCTGTCCTTCCTAATAACTTTTCAACGAATTGTCCGATTAAAAAAAATCTTTTCGCATTCGAAAGATCTCGGCGAGGACATCTCATTTCTATATTTTATTTTGTAAATTTTAACATCAGCTCCGATGGGCAAAAATGAAACAAATTATGTAAACTCTGGGGCACACGAGGCAAGGTCATATGAGTAAGCTTAATACAATAATCCTCGGCGTGAAATATTGGTTTGAACAATTTTTGTTCATTTTTGAACTGTTCAAAAAAATTAACATAGCGCCTACGGGAAAATTTCAATACTATATAAATCCTGATCTAATGGACCGATTTGCTTATAACAAACTTTATTGGAAAGCTCTTATAACTTAGAACATGTACATGTACAGATAGGAAGTTCATTCAGAACTAACGAGCCTATTCTCCTATGAAATTTTTTGATCGGGATTTTTAAGAATATTTTTGAATTAATGAATGATTAAATGAATAAGTGAAAGAATGAATGAACAAATGAGTGAATAAATACATGAATGAGTGAATGAATATGTAACCTTTGAAAATGGTATATTTGAAGCAATTAAGAACTAAAGGTAAACGAGAAAGAAAGAGAGAGAGAGAGATAGCTAGATTATAAATTTGAAGTTGGTGTATACGGCCGTATAGTTCTAGACGGCACTTCTAGTTATTTGATTGTTAAATGAAAAAAAAAAGTTGGAAAGAGGTATTATGCCCTTAAATTGATATACTCGTATATACATAAAATATTGAATCGCTTTTTTTTAAAGGAAATTCTAAACAACTCTCATAAAAATAATAGTATTCAGTCTTATAAATACACATTTCTATTTTCAAACGAGCAAGTGTAATTTGCCGACCATAAAATACCTGAAGATTATCGAGTTCAGAAAGTTTTCCGTTACTTTCTCGTAACCTTTCTTAACAAACTTAGCGGTAATTTACGACGCCAGAGGAAAAAGATGAAACAGCCATCAGTTGCTAATGAAAAAGCTTGTTTACAAAAGCGACCGACATTTTTTTTCAAAGCTAATAAAAGGAGAAGGTCATAAAAAAGGTAATCTCGAACTGAATTCCCTGAAAATTTAAAACGCACAGTGACTAATCTTAGCTACCAAAAGAGCAATTCCTCGAAAAATGGCTGAAGAATTTTTTTCCCAAGAAGTAATATCTTATTATGAGGAGTATTCTTGGAATTTACTACCTTCATTATTAAGAAGATTTTATTAAATTTTTAATATTTGAATTAAAAAAAAATATTATTTGGTATTTCTTTAAAAAAAAAAGTAGTTTGAATTATTTTATAAAAGAAGGGGGAAAAGAAACTAATTCTTTTTTTTTTGTGGCAGTTAAATATTTTTTAAGCAAGGATTATTTACTACAGTATTAATTTCGTTCTTGTTAAAAATATTTTGTTTCATTTTGCAAATCAATTTCTTATCATTTTGTAAATTAATTTCATTTCCTTTTGTTAATTAATTTCGTTTCATTTTGTTAATTAATTACGTTTCATTTTTTCAATTAATTCTACACTGCGCCGTATTGTTTTTAAACAATAAGGCGCAGGCTCCAAGTTCATCTTTTTTCACAAAATCGACAACAACCGCAAAAAAAAATCGCGCAGTGTAGTGTTAAGTTCGTTTCATTTTGTAAATTAATTTCGTTTCATTTTGTGGATTAACTTCGTTTCATTTTTTAACATCTTTTTATTTCATTTTGTAAATTAATTTCGTTTTATTTTCTAAATTACTTTCGTTTCATTTTGTAAATCAGTTTCGTTTAATTTTGTAAATTAATTTCGTCCATGAATTAAAACACTGTAAGTGGTTTCTTAGAATGGACGGGGGAAAGCTAATTCTACATCCCGTAGCCATTACTGCCGCGAAACCCTCTTGGTAAGTCGTCTGTGATAACACTGTGCAACACGAAAAATGTCCTTAGGATGAAAATGTCTGTTTCTTATGTATTTTTGGCTGAGAATTACGAATCTGCAATTATATTTTGCCTATCACGTACCATTTTCCCAAAATTCCACATTTTAGCTTTTTACGTATTTTCTGGATAAATGTGCATATTTATCGACTTAATTTATTATAAATTATATCTTTCTGATTGACAGTGATATCGTTGCCATTCTAGAGACCTTTTTAATGAAGAGTTACTTTAGCGATATTTTTGGGCAGCAAAAGCTTTTTCTGCTTTTCTAAGTTTCGAGTTTTTTACAAGACGACAAAAACATTTTGTAGACTATTTTGCGGAGAAAGAAAAAATACAGTTGACGCTCGTTATAACGACCACACATTATAAAGACCCTTCCATTATAACGACCACTGGTAAAAGTCCCATCTTTATCCCTATGAACTCTATGTTAATTTGCTTTCGGTATAACGACCGTTCTGTATCGTCAAATCCAATACAGCGACCGAATTCAGCTGACAGAACTTCTGGTATTTTTTCAAATAGAGCATGTTTCCAAATTTGTAGCTTGATTATTAGTTTGCGGATAGCTACATGGAGTCTTCAGGGTTCAGTCCAACTTTGTCAGGGGGTGGATTACCACTTATGACAGTAAGAAAAGAATAGAGGGAGAGCAAACGCGGAATTTCCGGGAAAAGGGTTTGACAGATGTATTGGTAGTTTGCCGCTTGAATCAAGCGGTTTTCCACGGGTCGATTCTCTGAAATAAGAGGAGTCATGATTCTGTGCCAGGTGTCATGTCAGCTCAGAATTTTTACTTCCAGAAATATGCATGTATTTTTTTTTTCATCCTATATTTTCTACGTTAAAATCTGTTTAATATTTTGCACTGATTTTTTTTTTAAATTCCAATGATTGAAAAAAAAAATTCACATATTTCGAATCTTTGAAGAATTAATTGTAATGGAACTACGGAACATGCCTGATACATGTATATTCTTTTTAGACAATTCTACCTCTTATAGCGACCACTCGTTATAAAGACCTTTTTCTGTGGGACGCAGATGGTCGTTATATCGAGCGTCGACTGTAGTATGCTGCTGTGATGTGAATGTAGTATTTCAAGCATTAGGACATGAGCACAATTCAGCAGAGTGGCTTTGTTTATGGGGGGCTCTTCCCTCTAAGTATTGTTTTCCTATTCATTCCTGTAGCATATTTTGCAAACACAAAGGAAATTTCAAAATTTTGATTTGCAAAAGCATATCAAATCAGCCACTTGTAAATCTACAATTTGTCTTTTTTCCACAATTATATATTAAATATGGTTTATCGAAATATTTGTAAAACCTCTGGACAGAGAAGAAGTGGCTTTCTTGCTTTTCGGGAAAAAAATTTAAAAAAATTAAGTGAGGCAAAACTAAAAGAAAGGATTTTTATTGGCCCACAACTTAAGGAAGTCCTTTCACGATGAAGAGTATGAAAACAAACAGTGATAAGCCGAAAAATCTGCCTGGATGACCTTTAATTCAGTGTGCTCATGTTTCCTTGGAAATGAGAAAGCTGAAAATTACGAAAATCTTTTTGGGGTGACATGATAAAATGCTTTTGTATTATTAGGTTGCTATATTTCATTAAAACTACACTTTTTGGACTCCCATATGGACTTCTTTCCTCAAAACCTTGGTATAATTAATGATGAGAATGGGGACAGGTCTCATCAGGATATCTGTGTTTTAAAAGCGTTTCAGCGGTCGATAGAATGGAAGTATACGAATTGTATATTGCTAATCTGTTATCAGGGCACACCAACAGATGCCCATAAGATGAAACGGCCAAAAAAAAATCTTTTTTGTGTTTGTGTTTTCAATGAGTAAGCCGCAGTTACCTTCTTCTATAACCAAATTGTATAAATATGAGAAGTGGGTCTCCAGAAAAAACGGTACGTGATAGACCATTTCGGTTTGGATATTTGAATTAAGCACCTTTTGTTTATATCGAATCACATAGTTTCATCTAAAGGACAAAAAAAAAGTTCAAATTTGTTGTACAGTGTAATTTGTCACTCCGCGTGTAATCCGAGAGGGGGAAAAAATCTGGTTTCATTTCATTGCAATCATTTTATTTTAAGGTATCTGTATACCTTCGAAGGGCTTTTTTTCGAGCCTATTTGAAATGTTCATATTTTATTGTGAAATGGAGACAATCACTAAATAATGCATAAAAAACACATACCTTTATTTATTTATTTACATAAGAAACTTAAGAATTTGTCTAAAAAATTCTAACATTTAAAATGCTTCTGCAAAACATGATATCTCGGTATTAAATGAATATATTGTAATTTTGTAAACTTTATGAAATGAAAATCTACTTCAGGGAATAGACCTTCTCATCGTTATGAGTAATTCTTTTATATATTTTTTCTCATCGGTTCAGTTTATAAATCGGTGTGAATTTTGAGCATTTTTCGTTTTGCTTGTAATTTATCTTTCAGAGCTCTGCGTCTAATTTAACTCTAATGATAGAAATGGTCTATTTCCTGGAGGAGTTAATTTTCATGAGTTTAAAATATACAAAATTACGAAATAGTATTCATTTAATACTGAGATATCGTGTTTTGCAGAAGGCATTATATTTTTAGAGAAAAATCTGTCTTTTTATGTAAAGAAATAAATAATTAAAAATATGTGTTTGTTTATGGATTATTCGGTGTCTTCAATTCTATTTCACTAGAAAAGATAAATGATATAACAAAATTCAAATAAGTAAAAAAAAACCTTCGAAGCTATTCAGGAACTTTAACTCCGCTCGTTCAATACATTTTGCGCGCAAAGCAGAATCCCAACAAATTATCCGGAGCCTTACTGCCTTATCTTCCTTCTGCCCTTACTTCCTTATCCAGAGCCACCTGCGAAATTCCTTTCGAAAAGTGTTTCAAAACTAACTTATTAAAAGAATTCCGATTGATCTGTTTTAAATTCAAATATTAAAAATTTAAGAAAATCTTTTCTTAATAATGAAAATAATAAATTTCAAGAATATTCCTCATAAAAAGATCAGGAGAGCATCGTTTATACGACGTTTACACTTGTACGAAGTTTGAGTGTGGTCCCAACTCTTAAATTTAGCCAGAAGAGTAAATCGATTATACGACGTCTTTTGACAACCCCTTCGGCGTCATCGTTTATACAACGTTTACCCTTGTACAACTTTTTAGAGTGGTCCCAACTCTCTCTCTTATCCAGAAAGGTAAATCGATTATACCACGTTATCGTTTATACGACGTCTTTTGACAGCCCCCTCGGCGTCATCGTTTATACGACGTTCACACTTGTACGACGTTTTAGTGTGGTCCCAGCTCTTAAATTTAGCTAGAAGGGTAAATCGATTATACCACGTTATCGTTTCTACGACGTCTTTTGACAGCCCCTTCGGCGTCATCGTTTATACGACGTTTATACTTGTACGACGTTTTAGTGTGATCCCAACTCTTAAATTTAGACAGAAGGGTAAATCGATTATACGACGTTATCGTTTATACGACGTCTTTTGACCGCCCCTTCGGCGTCGTACAAACGATACTCTACTGTATTAGAAGGAGAGTGAGAGTCCTTGCAAAAGAAAATTTCGTCATTTTTTAAAAAAAGAATTGCTCTTTTTTAGGTAAGATAAAACACTGTCCGTTAATTTGCATAGAGCTCAGTTTGTGATAACCTTTGGCTGTGTGGTTAAGGCAGGAATATTTCACAGGAATGGTGGAGGGTTCCATAGCTGCTTTTCTATTTACGGACCATCACCAAGAAAAAAGATTCTTATAGGGGAAAGTTGGATAAAACCGGGTAGGTGGATAAAACCGGGACCCAGCAGTTTTAGCTTGATTAGTATTGCTATTTGTCGGAAAACGCTTGAAACTTGTTGCAAACAAGCGCCATGTTATTTGAAGTTAAATGAAAGGCAGTGTTGTTTATTTGTTTGTCAACGCCGATGTTTTGAAAAATTCGAGTGGAAAAGTTTTGATTTTTACACCACCGATTTCACTTTGTAGTTTCTAATTGCTTAGAGATTTATTGTAGGTAAGTACAACATTTGATAACACCTTTTTCAGCAGTTATTTTAAATTATTAAACCAGGTTTTGCATCATGTTTGAAATGTGCTAAGCCATCTTTTCTGATTAATGGCGTTGTCGGATAAAACCGGGACCTTGGCAGTCGGGCAAGACCGGTTAGTACCCGGTTTTGGACGACCTTTTCTTTACTGTGTGAAATATAAATAGTTTAATTTGTAAAATATAAATCTTAAAGAATCATCTCATAAACGGTATGAAATTAAATATTTATTACTTTTTAGGAGAGACTTCGTATGAATATAGGCTACTATATTATAGCTTCCCACTTAGTACAAATATAAAATTAAAATTATTAACATTTAAAATAAACATTATTTTTTAAAAATTAAAATGTGTTTGTCAGTTTATTCCAAAAAATGTGTTTTCTTCTTTTTTTTAAGTAGGATAGAATGAAAAAATTAATGCTTTTACAAATTTATAATGTTGTTAGAATAAAAATTTCACCCATAAAAATTAAGGCTGCTCGTCAGTCAATTTCCGAATTCAGCTCACTAATGTTAAGTTTGGGCGTGTGATGCTTTCGTATTTTTAAAAATGTCTACTCGGGAAACTAATTAAAAAGAAGACATCTATAAGAAGTCTACACAGAAAAAAGAACTCAAAAATACAATTTCCCGAAGAGATATTTTTAACCCACCTATGTTTCTCAGTATAGGACGGCCATTGTACCAATTTATTGTTATAAATAAATATTTTAGTACTAAGACAACAGCAGTTTTCAAGTGTTCCTAAACATACCTGGTTTTGTCCGACCTGATTGGACAAAACCGGGTACTTTTATACTTCCAAAAAAATTTATTTACCCTCCAAAATATTGTTCTTCCACATTGAAAAATATTTATGTCTGTAACTAAAGAACTAATTTATCATTCAAATAGAAATTTAAGCAGTTTTATTCACTTATTCGCTTAGGAAATAAAAAAAACACTTTGGGACCCGGTTTTGTCCGACTTTCCCCTACTTTTCACACAGTGTATTAATGTGTTATTTTAGGGTTAATAACAAAACTACGAAGTGTTCATGCAATTGATAATGAACATTGTTGTGGAATATTAATTGAGAACATGCAACCAATTCTTTCAGCAATTTCATGCGAAAACTCTTTCACAATCGCTTGGTGACATCATTTGAACCCCTTTTAAAAGTAAGGTAAGGATTTGTATTTATATCTGTGTTGGAGTTAGTAGTTTACGACTTTGAAAGCCGTCTCAACTTAGAAATTAAATCTTTGTCATTTTCCTTCCCGAGATACTAAATTTCATCATTAATCTTTCTGGGAAGTAAAAATTGGTGTCGCGTCTTCTGACAAACTTAATTATATCGACACACTTAGTTAACTTAATATAATAGCCTTCCCAATTAGAAGCTAAATTTTATGATGCCTTTCTAAGAACAAAATAATATTATCATGGTGAAAAGCTAAATTTCATCCAAAACTTTTCTATGTACTATTAATCATCACTTTGAGTTGAACTTTACAATTTTTAAAAACTTAATGTCATGATCTGAAGTTTGTAAAGTAAAACTTTGTCATTACTCTGTCTGGTAACTAATTTTTGCCATCGTCTCTTTTGAGATTTAATCATTAAACATTTTAAACTTAATCGTGAACATTTTTTTGAAACGTTAAATTTTATGTACCCTTATTATAGCAATTAAGCGTCTTCATAGTATCTCAGAGAAGCTACATTTTACCGTTGGCTGTTTTAGAAACTAAATATCTTCATAATTTCTTTGAATTATTTGTTTCCTTTCTGAAAAACTACCTACTTTGATTGCATCTGTCAAAAGTTGTATTTTGTACTTACGTTTTGTTTAAACTAGCTGTCGTCCTCATTTTTTTGAAAAAAAAAAAAAAGTAGCACTTCACCCTCACCTTTTCCAAACGCTAAACATGTTCATCGTATCTAACAGAAGATAAGTATGCTTACCCTTTCTGAAATATATAAGATTGATTCTCATACATACACACACTTATATATATACATATATATATTGGAATTAGTTTTCCCCATCTTTCTGGCAGCATTTGAATTCCACGTCAGAAAAACGACACGTCTTTTGAAGCTATAAAAACTCGACCCAACTTTTGGCATCTTCATAAGAACGGAAGTGCTGCTCAGCCAGGCCAAGTGTCATCAACCCGAACAAGTGGTAGTCGGGAGGGGCAAAGTCCAGTGAATACAGCGGGTGGGGTAGGAATTTCCACTTAAGCGTTGCCAAGAAGGGGATTACCGGTTTTGCAACATGTGGCCGAGCGTTCTCATGCTTCAAAATGACCTTTGTCTCTGCTCGTACAGCGGCCGTTTTGATGATGAACTCCTAATGATTTTAAAAGTTCAGCTAGCGTTGGACATGAGTCTTTATGAAGTAATGCTTCCAATTGTTCGTCTTCAACGTTTTCGGTGCGCCAGAGCGTTTTTGATTTTCAAGGTCCAAATTATTATGTTTAAAGCGCCTAAATTAATCTCCTCAAGTTGTCTCAGACCAAGTATGATCGCCGTAAGTCTCAACAAGAAATCTGTGAGCTTCAACTGCAGATTTAAAAAAAAATAAAATAGTGCAGTAAAATTCCCCTTCGAATACTCTTTTCTTGGCAGGAAGTTTGACATATTTAACGCAATGAAAAATAACGTTGGTTGCACTTCCGCGAAAGATCTGGTGCGTCATCAGATCACCGCCTCAAATTTATTCCATTTTGCGTTTTACTTTTTGTGTATTTATTTTGCTGTTTATTCATTCATTTTGAATATGCATAATATAAATGTTACTGTTAAAGTGTGAAATTCGTTATTTCGTAGAATAAATAGGAATTTCATGAAATGACTAGACAATCGTATTAAAGTATTTCAAATTATTGACTTCTACAATTTAACTAGGTATTTTATTGAATAATGATTAATTGATCGTTAAAGTATGAAACAAGACGGCACTTTTGAACCGGATCAAGCTGCTTATAGTCAGTTTTGAACCGTTTATAGCCGATTTGCAATGACGTGTGCATGTGTGTGTGCAATCCTTGCTCGAATAAATAATGAAAAGTAAAATACAGGTCTTTTATAAAATTTAAATGAATGTTTTCTAATGTTTTTGTTTGAAATAACTAATACTTACTATTTCTACAGCATATTCTTTTTTTTCTCTTTCTGTTTAACTGATGTCGGCAATATGAGCAATAATTATTATTGTTCATTACTTATTGTAAGTTATATCAGCTGCTCTTCCTTATTTTTTATCATTTAATTATCCCCAATGGGGATAAAATATATTTTTCGAGGCATTTTACCTATTTATAATCAATTAATTTTTAACATAACTTTGAAATTGTTTATTTTTTACTTTGACGGTCTATAATTAGTTACTTCATAAAATTACTAGTTATTTCATATAATAACTAGGTAAAAAAATGAAATTGTTCATCTATTTCGTACTTTCACTTTTTAACTGAGTTATGTCATGCAGTAACTGAATTAAGCATATTAACGGTGACATGTATATATATATACAATAAAAATAATAACATATTTAAAAAACGAGTTTCATTTTTTTTGTTTCAATTATATTTTCTCCTTAATATCTATTATTCACAGAGGAAATCTGAGTTTCAGATCGTACTATCTTTGAAATTTTATATGATTTTTCTGAGTCATTAAATACTTAGGTAATTGTATTATTAAGTTATTAGATAAACTTTCATTTGAAAGAGACGCAAAAGTAGCCATTAAACTGGGAAAGATTTCAATTGTCCCATCGCCGTTCCTAAATGCGGTCTTAATTTACTGTCATTTAATGTAGTTGTAAAACAGTGATGATAAAATCTTTAACGAAGTCTGAGGATTTTCCCTGATCGTAAAATGAAAGGAGGAGTAATAAAAGAAACAAATGTAGCCATTTTATTGGTGTGGAATTCGGTCCTTCAGCTCTTCTAAAGTATGGGGAACTTTCTCCTTCAGATATCCCGGCAAAAAAAAAAAAAAAAAAAAACACTTACTGACCGTAAAATTATGCGGGATATTGAAAGGCACACAAAGATGTATTCTCTCTGCGTGGAAAAATAGACTGCATCAGTGTATTACTGCTGATGGCCGCCATATTGCTGAAGTGGTATTCAAAACTTAATGTAAAAAATTGGTATTAAATACAGATCAAAATAAAAAAGTTTTAAGTCTCAAACTGATTCGTTTTTTTTTTTGTAACCCTTCAAAGCCGGGTCATTACTTTTGCCCCACCCTGTAAAAACGATAATGTGAAAAAGACTTACTTATTATTTTTCATCATTTATTGCATACGAAAAAAATGGTCGTTTTTTCTCTTCTGGCTTTTTAGCAATTAAATGTCATTGAGATTAAAGAAAAAATTGAAGAAACGCCATAATTCCTGCAAATTTAAACATTTTTCGTACCATTAGGGATGAATAATGATAATGACATCATAAGTGATGTCACGCTTCGAGGGGGGAGGGGGTTCGTGAAATTGTGACAAAGTGTGACAAGGGGAGGGGGTAACAAGAAGTGTGACATCATGCATTATGCAACATAGCGTGACATGTGATATAGGGGAGGAGGGGGTGCGCTGAAGTGTGACATATTGTGACAAAGGGGGGGGGGGTCAAATATATGGGAGAAAAGCATGACATCATTTATGACCGGCCCCTTACCCAATTTTCATAAGACTTTCTCTTATTTTTGTCATCGACATTTAAATATGTATTCATTATGTAATTTCAGAAAATTTGTGTCCATCCGAAAAGAAATTTTTTCGACGTTCTCATGAAACAAAAAAAGCTCCCTAAATACGAGTTATGTTTGTAATGATCGAGATTTATGTAAGACTTTTAAGCCAACTAGTTAACTTCTCTGGTTGAATCTGGTCTACTATGTTACAGATATACATAACTTTCCATTTCGGCAAAATCTGATGTGGACACCACATGATTTCTTTGTACTAATTATCTAATATACCTTCTTAAGAACTAAAAAATGGGTCTGTGTAGCATATAAGCATGTTAAAGGTTATATTTCTGTTTCATTATTTTTAAATAATTTTTATACAGTAAAACCTGTAAAGTTGACTACCTTTGTAAGCTGACCACCTGTCTACGTTGACCGATTATGTAAGCCAAATTTAGTTGGGAGTATTATGAAAAATCCTTTGTAAGTTGACCGCCTAATTATTACTGTATTTGTTTCTTTATCTATTTTTGCAAAGGTTAAAAAAAAAAACTAAAATAACTCCTCTAGGCTATTTTTTATACCATAATGTTACCCTTATTTATCTGAATGGATAAAACGTCAACATAAAGTTTGCCTAAACCTCCTTGTAAGTTAACCATATGGGAAAACTGCTCTTTTATTTTTTAAATAAATTTCTTCTTCTTTCTTGTAAGTTTCTTCTATCTGCTGTAACGATTTTAGAAAGTGGGTACTTTTAGGAAATCTCTACCATCATATAAGTAACTTACATAATTAATAAGATGCATTTGTCTTTATTTTAACTAAGTACTTTACTTTTAAAGTTGTATAGAATACATTATAAGTTATTAAGGTTAAATTTCTCTAATGATATTTTAGATAATTGGAAAAAAAGCTAATTACTAATTTAAAGTAACGTTCATACATGAAGCTATATTTTAAATAGTTACAAATGTTCAAATGCATCCTGTAAGAAATAACAAAAAAAAAACTCTCTACCCTCTATAAGTTGACCACCTGTTTAAGTTGACCATTAAAGTGCTGCACTGTAAGTGGTCAACTGACACAGGTTTCACTGTATATAGTTCACTTTTACTTGTCTACACCTATACAATATAGTAAATGTAGAGAAGGATACTTTCAGCGGTAAAGGAATTTAATGTTTTTATTGGCGTGAGAAATCTGAAATTAAAACAATAGTAAATAAACGGAATCTGCAAAAAAAAAAAAAAAAAGCAATGTAGGCGTTTTTTTAAGGTGAGATGAGAAGAGCATTTTAACACTTAAATCTAGTAGCTTATTGCAACCGATGGGGGGGGGGGGGGGGAGAGAAAGTCAGTTTTACAAGATCCTTATTGTTGTAAATGCTTTAGCATGGCAGTTTGGGAGTTCTACTGGAAAATCGCCAAAGATTGCATAAATCGCTAAACTGACACTGGATTTGGCTTTTTTTTTTTTGGCTCCAAATTTGACGTATAATCGCCAAACGCGTGCTAATATACTCAACGATATAGTTGGTTTCAGTAATGTCTTTGAGTAAATATATCGAAATGAAAAACGGCTGGAAATTTGCATGCAATTAACACAAAATAGGACTCAAATTTAGACTAAATAACTCAAATTTAGGCTGATGACTAGGAATTTGGGCAGATATATTTGACTCAAATATAGGCAGAAATTTGAGAGGGAAATTTTTCACGATTGTAATACTTCCTGTACTTCGAATAAGGAAGTAAAAAGTATGAACATTAATATTTAAAAATGCTCCTCCTACTCTTTTCAATAACCCTTTCAAACTAAATTAAATGATTTTCAAATGTTTTACAATTTCAAAGCAAAACATATTTACTTAGAGAATAAATTGCTTCAGCAAAAAAATTGGTAGAAAAAAAAAAAAAAAAAAGCCCAGTAAATGGCGGAAAAATTTTGACAGAAATGTCATCCTCTTTTGATAAAGTTACTGTTTAAATTGTTATTTACTCATTTTTTAACCGACTTCACAAAGGAAGGAGCTTATACATTGTATGTATGTCGTTTTTTTTTTGTTTGTTTGTCCACTCATAACTTCGCACCGGATGAACCGATTTTCATGATTTTTTTTTCAATAAATCAAGGGTGGTTTCCCATAGGTCCCGTACCTTCATTTGACCATATTCGATAAATAGAACTAAAAGTAATGGGCAGAAATATAGTGTGTTTTTTGTGTTTTCATTCATAACTTTTGACTAAATAAACAGATTTTGATGATTTTTTCTTTAATTTATAGAAGGTCGTATAACTCAAATATCGTGCATCAATCTGGCTACTTTTGTTTTTTAGAAAAAACGTTGCGGGTGAAAAATAAGTATTTTTTATTTTAATTGGAAAGGCTTTGCTTGATTTTTCTTTGTTGGGAAAACTATTAATAAATATAAAAGTCACTGTTTAAAAAGTGTTTGTTGCCACTGTGCTATAATATTAAAAGGAATTACAGCAAAAGTTTGACTGAAGGCTTCTCTGAGGCAAAAATTAAATCCAATCAGTTTGTTTGCTAAAATCGACTTCAAAACGGAGGTTTTCATACAAATGGTTAGTTTTTAGTGCCATTCATTCAAAGAGGGTTTTCCCTTTGATATGTTTTTTTTTTTTTGAAAAATAGATTATTTATATAGAAAATGTATTTACACTAAAAAGAATAAAATAAAATAATTTTTATAAAAAAAATAGAACCGACTTCAAATTATAAATTGCGCTAAAAAGTGAAAAATAAATTAATTTTTTAAACAACATCGATGTGACTTTTAAACATAGTTTTAGAAGTCGGTGCAAAATTATGAGTCTAATTACCATTACCATTTGCTACTTCATATTGGAACTGCTTCAAATTTTGGGAAAATATATATATATTTGTAATTTATTCATGATTACAAAAGATTGTATCTATCATAATTTTGCACCGACTTCTAAAACTATGCTTAAAAGTCACATCGATGTTGTTTAAAAAATTAATTTATTTTTCACTTTTTAGCGCAATTTATAATTTGAAGTCGGTTCTATTTTTTTTATAAAAATTATTTTTTTTCTTTCTGATTTCTCTGAGCAAATATTAAAAAATACACAGTAAGTCTTCTTTTTATTCTAAGTATTCAATTGTTTAAATGCCTTTGCCTATGCTTTAAATATAACTAATTAAATACAGCTTTGATTACTTAAGTAATTAATTAACATTTTAATGTAAGTAAACAATCGTTTGTTGGTGTCGTATTAATGGCTTTAATAAAAATAATGCTTCTTGAGAAATTCAATATTCGTGGGTAAATGTTTATTCTCATAATGGACTTGCTTCCGCAATGTTTGCTTTATTAAATGCTATCTAATATAAATAGAAAACTTCTCTCATTCATTGTGAGCAAGATCAAACAAGTATTGATATTGAGAAAAAGTTTTTAATGGAAAAAAATCGAATTAAATTATTTTACTAGTATCAGTGAGCACGAAAGGAGTTTAAATTCGTGCAACTGAGAGCAAAAAACGCTGTGTTTTTGTGTTTGGATATTGATTTATGTTCAAACGAAGTTAGCCTTTACGACACAAAATCATTATTACTTAAACAAAAACTACAGAAATATTTGGCGTGTTTCAGTTTTGAACCCACTAGAGGAGAGGGGTTGTGGCGCAGACATTTTTAAGCGGAGTGTTTTTATGGGGTTTTAGACGTTTTTTGGGTGAGTATAGTTCTTGGTGGGGCTTGACACCCTTTCTGGACTTGAAATTGATCTTGCCTTAAAATCCGAGCCTTTAGAGGCATACTAAGGGCTCATTCATAATTGAGAGGGGGAAGAGGGGTTTAAGAAATTGTGACAGTTTGTGGCGAGAGGAAGGGAGGGGGTAACAACAAGTGTGACATCGCACATTTTAGTTTCTATAGAAAAATTCAAAATCAGCAAGTTAAATTTATTTTTAAAGTTTTTTTCATTTTCATAATTTGATTTTAAAGTGTCATTGATCATTTTGTATCATAAACACCGATGCTGATTAAAGCTTGAATTTACTTCCTGTTAAAAGCTTAAAAATAAGTTTTCTTAGGCCTTTGCACTTTTTAAATAAAATTGCGTGGGTCATTTTTTGAGAATTCGAAAAATTAATATGTTTTACTATTCTATACTTTTGTGTTGTAAACCTTAACCTGATTTTATACCAATTAAGCACACATGTAATCATTATTATTGTTATTATTATGCTCACAAATGTCAATTACAAGTTCAAAAATAAAGTTAAAGAACTGCGTTATAGATCGCGTTTCTGCTTCTGAATTGCAATTAAACATGCTTATGCAATATAGCGTGACATGTGACGGGGGGTTGGGGGGTAATCAATGCTAACTACGGCCATACTGCATGTACCTTTTCGGTTTCACAGACTTCCCCACGAGGGGTAGTCTGTGAAACCGAATATACGAGGGGTGCGGCACGCAGCGCTGTCCTCCTCGAACTTCCCACAAACTCTCTGACACACTTGACAACGGCCATAAGGGCTGGAATGGCAGAGCGTTGCCTACCTGCTTTAACGTCCCGGGGCCACAGTCCTACCACAAAGGAAGCCTTACATCACCCGCCGGAACGGATAGTGCTATTTTAGTCGCCTCCTACGACACGCATTACTACGCTGGGGCTATTCTTATTACCGGCCACCACTCGGGAGAACAGATGAGGTATGATGAGGTGTGACATAGGGGAGAGGGGTCAAATATATATTGAAAAAAGTGTGACATCATTTATGAACCGACCCTAAGAGAGTTCAAGGTACAAACAAGCAATTGGTTATTTTTACAAACACTCTTCATATTTGAATATGAAGAGTGTTAGTAAAAATAACTAACTCCCGCTTACGTGGATTAAGATGAGTCTGTGATAGATGTATTTTTCGTGTGTGCGCCAGCAACGTCTACGGGAGACCGTTGCCTCAAGACCTCTTTTCAGAACTTTGCTTGAATAGTTAAATGAATTCGTCACCGATGCGAAATTAGTTTTAAGGCTCAGATTTTAAGAAACGTCGAGCTCGAGCTTGACATCATGGTAGGTTTCACAGCATATGCTCTCTAGCGCGTATGCTCCAGTCATCATAAAGATACTTGGAACATTTGCATCTGGCCGCTGGGCTGTCGAGATCTATCGTGGAGTTTTCTTAAAATCTTAACCTATAGGCAGCAAGATCGCTTGACCTTAGTTCTATCGAACACAAATCGGATGCAATCGTCAGAGGACCGTCCGAGGCTCAAAAGAGTGTTTGAGCCTAAGACGTTCCTCTGCCTCAATGTATCTAGTCGTCCTGAACAATAAATAATAGCTATAATGATAGTCTTCTATTTTCTTATATTTTTTGAAAGATCATAAAGAAAAAAAAATGAGCTGATTTCGGCATAAGAAAATTGTGATAATAAATCTAGACTTTATATGTTTAAAAATATTTGTTTCAGAAAATTACTTAAAGCCGATTAAATTTTCGGGAAAGCTCAAAATATTTTGCTTAAAAAAAATCATAATGTTTTTCCTCTTTTTAAAGTTTTTTTCGTTGTCTCTTTAAACTTAATTTAAACGCCCTTTGAAATTAAGAAAGAAAGACGTTTTTCGCACTTGGAAAAATATTTGTCTTTAAAACAAATGACACTAATGAACGATAGATGCGGAAAAATGCTTCAATTTCCAGACAATTTACTTATTTTATATTTTTCTAATTACATTTTCCCTTTGCCTGTAGTTATTTTGTCTCAATTGAACGACAATATTAGTTCGTTAGATTTTATCCTTTTGATTTCTTGCAATAAATTTGTAGTTTGCGTTTTCCAACTTAATTTGTTTCTGTTCTGATTGATAACGAGCTATACTTATGTTTAGAAAATTCCATTTTTTTGTATTTTTAGCATTTATATGCACAAATGGTGTGATAATATTAGGAAACATGCGTGAAAAACTGCTAGCCATTACCTAATATGATGTATACATACAGGTAATGGACAAACATACATAATCACCCATGTAAAACAATAAAATATTTAAAAATACGATATAGGACGTTGTACGACGATCTTTATTTTGAAGGTTTCCAAAATGATTGTTAGAAGTCTTCCGATCTCCAAAGAGATTGCTAGTAGGACATTCAGACTACTAGCAATTTTCTCTGGAAAGAACAAATAGAGATCATTTACATATGCAGGTGGTAGTCAAATAAATGGATGTATCCCTTCAGAACCACTTTTGATATTCATACCTGCTAGTCATCTAGTTAGAAACGATAAAAAGAGACACCTTCATATCTACGTAATGTAGGCCCTTTGTTTATCCACTTCTTCAAGATAATCAAGAATTAATCTTCCTGCATTTTTTTTTTTTTTTTTTTTTTTTTTTTTTTTTTTTTTTTTTTTTTTTTTTTTTTTTTTTTTTTTTTTTTTTTTTTTTTTTTTTTTTTTTTTTTTTTTTTTTTTTTTTTTTTTTTTTTTTTTTTTTTTTTTTTTTTTTTTTTTTTTTTTTTTTTTTTTTTTTTTTTTTTTTTTTTTTTTTTTTTTTTTTTTTTTTTTTTTTTTTTTTTTTTTTTTTTTTTTTTTTTTTTTTTTTTTTTTTTTTTTTTTTTTTTTTTTTTTTTTTTTTTTTTTTTTTTTTTTTTTTTTTTTTTTTTTTTTTTTTTTTTTTTTTTTTTTTTTTTTTTTTTTTTTTTTTTTTTTTTTTTTTTTTTTTTTTTTTTTTTTTTTTTTTTTTTTTTTTTTTTTTTTTTTTTTTTTTTTTTTTTTTTTTTTTTTTTTTTTTTTTTTTTTTTTTTTTTTTTTTTTTTTTTTTCTCTGAAGATGTATTTTAATTAGTACGTACAATATGAGATAACTGTGTTTCGGATGGGGAACAAAATATGTGTGCTGTAATAGACACGTTTGAAGTTATTCAAACTTCAAACTTGTGTACTTCTTAAATTCTTAATATTTTTATGAATAATTCTGAGAGGGAAATTTTAATGGGAATAATGATGACACATAAATGAAGTCACTTCCGTTTAAGTGACATCACTTTCGTTTCATTACTTCCGATTTAAATTAAAATTTTACCTTCATCGAACGCGGGTTGAACTTCGCTTAGTGAGTATCTCTGACGATATATTTATACTTAGTCACTCCAATGTCTTGCGGTAGATGTGAAATAACTCAAAAAATAATAAAAAGAAATTAAAGAATAACCGACAAAAGCAAGAGCCAGTTAATATGAATTTATTAACGAGCCTCAAATTTAATTAACGTAACCAAGAAAACAATTCAGTATCTGAATACAATGTTGATTACGCAAATTATACAATAACAATTTGCATAAATATTTCCTATACTTATCTATACGGCTTCTTTTATTAATGGAAAAACGTATTGATTTAATCTTCCTTTTTTATTGTGTGGGTAGTTTTTTGTTAAAACGGGACTTTTGTGATGAAATAATAAGAGTAAATTTAAACTACAGCTTTTGTCTATTCCAATTTCTAAACATTGAGTAGGCGTCATTGTAGGTCGAACAATAAAGTAATAAATAATTTAGTGATTGAGGTTAACCATTCGTCATTCACTGGTAAACAATTATTTCATTCTGTCTAGTCTTTCAATTTAATCGCGAGTAACATGTGACGGGGGTTGATTCTTGATAAATCTACGTTTAACTAGCACCCACACTTTCAATTAACGCCAACTGCAGCTTTATGTAAAGCGACGTGGTTTAAACTCATTTCAAACAGGAACTATTTCCATATTTGGGAGCACTTAATTCATATCGTTCCAGTTTAATGCATAAAGAATTTGTGTGACTTAAACAACAAGAGTAACTATTTGTCTTTGGGAAAAAGCAACAAACTGGTTTCGGGTTTAATACCCTACTTTCGGTGTAGCACACATGTAAAAGATTGCTTGTGTATTGATTACGAATTTTATGAAGCATAAGTATAAAGGCATTAGTTTATGCTAAAATAGTACTGAAGTATAAACCCGTTTATCATTCCGCGGAAAACAAACACAAAAATAACAGCGTTGTAACACACCCCCCAACTTGCACTAAATAAATTGCATCTATGAATGTTTCACGGTTATAAGGAATTCCTGTATCAACGCAAAAAATACGCGCTTCGGAGACGTAGTCATTAAACGACGTAACTTTGAAAAATGGGGAGAAAATTTAAACCACGTTATATATATATATATATTGTATATTTGATTTAAAATGTAAAAACGAATGATAGGAAACTGATTTTATAGCCTATTTAGCTGAGTGCACCAGTAGATCTTCTGGTTTCTTTTTTTTAGTTAAATATACAGTGAAACCTGTGTAAGTTGACCACTTGCGGTGCAACACTTTAGTGGTCAACTTAAACAGGTGGTCAACTTATAGAGGGTGAGGTAGGGGTGTGGAGGGCTAATTCCGTTCCTGAAAAAAGTGGTCAAATTACAAAGGTGGTCAACTTTATATATTTTAGTGCAGTAAAACCTGTAAAGTGGTTCAAAGTTACCCTGAATGACTGTAAGAGATCCAAGTAAAGGCTTTGAATCCTTGGCTTTACTCAGCTGCCTAACATCCCTGAAGTCGACATTTTTTGCATAGATAAAGAGGTTCCTTGTAACTAAGAAACACTCGAATTTTAGAAGTGTTTTTAAACCGTAGAGAGTTTAAGTCACGTTTAAGATCAGTATGTGTGCGTGAAATCGTTTCATAGGTATAAAACCTTTATATTTAAAAAAATTGAACTTTATTCTGTACTTAGTTCAATAAAATAAAATAATAATAATAATAATAATAAGGAAACACAAGGCAATAAATATTTGAGGGAAGTTAAGCGTCAAAAGTTTTAATACAGAAAAATAAAACAACAGTTATACTTAGTTTTTGTAAACATAATGGAAGAATTTCTCATGAAAATATGCTTAGAAGATACCGATTGAGCAAAGCCAGTGTAAATTTTAAATAATCATATGAATCGGGAGAAAACCCGGAAGAAAAACCAAATTACAGTTTCAAAATAAATACACAATCATTCAGTATGTGTTGTTAATTGTGGATTTACCAGGTGCGCAGTTCTTGAAACCGTCTCATTTGTATATTTTCACCGACGTCTTTCGCGCTCGCCGCAACTTTTTCGCTTGTGTTAAAATACAGTAACCCCAAGTTTAGGAAGTTTCTAATTTCAATACAAAGGCTCGACCGATGCATCGGCCTCGCCGATGCATCGCCGATTGTTCAACAAAGTTGCCATCGGCATCGGCAGCCGATGTTAACTTTAGAAAAACATCGGTCCATCGGCCTTAAAAAAAATCTAAAAACCGATGCAAGGCCGATGTTTTTCGCAGGGATAACTTTCCAGGAAACATCCTGTCTTTATCTTTCTTTTTTTTTTTTCTACAGCTAGATTTTTATTTCCATATAATAACAGATAGAAAATCAGTTTAAAAAGCACAAAAGTAATGTCATTCTACAAAGCATTTGATAAAAAAATTGGAAAAATAGTTTAAGCGATCGCTGCTCGAAAACATTCATTATTAAAATTATTTTTCTTTGGACAGAATGCTCGAGAAATAAAATTTGTTAAAGTAAGAGTAATAGAGGCGTCTTATGAGTGCTATTTGTTTTTCACACTAGGTTCTATCATTTTTGTCCGAATAATGACTTAGTGCAGAGGTTCCCAAACTGTGGTACCCGTACTCTCTATGTGGTACGCGTGCAGGCAAAAAAAGATCTATCTATTATATGGAATAGAAGATCAATATATTATAAAGTTATATAGCAGTGGTACGCAAAATGGTTCGCAAGAAAAATGGTGGTACGCGAAAAAAAAAAAAAAGATTGGGAACCGCTGACTTAGTGCATTAGATGTCATTGTGTGCAATAGTATTATACCATCTGCTTTTAGTTTGTCATGTTTCATATTATTCCGAAATTGTAAACAATACAAAGTTAACTCAATTGAAGTACGATAATAATTTTCATTTTTACCAGCGTAAACTTTTTTCCTCTTAGCGTTTTTTTTTTTTTTTTTTTTGCCTCTTCGATGCCACGTGTTAGTTTTTCTGTAATTGTGCAGCAACCTCGTTGCATCTGCTTTTAGTATGCGATTATTCTTATTATTTCATTTTTAGTTTACAACATAGAAAAGATTGATCAAAAATAAGAAACAATTTTCCAATATAAATGTTTATTGATCGAAATTTTATGTATCCAAGTTCGACTTGCAATTTTCAAAAATTGAATTCTCAAAATGCGAGTTCGCGCGACAGGATTCAATAACATCTTAATAAAAATGCTAAAATTTCTTTATTTTCAAATATTGATCAACGCATTTTTTTTTTTTTTCAAAATACGTCTTAACTTTTTTTATACGATAAATATTTTAATTTTTCCCCGTGTATACTTCGTTTCTTTAGCGCATTTTTTTGTCTTCTTCGATACCACGTGTTAGACAGTTGACAGTCTTTCTGCTATTGTGCAACAATCTCATTGCCTCTGCTTTCAGATTAGAATATTTCTCGTTATTTCATTATTAGTTTACAACATAGAATACATTGGGAAATAATATGAATCAATTTTTCAGTATATACGTTTACTGATCGAAATTTTATGCGTCCAAGTTTGACTTGCCATTTTCAAAAATTTAATTCTTATAAAACGAGTTCGCGCGACAGTGTGGAATAATACCTTAATAAAAATGCTACAATTTCATTAATTTCAAAAATTGACAACGTATATATAAATATACATATATATATTTGCAAAATACATCTTAATTTTTCTAAAAGATCACGTGTTTTTCAAAAGATTATTTGTCAACAGAAAACTGCTGGTGCTCAAAATATTGGTTTATTTCGGTGACCTTACATTGCACTCACAAAAATATAAAGAACATGTCAAGTATTTTAGTGTAATTTTCAACTCACAAGAAAAAATAAGCTAAAATAATATTAGTTCTTAAGACCCAGCATTCATTTGTAATGACAAAAAAATCTCACGTCTATATTTTTAACGCAATATTCAGTATTTCTTGGTTATGAACAGGGGGGTGTTACTGCGAGCGAAATTTTTTAATATTTTATTTTTATTTTAGAAAAAGAGCTATTTTTAGTTGAAATGTTTATAATGAAAAATAAACATTTCATCGTTCCCGCTTTTCTTTTAAAAACGGGAGGGGGGGGGGGAGGAATTATGAAAAAAAATCTGAGAGGAGGGGGTTGACAATTTCGTTAATGATACAAACCCACATTATTTGTTAGTCTGTAGTATAACATCTGCAATCCTCTCAAGGAAAAAAAAAAAAAAATAAGAAAATAAAGGCAGCTGCAATTGGCATTTGCAGTGCAGGTGTTAAAAGAGAACAAGTTGAAGGAAAGGGAATTAGACCAGATCCGATCCAATAGTTGTTGAAATTTTTTGGCAAAGATAAGAAAAATGAATTAAAAATCCTCTGATATAGTATTTTTTTTTAACCTTCAAATAGTTTAATTACTTTACTAGAATCGCGAGTGATTCTTTTAGTTTTAATTATTATGTAAACTTCCCCCTTACAGTTTTATGGTGCTTGAATAATGCATTTATATTTTTATAAACATAAAAATAAATGAATGTTTAAAATAACATTCTTGACAAGCATTTTACACGTTTTAATGGTTTAAAGCGACTTTATTTTTTCCATCGGCCATCGGCCGATGGAAGAGGAGAATAATCGGCAATCGGCCATCGGCCGGTCTCGGAACAATCGGCCAACAATCGGCATCGGCCCATCGGCCAAAAAATGCCATCGGTCGAGCCCTATTCAATACCAGTTTCATTCCCATCTCCCCAATGTTAAAATAACCCTTTTAAAAAGTTTTGACTTTATTTTTTCCCTGCTCAATAAGTTTTCATATCGGTCAATTTTTTCTTTCTTATGACATTTTAGACTTCTAAATTTTCTTTTTTTTTTTTTTTTTTAAGTTTCTTTCAATCTACGTAGTTATTATTCTTTCTAATGGAAAACAAATCAAAGTTGTTAAGAAAAGCTTTTTTTTTTTTGGAGAAGCCTTTTCTCAGCACCAAAAGTTACAGGAAAACAGGTGGCAGAGAGGATTAGTTGGTTTTCACAAGAACAATGATGACTAATAATGGGAGAAAAGAATGTTTATAGAGTCTCTTATGGGGTTGGCTGTTTTATGTCTAATTTAAATATTGCCAAATAATATTATCCCTAAATATCATAAAATAAATTCATTTTCAAACAGAGCCTACCCGTTTAAAACGTTTTCCCGCATAAGAAGTTTTTTCTCTTGGTCCCCTGAAAAACTTCTTAAGCGCGTTTTACTGTATTATCTTTAACTGTAAATACTAACCCTGCAAATCGTTTTTTATTTAGGTTAATTTATCGGTTGTTATAAATCTGAAACATTTCTACGGATTTTTTCCCACCCAGTTGAGAGATCAACACACCAACAAAACAAAAAAAAAGAGGAAAAGGAAAGAAAAAAAAAGAAGAAAGAATAGCCTAATTTACGAGGGTATACAAGAAAAATTGTCCTTATTTCAGACATAACCCCTTTTACATTGTACGCACTAACTTCTTACGTAGAAAGCGTATTTTATCTTTCTACTGTTGTGATACTGCTATAGAAGTTCAATCCTGATTTCTTCATTTTCTTCCTTTTATTGTAGAAGGATCCGTTTGAAGTTTGAGGATCCATGTTAAATGATCCAGAGAAATGAGATTGTTTGAAGAAAGAGATTGATTGTGCTCAATGTTTTTAATTTTTCTTACTTTTAGCTTCTCCATTTTTCGCTACGTAAAGGACTCGAAACTTAAGTTAAACATTTCTTCAATTCTTGAAATTTTTCACCAGACATGTCTCTGTAGCATTAGGTATTGCATAGTGAGGGGTTTTTCATAAAAATTCCACTTTTAAGAAATTCTCGAAACTTTCCGGAAATACCAAAATTGTTTATGAAAACCCGTTATTGTATGAAGAAGCAGCTAAACCTTTGACTATCATTTAGCTTCAGACGAATCAAAAATCACGCAAATACTAAATTTTAGGTCATCGTTTGAGTGAGTATTTAGCAGATTATTAGTTCATTTCCTCGGTCCCAAAGGACAGAACGTCGAATCTTCCCAATTTGGCAAAAAATCCTTTCTGGGTCAATTACAGTGTGTCCAGGCGCGAATGTGTAATTCAAACCCTAATAATCGCTAATAACAGTACAAAAAACATTTTAACTTTACACCTTGATTTGTATAAAAGGGTGGGACGGAAGTGATGACCCGGTTTTGAGGAGGTATTAAAAAAAACTAACACAATTTGAGATTTGAAACTTTTTTAAATTTTGATCTGTATATATTCCAATATTTTTACATTAAGTTTTGAATACCACCTCAGCAAGATGGTGGCCTTCCGAAAAAAAAAAAAAAAACCAAAAATTTAAACACATCCATGCGGGGTTCCAAATTTTTCCCCAACCCCCAAAGGAAAAAGAATTTTAGTGGCGCATTGTTGGTGCAATTTTTCAATATATTCAAACGTAATTGGAAAAACAGATCAAAATAAGTTTTTCTTTTTTTTTTTTTTTTTTTTTTTTTTTGAAAAAGGGTTTATTAAACATCATCCTCATCCCCCTTTATGAAAGAGTTGAAGGACCCGTTGCTTGGTCGATTGAAATATCCGTTATACCAACTTTAAATTGCAAGAAAAGTTTCCCAAAAAAATCTTCGAAATGAAAATTTGATGGGTGAATTGGTGCTGAAGACGGCCATTTTTCTGAAATGTATGGGCCAAAAAACTTAATTTTAAAAAATTGGAAAATAATATATTATAAATCAAAAATAAAAAAAGTTTATAAGCTCAAATTTGTTTATTAGTTTTTTTTTTTTTTTTTCGGGGCGTCAAAAACCAAAAGGGTTCCTTTTAAGGGTTCAAATAAAAATTCATCAATTCTATTTTTTAAAAATTTCCAAAACCTTGAAAAATTTTTTAAGAAAGCTGAGTCGGTCATTACCGTTGCTTTTTGGGGCTCAAATTATTTTAAAATTCTTAAATTTGTTTAAATTATTAGAAACTATTTCAAAATATATTGTGAACCCCTAATGGGCCCACTTAAATAAAAAATTTTAAAAAACATTCTCGAGGCAGCTCTTAAAATTTGGGGGGTTTTTTGGGGTAGACAGTGAATAGTAAGGTAAAAAATCTGAAAGGGAGTGGGGAAGAGTTCAGAAGATTCAAAATTAAAATTTTACGTTTTATTACTATAACACTAATTGTACTCAATCATTCTAATTTATTATGTAACTTTAAGCGCTAGTCGGTGTACAATATTTTTGGTTAACCTGTCCTTTTTTAATACAAATAAATTTGATGGTCTCAACAAGCTTGAACATGCAACATATAGGGTCCATGGGAAAAACATGAATTTTCTAAGTCGCAAAAAGACAATGTTTGACCTTGAGATTTATTTATGGTCATTGCGAAAGCAAAACGAATAGGAAACTGAAGCCATTTGAATGCTATTGGAGGATCTGATGGTATTATCGGAATACGTGGCAACAAGACGAATTGTCCTTTAAAGTTTGCCGCTAAAACGGTTGACTTGAGAACATTTCCGGTGATTCTTTGAATAACTAACTAAACGTGTACTGTTACATAATTTAGGTGGATATAATAAATTACGTAAAAGGATAATCGGCGAGCCAATTTTTTAGTTCAAGATTGTGGGGGTGGCATTACTGAAATATCCAAAGAACTCAAAAATTTCGTTCGATTGTAACGCCTTAGTCTTCATCAACAGCGGTGTCGATTGATTTAAACGAAATTAGATTACCTGGCAACACGTGTGACTTGAAATTAATGGTGGCATCAAGAAAAGAGTGGGACTTAAAGTATGGCGGCGTCCATTTCATACTTATGTAACTAAGTTGACAGCAGAACTCCTACTTAACGACTTCTCTGTTTAAAAACAAATTTTTCAATAAAAAAATGATTGTAAATTAAATGAAACCTATCCTGTATCCAAAAGTCGGAATAAATCCAGCAAAATGAAAAAAAAAATCATTAAAATCGGTTGGGTAGTTTCGGAGATCATCGCGGTCAAACACTATGACAAGGAATTTTTATTTATATAGATTTATTTTTTGAAGGCTGGTCGTAGAGTCTTTTAATCTGGCTGCTTTCATGCGGGATATTTTTTTTAATGTCACGGAAACTCGAATATATACATTACCATGTGATAATAACATAACCTTAAAACCTGGATGAATATTTAAGAAAATTTCCTTTGTACCACTCCAAAAGCAGAAAAACTACAGAAAGTTACTTTCGAGCAAACCACATCTAAATTATTCAAAACAATGGGAGAGTGAAAATGATTACCCTAATGTAAAATTGAAAACACAAAACTAGGGAGAAGAAAAAAAAAGTCTGCATTAGTTAGCAATTGGATTCATGTTGTTAGGGGAAAAAATGCTATTATCGTAAGAGTTTATTGACTTTTGTATACTTTCTCCCCTTTTCCCGCTTCAAGAACTTTCTACATTCAAGGACATTGAAAACTTTCAATTCCATTGCAAATGAGCACATTAGAGTAGAGGAAACCGATACTTAAGTGTCGGGTTGAGAGGATTCTTGGTAATGATAATGGTTAGTTAAAGAGTTTGTTTGTCCGCAATTCTTCAGAATGTCATGGCTCTTATAAATTACTTCAAAATTACTTGATTTGTGTCTCATAATGTCACATAAAAGCATATCTGTTGGAAGAAATAGTGAAATAGTTTAACGAAATTTTTGTCATAAAGCAATAAGGAAAAGAAGAGAAATTTGTAGAACAAAAAAATAGCCCCATTACCACATTGAGCGGTGCCGACTATTTTAGTGCGCTTCCATTAAAAATTTGACGTTGTTTCACAACTTTCAAAATAGTAATTATATTATTAATAGCTCTGAAAATGCAAGAAACCATCATTATTTTTTTTTTTTTTGGTATTTACTGTACAGTCGTATTCAAAAAAAAAAAAAAAAATCATTCAAAAAAAGTTCGTGTACACGTGTATGCGCATTTAAGTTCCTACTTATTTTACGAAATCTTAAACTTCCCTGCATGTTTAAGGTACTGTTAATATAAAGAAAGGCATTTTTAGACTTAAATTATTTAACTTTTTTGTCGGAGTTTAAAATCTGTGATTGCAGTAAAATAGCTATTTAGAATGGTGAAAAAAGAAACAGCACAACAACGCAAAAGGGCATCAGAGCAAGAACCGGAATATTGTTAATGCCCTAACTTCTTAATTTGATGCTGAAAAAGAGTTTTACATAGAATTGTCAACAGAAATCAAGCTAATAGTTTAAAACGGAGTTGTATGGGTAGCTCAACAGATACCGCCAACCTCACACTGGTTTTTGTCATCTCATTTTTTCGTAAAATTTTTAGTTTTAGCTTAATTTTTCGCCAACTTAGCCATATATCGGCGTATCGGAGAACATTTAGCGACAAATGATATCACTTCCGCCTGACCATTATTTTCGTATTATTGGAATTTTATTTTCATCTCGTAGACCGAAATATAACTTCAAAACTTTTAAAAAATTCCCTTTTATCTATTTTTTCACCTTTATATTCAATTATTTTTTAAATTTCCATCCGGCTTGACTTTCTATCATCCTATGTCTTAGTTTCACGCAAGCTTTCAGTGAGAAATCAGCTTTTCCTGCTATGCTGCAATTAAATAAACTGCGTAAAACTGGATTTTTTAAATTCCACTTGCTGTATATGCATTAATCCATTCCAGACCGATTGCACACCGTGTTCAATTGATTTCCAAAGCTATAAGACGGGCTATATATAATTGCGCACCGTTTGTGCAATAACAGTAATGTACAATTATCAGTTACTAGCTGCTACGTCCGGCGTTGCACGGTCTATCTTAAACTATATTTTGCAAATACAGCAATGCCTCATCAAAATGCAAGAACACCGTTGATTATTATTATACTTGATTTGTTTAACAATGGCAACTGCATTGAGTTGTTTGTTCACACGGCAACTAACAATTGTTGAAACGATGCAACAATGCAAATAAAATAAAACGGTCATCATCTGGTAGCACGTAGCGAAAAACTCTTCCTGGAGTAGTTTTTTTACGCGCTTTTCAATGGTATCAAGCTCGAAAGGATGCGATAATTTCTTCCGATAGAAAGGACTATTTTATGCAATTTTCGGTGCTCCGCCCCTATTGGTCTTAGCGTGATGATATATAGCCTATAGCCTCTCTCGATAAACGGGCTATCTAACACTGAAAGAATTTTTCAAATCGGACCAGTAGTTCCCGAGATTAGCGCGTTCAAACAAACAAACTCTTCAGCTTTATAATATTAGTAAAGATTCTGAGTAAACTAGTCGCCAAAATAAGATTTTTTTTTTTGAACTAATGAAATCTGGAAAGTACAGGAAAATTGTACGGTGTGCAATGATCTCATTCATGTGAATTCACTTATGAATTGGGTGATTTCCATAGTAAACATGTTAATGAACAATATAAAGAAAAAACATTTCGCTCCTGAGGACCGTGTTCGAAAAAAAAAATCGCCGTCTCGATAGGGTTAAAATCAAGAAACTTAAGGGAAATAAAAAGTCCTGTCTCTAAATAAAAAGGTAAAATTTTTTTACAATTAAAAAGTTAAAATTTTTGGTCTTCCGTTATTTTTTTGTTCATATCTCTCGTAACTCTCTATCTGATAACAATTATCAGTTTACATAAATCTGAAATTTTACCTTCCAAATAGTTAAATGCAATAAAATCTATCCGCTACACGAACATCAAAAAATAATTATGTACTTCAAAGGGGAAATAAAAGTAAAAACAATCAGTTGATTCTTTATCCATAACGTCATTAATTAAGAATAAAAATGTATTTTAAATAGAATGAAAGACTAACGTTACATAAATTACGGAATTAAGTATTAATCAGACAGCTGGCAACGGTTGTTTACTTCTACACGAACTGAAAGAAACTCTTTTCTTTTTTCTTTGCAAGACTAAATGACCCGTGAATATCCTTTATATTTTGCTGAATTATGTAAAGAATCATTAAAGGCTGTGGAGATGATGAAAAAAGGAGGAGAACTTTCTCTTCTTGAAAAGAACGAGTAACAAAAGATCCGCCATCGTTGTTTGTTTTGTGTAAATATCCCTGCGTGGATTAAACGAGTTTTACTGACAGCAACTCCATTTCGTAAATTTCCGTTTTCTAGACAAAGAACTTCAGCGATAAAATAAATTGGATATCGCTGTCGATTTCGTTAAAAATTAAGTTACTCATGAATTATTTAAATAAAAAAATTAAAATGCGTTAAAATCATCTCATTAAAGAGTTATCAGAAAGAACATTTTTTTCATTTAAACAATGAAAGGGTCCCGTATTTGGCGCCATTTCGCCCAGACCATTTATCACAAAATTATTTCTATTTACTGGATACCCAATAGAAATGTTTTTTATCTTAGGAAGTTCCAAATCGGTTGCCATTTCAAAAATGTTTTTCCCGTAAGGAAAAGGCTTTCAATTACGTCTCATAATGCTTTTAAAAGACAACGTTTTAGATTAAGAAATATCGTTGCAATTTATACTTGTGTTATCTTGCATATATGCAATTTACTGAGAACAATACTTATAACCTTTTTTTTTATTAATTTACTTTTAATTTTATATTTTTCATCATTGCTCAAATGTTATCGAGGTACTTCTGAACGAATTTTTTGTTGAGTATATACAAGAAGTTTAACATAGGCGAAGACTGAGAAGAAAGAAGTCAGGGGGACAAGAAAACATTGCCTATAAAATTAGTAAGCGTTTTCACAGAACGTTGCAGTTTATATACTATATGATATACGACTATTTGATGATACAACTACTTTGACACTTACTAATGTGATTTGCATACATTCACATTTCTGCAATATTATCAATAGAAATTAGTTGGTTTTTCCCTGTTTAAAGTTAAACAATTTCCTAAAAGTAATCTTGTGTCTTCATACTTGTTTTTAAGTGTAATAAACACTTTTTCTATGCATTGATATAATTTATGTTTTCATAATACTACCTCCAAAATCAAAATTATAAATAAATTTTTATTTAGTAACCTGAGTGTGGGGTACAATGAAGCCCTACAGAGTAAAATGAAACAAGTTTCATTACGATTTTTTATGTTATTACAGTGTATAATTTCAGTTGCAATCTTTAAAACCAACCCCATTATTAACATCATTTCAGTTTTAACGTCATGAATACAGCGGATCCTCCTGTAGTGTTTTAACCGTGGCTGACTGTATTAGTTACTTTGAACCAGGGTTGACAAAATAATAAAGGAACTTTGTGCACAAGTAAATTATAAAAAATAATTACGCGTAATTAAAGCACAGATGAGCATTAAAATGCAGACATATGTTTCGGCATTGTTTGGAATCCCTTTTTCAATGCAATAAGTGGTCCTTCTAGATGCAAAACCATCTAATTGAAGCCGACAAAACAACAAAAACACGGTTTATATAGCCTAAGATTTACCTGCAAACTGCTGAGAATAAAGGTAGCTTGGAAGTGGAAGTAGAAGTAGAACAAACCGGGACGGCACCAATAAGAAAGAACGAAACGAACCCAATTGAAAGTACATAAAGACAAAAGCTAATATCAAATACAAAATTTTATGGATGCTGTGGGTCTTTTTTTTTTTTTTTTTGCTTTGTTGCATTTGATATTCTTTTTTTACTTTGTGTACTTTCAACTACGTTCGTTTGGTGCTTTCTTATTATGTATGAGTACAGACACATTTAATGACATTACGTTTCAAGAAAAATAAATGCATATTTTTAGTGACAAATATTGTTTTACCTTCTGCTTTCATGATGTTAACTCAGTAGAACCTCCATAAGTTGACCACCTAAGGGACTGTAACTAAGTGGTCAACATACGAAGGTGGTCACCTTTCGGAAATTTTTAGAAAAAATTTAGTTCAATATTGGAGATTATTCATTAAACTTCAATTTTTTAAGGAATGATTAAATTTTTGTTTGAGTCATCTTTATGTTCAATAGGAAATTGTAGAACGCACTTTCACTGTTTACAAGTCCATTAAGCATGTTTGGGAATTTTCGGCAGCAAAATCTTTAAGTTGCTCAGAAAAAGGAAAAAAGAACGGATTGTGGCGAGCAATACACGTTGTTATACATTTCTGAATAGTTCAATTCTACGCACATCCCCCACTTCCCTGACCTTTTTCTAGATTTCAACAATTACAGACAATATATGCAGTCTAAGAAATGAAAATATTCAGAGGGCTAGAATATCATTTCTCCTTTAAGAAAAAGCAGTGGTGAAGTTACAGAGAGTAAACTATAGCAATTTATTTCAAATAACCTACTAAAAAGTGGTCAACATACAACTTATGGAGGTGGTCAACATAGAGAGGAAAATCTCCATTGAAAATACATTGTGACCATTCAAACTATAAAATTTTGGTTAACATAGATAGGTAGTCTACGCAGGGAGGTGGTAAACTTTGGAGGTTTTACTGCATATCTGTAGCGAATGAATCTCAGTAAATAACGCACCTACCGTGGTGGCCTAGTAGAATAACCTATGTGCTGTTAATTTGGTGCCTTTGCAATTCAAGCGAAGCTTGACAAAGTTACTCGGAAACAGGATGCTTCATAAGAAACTGCTCAGGATATGCGAATGATCCCAGAGAAACAAATAGCATTTCACGAAAAATTGATCAGCCTTCTTCAAAATATTTAACAGTCTAAAATCTTTATTACCTTCGTAGCAGCAAAAACTAAGAATCCTTCAAATATGGTTTTGCAAATAAGGATATTTCGTTTCAAAGCCTTCTTCATTGGTTATTTCCAAATAAATTCTTGGAAAACATAATTAAATATCGCATGCTTTAAATGACAGCTAGTCAGGCCAATTAATATTATTTATCGAAAAATAATTCAGAATCTAGTCAAATGCAATGTTTTATTCATATTCGTCAGTTGCTAGCATTCACGCGTAATTATTTTTCCTTAGAAATGAATGTTCTTCTTCATTAGCATTGTTATTTTGGCTTTTCAAGAATCAAGTTTTCTCTGAACAATTCATTAATAGCAGTTGCAGATAAATGTATGTAGCAATTTGATTTTATTTTAATGAAATACGTTATTTATAAAGGTTCGCTTTTGATCATTTAAATTTAATAGATTGTTGCAAGAAATTGTATTTGAAATTCCTGCTGCACTAACGAATGCAACTGCTTTTAAGAAATTGGTATCATCAATGCATTTTCTATGTACAATTAAAATGCAATTTTTAAAATATGTATATTGAAAGATTTCTTTCTTCGATTTTCTTCCATGTAATATGCATTCCAGAAGGATACCCCCCGGCTCAAACTAATTTTATACCAAATTTCGAGACTAATTCTCAAAATATGGTATATGCTAGTTTGCCATGCTAACCCCAAACATCCTAGTTGAACTCAAAATGATATATTGACGGTTACAGCGTCTCAATGTATTCGATTCAAATAATACCACTTTTAGGAGTTTTTAAAAAATGTTTACCATTCACATATGACCACAAAATATTGAATTTAGGCAAAATAAGTGCAGATACGACTTTTATGCTTAGCACGGCAGTATAGGGTCTGTTGGGTATCGCGTACAAAAAGACAAACGTCGTTTGCTTTATAGATAGATAGATGCTGGGTATCGCGTACAAGAGACAAACGTTGTCTGCTTTATAGATACATAGATGTTGGGTATCGCGTACAAAGAGACAAACGTCGTCTGCTTTATAGATACATAGATGCTGGGTATCGCGTACAAAGAGGC
This sequence comes from Octonoba sinensis, assembly GCA_038502835.1. Taxonomy (NCBI): domain Eukaryota; kingdom Metazoa; phylum Arthropoda; class Arachnida; order Araneae; family Uloboridae; genus Octonoba; species Octonoba sinensis. Next base: position 79,388,951 of record CM076605.1, on the reverse strand, counting down.
AAACGTCGTCTGCTTTATAGATAGATAGACAGAGCAGAGCATACTCAATATCTCTCTAGAAAGTTTAAGATCACGTTTTTTTAAAGTTTTTTTTTCATTATTACTTTATATTTCTTTAGCTTAAAGCTGCTCTATTGCTTTCTTTACGAGAGAGTGATAGATCAATGCACATTCTATAGAAAATCTAAAATCCCGTTCTTCTAATGTTTCTTTTCCTTTTTCTTTTTTAAATCTATGTAAATAAGAATTTTGAGCTTATTTTAACTTACTTTTTCTGAATTTGTAACTTTATACTTTAATAAACAGTTGCTTTAATTGTACTATTTACTAATTGACAAATGAAACATATTCAAGAATGCTCAAAAGTTAATTAAATTATAGACCTTACTGCGCATTATTTATGAACAATAAGTATTTTTACCATTTTTGTCGAATTTTTCCATTTTTGCCCTGGCTCTGGCAAAAATATCTTTTTGTCGGCGAAAACACCAACCCTGCTCTACACAGATTCACAAATACACGAATAAATATACTCAAGTAAAAACTAAATATTTCCAAACTTTACAGCAGTATTTTCTCCCTACCGATAAGTGGAATAAAAAACCCTTTTTTCTCGGCTAAATATCTAAATATGGGAATAAATACCTAAACAATAAATGTTTTGAGAAAAATAATGGCCACAAAGACTTCAATTCTTTCATATTTTATTACAAGGATCTCTTGCGATGTCGACGAAAACGGTGACAAATGATTTCTTTCAAAAATTTATACCTTATAGCGTTCTTTTCGAGAAATAAGGCTTTTTTTTCCAAAATGCTTACTTCCAATTTAAAAGGGAATTCTTTACGCTCTGGTGACTTCTAGGAATTTTTATGCTTAAAGAACGTAAAGATTACCGAAAAAATCGAAGATACATTGCTTAGTTATATTTATTTTATAAATTTTGATGGTGGGCTTTATGTTTTCTTTTTTTTTCTTTAGAAAGCAGGAATGTTTGTCTTTTAAATCTATACATAAATAGGCAAACACAAAACAGTTTTGTCGACCGATTTTCTTTTTTTTTATTTAGTAGCTATTGATAAGTTTCCGTGGTATCAAAAAAAAAGGGAAATACGTAGTTAACTTTTCCTCCTTCTACGTAGATTCAAAGCCTTTTTTTATTCGTCATACTTTCATACTATTCCTTACATCTATAATCTACAACAGTGGCTCCCAATCTTTGTTTTTCTCGCGTACGACCATTTTTCTTGCCAAGCATTTGCGTACCACTATGAATTACTCCACTTTGATACTTATTAATGCAGAGAAAAACGTTTATTAAAATAAAATTTCTTTCTAATGGGGCTGCAGTTTTGGTCATCAACCATTGCAGACCAAGTGCGTCCCCGGATATTGATACCAACTCTTTCAGCGGCATCGCAATGAGTGTGGTACCATTGCCGCAATTTTTTGACGCTTACTTTCCCCTGGATGGGGCACCTGAGCTCTCGTTGATGCAAACTGCCCTAGGAATTCAATTTAGCCGAGAGTATCCCTGACAAACGGATACTCCAGGGATCTTTAACATGCCGCATAATCATACGACATGGATGCAGACGATTTTCTGCATCTTGAAAATCCACCGACTTGGGCCAGGTTTGACCCTGCGATCTTGGGCATACGAGACCTGCGTTTTACCACTACGCCAGCCTGTCGACTTAAATTGTGTTGTATATATAAAATATACGAAATGTATATATAATATAGTTTAGTTATGTATTTCCAAAACACATTAGAAATACGTCTTTAAGTACAAAGAAAATGAAAAAACGAAATTTATGAGAAGGCTGCTGCTGCATGGCAGATACAAGCGAAGTGATGTTTGATTCAGTAGAAGTTAATTTTAACCTCAGATTTGGGTCGACATTTAACTTGCTTCTATATTTATTTTTAATCAATCTGTACCTCAGAAACAGAAGGTAGTAAGTCAAAATTATGTTACGCCCATAGTCTGCTAGCGTTTCTTGAATCAGTTCAAAACAATGTTCTAAAATAGATAAAGAATTAAAGTTTCTATCAGTGCAAATTTTATTAAAATTGATGCCTATTTCACCATTTACGTGACTATTGAAAGTGAGATTCGAGAATTTTAACCTTTATTCAGCTCTCCTGAAAAATTACCTATTTGGACTTACCACCTGCTTCTGAGGTACAGAAATATCATATTGTAAAAAGCAGTTTTATAAGTGGCTGTGAATGAAATTAAAAATAGCAATGTTTTTTTTTTTTTTTTTTTTTTTTTTTTTTTTTGACAATAACGAGAATTCATTTTTAACTTTGACCCAAAATTCTCCCAACTCTAATTGGGCAAATTCGATCCGCCTGCACGCGTACCACCTGGAGAGCTGCGTGCACCACAGTTTGGGAACCGCTGGTCTACAATATTTGTACCCTACCAAGAATGCCTTGGTGCAGGCTGCACCATTTAAGGTTTTTTGGGAGGTGGGGCAATGTGTTTTCAGGGGCTTTGGCGGATTTGGGGGGGGGGGGGCTCCCTAGCTTTTAAGGGAGGGGTTGTGCCATCGCTGTGAGGAAGGGTGGGGGACCCCTACCAATACTCAATACAATTTTTACTATTTATAATTCAAAGAAGAAATTTCAACAACAAAATAAAAGAGGAAATGTAATCTATTAAATGAATGTCAAAGCAAAATAATACTGATCTTAATGTTTCAGTTAATCAATTTCCTTTTTACTTTTGCGCGAAATTAGCCATACATATAATCTACCCATCGAAAATTTCTCTGGTTTAAAGCATTGGTAACGCCCGTATCTCTAAACAAGAAGGATAAATTTCGAATACAATTTTTAAAGAAAATTATTACGATTATTCTTTTATTCTCCCCTTCCAGATTAACTAACAGTTTTAAAAAAAAAGGTTTCTCCCATCCAGTTGTGACCACCTGTTAAATAAAAATATTTCAACAATTCTATTCTACAGCATTTAAATTTCAAACACATACCACAAAAACTACGCACCAAAAAATGTCTGCTCTTAAAGGCTCTTTTTGTGCTTCCGATTTCGAATAACAAGTTTCGAAAATGGTGTAAGGAAAACGCACTTCCGTATTCTAAGAGTAACTTTTTGATGAAAAGAAGTTTTTTTTGCTGGAATTCATTCAATCATTCTAAAAGGAAAACGCCTGCATTGCAATTATTTGAAATATTCTTCGATTTCTTTAAATTCACGGAATTCACTGCAATTCGAAGAAAGTACTTGAAGTAATTACAAAAAGTACTTTCAATTAGGTGATCTTGTTTGAAATACAGGATTTACACCTTTCTCAATTATACAAAGTAATTTACGTAGTGTTTTTATTCTTATTTTCCTTCTTTTTTAAAATTTTTTTTTTACTTATTTATTTATTTGATTTTGTTTTACTTAATACACAAACTTATTTCAGGCTCAACTTATTCATAGGCCGAAAATATAAATGCTTTAAAAGATTCTCTTTTCATTAATAGTTCATTTCGGAACAAGATAGCACCATTAATATACAAATTTTAAATCAAAAATGAATAAACAGGCATTTAAGACTTAAGGGGACTTGGCACCTTTCAAATGTAGAAAGTCGATGAAAATATTGATTTTTCAATTTTTTGCTTAAAATGTGGTTTGACTCTTCTAGTATATATCTGAGCTAAGTTTTGAAGCGATACAACCCATATAAATGTAGTTAAGAATAAAGAAAATTCAAATATTTATGATGTTTTAGCAGGATTTTGCATTCTTTAAACTGCGTTTCCTCGGTTTCTGCTTTTTCGCAATATTGTAGTACTTAAAATAGTAAAAGTTCTACAGATATTCATGTAGCAACTTGAAATATTTTTTTGGGTTCAATATGATGTGCTTGATAAAATTAGGGATGAATTTTGCTATATATTTGCAAAAACATTTTTTTTTTTAAATGAAAATAACAAAAGTCGCTTTTTCTGTGTTCTCAAAAACTAATTAATCGCAAGACCCATCCCTAAAATTGCAAACCGTACTATGATAAGTACTTTTAAAAAATGTGGTAAAATAAAGTCAAGAAATAAAGAAGAAGGAAATTTAAAATCGTTAATTTATATTTTTTAAATTAAATTTTAAAATTTTCTGTTAGTTGAATTTTGATTTTTCACGAGATAATCATTTTGTTGAAGAATAGCACTTCATAATATACAAATGATATAGGTAAAAGTTCTGAAATAAAAAAAAAAATGTCGAAAGGTGCCAAGTCCCTTTAAAAACATTTTACTTGTAATGGTGGCTTTTCAACGTGACCATGTATTGCAAAGCAAAATTTCTGGAACATGCAAGCAATATTTATCTCCAATATGATCTACGTGAGATTCTTTCAAATTAGCATCAGCAGGTTGCGCGCTAACCGCGGTACTAAACGTAAACAGTTGCAAATAATAAGCATAAAATAAATTAAACAAACTACGATTGTCGGTCTCCTGCCTGTTAGCACTCGCCGCCTCCCGAAACTGCATACTTACTCAATAGGATCGTTTCGCGAAATATAATCCAACATATTGGATACACTAGGATTGAATCGCTGATGTAAGGTAATTTGATAGCGATTGAGATTCTAGTTTAACGATTACTGGAATTCGAAACAAGCTAGTTTAATGACGCAAATATGCCTTTAGTATTATACCAATACATAGTTTATTATGATAGAGCTTGCAGTTTGATCAATTCTGACACTATAGCTCAACTGAAATCCCAATAAACGTCGGGCCTTTCAACCAATGTTGTTTTCTCGCATTTGTATCCTAATTCTTTAAACTTAGGTTACTTCAGTTCCAACTACTCCATATTTACAAAGTTCTTTTCTCTGAATTTACATTACTTCAAGCAGAAAAACAGGCTCCTCCAACGCTTTTTCCCCCCACTACCGGCTGTCAAAAGGATTTCTGATTGGTTAACCACATGATTTTGAAATCATAACCCTCTCATGCATGAAAGCCTCATATAAGGTGACATAATTTTTGATTCAAATTTTTATGCAGATTTGTTTTTGTGCTGCAATTTGCATGTCGTCCTCATCTAGACACTCCAAACAGTTCTTAGAAACCACAAAATGTTTCATAGGTTATTCAAGATTGTTAAAAGATTAAGATATCTTTGGGAGTCCATGGAAGATTCAAGAAAGAAGGGAAAATCTTAGTTTCGAATCAAATTTTGTTTAGTTATTTTGAAGCGTGTTTTACATTACTTTATATTATTTTACGTTTGTTATTATTTTACAGCTTCTTATTCCTTATAAATAAAGTTTGAATATTCAATTTTGCCATGTTTATTATTATATTGAATAAATATGGCAAAAATGCATAAAACGTCTTCATACAAGAACACGAATTTTTGACTGTACAGGACAAAATTTCTAAAAAAAAATTATTACACAACAATCCTGAGATGCTAAATTAGTTTGCGGCATATGAAGTTTTTGTTTATAACACAAATAAATAAATGCATGCATGAGAGGGTTAATTAGTTATTTTATAACCTTGAATTGCAAATATGTCCTTTACGATGACTGTCAAATTCATTTATTTTAACTTAACATTTAACGGACGAGAGGTTTTTCTGTATCTCGTATTTTTTTGTCTTTCAAGAATACGTGGTTACGCTCTTCTTCAGAACAGAGAAAGGCAGGCATTCCCCCCCCCCCCCCCCCATGTAGGGAACTACCGAAAATACGCTTCAGTTGTTCCTCGTAATTGAACTGTTAGGGTTCTTTCACAACAAAGGCGACAAAGACAATATTCCTGTCTTTCTTATGATCTACGCCAGGGGTCTCCAAACTTTCCAGCCTTAGGGCCATATTGATTACCCTACAACATAATTATTCAACATAAAAATAGATTACTTCAGTAAACTTAATTTAATTTGCTATAAAAAATAAATATGTTCTCTAGAAGGAGTTTTCTTTCAAGTATGCTAGCTCTCCGCGGGCCGGACAAAATCTGTCCGCGGGCCGGATGTGGCCCTCGGGCCGTAGTTTGGAGACCCCTGATCTACGCAAGCGCAGAGCGCTTTTTGCCTTCGAAAATGGGCTCTGCGCATGCGCAGAAAAGAAAAGACAAGTTTCTTGTCTTTGTCGCCTTTGGTGTGAGAGCACCCTCGATGCAATTTTCTTTAAAACATTTCACGAACTTTACTGATTCAAACATAATAATTGTTTCGAAAGTTTATCCATCGCAGTCATGACAGAAGTTTCTAAGAACCGATTGAAAAAATATAGATGTAAGGAAATTTATGCCTTTTTATTGTTATTCCTTTTTACGTCCTGTACTTTCAACTGGATTCGTTTGTTGCTCTCTTATTGGTGCCTTCCCTGCTACTTCTACTTCCACTTCACGCTGCCTTTATTCTCATTGGTTTACTGATAATTCTTTGGCTATATAAGCTTTGTTTTTGTTGTTTTGTCTGCTTCATTTGGATGTTTTGCATCTAGAAGCTCCCTGATGCATTGAAAAAGGGATTCCAAGGAATCCGAAACATATGTCTGCATTTTAATGCTCATTTGTGCTTTAAATTAACATGAAATTATATTTTTTATTACATATTTTTACAAACTACAATATTCATTCAAATTTCATCTTCATGCCATAGCCAATTATGAGTACTAAATATGGTTACAATTTTTTTAATGTGAAAGCAAAACGTATTTACAACTATGCTTTTGTTATTATTTATTCACCACTTTTATAATTGCGTTTTTTTTTTTCTTATAGATGAAGGATTGATAAAACTCAAATTTTTAAAAGTATCTGTTCAATTTCAAAACAACTTATCCTGAATTGTAAGACAAATGCTCAAAAATGATTTCCGCTAAAATATGAGTCCAAGGGAAAACATATAAATCGTAGATAAAGCACAAAGGAGGTTGCATTGTAGCCTCGAAATAGCTACAGTTAAACTCGCTTAATACGAAATGCCAAAAATTCGCTAATTTGTTCGTATTATCCGTTATTCGTAATAACCGTGAATAAGTAAAATTGTAAAAAAAGTATTAGAAATACATGTTTATATTTTTAAATAAATACTACTATTTATAAGAAAAAGTAAAATAAATAGTGAAAACAAATTATTCATTTTAATATGCACTTTTAAATCTTACTAGTACATTGATAAAAAGTGAACTTACCTTTTAAAATTCAACAATTTTGGAAAAATCCTTAATAGTTAGTTGATTTTAAGAAACATTAAATTTTATCATACTCATGTTTCGGCGCAAAATGCCTCGTGATAATTATACTTGATGGTTTACAATAACTCAAAATAACCAACTAATTAAAAAAAATAATTATACTAGCTGGATCTCCCGCCGAACATCTGCTGGGTATAAGTTCAAAATTCAAAAGGCTTAAGAAAAGATTGCTTTGTTATAAACAAACTTTGCCACTCGAAGGACGTTGCCACTCGAAGGAATCGGAAATTAAAGATTAAGTTATTAATGAAAATAAATTTTAAGAAATAAAGACAAATTTATTATCCCGTAAATTACGATAATAAATAACAAATCGTACTTTGCCATGCTAATCATTAAATAAATTTTTAGATATCGTTTTACCATAGTTTGTTTGTTGCATGATGTCAGTATCGTATCGTTACGCAAACTTTAATCGTAACCGGTCCACGTTAAATGAAATATATATATATAGATGCAAACGAGAAAATGTTTCGGGAATAGGTAAAAATTTTGCTCGTCTTAGCCGAAATTTGTATTTTAGATTTCGTTATATGCGTGAGTTATTTTGTGTAATTAAATAGTAAACCAAGCTAAATGAACAAAATGTTCGTTTTAGCCGTGATTTCGTACTAACCGTGTTCGTATTAGGAAAGTTCAACGGTGTTTGCATATTTTGTTTTGACAATTTGTGCTTGATCTAAGGTTTCTTATCCTTGTACTCAACTTATCCTGAAGGTTGATAATCTTCCTCCAACTGATAAAAGATTGTGTAGTTGTGTGGAAGTCTAATTTCAGAAAGTCTGAATTTTCCAAAAGATTCAAATGACTTCGTTTTTAAATCTACAAAAGCTAATTTAGGGAAGTGGAAGATCGCGAGTTCTGTTTATGCTAAGTAATTTCAAATATGTCCCCTTAAGATATAAATAATTATGAGCAATTTGAGAAGGGCGGGAAAGGAGAATAAGACTGACATATTTTTTCCTTTAGTTGCAATTTTATTTTTATTTATCTGTTTAACTATTATTTTTCTTCTACTTTTCACTGTTAAAAGAATTTATTCTAAAAAACTCGAAAATATTACGGAAAAATAAAACTGAGGAACATCTTCAAAACTCTAAATTCGAAGAAATGTTACGAAATTCCTTTTCGTTGTCAGTAAAAAGCTATATACTTCGAAAATGTTTGAAAATGTTTTAATGGCAGAGAAAATATTTTTTCCCAAGCATTTCTTCACTTCGTTTCCATGGGAATAAAGCATCAAGAAACAACATAGATTGCAAAGTCTTGAAAAATCTTCTTGCTTGATCTTTTTCTTGTGTTCTTTTATGTTATGCTTTTTTTTTTTTTTTGGCAGCGGAATTATACAAAAGAAAAGTTTTCTCAAAGGTATTTACGGCCCCCATTTTTATTTTGTTCGAAGTTTACGATAGATAAAGCTTAAAGTTTGATGCGAATATCATTTAATGTTTTTGCATACAGATAAACAAAGAATATTAGAAATTTTATGTTAAATCATTGCATCGATTATAGTTGAAGTATTGAAGTTTTATAAAGTATACGCGTAAACTGTTATAAAATGCAGTATAATCAGATGACGCACCAGAGGAAATTCGGGTACGTTTCCCGAACCCTTCATAAAATTCCAATTAATCAAAACGGATCCTTTCTAAATTTCCAACCAATCCTACACAACATTCCGAGGTACAAAATCATACTTTCCACAGAATTATTTCTTCAATAAGCAGCAAATAATAATACAGTAGAGTCCCGTGATTCCGGACCCCGCTACTCCGAAAATCCACCTATTCCGAACGGAGTTTTTAAAAAAAATACTGATTTTTTAACTTCAAAACAGACGATTTTTTTTTAAAGTTCGTGAAAAAAGGTGCATTTATTGTCATACAAAAAAATTAATAAATAGATATACATTGTTCCTAAACTTGTTGGAAACGTGTCCATTCCACAATTCCGTAAAATCTTACTTTAACACTTACACACAGTAAATAACTAATTTCCACACACTTAAGTAAAACCACTTTTTTAAGAGGGTCACTAGCAGATGTCTCGCACTTTACTTATGCCTTAACTAGTCAATATGTTGAAATTATTCATGAAATCCGCACATCGTTCGGTCCCAATCAGTTCGGGATAGCGGGACTTTGTATAACATTTTTTCATCACTTTTTGTTTAAATTTTGAATTTTTAAAAAATTATTTTATTTTTCACAAAAATTCTTTTAATATTCACAGAACTTCGAACCCAGTTAAAAATGCTGGATAGACCTCTGAAAATGTAGATACAGGCTTGGCGGATCCAGACATTCGAGCTGGGTACGGGGGATTTCTGCATGTCCTTATTTGACTTATGTTTAAACAGGGGTGCTCACCCCCCTCAGTGCGATGCCGCACCGCCTGAAAATCTACGAACCCCCACCTCAAATGTGCAAAGCCTTGCCCAAAACCCCCTGAAAACAACCTCTCTCGGTGTAAACCTGCAGGAGCATAGAAACTATTTGGTTGTATTTTCTGTTTTTGATTTGATCTTGATTACAAATAAAGAAAATAAATTTTTCTTCACCCCCCCCCCCTTTTGTATTACTTCTTTTCCATTCAAAGTGTACTACATCGCATATAATAGCGCGAGATACAGCTTCTTTTCCCCGTCACCCTGTTTTTGATTGCGCATCTGTTGCTGATCGGTAGTTTATCAAACTCTTACGTACTTTTCGGTTTTTTTTTTTTTTTTTTTTTTTTTTTTTTTTTTTTTTTTTTTTTTTTTTTTTTTTTTTTTTTTTTTTTTTTTTTTTTTTTTTTTTTTTTTTTTTTTTTTTTTTTTTTTTTTTTTTTTTTTTTTTTTTTTTTTTTTTTTTTTTTTTTTTTTTTTTTTTTTTTTTTTTTTTTTTTTTTTTTTTTTTTTTTTTTTTTTTTTTTTTTTTTTTTTTTTTTTTTTTTTTTTTTTTTTTTTTTTTTTTTTTTTTTTTTTTTTTTTTTTTTTTTTTTTTTTTTTTTTTTTTTTTTTTTTTTTTTTTTTTTTTTTTTTTTTTTTTTTTTTTTTTTTTTTTTTTTTTTTTTTTTTTTTTTTTTTTTTTTTTTTTTTTTTTTTTTTTTTTTTTTTTTTTTTTTTTTTTTTTTTTTTTTTTTTTTTTTTTTTTTTTTTTTTTTTTTTTTTTTTTTTTTTTTTGTTAAAAGTACTAAAAGTATTACAATTTCATTGTATGTACTTTAAAAAATGAAATTGAGTACTAAAACACAAAATGAATTTCGTATTCATTTCAGTTTTTAATAAGTTTAATTTCCCAACACCCACAATGTAATCCACTAAACTATTTCTATGAGAAAGTGCGCATTAAGAAATCTATCTGTGAATTGAAAGGGCAAAATAAACTTTTCGAAGACTTAAAAGTTTCTGCCCATTTTACTTGAACAAACATGAAAAGGCTATATCCCTCGTGCCCATTCTAAGTAAGAAAGTTTTACAACTTAAAATGTTTGCTTTAATTTATTGCATCAATGAATAATTTCAACTTTACGCCAGTTTGCTAATGTTTTCCCACTTGATTTAGTCCCAGGTTTAATGTCTTTAGGAAAATAACAGCAGAATGGATTAAAATTCCTTCAACAACTCCATTAAGCATTCGAAACTGTTATTGTCAATAAAGAAAAGTAAAATATTTCTCAAGAGATTGTTATCTTGCTCAGTTTAATAGCTTTTTAATTTTAAAAGTTGGGTTAACAGTGTCATCCATTGTTTATTGCTTGTAACTAAATTATCACTTAGAGAAAATTAGAACAATGCTTGTTTGTAAAAAAAGAATGAAAATGCGTCTAAGTAATTTTTAATGTCCACGTTTGCGTAAGCCGCTTCTCTAGGGCTTCTTTGTTTACTATACTTTTTCAATATATATTGAAACAATCTTGGAATACTATAAAACACCACTAGATTATATATATTTTTCTGTTACAAAATCCTTCAAAATGGAGCAGAAAATTGAAAACAACAGCCAGTTATTTTGGCGGAGGTATAATGGAGCTGCAAAAAACTAATTAATAACCCAATAATAAAGTAAACACTTAACCCTTTGTGCAAAAGTAAACAAAAAATAAAGAAAAGAAAGGAAAACATCAACGTTAAAAGCATAAATTAGCAATAAAAATAAGAAACACGCTTTTCGGAGCAGTAATAAACCCTTTCTCAATGCACAAAGGTGTTGCATTTTTATGCACTGAAAATTCGTCTTTTTTACTCGAAACTCATGTTCGTTATTTTTTTATCACTGGTTTGTAATTTAACGTTGATATGATTTTCATTCTTTCCTTTCTTTTAAAATATGTAGTAATATACTTTCTAACAGATACCGAGATTTATATAATAAACTAATCCTCAATATAGTCTGTAACACAGCCTTATATCAATACCAAAACATGTTAAAACTACTGTTTCGAGTAAGTAGTCTTGCACTGTTCTTTTTAGCTTTATAATTATAAATTGTAAAGTGGTTCATTTAGAATTTTGTTTCTAAATGAGCCACTTAGAGATTTTCTTTTTATTTTAAAGATATCTTTGTATTGATTGAACTAGTGCAGCGATATAATGGTCTATAACAAATCCATTATTCGAAGTTGAGTCGTAGCGCAATAATTCACGATTCTTTCATTAGGGTGAAAATAATTTATGATGAAACGAAGGAATAACAAGAAGTTCCGTCTAGAACTATACGAGCCTACTTTCCCGTATACACCAAATTCAAATTTATAATCTAGCTATCTCTTTCTCTCTCTTTCTTATTTATCTTTAGTTCTAATTATTGAAAATATACCTTTTTTAACGGATAATACATATTCATTCACTCACTCATTGATTCTTTCATTTATTCAGCTATGCATTTATTCATTCATTCGTTACCTCATTCAAGTGTTTATTCATTCATTTACGCATTCATGTATTTATTCACTCATTTATTTATATTTTCATTTATTCAATAATTTATTCATTCATTCTTTTCCTCATTCATTTATTCATTGATTTATTCTTTCACTCTTTCATTTATTCATTCATTCATTATTTCACTCATTGAGTCACTGAGAAATATTCTTGAAAATCCCGATCAAACAATTTCATAGCAAAATAGGCTCGTAAGTTCTGGATAAACTTTCTATTTCTACATGTTCTACGTTATAAGAGCTTTCCGATAAAGTTTGTTCCAAGCAAATCGGTCCGTTAGATCAGGATTTATATAGGGTTGAAATTTCCCCGTAAGCTCTGTGTTAATTTTTTGAACTGTTCAAAAATGAACAAAAACTGTTCAAATCAATATTTCACGCCGAGAACTCCTTTCAATAAGCTTGCAATAGGAACTTGGCTCTTGTGCCCAGAGTTTACAGAATTTGCTTCAATTTTGTCCATAGGCGCTAATGTTAAAATTTTTTGAACTGTTCAAAATTGAACAAAAAATTGTTCAAATATAGAAATGAGATGTCCTCGCCGAGATCTTTCGAATGCAAAAAGAATTTTTCCAATCGGACAATTCGTTCAAAAGTTATTAGGGGGGGGACAGACCGACAGACCGACAGACAGACAGACCGACAGACACACTTTTTCCCCATCTCAATACCCTACTTTCAAATTTTTTATTTTTCAATCTTTATTTAATTACTTCACTTATTTTTGACTTTTCTTGATTTTTAACGATATTTTCACGATACATTACGCCTTCTTTCATGCTTTATTATTATTTTTTTTTACTTTTACGGGAAAGTAGGCTAAAAAGTATGGATCAGAAAGCGACTTGCAATTCGACTCTGCATTCATTAAATTGTACATTCTAAAACATAATCAAGGAAACTTAAAATACTCGTAAATTCATAAGAATCTCCTTCTAAACCAGGTCTTCGAGAATTTAAATTGCATGTGGATAAGGGGGAAAGAGGTAATTTTCTTCGAAGAATTGAAAGTTTATTAGGAGCAAACCTAAGTCAAACCTTAATAAATATTACGAAGTAAAATGAATCATTGAAGAGAGACAAAGGTTTCCTCTCCTTTGAAAGAGCTTTATTCTAATATAAGAATACTTTTTGTCATAGTCTCTATGAAATATTCTCTACCACAGTTGCTAATTAATCAACCACTAAAAAGAATTAATGCTTATTTATTACTTTTCTTAATAAATTCATAACACGAATTCGGAGGACTATTTTTAGAAAATTTCCCATAGGGGAGGGGCGCCCTCAGACTAAAGTTTACATTAAGCATTAATAAATAACCGATTAATAAACCGATTTTTATTTAGAACTTTATTTTTTGATTTTTCAAATTTCATTAGTCTCTATTTTTCCGATGTTCTTCTTATATTTTCTCTTTCAGCGAGGATATTATACTGATTCGCTTAAAATTGACTATTGAAAAAATAAATAAATAAAAAATAGCGATAAATATTCATCTTTCTGTTTGCATTTCGGAAGATACACAAGGTACGCATCTTGTTTGTATGACTTTTTGTTTTCTTTTTTAATTTGCATTTTATACTACTAACTGGGGATGGTATGTCAATTTAGGAAAGAAAAATGTTTATAAAGCGTGTTTTCGTGCATCCTTTACTTCCAAATAACTAATTGAACAAGAAGTTCCGTCTAGAACTATACGAGCCTACTTTCCCGTATACACCAAATTCAAATTTATAATCTAGCTATCTCTTTCTCTCTCTTTCTTATTTATCTTTAGTTCTAATTATTGAAAATATACCTTTTTCAACGGATAATACATATTCATTCACTCACTCATTCATTCTTTCATTTATTCAGTCGTGCATTTATTCATTCATTCGTTACCTCATTCAAGTGTTTATTCATTCATTTACGCATTCATGTATTTATTCACTCATTTATTTATATTTTCATTTATTCAATAATTTATTCATTCATTCTTTTCCTCATTCATTTATTCATTGATTTATTCTTTCACTCTTTCATTTATTCATTCATTCATTATTTCACTCATTGAGTCACTGAGAAATATCCTTGAAAATCCCGATCAAAAAATTTCATAGCAAAATAGGCTCGTAAGTTCTGGATAAACTTTCTATTTCTACATGTTCTACGTTATAAGAGCTTTCCGATAAAGTTTGTTCCAAGCAAATCGGTCCGTTAGATCAGGATTTATATAGGGTTGAAATTTCCCCGTAAGCGCTATGTTAATTTTTTGAACTGTTCAAAAATGAACAAAAATTGTTCAAATTGATATTTCACGCCAAGAGATTCTTCCAGTAAGCTTGTTCATTGGAACATGGATCTTGTACCCAGAGTTTACATAATTTGCCTCATTTTCGCCCATAGGCGCTAATGTTAAATTTTTTTGAACTGTTCAAAATTGAACAAAAAATTGTTCAAATCAAAAAGTAAAATATAGAAATGAGATGTCCTCGCCGAGATCTTTCGAATGCAAAAAGAATTTTTCCAATCGGACAATTCGTTTAAAAGTTATTAGGGGGGGGGCAGACCGACAGACCGACAGATAGACAGACCGACAGACAGACCGACAGACTTTTTCCCCATCTCAATACCCTACTTTCAAATTTTTTATTTTTCAATCTTTATTTAATTACTTCACTTATTTTTGACTTTTCTTGATTTTTAACGATATTTTCACGATACATTAAGCCTTCTTTCATGCTTTATTATTATTTTTTTTACTTCTACGGGAAAGTAGGCTAAAAACGGATGCCTTTATCAATAAGTGATTTCTTTTTGCAATTATTCTTTTAATACATAAAGCAATTATTACCATACTTTTGACCACCATTTCTTTCATTTTATAGGTCAAAAAGTTAGTTGGCGCCGATTGTTAAACTGCAAAATTCGGCACGATTTAAAATCGTCACCATAAAATAACATCGCCAAAAGCATATTTTAAATTTAAAATCAGTTTTAAAAAAGCATAAGCTAAACTGAACTTGATAACTAAAACTAATAATTATTATAAACTGATCTCAGTCCACAAAAAAGATTTTAAACCGATCTCTAAAATCAAGTTTTCTACAATTTTCGAAATCTTCTTTTGCCTTCCTCATCGTAAATATTGCTTATGGAAGGATATCCAATAACAGGGCTCAGCGAAACTCGGCTATCGTCTGCACTTTGGAATTTTGCTTTCTTGAACCAAATCGGAACTTGATCGTAACTGGATCAAGTTCAGCCTTGCTTGAGCACAAAAATTCTGGAATTTTATTTCATTCAATTACGTTACCAGAACCTATCAACAGCTTGACACTGAATATTTAATTAATAAGCTGCTATTTAAACTTTCTTTTCTAGGCTAAGAAATGTACATTTAAAATTTAAAATAATGTTTTTTTGATGGCATCGTTTGTGGTTTCCACAGCAACGGTAGTTTAAATATCACGAAAATTTCGAATTCCATGATTTATGGTGCAAGCGACGTCGCTCAACGTATGACATTCAAAACGAGGAATTATTTTTCGACATAATAAAGTGTAATAAACTCACGATCAAAGAATAATTACGTGAAATTTATCCCGTTGCAGGCGTGGGTAAATAAACAAAAGAGTGAGCAAACCACTCAAATTAAAAACTTTGTTTTTATGTTGTTATCTTTTAAAAAGTTATACAAATAATTAGTTAAAATATTGTTCTGTATAAATAATGGACGGACTTCAAACTGGAAGAGTCCTTGAAACGTAAGTAGCAATGATTAAATATTTTACTATATATAATTAATAAAATCTACTTGATAAATAACATGAAAGTATGATTTATGGTATTATAATTACTTTTCTGTAGGTAGTCATTATTTCAGCTTTACATTTTGCACAGCGTAAAAGTGACAAATGTTGAAACTATCAAAAATTGAAAATATTGTTTTCTTAAAAATTCAATATTTATAAGTAATGATAACTTAAATACATCAGAAACTAGTCTTTTCTAAAGGGAAAACAAAAGCTGGTTTTTTGTTTCATATAAATTTGAGAGATTAATAGTGTAATGTAAATTTAATACAAATGTTTCCAATACGTGTTTAAATTTAGCAAAAATGACGCCAATATTGAATGTATCATATTTCTATGCTGTCGAAAAACGACAATAAGTAGTAAATTGAGCAATCAAGTTTTGAAATATTTATAAATAAAATCCATATTAAATGAAAATACAATCAAAAGCGTTTTGAATATTTAATTTATTTTGACTAATAAGGCATTTAAATTATACGCTTGAATGAAAAATGCATGCATAAATACACTATCGTATTTCGTTCAAACGTACGCAAAAGATAAGTGATTAGTTTTAATACTTCTTAAAATTAAAATTAGAGGCATGTATTTATAGCTTATCTGTAAACGGTAAATATGATGTTTGGTATACGGATGCAATTCGGGGAATTTTTGAGAGAAAAAAATGATTTTTATGATAATGATGAGTATTACTTAATGTGTTATATGAATGTTGTTTGGACATACAACCTTGTAGGAAGTCAAATATGCGTAATTCAGTATCAATGGAGAAAAAAGCAAAATTCGCCAAAAAGGGGATAGTATATGCCGCTTTGTTACCCTAAATTAAAAATTAATTGACATTACACGTCAGTAAGTTCGCCAAAAAATTTTAAATTGATATCTGTTTACTATCAAAAATATCACATTGCCATAGAAAACACCCAAATCTTTTCTGTTATCACGAAATTTTCTCAATCTTTGTAAGTAACTTAATCTCACTTTCTCTAAGGAAAGTGTTTCCAAGCGGTGGTTACCACACTACTTGTATTTCCCCCCATTTTTGCTGTTTTAAAATCATGTGACTATAACTATTTGTAGTGATTTATATAATACAAAAAGTTCCGTCAGATTTAAATAAATAAACAATAACTGAACCATATTTCCACTATTGCCAAAGTTGCCGAAAATGTTATGCTGATACATTTCTGTAGCTTCTTCATCATGTTTTACTTTCTTTATTTAAAGAAATTGTTGACTTCATGATACCACATGACTTCATTGTGCTTCGGTTAATACTGTAGTATGGAATTCTGTGGGAATCAGTTAATCAGTTTCGGTGCCAAGGTTGGCGATATATCGCCAAATTTTGCCAGATATCCTTAAGTGTTCTCCAAATGGTCGATAATTCACTCAACTATAGAGATGGCTGGATGATGAATTGGGTGAAATTTATTGATTCCGAAAAACGTGGAAATTAATATTGATTCGCTAAAAAATAATTAGAACAAGTAAAACCTTTATTGAAACATCCGATTGTAACCAGAAAGTGAGATACAGAACCAGACTTTGTATACGACCAGTACACAAAAGTACTTACTGGTTAAAAATCGCCAGAGAAATTTATTTTCCTTGCAGAGCTTAGCACTTTAGGCCCTTTAACAGATAAGTACCGGCATTTTTACTTTCTTGTACAAAGTGAAGGTGAAAATTTTCCAAAATGGTCATTTTAATTCATCATGAATCAATCTGTTAGTATTTTGGCGACGTTTGCAACATCTAGTTGAGCACTTCTCTTTTTGGTTGGAATCTGATTTAGCAAAATAAGTTTTATCTGGTCTTCACTATCAAATACAATTAATTTGAAGACGTTTTTTAGGATGAAGATAAATTCCTCAAAGCGTCATCACTCAATTCCTTTTATGGTTAGGTAAATTGGTAATATCTAACCAAATTTGGCGATATATTACCAAAATGAGATCTGAAATCCATTGTCGGCTTAGTGACATTTGGCGAATTTCCCTCATTATTCCATGTTCATGTGGTGCACATATCATATTTCGGTGATGCACACATCAGATCATTGACTTGAGACGTTTATTAGATTCGGAAATCATTTGAGAGATTCACTCAATTGCTGATTTTTTATTATCAAAATCATTGTATATCTTATAATTCAATTATGCAAATTGCTCTATAATGTACATCATTACCGTATAATGTGCTTCATACATATGGTAACTCCTACATTTACCCATAAATCTACGGGGGGTTAAAATTTATGGATATCATCTTAGTGACTCTTTGCTTCGAAACAATTCAGTTTTCAGCATAAAATTAAAAAACTAAATGAAATTCTCTTTTTTAATAATAAGATTCCTTTATTTGCTGCTTTATGGTTGCTAGTCGTACAACTTTGGTCATCATACAGGACCTGAACAAAAGGAAAGTTTAACTCAAACACTGATTTAATTCAATACTATTTCCAGACAAGATGATGAAGTGGATAATGAAGTTAAGCAACAGTACATCGAAATAGATGCAAGTACATTTCTTGGGACTAAAGATGGCATAAAATATAATCTTATCCAGACTTCGGACAACAAGTTTAGACTTTGTGAAGTTCTCAGCGATGAAAATTTGAACATAAGCAAAAGCAGAGAGTAAGATATGCTTTTATACAGTTATGTTGTGTAAATGCTGAGCTCCGGATGATCCGTACAAATTATTGCTATAGTCAATTAAAACCCCGTATATCGTACTTAAGTTGAAAATGAACAAAAATATTTTTTTCGCCCTGTTCCGTGGACGTAAAGAGCTAACCTTAGAAGAGTTAATTTAATTCTAAAGGAAGAAAAATTTTTCTTCCTTTAATTGATATCCTTCCTTTATTGATTGTTTCCCAGAACCCTTGGTTTTAAGACATTTCTAATACTAGTACACAGTTTATCTTTAATATACAAACTCTTGCCTTGATAAGCCTAAGACAGCAAGCTAAGCTGAGTCAAATCTCGATAACAATGTATCATTCTTGAAATCTAATTCAATAGGAAAAACATAATTTCTAACTTTTTAAGTATTCATTGCAAATGAATGCAATAAATCTTAATCAC
The DNA here is from genome assembly GCA_038502835.1 of Octonoba sinensis. NCBI lineage: Eukaryota > Metazoa > Arthropoda > Arachnida > Araneae > Uloboridae > Octonoba > Octonoba sinensis. The sequence continues at coordinate 79,369,895 of CM076605.1, read as the reverse complement.
AGAATTGATAGTCTGAATTTTTTCCTCCCATTATTCGTCATGTTTCTACCCTGAACAACAATTTGGCGCAGTATTGAGGCCTTTGCACCAATAAACCTAACGCAATCAACCAAGCAGAGTGAAATCTTGATAACAATGTCTCATTCCTGAAATCTTATTCAAAAGGAAAAAGAATAATTTCTAACTGATTACGAATTCCTTGCTCAAGAATGCTGTAAAACTTCTTGACATCATTGCTAGTTTAAATTTTTATTCCTATTCGGCACGTTTCAACTTTTAACATCAGTTTGGCGCAGTATTGAGGCACTGCGCCGATAAACCTAGCGTAACCAACCAAGCAGAGTCAAGTTCCCATAATAATGTCCATTATAAAGACTCATTCTTGCAAGCCGATTCATAAGTGGATAGTTTCTAACATATTAAGAATTTAAGCACAAGACTGCTATAAAGCTTGTCAGATACCTGTACCTCAGGGCCGACTAACTTAACACGTTGACTGCGATAACTCGTAGCATAGGCGTAACTAGGGTTGGTGAAAGGGGGGGGTCATACTAAAAATGTACAGACCAAACACCGATAAGAGGTGTAAAAGAGTTGAAAATTTATTAGTCATAAATACTTGTCTCTAAAAATATACTCCGTGTTTATTTCAGGCATCTCCCAGGGGGGGGGAGCTACCCCCTCGGAGCAAGTCAATTCCTCCCCCTCCCCCTGGCAAAAAAACTTCAGATCACAAGTTATAAAAAAAGAAAGAAAAGAGAAATTACGCTTTTAAGGCACTTTACTTTCAGAAACACTCTCAGGAAAGGACATTGAACACTATCACGAGCGACACCAAAAGTAACTTAAAAGACATAAGACTTTATTTTGAAAAAAATGGGGGGGGGGGGGGAGTAACCAAACTCCTTTCTGTTTCCTCTAACATCACCAAAGTATCCCGAAATTGCATTGCTGGGAAGATTTCAAAAAGTTTCCTGGGGAGAGCCCTCGAAGCCTTGCCTCCAGAGTTAGCCTAAGCATTATAGATGTAAGACCAGTTACAAAAATTTAAGTTGCAGAAGCCCCAAATACCCACTCCTCTAACTTCACCAAAGATCTAAACATACATCTACTATATATACATCAAAAAGCTATCATATATGTAAAAAAATTCCTATTAACATCATTTCTAGTCATATATATCTATATATATATATATGTGTGTATATATAAAGGGTATGATTTTGAAGCATGCACTGCCCTTCCTAATTCTTAACTCGCTCCCCCTGCTCCGGAGCCAAGGCCGTATCCAGAATTTTTTTCGGGGAGGCCCAGACTTCGACACACTTATGTTAAGCAAAGTTTCAGGGAGGAATATATGATACATTGCAAAAGATTTCTGGGGGGGGGGGGGGGGCCGTGGGTCCCCCTTCCCTTCTGAATACGGCCTTGATTCACAAAAACATTAAACATTCATTACTAGATCTATTAGTTTATTTTTGTAATTCAAACGCAATAGAAAATTCAATTTTTAGCGCTAAGCAGTCTTCTATGTCCAGGCATTCATAATATTAAAACTGGGAAATAGTGGAATTTTAGGGGAAAAAATCCAAATTCCCCTACAAAAATGATCATCCCCACAATAAATTTCTAAAAATTTTGTTAAATTTGTAGCAAAACATACTTCAGAAGTGGAAGCGTCTGAAATGAATTTTCTTTTCTTTTTGGATGACGAACGTGTCCATCGCTGCAGTGCAAACATTATTATATATCGAAAATAACTAAAAATTTAGCTTAAATATAAATAATACTTGATTGTTTTTAAATGCAGCATTAAACCGTAGCAGTGAGATTGGAAACGTTGAACGGATGATTTCCAAAGTCGTAATGCAATCAGTGATCAACCATAATAAGAAAAAAAAAACATTTAAAATATAAGAGATGAGAGAACATCTGTAAATGAGAATGCAATGCAAATACAGTTCATCAGTTTTCCAATTGGCTTATCTACAAAAAATATTTTACCAAAATGGGTGTTTAGACAGGAAGTCATAAATAAATACAAATTGCCCTTTAAGTTTCTTGATGAGCATCACTTCCTGGCTTGAGGGTTTAACCCATTAGGACAATTGTTGGCTAGGGCTCCTTTATTTTCAGACCCCAGCGCCGGGTTATCAGAAAACAAAACTCCATCATAGTAGAGAATATTTCCCACGAAACTTATTACTTGTGCGATTGTATACCTAAATTGCTGCCTTTGGGTAAAAAAGACATCAAGAAGGAAAGAAAACCATCTGGAGTGATTGAAAGGATCTCTGTTTGTGTGTGTGTTGTACGGTGATTGAAGCCACCTTTTGCTGTAACCCCCCCCCCCCCCCAAGGTGATAAGGGGGTTGATTATAGCCAGATGAAAAGTCCTCTTTATTATGAGCTGCATACTTTGGTCATGATCACAACCCTTCAGAGAAAGAGGAAATAAAATCATATGCATATGTGTTTAATTTTCTTAGGGAAAAAAAAAATGTGCTTTGCAAGGCCGTAGCCAGAAATTTTGTGAGCTTAAATGTGCCTCAATAAGTCAATACCCAAAGGGGGGGGTTTGAACCCCCAAAACCCCCCCCTGGTTACACCTATGACTCGTAGTAGGTGAACTTTGCTGAGAGACCAAATTACGAGTTATCCCGCAATTACTGACTCATTTTCAGTTTTATATACATTAATAGAAAGTTTGTAATTCTTTACTTCGTAAGATGGTTTGAACAATATGGTGTGATCAAATGAAACTATCGTCTGGAGACCCTGAAACTGGAACCAGTGCTGGCAGTTAGCGTGTCGGCTGTCAACGTGTGCGGGTACGTTTAACGGCGGAATTGTGCCGGGCTCAGGGGGTTTTGCGAGCAAATTTAGTTATTCAGTTAAATCTCAATAAATCGAAAGTTTTTTAAATTTTTTAACCGAAACTTTTCGTATTTTACATTGAAATATATAATATTATGATTGTTGTGAACAGAAAATGAAATGTTTAGGGGATAAATTTATAATAGTATCGTAAATATGAAATATCAAATATAAATATATAGTTTTAATTTTTTTCAATTATATTATTTACAATCATTCTTACATTATAAAAAATGAAAATAGCAATTATAAAACTAATTAGCGCTATGGGCCGTCTGCTGTGATTTTGTATATCCCCGCAAAGGTGTTTTGACATGCTCTGTTCCATTTCATTTTGTACAAAGAATATCAAAAAATGTGTTTACCATATGCGTTTACCAGCCTACCACTTCTTTCTTCAAAAGCGATGCAAAGAAACCATGCCGTTACATTATCCCGTACAAGTACGTGTCCCGAGCTCAAGTATCAATGGCCAGAAAACGTACTAGTACCTGTCCCGCACACAATGTGATAAGAAGTCACATTATCACTACTTTAAAATTGGGCGTAAAAACTGAAAGGAATGATTTCGATACCTAGTAGCAAAGTTCGCATATGAATCCGATTACAAAACATGGCCGTTAACATTAAAAAAAATACGTATGCTTTATCCCTCGTACAATTGAACAATATATGAAAATCGCCATTTTTGAACTTTTGTTAGTCTGGTCCTGAGGTACACATGTTTAAATCAGTATATCGCGAAATATTTCATGAAACTACAAAACAATATGAAACTTTACCTTAAACTAAATTTTCAAAATCTGGTTTTTCTCTTTAGCAGAACATGGTCTCCAGTTGTCCAAGATGGGAATAAACATGATATTTCTGCAATTTCTTCACCTCTAGTGGAATACAAGGCGATAAAAGTGCGTAACATTTAGAATTTGAATTATATGCTTATTTACTTTGTATTAATTCATTTATACCATAGACAATCCTTCTTAATTTATAGACGTTGTCTTAGCAACATATTTCAGGTCGCTTTACAACAATAATATTAAACAAAAAATAATAAATTGAACAGCACATTTTCTATGAATTAAAATTGAAGATTTTCCTTTTCTATAGCAGTGATTTAACTTGACTTCAGCTTAGCAAAATGTTTTCCTTTGAGGGAATTACTTCATAATTTGATTATTAATTTTAATTATCTCTGACCTTACGAAGATTTATATCTATACTAATATTATAAAGCTGCAGAGTTTGTTTGCTTGAACGCGCTAATCTCAGAAACTACTGGTTCGATTTGTAAAATTCTTTCAGTGTTAGATAGTCCATTTATCGAGGAAGGATATAGGCTATATATATTCACGCAATTGCATAAAATAGTCCTTTCTATCGGAAGAAATTGCCGCATCCTTTCGAGCTTTATACCATTGAAAAGCGCGTAAAATACTACTTCAAGAAGCGTTTTTCGCTACGTGCTAAAATTCGAGCCCTCTAAATTAACTAAAAAAGAAGTTATAAGCGTTTTTCTCTGTAATTAACTTTAATTTTATTTGACCCAGGTGATGACCGTTTTATTTTATCTCCACTGTTGCACCTTTTCAACACTTGTTACAGTTGCCGTGTGAACAAACAAATCAATGCAGTTGCCATTGTTAAACAAATCAAATATAATAATACTCAATGTTTCTTGTATTATTTTAGGGGCATCGCTGTATTTGCAAAATATAATTTAAGATAGACCGTGTAATGCAGGGCGTCGCAGCTAGTAAATAAATAAAGGAAACAAAGAAAAAGAAAAGAAAAAAGTTAGAAATAAGAAAAAAAAAAAACATTTAATGAAATGAATTTTTCGTTAAAATTGATCAAATCAATCCAGAGTCCGTATTAGCAAAATCAGACAATTTTAATAAAGTAGGCATTGTTGATTAACAGGCGCTTTTGTATTTCGTCATATTCACTGTGGGTGTGGCGTTATGCTGGCAGCAAGATTTTTACTCAATGGTAGGTGGCACACTTTATCAAAACGGAGTGGTCAATACCCCCTTCTGCATCTCTGATTTTGCCATTTTGAATTGAATAAATTATTACTTATAATGTAAAGAATGAATTCATTTCCATTTGTTCAACTCTTTATTCCGAAACCTACATTTTAAGCATAATTCATCAAATAGCTTATTGACGTTACCTGTATTTAAAGTGTTAAAAAGAACTTCTTTGTGAACATTTACTGCTTAACATGGATTAGTTCAGCAAGCGTAAAATTTGCACCTTTTAAAACAAACATGCCTGCATCCAGAATATAAATTTGTGAATGAAAATAACAATGCACAAATTAATTTATTATTTGTGCAACTGAGAAATATTCTTTTATCTCGCAGACAGAAATGGACATTTCGAATCAAGAAACAACTCCTTGCAAAGGACAAGGAGACGAGAAAGGATTTCAAGTACTGAGTCCAGTAGACTATGAGTTTCGAGGGCAGGAAAAGATCCTCATCAATAAGACTCCGTTGCACGCAGAGGAAAGTCAAGTGCGTTTGAATGCTACACCGCAACTAACCTATACGACTTTATCACCCAGAAGTAGCGATTTGGTAACTCGTTATGTTGCTATTATTGGTATTATTTTGACAATTCTTACCCCAACAAACAGTAGTGACGCAACTCAAAACCTATAGTTGGTTTTGCAAGAGAAACACAATGTAATATTGTTCTCAAAGGAGAAGAAACTGGATATCAAAATTCTCATTCGGCGATGGTGCCACACTCATTGCGGTGCAGCTGGAAGAGAGGGTACCAACCTCTGGGGAACGCACTAGGTCTGTAATTGGCAGAAGTTAATAGCACGCCATTAGGGGAAAAAATATTGTTCTGAAAACACTAAACGGATGAAACGGATTTAAAATATTAGCAGTAATCTTTGTTAATTCACTATAATACAATTTCATGAGATTTTTAGTTGACGATTTGTAGGAGATGATTTTTGAGTAGCGTCACTGCTGATGTCGGGGTGTAAAATGTATTATAAATTTATAGAAAATGAATTATATAAGTACTAGTATATGGCTATCTTATGAATATAATCTAATTATAAAAATTAAATAAATAAAACTGAAATACAAAAACACGCAATAAAAATTACTTATATCGTCAGCATTCCGGCAGAACCCACTAAGTCTCCGGCTCCAGTTTTGAGATAGTGACAATTTAATCTCTCAAATTGTTATACAAAAGTATAATTTTAGAGACCCTTAACTCCTATAGTTGGTTTATTAAATTATGTAATTGGCTCATATCATAAAGTAACTAACTACAAAGTCTAATTGATCGCAATGGTCCTCCAACTTTTTTTGTGGTCTTTGTGATTTTTACTTGAACGCGACGATAATTAAAATAAATGTAAAATTGTGTAAATGTAACCCAAAATAAATCATGCCAGGTTATTTAAAAGAGCCTGAAAATCAAACATCTTAGTTTTAATAAAGTTCTCTTTCATTTATATTTTTGTTTGAAAATAATTCAACCAACAATATCTAGAACATGAAATTTAGATGCAATTTTTCTCAACAGATTAATAGGACTAATTCTTCGAAAAGCAAAATCTCTTTTGCATTAGAGGATAATAATGGTTCTGCTTTTGAAAATTTAACCTAATCGCTCATAGAAATTAACTTTTGTATTACTCTAAATTTATGCAGCTCATATTTTCTATCTCATGTTTAAGAGCTTTAACTTCTTCGTAATCTTTTCCCAGTAAATAGATTCTGTCAGTAATGAAAAATTCCAGCACTTCGCTCTTACCAAAACTCCAGCTCCTATCGCTTCACTTGATAGCACCTTTCAATTTGAAAGGGTAAACTAATCTTATTAAGTTTGGTCTCCAGATTAACTTGGGTCGAATTTGAGGAAAAGATTAAATTTTTGAAAATTGCAGAAAAAATGAGAAGCAAAAGTATGCTGTTCATGTTTAAAACTGACGAATTCAATCGATTTCTATTCCGAAACATTATTGCTTTCTCAAATCGACTTTGTGTTTAAAAATATGCGTTTGCCGCTTGATGCTTCGCGATCGCTAATGGAATGTTGAATAGTTGATTTATTAGAAATGCACTGTGTTGGAACTTAAAAGGATTCTTTACAAAACTATTACTAATGGAAGATAACATCCTATTTAAAATTTAAGTGTTTTTATAGTCGATTTATGACTGAATTTATTCTTCGTCCATTAACTTTCATTGCAGTCCCAATCATAACCCTCGTAATGTTAAAGTAATTCGTTTCTACGACGCGCGTTTCGGTTATGCTTTGTCCCCCCCCCCCCTTTCTAAAATTCCAAAATTTTCTTAGATACTCATTTTTTGTTTCTCTCTCTCCCCTAATCTGCGAAAACTTGTCCAAGAAAGCAAAATGTTTTTAATGTGGTTTGACTAATAATCTATTCCTTTCTCCTGTTTTTGAACCTCCGCGGTTTTATCTTTCTGTTTTGTCCGTTTCTTGCAAACCTAAAATGTATTCGTAACGCAAGAAATTCGTTAAAAGATAAAATTGAAAATATCTACAAGAGTACAGGATTAAAAAAAAAAAATAGAATTGCCAAATAAGTTGAATACTCCCACTGTCTTCTTTAAAAACAACGGTTTACGGCAGAAAAAAAAATCGAGCAACTACTAGGTCCACTTAAAAAAAGCCCCTAATTTGCGAATACAGTAAAAAATCTCCATAAGAAACACTAAGGGGACTGGAGATTTTGTCCTTAAAAACTTAGAATTAACTTAGTTTAATTTTCTAATCAACATATGTCAATATTTAAGCTTAAATACTGAAAATGTTTCCTGCATGCAAAATGAAAGTCGAACTTATTGAAAGTTAAAATTTTTTCATTGAAAAACTGAAATCTTAGCAAAAAGTCGTTTTGACAAAGTTTTGTAACTTACAGAAATTTATTTGAAGTGATTCCTAAGATGGGTTTGCTTTGTAGTATGTAATTTGTAGCATGCCTTTTCAAAATTTTATTAGTATCACTTAAGCTAGTCCGAATTGGTTAAAAAGCGTATAAGTACCTGAAACCTTAACTATTTTAACGTTTTCAATACAGTCAATCTGGATAACTTTGATCCGTAGTTTCTCTATTTTTAATTTTCCCACAACATATTGTAATAATATTCTTATATTTACTAGCATAAAACTGAAGAACTCTTAAAGTGTTGCACAGTCCTCAAAAACTAACAAAAATTAAGAAATAATAATTTAATTGTTTATTTCGATAAGGTAACAACTCTGAAAAGCAAAATTTTTTTTCAGGAAATAAAAAAAAGCCTTATCAAAAGTTGGAAAACTTTACGGGAATGCTCTTTTCCTTTTTTATTTTAGTAGGTAATACTAATGCAATATTGATAAATTAAAACGATTTTTGATTAATCATGGCATAAAAATCAATAGTTTAATACTGAGAGTTCTTTCTTTTTCAAACCGGAGACGTTACCTTTTCAAAATAACCAATTCAATTATAAAAACTATTTAAAATGTGAGAATCTGTTTCTAAGTGATCCTTCCACTTAGAGTAACTTTGAGCCACGTCAGAAAAGTGATTTTCAAAAGAAATGGTCTCCTTATCTAAAAAAAAAAAGATATTACCTTACTGCAAAGGGTTCAAAGGAGAGCTACTGGGTTGGTGAGTGGTCTCTCAGACTTAGATTAAGAGGTTAGGCTTAAAAAGGTAAATATGTATAGTCTGGAGCAAAGGAGAGTTAGAGGGGACATAGTTCTGCTATTTAAATTCATTAAAATGGGACATGTTCATGGGCTACAGTTATGCAATGAAGGTTGAACCAGAGGAAATTGCTTTAAGCTTTTCAAATATCTGTATAATCTTGAAACTAGAGAAAATAACTGCTTCATTAGGGTTGTAGGCAGTTGTCATAGTTTATCGGACGCGGCTGTTACTTGCAGTGGGATAAAAACTTTTAAGAAAGTTCTTGATGCTCATTGGGAAGTGTTAAATTAACTAGGACCAGCCTAGCTGGGCCCTGTGCCTGTTTGCTAGCTGTCACTTTTGTATTTGTACATATAATTGTTCAACTTTGAACTAGAAAAAATAATGTTCTAAATATTTATTTATTTTTTGTTTGTTTTATACCATCACAGGATTTCTATAATTTATGATAATGCATAAAACAGCTTCAAGCGCATCAACAACTTCAAGAGTTTTAACAACTTCAAACCATAGCATTGAAAAATAGTTTCCAAGCAGTAACTTCCGAATCACTGTTAAATAGTTGTTTGTGCACATTGTAAATTTACTTCGCAAAATGGAGAGTAGATAACCTAGACCTTATAACCTAGCCAGCTAAGTGCAGTACTGGACCTTCATTTTTTTTTTGAAGGCAAGTATACTAAAAAAAAATATTCCGTGCTTCAAAGTTACCCTGAATGACTGTACAAAAAAAATTTTAATTTTTAATTTTCTTTCATTCAGAACTGAATTATAATATAAGTACAAAACAGCTTAAAATATATCGTTGGTATAAAACTTTTTAAGCAATAAGAAAAATATGTCAATGCTTAGCTCTTGACTGATGCCGCTTAACGTTCCGTCAAGGTGGACAGAAATATGTGTCATAAGCAAGATTAGAACTTAAGACGTCAAAGAGATCGATAGTCTTTGGATGCCATTACTCACTGAAGAAGAAAAGTAAATTCTCGGAGTTGCTGTCAGTTTTGAGGCGTGAATAGTTTAATCACGGGAACTTTCTTTGTATTAAATCCTGTTTGATTTATTTCGTTTCAGTCATATTACTTATTGAGCGAAATTATATTTTTATCGTCATTTCCACACAGAGTGAGAGACAGATGGTGGCGAAGTTGATGCAAAGAATTACCAACGTATGAATAAAAACATTAAAAAATGCATAATAAAAGTAAATAAAATCTTTATTCAAAACATGAAATGACAGAGGATGCATAAACTGAACATGCAAAGTTTAACACTTTATCTGTCACGTCGGGTCATATTGACCCAGGTATAATTTTAATTTCTTTTCTATGCTTTTTATTTGTTACATATTCTTACAAAAAAAAAAAAATGAAATTAAACATTGAAATTAAAACCCAATGTTTTACATTTTATACCCAATATACTAAATTTTTAATTTGGGTCTATATGATTCGACATAACGACTTGTGTGATGCCTTGATAAGTACCAGCTCAGGGGTTAAAGATAATATGTATTAAATGCATTGCGTAACATTTATAATGTAATTTATGATAACTGGTGATACAATAAAAAGTAATAATTTTAAAACCGTGTGTTCTGAAACACTATTCTATAAAACAATATTATTAGGGTACTTATCATTATATGTGAATGTAATATTGGATATATTGGGCAAACAAGCCGGGTGTTAAAATTCAGGTTCAAGGAGCACAAAAATCACGTAAAGAAGCACTAAACAGCTAAATCATCGATATCCAAACATCGCTGGGGCACTGGTCACAGATCCAAACTTCTGAAGCTAACATTATTTGTAGACCCTCTGCTATCAGTGAGTTGGATTTTCTGGAAGTCTACCATGTTCAAAAAAAAAAAAAACCTAAATAATATTTGTAATGAGTCTTTTGCCATCCCTCATATTTCTTCTAATTTGTTTAACGGTTTCGAATTTTTGTTTTCTAATATCTCCCCGGCCAAAAATCATGTTATGGAAAATTCTGAGACCTGATTGGTTTGGGATTCATGTCTCATGAATTTAAACTTCTTGTCCGCACCAGTATTTCATTTCTACTCTTAATACTGACGAAGGGGGCTGATTGCTCTTGAAAGCGGTTGGCCTTTTTAACGTTTTATTTGCCCCCTTTAATATTGCTTTTACTCATTTTGAATATATATATCTATGCAAAGGGAATGTTTCGCTTTTAATATAAATCAAATTGTTTAAAATAATAAAAATTATCTACAACAAGTGTTCTCCTTGTACAGAAAACATAAAATTTAAGGAGAATAAATATGAAGGTAACACACACACATATATATATATATTATAATCTTAAAACTTCATGTGGTTTCGTTTTCATGCATACATTTTACATGTTCTGATGACTACCTAGTGTTTTTAAAAAAGATGGAACTTCAAAATATAGAAATATACTTCAACATTAAAGTAATATAAGTTAGAATTACTTGTCCCATTTTTAACTGATAAGCATTAATTTACTGGTGTTTCTAACAAACTGTTTATTACAACATTAAATGCTGAAAATTATTTTTGCATTGACGATTGCAATGTTGTTTTTATGGTGAACTGTGTTTGCAGCTCCACATTTTTCATAATCATAACGAAAGCGGAGACCTATCAACAGTTATTTAACGGAAAACTCTATTCAATTGGTTGATTTACACAAAAGAATGTGACAAAGAATTAATACACGTAAAATTTTGCGCTTGAGGTCCAAACGTGACAAATCCATGATTTTCGCACTCTTCAAACTTTTCGTTCACATTCCGTGATTTTTACAGTTAATTTTTACACTTTCTGCGCACTTTTTGTTCATGCAATTTTGCTCAATTAAACTCAATATTTACGAATGACAGAATAAATAAATAAAGTAAAACAAAAGAAAATATTTAATAAATTAAAATAAGTCTAAAGGTTATTTCTATTCACTTGATTTGTGCTATAAAGTTTGAAATTTTGATTCAAGAAGCAGTTTTCAGTTTGGCCGTTATAATTTACTAGCTAGTGGCACTATCTATTAACCCATTCCAGACCGATTGCACACCGTGTGTGCAATTGATTTCCGAGGCTATAAGACGGCCGGGTCTGCAATAACAGTAAAATGCAATTATCAGTTATTCTGAGTAAACTAGTCGTCGAAATAAGATTTTTCTTGAAATAATGAAATCTGTAAAGCACCAGAAAATTGTACGGTGTGCAATGATCTTATTTATGTGAATTCACTTATGAATTGGGCAATTTCCATAGTAAACATGTCTTTTTTTATTAAAAATGTTTCGCTCTTGGGGACCGTGTTCGAAAAAAATCGTCGTCCCGAATGGGTTAATGAGACGTTACCCCAGTGGTTCTCAGCCCGCAGATATCTGCGGACCACAGAGCCTGAAAATGAAATACCACATGCCGCGAATTGCATTATTACATTCCTCTCATCAGTTGTAGACAAATTCAAAGGTGATTAAATACAACAAGTTTTAAAAAACAGACTATTACTATCGATTATGAAAGTATTATAATTAACAAACTAATTGTATTAGCTAAGAAATTATTATAATTAACAAACTAATTGCATTAATTACGAAACTATAATAGTTAACAAACTAATTGTATTACTTAAGAAACTGTGACAGTAATAAACTAATTGTAGTAATTAAGAAACTATAACAGTTAACAAACATATTATTAATTAAGAAACTATTACAATTAACAATATTACAAACATATGAATGGTAATTTACAGAACGTAGGTTACATATTGTAAGCCATAGAAATTAAAAAATAATATATTTGTAACTTGTCTTTTAAAAGAATACATAATTTACTCAGACAAAAATAACGAAGCAAATTTACCTCTTTTTTTAGTGTGACTTTTGTGCCACGATTTTTTTTTTTTTTTTTTTTACATGCTAAACAAAATTCTGAAGCCTAGGTTTTCCCATAATGAACGTGGACAGTCACATCATGTGAGTGTGCACAGCATAGACACGTAATCAATGACTGAGGACTTTCTGTGCGATGCCCGCAGATGTAGCCAAGAATTGTTCACCTGTTATAATGTTGTTGGAAGCTCGTTTTCTACATCATACAAAAATTATTATTATCTGGTTACTGTATGTTCTGATAATTATTATGTTATAGATATTTCAATAATATCTGATATTCAAGAGGAGAATATAATTCAAAAGGAGAATATTAAAAGAGAGACATTCACCCTGCCCATATATTCAAAATGAGTAAATGCAACGTTAGAGAGATCAAATAAAAGGTTAAAAATGGCAAACCGGTTTCAAGGGTAGCCATCCCCCTTCGCCAGTACAGTGATTAGAAAATATAAATAAATATAGATTTTTCATTTTTCTTTCGATACTAACGAAGGAGAGTTTATGTTTGAACAATTTCTCCACAGTTCCTTAAGTGTTTATTCTTTTACAGAATCTGACCTATGTGACACCCGAAGGTACGTACCTCTTGCAGAGTGTGCAGACTCCTAATTACCAGAGCCCTATCACGACAAGGCCCATGAGATTTGTTAAGATGCACCCAAGAATGGCCTTCGCTCCAGGGGATGCCGCATATCCTATAACTCCTATACCACAAACTAGCACGCGAGGTACTAGAGGACGAAAGCCTAAACAATCATGGTATCGAAACCGAGTAAGTGTTTGTGTTAAGTGGGTTTTCTAAATTATTATTTTGCTCAAGCCAACTTAATAATTGCAATTAGTGCAACTTTATAATTAGAACACATGTTTGCTTTGTTTTGTGTTCAGTAGCTCAAGATGTTCAATAGGCTATGCTTCGGCAAAGGGAGACATTTTCCTTCGCTTACTTTGAATGAAACGCTCAGGACTATCAATTTTCTTTTCGAGCTGCAACAACCCACTATACATAAATGTATTTTTTAAAAGAATATTTAAAGTTCATCATTATTTTATTGGTATTTTACGTACATGTAATTAAAAAAGTATAGTATTTCGGGTTAATTTTTTTACATTAAATCAGTGTAATTAACAGATTAATTGCAAACTTTCGCTTCAGGCGTCATCTATCTTTGCATTATATTTTGTAACTGGGCTGTGCTTGCATTTATTTTTTCCATCTAACTATATTGATGTTACGTGCAGTTGCATTTCATGTTCCTTTTTAATCTTTTATAGTTAACAAACCCTGGTCAGCCCCACTACGAGTATTTTACATATATTTTCTTAGAATTTTTATTTTGGCTCATGAAAACCCAGAGATGTACAAGAGAACCCTAGGGTTTTGCGAAACGCAGTTTGAAAACCACTGCAATACAGGCTGCTCTTCTGTCAGAAAAAATTTCGTGGCTAGGCTTAAGATGGCCTTCGAAGTGCATGAGGGGAGTGTGTCAACCTCAAGTGATTGACATTTCAACGACCAATGAAATGTACGATAGCTCTTTGGAAGAAGGGTCTACTGTCCCCCATAATTGACCTGTCACTTCAGGCCGAGACCCCCTGCAGTCAGTGTATTAGCTAGAGACGCTAGTATTAGCTAGCGGCATGCACGCGTTTTCTACTTACACAACGTTGCCCCTTTTCCGGTTCCAAAATAATTCTCTGTGGCTGAGAGTTGAAACGAAAAGAAAAAATATTGTTACCATTCTTTCATTTTCCCGAATTGTTTGTAAATTGCATATTTAGTGCTGTAAAAATGAAAATGTAAACGATACTTTTAAAACGAAGGTTTGTCTTTCTGAGAACTTGCTTCTAGACCTAATTTAGTACAAGTTGATCAATCAAAATTTGCGATAAATTGCTTAATATTCAAAAAAAAAAAATAATTAAAAAAAAATTATTTAGCGAAAACTTGCTGAATGCTGTTCTCAGTTATTGTTACATAAAGAGCGCTAATTCGTCTCTTGTATAAAGCTTAATTTAAGAGCAGAAATTTTTGCGTTAGTATGATTAAAATTAAATGAATAAATAAGAAAAGAGGTAACCTAAGCAACGAGTTTTGCCCGAAACAGGAGTAGCAAATGAAGATTTGTTAAGCTCCACTACTCTATTTTTTTTTCTGAAACTAAATGTGAATGTTTGCGTTTCTTTCTTTATTTCATATAATTTATTTAGTTATTTTGCATTTTATTTTATTTATATACACTTCTTCAATTATGTTTTGCTAATTATTGCATATTGAATACTTGATCAATATGATGAGACCATCACATTCATTTTATTTCTTTCCTTTATATTTCTGTCATTGAAAATAAAATTCAAGAATCATTTTTTGAATAAAACATCCTGGTTTTCTTTTTCTCTGACAAAAGAACGTTTTCAATGGTTCTTTACTTTCTGTGTAGTTCCGCTTCATTGGCACTTCAATATGTAGTCAAGTAATATGTGTTTATATAAGCGTGCGCAGAGCTTTAGCAAGGGGGGGGGACGCTACTGTGCTAAAGGGGGTACCAAAATACACCCATAAGCAGGGCCGGCCCGACGGTATTCGGCGCCCTTGGACTTTATAAAAATAGTCGCCCCTAGCCCTCTTTCATCATACAAACTAAAATAATATAAATTCAAATTGTGTATAATTTTATTGCGTTTTCAATTACTTTAAAAATTTTAATAATTACATACATGAAACAAATAATGTATTTTTTTATTTCTAATGGGCTGCTGTTGGCTTCTCGTAATTGAAGACCTAGTATGGTTCACAGGGATTGGTACCATCTAATCATCTCTATCAAGCACCACAGTAGGTATAGTACCATCGCTACAAGTGAATTTTGACGCTAAGTTCTTTCACTTGAAAGATGGAGTATCTGATAGGAGTCACTATCAATGGGTCTGCTTACGTGAAGACAACTAGAATTTTGTTGAACTAACTTTATGAAACACGGATTATTGTTTTTTTTTTCTTTCTTTTTTTTTCTTACGCTGAGGTGCCCCCAAGATGATGGCGCCTTTGTACTTTGCACACTGATAAGGCCGGCCCTGCCCATAAGATTTGGGTCCCAGATGCATCTCCAGGGAAACTTATGACAAATTAAACGCAAAGAAGCATATCTATTGAATACAAACGCGAAAGAGGTTGCCAGTTTTGTAATTAGCTTTCATTTTTATTTGCTAATGGGGGTACAATGGTATCTCTAAGCCCCGCACGCACACCTATGAGTATCTACGTATGTATGTTGTAAAATATATATTGCTCAGCAAAATTAAATCAAGAACTTGAAACTGGGGATGTGCATAACATACTTTCGCTGTTGCAAAAGTATGCGGAAATTACAAGTTCACCAAAAAAAAGAAGAAAAAGAAAGCAGGGAAGAAAGGAAAAAAAGAACTTAAAAAAAAGAAAGAAAATAAGCAAATGGTTGGCAATGACTGTTTTGAAACAGTGGCCTTTTTTCCGAGTCCATTTATTTATTACTTTTTTCCTTCATTATGTACGAAACATTAAATAGTTATTGAAATATTAGGGTTTAAACGACTTTTAAATTTTTTCCGTAATACACTGAATAAACGGAAGCGATAAATATTGTATTTGCCATTAAAAGCTATTCAGAGCAGTGAATGGAGCTGGAGCGGACTTGAAACTATAACATAAGATTCGGAGGGGAGCTGTAGCATAGCAACTCAAAGAAATAAATTAACATAAATAATAATAATAACTCTGCTCCAGTTCCCTGCGCAAAAGGTATTCAAAACTTTCAAAATGGCAGCCTGACTACTGGGGCGGCATATTCCTCGGAACCAGAAGTCCCAATTTCTTATCCTGTCAACAAACGTTGCTTTGATAAGCGAGCTGAGGTGGTTGCTGTGATAATTTCTATTTAATACTTATCGAGAAGTAAGTTGAGAGTTTTCCTGGTTTTCTCTTATGATTAAATGCACAAAAACACCATTAGAAGGTCTCGCAGGGCGACAGCTTTTTACCAAGGCTTGTTGAATCGAGATAAAGTTTGTATGGTTGCAGGTTGAGGTGAGGGCTGCCAATTTTAAAACTGCAAATACGGAACAGACGGGGCACATCGACAAGGGCGGGGAGGGGCTTGAGACGCGTATTTGCATCATTTCTTCTGTGCCGATTCTTCATGTGCGAGCTTGCCTGTTTTTATTATCCAGTAAATAAAAACGGAGGAGCGCGGAAGATCGCACTTCAAACTGAAGCAGCATAGAACAGAAATGAATATAACCAATAAAGATTCAATATGCGATGCGACTCAAAATGACAACGGTTTTCCCGAAGGATATAATTTACGCAAAAGGAGATAAGTACATCTGGTTAAAATAATGAGTAAATAAAGGAAGTCCATCTACAGCGCATTTAAAAACAGTTTCCGTAGTATATACTTCAAAAAATGTTTCAATATACCTTTTGAAACTTGAAGACGGAAGTACATGATTAACAGTGAATAATCTGAAAATAATGTACATGCACAAATAAATGACAAGAAGATTTAGTGACAAATTCAGTTATTCAAATGCAAAACCTGTAATGTATGGAATTATCTTCTGAAATGAATTCTACATAGTTCTTTTCCTTGTCGTGTTTGTTTGTTTTGTGTTTTCTGGGATGTGCGGAATAAAAAGATTCGTTGAGATAAATTTCATTACAAAATGCAAATTTGCAGGAATGTAACATACAGTTAAAAAATGAGACAATAACTTTTAAATTCTGAAATTTTTCATGCATCACGAACGGATTTCTCTCCTTTTCGTAAAAAAAAAAAAATATTAACAACAACAAAAATAATAATAATGAAAAAATAAATGTCATATGATGACTCAAAGTCTAAAATCAATGTTAAATTTAATGCATATTGAGATCCCGTCATATTAAACTTTTTATACACAGTTGTCTTTAAGAGGGCAGGGGGGGGGGAAGTAAAGGCAACGCTTTTCTCTTCAGAAAGTTTTTGAAGAAAAGAAGAATGGATTGTGTAGAAGATAATTAAATCAATGACCTACAAATGAATAATTACTTACATTAAATAATTTCTCATTTGATTTACTAATTAAAGAGCAGTAATGTTTTCAAGCTTACATTTTTAAAAAAATGTTTTTTTCCCCAATTGTACAAACATTTAATTCGTGAAAAATATTTTTATAGTATCGTGGGAACAGGAATTTGCCCATATAAAGGATTACATATAAGTCATAGCTTCTCCAAATTTCTTCCAAAAAGCTCTCAAATTTCTTCCCTTTCGAAAAAAACATGTGGTCTGTCTTCTGTGTCTGGCCGGTTTGAGGGTCTGAAGAGGTTGACTACACTTTCCCCATTGTCCGAATCCGAAGCAGCAATGCTTCCCGGAGTGAGAGTCATTAAGCTAATCAACCTCGTAAATCATGCCCCCTTGCATGGGAAGCGGTGGGAGGCGTGGCTTATAGGAATTTCGAGCTTTTTTTGGAAATATTTTCAAACTTTGGACGGGATTTTTTGTCTTTAAAAATGTTTGCATTATTTCAAACAAAAGTTCAAAAGAAAGCTGGAAATGTTTTGCTGGTCTTGTTGTTTTTAAAATTTCGGTAACATGCTTTGAAAATATTTTATAGAGCGAAACGTCTAACAGTACCACGTTTTTTCCAAAATTCATTTTTTAACGATTTTTTAAAAATACGGTAAGTGATATTTTAAAAAAGTAAAAACTAAAAGACCGAGATATAGGCTTGAAAAATACTCAAAAAAATTCTGGACTCGAAAACTTCAAAGGAACTTTCTAAAACTTAGTCCAACTTTTCCCGTAGGTTAACATTGGTTTCGAAGATTTGAAACTCTGACTGAAGAGCAGCCTTAAAAGGCCTCGATGAAAGTAGTGTTCCCCTAGGGTAGTGTTCCCTAAATGGGTACGCGTACCCCCGGGGACACTGGAAGTGCTTGGCGGGGCTGAACGCATCGGGTATACCTGTCTTTTCAATTGCCTCCACTTATCGTAATAACACAAAGAAATTTTATTGTTTCACATTCAAAGTAAGGTGAACGCTACCATGAAAAAAAATTAATTTGCAGCAAATGGTAGTGGGTAGTGGAAATGTTGACAAATTCCCTCCCTTCTGAATCTATACCAAGTTCGACTCGGTTGCTGACACTCTGAAATGTATAATAACACAGCATTCAGAGAACTAAAGTGGGCCTGAAAAAATATTTTCTTAATTTAAACAAAAATATTGAGTGGCTAAGACATCTATTTTTTAGATTAATACAACATCCATGCCAGAAGGTTTATCATATGCGTGTGGAAGAAGAGTTGGAATCAGTTTCAGGCGGATTCTTGGGAAATGTGCATAATATATATAACTTTGACATTATTTTGTTTGTACATTAAACATAAGTATCCAGTTTTAACAATGACAAATTAGAAGGATAATTTTCTTAATTCATCCTTGATTAGTATATTAAATTGCTTTCATTGGTTATATTGAATGCTATATATGAGGGAACTTGGATTAATTTTCACGTAAAAGCGAATTTTATCTTCCGTTTATAATTATTTTGTTTATGAACTAAAAAATAAAACTTTTTATGTGCTTGTGTAATGTAGATATTTTTTTTGACGGGTACTCAGCATTACAAAAGTTATAGAAGGGTACACAGGTGATGAAAGTTTAAGAAACACTGCGCTGTAGTCACTCAAAAAAAAAACTAGTGCAGTATATAGAGTATGGCTCTAATAACCTGACACCTGACGAGAAAATGGAATCTCTAATTCCTTCGTTTATCGGATTCAAGTTGTCAAAGCCAAGAAGGATCTTGAGCTATTGAATATGAAACTAACAATCAAAAGTTACATTTGCAGCAAATTAATCCATGGGTATATACCAGCCGACGACAGGGACCGATTAAGACAATCGGGGGCCCAAGGTATAACATTATTTTGTGGCTCGATATGGTGCAAAAAATAAAAAAAATATCTTTTAGGAGATATTTTCAGAAATCTCTCTTACAATTTGGGGGTCCAAGGTCGTGGCTTAGTTGGCCTTTGCGGTAATCAGGCACTGGCCGATGCATCCGGTTTTTGGATCAAATTTTTTTTTTGTTTAAAAGCTGCGGTTACCAGAGCGAAGTTTCTAGCATTTTGTCACAATGCAAAATCTCCAAAAATCTGGAGAAAGTTTAAATGCCAAGGAATGAAACATCGCCAAAAAGCAATACATGCCTGAAAAGACAACACACAGAACACGCGCTCTGATGAAAAATGGCAGATGCGTCGCCATGTTGATATAGGGGCTCTCTTTATTTCTAAGAATCAACTGCGTGAACGTATTCAAATAATACACATTTTATCATTTACGAAATTGAATTTTAATAATGTTTTGTTTGTTTAATGTTGATTGGTATCATGAATGTTGGCACGTGGCCTCGTGCCATAGTAATTTCCAGTATCTCTTCCCACCTAGCAAACAACATATTTTTCAGCGTTGTTTGCTGTTAACTCTTAGAGTAAATAGCAAATGTGAATTCAACGCTTAAAAGAAATCGCTTTTGTGTTTAGAATACTGACTGTCACAGTGGTTCTGAAATGAGTTTTGAATTGATTTTCATAATTTCTGCTTATATATTTATGTAGTAATTATATCATTTGAACTTCCGCGTTGTTTCATCATTGTTTTCTTATGCTTTGTCTATTTCACTCTAACAATCAAAAGCTACATTCATTAGAAGCCTAAGATACGCATGAATCAGAAGCCTTAACAAAACAAATTAGTATCGGTCGTAAACAGTTACATTGTCTTCTAAATTCATAACTTTAAATAGAAATAGTTGAAAACTGTCGATTTCCTGGTTGCATTTCAGTTCAGATTTCTTTTCTTAATTACTTCATAGTATTTTTCCATTAAAGTAAGGTCAATTTTTTATTTTATTTTTATTTTCACATATGACTCTTGTTTGATCGATACAAAACAAAACCCTTATTTAATCGATGGTTTTGCATCAATATTGCATTTAATTTAGTATTCCTTTGAGTTAGTATTTTTCTGGCAACATCGCTTTTCGCCACCATCTTTTACTAACCAAGTGTATTTAAGTCTAGAGAATAATGTAAAAATTATTCTTTAAACGTAATGCTTCATAAAGTATTATGCAAATATTTAAAAATAAAAATAGTATTTCTTAGAATGATAATACATTACTTATCAGTATTATGCCAACTCCTTTTCTACACATATCACCTATACAAATACTTCAAGAGTTTCATTACTGTTATAGAGAACAATGAAATTCCTTCCTTTTCCAATGAAAACCTCATAAAAGTAAATCATTTCCAAACTATTTAGCTGAATCGTTAAAAAATAAATCAAGCTACTAAACCATTACTTTCACTCTATCGGGAATTTGTAATATCTGTCGTAAATTAAATGTGAATAAGGCTTTTAAGCCCATTCCATTTTTTGAAGTTAAATTTGCAAGGTAAAATAAATTCCGTTAGACTGAGAATTAGCTTTAAGGTTTTTAAAGAATAAAATAACCTTTCTTCTTTGAAAACGTTGAAGACATGCTTTTAGATTTGCTTCATTGCTTTCACTTTACGAATATTCCTTAAGATTTAGGACGTGCAGGAAAGAATCTGAAATAATGTTTTCATCATACCATTTTCTATTTTCGGGAAATATTAATGAAAATAATATTTCCCGAAATGGAAAGTAAGATTGCATTAGGCAGGATCTCCCCAAGACCGATAAATTCTTAAATGGTTGTAGGTATTCTCAAATTTCATGTAGAATTTTGCTCTTTGAATTCACTACTTTTTTCAACATAACATTTTCCCAATAATTTCAAAGTTTTGTTTCTTTTAGAATAAAATATAAAAAATAATTACACGCAATTTTTTTCTTGTATTTTATGCAGGGGTTGTCGTTTCATGCGAGTTTAAAGACCGTTAAATGGAAAAGTTAGGTTTTTGAAACATATCGCTTATAGAAATGAACAGTGTCATATCTGCAAAATGGACAGTTTTCAAGAGAGGCGTTTGAACGTTTTACAATTTGTTTTATTTAATTGCCTTATTTGTTTCAATGATTATTATCATCGATTTTGTTCAGAAAATAGTTATTGTTCTAGTGTTCTCTCACATGATCGGTGTTAATGATGTCAAAAAAATTAGAAATTGCTATAAAACGTAGTTATAACAGTATTGCACCAAAAAATTAAAGTTGGCCTCTAGCCTTCATTTATGCACATTTACTTACAGCAGTATTCCCAATATAGAGAGCGCAAAAATCTGAAAATTTTGATATAAAAGTCAAAAAAACCCCTGATTTTTTGCAGATATGTCGCTGCTTATTTCCATAAGCGATATACAGTCGAACCTCCATTTAACGATTTATTTTGCGATTCTCCATTTTGCGAATTTTCTTCTTGGCCGTAAGAATTTTTAAGGTTTTCCACGTAAAAAAACCCTCCAAATAATGAAGCGCATTCTCTATTTAACAAACTTTTTTCTGATAACCTAAAAAACTCCCCCCCCCCCTATTTTTCAAGTATTTCTTTCTTTAAACACTTTTTCTGAAGCTTCTGCACACTATGTGTTAAAATATATATAAACATTTTTTTTAGAGTAGTGAATAACTTTAATTCTAGATTATAATGGTTATTCTTTATGTTTTATTCTTTCTTATGTGAAAGAATGAAAGTAAACTGCTATAATTATTATTACATGATATGTAAAACTTCTATTAGTTTAAAATGAGTTCTGATGTAGCCAAAGCATTCTAAAAAATGTAAATTTCTATTTAACGAATTTCTCCATTTAACGAACTTTTTCGCTGGATTTTGCAACTTCGTTAAATAGAGGTCCGACTGTATATATATTAGTATGAGGATTTGCTTGAGAACGATATACAATTTTAGAAAATGAGATTATTTTTTACTGTCGAAATACATCTCAAAATAAGAATAAAAGAAACACGCTTTCGAATGGGACTTCATACGCTACTTTTATCAGTTCTGACTCATGGACGCTTCAACACATGGCATGAAAGAATGAATCCATTCGAGTTTTAGGGAAGTTTAGCTTTGCAGGTGCGTTCATGAGCATGCGAATCAGAATGTTTGCTTGCTGTTTGCTGAAAACAACTAAATTTATAAACTGGCATATAGCATCAGTTCGGAAGAAATAAAGTATGCTAAACGAACTAAAACGAGAACAGAAGCGGCATATTCCTTATACCAGCAGTTCCTCCCTTGAGCATGAATGGAATCGTCTCGACACTCTGCCAGACAGAGCTAAATTTCACTCCAGTCCATTAATGCGGCTTTGTATTGCGAATGTGTGAAGGGCAAACAAACTAACACATAAACAAGCTCTATTTTATATCCTCATAGCTTTGATAAAGTTAGATGAATTAAGTTTAACTCAAACTTTATGCAACGGAACAGAGTAGAATGTTGAGTTCTATGTATTCTCGATTGACGTCTGCGGTAACATAGAGAAGGAGTTGGTCCGAGCGGAAGAATACAATACCCTCTCAATCCGAAACTACTCGTATATGCGAGAGAGTAGAAGACAATCGGCAATACTATATAAAGTACAATGGAAGGAAGAAAATAAATTTCAAGCTATTTTTTTGTCTAAGCTAAAAGTTTAAGCTGGTCAAATAATTTTCTGCGCTAGATTGCTTAAACTGGTTAAGATGCAAAATCAAAGTTAAAATTCCCCGGTAAGACATTTTACATTATTTTAAAATTCTTTTTTTTTACTGCCGAACGACGTATGTTGAATATAAGATTTTTTCCCCCGCATAAATGTACTTTTTAAATGTAAAACCAATTCGTCTTTCTCAAATCTATCTTAGACTTAGCTTTTATTTAATGCACGGGAATGTGTTTTAGTCCTCAAAAGTGTAATAAAAAGAAGTTAAATAATGGTGGACTCGTTACTGGTCGGAGCTCCTCACTTCTGAATCCGGTTCTACATAGCAGACGCACTTCAAAATGGATCACCCAGATGTCACTCCTGCTATGTTATGGAACTCAATGGAGAAGAATTTGACAATGGAGCAGAGACAGGTTTAGAAGACATTTAAAAGCAATTGAATGTTCACATATCGCAAAATTTTTCGAAGCGTGTTCAATATATATTTTTACTCTAAAACTCCACTGATATTTTCTTTAATATTTGCAGCCTAACATATTGCACTCCACGCCAATTAGTGCCTCTAGTTCCAGTCTCAGCAGCAGCTCCTCTAATGTGTCCCTAGAAACGGCGGGATCTTTATCGAGTGGAAGCTACGGCGAAAATCAAATTTCTGTTGAATATCCCAAGTAAGTTATGGCGCGATGGATCATTGGTTATGTTAATGTAGAAGTCACCGTAATTGAAGGGGGATCAAACTATTGTAGGATAAATGAGACTCTCGTCTTAACTTCAATAACAAACAAATATTTATGACTTCGTCCAAAAGAAATAACTGTTAATTTCAATGGTAGTGGAATAAGAGAAGTCTCAATCATGCGCTGCTGTCAGTTATACGCGATTGTATTTAGCTCAGTTCAACCGCGCATAAACGAGCGGTCACTGTGGTGTATCGGAGACTTGCTATTTTTCCCGCATCAAAACTGCGCTGACCGAGAAACTTGTTTTACAGAATTCATCAACTACACCTTAAGAATCACACTCGTGTTAGCGTTAAACAGTGGACTTCAAAATCTTATCGTAGGGGAATCAAAACTTGTTTTTTTTTTTTTTTTAAGCACATTAATGCCGCGCAAATAATGCCATTTGTTTTAATGCCCGCACCTTCGATTTCTTCATCTTAATCCCACATCGAAATTTTCGTGACTTTGAACTTAGACTTGATCTCATTCTCCAGCGATTCATTTTGAATAACAATAAACAAAAAAACTTTATGCACAACTAAAATTTAGCAATTTTAGCTCCAGAAATTATTCAGAGCCTGCTGACGTTCGGATTACTTCTGAAACTTGCTAAGTGCACTTTTTGAAACTTTTGAGAAATCAACAAAAATAATGTTATGTTTTGGCTCAACAGAATTCTGAGTGCTAGTTAACATGCTTTCGAAGTGTTTGGTGCTTGTAAATAATTTATAATATGTACTTTCTTAGTAAAACAAATAAATAAAAACTTAATTCAACGGGTTCCTTCCATAAAACTGGTTATTATCCCTCTTTAAATAAATGAATATTAAATATAGAAAATAATAAAATGAAACAACAAATTTTGATATTGTATTTCGTTTTAAAAATAAAAGCACAAAGTGATAAACTTTTCTTAACTATTTCAGTAGATACGTGTAGTGCTTTCTGCATCAAAATGTGTGTAACAGTATGTGCTACTGATTCTCTAAAAAAAAGAAGAAAAAACTCATAATGTGTCAAAATGACAGAAGACGGGTTCTGAAATAAACGATAAAGTTATGAAACCTAATACCGATGACATCTTTTAAGTACTAATTCAATAAATAAAGATTTAAAACCCTCTTACTCACTCGAGGTTTCTAATGAAAAGTTTGATTTATTTAGGGTGCCAAACAACACACCCGTCGGTGGAGAAGAGAAATTACTGCAAAAGCCGAAGATGTTGGATTTCGGTTGGTCGCCTCAAATGTCATCCAGAATGGATTTCATATCCATGGATTCGAGGGAAAACCATAATGAAAAAGAAAGAAGACGCAGGTACGTCAATCTGATTAGGTAGCCCCAAACATAGCAGGGGGTAACATTTCTCAGATGTCACGCTTGAAAGAAGCCCGGATGGGAGACTGCCGCTCACGATAAATTCAAAAAACATATAAATGTGACTTTTTTTTCCTTCATTGACTTAAGCGTAGAGCTACCGGTATTATTTAAAAACATTATGAGTATTTTTGGATACTAGTTATTGAAAAATATTTCTATTAATTATCCATTATATGTAGCTATAACATAGAAAAGCTTATTTCTATATAGTTTCTAACAATCTCTAAAGGGCAGATGAAGATGTTTTGATACGCATTTTGAGACAAACTTTATTCTTTCTTAAGTACTCAGAATCATTAAAAGTAGTTAAGTTCTCTTTAAATATAGACCCATACTAAAAATAGAATTTATACCTGATTCTAATTTAAATGGTTACTAAATCATGGAATATTTTAGATATTCAAAACGAACTTTCACAACGTGGAAATGCACAAAAAAAAAAAAAATAATAATAATATTTCCATTTAAGTCTTTATACTACGTCTATTTATCTACAAACATTTCAAGTATCGCAATATTTATTTTGTTAGATTGTGCTACACTATGCGTCGTCATCAAAACGTATATATGCGCTCTTTTTATGGATGTCTTATAACGAGAATGGAAATGTGAGCTGTTAATATAGACTAATATATCGGATTGTCATTAATGTAGAGAAAGAGTCCGTTTTCTAAACACATCATAATAGTTGTATTTGTGATCATTAACATATCACGGCAGATATTTTGTTGCGTAGAGACCACCCGTTGTCACCTAGACGCATATATGCGTGAATTTGTAACGAGAACGTAAATATTCGATGAAGTCTAGTACAGTAGAATCTCTGTTAACCGGATTAATTGGGACCGGTTGTAAGCCGGTTAAGTAAAAATACGGTTAAAGCGGGGGATGTCAAAATATGGAAATATGGATGTCAAAATATTTGATATATTATGCAATTTAAAAGAGAGTGGAGGTGGGATGATTTATTGCGTTTTAGTACAGTTTGTGAGAGTTACATACCAGTTATCAAGCGCAAGTAAAGAAGTCTGTGACCCGTTTTTGCTGCAGACAAGAAGCCTGGCACTTCCCCGCATAGTCCGGCCATTTCTTTAGGAACATCACATACTAGCTAATAGTTACTGCTCTTTGTATCTTCAAGTGCTCTTGCTCCGTCTACATGAGTGAAAAACATCCCTCTAGTACCGCAGCACCTGTTTCTTATATAAAACTAGCGTTCTAAAGGCCATATTTGTGTTTTGTATTTTGAAAATAAGGGCCGAATAAAGCGAAGGCCGGTTAATCCAGAGCCGGTTAAGAGAGTTTCTACTGTATATGTAATTATTGCAAATGTTATAGATTGACATCAGTTTCTAAACACATCATGACCTGCTATTTTCATCATTAAAAAAATATCACAACCTATATCTTTCTGCATTAATTGTACACTGCTAAATCCCTAAAGTGCATCTGTACCCACAATATTTGAGGTACTATTGCCACAACACACAGAGAATGCTGACTTTACTTAATATCAATATATTTTTGAATTATGAATAGCGTATTTATAAAACATACAAAATTACGAATGCTTCATAAGCAATGTTTTTAAGTTTTAAAGCAACGCACAATTTAAACACGACAAATAGTTCGGTAAACTATAAATCCCGCGTTTCGTCTCCAGTATTTAGAATTTGTAAAGCAATGTGTCAAAATTAACTGAAATATTCACAAAATATCGCAAATAAAAAAATTATATTAATTAATCCTCTTTCTGATTATCCCGCGATTTCCACGGGCATGAGCTTTCTAAGTGGAAAAAAATAAATAAAATATTATCCCGCTGTTGCATCATTAAAGCATCAGTAATGCAATTTCTCAAGTATTTGGACATTAATTAAGGTTTTATTCCATAGATGGCTTCAGGTGTATAAAGTATAGACCAATTTTTAGCAAATCGAATTTTCTAAAAAAAAGAGCAGTCAGAGGATAAATAATTAATACAATATAATCCAAGAAATTTCCACTGTAAAGTTTATAACCAATTCTTGGATTTAGCCAAGTTATTAGGCAAAAAAAAAAAAAAAAAAGAACTCTGAATAATACAGACAAAATATTGATGAAAATAAATATTCATCATGGCATTTTGGGGAAATATTATGAGTAAAATATTTTTTATGTTTCATTCTCTAACTAATACACGGAAATTAAGTATTTATTAATAAAGTAAAATGTTTTAAATATATTAAGTAGCACTTTTATGTAAATAATACAGTGCACATGCACGTGGAGAATGATTAAAAAATGACTTGCAAATTTATATGGTACTTCTTTTGTCAGAAGTTCTGACGAGAACCGAAATTACACCCAAATTCTAGGTAGGCAAAAAAGTTTACCTTTTGTGGGACAATTGAAGTAAGTAAAAAAGTAACTATTTTCAGCACATAATTCAAATTCAAAAAAGCAGCCGTGTTTTGGAACGACATGGGATTCCTTTTCCATAGCAAACGAGAAGGGAGCAAGGAAATCAACGACCCCCACCAAAGGGAAGTGTCTTTTGGCGGGAATCCTTCCTTTTGGCCTCTTGTAAGGTCTTTGCTTTCCTTGCTTGCATTGGAAAAGGAATTCCATCTGATTCTGAAATACGTCTGCTTTTCGAATTTGAATTTTATGCTGAAATTCGTTCCTTTTTTACTTACTTCTAAAGCCTATGTGTTCGAAACTTCGTCCTGATGCGTACCGAAACGGGAATATGTTTACATATGAATCGTTTATGATAAGTTCAAGAAACGGTTATGCCAAATTGAAGAAAATTGAACTGTGCGTTCGCTCGTAACTACTTAACAAATAAATTTACAACAAAAAAGGGGGAAAAAACCCCCCGAGATTCAATGTGCTCGAATTAAACCAGAGGAGGTATCTGGTTTAACTCGAGCACGTTGAATCTCGTTTTTTTTTTCCCTTTTTTTCCTTTTCCCCTTTCCTTGCAAAAATAAATAAATAAATAAATAAAAAGTATCGGTGAATAAGATAATTAATATTTTTCTGTACAATGCAAATAACTTAACATAAAGTGAAATTGTATCAAAAGAGATTTCAAAATCTTTGGAAATCTTAAAACAACTTTTTCCTTCATAGGTTGCGCATCAAAACTGCCTGCCAGGCTATGAGGAATCTTCTTCCATGTGTAACGGACAAAACGGATAACGCCACAGTCTTCGAACACGCTGCGCATTTCATTGCTTTTATTAAGGAAAATATTGGAAATCTTGACATGGTAATCATATATTTTTCAGTTTACAACTCTGTTTTTCTCTTATTAACTGACATTTTCCATTTCCAAAAGAGTCGTTTCTAAGGAATTTGTTTATTTATTTAAGTACATCTGTAATCGTTGGAATTTTTTTTAAGATTAAATATATTTAGCTATGGTAACAAACGAACTGAAGTAATTTACGGAAACAGTTTAAAAAAAAAAGCTTTCAGTTGACGAAAGCATAGACTTGGGACGGGGGACTTTGGGAAGCCGGTAAGACTTGGAACAGACTTATTATAAGAAAGTAATTTTTCATAAAATGTATATATACATATATATATGCTTTAAAATGCAATTTTTGCTTTTACATTATCATTAAATATTTTTTGAAATAAGGTATGAAATCCGAAATGGCATGAATGTCATAAAATACTAAATTGATAAGAAAGAGGAATAAGGCAATAAGTAAAATCCCGTTATACCGCGCCTCAGTATACCGCGGAATCGGATATACCGCGGTGACTATCATGTCCCCGGCGTTTAAACCACCCTTTATCATTGCCATTTAAATGTGTTTCCTTTTTTTCCATTGTAAATAAAGCCAGCTAGAGCACACAAATATTCTAGCCAAAGAGCACCCCCCCCCCCCAGACAGACTAACACATAAAGTCCTATTGTGAAAGGCGTGGTGTTATACATCCTATTGTGATGGTTTATAAACTATCGCTCGATAGACTGTTTGCGCAGCTGAGATGTATGCTTCTTGCACAGCAATTATAGTGAATAAAATGTCAAGAAGCAAAAAATGCAAAGAAGAAAAGAAAAAATGATATTATGGGGTGGGGGGGGGGAAGAAAAGTTACGAGTAATTAATAAAGTTAAAAAATGATGCAATAAAAGCGAGTATTATTTCGTGAATATGGTTTTGCGGTATAGTTATAACGCGGGTGCCAAACATGTCCCCCGACACCCGCGTTTTAACGAAGTTTTACTGTAAAAGGAAAAAAATGTGTTTTTCCTTTTTATAAAAAATGTTTTTTAATAATTATTATTTATTTAACTAGATAGGCAATTTTTTGAAAGATCGTTAAAAAGATGTGACAAAAAAATTTCGATAAAAAGTACTAATTACTAATTATTTTACGTTGGTTTTACGACTTCAGAATAGCTTGGTACCTATCTGTATACATGAATGATCAACTCTTCCCCACCCAAAAAAAAATCTAAACGGTTTTAAAAAGTAATCCAATTTTATTTTCTTTCCCTCATTGGGTTTAGTTTAAATAACACGAAATATTAAATTTTAATAATGAGTAAAATATGTTTTTTAAATGTTGAAGAATCTAGAACATTCAGTAATTTAATAAAGAGCTAATGTTGCAAAATATTAAGCGAAGTATAAAAAAGATTTAAAACATAAAAAACAAAAAAAAAATGTTCGGTAAAGTAGCTTCTTGGCAAAAAAAAAAAAAAACCTTTTCAGGAAAAAAAATATTTCTAGAAAGAGCTTGGATGTAATTTTTACCGAATTAAAAGTGAGTAAGGAGAATGGGAAAAACGATCAAGAAGGAAAATCGTTATTGAAAATACTTTAAGTAAAACTTTGTTTAATTATTTGCCAAGCAATTATTAATAGTTTTCCCCATGTTAAGCTTTATTCCGGTCTCTATTAAGTCAAAACAATAAAAACGTTGAATATTCTTCTGTTATTGTTAAAAAACCCCTCAATAGTTCTAGATTTATGAATTCCAAGAGAACTTTATCGTACTTTTAAAGAAGCTATATGTATTTTAGAAGCTTAAACGACAAAAGAAAAAAGTAGTAATTATCATGAAACATTTCCTTTTAAAAAACTTTAAATTTCAAAATTTCATTAAAAATTAGTTTTTAATTGTCTGCAAAAAAGGATTAGTTTGAAAATAATAATAATAAACTAGCTGATCTATCTGTGGGCTAAACAACATGAAATAATAATAAAAAAATAAACGCTTTAAAATTCGAAAAACTTAAGAAACGATCGCTAAGCTATAAACAAACAAAGGTGTTGCCACTCCTTAGTTTGTTCATAGCTTAAAAAAAAATTGATCAACGAAAAGTTACGAAATGTGCATATCAATCGAATGTAATCGAAAAAAAAAAAAGTCATTCGCAAACCTTAACTTTTTTGGTGAGGTTGTTTGATGAATAAAACATTTCGATGTCATTTTTTGTAACATGATATTTATATATTCTAACGTCTTTCTTTTTTCTCCCGTAAATGATTCAGGAGTTCCCTCAACAACTGAATGGAACATTTTGAATTAGAGACAAAGAAAAAAAATGGAAACGGAAACTGCTCGTCTGGAAAGTATTTTAAAATAATTGAACATGCAAGGCAGAATGACGATTGTGCTTTGCAAATGATGAGACATTTTAAGACTTGATGAGAAAAGTTCTTCTTTTCTTCCCCCATTTCTGGTTTAAAGAGACGGAATTTTAAAATCGTTTTCCAGCATGGATTTGTATCATGTCTTCTTTGTTCGTTTTTGCTGATGCATGGAATTAAAATCAATAAAATGTTTTAAGAACGTGATTTCTACTTATTTAAAAAATCGCAGACATTTAAAGTGGGGTAACATGATGTCGCTCAGTTTGGTTTTGTTTTACTGAATAAGTATTCTTAATTCTTATTCAGTAACTTGTAACATACAGAGTGTATCAAAGAATTTTTAGGACTACGTTTCCAAACTAGAAACTAGCAATTATATGTTTTAAATACTTTTATTCAAGATAAGCTCCTTTCGCCTCAATACATTTGTTACAGCCGTTTAACAGCGATTCAAATGCCTGTTCAAGATCACATTGAGGGACTGCCTCCAAAGCTCGCGTCGAAGCTGTTTGTACACAGTGTGTCAATGAATTTTTAAGACTATAGCTGGAACTAAGCTTACAGTTTAGCTATCTGTGTTATGGAGCATTCGTGAAACTCCTCAGCTATCAGTTGATCCACTACCAAAATCTCGGTTCATTTGTACTATTTTTTTTTTTTTTACTTTGATGACGCTGACACTATACAAACAGCTTCGACGCGAGCTTTGGAGGCAGTCCCACAATGTGATCTTGAACAGGCATTTGAATCGCTGTTAAACGGCTGTAACAAATGTATCGAGGCGAAAGGAGCTTATTTTGAATAAAAATTCTGAAAGGAATACAATTAATAGTTTTTATTTTATTTTATAAACCTAGTCTTAAAAATTCTTTGACACACTGTATATAAATATACATATTCAGTAATTTTTCAGTTCTTATTCAGTACTAACTTAATACTTAACTTAAGTTACTTAATTTAATTATACTGAAAATAACAGTCAAAAGAGTTATATCTTAAAAAAAGGAAAATGGCAGAAATGGTTCTAAAACTGTTAATTAGCTCATTACTATTTAATTTCATGGGCTTTTGTTTATTTTTTCCTATAGGGGAATGACAGACTAAATTAGAGGCGCAATCCGAGTTTTTTGTTATGTGCACATCATGTCATACTTTTTAACTTTAACTATTTGAGTTATAATATTTTTTTTTTGTGCGTTATCAGTCAGTTTTTTCTCAAATAATTATTTAACTTATTGAATCTTCACGAGGAGCAGCGAAATAAAACCGTTCTTAAATTATCATCAACCAAATGATGCATTTTGATTTAAACTTAAAATTACTTTCATATTTTCGTTTCTCAATAATTAGCTCCTTTTTTCCCTGCCTCTAAAATGTGCTTTTAACTTTTCCTCTGCAAAAAATTAAATTACATTACTAGCTTTGTTTTTGCTTGAATTAAGCTCTCTGGGAATTTTCGCTCATAACCTAAGTAGATTAAAAGCTAGAGTCTCTATTAAGAGTGCGGCTTACTTTTTTCGAGGGCTAAAAAATAAAGTACAGAACTTGCGCTTCACATTTCAAGAAGTGCAATTAATTTTCCGCGAATAAACATCAAGTTTGAGGTCACTTTTTCATGATGAAAGCACTCAGGGAAGAAATTTACGGTCATGGTTTTAGGTAAGTTAACGTTGGTCTGTTATTAATTTTTATTCATTTAACTGAGAGAAAATGAAGACAAGCTTTGAAATTTAGTTGGTACTGGAATGTTTCTTAGGATTTTGTGCATACTTTAATAGTAGAAGTTTTTGTGTTGTCTGTTCTCTGTCTTGACAGTTAATATTCCGCCTGATTGTATGAATAATAATCTCAAATAAGAAAATTCGAATACACTTTATTTTAACTATGAAAGGCCTCATGTTCGCAAAAAGGAATTTGGTCGCTGTTTAAGCCATCGCATTAAAAAGGTCCTTAGCAGTTTGTAGATTATTTTTTTTAATGCTTTTCAAGAAAAAAATTAATCTTCCTCGCGTGATCTCAAACACCGTCTAAAAGTGTGTATTCACACCAATCGCAACAGCGACAAACCAATTCAGAGCACTTCTTTGGTTTTACCACACCCTCATAACCGGCTGGAGTTTTTTTAATTGCATTATTTAAAGTGATTTTTAAAGTGAAGTTTTTTAAAGTGGGTTATTTTTAAAGGGAAATTACTAATACGACCGTGATTTATTGACTGGGGAATACAAAGCATGCGTCATCACTGTTGCTATGGTTAGCAAACTAACAATATATTACGACGGAGACAAAATGTCACTCACCTTTGGTGTGAACTTATCCTAAGAGAGCATGTAAATTACGTAAAAACTCATGTGCATAGTATTGTTGGCAATAGAGCCATACTTTTTATTTTCATTTTGCTAGAATTATTATAGAATGTTCTGTCCACGACTTTGAACTTTGGGAAACTCATTACATTCGGAAAAAAAATCACCATTCTTCTGTAAAAGGCTTTTTTATTGCCCAATTTTTCTCTACATCGGGCTTACCATTTTTATAAATTGTATCCCGTCTGGTTCAATGCATTCTTTATTTGTATTGGTTGCTTTTGTCGCTTGTCCTGCGTTCTTATTGGTTGATTTCTTAGTGTGACACTTTTCGTATCAAACCTTATCTGCCATTGAAGGTAGGCTTCTAGCGCTACTTTGAAATAACTATATTCTGTGATTTTTTTTTGTCAGTTTTCGATTTACTTTAAGATGGCTATTTATTTTACTCATGCTTTCCCAAAGATCATAAAGTAATCGTCCATGCTAAACTCTGGTTAACGGTATGATGTCCTTCATCACCTATCTTCAAAATTGTCTTACGAAAATAAATTCTAAAAAAAGTTCACTACCGCAACTGCTGTATAAAAATCATTTCACGTTAAAAATGAAGAAAAAGTACAATTTTTTACTCGATCTTCATTATACTGGGATTCCCAGCGGGTGTTTTATTCGGTGAATCTTTATAGTTGCAGCAATAACCACTATTTCCACTGCTACAAGATATCAAAAAGTGCTTTTTAAGTTTCTTTGGAGCCTGAAATTTCAAAAAGTAAACATTTACGTTTTATTATAAAGTTGTAAACCTAATGAAAAAATGTTAAGAGGGCAAAAATATTGGCCTTTAACTTTATATGATAGGGAAGTTTCAACCTATTAAATTTACCTATTTTAAAAGCTACATATGGTTAAGACAAAAAAAAAATTAAATTGATTATTGATTTTTTATTAATGTTTAAAAATCCTACAGCGAAAAAAAAACCGGATGAAGCTTAATGCCCGTCAGTCCCTGACGGCACACTTCAGGTTTCGCTGTAGACGTTACGTTGCTCTTAACTAGTTTACTTTCTTCCCATCATTATTTTGTTACGCTCAAGTTATTACTTCATCATGGAATCTATATTTGCAAAAGGTCAATCAAACAACGTGCCAAAAGGGAAATCAATGATTTTATTTCATTTTATTCAATTTTATACAGCGAAATTTCTTACTTGGCGCCTTGTATCGCTAGCGAACATTTTAAAGGCAAACCTGATGCCAGTTGAAACTTGGTCTATGAATCCTCTTAACAGACATCTCCGGAGCTCAAACCCCGGGGGTGTCGCCCTAATTGAGGCCAAGTTCTTGTGTCACCACCAGAGTGATGACGATTTTTCCTAAAGTGTGACGCACGTGCGCAGAAATGGGTTTTTGCATCGTTACTGTGCTTGAACTTTAAAAACTATGAAAAATATAAACACTTATCACAGAACAAAATTTTTTCAGAGATGATGTTCATAGACGTTATTCTATCAAATAAAAGTAAAAACAAAAAATGTAAAACTGCCCTATTCGAAGCAAAATGTAACATTTAGATGCTTCCAATAATGGACTTTCACCATCTGACAACCACTATACAGAGAATAATACCTCCCATTTCATGGACTCCATCATTATAACTTCACGGCATTTCCTTCGAAAGAATAAGTAATAAGCTTACTTTATTGACGGTTTTGAAATCCCAGAGACAAACTTTTGTGTTCCAAATTAGTCTTAGAAAGCAAACAAAATGCATTTAAACAAAAATGTGAAGCAACTTTTTTCCCGAGCAGCTTATCGAGCATGCACTCTAAAAATAATTGAATATTTTCAAGAAAGAAATTGGATTGTTCAATTTATAAACAGTTTTCTACCTTGTTAAGCAAAATCTTTTTGTGTCAGGTATTTTTGTTTTCAGCTTCGCGTTTTCTCAGCAAACGAATCGATTTCCATTTCTCAAATAGGAAAAACATTTTTCAAGAACAATATGTATCAGATTCTTTTAGAATTATTTTACTGTGCAAAATGTTTTAACGATACATTTTTTAACACGTTTACTGCCGACTACGCGCCAGCACGTGATGTCAATCTCTTGCCACAGTGCCACCCACGTGCGAGAGTTACAGCGTTGTCTTAAGTGATGTCTCAGATAGCTAACAAGATCGCGCGAAGAAAGCTGCGCATCCTTCATTTGCTCCCTGCTGCAGTGAGCATTTCAGGTGTGTTAACTGCGTAAAGATTCATCCTTAACACGTTGACTGCCAGCGCTATTTGCAGTTTATGGACCTCTAAACGATAGTTTAATTTAATCACATCAAACATCTTATTCAAAACATCTTATTAAGCAAAAAATTACAAACTTCCCATATGTATTGAAAAATGGAAATAAGTCGGCAACAACGAGACAACTTGCAGTTTGGTATTTTAGGAAGTTCACCTACTACGAGTTATCTCGTAGGCTTGCAGTCAACGTGTTAAGTGACCGCCAGCAAGTGTAAGAGGCTTGTCGCGGCCAGGTTCACGTCATAAAGGCGCGTGAATCGCAAAGTGGTATAGAAACAAGAAATAATAATTTTAGGGAAAACCAGATTAACTTATTCATTACTGTTTAAGAATATATACAGACATTAACCTATGACCATGAGACTATTAATTAATATTAATTAAAAAGAAAATATGCAGGGAATGAACCATCACCGTCCGGATCCAAATGGGCAGCACTTATTACACGACTTAATCCATATAGGCTTGCGATCACACTCCTCAGCATCCGCAACTCCTCGTCCGGAAACAAACGGCGCCCAAATTCTTACATGGAGAAGGAGCCTACCGCGCCTATTTTACAGACGGCAGATGTTTAGCGATCAAGGAAGTTAGGAGTAGGCGACATCTCATGGCAATATCCTCGGAAGAGTCTTTCGCAACTCTACTGGGAATTCTCTAGGAAGAACTGGTCTCAGGAAAAATCTAATCTCAAGAAAAAACTGATCTGATGATCTTTTTGCAGAGACTTTGGTTTTAATCAACCAAAGCTTCTTGCTGATTTGATGAGAGGTCTTGACCAATTCAGGCTCAATTGACCTCCCATCTTTTCTTAGGTCTCTCCCAACCAGGGTGCTTTCCGTCGGTCGTTGGCTGCCGATTTTATCAGTGGGGCGGTGCGAAGATTCACGCAATCAGAGCGTCTTGCCTGTGGTGCTCTCGTCTTCCCACGGTGTTCTTGCCTCCGCAGCCATCTCGTACCATAAAATTCATATTGCCTTTATTTCTCCGATAGGCCTTTGTGTAAATAGCATTTTTCGCTATTGATAGTCCAGACGGACTGTCACCGTCGGTCGTAAAAATGCCCATCAATTTGGGACCCCCCATATTTCTGTTACGACAAGGCTTAAGCGTGGTTTGAGTGATGTCTCAGTAACCAGCCAACCGTTCACGGGAGGGAAGGTTCGCCTTTGCTTCAATCTGCATTGTATGTTAGGCGTGTCTCCTGATACTACGTACTGTAAAGGTTCGTCTTTAAAGTGACCCGCAGCGAACGTGTTAAATAGACGAAGAATGATAAGGACTTTTAGGTGCCTCTCAATAGTCAAGATCAGGGGTCTCCAAACTACGGCCCGCGGGCCACATCCGGCCCGCGGACAGATTTTGTCCTGCCCGCGGAGAGCTAGCTAATGGCATCTGGCAAAAAAGTAATCATATTTTACACCACTAGTGGACTGATTCAACTTTTTACCACCGGCAACAATTAATGATAATATGGTTTTGGCCCTTGGAATTTACTGGAGTAATCAATATGGCCCTAAGGCTGGAAAGTTTGGAGACCCCTGGTCAAGATGATTAAATTAAATGTGCTTTCATACCAGAGGCAATGGGGACATTTTGTCTCCTTTGTAACAGTCTGTTACTATGGCTATCAAAGTAACAGTGATGACGTGCGTCTTCGATAACGCAATGAATCTATCACTGTCGGCTGGGGAAAATCCCTCTTAATGATGCAATAAAAATGTCAGTCAACACGAGGGTGTGGTTATGAAATTAGGTAGAACCAAAACCAATGGAGAGCCGTGAAGAATTTGTCGTATGTTGCTGTTGTGTTCGGTATCAAAAGGGGGCTTTCACACTAAATGCGACAAAAAGAATGCTCTTATTTTTTTTTTCTCATTGACGCAAGCGCAGATGAGAAAAGACAGGAATATTGTCTTTGTTACCTTTAGTTCCAGAACCTAGGGGTGCTTTCACACGGAAGGCGACAAAGACAAAAGACATGTCTTTTCTCATCTGCGCAGATGAGAAAAGCCGTGTTTTTTGTCTTTGTCGCCTTTGGTGTGAAAGCAGCCTTAGAGGGGCATTCATACCGACGGCGACATTCCCCCCGTCGTAATAGACTATTGCTATGGTTATCAGACTGTGATGAAGTATGCCATCCATAGAACAATCAACAAATCACGATCGTCTGAGGGCCGCATTTTTAATGACGCAATAAAAATCTCCAATCAGTCAATACGAAGGCGTGGTTATCTAAGTTATGTAGAACCAATGAACAGTCCTGAAAGGTTTCGTCGCTGTTGTCCATGGTCAGAGTTAATACCTAAACGTTATTACCTCTGAATGCACCCTAAACGGGCATTTAGAGCAGAGTTCGCGCTAGGCCGCGCAAATTGCGCGATTCCCGAAATATTTTTTGAAATCCCACTCAAAAAAAATTGTGCTTAAATTTTAAAAATCCCACTTAAAATTTTGATCAAGGTGGGAAATCCCACCTTGTATTTTTCCCCAGTGTGAACACTGATTTAGAGTTAATAAAGTTTAGTTAATAACGTTCTTGTGCAGGTGTAAAATGATCTTTTTGCGCTTTTTTACTGCCCTTATGCAATAAGATCTGGATACATCTATCTCTCTGGAAGTCAGAGTAGAATGAGCAAGTTGTGTTGAATTATATATTTTCTGCTATTTTGTAATACACCGCACATGTTGAAAAGAAAAACACGTTTTGTGAGAATTTTTTTAATTTTTTTGAAGTTTAATTGTGATCAGAATTATGAATACAATATTTCTTTTCGTAAAAGAGTAAAGATATTTATGAACTTGTGTTAGCTAATTAATAATTAAATCTTAATTTTATATGAATTGTGAAGTAATTAAAATAAACAAAGTAAATAAATAAATTATCATTTACCTGCCTAAGGGGCCACGGGACCTTACGGGTGAAATTTAAAAAAAAAAGAAAAAGAAAATTTCAGTATTTTATATTTTTTCATACAATTTTTATATTTTAATGAGAAAGTATGACTATCATTTCTTGTACGCTTCATATTTTTCCTTTTTTTTGCTATAATTTTGACAGAATAGAGGTTACAATTTGTTTTAATAAAAATGATATTCATAATTTTTCTTAAAAATATATAAATTAAATTTAAAAAATATAAATTATTGCGTTTTTTAAAAATTTCACTCGAAAGGTCCCGTGACTCCTTAGTAAATCAAATTGTAACAGTGAATATTCGATAAATAAAGGTTCAAAAATTCTCTGTTCATCTCCATTTTAATGCGACAAAAAGCAAGTAAAATCAGTAACTTCTATACGCTGAATATATTAACAATTTTTCCTTCAATAAGTTTATTTCAGCATTTTAATATCAAAACCCATCAAACTCAAATTACCGCGCCAGTGTAATAACGTCAGCTGTTAGAGTGTATTAAATACACTTTTGAAATTTCTCTACTGTCACTTCAGATATATGAATTTACTAAAGATTATCTGTCGAAGACAGAAATTACAATTCCTTTGAAAATAAAGAATAGTTTATCAAGATATCGCTATCACTACTCTGCTAATGATTGACTTTATATTGAATTTTATATATTTTTTTTATTTTAGTTTCATTTTGGAGAGGGATGTCTTTATTATAGGAACTTCTTCTGAGTGAAAATGGAGTCAAGGCATTCCGCATTCTTTTCTATATATTACTAGTCGACTCGCGTGGAATTCCGCATTTTATGCAGTGAATATTTAATTTAATAAATAATTTTAATAGTATATTTTCTACTATTTTTTAATTTACTGCATGAAAATAAAAACACCAAATAAAATATAAAAGTGCCCTTTTTTAATTTCATTTATCAAAATCAACGATCCAGCAAAACAATTAGTTGGAGAAAACATAAACGAAATGCGGGACTCGAACCATGAGTGTTGGGTATACAGTCAAACCTCGTTAACGCGAAGTCGAGGGGGCTGCCAAATTTTTTCGCGTTAACCGATGGCTGCAGGATTTAAAATCGGGGTTTCTTAGCCGATTTCCATATGACAAGGAGTGGAATTTTTTCACTGCCGTCCATGTTGCAGGCTACCATAACAGTTATTCTTTCTTTACTGCATTTTCCACCGGAGCACTTTTCTCATTTCACAGATATCGTACGGGAAGGATGTGCCTTGAAAGAAAGTCCCGTTTCATCGGCATTAAAAATGTCTCGTGGGGAAAACTCTTCTTTTAGGGCTGGCCATTTTTCAGTGAAAAACGAATTTACTGTTTTCGGATCAATAGCTGCTTCTTCACCGCAGATTTTTTTGGCAAACAATCGCCGACACCAAGAGCCTCTCCAAAGAACTTGGCTTTTTCTTACAAAATCACCCCTGTTAAAATGATGTTTTGATTCCTGGCCTCTTTGATCCAGCGTAAAAGGGCCACATCCACGTCTTCATTTTTCCCGGTTCTCATTCTCTTCCTTACTGGCTCAAACTGATTCACAGCATAAGCTGCTTCAATCTTATTTTTATTTTTAATGATTGTGGATAAAGTGCTGTTGGCAATTCCATATTTTGCAGCAATCTGTCTTCTTCAATAATTTATCTCCAACTTCATTTAAGATCTTTTGCTTCGTTTCCAGCGTCAAAGATTGCTGTTTACGATTCATTATTACGAATGCGAAAAAATCAACTGCACCCCGCACAGGACTAACTCAAAACTAAAATTTCCTTCAGCGTGTTACTCTGCATGTAATCAAAGTTGTTCTCTTTATAACTAATTTCCAAGAAATAGATTGAGAGTTTAGCACCATGTTAAACGAGTAAAATGAACGGAAACGAAGAATAGAATGCTTGATTGACACTCCCCCTCTTGAAAACCAGGTGGCTGGGAAGTCTTCCTGACCCACACACTTTTGAAACTCTACCCCATTGTCCCCTAATGCAAGTATCCATTGCTTATCTATGCCCATTAATTGAGGTGTCCCTTGTCAATTCATTCCCGTCGCTGATCCGCACTAACACGCTTGTACAGTGCCTGTCAGAAAAAATAATTAGCGTGTGAGCTGCAGGCATTTTACCTGTTTCGCTATTTTCTTAGAATTCCTAGAAGTTAATAAGTGCAACAGAATTTTGAAGCTTCCTAAGCTCCAAGAAAATTTCATGTCAAAGAATGTTTTTTCACCTTTCTTTTCTTTTATTCTTTTTGTCAACTGAAAAATTTTGTTTTTCGTCTTAAGCGGAATTTTGTTCAAATCAATTTCGTCTTAAACGATTAATTTAGCACTAGTTCTTAGATTATCTGACGGGGAATGGCATTCATTTCGCGTTAAGCGAAATTTCACGTTAAGCGAGTTCGCGTTAACGGGGTTTGACTGTACCAGCCTTGCGCTCCTAACCACTCGGCCTCTAACCAGTAAACGCAACACCAACTTGGCATCCATTAGAATCATTTAAGAAGAGGTCCTTTAAACTTAAATTTTTTTGTATATTTCCATATAATTGTACATTGTATATTTT
Organism: Octonoba sinensis; assembly: GCA_038502835.1. Lineage (NCBI taxonomy): Eukaryota > Metazoa > Arthropoda > Arachnida > Araneae > Uloboridae > Octonoba > Octonoba sinensis. The sequence goes on along the minus strand of CM076605.1, from coordinate 79,328,946 downwards.
TCCGGTGTAGCGGTTAAGGAAAGCTTTAAAATGATGCCTCATTCAGGAAATTTGATGAAGTATGAAAGACGTTATGGCGAAACGGCCAAAAAAAGGCTTTGAGAAAAAAAACAAAAATTGCTATAAAGGCAAACATTTCTTTAAATAAACCCTGTACAGTATTTTAATTCGTTTTAAAAAAAAGAATTAAAAAAAAAAAAAAAGAAATTAAAAATCGGCTGCTCCTCAAAATGATAAAAACAGCAAGAAATAAATTTTAATTCGTTAAAAAAGAAGAGCATCATAAGCAAGGTCGTCATGGTAACAATTCAAATAAAATTAAAGTTAATTACCGGGGAAAAATAATTTCGAACTATAGAGAAAAATGTTTATAGCATCTTTTCTAGTTAATTTAGAGACTTCGAATTTTAGCACATATCAGAAATCTCTTTCTGAAGTAGTTTTTTTAGGCGCTTTTCCATGGTATCAAGCTCGAAAGGATGCGACAATTTCTTCCCATAGAAAAGGATTATTTTATGTACTTTTCGGCATTCGGTATAATTTCTTTGTGTATTAACGTATAATTGTATATTTTATATCTTTCCGGTGTAGCGGTTAAGGAAAGCTTTAAAATGATGCCTCATTCATGAAATTTGATGAAGTATTAAGGAAGTTATGGCGTAACGACCAAAAAAAAGGCTTTGAGAAATAATATATGTGATGATTACATAAATAGAAAAGAAGAAATTTTGAACAAGTTAAGGGCTCCACTGCTTCAAAAAGCACCAATCAATGCCAAAAACAAAGAGGAACCAATCAGAAGCAGTCCCAGCAAGCCTGAGATTATCCAATGGCTTATCCAATGAGGTTTAAGCACATGTGATGCTTGATATATAAAGTCCAAACCTCTGCCTTGACTCCGTTTTCACTCAGAAGAAGCCTGAAAAATGTCGGGCGAAACGTCAGCCAGAAATATCTTGGTTTGACCACGGCCTATAAGCCCGGAAGATATTATGTTTGGTATTGTCTTGATTGTCTCATCATCAATCAGGAAGATCTTTTTGTCGGTATGCAGTTAGATTAAATTCGGGATTTTTTCTTTTTCATGTTTAGAAATTCATGTATATGCTAAAAGAGAAATAGGATTTTAGCAAGATATATCGCTGCTTTAATTCAAATATGGCAAGGTGTTTTTTCAGTACCATTCTCAAGGGTAGGGTTTTGGGAGTTACACTCCTCCCATTGGAAAAATAAATTAAAAGGAAATCTTATCACTTCGATTACTTTTATTTTCTTAGTCGCTTAAAGTTGCACTTCGTGTTCCGCAGTGGACCATCCGGTAGAAGCTCGGTTCCCACAGAACACCGGAAGTGAAGAAACATCGACTTAGGTCAGTGTTTGGGATGGCGACAACCTCTCGCGGGTTGTTCCTGTGGACCGTGTACGCTAAAGGGAGCTGGAGCACGTTAAATAGGACGTGGCTCCAAAGTCCCCCAAGTGAAACGATACCTCTGGGGGTGCAACTCCCAGGTGACGGACTCTCATCTTGGATCTGGTTCAAAATTAAGAGACCACAAAATGTGAGGTCAAGTCAGTCTTCAGTACTCGTGGTTCCTCGTTCTAAAATGAAGCTGCATATCACCCTAAGCCAGTGGATTATTGATCTCCTGGACCTGGTAGTAGGCTTTCGTATTCCAGGGGATTAGTAACAACAACAATAAGTTACACTTCAGATAATCTGTGCCTTCACAGCAAAAACTATTAGTATTTCTTGCGAGGCTGTCATTGCTAATGTGAGGAGGCCATGGATGATGAATTCGAGTTTATAAAGGTAAACAATATTGCAGCAAAATTTGGTATAGCATCCCAGAAGTAAAAATAAAAATTAATGAAAAAAGCAGCTTTCTTTTTTCGTTCTTTTTTTCATAATGGGTGTATTAAATGATCTTACTGAAAATTCTCAATGAACACTTTCGTCATCAAACCGAAACGACTATTTTAACGCATTTGAACAGGCGATTTATTTCATTGATTAAATACATCTTTAAAAACACATAGAACTTTAGTTTTGAACCCCTGCCTTTTCAAAGTCCTGTCAAAGGGCCTAGTTTTCCATTGAGGGCACAACGGCGGATCTAAGGGGGGGGGGCGATGGGGCGATCGCCCCCCCTTGGGCTGATTCAAGTGGATACTACAACGACACTCCTAAGTGAGTTTTTACTCTTTGTGCCCCGGGACCAGCCATTTTTTTATGTTCTTGGAATCCCAGCCTAATAGCCCTTCAAGTTCTATGCTTTCCCCCTGTCCCTTTGTCCTTTAGTATTGCTGAGTTGCTAATCCTCGGAGTAATGGGAAAGAGATTCCCTGCTCTTTTCTTCTACCCATCAAACTGGTGACAGCTAGCCAACCCTTAGCACGTGGTGTAAATTCCTGCAGCATTTACGCTAAAACCTGGAGTCTGAAACATTTCATTAAACATTCATAATTACAGATGTTTATATAAATTGCACATACTCGTTGATGGTTTTTTTAGTACATATTTAGTATTACATTTTGAAAATTTTAGAAAATATATTACTAATAATTGCGATTATTTTGTAATTTAGACATATCAATTCAAATTTAGAAAATGTATTTACAAGCCTACATTTTTCTTGAGAAAGCTTGAAGGAAACCCTAACTCGGTTAAAACTTGGCTAAGAAGCAGAATGACTGATGATAGACTCACTGAATTAGCGTTATTGCATATCCATAAAGATATTACATTGGACGTTGAAAAAATTATAGACAGATTTGCGAAAGCAAAAAAACGTCAGCTTGTGTTCCTTTTATAAGGGCTTTGAATAAACATACATGCATTGAAAAAATGTGCTAGTAAAATTTTAAATATCACTACACTAGCATTTTTTTTGTTGTTCCTGCTGTTTGAAAAAAAGGGGGGGGGGGGCGGAGGGACTGTTGAAAAGGAATGAAGAATCTCCTCCATCCATCCTTACATTAAACCCCGAGATTTCCAAAATCGCCCCCCCCCCCCCTTGAAGATTTTCTAGATCCGCCCTTGTGAGGGCATAAGTGAATATTAAACCCCGACAATTGTCGGAATTACAAAAGAGTGCAAACTTAAGAGGGCAATAGAATTTAAACTGCATTTTCTCATAAGTTGTGCACACTCTCTTAATATGAAACTTTCCTATTTAACCCCAGGAAAAAAAAAAAAAAGAAGAAGCAAGCTCGAGAGAGGTTAAAATTCCTGTATATGTATTCTTGAACTGAAATAAAAGACAGGAAACCCGTTATCCATAGATTCATGGAAGTTTCCCATGTTTCCCCTTAACCTGGGGAGCCTCACCATTTGTGAAGAATATGTGAATATTGACTCGGAACTGATCACTTCAGGACCTCTAGAAGATAGAGATATCTTAGAAGGTATAAATCAAACTGAAAATCCGTTAGATGCTGAAAACGGATGAAGTTCAGACAAGACGACCAAGCGGCAGCTCCGTCTAGGCGCGAAGCATTCAAATCTGTAGATGTCTCCGCTTTCTACGAGCACAAGAAAAAAGTGAATCGCAAATTAGCTAGCTTAACCCCTTAACTGGTCCCTTTTTTCCCGCAAATGTTCCTTAAAAAAGCATATTTTTCATTGAATTAATTAAAGTCCTAACTTGGTAAAAGAGGAAAATGAAAGAATTTTTTAAACGTTTCATAAATAATGAATTTAAGCATTTTTTTATTTTATAACTTTAAAACACAAATGCCCTTGAATGACTCTCAATCTCTTAAAAATACAGGCAGCTCAAAACAAAAAAGGCGGAACTTTCAATTCCCGTTCAAATGTACGGGCAAACCAGTTGGGACCAACTTTGGGTAGCCCGTACGCCGTACGGCAAACCAGTTAAGGGGTTAATAGCGTTGAGGAATTTATGTTTTCGGTTCAGAGGGGAAAACAAACAAAAAATATGGATTTTTTTTTCTCTTGAAGTATTCGGATTTGATGTACTATGTTTATCTATTTACAGATTTATTTGTAACTAGCGGTACCCGCACGGCGTTGCCCGGGCTGAATTTTAAAAACGTCGCCTACGGCGCTGCTCTTTCTAAGAGTAAAAACGTCACCTGCCGCGATGTCCTTGATAAGAAAGCAAAAAACGGCGCATGCGGCTCTGTCCTTGCTAAGAGTATAAAAAATATCGCCTGCGGCATAAAGCCTGCAGTGTGTGAAAAAAGTCGTGCGTCTAATTAAACTACGACTAAATAAAAAAGTCAAACTTTAGCGTGTCATCATTCGCCACGTTATTTGAAATCTAGAATAAACTGTACGTTCGTAAACTTTTCCAGGCGATATTTATTTAAATGCTATTGCTAAATCAAGGAAATCGTTAAATCGGGGAGACAGAACTTTTATCAAGTGCAATCTCGAATTTGAAACCTATTGCTAATTTAAGAAAAACGTTAAATCGAAAATATACTTTATTAGTTTGATATGATTTATTATTGTTTTACTTCATTAAACTGAATGATTTTGAAAAATAAGAAAGCCCGGAGTTGAGGAAACTGCTAATTATTATTTTTGAGTCAAGGTAAACCATAATAAATCGAACTAAAAAACTTATAACTGGCGTTCTTATTGACTTAGAAACTTCGAACAAATTTCATCTTGTGCAGAAGAATCAGCGCTTTCGATCGATATATTACATTAATATATACAAGGTTTTTTTACCCCCCTTTTGGGGAATTTTTGTGGACATTTGTGTAAAATTGGAATAAAAAAAGAACTACCTGTCGGACTTTTTTCTAACGGGGCTATGATTCATCCTCTTGAATCACTCTGTCCATTGATGAAAACCGCATTAAAATCCGTTGCGCAGTTTAAAAGATCTCAGCGTACAGACACGGGAAGCGACTTCGTTTTATACTCCTTTAAGAAGATGCATAACTTTTCGAAATATTAATAATACATAAATAATAAATGGGGATAACTTCATTCGATGGAATTGGCTTTTATAACTTGAATGGTAAGTAAATAACAATACAAACCAATATTAGCAACTGAAATTACGGAACCTCGGTTACTTGACACCCTTTTAATCTCAACATGTTTTCGTGTTCCCTTGGGGTGTCGAGTTATCGAGGTTGCACATATCGTTTTTATCGCTTTCCCTGTTCACAGTGCAAAACTGCAGTTAACTGTTCCTTATTTCACAGCATTTTATTTATTATAGAATACATTTCTTTTCGAATACCTCCCGTACACTGCTAAAAATTTCCGTAAGGAAATAGTAAAATGACCATTTATTTGAATGTTATTTTACCATATTTAATTAAAACAGTTGAATAACCATTAAAAAAGATGTTACTCAAATCGCTGATTGCGAAAAAAAATCGTTTATTCTCTGTTAATCCCAAAGAACATTTAAATAACCGTAATTTTCAAGCGCTCAATAAGAATCAGGCGTCCATCTTTGTTGCGAAACCTTACCGGTCGTACGTTGTTTTAAAATAGGAATACGGATTTATCAGTTAAAATCTGCATGTGTATAAAGAAAAAAAAAAAAGTGGCTTAAGCAGTGGTTACTAAATAGAAACACGTACACACGTAAATCAAAAATGGGAGACATCGGATTCCCGAACTGTTTGAGAATAAGCGAACCCATAGTGTGAGCTGCTGAAGCTTGTTTGTATTTCAGTTTTTGCAGCAAATAAAATGATTTTCGTCAATATATAGTAAATTTAGACCAAAAATGACTTTGGAACCAATCAAAAACTGAAATCTCAATTTTAAGCCAGTTTGCCTGTTGGAAAAGAAGATGTATTGATAAATAAACGGCCGCTTTACGCGGTGTAGGTGGCCAAATGACTAGCGCGCAAGGCTGGTATTCCATGCACCAGGGTTCGATTCCCGCACGCTTCGTTTACGGTTTCTACGAAGATTCTACGTCTCGAAATGGTTCAAAAGTGGTAAAAATTTTGTTTTGAAACCATTTTTAAGTGGTTATAAAACCGTAAACTTTTGTATTTACGGCTTTTAACCAAGCTGATTGGAAATGGTTTAGGTCCCGTAAAGATAGAAAAATGTTCCAAACCGTAAATTTAACGGTGAATTAGATGGACAGACTGCTGCCGGTTATTTTACCGTATTTTCATGAAGAAATTTCCAACAGTGTAACGAACAAAAAAATGTTTTAAAAAAATTATCCACTTTATTAATGAGAAACTTAGTTTTGACAATACCTCGCTCAACAATTCCGAGGCTTAGGAATAAAGCTTACTTAATCTATTATCTCATGTAAATTTGAGAATCAATTAATGGCCGGGAAACAAAAAAGCAAGGGTTCATGGGAAAAGTATTTGTCGCGTCATTCTCTATTAATTAAGACTTCGAACAATTAATTATGTTAGCGAGTATTCTCAGAATTTAATTTATTATGCATCACTTTTTGAGCTGCTTTCACTTAGAGTTGATGAGAATTATAAGTCAGTTTTTCTTCATAGAGAGATGTAATTTAACTTATGTGCCAAAAAACAATTATTTTTCTCCGCCCGTTAGATGTTTAAAGAACTAAAAAGATTATTAAAAATCAGAATTAAAAGGTAGTAAAAATTTTAATTGCCATCTCTTGACTCTTTTTAAATTCATTTTTTTCCTTGATTAGTAGAAGGTACCAAGTTCATTGATATCGCTGATTGAAAGGTTAATTTAATTTTTAAAAATATGGCTTGAAAATAATTAGTTAACTAATGACAACTCTAACGATAACTATTAAGCCTCACGGTTTTAATTAAAATTACAAGTTTAAGTAGTTTTCAATGAATGTATGCTCACTTTTTTCACAATATGCCATACTTGCTTGGTTGTCTTTATTTCAAATTTATAATTTGGAAATGAGTTGTTTTTTCTTTAGTTCTGTTTAGAACTTTTTTTTTCTATTATTGGTTGCATTGTGTGGTAAGAAGCTCCTCTTCCGATGGGGTTGTTTACTATTTTTATGAAGAAAATGGAGAGGAAACTGAAACAGTGTGGGGTGAGAAATACAAAGTGCGATACTAATTTTTTTTTTCTTCTCAACTTTGCATTTTTTTAAAAAATAAAAATAAGCACAAACAACGAACATTCACCGCAATAATTTTCGCCTCTACTGAGCACTATCTCACAAGCAAAAAGGAGGAATAAGTGATATCACAGAGCAGTCAACAAATCATGGCCGTCTGGAGCAAAGTCCTTTCAATGACGGAATAAAAAAAAAACGCCAATCAATCAACACGTAGGCGTAGTTATTAAATTAAGAAGAAACTCTGATGCACGCTGAAAGTTTTTATCATTGGTTGCCGCTGTACGCCGCTTGTCGCCGTTGGTGTGAATGCGCCCTAGAGGTGCAGTGCGACAAAGACAAATTTGGGGTAAACTTTCAGCGCCCGAATTCAAAATTTAGTTAACACGTTTTCGTGCTGATTTGTCTTATTTTGTTCCATCATCAACAATTACTTTCTCCTAAAACAATGATTCTTTTTTGTTTGATCTATGACGTAATTTAGAACACTAAGACAATACCTCCCGTTAGTTCGCAGCTATCGCAACAGAGCATTGCGAAGCACTCATCTTGTCATTATTGAATTGGGTCTGAATGCGCCTTAATGGTGCGTTCACACCAAGGTCGATGACAATGAGAGAAAAACAAAAGATTTCAACGTGCATCATTGGATCAAAATAATTTAATAATCATGCCCTCATTTTGACCCATTGATTCTCTAGTCAAATGCCAAATTGTGATATCTCAGTTTTTTTTAGCACAAATGAGATAATTACATACTTGGGGTCTTGGGGACATTTAAATGAAATCTATAAGGTAGCAGTATAACATAGGGTATAATATAGTATAATATACTATAAGGTAGAGAAACGTAAAGTACTCGATTTTACATCGTGCAGAAAACTTGGAGTTTGTTCGCTTGTAAAAGTAGCAAAAACTGAGACATCACATTTTGCCATCTGATTACAGAATTTTAATGCGTCATGGACACTTTCAGTCCCAGTGAAGCCTCCTGGATCATCATATTCATTAATTTTTCTGCCGATTTCGTGCCAGAGTTATTTTCTATACTATTTAACTCCGAAAAATTCCAGTTGGAATCATTTTGTATTTGATTTTATATATACATTCTTTTGGAACGTTCATCTTATTCACAAAATGAGTACATTTCATGAACATCAGAATAAATAATAAGGTTTGTTTCTCAAAGGGCTCAAAGTGACTTTCACCCAGAAGAGCGTGATGATTCCTAGATGCTTTAGTACGGGAGCTAGCAACGTCGGGAAAACAAGAATTTCAGTAAGGCTAGATTTTTACTGTACTGTCTCTCTCACTGCCCCAAACATTATACGGGCTGTCTGGCTGGCGGTAGAGGTTGCGTTCGCTAGTGCGCATCGTACCTGTAACAGGTAAAATGATAATTTTTCAAATCATTTCAAGAAGGTTCTTTTTGTTTTTAATAAATCAATTTAACTTTTCGAAACTTAAATATATTATTGCCAGACATTATTATTGTTGTTTACTATGTACCAGACGCCAATTTTAATTAAAAAAAATTTTATTTTTCAAATTACTTTAGTACGGCTAAAATTTATGTATGGTGTAATTTAAGTATTAACAAATCTATAATTAATTTGCCAGACAATAATTCGACTGCTAAACCACAGCCAGACCGAATTAAAATGCGATACGACCGAAAAACGATGCGATATTATTTTGGTTGGAAAAGCAACAATTTTCAAAATAGGAAGGAAAAAAAAATATTAAATTATTTTGTTCATTAATATGGTACGAAAACGATAATTTATTGTTATACAAGTTAGAAAAATAATTAATCTTAAGTATCAGAATAAACAAAACGTTTAATAGTCAGAGAAAGACCTATAATGGTCATACAATAGAAATTTGAAGATTTTTCAATCCAGGACTGTATTACAAAAAACGGAAGCATCTGGATAATCTTCATCATGACCATCATCACTGCTGTCATTTTCATAGTTGTCGTCATCATCGTCTTTTGACGTGTTGTTTTCTAATAAATCGTTATCTGTAGTTAAAGAGAAAATGTTATAATCTTTCAGTTAATAAATTTACAAGTATTTTCTTAAAAACCAAATATCTTCTTCCAACCAAATTTTTACCTTCAATAATAATGTTGGTAACTGGCGATGGTAACTGCTCTCCAACAAACCAGATGAAGTCATATTTATCATCATTTATGGTTCCTCCAGAAGCTTGAGGGGATAAAGATGTTGGTTGTTTTAAATAAGCATTTCTCCAAAATTTTGTGAGGTACCGAATTTGCAATAAGTGTTGATACAATTCAGCTTTATATGGTGGTAGGCTTGATGAGTCAAAATTTCGGAATTTCTTTTGAAAATTATCATCTGATTTTTTACATCTGTAAGTGTTTTAAAATAGGTAAAATCGAACGTCATTGACGTTCGAAGAATCACGAGTTCCGTACATATGGCAAATAAATTGTTCTAAGATCTCAATTGTCTGATCCAGTAATTCTTCATCATCTGTAATAATATTTCGACAGGCTAACTGGTACTGTTTTGATTGCTCTAGCAGTTTAAAAGGCCTAAGTTTACCTTTCCTGAAAAAAGCTGGTGTATAATCGCATCCAGTGAGTGCGGGAAAACACGGCAGTGCTTTTGATAAAGAATTACCCAGTGTTTGGTGTATTTGATTAACGCTTACAAATCGCTCATTATTCGTAACACCAAAATTTATCCAAAGTTTTAAAGATGTGTTTAAGTGGTACATGTTGCCAAGAAGTATTATTAAAATATCCGTGTCTGAGCAGCGTATGACAACGTCGGCGTCAAAAGGTATTTTACAAATATGATATATAATTAGAGTATCTGCTTCTTCGTGTTCTTCACAAGATAAAAAATCTTCAACAGCTTTGATAACTTTGTTGTTTTCAACCCGGAAAGAGTAGCATTCGTTGAAATTAATATAAATAATTTTGTTCCCAATGAACGGAGTCATGTTATCACCTGCCCAATGATCAATAAAAAAGTGAACTAGAGCTTCTTTGAACTGTATATTTTTAAGTTCAGCTATAAAATTGTGTGGACGAATTAGATTAGGCCCAATTGTAAATTGGGTAATTGACTCATTCTGACGTGAACGTTCAAAATCTTTTATTGACGGTGAAAAGTATTGATCAAAAACAATATCGATTCGATTGGATTTAAACCGCAGTATCATACTTAGGAATTTCTTAGACATAGCATCAAAAGTAACAGGTACTTCTTTCATTAGATGTAACATGAAGAAACCATCTAAAATACATATATCAAAACACAAAGGTGGTTGATTGACATTACACAAAGGTGGTTGATTGTCACCGATTTTTTTCTCAATTAATTTTACTAGTTGAGCTTTATCAGTTTTGCAAATACTGCCATCTGCGTGGCACATTGCTGTTGGCTACGGTGTAAGTGGGAATGTCAATACTTTCTCAATATCAACTTTGTGAGTTAAGGATATCCCTAACATTCTTCCAAATAAACCTCTTTGCATTCTCAACTCGACAACTTTATTTCCAAGAGTTATTTTTTTTCTTTTTGGAACCTCAGCAAAGTTAAGCACCCGATTTTTTTTAATAGGTTTGTCAAATCTACTTTCGTCGATTGCACATTCATTGATGAGCTGTTCCTTAAATCATCACCACTTTCTTCAACGTTCAGTAGGAAATCAGCAATTTCTTGAGAAACCCGCTTTGCAGTGGCAATATTATAAAGATTATCTTTATCTAAATTTGAATCGAACGGATTAATTTTTTTTTTCAATTATATCAACAAAATCGGTAAGTTGTTTTCCATAAATTTTAATTCGATTAGGTTGTAAGTCTGCAGTCACGTCTTGCAAATATCTCAGTCCACAAACATCGAGAACATGAGCGATCAAAGCAGCTCTAATACTGTGGCTTTTTGTCCAGCGTTGACGAGCAGCTATTGAATTTGTGAAATGTGCAATTCCACTGTGACGTTTTGCGGCATCAGCATTTATAGTCTGTTCCAACGTAAGATCAACCGGTATTCTCGAGAAAGGTTTATCAGTTCTTTTAATTCCAAAACATCCTGATCTGAAATCGTTTTCAAGCCCAGGATGTGTTTCCCTAACATTGTTCAATCTTTCCCAGTATTTAACACACCATCGAGCGTAGTTTGGCTGATCAAAAATAAAAAATAAATTGGTCATTTTTGGAATCACAGACTTGAAAGTCTCAATGTCACCTATAGGTATGCTCCTTGATAAAGTGATATAATAATTAACCAGTTGGATGTAGGTCATGTAGTACTGAGCAGTTTTTCCATGATCGCCTTGTCTTGTTTTTTCCATGAATTTTTGATAAGAAGAGAGCACTCGAGATACCTGATTCGGTAATAATCCAGCAGTCGTACTTAAATCGGATATTTCAGAATCTTGACATTGTAAAAGATCATCAACGATTTGCTCTTTCAAAAAATTGTGCTCAACTTGTTTTGTTCGTAAGTATTGATCAAAATGTAGCATTTGCAGACCTACTGCCATTAACGGATGCAGACGCTTGCAACGATTAAAATGTTTGCCTTCTATAATTCCATTCACTGATCCTGAAGCTATAATTTTGCTTTCAATCATCGTATGAGATAATCCACACTCATTGAGGAAAACTACAATCGCTTTAAAAAAGCCCATCATTAGATGGAATGAACCAAGATGAAGAATAGATTATCAAATTTCGGGCTCTCCGTTGCCTGAATTTTGAAAGCTAATTTAGCAATGGCTAAATCATATGTAACTTGGACAAATTTTTGATCACATTCTACACCAACTTTTTGAGCCTGTTCCATCGTCAATTTCACTACTGATGGATCTGTTGGTGGTAAATTGATTGGCGTCAGGTAGGATACCTTTTGCTTCGGAGTATTATCCTTTATAATTCGACAATTAAATCCTGCCCACATTGGAGTATTTGGTACATGAAAAAAGAGTGAAACCATGTGTAGGAAATCAATAGTTTTAACTAAAGAAAAAGTACACGGAATAGATTGTTCTATGGCCTCAACTGGTGTTAAGCGCCCCATCATTCGTAGTCGGGTAGATGTCGAGGTAGGGACATGAACAATTGCTTCAAAGGTTCGCCTCTTTTTTTCTGGTGGTGGTAGCATATCAGAATCATCACTGCTGGAATTAATATTCTGTTCATTGGGATCATCATCAATATTTTGATAAATGATTCCAACCGTATCGTGCAAAGTATCTTTTCCATTAAGAATAGCAAAATATCTATCAAAGTTGTCGAAGGCTACACCGGTGCATAACGATGATTTTCGAATAATATCAGGTGGACTAATTTCATAGCAATTTATAGATGAATAAGTAGTTTCCAGCTCTTACAGTGTAGTGTAGTTGCAGCAATGTCCGAGACGATTAAGAATATTAATAATTCGTCTACTATTTGTCAGACTTTTTACAGTCATACCAAGAGTAATGTGCTTTGATGGTTTAATAGCACCATTGCTCACACAAAAAATAGTATCAGAAGCAATGGAGTTACTTAATCGATGGCAGTAAAGACCATCTCTACGACGAATGTCTTTGCCTCCGGTCAATACTTTAAAAAATCGATCTAATTTTTCAAGAATTGTACATTCACCAGTGATCAAATCACTTGTCTTGATTTCTGATGGTAACTTAGATCGATCCATTTTAAAAATTGTGGTTCGTAGAAGTAATGCAACTTTATCAATAAGTTCATTCTCTTCAAGTGTCGTCAATTCATTATCTTCTAATAAACTACAATCTTTATGCATTAAAACCTTTTTTTTATTTTTGATGAAATTTTAATTGATTTCTTGTATTGCTTTAATATCTTTTCCTCAAGATAATGATTAGTCATTAAATTTACATCTGACTGAGGCTGAAGTTTCAACTTATTATTATACATATCACAAAGAGAAGATAACAGTAAACATTTTTTTAAAATTATAACTTCTTCATCTATTAATAATACAATTTGATTAAAAATGCATTGGTGGATACTTCGGTTGTCATGCCAGGAAGTCTGTGGAGTGTCATTAATGACTTTAGTATAATCATTTAAATATCCCAATTCACACAAATAATGATAAAAAATGATTTCACTTTTTGATCGTAAATTTTCAATTTTTTCTAACAATTCTTGATTATTTAACTCTATCATCCACTCTGCAATTTTTGTAGGAATTTTTGGATCATTCGAAGAATGCAAAGTTTGTTGCTTACCTCTTGATTGTTTACGATCTTTTCCACAAAAAAAAAAAAAAAAAAAAAAAAAAAAAAAAATTCGTTTGACATCTGAATTTGTTTTTTCTATTATTGGTTGCATTGTGTGGTAAGAAGCTCCTCTTCCGATGGGGTTGTTTACTATTTTTATGAAGAAAATGGAGAGGAAACTGAAACAGTGTGGGGTGAGAAATACAAAGTGCGATACTAATTTTTTTTTCTTCTCAACTTTGCATTTTTTTAAAAAATAAAAATAAGCACAAACAACGAACATTCACCGCAATAATTTTCGCCTCTACTGAGCACTATCTCACAAGCAAAAAGGAGGAATAAGTGATATCACAGAGCAGTCAACAAATCATGGCCGTCTGGAGCAAAGTCCTTTCAATGACGGAATAAAAAAAAAACGCCAATAAATCAACACGTAGGCGTAGTTATTAAATTAAGAAGAAACTCTGATGCACGCTGAAAGTTTTTATCATTGGTTGCCGCTGTACGCCGCTTGTCGCCGTTGGTGTGAATGCGCCCTAGAGGTGCAGTGCGACAAAGACAAATTTGGGGTAAACTTTCAGCGCCCGAATTCAAAATTTAGTTAACACGTTTTCGTGCTGATTTGTCTTATTTTGTTCCATCATCAACAATTACTTTCTCCTAAAACAATGATTCTTTTTTGTTTGATCTATGACGTAATTTAGAACACTAAGACAATACCTCCCGTTAGTTCGCAGCTATCGCAACAGAGCATTGCGAAGCACTCATCTTGTCATTATTGAATTGGGTCTGAATGCGCCTTAATGGTGCGTTCACACCAAGGTCGATGACAATGAGAGAAAAACAAAAGATTTCAACGTGCATCATTGGATCAAAATAATTTAATAATCATGCCCTCATTTTGACCCATTGATTCTCTAGTCAAATGCCAAATTGTGATATCTCAGTTTTTTTTAGCACAAATGAGATAATTACATACTTGGGGTCTTGGGGACATTTAAATGAAATCTATAAGGTAGCAGTATAACATAGGGTATAATATAGTATAATATACTATAAGGTAGAGAAACGTAAAGTACTCGATTTTACATCGTGCAGAAAACTTGGAGTTTGTTCGCTTGTAAAAGTAGCAAAAACTGAGACATCACATTTTGCCATCTGATTACAGAATTTTAATGCGTCATGGACACTTTCAGTCCCAGTGAAGCCTCCTGGATCATCATATTCATTAATTTTTCTGCCGATTCGTGCCAGAGTTATTTTCTATACTATTTAACTCCGAAAAATTCCAGTTGGAATCATTTTGTATTTGATTTTATATATACATTCTTTTGGAACGTTCATCTTATTCACAAAATGAGTACATTTCATGAACATCAGAATAAATAATAAGGTTTGTTTCTCAAAGGGCTCAAAGTGACTTTCACCCAGAAGAGCGTGATGATTCCTAGATGCTTTAGTACGGGAGCTAGCAACGTCGGGAAAACAAGAATTTCAGTAAGGCTAGATTTTTACTGTACTGTCTCTCTCACTGCCCCAAACATTATACGGGCTGTCTGGCTGGCGGTAGAGGTTGCGTTCGCTAGTGCGCATCGTACCTGTAACAGGTAAAATGATAATTTTTCAAATCATTTCAAGAAGGTTCTTTTTGTTTTTAATAAATCAATTTAACTTTTCGAAACTTAAATATATTATTGCCAGACATTATTATTGTTGTTTACTATGTACCAGACGCCAATTTTAATTAAAAAAATTTTATTTTTCAAATTACTTTAGTACGGCTAAAATTTATGTATGGTGTAATTTAAGTATTAACAAATCTATAATTAATTTGCCAGACAATAATTCGACTGCTAAACCACAGCCAGACCGAATTAAATGCGATACGACCGAAAAACGATGCGATATTATTTTGGTTGGAAAAGCAACAATTTTCAAAATAGGAAGGAAAAAAAAATATTAAATTATTTTGTTCATTAATATGGTACGAAAACGATAATTTATTGTTATACAAGTTAGAAAAATAATTAATCTTAAGTATCAGAATAAACAAAACGTTTAATAGTCAGAGAAAGACCTATAATGGTCATACAATAGAAATTTGAAGATTTTTCAATCCAGGACTGTATTACAAAAAACGGAAGCATCTGGATAATCTTCATCATGACCATCATCACTGCTGTCATTTTCATAGTTGTCGTCATCATCGTCTTTTGACGTGTTGTTTTCTAATAAATCGTTATCTGTAGTTAAAGAGAAAATGTTATAATCTTTCAGTTAATAAATTTACAAGTATTTTCTTAAAAACCAAATATCTTCTTCCAACCAAATTTTTACCTTCAATAATAATGTTGGTAACTGGCGATGGTAACTGCTCTCCAACAAACCAGATGAAGTCATATTTATCATCATTTATGGTTCCTCCAGAAGCTTGAGGGGATAAAGATGTTGGTTGTTTTAAATAAGCATTTCTCCAAAATTTTGTGAGGTACCGAATTTGCAATAAGTGTTGATACAATTCAGCTTTATATGGTGGTAGGCTTGATGAGTCAAAATTTCGGAATTTCTTTTGAAAATTATCATCTGATTTTTTACATCTGTAAGTGTTTTAAAATAGGTAAAATCGAACGTCATTGACGTTCGAAGAATCACGAGTTCCGTACATATGGCAAATAAATTGTTCTAAGATCTCAATTGTCTGATCCAGTAATTCTTCATCATCTGTAATAATATTTCGACAGGCTAACTGGTACTGTTTTGATTGCTCTAGCAGTTTAAAAGGCCTAAGTTTACCTTTCCTGAAAAAAGCTGGTGTATAATCGCATCCAGTGAGTGCGGGAAAACACGGCAGTGCTTTGATAAAGAATTACCCAGTGTTTGGTGTATTTGATTAACGCTTACAAATCGCTCATTATTCGTAACACCAAAATTTATCCAAAGTTTTAAAGATGTGTTTAAGTGGTACATGTTGCCAAGAAGTATTATTAAAATATCCGTGTCTGAGCAGCGTATGACAACGTCGGCGTCAAAAGGTATTTTACAAATATGATATATAATTAGAGTATCTGCTTCTTCGTGTTCTTCACAAGATAAAAAATCTTCACAGCTTTGATAACTTTGTTGTTTTCAACCCGGAAAGAGTAGCATTCGTTGAAATTAATATAAATAATTTTGTTCCCAATGAACGGAGTCATGTTATCACCTGCCCAATGATCAATAAAAAAGTGAACTAGAGCTTCTTTGAACTGTATATTTTTAAGTTCAGCTATAAAATTGTGTGGACGAATTAGATTAGGCCCAATTGTAAATTGGGTAATTGACTCATTCTGACGTGAACGTTCAAAATCTTTTATTGACGGTGAAAAGTATTGATCAAAAACAATATCGATTCGATTGGATTTAAACCGCAGTATCATACTTAGGAATTTCTTAGACATAGCATCAAAAGTAACAGGTACTTCTTTCATTAGATGTAACATGAAGAAACCATCTAAAATACATATATCAAAACACAAAGGTGGTTGATTGACATTACACAAAGGTGGTTGATTGTCACCGATTTTTTTCTCAATTAATTTTACTAGTTGAGCTTTATCAGTTTTGCAAATACTGCCATCTGCGTGGCACATTGCTGTTGGCTACGGTGTAAGTGGGAATGTCAATACTTTCTCAATATCAACTTTGTGAGTTAAGGATATCCCTAACATTCTTCCAAATAAACCTCTTTGCATTCTCAACTCGACAACTTTATTTCCAAGAGTTATTTTTTTTCTTTTTGGAACCTCAGCAAAGTTAAGCACCCGATTTTTTTTTAATAGGTTTGTCAAATCTACTTTCGTCGATTGCACATTCATTGATGAGCTGTTCCTTAAATCATCACCACTTTCTTCAACGTTCAGTAGGAAATCAGCAATTTCTTGAGAAACCCGCTTTGCAGTGGCAATATTATAAAGATTATCTTTATCTAAATTTGAATCGAACGGATTAATTTTTTTTTTCAATTATATCAACAAAATCGGTAAGTTGTTTTCCATAAATTTTAATTCGATTAGGTTGTAAGTCTGCAGTCACGTCTTGCAAATATCTCAGTCCACAAACATCGAGAACATGAGCGATCAAAGCAGCTCTAATACTGTGGCTTTTTGTCCAGCGTTGACGAGCAGCTATTGAATTTGTGAAATGTGCAATTCCACTGTGACGTTTTGCGGCATCAGCATTTATAGTCTGTTCCAACGTAAGATCAACCGGTATTCTCGAGAAAGGTTTATCAGTTCTTTTAATTCCAAAACATCCTGATCTGAAATCGTTTTCAAGCCCAGGATGTGTTTCCCTAACATTGTTCAATCTTTCCCAGTATTTAACACACCATCGAGCGTAGTTTGGCTGATCAAAAATAAAAAATAAATTGGTCATTTTTGGAATCACAGACTTGAAAGTCTCAATGTCACCTATAGGTATGCTCCTTGATAAAGTGATATAATAATTAACCAGTTGGATGTAGGTCATGTAGTACTGAGCAGTTTTTCCATGATCGCCTTGTCTTGTTTTTTCCATGAATTTTTGATAAGAAGAGAGCACTCGAGATACCTGATTCGGTAATAATCCAGCAGTCGTACTTAAATCGGATATTTCAGAATCTTGACATTGTAAAAGATCATCAACGATTTGCTCTTTCAAAAAATTGTGCTCAACTTGTTTTGTTCGTAAGTATTGATCAAAATGTAGCATTTGCAGACCTACTGCCATTAACGGATGCAGACGCTTGCAACGATTAAAATGTTTGCCTTCTATAATTCCATTCACTGATCCTGAAGCTATAATTTTGCTTTCAATCATCGTATGAGATAATCCACACTCATTGAGGAAAACTACAATCGCTTTAAAAAAGCCCATCATTAGATGGAATGAACCAAGATGAAGAATAGATTATCAAATTTCGGGCTCTCCGTTGCCTGAATTTTGAAAGCTAATTTAGCAATGGCTAAATCATATGTAACTTGGACAAATTTTTGATCACATTCTACACCAACTTTTTGAGCCTGTTCCATCGTCAATTTCACTACTGATGGATCTGTTGGTGGTAAATTGATTGGCGTCAGGTAGGATACCTTTTGCTTCGGAGTATTATCCTTTATAATTCGACAATTAAATCCTGCCCACATTGGAGTATTTGGTACATGAAAAAAGAGTGAAACCATGTGTAGGAAATCAATAGTTTTAACTAAAGAAAAAGTACACGGAATAGATTGTTCTATGGCCTCAACTGGTGTTAAGCGCCCCATCATTCGTAGTCGGGTAGATGTCGAGGTAGGGACATGAACAATTGCTTCAAAGGTTCGCCTCTTTTTTTCTGGTGGTGGTAGCATATCAGAATCATCACTGCTGGAATTAATATTCTGTTCATTGGGATCATCATCAATATTTTGATAAATGATTCCAACCGTATCGTGCAAAGTATCTTTTCCATTAAGAATAGCAAAATATCTATCAAAGTTGTCGAAGGCTACACCGGTGCATAACGATGATTTTCGAATAATATCAGGTGGACTAATTTCATAGCAATTTATAGATGAATAAGTAGTTTCCAGCTCTTACAGTGTAGTGTAGTTGCAGCAATGTCCGAGACGATTAAGAATATTAATAATTCGTCTACTATTTGTCAGACTTTTTACAGTCATACCAAGAGTAATGTGCTTTGATGGTTTAATAGCACCATTGCTCACACAAAAAATAGTATCAGAAAGCAATGGAGTTACTTAATCGATGGCAGTAAAGACCATCTCTACGACGAATGTCTTTGCCTCCGGTCAATACTTTAAAAAATCGATCTAATTTTTCAAGAATTGTACATTCACCAGTGATCAAATCACTTGTCTTGATTTCTGATGGTAACTTAGATCGATCCATTTTAAAAATTGTGGTTCGTAGAAGTAATGCAACTTTATCAATAAGTTCATTCTCTTCAAGTGTCGTCAATTCATTATCTTCTAATAAACTACAATCTTTATGCATTAAAACCTTTTTTTTATTTTTGATGAAATTTTAATTGATTTCTTGTATTGCTTTAATATCTTTTCCTCAAGATAATGATTAGTCATTAAATTTACATCTGACTGAGGCTGAAGTTTCAACTTATTATTATACATATCACAAAGAGAAGATAACAGTAAACATTTTTTTAAAATTATAACTTCTTCATCTATTAATAATACAATTTGATTAAAAATGCATTGGTGGATACTTCGGTTGTCATGCCAGGAAGTCTGTGGAGTGTCATTAATGACTTTAGTATAATCATTTAAATATCCCAATTCACACAAATAATGATAAAAAATGATTTCACTTTTTGATCGTAAATTTTCAATTTTTTCTAACAATTCTTGATTATTTAACTCTATCATCCACTCTGCAATTTTTGTAGGAATTTTTGGATCATTCGAAGAATGCAAAGTTTGTTGCTTACCTCTTGATTGTTTACGATCTTTTCACAAAAAAAAAAAAAAAAAAAAAAAAAAAAAAAAAAAAAAAAAAAAAAAAAAAAAAAAAAAAAAAAAAAAAAAAAAAAAAAAAAAAAAACATTCGTTTGACATCTGAATTTGTTCCATCATCAACAATTACTTTCTCCTAAAACAATGATTCTTTTTTGTTTGATCTATAAAGTAATTTAGAACACTAAGACAATACCTCCCGTTAGTTCGCAGCTATCGCAACAGAGCATTGCGAAGCACTCATCTTGTCATTATTGAATTGGGTCTGAATGCGCCTTAATGGTGCGTTCACACCAAGGTCGATGACAATGAGAGAAAAACAAAAGATTTCAACGTGCATCATTGGATCAAAATAATTTAATAATCATGCCCTCATTTTGACCCATTGATTCTCTAGTCAAATGCCAAATTGTGATATCTCAGTTTTTTTTAGCACAAATGAGATAATTACATACTTGGGGTCTTGGGGACATTTAAATGAAATCTATAAGGTAGCAGTATAACATAGGGTATAATATAGTATAATATACTATAAGGTAGAGAAACGTAAAGTACTCGATTTTACATCGTGCAGAAAACTTGGATTTTGTTCCTTGTAAAAGTAGCAAAAACTGAGACATCACATTTTGCCATCTGATTACAGAATTTTAATGCGTCATGGACACTTTCAGTCCCAGTGAAGCATCCTGGATCATCATATTCATTAATTTTTCTGCCGATTTCGTGCCAGAGTTATTTTCTATACTATTTAACTCCGAAAAATTCCAGTTGGAATCATTTTGTATTTGATTTTATATATACATTCTTTTGGAACGTTCATCTTATTCACAAAATGAGTACATTTCATGAACATCAGAATAAATAATAAGGTTTGTTTCTCAAAGGGCTCAAAGTGACTTTCACCCAGAAGAGCGTGATGATTCCTAGATGCTTTAGTACGGGAGC
This sequence comes from Octonoba sinensis, assembly GCA_038502835.1. NCBI lineage: Eukaryota > Metazoa > Arthropoda > Arachnida > Araneae > Uloboridae > Octonoba > Octonoba sinensis. The sequence continues at coordinate 79,308,248 of CM076605.1, read as the reverse complement.
TAGCAACGTCGGGAAAACAAGAATTTCAGTAAGGCTAGATTTTTACTGTACTGTCTCTCTCACTGCCCCAAACATTATACGGGCTGTCTGGCTGGCGGTAGAGGTTGCGTTCGCTAGTGCGCATCGTACCTGTAACAGGTAAAATGATAATTTTTCAAATCATTTCAAGAAGGTTCTTTTTGTTTTTAATAAATCAATTTAACTTTTCTAAACTTAAATATGTTATTGCCAGACATTATTATTGTTGTTTACTATGTACCAGACGCCAATTTTAATTAAAAAAAATTTTATTTTTCAAATTACTTTAGTACGGCTAAAATTTATGTATGGTGTAATTTAAGTATTAACAAATCTATAATTAATTTGCCAGACAATAATTCGACTGCTAAACCACAGCCAGACCGAATTAAAATGCGATACGACCGAAAAACGATGCGATATTATTTTGGTTGGAAAAGCAACAATTTTCAAAATAGGAAGGAAAAAAAATATTAAATTATTTTGTTCATTAATATGGTACGAAAACGATAATTTATTGTTATACAAGTTAGAAAAATAATTAATCTTAAGTATCAGAATAAACAAAACGTTTAATAGTCAGAGAAAGACCTATAATGGTCATACAATAGAAATTTGAAGATTTTTCAATCCAGGACTGTATTACAAAAAACGGAAGCATCTGGATAATCTTCATCATGACCATCATCACTGCTGTCATTTTCATAGTCGTCGTCATCATCGTCTTTTGACGTGTTGTTTTCTAATAAATCGTTATCTGTAGTTAAAGAGAAAATGTTATAATCTTTCAGTTAATAAATTTACAAGTATTTTCTTAAAAACCAAATATCTTCTTCCAACCAAATTTTTACCTTCAATAATAATGTTGGTAACTGGCGATGGTAACTGCTCTCCAACAAACCAGATGAAGTCATATTTATCATCATTTATGGTTCCTCCAGAAGCTTGAGGGGATAAAGATGTTGGTTGTTTTAAATAAGCATTTCTCCAAAATTTTGTGAGGTACCGAATTTGCAATAAGTGTTGATACAATTCAGCTTTATATGGTGGTAGGCTTGATGAGTCAAAATTTCGGAATTTCTTTTGAAAATTATCATCTGATTTTTTACATCTGTAAGTGTTTGAAAATAGGTAAAATCGAACGTCATTGACGTTCGAAGAATCACGAGTTCCGTACATATGGCAAATAAATTGTTCTAAGATCTCAATTGTCTGATCCAGTAATTCTTCATCATCTGTAATAATATTTCGACAGGCTAACTGGTACTGTTTTGATTTCTCTAGCAGTTTAAAAGGCCTAAGTTTACCTTTCCTGAAAAAAGCTGGTGTATAATCGCATCCAGTGAGTGCGTGAAAACACGGCAGTGCTTTTGATAAAGAATTACCCAGTGTTTGGTGTATTTGATTAACGCTTACAAATCGCTCATTATTCGTAACACCAAAATTTATCCAAAGTTTTAAAGATGTGTTTAAGTGGTACATGTTGCCAAGAAGTATTATTAAAATATCCGTGTCTGAGCAGCGTATGACAACGTCGGCGTCAAAAGTTATTTTACAAATATGATATATAATTAGAGTATCTGCTTCTTCGTGTTCTTCACAAGATAAAAAATCTTCAACAGCTTTGATAACTTTGTTGTTTTCAACCCGGAAAGAGTAGCATTCGTTGAAATTAATATAAATAATTTTGTTCCCAATGAACGGAGTCATGTTATCACCTGCCCAATGATCAATAAAAAAGTGAACTAGAGCTTCTTTGAACTGTATATTTTTAAGTTCAGCTATAAAATTGTGTGGACGAATTAGATTAGGCCCAATTGTAAATTGGGTAATTGACTCATTCCGACGTGAACGTTCAAAATCTTTTATTGACGGTGAAAAGTATTGATCAAAAACAATATCGATTCGATTGGATTTAAATCGTAGTATCATACTTAGGAATTTCTTAGACATAGCATCAAAAGTAACAGGTACTTCTTTCATTAGATGTAACATGAAGAAACCATCTAAAATACATATATCAAAACACAAAGGTGGTTGATTGACATTACACAAAGGTGGTTGATTGTCACCGATTTTTTTCTCAATTAATTTTACTAGTTGAGCTTTATCAGTTTTGCAAATACTGCCATCTGCGTGGCACATTGCTGTTGGCTACGGTGTAAGTGGGAATGTCAATACTTTCTCAATATCAACTTTGTGAGTTAAGGATATCCCTAACATTCTTCCAAATAAACCTCTTTGCATTCTCAACTCGACAACTTTATTTCCAAGAGTTATTTTTTTTCTTTTTGGAACCTCAGCAAAGTTAAGCACCCGATTTTTTTTAATAGGTTTTTCAAATCTACTTTCGTCGATTGCACATTCATTGATGAGCTGTTCCTTAAATCATCACCACTTTCTTCAACGTTCAGTAGGAAATCAGCAATTTCTTGAGAAACCCGCTTTGCAGTGGCAATATTATAAAGATTATCTTTATCTAAATTTGAATCGAACGGATTAATTTTTTTTTTCAATTATATCAACAAAATCGGTAAGTTGTTTTCCATAAATTTTAATTCGATTAGGTTGTAAGTCTGCAGTCACGTCTTGCAAATATCTCAGTCCACAAACATCGAGAACATGAGCGATCAAAGCAGCTCTAATACTGTGGCTTTTTGTCCAGCGTTGACGAGCAGCTATTGAATTTGTGAAATGTGCAATTCCACTGTGACGTTTTGCGGCATCAGCATTTATAGTCTGTTCCAACGTAAGATCAACCGGTATTCTCGAGAAAGGTTTATCAGTTCTTTTAATTCCAAAACATCCTGATCTGAAATCGTTTTCAAGCCCAGGATGTGTTTCCCTAACATTGTTCAATCTTTCCCAGTATTTAACACACCATCGAGCGTAGTTTGGCTGATCAAAAATAAAAAATAAATTGGTCATTTTTGGAATCACAGACTTGAAAGTCTCAATGTCACCTATAGGTATGCTCCTTGATAAAGTGATATAATAATTAACCAGTTGGATGTAGGTCATGTAGTACTGAGCAGTTTTTCCATGATCGCCTTGTCTTGTTTTTTCCATGAATTTTTGATAAGAAGAGAGCACTCGAGATACCTGATTCGGTAATAATCCAGCAGTCGTACTTAAATCGGATATTTCAGAATCTTGACATTGTAAAAGATCATCAACGATTTGCTCTTTCAAAAAATTGTGCTCAACTTGTTTTGTTCGTAAGTATTGATCAAAATGTAGCATTTGCAGACCTACTGCCATTAACGGATGCAGACGCTTGCAACGATTAAAATGTTTGCCTTCTATAATTCCATTCACTGATCCTGAAGCTATAATTTTGCTTTCAATCATCGTATGAGATAATCCACACTCATTGAGGAAAACTACAATCGCTTTAAAAAAGCCCATCATTAGATGGAATGAACCAAGATGTATGAATAGATTATCAAATTTCGGGCTCTCCGTTGCCTGAATTTTGAAAGCTAATTTAGCAATGGCTAAATCATATGTAACTTGGACAAATTTTTGATCACATTCTACACCAACTTTTTGAGCCTGTTCCATCGTCAATTTCACTACTGATGGATCTGTTGGTGGTAAATTGATTGGCGTCAGGTAGGATACCTTTTGCTTCGGAGTATTATCCTTTATAATTCGACAATTAAATCCTGCCCACATTGGAGTATTTGGTACATGAAAAAAGAGTGAAACCATGTGTAGGAAATCAATAGTTTTAACTAAAGAAAAAGTACACGGAATAGATTGTTCTATGGCCTCAACTGGTGTTAAGCGCCCCATCATTCGTAGTCGGGTAGATGTCGAGGTAGGGACATGAACAATTGCTTCAAAGGTTCGCCTCTTTTTTTCTGGTGGTGGTAGCATATCAGAATCATCACTGCTGGAATTAATATTCTGTTCATTGGGATCATCATCAATATTTTGATAAATGATTCCAACCGTATCGTGCAAAGTATCTTTTCCATTAAGAATAGCAAAATATCTATCAAAGTTGTCGAAGGCTACACCGGTGCATAACGATGATTTTCGAATAATATCAGGTGGACTAATTTCATAGCAATTTATAGATGAATAAGTAGTTTCCAGCTCTTACAGTGTAGTGTAGTTGCAGCAATGTCCGAGACGATTAAGAATATTAATAATTCTTCTACTATTTGTCAGACTTTTTACAGTCATACCAAGAGTAATGTGCTTTGATGGTTTAATAGCACCATTGCTCACACAAAAAATAGTATCAGAAGCAATGGAGTTACTTAATCGATGGCAGTAAAGACCATCTCTACGACGAATGTCTTTGCCTCCGGTCAATACTTTAAAAAATCGATCTAATTTTTCAAGAATTGTACATTCACCAGTGATCAAATCACTTGTCTTGATTTCTGATGGTAACTTAGATCGATCCATTTTAAAAATTGTGGTTCGTAGAAGTAATGCAACTTTATCAATAAGTTCATTCTCTTCAAGTGTCGTCAATTCATTATCTTCTAATAAACTACAATCTTTATGCATTAAAACCTTTTTTTTATTTTTGATGAAATTTTAATTGATTTCTTGTATTGCTTTAATATCTTTTCCTCAAGATAATGATTAGTCATTAAATTTACATCTGACTGAGGCTGAAGTTTCAACTTATTATTATACATATCACGAAGAGAAGATAACAGTAAACATTTTTTTAAAATTATAACTTCTTCATCTATTAATAATACAATTTGATTAAAAATGCATTGGTGGATACTTCGGTTGTCATGCCAGGAAGTCTGTGGAGTGTCATTAATGACTTTAGTATAATCATTTAAATATCCCAATTCACACAAATAATGATAAAAAATGATTTCACTTTTTGATCGTAAATTTTCAATTTTTTCTAACAATTCTTGATTATTTAACTCTATCATCCACTCTGCAATTTTTGTATGAATTTTTGGATCATTCGAAGAATGCAAAGTTTGTTGCTTACCTCTTGATTGTTTACGATCTTTTCCACAAAAAAAAAAAAAAAAAAAAAAAAAAAAACATTCGTTTGACATCTGAATTTGTTTTTATCATATCCACATTTGCGGCTTCAAAAACTTTAATAGCAGCGTCAATTTCTTGGATTTCAATATCTCATTTGAACTTGAAGGAGTATTGTCTGATGCAATCTCACTAACATCAACTACGGTGTTCGATTCCGATTTCGGAGCTGAACTAGATGTGCAAGGAAGATTTGTTGTTGACGAGAAATTAACTTCTGACAAGGTACGATATTTTGACATCAAAGCTGTAAAAGTGCTGTAGCAATTTCTGTGATAACCATCAGTATTATTAACTTGCTCCGGTAACTGTATAGAATTATATTTAAATTTAAAATTTACACGTACTTGCAAAACTTCTTTACACTTTTTTAATTTATCCTCGTCAAAAATGCTCATTTTTCCATTTTTGTCTTTGCAAAAAACACATTTTGTTTTTTCACTAGCCATTGTAACTCAATTTTATTAAAAACATTAAAACAAATAATAACAAATGTCACGATGCAACTACATCTCAGATTTAAAATATTATAGAATAATATTTTTCAATTGAAAATATCGTTTGGTAATTTAATTTCTATTAAAGCAAAGATGCAAACGATATTTTTATTAAGAATTTATTGTTTATTAAATTTATTTATTTTCTTTAAATTAATATCATTTTTGAAAAGATTAATTGCAAAAAAAAAAAAAATTGAAAAGTCAAAATATTGGAGTATTTATTCAAGCGGTTAGAAATATTAGAATATTTCACAATAATTCTGCTTTAATTATCACCAATTCATAACTGGTGGCATCCTTGATTAAATTCAGACGATTTTATTAAAAACCAGTATTCTTTTTGCAGTTCGTGTGCTTTTTTTGTCTTAAAATAGGTCGTGTGAGGGATATTCCTGAATAAACTAAACTATGTATGGTTAATTTGGTAAAATTCAATGTTCATTTACTTCATATTAATAAGGTAATATTTTTGCGTAAAAAACTATGATATTTTGAACTAATCAAAATTTTATTCTAATATTTTTATGTGTTTCAGATCCTACTGTATGCCTAATTTATTGTATTTTATATTTTGTAAATGTTAAAAACGTATCTAAACATTCCAGATTTTATTTATAAAAAATTTAATTGCATTTGCTTAGTAATAAAATAAATAAATAGAAAATTCTTTCTTTCTTATTACTGTTTCTTAATTGTTCTAATATTTAGGAGGTGTATTCTGACGCCATCTTGATAACAAACAGCTGATCTCGCTTGCGCAACCAACGCGCTACAGTCTGTACTCTTTCAAAGAGGCCACTCTCTTTTCAATATCAAATCGGTCTGGCTGTGGTTTAGCAGCCGAATTATAGTCTGGCAAATTAATTATAGATTTGTTAATACTTAAATTACACCATATATAAATTTTAGCCATACTAAAATAATTTGAAAAATAAAAAAAAATTTTAATTAAAATTGGCGTCTGGTACATAGTAAACAACAATAATAATGTCTGGCAATAATATATTTAAGTTTCGAAAAGTCATTATTCGTTAATGACTTTTCGAAACTTAAATTGATTATTTAAATTGATTTATTAAAAACAAAAAAACCTTCTTGAAATGATTTGAAAAATCATCATTTTACCTGTTACAGGTACGATGCGCACTAGCGAACGCAACCTCTACCGCCAGCCAGACAGCCCGTATAATGTTTGGGGCAGTGAGAGAGACAGTACAGCAAAAATCTAGCCTTACTGAAATTCTCTCTCAAAAACATTGTCAGCTCTTAGACTACTTGTTTGATAACCAAAGCTACATTCTATTACAAAAAGTGCAATATGCGGCAGTCTCGATTGGTGTAATGTGCATACTTATTCGTTTCAAATTGAGCATTTCTTAATTCAAACATAGCAATTAAAAAAATATATATATTCATTGTTGCATAAAAAGAAATACTTTTAAAGTGATTCAGAAATTACGTTTGCGGAAACAAGAAACATGAAAATCCACGAAGCATAGATTGTAGAAGTATTCCATACACGTGTTTCGTGGTTACAAGAAACCTTGAAAACGCTCCGAGGCTCCACTTTTACAAAAAAGGCTAAAATACCCATCATACACTGGGTTGCAACAGGTCAAATAAAGACAAAAAATCGATTTCTTTATTAATGATTCCGGTACTTACGTATTATTGCGTCGACAATTTTCGCTAAATTTTCAAAAGGTAGCCAAAATGCCATATGCCGCCAATAATGAAAAAATGACGTTGAAGCACAATCGAACATGTCCAGTGCCAAGGTTTGGCGTCAATTTTTTCGCCAATTTATCGGTCGACAACATAATACGTAAGTACCATTATTCCTTTTAATGAACTGCTCATCTACTGTTATGAATAATAACACAAAACGTAATACTTCTAGCCAGAAATGCAATTAAATCCAAGTCAAACATAAGCTTTATATTTTAAAATTTCTGTTTTGTTTAAAACAAAACTCAATTTACAACGACATTCACAAAATGCCTTATCTCAATTACTTAACATGGTGCATAATTTAAATGAGCAAAACATTCATTAAAGTTCTTGACTCATTACTTATTCGTTGCCAAGTTGATTCTTAGTAATAATGAATAACAATTGTTTACATGTAAACATAACTCCCTTCTTTCAAATTTACTTAAAGCGATTCAGTTTTTCGGTATGAGTCATTATTTTAAAAACGTTCGAATTAAACAAAAAAAAAAAACTTTCGTGGCTTCATGTTTTTAATTAGAGCATTGTAAGACGATATGAATAAAATATTTAAAGTTATTTTTTTAGTTCATGAAAGCTGTCTTTTTTTTTTTAACTGCGCAATTTTTGGATGCATCAAATATGATCGGGGAGGGGAAAAAAAGAAATGATCTCGGAGGAAAATAAAATAAATAATAAGTGTTCAGTGAATTTTATTTTTGGTTTGGTTTTTTCCATTTAAAGGTAGTTTCATCCCGCCCTCCTACATTTCTATATTTCATCTGAAAGTAGACAACAGATTGATATTTTTATCTGAAATCTTTCTTTATAGTCTTTAGGGATCGTAAAGGGTATTCCAAAATTTAAGCAAGATCTAAAGTAAATAGAAAACATACTTTTTTTGTACCTATATTTTTTAAATAGTGCATGTTTTAATAAAAAAAAAAGGATAGCACCTCGGGACAAATGCCCTGCACGGCTTTGCTGGCAAATACGAACTCTTTTCACAAAATTTTCCCATGACCTTTTTGCCCAAATCAATGAATTTCGCTGAGGCAGCGTTGAATCTCTTCGTTCAGCGCATGAGTGTATGTGAGCTTGTTGACAAGTGGTCCAATGAAAATAAATCCAATGTGTATTAAGTCACATGACCTAGGGCACCGATACTCAACCTGTAGCCAGGAAAAGGCAACAAAAAACCTTGATGAACTATACTATACTTGAAATAAAATGTAAACCTTTGAGCTACATAGAAAAAAAATTAAAAATCAACGTAAAATTAATCAAAAAAATTTCAAAAATTACAGACACGTAGTTCGAGGTTACAAAACACCCTCTTTTTCAAAGACCCCCTTAGTTTCACCCCCTTTTTGTTGAAAAAGGAGTTCCTTGTAACCTCGAAATACGTGTCTGTAACTTTTGCGCCAAATTGTATTGTTCAACGGACTTGTCTCCACCTTTTAGCCGAAGCCTTAGGACTGCTTTCGCACTGGGCTGGTGGCCGATAAGGCCGTAAAACAATACAATTAAGCACAAAATATGCAAAAATACAGACACATATTTCGAGGTTACAGTCTGTATGGAATGTCGCATTCCCCGATATGCTATTCCAAACTTAACCCGATCTCATGTCCCGCAGTAGACCAGTCGGTAGAACTTTGGTTCCCGCAGAACAACGAAAGTGAAGCAACATTGACTAAGGTCAGTGTTTGGGAGGGTAACAACCTCTCGCGGCTGGTTGCTGTAGGTTCGTGTACGCTAAAGGGAGCTGGTGCACGTTAAATTGGCCGTGGCTCCAATGTCCTCCAAGTGAAATGATACCTCTGCGGGTGCCAATCCCAGGTACGGTCTCTCATCTGGGAGCTGGTTCAAAAAATTTAGAGAACTTTCAAAGGGGCGGAAATCGGACTCCTGCCTATAAGGGCCCCGTTAGACTCAGGAGCAGCGTACCCATTCTTTCTTGCCTCCCGCGACGACTCGACGAAGACAACAACTCTATCCTATGTTCTTGATGCTTCAATCAAACGAAACTAGTCGACCCGTGCGGAATTCCACGCTGCGCACCAAATCGTTTTGTGTGGCTTATTTTTATTATTATTATTAGTATACATAGCAATGAAACACAATAACGAAACAGTTCCATAACGAAAAGAAGAGTTACTGTTGGTGGTCAAGGTCTACACCAGTGGTCGGCAACCCGTCGATCGCGATCAATCGGTCGATCTCGAGCCCATTTTCGGTCGATCGCGGAACAGTTTTGAAAAGAAAAAAAATCAAATCTTTCGGATCAGAAGTCGAAACTTTTTTCTTCTTCAGAAAATGCTTATTAATTTGTCAAACCATTCGTCGGACCTAAAAATACTGGCCAACAATATGGAATGTCAGTCATCACATTATCTGTGCTCTCGGTGAGTTAAAATATGTAACGGCGTTTCAAATGTGTTTTATTTAAAAAACAAAACAAACTACCAGTATTTTATCAAATTCAAAACAAATTATTCCTTAGTATCTGAGTTTTTTTTAATGGGAGTTGACGATTGTTAACACCAGTAATATTTTAGAAATTTTAAAGTAGAAATTTTAAAGTATTTTATAAGCATCAAAACCTGTTCTGATAGGAATTAACCTGTAATTTGAAAACAGGCGCAGCCCCAACTTGTTCTATTAATTATTAATAGTGCATGCACCTTCCTCCTCCCGTCCTCTAAGTCGATCTTGGCGTTTTTGTCGTACTTGAAAAGTAGATCTTCAGCTAATTTAGGTTGCCGACCGCTGCTCTACACAGTCATAATATAAATGAATGTGTAGAGCCTAACTCTTGAATAAGTTTAACACACAGACACAGCTAATACTGTCCAATTTTTTACACAATAAAAACAGAAAAGTTTCTTGCTTGTTTATTTGATAACAGATGACGCCAGCATAGACAACACCAATTGCCCATACATTAAAGAACCACAACTAAGATTATTTTAAATCTCAAATTTAAGAAAAGCGGTACATTTTTAGACTGTGGGTCTATTTTTCGTCATTAGGTGGCACGATAAGCTTTAAAATGATTGTTAAATCATGGAATTTGATAAAGGAATAAGGAAGATCTCGCGTACCGACAGAAAAACAGGTCAGAGAAATAATATATATAGATGTTATTGAGAGAAAAAATCTGTTTCCTATTTAATTGAAATCTTGCGTAAATTTATTGCAACAAAAATAAATTAATAAATAAAAATTTTATTTGTTGAGAAAAAAAACTTCCAATTGAACTCCATTTCTTAAGTCTATAAAAGTTACAAGCACGCTAAATGCAAATTTTGGCATTTACCTTCTAATGATCGCCATGCTCAAATCAAGTGCTATTTCAGGGCCATTTATTTCCAGCTAGTATCTGCATTTCTATCCAATTTCAGCTAAAAATAGACAAATAAATTTAAGGAATAATTCATTTCGGACCGTCATGCTTACGCTGTGAGGTCGGATTTCGAACTTTGTTTAATGATATCTCGGCGGAAACGGCCCGCCAAGCTTGTAATCCATTTGTCTTTGTAGCTTCCACCGTTTGATTCTCAATTCAAATATTTGGTGTAGCAAATAAAAGTTGTTCTGTGCGGTAAGTTACGTAAAACAAAAATCTCCATTTATCTGAAATTCATTTTAAAATAATGAATGCGTATAAGTACTCCACATTTTGTTATTTACAATAATGGTAATTCTAAACCACACATCAATAAGTATAAAACTTTAAGCTTTGATTTTTTTCATTTATTTTTGACGTGAACACGTCTTTAAATATGCTACCATAGGGGCAATACACAAAATCTAATGACAACAAAATCGGGGGGTATAGTTTGGCGTTCTACTTTCGAATCTATCCTTTACATTCAAAGTTGAATTATATCACTGGATAGCTAAAGGATCAAATAATTCATTACAATAAGCGAAAACAGTGACGCATCGCGGGGGTTAAAGGGGAAGCGCCGCCATTTTGAGGTTATTGTTGATTGCTGCGTATTGAGATTTGCAATTAGTATAGCGTTTGACTCGGAGAAGCTACGATGTTCGTTTAACTTTTAATCATCAGCTGTCGTCAAAATCTATCGATTGTATATAAAACATTAGTTTAGAGTAGTGACAGTGAATATAATAAGGTGTTAGAATAAGAAAAACCCCGTAACATAAACGTATTCACGTACAACAAACACACAGCCGTGTCAACGACACAGCCACACCCCACATTTTTCTGAAACAAACCTTCTACTAAATACAAGTTTCGGGTCTACAAGGAAGCACTTTGTCAATGCCTAAAGCTGTGAGTGTCGGGTGCATCACTCTGATCACATACATCTGAAGGCTGGCAGCATTTTTCATTTGCGAAAAGGGTTTCCTGCGGAGCTTAATTTACATGGGACCTTACCTCCTTTACTCCTTTTCAGTTTTGTGTCAATTTTTACATCTTTTATGGCATTCAGACAATTTATGCATGGAAATCAGTTTTGAGAATCATAAGGATTCCTTCCTTTTTTCCTTCCTTCTTATTTATTTAACAATTTTTTTCCCCGAAATTAGGCCCTAATTCCTTGCAACTCCAAAACGCGTCTGACTTATTTTTGCAGTTCTTGCTGCAAAAATTATTAATATTAATTATTAAAGCTATTAGGTTTATTATCGTAGGGAAAACTAATGTTTCACAGCGGAAGCTGAAGAATGTATCATACACGTGTTTCGCGATTACATCTGACCTTTTTTTATCAGTGCGTAACGCTGCTGTATTCAATCCAAATCTCACTCCATGACAATGGCGTGAGGAAGGAGGATAGCAGAAGCACCTTTCCAGTGCGTAATGCTGCTGTATTCAATCCAAATCTCACTCCATGACAATGGCGTGAGGAAGGAGGATAGCAGAAGCACCTTTCCAGTGCGTAATGCTGCTGTATTCAATCCAAATCTCACTCCTGACAATGCGGGGGAGGAAGATAGCAGAGGCACCGTGGTACTCGATTCATATTACCAACGTGTACTGATTTCTACCATGGAGGATAATCGGCGCTTTTCATTGGTCGAAACGACCTGTCAATCATTAGGTGATGGCCGCTCTGCACCAGATTCCGTCTCAATGCGTTGTTGATTGAAAGAGAGCCATTATGCAAATGAGATTGCGACAAGTTAATAAGCATTAAAAATATGCATAGAGAGAATGAAAGAAGTTTTGATATTTTTAAGTCTAAGAAAAAAGTGGCGCCATCTATACATTACGACAACAAAGAATTTCCTTAAATTGAAATAAAAGGGGGTCAAATTACTGATTTTTTTAGTTTTGTTGGTTATTTGGAGTAATGTATTTTTTATTTTATTTACAATGGCAAATTTATTGGACAGTAGTTACAGCACAACAAGAAAGAATGGAATGCAAAAAAAAAAAAATATTGTAAACAAAATGCAGTATCTGCATTTGGAATAATATATATATTTATAGTAACAATGCAAGACATAAACAAGCAGTTATGTATTTATCTTCAATAGTCTTATTTACAAAAATAAATAAATAAAATAAAGGAAATGAAAAAAAGTCAAATTCATATCCTTAAAACTTACATGGTTGCTTTTGAAACATTTATAGATATATCAAACAGATGAAGGTCCTCCTAGCGTGAATGTATGCGTGGATCATGCTTGCCATTTTATGCCAGCCATAAATCAGATTTATTGATTTTTCGTAAAACTACTCCATAAATTCTAAAACTATGCAACCCAAAAACTAGATCACAAAAAGAAGTAGAAAGAATCTTCATAACGAGACCAAACCCAAATAAAAATTATTTTTAAAAAATGCTTTCCGAGATTTTAATGTAGTAAAGCTTATAGCATATTCAGAATCACCCAATTCAGTGGAGATAATCATTATTAAAAACACACGCAAAAATACATTTAACAAAAAACAAAACTAGCTCTATTTTTTAAGTTAAGAATGCGCGAAAATGCTATTCTAGATTTTCTGGAAAAGCATGCAATAAGGGTGTTCGTGTTAGTGTTTCCACAGTATTCATACTATTTATTCCAAAAGTTTTCTTTTTGAGCGTTTTTGATTAATTCTTTCTGCACGAAGATAAACATTTTACTTTACTGAACTTTACTTTACTGATAAACATTTTACTACTGAATTATACTTGTCAAAAGTATAATTCAGAATCAGCGAATTTAGCTAATGACTTACCAATGCTTTTGAACATTCATTACCCCTCTAAGGAAGTTTTTTTCATCATAAATTATGCATTCAAGGTTAAAAGAACTTCCATTCTGCAATCAAACTTAACGATTCTTTATAAGCAAGAATTGGGTTAACGAAAACATAAAATCCATTCTTAACTACATACGGGCCATTTTTCCTGAATTCTTATTAACTTAACGTTCTTAATGATGCTGTTGCTAGCATGTTTTATCGCATAATGAGGCTCATTAAAAGAGACGATGTCGCATAATCTACTCTATTAACATCTTTAAGTTACTTTAGATTGAAGGTCCTTTTTTTTTGAATACCTATTTCTAGATTTTATTTTTCCCTTCGAAGAAGAGTAATTTTCTTCTTCTATCGTTAAAAAAAACTAGTAATAAATACAAATTTTTGATTATAAGGAACTTGTGATTGGATCTTCTTTTACTTCAATCATTGTTTGCCAGCTCTATCAACAAAAGAGTTAGCTTTGTATAGCTCAACCACGTAGTTCTGACCCTTGGACGCTTCTGCGCATGTCGGCAAAAAACAAATCCAGTCGAGTTTTAGGGAAGTTTGTTTTGCAGGTGTGTTTACCAGCACGCGAATCAGAATGTCTGCTTTTATGTTTTTTCAAAGCAAACAATTTATAAACTTGCAAATAGCATCAGTTCTGAAGAAATAAAGTATGATAAAGGAGCTAAAACGATAACAGAATGCAACGCATTCCTTACAGTAAAACCTTCTAAAACCGGGGGGCATGTTTGGCATTCGTGTTATAAGCTAACCGCGGTATAGTGGAAATTTTTTTTTGCCAAACAAATTAACCGTGGTAACTAAAAAATCGGCTAATAAAAATAAAAGTAATTCTCTTTACAATTTCATCAAATAATGTCAGGTATCACTGCATGTAGACAAAATAATTAAATTTAATTAGACATAAATTACTTAAAAGTAAAGTATAGTAGTCGAATAGAGTAAAGAATACAGTACAAGTACTAAACTTGCGTTTTGTTTTTCTTAAAAAACTTTGTTTGGCCTGACGACTTTATTTTGAAAATCCCTTTCAAACATCTTGTTTAATAGCGGCAACATGAAAGAGGTGAATATTTTTTCAAACAGACTGACTTTCCCATCATCCATAACATCACTTCAACTTTTTCCTGGAGATGATACGTTCGCCTGATCCGGCCATCAATATCAGAAAGACAGCTTTCTCATGTTTCGTTTTTTCGCGCAGGAAGCAGCGATTTCTTCATCAATCAGAAGACTTACTACTAGAAGAGTTTCGTCTATAGTTATCCATTCTTCAAAATCATCAGTTTGAAATGTTGTTTCTAAAACTATAGAGGGGCTGTTATACTCTGGAAATACAGGGTGGGGCAAAAGTAATGACCCGCTTTTGAAGGGTTGAATGCAGTTTGAGACTTAAACTTTTTTTTATTTTGATCTGTCCTAAATACCATTTTTTTACATTAAGTTTTGAATACCACTTCAGCAAGATAGCGGCCTTCAGCATCAATACACTGATGCAGTCCATTTCTGAAGTTTTGGGAAACTTTTCTGCACATTTCAAGGGGGTTTGGCGGATATTTCCTCTATAATTCGGTCCTTCAGTTCTTCTAAAGTATGGGGAACTTTCTCCTTTAAATAACCCCACAAAATAAAGCTTAGGGTCCGTGCGCGGGATATTGAAATGCACACAAAGATACAGTCTATTCTCTCTACGTGGGAAAATAGACTGCATCAGTGTACTGCTGCAGAGGCCTGCGTCTTACCACTACGCCACCCTGTCGACTGATACATACAAGTAAAAATAAAATACCAATTAAGCGTATTAAAAATGAGCGCAATACCAGGACATAAACCTCAATACATTGAAAACACTAAACCACCCTTGATTGCTTAATAAAAGCACATACACCTTACTAAAGTAAAACAACTTTGTACTAAATGAGACCTTTTAATTTTTACAAACTATGCAATGAAAATTTCCCTCTTAATATCTTATCCACCATGTATCTCGAAACTCGCTCTACCTAACAATAATTAATTAAGCCCATAAAACTGGAAGTGCGCTTAAATAATTAATAACTCGCCTACTTTTTTAATGAACAAAGGCACCGAACTGCTAATTACAACTTCCATTTATCAATAACATAAGCTTATTATGCACTTGTCTCTTCGCTGCGTGTTTCCAGGCTTTAAATTATTCACAGGCTAGCAACGGAACGTAGAAACCTATTCTCGCTAGGGGACCCGAAATCCGATTATTTTCTTAATACTTGCCACACTGCTTTTGGTGGCGCTAAAGAAACTTGTGACCCTAATTCGTGGTAATGATAACTAATAGCATTGGCGATTCCGAGATGCGACTTTTAGGGGATTAGAACAGAAAACCTTTAAGACATTTACTGTGAAATATATGTATTAGAGAATTCCGCAATAAATAAAAATTATTCAGAAAACGAATGTAGTTAACATATGATAAGTAATAAGACTACAGTTCGCCCAACAGTCAAAATTCGACTGTAATTTTGCATTAAAAATGTTATGCTATTTAAATAACTATTATTCGTCAAATTTGGCGATTATGACGTCGAGTTTATTTTGATCATCCTCGCTTAACCCTTTAACGTCAATTGACGATTTGGCGAAACTTTTCTGTGGTATGGGTAACGTCAATAAGCGATTTGGCAACACTTTCCTGTGGTACGGGTAACGTCAATAAGCGATTTGGCGATACTTTCCTGTGGTACGGGTAACGTCAATAAGCGATTTGGCGATACTTTCCTGTGGTACGGGTAACGTCAATAAGCGATTTATTGACGTTAACTGACGTAATTAACTTTATTGGTTAGCCAATAACAAAATTTGATATGGCGAAAGTTCATGTAAGAAACTCATGACATATACATAAAAATAGATGTACCGCCATTTATGGTATTTTGGACCCTTTTTTTTTTTTTTTTTTGGCATTCAGACAAACAGATTTGTGAATATATTCCGGTAGTTAAAGGGTTAAAGCAAACGTATTGTAAATCATTGTCGCCACAGGGCAAATTGCGCTCATAACTGTAACTTCTGCCGATTTTGTACTGAGTTGAGTGGAAATTGATTAAAATTTAAATATTTGCTCCCATACACTCTCCTTTTTCATTTCATTGTTTCAGACAAGCCTTCACTCAAACTCGTTATAATTGCTATTAATATGACTGCTTAATGGCGACAAACTCTTTTTAACAATGAGTTTTATTTTTATTACCCAATAATTTACTCGACCAAAACATGTTGCCATCTGCTATCTATAGCAATATGGCATCACAATGGACAACTACAGCATCTCTTAAAATGACAATTTTTCAGTGTCAACTTATTAAAACTTCTCTCTTGAATCCCAAAATCCGATTGTTTCTTCTCACAAAACTTTATCTAATAAGTTATTAAACGTTTTAATTGCACAAAAACGGCCAGAAAGTGATGCAATCGCAAAACGAGCTCTGATTGGTGGTGACGTCACTAGTGCCTCACGGAAACACGCCCACTCCGTCTGCAGAGCGTATTTCACTGTTTTTTTTACACATTTCTCGTATCTTGGTATAATCGTTCTTTGCATAATATATTTTATTAATATTTTGAACAAATATACTGTATATGAGAGTGTACGCATTATGGATGAAGGATTCCAAAAAACTCTGCCCGATAATTTGAACAAAATAACCAAAAAAGTTATGAGGCAGTTTCAGAGCGAATCAAGATTTTTTTCGCCTGAAATCAAAGGTGTGAAAGCTCGAATGTATGATTATTTATTTATTTATAAAATAGAATCTTCACTACAGTCTTAATTTTTTTTTTTATAGAAACAGAAATGGATGGAACAAGATACAATACACTAGACAGATAATAACTACACAGTTGCAGCAACGCCATTGATTTAAGCATTCAGTACCGCCGAATAAAGCAAGTGCTTTCGAAATGAAAAATATCTGTTCAAACTATATACTGCAGCTTAAAACTCAGGGCGTGTAATTAAACATAGCAATAAAATTCTTGAAAGTCGTTTTTTTCCCTAAATTTGAAAGATAAGAAAAAAATAATAAATAGAAAAAAATAGTAACTGACGCATACAAAAAGGAAGTAAATACTAACGAACTTTTTTTGTGTTGTACATTCTTTAAATGTTTAATAATTTAAAAAAAAATAAAATGTTAATGCTCATTAAATGTAGTAGTAAAACCTTTTTATATCTCTTATATCTATTTCCAACATAATATTATTATTTGTGTATAAGTAAGAATTTTGTTATTTCTGAAAATTAGCGTTAGATGCAAGGCCGTGTCCAGAGGACGGGATCTCTGTCCATACCCACCGAAAATTTTCGTAATGGCGCATAAATTCGTCTACGAAACTTTCCTTGAAGTAGTGTATCGGCAGTTTTCTCCCCCTAAAAAATCTTAATTCCTTAATTTATAACATAGAAAATATAAAGTATGTTTTTTGTTAATTTATTAGCTTATTTTTTCAGAGCATATAAATATTCCATTATCTTAGTGAAAGAAAAAAGTTATTAAAAAAAAAAAATCTTCTGACAAATTTGAAATGATAAAAAAATCATAAATAAATGAATGAAAATTAAGTATATAAAACTTAGGATATAAATATTATATAAGTATATAAAATTTAGGACTATCATGCATTGAAAGCCTATAAAAAAACTATGAGCAAACTTGCATAATTTTTATCATGAGGTACAGTTTTAAATTATGTAAACTAAATAAATTTATTAGGATAGATATCAATACTTTTTTTACAGCAGAATAATGCAGCAAGAGAGTTATTAATCATGTTCCTGATACATTCAAAGTAATAGGCAGTGGCGTAACTAAGGGGAGGGGAGCGCCTCTGGGTGTCACTCGTTCTGTGGTGAGACACCCGGCCACGAAGGGGAAACAACAACCCTTTAAAAGCTCTATATAACATTAAATATAACTCCCATGATACGAATGGTACTTTTTCAAATTTTTTTTTTTTTTTTTTTGCTGGGCTTTTTTTTTTTTTTTTTGCTTTTTTCTTCTTTTTAGGGGGGGGGGGGGGTTCACACCACAGATAACCGCCCCGGGTATCACCTATGCTAGCGACGCCATCGGTCATAGGAAATATTTTTAGCTTCTGTAAAAGTTCAATGTACACTAATTTTAATACTATTTTTATTCAAAATAAAATACTGATTTCTGAGATTTTATGAGAAAATAAACGTTTTAAAAGCAAAATGTTAAGAGGTTTTATTACTCGTATTAAAAATTATATTTTTACAACAATTTAAATTTCTAAACCGTGAAGAATATTCAGTTAGGTTTACAGAAAGCACGCGCGCAACGAAGAATGATGTGTAAACAATCCGAAGTTGGGCACTTACGACGTCATTTCCTGGGGAGTCATGTGACTTCCCGTTTCAGCAGAAAACGAAACTAGCCTATTTTTAATTACAAATAACTTTTAAAATATCGCTCTGAAACAAGGAAAAAAATGTTTTCTGGTGTTATTAGGCTATTTTGAGTGTATTAAGATTTTTAAGAAAATTGCTGTAATTGTCCATTATAAATGATGGTTGTCTGATAAAGGAAAAGGGGAAATAAAACTTTTTCCGAAACTTTTTAACTGATATCATAAAACTAGTCAGTAACTACTAAACAAAAAAGTAGAAAGAAATTCAGTTGGAAAACATTGGTTTCAATGGTTCTTAACAGTTTTGTCTTTGTCTATTTACGAGATATACGATAGAATAAACGATTTTGAGAATTATTTTGCTGGGCAGAAGCAGAAAATTTTCAAACCGTTAATAATAGGGGAGACCGGTACACAGTAGAAATACGTACAAAGTGGACCACCCCCATTTAAATCTATACTATCCAACTCTTTTCGTTCATAAATGAAGTTTCATAGACCGTAGCATGGTTATAGTTTATTACAGGCAAAAATATCATATTTGAAATATTTAGGTATCGGTTTCGTGCAAATTTTATATTTTGAGGTGCTTAAAGAATTTTCATCAAGGCTGAAGTAATAATGTCTATAAGTACTAAATAGTTCTTCTAGAGCAGGGGTGGGCATGAAGTCGATCGCGATCGATCGGTGGACCTCATTTTTGGGTGACCGCCTTTATTGAGACCTAAGACGCACAACGTACATACTGAAAGAAAATCTCAAAGTAACTGAAATTCTACAGGTTAGCCTGAAAATATAATGTTGATAGCCCTAAAAGGAGCGAAGACTTAGAACTTAAAAAAAAATATGTAATATTCATAAGAAAATTTCACTATGAATTGAATTTTTCTCTAAAACTATTTATATTAAAAGAAGCTATGATTACTTTTAATGTTTGTGCTATATTGCTAAAATAATAGCTGTATCCCAAGGAAGTTCTCGTTTTCGTAGAATGCTGCTAGTATCGTGCGTGCCCAAAGTAGATTTTTGCTCCGGCAGGAGAGCTATGTTTCGATTTCTATGGGGGGGGGGGACGCATTTTATTGGCATTCAAATATTAAAGTTATTTTCTGACACAAATGAATTACATAATTTCACAAAACACCACAATTAGATTCATTATAAAACAATTTCATTCGAAAATTCTACCACTTTAAACAGTAACTAAATATACGAAATTATTTTTCCGCCAACAATGGGCGAGCAGTACCAATATTCTATGAAAACAATCTAATTCGTGTATTTTCAAAGCGTCTCCGTTCAAACAATAAAAATTTCAGGCAATAAAAAAAAAATGAATTATAAAAACAGCAGTACCTGCAATGTTTTGTCTATTTTTAATTTTGCAACTATAATATAGCAAAATAAAAAATGTACAGTAACCCAAAAAATACTAGCAGAAATACATGATTGCAGAGAGGAAATCTTCAAGAGCGTAAAAGTTTAAAATTTTAAGAAATTATATTAAGAATTAAACATTTTTCCTAAAATATGTTCGTTAACTGTAACGTGAAAAACATGAATAAAGTGAAAAATACACGAATAAATAGCGAAATTTAACGTAGGCAATTCCTGAATGAAATTTTAATGGCAGAGTAAGCGATTGAGAAGCTAAATTGTGGGAACATGCTACATTAAAAATAAAGAATGAGATGAAATAATAAAGAATGAAATAGAAATAAATGAAAGAAAAAAAAAACAACTTTAAAAAAAAAAAAAATTACTATTAGCGCCTGCTTAGAGATATCAAGTCTAAAGAAATCGTGATATAACAGACGGATTTGCTTGAAACGAACTTCATCGGAAAGATCTCATGCCGTAGAACATGTATAGGTACGAAGTTCAACCAGAACTAAACGAGCCTATTTAACGGACATTTTTTATCGGAATTCTCTAAAATTTTGCATCATTTTGAAGCTGACAAAAGAGTGCGTCAGATATAATTTGTTCGAGAACTCTAGCATGAACAGAACGTTCATTATTGAGAACGTTACAGAGAGAGAGAGAGAGAGAGTAAGAGAGCTCTTAATTGCGTTTCTTCTAACGATACTAAATTAAGCCTTTATTGTTAATTACAGATTTTGAAGACAATCAATTCCAATAATTATATCAGGTAAAATTTGTTCGAAGTTTCTAGAATAAAGAGAGACTCAGTTATTGCCCAAAATCTGGTTGTTTTTCGAATAGGGAATATATTCAATTTAACAATAGCCTTATTGTTAAATTGAAATTTTGGAAAGAACGAATTCCAATAATTCGTTTACATTAAAGAAAAAGCGTTCTTTTATAGCAAACTTAATACAACTAAAATTAAATGGAAAAAAAAATCCTAGATATTTGTAGAAGCGGGTATTTGATTCGACCACAAAAATAATTGAATGAATTATAAACTCAAGAAGGAAAATCGTGATCGATCTTACTTTACACCAAAATTTTAGATGTTAAACGGTTTTAAAGCATGCACAAAAAAAAAAAAAAAAAAAAATAGTTACAGGTTCAGTAAACTTTTTCTGAGATTAAAAAAAGAACGTGCTTCCGATGGCTTAAAAAGCAATAAAATGGAAAAAGTGACTTTACCTATAATCCGAAAGTCAAAAAAAAAAAAAAATGAAAGAAAATACTTCAGTACATAGGCTGAAAAATCACGCTATTCGTTCTAAATTTAGAAGAAAGCTTTCTGTCACTTTTAATTTTTAGAATCTTTCAGTGCTTGCATTTAGCTAAATTAAAAACGAAATAATTCGGAGTTGCGTTTTTCCGAGCAGCTTTTTGTTGTACATTTAACTGGGCAGTATTTTTTCAATTTCTGTTGGCATGAATTATTTCAGTTATGTTCTTCAAATTTATCTTGACAGTAAAAATTTATTTTTTTACGATTTATCAAAAATAACTTTAAATCTAAACAATTGAAAAATTTAAAAGCTGTTTTTTAAACTAAATATTGTAAATAAGTGAAATAACATTTAAAAGTGATTGTGATAAAAGTGCTTTAAAAGCTCTAAAGTACAGCTCCAAACCTTGAGGGAGTAAGATAGAAGGAAAGAAAGGAAAGAAAGAAAGATTAAAAAAAATCCTACTAATTTTCTGGCTACAAAAGATAGTACGAAACATTATTATAAATATCAGTAACGTCACTACGGGAGGGGGCGGAATGGCCTGAGTGACACCCTTTTAGGAAGCGTTAGGGGTGACACCCAAAATGAGCTAAAGAGTTTTTTAAAAATACATGTTCTAGAATCGTACAATTTCAATGCTTCATAACAAAAGAAATGCCAGATTGCTGAAGATTACACTAAATAACCTACAACAAAATGGAACTTTGGGCTATTTGGGCTATTCTTTTGGGCTATTGAAAATGATATAAACATCAAAAGCTACAAGTTTATACAACACAACACATGTTTTCCTTTTTCAGGGGGGGGGGGGGGGGGAGGAGTGACAACACAAATTACTGCCCCGGGTGGCATCCATGTAACCACACTCTTTATGTGTGTAATTGTTAGTCAGAAGCATAATTGATTTTCTTGAACAATTCTTTCTAATTAAGTGTCAATTCCACCACACTACATGCTACAATTGAGAGAAGATATTTTAAAAAGAAAGAAAAAAGATTTAACAAACTAATAATGATGATGCTTTTAACTAGTTTAACCTTCCCTTTTTTTTTTTTTTTTTTTTTTTTTTTTTTTCAGCATGAACTCGCACATTTGAAAAGTTAATGCGTCGGAGTTTTGACGTGTTCCTCTAACTAAGCTGCGTAAGCTCTAAAAACTTTTCCCAGTGATTATACAAAGACACTTTTCAGACTTAACACGATTATCTCTTTTACTCTGAGATATTTCAAAGCTTTTGAAGCAGAAATTATGAGAAGCTGGAAAAATTGTACTAACTCAAATATTGGATTAAATCTCTAGTTCGTTTCCAGACATGAATAATTTCTTCTAGTTTTAGAGATAAGCTGTACTTTTTCGACAACTAACATGCAATAATATTAATTTATATTTTAGTTTATACATTGCGAAAAACTTCTAAGCATAAATATTGTTATTTTACGTTTAGATTAAGTAACTGAGACTCTTTGATTTATTGCATCGGAAATTTTATAGCAGCAACGCACACTACTAATATATATATAAAATGCATTAGTCTTTTGGTCTAAATTTTTCAACAACGCATAACAAGCTACTTTTTAACTTTTAAAACTTTTGGTGTTTGTCACAAATTTCACATGCAAATACGTTATTGCATTTGCATGAAAAAAGGATGGGAAGGGGGTAGCAATAATTGCTAATAGAAGCGAAGAGCGTAAGTTTTATTTGGGCTAATGCAGCCTAAGATAGTATTTCCATTTACAAGTTCTACTCTAATAGAGCTTACTTATCACCTAAAGTAAGGTCTATTAGGGTCATAATAGAGATTACTTAAAGTGATTCTGCATTAATACTCCTACAACCGTTCAAATTATTTTACCTGCACGTATTTTTTCAAGACTTGTTTTACAAATTTTGTTGCTGGTAAAATACTTATATTTCCTTCTGAATAAATATATATTATACATCTATAGAAGCAATTCACCGCTAGAGGGACTAAGAGTGATTATCGCTGTCACGTGACATCCGCTCTTTGTTTACCAAGATTTTCAATTGAGTTCTATCTGGAGTTCACTAGGCAAAATTAGTTATCTTAAAAATAATTTGACAATTTTCTCAGCTTTTTCTGCTTATAACCCAGTATTTACATTTAATTTAATCATTATAAAAGAAATTTACTAATTATGACAATAGTTATAGTGCTTCGTTTAGTGTTAATTTTATGTAATGTAGAACTACATTTGAGTCTAGTTTTTAATTAGATTTGTCAAACTCGAAGTAAGGCGACGCTACGGTTTTCTTTGTTTTCATTGCTTTAATCGTTGCCACGTGACCAATGACGTTGCTTGAGTTGCCTGTATTGATTCTATTTTTAACTGAAAAATATATCTTTAAAAAAATTGTTGCTGGTAAAACACTTATATTTAATTATTTATAAATATATATTATAGATCAATTGATTCTATTTTTAACTGATCAATATATTTTTAAAGCATCAGCTGCTTTGAAAATTACCTTTAGCCACAGTTAATGTGTGTTAACCATATTTTGCTTAATGTTTTAGAAAGTCATTAAAACTGTCATGGCCTAAAAGGCTGTAATAAGTTATACACATATAATGTAAACGGCCAGCGTTTGATGTGTCATTTCTAATAGTAAAGAAATATTTACAGCACTGTTAAAATTCTCTCATGTTTTTTTCCTTTCCTTTAACGGAAAAAAAGACTTCAAGAAAGCATTTGTGCCATTGAGTCAAATATATAAAATAGGAATTTTATTACGCGTGTTTTTAAAGAAAGTTAAATGTATTGGGAAAACAATTGGTGAAACATTTATTACAACTTGACGGTGGCAACCCGATGCCAGAGATTGGAGTTGTCCTACACATCCTACAATTGCAGAATCTGTAGAGCGAGTGATTTTCCTTCCAAACAGGAAATCCAAAAACTGTAGAACAATTTCAGGATAAATGTTTAAAAGTAAGAATTGTGGTACTATTCCGAACAACAAAGTAGGGAGAAAAATGGCGAATCAGTTAGCTGGGATTATCAAAGGCTGCAGTAATGTTCCCCAGTTTTTAAATATAAATAGAACTATGAGTGCACCCATTGTTGAAAAGCAAGTTATTCAATAGCTTGTTCAAATCAAAATGAAAATGTTTCCCGTCGAAGCAGAAGAAATAGTGAGCATTATGAAAACACGTTATCTAACAAAGGAAGAAAAATATTGCTTATATCAACTTTACCATTTAAATTTTTTTTATTTTCTACAACTTTTACTTTAGCCATTTTATTTATCTATTGTTTTACAGAAGATCGCTCGCACTTTGTGGAAACGATTTGGTTATTTTTTTTTTCTCGTTTGTATTTTGGGAAACTTTGGCGACTTCCGAATAATCGCCTGATAATGTTTTCTTTTGATTCGCACATAAATTAAAAGATTTATTTTAAAAATATCTCCTAAAATTGTTAGGTCGTTTGACGGTTACGTAACGGCACTTTACGAGAAATATTCGTATCAACAAATTATAAAGCGGTATGAAAGTACGGGTTATTGCATTAAAAAAATGATTTATAATACATTAAATTTGAAAGGAAAAAACGTCTATCTGACAGTAATAATGATAACATGTTCCCGAAACTCATCTCAAGATTGTTCGAAAGCAGGGAATTATCAAGAAAGGGAAGTCTCTAAAAAAAAACCGTCGACTCGAAGATTCATTGCATCGAAACTACGAATATCTTCCGGCACTATAGTTAAAATCATTCATAACGATTTTAGGTTAAACAAGAAGTTCCGTCTAGAACTATACGAGCCTACTTTCCCGTATACAGCGAATTCAAATTTATAATCTAGCTATCTCTCTCTCTGTCTTTCTCGTTTAGCTTTAGTTCTTAATTGCTTCAAATATATCGTTTTCAACGGTTAATACATATTCATTCAATCATTCACTTATTAAGTCCTTCATGTACTTATTCACTCATTTATTCATTCATTCTTTTGCTTATTCATTTAATCATACATTAATTCAAAAATATTCTTGAAAATCCCGATCAAAAAATTTCATAGGAAAATAGGCTCGTTAGTTCTGGATGAACTTTCTATTTGTACATGTTCTACGTCATAAGAGCTTTCCGATAAAGTTTGTTCCAAGCAAATCGGTCCGTTTGATCAGGAATTATATAGGATTGAACTTTCCCCGTAAGCGGTATGTTAATTTTTTTTGAACTGTTCAAAAATGAACAAAAACTGTTCAAATCAATATTTCACGCCAAGAACTTCTTCCAGTGAGCTTGTTCATGGGAACATAGGTCTTGTACCCAGAGTTTACATAATTTGCTTCATCTTCACCCATAGGCGCTAATGTTAAAATTTTTTGAACTGTTCAAAATTGAACAAAAAATTGTTCAAATCAAAAAATAAAATATGGAAATCAGATGTCCTCGCCGAGATCTTTCGAATGCAAAAAGAATTTTTCGAATCGGACAATTCGTTCAAAAGTTATTAGGGGGGGGGGGACATTCCGACAGACAGACAGACAGACAGACCGACAGACAGACCGACAGACACACTTTTTCCCCATCTCAAAACCCTACTTTCAAATTTTTTATTTTTCAATCTTTATTTAATTACTTAACTTATTTTTGACTTTTCTTGATTTCTAACGATATTTTCATGATACATTAAGCCTTCTTTCATGCTTTATTATTATTTTTTTTTACTTTTACGGGAAAGTAGGCTAAAAAGATTGCTAAACCTTATCTGCTTTTGTTCAAACATATTACTGAATGAAAAATAAATTGTAGAAATTTATACGAAAACCGACTCAAGATTCATTGCATCGAAGCTGGGAATGTCTTCAGGCATTGTAAGTAAAATCATATATAAAGATTTAATGTAAAAAATATGTTCAAACCAAATCATCTGCTTTTGCCAAAACATATTACTGAAAGAAAAAGAAATTTTAGAAAAGTACATGAAAAACATCTAGCTGCTGAAAAATGGAAATTTTTGGTGACACTCGATGAGGAATGGGTATATTTAAGTGACTGTAATAATAAAAGATTAATTTTCTATTGATGAACTGACGGGAATGGCCATACGAAATGCCTTCGTCAGTGAACAGATAAGTTCTTGGTGGGATTCATGATAATTGCAGGATTTTTTACAACGAAAAATTAAAAATAAAAAAGGTCTCAAGTAAAGCCAAAATCAATTCACTCGACTATAAGCAGAATATTTTAGAACCAATTTTTGAAGAAGAAATTAGAGATTTATATGAGAAGGACATTGATAAAGTTGGGCTTCATATGGACAAAGCACCAATCACACGTCAATATCAACTGCCGCTTATTTAGCAAAGAAAGCAACAGGAATAAAGTATATCCCCATTTGATGAAATACCAGTTAAATCACCTGACGCTTCTTCGGTGTACTTTTGTGCTTTCAGTTTATTAAAACCGAGCCTTAGGAAAACGGTATCGAAGGACACTGAACGGACTTTGGAAAATGGACCAAATGGAGTGGAATATTTTTAACATGACAGTATGAAAACAGTTTACTTTCATGTAAAATTCAAGCCAGTGCTATTGTCAAGAATCATGGTTACCAGATGACAGCAAATCGCCACAAAAAATAGCATTTTTGGGATAAAACTTAACTATCAAAAATGCAAGCGACCGCCTGTATTTGTACTTTTTTTATATAATGTACTATTTTCGAACCCATCAAAAACACAATGTTATCTCTCTTGCATCTTCAAGACAGAAAGTAAATCTTGATGTAAAAAAGCTTAGAGCGCTCGCTTTTTTCCTTGATTCTCCTCAATCAACGATCACAATATGTCAACTTATAACCAGTTTTGAAGTGAAATCTCGATGACTCTTGAACGCACTTGTTTCTTTTGTATGTTCATCGCGAAAAGAAAATTCAACACTTTTTAGGGGTCACTCATAAATGATGTCCCATTTTTGTTAATGTCTTTGACCTCCCCCCCCCCCCCGCCTTTGTCACAAAATACAAAATATCGCACTTCAACATACACCCCCCTCTTGTAGGACACGTCACACTACATTACATTAACAATAACTTGCAGTTTAAAAACATCGCTGTGTACTTAACTTGTAAAAAATGAGATTAAGGTTTATAACAAAAAATGCAATTAGAATAAAATGGTTAAAAATATTAATTGTTCGAACTCTGAAAATATCCGCGTTATTTTTTCTTAAAAGTGTAAATGCCCAAGAAGATTTCCTTTTAAATTTAAACGTTAATCAGCACCAATATTGGTGATACAAAATAAAATCTATGAGAATACAAAGCAAAAAAACAATAAATAAATGATATAAAATGTTTAATCTTCTTATTTTAGTAGTTTTTATTTTACCCAAAGGGTGCTGATGTTACATTTCTTACTACCCCTTCCCTTTGTCGCAATTTCTCTAAACCCCCTCCCCTCGAGACGTGACTTCATTTATGAATGGCCCCTTAAGGAAAAGTGTTTCTGTATTCTTTAAAAATTTTATTTCAAGCTCGATATTTGCCAAATGGCCACATGAATTTTAGGCAGCAAACACGGCATATTGTTTGCCTTGAAGTTTTCATATGTGCTTAGCATAACGAACATACAAGCATAAACAAACGAGCTGTTTTATATATATATATAAGATGTTTTCGGAAATTTACGTAACATGGCATTCTATATACAATACTCGAGCTGGGCATTCTACACAATGCCTACCTATGCATTCGTGCTATACAACGCTGGCTTTTCATAACAGGTGTCCTGCAGAAGTCGGATTTCATATAATGCGGTAATATGTGCTGCAAAAAAACCATTTGCAGTCAAATTTATAAATAATTTTTTTTAGAAATTTGTATTTGTGTTGACATAATATAGTAAAGTAACCAAGAAAGTAAAGTCTATTTTCCTAGAAACATATACGAAATCAAAAGTGAAATTAATATGTATAAGCTCTTTTTGAAGGACCATGTTCGATCTTAAATTATTTCAGAACAATAAACAAGAATTCTTATATGAGTAAAATTAAAAAAACCAACGTAAATAAAGCACAAATTGTCAAAACAATTTGAAACTAAACATAAATCGAATAAATAGAGCATAAATAAAGCACAAATTTAAAAAAATTAATAAATAAAACATAAAAAAGTACAAATTATCAAAACAACTTGACAATTGTCAAAGCACAAATTGCTATTTTGATAATTCGTTCTTTATTTACGTTGTTTTTTTCCTTGTACTCTCATTTTATCGGAATTTTTAATTATTTTTCTTATAAGAATTCTTATAGCTAACATTATATTAAAAAAAAATTATATAAATATCACGACTGTGGGAGGGAAAAAAAAATGCTTCACAGATTCGAGTTTCGGAAGCCGTTTCCCGCAAAAATCAATAACAGGACGTAGTAAGCAGATTCTGTTTATATCTCGAGTAAAACGATTTCCTCGGAGTGCAAGCTTGATATGACATTCCAAAATAAATTCACTCTATCTGGAAATCACTCAACCACTCATTTAATTTACGATTCTGCTTGAGTAGAAAAATATGTCGCTGGTGGTAATATTTGTGGGTGTTGGAAGAAATATTATGTATTTGACGCTGGTTGCCTTCTGCTTCTGTTACACACCAAAAAAAATTATTTCTTCACTGCGAAAAATGTAGCGTTTAGTTGCCACCATTTTTGGCGTTCAGTTAGCGTAAAGGTGAAAATTATTCATTTTTTAATGTATTTTAAATTTTTTAAGTGCTTCTAAAAAATACAGACAGCAGAATGTGTTTTTAGCATAGGATGTTCGTTAACTCACCTACGCATCAAAAATTCATTACGATTGCTCATTTATCCTATAGAAATGTGCAATCGTATAATAAAATTTCGATACGTAACGGTAATAACAAACTTCATGTTAAGAAACATTATTCTGTCAATATTTCTTTAGAAAGACACAAAAAAATTTAAAATCAAAAATGAATAATTTTCAACTTTACACCAACTGAACACCAGGAATCGTGTCAACTAAAAGCAAAATTTTTACAGGGAGATAGAAGCAAAAATATTAATAGAATCTCTCTGGACAGAATAAAAATTGCAATGTTTATATCTTCGTAGAGCTTTTTCTAATAGATTTATGTCATATAGAGACTTGATATAAGCGATGAATCTACACTCTCAGAAACAGAATCGTCACTTTTGAGGACTTTTCTATCGTCAAGCAAATTTCGTCATTTATAACGAAATTTTCCTCGCGAGATCACGTGACTTTGCCGAAATTTCTATAGTAATTTTTTAATGTGACGAAAGGTTTACTCGGAGCATTTTTCATGAAGCCATTTCGTCAAATATGACGAAAGTTTCGTGAGATTTGAGCATGCGTTTCTGAGAGTGTAGCATGGGGGAAAAAATCCGAAATAAGAAAATAATAGTTCAAATATTAGCCACCAGGTTTACCATTTTTCTGTTTCTCTATCAATTTTAATTGTCATCGCCAAGTTCTTGCAATTGATAGATCTTTCGCATTACCTTTGAACAAGCTAGTTTGAGCGTGTGATTGAAGCAAATAGAATGCACAAACAAAAAAATCCGACTTTTTTTTTTCTTCAAATTTGTTCCAGCGTCTGATTTTAACGTGATCGTGAAAATTTCAGCTGATACTTTTCTTATTGCAAATTTCTTTTCCCTTGGTCCACGCAACGTATATACCAAGTTTCCATGTCTATTAGAATGAGTCCTACGAGAGTATAAACAGTATAACTCTAATTGTAACCAAGCTGTGTATCTAACATTCCCATTTACATGCGAAGATATATTGATATACAGAAAAATAAATTGAAGTACATAAAAAGAAGGTTGCGTATGTTTATGTCTAACCTGCTAGTCTATTAGGACAAAATTCAGATATACATTTTCTCAAAAATTCGGAAAAATCCGGAAAAGAACGGAGAACTTTAAATGTTATTTTCAGACAGGAAAATAAAAAAAGACTGATTTCTAAATAATCTACTCACTCAAGTTTAAATACCTACTAGTAATCGGAAGTCTAAAACTATCTAGTCATTATCATTTAAGTCTAAATAAGTCAATCACAATTATTAGGGTCAATCATTAAATCACAATCAACTCGATAGTGGTAAAAGATCGTTGAAAATTTGGTAAAGAATATTTCAGTGAAAAAGAGCTAGAATTTCGCTAAAATCGTCAAAATCTAAAGTGGATTGGGGAAGAGGAAAAAATTGTCAGAAATGAATTGCGAACGTAAAATCTGACCCATTTCAGAAAAACTTATGGGACAATTTTATAAGTTGACAGAGAGATATGCTGTTGTAATAAACACCTCTCTCTAACTGAGACATTACTACAATTTAAAACATTAAAATTTTAACGTCTATCAAATATAGAATTTTCTGACAAAACTAAAATAAAATTATGGAAAAAAAATTCAATTTGAATCTAACGCTTTTAGGAGATATAATTCGAACACTCAGACTCTGCACTATCTATGAGAATTACCGGAAGTTCAGTTCCTTCTACTCTAAAGATAAGTAATAGAAGTTTTAATTTCGACCGCATAATGTACAGAAATTCTTATTCCGATAACGCTGAATGAAACTGAAGCTTACTGTGATTTTTCGGAATGTAAGAATTAATAGACATTCTAACTAATGAAAACCAAAAATAAAATATAAAAAATATTGTAATTTGAATCTAAGACTTTTAGGAGATCTAATCCCGAACACTCAGCCCCTCTCTCTCAATAAGAATTAACGGAAGTTCAATTTCTTCTACTCTGCAGATAAGAAGTGGTGAAAATTTTAATTTTGACTGTAGAAGAATGTACGGAAATTCTTATTCCGATAACTCTGAATGAAACTGTCGCTTCCTGTGGTTTTTCAGAATGTAATAATTATTAGAAGTTCTAACTAATTAGACGCAGGACGTTCGGACGCTCTTATTTCGAATGCTCAGCATGCTGGAATTAATAGAAATTCTAATTAATCAAACGTGGGCCATTTAGAGTTCTAATTTTGATACTCAGAATGTAGATTACTAGAAATTCTCATTAATTAAAAGCAGGTCTTTTGGGTAATTTTGTTAAGAGTACTCGGAATGTAGCAAATAATAGCAATTTTAACTAATTAACCATAGAAATTTTGGGGGCTCTCTTTCCGAACAGTTGGAATTAGTAGGAATTCTAACATATTATACGGGGCCTTAATCACTTGAAAATGTTTGTATTTTTAATTGCGTCAGTTTTCTTGTGGGTGAGCAATAGATCATCTATATATATCATGATAAATAACGTTATGTATGTCCTAATATTTATAAGCTGATATATGTCTGTTGTAAAAGTGTCGTTATAAAAAGGTTTGAACGTAGTTACTTTCTGAAAAAGTTAATTTAGGAAAAACAAGTTACTTTAACGGTTACATAACACGAAAGTAATTTTGATTAACTTTACAAAATCTGCTCAGTTTAAATGTAGTAGTAAAACGTGACAAACTTCTGTAGTCTAAAACAGGCCCCATTTGGGTGCTCGGGGAAGGAGGGTCAGTTACCCCCCGACTTTCACAAATACGTAAAATTTACATTTGCTTTTATGTATTTTGTTGTTTTTACTTATAATATGCATTGAAAATATACCCCCCCCCCCCACACTTAAAATTACGGGCCTGGTCTGACCTTGGAAATGGTGTTATATGTTATTTAATCAAAGGGACGGTAAGAAATTATTTAAGAAGTAAACTTTCTAATTTTTTACTTATTTCAAATGGTATCAAATAGACAATCTTGAAGAATTGGAATTTGCCAAAGTACAATCAAAGAGAGAGTTAAAATCTTTATGGTTGAACACACTTTTAAATATTAGCATGATGTAATTTTAAACTACACAATCTACTACTGCTTACATTGAAAAGAATAGATAATCTTTAGATAAATGAAAAAACGTGACTCCTTTGTGACAATAAATAAACATATGAACATTCATTAAGCCAAACAGTAAAACCAACAAATGCGATCAAAGTACGTGAAATCTCAATTACTTGATTATATGTACAGAATAAACTTTAAAATCTCATCATTCCAGTAGTTCAAATAAACAGAAATTTCATGAAACTTTTTTTAATTATTATCTCCAAGCACAGAAATTAGCATACATAAACTGGCTGATTTACTTTAAAACTTTTTACACCTCTATCAATGAATCTTAAGTAATGATCTTGCCAAAATAAGAATTTTAGAATAAAAAATGCTCACCTGCCGAAGGTGCACCGATTTATAACGCTGCTGTGTTCATTTTTGCCAAACAACAAATGCGTTCGAAATATATGAAAGGGATCATTCATAAATGATGTCACGCTTCGAGGGGGGGTTCGTGAAAATGTGACAAAGTGTGACGAGGGGAGGGGGTAACAAGAAGTGTGACATCATGTATTATGCAACATAGCGTGACATGTGACAAAGGAGGGGAGGGGGCTCAAATATATGGGAAAAAAGGGTGACATCATTTATGAACTGCTCCAAATCTCAATTATTTGACTATATGTACGGAATAATCTTTGAAAACATATCTTTTCAGTAGCTCAAATAAACAGAAATTTCGTGAAACTTTTTTTAAAAATTATTATCTCTAACAATAGCAATCAACTTAGAGTGAATTAATTTAAAACTTTTTACACCTTGATCAATGAATCTTAAGGACTTTTGCAAAAGTAAGGATTTTAGAAGAAGGATCCTTACCTTCCAAAGGTGCACCGATTAATAATGGTGCTGTGCTCATTGTTGCCACCATGTGCCGGAGAACCACCA
The DNA here is from genome assembly GCA_038502835.1 of Octonoba sinensis. NCBI lineage: Eukaryota > Metazoa > Arthropoda > Arachnida > Araneae > Uloboridae > Octonoba > Octonoba sinensis. The sequence goes on along the minus strand of CM076605.1, from coordinate 79,274,881 downwards.
CTTGACAGCGAAATTCGTTCGGCATCTTGAGTTTTTTTCGCCTGCTCACTGGCCGGAGCAGTTCTTTCGATTAAAACTGTTGTGCTAGCCACGGTTGAAGTTAATGCAAGATCATGTTCCAAGAAATAGAGGAATTCCACAAAAATAAATGACTTTAGGATGCTGGATTGGTTTCAAAGATTTTTACATCCTTTAAGAACTTGCCTTTTAAAATAAAATACCTTTTTAAAAATATTTTGCTCCGTGAAACTTCTATAAACAATTTCCACATTTACATTTTCAGAAAACTTTCTTGTACAAATTATATTCTGAGTGACAAAATAGTTGGTTAGTATTATCCTGAATCATTATTCTTAAATTATGATATACGGCAGTTCCTTGAAGAATAATGTATTTCATAACCACACGTATTCACCATATGATACGAAATTCATTCAAAAATTTTAAACATAAAATAACGTTAATGTATAGCTATAAATCAGCACATAATTGTGTTAAAATTCTTCTTTTTACTGTTTTAACAAAAGTATTGTTCTTTTTGTACTCAAATATATTTCTTCAAATACTTTTTCTGTGTTTTGAGAAATTAAAACGCACACTTCTACGGTGTTTTTTAGCGAAAAATAATGTAACGATATGTTCTAAGTGCCATTTTGTCAGCTAACATTGACATACTTTTGCTCCTTAAGACATTTCGCAGTATTTATTTCAATGAATCCATCAATATCCTCAATTTTTTTATGTGAAAAAGACAATAATTCAATGCGTTTGATTATAAATACTAAGTATTTGTCAAATACATACGTGATTCAGTTTGAAATAGCAACCGCGTATTTCTTTTTTATAATTAATATTACGATTTCTAAACGCTCACAATTCCTCACAAATTAAAAAGAAAAGCGTATTGCCACACTAGCAGATGTAAAAAATAATGAAATATTTAATACACATTCCGAAAACGCTTGCTTCCTTCGAACCACTTGTTGCACAAAAACACGACGAAACAAAGCAATGAGAACTTCAAAAGTATTTCGCCGATCTTCACACTCGAACGATGTGTGCCGCTCGGAGCAGACGATCTTCTGATACTTCCTCCCACTTGCGTTGATTGCAAGTTCGCAGCGCCACGGGCGGCAACAATTATTTCGAAGATTGTTAATAGCTTTCCAGGAATCACCTTCTCTTTCTTTCCTTCTTTTTTACTACTGAAAACTAGAGAAAAACCATATTTAATTAACAAATTTAATCATTGTTTAATAGTTTTTTTTTTCTCTTTACAAAAAGAGACAGTTGAAAAATACAAAATTAAGGGATCATTCCTAAATGATGTCACGCTTCGAGGGGAGGGGGTTTCATGAAATTGTGACGAAGTGTGACAAAGATTGTAGGGGTTCGTTGAGGTGTGACATTTTGTGACAAAGGGGGAAGGGGAGAATATATAGGGAAAAAAGAGGGACATCATTTTTGAACGGTATGAGGAAGAATAAAATTATTCTTCCTCATTCTGTCAATGAACTGCAATTTTTGTTTTCTTCCTAAAATAAATGATTGCACACTTTAAAAAAAAGGGGGCAGGGTAAAAGAGGGGAAATTATTAAATTACTTTTTGTTACAAGTAATTTAGTTAAAATATTTATTGCCTAAAGTTTATGAAACGTTAGTATTTTGGAGAGAAAAAAAGAAGTACTTCATGTGGTTGAAAGAACAGTTATCATTATACCAGGCGCAATTGAGTACTTTGTAATTAAAAATGTTATCAATTTTAAACTGATTTAGTTATTCTTGTCATACAAAACTTTTCTGTAATAACTGATTTAAGTGCACAATCGTCGACAGGGTTGCGTAGTGGTAAGGCGCAAGTCTCGTACGCCCAAGATCGCAGGTTCGAACGTGGCCCAAGTCGGTGGGTTTTCAAGATGCAGAAAATCGTTTGCGCCCATGTCGCATGATTGTGCGGCATGTTAAAGATCCCTTGAGTATCCGTTTGGCTTGGATACTCTCGGCTAAATTAAATACCTAGTGCAAGTCGCATCAAATGAGAGCTCAGGAGCTTGAAAAAATGGACGCCGATTACCGGGTACGCACTGGGTCTGCAAAGGTTAATGACAATACGCAGCTGCATTACAAAGAAAGAAGTACGTAATTGTTCTTAGCTTTTAAATTAATTTATTTTCTTTGTCATAGTGCGTTACCAGCCACAATATATTTTCAGGCCAAGGCTAAAACTACATCTGAAAACGCTCGAAAACTCAGAAGGTTTTACGAAAATCTTAATTTTTCTTTGGTTTTACGGCGTTTAAAGTATTGTCTTTTGGGCCACCTTTTTTACTTTTTTAGGGTACTTAAAAGAGGGCTAATAGGGAAAAATTCCATAAATTTTGCCAAAGAAAAAAAGAACCTGCACGATATACCGTTTTTAATACATCAAGCTTTTTCAAAAAAGAATTTGCTCTTTTAAATTAATTTGGTTGAGACATAGAATGTTTGGCTGTATAGTTCCTTATAATATATAATTTGTAATATGTTTGTATACAGGAGCCCCAAGGGGTGAAGCCAGAGGTGGATACAAGAGGCCGTGGTAGCTTAGTAGTTAGCACATTGGACCACCGACCTTCCACCTGGAAGGTCGCGTGTTCGATACTCGCTGAAGATCCACCATGTACACTTGGGGATACATGCATGTAAACTTCGTGGACCCCACTACCTCGCCCCATGCGCAAGCAATCCTAAGGCCTTGGATAACACCTAGGGGTCTGGTGGAGAAGAAGTGGATACAAGCGGAGGATCATCGGGTAATAAACCCCCATGATCCTAAACCATCGACAAATGCTCAAAAAACCAAAGGGAGGACATCAAAAATGACCCCCCTTCCAAAAAAAAAATGACATTACAGTTAAGATCTGAAGTTAAAATTTCATTGAAGGCAGTTAAAAATACTTGTTTTTTGAAAAATTACAATCGCAATGTGAATAATAATAAAAATAATTTTAAAAATGAAACAAAAAACAATTATTCTTGAAATAAATAAAATAAAATAATAAAAACAATGCACCAATATCTGGTAAACATGTTCTGATAACTTTACTCCCTTAAATGATAGGGCGCTGAGTAGTTAAATGTTCTTTTTGCATTATCAAAGTCCGCATACGAAAGTAAGGCTTTTGTATCTTGAAAAACGTTTTTCAATTCAGACATAGTTGGGGTAAATTTGAAATAAATTGAATCACTCATGGATCAATTGTTTTCAAACTCACACGGACTGTATCTTCTCCAATTATAACACCAGCAATTTATTCCAACTTCAAAAATACTTTTTTGTCTTCGTTCAGTTTTGTACTATAGATTTAGTTCTACCCTCGACCAACCCGTTTTAAGTGTTTTGTGAAATTTAATGGATAAATAAAGCTAAGGTTTAATCAGAAAATTTAAAAAAGAGCTAAAACAGAAAATGCTCTAAAAAATGTGCTTAGCTAACTCTTAATTAAAATTGTACCCAATTGGGTACATTTAAAAATACTGTTTAATAACAACTATTTGTGCAATTTGAAAGCTAAAACGACCAATTGTTTTTGAAATTAATCAATAGATAGTTTTCTTCGTTTTAAACATGGAAAACATGGAAATTGGGCATTAATTATTATTTAAACTAATTAGTAATTAAAATAAAAAGAATTTTTTTTAGTTATTTCGTTTTGTAATCATTTTTTAAATCAGAGAACCAGAAAATTGCGTCAAAATGGTTTGTGCTTAGTTCTGGGGTCTGAAGAGCTTAAATAGGTAAAAAAATGGTGTAAAAATCTTTAAAAAAGGCTCTTTGTTGTTGTTGTTACTAATGCCACTTATATATCCAAGCTCTCCTGGCAGAACGATCAGGAATTAAATTAGACAAGAAGCGCCTGCCAGTTTTAATAAGCACCACAAGGGCCGAAGTACGACGCACAAAAATGCATTATCACCCACTTGATTTTCTGTTTTAAATTATATTTCTTTTTGAAAACATTTTATTGCTGGCTGCAATAACGATACATTAAACTTCATCATTAGAAAGATTATCTAATTGCTTTGTACGCAGTAAGAACAGCCATAAGATGTTGCCATCTTTTATATAATATTTTCATAAACATTTGACTTTTGGTCGATGGCTTGGTAATTGGTTTTTAAAATATAAACTTTATGATACATCGATAAATAAATATTCATCGATACGAGAAAATCGTACGGCAAATTCATAAATATTTTACTCAATAAATGAAACACCGCAACAAATGTCAGAAAGTGCATTACGATATGGAAGTTGTAATTCCATTTAGTCTAGTGAATAATTTATGAGCTAATTTAAATTGACGGGTAATATTTGGGAAGTTGTACAAAGTGTCCATGGAATTAATGAAATTAATCACATGATCGGGGATATGAAACGCAAACGATCCAAGTAAGACATGAATATTTAATTAGTTTTCTAAAAATGACAATGTTCAGCTGTTACAACAATAATCTGTGCAAGTACGGAATTGCAATTTTCACTGATAACTGCTTTCAAATTTATGCCGGCTAAAGTGGGATTGTTCATTTAAAAAAAAAATTAGACTTTTTTTCTGTCTAAGAAAACTTGTTAAACAATTATTACAGGACGTAATGGAATAGATTTAACCCTTTAACTACGAGTAACGTCAATATTCGATTTGGCGAAACTTTCCATTGGTACGGGTAACGTCAATAAGCAATTTGATGAATTTTTGCTGAAAATGTAGGTTTCAGAAAAAACAGTTGAACAAATGAAAATGCATTTGTTCTTTACATTATAAGTAATAATTTATTCAATTGAAAATGATAAAATTAGAGGTGCAGAAGGGGGTATTGACCACCCCCTTTTTATACAGTGTGCCGCCGATTTGCAAGCAAAAAATGCTACATCTCATAGGAATTTTGATCTTGAACAAAAAATTTCCAATCAACATCTCAAAAAATCGCCATAGGTCGAAAATGGGGCTTCTGCGACTAATGTTGATTGGAACTCTCCAGTTTTGTCTTATTCGTATAAGAAACTCATGACATATACATAAGAAATAGATGTATCGCCATTTATGCAATTTTCGGATACTTTTTTTTGGCGTTGAGACAAACAGATGTGTGAATACATTCCGGTAGTTAAAGGGTTAAATAAGTATTCTGGCTAAGACTATGAAGTTATCAAAGTGTTATATTTTTTGTATCAACTATTTACATACCATACTTTCAAAGCACCTAATGCTTTATGTAGATAAGATAATCAAACAAAAGGGTATATTAAATTTTTTCAGTCATGATTGTATTTCACGGCTCTCAATATTATTTTATTTTGGGATGCCTGTTGTTGTACCTTAAGACAGCGGCTCCCAATTTTTCTTTTTCGCATACCAACATTTTTCTTACAAACCATTTTGCGTACCACTGCTAATATAAATTTATTATATAGAACAGAGCACTAATAGATTATAGATTGATTTTTTTTGCCTGTACGCGTACCACCTGGAGAGAGACTTTGCGCACCACTAGTGGTAAGCGTAGCACAGTTTGGGAGCTTGCCTTTGGATAAATACAATCCAAGGAGCACTTACTTCATTGGCAATTTCCTTTTGGTGATAATAGCATTATTTAGGAAAAGTGTGCCTGTTGTTGTTGTTTCTGGTGCCACTTGGGCATCCACGCTCCCATTCTCAGAGCAACCAGGAATTAGGACAGTAATTAGCATCTGCTATTTTTTATAGAGGAGCACCACAACGGTGGAAGTACGACTCGGCTCATTATGTATTTGAATGACAGCAAATGGCGCCATCACAAATACGCCACCTTTCTTTTTGACCCAAGAGTAAAGGGAAGGGAAATTATGTACCCTCAAGTCTTCAGGGTCCTCGGATTTTACATGTACGTATCCCCAAGTGTATATGGTGGATCTTCAGCGGGTCGGGTATCGAACACCCAATAATCCGCTGGAAGTCCGACATCCTAACCACTAGGATACCACGGCCCTAGTGTGCCTGGAAATTCAACTGATGTTCTTCCCCACCAAACAATGGACGTTCAAAATTGCACAGTATAAATTTCGCTTTCAATAATCGGGCATTGTCCTGTGTTGGATGCCTATTTTGAAGAGCATTTTTTAGCATACAATGAATGAAAACGTTCCTATTCAATTTCAAGTATTTTAGTTCAAAGAATTCATGTTGTAAAACTTTCAGAAATGTTGGTTTTAAACCTGCAAATTACACTTACTATGCAAATAAGGGATCATTCATAAATGCTGTCACGTTTCGAGGGGGGGGGGTTCTTGAAATTGTGACAAAGTGTGACAAGGGGAGGGGAGGGGATAACAAGACGTGCGACATCAGGCTTATACAACATAGCGGGTCATGGGACAAAGGGGGCAGGGGTCTGTTGAAGTGTGACATTTTGTGGAAAAGGAGGGGAGGGGGGATAAATATATTAGAAAAAAGCGTGACATCATTTATGAACGGTCCCTAACAATAATAATATTTTTTTTTTCTATTGGGCTGGGTATATTGATTTTTAACCATTGCAGACCTAGTGCGTTCCCAGAGATTGGTACCTACTCTTTCAGCTGCACCACAAGGAGTGCGGTACCATTGTCGCAATTTTTGACTCTCAGTTTTTCTCTAGATAGCGGCACCTGAGCTCTCATTGATGCAAACTGCACTAGGAATTTAATTTAGCCGAGAGTATCCAAGCCAACTGGATGCTCAAGGGATTTTTAACATACCGCATGATCATACGACATGGGTGCTGCCGATTTTCTGCATCTTGAAAATCCACCGACTTGAGCCAGGTTTGTACCTGCGAACTTGGGAGTACGAGGCCTGTACCTTACCTAGTCACCACCCTGCCGGCATAATAATAATAATAATAACAATAGGAATAATAATAACAAGTTTACAATAATAATAATAAGTTTACAATAATAATTATAGTATGCATAAAAAAATACGCTCATCAAATAAGCATGACTATTTCATAAGGATGTAAGATCATCACCAGCTTCTTCCGTTTCCCTTTTATTCTGTTATGCAATAAAACCGATTAGCAGCTTTTATAAAGATGGAACAAAAACGAAAACGCGTAATTTTGACAGAACCTTCGAGGGAAAAGTTCTTTTGAATCTCAGAAATGGATCTTTTCTTCAGAAACACAAAATTCATTATTCATGAAGTTTCTCGTACGTCACAAACGAGCCAAGAAATGAAATCATAACGGCGAGATTGAAATTTGCATTTGTTATTCTGAAGAATTAGTAAGTCTATTTCAGAAGGAGAGCCGCGTAGAGGCACTGGAGCAAGTAATTTTCGAGTTATAAAGGGGGGAATAGGGATCAGACGGCTTTTCGAAAGAGAAATTATAATTGCATTCTCTGAAAATCGACGGCCGTTATTTACGCATTTCATTCCTGCGTCACCTTTCATGTGCGAGTTTATTTGTTTGATCAGTAGATACTACGTGCTCTCTGCCATTCGATGAACGAAGCACGACGTTTTGCTTATAAGTATCAAAGTGTTATTTCCTGCGCAATTTAAATTCCGATGCACTTTATTTGCTTTTTAGATTTAGAGATTTCGTTCCAGTGGTGCTCAAAATAGGCCGTTTGCTTATTGGGTTTCTGTTGTATGAGTAATTCAGCGACGACGACTCTATTGCTGTTATATAGAAACACAGGTCACTTGTTGTGTTGGTACTATTGCTTGGATATCCAAGCTCCCCTCGCAGTGTGACTAGGGATTAACCGCTTAAAGCGCGAATTTTTGACGTGAATACTTTCAATTTGCGACCATACGGAGGCAATCTAAAAATCTAATGATAACAAAATCGGGGGATACAGTTTGGCGTTGTAATATCGAATCTATACTCTACATCCAAAATTAAATTATACCACTGGATCACTAAAGGATCAAAGAACTCATTTCGATAAGCGAGAACAGTGACTCATCGCAGGGGATGGAGTGGGAAGCGCCACCATTTTGAGGTTAGTTTGCTGCGTATCGAGATTTGCAATTAGTATAGCTTTTGACTCGAAAAGCTACGCCGTTCGTTTAAGTTTTAATCATCAGCTGTCGTCAAAATCTATAGCTTGTATATTAAACATTAATTTAAAGTAGTAACAGTGAATATAATAAGGTGTTAGAATAAAAAAATATCAAAAATATATAGATAATGTCGGCCTATACGCGTCGAAAATCCAAAACTATAATGTTATTGATTAATAAAGTTATATTGTAACACAATAATTATTTGTTTCCTTGCTTTTATTCTAAATACATAAATAAAAATAGTTTATTTAAAAAATATAACCCGTTACATAAACGTATTCACTTACAACACACGGCTGTGTCCATGACACAGACACACCCCACATTTTTTTCTAAAAAACTAGTATAGTGCAAGTTATTCTTAGCGATTTCAGGTTGTTAGGTGTGGGGTAAAAGTTACATAGAGCGAACATATTATACAAACAAAGTGTGAACAGATCTCAGACGGGCATCAGAAATAAAATAACGCATGGGCAAATTTTCCGGTAACTTTCGCCCCTGTCAGACACGGCAAATGAGTTAAGGGGTTAAGGCAGACAAGGAGCGCTTTCCGTTTTTAATGAGCACCACAAGGGTGGAAGTACGATTTCACTTAAGTACAGCTTATGTATTCGGATGATACCAGACGGCGCCGCCAAAAATACGCCACCATCCTTTTTCAACCCATGAGTGAAAGACAGGAAAATTCTCCAACCCCTGGTTCCCTCGGAACTGCCGCGGGACCACAGGGTCTACGATTTTACATGCCCAAGTTTACATGTAGGGTCTTCAGCACCCGACCTTCCGATCGGAAATCGGCCACTAAGCTACTGCCTCCTCAGCCCCTCTCTGGAGCTATAGCCCCCTTAGCTCCTTCCCTGGATTTGCCAACGTGTGTGGATGTGTCTTTCATGCTTCCATACAAGCAAGAACTTATCTGTGGATAGTATCACAGATGAAGATCTCCTGCTTTTCTCCTATTCATAATACAAATGTGAAGTAGCCACTGTGTGAGTTCTTACGGGCCAGTAACTTTCCCCAAAGGCGCTCTTCTTGTTAAGAAAATCCTGAAACAATGTTCGTTTGGCTTCGCTGATTGGTTGGTTCGTTGGTTGCTTGACTTACATTTAAGAGCGCAAGGTGTGCGTTGGCTGTACTGCATCAAAAAGTTGTTTTATCACAATCAAATGGAATAAGGGACCGTTCATAAACGATGTCCCGCTTTTTACCCATATATTTGACACAAAATGTCACACTTTGTCACAAAATGTCACACTTCAACGGACCTCCTACCACCCTTTGTCACACGCCACACTATGTTGACATCTCGACTTTAACGTGACATCATTTATGAATGATCCCTAATTTATGCTTGTGTAATACAATTACAATCAAATTTAAATATTAATAAAAATTACATTTTAGATAATTGTTTGACTTAGTAAAATCTTTTGAGTCTCTTGAGCCATTATACCACACGGACAGTGGCGTACGCAGAATTTTTTCAAAGGGGGGTACATAATTTTCTGAAACTACTAAAAGAAATTTGAGTATGTTATAAAGCACTATTATTATTTCATTTTTGCCACTTTGTCTGAGCTCAAGCGTACGCCACTGCACACGGAGAAGAGAACAATTACTTTAATTCCAAATCCAAAACAAACCAAATTCATTGATTTCATTCCAAAATCATCGTCTTTTACTTTTCTAGTTGAAGTGCATAAAAATCTTTAACTGTAGTCACTTTAAGTTTGCATTCATAGTATACAATATCTTTCGCCCGTAAAAATACACTAATTAATTCTGAAATTGCAAGTGAGATATTTTATGCTTAATTTATTATGTAAATATTTTAAACATATTCACTTTTCCGAATTAAAATTAATGAATGCGTAAAATGAAAAAGTATTTTCCCTGTATAACTCATTAAAACAATTTGATATTACAATCTATTTATAAAATTTTTATGCTTTAGACATAAAATCGATAACCTATGTCTTAGAGCGTGAAGTAAGTGCTTGATCAACTATAACATACTTAAACCCTTCATCTGATGTTTGTTGCTGTTTTTTGTATTAACAAGCGCGTTAAATTTATTCTTTCATCATTTTGTCAGTTGAAATTTATGCAACCTAAATGTTAAATGATCCATAAAGGAATATTTTAGTTTTGCTTACATGATAGTTGATAACTATATTTAAGTATTAAGTGGAACACTCAAACTTTTTTTGTTGGATCATAAAAACACATTTTAGTGATGAGTTTTTTCCGTGATGTTTTCAAAAATACATATTTTTCCTTTCTCTTCAAGGTTTCTATAATGACCAAAAAAATATGGCAGGAAAATTTTGTTCGCTTGTGTTTTGAATAGGGAAGAAAACAATATTTTTAAAAAATTCTGGCTGGTCAATTTTTAGCCTACTTTTTTATAAAAGTAAAAGAAAAAAAAAGTATGAATGAAGGCTTAGTATATTATAAATAAAGAAAAGTCAAAAAGAAGTGAAGTAATTAAATAAAGAATGAAAACTAAAAAAATTGAAAGTAGCGATTTGAAATGGGGGAAATGTGTCTGTCGGTCTGTCTGTCCCCATCCCCTAATAACTTTTTTTTTTTTTTTTTTTCATTCGAAAAATCTCGGCGATGACATCTCATTTATATACTTTGTTTTGCTTTAAAAAATTTTTCGTTCAATTTTGAACAGCTCCAAAAATTTTAACATTAATTCCTATGGAGAAATAGGAAGCAAAGTATTTAAATGCTGAACTTAAGATACAAGTTCCTTCAGACAAACTTATTGAAGAAGCTCTCGAATTGAACCATTTTTTGATTTGAACAATTTTTGTTCAATTTTGAACAGTTCAAAAAAATGTAATATAACACCTACGGGGAAATTTCACTCCTATATAAAGCCTGATTTAACCCTTTCTAAGGTGGTGGGAAGTATGCTTCCCACCAAATTCATCAAACTATAGATGTATATAGTAAGCTATTTTACCCTTTCTGATTGGCAGAACCTTGCAAAGACTCTGGAAAGTATATTTACCACCACATGCATCAATATTCAAATATTATAACTATCCCCCCTCAAAAGGGGGAATGTAGAAAAATCATGGTAATCTTATTTACTGTCCTATATGAATTTATTTTTTGAAACAAAACAAAATCTGAAAAATGTTTTAAGACACCGATACTACAAAAAAACCTTCTTTCCACTTTAAAGTGACCCTTTAAAGGGTTAACAGACGAATTTGCTTGGAATAAACTTTATCACAAGGACGTATATTACGTAGAACGTGAACAGAGACGAAGTTCGTCCAGAACTAAATGAGCCTATTTTCCGATGAAAGTTTTGATTTGGATTTTAAAAATATTTCTGAACGAATGAGTGAATGAATTGATGAATAAATGCATGAATGAATAAAAAATTAAACGAAAGAATGAATACATGAGTGAGAGAATGCATTGATGATTAATAAATGAATTAATGAATGGGTCAGTGTGAATATGTATTTACCGTTGAAAAAGGTACATTTGAAGAAATTAAAAACGAAAGCTAAATGAAAATGAGAGAGAGAGATAGCTTGATAATAAACTTAATGTTGGTTGCATACAGGAAAGTAGGTTCGTATAGTTCTAGACAGCACTTCTTTTTTAATGTCATATAGTCACATAAGGCATAGTTTTAGTTGCGCCAGTTTGCAGGAAAATGACCTAAACTGTTTTTTGCGTGTGACGATTATTCAATTCTACTAAATTACTTAAAAAGTTCTTATCCACAGTAAAGCAAAGGAGAAACCTACACATAACAATTTTGAAATGTATGTAGCCATAGCAGTATTTACACCCTTGCAATGACAAGTGGGATAACTAGTCGATGATAACTAGGTATTAGTGGGATAACCCCCCTAATAACTTTGGAAAGAATGTAAAAAACGTCGCATGCAACGCTGTTCTTGCTAACAGTATAAAACACGTTGCCTGGTACGGAAAGCCTATAGTGTTTGAAAAACGTCGTCTGTCTATTTGTCAAAAAAAAAAAAAGTTAGACATTGTCAACGCTTTAAAAAGTAATACAACATGTAAAAGGATCAGTTAAGAAATCTTGGGAACTAATCCGTCAGTAGGGTCAGACTTGTCGCCCAAAGGGTAATTAAAACTACCAAATTGTCCCGATTCGAAAGAAGATCTTTTGTTTTTTTTTTTTTGCATTCGAAAGATCTCGGCGATGACATCTCATTTATAATATACTTTGTTTTGCTTTAAAAGAATTTTCGTTCAATTTTGAACAGCTCCAAAAAATTTAACATTAATTCCTATGGAGAAATAGGAAGCAAAGTATTTAAATGCTGAACTTAAGATACAAGTTCCTTCAGACAAACTTATTAAAGAAGCTCTCGAATTGAACCATTTTTTGATTTGAACAATTTTTGTTCAATTTTGAACAGTTCAAAAAAATGTAATATAACACCTACGGGGAAATTTCACTCCTATATAAAGCCTGATTTAACCCTTTCTAAGGTGGTGGGAAGTATGCTTCCCACCAAATTCATCAAACTATAGATGTATATAGTAAGCTATTTTACCCTTTCTGATTGGCAGAACCTTGCAAAGACTCTGGAAAGTATATTTACCACCACATGCATCAATATTCAAATATTATAACTATCCCCCCTCAAAAGGGGGAATGTAGAAAAATCATGGTAATCTTATTTACTGTCCTATATGAATTTATTTTTTGAAACAAAACAAAATCTGAAAAATGTTTTAAGACACCGATACTACAAAAAACCTTCTTTCCACTTTAAAGTGACCTTTAAAGGGTTAACAGACGAATTTGCTTGGAATAAACTTTATCACAAGGACGTATATTACGTAGAACGTGAACAGAGACGAAGTTCGTCCAGAACTAATGAGCCTATTTTCCGATGAAAGTTTTGATTTGGATTTTAAAATATTTCTGAACGAATGAGTGAATGAATTGATGAATAAATGCATGAATGAATAAAAAATTAAACGAAAGAATGAATACATGAGTGAGAGAATGCATTGATGATTAATAAATGAATTAATGAATGGGTCAGTGTGAATATGTATTTACCGTTGAAAAAGGTACATTTGAAGAAATTAAAAACGAAAGCTAAATGAAAATGAGAGAGAGAGATAGCTTGATAATAAACTTAATGTTGGTTGCATACAGGAAAGTAGGTTCGTATAGTTCTAGACAGCACTTCTTTTTAATGTCATATAGTCACATAAGGCATAGTTTTAGTTGCGCCAGTTTGCAGGAAAATGACCTAAACTGTTTTTTGCGTGTGACGATTATTCAATCTACTAAATTACTTAAAAAGTTCTTATCCACAGTAAAGCAAAGAGAAACCTACACATAACAATTTTGAAATGTATGTAGCCATAGCAGTATTTACACCCTTGCAATGACAAGTGGGATAACTAGTCGATGATAACTAGGTATTAGTGGGATAACCCCCCTAATAACTTTGGAAAGAATGTAAAAAACGTCGCATGCAACGCTGTTCTTGCTAACAGTATAAAACACGTTGCCTGGTACGGAAAGCCTATAGTGTTTGAAAAACGTCGTCTGTCTATTTGTCAAAAAAAAAAAAAGTTAGACATTGTCAACGCTTTAAAAAGTAATACAACATGTAAAAGGATCAGTTAAGAAATCTTGGGAACTAATCCGTCAGTAGGGTCAGACTTGTCGCCCAAAGGGTAATTAAAACTACCAAATTGTCCCGATTCGAAAGAAGATCTTTTGTTTTTTTTTTTTTGCATTCGAAAGATCTCGGCGATGACATCTCATTTATAATATACTTTGTTTTGCTTTAAAAGAATTTTCGTTCAATTTTGAACAGCTCCAAAAAATTTAACATTAATTCCTATGGAGAAATAGGAAGCAAAGTATTTAAATGCTGAACTTAAGATACAAGTTCCTTCAGACAAACTTATTAAAGAAGCTCTCGAATTGAACCATTTTTTGATTTGAACAATTTTTGTTCAATTTTGAACAGTTCAAAAAAATGTAATATAACACCTACGGGGAAATTTCACTCCTATATAAAGCCTGATTTAACCCTTTCTAAGGTGGTGGAAGTATGCTTCCCACCAAATTCATCAAACTATAGATGTATATAGTAAGCTATTTTACCCTTTCTGATTGGCAGAACCTTGCAAAGACTCTGGAAAGTATATTTACCACCACATGCATCAATATTCAAATATTATAACTATCCCCCCTCAAAAGGGGGAATGTAGAAAAATCATGGTAATCTTATTTACTGTCCTATATGAATTTATTTTTTGAAACAAAACAAAATCTGAAAAATGTTTTAAGACACCGATACTACAAAAAAACCTTCTTTCCACTTTAAAGTGACCCTTTAAAGGGTTAACAGACGAATTTGCTTGAATAAACTTTATCACAAGGACGTATATTACGTAGAACGTGAACAGAGACGAAGTTCGTCCAGAACTAAATGAGCCTATTTTCCGATGAAAGTTTGATTTGGATTTTAAAAATATTTCTGAACGAATGAGTGAATGAATTGATGAATAAATGCATGAATGAATAAAAAATTAAACGAAAGAATGAATACATGAGTGAGAGAATGCATTGATGATTAATAAATGAATTAATGAATGGGTCAGTGTGAATATGTATTTACCGTTGAAAAGGTACATTTGAAGAAATTAAAAACGAAAGCTAAATGAAAATGAGAGAGAGAGATAGCTTGATAATAAACTTAATGTTGGTTGCATACAGGAAAGTAGGTCGTATAGTTCTAGACAGCACTTCTTTTTAATGTCATATAGTCACATAAGGCATAGTTTTAGTTGCGCCAGTTTGCAGGAAAATGACCTAAACTGTTTTTTGCGTGTGACGATTATTCAATTCTACTAAATTACTTAAAAAGTTCTTATCCACAGTAAAGCAAAGGAGAAACCTACACATAACAATTTTGAAATGTATGTAGCCATAGCAGTATTTACACCCTTGCAATGACAAGTGGGATAACTAGTCGATGATAACTAGGTATTAGTGGGATAACCCCCCTAATAACTTTGGAAAGAATGTAAAAAACGTCGCATGCAACGCTGTTCTTGCTAACAGTATAAAACACGTTGCCTGGTACGGAAAGCCTATAGTGTTTGAAAAACGTCGTCTGTCTATTTGTCAAAAAAAAAAAAAGTTAGACATTGTCAACGCTTTAAAAAGTAATACAACATGTAAAAGGATCAGTTAAGAAATCTTGGGAACTAATCCGTCAGTAGGGTCAGACTTGTCGCCCAAAGGGTAATTAAAACTACCAAATTGTCCCGATTCGAAAGAAGATCTTTTGTTTTTTTTTTTTTGCATTCGAAAGATCTCGGCGATGACATCTCATTTATAATATACTTTGTTTTGCTTTAAAAGAATTTTCGTTCAATTTTGAACAGCTCCAAAAAATTTAACATTAATTCCTATGGAGAAATAGGAAGCAAAGTATTTAAATGCTGAACTTAAGATACAAGTTCCTTCAGACAAACTTATTAAAGAAGCTCTCGAATTGAACCATTTTTTGATTTGAACAATTTTTGTTCAATTTTGAACAGTTCAAAAAAATGTAATATAACACCTACGGGGAAATTTCACTCCTATATAAAGCCTGATTTAACCCTTTCTAAGGTGGTGGGAAGTATGCTTCCCACCAAATTCATCAAACTATAGATGTATATAGTAAGCTATTTTACCCTTTCTGATTGGCAGAACCTTGCAAAGACTCTGGAAAGTATATTTACCACCACATGCATCAATATTCAAATATTATAACTATCCCCCCTCAAAAGGGGGAATGTAGAAAAATCATGGTAATCTTATTTACTGTCCTATATGAATTTATTTTTTGAAACAAAACAAAATCTGAAAAATGTTTTAAGACACCGATACTACAAAAAAACCTTCTTTCCACTTTAAAGTGACCCTTTAAAGGGTTAACAGACGAATTTGCTTGGAATAAACTTTATCACAAGGACGTATATTACGTAGAACGTGAACAGAGACGAAGTTCGTCCAGAACTAAATGAGCCTATTTTCCGATGAAAGTTTTGATTTGGATTTTAAAAATATTTCTGAACGAATGAGTGAATGAATTGATGAATAAATGCATGAATGAATAAAAAATTAAACGAAAGAATGAATACATGAGTGAGAGAATGCATTGATGATTAATAAATGAATTAATGAATGGGTCAGTGTGAATATGTATTTACCGTTGAAAAAGGTACATTTGAAGAAATTAAAAACGAAAGCTAAATGAGAGAGATAGCTTGATAATAAACTTAATGTTGGTTGCATACAGGAAAGTAGGTTCGTATAGTTCTAGACAGCACTTCTTTTTTAATGTCATATAGTCACATAAGGCATAGTTTTAGTTGCGCCAGTTTGCAGGAAAATGACCTAAACTGTTTTTTGCGTGTGACGATTATTCAATTCTACTAAATTACTTAAAAAGTTCTTATCCATAGTAAAGCAAAGGAGAAACCTACACATAACAATTTTGAAATGTATGTAGCCATAGCAGTATTTACACCCTTGCAATGACAAGTGGGATAACTAGTCGATGATAACTAGGTATTAGTGGGATAACCCCCCTAATAACTTTGGAAAGAATGTAAAAAACGTCGCATGCAACGCTGTTCTTGCTAACAGTATAAAACACGTTGCCTGGTACGGAAAGCCTATAGTGTTTGAAAAACGTCGTCTGTCTATTTGTCAAAAAAAAAAAAAGTTAGACATTGTCAACGCTTTAAAAAGTAATACAACATGTAAAAGGATCAGTTAAGAAATCTTGGGAACTAATCCGTCAGTAGGGTCAGACTTGTCGCCCAAAGGGTAATTAAAACTACCAAATTGTCCCGATTCGAAAGAAGATCTTTTGTTTTTTTTTTTTTGCATTCGAAAGATCTCGGGTAGGACATCTCATTCCCATAGTTTGATTTTTGGTTTGAAAAATTTTGCGTTCAATTTTGAACAGTTCAGGAAAAAGATTAGCGACTATGAGCAAAAATAAAACAAATTATGTGAACTCTGGGCATAAGATCCAAATTCCTTTGAACAAGCTTATTGGAAAAGCTCTCAACGGGAAACGTTTTTTGATTTGAGCTATTTTTATTCAATTTTGTACGCTTCAAAAAAAAATTTACATTAGCGACAACCCATACATGTATATATAAAACATTTTCTTCATCAAATTAATATTATGATCGATAAATTTACAATTGAATATGTTACAGCAAAAGAAAACTTTTCATTATTTACCTACCTAAACAAGATATCAGTTACCATGATTTAAATATCACTAATGGACAATAAAAAATGCATTCGCAACGACGCAGACAATATACAGTCAAACCCCGTTAACGCGAACTCCCTTAATGCGAAAGTTCGCTTAACGCGAAAGGAATGCCATTCCCCGTCAGATAATCTAAGAACTAGTGCTAAATTAATCGTTTAAGACGAAATTGATTTGAACGAAATCCCGCTTAAGACGAAAAAGAAATTTTTTCAGTTGAAAAAAAATTAAAAGACAGGTGAAAAACATCCTTTTAACATGAAATTTCCATCGAGCTTTGGAAGCTTGGACGTTTTGTTGCACTTCAATTTTATGAATTCTATGAAAATAGCAAAACAGTTGAAATGCATGCAGTTCATTCATGCTAATCCTATTTCTGACAGACGCTGTACAAGCGTGTTGATGCGGATCAGTGACAGGAATGAATTGACAAAGAGCACCTCCATTAATGGGCATAGATAAGCAATGGACGCTTCCATTAGGGGACAATGAGGTAGAATTTCAAAAGTTTGTGGGTCGGGAAGATTTCCCACCCAGCTGCTTTTAACCCACCTTTTCCGCGGTTCGGAAGAAGCAGTCGAAGAAGAGCAGGATGAAGAAACAACTTCTTCAGTTCTCGAAGAAGCTGCTAAAAGAGACATAGTTTCAGTAGCCTTGTTTGAAGAATATGGGCAAATAGATGACGAGGCCTTAACTTCAGACGTAGTGACAGATAAAGATATAATTAGAGGACCCCAAAAGGAAACTGCAAATGAAATTGAAACAGACGAAGAAGATGCTGATCCAGAAGCCCAAAATCTAATCACTGTAAACGAAGCTACGGCAGCATTATAAACTGTGCAACGATTTTTAATGCAACAAGAGAATGCTTCACATGCGTTAAATAGTTTAGAAGGCATCGATTCTTTTGTAAAAGGATGTTAGTTCAAAAAATTGAAGCAAAAATCTATAACAGATATTTTTTTAAAGTAATGCTTGCACAGGTAAATAAAACTTACTCTCCAGTTCTGATAATTGTTTTTAATACAAATTTAGTAAATTTCATATATAAATTTCCTAATCGAAGTATATAAATTCGTATGTGTGTGTACGTGCATTTTTATATAAATATAGTTTCGGTTCCTATATTTTCTGCATCATAAGAAACAAACATTTTTACTAAAGTAAAAATCTTGCAATCATTGGTTGACGCGAAAAGTTTTAGCGTCCCCCTCGACTTCGTGTTAACGAGGTTTGACTGTATTCAAATTTTAATGGGAATTTTTTTCTTTCATAAAAAAAAAAAAAAAGAAAAACCCGTCATACAAAAAAAAAAAAAATCAAACTTTTCAAAAAATCATGAAATAAGCCATTTCAGTGAATAATAACTGTCCTTTAATTAATAAAGCAACCATAAAAATGGAATGTTTACTTAACGATGCGTTCTTTTCCGACGTCAAAAATTGCAACTTGACATTTCCACTTTTTCAAAAAGAAAGCTGAAATAATTTTTTCTAGTTTATCACAATTTAAAGCCGAAACGAAAATAAAAATTATATTGCAAAATTATTTTAGTGTAGATAAAAGTACATTTTTGCCGGTGAAACAATACTTCATTTCACTTGAAATCCATTGTTTTACTCGAAAAAGTTCTGAATAAATGTAACGTTTTTCACATACTTAAGCCTTTAGCTGTCACGCCGGGTCATATTGACCCAAGTACAATTTTAGTATCTTTTCTTTTCTATGCTTTTTATATGTTGCATATTCTTACATTATATTGAAATTAAAACACAATGTTTCATTTTTTTTAAGCCCAATTTACTAAATTTTTAATTCGGTTCTATATGACTCGACGTGACGACTTGTTTGATGTCTTGATAGGTGGCAGCTCAAGGATTAAAAGAATAACTATTTGCCTGTACCTAAAAAATGAAGGGAAGTAAGTACCCAAAAGAAAAGAAAAGACAAAAAAAAAAAAAAAATCCACATATCTAGTAATGGTACATTGCTGGATTCTATCCTCTGGGTGTTTGCTCAAAATTGGGAGATCCCAACAGTGACAAAATGCATCGTACACAGTTCTCTTGCGGTGATTCTAGAAGCATCTAGAATAGAATAGAATATAATAATTGTGGGACGTCGTTAAAGCATAGATAAATTGTTACGATATGGAATCCAAGGGGGGGGGGGGGACATGTTGTTGTTATTTCTAATGCAACTTGGGTGTCCAAGCTCCCCTTTCACACAAGCGACCAGGAATGAAGGCAGTAAGCAGCGCCTTCCGTTTTATAGATGAGCACCACAACGGTGGAAGTATGACTTGGCTCATTATGTATTTGCATGACTCCAGGTGGCACCACCACACATATTCCACCTTCATTTTTTGATCTAAAAATGAAGGTAAGAGAAATTCTCTCCCCTCCGGCACCCTCGGGATTTCAGGGTCCACGGATTTTACATGCACGTGTCCCAAAGTGTACATGGTGGTTCTTCAGCAGGTCGGGTATCGAACCCCCGATTGGAAGCCCGACATCCTAACCACTAGTAGCGTGCCTCAAGTAGTAAGAGTGATGACAACGGCTACTGCGCATGCTCCCCGCAGCCATATTTTTACCACAGCACCTGCGCGTCGCCAAAGGGCGCTGTAAAAGCGGCGATGCGCAGGCGCGTTGGTAAAAAGTTAAAGCTGGTAAAATGCGTTGTCGTCACTCTTATTACTAGAGGCACGCTAACCACTAGGCTACCACGGCCTGGAAAACACATACGAACTGTTAATACCAAAAAACAACGTATACATAGTGTTACGACGTGGTAGTGGTGAGTTATGTCATTAGCCATTCACCACATTTGCCGGTGTCTGACACGGGCGAAAGTTAATTTGCCCGTGTCTGGTACGGGCGAAAGTTAATGTGCCGGTGTCTGGCACGGGCGAAAGTTAATTTGCCCGCGTCTGGCACGGGCGAAAGTTAATTTGCCCGTGTCTGGCACGGGCGAAAGTTAATGTGCCGGTGTCTGACACGGGCGAAAGTTAATTTGCCCGTGTCTGGCACGGGCGAAAGTTAATTTGCCCGTGTCTGGCACGGGCGAAAGTTAATGTGCCGGTGTCTGGCACGGGCGAAAGTTAATGTGCCGGTGTCTGGCACGGGCGAAAGTTAATGTGCCGGTGTCTGGCACGGGCGAAAGTTAATGTGCCCGTGTCTGGCACGGGCGAAAGTTAATGTGCCCGTGTCTGGCACGGGCGAAAGTTAATGTGCCCGTGTCTGGCACGGGCGAAAGTTAATTAGCCCGTGTCTGGCACGGGCGAAAGTTAATGTGCCGGTGTCTGACACGGGCGAAAGTTACCGGACAATTTGCCGATGCCCGTGTGCTGTTTGATTTCTAATGTCCGTCTGAGATGCGTTCACACTTTGTTTGTATAATATCCTTTCTCTATGTAACTATCACTCCAACCCCCGCTTCCTAGTCACCCCCAGAACCTGAAATTGCCAAGAATAACTTACACTATACGCCGATAGGGTGGCGTAGTGGTAAGGCGCAGGCCTCGTGCTCCCAAGTTCGCATGTTCGAACCTGGCCCAAGTTGGTGGATTTTCAAGGTGCACCCTCTCAGAAACGCATGCTCAAATCTCACGAAACTTTGGTCATATTTGATGAAATGGCTTCGTAAAAGATGCTCCAAGTAAACCTTTCGTCAAATTGCCGAAATTTGTGTAGTAACTTTTTAAAGTCACGTGGTCGCGCGAGGAAAGAATCGTTGTAAATGGCGAAATTTTCTTGACGATTGAAGAATCGTCGAAAATGAAGATTCTATTTTTGAGAGTGCAGAAAATCGTCCGCGCTCATGTCGTATGATTATGCATGTAAAAGATCCATTGAGAATCCGTTTGGCATCGATACTCTCGGGTAAATTAAATTCCTAGTTTTTTTTTTTTTTTTTTTTTTTTTTTTTTTTTTTTTTTTTTTTTTTTTTTTTTTTTTTTTTTTTTTTTTTTTTTTTTTTTTTTTTTTTTTTTTTTTTTTTTTTTTTTTTTTTTTTTTTTTTTTTTTTTTTTTTTTTTTTTTTTTTTTTTTTTTTTTTTTTTTTTTTTTTTTTTTTTTTTTTTTTTTTTTTTTTTTTTTTTTTTTTTTTTTTTTTTTTTTTTTTTTTTTTTTTTTTTTTTTTTTTTTTTTTTTTTTTTTTTTTTTTTTTTTTTTTTTTTTTTTTTTTTTTTTTTTTTTTTTTTTTTTTTTTTTTTTTTTTTTTTTTTTTTTTTTTTTTTTTTTTTTTTTTTTTTTTTTTTTTTTTTTTTTTTTTTTTTTTTTTTTTTTTTTTTTTTTTTTTTTTTTTTTTTTTTTTTTTTTTTTTTTTTTTTTTTTTTTTTTTTTTTATTTCTTCCTCTCTCTCTCCTTAACTGTCTCTCTCTTTCACTCTCTCCTTAACTATCTCTCTCTTTCACTCTCTCCTTAACTATTTCTTCCTCTCTCTCCTTAATTATCTCTCTATTCCGTTCTGTCATTTACTCCCTCTCTCCTTAACTATTTCTTCCTCTCTCTCCTTAACTATATCTCTCTTTCACTCTCTCTTTAATTATTTCTTCATCTCTCTCCTTAACTATCTCTCTGTCTTCCTCTCTCTCTTTCATTCTCTCTCCTTAACTATCTCTTTCACTTTCTCCTTAACTATTTCTTCCTCTCGCTCTTTCACTCTCTCCTTAACTATTTCTTCCTCTCTCTCCTTAACTATCTCTCTGTCTTCCTCTCTCTCTTTCATTCTCTCTCCTTAATTATCTCTCTTCCGCTCTGTCATTTACCCTCTCTCCTTAACTATTTCTTCCTCTCTCTCTCCTTAACTGTCTCTCTCTTTCACTCTCTCCTTAACTATCTCTCTCTTTCACTCTTTCCTTAATTATCTCTCTCTTCCGCTCTTTCATTTACTTTCTCTCCCTCTCTCTCTCTTTCATTCTCTCTCCTTAACTATCTCTCTCTTTCACTCTCTCCTTAACTATTTCTTCCACTCTCTCCTTAATTATCTCTCTATTCCGTTCTGTCATTTACTCCCTCTCTCTCCTTAACTATCTCTCTGTATTCCTCTCTCTCTTTCATTCTCTCTCCTTAACTATCTCTCTGTATTCCTCTCTCTCTTTCATTCTCTCTCCTTAACTATCTCTCTGTCTAGCTCTCTCTCTTTCATTCTCTCTCCTTAATTATCTCTCTCTTCCGCTCTGTCATTTACTCTCTCTCCTTAACTATTTCTTCCTCTCTCTCTCCTTAACTATCTCTCTCTTTCACTCTCTCCTTCATTCTCTCTCCTTAACTATATCTCCGTCTTCCTCTCTCTCTTTCATTCTCTCCAATTAACTATCTCTATCTTTCGTTCTCTTTCCTCCTCTTTCTCTCCCTAACTATGTCTCTATCTTTCACTCTCTCCTTAAATCTTTCTTCCTCTCTCTCTTCCACTCATTCTTTTCTCTCCCTCTCTTGTAATGCAATGAAAATTTCCCGGAGCGGCATTCACAAAATACTTGCAATAACATTTAAATTTTTCAACAAAAAAAACTTTTAAAAGTCTCTTCACTTTAATTGAAGATTGTTTCCTTCAAATGGGTTAAGTTAGTCATTCCCTCCTCACTTACGTCAGCCATTTTAATTTTTTATAAATAATCAATATTCACGTTACACTAAAAAACACATGAAACGTTTTTCTTTCTTTTACAGTATTTTTAGCTTTACTTCAAAAATAACCTTAAATACCTGATATCTTGCAGTCAGAATTGCATTACATGCTCCCAGACAAATATTCGCCGAAAAAAAACCTTTTCCATTAACTTTAGATGCTACGTTACACTATTTCAAGTTACTCAAATCTGTCTACTCTCTATTATCTACTTTCTACCGCTGTCACATATCACAAAACATTTTGAAAGTTAGAAGTGATTTTTATTGAATTTTATGATAGTTTAGCTGACGCCGCACTGCTATTTCATTTGCCACTGACAACTGAAGCACTTACGTTTGGTTTTTCATGCGTTTCGATTGCCCTTTCGCGAATCGTAAATTTCAGTTTAAAATGATTTATGACACGCAGTTACAAAATATTGTGTTTGAGAAAAGAAAAGGAGTGGATGGAAAATTTCGAAAACTGAAACTTGGCCATTTTTCTATTGTCGCGAGTTTTTGGAGCCAAGGACAAAATTGATCAAAGTATGCGTTACTGTTTTCCGAGGGCTTTTAGCATCGTTATTTAACGCGGAATTAGAAGAGTTATCACAATAAACTAATAGTTAATACATTTTTAGAAATAAAATTTAAAAATATTACATTTGTAATTTAAGCAAACGGAAAGTGTTACTTGTAAAGTATAGTCATAAAAGAGATATGATGAAAGTGAAAAAAATATCTAGGTACTATTATGCTTAGATATGGAGCCTGTAAAAATATTTTGTGTAGTGGACATGAGAAATACTCCTTCGAAACACAGTCATCGTTAAAAATAATTGTACGCATACTGTGTAGAACTAAATGCAGAAATTGGTTTCAGTATTAGAAAAAATGAATTTTGTTTCATAGTAACTTCCAAAAAATAATAATAACAATAACAAAATTTCAACTTTCCCTCTCGAGATTATGTCATGATCTGTATAGAACGCCAAAAAGAAAAACTTCAAAAGAGACTTGTTCATCTCCCCCGAAATCATTCTAACTGACTGGCTTTTAGAATTTCACTTTGCTTGCTATTGTAAAATGCGTTCTTTTCTAAAACAAACAACTGAATCAATCTGGCACATTTTTTCTCTGCCCGATAGAAATCAGGAACCTTTCTTTTTTCACAATATGACGGCGATCCACGCTACTGTTCAGCTTAACAACTCGTCACATGATGATAATTGATAAACACTTTCATGTTAGCAACCAAAAAGTAACTATAGTGTTCAATCTAGGTGGTATAGTGTTCAATCTAGGTCAATCAGGGTGCATCCACTCTAAGAGAGATGGAGAGATTTTGCATGTATCGCGTGATAGATTGTTGCTGTGGTGATCAAACTAACAGTGATGAATAAATCTGTACCTCAAAAGCAGAAGGTGGTAAGTCCAAATAGGTAATTTTTCAGGAGAGCTGAATAAAGGTTAAAATTCTCGAATCTCACTTTCAATAGTCTCGTAAATGGTGAAATAGGCATCAATTTTAATAAAATTTGTACTGATAGAATATTCAATTCTTTATTTATTTTAGAACATTGTTTTGAATTAATTCAAGAAACGCTAGACTATGAGCGTAACATACTGCATTATACTTTTTAAAAACCCTATTTGCCATGTGTAGAAAGACTTACTTTCTTCTGCATCTTATGGAGCTTGTTTTCCTGATTCCAACGGTAAAAATTTCTCAAAATTGATAGTTTTGGACTTACTACCTTTTGCTTCTGAGGTACAGAAATAACGTCACAGTGCAAACAACAAATCACGGTCGTCTTGTGGAAAGTCCCATTTAATGTCACAATAAAATCTCGCTATCAGACAATACGAGGGAGTGGCTATTAAATCAAGAAAAACCAAAGAAGTGCCTGAAAGCTTCGTTTCCGCCGAACGTCGCTTGTAGTACTTAATGAATGTGTATTCACACTTAATTCCCACCGATTCATAACGAAATAAAATATTTGTAAAATGGATCACATCCAGCTGGTGTATATGCGCTTTAGTCTTTGAAAAGAGAAATGACTGAGTCCACAATATAGAAAAATAAAAGCAAAATAATTTACTTAAGGGTAACAGTACCTCCTTCTGAATTTTTCTCCGCTTAGCAGTAAGATAAAAAATAATGCATGCATTCAATTCCAATTATGATTAGAAATGAAATTTCAGAGTAGAACTTCATTGTGTGTGATCAACCAACAACTGAAAATTTTAAAATATATATTTATTTTTATTTTCTAAATTTATTTTATAATTTTCTCAATTATATTTTTGTGTCAAAAGATTTTTTTCTGAGTAAAACTTCCCAAACATTATAGAATAAAAAATAGAATGAAAGTAACTATCTGATATTTAGTTGAATTTCAATATTATTTTTTCTTTAAAAAGGTAGAAAAAGGGATAAAAATAAAAACCAACTACAAGCTCCAGAGTCAAACTATAGTTTTTGTTAACCCCTTAACTGGTTAATTTTTTTACCGCAAATGTTCCTAAATAAAGCATATTTTTTATTGCATTAATTCAAGTCCTAATTTGGTATAAAGGAAAATGAAAGAATTTTTTCAAAATTTCATAAATAATGAATTTAAGCCCTTTTTTTATTTTATAACTCTTAAACACTAATGTTCCTAAATGACTATCTTTCAATCTATTAAAAATACGGGCAACTCAAAACAAGAAAGGCGGAAATTTCAATGCCCGTACGCTGTACGGACGAACCAGTTGGAGCCAACTTTGCCTAGCCCGTACGCCGTACGGGCAAACCCCCAGTTAAGGGGTTAAACACACTCCGTGGAATGCACATACAAAATTTCAAAGCTGTATCTTTAACTTTAAAAAAAGCCTTGTATTTTACAACACGTAATTGGACAAAACTACAAAGCAGAGAAAAATGCGTTTAAACATTTTAAACGCAGAATGGAAACAGCTACAGTCATTACTGAAAAACCGGAATACCTTTTAAAATTTTGCTCACATAGGTTTGAAATTTTGCATGAGCCTTTAAAACAGTTCTATCTAGCGAAACAAATACTAAAAATTTTTTTCAATATTTCAAACAATTTTGAGATGCTGTGCAACTTTAATCAACTCCTGAATTTCCGCAACTTTATACTTATAACTTATAAGTAACTTGCGTGTTTCAATTTTCTGCAGTTGAAATTTTAATCAAGAGCGCATTTGATGACAAATTCTCAAGAGCCACTTCTCATAAAAACCTATCCTAATTTTATCTTTCAAAACATATAAAATCGAAAATGTTTCATCTAGAATAATATTTTTCATTACAAATAACGCTTTCAAAATTTCGACGTTACATTCCATAAACAACAAAAAATGCCTCTGTTAGGAATTTTAGATACATAATCAGGTTAAAAATGAAAACATGAAATCATGCTGCTTTTTTTTTTGCATGCTGCTTTGTAAAGAGAAAAACTATAGAAACGAAAGTAATTTAATTATGACTTATTTCAAAGCTCCGCGATTTTCGAAATATATTCGGAAATATTTTTTTTTCGCGGAATACATCGAGTTTTATTTCGTTCTTTAAAAAGATTTTTTGTTTTCTCCTTTTCTGTGCATAAATATTAGACGGGAAGATATATTATCAAAGCAAATTCATTTCGAATGTATTATAAATAAGGTTTCAAATCGTATATAGTTAGAAAAATTTATGAACTTGTAAGGGAAATGAAAATTAAAAATGTTATTACCAGAAAAAAATGAAATTTCTTCAAACTTAGTACCTCAAACGTATACTGTTACAAAATTCATAAGAAACAAGAAGTTCCGTCTAGAACTATAAGAGGCTACTTTATCGTATAAACCGAGTCCCGTAACATTAGGTTTATTATCTAGCTTTCTCTTTCTTTTTTATTTAGCTTTAGTTCTTAATTACTTCAAATATACCTTTTCCAACGATTAATACATATTCGCTTACTCATTCATTCATTTCATTCATTTATTATATCCTTTAAAATCCAAATCAAGAACTTTCATCAGAAAATAGGCTCGTGTACTCGTCTCTGTACATGTTCTACGTAATAAACTCCTTCTGATAAAGTTTGTTCCAAGCAAATCCGTCTGTTAGATCAGGATTTATATAGGACAGACAGACCGACAGACACACATTTTTTCCCCATCTCAAAACTCTGCTTTCAAATTTTTCATTTTTCATTCTTTATTTAATGACTTCACTTACTTTTGACTTTTCTTCATTTTTAACGATATTTTTGCAATACATTAAGCCTTTTTTTTAAACATTTTTATTTTTTTACTTTTATGGGAAAGTAGCCAAAAATGGTTGTCAATATGCATGATACAGTACAATTTTCTGGCATAAAAGCCGAGACCTTGGTTAGATTTTACTTTTTAATTGGGCAGGTGCATTTTTCAATAATTTAGTTCATTAAAATATGCTTACAAGCGAATTCTTGCTGTTTTGAATGGTCTGCTGTATTTAACTATACTACCTAATAAAATTACCTTCAAAAACCTAACCATAGTATTCTCTATAAGTTCGTAACAAATTTGACAAACGCATTCGAAAATATTTTGACACCTTATTGTGCTACTGCTAACTGTAGTATTCTCTCCGATATCCAAAATGAAAATCAAATTTAGCAAGAAACGTAGTAGCAGTTAAAGCTAATTGATGTATAAATAATATACATTTGCGTTTATTTTCTGAGCTAAAACATGAGACTCTTTTACAAGTCAAATACTTCATTCTAAATAATTTTTGAAATCTAGTTCTGTTTATAATACATTATGTTTAACAAAACTTAAGTGAAACAAAACAAGTAAAAATATTAGATTAAAAATTAACCTGGCAACTGGGCTATTAAAATAACTTAAATTGGCCATTCTTAAAATATGAAACGTAGTTTATGTTGAAATGAAATTTTGAATAATAACTAAATGGTAATTGAACTAGACAAATAATAATGAGTAAGGAGTAAAAAACTTTCATCTTTTTAACTTGAGGGGAATCATCTCAACAACCAAATAGCCTTTATTTCACAAACCTAGAACTTTTACAGTTAATAACAACATACAAATTACTTAAATTCCTTTTAATGTTTTTTGATGCCCTCTACAGTTTAATAACAAAGGCTAAAGTTTTGCTACTGAAATTCTTTGAGAAGTACTAAAACTTAGCTCTTATTGGCCATTTTCTTTTGCTTGTATCTTGACGAAATTCAATTCGCTTTATAAACACGCAACAGAAAGCTATGCTGCAAAACGTCCGCTTCCAAAACCGGAAATGAAAGAGTGGCTTCAACGATTACGGAAATAAATGTCAGGCGATAAATAACAAAATATTTTTTTTAATTCAGGTGTTTATCTGGAGCAAGTAAATTTATTCCAACGCAACTGCTAGGAAAAGGAAACATTTCGAACGTATTTTGAAGCAACTTCTGAGTCATAATTAACTTACTGTAACGAGCATTCTTCAGAAGCATAAAATGTGAACTATCTTAACACATCTTGTTCAGAAAAAAAGAAACTTTATATTTCAGCTACATTATTCAAAGTTATTTCTGCATTGTTAATTCAGTTAATTATCGCTTAGTTACTCCCGGAGGAATATAATGTTTATCATGTGGAACAAAATCGTCTGTTCGGTAGTGAAAGTGTAGAATAATGCCTTTGCTTAACGGAGGTAAAAATGCTTTCTTAAAGATTCTGGTTTGAAATGTTTTATTAGTGGCAGTTTTAGATAAGGTGCTTCGTTGATATGTGATGATTAATTATTTCATTAAGACAAGTTTTGGAAAAAAAGCAGTCATTTGTTTTTGCGTACTGCTTTGAAAACGCTAATCCTGCAGCATTGTTTTGTAGATTCTTTTCATGGTAACTTTAAATCCCTTAACCATGGATGGGCTACATCGGCGCGGTAATGCTTGGGAACATGAATTTACAAAACATTTTCCTCCTGAACATCTAAACACACTGGTCGTTGAGAGTGCCGCTACAGTGCCAATAGGAAATAAAATAAATAATAATTCCGCTAGATTCCGTTACAATGCCAATAAAAAATAAAATTATAAATAAATAATAAAAATAATACAGCTTGCTTTTGTCTTTTTTGTTTGCGGAAGAACTGTACATGCAAATGACAGCACAAATTCGAACCCGAATAAAATTTTGAAGCAAAATTATGCAGTGGAATCTCACTATTCGTACACGAATCGTTCCTGGAGGCAGTTCGAATGACGATTTGTACGAATTTTTTTTCGCATAAGATGCAATGTAAATTGGATTAATCCGTTCCAGGCCCACAGATGGTTGCTTAATTAAACCTATAAAAAGCAAATGTACTGTACTTGCAATTATACACAAATAAAAATTTAACTGCACTTTACTGGGTCTGAGGGGGGCTGATGGCATAAGTGAAACGTTGAGAGGAGGAAGAGAAAAGTTAATTTTACTGTTTGGCAAACGAGTCACCTTCCATAAAAACATCAGGTAACATCCCTTCCGGTGTTTTCTCCCTTTTCTGCTGTTCTTTCTTTATACTGTATTTTTACACTAGAAGAATCTTGAGTTTCTTTCTCTAAAATCCTGTCTAATGTTGTCTGCCTTTGACGATTTTTCAGAATTTTTCTAAATTTGTCAATAACATCGTTGAGCGATATGATGCCCCTGTTGACCACAGCAGTGTTAGGATGCCATTTTCCCACACTCTCTGTATTTTCTCTCAGTGGTAACGCAGCTGTTTAATTTCTGCAAAGGAAATGCTTTTCTTACTACTTTCCTCCTCCTCTGAAGAAAGTTCTTCAACCACTTCCTCTTGCTGCTCCCCTTAAAAAGATAAAATTGTCAGTAAAATCTCAAAAAGTCTTCAAATTTTAAAAAATCCAAAACGCTAAACAAATTATTTTCAGATGAGTTCAAAAGGAGCATAATTTCTCAAATTTTTTCTTAAAATAAGTCAAACTGGCAACCCTGGCCCCTGGCGCCGTCTGAATCATGGGGCAAGCGTACGAATGACGAGTAGAATTTTACTTGAAAAAGTAGGACAAATAGAGAGGCAGACGAATGGCGGGGTTCCACTGTATATCTCCTCATATGAGGCCCATATGCTTAAAATAGTTAACTACTTGTTAGTTAATATTTATTTATTTTTGTTTTTATTTACGGGCGCTCTCGGATATTCAAAAGTTAACTGTACTTCGAAAAACATTCACGTTTTTGTGTTTCAAAACCCTCAGACTAATCACTCACTGACCGTAAGCTCCCTTTAATGTTAATTCTAATGTAATATTAACAGCATTCAGCGTCCCCACAGAGATTAAATGAGCGCTGCATTATACATTTCTGCTATTACTTTAATTGCTGTCACGTAACATTTCCGGTTATTACAGCTACCATTTTTTAAAGTAATTTTTTTGCAAATAAAATAATCTAAAAGGAAAGTAATTAAATGCGCAAAAACTGATGCAGTAGAGTCCCGCTATTCCGAACCTCGGTATTTTGAAAATCCGCCTATTCCGAACTGAGTTCAGAAAAAAAATTGACTTCTTAAACTTAAAAACAGCAGAAATTAAACTGACGTTCGTGAAAAGAAGTGCATTTATGGTGATTGTATTACATTGAAAGATGTTGAATAGAGACATAGGGGAAAGTGGGGCCGAAAGGGACAGGGGCTGAAAGGCACATTATAGTTTTCTTAAAACCTGATATAAATAAAAGTTTTCATTTATTGCCAACAGAGAGAGCCAGATGTTTAAAGTTGGTAGACCAAGCCAATTTGTCAACATAACAATTATTTTTATCTGCAAATACTGAAGTTAATTTTCATCATCAAAAAGTAAGTTATACTTCCATTTATATTTTGTTTCAGAAATAAAGTGTATTTAGTTATAGAAATAATCTTTGTGTGTTAATTAAAAGTACATTAAATACCTAAAAATCTGTGATAAGCAATTTTCACATCACAGCAAGTTAGGCTTAGCAGCCATGTGGTGTATGTAATATATGAATCTGGGGCTGAAAGGGACACTATCATTGGGGCTGAAAGGGACTGTCCCTTTCAACCCCAGAAAAATTATTCTTATATTTAAAATTTTAAGCAATTGTTACAACATTAAAATATATATTTTTTTATAAAAATATGCTAGAGGAATATGATTATAATGTGAAAATTATAGTATTAAAACACATATTTCCGTATTAATATATATAAAATAATATCAATTTTTCATTTATTTATTTTTAAATTTAGGCTTTCCTACATTGCCTATTGCCCTATGTTATTATTACTGAAAATAATTGCTGCAGTATGTAATATATTTTATGCAATAATAGCATAGAACAGTAATATGCTGTAGGTTAGCTGAAATTTATAAATATATAAATTAAGAAGATATTAAAATTTTAACTAAAAAAATATTAATCTCAAATGTATATTTTGTCTTAAATTAGGGTTATTCATTTTCGTTTTTCTTAATAATTTCAATAATTAATTAATTGCATTAAAACTTTAATGATAAATTATGAAAAAATGCTTTGTTAATGTATAATTTAAATAACTTTAAATTGTAGGTATATTTAATAAAATCAAATAAAGAAATACAAATTTTACAACTTTGTTTTCAGTTGCAAATATGGTACGTAACTACAAAAGGAAGACAAAGTCAGAAAGACTGGATCTGAGATGGAAGCAGCTGTAAATGAAGTTCTAGTTCAAGGATAATCAATTAGATCAGTTTCTAAACAATATGGGATTGCTAAATCATACTTAGCACGAAAAATCAAAATGTATAAAGACATTGGAGA
Organism: Octonoba sinensis; assembly: GCA_038502835.1. Lineage (NCBI taxonomy): Eukaryota > Metazoa > Arthropoda > Arachnida > Araneae > Uloboridae > Octonoba > Octonoba sinensis. The sequence goes on along the minus strand of CM076605.1, from coordinate 79,243,048 downwards.
AGTTAAAGAATTTACTCACAACAAATTCTTACATTTATTGGCAAAGAAAGTTGAAAACGTTGATTTTATGACCACTTTACCCCACCTGACCCTACCTATTTATTTATTTCTAAATATTACTTTTTCCTCACAGAACCATGGAAACTGAAGCTGAAACTAGTATTCTAATTTTATAAAACATCGCGGAACTCTAGTAACATTTCTTTTCTGTATACATTGTAATTAAATGGTAGCTTTTGTACGGATTTTTTAAAATGTAGTTTTGTAACTTCTAAGGTCGAAGGATAATGACACAAAAGTCAACATGTAAATTTAGATTTTAATCGCAATAGAAGTTGTCTTTAAAAATTGTATAGTAGCTTTCGCTTACAGGAATTATATATTGAGTCTAACAATTATTAATTTATAAATAATTATCAACATCCCCACTCCCACCCCTTTTCTTGCTCTTTCTTTTAAGTCTCAATTTTTAAATTGTGTCCCCTTTTAAAATACGGAATACCAGTTTGACTATTTAGATAAATAAAAACTGAACTTAAAACAAAATAGTAAAACTGAAGGTTAAAACAATCATCTTTAATTATATATATGTATTTAATGTAAAATTCACCAACATCAGCATTCAAAGTGTAATAATGAGAGTGAAAAAGTAATGGACTGTTTGAAAATATTTAATGTTGACAAGTTACAAATTTTTATGTCGACAGAAAAAATCCTTATGAAACAGTTTCTCTGCGCCCCCCTCCCCCCCATTTACAGCAGCTACTTTATTTTATTCGTACGTTATTTTTACTCAAAGAGACTCTACTGAAAAGCTTCCTTTTCTACAAGAGCTATTTTAATTGAGAGAATGATAAAACACCCACGCTGACAAAAAGTTAATATTTTAAAGAATTCATTTCCTAAATTATTAAATTTAGAAAACGTTGACACAGTTCATGTCACATAAAACGAACATGTTTTTGAATTAAATTCTAGTTTCAGTTTAATCGAATATTGAAGCACATATTTAAAAAGTAAAAAAAAAAAAAAATCAGTAATTTGTCAAAATTAAATATGAAATACGTAATTTGATTTGTGTACTCAAGCATTTGAAATAAATATTTACTAACTTGATTTTATTCTTAAGATATTAAATTAACAAATCATACAAAGAGGTTGAAACGGTATTATCTCTCAAATACAATGCAAAATTAAAGATTCAAAGAATAAAACTACTCTTTTTTTAGATTACATAAATATTTTATGCGTTTAAAAAAGTTGTCTTATTATTTGAAATATTTTCTGGCAACGCAGCTAACATGCTTAATTAAGAAAGTCAAATTCATATTTATGAGAATTCTTAATGCATTTTTTAATCAATAATTAACCAAATAATTTTTTCCCTCTTTTTTGGGAAATATTTGAAACAATTTGTCGCATGAAATAAACATAACATTACAAGATAAATCTCAACGTTAATTTACTGAAATGTTCCATCAAAAAGATGGGCGAAAGGAATACATTAATTCTTTATATTTGTCTATGAAATGCTATCGTTCACTAGTATGTGTTTCGAATATACTTTTCTAGTAGCTTGATTTCCTACTTAGAGACTTGTTTAAACTGTGTAAACTAAAAACAAGAAACCAAAAAATAAAATAAGAAATTAAAATATAAAGCAAAATATCGGCTAACGTCTAAGATATTAAAATAAATTTGAAACATTTATAAAATTATTTTAACTTTTATAACAGTAGTTACTTTTGAATCATAAGCAAGTGTTTATCCTAAAAATGTTTCTATATTAAATAAATCTTATCGTTAAACTCCCTAGCGTACGGGTTTTTATAGGACAAATTAGAATCTCCATATTTTGAAAGTACCTGTAAGAGAGGCCTTAATTATTGCGTACTACTTTGCGTAGCCATCTTCCAAAACGAGGAATATACTTTTTCGAAATATCCCTTGAAAGAGTTTTTCCCCTATAGAAATGTATTTTATTGAAACGCATGCAAAGTGGTTCAAATCATTTACACATTTTAAAGCGTGGGTACTAATGTACTACAAAGGCGACTGAAATAAGCGAAATATAGCAGAACAGATTCGGTACAATAGCCTTGTAGATTCAATATTTTTTTTAAAAAGTTGAGAGCGATTGTAAAGTAAGCCTTTGATGAATCCAAGTGACAAAAATGTTTTCTAGAATTACTCGTACAATTTTCACTAATTATGCCTTCCAACAAAGGCTAACAACGGCAGAGGACAGCAACGGAAAATTCCAGCGCATCTCAATGGTTCCCCATACTTTAATAATCACGTCCTCGTTTTGATTAATTGGCATTTTTTTTGCGTTAATAAAAATATTTTTCACCCAGACGACCTGGATTCAATGCTTGAGCTAAGGAACGTGTAAATCCTCGTTGTGAATTTGATAACCATAGCACCAGTTTATTACGACGGAGTGAAAATGCCTCCGTCGCTTTTGGTATGAAATGCGCCATAAATGAAACCTCAGTGATCGCGTGCTTTAAGATTAATTGATTTCAGATAAAAGATGGTGACCTCCAGGATGCATGCAAACTGCTCACCCGGGTGGTGACTTACAGTGTGCAGCAGCCGATATCTCCGGGATTTTTTAAGAAAAGTGTTTGAAAAGTTCAGTAAATGTTCTTCAATATATTGATAACATAACCTGAATCTCAATGAAATATATTTATTCTTTATACGTTAAAAAAATCATGAAAATTGCTCTTAACACGCCGTTTTACACGTATTCCCCCCTTAACAAGGCATGGAATTAATTTTAATAATTAATGTCTAACACTCCAAAGCATTAGCTTTGCCGCACTTCACGAAAGTCATTTACTGATAATTTATTTTACTGGTACTAATTTTTAAATTTATGTTCTTATGCTACTAATAATTTTAATTGTTGAAGGAGACTTCCTTTAAAAGAAAAAAGAAAAGACAATGTAGAGGTCTTCGATACTTTAAATTTGACAGATTTAGTCTTTAAAAAATTAAAATTGCCCTGAATGATATTATTTTTCGGTTTTTCAAATAATGAGTTTTCAGCTGATTTGGAGAAACGTTAAGAAGATAGAATTTTTTAAAATCAACTAATACATAATTGCGCCTGAATTAATAAATATTGCTCAGGATAATATTGCCATAAGATATTGCTCAGGAAAATGGAGGCGAAAGATATGAGCAAATAATTGCGTAATATATTTAGAAAATTTTGATATTAGATTTAGTATAGTGTAGCGATATTGATAAAAATCTCTTAAGAATATTAGATGCAAGAAAATATTAAAAATGAAATATCTTGTAGCATAATGGGATAAAAATTTTTTTGGAAAAATAAATATGACGAAAGAATTTTTTTAAGGTTACAACTTGCACGAGAAAGTGAAAGTATATGTCAAACGTTTTTCAACATAATTCGTTATCTTTTTCGTGTTATGTTACGTTACCAAAAAAGAAAATTAAACTTGTCTCCCTAATTGAATTCATGCTTCCATTCTTAAATTTATTTTGTCATTATTTTTATTCAAAGAAATTGAAACTCTTGGTTTTGGCGAGTTGGTACATAATGATGTTGAGAGGAGAAATTTGCGCAATTGCATTAGTGAAATTCATAGTTTTAGGAATGTGTTTTTTAATTGTTTCGAATGTTGTTTTGAAAATCTTTTACAACATTCAAGCTCGAATCACTAAAGGACGATTTCAATCCTGATAAATAAGATTATTTCTGTAAATCTTTTGATTATTAAATTATTTATTTTAGAAAAACAAGTTAAACCAAAAACTACCCTACCATTACTTAAACTGCATTTTTGAGTTTATTAAGAGAAACAAATCAAACTAAAAAAATTAGTTTATCATTTTTTTTTTTTTTTTTTGTTGGGGTTTTTTTTTTTTTTTGTTTTTTTTTGGGGGGGATTTTTCGAGACAAGAAATCGCACTAGAAGTTAGTTCATCGTTCCTGAAACTGTTTTGCATTTACTAAGGATACCCAAAAACTACTTTAACCTTGCAACTTTTAAAGTTAAAAATCTACTGCTACTTCAAATTATAAGCGGAATTATGTATAAAAATATATTGGTGTGAAATTATCAAAGTGCTACTAACTGTAAATGCACATTTCATAAATGCAAAATTAGTACTAAAAATTAGAGTGACCAAAAACTAGTTTACCTGTGCCGTTTTATAGCAGATTTGTAAGTAAGTATTTACACAGGAATAAAAAGAAATTCATATAAGATACTAAACAAAGAAACTAATATATAATGTGAGAAAACCGAAGTTGAGCCTCGCCGATTGCCAAGTATATTATCCAGACGCATTTCACAGCTGTAAAGAACCTCGTTTCCGCTGAAAAAAGCTTTTAAGTAGCACATTATTACTGCTACCACAAACTAGTTCTGCGTCCCTCAACATTTTACGGAGCCCTTTTAACATTACATAACATTCACAGAACCTTAACGTCCATGCCCACTAATGTGTCTTCAAAATAAATTCTTTTAAACTCGATACTGATACTAAATGATAAGGAAAAGCCTTTTCAACCCTGACTGACACCTTTTGTAAGAAGAATTTCAATTGAATTGACTTAAACAATACGAAAACTTACCTTAAATACCGTGGCTAGAATACAGATAATACTTCGTTACAAATCAGCAAAATAAATTTGTTAAAAAGATGCGAAAACCACATATAGTTTCAAATAAACTTCAGCAATTTATAAAGCTCAATATGCATAATCTTCGGGGACTTCCTATGTTTACGGCGTTACCATAAACAACAATAGTTAAGGGGGAGGACGTGACTTTGTCTCAATGCTTAGAACAGGAAACAATGGTCGAATCTAGAGAACAGAAAAGTCTATTGGTCTGTTTTTCCGCTTTGAGAAGATTTAGTTCCCCTAAGAGTAATTTCAAGAAGCAATTTAAAGTATTCTCTCTGGAACAGAAACTTAAATCATTACAAATGTTTGAAAAAGAAATGAGACTAGCTATTAAGCTTGCAAATTGTTTTAAAAACATAAAATTTCATAACGATACATTAACGTTGCATCCGTTTTATGTTATTTGACAAGATAAATTTGTTTGAACTTAACATTTATTAGTTATTATTGCTTTATTTTCATTTGAAAAGCGCTTAACGTAATTATATTGCACAAAACATTATTACATGATGGCTCTGTACTAGTGCTTATGTTTTTGGGTTTAATTATTAACACTGGTTGCTTATCCTGCGAGTTCCACGTGCAACGTAAAAAAAAATGTAGCGAAACTTGCTCATCCCGGGATTTCCACGGGCATCAGCTTTCAAAGTGTATTTAAAATATCATGCCGCTGTTTCAACGTCATTAATGCAATTTCTCAAGTGTTTGGACATTGAGGTTTTATTCGAGAGGTGGTTTGAGTTGCATAAAGTACACTAATTTTTAGCAAATTGAATTCGCTAAAAAAAGGAGCAGTCGGAGGGTTAATGGTATTTTCTCCAAGTGGATAATAAAATATTAGTATTAACTGAAATTGTGTGAGGTTTGTATTTACGTAGTGACCAAAATTTTTTTAAAGAAATTCTAAATTAAGGAACCATCCGATTTACTATCCATAGTTTACAATTAGTTTTTAAAAAATCATGGACAAAATGCAATATTTTTTTTCAGGAAGAACGTGTAGTTTGAATAGAGGTAGCTTTTTTCCAAAAATAAAAAATGCCAATAGCGCGATAATAGATTAAAATGTTGCAAACATGATCCCTAGTCAAAAATTCTCTTTTTTATACTACTTAGACATAATGCAAATATTTTCATGATATTACAAAAATTCAAAGGAAATTAAAATAAGCAAGAAATTTATGAGACTAAGAAACTTAATTGAGTGAAAATAAGTTAAAATCAGTGATAAAATTTGACAAACACTGCAAGACAGCTTAAAAGTTATGCTGACATTTCCTGAGTACATCTGGAATAGGAAGGAACATGACATTCTCCTTACCAATAATGGATTAATCTACCATGTTTCTGGTAATGTATATATATAAATTGATTTCTAGTTAACTTTATCCACATAAATCTTGAGTAAACACAATCCTCATCAGCTTTCTGAACAACCACCCCTACGTGATAGATCATTCCTTTTTATCGTTAAATTTCAAAACCACATAGTTAATATTATCATGTTATAGAAATAAAATTTCACGTTAATTTAAAGCACAAATGAGCATTGAAACGCAGATATATGTTTCGGGATTGCTCGGGATTCCAAGCAATCCCAAAACATATGTCTGCGTTTTAATGCTCATTTGTGCTTTAAATTAACGTGAAATTTTATTTCTATTACCGTTTACACGCACAAAGTTAAATTATTATTATTATCATGTTACTCAAATATGTATTTCATTTTCAGAAATTTAGTGTTTTTATCAATAATTTCCAAAAATTAATGTTTAGTGATAGCATTATATGTAAATAAATTGTCATCGAAATCTAATTTGCGCTTTTGAACGCATTGGGTGGTGGTTCACTGAGCACCGTGTCCAACCAAAGCAAATAATAATAGAGAACTATTATATGGAATGTAAAAATGTTAACACGTTGACTGCCGACACGCTGACTGCCAGCGCTGTTTGGAGTTTATGAACCTCTTAACGATAGTTAAATTTAATCACATCATATCGTTCAAAATCTCATAAGGCAAAAAATTACAAACTTTCTATAAATGTATTGAAAATGGAAATAAGTTGGCAACAACGAGACAACTTGCAGTTTGGCCTTACAGGAAGTTCCCCTACAACGAGTTATCCCGTAGGTTGGCAGTCAACGTGTTAATAATGTTTAGAAAAAGCAATATATTACATTTCTAGAAGAATTATATAGTAGTTATAGACTTTAGTTATATAAGTCTTGATAAAATTTTAAAAAATCCAAAGTGCAAAAATTAACTTGAACAGCTAAAAAGATAAAATTTACAGAAAATACCTACCTTGATGCTTCCTATGTGATTTTTTTTTTTTTTTAACGAGTAGTACTATGGACACTTGTCGTCTTCGACACGAAGGTTCGAACTAAAGGAGTTGGATAGAAAAACGTTTGAATAGAAGTGGTCCAGTGGTGCTCCATCTTCCTCTAACTGAGAAAATTGTTGAAATGTCGTGCGTGGGTTATATTGCTGACTTTTCAATCGATTGCGGTTCTTCTTAGGCGGTTCCCGAGAAGAGCCTTAGATTTTTATTTGCTAAGAACCATTATCGCAGGCGTTGTAATCATTGTACGATTCGACCACGAAGTCATGACACTTGGACGCTTCTGCGTATGTCAGAAAAGGACGAATCCATTCGAGATTTAGAAAAGTTCGTTTAGCAGGTGCATTTATTAGCACGCGAATTAGAATGTTTACTTCTTTGTTTGTTGAAAGTAACCAGATTTTTAAACTGGCAAATAGCGTCAGTTCGAAAGGAATCAAGTATGCTAAACGAACTAAAACGAGAACAGAATTTGGCATATTCCTTATACCAGCAGTTTCTCCTTTGAACATGAATGGAGTCTTTTTGATATTTTTCCAGCCAGGGGCCTTTTATTTTTTTTTTTTTTTTGCAGTGGAACTGTACTAACGGGTGATGTAGCTTTGTGACGTAGAAATAATTTTTTTCCATGCCTACAAAACATTTTCCTAGGATCGAAGTAGTAACAAAGACAATTTTTAGAAAATGTGCTGAGAGGGGCACTTTTGTATGCTTAAAAGCATATCTTTACTTTAACTTGAACAAATACGTATACTGGGTCTTGGTCTTACGCAAAACGAAGTCGGGAATAATTTTGATTTTATTATTAGTAAAAATTGCTACTCTTTTCTTCACATTTAAATAGATATGTTACTAAACACACCAGGATGGTGGAATTTCTTATGAGTAAGACTTATTACGCTTTATTTAAATTCCCCATCTTGTATTCAAGTATTTTTAGAAAAGTACCTCAATTTTGCGATTGTTTAAAGCACAAAATAGAACACTATCAATTGCAAAATATTTCAAAACCATGTTGCCAAATGTTTTAAAATAATTGCAACGAATTACTTTTGCGAAATACCGCAGACGATACTTATCATTTTAATTGAATCCGTCCAAAAAGCTATATCGTATTCTTAAAACGTATTCGAAATTAATTAAAATACTTTCTTTTTCAATAAGAATAATATGCATGTGTCTTTTTTTTTTCTCTATCTCCAAGATATTCTGTTTAGGAGGAAAAAGAATTAATTTGGTTGGGTGTGTTATTTTTTATCGAATTGAATCAATGGGATTAATTTCTCATTACAGTTCGTACTTTAATTTCTTTCCACATGGCCGTGTGTAAATGGACAAGGAGTGAGACGATACTGAAAAAGAATAGCTTAAAATTTGAACAAGAATTTAATTAATGCAGCTAATAAGCTAATTGAAGATAAATACGCAAAAAAAAGAAATATTTTTCGTTAAAAATCCTCACTGTTACATTTCCTGCAATATTTTTAGTCATTTCTTTAAAATTTAAAATGCATTTCCAAATGCGGCTACATAACAATGCAGTGTCAAGGTATATTTCTATTCAATGTGCAATTTAAACAATAAAATGTAAAGGATTACCTGCGGGAATTTAGAAAACCTTATTTCTAGTGCAGTTTCGCATCGTCAGATAAACATTTCAAGTGCTTCACCACGCAGTGAATAAACTAGGCGTCAAAATTCTCAAGTGGAGATGGCATCTGCCGATTGGGGTGCTAATTGAAAGAATGGAAGCCAGCTTCCAGAGAATGCACTAGATTTGCAAGATTTGAACATAACACAGAATCATTGGAAAAGAAAAAACTTAGAAAATCAATGTTACGCAGCACAAATAGCAAAATGTACTGTGTATGCATGTTTGAAACAACGATTTAAAGAACTAACCGGATAAAACATATTATATGCGTTATTGCAGAACAGTGTACTTTTTATGTGAGACTGGGAATAATATGTCAGAAATTAAGACTATAAATGGCAAAATAAAAACTAGTGGGAAAATTGATTTAACGTAAGAATTTGCTTGCATACATAGCAAGCGCAACACAGTAATAGTGGCAAAAGAATAACCAATCTCTGGAAACTTTTTGCTTTATTTAATTTTACTTTTTTTTTTTTGACTAAATCACTGTTTTAAAAAATCTTTTAAAACAGTGGTACTTTCAGGTTATTTATTTCCTGTTTACGATTTTTATTAATGCAACCCTCCCTTTTGAGTGCATCTTTGGTTTTGCAAATAGCAGATAGTTTACGGAAAGTGCTTCAAAAAGTAATAGCATAATGGGTGTGGCCCTGTCTCTTGACCTTCGCCCATCGTTCAGAAGGAATAAAAATGCAAACAGAGGGGCAAGAGCTGAAGTAGATCAGATAAGATCGATTAGAGGCTGTGGTAGCCTAGTGATTAGGCTAGGGCGTCGTTCTTCGAGCCGAAAGGTTTGGGTCGGAACTCGACCTGCTGAAGACACACCATGTTCAGTACACTCGGGGATACGTGCATGTAAAACCCGTGAACCCTGAAATGAGAGGCAGTTCCAAGGGTACCCGAGGCTGAAGAAAATTTCCCTCCCCTTCAGCCTCTAGTACAAAAACTGGGAGGTGACATAGTTGTGGTGGCACCATTTGGTGTCATCCGACTATAGCAGTGATTATCAATCTGTGTTGCACCCCCCCCCCCCTCTAGGGGCGCAAGAATATCCAAGAGAAAATATTACTTTAAAAAATTGATTAACTGACTGAAAGGAAAGCACACGTACACATAGAAAACAAAATAGTGTTTGACATATTTAATAACTTATTAAAGTAAAACAAATTACTAAATTAAAACTTTCTCGATGAAAACATACTAAATGAAAAACAAATTTAATAATTATTAGTGACTTCCTTAGGCCTGTCTTTCAAAGCAAAGTTTTTCGAAGGCTTAATAGTAGAAATAGCCACTCTCAGTTGCTTCTATATTTAGCCGAGATCTATAGTTTGTCTTCAAAGAAACCAGAGCAGAAAATCCAGTTGCACGAAAGTAGGACGTTGAAAATGGTAATAGAATGCGAAATGCCCTTGTTTTTAGTGCAGAAAACTCATCCTCTACTCCTGCCCAAAATTCAAATAGTGACTACTAAATAGTTCAAATAGTTTAGTACCAAATTAGTTTTTTTATTAAATTTCTCGTTTTTATTCTTGTTTTGGCAGTTATAAAAATAATTCAAAAGCAGAATCAGTACTCAATATACATTATTGTTGTATACATTTTATGGTAAGTGGGGGGCGCAATGAAAATTATGATATAAAATTGGGCCGCGAATACTGAAAGGTTGAGAAACGCTGGACTAAAGAGCGTTAGCGTTAATGCTAGACACCTATGAGATGATCCTTCACAAATAGCCAGTAATTCCCGTGGCTTTGAAAAAGGCGAACGCCGACAAGGCACGTGCCTCATCGTTGAGAATAAACAAAAAAAAAAAAAAAATGATTTCCATTTTACTTGTGTTTGATTGAAATATTGGACAGTCTTCAATCCCTTTCGAGGGATTTTACTCCATGCTTACTGCTAGTGCGAGATTAGTACTGTGCTTTTGCGTAAATTTTGCAAAAAATAAGTGAAATTGCTTGTCGCTGCGTAAAATATTAAAGCCCATAATATAAAAATCTATTTTTCGAGCTCTAGAGCCCAGTCTGTCAGCAATTCACTATTAATTACTGAAAATGGTATTGAATAAAAATATTTTTGCGTTTGAGAAAGGGGTGAGCTTTTTCCTCAAAGAAAGTCCATTTACTCTGTCTTCACAAGAAGGAAAAGAAAAAATATGAAAGGGTGGTGGGATGTTCCGTTATTCTTGGAAGGGTTGACGGTTCCTTCTCAGAAAACAAAGCTAGAAAGATTGATTTCTTTCCCAATATCCAGATAGTCAATGCAGCCAAATTGCTGGACTCGATTCTGGTAGTAGCAAAAGCTCAGTGGACCAAAAATAAATGTTTGCAATATTTTTTTACTACATACTTTTGAATGTCAAGTTTGAAAATTCACGATAGAAAATGAAAGAAACTTAAGTGATAATAATAATAACAGCGCATTAAATCTTTTACTTGAAGTTAAAATATTGAGACTAATTTTATCGATAACTTTTTGTCATGCTTAAAAATATCATTGCCCAATATCAATGCATTTTCCGAATTGTATTATTATTTATAGTGTATCCATTATCCTACACTTATACAGTATTTTACAACCAATCCCTCCCCCCCCCCTCCCTCCAGTTCCGTAATAATTATTTATGATATTTTTTTTCTGAGAAGAGCAAAACATATTTTTGCATAAACATTCCAATCTCTTACAGTTCACTTTAAAATTGGGATTTGCTGCTGAAATAAATGGGGGTTTTAACCAGAGTTTCGAAACTAACATTAGTAAAACTTCGTTACAGGCGATGGTTTATTATGCTACTTTTTCTTACAAAATGCAAATTCAAGGCAATCGAAGCACATCTCACTGTAGTGATTGTTTATTTAAATCAGCTTTGTTTTATGTAAGTTTGGCAGTATGTTAACCTTCCCGAATTCTAAAATTGAAATTATGAAACAGGTCATAAAAATTATTTCACATAACTATTTCCTGGTCTGATAATATTCACTATTCTTTCCAGACACAGCTTTTTAACTCATTTCGTAAATGAGAATCTGTTCCGAAAATCAAAATTACAAACCTTTGATTATCAAAGTAGGTTCAAATTTTTGGATGTACTGAATGAGTTAGTATATAGCCCGAGTTACGAAAATAAACCGAGACTGTAACAAAGACTGAAGAACTGCAACTTTGTATAGTAGAGAGAAGAAAACTTTCGAAAGAGAGAAGTATTTTAAGTATTGATGACTGTTTAACGTGCTTTAATTTTGAAAGTCTTGGAACTAACGAAAAACTCCAAGGAAAAGTATTAAATGAAAATAGTTCAAATTAGAGTTCTATAGTGCTCATATTAACTCCGTTACTATATTTATTTACCTTCTTAAATCTAAATCGCTAGTTTAAAATATTCTCTTTCAATTCCTGTTTGAATTCTTTTCCGTTCATACAAAATGTTGTTAAAAAATAGTGTTTTTTACCAGTTCAATTTGTCACGGGAAATATAGTTGCTCTAATATGTTGCTGAAATTTAATATTTCCTTGAGAAAGTTTGAATGCGAAGTAATTGGTTTCGAACAAAGTACTATAGTAAAGGAAATTAATAATTTCATCAATTCCTGAAATTTTTTTTTTTTTTTTTTTTGACGTGAATACATCTTTAAATTTGCTACCATACGGGTGCAATCCAAAAAAATCTAATGATAACAAAATCGGGGGATACAGTTTGTCGTTGTATTTTCGAATCTATCCTCTACATCCAAAATTAAATAATACCACTGGATAGCTAAATGATCGAAGAATTCATTACGATAAGCGAGAACAGTGACGCATCTCGTGGGGGGGGGGGGGGGAGCGCCGTCATTTTGAGGTTATTTTGCTGGGTTTCGAAGTTTACAATTAGTATAGCTTTTGACTCGGGGATGCTACGATGTTCGTTTAAGTTTTCATCATGAGCTGTCGTCAAAATCTGTCGATTCTATAGAATACATTAGCTTAAAGTAGTGAAAGTGAATATAATAAGGTGTTAGAATATAAAAAAATATCAAAAATATATAAATAATGTCGGCTTATACTCGTCGAATAGCCAAAACTATAAAGTTATTAATTAATAAAGTTATATTGTAACTCAATACTTATTTGTTTCATTGCTTTTATTCTAAATACATAAATAAAAATATGTTATTTAAAATATAAAACCCGTTACATAAAGTATTCACGTACAACACACGGCCGTGTCCATGACACAGCCATACTCCACTTTTTTTTATCATGAAGCATGAAGTAAGAGAACAATTGTGCTCCAACTTACCTGGACCGGGGGCAAATAGCATATACCTATGGGGTAAGTTGAAAGACTTTCAATAATATTATTAACACTCTATAAAACAATTTATAACACGTTAAGTGAAACTCAAATGTGATATGCAGTTGAAGAGAAATCAATTTTATTGCATTGTTCTTTTAAATGGCAATGGATTAAAATGAATGACACAATTTACATCAAATACAACTAATACAAAAATAAATACCATAAAATACGCTATGAGAATTACCTTCCATTTATATGCTAGTTTATTTCATTTAAATTTGAGGCATGCGTTTTACTTACTATAGATTTTAGTCATGTTAATGTCATGAGAAGTGGATGTAAGTTGAACCAAAATGTCATAATTCAAAACGCTTAGAACGTTTGTACACACGTAAGTCAATGCAGTTGATAACGTCCGACGTAGCTTCGTCCTAGAAGCAAAACCAATGTTGAAATTAAAAAGTAAATACGATTTGAAGTGCAAGTCTTTTATTCGTTATTTATTAGGTCTAGGAAACGCAATTTTCAAGTATTTTTGTTTCTTTTTTTTCTGAAACAAAAAGTAAGATAGGAAAAACTACTTTTGTAGCAGTAAAAAAGTCGTCTGCCAAAAATGCATTTTTAATTGTCATCAGAAAAATAAAGGATTTTGATCGAATTCATGAGATGTTTTTTAAAGCTGTTAAAAATACCAATCCAGATCTTATTTATTTTTTTAATGGTAAAGTTTTAGATAGGGAATGAAAGCCATCTCAAATAAATATGTCTGCCAAAAAATGTAACACTCTTTTTTTACTAATACTAATACTTCCGTATCATTTCGCTAACTAAAGAAACGATGCACTCTAACTGGACGTAGAATTCTTTTTGCCTCAGCCGAAAGATATCCCATTATGGAATACTTCTTTAATCTTCAAGGAATTGCTTAGTGACCAATTCCCTAACGAAAATATAGGTACACATCTGGCATGTTTTCTTTGGTTCCTTGTTTACCCTCAGGTTAAGTAGATTATGGGGAAACAGTTTTGGTAAAAATGAAAACGACGAAGATTCGCAGGAATTAGGATAACTTAATATTTTCTTATTCTTCTTCGATCAACCAACAACTTACTTATTCGAAATGATTCCTTACTTTGCTTGATTTATTCGTTGATTATACCAATCAAGAAAATGTTAACAATGGATTAAAATTGTTGAATTGGAAAATGTGTTAAAATTGGTAATGTGTTTTGAAGAATTGTGCAAATATTTCATGTTGAATTATTTCGCATTTTAGCTATTTAATAATCGGTAAAATTCACAAATAATTTTACCAGAATGTATATAAGTTTATGATTCAATGAAAGACATCATTTGCAGCAATAGTTAATATACTACGAGGGCAAGAAAAAAAGTCTTTAAAACAGCCTTGTTTATTATTAATCCGTACAGCACAACTCTCGATTTTTTGTGAAACGTATTATCACAGTAAATTTATACTCATATTTTCAGCCCACATTTGTTCAAGACTCAATTTGCTTTAGGTTATGTTATTGAAGCAACAGCTACTTTACTACCAGGGCAAGAGAAAAAAGGTTTATAAAACAGCCTTATTTACTAACTATTAATCCTTAGAGCACATCTCTTGATGAATTTTTCCGAAACGTATTTTCACAGTAAATTAATACTATCTCACATGTGTTCAAGATTCAATCTAAATTCAGGTTACGTTATTGCAGCAATAGTTATTTTACTACCAGGGCAAGAAAAAAAAAAAGGTTTTTAAAACAGCCTTATTTACTGTTAATCCTTAGAGCACATTTCTTGATGATTTTTTCCGAAACGTATTTTCACAGTAAATTAATACTCATATTTGCTTCTCACATTTGTTCAAAACTCGATTTGATTTAGGTAATGTTTAAAAAATTTATTTCATTAATATTTATAGGCTTCGAAATCAATTTGATTTCATGTGCTTATGCCGGCAGGGTGGCGTAGTGGTGAGGCACTGGCCTCGTATGCCCAAATTCAAAGGATCAAAAATGGCTCAAGTCGGTGGATTTTCAAGATGCAGAAAATCGTCAGTGCCCATATCGTATGATTATGCGGCATGTTAAAAACCCCTTGAGTATCGGTATGGCTTGAGTACTCTTGGCTAAACTAAATTCCTAGTGCATGTTCACATGATTTCGAGCTCAAGGGCCGCCATCTAGTGGGAAACTGAGCGCCAAAATCCTCAAGTGGTAATGGCATCCACCGATAGTGGTGCTACTTGAAAGAATGGCGGCCGGTTCCGGGGTATACACTAGGTCTGCAAAGGTTAGTGACCATACGCAGCCCCATAAGAAAGATTTCATGAGCTTAAGCAAGAAAAAAAAAGAAAAATGTGCTTACGCAAAGGTAAAGAGCAAAGAAGAAAAAATTTCAAAGATATTTGGTAATTCTTTTTACGAAACTTCTCAAAGTGAAATAACCTCTCTTTCAACCTTTACAGAACTATAAATATTCAGCTGATCTCTTCGATTTCTCAAAACAGTGTTAAGGAAAAACCACCAGTAGTTGACACCTTAAGGATTCTTTTGTCCATTTGTTAATATTGCTTATTGGACCGAACTCACTATAGGGGAAATTTATAATTAGTGATAGCTGCACAAACTATTCCCCTATCATATTGTTACAAGAATTACATTAGTAAAATGAATAGGAATTTTTATTTTTTTTAAAGGACAATGGGTCAGTAGTTGACACCAAGCGAAAACAAGAATACTTAGTAGTTGACACTTTTTATTTTCAGTAGTTGACACTCTACTCTTCAGTTATTGAAACTTTGTCTATGGTGTTTATGTAACCGTACATTTTCCACAGCCGCTTTCATTGCCTCTTGTGTACAATTTCTAAAATTTCCCTTTGTTGGAGGCATCTAAAAAATAAAAGAGGAAATCATTCAGTAGTTGACACATTGTAACTATTGGATATGATCAAACTATATTACTAGCCACAAGTTGACACCCCATGTCAACTACTCAGTATTATGTCATGTAAGGTTTCAGTAGTTGACACAGGGCCAAACACAAGGCCGTAGGCAAGGGGGGGGCCCGACGGGCCCGAGCCCCCCCCGAAATACTTTCGAAATTTTTAACTAGTCTGAAAAAAAAAATTGTTAAAGACGTCGCTTCCAAAATTTAGGGTCAAAAACCAGATCTCAAAAAAAGATGCTTTCCCTCAATTCTCCGGTCGATAGGTTCCCCGGATTGATTCCTTGCCTAAGGGCAAGGGCTACATATGGTTCTAATCACCCGACCACACAGCAAGAACAGCAAATGCACTGATCCCTTTTTGACAAAATGCGAGCTACATGGAACCACATCTACCCTAAATATACGTACAACAGTTTAGGTGCTTTGTCTATCCTTGCCCGAAGGTTACATTTGTGGAAATGGCGACACTCCCATTAAGTTTGCACTGGCTGTATGGTTTTCGCTGACTTATCGGGGATTGTTATAGTTTTCCCGCGCTTTTTAGTTTGCCCTGGCTGTAGCCCATATTGTAGAAGTAGGAGCTAATGCCTAATGGACCGTGTCGTCTACGATTGCGGGATGTGGATATTTGTGCTGTTATTGCTGGGACAAATCTTTATTTTTCTTTTCTTTTTTCAACTAGCAATTCGTAAAACCGAATCAACATAGAAACGCTTCCGACAAGGGGGCGGAGGGAGGGCTCTTGCCCCTTTGCGGATGCCTTGACCTTGCCTTGCGGAACATAGGCAGTTGAGTGGGCTCTTGTGCTCTTGCAAAAGTCTCCCTTGCTTGCCTGTGCACAAATTTTGATTATGAGTAAAAGAAAAGGTGAAAGTATTTTGTCCTATTTCGGGAAGAAACAATGTAGAGATGAACAGCAGAAAGGGTATGATTATTTTTATGTAATTTTTTCAAAATATTATTTTAGCTGCCCCTCCTCTTTTTTTTTTTTTTTTGCAATTTTAGTTTCAACTTTTTATTTTCTTCCTCACATGCTGAGAAACTGCTTATTAATCTTTCTTTTTTCATTTTTTAACTTCATAGGGGATGATGTCACACTACTTCGAGAAATTGTGACAAGGGGATAACAAGAAGTGTGACATTACACATTTTGATTTCTATAAAAACATGTAAAAAAATCAGCAGATTAAACTTATTTTTGTTTTTCATAATTTTATTTTAAAGTTTCATTGATTTCATTTTATATTGAAAATACCGATGCTTATTAAGGTTTGAACTCGCTTCTAGTTAAAATTTTAAAAGAAAATCTTCTTAGGTATTTACTTTTAAGATAAATAAGCGTGGGTCATTTTTTAGAATTCAATTATTTTTTTTACTATTATGCACTAATTATCTTTTTTCTATTTTAACCTTAATCTCATTTTATACTCACAAATGTCATTAAAAGTTAAAATTAAAAATGCGATTCTTTAACGTAAGTACCTTATTTCTGAACTGCAAGTACATGTGCTCATATAATATAGCGTGACATGTGACAAAGGGGGTAGGGGTGTGTTGAAGAATGACATCTTGTGATCAAGGGGGCAGGGAGGGGGATCAAATATATTGAAAGAAAGTGTGACACTGTTTATGAATGGTCCCATAGAGCGTTTACAATAACATTGTGAAGGTGAAAAATACCGCGACAGAATTATACTTTTACTTAGCCTAGTCATAAATTTACATTGAACATAAAAGATCTTGATTGGTTCTTCTTATTATATCGCTCATGGGCTGCAATAGTGGCACAACTCAAAAAAAAACTCTCGTTTCGGACTAAGAACAGATTGTAAATATGAAAATACACATTCTTTTCAGCAGCAATACTAGCACAACTCCTTAAGTCAAAATTAGGCCTCAAGATTTAATAATAACTAAAGCATTTCTTACGAATTTTTCTTAGCAATGAAAAGTTTAAACCCACTTATCTCAAAATATGATTTTTTGAGTTGTGCCGCAATTGCAGCCCATGAGCTATATGTCTAATTTTGAAAGTGCTTTATAATTGTCCACGTCTGCAAATCAAAGTTACACAGCTTTTTTTGACTTCAAACTTAAAAAAAAAGAGAGTTTGCTGCATTTAGGTTAAGGAGAAAGAAAACCTCCAGTTTTTAATTATTTACATTTAGTTATGACAAAATAGGGAAGACTTGAGAATAAGTATAATTTGCTTAAATTGTCTAAAATAAAACGGAATAGGGAGTAATTCTCAAAACAACGTATGTTTTCTGTTAACTCTTTCTTTTTTTTTTGTTGAAGTAATACTTCTGTGGGCGAAATTGAAAACATAATTTCATCATGCAACATGCAACCAGTGCTTCTTTCAGGCATCTCTCCGCGGGGGGGGGGGGGACTGCCCCCTCGGAGGTAACCAACTGCCCCCCCCCCCCCCCCCCGGAGAAAAAAATCCAGTTCACAGATTTTTAAAAAAATGAAAGGAAAAAGAGATTACACTTTTAAGACATTAGTTTCAGAAACACTTTTAGGGAAAAGACATCGAACACTGTCACTAGCGACACCAAAAGTAGCCTAAAAGATAAGAATTTATTTCGAAAAATTTGCGGGAGAAGACTAACCGCACTCCCTTCTGCTTCTTCTAAAATCACTAAAGAATCTCGAAATTGCATTGTTAGGAAATTTTCAAAAAGTTTACTGGGGAGAGCCCTCAAACTCCTTCCTGCCTCCAGTAACATTGACAAAGATAGACTGAAACTTAATTTTTAAGACTGCAGTTTCGAAAATTTTCTTTAGGGGAGAACTTCTGAAACTCCTTCCTCTAACGTCCCGAAAGGGCCTAAAATTGCATTCTCAGGAGCCAAATTGCGAAAAAATTCCGGGGGGAGGGAACCCCCGGACCCCCCTTTCAGAGGTAGTCTAAACATTATGGTTGTAAGATCAGTTTCAAATATTTAAGATGCAGAAGCTTCCACAAAACACGGTCCTATTTACACCAAAGATAGTCAAAAATACACCTACTGTACATGGTATCAAAAATCTATCATATACTATATAAAATATATTAATATTATCATTTCTAGTTACATCTATGTATAAATATAAAAAGGTAGTGATTTTGGAAGCATACACCGCCCCTCCTTATTCTTAACATGACCCCCCCCCCCCCCGGAGCAGAAGGTCTGAAAGAAACACTGCATGCAACGGAAGGGCTGGTAGGTATGACGTCCCCGAATTTTTTCGCAATGTAGCATATATTCCTCCCTGAAACTTTCTTCAACATAAAAGTGTTTCAAAGTTAGGGCCCCCCCCCCGAAAAAAATTTCTGGCTACGGCCTTGGCCAAACAGCTACTGTTTTGTATTTTATATTATTTTTAAATAACTTTATATACACTTCATGTCCAAAAAAAGGTACTAAATACCTGCTTAATCAAAATTTTAAATTGATGTTTAAATTTTCAATGCTTACCTTTCAGCGTGTTCTTAGCAATGTCAACAAGGAAATTACAATAAATATTCGAAAAATGTGCACTGTTGTCATCAGACGATCGCGGCAGAACTGGCGCTAAACATGGCGATCCGAAAGTTCACATTGCCACCGCTAGAAAGCTATACTACACAGAAAGACAAATATTAATCATCTGGTGCCTTTTTTTCGCTTATTAATGATATTTTTTTTATGAGTGTGAACTACTAACCCAGTGTCAACTATTAGTGGTTTTACCTTAGTAAATTTCTAAGAGAAGTGCTGTTAAATATTTCAAATAAAATATTATTTTTCTTATGTGAATTCACTCGTAAATTTGACAGAGTAAAGCATGTTACACTGGACCAAATATTTTATTTTTCATAACACAACAACACGATGTAGGAAAGGAATAGACTCTATACATAAGCTATCGTTGAATCTAAAAAATATAAAATGCAATTTTCTAGGAATCTAGATCTTGTTTAAATTCTTAAAGTTTAGAATAGCCTTATATGAATAAGTCATTTTGTAGCTTTAGGGGACACAGGACATTGGAAATAAGAATTTTCTTTTTAAAATTTTTCACAGTAGTTTGACTTATTTTAGCATTAATTATGCATATTTTGGCAAAATTTGAAATATTAAGATAATTAAAAATATTTTTGACCGAAAAATTTACAAAATTATTTTTAAAAATGCGAAAAATTTGAAAAACATAAAAATTGACCCGTGTGTCTGAATTTTTGAGCAATTTACTTACAACTTTTTATACAGTTTCGTATGGGTGTTACAAATATGTTTTGGTATTATTTTTTATGAAGCAATTATTTAAAAACTTTTTGCACTGGTTTAATTGTAGAGAAAAGAAAACATGTTTGAAAAAATATGCTGGAAGTCAAAAAAAAAAAAAAAATTTTTTTTTCAAAAACTTATACTATTAAACAGCAACTGTTTGACAGAAAGTGTTTATATTATTGTGACGTATCTATGTACTAATTTTTATGCAACTTGGATGAAATGTCTCACGCAAGACTTATTTTTTGGTTTTTCTTATTTTAAAAATAATTTTGAAGTTTTTTTAGCCAAAAATATTTTTTGTTGGTTTAATATTTAAAATTTAGCCAAAATATTTATAAACAAATAAGTCAAACAGCTATGAAATATTAAGAAAAGAAAACTTTATTTCAAACGTCCTGTGTCCCCTTAAAAATTCCCGATTCTGATTTTATGCTGATGAGAATACTGCCAACACTAACATTTTTTGCCATGGAAATACAGTAGCCCCTCGTTATACCGCGCTTGTCGGGAGACAGCAAAAAAGCACGACATATCCGAATACGCGATATATCCGAACGCGCGATATAACCGATGTCGTTAGAAATAACTCAAAAAGTACAAGTAAATTGAGTTGACCTGCGCATGCCATCTGAGCATGGTGTGAAAACGATGTCAAAGATAAAGGTAACCATTTTCTTTCCAGAAAATACTTTTACCTATCAATCACTCTCCCTTTTTTGGTTAAGGGGATTGTATACTCGGGAGTTTTTCAGCCAAGTGCGAATCCTTTCTGTACTAAAAGGTATCTAGAAATAGGTATAGACTCATTCTGCAGGCATGTACGTTGGAGAATTGGAGGAGAATTGTTGCAGCATTTAACTGCAGCAAATTCAGAGGAAAGGAAAAATCTTCTTCAATGGCTTTGTAAAATGGGAAAAATGCAAATTATTTTTTTACTTTTGAGAGCTCAAACTTAAAATTTTCGGAGACAAAGAAAATGCTCGATATATCCAAATGAGCGATATAACATTTAAATGAAATTAGTTGTTTCTTTAGGATCTTTTATGAATCATAAAATAAACCTCTCGTAAAATTTGCGATCTCTAAAGAGACATTCACAATAATGGCGATAGCAAAACCGGTTAATATAACAAAATTACTTTTTAACATAAAAAGTCTCAAAATATTAACACTCTTTTATCGTATCATTTTCATTTGATTAACTTCGTGTTGAGCCAACGCACACAATTTAAATTTGAATGGAATTGTACACAAATCCAGAGGAAAAAAAGAAGAAGAAAAGATGTTCGGTTATTGCCCGAATTTTCAACATCAGAGTGTTCTCGAATCACCTCTCCGTTGGAACTTAAAAATACTAATTTATTTCAAAGTTTTTTTTTTCATTACTTGATTTTGAAGTGTCATTGATCATTTTGTATCGTAAACAACGATGCTGAATAAGGTTTAAACTTACTTCTTGATTAAAAGTTAATTTTCTAAGGCATTTGGCATTTTTAAGATAAAATTGTGTGGGTCATTTTTTCAGAATTCGAACAATTAATATATTTTAATGTTCTATTCTAATTGTCTTTTGTGTTGTAAACCTTAACCTCATTTTACACAAAATAAGTACACATGCAGTCATTATTATTATTATGCTCACTACTGTCATTAAAAGTCCAAAAATAAAATTCGAAGCGTGATGTATAACGCAGTGCTTTGCTTCTGAGCTGCAAGTACATTTGCTTATGTAATAGGGTCATGTGGGGTAAAGAGGTCATAAAATCCACGTTTTTCAACTTTCGTCGCCAATAAATATAAAAATTTGTTCAATACCTTCTGATTTTTTGCTTGATATTTTACATTACATTATTGAAGAACAGATTGCGATAAATTTTGAGCGGAAAAAATGCAGTAAAATAATTTTATAACGCCTTCTTTCTGGGATGTATTTATGACCACTTTACCCCATGGGGTGGGGTAAAGTGAGTTGTGCATGGGGTAATGTGATCATAGATGAAAAAAAGACCCTATAAAAGTATTAATAATCATGATATTACAAAATTCTCAATAAAAGTTCATTTTAGAGAGGAAACAACTATTTATCACCCAACTGAATTTATTAAGGCCCTCTATTATGGTCAAAAGTTGGCCTCATCTTTGTAACGTCTGGTAAGGTATTTCAGTCTCTTCAGCAGCTGAATAGATGGTCTTAAAACAAAGTTATGGACCAAATTATTTTAGGATACATAATAACAGATATTATTAGGTTTTAAACCCTAAATATTAGACTGTATGTCTGCCCTTTAGTTTAATACATATAATAGAACATAAATATGAAATTCAAAATTTTCGGTGAAAAAGTTTAAAATAGCTTTTAATGAATGACTAAATTATTTAAATTACATATTAAGGAAACAATGCTAGTACGAGAGTTCTGAGAAAATTACAGCTTATTAAAAATCAAAATGGGAGAAAAATAAGTATTTTAATCTAGCTATTTTTAATTCTCTCTCTGTTTACTGCATTATTCTTGTTCGAAGTACAACTAGTTCTAAACATTTGCAGCTTAATAATATTTATAATAAGTCTGTTTAGAAATGAATTGTTCCATTGGGATAACTTGTAAATTTTTTATTAAAGGTGCTTCTAAAAATTTGTTAATACTAGACACATCATTGTAAAAACACTATCGTATAGTAATTTCAATCTGTATTGCATTTGAGGTCAGTTGTGTTTAATCCTTTTTACTAAAAGTAAATTTAAAAGTTATTTTTAAAAGAAATAATACAGCATTAGTGACATTAATGTTTAACTAACATCTGCATCACGGCTTAATTTCAAACAAAACAAGCGCGGAGCCCTGTAGTCTTCAAAATTTACCTTCATGCGTATTAAGCCTGAATTACTTCTAATAGTTAAAACTTCGCATAAAATTGAAAATAAATATGGAAGCTGAGTTCCCGTGAGCTTTATGTAAGTTAAGTCTTGGTCTACTTCATAAACTAACCTAAAGTAATTTTAGAGCATCTGTGCATGTTAAGCCTAATACTATGACCACTTTACCCCATCTTACTTAAACTACTGTAAAATAATATATAAATTAAATCTAGCTTCATTGTTATTGAGGAAATATTTTTGAGATCTGTGTAAAGCTTCCTGCACCGTCAATTAGATTCAAATTCTTTAAAACGAAATGTCAGAGAGAAGTTAAAAGAGCTGTTTCAATTTCAAAATAATGTATAAACAAACAAACTGATTGTTTTCTTCACAAAAAGTTGCTATCAAAACAATTTTGAATGTAAAATTTAATTCCTAATTATTAAAATCTAATATAAAAAAATTACACCAATTCCTTTATTTATTTGAAAGCTATAGCCTTTTCTTTGCCGTATGACCACTTTACCCCATTGACCACTTTCCCCCACCTGACCCTATAGCATGACATGTGACAAAGGGGGGAAGGGGGACGTGATGAAATGTGAGATTTTGTGACAAAGAGGGGAGGGTCGAAAATACTGAAAAAAAAGTGACGCCATTTATGAACGGTCCCTATGATAAATTGGAGTGCATCCACAGGCCGCTAAACGATCTCTTTGCACGTCAAGGCGGATGTCTAAATGACGTGCGAATTGCTAGCGGCGATTCCCTTGAACGTCCGAGTCCGTTGTGATTACGATGACAATAATAGGGATCTCTGTAATCGATTCAATCCCGGAATTCCATCCATGAAGTCAAATACAGCGATTGCATTATATTGTGAGGACAGTATAACAGCGAGACAAGGGCACAGATGTCCCAAGCTTTTAAGTCCATTCTTTAATAGTTTTAAAGTTTTGTTGAAATTGGAAGAAACGATGCTTTAACCCAAACCATTTCTACTCTCTGACTTAATTTGAAATTCTGATGACCTCAGTTAATGTCAACTTATCGCCACGCAATAAAACTACAGTCAGTCAGGGGAACTTTGATCCACCCGTTTCTCTATTTTTAATTCCGCACTCACATTTTAATATTATCCTTGTATTTACTGGCATAAAACTAAAGAAAAACTCCTGAAGTAACACATAGGCAACATAAAATAAAGAAATTGTAATTATAAAATTATTTAAAATGAATTAGGTATTTACCTGTTTCGGAATGATTAGGGTTGCTTTGAATCACGTCAGAAAAGTAATTTTAAAAAGAATTATTTTAATAAAAGCATTAAAGTTGTTTTACTTGAAACAAGAAAAATAAAATATTTAAAAATATTTTTTTATTTCACTTCACAGGATTTCCATAATTTATGATATTTCAACTTCAAGAATTTCAAGAATCGTTCGTAAAATGAAGGGTAGAAAACTGATTTATATGATGATATAACCAAGTTTACTATATAAACTATGTTATATAACTCGATGAAGGTTATAACTCCAGTGCTGCACTCGCTAATTGAGTGCAGCACTGAAACACCTAGTTTTTTTTTTTTTTTTTTTTTGTGTGTGCGTGAATTATACTGCAAAAAATTATAAGAAAGCTCTAAATGCTCTACAAAATCGGAGATTTAATTTATTACAATATGAACAATACTTGTTTCTTATTTCAATATATTTGCCGAGTTGACCATAGTACGAGTAACACAGTTTTGTTTTATTAAATTATATTTCAACACATTTCCATAACCTTTGACCTGAATTACATTTTATTTCACTCAGTTTTAATTCAGTCTCAAGTGTAAAGTCGTACTTTAGCATAGTAAGTAACTTCAGTAAATTAATCTCATGTTAGAAGATATGAGATATACACCTGGCATACGCACAAAAAGAAGAGAAAAGAAAAAAAATATGAACATGAAATTCTGGTTTTTTAACATATTTTAAACTCTTAAGGGGCAACTATTTTTCAAAAAAAAATATTTCTATTTTATAGAAATACCTTCGCTTTGCGCTACAATTATGTGGGCAAGTGATATTTAGCAAGTCCCGACGGCTGATCCAGTGCTGAAAAATTCGATTGTTCAAAGCTTTTAATAATAGTACGAGATCCGGCTGCAGAATTCTGTGCTCATCGAGTGTTTGCTAAAATCTAAATTTTTAAGCATATTTATGATTAGGAGAATATATATCTACCAGGTTGCCTATCAAAATGTGGCCGCTAAAATTTTTAATTAAATTATTGTTAATTGATTTTTCGGAATAAAATTCATTTACTTGTTTTTTAAATAAAATATCGTCCACTTCACGGCAATATAGATAAAGACTCTGAAAAATCACGGTTGCCGTTGAGCACTTAGCCGCACCCCTTCGCAGCCAGATGTAAACAGGTATGATTTTGATGCATTTATACGTTCATAACGTACATTTGTTATTTATATATCAAATTAAAGCTAATTTTTTTCTATTTGTTGTGATATACGGTTGCCTAATTAAATTTGGCCGCAAATAAGGGTTGCTGGTTGTTAAAAATGCCAGCTGTACGACGCTTTAAAGCCATTGCGCATGCGTCTAATGATAGAATCAAAATGTCGCAGCTGTTCAGTTGAGAACACTAACATAAAAACCACGCTGTTTTGGAGTTCGTAATACACAACGTTATATATATTGGTGTTTCATTTGTGCATCTAAGAATTATCAAATTAATTAACGTAAAATAAAATTGATAAAGATGAAGGCGTGTTTTCTGTGTCGCAAAAAAATCAATGTACTTGACTTTCATAATGCATCATTCAAAAAGTGTTCAGTAATGTTATTGTTCCGTCGTATGGAAAAATACAAATATCATGACACTTTATTAACAATTGAGTCCACTGATGACTTTGGATATCATACAGAGTGTTTTTAAAAAATTCAACAAGATTTGCATCTTTGACTAATTCTAATGACATCTTTAATGAAACCAAAATTGATGCAGACCAAGAGTTTGCGTGCCTTATGTATGGACTCCCAAAGTGTCGAAGTGTAAATGCCGCAAGATTTTTATTATTTAACAAAATGTACGCTTCAAAACAATATAATGAAAAATTTATGAAAAGAATTAAAGGTTTCGACTCAGCGCACATTCCACCGTGCTGGAAATCTTTAAAACAAAAATTGTTGCGGACAATCTTTGTTAATTCGATGTGGTTAAATGTCACTGAGCCGGATTGTATCAAGTTCAGCGCGGAAAATAATGGCTGGCGGCTATTAGATGGGTTTCTAAAACCAACATGGTTCCTGGGAGACTCAACTCCAACGCAAGTTAAGAGTGTGCTATGTGATTCGATGAACAAATCTTCCGATAATGACTACGATTCTGATATTTGTAACGATGAAAGTGGTAGAAGCGAGGATAGTGTGAGTGAAAGCTCTGATGATTCAGATTTTTAAATAAGAGTTACGGAAATATAGGCGATTTAATACTTGAATAAAACATAATATTTTTTCAAACAGTACTTGCACAATAAAAAATTTTTTTACATAAGTAACCTTGGTTTTATTTTTTATCAATATTAATTTTTTGTTGTAGTTTTTAAATTTGTCATTTTGAAAAAGAAGACGATTCTTTTGGAGTATTCATCAAGTTGTCCCTACTACTGTTTGAACCGGTGGTTGAGAACACTATCATTCGACGCATGCGCAATGGCTTTAAAGCGTCGTACAGCTGGCAATCGCTGTCCTCGTCAGACTAGTGATATTACGCGTCATGCATCAAAATCATACCTGTTTACACCTGGCTGCGAAGAGGTGCGGCTAAGTGCTCAACGGCAACCGTGATTTTTCAGAGTCTTTATCTATATTGCCGTGAAGTGGACGATATTTTATTCAAAAAACAAGTGAATGAATTTTATTCCGAAAAATCAATTAACAATAATTTAATTAAAAATATTAGCGGCCACATTTTGATAGGCAACCTGGTAGATATATATTCTCCTAATCATAAATATGCTTAAAAATTTAGATTTTAGCAAACACTCGATGAGCACAGAATTCTGCAGCCGGATCTTAGACTATAATGTGCCTCCTTATTACAGCTACATTAGACGAACTGTAGTATACGCATTCGCAAAACAGAAGCTGTGGAAGCAGTGAATACTGAAATGCTCTCAAAAACTTAAGACGATTTTGACTACCGCATAAGCATATGCAATGCATTCCAAAGACGGCCATATTGAACCCCGTCAACTTTGGTATGTGAAAAAAAGGAAAGATAAAGAAAAACCTTTAAATTAAGTATGTAATGTAAAATCAATCTTAAGTGTCTATGTTCAATATTTTTCTTCTATAAACATTGCAATTCAGGTTATTCATTTTGGAATACCCTGTATTGGAATGTGTTACGTAATTCGCAAGGAAAATTGGTGAAAAGGGCAAACACACCAGATGGCGCTACAGGCAACAATTGTTCAATATCTTTGACAATGTTCTCAACACTTTAAAAATTATGGAACGCGATTCATTAATAAAAAGAAAGAAAATTCATGCGCTTTAAAATTATGAGTTAGTTCCATTTCCTTCGCTACGGAGCAACGAATGATTACTTAATTCAGTATCTCTTACAAACTGTCACAATTACGAAACATTTTTGCAATTTTCTCTCGAAACTACGCATAAAAATCCTCAGCTTTAGTTTTCAAGATAAAATTCTCTAGTGACTTAGTCCCCATCCATAAATGCTTATTTTCAGTTAATTAAAATTAAAAATGGCATTCCTTCATCAATTAAAATGTCACACTTCGAGCTAATAAGGTGAAATTCCCCAAAAAACAATGTAATACGACAACAAATATTACCCATCGAAAGAACAACTTTCATAAATTCAATTATTTTCAAAAATAACTTATGTAATCATTAAAAATAAACTCATATGTCATTATTCCTGAATTTTTCTACGCAGCTGAATGTCGAAGAACGTTGAAATATTTCTTTTTTTTATGGTACATTCCGCCTCTCGTTTTTAAAAAGTATTAAAGTCAACATTCAAAGATAAGTATACGTGTTGATTCAAATTTGTAGTCGTTAGACCTTAACCCCTAGAACATCAATTTTATTCGGTTTATTCGTTAGCAAAATACATTTTGAGGAATTTGTACTTTTTTTTTCTTTTCTCATAATGTAACTTTCATTTAGGAGCAACAATGAAAAAAGATATCAGGCGGAAGATTATATATGAGAGTTTTATTATTAACCGCCTTTTCAAAAATATCGTCCACATTTGCTGATTAAGCGGTTGCCTTGCCTACATCTATGAAAATAAGCTATTGATTTAAATCAGTAATTTAGTTCAGGATGTTAATGACAACAGAAAGCAGTGTAAAGATAAGTAATATTTTTACAGCTCGCGAATATAATAACTGTTTAAGAAAATTAACGACGAAAAGATGAAGCTTCCACTTTAAGTAAGGCTCAAAACAATTTTGACTCTTGGAGAGAAACATCGAATGTTTAAATTAGGAAAGTTTACCTTTGTCAGAAAAGAATTGTAGATACGGTGTAATGTTTAATATCAAAGTTACACAGATGAATAAATCTTTGAAGTTTTTGACAGGATTCCAAAATTTTATTTCAAAAATCAAGGCTGAATTCTCAATGAATTTTGAAATATTAATGAACTTTTAATAACTATTTTTGCAGAAGTTATGCAGAATTGAAAAGAGCAAAAGGCGGAAGTTGATTTATTCCAACCGATCGACATATCACTCTTACCATAGAAAACTTGACTCTTTTAGTAGAATACGTTACCTTCTTCGTAAAAGTTGATACTCATTATATATATACATAGGTTTAATTTCATTACTGCTTTATTTAAAAGTAGTTTCAGAATTTCCTACTTTCTAGAAGTTAAAAATTCCATGTTACGTATCTCCGTTTTTTCAGAAGTTAGTCACAAGTCCTTTTCTTCTTTTTCTTTTTTTTTTTTTTCACATGTAACCTCACTGTTGCCACCACATTAAAACTTATACTTTATCATCGTCTTCTTTTTAGGAGTAATTTAATTATTGTCTCCTTTTAATGTAAAACTTTAACCACTGGGAACGATAAGTTGATAAATTAATTAATTAAGGAATCATTTAATGAAAATAACTAAAGAAAGCTCTTATTGTCACATAAAACATTTATTCTTACTTATCTGTTTCACCAAATTGCTCGTGGATTTCCGAGTAGAATATTTTCCCGCTAATAACCAGTTGCTACTTTTTTTTTTTTTTTTTTTAAGTTTTACCGCTATCGTATCTCAAAACGGTTAAACAGATTAGTCAGTATAATGAACAGTCATTTCACAGACAAAATATTTTTTAATTCGAAGGAAAACTAATTTAATAAATTAAGCGTTGCAAAAGCTTGGATATTTCTTGGTTCTGCTTAATTGTGAATGAAGTTTATTTTAATAGGGTTTTTTTTATTCAGGCTGTTTGATAAATTATACATTATTTCCTATCTGAGCTAATGGATCACTTTGTCCTTAATTCTCAATTGAGAAACTATGTACGGCACATGACTTAACATTAATCAGTTATATTTATTGGAGAAAAAAACCCCAGAGTTCACTTTTGCAGTGCACTTAAATCCAAAATCTGTTGAGCCAAATAGGCAAAAATACATTATTTCATGCACCGCTAAGTTCAATCGTAATTCTGCGACAGACAAGGCTCCAGTTAGTTGACTCCGGTTATAAAGTACCCGAGATATAACTTACTCAGATGCTTAATCCCGAATGAAACTCTATATAATGTAATGTTTTACAACGGCTATAACAAAGTATGCAAAAGTTTTATTTTGCTTATAGCGTACTTTTAAAACTCGAAGAAAGAGGCCGAATTTGACTCTTGTAAACCCTTCATTTTGGTTTACAAGCTGTTTTGGACGTTTGATTTCCATACGTTACCGTAGATAATGATCTTACGACAGCCGGCAGGGTGGCGTTGTGGCTAGGCGCACACCCCAGGTCTGAGGATCGAGCCTGCCACTGTCGGTGGATTTTCAAGATGCAGAAAATCGTCTGCGCCCTTGTCGTATGATTATGAGGCATGTAAAAGATCTTTTGAGCTCCCCCCCCCCTCCCTCCCCAAGCCCATTTGGCTTGGATATTCTCGGCTAAATTTAATTCCTAGTGCAAATTTCGCATCAACAGAGTCAGGAGGCTCGCTTTTTCAGGTGGAGAAACCGGACGTCAAACGCGGCGATGGAACCACACTCATTGTGGTGCCGCTGAAAGAGATGGTACTAATCTTTGGGGAACGCACTAGGTCAGCAATTGGCAGAAGCAAACGGCAGCCCACTAGAAATTTTTAAAAAGGATCTTACGACGTCTTAAACACCACCCGATAGAGAGGATTTCTCTGTTCAATGAAGAGTCTCTGGTTTATTTAAAAAAGACAGTAGTAAAAGTGGTGACAATTGAGATGCCGTTGAAGAGGAGGTTCCAGATGTCTGTGAGGCATTGAGTGCTATAAAAACTTGGATTAATGACTCGTGGTTTAATGACTTCCATGAACAGTGATTCAGACTCCGGGGTAAAAACTCAATTGTGATACCATTGGACTTTCAAGACGGGCTGACCTTTTTCGTTCTTATTTATCATTATTATTTATTTATTTTTACTTTTTGTTTTTGACCTCGTATGCTCTTTTCTATCATAATTACTTCATTAAATTGACGCATGTCATGTTCATTCTATAATGAACATAGTAACTTGAAGGCTAGAAGCAAATACATTTCACATATTGAAAATGATAAGCGTTGAGTACCATAGAGTTGTTGGTGTTGTTATCGAGTGTCTCTTGTTCGAGTGCAACTCGCAGCAAAACCTCCAAGGGAGACGACCATTGGACCCCATTGGGTAGCAGTCCGATTTCTGCTCTGAGGGGTCTCTTAATCGAATGAGAGAGTATCACCTAGGTTGGCATCTCCAGAGCTATAATTTCCAACTTTCCGGGCATTGGAGCCATGTCAAATTTTACGTGCATCAGTTCCCATTAGCGTACGCGGTATCGGAGCAAACAGTCGCAACCGAGCTTAACCAACAAACCTGTGGGTTTGGCATCATAAAGGGAAACAAAGAAATAAAGCACTAGTAAAAATTTCAAACACGTATTTTGTAATTTTAAAGAGGAGATCTGAAATGCAGTACCGCAGCGGACCAGTCGGTAAAAGCTCGGTTCCCGCGGAACACCGAAAGTGAAGCAACATCGACTAAGGTCAGTGTTTGGGAGGGTGACAACCTCACGCCGCTGGTTCCTGTCTGCCGTGTACGCTAAAGGGAGCTGGTGCACGTTAAATAGGTCGTGGCTCCAATGTCCTCCAAATGAAACGATACCTCGGGGGGGCCAATCCCAGGTGACGGTCTATCTTACGGGAGCTGGTGCAAAAATTAAGAGACCTTGTAAAGGGGGCAGAAATCGGACGCCTGCCTATAAGGGCCTCGTTAGACTCAGGAGCTGCGTACCCATTCTGCCCCGCCACGGGCGGGGACACGACAACAACAACCTGAAATGCATAATAAATGAGCAAGAGAGCCGTGCTAAAACAAACAAACAATAAAACAAAAACAGAAAAGTACAGAGTGAAAAAAATACTACATTCGAAAAATTGTCATATACAGTAGAACCTCCATAAGTTGACCACCTAAGGGACTGCAACTAAGTGTTCAACATACGGAGGTGGTCAACTTAGGGAATTTTTAGAAAAAATTTAGTACAATATCAGAGAGCATTTGTTAAACTTTAGAATTTTTTAAGGAAAAATTTAGCACTTACTCATTTTTATTTTTACTGAAGGTACAGCACAAATTTACAACATTGTAAGGAAAGATTCTATTTTTGTTTGAGTCCTTATTTTGTTATTTTGTTCATTAGATAACTGTAAAAAGCACTTTCACAGTTTACAAGCCCATTAAGTATGCTTGGCCATTTTTCTGCTGCAAAATCTTTAAGTTACTCAAAAGTGAAAAAAAAGAAAAAAGAACGGAATGCGCCAGCGATACACGTTGTTTTCCAATTTTACACACATTCCCTACTTCCCTGAATTTTTTCAAGATTCCCGCAATTAAAGACAATGTATGCAGTCCAAGAAATGAAAACGTTCAAAGGACTAGAATATTATTTCTCTTTAACAAAAGGTTGGGCTTAATCTCCAGCATTTCCCTCTCATTGTATGATACTGGAAGTGAACAATGAATTAAGCACCACAGGGGGAGGGGGAGGGGAATGTTACTCAGATAAGCCAAAAGACTAATCAAGAAATTCTCGGAAACCAGATGGAAAACAAACGGGGGAAAAGCAAATTCAAGAAAACATTGGTGGTCAAGTTACAGAGAGTAAATTATGCATATTAATTTCAAATAACATATTAAAAAGCGGTCAACATACAACTTATGGAGGTGGTCAACATAGAGAGGTAAATCTCCATTGAAAATGCATTGTGACCATTCAAACTATAAAATTTCGGTCAACATAGAGAGGTGGTCAATATAGGGAGGTGGTCAACTTTGGAGGTTTTACTGTAGTTCGATAACGGTATTATAATGTTTAAAGTGTGTAATTCCTATAAAACTTTGAAAACGGTCAATTTGACCGGTACTAGCTAGGTTCAATGTTAAAGAAACATTTTTTATCAATATATTCATGTGTGTGTTATAAAGTTAAATAATCTTAAATGTAACGTCCTTATGTAGCTTCAAGGTACATATAGTAGGATCTTAGCCGCGTTAATCAAAAGCCTTTATTTTATTTTAATTATTCATTTTTTCAAAGGCTGGTTGGTTTATCGCGTTTGAAGAAATTTTGTTCGTCTTAGCCGAAATTTGTATTTTAGCCTTCGTAGTATGCGTGAGATATTTAGTGTCGTTAAATAGTAAACCAAACTTAATACACAAATTGTTCGTTTTAGCCGTGCTTTCGTATAAAC
The DNA here is from genome assembly GCA_038502835.1 of Octonoba sinensis. Classification (NCBI taxonomy): domain Eukaryota; kingdom Metazoa; phylum Arthropoda; class Arachnida; order Araneae; family Uloboridae; genus Octonoba; species Octonoba sinensis. The sequence continues at coordinate 79,210,028 of CM076605.1, read as the reverse complement.
CGTGTTCATATTAAGAAAGTTTAACTGTACTTAGCAATTTTTTCCTTATCAATATTGTTAGTAAGATTAGATTTGGTTTAATGAGAAACTTTCTGTATATTCCTAGGATTGAAAAAAAAAAAAAAAAAAACTTTCTTAGATTTTTCATCATGTTTTATCATTTTTGAACCGATTTAGCAACTGTTAACTTCATCACGACAGGAGCATTTATCATGACTACCTGTACTATTTCAATTTGTTTTTCTGAAGAAGAGTTTTCATGGCAAGTATGAGCGCTACATAGCCAATTCTGGTAACCTGGAATGGTACCGACTCAAATGGGAATACCCAAAACCCATTATAACCCTTACCGACTGAAATGGGACAATTTCGCCCTACCGACTCAGTTGAGAACGACTGAATTGGGACTAAACCGTTATATATATCGTCACAGGGGGAAAGAGGTTCCCCTATTATTTTAGGTGTCACACCATAAAGCTTTCTTCGCTTCATCTTTTAGATGCAAAAAAAATGTTAATTTCAAGCACAAAACACGTTATGCGTCGCTTACATTTATTCATAAATATTTCGAGAAAAACAGTGGGGATGAATGAATTTTGTTTTACCAGCAAAAGGGAGCTTTCATCTGCACTGAAATAATTTCATCAATCAAATATTATTCTTCGTTTCGGCTTGAAACTGATAACGAGAAAAATTAATTTCATAGTTTTCTTTTTGAAAAGGTCAAATTTTCAATTTGCTGTTTTAAACTTGAGAAAAGGTCAAATTTTCAATTTGCTGTTCTAAACTTGAGAAAAGAAAGGCATAATTAAGTAAACATTCCAGTTTGCTTCATTAAAACACACAGAAATTGAAAAATTTCATTTAAGAACGTAATTGATGATAAGTCGCTTTTATTTTAAATTCAAACTGTTGGATTATTTTAAACATTAACAACCGTTTGGGATCCAATTTCATTTGCTTCAGCACCTAAAAATTTTCATTTATGTAAAACTCTGTTTTTTAAACTGTTTATATTGCTTTCAGCTTCTTTTAAACAGTCTCTTTTTTTTTCTTTTCCTTCTTCTTGTTAATCAGTACAAGAACACTTTAAAGTCCCATGATATAAAATTAGAATTTCTGACTTCAAAACTTCGTTTAGTTTAAAACACCTAATTTTAAAATTTCAATTCAATTAATGGTTCGCAATTGAAACTTCTTAAGGAACCGCTCATAAATGATGTCATGCTTTTTTCCCATATATTTGACTTCCCCCCCCCCTTGTCACGCGTCACGCTATGGTGTATAAGCCTGATGTCACACTTCTTGTTACCCCTCCCCTTCCCTTGTCACACTTTGTCACAATTTCACGACCCTCCCCCTCTCCAGCTCGAAGCGGGACATCATTAATGAATGCTCCCCAATCTCTTTGTAGAATTTTCCTCACCATAACGATAAAAATACTTTTTTTTAACCGAAAGAAACATTATTTGAATCGAATAAATGGCTCTTTTATATGTCTCGAAAAAAAAAAGAACTGTATTTCTCACTGCTCGTGGGTAACTGATGGACAGCGCCCTCTTTCCCTGGGATAAAACACTTTATTTTATCTTTCAATTTATAAATAAATGCGCAGAAAAATAAAATATTAGAAAATCAAATAAAACCAATGGTAAGCGCCTAGCTCAATGGTCTGGAAAATTTTTAAAAATATGCTCGGAGGTACATGACCAGCCTGTACAATTGCTAAACTCTGAAAAATTGATAAAATATTTGCTTTCCCTTCAAAAATACAAAAAGTTGTTTTTCATTCATTTTAAGGAGCCTAATTTCTGAATGTGTTAAGTTATACAACTGTATGTTTTGAAACAAATAAATATAAAATGCGTGATTTGTATGCTTAAAATGTGTTAGTGTTTAAAGGTACAACAGTCTCACCTTCACCCCTCCCCCTCCCCTCTCTCTCTCTCTCTATATATATATATATATATATATATAGCAGAGCTTGCCAAATTTTCCCTGATGGCGACACCCTTCCAGTACATGCAATTTAACGATACACCTTTTTACTAATACAAAAAAAAAAAAAATATTTGATTTTATCATAACAAAACACTTTTTCCACAGATACAAAATTTTCCAATAATATTAAGAATTGGGGCCGTTCATAAATGGCGTCACGCTTTTTTCCCATATATTTGACCCTCCTCCCCCCTTTGTCACGCGTCATGCTATGTTGCATAATGCCTGATGTCACACTTGTTGTTACCCCCACCCCTTGTCACACTTTGTCACAATTTCACGAAGCCCCCTCCCCCCTCAAAGTGTGACATCATTTAGGAATGATCCCATTCAATGGCTCACATGGACTTGACGACCATTACAAATTTGTCTTATATTAGGTCGGATGTGAGACAAATGCACACGCATTTCTTCATCTAACTTTCTCAAACTACTATGTTTAACTGTTTTTGTATTAATCATATCAGAAAATGCACTTTCACACGAATATGCTGTAGAAAACTGCAGCAAAATGAAGGTCCTACTTAGGTGAGGATAGAATTCCAGAAGTTGCACAAATCTGATTCCTGGAACGTAAGTTTTAAAGTGCGGTAGTTCTTCAGATCTGCTAGTTTCTCCTCTTCAGCAAGTTGAAGTTCACAAGTGCTGGAAAGCGCAAAAGGGTTTCTTATCCAGTCATACTGGTTTATATCTAATGTTGGAAAATATCCATCCAACCTATCTTTCAATTGCAGTAAATGGTCATGAATCAATGATTGTATTTCATTACTAACTGCACATTTAGACATTAATGGAAACATGTCAAAACTGTTTTGTTTTTCTCAACCATCTTCGATTTTATCTCTTAAGGTTGCTATTTTGTCTGTAGCGGTAAGGATAATTTACATCCCTACCTCGTAGACTAGCATTTGTCTTGTTGAGGATTTCAAATAAATCAGAAAGGAAAGCTAACTTTGCACTCCAGACTTCGTCTTTCATTGCACCCGCAAACTCGGTTTTGTACTGCATATTGGCGAGGAATAAACAGAGGTTCGAGACACACTATTTAATTGTTGTTCAGTAACGACTGAAGTTTCAGGCACACCACTTGACTGTTGCTCTGCATCTGATGCTTCATAAACTGCCAAAGGTGTTTTTCTGACGATAAATGTATCCATAGCGGATGAGTTCCGTAAAATTTATGGCGTAAATATGTCACTTTGAAGCGAGTAAAATAATGGCGTGTGTCACGAATGAAAGAAAGAAGCAGACTGAAGGAAATGTACAATGACCCAATGTCGCCTGTCGAAGAACTAGTTAAAACAAGAAACCTGTAGAGAGCGCCAATGTACAGCAGCAGTACAGAGACATCTTAGCGCCATAACTGGAAGTTACATGCACAAATTGTAGCAATCAACTTATCGATCACGGGGTCACTATGTGATCTATGATAACACTGAACCAAGAAAAGGATGTTTGATATTATTTTATTATAAGCTCTTCATTCGTTTTACAATCTCGCGACACCCAGTTTGGAAAGCACTGATATATAGGACTGCCATGTACGTGTGCATGTGGGTGAACCAAACTTTACAAAATGTACGAGATGATTATGTACATAATTACTACTTGACGGCAGCGCCATCCGGCGGAGAGAACTAAAATAAGGAGAACGACAGGGTTCTGTGCGGAAGAATTCTGCACAGTGTATGCTTGTTAAGCTGTGGTCGGAACAAATGGATCCGATCGTAATTGTTTGAATGCATACAAATGTTTAATTTCTGCCCATGCAAGCGTTGTAAATATTGTAATGTCATTTACAACGTTTATCATGCTCCAAATTACGATCATTGAGTTTTACTTAATACTTCTGTGTTATTGTGAATCGTGAATAATTTCTCCCTAGACCAGCGTTTCCAACCCGGTGGTTCGCGAACCCTCAGGGGTTCGTGTGGTGTTCGCGAAAATAATATTGCAATGGTGGAACTTTTAATTACTAACCTAAAGAAAAGCAAAATAATAAATTTACATACGCAATTTGGACGGAGAGTAAAAATTGTTTTTTTTAAATAAAGTGTTTTTTCGTTAATGCGCAAAAGTTGAGGACTGGCATACGAAGCATACATACAAAATTCGAAATGTACTTACTTCCACTGTTATGAGTTCGAAAATTTGTACATTTCAACCCCAAAGTGCGAGCGATATTTATTGATTGATCCAAAATTTTGCACATATATTTCTCATGCCATTCCACAACTTTCAAGTTCTCATCAGGAAAATAATTTTTAAAGATATTTTTTGCGAATGTTTATTGCCCTATCAATAATTCAAAAAGTACAATTAATAAAAAAGAAACTTTAGTTTTTAATTTAAACTCAGTTGTGATTTTCCTTTCTTGTTGTGAACTATAGTGCAAAATTCAAAATAAATTTACTAGCAAATTTTATAGTTTTGTTACCCGTTACTTACGACTACAGAAGGGGGCTCGAAATTTTCTTTCGAATCTTAGAAGGGGTTCGCAAAGGAAAAAAGGTTGGGAACCACTGCCCTGGACAACCGAGAATTGGCCCTTCTACCCCTTGACATATATATGTATGAGTGTGTATTTTCAACCAATTTTCTTACTTTTTTTGTTTAGTAGCTATTGACGAGTTTTAGTGGTACCAATTAAAAAAAATTGAAAACAGTTTATTATTAGTTAATTATTATCCCTTTTCTTTTGTCAGGCAAGTTTCATTTATAATTGCATCTTTATTTTGTTATAGATTGCAGATGGCAACGTGTAAATTATTAGGTAATAAATATGAAACTCATTGTTAAAAAGAGTTTGCTGCCATTAAGCAGTCATATTAAAAGCAATTGCAATAAGAGTTTGAGTGAAGGCTTCTCTGAAACAATGGAATGAAAAATATGGCAACAGTGTGTGGAAGCAAACATTTAAGTTATCTTCAACAGTCGCTCATAGTACGAAATCGGCAGAAGGACAAACGGCTATATTTATGAGCGCAATTGGCCTTGCGGCGAATATGATTTACAATACATTTGCTTTAAATTAGGATGATCAAAATTAATCTACGCTATAACGCCAAATTGGATAAATAATACTTAGGGATCATTCATAAATGATGTCGCGCTTCGAGGAGGGAGGGGGCTCGTGAAATTGTGACACAGTGTGACAAGGGGAGGGGAGGGGGTAACAAGAAGTATGACATCATGCATTATGCAAGATAGCGTGACATGTGACAAAGGGGGGAGGGGGTCCGCTAAAGTGTGGCATATTGTGACAAAGAGGTGGAGGGGGGTCAATTATATAAGGAAAAAGCGTGTCATCATTTATGAACGGCCCTTTATATAATTACGCAATTAGCATAATGTTTTCAATGGCAAATTTAATTATTACAGTCGAGCTTCGACGGTTGGGTGAACTCTAGCATATATAAATATATATACATAGAGAGAGAGACATTTCTACTTAACACATTCCCAGGTATTTCTTAGTATCAAAAACTGTTAAATTTCCTTAATTCTCCACCGCTCTACAACTGACTCTTCTCTTTACTGAGAACAATAGTTTCCAGTTCATTTATTACAGCTTCAGGTCCAACGTTGGCAGAATGGAATGATTGCGACATTCTCGTCCCCTCACTAAGAGGACATTGCAGAGCTTACGAGGCAATTTTTAGCGTCGGACAATTCTTCTGGGATTCAGAACCATAAATCTTGATTAGATTTGTCTTAGGGAAGGCTGACACAGCTTCCGTATTGTTCCATATCGTTTCTCGTTTATCTAATTAAAGGGCAGGCATGGATCTTTTCTTATTCTCGGCGTTTAGGACGAGTACCATTTTGCTTCACACTTCCGAGATGGATTCTCCAAAAGAAAAAATCTGATGTGGCACACATGGATTCTTTAATCATATAGATATCTTTAATGAATATTATTAAAGATAGAAAACCTCATCATCTGTGAACGATTTATGTAATTATGACACGTGGTGTTAAAATAGGGCAGATTTTTTTGTTGGCGAACAGGTTCGAGGCCATTGAAAGAAGAAGGTTGGCAATAACCGCATCTTTGATTGGCAATAATCGCATCTTTGGTTGCAACCCTAGGTATCTCCTAAAAAAGTTAAAGTTTATTTATTCTTTAAGGAATGGAATCATACTTATACCTTTCTAAAGTTAAAAAAATATATTTTTATGTTAAATTATAAATAAATTTAAGTAATTCCATGAAAAGTGCGTCCATAAAACTTGAAAGAAATGTGAAAAATTCCATTAACACAACTCTGAAATGTCGTAATAGAATTTATAACTATGAGCATTTCTCACTAAGGTACAAAACATATGGTGGTATAATAAAAATAATTTCACGTTATTTAAAGCACAAATGAGCATTAAAATGCAGACATATCTTTCGGGATTGCTTGGAATCGCTTTTTCAATGACGCAGGGAGCTTCTAGATGCAAAACATTTTGGATGCAGATGTTTTGCATCTAGAAGCTCCCTGCGTCATTGAAAAAGCGATTCCAAGCAATCCCGAAAGATATGTCTGCATTTTAATGCTCATTTGTGCTTTAAAATAACGTAAAATTATTTTTATTACAGTTTATTTGCATAAAGTTAGATAATTATTACATATGGTGGTAGTTCCACCAAGAAAAAGATACCCATTCCATAGCTCACTCATTACAAACTAAACTATTTCAGAGTAGTTTCAAGAATAGAATCGGTTCTCGGACAGAAATAACGCTCTATATTGAACATAACTCTTTGCTCTCACTTTCAAAATGTATATAGATTTTACAGTGTCAGAAGTTTGGGGAGAAGAACTCCTATTAAGAACTTTCCATTTGTTTTTACGACTCTTGGCGACGACAGGAAGAATTCAATTACTCAACCCTTTACTGCATATTTTAAGATTTGTGTAAAAACGTTTTCTTATTTGGCGACAAAGAAATCGCTTTAAACCTTAAAGAAAGTATAATTGATAATTAAATATGAATGAATAAATTAAATATAAATGTCCTTGGCTTTTAAAGTAAGAATACATGAGAAAAAGTTAGTGCCAAGAAATCTCAGTTATAGAAATATTCCCAAAAGTTAATTAGCTGTAAAATAAAGAAATGAGAAAGGGAAAAAAAAGCATAACCATCGTGCTGGCACTCAAAGATAACTGCAAAATTAACTTCAACAAAAGAATTCCAATTACACGCGAATAAGCAGCAGTAGCATATCTAAGTTCAATATAATATAATGATAATTAGAAATTAAACAAGAATAAAAAGAATGCCTTTCTTTCGTTCCACAAGTTACCCCTCATTCTTTCATTGTTTGCGTTTTATTTCTAATTATCATTTACTATCTATCTATCTTCCTATATATATATATGTGTGTGTGTGTGTAAATTTAGTTAACTGTAAAATTCTACCGATTAAATTGTAAAAAAATATATTTAAAAATTATAAGACAAGGTAAAAATATTTATGAAACGTTTATAACATACAATAATTATAATAAATTATGAAATTTTAAAAATATGTGCCAAAAATATATTAAGCATTACATTTACGAAAATCGTGTGCATTGATTTCGCAGAAGAATGTTTCATATTAAATAAAGTGTTACTAAGCATTGAATAATGAGAACAAAAAACTGTAACCATTAAGTCATTCTCAAAATTACTACCATTAAATATTTTACTCAGGCAATTCAAAAAATAAAGTTTGAAGAAAAGAGCATCAATAGCTTTCACCAAACGAATACTTGAGCTGGAATTATGGCTCAAAAAGTATTCGAAAAAATAATGATTGTTATGTGACGGAAAAGAATGAAAGTCATATTACTGGAAAGAACGAACGGAGGTGTGGAATAAACGGTTGAATTACGACATCATTTTCAAGCAAGATGAAGCATTCATTTTGAAATGAATACCCCAAGGTAAGCGGAATAAAAAGCTCAACATATCATCATTGTAAAATATTCCCCCATAAAACGAAACTCATACGTAAATCTAGAAGCCGTTTTCAGTAATGGTGCGGATGAAAGTCGTTTTTCCTTATCTCCAGAAGGCATTAAAATGACAAATTTCTGAAATATGTTTTAACATTTCAGATGATAAAAGATAACGTTTCGCACAGAGCCACTTTTCCGATGCAACAGATTGAGTTAAATAAAACTGCCTGGAATTCAGACAGAATGTCATTATTTTGCTATTTTTGTGTAAAATCTTCTTTTTTCTTTTCCAGCAAACTAAAAGAATTTTTATAAGATTTTTTTCCTGCTTTTCATCAGGTAGTTCCTAGTACAGAAAGAGTAAAATTCAAAGAAATATTACTTATTGCGAATGGTAAAAATCTGAAACGTGTTATGCAGAATCATTTCAAACCAAGATTAAAAAGACCTAAAAACCAAGATTTTTACTGTGATTCATTTTAAAATTGTGAAATATAGGGTATATTTCACAATATAGGGTATATTTCACAATATAGGGTATATTTAGGATTATGAAATATAGGGTATATTTCACAATCAAGTTACAGTCTAAGAATGTTTATCTACCTCTTGGGAGCAATATAAGATTTTTACTTATGAAATATAAATGTCTGCAAATCTATTTCATGTGGGATACCATGAAAATCAAGGGAATCGACATTTGGGAATGGCAACACATTTCAGCCGTATTAGAAATAATTTAAAATTAGAAAACAAAAATACAAGCAGTTGTCTTTAATTTTAGATGTATGGCTAAAGAAATAATACCTTGATTTATGGTAAGTATTTTTATTGCAAGTCATGGCCGTTACCTTTAATTATTATTATTATTTTCAATTTATTTATTCAATTGATGAATTTAGGTCACAGTGGACCAGTCGGTAGAAGCTCGGTTCCCGCAGAACACCGAAAGTGAAGCAACGTCCACTAAGGTCAGTTTTTAGGAGGGTGACAACCTCTCGCGGCTGGTTGCTGCGGGCCGTGTACGCAAAAGGGAGCTTGTTCACGTTAAATACGTCGTGGCTCCAAAGTCTTCCAAGTGAAACGATACCTCTAGGGGTGGCAATCCCAGGTGAAGGTATCGCATATCCGCGATCTGGTTCAAAAATTTGAGGTTAAGTCAGTCTTCAGCTCTCGTGGTTCCTCGCTCTAAAATGAAGCAGCATATCCCCCTAAGCCAGTGTATTGTTGATCTTCTGGAACTGGTAGCAGGCTTTCCTATGCCAGGGGGATTAGCAACAACAGCAACAGGTTAGGGATCATTCATAAATGATGTCATGCTTCGAGGGGGGGCTCATGAAACTGTGACAAAGTGTGTCAAGAGGAGGGGAGGGGGTAACAAGAAGTGTGACATCCCTGCTTAAACATCATAGCGTGACATGTGACAAAAGGGGGGATGGGGGTTCGTTGAAGTGTGACATTTTGTGACAGAAGGGGGGAAGGGGTCGAATATGTGGGAAAAAAGCGTGACATCATTTAGGAACGGTCCCTTATAGTCCGAAATTATTTGGCTCTATTTTTAAAATATGTTTTTAAAAAATCTACCTGAATTGTGTTGAGGTGTTTTGAAAACATAATCGCTTACAATACTGTTAATATTTTGGAATTTTTGCCTCCACAATACATTCTCCTTTTCTCTTAAGCTTAAAATAAACGGAAAGAACATAAATTTCTTGCGTTTAAAAATAACACACTGAAAATTAACTGTTCGGAAAATTTGTAAAAGGCTGAGTAAAATTATTAAAACAATAGATTCAATCTTCTCGCCTTGTGAAAATTCTAAGAGACTTTACTTTTAATTCACTGCGAGACATTCCAAAGATCATCGCAATAACTTTGATGCAAATCATACGCACACGCCTTCCAAAATATTTTCAATTTACAGTATTCTTTAATTTTCCATCAACTCACGTCATAAAGCACGATTACCATTACAACCTTCTCGTATGCGAAATGTTATTGGAAAGTAGGTTCCATCATTCCACTCACATGCAAAGCTTCTAGATAAAATTTTCTCTTCGAAAGTTTTAATAAAGTTTAATTTACGCTCCGATAATTCCTTCCGATACTGTAACTGTATTCTTCACTGCCTTAGCTGTTTCGCAAGGCAGAGATTCGACGCCTAATATTAAAATGTCTGGTTGGCTGTCAGTTTTTAATGGATGATAATTGACTGTAATGAAGAGCAGCACTGTGTTTAATTTGTTTCGATGATAAAGTAAACACGCTATCCGTTGAATTGTATGGTGAAACTTAATGCGTCTTCTTTAATTTGTTTTGTATAATGTTTCCTTTAATATAAGAAAGCATCTGGTGCAGGGACCTGAAGATTGACGCGTAATATATATATATATATATATATACATATATATATATATAATATATATAACATTAAAAACCAAATAACTCTTTTAAATCCCTTTTTAAATTCAGTTTCGCTTTTAAAACATAACGATTTTTTATATGTTCTCTAGCCCGGGAAACTAATGCGGGAAAGATTATGTAACGCGAGCATAGATGATTTTGCAGAAGAACGAATAGTAAAATCGTTGCTTCATCAAGTGACATATAGCTCGATAGATTATAAAAGAGGATCTCGTAGGATTTTCGGAGAATTCACAATGTAAATACTGTAGATAAAAGAGTGTGATGTTTTGTGTCGTCTTGTATATTGGAATATGTGTATTTATCATGTAAAGCTACTAATAAATTAAGGATTGATGATTTTCGGCCACGATTGATTTACCACCGGACATTACATTAAAATAACGGCTACTTGTAACTGTGATGTTACATATATATTTATACTTCGAAGAATATATAAATAAGTATATATATATACTTCTTTTTTGTACTTGTCAATTTATAAACGGCGAGACATACAACAAAATTTCATGTTTGTTAAAAATATTTAAGACAACTGATTAGAATAGGGTTAGAATAATCAAAGCATACTGTTAAAAATGTATAAGAATGTCTTTCACATAATTTGAAATCAGTAGAACCTCTGTTAACCTGCTTAATTGGGATCGATGGTAAGCCGGTTCAGTAAAAATACGGTTAAAGCGGAGATAGCGAAAAATGGGAGAAATATTGTGCAATTTAATAGAGAGAGAGAGTGGTAGTGTGATGATTTATTGCGTTTTAGTAGTTACTTTGAGCGCTGCATACCAGTTATCAAGCGCTTGGGCAAGGCTGGACTGACCGACTGAACCTGAGATTAGCCAATAGCCACACTTGATTTCATTGGACCCGTACGTGGTTTCCCAGAATCCCCCCATTCCTCCCTCTCTCCGACATCGGAATGTCGCGTTTGTCTGGGATTCCACAAAAAATTTCACTCGAGTACCGCAGCACTTGTTTCTTCCAGACAATAGGGAAGTTTCCACCTACAAAATCTTCCTATTTTGATGCTTAAATATTGTCAAGACAGTTATAAAACTCGAGAATTCACCTATGCCGAACAAAAAAAATTGAACATTAATTTTAAATTAATTTTTAAAAATCCCATCCACAAAAAACGAGGCGGAGCTTAATACGTCACTGTCTGACGTCAACGGGCACCTCGCGCTTCGGACTCCTTGTTTTTTGCAGCTTTCATTCAACAGTTCATTTAACCAAACGTGCGTCCATTTTAATTAAAATACTGTCCATTTTTTATATTTTTCTTATTCATCATGGACTGTAGGATCCCTTTTAGACAACAAGGTTTTTGATTACCCATTTCCAAGTTAAAATTCGTTTTATTTATTCAGTTACGTGTATTTTTGTAATGTTTTGGTAACCCCAATGAAGTTCATCATGCTATTTAGTGTAGTGCATATTACTTAGCTTATCGCTTTCTTGGCAATGAATCTGATATTTTTTAAATGCAGAATATTATTATGCTGCAACCGATTTCCGATGATGTTTTAATTTTTTTTACTTAAAGAAAATACTGTTTTTTTAATTGCGGTTCGAGTGTGGAACTCAAAAAAACATTGGTGAGATTTTTGAATTGATCACGTGTTTCCTTTTCTTGTGATAAAACACCTGCAAATTATCATAGAAAAAGCATAAAGCCAAACAATGTTGCAACTTTTATTGACTTTAAAATGCAGGTAGTGCAGTTAAATACACTACAGAATCTGTTAAATTTCTTTTCCCAATCGTGGTACATCATGTTTAACTTTATATTTTTCTGTTTAAGTCTGGAATCCCTTAAAATACTTTCAAAAATTTTTTAAAAAAGGGTTATAAATATTATATTTGAATTTATTCTATTATTTTGAAAAATATTTTAGTCCTTGTGTAATCTTTCAAAAATTATACAGAGAAGGGGCTGTGCCCGATTTATGTTACGTTTTTTCTCATATATTTGACCCCCTCCCCCCTTTGTCACAATATGTCACACTTCAGCGGACCCCCCTCCCCCCTCTGTCACATGTCACGCTATGTTGCATAATGCATGATGTCACAGTTCTTGTTACCCCTTCCTCTCCCCTTGTCACACTGTGTAACAATTTCACGAACCCCCCTTCCCCCTCGAAGCGTGACATCTTTTATGAATGATCCCGAAGGTAATTATGATATTTTTAATAAATAGCTCATGCAGAGAAAGAATATATATGGTGATTCAGCTGTTGGATACGTACAACGCTGTCCTTTTTAGGACAGCAGGAATTAGCACAGTCAAAGCTCGTGTATGTCCTGGGCACAAATTAAAGAGCCCTAACCAAGTTGTTATGGTAGTCAATGAAGCAGAAAAGAAAATTGAATCAGCTGAGAGTTACCCTGCTGCCAAAGAATAATGTGTATTTCCTACTTGCAATAACACAAATTTCAATTTACCTAAATTTTTCGATGTCTTGAATCAAGTTATTTATGTATACTTTCATTACTTTTTAATGTAATTTTTTATCCCTTGAGCAGGAGAATTTTCTTTCTAGTTTTCGATAAATCAAAATATTTTCTACACTCCAAGTCCGTATCCAGAAGGGGGAAAGGGGGGTTTCCCGAAAATTGTCGCAACGAAGCATATATTCCTCCCTGAAACTTTTCTTAACACAAGTGTGTCCAAGGCACCCCCCCCCCCCCCCCGAAAAAAAATCTGGATACGGCTTTGCTGCACTCAAATTATTTCTTTCCGGTTTTTTGTTATTTTTATTGTATTGTAATTAATATCAGCTTGTGTTGTTCTTACACATAAGATAATTTAAATTTTAAGATAAAAATAATCCTAAGGGCCTTAAATATGCCATTTTTCTGTTTTTGTAGAAAGTACATTTTATTTGTGAGAGGTGGTGACCCCGATCTGAACGAATTTCATCCCATACGGTTTAAGCGTCCAATAGTAGAGTTCAGTGCGGACGTGACGTCACATTTTCAGAGAGAGAACAGTTTTTTGGCTAGCAGACTCCCGCGTGCAATGGCCGAGTGAGGTAACGTTATTTTTTCTTCGCCCCTCTTCGCGTTTTATCGAATCGATAAACAAACTAGGATGGTCGGAGTCCCCATCTCATAGTTCACAGATGAACCATGCTCTGTAATCAAACTTTATTTTACCTTCCTGTAAATAGCGTGATGTGTATTTTTTTATGTGTTTAGTAGTAAATAAAATGTTTAGTTTAAAACAATCTTTCATTATTTCCATAAAATTAATTACCCCTAGACGCCGTCCTACAAATTGGGGCCTCGGTCCCGGATTAAAACCTGTTTCCGTACATTAGGCATTTGCCTCGGAACAACATTACCTTTATTTCCGTTTTCGGTTTTAAAATTTTTATTTTTAACGAAGAGCATTTTTTCCGTTGCGGTTCACCTCTTTTCGGTTTTCCCTTACAGAACAACGTATTTTTTAAGTTCACAGGTCATAGAAATTTGTCAAGAACGGGTCCGGCAGCAATCAGCACAGCGAAAGTTTCAGCCAACGAAAGTATATATATAAAAAAGATAAGTCTACAGCTCCGCCATTTCACGTTCCAGCATAATTATCGTCAGTCTAGCATTTTTTCAGCCGGTCCACTTCGTGTAGCTTCAACGAATCGCCATCGCCAGGAGGTTAGTTTTGTTTCGTTATTACTTGGTCCAAGGACGTCAACGCCAAAGAACAGTTCTCCGATAATTTATGTTGTACGAAATATATGTGTCAGAATTTTATTTAAATACCTATCTTTTCGTGTTTATAAATTAAGAATTGTCTATATTTAAATATTTAACGTTTTTCTGATCAATTAACAGGTTTTTACGGTAGACAGCCTTGTACGAGAAAAAGATTGAAAAAAAAATTTAAAAGTTTCTTTTTGCTTCTTCTCAGAATATTTTTTGCAGCTGTCGCTACAGTGCAGTAGAAAGAATTTAACGAATGTGTTTTTTTTCTTTCCCCCCTTTTTGTTTATTTTATTCTTTCGCTTTTATCGAAAATAGAATTTGGATACTGATAAAAGATTTTTTGCATTTTGTGTGAAAACATAAGTTCAAATATTTTTTTCCCGCAACTAAAAAAGAAGATATATGTTTTGTTCTGGTTTTAAAGGTATTTGCTTATAAATATTTTTGGTATCATTTTCGAATTTCAGAAGTTCTTAACATTTGCTTATTTTTATCCAAATGCAATTTCTTACATTTTTATTGTTCACGTTTTATCTTTCTTCTTGTCTGAGTAAGCGGACTTTTCAGGTGTAATTAGATAAATTTTTTACGTTGAAATTAAGTTTTGAAGAAATATTTCACCAAGTTTTAAATTAAATTTGTTCTCCGAGTTACCGCTAATTAATTTTTTCTACGAAATGGCATTTCTACTCTCGAAGAAAAAGGAAGATCTAATAGAACTTGCTGCAGAGTTAGATTTAAGTATCGAAGAGGGTTCAACTAAAATTCAGATAAAAGAGCTGATTGTGAAAAGCCCAAATTACGTAAAGGAAGATGTCAAAATACTGTTCGATAGCATAGTTGAGGAACGCGTACGCCGAGAAGCAGAAGAAAAAGAAGAGAAATTACGCCGAGAAGCAGAAAATAGAGATATTGAACAGAAGCGAGAAGAACGAGAACACGAACTCGAGAAATTACGAATACAGGCTCAACAGAGTGTCAATACGATGAATAACGCCGAAAACGTCCAAGCGCCGAATAAATTGATCCACGAAACTTTCCATAAGTTTAATATGAAGGATGACATCAGCTTGAACCTCACCTTATTTGAACGACACGCAGAATTGACATTTTTGCCAAAGAAACACTGGGTACAGAAACTGATAGGGTTGATACCTATTGACGTTGCTCATCTGATCGCAAGAGAACCAGCGGATAAATGTAATGATTACGACCACGTCAAGAATTTACTATTGAAAAGATTTAAATTATCTCCGGAAAAACTTCGTCAACTATTTGTATCTCACCAAAAATCTGATGAGCGGACATGGCAAGATTTTCACCACGAACTGCAGACGTATTTCGACGGATGGACTTCCGGTTTGAAAATAGAAACCTTCGATCAACTGCGAGAGTTATTGCCGATCAAATCAAGAAGAAAGCGCCTTATGAGTTTCAGCAACATTTTCTAGACGAATGGTCTACCATTAACTCACCTGCCGAACTGGCTAAAAAATTTGAAGAATATGAAGATGTCCGAAGAACATTAAAACCAAAGTCATCCAACTCATTCGCGAAAGTAAAATATGAAGCCAGAGGATCTAACGATACTTATTCTCGAAGACCTGAAAATTTCCAAATTGGGAACAATTTCAATGATAAAAGATACTTTCAATCGAACGCAACTTCTTACGTCGGAAGAAATAGACAACTAATTTGTAGCTACTGCAAAGGACCAGGTCATTATGCCGTAGATTGTAGAAAGCGGCCTAAAAACCCAAACACTAACAAATCTTCAAGCTCTCCGGTTCAAATCTGCTCACGAATTTCTCAAAAAAGAGTTAAAACAAAGAAAATAACCATGGGTAATAAGAATTTTGAAGCTCTCATCGATACTGGCAGTTCAGCGACGCTCATTCGTGAAGATATGTGCGATGGAATAATCAAACCCTCAGAACTCTCGAAAGACATAGTAGTGTTGTCTGGGTTAGGGAAGTACGAAGTCAAAACGAAAGCATCATTCCAACGGAAAATTGAATTGGATGGAGAAGAATATTCTCTCACGTGGCACATCGTACCTACACCGTGTTTAGAATTTCAGGCAGTAATCGGATCAGATATTTTGGAACAAGCCTCCGTTTTTTTCGACAAAGAAAGTGTTCAGTTCCGCAAACATGAAGACAAAATTTGGTTCATGCACACGCCAAGTTGAACCAAGTTAATACACTATACGTGTATGCATCTATTTATAGATTTTACTGTGTGTATGTGTATATATATATATATATATATGTATGAATATATATATATATATATATGTATGAATATATATATATATATATGTATGTATGAATATATATATATGTATGTATAAATATATATATGTATGTATATATATATATGTATGTATGTATATATGTATGTATGTATATATATAGTGTTCGGCAACTACTCGTCAAAAAATAGTGAACTACCAATTACTAACTAATCTAAACAAAACTAGTTGCAACTAGTAGCTAACTACTTTCTCTGAGACTAGTTGTAACTACTAGTTAACTGTCCTCCAAAAGTAGTTAACTACTTATAAGTATAATTCATTTGAATTTCCATTTTCAAGCTTGTGCTTAAATATTTAATCCTAATAATTCAACTCAATATTATTTTTAATCATTAAAACAATTTTAAAAAAGAGGTTACAATCAATATCAATTTAAAATTCTCCCTCTGTCCAAGCCCCATTCATTAACAAAATATATTTGTAACGCGCATGCTTTAGATTATATTCTTTCAAATTGTGTTAAATGGTTTGTGTTTTATGGTATCTCAAACGCATGCATGGTATTAGAGTAGAGGTAAAGCTTCCCCATAATGAAGACTTGGTCTTTAAATGAAACTTCATCGAGCATGTGTTGGTGCAGGCGCCATTTATTGATCATATTAGAAAGCTTAAAACATTTGTGTGAGTTATATTCATAAGCTAAACATTTGAATAATTTAATGTTTAAAAAATAGATTTTTAAAAAAGAAAATTTTACGAAAGTAGTCGTAACTAGTAGTTGGGAAAAAAGTTGTTTAACTAATAGTTAACTACTGTCGAACACTATATATATATATATATATATATATATATGTATATATAAATATAATATAATATATATATATATATAATATAATATACATATAATACACATACAAACAAAGAAAAAGACAATTTTTAATATTGTTTGTTTGTTTGT
Organism: Octonoba sinensis; assembly: GCA_038502835.1. Lineage (NCBI taxonomy): Eukaryota > Metazoa > Arthropoda > Arachnida > Araneae > Uloboridae > Octonoba > Octonoba sinensis. The sequence continues at coordinate 79,192,748 of CM076605.1, read as the reverse complement.
TTTACGACCATTTCAGGTCACATAAATATTCGAGTTTATTTGCTATTCTCAAGGATATGCTACAAACTCTCGTCTAATATGACAGATAGAACAAGACAGCACAACAGATTTTAATATGCAAAGAAGGAAATATACCCAGGGCAAAGGTAGGAATCGAACCCCGCTTCTTTCTTTCCGCGCAGGAAGGCACCTTTTTAATATTTTTTGTTAGAAGTGTCATACTGGGGCCTCAGTGGCTGAGCGGTTAAATCGACTGGTTCCGGTGCCTCCCTGCGCGGAGAGAAAAAGGCGTGGGCTCGATTCCCACTTTGCCTTGGGTGTATTTCCTTCTTTGTATATTAAAATCTGTTGTGCTGTCTTGTTCTATCTGTCATATTAGACGAGAGTTTGAAGCATATCCTTGAGAATAGCAAATAAACTCGAATATTTATGTGACCTGAAATGGTCGTAAAACAAACAAAGAAACAAATGCCATACTGGGAACCAAAAGTACCTAACACGCCACCTGGCGAGAAAAGCTTAGATAGAGTTAGGAGGGGGAAGTAAGAATATTTTTAAATCTTACTTTCTAAAAACACTTAATAGCAACGCCCTTCCCCCAGACCTGTTCGTAGTTCTAAATCTGGTTTCTAATGCTACTAATTTACATTGGGTATATAGGGCATTCGCAATGACGTCATTTTTGCATAGCAACGGAACCTGGCAACAGCTGCTGGAGGACAAGCAACTTCGGCTTGCCGCATATGTAGCATGCAGTTTGTTGATGCAGAGTTATATTTTCATCCTTTTTTTAATTTTAAAATGTCTTCTGCGTGTTGCGAAAGCCTCAACAATGAAGCTGAGGGATTATATATTGAAAAAATCAAGATCATCAACAATAAAAACCTGTGTTTATTATGTAAAAATGAACTTTCAACTAACGTATCGGATTTTCCGCACTTGACTTACATAGATATGTCAATAACTTATTTTACGTTGTTAGTGCATATTCTTCTGATGAATGTAAAGCATATAAAAGCCTGCAAGCGTTCTATCAGTTTTCTCATTTATGAATTTCAAATGTTTTCGCCAAGAAAATAGCAAATATGTGTGTGGTGACTATGTAAAGGTGAGAAATAGTCTGCATGCTAAAGCATGCAGAATCTGTCCAAAATATTTTACTGCTGCTCTTTTTCTGGTGAATTGTAATTCCTTAAGTGCAAAATGTTATTTTATTTTTGGAGAACTGTTAATTTTATGAAATTAACTTTAGTGAGAAAATAGTTAAAAATCTCAAATTAGCATAAAACTGAAAAAAGAAATTAACCCCGTACATTAGAACGAGATATAAAAAGGGAACTTAGTCATTTATTCGTGGTTTTTGGTGTAATTAACAAATACTTGTATACTAGTGCACTTTTCAACCCAAATACATGTTTTAGAATTTGTTTTTAACTGTTTAGTAAATGTTATTCTATGCAACATGTTTTTTTTTTATGACATATGTCTTTAGTGATACACTGCTTCAACATGCATATGTTGCATTTTAATTGTATATGCTTTGATTTCTATTTCGTAACTTAATTATGTTTATACAAATTGTACCTTTTGATTGAAAAGAATGGAGGAAAAAAATCCCAATGGTCTTTTGATTACGTTTGCCCTTTACTTATTACGGCATTCGTTTTTGATCGACTTTTAGGATATTATCCCATCAAGTGTAAACATAGGCTTGCACATATTTTTGTATTGCTGTAAAGCAGCTGCTTTTATTTTGCAAGGCAGGACAAACACAATGTTAGAACAACATTTAATAATTTGGAATGCTGAAAGACGGCAGGTTTTGTTTCAGTTGGTCTTGCAAAGGGAGGTACGGGTCTAGTAATTTCAGCGACTTGAATACTTGTTTTAATAATTTCGGAAACACGAATCTAAGTGGAGTTTGCTTTAAAATCAATCCTTAGTTGAATACCAGCTAATCCTGTAATTTTGGCACTATTTTCTAGAATATAAATAAAGCAGATACTGCAGCCACACACCTTTGCAAATTCATCATTTCTTTCAGTGTTTTAGTGGTAAAGATACAGTAACGGATTTAGGTTTGAGGGCGTCCTAGGCCCGAGACGATATGGCACCCTTTTTCTTTGCCACGAAAGAAAAGTTTATATATATATATGTGTGTGTGTGTAAAAATAAACAATAATGATAAGAAATTTAATTCAGGTATAAATTAAACATATGCTAGCATTAAAACAAAAGTTTTAAAAATCTTTTTCTTAGATATTCAGATTTTAGTATTAGCCTGATTAACTTTTAACGAAGAAATTCTTCCCTCAAAATGATACTATGTTTAGATAGTAAGAGCGCGCAATAAAATAAACTGTAAAATTTGGTCTTACAGTTTACAGAAAATCCAATTGATTTTCAATTTCAGTCTTTTTAAAAATTTTGGCGCCCCTCAAAATTTGCCACCTTAGGCCCGGGTCTCACGAGCCTAAGCCTAAATCCGCTACCGTAAAGATGTACTTAAGGCTACTACCCTTTGCGAAATTGGCGATTTTTGTTTGGCGCCATTTCTATTTACACAGTGGTGTAGCCCTGAAAAAAAAGTTGGGGAGATGCTTGATACAATTGAAGATAAGCAATTGAAATCAAAAAGTGGGGAATGCTTATCTTAAAATGTAAAACGATTAAGGGGACGCTTGTATTAAAATAAAAAGGTAGGGGGACGTCATCTCCCCTCGACTACATCACTGTGTTTGCAGCTTTGCAACACCCAGCTTGGCGAAAATCAAGGGGCACCCTTAAATATAGTCTAACCATTTTTTTTTTCAAGTCTAATTGCTCAAATATGAATTTTCTAATCATCTAAAACCCTCTAACCATATTAAAAAATTCTTTCCTTTCATCCTTTTTAGTATCCTCAGAAATATCAGGTGCTCCACTGTCTGGTTGGTCCTTAATACATTTGTTAGTCTTAAAATGCTGGTAAGTTATGAAGATGACTTCTACTAAGACATTTTGCAGAATGAAACTTTTCTTTAAAATAATCAAATGCTTTAAAATTTTCCACTTCTGAAGAAAAAAAGAGGTCATCTAAAGGAACATAGAAAACCAGCAATTTAGTTTTTTTAAAACCCAACATTTGGAACGACTGAGGCAGGGTGGTAGTGTATTACTTATTGATGTAATGTATATCCCTGTAATCGTGGTCTCCAAAATCAATGCCTCGAATCATTGTTATGTTCTATATAGACGCTTAGCATTTTCAGTACCTAAAATAGAATTATCCCAAAAAGCCTTCGTACTTCCTTTTAACCATTATTGATACACCTGAATTCCTGTAAAGGCCTTATTACACGAGGCGATTCGCTGCAACTTCTCGCTGCAACTCCGGTTCTTTGCATTGACTTCAATAGAGAACTGGACTGACGACTTCTCGCCACCCCTCGTAGAGGAGATGAAGGCCTGCAACCCTACAGGAAACGCCCCAACTACTCCCGAGCGGAGAATCCTTTACATTGTTTTCTATGGGATTTTGTATGATTTTAAATGCGGAGTACTGGTTTGTTTTAAACGTTTGGAAAGACATGAAGACATAAAATGATTAAGCATTCTTTACTTTCTGGGCTGTTAGCATCAGATTTTGTTTATGGGCACCAGATTGTGTTTAATACTTCAAAAAATATAACTCATCCTCAAGGATTTTTCTCGCCAAGTTACTTTCGGTTTCCCGCGCGTTTGTTAAGAAGAGCGAAATTCAACTTTTTTCTTTCTGTTGAACACAAAAAAGCTTGAAGAAAACGATCTTCTTTAACGATCCATGATACGACTTATAAACTTCCCAATATTTTTGAATAAAATTTTCTTGTGTGGTTTTTCTAATAGCAATTAGTAAATAAAATGACAAACAAAGAAAAGTGAAATTTTCGGGAAAAATTAGTATTCCTACACATAAATGATTTTTAAGGGCACTCATGATTTTTAATTAACATGAAATGATTTGTTATTGGTATTTTAACTAATATGTAAATTAAATTGATTATTAATTAACATTAAAACAATAAAATTATAATTTTTTAGTGTCATCATTTAAAAAAATTAAGGAATATTTACAAAATTAAATAATATGTAGTTTATTAATATGTAAAAAAAATTTTTTTTTTCATTTCCTTAAAGAAATATATTATGTACATCTACATAATCTGGGTTCTTTTTAATTTTATTTGCACATGAACTTCTTTCTCGGTAAGCATAATTACAAGCTGGGTATCAACATTGTTATTATTATTATACAAAGCGATACAATATGAATGATTTCTTGAAAAGTTTATTTGATTTTAAAAAAAGTAATAATAAATTATTTGTTTTATATTGATATTTTAACTAATATTTAAATAAAAGTATGACTTTAAGCAATAAAATAACAATCATTTTTGATAATATCAATTTTGAAAAAAAAAAAAAAAAAATTATAAGCTATTTTGATTGATAAAATTTAAAAAACAAAATTTCGTTCCCTTGAAGCAACACATCACTCAATATATATTTGTAAACTGAATAAAAATGTACCTTCGCATATGAACTTCTTTTACAAGCTAGCTCGTCATATCGAAAATTTCCGGGGGGGGGGGGGGGAAGGGAACAAAATCATACTTTATAGCAGAAAAAACATTAAAAAGTATGCATGTGTATAAAATCATAGTGTTTCTAAATCGGGGGGGGGGGGGGTTCTTATGATTTTTAAAAAAATAATGTAAGTACTTTTGATTTAAAAAAATATAACAAACTATTTGTTTCTTGCTTTCATGTTGATATTTTAACAAATACTTAAAATTGTGATTTTAATTCATTATAAAGCAATAAAATAATAATCATTTTTACAAGCTGCCTCCTCATATGGAAATTTCCCCGGGGGGGGGGGGAGGATACATATTTACCCACTATAGAAGAAAAGCATCAAAATACGCCTGTGTGTAAAGTCATAGCGTTTCTAAGTCAGGAGGGGGCGACTTATGACTTTAAAAATAATAATAATAAAGTATACCTTGATTAAAATAATAATAGACTATTTGTTTTATACTGATATTTTAACCAATATTTAAATAAAATTGTGATTTTAATTCATTGCAAAGCAATAAAATAATAATCATTTCTGATAATATCAATTTTGAAAACAGTCACGTATTTTATAAACTATTTTGATTGATAATATTTTAAAAAAAAATTTCACTTCCTTAAAGCAACATATAATTTAATATATCTATGTAAACTGAATATATATACCTTGGCATATGAACTTCTTTTACAAGCTGGCTCGTCATATCGAAATTTCCCGGGGGGGGGGGAGGGTACATATTTACATATTATAGGAAAAAAAAGCATCAAAATATATGCATTGTGTCATAGTGTTTCTAAGTCAGGAAGGGGGTAGTTATGATTTTAAAAAGTAATGATGAAAGTACTTATGCTTTAAAAAATAGTAATAATAAACTATTATTCGTGCTACAAGTCGGCATTGTATTAATTGTTACAGAATATCAGATCGGACTTAAATAAAGCGCACGCTCAACGGGGTTTTTTTAGCGCCAACCAGGCACCTACGCCAAATTTCTGCCAAGTTAACGATAAAGTAGCCGAACTAGGAGCTGGAACTACACCCGAAAAGAGGCTTCACTTGGCCGGGGTGTAGTAGGAGATCCACAGGTTAGTATAGAGATCAGTGGTTCTTTGTACGGGAGAAAATTGCAGCGATGCTGGCGACAGCGGGCGATGTTTTCGAGTCAACAGGAAAAAATTGCAGGTTTAAGCCAATGAGAACTCTTTGAGAGCATGACGTCAATGACGTCAGCTTTTCCCCCTCCGCCTTCCTCTTTAGTAAACAAACATGGCGGCCATGAACGCTGCTGCTATCCCTGCTACATTCAAATTTTCTTCGGAAATGGAGAGCTTATTAATTGAATTAGTTCACGAAAGAAGAAGCTTATGAGACCACAAGCACCCGAATTATACAAAAAGTATCCTGAAAGGGAAAATGTATGGAGATATTGCGGCAGAAATGAGACAGAGGTGGCCGCAGGCAACTTTTCTTACCGCAGGTAATAACTTTTCTTTTTACTCTATTTTATGTTGCAAATATAATGACATATATAGTTTAAAAAATTGCTTAAATGTTCTTTCCCTATATGTTCTTTCTTTTTCTAGTTTTTAAAAGGCTCTTTCCAATTGACAATTATGTGTATTGACTGTTCAATAACAATTGTAGTAATTTGGCGATAATTCTTCTCGCCAAGCAAAATTTTTGTTTACATATTTGCACTTTGGATTTCTATTCCAGTGATATTCTTTTTCGTTTAATGAAAATAAATTCAGCGTTAAAATAGTTATACTGCACATTTCTCACACATCTTTATTTAAAATGAAGCATATGTTTTCTAAATTGTGTTTATAAAAGCAGTTGCTTGATGCACTTGAAATTTACGGTCTTTTAGAAAATTTTCTTTCGAAAGAGTTCCTTGTAGATACATCTTCTGTTGCTGACATTAAAAAAAAATAAATGTTTGGTGCCTGTATTTCAATGTAGCACATAACAAGCTACCTTTCATTTTTTCAACTTAGATTAAAAATAAATGAAATAGGTACAGTGTTGAATTTCCATTTGTTGAATGAACAATGCCAGCGGATATTTAAATTCAAATCATCCTCATTTGATTTTTCTTGTATAAATCATGTCTGAAAATTTTAATGTACATATTGGCGAGTAGCACCATTCCTAATCATATGTCATTTTAGTAAAAAAAAATGTCTTACATGAATGTATTGCTTGGGTTTTGCAGCACATTCAATTTTCTTTGATTCGCATAGAGACGAGCTTTCTAAAAATTATGTTTAATGATTGGAAAATATTAGAGAACAGTTGACTTTGTAAAATACAATAAAGTGAGTCATGATGATTTTCCACTCAATAAAAACAAATGAGGCAGTGAGAAGCAAAGGGATGTAAGCGATCAAAAAACGATTCTGAGAAAACCACATTAAAAGTTTAGATCTTATGGGACCTTTAATATCAATATTTTTCTAAATCACGATGGGCCGAAGCACCTGTTAAAGCGATAACTAACATCTTTTGCGGGCAATATAGAAGGTTGCTTTCTCTATCATTTGCTTTTGTTATCTCCAAATTTTCAATTTTGTCACTTACATCCCTTTGCTTATATGGCCTAAATGTTATTTACAGCTATGATTAATATTATAATTTTTAGTGATTGGGTGAATTTTTATTTTTTCCAGAATAAATGAAGAAAAAGTTCAGAAATATGAGGACTTATTATGTGAAAGAATCTAACAAAATAAGGAGTCTGCCGAGTGGGTCTGCTGGGGTCCCTTTCACATCGAGGTGGGCCTATTACAGCCAGATGGCTTTTCTAGAGGAAGTCAACGAGGCTGAGAAAAGCCTCACCAATATTCCAACTACTATAGCTTTGGAAGATAATTTAAATTATGTAAGTATTCTTTTTTTTGTAACTCTATGTAATTTTCCGTGTATAATGATTACCGTAATTATCTGTGTATAGCCCGCGGGCTATCTACGGAAAACTCCTTTTTTTACTAACTGTGGGCAATACACGGAATATAAAAAATAATTATTATTAAAAAGAAAATTAAATTGATTATTAAATTCAAAGAAATAAGTGATAGGTTTCGAAAAGATGATCCAGGGTGCTGGCTATACACCAAACTTGATTTTTTTAACATGAATTTTTCTTGCTGTGGACTATACAATGATGCGAGCTATTTACCGATAAGTACGATAAAACAATTTTGTTAATGAACAGCATTTGCAAATTATTGTAGATGTATTTTGCTCCTTTTTCCCCATGGGAAAGTATTTTATACTGTGTATGTACAAAGGAACTGTACTAAGTTTGTAGCTCGTGTATTTATTTTATGTTAAATTTTGTAGTATTATTGTATTTTATACATATTTGCGTTGTATAAAACAAATTTTACTAAAAGTATTTAGAATAATTAATGAAATTTTTTTAAAAAAGTTCCTTTTTTTGTAAGTTAGTTTTCATTGAGAAGAAAATATTTTATTATTTTTCATTTTTAACTTGTGATGTTTCAATTACTCGGGAGCAAGATTTCCACCGAAATGGTTGCAACGAGCACTACTAGTGTAGTGACATTTTTTCACTGACGAGCTGAGCTCGTTTGCTATTATTATTTATATAATTGCGAGTTAAGTATACGAAAACTGCTCAATTCCCTGCCCGTCAAAGGGTTAACCATGTTTTCTTTCTTTCTACCTTGTTTTTGTTTGTTCCATTAATTCATTCTCATTTCAGTTTGAGGCGGGGAAATAATATAGATTGAAGCAGAATGTTCAGTATTTTAATTAATTTTTGGTTTCCTACTGTTTTTGTAACCAAATTTTGGTAAATAGCTCAAGCACAAAGTGTTCTCATAATTGAACTGACTACATTAAAAATTATCAAACATGTAATTCAAATATTAAATGTACTGTTAGATTATTTATTATATTTTTTTAGTCCTTAGACGATTCCTTTGCCATTGTAGAGGATTTAGAAAATGTGGCCCCAGCAGCCCCACAGCGGATGGAAAAATCACAGCCACCATCAAAGAGAACAAAAAAGAATGACCCAACGTCAAAAATTTCCATGGCCATTGACCTTGCCCACAAGGCTCTAACTGAAAAAGAGGAAGAAGTTACCATCACTAGTGCATTTGGCATATATGTTGCCAAACTACTGGAAAAAGTAGAAAACACTAAAACTAGACCTTCTGATGAAGGACATAACAAATTTAATATTTGAAAGGATGTATCCTGAGGAGAATGACTAATTGTTTTTATATATATATAATGTAACATTATATTTTTTTGTAATTTTTTTTTTTTGATGTTTTAAAAATAAATTTGATGTGTTTATGTGTTATTTTGTTTTTATCTATTTTCCATATGCAATGAAGTTTTTCTCAACAGAATTTTTAAAAAACAGATTTTAAGAAAAAAAATAATTTAGTTACAATGAAATGTGTGTACATGAAATAAAATGTAATGTTCCAGAACTTTTGGAATGATTAGTAAAAATATCTCAATGAGCGGACAGTTTTTTCTGAATCTGAAATAAAAATTTTGAAGGATGCATTTTAATGCAACAGGTATGCTCTTTTTTTTTTTCTTTTTTTAATATTACTATTATTATTATTTTCATTATAACAGGAGCATTTTGTCATTTCTTTTTAAATTTTAACACACGCATTCCATCATTATACAATAAAACCTCTGAATAAGGGACACTAAGAGGACTGGAAATTTTGTCCCTTAAATAGAGGTGTCCCTTCCTCGGAGGTTCCTAAATTGATGCATAGACATATAGTGTATTAACTTAGTTTAACTTTTTAAGCTTAAATGGTTACACATGTTTACTATTAAGTACTGAAAATGTCTTATGCATACAAAATATAAGTTGAAATTATTGAAATTTAAAAATGTTTCATTGAGAAACTGAAATTTTAGCATACATTTCCTATTGGCTAAGTTTTGTAACTTACAGAAATTTATTTGAAGTAATCTGTTAAAGTACGTAATTTGCGCAATGCAGTAGAAATTACGTTTACTGTACTTTTTACAATTCTTGCATAAAAGACTTGTTGGTACTGTCTGTCCTTGCTGAACACACATGTATTCCATTGTACAAAACAGGGAAAAGTCTTTACAAGTAGGTTTTGTGAAGTACTTTAAAATAGTACACTTGTTTATTTGTTCATGCTTCTAGGACTCACACCAACTTTCAGAAGTTAATTTTTAGAAAAGAAAGAACTTCAACTTCCAGTAAATTTTCTTATCTATATAACCTGAATTTTGGAAATTTTTCTCCAAGATTGCCCCTTTAAAAATAGAGTGTCCCTTATTCAGAGGTAAATACATTGCAGTCCCTATGCAGAGGGACTGGGACCAGAAAAAGTGTCCCTTAATTAGAGGTGTCCCTTAAAGGAGGTACCACTGTATTTATTTATTTTTAATTTCAATCCCCCCTGGACCATTTTAGCATGACATGTCACATAATAAGTGGAATAGGGAAGTGTGAGGCTTTACCCCAAAAAGGGGGGGAGGGGGACAAAAATATAGGAAAAACTGACGTCATTCATAGACAGTTCCCAATGTATGGGCTTTGGGGGGACCCACAGCTTTTTTTTTTTTTTGTTGGTGGGGGGGGGGGGGGTCCCATCGCTCTCAGGAAAGGAGCACCCTTGCTTAACGTTTTTTTTTTCTTCTGCAAATCTTCTGCTGCAGATAAAGCTAGTAACATTGCTAAATGTGCCATTTTGGTTCTTTGGTTTCTAGAATTTGCAAACATTTTCGTGAAATTCTGAAAAAAAAAACCACACACGCATACACGTTTATGAAAATAGCTTTGAAACGTAGTAGCATGTGTCCGTTCAGCGATAATCTAGCACAAGCGCAGTTTAGCGATAATTTACCTAATCTGGAACGACAAAACTCGGTGAACCACTACTGCACACGGCAAACCTGCGAGAGGGCGGGGAAATCGCTGTGGAGTTGCAGCGACGAAATTGCTCCGTGTAATAAGGCCTTAATGCGTTTCCTTCCTTGGTCATTGCCTCTTATCCATTTGCTCATCTAGTATTTTTTGTAAATGTTCAATTAATTAGCTATGCATTTTTCCTAATGTAAAAATTAGACAGAACCAAAAATTTTAACAATTGCACCCCTGTTCCAGTTCAATAAAAATATACGCTAATGAACAAATTTCCCACTGCACATGAAAGAATCCTATGTTTTTCACTTGTTTTTAATTTTTTATTAAATGAAAATAGAAAGAACTGTTATTTAATCATTTTGTAGCTATATATAATTAATACTTTAAGGGGGAGAGGAAGCCCCTTATGCTTGACACAATCCAAATGTGTGTTGCCTGTTGATGCTTATGCAAAATTACTGCATTATCCTTTTCCTAGGTTTAAAATGTACTCTGAACATTGCAAAAGCCTTGATAATGAAGTTAAACAAAGATTTATCAAAAGAAATCAAGATCACCAACAATAAGAACCCATATTAATTACGTAAAAATGAACTTTCAACTAGTGTGTCTGATTTGGCGGACTTGACTTGCATAGACCTTGTAAATTACTTAAGTTTATGGTGTCGGTGCATATACATATGAGGAGTTTAAAGCTTATAAAAGCCTGCTAGCATATAGCCAATTCTCTTATGGATGGGTGTGAGATGTTTTTGTCAAGAAAATGGCAAACATGCATGTGGTGACTGGAAGGATGAGTAAAATTAATTTGGCATACAAGGTCTATCATAATTTTTTTGCGGCAGCCTTTTTTTTTTTTTCCAAGTGTATTTTAATTTTTTTAAATGTAAAAAATGTACATATTGGCGAGTAGCACCATTCCTAATCATATGTCATTTTAGTAAAAAAAAATGTCTTACATGAATGTATTGCTTGGGTTTTGCAGCACATTCAATTTTCTTTGATTCGCATAGAGACGAGCTTTCTAAAAATTATGTTTAATGATTGGAAAATATTAGAGAACAGTTGACTTTGTAAAATACAATAAAGTGAGTCATGATGATTTTCCACTCAATAAAAACAAATGAGGCAGTGAGAAGCAAAGGGATGTAAGCGATCAAAAAACGATTCTGAGAAAACCACATTAAAAGTTTAGATCTTATGGGACCTTTAATATCAATATTTTTCTAAATCACGATGGGCCGAAGCACCTGTTAAAGCGATAACTAACATCTTTTGCGGGCAATATAGAAGGTTGCTTTCTCTATCATTTGCTTTTGTTATCTCCAAATTTTCAATTTTGTCACTTACATCCCTTTGCTTATATGGCCTAAATGTTATTTACAGCTATGATTAATATTATAATTTTTAGTGATTGGGTGAATTTTTATTTTTTCCAGAATCAGTGAAGAAAAAGTTCAGAAATATGAGGACTTATTATGTGAAAGAATCTAACAAAATAAGGAGTCTGCCGAGTGGGTCTGCTGGGGTCCCTTTCACATCGAGGTGGGCCTATTACAGCCAGATGGCTTTTCTAGAGGAAGTCAACGAGGCTGAGAAAAGCCTCACCAATATTCCAACTACTATAGCTTTGGAAGATAATTTAAATTATGTAAGTATTCTTTTTTTTGTAACTCTATGTAATTTTCCGTGTATAATGATTACCGTAATTATCTGTGTATAGCCCGCGGGCTATCTACGGAAAACTCCTTTTTTTACTAACTGTGGGCAATACACGGAATATAAAAAATAATTATTATTAAAAAGAAAATTAAATTGATTATTAAATTCAAAGAAATAAGTGATAGGTTTCGAAAAGATGATCCAGGGTGCTGGCTATACACCAAACTTGATTTTTTTAACATGAATTTTTCTTGCTGTGGACTATACAATGATGCGAGCTATTTACCGATAAGTACGATAAAACAATTTTGTTAATGAACAGCATTTGCAAATTATTGTAGATGTATTTTGCTCCTTTTTCCCCATGGGAAAGTATTTTATACTGTGTATGTACAAAGGAACTGTACTAAGTTTGTAGCTCGTGTATTTATTTTATGTTAAGATTTTGTAGTATTATTGTATTTTATACATATTTGCGTTGTATAAAACAAATTTTACTAAAAGTATTTAGAATAATTAATGAAATTTTTTTAAAAAAGTTCCTTTTTTTGTAAGTTAGTTTTCATTGAGAAGAAAATATTTTATTATTTTTCATTTTTAACTTGTGATGTTTCAATTACTCGGGAGCAAGATTTCCACCGAAATGGTTGCAACGAGCACTACTAGTGTAGTGACATTTTTTCACTGACGAGCTGAGCTCGTTTGCTATTATTATTTATATAATTGCGAGTTAAGTATACGAAAACTGCTCAATTCCCTGACCGTCAAAGGGTTAACCATGTTTTCTTTCTTTCTACCTTGTTTTTGTTTGTTCCATTAATTCATTCTCATTTCAGTTTGAGGCGGGGAAATAATATAGATTGAAGCAGAATGTTCAGTATTTTAATTAATTTTTGGTTTCCTACTGTTTTTGTAACCAAATTTTGGTAAATAGCTCAAGCACAAAGTGTTCTCATAATTGAACTGACTACATTAAAAATTATCAAACATGTAATTCAAATATTAAATGTACTGTTAGATTATTTATTATATTTTTTTAGTCCTTAGACGATTCCTTTGCCATTGTAGAGGATTTAGAAAATGTGGCCCCAGCAGCCCCACAGCGGATGGAAAAATCACAGCCACCATCAAAGAGAACAAAAAAGAATGACCCAACGTCAAAAATTTCCATGGCCATTGACCTTGCCCACAAGGCTCTAACTGAAAAAGAGGAAGAAGTTACCATCACTAGTGCATTTGGCATATATGTTGCCAAACTACTGGAAAAAGTAGAAAACACTAAAACTAGACCTTCTGATGAAGGACATAACAAATTTAATATTTGAAAGGATGTATCCTGAGGAGAATGACTAATTGTTTTTATATATATATAATGTAACATTATATTTTTTTGTAATTTTTTTTTTATGATGTTTTAAAAATAAATTTGATGTGTTTATGTGTTATTTTGTTTTTATCTATTTTCCATATGCAATGAAGTTTTTCTCAACAGAATTTTTAAAAAACAGATTTTAAGAAAAAAAATAATTTAGTTACAATGAAATGTGTGTACATGAAATAAAATGTAATGTTCCAGAACTTTTGGAATGATTAGTAAAAATATCTCAATGAGCGGACAGTTTTTTCTGAATCTGAAATAAAAATTTTGAAGGATGCATTTTAATGCAACAGGTATGCTCTTTTTTATTTTTCTTTTTTTAATATTACTATTATTATTATTTTCATTATAACAGGAGCATTTTGTCATTTCTTTTTAAATTTTAACACACGCATTCCATCATTATACAATAAAACCTCTGAATAAGGGACACTAAGAGGACTGGAAATTTTGTCCCTTAAATAGAGGTGTCCCTTCCTCGGAGGTTCCTAAATTGATGCATAGACATATAGTGTATTAACTTAGTTTAACTTTTTAAGCTTAAATGGTTACACATGTTTACTATTAAGTACTGAAAATGTCTTATGCATACAAAATATAAGTTGAAATTATTGAAATTTAAAAATGTTTCATTGAGAAACTGAAATTTTAGCATACATTTCCTATTGGCTAAGTTTTGTAACTTACAGAAATTTATTTGAAGTAATCTGTTAAAGTACGTAATTTGCGCAATGCAGTAGAAATTACGTTTACTGTACTTTTTACAATTCTTGCATAAAAGACTTGTTGGTACTGTCTGTCCTTGCTGAACACACATGTATTCCATTGTACAAAACAGGGAAAAGTCTTTACAAGTAGGTTTTGTGAAGTACTTTAAAATAGTACACTTGTTTATTTGTTCATGCTTCTAGGACTCACACCAACTTTCAGAAGTTAATTTTTTGAAAAGAAATAAGAAAAGAAAGAACTTCAACTTCCAGTAAATTTTCTTATCTATATAACCTGAATTTTGGAAATTTTTCTCCAAGATTGTCCCTTAAATAGAGTGTCCCTTATTCAGAGGTAAATACATTGCAGTCCCTATGCAGAGGGACTGGGACCAGAAAAAGTGTCCCTTAATTAGAGGTGTCCCTTAAAGGAGGTACCACTGTATTTATTTATTTTTAATTTCAATCCCCCCTGGACCATTTTAGCATGACATGTCACATAATAAGTGGAATAGGGAAGTGTGAGGCTTTATCCCAAAAGTGGGGAGGGGGACAAAAATATAGGAAAAACTGACGTCATTCATAGACAGTTCCCAATGTATGGGCTTTGGGGGGACCCACAGCTTTTTTTTTTTTTGTTGGTGAGGGGGGGGGGGTCCCATCGCTCTCAGGAAAGGAGCACCCTTGCTTAACGCTTTTTTTTCTTCTGCAAATCTTCTGCTGCAGATAAAGCTAGTAACATTGCTAAATGTGCCATTTTGGTTCTTTGGTTTCTAGAATTTGCAAACATTTTCGTGAAATTCTGAAAAAAAAAACCACACACGCATACACGTTTATGAAAATAGCTTTGAAACGTAGTAGCATGTGTCCGTTCAGCGATAATCTAGCACAAGCGCAGTTTAGCGATAATTTACCTAATCTGGAACGACAAAACTCGGTGAACCACTACTGCACACGGCAAACCTGCGAGAGGGCGGGGAAATCGCTGTGGAGTTGCAGCGACGAAATTGCTCCGTGTAATAAGGCCTTAATGCGTTTCCTTCCTTGGTCATTGCCTCTTATCCATTTGCTCATCTAGTATTTTTTGTAAATGTTCAATTAATTAGCTATGCATTTTTCCTAATGTAAAAATTAGACAGAACCAAAAATTTTAACAATTGCACCCCTGTTCCAGTTCAATAAAAATATACGCTAATGAACAAATTTCCCACTGCACATGAAAGAATCCTATGTTTTTCACTTGTTTTTAATTTTTTATTAAATGAAAATAGAAAGAACTGTTATTTAATCATTTTGTAGCTATATATAATTAATACTTTAAGGGGGAGAGGAAGCCCCTTATGCTTGACACAATCCAAATGTGTGTTGCCTGTTGATGCTTATGCAAAATTACTGCATTATCCTTTTCCTAGGTTTAAAATGTACTCTGAACATTGCAAAAGCCTTGATAATGAAGTTAAACAAAGATTTATCAAAAGAAATCAAGATCACCAACAATAAGAACCCATATTAATTACGTAAAAATGAACTTTCAACTAGTGTGTCTGATTTGGCGGACTTGACTTGCATAGACCTTGTAAATTACTTAAGTTTATGGTGTCGGTGCATATACATATGAGGAGTTTAAAGCTTATAAAAGCCTGCTAGCATATAGCCAATTCTCTTATGGATGGGTGTGAGATGTTTTTGTCAAGAAAATGGCAAACATGCATGTGGTGACTGGAAGGATGAGTAAAATTAATTTGGCATACAAGGTCTATCATAATTTTTTTGCGGCAGCCTTTTTTTTTTTTTCCAAGTGTATTTTAATTTTTTTAAATGTAAAAAATGATTACTTTTTGCCGAGGTATGATTTATTTCGGGAAAATTCTGTTAATTTTATGAAATTAACTTTAGTGAGGAAAAAAAGTTAATCTAACTTAACAAGCAATCTGAAAACTGAAACAAATATTAGCCCAGTACATAAGAATGAGATAATAAAAAAAGTTTTTTATTCTTCTGCAGACTTCTAGAAAGGTAATGCATAACATAGTTTGAAATCTGGTGAATGTTTCTATTATGTTTAGTATGATGTTGTTTCAGTGCATGTAGAGAATATTCAGGAAATCGCTAATATCCTGTATCTTAGCTTTAAATTTTGCTAACATACATTTCTGAATTTTGTAATAGTAATAAATTAGAGAAACTAACTTCAAAAAGGGAAACAGATAAACAAAGTATGGATAAATTTGGATGCTGCTTTGAAGAAACAAAATATTAAAATCTATTTAATCAGTAGGAACATTTAGGCAGTAGAAAGATGGAAAAGGTACACATGAAAAGCCGATTTAACTTTCCCAATGGACTGAATAAAAAAACGTAACATACGAGGAAACGTAAAGTACGGGAAATAAAGTACATTCAGGATGTTTACAGATTTTCGAAGTGAAATTTCGCGATCTTTCACTGATACATCGGATTTGTTTCTTGTAAGACGTATACATATTGGATGTCGGGCATTACTTTTAACCAAAAAAGAAAAATAAAGAAACAAAATCGATGAAAAAAACAAAAACAATTAACAATAATAAACAATGTCAACTAAAAACAATGAAGCAATTTAAAAACAAATCAAACAACAAAATTAATAAAAGAGAAAAGTAAAGCAAACAAAACAGACTACATAAAAACAACAAAAAATGCAAAACAAGTTAATTAAACATAAATATTGTAATGGAAAGAGCAAAATAATTGTAACGCAACGTGGTGAAAGATCGCATCGAAGCCGAACGAAGGTAGAAGTTTAGCTGTCATCATCATCATCAGCGATTGCTTGTCCTCCAGCGTGACGTCATTTGCGAATGCCCTATTGAATGTACGTACCAGCAACAGAATTAAATAAACCGTTGCCGCACCGTGGCAACGGTCCATACACGCACTACAATCATTATTATCGCAAGCATAAGGATTTGCGATCACTATCGTTCCAGTTTGCTATTTTAATTTTTTGAGCACATGCAGTGAACAAGCTTGACTGTATCCGTACTCGCTTTGAATTGTTACTGCGCAACTGCGCTGCGGTGCGAATTCGAAAGATGCAGTTTTAATAATCGGAATGTAAATTCAACGGCTTTGAAAACTGGGTGTTATTTTTTTGGCGTTTGTTAAATGATTTTAACCTATAGCGAGTTAATTTTGATAGCTATCATCGGGAAAGATTTGGTTTTTGATTTCGTGAGGTGATTATTTTTTTTCCTTTTATGCATTCAATGTCAATATCCATTGAACGTTAACATGTTGAGTTATCCCTTATGCACATAGTATTTTAACACTGTTGAAGGTTTCGTTTTTTGAAATTTTTGAGAAGGATTTTGTTAATTGGTACAATTGTCGTTCCTGTTGTTTTGTTGGTGTCAAAATGGCATCTTTGCCTGCTGTTATTTTTCTGTTTTCATATATAAATTAAGGGAAAAAGGAATTCCTTTTTTACTCATTAACTAATGAGTAATATGAAAAGGATAAGTTTGAATGCTCTTCAATCCCACAAACTTTTGGAACTAATCAAACACTTCAAATTTTTTTCAAAATCAGACCACAGTTGTGTAATACCTAGAATTTCAAGTTTTTATCTTTAATCTGCAACAAGCATCTCTTTAAAAGAAACATTTTTATTCAACTGCTCTAGATTAGATATTGAAATCGGCTTACGCTGCTACACTAGTTCTGCTAGAAGAAGAAAATAAACCTCAACATATTCAAATTCGGAAAATGTATTGGATTTCTCTAAAATAAGTTGCATATATAACAGAAATTTGTATTTGTATCATTGCTTGTTCTGAGCAGTTGGTGCATAATTTGGTAATTACTTTTTTATTTTAAAAATTTCAAAACTTGTTACATTGCTTTCTTTTAATAATTAATGCATTTAAGACTCGGGGTTGCATATAGGTCGAGAGTATCGATAAGTATTTTTTACCTCTTATGGTCTACAAACTGACCTTTTTAATGGATATTAATTCTGGGAATAGTACCGTTAAGAAGTATTTTCAAAACAGAACCTGCCCGTCAAGATAGTAGTGCGCAGTGATCTGGTACCAAATGGGTACTGCTTCAATAACGGACCACAAATTTCTGTTGCTTTTCTCATTCACCAAGAGGAATCACTATGCTCTGGAAAGATACAGAGAAAAGAACACTGCTAGATAACACAAGATCTGTGTAACTAAGAAATTTGGGTGATTTTATGAATGGAAGGCTTGGCACAATTTTCTGCCTTTGGCATATTTTGCCAGGTGAAACCAAAAACTCCAGTTTTTGAAAATGAGGAAATTTCTCATTGAACAACATATATTTTTTCATTTCTAGGGAAATTCTTTCATTAAAAATATAGGGTGGTTACTTTCACCACGCTGATAGATTATCATTGTCATTCCGCTAATACCTAAATTAAAAAAAATAGAAATTGAAATTTTTCTTTCATATTTATTGAAACTCGGTCACAAGCCAACTTGGAAAAAAGAAAAACCAAACCAGATGGAACACATAAAAAAAAACATCCATTACCATTAATGTAGCCATATTTCAAATAATATTTTAATGATTTCACAGTATTGCGCTCATTGTCTTTTAAATACCGAAGTTCAAAATGTTGTTTCAAATAATTGTAACAGTGGTAATGTTTGAAGTTAAGCTTCAAGTGCTTCCTTAGCACAGCCGAAATCAGTTAAGTTTTCTCTTTCAACTGCAAAACAGAGTTCATTCTGTTGCCATTGGAAATATTTGACCTTATAATCTAAATTTTCTGCTGGTATTTAATCATCTAAATGGGTGATTCTACACAAATAGGCCATTTTCATATAGTGACAAAAAAAAATAAAAATAACGTCAGAAATTTCTAATTTTTTGTAGCAAGATACTAGAAAAGGTATTTAATAAGGAAAAAATATTCGTCACACTTAATATTAAAAAATACTATAATTATTAGATTTTTAAAATTTTATTAAAATGAGGGAATGATCATAAAGTGAGGGAATGACAGTTTTTGTGATAAACATGTTTTAAAATGACAATTTTAATCAAGGTTTTGCTCATGAAAAACAAATCTACTCCCTCTATTATCATAAGGCACTGGAGGTTCAATTTTTTTTACAATGTCACATATAGGATAGTCATGGATGTCTTCTTTGGTAGGCCACTTGAACTTTCCATTGCCTGTGGGCTCCATCGCATTTACTTTAACTCTATTTTCATTTATTTCCAATATCTCTCCAGGATACATTTTATTTTCATACTTCACAATTATCCAATCCATGCATTTAAAACTGGCTGTCAAAATGAAATATATTTAAGATTTTAATTATTGTGTCACTAAAATTAAATTATACTATCAAAACGTCTAACAAAGTCTGTAAAAAAAAGAAATACAACTTACCTTCTGCATCTTGAACTTCTTGACTCTGACTTGTTTTTGAAATTTTTTTAAAGCCTTCACCTAGATGGAAATGTGAACACATTCTTCCTGGTAAACAGATAGTACAGGTCAAGGATCGAAAAAAAAGATATTCCACATCATCTGAATATGTAACTTGGTGGACTTTTCGAGTTCCAATGAATGTATTTATTTCACGATTGTTTAACAGATTATCTATTTCAGCTATTTCATCTTCAGTGACTTCTTTTAATTTTATGCCTGTACATTTTATCTTCAACACTGACATAAATTTTTCAAAATTTTCAACATCATGTCCTTCTCCTACAACTCTGTCTGCAGTCTGTTTCAGAGTTGCTCCCACACCATCTGGAGCACCTTTTCCATGTCCTACTTCATTGAAATTCCATGTACAGGTGGATAAATTTGGCAGGAGACTTGATAAGTGGTTAGAAATCAAATAAAATATTTTTTTATTCCGATATTGTGAAGATGGACCATCGCTTAATATATGCACATCCTTAATTTGATTATTTATTTTAAGAGCCCATTTTAAAATTGATTTTAGGTGAGCCCACACTGCTGCTGCATCATGCCTGAGAGATTTGCTCAAAGTGCAAAAGGAATGTTTAATTAAAGAGTCACCATTTTTAGTATACATAATACCCGTATGTAACGTTACTTGTTGTCGATTTCCTCCAAAATGTATGGCCTGTATTTCTTCAGCAAATTTGCAATTGAAATTTTCACTAAAATCTATATGCAATAAGATAGAGTTTTGTGATAGGGATGCTTTTATTTCTTTGACTGCTTCATACTGATGGGCTATATTCCTACAGTGTACTAGAAAAAATTTTAATTGAATATTGAATTCTTTTATAAGTTCTTTTACTGACATTTCTAAACTTACTTTCTCAGGCTTCCTTGCTGATTTTTCTTTTCCTTTTACATAAGTAATATTTTTATACACCCATTTGCTTAAACAAATGCTTTTATTTTCATCAAAATCATTAAATTTTAGTGTGCACTTTTTGCAGGTACTACATTTTCTTAATAAACAATCTGATTTGTAACGATTGCAACAAATTTCATCTATAACATCTGTCACCGTTGAGCAATTTATCAGCTTCTCAAATTTAAGCTTATTGACAATAAACTCCATATTTGCATGTATGATACATTTTACTGTATTTCTATCTTCTGCGCTTTGCTTAACAACACAAAATGGTTTAAGCCTACAGAATGTCGAGTATCCAATAATGTAACCTGTTTCCGTTTGAAATTTTTTGTGCAAATTCCTTAATGTGTCATTCAAAAACCTTTTTTGATGCTTTATTTTATTTCTCGTGATACATTCTTTCTTTCCTGCACATAGCCTGGTGTTTTCATCATTCTCAAAAAAGTCAAGAACTTGTGTTTCAATTAATTTAATGCGAGACTCTTTTATTGCCCTAGAATATTTTGTCACACCATCTTTAATATAATTTTCATATGTTTTAGAACTCTTATATTTCATAAATGATAAATGATGCTTAATAAGCCTATATTTTCTTGTAATTTTACCAACAACCATTTTGGAAAAAATTTGCTTCTTTTTATGTGATTGGCCTAAACTCTTGTAAGTTTCTGATAGTTGAGCATTTAAAGCTTCACCAAAAATTAATCTTTTTCTTATGGCGGGTGAAACACTTTCTTTTCTTAATAACTTCTGTACTTTGCTTCTAGGTGTTAGTTGTATATCCTTCTTTGAGAATGTATTTGTTTTCATTCGATAAAATTTTGAC
Source organism: Octonoba sinensis (assembly GCA_038502835.1). NCBI lineage: Eukaryota > Metazoa > Arthropoda > Arachnida > Araneae > Uloboridae > Octonoba > Octonoba sinensis. Next base: position 79,171,305 of record CM076605.1, on the reverse strand, counting down.
TTATATTTATTTGCAATTTTCTTTTGCACATGTAACTGAAGTTTTAACGATTGTATTTCATGTATCATTTTCATCCTATTTTTCCTTCTAAGTTTTTTTCCACTTACTAATCTAGATGTACTTTTAGAAGTTGATGGCATGCTTAATTCATTTAAAGTTTGAATTTCTGATGTTTTTGATAAATTTTCTTCTTTCTTTTTCTTTCTATATTTTTCTGAAGTTTTCTTCCAATTTTTTCTTTTTGCTTTTAATTCCCGCCTAGTCATTTCTGAAACTGATTTTACCTGTCCTTTTTGTTTTTTTTGTAAATATTTTATACGCTCTTTGATTTGCATTTCCTTTTTTGTTACAGGATCATTCTTTAGTTTTTCTCTTCTTCTTTTGTCGTATTCCTTTTTTCTCAACTTTTCATCAACTTTCTTTTTTGCCATGATAACTATAAGAAAATAAAACAGTAATATAAATTTGATTAAACTTGTAAATCTTATTTTTAAATTAAAGTACATTATGTTTCTTATTTAGAAATTAAATAATTTAAGTATTTCATATTGTCAAATTTAACAAAATTTCCAAGTATTAAAATTAATAGATTCTACCAATATTAATCCTATATCAAAAAGTTAATTTTTTTCCTTAATATTTATCCCAAATATACTTTGATTCATTTGACAATTTAGCTTGAAATAGTTTAGTATTAAGTCAATCATTAATTGCTTTAAAAAATAATAAAATGCAACAAAAATATCTTTATAACTAGACTTTAACAATAACAGTAACCATTCCCTCACAAAAGCATCATTCCCTCACATGAGGGAATGACCAGTGAGGGACTGATAAAACTAACATTATTAGATTTTTAAATTTGTACCCATAAATAAAATTAAAAAAACAATGCATATTCTCAAATTAACTTTTTAGAGAAAATTAAACTACCCATTAATATATTTTTAGGAATTAAATTAACTTTATAAATTTAAATGAGGGAATGATAATATCATCTTAACACTTACCCAATCTGTTTATTCAGTTCCTCCTTACACAATGAAGAATTTTTCCAAGATGGCTGAAATTAGTTTTACAGACAACTGAGAACATGTGCTCAGTACATGTGCACTGTTTCTATCTGTATAGTAATGCCATCTAGCTGAAAAATCTTGAATTACAATGAGTGAGGGAATGATTTGAAATATGAGTTGCAAACTTTTTTGGCCAATAAAAATTGCATGTAAAGACAAAAAAAATTTTTTAATACAATAGTATTAACACTTTAAGTGTTTATTTTAGAAGATAAAAGTCAAACAAGAAAAGTATACAGTATTTCAGTAAGAAATAAATTTTTTAGTATTTTTAGGTGGTAATGGTTGCATGTGAGGGAATGATATTTCATATGTTTAAAAATTGAAAAAAATATTTATTTTAATTAATGCTTCAAATTTATGAGATAATATAATAAAGCCATCTTCAAACTCTATGTTGAATAAATAACTTATTAATTTTCTTTTGAAAATTTTGAAATATCCTCCATTTACATCAATATGGCCTATTTGCAGAGAATTACCCAAATACTTTTCTACACCACACATGAGGCAAGTTCTATCTATACAATGGATATGGTCTTAATCAAAGTTGAACCCTTTCTTTGCTATTGTTTCCAGATTCTTTGAGAGCAGAGCAGAAGATTTCTATTCCCAAAAGAATCATACCAATGTTTTAATGGTATGTACACATACATAGTTCCTAGTTTTTTTTCCTAAATGGCAGGACGTACTTGGGTCGAAAATTGCAGAATTTTGATCTGGCATTTTCACTTAAAAACGCCTATTATGCTTCTCCGATACACATCGCTAGGTAACATTTTTGAAATATTTCCCTTCCTGTAGGTGCTTTTACTGACACTACTTCCTTCTTTCCTGGGCACATCCGGCTAATATCGTCCCTAATAAAAAATTGCTTTACTTTTGTTTCAGTACCTTCTGGTAATTTATCACTTCTTAATCTGCGACTAGCTTTAGAATCTAATTTCGATATTTGTGCTTGTTGCTTTTTTTTTCAGGGGAGACATTTTTGGTATTACGTCTAGGAAAGAGGTTTCTTGTTTGGGGATTTTTGCAGTGCATTAAGTATCTTTACAGCTTTTCCTAAAGCCTGTCGGCTTGCGTAAGCAGGTGAACTCGTGTCTATCATTCGGTGTATCTTTCTCTTTCTATGTAATTCTCTCCAAAAGTGAACCAGACCGTCAAAAAAATTAAATACAAAAAAAATTATTTTTTATTTGTGTCTTATTAAAGTATATAGTTTGCAGTATTTATTTAGTGTGTTTTTTATATTTTACATGGTTTGTCTCTGTATGTTTAAGGTAAAAATGTATGTTTACAGAATTGTAAAATGTCTGCATTCAATTACACTGCCCTTTTATTCATTTTTTTTCTTCTTTTAAAATAACTGTAGGCATTTCTATTTAGTTCAATGAAAAGCATTTTTAATGTTTTTAATTGTAGTTAGTGATTGAAAAGGCATCTTAATGTTACTTGCATCATGCTAAAACTGCTATGTTTTATTACGAGCAATAATATTTATTTTAAATGAAAATCCTTTATTTACTTTATAATTTTAATAAGAAAAACATACTTAATAACTAAAACACAAAAATTCATATTTATGGGTGATTCTACAAATACAGGAATATTTGAAGTATGGAAATTTCCAAAAATTAAATTCATTTTAGAAATCTGAAAAAAATTACTAAAATACTTCAATGGTTACTTAATTGAAATAAAACATCAGCAGAGCTTAATTGTTTGTATTTTATTGTATTTTTGTATTTGTATTTTTGAGGAGGCATGTGAATGACATAATGGGCATGTTAATGACACTTTAGAACAGGTGAATGACAATTTGCAAAAATTATATAGATAAATGAATTTTCAATGAAAACAATGGTTTGTTACTCTTGTAACAACTACAGAGAGCACAATTAATCAATATTTATAAAATATTTAAACAATTGCTGATATTTTTCAATTTAAAATGTCTCGCTAGGAAAACTGAATATTGTTGCTCTCAGACGGCTTCCCAAGGAACTGGTTGACTGATCTTTTTTTCAATGTCATCTGTGATGTATTCCATAATGTCTGGCTTTGTTGGCCATTTCCACATCGTTCTGTCCTGACTTGCCGCTTCCATTGCCGATATAGAGATAAAATTGCCCCACATTTTAATCTCATCAGGAAAGAACTCATTCTGATATCTGAATTTAACCCAGTCTCCAACTTGGAAGTTTTGGAATAATTTGTCTAAAATTTTCCAGGTTATCTTTTGCTTGTGTTTTTCTTTGTTGATGTTGATTCTTTTTCTGTAATTTATATTTTGTTTCAACTGAAGTAAGAGCCGAGTAAGTTCCCAACAAATATTTTTTACAGGAATTATGAGCACATTTAACGCAACTCAAAAAATGCATCTCTAGTTCTCCCGAGGTTTTTTGCCATCTCACCTGATGAATTTTCATCGTACCTTTGAAAGAGTTGATAAATTTAAAATCTGGAAGATGCTTATCAATATCTTCTATGTCAGCTTCTCTGACAATTTCTAGACAGATTTTTTCATTATTTTTTTTAGTTGCAGCTGGGCCATTCCATCGTGACGGGTGTGACATTCAGACGCAATTTTTCGAGGTTATATCTGTATTTCAGTCTATAAAATAGTAAATAAATACTAAAAAAGCTTTTTAATTATGTTTAACTATGCATTGGCTTAAATAATTGAGTTGCAATAAAACTCCAAGAATTTTCAATTTTTTTTAAAAAAAATTTTAAATCTCGTGACGGGTGTGACTTTTTCAGGACATGAGTTTTCACTTGCTTCCATATTTGTACAAATTCCTGTGAATATTGAAATGTTTAATCATTGTAGCAATTTTTTTTTATTGAAAGATATTCAAATAGAATTTAAAAGATGGTTTTTATGATTAATTTTAATGTTTTTAACATGTAGGAATTTTTTTTCTGCTGTGACGGGTGTGACCAAAATGTGACGGGTGTGACATTGTGCAAATTTACAATTTTGAAAAGCAATTTTTTAAAGAAAACAAAATCAATACAGATAGTAAACTTAACTACAGTTTACATTTACATTTTATTGGAAACAAAACTTACAGAAGATACATATAGATCATTTAAAAATTATAATGGCCTCTATTTGTAACAAGGGTCGGTGGAGCAACTTTTTTATTTATTACAGACATTTTTTCAGTAGAAATATCTTCTTTTTCTGGCCAAATCCAGTAAGGTCCACTGGGCTGCATATATTTCAGACTAACTTCTTCTTTTTTTGAGTTTATACCTAAAACAGTAGCATAATAAAATCTACTGTTGCAGTGCTTTTTGCTACTACCTGCAGTGGAAAGTGACACTAGAACATAGTCTCCTATAACAACATCAGGTGTTTGCACGATCTGAGTGGGAGAAGAATATATTCTCTGAGTAGCAGTGACGGCTACTTTTTTCAAAGTAGACTTTGCAGTCCTTCCAATTAAAAGATTTGTAGAGTCGCTAACTTGAAAGTGGTGAAAAGACTTGATTCCTTCTATGGAAAGAGAATTCTCCCATCTTGCAGATAACATCGACTCGGACTGCAATATTTGCTTGGATGTCACGTAGAATGATTTAATTGCACTTATGTTCACAGCACAGTTGAAGAAATCTAGTGCAGAGTTTATCACAACTTGTCTCGATTTTACCAAGTACCAAACTTTTGACTTTATAAGCCCCCCAATACCATCTACTGCACCCTTTCCATGGGAAGTGGCAAAGAAGTTCCATTCACATGTCAGTTGAAAATCTTCCTGAAAGAAGCACAAGTTTGAAATGGTATACTTGTTTTTGAACTGTGCTGCACAGCCATCGGAAAAAATCTTTACTCTTCGTAGCTGAGGAAACTCCGTTTTGAGATCGGTTAAGATAGCATTTAAAAATGCCCATACAGCATATTTATCATGCTGAAGTTCATCACTTATTACCACGAAGGAGCGAATAACATTACCTTTTAACCACGCACAGCAGGTGAATATGGTAATTTGGGGATGAGTCCAGTGGGCACTTTGAATCTCATCTTGAGACACTGCACTGTAATTCTCCGCAAAGTCCACTTGAAGTATCACTTCACTATCCACAATATTATTTTTTACTTCCTCAAAGTAACTTGATTGAGTTCCTTTAACAAAGCAATGTAGTTTATAAAATGGCAGCTGATTATTCAGTTCATTTAAAGCATCTGTGACAGAACAATTAATCTCCACTACTTTTAGAAATCCAGCTTCTTCCTTCCATTGCTTGTATACTAAGTATTTATTTTCATAGTCATCTTCATTTATAAATGCATTGGTTTCTTTTTGACAGTCTTCACAAATCCCTGTCATACACCTTTCACTCTGAGCATTACAGCACATCAAACTAAGTAGATCATTACTTGATGCTGGGAATTCCATAATTACATGTGTTAATGATTTAAGCAAAAAGTCAAAATTAGCATGATATTTACACACGCAAACATTGTGTGGTGTTTCTGATATCAAAATTACGTGCTTCGGTCTCAGACTATAAAACTTTGATTTCTCAATCAAAATATTTTTGTTCTCTCTTTTAAAATGTTCAAAAGCTTCACCAACCGTCATTAGCATATGTCGTTTTGGAACTAGAATTCGTTTACCAGATGATGCTTCCTTAACAGATTTCATGTCTCTTTTTCCCGGAGCTTGCCTGCTGACTTCGTCACTATTATAAAATTGGATGACTTTTTCTTCAGTAATAGTTGACAAACTATGCTGGTTAGATTTTTTGCCTTTCAAAGAATTGTTTATCTCAGGAATAAGTTCCATTGCTAACTTTCGAACAATAATTTTTTTCTTACATGGACTTCTAGGCAAAACTTTACGAGAGCGAGCCAGTGCTTTTCCGAATGACTGTCTAGTTCTGAAGGTGCCAATGGGAGATTCTGTCATGTCATTTGAAGGATCATCAACAGTATTTTTATTAATGTGCTGTTTCCTCTTACTTCTACACTTCCTTTGCCTATCAGCATCTTCAGTTCTTTTTTTCTTGAGTTGAACTTCAGTTGATTCCGATTTATTTTTCTCACGCCTTGCTTTATCTCTTTCTCTTTCTTTTTGAAGATATATTGCCCATTTAACTGGATCTTCTTTTAATTTTTGACGTGATTTTTGCTTTCTGGCAGTAGCTGACATTATCTGAAACAAAAAATTAAATTATTTCAACAAAACAGATTTAATAAAATATTTTGATGTGCAATTTCCCCCCTTAAATCACTCATCTTTTTTACTAGTAGAAAAAGCATATGCCATGAAGTAAAGTAAAAAATAAAAAACAATGCATTTTTTAAGTAATGTTTCTTTAATGATCATTGTTTACTTAAGTATATTTTACACATATTGTATTATAAATATTGCTAAATTAAATATATTTTTAAATAAATTGTTTAATGAATATTTATATTCAAATGAAAGTTCTATAAATTAGGTTTAAGATAAAGCATGTTAAAAACTTCAATGCTTTAAAAATTTTTCAAACCAAAATATGTTTAGAACAATAATAATAAAACAAAACTGCATAATAAAAATGAAAACTTACCTTTTATATTGAAGATACTCTTCTTCTGAAATCTGACAAAAACTCTGATGTCTTTATCATCGGGATCACAATTAAATCTAACTTAGAACAGGACAAAACTCAAATCTGCAAATACATGAACTGATGGTATATACAGTTACAGTTAAAAATTTGAACCATTTTTAATTCAGGGGTATAGTTAAATGGTTAACTAAAAAGAACCTAATAAATTTTGTTTCTTTGGAATTTTATCAATAGAATTAAAAAAATGACTTTTATTAATTAATTATGAAACTTATCAAAATAAACTAAATTTATTATATAACTTTAAATTCTTTTTTTAACAACATTATTTTAATTTGCTTGGAAACAAAAATGGTTGAACCTACTTTTTCATTTAGGAACTGCTTTTATAGTTATTTAAAATGTTGTCACACCCGTCACCATGATTTTATCACACCCGTCACAAAGCTTTTGTCACACCCGTCACACCAAAATTTCACACAAAATAAAAATGTAATATATTTTTAATAATTTCTACTTATTCAAACTTGCAATAGTTAGACTTTTACAAAGTTTCATGTATTTTCATGGAAGAGTGCAATTGCTATGGTATATTACGCATCTTCTTTGTGACGGGTGTGACAGAGAGACCTATAAATATATTTGTATTAAAAATTGAGTTTATTTTTATTTTTAAGAAGCATTAAATGCTTCAAAAGGTAGGTAAAGGTCACAAATGACAATATATGCACTCACCATGAAAATGCTGCAGGATTAAATATTATTCCTGAGTGAATGAAAATACCCTGTTTTTCCGAATTGAAAGTTTTTTACATTGTACTAACTTTAAGCCTAAAAAAATAATACAAGAATAAATTTTATGACATTTTTCTTTATAATTTTATAAACCTCATACATTTTCCTTTAATTTGATGTATTACATGTTACAATTAAGACAAATTGAAATTTCAACCCTCATGTCCACTTTTTCATGGAATGGCCCAGCTACAAAATTTTCAATATCATTTCCCAAAGAGACAAGACGGTCACAAGTTCATTTAATAGTGGCTCCAATACCATCAGGAGCTCCCTTGCCATGTCCAACCTCACTATAATTACATGTTATGTGTCTTAAGCAGGGAAATTCGCTAGGAAGAAAATGTTGCAGGAAATAGAAAATTTTTTTATTCCTGTATTGGTTAGCTGGACTAACTGACCAAAAATGTAAAGTATCAATTGATTGATTTTCAGCATTTAGATATTTCTTCAACAGTGGCATGATATGTGCCATAACAGCTTGAGGATCATGGCGTAAGGAATTTGACAAAGTGCAAAAAGATTCCTGTTTTCTTGCTGTGTACATCACTCCAGTGTGTAATGTAATTTGCTGCCGAGAAGCTCCGAAGTGTACAGCTTGCACTTCTTTGGAGTATTTACAACAGTAATTCTCTGAGAAATCAATGTGAAGAATTATCTCCTTTTTAGACACTTCGTTTTTTAACTTGCTGAAGATTTTGAATTGGTGACTGATGTTCATTAAATGCACAAGAAATTTCGGAATAGCATTTTTCAAACAACCATAGAGCTCTCCTACAGTCACTTGGATAGTTTCTTTTTTTATTAAATTTACAGTGATTTCTTGCTTGGTTTTGCCACTAATTCTTACTTCTTTTTTTGAAGCCCATTTTTTATATTCAGTCATGCGATCAAACTTAGTCTCATCATATAAAATCATTTTATCCTTGTATAAATGACAGGTTCTCAAATAACAAGAGTTTTTTATTGGTTTGCAGCACAAATTGGCAACAAGTTCACCAACTGAAGTTTCTAATATCACATTTTCTTTCTTCAGAGATGCTACAGTAAAGCCAAAATTTTCATGTTGTGTGCAGAGACATCTGTCTCTTTCTTCAATTTTGTGAGGGATAACCCAAAAAGGTCTATCTACAAAAAAGTGCATTTGAAATTGCTCTTATTTATAAATTGTTTATGCAGTTCAATTAGAGTATCATTCAGATACCTTTTTTGTTTTCTCTCTCCTTTTTTTGTTACAGTGTCTTTTTTTCCAGGACATTGAGTCGAAGTCTGTTACTTTCTTCTCTATGAAATGTTTTCTAGCATTTTTATTTCTATCATAGGATAGAAAACTAGAAGTAGTTTTAATTGATTTGAACATTTTAGAAGATAAAAAGCTCTTAGCTTTTGTCAGAAGTCTATACTTTTTCAAAATTTTTCCTTGAATTAGCCTGGAAAATATGTTTTTCTCTACGTGATTTTATATTTCTTACATTCTGCTTCAGTTGATGTTCCAAGGCTGTACCAAAAAGCAGATTTCTGCGAACTTCAGTGGGAACTGAAGGGCAATTCTGTAGCAATTTATCGACTTTTGAGTTAATTCTTCTGAATTTTTATTATCTTTTAAACTGGTCAATTTTTTCTGTATTCATTCTTCCGAATTGCTTCTATTTTTTTTCTTTAATCGAGCATTTTCTTTAAGTTTCATGTTTTCAGGGTAAATCTTGCTGCGATCACGTCTCATAAACTTCGGTCCTTGACTTTTCTGCCTTGATACTAATGCAATATTTAGCAAAGGGGAATTTGAAGAGGTCTGACTTGTAGAAGCTTCACACTCCTTGACAATTGGTAAAATATCACAAGTGGGAAGAGAAAACTGTATTTTTGAATTGTTTGGTGTACTGTCGAAATATATTCTTTCTTCAGATTCCAACGATTTATCAAGTTCACTCTCTGGAGGTGTATTGTTCAATGCTGTCTGAAGAACTTTCTTTTTTCCCCTGCATCTTAATGTATTGTTCCTCCATTTTTTACGCTTTTGTTGTAAATCTCTAGGTGTCATATCTTGTGCTAATTTAATTATACCTTTTTCTTTATTCTTGATGTATCTCGGTTTTTCCCTTATTAGATGTTCTTGATATTTCTGTGAATCATTCCGTATTCTTTCTCGTCTTTCCCTCTCTCTTAATCTTCTTCTTTCTTTTATTTGGTGTCAATTTCTTTTTTTTTGCCATTTTTCCCAAACTAAAAAATGAAAAAATGATTTTGAGAATATTGCTTATATTCTTAAAAAAAAGCTTATATGTTTAAGAATTATATTAAAATTAGAAAATAATATTTCATTTCGTAACAATGTTTTTTATGCAACTCGTACAAAATAAGTTATTTTTGTCTTTAATAATTGCAGCTAATAACCAAACCACTTTAATATACAGTCTAATCTATTTAAAAAGGAAAAATATGACTTCTGATAATGTAGAATTAAAATAAAGAAAACCATGACTTCTGATAATGTAGAATTAAAATAAAGAAAACCAAATTATCTTTTTATATGATTCACACTCCATGCACTAAGCTTAAATATAAAAGGAAATTATTAGTTTCAAAGAATCTCCTAACTAGATAATAAATGCATTCATAAAAATTTTAAACATCTATGTTTGAATAAAATTTATTATTTTATTTGCCTTTTAATTAGAAAATATCCAGAAGAAAAGTTTACAAGAACACATTTTACACATGTGTATGTCACATGTAACTACTACTGCATTTAATTTTAGGTCTTGCCAAATTCAAACTTTGTTCCAACTCTTAAATATTAGAAACAATTTTAAATAAATTTTTAAAAAGTTTCAGAATTCTGGGTTGGAATGTTCTTTGGCATGAATTCTTTGTGTTAAATTTTAAGATCAGTTTTTTTTTTTTTCAAAACAATACTGTTTATTTGCTTGTACTACAAAAAAAAAAGTTCATATTCTGTGTATTCTGAGGTCTAATAACAAAAATAATCTTTATTTGCATAATCTGCACTAGATCAATCTACCTTAGTCATTCGCATGGCATGTGGATGACATACCAAAATGGGCATGTGGATGACAAATTAGAATTTACATGTTCTCAGCAAGCCATACATGAAGCTTTTTAGGTTTAACTTCTGTCAAGAACTTGTAAGAGTAAGATTTATCCTAATACATAATCAAAATATATTTATATTTAACCTGAAAATTATAAGCCATGTTAATGATAAGGATTAAAAACACTCACCTTGAAAATGGAACAAAACTTGTAGCTAATCCCAAAATCTTTAAAGAACAGCAAAGTGCAACTTCATTCATAAACAACAAGCTTCCATGCTTGCTTTTAGCTGATGTTGCCACTTTAAAAAAAAAGTAAATACTTTTCAGCCATGTGGATGACAGAAAATCCTTGGGACTACCTTTTAGTTAATTTCTTGGGATGATATTTTTATTTAATTTTACTTTTTTTTAGATATATATTTAATAAGTAAAATAAAAGTGTAAATCATTTTTTCTTTTTCATATAAATGTTCTAGAATGGACTAATTATAGTTATGGGACAGGGCATGTGGATGACATTTTATGTAGAAAAATAAAAATTATGAAATAGAAAATCAAGTTTTTTCATAGATAAATCTCAGAAAGTTTGTGCTAAGGAAGCATAAAAATATGCTTTAAAAAGGGTTTTTTTAAGTTCATAACAAGAAATTATATCCCTTCGGAACACAAATTTTCCTGTAATTGTAGAATCACCCTTATATTTTCTTAGATTATAAGGATTTTAAGTTTCTCCCGTGCACCACATTCATTTGTCATGTTAAATAAAAATTGCAAAAAGACATTCAGAAATTTGACACATATTTCAGCTAAATAATAAGAAAGAGTTTTTAAAATTCGATTTATAAGATTCCTTTAAAAAAAGAAACTTTGCTTTATCACGTAGTAAACATAAATCTGAAAAACTGTAATGTTCTCGTGCATTTACAATTTCAGGAGCCGCCTTTTTTTAACTATCCTTTCTACGTGTAAAATGCTTTATGCTTTAACCATTTCCAGTATCCGCCATTAGTACTATTTTGCATTATTGATACTTCTGTTTTCATGCTTACAATTTGAGTTAAGAGTCCAATTTATTTCTTGCTGTCATAGTTCACCAAAATCCAGTTGCCAATTTTTATCACGTGTAGACTGTTCTTGTGGAATTGGATGAACTGCACTTAGAAAAAAAGATAGTTCCCTTTGGCATACATCCTATTCTGTGCAATTTAGAAATATTCAAAATAGGCACAACATTAGCCCATACATCATTATTTCTTGAAATTTCTTAGTCTTCAACAAATTTTTTGTTAGCGTCTTCTTTTTTACGATTTGTAAAAATCAGAAGCAGGTAGTACTATTGGAGAAGAAGTTTACTTGTGCCTAACTTTTTGATGAACAAGTGATTTTGCTCTTCCACGAACTCCTACTACACCCTTTCCATGTGAAGTAGCAAAGTATTTCCAACTTAAAATTTTTTAGTATCTTTCAGCAAGATCTTTTAAAAACAGTGCTATCAATTTATTTTTAAATTCTGATGATGGCCCATCTGTCCAAATTACTTCCTCTAAATGTTTATTTTCATTTGAGTTGGGTTTTTATTCAGAGTAAAGTAACTCGACAAAAGCTCCGACTGCATTTTTTTTTTTCTTTTGCATTTGAACAAATTAAACATGTTGAACAAATATTCTGAGAGAATGCAGCTGCACTGAATAAAGTCACACTACATCTCAACCAAAGAGCATTTTGATATTCACAGCTATAAATCATTGCAAAGTCTAGTTGAAGAATTCGAACATTAGGGTTTTCTTTATCGTTCAGAAATTCTCCATTTTATCTTCATTTAATATTTAAGTGACAAGTAACTAAACAGAAGCTTTCCTTCAAGCTTGAGAAAACTTCACCAATACAGATAAAACTACCTTTTCTTCTGGCTTAGAGTTTTCAATATTTTCTCCATTAGAACGATTTTTGAAAACTCCTTGCCAACATCAGAATTCGTAGTATTAGAACATAATGCTTCATTCCAAAATGTTTGGGAATTGTACGTTATTTTTAGACATTTTAAATTTAAAAAGAAATTCTCAAACCATGCATTTGCATTGATCGATAGGTGTTTCATGTAAAAGACGAACATATTATGGTCTAAGAAAAACTAATATTGTTCGCTGGGTATTCATCCTTGAAAATGGTATATCCCTCTATAAAAAATAGAACTAAATAGTATTTTTCTTAGTTTTATTTTCTTACATTTTTCTAATCAAACTTTAATTATTGGTTAGAGTCATTCTTAGACCTGTGAAGAAATGACGCCCTCGGATCCCCTAAGCGGTTATCACACGACAGGAATTTTAAAACAAACGTTACTTCCACCTCATTCTATCGGCAACCTCAAGAGAAAATTTTTGATCCGGAGTTTCCTACAGGTTTGCACCCGGTTTCTCGGACGGTTGCTCATAACAAGCTACTATTTTCTAATCTGTATCCTCGTGTTAGGCATATGTTTACAGTTTTTATACTTGATATTTCGTTCAAACAAGTAGGTTTTTGCATTCAGGGGCACTCCCATGGTTACGGCAAGTCACTGGGGACCTAATAAAAATTGTTCTTATTTCGCAAATTCTGACAGACCATGAAAAATTTGATAATTTGGTTGTCAATAGCAAGGCATCAAATTTTATTTTATGTGTATAATGATCACTTATTATCAATAGAATCATGTTTAATTAAGTTTGATCTTCGCGATTCGGTGAAATACGAAGTTTCAGTCGGGAAATTAAAAAAAACCCTCCCGTCCAAAAAAATATAAAATATAAAAACCCCGTCCAAAAAATAAGTTCGAGGCGGCCCTGCCTGCTTAAATAATTCACAAAATTTTGATAACAAATTCTTGTTATATTATAATGCAATACATTCACATGAAATGTGAAAAAGTTTTGTTAAAACTTACATGTTTTGCGAATTTTAGTATCAAATTATATGTTATGAGTTTATTCATCACAAGATCTTTAATTTTAATGGAAATGTATTAAAGCAATGGCGTTCCTAGCATAAGTGTCACCCGGGGGGCTATAATTTTTGGTGTCCCCTCACAAAAAAAGAAAGAAACGTCGTTGTGTTGTATAAACTTTTAGTTTATATTATTTTCAGAGGTACATAAAAAAAACACTTTAGGAATTTCATTTTATTTATTTGGGATAACTTTCACTAAACTACATTTATTTTCAGTTACGATACCTTAAAATAGCACCCTTAAAATTGTATAGTTCAAGTTCATGTATTTTTCTAAAATTCTATATCTCATTTTGGGTGTCGGCCGGAGTAGCCCGGCCCCTCCACCGTCCCCCGTAGTGACCCTATTGATTATGGACTATAATTTGGTAAAATATTATTATTTGGTATTCTGCGTCTCCCCTAATATCAATCTAATTAATTGTTTTTTTTCTTATTGTGACTAACTGTTCCTTTAAAGTTGTATAAAAATGTTGTGTACATAAGCAGGAGCGCCACGGGCGAAAATTTTTGGGAGGTGTGCACAATTTACTGAATATGAAACTTCGAATTCTAACGAATCATAAAATAGGACTGTAGTTTAAATTTAATTAAAGTAAACAAAGAAGGATTAGTTAAAAAATCATAAAAAATGGAAAATAACATATGATGCCTAGACTATTATTGCTGATAACTTGATAGAATGGTTTCCATGATATATAAATGAAGAAAAAACGAAAAAGAAAAAAAAAACTGTAGTCATACTGTCCCTAAATTTATCACCTGAAACGCACTTGCATTTTGGCAGAGATTTCATCATAAGACAGTCTTTGCAATGTCCTGCACTAGTAAAGTAGCGACTTTACATCCTACAAATGTTTTTCGCATGATTTCGCAAATTTAAACCAAAAAAATCTAACTTCGAAATCTCAATCTCGTTTTAACATTTATCCTTTTATCACCAATCTTCAAATCCTTTATTGCCATGTTTACTAGAAAGTTGATTTGCCGTCATGAAATCCCAGCTCCATAATTGGTCCTTTCTGGATTTGCCTTAAATTACACGTTCTAGAAGCAATGTTTTTCTTGCACAGATAACGAATTGCTTCTAATTCGAGCAACCGTAAACTGATAGCACACCAGCATTTTGAGGAAACTATGGGGGAAATTGGTAGAAAAACCAGTTTCCGATAGAGTTGAGGATTCCTATTACGGTTGCGTTTGCCTGTAATTCCTGTCGTGTGATAACTGCTCTAGTTTATCTAACAAAGGATTTTTTAGGCCTCATTATCATAACTAATTTTAGTTAGTATTAGCTTAATCATTAATTTCCAGATCAAACTTGTCAGTCTTCAATTGTGAAGTATCCTGAATTAATAGGAATAGGTGGAGGTATTTTTTAAAAGATGTCATTCTTATTAATAGTTTGAATGTCTTTAATTAATGGCCAGCAGAATGATTTCTGGTAACGTGCCATAAATGAAATGGATATCTTATTTTCTTCAACCTTTTTCACAATACGTAAAGAGAAAATAATAGCTTATTATAAATTTAATAACCGTAAACAAATCATTATTAAAATATTGGATCAGATACTGAACTCTTGTAGATTACATACCTGGATACCATCTGTCAAACAATAACCCAGTCACCCAGCAAAATTTTATCCTTACCATTAGTTGATGTGGGTAACTTACTTCCCATTGGATCTTCATTTTCTGCTGTTTTAATTATTTTTTAAGCTATATTTAGTTAAAGAAAGTATAGAATAAATATGTGAACTGTTTACAACAGATTTGCATAATGTGATATAAAAAAAGATACATGAAGTTGGTTTCACAACAATCTGTTTTTTGTCAAATAAATTTTCAATGCTTCAAGAGCTTGGATTTGAAGCAAAGTGTGAACCAATGTCTGCTCCACAATTGAAGCAACTCAGAAGCCTCAAGGATAGTCTATCTGGATTAGAAGAACTCCATGATACCTGATGCAGGTTCATTGTATTGGGTATTGGAGTTATTTTCTTTGCTTTACTATGACATCGACTTTCCTGATTTCTTCTTCTTGAATTTGAAAAATTTCAATTTTCAGATTTTTGGATTTTAACACGTCAAGTAATGTATCTGTATTTGTGATGTCGGTACCATGTGAGCTATTGCATTGTCTGCAATTTTTTAATAGTTCCACCTATGCCATCAGCTGGTGATTTTCCATGTCTCGATTCACTGTAGTTCCAACTAACTTTGCAAGAGTTATATACTTTTGAAATATGTGTCATTAAAAATAGGTTGAACTTGTTACGGTATTGCATAGTTGGCCCATCACTTTAGAAATGAAATCTGTCTACATTGACAAATTTGTCTTTTATTTTCTTAAAAATTGGTTGTAAATGTGCCCAAACCACACTTGAATCATGTTTTAAGATCTCAGACATTGTGCAAAGTGATACACTGAGTCTCCAATTAAGAAATTGTTGCCATTCAGAGAAGACAGGACTTTATGGGTTGAGGGAAAAGGCATTCGCCTCAACCCATAAAGTCTCCAAATATAGGAATTATGAGTGCTACCAGGCCATCTAGCAACTTCGTCGGTCATTTCGCAATTTACATCAGACCTAAATTACAAAATGAAAAGTAAGGACAAGGTTATATTCAAAAATAAGATTACATTATAATTATACTTGGAACTTTGTAAGACATCTGCATAATATGTGTTGTATTTTTCTGTTGGTATGATCGTTATAACGGTGCAAAAACGGGCGAGATACTAATTAGGAGGTCCATATTTTTTGACGCATAAATATTGATAACACAGTGGTGTTCTGCCGATTGTGTCTGTTTAGATGTAGTTTCCTTCCATGTGTGATCAGACGTTGGGTGGCTGGTAGATACAAGGGGACAAAGACCCCTTGATCAATCTCCTATATCGGAGCACACATGGGCCTCCGCACACACTACTACTGCAAAGGAAAAACTGCCAATTAGGCGAGGAAATAAGAGCTTAAATATTTGTGCAGCAACCCGAGTACCCTTGATAGTGCTGCCAGAAATGGAAAATAAGGACACGGAGAAACCTATGCCAAAAGTTCGCCAACCAAGTGATTGGCAAGCAAAAATTAAGTTTGTTTTTAACTTCAAAGTGTCTCTGGGAAGGTAAACATTGTATATAAATAAAGAGAACCTTCAGTCAAACAGGATGACATGTAGAAAAGGCAAAATAAACAGGGGGTAACATAAGAGTTATACAAAACAGCTACTTGCAATGGTTAACGAACAAAGTCTAAAAACTAGTTCATTTCGAAATTCAGTTCGTTAAGTTCCCAGAGATACGGATATATGCGTGTAAACATGCAGCAAATAAACTATAAAAATTAATAACAAATCAAATATATAATATGCAGAGAAAAGAATAAAATGTCCTGTGCTTTATAATAGAATGAGCTGGTAACAAAAACCAATATCCTTTGCGAGATAACTTCCTGGGACATGAAAAAGGTAAGTTACACATGAAAATACAGCTGAAGAAATTAACACAATTAATCTACACAAAATATAAAAATGAATCAATTAAAAGATACTTAAAACGTACTTCAACACCAAAAACTTAAAATTCCCACGTGCGTACACCCTCGACGCTGCCAAATGACGAAAATGTTTGAGGAACGATTGTCTTGTGAGCAAATGCATTGTTAGCATTTGAGTGCAGTAAGATACGACCGAACGATTGAAGGGTGCGAAATCCGAACAAATATATTAATCCATTTTCAGACATTGGGAAACTAGGAGTTCTGGGGGAAAACTATGGAGCTATATAATGATCTTTACTGGACACCTTTTTTTTTTGGTTGAGCTTAATTAGTTTTGAAAAGACACTTGAAATTCGTTGGGGATTTATAAGGCGAGAGCAAGCGATTGTCTTTATTCATAATGTATAAAAAGATATATTTTTTTCCTTTGTTTTTTTTTTAATAAATTTTCCCTGCTGTTTATTAATGGAAGCTTTATATATATCACTTTGTACGGGAAGGAAAGATTGACTGCTAGGTGTCCAAGAGCTATCCATATAAGGATTAATGCTCTTAATATTGTCTTCAATATATTTTAACATGTCTGTTGAACTAACTCCTTGCATTCTTTGCTGTACGGCCTGTAGTTTACTCATCACTCTGGGTTTCCCGCTTTCTACATTGTTGGTTACATTTTGCTGTAGTGTCGGAACAAGGCATCTCTCTTAAAATCTTCTATTTTAGTGCCATTTTCATGAGTAATTAAATTGTCACTTTGTTCTGAAATTCGAGACATTTTTGCAGGAGCTGGCACATAATAGTTGCAACAGAAGAAATTAATATGCTTGCAAATAATAAATTGGGTAGAATAATCAACACATGTGCATGAATGTGCGTCTTACTTTGTCGAATCACCAGCTGACACAGAAGTTTAAATCACCTCATTTTCCTCCTTGCCCGGAACATTAGTTGATAGTTCTGGAATCTCCTGGAGTTCATCAATGTTCTAGATTTGGAAAACGTTATATTTTCTGTCGAAATTGGACGGAAACGCATGAAACATTAGGGGGAAAATTTAATAACATCAAAATGCATAACTATTAAATAGATCTCTTTATAAATATGTAAAAAGAAAAAATATACGCAACAAATATATTTGAATATTGTTATGGTAAGCATTTTGAATATATCATTGCAGCTGTGCGTCGAAGTTTTTGTTTGGTGATGATTTTTCATTTTATTCATATCTGTGGACACAAAAGAAAAGTCATCGCTAAACCACAGGCTAAACCTATCTAAAGCAGTCGGGTGTAAACAAGCTATATATTGTCAAATGAAGATCCTATTGGCTTTAAACTCTTTAAATATCGTTGCCAAAATTTCAGCGAAGTTGCAGAATCATAAATAGAATGATAATCCTAAATTGGGTGAAAAAAGGATTAGAAAAAAATAAACAGTAAAAGAATCTATTACAAATAATAATAACTTTAGGGCTTTCCTTATGCAAATGAAAGTTTAAAAAAAAAGCTTGAATGCACTATTTGTTTGAATTCCAGCTTCCGGGCACTGATGACCATTTGTTTTAGCACTCCCAATTATGTCCAACAGATTAATATCTATTTCCATCATGGATGTTAGAGCTGGCCTCCACCCGTTCCGGTTGCGTGAAGTTTCCTTTCTGTGCATAATTTCTTGGCATTCGACGTTTCCAGGAGACAACGCGGGGAGATACTTTGAAATCTTTCTCCAAAAAATTGCTGTGCCTCAAAGACCACTTCGTCATATTTATCGGGGCAAAACGCCCTTGTCTTGTAATAATCAATACGCTTTTTTATAGTACAAACCATCATTCGCTATTTGATTATAATCATTGGAGTTTAACAGTTGATACCTACGTAGAAATACAGTAACACACAATCGGTGTATTTTTTCCTGCTTCAAAATCTGTTACTGATTTTTGAATTCTCTCATCTAAATTCATACTTTCGTTGATTTTCCTAGCAGGCATATTCAATTTTATTTTCATTCTTTGGAGATAATTAAATTTTTCAGCTTCCTTTAGTTTGATTATAAGCTCCAAGATATTTAGATAATTTTTCCTCACAGATCGATCTAGAGCACTGTGCCACGATACGAAAACATTTTGGTCCTATGACATTCTTTATCACAGCTCCTCATACGTCAAGCGTTTTTGTTATCTAACCATTGATTAACCATGTTGTCATTAAATTTAGTGATGCCGCTCAATTGAATGAAAAGTGCAGTAATTTAAAAACGGAACGCCTAGTCTGTTACTGATCTAATAACTAAACTCTCTCACTTCCGAAATGATAAACTAAAAGTAGGTATTTACTTCTTGAAGAGTCCCACCAGGCAATGCAGAAGGCTTTTCTTCTTTTTCTTTACTTCCGGAACCGGAATGGAAGGTCCCATGCTCCTTCCGAATTGACATAGTGCAACCAGGCTTGCAGTCGGAACTCTTTGGTCTTCGGCACCAACCGGGCGGGTTAGGATACGCGGAGTGGCTTGTCTTTGAGCCTTTCTTGAGTAAATTTGACCCAATCGTCTACTTGCTTCTCGGGTTTTTGGAGGTAGTTTAGAGTAAGTGCCCAAACGAACAGAGATTCGTAATGATAGGCCATAGTTAGAGCTGAAAAGGAAAAAGTATGTCACTCAAAAACAATTAATAATTTCTGAAATTTTGAAAAGAGCTGTTCATAAATTATGTATAATATTTATCAAGTGTGTTAACGCCATAGTTTCTCAAATACTTTATAAGGAAGGCGTCGTAATAAAGATTTTTTTTTCACCGCCGACAGGCGAAAAATAAACACATTTCGACTATTTTTCGAAACATGACACTACCAAGAAATCGAATTTTCGAATTCCTGCTGTCGATCTATTGATCACACGTCGTTCACCAAATGTTAAAACACTCCTTGTATTTAAAGAAATGCTCCAAAATACATTCATCATGTCTTTGCCCTAGTTCAGTACTAAGACAACTGTTTCCTATTTACAAATATATACAATATATAATTATCTGAACTCATATCTAAATGTTGTTCTAAAATGTTCAGCAGTTCCGTCATATCGAAACTTTTTCATCTGCCCGACCTCGGGCCTCCTTCTCGCTCCTTGCCGCCGATCCATCTGCCGTTGGCGCCCTCTATAGCTTTTTTTCCTCCGCTCCCTCTGGTGTGGGATCCTTACTGACATGTTGAAACTTCTGTTTTAAGATAAACGCATTTAAACGCCTAATTGTTAGTGCTGTCATTCAGGAAGACACTTCATACAACAAATACCTCAAGTTCACTTAACTATGCTTAAATCTAAGTAAAAATGCATCAAAACATATATACAAAATTCTCTTTGCTTCGCAAATTTTGCACTGAAACTCCAAACTACTAAGCAACTTTCAATCTAGTCAATCCCCGACCCTCTTTCTCACAGAGAATCTAATCATTAAATAAGTCTTCAAACTTTCTAAAAGTAATTTATCAAATCTGTCAGAAAAATTCATTTTACTAAAAGTTTAAATTAGAAAAATAAACCAAAAAAAAATCCACATTCCTAATCAAATGAAAACTTATTATATTGTGGTTTTAGTAATGAAAATTAGTCTGCTATGTTTATGAACAGAACGACTGTAAGTAACACAAGGCTTTTGAACGGCAAGATCCCAAAACTGACCGTCTTATCTAATACTAAACTCGCATTACTACAAACAATCCCTATCTCCTTACTGGCCTTTCAGGCTCGGCGGGAAGTTCCCCTATTAAATTTTGAAGCCTAATTTCATCACATTCTATAAAATTAAATTGGCTGTATAACTCGAGTGTGGAGGTTTCACTCCGTTCCCTTCCCAAAAGACAAAAGGAATTTGTTAAACCCTTTTTGTAGGTTCAACTTTTTGTAGGTAGAAAAGTAGTTGGGTTCCGTTGGCTGCTGGGTTCGGGGCAAATGCAAGCCCCTCCGAAGGCGAGGATAATGTCGTTCAGCTCATCCAGATGGAGTCTGAGAAGAAGCGTCCATCCGATGTTCCGTCAAAGTAGATTCGTCCAGCATGGGGACTGGATCCACGTCTCTTTGCCGGCAGATCTACTTAATCCAGATAGGAACAGCAGCAGGATAACCGCAGCAGTGCCTGTAAATGGAAAAAGTGGAGAAAAACATAAATTAGCAAGGCGCAAAGCAAGAAAACGTAGGTATTTGCCATTATCAATAGCTACGTGCAACGAACTTGAAGATGGCGACTGAAATATTTAAAGCTGTTCCATTTAAATTTAATTTCAAGTTGGTAACTCTTATAGTTGTTCGACCTCGAAAAGTGAAAGGAAATGTAGTCAGTAATATAAATTTGCAAATAAACAAAAGACATTCGAAGAGAGGTTAACTTACCCGTGGGTACAGGGAAGTAAAATCAATATATTTTGCAGCAACCTCATAAAAAGCATTCAGAGCATTTGTCCGACCTCCGAAAAAAGCATCTCTCGGGTCTGACCTGCTTTGCGTGGTATGAAACATTAAGAAGTTTGAAGGCGGGAATCTTCTTTCTTTAGCTTCTTAAAACTCATGCTCCCAAATTTAAACGACTTGGAAGCATTTCGAGTGAAGACTATGTGTGGTCCTTCGACATTTTCCCCTGAGATTAGACATCGGAACTCTTTAGAAAGGATGATTGGCGACTCCATCAAAACAGGTTTGACAACCGTGGCAGAGGCAAACCTAAAGGAAAAGGAAGATCACACATTGAATAACTCCTTCAGAGGAGGCAACAATGTCAAGCTTTTCGGATGGCATCGGCTGAATAATTCGTACCGTTTGCGTATCCGTTCATCCGAACCATGGCAATAGTATCGGGGTGGATGTAAAAACTTCTAAAAACTGCCATGCATGCAGAAGCAATTGTTTCATATCTTTTAAACGAATATTCAATAAATGAACATAAAACTTTTTGACTGACACTTACGTAAAAGGATCCGCATATGAAATTTCCAAGAATTGCGATCTAAATTCGTTGCAGCTTCGACGCAGAATATCTACATCTGATCTGGGGAGGAAAAAAATATTTTTTACAAAACAAAAGTAGTAAATGAAAATGAATGACATTAAAACATATTTTTCTACTTGAAATGTTGCATTGCAGGTACCTATTTTATGTTGGAAAACAAGGACGTCATTTTTATGGGCTTCATACAACACAGTGAATTTCCTCCTAGCCGATGGGCTCATTGCATCACTGCCATACTTCCTTCCTTTGTAGGTCTGATTGCTTCTGGTGTTCAAGTAGTGCGGAAAGTATACCTTCCGCTTTTAATTCAAACCAAAGCATACCGAAAGCTTTTACAGCACCATCCGAAAAACATTGAAAGAGTCAATCACTTGTATTTTTAGGCCTAGTAACATGACTGACGCAATTATTGTTCTACAAGTATTTCGGATGTATTGTCTTGTTTCAGCAGTCATGGCGCAATGAACTGGTCGTCGAACCTATGGTAGAAAAATTTTTTTTATAAGCAACGACGTATCACAAATGTCGTTTCAAAAGGATAAGAGGGGAAAATATTGTGCCATTCGTAGTGTGCAATTGCTCTTCTGCCCAGGTGAAAAGAGCCAAAATGAAGGTGGGTTTGAGAAACTGACATTAAAGTGAAACTGATTTTAAAGTTTCATTGATCATTTTGTATCGTAGACGCCGATGCTGCTTAGGGTTAAAATTTAAAAGGAAACTTTCTTAGGCATTTACACTTTTAAGATAAAATGGCTTGGGTTATTTTTTCAGAATCGAACAATGAATATATTTTACTGTTTTTGACTAATTATGTTTTGTTAATTGCCCTCCTAAACGTTGAGAATTCAGCTCAAGTTAAGACTAAATATCTGCTGTTACGTGCGTGTGTGTGAAAATGTACATGTACGCATAAGACGACGAATTATGTAATTTGCCAGGTCCTTTGCATAATTTTATTGCACCAGTCCTTTCTTCTTTAGGCTTTCTTGGATCAGCTAGGACGAGTGTGGTGCATTTAGAGTTTCCTAGTCCGCACCACGAGGAGACGCACCAAATTACGGGCTTTTTCGGGGGGGGGGGAGGGGGGAGATAAACTCAATTTTGAGGCCGAAACAATTTCCGATATTTTTTTTTGCGCACAAGACAACACCTAACAAAACATCTAAGAAACCGCTACCCTTTTAAAGAGTGTAGAGGAAAAGGATTTCAATGATGGGATCTTCAGGAGTTTGTTCTTGGGCGGTCTCCGGCGATTTTGGCGTCGGCTTCTTTTTCTCCTTGATGTAGAGGAGGAGGAGGGTGAGGGTTGAAGCCACGACGCAGAAGGCGAAGTCCAGCCAGATCATACCTTTTGAGGCCCGGCAAGTCCTTGAATTCGCTGTTGGGTATTGACCAACTGTCAATTACTTCACCGAGTAAAACCCAAGGTAGCTGGGATAAGCACCACCCACGTACGGCGGAGAAACCGCCTAGGGGGTAGAAGGGCCATTGAGCCTCATCTGGTACGATGTAGGGCCG
The DNA here is from genome assembly GCA_038502835.1 of Octonoba sinensis. Lineage (NCBI taxonomy): Eukaryota > Metazoa > Arthropoda > Arachnida > Araneae > Uloboridae > Octonoba > Octonoba sinensis. The sequence continues at coordinate 79,147,806 of CM076605.1, read as the reverse complement.
TCGAGAGCTACATTGCCACCGACAACTGCAAGTCTTTCTACCCCTCCCTCTCCGGGCTGCTAGGGGATACCATTTTTTTTTTACACACACATTCCCTGTATTTCTATTTAGAAGATTTATTATGTAACTTTATATCTATCACATTATTACTGTTTCCGTTTTCACTTTTAACTTCTATACGATAATTCTATGTTTCTTCAAAATATATACATTCTTTTTGACTTATAATGCTCATACCATTTAGAAACTACATAATAATATACTGTGAAAGAACAACGTATTAATTTCAAATAACATTGCATGCACATGTCTTTCAGTCACAAAGACCCTTTTTCAATTCGTAAAATGTGTGATTTTCGTAATTAGTTTCCGAACAGCACATTGGTAAAATTTTTCTAGCCAAGTGTGATCAAAAATAGCCGAACTATACTTTCCTCCAAAACCTGGCAATATTTTATTCCACTCCACATACTCCCTAAAAGTTTTAAATATTACTGTTTCAAATGTTTTTTCTTACATCTCTTTATGAGACGATATTGATATACTTTATTTATATGTTCAGGCGTAACCACTATCCCCACCAGGTGGAAAATCTCTAAACCCTCATTTATAACATATTTTGTTTCCTAATTCTTTATTTTGGTGGTTTTCATATTGGTACTTTCACTACAATTATACTTTAAACTGAATGAATTCCTTTTTTTAGCAATCGTCACATTCTTGGTTAAAAGCCCATCTACAACGACAAGGTGCTGCCACATCGGATGAGAAAAATCGGTTTTTAATTGTCCTTTGGCAAAAACCGCATAAAAAGAGTGAAATCAGGCATAATTTTCTTCGCAGCTAAAGTCGGTTTTGAATTGTCTTATGGCAAAAAAAAAATAATTTTCTGCTGAATTGATAAACCCAGTATTTGGATGGTGGACAAATATAAATATTTTGGCAAGTGCAACTATGCCAACTTATATCACAAGTCACATCGAATAAGATTATTCTCGGAATCAGTTAAGCAGTTGCAGAATTTCCAACCCATGTAGATAAGTCTTTTTAAATTGTTCAATGAGTAGATAAGCCTCCTGTTGAAAAAAATGTCGCAGGGATTCGCGATCAACTCTTACACCCCGCATACGCTGCATTGGAACAATTAGGGGCGTAACAGGCATTTCTTCGTCAATCAGTATTCCGCTCATTGCTTGATCTTAAAGCTCCGAAATGAAGTTTGAACTTCTGTAGCATATTTTTTGCACTGATAAATTTTTGAAAAATCTATTATGACTAAAGCTTCAATATTTTTAAAGAATTTTCTTCATTATTTTAAAATTACGAAATTGGTGACCTACATTAAATGAGTGAATTAGAAATGGGCATATTCTCTCATTTTCATAGTAAATTAATTCTTTAACTGAGAATTCGTCTGAAATTTCTAGTTCACAATAATATTAAAACCCAAGGATTTTATTTTTAACAATCAATTCTCTCTTTTTTTTCCGAATCCATTGACAGTACGTTGTATTTTTTTCTTTTTCTTCATCACTTATGCTGCTCTTAATATTTTCGTCTTTGCATAGAGTACAGCTTCTGTACGTGCATTCTTTATCATCGCTACTGCGTTATAAAACATTTGGGATTTGTAAAGCTTGATTAAAATTTATTGCTTTATTTCTCCATTAATATTTCTTTACTAAATCCTTTCGTAACAATACTTACTATTTATTTTGCCTTAAAAAGTTAAATGTTTGCTCCAACACAGAAATAACATTGATTCAGAGAAATTTATTTTTAAATTTATTGAAATAAAAATTTGTAAAAAATGTCCATTTTTAGGACATTTGAGAGAGTAGTAGATGTTCCGGTCTAATTTATTTGAAATGAACATTATATTTAAAAAATAATAACCATACATGTTTGACGTTTTTGTATCAAAGTGGAAATCTTTCATTCAACAAGATCATTTTCAACTAAATTAAATTATGCCATTTTGAACTGAGCTTCGATGCATCGCAACAGTTAAGATTAAACGACGTTGTACTTTCTGAAGAATTGTTTAGCAATAATGATCACAAAGGCTATATTCGAAAGTTTAAGGTCATAAACTATAAATTACTTCTAGCCTAGCCATTTATGCAAACACAGACGATAGTTTCTAATCTGAAAGGGATCCAACGATGCACGTGGACGTATTTTGTGGAAAAGGAAATGAAGTATACAAATAGGTCAAACACTTCCTAATAAAGAAAAAAAATAAAGAAAACCTGAAGTCTCAAATTTGTTCATTGGCACGAACTTACAGTTAGCTAAGGCTGGTGGATGTCGAAAATGAGTTATAGAGCTAAATAAGTGCAACAATTTGAAAAAAGCTTCAGTGACAATGTTAAAGAAATGAGTATTCAACTGAATCCAGGATCACACGTTTCACACAAAATGTAAACTTTTTGAAGTAGAACAAACCAATATAATGAATATAAAATTTTAGACTTTTTACGATCAATGAACTTTTTGTGCAAGTTTGACTTTGTATCACGAAAATATCCTTTCTACTTTTTTACTTCCCTTGTGTTATTCGGTCATATTTACCAGTTGCAATGCAAGACTTCAAATCTTCTTCTAAAAATTTCATTCTGATCTGAAGTTTTTGAACATCAAAATTTATTTTTTCTTTAATATCTTAAGCTGCAACTTTTTATGTATTTTCTGTTAATACGTGACCGTTTATGAATCAATTGCTCGTATTCAAGCATCTATAATTTTATAAAGTGGACCGGAGATGCAGTTGACAAATAACTATTTCTCTCCAATGGAATTAAGATTCTGTGTATTAGTTTTAAGTTGTGATTCAAGAGTTCTTCTAATTTCATTCTTGCTTTTCTTTAAAATTTCTTTTACTTATTTATTTTTTGGCTTTTAAGTGGTCCAGTTTTTACTTTCATAGCCCTATCATATCGTTTTCTCCACGTCTCTGTAACCCGCTTTTGACTCTCTAGTTTGTGTTCAGCTCTTCTGACATGTTTTCTTCCTAATATTTTTCTCCTGCTGGTGGTAACTTTAGACTCGACATCAATTATCAAAAAGGAATCTTGTTGAGATAGCAAAGCTGCACTACGCTGTCATTTTATGTGCCTATCACAACAAAAGATGTATAATATTGATCCTTTCTAATTCATGAGGTTTCCATGCTCTGCCAATTCACCCGGTATTCTTTTAACTTTCAATAACCGCTTTTCCAGCGAGACTGCTTCACACCCGTCACACGCAAAGCGTGCTTACACAATAGTGTTTTACAGAGTAGTTACCACTATGGGCTCTTGCTTGACAAACCAATGTATTTTTCTATAAAAAAATGGATTTAGAGAAGAAAAAAAGAATAACAATTTGTGAAGGGTGATTAATTCAGAGGTGAATAAGTGACACTTTGGATATGAGTTGGCCTCTTTTGAAGGGAAATCTGACCCGAAGTTTTTTGGCCAGATCATTAGTAACGATAGATAATGTTTTATCCATCCGTTTAAGAACTGTTCCTCCAGTGTCTTCATATTTTAATTCTCTCTTCAACTTCATATTTGTATTAATGCCGAGTTCTGCTCGGTAACATTAGGCTTATTCATCTGTTCTTGCTAATCTTGGCTAATATTGCCACGTTGTTCTTCCATAATAAATCCCTTCTTGAGTGCACTTTTCACAACCATGCAAAGAATTAGTGTACAATACATTTGAGAAAAGCTCTGGCAGGAGCATTAGCAATGAAGCAACTTATTCTGAATGAATAATTTTTTTCCATTAAAAACTATATCCCTTTCTTCTAACATACTGCATTCTTTTGCAAACCAACTATCAAAAAAAATTGTTAGAATTCTGAGGTTTTGACTCTCCATGAAAAAGCCCAAGTACAAATGAAACTTTATCTTGAAATTAAAGAATATTGTGTGAAATATTCTTATATTTCAGTACATTAAAAGAAGAATCAATAATTCCAAGACAACTCTGAGCCCTGTTTAATAGTCAGAGATGATCGTGTTCCGGTTGTACTCCGGAATTCCAGTATTTTATCGAATTTTAATGCCAGAAATAAATTGCATTTTAATACCGAAAATATTGAAAATTGGTATTTTCATAATTTCGAAAATTCTTCGAATTCCCCCCCCCCCCCCCAGCTATTCTGTTTAATTTATTCCAAATTTCAGACGATAATGCCAGTAGTTATTACTGTTGTTTATTGTAGCCCTATTAAAATGCAATCCTGAAATCATTCTACTTATAGCTTTGCATTTGATGCTTTCATTTCAAAAAAATGCAATCTTTTTGCGAGTATGGCGAATCAACCAATAAAAAATAATTTTTGAGGTCAGTGTTTTAGATTGTAATGATTTTTTGTCTGTTTATTATGCGAACTTTGAAGATGAAAAAGCTGAAGTTTTGAATTTTTTCAAAAATTCCTTTTAAAGTTATAAAAGTTCATAAGTTTTGACAAAATCATAAATTTTGCTTTGTTTGATCATCTTTAAACGGCTTTAATTAAAAAAACTATTTTACCTAAATACATTAAAGTTTACTTTTTTGTTTAGTATTTTATGGGGTTTTATAAAATATATAACATGACACAGATACAAAAAAAAAAATTCTTTTCCAAACAAAAAAATTTATAAAATTTACAATAATTCAAAATCGGAATTTTTAATTTTGGCAGTTTTTTTTTAATTAACAGCACCTAGCCACCTTGCGCCTCGTTCTCCCAACCACATTACCTATCCCGCGTACCATGAAATCCCCTAAAATGACCCCCTCTGTTTTTAGGTCTACAGTTCTACCTTTTCCCATATTAGATCCTTCTCCTGCAACCTCACTCTCTCCCACAAGTCCTTCACAAGAAGTTCTCTCCTCTTTTGTGGAAGTTTGACCCAAGTTGTTTCTAACTGATTGGGCTTCCAATGCTACCACCTTCACCCTTAACTCTAACAATTTAGCACATTTTGTGCAAACATAATTCTGCTCTGTAGCTGTATTAGTATTTCCCTCCAATCTACTAAACATCTCACACCTATCACAGCCACCAACTCCCATTACCATTTTTAATTTCCTTCATTAAACATATAACTCCTATACCAACTAAATTGTAAGCAAACAAGCAAAATAATACACAACTCAACAAATTTAAGTTGCTACACTGATTAAAAACACAAATCACATGGAAAAAATGCAAATAACTTGAATTTAAACACAAATAGCTACAGTAAACAACAAAATTGGCTGTTCCCTAAGACTTACAAAATACAAACAATCACCACATGGTTAGGCTTAACGGAAAAAAAGAATAACACCCCGAAAAAGCAAATAAAATGAATTTCAGTCTCACAAAACTAAAACATACTTAAATAAACAATAAATGGCAACAAATATACAAGTAATTAAACATAAAATAACCAAAAATATATAAAACACTCAATTTGAACATGAGCAGAAACACCACAATGCAACAATTGGCCCCCTGGTGGCCAAAAGCATATGGTTTATCAATGTTTTATTAATGGCATATGGTTTATCAATGTGAATTGATTGGAAAACATTAATGAAATTGATATATAAAATTCAAAAGACATGAATGAAAACAAATTAATTTTTCTTACCTGAATATATTTATTCAAATAGGCACATTGCATTGAAAAAAGATCTCTTTAAAAAACCGGTAATGAACAAATTAAATTTTATATCAAAATAGTTCATTTCTTAGGTAAGTATTTGTCTTCCAAAATAATACTGAAAGATATTTCATTATTTACCACAAATATTGCTCATAGTATGAATTTTTTTTTTTTCAATGGCAGGGCATATACAAGAAATAACACAGAAAAACAAATGCAAAGAAAAAATTAGGTGAAGAGAGTACATAAACTAAAACAGGATGACCGAAATCATTGCCCCAACATCATAGTATGAAATAAACTAATCCAAATTATACAACCTGATAACACTAAGATATTGTCACATTACGAAGATGGGCTGCCGGAACTGTGATATCGTGTGAAGAGTCCGTGCCATGAATTCTATATAATCAGAAACTGGAATATATAATACTTGCGAAAATGTAACTTGATGAAGCGTACTTGAATTTAAATGTACGATTCCTTGGCGCGTTTCCAGACAGCAAAATTGCCGATCAGCATGGTGGACAGACATCTCCATCGAATTAACACGCAGAATGATGGAAGAACACAACTAGTAGCTTTAAAAATAATGATGTAGAATTGAAGAAGATTCACATTTCAAAAAACAAGATGCATCGCTTACCCGGCGAAAGGCGAAATTGCCCGGGCGCCGGGCATGCGTCTTACTCGTAGCAATGAGGGGAAGCAGAAAAATTCAGACCTGGAACACTTTGCAAAATGCGCGAAAAGGGGAATATTACTCCGATACGTTAAATAGTTCCCGTCGTAGATTGTAAATTTGTGAAGTCGAAATGCGACGGAACTTAATTAAAAATAAGTGGTTAAGGGGCAAATACGGAGTGAAAAAGCTAATCGAAAAATTAATTTGAAATAGTGTTTCTAAAAAATAAAATGTACAAAAAATTGGAGCGCGTACGCAATTAAAAAAAAGGTGACACGTAGTGGTTACGCCTAGCGATTAATCGGAAAGAACCGTGAGTGAAAATACCGAGACTTGTCACGACGGTTTAAGCAAATAACCAATGTATTTGGTTAAAAGGATTAGATTCGCGAAATGTAACAAGCATCTTGTTACAGTTTCCAATATCTCTGTTGTGGGAGAAACAGAAGATTCCATGTTACAGGGATCAATTTACAACAGGAAGCTGCAGCTAGTGAGTGTCTGCTTAGGTGTGGTCAACAGTTATGTTGGTAAGTAGTGTGGCTCATTATGACACTCCAGACTCCTCTGTCCTGTTTATTTGAAATCTTTCATTCTTCATTGAAATGTTTTGAAATTTTTACTTTGGAATATTTGCTATCAGTACACTAATATGGTTGATATTAATCAATTTTTGCTGTTAGCTGCTTAAAAAAAAAAAGAAAGAGTGGAAACTTATACACTACACCATAAAAAAAAAAAAATTTAAGAAAGTTATTAAGCTAGAATACGTATATGGATGTAAATGTTCAAGGATTTTTTTTTTTTCATCCTGATACCACAGGAACACCATCCTGAAAATTTGCGTACATGTTGCTAAAAGGAAGCTATACAATAATTTTTTTTCAAAAAATAATTCAAAATCGAATTTTTTATAATTTTTTCTTTAAGTAGCTGTGTCATGTTATATATTTTATAAAACATCATAAAATAGTAAACAACAGTACAAGTTATACTTTTTAGGTCAAATAGTTTTTTAATAACTACTGTCTAAAGTTTCATGGATATGCAAAATTTATGATTCCGTCAAAATTTTAAAAACTTGTCTCAAAAACGAATGAACAAAAAAAAAAACAAAACTTGGTATTTTTCATCTATCATGTGAATACTCCATTTGAGCCAAAAATAAATGAAATCCAAAGACGTGAGGTTTTGACCATTGGTTGATTTGACATGGAATTACCCTTGCATCTGCTGTTAGAATTGGAATTTTTCCACTATTGATGTTTATTAAGCTTTGTTAAAAGGCAAATGGAATAAAATCCTTTTTATTTTCTGTAAAATTTTGATTTGAAATTTTCGAAACGAAATTCTATGCTTGCTAGGAGTGTGAGCTTTCACATGTCAAAAAGTTAAATGCTGAATTTAGGTTTATTTTTATTTTTGTGTCATTTATTTAGGCTTTTGTAACCAAATCATACTTTTTGAAAAATTATTTATTAAATAAGCAGTAAATAACAAATTTTTTTATCACTTTGTTTAAATTTTGAATTTTTACAAAAAATGTAAAAATCACGAGGAACGGACCTTGTTAAAAAAAAAAGCTGGATCGACACCTGCACATCTTTACTTATAAGAATGATAAATCTTAGAATCAGTTCTCATTGTATAGATTAGGAAATTTGCTTAATACAGCCCATTAAATTATTTTTCATATTTAATAGCATACACAATTTTCATGGATTTCAAAATACTTAGTTTTTAACAGCATGTCTTCCTTTTTTTAAAAAAATTACCAAAATCAGATTTGGGAATTTGGTCCTTGCTATTATAAAAGATAGAGGGATTTTAGGACTGTATTAAGGGTTAAGAAATAATAACACCTGTTCATAAAAGTAATTAAAACGACAAGCCTGCCCCCCCTCCCCATTTTACTCTAAAAAAGTCCAGGTATATTTTCATGAACTTACTTAAAATCACCCTTAAATATATTTTGAACTGTGTTATGCTGCTTTACCTGTATTTGAAATTTAAATTAGTTAAGTATTAACAACAATTGCAATATCTTATTTTTTTATTGCCCTCCTGAATTCTTGATCAGAAACCTCCTGCATTTCAACTCTAGCAGGTTGGCACGTCTGGTAACGATAGATATTGCTTTATCCATCCGTTTAAGAACTGTTCCTCCAACCTCTTCATATTTCATTTGTCTATGCCGTCTCTTCAACTTCATTTTGTTCGGTAAAAATAGTCCACTTGTCTTCTCCCTGGATTTTTGGAGATAGCTTCCATGTTAAGTCATGCACACTCTTTGGCGTTATACGTGAGGATGTACTCCCTGTTTTTCTCTTCCGTTCGACATTATCGCGGCCATCCGCTACTCTCATGTGAGGTCAATGTAAGACATGAAGAACGCGTTCGTTGCATTTGGGAAATGGAACACTTTAGGTGTCTTTTTTTTCGCCAGCTTCAATTCTTCACTAACCTATGTACTGGCTAACGCTCTGTCCCTCTCATCATATATGCACGGGGTTTGCTGCCTGTTCTCACATACGTGGGACAAAGAGAAAACGTTAATTTGTCTTAGATTCAGCAAGGTTTCACCGGCATATACAATCCACGAGGAGGTAATACACGGCACTTGACGATTACAAAGTATACATCGATGTCATCAAACTCATCGGTAATGACACAAGGGTGACTGACCGGGTATGTACAGTAGTTGTTGACCAGGAAATGCAATAGGTAACATAACTCCCCCCCCCCCCCCAAAAAAAAAAAAAAAAAACTCGAAAGAAGAGAAATTAACTTACCCAGGGGTACAGGAAGTACAATCAATATATTTGGCAGCACCCTCATAAAGAATGAGAGCATTTGTCTGACCTCTGAAAAAAGCATCTCACGGGTTTAACCTGTCTTGCATTGTACACTGGTGTGCAAAACTTAGGTAACAATGTAAATTTTAAGCACATAGCTATGAAATTGCAGAAAAAGAGTTCTTACGATTAGTACAATGAACATGTAATTCAGTAGAAAGGTCATGCGGATGCAAATATTAGGAACAAAGCGTCAGAGGCAATGTGAGCGTATGCAAAACGCGTACCGTTGGTGCGCGCAGCTTAAGAGTACAATAAAAGGAAGAATGTAAATGCAATTAAAGACATTAGCTGTAGGTGCAAGTGAGTTTTTTCGTAAACTATGGCTGGAAGAAGTCATCTGGACGACTTCACACGTGGAAGAATGATTGGAAAGTTGGAGGAACCAGTGTAGCTGAAGAGTTCGGAATCAACAAAAGCGTCGTTTCGCGCGCTTAGAAAGCTTTCCGAACCATAGGTACAGCTGCCAGAAAGGTTGGCGGTGGTCGCCCCAGAAAAACAACTGCAGTGGATGACCGATATATCGTCCTGGCAGGCGAAAAGATCCCGGAACCAGTCGGCAAGCGCCATTGCTCAGCAACGGTGCAGCAAGTGTAACAGTTTACTGTGGGCGGACGCCTTCACAAAGGTGGCCTATTCGCTCGCCTTCCTGAACGCTGCATCGCTTTGACAACAGGCCCTCGGCTCAACCGTTTAGAGTGGTGCAAGGAGCACAAAAACTGGACCTCTCATCAGTGGAGTCATGTCCTCGTTACGGATGAGAGTCGCTTCAGTGCCACACACGCGATTCTGGACGCCAGTTGATTTGGAGAGAGGTCAGGACACGGTTTTGTGTCAGTAACATCGTGGAAAGAGACCGTTACGGTGGTCCTGGAGTTCTCGTCTCGGGAGTTTTAATGTTGAACGGATGTACTGAGCTCCACATTTTCGACAGGGGTTCTGTAACATGAGATCGCTATTGTCAGGAGGTACTCCTTCCCCCTGTACGTCTGTCCAGAGGTGCCATTGGACCAGACCTGATTTTTATGGATGACTATGCACGCAAACATTGGACGCAATCTGTTCAACAGCTACTGGAAAGGGAAGATATCACTCGAATGGATTGGCCAGCGTACTCCCCTGATTTAAATACTATTGAACATGTGTGGGGTGCTTTAGGGAGACGCATTGCGGCGCGATTACATCCTCATGGGAACACCCAAGAACTGAAACGGATATTGATTGAGGCATGAGCACTCTTACCCCAAAAACTGGTGGACAATCTGGCGCTGAGTATGGGGAGACGATGCGAAGCAATCATTGCAGCATGGGGAGGACATATCCCATACTAGGAACATCTGCGTGCTATTCTTCCTCTTGGATAGACAATGATGTGTAACGATATTATGAGTTCAATAAAGCCTATTTTTGTTTGATTCCACATTGTAGGAATTGCATTTATTTTCACGCAGTTATGCTTTTATAATCCTTTAAGTATAAAACTGTTGTCTCTCATTTCTAAATTTCATGTCTCTCAGATGATTTTTCGAGGAGTTATGGCAAAAAAAAGCAACTGTTGCTTAAGTTTTGCACACCAGTGTATGAAACATTAAGAGGTTTAAGAGGTGACCTGTTTAACAAACTGTAAGGCAGCCAGTTCATCAGATGGAAAAACCTATGTACCTGCTAACGCCCTGTCCTAATCATGTGTGCATGCTGCTTGCTGCGTGTTTTCTTTTAATAATTATCTCCTCTTTTCCGAATCTATTGATAGTATATTGTATTTTGTTCTTTTTCTTCATCACTTTGGCTGCTCTACGCGTGCGACAAAAAGGAAACATTAATTTATCTTAAATTCGGTAAGGTAGCACCGGCAAATGCAATCCACGAGGAGGTACTACACGACCACTAGACTATTTCAAAGTATTTATCGATGTGTTTAAACCCCTCTGATTATACTTGGGTACCGACCGGTTATGTACAAAATTTGTTGACCTTGAAATGAACTCTCAAATGTCCTTTTATATTTCAACGGTCCGAAAAAGTAATTGGAATAAAATTCGCAGGTAAATGGCTTGTCTGGAGTGCATAATTAAATGCAGCTTTAAGACTGCGAATGTCTTTTTGCACTCGTCGCATGCATATGGTTTTTCACCCGTATAAATGCGTGCATGAGTTATTAATGCAGAGCTTTTACAAAATACTTTCAAGCAATACTCAAAAGGATATGAAGGATATACATTTACGGGCTAGGAATGCTGTAGAGCGGCAATATGGCCTGTGGAAGAACAGATTTTCCGGTATTGAAGGTGTCCTTTGATGCAACCTTCAGAATGCACAATAGGGTGGAGTGAATTTTTTTTTTTTTGGAATTTTTAATCGGCAGGGTGCGGAAAAGGTGCCCTATAGGTGTAAATGCTCTCTTTCGTGAGTTTCTGCCAAGCATCGTCCTTCTTTATTCTCGCCTTTGCACGGTGTAGTGCAAAGATGCACTACACTGTCATTTTATGTGCCTATCACAACGAAAGATGTATAATTTTGATCCTTTCTAATTCATGAGGTTTTCATGCTCTGCCAATTTACCCGGTATTCTTTTAAGTGGTCTGCCTACGTTCGGAGGCTTTTTTTTCAAAACAATGAAATAATTACTAAATGCATATTTTTTTAAGTTAAAAAGTAATTAAAATTAAGAAAACAAACAAAATAATAGCTTTATTTTTATAAAATTTTGAAACATTGGGAAATTTTAGCAAAAAATAGGCGAATTTTACAGTTTACGCCAAACACTCTATATTCACTTTAACTCGATATATTTTAAAATCCTTAATAATATATGTTTCTATATTACTTAACTGTGTTCTGAACTAAAAGTTTTATAATAGGTCCAAAATTGAGAAAAATATAGCAGTGTTCTTGAAATTCATACGTTTTTCACCGAAAAAAACACAATATTTCGCAAATAAATGCCTGTAAATTTTTTAAATACTGACAGAGCTTAGCTTTTAGTTCAAAACACAGATAGCAATGTGTGAAACAATACTTTAAAAAATCACGGTAATGGGTATAAAACTTTTCGAGTTATGAGATCTGCCGTGAACAAAGATATCGAAAAAAGTAGTTTTTCAGAAAACGCATTTTAAATTCCACTTTTATGTGCTCGCGATGCGACTTCTGGATAACTTAATTGCGTGTAACTTCGTTTCTATGTATCGTAGAAACAAAAACCAAACATTTTTGAAATCTTAAATACATATTTTTAAATATAAAATAAAAAAAATATCGATTTTTTTTCCGCAAAACTCGTCTTTTTGGCGCAGGCAGACCACTTAACTTTCAAAAATCGCTTTTCCAGCGAGTCTGCTCCACACCCGTCACACGCAAAGCGTGCTTACACAATAGTGTTTTACAGAGTAGTTACCACTATGGGCTCTTGCTTGACAAACCAATGTATTTTTCTATAAAAAAATGAATTTAGAGAAGAAAAAAAGAATAACAATTTGTAAAGGGTGATTCATTTAGATGCGAATTAGTGACAATTTGGATATGAGTTGGCCTCGTTTGAAGGGAAATAATTCTGCCCCGAAGTTTTTTGGCCAGAGCATTAGTACCGATAGATATTGTTTTATGCATCCGTTTAAGAACTGTTCCTCCAGCTTCTTCATATTTTATTTCTCTCTTCAACTTCATATTTGTATTAATGCCAAGTTCTGCTCGGTAACATCAGGCTTATTCATCTGTTCCTACTAATCTTGGCTAATATTGCCACGTTGTTCTTCCATAATAAATCCCTTCTTGAGTGCACTTATCACAACCATGCAAAGAATTAAAGTGTACAATACATTTGAGAAAAGCTCTGGCAGGAGCATTAGCAATGAAGCAACTTATTCTGAATAAATAATTTTTTTCATTAAAAACTTTACCCCTTTCTACTAACATGCTGCATTCTTTTACAAAACTATAAAAAAAAATGTTAGAATTCTGAGGAGTTGACTCTCCATGAAAAAGCCCAATTACAAATGGAACTTTATCAACAGCTTGATCTAAAATCCCTAAAATTGCCAGAGAAGTTTTTGTATTGCTCTTATTTATTGGGAGGCCATCAACATTAACAGATATTGTCAAAATATTTAGATTAACCTGATCTTTTAGTTCTTCTATTATTGGAGATAGTCCCCTGAAATTAAACCAGATGATGCTTTTTTTAAATATTGTTTTCTACTCCAAAATAAATGTATGATCCCCCGGAACAGTTTTGAATACTTAAAGAGCGCAGAGTTTTGTGAAGTGTCCTAGCATCAAGAGGTAAACTTTGTAGATGGGGCTTTGACATATGTAAAAGTTCAGTAGTAGCATTGTTGGGAACATTGTACTTTTTGGCCCAATTAGCAATCTGATCTGAAATGAGAAATGCATTCAAATTATCATTAAAAGGTTCACTTTCACTTGAACTTACCGTATCACTACTAAATGTTAAATTTGGTAATTAAGTACATTGTTCAATACTTACAGAACAGAAATCGGGAATTACATCAATTGAAGTATCATTAGTTTCTTTGTCAGCATCCACAGAGGAGTTTTAAAATGTCTCCGACAAGATGCTATCAGCAGTTTTGGCTATACGTCACCTGTTGCAACGTTGTTCATTTTGGTGCATCCGGGCACGCATACTGCTGGGTAGCTCGGCGGCGCTCTCTTGCGAACCTAAACCAGTTGGAAATTGTGGCTACATTGTCCGTGTCACTTGACGACGAAGTTACAAAATTTTTGCGAATTGTACCATATTTGCCACGAATTTGTTTTCAACCTTAAAAATGCTATATTTACTTCGCATTTCTGAACTATTCTTGTGACGTTCGCGAATGAGTGACACTTTGGATGTGAGTTTCTCTTATGAAGGGAAATAATTCAGCCCCTCAGTGTTTTAGCCACATTATTAGTAACGATAGATATTCCTTTATCCATCCTTTAAAGAACTGTTCCTCCCGCCTCTTTACATTTCATTTGTCTATGCCATCTCTCCGACAAATTTGTTTCCAACTCTAAAAATGCGCATTTCTAAACTATACTTGTGACGCTTGCGCATAAGTGACACTTTGGATGTGTGTTTGCCTCTTTTGAAGGGAAATAATTCGGCGCCGAACTTTTTTGGCCTTATTATTAGAAGCGCCGACGTGCGAACTCTCCCGCATTTTGCGAAAGACTCCCGAATTTGGGTTTCTTCTCCCGCCCTCCTGAATTGATCCAAAATCTCCCGAATTGGAACTAAGCCGGCACTGATTTTAATATTACTGCATTCCCCCCCCCCCCCTGAAATTTCCTTTTCTTGCAAAACCAACCATGCCCACCATGCACCGAGGCGGCACGGCAGTGAATAGATCAGTGTCGGCGGCGGCCGATGGCTCAACACGTTACAAGAGGAAAAGTCGGCGCATGCGCTAAATATCGCCGCGAAAATATCTTGAAATTAAAGAATATTGGGTGAAATATAAGAATATTTCAGTACATTAAAATAAGAATCAATAGTTCCATGACAACTCTGAGCACTGATTCATATTCAGAGATGATCGTGTTCCGGTTGAACACCGGAATTCCAGTATTTTATCGAATTTTAATGCCAGAAATAATTTGCATTTTAATACCGAAAATTTTGAAAATTGGTATTTTCATAATTTCGAAAATTTGGCGAATTTTTTTCACCGCTATTCTTTTTAATTTACTCCAAATTTCCGACCATAATGCCAGTAGTTATTACTGTTGATTATTATAGCCCTATTAAAATGCAATCCTGAGATTAGTGTACTTATAGAAATCTTTTATTTTCCGTCTTTGCATTTGTTGCTTTCATCTAAAAAAAAAAGCAATCTTTTTGCGGGTAAGTCCCTGTCAAATCAACCAATAAAAAAATAATTTGAATAGTCAGTGTTTTAGATTGTAATGATTTTTTGTCTGTTTATTATGTGAACTTTGAAGATAAAAAAACTTGAATTTTTTCAAAAATTCCTTTTAAAGTTATAAATTTTTAAAGTTTTGACAAAATCATAAATTTTGCTTTGTTTGATCATCTTTAAACGGCTGTAATTAAAAAACTATTTGACCTAAAATAGATGAAAGTTATACTGTTTTCTTCAGTATTTTATGGGGTTTTATGAAATGTATAACATGACACAGCTACTTAAAAAAAAAAAAATCTTTTGCAAACAGAAAATTTATAAAAATTCAAAACCGAAATTTTTAATTTCGGCAGTTTTTTTTAAAATTAACAGCACCTAGCCACCTTGCGCCTTGCTCTCCCGACCGCGTACCATGGAACCCTTAAAATGAACCCCACTGTTTTTAGGTCTACAGTTCTACCTTTTCCACATTAGATCCTTCTGCAACCGCACTCTCTCCCACAAGCCCTTCACAAGAAGTTCCTTCCTCTTTTGTGGTGTAGTTTCACCCAAGTTATTTCTAACTGATTGGGCTTCCAATGCTACCACCTTCACCCTTTACTCTAACAATTCAGCACATTTTGTGCAAACATAATTCCCTGCTCTGTAGCTGTATTAGTATTTCCTTCCAATCTACTAAACATCTCACATCTATCACGCAAACTCACCGACTCCCATTACCATTTTTAATTTCCTTCATTAAACCTATGACTCCCATACTAACTAAATTTAAAGCAAACAAGCAAAATGATACACAACTCAACAAATTTAAGTTGCTACACTGATTAAAAACACAAATCACATAGAAAAAATGCAAATAACTTGAATTTCAACACAAATAGCTACAGTAAACAACAAAATTGGCTGTTCCCCAAGACTTACAAAATACAAACAATCACCACATGGTTAGGCTTAACTGAAAAAAACTGAATAACACCCCAAAAAAGCAAATAAAATGAATTTCAGTCTCACAAAACTAAAATATACTTAACTAAATAATAAATGGCAACAAGTCATTAAGCATAAAATAACCAAAAATATATAAAAGATACTCAATTTGAACATGAGCAGAAAAACCACCATGCAACACTTGACCCCCTGGTGGCCAAAAGCATATGGTTTATCAATGTGAATTGATTGAAAACATTTATGAAATTGATATATAAAATTCAAATAGGCACATTGCATTGAAAAAAGATGTCTTTAAAAAGCCGTTAATGAACAAATTACATTTTATATCAAAATATTTCATTTCTTAGTTTTAAATATATTTGGTGCAAAATATATGAATTAATATTTGTTAGTACATTGAAATCGCTTTATAATGTATTACACAACGCAAACTTATTAATCATTCATTTGCTGAAAGGAAAATACAATAATATATATGTGAAAAGATTCATAATTCTGAACTTTAATAAATTCATTTTATTAAGAAAATCTGGATTTTTCTTAAATTATAAGATACAATTATTTATGCAATCAAAATATAATTATATGGCCAATAAACATTTTGTAAAATTTGGTTAACCCAGGGGTCTCCAAACTACGGCCCGAGGGCCACATCCGGCCCGCGGACAGATTTTGTCCGGCCCGCGGAGAGCTAGCATACTTGAAAGAAAACTCCTTCTAGAGAACATATTTATTTTTTATAGCAAATTAAATTAAGTTTACTGAAGTAATCTATTTTTATGTTGAATAATTATTAATATGACATCTACATTGATATGGTCATGGGCTAACTACTCATAACATTGTTGTAGGTTATTATTTACTAACTAACAAATTATTGAAATGAATCCAACTAACATTTTATACATTTTAAATGAAAAGATAACTTATAACAAGCATAACGACATATGAAATACTAATGAGATTTATGTAATTGAGATTTTCCACTGACAATAGTTTGTAGTTGTGGACTAATTTTACTTGTACCAATTATTAAAAGAGATTTAAGATGCTCATCAGTTAATTTAGATCTGTAAACATTTTTTGTGTACTTCATTTTGGAAAAGGTCTTCTCACACAAATAAGTAGTACCAAAAACAGAAAACAGCCCACGAGCAAATTTATGCAAATTATCAAATTGTGTCAGTGGAAGACACTTATAAAATTCCAACAAAGATAAGTTTTGATATTTGTTCTTAATTATATCACTGCACTGTAGATCAATCATTTCCATTTGAAGTTCCGGGGCTAGGGTTTCAATGTCAGTATCAAAAGGATTCTGAAAAATCTTAATTTGATTCGCAATGGCATCAAAGTCCGAGAAACGAGTATCAAAATTTATTTTCAAAGCACTCAAAGTTTCGATTGCAAAATCGATAGGAAACTCGGTCTCAGTGGTGTGGCTAAATATTTCACATGTTTTAAAATGTGAAAAACATTTACTTCGTAGTTGTGATTGAAACAGTATCAATTTCTTCCGGAATGATTTGATATTATTGTATAAATCAGGAAGATGCTGGTTTTCTCCTTGCAATCTCAAATTCAGTTCGTTCACATGTTTTGTCAAATCAACATAGAATGCTAACTTCCACAGCCATGCGTTGTTTTGCAATTCAGTAAGAGGGCGATGCTTTTCATTCAAAAAAAATTCGATCACTGCTCGAAGTTCAAAAAAGCGCTGAAGGACTTTCCCACAACTAAGCCAACGTACGGCAGTATGATAAGGTAAGTCATTTTCTCCAATCTCTTTAATAAATTGTACGAATTGTCGGTGATTCAGCCCAAAAGATCTGATAAAATTAACAGTTGATATGACTGGTTTCAGAACTTCAGACATATCCAAACATTTTCCGCACAAAGACTGTTGATGAATGATACAATGTAAGACTATTGGTTTTGAACCACCGTCATTTTCTACAGCCTTTGACACAAGAGCGACCACTCCTTTATCTTTCCCACTCATGTTTTTGCCTCCATCAGTTGTAATACATTTCAAGTTTTTCCATCGAAGGTTCTTTTGCTTAATGGCCATTTCAACTCCTTTAAAAATATCTGAACCAGTAGTTGTGCCATGAATACTATACATATCAAGAAGTTCTTCATGCACTTCATAGCTTTTATCTACTCCTCGAATATAAATCAACACCTGAGCAGTATCTAACACATCCGTTGACTCATCCAAGGCCAAAGAAAACCACTCAACATGTCCATTTTTGTTGAACAGTTGAGAGGATATATTTTCAGCGATGTCTTCTACCCTTCGAGCCACAGTGTTTGCTGACATACTGACAGTTTTTAATAAATTTACCTTTTCAGGGCACATTTCTTCGGCTACTGCGATTATGCATTCTTTGACCATTTCTCCATCGGTGAATGGTTTTCCACGTTTTGCAATTTCAAGAGCCACACGAAAGCTGGCACGAGTTGCAGCCTCTTGTTCAGTTTTGAGTTTTGTAAATAAAGATTTCTGCGATTTCAATCCGCGCTTCATAGCTTCGAATTTTTCTGTCCGCAAACTTCCTGTATATTTTGAGTAATTTTGAAAATGTTTTGCTTCATAATGACGTTTAATGTTATATTCTTTGAGAACGGCTATGCTTTCATTGCAAATCAAACATAGCGCCTTGTTACTGGACTCAATTACGAAATACTGAATGTTCCACTGATCTTTGAATTTTCTGCATTCACTATCAATTTTTCGCTTCTTTTCCATTCTACTAAATCACACACAAAAGCAACAATTCAAATAAAAATATTGTTACAAAGATGTCTTAAACTTAAACACGCACAAACACGTTTTAAGGAGGTACGCACTATTTTATTTCACAGCAGTGTCATAGGAACTGACTTGTGGTTGCGCCACTAGCCTTCTTATATATTTCACTTACTGCCATCTAGAAGTGAGTGGAAGACACCAGAACTTTATCGAACCAACGAGATTATTCTGTAAGTGCTATTAGCGCCATCTGTTAGGGATAGAAGGTACTACCTATTTCTGCTTGTGTCCACCAGATGTCCTGTCACGTTACTCCTCATGGCTCGCTCGTACTCTACGACTAATCTAGAAATTACAGATAATGACAGGAAAATTAATAATATGCAGTGTTGCCGTTTTGCGGACTTTAGTTCGATTTGCAGCCTTTTTTAAACGTGGCTTACTTTTTCGGACTTTTTTTTCATGTAAAAAAATACTCATTCGTTACTTGAGTACTCGTTAGGAACCGAAGTAACGATTACTGAAGAAAAAAGTAATCAATGATTACTTGTGTATTTCATTACTTTTGTAATCAATGATTACTATGGCGATACGATGCGGGTACCCCATTATAACGGATACCCATACGATACAGAAAATACATCAGCTTCCCCGTCGCTAATGGCATCTGGCAAAAAAGTAATCATATTTTACACCACTAGTGGACTGATTCAACTTTTTACCACCGGCAACAATTAATGATAATATGGTTTTGGCCCTTGGAATTTACTGGAGTAATCAATATGGCCCTAAGGCTGGAAAGTTTGGAGACCCCTGGGTTAACCAATAAAAAATTATAAAGTGGAAAAAATAACATGTGGGCCCACGACATTGAAGCAGGATTAATCATGCATCTGGAGATCCTTAACGTCCATTGTCTTGTGGAAAAGTTCGTTACAACAGAATTCGCTCATATCATAGAATGTTGTTCACTTTAGCGATCCCATTATACCAGAATATAGATCTCGCTATTTCTTCAAACTATAGAAAGTTCGTTATAACATCTTAGCTTTCTTCCACTTTAGCGAATTCGATTTGATGGAATAATTCTTATGAAATAGTATTGATTTTACAATTTATGAAAATTTGGCTTTTTTCTCGAATGTTGATCTGCCTAGATAATTGCATTATTACTAATCAATTTCCAGCTTCTTGGAACACGGGACACTGATATCTAAATTACTTGATTATGTACATCAGAATGTGTTGAGACGATCTTTAGATATATTCAACATATTGTCGTAAACATAACTATACACATTTCCTTGAATGAATTATCAAATAAAAGGACAATAAAAGAACGTAAAAGCGATTACATTAGGCATCTCCAGCCGAAGGAGACATAATAATATGGCCCAGCGCTGGGGAGCGTTGTGAACGCGTCCGTCGCACCAGACATCAACTTTCCAACTGACGGAAAAAAATGCACATGGCAAGCCATCCGAGACAGGAAGCTTACGCTAAACAATATAGTGCGTATGTAAAAGTTGTTGTAGTTTAAATTTCTCTGGCCAAAAGATTCAAAATAAATTAATAAAAATTGTAGGTGTTTTGAAATATATCTCATGCAAAAATTAATCCCGTAATTTAATGAAAATTATACATCTACGCACATGTGATAAAAAAAAAAAAGGCATGACACGCAAACCTACACTGAAAGTGAGTGACAAGTTTCAGTCACTGAGGAACAGTCAACCACAGTTAAACGTTCAAATAAAATGTATATTATTCAAGGCTTGAATAAAGCGAATTTTGAATAACCGATAATTTATTGTTTTAATGAATAAATGTAGCAAAAGAGAAATAAATTGAGCTTTTGTTACTCAGTAATATTTTGGAAGACAAATACTTATCTAAAAGATATTTCATTATTTACCGTAAATATTGCCCAAATTATACAACCTGATAACGCTGAGATAGTCACATTACGAAGATGGACTGCCGGAACTCACAAGCAACTTATGTTGGCGCTCACTTAGGACAGTTCTTAGTAATTTTTATCACGAAAGTTCAGTCATCAGTTGTGTACGGATTATATCGGAAACTCGGCTTTTAAAAATAACGGTCAAAGTGTTCATGAACGGAGGGCTGTAAATTTCGTTTGAGATTCGGAGATTTAATTCCAGAGCCACATTATCAAGCAGGATTGCACATATCGTATGAAGAGTCCGTGCCATAATTTTATATAATCAGTAACTGGGATATATAATACTTGCGAAAATGTAACTTGATGAATCGTACTTGAATTTAGACTTAAGATTCGCTGACGCGTTTCCAGACATCAAAATTGCCGATCAGCATGGTCGACAGACATCTGCATCGAATTAACACGCAGATGATGGAAGAACGCAATTAGTAGCTTTAAAAATGATGTAGAATTGAAGATTTACATTTCAAAAAACAAGATGCATCGCTTCCCCGGCAATAGGCAAAATTGTCCCGACGCCGAGCACGCGTCTTACTCGTAGCAGAAATCTTGTAGCAATGAAGGGAAGCAGGAAAATTCAGACCTGGAACACTTGCAAAACGCGCGAAAAGGGGAATATCACTCCGATACGTTAAATAGTTCCCGTCGTAGAATTAAAATAATTTAAATTTTTGAAGTTGAAATGCGACGAAACTGAATTAAAAATAATATGTGGTTAAAGGGCAAATACGAAGTGAAAAAGCTATTTGAAATAGAGTTTCTAAAAAATATTTAGAACAACAAAGGTTTATTAATACGCAAAAATAAAGTTACAACAACATTTTTATCAGAATTTGTTTTTCATAACGTTTACATGTTTTTCAACGCAAGAGGTAAAATTTGTTTACTAAACACGTGTTGTTACCTCATACACCTAGGGTAGGGTAGTAAAATCCGGTTGGATGACTCTTTCATTATACATTATTTTGTATAATTTCTTTACTGATTGGTTTATCACCTTTCGCTTTTTTGCTTCTCTACAAATTTTAGAGGGGTTATTGACGTGGATTGACTATGCGTCTAAACTCAGCACTAGCTGCTTTATGGAATCAAAGTTCAAGCGTTGGACGTTTCTGTGGTTTAAAGTAATCCTCGTATCTTGCAGCAGGTCTCTCCACTTCTAGTGCTGTATTTGGGACTGCCTGGAATCCAATGGAAAAAAAAAAAATATTTCGAGAATATAAAATTTATTGCCGATTTTCAGAAGAAAAAAAAACCCTCCCCAAATCCAAAAGTAGTTATAATATCACAGTGTAATTCATCTGTGTACTCTGCCAAGAAGTTGCTTGAATATATTATGCTATCAGTGTAGTGGTACAACACTTGCCTCCCTAGTTTATCCATTTCGTCATACAACTTCAGCAGTGTCCAGGGTGTTGTGAACGCAGCTACAAACATATTTGTGATCGTGACCTGTTTAACAAACTGCAAGGCAGCCGGTTCATCAGATGGAAAAAGGTATGTACCTGTTAACGCCCTGTCCTAATCATGTGTGCATGGGGCTTGCTGCGTGTTCTCTTTTAACAATTAATTCTCTCCCTTTTTCCGAATCTATTGATAGAATGTTGTATTTTGTCCTCTTTCTTCATCACTTTGGCTGCTCTGCACGCTTGCGACAAAGAGGAAACATTAATTTAACTTAAATTCGGTAAGGTAGCACCGGCAAATGCAATCCACGAGGAGGTACTACACGACCACTAGACTATTTCAAAGTATTTATCGATGTGTTAAAGCCCTTCTGATTATACTTGGGTAACCGACCGGGTATGTACAAAATTTGTTGACCTTGAAATGAACTCTCAAATGTCCTTTTATATTTCAACGGTCCGAAAAAGTAATTGGAATAAAATTCGCAGGTAAATGGCTTGCCCGGAGTGCATAATTAAATGCAGCTTTAAGACTGCGAATGTCTTTTTGCACTCGTCGCATGCATATGGTTTTTCATCCGTATAAATGCGTGCATGAGTTATTAATGCAGAGCTTTTACAAAATACTTTCAAGCAATACTCACAAGGAAATGAAGGATATACATTTACGGGCTAGGAATGCTGTAGAGCGGCAATATGGCCTGTGGAAGAAAAGATTTTCCGGTATTGAAGGTGTCCTTTGATGCAACCTTCAGAATGCACAGTAGGGTGGTGTGAAAATTTTTTTTTTTTTTTTTGGAATTTTTAATCGGCAGGGTGCGGAAAAAGTGCCCTATAGGTCAAAATGCACTCTTTCGTT
The DNA here is from genome assembly GCA_038502835.1 of Octonoba sinensis. Classification (NCBI taxonomy): domain Eukaryota; kingdom Metazoa; phylum Arthropoda; class Arachnida; order Araneae; family Uloboridae; genus Octonoba; species Octonoba sinensis. Next base: position 79,124,826 of record CM076605.1, on the reverse strand, counting down.
AGTTTCTTTCAAGCATCGTCCTTGTTTATTAAAAACTGCATTTTTTATTTTGCTATGTATTGTATCATTATATTTGTCGCCAACTGATAGCAACAATTTCATTTCTGCTAAGGAAAAATTAGTCTTCGCTTCCACAACTTTGCAGAACATTTATATCGTTCACCTATGTGTGTGGGTATACTCGTGATGTTCGAAATCACGAAGAAAGGGTACGCTAACAGAAAATTTTTCCTTGAAAATATTTACATTAGTTACATTAATTAATTTTAGGACACCCATATAGATAAAAAGATGCGTTCGGCATAATTAAGTTAGTTCTGGCATAAACAATGTTAAATTTTAACTATGTATACGAGTACATATGTAACATCACGGTTACATCAACATATTATTTTAATGGAATGTCTGTTTAGCAAGCAGTCGTGACCAATTATCATCAATCCTTAATTTATTAGCAGCTTCACATGGTTAATACACACCATTCAAAACAAATCAAGAAGACTACACTATTTACATCGTGAACCCCCCTAGATTTCTGCGAAACTGTCTTTTTATAATCTTTCGAGATCTCGTGTTACGTAACGAATGCAACTGCTTTGATTGGCTGCTGATCTCTGCAGAAACTATTTTTAGCTCTCGGAACATAATCTTTCCCACGTTAGTTTCCCTGGGGAATCTATATAGTTTTTATGCATTAAAAGTGTATTTCAATAGGGATTAAAAGCTATTAATTTTTAATGTTATGTAATATGAAATGATATTAAATTACGTAAATTTTTATTTAAATTTGAAGTAAGGAATGTAAATCTTTTTCAAAATCCAAGTCTAATGCCCCATTAAATTACTTTCTTAACCGAACGAATATTACATTTCAAACTCAAAAGTCATCGCTCTTAAGCTGAAAAATGCTGACACCAGAATTCCTTACTTCTTTTGTGGTTAGAAACCAGTACTTTAATCACGTGGGCAAAATAACTTGACTCCCAGTTATCTGTCCATCAAAATGAAATAGCCAATTAAATTATTAATTCCCGCCCTAACCCTCTGGCGAGTAATATGGGAACAATTGAGTATAAAAATCGCAGCGCGGAAAAAAGAGTGGCTCCTGGTTTGTTCTCTTGTTATCGGCATCAAAAATGAATTTATGAACTAATTTTACACATGCGGTACTTGATATTGCAATCGCTGCTTTCATCTGTGGGATATCAGTTAACTTCATTTTTGAAAATTATGTGATTACTATCTTGACAACGTAAAACACTTAAAAATGTAATACACTGTAAGAATAAATTCAATCCTATTAATATCATTCGATATCATTAAATTAATCATTTGATACTATGCCTAAAAATTTTGTTGACACATATGATTTCAAAGTCAATATTTATAATAATAGTACTAAAACGTAATTACCTAGCAACGAAGTCTTTCTTGCCTTCTTGATGAAGCGTCACAAAGTTCATAGACTTTGCTCCGAGACACAAACATTCACAGCTGCTTCGTTAACAAGGCTGAATCAGTTTTCCCTTTGACCTAGTTTCTACAGTGTTCGTTCAAGGCGAAGGCTGTACTTAGGAGAGAGCAAAGCATTCTCTGTCTGTTAGATGATTCACTTTTCATTTGGGAGATTTCAGGAATGAAAGTTCGTGTAATTTTATGTAACAAATCACAGACTACTGGACTGCTTGCTCACTGCACTGTTGAGGCGTTGAAGTCAGATGAGTTGTCTTTCTTCCAAACAGCATCTGCGTATTGCAGCCTTTAGGTTAAGGTATTATCCAGAACTTGAATGCAGCTTGTAAAAAAATTCTACGAAATATAATTTTTGCTATTGACCAAAAAGAAAAATCGCAGGTGTCAGTATTGAATCTAGCTGAAAGCCATAGTGTTTCAAGTTCCATTTTTCGAGTTTTAATATAATAATATAACATAATTTTGAAAATTTTATGTAAACAATTCACGTGCATAATTCTAAAACACCATTCAAAAACATTTTATACATACATATCATTAATATTATCTTAGATATTACAATACATTGAATGGTAATATTCCATTGTCGAAACATCAAAAGAAAAAACTATCCAAGCACAAGATGACTCTGCGCAAATTGGCAAGTTGAAATATAGCTTTATCTAAAAATCGAAAGTTGGTCGTTCAAAAAGGTGGATTTTTAAATTTCTTAATTCCTGCAGCAGTCAGTGTATTATCGACCCTTCACAATGGCACGGTAAGAAATTTGCACTCTTTCCCGAAGAAACAGCGACGAAGCATGTAGTTACACCCAATCATTTCAGCGAATTGGATTAAGAAATGAAGATTTTAAACAGTACTTTAGGGGGGGGGGGGAGAACACGAAAAGGTGATGCGCTATAATGACATTCTGAAGAGGAAATTATATCTCGCAGAACTTAATTCGCCTTGGATGCAACCATCATAAGAAAATAATAAAAACGAAGAACAAGAAAGAAAAAAAAATGACTAGGAAAATCATTATCAATATGAGTCTACTATATTCAACAGTATTAATAAGCAATATCTGCATCAAGCAAAAAATTAACATTCTGGTGCTCTAACATGTAATGATAAATGATAAGTCAGGCAGGCTTATTAAATTTACTTTTCAGTCATAAAAAAATATTCATGTACCATTAGCAAATGAATTTTTAAGTTCATTGCAAGAAATGAATGTGCCGATGCAGTTTAAAAAATAAAAATTTGTCAGATATCAAACAATCATCAATCAATATGTGAAACCTGTTCTAACACCGAAAAAGGTGCAACTTCCGTAAAAGAAGAGAAAATCAAATGTAAAATGGGAAAACATGTAATAATAATAATCCATATATAAAAATCATCCGTCTCATTATTTATGACTTTAACTCTGAAATTATTTTTAAAAGTGTATGTTCATAAAATAAAATATAGAAAATGAGTTATCGAAAACAAATTTATTTTACAAAAATAAAGAATGAATGATAATACAAAAAAAAAAAAAAACTACTCACAAATCTTCGAGATGACTTTTCACAAAATCTCATGTAAGGATATCAATTTGAACATTGGATAGATTTGAATTTTTAGAAAGTTTATCTATGAGTGCTGTGAAGTTCATTGTTAGAAACATGTGTTACACTTTTTTTAAATTGTGAGTGTAAATATTGGCTGTAATTAACACCAAGAAGCATATGTAATCTCATTTTGTTTAAAAAAAAAAAGTTAAACTTAAATATTATTAATTGAAAGAAAAAAAAATTTCTGTCACACCCGTCACATAAAAGATGGTTATGAGATAATATACAGCAAGCCCTTTGTAGAAGAAACATAAAATTTTCTACAGGTGAGCTACATAATGTTAGTCAGGTTAACCAAAGTGACTACATGTTTAATTAAAAAAAAAATATTAGCAAAAAATTATAGTGACGGGTGTGACATAACTTATGTGAAAGAGCAGCGATCCTCCGTATTCATTTCCGCATTTGCTCATTATTTTTATAACTTGAAACCAATCCAAGTTGTTAAACCTATGCCCATAAGTGTACGAGAACATTTGTATTGTCTTAAACGTGTATTCTCATTACAAATCAAAGTATTTCAATAAATTCAATGTGTCATTTTGTAAGTTCTAATTCAGATTTACATGTGAAATTCTACTTTTGCCACCTACATCTTTCGGAAGTGTTTACTTTTAGATTCACATGTAAAATAGTCTATATTAAAGACTTCTTCATGATGATATAAGCCCTTCTGAACTATCTTCTGGAATGTCTTTTTCGCATATTCTGCTGACAGGTTCGTCAGCGGGTGCAGCTTCTCCAATTAGAACTTTTTAGCTGGTACCTCTTCTAGAACTTCTCGAATCATCCTTTGTTCGCAGTAAAATCTATGGTGGAAGAAGCTTCTGGTGCAGGCTCGTCCGCTGTCTTCATACATATCTTTTGCAACAAGAGCTTGCCGATGAATCATACAGTGATAAAATACCATATGGAGGCGCCACCTTCTGAATTAAGCCTCTGAGCCCTTTATTCGAACCTGTTAATGCTGCAGCATTATCAGTACAAACCGCAACACAGTTTGCCCAGGTAAGGGACTTTGTTTCAAAATATTCATTTATTACTTCGAATAATTTTTCTCCAGTTGTTTTTCCTTCCAAACTTTTGCAACATAAAAACGTTTCTGTTATATCTTCATTAAAAATAAACCTAACGTAAATAACTAGTTGTATGCGTTTTATGACTTCTGACTCGATATTTCGTGACATTTAGGAAATCCGCCGAGACACGGTATCTCTTGATAAGGGTATTGTTTTTAGTTAATTTCCATATTTATCGCCATGCATAATTGATGTCATCTTAGTTGCTGCAAAAAGGATAAGGGATTCTCCAATTGTATGGGGTTTCATTGTTTTTCCTATTAGATAAGAAACTTCTAAAGAAGCTCGCTAATGCTTTCTGAGGTATTGTTTTAAATTTCTTTAAATGTGCACATTGAATTTTCAGATTTTCAGCTCGTCTTTGAAAAAAATCTGCATGTTTATTTTAAAGTTCTTTATGTTTAGTTTCCAGGTGCCTTTTTAATTTAGCTGGTTTCATGCTCTCATTTGCTAATTTTTCGTTGCAAATGACACATATCGGGGGTTCTTCATCATCAACAACACAAAATGTAAAACCATACTTAATAAATTCCTCATTGTATTTTCTTATTTTTTTTAGATCGGGCATTTAGTTCAGTATTTTGCGACTCCTCATCAGTATTTGTTCGTTCGTTAGCTGAAGATGTACCTGGTGTACGTGTTACCCATTTATCCATTATGAAGATATGGGTTACATTATTTAAACTCTAACAAATAATATATAAAATTTTATCTTTTTTTTCGAGAAATTCAATAAAATGAACAGAGATCTTTCTCTAATGATAGTACATACCTGATAACAAAGAGTAGCAAAGCCCGATAAAAATATAAAAAATCATAATTACACAACGTCACATGATAAAACTAAAGGATAAACTAAAACAATTGCAAGCCAATTGCTTAGACTCTAAACAATTCGTATACATGGTCTCATTTAAACAGTTCACACTAACAAGGACCATGAGATTACGGCCTGAGCAAGGTTAGTTATACACTGTATAATGAAAAAAAAAAAAAAAACCTTTGAATCATCTGGGAAAACCAAGACCAAAGCGATTATTGCAGCTTATTGAAAATCTATTAAGCAAAATTTTGGCTTGGTCATAATTTGCAATTTTCATTTTTATGTTCAAAAGCAATCTTTTTTTTAAGTATTCAGAAGTTATTTTGGTAAAAGTACGAAAATGAATGGAAAGACCTATCCCATATATATACCATGTATGGTGTATAACTGAAATAATTTCCGGACAACTTGAAAAGTTCCGTCTAAAAAAATTCTCTCCGTAAGGGAAACCTTGCCCAAATTTTTTCTTGTTCCAACTTTCTAAATAACAGGACAAGTTAAACAAACTCTCACTGATAACTTTCGGAGTAGTTTGATGTAAGATTATCATTTAAAAAATCTAGCAGAATATGGATAATCAGCCAGCAGTAATGAATCCATATGACAATTTATTTGCAACAGAAAAAATTTCTTTAGGTTCAGTATCCGCGTGACAAACTTGGGTTGTCGCTTGTATTATCTTCACTCAGATTCTCTGGATCTTGATCTGAACCATTATAGCCATCCTCGTGTGGACTCTAAAACTGCAATTTGCTCCAACAGTCTCGCTGGGTGTGGCCTTTCTTCTGGCGAAAATGACATTGAGTGATGTTTGTGGAATTCCTACCACTTTTACATTGGCTCTTTTTGTAGCCTGGTTTACCACAATTGAAGCATTTTATGCCTGGGCGTTATACCCTGGGCACCGACGACTACTATAAACAAAGATTCCACTCACCAGAAATGCACTACGCATTGACAACTCAAGGGTGACAGTTACGTAACAGTATCCCAGCACACTCATCTTCCGTTTTCTCAATTTCGTTCTCAATACTAAGTTTTCCAAAGAAAAACACAATCTCGCATGATTTTTCAGTTCTACAGGTTGCTAGTTAAGCATACTCAGGCTCACTAGGACCACAAAAGTTATTAAGCACCGCAGACACACACAAAAAAAAAAAAAAAAAAAACGTACACATGCGTCACGAGCAAAAAGGACTGTGAATTTATTAAAAATTAAGACATAGAACAAATGAGCAAGTAAGAGCGCCATCTGTCGTGGCGCTCTGTAATTAAGACACAGAAATCTGAACAATTTTTCATATGAAGCATGTGATACGTGCATGCGATATGTTATGTATTCATAAGCTCTTGTAAATAAATGACATATACATTGACTTATGGGTGTTGACATTTAATGAGAAAATTTTTGAAAGAAAGAGGTAACACTAGAATCGGCAAGCTTAGAAAAGTAACTACCCTTGCTAAATATTTGATTACAAATCAAAATCCATGATTATTACTTTTATCAACGTTTTCACACATTATTCCATCATCTTTCAATTGAAATGTAGTGTCACATTTGGTTGCAGAAGAAACTTTTTACAGTTGATAACTGTACAAATGAAAACTCTGCACCAGAGCAAAATAAAGTATAGTTCCCTATTAATTTTATCCATTTAACATTTGTCGAGGTGGTTTCAAAGTGGAACTATTCAGATAATCTTGCTCAACTAAGCCAATGGATGAGAATATGTTCGTAATAAACTCTTAGGAAAACCCAGGTAATTCTCAATCTCTGGATAGCAGCTGAAATTATCAATTATTCCATATATTCTCACATCAGATAAATGCAACAGGTTATGGATGTTGTATGTGATGTATTTCTGACCGATATAAAGCAATAGTGTCTTCCACAAAAGACTTCAGCATAGTTCACAATTTCCTACGCTTAAAGGGGAAATGCACGCACCCAAAAATGTTGAAAAACACAAAAAAAATTTTTATTGGCTTAAGTAGTAAAATAAATCTTTAAAAATGTTCCCTGAAAGTTTCCGAAAAATTGAAGCAATATATTTATTGATTTATCATTAATTTTATTACGGTGTGAGGTGCCACCTTTTCATTCCGAAACCGTCACTGTGCTGAATATAAGCCACATATTAATTTTTTAAATAAAATAAGCAAGAAGAAGCACTTTCATCGTGACTGTAACTGAAAAAAAAAAGTTCCTTACTTGAAATTTTGAAAAAGGGTATTTAAGTTTTTGCAAGCCGAAAACTCAATGCTATTTTCTCTCACTTTGTTTTTTGTACACGTCATCTGAATCAAAATGCAAAGGCTTTTTTAAATTTGTATCTTTAATGTTGATTTTTTCCCACATGTTCCTGAAACTATATATAAAAAATTTATGCTCTACTTTTATGATATTTTAAGTACTTTTAAAAAAAATTCCTTTCGAAGATTTTTTGAATTTAACGTTGTTTTTTTGTGCATTACTGCAGTTCCCCCCCCCCCCCAAAAAAAAACAAAGTATTTGACTTATAAAAAAATCAAAGCATAAAAGATTTGCTTTTGAGTAATGAATCAATAAAAAAATTTGATCTGAGTAATGTACTACCTAGATGATAGCGAAAATTATAACAATAATTATAGAAGCAGGGCTTTCAAAATCATAACTTCTAATTTATTAATCATAAGCAATTTTAATTTTGTTTTTCGATTAATCGAAATATCTATGCACTGTAAAGTGCAGTTCAAAAGTAGACTTTGTTTATGAGATTTCAAAGTAAAAGTCTAAAAATTTTACTTACCACATTTCCTTAAGAGGCTCTCATGATAAGGAATCCTTGCAGAAATCCGATAATTGAAAAGTAGGGCCATTTATAGACATATACTTCGTTGGCCCCACTTCCCGTCCTTTTCGTTTTTACTCTTTTCAATTCACCGTTGAACTGGCGCCTCAAATTATGCCACTTTCGGTATATTTCTGTCACATTTAATTCAAAGCTAATTGCGTCCATTGCATTCTTCTTTTTATTGCGATCACGATATTCAGCATGAAAATTGTCCCATAAACATGGGCGAGCTTGATATAATTATATCGATTTTAAAACCGCGTCCCGCGTCCAATGACGCTTTTCGTTTTCTATAATAGCGATCTGTCGCGTACAAGTTGGATCACAATCAACAAATCTCGACAGCTTTCTCGCACGTTAGAAATTATCGGTTCACACGTGCGAGACAGTGACCGATCCAGTTAATGTCCGACAGCGGTGTAGAGTTACTGTCGTGGCTGTTCAGACAGCGGCAGTGAGTGGCTGGACATCTCGTGGGGTAAAACTGTCTCCTCAGAAAGCGCCTTAAGCACGCGTTTGGATGTCAACCACCTGGAGTGAGCAAGTTTTCCATTGTTTCTTAAAGATATAGGGTCAGGTAAGGTAAAATGGTCATATATCCACGTTTTCCCACTTTTTTTTGCCAATAAATGTAAGATTTTTTTCAAAACCCTCAGATTTTTTGCTTGTCATTGTACATTATATTATTAAAGAATAGATTGCATTAAATTTTTAACAGAAAAAAATTAAGTAAAATAATTTTATGACTCCTTTTTGGGATGTATGTATGATCACTTTACCCCATGGGGTGGGGTAAAGTGGTCACAGTTGGAAAAAATATACTTTTGAAGTATTATGGTTATTAATACTTTTATAAACACTCTTCACACAAAGGTTCATTTTAGAACGAAAACTTTATTTTAAAAAAAATTTGAAGATATATATAAATTTTTTTGCCGTCTGTTAAAAAAAAATTCTCAAATTTCGTTACGTGTGTTACGTTTAGGGTAACCAAGTAACGAAATTTCAGAATTTTTTTAACTGACAACAAAAACATATCGCTCTGTTATTTGCCAACTGTTGCATTTGCAAGACTACAGTTTTTCAGGAGAGTGGTTTAAAGTTTTTTTTATACAGTTTTTATTTTTTACCATTTGTCCCGTTGCATCGACAATGTTTTTTTGTCCATATAAAAATCCTGACTATCCTTCCCTTAAATATGGTTATAATAAATAATATGTGTGCCTCTAAGTTCTCCTGTAATTAATTTTTTAACGCAGTTACAACAGTTGGTCCTAAAAAAATAAGTGCGCTTTACTGTTTTATAAGGCAATGTAACTATTTGACCCTCAAATATGGTCGGTAACTTGATTGTTTTATGGACCAATATAACTTTTTTCTACGTAAAAAGGACAACTAATTGGTCGATTTGGGCGACATTAACACAAGAAAAGAATCAAAACTGCATACAAAAGGAATATATTTTTATTTTAAATCACAAATAATTAAATTTAAATCACAAGTAATAATTATTGCACTAGGCTTGGTAACAAAAGTTATATAAATTAAACATAAGTAAGTAAACAAAGTAAGTAAATAAAACACTCCCCACTTTGGAGACGACCTTTAGACACCCTGGTAAAACGATGCATAGCATTGAGGGATGAGGCCTTTCTTCAAAAGACTCGGTAGTCCCGCTTTCTTTTTATCTGCAACTGGCAGTGGGTTTAGATAGGCAGGCATTAATTTTCCTGCACTCCTTTTTGGTGGTTTCTTCATTGTCTCCCTTTTTACGTCTTCATTATCAATACTACTTGCTTCTTTTTCATCGTCCAAAAACTCTTTCTTGTTATTCTTGCGAGAATTAGATCTTCGTTGCTGTGCATCATTTTCAACCGTTTCGTTCTGTACCTTCTTCGTTTTCTGCTCATCAGGAAGAATTACCTCGAATGACTCCGTAGGTGTTTTTCCACTTCAAGACGTACGGCTCTTTCTTCTCCACGAGCCATGTCGATCTTGTAACTTTACTTTAGGTCCCTTCTTGAGATCTCTAATGGTTAGGAAATCCATCAGTAAAGATAATTTTCTGAATATTGACGTTAAAAGGTTACATGTGACATTACAGCTCTCCGCTGAAAGTTTCATTCAGCAACGATAGGTACAGAATTTATTGCCAATGGTTACATTGGCGCATGGGAAGGACCTAGTATAAAGATACAACTGTTTACTTACAAATTTTTGCGATCCTTCCTCTTCGGATGTCAAACTAAAACTGAAACATTGACCATAGCACCTGTCTTCTGCTACATCCCGCGCATTTTTCCCGCTCAAATCCAACAGTCACAGTGAATTCTAGCGGGAATTCAGATGTAACACTTGTACGTAAAAATAGAGAAAAAAAGAAAAAGAAAATTTTTGATGTAAAAAAATTTTTTTTATTTTTTTCGGAGATGCAACACTTGGCAAATAAGAGAACGATATATCTTCATATTTTTTTTGCATACTTAGAACACATGTACTTTTATTCGCCAAATTTAAAAACCTAAAAAATACCCAACAAGTTTGTTAGAAACCTCGTAAAATTTGAAAAATTCTGTGTAACTGTAACACACGTAACAAAAAAAAACGACCATTTATTGTAACATTTGTTTCCAAGTGAAGTACGAGTTCATCTCTTAATTGCTGTCCTTGGAGATGCAAGTTTGAGTTTACATCCAAATCATCCGAATCTGAATCAGAATCATCACTTTTGTACTCCTCTATTACTGAGTCGGAGCAAGCATATGTTATGCAACACAGCTGCAGCAAGAACAATTTTGCAAACTTTTTCGAAAGTATAGAGCAAAATGCCTCCTGAATGATGCAGGCATTTAAATCGACTTTTTAAGAGGCCAAAAGTGCGCTCAATTACATTCCTGGCCTTTTTTTGGCGCTCGTTGAATATCTCTTTTCGCCGGCTCTCTGTGGTGGCATAAAATAAGATAGGTCAGAAAATGGCAGGTGCGGGGGGTTTCTGGGCGCACTTGTGGTGGCATACGGCACCATCAACCATGGCTCCACAGGGTAGCCGCTGTCTCCAAGAAGGAAAGCTTTAGGGGGGAAAGCACCACTCAAAAAACTCCCTCTTTTGTTACTCATCCGCCAGATGAATGAATCATGGCAGCTGCCAGGCCAGCGAGCTACTACATCCATAATGTTCATCCCGGAATCACACACCTGAAATACACAAGGTTACAACAATTTAAAAAAAAAGAATTGATAAATTTAGTTTTGAAACTGACATGTATTTTGTACATTTAAAGTCTAAAATTTAATCTCTTTTTATAAATTAATTTTATGATTACTGTCTTTTTTCCCCCAGAAAATATAAAAGAAATAGCATATTGTAATACAATAAAAGTAGTCTTAAAATTACTTTTCAAATCAGCTTTTAATAAAGAAACCAGAGCATTGGAAAAGCAAACTTGTTATAAATAAGCACTATTGGATCAAAATTAGCATTAAAAAATATGCAAGCTATTTTATTAAAAAAAAAATCAGAAAACATGTGTACCCAACATGCCATAAGTGTTTGATTTATTTGTGTTTTCAGAAGTAAAAGAATTTTAAAATTAAATATTTTTTAGTTTCTCCATGCTTAGAGTGCTATTATTCCTGGTGGAGTTAAAATTTAATTAGAATCATGCATTTGTTTTATTATTGTTTGTATGTCACAAACCTTGCCAGTAAGCAAGAACAACGGTTCAACATTAAAATACCAAATGACATTGAACAAAATGGACACATTTTATGCTGCAATTTATTTCTTTTTTTTTTTTATTTATTTATTTTTTTTTTTTTTTATTTTAACCGAGTAAGTTCCAAATGAATTCTATAACGTATTTTTTTTTCTTTTTTGAGATATTTTAAGCATCACTTACCATCTGAATCATTTTCCTATCCAGGAACATAAACCAGTCCTGAGTAGCAGGGCGTTCAATATTTATATGAGTGCAGTCTATCGCCCCAACTGCATTGGGAAATCTCAAATCCGTATAAAACTGAGACTTTGCCAAAGAGATTTCACTTGTACTTGGGAAATGAATGTATTCCCTTGTTAATTCCAAAACAGCATTAATTGTTCTATCCATGTGTCTGTAAATAGTGGATTGGTGAATTTTGGCTATGTAGCCATCTCCAATCACACTTGAAAAGTTCCGGTGGCAAGAACAAGCAGTGTATTAAGAACCTGCAATTTCGTGGCACTGTGCTGTAGTTAGCCCAGTTATTTTTCTTATTTTTTGGGGTAGACAACAGATTTATCAGTCCATATTTCATGGCTTTTGTTTGTAGTACTTTGAAGCATAACTCCTCAGTAATGCTTTGTTTGCAAAAATTTTAAAAGTTCATCAGCCGTATGTGAAATGATGTATTGAAAGTTTTTCAATATTTGTTTTTCCTTCTAATATTTTGTTACGACTGTATACACTTTTCTACTTCACCCCTTTACCCTGTTAGCACGTGACCTTAGGGCACGGGTAAGTGAAGTTCGACGACAGCTCGTGGCCGACCGGAGGTAGATTAGCTGGGCGTCAGTCCAGCCTTCCTACATTGCTGTGTGGACCTGGCCCTCCTTGAAATTACAGCAACATATTTCGCAAATGCCCTGCTTGCATTGGATTTTAACATTCCAAAATCAATGCCCAAAATTTCAAAAGAATCATTTAATCTGATTTTCTTTAAAACAATATATATATATATAAATAGGTAATTTTGACTCATTATATAATAAGAAAAAATCATCATCAATTTGTTTCAAAAACAGCCTGTTCCATTTGTAATTCCTTCCCTCTTTCTAGATAGTTGTTCTCTTCTATGTATAGCTCTTTTTACTAAAGAATCCCAAAATTTACTCAAGATTCGAGTTAAATTGAAAATTAACTAATTTAGCATTGGCAACCAACACAAGTTAATAGCTGGACAAACGATAGTTTAGGGTTAGTAGAAATGCAGCACTACACGAAAGAACAACTCGTTTTCGTTGTTGAACAATCCAATTACTGCATGAGACATTTCCGTCTCTTGTATTCTCTCGTTTCGGTAACCAGAATCGGCTCCCTAGATCTTGTGATTTAACCCCGTTGGGTTTTTTCTATCTGGTTATTTGAAGTCAACGGTCAGTGTCAACAACCCCACATCCCCTCGTGCATTGAAGGAGAACATTCAACACTGTATCGACGGAATAGTCACATTTATGCAAAAGAGTCATGGAAAATTTCGACGAAAGTGCGCATGTGCAAGCAAGGTGGTCTAAGTCATTTGCTCGATAGTCTATTTCAGGGGTCTCCAAACTACGGCCCGCGGGCCACATCCGGCCCGCGGACAGATTTTGTCCGGCCCGCGGAGAGCTAGCTAATGGCATCTGGCAAAAAAGTAATCATATTTTACACCACTAGTGGACTGATTCAACTTTTTACCACCGGCAACAATTAATGATAATATGGTTTTGGCCCTTGGAATTTACTGGAGTAATCAATATGGCCCTAAGGCTGGAAAGTTTGGAGACCCCTGGTCTATTTCATACATAACCCTATCCTACATACTTTACGTTTCAGTTTAAAAATGCAATTGTTCCAAATTAAACTGTGGGACACCCTATAGTTTACGAGTCAGTTTGCTACTTAAATTTAAACATCGATTTTTAAACAACAGCTTTCGAGAATCCAAACACATTGTTAGAGCTCCCTACACAAACACCTTAGGTTTTTGCGTTTCTGGTATGGTTCGAACTGTGTCTTTATTGAACTCGTATACAGCTTTATGGTACTTGGGTGTGTTGCACTATTGTGGCAATGAGCAGTCATGTTTTTCACATTAACGAGTTTATTAGCGAACATGTTTAACTATGAACATCACATATCATAAGGGTTTGAGTTACAGCCACTTAAAGTGAATCCGAACCTGCTTAAATTGCATCCTACTTAAGTGAAAATGGCTATTTGCATCTGAATCCAAACGCAAGAATCGCGGAGCATATTATGCTATGGAAAGTAATATACTTCATCCTAATACTAAAATTATTAGCTATACTGACCAAACGTAAAAACTTAAACCTATCTTACTGACATGTGAACGAGAGCCGAAAAGGCTGAAAAATGATTTCCTTTGCCCCATTTTTGACTTTTACAGAAATGAGCAACAAAGCAGAGCTTTCCACGCGATTTACGACACATGCCGAAGAAAGAAGTAATTCTTTGAATACATTAAAAGTGATTTAATGAATACCAAGCAGCTTGTTAGTTTTACGTTCGGTTAAGATAGAAAAAGAGAATAAGTATGTTATCTATGGAAAATGCGGAACACAGTTTCAATGACGGCTCTTTTAACTCTTTGTTTATTTACAAATGTCTCCTGGGGATACTTTGTTCAAATTGTGTTGTGAAAGCTTTCAAAAGCATTCTGCGTTCCACCGTGGATGTACCTTTCTAATAATGTATTAGATGCAAGCCTTTGATAGATCGGTAAGGTTTTGGCATACTCATTTCATTAATTGGAGTTCCTACATTTAATTTGCGGCTACCAGATACTTCACCATTAGCCGCAGCAGACTGAAAAAAAAAAAAAAAACACCAAGAGTTCATGCCTGGGGGCATTTAGTATGCTGCGGTTTTTCATCTGTTGAAATGCTGTGATATAGCGTTGCATATATTGCATTTTTCATGGCATTTACATCACCTGCATTTCTTAAAATTGCTTTCTGATAACTTGTTAATTTTGTTATAGTATCTTTTTGAAGCTACCATGAGCTTTACCTGCTAAAGTAATGCCTTGTGCACGAATTTCCGTTAGGTAAGACCTCAAAGCACTTCCTAATCGTTTTTTTAACGTGGCTAACACATTCTTCTTTTTAAATCAATCTATCAGGCCCGTACACTTTCTTTTCACACAAGTAGTTGAAGGTTTTGCAATCACCATCTGATAACACTGGTGAACCGGAACAGATATCGATCGGTTCCACAGCGTCAGAGCTGCTTCCATCTCCAGAGATGCAGGTGTGCCTGTATGGTTTATATCATAGTTGTTTCTACGTCCCTCCTACCATGCATGAAACTCAGTACTTGATACACCCAGTTTGTTTTTTTGTGACTGCACGATGGCAACACTTTGCTCATTAACATACCCCGTTCGTATGTCGATGACACATCCTACACTTATAAGTGAGGTGTGACCCCGTGCAAGCCACGTACCATCAAAACTCGCAATGATATCTAAAACATTAGAACTTGAAGAGTCGTTTCGGATACGCCTGCTTGATCTCACTCAGCAAGTATATTTCTAGATGTCATAGAATGTGCACTATCTAAATCTCTTGCACACCATCCATATGTTGCAGATAATAGGTTCAATATTCATCAGCATATAAAATTTTGCGATGGCTGAATAACCTTTCCCAATGTGTGACAAGGCTTGAGAATACTTCCATACATTTTACAGTCGTTCTATGCGCAGTAATTACAGATTTGTTTTCAGAAAAACCTCTTACAATATCTCCATTACCATGAGCTAATGAAAGATAACTTTTGACCAGAACTGCCAAATTGATACATTTTAATTCCCCATTAATTCTGTCTTTAATACTAATATATTATTCCAAAATTCCTCAACTCGTTGGGTTTTGTTACTTGAGCCAGAAAACTGTTCTCAATTTTGTACATCATCCATTCATGAAAAATTATATCCACATCATGGACATCAAGCTTTATGGTTTTTAACAATGTATGCAGGCGTTTTATTGTATTTTCAGTTTTAGCACTTTTCGTTGCTGGGTGAAGAAAATCCAAGTCTTTTAATAAAATATCTGTCAGAAGCAAAGATTCTTTCAGAAGTTTGTAAAGTGTTAATAAGAATGTACGCATAGATCTCCTCGCATCTTTTGAGTTATCATCAATTTGCGCAATAACTCTTCGAGTTCCTTTACCCATATTGATGTCCTTCATTTGTCGGTAATTTGCAAAATCATCCAAGTTGGTACTTAACAGATATTTGCCCTCTAAATTGCCGACAATCATTTCTGTTAATACACGAAGCAAGACTGAACAAACCAAGCCGTTCATTTTGTTATACATTAAATGAATAACTGGGCGTGGTCTGAAATAAGCTTAAATACTTTTCAAAAGGAGGAATGGGTACTGCATTTTCAGGGAACATTTCCTTAAAAAGGTGCACAACATCAGAGCAGAAAAAAAATGAGTAATTTGACATTGTAACTTTCAGGCCCACGATGCCTCTGCACGTGTCACATTCTTATCATAGCTCAATGACTTTGGTATAGCATCTGTATCCTTTCTGGGATAAATTAGTTTGGCCTTTTCGCGGCTTTGCTGCTGCGATGTTTATTTTTTGCAGAATGCCGAAGAAGTTGAGATATCCCACCATTTACTTTACTGACACTGAGCCACTACCTGTACCAACTAACCCCGATACCGGGGTAGGCTGGCATAGTTTGACTGGACCATTGGCACTGAGCAATTGCAAAATAAACAATAGTCCCTCCCACTCATTTTTTTTTATTTTGTACACCAATTGCAAATATTTTCATAATTTTTATCCATGCATTCTTGCCATTTCTCCTGAAATTTTGTTCTACCACCAGGCATTGTAACTGTCCTAAAAAAAAATAAGTAAGAAAATATTTTGTGGAAGTAACTGAGTATCCTGCATACCAAAGAAATATGCAAAAAGAACTTGAGTGGCAAACAGGTGAATAATTTCACGGTACGTTCGCAAATAAAAACAGAAAAATGAATGTTTAACTTTGTACTCGTATGATGAGATCCCAAATCAATTGAAATCTTGCAATAGGTTAGACCAGGGGTTCTCAACCTTTTAGTAACCACGTACCACTTGAAATTTTCAGAGATTTTGACGTACCACGTTATATTTATATATATTTTTATTTATTTATATATAATATATAATTTACATTTGGTCATGTTTAGGAAAATAAAAATGTATTCTACAACTGTATGTATGTAAATCGAATTTACTTGGATACAAAATTAAATGTATCATACATTAAAAACAATCTTACATTAGTCATTAGTTCATTGAACACAGTCATTTAAATTTAAACAGATCCTAATGAGCTCCCTGCTGTTGTTTGTTCTTGACCAAATTTTCTATATCTGGGTCGATTGAACACAACTTGATTCTTAAGTCCTCTTCAACACTAATGCGGTTTCTGTATTGATTTTTAATGTACATGCCCGATTCACATAAGTACGAGGTTACAAATGGAAGTAAAAAGATTATTGCTTGCTTGAACACAGATGGATATTCAGTTTTTGTCCCCATCCAAAAGTCTATTAAAGATTTTTCTTTAAACGCATCTTTCATTGAGCTGTCACTTATAAAGTCGATGAAACACTCTTTTGAGTGACTAGGAAATTTCCCTGAAAATGGATTTCTAATCCACTCATATTTAGAAAAATCTTGATTAAAATATTTATCAAAACTCGTTTGAAGGGCTTCCATATGACTAGTGATATCATCAGTCACTTCTGGCTTCAGAGAAATATCATTTTCTTCCAAAAATGATGCAGAGAAATCCTTGTCCTGCGCTTGAGAGCGAAACAGAACCAACTTTTTCTTGAAGGATGATATTTTATCGTTGGTAGTGAACACTGTTGTACTCGGCCCTTGAAGTCCCATGTTCAAGATATTAAGCCTATCAAAAATATCAGCCAAATACGCCAATCGTGATAGCCATTCTTTATCATTGAACAAGTGTTTCATGTCATGATTTTGTTCAATTAAAAACCTAAAGGCTTCAGACTTCAGTTCAAATAGACGAGTTAGGATCTTGCCTCGAGACAACCATCTAACCTCGGTATGTAGGAGGAGAGTTTGATATTTTCCACCCATAGCTTCACACATCAAAGAGAAAAGCCGTGAATTAAGAGCCCTGGCCCTTAATAAAATTAATGACCTTCACGCTATCCGTTAAAACAGACTTAAGGTTGGCAGGCATACCCTTGGAAGCCAAAGCTTCTCGGTGAATAACGCAGTGAGTACTTTGGCATTCTGGAGCAACTTTTTTTATTCTTGCTCCTAATCCACTTAAATGACCCGACATAACTTTTGCTCCGTTCGTGCACAAACCAACACATTTAGACCATGATATTCCCGCTTTCATAATGTACTCATTTATGACATTAAATATATCCTCAGCTTTAGTGTTCGATTCAAGAGGTTTGCAAAATAAAAATTCTTCTTTTACTTCATTTTGATAATCAAAACGTATGAATACAAGAAGCTGCGCCATATTTGTTATGTCTGTGCTCTCGTCTACTTGCAGTGCAAAATAATTGCATTCGCGCAGTTGAAGTAAAAGCTGTTCTATAATACTCGAAGACATCTCAGCAATTCGCCTCTTTACTGTGTTATTCGACAACGGAATTTTCTCGATTTCCTTTGCTGCCTTTTCGCCTAATACTGCCTCGACTATATCCTTAGCGACCGGAAGTAAAAGTGTCTCGCCAATTGTATGAGGCTTCCCTTCTTTAGCTATTCTATAACTGGCAAGGTACGATGCCTTGACCAGTTTTTTGTCTATATTTACAAATTTTGCCATGCACTGATTTTCTCTTACACAATTCAGATTTTCTTTGAAAAAATTCAATAGGTTTGTCAACCAAATCGGGATGCGTAGTAGTCTGGTGCCTCTTTAGTAAGGAAGGCTTCATGCTCTGATTTGAAAGTGTTTCTGAACATACAACACATTGTGGAATAGGACTATCGTTATTTTCTGTGCCAGGTTTTACTATAAATCCTAACTGTAAATACGCTGCATCGTACTTACGATTTGGCTGAGGTTTAATCTTCCTTTGACTGTCCTTAGAGGTGGAGGGGTTAGTCAAATATCGCTTCATTATGTCCACTAAAAACTAATGCTGAATTACTACTAAAACTAAAACTAAACTTCACTTCATGGAACACAATCGAGAAGCAGTTAACATTGGGATCAGAATGAAACTACTGGGTGAGAAAGTATCACAAGAGAACGTGACACCAGCTCATGCCACTGTCAAAACAAAACTGACGGTGTGGGATGGTCGTGATGAGTGGCGGGGGGTGAGGAGTGGGAGAATTAATTGAGTCACTCGGGTTGTTTGTGTAGCGTCAAGGTCAGCGTCAAACTGCCACTATGCTATGTAAAACACAGATGGAGGAATTGTATTCTTAACGCGGAAATGTTACATCGTAAATGTAAATTAATGTTATTCACATTCAACAGTTTTTATTGTTATTGTTATTATTAATATATGACTGCGTACCACCTGAAATGTCCCCGCGTACCACCGGTGGTACGCGTACCACCGGTTGAGAACCCCTGGGTTAGACCGATGTTAATTGGCACTGTTTGGCACTTTAAAATTTTTCTAATTTTTTGGTTTGAAGATATTTTAAATGTAAGACGCTGATAATGTAGGTACACAATTTTGGCTACAAATCGCACATACAGTTGATTCAATATATTGTCGCTACTTTCTGTGAGAAATGTTTTCCTTGTCCAGTCAAACTATGCCAACCTACCCCGGTATCAATATAGAGACAGCAGCTCTATGATCGATTTCGGCTTGCTGTTCATTTATTGCCACAAAAATGAGCTCAATCAATTGGTCTAGTGAGCTCTATTTGTTCACAGTACTTTTGAGCGCACTGTTTAGCTTTTTTAGACTATTATTTGTCGAGTTCAACAAATTGAAATTTTGGAAACCTTGACTCATGGCCCACTCACTTCTTACATCGTTCGAATTTTTCTCAAAGTATCCGACTACTTCCGCAGGATAATCTTTATCGACTAAAATTTAATGCGCATGGAGAATGTTTTTACGAGAAATATGGGTACAAAAAGTACAGCTCGAGAAAACAGCAATAAAGTACATATATTGTCTAACTACGTACAAACTAAACAATATAGTTATTGAACTTTTGTTAATAATTATTCACATATTTTTTTATTCATATATTTAGCATAATTTCCTTATAACTGCTAATTATTGTACATATAACCCCTACAATCGTTTATGTGTATGTTGTTAAAAAAAAGTCGACATTAGTCGCATTTAATATATAAATACAGTTCTATTTTACCAATAAAATAGGAACAAAATTAAAAAATTTACTTGTGGTGCAGACATTAACATAAAAATCCATGAATATCGAAAAACAAAAAAGCAAAAATCCCTAAAACATCCCAGCTTTATAACTGAGCCTTTCACTTTTTATATGTTTTTGATTATCAGTGGACTTATCATGTTTTATTTTTTTTCGGCGTTCTCTATAAGTGCTGGTTTTCTTTTTGTCGCTGACTTCAAGCCGACGTTTATCACGTTTGTTCGCAATATTTATTGACATGTTATTAGCATTTTTATCAGTTGCTTCCAAAGTTCCTAAACAGCCAATGTTAAAGTTACTGACAGATGACACGATATATAATTCTAAATGTTTCTTTTGAGATGAATGTTTCTCTAGGACAACTATTCCAAATTACACTATGAGCACTGTCATTAGCATTCAGGGTTTTACCAAAAATGTATCGGGATAGAAGTCCATTAGATGCTAATCTCTTACAAACAGGCAAAATTTTTTCTAGTACTTCTTCAGAGAGTTGCGTTTTCATTAGACTTTTTTTTGGTATTGATTTACTGGCCAATGCCCTTTGGTAAAAACACCACGATTCAGTACCTTCGGGACACTTATGGTGTTTTGGTTTAACATTGGTAGATGTTGCATGATAAAGGGTCGCAAATATTGCAGTTTTCATGTTGTCGATTGCAGGGATATTGTCTTTTATGGCTTTGCGATAAAAATTGGTGAGCTTCACAATCGTTGCTTCTTTTAAGCTTCCTGGCTTTTTTCCGCCAAGACAAATCCCCTTACTACGCCATTCTTTCACTTTATTACGAAGCCCAGTCCCTAATCTCTTCGCTACATGATTAATGCATTCTTTCTTTTTAATACTTATGTTTGGCCCATACGGTTTTGATGCTTGTAATAAAAGGAAAGTTTTTAAGTCACCATCTGAAATTATTGCTGTATAGCGTATTTTACACTCTTCGACTGATCGACTCCATAAAATAAGCGCAGCACTCGTTTCCATGCTCCCAGAAGATCCGTAATGATTTTTTTGGCACTGCGGTTTATGGTCTTCATACCAAATTTCGAATTCCGGACTATTTTCCTCTAAATCTCGGGAAGCTGCTGTGCATTCGGGACAGTATTTTAATAATATCTCATAGTCAGCAACAAGTCCCGTCAAGACATCAATCACCAATCCCAATCGGTACAAGGATGTGTGACCACGTTTATGCCACGTACCATCATAGGAAACAGTGATATCAATGACATCATCAAATTTTTGAGACAGATCGATATCCCTATGTCTTTGATGCACAACAGCTCTTGAAATTTCGAGTACTTCTTTTTTTACATTTTTTCCATCTTCTGATAAGCTATTGAGGCATTTTGCAAAGGTATTTTCATCCATAGATTGAATACTCAACACCATAGAAAAAATTTCCATAGCTACATGCCCCTTTCTAATTTTCAAAAATGCTTCTACAATTTTTTTGTTTACATGAAACAATCTCTGTTCAGAAACACGAGGACTGCTAAATGTTGCGCCAAGTACATGACCACAATCCTTACATTTCAGTTCACATTTATTTGAGTAACCAAAAGCACTCGCACAACTAACACTCAAAGTACCTGAAACACATTCACTGCATTTTACAGCTCCCAGCAAATTTTCCCAAACGTTTGAGTTTATCAATGTGTAAGTGGGCATAGCACTGTTTGAATTGCAAATCCTTTCACTAACTACTTCTGTATAGGATTGCAATTTTGAAGCACTGGTAGAGAGATTATCAATTCTTTCCACAGTATCATCCAAATTTGATCCACTTGCAGTGTGGCTTTCAGATGGAATCATATTATTTTCCTTCACATAGCCCATCTTTTAGCAATTTTAGTTTGGGCGATCTGCCTACTTTTTGAAGGTCGACCCTTCGGCTTCCGATATCTGGAACTTATTGAATGCATACTGTATTTACAGATGATCAATCAGCTTTCAAACAATAAAAATTACAAAAATTTTTGTTCTGAAAAGAACAGTTTTTTCAATAAATTAAAGCAAAAACGTCGATAATCACATGTGAATAGCGCTAACAGAATGTAAACAAACCTAGAGTAGTAGAAGTTGAAGTGCATAACGGCCGGAAAAATCTTTGTACAAAAATAATTATCAAAAAGATGAAATAATGTTTTGTGTTTACAAAAATTTAAAGGGACAGCCACGCCCCCTTTTCAGGTATGAGAAGAGTTTTCATGCGTTTTAGAGGTTTAAAAATTATCAGAATGAAATTTTTTCACTGCAGTAATGTGAAGAAAGGTTTTGGGGACAAAAGTAACTTAAAATAAAAGAAATCGAGCCAATTTCAACGTCTACCATCCCCTTAATACAAAAGTCATTTGATCCCCCCCCCCCCCAAAAAAAAAAACAAACATATAAACTGCCCAAAATGCTGTCGTGATCGACCAGTCGATCACGATCGACGGGTTGCCGACCACTGAACTAAATCAATAGCAAACTAAAATAAAGGACATCACTCTTAAAATAGTTAATAAGCTACTTTAAACAAGCGCGTACTTTACATCTCAATGAAAGCTTTTGAAGGAATATATATGTAAATTTAATAATTTTTTTAAAAATCAGACGCTTGCACTTAGTTATCAGGCATGGAAACTAATTTTAATATACGCATATCAAATCTAAGTACATATGACAGGCCTGCAATAATACAAACTGTTGCATTAAATATTTTTAATATGAATTTTTTTAAAGATAAACAGTTTTGGATTTCAAACATTGAATGAAATTTCAAAATAATAAAATGCATAATACAAATTGATCAATTTTAGCTTACACATTCACATTATAATATTGTATGCTAAATAAGAAATGTAAGTAGATATATATACAATATATGACAGCAGTGGAATAATATAGAATTCTCAACAAATTAAGTATTTTTTACTTGCATTTGAATTTTAAACTGTATGATACTGAAAATCCACACACCCTAAAATTGTGTCCTGAATATACACAATAAATATATTGCTGCTTCATTTTAAAACAAGTCTGAATGTGAAGAGGAAGAAATAACATATAACCTACATTTCAAATATTGGGGAAAAAATATCCTCCATTTTTGAGGAGACAAAGGAGTTCCTGCAAAAAATAATGATAATATAGCACAACTACAAACAGAAATTTAACATTTTAACGCAACCAACCATTAAATCTATTTTTCGTAACAAGCATAGCAAAAATCCATATAACTTATTGTCTCAAGCTGTGCGGATATTCGGCATCCTACTGTAGCTTCATATTACATTAATAATTTTTAATTTGGAAAGCATTATTTACAACTTAAATGACAAAATTTTGTTTTAACTTTAATAACAAAATTATTATGAGAAGCTTCTCATGGCAAACGAAATTTTCATATGTATGCTCTATACTAAATGATAGAATAAAAATTACATTTCCTTTAAAAAAAAAAAAATAATAATAATTTGGCTCAAAAGAGTGAAAAAAGCAAAGGAAAGAAAAAAAAAAATTAATTACAATATTCTGCTTCAATTACAAATTACAGTAGACGCTTTTAATTTAAAAATACGTGTGAAGCCACAGCGTCACGAATTTTGTGTGCTGAATCATCATTGTCACCAGCAAATTAAACATAAATAGCCTTCGGCTATTTATGCGATTGACATTGCCTGCGTGTCAAGATTGTAACATGAAAATATCAATTTCAAAAGCGAAAACAACTGGATTTGAAAAAAAAATATCTGATAAGAACAAAGATCGTTATTGATGATAAAATTATTGAACAAGCACAACGGTTTCACGTATCTGGGATAGGGCATCAGCTTTAACTATGAAAAGAAAATGTAACACAGATTCCGACATATTTGCGGCACATTCAAAATTACGCTAAAAGGAAAAACAAGAAAAACAAACTAAAGCTCTTCAAGGTCGTGGCAGTTCTTACGTTGCTATACCACTCTGAGATTTGGACTTTTATTAAATGCTCAACATATAGGCAGAATCCAGGTGGCAGAGATGCGGCCTAGCCCTGCCTAAACCCAGATCGCGTCCCTTGGTAACCCACGCGACGGACGATGCGGTATCAGAAAATAAAGGCGAATCCATCATGAACAAAAGGGAAAGGGGAACGGCTTCTGCTGGTAGAAAGCTACTCAGAGCACACAAGAAAGGTAGAAGTCCGACTTTGCTCCGTTCACCTTCCTAGCGTTAGCTGGATATCATTATATCCAAATAATGGCTTTCACGCCTCGGGTGGCACTTCTAGGAGTACACTTCCGACGTACTTCACCCATTTCATCCAGGGACACCCCTCCGCCACGGTAAGGCCGTTAGGCAGGATTTTTGGAGGTGTCCTAGTTACTAATAGATAGTACTAGTGTTATACAGTATCTAGAAAATTGCTGGAATATTGTAGACCAGAGGGGACATCCGTGTTTTTGAAAACCTTAAATTGTTGTCCAAGTTCTGAATAATACATTTTTAATGGATACCATCTCGTGTAAATTTTGAATATAACGACATTGTCCACAGTCTGGCTAAGAAGGGATCATCTCTGCTTCTTTGTTCTTGCTGCGTTGCTCACGCAGCAAGAATGTGTAGTATCATTTGCATGGTGATCATCATCGACAAACAGCCAGTTAAGGAACGTCGTTTCGGCGTATTTGAAAATCGCAATCATGCATTTTGCCTCATATGCATCAGAAAATGGTGCAGATGTCGATCGATCTTCACCAGAAAATGGTGAAGGTCGATAGATGTCGGAGCCTGCGAGCTTACTCTCAGCGACATGCTGTAAGTCGATATCACTCGCGCCTGCCCCCAATGCAGAGTGGCATTCGACTTCATAACTCCAAGATGGTGTTGAATGGATACGAAGAAGGAAAAGTAAAATTGATTGCGATATACAAACAAGAATTTAAGAGAACACCATGCAAGTGCATCAAAGCGAGGAGAAAAAAATGTCAATTTGGTGCTTCTTGTTTTTATTTGCACCTATAGCCAGATGGCAATAAAGTTAAATTACCAACCATTCCCGACGTCAGGAACTGTTTTTTCTTTTTGTGCTAATATATGCATCATGTTCGAAATGCTTAACACTTTACCGACCGGCCGTCGATTAATCGACGTTTTGTTCTCAGCGCATACCGACCGGTCGTCGATTAATCGACGTTTTGTTCTCAGCGCATACCGACCGTTCGTCGATTATTCGACGTTTGCTCCCCAGCTCTTACCGACGTTCGTCGATTAATCGACGCTTTGTTCTCAGCACATACCGACCGGCCGTCGATTATTCGACGTTTGCTCCCCAGCGTTTACCGACCGGTCGTCGATTAATCGACTTTTGATCCTTCTGATAGATTTGGTTAGGCTGAGCGGGCGGTGAAAGGGCATAGTATGTTCGAACCGCTACCGGTCGGTAAAGTGTTAAGAACACGTCTGCAATGGCCTTAATAACTGTAAATGCAGCTACTTTGTCTGCCAACTTGAAAACAGTGGTCATTTTCTCCTGAAGGCACACATTGATGCCAGCGGTGACTTCTTTTCCAAGAGAAATCTTCGCAATGGCTATCGCTATTCAAATACTCAGAGTGCAATTTTCCTCTGGATAACCATCTTATTTCTGTGCATAACAGAAGGCATCTGTACTCTGCTTCCATCTCCTTACAAAGCTGCCCAAACAGGGGCGAGTTAAGAGCGTGTGCTTTGATGTTAGTTAATAACTTTAGCGATATCAATCAATACGCTGTTTAATTCCGGTGACATTTTTCAGCTTACTAGCACTTCCTGTCGAATGAGACAATGTGTAGATTGACTGTCAAGTGCAACTTCCTTAATTCGACCAGTTCAACCAGACAGTCGTCCGTTCAGCAGCTCCGTCTGTGCGTATGCCTACACAAAAGGACCATTTTAGTTGCCCAGATATATAACCATCCAGTTTTGCTCCTGTGGTGTCAGTTGGCAAAGATAATGCACATAACAAATCCTCGCACACATCCTCCTGATATCCTGTATCGCACGCAAACAAGTAGTGTTGCCTTGTTGTCGATATCTGTAGATTCGTCAACCTGAAGTGTGTACCATGGTGATGCATTCATATTCTCCAACAATTGCGTCTCAATGTCTTTGGCTATTTTCTCACAGTGCTAGCCGACAAAGGAACATGTGCTATTTTTCCCACTGCAGCCTCTCCTGGAAGTTCAGGGCAAATGTCTTTAGCGGCGGGCAAGATTAATTCATCAACAGTGAATGGCATTTTAGCTTTAACATTACGGTTAGTCACCAAAAATGGTCCCTCGGTGCATTCTCCTTTATTGATGTGGTGACCCTCATAAATTTCTTCTGTCCTTAGTGTTCCCGTTTGTTTTTTCTCTTAAATACTCCAGGGATTTGTCTTTTAATCCAGGGTGCTTGGCGTTCAAGTTTGAAGGTTACATTGCGTTATTAGAGAGCTGGTCGCCGCAAACTATGCAGAGCGGTTTTTGTTTGTGAGAATCACCTGTCCCGTTAAAACCATATTTCAAGTAGGATTCATGGTATTGTCTGTTAAAAGATACATCTTTCTTTGATGTTGAAGGCTTTTCACTGAGCCTTTTCTATTTCGCAAGGAAACTACCGAAAAATAGTTTTATGCCTTTGAAATTACAAGTTATAAATTTTTCTATGAACAGATCAAATTCTAGACTGTTGTATTCCTTATTTTTTGAGACACAAAATAACAGCTGTTGAGATTGAGTTCTCGATATTCTGCATTTTCTTTATAAGTACTTTAAACCTTACATTCAAATTTTTATACTAGGTTCCCTGAGAATCTTTTTAATGGTGCTAACTAAAACCCGGGATATTTTACGGATTTTTTACCCATTTTGGATGTGTTACCAGAATATCTGGCCCAACCAGAAGGAGGCCGAGTGGGCCTCGTGCCCTAGACCTTACAATGACGAGTTTAAATTTTTTCAGAAAATATTCTTTTTTACTCAAGAACATATATCTGAAGTGAATCAGTAAACTAACGAGATTTCGCTACAGAGCTCAGTTGGAGAAGGTACTCCACTGTTTGAATTTTTTAAAAACTTTTATCAGTGTAATAAAATTAACTTTAAAAAAGGAGATAAATAATATGTATTTAATTTATTTAGAGCATGGTGCAGCGTGTAGCTGGATCGTGTATTCTTAAGTCTTCTCTAGATCCCTAAGCAGTATTCCCCCACACCAGTTCAATGATTTTTTTTCTAGATAATGCATATTCGATAACCCTTGCCTGACGAATATATTGCGGATATTTTTGGTGTTTGAAGTCTGTAAATTCTGTACACATTTTTAAAACCTAAACCGCACAGCCAACAGCTTGCAAATATATAGTAAGTTCCTAATTTATTTATATTTTCAAAGCAATCTAGTTGGCTAAATTAATTAATCAAATTTAGCATGCTGGATATTTCATGCAATGGCAAAATTAGATTCGAGTTATTTGTCGGATATCAAGAATACAGCTCATACAAGAACTAAATTAACTGTTGGAAAAGAATGTACTCAAATTCTGATGGCGTGCTATGGTCCCCCCCCCCCCCCGGCACTTGCCCCTCTTCAAGAGAAGTTATGTATGAGATTTGGGGAAAAAAGTTATTTTAATCATGAAAGTATCAAAATAGTGTAAGGGGGATCTTAATTCCTCAAAAATATTAGAATTTTTAATAATGATCGGAGAAAATCCACCTAGTTGTCCAAATGTAATTCACAACATCACACAAACTTTCATTACACAAAACAAAAATTTATTGCATCGTCAGAAAATAATAATGCTATAAGTATTTGGAAGAATTACAATATGCTGCGTTGTGAAATTTTATGTATAATTATTTAATTTGCACACTGTTAGTTTTATATCCACAAAACGTGAGGAAAGGTTGCGATATACTGCAATTGTATGTACAGGATTATATTAAGAAGGAAAACAAATCCTATTGGAGATGTGCAACACAGGACAACTGCACAGCTCGATTAATACTGAAAAAAGACGAATATTTCAAGATTCCATTTTGCATGAACATGAATCTGATGAAAAACCTGTTTTGCGTCTACACATTTAAAATAAATAATAAAGCAATATAAATAAACAGTTTTTAAAAATGGGAATATCCAAAAAAAAAAACAGGATCCAAAAATTATGGATAGTTTGAATTAAGTATGAATAGTAAAAACGCACTCACTTCCCTATAGTTATAAGTTTAGCAACCGAATCCAAATAATAATCTAAAGTAGTTTGCTGGCATACCAAACTGTCGTTCACTACTCTATATTTTTTTTTCGGAATTGGAGGATGACTAGCCCCAGACATCAGCATCCTCCTTTTAGCTTAGTTTCCTTTTCTATTTCATTAATAATTTGCACAAAACTATAAATATTCTGATGAGGCATGCCTCTCCGACTCAGTTTGGAATGCCATCCTTCAACATAGTTATTTGTGCGGACATTGTCGTAGTTTTGAAAGTGGTTCCAGATGTACATCAACGTTCTCCTTTCAGCTTAGTTTTTATTTTCCATTTCTTTAATAATTTGCACAAAACTATAAATATTCTGATGTGGCATGCCTCTCCTACTCAGTTTAGAATGCCATCCGTCAACATAGTTATTTGTGCGGACATTGTCATAGTTTTGAAAGTGGTTCCATATGTATATCAACATTCTCCTTTCAGTTTTGTTTTCATTTTCTATTTCTTTAATAATTTGCACAAAACTATAAATATTCTGATGAGGCATGCCTCTCCGACTCAGTTTGGAATGCCATCCTTCAACATAGTTATTTGTGCGGACATTGTCGTAGTTTTGAAAATGGTTCCAGATGTACATCAACGTTCTCCTTTCAGCTTAGTTTTTATTTTCCATGTCTTTAATAATTTGCACAAAACTATAAATATTCTGATGTGGCATGCCTCTCCTACTCAGTTTAGAATGCCATCCTTCAACATAGTTATTTGTGCGGACATTGTCATAGTTTTGAAAGTGGTTCCATATGTACATCAACATTCTCCTTTCAGCTTTGTTTCCATTTTCTATTTCTTTAATAATTTGCACAAAACTATAAATATTCTGATGAGGCATGCCTCTCCGACTCGGTTTGGAATGCCATCCTTCAACATGGTTATTTGCGGACATTGTCGTAGTTTTGAAAGTGGTTCCAGATGTACATCAACATCCTCCTTTCAGCTTAGTTTTCATTTTCGATTTCTTTAATAATTTCCTCAAAACTATAAATATTCTGATGAGGCATGCCTCTCCGACTCAGTTTGGAATGCCATCCTTCAACATAGTTATTTGTGCGGACATTGTCGTAGTTTTGAAAGTGGTTCCAGATGTACATCAACGTTCTCCTTTCAGCTTAGTTTTTATTTTCCATTTCTTTAATAATTTGCACAAAACTATAAATATTCTGATGAGGAAAAATTTAATGAATAAATGTAAAGCCTTCGAAAAATAATACAGACATATTAACATATTAAATTAAGCATTTAAACGTAAGCGAAACTATAAAAAACAAATATTTTATTCTGTGGCACTGTATATTGCTTTACTTATTCTTTGGGGTCAGTCGTGAAAACAGAAGGGAGGCCAGGTTTACTTTCAAGCAGTTTAAATTTAATAAAGCAAATCAAAACTTGTCCCTACTAGGTGCCAGACTAATATGTCATATGTATTTCTTTTGGAAGTTTGTTCTAATTGATACCACTGTATTTTATTTCTCATGAATAATTTTTATCTTATGCTTGGCACTTCAGAAATTTATTCTTAGCTCATTTACATGTATTTTGCTGCAGAAAAAGTAACATAATATTTTTGAACTTTTTGTAACGTATTTCAACATTTATTAAGCATTTAAAATTACATGTAATTTTCTATTACTATTCACAACACAGTCATTAATTTAAGATCATGAAAAATTTTAAGCCTTGTTATATATGTCAGTTTCCATAATAACTCATAATTTAACTTTGAAAAACAGCATCATCTTCATCTTTTTTGTGGACCCATGGGTCCACAAAAAAATCAGTGATAGATGCAACCTTTGCATTTATGACAGGAGCTTCTCCTGTGATGATTAAAAAGGCCGAATCGATTTGGTTCGTGGGCACCGACGAATCCACGTCCGAATGTCCTCACAGTGCGTGTAGTCGTGCACCAATCCCAGCCGCTTTACCTGGAATAAAACGGAGCATGGTGTGAAATAAGTTAAAAAATGCTTGAGCTGTAAAAACATGAATGGCCCCCAGACGGAGAGTGGTAAGCTGGATGATATTCACGGACGGGATAGGGCTACCACAAGCTCGTACAGTCATAAATAATAATAATTAATAAATAAATATCCCTCTCCTTTTTTTTTTCTACCTGTAAGCATCTGTCACTGCTATCATAGTCTCAATACTGCCTGAATGGACTCTGTATATCATGAACACAAACGAGAGTGTTGTGATTAATTCTGATTTTTATTACTCAGATAATACCCAATACAGAATTGTTGTAAGAAGTAAATATTTATAAGCCTCGTTCAAGTTCCAGGAAAGGATTAGAATGAAAAAAATATAATAAATTTTATAATATGCAACCCTTCATGTTGCATTATTCAGAAAAAATGACTGTGTCGCATAATAAAGGTTAAGGAAAAGTCCAAATATAAAATGAAAATCACTTGTCTAAAAATTAAAAAGTCACTGAAACACATTGTGCAGTTGTTCTGGAAATTTTATGCTTATTGATGGTTTTTTCCTTAAAACAGAAGCATGTTTATTAGAGTAAATCAAGGATCATGCATTAAGGGGGTATTCTAGTCTAGAGGCCCGAATTTCTAGCGTTTTTTGGCAATTGATTAAAAAACAGCATTTGATATTTTTACCATCCATTTTTTTATCAATTGTTTATTATTTGAAGAGTACACAAAATTAATTAAACAAAAAAAAAAAAAAAAATACATTGAGTTATGGGGTTTTAGGACCTTTAAACGCCCCGCATAATTATAAAAATAGCAGTTTCTCTAGGACTTGTATTATATCCCAGAAGTTTCAGAAACTATCCAAATTTTGTATGCAGTTTCTAATACTATATTATTAGATTATACCACAATATACACAAAAGTGATGTTTAAAAAAATATATATGAACATTTTTAGTAGCAAGCAATTATTTTTATTTGCGGTTGCGCGCTGAGCGTACAAACTAAATATAATCATATTAACGCATTTATGGTTTTAAACTAACCATAATATTGCCCTTTATGAATTAAACGAAAAATTTTAGACAAAAAAATTAAAATTTAATTCAATTTTTTCAAAAAGTTGAAATTTTTTTGCATTACATTAAAATATTCTATTGCTTAGTGCCTTTAAATTTATGTTCATATCACAGAAGATATCATTTGTAAGCTAAGTGAAAAATTTTATAAACATACATGAAATAGATTTGGGTACGCGAAGCGCGCAAGGTCCAAAATATATACTCGGAGAAAATCGACTTTAAAGTTGAACATTTGAAATACAAGTATAAAATACAAGAGAAATGCTTCTAAATGATTAAAATATTAAATGAACAGACTGTTAGAACAATAATATTATAATATTATTAATTAATATTGTTTACTATGAATTTTATGTTCTTAATTTATGAATAATACTTATTTTCGCATAACAACGTTTCTCGAAAAACCATAAATTTTCAAATACAGATCTAATACTTTTGATAATTTTATTAAATGCACAATGCACATTATATCCATATTTGCAATCATGATTATATATTTGGGTAAACCATTTTTTGAACTGCTTTTATGTGCTTTATTTGAGCTAACAATGTTTAAAAATCACGAAAATCAATATTTCATAAAGTCAAAGCTGACAAACAGTAATGAAGAAATTACCTACATATGTTTAAAATGCTCCTGATTTATACATATCTCCTTCTATTAGTTGGTTATGTTCGTCTTCTATAATTTTATTTAGTTTTCGTGATTTGCGGGCTTCATGTGATTCCTCCGTTTTCCTTTTTTCAGCAACTTCGACTTTCTTTTTGTCGTTGTTTGACAAACTTGAAGCAGTTTGTATTTCAAAACTTAAGTTTAGGGACTTTAATATTTGTAAAATGGCCCTATTGCCCTCATTATAAATAAAGGCTGCCAAATAAGCTGCAATTTCAGCAACAGATTTTCCCGAACCAATAATCTTGGGACAAAATTTCCACACGAGCGAGTTCAAACTTTCATCAGCGTTTTGTGTCTTACCCCCCACACATTTTTATAATAGTGCAGGGTGAGACAAGTCTTTGAAAATTGGTTTGAGCACTTTTGATACGGCTTCTGGTAAAGAGCTTTTATGTTTAAACGTGCTGCCTTCGCTCAAAGCTTTATTGTATTGACACCAAGTGTTTGGTCCCTTGGGGCAAAAAAAGTGCATAGGTTCTTTATCTGTGCTGCTGGTAATTGACCACTCAGCCCATATGGCTGTTCTCATCTCCATCACACTAGTTGGGCTACCTCTGATCACGTTTCCGTAGTTGGTTGTCAGTTTTTTGATTAACCCATCATTTAACCTTCCTTTACCCCCAATTGTCTTTCCATCAGAAAGTTTTTTCTTTCCATAACAAGTTTTAAGTTTGCGGAGTCGGCTTCCCATCCGCTTTTGCACGTGCCCAACACATTCGATTTTTTGAACAGGGCATGCTTCGCCATATGGAGACAGTTCCGAAATTGCAGAATAAGTTTTTGTATCCCCGTCACCGATGTAGTTTACATATTTAATCTCTCTCTCGTTTTCGGACCTCAAAAATATTCTCTTCATCCCATCAACTTCCATTTTCCCAGATGAGCCGGAGTGAGTTTTTTTGCAAAGATTTTGACGGCGCAAAAGCCATCTTTTGTATTGTGGTCCAAATTTTGCACCTTTGTATGCATCACATCCTTTGCAGTAGGACGACATGAAATCAATGTCAATAACTTACCCTGTTTCAGCACCAATCGGAGAACAAATCCCTATAAGCGAAGTATGGCCTGTGGTCTTCCAACTACAATCTCCACTTTCGGTTATCCCTTCATGATCATCAGGTATTGCCTTTTCTTCAGCAGCAACAGGTTTCATCGATGACACACGAAGGGTCTTGATGGAATCTAAGATCTTGTTGTTGATTTTGTCGAACGCTTTTTGTATCACTGGGGGCGGTAAACTCATAATAGAACAAAATTTATCGAGCCCAGTAGCACCTTGCCGAAGAAATCTCATAGCTAAGACTGCTCGTCTATTGATTGCTGGAATATTTTTCCTCTTGCCAATCATTTCGCAGCTACGAAATGATCTTTGAGGATAGTCCATATCTTGATAATTCTTGTATTTTTAGTTTTGCATGACATCTGGAACAGCATGAAAAGTCAGAAAAGCAGCAAAAAGAAGGTAAATGTCAACAATGCTGTAGCCTTGAAAATTTTTACTGGATTCGCTTTTCATTTTTTCGTATTCACTGAACGAATGGTTTAACCTTTTGGCCATAGAACTTTTTTTCGGCTCTACTTCAACAAAGCATGAAACACCATCAACAGAAATTTGTTTTTTTATATTTATTACCATAAAACTTCCTTTTTTAGGTCTTTTACCAGAAGTACGTTTACTACTATTAGTATTCATTATCGAAATAAAGATAAGCGAAACGCAAAGCAAAGAACAGATGTAAACACGCTGTGAATCGCAATCAAGGAGACATAAACATTGAATTGAGATGTATCAGTTCTGCTTCTGATAAACAAAAAAAATAAATAAATAAATAAAAGGCTCGTATGATAGAACAAAAAAGGAAAAAGAAAGAGAATGAAAACAGCACAAAGGAAAGAAACAGTAGCTAAATAACCAAGATGCACTGCAGCAGACGACATTTGTCAAGGGGGCGTGGCCTTCGGTAGAATATGACAGATGGTGTTTTGCTTGCTTTTAAGCCTATATCTCGGTTACTATATGGAGTATTATTTAAAGAAAGGTGCCAAAATATCCAGAATAAGTTGGTGCATAATGTTTAATATCTTTTAAAAAATCGATTTTGTTTTGAAAATGTGTCTAAATTTCATACTTTTCTGCAACACTTCAGAATGTTTCAGACTTTTAACAATTTTAAAAACTTTTGCCCATCTCCCCTTTTAGTAAATATGAAAACGTACCAAACAAGATCGGTTTTTCCAACATATTCTAATGATTTCATCAATCTTAAGCTGCGTCCAGACTAGAGCATCAGCGAGTTGAGCACGCTCGCGTAGTGACGTATGTGAGCTCGGCGTTGTGTAGCGGTTTGCGCTCACCCTGAGCCGCTGTGTACGCGCGAACCATAAACAAATAAAATGTCTGCCGAATTAAAGCTGCAAAGGCAATGCCTCTTATTCATGCTAATGATTAAGGAAGAGGAAGAAAAAAAGAGGTGCAAAGAAAGAAGATGGTGGATTAAAATTAATTTTGGAGTTGCGATTCGAAACCTCCACTTCCCAATTCGAAAATTTCGTCAGAATGAATTTGGAGGATTATGAGCTCCTGTTAAAGCAATAGCGCCCATTTTAGCAAAAAAAGACACGCATTTGCGAAAAGCAATATCTGTAGAAGAGCGATTAGCTATTACTTTGCGAATTTTAGCTACCGGCGATTCCTACACCAGCTTGCAGTACTTCTTCCGAATATCGAAGCAGTCCATTTCTTTGATTGTGCCAGAAGTGTGTGAAGCTTTGATACAGTGTTTGGAGGAACATTTAAGGGTAAGCATTTTTTTTTCTTTCTTAATATGTTTGGCCAAAAGAAAAAATGTTCTTTTTGCTTAACTGAAATTTATTCATCAAAGATATTCAATTTAATTCCCCTTACCGGTTAAACAAGTTAAACACGGACATTTAAAGAAAATAATAATGATTCAGTACCATAATCAAAACTAAATGGGTCAGCTTCAGGACATTATTTTCAGCCATAAGCATGCACAGAGCTTTAGCAATCTGGGTACCACTTTTCTACTTCACTCCTTTACCCTGTTAGCACGTGGCCTTAGGGCAATCTGGGTACCACTGGTAGCATTGGCGGATCACCGCACAGGCGCATGCCTGGGGCCTCGAAATCGTCTAGTGTCTTATCCTCAGAACCAACAGTTCCGTTATGTATTTACATGCTTGTTGATTCCGAATCAAAAAACTTTATAATTTTTCTACATTGTTCATACTAGCGAACCATTCTATTTTTAGCATGGTCAATAGAGGGCCTCCAGATCAGGTTGCGCCTGGGGCCTCACAAAATCGTGATCCGTCACTGGCTAGTAGGGGTACCAACATGCCAGGAGTTCAGAAGACACCCAAAGACTCCCTAGTGCACCTTCGTGGTAACTTTAGATGAGTTAAGTGAAGGAAGCTTCTTTAATGTATCCGAGATATGGAATTTGAATATAAATCACAAGTTTGTGAGCCTTGTATCAATGTTCATTTTTATGTTAGTTATGGGACTACCACAGCACTAGCGTAGATGAGGGGGTGGTTTTGGGGGATAAAACACCACCTAAAATTGTAAAAAGTCTAGAATTTGACCAATTTTTCTTGGAAAACAATGAAATTAAGCAACTTCTTCTGAAGAAACCCCCCTAAAATCCGTTTCTAGCTACTCCCCATGCCTCTTTTTGCACTTTAACAATGCAATGTTGTGTCTTTTGAAACTACAAAGAAATACAAAGCATTTTCTGCTTTTATTAAGTTGTTTTCTGCATTTTAACCATTACCTTATTCAAATACTTTGTATATTTTGAAATTAGATTAAAATCTATATATTTTTTTTTTTACAGATGCCATCTTCGGAAGAGGAATGGATTAGAATTGGCGATCAATTTCAGACATTGTGGAATTTTCCACATTGTTTGGCAGCGGTCGATGGAAAACACGTTGTCCTGCAGTGCCCAATAGGTAGTGGCAGCGAATACTACAACTACAAGGGTACCTTTAGCATAGTCTTGCTTGCTCTTGTAAATGCCAAATACAATTTTCTATACCTTAATGTCGGATGCCAAGGACGCATTTCAGACAGTGGGGTGTTTAAAAATTGCGAACTATACAGGAAACTTGAATAAATCAGTTCGCAATTTCCAGAGGATGAAGTGCTGCCAGGTCGAGCGAGAAAGATACCGTATGTAATACTTGGAGATGCAGCGTTTGCTTTGTCTCCGAAGCTAATCAAGCCATACCCTTACGACTGCCCAAAAGGCTCTCCCAGTCGAATCTTCAACTACAGATTGTGCCGGGCAAGGAGGGTTGTCGAAAATGCGTTCGGTGTTTCGTCAGCAATTTTTAGAGTGCTCAGAAAACCGATGCTGCTTCAACCTGACGTTGCCCATTTGCAATTTTTTGAATAAGGGAAAGTCAAGAAATACATACGTACCCCCTGTCACTTATAACACAATCAGTGTCGATGGAGAATCTATTGTTGATGGCGCATGGAGGCAGGATAATGCAAATAGCATATTGCGCCCATTAAAGCTAGTAGCTCGATGTTCAGCAGCTGCTGCCCATGAAATCAGAGAGTATTTCGTAACTACTGGAAAAGTTTCTTGGCAGCATACATATGCTTAAGATTTTCCCAAATTTTGTTTGTTTGTATTGTTAATGTTAAATAATATAAAATTCTCAAATGTGTTAAAAATTTTTTAACCCTTAACGGTCCAATGTCGCCACAGAAGCGGCATTGCACTTTCTTTACTTGGCCCAATGCCGCTTCTATGGCGGCATAACTATTTTATCATTTTGATTGCTTTGTGTTGCCATACTTACTTAAGTTACCACGGAAGCGGCATTGGACCGTTAAGGGTTAAACTTGCTACTTATATGTAAATAAATGTACTTACCAATATCTGAATTTAAATTATTTTGCACATCATACAATTTATGGCAGATGTACACTTATGACAATTTATAGTCTTTTTTTTTTTTCATACAGTATGCTTATATATTTCTGCAAATTGTTGAACACTAAAAAATTCCAATTCTAAAACTGCAGGGCAAGTGATTTAACCGTTATCTATATATATTTTTCACTTAGCGTGGACAGGTTACGATTAAATTTTGCGGTACGATACAATACCGACATGCAAAAACCAAGCTATGGTATAACGATAAGTAAAAAATTGTTTAATGATTACCATAAAGGAAAATTATATTTGTATTTATTATTTCGACTTACGGGGTTTTAAAATTTTTGCTATATCTTAAAAAGTATTTCCATTCATAACTATATTTTTGTTTTCCGATGCTTTGGAGTGGCAACACCTTAATTTGTGTATATCGCACATGTTATCTAGTGGTCTTTACTGAAGCCTTTCGAAATATAAAGCGACTTTTTAGTTTTTACACTAGAATACAGGGATCTAGAGTATTTACCGGTTACGCCCTTTACCTTGGCAACGGTTTTAGAAACGTCACCAAAATATTTAAATCTAATAACATTGCTTTGTTTATATTTTGTTTCGCGAGCAGAAAAAAGGTATAACCGATAAGTACTCTAACTAGATATATGGTGTTTATCTAATAATTGAGTATCAAAACCAGCTCAATCCATTTTCATAAATTTTATTGGATACTAAAAATCACGCCTTGCCCGATTAGGTTTTCTAAATTTTTGAAACAGATACTATTTTTCTATTGTCCACCATCAAAGGTCTTTCAAGCAATAAGAAAGAAAATTTAGAAAAACTAATCGGGCAAGGCATGAAACGTTTTCAGTCTCTCCCATAAAATTTCTGAAAATGGATTGAGCTGGTTTTGATACTAAACGCCTCAATTGATATATACGCTAATTCACTAGAACTATTTTTGCTTATCATATTACTTTGACTTGTCATAACGAGACCTACACCACTAAACAGAACTTCCGATACATCAAAATTACGCAAAAGAATCATTAGAACCATTTTCGAGAACTCTAAACATTTATATATATATATATATATATATAGGAATTGCTTGTTTAAATATATAAGATACGAACATATGACAAGCTCCATTTTCTCATCTCTTGGCAATCAAATCCTGCTGATGACAAAATCATCAAATATTTAAATGATCAGCTTGAAAATGAACTGTGGTTTAGTAAAGATTTTACAAAACTGAATAATTATCAAATCTATAATTTCAATCTTCAACAAATGTGAACAAATTTTTAAAACTAGTGAACTGGTTTTAGAAATCTATATCATCTTACTGCTACAAGTTTATTATCAATTGTAACCTTTACCCATGGAAAAGCTGTGCATTGATCAGAGTACATTTTAGAGGTTTCTGCAAAAATAATTTACAGACATTTCAAAATACTTGTACTATTTCACAAGTGAAAAATCAAGAATCAAATGAAAACACAAAGTATGAGGAAGTTTTTTATTTCAATAATATCATAAATTCTCGAAAATACCTAAATCAGTTTCATGCAAAATATTATTTATATTGTATCGCACTGCGATTTGCATTTTATTAGAGTATCTACGTAGACTATGGGCAACATGCTGCCCGAAAACGGAATGTTCGTCATTGTTTTCAATCCTGGAAGCACTCGCTCTCATTATTCCGAGTGCTTCCTCTATTGCAGAGTCTCGTTTCCTCTTTTTCGCAGCTGGTTCTGGCGTGGTTGCTGGCTGTCTGGCATTGCATTGTTCGAAATGGGCTTCATTCTCTCTATATAATGGATCTTCATTCTCTTGCTCACTTAGCAACACCTGCAAAATAAACACTAAAATTAGTTACTTTGGTACTTTCTTTTCACAACACTACCAACTCCTACTTAAGGAAACTTTTATGCAATAGAGTTATTAGAAATTTTTTAACTGTTTTGAAGTAAAATATTTATTTTGAAATAAACATTCCAGAGAAAAATATTATCAACTACAATTAATTAATATTTATGCATTACAAATAAATTGATTAGACTCAACCCCTTTGGCTTTAGGACAGTAAAAACTACCTGTCCCGTCCCAAACCAATTCCGGACATCCGAAAACGTTACCTGAGGATGCGTCCTCAAATCCCTGGACACTAGAAAAGTTTTGGGAACACAAAAAAACAATACATATATACTATATTGTGAAAAATTACTCACATCAAAATATTTCAAAGGGTATCCATACTTTTCTCATGCATAATGTATGCTTGTATGCATATTTTCTTAGTTTACTGCATATTTAAAATTGCAATACCAAGGCAATAATTTGATAATAAATACACCAGGGCTCGAAAAATCTTTAAAATGTTACATGCCCTGTTGGGCATGTTTGTATAAAAAATACATGCCCGAACAAAATTTTTACAGGCCCAGAAGTTGTTTTATTGCATATTAATGAAAACATTAAAATTTGTCGTATAGCATTAATCAGACAAAAAATTAAATTAACAGCTCGATATCTGAATCAAGAATTTTTTTAAAGTTACCCTAAATCATTAAAAATTACACTACAAATAAATATTACGTAGTAAGTCATTACAAGTCAAAATTTTCAAAATTTAAATTGTATTACCAATTTTATTGTTGACATGCATGTCCGTCAACGTGTCAATTTTGAGCTCTGGTAAGGATGCAGTGATTTTTCAATAAATACGAAATAATAAAGTTTTAGAAAGAAATATCTGATTAAAAAATTACATGCCCTGCCGGGCATGTAAGGGTAGAAAATTCATGCTCGGTCGGAATTTTTACATGCCCTGGGCATGTCGTCCAATATAATTTTCGAGCCCTGAAATACAGTATCATGCATACGTAAAGAACAGCTTCATGAACAACTCTCCTGCAAGCATTAAACACTAATTAATGATAGCAAGGATTTAAAGCTACTTATAAAAGTTTATACTACATATTAATATGTTCAAACATGAAGACAAGTTCTAATCAGTAATATTTGTCTATGAAAATCATGACAAAATTAAAAATGAAGGTATAAACAAAATTTACACTAAATAAATAAATAGAAAAATAAAATAGAACTGGCCACTTTGTTCCTATCTAAATACTTATCCAAATCATACTGAACAATTTCAAAGTGGGGTTTCTTTTTTTAGGGGGGGGGGAGGGATCATTGTATTCTAGTAACTGGCGTTATGATGTAGACCTTTACAATGCCATCGGTGTAAATTTCAGAATTTGAGCTGTAAAGACACAGAAAAGTGACAAATGAAACTAGGAAATCAACTACTATAAACATTTTACAAATTAATAAAATATCTTCACTTTGAACAGTTAGAATGTTTTACAAGCGTTAATGTTTAAAATTACTTCTTTATTGTTCCCTTATGCAAACTGATATTTTTATGAGAAGGAGTGCAGTTGATAAAATATATTTCATTAACTTGACTTGTGTCAAATTCCTCTCCAACAACTCCCGTGATCATTGTGTCTCCCACTAGAGACAAAACCCTCTCTTCTTTTGGAGTTAATATGATACTTTTTCCGCGGCCACCACCAGTCCTTATTTGACTTTCTTTCAGCCGCATGGCTTTTTGTTTAATCCGATATTTGAGATCGGTCCACTTGCTTTTAACTTGTGGACCCGATTTCATGACCCCCATAGTTTGGGCAGAAACCTATTTCGCGACAGAATCCCATTCTTTTTTTTTGATCCTGAAAAGTGCGACACCACGGACATAAGCCCCAGAAATCAAGTGCGGCTTGTAATACAATGCATTTATTAATGCATTAATCTCGTCGATAGAGTAGTTTGCTGAACGCTTCATTTTGTTCATTCACATATCAGTGCAGTCTGCAGCGAATACCAAAAAGCACGTGGTATTGTTTAGATATTTCGATATTTACAATCTGGCGCTGGAGCTCTCCTTGCTCTGATTGGCTGAAATTCTTCGGTTATCGGTTAACTGCTCCGAGCAGCTCGCTGCGTGTAGTGGTCTGACGTCATCGCATGTTGTCATGGTGATTCGTTTCATCGGCATTGAAACATAGGGTTGAAATCGCAAGCGGCCAGAATTTGCGATTTGCGATGGATCGTTTCGTCAGCATGAGGGCACTATTTGTTCACAGTACTTTTGAGCTTACTGTTTAGCTTTTTCAGTCTATTATTTGTCGAGTTTAACAAATTGAAATTTTGGAAACCTTGACTGATGGCACTTCTTATATCTTTCCAATTTTTCTCAAAGTATCTGAATACTTCCGAAAAATCTTTTAAATTGATTATTAACTTGTGGAACTCCTCTCTGAGCTATGAGCAGAAGTAATGTCCATTTTTTGGCAAGTGACTTCTCTACTGAATGTGCGAAGAGTGTAAAAAACACATTAGTAGAGAAGCATCTGAGAAGGCAGCCTTTTAAATAAGTCCTTGTCTGGCATTAAGCATTTAACATTTTTTTGCGTTCGGGTTCAATTCTATAAAAACCTATAAACCACTCTATTGTTCCCTTATCTTCGTGAGCTAGGATCCCCACAAAAACAACCTCTGTTTCTGCAATGATGATGTAGACTGGTTGTTTAATATCCAACAGTTATTAGGTGGCATCGCTACACAGTATTTTAGGATAGGTTGCCACTATCTTCTTCATTCCTGGTGTGCAAAATGCCAACCACGAAACGTAAGGGCATCATGAAGAATTCTGGTACCCGCACCTAACATAGTTATAGAACTGCCATATTGAAAGTTAGATAGACTCTGAATTGTTTCTTCCAATTTTTACTTTTCTTCGGTATGCAAATATATGCAGGCAGGGTAGCTTCGTTACAGTGTAAAACGAGCAAATTCTTGGTGCAGGAATACCAAATTTGATTATCTTGAATTTTCACTGCCTCATCAAGCTCTAGCGTCATAGCAATTAAAATTTCCCCCGATTTCTCGAAATC
This sequence comes from Octonoba sinensis, assembly GCA_038502835.1. Classification (NCBI taxonomy): domain Eukaryota; kingdom Metazoa; phylum Arthropoda; class Arachnida; order Araneae; family Uloboridae; genus Octonoba; species Octonoba sinensis. The sequence continues at coordinate 79,083,027 of CM076605.1, read as the reverse complement.
AGAATTTACTTTCTCAAAGGCATATCTTCTTAAGTGATTGTAGTATTTTTCTTAAATACTACCTCTTTCAAAAACTGTACAGGCCTTGTCAATATAGAGACAGCAGCTCTATGATCGATTTCGGCTTGCTGTGCATTTATTGCCGCGAAAATGTGCTCAATCAAGTGAACTAGTGAGCTCTATTTGTTCACAGTACTCAGGAAGAATTCTGGTATCCGCAACTAATATAGTTAGGTAATTTCCGTATTAAAAGTTACATAAAAACAAAACTATTAGAATTTTTACTTAGAAAAGTTTTAGCATTAAGGTAAACTATGATAATGGTAGTTCCATGGCAGTCATAGGGGTTAGGGGGGGGGGGGGCAAGAGCCTAACTTGAATTTTATATAAAAAATCTTATTAATTCTATAAGAAACACCTCCAGTGTTTCTTATAGCTTCAATGACCTTCACGAAACTTTGTTATATACTAAACTAGTTTCTGGGTTTGCAAAATTCTCTACATCAGAAAAAAACAGGAAAAAAAATCGGCCAGAAGAAATAAGTGTGGAAGAAATTCGGAATGCACCTATAAGCAAATTGGCCAACTTCCGATTAACCTGCATACGATTAATTATTATTACACATTTTTAATTCTGCCATTTCTGCACCATTGTTCTTTTTGTTTACAATTTTCAACTTTACAGAATTAGCCAACAGTTCATTTCTGTGAGTAATGGTTTATTTCCCCTTTTTTCTTATTTTAAAAAGTAATATTTTCTTATTGGTTGCTAATAAAATCACATTTAAAACTTCAGAAATTAAGCACTTTTGCAGTAAGCATTAAATATTATTTTGTTCTGTAAAATAGTTGGGGAAAGGCTCACTTGCTGTAAATTAGTTTCACAATTTTTTCAGCAGCTCAAAAAGCTGTTTCATTTGCTCAAAATACCCTATTGTACATTAATAAACAGTTAACTTTATCTGCAAGCCTTTTGCAACAAAGGCTTCATTTTGAATGTGGAAAACATATTTTAAAAGATAAAATTCTTTCGAGACATTATATTGATCGCACTTTTCATTTGATTTTCGAGTAACAACAAATTATGACAATAATAAGGAAGCAACTGTCTGAATCCGCTGCTCGTAAGAGTGGTCCGAGTGATATGAACTTGGCAGTAGGGTGGTCAACCACTTCCAAATTAATTTCCCTTTCGTCAATCGGAGTGAGAAACTATCGTTTTGGGCCTCCCTGTGTTGCGAAAATCTCCACCTTTTCATTTGCTTTTCGCTTTTGGGCGCCCTGTTTTAAATTTATTTTTCAACTGCTTGGCTGTCCGATCGGTACAGAGCCAGCAGCATTATACTCAGAGGCCAACCGGGCCCAAATATCCTCCTTCTGTTTATTCGCAATTGCATTCGTGCTTTTGCATTCTATTACATTTTTATATTTATCAACTAAAGCTGTTAAAATTTCCATCTCAAATATGGAAAAATTAGTCTTCGATTCTATAGGAGTATTCATGCTGGTACAAAATGGTGCGAGTACGCGAGTCCGAGAACAAACAATCACATGATTCAGAGCGGCCAATCACAGAAGCCTTTACACTGATGAGGAAAAAAATCATCGAATTCATTTATCCGCGCTTGCACAGGGTTAAAGAATAAGGACGGTGAATTATTCGGGATCTCACGATACTTCAATTCGGGAATTATTCCGCAACCAATTCACGATTGTGAATAACATAATGTTAGTAAATTAGTTGTGGTTGACATAAAGTTAGTAGCACCACCTGCTGATCACCTGTCAATCATTGGGGTAGGGAACGGAAGTGTTGGCGAAACGATAGAGACACCTAGAAAAGAGAGTGCACCTTATCTGCCCAGCGTTTTCATCAAAGAAAGTAACAACCAATTTGTACCTTTGATTGTTTGAACAGTGATTGGTCCCATCGGTAGCAATAGAAAATGCATTACTTTTTAAAATGTTAGCAATTCTTTTATTGGAGTTACTTGCTACTTTTGCACCAAATGACTAGCTTTAGTTCTTCCGCTCGAGTACTTTTTTTACTTCTACCGAATTCTGAAGCATAGCAGTAAATAATTTTGAAACATGATCGGCTGCAGATAACAAATATTTTTCCTTTTTTTTTTTTTTTTGTATTTCTAGATTACTCTTCTGCTCCAAGTCTCTCAGCCACCTGCTCTGCAGTTAAAACTTCTCCTACCTTTGCTTGCACTCTCTTGCGTTTCCTCTGTGAATTTTTTATTGCTTCGCCAGTGCTCGAAGATGCTGTTGGTGAAAGGGTGTTTATTGTTGCTTGCTTCAGTTGTTTCAAAGGAGAAGAATTTGGAGAGTCTGTTGCACTTTGTTGTGAAGCATGTTGTTGTGATGAGTTTAAGTGAACCACAAGCCTATGTTGAGCAGCGTCTCGGTTAAAAGGATAATGTCCCGTTCCTCGAAAACCTGCCATTGCATTTTTTTCTGACACCTTTACAAACAGCTGTTTTACTAGTAAAGGAAATACAGACTTATCCACTTTCTTCAGCCGACTGTCTCTAAACCATCTTTTAAGTACTCTTTTCCTATTTTAGGTCTGCCTATGACATTTGACATGCATGTTATTTTAGTTCGTCATATGTTCTCTACCCCCACACTCATGTATTTATTCATTTATTGTCACTTTTAGTTCGTTCTACTTAACAATGATGAAATCAATGCGAAATAAAATCTTTGGTGTGAATTAAATGTAAATTTTCATTTACAATTATTGGCTTTCTCTGCTTGCACTAACTGCAAAATCTGAATATGAATGTCTAATTTTTTCGCTTCATCGAAAGACCGCAAGTGATGTTTTAGAGTCTTACAAAAGGACTCATCGATTTCCTCTTGAAGAGACTTTTGGAGCATAGTGTCGGTGGATGCAAGTGCATCCACAACGCTTCATTATGCCTTTTTCGCTTATTCTTATTTGTTATAAAGGCTCTCTCTTTTTCTTTATGCATTGAGGTACTTGGAGTACCAGAAAAGAAAAAAAAAATGCATCTGGATTGGTTAAGCTCAGAAAATATAAAAAAAAACCCCTGAGAATTCAATTTTTACCTTATAAAATTCATTATTTGAAATTACTCACATGACCGTAGGATCATCCCAATATTATCCAAATTATGTAATAAATTATTGCTCATAATACTTTTATTTGACTTACTCCAGGTAATTTGCTCCTCATATTGTATGACACTCGAGTCTTCTTGAAATGTGTTATACATTTCATCCTCTTCTGTAGAACAATAAGACAATGCATTAAATTTTCTTCCTCACTGTTAATATATTATTTGTTCTAAGCATTTTAATTATAAATTTGGAAAAGAAAAAAAGATAGCTTGCTCCTAAGAAAAATTATTTTTTTTATTTTTCAGAGTCATACATATTTTTGTTTTATTAGGATTAAGTTGGAATTCATCATAACTACTTGTGAATTACAGTTGTATGACATGCTTGGCATTTGTGTCTGAAATGGATTTTATTTAGTCATCGAGCATATAAAAAAAAAGCCTTTTAGTTGTGTGGCAAATTTTATGTGACAATGTTTATTTAATGTGTTGTTTTTTATGCAATAGAATCTGCACTAAAATGTCTTGTAGATAAATTACAAAATTTGCATGATATACATATCTTGTATAGTTTGTTAATGGATAAAATAATTCCTTAACATAAATGATATGTGATGTTAATAATACATATTTGAATGGCACAGAATACTTGGGCTTACTCTTATAATGTATTGTAAACTTCAATGATGTATCTCATCTAGTTGATTGATAAATGTAAAAATTTAATGCTACTTCATAAATGCTGAAAGTTATAATAAAAACTAAAAGGGTTGTTTATAAGAAATTACATTTTACACATTATAATAGAAAATAAGTTGGTTGTCGTTGGAATATATTTGCAAACCTAAGCTCATGGACTGATTGCTAACTTCCGTAGCACAATCTTCATTTGCAGGGAAGTTGCTATTTGTCCTGTAATAAAAAGCAAACAAAAAAAAATTGTAAAAGATAATTTTATTATTATAGGGGATATTTTTTCATATTTAGAGTGGGGCTAATTTTTATGAAATATGTAAACACATATATGTATAAGAAACTGACTTTTCTCCATCGGACACCCTTGCACCTTTTAGCCGAAGCCTTAGGTAGAGAGCCAATGGCCGTCGGTCGACTACGGTGGCCCCAGTTGCGCCGAGGTAGTTCTTCTGGACTGATATGCGTACATCAACTCCGCCAGCCCAGCTTCCTTACCTCTTAATTTGTGGACCTGGCCCTCCTTGATATCCTTATACTAAAGGAATACCATTGGAGGGTTATGGTTCCCTGTAAAGAATGGGGTTAATGAACATACATACATAAAATTTTTATAAAAAACCAATGCATATATGAAGTAAAATTAAATAAAAATTAAAATTTTAACTATTGAATGTAATTAAAATAAAATAGGCTACTCCGTCCATGTGTGGGGTAGGTACAGATCCTACCCCCAATTTTTTGAGTAACCTCTCTGTAAAGAAAATTTTTTTATTAAAACATATAATAAATAAAACACGATAATACCGTATTGCCAAACTACTGGATGAGATTCGCCGGTGTCCTCGGACAACGGTTTGAAGAGGAGTCTCATCCTTAAGATGTAAATTTTTAAACTAAAAGCAAACACCCATAGGCCTCAAAAAAAAAAAAAAAAAAACAAATATTAATGGAGAGGCACTTCACATTTACTAAGGATAACTTCCAAGGTTGTCTTTTCCTGGGAAGTAGTCCATTCCCTAGTCATTATCCTTCCGTTCTCTCCTTAGTATCCCTCTTACCTAAATCTTTAAAAAAAAAAAAAAAAACTACATAATCCTCCCAGCCAAACTTTGTGACCTCTCCTCTCCCTTTAAAAATCATAAGACCAATTTGAGGCCCATGTACGCACTACTATATGAGAGAAAAAAAAATTCCCGCTTTTTCCCTTCTCCCTTTTTTCCCTTTCTTTTAGGTTTTGGAGTATGGAAGCCCTGGAGTGGAACTGAACCCCTTTCTTAGCCCCTCCATTGGACAAGGCCGACGAGCCCGGAAGTGAGGGAGAAGAATTTTTTTTTTTTTACACAATTACTTATACAACGTTTATTTTTACAGCTTTTTACATTACAACACTTATCACAGCACAACACTTATATATATGTTTTTTTTTTACCTCCCGGGCCGCGCTTCCCCCAACGGAAGGCGCTTGGCAGAGTCCGGGGGAAAATATAAAGGGCAAAGAAGTCACGACACTCCTGGGTTCCATTTCCGGGGAGTCATTTAAAAAAAAAATCTAAATTCCAAACCTTTAAAAAACCCTAATTAAAATTTTCCATTTTCATTAAGATTTTCAGCTATTCATAACCAAATACCCTTACTTATTACTCCCCTGTCAAATTCAGTTTTAAGACACTTTTGCAAGTGCTTGTGTCGTTGGTCGATTTTTAGGACATGGTCCGATTCCCTTCCTTCTAATTTAGCTCTCCTCTTTCCATTTACATTTTCTTTTACTCCATTTTCAATCAATTTGCTTTAATCTACTCCCCTTTTGACCCCCCCCTTCCCTTCCTCCCCGTTTCTAAACTGTCTCTGCTCCCTTGTTACTTTTTACGTCAGTGCTAGACCAACCCCCCTTGTTTCTGATAGCCCCCTTTCATTTTTATTTAAAAACCCCATTAATTCCCTTATCCTTTTTCTATAATTCCTGTTTGAAAGTATTTCTTGTGCCCATGTTTCATTTTTTGTAATTGGCTCCGGTATATGAAAGTTGATTGTGTGATTGCAGTGATGAATATAATGGTCCGCGTCCCCTTTTCCCCACATATACAATTTCCATTTCCCTTGTTAAATCTTTTGAGGTATGTCTGGAATGGCCCATGTCCCGTAATAAATTGTATTAGTGGTTTGTCAGTTATGTATCTGTTTGTGTTTACCCTTGGAAAATATATCTTTATTTGTCTTGTGTTATTGTCCCATCTTTCTTGCCACATGTTACCTATTATCCTTTTTAATTTTTTCTTGAGATGAGATCTGGGTTTTTCTATTTTTGTTATTTCTATGTCTTCTTGTACCGCCGACTTTGCCAATTCATCGGCTTTTTCGTTGCCTTCTATGTTAACGTGTGCCTTAACCCACCTTAATTCTAAGTTGTCTAATATGTTGACCTTTTCTTTTATTTTTAATATCTGATTGTTTGTACTTTTTAATTTATGTATTGCTGTTAGCGATGAAAGTCTATCTGACCATATTATTGTGTTTTGTGTCTCCCCGTTATTCCCCTGATTTTGTTTTACCCAATCTAGTGCCCCATCTATGGCAACTAGTTCTGCTTGAAAAACTGTGTTAAACCTTTCTAATTTTGTTATTTTTGTGTGTGTTAATTTTTTGTTTTTATAAGTTGCATATGCGCATCCAACCCCTTCTATTGTCTTGGACCCGTCCGTGTATACATTTATTGAAGTTTCTGGTTTTAACTTGTTTTGCATTATTTTTTCCTCAAAATTTTGTTTTAATTTTATAAAAGGGAACTGTGGTCTTTTTTCGTATTGGCTGTGTTGCAGAAATTCATTGTGTATGTATTGATCTTTGTTGTATTGTAGTACATTTTTGCTAACACTATCTATTTTTGTTACTATGTCTAATGGTGGAGCACCCATTAGAATCTGTGCCGATTCCGTTGGTATACTTTTGTAGCCAAATGCAAGGGATTTTATCATTACCCGTTGTACTGAAATTAATTTATCTTGATTTTCCCTTAATAGATCAGCCCCCCAAACGTTACTTCCGTATAGTACCGATTTAGTCAAAACTGTGTTGTATAATGTTTTTAAAAGTTTGGAATTGAACCCCCACCCACTTCCTTTTAATTTATTTGTATACCCTATTTTTTGTGAAATTTTTTCCTTTAAATTCGTTATGTGTTTTGTTCATGTTAAATTGTTGTCTATGATTACTCCTAAGTATTTTACATCATCCTTAAATTTTATATTTTTTTCCCCTAATTTTATTCTTGGCGCTTCTTTTAGTTGTCGTTTCTTCCTGGCTGAGCCGTATTTCGAAGCATTATCTGTCTTACTGAATCTAATGCCCATTGTTTTTTCTTTTGAAAGCTCTAAATCATTGTCTGACAGCCACTTTGTGAATTTGTTTATGAAACTATGTCCCTTGGATTCAATCTCTGTGCTTGTTGGTGCCCATACAATGACTACAAAATCATCCGCATAGGCCTGTACCTCAGTTCCATTTATTTGTGTTTGATAAGAAATGGTTGGCCAAAGTGTTCCATAAAATTGGACTTAGGCACGAACCTTGTGGGCATCCTTTGTTTAAGACGGTATCTATTTTCGTGTTATTTCAGTTATAGCTGAGTTTTCTATTTTTTATGGAACTTATTATGATTTTGATGAGTGTTTTACTCAGCCCTTGTTTGTTGAGTAATTCTTTTAATAGTGTGTGTTCTATACCGTCGAATGCCCCGTTTATGTCAAAGAAAATGGCCATGACATGATTTCCCTCTCTGCGTTTGTTTTGAATCGTGTCTATTAAATTTTGTATTGCCTGTTCTGTTGATTTTCCTGGTGTGAAACCATATTGCCTTTCAGAGAGGAGGCCATTTTCATGTTGGAAGTGTAGCAGGCGTTTTGCCAAGAGTTTTTCTAGTGTCTTTCCAAGGGTGGGTATTAGACAAATGGGTCTATATGATATTTTGTTTGTGGACTGTCAGACTCCGTGTCTACTTCGTCAGGTTTTTTGAAAAGTATCAGTTCTGCATCCTTCCACTCTGTTGGAAAATAGCTGTATTCAAGGCATTTGTTGTACATTGTTCTGAATAAATTGGGTATAACTCTGTATATCAGTTTACGGCCCCTGCCGTCAATGCCGTCTGGTCCTGGGGCCTTATTGTTGTTCAGTTCCTTTATGGCGTTTTTTATCTCATAATCAGTGAATGGATGTTCCGTGTTATTATTTGCGATCTCAAACACTGAATTTATGGTCTCTTCCCCCCATACAAACCAATTTTTACACCCTATTGTATTTTTTTGAATAAAAGCTGTTATATCTGGACAACTCTTAAGTTATCAAATGTTGCAATACCCTGATAGTCATTTATTATTTGTGCCCCTATTTCATTGCATAACGTGATTAAGTCTACCCCCCTCTCATCACAAGAAGGGTTTCCCCATAACGTGTGATGAGCGTTTAAATCCCCCGCTATTAGTACCGACCCCGTTATGTTTTGTGTTTCCCTTTTTAACATGTCATATATTCCAGTGTGCGATTCTGCTGGTGAGATATATATGACAAATATATGAATAATTTCTATCCCACTGTTTATTGAAATGGTGTATGTACGTGTCCCCTATTTTTTGTATAAAAGGTGATAATTGAATGGATGGAAAGAGAGCCATCGCTTTACTATCCTTTGATACAATTTTTGTCCAAGACTTTGGCAATATTTTAGTGTTATGAAAAGGTTCTTTTATTAATGCTATATGGAAATCATTATCTTTTATTACTTTTTCAATATTTAATGTAGCATTTTGGGCCTTACGTAAATTGGCCTGCAATATCTTTAGTGAGAAGCCTGTTAATGTGAAGTGTGTTAAAGAAAACTGTGCCCCATTTTAATTAGATCTGAGCGCCAGAGGAGGCCCTGAGCCTGAATTTCTCCACCATGCTGCGATATGCAGAACATAGTGGAGAGTCAGGGGAGTGTCCAGTGGGTGCGCTCAGATTCTCCCGCGTGTTCCTATTGCGACAGTTGATGCAGGAGGGTCGCACAAAACACCTAAGCCCTTTATGGGGCTGACTGCAGTTTCTACAAACCGGCAGTGGTGCTGTGCATTTTTTGCACGTGTGTCCTAGTCTTTGACACCTCCTGCATCTCATGATAGATATGTTTTGTTGTGTTTTATATTTTGTTCCTAGAATTAGGACGCTATCCTTTTCCAGAATTTTCAATGCGTCCAAACTGTCGCAATTTACTATGATATCCCTTTTATCTTTGGTGGTGGCCACCGAATGTACAATGCTGAAATTTGAACCTTTTTGCGTCATCTCTTCTACAGCTTTTATAATTTCGTTGACCGATATGTCTTTATCCAGTCCTAAGAGTTTTATCTGTGGTCTTCTGACCTGACTTTCTTTCATTTCTGTTGGTGCTTTTCTGTTAAATTCCTTCTCCTCCGGCCTTTTTATTTGGAGCGTGTTGTCTTTGTGAATTATTTCTATTATTTTTTCTATTATTTCCAGATCAGCTGATCTTAGCGCTAATGTCTTGTCCATAATTTTGTTAGAAAATTCATATTTTGAGTCCTCTATTTTATTTTTTCTGAATTCTGTGAGTAGTTTCCTCTTGATATTTATGAGAAACTGACTGCTTTTTTTCTCTAATGTGGGGATGTAAGATTGACATTTCAGCGATGATGTGCCATTGTTACTTATTGCTTTGCCCAGCACTTCCGCTGGGTAATCCCTTCCTTTCGCGAACAAAGGAACTACTTAATTTTTTCCACTTCTTAATACAGGAAACTAAAAACATAAAGTGAAACAATTACCTGCTGCAAAATGGAAATTGTTGCAAATTATTTTACAAAAGAACCATAATTATGATAAAAAACAAAACATTTTCTTAATTTTAATCTGATGAGTGTTTTGGAACAAAATACTTATACTGGATTTCTCAAATAAAAGATCAACTTTATATCTAAATTGAATACATTTAAAATGGGATACTTATAGTCTGCTAACTGAATTTTAGAATCGATTCACATTTCAATTTTTACATGGAGGCGAAAATATTTGAATGGTTATTTTTATTAACTTTAGGGGTGCAGACAAGGAACATTCATGGAACTGCTTCATTGATTTCACGTTATGAAACTTTTTTTAAAATTTAATTACTGTGAAAGAAATGCTTTGTTTTGCAACGACTGTTATTTTTCCTGTTGCCAGGGGTTTTTTTTCGGGGGGGGGGGGTGCAGAGGGTTTTTTCTTATCAGAACATTTATAATATTCAGATTGACATTTATTACCTTGTATAGCTTAAATTTTCCCTTCCGTTGGCTACGACTATTTAATCAAACAGAACTAACTAAATTTTATACTGATGGGGAGTATTTTCTTATCAGATTGTTATTTATAGCATGTAAAACTTCAGACAATTTCGGGCGGGGAGGGGTGTCTAGCCCCCTGACGGCCATGAATTATGAAATTTTTAAACAGAAATAAGATATTTTATTCATTTTTACCACTTGCATCGGCTATTGTCTTAGTGATATCAATGAATTTTTTAAAAAGAAATAAGATATTTTATTCATTTTTACCACTTGCATCGGCTATTGTCCTAGTGATATCAATGAATTTTTTAAAAAGAAATAAGATATTTTATTCATTTTTACCACTTGAATCGGCTATTGTCCTAGTGATATCATAACAAAATCGAGAAATTGAATTTTCAGACAATTAATATCAAAATAAAACCAGTTAATAAATTTGAAAAACTAGTATAGAATCTTTGTAAATAAAAAAAACTTACCGTCCACGTGTAATTTTTCGGAAAGTTTCCTCCACGAATTGTCCTTCTTTTCTGCGTCCCGAAAATCCGTCTGACTGCAATCATAGAGCCACTTACATTCTCTCACGAAATTTATTATTTCTTCTTCCATTTTTATTAATGTAAATATGAATTTAGAAACAGCGATATGAGCAGACAACCAAAATCGGACAAAGAGTGGCAAGCCAAATTATTGCGCGCAGAAGCGTATGCAAACCAATCAACGATTCTGATTGGCTATGATGCTTGGCGACGGACGCAAAAGTTGGATTGTGTCCAACTCTTGGACACAACTAGACGAGCAACGGCAACAAAATGTATCCCATGTATTTTCTTCTCCGTATTCACAAGCTGTACATCAATTGCTTTCTCACATTCTCCATGGTTTTACCATGTACGGAATTATTCATTAACATGGATAGGTCTTTTTCAAAACAGGATTTTGATCATTTTCGCCGTTCCGTATTATATTCTATATATGTTTTTAACCATGGAGATTGTTTAAATTTTATTATCTTATGAACTTTAGATAATTCGAGGCCCAGAGAGGGATATAATTGTAACTTCCTATAGTAAATGACACAGTTTTCTTTTTTAATTAAATTTGGAATCAGATTAGTAGTTGAAGTAAATTTTGCTCCATTTTACAAATTGAGTGCATATGGAGAGACCTTCAGTTTTAATTTTTATTTTCTCGGGTGCCCATAGCCCACCCATACACAGGGTTCGTACGGTCCTTAAAGGTCCTTAGAAAGTCCTTAATGTTCATTTTCATTTTTAAGGCCTTAAAAAGTCCTTAAATAGTCCTTATTTTTTATTCCAGGTGCTTATTTTATTTTATTTTTTTGTTAAAATAAGAAGGTGTCCATGCGCTGCTCTATTTGTTTTGTTATCTTTTGTATTCTTCACAAGAATCCAACTTATTTCATTTCAACTACTTAATCGAACCTTAAATTTAGTCGGGTCCCGATACTGTCACGGCTTTCGAAAAGACCCAAAACGGCGGATTGACAAAACCAAAAATGGCGGATTTACATAAACACCATCGCACTTTTACTACAAATTGCAGTGCTTTCTCAACTGGTAGATAAATAATTATTAATTTTTTTTGAAAAGATATAAGTAAATTGATGTGTTATATATTTTTACAAAAAAAAAAAAAAAGTTCATGGATTTTGATAAAATGCTTCAAACTACAACACCCAATTCAGTTAAAATGAACTGGTACCCACCCACATGGCAGCTCCCAATTTGCTATTTCCTGCAACTTTTTGAAAAAGAAAATCGAGCTGCATCTAAAAAAAAAATTAAAATATTAGTAGAAAAGTCGAATCAAAACACTAAGCATGTTTACAAAATGCAATGGTGCCGGGTAACTGGGCACCATTTAAGACCACAGAAAAACAATTCACACAAGTTCCCTCATTTTGCTTTTAAAAGAGGAAGGAATAAAATTTGAAAAACGGAGTTTTAAGGACTCGAGGGGGAAAATTTAGTAAATAATTAAAAATCGGGAATTTTCGAAAAAGTGCCGAATTTTGGGATTTCAAATTCGGGATTCGATACTATTTATTAAGTTTAGTTACAAAGTAAATAAATATTTTTTTTGCATGAAAATTGTTACTAAATCATCTACATTCTAAACAATTTTCAATAAAGCAAGTAGTAGCAGCTCTTAACAAGTAATCAGTAAATAAATATTGCTTTTGAAACTTTTTTTTTTAATTTAAGGGGAGGGGGGAGGAATACTTTAAAGAAGCATATTGTTGACATCTAGCTCAATAAAAGAGATACATTTAACTAATATGTAGGCAAAAAAGAAAAACTTTCAGCTTTTTTTGCGTTTTACCGATCGCATGTATGATTATCTCTTATTTATACTGTTAAAGGTAAAAGAATGATTTATTTTTATTGAATTTATTTTTATTGAATTTCATTTTACTTACGTCTTACACTTTAATAAGCGCCGAGGTGCCAACTCTCCCGATCGCTTTTCAGCTGATTTTTCGCTAAACAGTTTGTTCTCCCCTTGTTTTTTTTTTTTTTTTTTTTAGATCAAAGAAATTCCCGTATCGAAAATTTGTTTTAAAGCAATGTTTTAATATTTAGTAAATTGTGATCGACCAATTTGGCTTCTCGATCTTTCGCTGTGGGGTTTTGCTGTGTGGGAGATGATGGATATTTACCGAGTTAATCAAAATTTGTATCTCGTGAAATTTCTTAATTTGCAGTAAATTGAAGGAATCGACCTTTTCTTAAACCTATACACTGTAGTTGCCAAATACTCCGTTCCCCCCCCCCCCCTAGTTTTTCTGTTTTTATTTTTGAACTTCGAAAATTCGATTTTTTGCGAAAAGATCCGATTTTTCAAGCTAATGTACAAGTATTTTTATCTAAAAGGATAATACTACAAGACAAGAAAATTTTTCAACAAACTTTTTAAAAGACATGTATTAATTTACTTGAATTTTCATAATTTATAACGCGAAAATATAAAAACCTATTTTTCGGAAACTTGCTAACATCTAGCATGTGCTTCGCCGAAAATTGCGCGTAGCTTTTGAGCCTTTTATCTTTTTGCATCCTGTAAATATATCAATTATTTAGAAAGTTGACAGTTATAGTATTTGCAGCTTGTAGTCTGCTTGAATTATTTTTTATTTAAAGAAATCGTTCAATTTTTTGAAACTTTATTTTAGTTAAATTTTGGTAGTTACTATTTGAGGGTAATGTACAAAGTTTTGAGCCAATAAGTTCCACTTTTTATTTGTATGTTGTTTCCGAAATATATTTATCAAGTTAAAAAAGTTTTTTTTAGAATTTTTGCAAGCTCTTCTAAGTAATTTTTAAAAATTATTTATGCCAGAATAAAAATTTAAGTAAGCCTAAATTGAGATGCTGGCAACATAAGTTAAGTAAAATGAAAAAAAAATATTAATTAAACACAAATTCTCGAGACAAAATGCAGCATTTTCTTTAACATTTTTTTTATATTTAAATTGTTTTTCATTTAACTTGTATTTTATAGCACTGACCATTTTTGCTAATTTTTCATATCATGATAATTTGCTTATATACGATTAATACTTGTGTTGTGTGCTTCTTATTACTAGCTCCAATAATTATTTAACTCTCTGACTGTATTGGACATTAGAAAAGCAACAAGTCAAAGAAAGCTCCATAAAAGCGATTGTGTTGTTCCTAATAAAAATATGATGCTAAATCCATTTCCTCTTTCAATAATGCTTCCTTTTGAAATAAACATAACAGTTTGTATATTTCGAAAAATTTTTGAGGTCCTTAAATTTTTTTTATTGGTCCATAAAAAGTCCTTAGAAAGTCCTTGTTTTTGGTTTTGCCAAAACCGTACGAACCCTGATACAGATTCTTGGCATCTAAATATAATGTATAATTCGAGGATTCTTCATGATTATAGTTGTTTAAATATTTTTGGTTCGCCCTAGCATATCTTTGGCTAATTACAAATATACCCCCACGTATACTCGGCTCAATGAAGAGATGCATGTTTAAATCGGTGAACAACTCCAAAGGGTTGATTTGACATATTAAGAGCTGCCTGCCATGCAAGCCCCGGTGACGTCATTAAATGTGCACAATCAGGACCATAGTGTTTCATGCATGCTTCTCTAAAATTCTGAAATACATCAACCAATTGCAAAACATCACATATAAATCATGGTAGTCTCCAAGATTTCTTATTTGAAATTCACTCCATATATTTTTTGCATGTTCATATTCTTGTGTGATATCTTCGTCTCTTAGAAAACTGTAAAATGTAGATCTTTCAGGGAGTGCCGTTTCATTGAATTTAGAAAAACTATCAGCTTTTTTACAAATAAAATGATCCACTGCATCTGGACCTCTGTATACGCTGGAAGGTTTTATCGATTTTCCGTCTGGGCCTACAATTATATATGAATATCCGCAGGCTTCGTGATGATGTGTCCTCTCTATGAATGATGTTTTCAAATTTGACTGGGCAATATGCATTTTTACAATAAGACTTTCAAAGTCTGCAAAAATTATGTATGGCATTTCATGCTGATAATGAAAATTTTCAAAGCATAGAATTTTATTTTCTTCACTAGGCATTTTAATTTTTTGGATATTTTGGTGTTTGCATAGATTCGTGTGCTCTTGTAATAATTCTTCTGCTGAAAACCGATGGAGACAACGATAGCAATAAAATCGTTTTCCATTATGTTTTGTTAAATCACCCAGCAACCTTGACAAATTTCTAATTAAACAGAGCAGATTAATGACATCGTCATTTAATTGGTTGGAGATGTATATTGGAAATTCTTCTTCTTCATACCCAAATATGTATATGCGAAGATTGTTCAAATTCTCCAACTTTGAGATTTGTGCTGTTGCTATTGGGTACTGAGCATCTCCCATATTAATTTCAGCTTCATGAGATTGGTAGTGGCTTATTCTTTCGGGCTTCTTTTCATAGGATATATTTAATTTAGCAGTGATAAGGCACCATAAAAAGCATTTCAAATAATTATTTTGAATGTTTAGGATTGCTTTCTTAGCAGCTAACTTCTTAGGTAGGGGAATAATTGAACTTGCACCCAACGGCTGATATTTTGCCGTGCTTATTTCGATTTGCTGCTCTTTCTCAAGAGTCCACCCTGACCCTAACCGGATAAAGTCCTCCAAACTTTTTTCAATGGCGGCCCTGGCCTCGTCTAGATGGTCGCTTATAATAGAGTTGTGACTCTTTTCTACTTCTTCGCCTGAATGTATATTTCCATCAACGGGTAGCTCAATGATGAACTTACATCCAAAATAGGCCGAAATTACTTCCTCCTCCCCATCCGCTCTTATGCGACTAAGTAGCGCCTTCATCTCAATTCGCCAATTGATAGCCTTTTTCTCACTCATTTCACCCGCAACACTTGAAGAATTTGTGTGCGTAACTCATGAAAGCTCATTTTTACATCATTCTCATTTTCTTAGGAGGGGATCAGAAACTCCGAGGCAAATACTTTTAGAGCGGTTTGACGATTTACACTATTTACAAAAGAAAAATAATAATTATATATTTATGTGATTTTTGCAACTGCATAAGTAACAGAAGAGGTATTTTTTTAAAAATGCAAGAACAATTTGTTCACATTTTAAGAGAAGTATGTAGCAAAATGGGTATGCCAGTGTATTGTTGTATAGGAAGGAATTTTCAGTGTTGGAATACTATATTGATATAAAAATATTTTCATTAATTGATTAATATTTTAATTAATTGATTAAATATTATCCTTTTAGCATTTTTTCCCTGTAAAATGTCATTTTGTTTAGGATCTTCTAGCACTCCAAGAGTGCAGGCGTATCGAAGGAGGAAAGTCGACGCCGAGGAGGAGATGATCAAAATCATTGAGGAAACACAAGGCCATATCGTTGAAGAACTTCGAGGACTCGGGCAAGACATAGCGGACTGCAAAGAAAACAAAATCTTTACCAATAATAAATAAAATCTATTAAATTTTTTCTATACGTAGAACTTTGATATTGAAATTACATAACATGTGTGCAATATCTTATTTGATACTGAAGTGAGCTAAGCATTGTTTGCCTACTAGAAAAATAATTTCAAGTTTATACATAGCCACCATCCTTGCTGCTATGTACAGTCAAATTTGTGTTTGTGCAGTCTTTTTTCTGTGCCTCTGTTCTCTATACGGTTTGTTCTGTACATTTTTTTTTAATGCGATAGTCGAAGCTTGGTTTTGTTCCGTCTTTTTCTATTAGATTTCTTTAAAAAATGTGCCATTTTTCTTCTCTATACAACATATGGTGTTACCAATGCAACCAATGGTGTTAACATTGCAATGGTATTATAATGCTTTCTATTAGTGTACACAAAGATGTACACTGAAGTTTCGGATTTTTTAAAAAAATGTGGTCACTATCTACCTTAAAAAAGCAGGTTCGAATGTATTTAAAACTAATTTTAAGCGCTGCATATATGTACATAACAAATGATATGGTACAATAAAAAAAAACAATCTCCAAAGAGTTAAGGCCTGAAAGTGTGGTACAAATGTTCAGCTAATTGGTCTCGCTTTGATGATGCTACCCTCCTAAAAGAATAAAAAACATACAATGGTAAAAAGTACTTGAAAATGAAATATAAAATCATGTTTCAATCTTATGAGAGATGCATTAATGACTTTTCTAATTTTTGTGTGAATAGTTAATGAAAGAGGACTTTTAAACATGGTTGTTCTAAAATATTTCCTCCAGGTAAACATAACTGCAATGCAATGCAAGGTTTGCCTTGCAGTTTTAGAGAAAGGAACCTCACAAGAAACAACTTTTCCAGTGAATACACAGTCTCCAACGTAACTCTAAGAGAATAGTAGAGAAGGGGGGTGGGATATGACAAAATATCAAAAGCTATAAATGTTAAGCGGCATAATGTGCAGTAGAGTATCATTTATACTACGCCAAAGGGACCATCGTAAAAGTTGTATTATCCATTCACCCTTCTGGGTAAATCTAAGAATTGTGACTAAACAATATTCAACTCTATTTACACTTCAACTCTGTTCATCCAAAATAAAAACCCTTCTCTTCCCTAAGGCACATCTTTGCCAAGTCCTCACTATTTTTTTAAAAAATAGATTTCTTTTTTTTTTCTTTTCAGTGTTTTGTGTATTATAAACCAGAAAGGAAGTAAAGTCTGTATCATATGAATAGGAAATCGAGTTCCAATTCAAGAAGAAAAGGTAAACCGTAATTGTTGTTGTACATCCGATTCATCTTCTGCATCTGTGCGAGCAAATGCTATTGATGCAAAATTTTATCTTTTGTATTTAGCTGTAACCTTAACTCTAGAACTCCTAGACTTCATATACAAACATGTGAAAATTAAACTGTTCAGTTCAACTGGAAATGGTAGTTTGTGTTTGATTTGGTTAGAAATTCTATATGTACGTTGGGGGGGGGGGGGGAATGTTTCCCTATTCGGATTTAAAATTAAAACGTTTTTTATTTGCGTACAGCATCGCTGTCCTCCTCCGTTTCATCATCACTCAGGTCCAGCATATCGGGACACTCCACAGTACGCGGAATGCATATGTTGTGCAGTATTACGCAGGCCATTATTATCTTGCATGTTTTTACTGGGTACTAACTCAGGCAGCTACCAGTCTGATGCAAGCACCGGAACCTTGACTTCAGAACCCCATTGCACCGCTCAATGCAATTACGAGCTTTTCGCTGTTGCTCATTAAAGCAAGCTTCCTTTGTATTGGAGCAAGTGCTATAAGGAACCATAAGCCAAGGTTCCAGTGGGTACCCACTATCTCCTACTAGATGGCCATTGCTCTCCTCAGTTTCAAAGTGACGCTTAAATTCACTATGCTTCCAAATGAAAGCATCATGGGTAGAGCCTGGCCACCTCACAACTGCATCCAGAATCACAAGATTGTAATCACAGACCTAAAACAAGAAATGTGATTAAATATCATAATAATGCATCGTTAAGTATTTACTCTTTAATATATGCTCGACTCATGCGTGACTGTAAGCGAGAAAAAATTTTCGGAACTTCCCACAAAATATTCTAAAAAGTACGCGCCATCAATTTTAAATTAAAAACTATATACTTAGATTAACAAGCCTCCTCCCCTCCCCCTCAATACACATGCATATTTAAGTACTAGAAGTTTTTTTCTGAAGGAAAAAGTTATTGCATTCAAAGTTTTTCAAAGTAGTACAAAATATTTTGCTTAACTGAAGGTAGAAAAAAGAGCAGATATTAATTGTCAAAGAAATCTAAAGATTTATAAATTTAAAAAATTTCGGAACACCTTTTTTTTTAATTTACAGTACAGGTACATTTTTGGAAATGTCGGAGAATTTCGGATTAGAATCACTCATGATAAAGTTAAAAAAATATTTTTAATTAAAAAAAATACCAGCTGCACATTTATTGTGAATTCAGTTTTTCTGTTTAAAAAAACAAACCAGACATTAACAGCTGGTCTAAGAATTTGAATGTGAGTGCAATCAATTGCACCCACAACATTAGGTAATCCACTTATTCGGTAGAACTCCACTTTTGTTGCATTAAGGTTTGCCTGAGCAGTTGGAAATGGATAAAATCCCGAGTCAATTCCAGCATGTTTTCAAGGAATTCCCGATATTGACGACTAATCGTCGCTTGGGAACTCGGAACCACCTTGTAGCGGCAATAATTGGAAGAACCCGGAACCAAGCAAGCACAGGGATGACAGAACCTAAAAGAAAAAATGACAGTCAATTAAGCAGTTAACTATATTTTAATAACAGTTCATTAAAAAACTAATTCAGCTGAGTAAGTGAAGTTTTTGAACAGTATCCAATTACTGGGAGAAAAAAATTCAAAATGCATTATCTGAATAGTTCAGAAAGAAAAAGTGAAAAACTCACTACAGAAATTCATTATGCCATATTTATAATTAGGGTTCAAGCTTAGACTGAAGATGAAACTAGGCTACCAACAAAAAGAGTTTGCAACAGTAGCGTAGATAGACCCTGATATCTAGGAAATCTTCCTACATGTTTCGCAAAGTATGCGGATATGTTGACAGCCGGCTTCTACCTCTGTACAAAAGAATCTGCAGTCTATTTTAATTATTGGTTTTAGTCAATCTTGCAGCAAACATAGCATGTTAAGGAATGATAAGTCCCAAGCCTCATAAAATTTTGGGGCCACCTCCATGTCTTCACTCGCTTACTTTTCTCAAGTGACAGCAATTATTCAAATTGTGTTTTTTTAATTAGGGACCGTTCATAAATAATGTCACGCTTTTTACCCATAATTTGATTACCTTCCTCCCCTTCTGTCACATACCACTCTATGTTGCATAAGCATGATGTCCCACTTCTTGTTACCCCCTCTCCCCCCTTGTCACAATTTCACAAACCCTTTTCGATTGATAAATTATTGGCAATTTATTAATTTTAAATTGCCTCCTTAATCAAAAAACCGAATCATGATTAAAATGACTAATTTTTCATAAATTCAGATAAATCGGACTATATCGGCATGGTCAATGATTTAGATAAACGGTAAACTAATTCTTGATTCAGCTATAACGCTCTTAATTTAATTTTTTGTCTGATTAAAGCTGCACGACATATTCAAATGTTTTTATTAATATTCAATAAAACAACTTCTGGTTATGTAAAAATTTGGTTCGGACACATTCTTTTTAAGGCAAACGTGCCCGGTAGGGAACGTAAAATTTTAAGGATTTTTCGAACCCTGATATATATATATTCTCTAGTAAAATATTAAATTTATACAAATATAAGTTCCAATCTTAGACATAATCACCGTAAACAAATAATGAAATCAACAAATGTTTGAAGCATTTTTATCATGTTACTACAAAGCGTTGAATATAGGTAGGAAAGTTGAACACCGAACTATTATAATTATTACAATAATTTATTTAGGCATGTGTGAGATTTTCAAACATTGGACCACGGGCGTAAAGAAGAGGGTAGTTTTGGGGATAAAAATATCCCCTGAAATGGTAAAGATTGTCTAGAATTTGACAACTTTTGACAAACAATGAAATTAACTCAATTCTCTGGAAGAATTCCCCCCCCCCCCCAAATCCGGGTCTAGCTACGCCACTGCATAGGAATAAAAACTACTACAATGCATACGCTTTATTATCTGAGAAGTGCATTCAATTGAGCATTAAATTCTATATAGTTAACTTTTAAACAAATACATTAAACATCGGTGCTTTAAATTTTAAATGTCCACCCATAACACAATATATAGTGTGCGAGAGAAACATTGTAGTTTTCCAAATTGCATTTATTTAAAAGCTTTTTTCGTTACGATATCAAGTTTCAGATTCATTAATCTTTTAACAATAGAAAATGAGAAATAAAGAACAAGTACAAGATTAACCTCTTGAGACCCGGCATCCAATAAAATGGACGTTTTGCTTTTTCGCCCTGTTGTGACAGATTTTATTTTAGCAAGCAAGACCTGGACTGGAATTAAAAAGGAGGAAATAGGAAATCACTTTTTAACTTTGGGAATTCGGAAACTGTAGTTTGTCTACAATATGGCAACTTACCATAATCAACATAAAGTTAGCCTGTAGAGATCAGGTAAAGTAGTAACAGTGAACCCGCAGCAGCAGTAGTGGCTTGGGGGTCAAGCAGTAGTGGCTTGACCCCCATAATATATAAATATTGTATTAGCTGGCTTCCATTGATTTAGAAATTTTAAGTTAGATAATTAGCAAGAAGAAAAGCACATAACGCTTGGAATCCAATTGATTAAACTTTTCTGAGCTTAATTCATGATTGCACTTGTTTCATACATTCAATACACATATGAATTTCTTTCCTTTAAACGTTTCACACATATAACTCAAAATTGAAAAGTTTTACAATCAATATAAAAAAGCAAAAATCCAGACTTCTCAAAAAAATTTAAGACATTAATTATTCCAAACTAAGTGAAGATAATCTCATTTCTTCATTACTCAGAGTATAAACTCTCCCAGTTGAAGTAATGGGATTAACTTTTTGCAAAAATGTCGCACTTGTCACATTTATTTTGTCACTCGGTTGTGGATAATGAAAAGAAGCTGGTCCTTTTCGATGTAGGAAAATTACTTTATACTCATTTGTAACATTTTTTTTTTTTCAAGAATACAAGCAAGCCATCAAGAATCACCATAAACTGCAGTTACAAATCCAGATTCAATTTTTGTTAAATCAGTTTGTGTGATATTGTTACACATTCAGTAAATTGGTGCTTATCATTGTAATAACGCTTCACATGAAGCTGATTTTCAGAAATTGGGTAAAATGAGTACCACTAATTGTTTTCGATTCACTAAACCGAGGCAACAGTGTTTTTTTTAACTTCTTTGTAGTCAATAATTGTGCAGTATTCAAAATCTATACCTGGAATGTGTTCCACAGCAAAATCATATAATTGTTTTGGTGTCAAACTTTGGTTTTCATATGGCCGTTGCAAACTTGCTTTACATGCAAGTCTTTTAGCAGTACCGCCAAGTCCATCACAGGCACTTTTTCCATGTGAAGTAGGAAAAAAAAAAAATGCCACTCTGCCTCAATTCCAAAATCTTTTTGATGGAGACATAAATTGTAGAACATTTTCCTATTTCTATATTGTGCTGAGCTGCCATCAGAAAAGTAGGTGATTTTCTCAAGATTAAAAGGTAAAGTTTCTTTTTAAAATAGAAATCAACTTTCTTTGAAAAACACGGAAAGCAATTGTATTTGTGCACCAAACAATCCGATATGAAAACATATTGTAAATGCTTGATTTCTCCATCAAATTTAAAATATACAATAAAAGGGTGCAGAGTTGCTCGACTACTTGTCCCGTGGTAAGACTGAACTTCATCTTGCAACATAAATGTGTAATTTTCTGCAAAGTCGCAATTAATAACTACTTGGCCTTCTGTTAAATTGTCTTTTGAATTAATATAGTGCTCCTTCTGTTGATTTGCTATGAAGGAATGTGTCTTTAATTTTAGGAGCATTTCAGTAAAATCTTCAATGACATCTTTACTGCTTTTAATCAGTGTTTCCATTGAACATCTATCAATTGTAACCCATTGCTTATATGCTATTTCATCAATCATCTCATCTTCAAATTTTTTAGCCAGAGCTTCTCTTAGTGGCATGAGCCCAGGACAATCTTTACATTAATTCATATGGCAATTTGAGGTTGATGGACTGCACATGATTTTGGCCTGACATCTGTGGTATGATTTTAATTGCGAGTCATCTCCGTCTATTATAAGAATATTTTGTAATCCCGCACCATTTATCACTAGCTTAGTATTTTTATGAAGAGTACAGACACATACTACATGGGTCCCACTTTTACCAGCTAAAATGCAGTTTTTCGGTCTTAGTTCACAAAACTTAGAAAATCCAATATGATTAGATGGATGTTTTTGTTTGAACATTTGATAAATTTCACTCAGATTTGCCAAAGTTAAACGCTTCTGCGCTTGAATTTTTGAACTCTTATCCCTAATTATGACTAAGTCGTTCTTCCCTGTCATCATTCTACTAATGTCATCTCCATTGTAGAAATCTACTACTAGCTGAATAGTATTCTTATTCAAAGTTTTCTCAGGTTTTCGATTTGGACTTGATAGTATACCCTTTTCGTTCACTAATTTTTTTTTACTGAACGGGCCATGTAGTTCCTGACTTTGAACTCATCTTCAATTTTTTTGCAGTTCCAACTGGATGGTAAGACAGATAAAATTGTTAATTATTGTTATGTTATTTCTGTTTTTTTTTTTTAAAGGTGACTCGCCTAATAAGTTCTAAAGATCTGTTTAGGTAATCTACTGATGCTTCCGAATCAACAAGTGTATCATCTTTACTAGTGCTTGGAAAAACATCCTCATCTGTCTGGCTGAGTTCTTTCTTATACTCACTAGAAAGCATTTTCCTACATTTATCACATATTTTCATACCCATTTCTATGCCCAAATTTAAAAAGCACATCCATTCTGTTACATTTCTAATATTTTTACATGTTTTAGGATGTTTCTCTTCATTAAAAGGGTTACAACATTTGACAGAAAACACAGTCCACTTTTTCTGTTTTGGTTATCTGACGTTTTTAGGTGTAGCTGGTTTTTACTTAAATTAATAATTTACACAAGAAAGAGATTATACATACATGAAACACTTGATTTATAGTGTAGCGTCTTGGAACAGCGTCCGTTTACTCTCGTAGTCAAAGATGTTCTCTCTGAAGAATCAACTAAATTCTTATACTCTTCCTTCTTTCCGTTCACCTACATCAGCGTAAATCAGCCAACCCCTCTCTTTTTGAGATAAAACCCAGAGAGGGATGCGAGCCTCCATTCGTCGGCGGGCACACATCCCTGGGGAATGAAAATAGATTTTGGGATGGCTGCATGCCACCGATCACAGGTTAACTACGACGGAAGGACGAAGTTTTAAAACTATGGGTTTGGAAGTATCAAATTTTCTAGATGCAGATAATATAAAAGGACGCCGAGGGAAAGTGGAGACGCGACTGGAGAGGCAAGGCTCCTATATGTTGGCGCTTTAATATATGCGATTGGTGCAACTGTTATCAAGTGTAACATTTTTCTGTAACTTGTTATTTGTAACAAATAGTTTCATTAAAGTTACATTTCAAGCCTGAAAAAAATGAAAATTCTGCTTTCTAAATTATTTTTTGACACATAAATATGAAAATCTAAATACCTCTCTCGTTTGTATAAAAGACTCAGATGCAGTTGGGAAGTCATGTTAACTAGATTCTGGAAGGGAGGAAAACGCATTTAAATTTAAATGTACATTATATTAACTGAATTGGAATCATACGACAAGTCAGTTTAGAACGAACCTTCCAATTCTGTTTCTGTTTGTGTATTTTCTTAATTTTGATGAAACATCTAAAATGAAAAAACGCTATAATTACTGCTCATAATATCGGGCTAGAGTATAGAGCTGTACAAGAGCAAAGGTTCATTTCTTGTGCTGACGTGTCTAGACCCAAGTCAGCAATGCCTACGGCACAAGTGCTTCCTATTGAAGCCAACACTCTCTCTTCTAAAGGGGTTAATCTGACACGAACTGGAGCCCCTCCTGCAGTTCGCAGTCGACTATGCGATGAGATTGCAACGTTCTTCTTTACTCGGGACTTCATGTCTTGAAATTTTCTTTTTATATCAGTTCCGGATCCTCTTAGCCCATTGCCTATGAAAGTTGACATGGGGTGAATATAACAAATTTGCCAACTAAACGAATTTTGTCTAAATATTTGAAACTGATAATCAAAGTATCGACCAATGTGCAGAAACAAATCATGAGCTGACCAACAAAATAATTTAAATTCATATACACATATTTTGCATATAAGGTAATCTTGCCTCAGGGCTCACAACTATTTCTATTGACAAAAGAGTTCCACGTAATTGTCTCACACATGTGTTTGATATAGGTCATAAAATGTGTACAGCAATAATGTTTGTTTACTCAGCAATTACTTTGTAGTAGTTCTTTATAATGCAAGAAAAATTCTGTATAAAATATTATGACCAAACACCATCGACTGATAGCAAAATTGTGAACAACTTGGTGGCAGTGGTGATTCCCTCACTTGTGAAGTATTGTACCATATCTCATGAACTGGAAAAGGCTATACAACATATAAAATGCACTTTAATATTTAAGTTTTTATAATAAATAATACTGTAATAATTTGTCATTATGTGAAAAAATTCTTTTAATCAGTTTTCAAAACCAACTGACATTTTCTATAAAACATCATCAGTGGAACTTTCTTTATCATAGTGATTATTTTCGTCAAGCATTTTAAACTAACGGGGACTTTAATTCAATCATTTTTAGTTTCTTTCTTTTGTGATATTTTATTACGTGTTTCAAATATCAGATGCATCTGAATTTTAGGAGCAATTTATTGAAGGAAAAAAAGGATAAATTATGTACGTCTGTGTTATAACAGACACTACACAGTACAAAAAAATTAAAAACCTAGAGAGCTCCAAATTTAAAGATATTTCAAATAATCACTCGTAAAATTTGACTTATTATAATGTATATGTATATATACAGGTGTGTGTCTGGTGCATGCACTCACAGTCGAATTAGCATATATTTACCAATATATAAGTTGTGTTAAAATATTTTATATACTTCATAATTTGTTTTAATTATTGTATATTTATATTTGCATTATTGTTGTAATAATCAGTTTTCAATTTATCCACTATTAGTAATCTTTAAAAAAATTACTCGGTAATGGCCGAATACTCGGTACATCCCTTATTACAATTACTAAATTGAAAAATTAAAGTATGCACAAATATTACTTTGCCATGGCAATACATTGCCTGGCTTTACAAAATATTTTGAAAAAACATCACGGCAATGCATTGCATGGCACTTGGGCCTCCGAATTTCAGTCGGCAGGCCACGAAAATTATATGTATTGACATAATTTTCACTGTCGCTGATGGAAAGCGATTTATCACTTTCCAATAAAATTGTGGAGAATGCATGTAGCTTTCACAATCAACTCTACGTTATCAGGTTGAACACCAATTCGAGTATAATAAACTGTGATCTTGAGGTCAACCTTTTAATAGCCCTTGAAAGGCGATAGTTGAAAAGACGCTTTGTGTTGGTGAGTCCTCGCCCAGGGTATGGCTGCATTATGTTGGTTTCTAACGATAAAGCTTCATCCCCCACAAAATAATGAAGGAAAAATTCAGCTTCCCCTGTTAAAAAAAAAATGCGGTTTAGCAATCTGCCATTGGGAGTAGTATGGATGCAGCTCTTTCCCAATCTGCTGTGGTGGGAACTGACATGTACTCTGGCTGCAGAACCTCCCAGGTGATGTATCGATAAGGAAGATCATATATGAAACTTCCCAGGTTTCATATATGATCTTCCTAATCGTTGAGGCTCCCCGCAAGAAATGAAACGCCATGGCACAGAAATTTGTGCCTGTAGCAAGAAACCTGCAATATAAATTTCAAAATAAGATAAACTTTAACAATTGCCTTTCATTTCAAGTACATCTTTAAAATAAAACAAAATGTTTAATGCTAATGTTTCTGTCAAAAGTTTTGACGAAAAGCAAAACTTTGAAGTAGTGGCAGTTTGCTTTTCCAATGCTCTGGTCTGTTTATTAAAAGCTGATTTTAAAAGTAATTTTAAGACTACTTTTATTGTATTACAATACGCTATTTCTTTTATATTTTCTGTGGGGAAAAGGCAGTAATTTTAAAATTAATTTTTAAAAAGAGGTTAAATTTTCGACTTTAAATGTGCAAAATACATGTCAGTTTGAGGATTAAATTTTTCAATTCTATTTTTTTAAAAAACCGTTATATCCTTGTGTATTTCAGGTGTGTGATTCCAGGATGAAGGTAATTTATGTAATAGCTCGCTGGCCTGGCATCTGCCGTGATTCATTTATCTGGCGGATGAGCAATTTAAGAGGGAATTTTTTGAGTGGGGCTTTCCCCCCGAAAACTTTCCTTCTTCGAGACAGCGGCTACCCTCTGGAGCCATGGTTGATGGTACCGTATGCCACTACAGAGAACCGGGGGAAAGAGAACTTCAACGTGCGCCAAAAAAAGGCCAGAAATGTAATTGAGCGCACTTTTGGCCTCTTAAAAAGTCGATTTAGATGCCTGCATCAATCAGGAGGCGTTTTGCAGTATACTCCGGCAAAAGTGTGCAAAATTGTTCTTGCCGCAGCCGTGTTGCACAACATATGTTTGCAGTACTCTGGCTCTATAATAGAGTATAAGAGTGATGATGAATCCGGTTCCGATGATTTGGATGAAAACTCGAACATGCATCTCCAAGGACAGAGATTAACAGATGAAATATATGTTTTAAATGTTACAATAAATGGGCGATTCTTTTGTTACGTGTGTTACATTTACACGGCATTTTTCAATTTTAACGAGCTTTCTAACAAACTTGTTGGGTATTTTTTAGGTCTTAGAACACATGTACTTTTATTAGTCAAAGTTAAAAGTATGTAAAAAAAATTGAAGATATATACGGTTTTGGTGTCTGTTAAAAAAAAAATCTGAAATTTCGTTACGTGTGTTACGCTTTCACAAGGGGAGGGTAGCACACATAACGAAATTTCAGAATTGTTTTTTAACAGACAGCAAAACCATACTTCGTTTTTTTTTTTTTTTTTTTTTTTGCATACTTAGAACACATGTACTTTTAACAGCCAAAATTAAAGGACCTAAAAATATCCAACAAGTTTTAGAAAGCTCATTAAAGTTGAAAAATGCCGTGTAAATTAACACACATTACTGAAGAATCGCTGAAATGCATATTTCTTTGCAAGTTCTTTTAACTTTCTTAAAAATTCCTTTGTATTGTTTATTTATGTTTTAAGTTTTTTGCTTTGATTAAATTTTGTTTGTTATAAAAAAAAAGGCAAATCACAGGAAAGATATTTTATTCAAAAGCAATTTCAATGCCCAGCAAATTCGCTAAAAGTGCAATTATTTTATTTTGGTTAAGCATCATTTCCTGTTGCTTCTGCAGTTGCTCTTGTTGAATTGTGACCAACTGTTCCATCTGTTGATCAATGCAACTTAAGTGGTTCTTTATTTCTCGCTGGGTTTCAAGAATCTGTTTCTCCAGGTTATAATAGGCAGCCTCTTTCTCTTTTTCCTTTCTCTCTCTGAACTTTTTTACCCTTTGGGTAGATGAGTGTCCTATAAGAATCAGAAAAGAAATTTTTGTTTAACAGAAAAATGGAGATAATAGCTCCCCAGAAGATCAAATATTACTAAACATTATTATAAATCAACAAATATAACAGACCTCAATAGTTTTAACCTTAATTTAAGAAACAAAGTTTGTTTGCGAAAGCTCCTGAAAATTTTAAAACTGCTTTCATTAGTTATTTCTCTGAAAATCTATTTGCACTTTAGTTGCATAACGAGTATTTAATGTCAAATAAAATTAATAAATTTTAAGTAAGAACTGATAAGGTGGGCTAACAAAAATATTAAACCTTTGACATAGAACTTTTTTAAATTTTTATACCTGATTTGTTATTCTAGTTCTTGTTTTTTTTTTACATACATATATATTTTAACAAACAGACCCCTCTTTTTCATGTTTGCTATTTTTCCGCATTACTATGCCACTGCCCCATTTGGAGGCGGACAGGCTATGTGGGCATTCGAGAAATGCCAGAAGGGCTGGTCGAAGAAATTGTACCTGTTTTATAATATACAAAGTAAACGGCTATTATGATATTAATAAAACTATGGCCAAACATTTGCCTTAAATGGGGCTGCAGAGAAAAGAACGAAGCAAGGACGAGATCCCCACAATCTGGCCATAGGCAACAGGAACGGGGAGGGCACTTAAAAAGACTTTTCTTTCTCCCCATTTTTCAGAGTATTATACCTTATGTAGATGGTAAATAAGGCAATGGCAGATCCAGCTTCTGATACTGAAAGAGTTATTATCCGTTTTCAGAGACTCAAGTAGCGCAGAAAGAAAAATTTGCTCTTGAACTCTGTTTTAGGACTTCTTGGGGGAAAAATTTTACCCTCAGTTTTACTCTGTTTTGGCCCTCATTGTACTAATTGACTTTTCTTTTAGAATGATCCCGTAGGAAGGGGGGAGGGGAATGAAAACAGAATGATAAGGTATATACAGAATAAAAAAATTTGGAAACTTATAGAATTTTGTTCCCTGTCCACTCTTGGCCCCACCCCAAAGCAAAGCAAAAGCCTGGATGTTCTATTGGATATATACCAGTGGTGTAGTCCTGGGGGAAAAAGGTGAGGGGACGTTTACATATACGAGCATCAAAAAGGGGGGATAATCTTAAGCTAAAATTTAAAACAGGTGGGGGGACGCCGTCCCCCCTCGACTACACCACTGATATATACATATAAATATTTGTAATTACCTTTGTTCTGCAGTAATCTTTTCCTCTTCCATGCTAAAGGAGTGCAGTTGTTTACTGCTTTTGAGCCCAATGAATCTAAAAGAGTTGTGTGTTTAAATGCATGTCTTAAAATTATTTTCTAAGAAATCAATTCTTTGTTCATTAAAAACAAAACACTGAGGAAGGAGTCAAGCTTATGAATTTTATGTTTCATTCATATATACTTACCTGTAGTCTGCGAAGGCCCTTTTTCTCTTGCAATTTGTGTGGTCTCTAGAACTGGAGAACCTAGTACACCTGTAAGAGTTGTGCGTTTTTTAAATACATGTATTAAAATTATTTTAAAAAATTATAATCTCTGCATCAGTTAAGTAAAAAGAAAATATTGAGGAGGAAGAGAATTTTATCTGTCAAGAAAAACTATAAGAGTTTGGTATTTAAATACATGCATTAAAATCAGGGGCGGACTGGGAAGAAAATTCGCCAAGGCATATTTAACCTTGGGGCGGGGGACACTACCAAGGAACAGAAAATGAACGCTAATCGGATATTATGTCCCCCCCCCCCCCAAGGTATTCTTTGTGTATTGAGTGTGCTACAATCAGTATGCTAACATCAGGTAAAAATTAGTTCTAGCAATGAAAAAGTTAAAAGAAATATTTATTGTTCTAGCTTTCAGTACTATAACTATAATAGACAAATAGTAACAAGTTTAAAAAAAAAAAAAAAAACAAATCACCCACAATCAAATATACATTGCAATATTTGCTTAAGAAATATTTTCGTTTTGAAGGCCATTTAGTATTTTAAAAGGGGACTCTTATTTGCTACATCTGTTAGATTTTCCATGTCAAGCTTTTCACACAACATTTACATAAATGATTCTGAGTTAAATTGCTTCTCTTAATATAGTGTCAAATAGAAAAACCCTGGAGACTTTTCCCCATTGAGCTCCCTGAAGCCCAGATTACGGCCAAAGTTTTGATCCCGTTTTTCTTATTAACATTGTGAAAGCTGTATACTTTATTTAAAAAAAAAAAAAGATAGATATTTTGCAACCGGCCCACCGGGCATTTGCCCGAATGACCACATAGCCAGTCGATCGCTGATTAAAATTATTTAAAACAAAAAAACCTGGAAAAACAAAAGATTAATCTGTGCTTAAAAGCACAATTCAAAGGAAAAAGAGTCGAGTTTATGAACTAAAAGAGTTGGGTATTTAAATACATGTCTTAAAATTGTTTAAAACAAAAAGAGAATTCTGGTTGAGGTTGTTTTATGTTATTTTTAAAACCTAATGACAGAACAGTCAACTCGCGTCATTCCAAAATCAAAGGAAAGAGAAGAGACAATTTGATACTGGAATGTTAAAAGAAAGGTACTCCCATTCGACTATATCACTGGGCAGGTCCCCTCTGCTATATCACTCTTGCTACTAGGCAGTTTTTACCGTGTGCCTCAATAGAAACTCGAACATTATGCTACTGAAAAAAACTGCTTATACCGAACTGAAACAAAAGAATTGGACGCCCTGTTTACATAGTTAGTCCATCATAAAACCAGCACCAAAGCAAACCTATTAATAAAGTAATAAGCATTGTACAAAAAAAAATTAATCAACATCATAATAGCACAAATACTGTAAAGATATTGCTCACATGTGTTTCAGAGAAACTCAAAGCCCCCTTTTTAATGCAAAAAAAGGTACTGAGCTTTCGACACAAAACAGCAAAACAAAGAAAAGCCAGTAATTTCATGTCATATGTATTTCAAATGATATGAAAATGACACAGGAATATAATGTAAGTGTAAGGTGTAACAGATTTATAGGTATTCTGAAGCTGCATATTTTAAGCAAAGGTAGTTTGCCATTATAAAGTAATTCATGACTTTTTCCTTTTTGATTTTCAGAAGCAAAATTGAATATAATATTTTTAAAAAAGTAATAAATACCTCTTCCATCATCCAGCTCGAGCTGCTCCGCTGTCTCAACATGGGGCTCCTAAATTTGAGTGTTTGTTGATGCACATAAAATCTAAACATTAAAAGAAAAAAAAATTCATACAGGCTGAATTATTTAAACTTTTTTTTCATAAACGTGACTATTATAGGTATACATAATACGTATATAAACATTTATGTTATATGTTTGACATTAACATTATGTTATAAACACTCATGCAATAATATTTATAAAAACATTTAAAACAATTTACAAATTAATAAAATATTCACTTTGATCAGTTAGAATATTTTACAAGCGTTAATGTTTAAAATTACTTTTATATTGTTTCTTTATGAATGCAAACTGATATTTTTATGAGAAAGAGTGCAATTAATGAAAAATATTTCACTTACTTGACGCGTGTCAAATTCTTCCCCAACAACTCCGGTGATCATCGTTTCTCCCACTAGGGACAAAACCCTTTCTTCCTGGGGAGTTAATATTACGGTTCTTCCGCGGCCACCACCGGTCCTGACCTGGCTTTCTTTAAGTCGCATTGCTTTCTGCTTGATCCTCTATTTGAGATCAATCCACTTGTTTTTCACTTGTGCACCCGATCTCATGACGCCCATGGCTTGGGCAGAAACCTCCCTTGCAATTGTCTCCCATTCTTTTTTTTTTTTGATCCTGAAGAGTGGGACACCACAGAGCCAGCTCTCCCATTATCAAATGTGGCTTGTTCTGTAAAGCATTAATTAGCGCATCTATTTCCTCCACCGTATAATTCGTTGAGCGATTCATTTTTCAGATCTAATAACACGGGACCGAAGTAGATTAGAATACCGGAATAGCACAGATACCAATATAGAATACCGAATAGCACGCACGTGACACTGTTTAGATGTTTCGATAGTTACAATTTGGCGCTGGAACTCTCCTTGCTCTGATTGGCTGAAATTCTTCGGTTATCGGTTAGCTACTCCGAGTAGCTCTCTGCGTGTAGTGGTCTGACGTCATCGCTTGCTGTTATGGTGATTCGTTTCATCGGCATTAAAACATGGGGTTGAAATCGCAAGCGGCCAGAATTTGCGATTTGTGATGGACCGTTTCGTCAGCATGAGGGTATACATCGCTCTCTTTAATAGCAAATACTCCTATGTTCTCTTCTGTTTCGTTTCCTCCCCCCCCCCCCCCGAAACGGCGCGTGAATCACCGTCTCACTTCTAAGAGGAGATATGTTAAATAGATTTATTGGCCTTTCGGTGATGTAACTGCTTTGACCAGCGGAATCGTACAGCGCGCTATTCCTTTTCTCATGACCTTAACACCGAAAGACCGCGCAAAGTGTTTGTAAAAACACACATTCGCTTCTGCAGCAATTAGAGAGGATTCTCTGCTCTACAAATAATGTCTTTTTCTTGTTTCGTACACATTATTTCAAAATGAGAATTAGTATTACACAGAGAAAAATTTAACTTACGTTTAAAATTAGACTTTGCTTAAACGACTAGCCCTTTCCAGACAAGAAAAACATTCACCTTTCTTATTTAAAGCCTTTCGTTTATCATCTAATGACATTTTCCTAGCAGCAAAGCACTTTTCACTAAGATGGTTTTTTTCACAAAAGATACAGTTCTGAAATCGCTTACCTGGATCAAGGCTAACGAGGGCAGAGGCAGTAGCAAAATCCCGATTTACCTTATTAACACAAATTGGCGGAAATCGGACTCCTGCCTACAAGGGCCCCCCTTAGAATCAGGAGCAGCGTACCCATTCTTCCTCGTCATGCGCGAGGACATAACAACAACATCTTATTAAAAAGAGGACTATCCTTTTTAAAATTAAAGTGGGATTCTTTTGGCGTAAATCCACTTCGTGCAAGCAACACCATCTCTTCTCATTGCACTTCTTTGCGAAGAAAATTCATTTAATTTTCCAAGGAACGAGAATTCTTGGTGTCCGGCCATTGATTTCTACTCCGTTCCCACGCAAGTATCACATCCTCGGGAAAGCAATTTTCTACCAATGGAAATGAGGAAATCGCTTGATATTTTTCTTGAGTTCGTCCCAGGCTTTCTGACGCTCGTAGCTTCCCCTTCAATTCATAAAGTGATGTTAAGTCGGTCTTGACTCGTCCTTTCGTTGCATATTTCATTATAAGATTTAGCATATCTCGCACGTATATTTCCACCAGAAAATCATCGCTACCAAAGCGGTCTTTCAATTGTTCTATAACTTTGGGGTAGTTCGCCCCAGTAGCTGGAAAACTTAGAACCAAACGTTCCGCTTTTGATTTCGCTTCCACTGATTGCAGAAGATACTGAAATTTGTCTTTGTCAGCAATGGAGTTATCTTCATGAATTTTCTTAAATTTACTCCAAAATGCCAAAAAATCTTTTGGTTCTCCGTTAAATTTCTTCAGTTCAATTGTTGGCAATTTAAACTTTAAAGAAAGTCCATATCCTGGTTCAATAACCGGTTGCACTCGGGCTTCAATTTGAGTACAAAGTTCTCAATATCTGTCTCTATACTCCTCCGCTTCTTCCAAATCTTTCTCAGATTGGCTTTCGCCATCTTCGTGCTCTAATAACAGTTCAACTATTTCAGTTTAAAATTCATCAAGGGGTTGGAATTTATCCACTATCTGCGCCTCCTGATCCAAAAACGAACTAGGCTCGCTGGCCTCTTCCAATAATACCGCTTCAATTTTCTTGGCACAGAGTATGAAAGCGGGTCTCAGTTCTTTCCGTTTCATTTTCAAAGCATTCAGCTCCATATCGAAATTTCCAAATGTTCACAATGTAAAATCAGCTCTAAAAATAATTATTTCAAAGCTCCTAAGCAGCCTATATTTAAATCAAATACAATACACCAGGTCCCGCCGAGGGTACCATTATCTTGAGAACACAACACAAATTCAAAGAAAAATTTCTTTGATCAAAAAATGCAGGCTGCATCTACCCGATGCGTGGTGTATTGGGAAAACAGACATGACATCCGTTCGGATCGAAAATAACATTTATTCTGATTCACAAGTTTAATACGTAACAAAAAAAAAAACAATCAACAAAAAAGTGAAACAATCTAAACTATCAAAGAAGAATCTCTTGGATATGCCTACCGCGGTAGAAAATAGTTCGGAGAGTGAAGACGATTTTGAGTTTTCTTCCGATGAAAGTGAATTAAACTTTGAAAATGAAATAAAAGAGTTTAATGACGAGCTTCAATTTGAGGACAAAGAACTGGGAAAAGGTGGTTACATTCTAGTTAACATTTCAACAAAGAAAACATCAAAGTATTTTGTTGCGCATGTAATCTCTTTGGAAAATGATACTGCTCAAGTCCAATACCTGAAGAAAACACAAGGAAACAAGTTCATTCAAGAGGACCATTCCACATATGATATTGACCTACAGGATGTTGTGTCCAAGCTTCCCAACCCTGCCAAATCAGGTGGATCAGCACGGCAACGAGAATGTTTCAATTTTGGAGTAGATTTTTCATCCTACAAAGTAGAATAAGCATTTTTCTTATGTTTTATTAAATGAATAATAAGTTCTAGTTCGTTTTTTACTTTTATATAACAATAATCTTTCATGTAAGATATATATTTGTTTTATTTTGCCTGTTTTGGTCTGAAAACCATATGCTGGTCAAAGGTACAACAGTATGTTGAACCTTTGACCAATGTGTAAAAAATTTTCTTTATTAATAAAAAGGGGTTAAAACTTATGAAAAATAAGTTTAAAAAATATTGATTCTATAGATAAAATCGTAAAGTACCATATTTGATTAGTCTTTGAATCATTTTAATTTTCCTGTCACTTCAAAAATCCCTTAGGTTGCTGGACCTCCATATGTAAGAATCATGGGAGCCCCATGGAAATCTTGCCAGCACATTCAAAATCACCTGATTCAAGTCTGAGACCTAAAAAAGCCAAAAAAAAAAATAATGTCCTCATTTCACATCACATACAACATATCGAATATGCTGGTTGTCCATAAAGTAACTGCCACAGAACAATTTACAGTTTTAAAGAATATAGGGTAATATATGGAATAATATTCTTTCTCGATTGAATTCAGCAGTAAACACATCCTTTTTCTATTTTTCCCCCAAAAGCATATGTAATGTGAAAATGTCATCACTACACTTTGAATCACGATCTGTTACTCATAGAACATTCAGTCTTCTAGTTTCTGAAGATGTTGACAAATGTTGCAGAATCAAGCAAGAGGTGATGGTCATAACCCTATAGAGCAGTATTTCTCAAACTATGGGTCGCAACCCACCAGAGAGTCGCGCCCTCGCCAAGTGCAGCCTGAGATGAACGTAGTCTGAAATTTCTAGTCATTTATCAGTTTATAAATAACTTTGACGACAATTTTGGGGAAGAGAAGAAAAAGTTTCATGTGTCGAGTTGAATTTGTAACCCATTTCAAGACGAATTACCAAATAGTATGTCAGCAAAAGCAAGTGAAGAACTCATTGATTTATCAGAAGATACGTCACTGAAAAATAGTTTCAATCGTAAAAAGTTTCAAGAAATTCTGGCTCATAGTTGCTGATAATTACCCTTGCCTGATCGATGAAGCTATGAAAGTCCTCCTCCGCTTTACTACCTTATATCTAAGTGAGGTCGGATTTTCGGCTATGGTTAAAATTAAAACTAAATACCGAAATAAATTGGATACATCAAAACCGCCTGTGATTAAAAGTAACTAAAGTTGAAGTTGATGCTAAAACTGTAAGGAAGAAAAATAAGAAACAAATACATCCTTCCCATTGAAATAACTTTGTAAAAAAAACCTTGCAGGTGTAGTTATTTAAGTAATGAAAAGAAATATTTAAGTTGTGTTTCTTATTTCAGTAGTCTTTCATTTTTATTGGTATCACTTATAAAAAAAAATATTCAATTCGAACAAATAAGACGACTCTACGACTTGCCACTGTAGAAGCTGAGCGTTACCAATATTTATGCCCTCTTTTCTCTAAGACAGCTAAGAGGTGGGTCCCAAGATTAGAAATTTTTGTTAGATAGGTCGGAGCCCAGTCAACTTTGGGAACCACTGATATTGAGACCTAAAACTACATACAGAGCCGGCCTTAAGATTTGCTGAGCCCCATTGGGAGTAATTTTGGTAATGCCCCTTCCCGATTTGTTGCAATTTTAGTACACCCTTCCCTCTTGCCAGCGTTTTATTAAAATGTCAAATCTATTAGATTTGACATTTAATGTGCAAGAAGCTAAATCTGCGTATTATTGTACAACAGCATGGTGGTAGGGGGCTCCAGCTCTCTCCCCCTTTCCTTTCAGCAGGAAGATAAGGAACATATTTATTAGTCGTGTTCAGAAACTACTTGTCAAAAGTAGTTAATTACCAACTACTACCTACTAAGTAGTCTGAACAAAACTAGTTGTAACTAGTAGTTAACTGTTGGAATTGTAGTAGTTGGAATTTTGCAAATAGTTGTAATAAGTAGTTGGGAAAAAAATAGTTTACTAGTTCAAAACAAAAGTAGTTACAACTACTGTCGAACACTATTTATTAGGGAGAACCACTTTTTACTTCTTGGTGCCCCTCCAAAATTATTCCTGGATCTGCCCCTGAGTATACTATAGATTTCTGGAAGCTTCTTCTATATTCACTTTCATAATGCCAAGTTTGGTACACTGTTGGACACTCGGACCCTCTCCAGAAATTTCTAGCTATGCCAGTCAAGGCCGTATCCAGAAAGGTGGGGGGGGGGGGGGCGGACAGGCTCGGGCCCCCTCTGAAGTCCCAAAATTTTTTGCAATGTAGCAATATTACTCTTTGAAACTTCCCTCAACATAAATGTTTCAAAGTCACCCCACCCCTCCCCCCCAAAAAAATAAAATAAAAGAAATTCTGGCTACGGCCTTGATGCTAGTGTTACTTGTGTATGCATACATTGAGCTACATTCTTCAACACTAACTTCTTCCTTACCAATATATATGAGAACACTGAAAACATCACATACTTTTTTTTCGAAGTTGGCATGCCATGATAGTACATGAATGATTTTGTGGAAATTTCTTTAAAGTTATCTAAACATAAAGATGTAATTGCAAAGCTACCGGGATTTATTTTACAATATTCAGTAATGCATTGAGCAACACAATGTATGATACATAATGAAACAAATTTAGAATACCAAAAAGTAGAAACAACTTCTGTTTGCAAAAAAGTTTAAACTCACCAGCTGGACATTTATGGAGTGGAATTCCTTTCTGTTTATGTAATTTTTTTCAATTATCCCATGATCGCAACATGGGTGCAATCGATAGCCCCAATAACGCCTGGCATCGCACAATACGAGTAAAACTCATGTTTAATAACATCGTGTTCACTTAAAAAAAAAAATCTTCATTAATTGAAAAGTGCAACAATATTGAGAAAATTCAGTTGTGTTACAGAATATTGATATCAATAGAAGTAAAAATAAAGCATTAAACTTAAAAGACACAATACATCAATATACAATAAA
Organism: Octonoba sinensis; assembly: GCA_038502835.1. Taxonomy (NCBI): domain Eukaryota; kingdom Metazoa; phylum Arthropoda; class Arachnida; order Araneae; family Uloboridae; genus Octonoba; species Octonoba sinensis. The sequence continues at coordinate 79,045,481 of CM076605.1, read as the reverse complement.
ACTCCTCTATAGCGAACACAAACGGGACAAAAATATCTCTCTGTAATAAAGAGATTTCCACAAAAGAGGGGTTTTTTAAACTTGTCAATTTGCTGGTCGGGATTCAAAAACTGTCCGTCTAAGAGAAGTGTGTCCTGAAGGGTATCCGTTAGGAAGAGTTCTACTGTAGTAGGATTGCTACAACAAATTGAATACAATGTGCAGAAACTTCGCAATTTCAGAAACCTGTTGGAAAAAGGCATGCAATATTCTGTCATATGACTAACTAAAATTTTAAATTTTAGTTTTCAAACATGTTTCACTCACTTTGTATTTAAGGGAAACTTGATGTATATTTTCATTATTTTTTCTATTGCCTCTGCAACCTGTCTAATGCACTTGCTGACTGAGGATTGCGACATGCAAATAGTGTAGTTTACCGCAACAGAATTCTGATATGAGCCACTCCCAAAGAAATTAAGTGCTGTCAGGATCTAAAAGTAAAAACATGTATTAAGGGAAGTAAAACAAAGAATAATACAACTATATACTTATTAATTCAATGTGCAAAATTTTAATTTAATACTTATTTTGTAGGTCTTCGTTGTTATTAAATTCACTTACAATTTAAACTCAGCTGAGTAAGTAGCTACATTAGTTTTTAACTTGAAATGATACCTGGGGCAGCATATGCTTCCATTGCAACAAAAAGAAATAATTCCTTTTACTACTTAATGAAAAAAGCATCAATTTTATTGAAAAAAAAATTCTCCTTCGCAACTTTGATTTCCTGCCCTATGATGGCATAGAAACTCTTTTTCAGCTTCAATCTTTAAAACGTTTCTCGTAATCTGTTTGTCCATACAATTAATATTAAAGGTGTTAATTATAGTAAAGTTAAGAATTATCAATTAAATGAATAATAATGAATTTTCTTATTTAATATGCCATGGAGCTTTTTTTATTTTTAACTTTATTATTTTTTTCTTATTTCACCAGCATCAATCACTAAATCATTTGGTGAATCGAGTTGATGTTGAGCGGGCGGGAGGGGGGGAAAGATTACAAGCTGCAAGATTTTTTTAAAACAAATCTATAAGAAAGAGTAATAGTTACAAGAAAAATACATACCTTAGTCTCCACCGACAGCACGTTTCTTCTCTGGGTCCGTGGCTCGAGGTACGGCAGCAAAACTGCTCGATTAAAATAACACAAGCCTCCTTGTTTAGTTCACAAAACTTTATAAATTCTCTATCGCTGAGATAGAATGCAGGAACTCGATTAGGCCGAGGAGTTCTTACGGGATAACGGCGATTGTCCTCCTCAATGGCAATGGCCAAAGCCACAAACTCTGCACCAAACATACCGGCCATCTTGAATAAATAGCGAAAAATATGCGAATCTCACTATCTCACGACGTCTTATTAACGTGGTGAGATAAATAGACGAAAACGAGTTCTTTTTTTTCCGAATCCGAAGAGCTCGCAATACGCCAATGGCGCTCGAGTCGAAAAACCGCCTTTTTTACACGATCTCGCTCCCTTCCGAAGAGCTCGCAATAGGGCCCCTGCTCTGTTCTATCGCAGATGGAAGGGGAAGATGAATGCGGCTTTTGGAACGGCAGGAAAATCATTCGCATTCGAACCCGCTTTTCGATCCAATCGAATGCGATCGAACGCGTTGCAACATTAGTGGTCTAATCAAAATTTAAAGAGTAGAATGAGGGTTGTGCTTCTTCTAGCATCATTTCATGAAAATACGGTGCCAGGGCATCTGTAACTAAATAACGCATTATTTTTGGCGAAAGTGAAAAATGCTCCGGAAACCAATTACACCTCACCAATAAAAATAATTTCACGTTATTTTAAAGCACAAATGAGCATTAAAATGCAGACATATTATTAAATAATTATTTTTTTGTTAATTATATTGGTGTAAATTATGAATTAAATGAATTAGTACATTGTGTTGTTAAAATAATATATATATATATATAAAGCGATTTAAAACTATTAATCATTTGCTGAAAGAGAAATGCATTAATATATATGTGAAAAATTCAATTCTGAATTTAATTCAATTCATTTTATTTAAAAATTCTAGATTATTCTTATTTTATTAAATAAGATTAATTCAGCAATCAAAGATGATTATATGGCCAATAAACATTTTATAAAATATGGTTAACCATTTAAAAATAAATATAAAACAAATACGACCTGTGGTACTACCACATAGTTGTATCAAAATCGATTTTTTTTTTTTTTTTTTTTTTGTTGATAATACTCATGTTCAATATTTTTAACCTCAATATATAAGACTTCCGATTTAATCGTTGAAGCAAATCGTCTTGATCCAGTAATATCAGTTCTTTCTGAGTAAATGAAGATCATGCAATTGAAAAAAAAAACGAACGTTGGAGCTGCGAGACAATGATTCTTTCTGTTGAAGCAGCAAGTCGACGAATTCATTCGGAATTCAATTCCTTGAATTTTAGATTATGACTGTTTTCAGTGCTTAATCGTCCAACTCTTGAAGAATCATCTAAATCAACTGCGGCGTTCACTTTATGAATGTAGATTATAAATTACTGGATTATCCGAATTAATCATAAGAAAAAGATGATGGACTACAGTTTATCATCGCTGAAGTCAAATATTTACAATCAAGTCTTAAATGTAAATAAAACGATACACTGATGAATTTCCTACATAAGTAAGGAAATATTGATACAATCAAACTTTAAAAATTGGAGCATCCCCAGTCGAAGGAGACATAATAATATATGCTCCAACGCTGGGGAGCGTTGTAACACGTCCTTCGCTTACACTATCAAGTTACCAAATGACTAAAAAAATGCACATGGCATAGCGTCCAAGACAGGAAGCTCACGCCCAACAATATAGTGCGTATGTAAAAGTGGCCGTGATTTGAATTTCTCTGGCCAACAGATTTAAAACAAATCGCTAATAAAAATTGTAGGTGTTTTGAAATATATGTCATGCGAAATTTAATCCCGTAATTTAATAATTGAAAATTATAAATATGAGCACATGTCAAAAAAAAAAAAAAAAAGAATGGCATGACGCGCAAACCTACACTAAAAGTGAGTGACAAGTTCCGTCACGGAGAAACAGTCAAGCCACAGCTAAGCGTTCAAAATAAAATGAATATTATTCATTCAAGGCTTGAATGAGGCGAATTTTGAACAAACGATAATTTATTGTTTTAATGAATAAATGTACCAAAAGAGAAATTAATTGAGCTTTTGTTACACATGTTTCGGGATTGCTTGGAATCCCTTTTTCAAGCTTTCTTTCGCATTGAAAAAGGGATTCCAAGCAATCCCGAAACATAGGTCTGCATTTTAATGCTCATTTGTGCTTTAAAATAACGTGAAATTATTTTTATACTTCACCAATGTTCTGACAAGAATATGCAGAATAATGCATATTCTTGAATAATGCATATCTATATACAAACTGATTTCATTTCTTCATATTCTACGGCAAAATCATTTCTGATCTTGAAGACATTTTGCTAAGACCAGGAGAGGGAGGGGGTGTACTACTATCTAAAATAAAACTACACTGATAACACAAGATATAACCGTTGAATAAAATAACTCACAGACAAAACGAGGGGTACATTTTCAGCAATCTAATATTTTGAGTTGTGATAGTTATGAAAAATTCCTGAGCTAGAAAACAAGCTTAATAACCCAGATCTTAGTTTAAACAATATATCAGACATTATATGAAGAATAATGTTTAACTAGTTTGAGTGGGAACGTTTGTGATACATATAATATACATAGGATAGGTATCTGACATTTTGATATTCATATTGTTACGGGTTTTGCGTCTTCTTACTTTGAACCACAATGACTATAATTCTTTTTAGAAAACACACAGAGCAATTTATTTTACAAACTATTTACACTATATACAAATTTCTCGTAAACATATCTCTCGGAATTCACGCATTACCGTAAGACCAACGGTAATACCGTTTTTCCTACCCAAATACGAAAAGAACCAAGCACGAAGCTTGCTGCATAACGGCTCAGACTTTTATCAGGCACTCGGCCAAAGTCTACAACGTAACTGAACTCTCCGAACTCCACCCACTCTTCTAAACTTTCTCGCCAGAGCTATTTATGTACCATCGCGGATGACGTGACAGAATATTCCAGAAATTTCCATCAAAGACTAAAATTGTATATCACGCGATCCAGATGTCGCCAAGCCTGGCGAGAAACAACAGTGGTACCCTAAAATTCGTAACCGTATACGAGTAAATGACATGATATTTTTCTACCGAGCACAGTACATCAGGGAGCTTGCGAAGAGATATACTTCAGCAGTGCAAGAATTTTAACATAATCAATGAAAATATAAGAAAAGTAGTTACAAGAAAGGAAATATTTGTTTTAAATCTTCCTAATTCCAAATAGTAAAACAATTCAGTGACAAAACTATGTTTTTTAAAAGTGTAAGTTTAGATATATGTAAATTTATGATTTAAGTGGGTGTCATTGTATAGTTACCTATGTACCAGTGTAAATGTCAAGATAGTGTGTTGTGGGCAGAAGGTTAGTTTATTTTTTGGAAAAATGTTATAATCGAACCTTGATTCACCGACTGAATTATGTAGGGGAGAGGGGGCCACATGTAGACGTTTTTGGTTTTACACAATAATCTAATATTTTTCTTCGTTTTTTTTTTTTTTTTTACTAACAATAATCTTACACCTAATCTCTTCAAATATATGTACTTAAATATTAGATGAGATAACATTAAAAATATATATATTCCATATGTGCACCTAAATGGGGTACATTTGGACATGCTTGGGGCACATTTGGAGAAATAACTATAACATTATCAACAATTTAAAATAACAAAGCCAAATGACTTAAATTCACATAAATTGGAAATGTTTACTAGCAAACAATATTTTTGTTGCTAATAAATAAGGACAGTAAGGTATTTTAATTATATTTTATAATCTTAAAAAAAGGGACTTTTAAAGAAATGTATATATATTCTAGTGATGTTCTATGATGTTCACGATTTGAGTCTCAGTTTTCTACCTAATCAAAAAGAACTTTGCTTTAAATTATAGTGAACATTTTAATGATTAAAACAAATAAAAACAAAATAATTAAATACACATTACGTTTTATGAAAATAAAAAAACTTTATTCCTATTACACTTCATAAGACTCTAAATTGACCATAAATGTTATGTTTGCTACTGCACGTTTAGTTCCTCCTATTACAACTCTGTGCAACAAAGTTGAACTTTTTTTTTTTTGTCCTTTAGATCAGGGGTCTCCAAACTTTCCAGCCTTAGGGCCATATTGATTACTCCAGTAAATTCCAAGGGCCAAAACCATATTATCATTAATTGTTGCCGGTGGTAAAAAGTTGAATCAGTCCACTAGTGGTGTAAAATATGATTACTTTTTTGCCAGATGCCATTAGCGACGGGGAAGCTGATGTATTTTCTGTATCGTATGGGTATCCGTTATAATGGGGTACCCGCATCGTATCGCCATAGTAATCATTGATTACAAAAGTAATGAAATACACAAGTAATCATTGATTACTTTTTTCTTCAGTAATCGTTACTTCGGTTCCTAACGAGTACTCAAGTAACGAATGAGTATTTTTTTACATGAAAAAAAAAGTCCGAAAAAGTACGCCACGTTTAAAAAAGGCTGCAAATCGAACTAAAGTCCGCAAAACGGCAACACTGCATATTATTAATTTTCCTGTCATTATCTGTAATTTCTAGATCAGTCGTAGAGTACGAGCGAGCCATGAGGAGTAACGTGACAGGACATCTGGTGGACACAAGCAGAAATAGGTAGTACCTTCTTTCCCTAACAGATGGCGCTAATAGCACTTACAGAATAATCTCGTTGGTTCGATAAAGTTCTGGTGTCTTCCACTCACTTCTAGATGGCAGTAAGTGAAATATATAAGAAGGCTAGTGGCGCAACCACAAGTCAGTTCCTATGACACTGCTGTGAAATAAAATAGTGCGTACCTCCTTAAAACGTGTTTGTGCGTGTTTAAGTTTAAGACATCTTTGTAACAATATTTTTATTTGAATTGTTGCTTTTGTGTGTGATTTAGTAGAATGGAAAAGAAGCGAAAAATTGATAGTGAATGCAGAAAATTCAAAGATCAGTGGAACATTCAGTATTTCGTAATCGAGTCCAGTAGCAAGGCGCTATGTTTGATTTGCAATGAAAGCATAGCCGTTCTCAAAGAATATAACATTAAACGTCATTATGAAGCAAAACATTTTCAAAATTACTCAAAATATACAGGAAGTTTGCGGACAGAAAAATTCGAAGCTATGAAGCGCGGATTGAAATCGCAGAAATTTTTATTTACAAAACTCAAAACTGAACAAGAGGCAACTCGTGCCAGCTTTCGTGTGGCTCTTGAAATTGCAAAACGTGGAAAACCATTCACCGATGGAGAAATGGTCAAAGAATGCATAATCGCAGTAGCCGAAGAAATGTGCCCTGAAAAGGTAAATTTATTAAAAACTGTCAGTATGTCAGCAAACACTGTGGCTCGAAGGGTAGAAGACATCGCTGAAAATATATCCTCTCAACTGTTCAACAAAAATGGACATGTTGAGTGGTTTTCTTTGGCCTTGGATGAGTCAACGGATGTGTCAGATACTGCTCAGGTGTTGATTTATATTCGAGGAGTAGATAAAAGCTATGAAGTGCATGAAGAACTTCTTGATATGTATAGTATTCATGGCACAACTACTGGTTCAGATATTTTTAAAGGAGTTGAAATGGCCATTAAGCAAAAGAACCTTCGATGGAAAAACTTGAAATGTATTACAACTGATGGAGGCAAAAACATGAGTGGGAAAGATAAAGGAGTGGTCGCTCTTGTGTCAAAGGCTGTAGAAAATGACGGTGGTTCAAAACCAATAGTCTTACATTGTATCATTCATCAACAGTCTTTGTGCGGAAAATGTTTGGATATGTCTGAAGTTCTGAAACCAGTCATATCAACTGTTAATTTTATCAGATCTTTTGGGCTGAATCACCGACAATTCGTACAATTTATTAAAGAGATTGGAGAAAATGACTTACCTTATCATACTGCCGTACGTTGGCTTAGTTGTGGGAAAGTCCTTCAGCGCTTTTTTGAACTTCGAGCAGTGATCGAATTTTTTTTGAATGAAAAGCATCGCCCTCTTACTGAATTGCAAAACAACGCATGGCTGTGGAAGTTAGCATTCTATGTTGATTTGACAAAACATGTGAACGAACTGAATTTGAGATTGCAAGGAGAAAACCAGCATCTTCCTGATTTATACAATAATATCAAATCATTCCGGAAGAAATTGATACTGTTTCAATCACAACTACGAAGTAAATGTTTTTCACATTTTAAAACATGTGAAATATTTAGCCACACCACTGAGACTGAGTTTCCTATCGATTTTGCAATCGAAACTTTGAGTGCTTTGAAAATAAATTTTGATACTCGTTTCTCGGACTTTGATGCCATTGCGAATCAAATTAAGATTTTTCAGAATCCTTTTGATACTGACATTGAAACCCTAGCCCCGGAACTTCAAATGGAAATGATTGATCTACAGTGCAGTGATATAATTAAGAACAAATATCAAAACTTATCTTTGTTGGAATTTTATAAGTGTCTTCCACTGACACAATTTGATAATTTGCATAAATTTGCTCGTGGGCTGTTTTCTGTTTTTGGTACTACTTATTTGTGTGAGAAGACCTTTTCCAAAATGAAGTACACAAAAAATGTTTACAGATCTAAATTAACTGATGAGCATCTTAAATCTCTTTTAATAATTGGTACAAGTAAAATTAGTCCACAACTACAAACTATTGTCAGTGGAAAATCTCAATTACATAAATCTCATTAGTATTTCATATGTCGTTATGCTTGTTATAAGTTATCTTTTCATTTAAAATGTTAGTTGGATTCATTTCAATAATTTGTTAGTTAGTAAATAATAACCTACAACAATGTTATGAGTAGTTAGCCCATGACCATATCAATGTAGATGTCATATTAATAATTATTCAACATAAAAATAGATTACTTCAGTAAACTTAATTTAATTTGCTATAAAAAATAAATATGTTCTCTAGAAGGAGTTTTCTTTCAAGTATGCTAGCTCTCCGCGGGCCGGATGTGGCCCTCGGGCCGTAGTTTGGAGACCCCTGCTTTAGATGAAACTATGTGATTCTATATAAACAAAAGGTGTTTTATTCAAATATGCACACCAAAATGGTCCATCACGTACCGTTTTTGCTGGAGACCCACTTCTCATATTTAGACAAATTGGTTATAGTAGAATGTAACTGAGATTTACTTATTGAAAACACAAACGCTAAAATGATTTTTTTTGGCCGTTTCATCTTGTGGGCATCTGTTGGTGTGCCCTGAACAGATTAGCAAAATTCAATTCGTATACTTCCATTCTATCGACCGCTGAAACGCTTCGAAAAAGCTATAAAGTTCTTCACTATTTGTACATTTCGACAACAACAAGGAAGAGATACTTGTTGGCGCCAGAGCTTTAGATTGGCGAATATATGCTCGCCATAGGCGCCAGCACTCCCCCCCCCCCAAAGGACTCTAGTATAAAAACTCGTACTCGAAATTTAACTTTATCTTGGTAGATTTTGTCTGTAAGACTTGTTTTCGTTGCTTATGTATTTCATTGCTTAGTATTTCGTTGCTCAAGTTGAAAAGCGGGTAAATCCCCATCTTGTTCTATTCGTAGTAATAAAAATTATAGTTTCCATTATTCGTTGGAATTGAGTTCTTTATAGAAAGACACTACAGATACTTGCTTGTGAAGTAAGCGAGCCCATACGGCTTAGATGCTGCACTATCTCATCCAACCTCTGATGGCGATCGGCCAATAGCTTTTTCTTCACGTTCACTGCGCAAAACCAAGAGAAATTATAGCCGTATCGAGAAAGGAAGGTCGGGCATTAGTGTTTGGTGTAACACGATTTCGCAGCTACCTGATGGAACGCACCTTCCCATTGCTGACGGATCATCGCCCCAGGTCAATTTTTTTCGAAGATAAAACTGGTTCGGCCATCGCAGCAGCTCGAATTCAGAGATGGGCGCTTACCTTGTCAACTTATACATACAAGAGCGCTTAGAGAAAAGGAATTCTGCAGGGTAATGATGATGCTTGCAGTCATCTCCCCCTTTTGCCGAATAATACTCCAGATCCTCCAATGCCAGCAGAGTCTGTGATGCTATTACAGCAATTAGATGATAGCGCCGTAATATTTCATCTAATAGCTGCTGAAATAGAGCGAACTGCAATACTGAAACAGCTTAGAAATTATATCTAGATGGGCTGGCCAAAGAATGCCAAAAGTTTACACCCCTTTTGGCTTCTTAAAGACGAAATTTCTCTACAAGGACGGTGTAATTTTTAGAGGCTCAAGTGTTTTTGTTCCTACAAAGTTCCGGCCTTATATGCGGCGGGATGAATTGCATTCAACTCATCAAGGCTTTGTTTTAGCTTCTTTTTTTTTCTTTTCTTTTTCAGCTGTACAGTCACTAGCTCGATCATATGTGTGGTGGCCTCGTATTGATTAGGATCTCGAGTTCAAAGTAAAGAGCTGTACCATAGATCAGCAGAATGCTCCAGCTCCACATTCGAGTCATGTTTCCTGGCCCATTCCAGAGCATTCGTGGTCTCGCATCGACATAGACCATGAAGGTCCAGTAGAAGGCCATTTGCTTTTATTTGTCATTGATGCAATGACGAAGTAGCTGGAAGTGATCCCAGTGCCTAGTTTATGCTCTAATGCATAAGTTCTCAACATGGGCGATAACGCCCCCTTGTGAGCGTTAGAGACTTTCAGAGGGCAGTAAACGACCCAGAGAAAACTAGGGGGCGTTGAGGTGACATCGAGGGCCGTTTGCAGATTATTAAATATAGTTTAAAATAAATTAAACACGGTGATTATGTACTAACAAAACTAAACTTTAATACCGGTTACCTTATGTTAATTGTATGTATTTAAATCATCCTTATCACGTGTGCGAAAATTCATATTTCGGGTAGTTCGGTAAATGGAGGAAAATTGAACTTAAAGATTACATTACATTCAGACCTACATTAAATTGAATGATATAGTAAATTTTAAATATTAAATTAAAGCTTTTCACATTGTACAATGACACGTGAAATATCTCATGTATATAATACAGCCAAAGTTAACAAAAGCCTGTCAATAAAAATATCAGAAAACGCTTGTAGCAATTCAGGTAGAACACGTTTTTGATAAATAACGTTATTTTTGCAATCTTGCAAGAATTGTCAGTATTTTCTGTGGTTGTTCTAACAGCCATCTGCTTTGCCCCCCGCGACACATGTTATAAACTAGTCACTGAATGTTTATCTTACTCCTGTTGATGCGTGTTATATGTCTCTGACCTATACAGGCAGTGATTGTTCATTTTATTCATATTAGCATTCTCGCGTGCAATTGATGATAGTGTTTTAAGGTTGATTTTTGCCCTGTTGAGAGACATACGTCTCTGGTATATATATATATTATAGAAAAAACCCCGTAACTTGGATAGTAAAGGAACATATATGTCGGAAACAAAAATAAAGAGACGGCAGTATAGTGTGGAATATATAAAATTTGGATTTGTCGAAAATCCCACAAATGCTGCATCACCAATTTGTCTTATTTGTCGAAAAACAGTTTCAAATGAAGCAGTGAAGCCTTGTAGGCTTCAAGATCATCTTTATAAAATATATCCCGATAAGAAAGACAAAGATATGATCTATTTTCTGCATCTGAAAAAGAAGTTTGAAAATCAACCAACTATAACAAAAAAAAAAAATTTCTTCAGCTTCTAATCAAGACGATGACGGACTTTGAGCTTTGTACAATATCTCGTTGTTGATTGCTAAAACAGGCAAGCCACGTACTATTTGGCGAATATTTAATTTCACCAGCAGTTAAAGAAGTATTAACCACTGTGCTCCATAAAGAAACTGCAGATTATCCGAAAAATTCCTTTGAGCAATAGTTCTGTGCAAAGACAAATGAATGAGATGGCTGGAAACATTGAAGAATCATTATGCGATCATCTGCCGGTTTGCCAATTTTCAATTTAGCTGGATGAGTCCACTTTACCAACCAATGAAGCATTGTTATTTTCATGCACGAGGTTTATCAAAAATGAAAGAATATGTCAAGAACTATTGTTTGCTATCAATTTAATTTGGGTATAGATACAAAAGGAGAAACCATATTTGATACACTGGAAAAGTTTTTTGACGAAAAAGAAATTTCTTTAAAAAATATTTTGTCAGTTGCTACAGATGGCGCACCGGCTATGACAGGGCGTCAGAAAGGCTCCTCACGAGCTCGCTGTGCATTGCGCAATTCATCGCCAGCATTTGGTTGCGAAAAATTTGAGCAAACGCCTCCGTACATCAGTGCAGTATGTTATCAGGGCAGTTAATACAATCAGAAGTAACTTATTGAATGACATATTACGAGGTGCATTCAAGTTCTAAGGCCTCAGATATTTTTTCTAACTAACTAATCACTCGAAAACTATGAAATTGTTGTTACTTCTCGATGTAATCTCCCTGCAGACGTAGACATTTTTCATAACGTCGACGCCAGGATTCCATGGCCGCGGCGCAAGCTTCTTCAGGAGTCTGTTTTGACCACTGGAAAATCTCTGAAGCAATAGCAGCACGGCTGGTGAATATGCGGCCACGGATAGTGTCTTTCATTGTTGGAAACAGCCAAAAGTCACTAAGAGCCAGGTCAGGTGAGTAGGGAGCATGAGAAATCACTTCAAAGTTGTTGCCACGAAGAAACTGTTGCGGTCGTCCGTCAGCATTCGTGGCATTCACTTGGAGGACTTTTCGCATTTTCAGGTCGTTATGCAGGATTGTGTGCACAGAACTAACGGAAATGCTAACACTGTAGGTGATCTGTTCAACAGTCATTCGGCGATCCCCCAAAACAAGTCTCTCCACTTTCACGATCACGTCGTCAGACCGGCTTGTGCGAGTCCGAGGTTGTTTCGCTTTGTTGTCACACGATGTCGCACCCACGAACGCACTTTCAACGCATCCATAACTCCATCACCACATGTCTCCTTCAGCTGTCGATGAATTTCAATTGGTGTCACACCACGCAAATTCAGAAAACGAATGATTGCAGGTTCTTCAAGTAAGGAAAACATAGCCATTTTAAGTATCTAAAACAGTTCTCATTCTCGACGCTACTGCTAAAACTCCTTCTGTCGTACAGTGCTGCCGTCTTTGTGACGAATTGACAACGAACGCACGCTCATTTTGAACCAATACACATGTTTTAATTTCTTTCCAGTTTGGAGAAAAAAAATTGGAGGCCTTAGAACTTGAATGCTCCTCGTATTTAGACAGCTTTGCATTGCTAATGATGAAGATTTCAACCGATTGCTGCTTCACACAGAGGTGCGCTGGCTGTCAAAAGGTACTTGTTTGAATCGATTTTACAATCTGTTTGGGTATGTGATAGAGTTCCTAGGAAACAAAGACACGGAATTGCGCGACAAGCTCATGTCATCAAAAACCAATATTGAGTACTTAGCAGACTTGTATAAATTGTTTAATGATGTTAATATCCAACTTCAAGGCAAGTACTTAAACTTAATTAAGACCAAAAATAGCGTTGCTGCTTTCGTGTCCAAACTGCAATTATATAAAAGAAATATCGGCAGGCGTGAATTCAATAACTTTCCATGTTTATCCGCAGTGTCATTCAAGCACGGCGACTTGCTTGTTTACTGTCAACAATTGGAAAATCTCCAGTGACTTCAAGGAACGATTCCAGGACATTTTGAACATGGATATACTAGACTGGGTTTTGGATCCTTTTTCAAATGTCAACACAGAGGGATCATCCCAGTTAGAAGAAGAACTAATAGAACTGACGACAAATGCAGAATTAAAAATTAAATTCAAGAATGGCTTCCAAGAATTTTGGCAGCAGAAGCCGATTTCACAACTGTACCCAGGATTATGGTATATTTTTCAACGATTTCTGATAGCATTCCCATCTTCATATTTAGCTGATCGTGGATTTAGTGCTGTAGCAACATTTTTAACCAAGAAAATAAACCGGCTCCATATGACTGAAAGCGGCGACTTACGATTGTTTTTAAGTAAAATCGAGCCTGATATTAACAAATTCTTTAAAATGCATCAAATTTAACCTTCTCATTAGTTAAGTTAGGAATTCAATGTCTTAAAATGTTAATAAAAATACTTTTCAATATAATTAAGTATGTGTTTTGATTGCTCTCATTAAAACAGTTTTCCGTAAAAACTGACGTAGGATATGATCATATCCTATCTGCGACCAAACTGTATAATATTACACATTCAAAAATATATTCATGGGCATAGCTATTCCAGATTCGCAAGTAAAAAAAAGGGCTTTAGAAAAAAAAATATTCTCAAAGTGGGCGGTGGGCAAAAAAGGTTGGGAACCTATGCTCTAATGTAGTCAATGAACGACCCGCTGAGCTGCACTGGCGAAGTAATAAGCATCTCTTTCGTTCTCTCAAGGAAATAAAACTCCTGTCTCTCACTTTCAGAAAGACTGGTAAAGTCATGGAAATTTTTTCTGATGCAGGCTGCGGTGCAAACCATGTAGATAGAAAGTCCTTCAGTGGATATGTGTTCATTTTGGGTAGTGCAGCAGTCTCCTGGTCAAGTAAAAAGCAAAGTTGTACAGCATTATCCTCTGCTGAAGCCAAGTATTTAGCTTTGGACCACACTTTAAAAGAAGTTCTATGGATGATAATCCTAATGCAAGAGCTTGGAGCAGAGAAGTTCATCTCTACACCTGTCTCTGTAAAAATAGATAGTTAAGCAGCAATATTGCAAAAAATCAATCAACATCTGAGTGTATTAAGCATATCGACATTAGGCATTACTTCATCCGTGATTACATTGAACAGAATATTATTTGCTTAGAGCATGTAGCATCGATTAGAAATGTAGAGGACCTGTTTACCAAAAATGTTTCGGAAAAGACTTTGATGAACTTGAGAAAACAGCTGGGATTTGATTACACTGTGCAACAAATTTGAATTTTTTTTTTTTTTTTGTCCTTTAGGCGAAACTGTGTGATTCTTTATTAAACAAACGGTGCTTGATTCAAATATCCCAACCAAAATGGTCCATCAGTTGGAAACCCACTTCTCATATTTATAGAATTTTGTTATAGAAGAACGTAACTGATGCTTACTTATTGAAAATACAAACACTAAAATGATTTTTTTTTTTTTTTGGCCGTTTTATCTGGTGGGCATCTGTTAGTGTGCCCCAACAACAATATTCAATATTTGCAATATTCAATTCGTATACTTCGATTCCATCGACCGCTGAAACGCTTTTCAAACAGAGATGTTCTGATGAAACCTTTCCCCATGCTCATCATTAATTGCTCCAAGGCTTTGAGAAAGGAAGTCCATTTGGGAGTCCAAAAAGTAGTTTTAATGAAATATAGCAATCTAATAATACAAAAGCATTTTATCATGTCACCAACAGAATTTCCTTAGTTTTCAACTTTCTCATTTCCAAGGAAACGTAAGCACACTGATTTAAATGCCAGCCAGGCGGATTTTTCATCTTCTGACTGTTTGTTTTCACCCTCTTCATCATGAAAGGACTTCTTTGAGTTGTGGACAAATAAAAATCTTTTCTTTTACTTTTGCCTCACGGGGAGAAAGGACCTTTGCACCTTCAAAAAATCGATTTTTCAAAAATATTTTTAAAAAATAATTCAGAATGTTAGGAACATTTTAAAACAAACCGCATCGAAATCGAACGAAAATAACGCCCACAACAATTAAAAACGTAAAAGCTACTCGCGTCTTTCCCTTAGTTTTGAGTCCCTTACGAAATGTAAACAAACCGCCTTTCCCTTAGTTTCGGTTTGGATGCGAAAAGCAACGGCAGTTGTTCCGTGTTCAATCATTTTTTCTGGCATCATCTATGTTATCTTTTCATCTATGTTTATTTTATTTAACCCCACTGGGGAAGTAAGTCAACAACTCAACACATCTTTACCATGCACATGTTTTATTTACGTTTTCTCGTTTGCTTTCACGTGTTTTATGCTCTTCTCTCTGTCTACCTTTTTCATACGAATTTTCTCGAGAAGTATTAGATTATTTTTTATTTTTACATGATAATCGTATTTAACTTGAGTTAGTTATAAAAATGTCGAGTAAAGCTGCTCGTAGGTAAGAAACGTCGTTTTCACGGTAATCAACATATTGAATGCCAAACTTTGGATCTAGATGTGTCTTGTTTATCATCGTCATCAGCTAAAAAACTACGCTTAGAATACCCTGTGGTTGAAAATAAAACTACTTCTAAGGCGAATAATGGATATAGGATAATCAATATTGATACTTTGATATCTGAACTATCAAATTACTTGGTTTGTACTCACTGTAAATCCAAAGCAGTACTGAAAGGAAGAATTGTTTTTGGATTAGTTTGTGAATTTTATGTTGAATGCAATTCCTGCAGTACTTTATCAACTTTTAAAAGTTCACCTCTTCTAAAATCAAGTACTCATGATTATGAAGTGAATGCAAGGATGATTTATGCCATGCGCACAGTGGGTTTAGGTTTGAATGGCATTAAAAATTTTTGTACGGCAATGGTTATGCCACAACCTGTATCTCAGAAATCTTATGGTAGGATTTTGAAGAACATCAAAGCCTGCCAGTTCAGAAGTAGCTGTTAATTCGATGAAGAAGGCAGCAAATGAAGAAATTTTAGCATCTCAAAACAATGCAATATGCGTCAGTGGAGTTGGGACATGGAAAACTCGTGGGCATACGTCTCGCATAGGTGTGTGTAGTGTTATCGGGGATGTGACTGGTAAAGTTATTGATGTTGAGGTGTTATCTTCATACTGTAAAGGTTGTGAAAAGTGGAAGGGTCAAAGATGTGGAACAGCATATAAGGCGTGGAAGTTACACCATGAACAACATTGTGTAAAAAACCATTCTGGCTCTTCAGGAAAAATGGAAGTGGATGGAATGAAGAAAATTTTTGAGAGATCGATATCAGCAAGAAATGCAAAATATGTTAAATATATTGGAGATGGCGATACAAAGACATTTCCAGAGCTTCAAAAAGTTGCTCCTTATCCATTAGAAAAAGTTGAATGTGTAGGCCACGTACAAAAACGTATGGGGACTAGGCTCCGCAACTTGAAGCACTTGAACCGTGGCAAGAAGTTGTCAAATGGGAAAAGTCTCAGTGGAAAAACCGTCTGACAGATAAACTAATTGACAAATTTATGACTTTTTATGGAAATGCTATTCGAGGAAATAGCATTTCTGTTCAAGATATGCGCAAGGCTATATGGGCCATTTATTGCCATTATAAGTCAACAGACAACGAACCTATGCATTACTTCTGCCCGACTGATACTACTACATGGTGTGATTACCAGAAGGCTGTGTTGGCAGAAAGTGTTTCTTCGTACAAGTACAAAAAATCTGTGCCTATCCCTGTGATGGAGGAAATAAAACCCATCTTCACAGAATTATCTGCTCCTAAACTATTAAAGAAGTGCTTGGGTGGAAAGACTCAAAATTGTAACGAGTCTTTCAATTCCACAGTTTGGAAATACTGCCCCAAAACATCTGGTTCCTCCAAAACAGTAGCTGATATAGCTACAAATGAAGCAGTAGTTATTTTTAATGAAGGGATGACAGGTCGTCTAACCATTTTGAAAGAATTTGGTTGTGAAATAGGGCAGTTTTCAGTCACTTCTGCTTTGCAGGCAGACGCTCTGCGAATCCAAAAAGCAGAGATTAAGTGTAAATGATCAACATTACAGGCTCGTAGGGCTATTCGAAGGGAAAAAAAGGCAGTACATGAGCAATTAAAAATATCAGAAGGTAAAACATATGAAGCGGGTGCATTTTAAACGTTAAAAATACTTGCTACATTTTTGAAAATCAAAAATAAATGTTTCAACTTGATTTGCTTAGTTTCTGGTTTTCTCAGTTTCTGATTTTTACACTTACCCACAGGATATTAAAAAAAGTTATGAATGAAAGGTTATGAAATTTTACATATATATTGTACAGGTTTTGTTATTGTATTGGATCTTCATTCTCTGAACCTCAGTTTTCATAATCAGACCAAAAGATTTTATTTTATAGCATGATAAATCATAAAAATTTTATAAAAGTTTCATTTTTTTTTAATAAATTTTGTAATATTAGATCATTTTAAAATTTGAGGTTTACAGAATAAAGGTAATATTTAGCATTAATTTGATATGAGAATATAGGTTCTACTGTATATTTTTAAAAAGTTATCCGGCGGGAAACAGGAGGTAAGTCTATTTTTGTCTAATTATCTGTATATATTTTGTGTTATTTAAAGAAATTTATTTATTTATTTAATTACAAAATCAGGTTTAAATTTTCAAACCTGGTATTGTGTTTGATGAATCGAAAGAAGCATGTCAAAATGCACTATTTTTGGCTTCCAAAGGTCCTTTCTCCACTTAAATTTTTGAATTTGTTCCTGAGATGCAAGAAAACCACTTCTTCTCTGTCCAGAGCTTTTACAAATATTTCGATAAACCAAGTTTATTGTGCAATTGTGGAAAAAAGGCACATTGTAGATTTACAACGCTTACTGTGGCTCATTTGATATGTTTTTCCACTCATAATTTTGAAATTTTCTTTGTGGTTGCAGAATATGTTACAGGAATGAATAGGAAAAAAAATACTTAGATGAAGGAGCACTGATAAACAATCGCCACTCTACTGAACTCTGCTCATGTCCTAATTCTTGAAATAATACATTCACATCACAGTATGGTACTATATTTTCTTACTCCGCAAAATAGCATACAAAATGTCTTTGTCGTCTTGTAAAAGACTCGAAACTTCGAGAAGTAGATAAAGCTTTTGTTGCCAAAAATGTCGCTAAAGTAACCCAAGTTCATTAAAAAAATCTCTAGAATGACACAATCTTACTGTCAAAAAGAATGATATAATTTATAATAAATTAAGTCGATAAATTACGAAAATATATGCACATTTATCCAGAAAATACGTAAAAAGCTAAAATATGGAATTATGGGAAAATGATACGTGATAGGCAAAAAATAATTGCAGATACGTAATTTTCAGCCAAAAATACATAAGGAACAGACATTTTCATCCAAAGGATATTTTTTGTGTTGCACAGTGTAATTGGAGGTGGAAGTTTAGCTACTATGTCCCTTTTCTCAATGGTTGACTCGTCTGTCTTATCTGGAAAATTGAAAACGTTTTGCTTTCCAACTTTCTTTCATATGTATTTGACTTCATACTCATAAGAATCTAAAAAGTTTTTTCAATTCTTCCAATATAGTAAACCGCTTTTGACTTTGTATTGAAGCAAAGTCATTTACATCAAAAGACTCATCATCTACTAGCAGCTTGAACTTCTCGAGATCATCATCTGATTTAGATTCCACGCCATCATCTGATTCAGAAGGTGATTGGATCTTTGATTGAGCATGCAGCCGTTCCACCATACCAATCTTAATTCTTTTTCTTGATTACTCTAAAACAAACTTTCTTTTTTTTCAAATGCGTCTTTCCTTTCTTCGTGAACTCTAACCTTCTCGATTTTTGCTATAGTGATTTGTTCAATTCTTTCCTTCTCAGGAGTATCTGTTTAAATTCAGGACTTTCCTTTTCGTGCAGATTGCTTTTTTTCTTTGTGGGGCTTTAGGAAAAGGTCTTATAACTTCTGAAGTTAAAATTTGAGTTTGAAGGTCCAGGTTCATTCAAGTTCTCATGGTCAAAAAATGATGAAGCTGAAGGCTTAGACTCATTAGAAGGCGAACCTGAGTGTTCAATTTCTACATTTTCAGATATTTCGACCGGGTTTGGTCAATCGGTGACAAATGCTGGAAGAAAGTCTTCATCACTGAAAACTCGTCTGTTAACATTCTAGTCAGTTCGGGTATTCTTGAACAAACTGTTAATATTTCTTGGAGTGAAAGAATTAAAATATGCATTAGATGACAATTCTGCTATTTCATATATATAGTGGTGGGTCTGTAACGGATCCTACAACTACGTACTCACACATGGATCTCGGAGACAGTAATACTATTAACGCTAATAACAATTGAAGTTTTTCAAAGACTATCATTAGTTACTTTTATTAATATATTTAACGTAAATCATGCACATAAACTATCTGATTTCGATTGTGATTTATTATTATTTTAAAAATGGCAAATGAACGAGAACAAATAAATGATGCCATCTGTAAACTTCAAGTACCGTCAACTGGGGTGACTTTGCCCAATTAAGAAATTCAAAATGATAATTTTCTGATATCTTAGATAAAATTTGTACCTTTGGAAGACGGTTCGTAGATGTGATTTATGTAGTTATTTTCTTTTTATATCATTCCTTCTCTTGAAAAAAAAAAAAGAAATATGGGTGGGCAAAGTCACCTAGTGACGTGGGGCCACTTTGCCCACCAGATGTTTTTTTCGTATGTCGAAGCTGTAAATAAAAGGTTGACGTAGCCACCTCTTCAGGGTGTTAAAAGAGCCACAGTAAACACAAAAATTGTTCAAAAATCTTTTTTTTTCCCCCAATACAAAAATTAATGCAAATCTTGGGCAAATAATGATAAAAAGTTTTACAAAACGTGAGCAAAAGAGATGAATTATGAAAATAAAGAACAGTTCACCAAGAAATAAGTACCAAAAAGAATATCAAGAACTACGTGAAAAAAAATTTCTCCAAATTGTCTGTAAAGTGAAAACTTGTCTCTTTTCTTTGGGCGGAGTAGGCTTAAGAACAATTTCGTCTCGTGAAACGTTGGCTTCATCTGTAACCTGAGGAAAAGTGAACGATATTCCCTTATCCTTGGTTCTCATGTATGAGACCTCAAAATCTCCATCACTACATTCATTAGTAATTTTTGCCGTAAAATGCTTTACATCTTTTTCCCCCAGAATTTTCATCACAACGGCTGAATTCATTTTTTCCCTGAAAGTAATCGGTTCTTAGTAGTTGGTGGAATCAGTCTCTTCTCCCTCTTCCTTCATTTTAGAAAAATTTCCTTTTTGTTATTAACCTAAACAAAGTGACCCCAATTTTCCTGCAAATTGTGGGGCGACATTGCCCAGTGAAACGACAATCAACAGGTTGGGTGCAGAAACGAAGTCCCAAGGGGATTATATTCTTCATTACATTTACTAATAATAATAATAACTGATGAAACTCACCTTGTTTTCGTAGAAGCTGTGTGTAACTAATTTTGAAGAGCTGTAATTTTTATGGAAAACACACTTCGCAAATGAAACAAAAGATTGGTGATAACACTTATCAGGAACACTTGCAAACCACAGAATTGCTCGTAGACATTGAGGATGAATGTATCAGTGGCTGCAACGCCTCAGACGCCCTATCAGATATTTGCTATGTTGGCGCGAAAAGTTTTTTCAAAATTGGGGAAAGTCACACCAGTTGACGGTAATAAATATATCAAATAGCTCGCACGTACATTGTTGTCAATCTTTAAAAATTAACCTTTAAAGTGAATAAAATCTTTAAACCTAAACCTTTTAAAGTGAATGTGTCATTTTATGTAACAATATATTACTAGTGGTACCCAAAGGGTCGGTATTCAACCGTAATTCATTATTTTTTTTAATTTGAGCGTTATTGAGATACTTATTTCAAAGAGTGAAGCTCTTGACCCAATCTGGCCACTAGGTGCCGGGAGTCCTTCTCACAACACAGAGTAATCATAGACCAAAGAGTCAACTCTCAAACCGTTTTGTAGTGTCGATTTCACTAGCGCATCAGTAGATGAAAAATGAGAGTTCTGCCCCAGCAGGGGGAGGAGGAGGGACCCTCCGCCTGCCACGCCCCCCTTGCGCCTGCCACACTCCCTCCTCCGCCTGTCGAGTGGGGTTGAGTAGTAGGGTTCCTGCTACTGAGGTCGTAGAATATTATGGAAGTTTTTGAGTGGAGTTGAGTTGTTTTTCTTACTTGTTACACTGCTTCTGAAGTTTGGTTTTTTTTCTGGAATGGCAACACGTCAACTTCTATGAGAGGAATGGTAACGGTTGTGATACCGCATGTAGCGGTCGTCATGACAACGAACTTGTAATCTTTTACAGACTTTTTGAATCGATTGTGCTACCATCTAGTGAGAGAAATATTAATTAATTCATTTAAATATTTTTTCTGGACTTGGAATTCTTTTCCATCTCTTCAACTTACATCGCTAATGCCGCCACCTAGTGAAAGAAATTATTTTTGGACTTGGAATTATTTTCAGCGGTTTTAATTAATTCTTTTTCCTAGATCGGGAATCGAACATGCGACCTCCTGCTGCAAAAAAACGCGGATCACAGAATGTACAGTGCACTTTGCGCCATCCCCGTTTCTAGCAAATGAAGGTTTAAAAGAATCTTAATATAATTCTTTTTTAAATGGTTGGAAGGGGTGATCATGCTGCCATCTAGCGAGAGAAAAATTATTTTTTGGACTTTATCGTTTTTTTCTGATATTATTTTTTTTTACTTTACATTATATGAATATAATACTATATGAGAATAATTTTATTTTTAATCATGCTATCAAGAGAGGAGGTTGTGTGGATAGTTGTCCTTTATATAAATATGTCTAATTATGAGTATAATATATTTAGCTACTAGTTCTGGATCTGACAGGGGTTCTGTAGGAAAGTTCGCGTACGGGGAATTTTTTTTCAAAAATGCTTAGTAGGTGCCCTAGAAAGTATTTTGGACTCGGGTGGACATCCGCCACCTGGTACATTTTTTTGCTATGACGTCATCAAAGATGGCGGCCGCTATATCAGAAATGGCTCATATCCATGTTAATACTCGTCCGATTTGCATGTAACTTGCACTTTTTTACTAATATACCCATTGTTAAGCTAATAGAAAGGGTTTTGAGTCCGTTTTGGACTTTGGTGGACATTTTTCACGTGGTACATTTCCCAGCTATGACGTCATCAAAGATGGCGGATGCTCGATCCCTTAAATGGTCATATCTGTGTTAATACTTGACCTATTTGCATGCAACTTGCGCCTTTTTGCTATTATTAATAACATGAACCAAATAGGAGGGGTTTTGGCTCATTGGTGCATTTTTTATTTATGACGTCATCAAAGATGAATCCTTGATCACCCCTTGATCACCGAAATTCTCATATCAATGCTAATATTTGACGCATTTGCATAAAGAATTCGTCTAAAGGTTATAATTAGTATTTACATGGTAATTACAATGTATTTTAGCAGTTACTGCGAATAAGTAAATTTTAGTATTTTTTACATTTTCTGTCACTTTATAAATACATATAAAAAATGCAAGCAGTGATTGCATTGAACAATGCTCAAATTCTCTAAAAAGGATTGCTACAATTTGAATTTAAACTTTAACTACCACATTTGCTGAAGGAGCAACAGGTTACTTCGTTTGCCTTACAGGAAGATTTAGTACATTTTAGACAATTGCATGCTCCAATAAAATCAGTTGGAAATTTCTGTAACTTCTTTTCTGGCTACAAACCATCTTCTACCGCGGCAAAACCTTATTCACATGGATTCAAGTCAACAACCAAATCGACAATCTAATGTTGCAGAGGGTATCTATAAAAATATGACCTCGATAAATGACCCTTAGCACTTGTGCTTGTAGGTGGCCTATTTTCAATGTCAATATGTTTGCATGATGACACAGTCACAATCAAAGTTCATCAAAAGCTTTACAGAATGTAAAAGCTGCAATAAGTATTTCTCTGCAGATTTAAGGCTTCGTTCTATGGTTTTCCTGTCAGATGATACGCCAAAATGTTCTAAATATTCCACAGATGTGTATGGAAGAGCTGCTTCGCCCCCCCCCCCCTCTCCAGATTTACTCGCGTAATCGTATCCAAATAGCTTATGGATGGCTGGAAACAAAGAACATAAGTTTCCGCCTGCGTTTTTTTTTAATATTATGGACAGACAAAAGTCGCAAGGAATCTACCAACACCCAGTGCGTACCCAAAGTTCCTGTACACCAAGTCGATAAAGAGTAAACCAGTGGAACAAAACTAACACCGCGATGTCAGTGTCAGCACAGAACGAGAACGATTTTAGTGAATCCACTCAGGGATTCATGTTTCGATTGAATCAGCATTCAGAAGTCCGCTTCCTCTACTGTCAAACA
Source organism: Octonoba sinensis (assembly GCA_038502835.1). Classification (NCBI taxonomy): domain Eukaryota; kingdom Metazoa; phylum Arthropoda; class Arachnida; order Araneae; family Uloboridae; genus Octonoba; species Octonoba sinensis. The sequence goes on along the minus strand of CM076605.1, from coordinate 79,022,169 downwards.
ATTTAAGTCAGGGTGTTTGATTTGTCTTCCTCTCTGCACAGATGTGCAATTGAATAGTACCTCATCTTCTTCCTCACCTAAAAAGACACTAAATGTGTAATTGGTATTACATGGTGCTTCAATGAAAGAAGATATCACTGGTATTGGCAATGAAAATATGTAATATCAATTTGTTCCTTGATAAACCCCAGAAACTGCTTAGTTGCATAGACAGTCTTGAGAGATTTCAGCGATATCTATAACTATGCAGCTACCATGTTTCTGCATTCTTTCAGGCTTTTTCGGTGAATATTTGTGATAAATATCGAAAACATAATCGACTCTTATACAATGCCTTGTGATGCTTCCAATATATGACGAAAAAGCAGAAACTGCTTCGCCAAAGGTTTTTTTTTTTTTTTTCATTTGTTATAATTTTTCGCCTGGAATTCATGATATTCACTATATACAGTAGAACTTGGATAATTCGAACGTCTTTAATTCGAAGTTTTCGCTTGGTCAGTTGAACTTTGTATTCAAATCAATGCTAAAATTTTTGGATAATTCGAAGCTCAACTTCTTTAATTCGAAGGTTTTCCCCATCCGAAATCGACAAAAGTCGTTGAAATACTTCTTTGTCCGCTAAAATTTTACCCTACTTGTTTGTTTGCAGCAGATGGTAGATTAGCGAGATTTCTCTCTTGCTTTCTATTGTCAAAGATTCTCCCCTTTCTTCCACCTGTTGGGAATGTGACAACTGACCCCCCGCATTGACCCCTAAGACCGAACGTCCTTCAAGTACTCTTTTACACTTCACTGATTAACAGTGAATCACGCCAAATCCCTCTCTCTCTCTTCACAATGTTTCGACACGTGACTGATTATTGGTTGCTCGAATGGTCAGATCATGAGTAGAAAATATTTGTCGTCTTTGTGACGTCATGCTCATTCTGAGAGTTTTCTAGTTTTTTCGTCACTTTTCCCTTTTCCACCATGAGTAAACCACGTATTCCTTACAAAACTTTAAAATTTTCTGAAAAGGTCGCCGTAATTCGTGAAGTGGAAAAAGGAGTGAGAAAGAAATGGGAAATTGCCAAAGAATATGGGATAGCACCTACCACATTGTCTACGTTTTTAAAAAATAAGGACAAAATTCTGAGTAAGGGTGTTGACAGTGGTAAAGATCGCAAAAGGAGTAGAGATCCCAACAACCCTGAAGTAGATGAGTGTGTGCTAAAATGGTTTAGACAAGCACGAGACAAAAAATTCCTTTGAGCGGCCCTCTTATCAGAGCAAAAGCAGAAGAGTTTTCTGCCGGCATGGGGAACACAGATTTTAAGGCTGGCTGCATGGCTTTAAAGAAAGAAATGGAATTTCTTTTAAGTCAGTGTGTGGTGAAAGCGGAACTGTCAATCAAGAGGCAGCAACTGCGTGGAAAACCGAACTTTTAAAACTGATTGAGGAAACACCGGCCAAAAACATCTTTAATGCTGATGAAACTGGTTTGTTTTTTAAATGCACACCAGACAAGACATTAGCTTTTAAGGGAGATCATTGCAGTGGAGGGAAAAACAGCAAAGAGCGAGTGACTTTGCTGGTTGGAGCCAACATGGACGGCACCGAAAAGCTACCTTTGTTGATGATTGGCAAGTATGCCAATCCAAGATGCTTCAAAAATGTAAAATCCAAACCACTGGAATATAAATCTAATAAGAAAGCCTGGATGACTGCGGAAATTTTTAGAGATTGGTTGCTGAAAATTGAAAAATCCTATCGAAAAAAGAACCGAAAAATCCTCTTGTTCATTGACAATTGCACTGCACATAATTGCGTTCCACCTATGGATTATGTAAAGGTTATTTTTTTCCCTCCGAACATGACTTCAGTGGTTCAACCTATGGATCAGGGCATCATAAAAAATTTCAAGCATTTTTACAGGTGCCTTCTTGTTCGAAATCTTTTAACGGATTCATTTAAAAATTCAGCAATAACTGTGCTAGATGCCGCGCGAATGAGTGACAATGCATGGTCACAAGTCACACAAAAAACAATTGCAAATTGTTTTCGAAAGGCCGGATTTATAGAAAAAGATCAGGCAGCTGAGCTCGAAAAGGAAAATTTGCCCGCACCAGATTCATGGGATAGAAACATGGGTTTAATTTTCGAAGAATACGTCGATTTGGATGAAAACGTGGATGTTTGTGGAGAACTATCCGATAAAGACATTTTGTCCGAGGTATTGAACAATAAGAATACCGAAGAAGACAACGACGTTGTGGAGGAGGAACAACAAGCACCACCACCAATTCCAACACCATCGGAAGCTTTTGCTCATTTAGCGGAATTTCGCCGTTTCATCGAAGGGCAAACTAATGTGAGCGAGACTACTTTTCGTTCTTTGAATATCCTGGAAGATTTTGTTAAAATCAAAAGACTCAATTCAGCAAAGCAATCTGACATTTCTCATTTTTCTTTTAAACTGTAGCAGGTAATTTTTTTATATGTATAATTTTACTACTTAACCAAAGAATATTTCGTAAAAATAATACTCCACTTAAATACAGTAGAACTTAAATATTCCTATTTTCGTATGTATAGTTTATCTTTTATACTATGTGACAAATACAGTGTTTAATTATTTTATATACATAAATGCCTTGACGTTGTTTTTGACGGAGTAAACATTATCGGCATTCGTGAGCTTTAAATTAAGCTTTAAAAAAAAGACTTTTGTAATTCGAAGTTTTGGATAATTCGAAGTTTAGCTGTGGTCCCTTCAGCTTCGAATTATCCAAGCTCTACTGTAACAGGTTTTTCAATCAGTCTTGAACGAGGTGTCATTGCTTGTACCACCATACGACGTTTCGAGAGCGTTTACCAATGTACTTTTGTGGCTTTGACATTAAACCCAGTTATTGAAACCAGTGTGCAATTTTCAGATAGTTCATACCAAAAGATTTTTTACGTGTCAAATGGACGAGCTTGAGCTATTTGTATCTTGCGGTGAAAAGAACTGCTTGACCTCCTTTTGGTACCTTTCCCTAAAGCAAATACACTTAGTGTTGTGTTGCTATGAAATCCTGGCAGCATGATTTTATGGATGGTACTTGAGATTCTCACTGTTTTCACCACGTTTCGTGTTTTGCGCAGTGAAAAATGCAAATCTTCTCCGAATTTAAAGACATTTAGTATATTTTCCTTTGTATCTTTTGAAAGTAGTTCTTTAGTTTGTAAATTGTGCAAAGAATTGTTAAGCAAATCAAAAGAATGACCTTTTTGCAATATATATATATATATAAACATTGAGGAAAACTTTACGTCTCAGTTCTAAGTTTGCCTTTTAGAAAACTTATGTTGAATATTCAAACCTTTGACAAAAGCAATCGAGAACGTTACCTCGCAAAATACATTTGATATCATACTAGTTTTTCATAAAAAAAACTCGTGCTTTAAGGGATTAAAGAACTAGGTGAAAACGGTAAATAGTACCAAATCTTCCTGTATTTGTCGGGCAAATGAAGTATCCTGTTGCTCCTTCTGCAAATGTGGTAAAAAGCATTTAAATTCAACTTGTAGCAATCCTTTTTAGAGAATCTGAGCTGTTTCAATGCAATCTTTGCTTGCATTTTTGATATTATGTATTTTGAAGTGATAGAAAATGTAAGGAAATAATAAAATTATTTACTGATTTGCAGTAACTGCTAAAATACATTATAATCACCTTGTAAGTACTAATCCTAACCTTTTCATGAATTTTTTATGCAAATGCGTCAAATATTAGCATGGATATGAAAATTTCGGTGATTAAGTGCCGCCATCAAAAAAAAATGTTCCAATAAGCCCAAACCCCTCCTATTAGGTTCATGTTGGTAATAATAGCAAAAAAGCGCAAGTTGCATGCAAATAAGTCAAGTATTAACACAGATATGACCATTTAAGGGATCGAGCATCCGCCATCTTTGATGACGTCATAGCTGGGAAATGTACCAGGTGGAAAATGTCCACCAAAGTCTAAAACGGACTCAAAACCCTTTTTATTAGCTTAACAATGGATATATTAGTAAAAAAGTGCAAGTTACATGCAAATCGGGCAAATATTAACATAGATATGAGCCATTTCTGATAGTGCGGCCGCCATCTTTGATGACGTCATAGCAAAAAAATGTACCAGGTGGCGGATGTCCACCCGAATCCAAAATATTTTCTAGAGCACCTACTAAGCATTTTTGAAAAAAAATTCTCCGTACGCGAACTTTCCTACAGAACCCTAGCCAGATCCCGGACTACACCGGAAAAACTGATTTCGTAGTTGATTTTCTACTTTTTCCGAACGATACTTCTAATTCAGTCATATCATTTCGGGGATGATTACTTTTAACGTGTCAAATCATCATTTTTCCTGCTGCAATGAAGAAGGCTTACCAGGATCCGGCTCAAGAGGCAAGTTTTACTGGTGTCGATGCATTTTTTCGTGCTACGCGCGGAAAAGTATCCAAGAAAGACATCAAGAAATGGTTGATGGAAACCGACGCTTATACCTTGCACAAACCCGTTCGAAAGAAGTTTTCGACGAATCGCGTCATCGTTCATTCCATCGATCATCAATGGCAAGCAGATTTAGTGGATGTTTCAAGTTTACAAAAGCATAATCATGGTTATCGATACATATTGACTTGCACAGACATTTTATCAAAATACGCCTGGGCGAAGCCTCTGAAAACAAAACAAGGACGAGAGATTGTGAATGTTTTTCAATCCATTTTTTCGGAGAGGAAACCTAAATTACTTCAATCCGATCAAGGTACTGAATTTAAAAATGCTACATTTCAAAAGTTTCTGGCTGAGAATCAAGTCAAGTTTTTTACTACATTTTATACGACAAAGGCTTCGGTCGTGGAAAGGTTTAATCGCACTTTGAAAACGAAAATGTGTAAACATTTTACTAGTCGAAATACGTATAATTTTATAGACATTCTAGACGATTTGGTGAAAAGTTGTAATATTACTTACCATTCTACCATCAAGAGAGCACCCATTGAAGTGAATGCAAACAATGAAAGTTAGGTATATTTTACTGTGTACGGTGACATTCAACATGATGAAAGAAAACCATGTATTTATACCGTTGGAGGAGATGTTCGTATTACAAAGCAAAAGCTAACTTTTGAAAAAGGATATGAAACAAACTGGACGGAGACTTATTTATTGTAACCGAATGTGTGAGAAGAGCCATCCCCGTATATAGGGTGAAAGATTTACTCGGAGAACCTATTCACGGTACTTTTTATTCTCAAGAACTGCAAAAAGTAAAATTGAAGGAAGATTATACAGTAGAAAAAATACTGAAAAAGAGGAAAATGAAAAATAAGACTGAATATTTTGTAAAGTTTCGTGGATATCCTGATAAGTTTCATCAATGGATTCCTGCCTCTCATTTAACAAACCTATAAATGATAGAAGTGACATTCTATTTTTCTCATTTTGCGTCATTAGTTTCTAAGTGACACTTCCAAGCGATAACTCCATGAATTATTTCCCCGAGAATAAGATTTCTCATTTTATTACGCGATTACCAACACCCATAGAATTGACGGAGAGTGGGAATGTGCTCTCGTCGAGTTTATTTACCCGCGCAGTTGGCATAATGTGAATAAGGGCAATAGTCTGATTGGATTCGATCTTGGAGATAAGAAGGAAATAGGTAGAAACATTCCAGCAGGATGTTACGCAACGTACCGGATATTTTAAAAGCCATTGCTATTCTGGATCATGAAAATAAAATGTCTTTTAATTACAATCATGTAACGAAACGCGTTCGAGTAAGAGTAAAAAATAATGCAAGAGTCATTTTTCATAATGGATTATCACAGATGTTAGGGTTCCCTCCTACAATCGCCGGTGGACCCCCGATGAAAATATTGAACATATCGTGTTTAGTCCTCAAATAGCCGATCCAAACGCGCATTTCAGAGTATTAATGATTTAAACAGATATTATATCGAGCCTCAGATTGTCGGAAACGTTTCGCCCCTTTATTGAGAACAATCAGAGTGAGCGGAAACGATGGAGAAGTCGTCAGTGTAGAATACGAGAGACCTCATTATTTACTGAAATCGTCAAAAAGAACGAACAGCAGAGATTTAGTGCCATTTGAACGCGGGGGCTCGTATGTGAAACTTCACTTTCGTCAAAAGTATCTCTCATGATGTATGTTCCATACCGTTGTTGTGAAAAATCCTTCAAAGATTATGATACGAATCAAACTGGAAGCGGACTTAATTTTTATCAAGGTGCACCCTATCAGAGTGGTTACGGCCTCAGTAATCTCTTTAAATCGCTTTTTAGGGCAGCCGTCCCACTTTTCAAGTCGGGTGCCAAGGCAGTTGGAAAGCAAATTTTAAATAGTAGAGTAATTAGACCTTTTCACTCTCCCACCTACTCAAGTTGCTATCGAAAAAGGACAATTTGTAGAATATCACCCCATAGCAAATATTCGCGATGGAGGCCCCGTGGAGTTCAACATCTCAGGAAGTGGTGAAGAATACAACGACTTAAGTGCCTAATACATTTACGTGAAAGCAAAAATTGTCAAATCGGACGGCTCTCCGTTACGCGACAAAGAACCCGTCGTTCCAGTTAATTTATTCTTACATTCCCTTTTTTCTCAAGTAGACGTCAGCCTCAACGAGCGAAATATTTCCTATATCCATTCAGATCTTATATTGAGACTCTTTTGAATTATGGAGAAGATGCAAAGAAAAGTTTACTTAATTGTGAAATGTACTTCAAGGAGTTGAATCCTGAAAAAATCGATCCCACAGCTGATGATGCGGATGAAGGAGTGAAATCTCGATACGAATTCAGCAAAAACAGCAATACATTCGATATGATAGGACAACTACATTGTGACATTTTTCAACAGAATCGACTCATGTTAAATTTGGTGGATATTAAAATTAAAATGATTCAAAGCAGTGCACCATTTTGCCTTTTATCTACAAAAAAGGACACCTATTGTAAAGTGATATTGGAACATGCTTCTTTATTCATTCGGAAAGTCAAAGTCCACCCAGGAGTTTTACTTGGACATCCAAAAGCATTGGAGAAATTTTAAGCTAAATGTCCCATCGACAGAGTCTTATACCTAATATAAACCTATAAACCTATTCCATTTCAAAGTTAAAGTTTCTCGTTCATGAAAGACAATGTATTTTTAGGTGTGATGCCTAAAAGAGTGATTATCACATCTGTTGAAAATGCGGCTATGAATGGTCAATATTCTAAGAACCCTTTCGTGTTTTCACATCATGATGTGAATTTTATATCTATTTATGTGGATGGACAACCCGTACCGAGCAAACCCATGGAATTAGATTTTAAGAATAATAATTAGATTCAAGCCTATCACAGTTTATTCGACGGATTTAATAGTGATAAAGGTATTTATTTGTCACGGGAACACTATGCCAATTCACAAGCAATCTGCAGCTTCAATCTGAATGCCGATTTGTGTTCCAGCTCTCATTTGAATTTACAACAACAAGGAAATTTAAGAGTGGAAAAATTTAACAAAGCAATTGCCGAAACTCTCTTATTAATTATTTATGCAGAATTTCAAAACGTCGAAATTATAAAATCACGTCACGTGTTGTGTGACTTTGCCAATTAAGATGGATTCCGAAAAAATACGAATCGCGATCCATTTACTAAAAACTATTTCTTAGATGTATTTCCGAGCGATCAACTACCGAAAGATTTTCAGACATTTCCGGTATGTTTTGTGGCAAACCTCGACCCCTCATCTCAATCGGAATCTCACTGGATAGCAATCTATGTCGAGGGAAAAGATAAAGTGGATTTTTTTTTACTCCTATGGGTCTAGTCCATTCTATTTCGAAGGACCTATTCAGGATTTTGTATCACAATTTTCTAAAGTGGTATATAATCCCATGACTTTTCAAAGTAATTACACTGCTGTATGTGGACAATATATCAGACTCAATAACTTGGGGTTGTTGGTACAATAGACCTGGGGTCGCAGTGCTAGTGCTCCTTAGAGCCACCCCCAAATCAATTCATTCATTCAATTCAACGATGTTGCTAATGTAAGTATTCATTTATTTAATTGCGAAATTAATTTTATTTAATTGTTAAATTATTTTTTTTAATTGGCAAATCTATTTATTTAATTGTTGAAAGACATTTTCGAAACAAATTTAATTCTCAGTTACTTATTTTAAATGAAATCTTAATTATTCAACTGTTTATAATTCTTAAGCAATTTTTTTTTCTTTTTAACTTGTAATTTTTTTTTCTGAATTATATTCCATAATTCTGAGGTGTACATTTTACTTAAAGAGTGTTCTTTCTTCTTTTCAGTTTGTTAACTTCGGTATTGATGAAGATGAATTTAATCATCTCATTCAGATGATGCCTGACGCAGCATTTTTACCACATCCTCCACCTGGATTTGCCCCAATTGACCAAAGTGTAAGTTTTGAAATCTCCTTGATTTTTAAAAATGTTCTGTTGAATATATATTTTTTTTTCAAATGTAAGACTTATACTTTTATTATTTTGAATAGGATGTTGAACTCGCTACTTCCGTAGCGGGGCCAAGTAGTGTGCCGATGGGTTCCATCGCCCCTGGGATGTTAGGGCCCTTCCAGCCTACCGCTTCCACTGCGAAATCAAAGCCTGTGCATGTGAGTACTCTATTTTCCTACATAAGTATAGGGTGTTATAATTCTCAGTTATTTTTATTTGGCAATAGCATAAAATTTTTCCTTTGCTTGTTATAAGTGAATTTAAATGATAAATAATTTTACATTATTTCATCAGTTGATGATTTGAACTGTAACTTTTAACGTGAGAAAAACAGTATAACACCCCATGCTTCTTGACTTATTTTTGTTAAAAAAAGATTTTCTCTCTCTTTCATTATTTATGCATTTTTACATATTATGTAGCACTCTTTTTATATATTCCGATGTACAACTTTCTGCATTTGCAAAAATTTAGATATAACTTAGAATAAAATAACTTAGAGATCATGATTGATATTTTTATAATGATTCTCGCACGGAATATTTATTCATGAGAATATATCATGATTAATTTTTTTATACTTGTCGCGAAACTCTGTTTTTGTAAAGTTTATTTACTCAGTGATTGTTATTTTGCAAAGACTTTATCATATTATATACTTGTAAAATTTCATAATAAGTATAAATCTCTAGAATGTTTAAGAAAAATAAGAGAGAGAGAAACTTTATATATTTTGGAAGGGAATTGCATAATGTGTTTTCAGGTTCCGCGTATGGGATTAAATTTTTTGGAAGGGAATTGCATAATGTGTTTTCAGGTTTCGTGTATGGGATATATGTTTGGAAGGAAATTGCATAATGTGTTTTCAGATTTTGCGTATGGACTATATACTTTTTAAAAGAATTGTTTGAGATTCGAAATTGCTTTTATTTAAGAGGAAACATTGATTTGTGTAGAATTTAAAACGTTGGCTTCAAAGCTTTTCTGTTTATTTCAAATATTTCAACTTCAGAAATGAAAAGTTCTCCTTTTCTCCTAACTCGCGCTAATGACTCATGATGGTGCGAATCTTGCTCCTTACCAGGTTGAACCCCCTCTCTTTCGCTTGTTTATGTTGATAGGAAAAGAGAAGGGGTTGAAACGGAGAAGTTTCTCTTCGAAACCAATGAAGTGGACATTTTCTCTCTCTGCTTTCATTCTGAACAATGACAAAGCGAAGTCAATGTTCAGAATGAAAGCAAAGTCGAAGTCGAACTGTATGCGAATTATATTTTTGGATCGGGGAAAACTGTATGCTGTGTTTTCAGATTTCGCGAATGGGAATTTAATTTTTTGAAAAATTCTATGATGTGTTTAGAAGTTTCATGAGTTAGAAACAATGCGTTTTTTTGTTAGGATTTTTAAGTCTGTTTATTTGGTAAGTGATGTGTGTAGGATGTAAGGGATGTGCGTTGGGTGTTAACATTGAGTTAGGAAATAGATTAGTGAGATAAATAATTTTGGCTTTTGATTAAGCATTATTCTAAAATTCAGAGATGTAAAGAGATTCTTTTCATCTCTTTCGTAGGTCTGTGATACATGTGGAAAGCCTTTCTCCGCACGGAGCAATTTGACACGGCATGCAAAGACGCATACTGCAGTTAAACCTTTTTCTTGTGAATAGTGCGGAGCTACATTTGCACGAAATGAACATCTTAACAGGCACATGAGGGTTCACAAACCCTGCTACAGTCGAGTGCCCCGACTGTCAAATGCAGTTCACGCGTGAGGACAATTTAAATGCTCACATGCGCACTGTTCACGCGCAGAGCGAGTATAAGTGTGAACAGTGTGAACAAGTGTTCAATAAAAAATCAAATTTATTGAAGCATATCAGAGTCATGCATAGTGCCCCTGTTAAACGTAAGGCTGTTGAACAGGGTCCAGCCCCTAAACGTCAAAGGCAGCAAAATCCCTCACGTCGAAGTGCTCTCGATGTATTTTCATCGGAGTTTATTACTCCATCTGATGAAAATGCAGAGGACTTTAAAAAATGCTTTGTAGAATTACGTCCGCAAATATTTTAAATCTTAACAGCTGAAATAAGGGAAAAGCAATCCTTTAAATGGAGAATTCTAATGAAGGAATTATTATCTAGAATTGGAGCGGATGGTGAAGAAGAAATCATCTCGACATATTTCAGTTGTAAATTTATAACTGAATTAATAGCAGAAACCATCCCAGTACATTTAGAGGAAGCCATTGCTTCTGTAGAAAAAAGTCTAGGGGACTTTATTCAATTAGGATCAGGGTGTGTCCTCGAAAAAATCCAAAATGTTGAAATTCTCGTCGCTAAGTACCAACCCTTAGCGGCAAGTTCTTATATTCGCCTGCCAGAAAAATTAGCATCTAAAAAGACCATTATTAACATTCAGAATGAAGACCATAAATGCATCACATGGTGCATTCTCGCACACAAATTGAAAGTTATGCTGAAAGAGTCACTCAATATGAAGCCCATGAAGCCGAAATTAAGATGGATGGGATACAATATCCAGTACCCATAACTCAAATTTCCAAAGTCGAAAAAATGAACAACCTCAGAATTAATGTTTACGGTTATAAAGAAGAGGAGGTCATACATATCAAAACATGAAAATAATGAATGTGTAAATTTACTGCTAATAGCCAACGAATTGACTCATCACTACTGCCTCATATCAAATATGTCTAGACTCTTGGGAAATCTCACCAATCATGGTGGAGCACATTTCTATTGCTACAGATGTCTTCATAGATTTTCTCAAGAAAAAGTATTAAAAGAACATATAATTTACTGCCAAGAACATACAGCTCAAAAAATAAAAATGCCTGAAGAAAATGAAAAGTATTTAAATTTTGAAAACTTCCATTACGAACATCCCATACCTTATATTATTTATGCAGATTTTGAAAGTTTGATTGTTAAAATGAATTTCTCTATCACTTACTGAAAAATTAAGCAAACATGAGCCTTGTGGATTTGCCTACGTTATTATTGGACCTGACGGGAGAAGTTTCAAGCCCATTCAAACATACAGAGGAACTAATGCTGTAGAAACATTTATCAACAAGATTTTAAAAGAAGAAGAAATTGCCAATATCCTTACAAAAGTAGTCCCCATTCAAATGATGCCACATGATTGGGACAATTTTAGACGAGCTACCCATTGCATATGGTGCAAACAATTGTTACTTAAGGACCGTGTACGCGTTCATGACCATCTTACAGGTCAATATCGTGGGGCACTGCACAGTCTTTGTAATTTAAAATTTCGGCTGCAAAAAAAAAAAAAAATAAAAATACCCATCGTATTTTATAACCTGAAATATTACGATGGGCATTTACTCATGCAAGGATTTGGCAAAATCGAAGGGCACGACTTCCATGTAATAGCCAACCTGGAAAAATATATTTCTTTTCGGCTTCGAAAAAATATGAGAATAAAAGAGTGACTCTACAGTTTACAGACAGCCTGCAGTTTATGAATGCCAGCCTTCAAAGATTAGTGGCCAATCTCCCTGAAGGTAAATTCACCATTTTGAAAGAAACATGCCAAATTCTAATATTTCCCTCTTGCTACGTAAGGGTGTTTACCCTTACGAGTATATGGATAACTTCTCTCCCATCTATTGATTCATTCTATAGTACATTAAGAAAGGAAAACATTTCTATGGAAGATTACAAACATGCTAAAAATGTCTGGTCCTCCTTTAATATTCAAAACATGGGCGAGTATCACGATCTCTATGTAAAGAGACGTTTTGCAACTCGCTGATGTCTTTGAAAATTTTAGGAAAATTTGTAAAATTAATTATAATTTAGTCTGTGCTCATCTTATGACAGCTCCAGGACTAGCTTGGCAGGCGAATTCGAAAATTAGCCAACAACCTCTCGAATTGCTTACGGACCTTGATATGCATTTATTCATTGAACGTGGCATTCGAGGGGGAGTTTCCATGATCAGTCATCGTCAAGCTACGGTGAATAATAAATACTTGTCAGATTATAACCCTGAAGAAGAATCTAGTTATATTATGTACTGGGACGCAAATAATTTATACGGGTGGGCTATGTCTCAGGCCCTACCCTATGGCAATTTTGAATGGGTCTCGCCTTCAGAGGAAATCATTAACAAATTTTTGAAAACATCTGAAGATAGCAATGTGGGGTATATTCTGGAGGTTGATCTTCGTTACAGCAGTCATAATCATAACACCCATAACAGTTATCCACTTGCTCCTGAGAAGTTGAAAATTCAAAAAGGAATGCCTTAAATTTAATAGATTCTTCATCATTCATTTTAACCACCAAACTAGTTCCAAATTTATATGATAAGAAAAACTACGTTTTATATTATAAAAATCTCCAACTTTATTTTATCTAATGATATAAGGTATGGGATAGGCCTTCAACTTTCTCATGTTCATAAAATTTTAAAATTTTAGCAAAAACCTTGGCTAAAGTAGTATATTGATTTTAATTCAGAGCACAGAAAAAATGCCTCATCATCATTCGAAAAAGATTTTTTTTAACTTATGAAACAATAGTGTTTATGGAAAAACCATGGAAAATGTAAGAAGACATAGATGTGCAACTAACAAATTCACAAAAGAAAGCAAAAAAATTAGTTGCAGCTCCATCATTACAATCATTTAAAATGTTCGACAATAATCTGATTGGTGTTCATAGGTTAAAAAATGCTGTTTTATTAAATAGACCCATATATGTAGGCTTCACAATATTAGAATTAAGTAAAAAATTAATGCATCAATTTCATTATAACTATGTTTTACAAACCTATGGCGAAAAGGCAACTCTTCTCTTCACACAAACTGATTCTTTAACGTATCATATTAAAACTGAAGACATTTACAAAGACATGGCTCTGCATTTAAAGTTATTCGACTTTTCTGATTATCCACCTGACAATCCGCTCCATAATAATACAAATAAGAAAAAAATAGGCTGCTTCAAGGATGAGTTGAACAGCAAACCTATAAAGGAATTCATAGGACTGAGAGCCAAGATGTACTCTTTTCTCTCTGAGGGGGGAGAGAAGAAAACTGCAAAAGGGGTAGCTCGTTCAGTTTTAAAACATAAGTTGAAACATAAAAATTATAAAGAATGCTTAAACACCATCAATTTCAGAAGAGACATGTAGCATCGTATACAAAGTGAGAATCACCATTAATATTCAATATCTTGCGCTAAAATAAGTTTATCACCGTTTGATGACAAACGGTATCTTTTACAAGATGGAATCCAATCATATGCATATGGGCATTTTAAAATTTAATTTACTTTCTTAAGTGGCATTCATAAACTGCAGGAAATATTATGGCAAAAGAAGATGGTGATTGTAAAACATGAAAATGTTAGAGATAGTAAATAAAAAAAAATTAAAAATAGGCAAAAAAAAAATTGAAAAATTATGAAAACTAAAAGAAAAAAATTGAAAAATTATGAAAACTAAAAGAAAAAAATTGAAAAATTTTTAAAAACTAGAAGAAAAAAAGAAGTATTTGATGATGAGAAGCTTTCTGCTTTCTTTTTTTTTTTTTCTAATGAAAAGAAGTCTTTGAAATGTTTTTTACTGGCCACTGAAATGTTTTTAATGAAAATGGAAGACTTGAAGATTATGAATGTAAGTCTTTGGCGACATGGAAGCCATGAAGATTTTGATTGGAAAGTTTTTGATGAAAATGTAAGACTTGAAGATTTTCAATGAAAGTCTTTGGTGACATGGAAGCCATGAAAATTTTGAATGGAAAGTCTTTAATGAAAATTTGAAGAAGACAGCTGCTGCAGCACTTTTTTTATTTACTTATATGAGCTCATTTTTAATTCAATTAAATGATGGCCATTTAATTTTTTTTTTTTTTGATAAGATTTAAACATTAAATTTGATACTTTCGTTTTTCTTTATTTTATTTATTTATTTTTTTTTTTTTTCATTTATTTTTTCATTTTATTTTTAAAGCTACCTTAGTGTATGCTTGTAACCTTTTAACGAAATAGTTTTTCTCTTTTCAGACGGTGAATAATATTTTTTTCCTTTTCAGATGTTGATTTATTTAATTTTATGTATGTATTCATATATGTATGTGTGTGTGTGTGTGTGAATGTTTGCATGAATATATGTATGAATGAAAGCGGGTCAATGATTTCAAAGGTTGAATTTGGAGAAGGTGGTCGATACCTGGGTTACCGAAAAAACCTCCAGATGATGATACCCTGATTGAGACCTCCAGGTGTCATGAGTTTTAAAACTCAGGCAAAGGCCCGTGTTTTTGTTTGTTTCATTTCAGGTTCCAATGGATGATTTTCGTGTAACAAGATTTAGGTGAGATATTTTTACATTTATATGACTGTTTCACTGACTGTAGAAGTGAAGTCTCCGTTTGAGACTTATTTTATTTGACATCTAGGGTCAATGAAACGTTCTTTTGTTTTTTCAGATTATGTAGAATTTTATGATGCAGTATTTTTTAATGGATTATTCATGTAATGTATTATAATTTGAATTTAGATATTAAAAAAAAAGTTTATGGGGTGTGATTTAAAAAAATCACATCGGGATGGTGGTGGGACCATCAACTTAAAACTAATATTTATTTTCCCTTTTAGAAATAAAAGTCAATTAATTCCAAGTCCAAAAATAATATCTCTCACTAGGTGGCGCCATGAGCGATGTGTGTTGAAGAGATGCAAAATAGTCAGTCTAAAAAAATATTTAAATGAATTAATTAATATTTCTCTCACTAAATGGTAGCACAATCGATTCAAAAAGTCTGTAAAAGATTACAAGTTCGTTGTCATGACAACCGCTACATGCGGTATCACAACCGTTGCCATTCCTCTCTTAGAAGTTTCGTGTTGCCATTCCGAAAAAACGAAACTTCAGATTAACAAGCAAAACAACTCAACTCCACTCGTAAGAGGTTAAGACGTCAGCAGCAGGAACCCTACTACTCGACCCTACTCGACAGGCGCAAGGGGGCGTGGCAGGCGGTGGAGGGGGCGTGAAAGGTGGATCAAGGGGGCGTGGTCGATCCCCCATCCCCCTGCTGTCCTAGAACTGTCATTTTTCATCTACTCGCATCACGGGAAAAACATGTTCTAAAGCCTAGATTTAACTAAAACGCGTTCGATCAAATCCGTAATGATTGAACTTTCAACTTGAATTCGACCGTTTTGAAACTGATCGAATATTGACATTCATTTTGTTGCCTGGACTTCGATCAAAACACGTACGATTGCCATCGACTGCTTTTCTGGCTCGGCGTTTCGGCACATGACCGGAACCTTAAGCTGAAACAATGAAAAAATTGAATGAGAAAGCTATTTTAACTGTAACATTATCTGTTGGTGTTTTGTTTATTGTTTTGGTTTGATCCGTTTGTTTAGCTCTGCTGTTCCCCGTGTTGTTTTCTGCTGATTCTTAAACCTACACTGCGCAATTTTTTTTTTTTTTTTTTTTGTTCTTGTGTTTGTTTGTGCTTGTTATAGGTGGGGAAAATACTAAAAAAATTCCTATTTAATTCGGAAAAGTAGAATTCGAAAAAAATCGACATGTTGTTTAAAAACAACACTGCGCATTTAGGGCTAACAATAATAATTATCTAATCATTTTAACAAATGAAACCAAATCAATAAAAAATAGGCATGCATTATAATAATTAAATAGCACTAAAATATGAAAATGTATTAAAATAATTTATTTTATTATTATTTATAAAATTTATTAAAGTAAAAATTTGCAGATGTAACTAATAATTATTAGTTACATGTGCAAATTTTCACTTTGATTACCAATAAAGTTTAATAATAATTTCACTAAAGGATTTTAAACAAGAAACCTAACATCTGTAGGGGGTCTATGCGATTATGTTCGTTTCTTCCTTGGTTGTTGATTTTAAACAAAATTCCTAAATAATAATTTAATCCACCACTTTAAGCTAATTTGTGAAATATTTAACAATAATTTTCTCAAAGATATTAAATAAAGTGAAATAGAAAACCTGTGACACCTGTTCTTGTTTATACTGCGAATAATGCAGGAGAATAAAAATTGGCCCCGAATGCGCGGTGTTGTTTTAAAACAAGTAAAAAAAGCGCCTCAATATATATTTTTCCCGAAATTTTTAGGACAACTTATATTTATTCTATTTTAAAACTATGTAAGCAATTAGAGACTATTTTTTAAAATAAAATTGTTGCTTAAAAGTTTTAGAAAAAAAAATTAAGAACTTACTGTTTTTTACGAAATCAACATGTCTACGATTTTGTGAAAAAAGATGAACCTCGAGATCAGTTTACAAGATCTAGGGGAAACTATATTAACTAATATGATCACACATACAAAATGAAACGAAAGAATGCGCCACATGTTAAAAACATTACAAAATAAAAGCTTAGTGAACGGAAGGTGTAGGTGTTGTTTAAAAACAAAACGGCGCAGTGTAGGGTTAATACACAATGTCATGAAACAGAATTATTAGTAGATGTTATCAAAAAGTAGCCTCGGGACCTAATGAGGGGAGGGACGATCGTATTCTGGAAGAACATCGACAAGTGCCTTTGTGACTCTGTCAATTTGCCTCGATACTGTTGCTTATAATATGTAGTAAATATTCCAAAAGTTTTTATTCTTACTGAATTGTATCTTCCTAGAGGAGAATCCATACTTTCTTTGCTCATTAAATGCGTTCAATTCTATTTTATATTTCCTCCCAGTAGTCAGTTTTTAGGAACGGCGAATAGCAGCAAGCCAGGAAATAACTTTATCACACATTTAGAATATGTAGTTTAATTTAAATGAGCAAAGAAAAAAGAAAAGAAAAGAACGCATGCAGACGATTTAATGACTTTATGTTTTTTCAATAACAAATTCGCATTCTTTTTTCTTTTTACCCTCTAAATAGATTGTCTGCATTATGTATTTAAAATATGGGCCACAAATGTCAATTTTCCGCTATTTTATCTTGTAGAAAAATCTCAAATGAAATTCATGATTTTTAAATAATGTGAACAAGGTTATTAATTGTTGATATTTATGCTTATTCTTAATGTTTTTTTTTATTTTAGAATATTAATTCATATGTAAAATGTTTAAAGTGCTTATTAATTATAGAAATATTGTCTAAGAGAATATTCTCCAAAAGATTATTACCGAGAATTTAACAACTGTAGTACTAAGTTTGTAGCTCACATGTATTTATTTCTATGATAATATTTTGTAGTATTATTGTATTTTATACATATTTGTATTGTATAAAACAAATTTTACTAAAATATTTACAATAATTAATAAAGTTGTTTAAAAAAAATGTTTATTTTTTGCAAGTTAGTTTTTATTGAGAAGAAAATATTTTATTATTTTCATATTTAACTTGTGAAGTTTCAATTACTATGTTTTATATGAATATTTTCATAGATTTAGCTTATGTACCATTCAAACCAATTTTGCTAAATAGATCAAGCGCAAAGTGTTCACATAATTGAGCTGACTAAATTAAAAATTACCTAACATGTAATTCATATATTAAATGTTTTGTTACATTTTTTTTTTTTTTCCAGTCTTTAGAAGATTTATTTTCGATTGTGGAAGATATAGAAAAAGTGGTCCCAGCAGCCCAACAGCTTCCTGAAACGTCTCAGCCGCCCACAAAAAAAAAAAAAAAAGGAAAAAAAAATGACTCAACGTCAAAGGCAACAACCTCTACAAAAATTTCAATGGCCATAGACCTTACCCATAAAGCATTGACTGACAAAGAGGAAGTCACAGTGACAAGTGCATTTGGCACGTATGTTGGTAAATTACTGGACAAAATCAAAAATGCCAAAACCAGAGACCTTCTGATAAAGGACATTACAAATTTAATTTTCAAAAAAATGTATCCCGCGGACTTTACTGAATATTTTTTTTTAATAATGTATATAGATATAATTTTTCTTTTTGTAATTTAATTTTTTTATGATGATTTAAAAATACATTTCATGTGTTATTTAGTTTTTTTCTGTATTTTTCATACGCAATAAAATTCTTTTCAAGAGCTTCATGTATTCATTATAAAAAACTACTTTTAAAAGAAAAAAAACTAGTTCAGTTACAATGAAATGCAATGTTCCAGAACTTTTGGAATGATTAGTAAAAATATCTCACAAATCAATGTGAAATAAAAATTTTGAAGAATGCAAAATCTAATGCAGTAGCTATACTCTTTTTTTTTTTAAAATAAATAATGAAACTATTTGTTTAGCCAATGAACAAGAACTTGAAATATAGCATGCATTATTTGTATAAAACATCGAGTTTTGTTTCCTATAAAAGTTTATTTGCAGAGATAAAAATAAGATATATTAATCAGATTGTAAAAAAATAGAAGCATTTTCTCCTTTTTGTAACATTATACTATTATATATCTAAATTTTTAAAGATTTATATCTTTTTATGATAGAATAGATCTTCAATCTAAAGCTTAAATTCCATACTTTTGAAGTGAATGCAATACTGGTAGGGTCAGTTGGGGTAATTGTAAACGCTTTTTCAATGTTTTAACTTTTGATCCTTCCCTACCTCTTGAATGAATTCAGAGATGAAATTGTGAGCATTGTAGCCACTACTGTACTTCTTGTGAGTAAATGTGTACAAAAATTTTGACTTTATGAAAATTTGTTAGTGGATGAGCTCGTGTTTACAATTACCCCAGAGATCTGGGGTAATTGTAAACAGTGATTTATTTTCGAATAAGGTTGATGCAAATGGAAAACTGTTTCATACACAGTCTGCTTGAAGGTTTAAGAAGTTCCGGAACAAGGGTTCTCAATCTGCGGCCAACAGGCCGTATGTGGTCCGCTGAGTTATGTTATGAGTCGGCTGAGATCATTTAACGAGAAATATCTTGCAAAAAATCAAGTAATGCGACAAATTTATGTAAAATTTGTCCCACAGTGGATCAGTCGGTTAAGCTTGGATCCCACAGAACACCGAAAGTGAAGCACAACTGGCCGTGGTCAACGCTTGGGAGGGTGACCACCTCCCGCGACTGATTACTCTGAGACCGAGTGCGCTAAAGGGAGCTGTGCACGTAAAATACATCGTCGCTTCAAATGTCCACCAAGTTAGAAATAATTTCCGCTGAGGGACCATCCTAGGTGACGATCTCTCATCTGGGAGCTGGTTCAAAATCATTAAGCCCCTCTGAGCCAAGTGCACTTCATACTATCGGAGCTCATTAATAATCAGTAGGAGTTTCCTTAATTCATGGTCGCCCAGGAAGGGAGACTTGGATTTCCAATTGGAATTAGCAACAACAACAACAGTTATGTAAAATAGACACAAAAGTGTAATTTACATCAAAATAAAATACTTATTGTCCCCCCTAAACATTGGAAATAGGATAAATTTAAGTGTTTACAATTACCCCAGAGTACGAAATATATGGGGTAATTGTAAACACCTAACTTGTACATGAAAAATAACAGGGAGGATTAAATTCATAGCTAAATGTTTTTAGCAGCATTCCATATGACAAATAAAAATGGTTGAAACCACTCACATCGCTTTTGTAGATGAGCTGGAGAGGAAAATATAAGATCACTAAATTTTGTTAAACAACTTTTTTCACTGTGCCATTTTCAAACAATAGCGACGCCTCCACAGTTGTTTAGAAACTTACGAAACTGTTTCAATGTCTTCCCTATGCTGCCAGTTTATCACTCACAAGCAGTTAAGTTTTCAAACCCACAATAAGTGTAGTTATGAAGCTTGTTTACAATTACCCCAACTGACCCTATATTGTAGAGTATGTTTGGCATGTTCATTTAGTTTGTTAAAGGAGAAATTTTAAAATTAACATAAAGCTAATTTATTGCAATAATTTAAACATTTCAATTTAAACTGCATTTTCAGTGCAGCTGAGACATGCTTTCTTGCCATGGCACTGCTCCTACAGAATTAAAGTACTCGCAAAACCACTCTCGTACTTGTTTAGCATGGCGAGAGCCTTGTCTTCCAGAATATGTTGGCAAAGGCCTCAAACAGGAGACGATGCTGGAAATTGGTGCAATATCTGGGTCATCGTCACCACTGTGTGCGGTTTTTGATAAAGATCTGGATCGCAAAAAGTTGTGCAAAACACACGATGCTAAAACATAATATTTTGCTTTTTGTGGATTTGTAAAAAAATCTGACTTGTATACGCGAAACCTATTTGACATCAGACCAAAAGCATCTTCCCCAACTCTCTTGGCTCGCGATACGCTGTAGTTAAAAATAATTTTGGATTTATCCAAGTTTCTCCCTGAATAAGGTTTCTTGATGGTGGGCATTACAGGAAAAGCATCATCTGCTACCATAACGTAAGGCACTTCAACATTAGTACCGGGAAGAAAAGCAGCATCAGGAATATTGAGCTTAGATTGCTCAAGGGCCTTCTTCAAGTCACTTCTGGTCCATACTCCACCATTACTGCACCTTCCACCCAATATCTACGTACAAAAATTTCAAATCAGCATCAACTAATGCCAGCAAAATGATGCTGTATGTCCCTTTGTAGTTGAAGAAATGCGATCCAGATCCTACTGGTGAAGAGATCTTCACACGCTTGCCCTCCAGAGCACCAATTCAAAATGGGAAATTCCACGTACTTTCAAAAGAATGTGCAATTCTTTTCCATTGATCCTCTGTTGATGGCACGCTCATGAAATCTCCCACCAGTTCCTCATACAGAGCCCTACACACAGTGGCCAAGATGCCAGATATTGTGCACTGAGCAATCCTAAATTGAAAAGCCAGAGAGCTTTGTGTTTTCCCTGAAAATAAAAATATCATATAACACAACATTTTAAATGAGTTATAGAAATTTATAATTTAATCAATGACATCAATTGTGTGCTTCTTTATAGTTTCCATAAGCGGTTTCGAGGAATGCATTTCACAGTAAACAAACGAGTGATGAAATCAGTGGTGTAGACGAAGGGCGACGGCGTCCCCCTGCCTTTTTATTTTAATATAAGCGTCTCCCCTTATTTTGTAAATTTTAACATAAGCGCCCCTCACTTTTGATTTCAATTACTACTTATCTTTGTATGCATAAGCGTCCCCCCAACTTTTTTTTCAGGACTACACCACTGGATGAAATACCTGAATTTCTATGTAATTAACCAGCATGCACATATTTTTTATGTCGGTGTTATTACTTTTAGAGTTTAATAACATTCAATGTTATCAAACTTTAACAAAAGCTACAGGGTGCTTAAAACAATACTGATGTGCAAACCTGACATTAAGGATACACAGCGTGAAATGTCAACAAATATTATAAGTTGTACAAAGTTAAGGAAAAATTAATATATATGTGTCGTTATTTATACCAGTAACATATTGTGTATGCATTTTTATTCTATCAAAAAATAAGTAGATCGTTTGAATTAACATGAAGTAAAAAAAAAAATATTCACAACATTTATTAAAAAAACTGTATTTTACGTTTTTTTCTGAAAGAAATGTTTCATTGCTGGCCTGATACTAATTCAATTAAAATGAAAATACTGGCCATGTTAATATTATTTGCTTATATGAATCCAAAATCAAGAACTTTCCTTTTTTCTCTTTCTAAAATATTCCTTATGCATATGAAAAATACGAAATTGAGGTTCAAAGCATAGTTAATGTTCAAGTGGGAAAATTAATTAGGAATGCATAAACAGGTCTCCCTCTGCATTCTTAACTCGTGTTTAAATTACAACAGAGAGCAATGATAACAAATTAAATCTAGATGGTATCAGGGGCTCCGAGACCTTTCCATAAAAGCAAAGGAAGGTTCTTGCATAGCTATAGATATATTTTAAATAACCAATCAGGATCTTCGGGAGGTTGGTTTTGGAGAGGGCCCTAAATATACCAGAATGATCTATTGAGCCAAAAGCTTTTTCGAGGTGTAAGACTGCTACTGTAACGGGTCGATGTTCACATCTCGATTTTTCCAAAATGGTGTTCAGTAATCTAATGCCCTTAGCCATGGCTCCGCCAATTCGTTTTTGTTTTTCTCTTCTTCTGAATTTGAAGAATAATGTAACAAAGTGTTATGCGGCTTGTTGCAAGAAAAGTAGTTATATTCAGGTTTACAATCGATTTATTTATGAGATAGTTTTAAACATTTAACACATAATGAATGCTTCTTAATTATGGAATATTTCTGTTTAACATTACACTTCAAAAATTCAGGACATCTATTAATATAATGAGAATGGGATTTACATATTATACGAGATGGTGCTTTATCATTTGAGTCTACAAGAAGATTTTTAAATTTATTTATTGGTTTTGTTTTTGCTTGGAGAGACTGTCCTTGGAAATTTTCCAAAAATTGGCGGTGATTTTTTAGAAAATCTATTAATTCTTCCCATTTAGGTAGTTCAACAGTTTTTAGCGACATTTCAAACAATTTTCTTGATTCCCTTTGTAGCACAACATTTATCAAAATATTTTTACTCAATTCATCTAGATCTAAATTTAATGATTTTAATGCTCTCGCGTATTTTATTTTTTTATCAACATATATTTTATTATTCTTAGATCAAAGGCTAGGATTCATAGTTAACTTTTTCAAGATTTATAAGGGCGTTAATGTGCGAATTGGCGAGTAACCTGTTATATTCGTAACGTTCTTCTAACGCTTTAAAAAGGGAATCAAAAGTGTCTTCAGTAGTTTGAATTTGCTTAGCATTTCCAATAATTGCCGATTGCAAATAAAAAAGCTTAGAAGCTTTATCAAGTTTCTCATTAGAAGAAATTAAAGAATTAAATTGTGTTTTAAAATTATTCCACTCTTCAATATTACCAGAAAATTTCGGAAGAGGAATCTCCGGTAATTTCACTTTAATATTAAAATCATTAACTTGATTACAAGAAGCAATTTTCGTTAGAGAGGATTTGACAGATTCCACAATATTGATTTTTGCATTTATCACTCTGATGTCATCAGTTTTTATTGCTTCACTGTCAACATAACTTGTAATCCTTGTTATTTTTGCTCGCAAGGTTCCTCTTCGACGGCTTAATGCCTTGCATTCCGTCATGCTGAATTTTTCAAGAAATCAATTTAATTTCGAGTTGCAATTTGGAATTCACCATAGAATTATAATATCCAATAGCAAGCTGATTCATCTATTTATTTTTAGTAATACTAATTTTTCTTCATTAACAACTCTGTAACTATTTACAGGTTTTATTTACAAGACTTTATACATATATACATTGAGCGCCATAGCTCATATTTTGTGCCGACCATACTGCACTCATTATAAAATATTTTCAACAATAGCGTTTCGTTTAAAGAGGAATACGTTCTTCTCGAAAAAGAAACCCGCTTGTAGTCATACAAAACGTGAGCCCCGATGAGGAACGGACAACGGTGGTGGGGGCTTTGGAGACGCAGTTCGGTTTGGTAGAGGGAAGGGACTTCGACTTTATGTTTAAACTAAGCGGCAAAGCTAACAAAGTTAATTTGGTACTGGAGTGCGTCCCCTTTGCTTTCCACAGCATTTTGTCCTCTCCACGTGTGAATTTCCACTGGGATGTCCATTCAGTTAAAGAGTTTCTGGGGGTGCGCCGGTGCTTTAGGTGCAGGAGTTTGATAACATTGCTGCAAATTGAGCAGAAAAAGACCCCTTCTGTGCCTATTGCACGGGATCGCATCCAGTAAAAGAATGCAAGGCAGAGCGTCCTAAATGCACCAATTGTATATCGCATAATGTAAGACATGGAACCAACTACCCAGTGGATCATCCTTCATACGCATCGGAATGTATATGTTATCAAAACCATGTATATGCTTTGAAACGTACTATTAATTATGGCTAGTGACCAGGATGAAGAGACCCCTTTCGATGTAAATATTTTTGACGTTCCTGTAAATGTTAATTTGTGTCTTTTAGACTTTAATAATGCAATTCCTCCTACTTACAGTACTTTGACGCCCCCAGCATTAAACTTTTTACAGATAAATTTGCAGCGTGGCAGTGCACCTACATCACATGTCTATGGTAACAAATAGAGATCAAGTCCACGTGGTTTTGGCTCAAGAACCATACGTAACGCATGGAAAGGTGCCTTGTGTCCCCTTAAGCTGGGGTCGTTTTCTCCCGGGCAGCGGTAGAGCAGCCCTGTTTTTTCCCTCGGGAGTGGTGTCCCCTTTTTCCTCGTACCAGGCACATGACTTCGTCGCGGCAAAGATCACGGTCAAGGATGGCCCTTTGGTTTTAATTTCGGCTTATGCGTCCCCCCTGGAACCCTTGGAGCCACTCCTTTCAGATTTGACTTCTTTTCTTCATGCTCTCTCCTCCACATCTGTGCTCCTGGCAGGCGATTTTAACGCTCGCTCTCGTAGCTGGGGGTACAGAAAGAATGAGGAGAGGGGGGGGGGGACTTTTAGATTTCATAGCTCATCACAACCTTATAGTACTTAATTCAAGGAATTTTCCTCCAACATTTGAAACGCCCCACGCCAAGGGCTGGCCAGACTTGACCCTTGCACGTTTTTTGCTTGCGCCGACGTTATGGTCGGTCTCAAAGGAGATCTCACTTAGTGACCATAAATTTATTAGAATAGTACTGGAAATAGCTATTTCACATTCAAGGTTTAGAAGATTGAAGACACATTATAATGTGGAAAAATTTAAAAAATTAATTAAAGATGAAACCAATAGTCAGGATCAGGCAGCGGTTTGAGACCATCTTCGCCACAGGGCACGGTCCATTCCCGGCCTACCTTTTCAGGTTTGGCTTTTCTGACCCCCCCCCCCCCCCCGATGGGCGACGCCGATCACTACGTGTTCGAGTCCCCCATAACTTCGGAGTTTCGCATCCGGGCGAGCTCTCAAATCCCCCGCAGCCAGACACTTCTTTTGCATTCTCCCATCCGCACTGCCGCCCTTTCCTCAACTCCCTGTTCCTATACCTCTCACGGGAGGGCTTTGTGGTTCAGGGGGTCTGAGTTCTCTCTTTTTATATCATATTATGTTGTGTAATATTATATTATTTTATAATTGCATATTTTGAATTTACATGCTTTGTTCTTCTATTTTATCGTTGTCTTTATCTCTTTATATTTATTTCTGTACATCTTTATATCCTTTTTATTTCTTTTTACTTTTTATTGTTTTATAATGTGCTCACAGAAAGCAAAACTAGGTACCACTATACACTGTCAACTGTAAACTAAAAATGAAAAATTGTAAAACATGTAAACCTGTTAACTGCAAAGCAAAAATTTGTAATATGTATACTCCCCATGTATATCCCCTCCCCCAATTCAAAGTTAGTGAAGTTAAAGTGGCACCGAAAAGAAAAAACTCTCTTCTCATAAATAAATACTGATACTGATAATGGTCAAAATCCAGCCAAAATTCAAAAAAATAACTTATTTAAAAAATATCACCATTGTTGATATGTTCAAAAATATGCATACCCCTTTATTGGTTGAACGAGAAAGTATGTCTCATATGCCTTCAGTAATTGAACGAGTAGGTAATTCTCATACGGCTTCAGTAATTGTAAGCAATCCTAGACCCAGCTCTAGCGGCACACCTATTGCTTTTTGTAGTTACAGGGAGCAAAAAGTTCGTCAAAATGAGAGACCTACTGTTCCTGTTACAAGTAATGTACGATTTCCTCACTATTTTAGTGAATGGGATCGTTACCGAGAAGCAAAGCCAAAAGGCAGTCGCTGATAAACAAGATGCTCGGAATCAAGAAAGTTCTGATGTAAATACGTAAATCAAATTTTCAGGCAAGTTCTGCGAATAGCTTTATTCTAGGGCAAAATCTTATAACCCGTTCACATTATTCGAATATATTTAACAGAACGACAACTTTAATTGCTGGGAACGCATGAGAAACGGGCGATTTTAAATTCCCATACAATCCATGAATATTAAGATCGCAGTCAGGACAAGGCAACGGGCAATATTCTGACCCATTGTACTCGTATAACACCACTTTGCCATTTGATGCGACTAACTCGATTACAGGAACTGCAATCAAAGCAGAACACAACACTAGGAGTTACAATTTTTCTTAATATTCACCCAGAATCGAGACAAATAAAAGGCAGAATACTGCGCCTGTATACAACCCACATTTTCCATTTGACTCTTGGAGAGGTTGTAATGCGGGAAACTTAGGAAAGCCAAATGTGATTACCCCATACGACCCTTATAATCTTGTGAAGCCGTGCCTTTGTTTTGATTCAAAATGTTAACTGTACCCTCCTAATTATCGAATTGTGCAGCAGAACTGCAACCGTATCCACAGAGTTTTTTTACATGTACAATTCGGCTCGGCTACAGTGGAAGAGATCTCAAGGTGAAACCAAGCTGCGTGAAGGGACGGTTGGTCAACTACGGAACTGCATCTTGAAGAATGAAGGTTATACGATCAAGCATTTTTTGATTGACTGTGGATCCCACTCTTCACGCCATGCTGGATATTGGTATTTTCTTTTAATAAATTGATTTTTTTCCATTTTGGTGTTTTACTAGTGAAGGCTTTACGTTTGCGCCGGCAACTGATGGCCAGTTTAGCTTAGGTGTTGTTTTTGATTTTCCTTCGAACTCTACACCACATGGTGCCGTAATAAAATTTTCCTTTTGTAATGTATTTTTAAATTCCTATGAAATCGTTTGGGGAAAAGAAACTGTGTGACGTGTCAGAGGATTTTCCTTCAAATTTTATAGTGATTTTATATCTATAGAAAAGAGCTTAAATATAATGAAAGGATTTTTAGTTGTTTTAAATTTTACGAGTTTTTACTTTAGGAAACACTTGGTCAACAAACATTTTAAAAAGTGTAACGTATGTTTATGTGCTATTTTGATGAATTTTAATGTTTTTGTGTGTGCTGGGTGTGGTTTGTGGTTCCCCTGCTTGATTTATAAAGCTAAGCACTGGTGCTGAAACCAATTCAGTTGGCAATATGTAAATCCAGGCCGACTCCCTCGGCGTTTCACAGGCACAGTTCTTTGTTAATTTGCTACCAGTTGACGGTGTTAACATAGAATTTGCTTTGAGTCAAATAACAGACTTAAAGAGAATCAATAACTGAGATGACGATAGAGCACTGCTTATTTTGAAATCTAATTTGACAGGCAATGCTTTATAATTTTTCCTTAATTCCCCTGAATGGGAAAATGCAGAAACGTTTGAACAGGCAAAATTGATTTTAATCATGTTTTTTTCAAATGATATTTCCTCAGCTTAGAATTTATTTTCTTTTCAGTACATACGACTTTTGCAGGGTAAATCTATCAAATCGCTTTCTAATAGAATAAATTTGGCTTTTGCTAATGTCTATTGTCAACAAAGCACATAAAATTGTTTCAGCTTTTAACATCATTATCCGCTGATTTGCGTGAAAAAAATCTATTGCAAGGCATTACCAATTATGGTGAAGAAGTCGCTTTGGCCAGTCGAATAGTTAATGTGGAAAAAAAATCCTCTATACTACAGACCCATTCCATTGGTGTGGCCCAACCAATGATAAAGAGGATACGAATGACGATTTAATAGAAGAAAAATTCACTGAAAGCGAGTTTAAAGTATTTATCAAGCTCGCAACGTCAATTTATTGGCTATTTAGAAGGCAACAGGCAATGTTCGGACCCATTGTTCTCGTATACCACTTTGCCATTTGATGCGACTGTCGATTACAGGAACAATTATACCTAATTCACTCAGAGTAGAGACAAATAAAACTCAAAATACTGCGCCTGTATACAACCCACATTTTCCATTTGACGCTAGGAGAGGTATTATTGCGGGAAACGTAAGAGAGCCACATGTGATTTCTCCTTATGATCCTTATAATCTATCGGGCCGCATATGTCCTAATGACACGCTTCGGGGAAGAAGGATCAAGTAGGATGCAATTCATACTTGCCAAGTCGACTATTGTTAACGGGAAATTCCCTTTCTTTTGCACCTGTCTCCCGATCTTCCGTTCATCATAACTTTTTCCCATTTTTCAAACAATATAAGCTAAAAAGAAAGAAATGAAAAATAAAGTTTTATTTTTTCCTTAATACGCGTGCGTGATCATAATACTTAGACGTCTTGTTTTGCGATCCGCCTATCACTGAAGTCATGCGTTGACGTACCTTTCAGATTGCTTAGTGCATCCAGCATAGTGCTCCCCACAAGCTGAACGCGTGATGTCACGTACCAAAAACGAACCTTGCGTTTGGCAACAACTTTGGATTATAGAAGTACGCGTTGCACGTGGGTTGTGTCATGTTTGTTTGCGATGTCTTCCGCGAAAAAGCAAAAATATCGACAAAATTCTAAAGCGGAATATTTCAGTTTTCAAAAAAATCAAGACGTATTTCGCACTGAATGTAGCAGCTATAAACAAATCCCACGGTGGAAGAGGAGACATTATACAGCACGTTCGACGGAAAAAACATCACAATAATGACGCAGCTCACTCTAGAGTGAGAAAGTAAACAACTTTTCCCCCAAAATTAATGAGGATACGGCAGTGATTCGTGTTGAACGCCTTTACCCCTCATTCATATTCGAGCACAATTTCCACTAAGTTGTGTCGATCATGTAGGAAATCTTTTGATGTTAACTGAGAATGAAATAGCGAAAACGTACTTCATGCGCGACCAAAAACAAGGGCTAGTGTGTCCGAATTCGCCACCGAAAGTCGAAAAACATTGATTGACTCTTTGAAAGTGCAACCTGTTTCGTTATCAACGGATGGAAGTTCTGATGCGAAAATTTTCCTCATGGATGGGACCTATTTTGGATGGGGGAAAAAAACACTTTATTCTCAATGCCTGTTCTCAAAGAGATTACACAGGGCAGAATCTTGCAAATTTGATGTTGCCAAAATTAGAAGAATATGACATACCCGCCCTGAAGAACAGTATCATATAATACCAAGATTGGGAAATGAAGAAATGCGTCCTTTCGAATCTTTATCCCCCATTTACTCGAAAGGATAGTAATGCCGCGCTAGCAACGCTTAAGGAAAAAATCCATCCTCAGAGATACAGCGGAATATCAACCAAGCTACTATACCAATTACGTCAGAGCTGATTCCTTTTGAAACGTTATCAAACGTACGGCGAGGCATAAATGTGTCAGGTAGCAGATACGATCTTGCTACCGCAAAAACAGCAATAAATACTGTACCAATTACGTCAGAGCTGATCCCTTTTGAAAGGTTACCAAACGTACGGCGAGGCATAAATGTGTCAGGCAGCAGATACGATCTTACTACCGCAAAAAACAGCAATAAATACTGTACCAATTACGTCAGAGCTGATTCCTTTTGAAAGGTTACCAATCGTACGGCGAGGCATAAATGTGTCAGGAAGCAGATACGATTTTACTACCGCAAAAACAGCAATAAATACTGAAAAAAGTGTTGATGTAAGTGAATCATCTAACGCATC
The DNA here is from genome assembly GCA_038502835.1 of Octonoba sinensis. NCBI lineage: Eukaryota > Metazoa > Arthropoda > Arachnida > Araneae > Uloboridae > Octonoba > Octonoba sinensis. The sequence continues at coordinate 78,992,156 of CM076605.1, read as the reverse complement.
TACACACACTGAAAACATTCGTGGTACACTGAATATGATCGAGTCGCAGGCGGTGAGAAAATTTGAAGTGGTTTTTATACAGAATACCTACAAAACTAAATTAAATCTTAAAATTAATTTTGAGTGAAGTTTTCCATTGTTTGAAAAGGTGTTTCAATGGGATGGAGACATGAATCATCACAATTGACATTTTATATATGCCTTGAAATATTGCTTCACCTTATGTTATCTTTCTGTGATTGCTTGTTCCTTTAAAAATAAAACCATGTAAAAAGAGAAGACTACAACTACTGTGTTATAACAGTCTAAAGATGGTTTGTTCCGCCCTGAAGAACAGTATCATTTAATACCAAGATTGGGAAATGAAGAAATGCGTCCTTTCGAATCTTCATTTCCTCCATACACTCGAAAGGATCATAGTGCCGCGTTAGCAGTTTTTAAGGAAAAGAATCCATCCTCGGAGATACAGCGGAATTTCAACCGAGCTACTGAACCAATTCCAGCGTCAGAGATGATACCTTTTGCAAGGTTACTGAACGTACGGAGAGACATAAATATGTCAGATAGCAGATACGATCCTACTACCGCAGAAACAGATAACAATTACACAACAAATATCCATTTCCTTCATATACACAAAAGAATCCTAATGCCCCGTTATCAATTTTTAAGGAAAATAATCCATCCTCGGAGATACAGCGGAATATCAACCGAGCTACTGCACCAATTCCAGCATCAGAGCTGATTCCTTTTGCAAGGTTACCAATCGTACGGCGAGACATAAATGTGTCAGGTAGCAGATACGATCCTACTACCGCAGAAACAGCCAACAAATACACAACAAATATCCATTTCCTTCATATACACAAAAGGATCCTAATGCCGCGTTAGCAATTTTTAAGGAAAAGAATCCATCCTCGGAGATACAGCGGAATATCAACCGAGCTACTGCACCAATTCCAGCATCAGAGCTGATTCCTTTTGCAAGGTTACTGAACGTACGGCGAGACATAAATGTGTCAGATAGCAGATACGATCCTACTACCGCAGAAACAGCAACAAATACACAACAAATATCCATTTCCTTCATATACACAAAAGGATCCTAATGCCCGTTACAATTTTTAAGGAAAAAATCCATCCTCGGAGATACAGCGGAATATCAACCGAGCTACTGCACCAATTCCAGCATCAGAGCTGATTCCTTTTGCAAGGTTACCAATCGTACGGCGAGACATAAATGTGTCAGATAGCAGATACGATCCTACTACCGCAAAAAACAGCAATAAAAACTGTACCAATTACGTCAGAGCTGATTCCTTTTGAAAGGTTACCAATCGTACGGCGAGGCATAAATGTGTCAGGAAGCAGATACGATTTTACTACCGCAAAAACAGCAATAAATACTGAAAAAAGTGTTGATGTAAGTGAATCATCTAACGCATCTACACACACTGAAAACATTCGTGGTACACTGAATATGATCGAGTCGCAGGCGGTGAGAAAATGTGAAGTGGTTTTTATACAGAATACCTACAAAACTAAATTAAATCTTAAAATTAATTTTGAGTGAAGTTTTCCATTGTTTGAAAAGGTGTTTCAATGGGATGGAGACATGAATCATCACAATTGACATTTTATATATGCCTTGAAATATTGCTTCACCTTATGTTATCTTTCTGTGATTGCTTGTTCCTTTAAAAATAAAACCATGTAAAAAGAGAAGACTACAACTACTGTGTTATAACAGTCTAAAGATGGTTTGTTCCGCCCTGAAGAACAGTATCATATAATACCAAGATTGGGAAATGAAGAAATGCGTCCTTTCGAATCTTCATTTCCTCCATACACTCGAAATGATCATAGTGCCGCGTTAGCAGTTTTTATGGAAAAGAATCCATCCTCGGAGATACAGCGGAATTTCAACCGAGCTACTGAACCAATTCCAGCGTCAGAGATGATACCTTTTGCAAGGTTACTGAACGTACGGCGAGACATAAATATGTCAGATAGCAGATACGATCCTACTACCGCAGAAACAGCCAACAAATACACAACAAATATCCGTTTCCTCCATATACACAAAAGGATTCTAATGCCGCGTTAGCAATTTTTAAGGAAAAGAATCCATCCTCGGAGATACAGCAGAATATCAACCGAGCTACTGCACCAATTCCAGCATCAGAGCTGATTCCTTTTGCAAGGTTACTGAACGTACGGCGAGACATAAATGTGTCAGATAGCAGATACAATCCTACTACCGCAGAAACAGCCAGCAAATACACAACAAATATCCGTTTCCTCCATATACACAAAAGGATCCTAAGGCCGTGTTAGCAATTTTTAAGAAAAAAAATCCATCCTAGGAGATACAGCAGAATATCAACCGAGCTACTGCACCAATTTCAGCATCAGAGCTGATTCCTTTTGAAAGGTTACCAAACGTACGGCGAGGCATAAATGTGTCAGGCAACAGATACGATCTTACTACCGCAAAAAATAGCAATAAATACTGTACCAATTACGTCAGAGCTGATTCCTTTTGAAAGGTTACCAATCGTACGGCGAGGCATAAATGTGTCAGGAAGCAGATACGATTTTACTACCGCAAAAACAGCAATAAATACTGAAAAAAGTGTTGATGTAAGTGAATCATCTAACGCATCTACACACACTGAAAACATTCGTGGTACACTGAATATGATCGAGTCGCAGGCGGTGAGAAAATTTGAAGTGGTTTTTATACAGAATACCTACAAAACTAAATTAAATCTTAAAATTAATTTTGAGTGAAGTTTTCCATTGTTTGAAAAGGTGTTTCAATGGGATGGAGACATGAATCATCACAATTGACATTTTATATATGCCTTGAAATATTGCTTCACCTTATGTTATCTTTCTGTGATTGCTTGTTCCTTTAAAAATAAAACCATGTAAAAAGAGAAGACTACAACTACTGTGTTATAACAGTCTAAAGATGGTTTGTTCCGCCCTGAAGAACAGTATCACATAATACCAAGATTGGGAAATGAAGAAATGCGTCCTTTCGAATCTTCATTTCCTCCATACACTCGAAAGGATCATAGTGCCGCGTTAGCAGTTTTTAAGGAAAAGAATCCATCCTCGGAGATACAGCGGAATTTCAACCGAGCTACTGAACCAATTCCAGCGTCAGAGATGATACCTTTTGAAATGTTATCAAACGAACGGCGAGGCACAGATGTGTCAGCAGATACGATCCTACTACCGCAGAAACAGCAACAAATATCCATTTCCTTCATATACACAAAAGAATCCTAATGCCCCGTTAGCAATTTTTAAGGAAAATAATCCATCCTCGGAGATACAGCGGAATATCAACCGAGCTACTGCACCAATTCCAGCATCAGAGCTGATTCCTTTTGCAAGGTTACCAAACGTACGGCGAGACATAAATGTGTCAGGTAGCAGATACGATCCTACTACCGCAGAAACAGCCAACAAATACACAACAAATATCCGTTTCCTCCATATACACAAAAGGATCCTAATGCCGTGTTAGCAATTTTTAAGAAAAAAAATCCATCCTAGGAGATACAGCAGAATAGCAACTGAGCTACTGCACCAATTTCAGCATCAGAGCTGATTCCTTTTGCAAGGTTACCAAACGTACGGCGAGACATAAATGTGTCAGGTAGCAGATACGATCTTACTACCGCAGAAACAGCCAACAAATACACAACAAATATCCATTTCCTTCATATACACAAAAGGATCCTAATGCCGCGTTAGCAATTTTTAAGGAAAAGAATCCATTCTCGGAGATACAGCGGAATATCAACCGAGCTACTGCAGCAATTCCAGCATCAGAGCTGATTCCTTTTGAAAGGTTACCAAACGTACGGCGAGGCATAAATGTGTCAGGCAGCAGATACGATCTTACTACCGCAAAAAACAGCAATAAATACTGTACCAATTACGTCAGAGCTGATTCCTTTTGGAAGGTTACCAATTGTACGGCGAGACATAAATGTGTCAGGTAGCAGATACGATTTTACTACCGCAAAAACAGCAATAAATACTGAACCAAGTGTTGATGTAAGTGAATCATCTAACGCATCTACACACACTGAAAACATTCGTGGTACACTGAATATGATCGAGTCGCAGGCGGTGAGAAAATTTGAAGTGGTTTTTTATACAGAATACCCAAAAAACTAAATCAATCTTAAAATTAATTTTGAGGGAAGTTTTTCATTGTTTTAAAAGGTGTTTCAATGGGATGGAGACATGAATCATCACAATTGACATTTTATATATGCCTTGAAATATTGCTTCACCTTATGTTATCTTTCTGTGATTGCTTGTTCCTTTAAAAATAAAACCATGTAAAAAGAGAAGACTACAACTATTGTGTTATAACAGTCTAAAGATGGTTTGTTCCGCCCTGAAGAACAGTATCATATAATACCAAGATTGGGAAATGAAGAAATGCGTCCTTTCGAATCTTCATTTCCTCCATACACTCGAAAGGATCATAGTGCCGCGTTAGCAGTTTTTAAGGAAAAGAATCCATCCTCGGAGATACAGCGGAATTTCAACCGAGCTACTGAACCAATTCCAGCGTCAGAGCTGATACCTTTTGAAATGTTATTAAACGAACGGCGAGGCACAGATGTGTCAGCAGATACGATCCTACTACCGCAGAAACAGCAACAAATATCCATTTCCTTCATATACACAAAAGAATCCTAATGCCCCGTTAGCAATTTTTAAGGAAAAGAATCAATCCTCGGAGATACAGCGGAATATCAACCGAGCTACTGCACCAATTCCAGCATCAGAGCTGATTCCTTTTGCAAGGTCACTGAACGTACGGCGAGACAAATGTGTCAGGTAGCAGATACGATCCTACTACCGCAGAAACAGATAACAAATACACAACAAATATCCATTTTCTCCATATACACAAAAGGATCCTAATGCCGCGTTAGCAATTTTTAAGAAAAAGAATCCATCCTCGGAGATACAGCGGAATATCAACCGAGCTACTGCACCAATTCCAGCATCAGAGCTGATTCCTTTTGCAAGGTTAATAAACGTACGGCGAGACATAAATGTGTCAGGTAGCAGATACGATCCTACTACCGCACAAACAGCAACAAATATAGAACCAAGAGTTGATGTAAGTGAATCATCTAACGCAGGGGTCCCCAACCCTATGCCCGCGGTCACCATGGCACCCGTCGATCGGTCTAGGTGCGCCCGCTGCTCATATATTTCATTTTTCCATTTTAAAGGAGAACATTTAGAATCTGGTAGAGTATATTAGTAAATGTTGACTTATCAACATTTGTCTTCAACCCCCAAATGATTCAAGATCAATTGGAAAAGGTTGTTCAACAATTTAATATCATTGAGCCCATGGTCACCTTTTTGTAAACCCTTTTACCAACCAATCAAATAAACGTAACCGAAATAGCAACATACATTTCAGATTTTTTTTCAAGTACAGCGAGAAGAAGTGGACAGAGAAATTTTAGATCTTCAGAATGACCTTATATTCAAAATTTTTATATCGGATGAGAAGTTCTGAAATATAGTCGACAGAAATAAATCAACATTCTTAAAAAGAGCAGCATATAAAAAAAAGTCGTTTTTTCGTTCCACATGCTTGCGCGGATCATTGTTTTCGACAGTGAATGACGTAAAATCAAAATATAGATCACGACATACAGATGAACACCATGACGATTACTTGCGAACAGGAATTTCGTTATATTCTGCCAGTTATGAAGGGCTCCCCAGTGAAATGCAATGCAAAAGATCACATTGACTGTTATATTTTATAAATAATTTTTAGACTTTGTATGTTTTGCAAGCAATTTAGTAATCATTTATTTTACACAAGAATATTAATACTAAGTGTATTCGTATGTTAAATTAATTTTTATTTATCTTTTTTTTTTTTTTTTTTTTTTTTTTTTTTTGTGCATTATATCTTTTGTAAACGACGACAAAAGGCGACAAAAAGCTTTCAAATTAGCGAAAATCGGTCAAAATTTCGAGTTTTTAATTTTTACATATTTAAATGTAAAAACTTTGCCTGAAAAAGATGGCACAAAACTTTGTCAATCGGTGAGAAATTTATGAAGTTATATCGATTTTTGTAAGTGACCACGCCCATTTGTTTACGTTTTACGATCTTTCGAATAGCCGTCAAATTAGGTATTTTTGTTGAGATTCGAAAGTTTATCCCCAGCGTCAATGACCAAACGCTTCCCTTACTTTCAATGACCGGGTACCGGGGTACCCCATATTTCGAAAGAGTAGAGCAAAAAACCAGCCCTTTCTGAAAACCCCTTCTTTAAAAATGATGCTGTTACTTTATAAATATTTAACCCTGTTATTTAAACCCCGTTTGGCGAAATGTATGTAACCTGTTTTAACTGAAAAATAAAATTTAATTTTCCTCACGTTTAACATTTTATGCGATTTTAAGCGTTTCAATTACGTTTAATGTGTTACGATTTATTTTGTAACAACTGATTATATGGATTGGTGTTAATTTTGAATTAGTAATTGTTTCACTTATCTATATTATCTATATTAATTGCATTTTTACTACAAGAAAAATGGAGCAATTATCTGCAAGACAGTACGCAATGGTGATACAAGAATATGTTCGTACGTCCCATAAAAAAAAAAAAAAAGCTGTAATATTGCTTTCCACTTTACACCTTGGTAAAGGTATCTCCAGAACCAACCAAAAGCCATGAATAATAATATATTATATAACAAAACAAAGTCTGGTGTTGACACTATGGATCGAATGCTTCAGAAGTATACCTGTCTGAGACAAACGAAGAGATGACATCCTTCATTTTTTTTGCAACATTTTGGACATGTCTGCTTTAGCTGCTTACAATATATATAAAAAGAATGCCGATATCTATAGCCATAAAAAGAATGACCGCAGTGTATTTTTGCGTCAGGTAGACGAAAACTTGTGTCTTCCAACGATTCAGGATCAGTCAACAAATATTAAAGCCATGCGGCATTTTTCTACCAAATAAGGTGAAGAAAGTATTTTCAATTTCTCAGACAGAGTATGGCTTGCTATGCAGTCCAGCTCTATCACAGATTTTCAGGCATGTGAGCCAAGTGGAAGACAGCGAGTTGTTGGAGTTCGCTAAATATGTGTTTCTGATCCCGAGAAGCTTCGGAAGAAAACGAGAAAATCATCCAACACTTGTGGAAACCCAGTTTGTGATGAGCATTCAATCTCAATCTGCCGATATAAAGTATGCTGAAATGTAGTTTTTCCCTAATTATCTTTGCCACGATAATATTGATAAAATATGTTCTATACATGTTAATGCATAGAGCATATTTTTTTATTGTAACTATATTCGTAAAGATAATAATAAAAATAAAAAATAATAGGTACTAGAAAGTAAACTCATGTTTCTGAAAATTGCAACACCATGAAGGACTTAGGCGAGTGAGCTGAAATTTTCAGGAAATGCAAAGTAGCGCATGATATGCAAATGATTAGAATTTCAAATCCGTAGCGCATGCGTATGCTGAGCAGCGCCCTCTGAACGGCGGATGGATCCGAATAAATAGACGGCTGTAGCGAGTCGTGTATGGTTATCAGTAGTTATCTGCTAGTGGTAAACGTTAGCTCAATCTTTACTTATGCCTTTTCGACGAAAGAGAGCGAAATTTGAACAACTTACAGAGTTTGAACGGGGGAGAATCATCGGCCTTCGTGAAGCTGGATTGTCGTATCGAGCAGTAGCCGCTCGTGTGCAGCGTAACAGCAGCACAGTGATGCGTGTTTGGAAGCAGTGGACGGACGAGGGTCGGACAACTCGACAAATCGGGGAGTGGACCTCGAAATGTGACGTCAACTCGCGATGATAGACATCTGGTCCGCATGGCGCGGACGGACCGTACAGCTTCCTCTAGACAATTGGCAGCACAGTGGTCAATAGCTACAGGTGTTTCATTGTGTGCTTCATCAATTCGTAGACGTCTGCTGCAGCGTGGACTGCGCGCAAGGACTCCTTTATGCAGGATCCCCCTCACGCTAAACCATCGCTGCCTGCGGCTACAATGGACCAATCAGCATAGAGACTGGCGTGCTGATTGGCAGCATGTCGTGTTTTCTGACGAATCCCGCTTTAATTTGTGGTACCATGATGGCCGTATTCGTGTCAGACGCTATGCCGGTGGACGCCACCTTCCGGAGTGCATTATCGAACGCCACAGTGGACGAACACCCGGAGTTATGGTCTGGGGCGCCATAGCCTATCATGGACGATCTCAATTGGTACGAATTGTGGGCAATCAGAACAGCAACCGATACATCAATGTTCTACAGCCCCAAGCTGTTCCCTTCCTTCAAAGCTTGCCAGGCACTGTATTTCAACAGGACAATGGCCGCCCACATATTGCTAGGACTGTTCAATCCTTCTTTGCAACGCAGCAGGTACAGCTTCTTCCTTGGCCTGCGTATTCCCCGGATATGTCGCCAATGGAACATGTGTGGAATTTTGTTGGTCGACGTCTCGCTCGTGATCCTTGTCCTGTTGCTTCTGTAGACGAACTTTGGGTACGCATACAAACAATATGGAATGCTCTTCCTCAGGCAGACATTCAAAATTTGTTTGACTCCATGCCACGTCGTGTAGCAGCACTTATTGCGGCGCGTGGTGGCTACACAAAATACTGATTCCGATCTCTTGTTATTGTTTGTTTGCTTTGAAAATTAATTCATTTATTTCTACCACTACCACTCAATTGTGTATTAAATTTCATTCAATTATGACGATTCCTTCAGGGTGGTGCAATTTTCACAAACATGAGTTTATAACAACATTATTGCATAAATTCATTTATAAGTGATCAATAATAATGCATAGCGTTATGCTTTATTCAAATTGAAATGTAAATGTACTAGTAATTGAAAATAAAGTGGTTAAAACTGCAAAGTATTGACATAATAAGTATCATTGCAATATATGTACCCAATTATTATCGCTTAGTAATGTGTTCAAAACTACGTTATTGCTAAAATTCACTTTAAGCCATCAATGTGTGAGGTTATACTCGTATTTTTTAAAAAATATTATTATTAGTTTTGAACCGAAACATGCGAATAGAGTAAGATAATATAGAACTGAAGTGTAGGGATAAGTGAAGTGTAGGTATTGCAACATCTGTAATTATGTTGCTTATTCAACTAGAATGTACTTCCTCCACATGTCAACTCATAGTCATGAGTTTCATACTAAGTTTAAATGTGGTGTGACAAATTGTTATAGGACCCTTAAAACATTTTACGCATTTGATATACATGTACCAAGATACCATCAAAAGATAAGAAGTAAATGTAATTATGTTTCAACTAATATTTTTTATGTTGTAATATGCAGTTATGTAACAAATGGTCTCAATTCCTTTCCTTTATTTATAAAGTACGAAATTTAATTAAAAAAAAACAATTTGCCAAGAATTTTTTCCCATATTTAGATTTGCATTAACGTTCAATGTTTTAATTCCTACAAATGTGCAGTTCGGTTCATATTACATTTTTTACATCTGTGTAATTAATTTTTTGTAGTATCTAAAGTCAAGCTCACCACATATGATGACACTAGTCATTCCCCCTTTTTTTATTTTGACAACACTTTATTTGCTTAAATTTTCATTTACACTTGTGCATCAAAAATCTATCAGGTTATACTAGAAATTTCCTGATGTTAGTAAATTTTGAAAAAAAAAAAAAAAAACCCCATGTTTAGAAAATGTTGGTGGAAAAAAAAGCTGAACTAATTTCATAAGCTACTCAGATTCTCTGACAAATCGATTCCCCCAAAAATCTAGGATTTTAGATCTTATAATATAAATTTTAACCAGAGAAAATTATTCTTTTTACAAATCCCTGTTTTCCCCCCTTGTAACATTAAAACATATGCAATATTGCAATGAGCTTGCTCTCATCTTCTGGCTTTTTTTTTTTTTTGAAATGTTGGCAGGCGTGATAACGCAATGAAGAAAATACAATCTCTTCACTGGAAATAATCATCAAATTGATGATATCCGGTTGTATCATGAAATGTCCGATTCGCACCAGTAAAACTTTTGAGATGTGGTTCCTTCCTTATAAACTTTGTTGATACAGTCGTTAATTATGTATCATTTTAAAGCTAAAACCTTGTCTTTTTCGATCAGATGTGTTTCAAGTAAAAATATTGGGATTTGGTGGTAAAGTTTAGAATTCATCCTACGGTTAATGCTATAGAGATTTTAGAGTGCTATTTTTGTATCAGTAGAAAAGTAAGCATAATACTGCAGTAGCTGCCGGAAACATTAATGCTGCATTTGGAAACGGTTCTGTAAATTAACGTACCTTTCGACCTAGATATACAAAGTTCGAAACAGGAGATGAGAGTTTCACAAACGAAGACCGGTGCTGACCAGAAACTGTTGTGGACAATAAAGTTTTGCGAGAAATAGTTGAAAAATATCCAGGCAATAAATACTGTTAGAGATTATGCAGAAGAACTAGATGTATCTCCTACAACCATTTCACATCATCTAAAATTGATTGGCAAAGTAAAAAAAATGGGTAAATGGGTTTCACATGAATTGAAAGAGAATCATAAACGCAAACGTTTTGAAATCTTGTCTGCACTTCTTCGCAACTAAAATGATCCTTTTCTCAATCGAATTGTAACTTGTGATAAAAAGGGGATTCTGTACGACAATCCTAAACGTTCAGCGTAGTGGCTGGATGCTGACAAGGCTCCACAACACTTCCCAAAGCCGGAATTCCGTTAAAGAATATGGTGACTTTTGGTGGTCCTCAGCTGATTTAATTCACCATAGCTTTCTAAAACCAGGGGAAGGCGTCACAGCTGTGAAATATTGTGGAGAAATCGATAAAATGCACCAGAAACTTACACGGAAACAGCCGGCATTGGTCAATAGGAAGGGCCCTATTCAATAATCTATGTTAAACTTTTTTTGTTATTCATTTCAAATTGAAATAGATTTACGAGAGATTGCAAATACAGTACGATTAAAAAAACTGCAAAATATGGGTTATAATATGTCATCCAACATATGTAATTAATGTTGCTTACTACTAATGCATCTGTAACAAAATTATTGCATAAATTCACTTATAAGTGATCAATAATAATGCATGGTGTTATACTTTATTCAAATTTAAATGTAGATGAGCTAGTAATTGAAAATAGAGTGGTTAGAACTGCAAAGTATTGACATAATATGTATCATTGCAATACATGTACCTAATTACTATTGCTTAGTTATGTGTTCGACACTAAGTTATTGCTCAAATTCACTTAAAGCCATCAATGTGTGAGGTTATACCCGTATTTTTTAAAAAATATTACTATTAGTTTTGAACCGAAACATACGAATAGAGTATGATAATATAGAATTGTGAAGTGTAGCCTATAATATGTATCATTGCAACATCCATGCGCCACTTTACATTTGTATTCTTCACTTTCTTTACATTTGTATTTGTACACTAGATTCGTCTTATAAAGATGTACTTTAAAACATTTTTTGTAATTAGTGTTTAGTTCTTTTTTAATATTTCTTGTAGTAAACTTTTTTAAGTCTAAATTTTTTTATGATTACACGAAGGTCGCGACCGCTCTAGGTCGAAAAACGAGGCGGGGCGGTCGCCGCGTTACCTAACATACTTTCGTCAAGATCCCCCGCCTTTAATGTGTTAATAAAATTTGTTCTGTAAAAATATTCTTCATTTAAGTAGACCATGAAAATCGCACATATCATGTGTTACAACCTAATATTATAGTAAAAAGGGTATAACATTAAAACTAATAATTACATTAAATATTTCATTTCACAACCTATAAAAGCAAAATGTAAGGTGTACTGTAAGTAGCAGATAGCATAAATTATTTATTCCTTTAATATAATTATAGTAAAAACTATGCATTTCTCATGTTGATTGCTAATTTTTAAGTTCCATCTTAAAGATTTTCCTCGTGTTTGAAAGTGCCTTTGTTGTTTTACCTCAAAAATTTAAATATGCGTATGTTATGAAATTTTCTCCTATTTATAATTCTTGTGTAGTATTATATTTATTTACTTTATATTACTTTTGGTACATCAATATTGCAATTTGACGAATTCATGCTAGTTATTGAAGGTATAGGGGTGAACACCACCATTCTAGATCCAACAGTAGCAGTTGTAAGCTGGTTTGCTGTATATTATATTTTTAATTCCGTCTATCCAGCAGAATTCTCCGTTACACTTGAATTCTTTCAAAAGGGACATATATTTTTTCCTCTTCCAAAATGACAAAAATTTTCAAATCCCCTTTTTAAGACTAGGAATACCCGCCCGTGGAAGATTTGAAGGTTTTTGGTAGATAGGCAAAAATTCAGCTTTTTATTTGTAGGCATAGTTACTGTTAAATCTATTTTTAAAAATAGATTAAAAAAACATTTTGAATGTGAAGCATAAGTTCTCCTCAAAAAATTGCAATCCCCTTCTTGTGTAAAATTTGGAGGTTTTCCCACATGAAAGATCAAATATGACTCCTTGTCTGCAGTATATAAGGAGAATGAAAATTTTTCAAACTGCTACGTTTAAGAAATCGGTGGTTGTTGACAGTGCCAACTTTCTACTTAGCTCGATTAAATATTTATCTGCAATTAAAATATGCTAATTCACCTACATTTATTACACAAGAGGAACCTTTCCATTTTCTTAAAGCTGTGAAATATAAAATAGAAATTTAAACCATGATTATTTTTATACTAATCTTTCTTCAACGAGGTTCCCCTTGTCCCTATCACCACAACATGAGATTCTTCCTGAATATTGTATCACTCGATCGATTCTCTTCACTCTTAAAAATTCATCTGATTTTAAAGTAATAAAAAAATTTTAAAAGCTTAAGCCTTGCCCTCTTTTTAAAGATTGAACCATCTGCTGAGGGAAAAGAGTTGTGTTATTATGTTGATCAGACAGTAGAACCTGATGAAAATGAGTACAAAAGACAAACTGTTGTGATTCTTGTGTGATGAAGATGGTATTCATATTTTTTATGGTTGATAAATTTCATTAATAATTTTCTTAAATGTAATTTTTAGTGTTTACGATTGAAAGTTAAAAAATTGAAATAAACAAAAAATTGACGAGCTTAATTATTAATATCCTAAAATGTATTTTTTAGTATTAAAGATTGCAAGTTAAAAAATTGAAATAAACAGACAATTGACAAGTTTACTTATTAATTTCGTTAAATGTATTTTTTAGTGCTTTAAGAAGGTTTCTTTCAATGTTTTAACTTTCAAACAATTGGCAAATTTAATTATTAATTTCGTTAAATGTATATTTCAGTGTTTAAAATTAAATGTAAAAAAATGAAATAAAGACATGATTGATGGTCATGTAACCAAAATAATTATAAAAACCACCATATGAACCAAGTGTGTTATAGCTATAGCAAGTTGGAGAATTTTGAATGAAATGATGGATTGCTTCATTTCTTTGCAGCACTTTCCCAGGAATTAAACCAAATAATACAACAAAGTCCGGCGCAGTTCAAGAGGATATACGTATCTGCTTTGAAGGTTAGTTATTAGGTTCAACTTTTCCCTCTTTGTACAAACTTAATATTCCATAGTATTCTACAAGAACTTGTGGTGCTCCATGGTCGGCATTTACGAACGTAAAACTAACGTAAACTGATTGAATCTTTAATGTATTCAAATAATCGCCTTTTCTTAAACACGTGTCGTAAATTGCGTGGCGAGCTCTGATTCGTTGCTCATTTCTGCAAAAGCAAAGGATAGAGCGACAGAAATCAGTTTCGGCTATTTTCGGCAGCTCTTAATATGTCAGTTTGATAGATTAAATTTTTTGTATTATGTCAGTATTAATGACAATCTTAGGGTCAGGATGGGGCTTGCTATTTTTTAGGTTTATTGCAATAATCCGCGATTTTTATATTGCTTAAAATGCCGACGACTATTTTCAATTAGTAAATGGGCTGCGATTCCTACAACTTTGAATTAATTTCTTAGGCATTTTCTTAGGCCACTCAAATAAGATGCTAAGATATTGATGGCTTGACTCATCAAATATTGGCAACAATTTTTCTAGAGTTCTAGTTCTGGCCCCTGAAAATTCCCCCAGGCATGTAGATGACAAAGTATGTATATATATACTATATATATCTCAGCAAGTGTGTTTTATTATTGAAGTTGGTGCAAAACTTTCCTGTGTATGTACATTAAGTTTGCTTCATCTGGTTAAATTAAACCCATATTTAAGGTTCTTTATGGGGATAAACCCATTGTGCGGATCCAAGACGGAGAGAAGAAAAGGAGAAACATTCCATCAGGGTGTTCATCCTAAAATATTAAATTTGTTGAAGAAAATGAGACAATTTGATTCATGGATTGCTGATTTTCGAAATAAATGAGTTAAATCATTAATCATAATACCTTACATTTGAAAGGGGGGAAAATTCCCATTAGGGAGTGCATCCCAAAGATTGTGAGTTTAATTTGTGTGACAACTGTCTAAATAAATAAAGACCTTATCATTTGTAATGATCTGAAGAAGATTTCGAGAAATGGTGGTCGAACGTTGAGAGAGAAAGCCAATCTTCATTTATTCTCAGGAATTCAACGCATAAGGAAAGTATGACCATAAAGCACTACAGTTGTCCCAGAAGTGGAAAGGCGTGCAATGAAAGTACTTCTAGCAATCAACGGCACAAAAAAACTGGTGGTTCTGCGAAGTGTGGGTTTACTTGTCTAGCATTTTTTAAATTACAAATGACTCCTGTTGATGATGTTACGGAATGGAGTGTTTCTTATCATGTGGATCATTCAATGGAAGTTGGAAAACTTCATCTATCAAAAGAAGAAAAGGCACACTTAGCAAACTCTTTGGCGGTGGGCGTCCCAATACCAAATATCTTAAATGAAACCCGTTCCACTCCATCCAAAAGATATGGCTTGACAACTTGAAAGGACTTGCACAACATAGCCAGGGACTTTGAAATAAATACAAGTGTTCTTTTGCACCGAGATAATGCATCATCGATGAAGCTACTTGTGCAAAAAATGAAATCATCTAATGACAATCCATTTTTAATTTATAAACCGATTGGTTGTCTGATGTCTAGTTTTCCTGCCTTAATGGAAGATTAGTTTTGTCTAGGACTAATGAATGAAGCTCAGACGAAATTATTAAAACTCTATGGCCATAAGTGTATCATGATAGATTCTACGCATGCTACGAATCAATATGGTTTTCAATTAAGCACCTTGATGGTGCACGATGAAAATCACGAAGGTATACCAGTCGGCACTTTATTTTCATCTAGAGTTGCAGCTGCAGCTTTGCTGCGATTAAAAATCGATTACCAGATATGAAAACGGAAGTCATCATGACATATGATACAAATTGTTATTACAATGCCTGGCAAGATATTTCCAAAAAGAATTCCAAACACCTTCTTTGCAGTTGGCACGTAAATCGCAGCTGGGGAAACAAAATAAACCAAAAAAAAATTATTGAAAATAGAAAAGCCTTGAAGGATAAATTAAATGAAATTTAAATTAAGTTCTAACTGAAATAGATGAAATTACATTTCATGAATTGCTGGATGAGTTTGTTAAATTATACAAGGTTATTGAGCCAGAATTTGTGAACTATTTTCAAAATACGTACCAAAATAGAGCTGAAAAATGGGCATATTGTTGCAGAAATAATATGGGAGTCAACACCTACATGAAGCTGGAACGATGGCACCAGCAGTTAAATTATGAAGAAGCAGGTGGCACTGTCGTGAAAAGATTAGACAAAGCCATTTCTTTAGTGACAAGTGCTATAGCAAAAAAAAAAACTCCTCTAAAGAATCTGATCAATGGAGAGGGGAAAGTTAACATCACGAGTTATTGCTATATGAAAGCGACATCAAACTTCTGTAGAAATGAACTGAGGTGTTTACGATGTGTTCCCAATGAAAAAGAAATATATTGTTTCAAAGCATGATTGCTCTTTCATATTCACTTATGAAGTAGAAAAAAATGAAATCAAATGCAATTGTACAATTCGGTGTGAAGACTGTAATGATTGTGTCCATGAAATGAGTTGTATCTTTCTGAAAAGTCTGCATGTCCATTTTATGTAAACATATTCATTACGCGTGCTCAAAATTTAAAGCTGAATATGACGAAACACTGGAACCAATAGACAGCTGTGATGAACTAATAATTGCCACTAATGTTCATACAGAAAAAAGAACAATAGAAAAAGAATATATTGTAAAGTGTTTGCAGAAAACATCGAGTGAAAATAATGAAGATAAGAAAAGAAAATTGACTGAATTACAAGATCTACAAGCAAAGGTGTCACAAATGAATGAAAACGTGCTTGATTTTCAAGCTCTGGGGAACACGTGAAGGCTTCTTTGAAACTATCTCACTCAAAATAGCACAAATTGAACAATAAATTGATAGAAGTAGAGCAAGCTCCAGCAAATAAATGCATTGAAAAGCAGCGAAAATTTTTAATAAAGTGGACAGGCATATTGTTTTAGAGCATACTTTTTTTTAGAGGTTTAAAGATTATATTTTATCAGATAAAAACAATACCAGATTTTTAATTGGGAAAAATATATCCTGTATTGTATTCCTTATGTAGATATTTTTTTCTTTTCATAATTTCTTCTTATTCTTAATGTAATATCCAAAGCAGTTTTTCATTTAATAGTTTTCAGTCATTTATTTTTAATTTGCAAACTAACTCTTGTAAGCTTTTTCAATTGCATCAACTAATACATCAAATTATCCGGCTATGTGGAATATTAGTTATAGCATATTTATGTAACATGTGCACAGAAAAAGGCAAATTTTAGTTACTCTAAGTTATTACCTCCAACACTTTTTAGGATAAAAGCTACTCAACGTACATGGCTTTGACCCTATTGATCTTAATAAAAAAATAAACAAAACCACTAACCCTAACGAACTAAACGTCCTAATGAGAAAGCTTAACACAATCAACCACCTCCTTTCCAACTACAAAAAAATTACCCACTAAGAAAAAGAAATTATAACCGCACTAAACCAGTTAGGAAGACATAGTCGAACAGAACGCAACGTCGCATGATTTGTAATGAAAACTGACCAGATAAAACTGATCAGAGATTCACTAATCTGTAAAGCAGGGTTTACTTCTTGGTAGACTTGACTTTGTTTCTTTCTATAGTTCATTAATTCATTTTTTCTCTTTGAAAATCTCTAAGGGGTCAGGTACCTTTCCAGGTGTCAAAAAATCTATTTTTTATTACATTATCTGAAAGTACAGCTCATTAGAAATTTTTTAAAACAAACCCCATTAAAAAATTCCTACTAGAACTGAAGATATGGGGACAATAGCAGACGCCAAAATTCGTAAATCGCGTTTGTTTACCTTTTTGGCAGCAGCTGTCACTGTCAGGTGGCGACAATCTGGCTTACAATGGTAATCTAATGTTTTTCAAACGTTTTTCTCGTTGTGGCTTTGAAGGAGATATTTTAATTTATTATTCAATATTCAGAGCTTTTTTAGGGAAGAAGAAAGCAATTTATTAACTTCAACTTTTACTCACAATCTCGATTGTTTGGCTTGCAATTCAGATAGCGTTCTCGACTTAGTGAATACATACATGCGATAGATTTTTCTTGATTTTATAGTAGAAGGTTATTATTATTGTAATTAAATCTTTTGAAAGGAATATGAATTCAGCAGCAGATTGCTTAAAGCATAAACGAGCGTCTGGTAAAAGGAATAAGAAGAGGATGTTTACCGGCAACATTCATACGAGAAAACGAAACGAATCAAAGTGCTGAATTGAATGAAAGTGCATCGTCCAAGAAAATTAAACTTTCAAGTGAAGATGTTGATTACAAAACTGACCTTAATTTTAAAGGCTACAGAATTTTGGACATTGATTTGTTAATGTCCTTCCTCGAAAAAGAACTATGCTGCAAAACATGTGACAGTGATGTAGTTTTTTTATGAGGAGATCGTGTGTGGGCTAAGCTCAAAACTTTCCCTGAGATGTAAAAAGTGCAAAGAATTGCGTTTCATCAAGAATTCACAAATGGTTGGCCCTAGGAAATATTCTGCAGATATCAATTTGCGACTCACTTATGCAATGAGAACCATTGGAAAGGGCTATGCAGCAATGGAATTAACCTGCGGAATTATGGACCTGACCCAGCCTATTTCGAAAAAGTCATACCACGCTTCTGTGAAGAAATTGATGTTGTCATCTAACGTTGTGGCACAAGAATGCAAGAAAAATGCAGCAAATGAAGAAATGCTATTGACTGGTTCTTCAGACGTAATTGTTAGCGGTGACGGCACCTGGAAAACCAGAGGTCACACTTCACGAATAGGTGTCTGCACACTAATTGGTGATACAAGAAGGAGAGTAATTGACACGGAGGTTCTTTCATCCTATTGTAAGGCGTGGGATACGTGGAAAACAAGAAAAGAGACACCATAATTCAAAAAGTGAAGCACGATGCAGAATGTCTCATAAATCACAGCGGTTCTGCAGGTAGCATGGAGGTCGTTGGAATGAACCACATTTTCCAGCGATCCGAAACAAAATATAATCTAAAGTACATTGGGTACATCGGTGACGGAGATTCCAAGACTTTTTCATCAATAACAGCTGCTCAACCGTATGGTTCTAGAGTACCAGTATCAAAAATTGAGTGCGTCGGTCATATCCAGAAGAGGATGGGTGCACGACTGAGGAAACTGAAAAGTATGACTTGTTCAGATGGAAAATCTATAGGAGGAAGGGTAGATTGACAGATAAAGCAATGGATAAATTGCAACCTATTACGGAAATGCAATCAGAGAGATAAAATTTTCTTTATCTGAAATGCGTAAAGCTGTCTGGGCTGTTTTTTTTCATACACGTTCAACCGACAAGGAACCATTGCACAACTTTTGTCCTTCAGTGGTTGATTCTTAGTGTAAATAAAAAAGAGCTGTGGCAAATGGAACTGTAAGCCAATTTAAGCACAAAACAACATTACCCATGCCGGTGATGAATGCTGTGAAACCAGTTTTCAAAGACTTGTCGGAGCCATCCCTATTAAAAAGATGTCTTGGAGGAAAGACCCAGAACTGCAACGAGTCTTTCAATAATTTAATCTGGAAGCTTTGTCCCAAAACTATTGGTGATGGTCGAAGAATTGCTGAAATAGCGACTAATGAGGCTACAATTTTGTACAACTTGGGTAATCAAGGCAGAATTCAAATCCTAACAGAACTTGGTCTACCAGTTGGTACATATTGTCGTCAATGCCTTATCCAGTTAGATAAACAACAGGTCAAAACTAGTGAGTTGCGGTATTTGCAAAGTACGAAAGAAGAACGCCAGAAGAGAAGGAGGAAGCAGAAAGCTTTGCATGAAAAGTTAGTGTTAGACGAAGGAGAAACTTATTCATCTGGTGCTTTTTAAAGTATAGGTAAGGTTAATTTTTTCCAAGACATTGTTTTACGACACGATTTTTTATTTTTGCATAGTATTTTCATCGTTTTAACTCTTGCTAATAATGTACAATTTCAGGGTATACTTTAGATTTTATTTAGAATTTTACTGTAAATATCATTTGCTGTTGCAAAAAAAGTATATATGCTAACAACTAGCTCAAAAGTGGTGAAATGTGTTGAGAAATGCAGTTTTCTGGTTAGTGCGATAAAGTGAACGTCACCTATTTCCATACATTTTAAGAAAAGATTTTATTAATAAGAATTTTTATATTGAAATCTATGTATACTATTGATGCTGTCATATGATAAACCTAATGAAACAATTATTTCTACAAAATAATGGTAATATTTTGGTCAAAATGTAGTTTTTATCTTTAACGCTCATTTTCTCAAAACAATGATTCTACTCATTGCGCGCAGCATTGCTCTGAAATGGTTAATCCCAGATGCACCAAATTTTGTGTGAATGTTCATATGTTACTTATGCTTATTTTAGAGAACCAAAATTATTCCAACATAAAAACTTTTTAAATTATAACCATAAAATGCATGTAAAAATTTTAATTTCAAAATTTTTAATTTTA
Organism: Octonoba sinensis; assembly: GCA_038502835.1. Classification (NCBI taxonomy): domain Eukaryota; kingdom Metazoa; phylum Arthropoda; class Arachnida; order Araneae; family Uloboridae; genus Octonoba; species Octonoba sinensis. The sequence goes on along the minus strand of CM076605.1, from coordinate 78,971,991 downwards.
TAGGAGGGGTATTAAATCCAAATCATTCTTCGTTATTTTAAACACATTATGTTTCTACTCTCAGAAAAATAATTAAGTTGATATCATGTTTTTTAAAAGTGTAGGACTGCGCGCAGTGTATTTCAATTCATCGGTTTAATAAAAATGTCTTTATATTAAAATAATTTCTAAAAATTTTTAGTAATACCTATGACTTATACATTAATATCAAATTAATTATTAGGGTTGCCTTAATATGCTAATTAGATTTAGTTATAAGTTGCATAGAAGTTGAGCACTTTTTCGTGAAATTTTGCCACCGAAAAGGTAACTGACCCCTTAATATGGATGACGAAATTGAATTTGAAAATTCCCCTATGCCTTTAAATGATGAAATATTAGCAATAGCGGATTTTGGCGATTTCACATCGCCTCAGTTATCCAATTTTACTCCAATCTGTCCTCAAAAAAAATAAAATTTACATGCTCAGAATGCAATCAAAATTTCACTTTACGATGCAATTTACTCAGACACCAGAGGACAAAACATAGCAACATTAGTTTAACGTGGCCGCATTGCTCAACATCCTTTAATCGAAGCGACGCCCTTCATCGCCATCCTAAATGCATTTAGGTCATCAGTTGTATCCTCGAAAAGTAAAATATTTCCAAGAGTGCTATGAAGATGCAGTTTCGAAACCATTTGGTTATTCATTCATTGATTTAATTTGTGATACTGAAGAATCTATGCGCATGCGTACAGAATGTTTCAAGGGGATATATATTTCGTGTACCAACTCGCTAACTTCAGTTACATCAAATATTCTGAACATGACAGCAGTGATTGTTTTTCAAGGATTTCAACTCCCCTCTGGAGTTTTCATCGTAAAAGAACTTGCATTTCCCGCTGCGAAAGATAGTCATTTTTCCGGTACATGGTACTTGCAGCTGCAGTACTCCTAACTGGAACCGCAAGACATTTTACTCACTCGCATCTGTTGACTGACTCCTTGGTCCGGAAAAGAATGTTTTCAGCCTTTGTAACTGGAACGGTTGAAGTGAAATGAACTAATCTACTGTTGACGGTTGTAGCACTCGTTCACTGTGCCTCGTGTTGTATGGTTGGGCTCGTGTCTCTCTTGCCCTAACTACGAGATGTTTGTAATTGTATTTTTGTCTTGTGAATATTAAATGTGCAAAGTTAAGTAAGAAATTCTAAAACCTATTTCTTTACGTTCTCTGAAACCCCGTTTTTTACAACGATGATAGGACAGCTATTGACTCGATGACGGAGTCCAAACCGTACAGCCACCGAAGTTTTAACTTCTAGACTACGAAGTCAATATTCGTGGGTGACAAGAAACATTCATTTTATGGACTGGAGTGAAGGGAATTTACAGTGTTCTAAATTTAAATCTATTTTGTTCCTTTGGTTTGAGGTGTTTTCAGTCATTCATGTAAAAGGATTGCAAAAGTTCGGAATTTTTAACGAAGCGTGACTGTTTTAATTTGGAGGATCTAAGTTGCCCAAAAGTTCAAGACCTGATTCCTGTTCATAGTATGTGCTCAGTTCACCATCCTAACTTTAAACACTGAGCATTAGTAAAAGGGACTGCATTCACTGAATCTTTAAATTGCTGTAGTTAAAGATGCTGAAGTTAAAGATGCTCATTCTATGTAAAGATGTCTGCCGGCTCGGTTCAGACATGGGAGCTCCTTCCTGAAAGTTATTGTAAAAAGTAAAAATCCCAACCAAATTATTCAAAAAACCTCTAACATAACCATTAAATCTTTGTGTGAGTGCGTATTAAACGTTCCTCACGTGAACGTACCGCTAATAAGAGCACAAAAAGCTAAGCTTACTGCCTCTAAAATTTATTTAAGAAAACTCTCGAACAAAAAAAATCCCCTTGCACTTGTATAAGAAGCGAAGAATCCTTCTTCAAAAAAGAAACATATTTCTTACTGTCAGCTCCTGAGCTGAACTCTATTGCCATGGTGTTCATGACAGGAGCGCAAGATTGTCCCATGGTGACAGATAGCCTGAGGGCACGCTTACCACCCTGGGAACAATCCGACAGAGAAAACGGACACTTCACCTGACGCTAGCATGAGAGGATACAATCCTCGACACCTAACATGATAAATGAATCCGTATAGATTTGTAACATAATGTAAATAATAATATTTAGTGCAGAGTCAGAATGAAAACGGCTACAAATGAGCAATTAAGTATTTGATACCTTCCCCGCATGAGTGTGCATTCTCGGTACCCCATCAACCTCACACTCACTGTTATTTTCTGAAGCTATCTCGGTCATCAGCTCTTTAGTTTATGAAACACAGTAAAAAATTACTTCTGATTAAAGCGATTGGGAGAAAGGGTTGAATCAGCATAAGGGGGGAAAAGTACGCAGTGGATTCAACTTGTCAATCATGGGAATTGTAAGGAAAGGGCGACTCCGTTTCCATAAAGATTTGTGTTTGTACCTTTGCTTGGACGCGCCGTTACATGAATTTTCTCCAGACAGCTTGAATGACCGTAATGAGTTTCATGGGTGCCGATATCTGAACATGTACTGCTTTGTTCTGTGACGTCACGTAAATTAGGAAAGTAAGAAAGCTTGGGGGGATTAAATTAAGAGCATTATTCTTCAATTCAGAGAAGATGAAGCCCGTTGCTGTGGTTTGTCCTTTTTCGGTCAATGGAGTGGAGATTAAAGATCCCCGAAATAAATCGAAGTAGAAATGTCCAAAACACATAGAAACCAGGGTTCGTAGTCAGAACATACAGGAACCTAACACGCTACACCCCTCCGCATTTGGTACTGTGAGATCGTGGTCTTAATGGACTCGCGATCAACACACACACAAAAAAAATCATTTCAGGACCACAAAAAATTTATAGAAGTAGAACTCACTTAATCATACATAAGTACACACAAAAAAATGCATGTGGTTGGTGTTTGCTATTGAGTTACCTGGTGCTTCTCGCAGAGGGAACATGGATGGCATATAAAGATCCGGAACATTCGACGAGTTTTGGAGGAATAAATGCTATCCAGCGGATTGTAAAGAGAAATACAAAAGATATAAAACTTTGGCTTTAATTAAAATATTCCTATAGCCTACATAAGCCAGTAAAACATAAATTTTTGTGAAACAGAGTACTTATACCTGACATCGATGAGCAATTTCAGGCAGATTTAGTAGCCTACAGTCGCTTTCGAAATTTAATAAGGGTTATAAGTATCTTCTGCTATGCATTTGTGTATTTTCAAAATACTCATGGGCGATACCATTGAAAGACAAGTGAAGTAGAAGAATTAAGGAAGCTTTAGAAACGATTTTCAATGAGAGAAAGCCTCGATTACTTCAAACGGATGAATTTAAAAATTCGGTAATTCAGCGGTATTTAAAAAGTGTGAAAATTCGGTTTTTTACCACTAATTCATTTTGTGACATAAATGAACTGTAATTCAGTGGTTCAGATGTGCTAGGACTAAAAGCATCCCATTAAGTGGTACTTTGGTGAAAGAAAAAGCCATTCAGATTGCAGAATCACTTGGTATAGAAGATTTTTGTGCAAGTAACGGGTGGTTGAATAAAATTTGCAATAGAAACAACATTGTTTTTAAACTTTATGCGGTGGATCAGCTGATGATGCTGAAGAATTGTGTGAAGACTGGAAATCACGTCTTGCAATCATACTGGCAGGCTTTGAAGATCGTATATAACTTAGATGAGACAGGACTTCTTTTCCGTGCCTTACCTACAGATACTCAGTTTAACTTTAGTTGAACTTAGTTTAGTAATCACTCAGTAACTTAGTTTAGGTGAGAAAGCAGAAGAGCCAAAAGAGGGGAAACAAGCTAAACAGAGACGTACTGTGTGTTTTTGTGTTAATGCTGCAGGTAAAAGGAAACGCTTATCATCATTGGGAATACCAAGAAAACTCGTTGATTTAAAGGTAATGATTTATCGCAAATAGGAGTAACATATCATCATAATAAGAAGGCATGGAGGACCATGGAAATATTTAAAGAGTGGTTAATTAGTTTTGACGATAAAATTGTAAATCAAGGCAGAAAAGTTATTCTTTTTTTCTTTTTTTTTTTGATAATGCACCATGTCATTCGTTTTACGGAAACTTGGAAGAGTGTAAAACTTCAATTCTTGCCTCCAAATACTACGTCTATAATTCAACCTCTAGACCAAGGAGTTATTCGCTGTTTTAAATTAGAATACCGACGCTTTGTGTTGCGAAGCTTTCGCTTGTAGATTGTGATAAAAATTTATCTGAAATCATTAAACCTACTACAATATTAGATGCCATACGATGGATTAGACATGCTTGGGAAAATGAGAAGGAACAGACAATTGTAAATTGCTGTAAAGCATGTGAGTCAAGCAACACAGCTTTAGAAGCCACTATTGATGCTGCTGATTTAGAAAATAATGTGGTTCAACTTTCGAAAGCAGCTGAAATTCAATATGATCCAGATTCAGATAAATATGAAAATGCGGTCTACTGCTACGATTTATTAGAAGGTTAGAAGAAAAGAATTATAGATGTGTAAGGATTTTTAACAAGAAATAATATCGCTGCGAAAAACAGGCGAGGTTAAATCTAGCAGTCGAATAAAAAATCTCCATCCATTCCTTGATAGGAACGGAATTTTGAGATTTGGAGGTAGGTTACTAAATAGTAATTAAAGTGTTCATCAAAAATTTCCAATTCTGTTGCATAATAAGAGTAAACTTACTCATTTGATTGTTAATTATTTTATCAACAATATTTGCATTTAGGACCACAGGCCTTACTGTTTCAATTGAAGTAAAAGTTTTCGCCATTAAATGGTCGTGCAATTTGTCGACAAGTAGTTCGTAGTTGTGTAATTTGCAGGAAAGTATAACCTATTCCCTGTCTACAAATCATGGGAAATTTGCCGAAGGAAAGGGTAACTGAGAACTATCCTTTTAATTGTTCAGGTATTGATTTTTCAGGACCTTTTCTTATAAAATATAAGTATCAGAAAAAAGGAATTTTTCACAAAGTATATGTTGCCAATTTTATTTGTTTAGCTACTCGTGCAATACACTTAGAGATAGTTAGTGAATTAATGTCTGAAGCCTTTATAGGAGCTTTAAAGATATTTTTTGCTAGGAAAGGAAGAATTACTTGTCTTTTTTCAGACAATGCCAAAAGTTTCATTGGTGCTGATAGAGAACTCAAAAGAACTACGTAAACTAGTGCAGACTCCTGATGGTGACTTATCTGGTTATTTAAAAAATGAAGGTGTTAACTGGAAATTTATTCCATATAGAACGCCAAATTTTGGTAGCTTATGGGAAGCGGGAGTGTAATCCTTCAAGTATCATCTTAGACGAGTGGTGGGAAGTGTCAAATTATAATATACGAGGGCTTACTAACTGCAATACCTCAAATTGAAGGTGTTATTCGTGTCCCCTTGTGCCTTTCTCATCCGATGCAGATGACCTGAACGCTTAGACTCCTGGCCATTTTTAAATCGGGAGATCTATTAATTCTATTGTTGAACCTGATGTAACTAATATTCATGATACAAAGTTAACGTTTTGGCAAAGGACCACAAAATTAGTTCAGTCAATTTGGAAAAAATGGTCCAATGAATATTTGAGTTCTCTACAGCAGCAAACAAAGTGGTTAATTGGAGAAAAGATAACATTAAAATTAATGATTTAGTAATTGTGAAAGAGGACAATATCGCTATTTGTAATTGACCTTTGGGAATAATTGGGAAGTTGTTCCCAGGCAAGGATGGGAAAGTAAGAGTAGTTAAGGTGAAAACTCAAAGGGGGATACTTAAAAGGCCCATTGCCAAAATTTGTTCTCTGCCCGTGAAAACTTAATTTGGTGGTTGTGGTATTTGTATATATAATTGAGATTTATAATGTTTATTGTGCTATGCTAATGCTATAAAACTGAGTACTGAGTGAGATTAATTTAACTGCTAATTTAAAGTGAACTCTAACAGTGTCTTACTATAATGATTGAATGTTTTTCAACCATTCAATGGGGGCCGGTATGTCTGCATTTGCACGCAACTACCGCACCAAATATATGTTGCGTGAAGATCCCTCCTCTGTGTGAGATGAAGTGCCTTAGTAAAGACGGGTGTGTCCGTCGTCTTGTGTAATGATGTGCAAATGTGCAAGAGAATAAAATAGGTGATACAGTCCACTGAGAGAGAGTATTAACAATCATCTAGCCAAAATACTTATAAAAACCAGCATATGAACCAAGTCTGTTATAGCTGTAGCAAAGTTGGAGAATTTTGAATGAAATGATTTATTGCTAGATTTCTTTGTTTCTTTTCGCCAAACAATACAAAGGTTAGTTATTAGGTCCAACTTCTCAATCTTTGTACAAACTGAATATTCCAAAGTATTCTACAAGAACTCTATTTTTATTATGGAACATAGTTTCTTAACCGGCTACAATTTTATTAGAACTAAAAACTCACGAACATGTGCAATAAGCATATACAAATATTAACGATGTTGCCACTCAAATAAGATCCTAAGATATTGATGGCTTGACTCATCAAATATTGGCAACAATTTTCCTAGAGTTCTAGTTCTGGCACCTGAAAATTCCCCCAGGCATGTAGATGACAAAAAAGTATGTATATATATACTATATGACTATATCAGCAAGTATATATATACTATATCAGCAAGTGTGTTTCATTATTGAAGTTGGTGCAAAACTTTTCTATCTCTGTATATTAAGTTTGCTTCCTCTGGCTAAATGAATCCCATGCTTCAGGTGCTTTATTGGGATAAACCCATTGTGTGGATCAAAGACAGAGAGAAGAAAAGGGGAAGCATTCCATCAGGGTGTTCATCCTAAAATATTAAATTTGTTAAAGAAAATGGGACAATTTGATTCATGAATGGCTGATTATCATTATAAATAATGATTTAACTCATTTATTTCATCTTATACGAGGTGCGACAATAAAGTAATGAGACTGATTTTTTTTTGCAAGATGTGGCAACCCTGCAGCTTGCGTAGGCTAACTACCTTTGACCTTGATCTATATGCTGCTTGTAGTCCAAGCGGCACATCAATGCAACAGCTCATTCGTGAGTAGTGCTGTAATAAGTGAACTCGTGTTTGTATCTCTCGTTACAGAAATGGAACAGCAAAATATTGCGCAACGGTATGCCATTTCTTTTTGCGTTAAATTGGGTGAAAACGCGACGACAACTTATGGCAAGCTTCAGAAGGCTTTTGGAAATGAGGTTATGTCAAGAGCTCAAGTTTTTCGTTGGCATAAAATGTTTTGTGACGGTCGAACGAATGTTGAAGATGAAGACCGTAGTGGACGACCATCAACCTCACGGACCGATGTCAACTTGACCAGGGTGCGGGAAGTTGTACGATCTGATCGAAGATTATCCGTGAAAATGATTGCAGAAGAACTCAACATCAATCGAGAAACGGTTCGTCTAATAATAACTGAAGATCTTGGTATGAGAAAGATTTGTGCTAAAATTGTGCCCAAAAATCTCACAGAACAACAGCGAGAAACACGAAAAAATGTGGCAGTCGATCTTTTAGAGCAAATGGAAATGAATCCAGATTTGTTGAGCCGTGTTATCACTGGTGATGAAAGTTGGTTTTCTCAATACGATCCAGAGACAAAACGTCAAAGTTCGCAATGGTGCTCAAAGGGATCACCCAGACCAAAAAAAGCTCGAATGTCAAAGTCAAAAGTGAAATGCATGCTTGTGTGCTTCTTTGATTCCAAGGGAATTGTTCATAAAGAGTGGGTGCCTCCTGGACAAACAGTTAACCAATTTTTCTACAAAGAAATTTTAGAAAGACTTCGTAAAAGAGTTCTTCGTGTCCGTCCCAACATTGCTGACAATTGGATTCTGCATCACGATAATGCACCATCCCATACTGTTCTGTCAGTACAGCAATTTTTAACATCAAAACACATTTCAGTACTACCACAGCCACCTTATTCACCAGATATCTCTCCATGCGACTTTTTTCTATTTCCAAGAGTCAAAATGGCAGTCAAGGGACAACATTTTCAAACAACAGAAGATGTCCAAAAAGCTGTGACGAGGGCCTTGGAGGTTGTTACAGAAGAAGAGTTCCAGAAATGTTATTATCAATGGCAGAACCGCTGGAATAAGTGTGTGCAATCAGAAGGGAATTACTTTGAAGGAGATTACACTAAACATGACTAAAACTGTAAGTAAAATTTTTTTTCACATCAGTCTCATTACTTTATTGTCGCACCTCGTATTTGAAAAGGGAAAAAATTACTACTAGGGAGTGCATCCAAAACATTGAGTTTAATTTGTGTGACGACTGTCAAAATAAATAACCTTATCATTTGTAATGTCTTCTATTTTAATGTTTGGAATTATTTTCTAACAATAGCTATATAAAGGAAAGTGATAATATATAAAAGAAAGTGAATTCCCATAAAGATTTGTGTTTGTACCTTTGCTTGGACGCGCCGTTACGTGAATTTTCTCCACACGGCTTGAGTATCCCTAATGCGTTTCATGGATGCTGATATCTGAACTTGTTCTGTGACGTCTCGTAAATTAGGTAAGTAAAAAAAGCTTGAGGAGATTGAATTAAAAGTATTATTCTCCAATTCAGAGAAGATGAAGCCCGTTTGCTGTGGTTTGTCTTTGTCGATCAGTGGAGTGGAGATTAAAAGATCCCCGAAATAAATCGAAGTATAAATGGCCAAAACACATAGAAACCAGGGTTCGTCGTCAGAACATAGAGGAACCTAACACGCTACACCCTTCCGCGTTTGGTACTGTGAGATCGTGGTCTTAATGAACTCGCCATCAACACACACAAAAAAAAATCCTTTTTAGTACCACAAAAAAATTATAGAAGTAGAACGTACTTAATCATAAATAAGCACATACAAAAAAATGCATGTTGTTGGTGTTTGCTATTCAGTTACCTGGTGCTTCTCGTAGAGGAAACATGAATGATATATATAAAGATCTGGAACATTCGGCGAGTTTCGGAGGAATAAACGCCCAACGAGCGGATTGTAAAGAGAAATACAAAAGATATAAAACTTTGGCTAAAATTAAAATATTCCTATAGCCTACATAAGCCAGTAAAACATAAATTTTTGTGAAACAGAGTACTTTTACGTGACATCGATGAACTATTTCAGGCAGATTTAGTAGCCTACAGTCGCTTTCGAAATTTAATAAGGTCTATAAGTAAGTTCTGCTATGCATTTGCCTATTTTCAAAATTCTCATGGGCGATACCATTGAAAGACACGTCAAGTAGAAGAATTAAGGAAGCTTTAGAAACGATTTTCAATAAAAGAAAGCCTAGATTACTTCAAACGGATGAATTAAACAATTCCGTAGTTCAGCGTTATTTAAAAATTATGAAAATTTGGTTTTTCACCACTAATTCATTTTGTGACATAAACGAAATGTAATTAAGTGGTTCAGATGTACTAGGACTAAAAGCATCCCATTAAGTGGTACTTCGGTGAAAGAAAAAGCCATTCAAATTGCAGAATCACTTGGTATAGAAGATTTTTGTTCAAGTAACGGATGGTTGAAAAAAATTTGTAATAGAAACAACATTATTTTAAAAACTTTATGCGGTGAATCAGCTGATGTTGCTGAAGAATTGTGTGAAGACTGGAAATCACGTCTTCCAGTCATACTGGCTGGTTTTGAAGATCGAGATGTATATAACTTAGCTCAGACAGGACTTCTTTTCCGTGCCTTACCTACTAAAAGTTTAGTTGAAAAAGCAGAAGAGGCAAAAGGGAGAAAACAAGCTAAACAGAGACGTACTGTGTGTTTTTGTGTTAATGCTGCAGGTGAAAAGGAAACGCCTTATCGCAAATAGGAGTAAAATATCATCATAATAAGAAGACATGCATGACCATGGAAATAATTAAAGAATGGTTAATTAGTTTTGACAACAAAATTTCATATAAAGACAGAAAAGGCATTCTTTTTTTGGATAATGCACCATGTCACTCGTTTTACGAAAACTTGAAGAGTGTAAAACTTCAATTCTTGCCTCCAAATACTACGTCTAAAATTCAACCTCTAGACCAAGGAGTTATTCGCTGTTTTAAATTAGAATACCGACGGTTTGTTTTTGCGAAGACTCCTTTCTCTTCTAGATTGTGATAAAAATTTCTGAAATCGTTAAATCTATTACAATATTAGATGCCATACGATGGATTAGACATGCCTGGGAAAATGTGAAGGAACAGACAATTGTAAATTGCCGTAAAGCATGTGAGTCAAACAACACAGCTTTAGAAGGCACTATTGATGCTGCTGATTTAGAAAATAATCTGGTTCAACTTTCGAAAGCAGCTGAAATTCAATATGATCCAGATTCAGATAAATATGAAAATGCGGTAGAATGCTACGATTTATTAGAAGATTAGGAGAAAAGAATTATAGATGAGATAGGTACAGGTAAAATATGAAAATATTTATTGTTTTAACTTATTTAGTCAAATTAAAATTAAATTTTTATTTCAGGAGTTCCATCTGATTCAGATAATGAGTCTGAAGAGACTGCGGCGGCAAATATACCCTGTCAAGAAACGCTTAATAGAAATAAATAAACTAATATCTCATTCTGAAGCATTAAAAAATGATGCAAATTTAAGTATTTAGTTCCATAAAGTAAAAGAATCATTAGAAACCAAAAATGTCTGCGAAAAAATTATGAATAGTAAACAAACATCTAATAGAGTTTTAAAATGTTAATAAAGTTGTTTTGACCAATAATAGGTTTTAATTTCCTTCTTATATTTTTTTTTTTTTTTTTTTTTTGTCAACCCCATTGAAGGGCCACTCCTCATAACGGCCGATTTTCAATGGAACGGCAAGTGGCCCTTAAAGGGAGGTTTCACTGTACGTAGATTTCGAGGATTAGATATGGAGATACTACTACGAGGCGCTTTCTAATGAAACTAATGTTGTTGCCTTTTTAATGATTTGGACGCATTACTGTTTCAATCCGCCTGCATGTTACAAAAGCTCTGAGATTCAACCATTAGGCACTGATACAGTGCATCTAATACACTCTTTAATGGATGAAAATAGGAGTGTGCTTATGTATGCTGACGACCTTGTCGTATGGACATCTAGCCCTAAGAGCAGAGCGAAAAATAGACTTGAAGCCTCCCTAAGTAACGCCATGTGCAGACTTCATTCCTGGTGTCTGGAAAACAATATGATTGTTAACACAGAGAAAACGACATATGAAATATTTTCACTATGCCACCAACCATTACAGCTGCATGTATCTTTTAACAATACAGCCCCCCCCCCCCCCGGCAGTGAGAGTACTAAGTACTTAGGGGTGACATTCGATTGTAAACTGACTTGGAAAGTGCTTATTGACGACATCGATGATCGGGTTGAGAGGCGTATGCTACTGCTTAAACGGCTTGCAGGGGTCAGGTATGGCTGTGCTACCACAACTCTACTTACTACTTATGAGACCTTTGTAAAACCTATTGTGACTTATTGTCACCCCTCTTATTACAATATTTGAGGGAGGTATGGATAGATTGGAACGACTACAAAATAATGCTTTCCGTCTTACCACTGGTGCTGGTAAAACTTCACCTATTGACGCACTACTATTGTATACCAATGAAATCTCCATGCAATGCGAGATAAAGAGATCAGCTTTGAAGCTTTATCAGAAACTCATTCGCCTGCCTCATAATGGAATGTGGTTTAAATCTGAACCTCGCAGGCTGAAAACCCAGCACGGTTTTCTTCAAGCTGTTTTAAAGGAAATGGATGGACTTAATATACCTTCCCGGATCGAACCTTTGCTACCTCCCATAAACCATTTGGAGGTTAGTAAAATATTACACCATCTGGACCTTTTAAGTCCTGTCTCAAAATCCCAGGATTGTACTGCAGCATTGTTTGGCGCGGGGATGGGGACCATCCATAATCGCTTCCTTCTTGAAGCATGGTTTGATATATATATATACTGACGGCTCAAAGCTTGAGATTGATGGTGGGCCCGGAGCAGGCATTTATTGTGAGCACTTCTCCCATTATCTTTCGTTGGGAACAGAGAAGATCGCTTTCGAATCATGGTTAAGTTGAGGCAATCAAAAGCTCATCTAAATACGTGTACTCTTCTTTTCAATCAGGCCGTCATCTTCTTAAATTCACGGGCTGCAATTCTGGCCATTGCCAACTGCTCTCAAGATCCTAGTTCTATGTCCGTAATGCTATGTAGATCCTTATTAGGCGAGATGCGTAAAAAATATAAAACGGTTGTTTTACAACGGATCCCATCACACTGTGGCAACGAAAAAGCGGATGAATTGGCCAAAAAAGGCTGTTTTGTTAATCAAGGCCCATGTAACCTGGCTACTTATAATTCCGCCTCATTGGTTATCAACAAAATACTTAGGACAAGACACATGTCATTACTAAGAGATCGGACGAAGGAAAAATGTTGGTGAAATTCCATCCATAATCTCCCCGATTGCGTACGTAGCACGTAAGAAGCAGCGCTGTAGCTGCGTTCCGTCTCACGACTAGACATGATTGTCTATATGCTCATCTTTGCCGGTTCTGGATAGTGGATAGTCCTGCCTGCCCCCTTCTGCTGCAGTGGTGCGGTGATGGATGTTGATCATAGCCTCGACTGTTCGGCCCTTGTAAAGAGCTGTAACTACTCGCAATATTGGGAGGCCAGAGACTCTTTGAACAGCTTAACTTCTTGATTTTATGTGTTTTTCTTCTCTAATTACGTTTTTATCCTTTCATCTCTTGATCTCTGTTTGGCAGTAGGATAATGTCTGTAAATGCTGCTGCATTGGAAATAAAAACGGTACATTTAGACAATATACAATAGACTTCATTCTCTCCTTTTGTACCCCAGTTTCCAATGAGTTCTCCATTCTCAACAAGAATGTTCAGACACTTCTCTTGAAATGTAGTTTTGCTCCCAGACATGTTGGGACATTGATCCTGTGAAAGATAAAAGTAAAAAAATTTAGAAAATAACCTTGAAACAATACAAATGAATTTAAATTTCATACTGTTTTTTTTTTTTTTTTTTCCTCTGGATGAGATTATGAATGCCATCTATCAAAATCAACCTGCTTTTCCGATTTCCAAGATGCCCTTTACTGAAATTTCAAATTATAAATTATTTTGTGAACCTAATAACATTGTTGCAGGGACATTTTAAAAGCACAATAACGTTATTCAACATGTCAGGTTATTTTTTATGTATGTAGCATTAAAAATATCCAAAATAGTTAAAGTGTTTTAACAAAATATTTTAAAAATACGATTGTTAATTTTAAAAAATTAACAAATAAACTATGAACCCTGTTAATTAAGAGTATCTGCAGATGATAAAAAAAAAGTCGTATTATTTTGAAAACAATGTAAAAAAATTAAAAATAAACAAAAACCAGTTTTTAAGTAGTAACAGCTGGTACGGTGCGTTATCTTAAATTCAAAAAACATTTAGCACTAAATTACGCAGAAAAACCTATATTTTAAATTAAATACAACAGCAAACTCTAAATGGAGCATGTCTGGGAGCAACAACGTGATTTATTTCGGAATTTGCCAATTTTGGAAGACGATGGAAAATGACAGATTTGTACGACCAATGGCGGATTTAAGGAAGACGCAGCAAAACCGACATTAATGAGCAGTTGTAAAAAAAATTCGTAATTTTTTTTAAAGATTACTAATAGTAGACAAATGTGTAACTGATTAGTACAATAATATGCAAATATAAGTATGAAATATGTAATAATTAAAAAAATTATGAAGTACGTAAAATATTTTTACACAAGTTATCCATTAGTAAATTTCATATGCTAATTCAACTATTTTTTTCATTTGCTATATTTTGTTTGGTACTTTTTAAGCTGAACGAGTAGCATCCAAAACATGTTTGATTTAAATAATCGTTGCGTATGTTACACCCTGGCGATCTTTTTGGATGCCTGATGAAGAAAAGGTTGTCTTTTTAGGTTTTTTCATCTAAACCTTTTCCATGTACTATTAATTTCTGGTAACTTATTTGCATTAAATATGCATTCCTAATAATGAAAAATGATGCAGAGTATTATTTATTCTGTTGCTCACTAGAGGGCAGAATCTATGCATTTAGGCAGTGTCATCTAGTGAACGATTTTGAACGGATAGATTTTGTATCTGAGAAGTAATGTGTTTCAATTTTAAATCAATGTATAATAAATTATGTCAGTACATCGAAATTTGTGCATTTTCTTAACTATTTGACATTGATAATTTTGTATCTTAGATTTTAAAAACAGAATTACGTATGAAAAATATCACTTTATTATTAATTCAAGAAAATAAATTAAAATATAGTGTCTATGTAGACTTTTTTTATCGGGAGGGGGATATTACGAGGCATTTTACATTATTGAATGAATTTTTACTGCAACCAATAATCATTTTTGATAAACTGATTTATAGAAAGAGTTATAATATTTAACCCTACATTGTTCAATTTTTTTTTTTTTTTTTTTTTGTGTTTGTGCTAGTAATAAGTAGGAAAAATAGTTAAAAAATTCTTATTTAATTTGAAAAAGGAGAATTCGAGAAAAATGTACATGTTGTTTAAAAAAAACACTGCGAATTTTGGAGTAACAATATTTTTTAAAAATAATCATTTCAACAATGAAACCAAATTAATAATCAATAGGCATGCATTATAATCATAAAATAGCACTAAAATATTAAAATTTATTAAATTATTACCATTAAAGTTTAATAATAATTTTACATTGTTCATACGCGCCGGGAATTCCGGGAAAACCGGGAATTGTCAGGGAAAACGAAATTGAACAAAAAAGTCAGGGAAAAACGTCATTTTCCCCCAAAACCTGAAATTGTCAGGGAAATTCCATCCCCCAAGTACTAGAAAATTTCCTGCTCCTTTTCATTTCCTCCAACCGAACCCTTTCCCAACTGCTGAAAGTTCAAGGTTACTTTTACGCTGTGGTTTCTTTTTTCTTTTTTTTCTGGGTATGGCATTTGACCTTTATGACCTCGGCCACGTGCTCTTTGCACTCTTCAGTCTTCACATATGGGAGAGAAGACACTTGTTTTACTGTGGACGTGACGGTTCCTTGCTCAATAGAAAATAGAATGCAGAAAGAAAGAATATTTTTGATTGTATAGAAGTAAGTACAGTTCTATTATTTTCCTTTCTTTCTTTTTAAATATTATTTTACGTATTTCGTAAGTATAATACTTTCTCCGATGACATATATTTAATTATTTTTAAGGAGATGCCAGTTTTCTTCGAATTTGAGGATTTCTACTTTTTGCATTTTTTTACATTTTTCTCTTTTTCTTTTCAAAAGGCCATTCATTTTTATCGTTCAATTACCTTACTATCATTTTATGCGTGACTTGCGATTACTCTTATAATCTACTAAAGTTAATTAAATTTTGCAAACTTTTGATTACTCTTTATATTCTACTAAAGTTAATTAAATTTCGCCATCTTTTTCGGGCTTTTGATAACAGCAGAAATCTTGTGGGCTACCAAGTTAGTTGTCTCACACAGCTCATTTAATTCTTCTAAAGATTCTTCAGCATTGTTTAAAATGATGTTTCCTGATAGCAAAATAGCACAGTCAGTTACTATTAGCAGCTCTAAAATGTCTTACATTATATCATTTGGCCTGTCACCTTATTTTTCAAGTATTTTAAGGAAAGATATTGCTGATTCAAAATTTGTTTATTTAAGTTCTGTCTTCTTGGGTCATTCTACAGCTAAGGACTTAGTTGAGAAATTTCGAGAAGGCTCTAGTGAACTTTCTCTGAAAAATTTAGTTCAAGTGTCCATGGATGGGCCAAATGTTAACCTTAAAGTGGTGAGGATACTAAATGAGGAACTATCAGATGAATATTCAACTAATATTTTAGACATAGGTACATGCGGTTTGCATGTGGTTAATGGAGCTTTTCAAGCTGGTCACAAATGCACCAATTGGTCGTTGAATTTTCTTTTTCGAGCTCTTTATCAATTATTTAAAGACACACCAGCGAGACGAGCAGACTTTACGGCTGTTACAGGTAGTAAAAGTTTCCCTTTAAAGTTTTGCCAACTCGATGGCTAAAAAATGCTGCTGTTGCAGATCGAGCCATCGAGGTGTTTGCTGATGTTAAAAAGTATGTTAAAGAATCTACTCTCATTAAGACTCAGACTTTTGAAACTGTCGAAAAAGCTTGCAGGAATAGTGTTGTATTTCCTCAGATGGCTTTCTATTCATCAGTTGCGTCACTTTTGTTGCCTTTTTTGAAAAAATATCAGACGAGCAATCCTCTAATTCCATTTATGTATGAAGATATATACAATGTTGTTCATCAATTGATGAAAAGATTTATAAAGCCAAGTGTTCTAGATGCTGCATCAACTGCTGAAGGACTTTTAAAAGTTGATTTAAATGATAAAACTAATGTTTGTAGTATATTTCATGTTGATATTGGTATTGCTGCCTCAGGTCTGTTGGCCAAGTCATCTGCAAGTGAAACTGATAAAAAGCAGTTCAGGCATGACTGCAGAGAATTTTTAAGAGCCACTACAAGTAAAATATTAGAGCGTTCCCCCTTAAAATTTCCTATTGTGAAATATTTGTCTTGTCTTAGTCCAAGGCTTCTTGCATCAAATACTATGCTCTCTGAAAAGAGAATGACCAAGCTCTTAAGCCTGCTATATAATAAAAAATACTTGACATCTAATGAAGCAGATAGTGCTAAGCAACAGTTTGGTACTCTTTGTGTGAAGGCAAAATCTGAATTGAAAGAATCTTTCGAAACATTTTCATCCAATGAAAGCAGAATAGATGTATTTTATCGAAATTTGTTAGGAGAAGACAATACATTCAAAGATCTTTGGAAAGTCATCAAAATTGTCTTAATCCTCTCCAATGGAAATGCAGCTGTTGAGAGAGGATTTTCAATTAATAAAGAAATGCTGATTGAAAATCTTTGAAAGATCTTTGGTTGCTTTAAGGACAGTTTATGATGGTGTGAAAGCTTTAGGAGGTTTACAAAATATTAAAGTAACGAAAGAAATGCTCAACCATGTTAAGATGGCTAGAGTGAGGTACCATGATTTTTTGGGAAAACAGAAGAAAATGACAAAAGAACAAGATGAAAAAATAATTAATAAGAGGAAAGCAGCAGAAGAAATTAAAATGTTAAAACAAAAGAAAGCAAAACTGTCTCATGAGATAGCTAAACAAACATCAAATATAGACAATCACATAGCTGAGCTGTCTAAGTTAATTTAGATACTATATTTTAAATTGTTTTTCTTTTCTCTGTAAGTTAGGCCTAATCAATTTATTTTAATGGAAAAACCAATTCCAATTTGTTGTATTATTTTTTATTGCTATTTAAATGCATGAATTAGTTCTGATTATTTATGTTCTATTTGTAGATCAATTAAATAATAGTATGCATAATAGTAACAAATTTTGAGATTTATCCACATTTACCGTAAAATTTAGTGTAACTCTTTATACCTGGAATTTAATGAAAACTTAACTAGAAAACCTGGAAAAGTCAGGGAAAAAATTTCTCCCTTTTGAGTATGAACCCTGATTTTACTAAAAGATTTTAAACAAGAAACCTAACATCTGTAGGTGGTCTATGTGATAATGTTCGTTTCTTCTTTGGGTTGAGCGTGAATTGATTTTAAACAAAATTCCTAAATAATAATTTAATCAACCACTTTAAGCTAATTTGTGAAATATTTAACAATAATCTTCTAAAAAATACTAAATAAAGTGAAATAGAACAACCTGTTCTTGTTTATACTGCGAATAAGGCAGAAGCATAAAAATTGCCCCCGAATACGCGGTGTTGTTTTAAAACAACAAGTAAAAAAGGCGCCTTAATATATATTTTTCGCGAAATTTTTCGGACAACTTATATTTATTTTATTCTAAAACTATGTAAGCAATTAGAGACTATTTATTAAAATAAAATTGTTGCTTAAAATTTGTAGAAAAAAAAATTAAGAAGTTACTGCTTCTTACGAAATCATCTTACGATTTGTGATTGTCTTTACGTGATAAAAGATGACCTTGAGTTCAGTTTACAAGATCTAGGGGAAACTATATTAACTAATATGATCACACATACAAAATGAAACGAAAGAATGCGCCACATGTTAAAAATACTACAAAATAAAAGCTTAGTGAACGAAAAATGGAAGTGTTGTTTAAAAACAACACCGTGCAGTGTAGGGTTAAAGAATTCCATTTTGGAATTCTTACATTAGTTTATTTATTAGTTTAGATATCTGTAGTTAAAAAACGTATGTTTTCATTTCAATAGATGCAAAATTCTTCATGTGCACATCAGTGTTCATTTTTTATTCACAACTATTCGGTACTCGGTACATCCGTAAATTTAAGTGTATAAACCAAGAATATTTGTTTAAAAATAACTTGTCATTGTAGAAATTACCGGAAAATACGGTAAAAGGAGATACCGAAAACTTGAAAAGGAATAACAGAAAAAAATAAGCACCTGGAATAAAAAAAATACGGACGTTTTTAAGTCCTTAAAAATGAAAATGAGCTTTAAGGACTTTTTAAGGACCGTACGAACCCTGTCGTTTATGAGCTTCTTTAAAATTGTGCGCGGTTTTCCTATGGCCACAGCCATCGCGGACAGTTTCAGCTTATTTTACAAAAGAAAAAAAGTCATAAAGTAAAAATAATTTTAAAAGCAAAATTTAACTTATTAATTCAAATTCAAGCAAAAATTTAAAAAAGTTGTTCAGTTATAAAAACGCACCGCGTACTCAAATAGGCATCGTGAAAATGAAACCATTTCACGCAGAAATATAAAACATCACACATTTCCATCTTAGAACATGTTGATTACATTTCAGTTTTACTCATTACTCCTTAACCTTTACTTGTAGCACATGCTCATCTGCACTTATATCTATGGGTGGGGTTAATTTATGCATGGATTCCCGATTTTTTCCCTCCGAAACTCCGGGGGAGAGGGATTTATTGCACTCTACGATGCTTTATCGATAAGTACTTGAACCCTTTAGCGATGTATGCATATTCAAAATAAAGTTACAACAGTTCTTGGGGAAATTAACAGCAATATTTATTAAAATGAGAAATAGTATAGAATTTACATTCTTGATCTCGTGTACTTGAGAGAGGGAGTCCTCCCCTCCCCTGATATAATGAAAATTTTCTACAATTTAAGATATATTTTTTGTTTTACAGGAAAATTTGGTTATCTTCCCCCACCCTTTTGCAAAATCTGGGTCTAGCTCTACGCTATGGCTTCGTTTTAAAAGAATTTTACTATCGCCACGAAGAACTTACGTTTCGCTATGAATACTCGTTGCTTAATTTTACTTTTCCAAATGATTCATGTTTATGCACTTTATTTTTTTCACCACTTTTGTAGTTCAAGAATATTTTTTAAATTATGCTAAAAACCAGAATATTCATTTAAATTCATTACGCCGAATATAGTTTAAATGTCATTCAGATTAAGTATAAAATTTGCACTTACTTATGCAGAATAATTCCATACAAAATCAGCTTGAATTCGCGGAAACAGATTGCGTGCTGAAGACAAATCCGCGATTGATTGTGAAAGTGACCAACAGAAAGGAGCGCTTTATCGAACCAAGAGAAGCTTTGGGTTCGTTCTACTTTTAGAACGGTGGAGGAGAAGGAGCTGGCGTGGGAGCAAAGTCCAAGGTCATGACACACCTCGTTACTGAAAATATGATCGTTGGAGGCTACACCGGAAGGACAGCAAGGGATAAAGAAAAATAAGGGGGTTAAGTGCATGAGGGAAAAAGGACTCGGCGAGGAAAAACGGTACCGCTAGAAATAAGAATATAGGAAGATCGTAAAAAGAAGGAGGGGCTATTCCATTATTATGAAAAAATTGAGGTCTGCGGTGCCTGACTTTTTAACATAAGAATTAATAATGTCAGATTTGGATATTTATGGTTAAGTATATAACGAAGAAAGGCTTAAATAAAAATGTGACATCTTATTTACAAACAAAGCTGATTTTTAGAGAGATAATCAGTGGTTATACAAACCCCATAGTTATATTTACCCCACTTCACTTTATATATATCTATTCTAAGCGTATTTTCGGTACTTTTTTTTCTAATTGCTACATACAAAATGCTCATTAATTTATTTAAACGAAGGGTTCCCTAATTTAGTACGCAAGTTACAAAAAAAAATTAAATTTTTTATTTAATAATGCATGAAATTTTGTTTTTAAATGAAATCTTATTAGACATACACTAAAAAAAGGTACTTAATACTATTTACAAATACTTGAAAAACTACCTTTTAATTTTCATTTTAAAAATATACTTGTAAAACCTGTGTCACTAGGAAAATCGTCATTATTTCTCATATAGATAGCAACAATTGCTTTACTTCTCTTATCCTCAAGAAGAACTTTCAATTATCTAGTTCGATTATGTGGATGCTAATTGCAGTTCGTGACATTTATAACACCTCTTTTTTAAAAAATCTTTTTTGTTTTGTGAGAGACCATTTAGGTAGAAAAAAATTGGGAAGCAGTAATAAGTGGAAAGCACTATGTAAATTGATGCTACTTAAAACAAAGTAATTATTTTTGTTCTCATTTTTCAGTAACTTCAGCATGCATGGAATCTATATATATATTCATGTTTGTAGTTTGTTTCCTTTTCAATGCATTAGGACTGTCGGGTCAATGTATGACGATAGGTGGCGACATGAACCGGACGAATTCGATCGATTGTAAAAAGGAGTAGTTTTCCTTAACTTATATTATTAGCAAATTAAATAATTCTTGTTTAACAATTTATTAAACTTGAATTTTATTTTCTAGTTAGTTGTAAATTTATCTAAAGCTTCCCAAACCATTTGTAATATTTTTTTACTCCTGTAACTTTTTATTTCATAATTATTTTTCGTTAACCCACAAGGGAGTATTATAATAACTTTAACCGCGGCTCTACTGTATGTGGTCAAAGACCGAGCCCGAAATTTTATAAAGAGTCGTTAATAGATGTGGTGCTACATCGATTAAATGTAGTCTTTTTGTAGCCATCGCAATTGTTTCTATTGATTTTCCTTTAATCTCAAAAAAATAATACATATATTTTAAATCTATATCATGAAATGCTCCAGTTGAGAATAAATTCTGGTGAGTGAAAATGCATGACAAATGATGCTGGAAAATCTTTGGTTTGGCAGCATTTTCGGGAAGTTTTTGATTCGCAGTCGAATTTTAAACTGCAATATGTTCAGTGTAACTCTGCAGTTAGGAGACCTACTAATATATGAGTCTATAATCTGGTGCAAATTGAAAATGAAAGTGGACTGTCAAAAATCATTATTAGAATAAAAAAAGGAAGCTGGAAATAGATTTTAAATGCAACCAATCCGAACTTTTAACAACAAATTTATCTAAACTAGAATCTTTCCCATGACTGTTTACAATGCTCCTTAAAGCTTCTGTTTAACAATTTTATCATCACTCTCTCACTATGCTTCATCACGTTTCATGCCCAGAGTGGAAGAAAGACCGTTTTATGACTTCTTCCTTTTTTAGAATGCTTTCAAGCGCCACGGGGGGGACTGCGTTAATTGCTCTCTACTTTCAACTGTACCCCAATCTCTACTGACCATTCAATAATAACGCCTCGACCAAACAGATATCGTTTACTTTATACAGATATACAGAAACAGTTGCGCTGAACACTAAGATGGGAGATGGTGGGAGATATGTCCATTCCTCAATCTCTCCTCTTCCCTAACAAATAGTACTATAGCCATATAAAGGTTATTTTCTCACGATCTTTAAGCATCAACTATTCTAACTTAAATGGGATTTTTCCCCAATGGTCGTTAGAATATTGTACCATGAGCCCGATCCCGGCTCATCTCTAGTAGGAAGAAAGGGAAAGGGGTCTTCCTTTTGTGGGGGCGATAAGAGCCTCGGAAACCTAATAAAATGACAAAGAACTGGTGTTGTACTTTGTTTTCGAAAGAGTCTTTTTCCCCTGAAGGAAATGTAAAAATTTCTATTAGCTGAACGCACGGGTCCCTTGGAACATTAATGAAGCGTTTGCCTGTAGCTTTTTTAGTCGTTGATGTGCATCCAGGTACAAAACAATACTTGTAATTAGTATTTGACATATTGATCGAACGCAAATGTAAGAAAGAGCGCAACGACAAAAGTATAACACAAAGAAACAAGAAATCCCTCCGTATATATATATATATATTCAGAAAGAATATCTTGTATCCACATAAAATGCTTCAATTTAGCAACTAATAAATTAATAATAATAGCCTGTTCGACGAATTCATTCTAAAAAAATATTTTACGCAATGAATATTAAATTTAATATATAATATTAATAGTTTATCTTTTAATTACCCCCACCCCCTGCACGAGAAAAATATCGCCAAATAAAGCGCCCTTTTTATATTTAGTTTATCAAAAATCAACGGTGCAGCAAAACATTTGCTGGAGAAAACGCAAATTAAATCCCCGGGACTCGAACCACGGTTGAACGGTGTACAAGCTTTCTTCCCTAACCCTTCGGCCATCTTCACTGCGTTAAGCGGGGTCTATGTATCAATAAATGTTTCTTTCCAACAGTTAAACTTCATTATAGTTCAGATTTGAGTTTTTAATTACATCCAAACTCATTTTTGGTTATTGGCGAAATTCATTTTATTTTCTGCAAAAATTAAAACATAAACAAGCTTTAGAAGCTCAAATTATGCGTTCGCTCATTCGCAAACAGTTCGGCAATCCGATGTATCCAATTTTTGATTTACGTGTGTATGTGTTTTATTTAGTAACCACTGCTTAGGCCACTGTTTTTTAATTCTTTTTTTATATACATGCAGATTTGAACTTGTAAATCTTTATCCAAATAGATGAGCTCCAAACGGCTTCGCTCCACATGGCTCGCTCGTGAATGGCTGGCTTTACGCTCGCCAAGCTATATACGTCATCCAGCCTGTGACGCAAATCATGCCCGATGCGCAGAAAGTTTTTTTCGCGATCCCTGACTGCGCATGAATTAAAAAAATTATTTAAAAAATGAACACTAATCGTATAACAAAATTTTTTGCACAAATGGTGTTAAAATATGTTATTCTGTAGATTAAAAATAAAATTAGAAAATCGAAAACTTCCCTATTCGCAAAAATTTTGTAACTTCGTCGTCAAGTGACACGGACAATGTAGCCACAATTTCCAACTGGTTTAGGTTCGCAAGAGAGCGCCGCCGAGCTACCCAGTAGTATGCGTGCCCGGATGCACCAAAATGAACAACGTTGCAACAGGCGACGTATAGCCAAAACTGCTGGTAGCATCTTGTCGGAGATATTTTAAAACTCCTCTGTGGATACTGACAAAGAAACTAATGATACTTCAATTGATGTAATTCCCGATTTCTGTTCTGTAAGTATTGAACACTACTTAATTACCAAATTTAACATTTAGTAGTGATACGGTAAGTTCAAGTGAAAGTGAACCTTTTAATGATAATTTGAATGCATTTCTCATTTCAGATCAGATTGCTAATTGGGCCAAAAAGTACAATGTTCCCAACAATGCTACTACTGAACTTTTACATATGTCAAAGCCCCATCTACAAAGTTTACCTCTTGATGCTAGGACACTTCACAAAACTCCGCGCTCTTTAAGTATTCAAAACTGTTCCGGGGGATCATACATTTATTTTGGAGTAGAAAACAATATTTAAAAAAAGCATCATCTGGTTTAATTTCAGGGGACTATCTCCAATAATAGAAGAACTAAAAGATCAGGTTAATCTAAATATTTTGACAATATTTGTTAATGTTGATGGCCTCCCAATAAATAAGAGCAATACAAAAACTTCTCTGGCAATTTTAGGGATTTTAGATCAAGCTGTTGATAAAGTTCCATTTGCAATTGGGCTTTTTCATGGAGAGTCAAATCCTCAGAATTCTAACATTTTTTTTTATAGTTTTGTAAAAGAATGCAGCATGTTAGTAGAAAGGGGTAAAGTTTTTAATGAAAAAAATTATTTATTCAGAATAAGTTGCTTCATTGCTAATGCTCCTGCCAGAGCTTTTCTCAAATGTATTGTACACTTTAATTCTTTGCGTGGTTGTGATAAGTGCACTCAAGAAGGGATTTATTATGGAAGAACAACGTGGCAATATTAGCCAAGATTAGTAGGAACAGATGAATAAGCCTGATGTTACCGAGCAGAACTTGGCATTAATACAAATATGAATTGAAGAGAGAAATAAAATATGAAGAAGCTGGAGGAACGGTTCTTAAGCGGATGCATAAAACAATATCTATCGATACTAATGCTCTGGCCAAAAAACTTCGGGGCAGAATTATTTCCCTTCAAACGAGGCCAACTCATAGCCAAAGTGTCACTTATTCGCCTCTAAATGAATCACCCTTTACAAATTGTTATTTTTTTTTTCTTCTCTAAATTCATTTTTTTATAGACAAATACATTGGTTTGTCAAGCAAGAGCCCATAGTGGTAACTACTCTGTAAAACACTATTGTGTAAGCACGCTTTGCGTGTGACGGGTGTGAAGCAGACTCGCTGGAAAAGCGATTTTTGAAAGTTAAAAGAATACCGGGTAAATTGGCAGAGCATGAAAACCTCATGAATTAGAAAGGATCAAAATTATACATTTTTCGTTGTGATAGGCACATAAAATGACAGTGTAGTGCATCTTTGCACTACATTGTGCAAAGGCGAGAATAAAGAAGGACGATGCTTGGCAGAAACTCACGAAAGAGTGCATTTAGACCTATAGGGCACCTTTTCCGCACCCTGCCGATTAAAAATTCCAAAAAAAAAAATTTCACTCCACCCTACTGTGCATTCTGAAGGTTGCATCAAAGGACACCTTCAATACCGGAAAATCTTTTCTACCACAGGCCATATTGCCGCTCCACAGCATTCCTAGCCCGTAAATGTATATCTTTCATATCCTTTTGAGTATTGCTTGAAAGTATTTTGTAAAAGCTCTGCATTAATAACTCATGCACGCATTTATACGGATGAAAAACCATATGCATGCGACGAGTGCAAAAAGACATTCGCAGTCTTAAAGCTGCATTTAATTATGCACTCCAGGCAAGCCATTTACCTGCGAATTTTATTCCAATTACTTTTTCGGACCGTTGAAATATAAAAGGACATTTGAGAGTTCATTTCAAGGTCAACAAATTTTGTACATAACCGGTCGGTACCCAAGTATAATCAGAGGGGTTTAAACACATCGATAAATACTTTGAAATAGTCTAGTGGTTGTGTAGTACCTCCTCGTGGATTGCATTTGCCGGTGTTACCTTACCGAATTTAAGATAAATTCATGTTTCCTTTTTGTCGCACGCGTAGAGCAGCCAAAGTGATGAAGAAAAAGAACAAAATACAACATACTATCAATAGATTCGGAAAAGAGGAGATAATTATTAAAAGAGAACACGCAGCAAGCAGCATGCACACATGATTAGGACAGGGCATTCACAAGTACATAGGTTTTTCCATTTGATGAACTGGCTGCCTTGCAGTTTGTTAAACAGGTCACTAGCACAAATATATTTGTAGCTGCGTTCACAACAGCCTGGACAATGCTGAAATTGTATGACGAAATGGATAAACTAGGGAGTCAAGTGTTGTACCACTACACTTGGTAGCATAATATATTCAAACAACTTCTTGGGAGAGTACACTAGTGATGGGCATAATCGAGAACTCGATTATTCAGGATAACTCGAGAACTCGATTCAGACGACCATCTCGAGAACTCGATTAAACATCTCGAGAACTTGGTTGGACATCTCGAGAACTCGGATGAACTTCTCGATAACTCGGTTGGACATCTCGAGAACTCGGTTGAACTTCTCGAGAACTCGGATGAACTTATCGATAACTCGGTTGGTTTACTTCTTGGATGATTTTCTTCTCGGGTAATACATTTGGCTGATTCGTAGTCACGTGATTGCAAAAATGACTATGTGTGTGAGTAGGTAACAAAGGCGGATAGTTTCTTATTTAAGAGGAAGTAATTGCTAGAAACAAATTTAAAGGACGGGAGTGCCGGGGAGCACTGGCGTCACAGCAGTCTAATTATTGAGGGGGACGACGCCAATTTTTGACTTGTCTTCCTAATTTTGCCAAACAGTAATCGAAACTCTTTATTATTTCAGCAATAGTATTTCCCATTTTTTCTATCGATACAAAGTGTGCTAACTATTTATTTATTTTGTAAACTTAATTTGCAACAAAAATTAGATGTGATCTAGAGAAATGAAATGTGTTCAGAAAACAATGTTTAAAATATTTATTAAAAATAAATAAATAAATAAAAGGTTTATTTTACTCTGTACAGAATCATTTTATATGGTTTATAATTAATGAGGTGCTGACAGGGTTAAAAGCATAGTGGTAAGGCTCAGGCCTCGTATGCCCAAGTTCGCTGGTTCAAACCTGGCCCAACTCAGTGGATTTTCAAGGTGCAGAAAATCGTCTGCGCCCTTGTCGTATATGCGGAATGTAAAGGATCGTTTAAGTACCCGTTTGGCATGGATACTCTCGGCTAAATTAAATTCCTAGTGCCGTTTGCATCAACGAGAGCGCAGGTGTAGGGGGAACTGCGCGTCAAAAATTGCGGCAATGGTACCAAACTCATTGGGGTTTCCTCTGAAAGAGTTGGTACCAATTTCTGGGAATGCACTAGGTCTGCAATGGTTGAGGACCAATACTGCAGCATATTAGAAAGAAAAAAATAATTAATTATGCATACGGACTTATTTCATTTCTTTTCTGACCCAAAAATATTTCTTCCAGTCTTTGGTAGAAATAAATTTTTTTGAGACAGTTGCCGTATCAACTTGATCGATGACATCTTGATGAACGAAGTACATCTCAACGTGATTCAATCGCTTTTGTGTCATTGTTGAGAGCAAATACAACTTCAGCTTTTTTACGCGCTAAAACTTCTTTCCGCCTCAGAACTGCATGCTGGAGACACCAGCAAAAGTCGTACCAGAATTTCTATATTAGAGAATAATCGCCTAGATCCTGCTTCTATTTTTAGTAAGGCTTTTCTAACATCATGTGCGCAAGTCATGTCTTTAAACTCCTCTTTGAAAAGTCGAATCCTTAATTTTGAAAAATTAAATTCTGGGTAGTTTACAGCAAGCTCCAGATTCTCTTCATGTAGTAGCATCTTTTCTATTTCAAATTGTTTTTGAGTTACCTTTGATTCAATATACGATTTTTTAGTCCGGCAATTGTCACATCAAGCAAGTAAAAGAATTCAATGCGATAGTATTCTGCAAATAAAGAAAAATCGTGACCTACTGCCAGGCCATCAAACAGCTTAGGGGGTCTTTTTTTTTTCTTGGCAATTTTAGGGGTTCTAGTCCGAGTTCCATTTTTTTGACACAGTCATCAAAAATGGTGGAAAATGCAGCATTGTTTCGCATCTTTCCCAAGTAATTAGCATCTGTTTGAACTGATTTGACCAGTCCAGCTACTGTACTTTTCCTCCTTTGGAAGGATGTGTTCAATTCTGCAAATCAATGGTTTGTTTCCCCAAAACTAATCCCAGATAGTTGGAACCGTTTTCGAAAGCAGCTTAAGGACTGCTAGCGCCATCATAAACGTCATCAAACTGACTCAACGTGTCCATAATTAAAGAATATTTTTTCAGTATTTCTTCAATTTGAGAGCTTCGATATATCCATCTTGTTCGACACAGAGGTCTAATTTTACAAGTATTTCCAACGGGACATTCAGATTCATTTTCCAAAAGGCTCTGGAACAAGCTGTCTGTTTTTATTCTAGACAAAAACATTCATATTCGATTTTAAATATTAAAAAAAATATCGGGACCTTCCCCTTTCCTCCTTTTTGGACTAGACCTAGGACCACTGGTATAAAGTGAAGCTCAGTTTGGGTAAAAAAAAAGTGCATGTTTTTCAAACTTATCATAAAATGTTTCCCCAATTTGTAGAAATAAGGGTTTGTAACATATTTTACATGCACTGAAGACATTTCGAAACGCATGTTTGCAATTTTTTTTGCACTACTTAATTACTCTTCATGTTTAACAAGTTTACAAAACTCTTAATTTGTTCCATATGGAAATATTGATGCGACGGGAAGCGTATTTTCTCGGATTCCCATTGGTCCCATCACAAATGGACAATGACTCTAGATTAAATTCCAGAATGTTCACATAAAAAATAAAACAGTAAGACTTTTTGAAATCTATACGTGCATGGTCCCTCCCTTGTTTTGAATTTTAACATAAGCGCACCCCCACTTTTTGATGCTTGTATATGTAAGCGTCCCAGCACCTTTTTCCAGAACTACACTACTGGGTCCTTTTATTTCTAAATTTTCGTGTGAAAGGGGGAGACTGTCCCCTCTGCCAAACTATTGAGGACTGTCCCCTCTGCCAAATTATTGGGGGGGGGGACGCGTCCCCGAATCCCCATAGGTCGTGACGCCCGTGCCGGGGAGAACAAGGAAATGGATAAATAAATTAACGTATGTAGTAAACGGTCATTTCAAAAGCAATGCATTTTTTTAATCGACATGTTTATTTGATTCGCACCTCCCCTTTTTTTATCTTCGCAGAGAATTGCTTTATATCTAGGTGTGGTTACATATCACTTTACATGAAATTGTTGCCAGGGGGTTTTTGTACTTTCAACTGTTCAGCTATAAAATCTCGCACATCGAGGGCTGGAAAAATCCAGCAGACTTCGATCAAGAGTAATTCAGGAAAATAGAGTTGTAAGCAACATCCAAACATTCAATGTATAAAATCAACTAAATAACAATATAATGATCCATCAAAGACATGATAAACGAAATAGAAAACAATTCTGAAAAAACCAAATCAAAATATTTCATTGACTCACATACTGATCTTGTCACGATCAAATTAATCAAAATAAAAAATTAAAATCCAAAAGTTTGGAAAACAAAATTGTAGTTCCTAGTTCTATGTTCAAAATTTGTCTAATAGAGGCTCATGCACCTCATTTTGATACGCTAAAGACCTATGAATTTTTTAAAAAGAGATTTTATTAGAAGGGCATGTTAAAAATGACAAAAACAATTTGTGAAAATTGCAGTCAATGTTTACAACACAAACCCAAACAAACTTCAACAACTTACAATGTGATCTCTAAAAAGAACCTACATCCATCAGATTTTTGTGCCATTGACATTGTAGGGCCACTTCTACGTTCATTAGATAACAAAAAATTTATTTTGAACATTATTGATCATTCTTCTAGGTTCTTAGAAGCTATTCCCTTAACCGACATGAAAACCAATTCCATTATAAAAGCTCTCTACAAATATTTTTCGTTATTTGGGATTCCTAAAGTTTTGATTCCTGACAATGGGTCAAATTTGTGCTTACATGAATTTGCAGAATTTTTGAAAAAAAATTAAATATTGAGCACAGAAAGAGCTCTTTTTTTTTTTCCTCCGTCTAATGGACTATTTGAAAGATCTCAGAAATTATTAATTTTTAAACTCCATTATTATAATGCAATTCATTCAGCTACAGGTTTTTCCCGTTCTAAAATATTTTTTGGTAGGGAACTCAATATACCAATCAACCTGCACAATGATCCAAAACTAGTCAAGGATCACAAAGAGTATCTAGATAGGATTAACAATGAAATGAAGGATATTTTTAATAAGCATGAGGATCAGTATTTTGAATCAAGAAAAAAAATATTAAGGGGAGAAAGAAACCTGAATTCGAAATAGGGGATAAAGTTTTTGTAACCGCCATTCAACATCCCAATTCATTGCAAAGCAAGTATCATGGACCTCATGAAGTAATTAAAAAATTTAGAAATGGGCAATTTCATATGAAAAGGGACATGACCATTAAAAAAATTTTATGGTATTTTTGTAATCATTTTGGTCAATAATTATTTTAAACAGTTGTAACTGTCATAACTGTTTATTTTGTATACAAATATCTTTTTATTGGAATGGCAACACTTCAAAGTCGGCCATTACAAATTTTGTTCTAGAACAAAAATTTTCAACAAATTTAAGGTAAGTTTTTGCAATTTTAAACACATTAAATTGATATTTTTTTTATTATCCCTGATAAATACACCAATTACCTTAATAAATTAATTAACTAAATGTTTATATCAAAGTAATTATCCATGTATTCATGAGCTGATTAAGCATCTGGCACATGTAGCATGAGTTACCAAAAACATAGTTATGTTATTCTTGCAAATGTAATCAACTACCAATAACTTAAAAATTGTACACTATCTTTAATTTTTACCTCTTTTAATCAAAACAGAATTTTAAAAACAAAAATATGCAATTATTATTGTGTTATTTGCAGTAAACTATTGTAGCATGCGGTCACTCATGCTACATATAGAAAGTTATTTAAATTGTTTTCTGCATAAGTATCACATATATAAGAAACTAAGTCAACATAAAATAGCCTAATTCATAGCATGCCAACTTGCTTAGTTATTTTCCACTTCTAATTTCATGTTTAAAACTTTTTAATTGCTGTCACAAAAGCAATACAAAAAGTAAATATATCAGAGCTGTTAAAGATATCAAATAATTATAATTCAATCAAATAATTCACATCAATACAAAAAATATATAGGCAGTATTATTTTTTATTACAGAATGGCTTTAACACCTGCAAAAAAAAATGAGAAGGAGAAAGCAGAAACTTAAAGAGGAAGGAAAATATGAAGAATACAAGGCTAATCATCAAAAGACTGCAAGAAAAAGTCGTGCTAAAAAGAGAGATGAAGTGGACCAGATGACTCCAAAGGAAAGAGAAAAAGTGAGAAGGGAGGATAGAAAACGATATAGAGAGAGTGTCGCAAAATCTCATTTGAACAAAAGAAGAAAATCGTTCACAGCAATCTCCGTATAAGTCACCATGCTCATTGGGAAAAGCAATTGCTCGCGTCAAACGCTCCTTGCCAAAGTCGCCACGCAAAAAGCACATCATTGTGAAACACCTCATTCAGAACATTGTTCTTATCCATGAGCGCAACGTCCCATTAAAAAACCGCAGTGGAAAAGATCCCATAAGCAATGACACTGTTCAAATAGTTCAAGATTTTTTTGTAAGAGATGACTTAAGTCGATAAGCTCCTGGAATGAAAGATGTAATAACAATCAGAATTTGGAAGATGCATTGCTTTTATATCAGCAATAGCAATGTCCGAGGGGCCCCTCTGACTAAAACCATGGCCCTACCAAAAAATCAAAGCCATGATCATGCAAATAGTATATCTAAGAAAGATATTAAACTTGGTACTTTCTTACTAATCAAGTGTTTAGAAAAGAAGCAAGTTTTTCGGTATGTAGCGATTTCCCAAAGTGGAGTGGAAGATGACGACGACATCAAAGTTATGTATTTAAAGAGAAAGAACTCAGGCAAGACTATTTTTCAACCAGATGAAAATGATGTATCTTATGTTTTGTTTGACCACATCATTGAAGTTTTGCCAAATCCATTGATGAAGCAAAATGGAAGCCGAATATACTACGAATTTCAAGACGAAGTTGATGCTCTCGAACGGCGTTAATAAATGTTTTATAAGCAAAAGAAAGCAATTCAATGTTACACAAATGTGATATAATGATAAATAAATGTTAATATTAATTCTCCACTGTTTTTTAGTCATTTTTAAAAATCATGAATTAATAATGTAGCATGAGTTACCATATCTTGTAGCATGAGTTACCGCTTACTTTCTATTTTTAACTCGATAGCAAATTTTATTCAAATTTTCAGACTAAACTGATTGTTAATTTTTGAGAAGAAGAGTACATTCAAACTATGTGCAAAAGTAAAGTAACCAACAATTATAATTTTAGCAGAAATATAACTTAGTTATTTCTTTTCATAATTCAATGTGTTTTTTGTGTAGCATAAGTTACCATGCAATTTTAATTATTTCTCATAATATTTTAATTGTATTTTTTAAAAAGAGGCACAAATTGCAATCAATATAAAATTCTTTTGAAAGTGAATGATAGTAATATTTATTTTTAAACCATGATTGAAAATGGGATTTCGGAAAAAATGTAGCATGAGTTACCATGGAATCACCCAAATGACAACTACTTGATTAAAGATGATATCAACAATAAAACAATGAAATTACATGCTCTAGCAAAGTTTTTCAACAACTTGATCGCAATTTATGTTAAAATTTTGACTGTCTCATTGACACACTTGCAAAAAATATAGAAGAAAATATTGCGGAAAATTTCAGATTTGTAGGTGGTTTTTTCAAAAAAAATTTACGGTATGTTTAATAAAAGGTAACCCTCATAAGAAAACCCATCACTTGTCAATACACTTTTTTAAATATCTAAAATATAAATTAATTAACTGGAAAAAAACCGCTTGCTGAGAGTGTAGTAAACTATAAAGAATTCACGCATAGGCAAGTTTTTATGTTTGATGCAACGAAAACTTTCATATTGTGTAAAACCCAATACGTCAGCAAATTTGAAAATCATCCAATACATGATTTAGAAGTGTATTTTCTTCAATTAATTATAAACTAGTAATTTTTAAAAATATTTGCCCTGCATTTCATAATTTTAAAACGTATAACATTCAAATAATAATAGATATATAAATATATATATGTGTGTGTGTGTGATGCTTCTGATAATGCTATTTGAAAGTACAAATTTCGACAAGTGGGACATGGGTGTAAGCTTGCATTTGCTAATCTCGTAAACATGGTACTGACAACCATCTTTTCAATGTATGCCTTTCCTAAAGAATAACTCCCATCAAATCTGTGACTGCTTGAAAAACAGACCCTGCAAGGAGGGTAAATAGCTTGATTGACCTCCCCCTTATCATTTTCTTGTATTCACACCCAATTTAGAGTTAGAATGCACTTTCTTTTCTGTAAAAACATTTTTCAACTTTTAAATTGGCACTTTTCAAGATATTAACCGATATGACTCC
This sequence comes from Octonoba sinensis, assembly GCA_038502835.1. Classification (NCBI taxonomy): domain Eukaryota; kingdom Metazoa; phylum Arthropoda; class Arachnida; order Araneae; family Uloboridae; genus Octonoba; species Octonoba sinensis. The sequence continues at coordinate 78,938,862 of CM076605.1, read as the reverse complement.
TTTTACTGCATACAAAAGTGCTTACTATTTATATGATTTCTTGAACCAAAGGTGGTACAAAAGGTGTTCTTCATGGGTTCTACATCCGGTTGATTCCAAACAAAGTACTTGAATCATGGATGGATCAATTTGTGTTACGTACACATACAAAACCAGTCGTCCTCATTTTTGATGGACACAGCAGTCACCTGACTTACAGGAAAGTTAAAAGAGCGAGTGATAATCAAGTTATCATTGTATGCTTTCCTCTTAATACTTTACAACCTTTAGATGTGGATGTCTTTGCTCCAGCAAAAAATAATGGAAACTGGCCTTAAAAATGGTATCGCAAAACAAGGTTGCAAAAAAGGTTTCTAAGGCTGTTTTCCCTCACCTTCTGAAACAACTTAGTTTATGCAGGGACAGGCTTCATAGGGGCAATGTTGTATCCTTCAAACATGAGAGAAGTGGAACATATAATTGTGCAGATTCAAAAAACCACTGCTCAGTCACATCAGTCAGATGTATCATCTACTTTGAATACTGGTTACTTCAGATACTGGTTCAGAACTTCCTTCCTGTTCAAGCAGCCATAATAAAATTATTAAAATACTTGAAAAAGAGTTGAATACTTGAAAACGTTGGGGAAATAATGACAGCACCGATGTGACTGAACGTCCACTTGTGAGAGTTGGAAATGATGGGGGGAAGGAACTATATGCAGCCACACAATAAACAAGAAAGAAAACAATGCAAGTCCACCACATAACAACCAAATGAACACTACAAATGAGCTATTACGAAGAAAATGGGTTGTCATTGAATATGTCAGAAAAAAGGGCAAAGAACAGTATTTTTGGTCAAATTACAAGCATGTATGATAATGAATTGCATATAAAATAAGTCACTAAGTCCAGGATTAGAAATTTCTACGTTTCCCCTGAAAAACAAGATAATGATGTTGCTGTAGAGAAGACAGATGTTGTTAAATTTTTAGGTGAACCAATATGCAACAATTAAGAACAATATTATTTCGACACTTCAATATAATTATAATTCAGTATATTGCTAAATGTTACTTTTTTTTTTCATTTTCAAACTAATATATAACTTTGTTCAGCATAATGACTCAATTTACCTCACAATCAGCAATTGATTTTTTGCAGAAAAGATATGCTATAAAAGACAAGCAACTAAGCTCAAAGGGATGCGAAATGTAGTTGATTTTGGGGGGGGGAAAGCTGCAAAATGGTGTTGTAGAAAAGGATTGTGAAAGCAAAATTATTTCGAAGAATCAAAAGTCTTTTTCCTCACAGCTATGAGGTTCATATACTTTTGGTGTTTAGAAATCACTTCAATTGAATTTTGCAAAATTCAACTCACGATGAGCCACAATACGACTGCTGATTGGAACAATTATACGAGGGAAGGTTTGCACCATCGACTTATGAGCGAGCAAAAATCGGAGAACAAGAAAAGATTCTAAAAGATAACAGGTGTAATTTCATCCACAGAAAAAGCACGCAGGGAGTTTTCCCCACAATGAGTTTTCGGTGGAGTGTGCAAAGCAAAAACAAATGCTTTTTAGTTGCAGTCTCTAATAGATTAGCAAAAACTTTCCTGGCTGTTAATAAAGATCTCTGTGAGGAAGGTACAATTATTTAGATTGTTGGAAGTTGGAAGGCATATAAATCTGACGGACTGTAAGATGCAGGCTACGGTCATTTCATTGTTAACTACAAATATAACTTTGCCTATCCTGAAAGTGGATGTCATGTATAAAAGATTGAGTCGAAGTGCAAAATGCTGCAATAAATGCCATCACGACACAGCTCTCCAACACCTGATTTATATTTGTCCAAATTCATGCGGCGCTGTATGTATGAAAATTTTTTTCTCTAATGTTGAAAGCTGTTAAAAAGTGTATGCCACCTCAAATTATTTTCATTTATATTTTATTTTAGCTTTATGCATTTTTGTGTGTGAAGATTATGTGAAAAATATTTAAACATCACCAACACCAACCAAAAATGGTACAGTAGTTTGATTTGGCGACAAAGAAATAAACCATCGTCAGTCCGCTCTCCTCTCCCCCAATTGGAAAAGTGCCATTCAATTTGTGCTTGTTGTGATATCAGCATTTGAAGTAATATGTGCAAACATTCATTACATTTCTGGTATACTGATAGTGTTCCTGTTTTGCATTTTTCAAAGGGCGCGGCGCCCTGTCCCTTTTTGGAAAACTGTGGATGCACCCTGCCCTTTTTAAGGAAATTAAGAAAATACCTATTCTCTTAATGAAAAATGCCCTTTTTCAACTGAAAAGTGCCTTTTTTTTTCAACAGAAAATGTCCTTTTTGAAAATTGCGCCCTGCCCCCTTAAAAAAAAATGTGAACACTATATACTGAGACACACTAAAGTGTTGTTGTTACTCGTTCTGGCTAAAATAATTCTCCTAATTAATTATAAAAAGCAAATTAGAAAAAGTTTTCTAGAGGGATGGACCTTCATCTCAATTTAAGAACAAAAAATTGTGCAGATTTTTAGTTCATTTAACGAAGAAGTATAGCTGTACATCCTATGGAAAAGGTGTAGTCGACAGGAGGCTAGGTCGAGTCGATGGCTCTCCAAAAAGTGATGCCTAAGCATGGTGAAGCTGTCAGGCAGTCAGCAAAAGATTCCTACTTTTGTTCTAGTAGTTTTAGGAATAAGAAACATTCATTAGTTTGTTGTGAATGGAAATGATATAAATTAGTACTATATTTTTAACTCCAAACTGTCGGAACCATTTCTCCTTTTTTAGGCAGAAAAGAGCTTGAGATTTTTTTTCCCATAGTCCCTGAACATTGGAAGTCTGTCATGCATAAGAGTGGACTTCATTGGGAAAAGCTGCATCATCCTGATAAAATCTTATATTAATCAAACTGTACTTCAAATATATTGCAAAAAATTGCTTATTTGAGCCATTTATCCTGTCATTTAAGTTTTTTAATTTTTGCTGTTATAGCAGCCACCGTCCCATTACTTAGTGTCTAGAGGCCGCTGGGGCCATGATGGTTATAGCATAGCCGTAACCTAAATAAAGGTGATGAACTAATCAAAATTAAGTTTATTTAAGCAGAAAGTGTAAAACTATACTTCTAATATTCGAAAAATTACAAAAACATACAGTGTCAATTTTCGAACTTGTTCCATTTTTCCCCCTGTGAGGTTGAAGAAAGTTGAATTTTTTTAATTTAATGATTTGCAGTAACTTTTATTGTCAGATTAGTCACCCGACTTGAAAATTATGTATGCCAACGGGTGATACTGAAAGTCACAAAAGAAATTAAACTTTTTGCTTCCATATATATATATATATTATTTGTATTTATATAGGTATTTAATTCTTTTAGCGAGTATATATTTTAAAAAATAATAATAAGCTCACATAGGTAATCACCTGAAAGTGCTTAAGATGAGAAATTGAATTTATTTTTAAGTAAAAAAAGAAATGTTGATTAGGACAACAGGATAAAGTTGACAAAAAAGCTTGATTTTTTTTTTTTTTTTTTTTTTTTTTTTTTTAGAGCTATAGTACGTTTGAGTTCAAATGTCACATATGTGATTCTGGCTTGGCTCAATTACAAGTTACTTTATACCCCCATTCACGTAAACATTTTTATTACGATGAGAGGAAATGTTCAATAAATATAATCATAAGTGGAAATTATGAAATAATAAAATTGACGTCACATATGCCAATTGAATGGTTGGTTAAGAATAATAAATATATTTTTGAGAGACTTGTCTACAACCTCCATGAATATCGTTACGGTACCTAACGCGCTTAAAGAAAAATATCACATTCCAATTTAAATTATAAGGTATCATTCGAAAAAATATATTTTGTTTAACATACATCATTTGTTTGTACTTACATATTTTATTAACTTACATCATACTTTTTTTTTTTTTAATTAATGATCGTTCTCCCATTTCCCGCCTTGTTTACGATTCGCAACGCGACTTTCAATGCAGGAAAAATCCACTGATACTACACATCTGATTGGATGATCAGCTTTGCATGGGGTTACTATGTTGGCTCTTTTATCGACACGCGTTAAACTAAAAGCGATTTTAAAAAACATGTATATGGTATATTTTTTTTATCCTTCCCCCTTTTGCTATGGCAATTCACGTTTTTTCGCGCTGCTGCAGTTGAAGACAGCTAAAAGTTAAATGCATTGGTACTTCAATAAAAGAGTTCACTTAATCTTAATGAAAAGTTGGTGGCGAAAACAATTAATTTTACACATAAATTTTACATAAAATATAACTACTGAACAACATTGAAATGTTATCATTTATGATAACTCATGAAATGAATTAATTTATCTTTTGACTTTTAAATCAAAACATATTTTAAATATGTTTTTATAATACATAATTAAAAATCTAAATCATAATCCAGGCTGCAGGGGGGAGGGGGTAATTGCTAGAGAGCCTTTCTTTTTAACATAATGTTCTTCTTCTAAATATATATTATTAAAATCTAAATCATAATCCAGGCTGCAGGAGGGGGAGAGGGGGTAATGGCTAGAGAACATTTTTTTTAACATAATATTCTTGTAATTATCTATACTATTAATATATTATTAAAAGTTTTATAGCTACATTGTTTATTTTACACATCTGTTTATTTTAGTTCATCTGAAAGAATCTACAGCGAATTTGAAATAAAATATAGTAATCTGCTAATAAATAAATAATGGTTTCACATTTTTTATCTAATAAATATACTGAGATCGAATGAATTTCTTATATTATGTACTAACTCGTAATTGGTAAACCATTCTTTTGTACAAAATTGGGAAATGAAAAGCAACTTTTGCATTAGTGCCCCCCCCCCCTAAGCACGATGGCACACACCTCCCAAGAAAGCACATCGCCCCCCCCCCCAAAAAAAAACAATGGCGCAGTCTGTAATAGGCCGCAGTATCGGATTTTAGGGGGGGGACACTGGATTTCGCGTAATGAAAATTTTCTGATGAAAACAATTTTTTTTTTTGTTGAATGTTAAATGAAATATACCAAAACAACATTAAAATTTTTCAAAATTACATAAGAAATAATTTAACTTTTTAAAAGAAGCATTAACTAGTTTTCTGAGCTAAACTCTAATGTTTCTATAAATGCATGTAGAAACATTTCAGTTTTAATATGCATTTATAATATACATATACAAGTGATAAATCATCAGTCTACTGTTAAGAAGCTTAATCATAATAAATCGGGGGGGGGGGGGAATTACCTTTCTGGGCAAGAGGGAGATGTCTAGATAGCTTTTCTTTTTTTTTTTCTTTTTAAGTGCAATGTTCTTGCTTAAAACTATGTATTAATTAATTATGTGTACAGCTCATTGTTTGTTTTATATAGAACATTTGTTTGCTTCATTTTCTCTGCGGAAGTTTTATAGCAAATTTAGAGTAAAATGCTGCAGTAGTAATTCATGGTTTATAAATTCATGGAATTTAAATATACTGAATTTCGAATGATCTTTTTTATATTACGCAGCTCTTAGTTCTTTTGTAAGTAAACTATGCTTTTATACAAAATAGAAAAACAATGTTTACAGCTCAGGAGAAGGAACAAAAAAAATGTATTCAGTATACAGATGTTTCAAGGTAACAAGGAATTCCCTTTTCCATTTTGGGGTTTATTAGCCCCTTGAAACACATGTATACAACTTCATAACCAACGACTGACTGATCCACGGAAATAAGTTTTGGAAAATAGCGTGGAGATGACCCCCATTTCAATCAGTCGGCGGTGATGAAGTAGGGAGCGGAGAGGGGCAAGTTTCGGAATTTGGCTTGAGGGCAGTCTACTTCCTTTTTGCATGAGAAGTTTACTGCTTGGAGGAGGGAGGGAGGAGGATATTCTGGCGTTCCGACACTTCTCCTTCATTTTTATTTTTTTGTCAATGGTGACATACAAAAACTCTGCGAGCTCCCAAAAATAACAGATAAATAAATACGGGATAATTCAAAAAATCTAAACTTCACCGATTAATGTTTGAATTTCATCACATATTTATTCTCCTACCCTTAAAAAAATTATTTTTACATTTTTTTAAATACTTTTTAAATTGTTATTACTGTTATTTTTATATTATTGATATTATTTTCGTGCTCCCAAGCCCGGCACTAGTATAAGTTTCGCCATGAAGCAACAAAATATTCCTATGATATGTATTTTGGAGAGCACAGGGACTTAAATTATTGTCACTAAATATGAACGTATGTAATTATAAGCCCCAGGAGGATAAGGGATCATTCATAAATGATGTCACGCTTCTAGGGGGGAGGGGGGGTCAGGAAATAGTGACAAAGTGTGACAAGGGGAGGGGAGGGGGTAACAAGAAGTGTGACATCATGCATTGAGCAACATAGCGTGACAAAGGGGGGGAGGGGGGTCCGCTGAAGTGTGACATATTGTGACAAAGGGGGGAGGGGGGTCAAATATGTGGGGAAAAAGCGTGACGTCATTTATGAACAGCCCCTAATATCAAAATAACGCTCCTAGTCCTCCCTCTTTTGGTTTTGAACCTTATGTCCGGATACCTCCTCGATACAAACTAAAATACTATCACCCCAATTATATATTAATTTTATTGCATCAAGCATCATGAATTATTATTCAACCATTAACGTGTATTTATAGCTCTTTCAAAAATTTTCCTGTCTCATTAAACGGTGAAATTGGCTCTTTAGTTTCTAAAGTGTGCCGACCACTGTCATACATGAATTACCATAAATGGTGGCCATTTCAAGATGACTTTAAATGTAACTTCCTATTTAATTAAATGAATGCATTTTTGAATAAATTACTTCAGCTTCTCATGGTTTTTATTTCTTTGAAATTTACAACTTTCTACATTGAGGAGAAAATTGCGCCTTTTAACCTTAGAACACGTGTTGCGTGTGGACTATTTTCGTACATTCCTGCAAAACTTCATTGGCATTATTATTTTGAAAAAATGCATATAAATTTAGAACAATTTGGAAAAATAAATAAATAAATAAAGCAGACTTTAAAATTGCGCTAAAAAGTGAACAATAAATTCATTCCTTTAACAACATCGATAAGACTTTTAAATATAATTTATGAAGCCGGCGCCAAATTATCTAATTATCATTACGCCATGTGTTACTTTACATTGAAACTTTTGCAAACTCTGAGTCATTTCTATTTGTAATTGATTCACGATTACAAAAGATTTTATTGATCATAATTTTGCGCCTACTTAAAAAATTATGTTTAAAAGTTACCGATGTTGTTTAAAGAATTAATTTATTTCTCACTTTTTAGCGCAATTCCCCCCCCCCCCCCCATTTTTTTTATTCTATTCTTTTTAGTGTAAATACATTTTTCATTTGAATACTCTATTTTCAAAATAATAATCAACTTATCAACTGCCACACTCACTTTGAGTTTCTGTCACTAAAAAATAATCATTTGTATGATAAATTGCGTTTTGAAACTGATTTTAAAAAGTCCAGAACAGGCTTCAGTCTTAAAACAGACTGAATAAATTTCATTTTTATTTCAGTGACTGCTTCACTCATACTCTAATTATAATTGCTTTTAATATTACTACTTAGTGGCACGAAGCTCTTTTTAACCATATTTTATACTTATTACCATACATTATAGTATCAGCGTTTCCCAAAGTGTGTTCCACGGAGCATTAGGGTTCCGCAGAAGGATGGCAAGGGCATCCTTTGGCAATTAGTTATTATATAAAATTATGTTCAGAAAATCTTTCGCGCTGAAATTTAGCCTGAATGTGATAGTTAATTCTGTTTCTGAAAATAAAAATTCATTTGAAGGAAGACAAATAAAGAAAAGAAAACTGTTTAGAGAATTTTTTAAATTACTTAATTTATGTAAAAATTGTAAAATGACTCGTTGCTCTGATTTAGACCACGCTAAAACTATATTGGGGGGGGGGGGGGAGGTTCAAAAAGGCTATACATCGTTTGATGATATAAGGTTGACAATTATATTCGATGATAATGATTAATGATAATGATTCGATGATGTAGTTTCTTCACTGGATTGAATACCAAATGAAACACATTTTATTATATTTTTCTTTACAGTGTACATGAATATGATAGTATATATTATCAAGAGCACACAATTCACTTGTGTACTTCTTCTTCAAAATTAAATTATCACTAGTAAAATTAAAACCCTGATGCAATTAGCTATATCATCCTGCACCAGGGATGAAATTCAACTAGTAGATAGGAGTTCTTTTCATTTGCAGATTTACTGAAAGCAGAAATATGAAATGGCATTAAAAGCAGGGAGTCCTGTGACACTGAAAATAATTTAAGATTTAAACAATTGCTTAGGTTAATAGACAAGGACAAAACTTCATCAAAATGAAACAAAAAATATATGGATTTTAAAAATTAATAAGAACTATAGCTGGCAATACAGTAGCTCCAAAGGTAATTATGTAGCAGTTAATTTAAATAACGTATATATGAATGTAAGCTAAACTGTAAAAAAAAAAAATAAGAAAGAAAGAGTGAGTATTATTTGAACATACTTTAATGCAATTTTTTTCTCATCAGTATACATAGATATGACATGAATCTTTATACAATTTCTTTTCTTCATATACAATACTTCTTTAAAATCACCAGTAAAATTAAAACCTTGATGCAGTTAGCTATAACATTCTGCATAAAGGCTAAAATTCAACTAGTACTTGCAGATTTGCTGAAAGCAGAAAGCTTAAAATAAATAAGACCAAATAAAGTTTAAAATTAGAAAAATATTTAAAGATCTTAAGTGCTAAAGCATCTGGAAATAACAAAAATAAAAAATTTAAAAAATGCATAAATGCAGCACATATTTGGTTACAATTTAAATAGTTAAATTTTCAAATTATCTTGGTTATTGGGCACTGATTGGGCATTTCAAATTACATTAGGTTAAATACTACAAAGGAAGAAATCATGAAAATAAATAACATTGAGAAGAACATAAAACTGTTTGAAAAGTTCAAGAAATTCTTCAGTTAAAAAAAAAAAAAAAAAAGAAAGGAAAGAATGACATTCCACAACATTGCAGGAATAATCCTTTTGATAGCAGCATCAATATAAAAAATATTTAATCATTTCAAATGAATGATTTGGACAAACATTAAATTTCGGCAGCAGGAATAATCCAGATTTTCTTCGTGCACAGGAAATTCACAAGTAACACAAACCTAAAAGGAATATAGTGCAACACACACAAAGTTTAACTCAATACTTTTCGGAGAAAGTTTTTAATCCATAAAATAGCTAAAAACGAAGCACAACAAAGTTTTAATTACGTAAATAATTCATCACGCTTCTTTGGCATACAGAAATCTCCAATGATAAATTTTTACAATCATGCCGAATGACTTTAATTAAATAACACGTGCATATCATACAAGAATTTTTTCAAGAAAACTCCAATTAGACTTTTTTTAATGAAGGAAGAAAAAAAACACATACTCGCAGATAAAACATGCATATCATAAATGAATAATCCAAAAAAAGCCCAATAATTTTTTTTTCAATAGGAAAAACACACATACACAAAACATAACATAAAGAAATTATCCATAAAAATGTCTACTAAAAATTTTTTCAATGAAAAACACACACACATACACATTTTAACTCAAGAAAAATGAAAAGTATCCATATTAACCACATAATAAATCGCAACACAACATGAAAACGAACAGGAAAAATCTGTAAATGTGAAGTACATCCTCCGCCACTCAGATCCGTAACGTAAAATGATAACGAACGAGCAGGAATAATCCATGATTGGCGATATTTAAGTATTCGCCAATCATAGGGTTGCCTGGTATTTTTCGCCATGGATTTTTCCTGCTTTGAATGTTTTTCCGATTCGCAAACTTAGAGCAGCATGCAGTTGCAGTTATAATAAGCTCTTCAGCTTAACTAATATTGAATTCCATATAATATCTGGAGTAGCAGCTGGGAAGTCCGTTTTAAAATATCCTCGGCTAAAAAAAGGGTCATTCACAAATGGTGTAAAACGCTTTGAGGAAGGAAAAGAAAACACCTGGATATAAAACAGGAGCGGCGCTAGCTAGGGGCAGGGCCCAAGTAGCACAAAACGTTGGGAAAGTGGAACCCCACAGTTGGCCAACGGTTAGAAATGTCCGCTTTCGCGTCTGTTCCCCAACTAACCATTTGCCAACAAAGGCCAAACGATCTGTTTAAACGAAGGCCCAACCAACGATTTTATAACAAAGGCCCGACGATCTGTTGCAACGAAGGCCCAACCATTTGCTAACGAAAGCCCAACTAGCTTTTTCAAACGTAGGTTCAACCGTTTGCCAACGAACGCCCAACTAGCTTTTCAAACGTTGGCCCAATGACCCAGTGTTATAATCAGTGATGTAGCCGAAGAATGATTCGATGATAATGATTAAAACTATACATATAGGATGCTTGCTACTTCTACTTTAAATTCGTGAAATAAAAGGGATTCCTTGATTCTCTCAAACAACAATTAACAATCGCTGGTTAATATTATTCGTTAAAATAAGCGCGTTAAAGTATGAGCAAACGGGTACTACATAAATTTAGAAAATTAGTTTCAGCTGTGCTGGCCTGCCTAGGAAATTGGTGTGCGGGGGGAGGGAGGTTTCCAAGTTATTGAAATCAAAATAGTTGACACTGCTTGTGATAATTTTTTTTACAAAACAGTGAGACGTTGATATTATTAGAGTAAAAAAGTTGGGGGACAATGAACGTCCCCTTCCGCCCCCCTAGACTTCACCTTAAAAAAAGTAGATTTCCTTTAGGTATGCAATATGGAAAAACCTACAAGCATATTAAACATTTTCTTCCAAAATCATTTGTTTTCTTGTCATCGCTTCAAGCCTTTTGCATATACAAACTTTATGCATTATTTACTCTTTGTTAAACAATTTCAAAACCAAATAAATGTAAAAAAAAATTTTTGGATTACAAATGCTTATCTGTGCAAAAATCCGTTATGGCACTGCACAAAATTGAGGTGTAAATTCGTTTTAAAATGCCTTTATCACTTTCAATTTATTGAGCTCTATTGGTCTCCTAGCAAATTTCTAAGGAATGAACAGAAGATCCAACGACAGTACATTTGGTTGCCCTCTTGGGTTCGGCACCTATTGATGTCTATGATGTTATGCAAATAAAATACACAAATTGATCTGTGATTTTAATTCAAAACAAAAATAGTTTTTTTCTCCCCAATGCATCAGGTATCCTTATGTTACCCGAAAATAGTAAAAACCACTGAGAATAATTTGTATAAGATTTCTTTTATGTTTTCAATTTAATTATTAACATTTGTTGACGAACTGGATAGTTCTTCAAATTTGAACAATGAAGGTTTTGACGTTTTTTTTCAGTTTAACAGTTTTGACCTCTGAAATTAAGCATTTGATTAAAGTTAAATTATTGTTTTCAAAACAAAATATATATTATATGCTTATTTTTCACACCGCATTATATCTATCTACATATATATATATATATATATATATAAAATTATATTTGTAATTTTGAGCTTCGGTATTTTTACATATAGGGTGAAAGGTGGTCTAAAATTATTGGGCATATTACATGTTTGAAAAGAAGGAACAAAATAAGAAATACGAGTAAAAGTTTACATGTTTAAATTGTGTTGCGGAAGTTAATCGAATGAAACATAATCTTTTGATACCATGATACCTCCAATTGTGTTGTCTCTCTCTCTCCTTTTTTTTTCAAACGTGATTTGTGCTCAGTAATTTTTACCACCCTGTATAATGAAACGGATAGAAATAATTACATTTAGAAAATAGTTTATTATGAGTCACTTAATAACTAATATGGTTGTAATGTGTCTTGCTATCTTCCTAAAAATTATGTCTTAACTCTTTATAAGGCTGTTCCAACATTTCAGGTTTCCTTTTAGTAATGGTAGATCAATATATTTTTTAAAATACACATAGATCAAAAAATAAAATTCATATTGGTCATTAAAAATTACAATGCGTTTTACCTCCCCACCCGCTAAAATAGTTTACTATTGATTTTTAAGTTGGTGAATTTTGTGTGAAGTATATTTTATACCACCGCCCTATTAAAGGGTTAAAAAAAAGTTACATATTTATGAATATGTAAAACAAAAGAAATGTGAAGTTGTTTTTAAGTCATTATTGTTATTATTTTAAAAATATTATTTCAATTAATCGAGGTAGAAATATAATAACATATGGTGCTTTAATACATTGTTTTTAAGCACTTCAATAACTAAAAAAATTGACATTTTGTAAATATAAGTATTTTATTTTTACAATAGACATGTAGAGTTCATTCTTCAGTGGGAACACTGCCGGGGATGGGTCAGTTGCCCTCAATATAACGCAAAAGGGTCGAGTTGCCCTCACCACCCAAATTCTAAGCGACGGAGTTACCCTCAAACCCCTCTGGGACCACTATCTAGGAATATGGGATACCTGCATAATGAATGACAGGTTATTACTGGATTTAAAACGAGAATGCTTTAAAGTACATTCAAGAATGTCACATGAAAAAGTAATCCAAGTATTCAGTGAGTAACTTGATAAATTGATGATTTTCTTCTCCTTTTTGTATATAATAATATTTCCATAATAATAATAAAACTCCCATGTTCAGTTGCTCATTTAATCCATTGAAATAAAATAATGTATAGTACACCAACATGTTATATCTGAAAAACTAGAGCTCCTAGGGTAAACGTAATGCCATATTTGAATTCAGGGTATTAAGTTCATACAAAATCAGCTTCATAATTCGTGGCACCAAAATCAATTTTGACCAGTGTTATTTTTCTTCAGTTTATTAGAGTACTTTAAAATAATAATTATTATTACTAGTAAAACGGGTACTCTTCAAGTATTATAAAGAGGTTTAAAAACCCCTTTCGTTGGTCAGAGAAAGAGCCCCTCTTATAGGTATGATAAAGAAATTAGCTCCCCCCATGTCAGAGGTGGAGTGGCGAGAGCAACTGACCCTTGCCAGTTTACTGATAAGAAATACTTTGAGGGCAACTGACCCTTTTGCTTTGATTGACAGGTGAGTGGGGAGTGCAACTGACCTTCGCCCACATTGCCTGGACTGTTGTTTTTACTAAGAACTGTCGCCCTTTTTGCCACCAAAAGACAAACCTAGACTGAATGGCCAGTCATTCCAAAAATTTCCGGGGAGTATATATTCAATGTATATTATAAGAAAAAAACAGCAAAACACATAATCACACGTATAAATACAATGCATTTCTAAAAGTCAAGGGGGGCGATTGACCCCCACCACTGATTATCAAATGCCGCGCCTGTTCAATGGCGAGAAACGATGTTAATTTTTTTTTAACTTTACCCTTCCCCAAAACTCATATAGGTCGCTGCCATTTTTTCCGTTATTTCTCCAATGCAATGCGGGCATAGGAGAAATAACAGGGAAAAAAGGGAAGTGACTTAAGGATCATTCCATGTCAAGTGATACAAAATCTGAGAAAAAATTTACCTCACCTTTTTTTATTTTCTTCAAATTTGGCTTATCATCTGTACCTCTCAAGAAAATTAAAAATCCAAATTTTTAGATTTTTATCCTGTTTTGTTTTTTAGTTATCAGACTTTGATTTTGTAAAAAACTCACACTTTTACATGGTATGATTCAACACAAAACAGGCTCATCCACAAATAGAACTAAAAAGGTCTAGTAAAAAGCATAATGAATGCCGTTTCATATGATATATGCATCATGACTAATTTTATAAAAATTTTAAATTAAAAAAATTGACCTTAAAATTTAAATTTCTCGAAAAACGTAAAACGGAAAATTTTCAAAATATTCTCAAATATTTCTGTCTATTTATCATCGTTTATGCAAAATTTCAACTTTTTTCAACTTTTTGAATGTAATTTGATTTACCAAAAAATGAACATTTTTGTGATTAAAACTATTTTAAGACTATGGTTCCTTAAAGGCTATGATTTAGTTAGTCTTCTAAACACATCTATGTATGCGTGAACAAGTATGGACATATCTGTGCATGAAATGAACAAGTTCCAAATTATTTGGGGGGAGGGGGGCAACAAGTACATACACATTTTTGTCATATCATAGCTCCCTATTTTAAAATATTGTTTACAAATAATTCAATAATTATTTAAAAACGAACAAATTGACTTATTTTACGCATTAATAATAATTTTGTTCTGCCTTATTCTTTGTTTTCAGATATATTTTGATGATATATTAATGATATGAGGGGAAAAAAGTATTGAATTAAATTCATCTGAAATAGTGAAGGAGGGGCCCAGTGGCTTGATTTTACAACTTTTGATTGTTAGTCTTGATTTGCGCTTATTATATCATCCATTAGACAAAGCAAGACAAAAGAAATCTATGCAGCTTACCCCCCCCCCCCCTCCTGAATAGACTATGGGTTATAAATAAAGTTGAAAAAAAAAGGAAGCATTATAAACAAAACCAGAGCTTTTTGTTTTATCTATATTTTAACATCTCCATACCTCACCTCCGAAACATAAATAAAAATAATATAAGAACCACGGAGTAAAAAGGAGGAGACGAATCTCCATAGTAAAAGTTTGTCCGGACGATTTCACTGGCGCTAGATGGCGCGCATGTAAAATGTCTTGCCATGAGGGTGATTCGCAACATAATTTAGTGTTACAAATAAAATTATTTAAAAGGGTTTTTTTAAGAGTATTTAAATCGATATAGTCAATTTTTGAGAAGCTGGTTATAGGATCATGGACTACTTTTAGATTCAGAATGTGTTTGTGATTTCTTTTTATTATATTTGGTTCATTTTATTTTAGTTCGATGGTTTCGGTTTGCGACTGATGGTTTCGTTTTGCTACGGATGATTTCGGTTTGCTATAATTGTAACTAGAAATGCAAAAAGCCCGTAAATTTTCGGGAAGAAACTGGGAAATTTGGGAACATTGGGAATTTTGAGATGTTTTCAGTCTTAAAATATTGTTACAGAACATATAACATTGTAACGCTATATTATTTTTATTTTAGACGCTATATTATTTTTATTTTAGACGCTATATTATTTTTATTTACATGACCAAGCGTCAAACATACCATTTTATATCAAATCTATAATTGAGAAAATTAACTAGTAAATTCAATAGGCTTTTTTATTGCAGTATTATTGATTCTAAAAATTTATTTGATTTGGTTGCTTTCCAGAAAATAAGATTAACCTTCAAAATATTTTTTTTTCTTTACTCGTTTATTTAAATTATTATAAGCAATAATATATCTGTTTTATTCATAGCATTTTATTACAACTTTAACGACACATTTGAAGGGGTAATTTTTTGACAAGAAACACTGTTTAAAGCACTATTATACATTTCAACAATTTTTTTTAAAGGCAGGTTTTAAATATTTTTATGTGTTATTTTGTTTTTTATTGATGACTTAAACAACTATCAAGTTTCACAATGGGGCCGTTCATAAATGACGTCACGCTTTTTCCCCATATATTTGATCCCTTACCCCCCTTTGTCACAATATGTCACACTTCAGCGGACCCCTCCCCCCCCTTTTGTCATGCGTCACGCTATGTTGCAAAATGCATGATGTTACAATTCTTGTTACCCCCTCACCTCCCCTTGTCACACTTTGTCAAAATTTCATGAAACCCCCTCCTCCCTCGAAGCGGGACATCATTTATGAATGATCCCAATGTAAATAAAAAATATTAACAACTTCCTTTTTTTCATTCTCAACAGAAACATTTTTTACAGGTACCAACATTACGAAATAAGTATGTTGGCGTAGCCAGGGGCGTAACCAGGGGAGGATTTTTGGGATTCAACCCCCCCCCCCCCCCTATTTTGTATTTCGTTATTTAGGCACATATATTAGGCACACAAAAAAAAATTCTGGCTACGCTTTGCAAAGCACATATCTATTTTTTCCCTAAGAAACATAAACACATATGCATATGATTTTATTTCCTCTTTCTGAAGGGTGATCATGACCAAAGTATGTAGCTCATATTACAGAGGACTTTTCATCTGGTTATAATCAACCCCCTTATCACCTTTAGGAATTTTACAGCAAAAGGTGGCTTCAATCACCGTACCACACACAGACAGACAGCAGAGATCCTTTCAATCACTCCAGATGGTTTTCTTACCTTCTTGATGTCTTTTTTACCCAAAGGCAGCAATTTGGGAACACAATCGCACCAGTTTCCTGGAAAATATTCTCCTCTTTGATGGAGGTTTGTTTTCTGATAAACTGGTGTTGTAGGCAAAGCCGTAAGCAAGGGGGGCAACGGAACCGAGCCCCCCTCCCCCCGAAATACTTTCGAAATTTTTAACCTGTCTGAAAAAAAAAATTAAACAAAAAAAAATAATGATGAGATTTTGTTCTTTGAACCAACCTGTTTGGGAGCGGGAGGGGGGGGTCCTCTGTTTTACAAATGGGGAAACGACAAGACGGCGCTTCAAACATCTAGGGCCTACAAACCAGAACTCAAAAAAAGACCCTTTTTTCTCTCAGTTCTCCAGGCGATAGGTCCCGCGTGTCATCAACAGAAAACGGATTGATTCCTTGCCTAAGGACTGCATATGGTTCTAATCACCCGACCACACAAAAACAGGAAATATAGTGATACTTTTTTCGCAAAATGCGAGCCTCATGGAACCACATCTGCCATAAATATACGTACAACAGTTTGGTACTTTGTCCATCCTTGCCCGAAGGTTACATTCGTGGAAATGGCGACACTCTAACTACCCATATTGTGGAAGTAAGCTAATGCCTAATGGACCCCTGCTTCTACGATTGCGGGATATGGATGTTTGTGCTGTTATTGCTGGAACAAATCTTAGTTCTTTTATTTTCTTTTTTAAACTAGCAATTCGTAAAATCGAATCAACATAGAAACGCTTCCGACAAGGGGGGCGGGGGGAGGGCTCTTGCCCCTTTGCGGATGCCTCTCCTCGAATCATATTCTCTTTTTTTTCCCAACCATTTTGCACAATAAAACAGAGACCTTGATTGACCCTGGCAGTTGGGAATTTAGTGGGTTCTTGTGGTCTTGCAAAAGTCTCCTTTGCTCGCCTGCGCACAAATTTTGATTATGAGTAAAAGAAAAGGTGAAAGTATTTTGTCCTATTTTGGGAAGAAACCCTGAAGCAGGAAAGGTATGGTTATTTTTATGTAATTTTTTCGAAATAATATTTTAGCTGCCCCCTCCTCTTTTTTTTTTTTTTGCAATTTTAGTTTCAACTTTTTATTTCTTCCTCCCATGCTGAGAAACTGCTTATTAATCCTCCTTTTTTCGTTTTTTAACTTCATAGGGGATGATGTCACACTACTTCGAGTGAGGCGGCGGGGGGGGGGGGGGGTCAAGAAATTGTGACAAGGGGGATAACAAAAAGTGTGACATTACACATTTTGATTTCTATAAAAACGTGTAAAAAACCAGCAGATTAAACTTATTTTTGATGATTTTTTTTTTCATAATTTGATTTTAAAGTTTCATTGATTTCATTTTATATTGAAAATACGGATGCTTATTAAGGTTTGAAGTCACTTCTAGTTAAAATTTTAAAAGAAACTCTTCTTAGGTATTTACTTTTAAAATAAATAAGTGCGGGTCATTTTTCAGAAGTCAATTAATTATTTTTCACTATTATGCACTAATTATCTTTTTTCTGTTTTAACCTTAATCTAATTTTATGCTATTTAAGTACACGTGTAATCATTATCATTTATTGTTATGCCCACAAATGTCGTTAAAAGTTAAAAAATAAAACTAAAAATGTGATTCTTTAACGTAAGTACTTTATTTCTGAACTGCAACACTGCAAGTACGTTGCACACACTGCAAGTGTTCATTTAATATAGCGTGACACGTGGCAAAGGGGATAGGGGTGTGTTGGAGAGTGTGATTTTGCGACAAAGGGGGGGAGGGGACTCAAATATATTGAAAGAAAGTGTGACACTGTTTATGAATGGTCCCATAGAGCGTTTATAATAACATTGCGAAGGTGAAAAATACCGTGACAAAATTACACTTTTACTTAGCCTAATCATAAATGTACATTGAACAAAAAAGATCTGAATTGATTGGTTCTCATGGGCTGCAATAGTGGCACAACTCAAGCGTTCGCACTGAAGCAAAACACGCGTTTCGCACTAAGAACAGATTGTAAATATGAAAATACACATTCTTTTCAGCAGCAATACTAGCACAACTCATAATTCAATATTAGGCCTTAAGATGTCTTAAAAGCGTAATTTCTCTTTTCTTTCTTTTTTTAAAAATTGTGATCTGATTTTTTTCGCCGATGGGGGGAGGGGGAGTTGACTTGCTCCGAGGGGGTAGCCCCCCCCCCCCCCCGAGAGATGCCTGAAATAAACACGGAGTATATCTGTAATGACAAGTATTGATGACTAGTGTAAATTTTGAACTCTTGTGCACTGCTTATTGGTGTTTAGTCTGTACATTTTTAGGGTGACCCCCCCCTTTCCCCAACCCTAGTTACGCCTATGATTAAAATTGACTGAATGTGATCAATATTATGGGTTGTAGTAATAACACTTTCTCTTTAAAGAAATTTATGGTAGTTGCAAGTTCTTTTTATTATTTTAAAACATCAAATTGTCTTATTCATGCTTTTTCCCTTTATAATGTTAAAAATAATTAGCATTTTAAGTATCTTAATAAATAGTATGATGAGTGTTAATTACTATCTACATCTGTTAAAGAAAACAAGGCAGCATTTTTAATTATGTCATGTTGTCCTTCATTTTAGGAATTATGTTAAACCCTTACACGTGATACTACAAAAAGTACTATATGTGTAGTATTAGTATTAGATGTTTATTCCATTAAATGTGTGATGCATGTATAAAATGGCTGTGACGAAAAAAGCTGTATTGAAATTTTGTCTAATTAATTAAAGTGCAATAATCGGTGTTTTTCAAGATTGTAAAACTTTGCTTAATAATTGCCATTGAGGGTATTTACAGGTTTGCAACATTATTATGGCTCTAGGGAAGATTTGATGTTCTTATAGATTACTTATTTAGCAATTTTACATTAAATGAGTTATAGCTTTCATATGATATTATATGCTATCTCATAGGTGTATGAAAGTCCATCATACTTAGGATTATTTGTTTTAAGAAAATATAGTTGCTGTATATATTGTAATATTAGAGTTTTGTTCTTATCAAAATTATTTGAACTAAAAATGTTTTATTTGTTTTAAATTTGATTTTTTAAACTAGCTGGATCATTTTTATTGGCTGAATTTTATTCCGTCTTAAGAATGATCTTGCTGGTAGCTATTAATATGTGCAATACTGGTGGAAAATTTTATCAAGAGTTATGTCTTGTTTAATGCACCATCTTGTGAACTGCATAAATGAAAATCATGAACTAAATTTCCTGTTGTAAACAGTGCCTGATTACCGCAAAGGCCAACTAGGCTGCGACCTTGAGCCCCCAAGCATATTTAACATTGCACATTATACAAAGTATTTATGACACATGTTTCGAGGTTACAAGCTCTTTTTCAATGCAAAAGAATGAGCTTCAAGATGACAAACATCCAACTGATTTGCTTTTACTCCTTATTTATAGTTAATAGATCTAAGTAAAGGGATTGTAAAATTTTTTTAAACTCCTTTGTTTGTTTACATTACAATCATGTTTTGGGTAACTTTTAACCGCGTTATATTTTTTAGTATATTTGACTTGAAAAAAGGAACTACAAGTTCTAGTGCTAGGCACTGCTGGATAGATTACGAAATCAGTTGTCTACTCTTGATTCTTAAATTAAGTCAAATATACTAAAAAATATGATGCTGTTCAGAGTTAACCCCCATCTTTCAAAGTTACCCTGCATGACTAATAATTATAAATTTAGTAAATGCTGGAAAATCAACAATAATTTATTAACAGGCATCGTCTTAAATTACATTCGTCTTTAAACTAAAAAGCAATTCAAACTAAATTGTATGTTGTCGGAAATTGATGTGGAATGTTATTAAGCTAATGTGAAAATAAATTGTTCTTTCAAATAAGAGAGTTCTTGTTTAATGATTGATTTGAATGAAAAGGGGGGGGGGGTAGATATTGTTTAATAGTAGAAAGCGGACTACAATGTATATTGCGCATAGATTTTTTTAAAGATTGTTGACGTGCGTTTAGAGGTTACAAGGAAACCTTCTAGTTAATGGAGAAGAAGTGATCTTCTCGATGAACAAACATCAAACTGAAACTTCAGTTTTGTAATTTGTATTATAATATTGTTGAAAAACTATTCACTTCATTGAAGGAGAAATAGTTATATATTAATTAACTCTTTCTGGTTGTCTTATCTGCATGTAAATTCAACGTAGACAACTGTGTTACTGTGAACTTTTAGAATTGGGGCATGTTATAGGCTTAATAAGATGCACAAACTGAGAATGAATGACTAAATTTATAAGCAAGTTTTTTGTTGATGGTTTTGTATGTAATGCAGAAAAAGGAACAGAAAGAAATTATTATATATTTTTTGGTGTAAGAAATTTTGAATATTGAAATGTAGAGTGCAGGAATAAAATGAATTTGAAAAGTTTGTGGGAAAGTAAACAGGTTCCACAGGGTACTACTATACATGAATAAAATTGAAAACTTTAATGGATAAAACATTCTATTTGGATTTAGATTTTGTCATCAGTGCATGTTTTTTGCATTCTTTACTTAGTCATTTATATTCATACTTTGTCAGTAGTAATGCATTAAGTATAAAATTTTTCAGTGTGGATCTTCTAGTAATTAGAAGTTATTTCAAGTATAGTTTAATGTTTCTTGGAGGAATTCCATAACCACATTATAAAAAAAAGGTAATGTTACCATTATATAAAAATTGTATTTATAGCTGATATTTCTGGTTTGATGTTACAACTCTAACTTATTTTCATCTTGCTGTGTGTGTCCAAACATTAAGTTAATTGCATTTCTTTAATCGCAAGGAAAAAAAAATGCATGAAAAGTATAAATACTTTTCATCACACCTGTATGACTTCAATCAAATTGTCATTTAAATGTTACAAGAAAAGAACATTTTCGTTTATAATTCTACATATTCACAAAGTCAATCGTTTATAGCTTACGGGATACATATATCATAACTAGAAAAATTATGTTTTTGAGCTAATTTTACGATTTGTGTGCAGAATCAAATTGTGAATTCCATCCCTTTTATCAACGGCGGATCTAAGGGGGGGGGGGCGATGGGGCGATCGCCCCCCCCCCCCCCCTTGGGCTGATTCAAGTGGATACTACAACAACACTCCTTAAGTGAGTTTTTACTCTTTGTGCCCCGGGACCAGCCATTTTTTTATGTTCTTGGAATCCCAGCCTAATAGCCCTTCAAGTTCTATGCTTTCCCCCTGTCCCTTTGTCCTTTAGTATTGCTGAGTTGTTAATCCTCGGAGTAATGGGAAAGAGATTCCCTGCTCTTTTCTTCTACCCTACAAACTGGTGACAGCTAGCCAACCTTTAGCACGTGGTGTAAATTCCTGCAGCATTTACGCTAAAACCTGGAGTCTGAAACATTTCATTGCACATTCATAATTACAGATGTTTATATAAATTGCACATACTCGTTGATGGTTTTTTTAGTACATATTTAGTATTACATTTTGAAAATTTTAGAATATATTACTAATAATTGCTATTATTTTGTAATTTAGACATATCAATTCAAATTTAGAAAATGTATTTACAAGCCTACATTTTTCTTGAGAAAGCTTGAAGGGAATCCTAACTCGGTTAAAACTTGGCTAAGAAGCAGAATGAGTGATGATAGACTCACTGAATTAGCGTTATTGCATATCCATAAAGATATTACATTGGACGTTGAAAAAATTATAGACAGATTTGCGAAAGCAAAAAAACGTCAGCTTGTGTTCCTTTTATAAGGGCTTTGAATAAACGTATATGCATTTAAAAAATGTGCTAGTAAAATTTTAAATATCACTACACTAGCATTTTTTTTTTGTTGTTCCTGCTGTTTGAAAAAAAAGGGGGGGGGGGCGGAGGGATTGTTGAAAAGGAATGAAGAAACTCCTCCATCCATCCTTACATTGAACCCCGAGATTTCCAAAATCGCCCCCCCCCCCCCCTTTGAAGATTTTCTAGATCAGCCCTTGCCTTTTATCAGTATAAATTCATTGAAAAATAAAAATATATTTCTAACCAACTAATGTTTATATTATTTTCCATTCTATATGATAAAATCCAAAAAGAAATACAGCAACATACACGAAAACAAACGGAAAACATTGCTTTATTTTTCGAAAAAGCTAGCAGACGAAACAGAAACAAATCCTTTCTTCTGATTGGTTGCAATTGTCATTTTCCGAATCTCTTTTGGTAAAATCGCTTAGTCGCGCCGAGCTCAACCTCATATTTATCTGCGCGTGCAAACGTTTCACCGGAATCCCATTTGACCAAAGAGGGGTGGAAATACGCAAATTTTCAGAGTTGCGTG
This sequence comes from Octonoba sinensis, assembly GCA_038502835.1. Taxonomy (NCBI): domain Eukaryota; kingdom Metazoa; phylum Arthropoda; class Arachnida; order Araneae; family Uloboridae; genus Octonoba; species Octonoba sinensis. The sequence continues at coordinate 78,916,246 of CM076605.1, read as the reverse complement.
TGCAGAAAAGTTGTGCAAACATCGTTTCACCAGAATCCCTAGCTTAGACTCCTAGATAAGAACTTTCAAATTTGTCTTTGCAATTGCAAGCCCATGACTACTCTTTTAAAAGCAAACAACTTAATCAAACGGACAATTCGAATTTTGGAGTCCTTTAAGACAGCCGAAGGTCTTAAGGACTCCAAAGAGTCCTTTAAGCTAGGGATTCTGGTGAAACGATGTTTGCACAACTTTTCTGCACACGCAACTCTGAAAATTTGCGTATTTCCACCCCTCTTTGGTCAAATGGGATTCCGGTGAAACGTTTGCACGCGCAGGTAAATATGAGGTTGAGCTCGGCGTGACTAAGCGATTTTACCAAAAGAGATTCGGAAAACATCGGGAAATGACAATCGTAACCAATCAGAAGAAAGGATTTGTTTCTGTTTCGTCTGCTAGCTTTTTCGAAAAATAAAGCAATGTTTTCCGTTTGTTTTCGTGTATGTTGCTGTATTTCTTTTTGGATTTTATCATATAGAATGGAAAATAATATAAACATTAGTTGGTTAGAAATATATTTTTATTTTTCAATGAATTTATACTGATAAAAGGGATGGAATTCACAATTTGATTCTGCACACAAATCGTAAAATTAGCTCAAAAACATAATTATTCTAGTTATGATATATGTATCCCGTAAGCTATAAACGATTGACTTTGAATATGTAGAATTATAAACGAAAATGTTCTTTTCTTGAAACATTTAAATGACAATTTGATTGAAGTCATACAGGTGTGATGAAAAGTATTTATACTTTTCATGCATTTTTTTTTCCTTACGATTAAAGAAATGCAATTCTCTTAATGTTTGGACACACACAGCAAGATGAAAATAAGTTAGTCAGAGTTGTAACATCAAACCAGAAATATCAGCTATAAATACAATTTTTATATAATGGTAACATTACCTTTTTTTTATAATGTGGTTATGGAATTCCTCCAAGAAACTTTAAACTATACTTGAAATAACTTCTAATTACTAGAAGATCCACACTGAGAAAATTTTATACTTAATGCATTACTACTGACTAAGTAAAGAATGCAAAAAACATGCACTGATGACAAAATCTAAATCCAAATAGAATGTTTTATCCATTAAAGTTTTCAATTTTATTCGTGTATAGTAGTACCCTGTGGAACCTGTTTACTTTCCCGCAAACTTTTCAAATTAATTTTATTCCTGCACTCTACATTTCAATATTCAAAATTTCTTACACCAAAAAAATATAATAATTTCTTTCTGTTCCTTTTTCTGCATTACATACAAAACCATCGACAAAAAACTTGCTTATAAATTTAGTCATTCATTCTCAGTTTGTGCATCTTATTAAGCCTATAACATGCCCCAATTCTAAAAGTTCACAGTAACACAATTGTCTACATTGAATTTGCATGCAGATAAGACAACCAGAATAAGTTAATTAATATATAACTATTTCTCCTTCAATGAAGTGAATAGTTTTTCAATAATATTATAATACAAATTACAAAACTGTAGTTTCAGTTTGATGTTTGTTCATCGAGAAGATCACTTCTTCGCCATTAACTAGAAGGTTTCCTTGTAACCTCTAAACGCACGTCAACAATCTTTAAAAAAATCTGTGCGCAATATACATTGTAGTCCGCTTTCTACTATTAAACAATATCTACCCCCCCCCCTCCCTTTCATTCAAATCAATCATTAAACAAGAACTCTCTTATTTGAAAGAACAATTTATTTTCACATTAGCTTAATAACATTCCATTTCAATTTCCGACAACATACAATTTAGTTTGAATTGCTTTTTAGTTTAAAGACGAATGTAATTTAAGACGATGCCTGTTAATAAATTATTGTTGATTTTCCAGCATTTACTAAATTTATAATTATTAGTCTTGCAGGGTAACTTTGAAAGATGGGTGTTAACTCTGAACAGCATCATATTTTTTAGTATATTTGACTTAATTTAAGAATCAAGAGTAGACAACTGATTTCGTAATCTATCCAGCAGTGCCTAGCACTAGAACTTCTAGTTCCAAGTCAAATATACTAAAAAATATAACGCGGTTAAAAGTTACCCAAAACATGATTGTAATGTAAACAAATAAAGGAGCTTAAAATAATTTTACAGTCCCTTTACTTAGATCTATTAACTATAAATAAGGAGTAAAAGCAAATCAGTTGGATGTTTGTCGTCTTGAAGCTCATTCTTTTGCATTGAAAAAGAGCTTGTAACCTCGAAACATGTGTCATAAATACTTTGTATAATGTGCAATGTTAAATAAGCTTGGGGGCCCAAGGTCGCAGCCTAGTTGGCCTTTGCGGTAATCAGGCACTGTTTACAACAGAAAATTTAGTTCATGATTTTCATTTATGAAATTCACAATATGGTGCATTTAATAAGACATAACTCTTGATAAAATTTTCCACCAGTATTGCACATATTAATAGCTACCAGCAAGATCATTCTTAAGACGGAATAAAATTCAGCCAATAAAAATGACCCAGCTAGTTTAAAAAATCAAACTTAAAACAAATAAAACATTTTTAGTTCAAATATTTCAAACAATTTTGACAAGAATAAAACTCTAATATTACAATATATACAGCAACTATATTTTATTAAAACAGATAATCCTAAATATGATGGACTTTCATACACCTATGAGATAGCATATAATATCATATGAAAGCTATAACTCATTTAATAATAACTCATTCATGAAATTGCTAAATAAGCAATCTATAAGAGCATCAAATCTTCCCTAGAGCCACAATAATATTGCAAACCTGTAAATACCCTCAATGGCAATTATTAAGCAAAGTTTTACAATCTTGAAAAACACCGATTATTGCACTTTAATTAATTAGACAAAATTTCAATACAGCTTTTTTCGTCACAGCCATTTTATACATGCATCACATATTTAATGGAATAAACATCTAATACTAATACTACACATATAGTACTTTTTGTAATATCACGTGTATGGGTTTAACATAATTCCTAAAATGAAGGACAACATGACATAATTAAAAATGCTGCCTTGTTTTCTTTAACACATGTAGATAGTAATTAACACTCATCATACTATTTATGAAGATACTTAAAATACTAATTATTTTTAACATTATAAAGGGAAAAAGCATGAATAAGACAATTTGATGTTTTAAAATAATAAAAAGAACTTGCAACTACCATAAATTTCTTTAAAGAGAAAGTGTTATTACTACAACCCATAATATTGATCACAATCAGTCGACTTTAATATCTATCAGCTTTACTGATCTGAAGCTTTTAATCGAATTATAGCAACTATTCAAACTCTGACTTCTAACCAAGCTTGGATAGGAAAACCAATGCAGCCTACTACATGATGAGTGCTCTATTAAGGGACCAAATATTTAGAGCTAACTAACTCACATAACAAAATTTATCTTGATAAAATATTAATTTAAATGGCTGTGTCGAAATATGATGACAATACTGTTATGCAATATTATTCAGTAAGAATTCTGCTTCAGTAAGTTAGTAATAACAGAAAACTCGACAATAACATAAGAAACATGTTTAATACTTAAAGGATTAAAAATAGGTTTCTTCGCTTATCTATGCAGTCATGACATTCTAGAAAAACACACTTCTGAGAACAAAATTAATGAGCATACAATCACAATATTTACAAACACAGTGCAAGAAAAAAAATCAAAATAGCTGTACATATCACTTTTAGTTGTGCGTGAATAAACAAAAATACTTTTTAATAAAATTTTACAAAACAAAATAAAATCTCGACAGATTTAGAACTAAAATTTAAGCAACAGTTATGATAACATATTTGTGTTTTTTTTTTCTTGATAAAGAAAGTATAGCATTGGCACAAGGACATTACCATACTTAAGTATAGTAAGCATAATTGAGGCAATTCAAGCTATTAATTTTTAGTGGTGGGTATGATTGCAAAGTTGAAAGCTTACATGCCTGTAATAATATAACATATTGCCATACAAAATACGCTATAGACTGATAGATAACTAGAGAAATAAATATTTTGTTTCCATTCTTATTGGGCCACAACCCAGATAGCATGCTTACTTGCAACAAGTTTGATTTTTCCATGATATGCTTTTGTTACGACAAATTAGACGAAACAAATGTGTAGCAAAGCTGTTGCAAGGTTGACAACTTGAGCAATCACTTCCTTGCAACACAATTTTGCTGTAAAAGTGTGGCAAGTCTGTCATTCAACGCATGCGCAGGCCATGGAGTGGAAGTTTGGCGGTAAAGAATGCGAATGTTGCATCTGGCAACACCCACCACCCACTACCATGTGCTAAAAAGAAAGAAAACGGCGTGATCGTGCATCTAAACAATTCTTCTTCGGAGTTTTATTTCCTGATCGGATTAAGATGTGAGTATGTTTTCTTATTTGTTGGGTACTTAATTTGTTGAGATTTAATTTTAGCATGGGGTAATATTTTAAGAACGATTCATTTTTGTACTTCTAAAATGCTGGCAGTGAAAGATTTAAGGGTTGACTAGTATGTACTGTATTATTAGTGATATAGCTATTTATTCATTTAAGTAATTTACTATCGTGTTATTTCACTAGTAGATGTTCGATTTTTCCTCAAACACGAATTTTTTATTTAAAAAAATATTCTGATGATTTTAGATTTCATTACCTCGTATTTATAGATGCATTTTTAATTTTCTCTTTGTGTCGTTATTTTTTAGTTTTCAAATTTTGTCTGTTGCATTTATTTAATAAAAACTTCCATTTTTTCGAGATTGAATTTCTTTATTTTGTAAAATATTTAGATAATTATAGAGGTTGCATTTTTTTATTTTGTGTTTGTTAATGTTTCTTTTTTTTTAAATCTTCTCTTAAATATTAATTTCGTTTATTAAATTAATTTTGAAACTGAATCGATTGACTCTGTATTTGTTTTTTCTTTTTTAATTCGCTTTTTAATTTTTGCTATTGTATCACTTTTGTGAAATTTAGATGCATTTTTTGTTGCAATTCTTGAATTTTATTTTTATATTGATATGTATTTATTTAATTTGCGTGTTTAAATTACTTCTTTTTAATTTGATGTTTTTAGATTTACTTTTCTCGTACTAAGATGCAATTTTAATTTTTAAGATTCCAAGAAAAATCTTTAATTTTGCTTTATAATTTAATTAGGGTTTTTTAAAAAAATTCGTTATCATTTATCTGATATATAGTATCATATTTAATTTTGTTGCTGTGGTACTTTCTTGAATATTATCTATTGATATGTGTTTAGTTTTTAGGGTACTTAATTTAGGGATTTCTGTTTAATGTTTTCAAGAAATAAGGTTCCTTTTTTATCATTAAATTTTGTTTGTTGCTATTAGGACTTCTTGAGTTTTATCTATTGATATTCCCATTGATTTTGAGGGCTGTTCATTAATGATGTCACTCTTTTCCCCATATATTTGACCCCCCTCCCCCCTTTGTCACATATTAAGGCAGATTTTACTTCTCTATTAACTATTTTGTTTTTAGTTAAATCAAATTACAGAGACCTTTCTGTAAGAAAAATTTGTTCAGTAGATCACAAAACCAAACTGGATTCTATACTTAATCAAATCTTCATCTGTTTTTTCATTGTTATTATAGATATATCTAGAAGTGAATCGGTTTTTAAATTCTTTTTATTGAAGATGACTATTCCTTACTTTCACCACTTCAATTCACATTGTTATTGTTTTTATAGTTACATGAAAACACAAGTGCAATTTGTGATGAAGAAGAAAAATTAATTATGTTTTTTGAAAATTCTGACCAGATTGTTAAAAAATAAGCAAAATAGAGTTGTTTTGTGATGGCGAAAGAGCTGTAAGAATGTAAAAACAAAATTTTCTTTTTTATCTGATCAGGTTATCATTTTTGCTATGTATTTAATTGTGCGACTGAAACATTTAATATCACCTGTGGATTGAGCTATGAATTTGGAAAAAAAAATTAATCAACCATTTTAATTATCAGTTGATAAAGTTGTCTCCGAGAGAGGGTAGATTTCTTGCCAAGGAACTAAATCAAAAGCTTTAGCAACCATATGGTTCACCAGCAACACCTTGCAGATTTAGAACTATCCACTACCTGAACCGTTAATTTTAATAATTTAATGAATTTTATTTTAAAATTGATAGCTATAAAAGTCTCAAATATAAATAAAAGCTCAATTTTAAATAAAAAACAGTTAAAACATTATGTTATAATAATCCATTTTTTAATATAATTGATGTTAAGGGGTACATTGATTTTTTTTTTTTTTTTTTTTTTTTTTTTTAAGCTTTATTAAAGTTTTCTTGTCAAGATGGAGGCAAATGAAATGCTGAAGGGATGACCTTGATTATCTGAGCTTTACACCTGAAGTGGCAAGAGCCCAACAAAAAAGACTGAAAAATTCCTGCCTTGCAACAGAAGCTTTCAAAATTGATTTTTTGTAAGTATGCTTTTCCTGGTAAAAACATTTTTTAAAAAATGAAATAAATATAGGAATATGGACAGGGGGTTTAACTGTTGAATTTTGTCTGGCATATTATTTAACTGTCTAAAAAGATTAAGGGATTCATAGAGGAGAGGGTCTTCATCTTGCATGTTACTTTGTTTTTCCCTCTTCTATTTTCGAGTACCTCTGAACCAATTTGATGCATTTTTTTAAATATGTTTCTCTTGCAGCATAATTTATATTTGCATTTCCTTATTGAAATTTATTCATCCTCATTGACTTGTATATTTTTATTAATTGTCTTGAGAAACTATTTAAGAATGGTTTAGCATTTAAGTTGCCTTTTTTAAGGTCATGTACAGAGAACAATTTTTTCTAGAAGAAAACTTTAATAAATAATAAGAACTGTTAAACTTAGGGCTTAAAAATGTACTAATGCAGCAAAAAACTCTAATATTCTGTTTAATTAAACCTTGAAAGTTTTTAAAATATTGTGAATAATTCACCTTGACACTGTAAGCAAACACATATGAATATGTATATTCTATGTACAAAAATATAGAACTTAACTGTAACTTACATTAGTTGTAGTTTTTTCTTTTGAAAAAACAATTTTTCAACCGACTTTCAAAAGAGGTTCTGGCTGATTCATTTTTCTATTTCAAGCCCTTGTTAAACTTACAAGCTTCTGTAACATTTCTCATAGTTTATTATATTTTTATAGTGATAGTTAATGAAATCCTCAAGTCTGATTTTGTTGTCTATGGCTTATTGCAGGGAAAAATTGATTTGTTTCTTTTATTGATTTCTTAAAAAATTAGCATTATCCACCTGGTGTTTTCATGTGAATGAATTGCCGTATAACGACAGTTCTCAACATCGAGGGCATACCCCTTGGGAAGGTGTAGAAGAATTTCAAGAGTAAAAGTAACTGCAGTTTCCTCGATTTTGTAGTTACAATATAAACTATAATGTTTTTTTAACAACACAGCACCTATTTGTACACTCAACTATCTACTACTATTGTAAATGATTCCTTTTTTGCAGACAAGTTTCTTCAGAAGTTTTGGTGTTCTTAGTGCAGTTTTCATACACATATCTATGAATACAGAATTTCAGCAATACCATACATCAGTGATTCTCAACCACTGTGTCATGGCACTTTAGTGTGCCGTCAAATTTTAGAAATCTACGTAATAAAAATTATAATGCTTCTTATTACAAGTAAAGTTTGTTTAAATAAAAGAAGAGTACACTATAGAAGAAAACTTGTTTGTACAGTTAAATACCATGTTTTTTAATTTAAATTAATTAATTATTTTACAGTGTTTTATAGGTAAGTAAAAACAACTTTTTAACTTATCGTTTTCTTTGTGTGCTGTCAAATTTTGAAAGCGTCCATAGTGTGCCCCGACAAAAAAAAAAAAAAAAAAGGTTGGGAATCACTGGCATACATGACCAAATATTCAGCAAAGGTGGATGTGGTAATAACCTGAGATATGCTTTGTCACAGCTACAACCAAATGTTCAAAAACTTGTCAAGAACTAATTAATGTTGTGAAAATGACAGCTGCATACCAACCTCACCTACACCCTTGATTATCTCAAATACATTTGATCTATATTTTAATTTTTTGGCAACTTATAATATTAATAAAAGCTTTTTGTTTTTTCTCTTGTAGGATGGAAAGATGCTTCTTGTGTGACGGAGATTTCAAAATTTTTACATGATTCAATTATTTTGGAAGTTATTTTAATAAAAGATGGTTTAGAATTGCTTATTTATATTTTTATTTTAATAGTTTACATTTTTCCTCTTCTTTCTTTATTTATTGCTTGTGAACTTAATTTAATAATTAAAAATTCATAATTTCTCTTTTCTTCGTAAAGGGTCACTACCAATCTTAAAGTAACAAGCATTTACTTACCTACTTGATCTTTCATTTTATTTTTTAGGTGAAACACATATGAAATAAAATTTTAAAATAAAAATTGAAAAAAACTATAGAAAAGGAAATTTTTTATAAAAAAATTGGCTTAGTGATTAGATATTTATTAGTAATGAATAAGGAATTTGAATTTAGCTTTAAAAATAGTGATGCAAGTTAAGCCATCTCTTTTTATTTTTAAATTATAATTTCTGTTTAGTGCATTTTTTTAAGGTCATAAATAAATAAAAATCAATCTGTAAAGTATATAAATACCAGTCAGAACAAAGATTCTAATCCAATTAGAACAAAGATGTTTCGGAAATAAAAATGGATTTGCTTACATTTTTTAATGCGAGATTGCAGTAGTTGCACTGCTGTATGTCTCAGTATTACTTTATTGTTCTTATTTATTCATTCATAAACAGGATTTTTTTTTTTTTTTAATTTGGAATATATGAACTGAATCTTGTTTGATCATTTAAATATATTTTGCAAATTTCATTCACTTCCAATCTTTGTAAATATATGCAGCGTCCGAAAAATCCCGGGGCCAGGTCGCCCGGGCGACTAAAAAATATGCCGTGGCGACTACTTTTTCAGGTGGCGCCAAATGAAAATATTATAGCTGGCTCCTAAGATTTTCGGATTTTTGTCGGACTCTGAATATATGTATATATACACATACACTTTTGTACATACAAGTTTTATATCTTCTGAAAGCAATAGTGGTAATTTATTGCTAATAATATTGATGCTACGGTATGTAGTCAACTTCATTAAATATTTTCAGTCTTGTGATTTTTGAAGAGTTGTGCTCCTGCTTCTTAATTTTGGTTTTGTATTGTATATATAAATTAAGTGTTCTTATTCATGTAACATTAAATGTTCTAAAAATAGTAAAAATAAAGCTTGTATGATAATAAACAATTTTAGTCTTGTTTTATTTATGTTTTGTACCTAGTTGAATGATCCTATTTATATAAAATTTGTTGAATGCATGATCATACATTAAAAATGTATATAATATGCCCAAAATAACTAGAAAATTCAACTCTATATGCAAATTAAAGTGTATTAATCTATATAAACTAAACCTGAATCAAAGTTGTATGTTTCTAATTAATATAGTGCAAAAAATCTTACTTAAGGATTAAAAATGACAACAGCATTTGACAATCTAGACATTCATATGCAAACTGCTTCTTTTCCTTAAAAGTGGTAAATGTGGATATATTGGGATAGGGGCCATTTCACAGTATTTTCTAAAATTGTAGAGTCCGCCACATGACACTTTTTTTGTTATGACTATGTAATTTCCAGTTTAATTATCGCTAAATTTTATTTTCAAATAATGTGCTCAACACATTATTTGAAAATAAAATTTATTGATAATTAAGCTGTAAATTACGTAGTTATAACAAAAAAAGTGTAATGTTGCGGACTCTACGTTTGGACAAAATACTGTGAAATGAGCTTAAATGCCACAAATTTGCATCAAACTTGATAGGACAAAAGTGAACTTGCAAGGATTTGCAGCAAGTTTGATACAAGAAAGGTCAATTTGATATTACAAAGCTTGCGTTCCAACTAGTTTGCTACAAATTTGCAGCAAACTTAGTAAACTAGCAAAGAGTTTGCAGCAAATTTGCACGTCAATGGTAAATTCACGAGGAACTTGCTGCAAATTTGATATAGCAAAGCTAGCTTTTGTACCAGTTTGTCTCCAACTTGCAGTGAACTTGACGTGACTTGCATGACAAGTTCACTGCAAGTGCGAAGTGTGGTGACTTCGGCACTTGCGTAAACTTGCTACAGTCTTGCTTTGAACTTTCAGGCTTGCATTATGAACTTGCTGCAAGTTTCCAATTTTGCAAAGCAAGGTTGCTGCAATTTTGTTGCAAATAAAAATTGCTATCTGGGAAGCATTCGTTTCGGAATATTTATTAATTTACAAGCAATAACAACTCTACATTCTAAAAAAATTACACGAACACTCTCCATAACAAGCGAGGAATATCAGATAACAAATTTTTGAATACAAATTTCATTCATAAGAAATAAACTTTGAAATTCTTTAAAAAATACTTTCGCCCTAGCGCGATAAACAGAACACAGAAAATACACACAAAACCACATACTAACTATAAATTTTAACTTACGAAAGGACATGCTATCTATTCTGTTCTAAATAAAATACAATTTGATTCATTCACTTGGCAGGGTATTCCTCAAATCTCCAGATTGTTAAAAAATAAGCAAAATAGAGTTGTTTTGTGATGGCGAAAGAGCTGTAAGAATGTAAAAACAAAATTTTCTTTTTTATCTGATCAGGTTATCATTTTTGCTATGTATTTAATTGTGCGACTGAAACATTTAATATCACCTGTGGATTGAGCTATGAATTTGGAAAAAAAAATTAATCAACCATTTTAATTATCAGTTGATAAAGTTGTCTCCGAGAGAGGGTAGATTTCTTGCCAAGGAACTAAATCAAAAGCTTTAGCAACCATATGGTTCACCAGCAACACCTTGCAGATTTAGAACTATCCACTACCTGAACCGTTAATTTTAATAATTTAATGAATTTTATTTTAAAATTGATAGCTATAAAAGTCTCAAATATAAATAAAAGCTCAATTTTAAATAAAAAACAGTTAAAACATTATGTTATAATAATCCATTTTTTAATATAATTGATGTTAAGGGGTACATTGATTTTTTTTTTTTTTTTTTTTTTTTTTTTAAGCTTTATTAAAGTTTTCTTGTCAAGATGGAGGCAAATGAAATGCTGAAGGGATGACCTTGATTATCTGAGCTTTACACCTGAAGTGGCAAGAGCCCAACAAAAAAGACTGAAAAATTCCTGCCTTGCAACAGAAGCTTTCAAAATTGATTTTTTGTAAGTATGCTTTTCCTGGTAAAAACATTTTTTAAAAAATGAAATAAATATAGGAATATGGACAGGGGGTTTAACTGTTGAATTTTGTCTGGCATATTATTTAACTGTCTAAAAAGATTAAGGGATTCATAGAGGAGAGGGTCTTCATCTTGCATGTTACTTTGTTTTTCCCTCTTCTATTTTCGAGTACCTCTGAACCAATTTGATGCATTTTTTTAAATATGTTTCTCTTGCAGCATAATTTATATTTGCATTTCCTTATTGAAATTTATTCATCCTCATTGACTTGTATATTTTTATTAATTGTCTTGAGAAACTATTTAAGAATGGTTTAGCATTTAAGTTGCCTTTTTTAAGGTCATGTACAGAGAACAATTTTTTCTAGAAGAAAACTTTAATAAATAATAAGAACTGTTAAACTTAGGGCTTAAAAATGTACTAATGCAGCAAAAAACTCTAATATTCTGTTTAATTAAACCTTGAAAGTTTTTAAAATATTGTGAATAATTCACCTTGACACTGTAAGCAAACACATATGAATATGTATATTCTATGTACAAAAATATAGAACTTAACTGTAACTTACATTAGTTGTAGTTTTTTCTTTTGAAAAAACAATTTTTCAACCGACTTTCAAAAGAGGTTCTGGCTGATTCATTTTTCTATTTCAAGCCCTTGTTAAACTTACAAGCTTCTGTAACATTTCTCATAGTTTATTATATTTTTATAGTGATAGTTAATGAAATCCTCAAGTCTGATTTTGTTGTCTATGGCTTATTGCAGGGAAAAATTGATTTGTTTCTTTTATTGATTTCTTAAAAAATTAGCATTATCCACCTGGTGTTTTCATGTGAATGAATTGCCGTATAACGACAGTTCTCAACATCGAGGGCATACCCCTTGGGAAGGTGTAGAAGAATTTCAAGAGTAAAAGTAACTGCAGTTTCCTCGATTTTGTAGTTACAATATAAACTATAATGTTTTTTTAACAACACAGCACCTATTTGTACACTCAACTATCTACTACTATTGTAAATGATTCCTTTTTTGCAGACAAGTTTCTTCAGAAGTTTTGGTGTTCTTAGTGCAGTTTTCATACACATATCTATGAATACAGAATTTCAGCAATACCATACATCAGTGATTCTCAACCACTGTGTCATGGCACTTTAGTGTGCCGTCAAATTTTAGAAATCTACGTAATAAAAATTATAATGCTTCTTATTACAAGTAAAGTTTGTTTAAATAAAAGAAGAGTACACTATAGAAGAAAACTTGTTTGTACAGTTAAATACCATGTTTTTTAATTTAAATTAATTAATTATTTTACAGTGTTTTATAGGTAAGTAAAAACAACTTTTTAACTTATCGTTTTCTTTGTGTGCTGTCAAATTTTGAAAGCGTCCATAGTGTGCCCCGACAAAAAAAAAAAAAAAAAAAGGTTGGGAATCACTGGCATACATGACCAAATATTCAGCAAAGGTGGATGTGGTAATAACCTGAGATATGCTTTGTCACAGCTACAACCAAATGTTCAAAAACTTGTCAAGAACTAATTAATGTTGTGAAAATGACAGCTGCATACCAACCTCACCTACACCCTTGATTATCTCAAATACATTTGATCTATATTTTAATTTTTTGGCAACTTATAATATTAATAAAAGCTTTTTGTTTTTTCTCTTGTAGGATGGAAAGATGCTTCTTGTGTGACGGAGATTTCAAAATTTTTACATGATTCAATTATTTTGGAAGTTATTTTAATAAAAGATGGTTTAGAATTGCTTATTTATATTTTTATTTTAATAGTTTACATTTTTCCTCTTCTTTCTTTATTTATTGCTTGTGAACTTAATTTAATAATTAAAAATTCATAATTTCTCTTTTCTTCGTAAAGGGTCACTACCAATCTTAAAGTAACAAGCATTTACTTACCTACTTGATCTTTCATTTTATTTTTTAGGTGAAACACATATGAAATAAAATTTTAAAATAAAAATTGAAAAAAACTATAGAAAAGGAAATTTTTTATAAAAAAATTGGCTTAGTGATTAGATATTTATTAGTAATGAATAAGGAATTTGAATTTAGCTTTAAAAATAGTGATGCAAGTTAAGCCATCTCTTTTTATTTTTAAATTATAATTTCTGTTTAGTGCATTTTTTTAAGGTCATAAATAAATAAAAATCAATCTGTAAAGTATATAAATACCAGTCAGAACAAAGATTCTAATCCAATTAGAACAAAGATGTTTCGGAAATAAAAATGGATTTGCTTACATTTTTTAATGCGAGATTGCAGTAGTTGCACTGCTGTATGTCTCAGTATTACTTTATTGTTCTTATTTATTCATTCATAAACAGGATTTTTTTTTTTTTTTTTTTTTTAATTTGGAATATATGAACTGAATCTTGTTTGATCATTTAAATATATTTTGCAAATTTCATTCACTTCCAATCTTTGTAAATATATGCAGCGTCCGAAAAATCCCGGGGCCAGGTCGCCCGGGCGACTAAAAAATATGCCGTGGCGACTACTTTTTCAGGTGGCGCCAAATGAAAATATTATAGCTGGCTCCTAAGATTTTCGGATTTTTGTCGGACTCTGAATATATGTATATATACACATACACTGTGTACATACAAGTTTTATATCTTCTGAAAGCAATAGTGGTAATTTATTGCTAATAATATTGATGCTACGGTATGTAGTCAACTTCATTAAATATTTTCAGTCTTGTGATTTTTGAAGAGTTGTGCTCCTGCTTCTTAATTTTGGTTTTGTATTGTATATATAAATTAAGTGTTCTTATTCATGTAACATTAAATGTTCTAAAAATAGTAAAAATAAAGCTTGTATGATAATAAACAATTTTAGTCTTGTTTTATTTATGTTTTGTACCTAGTTGAATGATCCTATTTATATAAAATTTGTTGAATGCATGATCATACATTAAAAATGTATATAATATGCCCAAAATAACTAGAAAATTCAACTCTATATGCAAATTAAAGTGTATTAATCTATATAAACTAAACCTGAATCAAAGTTGTATGTTTCTAATTAATATAGTGCAAAAAATCTTACTTAAGGATTAAAAATGACAACAGCATTTGACAATCTAGACATTCATATGCAAACTGCTTCTTTTCCTTAAAAGTGGTAAATGTGGATATATTGGGATAGGGGCCATTTCACAGTATTTTCTAAAATTGTAGAGTCCGCCACATGACACTTTTTTTGTTATGACTATGTAATTTCCAGTTTAATTATCGCTAAATTTTATTTTCAAATAATGTGCTCAACACATTATTTGAAAATAAAATTTATTGATAATTAAGCTGTAAATTACGTAGTTATAACAAAAAAAGTGTAATGTTGCGGACTCTACGTTTGGACAAAATACTGTGAAATGAGCTTAAATGCCACAAATTTGCATCAAACTTGATAGGACAAAAGTGAACTTGCAAGGATTTGCAGCAAGTTTGATACAAGAAAGGTCAATTTGATATTACAAAGCTTGCGTTCCAACTAGTTTGCTACAAATTTGCAGCAAACTTAGTAAACTAGCAAAGAGTTTGCAGCAAATTTGCACGTCAATGGTAAATTCACGAGGAACTTGCTGCAAATTTGATATAGCAAAGCTAGCTTTTGTACCAGTTTGTCTCCAACTTGCAGTGAACTTGACGTGACTTGCATGACAAGTTCACTGCAAGTGCGAAGTGTGGTGACTTCGGCACTTGCGTAAACTTGCTACAGTCTTGCTTTGAACTTTCAGGCTTGCATTATGAACTTGCTGCAAGTTTCCAATTTTGCAAAGCAAGGTTGCTGCAATTTTGTTGCAAATAAAAATTGCTATCTGGGAAGCATTCGTTTCGGAATATTTATTAATTTACAAGCAATAACAACTCTACATTCTAAAAAAATTACACGAACACTCTCCATAACAAGCGAGGAATATCAGATAACAAATTTTTGAATACAAATTTCATTCATAAGAAATAAACTTTGAAATTCTTTAAAAAATACTTTCGCCCTAGCGCGATAAACAGAACACAGAAAATACACACAAAACCACATACTAACTATAAATTTTAACTTACGAAAGGACATGCTATCTATTCTGTTCTAAATAAAATACAATTTGATTCATTCACTTGGCAGGGTATTCCTCAAATCTCCAGATTTTTATACGTAAACAGAACAAACAAAAAAGCACTACTGCGGGCAGCCATGACACTTGCAGATCCTGCGTGAGGTAAAAATGTGCCGCAAATCGAGGGAGAAAAATTGACGAAAATGCATGCGCATCGTTACGCCAGAATCCGGCCCTAAGACAGCTTTCATCTTTCTCAGCTTTAAAAGCTGAGAAAGATGAAAGGTTTGAGAGCATCGAGTTGAAATGTAACCCAAAACTATCACTGATAAATCCCGCGCCGGGCAATTTATGCAAAGCATCGTATACAATTTGAAGAACCGTCTCCTGAATGATGAAAATGAGAACAATTCATTGGAGGATCTGACGGTCCTCGATCAGAGTACGTGGCCAAAACATTCAGAAATACGTTTCGGGGAGAAGAAAGTGAAGCGGTTATGTTCACGCTTTCATTTGGACACAAACAATGCAATAAACGCAATGAGGGACTACGTCGATGACCGTGAAGTCATACGGTCATACCTCCTGAACTCTTCCCTTTAAAATTCTGTATAGAAACTTTCCCACCAGGAACGGCTGAGTGTGAGCGCTCATTTAGCCAAATGAACATCATTGCATCTGATGAACGCTCAAGGATACTTTTTAGCAATGTTGTAAACATGTTAATGACACACGTTAC
Organism: Octonoba sinensis; assembly: GCA_038502835.1. NCBI lineage: Eukaryota > Metazoa > Arthropoda > Arachnida > Araneae > Uloboridae > Octonoba > Octonoba sinensis. Next base: position 78,900,076 of record CM076605.1, on the reverse strand, counting down.
AAGATTGGTAAGGGGTCTTTCAGATTTAGATTATGAGGTTAGGCTTAAAAGGCTCAATATGTATAGTCTTGAGCAAAGGAGAGTTAGGGACATGATTCAGCTGTTTAATTTCGTTGAAATGGGAAATGTTGACGGACTATAGCTATGTGCTGAAAGTAGAACCAGAGGTCATTGTTTTAAGCTTTTCAAACGTCAAGCTTATCCTGAAATTAGGAAACATTACTACTTCAATAATTTAAAAGTATTTTTATTTTAATAAAGTGCCTTACTGTGGATTGAGTCAAATCGTATTATTCTACATTATCTTTACTAATCGGGTGCAAAATATCTCTTTTTTTTCTCCAACGTTTTTTTTCCTGGCGAAAAAGAAATCGTCCAAATTAACTGAAATCACCTAGCTTTCCGTAAAAGTAGTGAGGTTGGCAGACGCAGCGACATCTGGAAAAGGGAAATTTTTGTGATACTTGCCGTTATTTCTTGTCGTCAGCGGAGATTTAGCTCCTTTTAGCACCGATTCCTCATGACAAGTTGGCAACACTATAGAACCATGGCGCATACTTATGAAAGGAATTTTTTTTTGTAAGCTCTTTGAATAGGACGTAAAAATTAATAGTCGGAAAATTATGTTATAAGGATTCTTGGTAATCAGGAGACCAAATAATAGAAATAAGACAGGTGAATCCTCGTAATGGCTTCAAAAACAGCAAGTGAAAATGTGTTGAGCGGCAAACTAGATCGTGTAAGAATTTCGTAGGTATTCGAATAGAATTTATGAATTATTATTCAGGAGTTTCCACTTTTGTCTAACTTCCTTATTCTTACTAACGGTTAAATCTCTTCTCATTTCATCTGGAGAAAAATGTCTTTTGTTTATACGTCTAGTATTGCCTCCCCCCCTTTTTAGTATCGTCTTCTTTCTAATTTATCGTAGTTTGTGGAATAACAATTATTTTTTTTTTTGTATCTTATGGAATTTGCTTGCTATAATATGATCCTCTATTCTCATTCTTATATTCTAATACCCTTTTATATGCAATCATTTTTCCACTTACATTCGACTTTTTCCCAGTACAACTGTTACGCAATGATTAATTATCCTCAATCAAACTTTTTTGCTAACAGTACATGTATGTATTGACGTAAGGTGCATTCTCTCTAAGGTTTAATTCTTTTAAAATTTACTTCGGCGAATATTTATATTTGTCTCTTCTTGATGCGCTCGAGACTCCCAAGAGTATTGTGAAGTTTATTTTATTTGTTAATTTTTAAAGAAAATATAATCATCAAACTTATTAGTTAATCTTGCAAGAGCTTTGAAGGCTTTTTATCCCCAAAGTTAAATCTTGCTACATAGTCTTAACTTTTTATAGTTTTCGAATGCGCAAACTGTTCAATTAACTTTTCCTTTATTTTAGTATAAGGGTTTTCTTTTGGAGACGCATAGACAATTTTAGAAACTTAAGTTAAAAATTCTGCATTAATGGATGCAAAATTAAATAATTGTGCAAACTACAGTTGCCATTTAAGAGAGAAAAATAGCATTTTCAGGCCAATTTTACTGTGCTACACAGGTTTACAGGTTTACTAACTGTTTACAGTTTAAACAAAACAAAAGTAATACAAATTTTTGAAGTGGCCTTTCGCCAATACCGGTACAGGAATAAGCAAAGAGCGAGCTAGCGAGGATACAGTCGACTGACTTTAAGTACACAAATACTCTGCTCTTGCCACCTGCTTGGTTGTTGAAGCTTCAACATTTCAGTAACATCTACAAATTGAAGTCTGAAAATTAAATGAATGAAATAACCTCCACATTGCTGTTTTTAATATTTGAAATGGATTGTAACATTTGAATCCTTTTTCATGCAGCTCTTGTTGGAATGACAGTTTTGTCGCAGCCTTTCTGTGCTTTAAGAACTATACTATCAGGTGCCTCCTAACTTACTTCACAGATAAGTATACTTCACAGATTAAAAAAAAATATATATATTTTAAAAAACAAATTTTCTGATCATTAATGATACTCTAGCTGAATAAAATGACACAAGTCTGAATAAACATCCATGAATTTCTTTGTATTTGATGTACAATATCGCAGTGAGAAAGAAATTTCTCGCAGCTTGTTTAAATATTGTGTATGTAACGTGCTTTGTAAGTAACGAAACAAAATATTCGAGGTAGTTGTTACGTCATCTTGTGTATTTAATTGTTTGGTTTATAAGCATGTGAATACTCGATTTGGATTCTTGCTGCTCGTGTTTGTTTTTCAAAATACGAAATATGTAGTGAAATTTGTTTCAGATTCTCTTGGATAATAATTTCGCCTTGTATCGATTTAGACGTCCAAACTTTTGTGGGCATAAAACTGCTTGCCCATTTGTGCACCTTCTGAAAGTAGATTTTTTTTTCCTATTCTGTATTTTTTATAGTTCCTTATAAAAAGGAAGGTCTTTTGCATGCATCAAATGCTATTACAAAGTTTAGCAAGTTATCATTACAAAGATATTCAACTATACTATATATTGAATCAAGATTCAGAATTGTTGTTTTCCCCTTAATTTTAATATGAACTTTTATGTAGTATTTTAGGGTCACCCGAGGTAAAATGTGTATAAAAGTCTGCTTTTTTCATTTAAGTGTTTAGTAGCAGATATATCATCATACATAATCATGTTTTTATTCAATAGTTTTTTCAGTTTTTTTTCCGAAAGGGTTTATTTCCACCCGGAAAAATTGAAAATTTTGAAATTTCTAGTACAAAATAATAAGTTAAGAAATTTATAATAGTTACATTCCAATTTTTTTTCTTTAAATATTTTACATATTTAAATATAACAAAAAGTTTCCCTTTAGTACGAGAGAAAAAGGTTACTTTATTAAGGGGTCGGTTAAAAAATCTAAATGAAGCATTCATTGAACAATGAATTGAATGAATACTTAATTGAAAATTTTAAACTAACCCCTTAATGCAGGCCAAAAAATTGTGAAAAAATCCTAAACATTGAAACTAAATATCTGTTTATTTTTGTCATACAGAAGGGAAACATTTTGTGTTATGTTCGTTAGGATGGGCGGGTGTCAACTTTTACAAAAATATGACTATAAAGACTGGGGAACTGTATAAAAAGTCAGTTTTTGTAATTTTCACAGAATTGATTTTTTTAAAATTTAAAAATGCTATTATCATAAACACAATTTTTAAACATTTTTAGAACGGGAAGTATATGTTTGTGATCAACGGTTGCTGAGATAAAGGCCTCCTAAGGACTTTGAATTGTACCCTGTACTATATATACATACATATAAAAGCATGTAACAAACTTTGCAAAAAAAAAAAACCACAAAAAATTAAGCAACTTTGTAAAAAAAAATATTTGACAATTTACAAAAATTACATATGCTAAAAACATAGGCACCGTACTGTTGACACCACTTACTGTTGGGCCGTAGCCCTACAGTATTGTACAATTTGCCTTGTGCATTTCCTGGATTAAAGTAAGGATCGAACTCTCAGTAAATATGGCGAGTTTAAAAAAAACACGCTTTTACATAAGAAACAATATTTATTAAATTCCTAAAATATCTAATGGTGTTTCTCCCTCCAAGAAAATAAAAAACAAATTAAAATGACTAAAGTTATGATTTCTTTTCGAAAGTTAAAAATTTAATTAAAACTTCTTTAAAATTTAAAAGATTCGGGGGGGGGGGGGGATAAGGGGAAATAAGAAAAGGGAGCCAAGAGATTTTACATACCCTTCCTGAAAATCATCATTTGCTGCGGAGGTCTGGGCTCTCTCGATCCTCATCTCTCAAAATCTCTCTGTGTGTCTCCCCTCTGTATTCGGGGCCGTCGTATATATATATGTGGTGTCGGAATGTAGAAGGTCAAGGGTTAAACTTCGGGGCTAGGATTGGGTGGTGATACTTAAAAAATTCATCCGTTTTCAAAAGTCGGAAAATGTCAAGAACGGGAGTTGGGAAGAATTCCAGTGAAGTTTATCTCCGCAGAAGGGTCAGAATGGAGAACGGAGAGCCGTGGGAAAGTGAAGGGGACAGCGAGAAATGACCGGAAGAAAACTGAATAGATACTTTCTTACCACGCTCTCTATTTCCCAGACCAGATGCTAAATTCTACACACGTTTCGAGGGGCTTACGGAGGAATTGTGGAGCGTTATTTTCATAGCCCCACAATCCCACCTCCGATTCAGTTTTCTTATCAGATGCCCTAGGCCTACAGATTCAGCTGTTGCATTAAATCTTACCTGATCTAACTTTTCTGGAACCACGCATGAATGGGCAATGCATTTAAATCTTTCTGGTGTCGGTGCATTTTCATTAATTCTTGATGATTCAGTAGGAAAATTAATTTTGAGTTGCAAATTCATGTTGGATCCAATTACACTATCAAGCCCTTCTCCAGAATTGGAACTCTTTGCTGGCAGCGGAATATTGTACATGACCACTTTTCCCTTGTATAGAACCTCAACATTTTTAAGTCGGAGAAGAAAATTCGTAAACAGCCCAAGCAACACACTCCTAGACTCTTCAAAGCTCCACAGAACAGCCATAACAAGCCTCTATATCGAATAGTTAAATACATCACCCGACTCCCCAAAGCTAGAAACCATCTTTAGCCAGTCTTTCATGTTTGATAAAAAATACTAGGAGTTGCTTTGTCAAGCTGTACAATTTCAAGTGGAACCGATGCAACGACACTCGTTTTGCCTGGAATATTTTGACATAGTTATTAAAATGAGGCAGCACTTCCTTATAGAAACCTATATGTAACCGAGTTTTCTTATTTTGTTCAAATAATCTGCCAACTATCCTTTGCTTTCTCTTTTCCCCATCCTCAGGTAGGCGTTTTCTTTTTAATACTATTTGAATTCTTTTAATTTCTGCTGTTTGTGACTGAGACAAGTTATGGTTTCTTAAAAACAAACAATAAATCTTCATTGAAAAGTTGCGTTTCCTCAGCATCAAACCATGAGCTGTAAAACAAAATCAAAGTCTTCCACAGATGCTTAAGTTGTTCTAACACTATTAATGTAAAATGTCACCTGTGATCAGGCCTACCTAAAGGTTTGAGAGGTTTTACACGAATTATTTGGCACATCTTTAAAAAAAGTTCCCTTTTGTCATTGCTTTTTAAATCAAAATAAATATTGTCACTTGATATTTCAAGGTGCTTCATGAACGGTTCTGTAAACTTTTTTTGCTCTATTCTTAACCGTGTGACAGGTGTCACCATCGATATGTAACAGGTGAGGTGCTTTCTTAGACCTTATCTTTTTCTCAACTCTGTTTTTAACGCCTCTCATGGTGTTGCATGAGTCCATTGAAACAGAAACTAAATTGTTTCATGGGATGTCATTATTCTCAATAACTTTAACAAAAAATATATATTTTTTTTCTGAAGAACAAGCCTCCAACTTCACCGATGTTAGAGGGTGCAAAGTAATTCATTTGTCTTCATTGTCAAAATATTGCACGAGTAAGCGAAAATGCTTTCTGAAACTTCGTCAATTCTAGAGAAAAGAAAGATTGTTTTATTGCATACATTTGCTCGTCTTTTACGGTTTTAGCCAATCCGTAATTTAGCTGATAGACAGCTGTAGATCGGCACATTTGAGTAGTAGCATTTAACGCTGTCCTGTCTTTGGCCATTTTGCCAGATGCAATATATCTGGAGCTATTGAGAACGGTAGGGAATGTTCTGGAATAAACGATGTTAGAAGTGCATCAGTTCGACATTTTCTAGGAGCTTAATCAAGCTTACGATGAGCTACACTTTCCTTTCTAAAGAAATTTCAAAACTTATATATTTTTTGTTTGCAGACATCAATTATTTTTTATCAAACTGAAATATCTCAAACACGTATGATTCAATAATATTGTTTTGTACCTTATGTTTATGTGTATAATATTGTTTTGTGTAGGTAATTCATTTAAATTCTAATTCAAATGCTGCTTTCATATATAAAATACTTTTCCTAAATAAATTTCAAAATATATTTGTAAAATATACACATTAAGTACTTTTATTACACCGAAATAATTTGAAGTACTTGTGATAATGCTCTTATATATACATCAGCATGTGATGAGAGTGATTACTTTTCTTTTTACAAATACATATTACAGTATAAATTAGGAAGGTAAATACTAGACAGTCTGTAATACTATTTTTTTACTTTTGATTCGCATATAAAATTTTGAATTGTAATAATTTTTTTTTTTGTTCTGAGCAGATATTTTGTGTTGCAATTTATCGATTAGTCTCATGCATAAATTATTATAGTTATTTCTGCTTATCTTCCCCCTTCCCCATGTTTATCACACAAACAGCAAGTCTTTAAAAAATGACAACATTTTTGTCTTGGATGTATATAATTTATTTCATTCTTTTTTTTAGTGTGGGAAGGACAACAGTTTTCTAAAATTCTGTGCATTTTTGCAAGAGATCAATACAATGTACTTCATCAAAAGGTACCACTGCAATGTTCACCTTTGTCGTTCAAAGTCCGGACTTGCAATGCAAAACAAACCTTGTTTTTTATATGTTAAAAAAAAAAAACATTTGCAATTGAATTTGGCTATAAAATTTTTCAGTTATTTTCCCATCAGCCAAGCCTTCTCCGATGTTAGACATTTGATTTCTACTACATATTCATTGCAGATGCCGTCTGGAGATGCGCTTATTACAGGGAATTTTGTTGACATTTTGAATCCGCATTCTTTAATATTTATGCTATACAGTTTTCCTACTTCTTTTCGTGCATCTTTCTCTAACGCTTTTACCCGCTTCATTGCTACAGTGTCTTTGAGGCTGACAGCACCTAAAATTGTCTCAACTAGAGATCCGTCAGGTGTAGTGCAATGTGTAGCCTCATACACGTTAGAAGCAGTTGTTCTGCCGTACCGCAATTCATACCACACTGCATTTTCTGATTGCTGCGCAGTCTCAAGTGCCGCTTGACTACAAACTTGGTCCGTAATTTGTGTGCCTTCTATTATTTTTTGCTTCTTTCAATACGGCATTTAAAAGGCTGAAGCCACTTCCAGATTGAAGTCCACCAATTGTTTTTCCCCCAAGAACTTTTGCCTTAATGAATTTCAAGGGCTTCCCAACTGTGGACAGCTTTGAACCTTTCCAATTAGACTGTGTTGAAGTTGCTGATGGTTCTTCGCTACTCCGATGCAACCATGTCAAAAATGCAATAGCATGTTTACATCCTCCTACAAGAATAAAGAAAATATTCAAATAACGTTTCATCAGTAACGTTTCATCAGTTAAGTAGCACATAATTTAATGAAAATGATAGGTAGACGTGTAGTGATATTTTTAAAGAATCTAAAAGTACTTTTTCAAAACGAGTTCGTCATAAAAAATTTACTTTTAACAAAATTAAATATTTTTTAATGTTACAACAAAGTGTCACTATAATAGATTCAGAAAAATTATGAATGAAATGAAACTCTTAGCAAGACAGAAAAAGGCACACATTTTTCATATTATGCATCATTTGTTCTTATCTTCTATTTTTTTTTAAAGATTCAAACATTTAAGTTAAAAGAAACTGAAATAAAATATTTACTTGATGATAATTTACAATAAATTAAATGTAAAGCTAAAATGTATGAAAAACAACATTTTACAAGAGATTTCTTGTAAACGAGCCTTCATGAAAAAGAGATGAAATAATACAGTTAGTTTTAGTTAATCTACCTGTAAAGTCAAATATTTGCATCCATTAAAATGCCCCTGTAGAATTTGCTTTCTGAAATTTGTAGAAGAGCGCAATACTTTTTGGGCTATTCTATCTTTGCGTTCGGCTGAAACAAGCGAATAGCATTCGTTGAGTATTTTTTCTGGAGCAGTTAGTTCCAGTTATTTGATTTAACCTAAATTAAATTCTGCTACCGCTGAAGTAACTGCTATTTTCGATCCTTTTGTTTAGAAAAAAAAAATCTTTTGGACATTCAGCCCATATGCAGATATGCAAACACTCGTTTGCATTCTGTGTTTTTCCACTGCAGCAATGTGACAACAGTTCATTAGAAGCTAATCGCTGGTAAACGGGTAAGATTTTCGAAACACCTGCCTCACTCAATTGTTGTTTTCATCGATGATTTTTTTTTTTGAGGTAAAACATTTGCCAAGGCACGCTGATAAAAACACCAAAAGTCTCTTCATTTTGGACATTTTCCATGTTGCGTCTTTCTAGTCTGTGGACAAACAATGAAACAAACTTGAAAAAATAGCAGTTTTCTTGTTTTCGACACAGGATGCATTCTGCTGAATAGCTTTATGGTAATAATTTTGAAGCTTTGTTAAGGCCTTGTCTTTCAATTTTCCCGATTTTCTGCCACCTAAAGTTAAAGCTTTGACTTTCCACTCTTTGACTTTATTACGAAGAGCAGTTCCAAGTCTTTTTGCCACTTGATTTATACATTCTTCCTTTTTAACTAGTACATCAGGACCAGAACTTTCAGAATTGTTCAGGGACTCGTGTGGTTTTCTGTCTCCGTCCGCAAGCAGAGAAGTGTATCGTAATTAAAATCAGGCGCCCAACAGCTCAGAAAGAAAAAGTATTCCCCTTGATGCAACCTGTAAACGTTCTAAAATTTGAGTGTATTGAGACTGTACATAAATTTTTTGCGGGCGTGAGGTAGCAATTTTTTTACAGGACGCTGTGTCAGAATTTGGCGACATGAATTAAAAACTACTTTATATGGGAGTTGACTCGCAAACATAGGCCGCTGTCGCCAGCATCACTGTATTTTTTTCTCCCGTACAAAGTACCGGAGTTGCAGGGGAATAGCTCTGTGTAATAAGGCCTTTAACGACTTCAATATGCAGTCAACTTCTTCTTTCAAGGGAGGGTGCAGTCCCTAGCATCCTCATATTCTGCTTTATGCAAGTAAGCTTTGTAATTAGTTTCTTGCCCTGGAATACTCAGGAGAAATTTCTGTGTTAGGTTTTTTCTGTTTTAAAAGGAGATCATACAACTGTGGTTCTTGCAACGCATCCTCTTTAAAAACATGTCTTTTATCGAGACAGCTGTCACTCGCTTTAACTCATCAAAATAGTCTTCCATTTGAAAAATGTTGGATATTCATCTTTTTAATTATTGATTTCTATATGATAATTTTGTTTTCCTCTTCTATATGACTAAGTCAGGGACATGGCGAAGCAACTTTATCCACATTTTTACGCTTTTAAGGATTCTTCACATGAAACATTTTTTGTGGCGCACTATTTGGCACTTTCTGGCCTTCAACTTTACTTCAAGTAAATTGTCACCTTGACGAGTTTTTAAAAAAATTATAACCATTTTCAACTCCCGTCCCTCATTGCCCAAATTTGTGTCATTTCTTAAGTAGGGATACATTCACACCAGAGCCTCACACCCCACCATCCTCTCCCTTTTATTGGGATAGGGCTTGAAAGAATATGCATAGTTTGCTAAAATGGCCACAAGCTCTCGTGATTGGTTCAAAGATAACTTCTGATTCTGAAGAGCTTCTCTTAAAGAGCCTGGAAAATATTCTTCTGACAACACCACTTTTTCTGGCCAGTTTAAAGTGGGTTGGAATCAACACCACATTCTCTCTTTTTTTTTTTTTTTTTGCAAAATGTCATCAGAGGTAAATGTCTGAGCGTAAAACATTCCTGCCTTAGAGAGTACTTTTACTCGAGAAGAATGTTGTACTGATTCTAAAAAAATAATTTTGACTTTGTCTTTTGTCCTCTAGAACAGAAACGTCTTCCAAGTCTACAAATTCATTAAAATCAAGATCATATTTCAGCAAAAAATATGTATTTGGAACAAGATCAAAAGTTCCTTGTAACATAAAATAAAGCATAGAAGAATCTTCAAATTTTCAATTTTGCAATTTTCGGAATGTAAACAAACTAATATTACAACTCAAATATTGATTAAAGGGGAGCATAAAGGAAAAATGTATGTGGGAGCATACAGGGGTCGCTGGCTCCATAATATTTAGTGGCACCATTATTGAAATGTAGGGCTGTCGCCAAAGACATGAGGGGGCTACACCCCCGCCCCCAGTATTTTACCAATTTCGTTTCAGTGATGTAAAAAATAATAAATAAACCATCAATCTTAAAAATTAAGAGGCGAGAGGGGAAGCACCAAATTAATAAATGCTATAATTATTTTTAAAAATTTAAAATAATAACTTAAAATGTAACTTCTTAATACTAAAACAAATCCCAAAATTATAACTCAACTTCCGTAAAGTCTGGAGGTTGCAGAAGACAGCGGTTAGTTAATAAAACATGCGGGAGCAATGACGTTTTGATTAATAGATCGTTAATGTTAAAGCAAGCTATATCCAGCAGTGGAGTTATTGGACTTATTTGCGCCTTCCCCCTCGCAAAATGAAATATTGCGCCTCTCGGTCGTCAATTGCATACTTGAAGCTTAACTGAGCTCCCCTTAATCTCCCGCCCCCCTGTCCCAAGCAGTCCCGGGGTCGGCGGCTAGGTAGTTACGTCACTAATACACAGTTTTAATCATTCCCATTAAAATTTGAATATAATTTAATTAAGAATATTTGGCGTCTTTCCTAATATGTGTGATTGTATCAATATCTTTAACAAATATTTGCTCATTCAAAAAACTGGACTGAAATATCAGGAGGTAAAAGAAAATTTAGTTCTAAAAAAAATGACATTTATCAGGGGTAACCCCCTCCCCGAAAAAAAAAACTAAAGAGCCCTGCAAAAAGAAAGCTAAAGCTCCAAAACAGCGAAAACCCTGAAAACAATCCCCTTTAAAAGTTTAATGGCGCAATGTGCGCCATGACAGCTGCCCCCCCCCCCCCCAGATCAAATCGTCGTCAGTACAATTCTGACGATTTTCGATTGGAAAAGATCGCTCACAGTAATGGAAAATATGATGGTTTTCTGTAATTCTGAATCTTCTCGAATTTTCATATTTAATTCTAAATTTTTTTTTTTTTAAATCAATTGTTATTTGGGATATTTTATGGCGTAAAACGCAACTATGTTGTGAACATCGTTTTTCTGAAAAAAAATTTGTTGCGGAAAACGGTTTTGGGAGGTTTTTATCGCAAAAACAAACTTGTGAAGCTTATAAGAATTCATTAACTTATCTTTTGCGCTTAAAGAACAATTTTGGCCAAATTTCAAAGCACTTTTCGACACTTCATTTTTATACTTTTGTGCATTTACATTTAATCAGTCGGTGGTACAAAAGAAAACTTTAGAATAACGACTTGTCCCATTTCCTGTTATAGAGGCAGGTTCAAATTTCTAGTTTTGGGTCAAATTTTGAAAAGAATTCTTTTCACGATGAGAATTTTGCATTGCACCAAACATCTGAATTCAGCTTTGCTTCATGTGTAACAAAACTGTTAAAAGCGGGAGACTTTTCACTATTCAAGTAATACTGCAACGTCTGACGAAAATCACCAGCAAGATGTAAAATGACACCTCCCATAAAATTGTTGTTTTCCCTTATGTCTTGTGAAGTCATATCTAGGCCTTCAAATGCTGCTTTGTGTGGCACATTAAACTCATCCCAAAATATGCGTTTTCATTTTTTTAAAAGATTGGCCTTACGAGAGACTTTAGATATATTGTATGACTGCCGCTCAGAAGCGGCCAAATTTGAAAGTGTAGCATGAGATGTCCCCCCCCCCCCCTCAGCAAGTAGAATAGCTGCAATTCCTAAAGAGACAACGGATAGTGCAACATCGATTGTAAATCTTACTTTCACCAGAATAAAATTTAAAAGAGGCGTTTTTCCAGTTCTGGCCAGGTGCATCTAAAAAAATCCTAAACCTTTAAAAACAAATTGCCTTTCCGATTAAAATTAGGATACTTTCCGATAAACTTCCTAGGATATTTTTCCGAACATTTTCCGTCCTTCATGCATGGAGAGTTAGGACTGAATGCATGGGCAAACTTGGTAAACTGAATAGGGAGAGTCTTAAACACATAGAAACGCAAGGAAGAAATAAGATAAATAAACATACATCAATGTTGCATACTAACCTGAACCTTTTCATCAAGTTCCTAATTTTGGCTTGAACTTCCAAGCAATCTCTTTAAAACCAAATATAGCCATATTTTCACTGATATCTTGGAAAATAATTAGATTTCATTTCGCTTTTAAGAGATCATTCTGCCTCTCCCGCCAGAAATCTATTAAGAGTTTTGTTCCTTCGTCGCTCCAATCTTTTTTTTCGGCAGAGGAAACCATTTTTTACCTAACTTTTCGTGCTAAACCACTTCCCCAAAGTAGTTCAAGTTAGCCCACTTTGAAAAGCGGTCAAGTTTGTTACAGATTTAAACCAGGTTAAGAAGTTCAGCTAGTTAAGTGCACAGTGCGAACTAGGTATAAAATTCCCATCATTAAGTATGGCATCCTTGAGATGATTGTAATTATCAACTCTAAGTTTTTGTTGATTTAGTTCTATAAATTTGAAGTCTTACAGCTTCAACCTTGACGTACATGTCTACCGCGAATTGTTGAAAAAGTTCTTTTCCACGAAGAATTATATTAAATTCTGTGCTGCAAACTATCAGACAGAAGGCGTAAAAATTCTAGAGCTGAAATCTTTTTCTTTTGTTAATGTACCAGTTCTAGATTTCTCTTAGACCAAAATTATACCCATCCTGCCCTTTCAAAAACAGTATTGGGTATTTTAAGGAGTTGTATGATCTATGAGTTTCGCATATTCTTTTCAGGGTATTATTTCTTAACTCCAAGACGATGTCATGGTGCCCTTGACTTTCTCCTGCCATTATTATAGCAACTTCGGAGGTATGCGGAACATTGAATCGTCCTTTATGTACACTTGATGGAGCAGGATCAGGAGAAATTAACTGAACATCTGGAATAAACTATTCCATAGCCATTTTGAAACTTTTAACATAGCTATTTTTATAGTGAAGCATCTCTTGCAGCTGATTTATCAAATGTGGTTTTATGTTCTCAATACCTTTACAACGTTTCCAGAGCTGTAGTTCACTGATATAAAATATAATTGTAAAAACTTCGGTTGTTCATTTCCAGAGGGTTGCAGATTGCCAATTCTATGATTCTTTTACCTCTTGTCACATAACTCTCAGCAGTGACAGTTATGGTTCGTCCATTATCCTCGAAAAAGTAAGGACTAATAATCCCAAATTGGGATACTGCACACCGTATAGTCACTTTAGGGGAGTGAAGTGGCCTCTGGTGAATTTCCCTTGGGTTTGCATTAGCCCAATAGCGAGAATTCTGTTAAGTAACAGCTCAATACAAGTGGAAATGGTGATAACAGAATGGCTTTTTTCAAAAAGTAGTAACATCAAACCTGCGATGCTCTCCTGTCCAAACCATGGTTGCTACTGAAAACTAGACTCTCCCACTGCCACAACGAGACCCATCCCCTTTCCCCACCATCACCACAGGCCGAGCATCAGCCAATCAAAACCGGTTCATAACTTATGCCCCACCCTGTACTCGGAACAGCATTTTTTTTAACTTGCGTCGCTTTAACACGTTCACGCCGGGGCCGATTTTCATGTTTTTCGCTGTGATGCGGCGTAGAATTCATGCTGCTCTTCATCTGGCGCCGCCGCCTCATAAGATTTAGAAGAGATGCCTTAGCTTGATTAACATAATATTTAATATTTTTTCTACTAACAAAAGGTTCTTTTGGAAGAATATTTTCTCTTTCGTTTCTTTCGCCAGCATTATCCCGAAGAATTTCTTGAATTTTTGCGACTGGAACACCTAACACAACACGAGCTTTTATTATGTTTCGGCTACTTTCCTTCAAAGGATGAAATTTATTGTTCTCCTCTTTAAGTTCGTGATTATGATGAGGGTAATTAACTTTGTCAATTTCTTCATCAACAATAACTCTAGCTGGACAGGGGTGATTGTATTCTGGGTGTACCCCGGAAATCCGGGTTTTTCATATCCTGCTTCCGTGTTTTAAAGATCGGAGCTTTTCGTCTGCAAAATCGAAAATTTAGCGGATGTGAACAAAAAATACTTCCTTTGTAGCAACCCTTTACTCAGCAGGGTTGTAACGGCGCCAAACATCTTTGTTCCGAACACAAACGATGCCTATACCACGTCCCACGTGCGTTCGTTGTTACGGATAACTGGGCGTTGGCGCCATTTTGGAATAATTTTTTCGGCGCCAAACCCCGGGATTGGCGATGTTTACATTCCCGATATAAACATTGCCAAAAGTGGCGAATTTTTTTCCGGACTTCATTTTTATTTTTTTAAAAGAACGATAAAAAGACTTGGAGTTTTTTTTTTTGATTTAGTTATTTTTCCGATAAACATCGCAAAAAGTTGAACTCATTTTCCGAACTTCGTTTTTTTTTTTTTTTTGTGCATAATACAGGGGTGGTAGAGTTCCGAAATAACCGGAATTTTTTTGCTGAAGCTCCGGAAATTTTATTTTGCTCTTTGACCCTAAATTTTCCGCCTTCATTTTGTATTTTTCATTTAAAATTGCAGCAATACATATTTCTGCAATTCTTCAAAATATCGTAGGCCTAATTTTCACGAGCAAGTAAGAAAACGGATGTGTTCTTTTCTTTGCGCAATCTTTCTGCACCCTGTAGAATAATCGTATTTTTTCCATTTTAACTCTTTTTAAAATTTAACTATGAAGTAAGCAAATAAAATTCCTTTTTATTTTTAGCAATATCTTATCGTATATACCGTATTGCGTGTAAGTCGATTCGCATGTAAGCAGAACCCCTAACTTTCATACAAACGGAAACCCGCGTGTGAGTCGACCTTTCAGAGAAAAATCGGGAATTTTTGTCCCGCTGATTTTTAGACATAAATGTTTTAAACAGAAGGGGAATGAAATGTAATTACAATTGGAAGTGTGTAGCTACGATATGTAGTTTCATTTTTGCGATCGCGATATTTGTAAAGGGTTCGTTTTTGTTGAATTTATTTTAGCCACAGAGTGGTGCTCCGTGATTTTAACTGTTCGTTCATAAACTACATCGTTTTCATTTTATGTGTTTTGGCAACATCATTGTTGTTATATTTTGTTTGAATTCGTTTTCCGTATATGTGAACTTTTACTTATCTCTCTTGTAATATGTTATTAGTATAGATAAAATTAATTCCTTCATTATTTTGTAATGTTATGTTAAAGCTTCTAGCATTGGTCCAACAGTTTTTGCTGTTAGACTGTTAATTGTTGCTTTTATTCTGAATCGATAAAAATGAGCTCTTGGGTTTTAATTTCTTGCAGTGTTACTTGCTTTATCTTTTGAAACAAGTTCTAATATCATCGCGATCACTTACACAAAATTCGCGAATCTGAAAGTCGGCGTTTTCTGCATAGTCAGGTGATAATATATGAAGGAAGCAAAGGACTGCAACAGGATTAAAACGAAAAATCATGCAAGGTATTGAAGCAGCAAAAGCCAAAATGATTTTTTAGAGGAAATTGTATTATTTCTTTTAATAATCCATACTTTTTATACATTTTACATTTCGACCCGTGTTAAAATAAGTATTTTTCCATTTCTGTCTGAATCAAGTAGTTTTCATAAATTTCAACTAGATAAATTACATTTCGTCCTATATGCCAGAAAATACAGTACCTATGAAAAAAAAATTCAAGGTTTGTGTTGTCTTGATGTTAGACTTCTAGGGCAGTTTAACCCAGGTATGGTGGGCTTTTTAAAAGGTTGATCAAAAATTCTACGCTTGGCAACCGCATTTGCATCTTCAGACGTGACGATGAGAGGCTGATCCAAATCCCGGGCCTCCTTAGCAAGTGTGTCAGCACACTCGTTACCCTCGATACCCACGTGGGCGGGGGTCCACTGAAGTGTACATTTTTTTAAAATTTGTCTGAGGAGAATATTGATGTCTTGCATTATGTTTGAATTCCCATTACAGATGGCTTCTTTAATTGCAATCCTTATTTCCCTGGGAAAGTAACCGGATTGTGTTATCACCCTTCCGTAGCAATACCTGAGTTAGCTCTTTCTTTGAGCAAGGCTCTCTTAAATTTAAATGAATCTCAACATTGGTAGGTGGCTTAATGGGGAGAAAAGGTTCTTGAAGAATACCCAGAGAGTGGTGTTCAAGTTGGATTTCCTTTCCGGCCTCTTTGTCAAGGTGTAGTGTTGAGGACCTGTGAAGTCTTGTCATTCCCGACCAGGCTTCAAAGGCCCTGTGTGATATGTGATCCTCGTAGAAGCTCCTAATTTTGTTGGTAAATTTAACTGTGGCAAGTTGTCGTCTCCTTTCGAGGGAAACCAGACCGCACTCTAGCTCAGCTATAAGGTTGTTTGTAGAGGACACAGCGCCGATTAATTTTTGATGCTCTATATTGGACAGCGTTGATTTTGGCTTTGCCTGTTTCGGATGCAGGGGCCCATATTGGAGAGGAGTATTCAAGAACTGGCCTAATAACGGAACAGTAAGTGCATTTTAAAGCAGATGACCTTGAGCCCCAGTTAGTGCCACATAACTTGCGGAGGATGGTTAGCTTCCTGTGGGCTTTATTTGCAGTATTTTCAATGCGTTTAGTAAAGCGAAATGCTTTTTATGAGGTTGCTGCAAAATAAAAAAGTTTGTGTTTCCATGAATGGATCAAGTCAAACGTTTGTTACAGACGAATTTTTTTTTTTATAAATATTCCCTTTGAGTTTTTAGAGTTCAGAGTTCTTGAAAAATAGAACATTCCGTCGAGCATTAGTCGAATCAGCGACCTATGGATTACTGTTTCATTCAGCTTCAGTCCAGCGCTCTGCCAACTGAGCTATGAACTCATAAAATGAAAGTAGTAGAAAAATAAATATTTAAAAAAGTTTATCCTTATTGTTATACACCCACCTAAAGTGTGATATAATTTTTTACGAAAATCATACACATAAAATGATGATTCTACGCTCAGATTGTTACTGATCTGGTAAGCAAAATAGCAAATAAAAATACCACAACTAATGCCATCAACTTGATTCACGTGCTTTGGAAAACGCATTAATGAAAAATATAAGTTTTTTTCTACGACTTGTTCCGGAGTGGTTGAGAAACAAATCATTTTAAGGAGCAGGTGGTCCAGGATGCTCTGAGCCACAACCCCAATGTTGCGACAAACAGTCGACTTGCTCACCGCTAGGAACAAATCATTCACAACAGCTTGCTGATAGCTGTCCGTCGCGAAAACCCTTACAGCTATTAGAATCTGAAAAAAAAAAAAAAAATTATGATAGCAACCTATATAAAGATACACACACATTTATAGATATACATATATAGTTGAACTTTCTTATAGTGATTTTGTTTGTAGTGACAACTGTTGCAAACATCAAAAAATTTTGGTAACCTCATTCATCGATACACTTTGATGTGTATTGCCTGTTGCCTCCCTTGGCTAGTATGTCAAAAATATTCCAGTCTGTTGAATGATATCAAAAATGTGTTGGATATTGAACCCTTCTCTTCAGTGCATCCCTAACTAATAATGGTGCTAACAAAATACAGAATTTCTTCCTGGGAATCAGGCAGGACTTTTGAAAAGTGACACCTTATATCCATGATGGCCTTAAATGCAATTGACCATATAACAAGGTTCGACTATACTAAATTATAATTGCAGTATTATATATTGTTTTAATAAATGACGCCTCGAAAAAAAAAAGTCAGCCAGCAGATCACTGTTTATTCAGGGCATAACTTATAACAAGAGAGAACATATAATTTATACATTCTTTAGGAATAATTAGAACTAGTTAATAGGTGTAGTATCACACAAAATTGAAAAGAATACATGGAAGCATCTGTGGAGCTCCCACGCAAAAATAGGTTATAAAATCTGGTCAAGAAACAAAAAGGAAATAGGACTAAGAAAATTGCATATACACAAATAATTTAAATTCTGGGCCTGTGTTCTGGTTCTATCGAATCGCCCGATTCCCCGAAAAGTAGATGGCGCAACAGTAGGAAAGGGAAATTTTTCGGCTGTTTCCCCAATCGACTCGATTTGTGGTGTTCTGCTCTTCTCGCCCCAAGTCCGCGTCTTCGGCCGAAGAAGTTTTCTCGCCGTTTTCGTCTTTCCGTACTCGATAGCTCGGAGCAGTCGAGTGTCGTTACATTTGCAATGGCGTCTTCTGTTGCAGTCAACACTTTGAGACAGTATGTTATACTCCACATATAAGTGAACCATTCAAAAGGGCAGGAAAAGTTATGTGCACTGTAGGAGGGAAAGAGGGGGGGGGGGGATATAAGGCGAAATACACTCATGTAATGATTTGATAGTCAAAAGCATGGGTGAAAGTATTCAGTCTATAGATGGGGTTGTCTTTTTTTAATATTAATCGTTAGATGGAATACTTAGAACTAAAGTATTTTAATATAGATTTAAATGTGTTATAAATTTTTTCCGATACAGCTTCATTTGAAAGCTAAACGTGATGATGTTGCTAATTTTAAAAATTTAATAATTTTGTTAATATACCTAAGAATGATTTTCAGAATGTTTGATTTAAGTTCTCAATTATTAAAGATTGTTATTGCTAATACAATAAACCCCGTTATACCGTGCCTCAGTATACTGCGGAATCGGATATACCGCGGTCACTATTATGTCCCCCGACTTTTAAACTGCCTTTTAGTATGGTATGCCATTTTAAGATGATTCCTTACTTACCATTGTAAATAAAGCCACCCGTCAGATTCAGAGGTCCAGTTATGCGCATTTAACTTCTTTTATAGCGTTATCAACCTTTGTATTCCAGATTCTTTAACATTCTTGAAAAGAAAACATATTTTCAAGCATCAAGCCGATTTCTAGGTATCATTGGGGGGGAAGGGGGAGATAATCAATACATGCAATGTTTTCAAAATTGCTAGGAAATAAGTGCATGCTTTTGGGGTTACAAAAATTTTTCAAATTTCGTCCTTTGAAATCCTTTTACTTTCACCCATGGTCTAAAGTTTGTTATCATAAATGGTAAAGAAAATGCAATATGGGGGTCGAGTTGGCTATGGAGGTTGGGAAGTCTTATCTTATTGATGCTTTTGGAATTTTTTAAAAATAAAATTTATTTATTTTCTGTATTCCCCTTAAAAATAAAATATAATTCATTTTTTACGAATTTTAAACAACCATGTTGAACAATAATTATTAGCCAGTTACTTACGCATTAATAGCATGTAAAAAATATTTTTCTTCCGAATTAAATAATAAACAGGTGTTAAAAGTTTTTCCAATTCCCTGAAAAACATTATTTGACACATATACCATTACTCACATACATTCTTCAATTTATGTTGAAGCACTTAAATACCATGGAAAAAGTTATACCAAAAGTATTGTAGTGAAACAAAATTCTCATTCTACAAATGTGCTATATCACCTGAAATCAATTTCTTCCAACTTTTGAATAAGTCACTTTTTTTTAAACTTATTCTTCTCATTGTAAAAATTAATTTTACTGGAGTTGACAATGTATCCATAGAAATTCTTTTTTTACTCATGATACATAAAAACATACAACTCATAATTTTTTTTTTTTATAATTTATTATATATTCTATCTAATGAAGCAAATATTATTCCAGAAAAATTTGTTATTGCTCTATTGATCCCATCTACCGCTGACGATAGGCTTTGGCCAACACTGCCAAGAGTATTAGCTAAATTGTCAACGGACGAGATGAGATCATCAATTGTTTTACAGAATTTGTCATTGTTATTGTTCTGCTGCTCTTGCAAGTGGTTAAGAGTTTGCAGCGGAGGTGCATCCAATCTCCTCCGTTTGGAGGCAGAGCCAGAGGAGCCAGGCTGGCTTAATGGCCGTTTTGGTGTTTCTTCCAATATAATCTATAAAACAAAAGAGACGGGGAGACATAAGCCTACAATGAAAATATACATTAAAATTCTTAATAAACCATTAAAAACTATGTTGTATGAATGCAGAATTCAGAACTTAACAGAATAAGCCAGCCATCACTGTCATACATGGAAATCTTGTACGATTGTAACATGAAAACGCAATTGACGCGGAAAAGAAAAGAAGTAATTTTAAAAGCTTGTGATTTAAATACTATTTAGCAACAGTAGTGACAAAGCTTAAAGTATACATTTTATGCAAAGCATAAAAGTAATTTTACTTTGAAGGAGAGAGAAGAAATGTGAAATTTTAACTTCAAAGTGAAGAAACAATTTCTTTGGCTTAGTTACTCTACATGCGATTTTCCACTTTTTGCAAAGAACAAACCGAATTTCAGTCTAACCGAGAGTCTCTCCTCCACACGAGAAACAGAAGGTGAGTATCAAGTCCCAATTTAGCTCTATAACACGAAAAAACAAAAAGGGTAGAAAAACTTGGAACAATTAGTGTGTACTTACCAGAAAAACTAAACATGCAAGCAGTAGAATTAAAGTTTTTAATTTAGTAGAGAACTCCAACTTGCATTGTTTAAAAAAATGCTCTTCAACCTCTTTCCGAGTTGTTAGCTGCAAGGAGCACTTTTATAACTCATGCCTTTACAACTAAATGACGACTATCTTGTAACATACGTGCTATTATTAAAATTTAAAAAGCTTCTTTTATTTAGGGATGTACCGAGTACTCGGTATATACTCAAAAAACAAAGTACTTGGTACTCGGCAAAATTGTAGCCGAGTACTCTGCCATTACCGAGTAGCTGTAAAAAATTCATAATGTTTTTTGAAGATTACTAATAGTAGATAAATTTATAACTCATTACTACAATAATAAGCAAATAAATTTAAATAGTGGTGTAAAACACAAGTTTTCCTACATTTTCTGGAAACTGTCAATTTCTTTTTTCATGATAAATGTCTTTTAAAATCTTCTTTTATTTACAATTACTCGGTATTCGGTACTCGGCTGAGTAGTAAATTGTTGAATACTCGGTAACCCCTACTTTTATTATATACAAAATATTCACAACTCGCTACATTTTATAACCATGTATCATACCTCGAATATTTTAATCAGAACATATTTTAGAGAATGAGCATATTTTCTTGAAGTTAAAATTCGGTGAATAAATAATCAAACATCATTAATACAAACTGAAAAACAATTATTCACGTAAAGAACGCACAAATGAGCCTAAGATTTACCAACAAACCAATGAGAATAAAGAGTTCATTGATAAAGCGTTATCAATGAGATAAAGTTGGTAAATCTTAGGCTATATAAGCCATGTTTTTGTTGTTTTGTTTGCTTCATTTGGCTATTTTTGCATCTAGAAGCTCTACTACTGCATTAAAAAAGGGATTCCAAGCAATCCCAAAACATATGTCTGCATCTTAATGCTTATTTGTGTTTTCTTTACATGAATAATTGTTTTTAAGTTTTACTAGTGCACAAAGTTCATTTATTTTATCATTAATACAGTTGAACCTATTTATTTTGCACCCTGTCTGTCTCAAAAACCTCCCCATCTCTAAATTTATATTTTCCCTACATTTATATCCTAAATTCAATGAATTTTCTATATTTATATCAACCCCCCCCCCCCCCAAAAAAAAAAACCTCTACATCTCAAATTCTGGTTTTACTTTCATTTTCGAATTCAAAGCTGAGTGACCTTTCAGCAGCAAACAAAAATGATGCGGAAATAATAGAAAACTTAAAAGGTGATTCGGAAGAAGAGGAAAATAAAGATGCCCCAAAAGTCACTGTAAAAAGAAGCAGAAAAGGCTATTGAAACATTAACAAGTTTCGGCGAAGTTCAGGAAAATGTTGGTCAAAGGATTTACAGCGATCACTACCCTTAAAAGTATAATCGAGTCCAAAACAACCAGATAACTAAAAAAAGGTACTCTGAATACTATTTATTTATTGTCGATGTTATTTATACAAGTATAAAATACGTTTAAAAAAAGTTAGCATAATGTTATAGTAAAATGCTTAATAAGACTAATACAGAAGATTTTTAACCTACAGAACTTCTGTATCCCAAAACCTCTTTATCTCGAATTTGTTTTCTTTCCCGTAAAATTCAAGATAGACAGGTTCAACTGTTTATCAATATAATATCTAATTATCATTGCATGTTAATTAAATTATTTGGATCTATTCACTCATATAATGACAATTTTATTCAGACGTTGTTCAGAACAATGTAAAAGACAATAGGCAGTTAAGTATATCTTCTATTCACAAAAAAAGAATTACCAAGGTTAAAAAAACTCACTTCTTC
Organism: Octonoba sinensis; assembly: GCA_038502835.1. Taxonomy (NCBI): domain Eukaryota; kingdom Metazoa; phylum Arthropoda; class Arachnida; order Araneae; family Uloboridae; genus Octonoba; species Octonoba sinensis. The sequence goes on along the minus strand of CM076605.1, from coordinate 78,877,850 downwards.
ATCACTCGCAGGATCTGGGATATCCATCCCTGTTATTGCTGTGTGGCTAATCATAGCCACACATCTTTCCTCTATCTCAGTTAAGCACTTGCTGCTTGAGGGGCCACCACCCGTTTTTTTGCTGTAAGCAGCAATGTCTGCAGCTTTCTTCTTGCAGGCCGACTTCCAGTCAGTCCACGTCTGTGTGGAAAAAAATGAGAATTAACTTTTAAAAAATCAGCAAAATAAAAAATTATTTTTAAATAATAGTTCATAATTAAAAACTAATCTCTCCTTATTAATCAAATAAAAAGGACATTTATAGTACAAATAGGAGCAAAAAGACTGCAGCGAAGAAATATTTAGTTCAGTAACCATGCTTAATATTGTTGTAAAAATATTATTCTATGCAAAAAAGATTGGACTTTAAATCAATAAAAATTGATGTAAATAAACAAACCCTTCCAAAAGTTTAGTATTTCCTATTTAGAATACTCATGTACTGCACTAAAAACATATCCGGGAAAAAAACACTCGGGAAAATATTAAAAAAAAAAAATCTTGGAACGAAAAGGATTTCTTTTCTATATACATGATTTTCAAAATTCCATCAGCACTCTTAATTTTTAAATTTCAATCAAATAGTGCTTCAAGTTATTAAGTTAAATCAGAGACAATCGACTTTATCCAATACAGTATTCGTATAGTGTGCAGAGGAAGAGTTTTAGATCAAAAAAAAAATTTCATTGCTACTAAAAATAAATAGAAGTAGTAAAGTAAAACTTGGAATGTATTAACATACGAGCGAAATAAAAACGAAACCTAATTCAGCGGAACTTTTGCATTCATCATTAGCCGATTACAATTTAAGTACAGTAGATAACATTGACGAATAAATGAGCTTAATAACTCCTATAAAAGAAAGAATATATACAAATCATTTTGAAACTCACCTTTATCCACTTCTCTGTTGCCTTTACGCAATCTCCTTGTGCGTTCAAAATTATGGCTAGTTTCTTCCATAGTTCCTTTTTGTCCTGTGCGGTAAAATCGTTACTCATTTTATTTGTGTATAATTCCGCATGGCTCTCCATAAAATCTAACATTATTGCCTTTTGTTCTTTAGAGAATTTATTTTCTGCCATTTCAATTTCTCGAAAAATCTCCGAATGAAAGCACGTGCAATGAATTTCTTCAAGACGAAACAGTAAGTTTTGCGCTCTCCAAATGATGGCAACTCTTTAACCACTGGTGATTGGTCAGGATGTTTCCTACCCTCTGAGTAGTGAAAATGAACTCGTCTGAGCAGCCGTGTCGACTCACCGGGACACCAGAACACCTCCTCACGCCAAAGGGGTGACTAATCGGGAGGCAGCGTGGGGGAAAGTCGGCTGGTAGTATCGCTCGACACGATAACACCAGAACAACCACCCTGAACAACATACCGCGGCTTGTTTTCAACATATTTTTCAATTTTATTCATTCCTGTCTCTTTTGACAACTGAAAATCACGAATTTAAATCGGTAGTGTAAAAATTAAGTTCTATCACGCGTGAAGCATTTCCGCCAAAGCAATAAATACATTTGTGTTTTACTAAAATGTGAGTAATATATAATGAGTCACTAAAGTGTTTGTAAACAAAATAACAAAATTCGTGTTTACAATTACGTCGCTTTTTGTAAACACAATTAATCTAAGCGAATGCAAGAAACCTAACAACATATGCACCGTTGTAACGGAGGATTGATATCCCGAATTATATTTACAATAAACTGAAGCAGGTTCGCCATTTTGATTTCGTAGTTTTGCTCTATCGCTTCGTGATCGCCCACCAAAGACCGCACGATCAACAAACGCCTGTTCGATGGTGATCTACTGTCGCTCAAAGAGTGACAGAAACACTTTTGATGGACAGGTAGTCGAAAACGTCACAAGATGACGTCGTGATCTACAAACCACGCCTATCGCCCGCGATCGTTAGAGGCAGAAACAGTGTCTAGATTCTCGGTGCGCACGGACTAACCCCATATGGTGATAAGGGGGTAGGGATAAATTATCCCTCTTTGAAAATAGGGAAAAGTTTGAGTTTCTCTCAGTCTATGGGAATAATCTTTGTAACACCTCCTGCCGAGCACCTGTCAATCATTGAGGTGGGGAACGGAAGTGTTGGCGAATTTCAGATACTTTCTCAAGAGACTCTGATTGAAACCCATCAGAAGGCTTAAAGTCAACAAGAAATATAGGATAATTACGGCTCAAATGCGATGTATAAGATGAAAAATATGTGTAAAATCGGCTACAAGTGCCTACAGGATATTCTATAATAGAATGAGATTTATAATGAGAAATTAATTTCCTTTTATGGAATGAATAAAAATCACAAGTTGTACAAGACGGTACAACTTGTGTAGTCGGTTTGGTGCATAACTCTTCATGTTGAAGAAGGGGGTTTTTAAAAGTATGAAAATATCTACTGAGAACTTGATATTGAATCCACATACAAACTGAAACTTCAGAATATGAGTGTGAGCATTTTTAACATGCCGCTTACAGAAATGAACAGTGTCATATCTGCAAAATGGACATTTTTCAGGAGAGAAGTTTGAACGTTTTACAATTTGTTTCATTTAATTGCCTTATTTGTTTCAATGTAGGATTTTGTTCAGAAAATAGTTATTATTCTAGTTTTCTCTCACATGATCTATGTTAATGAATAATACTGTAATAACTATAAAAAGTAGTTATTACAGTATTACGCCAAAAAAATACAGTTAGCCTCTATCCTTAATTTTTGAACCTTTACCTTACGGCAGTATGCCCAATATAAAGAGCGCATAAACCTGAAAATTTTGATATAAAATCCAAAACGAATTTTGGAAGATATGACACTGTTTATTTCTATAAGCGATGTGATAAATATGCACTAGGAACTTGAAAAGTAGTCCTACAGCTGTAACAAGTAAACATACTGCAAGGTAGCTAAATTAGTATTTACATTCTTTAAATAAGAGTAGCTACTTTAGAAAGCAAATTTTCTTCATAAATGTTCAATAACACGTGTTGAATGAATTTTAAACTGTTGACAATCTTTATATTAAGAAATATTAAGTGTATAATAATATAGAATTAACACATTCGCTACCACCAAAATTTATATATCCATCCTCAGAAGCCGAATTTAAAAAAATTGTTTTAATGATTAAAAATGTTCCTTATATTTTAATAGTAAAACCAGAAAAAAGGAAAAACCTTTTATTTTCGTGTTTAGTCTAAAAAAAATTCGGACGCTCTAAAGCGTCGGTGGCACTCACGTTCAACTTATCATCTGTATGCCACTGACGCTCTAGCGCGTCTCATCATTTTTGTGCGAAATTATTGACACATTACATAAAGTCACAGTTTAAAAGAAGTACGTTTAATTGGATAAAGAAAAACGTTTAATTGGATAAAGAGAAGTCAAATTTATGAAAAAATATCAAAAAATATTTTCAAATAGCTAACACAAAATACAGATATTCGCATTGTTGAATTATTCCTACTATTTCAAAATGTTGCAGCAAAATGAAAATTTTAAAAAATACTCATAATTGCCTGTCGAATGCTCAATTCTGAAGATTATAAAACGTAACAAATATTGTATAATATACATAAACAACATTATAGAAAATGAAAAAAAAAAAAAAAAAAAATTAAACTTATTACAAAAAAAATGTCAGTGTAGAACAGTACTGCATCAATATATTATCACTTACGGTATATTTCACAGCAATTCAAGCAATATTCTGGTTTGTCGGGATAGTAACGGCACTCATACGTGGTGTCCGTGCGTTTGCCTTGAGAGGCACAATATTTACACCTTTCTCTTTGTATTTTGGTTTTGCCAGGTGCAAGTTCTCTTTACAATACAATACAATACAATACAAAAAGTACACCAACAACAGGCGCTAGGCCCTCGTACTCTTTCTCAAGAGTATGTTTGAGATTCTTTGGAGTCGGCTTTTATTCGTCTGTTGATGGCAAAAGTGATTTTACGAAGTTCAGTCGGTAGTCGTAAAGTGATATTTTTTTTCCGGAATATTTATTATAAAGAGTATGTAAATTCATTAGCATTACTTCAATAATATGAAAGAACAATTTTTTATACCAGCGTAGTGATTTTCTCTCCGAGAGATAATATGACAGCATTTGATCTTGCCGATCTACACCAGACATAAACGCATTATATTTGATGATCGGCAAAGGCTTCTGCTTTATTTCATTTCGTTTATTTAAAATGTCAACCATTTCATTTTTGTATTCCGTAGAAATAGAAGACACTTCACGCTTATCTTTCCATTTTCCGATCATTACTCCCTGACAATACCTTTCAATAGTATCGCCTTTTCGCAATTTAGTAGTTTGAACATCTTTTGGAGTGTTTTTTCGAGTGGTTCTCAATGTACCTGTGCAGTGTGTCTCTTTATCTAACAGTAACTTGGACAAGTCAAAGCTATTATATTAATTGCTCATGAAGACATGGTGACCGACGTTTAATTTTTCATTCAGTAAATGCAAAAAATTTTTTGTGTTTGGTTTTTCCCTCCATAGTCGTCTAATAAACCAGTATACACGGCAATCTTTTGCACTATTCCACTTGATGTGCTCAAAATATAAAGATTTATACTGTACTTATGTCTTTTATTCTTTATGTATTGGCGAAACAAATAATCTACCTCGCCAGAGAACCATAGATTCATCCAAAGAAAGTTCTCTATTAGGATAATGTATCTCGCACATTCTTTCGTTAAAAAAATCGATAACAGGGCGTATTTTATATAACCTGTCTGTAGGTTGAGGTTCTCCAGGTCCACTATTTTTTGCAAAATTAATAAAAACACGTAATTTTGCACGTAAAATTAATAAAAACCAATTTCAGCTAATGCTATTTGCAATGCCTGCATTATGAAATAATGGGTCCTTCTTCCAGTAATCCTGAAGTCTATTCATTCTTACGGTACCCATTTGCAAGAATGCTCCCAAAAAAACTAAAAATTCACCCACTTTTAAATCTTTCCAAAGCGTTATTCGTGACTTTTCTTTCGTTTTATCGCTATGTTATCGCTCTTCGGCTATTTTTCCAGAAATCCTTCAGTGAGAAAAAGGCGAAAATATCCGACAGGGGTACTTTCAGTTGGCTGTATTAGCAAGGACTCAGATTTTGTAAATGTATGACTTATCATGCAACTTGAATCCGTTTTCCAGTCAACCTGTCCGATTGCCGGTAATTGTTGATCTTCTGTGTCAGAATCCGACTTTTCTAAGTTATCCACAGCGACATCACTATCTCCTTCCGATTCGCTCGTAGAATCCCAACCGTAATCTTCATCGTCTACGATGTGTCATAATCAGAAAGATCACTCTTTTCCAGAAATTCTAATATTTCGGCATCAGTCAGTTTTTTTATTTACTCCTTTTCTTAGGCTGTGAAGGTCCTGCAATACTTGTACTGTCCGCCATTTTTTAAAATGCACATAAAAAAATTTAAACACAAAATTTAAAAACCAAGCACTGAAAATATAAAAATAATGCTTCACTAACGTGCCTCAAAAACCTCATCGTTCAACCTCCAAATCCGAACTAAAAATAAAGCAGATTACTTATCATACTCGATCATCGTCCCAGAGGGTCGCCGGCATGGGAGGTAGCGCCATGCTGACGCGCCAGAGCGTCAGTGGAAGCGAATGTGTTAATAGCATTACTCCCGAGAGTAAAGTCTTTGTTCTGGTTACAATATGCCTTCAATGACTATTTGAAAGAACCCATCAAAAGCAATATCGTCCCTGATGACAGGATAAACGAAGCCCAAATTGGGAGTGTCATTATCCGGAAATACCTAAAATAAAGAAACCCTAAAGACCCAACAAAATAAGTTAATTTAAAAGAGACTATAAGTGTCTATTCTAGTTAAGCTTGCTGTCAGTAGATGGAAAAGGACAGTTCTACGCCCGCAGGCGGTGGCGGTGGAGTCACGCCCTCTCCGCCTGCCGAGCGGAGTTGAGTAGTAGGGTTCCTGCTGCTAACCTCGTAATCTTTTACGAGGGTTTCTGAGTGGAATTGAGTTGTTACACTGTAGTTTCGTTTTTTGGAAGGGCAACACGTCACCTATGAGAGGAATGGCAACGGTTGTGTTACCGCATGTAACGGTTGTCATGACAACAAACTTGTAATCTTTTACAGACTTTTTGAATCGATTGTGCTACCACCTAGTGAGAGAAATATTAATTAATTCATTTAAATATATTTTTTTAGACTTTGACTATTTTGCATCTCTTTAACTCACATCGCTCATGGCGTCGCCTAATGAGAGAAATTATTTTTTGGATTTGGAACTAATTGAATTTCATTTCTGAAAGGGAAAATAAATATTATTTTTAAGTTGATGGTCCCACCCCCATCCCGATGTGATTTTTTTAATCACACCCCATCAACTTTTTTTTTATATCTGAATTCAAATTAGAATACATTACATGAATAATCCTTTAAAAAATACTGCATCATAAAATTCAAAATAATTAGAAAAAACAAAAGAACGTTTCATTGACCCTAAATGTCAAATAAAATAAGTCTCAAACGGAGACTTCACTTCTACAGTCAGTGAAACTGTCATATAAATGTAAAAATATCTCACCTAAATCTTGTTACACGAAAATCATCCATTGGAACCTGAAATGAAACAAACAAAAACACGGGCCTTTGCCTGAGTTTGAAAACTCATGACACCTGGAGTTCTCAATCAGGGTATCATCATCTGGAGGTTTTTTTTGATAACCCAGGTATCGGCCACCTTCTCCAAATTCAACCTTTGAAATTATTGACCAGTTTTCATTCATACTTTCATACATACATACATATATACATACATAAAATAAAATAAAATAAATCATCTAAAAAGGAAAAAAATTATTATACGCCATCTGAAAAGAGAAAAACTATTTCGTTAAAAAGTTACAAGCATACACTAATGTACCTTTAAAAATAAAATGAAAAAAATAATAAAAACAAAAAACTGTAAATAAAAAAAATCTTATTTAAAAACCAAAGAAAAATTCTAAATGCATACTAAAAAAATTAAATGGCCATCATTTAATTAAATTGAAAATGAGCTCATATTAGTAAATAAAAATAAAAGTGCTGCAGCAGCTGTCTTCTCAAAATTTTCATCAAAGACTTTCCATTCAAAATCCTCATCTCTTCCATTTTCATCAGAAACATTTCAATGACTGTAAAGAACATTTTAAAAACTTCTTATGAATGGTAAAAGCTTCTCATGATACTTCATTTTTTTTCTTCTTACCATTTTCAAATTTTCTCTTTTTTTTCCTCTAGTTTTCAAAATTTTTCATTTTTTTTCTTTTTTATAGTTTTCAAAAATTTTCTTCATATGATCCTTATTAATCAATCTTCTAATGGTTTCTTCACAATATCACAATGTCCATATGGATAGGATAATATTCCATCATTAAAAAGATATCTTTTATCGTCAAAAGCACTCGGAGCAATTTTGTTCATTTTGAGTGTACATAAATGATGTTTATGACTGTTGGTTCTGTGTTGAACTTCCCTCGTTGATATTAAACTGAGTAAGCATTCCCTATAATTTTCGTGTTTGATACGTTTTTTCACCACAGTCTTTGCAACACCCTTTGCCGTTTTTTTTCTCCTGGTCTTCTGCTTTAATTGAGTACATTTTAGATCTTAATCCTACAAACTCTAGGATAGGTTTCCCATTGAGTTCATCTTTGAAACAACCTATTTTTTTCTTGTTTTCGGTGGAATATAGTGGATGGTTTGTATCATAATCAGAGGTGTATATATATTTATACGGCCATATACTTGTAAAATCTTTGGTTATTATTTCGTAGGTAATGAGTCTGTGTCAGTAAACAGCAGAGTGGCATTGCTTCCATATGATGATTTTATGATGTTGTAATGATAGTTATACATCAACAATTTGCTTAATTCGAGAATGGAAAATCCGACATATATAGATTTGTTTAAAGAGAGCGATATTTTTTCTTGTTCAACTGCAACGAGATCGCTGTCGAAAATAGAAAACCTTTTAAAAGATGGAGCAACTAGTTTTCCCCCCTTTTTTTCTTTATTGACTAACTGCACATCGAGTCTATTTCTGATATTTTCCATCGTTTTACCATAGATGCTATTATTCATTAATTTGAAAAAATCTTTTTCAAATGCGGTTTTTGCTTTTTTTCTTTGTTCTGTATTGAAATTAATATACTCCCTCAACCAAGGTTTCTGTTTAAATTGAATAATTTTGTGGATTTTCTTATGTTGGAGACCTTGTTTTAAATAAAATTGGAAATTTCTGTAATGAACAACATAATTTGACTTATCTTTTAAATTTGGAACAAGTTTTTCTTGCCTAATATATTTTTGTTCAGGAAGCATGGCTTTGGCAAATAGTGAGATCTTCAAAGCTCACTTTCATCCTTTCTGCTGCTAACGGATAATCTGAGTGAGTGCTATGTAAATGTTCTGGATACATCAGGTCCACCTCCAGAAAATATCCTGTTTCACCATCTTCGGGAATGCTCATTAACCAATTTTCATTTTTCCCATCACAAGATATCCACTTGAATTCACCATATGGAAGACTTTGGATCATGGCCCATCCATACAAATTATTTGCATCTAAATACATGATGTATTTGGATGGCTTTTCAGGATCATAATTTTTCATATACTTGTTATTTGCCTCCGAAAACCTTTTGCTATTGACTGATATTCTCCCACGAATGCCGCGTTCTATGAGGAGATGCATGTTGGGATCTAGAAACAGTTCCAGAGGTTGTTGAACCATTTTCATGCAGCTTTGCCAGGAAAGACCAGGAGCAGTCATCAAATGTGCACAGTCAATTTCGTAAAAATTCAAGCATATTTTTCGGAAGTTTTGAAAAATGTCGGCTAACTGTAGAATATCCGATTTCATATATAGATCATGATAGTCTCCGATGTTAAGCATTTGAAATGTATTCCACACTTTTTTTGCATGATCATATTCTTCATCTGTTATGCCTTCATCTGTCAAACTGCTGAAAAACATATTTATGTGGGGAAGTTCAACATCAAATTTTTTGAAATTATCCCTGTACTCATATGGATATATGCCTTATGTTCCTTTTCTCAACAGAAGATCGTAATGGTGTGGGATATTTGCTTTCAATATATTAAATTTATTTTCTTCCAATTTTTTTGTAAATTTTTTCAACGATGCAGACATGAATTGAAAAGTATAAAATTGAGGCAGACATTAATAGTGTACTTTTTTTGTGAGGGCGATAGGTAGATATTTTTCCATTGTTGTCGGAATTACTCGAATTTCATAATCTTCTAGTTTGCCTATGGCTTGCATGATGAGATTGCCGTCGTAGTGTTTCAAGTTGTGAAACACTACGTGAATTTTCTTCTGCATTCTAAATTTTAGGTTGCACGAATTATGTAATGCATCTCTATATTTGCCACTTATATGATCATGATCTTTGACTCGATCACCATGCAATAATTTTTTACATATGGAGCAATGAGTTGAGGTCTTGAAATTTAATTCGTCTTGAGGTGTCATTATGATGGGAGTTATGTTTGTTAAAATTTCTGCAAGCTCTTCAGTTTCTTCTAAAAGGGCATTTAGAAAAACAGTTGCTGCATTTTCACCTCTATGTCTTAATGGGCTTGACACCTTTTCCGTCAGGGCCGACGATGACGTATCCATATCCACAGGCAGTATGGCGGGCAACATTTTCTGTATATGATGACGAAATTACATTTTGATTATCATCCATCTTCTCAATAATCGATTCGAAGTCTGCATAGTTTTCATGCTTTTATGCTTTTATGGCTCTTCATTACAAGCCTTGGCACGATTAAAAAAACACCATGAAAGTTCGCCTTGAGGACACTTACTGTGCATCGGTTTTGCGTCTGTTGACATGCATTGGAAAAGTGTTGTGAATAGAGAAGTCTTCATTTGATTCACATCTGGGGCCTTTTCAACAATTCATTTACGGTAGAAATTTTGAAGACTCTGTATTTTGTCATTTGTTAAACTGCTTTGTTTTCTGCCCCCTAGGGTAACACCTTTCACCTGCCATTCTTTCCTTTTATTTCGAAGTGCAGTTCCGGTGTCATGCCAATTGCGGACGGTCAGATGCGGAAAACGGGGTTATCAACAATGGGACATGATTGCAAAGGTCAAGGGTTATATTTCACTTGCGGACAGACAGATACGGGTGACCAAAAGGGGAAAGTTATCGCGTCACTTAGGTTCTGTTTTCATCTTTCCACTGCATATTTCCCCTCACGCTTTTTCCCCAGGCTTGGGACTGGGCAATGTCTCAGACATTGGTGGTTTAAAAATTGCAGGAGAATGTTTCCTTCTGTCATTTAGAAAAGTCGAAAGAATGTCGTTGTCAGTAATTTCCAATCTATTAAATCGTCGTCATCACGTATATCAACATATTAAGTGCAGGAGAATGTGTCTTTTGTTTTATTTCAAGAGTAGAGCCCATGTCATTATCAGTTAATTCCAAGTTATTACTTCGTCGTCAAACATATATCATTTCTTTCAATTAATTTATTCGAACTTCGTCACAAAACTTAAGGCTTTTAAACACTTTTTTAATTCTTATTCCTTTGAAATTCAGAAATAATGTTCTGTATTCTCTCATCAGTCTTCACATATATTTTCTTTCGTTTCATTGCTGGTTCTCCCAATTCTTTCATTTTTAAGAAATGTGAAATTTCCTCAGCTTCTTTCTTCAATATTTGTACTATAAAAAAACATTTGGCTCTTTCTTACCAGTGAGTTTATTTAATTTTGAGTTCCATCCTTCAACAACATTATTTGTTCTATGACGCTGATTATGAACATTCCATACGTGAGGAGGAAGGTTTGGATTGTCTAACCATTGTTCAACAAAATAGTCTAAAAATAGGGAAAGCTTTTCATTTTGGGGGGCCATTTCCATAATTATAAGCCAAGCTTCATCCATGCATTCTAAAGGTATATAGGATAAAGCTGAACATAGCCTACAAATCTGCCTTATTTCTTCATTTTCTTTATACAGAGTACAAAGGCCTACTTCTTGTATTCGCCTCCACAAGCATTGGTTGAAGTGAAAATTGCAACCAGATATTCTTGTTTCAGGAAATTCCATTTGTGCTGCTTTTATTACCGCATGTTCAAAATCCATTTTGATTAATTTTGGATTCCATTCTGGGCACCACATTCTTATTTCTTTAAAAAGAGCAGCATACGTAGCTTGTTTTTTATCAGGAAGGAAGGCAAATACGGCGGGATACACATTAGTTACAGATATTGAGCTCTCGTAATCCACGTGTATAGTGTATATTTGAGTATATTGTCGTGGACAACTTTTGAAAGTTCCATCAAAAAAGAAAACGGAACCACTTTTCAACAGATTTGGAGCGTCCGCGCCTGCAAAAACAAGTATTCTTTTCCCTTGATCAGTTACGAAGTCCAAACGAAGGAAACTTTCATTGTTTGAAAGACAAAGTGTATTTTCCGCAAACTCAATATCGGTGCTGCTCGTTGGATTCTGAGTTCTTCCCAGCACTTTCCTTCTTTCTCGACATAAAACTGATCATAAGTTTTCATATTGCGGCGTTTCAGCTACCAAATCATAGCTTTTATTATAAATTTTCGCTATTTCTTCATGAAAAATTCGAGGGACAGGTGATGATATTTCTTCCCGAACTCTTTTTTTGCATATTTCCATCGTTTTCTTGACCTGGACTTTTGCTTCATTTGGTACACAAGAATGATCAGTCACACTTAGAACATTATATTCAAAATCCGTCTTCATGTTTCCTTTACATTTTTCCTTTTTATCTTTTGAGCAAGCCCATGAAATGTATTTTTTGGCCTTGCGATGCATCCTATACTGGTATCCGTTTACAAGTAAAGAAGGCTTATTTTTTGTAGTTGATATTAAATCAACTGAAAAAGACTCCATAGCAATAATGCTTTAAATCAGCTGAAATGAAGAAAAATCTTATTTACTGCTCCACAATCAAGCATCGACTGAAGAGATAGTACACCTGCTGTACTGAGTACCACAAAATAACAGGTGCGTGAATAGACTAATGCTGGCCAATAAAATCCCTTTTCAACCGCAAATAAAGCGATAAGTTCCCCTTCTGGTCACCCATTAAAATATGTTATAACCCTGTGGAGTATAATAGACGGCTTATCTCCCTTAAGGCGTACGTACACACTAGGACTTTTTTTTTTTAATTTTCACTTTAAATATCCTATAATTTAACAGTAAGTAACTGGTGTATGTGTAAAACCATTTCACCATAAAAAAACTCTAATGAGATAATTGGTAATTAATTAATTAGGGTAATGTGAGCTAATTAGCATGTTTTTTAAAACGCGATATCTCAAAATCTAATTTGTCTAGACACACAATTTCAATTGAAAATTATTCCTAAAACTATTCTTCATGTTTTGTGCCTCAATAAAGATATTAGAGATTATAGTTTTTTTTTAATAATTTTTTTCACTACGGGTAGACGAAAAATCAAAATTTTTCATGAAATTTTGCCGTTTAAAAATTCACTAAAAATTTATTTTTAGAATAATAACCTAGATTGAGGCAGACAACATCTGCTGTACTATACAGCACATAATGATACTAAAATAATTATGATAGGTTAATTCATTGCTGAGTTATCATGTATGGAACAATGCAATATATCGCAAAAACAGGATTCTTCAGAAATTGAGTTTAAAGTTTGGAAACATGTTTTCATAACTTCATGTGAACAAAAGTGATAAAATGGGTAGTACTTACAACACTAAAACCCTCCTGGAACATAAGTAGGTCCTTCTTTTTCAATTTTTTTATCTTCTTTTTTCTTTTTGATTCCTCGTAACTGCTTCCTCCTCTGTTTTTGAATAGGGGTTGCTTGTCGCAAACTTTCGTCGAGTCTAAGTTTGTTCCTATTTTCCACTCCGAGTACCATGTAATGTCCAGGACTGATATTCATTCTTCTCATAACTTCAAGTTCAGGTTTGAATCCACTGTTAAAGTGGAGAACAGCATCAAACACTGATAGTTTTACTGTTTCAATTCCGGCAAACTTGATTTTCGGGCATCGTTTCCAAATTAGGGAGTGGAGGCACTCATTAACATTCTGAGTTTTTCCGTGGAGGCATTTTTTCAGCATTTCGGGGTTGGTCAACCTTTCATAAATTGGTTTAATATGTTTTAACAGAGGTAATGGAAGTCCTCCTTTATGCTTGTAAGTTATCTGCTTTCCCCGAGCTGCGGCACGTTGATACGAACACCAACTGTCATTTCCCTTTGGGCATTTGGTGTGGAGAGGATGATCATCCTTCGCACTCAAATGGTAAAATGTACTCCAAATTGCTTTGGACATTTCTGAAACTGACCCAGTGTTGTTTCTTAATGCAAGGCCAAAATAGTTTTGCATTTTGTTTATTTTGGCGTCAGATAACTTTCCTTTGCCGCCAATTCCTTTCACTGTTTTCTTCAATTTTCTCAACGCAGTCCCAAGCCTTTTTTGGTAATGCCCAATACACTCTTTTTTTTTAATCTCCTTCCCGTCATATGGGTCTAGTTCACAGACAGCAGAATAGCTCTTGCTATCACCATCGCCATAAAAGTCAACATACTCCAGGCCTCTTGTATCAACGGAACGCTGAAAAATTCTCCCAGCACCGATAGCCTCCATGTTCGCAGAAGAGCCATGGTAATTTATGGCGCAAACGTGATTTGCCTTCCAGCTTTCATATTTTGAAGAGGACTTGTCTTCTCCACTCCATTTGCGGCACCCAATGCAGTCCTTTGAGAGCACTTCTACGTCGAGGACTTCCCCTGTGTCGACATAAAGCGCTGTAACTACTCCATTTAATGATGAGTAGCCTCGCTTATGCCAGCTTCCGTCCATAGAAACTCCACATTCAGCAGATCCTTTAATTTCAGCAACTCGATGTGCAGCCATACGCATGGTTTCTTCAGCAAGTGGCTTCACGACACGAAGTAGCGCTTTCATGTGTTGATTGTATGGAGTCGGATTTGGTGGCGGAGGCATGTTCATAACACTCATGAACTGAGTCGCTTCTCTGTGGCCACATCCTAACTGCCTCATGGCGTAAACTAGCCGTCTATTCACTTCGTAGAACTGACCAATTTTTTTAGAGCTTTCACAAGGAGCACTAAGATAGTCACAGTTGTGGCATGCCAGGTTCAACTTAATACAGCATCCCATATTTATGTTGACATTGCTTTGTACATATAGATTATTTGCTGAGCAATTTGGGCAGTTTATTACACTGAACAATTCATTGAGACAATCCAGTTCAATAAAAAAACGCTCTCCTAACACGTCATTGTCCGTTTCAGAATCGTTAACATTGCCCAATTTTGTCTTCGATGCAGACGATTGTTCATCATTACTTTCAGTAATACATTCAGGTTTTACCTTTTTATGCTGATTGCCAAGGAACTTCTTTTTTTTTGATCGACTAGAGCGACTCGAAGAACCCATTTTCAATCAAAATAATTTATAAATGCAAAGCGAAGATACACAGATGGGAAGAACAGAAAATAGAACACGCCGGTTAAAAAGTAAACAAACGAAGCTCAAATCAGTTATTTTAACAGTTACATACCGTTGCCAAACAGCCCAAATTAAAAAAAATATTTTAAAATAATTACTTCTTTGCCAAAATTATAATTTTAAAATAAAAATCTAGAAAGTTTAGTTTGTTTGCATTAGGCTTAGATATCGAAACATGAATTTTCTGTGGCAGTATCTCAAGAAAAATCTTTGTAACTCCGGAAATATTCCGAATATTGACAATATCTTAGTATTATTGGAAAGCTGAAAATATGGAGAATCTTTTGAAGCATTAAAAAAAATAGCGATATTTTGGTCGATTTTCGCGATTTCAAGTGTGTATGTATACCTTAATCCCACTGTCCATCTTTCGTTTCCGCTTTCCGCAACTGACCGGTCCGTAAGTGGCATGTAACCGCAGTTCCTAAACGCTTTGCAACATGCTTGATGCACTTTTTTTATTTCAAAATTTTCCCCATTAACTTGCTTTTCATTCAGGAATTAATGTGTCTTCGCATCTCCATCTGAAAGAACTGTAACATAACGGAAGCCACACTCAGCTTCAGATCTCTGCCACATTAGCAAATCAGCGTTCCAAACCCCGCACTTGCTTCTTTCAAGGAATGTTTTGTCAAAGCACATTCTTGACAATATTTTGACAAAATTTCATAATCTATTACAAGATTTGTCAGTACCTCGATGATTACACAGACTCCATAAAGAGACGAATGGCCCCTTTTGTGCCATGTTGCATCGTATGACACTGTGGTGTCAACAACGTCACTATCAATATCCCTGTCCAAATTTGCATTTTGTACTTCTTGCCTCGAGACACTCAACATTTCGACTTTTGCAGTTTCATTTGTTTCACAAATGTTATCCAAACATTTGCTAAATGTTTTTCTGTTCTTGCATGGGGTGCCTAAAATAGTAGCAAACGTTTCCAGAGCAGCATGTCCTTTTCCTATGGCAAGAAATGCAGATACCAATTTGGAATTAACATCAATGAAGACTGTTCTCGTTCACTTGTAAAAATGCGTACGTAGGATTTTTTACATGCTTGACACACAAGTTCTAGTTTTGTCGACATCCCAAATGCAGAATGCGTTTCAATATCCAGGCTACACTCACTGAAATCAGAGCAAGGATTATTATTCAGCAGAGAATTCCATGTAGATTTGTGCACCAATAAATAATCATTTGAAGCACAAGGAACAGTTGAACTAATTGAAACTTCAGATATTCATGCAGATGTACTAAGTGCATCAATTGGAGGAACAGAACTCGATTTTCTCTTCAAAAAAGTTCATAACCAGCTTGTTTTCTTTTGGTCATGCTACCAATAGGCTTCCGATATTTGGAACTTATTAAATCCATCTTTAGATTGAAGACAGCAGAAGAGAGTACTCGGTGTAAAGACTAAACTTAACCCTACACTGCGCCGTGTTGTTTTTAAACAACACCTCCATTTTTCGTTCACTAAGCTTTTATTTTGTAATATTTTTTACATGTGGCGCATTCTTTCGTTTCATTTTGTATGTGTGATCATATTAGTGAATATAGTTTCCCCTAGATCTTGTAAACTGAACTCAAGGTTTATCGTTTTTCACAAAATCGCAAGACATGTTGATTTCGTAAAAAACAGTAACTTCTTAATTTTTTTTCTACAAATTTTAAGCAGCAATCTTATTTTAAAAAATATTCTCTAATTACTTACATAGTTATAAAATAAAATAAATATAAGTTTTCCGAAAATTTTCTGGAAAAATATATATTAAGGCGCTTTTTTTACAACAACACCTCGCATTCGGGAGCAATTTTTATGCTACTGCATTATTCGCAGTATAAACAAGAACAGGTGTCACAGGTTGTTCTATTTCACTTTATTTAGTATCTTTTAGAAGATTATTGTTAAATATTTCATTTGGTCATTATGTGAAAAAGAATTTTGATTGCGAGCAAGTAAATTATTTACTTGATTTCTTTCATTTTGGAACTCGGATAATTTAGAAGACAAATTTTGGATCATTTTATTGCTCGCTATTTGAGCTTGTAACAGTATTTATCTGTAATTCGTATGAGCTGTTTGAAGTGGATGTTGATGGCGCATTACCCAAAGCCAATTCTATTTTTGTTGCATATTTTACTGCAGTTTCAAAATCCTGAGGACCATTCTTTTTGACATCAAGAGCAATGTCCTCCCTAACTACTTCTAAAAATTTTGATAACTTAACATTATCAGCTAATTTTATCAGTTCATCACTGCTCGAGTCTTTGATACCTACATATAGGAAAGCAAGTTTGGAAATTTCTGTAGTTCATGGATGTCATCACATTTTGATGCTACTGGGTCATTTATAATAAATTTTAAGGTTTTTGCCCCAAGTTTCATTTCAAAACAATTAGTTGTTTTTCATCTGTCCATTTTTCTAGGTTTGCAATACTGTTGAATTGGTTTAAATAAAAAATAATATCCTCATTATCTTTACCTTGAAAGAGAGGTAAGGCAGATGCCAAACGTTGGCTAACGGTTTTACTTGTCATATTTTGATGTTGATTAAGAGAGCTTTTAAGATTTTAAATAAGATACAATGATCAACGATAAGCATAAATTGTAAAAAATCAATTCAACAAATAGAACAAAGTACAAGAAAAGAAAAACATGCAAAAGAACACAAATAATCAATAAAATACGTTAAAAAAAACAATATGCACTTGTAAAAAATTCATTATTTGATGTATTTGGGAGTATCCGGGATAAATATCACAGAATATAACCAAAGTACTCAACACAATAAAACAAATTTAAATGGTGCCGTGACTAAAGAAATTAATGTGGTAGTGCTCATTAAAAAATATTTATTTATTCTAGTGGTGATCATTTACTAATATTTCGACCCATTGCTTTGTGTTTATGGAAATGAAATGCTCAAGCATTCATACCAAACCGAAACTTATATATCATAAGTTAGAGTGGCATAAGATTCGATCAAAACTAATTGAAATCATAAATTCATACATTGACCAAATGATACAAATACTAAATTATTTAACTGAATTAAACAATTATATATATATATATATAGTCATAGCTTAGTGTTATTGCTTAAATTGGTAAACCAATACTCTTTATCGTTACTCAACAGTGCAATTCATCACTTCATTTACAAAAATATACAAATAACATAATGCATCTGGAATATATATTTACTAAAGAGAAACATACGACCTGCATTCACAATTTGTTAGATGGCAGAATCATCAGCAGTAGCTTTCCCTGAATTTACCTCCTCATTTCCGTCAAAGTCCGTATGAAGTATCTTGAAATAAAAGTTCTGATTTGGCGGTAAAAAGTTCTCAAAACGTTTGGCGAAATTGGTTTACAGTTCCTTTTTTCGCCATTTCAGATTAGAGATAAATTAATAGCTGTAAGTTCAGCTACGAGATGGCTACTCAAGCCGCGTCCGTTGGAGCATCGGCTGCTAGCGTACTTCAAATTTTTAACGGATTTTTGGGAAAATTGATTACTGCTATAGATGATCTTACTGCTGACCTATCCAATTCATGTTGCGTCGGTAGATGCAATGGTAGCCCTACAGCTTCCGAAATTATCTTGATTAAATAAATATGTCACCAAAATCACTTCGTCATTTTTGACCTCTTTTCAGTCTGCAGACACAATGCATACGCTCTGCTTCATATTTCCTTACAGATGAAGAAAGATAACTGGAGATGGGTGATCAGCAAACATACTAACGATTTTGTGACTCGATGATCAATAAAAAACTATAACGATGAGGGAGTAATTTTGCACTTAAAAAAAATCGACGGTTGCTTATCCGGAGAAGAGGCGAATTGCCCCAGCCCCGGGCTTGCGCCAAGCTCTTCGTCCGTTCCCAGTCGTAATGCGAGGGAAAGCAAAATTTCTCAGAGATAGAACACTTGCAAGGCGCGAAAAGGGGAAGATTACTCCGAGAAGGTAAATAGTTCCCGTCGCAAAGTCGAAATTCGACGCAAGTAAATTAAAAATAAAAAGTGGTTAAAGGGTAAATACGGAGTAAAAAAGCTAATTAAAAAATGAATTTGAAATAGGGTTTCTAAAGAATGAAATGGTACAAAAAAATTGAATCGCGTAGGCGATTAAAAAAGAGGTGACAAGTCGTGGTTACGCCTAGCGGTTAATCGGAAAGAACCGTGAGTAAAAATACTGAGGCTTGTCACGACTGTTTAAGCAAATCACCAATGTATTTGGTTAAAAGGATTAAATTCGCGAGACGTAACAAGCATCTTGTTACAATAGGGACTGTTCATAAATGATGTCACTTTTTCCCATATGTTTGACGCTTTCCCCCCTTTGTCACAAAATGTCGCACTTCATCATATCCCCTACCCCCTTTAGTTACATGTTACGCTATGTTGCATAAGCCAATGCCACCTAAATAGGGAGAAAGCCATCTCGCCAGTTCGTGATGTCACGCGCACTAGGCGGACAGATTAGAAAGGCGATTCGAGAAGGGGGGAAATGTTAAGAGTGTGGGAATATGAATAATTTCCATTAAAAGTTGAAATTCCGTTCGTTAAAGTGTATTAAGTCTCAAATATGTATATAAATACATATACAGTGAAACCTCCCTAAAGCGACCACCTCCTGTTCCTACGAAATGCGGTCGTTCAGAGAGGTGGTCGCTTAATGGAGGTTGCTCGGAAATATTAAGTAACAATGTTAAACATGTGACGAAGTATCCAAAATTAATTAATTCATTATTTAACCAAATAAACATATTTCAGATCAATAAAAATAATAACATTTATTTTGATTAAAAAAAAGAGCGGATCGATGTTTGCTTTAAATTTGAAAGCTTTTCTTTAACAACTTTTTTTTCCAAAGCACTTTTTAATTCATTGAACAAGAGTGAGATATTTTCATCTTCAATTACTACACTGGAAGTTTCAATCAATTTGTTGAGTTCTTTTAGAGTTTCTGGTGCGGATAGTTTTGGCTGGGGCTGCTCTAAATCATTGAGCTCATCATCAGAAGAGTCGGAAATATTTTCTGTGAAATAAAAATTAACTCTTTAATTTTTAACGATGACTTCGATTTAAAAAAAAAGAAAATGGAAAAAAAAAAACATTACCTGTTTCGACGTTTTGCTTGATCAGCCGTTCTTCCCAATTCTCCGACAAATCATCATAGCATTCCAAGAGTTGTTCAGATTTGCAGGCTTCTGCATCATATTCTACTTGAATTGTTTTTGAAAGTTCAAGTAGATCTTCTTCAACAATTTCAACCCTTTCTGCACTATCTGTATCCCTGATGTCCGACTCCACTCTAGCAATCGTGAGGCCACAAGCTGCAAAACATTTTGAAATAGTTTGCGCCTTTCACATTTCTCCAGGCAGAAGTTGTCCAGGAAACAGCATTGCCCACAGTTATTTTTTTCAGTAGATCAGCCAAGCTTTCAGCACACTCAATCTGGGAAACAAGTGAGCGCAAGACAAGTCGACGATATTGCAACTTAAAGCTTTGGATAATCCCATGATCTAGTGGCTGCAGCTTTGAAGTAGTGTTTGCAGGTAAAAATTGCAGTTTGACACTTTTTAAATTCGCGTTATGATTGTGACAAGCTGCGTTGTCCAAAAAGAGAATAACGTTCCTTTTTTGCCGAGTCATTTTTTTATCAAACTCTTTCAGCCATTCTTCAAAAATAGCAGACGTCATCCAAGCTTTGGAATTTGCCCGCCATTCTACACCTATTTTTGACATGTCTGTATTTTTAAAACAACGTGGTTTTAAAGATTTTGCGATAATGAGTGGTTTTTCTTTTTCACCTAAAGCATTCACACAGAAAACTAATGTCAAACGTTCTTTGGATTTTTTACCCCCTTTTGCATCTTCCGATTTTTCTATCAAACTTTTCGTTGGCAATGCACGAAAAAATAACCCAGTTTCATCCAGATTAAAAATGTCTTTGTCTTCGTATCCTGACAAAAGAAACGGGATGCGCATATTCCAGTCCTGACATAAACTTTCATCTACGTCAGCTCCTTCTCCACGAAGTGTTTTAAAAACAATACTGTTTCTTTTGCAGAACTTTTCTAGCCAGCCATTGCTTGCTGCAAAATCTGCGATTCCAATGGCTTCCGCAATCTGAGTGCCTTTCTCTTTAATTAACGTTCCGCTAATCGGAATTTTCTTCGACCTCGCAGCTCTGAACCAATCCATCAGAGCTTCATTCACATCAGAAAATTTTTCTGATCTCTTCCTTTTTACTCCTTTTGACTTGTGATCTTCCCACTCTTTGATGAGCATTTTTCTTTTCTTTAAAATGTCGTGGATTTGAGTTTTTCCGCATTTAAACTTCTCTGCTAATTTTCTTTCGGATTTCCCATTTTCGTGCTCCTTTATGACATTTATCCGATCCTCTAAAGTCAGAATCGCTCTTTTATTAGACGCCATTGAGAAAAATTGACCAAATGATCTTTCAGTATCGGCTGTTTAAGCAAAATAAATTCTCTACTGACAAAAAAGACTCGTGTTCTCCGGCTCTATCAACATCAATTGCTCAGTTTCTTAATTGCTTACAAAAGTGAAAAACATCTAAAGGCTATGAGAGGGAAGGAGGTCTGCTCAGAAATGGGGTAAAAACCATTTTAAGGGGTCCCCGCATTGTCCCCTGTCTCATCAAGGGGACAATGCGGGAGGGCTGCTTATCGGCCTAATGTGTTTATGCCCAGAAGGAGTTATTCTACGGACATGTGTTGGAAAAGCTTCTATTCAAACTTCCGCGAAGAAATCCCTCCCGGTAAAAAAGCCAATTCACATCTGGATTGCAGCGGCACCATGCCCCCCCCCCCCCCCGCCGGGGAGTAGACAGATTTACACAAACAAATAACGCATGGTTTTACTGATAGTAATTGATTGATTCAGTAGTAAAAATGACAGTAGTTTTTTTTTCTGGGGAAAAAAGTGGTCGTTTCGAGAGGTGGACTATTTGAGGGTGGTCGTTTAATGGAGGGCAAGTTAGCATTAAATTAATGCGGAGAAATTCTGTTCCATGAAATTTTGGTCGTTTAGAGAGGTGGTCGTTTAATAGAGGTGGTCGGTTAGAGAGGGTTCACTGTATATTAAAAAAAGGAATATAAAAATAGGATAACTTTTTTTTGTCAAAAAAAACTTTTCAAATTTTGTTAAGCAATAAGTAAAAGACATTTGGAAAGGAAACAAATTTATTTTCACTTCAAAACACAAAGAGTATTACTTCTCAGTCACAGAAAATGCATATATACAATGAAATTCATCTGAAAGCTTATAAAAGCTGTTTAGATACGTAACAGAAACATAAGTTACAATGTATTATGGTATAACTTTTATAAAAATCATAAAGCAAACAGGTAAAACAAATTTTCAGGTATAAATATGATTAAAAATTCCCGGTGCCATTTAAATATTAAAACTGAAGAAAAATCATCATTTCTAACTACATTTTTACTAGTACATTTACATATAGAATAATAAAACTCATCTCCACAGGAATGCAAATTGTTCGACTAACCACTTTCTTGAAATAAATTAAAGCATTTCCTTGATATTAATTAACGCTGTATTACAACTGAAAAAACTAAGATTTTTTAAATCCAATGTATTTAGTTTTCGTTTTTTTTTTTTTTTTTTTTTTTTTTTTTTTTTTTGACAGAGCATCATTATTCGATTTGCAATAACAATTTATTATGGTATTTGTAAAAGCTCTTACAAGGAACTTTAAAATATGGTTAGAAAATGATCAGAACATGTTATTACTTCCATATATTTTTTAGGATATGTTTATAGTTATATCAGATACTAGTTTACGTTGATTATTCACTAATAAAAACTTTGCTTCTTAATCACTAGCTACTCATTTCTGCATTACTATATAATTATGAGCAATTACAGTCAGACCTCGATATAAGGTCACCCCGCATATAAGGTCACTTTTCCAAAGTCCCGGCTCACTGAATAGGAATTCTTTGTTACAGATTATCGGATATATGGTCAAGTTTTAAAAATCGTTATCGCTTATAAGGTCATTTTTATCTGACCACCTTCAGATAATTTCAAGGCCACGCTAATTCAAATGTACGAATTTCTTCTGTGTATATGATCTTTCATTATCGTCATGCAGGCGAGGGAAGCTCTTTTCTAACAAAAGCCTATTTAACTTCCTTACAAGGTAATTACCCCTCTCGAGTTCTAGGAAAATGTTGCAGCCAACAAACACACCTGGAGAGTTTCCACTCCCCAGTTCAC
This sequence comes from Octonoba sinensis, assembly GCA_038502835.1. Classification (NCBI taxonomy): domain Eukaryota; kingdom Metazoa; phylum Arthropoda; class Arachnida; order Araneae; family Uloboridae; genus Octonoba; species Octonoba sinensis. Next base: position 78,854,916 of record CM076605.1, on the reverse strand, counting down.
AAAGAATTTTCCCCCGCCTTCGCTGCCAGTAATTCCTCGTCCCTGTCCACACTTCTAGGGAGGGGGGGGGGGGCTTTCGCCATTCGGACGAGAACAAAGGACAAGTTTTCCCATCTTGTCACGTGACCATTTGCTGACCAGACCAGAGGAAAGAATTTCATTCGAACCTTTCTCACTCTTATCGTGTCATCATGTCGGCAAAGAGAAAGGTCTTGACTCTATCAGAGAAAGAAAAAATTGCTGAAGATTTTGAAAATTCAAATTTATCGAAAGCACGTTTTGCCGAAGAACGTGGTATACCACGCACCACCTTAAACAATATTCTGTCTTCTCATCGCAATGGAAATGGGAAAAGAAAAAGGATGCGTTTTTCCCCTTATGAGAAAATTTAAGAAGCCGTTCTCCAATGGATAAAAATGGCTAGAGCACAAAATGTGCCAATATCATGTTCAGTATTGAAAGAAAAAGCTCTGCAAATAGCCACGGAATTGGGAGAAACTGATTTTATGGCGAGCAATGGATGGATTCAGAGATTTAAAGTAAGACATGATTTAACTTTCAAGACAGTGTGTGGTGAAGCTGGAGATGTTGACGAAACTGTTTTAAACGACTGGAAGAAATCTGTGTTAGAAGATGACATTTTGAAACGGGTATAAGCCATACAATGTATTCAACGTCGACGAATATGGTCTTTTTTACCGAGTCTTGCCTGACAACTCTCGCATTCAAAAATGAAAAATGTGTAGGTGGCAAAAAAAGTAAAGAAAGACTTACAGTATTTTTAGGGGCCAATATGGATGGCTCTGAAAAATTGAGACCTCTTGTTATTGGTAAATTCCAAAAGCCACGTCGCTTTAAAAACGTTAAATCTTTACCCGTGGATTACGACGCTAACAAAAAAGCGTGGATGACCGTCACCATTTGGGAGAAAACAATACGACATTTAGACAGGCAGTTTTTATGAAGAAGAAACGAAAAGTTGTTTTCATAGCAGACAATTGCACAGCTCATACCAACATCCCACAGTTAGCCTCAATTGAGCTTGTTTCCTTGCCTCCTAATGTGACCAGCGTTCTCCAACCATTGGATTAAGGAGTTATTCAAAACCTAAAAGTGAACTATCGTAAGCTCCTCTTGAAGGACCTTATCGCTGTCATTGACCAGAAAAAGAAGTTTCACGTTACTGTCTTGGATGCCATTTTTTATGTGCACAAAACTTGGAACATCGTGTCCACCACATGCATATCAAATTGTTTTCGTCATGCTGGTTTTGTGGATTCTCTGAGTATCGTGGATGACGAAACCGAAGAAGAAGACGATATTCCTCTATCTGTTCTGATGGAAGATCTGAGAAATCGTGGCCATGCCATTCAAGGGGAAGAAGAATATGGTTTGATTGATGAGGAAATTGCCACCACTTATGAAGCTACAATTTCTGAAATTGTTTCACAAGTTGAGGACAATGACAGTGATTCTGAGACTGTAGCTGTAACCCAAGCGGAAGCCTTCAATGCTATAAATGTCATACGCCATTTTTTTACAAACCATGAGGGAGTTGACGAACATTTTGAGAAGTTACAAAATCTAGAAAACATTGTTCGAAAAATGAAACCAAAAACGAGACAGACCTGCATGAATGATTATTTTAAATAAGGTAAGATGTTATGTATGTATGTACACTTTGAGGAAATTTATCAACAGCTTTATTTTAAATTAAATTAAAAAAAAATAGATATAACTTTCTTTAATTCTTTACTGCTAAAATTATTGACTTAAATATTTACCAAATAACGGATGTTTTCGTTCGCATTACCATTTAAAAAAAATCATAATGTGTATTTACGTGCTTAGTTATGAACTGCTAATGAATCGGTTAAAAGGTCACCCCGCTTATAAGGTCACTTTTGCGATGTCCCTTACGGGGAGCCTTATATCGAGGCCTGACTATATTGTAAAACATCAATCGAAGTTTAAAGTAGTCCCTCTCTGTCACAACTATGAATATGTTTATAATAAATATGATCTGATAATTCCACATCACGAACTAAATATTCTTTACATATAATGCATTTAACAATTTTTAAAACAGAATGAATACAATACACAGCTAAATATGTTATTAAACCCATTTTATCAGATACTTTTTCAATATCACAATCTGTTACTTTAATTTGAAGCAGAGCCTCATCTACAGATTCTTCGACAGAAGATTCTTTAGTATTAATATCTGTATCGACAATTTCATCAATCACAACAATACCCCTACTTTTACATTCAAATGTCAGTTTTATCAAGGAGTAAGCTCTTATTTTGTTTTCCACTTCAAAGACTTGCCTCATTGATACATGATAATTTGTTCCAGCCATCCTGCGGTACAATCCAAACCTATGCTCTAATTCATCAGTTTGGATTTTACTGGAAGCAGGTAACGCATGTTCAATTCAAACACACAATAGTTAGTGAGTTGTATGATACATTCAGTGAAAATGATTGAAGCAGACAAGATTTCATTTGTTGATCTACCTGTGTCACTCTTCATCTGAAGCCACCACATGAGAAAATTTTTCAGAAATATCATTTGTTTATCAGATGCATCATTACATAAAGGTTTACACATGTCATCCCGTGCATGAATGCCCTTGTGGGGTGTTTTGGCATTTACGATTTTAAACCAAGCATCAAATATTTCTATGTAATTTGAAGTATGCGTACTGTTTAATATTCGGTTGCGCTCACCAATCTCTTTAAGACTGTTTGAAACTTCCCTGATAAAAACTTGAGGAGCAAGTTTAACATTTTGCTTTTCAAGGTTGGGAGGCCACAAAGCTTTTCGTGGTAGTGTGTACCCATATTTCAATCATTCCCCACATTCTACCTCATATAATTTCTTTACAGATAGGAATGAAGCTGTATGTATTTCAGTACTATCTATATCAAAAGATGAATAATACATAGCTTGCTATGGATTTTTTTCTTTTTTGATTAATCCAGTTATTTCTAATGCATTTAATAAGATGCACAGTGTCAACACAATAAAATAATGGCCTTTGAGCATTACATGGATGTGGATACACTAAGAGGGTTATTAAAAAAATTCAAACATTTTCTATTTATGCTATTGTTGTCTGACACCATAACTACTAACTTGAACGCAATTTTTTCTAACCCAACAATGAGTTTTTTAAGCTTTGATACAACTTCTGAAGACATTTTATTTGTTGGCAATATATTTACAACATCCTGGTATTTGGACAGTAAGCTTTGCACCATGAATACATAAGCAGAATTATCTAAATTACTGTTATAAGCAGTACCTACAATGTTACCCCCCTTAAAATCTAAATAGTGTTTCATATGGATCTCATCCATCATTAAGGATACATACTTCTCATAATCTTTTAATTCTTTAACTTTTTGTATTTCATTAAGTGGATTAATATTAACTTTTGAACTTATTTTCCGAATTGTCGATGGGTGTGGCAATACAACTTTACCTACTTTCCTAACAAATTTATAGGCTTGAGAAGAAATTAAAAAAAAAAAAAAAATCAGAAAAAATTAATATTTCCGTGGAATATCTGTAACATTCTGGGGAATTAACATTTAAACAGCAAATTTGATCAACAATTAAATCAACTTGTATGATGATCAATCAAATTATCCTTAAGTGGTAAAAGTAAGCATCTTAAGTACAAATTATATAGTCTGCTGATTTTTTTGGAAAAGTGCAAGAATTTTCAATGCATTCCAATATATCTGAAATTTCATTCATATTTTAATTTGTGTAGGCAGGAGCAGTCTTGGAAATTTTGTCAGTTTTTTACCTCTATAAGAAACAAATAATTCTAACGAATGATTAATAAAAACAGCATATTGCAATTCCACACTATCATTTGTAATGAAATTAAGAAAAACAACATTATCATTATTGACAATGCATGAGTCGGAAGTTTCGAAATTGTTCAAATTCTTACAAAGTTCTTCAAACGGGGAAGAACTTCGACTAGAGATATAGTCATCATATGCACACTTGCTACACTGAAGAGCCAAAAAAACTGGTACACCTGCCTAATATCGTGTAGGGCCCCCTCGAGCACGCAAAAGTGCCGCAACACGACGTGGAATGGACTCGACTAATGTCTGAAGTAATGCTGGAGGTAATTGACACCAATAATCCTGCAGGGATGTCCATAAATCCATAGGAGTGCGGGGTGGTGGAGATCTCTGCTGAACAGAACGTTGCAAGATATCCCAGATATGCTCAATAATGTTCATGTCGGGGGATTTTGGTGGCCAGCGGAAGTGTCGAAAGTCAGAGGAGTGTTCCTGGAGCCATTCTGTAGCTATTCTGGACGTGTGGGGTGTCGCATTGTCCTGCTGAAATTCCCCAAGTCCGTCGGAGTGCACAATGGACATGAATGGGTGCAGGTGATCAGACAGGATGCTGACATACCTGTCAGAGTCGTATCTAGACGTACCAGGGGTCCCATATCACGCCAACTGCACACGCCCCATACCATCACAGAACCTTCACCAGCTTGAACAGTCCCCTGTTGGCATGCTGGGTACATGGATTCATGCGGTTGTCTCCATACCCGTACACGTCCATCAGCTCGATACAACTGGAAACGAGACTCATCAGACCAGGCAACGTGTTTCCAGTCCGAAACAGTCCAATGTCGGTGTTGACGGGCCCAGGCGACACGTAAAGCTTTGTGTCGTGCAGTCATCAAGGGTACACGAGTGGGCCTTCGGCTCCGAAAGCCCATATCGATGATGTTTCGTTGAATGGTTCGTACGCTGACACTTGTTGATGGCCCAGCGTTGAAATCTGCAGCAATTTGCGGCAGAGTTGCACGTCTGTCACGTTTAACGATTCTCGTCAGTCGTCGTTGGTCCCGTTCTTGCATTATCTTTTTCCGGCCGCAGCGATGTCGTAGACTCGATGTTTTGCTGGATTCCCGATATTCACGGTACACTCTTGAAATTGTCGTACGTGAAAATCCAAATTTCATCGCTACTTCGGAGATGCTATGCCCCATCTCTCGTGCGCCGACTATAACACCACGTTCAAACTCACTTAAATCTTGATAACCTGCCATTGTAGCAGCGGCAATCGATCTAACAACTGTGCCAGATACTAGTGGTCTTATATACGCGTTACCGACCGCAGCGCTGTACTCTGATTGGTTCCAGATCTCTTTATTTGCATATGCATGCTTGTACCAGTTTTTTTGGCTCTTCAGTGTAATTTCTACATTTAAATGCTTTTCCACAAGAATCTGCCGTTTCCTTGCAGGACTGATTCTTGAACTTGTAGACGGAGAAGTGAAGTAGGAAGGGCACCCTGAAAAAATGATAGGTACAGCATCTGGCTTCAATCGTAGCCTTTGCAAAGGAGCTGTAATGATGCGTCTAGATTTCTTGTCAAAAGCAGTTGACACTCATTCAATATTTATTGACGTGAAGTGTCTTTCACAGACCTTTTAATGAAAAATTTTGTAACTAAGTTTAAGTATACATATAATTATCCAAAATGGAGTAACCTTGATGGTCAATAATAGCTAAGAATTATTAAAATTGCTAAAGCCACATTATTTACACATTCTTTATGTATATATACATAGGTCGGCTCCAGCTAAATAAATATAGACAGTTTCAACATATATTGTTCAAATATGAAGGATAATCAACTAATCCACTAAGTGGATTAAATTATACGTATGAAGTCAACCTTGTCACCTCAAAATCATGTGAGGAAAAGATAATACTTTGAGATATCAGAAATTGAAGCAATGGATAATCCAATTAAAAATATGTTAACAAAAGTAAATACACCAAAAGTTATAAAAATTAAACATTTGGAAACCATACTTTTGAATACTTGGAAATAATAAGGAGCCAGAAGAAAATTACTCAAATCCGAAAATTGTGAGTGAAGGAGAATTTACAATAATATTAATGAAACAAAATTATTTTGGAGTCATAAGCAAACATTTTATAACCTTGCATATATTTGTCAAATACAGCAAAACTTTTCTAATGTAATATCATTTTATAGTATAAATTTTTCAAAATAAAATTAAAAAATCATGCAAACTAGATATGTTTTTGGAAGAAGCAATAATTAATGATACTGAAAATTATTTTAAGTTTACAATATGCAGGAAAGAAAATTAGCTTAACTTTGAATTCTTAGCAGGAACAAAATCCTCTCGGTGAATTGCCCTTGTCCATTTCTTACGACTTGTTTCTTCAACATTAAATCAATTAAAAACATGAACTTTATTTTCTGAGTCATAATTTCTGCGGCACTTTCACACACAAAACTTACACTGCATGATAATAATACGTATGAATTTTCGGAAAACTTCTGAATACTCATTCAGTTATGACCCCTTAAAAAGCTTCTAGTTTCATAGCGTGCTTCGCCATTTCACCGCATTGAGAAGGAAGAAATGCAGAAGCTACTTTGCACTTTGCAGTAGGCACGCAGAGCATTATCTAGTGGTAGTGACGTCACAGCTTTCCCCCCTATTTCAGTGGCATTGCATAAGCATGATGTCACACTTCTTGTAACCCCCTCTCATCCCCTTGTCACACTTCGTCAAAATTTCACGAACCCTCTTCCCTCCTCGAAGCGTGATATTACTTATGAATGATCCATACGTAGTTAAATCACTTTTTTTTAATTTTAAAATTCGATATAAAAAAAGTCCAAAAAGAAAAAGAGGAGGAAAAACAGGTAATTTGTGCTTTACCCACATTGGTACGCATATAATTGGATAATGCATATTTGTAAGTTACTAAAGTATAAAATAACAAGAAAAATTAATTAATAAATCATAAGTTCAATAAGTGTTACACCATATTAAGTATTTAAAACTGTTATTACGCAGTAACTTATAATTTACGGAACACATTAACCCAAATTTTCATTCTAAAAGCAGTTAAAATTCAGTTTTTTACGCCGTTGTATACTGAAGACTGTTACATCTAACAGAGTGGGCAATTTAGCATTTAAGAAAATAGTTCTAATTTTGAAGAAGATTCACAAGAAAAAAAAATCTAAAATGAAACTACGACCTTAAAAGTTTTCATGCTCTGGCAATTTCAAACGAAAATATTTTTTTAATTATTAATAAAATTCAAATATTAATGTAACAGAGTGGACATTAAGTAACTGAATTTAACTACTACTAGAAAATAAAGACTAAAGACTAGACTAGACCCGGTTTGTTTATTACTGTAGAATCCAAGTATCTTAACGAAGCATGAAATAAGCATAAGTCCCGGACGTGATTTTCACCATTTTCGTGAGAATGATCAATACATTTTACTTCAAAAAAAGTTCCATTTATTTTTTATAGTGATAAAATACGATACTGCATCTAGGTATGCTTCTAAAGATATAGAAGCAGAACATAATCGTTCTTTTAATTTATCCACTCTTTCATTTAGTAGCCTGTATTTTTTTCTTTTGCTTTGGAGCTTAAACTCCGCATGCAAGCATCCTTCTTTCTGTTATATTTTTAGCTTCTATATCTTTTATTACAGAAAGAAAGCAAAAAATATTTGGGTGGTTTTGGATTCTTTTGTTTAATTTCGAATGCCAACCCTCGACATTATTGTTCGTTCTCACATTATCAGAAGTGTTATAATGTTTCCTCCTCGAGTCGAATCAATGAAACTTATTAAAATCAAAAACTTACACATAAGAGACGCCACTGCTAACTCAGGTAGGCGAGAAAATGGTTGATCAGACAATGTGTGGGTAATAGGGGGGAAAATCCCTACACTTCCCTGTTTTGCAATTGCTTATCTTCGTATGCATATGCGTCCCCCAACTTTTTTTTTTTTTAGGACTACACTACTGGATATTTTCAGCAGCCACTTCTGTTATGCGCAAAAATGAAAAGCAGTGTCACATATTTCATTTACAACTAATAGAAGAAATTGTATATTAACCTATTACATTATTGTTTAATCAAGAAAGAACATTAATAAATATTTTAATCCAACATATTTGCTATGTAGTTATATATGAATTTGAGTAATATAATTAGTTCAGAATAAGAATTTATGAAGTAATGGAACATTAGACTGTTTCACATGTTGCATAAAGGCTCTGTCGCTACACTTTTAAAGTCATACAACTTCACAAGATAATTTTTTGTGGATTGATTTACTAATTAAAATAAAAAAGGAATTGATAATTGATGGGTAGGATTCTAAAACAAACACGTAAGGAGATTGAAACGATATCATAATAACAATCATCATAAACAATCTCGAAGTTTCTTACCAATTGAACATTAATTGAATGATATATCTTCCGGTTAATATAGGAAGAGCTGTTTACAACATACACAGTCATTCCTTTCATTAGGAGAAACAATGGCAACATGCGTGCAATAAATCGCTCCCACCACTCCAGAAAATCTATACGAAGAATAAAATCCAAGTTTTATTTCTTCAACTTCTTCCTGAGTAGTTGAGAAACAAATTATTGTAGGGAGCAGGTGGTCCAGGATGCTCTGAGCCACAACCTTTATGTTACGACAAACAGTCGACTTGCTCACCGCCAGGAACAAATCATTCACAACAGCTTGCTGATAGCTGTCCGTCGCGAAAACCCTTACAGCTATTAGAATCTGAAAAAAAAAATTATGATAGCAACCTATATAAAGATACACACACATTTATAGATATACATATATAGTTAAACTTTCTTATAGTGATTTTGTTTGTAGTGACAACTGTTGCAAACATCAAAAAATTTTGGTACCCTCATTCATCGATACACTTTGATGCGTATTGCATGTTGCCTCCCTTGGCTAGAATGTCAAAAATATTACAGTCTGTTGGATATTGGACCCTTCTCTTCAGTTCATCCCCAACTATAATGGTGCTAAAACATACAGAATTCCCTACTGGAAATCAGGCAGGACTTTTCAAAAGTGACACCTTATATCCATGATGGCCTTAAAAGCAATTGACCATATATCAAGATTCGACTATGCTAAATTATTATTGCAGTATTGTATGGTGTCATAATAAATGACGCCTCGAAAAAAAAGTCAGCCAGCAGATTACTGTTTATTCAGGGCATAATTTATAACAAGAGTGCAGGATTCATACATTCTTTAGAAATAATTAGAACACCAAGTAATAGGTGTAGTATCACACAAAATTGAAAAGAATACATGAAAGCTTCTGTGGAGATGCCATGCAAAAATAGGTTACAAAAGTCAGGTCAAGAAGCAAAAGAGAAATACAACTAAGAAAATTGCATATGCACAAATAATTTACATTCCGAACAACATGCTGTGGCTTGTTTTCAACATATTTTTCAATTTTATTCATTCCTGTCCTGTTTGACAACTGAAAATCACGAATTTAAATCGGTAGTGTAACAATTAAGTGCTATCACACATGAAGCATTTCCTATAAAAGCTATAAAGACATTTGTTTCACTAAAATGTGAGTAATATATAATGAGTCACCATATTTGTAAACGGGTGATTTTCAAAAAGATTGACGGTTTGATGTCCGCAGTATAAAATCTGAATTTCTTGTCGATAAAACTATTATTCTGCCATTATAAAAACCAGTAGGGAAGCATCATTTCATAGATAATTAAGTGCATTCATTACATTTTTTCCAAGTTGTGAAATAGTAGGCTTTTTCTGTTACTTTAGTTGGAAGGAAATGGAAAATTGCGTGTCCGGAGCAAAAAATTCACAGAACCAGTCTTTTTCTTTTTTTATCATTCCAAGTAATTTTTTAATTCAATATGATATAAAACATGAAGTAATATGTGTTTACTTAACAAAAATGCAAGTGATTTTAGTGAAATGTTTATCTAATATTTTAAAATTCAAAGAAAGATTTTGTCCGGACATGCAGCTCATAAGTGTTACCTCGATAAAGTTCCTATCATTCCACTTTCAAAATATTTAAATATTGTAATTATTTTCTGTGGTAGGGAAACCCAGTATGTTTCTTTTAACCTCGTATCATCTAGAATGGGTTAGTTTTATTCCTTTACTGTTTTATAGTGGAACATGTAATTCAACGTGATGCGTATTTTTATTACTTCTGAGAAGTGTTACCCATTTATTTCCAAATATTTTTTACAACATAAAAATAAGCAATTCAGCAATAGTGTATTTCTTGTAGAGCAATAAATCGGTGCAATTAATTTTTTAGGAACACAGTCAAAAATTTTTTTAGTGAAGAATTTCTTAATATATCTCATGAGTGTTACCCACTCATGAGTGTTACTTGTTAAGAGAAGGAAGGAAGTAACAATCATGACTGAAAACAACCAAATAATAAATAAATCTGCAAATTTAGATATTTGTTGAACTTTAACTTAAATTATTTGTTTTCTATTCAAAATTATATTGTATTTCTATATATTATATATATATATTAAAAGAGACATCTTGACACAAATTTTTTATGTTGGCAGATATGATTTTTGTGTGGTTTTTTTAAAAGAAATGTTTTATTCTTAAGGGGTAAATAAGCTGAAACTCCCGTACTTGTAACCCCTCCCACCCCCCCGAAAAAAAAAGAAAGAAATGAGTTGAATAAGAAAATAAACATTTGTTCGGGTATGCCAGTTGTTACTTTATGTAAAAAAGAAAGCGATGTGTTGCAAACTATTATCTTCACTTTACTTAAATTAAAGATATGGTTTGACGAATTAGAATTATTTATTTCGATATTTTTACTGCCTACTTTAAAACTGAAATTAATTTTTTATTAGTTCTGTCTAAAAACATCTATTTCTGGATCAGAATCATGAGAGTTGTGATGTTTTATTGCATTTTTAATGTAACATAGCAATACATGGAGCAAAATAATTTCAACTTTGGTCTCTCATTTTATAATTATTGTTATTTTTATTAGTATTATTATTTTTGGTGCCGTATAGCAAGAGGATTGCTTGTTTGTCTCATGAGTGTTACTGTAGCGAAAAATTAGATTTTTATTAATGTATTTGTTAGTTAATAATTAAAAAAGGGTCTTCTACTTAAGTCTATCCAGTTACTTCTTATACCTGCAGTGAAAACATTTAATTTTTAAAAAAATCCATTTTTATTGAAAGTTATATGCTTCATTTAAGAAACAAAGTAACACTCATGAGATAAAGTGCAATTAAAATAGTTTAAAAATTTTAAATATGTAAATTTTAATACTATTTTTACTTATTATAAAGTATTTAAGATTACTTAAACGAGATTTTTTAGATTAATTATTGATAAGGATTATTTTACAGAAAGTTTAATAACGGTAACACTCATGAGAAAAACAATCACTTGTCAAGACATTTTTTGAAATATCTAAAATATAAATAAATTAACTCGAAAAAAACTACCTGCTCAGAATGCAGTAAATTATAAGGTATTCATACGTAGGCAAGTTTTTATGTTTCATGCAACAAAAATTTACAGATTGTGTCAAACCCAAACCGTGAACAAATTTGAAAAAAATCACCCAAACAACTGTCGTGTTTACAATTACTTAGATTTCTTGCATTCCTTAGATTAATGGTGTTTACAAAAAGCAAACATATCCACAATTGCAGCAAATAATTAAATATCTAAATAACTGTTAACTACTCAATAATACTAATAACAAAAAATATTGCGAATACTTACTCGAATATAATCCAGGATATTCGAAGACGGGAGCTTCAGTTCCAACATCAGTTGATGTAGGATGTATTTGTTTATCCTGAAATAGTTTCTAAATATGTCATCTTCCAATTTTAAAGGGTCATTTCTGTCACGAAGGACTCGCCATTGTAGCGGAGCATCGATATCCCGAATTAAATTTACAATAAACTGACGCAGGTTCGCCATCTTGATTTCGTAATTTTGCTCTATCGCATCGTGATCGCCTGTCAGAAACCACACGATCAACAAAAGCGAGTTCGATGGTGATCTACTGTCGTTCAAAGAGTGCCAGAAACACTTTTGACCGACAGGTAGACGAAAACGTCACAAGATGACTTCGTGATCTACAAACCACGCCTGTCGCCCGCGATCGTTAGAGGCAGAAGCAGCGTCTAGATTCTCGGTGGCCACGGACTAACCCCACATTAATTTGTTAAAAATGTTTAGTCGACCCATGCATTAGCATTACACTTTATATTAGCATTTAATAAATTAAAAAAAAAAAATTGATAGCTGCTGCTGATTGAAAATTAAAAATAATTATTTTCCTTTTGCGCACAACTTTTTCATAGTCGGCAAAAATTTTAAATACTAAATAAACATTAAAAATAATTTTAGGGTTTTAAAAAAAAATAAAATTCAATGCTTACTAATTCAAAAGAGGAATGCATGGGCTCCTTCAACAAAAATGGTAAGATCATAATTCCGTACGATGTTTAATCTTCAAACCTTTTCTGCACAATATCTATGTCAGCAGTTTCAAATCTTTTTTTTTTTTTTGCGTACCACCGCTTTTCTTGCTAAAACATTTGTGTACCGCGGCGAATATAACTTTGTTATATAGAATAGAATACCTTGCAACTTTATTATATAGAATATTTTATCCTGCAGCTTTATTGTACAGAATATTTTATCTTGCAAACTTAAGAAGTCAAGCGACTAAAAATGTCTGTTAAGTAGGCAAAAGGTTGATATCCAATGCTCGTGATTCATGTATTCACGCAATTCAGAAGTGGTTACCATCTGAAACAGCTGCATCTGGGAACGTAATTCAAACAATCTAATTAAAAATTTCCCGCGAGAAAACCATCTCACTTCTGGTTGTAGTACCAATTGAATATGATAACTGCCGTTTCAGAATACAGCGTTGAAAATAATCGTGAATTTAGTGCCCGTGATCTATTAAAGTTTACCACCTTGACAGATTCCTGTAAAACATTTAAATGGCATAGGCATACTCTTTACTCCCAACTGCTGTGTATGAATGCAATGAACAAAAGTAGCTTTCTGTCAAAGGTTTTATTTTGGAAAAACTCCTTTGTGGTTCCCTGTCATTGCTCAAACACCATCAGAGCAGAAAGCAACGCAATGCTCATAGTCCAGTTTCTCTTCTTTTTTTTTTCCTTACCTTCTTTCGTACCACCTGTAGAGGCTTCACGTGCCACTAGTGGTTCGCGTACGACAGTTTGGGAGCCGCTGATCTATGTCATTTAAATAAAAGTCTACTTTATTAAGAAAACTTTTTTGTTTGTTATTTATTTCATTCTGAACAACTTCAACAGTTTTGCTCCTTTCTGAATCGCATTCATCATAAATACGTTGCCGATATCCACAGAAGTCAATCTGATAAATTCATCAAACTGTTCGTTGACTTGAAAAAAGATTGGATACTTCATTAATGTATCACTTACTGATATTTTATTTATGTCGATTCTTCGAAAAGAATCGGTTAAAGCCATTAAATTTTTATTTTAATTTCATCTTGGCATCTTTCTTCTTTGGAATATTCTTCTTTTAGTACTTCATTATGATGAGCTTAAGAGATCTCATCTTCACCCGGAAAATGGTCTGGTACCCAATTTAAAGCACCTTTAGCTTGTTTTATTTTGATTTTTTTGGAGTTAGGTTCCTTTGAGAAGCTTTTCTCACCGTTGATACTTCTAATGAGTTGTCATCTTGTCTTAATCTTTTTAGCTTGTTCAATAGTTTAATTTATAATAAACCAATTTCTAATCCAAGATCGTTTTTTAAACGAGGAAACATTTTCACAAGCGGTAGGCAAATGTGTTGCCTTTGCAACTTACTCGGGTATTTAATACATTGATAGGCATAGTTTGCCAGATGGCCAATCAAGTGCTTCGAAAGCTGCCAACTTAAGTCTTTTTATTCTTCCAAAGATACTTTTAAAGGTCTCGAAAAGTCTTCGACAGGAATTAAAACTTTTTTTGGCCAGCATTTAGTTTTCTATTTTAATACCACTTCAACACTGATGTTTTCATTCGCAGTACCTTCCGAAAGAAATGCCGAAAAGTCTGCTCTTAAAGAAGAATAATCTGATAGCGAAGAATTGTTTAAAGTCGAATTACTTTTTCTTTCAATTTTAAATTTGTGTTTGTTTAAAATCTCATTAAGATCACTGACCAACATATTCTTCGAACTCTCTGTCGTATTTTTTAATGGTATATGACTGTAATAAAAGATTGTATGTATTCTCAACATGTTTGTAAATGTCTTCACCATTATCCAACTCCAAGATTTTTGAAGATGATTCATACTGTAGAAGTATTTTCATTGTACCTGAAATAAGAAAACATTTGTTTTTGAGTTGGCTGTAATATGTTGAAATTTTAGCTCCAAACTCACTGCAATCAACTTTGGTGGAGCAAGGTAAACGATCCAATTCACTTCATAAAATTCACATTGCTTTTATTGGTTTGGATTACAAGATATTTTGTGAAAAATCAGCTAATTTTGAAAATTCAAGCAGATCGCAGCATATAATATAAAATTTTCATTGCTAATTTAATAAATAATTTTATGAAAAAGAATGTTTTGCTAGGTCAAAATTTTTTTATGGAAGTGTCTTTGATTACAGTAAAATCTCGATTATCAGAGCTACTTAGGACTTATTGTATACATTATTATTAATACATACATTAATAACATTTCCGATTGAAGTTTTTTAAATGAGTATACTAACATCTTTACTTGCCTTATTATATCAATGAACGTGTCAGTATATTCACTCTTTAAATCTTCCGTTAGATATTGAATCAAATGCTTTGGATACTTTTGATCCTGTTGTACAGCACCTTTGTATTTCTGCTTGCATTCCTTAAAAAGGCCCACGCAACCGTGTGCTTTAGAAACAGCTTTACAGTACAGATCAAGCTATTTCACACAAGCATGCAAAAAAGAAATAAATTCATTAAAAAAAAATCATTCACACAGTAAAGAGACATATGAAAATAAACAAGTCATTTATTATAAATATTTTAAAAATTACTTCAAGATTAAATTTTTTCAATCTATTTTTATATATAAACATTGGATGTAAATTGTATTGCACTTCAATATATATCACATAGAAATAAATATTAGACACAAAATATAACAGGAATAAATATTTGCAGTAATTTTCAATTTATAAGATTGATGTATTAATAAGATGGTGACCATATGCTAACGTATTAATATGATCATCAAAAAGAGAGAGCTGTTTTGTGTAATTTTTGCTCGTATAGATGACAGTCACTCCCTATTTTCATTATTTTTTCCCGAGTTGCTTTAACATTCCTTAAGCCGTTTTTGTAATCAGCATGCTTAATTTTTTGCTGTACAACTTCTCGAGAAACACCTTAGCAGTTTTTTTTTTCCTCGTGATGTATTGATTTTATTGAGTACATTTTTGCTTTAAGTCCAATGAACTCTTCAACGATTTCGCCGTTGAGTTCGTCTTTAAAGCAGCTGATTTTCTTTTTATTTTGATTGCTATATAGAAGATGATCAGTCGGATATTCGGAAGTATCATAAAAATTAAGATGATTCTTCATGTCCTCGTATGCATCCTCTGTTTGAATTTCATAGGTAAGAGAATCAGTATCTGTGAATAAAAGCTCTGCTCTCTCACCGTAGACTTGTAATATATGATTGTAGTGAAAATCATACACCAACACTTTACTAAAGTTCAAGTATAACAAAACAGGCATACAATGGACGGTTGAGCATGATGCTGGTTTTCACTTTCCACTAGGCGAGAAAATGGTTGATCAGACCGCGTGTGGGTGTTAGGGGGGAAAATCCCTACACCTCTGTTTTGCAATTGGGGACACCTCTCGCGGTTTTAATTGACAGAGGCGTAAACTCATCCAACAAAACCGAGGGCAAGTCTTGGGGAGAACCGATTTCAATTGCTTATCTTCGTATGCATATGCGTTCCCCCAACTTTTTTATTACGACTACACCACTGGATATTTTCAGCAGCCACTTCTGTTATGCGCAAAAATGAAAAGCAGTGTCGCATATTTCATTTACAACTCATAGAAGAAATTGTATATTAACCTATTACATTATTGTTTAATCAAGAAAGAACATTAATAAACATTTTAATCCAACATATTTGCTATGTAGTTATATATGAATTTTGACTAATATGTAATTAGTTCAGAATAAGAATTTATGAAGTAATGGAACATTAGACTGTTTCACATGTTGCATAAAGGCTCTGTCGCTACACTTTTAAAGTCATGCAACTTCACAAGATAATTTTTTGTGGATTGATTTACTAGGGAGTCAAATTAAATTTTTGAAGAGATGAAAATAATTTTTGTAGTTTGTCTACCATCTCTGGAAAAGAATTAGCACCCACAATAAAATCATCCTGGTAAGCAAATATCCCGGGGCAATTTGTGTCTTCAACTAGTTGATCCACGAGATGTTGAAAGATATTTGACGCTCCTCTAATTCCAAAAGAGACACGTTTAAATTTGAAAGTTCCGAAGGAAGTAATGAATGCAAAACGTTCCTGCAAGTGTTCAGGCATGTTAACCTCATGGTACGCCGCCTTAAGATCCAAAGTCGAAAAATATTTGTATTGTGACAAAAAATGGATTAATGTATGGATCTTCGGTAGTGGAGATGGGTTAAGAGCAATAAGACTGTTTACTAGTCTTAAATCGATTGCCAAACGATATTTTTGTTTCCCCGACGAGTCGGATTTTTTTTTTGACCAGTAAGACTGGGGAAGACCAATCTGATAAACAGCGTTCTACTAAACCAGCTTCTTTAAGGGAATTGATTTGCTCTTTCAATTCATTTTCTAATGCATGTGGCACAGGAAAAGGAAGTGTTTTAACTGGAAAATCATGCATGAAAGTAAAATTCACAGGAACCCTATCTGTGTGGCCCAGACTTTGTAATGTTGAAGAAAAAGCTGCATAATTATTTTGAAGTAAATCACACAATTGTTGTGTTTGAGAATCTTCAAGGTGAGACAAATTAAAGTCGTTGACATTAAATTCTTGTTTTCGAAGTTCGAGAACTTCTTGGGATGCTTGAATAAAATTGATTAATTGTGTGTCAATAATTTGATTTAATGTGGGAGTCACACTCCCACAACTTCACACTACAACAAACTTAAAAAAACCGAAAATCCTTTTTACGAAAAAAAAACGTACAAACAATGGCAAAAGACGGTAAGTGACAATATGTAGTGGTTTCATACAACCTATTTTTTGACAATTTCATATTCATCCCAATTAATTTCCCGTACGATTTCCAAAAAAGCGTTAAATCTATCAATATTTTTAAATTGGCAATTTTTTTTAAACAAATAATATGCAAGATAAAATTTAACATCCATTAAAAGGTGACATTTCACTAATTTCCACAAGAAAAAAATTATGGCGAAAATGTTCCTTTTCAATTTGAAATGCAAATTCAATGTAGCCTGAGAAAGACACAGAGCTATTCACTGTGGAAATTGTAACAGAACGCGATAAGTTCTTGTAAGTGATAGAAGATTTGATTTTGTGGAAAAGTTGAGCATCAAAAATTGAAACACTTGACCCAGTATCAGGCAAGAATATAAATTTGTGTTGCTATAAAGAGATTTCCACCAATGGCAACTGCTGAGCAAAGTGCTGCGCATGTAAAATTTCATTTTCTTCATAAATATTATTGACTGGAATAAATTCCCTAGCGCTTATATTAAGCGGGAATTTTTTTTTCACTGGGGACGTTTGTGTTTCAGAAGTCCTGCATAGTGGAATTTTTTTAGACACCGGTTTGAAATTGTCACTTTTTGTGAATGCGCTGGGTTTCCACAATTTGGATTGAGGATAGAAGAGAGTTCTATTTCGTGTATTTTGAGAAGTAGATTGTGAAACTTTAGTAGGTGCACCAAGTGTATCAGCATGGTTAGGCAACGAGTCACCAACAACAGACTTTTTCTGTGCATTGTCTGAAAATGCTTGCTGCATTAGTTTGGAGCAAGAGTACTCCTCGGATAGTAGCTCGGATGGACCCGCCGGAATAGGATCAGTAGCATTAAAAAATACCTAAGGCTTCGGCTAAAAGGTGCAAGGGTGTCCGATGGAGAAAAGTAGCATTAAATTGTGGGCCGTGGTAGCCTAGTGGTTAGCACGTCGGACTTCCACCTGGAAGGTCGCGCGTTCGATACCCACTGAAGACCACCATGTACACTTGGGGATATGTGCATGTAAAATCCGTAGACCCCACTACCTCTCCCCGTGCGTAAGCTATCCTAAGGCTTCGGCTAACAGGTAGGGGTCTGGTGGAGAAAAGTTGCATTAAATTGGGCCGTGTTAGCCTAGTGGTTAGCACGTCGGACTTCCACATGGAAGGTCGCTCGTTCGATACCCACTTAAGACCACCATGTATACTTGGGGATATGTGCATGTAAAATCCGTAGACCCCACTACCTTTCCCCGTGCGTAAGCAATCCTAAGGCCTCGGCTAACAGGTAGGGGTCTCTTGGAGAAAAGTAGCATTAAATAGAAAAGAAGGTGGAATACTTGCATTCCACATAGAAGAAATTCTTGAATAAGAATTGGAATTTATGCTCGAAAAAGATGGCAAGTCTATAGAGTTAGGAAACGTACGTGGGAAACGATTTGAATGAACTTTTTTTATACGGAAGGTTCTACGAGCTTTATTGCCTACACAATTTTGAATTTTTGGAATACCATGTTCAGGAATCGTAAATGAAGTATTTAAAAAGTGTTGAATGCCAGTTCGTGAGTTAGAAGGAACATTTCGAAAATTTTGATTTGAATTATAAGAATTGGAATTTTGATAAGAACGTGCCCTTCTGAAAAGGTTGTAGAATTGGATTGAGGACCAGAAAATCTATGAAACTGACGATTGGGATAGGTCCATTGATTAGAACGGAAATTTCGCCCTCTGCGATTAAATTGAACTGGATAAGGATGGTCTGTTTATAACGAGAATAATTTGGAGGAGGAGATATTAGCCTGTTTTTCTCCTTTCTTTGTCTCTTGGGACATTGGAATTTAGTGTGCCCAGTGTTACCACATTTAAAACACCTTATTTGGACAGAATCATCAGATTCTGAATCATTGGAATGTGATTTTGAAGTTTGAAGTAACAGGACTCTTTTTTTTTTTTCTTGTTTTACTCTGAAGTGGAGTGAAATCATAATTTTGTGCCAAAAACAAAGATGGTGAATTAGCAGCTGAATGAGCTGCAACGACTGCAGAAGCAGGAGGAGTTTGTGTCTGTGTATTGAGCTGAGATTCCAACTCTGCAATATGGGCTTTTTAGGAATTCAACTGGGCAGACTCGAAATTTTGGACTGCGTAGGTGTCTGAGGTAATGAGCAAAGTTTGAATTTGAACAGCCTTTTGAACTGCTTCCTCAAAATCAGTTATCTTAGAATCCAATTTTGAGGCGAAAGTCTTGTGGGATAATAGCCACAAACTTTTGGAAAAGTATCTGATTTAACGCAAGAGAATCTGTGATGTTAAACGCTTGAGTTGTAACTTTTCTTAAGCGATGCGCCAAGTTTAGGATGGACTCGGTAGGAGCCATAGTCAAAGAATGAAAATCGAGAATCGTGTTCTTGACAACACTTTTCTGAAAACATTGATGCAAGGCATCGAGAATAATCTGCACATTGGCAGCGTATCTAAGAGATGGAGAAGTAAATAAGCTAAGTAAGCGCCTTGCAATTTACTTTCTGCTCTGAAAAGTAAGGCAATTCATCGAAGTCACCGGTAAAAGGAGAAATATTAACCATAAATGGGGAACCGGTGTTTGGAGACATATTAGAAATGGGAGTCATAACAGGTTGACTTTAGACAACATTAGTTAAAGAAAGTACGGAAGCACTAGATGTGGACACAATAGGTGTTGAAATGGTAGATGTGGACAAATTAGGTACAACAGTAGTAGGTATATTCACCGGAGGTGCAGCAGCACTGGGTGTAATGACCAGAGGGGTGGAAACTCTTTGTGCTTGAGCGGAAGGTTTCAAAGAGGCCTTCTTCGCTCTTGTTCGCCTTGCCGGAGGCATGATATAAGAAAGTAAACATCCCGAAAAATGTATTTCAACTTTCGTGTACAAAAATTTTCAGGTGGCAACTAAGTACGTGTTACACAATGTACAAAGGTGGTACATTTTGTCATATATGTATAACAGGTGTTGTCTGTGTACAATGCAGATAATAAAATAGCTTTCAAATTTTTCAAGAAAAACAACAATCAATGCAACATCAATATTTGAAGGAAAACATGAATATGTGTATTGGTTAGCAGCAAAGTGAGTACATACTGCAGTATGTGACTGACAGTAGTACACGAGTGGTTTTGTTTGTGTAAAAATGGTGTGATATTCACATACAGTTCACAGAGAAAACAATTTCTGACACTGAGGCATGAAAAATTTGACAGGTTATAGTATAAACTATTCTGTCAGCAAAGACAAGTATGGCATGAGATTCAGAATAAACAATCACTATGAATCAATTAAATTTCAATTGAAATAAAAATTTCATAACAAGTTTATCTCATTTGAATTGTGTCACATTTCAAATTTTGGCTCAGAATATATTTATTATCATTATTTTTTTTTTTTTTTGTTTAATGACAAAAAAAAATTTAAGTTCACATATGATAATATGTGGCAGATTTTAGACAAAAAAAGTTATCCTGGTATATTATTTTTGAGTTGGAGCAATATTATACTGGTATTTTATTTTTGAATTTGACCAATCATCCTGGTCACGGCACCATATTGTGGTGGAGTCGTATGCCGGGGGGGGGGGGGGGAATACCATGAGGTCAAATAATAAAGCTTAGTTAAGCCAAAGATCATAGTGGTGTGTACATTGGAAGTTTAATGGCCAAAACTCAAACCAAACCCGAACCAACAAACGCGTGGAAATCAGGAATGGGGTCTGCAGATGGGAGGTATGACCAGGTTCTTAGAAATATGGATCCAGATAAAGTGAAAATAATAATTACATACCTTGATCCTCAAAAGACCACTATCTGAAGTTAATATGGATCCTTCGATATTCTCTACTGCATAATTTATATATTCTGAGGCGAATTGTCGATATGGTTATTACTGTTCTTTTCGATGAAAAGAAAAAAGGAAAGTGTCAAACAACAGTATAAAATAAATGGATGTGATTTAGTTTTGCTGTAAGAGAATTTATGTGTGTTTTTACTGTAGAATTTAAGACAACTTTTTAATTTAGAAAAACAATATTATTTATTCAACTGCCACACTAAATAAATTCTCATGTTTCATTCAGAATCAGCTGGTGCATGAAGTGAGCTTAAGTTATGTAAACATGAATGTCCGTTGTATTTGCAATATTATGTTTCAATCTTCAAGAAACATTATTTCAGAGCAAGTGGAATTATTGTCCACTTTGATGCAAATAAAAATTAAATTATTTCTCTACACAGCTATAAGCATTTTCATTAAGTTCAAATTTAAGGTGGCACTATAATATATTCAGTCGGCATACATATAGATAAACAATACTATGATACTAGGCGCAAGGCAATGGCACACATATAAATAATCAATATTTTGAAATTGGCACATCATAACATATCAATGTTTGTATAGGCACTTTAGACTAATTTTATATTTCAATTATAAACACATAAGACAGTCTTGAACAACCAATAATCATTATTTTCAGATTATGAACATTGTAGTTCATTTGGCTTCGCTCAAGATTTTATGTTTAGATTCTTGAGAATTCGAATGTTCCAGCATACACTGTAAATTGACAGTATATAAATTTATGAATGTTCGTTCAAGTCACAAAAATTTACATTTCAAAATTTATCTAACAGGGAGCTCACCCCTTTTGTTTCTCTCTCTTTATTTTTATATATGTGTATGTATCAAAGAATAATTTAGCTGCTTAGTATTTATGAGAAAAATAAGTCTGCCGAGTCGTTTTTAAGAAGCTTTAGAAAAAGAGTTCTAATTCACTATGATCAGTGAATTGCAGACTTTCTGCTCATCGAGTAGTTTCAAGATAAATTCAGTGCAACATAATATACATGATTTTGCACCATATTAAATATTAAGAATGACGAATTAAGAATATTATTTGCAGCTATTAATATATTATGAGCATGCCGGTTTATGATTTAATTGAGCCATTTAAAGTTAAATGAGATAAATGCATATTCCATGCATTGTTTTTCGGAATGAATTTTATGGTCAGCAACAATGGCTGCCATTATGCTAAAGAACCGTTAACTTGCATTTAAGCTTGGCAGGCCATGACGGCGATTGAGGTTTCAATTACTACTGAGCATATTGAAATTGAAGCATAGTATGGGATATATAAAATAATGAGAAAAAGTTAAAGGAATTCTAGAAATACTCATCCGGATTCTGCATTTGGTCCCTTGGCTTCCATCCTTGCCGTAAAAAATGTGGGCAGAAATCCCACACGACTATTCGGATAGCTCGCAGTCAAGTGTCTGTCGAAAATGTTTTCAAACCGCGATCAAAGAAACTTCTCAACCAATCAGAGAACATGGTTTTCTGGAGAGGCTAGCGTCTTCAAAAAGGACAAATCAGTGTCCAAGAAAGATAGGGGCCCTTTGCGAGGCTAGGTATTTATGGAATTTGAGAATTGAACACATTACACGGTCTGTGAGATTCTTTTAAAATTGTGTAATGCACTTTTAACGTGTCTCCACGGTCTTTCTATTGAATTAGTGTGACATCCTGTGTCCGGATCTACAAAAAATAAATCGTGATTTACTACTAAATGTTAAAATCCCTCTTTCCCCAAAGTAGCGTAAGCTGCGCACCCGTCCGAATATATAGTGCTTCCTCTATGAATCCATTCTTTAATAACCGACGGTAAGGTATCCCTGGTTCGGTCGGCAACTGCCACCAAAAACATTTTACCTGTCCCTCTTCCTATCCCCCAAAAACCCATTGTCCCTCCGCTGCATGTCCCCTATTATATTTTCTTTTCCCAAATTTTGATTCATCTATTTCTAGAATTTTACCCCCCCCCCCCTTTTTTCTGAATTTAGCTCGATATGATTTAATATTTGTTCGTTGATGTACTGCCGCCAATCGCAGGCATCTTTTTCTATAGGAGATGGAAATCGTGTGCGGATAAATTTGAAACAAGTTTTTTTAGTGATGCAGGCAGGAACTAAAAACTGTCCAAAAATACTAAAGAGACGTTTTTCCCTCGTTTTTCAGAGATGGAAAAAGAAATGCATTTCTCCATGTTAGTAGGAATTAGTTGATACTCATAGTCTTTAAACTCTCCCAGTGTTTTCACAATATGATGAGCATCATAGTTCTTTAAAGTGTGAAAAATCCTAAGTATCATCTTCCTCATCTGAAACCTTAGATTACAGCGGTTGCGTGCAGCTCCACGGAACTTTCCAGTTAAGTGATCGTGATCTCGCACACGACCCTTCTGTAAAGGTTTATTGCAGATATGACAGGAAGTTTTCTGTTTTGAAACTCATCGCTTTTTGACGGGATAAAGTCATTGGCTTAACATCCTTCAATTTTTCTCCAATTTCTTCTCGTTTTTCGAGTAGTTTCTTTACAAAATGTGCGGCAGCATCAAGACCTCAATAAACACTAATGGGTTTAGGAGCATTTCCCATCAGGGCCAACAGCAATGTAAGCATAACCACAGGCTTCGTGATGTGCTAACTTTTCTGTATAAGACCCAGAACTCGAAGGTTGAGCCAAATGTAATGCGATGATGATTGATTCAAAGTCCGCATAGATGGAATACGGAACAGGATGTTGGAAATGGATGTTTTAAAACTTTAAAAATATTTTGTTCTGGTTCTGGGAGCCTCAGTCTGTGTGGACTTAACATTTTAATTATTACTCCATCCACTTGCAGCTCATGTTCATAGGGTAAATAATGTGCTACCCGTTCAGGATGGTTTTCTATCAAAATGTTCAGTTTATGTTCGAGAAGCCACCGCATAAACATTTATTGTCCTGATTTTGTAGATGTTTGTCACTGCCTTCTTTGCCTGCATCTTTTTTGATAGCGGGACGTAGCTACGACCCGCTAGTGGTGTATACTTTGCTGTGAGTAGTTCCACATGAATAATATGGTTCAGGGTCCACCCCGACCCAAGTTGAAGAAATTGTTCTAGACACTTTGGAGATAGCCTCTACTAAATGTTCATCTAGTGTGTCCTCTAAAAGATCTGTTTCGCATTTGAGAGGAAATCGGTTGAGGAGGAGAGGAAATCACTTCGGTTTCCCCATTGTGAGCAATACGAGAAAGCTGTGCTTTCATAATGATACGCCATTTTATGGCGCGCTTTTCCCTCATCTCTTCATCCAAAAGTTGACTGATTTGAGGTTTGTGCTCACATTTAAAAGTCTTTAGCATTTTGTGGAGATGGTGTTACAAATTCTGAAGAAAACACATTCAATGCACTTTGACGAGTAGGCTTCTGCCGTTTCGGGGCGGTGGTGGGACCCTGGTCAGCAGCTTTACGCTTTGGTGGAGCACTATGTTTCACTCGAATATGTTGTAATAAATTCGATTTTTGAAGAAACACACTATCACAGTCTTTGCATGTGAAGCTTCTTCCATGGGACTCCATATGCCGTTTCAGATTGTCCTCTCGTGTAAATTGCAATTAAACACTCGGGGCATTCCACTGCAGCTGGATTGTGCACTTTCATCTGTCGATTTAAATCCTCTTTTCTGACGAAAGCTTGTTGCAGACATCACAAGAAAAGGCTTTGTCATTGGAATGAACTTTCTCATGTCACTTTAGAGCATCTTTGCGAGAAAAACTTTTTCCACATGTAGTGCATATCTATGGCGAAAAAATATGTTTTAGAATTTTTACATACTAATGAGATTTTCTTTATATACAGTATATTGCATTCAAAATCTAAGTTAAAGTTTATTCGATAAATTTATCTATGTTTACGAATGTATAAAATTTCCTTCTATTTTTATTTCTAAGGTTTTCTCTTTATTTTTACTATATTTCAAAGCTTCTGAGCTATATAGCTCAAATGTTTCCAGTCTTAAATACGTTTTCTCTGTTATAAAAATTTATTTCTAAATTTTTTATCTAAGAAAATATGAAATACATTTATGACTCGGACAGTTTTGAAGATAACTTTTCACGAATAAGAAAATCCACTATTTTTTCCAAGTCTTATTCAGTATATATATATATTATTCTCTAAATTTAAGTATCATTTTCATCATTGCTTTTTCTATTTTATGAGCTTTGTTAGGTTAGAAAAAATTAAGTATACATTACATGGTTGTAAATATGAAAAATAGAAATCAAAACTTACATGAATACTAGCAGTCTTTTTCGCCACAGTAGTAGATTCACTGGTACATGTTGGCGCCCGAGAGCTACGGGCAAGGCTCCGGCTGCGGTAGATGGGATCTATCTCCGGTACGGCCAGACAAATCGGTGGATTCGAATACAGGATCTAATACCATAACCGAGGTTTCAGGCATGGAAATCACTTTTGCCGATGCATTACCACTGACTAATCTTCGAAATTCATCTCTTGGAATTCCGAACTCCAGAGACTGAAAAGTTTAAAAAAAAAAAAAAAAAACCTATGTTATGAAAATCATTAATGAAAAGTGTACAATGAACTTGAAAAAAGTAAAGGTACTTGATTTAAGACATATCCAATATAACATATTGAAATCTGGACATACTTAACATTTTATAGTAAACATATAAAAGAACGGAATATTTTTGTTTAAAATTTGTAACATTGAATGTACCGAATATTCGGCGGCCGAATATTAAAATTTCTAAAAAATCGTTGTAGTAGAAAGTATTTGACAAATTTAAAATTATTGACAAAGTCAAACACCAATTACACACAATCTATGATCTATGATTTAATTTTATTTGTTAAGAATTTAAAACTATTTAAAATTAATCTATTTTCTCTATTGGTTTGAATGTAATAAAACTAAGAATTTCACCCACAAGTGGAATAGAAATGACAGATTTTATGGTAGTAAACATTAGCATTATTTTACTAATTATTTAATTCAAATGAAAGAACTACTATTGCTTAGTGAACTTTTACCTTGCTTAAAACTGTTTTATGGAGATATTTTAGAAGTTATAAAAGTTAATATTTTTATTTTATGGGGTTTTTACATACCTATTTTAAAAAGATCTATTAAAATTTAATACATTTAACTGGGGGATATTTTTATTTTCAAAAACCCCAATAGCTTATGCTATCTAAATATTCATGATATATTCTAGGCTTTTCACATTTCTCTCTTACCCAATATTCACAATAAATCAGTCTACCCAAACAAAGTCTGACTTCCACTTCGTTAATAATAACAAAACTAATTTCTCATATATCATTATTAACTATTGTCAGCTTTGGGAGCAAATGCTAAATATAAAATACAATATCACAACTTTAAAATCGGTTTTTGCTCAGTCAAGCCTAAAACAAGGTTTAAAAAAAGGCGTTTTTTCCTAAATTATTTTTATTTGTTATAGCTATAAACTAATGTACTCTTTTGCAATAATTATTATACAATTTTATATGTTTAACATCCACTAATGTCTTTATTTTTTACATTTCTACTGCAGCAGAACTATTCGGCCGAATAGTCCATCAATATTCGGCCAGGCCGAATTTGACCTTACCCATTATTCGGCCAGGCCGAATATTCGGCCAAAGGACCGAATAGGCCGAATACCGAATAGTGGCCGAATATTCGTTGCATCCCTAGTATTAACAGAAAATATCAAAGAAGGTATAAGTGTGAAATAACAAACAAGTTTTTAAAAGTTCTGAATACTAATAATGTTAGCGCTAAAAAGTGAATGCCTAAAAGGAGATTACCTTAATTGCAAAGGAAATTACTAAAATATTACATTCATTTTCAATCTAGTGCTCTCTCTGGATAGACGTCGAATATTTTTACTCTATATACCTTGGATTCTACTTCATCTGTTAGTGTTGAATTCAAGTTTGCTTTATTTCTTGAGCTCAAAGAAAATACGTTTTAGTATGGAAAATTCTAACCCATCGAAAAAATTAAGATTTGATGATGCAGTAAAAGGAAATGATGTGACTGGGAGATATGCGCAACATCGTAGCGGATTCAGAATGGATTGTATCCCGAAGAATCGCTATCATCTCGGAGGAGACGTTTTTGCAGTTGTTTCATGATTTTTAAGACATTCAAGAGTTCATATTAGACGATATCTTCCTGCTGCTGATGGAAATACAGTAAAACCTGCCGGATATCAAGACCATTTCAAAATATGTAGCTGTAAACAGGACTGAGATTATGCTGCAGTACATAGACGTTATGTACATTTTACAAAAAGTTACACATTACAGTTATAGTATTCGAACGAAAATTTACTTCAAATTAAAAAGGATTATAATTGAAACAAAGTTTTTAATCACAGAATAACATTAGTTTTTGCAAAAGTTGGTTATTTTCTGCTGCTTTCCACACTGTACACGTTTTTTTTTTTTTTTTTTTTTTTGAAGCCATGTCTCTCATCCTTTTTAAGAGCATCACGTCACTTGCAGAAGTATCTTCTTGAGGTTGAACGTAGCACAGCAGAGCCTGGAACGACTTGAATGCTTCGGAGTGGCTCATTATGACCGGCTTTTTGTCAGTGCTTTCATCCCCTTCGTTGTCTGAGTGTTTATCATCATTCTTGCACACCATGTTCAATATATCGCCGTCTGTTAATTCGTTCTGTTCGTTTGCACTCAACCATTTATTAACATCGTCTTCCTTCATTTTTTCACATCCCGGCAGGTTCTTTACCAGTTCAGCAATCTCTTCTTCGTTGGAAGTTTCATTGGTACGCTTCCTCTGGTTTCTCTCCCGTCCATTCATCAGATGCTTTGTGGTCTAACAGCTTCCTCCATGACCTTACCATTGTTATTGGTTTTATGTCATCCCATGCTTCGGCCACCCACATCACAACATCCAACATGTCCACTTTTTTTAGTCTCTGTAACGTTTTCTCCTTTATCGATTCCAGTAATCAACACCGTCAGTAATTTTCGTCGATAGGCACGTTTTATAGATTCTATAACACCTTGGTCCATTGGCTGACAGATGGATGTCACATTTGGGGGCAAAAAAAAAAAAAGACACTTTATTTCGCCATCTTTTAGTTCTTCTTGGTCGGGATGAGAGGGTAGTTGTCCAACAGCAGGACTGCCTTTCTCGGTAGATTATTTTTTGCTAAATGTTTTTCAACCTTAGGTACAAATTGCTTGTGAAACCACTCTTTGAATAGAAGACTGTTCATCCAAGCACTGCTTTGATGACTGTACCAAACTGGGAGGGAAGAAAAGTCTAAAGTGTTTGAAAACCCTAGGTATTTTTGACTTTCCGATAAATCCTACAGGGAGTTTGTGAGATCTTGTAGCGTTTCTGCAGACTAAAATTGTCACTCTTTCCTTTTTCTTGAATCCTGGTGCACTGTCTCCTTGTTTTGAGGCCAGAGTGCAGGTGGGCAGCATTTTATAATTGAGACCAGTTTCGTCACAATTGTAAAGCTGGTCTCCGGTAATTCCTTCTTCTTCTAGTAAGCTGTGCAAGGTCTTTTTGAAGACTTCGACAACTTCAGGTTCAGCAGAAAGTCTCTCACCACATATCTGTAGCTTCCGCACACCGTACCGATTTTTCCAACTCTCCAACCATCCTTCACTTGCCTTGAAATTATTATCACCTCCAATTTCTTTGTTGAAGTGTAAGGCTTTTTCTTTTAACATAGGGCCTGATATTGGTAATCCCTGCTTCCTCCTTTTGGTGAACCAAAGATACAAACACTCATTGATATGGTTAGGGGCTTTTTTCATCATTTTCAGTTTCTTTCCCAGCCAAAAAAAAAAAAAAACTGCAGGTTAACTTTAAAAAAAAGTAAAGGTATTTGGAACATGAAAACTGTACAAGAAAAACCTCAGTTTTTTTCTGCAGTCTGTAGTGTTCCAAATACCTTTATACTTTTTTTCCGTTCTTCTGCAGTTTTTATGTACATTCCGTGCCGTGCTAAAAATTAGTACAGTATTTCTTTTACAGTTTTAAGTGTTCCAAATACCTTTACTTTTTTTTTCCTGCAGTTTTTCTGTACATTCCATACTAAAAAAATAGTTCAGCATTTCTTCTACAGTTTTATTTTTCCAAATGCCTTTACTTTATTATTTTTATTTCTTGCAGGTCTGTACATTCCATACTCAGCAAAGCATTCCAAACACCTTTATTTATTTATTTTTTTTTTTTACTTTTTGCAGTGTAACTTTATACACAAACAATACTGATGGGCAGCATCTAACTGTAAATAAAATCTTTTTAAGAGAATATAAGTATGCTTACAAGGGAAAAAAATCCTTTAGAATGCAATCATTATTTTTATTTCGTCAGAGCAGGGGTATAGCATGCAACAGTTTTTGACAGCTCATTGAAACCTTTATTTATAAGGAAAAAAAATAAGTATAGCCGATTAATGAAGGATAATGTGCTCCTAAGTACGCAGAAAAAATCCGATTAACTTCAAACGTTACATATTTCTTAAAAGAATGAAAAGAAAAAAAAAACAGCAACAAAATTACTTAAATATTTATTTCCCACCAAGTTTTAACATGCAGTTTTGTGGCAGCTCTTCAACTTCTGCCGCACAGCAGCACGTACTACACTTAGTGTGATGCCACACTCTGCCATTGAATACGACATTACGTCCTTCAGTGTATCCTCTGGCAGAGGTGGTTTATTCACACCTTTTATTTGTTTGATGCAGCTTTGGGAGAGAACCTCTCTCCCAAAGACTACATCTAACAAATCCCCAACAAATTTGCTGGGGATTGATTTGCGGCAACAGTTCAATTTTTCTTTCGAAACCAAAGTTGAAAAGCCTATCTGGACCAGGTTATTATCCAACGTCCAGGGTCCCTCCAACTTCACCTGCTGCTTTAAGTGGCGATACTTTTCCTTGCGAATTTTTAGTTTTGATTTCCATTTCGCCACTTCGTTATTCCAACTCTGATTCCAAACTTCTGCATTTTTTAAAAATTGCTCTGCACATATCCTTGTGGAATGTGCACTTTGTGCATGCTTGATTAAACACAACATGGTCCCTGGAAAAGAAAAGATATGCATATATATTACAACTCTTTTAAAACAATATAATGTGCAAGTTGTCTACAGATTTTCAAAAGTAAAAACTTCGTGACCTTTTCGGTATTTCAGGCCAGCGTTTCCCAACCTTTTTTTTCTTGCGAACCCCTTCCAAGATCCAAAACAAAACAGCGAACCCCCTTCTGTAGGCATTAGTAACGTGATGAAGAAAGAACACAGTTACAGATAACTTTTGCACGCAGATCTAGACACTGCGATATGACCGTGACACACAGGAATCATCTTTTAAAGTGAATAATTTAAAATAATAAAGCAAAAAGTATATTTTAAAAAATAAAATCCAATCTTTGTCTTTTCTGAGGGTATTCTTCTGGGAAGTATTGGTAATGGCTGGTTTTTCTTCTGGGAATCAAAGATGTATAGAACAGCACCAGCTTTTAGTCGGTGTTGCTTAATAATATTTCCAGAAAGCCGATTCTGCCAATAGTTCTCCATTTCAGTTTCTAACTGTAAAATTATTTTAAGTTAGTACTTAGCGTGCACTAACCTTTTGTACCAAGTAATTTAAAATAATGAACGTGTGCAACAGACATTCTTCTCGCTCAATATCTCCCTTGAATTTCTCCTTATTTAATAAAAGTAACAAAATTTCCAGTTATGATATGTACGAATAACTGTTAAGCAATTAAAGGTGATACATATGTCAGAAATGTCACGATTATCACGATTACAGCAATGAAATTACTATCAATGCATTTTTCCTTAAGAAAAAAAACCCCAAATACTGATATGTGGGATTGCATTTACTATTAAACTGTACAATGACATACAGGGTTTAAAGTTTCGAAAAAATCGGAAAGTTTTTAAGCGCTAAATCGCCATCAAGAACATTAACATAATTGCAAATGTTTTTTAAGAGGTCAGGGTCTGTTACCTTTTCAGTGGCAAAATTTTTTGAAAGAGTGCTTACCTTCCTATGCATCTTATATCTAGATCTAATAACTTGTGCAAAATGAAATTTGATATGCATATTAAGGTAACCCTAATAATTATTTTGATATCAATATATAAATCATAAGTATTACTAAAAAATTTTAATAATTATTTTAATATGATGACATTTTTGAAAAAACAATGTATTGAAATACAGTGCGCGCAGTCCTACACTTTTAAAAACATGATATCAACCCCCCTTTTTTTTGAGAGTAGAAATATAATGTATGTTTAAAATAACGAAGAATTATTTGGATTCAAGACCCTCTTGTATAAAATTAAAAATTTAGAATTTTATCATTTTTTATTAAAATAAGCATTAAGTGACACATGAACATTCACACAAAATTTGGTGCATCTAGGATTAACCATTTAAGAGCAATGATGCGCGCAATGAGTAAAATCATCGTTTAGAGAAATTGAACGTAAAGATAAAACAAACACCGATTTACGAACTTCGGCGTCTGCTATTGTCCCCATATCTTCCGTTCTAGTAGGAATTTATTTTTGGGGTTTGTTTAAAAGGTTTCTAAGGATTTGTACTTCCAAAAAATGAGATTTAAAAAAAAATCGAAATTTTGATACCTGAAAAGGTACCTGACCCCTTAAAAACTCTTAAATTACGCTAAAAAAAAATATATGTGAAACTTACCGAAAAATGATCTTCACAACAGTGTAAACTAGATGTCGATGTCAGCTTCTTATTTTCGTCCGTATCTCTTTTCATTGCTGAACACCATTTCTTACGAATGTTTTCGTTTTGAGGAAGAGAAATTTTTTTTCTGTTCAGAAATTTTCTGCGGAGTTTTTGACGGTGTCTTGTGCAACACGGCACGATACAATATTTGTAGCTTGAACTTTTTACTCCTTCAGGATCATCCAAAACTTGTTTTTAAAAAAGCAATTAAAATCTCCGGTATGAAAAATACGCAAAAAGATTTGTTGATAGCAAGCCTGCGAGCGACGATCAGGAACTGTGACGTCACAGGAAGTAACTGTCAGTGGATTTCCGTTTTCTTTAGGCGTGACGTCTGGTAATTTAAGGAGCGCTTTAAAAATAATTAAATCCCTTAAATCGCACTTTAAACATCATTTTTCGACGTAGTTTTTCACTCTCTTTCATTTGCGAAGTTTTCCCCGCATCTCTCTCCCAAACCAGGAGTTTTGTGATATTTTATTGTCAACCTCTGTAAATACAAATTTCTTAGTTTTAATTATTTTAATCAAGAAAATAAAAGTTCTATTTTCGCTATCCGTTCGTTTGTTTCTGTCCCGGACGCTACATAATGCTGATTATTAAACACCAAGCTGCAGTGATTCAAATTGCAATCAGTAGCACTCTTTTGAAATGCTTTTCACCTTTAAATGTAAGAAATGATGAAGTTATTCTACATGAAATTCTGGGAATCATAATACCTTAAAAAATATACATTATTTGCAAAACAAAACAGCAAGCTTTGAAATCATTCGTTTCACATTAATGCAAGATCGGCCAGGAAGTTTATCCTTCATCACGACTCCAGACATAGGATAACAATTAAATAAACATTAAAAATCTCATGCCTACAGACAAGAAGCAGCAATCTTTGATTGTGATCACACTTTTTACAGAAATATGATCGTGCACTGGTGAAATTATTTTCGGGAAGATTGGGAAATACAACACATAAAAAATATAGACATTATTTACACAGCAAAACGGCAAGCTTTGAAATCATTCGATTCACATTTACGCAAGATAGGCCAGAAAGTTTATCCTTCCTCGCAACTCCAGACATAGGATAACAATCAAATACACATTAAAAATCTCATGCCTACAGATATGAAGCAGCAATCGTTGACAGTAATCACTCTTTAGAGAAATATGATCATGCTCTGGTGAAATTATTATATGGGAAGATAGGGATATAATTATGCTTTGGCACTTTATCACAACTCTACTTTTAAAAACATATATCTTTAATCCACTTTAGCAATCTAAAGGTTATTTTTGAAAAATTCTTAATTTTTACTGGAACAAATTTCCAAAATAAATTAATATCAAAACCTTTTTCTAAATTTTAGCAATTAAAAATAATTTTAATTCACACATTTACAGCTAATGTATTTTCAAGAAAGTGAAGCATTAAACTTAAATAACTGTAGTATTAAAATCAATACATCATTAATGCTACTTTGACTCTTTTGGATAAATTGCATCACAAATAATACATTTTTCACTGTTCTGCAGAACGGTGCAAAGGAATAAGATAAACATGATTATCAATAGAAATGATTATAAATTTATAAATTATATCTGTGGTCTTAAATGCAATTGTGGCATTATGATATACAATATCATCTTCATCAATAACTAATATGTTTGCACATAAATTCCCCAGAGCCTTGTGATGCCTTTGGAAAGTCTTTGTTTGAAGTTTCTTCCCAATCAAAATGACCTCGTTAGAGCACTTAACTATTTGGCTGATTTCGATGCAGGTGCCATCAGAAATCATGACTATGCAGTCATTTCGAACACAGTTTTTAGAGTAATTTTTACTGGAATAGATTAGTCCTTTTAACATGATTCTTTTATATGTATACACTACTTCTAAATTTTGTTTCTTGAGAGCCTTTAAAACAGCCTGCTCATCTAATCGAAATAATTTTGACAACCTTCCAGTTCCAAGTAAAGTGGAATCATCAATAGCGACTGCTATTTTAGTTAAGCATCGGTCGCGATCCATATCCTCTACAAATTGTTTAACATTTTGCTTGCTGAGTTTTTCTCAGGAGACTGCTGTTTTTAATATTGCTTTAAGCAAGTATGTTGTTAAAATTTGAGTAGGGACTCCTTTTGTGCCATGGTGAAAAGTTTTTATTTTTCCCAAATTGTCCACAAAAATGAAGCAGAGTGTGCCCATAGAGGCCTCCATGATTTAACAGCTTTAGGCATGTGGAGGAGCAAATGAATATTGTAAGACATTTCCTGCATACCATATTGATTTTTAACTCCAGCAACAAACATATTTAAAGATTCTTCAGAATTGGCAATGTTCTGTCTGTTAATGCTATCAGACAAGAGTATACTTAGCCATTAACAAAACACAGCCAGTTTCTGTAGGCATTTTTTTCTAATATGTCCATTAGAATGATAGGTGACGTATAAAAGAAAATGCGCCACTCAGATGCCTTCCAAAAGGCAATATCGTTGGTGGACCTCAGACACCTAACTGTCTCACTTGGAACTTTTATGAGATTAATTCTGTCATCGAGTATTTTTATGTTCTTCCCATTGAGCGAACTATTTGATCGTGAGGCTTCCATCCAAATATTTACAATTTGTCTTGTCTTGCCTAATAGGACTGCGTGCATATAGTCTCGTACAAATCCGTTAATGAGATCAAATTCAGGGTACAGCTTCATTAGCAAGGAAGGTCCTTTGATGCCTTTAATGGGTATATTTGTATCGGTTGCAGTTGATGCATCCTTTACAGTCTGTTCAAAGGATCGGAGTTGGCGAAGCGAGTCTTCAAAGTCATACACCCGACATGTTCCTCTTCCCTTTTCAACTACTTGGCCTTTGCGTTCACAAAACCCACAGCCATACTTGTCATTGTACTGTGAAGTTTTGGATCATTGCACGGGTAGGGGCATCACTTGAACAAATAAGTGGAATAATTTATGTGATCTTCATTGCTTCTTTTCATTAATCCATCTTATGTCTGATTTTGATACCATTTCCAGTTCATTTACAAATGGTCTGAAATAATTCAAATTTATGTCTGGCTTTTATTGCCCTAACCAATGGCCATACATCATAATATGACGTTTTTTTTCTGCAGGCGGCAACTCGTTGAATATACATTGGATGGGCCAAATACTGTATCGCGATGTGCGATAAATGGGTATGCCATCAACATTAAATTGCAGAGACAGATTATCAAAGTTCTTCAAAGCTTCGCATGAACGATATAAATCGCCATCCATCACATCTCTGTAATTTCCACGAGAACTGTTCAGAAATAATTCTCTGTATTTCATTGCGTGATTTATCAAATTCTGTATCTCGAGCTTAAGTTTAATTTGAGGATGCAAGAGCATATACAAAAAGAAGTTTCCTTCATGAATACTTTTTTCAGCATTGAATGGTGCTGCACATGAAGGACAGTCACTGGGCTTAAGGTGCCTGCCTACGTTCGGAGCACTTTTTTTTGAAAATACAAGATATTTATAAATCAACTGTTTTTTAATCTTTAATATGAATCTAAATTTTGAGAAAAACCACAATTGGGCTAAAAAAAAATTTTAATTTAAAAAAATAGGCAATTTCGTACTAAATTTTAGCAAAATTTTACGCTAAAACAAGTGTACGCTAGCAGCTGTACACTTTGTTTAACACAAAATATTCAAAAATTTCAGCATACCACATGTTGACAATATATTGATCTGTGATGTGAACTAAAATATTTTCAGTATCATTAAAACTCACTGTACTAGGTAGCATATCGTAAACATTAGTGAAGATTTTGCGAAACGTAAGTACATGTTTCCACAAAAGTAGCTATGAAATGCACAAAAAATTAATTTAAGCTTACCTTTTAGTTCACATCACAGCTCATACTATATAGAACATACTGTCAAAATTTCATTGAAATATCTATAAAACTTTCTGTGTTATCAGTGTTAGTGGAAACTAAAAACGTTAAAAAACAAGTTCTTCAGAAAACGCGTTTAAAAAAATTATTTTTATTTTTAAAAGTAAATACGACATATTATGCATTTAAAATTCTCCACATTTGTACGACACACCTTCTTTTTTCTCAATATTGACAATATTTGACTTTTTTGCAGCTTTTCTTTTTTTCCTGCCCACTTTTGCAATGGGAAGTGAGTGGCGTATTGAGCTGCTTATTCGCTCGGTGTCAAACATTTCATACATTTTCATTGTTTCAGTTCCTATATATATACCCAGGTTTTTTATTACTGGAGTAAGTCCCCTAAAACCAGAATTGAACAGCAAAGCTGCTATATATACACCTAATGTTAGTGTTTGCCTATGTACAAAAGTTTCTTTTGGCAAAATTGTCCAAATCAAGCTGTTGAAGCTCTCGTTATTATTTTGGGTTAGCCCATGTAAACATTTCTGGAGCAATTCTTTGTCACATAGACTCATATATGTTGGTTTTATTGCATTTATCAAATCATCAGGAAGGCAAGGGGATTTGAAACCAATTTTCTTATTCGTGCAAATAGCACGCTGAAATTTGCACCAGCTGTCGGGTCCAACCGGGCATTGTCGATGCATTTTCTGGCTACTCCCGGAGCAACAGTGGAAAAATGCTGCAATAACAGCAGACTGCATTTTCTGAAAGTCTCCTATGTTACTTCGGACAGCTATGCCGTAATAGTTCTGTAGTTTATCTATGAACTTGTAAGTGAACATTCGCTTTCCTACAAGTCCTGTACTTTTTTTCAGTTTCCTGAGGCGACTACAGACTCTTTTCTGCACGTGGCCAATGCATTCCAGTTTTTGCACTGAATTTTTGCCATAAACGTCTTTGACTGCCACATGTCCTTTCGAATCTCCGTCGCCGTAGTACTTCGTGTATCGAAGGTCTCTAAGTGCTACCGATCTTTCAAAAATCCGGTATGCACCTACTTTTTCCATACTTCCGGCAGATCCAACATGATTACGACACATGTGCTCAGCAGTTGTTGTAGGCGTTTTTACACAAATTCGACAATATGAGGACATTACCTCCAAATCCAAGATTTTTCCGGTGTCGACAGAAATCGCTGACACGAGGCCATTTAGAGAAGTGTGGCCTCTCCGTTGCCATGACCCATCTACGGACACGCCACAAGAAGAGCTATCAACTAATTCCTTTACTTCTACCGCAGCGTCTTGCATGTTTTCTTCTGCTGTAGATCGTACAGCATTCAACAGCTGACCTTCATGTCGTCGAAATGCTCCCTTTGTAATAAATGGTATGTTCATAGTGCAAAGCAGTCTTTTACCGGCTGTATAACCTTTGCCAATGAGTCTTAATCCAAGAACTAAAAGGGCATTCAAAACATATCTTTTACCAATCTTGGGGGTTGAAGTGAAGCAATTTTTATAACCACATTTGCACACTAAAGAAAAGTTTGAGCCAACTCCAAATTTAGAGTCTTCTATTAGTGATAAGTTAGTTTTGAAACACAATGGACAGCAAAGGACAGAAAATATCGATATTAACACCGAAACATCAAAAATTCTGTTTCCTTTCAGTTCATGAACTTCACTTTCAAGTATTTTACTTTCTTCAACATTCAACTTTGAAGTACTGGCAGTTGTAATCTCTTCCAAACAAGTTGGACTTTGAACAGTAAAACGATTACCATTGAAACGTCGTTTCTTGTACCTTACAGATCTTTGTTTTGGCATTTTGAAATGACAAACTCCAAATTGAAAAGATTACAATAGAATCATACAAATTGTACTATTTTTCTCGAACACTCGAATCTATTATGTCAATTCGAATATATAATCTAAAAAACTTAGCTGTAGAACAAGATTTAAAGCAAGCACGTAAAACGAATGTAAACAATCTCTGTAAATATACAGATGTTGCCAACCCATGCCGTTAAATTTAGTATTAAAAAGTTTCCTGGAGTAACGATATAAACTATAAATAAGTAATAATAACATTTTAAAATTGTTTTTAAGCAAAAATAAGCAAGAAAACGAAACGAAACTGCAATGTTTACACTTACTTTCAACGTCAGACGAGCACTTCCGGTCATTTAAATTCCTCTTCCGGTGCACTAAATTAGCCATAACTTCTATACTACTTATCGTAAAAACAAAAATGAAACATTTTTGGAATCCCAGAAATATGTTCTTTGCAATAAAACAATAAAAAAAAATTCGACAATTTTGCCGAAAATGACTTTTTTATCGTAGGCAGGCACCTTAATCTGGGAAGACAACTGGCACACATAAGTTTTGAAAACTTGACAATACAAATGAACTTCAGATTTACAGGGCTGCTACTCTTCCGTCCTGGAGACGGAAATCCGTCTTTTTACGATGATCCAAACGGAACTTTCCGTCTCGCAAATTATTAGTTTAAAAAAAATTGTAAAATAAAAATTTTGGCTTGAAAAAATACTGAACATTCGCCCCCGTCAACTGGAATTGTTATTGAAATTAGAAAGAAGGAACGAAAGCAAACAATCAACAAAAATCGCTTTTGAAAAAACGAACCCTTTAAAAAAATCTCGGTCGAAAAATTGAATGCGAGCACAAACCCCTAACTTGGATTGTTATCAAAATTAAAAAACTGATCCAGAGGTGATTGTATTCCGGTTATACACCAGAACTCCGGTGTTTTTTCGCATTGTAATACCGGAAATCCGTATTTTCAAAATTTTAAAAATTACCAATATCGGCAATTTTTTACAAATTGTTTTTAATTTACTCCATATTTTCGACGATGCCGATTACTATTGATGATTGAAACAGAAGCATTTATTAATTCACATAAAAGGCAGGAAATATTTTTAAAAAAAATCATGTGTCTTGTGAAAAAAAAAAAAAAACCAAGGAAAGTGGAGGTAAGCAGCGATGCCGCGGACGCGCTATAGCGCGTCAAATACGCAAAAATCGGAGACGGGGATACGAAAAAAAATATATATATAATACGCGTTCCCCGGGACGCGTGATTTTCATCGCGGGAGAAAAAATAATTGATTGAGTAAAATATATAAAAAATCGATACGCAAAATTATTTTTTGCTCGTCTTTGACCCATATTTTTCTTGCAGCTTTTTTTATATGAAGAGAAGGTGGGAAAACAGCGCCAGCTTGCGCTGTCGCGGCTTAGGTAAGGGAAACAGGTGAACAATTCGGAGATTCCAATGCGCAAAGATTTCTATAAGGATATAATCAGCCTGGTGTTTAATAAGTTCGGAAGTATGCGTTTTTAAAAATCTGCTTAGGTGAAAAGGTTTCGTTTTCGCGATTGAGAAATTTCTTAAAGTGTTCGTTTCGCGATTACGATTTTTGCTGAGCTTTTTTTTTTTTTTTTTTGAATTAAAATAATAAACAAAATTTTCCAATTTAATTTGTGCCTTATTGCATTCACTATTTAGAGAAAGAATGCTACACAGTTCATGTAATATACATTGCGGAAAATTCGCGAATCTAGCATTCGTCTAAAAGTCAATGACTTGATTTTTAGCTTTTAAATGTTGGGATTTTTGTTTCAATTCTTGGTCGAATTGTTATTGAATCAATTGCTAATTGCATTGGAAAAAAAAAATTCTTGTCACAAAAGGTTTCTTTTTCATTTATATCTCAGGAATGGCAGAGTTCCACAAATATCGGAAATTGTTTTGCTCTATCTCCCTGTTAAATTGTTTACCCTCATTTTATTTTTTTCCCCTTTCAATTGTAACCATATGTATTTCTTGGTAAATTGGAGCAATACTTTAAAAATTACGTAGGCCTAATTTCCATGTGCAAGCAAAGAAACGCATGCGTTCCTTTTTGCGTAATCTTTCTACATCCTTTAGGGGATCGTGTTTTTTTCATTTCACTTATTTTGTAGGTTTAATTAAGAAGTAAACTAATAAAAAATGTTCTTATTTTTATCAAATTTTACCGTTTATACTTGCGTATAAGTAGATTCGCATGTAAGCTGAACCTCCAACTTTCAGACAAAGAAACGGAAACCCTCGTGCAAGTCGACCTCCATACTTTCAGAGAAATATCGTGAACGTTTTGCTGCGGATTTTTAGACACAAATTATTTAAAATGAAGGGAAATGAAATGCAATGACAATCGGAAATGTATAGTTTTCAATTTGCGATTGCGATTTTTGTAAAGGGTTCGTTTTTGCAGTTATGTCTCTTGTTAACTGTTGCTTTTATTCTGAATTAATAAAAATAAGTTTCTGCTCTTTAATTTCTTGCAATATTACATTTAATTTATTTTTTTCAAAACAAGCTCCACTCCATCAATTACGCAAAATTCGCGAATCCGAATTTTGTCGTTTCTTCACTTTTGCCTAGAAGATGGACACAAAAGACTGCAAGCAGTTATGCAAGATAATGAAGCAGCAAAAGCCGTGAATGGTGCAGGAAATAATAAACTAAAGTGGGCAAAATAGATGTATTAAATGCATGTAAATAATTTTAATAACGTTTCTTTAACATTCTGATGATTGAACAAATAAGTGGAATAATTTATGTGATCTTCATTGCTTCTTTTCATTAATCCATCTTATGTCTGATTTTGATACCATTTCCAGTTCAT
Source organism: Octonoba sinensis (assembly GCA_038502835.1). NCBI lineage: Eukaryota > Metazoa > Arthropoda > Arachnida > Araneae > Uloboridae > Octonoba > Octonoba sinensis. Next base: position 78,814,514 of record CM076605.1, on the reverse strand, counting down.
TTACAAATGGTCTGAAATAATTCAAATTTATGTCTGGCTTTTATTGCCCTAACCAATGGCCATACATCATAATATGACGTTTTTTTTCTGCAGGCGGCAACTCGTTGAATATACATTGGATGGGCCAAATACTGTATCGCGATGTGCGATAAATGGGTATGCCATCAACATTAAATTGCAGAGACAGATTATCAAAGTTCTTCAAAGCTTCGCATGAACGATATAAATCGCCATCCATCACATCTCTGTAATTTCCACGAGAACTGTTCAGAAATAATTCTCTGTATTTCATTGCGTGATTTATCAAATTCTGTATCTCGAGCTTAAGTTTAATTTGAGGATGCAAGAGCATATACAAAAAGAAGTTTCCTTCATGAATACTTTTTTCAGCATTGAATGGTGCTGCACATGAAGGACAGTCACTGGGCTTAAGGTGCCTGCCTACGTTCGGAGCACTTTTTTTTTGAAAATACAAGATATTTATAAATCAACTGTTTTTTAATCTTTAATATGAATCTAAATTTTGAGAAAAACCACAATTGGGCTAAAAAAAAATTTTAATTTAAAAAAATAGGCAATTTCGTACTAAATTTTAGCAAAATTTTACGCTAAAACAAGTGTACGCTAGCAGCTGTACACTTTGTTTAACACAAAATATTCAAAAATTTCAGCATACCACATGTTGACAATATATTGATCTGTGATGTGAACTAAAATATTTTCAGTATCATTAAAACTCACTGTACTAGGTAGCATATCGTAAACATTAGTGAAGATTTTGCGAAACGTAAGTACATGTTTCCACAAAAGTAGCTATGAAATGCACAAAAAATTAATTTAAGCTTACCTTTTAGTTCACATCACAGCTCATACTATATAGAACATACTGTCAAAATTTCATTGAAATATCTATAAAACTTTCTGTGTTATCAGTGTTAGTGGAAACTAAAAACGTTAAAAAACAAGTTCTTCAGAAAACGCGTTTAAAAAAATTATTTTTATTTTTAAAAGTAAATACGACATATTATGCATTTAAAATTCTCCACATTTGTACGACACACCTTCTTTTTTCTCAATATTGACAATATTTGACTTTTTTGCAGCTTTTCTTTTTTTCCTGCCCACTTTTGCAATGGGAAGTGAGTGGCGTATTGAGCTGCTTATTCGCTCGGTGTCAAACATTTCATACATTTTCATTGTTTCAGTTCCTATATATATACCCAGGTTTTTTATTACTGGAGTAAGTCCCCTAAAACCAGAATTGAACAGCAAAGCTGCTATATATACACCTAATGTTAGTGTTTGCCTATGTACAAAAGTTTCTTTTGGCAAAATTGTCCAAATCAAGCTGTTGAAGCTCTCGTTATTATTTTGGGTTAGCCCATGTAAACATTTCTGGAGCAATTCTTTGTCACATAGACTCATATATGTTGGTTTTATTGCATTTATCAAATCATCAGGAAGGCAAGGGGATTTGAAACCAATTTTCTTATTCGTGCAAATAGCACGCTGAAATTTGCACCAGCTGTCGGGTCCAACCGGGCATTGTCGATGCATTTTCTGGCTACTCCCGGAGCAACAGTGGAAAAATGCTGCAATAACAGCAGACTGCATTTTCTGAAAGTCTCCTATGTTACTTCGGACAGCTATGCCGTAATAGTTCTGTAGTTTATCTATGAACTTGTAAGTGAACATTCGCTTTCCTACAAGTCCTGTACTTTTTTTCAGTTTCCTGAGGCGACTACAGACTCTTTTCTGCACGTGGCCAATGCATTCCAGTTTTTGCACTGAATTTTTGCCATAAACGTCTTTGACTGCCACATGTCCTTTCGAATCTCCGTCGCCGTAGTACTTCGTGTATCGAAGGTCTCTAAGTGCTACCGATCTTTCAAAAATCCGGTATGCACCTACTTTTTCCATACTTCCGGCAGATCCAACATGATTACGACACATGTGCTCAGCAGTTGTTGTAGGCGTTTTTACACAAATTCGACAATATGAGGACATTACCTCCAAATCCAAGATTTTTCCGGTGTCGACAGAAATCGCTGACACGAGGCCATTTAGAGAAGTGTGGCCTCTCCGTTGCCATGACCCATCTACGGACACGCCACAAGAAGAGCTATCAACTAATTCCTTTACTTCTACCGCAGCGTCTTGCATGTTTTCTTCTGCTGTAGATCGTACAGCATTCAACAGCTGACCTTCATGTCGTCGAAATGCTCCCTTTGTAATAAATGGTATGTTCATAGTGCAAAGCAGTCTTTTACCGGCTGTATAACCTTTGCCAATGAGTCTTAATCCAAGAACTAAAAGGGCATTCAAAACATATCTTTTACCAATCTTGGGGGTTGAAGTGAAGCAATTTTTATAACCACATTTGCACACTAAAGAAAAGTTTGAGCCAACTCCAAATTTAGAGTCTTCTATTAGTGATAAGTTAGTTTTGAAACACAATGGACAGCAAAGGACAGAAAATATCGATATTAACACCGAAACATCAAAAATTCTGTTTCCTTTCAGTTCATGAACTTCACTTTCAAGTATTTTACTTTCTTCAACATTCAACTTTGAAGTACTGGCAGTTGTAATCTCTTCCAAACAAGTTGGACTTTGAACAGTAAAACGATTACCATTGAAACGTCGTTTCTTGTACCTTACAGATCTTTGTTTTGGCATTTTGAAATGACAAACTCCAAATTGAAAAGATTACAATAGAATCATACAAATTGTACTATTTTTCTCGAACACTCGAATCTATTATGTCAATTCGAATATATAATCTAAAAAACTTAGCTGTAGAACAAGATTTAAAGCAAGCACGTAAAACGAATGTAAACAATCTCTGTAAATATACAGATGTTGCCAACCCATGCCGTTAAATTTAGTATTAAAAAGTTTCCTGGAGTAACGATATAAACTATAAATAAGTAATAATAACATTTTAAAATTGTTTTTAAGCAAAAATAAGCAAGAAAACGAAACGAAACTGCAATGTTTACACTTACTTTCAACGTCAGACGAGCACTTCCGGTCATTTAAATTCCTCTTCCGGTGCACTAAATTAGCCATAACTTCTATACTACTTATCGTAAAAACAAAAATGAAACATTTTTGGAATCCCAGAAATATGTTCTTTGCAATAAAACAATAAAAAAAAATTCGACAATTTTGCCGAAAATGACTTTTTTATCGTAGGCAGGCACCTTAATCTGGGAAGACAACTGGCACACATAAGTTTTGAAAACTTGACAATACAAATGAACTTCAGATTTACAGGGCTGCTACTCTTCCGTCCTGGAGACGGAAATCCGTCTTTTTACGATGATCCAAACGGAACTTTCCGTCTCGCAAATTATTAGTTTAAAAAAAATTGTAAAATAAAAATTTTGGCTTGAAAAAATACTGAACATTCGCCCCCGTCAACTGGAATTGTTATTGAAATTAGAAAGAAGGAACGAAAGCAAACAATCAACAAAAATCGCTTTTGAAAAAACGAACCCTTTAAAAAAATCTCGGTCGAAAAATTGAATGCGAGCACAAACCCCTAACTTGGATTGTTATCAAAATTAAAAAACTGATCCAGAGGTGATTGTATTCCGGTTATACACCAGAACTCCGGTGTTTTTTCGCATTGTAATACCGGAAATCCGGTATTTTCAAAATTTTAAAAATTACCAATATCGGCAATTTTTTACAAATTGTTTTTAATTTACTCCATATTTTCGACGATGCCGATTACTATTGATGATTGAAACAGAAGCATTTATTAATTCACATAAAAGGCAGGAAATATTTTTAAAAAAATCATGTGTCTTGTGAAAAAAAAAAAAAAACCAAGGAAAGTGGAGGTAAGCAGCGATGCCGCGGACGCGCTATAGCGCGTCAAATACGCAAAAATCGGAGACGGGGATACGAAAAAAAATATATATATAATACGCGTTCCCCGGGACGCGTGATTTTCATCGCGGGAGAAAAAATAATTGATTGAGTAAAATATATAAAAAATCGATACGCAAAATTATTTTTTGCTCGTCTTTGACCCATATTTTTCTTGCAGCTTTTTTTATATGAAGAGAAGGTGGGAAAACAGCGCCAGCTTGCGCTGTCGCGGCTTAGGTAAGGGAAACAGGTGAACAATTCGGAGATTCAATGCGCAAAGATTTCTATAAGGATATAATCAGCCTGGTGTTTAATAAGTTCGGAAGTATGCGTTTTTAAAAATCTGCTTAGGTGAAAAGGTTTCGTTTTCGCGATTGAGAAATTTCTTAAAGTGTTCGTTTCGCGATTACGATTTTTGCTGAGTTTTTTTTTTTTTTTTTTTTGAATTAAAATAATAAACAAAATTTTCCAATTTAATTTGTGCCTTATTGCATTCACTATTTAGAGAAAGAATGCTACACAGTTCATGTAATATACATTGCGGAAAATTCGCGAATCTAGCATTCGTCTAAAAGTCAATGACTTGATTTTTAGCTTTTAAATGTTGGGATTTTTGTTTCAATTCTTGGTCGAATTGTTATTGAATCAATTGCTAATTGCATTGGAAAAAAAAATTCTTGTCACAAAAGGTTTCTTTTTCATTTATATCTCAGGAATGGCAGAGTTCCACAAATATCGGAAATTGTTTTGCTCTATCTCCCTGTTAAATTGTTTACCCTCATTTTATTTTTTTCCCCTTTCAATTGTAACCATATGTATTTCTTGGTAAATTGGAGCAATACTTTAAAAATTACGTAGGCCTAATTTCCATGTGCAAGCAAAGAAACGCATGCGTTCCTTTTTGCGTAATCTTTCTACATCCTTTAGGGGATTCGTGTTTTTTTCATTTCACTTATTTTGTAGGTTTAATTAAGAAGTAAACTAATAAAAAATGTTCTTATTTTTATCAAAATTTTACCGTTTATACTTGCGTATAAGTAGATTCGCATGTAAGCTGAACCTCCAACTTTCAGACAAAGAAACGGAAACCCTCGTGCAAGTCGACCTCCATACTTTCAGAGAAATATCGTGAACGTTTTTGCTGCGGATTTTTAGACACAAATTATTTAAAATGAAGGGAAATGAAATGCAATGACAATCGGAAATGTATAGTTTCAATTTGCGATTGCGATTTTTGTAAAGGGTTCGTTTTTGCAGTTATGTCTCTTGTTAACTGTTGCTTTTATTCTGAATTAATAAAAATAAGTTTCTGCTCTTTAATTTCTTGCAATATTACATTTAATTTATTTTTTTCAAAACAAGCTCCACTCCATCAATTACGCAAAATTCGCGAATCCGAATTTTGTCGTTTCTTCACTTTTTGCCTAGAAGATGGACACAAAAGACTGCAAGCAGTTATGCAAGATAATGAAGCAGCAAAAGCCGTGAATGGTGCAGGAAATAATAAACTAAAGTGGGCAAAATAGATGTATTAAATGCATGTAAATAATTTTAATAACGTTTCTTTAACATTCTGATGATTATTTAGATGTTATTGCATTATTTTTTTTAATAATCCACACATTTTATTAAAATAGTACACGACTTTTTAAAACTATTTTTCTGTTTGTCCTATATTTTCTACATTTTCCATTGCGACCCCTAGTTAAAATAAGTAGTTTTATCCATTTCTGTTTGATCCCAGTATTTTTCATAAAGTACAACCTTAAAGTACAATCACATTTCGTCTTATATATGTCATTACAGTACCTTAGTACTTATTAAAAAGAATCAAGGTTCAGGAATTTTTTCTTTGAAATTTCAGGAAATGCAAATCTTTACTGCTACCACCCCTGATATCTTTAAAACCATGATATGCAATGCCGAATCTAAGGCGGGGCAAGCTGGGGCCCGCGCCCCGGGCGGCACTTTTGGGGGCGGCAAAATCGGCTGTGATGCACAAAATAAAAAAAAAGGCGAAGAAAGAAAAATTCTCTTAATTAATTACTTTTCTTAACTTTTGTAAGAAAATTAAAATCCTGGTTCGGCTCTCGGATTTGATGATTGATCAGCTATTTTGCTAACGATTACGACCAATGAATAAAATTATTTAGTTGTATTAACTGTTGGAAACTCTAAAATTTTAAGTAGGGGGCAGAAAATTTCGCTATGTCAAAATTTTAGAATTTAAATTTTAAAAAGTCAAGGTCCCTCCCACCTTGTAATCATGAAATACCGTATGCTATGCTCAAATGGTACCAATAGTTTTTCTTTTACAAATTTTCAAAGCATCCTTTTGGGAAGAGAGGGGCGAGCTTGTAAGTGTCGTTCGAGAAGGCAGACATAGGGCTGTTCGATATGGGCGTTAGAAAAAATGTGGGGTCCTGCCCCCTAGATAAAAAAAAATGCCAATTTTGTATTGCATTTTTATGAGTAAAAGTGTTTAATTTTTAAAAATGTTTCTATTACGCTTCTTTTTTTTTTCCTAATACTTCTGCAATCCCTGTCTCCAAAGGCCTCAAAATGCACTATTTTGCATATAGTTTTCAAAATTTTCCTGGGGGAGAATCCCCCGAACCCCCTTCAACTGTCGGAATTTTATGGCTCCAGTTTTCGAAGTCTAGCGCCATCACTGCCGAAAGATTAAAATATATTGTACGCTTCTTTTTCTCTCCCTGCGAAACTGTTTGGTTAAATATATTGAATGATATTTTTACATTAGAAAGCAAGAATTTTCAGCTTTTTTGAAGAAAATATTGGTACATTCAAATATGTGTGTATCTTGAAAAAATCCGCATATTTGTAAAAAGATTACGTAATTTAGTTATTATGTGCATGGTGAAAAGTTCAGTCTAAAAATTTTTGAAGAGTGGCACCCCTGCATGTATTGACAAACACAGATGATACATTTTTAAAGAAAAGATACTGCGTGCTGGGAAAATCATTTTGAGGCAGTAACAATTGCAGCAACTTGAGTAATTCCTGCACACAAGTTTTGCTTAAATTAAAGAGCACAATAAAAGCCAAGGTGCAGATAAAGGCTTCCAAGTTTGTAAGAAGTGATGAAGCATAGAAAGGTCTATTTAAATTTTCAAAATTAAAATCATCATTGCAAAGTAACGGTTTCACTTTCATCAATTGATCATATTGTTTTTTCCCCCCTTTAAAAATATGTAAAAATTCGTTGGTTTGAATCTGATTAATTTTATTTTAGTAGGATTTGATTAACATCGAGTTTTTCTTTTCGCTTCTTTTATTTTTCTTGTCTTTTTCTTTCTTTTTTAAGAAGCATTTCAGTTATCAAATTATAGTTTCATTTTAAAAGCGATACGATATTTTGTCTCTGAAAACAATATTGTAAATCATTTTCATCTCAGAAGCTTTCTTTCAGATAAGTGTTTGAATAAAGTAGGCCCCATTTCAAAATTTGCCTGGAGTACTCCTCCCCCCCCCCCCTCCGCCTCAATTCTTTCCAAAAGGATGCTTTCAAAATTTGTAAAAGAAAAACTATTGTATTGTTTGAGCACGACATGATTTATAGTTCAGTATTACAAGAGAAAAAAACCTCGACCTTTTAAATTCAAATTTTTAAATTTTGACATTACAAAATTGCCGTCCCTTAAAATGGCCTTCTATCCCCAAACACTTGTGCCTGCCAGAGGATCCGCCCTACTAATCAAAGACGCAGCAGCATTCAGTATACCTCAATTTTAGAGTTTCCGAGAGTTAATAAGAATAAATAATTCTGTTAATTAGTTTTAATCATTAGCAAAATATCCGCTCAATGATAGAATGTTCGGAGCGGCGAACTAGGGTTTTAATTAAGTTTTCTTAATTATATTTTTTCTTTCTTTTTTTTTTTTTGTGCATCACAGTTGAATTTGCCGCCCCGCCGAAGTGCCGCCCGTGGCATGGGCCCCAACTTGCCCGCCCCCCTAGATCCGTCACTTATTTCCATTCTAATATCAAACAGTGGCATACTAATCACACTATTGTCGAAAATTTGTCTTCATTTTTAAAATTAAAATATTAAGTAATCAACTACTTTATGAATTAGTATTTTAATTATACTTTAATTATATCACCATTTATTTTTTTAATTTATCATTATTTAGTACTTAAATTATACCATTAGAAAAAAAAAACAATTCTCCGCATTAAAATCCATTTATGATGATTTAAGATCAAATTTGAAAGAGGATCTTTTAGATTTACTTCTTTTTGTAAGAATGAACCAAATAGCATGATTAAATCCAATTTGAATTTTCTGTGTGAGCCCGTTTTTATATATTTCAAATGTTCCTATTTATATCAAAAATTACATTCAAGTTTGAATTGAATTTATTTTTTCTGTCAATTATGTTATTTTTTTAATGTTCCATTTCACAATTAAAATTGCAAATTAAAATCTGAAACTTAAATGAGCCCTTATGTGTACTAAAATGGCGGAGCCGAAACCGGAACATATCCGGAGGCAGAGCTATAGCTTATTATTTGGGAGTGGAGGTGGAGCCGCAGCATCGAGATTTTTGTCGGGTCCGGGTCCCTTGTAAACTAATATGTAAATAAATGAAAAAATAAATAAATTATTTATAAGACGTAAAAAAATCAAGGCTGCAATCATCTTTTTATACAAACAGGTCATACTGGATGTAACTAAATATACTACAAAATGCAATTCCCCAAGATGTTCTACATTAATTATAATTGCATTGTTTTCAAGGTCAATATTTGCTTTTATATTGACCTCATAAAAAATGTCAAATTTAATGTTTTTTCTTTTTAATTTGTTTATTTTCTTAAATTTCGAACCAGATATAACATTCCTTCACTGAAGACAATTTTCTATATCATACATGTACATGTGTGTACAACATATATATACATATGTATAATATCAATTAGTAGTGTTTACTAAATACGTCTTCGAAATATATTTGAGGCAAATACATACATATATTATACATACACATGTATAAGAATCATTCCATATATAATGGAATTAGATTTTGATCTGAAATCAAAAGCAAGCATATAATTCATCACAAAAAAAAATCCTTGTGAATAATAATATTAACAATTTAAAAATTCCTGATTGCTAAACAAAATTTTCATTAAGATTATTTTACAAGTTTTGAGATGCTTCTCTATGATGATAAAAACAATATATTATAAGACCTCAATGGATATAATTCTGCTCCTTAGCAAAGCTTACCTGACAAAAATTCTTATACATACTTGTAAATATAGCCTTACATATTTGCAGTGTAAAACATAATATATATATATATATATCATACACATATGAGAAAAGAAGTAAATAAAAATTATGAGACTCACTATTTATTACTTTGCATAGCTTTAGCTTCGAAATTTTTTTCTTTTTCTTCATTCCCATGAAACTGTATTCTGCAGCCACTTCGTCATGAAGCAAAAACATCATAATTCTGCGCACCACTTCAGAGAGGTGGGTGCCCCCAAATTTTTGCAGTTCTTTCACCTGAAAGAAATGTAACGTATATATATATATATATATATATATATATACGTATATATACAGAAGTTGCAGTTATGTACATTTTATATTTATTATTGTTTATGTATTTGTATGTTTGTTTTTTAGGGAGGAGGGGAGTCATAACAGACAAGTCACGTTATTTTCATTCGTGCTTGTTAATTGAATTATGAATTGATCATAATGAATTGCAAGGGGAAACTGAAAGTATTATACATTATAACTATAAATTCGTTGCATAAGACTTCGCGATAAATGGATCAAAATAATGCAAAAGGGAGAAATACAAGTGTTATCCCTAACATCAAAACTAAAATGAATGTTGTAAGAAATTCATTTGCAAAAACAGATGGGTTGGATTGATTCATACCGTGAAAAATTGAGCTGGCTAAATTAAACAAGTTAAGAGCAATCTAGACACGCGGCAGTTCATAGTATATTAAATCTCCTAACAATTTTATTGCATGCGATAATTGCACGTTTTCTTATGAACTACATTTGAATAAAATAATGTATATAATTGACACAAAACTAACAAACAAGCATATTTTGCCTTTCGCAGTTTTTGTTTACCTCTGTCATAGGAATCTGTAAAAGATAAAATAAAAATCTTAGTTACATGTTATTTCCAGTTTGCTAATTTTCAACAAATCAAGCTAATCACAACTTTATTATTATTTTACTTTTGCAAGTCTATTCATAAGTTGTGGTGTTGTTTATTTGCCTAAAACTAAGCTCAGATAAAAGGGAGAAATAAATGAATAAATAAATAAATGAACGGGCTGAGCCCTCCAACCTTAAATTTGCTACTTAAATTTGTAGAACAATCTTAAATAAATACATTTCTTCCTAGAAAGGGGTGCTTTTTCTGAAGAACTGAGGGGTCAAGCCAGAAGGAAATTTGGGTCTGCTTTCGGACTCTTTATACTAAGTTCAAATTAATCTAAACGGATCCTTTTTTCACAGACTTAACCTATTAAATAAGCAGCAAAAATCAATATTTTTTATCACTATAATGTTTGCTTAAATCTTGAATTTTCACAAACATTTTTTTTTTAAATTCACAAGAAGCTGCAAATTTAAAAAAAATTCTCACCTGAGTAGGTAAATATTCGTTTTACTTTATGATCACCCCACGATTCCTTTGGGTCTTCTAAGCCCTTTACTGCAGCGGTTATTTTTGTGCCGGACGTAGTTCGTGGATAAACACAATTTCCATTCGACATTATCCATTTAGTTGGGACCAGCTCCAGACCATCATCAAATTCTACAACTGCAAATTTCTTGGAAGTCATAGCTGAAATCATATAAGATTAAAAAAATATATATACATCCTAAAATAAATACATCAAGGAGAGTGGTAACGAAAGGACATAGATTTTAATTATCACTATAAGTAATTTTTCTTATAAGTATAAGTGAGACAGTACTGAAAAATGGAACTTCCCTTCCAAAATAGTACAAGAGTTGGAAATTACACTCTCAATTTCCACAATCAAGCTTAAAAATTATTCTAGGAAAAACTGGAATTTAATGCAATAACTGATACTTTGACAAGGAAACTTTTGAGACTTTATGGGAAGAAATCTCAAAATTGTGTGATAGTAGGCAAAAAATATATTGAAAATATCCTGATTGTTACCAATTTCTCTACTGCTTACAATTATACTATTAAATTTAAGAACAAACTTGCTTTGAATAACATACAAAACATTATATTTGTGCCTGATGATATAAAACCTCTTAAGACCCAAGAACATATTGAAACTGGTTTCTAAATATTTTTGCTTTTGTAATTAAATATATTATAAAATAAGTGGGAAATGGATTTCTTAAAACCTCCAAACACGTGTCTGCAAGCTTTTGCTTAAGATATATTGTATTTAAATTTTTATTATGGGTACCTTAAGTCTAAACACTATAAAACAATATCTTTACATTTTACATACATTTTGCAAAGGTATTGCTTATCAAGGATTGTACGAGGTTAACTAACCATTAAGTCAAATAACAGAAGCATGAATTAATAATAATTGTTAACTAATTTGTAAACAATTGCTTTTTAAAATCATTCATCATTTATTGGAAAGCTCTTTGAAAAATATGACATGAGTACAAAATTTAGCTCAGATTTCTAGGTATTTAAAATCTGCTAATTATTAAATCTTTTGGCATCTTGCCTTTCAAAATAAATAATTTCAGGAAAAACTACATCTGTAAGAACTGCATGAACTTTTTAATGCATAAGAATTAATATTAATTAAGAACTTTGAAAAGGGGGCAGAATGTAACAGAAACGCTTATCGATCAAAGATTTTTAATTTTGTGAAAGGTCCAATCAAGTAATTTAAATTTTATCGAAGGTCCCTCAACTTGTTCTAAATTGGGAAAAACAATTGATTTCAGCGGTTAGAATTTTATAAATATTCTGTAAAACAGACCGAATTTCTTTTTGGACCTATGAAAGTGTTAACAAAGAATTGCCCTATTGCTATTTATACAGCATCATAAATATTATGATTCAATAGAATATTATGAGTTCTAACAAAATCATGATATACAATGTTTTACATAATTCAAAAAAAAAAAAAAAATAATCAGGAGCCCTTACCCAAGGCGCGATCGCGCATCTCTCCAAAAAAGTCACATAGCTAAAAAGGAGGAAAATACCCCTGGAAGAGCACCAGTCCCCCAAAATTTGAATGGCAATCTGCACCAATGCCCCCCCCCCCCCTGGATGGGCAGTCTTGATTACTCTTTATAAATACAAAATTGACACTAGTTAAACAAATACAAAGTAAAAATTAATCTTAAAAAGTGCAAATTCACATAGAAACAAGCAACAAAATCTTATGTCCCATGCCCTGTAGGGTTGGCAACATTCCATCCTAATTTAATTTTTCCACACATTTCTATGTATATGCATGCACTATTCTAAACGTATTAGATTGTTTTTCACCTTTGGGAAAAGTGAAAAGGAAAAGAAAAGTATTTTAGAGATTATTTTGAATGGATTTATAAAATTTTAATGAAAATAGTTATACCGAAAAGCAATTTTAATCATTTGAACCTAGAATATATTCTGTTTTTATTTGTATATAAAAATTAGTAACACTTTAACAGTGCATATTACTGATAATGCATCTCATTTACAAAATAGTATTCCTACAAATTAAGATTCTTCTAATATTGAAAACACGTAACGATGAAAGGAATTTGAAATAAATCAGAAATCACAAATAATAAGTGTTCAAGTAAAATCTTCCTCTTTTTCCCCTAACCCCCACCAAACTCCAGTTGACTGAAAATGAAACGAAAAAACTTAATAAAAATAAAATGTTGACGAGAGAAAATAACAACAATAAGTAAAGCCTGCTATAAGAAGAAAGTCACTTATCAAAAACGCTCATCGTCAAATCGTTCTGATCTGGTTTCACCTGCACACTTTGATGCAAGATTCAAAGCAGTTTCTACTTGAGCAGGTGTGATCTGTCTTTCTTTAAAATAATATTTCTCTTAGTTAAGAAAATAATTTCCATAAATTGATAACAAAAATCAGTCACAAAAAATGAGATGGTATTTTACACATGCAGATAGGATTTAGCGAGTGATTTTGGTAACATTGACTGCGATCCCATAAAGTAGCATCCACGGGGCTTTTACACCTTTCTATGATATGCTTACGTAAGATCATGTTTCCATTTCATATTTCTGATTTTATTGCTTAAGCCACCTTGGCAGGGAACTTCAGCTTTAGTCAAACAATTATTTAGTCAAAGTAAAGTTTTTTTTTTAAATATAAATTGTACCAAAGAACATAAAAAAAATTATACCATATTTATAATTAAAATCTCAAGTATTAATTGAATATATTCACAATAAATTTAAAAAATTCAAATTTTGTGCAAATTTATTTGCCATATTTTTCAAGATCTAAGACTTAAAACAAATAAAATAATTAAACTAATACTTTTTAATATAAATCGAAATGGAGAAATAAATAGAACATTTGAAAGTATGAAAGCCTTTTTCCTGAAAACCAAATGGATTGTGGTTTTGTTGAATAATTAGAGTCGGATATTGCCAACCCTAACACACTGCTCTAAACACTTAAAAATGCAGAAGTGTACAGCGTATTCTTTTTGGTAAGGAAAAATTTACATTTTCCTTACAACATCAGTAAGAGGACATATTTTTAAGTTGGACAACTCAGCGACAACATAAGTATCTAAGATAACAGATTTACAAGGAATTTCATACAAATTCTTTTTCTTTTTAAATTGTTTTCCGATAACATACATAACACTTTTTGCAATGCCAAAATTCTTAGCGAGAATAATGTCTTTATTATTTAATAAGCAACAGCTATCCTTAAATGAACCTGAATTTAATGTGAAATTTTGAAATCGACCCAGCCGAAATTGCTTCTCTAAAACATAATCTTGTACTGAAGGCCCGTCCCCATGTGAATTTTGAAGAGAAATGTTGTTATAATAATTTAAAGTACTTGCAATTTCGAAAGAATTTTTTTCATAGTAACGCCGTACAATTTGTTCTAAGGGCTTCTCTATTTTCCGAATAAATTTTTTAAACGCTTTCAAATAATTTTCAAATTTAAACGCGCTGAAATTATCTAGACTACCGAATTTTGAAACATCATCCCCTAAATGAGAGAGCCCATGGACATTGTGCGAAACACATTCTTCACCGTAAATTTTGGCAAAACTTCCAATGAAATGTTTTGCAAGAGAATCGGCATATTTAATCAATTCCAGATTTTGATTCTGCTCACAAAACAATCTAATGCATACATGTAAGGAAATAATGTTATGAAATTTAGTTTGAGACAGTGTGCTATCTAAAAGTACAGGGCATGTATACAACAAAAACTCTGAATTCGGTAGCTTTCCAATGAGCAAGGTCAGATAAAGACCTAGGTTTTCTGGCAAATTCAGTAGGTACATATTGCTTCAAGGAAATTATTTTTTTGGAAATGGTTTCAATATCTTTAAATTGCAAACGATTTGGTAGTTTTCCCTTTACCCATATATTCAAAATTTTTCGGACTACACCTAAACATACGAGCTGCATATAATCAAGTGGAACGTTACTTACAATGCCAAAATTTGGAATTTTTGAACTATTGTGCTTTTTAAATGAAAATCCGAATCTGCCATAGACCGAAATTCTTTATCTGTCCTTTTAGGAGCATCAATTTGCGGAAAACAAACCCGTCCGTTTTTGTACTTCCCTTTGGTTTTACATTTTGTACAACTAAAGTATCCAGAATGCCCTTTCACACCTAAAATAAACGACTTAGCAGGGACATCACATATTATGTTCTTAACAAAAAACTCTATTTTTTTAAAAATTAATTTCGATGCCATTCTCAGTTAGAAATTTAGATTCTTGAACGAAATCGGTTAAAAAATTATTGACATTATGTGGTTTTTCTAGGCCATGATACAAAGCAATAACAAAAACATTTTTCTGGTCAACACAACCTAAAATTGGCCATAATGCACTTGTTAAGCTCTTGCTTATAGGAAGCCCATCTATATTTACAGAGAGCTCCACTTGATCCAAATGTGAGATTTTCTTGGACATTCTTTTACGTTTATTTTGGGATTGAAAGGGAACTTAACTCCCAGGACTTAACTCTTTAAATCGACAGACTTTGGTGTTTTGAGCATTGTACGAGGATCTATAGGAATATTCTGAAAACACTTATGCTTGTGCAGAATCTTTAGCAGTGATCCCAGAGCTGAATGTGTGATGTTGTTACTGACTGACCATTGTGAAAGACTAGATAAAAAACTCGATTCATCCCCACCTTCTGATTGTAAAAGGGACGAATAACCAAAATCCTTATTTTCACTCCTAACATTAACTTCATCAATATTTATTGATGAAGCAGCATCATCAATGTTTATTGATGAAGCAGCATCATCAATGTTTATTGATGAAGCAGCATCATCAATGTTTATTGATGAAGCATCATCATAAATTGTTTATTGATGAAGCATCATCATCATTTTTTTGATGAAGCATCATCATAAATTTTGTTTATTGATGAAGCATCATCAATTATTTGTTGATGAAGCATCATCATCATTGTTTGTTGATGAAGCATCATCATCATTATTTGTTGATGAAGCATCATCATCATTATTTGTTGATGAAGCTTTTTTGTTGATGAAGCATCATCATCATTATTTGTTGATGAAGCATCATCATCAGTATTCATTGATGAAGCATCTTCATCAGGATCCATTGATGAAGCATCTGGGACACTATTTTCCTCTCTAGTGCTAGAAATTTGCGATTGGTTATTTTCCCACGGCTTTGAACTAGTGTGTGAATTTGCACTTTTTAAGCATGTGGTAGGAGGATTTGAGTCTTGTGTAGTACTTGACAATGTACTTAGACTTTTATTAATCCTCCTACGAATCTGTCTGTCTGACAATGTAGAAACTTTCCTTTTTACAGACAGCTGATAACTCATTATTACCAGGAGTTTTTAAAATAAATTAATGACGTAGGTTTCTAAAAATTTGGGACAACTTCAGAACACAAATAAAAAAATAACACATTTAGGGCTGTTCTACCCATGAAACATGAATTTCAATATTGGCAGTCAACATGACTTAGTTTAGCAGTTGAAAGTTTTATCACGGGTTTGTCTTGTACAATAACAGTTACAGAGTAAAATATAAAAAAATTTCTCGTGGCTGCAGACTGGAGATAAACTGTGCTAAGCAGGAGCTTTCATACCAAAATGAGGAACGTCATGTTGACTAGTCTGAAAATCACACCCATAAATATTTAACTAATAAATATCGAGTCAATAACAAGATTACCAGTCTTCATAAAATTAATAGTAAAATCAGTAAATTTATTACTAACAGTAAAGAAAAATAATAAATATGTACTAAATAATACGAAATGAAATCTATAAGAGAAATAGCATCATACCATAAACTCTACCGGCAGTTATTATCGTCAATAAGTAGCTAACGGAAAACCTTTTTTGAAAAAATAAGAATATCAGTATAGTGTTATTATTACTATTAAAAAAACTGTAATCATAAATAAATGACCCTTATTATTGAAAATACAATTTTAGAAAAAACAATTCTGAATGAATATCTATTTGCATTGCATTTTTTTCTCTCGTAAATATGTAATTAATGATTTTCTACGTCTTTAGCCATTTCATCAGTTCGTCGTCTTCATACGCTGGAGTAGCTTAACGGAATAGTTTGAATCATGTAATAAATCAGAATGCTGAAAACATTTGAAATAAGTATGCGTACGGATGGTAAAATTAAAGTTTCACCAATAGTGTGGGGTTTGCAAATTTTCGGGATTAACTCTCATACAACGCTTGCAACCCTCTTTCTAGCTTCATATGTTGTTTTCCAAAAATGTTTGAGATAGTTGTCCTGGACAAATACTCATTTTTCAGCTTTTTGAAAAAAAAAAACTACTGGTTTGTCCTTCAATTCTTTATGCCCAGTTTTCAGATGATGCTTAAGTTTACTGAGTCGCATACTATCATTAGATAGGGTATTCGTACATATTAAACATTAGGGGATATTTTCTTGCCGAGGATCTGCAATAAAGCCAAATGTCAAGTAATCAACAGAGTATTGTCGACAATGTTTTTTTGCTTTAGCAGTTGCCATAATTAAGATGAAAGAATGTTATTACAATAAATACAACGAAGAAAAAAAAAACATACCGAGAAATAATGTTGAATGAACAGAGAAGTGCAAGACGCGTATTTAACACTGGTATTTGTTTCTTTCTTTCTTTTGATTTTTTAACGCAAATAATCATGCACTGTTTTGATATTTTAAAAAAGAATTGCGGAAAAGTTATGAATAAAAAATGCGTGAAAAATAATGGAAATATGTCAAAAAAGCGTACCTTAAAACAATAGAAAATTTTTTCGTTAATTTTTCAATTTGTGGTAGTTTTATTTGGAATTCATATATAACAACCGTTAAAGATTTTAATAAATCACTTAGTCACATTAGTTAAACCCTTTGACAAATAAAACTTTAGAAATGTGTCTGTTTTAAAACAGTTACTTGTTAATGCCAAACACTAACATGGATACCAGATGAAAACATAGCTTCTAAAAATGCCAATAGTAAAATCGGAGCAATTCCAGAGTCTAAAAATTAAAATATTTACGTATTTTTGAAACATTGTAATGTTGACAGTTAGTTAACAAAAAGAATATAAATATTACAAACCAACAATTAATAATAAATACTTGAATGCTTGAAATGTTCATTTTTAGAAAGCCCCCCTTTTTACCTTTTATAACAAAAAAATCCTTTTAGCAATGAAATTTATACTGCAAAAAGTTACTACAGGACGTACATAATTTTTAAAACTTTAAGGTGAGTATAATAATAATTCTAAAAAAAGAAAGAATAAAAAGAAATGAAAAAAATAGAAATGCGACTTCATTACGGAGCTAAAATTTTTGCTTACCTTACATCCAAATTTGGAAATGCTTCTGATTTCTTTTCAATGTCGCATAAAGAGTTCGCCCTTTTTTTTTCTGTTATATATTTTTTTATACTCAACCACACTATATCTCATAACAACGACCATAAAGCTCGTCACTTGGCTTTGCGCATATACAATACTAACCTTTTACCCCATCTGTTTATCAACTCCTGAAGCTAAACATGTATTGTAATACAATGTAGACCATGTCTCACAGACATCAAGGTCTCCAGCTCAAACAAGCACGTGTCTGCGGACTATATGGCGCTACTTGAGAGATTTACGTTTTATAAGGAGCATGAAGGAAAGTTATATGTGGTATCAATTGAATTTTATTGATAACAGTTGTAGCATTTTAATCTTAGTAGTACCATCGAACATAATTATTCGAGAAATTTTAAGCACTCTATTTTTTATGCTTAGGTATAACTCAGAAATGATGTCACGCTTCGAGGACGAGGGGGGTTCGTGAAATTGTCTCAAAGTGTGACAAAGGGAGGGGAGGGAATAACAAGAAGTGTGACATCCTGCTTATGCAACGTAGCGTAACATGTGACAAAGGGGGAGAGGGGGTCCGTTGAAGTGTGACGTTTTGTGACAAAGGGGAAGGGATTCAAACATGTGGGAAAAAACCGTGACAACATTTATGAACGGTCCCTTAGTTAGGAAACATGTCGTGGCCCACTTTAGGTTGTCTGTGGCTCGACTAAATTTCCTTTTCTTTCTGGGGCCCCTTTCTCCACTGGGGCCATATGGCCCCAGTGGAGAAACCCTGATCTGAACAACGTAAATAGCTCAAAAAGTTAGCAAAATATTAAATTCTCATTTAAGACATGCACCGGATTCAAATATATATATTTTCGGAACAAATATTGGTATTTGGGATTTATTACATGGTATTCAGAAGGGCTAGTTATCTAACTTCTTAAAATACCCAGACAATAATGCATAACATTTATTTTACATTTTTACACAATGCATATGCATTCAGGGTGGCGACAGAACCGGGAGATCAGGGAAATCAAATGTTCTGGAAAAAGCACGGATATTTGCAAATATTTCTGAAAGTTTGGGATAAATAAAAAGAAGAAAATTCCCTAAGTTCCAGCGATCTTATCTATAATCGTTCCTTATCAAAATGCAGTTATAAAATTATTTTTCAAAAAAGTTCTTTTATTTGCCAATTTTCATACATTTGTTGCCACATATCGAAATATGCGATCTTTTGCATCCGCGATGGAAGGTAGATTTTTCAATTTTTCGATGTCTCTTATGCTAAATTAATATCACAGATAGATGGATTTTTTTTAAATATCCCAAAATACAAATTTCATTACAAAAGGGATAAATAAAATTCCAAAATATCATTTGAAAATCAGTACAAGACGGAATTTTATGTTAAGTAATCATGTGTAATTATAGCCTTAAAATAATCTTTGAGTTAGGAAAAGTCCCTTGATGTAATTCCTAACACAAAATTTAAACTTCATATTGTATATAACTGCTAATCAATATCTTTTGCACAGATCGACAAACCAGTATTAACGCTTCCATGAAAATTGCATACACGTGTTTTTGAAATGCAGAAAATCCTTTCTCCCCTGAAAACATGTATAAGCATTTTTTTTTTTTTTTTGGAAGTTTGTAAGTAACAATACTGGATTTCATAATGTATTCATCTTCGTAGTTACTGATTGAAAAGCTTTTAAACAGTCATACTTGTAAGTTTTCTTTTCTTTCTGTATTTGTCCACATTTTGCAATTTGAAAATGGGGACATGTTTACATTTTGTCCTTGAATAAAATGATCGCTTAGTGAAAAAGTCTATTGATGTGTTTGTGGTTCACTACATTGAAAAGTAAAATACGCTCGCCCCCCATCCCCTTTGTTTTTGTTAATAGGGCTCATACCTTATATTGTTTCGTAGGTCAAAAGCAATCTTCATTTCTACTACTTGCGCAAATGTGAACTATGAAAAATAACATGATAGGGGCTCCCTTTAGTACTTGGCCTACTTATGAGGCTTTCATGAAATCACTAGAAAAGTTCGATGCTGAAAAGCTCTCGACGGGCAGGGACGTATAACTAGGTCATTTTCTAACAGTGGAAAGAACCCCTGCGCCCCCCCCTACACACACACATAAAAAGAATATATATTTGTATACGCACACACTTATTCTCCACAAAAATTCTTAATAAACAAATATTTCAAAGACTTAAAAATCACTAAAAAACAAACTGAAATACATGCACGCTGAAATAAAACATTCCTTTCTGGAATTCATTTTCATAAAGTGAAATCAAAAAGAAAAAAGAAAGAAAGAAAGAAAAGAAAGACCAAAAAAAAAGAAAGAAATTTTCTTTATATTAACAAAGTCATACAAAAACAGCTGCTTTAGTTCAAACGTGGGATTTTCTTTGAATGAAGTCCTAGGACATCGTAAAAGAAAGTCCGTGGTGCATCCTGAAATGATGCTGGATAAATTTTGGTCATCCGTAGGCTAATAAAAATTTTAGTTGCAGGGACGTCCTGACTGCCATGTCGAAGGATCTCCAAATGTGGTTAATTAAGACGAACGATAAAATTCGGATGGTTTGAGTGAAATCTTACCATTTCGGAAAAAATATTTCTTGTGTTTAAAAGAAAATAAGAGTAAATATTTTATGTGCAGTAAAATTAATCATTTTTTTTTTTACCAGCAGTAACTTCAGAAAACATAAATTGGTATTATTTTTCATGCAGTTTTTATTTTTGCTAGAAATAGCAATGATTTCAACTTGTTTTGAAAATATTAAACCATTTTTTCTTTCGTGAGCCGTTAAATAAAGAACGAACTTTTTTCCCCCCACCTTGACAAAGGCATCCTAAAAACTACTGATTTTTTACAAACATGGGATAGATATCCTTTGAGTGAAATCCCTAGTACGTCCGAAAATAATGCCCGTGGTACTACCTGAAATGATGTGGATCACTTTTGACATCCGTAGGGTAAACAAAATTTTAGCTACAGGGGACATCATGCTTGACGTGTCTGAGGATATCACAATGTGGATATTCTAGGACTTACGATTAAAATCGGATGTTTTATGCGAAATTTTACAATTTGAGAGAAAATGTTTCTTGCGTTTGAGGCTTAAATATATTATGTGCCGTAAAATTAATCACTTTTTTATCAGCAGTAATTTTAGAAAACATAAATTAATATTTTTCATTTTGCATATTTTATAATTTTTGCTTGAAATAGCAATTATTTCAACTTATTCTGAAAATATGAAACCAGTTTTTCTTCTAGTATACCATAAAATAAAGAAACAAAAGTTCAAAAAAACGAATAAAATTTCTTCCCAATGTTGACAAAGATATCCCAAAAACGTATAATTTAGATCAAATGCGGGATATCCTTTGAGTGGATTCCGGAGGACATCGAAAGTAATGTCCGTGGTACTATTTGAAATGATGTGGATCACATTTGGACATCCGTAGGGTAATCAAAATTTAAGCTACAGGGACGTCATGCTTGACGCGTCTGAGGATGTCAAAATGTTGTTAATTAAGATTTACGCTTAAATTCGAATGGTTTGTGCGAAATTTTACGGTTTTTTGTGAAAATATTCCCCATGCTTCAAAGAAAATATGCGTAACAATATAATGTGCAGTAAAATTAATAATTTTTTTATCAGCAGGTTTTTAGAAAACATAAATCAGCATTATTTTTCATATAGCTTTAACTATTTTTGCATGTAATGGTAAAAATGTCAAATAATTTTTTAAATATTAAACGTGTTTTTCTTCTGATAAATCGTAAAATAAAGAAACAACAGAAAAAAGTTACAGAATAAAAACTTTCTTCCAAGTTGACAAAGAAATCCTAAAAACGCATAATTTATTTCAAACACGGGATATCCATCGAGTGAAGTCCCTGAGACATCTGAAAATAATCTCCGTGGTACGACCTGAAAGGTGGCGGATCACTTTTGGACATTTGTAGGCTAAACAAAATGTTAGCTCTAAGGATGTCATGCTTGACGCGTCCTAGGATATCAAAACGTGGACTTCCTTAGACTTACGATAAAAATTTAATGGCTTATGTGAAATTTTACAATTTCAGAAAAAATATTTCTTATGTCTTAAAGAAAATAGGCTTAAATATATAGTAAAATTAATCAGCAGTACCTTTAAAAAACATAAATCAGCATTATTTTTCGTGTAGTTTTAACACCTTTTGCATGAAGTGGTAAAAAATTCAACTTGTTTTTAAAATATTAAACATGTTTTTCTTCTGGTAAACAGTAAAATGAAGAAACGAAAGAAAAAAATTACAAAATAAAAATTTTATTCTAATCCTTTGAGTGAGATCCCTAGGACATCCGAAAAGAAAGTCCGTGGTACGATCTGAATGGATGCTGATCACTTTTGGACGTCCGTAGGTAAAACAAAGTGGTAGTTACAAGGACGTAATGTCTGACCCGTACGCGGAATATCCTTTGAGTGCAGTCCATAGGACATCCGAAAAGAAATTCCGTGGTACGACCTGAAATGATGCTGATCACTTTTGGACGTGCGTAGGTAAAACAAAGTGGTAGTTACAGGGACGTCATGTCTGATCCGTACGCTGGATATTCTTTGAGTGTAGTCCCTAGGACATCCGAAAAGAAAGTCTTTGGTACGACCTGAAAGGATGCGGATCACTTTTGGACGTCCGTAGGTAAAACAAAGTGGTAGTTACAGGGACGTCCTGTCTGACCTGTACGTGGGATATCCTTTGAGTGTAGTCCCTAGGTTATCCGAAAAAAAAGTCCGTGGTACGACCTGAAAGGATGCTGATCACTTTTGGACGTCCGTAGGTAAAACAAAGTGGTAGTTACAGGGACGTCCTGTCTGACCCGTCTGAGGATGTCCAAATTTTATCGGTTTTGACATCAGACCAGATTTGGACGTTCTGGACATAAAATGGACATCCACAGGACGTTTTGTGCTGTCTGGGTATCTAACAATGCCATATATATATTATCTAATTTGTCGTGAAAAACACTACTTATATATAAATAAATAGATATTTTTTCTTATGAATAAATAGATTAGTTTTTTTTAATCAAAAAACTTTATTTATGCAAGTACTATTTATTGTTGGCAAGAAAAAAGTTTTGTGGCTCTTTAAAAACTTCGAAATTTTGTAAATTGCAATTTTTGACTCTTCCGACTCAAAAGGTTGCCGACCCCTTGCCTGGGGGCATTGGCAGGCCGTGGGGCCACGTCCCCTTCCCCACCGCCTGTTGGGGCAGAACTGTCAACTATTACCTACTTATATCGCTAATAGAAATAAACAGTGTCTTATCAGCAAAAACCGTTTTTTTTTTTTTTTTTTGGTTTTTATGTAAACATTTTCAGATTATTGCGCTCTATTGACCAAATTCCTAAAAAAACAAACAAACCAATGACGTCGAAGGAAGTGGCTTGTCCAACTTCCGGTTTGGCGAGTTCCAATGCTATCACATTGGTTAGTCAGTTGATCTTGCTGTTTTTTTTTTTTCTTTCTGTAAAATGTCTTCAGCTTATTACAAAAACTTAAGTGGTGGTGATAAGGAATTATATAGCAACAAGTTGTCGTTCAGGGGCTTCTGACCTCCGTGATCCATTTGATAAAGTCATTCGAAAATTGGTGTATCTTGCCAAAACATTGCCCAAGATACCTGGGATTGACATTTGTGAGTACTTGGTCACCAAAAATAACGTATACTCAACGAAAACTTTCAAAGATTTTAAGGACTTGACTTGCTATAAGTATGTTGTAGCGAACCGAGTTCGCAATTTTGAATTGTACCGAAACGATAAATTGTGTCTGTCTTAGTGGCCGATGTCCAAAGCAGTCAATCTTTAAACAAAATCCATCATGGCTGGACTGTGGTACAAAATGATGGGGAAATTGTGACTGCCCATTGTACTTGTATGGATGTTATTGGCTTTTGGAACAAGACTAATAAGTATATTACAATTAAAACACACATCTTATTCAAAACACTTTATATTTTGGCTTAAAGATTATAACTTTTTCTTGCTTATACGTTTAGTGTTTCAATACAATTAGAAAATGTTAGGGGAGATTCAGTGAATGGATATTCGTTGCAATGGGAAGATCCCCTCCAAAAGACTTTCTTGCAATGCAAAGTTTTGCTTTTTGTTTTTGAAATACAAATGCTTTATTATGTCTCATTTCTGTACTATTCTTGCAATAAGATTTTAGATAAAAAAAACATTCACTTTTATGGGTCATCACATTTATTCTCATTCCCTTTAAATGTGACATAATGTAACATTTGTATGAAACGCTTCAGGGCAACAAGGTGTTCCTTTAGGTGTGGGGTCCTATTGAGGGCAACAAATTCAATAGACTTAAGGCTGGCACTGATAAGTTAGTTGCATTGTCAGTTAAGTACTTCAGATATCTCATTTAGGTTTAAATTGTTCTACATGGGATAAATAACTTGAACGTAACAATGGCAATAATTCAAAAAATTAGTTATAAAGCCTTCATTTTTTGAAAACAAATTAGCTTAGCATTAGGACTAGAGTGTCCAATCTGCTTTTGCTTACATGCTAATCTACGTTAAATGTGGTCTAATAGGAAATTGCATCACAATTAAGCACAATGACATCATAATTGACCTAAAAATAAAGAAAATTTCAAAGGACAATTATCTCGACAAACATGTATTTTTTAAACACATGCAGCTGGGATTCACTTAAAAAGAAAAATAATTTTTCAACACATTACTTCTCTGCAAATTAGAAAATACTTTTGTTAAAATTAGCAAAAACCACATTTGAAAACTAAATAACACATAACTTTATATACTGAAAATGCATGAAAAATACTTTTAAATTTGACGATCACAAGTATAAAGTTCAGCAAAAGGAATAATTCATAAAAACAAGAAATAATTACACACAAGGTAATTTTAACCATTAACAATAAGAATGCTTATTAAAACCATTAATTTTTAATGAGAGGATTACTAATATTAATTAAAGCTGAAACAATGCATAGAATTTTATCTACAGTTGAATATTCAAAGTCATTATTCCTCTTAACCATTGATATTGGTAAATTACCATCCAATATTTTAAAAGTTTTAATTTTACTTATGGCACGTTCCATATGTACTCCAACTTTTGACATTTTTCTGGATTCCACAATCTCTTTATATGAAAGCTGTAATATATTTTTGTATATGCTGGTACACAAACATTTGCACCCCTCGACTCGACCATACTTGAGATATTGAAGCCTCTATCTGCGAGGACCAAGTCATTAGTTCTTAACATGTCAAGAAAAACACTATGTAATGTTATATGTTTGTCCGAGACTCTTCCTCCCCATGCTTGAGAAATGAAACAAATATTTCCAGCAAGCAAAATACCCACAAGAAATTTCATAGTGTTATGGTTTTTATAATTAGTAGAATATGTTTGGGCTCTTGCGTTTAGATTTTTTTGGTTTTTCAATGAAAATTTCTGTACAGTCAATTATACAAGTCACATTGCCCAAGGACATATTATAAAAAGAAGGAATGCTTCTTTCTATCGTCCTTTGCGAGGGATAAATTATGAATTTTCGAGAATTAACCATCATGACATCCAGTGTTGGGATTCAAATCATCTAAGAACCGGTACGCTTGAAATATATTTGCTTTTTTATAGGAAAATATATAACGAAATATTTTTAAAAAGTAAATGAAGTACATACTCACATTTCTTCAAGTTGATTTATTTTAACAAAAAATAATAAATTAAAAATATTTTTTTAATTACTTCCATATAGCTATTTCGTGTTCACTGGCTTCTTCGATTTTTCTTTTTTTTGTTTTGACACGAGGATCATCTGCAGTGTGATTATTCTGCTCTAACCATTTTCTTACAAACGGCTCCGGATCCCAATCTTTTAATTGTAATCCGATTAACTTTACGGTCATTATGTTTGCGATGCTTTCTACAATCAATCAGTTTCTTTTTTCTGTGTAAATTATGTTCATTAAGCTGAAACTTCTTTCAGCTTCATCACAGCTAACAGCAATGGTTTTGAGAATAGTTTTGGCTTTCTGAATAGTTTTAGGAATGATGCAATTTTCCGAGTTCTCTAAAAAATTTTGAATATTCAATTTTCAATATATAATTCTCTATAGTCGTTCACATCGATCTTGTACCTGAAAATATCAGAAAACTGCTGAACAAGATGATCTTCTGCGTCTTCCCATGGAATGACTAGATCTTCGATTTTCCAATACTTTGGCTCCAAATATTTTATAAAATTAAGCTGATTTCGATTCGAATTCTTATTGCAAGTTAAAATTATTGAGTTTTCTTCAGAGTTCATTAATCTACTTTTAAGATTTGCGACAATGCTTTCTAACAACTTTTCGCGATTTAAGCACTTGAATTTGGAGCTCTCGGTGAACTGAATAGATTTAAAATTTTCGGAGCAGATCATTTCCTCCAATTTTTTTTCATAAGTTCCTTTCCTACTTTCCATTATTTCCAACGCTTTTATTGACCTCTTAACCAAGTTTTCAGCCTTAATTAAATCTACGCTCCTTTGTTGCAATGCATTTGACAATAAAGAAATTTCTGTTAAAATGTCTAACATTAGAGCCAAACCTTTGATAAAATTTTTGTTTTCCAGGCGTTTCTGTAGCCCTGCGAATTTCTCATTTGCCTTGAAGAATTAGTGCAACGATGGATAAGCACGCCAAACTGCTAGGGCTGCTCTCAAGCTGCATGTAGCCCACGGTGGCCCAAAAACGCGACCAATTTTTACAATTTCATTTCCAATTTGTTCTGAGATTTTATAAAGTTCATCTTGGTTTTTATGAGACTGGTGAAATATTGAATATATTTTATCGATAAAAAATTTGAATGATTCATTTCCTTATCCTTAATGTCTTTAATTGAATCATCCAGAACAAGCTGCAGGGATGGTTTAAACAGTGCCAAATGATAATATTTGGAAAACGGCTTAAAATTCGCGCACTAACTCCAGACTTTTCCCCAAGCATGACATTGGCTCCATCAGAGCAAAATGCAATAAGATTTCTTTTTAAATAATTGTCTTTGAATCCTGCGTTGTTTAAAGTTTGAATTAATACGTTGAAAATTGTTTTGGAATCTTGTCTTTGCAGCTCAACCAAATCAATAGGAATGAATGGGCATACTTTTGGGTCTTCCACTTTAATGAAGATCACTAAAACCGACTTGCAGGAGACAGTTGCAGCTTCATTAATAATTACACAAATTTTTAAATCTTTATCAATGATTTTACCAAATACTTCTTTTTTTATTTCTTTTGAAATGAAGTCCACAATTTTTGTTACGGTTTTTCTAGAGTGTAAACTAACCCCCAGGTCTAATCCATTTTTTTCTTGAAGCTCGATTTCGTCTTCTATGTCTGCGAATGGGCGACAACGTTTCATCAAACTGTACACAGTATTAAATACCTTACATGTTTGATAAAAATAAACATTTTTTTTTTGGTTGGGGTTTTTAAAATGTTAAGAATATTATGTTGAAATAATTAGAAATAGATAATGAAATGAATGACACTTTTAAAATGGAGAATGATATGAATGGAAAATACTGTATTATTTAAATAAAGACATATGAGTATTAAATTAAAAGTATTTATTTAAATACTTATCTTGCATATATGTAAAAGCATTATGTTATGAAACTATATCTTTGGTGCACCATCAATTTAAATAACACAAATTTGATAAATTGAAATGAAAGATCAATTTGACTGCAGATTAAATAATTACACATTAAAACAACATAAAATAAAAACATTCAAGCCTATGAAGTGATCGAGAAAAATGGCGCAAACACATTTCTATTTAGCAAGTCTTTCACGGATAATTATTTCATAGAAAATGATTTGATCTAATCTATGGAACATCTGAATCGACGTCAGATTTTTCCCAAAAATGATTGATCTGAAAAGGAAGGTAAATCTCACCCGAAAGGCAGCACATCTATACTGGTTTTGTACCGAGCACGTGGGAATTGATTAATGTCAATCCAATTTGTTCTGGCCAATGATTTGCTGTAGAATGATTTCTTCAGATGATTAGCTTCTTTCGATTTTCTGATGGTAGACATCTATACCCTCAGATACTTCCTTCAGCAATGCTTAAAGTCTTCATACTTCTGCTATAATGCGCTTGTCCACATCATTATCTCACTTCATCTTCAGATTTTTCCCTTTTTTTCATTTTTTGTTTCTTGAATATTAAACACAAACACTATTATTAATGTATTTCACATATTATTTTTCATAAGGCTACTTTGCCTTTTTTTTTTGCATTTTTTTTCTCCTCCCTCCGTTGTCTCTGCACAATTTTTTTCGAACCGCCATCGTCCTTGCACGAGAGAGATAGAATCGAAATGTTCTGGAAGGAAAGAAACTAGATACTTTTTTTGCTTGGTTAGCTCTCATTGGCTAACTAGTAGATTTGATGTTAGTTACAATATTGCTTTATCAGATGCTGCCATCTAGCGATGAATTTGCTAATTAATAGTAAATGATGAAACAATGTAACAAAAGTTTACAAGGGAATTTTTGTTGTTTAAGTTGTGAACAGTTTTGCATAAAGGATTTGTTTTCGATTGCCTATAATTATCCTCACATAAATTATGATATTTTAAATTAAAGTGTTTATGCATTTTTTTCCTTAAAGATGCTTGCTGGTTTTTCTTTCCGTTTCCGGATCTGCATACGGTTTTCTTTCCACTAGACAATTTTTCCATTCTTCAGAAACACGGACACCCTTTGCTTTTGTGATGTCAAATTTACGACAATATTTGCATCCCAACTTTTTTTCAACGACGACTAATCCGTCATTTTTTTCTAAGAAATATTGGAACTGTTCTTGGGTCCAGCATTCGGGAAAATTAGTAGTGTTTTCATGTATAGTACATTTGGTTCTTCTGTATTGTCTGTGTTTTCTCTAACATCTTCGATTTTTTCTTCCGTATTGTCTGTGTTTTCTCTAACATCTTCGATCTTTTCTTCAGTCGACAGTGAGTCTTTTATTTTTGATTTCTTAGAAAAATAGTCTACCAAATTAAGTTGCCTTTTCCTTTTTAAATACTGAAATTTGAAAACAATTACTCATTTAGTTTTTTTGAACACGCAATAAATTGCGTGTTCAAAAAAAGTTATTATGACTACAAATGTTTATTAAACTGAAAAAACAGTAAGCCCATTAAATATAAACTTATTCAAACAAATTTCCATTTTAATGAGCTGATTTATGCATTAATCAAAGAAATATCGGAGAGTTTCGGTTACCAAAAGTATAGCTTATGATGTGATTATTAGATAATCATGACAACTGAACCATTGCAGATAACTATATTCAATTCTGTTCAATATCTTCCTTACAGTTTTGTTTGCACCCGATAATCAACCATAAAAGTTATTGAGGATAGAAAAGCACTCATAGATATAGATACATATTCCCCACCCGTCTTATATCCTACTTTCATGCTACACAATTAATGCTTTTACACTGGTAATTTATTAGTTAGTTGGCAAGAAAATAGAAAATACTGTAAGTATGCATTATTTAACAGTTTAAACACAAAAGGATGAAAATTGTGGAAGAGTTAACTTAATATTTTAAAAGAAATTAATATACAAAGCAAATGTTAAAAAGTAAATTAATACTTTTCTTTACAAAAAATATTGATCATTAGAAGTCTTAAATAACAACATAAATAAGTAAAAAATAAACAAAATAAAAGACTTCACTTTTCAATTTTTATTGTTTTCTTCTATATTTCAATTACGGACAACGATTGAAATATGTATTTTTAAAAAAATTATGAATTCTTATAACATTTTTGTATATGAATGAACAGACTTTTTAAAATTTGTTTGGCTACTCTCGATTTTTTATTGTAGGAAGTCAATAGCATGTAAACATATGCTAATGTCTTTACTCAAAGAGTCAATCATAAATCAATCTTCTTATTTAATTAGCGTGATATATTTTTTCATTTTTCTCCAAATTTTGATGTCAGGTGTGCGCGATTAAATATTGTAAAAATTCAATACAACTTTTTGTGGGTTGTAAATGAGCTATTTTGTTGCATTTTTATTGTATGCCAATAACAACTTTAGAGTTTATTTTAAAAATTGGTAAATGCAAAATTATTTTTTTTCTCGTTTTTTTCTGACTTTTAGTGTCAAAGGGGTGCGGCTAAATATTGAGCAATATTCAAGAAAAGTTTTGCGCGTTCTAACTACCCCATTCATTACAGATCTTTTGCGCCCTATACCATCATCGATTAAAAAAAAAAAAAAAAAAAGGTTTTTCTGCGCCCCTACTACAGCCCATATAATACTTTATTGTTTGGAAGCACATAGTGATAAGAAATTGCTTTACTTTAGAACTAATTTGTTAAAATTTAACATGTATTATTAAAAAATTTTATTTGAGAGGGTTGTGTTGAAAATACATAATCGCATACAAAACTAGTCTATCTTTGATTTGGTTACCTCCCTACAAAACATAGTCCGCTTGGGTGAATTTTCTTTATTTATTTCTTTTTTTTTTTTTTTTTGATAATGGGTAGCGCGGAAAAATTGATGCCACAAAGTGCATATAATAAAATTGAAGTTTGTTGGATGATATCTTGATTTGCTACAAATGAACAGATGCCTCTCTAATACTGAGAGTGGAATTTTTCAAATATCACAAGAAAATGATCTCTGTATTTTTATCGGCATGCGGACAATAAAATAGAATTTTTAGTATAGAGTATATCGGTTGAGTTGTTTCTTTATTCAATAATCCACAAACATAAACTAATTTGGAACAAAATTTCTACTTATGATTTTGTGATTATTTTGTGATGAAACATTTATTGCATATTAACCAACACGAGGCCAACAACCTGATACTTTTTTTCAATATTTAGAGTATGCTTTCTCTATAATTATGCATCATGTAATAATTTCTTTTTTTTTTTTTTTTTTCATGCAACCGTTTTTATAACTTTAAGTACTTTAAAATAACTAAATAATTTTGGTGTGTTTACAGATCTTCATGCCTATTTTAAAAATAGCGGACGAGTTTTAGTCTGAGGAATAAATGTTTTGAAGTGTTATGTAAAACATGCCGTGACAGAATTGTCATTTTGTCTCATGTCTGTCAACGTATGGTTTTACAAAATATATTTCAAAATATTTATTTCATAGACTAAAATTTGACCACTATTTTTAAAATAGGTATGAAGATCTGTAAACACACCAAAATTTATTTCGTAATTTTAATGTTTCATACCTGAAATGAAACAAAGGTTTGCTTTATCATGTCTGTCACTCATCGAATTAACCTACGGTTATTTTATTCGATATCTTCACAATTTTTTATTATGCATCCTAAGATATAAAATGCACACATACATGCTAATTAAATTCATCAAAAACACGTGCTTTATAAAAGTCTGTTGATTTCAAATTAATATTCAAAACATTCTTAAATTTTAAACAAAAGGTAAATACATAAATCAGTAAATAACTATAAATAAATTTATTGCATTAAAACACATTTTAACTAAACTAGAAACATTAGAAAGTTATTATATATATATATTTTTAATGATATAATTTAATACTGCAACTATCGATTGAAAACGGATATTTTTTACTTTTAGTCGTCAACCTCCATTTCTTACTGGACTGTAACGATGAATTTTAGCTTTTAAGGTATTATATATATATATATATATATATATGTATTTAATTTTATTCCTACTTTAAAAGAGCAATTTATTGTAGTTTTATTGACTTGGTCTTCTACAACAACTTTTGGAAATTCTTAGATGACTCTTTTTGTAATTGATAGAGAGTGGTCTAAATTGATCTCCGTACTTTCGTTCTTTGGTTAATCATATTTATAAAATTGTTTAGAAAGTTGAAGAAAACAAAATTTTCATGTTTAGATATCAGCAAAGCTTATATTGATGGTTTCTTATTGAGTAAATGATTAAATATACAATGCATTGTTTAAAGCCAAAACTTTTTTCCAAACAAAGAACAATGCATATCCGGCTGAGGGGGATCCCAACGAAATGTTGACGTGTAACTTAAATTTCACGTCACAGAAAACTAATACAAAAAGTTTATGAATTTTATAATTTTCTCACGACATTTCCATGCATGTTGCTCTCTACTACTTGGGCGATCCTTTACTCTCTGTTTTGGAACTTTCAAATGTAAGTACTGCTTCAATTAACTTCCGTTAAATTGACGCTCACGCTCAGGGTGTGCGAAAAACGGGAAAATGGCAAGAAGTCTTCGACATAGATGATGTGACAAAAGTTCATAGCACCAGTTTTCGTAGCGTGGAATCTATTTATAAAAATGCCCACGTACAAAAACTTAAATTGCAACTATGAATGTCGTTATAAAATAATATTAAAAACAAACATTTAAAGATAATTATTACGTTGGTTTTGAAATTTCGAAATAAATAATATCACAAATTAATTATTATTAAATATTAAAAGATATTTATTCTCTCATATGAAAAGTGACAAAATATTTATCAAAAATACCCGAAACAATGGAAGTACATTTTTCATTGTGAGGTTTTGTTACATGCGCTAAAATTGTTCGATATTTTTTAAAGTTTAAGGCAATAATTTTAGCATGATATTCAAAAGTTTATTTCATAAATACATTTTTACAACATTTTTTAAAACTGATTGTATCACATCATTATTTTATTTTAATGTTTAGAACTTAGACGCTCCAAAGATTTCAGTTCCCTTGCTTTTATAATCGCTCCTTATAGCTGTTGCTTCGGTAGCAAAAAGTTTTGGTTTTAAATTACAGGTTGGAATACTAAAGCCACGTAAAATGAACTGTGAGCAAAACTTACCCTAAAAGCACATTTAGAGAAAAATTGCGAATGAACAAATTTAATAAAAATACATTGATCTCGGACCTTTCAGAGCCACACTTTAAAAATTACACAATTTAACAAGCAATGTCGAGCTTTCTTGTGGCAGTTCTTTGGGAAAATGTCCTTCAGTAGTAATGTAATAGCATGCGAATGCGATTTACAAGCGGCAAATGAAAAATATATAATTTTTATGGTCCCGGTTCCCTCCTCAGTACTCTTCCCTCGTTAATGAGTTAGCGAGAGGGAAGAAATGGTCAGAAAAGAAATACCTACATCAAACACATTGTAAGCAGCTTGACGAAGATAGGGACGAATGTTATCGATGGGGGATCTAACGTTTTAGCACCCTTTGTCTGTGCAACTGCAAACTCTGGGAAAAAATAAAAATGGGAGAAAAAAAAGAGAAAGGAGTCTTGTTTACAGACGTTTAAGCATGAAATGACACCAATCAAAGAAAGATACGCAAAGCATCCCCATGTAGCTTGACAAAAGACGATGCTCTCCCTCGCCCATCGTATATAATGATCCGTATCTAGTAGGAGATCCCTGACTCAAGCTACGAGGAGCCGAGCCGTCTGATAAGAGGTCATAAAGTGCGTAGAATGGACTAGAGATGAGTTTGGGCTCACCTTTGCAGGCCCGAGCCCGAACATTTGAAGTCCGAGCCCGTCCAAGCCCGAGTGATAGAGTTCTGTGTCAAAGCCCGAGCCCGCCCGAGCCCGAAATAATTTTATAAAGTGTTGTTAATAGATGTGGTGCTACATCGATTAAATGTAGGCTTTTTGTTACCATCGCAATTGGTTCTAACGATTTTTCTTTTAATTTAAAATAAAGAATACATATATTTTTAAACAATCATGAAATGCTCCAGTTGAGATTAAATTCTACTGAGCTAAAATGCATGAAAAATCTTCGGTTTGGAAGCATTTTCGGGAAGTTCTTTATTCGCACTCGAATTTAAAACTTTAATATATTTAGTGCAACTATTGCAGTTAGGAGACCTAATAAGATATGTCTCTAGTATGGAGCAAATTGAAAATGAAAGTGGACACAAGACTAGCTAAAAACCATTACTCCGGAGTGTAGGTTGATGTATGAATATTTTACCATGAGCCCGAGCCCGCCCGAGCCCGAGAGTAACTTTAAAATGTAGAGCCCGAGCCCGTGTCGGGCCCGGGCTCGGGCTCGGGCCGAGCCCGTCTCATCTCTAGAATGGACGTAGTCCGAATCGACCCCACAAATACATTGTTGTTTTTTTCCTATTTAGAGAAGGCAAAAAACAAAAATGTACAAAAAAAAAAAAAATAGCCTTTGCATTAAATTTTTGTTTTGCTTACTAAACCGGAACAGAGAACTTCAAAAGTTTTAAGAACCGGTACGCAGGGCTTCGAAAAGATTTAAGAACCGGTACGGGATTCAGCCGGTTTTCCGGCTAAATCCCATCACTGATTGACATTTAACCAAGAATGAAATATTTTGCTGACTGATGCTGGAGAGATGTCAAATCTAATAGCTAAATCTTGATTTAGCAAACCTAATCTTAACTTCATTAGTACTAAGAGAAATTGTTCACATGATTTTAAACCAACTTTATCCTTTGATTTCCATACTGTTAACAAATATTGTAATAGACATTGAAAGACCATGAAATTTTCTAATACAGTAAAAAATTTAGAAACTTCTTTTGGTTTCTCGGTGATGATGCCATAAACTGGAACACGAGTTGAACTTTCCCTTATACGTTTATTTTCCTCTTCAAGGAATAGCAATCTATGTTTTAATATTAAATTTTCCTTTTCTACTGCGGCCAGCATGTCTCCAGTGGTATTAGTTTGTATGAAAGCGCTGTGAATAACAGAATCAGAAATACTATCAGAAACAGAATCAATAACACCATCAGTAACTGAATTAATATTAATGCCACCTTGGTCTTCATTGTCAGTGACAGGCAGACCTGAAAATAAATCACGATTATTAAGCTATTGTAGAACAATCCCTTTTGTCTAAACTTTTAATTTATGCATTAAAAAGAAAGTCAAGTGAAATAGTAAGGACTGGATAGCAATTAGTATTGACATTTTGCTGACACAGAATTACTTAATACAGTCGACGCTCGATATAACGACCATCTGCGTCCCACAGAAAAAGTTCTTTATAATGAGTGGTCACTATAAGAGGTGGAATTTTATTAACAAAATATACATGCATCATGCATATTCAGTAGTTCCATTAAAATTGGTAGTTTTTAAAATATTCCAACTAAATTATTTTTTATCACTGGAATTTTAAAAAAAATTATCAGTGCAAAATATTAAACAGATTTTAAAGTAGAAAATATAGGGGGGTTCACATTTCTGGAAGCAGAACTTCTGAGCTGAAATGACATCTAGTACGGTCGCTGTATTGGATTAGACGATTCAGAAAGGTCGCTATACAGAAAGCAAATTTACATAGTTCATAGGGATAAAGTCGGGATTTTTACCACTAGTCGTTATAATGGAATGGCCTTTATAATGTGTGGTTATTATAAAGAGCGTTGACTGTATCAATTGTTAGAATTAGGGATGCTACAGATATCCAACTAACACACAGCACTTGGTTTATTCAGTGCATTGATAGAGGCCTGAAGCTGCAATTATTTGGCAGAATAGCCAATCTTAAATTATAAGCTGAGGAATACAGAACAACTTTGATTTAACAATTTCCTCAAATTAGGGCTATATTTTATAAGTTCTGAATTGCATTGAATAAATGTTATCATTCCCAGATTTTACAATGTGCTTAATTTATCGATAGCACTTAACGGACCACAACCAGTCGTTAAATTGAGGTTATACTGCATTTATGATAAATAAATTAAACTAATCATTATATACTATGTTCATTACTGGTAAAGAAGCTTGTTTCACCAATTTTCATGAATTTGTAGAAACTGGTTGTCTTTTTCCTCTCAAGTAGGCTTTTAATAAGTACTTACATTATTGGATATACTATAGTTAAAAAGTATCTGAAATGCCAACATTTCAAAAGGTATAATTACGTTGAATTATAATTTTTGGTATGCTTTTTTTTTTTTAGAAGTTTTATTTTATGGTAAATCATCACCTTTGTAAAAAGTGATGGGAAAAAGTCCCACTTATTACAATGCTCCGGACAGTCAAACCAATCGTACTTGATTGCACTCAGTGCACTAATTATTTTCCTCTTTATACCGGGTTTTGAGGAAATTTCTGGAAATAGTAGATTAAAAGTATTCCCAAATTGCAAAACTGTTTCCATTAAATGGGAGCTCGGATAAGTAAGTCCATTTTTTGCCCATTCATATTCTAGAAAATTTATGAATAATATCTTCTTATCTAGAGTTTTTTCCTGGCTCAGTAAATGTCTACAATAATTACAGTTAAATTTCTCTAAGTACTTTCTAGCCAAGTAGCCAGATATGTACGCGAAAATGTTTTCAGAAGCAATTGATTGCTCTGTGCTTGCGCTCGACAACAGGTTGTCGGTAACGAGTTCATCTTCATCGATGACCAGTGTACCGTCGGCCTCAAAATCGGCAGCCCCTAAAATTTCTACTGGAATCAAACATTCTGTGCCATCAGGCTCACAATTTGCATTTCCGCAAGTCTCGATTAGAGAATCGGCAAGCAATAAACGATTCCTGTGTAGGAAGGTTAGCGGTTCTGGATGATCGCTATTGCCTCCTTTTCTTCTAATCTGAAAGTAAATAGAATTATATAGACGCAAAAACAATATTCAAGTGACATGCAACAAGCCTTAAACAAAAGTTTTATTCTCTTAACTACCTGTTCCCGCGACTTCGTTCGAGTGGAAAATTTGATGCGTATGTTTGAGCACTGATGGCTTGACCAAAAGGGCGAATATTTTAAAAGGCGTACTTTTGGGGGGCAGAAGTCCTACACAAAATTAAATGCAGTTGAGGCGACGATGGCTTAAAAACAGGAACATTATGGCGCTATAAAACATTTTGTTTTTAAAGTGAGGGATCAAATGCCCACTTTTGGACGCCAATTTCTGGGCGGTAAATATTTTGTCAATTCTTTCTGGAAAGCACAGCATTTAGACGCAACTGTACACTATAGCCGTTTTCTAAGAATTAAGAATAATAACAAGCTACACAAGTTGTAACTAACCTAAGAATAATGTACTGTACTTAAAAGGCACACAGAAATATAACTAACCTAACGACAATCTAATTACAAAAGCAAACAACTATCCTGTTGTTTAAAAGTAATAAAGAAGAAGAAGGATTAAATTCGGGTACATTAATTTAACGGAGATTGCAAATACAGCGATGCCTCATAAAAATGCTAGAAACGTTGATTATTATAATATTTGATTTGTTTAACAATGGCAACTGCTTTGATTTGTTTGTTCACACGGCAACTGTAACAGTTGTTTAAACGTATGCAACAATGCAAATAAAATAAAACGGTCATTATTTGGGTCAATTAAAATTAAAGTAATTACCGTGAAAAATAATTTCAAACTACAGAGAAAAACGCTTGCAACTTCTTTCCTAGTTAATTGTAGATGCTTCCAATTCTAGCACGAAGGCCAAAACTCTTTCTAGGATAGTTTTTTACGGACTTTTCAATGGTATCAAGCTAGAAAGGATGCGATAATTTCTTCGATAGAAAAGGACTATTTTATGCAATTTTCGGTGATCCGCTCCTATTGGTCTTAGCGTGATGATATATAGCCTATAGCCTTCCTCGATAAATGGGCTATCTAACACTGAAAGAATTTTTCAAATCGGACCAGTAGTTCCTGAGATTAGCGCGTTCAAGCAAACAAACCCTTCAGCTTTATAATATTAGTATAGATTGAAAAAAAGTGAGCAAGTATTTCTCAGCAAACAAAAACTCGTTACATAATACTACTCTATGTTCATGTAATATGTTAGAAAACCTTATTTGAAAATATAAATAGAATAAATGTAAATAGAGGGTGGTTGTAAGACTCGACGTTTTCCAAAAACCATTACAATTAGAAGCAAAATATTTTATCCATTCTATTCATTGAAAAGTTAATTTTCTTTTCTGTTATGTTTTCTTAATTATAATTTTATTTTAAGTTGTGGTTTTATCTATTTTGTACGTTTTATCTTTTTTTTTTTAGCTAAATGCAATAGCATTTGTTTATTGGATAAAATTCTTTAAAGCGAAATACCATTCAAAATTAAAGCCATCTTGGAAAAAAAAAATATTCTATTTAAAATAAAACTGAAAACTTGCCTAGATTTGGTTCAAAAGCGTATTGTTTGTATTTGATAAAAAGAAAATTGCAAATATTGCTGTTTTCATTGATTTTCTACACTGACATTATGAAAGGATATTAAATTGTTTCAAAGGTCAATTTGACTCACCTGAGCAAAATAGTTTTTCAGACAATCTTGATTGAACCTGCTCATGAGCACAAATGGGATTTCTTGCAACAGCTCCGGGACCAACTGTATGAAGGCATTAAGTGTTAACATCCACCCTTTTATTGAAGGAAATTTCATTGGAGATCCATCTCCAAATTTCATACTTTGGAAAAATTTAATTCCTTTCCTCCACTCTTCAACATGGCTTGACGCCGTTGTCACACTTGATAGGAGGGATTTGTTATTGTCTCGAATTCGTCTGCTGTTTACGCTGTCGAAGAGGCGATCCATCGTTTGGCAGAAATCAGCTGTATGCTTTGCTGATGCTGGCAGCTCTCCTACTGTTATTAAAACGCAAAGTGCAGTGACCATCCTTGAGCTCAAAACTTGAGCTGCGAGTTTGACACTCAGTTTTGAAAAACCTGTAAGATAAATGCTTTTTTGTTACTTTCTGTAACATTCGCACATTATCTTTTCCCCCTAAACGTACGTCAAAAAGGTATGCCTTTTCAATGTCTGCCCAAGTTGCAGTTTGTTTCTCTCCAAAACTTGTTGGATATTTAGAAAAATTATTTCTTGTGCACTTTAAAAGATGGGGTGGATCTGCAATGGTATAAATTTTTTTTCCATTCACGAAAAAAAAAAGGCTTCTCATGGGTTGCCTTTAGCTCCTCCCAATACAGTTTTTGGTTGTTGGCACCAAGATCACAAACTGTAGCGACTGGTGTAAGACCTGAATCTTGCAAATTTTCAATTGCCTGTATGAGCAATAATTTCAGGTCTCGCTGCAGCTGTTTCAGAAGAGAAAAAGACTCCCAACGGTTGTTTCCATTTTTTGCACACGCCTCTTGCCATAAAGACAAGGGCATGCGTAGCAAATCTGTCTGTCTTGGTTCCGCAATTATCGAAACCAATAATGGAATCACTGCCGCAATCGTACACCAATCCCGGTTTTAGCTTCATCTCATCAAAACTAATTATGCATAATTTGTCTTGAGTTTTCATTTTTTGGGCAATTAATTTTAGGGAGGCAAAAACTGTGGGGGAAAATCCAGCATATATTTTTATATTGCGCAGTGACCTTTTTTAAGTTGTCGTGCTAGGCAGACTGAAGAACTTCCGCAGTGTTTTATATGCTTTAGGACTTGTCAGGTAAATTTGAAGAGCAAAATTTTTGTCCTCAGCATTCCACCTTCTCCCGTTGAGAGTAGCGTTCGAAGCTTTCAGCTGTGATTTTATGAAGTTAAACAACACTGGGCTAATTAACGGCTTTATGAGTTCCAGAACTTTAAACATTCGTGTTTCTTCGTTTCAGTGCTTCAAGTTTCCTAGTTTTGCTCGACAGCAATTTGATTTTCTTGCTCTTTGGAGTCAAGGCCATTTTTGAGGTCACTGCACACGACTTGGAGAACAGCCGCTTTCGAGAGCCTGGAACGATATAAATAGCATGAGTTAAAATATGTAAATGTTTACCACTTACAAAGAATCGATTGCAATCCTGTAACAAAAACAGATTGTGACAATGCAAAACATAAAAACACAGTTGATTTAGTTTGAAAAACATTGCGCCTAGATTCGGTCAGTATTAAAAAAGCAATCTGGAGTAGGAAATCTGCAAGAAAAAACCGTAACCAAAAAACCGTAACCAAAACCCTTAACCAATGAAACAGGAATAAATTCTTGTAGATTCTTTCAAAATGACACCATGATCCGAGTTCATATGCATTTATAATTCAGAATTTACCTTGGCAGAAGATAAAATTCTGAAAAGGCTCCGAACAGCAACAGGTCATTGGTGGAAAAATAATTAAATTACTTTAAAAAAAGGCAAAACAATGTCTGCTGATGACGGATATATTGAAAATCAAACAACTGAATGTAGCTTCCCTACATTAAAAAGGAACGTTACTATTTCATTTAGTTTATATATAAGGCTGAACTCCATACACATATTAAATCTGTTGGAGGATTGTACAAAATGTCAAACGGAGGAAAAGTTAAGACCAGAATTTGAAATGTTACATGGTTAAAATCTTAAAATGCTGCCTTCCCTTATTATCGTAGCTTAAAAGTAGGAGGGGATAGTCATGGAGAAGAAACTAAATAAATAAGGATTTCAGCAGAGCACTTTTCTATCACAAGATTGTCATATAATTTAAGCGGTTTATAAAATCATAATAAAAATATTTCTTAAGATTTCTTTCAATCAAATAGCTACACAATATTCTAACACATTATTTATATAAAGATAATTTTATCAAAGCGTGTACTTTTGAAATAATAAGACTGGGTGATTTATTAATTCGTTTTGCATACGATCTTATAAAACCGTTTTCAAAAATATATTCATTTTATTTTTTTTTTCTCCTTTTTTTTTTTTTTTTTTGAAAAATTGTTTTGTGCAAAGAAGTAATTCTTCAAAATTGAAAATGCTGTGATAAGTGCAATAAATTGTCCCATTCCCACCAATTAAAACAGGATTTATGGTTCATTTTGTGTAAGAGTAGAACCATACGTCGGAATTCTTATAAGACCTTCTCAGCGTGACCAATGATAGCCGACAACTGAGGTTTTCTGAGAAATTTCCGGGGGAAGCCCACAATTTATGCACCCATACGTACTAATGATCATGAATGTGTGTGTGTGAGTTTTTTTTTTCAGTAAAGAAAATGTGCAGAGATGATTGGACGGAGGGCGACTTTTCTTTTTAGAAGTTCATATTTAGTAAAGAAAAATCGACCAAAGAGGGCATAAAATTGAGCTTTTTGGGCCTAATTTTTACTGGGAGGGCATAGGAACACTGTTATTAAGTATGAAACACCCTCTCCCACGATACCTTGATTTGTTAGTTCTTGTTTAATAATAACCATATGCGCAATTTGGGGGGAGTGTAGAGACAAGTGCTCCTTTCCTTCTTTTTAAGCTAGGTGCAGCAAAAAAATATTTTGAACCAAGAACAAAATAATGTATACGTTATTCTTGATACACAAACGAAATATTTACAAAATAATCCATACGTTATTCTTAATAATTAATGAAATTGTTTATTTATTCTATCAACGAGAATGTAAATAATAGGGATTAATTTGTAGTCTGCTGCTGTTATGAAATTTCAAGTTCAAGTTTTGTTTTTCTCTTTTCTACTTTTTCCCATTGTACCAGTTTAGTAACTACTGTAAATTCATAACCTCTAACTCTTTCGAGAATGTTTAGCAGCAGTGCACTCGTAAATTTTCCAGTATTAGGTTTTGTATTATGGTAGACTGAAGCGCGGATCCAAGAGAGGGAGCGCCAGAGGTGTCAAGGGGGGTTGTCAAGAAGCTCGTTATCCCCGCTGTCCAAGATAGCTTGAAATTGCTCTTACAATTTCTGGGGGAGTTCTCCCGCCCCCTTGTATCCCTAAAGTGACCAAAAAATAACTTAAAAATGCGTTTATAGAGCCCCAATTTCAAAAAAAAAAAAATTATGGAAGCATTCCTCTCTCCAATCCGAACCCTATTTTCCTAACGTGAAAAATGGAATATTGCTACTGAAATTAATAATACCTGATACAGTATTCTTCTCATCTTTCGGTGAGCTTGAGCACGCAGGTTGAAAATTATTTGGTAGGAGTGGTGAATCTGAAATATAAATATATAAGTTGTCTCTGTTTCATTTTCAAATATCAAATATTAAGAAAAAAGAATTAAAATGAAATTACCAAATGCAATCTCACTCATTTGTGGTATATTCACTATTCCCACTGAAATAAGTAAAGAATTGAATAAAATAAAATAAAAACATACTATTAAGTAAAATAAAATAAAAAACATACTATTAAATAAATTAAAAATATCTATCTGAAACGACAATCGAAAATTTTTATGCTCTCCGCCGCCACTCAGCCCAAATCTTGGATTCGCCACTTATACAAAGCAATAAGAATCGCATATACGTGTTTCTAAACTCTAGTGATCCTTTGATGCAAAAGAAATGAGCTTATGTATGGGAGGACATTAAACAAAAGTCAGTATAGTTTATCGATTTGAGCAAATAGTTGTAAAAAGCAAGAAACACGTCAAAAATAAGGGGTTGGGGCATGAGCCCGGGTGCGTAAGCTGATGACAACTTTTTAAATATCTTTTTTCGATTCACAAATAACTTTTTTTCTTTCATGTGCAAGACTTACTGCCACTAGTTTGTTCTTAACAGTGCTTCCTGTCTCCATGTTTATCTCCAAAGTTGTTACTTCCAGGGAATTATCTACAAAAAAAAAATAATAATAATAATAATAATAAATAAATAAATAAATAAAGTTCCTGCATTATTAAGCACATATAACATGAATAAAGTAGCAAAGTTTCGTGGTAGATACTTTTAATTGAACACCAAATTAATATAATATTTTAAAAGCTTACCTTCACCGCTGTTTGTCATTAGTTTCGAATTCAGTCGTTCTCTCATTGAAAGAACATCGACAACGTCGCCTAAGAAAAAAAGGAAAGGGGATAAGGGAAACCTTGAATTTTAAAACATTTTTTTAAAGTCCTAATTTATAATAAAATGGCATTTCATCTAACTGGCTTGAAAAATGATTTCAAAAGAAGTAAGTAAATAGAGACAAGCAGCTACTACAGACACTTTGCAGTGCTTCAGCAAAGATACTTGACTCTATGTCAATTTTGCCTTCTTCTACATCGAATACATACAGAAGCGATGGAAATATTCACACAAATACAGGTGGACTTGAATTGAAAAAGCTGACTCTTAAATTTTGGGGTCAATCGCTCTATGATTTTAGCAGCCGAACAATTTTCTAACTTAGCCTGACTGGCTGACATATGTCTCAAGAAGTATTAGTAGGTTGCGAACAAAAATGATGTGCAGATTAGCATTATTTAAAAAAATATATGTAACTAGCTACTTACTGGCACTTTGCTCCTGTCCCATTCAAAACTGTCTATTCCAGGGAATTATCTGTAAATAAATATCACATTCCCATGATATTAAAAACAAACTACAAAAATTAAAACAACAACGTTTCATTGTTGTTCTTCATTGAACATTTTAGTGTATCATAATTTAAAACTGTACCTTCAGAACTATTCGTCAGTAATTTTGATTGAATTTTCCCTATTATTAATGGAACATTAACAGCGTCACCTAAAAGAGAAAAAGAAAGAAAAACTCGAAATTACATAGTAATTCTTTAAGGAATGCTACGGTACTCAATGTAATGGTGAATGCAGAAAATTTTATTTATATTTTAAAAGAGACTTTCCAGAGTGAGGAAATTAAGCAACAATGTGTATGTACTTTGTTAGCGGCCTCTTAATTTTAGATAAAGAATTAATTGTTGCAATGCATTATGAAATAAAAAGTAAATTTTTTGGACTCACGAAATTAAACCACTTTGTTTCTGTCGAGAACTTTTTTCCCGTTCCAATGGGTGTTTGGCTAACCGCCATTGCAGACCGCGTGCATTCCCCAGAGATTCTAGGACAAGCTCCCAGTGCATTGCCTGTCCAGAACTCGGGCACAATGCATTAATCCACAAATCTCTTGTTTTTATTACAGTGATGTAAATAGTTCTTCTGAAATTAAACTTTCTTGTTCTGCTTTTGTCTAAAGAAGGTGTGCACACAATTTCGTAAAATAATTTCTTTTCCCTTTTTTTGGAGGGTGGGGGGTGGGTATCGTCGAAGCGAATAAAGCTAATAAATTGTATAACTGGAAAATGGAGTACACATCCGCAATCGTTAAAATTTCTTAGGTAATACCGTATTTGTAATAATCATACCTGAAATTTCTGACAACAAATCTGCATCAGGAATAACCATGCCAATGTTTTCCAAAGTGATGGAATATCCTTCAATTGAATAATGGATTCATCTACTGCATCTGGATCGCTAAGATGGGAAAAGATATGTTGAATTATACTCACTTTCGATAAATCTGGGACATGCGTCGCGCTTTAATCTGTTTCTGGTGTTGAAAGCAAAATCCTCCTCAGCAAAATGATCAGAGCATATATGGTAGTTCCGAAGTGAATGATAACCAAGTTTACTCAGGTAAGGCATTTTGGAAGATTCTGCCCAAATCTTGCACCTGTAAAACACATGTGTGGAAGAATTAGA
Organism: Octonoba sinensis; assembly: GCA_038502835.1. Lineage (NCBI taxonomy): Eukaryota > Metazoa > Arthropoda > Arachnida > Araneae > Uloboridae > Octonoba > Octonoba sinensis. The sequence goes on along the minus strand of CM076605.1, from coordinate 78,770,080 downwards.
CATACAACTATAATGCAAAGGCGAGATCATTAAGTAACTTCATATTTAATTGTGTGTACTCAAAAATACCTGCGAAATACCAAGATAATATGCACAATACCAGCCCAGGAATTCGTTAATTTCGATTTGCACGAGAGAATTCGACATATTTAATTGATACTTTATAATTTGAATTATTGATCTAAATATCTAAAATTACTGCTAACCTAATTATAAAAATCTCTCAATTATGAAAGTTACCTGGTTTCATCCTGCGGAAATCCATAAAACAGTTTGTTTATAGCCTTGGATGAATAACTTCCACAAAAAGCACAACGTCTGCCATAGATTTTAATTGCACATCTAAAAATGTTTATTAAAAAAAAGATAAGAAAAAAAGGGAAAAAATACAAGAAAAGAAATTCCAAAATAACAATAATAATAATAGCAATAATAATAATAATACTAATTATTGAAAAAAAATGGTACTTCTTAGCATCAGCTGAACTTGCTGCAGATGAATTCATGTTGTAAAATGTACAGTGAAATCAGGCAACTCGCACTCCTGTGATTAAAAAAAAAAAAAAAACTAATGTAGTATTAATATTTGGCAAACCATCAGCTTCTTTATATTTATTTATTTTTTGTAAACGAAACATGTATAATTTTTTTCAAAGGTTTCATGTTAATTAAAACTCTGTCTATCGACAGCTTATATCAACGCGCGAAATTCCGCTTTTCAGCGCTCGAAAATAATTTTTCTAAATTTATCAGCCTACATCAAGAACTCAACATTTTCTTTCATGACCAAAAAATATGCGAGCACTTGATTTATCGAATGAAAACAGTAAAATTTTTAAGTTTCGATTTATTAGTAATTAGAATGAAATTTAAATAAACAACTAGAATTAATAACTTAAAGGAATATCACTATTTACTTGAAAATGGAAGCGAAACATAGATTAAGTAAAAAATTAGACAAGTAAAATGAATGCATACACATGTATAGTAAACAATATTGTAGACATCAACAGATTTTGTTGCACAAGAGTCCTTGCATACTTCAAATTGCAGAAATATTGATTTTTCTTGCATTTTGAAAAGTTAGTACTTATTTAGTATTTACACCAACAGTAAAAAAAAAAAAAAAAAATCAGTCAGAAAATGTCTCAACGGATACTCACTCAGCAAGAAATGATAATGCCGCAGTATTATAAAAACGATGGTTAGAACCAGCAGGGGCATTCATTCTAACTGCATGAAAAAGAGATAAAATAAAACTTTTAGAAATTTAATAACTCAAACACATTTATATCGAAATAATCTTCGTAAAAATGCAATTTTTATATAAACAAAACGTATGACATAATTTATACAAATTATTGCATGCTAATAAAAACTCTGTCTGTCGACAGTTTAGATCAACGCGCGAAGTTCCGCTTTTCAGCGCTATAAAATAATTTTTCGAAATTTATCAGCTTACATCAAGAACTATACATTTTCTTTCATGGCCAAAAAATATGCGAGCACTTGATTCATTGAATGAAAACAATAAAATTTTTAAACTTCGATTTATTAGTAATTAGAATGAAATTTAAAAATATCACTATTTACTTGAAAATGGAAGGAAATATCAATAGATTAATAAATAAATCTCTCAATAAAATATAGTTAAATAAGCAATGCTTGTAGAGGTCAGTAGAATTCGCTCCTTGCATGACGTACAACACAAAACTAGTATTTTTACACGTAAGCAAAAGAATTAAAATTAATTCTAAAACATAGGAAAAAGATCGTTCATGTACGAAAATACAAATCTATTACTTTAACAAAAAAAAAAAAAAAACTAAAATAAGGCCTCTAAATGTATGTCTACTTACATGGAATATGTATAATAAGAGTATGTCTCCAAAAGCCTGCTGGAAACGAACAAAACGAAGGGCAAAGAAAACTTTAAACAAGTTAAATTACTCAGAGCATCAAGCCAATGACCACATAGCATATTTAAATTCAGAACAACCTGTAGTATTTGCTTGGGAAAATGAAAATTATTAAATTTACTTAGCAGAGATGAAAGCACATGACTCTCACAGCACATTGGTAAAAAAGAAAAGAAATATACTGCCCAGCTGGAACTATTTTGCGAGTTTCTTTCAAGCTGAAGATACAAAAGGCTATCCCGTCGCGCCTTAACCCCCAACAAGTTCACACCCCTCGGTTTTCTCGGAATTCGAAGCCTAAAGCAACGGCAACCTTTCCGCCAATTCTGAGAAACTCCAGTTCAACTTTGGCAACAAGGCAGGCTCACTGCCCCTGAATGTTCGCTTTTGGCATCATAAATATTGGGGTCCCTTGAATGACGCTATAGCAGTTTCACTGTATATGTATATACATATTGCATACATTATATAAAGCTATATATAATATATATATATACATGAATATAAATATATATATCTATCATAGACGTACACAGGAAAAATTTCATTGGGATTTAAGATGTGAATATTTACGGGACGAAAAAGGCTATGCTTTTGTCACTGAATATGCCACCTGTAATGGAAATAACCAATTATCCTTGATTTACAATTTTCATACCACTTATTATGCAGCCAAAGCTGTGTACATATAAATTTCTGCTGAAAAATGTTGTTACGAACAATTACCAAATTATTATTAATAGTAAATTAATCCTATTAACCATAACACGTATACCTACATATTGTACTCATTCGAAAAAAGGCACCTCTCAAAAAATGAAGATTTGCAAAAAAAACTTAAAAACAATTCCAGAGATAAAAAGAATATGCTTTCTCATTATTTTAAAAAAAATTTTTAGTGATAAGTTGAGATGCAATTATTTCATTTTATCAGCTTAATATCTCCAAAATCATTTGTTAGTTGTGTCTATTCAGTTTTCACTTTAAACAGATTTTTGAAATAGTACTAATTGCTACAAATTTATACAAGGAAATCATTGGCATTAAAAAGAAATAATCAATCAAATCATTTATTTAAAAAAAATTTTATTTGAGGCTACATTATAAATTTGAAAATTTTAAATTTCAGGAAATACATATATTTAATTATGAAATACCACAACGATGCGTGATTATTAGAAGTGATTAGTAATTTAAAATGTCACCCCAAAATTTAAAATATTTTCCTCTGTATCAAAATAATAATTTAATTAATTTTCAAACGATTAATTATACAAAACAAACAAATTATACACATGAAAAAAAATATTTACTAGTCAGAGGCTCTTCCCTAGCTCTTTTATGATGCGAAAGTATTTATGACATCTTCAAAATCTAATGCAGCAATTAAACTGCTTTCTATTGTTAAAATGCTCAAAGAAGCGAGATTTTCTTGCTTTAATCTCGTAAAATTATCTCGTACTGATTGAACAAACTTAATCAGCGAGTCAAACAAAGGTAGAAGGATAGCTATGTTTCCTTCTGTTGCTTGAAGAGCTTTGTTGACACTATTTAAACGTTGTAATAGAGTGTCCCAAACAATGATTAATATTGCAGTTTCAAACTTATCTAGCTTATTTTTCAATGCTCTAGCCTCATGCCTTACAGAGAGTTTTTCACCGTCATCATCTATTATAAATTGCAAAGCACTTGTGATGTTTTTGTAATTATTTCGCAGGCACTTTGTTGCATCTGCTGCAGTTGACCATCTTGTTGTGGAAAGGGCTTTCAAAGTTAAGCCGCCTGATACTTTTTTAGATAATATTTCCCACCTATGAGTAGAACAGGAAAAAAATACATAAAGGTTCTGCACTACGCCGAAAAATGAAGTTGCCTTTTCACGACATTCAACAGAATTGCGTCCCACAAGATTTAGTGAATGTGCAGAACTTGGTATATATTCAGCTAAGGGACTTAACTCTTTTATTTTAGACCGGAGTCCATTATAGTATTTACCAAACATATTACTAGCGTTGTCGTATGACTGACCTCGACAGTTACTTATATTAATATCAAGTTCTTTTAAAAGACAAGTAACGTCATTGCTTAGTTGGCTAGCTTGGTGACTACGAATATGTAAAAATTTAATGATGCGTTCATCTGGCTCCCCAGCATCATTTACATATCTTAACACAATAGCTAACTGATCATTATGTGTGATATCTTGGGTAGAGTCAACAATTAAACCAAAATATTTTGCTTTTTTAACTTCAGCTATAATGACATCCAACACTTTTTGGCCCATGATTTTGACAATTCAAACTGGCCAATAAGTTCCAAACAGCCTAGAAAGTTTCTATTATATGAAGAATATACAGTCTCGTCATCATCATAAAAAGGTAGTCCACACTGTGCAAGAAATTTAATGCTGGCTATCACACGCCTTAAAACATTTCTCCAATATAAACATTCAGATTCATACATTTCAACCAATTTGGAATCCATCCGAGCTTCTGAAGACAAACGTTGGGATAGGCAAAGAACAGAATTTCTGTGCACTTCAGAGTTTTCATGCTCCTGTAGTCTTTCAGGTGTATTTTCCCAGTATGCAAATCCCCCTTTGCACAATGCTTGATTGCTTGAACTAAATAATTTACAAATGTAGCAAAAAAGTTTTTCGATGGTGAATAAATCAACCATTCTCGTTTGATAACTTAATCGTTTTTTGTTTCTCTATAAAAGTTAGATTCATTTAGAGAGCGACTTTTATGTAATATCACATTTTTTGCAGATATTTTATCAATATTTTGTTTGGACTTATTTTTTATAAAATATTCCCTGAATTCATCAGTAATTTCTTTATGCCAGAAGCCAATATCCTCTGATGCCATTAAATAGGATTTCATCTTCTGTGTGTCATTACATGGAAGCTCAAATGCTTCTGCATTTCTTATCTCTTCATTTTCAGAAGTAGATATTTTTGTGGCTTCATATTCACTTGCATCTATTTCAGTACTCCCACCAATAACTATTTCTGTATTTTCACCTGTACATATTCCTAGGTTTTGATCTGCGGAAATATCGATGTTTTCATCTAACGATAGCTGAATATTTTCATTACGACCAATTTTTTCTTTCCAAAAACATGACAAATCAGTGTCGCTTTCTGCATTCCTAGGGTGAGCAAACGTCCCCGAATTTCAGGAACAGTCCCCAAATTTAGATTTTTTGGAGGTCATGTCCCCGGAAATGATGTTTGTACTTGGGGACGCGAAATGTCCCCAAATTTAAAGATTTCAACATTTTGTCTTTAACTTTGCTCCAGTATTTGACATTTAGATTTTTTTTAGAATATTTTATGGATAGAGAAAGTAACTACAACTTCTTTAACCGATTAGAAACATCTAAACTCGTCTCTGCGTGGTTTACACGTTTTGTTTATTATCTTTCCTTTCGCTGTTTTTTTTCTATTGCGATTCTTGCTAGCTAAATAAGTTATTATCACGACGTTATGTCAAAAAAACGAAAGTGTGTGTTTTCTAATCAGGAAGCAAGAAAAATATCCTTTTTCTGAGCAAGTCCAATTTAAGTGAAAATAATGTATTTTGTACTGTGTGCTCCACTGATTTTTCCATTGGAAGTGGTGGAAGTTCCCACATAACTTCGCACATCAAATCAGAGAGACATAAGAAATGTTTTAAAACCTTTGCAAGTAATAATAAATTATCTGATTTCCTGAATTTAAGCAAAGATTTGACGGACAAAGCAACAAAGCTAGCACTGTCCGAAGGAACTTTGGCATTCCATAATATAAAGCATAATTACAGCTTCAGATCAATGGACTGCATATTAAATGTGATGAAGAAGATATATGACGAGTCTTTTGCTTGTGCCCGTACAAAGACTGAAGCCATAATTGAAAATATGTTCGCAAAATTTGCACATGAAAGCCATAATTGAAAATATGTTCGCAAAATTTGCGCATGAACAGTTGATTAATGAACTGAAAGAAGCATCTTTTGTGTCACTGTACAGTGACACTTCTAATCATGGCCATATTAAAATATTACCAATTATGATAAGGTATTTTAATATGCAAAAAGGAATTGCTGTAAAAATTTTAGACTTGAATGATCTTCCTGGTGAAACATCCGACTTAATTGCAACATATATATTAGGTGTACTGAAAGATTTAAGCCTAGAATAAAAAGTTATTGCTTTCTGCGCTGACAACACAAATGCAAATTTTGGCGGAGCGTCTCGAAATGGCACAAACAATGTCTCCCAGCCAAAAAAAAAAAAACTGCAGGTTAACTTTTAAAAAAAAGTAAAGGAATTTGGAACATGAAAACTGAATAATTGCATTTTTCTTCTACAGTTCTTATGTTAAAAATACCTTTACTTTTTTTTCCCCTGCAGTTTTCTTCTATACATTCCATACTAAAAATTAATGCAGCATTTTTTTCCAAATACCTTTCTTTTTTTTATTTCTTGCATTCCATGCTCAGCAGTGTTCCAAGTACCTTTATTTATTTTAAATATTTTTTTTACTTTTTGCAGTGCAACTTTATACCACAGCGACAACAAACAATACTGGTGAGCATCTAAAAATAAAATCTTTTAAAGAGAATAAGTATGCTTGCAGTTTACAATACTATAAAATTAGGAGAAAAAATCCTTTAGAATGCAATCAGTTTTTATTTCATCATATAGATAGGCAGGGTTACAGAATGCAACAGTTTTTGAAAGCTCCTTGAAACCTATATTTATAAGAAAAAAGTATAGTCAATTAATGAAAGATAATGCTCCTAAGTATGCAGAAAAAATCCGAATTATTTGAAACGGTTAAAATAAAAAAAAATCGAAGAATGAAATGAAAAAAAAAAACAGCAACATAATTAACATATATTTATTTCAACAGGCAATTTTTTGTACAATTTAATTTGCATTTTTGTGGCAGCTGTTAAGTTTCTACCGCACAGCAGCACGCACTACACTCAAGGTGATACCACACTCTGCCATTGAATAACACATAACATCTTTCAAGGTATCCTCTGGCAGAGGTGGAGAGGTTCCAGAGAGGTCTCTGGAAAGGAAGATATACATATATATTACAACGGTTAAAAACAATATAATGTGCAAAGTGTCTACAGGTTTTCAAAAGTAAAAACTTCGTGACCTTTTGGGTACTTCAAGCAATACATTGGAAATTAATTTTGGTAGATGTTGGATATTTTTTTGTCCGACGGATCTGTACCGGGTATATTTTTATATACTATAATACCGGGTATATTTATATATTTTTTATTATTATATACCATCTCACAGCATTGAAACATATTGTAAATTTGTAATTTACATATATTTACAAGAAACAAGTTAATTAAATATTTAAAATCGAATGTGACTTGTTGGTCAACTGGATATTTTGTGCAGTGGCCGAGTCGGATTACAAAGGTTAAAAAATTTGTCCAATGCCTTTTCTGAAGAACCGGCCAACAGGTGGAAAATTTTCCCGACCTAGTCATAATTTTCACGATTAATTTCCAAATTTGCGATCTTTTTTGGGACTTTCATGACCTCTAAACATTTTGACGCCCTCAACACATTATACTTTTTTCACATCCATAATCACATACTGTTAACATCTTATAAAACACTCAAAAAAATTTTTTTACCAATGTTTACTTGGAGGAAAATTATTTTAGTTTATAATAAAATAATTTTATGTAACGTATCAATTTAATGCTATCTCAGAGACTGGCTCTCTTAAAACATTTGTGAGCATAAGCAGAAAAAGATTACCTGTTGAGAATACAACAATACTTTACTACAATACTTTAAAGAAAATTTGCTTTTTATTATATATGTATATATATACACACATATAGTGGCAGATCCAAGATTACTTGGATAATGATTTCTATTGCAACTGTAACAGCCGATATTAGCTTTTTAACATTTAAAAAAAAGAATAAAAACAATAAGATTTACAGTGGGAAAAGCATCATTGATTTAAAATAACCACAAGCAATTTGCCTAGGTAAAAGTGTTTAAACAGTTTTGAAATTTGAGCAAATTAAGATATTAATATAACTTCCAATCAGAGCTACTATCCATTTTTTTTTTTTTTTTTGCAAACGTTAGTTTTAACTAAAAAAATATTTAATTCTTAATTAGTATTGCAACATTTGCCACGCATTACCATCTTTTCCATAAGATAATCTAATAAGTACACCATTATGCAATACCTTGTCTTGAATACTTTTTCTCTTGACGAACAGATGCTTTAAAAAAGACAACATATGAACAAATTAGATGTCATTATACTTCCAGCTTAAAAAATGTGATCACTAAATCAGATATATTACTTACTTTAAAATATTCACATTTGTGGAAGCTATTTTTTTTTTTGAAAATAACAGTAGAACAATTACAATGGCACATTTATATTCTTGAATGTTAAGTAATTATTGTGCAATCTCTACCATTTGAATCAAATCCAATTAATGCATCATGCAATTCCAACCCGTTAAATGTGCATGATTGGCTCAAAATTTGTTCTCTAGGATATTTTAAAAGTGCAAAGCCATAAGCAGAATATTCCTTTGTTCTTAAAATTAGAAATTTTCCATAAGAACCCCTCGGAACTATTTCTTATTGAAAAAAAAAACATGCTTGATTCATTTCTAGATACACCATACTAAATGCAAATACTCTTGTTGGGATGCAAAGAAATGTTATACATAATAAGTATCGCACAAACTGACCCATATGAGACTCCTGCTAGTACCAGGCTTAAGTCGGAGAATTCTGTGCTTATACTACACAAGGAAAGGGGACCAGAATTTAAAAAGCCATATAAGTATATACAGTCAGAGATCGCGTTAACGCCTCTACAAGCGTGTTTCACGCCTTAAAAATCGGTAATACGCATTGAAATTTAAAAAATGCGTATTTTCACTCTACATTTTAAAACAACTTTTAGCTTGTTAAGTATTGCAAGATAAATACAATATTCTTCCATTAAGTTAATTTTATTTTTTATTATATAGTACAGCTCAAAACTCGCGGTCGCCAGTCGCCAAATGCGACCAATTTTTTAACGGAAATCGCTTACCGTGTTTGAAATTTCAATCCTTTTCCATCCTGGAATTATTTCAATTATCTTGAAAGTTGTAAGATACTTTTTGCACGCACAACCTTAAATCTGCTTCTTTGTAGTTTCATTTCAACAATTAAAAAAGAAAAAAAAAGTATAAAGATAGAAAAAGCCAAAATCGTGCACGTGCTTCGCCGAAAATTAGATTCTACGATAGAGATTTTAATCCTTTTGCATCGGGTACAAATTTTAACTATTTTCTAAATTAGAAGCTAGTTTTCACGCGTGCTACCCTAAATCTGCTTATTTTGCATTTTATTTTAATAGTTTCTGGCTTTTTTTTAACTGTACCGATATTGAATGCGTGTTTGTCGAAAATTGCGTTTATCACTATTATAGGGTATATATCCTTTTATTTATCTATCTAAAACTACAACGATAATTTAGTTCACCATCCGATCCCAATCCTTTTCTCTATCTCCTCTTCACTTCAGTTCCTAATTCAATAATAATCATTTTCTAAAATCCTCTCTTCACTTTAGTTCGCTCGGCCGCCACACTACCCCCCTGGGTAGTAAACTGATCCAACGTATGGTGTTTTGAACCGGACGTGGCGACCTGAACGTGTAATGTAGCCCGGAGTCTTGAGGATGCCAGGTAGCTTGGTATTATGGTCCGTTGAGACACACTCTGAGTCAGTTGATGGGTTTAAGATTGGGAGAGCCTGGGAGTGGGTTGTCGCTGCCTGATCTTGCACATCATTGAGTGTGTAACAAGGTTTCACTCTATCGATGGACACCCTAACGTCTTTAACACCAATTTTGAGGACTACACCTTTGTCGTCGCGCTCAACCACCAGGTAGGGACCCAAGTATGGAGGAACTAACGAGGTTCGTACGGTGTCATCCCTCAGAAACATGTGCGTGCATGTAGATACTTTTTGCACGCACAACCTTAAATCTGCTTCTTTGTAGTTTCATTTCAACAATTAAAAAAGAAAAAAAAAGTATAAAGATAGAAAAAGCCAAAAAGCCTCCAAAATGCGATCAGCCACTTTGGCCATATCTTCAGCAGAAAGCGATGGCTGTACTTGCAGGATAGCTTGCACGTGTCCAGGCAAACGCTGTAGCCACAGCGTGCGTAGCAATGGTTCTGTTAACTCCACTGAACCGGCAGCAAGCGATTTTAAGTGTCGCAGAAATTGCGACGGTTTTCGGTCGCCAAGCTCTTGTTGATCCAATAATTGCCGAACGCGTTGCTCCGCGGAAGATGAAAGCCTTAGGACCAGCTCTTTCTTTATATGATCATACATGCCAGTTGTTGGCGATGACCTAATAATGTCCTCCACTTCCGCCGCATACCTTGCGTCTAAGTTCGCGACTATATGATGAAATTTTGTAATATCCTGCGAGATGCCAGCTAGGATAAATTGTGATTCCACCTGCGAAAACCATAACGCTGGTTTTTCTGGCCAGAAAGGCGGAAGTTTGGCGGCTACTCGCATGATAGACTGTTCGCCAATAGTAGGGGAAATCTGAGCGTCGAGCGTCGTTGTGGTAGTCATATTTTCTTCCTTCGTAGTCTGATTGACTTTGCTCAGAAGCATTTCTTGCTTTGATACAATCGCCTCTAAATCGGCTATTTTATGTAAAAGCTCTTGTTCAGCCATCGTCTCGGGTCACCAATATAGGGTATATATCCTTTTATTTATCTATCTAAAACTACAACGATAATTTAGTTCACCATCCGATCCCAATCCTTTTCTCTATCTCCTCTTCACTTCAGTTCCTAATCCAATAATAATCATTTTCTAAAATCCTCTCTTCATTTTAGTTCGCTCGGCCGCCACACTATTATTGTTTCATTTAGTTATTTACTTCAAATTTGGTTTTAATATTGACAGCTATTTACTTTTTAACTAAATTTTGGATAAATAAGAAATTTTTAGAAAATTGTTAATTTAGCTGTACGTACGCTACGCGCTGGGTCAAGGTCGCAGCAGAAGTGGTTTTCACTCTGAATTCGGATAGCTGTTAAAAGTTTTTTTTTTTTTTAATTTCAGATTAATGTTAAAAAATAGAACTTTGAAACACCATTTGAGAAAAAAAAATTTTCAAGATTTTCTATGTTTTAAAGCTATTTAGTTTCACAAAAGAAAAAAATTTCTAAGAGATTACATTATTTGTTAGAGAATTTTTTTTTCATTAATGATCCCTTATTTTAAGTGTCTCAGAAATGAATATCACAAAAAGCAATAAAATCAAAACCCATTCAGAAAAGGAAAGAAAATTGGGGTTAGCTATAATTATAAAGTAAAAGTGCACCAAATTTCAAGCTGTCATATGGTGTAAATTGACATTGAATGACAAATTATTTACATTTTTTTTTTCATTATAGCAAGGCGACGCTAGCAAGAATGGCGCCCCTTGGTAAAAAAAAAAATTCTGCTTCTACTATATATTATGAAGGAATAGAGATTAGAAATTATCGATATAAACTTTAATATTATACATATTTTAACTTTCAAAAAGCTAAAGGGAAACATTTGCTGGAAATCAGAATGGACTGAAGAAGGAAAAATAAAAACAGAAGGAAAAAAATGCAATAGATTGCATTTTGCCCGTCATAAAATAGACAAGACACTTTCTTTAACTGCAGACGCTTATAAAGCGCCCACCTCAAAATACATTGAAATACACACCATAGTAAGATATATTGAATTTAACATTAATTATTAAAATATTTTTATTTGATAGAATTTTGTGTATTTTCTTTTTTCTGCTGATAATTTCTTTACCTCAAAGACGTGTTTTTTCCCCTCCAGTTTTATAAATGGAGATTTTATATAGCTAGATTTTGATTTTCATTTAGAATTATATATATGTTCAGTTACCTAAACAGAAATCATATTTTAACACTTTCAGGTCTGAGCTATTTCGACCACACATCTCCCTGTGGACTGAGAGTTTTTGTACTTTTCATGATTTTTTAAAAATACCTGGCAGATATGCATTATCACATGTATTTTTTTTTATCATAAACTTGTAATTCTTCTTATTCATAATAAAGGAACTATTTCAATATGCTAAGAACTAATATTTAATGAGAAGTTATTCAAAACAGTATGTTTTAAAGTTTAAAAAAAAGTTCCACACAAGAAAACAACATTTTTTAACATAAAATTTTACAGAGGCTTGGATAAAAACATACCCAAATGCCTGAAAATGTGTTTGATATGCATAAAAAACATTATTTAGTTGGTAATATTTGCTTTTCTGTGGTACATTTCAAAGCATGTATTTGCACAAAGCGCGATGTAATCAAAGGAAATCACCCTGATTCTATATCACTTTCAGATTCTTATTTCTGTGTAGTGCTCCCATCAATATTTTTTTCACGGAGTTAAAAGGTGCAAAGACTATATTTAAAAAGTCGTCAAACGAATATAGTCAGGTCATTTTATTGCTTAGACCTAAACGTTGACCCCGAGAGGATCTCGGGCTTAGTTTGCTTCGTCAAAAACGGTAACTCAAGTGACGCTCTGACTTAAACCTCAAAGTGTTAAATGTAAATACGTTACCAGAAATTAATACATATAAAAGGAATAAAAAAACCCAAAAAAGACATTCTTTTCTTCATCAGGAAACTAAAAAGATTGCCAGGGTGTAACATACGAGTTGTTGACTTGTTTCAGCAATTTGTTAAATCAAACATGTTTTACATTACTCATACAGCTTAAAAAGTACCAAACAAAATATAGAAAATGGAAAGAAAAAAAAGTTTAATTAGCAAATCAAATTTACCAATATATGAGTTGTGTAAAAATATTTGATATACTTCATATTTTTTAATTATTGCATATTACATATTTTATTTTCATATTATTGTACCAATCGGTTAAAAATTTATCAAAATAAATTATGAAATTTTTGCTACTCGGTAATGGTCGAGTACTCGGCTTGAATTTTGCCGAGTATCGAGTACATCCCTTATTTAAACCTGATCTTTCTTGCCAACAAAACCTAGGAAAAGCAATATTCCTTTACAGGAAAACCTGACCAAATAAATTAATATTACTGCAAATTTATCCCTTTATATTCAGTCATAAAATTAAGTAGTAGCTTACTTTTGGATTTCCTCGTCATCTTTTTTAATTGTGTTGTTCTCATCTTTTTCCTCATTATTTTTTAATGCAGAGAAAATTTCCTCTGCAACGTTCTTCCGAGCAGTTTTAACTTTGGACGACACCTTATTGGAAACCACTTCATCCTTCTTTAGCCTGTTATTTAAATAAAATATTTAATTCTGTTACTTCAACATAAGTAAGGATTATTTTTTAAAAATTAGAAAATCAAACTGGATTCTATAATAAAAAATTGAAACTCCAGATATTAGCAATAGGCAGCAACAGCACAATGAAAATTTATTTTTGAATAATTAAATTTAACTAAGCTATTAATATTAAAAGTCTACAAAGTTAAAATAGATAAGAATTCTATTTTAAAGACCACTTAAGGCAAGTTCTGTTGTGGCCTTTTTTCAATACCAATAGTAGTTGGTTATTGTATTGGTTGTTGTTGTCGTGTCCTTCCTGCTGGCGAGGAAGAATGGGTACGCTGCTCCAGAGTCTAACGGGGCCCTTGTAGGCAGGAGCCCAATTTCTGCCTCTTTGAAAGGTCTCTTAATTTTTTGAACCAGCTCCCAGATGAGAGCCCGTCACCTGGAATTGGCACCCCTAGAGGTATCGTATCTTATCTGGCAATAAATTTTTTAATAAATCATACTGGTGCAGATATGTCACCAATGGGGGGCCCGACTCAAATAGTAAAAATTAAAATGTAACTAAGAGTATATTTATTTAATTTTAAATACAAAATTATTACATCTGATCATCGTGGTCTGCCACTCTTCTTCGGCTCTCAATGGCTGTTTGAAAGAGAGGCACATCAGAAATTTTAACTGTTTTTTGGACCAACTCATCAATGAGAAGGTCCATTCTTTTCTTTTCCTCTAAAAAAATTTAAAAGTGCAAAAATATAACATTAAATAAAATAGTAGACGAAGGGATAGTATGATGCTGCTGTAACAAGGTAACGGTAATTTCAAATTTCACAGGTCCACATTTTTCTAGCTTAAGGGCCTCGTTTATGAGAACATAGGTTTGTTTATGGGCCCATCAGAAAATGAGGCCATATGCAAAGCTTAATTAACATTGGGAACATCATTTTGCATTTAAAATGCAGAATAATTTTTCACACGGGAAGTTTACTTTCAAACATCCAAAAATAGAAAATTTGCAAATTTTCTCAAATTGTACTTTGCTACATTATAGAAGTAATAATAAAGAATTTTATCATGGGTTTAAATATCAAGTTTTTGGAAAATAATTTGATTCTTCACAATATTTTTTTTTTAACTCGCAAAAACAGGACCCTGTTAAAAATGCCGAGTCTACCAGTTCTCCTAGTTCAGAAGAGACTGATTAGCGCAAGAATATTTTAAAAGAGCTTTTTCCTGAAAGCTTGGATTGTCCACATACTTTCCACACACATAGTTGTCCACACACTTTCCACATAGTTGTCCACATACTTTCAAACTGAATTTTTGTGACCTTTCAAAAATTTCTCGACATTCAAAAAGGAAGGGATATTTTTGCTGAATAAACGTTATCCAGAGTTCCCTTTATAGTAGCTACGCACAGGTGGATTGACGGGGGGGGGGGGGGGGGGGGTTGCATTTCACCCAGTGGATTATGAAAAAAAAAATTAAACCTAAATATATTTTCATCAGGAAACACCCAGTTAGGAAAATAAACATTTTTTCAGTACAAAATTTACTTTAAAAGGAACCCAAAAGCACAATAATACGCACGTTTTAATAAATTAAATTTTTATTGCACTGAAACTTTGGAACCTTGCAGTGGTCACCTCAGAAAAAAATCAGATTCGTTTTCGGGGCCTGTACAAAATTCCAATTAATGAAAACGGTCCCTTTTAAGGCCGTATTCAGAGGGGAGGCCGACGAGCCCGGGCTCCCCTTACCCAAAATTTTTCGCAATGGAGCATATATTCCTCCTAGAAACTCTCCCCAACATAAATGTTCTAAAGTCAAGCCTCCCCCCCCCCCCCCCCCCAAAAAAATTTCTGGCTACGACCTTGGTCCCTTTACAAAATTTTAGCAATCAATAACAGTGCATTCACTAAAATTTCAATCAATAAATAAAAGTGCATTCAATAAAACTATCAATCCCATTAGATTTTGTGTAACCGTAAAAAATAATGAAATTATTAATAAATTAATGAATTAATTATCAGTGAGAACTTACCGCCAAATTATATGAAATATCGTGGGTAGTACTCTCCGTTCCAGAGTACTTCCATGGACGTTTCAGGATTGAAGTCTTTTACGACGTCAAAATCGTCCAGGAAAAGCTGGCAGTTTTCCGGGACACACTCCTTCAATTTTAAGATAGAAAATCGATTTTCTTCATAGAAGAAAATCAGAAAAAACATGTTCTGAAACCTTTTCCCTACGCGAGCCATTATGTAAGTAATTTAATTTTCGAGAAGAGCGCATAAAATGAAGAAAGAACACAGATACAGTTAACTTTTGCGCACAGATCCAGACACCGTGTTATGACCGTTAACACACAGGAACCATTTTTGAGACTGAATAATTTAAAATAATAAAGCAAAAAATATATATTAAGAAAACAAAATCCAATCTTGTCTTAGAACAAGACCAGCTTTTAGTCGGCGTTGCTTCAAAATAGTCCCAGGAAGCCGATACTGCCAATAGTTCTCCATTTCAGATTCTAACTGAAAAATAAATAAATTTATGAGTAAAATTATCTTAAGTATTGCATTATTGTCAAAATGTGTTAACATTTTGCTTTTTATTTTGCAGAGAATTATATTTAATATGCATCAATTTTATGCCGATTATTTTACTTTTATATCAAGACGTCATTGCACCAATTGGATCGATGATTTAATATTTTAATAATTCCCTTTCCTTTAAATTTAGTTTAAACAATACCTTAAAATTACGGTAAAAAATTATAGTAAAATATGCAAAATGTGTGAAAATTTTAAAATCAAATAAAATATTTCAACTTAAATGCCATAAAAATAAACAACTAATGTAATGTGCGACACAACAGGCTCTTTAAATTCAGGTGTCTTCTTTAAATTCAGTGATGATGCAATGATTTTAAGTCACATTTCAAAATATTAGCACTATTAAATATTGTACCAATTTTTCCTAAATATCCAGAACCTGATCCGGCCACTTGCGTTACTGTATTGAAATCCATTTAGTCAGCATATCAAATTTGATATTTTAAATTTTATCAAATTAGCATGTTTTGAAAATTGATATAGATTAAAAACTTATAGTATGTACTTTGAAGCATTGTGATATTTAAAATATTATGGATAATTGGTTTCAAGCCTTAGAGCCGGATATCCGATACGGATAAGTCACACAAGAGACACCTGATATCCAGTATCCGGGAAAATCAATGCTCAGTTTGTTTTCGAATCGACCTTGGTCCCTACTGATTTTTCTGTTGTAACTAAAAAAACTAGCCTAAAATATCTTAGATGGTAATGAGGCTAGCTAGGATTGCTTCAAAGCAATCTGAAAGGGCAGTTCCAGGGCTTGCGACAGCAGGTCGAGAGCCGCAGACCCTAAAAAGATAATTTTTTCTAAAAGCTTAATATATTTCGCCCTATGGCTTTTTTGAATGCGTTCACTTGTTAACAAAGTTCACATTGGAGAAGTTGCAAACAGGGCATTTTCACTTAGAAGTCTATTGTTGTTATTATAGTTTTCTCTATTTTTAGTTCTACTTGAATGAATTGAATGAATTGTTTAGGGGGTGGCTCTAAGGAGCACTAGCACTGCGACCTCAGGTCTATTGTACTAACAACCCCAAGTTAATGAGTCTGAAACAGACCAGTGGCTGAGACGAATTTCAGCAATAATTTAGCAGGGAAATTGGGTAATTCCCAGGGTTCGATATAGTGATAACCAAGATATTCAAACCGATGAGCAGAGAAATAATCACATTCACATAAAATGTGTGTGGAGCTTTCCTCTACATCATGACATCCTCTACACATAGGGTCAGCAATCATGCCCATGATGTTAAGATGTCTCTTGAGATTGCAATGACCAGTTAAGAGACCAATGATCACCCTAATCTCATTTCTACTGAGTTTCAGCAGTTCCTTAGATCTTAACCAAGGGTAATTTTGGTTACGTTCTTTCGCCTGTCTTTGATTATTGCTTTTAAGCCAGGCATTGTGAGCCTCTTTTAGGAGGACTTCCTTGATTGTTTTCCTTAATGCACTGTAATGCAGACCAAGGACAGGTTCTGGGCCAATGAAAGGAGTTTCTGTGCCCAATTTAGCCAGTTGGTCAGCCATTTCATTGCCAAAAATGCCACGGTGACCAGGCACCCAATAAAGAGTCACCTTATTCATTGCGGCCAATTCAGCAATAGTGTTATAGCAATCCCAAACAATATTTGAAGAGAAGCAGTGTTTTTGTAGCGCCAAGAGAGCAGCCTGGCTATCAGAGAAGATTTTGATGGTTTTGCCAGAGATGCATTTATTTGGGCAATTATTTGCGCATGCCAGGATGGCCATCACTTCAGCCTGGTATACCGTTGCTAGTCTTCCCAAAGAAGAGTAGATTCTAATTTTATTATTTGGGCAAAAGGCACCGTAACCTGTGCCATGAGAAGTCTTAGATCCATCAGTGAACCATACTTCATTGGCGTGGCCAATAAGCTTAATAGGATTTTCCCAATTAGTTCTGGAAGGGAATACAACATTGTGTTTTGACTCAAAGTCAAAGCGTTTAAGCATCCAGTCCGAGTTCATGGAAAGCAATGGGTGATCCTTGATCAGTGTATCAAATTTATATAAGGATCTCTCAGAAGATAATTTCCATAGTTTTAGAAATTTTATTCTTTGGGAGCAAAGGATTGCTTCCATCTCTACCTGCTTATAAAGTGGTAGAATGCCTAGTAATAACTCTAGGGTCTGAGAGGGGGTTGTCCTCATGGCACTAGTCATTGATATAGTTGCCATTCTTTGGAGACTAGTAAGCTCTTTCATTGTTGTCACACGGCAGGCTTTGTTCCACCATGCGATAGATCCATAAGTTATAATGGGGACGATTACTTTAGTATAGATCCAATGGACAATACTAGGTGAAAAGCCCCAATTGGGACCAATTGCACGTCTGCAGGCCCAGAATATTCTCTTTGCCTTGGTGGTGCTGTATTCGACATGACTGTTCCAATTTAAAGTCTTATCAAAAATGATACCAAGGTATTTAACCTCGTTAGAGTATGCAAGTTTAGTATTAAAAAATTCTATACTTTGCACATTTTTTATTCTTTTCTAGTAAAGAGTACAAGGTTTGTCTTGCCAGGATTAACAGTCAGGCTAACTTCCTTGCACCAGTTTTCAACCTTTTTGAGGGCAGCTTTCATGAGGCTAATCACAGTATCCTGGAATTTTCCTCTTACTACTAAGGTTATGTCATCTGCATAACCAATACAGGTCACACCTGAGAGATTAATTTTATTTAATATTTCATCAACAACAAGGCTCCATAAAAGAGGTGAAAGTACACCTCCCTGCGGGCAGCCTTTGCAGTTCGTAACGGCAAGTGTGTCTCCTAAAAGAGTTGCTTGTACTGATCTAGTAGATAGTAAGCAACCAATAAAGGTGCACACCAGATGATCGACGTTTTTTCTCATAAGAGCATTTAGAATAACATGAGTGGGCACACGATCAAAGGCCCCTTCAATATCCAGGAAGGCAGCAAGTGCCAATTCTTTACCGTTTACAGCTCCATCTAGAATTGTGATTAATTCATAGAGAGCAGTGTCAGTTGATCTGCCAGGTTGATAGGCATGTTGTTGCCTGGAGAGTGGGTTGGCTTTCAGCACTTCGTCTCTGATGTGCCTATCAATCAACTTCTCTAGGGTTTTGAGAAGAAAACACATAAGGCTAATATGCCTAAAGGCTGTAGTTAGGTTTACCCGGCTTAGATATAAAAACAACCCTGCAGGTGCGCCAAGCGGTAGGAACATAACCATATACTAGACAGGACCTAAATATCCTGCTCAAGTATGGTATAATGATGTCACTTCCTTTTTGGAGTAAGACAGGTATTATTCCATCTACTCCAGGAGTTTTAACAGGCAAGAAGGAGTTGATCGCCCAACCAATTTTATCGCATGTTACGATTTTTTTAGCTAGGTGCCAGTCTGCCTTTCTGCCACGTGGGGTAATTTGAGGAGTGTCCAACTCCTCATCTGTTACAATAGTTGAGTCCGAGAGGTGAACCCTGAACATTACTTCTAGCGTACCTCGACCATCCTCAGTATAAGTTCCATCTTCTTTTTTGATGGAACCAAGTTGACAGAGCTAATCTCTTGATAAGATTTTTGTGAGCTTTGCAGCACTTGACAGGGTGTCAATTTGGCCACAAAAATCCCTCCAGGAATCCTGTCGACTTTTCTTAATGGCGTTATTATAACTAGTAAGAGCAGCTCTGTAAACTGACCACTTTCCTGTTTTTTTGGCTCTATTAAAGAGCTTTCTGCAGTTCTTGCGAAGACCACTAAGATTTTTATTCCACCAAGAGACGCGTCTTGGTAAACTAGTGGTGACTGCTTTGCAGTTATTTTGATATGCTTGAAGTATGGATCGTTGCACGAAGTCAACGGCCATCTCAATGTCAATCAAAGAATTAAGATTAAAAAGATTACCTCTGAGGAGAAGTCCCAAGTCTTCTCTGTAGGAATCCCAATTGGTGAATCTGGGATTCCTTTTGTCCTGCTGGGATGTTATTGCAGGACCTGTAAGTGTCATTCTGATTAGTTTGTGGTCAGATAAAATAATCTGATCGTACACGTGCCAATCATTAACACAAGCAGAGGTGTTGTCATTGCAAAAAGTAATGTCAATGACCTCACTTCTGCTGCTTGTTACAAAAGTTGGCTTATTGCCAGAATTTAAGATAGTTAGGTTATTACAAAGAATAAACTCTAGTAATTCCTCACCTCTTTTGTTGCAGTTACTGCTGCCCCAAATAACGTGGTGTGCATTTGCATCACATCCCACGACAAACCTCCAGCCATTTTTAGTGCATTTATGCACAAAATTCCTGGCGCGAGGCGCTAGAGGAATTTCATCCTCATAGGGAAGATATGCCGACATTAGGCAAAAAATATCTTCATTATTGTGAATTAGCCGAACAGCAACGTTATCCCCATCCAGATAATCCACCATACAAAGAGCTTTTAGTTTTTTGCTAACCAAAATACAAGCTCTAGTTGTGCTACAAGAGCGATCGAAAAACAGGTTGCCGCAGTTACCTAAACCAAGAATTTTACCTCCATTGGTCCAGGGTTCCTGCACTAAGGCAACATTTACTCTTCCTTCGGCCAGTTCTTTATTTAAGAGGGCAGAAGCCGACTGGCTGTGGTGCAGATTGATTTGTGCAATCTTAATATCACAAGCCATAGACACAAGACACACAAGGTTACTCTGAAGGCAGAGTTTCAACCTTGGGAGAGAGGCTACCCTTTAGGGTGCAATCGGAATCATCTTCAGACTCCATAAGACCTAGAACATGAATTTGTGAGGAAAGTGAAACACTAGATTCATCAGAAGTGCTAGCAATACTCCTAGGGGAGACACTAGGATCTGTATGAATAAGAGCACTTACTTTTTCGGAAGACGAAATTTCTGTCATAGTCGTCTCTTCTGTTTCAGTAGAAGGAAGAGACAAGGACTCCTCCATGGGGGTCTCTGTTACACTTGCAGGGTCTTCCACGGATGTTATTGTGGTCCCTGTAGTGGCTTTGGCTCTTGCATCAGCTGGCTTGGGGGCTTGAGGGTCATGAAGGATCTTAACAAGACCCTTGCCATAAGCACCTGCATAAAGCCCCATGTCATTATCCCTGATGTATTGGGCAGATTTTTGGTCAATCTCTATGATCCATTTTGCAATGGTATTAGAGATTGACCTGTCTCTTGCACGCCATTCAGATGTGTCGAGGCCCTCATTGCACAGACGAAGTATGTTGAACAATTTGGACGACTCGACAATCTTTGTATTGCGGGTCTTGAAGAGAATCTTCACTGGTTTTGGTAGCTCCGAAGCTGGCAATATTTCTATCCCCAGCTCGCGCCACTTATTCCCAGAGAAGAACTCTTTTAGCCAGGTAGCAGTGGCATCATTTGCGCAGTTGATGATAAGGGCACCACCAGCGAATTCCGAAGAGTTGATCTGGGGGCCCTTACCCTCCTGCATTTCGTCAATTGCATCGTCGATGTCACAGAAGATATCATCGACATCTTTCTTTGCAAGTTTCTCCTCTGGATGAGATGTCTTGATGACGGCCATCTTCACTCCAGAGAGAGAGCCTGACTGTAGGATGGGTCAGATATTTTTTGCTTCTTAACAGCAGGAAATTTTGCGGAATGTGAAGGAGTTTCGGGTTCTGACACCCTTACTCTCTTCGTGGCTTCAGGTTTTTTATCTGCTAGGTCCTGATGTTGTGCGTCCCTAGCAGCCTTTATCAGCCTCTTCCTTTGTCTTTTGGACAGCTTCTGAGGGTTTTCTCCGCCGGCTGCCGAGGCAGTACCAGCAGGAGAAGACGTTGATGCTTTGGAGATAGCTCCGGTCTCTTGGACCGTCGACACGATGCCTTCGAGAACCGGAGCGTTGATTTCAGTCTTGTGAGCCACCGAAGTGGCACCAACAAGAACTGAAGAGGTTTATTTGTTGGCTTCAGATGAGGGACCCTGTTTGGGCACCACAGCATCTGAAGCAGTAGGATTTTTAGGTGTCTTGCCACCGGGTTTTTTGAATTTTTTAGGTTTCATAAAAACGGTTAATTTACTGAGGGTCTGAGATGTCACCACCTGCATGGACCTTCTCTACAGGTGGAAGGCTAAAAAAAATACAACGTGGGTCGCCACTCCACGAGGTGAACCGTTCGCAACAACCTTTGACCCCGGTTGCCATGTGCGACGCACACTCTTCGGCACGGTTCTAACACCTTGGATTTAGGTTGCCGTTCACCCACTCCAGCCGTCCTGTCCGGTGAGTCACGGGGCAAGCCCAGGACACCACTAGACATTCTGACACAGAGCAGGCTTATGCCATGGACATTTTGGCACCCTCCTCTTTTTTCAACCGGGCTTGGGACCGGCTTTGGCAGAGTTTAGTTCTACTTTATCTGGATAATATTCTTTTGGGGGAAAATATAGGGCGAGTATAAATTAATTTTAATTTTTCCTTTAAAATGTATAAATTTAACATAATTTAGATGAATTAATGCATGAGTAATTTATTTGACAAGTTCATTGCAAAATAACAAACATCGCTAAATAAAAGTGATGAATTTGGATAACTGAAATTTAGATTATGTAAAGGATTTTCGGGCGTCCTTGCCCGAAATGTAAATAAAATAATATTTAATAGAGATATATAATTGCTCTAAGTTAATCACTTCAATATTTTGCTTATAAAAAAGAAAAATGGTCTGCATACAATACTTTCATTTCATTATCATATATTGAATGTAATTTCTTTAAAAAAAAACAAAAACTGACGCTTAGCATGTACTAACCTTTTGTACCAAGTAATTTTAAATAATGAACATGTGCAATTAACATTCTTCTCGCTTAATATCTTCCTCTAATTTCTCTTTAGAGAATAAAGTTAAAAATAATCCAGTTATTATATGTATGAATAACTGCTAAGCAAGTAAGGGTAATTAATACATATGTCAGAAATATCACGATTATCATAATTATAGCAATTAAATTTTTATCAAGGCATTTTTCCGTTAAAAAACTAAAATACTGATATGTAGGATTGTATTTACTTATTAAACTGTACGATGACATACAGGGTTTAACTTTTAGAAAAAATCGAAAAGTTTTTAAGCGCTAAAGCGACAAAACATTAAATTGCAAATGTATTTTAAAAGCTCTTAAATTACACTAAAAATACAAAAAATGCATTTGAAACTTACCGAAAAATGATCTTCAGAGCAGTGTAAACTAGATGTCGATGTCAGCTTCTTATTTTTGTCCGTATCTATTTCCATTGCTGAACACCATTTCTTACAAATGTTTTCGTTTTTAGACTTTCGAATTTAGACACTTTACTTGGAACTGGAAGGTTGTCAAAATTATTTAGATTAGATGAGCAGGCTGTTTTAAAGCCTCTCAAGAAACAAAATTTAGAAGTAGTGTATACATATAAAAGAATCATGTTTAAAGGACTAATCTATTCCAGTAAAAATTACTCTAAAAACTGTGTTCGAAATGACTGCATAGTCATGATTTCTGATGGCACCTGCATCGAAATCAGCCAAATAGTTAAGTGCTCTAACGAAGTCATTTTGATTGGGAAGAAACTTCAAACAAAGACTTTCCAAAGGCATCACAAGGCTCTGGGGAATTTATGTGCAAACATATTAGTTATTGATGAAGATGATGATGATATTGTATATCATAATGCCACAATTGCATTTAAGCCCACAGTTTTAAATTTATAATCATTTCTATTGATAATCATGTTTATCTTATTCCTTTGCACCGTTCTGCAGAACAGTGAAAAATGTATTATTTGTGATGCAATTTATCCAAAAGAGTCAAAGTAGCATTAATGATGTATTGATTTTAATACTACAGTTATTTAAGTTTAATGCTTCACTTTCTTGAAAATACATTAGCTGTAAATGTGTGAATTAAAATTATTTTTAATTGCTAAAATTTAGAAAAAGGTTTTGATATTAATTTATTTTGGAAATTTGTTCCAGTAAAAAATTAAGAATTTTTCAAAAATATCCTTTAGATTGCTAAAGTGGATTAAAGATATATGTTTTTAAAAGTAGAGTTGGTGATGAAGTGACAAAGCATAATTATATTTCTGTTGACATGTGATTACTGTCAAAGATTGCTCCTTCTTGTCTGTAGGCATGAGATTTTTAATGTTCATTTTATGGTTATCCTATGCCTGGAGTTGTGGGGAAGGATAAAATTTCTGGGCTATTTGCGTTAATGTGAACCGAATGATTTCAAAGTTTGCTGTTTTGCTGTGTAAATAAGGTATATATTTTTTACGGTGTAATGGTTCCCAGAGTTTTATGTAGAATAACTTCATCATTTCTTACATTTAATGGTGAAAAGCGTTTCAAAAGAGTGCTACTGGTTGCAGTTTGAGTTACTGCAGCTTGGTGTTTAATAATCGGCATTATAGTAGTTGTTTTATCAACCGCTGAAGTTGTCGTTTTTAAAGCAGAGTAATATGAAAAGCCTGAGCATACTTACACTTCTGGGAAAAGTGTGTGATAATGTCGAAAGTCGCTGGGTTTGTCTATGTATAAAAATTGTGTAGTTTATGTTTGAACTTGTGCAGAAGGAAACATTTTCTGGGGCATATTGTGTAGATGTGAAAAGTATCATTTCAAAGGTTGGCTGTTATGCTCTGTAAATAAGGTATATATATATATATATTTTTTTTTTTTCAGAGAACAGGTAGTTTGCAACATTCAATCCAACTACAGGAATTTTAAAATCTCTGCACTTTTTTTTTTTTTTCAAAGTTCAGGAATTTTAAAATGTTTAAAAACTCTACGGAAATTTTAAAACGTCTGCACTTTTCATTTTTACCAAAGTACAGGAATTTGAAAATGTTTAAGAAAACTACAGAAATCTTAAAACGTCTGCACTTTTTATTTTTACCAAAGTACAGGAATTTTAAAATGTTTAAGAAAACTACAGAAGTTTTAAAACGTCTGTACTTTTTACTTTTTTCTACAGTTGTTCTGCAGTCGTTTTTTAGCTGGGCTACTACAAACTAAAAATGAACTTAAATCATAAAATTGTTGGCATTGGATGTGCAGCACACATTTTGAACAATTGTTTGCGAACCGCATCAGATAGTATGCCACTAGATATTGAGTACATCCTCGTCAAAATTTTTACTCATTTTCATATATACACTGTTCGTACAGAAACACTAAAAGATTTCTGTAATTATGTTTCTGCAGAATATCATGAAGTGTTAAGTTACAGCAAAACTAGATGGTTGTCATTGCTCCCAGCAATAGAAAGGCTGATAGAAATGTTCGAGCCTTTGAAAGCCTATTTTATTTCTTATCCGAAATGCCCGACCATTTTACGTACATTTTTTCAGTCAGAATCTGCTAAACTGTGGCTTCATTTTTTATTACAGCAAGCAAAAGTTTTTCATGCTGCTGTAACAAAGGTTGAGGGACAAACAACTTCAGTTGTGGATGTAGCAAAAATAATGATTGAAGCGATTAACAGATATAAAGATCGAAAGTCTGATCAATTTATACCATCCGATATCAAGATGATATTGAAGAACACATTTTTAATTTTTATGAGAACTGTGTTGATTATTTAGAAAAGTGGGTAAAACCGTTTGAAGATTTTGTGTATTTTTCGGGGATAAATGTTGAAGATATTCCTGTGTGGAAAGAAGTTGAATCTTCTGTTATTCTTCTGCCAAAATATGGGATAATTATAGATAAAAATGCTTTATGTGATGAATTTACATGCTTAAAAATGTTTTGCTCCGAAAAAGTTTCATCATGGAATGCAGAAAAGGTAACTGCTCGCTGGACTCTGATATTTTGTCACTGCAAAGCATTTAGTCTATCTTATGTTAACTTACTAAAGACAGTTGAATTTATTTAATGTTTGCCAGGGACAAATGCTCCAACAGAGCGTGTGTTCTCTGCAATGAATAACTTTTGGACTGGGGAATAAAGTTCTCTTAATGTCCCAACTTTGAAAGCAGTGTTGTCTGTAAAGATTAATTTAAATTATAGTTGTGTTGAATTTTATGAAATGTTGTCCAAAAATAGTAAAATGTTAAAAACAATCAGTTCTTCCAAAAAATATAAATTTTATGCTAAATAAAACTAAATAAATTGTATTCTTTTTACATATTTTGAGATATTATTATTTGCAATATTAAGTTAACATATTGATACTGTAGACTCATGGTATAATTAAGTTTTAAACAATAGCTTTGTCTAATGCAATTTCTTTTTAAAAGTGAAAACACACGATTGCTAGATTTACAGCATGTTTCGGATATGGCAGTGGTTAGTAGCAATTATGATTCCGTAAATAAATTGGGAAAAATTTCTTGTCAAAATATGCTATGAATACTATAATTTGACAATTGCATATCACAATAGAGTAGAAAGAGTGTTTTTCATTTTAATATTATATGCATGTTTTTATACAACACAACAAAGAATAAGACAAAATTCAAAATTTTGAGATAACTGCTTCACACTTCATGATATGATACGTAGTTTAGTACTTTCCTGTCCTCTGGATGCCACTTGTCATTCCGGTACAAAGCGTGCAGACAATTACAATATCAAGCCAAATATTGACACAAGAATGAACCAATCATTCTAATTAAAAACTAACTTTACATTTACGCTCTTAAATACACCGAGTGTTGTAATTTGCCAATATTGTACTCATCTTTTGTATGACAGCCGTCTTTACCTTTGTTGCCGGCTCATTACCATTGCATGCAATACCTACTAAGTCGTAACAATTCTATTCTATCAGTTTTTATTTTATTCTACTCGTTATTTAAAGTAGGGATGTAACGAATATTCGGCCACTATTCGGTATTCGGCCCTTTGGCCGAATAGTCATTTCATCACCAAGCCGAATATTCGGCCTGGCCGAACAATGGGTAAGGTCAACTTCGGCCTGGCCGAATATTGATGGACTATTCGGTCGAATAGTTCTGCTGCAGTAGAAATGTAAAAAATAAAGAAATTAGTTGATGTTAAACACTTAAAATTGTATAATAATTATTGCAAAAGAGTACATTAGTTTATAGCTATAATAAATAAAAATAATTTAGGAAAAAACTACTTTTTTTAAACCTTGTTTTAGGCTTGACTGAGCAAAAACCGATTTTAAAGTTGTAACATTGTATTTTATATTTAGCATTTGCTCCCAAAGCTGACAATAGTTAATTATGATATATGAGAAATTAGTTTTGTTATTATTAACGAAGTGGAAGTCGGACTTTGTTTGGGTAGACTGATTTATTGTGAATATTGGGTAAGAGAGAAATGGGAAAAGCCTAGAATATATCATGAATATTTAGATAGCATAAGTTATTGTGGTTTTTGAAAATAAAAATATATTCCAGTTAAAAAGTATTAAGTTTTAATAGATCGTTTAAAGATAGGTGTGTAAAAAACCCCATAAAATACAAATATTAACTTTTATAACTTCTAAAATATATTCACAAAACAGTTTTGAGCAAGGTAAAAGTTCACTAAGCAATAGTAGTTCTTTCATTTGAATTAAATAATTAGTAAAATAATGCTACTGCTTACTACCATAAAACCTGTCATTTCTATTCCACCTGTGGGTGAAATTCTTATTTTTATTACATTCAAAACAATAGAGAAAATAGATTAATTTTAAATAGTTTTAAATTCTTAACAAACAGAATTAAATCATACATCATAGATTGCGTGTAATTGGTGTTTGACTCTGTCAATAATTTTAAATTTGTCAAATACTTTCTACTACAACGATTTTCTAGAAATTTTAATATTCGGCCGCCGAATATCCGGTATTCAGCCTAAGACATTGGCCGAATATTCGGCTTCGGCGTATTCGGCCTAGAAGAAATGGCCGAATATTCGGCTTCGGCCTGAAAGAAGTGGCCGAATATTCGGTATTCGGCCAAATCACTATTCGTTACATCCCTAATTTAAAGTGACCAACACTGTTATTACATGCAATTTCAGACAGAAAATTTTTTAAATGTGCATTTATGATGTGGAAAATATGAATTATATACATTTTGCAGTGCATTAGTTGAAATATTTTTATATATTATGGGTGTGCTTATAGATTTGTTGTGTCCCCGAAAATATTTTTAGACGTCCCCAAATCATCCGTGTATTCGGGAACATGTCCCCAAATTAATGTTTAGATATATGGTCGCCCTAAAATATACTTACTTTTTGAGAAGAAGAAAATTTTAGAACATTATAGACTTTATTATTTTAAACTTTCAGAAAATTTTAGACTGCAGAGACGTAATCGTTAGCAAGAGCTTTAACAATAGAATAAAAACCAGTGTTGCCAACTGCTCACGAGGAATCGGTGCTAAATCAAACTAAAAAAAGTGCTAGATTTCAAATACGTTTGGCAGAAAGGTGCTAAAATCGGTGACGCCACCTATTTCAAAAAAGGCAGATACAAACATTCTTAGTAATAATATACATATACGTACTATTTAGATGTAAATGAAGTTTTTTAAAAACTATCATTCTTAAAGCCTGTAAAGGTGTCCCGCTCAGAGCTATGGCGCACCTTTGAAAAAGATACAGAGCCCCCCAGAAACTTATGACCCCCCTCAAAAAACGCACAACCCCTTGAAATCACACAAAATAGTTTAATGGGCAGATCCATTTCATGCACCATGACTTCCTTCTCCTATACGTAGATAAATAATTTTAAATGAAGAAAACTGAGCCCATTAGTTACGTTTGGAATTATTCCTGACTTTACTTTTGTCAAAAGATAATTCATTTTCTTCAGCAAATAATTGACTATTATCATCTGTAACTAGAGCTGCCGGTATTGAATCATCTTCGTTAATAACTTCTGAACGTGACTCAGGAGCTAATTTTAGAAATTTTTCTACGGAGCATGTGCAAGATTTTAGCAATTCATCTCTTTTTCTTTTTAACTCGCGATTTTTTGCCCCGGAAGGCTGTTTATAATAACGATTTTTCGGCATCCGATTTCCTTACATACGAAAATTCAAAAAGCACTCCGTAAACACGTTGTTGATAATCATGTGGAATTTGATGTTGCCGTTCATAGGTATAAAAGGTAATCTAGTTTTGAAATTTGTGCTCAATCGATGAAGCTCGGGTTAAAAATTCGTGACGTCACCGAGGGTTTATGAGACATGCAGTATTCGAAGCTTGTATTTCCTCCCGTACATCAACAAAGTTTTCTGTCATCAACTGTTCTTTTTAATCTTCAAAAATTGTGTTTTTAGAGCTTCTTTGAAAGAAATTTTGATGATCTCATGTGAAATTTTCCTGCCCCTTAGAAATGTCCTGCCCAGGGCACGACCCCGGGTGCCCGTGCGATTGTCAGGGCCTGCCTACGACAGATGCATATACAAGTATATATTTACATAAGTACAATAAGTATATTTGTAGTCTAACATCATTATGAGATCAGCTTATTGAGTTTTAATAATGTTCATAAAAAAGGACAAATTATAATTTGCTTACTGGTTCACGAATCAAACCCGTTCATGACCATGAAAAAACAAATTTTGTGCTGAACACTATTTTTTTCCCATAGCTATGTAAAATCTAAAAGAGAGAAAGAAAATATGGGCATAGGTTAAAAGACTTGAAGGCGTTAAAAGTCCCAAACTCTCGATAGGTGATACGAAAGAAATTCAAGTATCAGGGCACTATTGAGAAATACCGTGCTCATTTCATTGCAAAGGACTATGATCAGAAATCTGGATTTGATTACAATGAAGCAGTCGGGTAATTTCTGAAACACTCTAGCAGCTCCAGTATAGTTTGTGTAATAAGCTTTTTATTTCAGCCCAATGTCATTTTTATTAAGGAATTATGATACATTATGGTTAATTAAGTCAACTTTAATAATCAATAAAGTACACCATACAACCCTCTAATCCGACACTCCGCCTAATCCCACTCGAGCAGCAATATCCAGATAACTTGTTACAACCTAAACATCCACTGACTTCATTAGTTGAATGTTATTATTTTTCATTTCTAACTTTTTTTTTTTACTTTGAAAATGTCTAACTTGACCATTGTGATAATTATGCAACACTGTTTTCAATGTGATTTGGCTAATACATTATTACTACTTAAAAATAAATTACTAAAATATATTAAAAATAGGAGCAAATAAATATTTGCAAAACACAAAGTGTGTTGGGTGCAAATTTTGTGGCCTTCTACTTGCATGGCTATTCACTCTTGCTATCCGACAGTACTCAAAAATAGAACTAGGTGGATTAGATGGTTTTAAGTGTATTACAAAATATGAAAATTGATTCACTAGATGAACAATAAACTACTGTTCGTTTATGAAAACCGAGATTATCCATCAAGAAGATTCTATTCAACAAAGGGGGTGATACGCTGATATGGACACTTTTCGAAATTATATTTTATGCTGTCAGTTTCTGCTGAAATAGAAGCAGACCTGCTGCATGTGCAAATGCGAGGAAAGTCTTGACTAAGAAAATCCGACAGTACTAGATTTTGATCTGCATTTATAAATATGGTTCAGCAAAATAATAAGAATTATAATAATATTAACAATTATAAGAAGTAAATTTAAAAAATGTGATGTATTTTAGAAAAATTAACAAATGCCTTGCACCAATGCAAACCATGTACTGAGATAAATATTAGTTTTCGCTATTGAAATGGTAAAAAAAAAAAAATTAAGATCAGAAACCTTTAAATTGTAGCTTTTCGTTATTCACTATTTATGAAGAGTGATAAGGAATGGAGCTTTGTTTTCTTCGTCTGTTTTTGAGGAAAATTAGTTTCTTCTGCCCTCCTTTTCCATAACCATGTTCAACCGTATTTGTTGTTTTTGGTGGCCGCCCACTATTACTGACTCCTCTGCCTCCTATTTTGATTTTGCGACGTGCAATTGCAGTTGGTTGCACCCCAATCTTCCTTCCCCCTTGTAAATTTTTTTCCTTCCTCTTTTATGGGCATACCCTTATATTTTCCGAATGTATGCTAAGCAGATACTAGTGAAGATTCTGTTTTACATTTCTTATAATTGTTGACAATTTTTTTTAATTGGATCTGCAAATACTGCTGAGTTGTTTTTTAATTTTCCCTGCAAGTCCTCAAACATTTGTTTTAAATCTTCTGCATCTTTGTCTATGCTGAAAGACTGTACTTCGAAATCATCGATGCTTTCAGAAACTTCATTGGGCAATTCCGTTTCCTTGAAAATTGATGTACTTAATTCCTTATTGGAGCAACATGGTTCTCCTGACGCAAGACCATTAAACCAGTCAGATGGAAGATCATTACTGTTCCCATAAGCAATTTGATGAAACTTCATTTTTGATGGTATATCATTGCTAATCAAAAAGTGCAGTCGGATGTTACATTTTTTCGACACAAAAAATTGATGCTTACAAGGAACCCCTAATGATTCAACATAGCATGTACAATAGGATGTTGTTGCGTCTACAGTGTATGTTTGTTTAGATTGGACATTTCTGACACTGTATAAGCAAGTTCCAATAAATTCAATTTGCAGCCCTTTCAGCTTCAACTCTGGGAAAAAGTACTTTTTTTTTGCTCTGCCATTTATGACATCTGTTCTTTTCAAACAATAATAGTTGTCAAATTTAGATGCTAAAGAGTGAAATAGTTGGAGAACATTAAAGGATTTCAGCCTTTGAAAAATTTTATCTTTTAATATTCTAAATGTGGCTTCACAATAATTATTTGTATTATTTCCTCGTGTTTCATGCCTGTTGCACAAAGCCCATTCATTGGCACGTTTATGAAGCTTCTCAAAGTACCTGCAAACGTGTTCATTTTGCTTACAGGCGGCATGTAGAACATGCATATTTTTTTCAAATTCTTCAAAATCTTTCAAATAGAGACGTTTGTGAAAGGATCTGTAGAGACATTGCCTGTATTCAATTTTAACATTATTCTTTCCTAGCCATAAGTATCTGACAACATTTTGCGATATGTGAAAAATTTATAGGTACAGTTTTGATGAGGGAAATACCTGTCTCAAACTGTTGCGTAACTCTGTGCAATCATCAGTTATAATCATGGAAGCATATTTTTGACCATAGAAAGATGATTCAGGAAGTTTTGTAAGAAGTAAGTTTAATCCTTGTGTAATGTTTTCTTTTGATTCTGAGTATGTAATAAATATATCCAGAGGTAATGCCCCTACGGGACTTGCACACATTACAATAAGCAGGGTTCGCGCTAGGTTGCGCGATCGCTCGCTTCCCGCAGTATTTTTTGAAATCCCACTCAAAAAAATGTTCGCTTGCGTGCTATTCCCGCAACTAGTGTACTCGCGTTCGAAACATCTTGAAACGAAACTACTATTCTAAACTGATAGTTCAATACAAACTAAATGGAGTATGTTACTTTTCAACTGCCATCTTATTTTCATTAATTAAAAGAGGAATCTAGGAACCCTATTTATCATATATAATAACATGGGGAAAGATTGACAACTTCTTTATTCCTTGGGATTATTGAACAATTTAAGCCCTTTGTGAATGCAGGTTTATTTTCATTCATTCTATTCACATCAATAGAGAAAATGACATAATGATCAGAAAAAATAGAGGAAATATTGAACTAATTTTTAGGATTTTTTTGTAAAAATCACACATAAAAGAATTTTGGTTAAATAACCGAAATAGCAGAGGATCTTTTTCAAGCTTAACAGTTTATAAAGCACCCATTTTTTCGATCGCGAATTTTGTGAAGGATCCGTTTTGTGATGTGAACCTTGTTGATGTTTATTCTTTCTTTGCTAAGCACTGCTTAGATAATCATCTTTTATAACATAGTTTGTATTGGATCATTATCGGACTATTTAGTAATATTTTTAAAGACAAAAACAAAAAGAAATGTTCCCACTTAAATTTTAAAAATCCCACTTAAAAGTTTGGTCAAGGTGGGAAATCTCACCTTGTATTTTTCCCCAGTGTGAACCCTGATAAGAATCCTGCTTTTATGGCGATCCATGTTGCCCCTGACGAGTCTATAAATATAATTTATTTGCTGTTCTCTAATAGTGTATGCACTCTCTTCATTAATGGTGAACATAGTGCTATGGAAAAGCCAACATCAATGCTTTGAGAAGCAGCATATATTTCCCCACACTCTTTATTATACTCCTCAATATATTTCTCCATTGCTGATAGCATTCCTTCACCATCAGGATCACCATATTCCTTCTTAAACACTTTATAGTAAAAGTCATACACACATTTTTGTGTTGGACATGCAGCACCATCTGAAGCCAGCTTATAATAGTAGTCTCCGTGTATTAATCTCAAATCAAATTTTTAAGTTTGAAGTGCTGTTGATGGAGAATGATTTTTCATGAATAACTCTTCAAAAACTTCTTTGACAGCTTCAGTTGGTACCCTGTGCTTCAGCGCTGGGAGGTGTTTAATTCGTCATTGTGACAAAAGAGTAAATATACTTGGCAGGGGTGTGTTTTGATGAATTTATCAGCTGATCTAAAATATATATAATAAATATAATTTTGAGCAAAAATTTAAGTAAAATAATTTTTTGCAGGAAAGTAGCATTATTTACTTTAAATACTTTGCATATGGAGAACAGACTGAAACATGTTAAAATATAACAAAGCCTATTAAGCTAAATTTAGTAATTCAGGTTGATGTATTAGATGTAGGAATTTTGGGTGGATTAATAAATTGACCCGGATCAGCCCAGCAGAGTTAAGAGCCTGTTACTAGTTGTTCAAGGCCATATCCAGAGGGAAGTCCCCTATTGATATGGACCGGGCAAATGCCTACTATGCAGGACATGTCTAGATGGGCGTTTTTATGAGGGCCTTGGCCCAAAGCATTTTTTAAATGTCTAAAGTCTGGGCATTTATAAATATATGTTTTATTCTATATTTTGATATTTTTCATGAGTATTATAGCTTATAAATAACTTTACAGTTGTTTTACAATATACATTACATTGATAAAAGTATTAAGACCATATAAATTGCTACATATTTATCAGTATTGATCATAAAACTTGGGGTCATTCTATGTCAGTTTAACACATAGAATCTCATATTTTCTTGAAAATTTGTAGATTTTATCAGTGTAGACTCGGGGAAAAAGTGAAATTTTTCCGAAACGTCCACACGTTATTGATTTACAGAGGAGGTGTAAAATTCTACTAAGGACAGAAGATTGGGAATTGCTCTGAAAACTTCCCTAAAAAAGAAGGAAGGTACTTTCCGCCATGGCAAACATTGTGCCACTAGGTAGCATATATTCATTACATTCCTTATAAAAATGCACCTCGAAGGCTGCTTATGTTTTTTTTTTACTTATAAAAATAAAACAAAGTATTTTAGTTCTGTATACATGAAAAACTTACTGATTCTTTTATTTTTTAAAACTATTATTATTATTTATTAAGTAGTCGTTCTGCTAGATGTAATCAATTTCTTAAAAATAAACAAAAAAATGGAAATTTAAAAAATGGAATCAGAATTGTTTCTGACATACCTGGTATAACTATACATATATAATGAAAGAGCAAAACAAAAATCATACTCAACCTTTTCATAAGCTGTTTTAGTTATTGTCAATTTGCTCGGGCAGTTGTATGCTTTTCATGAGGAGTAACACAAGCTCTTGGTTTTGTGTTATGTTGGCAATGGTATTCTTTCTAATTTCTGGTGCCAAACATGTCCCCCGACACCCGCGTTTTAACGGGGTTTTACTGTATTTTCAAGTCTTATTTAGATGTTTCGTTTTTCTTTGTTCTATTTTACTTAAGATAAAAAAACGTAGCGGAAAATTGCAGTCATATTACCTTTTAAACATTTAAAATTACAAATAAAGAATATGCATCAGTTGAAACAGAAACATTTTCACCATTTTAATTAAATAAATCAATTATCCCACTGAAGTTAAATAACAATCAATTTCAAAACATAAAAGATGAAAATCGTTCGGAATTAAAACGTTAACGTACGGCCACAGGTGTTACGTACGAGCTGTGAATATTTGTCTAGACATGATAACGCTTTCTTGAAGCTTTTTATACTTATCACTTCGTAGTTTTGGTTGTTCAATACCATTGTTTAATCTTCTAATTCGTTGTTGATACCTATTATGCATCACTTGTAATTTTACGAGAAAATTTTGCAGCGACAAATGCATTTGCTTTATGTTTATTTTGTTTTATTTGCTGAGACGATTTAAATGTGGAAAAAATTTTTATGATTATAACAAAAAATAACTGAAGTTTTTTTTTTTCTTTTAATTCTTGTAAAGTCGTACTTATTTAAATAGGATAAGCCTTGTACATTAATAATTCATGCAAAAAAAAAAGACATCGTTAGCAAAATATTTCGTGCTGCTTGAAACTAAACTATACCTTTGATTATAAGGAAGTTTTGCAGAAAACAACTCTAGGAATGAAAAGAAAATCCATTTTGCGTTTTTTTTTTTTTTTTTTAATGCTTTTAGTTAAAAAATTGATGCAATTATGTCATTCCACCATATTAAACAAATATCTCCAACATCACCTTTATGAGCTTTGGCACTAGTCGTTCGTCTTCAGCCAAGCATGAGGAGAAATTTCAAAGTTAGTTTCAAAACAATTGAAATATTTATGTAAATAAGATAACTTTTTATTTGTTTTGTTAAGGGCTCGACTCCGTCACCCCGTAAATATGCCCTTGGTAGTCAGACTTCATTGAATAATGCAAAAGTTTCACATGTGTAATTGAAATCAAAGCCTGTGCGATATTGTAATTGTTGCGTCAGTCCGAAAAAATGACCCTCCGCCGCAAGAATACACAAAATTACCATAAAAATGTGCATCGGCAAGGCCGATGCATCGGTCGAACCTTACTTTTAAGCGTTTTATCTTTACGCTTTGTCACTCTAACCTAAACCTTTGTCTTTTAAACCTAAAAGTTATGTCTTGTTAAAAAATACTAATTCTAATTCTAAATAACAATATTTTTACCAAGTAAAAAAAAATAAAGAAATAATTTACATATTTATTATTTTAAGAAAACTAGCATGTTCATTGGGATTTTTTTTTTTTAATGAAAAAATGCATAACACTTATAAAAGTAAGTATTTTTGTTAAAAATGGTAAAACTGAGGAAGTATAAATTGCTATTTTTAAGTAAAAATAAGATAACGAAATAATGAGGATAACGATAATAATTTATTAAGGCACAATTTAAAATTTATAACATTGCTTGAAAAGTACTAGATTTGTATTTACTAGAAATCAATTACAGTTGTTCACTTACAAGTGGTAAGAAAAATAAAAACTTTATATTCATTTATTTGTTTTTCGAGCAGTTTTCTCTTAAGAAAGTACAGTAAAAAAGTTTAGTTTTATGTCACATACATCATTTTTTAAACTATGCACTATAGCTCAATTCAGAGCTATAGCGCATAGTACAAAGTTTAGATAGGGTGAGTTTTATTGGCCTGTTAGGGAGGGGGGGGGTTAATTAGTAATCACTTTCATCGTACTCACCGTATTAGTACTCGGTTTCATAGCTTAATTAGTAAGCAAATCCTGTTGTTAATTTTTAACGAACCACTGCATTACATATCTCAGTTTAATGTCACAGGGTGTTAGTCTCTTTCAGTTCTCCCTATGATTCCCTGGAAATATCCTTTCGTGCATCATTGTATAATTAGACCATAACTGAATATGCCGATGCTAAGAAAATGTTCTTAGCATCGGTATGCTTCCGTGCAATTACGTACGGTAACCACAAGAAACACATCAGAATTAATTAATGGGTTTTTTTGGGTCACAATTGGGGAAATAAGAGAAGATGATTGCAATCATCTTTGCAGTGTCTGTATAATATTTACTGGTAAATTAAAAATTTTCGAGTTCTGACATTGTTGAAGAAAATAAGAGACATAATATAATTAATATCATATTATGGATTTTCGTGTCCTTTCAAAAAACAAAAACTGAAAACTAGTTTTAAACAGATACCAGCGGGCAGTAAAATCAAGTGGGACTCATTTAATGGAATTATTAGTTACTTTACCTGATTTCTCAAAGTTTTTATTTTTTTATCGTAACACTTTATTTAACACGAGTTAGCAACAAATTTTATAACATTGTAAGCTATTATTTTGTTTAATGTAATGCAATTTTTAATTGTTTGACGTTTAGAAGCTGTGCACTGATGTATAGAGACTGGAGATCCACTCATCATTTGGACGTTAAATTACGTTCCCCAAAAGATGACGTTATTTTTTAAATATTTTTTTCATTCAATTTACTCTTACTGCTATACTTGTTTTAATTATCCGTGTACTGTCTCACAGATTCTGAATTTTCTGTAAATTCTTCTGAGCAGAGGGCGTATACTATTTTAACAAAGAAAGTATACATAGTACGCCTTATACCGCAGTATGCCCCTTCAATACATCACTTTCATACATAAATGCATAACATTTCTCAGCAAAAGAAATTGTTTTACGCACAACAGGATAACCAACTTTTATTATTGGAATTTTATTAAGAGCTTGAAGGGAGGGATCTGGACCCGTGGATCCCCGCCATTGCCTAGGCTACTGAAATTCAATTTTGTTTTAGGTCAAATTATGTTTAAAGATAGATAAATAGCAATTAAAAAAATGCATCTTCCTTTTAATAAATTTAAAAAAGAGTTTTGCGAATAAAAAACGATACTGATATAAAATTTATGTGTCTTGAATTCTGTACAATAAAACAATTACTGAAAAATAGAAGTTTAGAAAGTACAAGGGAGAAAAGTACTGAGTAAATATTTTAGCTACGCATCATGAGATAACCTGAAAGGGATGTAGCAATGCATCCCTGAAAATGGAAGTACAATCACATTAATTTTTGTATACTTTTGGACGGGACTTTTGAAAATAAACGTACAAATGTGACGACCAGCAACAGGCTCAGGGCCCAGCTAGGCTGGTCCAAGTCAATTTAGCAATCCCCAATGAACATAAAGAGCTTTCTTAAAAGTTTTTACCCCACTGCAATTAACAGTCGCTTCCGGTAAACTATTCCAACTGCCTACAACCCTATTGAAGTAGTCATTTTTCCTAATTTCAAGATTAGCCTGAGATTTGAAAAGCTTAAAACAATGACCTCTGGCTCTACTTTCAGCACATAGTTGTAGTCCATCAACATTTCCCGTTTTAATGAATTTAAACAACTGAATCATGTCCCCTCTGTCTCTCCTTTGCTCAAGACTATACATATTGAGCCTTTTAAGCCTAACCTCATAATCTTAAGTCTGAAAGACCACTTACCAATCTTGTAGCCCTCCTTTGAATCCTTTCTAATAAGGTAATATTCTTTTTTAGGCACAGAAACCAAAACTGAACAGCATACTCCAAATGTGGTCGTACCAAACTTCTGTATAAAGGCAATACAACTTAAGTATTAACGTACGGCTGACGGCGACGCGTATAAAAGATTTGACACATAAGCGAGAGATTTAGCTATTACCAGCTGAACTAGAACAGCAAATATAAACATTTCCTACTCTCATATTGTTTGGTCATTGTTCATGTTTATGGCAGAAAATACTGCGTTAATTATGAATTTTTACAAGTACGGGAGAGAGTTACGAGCAAACTTCAAAGTAATAATGAGCGAAGAACTAGCTTTTTTTTTTTTTTTTTTTTTTTTTTTTTTTTTTTTTTTTTTTTTTTTTTTTTTTTTTTTTTTTTTTTTTTTTTTTTTTTTTTTTTTTTTTTTTTTTTTTTTTTTTTTTTTTTTTTTTTTTTTTTTTTTTTTTTTTTTTTTTTTTTTTTTTTTTTTTTTTTTTTTTTTTTTTTTTTTTTTTTTTTTTTTTTTTTTTTTTTTTTTTTTTTTTTTTTTTTTTTTTTTTTTTTTTTTTTTTTTTTTTTTTTTTTTTTTTTTTTTTTTTTTTTTTTTTTTTTTTTTTTTTTTTTTTTTTTTTTTTTTTTTTTTTTTTTTTTTTTTTTTTTTTTTTTTTTTTTTTTTTTTTTTTTTTTTTTTTTTTTTTTTTTTTTTTTTTTTTTTTTTTTTTTTTTTTTTTTTTTTTTTTTTTTTTTTTTTTTTTTTTTTTTTTTTTTTTTTTTTTTTTTTTTTTTTGATTTGGTGTGGGAAAAGGATAAGGATATATATTGGTTAATTATTAAGTTTCTGATTTTATTAATACACACAATGTGTTTACATATTTGGATTTCTTTTCGGTTATGGGGCTTAATATGCCTGTTTAAACAGCAGTATCTATTCGTAAATTTAATTTTCATTGAAAAAACGGTATAAAAATCAAGGCATCAAAGAACTTCTTCGACAACAGTCGTAGGAAAGGAGATGTGGTCAGTGCTGGTGTGGAGCAATATTTTATCCGAGAAACTTATTACTGCAAAAGACTTTGCAAAGCAAAACCAGCTAAAGTCTTATAGTTGGACATCTTCCCTCCAAGGATATCCATCAAAATTCCATGAGTACCTCACTGAAAGATGGAAACACATCCATTCTCTACCAGAAACACAAAGCACCCGTTAAGTAGTAATTAAGGCTTTCCAGCCTATAAACACAAATTGGAATATTTCTACTGAAAAGAAGATTTTTATCTTATTGCATAATACTTAGTAAAGTATGCATAAAGTGTAACAGTAGAGCAGTAGTTGTAACTCAAAAATTTTATATTAGTTGAAGGGAGAGGAAAAAATCTAACTAAGTGAGGCAAGAAATAGGGGGGAATATTTCTTTTAAGTGTTGCATTTGAAAAACTAAATTTATGGAGGTTTGACTTGTATTTATCCTGTAAAAGAGGACAAATATTGGATTGACAGTGAACAAAAAAAAAAAAAAAAAGAACCTAAGATAATTATAGGGACTGTCCATTCACTTTACCGAGACACAGGTTCAAGTATAAATCTAATATGCAAATACAACCAGTGAAATATCAGTTGATGAATAAGTCGAAGAAAAAGTCCTGCATATGATTTTTACCCATATAGAAAGAAATTCAGCCTTTTTAATGTGTATCTTGTACTTTGGCACTTTTGTCCTTCCGTTACCATGACAAAATATTTATTTTTAGTGAAAAATATAATTCTTTTTAAGAAAAACTCTCCTTAATAAGCATTGAATGGGGCCTTTTTGAGACGTTCAAATTGTTTCAAATAGTTTAACTGAACTTCAAAGTTGATTATGTAACCAAAATTATCTTGTCAGAAAAATTTCCATGGTTACCAACTTTGAAATTTACATTAAAATAAGTTATTAATTGTAAAATTCCAAGTTTACTAATTTTCATATAACTTAATAGAAAGTATAAAGATTTGACTGTCAGTTTTTTGATAACTTTTTTAATTGACAAGCTCACAAAGCCCTGTTTTGTTGTAAAAAACGTCATTCCATTACCCACTGAATTCACCTAATATCAGGGTTTAAAAAACCCGGGTTTTTTCAAAAAAGCCCAGCCCACATGGGTTTTTTTGGGTTTTATTAAAATAACCCAAAAAAACCCGGGCTTTTTTGGGTTTTTTTAAATATACTTTTTTTTTTCAGCAAAAGAACATATTTGAACCAGTTCTAGCAGCCAAAATCCTATCTTGATCTATTAGTACTGGTGACAAAAATGTGCAAGAGTTTTGGGAAAGCTCAATTTTTAACAGTAGCTTGTATTTAATGTGTAAATATACTACAGTCAGTAAAAAAAAACCCAGGTTTTTTTTGGGTTTAATTTCTTTTCATATTTTAAAAACCATGCAGCATTATATTGAATAAAGTCTATTTTAGAATAAAAATAATAAGTTTGTACTATTTATTTAAATTTAAATAATTTAATTATTAAATAAATTCAAGAAAGTTATTAAATAATAATATTTATTTTCATATTAAAACAAGCTCTTAAAAAAATTAAAGGAAAAACCTGTTTAAACTAGTTTCCAGTAACAAAGCAAAAGAACTTGTTTAAACCAGTTCTAGCAGCTGTAAACCTGTTTTGAACCAGTACTTTTCATTGGCTGACTAGCTTATCCAAGTAACTGATCATTGTTTGAAGGTTGATAACTCATTTAGTTAAGTTGATTCTCATCTCTTACTTACAGTAAATATTGTTTGTTTCTGTTTGTGATTTTATTTGGAATTATTTTATAATGCCACTGGGTAGTGGTAGAAAAGGTGCTCCTGAATGGACAGAAGTCAGCATAGTTCCTTCTAGCAAAAACAAAGTTAAATGTAATCATTGTGGGACAGAAGTAAGTGCTAAAATTGAAAGAATAAAGATTCATCTTAATAAGTGCTCAAAAAGATGTACAAATTCCACTCCAATCCAGTTACAAAACAATGCAAGTATTACTTCATTGGAATTGGGAAATGCATCTACTTCTACTTCTGAAGCTAATTGTGAGAAAAGAGGCAGCAGTGAAATATCAACAGCAACAGCTTTGTTTAAACGACAAAAAATATTGTCTAATTATACAATTAAAACAACCAATAGCCAAAAATGCAACTTGGATTTGAAAGTTGCCTAGTTTTTTTATTCGAATAATATTGCCTTTAATGTTGCATCAAGCAATGAATATAAAGAAATGATGAAAGCACTACGTCCTGGATATTCTGGTCCTAGCAGTGCAGATTTAAGTGGAAAATTGTTAGACGAAGCATCGTCAGAAGTTGATGATTTAATTAAAATGGAAATACAAGGCCACATTAGTAATAGCTTTACTTTGTTGATAGATGGGTGGACAAATGTTAAAAATGAAGCAGTTATTGCCACATCTATTCACACAGGAGAAACTTCTTTTTTTTTAAATGCTACAGAATGTGAAAGCAACAAGAAAACGGCTACATACTGTGCACAAATTGCAACAGAAAATATAGATTATTGTCAGAAGAAGTTTGGAATTAATATTTTTGCTATATGTACTGACAATGAGAACAAAATGGTAAAAATGAGAGAAATTTTAGAGCAAAGGCATAAAATAATAACATATGGCTGCTCAGCCCATTACATAAATTTGCTGGTAAATGAAATTTCAAATAAGACAATCCTTGGACATGTTATTGAAGTTAATAAGTTTTTTCGCAATCACCACCAGCCTCATGGATGGCTGAAAGAAAAAGGGGGTTTAATGCCACAGATCCCGAATGCTACACGCTGGAATTCCCAGCTTGACTGTTTAAACACTTTTGTTAAAAATTATCCTAAATATGTAGAAATACTACAAGAGAAATCCTCTGAAATTCCAGAAAGTATTACTCGAATTTTGGAAAATGTACTTATGTACAAAAATGTTTTGCATATGCAAAAACAGTTGACATTTATAGGAAAAATATTTGATCGCATGCAAGCTGAAAGTACGAATATTTCGGATTCGGTGGAACTTTGGCTAGATCTAATAGAATGTGCTGATCTTCAAGTGCATAAAGACAATATTGAACGTAGGATGGGTGAAGCTATTTCACCAATTCATTACCTGGCAAATTTAATGAATCCTAAATATGCAGGAAGACGCTTATCTTCTCATCAAGAAAATGAAGCTGAGTCTTGGTTGACAGACAAACACCCTGAATGGCTTGTACCATTTTTAGCTTTTAAAATTAAAGATAAAAAAGTGTATCCACAATCAATGTTTGCGGATGATGTAATAAAGAGCTTTAGTTCGTCCCAGTGGTGGAGTATTTTGGAAAAAAGGTCTACAAATGAGAATGTTAAAGCTTTATGTAACTTTTTGAGTGATCTGACTAGTTGCCCAGCTCATTCAGCATCAATAGAACGAGTGTTTTCCACCTTTGGATTGATATGGTCGAAATTGCGTAACAGATTGGGTTGTGAAAAGGTTAAAAAATTAGTAAAAGTGCACAGATTTCTTAATAAGGAAGAATTAAAAGAATATGTAGACGACTTTGATTCAGATTTGGAAATTTAAGTATGGTATTTGTATTTGTTACTACTTTTAATCACAGCTGTGTATTGAGATTGAGAATTAAATATACTAGTTGAAAGAAAATTTTATTTACTTTATTATATAGTTGGACTATAGTTTGGATTTATCTTTTTACTATCTAACTAATTACTTTTTCACAAACTGTATGTGTTTTTACAACAATTTTTCAAAAGTGGGTTTTTTTGGGTAGTTGGGCGGGTTTTTTTAAGTGGGCTTTTTTAAAAAAACCCGCCCGGGTTTTTTTGGGTACCCGGGCGGGTAGCTAACCCTGCCTAATATTAGCGATTGAGACATTTCTTTTAATATCAGCAGCTGTATTATATTCTCAGAATCCCCAAGGACAATGGGGCCCACAAAATGAAAACTATATTCAAGGGACAAGTTTTTTATTACTTCCACACAATCAGATATAGTGGGGCGTAAATAAACAGTGAACTTGTGACTTATAATTTTAACAGTAATGAAGTAAATGATTTCTCTTTTGTTTTTGAATTTAATACTGCGATTCGTAAATGAAGGATACTTGGTAAGTGTGATAATAAACTTGATTTTTTTTTCTTTCTTTTTTTTGAGGATCACCTTTACTCTTTTGAACAACAATGATTATAAGATTACTTTATGGATTGATATTAAACGTACAATAGTTCGTAATCGATGTAATTGCTAAAAATAATAAACATGCTTCAATTAAGTGTTCAGTAATATTAAGAGCATTTATTAACTTTTTGACTAGTTATAAGTTGTGTCCAATTTTGTCGGTTTATTATTGAAATGTATTAACTTTTTTTTTGTAGCGATTAATTATTGATGTACATAAGATGAAACAGAAAT
Source organism: Octonoba sinensis (assembly GCA_038502835.1). Taxonomy (NCBI): domain Eukaryota; kingdom Metazoa; phylum Arthropoda; class Arachnida; order Araneae; family Uloboridae; genus Octonoba; species Octonoba sinensis. The sequence goes on along the minus strand of CM076605.1, from coordinate 78,726,418 downwards.
AATAGATAGAGCTATATGTTGAAATATAAATAGCTAGAGCTAGAATATAATTTAGAAACGTGTGTACTTGGACCGTCGATAACATTAATAACATCATAACCGCCTTATGAACAAAACAATCAATAACAAAATTATCAAATAAGGGCAAAAGAAGAAAGCTAATACATGACCTTTTGTGTGTGAATTATATTTGAAAAGTTAGTATGCAGGGATCAGCAAACTTAAGTTTTAAAATTAGGCGGTTAAATTTTGCAGCCGCCGCCATCCCACAACCGATCGCCGACATGATTTGAAATGTAAACAATAGTTCACTACAGTACTGCCACCTATTGGCCATACAGCGCACACGTTTTCTGAACGTAGTTTACAACGTTGAAGAATCACTATTCATTTGGTTATATCCAACACGAAATTTGTACGTTCAACAAAACGTACAGCTTTGGGCAATTTTCTGAACGTCTTTATTTGTATTAAAATTAGACGTTTCTTAGAACGCTGTTTTACACTATGATAAAACGTTCTACATATTACTAATTCTCAACGGGAAATAAAACGTCAAATGAGACACGAGGACCGTATTTGAACGATTGTAACGGTTGTAAAACGTGGAACAAACGTCTTGGTGTTACTTGGGAGGTAGGGTCGCTATTCCTCTCACAATCGGTCTGTTCAAGTGATGCCATGGGGCAATCAATAAATAGCGGTCGACCGGGTGAAATTACCTTTTAATGACTCGACTCAATAAGGAATGACAATAAGTCAATACAAAGGGGTGGTGATTAAATTATGTACTGCCATTGGCATATTAGTAAGAAACAACAAAATTGAGAATTTTGTGTTGTTCATATTCTAGATATGCATTTACCCAACACAGCAAAGTAAACTGAAATAAAAATAATGCATTTGCTTACAATAATGCGTTTTTTATATTTGCAGTATATCATCGTAAAAAAACAAAATGAATTGTTTTAAAGGAACATATTTGAGTTTAAAAGAATTTTTTCCTAATGAACATTTTAAATAATTTATTAAAAATAGAGATATACTAACACCATTTGAAATGCTTCACATACCAAGTCATTTTACAACACAGAAGTAAATTTGTGCACATACAGTTTTAACATTTTTCAGATAATGCATAAAAGCAGAAAATAATTTCTGTTCTACATTGTTTGTACTCTAATGTTTACAAAAAGATATATGGGTGATTTTCAAATTTGTTGACGGATTGGGTTTGACACAATCGGAAAATTTTTGTTGCATCAAACATAAAAACTTGCCAATAATTGTATGAATTCCTTATAATTTACTGCATTCTGAGCAGGTGGTTTTTTTCGAGTTAATTTATTTATATTTTAGATATTTCAAAAAGTGTCTTGACAGGTGATTGCTTTTCTTACGAGTGTTACCGTTATTAAACATTCTGTAAAATAATCCTTATCAATAATTAATCTAAAAAATTTTCTTCAAGTAATATTACATACTTTGTAATAAGTAAAAATAGCATTAAAATTGACATATTTAAAGTTTTAAAACTATTTTAATAGCACTTTATCTCAAGAGTTACTTTGTTTCCTAAATGAGGAATGTAACTTTCAATAAAAATGTATTTTATTAAAAACTAAATGTTTTCACTGCAGGTATAAGAAGTACCTGGATAGCCTTAATTAGCAAACTATTTTTTAATTATTAACTAACAAATATATTAACACAATTCTAATTTTTAGCTACAGTAACACTCATGAGACAAACAAGCAATCCTCTTGCATTAATGCACCAAAAATAATAACTAATAAAAATAACAATAATTATAAAAAGGGAGACCAAAATTGAAATTATTTTACCCCATTAATTGCGATGTTACATTAAAAATGTGATAAAACATCACTACTCTCATGATTCTGATTCAGAAATAGATGTTTTTAGACAGAACTAAAAAAAATTAATTTCAGTTTTAAAGTAGGCATTAAAAATATCGAAATAAATAGTTCTAATTCTGCAAACCTTTTCTCTTCTGCAAAACTCTTTAATTTAAGTAAAGCGAAGATAATAGTTTGCAACACATCACTTTCTTATTTACATAAAGTAACAACTGGCATACCCGAACAAAGTTTCTTTTTTACTCATTTATGTTTTTCTTTATTTATTGGGGGGGGGGAGGGTTTACAAAGTCAAAAGTTTTCTTTTATTTACCCCTTAAGAATAAAACATATTTTAAACAAAACACAAAAATCAGATCTTCCAACGAACGTAAACATTTTGGGTCAGGGTGTCTCTTTTAAAATATATATAGAGAGAAATAACCTGTAATCTTGAATAAAAAAACTAATATCAGCTTGAGTGAAAGCTCATAATATATCTATATCTGCAGATTTATTTATTATTTGGTTGTTTTCAATCATGATTGTAACTTCCTTCTCTTAAGTAACACTCATGAGATTTATTAAGAAATTCTTCGCTGAAAAAAAAATTCTGACTGTGTTCCTGAAAATTTAACGACCGATTGATTCCTCTACAAGAAATACACTATTGCTGAATTGCTTATTTTTATGCTGTAAAAAATATTGGGAAATAAATGGGTAACACTCGTGAGAAGTAATAAATATACTAATCATGTTGAATTGTATGTTCCACTATAAAACCGTAAAGGAATAAAACTAAGCCATTCTAGATGGTACGAGGTTAAAATAAACATACGAGGCTTCCCTAACACAGAAAATAATTACAATATTTAAATATTTTGAAAGTTGAACAAGAGATTCTCGAGTTAACACTCATGAGCTGCATGTCCGGACAAAAATTTCTTTAATTTTAAAGTATTAGATAAACATTTCTGTAAAATCACTTGCATTTCTGTTAAGTAAACACATATTTTTTCATGTTTTAAATTATATTGAATGAAAAAATTACTTGGAATGATAATAAAGGACACTGGTTCTGTGAATGTTTTTCTCCGGACACGCAATTTTCCATTACTTTCCAACTAAAGTAATAGAAAAAGCCTACTATTTCACAACTTTTAAAAAATGTAATAAATGCATTGAATTAACTATGAAATGATGCTTCCCTATAGGTTTTTGTAATGACATAATAATAGTTTTATCGACATGAAATTCAGATTTTATACTTCGGACATAAAAACCGTCAATATTTTTGAAAATCACCCAATAGACTGTAAACTTAAATTTAATTCTTGCAAAGATCAGGTCGTAGGCAGGGCCAAGAATAAAGTATACGAAATTTCCCCCTTTTTAATAATAATAAATACCAAACTTAAATTGAGAAATCAACGTTTACTCTACATTTCAATCATTAGACCTTCTTTCCTTATTCACAAAGATCTCAAAATTCAATCCTCCAACCATTATATTAGAAAAAATGCCGTGAAATCCTACAATAAAATCTATTCTTACAATAACCCTTCTATCCGTTTTGCAATTTCTCATTTCGATTGAAACGAAAAATATAAATAACCTCCAGACAGTACTCCCCCTTCCTTCCCCTTTTGCTATCTCATTCATTCCCTTCCTCAGACTAGTACTTCTCATTTACATGTCGGGTGTGGCAGCTAACGCTCTTATTGGTCCATTCCATGGTCCATTCAGGCATCTTGTTGATCCGGTCGTGCTTTTCTCTCTCCTTTTTTCTTTGGCGCATTCCTGATGCTTTTTAACTTTTTCTCTTTTCTCATTGTTCTTTGTTATTTATTTAACTACCAAGCCGGCTAGGCGTTCCAGTCAACTTTTTCACTACTTTTCTTTATTCCCTCTATCTAATAATGCCAGGTAAAGAGACGGTTCTCAGACCTGATAAAAACGTCTTACAACTCGCTCGTCAATTCTACTCCAGTCTGATCTTAAACCTTTGCAGCTTATTTTCTGTTTTTCGGCCTTCCAACCATGCATCTTTGGTAAATATTCTTTGAATTATATTCCTTATTATCTCTTATGTTTTAGATTAATAAAATTTTGAAATTAATTGTGAATTATTTTTTTTATTTAATTGCTGAATTCGTTTTATTATTTCACTTTTCATTCTTAGTTGAATCAATAAATCCTAATGAATGGAATTTGATTTTTCTATTAAGATTCTCAGTTGAATAAAGTGAATAACAGTACTTTTTCTATAATTATTTTGAATGAAAACTTAATTACTCGATTGGAAACAAATTTTATAATTCCTTAATGAAAGCGTACATTTGTTTTACTTAAACCAGTTAGTGAATTTTTAACTTGTAATTCCGAATCAAATTTAAAATTTTTCGTAATTATGATCAATGACTTTTATTTATAGCGTGCTCCACAACGTCCCATCGCCTATGGAGTGCAGTGCCTCGTCCAACCCTACTGTCTCCTTAGCCTGTGCATGTGAGTACTCTATTTTCCTATATATAGGGTGTTACTATTATCAGTTAATTACTTTTTAAATGTTCTGTAATATAATCAATTTACAAATCGTAACATTTTTCTGTACTAAATTCTCATTTGTTTGCTATAAGAAAAATTCCTTATTAAAATAAGTTGACACTATTTCATCCTTTGATAGATGTGTTTTGAAGTTGCATAAAGTTTCGAAATGTTTTTATTAGTGTTCATTTAAGTGTCAGTTTTATCGTGCGTTGTCAGAATGAAGTACAAACACTGGTATTTATTCTAATAAAAAAAAATTCACGTTAAGAAAGCACAAATAAGCATTAAAATGCTTCATTTGGGTGTTTTTGCATCTAGAAGCTCCCTATCGCAAAAAAGGATTCCAAACAATCCCGAAACATGTCAGCATTTTAATGCTTATTTGTGCTTTCTTAACGTGAAATTTTTTTTATATTACAGTTCACTTAGCACAAAGTTAGTTTATTATTTTACTAGTATTCATATTTCTTTCCCATACTAAAAGAACTAGTAAGGTAAATTTGCATTCTTGCGACGCGATTTCATCCTAAGTTTGTCGTATTTAGGAAGTATTTGACCATATTTACGACATATTGGCATGCAAGGAAATAAGGATTGAATGCACTTATTTTTTTTGAAGCTTAACTAAATTTGTATCAAAGAATTTCAATTATAATTATAGAAAAATTTGTCACTGATGCATTTAGGGCACCTTTATCGCATTTAGGGTAGTAAAACCCTAATGCGACACTTAAGTGCCTAAATGCGACAGTGCTTCTTATGCATTCCAGTTACTATTTTTTATCCATTTACAGTATTAGATTTTCAAATGCACTTAATTTTATAAATCAGGTGTGCCCAAACTGAGTGCCGCACCTCCCTGGGTGCAATACCGAGACATGAATAATATCGCCGGGTGCCCGTCCGTGACATTAAATATTTTTCTCCAAAATCGTAAAAATACACGCTTATCAACTTATCATACATACCACGGATACGTATTGGATGACGAGGGTGCCATGACTAAAAAGAGAAGATTGACGAAATCAAAAAGCGTATTAAAATAGTGACGTCACAAGAGCCGGTTTTTTTAAGCCGAGAAAAGGTTGTTTTGGGCGGAATATAGGAAACATGGATTATTCCGGGTCGGGTGTTGCACGATGCTGAGGATATTTTTGGAGAAGACAAGTTTTTAATCAGGGGTACCAATTCCCCCTGAGAGAGATGACGCGCCCCCCAGTAAAAAGATGGGGACTCCACCCCCCCAAAAAAACCTCATAACACCGCCCACCCATAAAAACTTCCAATTCCCTTTTTTTCTGCAATAAGAGCATTTTCTGTACATTCTGTTTAATTCCCTTTTGTTTGAAAAACGAGATACTGAAATAAGGGGTGCCCTCCAGAATGATGGCGTCCCCCCCCCCCCCCAAGAAAAACACGATGACACCATCAAAAATCGACCCAACTCCCTAAAACACTTTACTTTTGATTACCCACCCCCTGAAAAGTTGCAACACCCGAAAAAATTGACCAAGCCCCGCCCCAATGAATTACCTCCCCCTAAGTAGCTACAGAGTTCCCCAAATGATGACACCAATAAAAAATACTGGCCAAAATCCCTTAAAAAACGCTCCCTCCATTTTTATGAGCTATGAGCCCTCCCCCACATTAAAGTTATGAGCCCTACCCCACATTAAAAAAAAATGATCGGCCAAACCCTCCTAAAAAAGGCCAAACGCCTCAGGGTTTCAAAAAATGTGTTAATTTTTCAACCTGTATGAAGCTTCCCCCCCCCCCCACCAAAAAAAAGGAAGGTACCCCCAAAAATCGGCTAATAAATCGTAAAAAAAAAACCCTCAAAAAATGTATCTAGTTCCCCCTCCAGTCCGAAAGTAAAGGATCACACCCACAAGAATCGGCCAAAATCTACCAAAACACACCTCTAAAATATTTAATGATAAATGATGCTAAATGTTATATAGCCGGCAAGGTAATTTAAATTTTCTAAAAAGTTATCGAGCAATCCGATTTGTTTTGCCCCTTTATCCAAGACATTAGCGTTTCGTCTAGGGATGTACAGAGTAGTTGTAAAAATTTCGTAATTTTTTTTAAAAAATAGTATAATTTTTGATAAGTTTATAACTGATTATTACAAAAATATGCAAATATAAATAATGGTGTAAAACACAAGTTTTTCTACATTTTCTGGAGACAGCTGATATCTTTTTCCATTATAAATGTCTTTTAAAATCCTTTTTTATTCATAACTACTCGGTATTCGGTACTCGGTACTTGGCCGAGTAGCGAATTGCCGACTACTTGGCCAAAGTGCTACTCGGTACATCCCTAGTTTCGTCTTCAAATAATATAGAGCAAGCTTCATCAACATACAGATTTTTTCCCGTAGATGGAGTTATTAAATTCAAATCGTCAGAATCGAAAGTCAGCTCAGCTCTTTAAGTAGTAAGATATTTGGGATCTTTATGTTTCATCCATCCAGACAAATACTGGTCTAACATTACAGCATAAAAATATCCTGGAAAAGTTATTTAAGATTTTTTTAATCTCTGCAAAAATAGAGAAACAAATAAATATAGTAATAATTAGGCGGCCAACTTACAAAGGGTTTTTTATAATACTCCCTCCCAAATTTGGCGTACATAAGTGGTCAACTTAGGTGGTCAATTTACAAAGCTTTCCCTACATTAAATAATATAGGGCTCCTTCCGTTCCTGACAAAAATTAACTTAGACAGGTGGCCAACTTACAAAGTTGGTCAACTTTACAGGTTTTACTGTATATTTGAAGTTTTTTTCTTCAGTATTTCCTATAGTAGTTCAAAAAGAGAAGCAATTGATTATTCTTCCTTTCTGAAATAGTAGTAGGCTTTTTTTTATCACGCAAACTCTCATAAACACATTTGTATAGATTTCTTAAATAGGAAACATGTCGTGACCTCTCATGAAATCCGCTCGGTTAGAGGAAGCCGTGCTGTAAACATATAACTGAGACAAAAATTGCAATGCAGAATGCAATTTAAAATCATTTTATTAATACGATCTAAACTGAAAAGATTTTGAAGTCATCAAATAGATAACTCCTTTTAAAGATCTTTAATTAACTTGCATGAAGAAATAGTCACACAATAAAATTAAAGAAGTTTTTAAAATATGAGAAAAAATGAAAGTGCTCTTCCAAATTCTTTTAAAATCATTTTACGATATGAATTTTCTCGTAGAATTTTTAAATTATAGTAGTTTACTTTTGATTAAGAAAAAAAAGAGTAATTTTAGCCTTAAGGTTCTTTATATCTACATTATTCCCGATTTATTACAGTTTAATACATTAATTGTTAGGCTCTTATGAAAGCGTAAACCAAGAAAAAGTGATTACATCTTCTTTATTTACATTAGAGAACTTATATGAGCAAGTTATTTTGTGACACTTTTCAAAGATGAAGTATTCAATATTTGGCTTTCTTTTTTAAAATTTTCTATTAGAAATGGAAGTTATAAAAATATATTTGAGTTTTCGAAGAAAATTCCTCTCAAGCTCAATAAAACGATGTGAAAATGAACAAGAAGTTGCGTCTAGAACTATACGAGCCTACTTTCCCGTATACACCAAATTCAAATTTATAATCTAGCTATCTCTTTCTCTCTCTTTCTTATTTATCTTTAGTTCTAATTATTGAAAATATACCTTTTTCAACGGATAATACATATTCATTCACTCACTCATTCATTCTTTCATTTATTCAGCCATGCATTTATTCATTCATTCGTTACCTCATTCAAGTGTTTATTCATTCATTTACTCATTCATGTATTTATTCACTCATTTATTTATATTTTCATTTATTCAATAATTTATTCATTCATTCTTTTCCTCATTCATTTATTCATTGATTTATTCTTTCACTCTTTCATTTATTCATTCATTCATTATTTCACTCATTGAGTCACTCAGAAATATCCTTGAAAATCCCGATCAAAAAATTTCATAGCAAAATAGGCTCGTAAGTTCTGGATAAACTTTCTATTTCTACATGTTCTACGTTATAAGAGCTTTCCGATAAAGTTTGTTCCAAGCAAATCGGTCCGTTAGATCAGGATTTATATAGGGTTGAAATTTCTCCGTAAGCGCTATGTTAATTTTTTGAACTGTTCAAAAATGAACAAAAACTGTTCAAATCAATATTTCACGCCGAGAACTCCTTTCAATAAGCTTGCAATAGGAGCTTGGCTCTTGTGCCCAGAGTTTACAGAATTTGCTTCAATTTTGTCCATAGGCGCTAATGTTAAAATTTTTTGAACTGTTCAAAATTGAACAAAAAATTGTTCAAATCAATATTTCACGCCAAGAACTCCTTTCAATAAGCTTGCAATAGGAACTTGGCTCTTGTGCCCAGAGTTTACAGAATTTGCTTCAATTTTGTCCATAGGCGCTAATGTTAAAATTTTTTGAACTGTTCAAAATTGAACAAAAAATTGTTCAAATCAAAAAGTAAAATATAGAAATGATGTGTCCTCGCCGAGATCTTTCGAATGCAAAAAGAATTTTTTCAATCGGACAATTCGTTCAAAAGTTATTAGGGGGGGACAGACAGACCGACAGACAGACCGACAGACAGACAGACAGACCGACAGACACACTTTTTCCCCATCTCAATACCCTACTTTCAAATTTTTTATTTTACAATCTTTATTTAATTACTTCACTTATTTTTGACTTTTCTTGATTTTTAACGATATTTTCACGATACATTAAGCCTTCTTTCATGCTTTATTATTATTATTTTTTACTTTTACGGGAAAGTAGGCTAAAAAGGACATTACATCAGCCCCAGTTGAAAATGTTTACCAAAAAATATGTTAAAAAGGTTTAAAAAAAACTATTACTCTTTTGGAGTTTTAAAATTATTCAGATGCTAAAAATTATAAGTACAAGTTATAAATGGCCTACCACTGCTAAAGAAGACTCGTAGCTCCTATCAATTGAAGGACAGATGACAGGCTTGGTTGGGGTTCATTCCCTAAAAATGTTTCAAGGATGGATGATAAGAATGCAAAAATCTTTTGCTAGGTTCGTTAAAATTCGAGCCATCTACAAGGATGAGTAGTCAGATTGGTTTTCTTGGTATGGGTAAACTATACACTTTACCAAGGACTAAAAGGATTTCCTGCGCATTGCCATCCAATACTCCTGCATGGAGCCAATCGCGGCTCCATTCGACCTTGCTGAGTTGTTTTTTGCCTTTACCAAAAATAAAGTATGTAAATGAACTAAATATGCTTTATTGGCTTTGCAGGAAGAAATTTGGGAATTTTTTTTAGATTCAACGCATGCTTTAACAAGAAGTTCCGTCTAGAACTATACGAGCCTACTTTCCCGTATACACCAAATTCAAATTTATAATCTAGCTATCTCTTTCTCTCTCTTTCTTATTTATCTTTAGTTCTAATTATTGAAAATATACCTTTTTCAACGGATAATACATATTCATTGACTCACTCATTCATTCTTTTATTTATTCAGCCATGCATTTATTCATTCATTCGTTACCTCATTCAAGTGTTTATTCATTCATTTACGCATTCATGTATTTATTCACTCATTTATTGATATTTTCATTTATTCAATAATTTATTCATTCATTCTTTTCCTCATTCATTTATTCATTGATTTATTCTTTCGCTCTTTCATTTATTCATTCATTCATTATTTCACTCATTGAGTCACTGAGAAATATCCTTGAAAATCCCGATCAAAAAATTTCATAGCAAAATAGGCTCGTAAGTTCTGGATAAACTTTCTATTTCTACATGTTCTACGTTATAAGAGCTTTCCGATAAAGTTTGTTCCAAGCAAATCGGTCCGTTAGATCAGGATTTATATAGGGTTGAAATTAACCCGTAAGCTCTGTGTTAATTTTTTGAACTGTTCAAAAATGAACAAAAACTGTTCAAATCAATATTTCACGCCGAGAACTCCTTTCAATAAGCTTGCAATAGGAACTTGGCTCTTGTGCCCAGAGTTTACAGAATTTGCTTCAATTTTGTCCATAGGCGCTAATGTTAAAATTTTTTGAACTGTTCAAAATTGAACAAAAAATTGTTCAAATCAAAAGTAAAATATAGAGATAAATGAGATGTCCTCGCCGAGATCTTTCGAATGCAAAAAGAATTTTTCCAATCGGACAATTCGTTCAAAAGTTTTTAGGGGGGGGGGGGAGATAGACGACAGACAGACAGACAGACAGACAGACAGACAGACAGACAGACAGACCGACAGACAGACCGACAGACAGACAGACCGACAGACAGACCGACAGACACACTTTTTCCCCATCTCAATACCCTACTTTCAAATTTTTTATTTTTCAATCTTTATTTAATTACTTCACTTATTTTTGACTTTTCTTGATTTTTAACGATATTTTCACGATATATTAAGCCTTCTTTCATGCTTTATTATTATTTTTTTTTACTTTTACGGGAAAGTAGGCTAAAAATGAAGACGCGAACAATCTTAAAGAGCTGGAGAAATCACGCACTTGCTTTCCCAATGACGTCGGGGTTCAATATTCTTCGAACAGGTTGTCTGCTGAATAAATTTCCTTTCAGACCTCAGGTGGTTCAATAAATCTTCAAACAGGTTTCTCTGCTAAAAGGTAACTTACGTAAGCGGTTGGGTGGATGTGTACTGAGTTACAACGTAGTTAATTATATAGCTAAAAAGTAAATTTATATGCAGTATTTTGGTGGTGCTCTATTCTAATAAGCTCAACTTTGAAACAGTGGAGGGAGGCCACATAAATCAAGGTCACAGACCCCTTCCTGCTAATTTTTCTGAAGATTTACGGGCTATAAATGATAATATCAAAGTGCGAAAATGAAAAATATTCTGATTCGAAAAAAACTCATTTGTATAAAAGCTGTTTATTTCCGAGTTCGTTGGGTAGAGGTTCTATCCTCCTCGACATGCAAAAAATGACTATTTGAAAATGGGGAAGATTAAAAATATTTCGATGAGAAAAAGACTAGTGAGCTCTTTTGTATGATTTCAAGTTCGTAGTCAGCGAGGATTGAATCTCTCCCCACCTCGAAAGTTTCTGCACTATAAATGATAATTCATAAATTTGAAAATTTCAAATATTTTGATACAAAGACACTTATTTATATGAAATTCATTTAGTTCTGCTTGATTCGAAGACCCCGGCGGTTGGAGGGGGGAGTTAGAACTTTGCCCTCATGTGTTATAAAGTAACACATAGTGTAATGATAATCAAACTGTCAATTTTACTCTGACTTCAAAAAATAAATTTAGAAGCAGTATCGATGTTGTTTAAAGAATAAATTTATTTTCTAGCGCAATTTATAATTTTTCTAGCGCAATTTATTTTCTAGCGCAATAGTCAATTCTGATTTCGTTAAAAATACTAGAAAGGAAAGCTTCCCCATACAAATAAAAAAGTTGTAAAGCTTTATTTCCGGATTCCCTCTTTCATTAGAATTCAGCAATTAAATTCTCAATTTCGACAAGACCGAAAAAAATCTGAGAAAATAGTCATATTGAAAAAAAACTTGAGGTTACGCATATGTCATTAGGGTTTCACAAGCTTTACATTTTACTTGGCCAGTTCCACCATTCCAGCCCCGTTATTTAGGAGGGTCATGAAGGGGGCCGTTGCCTCACCCCCCTGGCTTGAGAAATATATGCATGCCTATGTGTATATCGCTTATAGAAATGAACAGTGTCATATCTGCAAAAAATCATTCAGAATCGTTTAAAATTTTCAGATTTTTGCTCTCTTTATATTGGGAATACTGCTGTAAGTAAATGTTCAAAAATTAAGGCTAGAGGCCAACTGTATTTTTTTGGTGCAATACTCTCATAACTCTTTTTTATAGCTATTTCTAATTTTTTTGACATCATTAACATCCATCATGTGAGAGAAAAGAGATAACAATAATATAACTAGAACAATAACTTAAACTACAGTCGAACCTTGCTATAGTAAACCCGGGATATAACGATACCCCGACAGTAACGAACCTTCCAAATGGTCCCAACTCAAACCCTATGCCATTAATGCATTTTCAAACGTTTCTAACGATCACCAATCATTATAAAATCGGCTAGAGCTATTCAAAATTTTAAGTCTTTTATACGATGTGTCTCAGCGAAACTCCTTACCATTTGTGTTCTAGTCTAGTCAAACACTATATTTTACAATGTTGTATATAAAATCCAGAAGTTTACAGCCAATAAAAACATTGTTTTTTCATACTATGGATAAATAAGGTAAATTTTTAAAATTTGTTTATTTATTATTAAAAACCATATTTAAATGTAATGTTTTGCTCTTCTACTCTGATTATTGTTAGAAATATGTTTATTATATAGAAGTAAGGCTCGACCGATGCATCGGCGCCGATGGTTCATCAAAGTTGCCATCGGCAGCCGATGTTAACTTTAGAAAAACATCGGCCCATCAGCCTTGAAAAACATCTAAAAGCCGATGCAAGGCCGATGTTTTTCGCAGGGACAACTTTCCAGAAAACATTCTGTCTTTAACTTTCTTTTTTCTCCATAGCTAGATTTCTATTTCCATACAATGACAGGCAGCATCAGCACATCAGTTAAAAAAAACACAAAAATAATGTCGTTCTACAAAGTATTTGATAAAAAATTCGGAAAAATAGTTTAAGCGATCGCTGCCGAAAACCGTCATTATTAAAATTATTTCTCTTTGAGCAGGATGCTCGCGAAATATGATATGTTAAAGTAAAAGTAATTGATGCGTCTTATGGGTGCTATTGGTTTTTCGCACTAGGTTAGTTGCCTCATTTTTGTCCGTTTTTCATTTACTAATGACTTAGTGCATTAGATGTCATTGTGCAATAATATTATATTATCTGCTTTTAGTTTGTCATGTTTCTTATTATTTGAAAACTGTAAACAATACAAAGTCAACTCAATCAAAGTACGATAATAATTTTAATTTTTACCAGTGCAAACTTTTTATTCTTAGCGGTTTTTTTTTTTTTTTTGCTTCTTCGATCTCACGTGTTTTAGTTTTTCTGCAATTGTGCAGCAATCTCGTTGCATCTGCTTTTAGTGTGCGGTTATTCTCATTATTTCATTTTTAGTTTACAACATAGAAAAGATTGGTCAAAACTAAGAAAACATTTTCCAGTATAAATGTTTATATTTACCTCTCCCCGTGCGTAAGCAATCCTAAGGCCACGGCTAACAGGTAGGGGTCTGGTGGAGAAAAGTATAAATGTTTATAGGGCCGTGGTAGCCTTGTGGTTAGCACGTCGGACTTCCACCTGGAAGGTCGCGCGTTCGATACCCACTGAAGACCACCATGTATACTTGGGGATATGTGTATGTAAAATCCGTAGACCCCACTACCTCTCCCCGTGCGTAAGCAATCCTAAGGCCTCGGCTAACAGGTAGGGGTCTGGTGGAGAAAAGTATAAATGTTTATTGATCGAAATTTTATGTGTCCAAGTTTCGACTTGCAATTTTTAAAAATTGATTTAACGCGACAGAGGATTTAATATCTTAATAAAAATGCTAAAATTTCTTATTTTTCAAAGATTGATCAATTCATATTTTTTTTTTTTCAAAATACATCTTAACTTTTTTTATACGACAATTATTTTAATTTTTCCCCGTTTATACTTCGTTTTTTTAGCACATTTTTTTTTTGGCTTCTTTGATGCCACGTGTTAGACAGTTGACAGTTTTTCTGCTACTGTACAGCAATCCGTTACATCTGCTTTCAGTTTAGAATATTTCTTGTTGTCTTATTGTTAGTTTACAACATAGAATGGGCGTTACTGCGAGCGAAATATTTTAACATTTTATTTTTATTTTAGAAAAAGAGCTATTTTAGTTAAAAAACTTTCATAATGAAAAATAAACACATAGTCGTTCCCGCATTTCTTTAAAAAACGAACGGGGGGGGGGGGGGGCTGTAAGAATTATGAAAAAAAATCTGAGAATAGGGGTTGACAATTTCGTTAAAGATACAAATCCACATTATTTGTTACTTTATTATAACATCTGCATTCCTCTCCATGAAAAAAATAGGAAAAGAAAGGCAGATGCACTTGGCATTTGCAGTGCAGGTGTTATAAAGAGAAAATGTTAAAGGAAAGGGAATTAGACAAATGCCACCTACATCGGGAAGCCCGGTAACAGGCAAGTCACGTGATCAGCAGAAGGCCAGTCTCACAGTCTCCGTTGTTAAACACAATGAGTGAGAAAGACCACTTCGCTTCGCGCTTATTTCTTTTCAGTTGAGTGCTACTTAAAATTAATCAATATTTGTAAAGAAAAAAAAACAGAATAATTAGAAATAATAATTGAATTTATGTAAAAAAAAAACATACACCAAAAATTCAGTCATTCCAAAATATCTTGTACATTATTCGTTTCTTTTAACAGTCATCTTAATTTCATTAGTTGATAGCTTTTCTTCTTAACTCATTTTTAGTTTAACCTTTAGTCTTTTTCTATCTACGCTATGATGTTTTTCTTTAAGAAAAAATAAAATCTTGTCTATTTTGAAAAGCAATCCACCGTAACTACATTGACAGTTTCTCATATATTTACATAAAGCCTTATTATCTCAAACATTCTTTATGAATTTCTAAGTTATTTATATATTTATTTCATGTTAATACTTAACACTTAGAAAAAATTAATAACCTAAAATTCGGCACTATTTCTATCGGAACTCTTAAAAGTGTAGAATAAACTTAACCATTGTTTGTAAAAGTTTTACTACAAGCTGTATGATTCTTTCTTTTTTTCTCGTGTTTTAAACAACCATTTGATATTTACTGTTAAATTTTAATATAATATTAAGCTGATTTCTAACCAAAAGTACATTATAATTGTATAAAGTTTCTAACCATTTTATACAAATATAATGTACCTTGTGTAATAAAACTTGTGAAACGTTGGACTATGTATGAACTTGTGAGGGAGGTTATGTAAAAAAATAATGTATATTGGTATATTGCAGTTTCCTATCATTAGAATAAATGCCTCTTTTCTCAAAAGTCCCTTTACTTTTGAGAAAAGCTTTTCAAAAAAGCTCAAAAGTCCCTTTACTTTTTGAGTTCTACTCGTATTTGAGCTGTGGGTAAAATCTTTAAAATATTGAAATCCCTTTTAAAATAAAACATAGAAGAGTCATGCCACAGGAATTTTGTGTTTCCTATTGGAAATGTTCAGTGGCGTCCATTTTGCAGATATGACCTGTTCATTTCTATAAGCGATATATTTTGATGTTTTTTTAATGCATAATGACTCGAGTGTATTGTTCTCTCCCCCGTCTTCACCCTTGGGGGAAAAGATGTGAAATAACGGCCCTGGGCAATTCTACTCGTCCTCATTCGACATACGTGTGCGAACAAAAAACATTTTTGGTTGCGAATACCATTTTTAATCGGAATTTTATAATGAGAGCAGATTGCCGCCGTTCTAAATTTCCATTTCTTTGATTTTCATGTGTCAAAACATAGGTACACTAATGCAATATTTTGAGTGAAGACTATCTTGTAATCAAGATAAGAACAATCCTAACTCTACTACTACAAAAATTTTAAAACTAGGGTTTTTGAATTGATTTTCAAACCTATGGAGCAACGAGCATAAACCTGTCTGTGCTGTGATTTAAAGTGCAGTAAAAAGTCTTAAATGATTGAGAAATTATTTTTAAAATACATGTTATGTTTTAGAATACGTTCTTTAACCCTCCGTTATTTCCGCTGCCTATCAAAAATAATGGATTGTTACTGAAGTAATACAAAAATTAACACCTATTGACCTGTATCGCTATTTTATTTATGCATCTGACAAATTCGCGCTTAACGGAGGGTTAACAACGACGTAATGTAACCCCCCCCCAAAAAAAAAAAAATTTTTTTTGACGTAAGTGGGAAAACACTTGGGTCCTATAATTCATTTATTTTTAGTAGTAAAAAAAATGAAGGAAACATGAAAACTTCTAAAAACACCCTGTTAAACATTTGAAACTAACAATTAATGTAACAAAAGCATTGATCAAAATCAGTCGCTTCGGAGTTAAACCCGAAGATATTGATTGCATACAATATCAAAAATTTTAAGAAGAGATTTTGTAGGTATTGGGGAACTAAAGTTTAAATTCATATTAAATCAGGAATATCTAATATTTCGTATTCAATATGTTGAATAAGGAACATTGATTGTAATTTTGATAGCAATAAAATAAAGTCGAAACAAACAACGATACAACAATGAAAACATTTTAACTTGTCAAAGATGGGCGCAGTGATAGAAGAAAATAACTTTTACCGCTTGCCGTCTAAAGAAAAGAGCAAACCCATTAATTCGTTCCACCGGATGACCTTCAAAGAGACGGTTGAAAAGGTGAATAGTTTTTTTTCATGAGACCAGCTTTAAAATACAGTGAAACCTCTCTAAGCGACCACCCTGACGTTCCGTGAAAATTTGGCCACTTAAGGGGGTGGCCGCTCTGAAGAGTTAACAATTAATAAGGTACAGTTTTATGTAATATGAAATAATAAACAAGTCTTACACATATTTCTAATTTAAAATGAATGTTGAGATTTATCTAAAGAGATATTTATAACTTCATTTAAGAAATTTTTTACATTTACAAAAAATTATAGAATTTGAGACTGTTGTAAGTTTTTACATTTATGTGAAACGATAATGTTTTCAAGTTAGTTTTTCAGTTTAAAAAGTAAATCTCTAGCTGATTTGTTTTCCATTGCGTCAGAAGTTTTAATGACTTTGTCTATTTTTTCCAAAGTCTGTTAAGCTGAAAGTTTAGCTTGTTCGCTATCACAAAACATGTCGGAAACTTCCTCGTCAGAGGCGGAATTAGCGCCTCAAAGGCACAAAAATTCATTTGTAAAATCACATATACAAAAATTGATTAGTAAATTTAAGAAGAGAGTGAGTATATTTTTCTGCAAGAATGCGATGGACGAACCCACTCAGAGGCCGTTCAAAGGGGGTAGGGTGGCCGTTGCTAAGGGTTATTTTAACATTAAACCTACGGGCCAAAAATTCCGTGGAACGAAAAAGCGGCCGTTAGGAGGGGTGACCGCTATTCACAGGTGGCCGCTTGGAAAGGTTTCACTGTAATAGATAGGGGCCGTTCCCAAATGATGTCACGCTCTTTTCCCGTATATTTGACTTGCCTCCCTCCTTTGTCACAATATGTCACACTTCAGCGGACCCCCTCCCTCTTTGTCACATGTCACGCTACGTTGCATAACGCATGATGTCACACTTCTTGTTACCCCCTCCCTCCCCTTGTCACAATTTCACGAACTCTCCTCCCCTCGAAGCGTGACATCATTTATGAATGATCCCATATGTGTCATTCATAAATGGTGTCACGCTTCCTGGGGGGGGGGGGTTCAAGAAAGTGTGACAGCTTGTGACAAGGTGAGGGGAGGGGGTAACAAGAAGTGTGACATCGTACATTTTGATTTCTATAAAAACATTTAAAAGCAGCAAATTCAATTTATTTCTAAGTTTTTTTTTATTTCCATAATTTGATTTTAAAGTTTCATTTCATTTTGTATCGTGTACACAGCGCTGATTAAGGTGTTGTTAGTACTAATTATCTTCTTTGTCGTAAACTTAATACATTTTATACAAATTAAGTACAAATACAATCATTATTATGATCACAAATGTCATAAAATTAGAAATGTGATCTATAACATAGTGCTTTGTTTTTGAACTGCAACATCGCGAGTACATATCGCTCATAGAAATGAGCAGGGTCATATACATAACTGCAAAAAATCGTTTCTTTGGTTTTTATATCAAAATATTCAGATTTTTGCGCTCCTTATATTGGGAATACGGCCGTAAGTAAATGTGCAAAAATTGAGGCTAGAGCCCAACTGTATTTTTTTGCTTTAGTAATTATTATTTGTATGTAGAGATATGGAAATCTCGGTTAATAATCTCTTAGAGAATACTATTCTCAAAAACCAAATTATAATACCAACATAACATTACACATGTTTAATGAGAATGACAGAATGAGTTACTTCAAAATAAATAAAATACTTAATAAACATTGCATAATACAGATTAACCATTTCGTTAAATATATCAATGCTATTTTTGTTATGAATATTATTATTATCATATAACGAAAATTTTTCAGATTTCCCAAGAAAGTAAATTTAAGAGTAATTGTTCGTAGTTTTATACTTCTAATATTTTATTTCATTAATTGATTATTAATTTTATTATAGTTCATAGTGTTTCTAAATTATTATTGTTCCTATAACTAAATTTTAGAAGGTTCTAAAACTATTTTTTAAATACCATTTGATACATAATTTGTATGATATTTGATGCTGTTATGCTTATAGCACTCATTAGACCTAAACTGGTATAATTAGTTGCTGAAATTGTATTCCTAAACTACCATTCCACAATTTTGACACACCGATTCCCGCCCCCCCCCCCCCCCCCCCATGTTTGTATTTAACTAGAAGTTTTCATGTATCTTTAATTTGAAAGCTTGAAAGCTTGCTAGTTTTATTTCATTTTAATACAATTAAAAGTTAATTAAAAAAAAAAGAGAAGCTTTTGTACAAAAACTTTTTTTTTTCAACCTACTGGTAAAACGTAAAGCATTTATTAATTTCTTTCACTAAATATTAGTGTTATTTAAACAATTAAGTAACTGATTTTTCTGATTTGTTTTGCTTCCGAAAATATATTTGATAAATGTATTTACACTGCATTGGTAACTTTTCTTTAAAAACAAAATTACTATGTATATGTAAAAGTAGAAGTTAATTACTTATTTCTCTAATTATTTCAATTTTTATTATGTTTGCCATTATCTGTGCAACACAAACTGTACTTTGTGCATTTCATTTCTATTGTTTTCCGACTTCTAATTTTAAAACATGAAAAAATTTTTAGGTGTATTTTCTCACATTAATGCATTTAAAATCCTATAAAAATGTATTCGAAATATGCTTTCACGAACGTCGAAAACTTTGATAAAATGAGAAGGAATTAATTTAAAACAAATCGCCTTTTAAGTTATATACAAATTGTGAAACATCATTTAAGCTCCAACAACGAAAACTACGCGAAAACGAAGCATTTCTTTGTTTCCTGAATTTATTTTCTCACACATTTGCTTAGACAAAGACTTAGGTAAGACTTAGGTTTGCAGACCCTTAGGTAGGAGAAACCTGCTTATTTTAAAAGCAACTTTCATGCATGTCCCTAAACCATTGGTGATACAGTCGAAATTTGTCCCATCCAATAATTGTCATTAACACGTTCCATAAATTTAAAAATCATGCATTGAGTTATATTTGTTTAAGGGGCTGGTAATTTTCTGATTCTACTTCTTGTTTAATCCCATGTAAGCATTACTATTATAGGATAGTTAATGTTTGGATTGTATACCTACAATAGATTTTACGTTTGCAGTTACATGGTATTTGATGTTAAATGCGTGAGTTTAAAACTAGTAATTGGAATGAACATGCACACGGTTGTTACACTTTGTACAAGGTGCTATTTAAACAATTTAGCTGTAGTAATAGTGTAACAATATAGCATATTTCTTTATAAAAAGTGATTAAATCTTATAAATAAATGATTAAATAAGAACAAGTTTGAATATCTGGCTTTTTGGAGAAAGGCCATTTTTGAAAAAAATCATACACTCTCTGGAGTAAAAATATACAATTTGATTGATTGCAAGCACTTCAAGGGCAACAAATGAGCATATTTTCAGATTAAAAAAAAAATTTATTGTTATATACTAATTATTTAAAAAAAAAACAATAATAATAATAAATGTTTTCATTCCAAAAACAAATGCAACTATTGTTAAGAAAAGACATTTTTTAAAAATATTTAGAAGTATATTTATTAGATAATGCATAACAGTTAAACTTTAGAGAAACAAATCAATATTGATTTTACAAATAAATATTTTTGACAAAATAAATTTGCTGTTGATGCGATTATGTTGAGAATAAATATCAAGCACAATATTTTTTAGGAGCATAAGAAATAAAGCATCTCTAGAATATTGTACTAAGAAAATAAGAATTTTTTTAATTTGAAATAAAAATATTTTAATATTAAGGACTTATGCAAAACAAGTAGTGATTATGAAAATCCCCGAGCGGGATATAAAAATAAAATAATTCATAGCTTTTGTAACTAAATCATTTATATTTACTTAAAATATCTAATCAAGCAATTATTATGAGCTTACTCTTTTTATTTCCAATTCTTTCTTTGACAGCAAACTTTCGATGAAATATTCCTTCGAAATCAAGACATCAATATAAGATCACAAGTCCCAGCTCATAGAATATCAAATGCGTATAGGAGTTGGTTATATGATTTTTTTATGTAAAGTTCTGACGTGTGACCTTATACCAAAGTTTTACTGTAACAGTACATTAAAAAAAAAATTAAACTATCCTTTTTAAGCCAATTATATTTTACATTGTGTTCATGTTTTTGTACTTCATTTAATCCATATCTTTCTTGCATACATAAAATAGTCAGCAAATTTAACTTCTTAATTCAAGAATAAAAAGAATTTATAAAACTGTTCTACAAAATTGAAATTAAATAGAGAGTTAGGAATTGTGAAGGGTTGTGTGCTAAGACAAAATAAAAGCTAAGGTTAATTCAAGAGGATTTATTAATTACAGAACTATACAGAATTTCTCAAACAATTAACAAAATTATATTCTTTTTGCTGTAGACCGGATGAAGCTGTTTAAGCAAATGTATTCCCTAATGCAACAGCAAGGTTCAATCATCGGAAGAGTCGCAACCGAGTACCTCATCCCAAGGTATACAACAACAAGACTGCAACTACTTCTTCGAATTCCCCACACAAGGAGCCTTAGAAGCAAATAACCATCCCTTGGTAGAGGAAATCAATCCTCTACCAAGGGTGGTAATAGAGGATATCAATGCAACGAAGAATTTATGAAAAGAATTTATAAAACTGTTCTACAAAATTGAAATTAAATAGAGAGTTAGGAATTGTGAAGGGTTGTGTGCTAAGACAAAATAAAAGCTAAGGTTAATTCAAGAGAATTTTTTAATTACAGAACTACACAGAATTTCTGAAATAGTAATTAACATTTTCTTCTTTTTTTTTTTTTGCTGTAGACCCAATGAAATTCTTCAAGCAAATGTATTTGGCCATGCAACAGCAAAGCCAATCGGGGCAGCAATCGGAAGAGACGACAACAATGGTCTCCTCGCCATCCTCATCCCAACAGGCCCATATTGAAGACTTTTTTTTCGACTATCAAACACCCCCCCAAATAGACAGTCAACCAATGATTGCTGAAGAGCAGCTCAATCCTCGTGTTGTGATTGAGGGATTAAATATCACAAGTATGTATTTTTATAAATGTGTTCTGAACTAAAAGTTTTTATGGGTCATTCTCAGATAATGGTAAATTTTAGCTTTAAAAAATTTTTTTTGTTTCAATTCTAAATTTTTTCATGCCAAAACAATTATTCATGTCCACTTATCTGGGAAAAAATCCCAGCAGAGATCATTTGCTTTAATTAATCAATTATATTTTATTGGGACATGGTAATGACAAATAAGAACATGGTAATGACAGGTAATCCATGGAAATAACTATAGGCTAAACAATTACACAAATAGTTAGGTATATTTGTGTAGAAGAATAAGCGTTAAACTATATTAAAATCATCTTCATTAGTTTATGTTTTTAAAATGCATTTACAATGAAAAGATTAATTTCTTTTGGATTTACAACTACTATGCATGTCAAAGAAACAAACTACATACTAATCCTCTAATAGTTAGAAAAAATATAGTATTTTAAAGTTATTCTTACTGCCTTAATTTTTTATCCTGAAAAAAAAGAGATTAAAACATATTTCTAAAAATAAAAAAAAGCTTGAAAATACGTAAGTTGAAGCAGTATGTTTGAAAATTAAAAATACAACCGCATTTTATGAGTTTAAATATTGAGTTCTTTATAAGAACTGAATTTCTGTAGGTTAATAAGGGGTCATTAGAAGACTAGTGGAAGTATCTAGAAATTTTTTATAACAACAATAATATATTTAAATGAAACTGCTTATTAGAATCCAAAATGGCTTTCGTTATTTCATTAAGATCACTTTATATGTGAACAAATCAAAGCAAAAGTTTATAATAATTCAACTTAGTTTGCAGGATAAAATGAAGGCAATTTCCTCTCAAAATAATTTATGAATTTATTATAAAGTCAAAAACTGTCATTACCATGTCCTTAGACATCATTACCATGGTGTTCTGAAGACATGGTAATGACATTTTTTAATGTTAGGCCTGCTTATGGCTAAACTATAGCAATTAAAATCAAATAATATATTTCAGTAAAAATAGATATGGTATGACACACAATAAAGGCACTGGTTAAAATTTTGATAAAAAAATAACAAAATAAAATGGTTGTTATTTATTTGAACCAAAGATGAATTGTCTGTCAGTAAGAGCATGTTGTCCTGCATTGCTAATAGTTTGATAGTGTAAAAAGTGGCATCTGGTAGTGAGCTAGGGAAGAATAACTTCCACACCATGGTAATGACAATTACTTCTAGGGGCAAATTTTTAAGGGGGAAAATGAATATAATTTCCCCCTTTATGTGAAAAGATCCAAATATATCTAAAATAAAGAAATTAAATATGCCTAGTTTGTTGTTGTCTATGTTTTAAAGCTTTCCAATTTTTACAGTAGAGATTCAAATTATAAAGTTTGCAGATAGGGACATGCCATGGTAATGACATTTACAACTTTAAAAATTTTTAAAACATTCAAATTTACCTTTTTTAGCCTACTTTCCCGTAAAAGTAGAAAAAATAATAATAAAGCATGAAAGAAGGCTTTATGTATCGTGAAAATATCGTTAGAAATCGAGAAAAGTCAAAAATAAGTTAAGTAATTAATTAAAGATTGAAAAATAAAAAATTTGAAAGTAGGGTTTTGAGATGGGGAAAATGTGTGTCGGTCGGTCTGTCCCCCCCCCCCCCCCCCCCCCAATAACTGTTGAACGAATTGTCCGATTCGAAAAATTCTTTTTGCATTCGAAAGATCTCGGCGTGGACATATCATTTTCATATTTTACTTTTTGATTTGAACAATTGTTTGTTCAATTTTGAACAGTTCAAAAAATTTTAACATTAGCGCCTATGGGTGAAAATGAAGCAAATTATGTAAACCCTGGGTACAAGATCCAAGATCCCATGAACAACCTCACTGGAAGAAGTTCTTGGCGTGAAATATTGATTTGAACAGTTTTTGTTCATTTTTGAACAGTTCAAAAAAATTAGCATACCGCCTACGGGGAAATTTCAATCCTATATAATTCCTGATCTAACGGACCGATTTGCTTGGAACAAACTTTATCGGAAAGCTCTTATGACGTAGAACATGTACAAATAGAAAGTTCATCCAGAACTAACGAGCCTATTTTCCTATGAAATTTTTTGATTGGGGTTTTCAAGAATATTTTTGAATTAATGAATGATTAAATGAATAAGCAAAAGAATGAGTGAATAAATACATGAATGACTTAATAAAGGAATGATTCAATGAATATGTAACCGTTGAAAAATGTATATTTGAAGCAATTAAGAACGAAAGTTAAACGAGAAAGACAGAGAGAGAGATTGCTAGATCATAAATTTGAATTCGGTGTATACGGGAAAGTAGGCTCGTATAGTTCTAGACGGAACTTCTTGCTTAATATTTAAACTAGTGCACAAAATAGAGTTTGAATAGAAGTGTGTAAAAATTTTAAAATTCATGGTGGACTTAAATCAATTAGTATTTTTAAGACAAGGACATGAAATTTACCATTACCGGGGAAAGACCCTTATATGATTTTTTTATGTAAAGTTCTGACGTGTGACCTTATTCCAAAATCTGACTGTAACAGTACATTTTAAAAAAAAATTTCAAAACTATCCTTTTTAAGCAAATTATATTTTACATTGTGTTCATGTTTCTGTACTTCATTCAATCCATAAAATAGTCAGCAAATTTAACTTCTTAATTCAAGAAAAAAAAGAATTTATAAAACTGTTCTACAAAATTGAAATTAAATACTGATAGTTGGGAAATGTGAAGGGTTGTGTGCTAAGACAAAATAAAAGCTAAGATTAATTCAAGAGAAATTTTTTAATTACAGAACTACACAGAATTTCTCAAATAGTAATTAACATTTTTTTTTTTTTGCTGCAGACCCAATGAAATTTTTCCGAAAGATGTGTTTGGCCTTGCAGCAGCAAGGCCAATCGGAAGAGACACCGACAACCTCCTCGTCATCCTCATCTACTGCACAGTCCCGAAACCTCGATGAATGCAATTTCTTTTACAACTCTTTCAACTTTCTTTTCAACTTTCAACCCCCCCCCCCCCCCCCCCAAATAGACGGAAGTCAGCCGGTGATTGTTGAGGAGCTCAATCTTCGAGTAGTAATAGAAGAATTAAATATCACAAGTATGTATTTTCATAAATGTGTTCTGAACTAATTACAGAACTGTACAGAATTTCTCAAACAGTACAATTAACTTTTTTTTTTTTTGCTGTAGACCCGCTGAAACTCTTCAGACAGATGTGTTTGGCCTTACAACAGCAAGGCAGCCAACCATCGGAAGAACCGAGTACCTGACAAGAGATGATACAACAACAAGACTGCAACTTCTTTCCCTACAACTTCGAATTCCCTACACAGGAAGCTAATTGTGTAGGGAACCAACCCTTAGTAGAGGAAAGCAGTCCTTTACTCAACAATCGCCCCATTCTTTGATTTAACACTTTTAATTTTCCTCGATGTTTGCAACAAAACACTTGCATGAAACAGAGAACACAAAATACGTGTCGTATTTTTCCTTACAAAGGGAAATTACGACACATTAATAATTCCGAAATTTATGTAATAACTAAGCCTCAGCAAACATATTTTAAATTTTTATTAAATAAAACAATACCAATATTTTCATTTAAAAAAAAAATTTCCTGCGCAGCCGAATTGGC
The DNA here is from genome assembly GCA_038502835.1 of Octonoba sinensis. NCBI lineage: Eukaryota > Metazoa > Arthropoda > Arachnida > Araneae > Uloboridae > Octonoba > Octonoba sinensis. Next base: position 78,700,899 of record CM076605.1, on the reverse strand, counting down.
ATACACAGCGGCAGTTGATATGTTTGCATTAAAAATGAGAGATATTTGTTTGCAACAATCGCCCCATTCGTTATATAGTAAACTAAATTATTGTAGTATTTGTTTAAGAGTTCTCTGTTCAGAAGACTTTCGGTTCACCGCGTGCAAGCACGCTTTTCGTAATTCATGCTTAGATGCCAGCCTACAGCTAGCCCCCACCTGTCCCTATTGCAGGCAAATTATACAGTAGACCAAGAAACTTGAAGTAAGTCTATTAATTTTTCTCTGTATCTTCAACCCTTTAAAATAAAATACCACACTTTTCTTCGTTATAAATTTTTTATTCGATTATTATACATAAGTCTGTTTAAAATGACAAAACATGCTTCTAAATATGTTTCATTGCTAAAGAAACAGTTGTAAGAAGACTGTCTTATAAAAAAAATTTCAATCTCTAATGCTTAGTTGTATTAAAAACTTTTTTACAGAAAAGTAAATTTAATGTGTGTGTGCAGAGACCTGTTTAAACGTGATATTTGCTGCTATTATGCTTATAGCACTTATTAGAACTAAACTGGTATAATTTTTCAGTTGCTAAAATTGTTTTTCTAAACTATCATAAATGTTTGTATTTAACTAGCAGTTTCATGTATCTTTAATTTGAAAACGTAAAGTATTTATTAATTTCTTTCACTAAATATGTGTAAAGAGAAAAACTTTTGTATAAAAACTTTTTTTTTCAACCTACTGGTAAAACGTAAAGTATTTATTAATTTCTTTCACTAACTATGAGTTATTTAAACAATTAACTGATTTTCTGATTTGTTTTTGCTTCCGAAAATATATTTCATAAATGTATCTATTGGTAAGTTTTCTTTAAAAACAAAATTATTATGTATATGTAAAAGTAGAAGTTAGTTATTCATTTCTCTAATTATTTCAACTTTTATTGTGTTTACCATTATCTGTGCAAGATAAACTGTAATTTGTGCATTTCATTTCTATTGTTTTCCGACTTCTAATTTTAAAACTTAAAAAGAAAAATATTTTTTTACATTAATGCATTTAAAAACCCATAAAAATGTATTCGAAATATGCTTTCACTAACGTCGAAAAATGATAAAATGAGAAGGAATTAATTTAAAATAAATAGCCTTTTAAGTTATATACAAATTGTGAAACATCATTTAAGCTCCAACAACGAAAACTACGCGAGAACGAAGCATTTCTTTGTTTCCTGAATTTATTCTCTCACACATTTGCTTAGACAAAGACTTAGGTAAGACTTAGATTTGCAGACCCTTAGGTAGGAGAAACCTGCTTATTTTAAAAGCATTTCTTGAACAGGTTTCTCAACGCTATGAATAGAGCTACCGCGGGTGATGGAAAACTTCAGGGTGGTTAAGTAATTTTAGAACATTGGTGCATTTTGACCCATCTAATAAGCCAGCTATGACCCCATCTTACTTAAAATACTGTAAAATAATATATGAACTAAATCTAGCTTCGCGGTTAGTGCGGAAGTATTTCTGAGAGAAGTTTTCTTGGTTTATTCCTGAACAACGATACTAAAACCATTGTATATATGCGATTTATTTTTAATTATAATTAATTATAAACCTTTGATCGCTCTGGAAATGAAGCATTTAATTTCTTTAAAAAAATCCGTCGACCCACTGGTCATTGATTTAGAAAAATGCGCTCGTTGGTTAAGGGTTACAAAGGTAATTTAGAAAAAAAAAACAATTGCCACCATTTTTGAACTTTTTAGTTGACTTCGAAATCCAGAACTTATTGACAGTTTTTTTCAGGGGAGCGAAATAAACATAAAGGGAGCTTGCCGAATCAGAATTTTAGTAGAGCGCCGATTATCCGGAAAGATTGGGACCGAGGTAGATCCGGTAAAAGAAAAATCCGGATAATTGGATTGCCAACTTTAAAGCACACAGGGCTAGGTTTCTTAGGCAGCTTTCCTTCACACTTTTTCCAGGCTTAGGACTGGCATTTGTAGTAGTGCATATTTTATCACATTACAAATGGCGTGTTTGCCATTGCATCGCTGTTTTTTTTAATATCTAACACAGTTGCTGTACCGATGCCATATTCAACGGCTATGTTTCCATTTTCTCCTTTTTTTCACTCTTTTCACAATTTCTATTTTTTTTATCAAAAGATAACACTACTCTTTGGTGCTTCCCAGACATGTTTAAAAAACACCTTCAATCAGAAAAATGTGGATTCCTTTAGCTTTGTGTAACAAGACTTGTTACACAAAGTTGTATACTGGACACTTAAGTGTCCAGTATGAAAGCGCACAACCACGTGATCATTTTGCGAGGTGCAGTCTATCTTTTATTCAAGTGACTTTCTCAACAACAGTTTTCCTGGAAATTTAGTTAAGCATAAATAATTGAGCTCCACCCCTTTTACAGTGAATGCATTACGTCCACTATTTTTCTTCGGTTAGTTCCAATACTTTACTTCCGCTCTAATGCCTTTAAAAAGAATCTTAATCCTTTTGTTTAGTTCCTTCTACTCCCCATGCTAATTGTAACTGAATCGAACATACCTGAGCGGAGGGGGTGGGGGGGAGAGGGTCCAAGAAAGAACTCCAAAAGGTGGCTTTCGATCAAAAGTCGAAGGTGGCTTTCGACCTCCAATATGAAGGTCAAGACTTTAGTGGTTTTTTCTTTTTTTGCAGAGCGCAGTGGGAAAAAACGCATGATCCCAGACCGATCCGGTTGATTGGACATCCGGTTTAGCAGCGTCCGGATAAGCGGCGCTCTATTGTACTGAAAATCTTCAATTTAGATTAAGTAGTTTACATTTATTTACGACGATTGTTAAATTTGGTTTTCAATATGAAGACTAATAGGGGTTCCTCTAAAGTGGTGGGGAAACTTTTTTTAAGACGGGCCATTTGTAATAACTAGACAATCGTAGCGGGCCAAAGAATAATGCTTAATCGTTAAAAAATTTATGTGTTCTATAAACATATACATATATTATTACATACACTTATTATTTTAATAGTAAAAAAGCAGAAGGTAAGAAAATTATAAGCACAAAATATAAAATGAATTTAGTGTAGTTCTTGATGTGAAGTATTATCACTTTATTTTCTGGTGTCATTACTGGTTGATGGTGCATGAGAAAAATGAAATTGAGACTGTTTCATCAAAATTTCATCATAGTCCGGTTCCATTTCCGAAGCAGAGATTCTTAAAACCTTAAAACTGATGAAAGGTGCTCATCGACTCTGAACTCGACATTCTTCTAAAAACTCGACATTCTGAATCCACATCTTCGGGTGGCCTCGCTTGTATTTATACCTACCTGCAAGGATTGTTCGGGAATTGGACTTTTCCGGTTCTTTCGAGAAAACAGAACAATGAATCGAAAATGCGAGAGTGTCTGGAAGTTTCGAGCGAAGATGAGTCGTCTGTTTAGGTCGTATGAATTTGTCCAGAATACTATTGTGTTTTGGATATCGCCGCAGGTAGTTTTTATGCGGGTCGTCACGTTACGAAGTAAGAACGCGTTCAAACATTCTCACGACGGCACTCTTAAACGGGCCGGAGTAAACCTTTCCGCGGCCGTAGTTTCCCCATCACTGCGTCTAAGTAAAAGGGAACTGTTAAGGCTTCCGTGATCAAAAAAGTTTGGGAACCGCTGCTTTACTGTCATTCCAAAAACTCTTTTCGACACAGGCGTCAAAAACCCAAAATTCGGCACCAAAACTGTCTAAACGTTTTTTGAAACTTTTAGTTTTTTATGATTTTTGATTCAAGACACTTGTGTAAACGTTAGAGATATTTCAAATCAGGCAGACCTCACAGATTTTTTTTTTTTAAATTACAGTATTTACAACTAAGGAAAAAAAAGGATTTTGTGAAAAAAATTTATTTCGCTGTTTACAGACTTTTAAAATTTGGTTGTTTTCAGAAAGTCAACAAAACACTCAATTTCAAAATGTTTCAAAATTTTTTAAATGATTCAAATAATATTTTTTCTATAAATGATGAAATGATGGTATTTTATTTAGATACTAATTTTAAAAGTCTAGTTGGCTTTATTAATAAAGATTAAAAAGTGTTTTTGAAGTGAAAAATTGCATTTTTATCAAATTTTGGATTTTTTTTCTTATTAAAGAAATTTATTTTGACAAAACAGAGGTAGAAATCTAGAGTGCTGTTTTGTATCAAATTTTATAGTAAGCCTGAGATCTCTTCAGAATTTAAAACTTTGAAACGTTCCAAAATTTCCCTTTTGAAGTGTGAATACTCAGAAAAGTCATTTTTTAAAAATCTGCTCATTTGTTGCCCTTGAAGTGCTTGCAATCAATTATATTGTGTATTTTTGCCCCAGAGAGTTTGTATGATTTTTCAAAAATGGCCTTTCTCAAAAAAGCCAGAAATTCAAACTAATACTTATTTAATCATTTTAATATAAATTTAATCAATTTTTATAAAGAAATGTACCGTATTGTTACAAAATTACTGCAGATAAATTGCACTTAACCATCTTAGAATTTAAATAGCCTCTTGCACAAAGTGTCGCTACTGTGATTTAATGCTGTTCAATTCTTACCTTCAGCATTACTATATATTGGTCTAGCTTTTCCCCCCGAAATCTTCTGGTTATTGAAATATTTTTTGTAGATTATCTGTACAAATGATACGATAATGTCCCTAAACCATTGGTGATACAGTCGAAATTTGTCCCATCCAATAATTGTCATCAACACGTTCAATAAATTTTAAAATCATGCATTGAATTATATTTGTTTAAGAGGCTGGTAATTTTCTGATTTTACTTCTTGTTTAATCCCATGTAAGCATTACTATTATAGGATAGTTAATAATGTTTTGATTGTATACCTACAATAGATTTTACGTTTGCAATTACATGGTGTTTGATGTAAAGCGCGTGAGTTTAAAACTAGTAATTGGAATGAACATGCACACGGTTGTTACACTTTGTGCAAGGTGCTATTTAAACAATTTAGCTGTAGTAATAGTGTAACAATATAGCATATTTCTTTATAAAAAGTGATTAAATCTTATAAATAAATGATTAAATAAGAACAAGTTTGAATATCTGGCTTTTTGGAGAGAGGCCATTTTTGAAAAAAATCATACACTCTCTGGAGCAAAAATATACAATATGATGGACTGCAAGCACTTCAAGGGCAACAAAGGAGCATATTTTCAGATTTTTTAAAAAAATTATTGCTATATACTAATTATTTAAAAAAAATAACAATAATAATAATTAATGTTTTTCATTAATAAAACAAACGTAACTATTGTTAAGAAAAGACATTTTTTAAAAATATTTAAAAGTATATTTATTAGATAATGCATAACAGTTAAACTTTAGTGAAACAAATCACTATTAATTTTACAAATAAATATTTTTGACAAAATAAATTTGCTGTTGATGCGATTATGTTGAGAATAAATATCAAGCACAATATTTTTTAGGAGCATAAGAAATAAAGCATCTCTAGAATATTGTACTGAGAAAATAAGAATTTTTTAATTTGAAATAAAAATACTTTAAAAATAAGGACTTATGCAAAACAAATAGTGATTATGAAAATCCCCGAGCAGGACATAAAAATAAAATAATTCACTCATAACTCACTTCATTTTGTAACTAAATCATTTATATTTACTTAAAATATCTAATCAAGCAATTATTATGAGCTTACTCTTTTTTTTATTACCAATTCTTTGTGAGCTGTTGTTTTTTCCAGAAGAACTCTTTCTCCTAAATTAAATAAATATTAAACGGCCTTTGACAGCAAACTTTCGATGAAATATTCCTTCGAAATCAAGACCTCAATATAAGATCAGTTTTCTAAAGTCCCAGCTCATAGAATATCAAATGCGTATAGGAGTTGGTTATATGATTTTTTTATGTAAAGTTCTGAAGTGTGACCTTATACCAAAGTCTGACTGTAACAGTACATTTAAAAAAAAAAAAAATAAAACTATTATCCTTTTTAAGCAAATGATATTTTACATTGTGTTCATGTTTTTGTACTTCATTTAATCTATATCTTTCTTGCATACATAAAATACTCAGCAAATTTAACTTCTTAATTCAAGAATAAAAAGAATTATAAAACTGTTCTACAAAATTGAAATTAAATACTGATAGGTTGGAAATGTGAAGGGTTGTGTGCTAAGACAAAATAAAAGCTAAGGTTAATTCAAGAGAATTTATTAATTACAGAACTATTCAGAATTTCTCAAACAATTAACAAAATTATTATTTTTGCTGTAGACCCAATGAAGGTGTTTCGACAGATTTATACCCTATTGCAACAGCAAGGTTCAATCAGCCAATCATCGGAAGAGCAACCGAGTACCTCACAAGATATACAACAAGACTGCAACTTCTTTTTCGAATTCCCTGCACAGGAAGCTAATTGTGTAGGGAACCAACCCTTGGTAGAGGAAATCAGTCCTCTACCAAGGGTGGTAATAGAGGATATCGTAACAAGTATGTATTTTATAAATGTGTTCTGAAATAAAAGTTTTTTAATAGGTCCAAAATTGATAAAAGTAAAGGAAATTATGTTTTTCCGTGGGGAAAAAAAAAAAACAATAATTCAAATAAATGCTTGTAAACATTTTTTAAATACTGACACAGAGCTTAGATTTAAAATTCCACATTTATGTGTGTGCTTGCTATACGACTTTGTTTCTATACATCATAAAAACTAAAACCAAACATTTTTGAAATCTTGAATATTTATTCTTTTAAAATTTAAAAAATGATTTTTTTCATGAAAATCTTTTTGGTGCCCCATAAAATAAAACATTATGTATGTATATATTTCTTTCTTTTTAGAAAGAGGGAGACAGAGGAAAAATGTGGCAATGAAAGAAAAATTGTACAGCATTAGTTAAGAACTCGTAGTCATAAGAACAAAAATCAAAATAATTAATGTCCAAATAGGGGATATTATAAAAACTTTTAATACATAAAATAAACTTTAGAAAAAATTTCTCTCTCTCTTTATGTGTGAATACTTAAATAAAATTTGACATGCTAGGAAACTGGATATTTTGTGCTGTAAGCAGATCGGATTCCGCATATTTAATACTCTGTTAAATACGGATAAATTGATGCTTTTTGGAGGAGGCGGTCCCGTTGGAAGGAACACTTTCGTGACCTATTCCTAATTTTCGTGACCTGTATATACCCTATAGAAATAATTCTGTTACAGTTCTGAAAGTAAAAAAAAAAAGATTTTTATTTGGAGTTATGCTTATGGTGTAACTAAAGTGTCAATAATAAAAGTAACATGTATCAGATCAGGCGCGTAGCCAAGGGGTGGCTGAAGGGGCTGGAGCCACCCCCGAAATTATTCAATTTCGAAAGTTGGAAATAGATCTATGTATGCTTAGATAATTTTAGCTTGAAATTCGCAAATTGCGACACTGATCGCAGGTGAGCGCGCCGAGAGGGAATTTTTCTCCAGAAGGACATGCGGCTTGTGACAAAGCGTATCGGTCAAGTTTCTCATAGAAAGAAGGCCCTGTCGGCGACAAACATCCCAGAGAAAAGATACGAATCCCCCTTCTAGGGCATGAGTGCGGTGTGGTTGATCATGTAACAAGTGACACCATTTACCATGTGGGTAACTAGTTGGAAAAGGTTAGGGTTTAATTTGTATCCTAGAAAGGACCAGGATTCCCTATTGTGTGAGGTAGTTGGCTCTGAATTTGACCCCTAACGGTTCGATCTTCCACTCATATTGAGAACATCTCATTCAGAGTGTTAGCTCCTGTTTTCTATTTTTCGTAGCTTAATTTCTCACAAGGACGGCTAATTTTCCATATTATCCATCACATAATTTTCGTAAGTAGAACTCGTTTCAAAAATATTTCTTTACTTTTTAAAACCAGGGGCACACAGAAGGGAATCGAAGGGGACCTCGGACTACCCTAAGTCTATAAACTGATAATAAAATTTACGATGAAAGCTCCTTATTTTTTGAGGAATTGTAATGAAATTATCAGCCTTATGATAGTGTAAATTATTTTACAAATGAAGTTCAAACAGCTTCAAAATGTTTCACTGAGTACCGTTCGCAAATGATGTCACGCTTGGAGAGGAGGGAGAGAATAACAAGAAATGTGATATAACACCTCTCAGTTAAGATTAAAACATTTAATGGTACCATACTAAATTCTGAAGTTAATTTGAAATTACTATAATTATAAGGTGTTTTTGTTTAAATCGAGGCTAAAAACATTCATGTGATTTTTTTTGAACGGAAATCGAAAGCAGACTGAATATCATCTGAGTAAGAGTGTGCACACTGAAAACACTACAGACATTTCAAAATATAAATGATATTAACAAAAAAAGTTGATAATTTCTAGATGAATTCCGTAAAGAAAACTTTTTCTATCGTTTATTATACATATATATTGCAGTAACTTTATCCAGAGATTGAATACCCTGTATAAATGATTAATCAACTTAACATATGGGCCATTCTCCAGAAAGGTGTTAATTTTGCATTCATACATTTTCATTTTTTCAACTTTCCACTAGGAGTGCAATTTGGCATTTTTTAGTGAGGCAAGATACTTAATTTCGTTAAACTACAAAAGTCCACAAAACATCTACATTTACTTTGGAGATATAAAGGTTTAAATTCATAAATTTGACAAAAAATGTCATTACCATCCTATGCCATAACTCCTGCAGAAATTCTATAAATATGATTTTTATAAATTGTTTTATAGTTTATAATAAGGCACTAGTAATACTCTAATGGGGAAAAAACTTAAGTAATAATTTTAAACTTTTTCTTGTTGAAATTAATTTTGAACGTCTGTTTATTACCTTTTTAAAAAATATACTATGCATTTCTTTTATTTTTTCCTACTTAACTAAAGTCTTATACTTCCATTTATACTTATTTCCTATAATACTGATAAAATTAAACATTTTAAAAGCATGAATTAAAAAATTCAAGCATAAATAGTTGGAGGACAAGCAATTGCACTGCAAGGATGGTAATGACTAAATAAACTATCCGTTACTTAACCATTAACAATAAATAGAAACTATTAGATAAACTACAAATCAAAATTAGAGCTTAAATGAAGAATATCAACATTTGCATTAATGCTATGATCAATAATTATTATAAGTAAAAATGAAAACCTAAAGTAAGTTAAGGATCAAACACGGTGTTCTTTTTTTGTACGTGAAATCTTATATAATTTCTCCCTTTATGTGAAAAGATCCAAATATATCTAAAATAGAGAAATTAAATATACCTAGTTGGCTGTTGTCTATGTTTTAAAGCTTTCCAATTTTTACAGTAGAGATTCAAATTATAAAGTTTGCAGATAGGAACATGCCATGGTAATGACATTTACAACTTTAAAAATTTTTAAAACATTCAAATTTACCTTTTTTTTAATATTTAAACTAGTGCACAAAATAGGGATAGAATAGTAAAAATAGTAGGTGTGTAAAAATTTTTAAATTCATGGTGGACTTAAATCAATTAGTATTTTTAAGCCAATTACATGAAATTTACCATTACCGGAGAAAGACCCTTATATGATTTTTTTATGTAAAGTTCTGACGTGTGACCTTATACCAAAGCCTGACTGTAACAGTACATTTTAAATATTTTTTTTTTCAAAACTACCCTTTTTAAGCAAATTATATTTTACATTGTGTTCATGTTTCTGTACTCAAGAATAAAAAGAATTTATAAAACTGTTCTACAAAATTGAAATTAAATACTGATAGTTTGGAAATGTGAAGGGTTGTGTGCTAAGACAAAATAAAAGCTAAGGTTAATTCAAGAGAATGTTTTAATTACAGAACTATACAGAATTTCTCAAATAGTACAATTAACATTTTTTTTTTTCTTGCTGTAGACCCGATGAACCTTTTCAGACAGAGATGTGTTTGGCCTTGCTACAGCAAGGCCAATCGGAAGAGCCGCAACCAAGTACCTCATCCTCATCTACACATTCCCATAACTTAGAAGAGTGCAATTTCTACTATGAGTTCCCGACCCATGGAGCAATCGAAGGAAACAATCAACCCTTGATCGAGGAGATCAATCCTCTACCAAGGGTTGTAATCGAAGATATAAATGTAACAAGTATGTATTTTATAAATGTGTTCTGAGCTAAAAGTTTTATAATAGGTCCAAAATTGAGAAAAGTAAAGGAATTTCATATGTTTTTCCGTGGGAAAAAGAAACAATATTTCAAATAAATGCTTGTAAATTTTTTTAAATACTGACACAGAGCTTAGATTTAAAATTCCACTTTTATGTGTGCTTGCTATACGACTTTGTTTCTATACATCATAGAAACTAAAGCCAAACATTTTTTAAATCTTGAACATTTATTCTTTTAAAATTTAAAAAATGATTTTTTTTCATGAAAATCTTTTTGGTGCCCCTTAAAATAAAACATTATGTATATTTTTTGTGATATATATATTTCTTTCTTTTCAGAAAGAGGGAGACTGAGGAAGAACCCGGCCTTGAAAGACAAATTGTATACAATAAATAAAGAGTTAGAAGTAATACGAACAAAATTAAAAATTTTAACAGCCCAAATTGGAGACCTGATCAAAAATTGTAACCCATGATACAATTATTTCTTAATAAACCTTTTTTGAATTAGATAGTCTGTATTTTGTGATTTTAAAGCAATTAGTAATTTATAATACGAAGCCAAAACTTGTAATGCTGTAAAGGTTATGTTGAGGTATTTTCACTTGGATGAGTTAGAGAATTATAATTTATACCAATATAAAATTTAAAGTTAAAATGTTTTTAATTAAATTATTGCTTATCTATAGCTGTGGTAGTAATCAGATTATTATTTATTAGTTATATACAGTTTTCTTCTTTATTTCTAAAATTTACAAAACCAGAATAAAAGGAATGCAATGGATTTAAAAGTACCAAATTTTTAGCAAGAATTTTTTAAAAAAATAAGCAAATTACAGTAATATGAAGCAAAATAAACTTAATATTTACATATAATTACACAAGATTACCACATACTGATGGAAGAGGTAGCTGTTCTCTCTCTTTATGTGTGAATACTTAAATAAAATTTGACATGCTATACTATATTGTCAAATACCGGATAATTGATGCTTTTTGGAGGATGCGGCCCCGTTGGAAGGAACACTTTCGTGACCTATTCCTAATTTTCGTGACCAATTTTGAAATTTGTGACCTGTACATATCTTGGAGAAATAATTCTGTTACAGTTCTGAAAGTAAAAAAAAAAAAAGATTTTTATTTTTAGTTATGCTTATGGTGTTAACTAAAGTGTCAATAACAAAAGTAACATGTATCAGATGTTTATAGCACTGTAGTATATCTCATGAAATAATCCAGTTGAACTTTTTCGCGTACCAATAGTACAATACAAAACCTATGCAAAGTCCATGGGGACCATTCATAAATGATGTCACTTTTTCACGATATATTTGTCCCCCTTTGTCACATGTCATGCTATGTTGTATAAGCTTGATATCACACTTCTTGTTACCCCCTCCTCCCCCTTATCACTTTATCCCAATTTCATGAACCCCCCTTGAAGTGTGAAATCATTTATGAATGATCCCATGGTTGCAATAAGACATCTTAGAAAAAGTAAGCTTACAAAACTGACTTTTGCGAAATTACTATTAAAATAGGCCGTGGCTATTGAACCGAACAGTCGGTAAAATAGCTCCACCGCTATTTAGCCGAACAGTGACAACAGCGCCACTTTAAAAGAACTAATCCGAGCATTTGCTCGGTTCAATAGCAGTTACATTATTGAACCGATTTCTTTGCTCGGTACAATAGTGGTTATGTTATTCAACCGATCTTAAACTGTCGCACATGAGTTTGGTGTTCGGTTCAGTAGCGGTAATGTTATTGAATCTTCGTGAATCCCAAATCGGAACATTATTGAACGAATTGATTATTGTTTGATAATTTCTTAAATTGCGTTTGATAATTCAGTTTGAATTAATCTTTACTTTTTTTTTCTTTCTTTTTTTTTTTTTTTTGCAGTATCCACAGTGCGCATTCCTTAATTTTGCTCAATACATATCTATAATCATATTCAAAAAAATATTGTTACTAATTAAACTCAATTTCAGTTTAAACTGTCTCGTATGTGTTCAGAAGCATTAGCTTACCTAAAACATTTTTGCAGGGGCGAGGGCAAGCCCCCAGATCAGTTCCAACTTGCTATATATATAAATCTAAAAATAGGGCACAAAAATAATTATTAATTCCGTAATTTGTCTAATCGTACTCGACATTTATGTATCTACTACATACCAGTTTTATCCGTATACAAAATAAAGAATATAATTTAACCAGAAAATTTATTTGGGTGTAAAATTGCAGATTAAATTAATGAAGGAAAAAATTAATATAAGAGAATAATTTTGGTATAAAGTGAGTTGGAAAGATGTTTGGAACTAAGTTCCTTTTTTAAATTGATGGACTTGGGGTTATTTAAGTAGGAGCTCCCCCCCCCCCCCCCCCACGCTTTCAAAGGGCATTAAATTTGCCTTTTTGAAGGAAGGAAAAAGGTTTACATTTCCCGTATCAGGGCCGGCTGGAGGGAGGAGTAGTCGCCCTATTCTCCTGCGCAATCTAAAAAAAAACAGGCCAATTTATTCAAAAAACTCTAAGGTATTTTTATTTTCCCAAAAATTGTTAATCAAAATGTGCAGTTTTGAATTTGTTTCAAGAGGGGTAATCCCGGGCTCCTCATTTTGGCAACTAGGCGGGGAGGAGTCAATTGATCCCCCCCTCCCCCGACCTAAAGAAATGCACTGAATTTGTGTGTTTTTATGTATTTCGTTGCATTTTTACCTATAATATGCATTAAAAAAAATACCTTTTGCCCCACCCCCCCCATGGAGAATTTTTAAATGAAGTGCCTCCCCTCCCCCCAAATGTGCTTGTTATAGTCGATTGCTTATGAAATGTGAATTATTCAACAGTATGCTATTACAAAGTTGCATTGAATGAATGTTATCAATTGCTTAATTCAATATACAACACATATTTGTTAAAATAAACCTTTTATTGTGGTTACATATCAAGTAATACTTTTCTTTTCCTTTCGTAATTTATATGTATATATAAAGCCTTTGTTTAAATTGCCGTGTTATGCATGCACATCTATATCATCAGAGGTTTTTTCCCCTTTAAAATTTTGAATTTCACTTGTGTATAATGATGAATGAAATGTAAAAAAAGGTGAAAAATCCAATACTATTACTCAATTATTTATTAACCACAAGTATTTTATTACATGCAAAACCATGTATCGACAATAAACAAGATGAAAGGGATGTGTTTCATGAATTTTTATTCAAGAAAATAATACTATAATACAAAAGGGAATAGTAACAAAGTTTGTGCCTGATAAACAGGGCTCTAGGAACGTGAAAAAAAAAAAATGTAACCAGTAAAAAGTATCCCCTCCCCCTTCCCAGCCATTTTCAACTTTTCTTTCAATTTGAAATTTGTTACAATACAGAAATTAAAAATTACATAAAAATTGAAGTGGCTGTTTTATATCTGCCATTATATAAACATAGTAATGCATAAAAGAAGCGCATCTCTTGTGCTTTATCCCACAAAATATCAAACACATTAAAACGAACAGAAAACAAACATTATGCAATTTAATTAGATTACTACAAAACCTTGAATTGCCCAAGTCCTGAAAAAGAGAATATTAACCAAACAATTATTTAAGACAATCTAATCAATACAATTTATATATATATACATATATTATATATAGTACACTGGAATAAATTAGGGGCATTTACGATTTATTAGTGATGTAATGTGCATAAGAGTGTAAGCTGAACTATAGAATAATTAGACTCAGAAAAATATTTTAATGCATTTTTTCCACACACAGAAATATATTATCAAGAGCATACACATACTTTATTTCTACCAAATATCCACAAGTGAAATTAAATCTTTGATCCATTTTGGTATAACTTCTGCAATGGGGCTAAAATTCACCAAGTTTAGTTAGGACTTTTTCCACTTGCATTTTTGAAAGCATAAACAGAGATTATTAAGAACAAATAAAATGTAAAAGTAGAAGAGTGCAAACTTAATTGTAGGGGACTAATAATAGAACCTACTAGACAAAAGCTTATACTTTAAAACAAGATTTTTTTTCCTCCTCATGTATGCATTCTTCTTCTTGTCTCTCGTCATGGATGCATTCTTCATGTATGCATTACCAGTAAAATTAAAACCATGATGCAGAATTTCAAAACATCTGCATCAGGACTAAAATTCAACTAGAACTAATGTAATGACTCTCTGAAAGCAAAAATATAAATCCATTAAGAGTGAATAAAATATAAAACATTTCATAAATAGTAATAGAAATATAATTTCACGTTAATTTAAAGCACAAATGAGCATTAAAACGCAGACATATGTTTCGGGATTACTTGGAACCCTATTTTTCAATGCGACAGGGAGCTTCATTTGGATGTTTTGCATCTAGAAGCTCCCTGTCGCATTGAAACAGGGATTCCAAGCAATCCCGAAACATATTTCTGCGTTTTAATGCTCGTTTATGCTTTAAATTAACGTGAAATTATATTTCTATTACTGTTTACTTGCACAAAGTTAAATTATTACTATTTCATAAATACCTGACAAGTTTTGAGCTCTAAAACATCAATCTTGTTGAAAATTCAGTATATACCTATCACCTGGGAATTACACAATAAAGCATAAATGAAAAATATTGTTCACAATGCACATGCTATATTGAGCTGTAATTAATTAGAATGATAAATTTTTAAAATTAGCTTGGTTTAAAGGCATCGTTGCAAAAAGGGAAAGAGGAATTTCGCGATATTTTACAGTACACAATGCTCGATTTAAGTCCTAACTCATATGTAAATTAATGCTATAGATTTCGAATTTGTCATAAGAAAAAACAATTTCTGGCCCTGAAATAAAAAGTTTTAAAAATAAATAACTTTAATCATTTATTAAAAGAGAAAATTATCGTAGATATAAAACATATTGTTTTTTAAAATACTCAGTTATAACTCTTTTCTGAACAATTGCTCTTTAATGGCATCTAAATTGTTTAGGCATTCTGACGAATTATCCATTTGTTATTTAGCTGTTTGGTAAAAGTAAAAAATGATGGTTGTTTGTTTCATATTGAATTAAAGTTTGAATGGTAGGGACCACAAATAAGTGTTTGACTTATCCGACAGGTTCGAATTAAGTGTGTTTGGCTGAAACAAAAAAATAACATTATTTGTCAATACATCAGGACGGAGATTGCAAATGTAGTTCACCCTAGCAGTAATTCGTTTTAAGCGTGTTTTATTGTGATAGGTTTGAATACTTTTACGGATATTTAGAAAACCATGTTTCTGTACACCGACTTAAAGAATAATTCCTTATCTTGTAAAAAAAACACACATCATTAATCTGTGACGTAGCTAAGTGGGGACGGCCCATCCCGGCAGTGGTGTAGTCCTGGAAAAAAGGCTGTTCAAAACAAGTGGGAAACTGCTTGTGTTGCTCAGCAATGAAGGAAAAAAGACCACTTTAAAAGCTCCACAGAATGAGTTGCGTGGCCTTTTTTACAAAAACTGAAAGTTGTAAACACTAATAAAAATGTAATAACAGTGTAAAGCATTTCTTAAAATTAAAACATTATAAGGTTCATTTCTACAACAAATAAAAGTTTAAGAAACAATTGCAAAATAAAGTAATTAAAAAAGTAATAAAATTCCATACTTATTAAAGATTGATAAAAATATACAGCAGGCAAACTTTCAAAGAAACTTCTTTTAGTAAGAAAAGTAGCAATTCTCTTCAAATTTTAATACATATATCATTTGATATGTGAAGAGTCAAAAACACTCGTAATTTTAATTTGTGTTTCTGCTTGTATCCAATTTTTATGGAGTTCATATAAAAAGTGACATTGAGGCTTAACATATATTCAAAATTACAACTGTACCGGAATAATTCTACACAGGGGCCTCGGTGGCCGAGCGGTCTTAGTACCAGTTTCCGCCCGCTGCTTGCGCGCAGTAACGAGGTCTTCGGGGTTCGATTCCCACCTTGCCATGGGTGTATTTCTGTTATTTCCTCTCTTTGTGATGTAATAAAATCTTTCTTGTATTGTCTTGTGCTATCTGTCATATTGGACGACAGTTCATAAGCGAGTCCCGAGACTAAGCACACGAACTGGAAAATAAATGTAAATGTAATATTCTACACATACAGAAATAGCTAAAACACTCAAGACCAGTGGTGTAGTCCTGGAAGAAAAGTTGGGGGGACACTTATGCATAGAAAGATAAGCAACTGAAATCAAAACTGGGGGGACGCTTATGTTAAAATGCAACAAATTTGGGGGATGCTTGTATTACAATAATAAGGTAGGGGACGCCGTCCCCCTCGACTACACCACTGCTCAAGACTATGTCAAAGCAAAACAATACCTTGAGCAGTAATTATAGGTTTGAATACTTTTAAGGATAGTAAGAAAACCATGTACTACACTGCGAATAACAAAAGAATAATACTTTATTTTGTAAAAAAGCATACATTAATGCCGAAAATAAGGAAAACTAGCATAGATATGGAAAACCGAACATAAATTTTGAGTTTTATAAAATAAAACCAAAACATACCTGTCGATTCAAATACCTTTTGACTTTCTTCTGATAGTCAGCTGGAAGTCAACGTTCTTTCGGTAAAGAATTAAATGAGGTTTCTGAAACCACATGTCTGTGGTCTTCATTTATAGATTTTAGTTCCAAGAACTGTCTGTCACAAGCCAGCAGCACATTAATGTGAGCCGGACAATCTTGGCGAAAGGTTCTGGGGGGAGGAAATATGCATGCAACTACATAGAAAAAGTTAATTCTCAAAATCAGTAACATTGAGAGAATTTCGGCAAGAACATAAAAATAATTTCGCAAATTAATTAGTTAATAAGAAATAAACATACTTGGATTGCCGGCTCCCATCCGTGCATCACTTTTTATGCAATCTTTCCTCTGCCAATGCACGTGTACTTGATCGTATAATATTTCAATTCCAGTCGTGAACGGTCTACATCGTTGTATTTGTTAGCTGCATTAGCTAATGTTTTCGACTCCCTCTTCCAGAACGTTATCTGATTTCCTTTTTCGAATTGAGAAACAGATTTCTCTAATTCCTCATACGAATAAAACCGTGCACCCACAGCTATTGCGGCCGCCATGATTACTACAATAAATACAAACAAAGCAGGAAAAATCACGTGAAAGAGATCCAGCCGGTGATTGGTTAAAACTCTGTTCGGCGCAATAGCAAAATGAAGTCTTATTGAACCGAGTGCTCGGTTCAATAGACACTCCGATTAAAATAACCTCTGAAACTATAAATTCCGTTAATATACCTGTACCATATGATATGAAACAGTTGGAAACATTACTACAATTTAGGTTACACAGGGATGATGTCAAAAAACAGCCACGTGGATAACGAAGTGATACAGTGTCATGTTTTCAGATTCAGATGAGTCATATATGCTTGTTGGTTTCTCGAACGGTGGTCCCCACGTAAGAAATCTGTTGATGACTGCAATGATTCTATAGGTGTTCTATCATCACATCAGCAATTGCTAAATAAGAGCACTACATCACGCGGGACACAATGCTCTGTGTCATATGATTTGGGGCGCCTTTGCTGGCGAGGCCATCGCTATAGGGTCCTTTTATATATTCTGTCAATGAAGACCCATCAAACCATATGGGATCATTCCTAAATGATGTCACGCTTCGAGGGTGGAGGGGTTCGTGAAATCGACAAATATATGGAAAAAGAGCGTGACATCATTTATGAATGGCCCCTATGCTGCATTTCGGTGACACTACCCTTCCCTTCAGAAATTACCTATTGCCGTTCACGTCACCAGCCGAAAAAAAGTTGCCCCCATACATACACGAAACATACAACAGCAAAATCATGCCTAAAATCTCACAGCACTAAACATTGTTGTTGTTGCTTATGCCACTTGGAAATCCAAGCTCCCCTTCGCAGAGCGACTAGGAATTAAGGCAGTAATGAGCGCCTTCCGTTTCAACATGATCACCAATAGTGAAAGTACGATTTGGCTCATAATGTACTTGGATGACACCAGATGGCGCCACCTTCCTTTTTAGACCTGTGGGTGAAGGAAAGGGAAAATCTCCACGTACTGGTACCTTCGGAACTGCCTCGGGACTTCAGGGTCCACGGAGTTTATATGCACGTATCCCCAAGTGTACATGGTGGGTCTTCAGCCGCCCGGGTATCGAACCCTAGATCCTCCGTTCCGAAGCTCGACTTCCTGACCACTAGGCTACCACGGCCACAACATTAAACGAAGTACAGTTGATGAACTTTCAAAGTTTAAAAGGGACTCAGTTGTTGTACACTTACACTTGGTCACAACTGTCTCCCTGGCCTTTCACCAACTGGGCAAGTGAGCAGCATGGTTGGGATGTAGATAATTGTACCTCATTATTACTTATTTTGTGCTGTCACTGTCGCGTTCAGCAAACAAAAACGCCAGCAAATACTCAAGTAAAAAGCAAATGGGTGGTTAATCTATCCTACAAATGTAACAACTAGCATGTTTTCTGTTTTCCGTACTTTGCTGACGATATAATGTCCGTCGACGCAAGCCCGTCATTTCAAAAATTTCCAAAGGGGAGGGGGGAGCAAATGGTATACATTCAATACATATGTGTAAAAAGCAACAAAACACATAAACACATGTACAAATGCAATGTATCTCTAAAAATCAGGGGGCAAAGGACAGGCCTGCCAACGGTGGTAATAGCTCTCGTAGGCCTGTCCTTTTGGGGATCAGGAAAGGGCTATGCCCCCGCTAACCCAAAATTGATTTTAGAAACAATCCATTATATATGTCTGCATCTATTTTATTTTTTTCCAAACAACAACTAATATGCATTTTCATATGCAACAGTATAAAGCTTTGACCCAGTGTTTGGAAAATTTCGTAATGACAGAACTGAGCTTGCATTTCCACTGGGCATTCGATTATCAGTATTGCTGTCGCAGCCACGAGCTGGGGTGAGTGGTTGTGTGGGAAGGGGGGGGGGGTGCTTCGTACTTTTTAATTTAACATTATTAGAATTCCGTCTTTTAAAAATTTTAATACGTTAAAAAGCAGTGAGGTGTGTCACATCTCACAGAAAATAAATTTCCCGGAAGTCTTATTGAAAGAGTTCGACATGAAAAGGGGGGGGGGAGAAAGTTATTATACACAAATACATTACCCAGGGGGGACATCGATTTTGGGAGATTCCTTAATTTGCAGGGGGTGTACTATCGTTCTGGGGGGGGGGGGGCGGCAACCTTGCAATATCCATTTAGTCTATCCTTACATTTCTGAGATCACATTTCAAAATTTTAACTATTTGGGTCACATATTCCAAACTCATATGCGTCTAAACTCTGATATCGAAGTTCCTTAACAAATTAATCGCGCACCCTATGACCTCCGAGAACAAAGAAGCGACCAAGGTTACACAAACGATAGCTATCATTGTCAATAAATTGGAATTTGTTATGAATTAAAATATATTTAAGGGATTTACCTCCGGTTAAAGCAGTCCAATCACACACATATAATTTACAAAGAGAGGGGGGGGGGGGATAGGGTTAGATCAATATCCCTGCGTTTATCAAAAGTACAGTTCATTATATAAGACTGCAACATGAATAAGAAAGCAATAGAATGGTATTTAAAAGGGGGGTTTTAAAATGTAAAGTGGCTTTGCGGCAGCAACCCTACCACGAATAAGTCAGAGGGCCCCAGCAGGGTTTGAACGTTTTAGGGGAATATTTTTTTTGGGGGGGGGGAGGTGGCTTTGCCTATTTGAGTGGTTCTAATAATAATTTTAGATTATTATTATAATTATTTATCAATGATGAGATCAACTATTTTCCTTGAAGTTCAGTTTCCCAAATAAGCAGGAGATATACAGTATAATACATATATGTATGCGCTTTTTCTTTGTATAATATTTCGAGTAAATTGCCTTTGAAAAATTATTTCAAATGATGTCTCTTCTAGTCAGCTTTACTACATCCGAATATTCGATCTGCTATTCCCAGACAAATCAAACATGCTTCAAAATTTCAGTAGAATAACAAATAGCCATTGCATCTCTAGTTGATATTTTGAAATTATCATTAATCGGTTTGGGGGATGTTCCGAGCTTTTTAGGGGGTGCGCTATCGCCTTAAAGGGGGGGGGGACATCCCTGCTAGCGATATTTCCCATCAACAAATACTTAACGAACATGCAAGACAGAAATAGTTTTTAAATTTAATCTTCGACCCGTCTCCTTCCCCAGTATTTTCGTAGGTTGAGTGCCCCACCCACACACGGGTTTTCAAAGCTCGGAACCTCAAGCCTCCTGATGCGTTGGAAAAAATTCATCACATTGAAAGCCTTCATCCACGGGTGGATTATTGATCATGCGCTTTTAAATGGAAACTTAATAAAAACATCCACAGTATAAAAAAATAGATAAAAACCTATTTTAACGGACATCCCTCAAATGCAGATATTTCAAATAAAACATTTTTTTTTTTTTTTTTTTGGTACCTCCGTTTGCGGACACCATTTCTTGATCATAAAATCATAATTTGAGACCTAATTTTATTAAATATCGGGTTTCCGTGGCGGACTAGTCCTTGCGAGGAAATGGGTAAAATATTTTTCCAGGATTAACTAGACGCCCATATCCCCCCTTAACTTATTCTTAATTACAAGTCAATAAAATGAGTCGGCGCGGGGCCCCGCCGGCCGATCACCCGGATCCGCCCTTGCTGAATGAAATTATTTCGTTCTGCTCAAAGATCGCTGTTTTTGTCGTTAAGTTGCTAACGTACTATTTTGCTCCAAGTTTGATTGAATTGTATTGTTTAGTGGAAAAATCGTGCTTTTTTCGTCGCTTTATTAGTTGACGTTACATTTTTCTCTTTACATTGATTTATTTCATTTCAGTATTTGGTCCGTTTCATTACCGATTGATAATTTTATTTAAAATTTCAAATGTTCAAAAGCTTTATCCTACGCTAGATGTATGTTTTAATTTACTAAATAAAGAGTCAATCCATATAATTTCATGGGATTATAAAGAAACGTGCTGTTCGACCATGTTTTTTTTTCTCTTGATACTCCCGTCCCTGATAGCTACATACGTACAAAAGATGTTTAGAACAATTTTCATTTTTTTCTTTACTTATGACCTTGGAATTTATAGAGGTCATCAAAAATCGTTCTCGTGAGTAAAATTGGGATTATTAGACTTTTTACAATTTGTCCCAAATCTATATGAAGTGAATTTATGGCTGCTAATTTTGCAGATTGGTATTAAAGTATATTAGGTAATAGAGCTGCAGGACAAATTCGACTGCTGTAAGTTAACTATTTAAATAATGATAACAGGAGTCAAAGTTTAAGGCCAATATCAAATTTTTGCTAACTTCCAAAGGGGACAAAAATACAGAATGAAGTACCACAAAAATTAATCACAAGAATCACACTAAGGAGCACTAATCACATACAGATGCACTAAGTGTAATTGTGACCCCTTTACAGCGTACAGTCACTCAAAATGTTGGAAAAAGAACAAAAATGACTATTTGGGGCCCCTATAAACAAGGAGTTGATGAAATTTAAAAAAAAATTTGCATGTGTGTATTGTTTTGTGATTTTGATAGCTGTAATGAGTTATCAAAGGTTCATGTTAGACAGAAGTCATTTAAAAATTATTTTCCAGTCACAGAATTTTTGCTATATAACCTTAGCATTAAAACAACTGTAATAGTTAAAGTTAGTAAAGGTAAAAAAGAAATGCAGAGTTTCTGTGAATAAGAAACCATACACATTTCATATTGCTTGAGCTTATGTAATACATTTTATCTCATAGGTTTTAAATAAAATATATTTTAAGGATTTATACATCTGGAGAGAGAGAAATAATAAAATATTACAAACAAATATGTGCTTTTTATTCAAAATAAACCATACAATCTATAAATTCATGAGTATTTTCATTATTTTAACAAAAATCTACAACCAATTGCTTTGTGATGCCTTGAGCAAAGCCTACAGCATTTTCTTCTTGTGCCTGGAAATATCACCTCACAGAATGCCACTATTTTTAAAACTGTGGACAATTCATTGAAGATGAATTACCGGGCAATCTTTAGTATAGAAATGCTGCCAATTACTTACTTAAAAGATATTCATCTCAGAGCATTTCCATTAAAACTGTCTTGCATGTAACTTCTGATATTTATACTCTTGGTGAACTGGTTTAATGCTTAGAGAATTAATCAAATATGAAAAGGACACAATAAAGAAAAAAGAAGAAGAATTTTATGGAAATTTAAAATAATTGTTTCTAATTTCTTTTGAAACATATAAATTTAATTATACACTATAGAAAACTACTTAATATAAATGTAGAAATGTATGTGCAGGAAGTATATCATGAAAACAATTGCCTCAACATAGCATTAGTTAAATTTATTTCTTTTCTTGCAGTAAAATCATGATAAAAATATGCAATAAAAGAATAGGTTAAAAATACAATATCAATACAAATCAGCTTAAAATAAATAGATTGAGCATAAACTACTTGATAGTCTATTATACAAATATAGCAAATTTGTTTTTTGCAGACTTGACTTTGTATGGAGTTAATTTTAGTTTTAGGGATCATTCACTTAAGTATCTCCAAGAAACTTCTTCATAAACAATTAATAAATAATTAAAAAGTAAAGCAAAATAAAAGACACACAGATATGTATTTTATACCTGAAATTGATAATTGAAGTATATTTTCTCTCTTCTCTTATGAATTGAAGCATGAATTGATCATTTTCAATGTGTACTCAAGAGAGTACTCACCAAAAATGATCTGATGAATTTCAATATTTTTCATAACACTGTTTTCCCACAATTAATAGATATCTAATGCAACAGATGATTTTTTTTTACACATAAGAGAAATTTAATCACTTTTTCAAAGCATAAAATAAGATTTCTGTTTATTTTTGCTTGTTCAAAACATTTTCCATTTGAAGCAGTTAAACTAGCTAGACAACCATCAAATTTCTCAGATGCATCAAGATCTGGATATAGAAGTAAAACACGGTATAAAAATTATGATAGAGCATTAAGAATTTTAGATTATTATTATAATTATTTATCAATGATGAGATCAACTATTTTCCTTGAAGTTCAGTTTCCCAAATAAGCAGGAGGGCTGCTTGATATACAATATAATACACATATATGTATGCGCTTTTTCTTTGTATAATATTTCGAGTGCATTGCCTTTGAAAAATTATTTCAAATGATGTCTCTTCTAGTCAGCTTTACTACATTCGTATATTCGATCTGCTATTCCCAGACAAACCAAACATTCTTCAAAATTTCAGTAGAATAACAAATAGCCATTGCATCTCTAGATGATATTTTGAAAATATCATTAATGGTTCTAAAATATAGGTTTACATTCATACTTAACTTTACAATGAAACACGGAGATGTAACAAATTTAATTCATTAAGAAGTGAAAATTTGACAAAAACTAGTTTGGAGTTTAAAAAAAATTTAGCATATCCACTACTTTATAAACTTACCATTAACAACGTATTTATAATGAATACCAAGTTAAATTCGAAAAAAAAAAACATCTCACTACACAATAATTTAAATACCAATTAGCGAATTGTGCGCAACAAAAAACTACCGTATACATACCATTCATGATTTTCACCATTATCCGTCAATGCTTAGTGAAGTCGACTGTTTCAAAACACATTTTTCTTTCGAGCACTAGGCACTCGGGAATTCCCTGTGTTATTCTTCGCATAAGAATTTAAGTTGAAGCGATAACAGTTCAAACTAGGCAACCCCTTTTCAATAACAAATAACTTAAACCGTACCACGTGATACGAACTAGCCAATCGGATATGTTTATTTCAGAATGCCTAGTGAAGTCCAACGTCTCGTCGTTATGTTAAAATGCATTATTCATTCTGCTTACAGCAGCCGTTGAAGAAAGTCGCATTGAAAAATGGCTCCGTCTGCGGAGTTTTTCTTCGGGATAATCCGTTGAATAAATTAATTCACATGTAATAAAAGAGTTTCCATGCTTGTGGATAAATAAATAAAATAAAATAAAAATAAAAATTAATTAAATAAAATAATTTCTATTTAAATTAATTTTTTTTCTGGGTCCAGGAAACAGGTAGAACAAAAAATGCCGCCCTTAAATTGCAATAATAAATAATAAGTAAAGACTTTAAAAAAACCTAAAAGTTGCTAAGACAAGAAGCTAATATGAGAAACATATTTTGATATTTTGAAAAACTTTTTTTTTACATCTAAAGCTCCGAATCTTCTTCACACGATATAATTTTATTAGTTAATTAGAACACGAGCTATAGCTTTTTTAGTTAGTCTTTAACGCTTTCCTTAACTCAAATTATTATTCAGCAATTCTCTCAACTCCTTGTGAATAGACAATTTTATATATATATTTTCTTTTTGTTTCTTATAAAATATTTGTTTTGCAATGCAATAATTTGCACACTTTACTTTCTTGTACGAATTAAAAGAAATATCAGATATGAATGAATTTTTTCGTTTTTTTTCTTTGTGATGTCTGTACTAAAAAAATAAAAACAAAATATAGTTTAAAACAATTGGAAAATATTACGCTCTTGTAGCAAAATGTACTAAAAAGTTTAAAATAATCTTTGAATGGAATATGTTCAAGTAGCAATGGGTTGTCCCACATCTACGTATAACAATTAAGCAATTTTTTGAATGAATTTAAAGGAACTTTAATATAATTCTTGATCAAGCTACTAATTTTAACATTGTTTGTCTATTTACATTTTGATAATGATTCTACATTAACGAGTAGCGGTTAGAAGTTTTAAAACTACTATCAAGCACCCCAGCCATTTTTCTTTTTTTTAATATTAAAATTAATAATTTGGTAAAGGATTTTATTCTGGTTGTTTGAAGTTCATTCTTAAAAAATAAGTTATGCTTAGTTGTGGGACATCCCATCGCTACTGAACGTATTTCTTTATAACTGTACATATTATGAAATGAAAAAATGACGTTACATACATACAAATATCTAATCTTATATGTACACATCAGTAGAGTATATGTTCCAGTTAAAGTTGTCTCTTGAAGAAGTATATATATATATATATTTCAAAGATTAATTTTAACTTTTCAGTTCATATTGCGAAATAAACGTATTTTTTCCTGGTTTTTCTAAACTATAATTTTATTTTTTGTGGAGTACTATGTTATTTGTATTCTTTTGGTTTGTTTGACGTTTTTATGGTCCCAGATCAACAGACCACTATATTAATTTTGAGCTCTGCATATATATATATAAATATATAGGAGTGCATTGCTGGTTCAGGAATGCCAGTCAGTTACTCATGTTCAGAAAGAATATCTAGTATCCACATAAAATGTTTCAATTTAGCAACTAATAAATTAATAATAAGAGTTTGTTCGATGAATTCATTCCAAAAAATTATTTTACGCGAATGAATATTTTATTTAATGTATAATTTTAATAGTGTATCTTTTAATTTATCCCCCCTGCACAAGAAAAAAAACTGCAAATAAAATAAAGAGCCCTTTCCATATTTAGTTTATCAAAAAAAATCAACTGTGCAGCAAAACATTAACTTAAACGAAAACGCAAACGCCCGGGACTCGAACCGACGATACAAGGTGTTCTAGACTTGTTCTTTAACCATTCGGCCATCTTCACTACGTAGAATGAAATTTATGTATCTATAAATCGTTCTTTTCAACGGGTAAACTTCATTAAGGTTGAGATTTTTGTTTTTAATTAGATCCAAACTCATTTTTGGTCTAAAATTTTTGTATATTGGCGAAAATCATTTTATTTTTTGCAAAAATGAAACCATAAACAAGCTTCAGAAGCTCAAGTTATGCGTTCGCTCATTCGCAAACAGTTCGGCAATCCGATGTATCCAATTTTTGATTTACGTGTGTATGTGTTTCTATTTAGGAGCCACTGCATAGGCCACTTTTTAAAATTTCTTTTTTTATATACATGAAGATTTGAGCTTGTAAATATTTTTGTATTTTAACAGTAACGAACTACGGTAAGGCTTAAGATGGCGCGGTGCGGTGGTGCGGATCTGCCGTGAATGCTTTCCGAATTGTTCACCTATCCAAATAGATGAGCTCCAAATGGCTTCGCTCCACATGGCTCGCTCGTGAATGGCCGGCTTAACAGAGGGGAACGCAGATTTTGCTTTTAAAAAAATACACAAAATTTTTAAAGACAAAATTTAGTAGGCCAATCGATAACTTTAAGTAGCAGTGTATAATTATTTCACTCAACATTGAAATTACATTCTCATTTGATCTCTTTAATTAAATTAAAGTATGTGTAACAGAGGGGACAAAAAATTTGACATGTACTATAATTTATGTTAAATTCTGTGACTTGGAGATCTTTTAAAAAACTTGGCATTTTTTTTTTTTTAAACTCTGAACATTCCAAATTAATAAAATTATGCATTGGTATATTTAAATCGAAAACTCCTTCATTTAAATGTGGAAAGCAATGTGTAACAGAGGGGACAGCTTACAGATTTAGCTTAAACA
Source organism: Octonoba sinensis (assembly GCA_038502835.1). NCBI lineage: Eukaryota > Metazoa > Arthropoda > Arachnida > Araneae > Uloboridae > Octonoba > Octonoba sinensis. The sequence goes on along the minus strand of CM076605.1, from coordinate 78,674,107 downwards.
GGTGCATATACTTAGTTGCATTACAACAAAACATTATCGTCGAAAGTAACACTTCTGTTATTGAAAGTTGGAGTTGGTAACACAGTTATAATATCCGATATGTTAACCCATGATACATCACTGTAATTGCATTTAAAAGTTTTATGCCCACCAGATCGTGTTAAATAAACAAAATGAGTATTCTCTGTTTCCCTCTCTTCAATGATTTGGCAAACGTATTTTACTAGTCGTTTTTTCCTTGGACTTTAACGATAGCAAAACTACCAACTGTTAAATCAGTAGAAGAAGGCTGATCAACCGAAGTAGAACTTCGATATTCTGAGCATTCCGTTACAGTATCCTTAAAGTTAAACTGTGCTCCATTTTCAGTCGAAACTGGTTTAAACAAGATTTTACTACTCCCAGAATTCCTTATAAACATTGCAACCAATGGGATGTGTTTAAAAATCTCATGTCAAGTTGTAACACAGAGGACATTCCAGCTTTGTCCCTTCTGTTACTCATTTATGTCCCCTCTGTTACTGTTATAATTTTTTTTATTAGTAAAAATTTTCAAAATTATTACAAAACATGATTATACTAATAAATTTTATCGTAAATGCCTCTTCTGCAGTTTATTGTCTGTTTATTTTTTGAATAAAGTAAACTCATTTCAAAATTTGTAACAGAGAGGACATATTAATGACTAGAAAGTTTTTAAATTTAAAAAATAAGAAAAACGTTTTGTATGAAAACATAAACTGCACACACATACTTAGAGTAATGTAACTTACTGTATAAAAAAATAGGGATAAATATCACTAAACTTATAACAATTTTTGTTATATAAAAAAGCAACATTTTTGATGGGAGAAATCAGAGTCTAAAGTGCCCCTTATTCTTCATAATTTTAAGTATAATTATGCATAGTTCTCAAAAATAACTATTAAATTCATAAACTGTGATATGTTTTCTTCAAAATAGTACGAAACCGGTGAATATTGCTTAAAGTTTACAAAACCATGTAGTGGTTTCAGTTGGTATGGAATGACACACTACTATTTAACCAACGGCGTCAGTAACAGCACAGACAAGGAGTTCATTAAGGATTGGGAGAAGTTGTTGGATAAAGCAAACAATATTTGGACTGATGTCCAGGTAGTTGGTTTACTTCCCAGTTAATGGGAAGCATGGTATGGGATCCTTAGGAGCTGGTTAAATCAGGGAGATTAGCATTTTTAAAAGAGTTTACAAGGTCTTTGAAGAAAAATGAAAGGAAAAACAACGAAAATTTTCATTAGATTCAGAATTATTTTGTTACACAACCTGAATGCATTTTACAATACTGATTACCATTTTCGCATTTGCTTAGTTTCGTGAGACTCTCTCATTAAACCCTTGCCTAATGTTATAGCTATACAGAATCAAATTTTTGAACACCATTGAATCATCTCAAATCCAACCAACAAACCCAAAGCATGAGATCAAAATCTTAGACGTTATGGGAAAAAGCGGTGCGAGTAAGTTAGTTTCTGTAGTAAATTAATTTTAACAAAGTATTTCTATGTTTTTAAATTTACAAAAACAAATTTTTTTTGTAGTCTGAAAAGCATTTTTTATCATTTCAAGCTAAAAGAAACAGAGAGGATTCAGAAGTACAGATCATAGAAGTTAAAAAAATTAAAGTTCGATTATGATTTTAGACAAAGCAAAGCCGGTGTTGGTAAACATTGGGAAAAACACATTTGTCGAATTCAAAGCATTTCGAAACATATACGATGTAGGACTCTCAAAAATTAACGATATTAGTACGATTAAAAATCGATTTAATTTAGAATTCGATCAGGTCGATGTTATGATTAAAGCCTGAGAAACGATAAAAAATTATGCTGCCAGAAATAGTATAAAATAGACTGAGCATCGGGGCAAAAAAAAATTTTTTTAGATGTTTTGAGTTTTTTTTTCCTGACAAACATCGTCTAATAAGAAACTGGGCAGCGAGGAAAAAAAAAGTGATCTTTTGAGATCTTTTTCGTATGTATATAAAGTAACCCCTCGTTATATCGCTCATTCGGATATATCTCGCTTTTTCAATGTCTCCCAAAATTTTAAGTTTGAGGTCTCGAAAGTAACAACATTGCATTTGAGAAAGCTTATACTACATACGAACGAATAAAGTCTAAGCACGTACAGTAAGCAAAAAAAGTAACCAAAAAAAAGTACCGGTCCAATATTGTCTTTACTTAAGATCAGAAAAGTTTGTTTCTATGCCATGTGATAAATACGAGAAAAAAATGCTTTATAATAATGCTATACCTGATAAATACTTTTAATTTTGGCATAATAACCATAATTATAGAACTATATAACAGTTAAAGTTTCTATTGATGTTCATTAATGTCATGTTTAGTAAAAAATTTACATAGTGAAAAAAAGACTTTACACTACGAGTGTTACTTTATCTGATCAGTGAGTCAAAGTCAAGTTAAAAGAGAAAGTCACTATTGTTGTGGAATTTCGGATTCTTAGTCTCATCTTATCTTGCTTGTATCAGTATAAATTCAGCTTCATTATGCTTCCTCTTGAATAATTATCTTTTTTCACTAACTTAGAAGTGAATCATTGGAATAATTCAAGATGAGGTTGAAGTGTTTAACTTTAAATATAAACTTGTGGTCGAATATATATCAGCTTATAAATATTATGATATATATCATGATGCATATCAGAAACTTTTACTATAAAGAAATTAAGTTCTTACTTTCACTATTGGCAAACAATCTTTTTAGAATGGAATATAAAAGCTCAGCTTCAGTAAGCATGGCATCTTGCTCATGAGTAGTTTCACTTATGCTCATCTAAGTGAAAGCCCATAAAAAAAGAAAAGGACGTATTCATTTTTTTTAGCTGAGACAATTCTAAAAGGAATTTCAGGACAAAAGAAAAAAAAAATTGTTGCTCGGGATATTTCTAATTTTTGAGTTGTTTACAACCACTTTTCGGCAGCGAAAAAAAAAAAAAAAAAAAAAGAAAAGAAAAGAACGGAATGTACACGTTGTTTTCCAATTCTGCGCAGCTCCCAGCAGACAAGTCCAAGAAATGAAAAGGGCTAGAATATCATTTCTCCCTCTCATTCTATGATACTGGAAATGAACAATGAATTTAGCACATCGGTGGTCAGAGATACATATTTATTTCAAATAACCTACTAAAAAGTGATCTCCGTTGAAAATGCCTTGTGTTACTATAAAATTGCAGTCAATGTAATATCCCGCTCCCAATGAAAATTAAAAAAAAAAAGAAGGCGCGTTGCCGTTGACCTTAGGAAGAGTGGTTCTGGCATTTCTAGAGAGCGCGCAAACTTTCGGCCTCATCTAGGAATGAAGTTTTCTATTTACCTGCTATTAACAATAAATAGTCACTATTATTCAACGATAGCACTTTTTAATGTTAATTTTAATTTTTGTCTGCTTAGCAAAGATTTTTAGATCCATTGAAAATTGAGAAGCTGTAGAGAAAGTAAGCTGCATATTTCTAAATTGAACGAGAAATTGTTCAAATAATGCTACGCACAAGAGAAACAATTACTCATCGTTTAACATTTTCGATGTATGGTTCGAATACTTTTTTGGGGTACTGTAGGACTCAAAAATGAACGATATTGGTACGATTAAAAATCGATTTAACTTAGAATTCGATCAGATCGATGTTACGATTAAAGCCTGTGAAACGATCAAAGATTATGCTGCCAGAAATTGTATAAAATAGAGTGAGCATCGGAAAAAAAGAATTTTTTTTTCTATCTTTTGAGATTTTTTTTTTGACAAACACCGTCTAATAAGAGACTGAGCAGTGAGATAAAAAAAAGTTTGATCTTTTTAGATTTGTTTTGTATATATATAAAGTAACCCCTCGTTATATCACGACTCGTTATATCGCTCATTCGGATATATCCCGCTTTTTCAATGTCTTCCAAAATTTTAAGTTTGAGGTCTCGAAAGTAAAAATACTGCATTTGGAAAAAGCTTATACTACATACGAACGAATGAAGTCTACGCACATAACAGCATGCAAGATTAAAAGTTTGTAACATGATCAATAGTTCGGATTCTTTGAGATTTAGAATTATTATTTGTTTAAATATCGTTTTTTTAAATTGATTGAAGGGAAAGAAGTTCAATCATACCTCCATTTTTTGTTCCTCCGCAGAATGTACTCGTATTTTAGGTTGTTGCCAAATTTACAGGGCAATAGACAACGCTTTCTTAAAACAGAAAAAGGACAATGAAATATGTCCAACGGAAGGGCATGGACCATTAAACATATTCTGTATACAGATGTTCATATAGGAAATTACAGAGGATTCTGGTGATTTGGTGGTTGTTTTAGGAATTGTATCTGGAGGGTTTGAATCAATTTTTTCTTCTTTTTCAAGTGACTGATCCTTGTGTTTGCCTACTAGTACCGACATTTATCGGTATGCTTTGGCAAGATTGAATGCTTTTTGTGATTCTCGTAGCATTTTGGTGGTACCATAAGATTTTGGTATATGCCTAGCAGTTCCATAAATGAAGCCCAGTTCTAATTTTAATGATCTTCACAAATAGTTTCCACATCATTGGTATTATCTCAGTTCACCATTATTACTTGCATGCGCGGTCTGTTGTAAATATATTGGCAAGAGGGTCAAGCATTTCTGCACTGCCCTTACAAGATCGAATGTTTCGCATTATCAGATACGTGATTGCAATGTCATATTTGTGTCGGTAGATGCGAGACAATGTCCTGCCGTCATTTCCTTTTACCATATCCATTGTTACGAGTACCGATGACTGATAAGGACCTAGAAAACCATTTTCAGAAACATTCATTGAGCTAGTTTTTAAAAGATTATGTGTGAACACTATTCGTTATGTGGATGAAAAATGTCCTACAACTGTTTGAATCTACTGCATTCACATCGAAATTATGCTAAAAAGAGACAATTGCTTACAGATTCCAAAAGGACTTGTATACATTTTTTGGCTCCAGTTGTGGAAGACGGAAAACGTTTCATTCCTTACGAGTATCATCGTCTCATTCATTTCCATGCAATCGATAGGTTTGGATTTTACGTTCCCGTTTTTTCATTCGAGACTATTTTTTACAATCTAGGCGCAAGAGTGGATGAGAAATTTTTACAATCTAGGCGCACGAGTGGATGAGAAATTTTATCATTATTTCTGGATAACAGCAGCACGAGAGGTGATCTCTTTTGAAACAATGATGGTCTTGGCTCGAAAATGTGTTTCATAGACAGGACGTGCTTCACACAAGTGAGGAAAAAATTAATATGCATGCAAGATAATATCGGAAATAGTATTTCACGTTGGATTTGTTATAAAGATTTTGCCTCAAGTTATGTAGCTTCGTTAGATTCTTTTGTGGGGAAAAAATCTTATATGGAGGAGCACTGCTTTTGATCTTACGTTTGGACGACATCTGCTGATTCCTGACACAGTATGCCAAGAGGCAAAACAAATTGCTGATTCTTAATTTGCAGACAAGGAAGAATAACTTTCTTTACAAAGAAGTGTGTTTTTTGTATAGCTCGATATATATTCTATTCAGATCATTCGACAAAAAAAACTAGCAGACGATATTCATTTCATATGGTTTTTCAATTAATTACCAAAACTTTTACTTTTATAGAGTAAATAACTTTTAAATGCACGACATTTTATCCCAACTTTAATGTTTAATAAAGACAACTAACTACTCACTAAGTTTTTTGAATGTCGCATGATTGTAATTCAAAAGTTTTTCACACTTCAAAACAAGGAGCAATTATAAGTCACTTCGTCGAGTTAAGAAAAGTCACTTCGTTCTTTTAATAAAAGTATGCTTCAAAACAAACCAGCGAGCAAAAAACCATGGCCAAAAACGCATTAAAAACGGGGAAAAAATCTTATATGGAGGTAATCTACACTTTTCCGATTTATCGTCAGCACATTAAGTCACATGGCAGAAGAAGATAAACCATGTCACAGAGCCTTGGCTCCACATTTGTTGCAGGAATTGTACAGTATCAAAGATCCCCAGCTTGAGTTGCTGCGGAAGTTTCTAAATGTATTGGATGAGGAAATAACGGTGAGTACAATAAATGATATTGAAAAATTGATCGATGAACATTCTCGGTACAGTCGGCCAAACTATTTTTCGAGTGACGGTGCCCCTGAGATTACTCCAATAATGAATAAATGCTCAGTGTTTTTTTTTTTTTATTTTTTAAATAAAACCAAATTACTTACATTATTTGGAACGATTAAAAAATCCAATAATCGATCTATTATTATTATTATTATTTATATTTATATATAATCTTTTACTATAAAAATATTATTGGGGATACATGGATTTTTAAATACCTCCTCATCTATTAACTAAAAAGTTACGGATCAAATTTGAGTTTCCATCCGTAGACAGAAAGTGTCAAGTTTTTTTTTTATATATTTTCACCATGGATAAGTGTCCAACAATTTACCGACAAAGTGGAAAAACCTTAACGAGGCTCTCTGTAGAGCGTACAAAATTATTGTTTTTCAAAGTTGAAACGCGAGCTTTATTGTCGAATAATCTGTGTCCGGCAACAAGTAAAGTAGAAAATGAAACCAATCTCACAATGTACGAGTGTACGGAAGGGTATATTAGACGATATGAAACTGAATATCGAGTCTGTAAAATGTAAAAATTTGTAACACGGATATAGAAAATTGTTTGGTTTCTTGAAATTTAGCGTTTTGCAATAATTGATAATGATGTTGTACTTAAATGTGGATCAACTTGCAAAAAAAAAATTTTTTTTTTTACAAAAAGGTTTTCTGAATGACAATCAAATTTGTTTCGGGTTCCAATATTTTCGTATTAGAAAAACCCTTCAAGTTTGCTTGCATCGAGAGTCGGTCTTTCGGCATTGTCACTTCCGAAATATATTTTGCTTCACCCCTTAACATTCGTAGTGCGCTTTGTATTTTGTCCAAATCCCATTTGTAAATAGTAAACTTTATCAAATCACTCTCGTCAATGTTTTCAGGATCTAATCGACGTCAGTTTGGAAAAGTATATTTTTTATTATCTTTAAACCAATGAATCAAACAGTTTTCATGATAATGATGGCCGCAACTCAATTTTCGCTTAACAGGAGAAAATTGGAACTTATCAAGACAGATTAGACACGTCGTGTCTTTCTCATCACCATCCACGATTACGCCGACGGGAGGAACCATTATATCCGAAAAGTTATTGAGATCGAGCGAAATATCATGCAAAGATCTTTCCAATTCTTTGACAACAGATTGAAATTTGTCTGTCACTTGAATATAGTGTTGAGCATTGAAAAGTGGCATTTTTATTTAAATTTATGATTCAATGTATATATGATCACAATATATAAGCGATCGTATTTAAAAAAAAAAAATTTTTTTTTTTTTTTTGAAATTAAAGTTTTTGGCGAGTGAGAGCAAATTTACAAAAACGTTTTTGCAATGACACTCGCATCTGTGTCAGGTTCCAATATTTTCGTTTCTGCAAAAAATTTCAGATTTGATCTGATCGACAGTCGTTCTTTGTCCTTTACGTCTTCCAAAACATTTTTTACAACGCTTTTTATCGTTTGCAATGCAGATTTTACTTTTTCCGAATCCCGTTTATAAATTGAAAACCACATCAATTTACCCGAGCTGATTTCTTTTGAAACTTCTCTGCTGCATTCTATACAAGTAAATTGCTTTCTTCTTTTAAACCATTCCATCATACATTGTTCATGAAAACTATGATTACAACTCAATGTTCTTACACTAGAATCATCTTTTTCTATAGAGCAGAGTAAATATAGACATTTATCGGCAACACTATTGTATACCTTTTTTCCAGCGGGGGGAACCATTCTTTCCGATAATTTATCGACATTGATCGAAAAATCCAACAGATAATTTTGAAATTCTTCGAGCGAATCTCGAAATTCTTCCATCATTTCACAATACTCTCGGGTCACCATTTTTTTTTACACGAGAAAATGAAAAAAATTTGAAATTGATACAATGATATATATAAGCGAGCCGAGTGAAATGATTTTAAAAAAAAAAAGTGGGAAATCTAATATCTTGACTCTCCAGATAATTTTCAATCAATAAAAAAAGGGTGCTTCGTCTATGTTTCAGAGGTTTATATTTTTCTCTAATTCAAAGAGTTACTTTCAATGGGCCAATATTGGCTCTATACTTGATTTTTTTAAAAAAAGACGTACAAAGAGAAAAATATCTCTTTGTATGTGTATTTATTTACATTACATCTCATAAAAGTAACATCAATGATAGGGCTTGCGCTTTCTTCAGGGAACAATGAAGGTCTGGATCCACATGAGCTGGACACTGCGCATTTCAATCCGTGATTTCTTCAGAGGAATAGGATCTATCTCGTCGAGATTTTTAATCACCTTGTTATCGCAGAATCTCTGAATATACTTGATTTTTTCTTGGCCTTTTACGTAAATGTCTGTAATATTGCTGCCAGACTTTGCAGGAGCGGTCCAAGGAAACTGTAAGGTAAGTCTTCGCATTCATATTGCAAATCAGGTCTGTATGTTGCAAAAAATTCGACTTCCAAGTTAGCCAACTGATCAGGCACTTGGAAAGTAAATCTACCATAGCAGGGTTCACACTGGGGAAAAATACAAGGTGGGATTTCCCACCTTGACCAAAATTTTAGGTGGGATTTTAAAAATTTAAGTGGGAATTTTTCTTTTTGTTTTTGTCTCAAAAATATCACTAAATTGTCCGATCATGATCCAACACAAACTATGTAATAAAAGATGATTATCTAAGCTATGCTCGGCAAAGAAAGAATAAACATCAACAAAGTTCACACAAAACGGATCCTTCACAAAATTCGCGATCGCAAAAATGGGTGCTTTATAAAATGTTAAGCATGAAAAAGATCCTCTGATATTTTGGTTATTTAACCAAAATTCTTTGATGTGTGATTTTTACAAAAAAAAAAAAAAATCCTAAAAATTAATTTAATATTTCCTCTATGTTTTTCAGTGAAAACAGTATATTTTAGAAACCAGCATTCTCTGGTAACCTTGTGACCAAGGAAGATTCCCTTTTCTCACTCCTTTTTTTGCTTTTTGTCCTCTGGGAATAGAATGAATGAAGATAAGTGATTCACAAAGGGCTTAAATTGTTCAATAATCTCAAGGAATGAAGAAGTTGTAGTTAAATAGGGTTCCTAGATTCTTCTTTTCATTAATGAGGATAAGATGGCAGTTGAAAACTAACATACTCCATTTAGTTTGTATTGAACTATCAGTTTAGAATAGTTGTTTCGTTTCGCGATGTTTTGAATGCGTGTCCGCTAGTTGCGGGAACAGCGCGCAAACGAACTTTTTTTGAGTGGGATTTCAAAAAATACTGGGGGAATCGCGCGATCGCGCGGCCTAGCGCGAACCCTGCATAGTGTTCACTGTAAACACCCGAAAATGCCAATTCTTTGATAGCGAAATCATCTTTGCCGTGACGAAACCCATCAAACTCTATTATTATGGAATTATACATGGTCCTCACAGAACCGCACGTCCACCCTATATATATATTTACACCGCGTCTACCCTCTATATATACAGGGAGTCGCAGGAAACAGGATGTATCCAAGATAAGAGAAACAGGATGCTTCCCTCCAGATAACGAGAAAACAGGATGTATCCGAGATATGAGAAAACAGGATGCTTTCCCCCAGATAATGAGAAAACAGGATGTATCCGAGTTTATCAGAAAACAGGATGCTTTCCCCAGATAAGGAAACAGGATGATAAGAGAAACATCGTATATATATGGGGAGAAACGCATCTCGCTAAAAAAAAGAGATGAATACCATGATAGTCGTGGATTTTGAAGGCTTCAGAAACAACTCCGGTGGATTCATCGTAAAGGAACTGGCTTATAAAAATATTTACAACGAGAACCATGCGAGTTGGACTTTCAAACCGCCTCATGCCTGGGAAGCCCTGAAACCGAAACGAAAGCAAGAAAACATGTGGCTGACGTACAACAGACACAACATGGAATGGGATTATGGAGACCTTCCTTACATGTCGTTGGACGTGGTGGTAGAATTTTTTACGGCAACGAGTACGGACATTTTTGTGAAAGGAAACGATAAAAAAAAAAAAATTCGAAAGCATTTGCGGAAAAGAGAACAATTTTTTCGATATCGATTCAACCCCGACGGGACAATTGCCGTTATTCAAGATTCAGTGCCCGAACCATGTGGGCATTTCTCCGTATTGTGCAGCTACGAAAGCAGATGCATTGGCACATTTGCTGTTTTTGAAACGAGTACAGCCTTTTTCGAATTTATAGTTATGTCGTTTATGTCATTTTTTTTTTTTTTTTTGTAAAATGTAAATTATAAATGAATAAAATAATAGACACATACATTATTGTACATGTCTTTAAAAAAAAAAAAAAACAAGTATTGATCCATTATTGGCCCTACCATTTAGTTTACATTTTTTTTTTTTTTTTTTCAAATTAAATGAAATAGATTGTTGAATTTTTTTTACATTTACATTCAAACAGTCCAGGAGGAATTTTAAAGTTTACAGAAAGATATTAACATTTTCCCACTTTTGAATGCACCCTGTATGTTGAATAATTGAATAATCTACATGTAAAAAATACTTTTTTCAATCTACAATACTTTTTTCACTACCCGACTGTTGTTCACAATCATCCATTAGCTCAAGATACATTTCTTCCGCAATGCTTTTTATTCGATTTATATTATTCGTGTTATCTATTGAAAATAAATGTCCAATTTTGTACATATCCACAAGTAAGTTTGATATGTTGTCGCGGATCGCATATCGTTCGGCAAAATGGATAAAGGGCGGATCAATCGGTCCATTACACGCCGGACACGTTTCTTGCAGCATACACCATACCAAAAGGCAATCTGTATGGAAAAAATGATTACAGGGTTTAATTTTCTTGTAACAGTTACAGTATATGCTTTCCCTGTGGCTCTTTGAACAGATGGTGCATTGTTGATTTAATGTAACGGATGGTAATGGATCTTTGAGATTGCAATCCTTTAGTATTTGCTCCGTACACGCTATCAAAAAATCCAGTTTTACATCCAAAGAATATAAATCTTGCAAGGAATTTACACATTTCATTTGTTTTAAAAATTTAAAATACATATCGTATACAAAATCAAAGTGGTCAGAAAGATGGGTACACTGCTGACAACGGCACATGTTTGTGGGAAGATTTTGGAAAACATGGATCTCTTTTAACTACTTGGATCTAAAAAAAAAAAAAAAAAAAAAATATTTTTTTTTTTTTTTTCAAGCTTCTAAAATTTAATTTCAGTTTCCAGATCCACAAGACCTTTTTTTTTTACTTATTCAAAATCCTCTTTTTCTTTCTCGGCGAGTTCAAATAGTAGAGAGTGCCTCCGCTTTCGTCAATGCGCAAAATGGATAACGAGCCGGATGTCGCGGGCAATACATTTTTTTCAATTTTAATCTGCTTACGGGAGTATGGTCAATAGGGTGGGGTGAAAAACAAAAATTTTTTCATATCAATTTTGGATAGCTGCCAAAAGTTGTCTATGGGGATAGTTAGTTAATGTGCAAAATTTCAAAAAAATCGATTAATATTTTCAGGGGGCGCTATGGTCGCAAAATTTTATTATTGGTTTTCTCCATAATATTTTGTGGTTGTATAGTGAAAAATAATTATTTTAACTAATTTTATTGTATTCTTTTTCTAGCTAAGAGACATTTATGTATTAAAAATATACGAAATAACTCCCAATATCTATATGTTACATATTTTATATATATGTTATTTATACATTCGTTTACATTTTTAGTATACACTGTAACAATGAAAAAAAAAAGAAGAAACTTTAAGGACGATGATTTCAAGTGAAAACTTAAATGTACATAATTTATATGTCACAAAAACAATGTAATAGCTAGAGCTTTTATTACAATAATTGGTAGTGCTTTTTGGTTTCAAAGAAAGGCAGTTCCTTGCGTGCCTGTAGACGTGCACGGATAAAACCATCCCTTGCTTGTAGTCCACATACAGCCAGTGACGCCTCCGTCACCAACTTTACGCAGCGCTCTACGGATTGTGTATGACACGGAAATTTCTCCATTTCCCGAAGCACATCTGGAACGTCTCCAGTTTTCACAATCGCATGTAGCTCGTTCTCAGATCGTATCATTGCTATAGGAGGCTCCGTTATAAGCACGTGTTCACATTGCCAATTAATCATATCCACATAGTCGAGAGCAGATAAGTTAAGTTGAGGAATACTCAAAGTACGAATTTGATTATCATTAAGATAATTGGTGGCTCGTGCTTTCAATATCCTGCGAGCTGCTAACTGCCGTAAATGCCTACGATCATCATTTAACATACACAAGTTTTTTGCACCATTTTTGCATGACACGTTGCACTTAATTAAAAACCAGCTAGGGACATACACTTGAACAATAAACGAAGTAAGAGTTTGTAAGTTTTGTGTTGGATGTTCGGTACCGATATACAAGCGCAAAATCCGACTGGCTGATGTGAGCCATCTAGAATGGCTTAATGCACAAGGTGCTCTTTCAGATAGACGTATAGAGCAGTTACCGCTGACTACGGCTTCAAATATTTCCAGTAAATATTTTTGATCAGTGCTTAAGTCACACCTATCAATATCTGGCATGTTTTTCATATCAAAATCAGCAGCCACGTATTTAACTAGTGGTAGTGACTCACAGTCTTTTAAACTTTTGCCAATAGGGCCGGTGAATCCTCGAGGGCCAGTCGTTGGTCCATCTACGTGCTCCATCAAATGTCGAAGGAGCAATTCGTTGCCATGAAGTTGACATATTAACCATTGCAATGGTCTATTTATAAGCGTTTCAAGACGCAAAATCGCACCACTTTTCTTTCCGGTATTTACCGCAGTACCGTCACATCCAATTGCGCACAACGTACTTTGTATCAATTTTGTTCGCGGCAAAGAATTCAATTGCGCCGTTTGCAATTCCTTCCGCGTTCGATCGTATTGGCGATATGTGTCCTAAATATATATTTTCAGGGAGCATAACCAGCGAAACGTGCTCTTCAGTTATTACTTTTCGGTGATAACCGCCAGACGTCGATTTTTCTAAGCACAATGTGCTGATAAGATATAAAAGGGCATGTTTTACAAATCAAAGGGCAGGCAGGGAGCTGGCTTCCTGCCCAGGGGAAGCTCTGCTATAGATTATATAAATTAACAATAAGTAATGCAGTAGGTAAATTAATGCAATTTAAACATCTTTACTTCACCAAGTTGTACTACAGTTTTAAGATCAGACATGCCATCAAAAATGAAACAATCACCAAGTTTCTCCCTTTTATGTTCCCGTATAAATGATCTTCTCATACGCGAGCTTTCCACCACAGGAGAAAACTCGCAATGGTACTGAATGACGCACCATGTTGGTTTTGATAACACTTCGAAAAAATTAGCATATAATGCAAGTGCAGTACCAGATGCCCCTGAAAAAAGTTAAGTACTGAAATAAATAAAACACCACATTTTTGAAATTAAGTACTGAAATAAATACCACATTTTTACTAAGTATAAAACTTACATATATTATGTAGTTAAAATGTATGTTTTCATTTCAATACATACGAAATTCTTCATGTCCACATCAATACTCTCTTTTTATTCACAACTACTCGGTACTCGGCCGAGTAGTAAATAGCCGAGTACTCGGTCAAAGTGCTAATCGGTACATCCCTATTTATAATCTATATATGTGTCTAAAAAATGGATTGTGATTATAATCTTCTGTGTTACCTATAAATACTACATAAAAATTAATAGCTTTCGAAACACAGACCTTCTTGAAAACCAAAAGCTTTAATTTAAATCATTAACAGTTAAATCATAAGCGATTCGGTAACGGACTGTCAGCTACTTCATTAACCTTTTTAGACAGCAAAGATTTCTTCATTGAATTTTTAAAAAAAACAGATGAATCGGTAGAATTTTTAAACATCAAATAAACACTGCAATGATATTGCAAAAAAGATATTTTCTGCAGTGCTTTTTTTTTTTTTTTGAGAAATTGGATAATTCTTATTAAATTACAAAATTTCAAATGTTTCTGAACATAGTGAATGACATTCAAGATTTGAAGGAAAAAAACCGCTTTTCATCTGATGTTCATGGAATGTCCCTTAAGACAATAAATGGATGGCCCTAAAAGTTCAATTCTGCATTGAGAAAGGGGTGCCTCAAAACATATGTCTTTTGCAAAGTTTGCATATAATTTTTCACAGGGTTGGAATTTATAAATTGCTGGAGACGAGAAATGTTCTTGGAGGAAAAATAAAATCTGGTTATGGATCGCTAAGCATAATACTCTGAAAAAAATATAACTGTTAAAAGAATTCAATTTAAGGTGACTTCATTATGTGACTATGTCATTATGTTGCTGCTTCGTTATCGTGATGTCCATTAGGAGAAAGAAAAAAAAATAGTGCCTTTGTTTTAATAGCACCCCAATTAATTTTTTGTCAAAACACCATTCTTATTTCTACAAAAAAGAAAAAAAAAATCGTTCTAAATAATATATAATGTGGCCTTAAAATTTACTTTTTTTATCTCTAAAATTCAATACCAATCTTTTATAACTTTGTTTTACGCCATTCCTCCACAGAAAAATGAGCGAAGCCGCTACTTGCCTTTAGAAGAAACAACGCAAGCATTCGAGGTATAAAATTTTTTTTCTTAGTCTCAACTATTTAAGTCAGTGCATAATTTTAGAGTTTGCAAAAAGGTCTTTTTTTTTGGGAGGGGGGGGGGGGGTACATTAAAAAAACAAATGCACTTAAAAACAATTTTTTAGCTGTGACATCGAGTATTGCAGAGAGGACATCTGAAATCCTGTGTCCAGGACAGCTCATTATAGTTTTGCTATGTCTGCAAGTTATTTTCGTCATGTAATGAAAGCTTTTCCGATTGTAACAGCTAAAAAAAATATTTGGGGGTAACCGATGATTTTTGGATTATAAATGAATAAAAGAAAAAATTTCCAACAAAGATTATCGCTAAGCCATCATGAGTGTATAATACTAAAATTCAGAACTAGAAAAGAGAAAAATGATAGTGTTTCTAACAATAATTAGTTACTAGTGTAATATTAAATAAAACAAAATTTGTAAGTAGCTTCAAACACTTGCTCACTATTTTTAGGATTATGAATTTTTATTTCTTTAAACCATTGGAATCAAAACAAAAAATAGTTTTCATCTAAAAAAACTCATTCATATATTTCTTTTCAACTCCTAGAAACCTTTAGAAAAACAAAAAAGAAATTTTCATCTCAGAAAAACTAAAATTGTTTTCATCTCAGAAAAACTTATTCCTTAAAAAAAAAATTAACTTTTTATATTTATATATATATATTTATATGCAAATGCTATGATATCAGTGCTATATCTTCTGGACATTCTCTTTTTATCGCACAATTGAAGCTGCTCTAACAAAAATAGCTTTTTGCTGTAAGTTTTTAACTCTGATGTTTCTGCATCGCAATATTCTTTCCAATATTTAATTGCTAATTCATAATTGGTTTTATTTTCGGTTACTGGTGTACATGATGTCAAAAAAGTTACTATATTTTCAAGTTGACTCCAACTATTTAGTAGATTACCATCCAAAATATGACTTAAATACTGAATGGGCAGTTCATTTCCACCTTGATATATTGCAACAGTCATATCTTTTTTTATCATAACACTCTTGGATATTTTGGGGACAGTCAGAAAATCTAAAATTAAAATAAATATATTACCTGAAGCCATTACAACAGTAATATTTTCCTCAGCATGATTTAGCTTATCCTTCACGGAATTTGAAAAGGAGTCGAAGGTTTCAATTTTGTCCAATTTGTGGTATTCAGCCAATGTTGCATCATCCAAAATTTTAAACTTCTGCTCCCTAGACTGTCTAATTTTATGATAAGGCTCTGAGAGGTAGGACGGACACCCTGGAAAAATTGAAGGATATGCTACATCAATGAGCCGAGGATATTTCATAGGAATTCGCAGAATAGTTCCATCTTTCAGTGGAAATTCATCTTCAAGAACAATCTGTTATTCGGGGAAATGTTTCGCACAAACAACAGTTCGAGCGTTCACCGTAAAATGTTTCCTTGGTATTTTTTGCAACCAACGCTCGCATTGATCCGATTGTTTCGGAAATTTAAATACTGATACATATGATGTATTTCCACGTAATTCGATCGACAGCCGGGTACGCAACATTTATCTGGCATCTTTAACTATTGAAAAACATATTTCAAGCGCAATAATCGATTAAAATTGGCTAAAATATTCAAATAGTTTAAAAATGGCTCCGCAAAATACAAACAAATTCCCACACCTCTTCTGATTAACACTGTGCATCTCGGGATGCACGCAAAGGTTGATGGGAATTTTGAGAGTAGGTGGAAGTCCCCCAAGTCAAGGACAATTCCGAAGACGCCGTCCCTTCAGCCGGCTTTCCACTGCGCGATGTTTTTACTACGTAACTCTTACAGGGCCTCCCCCTTGAGTCGGCCTTGCCCCAACTCACCTTGCTCCCCGGATGCGTTGCCTCCACCCCCGAGCGACGACGACGAAGGAGTGATAGACTTGAGGACAGATGAGGAACTTGGAACAACGACTGATGATGAGGGAGAAAATTAGAGGTACTTTCAGAGATATCTGAAACGCGAATCAGGAAATATCTATGTATATTGTAACACCTGCAAGACTACTTATTCGTTATTATATGCTGAAAAGCATATGAGATTTAGCTAGGGATTCTGGTGAAACGATGTTTGCACAACTTTTCTGCACACGCAACTCTGAAAATTTGCGTATTTCCACCCCTCTTTCGTCAAATGGGATTCCGGTGAAACGTTTGCACGCGCAGATAAATATGAGGTTGAGCTCGGCGCGACTAAGCGATTTTACCAAAAGAGATTCGGAAAACATAGGGAAATGACAATCGTAACCAATCAGAAGAAAGGATTTGTTTCTGTTTCGTCTGCTAGCTTTTTTGAAAAATAAAGCAATGTTTTCCGTTTGTAGTTTGTTTTCGTGTATGTTGCTGTATTTCTTTTTGGATTTTATCATATAGAATGGACAATAATATAAACATTAGTTGGTTAAATATATATTTTTATTTTTCAATGAATTTATACTGATAACAGGGATGAAATTCACAATTTGATTCTGCACACAAATCGTAAAATTAGCTCAAAAACATAATTTTATAGTTATGATATATGTATCCCGTAAGCTATAAACGATTGACTTTGTGAATATGTAGAATTATAAGCGAAAATGTTATTTTCTTGTAACATTTAAATGACAATTTGATTGAAGTCATATAGGTGTGATGAAAAGTATTTATACTTTTCATGCATTTTTTTCCCCTTACGATTAAAGAAATGCAATTAACTTAATGTTTGGACGCACACAGCAAGATGAAAATAAGTTAGTCAGAGTGGAAACATCAAACTAGAAATATCAGCTATAAATACAATTTTTATTTAATGGTAACATTACCTTTTTTTTATAATGTGGTTATGGAATTCTTCCAAGAAACATTAAACTATACTTGAAATAACTTCTAATGACTAGAAGATCCACACTGAAAAATTTTATACTTAATGCATTACTACTGACAAAGTTTGAATATAAATCACTAAGTAAAGAATGAAAAAAACTTGCACTGATGACAAGATCTAAATCCAAATAGAATATTTTATCCATTAAAGTTTTCAATTTTATTCGTGTATAGTAGTACCCTGTGGAACCTGTTTACTTTCCCGCAAACTTTTCAAATTCATTTTATTCCTGCACTCTACATTTCAATATTCAAAATTTCTTACACCAAAAAATATTTATAATAATTTCTTCCTGTTCCTTTTTCTGCATTACATACAAAACCATCAACAAAAAACTTGCTTATAAATTTAGTCATTCATTCTCAGTTTGTGCATCTTATTAAGCCTATAGCATGTCCCAATTCTAAAAGTTCACAGTAACACAGTTGTCTACATTAAATTTGCATGCAGATAAGACAACCAGAAGTTAATTAATATATAACGATTTCTTCAATGAAGTGAATAGTTTTTCAACAATATTATAATACAAATTACAAAACTGAAGTTTCAGTTTCATGTTTGTTCATCTAGATTCTAGAACTTCTTCGCCATTAACTAGAAGGTTTCCTTGTAACCTCTAAACGCACGTCAACAATCTTTAAAAAAATCTGTGCGCAATATACATTGTAGTCCGCTTTCTACTGTTAAACAATATCTACCCCCCCCCCCCTCCCTTTCATCCAATTCAATCGTTAAACAAGAACTCTTTCCCCCTCCCTTTCATTCAAATCAATCACTTTAAAAAAGAACTCTCTTATTTGAAAGAAAATTTATTTTCACATTAGCTTAATAACAACATTCCATTTCAATTTCTGACAACATACAATTTAGTTTGTATTGCTTTTTAGTTTAGGGGTGAATGTAATTTAAGCCGATGCCTGTTAATAAATTATTCCAGCATTTACTAAATTTATAATTATTAGTTATGCAGGGTAACTTTAAAAGATGGGGGTTAACTCTGAACAGCATCATATTTTTTAGTATATTTGACTTAATTTAAGAATTAAGAGTAGACAACTGATTTCGTAATCTATCCAGCTGTGCCTAGCACTAGAACTTCTAGTTCCTTTTTTCAAGTCAAATATACTAAAAAATATAAGGCGGTTAAAAGTTACCCAAAAAATGATTGTAATGGAAACAAACAAAGGAGTTTAAAATAATTTACAATCCCTTTACTTAGATCTATAAATAAGGTGCAAAAGCAAATCAGTTGGATGTTTGTCATCTTGAAGCTCATTCTTTTACATTGAAAAAGAGCTTGTAACCTCGAAACACGTGTCATAAATACTTTGTATAATGTGCAATGTTAAATAAGCTTGGGGGCCCAAGGTCGCAGCCTAGTTGGCCTTTGCGGTAATCAGGCACTGTTTACAACAGGAAATTTAGTTCATGATTTTCATTTATGCAATTCACAATATAATGCATTTAACAAGACATAACTCTTGATAAAATTTTCCACCAGTATTGCACATATTAATAGCTACCAGCAAGATCATTCTTAAGACGGAATAAAATTCAGCCAATAAAAATGACCCAGCTAGTTTAAAAAGTCAAATTTAAAACAAATAAAACACTTTTAGTTCAAATATTTCAAACAATTTTGACAAGAATAAAACTAATATTACAACATATACAGCAACTATATTTTCTTAAAACAGATAATCCTAAATATGATGGACTTTTATACACCTATGAGATAGCATAGAATATCATATGAAAGCTATAACTCATTTAATGTAAAATTGCTAAATAAGCAATCTATAAGAACATCAAATCTCCCCTAGATCCACAATAATATTGCAAACCTGTAAATACCCTCAATGGCAATTATTAAGCAAAGTTTTACAATCTTGAAAAACACTGATTATTGCACTTTAATTAGGCAAAATTTCAATACAGCTCTTTTCGTCACAGCCATTTTATATATGCATCACACATTTAATCGAATAAACATATAATACTAATACTACACATATAGTATATTTTTGTAATATCACGTGTATGTGTTTACATAATTCCTAAAATGAAGGACTACATGACATAATTAAAAATGCTGCCTTGCTTTCTTTAACCCATGTAGATAGTAATTAACACTCATACTATTTATTAAGATACTTAAAATACTAATTATTTTTAACATTATAAAGGGAAAAAGTATGAATAAGACAATTTGATGTTTTAAAATAATAAAAAGAATTAACAACTACCATAAATTTCTTTAAAGAGAAAGTGTTATTACTACAACCCATAATATTGATCACAATCAGTCGACTTTAATATCTATCAGCTTTACTGATCTGAAGCTTTTAATCAAATTATAGCGACTATTCAAACTCCGACTTCTATTCAAGCTTGGATAGAAAAACTAATGCAGCCCACTACATGATGAGTGCTCTATTAAGGGACCAAATATTTAGAGCTAACTAACTCACATAACAAAATTTATCTTGATAAAATATCAATTTAAATGCTGTGTCGAAATATGATGACAATACTGTTATGCAATATTATGCAGTAAGAATTCTGTTTCCGTAAGTTAGTAATAACAGAAAACTCGACAATAACATAAGAAACATGTTTAATAAATAATTAAAGGATTAAAAATAGGTTTCTTCGCTTATCTATGCAGTCATGGCATTCTAGAAAAACACATCACAGAAAAAAATTAATGCATACAATCACAATATTTACAAACACAGTGCAAGAAAAAAAAATCAAAATAGCTGTACATATCACTTTTAGTTGTGCATGAATAAACAAAAATACTTTTTAATAAAATTTTACAAAACAAAATAAAATCTCGACAGATTTAGAACTAAAATTTAAACAACAGTTATGATAACATATTTGTGTGTGTGTTTTTTTTTTTGATAAAGAAAGTATAGTATTGGCACAAGGACATTACCATACTTAAGTATAGTAAGCATAATTGAGGCAATTCAAGCTATTAATTTTTAGTGGTGGGTATGATTGCAAAGTTGAAAGCTTACATGCCTGTAATAATATAACATATTGTCATACAAAATACGCTATAGACTGATAGATAACTAGAGAATTAAATATTTTATTCCCATTCTTATTGGGCCACAAGTAGATAACAATTGGGGGTTCAACCCCCACAGGAGGTGGAAGGTGGAAGGGGGCGTGGTCCCACCGCCTCCACCTCCTGCTCCGCCTGCCGAGTAGGGTTGAGTAGTAGGGTTCCTGTCACCGTAACCTTCTACGGGGGTTTCTGAGTGGAGTTGAGTTGTTACTCTGCGTTCGAAGTTTTGTTTTTAGGAATGGCAACACCGATTTAGTTTTGGTTTTGATTAAATTTATATTTTAGGGTATGGCAATGGTTCTACCGTATGTTGTGGTTACCATGACAACGTATTTTTACGAAGAGCCTCCTAGTGACAAAAATAGGAATAATTATTTTTTCGGACTTAGTCGTTTTCCGAAGTTATTTTTGATTTCCAACTTAGGTTTTCACAAATGGCAACATATTTTTAGTTTTAATTCCAAGGTTTGAAACGCTCATGGCGTCACCTAGTGAGAGAAATTATTTTTTGAACTTAGTCGTTTTCCGGTGTTATTTTTAATTTCCAACTTGGATTTTTCACATTATTTTTTTTTTTTTATTTCAAGAGTTGAAACGCTCATGTTGTCATCTAGTGAGAGAAATTAGTTCTAGCGAGAATTAATTATTTCCATCAGAATTAAATTTCACAATTTTTAATCAACTCATAGCACTATTTTAATCTTAATAATGTATAAGTAGTAACTATCTCCTAATTTTGAACATATTTTATTTTTACACTTGTAATTTTTTCCCCCAAAATATTAAACCCAGGATTAATTGCAATCCAATCAAATAGCTTCTTGAGAAAATTTATATTTAATGTGAACCAAACAAATCAATCCTCGAAATTTACAAAATTTAAGTCAAAGTTAATTATAGAAATGTTTAAGACTTAGAAAAAATTTTAAAATCTTTTTTCCTACAGTATGAAAGACAGAATTAAATGTGAACTTATCAAACAGTTTCTTGAAAAAGTGTGGACTTAATATGCACAAATCAAATCAATCCACACAATTTACTAAATTTTAGTCAATTAAAAGTTTTGTTGAAATATTTGGAACTTAGAAAATGACCATCAATAGGTTTATACATACTAATTTAACAATACTTTTACAAAAAAAAGCGGCGATTTCATTTTATACTTAAACATGGGTTTACATTCATTTTAGTTTTCTATGAATACAAATCAATGAATTTATATCAACTAAGACTATATTTACATTATAGATAATCATCCTTTAATCCATATTATACCACTAGATTTTTTTTATTTTTCAAAGTTTAAGAGTTTGCATAAAATAATAGAAGTTAGAACATGTTCAGCAACTTTATTTTACATAGAATGATAAGCAAATGTTTTATATATTCCAATATATTTATTTTATTTGTTTTTAATTAATATTTTTTTACACATTTTAACGTTTCAAACGGATACAATCTCAGAAATTATTGTGATCACATACATCACGATTAAAGAAACTTTAAAAATAGTCAAGAGCATATTGCTAAATTTGTAACTGCGAAGCAATTCAACAACCTGATTGACGTACAATGCAATACATTTAACGAACATTTCAACTATTCAAAACTTTGTCTTTAACATTTAACGAATTTTGCATTTATTCAAAGAGTTATTTATTTTCAAAACTCTGTCTTTAACACAGTTTTTATAATTTACACAGAATAATACAACCGAGAAAAAAACATTTAAGAAACTATTTGCAGCGCGACTTTCATATATTGGAAATGTTTATTACTAAAGTACGAAGAAACTTTACGTTTTAAATTTCATGTTTTGAAAAAGTCTATTACTACTTACCTACATACAAACATGGAATCTCTACTTTAAGACTAAGCTCGTATGGATATAGACCCTAACTTAAATACAGAAATGTCTAAATCGTACCAAACATAAGGTACAGAATATGAAAAAGTTAGAAATGTTAAGATCGAAGACTTACATTACTAACTGAAATAAAGAAACTCAACTTTCAACTAGCTCTGCAAAACTAAGATTCTTCTAATAAAAATTGAAAAGTACCATCTATACAAGACGATGAAACTTCGATTCGTCTAGTAAAACTTGTCATAAAAAAGTATAAAAATACTTAAATTTACTAAAACAAAAGTTTTCTACAGCAAAATGTTTAAAATTAACACGAAAAATGTAGAAGTACTTAGCACAAACCGCTAAAACTGAGAAACTTCATAAATGTAGAAGATATAAGAAAAAAAACGTAGAGAAAATGAAGACAAAAGAAAAATTCAATACATATCAAAAATAAAGCTAACTGAGATATAAAAACGTATGTGAAAATAAGATCGGAGAAGGTCTAATCGCGATAAAACTTGCTGTAGAAGTGATTAAACTCTGAAGGATATTTCATTTCGAAAAAAAAAATTAGAAGAAACTTTGAAAATATTTTGAAAATAAAAGCAGAGAGCTCGAGAGAAAAAAATAGCCTCCGTCTTCATTCGTCTCAGAAAGAAGTGACTCAAATCACAATTAAAGTCTGAATTCGTCGCAAACTGTCACGTTTAATCCATGCTCATTCAAACTAACGGGAGAAAACATCTTGGAACTAATAAATTAAATTAACGCAAGAACGGAGTTATGAAACGAAGTCACAATGAAACGGAGAAAACATGCACTACAAAGCGATACGCTCTAACCGCATTCGATGAAGTAGCAAGTTGAAATGACTCGATCGTGGGGAAACGTCTTATCGCTGCCCCGAACCATAGAAGGGATGCTGTGACCTCGATATGAAGTCATAGCTTCTCCAAGGTTAACATTATCTATGATTCAGGGTAATATCAGTTACTCACTGAGATTAAAGAGTGAAACATTTAACGAACGTTTCATCTATTCAAGAAGTTATTTATTTTCAAAAACTCAATCTTTAACATTTTTTTTTTTTTTTTTTTTAACGATTCACACAGAACTTATGATTTACAAAGATTTTATGATATACAACCGAGAAAAATATTTAACAAATCTATTTCCAACACGAGTTTCATACATTGTAAAGGTTTATTACCAAAGTTCGAAGAAAACTTAAATGCTATTTACGCTGCAAATTTCATGCTTTGAAAAAGTCTATTACTAATATACAAACTTGGAATCTTTACGTTATTCACACCTTTAATATTATAATCAAGCATATAACACATTAAGCGGACATTTCATCCATTCAAAGACTTTCAAAACTTACTCTTAAACATTTAACAAACGTTTCATCTATTCAATGAGTTATTTATTTTCAAAACTCAGTGTTTAATACAACTTTTAAGATTTTCACAGAGTAATACAACCGATAAAAATATTTAACAAAACTATTTCCAATGCAAGTTTCATACATTGAAAATGTTTATTAGCAAAGTTCAAAGAAAACTTTCAAGCTATTTTCACTGCAAATTTCATGTTTTGAAAAAGTCTATTACTAACATACAAACTTGAAATCTTTACTTTATTCACACCTTTAATATTATTATAATCAAGCACATAACACATTAAACGAACATTTCATCTATTCAAAGACTTTCAAAACTTACTCTTTAACATTTAACGAACATCTCATTTATTCAAGAAGTTATTTATTTTCAAAACTCAATCTTTAACACAATTTTTATAATTTACATAGGGTTTATGATATACAACCGAGAAAAATATTTATCAAAACTATTTGCAACGCGTCTTTCCCACATTGAAAAGATTTATTACTAAAGTACAAAGAAAACTTTCAAGCTATTTACAATACAAATTCCATGTTTTGAAAAAGTCTATTACTTACATACACAATTGAAATCTTTACTTTGAAACTAAGATTGCAAACAACTTTATACAGAGTTCAAGTTAAATATAGAATTGGTTAAAATCGTAGCAACATAAAGTACAGAATATTAAAAAAAAAAGTTAGAAATGTTATACTCAAAGACTTGCATTACTAACTGAAATAAAGAAAGATAGCTTCCAACTACTACTACCAATGCAAAACTTATATTAACCTGCTAAAAACTCCATAAGAAAAGTCAAAGTACTGCGCGCAAAACATCAAAACTTAGAGTTATCTAGTAAAACTTAGAACGAATAATGTAAAACTACGAAAATTTTCAAAAATAAAAGTGTTATGCACTTGCAAAATGTAAAAAGTACTGTGTACTAATGTTAAAACTTTAACTAAAACATGAAACGATGATGTAAAAATATTAAGTATAATATCTTAAAGCAACACTAAAATGTAAAAGTACAACGTACAAAACATCAAAACTTAGATTCATCTAGTAAAACTTAGTATAAAAATGTAAAAGTACTAAGGATAGAACCTCAAATATACACTAATTTGATAAAAGCAAAATGAAAATGTTAAAGTGCAAAACACAAAACATCAAACATAGATTAAGATATTAAAACAATGTATCATAAAAATTTTAAAAAAAGAAAAAGAAAAAATACTACATACAAACGGTCAAAACTTAGAACTAAAGTTTTTGATAAACCATATAATTTCTAATTCGTCTAGAAAAACTTAGAGCGGAAATGTAAAATTACTGAAGTTTACAAAACAAAAGTGTTAAGCATTCGCAAGTTATTAAAACTTCAAAACGTAAAAAATGATTTCTCTACAAAAACTTAAAATGAAGTCGTAAAATTACTAAGTATAAACTGTTAAAACATCATAAAAATGTCAAAATGACAAGTATAAAGCAACAAAACATAGATTTGACTCCTGAAATATTAATCAAAAATGTAAAAATTCTAACAACAAAATCCTAAAATTCTGAAAAAATTAAAAACACGCAGTACAAAACAACAAAACATGTAAAAATGCTAAGTATAAAGCTGCAAAACTCAAATTCACCCAGAAAAACTCAAAACAAAGATGTAAAAGTAAGGAACTTTTCAAAAGAAAAGTGTTATATACTTGCAAAATGTTAAAACTTAATGCAAAAATGGAAAAATAACTACGTACAAAATGTAAAAATTCTAAGTATATAACGTATTCATCAAGTGAAACTTTGTACGAAAATGTAAAAGTTTAAGTACGAAACTTAAAAAATTTGGATTGATCTACAAAAATTCAAACTAAAATCGTAAAAAGTATGAGTACAAAATGTTCAAACATTCTATAAATGCAAAAAATTTAAGAGTACAAAATACAAAACGTAAAAAAAAAAAAAAAGTTAGAGTTATCTTCTAAAACTTAGACTGAAGTCGAGTGAAATTACTAAGTATGAAATGTTAAAACATCATAAAAATGTCTAAATAACAAGTATAAAGTATCAAAACATAGATTTGTACATTGAAATGCACTTGCGAAATGTAAAAAGTACTGTGTACGAATGTTAAAACTTTAACTAAAACATGGAATGAAGATGTAAAAATATTAAGTATAATATATTAAAGCAACACTAAAATGTAAAAGTACTACATACAAAACATCAAAACTTAGATTCATCTAGTAAAACTTAGTATAGAAAATGTAAAAGTACTAAGCACAGAACGTCAAATATACATTTATTTAGTAAAAACATAACGAAAATGCTAAAGTACTATGGAGATATAAAAATACTAAGTATAATATACTGAAGCAACACAAATTGTAAAAGTACAAATTACTAAACATAAAAAATTTGGAGTTATCAAATAAAACTTGAAAACATGGATTCACCATCAAAACGCAGATGTGTTTAGAGAAATCTTAATCAGAAAAATGTAAAAGTTCGAAGAACAAAATGCTAATACTGTGAAATATTAAAAAATACACAATACAAAGCAATAATGCATGAAAGAGTGCTAACTTCAAACTTAAATGACAAATTGACTTAAATGACAAAACTTAAATGCATTCAGAGAAACTTAGAACGAAAAAATAATAGTACGGAAATTTGCAAAGTAAAAGTGCTATGCACTTTTCAAAATGTTAAAACTTAACTTTTTCTACTAAAATCTGCAATGATGATGTATAAATACTAAGTATAATACATTAAAGCAACACAAAAATATCAAAATATTAAATACAAAACGTAAAAAAAAAAATTTAGATCTGTCGACTAACACTTAGACTGAACACATAAAATTATTGAGCACGAAATGTTAAAGCATCATAAAAATGAACAAATATCAAGTATAAAGTATCAAAACCATAGATTCATCAACTGAAATCTTGATAAAAAATGTTAAAATTCTGCAAACAAAAATGCTAAAACTGTGAAAAACTAAATATATGTAGTGCAACACAACAAAGCATGTAAAAGAAAAAAGTTCAAAATTAAAACTGAAAAAAATTGACCCTAGAAGTGAAAAAAATATAAAGTATCATGCAGTGAGACTTCACTTCTACAGTCAATTTGTTTTCAGTCAACATAAAATAAAATTTTTAAAAGAGCATAAAAATGAAACTAATATTTAAAAGTAGATCATTAGCCATACTGTAATGCATTTTTTCAGAATATTTCAATGCAAAAGTATGTTACCAAGGCGCACCGGTCGATCTACATCGCACCCCACACAAGCACACACACACACACATTCATGCAATCATTCACATGCACACTCATACATACATACGTAAAATAAAATAAAAATAATAATTGACTTATAGTGTTGTGGCATAATTCGTTAACATTTGCCAGTTTATATGATCATTAACATCATCATACGTTAAATTATTTTTAACAAATAAACTACTCAATTTTTTCATATCAATGCAGAGTAAAATATTTGCGTTCATTTGTATATACTTTTCAGAAATGGTCAAGTTCATGCATGGATGTCGCCTTTGCGATGGATGGTGGACTATGCATCCGCTACATTCGTAGTGGCTAGATATACAATCGCAGATTACTTTTCTTAAGCATCTTTTAATTCTTCTTTCACTATATAGACCAATCGATTGCGGTAAGATAGCATTTGTTTTAAGGATACATATGCCTATGAAAACATTTTGCATTTTTTTAAAAATGTCTTCTTTATTTTTTAGTATATGATCGCAAACCTCCTCAGATAATATGACACATTCATTTATAATATGTAGATTATCATTTAGCTGTCGCAGCTTGCAGAATCCATCAACGGATAAAACAAGAACTTCATTTCTTGCAATAAAACTGCTGTTTTTATATAGGAAATTAAAGTTTGAAAGCTTGTCTACAAACTCGATAAATGCAGCAGGGGTGATTATAATACGGTGATTTGAAAATAGATTAATAATTTCGACACAAAATGAAGTTGATGTTACTACAACACTTAAAGCAGTGTCCCCATACAAAGTATAGAAGTGCTTTTTTTTTTTTCCTCTTCCATAAAACTATGACTTTTCACAAAATCACTCATCCAGTCGTTCTCCGGAAGAACATCACACTTTTGCATCATGTTAGATGTTGAAGCTGGAATCTAGAGATAAAAGAATCTCTTTTAGAATAATGCTTAATCAAAAACCAAAAAATTTCCCTAACCTATTTCCCAACTCAATGTTAACACCTAACATACACCACTCACATCCTACACACATCACTTACCATAAAAACAGATCTGGAAATCTTAACAGAATTTCTAACTTGTAAACATAGAATATAAAATTTTTTTTTCAAAAAAAAAAAAAAAAAAACAATCGCCATTCACGTAATCTGAAAAAACACAACATACATTTCTTAAATCCAAAATATAACGCGATTCGACTTTGTTTTCATTCAGAACAATGGAAACACAGGGGGAATGGAAATTTCCGGTTGAGTGAATTCGAAATTAAACCCTTTTCGAGTGGAGGGGAAAACGCGTCATGCTCTTTTCTTATCGAGCGAAAGAGAGGAAGTAAAAACAAACAGATAATTCGGGGGTGAAAGATTGTGAATTTGTTCATGGGTATTTCAATAGTTGAAAAGCTTTAAAGCTATCGTTTTTAAATTCTACACAAATCAATGTTTTTCCAAACAGAAAATTTTTTTCAACAGAAAATAATTTTTTTTTTCCTCAAACACCTAAAATTTAAATATTTCCCATACACGAAATCTGAAAACACATTATACATTTCCCTTCCAAAAATTCCATACGCGCGTAATCTGAAAACACAGTATCCAATTCCCATCCAAAATATATATAAAGTTTCTCTCTCTCTTAAACGTTCTAACAATTTATACATAATTATATCACAAAATTTTTACAAGTGTATAATACGACAAACTCTTTACAAAATGAGTAAATAAACTTTACAAAAACAGAGTTTCGCGACAAGTACAAAAAGTATTCCATGCGAGAATCATTAAGTACAATAACATCAATCACGATCTCTGAGTAAAATAAATTTTTACAAATGCAGAGAGTTGTACATCGGAATATACAAAAAAAAAAAAAAGTGTGTGCTACATAATATGTAATAAAAATGTACAAAGAGAGAGAAAATCTTTTTCACAAAAATAAGACAACAAGCATGGGGTGTTTTTTCTTGCGTTAATCAATTCAAAACTTAGTTCAAAAAAAAATTAATGAAATCATTTAAATAATGAAATTCACTTGAGGAAAAATTTAGTTTAGAAACAAAATTTATACTATGTCTGAGTAAAAATAACCGAAAATCATAAATGAAAAAGTAATTGACTGAGAATTAAATTTATCTTTCAACAATTAAATAAATGAATTTAGCAAATAAATACTAAAGTGAATTCAGCAATTAAATAAATGAATTTAGCAATTAAATAAATGAATTTAACAATTAAATAAATGAATTTAACAATTAAATAAATGAATTTAACAATTAAATAAATGAATTTAACAATTAAATAAATGAATTTAACAATTAAATAAATGAATTTAGCAATTAAATAAATGAATTTAGCAATTAAATAAATGAATTTAGCAATTAAATAAATGAATTTAGCAA
Source organism: Octonoba sinensis (assembly GCA_038502835.1). Classification (NCBI taxonomy): domain Eukaryota; kingdom Metazoa; phylum Arthropoda; class Arachnida; order Araneae; family Uloboridae; genus Octonoba; species Octonoba sinensis. The sequence continues at coordinate 78,644,424 of CM076605.1, read as the reverse complement.
TTAAATAAATGAATTTAGCAATTAAATAAATGAATTTAGCAATTAAATAAATGAATTCAGTAAATAAATACTAAAATGAATTCAGCAATGAAAATCTAAGAATGAACGTAACAAATAAAATATAAGAATGAATTTACCAATGAAAATCAAAGAATGAGTTCATCAATTAAAAAAAAAAATGAATTTAACAATTAAATACTAAAATAAATTTGGCAATTAAAATGTAAGAACGAATGTAACAAATAAATGAGTACTTACATCAGCAACATCGTTAGAAGTAGAAGCAACGTTTCTTGATGATTCCATTTTCTCAAAATATAAAGTAAAATAAAGCTAATAGCAGAAAAAAGCTATGCAAAAACTATCTAATAGCAGAATAAAATCTAAGGAAAGTGAAAATACGTCTATTAGAAGCAAATGTCTGAATAGAAGTGATAGATAATTGATGAAATTACCATTTGTACAAATTAGTGACGTAGTGTTTAAAGGTTCCCATTGGTTTTTTGAAACTATGACATCGAAAAAATTATCCAATGGATCTCTTTAAAAATGACATCACACGAGTCGAACCAATTAAAGTCAGTTCACGTTTTACATTAATTTCGTGTGCAGAGAGGAACGTGTGCAGACCATGATTTCACTCTTTAATCTCAGTGAGTAACTGATATTACCCTGAATCATAGATAATGTTAACCTTGGAGAAGCTATGACTTCATATCGAGGTCACAGCATCCCTTCTATGGTTCGGGGCAGCGATAAGACGTTTCCCCACGATCGAGTCATTTCAACTTGCTACTTCATCGAATGTGGTTAGAGCGTATCGCTTTGTAGTGCATGTTTTCTCCGTTTCATTGTGACTTCGTTTCATAACTCCGTTCTTGCGTTAATTTAATTTATTAGTTCCAAGATGTTTTCTCCCGTTAGTTTGAATGAGCATGGATTAAACGTGACAGTTTGCGACGAATTCAGACTTTAATTATGATTTGAGTCACTTCTTTCTGAGACTTGAATGAAGACGGAGGCTATTTTTTTCTCTCGAACTCTCTGCTTTTATTTTCAAAATATTTTCAAAGTTTCTTCTAATTTTTTTTTTCGAAATGAAATATCCTTCAGAGTTTAATCACTTCTACAGCAAGTTTTATCGCGATTAGACCTTCTCCGATCTTACTTTCACATACGTTTGTATATCTCAGTTAGCTTTATTTTTGATATGTATTGGTGAATTTTTCTTTTGTCTTCATTTTCTCTACGTTTTTTCTTATATCTTCTACATTTATGAAGTTTCTCAGTTTTAGCGGTTTGTGCTTCTACATTTTTCGTGTTAATTTTAAACATTTTGCTGTAGAAAACTTTTGTTTTAGTAAATTTAAGTATTTTTATACTTTTTTATGACAAGTTTTACTAGACGAATCCAAGTTTCATCGTCTTGTATAGATGGTACTTTTCAATTTTTATTAGAAGAATCTTAGTTTTGCAGAGCTAGTTGAAAGTTGAGTTTCTTTATTTCAGTTAGTAATGTAAGTCTTCGATCTTAACATTTCTAACTTTTTCATATTCTGTACCTTATGTTTGGTACGATTTAGACATTTCTGTATTTAAGTTAGGGTCTATATCCATACGAGCTTAGTCTTAAAGTAGAGATTCCATGTTTGTATGTAGGTAAGTAGTAATAGACTTTTTCAAAACATGAAATTTAAAACGTAAAGTTTCTTCGTACTTTAGTAATAAACATTTCCAATATATGAAAGTCGCGCTGCAAATAGTTTCTTAAATGTTTTTTTCTCGGTTGTATTATTCTGTGTAAATTATAAAAACTGTGTTAAAGACAGAGTTTTGAAAATAAATAACTCTTTGAATAAATGCAAAATTCGTTAAATGTTAAAGACAAAGTTTTGAATAGTTGAAATGTTCGTTAAATGTATTGCATTGTACGTCAATCAGGTTGTTGAATTGCTTCGCAGTTACAAATTTAGCAATATGCTCTTGACTATTTTTAAAGTTTCTTTAATCGTGATGTATGTGATCACAATAATTTCTGAGATTGTATCCGTTTGAAACGTTAAAATGTGTAAAAAAATATTAATTAAAAACAAATAAAATAAATATATTGGAATATATAAAACATTTGCTTATCAGTCTATGTAAAATAAAGTTGCTGAACATGTTCTAACTTCTATTATTTTATGCAAACTCTTAAACTTTGAAAAATAAAAAAAAATCTAGTGGTATAATATGGATTAAAGGATGATTATCTATAATGTAAATATAGTCTTAGTTGATATAAATTCATTGATTTGTATTCATAGAAAATTTAAAATGAATGTAAACCCATGTTTAAGTATAGAAGAAATCGCCGCTTTTTTTTGTAAAAGTATTGTTAAATTAGTATGTATAAACCTATTGATGGTCATTTTCTAAGTTCCAAATATTTCAACAAAACTTTTAATTGACTAAAATTTAGTAAATTGTGTGGATTGATTTGATTTGTGCATATTAAGTCCACACTTTTTCAAGAAACTGTTTGATAAGTTCACATTTAATTCTGTCTTTCATACTTTAGGAAAAAAGATTTTAAAATTTTTTCTAAGTCTTAAACATTTCTATAATTAACTTTGACTTAAATTTTGTAAATTTCGAGGATTGATTTGTTTGGTTCACATTAAATATAAATTTTCTCAAGAAGCTATTTGATTGGATTGCAATTAATCCTGGGTTTAATATTTTGGGGGAAAAAATTACAAGTGTAAAAATAAAATATGTTCAAAATTAGGAGATAGTTACTACTTATACATTATTAAGATTAAAATAGTGCTATGAGTTGATTAAAAATTGTGAAATTTAATTCTGATGGAAATAATTAATTCTCGCTAGAACTAATTTCTCTCACTAGATGACAACATGAGCGTTTCAACTCTTGAAATAAAAAAAAAAAAATAATGTGAAAAATCCAAGTTGGAAATTAAAAATAACACCGGAAAACGACTAAGTTCAAAAAATAATTTCTCTCACTAGGTGACGCCATGAGCGTTTCAAACCTTGGAATTAAAACTAAAAATATGTTGCCATTTGTGAAAACCTAAGTTGGAAATCAAAAATAACTTCGGAAAACGACTAAGTCCGAAAAAATAATTATTCCTATTTTTGTCACTAGGAGGCTCTTCGTAAAAATACGTTGTCATGGTAACCACAACATACGGTAGAACCATTGCCATACCCTAAAATATAAATTTAATCAAAACCAAAACTAAATCGGTGTTGCCATTCCTAAAAACAAAACTTCGAACGCAGAGTAACAACTCAACTCCACTCAGAAACCCCCGTAGAAGGTTACGGTGACAGGAACCCTACTACTCAACCCTACTCGGCAGGCGGATCAGGCGGAGGGGAGCAGGAGGTGGATGCGGTGGGACCACGCCCCCTTCCACCTTCCACCTCCTGTGGGGGTTGAACCCCCAATTGTTATCTACTGCCACAAGCATTCGTTTCGGAATATTTATTAATTTACAAGCAATAACAACTCTACATTCTAAAAAAATTACACGCACACTCTCTATAACAAGCGAAGAATATTAGATAACAAATTTCTGAATACAAATTTCAAAAGAATTTCATTCATAGGAAATAAACTTTGGAATTCTTTAAAAAATACTTTCGCCCTAGCGCGATAAAGAGAACACAGAATATACACACAAAACCACATACTAAGGAATAAATTTTAACTCACGAAAGGACATGCTATCTGTTCTGTTCTAAATAAAATACAATTTGATTCATTCACTTGGCAGGGTATTCCTCAAATCTCCAGATTTTTATACGTAAACAGAACAAACGAAAAAGCACTACTGCGGGCAGCCATGACACTTGCAAATCCTGCGTGAGGTAAAAATGTGCCGCAAATCGAGGGGGGGAAATTGGCGAAAATGCATGCGCATCGTTACGCCAGAATCGGAATCTCGACAAATCGGAGGTTTGCAGGCGCATTTGCGTAAACATCGTTACACCAGAATCCGGCCCTTAAGCATAAAGTTAATCCTTTACGCCACTGCGTGTGGTGTTTGGATTATTCCTGGCCCCGTGCTAGCAAAATGAAACACGGGGAACAGTTAATTTGTGGAGAAAATTTATTGAAGAACTGCAGATGATTAGCGGACCCATCGGAAGACTGCAGATGATTAGCGGACCCATCGGAAGACTGCAGATGAATAGCGGACAACTCACAGTACAGGACAATGGTATTATTGTTTTTTCTTCAGGATCCAGAGTACGGATTTTCCCGGTTTGATGAATAAATGTCTTGGTGTGTGACATTTTGACAACGAAATTACAATTTGGAATCGCACCGTAATGGTTGACGGGTGTATAGGATCAATAGAGGGACTTTTAGTGACTCCTCAGTCAAACAACATCGAAGATCAGCAAATTTTAGGTATGTATTGTCCTCCCGTAAGTGTAAAGAAAATAAATTGTATACGCGATTTTTGTGAAAAAGACTTGCATTAAGCCAATATTGGATTGTCGTCAAAGTTTATATGCTTAAAAAAAAAAACTTTTACGAAGCGAATATTGTCGGCATTATTAATCGTTCTATTATCTAAATCGCTCGCTTCTGGATCGCTATGGAATGCAGGATATCTGATGTATTCTTTTTCTGTTGGACAACATATAGTTTTAACATTAATGATCGCTAGGGAATGAGATGTGTTACAAGCGGTTTTCCTTTTTTGGAAGAGTGCATATGCTGGCGGCTTTACGCTTGTTTTTTCCTCGATGAGATAAATATGTACCTATGATACTTTTTCCTAAGGGATCGTAAAATCATGACGAGGAAAGAAAAACACCTTCAGAGTACTGCTGGTAAACGATCCACTATATTCGCATTTAACGGGTGAAATAATTGTAAATTTAATAGTCGTGCCCACATATATTCGTAAGAGAGCTGCGATGATGCAAATGATAAAATATCTATTAAAAAAACTTGCACATCACAGTCAGGCAGTGTCAGACGGGTGTTTGTTATCATATCTAAGAGAATAATACTCCAAGAGTGGTGTTTATATGACCAGACGTTAAGTAAAAAAATACTCAAGATTGACCTTCTTCCAAGGTTGAAATGTTTTTCCTTCGGGAGCATGTTTTCGAAATTGATATTATGGAGGTCACATATGACTGCAGGAGACCCACACTCTCGAGTGACCTCTAAACATGTCATCCTACTTATTTGCCGAACGTTTTGGAGATTTTCCCAAAGTTTTAGCGATAATAGAAGTTAATGGCTTGTACGTTGATTATGTTTTTAGTATTGTAGTGAATTCAACAAAGGATCATGCAGCAGAAGAAAACAAAAAATATACATACGACCTCTCTACAGAAATAGAAACAGATTCTACATTAAAGCCGTTTAGCGCCTATCTAGGCAAAGGCTATATTATTGAAACAAAGCTCTTCCGCAATCTTATGTACGTAGGATTTTGCAGGTTTGCGGATGGAGGGAAATCATTCGCATCAGGTTTAATTTCCCATTGGAGATGGTTCATAGAATCGCAGATGGTTTCCAATTACTTAAAAACCACCTTAACAAAGAGCAAGAAATCGTTACCATAAATATCAGTTTGACTGAATATAAGATGTATGTTATTTTATACCAATGTCATTATTGTTTCAATTATTATTATTATTTCAATAACCTTTTATGGCAACATGTTATTTATTAGAATAGCACAGGCTTTTCATGGTTATGTTGAAACGTATCGTGCAATTATTTGAAATGGAATAGAGATTTTAACAATAGTTGATGAAATTAAAAGTGATGTTATGCAGCTTATTAGCGAATTTTACCGAAACGCTTCTCTCAAAATTTTAGTTTGTATTGAAATTGATTTTTCTAGAAATACAGATGGTGAGGAAGTGCAGAAATGTTTTTATTTCTGTTCAAATGTAGAGGTTACAGTGACAGTAAATGAAATAACAGCTGTTGTAGAAAATGCTTTCAAAAAATATCTCAAAATATTGATAATTTCACACGGAACGGAAGCAGTTGGGTGGTACAGTAAGCCAAAAAAATATCCGTACAAAGTGCCGTTATACGATCGGTACTTTGTAGGGATATTGTCTTTATTTAAGATCAGATAAGTTCGTTTTTATGCTATGTGATTAATAATATAAGGAAATGCTGATACACTTTAACTTTTACTATAAGGAAATTAGGTTCTTATTGGCAAACAATTATTTCTGCCTACGTTCAGAGGCTTTTTTTTTTTCAAAACAATAAAATATTTACTAAATGCATATTTTTTTTAAGCTAAAAAGTAATTAAAATTAAGTAAGCAATAACTATATTTTTATAAAATATTGAAAAATTGGGAAATTTTAGCGAAAAATAGGCGAATTTTACAGTTTACGCCAAAAACTCGATACTCATTTTAACTCTATATATTTCAAAATACTTAACAATAAATGTTTATATATTTCTTAACTGTGCTCTAAACTAAAAGTTTTATAATAGGTCCAAAATTGAGAAAAATACAGCAGTTTTGTAGAAATTCATATGTTTTCCCCCGAAAAAAAAAACACAATATTTCACAAATAAATGCCTGTAAAATTTTTTAAATACTGACACAGAGCTTAGATTGTAGTTCAAAACGCAGATAGCAATGTAAAAAAAAATCTCAGTAATGGGTTTAAAACTTTTCCGAGCTCTGCCGTGAATATCGAAAAAAGTAGTTTTTCAGAAAACGCATTTTTAATTCCTCTTTTATGTGCTTGCGATGCGACTTCTGGTTAACTTAATTGCGTGTAACTTCGTTCCTATGTATCGTAAAAACAAAAACCAAACATTTTTGAAATCTTGAAATACTTATTCTTTTTAAATATAAAATTAAAAAAAAAAAACGAATTCTTTTCACAAAAATCGACTTTTTAGTGCCCTTAAGAATAGAATATAAACTCTCAGCCGTTACGACTTAAATATATATTTCTCGGATTTGAACGCGTTTTTAAAAAAAAAAAAAAACTAATTCTTTTCGCAAAAATCGACTTTTTGGTGTATGGAGGTCTCTGTTCATTTAGGGCTTTGTTACCCGAAAATTTTAAAAAGCTTCCAAAAATCATCGAATAAATCTAAATTAATCCTTTATCTACTAATATTACATTTTTATAACAAATGGTTCAGTACAGTTTAATACTTTTTTATGCGTTTTCACAATAACACAACCAGGACTTAAAGACAAGCAAACAATAGGATAATAATCTCCCTTTACAAAATGCTGACTGCCCTTGATCAGCAGAAGAATTTTTTTTAACACAAAATAAATAAATTAAAAAATCAGCTTTAAAAATGCCACACGTGCTTAAATGAACAGATTTTTTTACATACGCAAGCTGTAATGAACTGTTTAACTTTGATGTCTTCAAAAACGAGTTTTTTTATTATGCAAAATTTTACAATGGTCCCAGAAATTGGTGAGAAAAAGATTTTACGATACATGAATGCTTTTGTTGTGCGTAGCAATTCTAGTTACAGCATTGTTTTATAGTGTCTCAAATTTCCTTGTCATGTCGTTACTTTCTTCGTAACTCTGCTTCGAGAAATCAGATGGCACGCTCCATTGCATCTAAAAAAAGTACAAAGCTTAAGATATGAGGAGCCACCAATAAATAATCACAAGGAACTTGAATTTTCAGATATTGATGCAGATAAATTTATTAATAACCAGCTTGTTTTCTTTGGGTCATATTCAGACAGTTAAAATGCTAAGCTTAAATGTGTAAAAAACTAATTATATCGCAAGGCACATGAAAGTAAACAAACGGAGTTTGAAAATGAATATATTTTAAAGTATTATACTCACATAAGTTTGAAATTTTGCTTGATCTATTGAAATACACAATATTTTTTTTTCGATAGTTTGGTCAATTTTTAGGATTAAAATAATTCGACAAGCAGCCTTTTTTAATTCAGGATACTTTGTTTTTGGTACAAATTTCAAAAATTCAGTAATCGACGTCCACTTACATTTTAATTTGTAGAGCTTGATCTGCTTGCATCTTTATTAATTCTAATTCTCCAGATGGATCATAATTATATTGGAACCCATCTTGAATTATGTTATAATTTCAAATGGATTCAGAAAAACATCAGAGATGATATTTCAAGTCTTGAAAAAATCTTATTTTGAAATTCCGTTAATATACCTTCTAGCTTTTTTTATATACTCGTTGAGTTTTTCTTGTTTAATATTGAAACACATTTTTTACGTAAATTTATCCAGAGCCGCGGGTTGGCCACCCCTGCTATATAAATAAAAATGTAAGTGTCACCTTTTAAAAGATTTGTCACCTTTTTGCAGATTTGTAGTGATAAAAATTTTACTTATTATTTTATGCGCATTCCAGTCAATTTTTTCAGTTATTATCAGCGATATTTACAAACGATATTCTTGAAAAACTCATGTTTTAAATAACTTTAAAAAATAAATATATTTCTTTTTTAAGTAGATTTGTCTGAAAATCAAAGTATTTATTAAATTATATTATTAATGCGGCTGTGTTACTTTAATAATTACAACGATTGTCATGAACTTGAAGAGATTTCATTTCAATAAGGCTACAATAACGAATATTAATAATTATCAACATGATCGATGAAACTTTGGGTAAATGTCCCTCTCCTTGATTTATCTGTGACCTTCGAGATGATTTGTGAAGAACATGAAATGAAAATTCACTTTGAACTATAGAAGTTAGCCACTGTGCAGAAGTTAGCCACTTTGCAGTGAGAAAAGTAAGCAGTTTAACAAGCGACAAAATTCCAGAGTCTTCAAAATTTCTACCGTTCTTAATTAAAAAAGGAAAGACTTCTGTATTCGCAACACTTTTCCATTGCAGACGATTCACAGTCACTTAGAAATAATGTGACAAAATTGCAGAGGGGAGGGGGGCTTATTTTTGCTCACACAAAGACGTGATTAAAACACAATTTGTAGCAGGTCCTTTTTGTATCAGCTTCAACAACTTTGTACCATTTTTGGAGGATTTATTTTTTAAATATTAAATGGCTGTTTTAAAGCAATGTTATTTTCATACATTAAGAATAAGAGCAGTTTCAAGTCTTGAAAATGATAGGAGTCATCCTTCAAAAACTGGATTAGATTATTACAAAAACTGGATTATATTTTTATATATCTCAAGAAATTATTCATAATCTATTCATAAGTAATTAAACCTATAACCCTTTGCTTTTCAATACTTTTCTCAAGAAACGGATTATTTTAAAAAAATGTTTTTTTCTTCTTCTAATAGTTAAGAATAGCTGGAAGAAAGCTTAAAATTTTTCTTCTCCACAAACAAATTGTTTGATTATTGCTTACATTAGCTACAATTCAAAAATTTCTAAACTGATGTACTTATTTATTTGAACAAATTTTTTCCGTGCATTGGTGACTGCACCAATATAGTCAAGCACATTGATTAGCCAACTGAAAACTTATTCAGGGAATTTTTCAAACTCCTAGGAATTAACGCTGTGAGTTTGCCTACTGGACCGCAATATGCATGTGCTTTTTAAGTTTCTGTAATCCTAGAAAGCAAAATGAAAGGTGCCAGGGAAGTTATCAGTTTTTGTCTCACGACTGATATTATACTAACAATAATAAAATCATGTTGACTAACCAAAGGCAAGCTATAAATATCACACAGAAACTCATAATTTCAAAAGCTAATATGGTTTTGAAATTTAGCAACTGTTATCTTAGTCTTCAATTCTCAGATAACATTTAACTAGTTATTCTGAAGTTCAGTATTTTGACCGCACATAAGCTGAGGAGATGGTCTCAATATCTCAAAGCACCCACCCCCTTTATTCATGGTGATTGCTGAATGGAGGCAAGTCCATATTTTGACCTTCCTCATTTAAAGATGTAATAATACAGGTGCCTTTTAATACCTGCTGAACATATAGGGGGACAAAATAGAAAATCTTAGCCCAAGCAGTACTTATGCATTTTGGAATGAAAAGGCTTATCATTAAAAAGCATTAAAAAGCATTAAAAGTTTCTTCTCTTTTAATTTGCAATATTTTCCAAATATGGCCTTTCCTTCCATATCAATAATTAACAAGCAAAATATCTATATACAGTACTTTTATAACCATAAATTTTCTAGATTATCACATTATTTACTTTGGAATAAATATCGACTTAAATACAAAATATATATAGACAAATTATTTTTCCTTTTTTTTGACACGAAAATCTCAATTTAAATACAACTTTCAAAGGAAACAAATATAAATATATGTATTCATACAATTTATTTTCTACATAAAATGTGCTCTATTACTAAAACATTTTCGATATAAGACTCTGAATTATACAAAACTTTCATATAGCAAAACCAATATTGTATATATACACACAGACATAAATACACAGAATATTCTATTACCCAAGCTAAGTCGGGAAATATAGTTAAATATTTGTGCTAAAGACCCTGGGGTTCCTGGCTTCAGAAATGTGTAATATATTTTTACACATGTATCTTTTTTTTTTTGCAATTAACATTGAGTTGCACCCTTTGTTTCCCCCCTCCCCCGTTGGAGAAAAAAAGTGAACCGATGGATGATTGCTTTCTTTGCACCAGAAAAAATGTATAAATACAACAGATTTTTGTTCATACACGCCAAATTAGCTTGCAAGGATTTAAACATGGAAATACACAAAAAGCTGAAACAGTCAAATAATATTGCTTTCTCTCTCTCTCTAAAACCATTGCAATTCTTTCTCTACATAAAGCTTGGAGGGAGTCTAACCTCTATTTAATATTTTGTATTTTAGCTGCTGATTTTTTCAACAAACATACAAATGTGTAGATCCCTGAAAGGTTACATTTCCCAAATTCCATTATTTGTTTATAAGATACAGTGCTAATTAATTTGCATGGCCTGGACAGCAATGTGTTAAGCAAGATCTTGGCTTCCTTAATGAATATTTTATTATCAATCAAACTGAAAAAAATTGGGGGAAAATAGAAGGGCAAGAAATTTTACAATTAAGGTAATTTTAAGAAGTTTAGATTTGAATTTCTGGATATTGATGTCTAATAAAAAGCAATATTCAAACATACTTCTAGACACAAGATGAGTATAGTTTACCTTCTACTTTGCTTAACATCTAATTAACATAGACTATAATTAATCTTACTAATCAAAAAGAAAAACCCTTCTTTAGTGTTTTGATTGCTACTTAGAAAAATTTCAGATTCTACATTCAAATCATTCATCAATTCACCGTTTTGGTTCTCAAAACGGCAAACACTGCAACGATCCAATCTTAAACTTTCAATAGTGATTTCAATTTCACCGCGACTATTCTGTTGCAATTTTACTGGATTAGGAAATTGGATTTCTAATATATTTTTTTCTAGTTTTTGATCATAAACATTTTCAAAGGTTTTTCAGAAAATCCAGTCAAACACTTCAAGCGATTCTTCTTGAATTTTGCGCCCTTTTATACTTAGTTCTAAACCATGGATACATATTCAACATTTTCAGTACTACATTGCACTTCATATCGATATTAAAAGCATTGCCAAGTTCTTTTTCAGCCTCCTCAAGCGGAATGTAAAATGAAAATAATTTTTCCACGGTCAGGCAAGATTTCTCGACTGGCACTTGGCTTACTATCATTTGGAAATGTTCCGAAAGGATGAGACAAAGGATTTATAGATTCTGAATGAATAACATTTGAAGGTACTTTAATAGTATAAGACAAAGGAGTGGACAAATTAAAGTTTGTGTCATCAGGCAGGTTGTTAGCCGGATAGGGAAGTGAAACTGCATATTGAGAATTTCCATTTTCCAGAAGTGGTTTTGCTGGGTGCATGTAACAATTGCTCAAATCAGTGTCAGTAATCTCAACAGATTTTATGTTGTAAGATAAAGGACGTGATGAGTCAATTCTGTCAAAGCTTTTTCGTAGTGGTTTTGACACTTTCTCTTCATATGTTAAATTCTTGTGATATGCATTTCTATTAGTTTCATTGCTGCTAGATTTAGGTTGTAGAAACTGCATGAAAGGTTTCGAGATACAACTGCTTTTTTCTACATCAGTAAATGTAGGCTTTGGAGATGAGGATAAATTTCATTTACATGAGATTCAGGAAACGTTACTTCATCATTAGGCTGCAATATTTTTCTTGTTAGCACAGTACTTTCATAACTAGTAAATATATTATTATTTTCCGAAAAACTTCCCATACATAAACAAAACTGCGCATGGAAATTAATGTGCGTGAATATATGCTCCTCCGAAAAAATATTTTTGGAAATTACTTGGAAATTACATGAAAATTTCAACATTTTCTTCGACACTACTATACTTTGAAACCTGTAAGTTTTCTAAATATTTTTAGTTTCAAAAAGTAATGCACAGATTTGTGAAAAAACAGTTCAAGGAACAAGCATGTAAAATTCGAGAAGAATCAAGGGAAATGGAATGCGCAGGGAGCATTTTGTAGTAATGAGTTTCAACAAACTGAGAAAAATGAATTTTAAGTTTTAATATTATGGAAAACAGCAAAAGGTGATAATTATGTGCACAAAACCATGTATTTTTATATCTTAAGCATGTCGAATTAATAATAATTTCATAAAAATAAATTATTAATTATAAATATATGTTCTAGAACTATTTTAGGAATGTATAAATTGATACTATCATGTTGAAAAATTACTCGACAAAATTGTGCATTGAATTTAGTGTACATACTCAAAAATTATTTTTTGAAAATTACGCGGGTAATTTCAAAGTTTTCTTCCATACTACTACACTAAAAAATTCTGGTTCGACCTTTCACTAAACGTTGGTGAAATGCAGCTGCATCCAACAGTTGGTACTAATTTGAACCATTATGATGGTTTACTAGTTTCACCATGAATGTGGTTCAGCACTGAACCATGATTACGGATTTTTTTTCTAACCAGTATTACGGTTCAACTTTGAACCATGATTACGGAGCTTTTTCTAACCAGTACTGCGATTCAACTTTGAACCATGATTACGGAATTTTTTCTAACTAGTATTATGGTTCAACCTTGAACCTTAACCATAGATTTTGTTTTAACTGGTATCTTGGTTCAACTCTGAATCATAACGATGGACTGCCTACTAGCCACTGTCATAGCTCAGAGTTGTAGCATGAAAGTGAAGTTTGAACTGCACCATTTTATGTTGCAATGGTGACTTTTAACATAAAATTTTTTACTTTTTAATATGTTCAAGCGTAAGACAGGAAACAAGCTTATTACCAATTTTAATTTGAAAAGCGAATATTCTGTTTTTTAATACGTAAATTTAACTTGAGTTGTTGCTAATTATATGATTTAATTCTAAGAACAGATTCATTGCTATTAGGGAGTCCATAGTTTCAATAATTGATTCAATGTTCCATATATATAAATGTATTTTTTCATATATTTATATATATGAACATCCCAATGCACTGTATTAGAAACTAATTGTGTTTTTTAAGTAACTATGTTACTTAGTTATATTCTTCAAAATTGCAATATAAGTCACTGTTAAGCCCCCTTCCATAAGGAAGGACTTTGCAAATATATGTACAGTTTTTTATGTTCGTCAACAGATAGTTTTAACAAAAATGGCGTTTGAAATTTTGCTTATAAGTTAATAATTAATTGATAGCGAACATTTTAAATTTCTGAATTATGTAACTTTTTTTCAAAAATATATTTCAACACTCTTTAGCATCAAAAATATTAAATTTATTTATATGCATACAAAGATGACTGAAAACATAATTGAAAAACCATGAAATGCACAAATAACAATAATTAAAAATTGGCTCCGGCACAGATGTTACTTCAAGGCTAAAACGTGCAGTAGTTCGTGGCACTTCAGGTTAAAACCGCCCAGATGAGTAAGACTTCACCCTGTAAAGATATAAAAGAACTGACAGTAAAGCTTATCTGATTTGCATGCCGTCTATTCAATGTTCTGTTGACATCAACCGTGTAGTGCAATGCACCGTTTTTGTTGATAAAACATCTATTATGCATTTGGAGATCTGAAATCTCCGATTGCAACTTTTTCCCTAATTTCTAAAACTCGATTATATTAATAGCTTCATTCGTTTAATTTTGTTTGAATGATTGGGACGAAATTTTAGAAGGAATTATGGGTGAAAATTCTGTAAAATGGCAGTCGGGGTTGAAAAATGAAAGTTTAATTATTTTGAAAATACAGCAGTTGTCAGGGTCGGATCCAGGAATAATTTCTTTAGAGAACACCAGGAAGTAAAAAGTAGTCTAAAATCCACCACTGGTAGTAGTTAATTAAAAAATATAGATGTAAAGAGCAGAAAAGAGAAAGGTAACAGCTCTGAAAAGTGGTTTGGTAGTAACGAGAGAAAAAATCATGTGGCAATAAATGTAATAAGAAAACATGCAATTTACAGTACGTAAACAAATCATTGTTACAACTGTAAGTGTAGAGCCAGAGCAAAATGTAAAATACATGGGGGGGGGGGGGGGGTATTAAATCACGTAAGAAGCAACCATATATTGAAGCAAAATCAAGTAAACATGCACAGGTTGAATAAGTGTAGAGCCGGAGCAAAATGTAAAACACATCGGGGGGGGGGGGGGGGTATTAAATCACGTAAGAAGCAACCATATATTGAAGCAAAATCAAGTAAACATGCACAGGTTGAAAATTTTGAACAAAAGTTAATTTAACCTTAAAGGCAACGAAACTGCTATTTCGAAAATCACGAAAAATTGACCCAATTTCTCAAAAAATTCCTATAGTAGACATGTTTTGAATACAAAAACTGGTTTTACCTGCTCTTGGTGTAATAGTTAGTTCGAATGATTAGGAAGCAAGAATCATTACAAATAAAAAGCCACAACTTGAATCGGTTTTCGGGGGGGGGGCATATTTCAAGTTGATGAAAGTGGTTTTTTTTATCAGAATATTTTTGATTTTCAAATTATCCTTCAGAGCATGTAAAAATTTCAAGGCGGGAAGGATTCTCCCCCCCCCCCCAACTTCCTGGCTGTGGCCTTGGAATCAAAATTCAACTAACTACATTTATATATATGAGTGTTTTCTTATCAGACTATCTTTTACTCACTAATTTTCAAATTTGCATTTATGGCATGCAAAATTTTAGAAAATTTCACCCCTTCAGCTACGGGATCGGAAATAAACAGAAGAACTGAATTTTATTCAAGTGATTGACCCTTGTATTTGCCTACCAGTACCGACATTTATCGCTATGCTTTGGCAGGATTCAATACTTTTGGTGATTCTCGTAGCATTTTGGTGGTACCATAAGATTTTGGTATATGCCTAGCAGTTCCATAAATGAAGCCCAGTTCTAATTTTAATGATCTTCACAAATAGTTTCCACATGATTGGTATTATCTCAGTTCACCATTATTACTTGCATGCGCGGTCTGTTGTAAATATATTGGCAAGAGGGTCAAGCATTTCTGCACTGCCCTTACAAGATCGAATGTTTCGCATTATCAGATACGTGATTGCAATGTCATATTTGTGTCGGTAGATGCGAGACAATGTCCTGCCGTCATTTCCTTTTACCATATCCATTGTTACGAGTACCGATGACTGATAAGGACCTAGAAAACCATTTTCAGAAACATTCATTGAGCTAGTTTATAAAAGATTACGTATGAACACTATTCGTTATGTGGATGAAAAATGTCCTACAACTGTTTGAATCTACTGCATTCACATCGGAATTATGCTAAAAACAGACAATTGCTTACAGATTCCAAAAGGACTTGTAAACATTTTTTGGCTCCAGTTGTGAAAGACGGAAAACGTTTCATTACTTACGAGTATCATCGTCTCATTCATTTCCATGCAATCGATAGGTTTGGATTTCACGCTCCCGTTTTTTCATTCGAAACGATTTTTTACAATCTAGGCGCACGAGTGGTTGAGAAATTTTATCATTATTTCTGGATAACAGCAGCACGAGAGGTGATCTCTTTTGAAAGAATGGTGGTCTTGGCTCGAAAATGTGTTTTATAGACAGGACGTGCTTCACACAAGTGAGGAAAAAATTAATATGCAAGCAAGATAATATCGGAAATAGTATTTCACATTGGATTTGTTATAAAGATTTTGCCTCCAGTTATGTAGCTTCGTTAGATTCTTTTGTGGGGAAAAAATCTTATATGAAGGAGCCCTGCTTTTGATCTTACGTTTGGACGACATCTGCTTATTCCTGACACAGTACACCAAGAGGCAAAACAAATTGCTGATTCTTAATTTGCAGACAAGGAAGAATAATTTTCTTTACGAGAAGTGTGTTTTTTGTATAGCTCGATATATATTCTATTCAGATCATTTGACAAAAAACTAGCAGACGATATTCATTTCATATGGTTTTTCAATTAATTACCAAAACTTGTACTTTTATAGAATAAATAACTTTTAAATGCACGACATTTTATCCCAACTTTAATGTTTAATAAAGACAACTAACTACTCACAAAAGTTTTTTTTAATGTCGCATGATTGTAATTCAAAAGTTTTTCACACTTCTAAACATGGAGCAATTATAAGTCACTTCGTCGAGTTAAGAAAAGTCACTTCGTTCTTTTAATATAAATCACTTCGTTCTTTTAATAAAAATATGCTTCAAAACAAACTAGCGAGCAAAAAACCATGGGCAAAAACGCGTTAAAAACGGGGAAAAAATCTTATATGGAGGTAATCTACATTTTTCCGATTTATCATCAGCACATTAAGTCACATGGCAGAAGAAGATAAACCATGTCTCAGAGCCTTGGCTCCACATTTGTTGCAGGAATTGTACAGAATCAAAGACCCCCAGCTTGAGTTGCTGCGGAAGTTTCTAAATGTATTGGATGAGGAAATAACGGTGAGTACAATAAATGATATTGAAAAATTGATCGATGAACATTCTCGGTACTTCGATAGGTGCTACGAAACAGACCCCCGTAGATACGTGGATTTCAACTTCATAGACGATTTAGCTGCAACCTTGAAGCAATGATACATTTGCTTTGAGGTGTCCACGTCGTAGAGAATGACCTGTGGCCACAGTTTTCACTCGATGTGCTCCAACAATGGGTCGAGTTAAAAGACACAAGCCTTTATTGCAGATCAGAAATATCCGACATAAAAATGGCAACCAACGAATTGGTTGACGATATTTTTAATTTCTTCCATCGCAGATATTTGGGCTATATGGCGGAAAACTTAAAGGATGTGCACTCGGCCGTAGGGTAAATGTGGATAGTTTGTGTCTTGGACCTAGACAACACTCTGGGATTTTTTGACTCGCAAACGTTGCATATGAGGCTCAAAACGGACTTTTGATTAACTTTTTGAGATTGACCGGTATTAACATAATTCTGTGGAGCTTGGGGACGGACCAATACGTGTCTAGAGTTATGTCCACCACTTTTAGAACTATCAACCGGTGTTTTTTATACCTGAGCATCGTCCAATTCTACACGCATATCAAATAATTCTTTTCGCTTCTGTCGTCCGTCGAAATTCTTTAATTTCGCCAGCGCTTTTTTTTTTTAATTATAAGAATAAGAGATTACAAGAAACACATCTCGCAATTCCATAGGTAACCAGTAACAAGGACACATGATAATGTATTACGCAACATTCAAGGTTTTTTAATCGTATATAAGAACGCTCCCCCTCTTAGCGGGAGGGTTGGAAATGGGGGAGATCTGTGGGGTCATGGGGGTCTGGGAGTCTCACAGGGACTGGATGGATCTACATCAAACCAGTCCCTGCTCATGAAGGGTTATGCGACTGTTACCAAATGTCTTGCTGTCATTTCCCCCTACCATTCGTATAACCAAAACTGTTTAACACGGAACTAAGTCCCAAACATGTCTTCTCTTGCCCGGCCATCTTGGCGAGAATTCAACAGATTAGCAACTCTCCCTAGGAGGACCTTTATTCGTACAATTGCCTTCGCATTGCTGAGACTGTATGGACCGTTCATGGCCCTATTTGACATTCCAAATCTACTATCCATAGACACAACAACAACAAGAATTCGTATACCCTACCATGAAAGAAATATGGAATGCCGGATAATCACAGAATATTTTAGAAAAATTTTCAACATAGCGCTTTTTCTCAAAAGCCTTACAAAGACGACACGTCTGTCTGAGAAAACATTTCAGACATTGATAGACAATTGTCTTACTTTCACTGAGAAGTATGATTTGCTTTTTATCGCAGTGGATCCTGACTCAAAAATGACTTTGCTCCATTTTTTAGCCAGACACGTTGAAGATGTACAATCTGTAATTGCTCCTAGGTTTATATCAGCAATCGATTTTGACGCCTTAGCCGATTTCCAAAATTGAGCGCGGTATTATAATTCTTCCAGTCCATTCTCAGAATATGATTTGGAAAATGCTTGTGAAAAAGGTGAGCAAGAAGTTATTCGGTTACCTATTCGTCAACGAAAACGACAGGCAAAATGTTTTTCCTTGCGGGACACTGCTCAGGTTGGCAGTCGAGATGATTGCGCGGAAGACGGCAGTTTATACCGAAGAATGGCAACGCAGAAAGTCACCAAATTAAGAGACGACAAGCAGAACAGTATTTTACATAGGGTCAATTACAGAAACATCAAGAACCAGCTTTATCCCCGTAATCACAAATGGACGACTAAGCAATTGACTGATCACTATGGGGCCACGTTTCCCGAATGCACCATTGTGAAAAATTGCTATGGGCAGACTCCTGCCCAGGTTAGAAAAAATATTGCTGCAATTCATAAATATTCGAAGAAGATGCAAATTTAAAAATAGCTTGCGTCACAGTTCCGATTATAAACCATCATTATTCGTCTGACGTGCGACGCGCTACGGATAGACTTTCGTACGATGAAGATAGCGAGATCAATTAGGGAATTCGAAATTGCACATTGCCGTTAAATGCGATAAATATTTATTGGTAATGCACTTCAGTGTCTTCAGTCCCAATCTGCTCGACGTAAAAAATAACGAACGCTTTCTGCCTATTCAATATTGCAGATCTCTGAGATGTCTCAACGTATTAGTGGAGCACTGGGCAAAAGCCGATCCGTCATTGATGAACCGCTTCTACTCCGGGAATATGAACAGTTCGAATATTTTGTGGGGTGCTGTATACGTCTATCGCAACTATCCCGAGGTTTTCGAAAACTTATCACCGTTCAGATGGGAGTGCAAGAAATTCACATGCTTTAAATTGAAAGAATTATATGAAGATCGTTTCCTATTTAAACCCGAATTATTACGGTTAGTTTCAAAGTACGCCACTGATAATTACGGGAACACTCTGTGGAACTTTTTAGCTATGCGGCATTCTTCTAGTGAGGACTCGGCTCGGGCGGCGTCTATCTTGGACACAAATCTGATCGACCTCTATCGACATGACCATGGTTTTTAACCGGTCGGTCAGTGGTTATAAATCTTCAACTAAAATGCAAAGCAATTGTGATCTCGAGCATAGAGGGAGGGATGGTTTATTGAATATAAATTATCAAAAACTATTTCCAATAAAGACATTTAAATGATCCACATTTGGGGTCAATATTTTTCTTCTGAAGACCTTGAAATAGAACGTAGACACTTTAGAAACAAAAATAAAATAAATAATAATGTGGAGGGCGGGAATCATATAAAACTTGATCGAAAAAATATTTCTTCAGCACAACAAGTCGTATCTTAGCCGAAGCCAAAGAAGAATTTGGATACTCGCCAGAATGTATAATAGACGAAGAGCAATGGATTACACAACAGGTAAATACTTTTCCCCAACCTCTCCGGTTTAGAGAATTTATAACTTTTTTTTTTTTTCCTAACTGTAATTTAAATTTCTTACTTTAAAGAGAGGAAAAAAACTTAAAATAGTGTTTTTACTTTGTTAAAGCAAAGAAGAAAAATGCGATCGACGACATAAGGAACTACGATGAGGAATCTTTACCCACAACAGAACATCTACTAGCTGAAGTAAATTCAAGTAAATCAGCAAATGCGGAATTAAAGGCAGAACATATAAACAAAGATACGTTTGTTGTGGGTGAGTGAATTTGTTTTTTTTTTTTCCTTTTCCTCACTTTTTTCGTATCAGTATTAGATTTGTCAAATGAGGGTTTATATATAATTAAAAAAGATATTTTCTTCTCAGAACAAAATTCTCAAAATTAGTTTTTCTTGTTTATTTAAAGCGCAAAAAAGGAAAATTTTGGATGATGATGTCGAAATCATCCACGTGAAAAAAGTCAAATATGATTTTGACTTCAACGAAGATATTGATGATCATGACGCACCGGAAAAAGCCCCTCCCATAACCATTAATATCGGGAACAACGTAATTTTAGAATTTAAAGAGTATCGTAATGTTCATTATGCAGGTTTCTCAAAACTCAACGACGTCGGCGCAATCAAAAACCGATTCAACCTGGAACTGAAGCAAGTTCCCAACGTGATGAAAGCTCTTGCAAAAATAGAAGAGCACGCCGAGAAATACGGCATAAAGAAATTTAAAAAATGTGTTAAAAAGGTGAGGGATAGGTGAAGGGATTTTTGTTTTGTGAAAAAAAAAAATTCTTGAATTTAGGTTACGGAACAGAGTGTTCCGTGGTTATACTAGATCATATCGTGCCTCTGCTAGCGCAGTTGATTTATATTCTCTGTATGAACAATCCAAACTAAGTATTTTTGATTTATTAAATGTATCAAATATATTAAGATTACGATTTCTAATATGTGTTAACATATTTTTTACCAAAATAGTAGAAAAAGAAGATGTCGAGCAAAATTTTTACTTTTGTAATCAGATTCAAAGAATTGTTTACAGAGAGCAAATAAATGCAGCTATTGGTGCGTGTTTTAAGAAAATAATCGAAACAGTAGAAAATTTTTTGAGGAATGGTTCTGGTTGGATTATTAAATATATTGCTTTTGTAGACGTCCACATAGGTCAATATAATGCAATAAGAGGTGGGAGTGGAAATGTCGAACTTCCAGCAAAATTTAAAAAAAAACATTGCTTAATAAACATAAAATGTCGAGATAATAAATGTTTTCTTTATGCGATTTTAGCTAAACTTTATCCTAAAGATAAAAATCTGCAAAGAATTTCGCATTATAAAAAACATCTGAAAAGCCTTAAAATTAAAGACATTACTTTCCCTGTTTCACTATCTGACGTTCCAAAATTTGAAATACAGAATGATATCGGAGTAGACAAATTCGCTGTTCAAGATGACGATAACAAGTTAGAAATATTATGGAAAAATTAAGAAATAAGATTGGGATTTAAAATATGTTTGAAAAAGATTGGACAGTAAGTTTTCATTAAACCTGATGCTGAATTATCACGCACTGACGCTTCTTTTATTCGTAGTTCAGATTTATTTAGATATTTTTATAAATCATCATTTTGGAAAATGCATATTGTTATGAAATCTTATAGAATGTATCACATTGAAAAAGTCAATGATGATTTTTTATGTCATTATTGTATGATTCGAAAATTTCTTAGGGAAGAACTTGAAGGACAATATATTCTAGCTAAAGATGACCATGAAGTAATTGCTGGAACCGCTGACCAAGTGTCTTGTATTCGCTCTGCAAAATTTGGTGCAACGAATGTTTGGTTACGCCTTTATTTGAAATGCTGACAACGCACGAATGTCTTGAAAAATACGGTAGAGTAGACCCCCATGTCGATGCGATGACAACGATGAGATATTATGTTGGAGTTGTTTTAACCATTCTGCCCGTACATGGTTTAGAAGGTAACTAACTAAAAGTAAGTAATTTTCCAGTATTATAATAATTGTTTTAAAAAGTTTTTATGATTTCAGACTTTTGAATGGATGATGGAGACAGAGAAAGAAATGGAGCAACCACCTTCACCCCAAACACCTCAGTCACCCTCACTGCTGCCGAACTCACCGACTTCTCGCATTTGTGGGAAACACCTTTTGATACCTGAACTACCGCCGCGCGACCTGACACTGATGGAAATTTCTTGGTGGATGAAAGAAACCAACAGGATATTAGCAGAGGCGAAAATACCCTTGACCCTAGATCTATGGAAGACAAAGATATATCCATTTTATACGAGAACATTAGGAGCCCACGAAATGTGGTTTTGGCTGGAGACGACAATGAAACAAGTGCAATCAGCCTGGGAGAAAGTTCCGAACTTAAAGAGTACATCGACAGAATCATTCGTCGAATTTCGGGATGTAATTTCGGAGCAACAAGGCAATATTGCAGCGATGTCATTGCCGTCCAGTCTCAGTGTGAAGAGCTTGAGTTACTTAACAGGCTTCAGACCTGTGCTGCAAACTTTCCAGGGAGCATCTTATTCTTTGTTTCAGAAAAAGACCACATCCATGTTATTCATGACTGCCCGTGGAGCAATGGATCTTGCGGATGAAGATGGAGACAAACAGCCCTTGTGTGCAAGCGAATTCGAAAAAAATTGTCAAGACACCAATTCAAGTTTATCAGAACTATTCAACGAAAAGACTGGTACGCAATTCTCTTATATTTCTTGCTGTCAAAATGGGATTGCCAACCGGAAATATGGATTAGACGAAAGTTTGTCAGATTACCGAGTAACATTGAAAATCTACGATCCCAACGTGGAAACGGGACAGGAGTGGTACTCGAAGAAGTTGAAGGAGCTGGATGTCACGTTCTCGAAGGGTTCGCCTGTGGACCACCTAGTGACGAAATTGATGGACCAATACGCAACCGAATTAAAGCAAAAAGGAGCAAGTTTGCGATGTTCTGCAAAAAAATTTCTGCGTTAGAAAAAAAAAATATTTCCCTGTTCCGCCAGAAAAAAATAGAGGGCTCATTGCTGCTGGCTCAGATGATTACGATCGATCTTTATTTGATCCAGTAAATGCGTATAAGAATTCACTGTATGAACTAAGTTTAAAAGACTTTAAAAATTTGTTTTCAAATCTAACACCTGTATTTTATGCAAATAATTTAAATCCATTTACGTATTACCATGATATTGAAACTAGTACCCATTACCTTGATAAATTGTTAAAATACCAATGTGATGGTGATGAACATGAAATTAAGTATTTGTTGAATAACATTGTTAATTGGTTTAATCGTAGAGGTTGGGTAATGAAAGATGGGAATTTAAATTCTAAAATTATGAGTTTGATCATCCATGGGCCACCAAACTGTGGTAAGAATTATTTTTGGGATACAATAGTCGCTATTGCTTGCTACGTAGGCCATATTGGCAGAGTGAATAATAAGTTAAATCAATTTGCATTAGAAGATTAATTGTAGGAAATGAAATAAGTTGCGAAGAAGGAGCAAAAGAAAATTTTTTAAAAATGTGTGAAGGATCAGCATTTAATGTTGCAGTTAAACATAAGTCAGATGCTATATTTGTTCGAACACCAGTGTTATTTTTATCAAATTTTAAACTATTCATGATTGATGATCCTGTATTCAAAAATGTTAGAACTGTTTCATATATGTGGAGAGTTGCTCCGTTTTTGAATGACTCTGCTTTAAAGCCGTATCCATTGGCGTTTTTTAATTTGCTTGATTTGTTGATATTGATTAATTGCTTATTGTATACATGTGTGTAAAATATAAATAAAGGGAATCATTTAAGAAATGATATTTGTTTATTTTAATTTCTTTTATGTCGATACAAACCACTAATAGCAGAAGGATCATTATCCACCATTTTTCCATCAGCTAAAGCTAACATTTGAGAGGCTAAAGTTACATTTAAGTCTTTAGCATGAGGTCTGAAAGTTGGAAGTCCGAACGTGACATTCATAGTACATTCCACTTCAAAATGTCCTTGCACATCAACGTAATTTATCGATTTATATATGGAATTGGCCGTTGTGAAAGCTAACGCAGGTTCCACTCCAACATGCAAGTTAGGTTGAATATTTAAGTTGTGATCTTCGGGCATTGCTTGATTAAAAATCATTTGGGAATTTTCTATCAAATCATAATATGAAACTAAATTCGAACCTACTTTTTTTGCGTCCGTAAAAGATCCTTCGACAGATGTTGGAATTTATCGAATTTATAATTTTTTGATCCACACTAGTGCGACACCCAAGAGGAATTTGAATATTTCCGGTTAAACTTTGCGAATTATCAGTAGATTGATCAAAAAAAGGGTAACCGGTGTAAATTGCGTTAGGCGGTCATGAACCCTGTTATGGGTTCATAATTTACTTCACAAATTAATCCACCCGTTACGGCGTCTACATCCCAATTTATATATTGAGATTGAAGGCAGGGACAACCACTAGCATATGGTTCTGATTTTTGTGTGACCATTGCATAGTAATGAGTTAGTTGCTGGGGTTCACCTAATTGATGTTTTGGAATCGATGTTGTGAAATTTTCATGAGTATTTGGATGACCATAGCATTCTTCTGCAAAACTTTTGTAATCCGAAGCTCCTTTTGTTAATTCAATGGAGTTTGGTTTCATAGGATTAAAAAAAATGATTCGTTTTTGTTTTTTTTTACCATAATTAGAAGTAAAGATATAGTGTAATTACTACACCACATGTCAATGTTTTGTGTTCTATTAAAATCTTTAAATGTGTTTTCTGAGAAATCTTTTACGGATATTGAATTCAAATGTTTTATGTCTGCGTTATGAACTAAAATCTAACCTATTATATATGTATTTATTTTTTTATTGCTTTTTTGGTGAAAAAATACCGTTAGTATTTTTTTTTAAAAGTGGTACAAAATATCCAATATTTCAAAATCTTTACAAACTATTGTAACTCTTTTAACTCATAACACAGATAAAGATGTTTTGTATACATATTTTTGAAATATATGAAATAGAATTTTGAATAGAAGATTTTCCGTAACTACAATTTTTCACTTAAATTTTACAAAAAATTGAAAGTCAATGACGTGCCATTTATTGAAAACTTATATATTTGAAGAAAAAAACTGGTAGTCACATATCTTAAAAATTTGCTTAATGATTGGCATAAAATCATATTTGTATTTGTTTCTATTCCTTAAAGCGTAAAATATTTTCAGAGTAGTACTGGCAAGCGATCCGCTATATTCGCATTTAACGACTGAATAATTGCAAATTTAATAGGCGTGACCGCATGTATTCGTAAGACAGCTGCAGTCATGTGATTAAGGAAATATCTACTAAAAAAACTTGCACATTACGCAGTGTGAGACACAGGTGTTTCTTATCATATCTGAAAGACTAATACTTCAAGGGCGGTGTTTATAGGATTGGGAGTTAAATTTATTAAAAAAAAACTAACTCACTCAAGCGGGAGGATGACCTTCTTTCCAAGGACTCGAGCGAAGACTATAAAAAACCACCATTCTCGAGTGAAACTTCTCTAAAACATGCCATCCCACTCATTTTTGGATCTGTTTGGAGAATTTCCCGATGTTTTAGCAAGTGTAGAAATCTATGGTGTGTACACAGATTACAGACACGAGAAGTTTTTTCCACAAGAAGTAGCCATCTTCAAAAGAGATGACCACTGTGTCACGCACCTTTTAGTGGATTTGAAACCCGACCTCGACGTGAAAACTTGGAAAAATGTCACCGTCGAAGGAGTACCTGTCCTCCTAACGCTTTCCGGATCAAATGTAGTCAGGAGAAATCAAGCATTAGGCATCGTTTTCGACTTCTGGGTACAGCACAGAACAACAACCGTAAAAAGGCTGGTATACAGAAGAACCCCTGCGGTAAAGAAAGTCTTTGATGAATTTCGCATTCCTGTCCTTGATTTGATGAAATATGAGTGTCCGGATGCCGTGAAAATTGATAACGACTACGGTGAGGATGTGAAGAAAATGATAGATTCTTACGGCATTTCGGAATGCGAATTGCATAAACGCTATTCCGCACTGCAGCTTTGTGCCCTATACTACGTTCTCTTGTACGACTGCTGGCTACTGAAAGGGACTGGAAAGAGATGGCTCCCAGTGGATGTGCGAAAATCGCATTAATGAACTTGAGCAGTTATTGAGTAATGCTAGTCGTTCCATTTTATGCATCCTCACCATGAATCTATGATATGCCACGTTCTTTACGTGTTGTCCGAGTACACTTTTTCTACGAGACATTATTGAAATTTGCTTATTATCCGAGTTATTTTTTTATATTCCATTTTACACACCTCTTTCATAGTAAACCATGCATTTTTTCATATCAGTATTAGATTTGTCAAATGAGGGTTTATATATAATTAAAAAAGATATTTTCTTCTCAGAACAAAAGTCTTAAAATTAGTTTTTCTTGTTTATTTAAAGCTCAAAAAAGGAAAAGTTCAGATGATGTAGAAATCATCGTAGTCAAAAAAGTGAAGAATGATTTTGACTTCAGTGAAGATATCGACGACGATAAAAAAGGAAAAAGTACCATCCATTTTGATTAATATTGGAAACAATGTATGTTTGGAATATAGGAATTTGCATTACGCAGGATTTTCGAAGCTCTCCGATCTTGGTGCGATAAAAAATCGTTTTAATTTAGAATTAAATGCATTTAAAAATTGATGCCTTCATCGAAAATTTTACGCAAAACTATCGGGTCCAAAAATTTTTCCTTTAAAAAAAAACGTAACCACACCCGAAATTTGCGATGTGATCCCAGAATTGATAATATTTAGAATACTGGGGATCGAGCGCATACAATATATTCTGAATAATGTGGCATCTTGTTCGAATTGACAGAGACGAGTCAATTTAACGCAGTCCAATTCGATTACGCGCATTTTCCTTTCCTTCGAGAAAGAGACGAAGCATTAGCAGAAATCCGTGACATTGCTAAACTTTTCTTTAAATACGATGACGTAAAGTTTGATGTGACGTGTCTACATTTGCTGTATTTTTATTGTTTAATTATAAATCCTAGTTTGAACTTTGTCCTGCTCGATTATCTTAATCAGGGAAATAAGAGGCATCAATATTTAACAATGAGGAAAGACGAGTGGGCGGGTCATCTGTATAAATAGATGCAGAGCGGGTGGAGAAAAAGGCAGTCGTTATGGCAGCGTGGATCAAGATGATGTTTCAGAAGCCCAACCTCCGTTTCGGAGAAGTTGTTCGTACCGCGTATACCGATAGTCACCTTTCCCTTTCGACCTTTGTTCAAGATATGGGAGACGAAACATTCAAAAATGGAGCGGATCTCGTTCCACATCTTCCCGAATCCTTTGTGCTTTGTATGCGCGATTTTTCTCTGACAATGTCCGAAGCGGAAAAAGAAGAAATCGAGAAAGCTACACTCAAATATCTGTTAAGGAGGGAGAAAAAAGCAGCTGCGCATAGACAAAAGGTGATGCGTTGGAAATACTTCTGCGTTTTTAGCTCTTTTTTCATTTTTTTTATAGTTTGCGATAAATTGTCTCAATAATAATAAAGAGACATGGAACAATCGCTGGATATTCTCGTCGATAATATAATTACGAGAAATGACTCTCTATCTTTTTATGAAATAAAAGATGGGACGGATTTTCTTGAAATAACTCTAGGGGACGGCAAGTTTAAGCTTAAAACAAATGTCGGAATTTTTGGCTAAAGTCGGTATTATGTACCGCAATAGTGCCTGGGACAACGACAATTGAGACTTGGCACAGCGCCGATTTATAACCCTCCACTGAAACATGGATTTGGAATTTCTAATGGGGTCCTCTGTAGTGCTGCCGGATCTTGATTGGAAAGAACTGCTCACTGACAAGAAAAACCTAGATGCATTGGAGGGCGAGCTTCCAGATTTTAAAGAACTGCTCACTGACAAGAAAAACCTAGATGCATTGGAGGGTGAGCTTCCAGATTGGAAAGAACTGCTAGCTAGCAGAAAACCCTTAGAGGACAGCAAAATCGTAGGAACACTTGCTGAAATCATTGACTGGAAATTCGAAATATACGACACGTCTGCCGTTGATCGAATACACGAAAAACTTTGTATGGAATCCGAATGGTTGAAAAGGTACCGAATATTAAGAGTTGAATTGAAAGAAATTTTAAAAAAATAAATGTGTTTAAAGCTTTGAATAAATGTCAAAGAAAGCTGTACTGTCTTTTTTTTTGCCATTAAGCCAACGTTTTTTTTTCTTCAAAACAATGAAATAATTACTAAATTCATATTATTTTAAGTAATTAAAATTAAGAAAACAAACAAAAATAATAGCTATATCATTATAAAATTTTGAAAAAATGGGAAAGGCGTATTTTACAGTTCACTTTAAATCGATATATTTTAAAATCCTTAATAATATATCTTCCTATATTACTTAACTGTGTTCTGAACTAAAAGTTTTATAATAGGTCCAAATTTGAGAAAAATATAGCAGTTTTGTAGAAATTCATACTTTCCCCCCCCCCCCCCCGAAAAAAACACCATATTTCTCAAATAAATGCCTGTAAAATTTTTAAATACTGACGTAGAGCTTTGCTTTTAGTTCAAAACACAGATAGCAATGTGTAAAACAATACTTAAAAAAAGATCACAGTAATGGGTATAAAACTTTTCGAGTCTGCCGTGATATCGAAAAAAACGTAGTTTTTCAGAAAACGCATTTTAAATTCCCCTTTTATGTGCTTGCGATGGTCAACTTAATTGCGCGTAACTTCGTTTCTATATATCGTAGAAATAAAAACCAAACATTTTTGAAATCTTGAATGCTTATTCTTTTTTAAATATAAAATTTAAAAAATATCGATCTTTTTTCGCAAAAATCATACTTTTGGGGCCCTTAATGGTTGTGTTTAAATGTAAAGCTTTCATGCGTGGCATTAAATGTGTATGACACAAACAGTAGCGCCACAAAAAATTCTATGTATTTGGGTAAAAATAGTATTAGAAGAAAAATGCCGAAGGTTACAGATAAATTTAAAATAAAAGACCAATTACTGTTAATGTTTTCCTGCACGGTTCTTTTTTGACGAACTAAGAAATTGATCTTTGGCAATTTTTGTTTCGGGTTTAGAATTTCGAGATATTCTTTAACTTTTTCAGAAAAGAGTAAATAATTTTCACTCTGATCTGGGTCGAGTCTTTCCCAAACAAAATCTGGAGTCACTTTCACTTTGAAATTATGTAGGGACTGAAAATATCCAATATCCAGCTGTTTGTCTATGTCGTCCACTTGCTGTTTATATAAGACCTTGTTATATTCCATTGGATCTGCTATATCTATTCCCATAGAAATGAGTGAATACAGGAGAAATATGACAGCTGCGACGGATAACGTCGTTCCAGCTACTTTTGCAGCCATCACACCCCCTTGCAAATGCGCCTTAATTACTGCTTGTAACATGGCAGATTTCAGAGGAAGGGTTAGTGGGCGACTCAATAACTTTGGGACCGTCTTTTTCAGCGTGTGTGCGATAAAATCAACACTAACATCCAACCCAACATCTGCCGATAAAAGACCGATTTCTGTGGCGACTTCACGTAGACGATTATAATTTTCCGGTTCGACGTTAATGCCTCTTTTCGTACGTTTCTTGGGAATGATTCTAAGTGTAGAGGGAACTTCGGGTTTAGCTTCTTCTACTGGAATCGGAACGCGTTTACGTTTTGAATTCCGGTACACGGTAGTGCCAAACATCAATTCTTGTGCGGTCTGTGCTATACTGGCCGTACAATCGCCATTTACAAAATCCAAGCCGAAAGAGTGGCAATAATATTCGTTGAGTTTTAAATGCCCGTCAATTATGTCCAATCCGTTGTGACGGTTATTGTCCTCCGGTAAAAGGGCAAACATTTTTTTCATCAAGTTGCTCATGTAACATGTGTCGTTCGAAAAATAAGTATCGAATCTATTTTCCGAATCGAGGAAAGAGCATATAGGTTGACAAGCTAGACTAAAACCTGTACCGAATCGTAACCAGTGCGTCGAATCGTCTTTCTCACAAGGTTCCATATTTTGCTTGTAATGAAAGCAACCGACATTTTGACACCCCACTTCATCGAACTTGAAATGTTTGATAAAGATGGCTTCATTTTTCAATTCTGGAGGAACGTAGTAATCAGAATTTCTGGCTAATCTGTATTCAAAGAAAACATTGTCTTTGAAAAATTGCGGAAATAAAGCTATGTATTTTTTATATAGTGTTAACGTCGTCGCGTGAGCTGCGTAGAGTGTTGCATGCATTACCTGCTCCATGACCTCTTTTTTTAATGGATCGTACAGACAGAACACTCTCCATGGTGAGACCTTTTCGTTCGGCCGAAACAACGCGAGATATCAAATGGAAAACGGTAGTGCGAAAAACTGGGATATGGAACTCTACGCAACCGCATGTTTTTTTAACTCCTTTTTTAAATAGACAGCGGTCGGCGGGAGTGTGTACGCGGACGAGTGTATTATTTTTAATATATGTCCTGAATAGTCGAAATTTTGGCCGAGTAAGTCAAGAAATGACGGTACACACTTCTAAATCGTTCGCTTTTGAATCGATTTGGAATGCAGGATATCCGATGTATTCTGTTTCTGACGGACAACATATAGTTTCCGCATTAATGATAGCTAGAGAATGAGATGTGTTACAAGCACAGTTTTCTTTTTTGAAATAGTGCATATTCTGGCGGCTTTATGCTTGTTTTTTCCTCGACGAGTCCTGCTTCCAAATAAGTATTTATGATATTTTTTCCTGAGGGAACGTAACTATACATGACAAGGAGGAGGAGGAAAGAAAAAGACCTTCAGAGTAATACTGGCAAACAATCCATTATATTCGCATTTAACGGCTGAGATAATTGCAAATTTAATAGGCGTGACCGCATGTTTTCGTAAGACAGCTGCAATCATGTGAATAAGGAAATATCTACTAAAAAAACTTCCACATTACGCAGTGTCAGGCAGGTGTTTCTTATCATATCTGAAAGACTAATACTTCAAGGGCGGTCTCTATAGGATTAGGAGTTAAATTTAGAAAAAAAATAACTCTCAAGCGGGAGTATGACCTTCTTTCCACGGACTCGAGCGATGACTATAAAAAAACACCATTCTCGAGAGAAACTTCTCTAAAACATGTCATCCCACTCATTTGTGGATCTGTTTGGAGATTTTCCCGATGTCTTAGCAATTGCAGAAATCAATGGTGTGTACACGGATTACAGACACGAGAAGTTTTTCCACAAGAAGTAGCCATCTTCAAAAGAGATGACCACTCTGTCACGCACCTTTTGGTCGATTTGAAACCCGACCTCGACGTGAAAACTTAGAAAAATGTCACCGTCGAAGGAGTGCCTGTCCTCCTAACGCTTTCCGGATCAAATGTAGTCAGGAGAAATCAAGCATTAGGCATCGATTTCTGGCTACAGCACAGAACAACAACCGTAAAAAGGCTGGCATACAGAGGAACCTCATCGGTAAAGGAAGTCTTTGATAAATTTCGCACTCCTGTCCTTGATTTGATGAAATATGAGTGTCCGGGTGCCGTGAAAATTGATAACGCCTACGGTGAGGATGTGAAGAAAATGATAGACTATTACGCCATCTCGGAATGCTAATTGCATAAACGCTAAATAAAAACGCTCTTCCAATGTTTTGTTTACTCTAAACAGCAAAATGTGCTGTCTGATCTAAACAAAAAATTCAGCATCATGATTTTCGTTCTAAAATTTTCTTATGTGCTGCAGGCCTTGTAAATAGTGAACACGTCAAAATACATTGCTAAAATTACAAAGTGTTTTAATATGTAAAGACTCAATGTTCACAAAATAAAAGGGAGCAGAAACATTATATTAAAGAGTCT
Organism: Octonoba sinensis; assembly: GCA_038502835.1. Classification (NCBI taxonomy): domain Eukaryota; kingdom Metazoa; phylum Arthropoda; class Arachnida; order Araneae; family Uloboridae; genus Octonoba; species Octonoba sinensis. The sequence continues at coordinate 78,612,603 of CM076605.1, read as the reverse complement.
TTTGCAAAATCGAGGTATCCGTAAATTTCATATAAATACTTCTTTTTAAAGGCAAGAAACCATTTCCTATCGAGCATGAATTAAGAAAAATACCGTCTTTTAGGTATTACTTCCCAAAGTCGAATGGTCCATAACATCCCTTTACAAAGTCTCTATGAAAACAGTGGAAAAGTTCTGATTTTGGAACATCACGAAAAAACGATACTTCTCAAGCACGTTTTGAGTATGACTCATTTCATGTGCCACAAAAAATTTTCACGGTCAACTAATGTTTTCACTCGTTCAGAGAATTGCGTTTTGGACACGGAATTCTATGCTATGACGCTGTGGTCTCATCGATATTGGTGCCAGCCTGGTACGAATTTAATTCGTTCAATGATCCTTTCCAAAAAATCGTATCCCATGTATAATATATTTAATGCGTTCTAGCAATACCTCAAAACACAGTTAAATTACATATAAAATACACAATTTGTATATTAATAAACGACATATACTGTTTATAATCATTACTTTAATGTCATGACCCGATTTCTCTGCGTTCCACAAAATGAGACATCACTAATTTCACGTGAAGTAAGTTCTTCCTCCGACTCGACCTCGAAAGAAAAAAAGCATCTCAGATTTTTTGTTATATGTCGAGATTCGAACATTTTATGTTATATCTCAAGGTACCACTGTCTTTGGAGGTAAATCTAAGTTGAATATGGAAAACTCCCCTCCGCCACACCGGACAATTTCAAAAAGGAATTTCTTATGTTTAAAGCTCCTGATCGCATTGCTCTATTCTTTTTCTTTTTTGACAGAGCTCCCAAATCCTTAAACTATAACTAAAAAATACTCTCATATTAACTTTCCAATTCCGGAGGGAAGACAAACGAGTAATATTTTATGCATGATCGTTGTCTTCGGTCGTAAGAATTCTTAGAACAAATTATTTTTCAAGTTCTTGCTAAAAATTTCAGCTGCTTTGGGAAACGCCATAAATCTCCACGAAGAGGTGCGAAGAAATTTTAATGTCTAAGGAGCGACTGGCAATCTTATTCAAATGAAGGGACCGAATGATTGCTTTTACAAACCAAGCATTTTTTACATTTCATTTTTCGACTTCACCATAAAACTTTTTTTCAAGGTCACTCGCAGGTGGATCCATGCTCTTCCGTTTAGACAGCCAAATGAGCGAAATAAGAACTTGGACAACTTTGTACGTGTTCTATTCCAGTGATTCCGATGCAATTCGAGTGCGAATTTCATATCATCAACTTTCAAAATCTCCCCTCGAAGTAAGTGAACTTTCCGACAGCAAAATGTTTAATGCTCTTTTTTTTTTTCAAGATCACCTTCGGCATATCATTTTTGGCGTCCCAAAACGGCTGTCAAATTCTTTCAAAGTCTAGTCCAATATTCTAATGCTGATTTTCGCAGAAGCAGACATAAACAACAATTCATTTTTGTGAGAGTATGACTTTGCACGGCAAAACCACTTTTTCGGTCCCTTTTGGAACTGTTTTCATTTGTTTCTACCCTTCTGGGGCTCTGTGGGATATCTCACTTTTAGTTCCGACACTATTACTATTCTCTCATGTACTAAAATCGGGAGAGGAAAGAAAAAACATGCAGCATCTCATCCTTCAGGCATCTCATCCATCAATCATCAATAATGTCAACAAAAGGTAATGTATTATTATTTTTAATATTACGATAAAATCGTGCATCATTAAAATTATAACTTTTTATAGTTATTTTGTTTTGATTAGACAAAAGAACTAGAAATGCAAAACGACCTGAACCTCTTCAAAATGAGCCGGATTTCGCTCCTCTAAAAGAGGACGAAGTAGAAACGAAAACAAAACAAAAGAAAAAACATTTTGATTTAAACCTATGCCCGCCTTCAAGTGCTTCTACAAAAATCATTGAAAATTACTGAATATACTTGGGAAAAGGAATAGCTGTTGAAGTGGAAGTGTATCAAAGAGCTCATTACATACCGCTTTCCAAAACAGTAGAAGGAGAGATTAGAAATAGTTTTTATATTAATTTAGCTCAGTTACCAGCTCTAATAAAAGCTATAGATGTACTGACAGACTATGCGAAAAACCATTAATTGTACCATTTGAAATTCTCTGGAGAAGTTGTTATATTTTCTACTACACGAACAGCATTCAGAGTATACAGCTCCGAAGTGCAAGGGCACAAGTTAATAATTATTACGATACAGATACATTGCACAGAGATCCAAGATTAAATGTTTATAACATGATCAACAGTTCGGTTTCTTTGAGAATAAGAATTATTATCTGTTTAAATGTAGTTTTTTAAAAATTGATTGCAGGGAAAGAAGTCGATCATACCTTCTATTTATGTTATCGCGCAAAAGGTACTCGCATTTTAAGTTGTTGCCAAATTTGCAGGAAAATAAACAAAGCGTTTTGAAAAATGTAAAAGGACATTGAAAATTTTATATCTAACGGAAATGCATGGACCATTAAACATATTCTGTATATAGATGTTCATATAGGAAATTACAGAGGATTTTGGGGAAGGTGCAAAAATATCAGTTTACAGTCTTATTTAGAACGAAAACGAGCAATATTGGACATAAAAGCAAAATAATCGTTGTTTTCTGTACTCCGTTAAAGCGGCAATATATCCATTAATAATTCGAATCCAACAAAAAATATTTTTCTCGATCTGATTATAAACTGAAATCTCCGGTAAAAATAGACCAAATTCAAATATTTGACAACAACGACCGCGGAGGAGGAAGACGAATAAGGTAGTTTTTCGACTGTCAGATATATTACAGAGGGAAACAGTTAGTAATCTTAATTTGGGATCACTTCGCACGCGTTCGTTTGTTGCTTTTGTAAAATTGGGTAGCGTATTGTAATTGATTTAGTCATTGATTAATGAATTGCAAATGATATGTGGGTAGAAACCTTTCGTTTTCCCGACATTGTGTCTTTTTTTTTTCAAGGACCGTAACGAATGGCCACAGAAGAAGTTAGCCGACTTGTCGACTTCTACTGTATATGATTCGAAGTATCATATTACTCGCCCACGTCTTCGCCTGCCGCCGTCGGACCAGCTAACCACCTTCCAGATTCGACTACTGGACATAGGTTGAAGGAAGACTATTTTTGGGTTATAATATGAAAGGAATTTTATTTTTTTTTAACACTAAATGCAATATTCTGCAACAAACTGAATGATGCTCAATTTGAATGATGTTCGGATTACAAAAGGTTCACAGTTTGTCCAAACTATACGATCGTGTGTGACACCGTTCTTATTTTTCATTAAACCCAAGGAAGTTTCCGTGTTTCTTATGCAGTCAAGTCTCAAATGAAGCTGATGATTTTGGATAACTTCGACCGCTTTACGTAAAAGCCACAGAACGGAAAAGACCAAAAGACTTCGACTGGAAAAATAGTGCTATTAAGTTACAGAAATCTATCTACAACAAGGCTAAAAAGAACTGTGACCAGCGGTTTTTTTTTATGTATCACCATTTATAACTCGTTAAAAGAGGTTTCGCTTTTGGCTGCAGAACAGAGAAAGAAGATGAGTTACGCATTGTGCAAACTAAAGATTATTCTGTGCTATTTTACGAACTAAAAAAAAAAACTAACTATATCATACCGAAAGGAACATTTCGCAGTACTGATTTTGCAAAACTCAAAGGATTCGTGTTATATACGGAAAAAGTCTTAGTGATTCCCTCTGGTACTTCCTACATATTGGTGGCTGCACAAAAATCCATGTTTTCTTTCTTCAAGAAGAACAAAAGTGACGAAGGAGGCCTTGGGACGCGTTTTTTCAAACAGTTGTTTCGGTTTACGGAAGAAAATGGTTCGGCATCTCAGTTAGTAGGGTCCCTATTCCGCAACAAGAAATTGCCCTAGCAACATGCCAACTCGTGAAAGCCGAAGACAAGTGCCAAATGAATTTCAAAGTTTTCCCGGATTTGTATACCTTGATCATTTATTGAACAGTGTTGGTGCGGGACAAGATTTTGATATTTTCTAGGACAGCGTTGACCCAAACTCAGACGGCCCGCGATACGATTGTTTAGTACAAGATTTGTTTACCATGGCTTTGGAAAAAAAATAATGCGTCGCTGAACCCTAACTCACTGTCCGTAATAAGATTGTTTATTATAAGACTTGTTTACCATGACTTTGGAAAAAGATTTTAATACCTCACAGAGCCCAAACTCAGACCTGGAATACGATTGTTTACTACAATACTTACTTTCTACGGCTTTGGAAACAGATTTATAAGCCTCTTTGGACAGCGTAGATCAAACGGATGTCCACTCATGTACAATCCATGTAGCTCCTGACTTTTTTTCTTATGATCGTACGATGCAAGACTTAATTGCTTCGTCTCAAACGTTGCCAAAAAAAAAAAAAAAACAGATTTCATCGATCCAATGATCCCAGAAGCCGCAATCGATGCCTTTATAAAAGCAGAAAATCAGACCATGGTCGAAAGCTCTGAAAAAGACAGTTATTGCTATTCTTTAATAAGGGAGTTTGAGACGAATTGTAGTCAAAAGAGTAAATATTAGTATTTTCAAAGCATCATGAAATTATTTTGTTTACATGTATTTAACAATATGTGTTGAATGTGTATATTATACTATCATCACAGAGTAAGTATTTTCAAAGCATCATGATATTTTATCTCGTTTACATGTATTTAACAATAGTTGTTGAATGTTTATATTATACTATCAGCATAGAGTAAGTATTTTCAAAGCAGCATGATATTTTATCTCGTTTACATTATTTAACAATATTTGTTGAATCTTTATATTATATTATCAGCATAGAGTAAATATTAGTATTTTTAAAGCACCATTATATTTTATCTAGTTTATATGTATTTAACAATAGTTGTTGAATGCTTATCATCAAATAAAAGTAAGATTTTCAATTTTCTTATCCTTTTTATTGAAACAATTACATAGAGTACATAAACAATATTTCATAAATAACTAAAATTTGAGTAAGTTTGAAAAAAAATAAACTACACATAGCATCTTTTAACATTATTAGCTCATTCTCTGCAGAACATCTGCAAACTATCAGTTCAGCAATCGAACTTGAGAATTTTCACGCGATTTCAAACAACAGGAAATATAAAATTGAGTCACGAATGGGGAAATTCTTCATAAATAGAAATAAATTTGTAAAAGTCCATAAGTTACGAGAATAAATACAAATATCATGTTACTTTTCTATGATAATCGCAAAACAAATTGTGAATAACTATGAATAAAACTAGGAAGATGTGGTGCACGTCATAATTATATGTAACTAGTGCAATCAGTGGGCAGGCGTTTAAAAAAAAAAAGGATTTGTGCTATAAAGATGTGTTGCACGTCATCATTATTTGTAACGAGTGCAATCACTGGGCAGGCGTTTAAAAAAAGTCCCGTAGTACGCCCCAGGCTGCGCAAAAAAATCGTTCTGCGACCATGTCGTACGATCCCTTGAGTGGCTTGGATGCTCTCGGCTCCTCTAATGCCGTCGAAATTCTCATGCGGCGACTAGTTGTGGTACAAATCTCTAGGGGTGCAAAAGCCAACAGCCGCCCATTGTCTCGTCAATATAGTCTTCTTTTCGATGAAACGTCGGAGAAAATGTTACATGTCTAACTTGGTGGCAGAAGAATACTAGCATTTTCCGTATACAGTCACCCAAAAAATTAAACGAACAACGATACCCATTTCTTTGGTCCAATATAGTCTTTATTTAAGGGCTTTTGGAGTCTTCGGACAGCAACAAAACAGACTTTTTGAGATTGACCGGTATTGACATAATTTTGCGGAGTTTGGGGACGGACCAATACGTGTCTAGACTTATGTCTACCACTTTCAGAACTATCAACCGGTTTTTTTTATACCTGAGCATCGCCAATTCTACACGTACATCAAATATTTCTTTTCGCTTCAGTTGTCCGTCAAAATTCTTTAATTTCGTCAGCGCTTTTTTTTTAAATTATAAGAATAAGAGATTACAAGAAACAAATAGCTTAGCGGGAGGTTTGGAAATGGAGGAGAACATCAACATCAAACCAGTCCCGGCTCATGAAGGATTATGTGACTGTTACTAAATGTCTTTCTGTCATTTCCCCCGTCCATTCGTATACCCTACCATGAAAGAAATATGGAATGGCCGATTATTACAAAACATTTTAGAAAAATTTTCAACATAGCTCTTTTTGTCAAAAGCCTTACAAAGGCGACACGTCCGTCTGAGAAAACATTTAAGACATTGATAGACAGTTATCTTACTTTCACTGAGATGTATGATTTGGATTTTAACGCAGTGGATCCTGACTCAAAAATGACTTTGCTCCACTTTTTAGCCAGACACGTTGAAGATTTACAATCTGTAATTGCTCATAGGTTTATATCAGCAATCGATTTTGACGCCTTAGCCGATTTCCAAAATTGCGCGTGGTATTATAATTCTTCCAGTCCATTCTCAGACTATGATTTGGAAAATGCTTGTGAAAAAGGTGAGCAAGAAGTTATTCGACTACCTATTCGTCAACGAAAACGGCAGTCAAAATGTTTTTTCTCGCGGGACACTGCTCAGGTTGGTAGTCGAGATGCTTGCGCGGAAGACGGCAGTTTATACCGAAGAATGGCAGCGCAGAAAGTTCACCGAATTAAGAGACGACAAACAGAACAGTATTTTACATTGGGTCAATTACAGAAACATCAAGAACCACCTTTATCCCCGTAATCACAAATGGGCGACTAAGCAATTGACTGATCACTATGTGGCCACGTTCCCCGAATGCACCATTGTGAAAAATCACTATGGACAGACTCCTGCAGAGGTTAGAAAAAAATATTGCTGCAATTCATAAATATTCGAAGAAGATGCAAATTTACAAATAACGTACGTCACAGTTTCGTACGATGAAGATAGCGAGATCAATTAGGGAATTCGAAATTGCACATTGCCGTTAATTGCGATAAATATTTATTGGTAATACACTTGAGTGTCTTCAGTCCCCATCTCCTCAACGTAAAAAATAACGAAGGCGTTCTGCCTATTCAATATTACAAATCTCTGAGATGTCTCAACGTATTAGTGGAGCACTGGGCTAAAGCCGATCTGTCATTGATGAACCGATTCTACTCCGAGAATATGAACTATTCGAATATTTTGTGGGGTCGTCTACTGCTGTATACGTCTATCGCAATTATCCCGAAGTTTTCGAAAACTTTTCGCCGCTGAGAGAGGAGTGCAAGATATTCACATGATTTAAATTGAAAGAATTATGTGAAGATCGTTTCCTATTTAAACCCGAATTATTACGATTAGTTTCAAAGTACGCAACTGATAATTACGGGAGCACTCTGTGGCACTTTTTTGCTATACGGCATTCTTCTAGTGATGACTCGACACGGGCAGCGTCCACCTAGGACAAAAGTCTGATCAATGGACGGAATATGGATGCCGCAGCTGCTAAGCGTAAGGCAAATGTTATAAAATTAGAGTGAAAAGTAACAACTCCAATAGAAGAGACTCATTCTTTGATATATAATGCAAAGCATAATCTTATTAATATTGCTAATAAGCATTTGGAAAAACAACAATGGTAAAGTCCTTCGAAAATTAAACGAACAAAGGTACCGGTTCAATATTGTCTTTATTTAAGGGAGTCTTCTAATGCCATAATTTGGACTTATTTCTCCAGCCAACGGGAATTTTTTTAGTTTCTTTAATTCTAATACAATAATATCGACTTTTTTCTCCAGCCAACGGGAATTTTTCTAGTTTCTTTAATTCTAATGACATAATTTGGACTTATTTCTTTGGTCTTATATAGTCTTTATTTAAAGGCTTCAGACAACAAATTCCCTAAGGTGAGTTTTTCTTTTTCAGGATTTAATTTGTACTTCGCTTGCAGGAAGCAATATAAATAACGGTGAGAACAATGGAATGAGATTGAAAAATTGATCGATGAACGTTCTCGGTACCTCGATAGGTGCTGCGAAGCAGACCTACGTAGATACGTGGACATTGAGTTCATAGACGATTTAGCTGAAACCGAGGAGTAATGCTACATTTGCTTTGAGGTGTCCACGTCTAAGAGATTGACCTGTGGCCACAGTTTTCACTCGATGTGCCCCCAACAATGGATCGAGTTAAAAGACACACGCCTTTATTGCAGATCAGAAATATCTGCCATAAAAATGGGTACCGACAAATTGATTGTCGATTTTTTTAATTTTTTCCATCGCAGATATTTGGGCTATATGGCGGAAACCTTAAAGGATTTGCACTCGGCCGTAGGGTCAAATACGGATAGTTTGTGTCTTGGACCTAGATAACACTCTCTGGTTTTTCGACTAGCAAACTTTTGAAATAAGGCTCAAAACGGACTTTTTGATTAACTCTTTGAGATTGACCGATATTGACATAATATTGCGGAGTTTGGGGACGGACCAATACGTGTCTAGAATTATGTTTACCATGTTCAGAACTATCAACCGTTTTTTTTTTATACCTGAGCATCGTCCAATTCTACACTTACATCAAATAATTCTTTTCGCTTCCGTCGTCCGTCGAAATTCTTTAATTTCGTCAGCGCTTTTTTTTAAATTATAAGAATAAGAGATTACAAGAAACACATCTCGCAATTCCATAGGTAACCAGTAAGAAGGACACATGATAACGCATTACGCAACATTCAAGGTTTTTTTCGTCGTATAAAAGAATTCTTCCCCTCTTAGTGGGAGGGTTGGAAATGGAGGAGAACATGTAAAAGGGGTGATCAAATGAAAAGGTACGAAACGACGTAAAAACGTAACAGTTAAATATTTGCATATTCCGCCATGGAAAAACGTAGCGAGACATCTCGGGATGCGATTGGAGTCTCTGACTGGAATCGGAGCATTCGCGGGAGCCCGCATCCGCAGGAGAGAGCAGAGGCTCTTATCAAAAGCGGCGTCCAAATGATGCGGCAGTCTGTATGAGGACAGGATAGCGTTCGCGTAGCAAAATTCGACGATTGAGGAGCAGCGAGATGTTATCCGAATTCTGACAGCGGAAGGTGAGAAACCGGCAGCCATTCATCGCCGGATGGTGAGAGTTAACGGGGAGAAATGGGTCTCTGACAAGTGTCAGAAAATGGAGTGCCCTTTTTCGTGTAAGCAGCGAGGTTCCTGTTCTTTTGAACAGGAAAAAAAAATTGGTTCATATGCGTTGTTAGATTTTTCTCAAAACATGCTTGATTATGTATATATCTTTTATGCTATAACTTTGTTTTCAATATTATGTTACATAAAAAACATAAAACTGTTCTTTTGAACAGGAAAAAAAAAGTGGTTCATATGTGTTGTTAGATTTTCTCAAAACATGCTAGATTATGTATATATCTTTTATGTTATAACTGTATGTTCTTCAATATTATGCTACATCAAAAACATAAAACTGTTCATTTCAACAGGAAAAGTTGTTCATATGCGAAAGACTTTCCTAAAAACAGCATGATTATGTATTATACTAAAAACTTATCTGTCAATTGTATCTTTCTTTAAATTTATTGTGTAAAATATTCTAACAATTTTCTTTAAACAAAAAAATAAAAAATAAGTAGGACTTTATCTCAGTGAAAATCTGTCTTTCATGAGATAAGGTGAAGTCCCTCGGGACAACGATCCAGCGGTTAGAGGTACCTCATGGGTCTGGATGGAAAGCTCCCAACTCAAGTGGTGTTTTTGATTTTAGACTGAGCTATTTGATCTGAAAGTCATCAAAACACCACTATTCGTATTTTTTTAACATGACAGTGTTATATTCAGAGAATCACAGCAGGTAGCTTCAGCTACCTGACCTATAATTTTAGCACAAGCAACTGAAATTATAAAAACTTTTCAATAATTTGTGTGTTGTTTGTGTTTGTTTGGTGGAGGTATACACTGAAGAGCCAAAAAAACTGGTACATGCATGAGTATGCAAATAAAGGGGTATGGAGTCAATCAGAATACAGCGCTTCGATTGGCAACGCGTATATAAGACAACCAGTGTCTAGCACAGTTCTTAGATCGGTTACTGCTGCTACAATGCCAGGTTATAAAGATTTAAGTGAGTTTGAACGCGGTGTTATATTCGGCGCACGAGAGATGGGACATAGCATCTCCGAGATAGCAATGACATTTGGATTTTCACGTACGACATTTCACGAGTATACCGCGAGTATCGGAAATACGGTAAAACATCAAATCTACGACATCGCTGCTTTCGGAAAAAGATTATGCAAGAACGGGATCAACGACTATTGACGAGAATCATTAAACGTGACAGACGTGCAACCCTTACACAAATTGCAGCAGATATCAATGCTGGGCCATCAACAAGTGTCAGCGTGCGAACCATTCAACGAAACATCATCGATATGGGCTTTCGGTGACGAAGGCCCACACGTGTACCCTTGTTGACTTCACGACACAAAGCTTTACGTCTTGCCTGGGCCCGTCAACACCGACACTGGACTGTTGACGATTGGAAAAACGTTGCCTGGTCTGACGAGTCTCGTTTCCAGTTGTATCGAGCTGATGGGCGTGTACGGGTATGGAGACAACCTCATAAATCCGTGGACCCTACATGTCAACAGGTGATTGTTCAAGCTGGTGGAGGCTCTGTGATGGTATGGGGTGTGTGCAGTTGACGTGATATGGGACTCCTGATACGTCTAGATAAAAATTTGACAGGTGACGGGTACGTAAGAATCTTGTCTGATCACCTGCACCCATTCGTGTCCATTGTGCATTCAGACGGACTTGGGCAGTTTCAGCAGGACAATGCGACACCCCACACGTCCAGAATTGCTACAGAGTGGATCCAAAAGCACTCTTCTGAATTTATATACTTCCGCTGGCCACCAAAATCCCCAGACATGAACATTATTGAACATATTTGGGATGACTTGCAACGTGATGTTCAGAAGATATCCCCACCCCTTCTTACTCCCACTGGCTTATGGACAGCCCTGCAGGATTCATGGTGTCAAATATCTCCAGCAGTACTTCACACATTGATCGAATACATGCCACGTCGTGTTGCGGCACTTCTGCGTGCTCGCGGGGGCCCTACACGATATTAAGCAGGTGTACCAGTTTTTTTGGCTCCTCAGTGTATATATCAGTAAATAAATTTTAAAATTCCTTGGGTCTATTTATCCCACTCCTTATGACACGCATTCGATTATGGCTTGCCATCTTTTCCCTGGTTTGAAAAAAGACCTCGATGTAACGCATTTTTCAACCGGAGAGGAGCTGAAAGTAGAAGTTCTAAGCTACCTGCACAGCGTGGTGGAATACTTATGACCAGGGCATCAAAAAGATGGTGACCCAGACACAGAAGGGAAAACGGGCATTTTTTAATAGGTTCAGAACAATAGAAACTAATAAAAATGTTCATAAACATAGAAAACGCAGAAGGATCGTCTGCGTTCGTGGGGCCCCAAGACTGCCCCGAAAGCCAATCAACATGGGACTGTGCAACAAGCACCTTCATTTATTTTTTTAATCTTAAAAAGTTTTTTTTTTCTTTCACTTAAAGCTCAAAAAAAGAACAGACCTGTAGACAGCAATGAGGAAGAAGTGCAAACAATAGAGGTGAGAAAACGCAAATTCGACTTAGATCTCTGCAGCGATACAGAAAATGACAAAGAAACAACGATCAAACAGATTTATATAAATGTCGGTTGCAATGTATGTTTGGAGTTCAAAGAATACTGAAAAAATTACTATGCGGGATTCTCAAAGATGGCTGACATGGGAGCGGTAAAAAAACCGCTTCAACATTGATTTCAAACAAATCAATTCCGTTGTAAAAGCATTAACTACAATTAAATATCAAGGAGTAGCTTGTGGATGAAAATAAATAAACAGAATTAAATGTTGGTGGAGGGGGAAAAAGTTTTGTATATGATTTGTTGTAAAAAGGAGAATGGCTGTAAAAGAACATGTGAGAGGGGCGGGTGAGTGTATTTGTATGTGAAAACAAATAGAATTTTTCAACATTTCTATCTTTAGAAAAAAATGCTCGAGTTTAGTTTACGAACTAGAGTATTTCGGAGTTATGCAAGCTCATATCGAGCCTCTGCTAATAAAATGTTCAAAAAATTGCAATGCCTAAGGATGTAAACTTAAAAGTTTTTCATGTCCAAAATGTTATTTAATACATTTTGTTATTAGCTGATTTATTTTGTACATTATATGTCTTGCTTGCTGTGCTTTCAGAAGTGTCTGTGTTAAATATGAATGTTTCTCAAGATGAACGTGGAGATAGCGTGAAAGAGATTAAGACTTGCCTGTGCGTCTTCTCTATAAACAACGACAGCTTAAAAAAATGGATTACTCAAATATTTTTAATGTTTTAGACACCAAAGGGTGTTTGTCAACGGAAGGTTCCTACCTAGGGAAGTGGCAATGACGATTATCCCAAATTTCGAGTATGATCATTTTTTTTGTTCATAATGTTATTAACCATTTCGAACTGACAAAAAAGGAACAAAAAAGCATCAATTCTCTAAACAAGTTTCAAGATGAATTACCTTTTTACCCAAGAAACGACCGCGAAAAAGAAGTGCTTACCTTCAAAGAAGCACACGCAAGGATAAAAAAAATTTACGAGAAACACGCGACGGTAGAGACGCGCCTCTTTTTGCTGTCAAGGGAGGACCACAGGTAGGCTTATTGCTCGAGGCAATGAACTTGCCGTTTGTGAAACTGTCTTCAAAAGAAGTGCCCAAGGCCAAACAAACAATGGACAAATTCGACCGAGAAATGTCGTAGATGACATTTTGAAATTGCATCTAATACCGAACTGCGTAGCGCACTGCAATCCCACAAAAAAAAAATGTGCATTTGAAAATGTGCTATCTTATAGATATTATGTGACACAACAATGCATATGGACGGATATGATTTTGTAAAAATTTGTTTATCTTTATAAATATTGTGCTGTGAAAAAATTGTAAATAAAGAAAAAAAAATACATCCTGTTAATGTATTTTCAAATCTGTATATCACGCATCATAATACTCTGTGGGCCGACTGGTCTAAAATATTTTACAGAATGTTTTTTAAGCAGAATCAAGGAGCATTTTTAACTTTTTTAGCTCTATTTAGCTGAAGTAAATTTGATTCGCATTGATTTGTCGATTTGCAAGTGCCTTTGTTTTGCAATTGCTCCAAATTCTTTGCTTACCAGTATCATATACCACGTCATGTTTTATTGCACTTAGTAGTTTGCAAGCTATCAATCGTAAATATACTATGAGCTAAACACAGAACTTGTAATTTAAGTTTCAAACTTGGGAAAAAAATTTCGGAATGATCAGATTTACGCTTGGACGTTTCAGCGTCTTCCATTATGGTCTCTAAACCTCTTATGGGGAGTGCATTAACCAAGTGCCTGGTGCAAAACCAAATATCATCCCCGCTGATAATCGACCAGGTAGCAATGGATTATTCTACAATTTTCGTGTTATAAAAGCAAAAGATTTTTGGATTGATGGGAAATTCCTTCCCGGGAAGTGTCAATCATGAACATCAAGAATTGTGAGTATGAACACTTCTTTGGTAAGAAATCATGTAAACCATCACAAATTAACAAGGCAAAGATTACAAAACAATCCATTAGATTATTTTAAAAAATATAGAGATGGATTATCATTCTATCCCAGAGATCAATTTGAGGAAGACGTTTTGACATTGGAACAAGCTCAAGCCAGGTTTACAAAAAACATGCTACAGAAGAGTCGTTTTTACTTGCTTGTAAGGAAGGACCTTATGTGAGTTTATTACTGTAGGAAATAAACTTGTCTTTTGTAAAAATATCCCACCAAGAAATGCCCAAGACATATATAATAAAGAGCAGATTCGGCCTCAAAAATGTGATTGAAGATGCCTTAGCGAATTGCCCTATACTGCTCTGACTACAATTCTTCAATTTTTGGTACTGCTTATTCGGACATTCTATGAGAAAGGTTTAGAAAAAGCAAGGTTTTTAGAACGCCTTTCAGGAAAGAAAATATTGAATTTGGACTGTCCACCGGTAACTGACTTGGAAAAGAAGAAAATTTTTTGCCCACATCATCCCGCTTATTACCATCATCAATGTATATGCCTCTTGTATCAGCTATTTTTTTTTTTTTTTTTCAAATGTAATTTCCTTTTCTAGGCGCTTGCTGTTGGTTCTTTCTTTAAAAACTTTTTCGAGTGAACAGCGATTAAGAGATATCGTTTACGTAAACACGACGGTATCAATTTTATTCCAGTGCAAACCGGACTTTTGCGATAAACAACAACGATATCGTTTACGTAAACATGACGGTATCGATTTCATTCCAGTTGTCTCGGCTAATGTTTTATTTCAAAGGAAAATAAGACCGTGTGTTCAAAAATGAAGTGTTTGCAGCAACTTTTGCGCATATATATATATATATGTACATTACAACTTTTGTATGTTTTTGTTTTATGCGTCATTTGTAAATAAATAAAAAAAGACCCATACAAAGAGATCTTTTTCTCTTTTTGTATGTCTTAAAAAAAAAAAAACAGTATTGAGCCAATATTGTCCACTTAATTTGTTCTACGGATATTCATTCATCAAACAAGTTTGATGCAAGATTGTTTTTTAAAAAGCACATATTTGATAATAACAAAAAAAGAAAAGTTTATGGAGACAAATTTTTCAATGTCCAGGAAGAGTTTTTGTAATATGTTTGACTACTCGAACGTTTGCCGTACGAGATTTATTTCAATCGTTTCATTTTCTACACCAGATCTCCAACATTCAGGCTGGTAGCTTCAAATTTTGTAACATCACTGCGAATTACGTGAAAAGGGTTACGAAGTAGATACATATCGCCATTTCATTTCATAATGTTGATAACCATTTCGAATTGACAAAGAAGGAACTAAAAAGCACCGATTATCTAAAAAAGTTTCGAGATGGATTACCTTTCTATCCGAGAAATGACAGCGAAGAAGTTTGACATTGGATAAAGCTCACGAAAAAAATCAAACAATTTAAAGAGAAGCATGAGACGGTAGATACGCTTCTTTTTGCAGTAAAGGGATAACAAAATGGAGAAAAAGTTTCGCTCGAGACAATAAACTCGCCTCTTTTCGAGCTGTCGCCGAAACAAGTGCCCAAGGCAATAGAAATAATGGAAAAATTCAACCAACAAAATGTCGTGGAAAACATTTTGAAAATGTGTTCAACTCCGAAATGTAATGCGCAATATAATCCCCGAATTAAAAACTGTGCATTGGAAAATGTGATGGCCTATAGATACTATTTAACGGAACAATGCATATGGACGGATATGTTTTTGAGAATTAATTGTATTTGTAAATGAATTGTACTTACTAATGTTGTAAATAATTAAGACATACTGATGCTAAAAAAATGTCGGTCATTGTTATCGATTTTGAAGGTTTTAAGGATAATGAAGAACGCTTTGCTGTAAAAGTGTATTTTGTGCATGGTATTAATGTGCTTTTTCTCTTACTTCTATGTGGTGTAGTTCGTAAGATATGAAAAGGAGAAAGTTTTGTACAGGAACAATATTTCCAATGATTCAGACAGTTTTCCAACATAATTGCAAGACTCTAGACTACAAACAACGTGTTTGATAAGACTGTAGTTAACATCAACTCCTTAATTCGAAGAGAATGTGTGTATGTGTGTGCAACTTTTTACATACACAAATACTATATGACGTATGTCAACTGGATACAGGTTTGATATGGTGTAATTTGTGCACGGCATTAATGTGCTTTTTCCCTTAGTTCTATGTGATATAGTTCATAACATATGAAAAGGAGAAAGTTTTGTAATGCAACAATATATTTCCAATGATTCAAACAGTTTTCCAACATAATTGCAAGATTCTAGACGACAACTTATTTGGTTATATTGCAGTTAACATCAACTCCTTGATTCGAAGTGGCCTGTGTGTGCGCAACTTTTTACATACACAAACATATGGCGTATGTCAACTGGATACAATTTTAATGTGGTGTAATTTGTGCACGGTATTAATGTGCTTTCTCACTTCTACGTGATGTAGTTCATGAGATAGAAAAAGGAGAAAGTTTTGTAATGGAACAATGTATTTTCAATGATTCAAACAGTTTTCTAACAATTGCAAGACTCTAGACGACAACGTATTTGGTAAGAGTGTAGTTAACATCAACTCCTTAATTCCTAGTGTCCTGTGTGCAAATTTTTACAAACGCAAATATATGGCGCATGTCAACTGGCTACCATTTTAATATGGTGTAATTTGTGCATGGCATTTATGTGCATTTTCAAACTTCTATGTGATATATTTCATGAGATATGAAGAGAAAGACGTTTTGTAATGCAACAATGTATTTCCAATGATTCAGACAGTTCTCCGACACAATTGCAAGATTCTAGCAGACAAAGTATTTGTTAAGATTGTAGTTAACATCAACTCCTTGATTAGAAGTGGCCTGTGCGTGTATGCAATTTTACATATCCACTAATATATAGCGTATGTCAACTGGATGCAGTTTTAATTTGGTGTAATTTGTGCATGGTATTAATGTGCCTTTTCACTTCTATGTGATAGGGTCAGGTGGGGTAAAGTGGACATACGGCAAATAAAAAGCTATAGCTTTGAAATAAATAAAGGAATTGATGTGATTTTTTAATTTTAGCTTTTAATAATTAAGAATTAAATTTTACATACAAAATTATATTAATAGCAACTCTTTAGGTGGAGGAAACACTCCATTTTTTTTGTTTATACTACACTTTGAAATTGAAACAGCTCTTTGAACTTCTCTCTGACATTTTGTTTTAAAGAATTTGCAGCAAATGGACGGTGCAGGTAGTTTTACACAGATCTCAAAAATACTTGCTCACTAACCGTGAAGCTATATTTAGTTTATATATTATTTTACAATAGTTTAAGTAAGATGGGGTAAAGTGATCATAGTATTAGGCTTAACATTCACCAATGTTCTAAAATTACTTTAGGTTAATTTATGCGGTAGACCAGATATTAAATTGCATAGGAATGCACAGTAGCTCAGTTTCCATATTTATTTTCAATTTTTAACTATTAGAGGGAATTCAGGCTATTTACGCAAGAAAATAAATTTTGAACACCACAGTGCTCGCACTTCATTGTTAGAATTTAAGCCACGAGGCAGATGTTAGTTACACTTTAATTTCCCTAATATTGTATTAATATTTTTTTAAAAATAACTTTTAAATTTACTTTTTTGTAAACCGGAACTAACACAACTAAGCTCAAATGCAATAGAGATTGAAATTACTATAATACAGTCTTCTTACAATGGTGTGTTTACAACTAAAAAACTTTAGAAACACATTTAATAAAAGAATCTTCAAGTATCAATGATTCATTTATAAACAGACTTATTTTAAGTATTATTAAGCTGTAAATGTTTACAACTAGCAGTACTTCGAACAAGAACAATGCATGAAAGAGAGAGCGACATAAAAATAGCTAGGTTAAAATATGTATTTTCCTCCCATTGATTTTTAGTAAGCTATAATTATCCAGAACTCTCTTATTAGCAATATTTTCTTAATATGTTATTTAAGTAATTTAGTCATCAATTAAAAGTTGTTTTTACTTTTTTGCAAGTAAAATTTTGAATTTCATATTTATGTTTTATTATATGTATTGAGTTAATGGACAGACAAAGTCTAATATTTAGGGATTAAAGCCCAAGAATACCTACTATTATGTATCCTAATATGTTTTGGTACATAACTTCGTTTTGAGACCATATCTGAAGCAGCTGAAGAGACTGAATTACCTTACGAGACGTTACGAAGATGAGGCTAACTTTTGACCATAATAGAGGACCTAACTAGATTCAGTTGCGGGAAATAAAGTTGTTTTCGTTCTAAAATGAACCTTTGTTGAGTATTTTGAAGTATTATGGCTATTAATATTTTTAAATAGTTTTTTTTTTCAATTGTGACCACTTTACCCCACCCCATGGGGTAAAGTGGTCATACCTACATCCCAGGAAGAAGGCGTCATAAAATTATTTTACTTAACTTTTTTCTGCTCAAAATTTATTGCAATCTGTTCTTTAATAATGTAATGTAAAAAAACAAGCAAAAAATCCGAAGGTTTCGAAAAATTCTTATATTTATTGGCAAAGAAAGTTGAAAAACGTGCATTTTATGACCATTTTACCCCACCTGACCCTATAGTTCGTAAGATATGAAAAGGAGAAAGTTTTGTACAGGAAAAATGTATTTCCAATGATTCAGAGTTTTCCAACACAATTGCAAGACTCTTAACGACAACGTATTTGGTAAGAGTGTAGCTAACATCAACTCCTTAATTCCTAGTGTACTGTGTGCGTGTGCAACTTTTTACATACACAAAAACTATATGGCGTATGTCAACTGGATACAATTTTAATACGGTGTAATAGCTACAATTTTAATATGGTGTAATTTGTGCATGGCATTAATGTGCTTTTTCACTTCTATGTGATATAATTCATAAGATATGAAAAGGAGAAAGTTTTGTAATGCAACAATATATTTTTAATGATTCAGACAGTTTTCCAACACAATTAGTAGATTCTACACGACAACGTATTTGGTAATATTGCAGTTAACATCAACTCGTTGATTCGAAGTGGCCTGTGTGTGTGCAACTCTTTACACACACAAATATATGGCGTATGTCAATTGGATACAATTTTAATATAGTGTAATTTGTGCATGGTATGAATGAGCTTTTTCACTTTTCACTTCTATGTGATATGGTTCATGAGATATGAAAAGGAGAAAGTTTTGTAATGCAACAATATATTTCCAATGATTCAGACAGTTTCCCAACACAATTACTAGATTCTACACGACAACGTATTTGGTAATATTGCAATTAACATCAACTCCTTGATTCGAAGTGGCCTGTGTGTGTGCAACTTTTTACATACACAAATATATTGCGTATGTCCAACTGGGTACAATTTTAATACGGTGTAATAGCTACAATTTTAATATGGTGTAATTTGTGCATGGCATTAATGTGCTTTTTCACTTCTATGTGATATAATTCATAAGATATGAAAAGGAGAAAGTTTTGTAATGCAACAATATATTTTTAATGATTCAGACAGTTTTCCAACACAATTAGTAGATTCTACACGACAACGTATTTGGTAATATTGCAATTAACATCAACTCCTTGATTCGAAGTGGCCTGTGTGTGTGCAACTTTTTACATACACAAATATATAGCGTATGTCCAACTGGGTACAATTTTAATACGGTGTAATAGCTACAATTTTAATATGGTGTAATTTGTGCATGGCATTAATGTGCTTTTTCACTTCTATGAGATATAATTCATAAGATATGAAAAGGAGAAAGTTTTGTAATGCAACAATATATTTTTAATGATTCAGACAGTTTTCCAACACAATTAGTAGATTCTACACGACAACGTATTTGGTAATATTGCAGTTAACATCAACTCGTTGATTCGAAGTGGCCTGTGTGTGTGCAACTCTTTACACACACAAATATATGGCGTATGTCAATTGGATACAATTTTAATATAGTGTGATTTGTGCATGGTATGAATGAGCTTTTTCACTTTTCACTTCTATGTGATATGGTTCATGAGATATGAAAAGGAGAAAGTTTTGTAATGCAACAATATATTTCCAATGATTCAGACAGTTTCCCAACACAATTACTAGATTCTACACGACAACGTATTTGGTAATATTGCAATTAACATCAACTCCTTGATTCGAAGTGGCCTGTGTGTGTGCAACTTTTTACATACACAAATATATAGCGTATGTCCAACTGGGTACAATTTTAATACGGTGTAATAGCTACAATTTTAATATGGTGTAATTTGTGCATGGCATTAATGTGCTTTTTCACCTCTATGTGATCTAGTTCGTAAGATATGAAAAGGAGAAAATGTTGGACAGGAACAATGTATTTCCAATGATTCAGCCTGTTTTCCAACACAATTGCAAGAGTCTAGCGGACTAAGTATTTGGTAAGATTGTAGTTAACGTCAAACTACTTGATTTGTAGTGGTCTGTGTGTGTGTGCAATTTTTCATATCCACTATTTATAGCGTATGTCAACTGGATACAATTTTAATATGGTGTAATTTGCATGGTATTAATGTGCTTTTCACTTCTATGTGATTTAGTTGATGAGATTTGAAAAGAAGGAAGTTTTTTAATGTGTATATTCAAACTGAACGTTGCATTATGAAATGTAGTCAGTAAATATTTTACTAATGCAGAGCGCTGTAGCAGAAAAACCTATCATGCTCTACTATACACGTGTAAAGTATTACTGTGTTTCCAAAGTTAGACTGATTTCCTTACGGTATAATCGCATTTCAATTAAAATGGAGCCAATAGGGAAAATATTGTAAATTTGCGATATCATTACAGTTTGCAATGCTTTTTCGCGTCTGGTTAGTGTTAGATACCTTTGATATGTTGTCAACAAAAATCATACTAAAATGACAGAAGAAAATTTAAGCAGAATTGTCTCAGTATTAATGTTTCCGTACCTAATTGTAGAAAATTTCCAGTTCTGTTAGAAGAAATTCAACTATGCATATTAGGCATTTTATGACTTGTTTCAATAATATTGCTGCATTTCTTAAAGCACAATCTCAATCCAACAAAATAATGCAAACAGGCCAAATAGTTTTCAAGGCCCCTACCATTATAACTATCCATAAGTTTATTACTTTGTAACACAACTATGTATTTACAAGTATTCAGGCAGTTTTCCAGTAAAATTGCAAGACTAACTCGCTAGAGGACAACATGTTTAGTAAAATTGGACTCGGGAAGGATGGAATTTTACATTACAGCTTTTCTGTAAATAGAATAAACATTATTTAAGTGGAAAATAACTCCAAATAGTTATTTATGGTAGTATTTGAATTTTTATTTAAAATGTGAGACGGAAAAAAAAACACAAAAATAGCACTCATTTCGTATGGTTCCTGCCCAATGCTTTGATTTTCAAGCAGCTCGCTTCCAACATAACATAGAAACCAACTAGCAACCAGAGTCATAAAAAACCTTACACTGAATCAACAACGAACAATAGTACATTGCACAGTTTTGCAAAACAAAGATGCTGATATGTGTTTGCTACAACAATGTTCATCTAACCCAAGTACAGTGCCAAAAAAAAAACATTAATTTATCAGAAAAACTATTGTATTAATAGCATGTGTAACTAACTTGAGTACTAAGTACTGTTAACAAATATCTTTATTACGTATTGTAATTGCACGCTTTATACGATTTACTTTTAATGTTTGTGTAATTTAGTATCAGTGTAACTTACTGTACTTTCAACGTTACATTGTTTCAACTGCACTTTCTCAATTCAACAACCCTAACACCCTATACGTTTCAAGGTCGGCCATTCACATGCCTACTTTCCTTAAGCTTTCACAATACTTTGTATTGCAATGCATTTCCACAGCTTTCCAGAAACAGCGTCGCTATTCAACAACACACTAAACACAACCATAATAATTGTTGATGTTATCAAATGTTAGTTCTTAAGCGTTATAGTTTTTGGTCGAAATATCTCTCTTAAATTATTGCGTGCATAATTAACAGATTTCCCCACAACAGAAAAGCGTTGGTAAGAAACATATACAACCGGTCCCGATATTATTTGAAGAGTTAATATTGTTCATAATATTTCCACATTAGTAGTGTACGATATTACTTCGGCAACTTCAAGAATATGGGTGTTAAATAGGTTATTTTTTCAACTAGTTCAGTTACTGTGACCACACAATGTACCCTTTACCTTTAGAACCATGAACTACCATTTCTCACTACAAAAGTCATAGAGCTCCTACTAAGGTATTAGATACCAAAGTACGAATGAATATCCTTGCTTTGCAAAATGATTTATTTCTTTGTATAGTTTTAATGTGTGTGCTACTTATGTTTAATGGATAATCATAACAATTTTCAAATTAGCAATTAAATTGATAAAGCATGGTTTTCGTGTATCAGTATCACATTTTTTTTTTCATTCATGGCAAAATTTATAATGTTGTATTAGTATGGCAAACAAAGCAATCCAACACAACAATCCGACTCGTATGCAGCAGATTGCACCAAACTTTAAAAGTATTAATGCACATTATGGTAATGATGCTTGTGTGTTAAGTACAGCATGTATATTATCAATAGTTACCGCAATGTCCATTTCACAACACATTCCAACAGCCAACATTATATTCCACAAAAAGAAACTTTGAAAATAATAGTGCAAAAGGATCTTATTGCTATGTACTATCTTCAATAAGAGTGTAACGCTAATGCAATAACAATATTCAACAAAGGGTTTTTTTGTTTCACCTACAGTATTCAAGCAGTTGATCCAAGCAAAGTTTATTTTATTACGTTTTAGATTTACTTATTTCAAAATTTAAGAGTCAACCGAATAATGATGATAGATGAAATAACAGAATAGAAAGACAAAAAATTGAGAAGAAAATCATACAAGAATTATAGACCCTTAGATGAACTGATCCAAATAACGTCTGATTTTGTCTTTTGTTAAATCACCAATTTATAGTTGCTGTTCTTAACAAAATTTCACCCGAGACATAATAGATTACTCCGGTATTTTTTAGGGCGATTACATTACTTTAAGAAAGCTGATATCGAGTTTGTAGAGTAATAAATTATAAACTATTTTACCTTAAGTTTTCCTAATGCAAAATTTAATTTCAAAGTCACCCACGTTCAGAGTACACAAAAGTTTAGTTAACACCATTAGCGAAAGCTTTAGTACAATTGATTCTTCAACTATTCCTAAAGCTTTTAAGCTATAATGAAATATTTGACTAGATAAATGAAAGAAACAAAAAATTTAGAATTTAATAGGAAAAATAAATTAAGTTAAAGAAAGATTCTATGTTTTCGATGTCAAACTTTTCTTTCAACTCAGCTGTCACTAATTCTAGAACTTGAAACCTCGAGCATTGGCATTTCATAAATTTCTCTGTATATTATAGCCTTATAATGTTGTAGTAGATGTAAGGAATGTTTGTTATGACTTGAAACCAATTTTTGTTGAACTGAACAATTTGCTAAAAGCAAACAATAAACCGACTACAAAAGCACAAAATAGCAATAAAAATTGCAGATGTTTCGGAGGTGCGAGGAACCCCTTAAGACAAAAAGATGTATGCTTATGGATCAACAGAATATTCGGCAAAAGTCATGCCCAGAGAAATTATTTCCTCTATTTCAGGTCATGATATTTCTATATTGAGTGTCAGATAAGTAAGAAACCAATCAAGAAAGGTTGACAAATGATCTATGGTGAAGCCAACACTGGTACAACTACCAGAAGAAAATCACATGCTAATACCGACTCTTTATAATAGGTGCTGTTATACAGCTTATTTCGACCCAATAGTTGTTCGACAAGAACAAGTGAAACTTTTATACTAAACACAAAACAAAAAGATCGAAAGTTGCCACAAAACATTAAAAAGACTGTAAAGGTATCCGAAAAAATTCATTTTGTAAGAGAAAGGTTGTGTGATTTTAAATGTTTTAACATTATTAGGATTGAACTTCGTTTCAGAACTGACAGGATATTTTTTAGTGATATTTGTCATTTTTATAATCTACACATTCAAAAACTATTTTAAATTACATCTAGTACAATATAATTTGCTTCTGATGAGCAAAGTGTTATTTCAGTATCTTTAACTGTGTGCAAACTCGTATGCCCGCCTTATTGTTAATTCCTTTTCATTTGTATTGCATAATATTAACCAATGCCTATAGTCAGTTCTGTACAGAATAGAACTACTTCAATGCATGAAGATACATTTTTTGGTCCTGTACTTTCGGTCATGCTGTATGGAGGGTCATTTTTTGGTCTACATTGTAAGTTATAAAATAGCAGTTTGAGTTACTCATCATTTGTTTTAGGTTTCAGTTCTGAAACTACTTCACACATTTACAGTTAGAACTTTCAACTTTCTGCTATGTATATTTTTACGAGGTAGGGTAGCAGCCTTACACCCAACCCCCAACCTGGAGGACCAGACCTCCATATTTCTGACCCCTGGAGGTAGGGTGGCTCGGTTATACCCCCAAGCACTGGGTAGTCCATTTAGTCCCCTTTTACAACATCATGGGCCTAATTTCCAATTAGCAGTATGATACTCTGGCTAGTCATTTTTTCCAAATTGATTATAATATGCCATACATTCGAGTAATTGGCCTCTAAAATAGATATTTTCAGCATGTCTCCACAAAGCCGCAATATCGTCCTCAACGCTCATTGTAGCACTACCACAGCTTCCAGTAATTTTGTACTTGAATTCAGACATTGTAAATATTTATGTTTTTTTCTGCAGTCTTTATTTCATTGTATGATATAGATTAAGAATCCACTCAAAAGATTATCATCCAGCAGTTGTCCTGCAAAAGAAAAATCTTATATTAATATAACAATAGTCAATTAACTGATAGAAATATATAGATAGCAAGGGAGGAAATTCAGGTCCGTTTTCAGACACTTCACAAAATTCCAGTCAATCAAAACTGACTCTTCACAAAATTCCAGTCAATCAAAACAGACCCTTTATAAAATTCCAAGCAACCAAATTTGTACTTTTCACAGAATTATTTATTAAAAAAGAGGCAAATAATAATAAAATATTTTATCACTTTATGTTTAAGCTTTGGTCCTTCGCAAAATTATTTGGTTTTTCACAGAAACCTGTAAAATTCACAAAAACAGGACCATAGAGGGGTGTACAACATGCTTAGAATGAAATATTAAAAACACAACAGGATACTTGTTGCAACTGACTGGGTTGTCTAGGTATGTTTTATATTGAATTTACATACGAACATTAGTCGGATGTTAGTTCTTAGAAGTGCTCTGAAAACAAGTACAATCTATAATGATTTTACAATAAAAGCAAACAACCCAATATTGTTTTGAGAATTGTGTTTTTTAACACTAGTTGCCTGGATCCTACCTTTACATTTTTTGCAATTTATTCAGATGAGATTTTATTATTGTGATGTTCTGCTAAATTATAAAGAAGGATATTCACTGGCACAGTAGTTGATACTCATATTTTGTCTCAAAAACCGTGGATTTTTTACAACTCTAGTTTTATCAATGGCCATCTAGGGGCTTCCTCTTCTTTTTTTTTTTTTTTCTTTTTAATTATTGCATCTCAAAGTTATATCTATCTTTAAAGAGATTTTAAATGGGATGCAGATTTAGATTTTTTTTAATGCATATACAATGCAATAATTTAAAAAAAAAAGGCCCACAATGCAAATGTACGTAGAATATTTTCCCTAATGTGGGCTAAATGGTTACTTGTAAAAAAAACAGGTTGTCTATGTAGACAGTTGAGTCACTGATATTATTAGCAAACTTTCGTGTTACAGATCAAAAAGTAAAATACAATGCATATTACAAACAAATTTTGCGAAAGATTGCAGATACTTCTTCAAACTCGAAAATATGATCATTGCAATATGTGTGTTATGGTATAATCAACAGAAAAACTATTGCATATCCAAATTTTTAAGAAAATAAAAAAAATAACGCATATATTTTCTGTTACAATTAAAAAATGGGTATACCTGTCAATCTAAAACGTCAGTAAACTGGATTTGTTCACTAATCTGCAGCATTTCGAACACAAAAGTCCCTCTAACTGCATTTTTCAGCCATATCTGCCATTTTTTTCACATCGCCCACCAGTATAAGCTGTTGAGGAGAAAAAGCAGTTGCATTAAAATGAAAATAAAATTATAAAAAAAAGTTAGCTATTTTTTTCCTTTATGAAAAAAATCCCTGCATTGAAAATCAATAAAAACTTATTGTTAAAATAAATACTAGACAAATTCATCAACTTTCCATGAAGTTGCACTACAGATAATTTGACATTATATGCATGGGCCAGGGTTCACCAAAGTGCGCCCACTTGAAAAAACCACTATGTCGATAAAGTGGGTTTTTCCGAAATTTACAGCACATTCAAGATTTACTTGAGAAACAGAAATAATGTTATACTTATAATATTTGTCCTTATCAAAACTTGAAATTGTTGGCTTCCCTTCTGAACAATTTTGCTCCATTATATTGCTATTTCTTCAAGATGTTTGTAGCTCAACATTTACTTAGTTTTTCTTTTAATTTTATTTACTTCTTTCTTTCGTTCATTTTTTTAAAATTATATATATACTTAACTTTTACACACATTTCACTATAAAATTAAAAAACATGAGATTAAAGCAAAGAATTATTTCAATAACCTTCAAAGATTTTTTTTTTTTTTTTCATTGATTAACTGTAACATGAGATCATTTTTTTAAATAGCAGCTTGGTGCAAAATTGCCAAAATAAAAAGGTTTGCTTTCAAAAACTATTTGAAATGAGGCAAACTAGCCAACACCTATGATAATTGCAGTGTTCCTTAAATATTACTCATACTCAAATATTTACATCATATGCCCTGTATTTCTACATGAAAGATTTATTGACTTAATAACTAGTAGTTTAATACAGTTCCAAATTTTATTTCTAACTTATGTAGCCAATAAATTTCATTTAACTTGGTATTAATCATATTTATAATTTATATGCTCCTTTATATCTTTTGAACAGAGTTGCACATTGTAATGCAACTTCTCCCACAACAAACTTGTGTCGCAAATTGAAAAAAAAAAATTGCATGTATGTGTTTGGGAAGTATAAAGAATACCCTTTTCAATGCAAAAAAAAAGTATGCACATAATAAGTCTCTGTACAGACAAGACCGTAGCCAAAAAAAAATTTCGGGGGGAGGGAGGGGGATTTCGGGATTTCGGGGGGGGCCCGGGGGCACCCCTCTGGATACGGCCTTGTATACAGAGGTAAATGAGGCCCAGTGGCTGTGGCTTTCGGTGCTACCATGCTTAGAGGTAAATGAGGCCCAGTGGCTGTGGCCCTGGCTGTAGCATATCTCCTTATTTAAACTATTAATACTAATAAGTGTTTTATAAATTCTGAGCCTAAATATCAACATATTTTTAAATAAAGTATTTTAATCTCTCACAATGCAGTAACGATGTAGTTTTAATTAAACGAAAAAAATATAAAAAAACACTTGTTACATAACTAACCTTTTTTAAGAAAAAAAAGGGCAATTATATATATATATATATATAAATAAAACATTATATAAGGGTTCACCTACGCTAGCATCAGGAATAAATAATTACTGAAGGATGCGAAAATATATATATATATTTCCTAAAATCATTTTTCCTTACAAGAAAAGGAAATGCTTCAAGGAAAAATTGAATCACTCCCTTCTCTTCTACGAACGCAAAATTAGCAACAGGAAATGCTAAAAAAAACATGTTTCATTTTATATTTAGATGGCTAGAACCGACCCCTTTTTTTAATATAAAATAACTCAACAATTTACAATCACATTAATTTAACCCTACACTGCGCACTTTTTTTTCCCCCCCTTTTGTGAAATATTTTTTTTGTGTGTGTTTGTTTGTGCTAGTTATAAGTGGGAAATATACTAAAAAAATTCTTATTTAATTCGGAAAAGTAGAATTCGAGAAAAATTGACATGTTTAAAAACAACACTGCGCATTTAGGGGGAAAAAATAATAATTTTTTGAAAAATCTTTTTAACAAATGAAACCAAATTAATAATAAATA
This sequence comes from Octonoba sinensis, assembly GCA_038502835.1. Taxonomy (NCBI): domain Eukaryota; kingdom Metazoa; phylum Arthropoda; class Arachnida; order Araneae; family Uloboridae; genus Octonoba; species Octonoba sinensis. Next base: position 78,584,788 of record CM076605.1, on the reverse strand, counting down.
GGAATGCATTATAATCATAAAATAGCACTAAAATATAAAAATGTATTAAAATTATTTATTTTATTATTATTGATAAATTTATAAAATTTATTAAAGTAAAAATTTGTAGATTTAACTAATAATTATTAGTTACATGTGCAAATTTTTACTTTTGGTGAAATTATTGTTAATCTTTATTGGCAATTAAAGATTTTAAACAAGAAACCTAACATGTGTAGGGGGTCTATGCGATGCGATAATGTTCGTATCTTATTTGGTTGAGCGTGAGTTGATTTTAAACAAAATTCCTAAATAATAATTTAAACGAACACTTCAAGCTAATTTGTGAAATATTTAACAATAATCTTCTAAAAGATACTAAATAAAGTGAAATAGAACAACCTGTGACACCTGTTCTTGTTGATACTGCGAATATTACAGGAGCAAAAAAATTGCCCCCGAATGCGCGGTGTTGTTTTAAAACAACAAGTAAAAAAGGCGCCTTAATATATATTTTTTCCGAAATGTTTCGGACAACTTATATTTATTTTATTTTAAAACTATGTAAGCAATTAGAGACTATTTTTTAAAATAAAATTGTTGCTTAAAATTTGTAGAAAAAAAATTACGAAGTTACTGTTTTTTTTACAAAATTAACATGTCTTACGATTTTGTGAAAAAAGATGAACCTTGAGTTCAGTTTACGAGATCTAGGGGAAACTGTATTAACTAATATGATCACACATACAAAATTAAACGAAAGAATGCGCCACATGTTAAAAATATTACAAAATAAAAGCTTAGTGAACGAAAAATGGAGGTGTTTAAAAACAACATGGCGCAGTGTAGGGTCAATCAATTAATGCCAATTAGTAATGAATTTACCATTCAACCAAAGAAATCATCGAGTCATACTGGGCGATGTGGCAATTGTCAATGAAATTAATACCACGTAATTGATGCATTAACCTTTTAACTGTCATGCCCGAGATTATCTCGGGCAAAGCACTGGTGTTCTAAAATGTCACACCTGAGATTATCTCGGGCACGGCAGCGACTACAAAACCTGAAAATTTTTATGCATGTAATTCAAAAAATCAATTTTTAACTATAAATACATCTTTTTTCATACTAAACATCTGATTTTTGCAATAAAAAATTGACATTTTATGTACCCAAATCAAAATAATTGGACAGTTAAAAGGATAATTTTATTCGGTAGAGAATTTTAAACTTTTACATTTTGTGTTGATTTTTATTACAATCGGAAAGGTTTTTGTTTTTCTGCTAAGTTTCTAATACGTGCGATTCTAAGAAAATAAAAAGGACTGGCAGTGAATTTCTAATAGAAAGATCAAAAGTTATACACATATTTATAAATATGTATTATATATAATGCTAAATATGTATAGTTATCAAAAATAAATACTTATTTATATCCATTTTACTTACCAAAACGCGCTTTTCCGACTGAGAGCTTCCACCCACAAGGAAGACTGGCAACTGCGTAAACGTAACTACAGACGCGGAAAACAAGTTTGGTTCCACTTCTCAAACAGCGCAGGGGAAGATCCACAAATTGAGAAATAATTATCGGTGCAGCCTGAAACGCCAAAAGGAAAATTTCCATTATAAAAAATAAAATCAACGTTGTTAACAGTAGGTTTATGAAATGCGTCAATTAGACGCATTTTGATTGTGATAAAGAAAATTACAAAAACCGTTTGCATTTTCATTTTATCTCTTGTCCAAAAAAATATTTTGAATCTATATTTAAAAAGTAAAAAAAAAAAAAAGGAAGGTGTGGAGAGGAAAAAATTACTTCGACATTTTCAGTATTTTGTCAATATAAAGCCACGGAATGAAATTACGAATATAATTGCTTAAAAATAATAAATTAACTTTATGCAAGTAAACAGTAATAAGAATTTTCAACTTAAGAAAGCACAAATAAGCATTAGAATGCATAAAAATGTTTCGCGATTTCTTGAATTCCCTTTCTCAATGCAATAGTGGAGCTTCTAGATGCAAAAACATTCGAATGAAGCCTTCCTTTTTGTGCTTTCTTAACATGAAAATTTTTATTTCGGTATAATTGTGTACATTGAAAGTGGTCTTCACTTTCCGCAAAGACATAATACAGGGTTCGCGCTGGCTGCGCGATTCCCGCATTTTTTTTTTTTTTTTTTTTAAATCCCACTCAAAAAAAAGTTGTTTGCGCTGAAATTTTGGAAATCCCACCTTGTATTTTTTCCCAGTGTGAACCCTGTAATATGTGAGCACAACAACATTTTAAAATATTATACTAGACCAGCGGTCGGCAACCTAAATGAGCTGAAGATCTCCTTTCCAAGTACGGCAAACGCCAAAATCGACTCAGAAGACGGGGGAGGGGGGTACATGCACTATTAATAACTAACAGGACAAGTTGGGGCTGCGCCTGTCTTCAAATTATAGGTTAATTCCTGTTAGAACAGGTTTTGATGCTTATAAAATACCTACTTTTAAATTGCTAAAATACTGCCGAGTTAACAACCGTCAACTCGCATTAAAAAAAAACTCAGATACTGACGTATTATTTCTTTTAAATTTGATAAAATACTGGTATATTGTTTTGTTTTTTTTTAATAGAACACACATGTGAAACGACGTTACATATTTTAATTAACTCATCGAGGGCACAGCCAATGTGACGCCTGACATTTCATATTGTTGGCAAGTTTTCTTAAGTCCGACGAATGGTCTGACAAAATAATAAGCATTTTCTGAAGAAGAAAAAAAGTTCGCCTTCTGATCCAAAAGTCATTTGATTTTTTTTTTTCTTTTCAAAACTCTCCCGCGATCGACCCGAAATGGGCTCGAGATCGACTGATCGATCACGATCGATGGGTTGCCGAACACTGTACTAGACCCCATACAAAAATAGTTACATAACAATACTAGAACGTTTGTAGAAAATAACTGCAAAACGATAATTTTTGCTATCGTTCGTATTTTTCAAATGGCTCGGAAAGTAATGCAGAATGACGAATTTGCACGACCTTGCAGCTAACGTAATAGAACAAAGTAATAATAATGAAGTAGTGTATGTGTATACACACATATTTGTAATGATTGTAGAGGAATGTAAATTTATATGCAACGATTGTGTTGTCTCTTTGACAGAAGAACCTCAATGGTCCAGGGTGATGTAAAGAAGCGCAGAAATCAGGAATATATATTTTCGTTTTAAGCAATTTAAACAGTAAAAATAAATCTACCTTTATCTTTTTAATTTTCAGAAGCGTCTTCTATTCCTGCTTTTTTTACTCCAAAATCGTAAATAATAAATATTTGTCAAAATAACTTTATAAAGATGCTAGTATTATATTTACGTAATATTAATTCTTTAAAGATGCTACTATTTGATATGTTATTAGAATTCCCTCGCTGCATATTCTTCATTTAACAACACCTAAAGCTTAATTCTATACTTAGAAGAAATAAGATTTTACGCAATAATTCAGGTTTCATTTACTCCAGAGTTTTCAAACAAATTCTATCTGAAGAAGTTTTTCATCAACTTCAGAAAAATTTAAACTTTAAGAAAATGAGATCATTTTTTTTTTTTTAAATTACCGAAAAAGAAATTTTGAAACGAATTGAAAAAAAAAAAGCTAATTCCAATAGGACATCGTGTGCGTGTGTGTGTGCGCAAGCGTGTTACATTTCTCAGAGCATGATTAAATTGTGTGCCAATTTACATTCCAATCGGTCAATTAATGTAAATTTATGCAGCAAGCATCAACATACACACAAACGAGCTCTTAAATATACCAGAATGTAGTGTTTGAAAGTATGAATGATGTGTTTTGAAAGTATTCAAAACTAACTTCAAATAATGAATTGGAACGCATTATAAAATACGAAGAAAACGGGAAAAAAATGCTTCTAAATTTAGAATGATTAAAGGAAAGAAACATTTAAAAACCAGAAAATACACTTCATTACATTTTTTGTGCAGCATAAAAATGTATTTTCTTTATGTATAATATATATATTTTGTATGCATGCATATAGATGAAAAATACGTGTATTTTCAATTTATTTAATTATTTCATAACATGTATAACACGGAAAAGTTCATTTCTTTCAGGAAAATGAAATCAAACATAAAAAGTTCCGTTTCTAGTTTATCCAGGCAAAATATTGGACCAGATATTCCATCTCAGATATTATCAGTGGGAAATTGCACGTTCACAAAGAAAAACTAAATAAGCATCTTATTGTCTGGAAGTTTAATTTTATTTTAGGCAAATATTTTGTACATGAATAACCCGCCCCTTTTGTTTTGCAGGCAAGCGAAACGAAAACCACTGAGCGAAAACCTGTTGACTTCGCTAGAAATGGTTATACCTGTACATGAACCAGTTGAATAAACAGGTCAAGCACATTTAGCCCAGCTTCAAAAGTGCAAGAAGAAAATGGTAGACTACGTAGAATTTCGCCGGGCGCCCACAAGCCAGAAATTTGACCTTGAAAAACATGTTTTTCATCTCCGCAAAAATTGGCTAGCAACAGCGAGGGCAATGCAACGCGCGCGTATCAGAGCTATCGGATCTATGGGACCGTTCATTATTGGTGTCGCACTTTTTTTCAATATATTTGACCCCCTCCCCCCTTTGTCACTAAGTTTCACACTTCAACATACCCCCTACTCCTTTCGTCACATCGCTTATAGAAATGAACAGTGTCATATCTGCAAAAAATCGTTTTTTTTTTTTTTTTGGTTTTTATATCAAAATGTTCAGATTTTTGCGCTCTTTAGATTGGGAATACTGCTGCAAGAAAATGTTCAAAAACTAAAGTTAGAGGCCAACTTTACTTTTTTGGTGCAATACTGTAATAAATACTTTTTATAGTTATTTCTAATTTTTTTGACATCATTAACATCCATCATGTGAGAGAAAACTAGAACAATCACTATTTTCTGAACAAAATCAATTATAATAATCATTGAAACAAATAAGGTAATTAAATCAAATTTGTAAAACGTTGAAACTCCTCTCCTGAAAAATGTTCATTTTGCAGATATGATACTGTTCATTTCTATAAGCGACAAGTCACGCTGTATTACATTAGCATAAAATAAGTTTAATTTGCTGATTTTAAATGTTTTTATAGAATTCAAAATGTACGCTGTCACACTTTCTTAAACCCCCTCCCCCCTCAAAGCGTGACATCATTTATGAATGACCCCAATGGGGCTTTCTACAGAAAAAAGGGGCGGGTTGGGGGGGGGGGGGGAACGCCAGTTATTCATCTGTCAGTTTGTCATCGCGGACAAGTGTTTCATTTTTCCTCATTTAAGGATAGACTTATCCTAATTTTATCCTCTCATGCGCCAGACACTTTTTTCTTTCTCCCTTTTCATGCGTCAAAGTGAAGAATTAATATTAGTCGCACATTATGTAGATTTAGACTAACTTGCAGTAGTCGAAATCTACATAATGTGCGGCAAATAATAGTTAACCCTACACTGCGCAGTGTTGTTTTTAAACGACACCTCTATTTTTCGTTCACTAAGCTCTTGATTGGTATTACTTTTAACATGTGCCGCATTCTTTCGTTTTATTTTGTATCTAAGATCATATTAGTTAATATAGTTTCCCCTAGATCTTGTAAATTGAGCTCAAGGGTCATCTTTTTTCACAAAATCGTAAGACATGTTGATTTTGAAAAAAAACAGTAACTTCTTAATTTTTTCCTAAACATTTTAAACAACAATTTTATTTTTAAAAATAGTCTTTAATTGCTTACATACTTTTAAAATAAAATAAATATAAGTTGTCCGAAAAATTTTCGGAAAAATATATATTAGGGCGCCTTTTTTACTTGTTGTTTTAAAACAACTCCGCGCATTCGGGGGTAATTTATATGCTCCTGCATTATTCGCAATTCGCAGTATAAACAAGAACAGGTGTCACTGGTTGTTCTATTTCACTTTATTTAGTATCTTTTTGAAGATAATTGTTATAATTTATAATAAATTAGCGTAAAGTGGTCGTTAAATTATTATTTAGGAATTTCGTTTAAAATCAATTCGCGCTCAACTAAAGAAGAAACAAACATTATCGCATAGATCCCCTACAGATGTTAGGTTTCTTGTCTAAAATCTTTTAGTTACATTATTAAACTTCATTGGTAATTAAAGCAAAAACTTTGCATGTGATGTAACTAATAATTATTAGTTCAATTATGCAAATTATTACTTTTATAAATGTTATAAATTTATAAATAATAATAAAATACATTATTTTAATAAATTTTCCTATTTAGTGCTGTTTTATGATTATAATTCATACCTATTTATTATTGATTTTGTTTCTTTTATTAAAATGATTACATACAAAAAATTATTTTTCCTACCCCTAAATGCGCAGTGTTGTTTTTAAATAACATGTCAAATTTTCTCGAATTTTATTTTTCCGAATTAAATAGGAATTTTTTTAGTATTTTTTCCATTTATAACTAACACAAACAAACACAAAAAAAAATATTTTACGAAGAAAAAAAAATGCGCAGTGTAGGGTTAAGTAGATTTAGACTAATTTAACACGGACTTAGACTTGCGGCCAAAAACTGCATTTTTAAATTCAATTAATTTTACAATACAAATTAAATTGTATTACGAACGATACAAATGACACTTAACTTTGTAATACAGTACTGCATTCATGTAAGCGAACCCAGTGCCTTCTTCCCCAATGACGTTAAATGCACACTTCGCGTACGATTAAGCAATTGGCAATCACAAAATTCACTAATTAGAAGTTCTTTTTGAATTTCTGTTTTAACTACTCCGTCAAACTAACAACACTGTAAAATTTAGTTACAGCACTTTCAGGCATATACTATGTACTATAAATCCTGAATTATTACTTTATGATAAATTGTGAGATAAAAACCATCTCATGGTTGAAAAAAGTATAGAATTCACACAATCTGGTTAAAGAGTCCAACATATTTTCTCATTCTCGGGCTGGTGGAAGCTCCTATTGAATGGTTCTGGACAATAATGATAAATCCCTTTAAATCTGATTGATTGCTTTGTCACAGGGGGTTGTCATTTTTATTTCGTTTCAATGACCTTTACCACTTCGGACATTTTTTTAATTCACTTATTATTTACTTATTAATTTATTTTCTTTCCCATCCGCCTCTTAAACGGATTTTTTTATTTTTTGCATACTAGTTCAATGTTTTTAGGCAGTTTTAGTCCGGTTAATTAAAATAAATAAAATGCAATGGAGAAAACAATTCATTATAATTTAACATTATTATTCTAACTGTTTAAAACAGAGTTTTTTTTCTCTTCGATTTTCATTATTGTTATTATTACAAATTTTCAGTCAAACTGACAACTAGAAACTTACTCTCAGAAGAAAAGAAAAGATAAAAAGAACAAGAGCATCGATCTTTGAAAAACAAAATTAAGAGACAGATGTACCGTAAGGATAAGATTATGGCGGTTCTCGACATAATACAAATACAAAAGTGACGACCAGCAACAGGCTCTGGGCCCAGCTAGGCTGGTCCTAGTCAATTTAGCAGTCCCCAATGAACATCAAGAGCTTTCTTAAAAGTTTTTACCATACTGCAATTAACAGTCGCTTCCGGTAAACTATTCCAACTGCCTACAACCCTATTGAAGTAGTAATTCTTCCTAATTTCAAGATTAGCCTGAGATTTGAAAAGCTTAAAATACAAATAAAAATACAAATACAAAAATGACAACCAGCAACAGGCTCAGGGCCCAGCTAGGCTGGTCCTAGTCAATTTAGCAGTCCCCAATGAAGATCAAAAGCTTTCTTAAAAGTTTTTACCCCGCTGCAATTAACAGTCGCTTCTGGTAAACTATTCCAATTGCCTATAACCCTATTGAAGAAGTAATTTTTCCTAATTTCAAGATTAGCCTGAGATTTGAAAAGCTTAAAACAATGACCTCTGGTTCTACTTTCAGCACATAGCTGCAGTCCATCAACATTTCCCATTTTAATGAATTTAAACAACTGAATCATGTCCCCTCTAACTCTCCTTTGCTCAAGACTATACATATTGACCCTTTTAAGCCTAACCTCATAATCTAAGTCTAAAAGACCACTTACCAATCTAGTAGCCCTCCTTTGAACCCTTTCTAATAAGGTAATATCCTTTTTTAGGTACGGAGACCAAAACTGAACAGCATATTCCAAATGAGGTCTTACCAAACTTCTGTATAATGGCAATACAACTTCCCTAGACCTGTTCGAAATAGCCTTATTGATAAACCCAAGCATCCTGTTAGCTTTCTTACTTACTATGCTACACTGCTGGCTGGACTTGAAGTCGGGACTAATCAATACTCCTAAATCAACAACTGCTTCTGTTTCCCTAATGACGGAACCTTGTAAATAATAGGTTGCATGTTTATTCCCATGACCAAAATGAAGCACTTGACATTTCCCAATATTAAAAGACATACCCCACTTAATTGCCCACCTAGAAATTTGATTTAAATCCTCTTGAAACTGATTGACTTGTTTCTCCGTGTCCACAATTCCCATGATTTTGACATCATCAGCAAAAATATTGATGTGCCCAGAAATACTCTGAGTAATATCATTAATAAAAATAATAAATAATATAGGCCCTAAAACTGAACCTTGTGGAACACCACTCAAGACATCAATCCACTGAGAATAATTGCCCTTCACTACTACTCTCTGTTTCCTCCCAGTCAGCCAATTTTTAACCCAAATTAAAGTTTTTCCACCAATACCAATATAAGCAAGTTTGCTAAGAAGAGCTTCATGCGGAACTTTATTAAACGCTTTCTGAAAGTCAATGTAAACAACATCTACGCACTTTTTATTATCTAATGCCATGGTAACCTTGTCATAGAAATGCAACAAATTAGTTGTACAGGATCTACCCTTCCAAAACCCATACTGAAAATCAGTCAACACTCCATTTGCCTCCAGGAAATTCACTAGTTTGATTTTTATCAGAGTTTCAAAAATTTTAGAAAGAACTGAAGTAAGACTCACAGGCCTATAATTTCTTGCCTTAGTTTTAGACCCTTTCTTGAAGAGCGGCGTTATGTTTGCCAGCTTCCAATCCGCTGGCACAGTCCCCGAGTTATATGAAGATATGAAAATAGTCAAGACAACATCCACTAATTCCTCTGCACATTCTACTAAAATTTTTGGATAAACATTATCAGGTCCTGGAGCCTTATTTGCTTTAATCTTTTTCAAATGAAACAACACATCATCCCTAGAAAATACAAAGTCCTCAAGCTGTGTATTAGCTTGCGTCTCGCTTATGTCAACTGTTGAGATACAGTTTCTATTAAATACACTGGAAAAAAAATTATTTAGAATATCAGCAATATCCCCCTCATTTTGAATCAAGTTCCCGTTCTCATCCACTAGTGGGCCTACCTGAGTATTACGAACTTTCCCTGAATTAGCATAAGCAAAAAATTTCTTAGGATTCCTTTCGATGTTATCTGCAAGCTTTTGCTCCAATTCCCTTTTCTTACTCCGTACCAAATACAAAACAATGACCTCTGGTTCTACCTTCAGCACACAGCTGTAGTCCATCAACATTTCCCGTTTTAATGAATTTAAACAACTGAATCATGTGCCCTCTGACCCTCCTTTGCTCAAGACTATACATACTGAGCCTTTTAAGCCTAACCTCATAATCTAAGTCTGCAAGACCACTTACCAACCTTGTAGCCCTCCTTTGAATCCTTTCTAATAAGGTGATACTCCAAATGAGGTCTTACCAAACTTCTGTATAATGGCAATACAACTTCTTTAGACCTGTTCGAAATAGCCTTATTGATAAACCCAAGCATCCTGTTAGCTTTGTTACTTACTATGCTAGACTGCTGACTGAACTTGAAGTCATGACTGTTATCGACATAAACTGCCGTTTTAAATCACAGTGGTTTTCTTCCCTCAGTTTTAATTCAAAGTTAAAATTCATATTTACAAATGTTCATATTAAATTTATAATTAATAATATTTGAGTTGCACTGCCTAGTTAAGGCCCATACAAAAATTAAAAGTCCAGATCTGGACCACGGTCGACCTTTTGGTATATCGTTTCGTGAACTATGCAACTTGATCGAATATTTTTTCAAATTTTGGAAAGTCTAAAGCTGATAGCGCACAAACAGAAAGAAAATTGTAAAAACAACAAGCAGATGTTATAAAGACAAAATTGTAAAAACAACAAGCAGATGTTATAAAGACAAAAATTCTACGTGATGAGTAAAAAACAACTTGCAAAAAGCGGTACAGAAGGAAAAAAGTTAGAAACCTAAACCTAAAAAAGGTTGTTCGTTTTTAAAAGAAAGCATTAATCCCTTGAAGCACGAGTTCTTTTTTTCAGAATATCTGGCTGAAAATGGATTTTTTTTGACAGTAAAAATAAATATATAGGTATAGTATAAATTTCTTTTTAAATTTCAGTTGCAAGGGTGACTAGAGAGCGGGGGATGGAATAAAAGTTATATAAAAAATTATTATACAAACGAAGTGCAAACGTATGTCAGAGGGGCATTAGAAATAAAATATCGCGAGATACACGGGCATGTGCAAATTAGCCGGTAACTTTCGCCCGCGTCAGACGCGGGCAAATGCGTTAAGTGGTTAAAATACACCAAGAAAGAGCAAAAATCATGGAATGGAAACAAGCGCAGATTAGCCCTTGAGCTGTCACCTATCAAGACATCACACAAGTCGTCACGTCGGGTCTTATAGACCCGAATTTAAAATGTACTAAATTGGGTATTAAGAAATGTAAAACATTGTATTTTAATTTCAATATAATGTAAAAATATCGTGGGGTCAATACTACAACTAGGTAACTACAATTCAGCTATTTCGAGAAAAACGCAAATTAAAGTTTTGCTAAGATTTTGGAAGATTGTGGAGACTAAAGTAAAAGTTATTTTACTACCATTTCTGGATTATATCTAATTAGAGGTATTTATGTCTCGTTTTGACCACAATTTTGTAAGAATTGACGAAAAACAGTCCGTGAACATTTTTTCTGATCATCAACTTATATAGTTTTGAAAACTCTAAATAACTCCTGTAAAATGTCTACAACAGATACCTAGTTGTAGTATGGTGTGGACCACACCTAATGGGATTTATCTGTGCACTTACCCAGATTTCGCCAAATTTGTAGTTACCTAGTTGTAGTACTCACCCCACGATATGTAACATATAAAAAGCATAGAAAAGAAATTACATGAAATTCAAAGATGTAATAAATTATCTAAACATAAGCTTCTTACAAACAACTACCTGGGTCAATATGACCCGACGTGACAGCTAAAGGGTTAAGATATATATTTTTCATTTATCTTAACCCTTCAGCTGTAACGAAGAAAGTCACGAGCTGTCACGTAAGTTTTTCATTCCACAAAACATGAATTCTTCTAATACAAGAGGAAGATTTTTCTTCCCCAAAAATATCCATCCTTAGTGTACCTGATAAAATGCCAGTACAGTAATACTGTCAGATGATAATGTATAAATTGATTGTTACGTAATTAATACAGTCAGATGATAATGTATAAATTGACTGTTACGTAATTAATACAGTCAGATGAATAATGTATAAATTGACTGTTACGTAATTGTAGAATATGAGAGGGGAACTGTTCCATTAATTGTTACCAGTGAGACAGGTAAAGAAATTGAAGCCCAATGTCAATGAATGGTCCAAAAGTTTGAAATGGCCAGAACGGTGTGATCAAGTATTTATCGGACTGTATAAAATTAAATAAATACTTCACCACAACCGTTAAATTTCAGAAATAACCAAAATGTACCAGAAATTGCTAAATGTTAATTTTTTTCTTCAAAAACATTTTATTATAATAAATAATATTTTACTGTAGTTAACATTGTCATCACATGTCCTAATTAGTTACTTCCTGTTATTATTGGGTAAATTGTTTCAAATATGAATACTAGATATATTTTTCACATCAAATTTACAAAATTCCCCTTCAGGGATTCCCAACTTTTTCCAAGTCGGGGCATTCTTGTGAGAGTTAGAACTTAATCATGTGCTAACTAGTCATTTAATATGGTATGTATTATAACCAGGAACGGAAGCAGATGACAATGCATTTTTCGACGATTTTCTTCTTTTGGAACATTCTTTAAAGATGTTTACAGCATTTTTTGCATTTTTATGTATTTTTCGCACTTTTCAGAACACTTTTCTATGTTTTGGTTCTTTTTAACCCCAATTTTCTGATTGAAATTTATATGGATTTATTACTTAAATTTTACAAAAAAAGAAAATTAAAAGTTTGGTGAATAGTAGAATCTATTGCCACAAAACTGAATGAAGACCATGAAAAAAAAACAAAGAATTTTTTGAAGCGGGGAAAAAAGTTCCTGGTGTATTAAAAGGAAGAGATTCACTGTGAATTTGAAGAAAATATATCTTCATGAGTGTTTTTATTTATTTTAAATTTACCTCGACATTGAAAAATATTTTTCATAGAAACTTACTTTCGGATGTGATCTTTGATTATGGTAAAAAAATATTCTCAATTTTTCAGAATAACTTAGATTCTCTCATTTACGATATTAAAATTATCAAAACACGTTTCCTAATTATTGGTTGCATTGATGTTATTTTTTTATTGATTTATTTATTATTATTTTTTTCAAAGTCATTTGATGATGGTGCTATAATTTTTCAAGAAACAAGTATTTAAAGTGCTTCAATCGAATTTCGACCTCAGACCTTAAGTGCATTTTTCGAAAAGTTAAGTGCATTTTTAGTACATTTTTAAGAATTTTTTTGGTAATCGAGAACTTACTACCAGAGAGTACACCGAGTACACCGTCAACAAAATCATTCTATTTACAGTAAAAAGAATCTTACAGAAGTATCATTAAAAAATCAAGAAAAAAAGCTTAATATGAAAACAAAAACGCAACTACTTTTTTCCTCCGGTTTAAACAACAGATGTAATATTTTTTAATGCTTTACGCAATTATATTTTCTATTATTGTACTTAAAGAATAAATGGCAACAATTCCGAACGTTTTTTTTTTATTTATTTTTTTTTTTTTTTTTGGGGGGGGGGGGGGGGCAAACTCGAACCACATAACAGCGTATTTTGTATCATATAAGAATGAAAGTAAGCATTTAAAGAAACGAGTTTTTCATGGGAATAGATGTTCCAAAATATTTTTAGTGTCTGAAACTACTTAGTAGCACAAAAAAAAAAAAAAAAACTAAAAATAGCTTGCGGATGCATCTAGATTCAAAATTTGGGCTGCTCTCAATTTCACTTTGAATGCAGCGAATACACATTCATTAAAGGTTTGTGGGTATTTTAATCCACTCATGAATGCATTTATTTATTCGTGTTATATAAAAAAAATTCATATGCTACAAACCAATTTAGTGTCTCAGGATTGTAGTATAATGATTTATTTTTAAATTTTTTGTCCTGTATAGTCAAAAATTCGTGCCCTTGTATAAGGACGTTCTATGCTTTTTTGTCATGTTTATTCAATATAAACATGGCAAAACTGTATGTTCAAACTTCATTTATCAGGAATAAGAAGCTATAAAATAATACCAAACTTCCCAGTAATGTAATACACGCTTCAAAATAAATAAACAAAATTTTACTTGAAACCGAGATTTTCTCTTCTTTCTTGAATCCTCCATGGACTTCTAAAGAGATCTTAATCTTTTAACTATCTTGAATACTCTATAAAACTTTTTGTGGTTTCTAAAAACTGTTTGGAGTCTCCAGATGAGGATGACATGCAACTGCAGTACAAAAACTTCATAAAAAGTTGAAGCAAAAATTTATGTCACCTCATAATGAGGCTTACATGCATGAGAGGGTTAAAGTATAACAAAGAGTTCTCAATTTATATAAAATGCTTTGAACGATACTGGATTTTAATAGCAAACTAAATGAATATTTAATCGACAGAAACAGGAACTTGAATACAATGGGCTTTGTTGTACAACTTTAATCACTGGAGCTGTGAGTTAGGAAGAATTTAAATTTTAAAATCGAGATTCTACCCAGTCCATTGCTTAATATTTTAAGACTATTTATGAAAGTCAACAAATATGAGTTAAGAGAAGATTAAGTGACTATGATGTTATGGTATTGCAGCTTCTGGAAAGTATATTGTTACAATGGGAGTCCATTAGAGGGAAACACTGGATGTCTTTACAGGATAACCAATCTACGTCTCACAACTAAAGACTTTTCTTTGTGGCAACAAGACCACAAATGTCAAATATTTTGTGATAGTAATTATGTATATCGGTTTAGGTGGTAGGAAATGATTAGTTATGCTTTAAAGGTCGAGCCTAGCGGTCGCCACTCGCCATTGGCGACTAAAAATTTTAATTGGACGACCACAAAATGTCATGTGGTCGCCAAAACCGGCGATTAGCAATTTTTTATTATCACTTGGCCATTAATAATGGCCCCCAATTAAAGCCGCAAACGCAAATACGAATCTTTTATACAAATCGCAATCTCAATAGACCTCAAGTACGAGTACGAAAATTGAATTTTTCCGCTGTTAAACGCCTTGATTAGCACGACTTTTGTGGAAAAGTGTAGTTCAAGGTAAATGTATGTGGGTGATTTTCAAAAAGATTGACGGTTTGATGTCCGCAGTATAAAATCTTAATTTCATGTCGATAAAACTATTATTCTGCCATTATAAAAACCAATAGGGAAGCATCATTTCATAGTTAATTCAATGCATTTATTACATTTTTTAAAAGTTGTGAAATAGTAGGCTTTTTCTATTACTTTAGTTGGAAAGAAATGGAAAACTGCGTGTCCGGAGCAAAAAGTTCACAGAACCAGAGTCTTTTTTTTATCATTCCAAGTAATTGTTTTATTCAATATGATTTAAAACATGAAGTAATACGTGTCTACTTAACAAAAATGCAAGTGATTTTACTGAAATGTTTATCTAATATTTTAAAATTTAAAGAAAGTTTTTGTCCGGACATGCAGCTCATGAGTATTACCTCGAGAAAGTTAATATCATTCAACTTTCAAAATATTTAAATATTGTAATTATTTTCTGTGGTAGGGAAGCTTCGTATGTTTTAATAGTCTTCGTATGTTTAATGTAATGTTCGTATTTCTAGATGGTACGAGGTCCTTTAACCTCGTACCATCTAGACTAGGTTAATTTTATTCCTTTACCGTTTTATAGTGGCACAAACAATTCAACATGATGCGTATTTTTATTATTTCTCAGGAGTGTTACCAATTTATTTCCCAATATTTTTTACAGCATAAAAATAAGCAATTCAGCAATAGTGTATTTCTTGTAAAAGAATGAATCGGTCCAATTAAATTTTCATAAACACAGTCAGAATTTCTCTTAGTGAAGAATTTCTTAATAAATCTCATGAGTGTAACCTACTCATGAGTGTTACTTGTTAAGAGAAGGAAGTTACAATCATGATTGAAAACAACCAAATAATAAATAAATCTACAGATATAGATATATCATGAGCTTTAACTCGGGTTGATATAAGTTTTTTATTCAAGATTATATTTTATCTCTCTCTATATATATTTTAAAAGAGACGCCCTGACACAAAATTTTTACGTTGGCAGATATGATTTTTGTGTTTTGTTTAAGATATGTTTTATTCTTGAAAGGTAAATAAAGAACAACTCCCATACTTGCACCCCCCCCCCCCCCAAATGAATAAAAATAAACACTTGTTCGGGTATGCCAGTTTTTACTTTATGTAAATATGAAAGAGATGTGTTGCAAACTAATATCTTTCCTTTACTTAAATTAAAGATGCGGTTTTGCAGAATTAGAACTACTTATTTCGATACTTTTGCTGCTTACTTTAAAACTGAAAGTAATTTTTTATTAGTTCAGCAAAAAAACATCTATTTCTGGATCAGAATCATGAGAGTAGTGATATTTTATTACATTTTTAAAGTAACATTTCAATTAATGGGGTAAAATAATCCCAATTTTGGTCTCTCTTTTTATAATTATTGTTATTTTTTAGTAGTCTCGTGTGTTACCATCTCTTATGAGTGTTACTGTAGCTAAAAATTAGAATTGTATTAATATGTTTGTTAGTTAATAATTAAAAAATGGTTTGCTAATTAAGGCTATCCAGTTAATTTTTATACCTGCAGTGAAAGCAGCTAATTTTTAATAAAATACATTTTTATTGAATGTTATATGCTTCATTTAAGAAACTAGGTAACACTCCTGAGATAAAGTACAATTAAAATAGTTTAAAATTTTTAAATATGTCAATTTTAATACTATTTTTACTTCTTACAAAGTATTTAAGATCACCTAAACAAAATTTTGTAGATAAATTATTGATAAGGATTATTTTACAGAATGTAAAAAACGGTAACACTCATGAGAAAAACAATCACTTGTCAAAGACACTTTTTGAAATATCTAAAATATAAATAAATTAACTCGAAATAAAACTACTTGCTCAGAATGCAGTAAATTATAAGGAATTCATGCGTAGGCAAGTTTTTATGTTTGATGCAACAAAAATTTTCAGATTGTGTCAAACCTAATCCGTCAACAAATTTGAAAATCACCCATGTACAAAAACTTTGAGGGGAAAGAACGCAGAGCCAAATAGTGAATTTTACAACGAGAAGTGGTTGCTTCATTCCGAACCGGGGATGCTGATATTTGCCAGCAAGTTAGATTTGGAGGTGCTACATTTAAAATTTGCCCTTCAAACTTTCAGTAGGTATATACTATTTTGGGCTTCGGTAATTACGAAAACGAAGCCATTACTTGAGTAGTAACACTTTTATCAGGAAAAAGTGCAAACATCTATAAAAAGATGTTTGAGATTGTTTGTAGTAAACTTTGCAGTTTATTTTCGAATATTGGAAAGGTTTCCACATTCCTTTGTGACTTTGAAGTTTCAATGTTGAAAACTGTTGCTGCAAAATGCAAAATGAGGCTCCTGATGGAGAGGAGAGATTAGTTTGAAATATAGTTCTAAGTGGTGACCAACAGTCAAATACGCGACTTACTTTTGGGGTTTACTCACCACTGGCCACCCTCACATTTTTTTAGTCTCAAGCATTATTATGCTTAGTCGTATTTTGCGATGAACGCGAGGTACATTTACAGCACTTTAAAGAAGAAATAGTTAAAAACGATTGTGTGTTTTTATAAGAGATTCCTGCATTAGCAAAAAATAAACTAAGGCGAGATGTAACAAAACGCGGTCGAAAAAAACACTGGCAAGAATTAACACGTCTTCAGGACATGGAATAAGACTTTCACGAAGCAAATGCACATTATAATGAAACAATCTTTTCGCAGCTACTTGACAAAACTCTTGAGCACTTACAAAGATGAATCCCAACCCCCCTTGAAAATATACCTAATTCTTTGGAAATATATAAAATTTCTAGCAAATTACACTGGAAAAATTCACATGTCAGATTAAGCGCATTCGAGATATGTAACAAAATTCGACTAATGTCAGAGTTTTCGCAGCATCTAAAACCTCTCGAGAAGAAGGCAGGTGTACCAAACTCAGACTTCAAACCCAAACCTGATAATGCTTTAAACACCTTTAGAGATAATTTACATAATTTCATACAACATATGGCACATAAATAATGTATGCAGCATTTCGAGGCAGTTTTTGAATGGAAATCTTTTCTCGAAAAAGCCTTTTATGTTATTCATTACATTAAATCACAACTTAATAACAAATCTTATCTTTATCTCAAAAAAGTAAAAAAGATTTTTATTTTATTAAAAATTACATGATATTTTGGTGTGTTGCAAGGTCTGCGAGTCTCAGAATCACAGTTCTAGCTCATTGAGTTGCGATTTCATTTAAATTCATAATCCTAATTCATCCTTCAGTTCTTATATTTTTTTCGCAGGGGGGGGGGGGAGATAATTGTTCCTTTATGAAGCCCATTCTGTATAATTTTGTTTGTTTTAATCAACACAAATACAAATACAAAAGCGACGACCAGCAACAGGCTCAGGGCCCAGCTAGGCCCTGAGCCTGTTGAATATATTAAGAACATTCCTTGCTGGCTTTTCAGATAACCAATACTTATTAAATTATTAGTGTAATTAATTTCATGTTATTAATTTTATTTATCTTTTAAATATTTGTGCATTGCATTTGATTAAATACTGTTTTTCAATTTACAATATTGTTTATCAATACGTAATTTATACTATTTTATTGTCATTAAAGGTTTTCAATAAAACTGATTGAGTACTTGAAATTAAATTTTATTTTTAACGATTGTTAAAAAATACATCTGTTTTAGTAATTTTACTTTCCCTTTCTTTTTTAAATTACTGCAAGTGAAGCATGTGGTTAATGTGCTACTCAGAGTTATGTTTGTTCTGATGGCACATTAAAATTAAATGTTTCCAAATCATCTGTAACTTATTTTATCATTATTTATAGATTCCATCAAATACACTATGAGTAAAGACATATAACTAAAAATTAGTTGATTTTTTTTAATAAATATACAAAATTAAAAAATATGTTTAGTGTGTTTTTAATTCTCCCCCCCCCCCCCTAGTTACTAAGTTGAAATAAATGTGGAAATTATTATTTCAAAAGAAATTCCACATTTGCAATTCATATAAATATGTGTGATACTGTATTATCAAATTATTAACTAATTTTTTTTTGATATAAAAAATATATTTAAATATTCTTTTATATTAAGTAATATTTTCTGATCTGTACAAGAAAAGCATGAAATTAAAAGAAAATAAAGGTTTTGTAAATATAAATGAATAATAAAACTCTTTTGTTTGATTGTGTTTTAGGAAATTTTGAATCAAAGTCTTGCAAAAGCCATATTTATTAGTGGTTCTCCATTATCGCTAGTCGAACATCCTCTTCGGATTGATTTCTTTAAGAAAATACGACCATCATTCATTCCACCTTCAAGATACAGAGTTGCGTCGTCTTATTTGGATGCTCAATACACTGAAATGCAAACTGAAGTAACAAGTCTGCTGCAAGAATCAAAGAATTTGTATTTGCAATGTGATGAATAGAGCAATATGAAGAATGAATCCGTTATAAACTTCGTTATTTCTAAACAAGAATCACTTTTTGTTGATTTTGTTACAACAAAAAGCAACAGCCATAATGCACCTTATTTGGCCGATCTCATAATAAATGTTACAGAAAAACATGGATCTCAAAAGTTTTTTGTGATTATTGCAGGCAATGCATCGAACATGAAAGCTGCACTAACTCTGGTCAAGGAAAAATATCCTTCAATTGTAACTCTTGGATGTCTTTCTCATCTTTTGCATCTTCTCTGTGGTGACATTTTAGGTTGCGCAACTGTTAAAAACTTCATGGCTAATGTAATTGATGTTGATCAAAACAATCAAAAATAGCCACATATTACAAGCTTTGTTTAATCATATCCAATCTGAGAAAAAGTTGACAGAATTTCATTAAAATTGCCTGGGAAAACCCGATGGGGTAGCCACTTATATTGTTTGCAGAGTTTACTATCCAACAAGACCATTCTTCAGAAATTAGCAGTTAGTGAGGAAGCTGATCTCTCCTTTAGACATGACACGACGGCTGATTGATGATTGTGTATTTTGGGTCCGTGTACAGAAGATGACAAACATCTTGACACCCATTGTTGACATGATAACAGCAATGGAGTCCAACCTTCCCCAAATACACAAAATTTATTCAAAATTTAATGAGCTTGAATCGATTTTAAAAGAACTTTCCGTATCCCCACTACAAAAAGCTAAAGAGAAAAAAAAATTGACAAAATTTACTAAGAGGAAATAATTTAGAGTAAGTGAAATCCACTTGGCGACTGACCTATTAAATCCAGTAGTGCAAGGGAACAAATTCAGCCCAACTGAATTAATCGATGCAATAGCTTTCATTTGTGCAGTATGGTCAGCATATGGAACTTGACACAGTAAAAATTCGGTAAAGTGCTGCTGATTATAGGGAAGTAGGGGGATAGTGGGCATTCAACCCCAGCAGGAGGTGGAGGTGGAACCACGCCCCCCTCCACCTCCTGCCACACCCCCCTTGCGCCTGCCACCTCCGTCTGACGAGTTGGGTTGAGTTGTAGGGGTCCTCGTAACCTTCTACGGGGGTTTTTAGAAGTTGAGTTGAGTTGTTACACTGCGTACGAAGTTTAGTTTTTAGGGGATGGCAACGGTAGCGGTCTCCATAGCAACGGTCTCCATGACAACGGTTGGCAATTACAATTACTCATGGGGCCATCTAGTGAGAGAAATTATTTTTTAAACATAGAATATGTAACATAATTACTTCCTGAAAATGAAAATAAATTTAATTTTAAGTTGATGGTCCCACCACCATCCCGATGTGATTTTTTTTAATCACACCCCATCAACTTTTTTTGTAATCTAAATTCAATTTCGACTACATTACATGAATAATTCATCAAATTTAATTTTTTTTTTTTTTTTTTTTTTTTTTTTTTTTTTTTTTTTTTTTTTTTTTTTTTTTTTTTTTTTTTTTTTTTTTTTTTTTTTTTTTTTTTTTTTTTTTTTTTTTTTTTTTTTTTTTTTTTTTTTTTTTTTTTTTTTTTTTTTTTTTTTTTTTTTTTTTTTTTTTTTTTTTTTTTTTTTTTTTTTTTTTTTTTTTTTTTTTTTTTTTTTTTTTTTTTTTTTTTTTTTTTTTTTTTTTTTTTTTTTTTTTTTTTTTTTTTTTTTTTTTTTTTTTTTTTTTTTTTTTTTTTTTTTTTTTTTTTTTTTTTTTTTTTTTTTTTTTTTTTTTTTTTTTTTTTTTTTTTTTTTTTTTTTTTTTTTTTTTTTTTTTTTTTTTTTTTTTTTTTTTTTTTTTTTTTTTTTTTTTTTTTTTTTTTTTTTTTTTTTTTTTTTTTTTTTTTTTTTTTTTTTTTATGAAACTTTTTAAAATGTATATTTCTATAATTAATTGGTATATATTTTGAAACTGTTTTGAAAATTGTGATTATATTTAAAACTTGCTGCTATATATGCAGATATTTAGAAAGGTTTAAGAACAATTTGTAATAAGATAATTTTTTTTTTTTTTGAATTTGAAATGGTTTGTATTTACGTGAATTTTTGAAATTAAAATTTTTGAGCAACTTGGCGCTGCATCATGAAATTGGATTCTTTAGTTCTGAACATTTTTGTTCAGCCGGGCCCAGTGTGTTAGAACTTTTTTTGCATTAATGTAAATTAAGTATTGTCAGATATGCAAATTTAGTAAAACAGTTTAAATTATAACCGCAACTGTTGCGGCCACTTGTCTAGAAAGCATTCTTGAATGAGGTACATGTATTTGACTTGTGTCGAAGGCTTAGTATAGAAAAAATAAAATTGTCTTGAACCTTTAAAATTCTTGAATTCATGGTCAAATTTCTTCAGATATTACTATAAAGACTGGACGTGAGTCATTTCGCATCTGGGACTGTACGAATTTTAGAACAATAAAACTAGTTATGCTGTAGATCTTTTTTTTTTTTCATGCTTACTTAAGTATACATGTTAGCCACTTCATTTGTAACATTTATACGCAAAGATCTGTCAACCGACCTTAATGAATCTGGTGCGGGCCCACATTACAGAAGAACTGCCTATCCTTTGAAATCACGTGCAGCTGCTTCTAGAGCACATTTCAAACTTTTAAATTTCGTTTACTTCCTTTACAGACTGGAAGTGGGAGAGCTTAAACCTCAACTGAAGTTACCCAAAAATTCATAATATTTTTAAAAATGTCATGGCAGACCAAAGAGCCAATTGTTTGCGTTCCAAGTGTTCTTCACTAATTCGATGGGATGACTATTAGAGGGAAAATCTTTTAAGATATTCCTATAAAAACAGGACGTGAGTCATTTCTGTTAGCAACATGTGACTATTTTTATTACTTGTTCTTGACGTTCCTATGCAAAAATAATGTTTACTTACATGTAAGGGGAATATCTCCAGAGCTCGGGGTGAATCTTATTTAAAATCCTACAGTCTGACATCCATAATTCTAGTCGAAACGTCCCCACGGACATGTGGTCGAAAAGTAAACAAGTTTAACGGGTTCTAACCGTTAATAACCAGTTAAGGCAGTTTGTTTCCGACGAGTGCCGATTAAGTGTCTCTGTGTTACTCACAGAGAACTACATTTTTTGAAGGAACTTCTTCCTGATTTTTTTCAAGTTACTAATGCAAATCAGGCTGATGACGAATGGAAGGAGTTAGACACGCTGGAGTGTTTCACGATGACATTTTGACCTGATGCTTGCTCCCAAATCGTCAATACCTGTGCTTTATTTAGTGGATTCTAAGTGGTACAATTTCGTTTAATGATCTGTACAGACAGGGATTTTAATATTTACTAAATTGTTCTATAATTGTTCGTTGTTAAATGTTAAATAAATTTATTTGTTGATTTAAAAAATGCTTTGTCATGTTTTGATAAATTCCGAGACACTTAAGGTCCACACTCTTCTTTTGGGATTTTTCCCTAACAATTTCGCATCTGGAACTGTATACGGAGTATAATTGAACTGTACGTATTTTAGAACGATGAAACTAGTTATGCTGCAGATCATATTTTCATGCTTACTTAAGTATACATGTTAACCACTTCATTTGTAACATTTGTAGTTTTAGCAAATTACGTTTGACTTTGATGCAGTTTTAGCAGTATAAAAATGAAATTAGGAGATTGTTAAAAGTCGAAGTACTGATAAAATTGAATGAGGCTCCAGAAGGCTTCAAATAATGACTCTAATTAAGAAAGGTTGTAAAGATTTGGAGCTGGGATTTATTTTTCCAAAGTTTTTAAGTGTCATTAGCATCATTTATATTACACCGTAAAACTGTACCACCTAGCTTAATGAAGAGCCTATATTACAGAGGCGCCGCCTATCCTTTAAAGCCACATGCTGCAGTTTCTGGAATTTATTTCGAACTTTTAAAGTTAGCCGACTTCCAAAGTGAACCGTTTATATCATACCGATCCGTTTATATCATAAAGCTCTACCAGCCCAGTTTAATGAAGCCAGCCCTTTCCTTTATAACCACAAAAAGTTTCTAGAACACATTTCGAACTTGCTTGGGCTAATCAAGTACTTTATAATTACAATTTGGAAATAATCTACATCGTTCAATAATCATGTTTGAAAGGTCTGATTACAAGTTTCGAAGATTTAGTGTTACCAGTTAAAACTTTCTATGAAATATTTTCAAAACACTAATACTACTACAGTAAAACCCCGTTAAAACGCGGGTGTCGGGGGATATGTTTGGCACCCGCGTTATAATATAACCGCGGTATAGTGAAACTACCGCAGAACCATAACCACGAAATATACTCGCTCTTATTGCACCACTTTTAACTTTATCAATTTCTCGTAACTTTTCTTCTATTATATAATCGTTTATTTTCTTCTTTACTGCAATTTTATTTGCTGTAATTGGTGTGCAAGAAGCACACTTCTCAACTGAGCAGTTAGTCTATCGAGTGATTGGTTATTCAGATTAAAGTTTTCTGCTCTTTAAGGTCTCCTAAGTTAAAACCATATCAACCGCAACGAAACCAATTGTGTTCTGAGAAAATGGAGGCTTAAAAATCTTGCTAAGTTATCAATATGGGATTAAAACGGGGAGAGATTCTACGAAAAAAGTAGATTTGCGTGAAAAAGGAGGAACGTAATTTTCAAAGAAGCAATGTTTTAAGCCTTTATACACTCACTCGGACTAGAGAATATGTTTACTTTTCAGGAATTGTGAAGAATCTGGAATACAAATGTAAATAACACTATAAAAGAAGTTACACAGGCATGACTACATTTCTGAAAACGGAACGCAGTTAAGCATTGAACCCTACATTGAACTGAACAAATTTCCTGAGAGTTTGTACTCTGCCCATATCTAGAGAAATGAGCCAAAGCGATTGCACCCGATTTGAAAATTATGTTATAGTGTCCTAGGTTGAAAAACAGAAAAAGAGTGAAACAGGTGTGTCTCACAACAGGGCTTTGTATCTGTTTTACTGTGTGTGTATGCGAGAGGGAGAGAGAGAGAGCTCTTTGGCTGGAATATTTGTTTACTACTTGGAAGAGACTTCGTTGACTGGATTTTTTTACCATGGTCAAAAGGAATCACCCTTCAATTGCAATGATAAAGGGTGGTTTAAACGTCGAGGGACATGATAGTAACCGCGTTATATCTGATTCCGCGGTATACCGAGGCGCGGTATTATGAGGTTTTACTGTATTAATAAAAAATTTAATCTTGTATCACGTATAGCAGAACTAGATGCAAAAAGTAGTATATATAGTTTTTTTATTTATTTATTTATTTTATTTTTTTACGCTTTATTTTGTTTGAATGAAAAAAAATGCTTTACGGAATAAATTAATTTTAATGTCTTTCCTTTCTGTGCAAATAGAAGTTTAAGTACCAAAGAACTTCAGAGCACACTGCAATACTGACAAAATATTATGATGTAATTAGATTTCATAATGAGAAAAAAGTATTTTAGAACAAAATTTATTGTTTTATCAGATTGTAAACACTTTATCGATACTTCCTCTCTCTCTGCCACGTGTTTCAAAACTAATAAATACTTCTAACTCTAAACACCTCACATGTTGAAAGAGACAAGTATTAAGAATTCCGATTGTAAACTAGTAAAACTGGTATGCAAAGAAAAAATATCAGCGATAATTACATTTCACTGAAAAGCTGTGTGAAATAATTTACAGTTTTGAACATGTGGGACCGTTTAAAAAAAGCATATGCTTCACTTTAAGAAAAACTCAATTAACGTTAACAGAAAATACGAACAAGGAAAAGTGACGTCAATAAATTTCTCTCTCACCCAAAGTTTTCTACACCTGTTAAATACGAAAGCACTCTATAAAGCAGCAGAATTTTTACCAGAAAATCAGTACGGAAAATGGCGACCATGACAATCTCATCCTCTTTTCTGATGATCCTGCTTTACTGCATTACAGCATTTGGCGCAAAACTCGAAGCTGGGACAAATTTTGAGTCAGACAGTTCAGTAGGTATTTTTCCTGATACATTTAAGTTTTCTGTACCTAAGATGACGGAAATTAAATAATCTCATTCTCGCTTAAAGGGTATAGTAATCTTAACTATCCTTTTTAGCTAGAAATAATGGAGTTCATGAAAACCAGTTATTGGGAGGAAACTGAATGTAATGTTTTGACACGCATCATTCAGTTTGGTTTGGTTTTGCAGTGTCGATTACTGTAACAATGAGTGGGTATAAAATGATTTTTTTTTAACTACCAAATGGGTATACTTTAACATGTATATGGTCCTGATGGTCTTTTAAAATGGAACGTTCTGGTGACTTAAACTTTTAAAAATGTAATAACTCATTCTAAAGGTGTCAAACCCTGGATCACTCACCGTGCATCTCAAGAAGCAGTAGAAAGTGTGAAGAAATATTTCGTAAGTTTTTTAAATTTAAATGTTTACTTGTACGTTCCATACAATTTTTACTACAAATCACACAGCATACATACTGAATGATTGTGAGCATCTGCTACTGGTTTGTGAAGGATCCCTTACGATGCATCTTTTTTTTTTTTCCAAGAAACTTTGAAATACCACTCACGTAAATAGTCGATCATTACCAAATAGAACAAAATATCTTAACTTTACATCAGACTGAGTATTTACTATGCAAGTACGAAAAATATGTAGCGCACCGAATAATTTCGCCCGGGACAGCACGAAATAAAATCTTTCCTTAAAACTGAATATAAAGGGGAAGAAAATCTTTCCTTAAAACTGAATATAAATGGAAGAAGCAAAGTAACTCAGCTTCCTTGTCGAAGTCGATTTGTACGAATTGCTGGGAGTTCTCTGCAACCACGTTTGTGGCAATGATAGTGAACACAACAACAGGAAGAATCAAATACCAAATGAGATGTATTTGGAAAATGATGGGAAAGAAGGGGGATTTGTAATGGATAACTCAAAAGTTACCAAGATATCGTACTTAAGAGAAAATGAAAATACACCAGTAAGTAACGATACATTTTTGGATATTACATAATCATTCTTTGTCCACTCTAGTAGAACATTAAGTAAAAGCAATCTCAAAAAAATGGTTTTAAAAATATTTTTAAACAGAGCAATAAAAAGGAACCGAAGTTACTCAGCTTTCTTGTCTAATTCGATTTGTGCAAATTACAGGGAGTTCTCTGCGACTACAGTTGTGGCGAGGGTAGTGACGACAACAGCAGTAGGAATCAAATACCAAATGAGACGTATTTGAAAAATGATGGGAAAGAAGGGGAGTTTATAATGGATGACGAAGTAAGTAACGAAATATTTCTCGATATTACATAATCATTCTTTACCCACTCTGGTAGAACATTAAGTAAAAGCAGTCGGGGAGAAAATGGTTTTAAAATATTTTAAAACAAAACAATAATAAAACAATTTCTAGAAAAGAGAGAAACTGTCCAAATATGAACTGAAGATGTTACACACTTTTGTCATTTGACGGGAGATTAACGGTGATGTGGAATGACCTTTTTCGTCAGGGAACCTAACGAATACCGTGATGGTAGAGGACTTAAAAAACGAATTAGTAATCAATTTGCTCTTTCTTGTAAAAGAAGCGAATCGTGCTTTAACACAACGTTTGTTATTTAGAAACACACTAAAAAAGCTTTCTTTAGCTACCAAACAACTTTCTTGTCTAACTTTCTTCCCAGCTTTACGCATCTGCACTTTGTATTGAGAACTTCTCCTGTCAATGTATATGATTAGACGATCGATGCTTTCAGATTTATTTCTTCAAATTGAAGCAGAATGCAGGTAATCCTCTGCATTTTAAAAATTTATATCCTTCTTATCGAATTTTGTTTTCTCATAGATCATCAATAATTCCCATATTTGGCACACGACTGAAAAAATTTCACTAACTTTATGCGTCTCAAAATACGACACATGCAAGGAAATCAATGATTTGGAACCGTGTCATAAAAACAGCATATCAGTTATTCCTGCTCTGGAACAGTTTGTAAAACAAATACAATTTACGAACATTTTAATTTTCTTCCTTTTTTGCGGTAGGGTGCAGAGAAAGGAATTCAGCCGGGCCGTCGTTGTAAGGCTCGGGACTCGTACGCTACACGTCATAGGATCGAGCCGGTTTTAAAGATACAGAAACTCGTCTGCGCTCATGCCGTAGGATTGTGGGACATGTAAAAGATCCCTAAGTAGACCTTTGGCTTGGATACTCTCGGCTCAATTTAATTTCTGGTGCAAGAGTCCGGGTGCTCACCCTTTCTGGTGAAGGTGGCAATCGTACACACTAATTGTGTTGCCGCTGAAAGAGTTGGTACAAATCTCTAGGAACGCACTAGGTCTGCCATTGTTAGGAACCAATATATGCACAACCAATTAGAAATTTTAAAAAAAGAAAAAGAGAAAGGTATTCCTCCTACTAGCCAATATATATTGATGAATCCAAATCACAAGACCAGGTGGCTTTTTCATGTGTCTTCGAAAATCAAGTAATATCTGAAATATTAAATTTCGTCTGCTTTGTTTTCACAGCTGAAATATACGCCATTGAAAAAACTAGTGCCATCTAGATATAAGAAAGATATTATTTACACTGATTCGAAGAGTTCCGTGCATAATATAACTAGATGTGTTAGAAGTACAAAAAAAATTTGAATTTTCAACCTAAATATGTTTAGATTAACGGAATTATAACAAATGAATGGCGCAATCTAAGCAGAAGATTCTTTTGCACAAATAAACCAACCAATCCCCCCCCCCCAGGGGGTGGGCAGGATTTTTGCACGTTTACGATTGCAAAGCCGCTTCTAAGAAACCTTAGAAGAAACCCACACGTCATTAAAAAGATCAAACAATTCTTATTGAAGTGCAATTTTGTTTGAAGTTCTAACTTATTTTCCTTGCACATTCTCCGTCGAGAAGTGTGAGCTCCCGATATCGTAAAAATACCTGGAACGTGCGCAAATTACATCAGGGAAACTTATGCAGCTGAGATTGAGTCTCTTCTTTTTTAAAAAAAAAAAAGCCTTAAGACGATCATTTTTACATTGCCTCATGTTTTTCTTCAGGGGGCGGGGTGACGAAGTTTTCTTCATTAAGTGTAATAATTTGCAACTAACTTAATTTTGCATTTAAAAAATCCGTGAAATATGTACTCTTGAAGAAGCTGTATTTTGCTACTGTATTAATTATTGGTTAGGTTGTTTACCTACAGAAAAGTTTTCTTTTTAACATGATTGTGTTAAAAAAATGGTTGCTTTAGTAATTCTACTGCTGATGCAAGTAATATATATGTGTTGGAAATATCTTATATTTTCTGCTCAAATGCTAAGCTGTACCGAAATTTATTTAATTATGGTAGTACTAAGCATATGTTGTAAATTTAGTTATTTCTGACATTATTCAAGCATCCATTGCTGTAAACTCATTGTTTAGTCTACTGAATTTAATATCAATTTTCATTCGAGATTCGTACATTCGGATGAATGTGTGGATGAATGGATATGTGTCTTCACAGATGGCTCTATGCTGTGAAGACGCATATCCATTCACGTCAGGGATCACGTGGTGCTGGAGCTGACGTTCACAGTGAGCTCTTTAGTTTTTACTTGCCAATTGGACATCTTACTACTGCTTTTGATGGTGAAGTTGAAGCTATTGCTGTGCCATACGAAAACTGTCGATTCGTAGCCACCCAAGCGTTTACGTTTACCTGGCAACTCTTTTTGGAGGAATTATTGGCTTTATCCAAGCTGCCCAGAGAGAGAGATGCTTTGAATTTGAGCAGAGATTATTTAATTTTACCTCCTCCCCCTTGTCCTTCAGACTTTTTAGATCTGAATATGGATTTTGGGCTTATACAAAGAGTTGCCAGGAAAGATTTAAATGATTTGCAATTAAAAGCTTATGCAATGGAGACCATTGAGGCTCGTTATCCTGAGACTGAATGGGTACGTGTCTTTCCGGATAGCTATATGCTGGAGAGATCACGTGGTACTGGAGTTCCTGTTCACAGTGAGTGCTTTAGTTTTTACTAAAGAGGCTATAAGGAAAGAGATGACATTGGGCCCATTTTCTCCTCTCGGCGGTAAAAGAATTGCCTTTTGAGCATGGGGGAGTTGTTCTTCTGGGGGTCTCGGAAAGTCCCTGCCATTAAGCTAATTATCCCCTCTAGTAAAAGAAGGTTGCTGGACAGGAGCCAGGACTCTGCGTTTAAAGTTAAATCGCCGTGTCAGATTTTTTTTTTTTTTTTTTACTTGATTTTTTTGTTCTTACATGCTCGCAAACTATGCGTGCTATAAAAAAATTTATTTCTGCCCTATAAAATGTAAATTGCTAGTGAAAAGTGAAATAACGTTTCTTCTTTGCACTAAATATATAGATGTAATATATATTCAGATAGACAGCTATATTTATAGTCCCCAATTAAGTTTTTGATTTTATATACTTATAATTATTTTTTAAATGTATAAATATTTTTCGTTTATATATATAAGTGGCGAAGGAAGGGAAGGGTTCTGAACCTTCCCGTTTTCTGAAGGAGTTATTGAAGGGGCTGGGTCAAATTTCAAGTATGCTATGCACAAATAAGTCAAGTTACACCACTGTTGCACTTCGCCACACCCTTTTCAGAAAAGGGCTAGCTTTTTCTATTGTTTTATATTTTTATAATTATATACATATATATATATAGAGAGAGAGAGACGCACACACACATAACTAACTCTTCTTCTGCTTTGATAACTTGACTGACTCAAAAACTAAAGATAGCTTTTGTCGCTACTTGACAGAAAAAAAAATCAATAGTTAATCAAATCAGGGCTCGAAAATCGTATTGCCCGACATGACCGGGCTTGTAAAAATTCTGATAGGGCATGAATCTTCTACTCTTACATGCCCGGCAGGGCAGGTAATTTTTTAATCAAATATTTCTTTCCAATACTTTGTTGTTTCGTATTTTATTGAAAAATTAACGCCTCCTTACTGGAGATCAACATTTACATGTTTTCGGATATTCATGTCGACAATAAAATTGGTAATACAAATTAAATTTTGCAAATTTTGACTTGTAACGACTTATTATATAATATTTGTATGTAATGCAATTTTTTAATGATTTAGATTAACGTTAAAATAATTCTTGATTCAGATATAAATCTGTTAATGTATTTTTTTTTGTCTGATTAATGCTATACCGCAAATTCAAAGGTGTTTATTAATATTCAATAAAACAACCTTTGGGCATGTAAAAATGTTGTTCGGGCATGTATTTTTTAGACAAATATGCCCGTCAGGGCATGTACAATTTTAAAGATTTTTCGAGCCCTGAAACAAATATAATATACATATGTTTTGAATCGGAGTTTTTGCGTTATGGTGCAATATGAGGTATGTTATATTATTCGTTTCACTATCAAGTTTAAAGTTTTTATGTTTCTCAGAATCGTATGACAAAGTACACCATGAAGAGACATTTTTTACCAAAGATAAAAAAAGGTTACGATCTCAGCATGCACTTGAATGATGAAATGAGAAATTTCTTTTGTATAGACATATTTCATAAATACAAGTAGATTGGGAACGACTAAGTAAAGCTTAATTAATAATTAACTCATTTAATAATCACGAACATAATCCTTCACTAATTTGGGTGAGAACGATTGTGATCGATATGCATATTATGTGTGTCGTATTTTTTTATAATTATGAATTGTTAAAACTGCGAATAGTGTTGTATGAACAACTGTTTAATGATAACGACGTCTGTTAATTCAGCACAGTTTTCGCGTGCTAGTTTAAAAAAGAAAAGGACCTCAAAAATCGTTCATCAGAGTGTTTGGACATTCACTCTCTAGCTAGCATCATCTCTATGTGTTTAGCTGGAGCGCCAACTACTTCCGCCAAAAAACCGCCAAGGAACTTTCTTTTTCGCCCATCAGAAGTTTGGAAGAAGATGGGAGATTCCGAACAGTAAAACTTTAATTAAAACAACTAATATGCGTTTTTGACACATAAAAATGGTATGAAATTGAAGCCTATGTTTTCCGCCTCTGGAATATGGCATTAAAATTTTGCTGAAAAACTTTGCTTCAGTGAAATACCCGTTTTTGTAAACCCCCTCTCGTTTCTCCTGTGTTAAGTCAACGAGAAGTTCCCCAACAAGCCCTGAGGTGGTTAAAAGTCGGCATTTCTTTATCCCTGCATATGTCGCGTCTCTCCTTATAGCGTCTCTAGTTTTTATTTGCCAATTGGACCTCTTACTTTACTACTGCTTTTGACGGTGAGGTTTATTGCTGTGGCCATACAACAACTGTCGATTCGTAACCACTCTTTTGCAAGAGCAGTTATACTTTCAGATTCTAAAAGCGTGCTTCAGGCCTTTCTCAATGACCAAAGCAGTTCCCAGAGCATTTTAAAGTTTAGGCTTTTACATAGGGGGTTTGCGCACAGACGCGAATTTCATTTCAATGGATTCCTGCCCACTGCGGAATTTTGGGCAATAAAAAACCTGATATACTGGCTAAGAAAGGAGCCTTGGTAGAACAGCGTACCACTTCCATACTACTAAATTATATGTTAACTTGACCTTCAGGAAACTTCTCAAACAAGATATGATACAACAGACCCTTAACAAGAGATGGCGGGCTCTAAGAGAAAGCGGAAAGATTCCCAGTTATCCAAGAAAGACAGCAGTGGCTCTCTTCAGAGGTCTCACTGGACATGACTGTTCGCGAGACCATCTCTATAGAATCAGAGGGGTGGATTCCCCAGACTTCATTGTGTGACTCGAATCTACTGATGACATTTGAACATTTAAACAAAATGTTTGCCAGACTCTTTACTAAAATGAAAGTTTTAACAGCCAACTTTTTTTTTTCTACAAATATTTGACCCATTACAAAACAAATCTCAAATTATTCAGAAGAAAAAAAGCATAGATTTCATCAAAACTCATAGTAGTCATGGATGCAATTACATCACTAAAATCAACATCGCGAAAATCTAATGATGTCAAGAAGCCTGCCGCTGGGCTTATTAAACACGTAAATGGTTAATTGAATTTGATGTCGAAGTTGAGGATATATTACCGGAAACTAGAATATGCAAAAGAAAGCAAATAGATGTCAATGAAACTATGGGTGAACCGATAAAAGAATCATTCAAAAGGTATGAAATAATTCATCATAATCAAATACTCAATGCTACTATTCAAAGTGGGAAATCATTTCCCCCAAAACCAGCTACGGTTTTATGACTTCATAAGAAATTTTTATGAAAATATTCCTGAAAATGCATTTCAAAAATTAAGCAGTATTTTATTAGTTTAATCCAGAAGCAACTCATCAGAACATTATTTCCAAATTTTAAATCTTGAATACTTTAAAACAAAATGTTAATGAAACTTCCACAAAAATAAACGAAAATGAGCATTTTACGGCTGACGAAATGTAAAATGGTAAAAGATTTGATTTCATCATCTTACTTCAAAGCTCGCAAAAATTGTCCTATAAGGTGTTATAACATATTGTTCAGCTATAATATGTTAAACGGATCTTATACTGTTCTTGGTCAAGCATATAAATGTTTTAATTCATGTCTGCGATTTAGCTATCCTATGAACAAAGCTTTTCTACATTCAAATTCGTCAAAAGCAGACACAAGAAAATTTAGAAACCTTCATGATGTCAGAGAAGGTCATTTTAAAAGAAATAAATGCTGGTGATGTTATAATACTGTTTTGCAACAAAAGCAAAATTCCACATGAAAGCTTAATGCAGTAAATATGTGTTTATTCTATTGTACTTTTTTTTTTTTTGTTTGTTTGAAATATATTTGTATTTAAGTGGAGAAAAAATACAGTTTCTATATTGGAGATATGCGGGCAATAATTTTTTCCACACAAAAATTTTACGGCCAGCCCCTGGAAAAAATTACTAACTAATTTACATATTGCTATTTTTCTGTAACTAAAGCAATATACTTTTCTGCTACTCTAGATGAAAAAATACTTAACACTCCATTAGTTGCCTCCCCCCCCCCCCTGTATTTAAATGTAGTAGCAGTCATCAGATACAGCACTATTCATTTTTAATAAATAACAGTTGCATTTAAAATTATTCCTATCAGTTGAAGTATTAGTTTGTCTAAGCCACTCTTTATCGTATGTAATGGAAAAAAATGTATAATTTACTTTTATAAAGTTTAGATTAAACATGAACTTGCATTTTGGAAATAGGGTGGCCGTGCGGTATCTCTGAGACACATTTAGTTTTAACACAGTAAAATACGGTATTTAGATAATTTTCATAATGCGGAAGTACTATAATTAATGTACTATATACAAAGTAATAAATAAAGTAAAAAATCATAACAAAATTTATGCTGTCACAGATAACCTATAACGATTGACTTTCCAATCAACACAGAACAAGCACGGGAACCACACTAAAATTCTGAGCTAGGAAGATAGCAGAAAAGAATGCTCTGTCAGACATAGTACCAACCAGGTAGTGAAGAAAAAAAATGTTAGTCGTGCTGTATCATCTCACGGATACACAATATACTCCTGAAGGGTATAAATTCCATACTGAGAGAAAAAATTTTTTATTTATTTTCCACAGGTAGATAATAAGACTACTATGGGGGACATGATATCTAAAGAGGAGGCGATGGTAAACAAACAGCCTACTGTGGGAGTCACTGAACCTATAGTAGTCACTGGACCTGTAGAAAGCATACCACCTGGAAGAATTCCTTCACTTGGACCTATTAGTAAGAAAATTTAAAATAATTTTGCCCAAGCTTTCCCCCATACATTAAGGGGAGGGGGTGGGGAGCTGACTAAACAAAATTATAAATTTATATTGTACTGCATTACAATTACAGATTAGTAATAGCCATGTAACAGCCTATATTAAACATGAAGAAAACCATAAGTGGTTTTGGTTAAAATAAAAAGAACATTTAATGTTTTTAACTATCAAACACTAAAGGAAAGCAGATTGGAAAAGCATTACCGATCCTAATCTAACCTTGGTGCAAATAAAGAATGTTTAAGATGAGACAGAGAAGTGTTTGCCAGCATTAATTAATTTTATACACTGAAGATAGGCGTTTGTTACTTATGCTAAGAAAAATTAAAGCTATGATATAAAGCCTAATATAAGTGTTAATTTTTATGTTAATTATTATTTAAATTCACCGTTTCATTAGTGATTTAGTTTCTTTTTTTTTGCATCATTTTAAATTATCCAATCATTATGAGAAAGCAATGTGGTTGCCTTAGCAACTACCAACATAATTTTTTTGCATAAATTTCAACTCTCTTGTTAGATAGAAGAAAATGTTCCATACAATGTAAAAAATTCTAGTTCAATCTTCCACAGAAAAAATTGTGAAATTTATCTGCAACCAACACTAAGTGGCTGGTGAATGAAACGAGGAGCCATTATAATGGTTCAACTTTAGTACCAAATGCTGGCTGCAACGAAATTTCCCCCTTTTTTTTTTTTTTGGAAGGTTCAACTAAAATTCTATACAGTGTAATGTAAGCAAGGTGTCCATCAAAGAATTTGGAAACCAATCGATACACAATAGTGTGCATTCGAAAAGAAAGTTTCACCTTGTGTTCACTCTGCAGAAGAATTCAATTTCAACATTAGTGTAAGCCACATTATTAATTTTAAGAAAATATTGTTACAAGTTGTTTCAGTCAACAGAAACTTTAGTCTTTTATTCTATTCTGTTTTTTAGACAAAGGATTTCTTCTATTTCTTATACATAAAAATCTAATAGCTGATGTTGCATTAATGACATACTGTTTTATTGGAAACACTAGCAAAAATAATAGATACTGTTTGAGGTACAAATCTTTTTATGGAAGGTTAAAAATAAATAAGATATACTTTTTTAAAATATGTCTTTAATAAAAAGGAAGAAAAAAGAAAAATTACCACAGTGTGCATGGAGATTTTTAAATAATAGGTTTAAAAACCACTTATGTCAGTATTTATGAAGAACAGTGAAAGCTTCATAATAATAGAAATAATTATAGTGTAACAAAATTAATGCCTAATAGAAAGTATTAAAAGTGCGACATAACAAAAATCAATTCCCTGTTCCAGTTTATCTTTACGTCTAAAAATTGATACACTAAGGAGCTGGTAATAAGATACATATAAGATATTGCTCAGCCACTCCCTGATATTCACAAATACATGTTTTTCCTTTTTCCTCTCTCTCTGGCAGTATGATGCTGATATTAACGTCAGTTACACATCCTTTGTGCTAAAGCTTAGACAGAAAATGAAACATGTTAGAATTTTAAACAACTAGGATGGACTCATGCCAGTGTGGTGATAAAGTGACAATTGTCATCAAGTCAATAAATGTCACCAAAATCACACAAATATCACCAAAACCACATAAGTGGGTGCATATTTATTGCCTAAAATATCTTTTTAATTGTACTTTTATTGTAAAAACGTTTTTACTTCTGTTCCAAGATGTTTTTTAATCACTTTTGTGGTGTTTGCCTGTTTCATATATGTAGTACACTTTTTACATTTTTAGTTCACTCCATGTATTTTTCTGCGGAGTCCATCTCCAATCCAGAGAATGATGAGTTAAATCAAGTACTGCTGTTAGAAATAATAATAATAAAAGCAAA
The DNA here is from genome assembly GCA_038502835.1 of Octonoba sinensis. NCBI lineage: Eukaryota > Metazoa > Arthropoda > Arachnida > Araneae > Uloboridae > Octonoba > Octonoba sinensis. Next base: position 78,549,001 of record CM076605.1, on the reverse strand, counting down.
CTTTTATTTATCAGTTTGAATTCAGATCTATTAAAATTAAAACGTTTTGCAACAGAAACGTTCTTATATAATTCAAATATGCATAAAAATGTGCATTTCTATTATATTATAATGTACTTTGTTAAATTTTTGCTGCTTTGCGCGTTGAAGTTATTTAGTTATCTTTTAAATTAGTTTTTTTCATTTTTTCTATCTAATATGTTACATGTGTAGATATATGTGTGTGTGTGTGTGTATTTGGTGGGGAGAAGGGGAATATTATTTTACATTTCTGCAATACTAAATCATAGCCCAGTTGGTCTTTTTGGAACACTAAATTTTTATTGTTGACTATTATCCCACAAATGAAAACACAGTAAAAGAGGCAAACAGCAGAATTTGAACTCAAGTAACATCAGCAGACTTATAGAGACTATCATATTAAATAAGTCCCAAATAAAAATAAATTAGTAAGAAGCTGTATTCTGACATGAGTTTTAGATTTTATAATATTTTCAAGGTGCCAAACTATCAAAATAAAGTTTAAACTTTCAAGTCTCACCTTAACTTACTCAATACATGTGTTAACTTAAGAGTATATAATGACCAGTTTCATAAAAGTATTAAGTGACCATGCTAATTATTGTTATTATTTCAGGACCGTCAGACATGTCAGCCAGGATCAAAACACTTTTCAGATGCCCTGAAAATGAAACTCTTGGTTGTAAAGAGTCAGAGTTAACCTGTAAGATGTTTTTGATGAAGTATGAGAGTTTAGCCTTCTTCCCACCCCAAATAACCATACTACCTGTTCAATGTCGAGAAGAATCATGCGTCTGTGTTACTGGCTTTCTAAGAAATGAAAACCAAGAATGTGTTCTCCCAAAAGACTGTGCTCCAAAGCCTCCATCGAGAAAGAGCTGAATGTCTCAACTTAGGAGTAATTAATTGAAACCATTAAAAGACAAATAAAATGTAAATGAAGATATGTTGGTGTATGTAATATTTGAGCAAATAAAAAATATTTCTAGTGAAGATAGTATTCTTTTATATAACTGAGTGAAAAATATCAGAGAAAAAACTAAAGAAAAGACATTACCTAGTTACTATTGATCAATTGTCTTACACAAAAACAAAGCTACAAACAGAAAAGGTAACAATTTAAATTTTGAAGCAAATGGGGAAAAAAAGAGTATTTATGATTTTATTTTGAGCAGAAGGAAAACCCACATAAAACTATTATTTACTAGCCACCCCCCCCCCCCCCCGAATTTCAAACAGTTTCCATTCGGATTGCTTCATAAGCCAAGTAAAATCATTCACGTAATTGCCATCTGTTTGAATACTAGTGCCAACTAGCCAACAACTGCCCTTGGTTGTTCAGCCATTAAGCGGTGTGCTGACTAGTACCGCCGTGTGCTTTTTCACAGAGTGGATCTTTTTCTGCTAAAGAGTGGTCCAAGGTTTAAGCGAGGCCCTGTGTGAAAGCGATCGGGGAAGGGAGAGGGAACTACAGGCCTGCACCCTCAAGTTTAAAATGAGCGTTATGTCACACTGGACATCCCTTCTTTCGCCTTCATTGAGAAAACCGTTGCATTCTTCTGTGGTCAAGCGTAGTCGAGCGTTGCTATACTTTGGCTAGCGTGTTGCGTCCTAATTGAAGAGCGATTTAATATATATATAAATGCCTATTTAAGGAGGTACAATCACTCTCCTCTGTGTATCACTTATGATCATTGAAAGCTGATGACAGTGGTGAATTAAAGGTCAGTCTTTTGAAGTTGATTTACAAGTTCTGAAAAAAATCCTATCGTCAAAGGCAAATCGAAAATTTACATTTTGTTCTGATTATTCCTCTTTTTCATCTTTATTATTGATTTAATATTGTTATTTGGATTGTGCATGCAAAGATGGAATTATATTTGAATAGTTATAATTATAACTGTACCTGGTATCATTACATTAAAAGCATTTTTCCCCAAGAATACTTTCCATTATCAACAACGTATTTGAATATTGAATTGAATAAATATTTAAAAGGTTTAGTAAAATTAGACATCAATGATATGAGTTAAGTAAGTTGTGAAGGAAGAAAATTCAAAATGGTTTTTATTGGGACATAAAACTTTGTATATATGTTTGTAATGAATTCAAATTGCAATTGAGCATTTTGAGAATGGGAGGAAGTAGAAAATGCTGTGTTCCTGGATGCTGTTTGAACTACAATAATACTTCAAGCTATGCCTCATCATTTATGTTTCCAAAAGATGAAACTCGGAGACAAATATGAATCAAATCTATTAATAGGAAAGATTTCATTCCTAGTGCAACAGCAGTAGTGTGTATTAAACACTTTGCTTCACAGTTTGTATTAACAGAAGACAGTAAAGAGAGGTGATGGTACAGATTACCTCGCAAAGTGCCAAAATTGACTGAGGATGCATACCCGTCTATTTTCGAAAACCAACCCTTTTACCTTTCTCATGAGCCTTGCAACAGCCGCAAAACTCCGGAACAAAGAATGAAAGAAATTAAGAGAAAGAATTTGCTGCTTTTTGCTCGAAAGATAAAATTAAATCATTTGAATGTTTCTGTTAATCTTTTAAAAGCATGTTAAAGGGAGATTAGAAGAGCATCAAAACATCAGATTTCGTATTATGCTATATGTTAAACATTAAAAAATGTCCCATAGTAAAAGTTTCTCCCAACATATATGCAAGTTTAACTGTAGAGATTTGGCATAAAGGCTTCCAAATAGGTCCTAAATTGTATGCCTTTGTGACAGGAAGCAATAATATTTGCGATATGCGGTCAATGTTTTACAGTTCACTAAGTTGGGTATCTGGGCTAAAAAAGAACGATGTGCCTTTAAACAAAAAGATCAGAAATATTTCTGACATAATCAAAGATCACTTCCAACAATTGGAGTCAGAAGATGAAGAGCCTTTTCTTTTATCACTTATTACAGAGCAATTGACCTTATCTTCAAAACATCGATATTCCCCCATGTTCCTTCTTCTTGCTACAAAATTTCTATTTTTATATCCAGCAGCATATAATTTCATCAGAGCTTCAGGAATTTTGATTTTACCTCATCCAGCGTATATAAGAAGACTTACAAATTCATTGAAAAATAAGAGCAATTTGTCAAACAACAGTCATATAATGTATTTAAAAAGGAAAAGCGAAATTCTTTCACCTCATGAGAAAACAGTTTGCCTGCTTCTTGATGAAATTCACATCACTTGTAACATTGCATACAAAGAGTGAACAATTTTTGGTTCAGCTGAAAATTCAAATTGTGAAGTCAATACTATTCAAGCCTTCATGATTACATCCTTATTTTAGAAAAACAAAGATGTTTTCTCTTTAATAGCAATGAAATGTCAGACAGCTGATGAAACACATGTGCTTTAGCTACATGTGCTGACCCTAAAAGTTCTAGAAATTTTAAAAGATTGTGGTCATACTGTGCTATGCTTGATTTCTGATAAAAATAGAACTAACAGGAACATGTTTACCAAAATGTACAATGGAAACTTGGTTAATTGTATTCCAAACCCAGCTAATCCAGGAAACAAATTATATTTTCTCTTTCACAAAATGCACCTGATCAAATCTATCGGGAATAATTGGTTTAATCAAGCCTTATATTTCCCTCCTCCTAATAATGTCTCCAAAAACTCCGTCGATAGATTCCAAGATTTAAAAGATATTTATGTTTCAGAAAAATTAAAAGTTGTAAAACTGGCCCCTAAGTTATCACAAGAAGTTTTAAACCCAACAACATTCGAAAGAATATGTGCTGACTGCATTAAATGTTTTCCATGAAAGCAATAGTACTGCGTTAAATGTTAAACATAGAATAGATGGTGCAGCATACTTGGGAACTAAGGAATTTATTGATACATTTATTAACTGGTGGGACATTGTTAATGTAAAAAGTTGTGGCAAAGGTAAAAGGTTTCAAAAGCAATTTTCTGACCCAATCACAAGTTTAAATCAACCCAGCATTTTGTTCCCCCCAAAAAAATGACAGGCTTGTTTCTTGGGGCAAAATAACTTCTTCTAAATTAGAAGAAAGAAAGCAATTTGGCATGCCCGGAAGAGGAGGAAAATTCTCACATGAAACACATTTTGCTTTTGAATTTACCACAAATTCTTTAATAGAAATTGTTAAACATGTCTTTGAAGTTCATACACCTAACTACATATTGCTAGGAAAATTCTAAACAGACCCCTTGAGGCAAGGTTTGGTCAGTACCAGCAGATGGTGCTGACCAAACCTGGAAATTCTAATGTTTCCTGCTTGCAAGTTTTAGAATCAGAAAAGAAGCTAAAGGTTTTAAACTGGATTGAGTTAAATTCTAATCAAAAAGGCACATTTCATGTTAAATCATTAGAATTGTTTGATCTGAATCATGAAACAGAAGAAAATTTCGAAATACATGTAGATTTGTTTGAAGTTTTTACTTCCGATTCTGACATTGAAATTTTTTCAAATGAAATGGCTGCATTTATTTACGTTGCGGGATATATTGTTAAGCAAGTATGTCAAAAAATAGAGTGTGATATTTGTAAATGTTGTTTTATTACTTCAAAAGACCTTGTTTGTGATGCGAGTGAAGCAGTAAACAAATTTTTTTCCATTATCAATCGAGGAGGTTTGAAATGGCCAACAAAACATACTTTTAAAAGTGTAGAAGAAACTTACCAAATATTTGAGAAACTTATCAGTTACAAATTTGAGCAAAGGTTTTTGAAAAACGATAAATCAGAAACAGCTTTTGGAAGCATTAGTTTTGAAAAAATTTGAAATAACATCAGCCCTTCTAGAAAGCAAGTGTGCCTGTGGTAAAGAAATGATAAAAATCATTCAGAATTGCCTATCAATTTCAAACAATATTTTCCTAAATAATTGACCACTTAAAGAATTTGAAAAATGATCACTTAAAACAGCAGTCTGTAAAACAAAAACTATAAACTTTAATGAATTAAATATGCATTTTTTGATATAATTTTGGAATTCAATATGAAGGAATATATACCTCATGGGGAAACTTGCCACCTAAATTTTTCAAAAAGTGGTAATGCATGCACGAGCAGTACCTCACAAGTCATGTGGAAAGTATGTTTCAAAATATTAAAAACAAGCGTATTAAGAAATTTTTATTAGGCAAAATCTCATTATCATTCCTTAAAAAAATATGAGATTTCCTCAACATGTACTCGATTAAACTTATTTTACTATTTTTATAAAAAATTATTATTTTGCTTTTGGGCCACTTCACAGTATTTTGTCCAAACGTAGAGTCTGCAACATGACTTTTTTTTGTTACAACTATGTAATTTACAGTTTAATTATCACTGAATTTCATTTTCAAATTATTTGAAAATAAAATTTAGTGATAATACAGCTAGTTTCCACACACAAAAGCAAAAATGTTTTTCAGGGTTATTAAAAGATATTGAATGACAAACTTATCCTAATTATTATAATTTATTTGCACTCACTATTTACATCTCAAAATATATAGATTGTTTAAATTATAAAAAAGGGAAGTATTTTGGTTTAATTTCAAAGTAAATTAAATCAAAATAAGGAATATCAACAAAAGTTAAATAGAATTTTTTCGGAAGCACATGCACAAAATAAGGTAATGCTACTATTATGATTTTTGACATTTTTTAATTTATATTTTGATTCAATATCTATAAAAAAGGAAATAATTACTGATGAAACCTTCGAACGTGCCTTAAAAGGGTAGATCTCCATCGAAATTTCTCACCACAAACTTTGCATCGTTGTGAATCTTCTGAATGCATTTTCTCATGTTGTTTCAACAACCGTTTGGCCTTAAAAGACTTTGAACAAGTGATGCATGTAAACAGAGAGCTGGAATGAGTTAGCAGATGGTCCTGTAGCGACTGAAACTTTAGAAAGAACATTCCACAGTAGTTGCAAAAATGTTGTGAATCAAAATCTGAAAAAATATATGCAATACATTAATTTATTATAATGAAATATTATTTGGAACTACTCAAATTAAACAAGAAGCAAATGAAGAATCAAGCATTCAAAAGCAGTTTAATAGATTTATGTATTTCCCAGAATAAAAATTAAGCAAAGTTGGGCTTCATTAATATGATAGATATAGTACAGCCAGTAACGTTACTACAGGGGGGTGGAGGGGCGGTCCCCCTCGGATGACACCCTTTTGTGGGCTGTTGGGACATGATAGCCAAAATGAGATAAAGAGTTTTTAAAAAATGCATATAGAATTATAGAATTTTACTGATGCTATTCAAAAGCATCATAACTTTTCTAATCCAACTTCCTTCCCTACGAGCACTAGGCCTTAGGGATGCGCTGCATCTAGGGGCGAGGTAGTGGGAGTAGTGGTGTCCAGGGACGTAACTGGGTTATTTTCTAACTAGGGCAAGACCAGGATTTAGTGCCCCCTCCCCCCTTATATGCACAAACAAAGTATATGTATTTAAGTAAACACACATTTAGTCAATTTAGCATCCCTAAAATAATCTGGCGCCCGGGGCATGTGCCCCGTCTGCCCCCCTCTAGTTACGTCTCTGATGGGGTCTACGGATTCTACATGCCGTCCCCCACTGGTGGAGGGGGCGGTACATTTGGGCGGCCCCAAGCGTACATGGTGGGTCTTCAGCAGGTAACAAACATGCGACCTTCCGAAAAAATCATAACTTCAAATGAATATGGTTTACTGATTTACTGAAAATTACATCAAATATAAATGAAATTTCCTAAGTATTTGTTTTTTTTAAGGCAGTGGAGGGTTTACACTGCACACTACCACCCTGAGTGAAACCCATGCAAGGAATGTCGCTGATATAGCCTACTAGACTCTTGCACCAAAGAATCAAACAAACCAGTTAGTCTTTCATGGTAACTTTAAATCATTGGAGTTAACTTTGAACCACACCATATTTTTTAGTATATTTGACTTAATTTAAAAATTAAGAGTAAAAACTGATTGAGTGCAGCACTGGACCTTCTAGTTCATTTTTTTATCAGCATACCAAAAAATATAACAAAGGTTCAAAGTTACCCTGAATGACTACTTGAACCATCTGATAAGTAAAAATGTTTCTACATGTAATGGACAGTAATGCAACCAGTAAACTTCTTACAGAAATGATTTTCTGGATTATACTGTTCATATTAAAGAGGTTACAAATGTGTATAATATTACCAATAATACATAGAATAACTTAAAGTAATTCTACTATACATTATAAAATATTTACTATAATTATGATTATAATCTAAAATCACAGAAAACAAGGAAGCATAAATGAATTCATTAAATTATTAATAAAATGCTATAAAATATACATATACGACTTTTATACACGACATAAGTATATTAACAGATATTTTAAAATAAATATGGTTCTTGCATGTTAGTATAATATTTATTAAATGATAGCATTTTAACTAACATTGTCATTATTTTTAAACTATTTAGAAAAATCATTAAAAATAATTTAATGAGATAACTACTAACTTCCTTCATTGCTTTGATTTATAATCCATCACTATTTGCTTTTAAATAAGGTTTCATGCATCAGTACATAGCCTAAATTTTTCTAAGTGTACCATTCAATGTGTTAATAGTACAGAACCATAATAAAGAACAGGAATGAAATAGTTGTTCAGAATTATTCCAAGGGTACCAATCTCATGTGATTTCTTTAGAACTCTGAACTAGCTGCCACGTGCAAACTTCATTGCTAGTTGTCCTCAACTTCACCCATCTTCAAGATTTGTACAACTTGTACCATGACACTAAAAGACCGAGCTTACTTTACGTTAAAAGCAGGTTAAGACTGGAATTTCTTATTTTCTTGTTCAGACCAGGCTAGGCTGGCAGTCCTGTGAAGAAAAATATTTTAATTTTCTTTTTATAAAAAAAATTCAATTTTTTATACCTACCTTTTAAATTAATCCGAGAAATACTAGCGGTACCATTTGGTGCCAGAGATAAAGGTTTAAAAATTACAATATTCACCTATAAAAATCATTTTATTTCCAATTTTGCAAGTAGATGACGCTTCATAAGATTTAACTCAAAAAATAACTTTTCGTAAATCAGTAGCATCTAATAAACAATAAAATTGGGGGAAAAAAATAATTCAGTCTTTCCCGGGTTGATATAAGCAAGACTTCCTTTTCACAAACTTTGATTGAAAATTTTTACATACATGCGAGTTAAATTAGTATTAGTTTTATGGATAACATAATTCAACATAATTACAGATCTTAACCTATATTGCTTATTTGCTGCAAATTTTTGAATCATTACTGCAGAATAATTGTAATCATCGTTGTAGCTATCCCTGTATTGTTAAATCAAAAATCGTGATTTTTTGAGTTTTGATGTCATTGGTGGTCAAACATATTTTGAAACAATGCAACTTAGTTTTGGAAAACCTTGGTGATTTAAACATGGTAAAACTTATTTAAAAAACATGAATTAAAAATGAAAAAGATATTAAGAAAACAAGAAATTTCTGATAAATACAATATTTATCAATCAGAGGCGATGGAAGAGGATTTAAGCATAGTTTGTCAGGCTGCCAAAATATTCTAACAGGTTTATTTTATTTTCTGCTGCAGATCTTCACCTTCGGTAATTAATGGTAATGTTTGGCATCAAAGTTAAAGAACAATGTTTTATCCAATAATAAATTACATCTATATACATTTTGAATATGTGTAGCTTTTATACACATTAAATAATTTAGTTGATGAGCGAGCAGAAAAGGATAAATGAAAAAATGCAAATTTTTACCAATTCTCCGGTTAAGTACCTAATTTTTATATAACTGTGAAGTGTTTTCTGCTCATAGGTTTAAACAATCTTGGTCATCATAGCATCGAAGCTTGAGAGATTCACGACATTCCTAGAAGGTGCTTGCTGAACTTTAAACCAGTTATTTGTCTCTTTTAAGGACGTGTTCGGTTTGGGGTTTTGTACAATAGACCTGGTAGCAGTTATAGATGTAAAATACGTGGGAATTGATAATTTTGGGTAAATACCCAAAATTTAATAGCTGTGTTTCTCTTTTTAGTTTTACGAAATTTATTTACGACAAATAAGAATTTGCTTACATTGTCAGTAGTTAATTTGTTACATACTAAAAAGAAAATTTATTCTATGCAACAAGTAAATTATTACTGAAATCATTATTTTCAGTAACCTTTATTTGAGAGTGGTTTAGTCCTTCATAAATTCATTTTAGTGCATAATTCCAAATATTATTATTGTTAGTTTCATTTTGAAATTTTAAAACTAGCTGGAAGAAAAAATATATTCACAGTAAAAGTGACCCCCCCCCCCCCTCCTTTACAGGTCCATCATTTCAAAAACATCCAGGGGGGAGGAGCATGGAATATACACTCCTTAAACCTTAAAATTCATATTAAAAAAAACATATGCGATAAAAATACACAATTTTGAAAATATATTATATTATAAAAATGCATGTTATATATTTATCTTCTCAAATTCCAGGAGGGGACAGTAGCACCCCCCTCCCCCCGCTAAATGTCGAGCCTGCACTTTTTATATACACCCCAACAAAAAGCAAAAAGTATTCTATCAAAACATTAAATAGTATCAGATTTTTTAAACGTTTGCTGGAAATATATTTTTTGAAATTTAAAACTTTAATCTGGTTTTTAAGTAATTTATTTCATAGATTCAAAAATTCACAAATCAATATTCACAAATATTTTCAATATTTTAGCACTTTAATTTTAATGAGATCAATTTTACGCTTACCTGATTACATTAAACAAAAAAATAAACAACTTATTTTATTATTTTTTAAATACAACAATGCACTAAGGAATACAGCTCAACATCTAGGTAGTGTTAATTTTTTGAAACATTTCTTCTGGCTGTTATATATTAAGTTGTAAGTTTATTTACATATATTAAATATATTTAGTCTCAGAACTATAGACAAGACAAATCATGTGAAAACTCATATTTCTTTTTTTATTCCTTTTCGCCTACTCTTCAAATAAACTATTCAGTCTGTATTAAACCGAAGAATAATCAGAATGTATATAGATGTAATTTATTTTTGGATAAATCGTTATTTTTTTAACCGTACACGCCAATCACTAATACTGGATCCAGAATGTAAACACATGCAACCGAAAAATTTAATGGAACGTTACTATTTCAATTTAACAGAACTCAAAAATATTGATTAGGGGCTGACATCTATCCTATGTCTGCTTTTAGAAAAAATAAGACACTCTGTTTTTATGGAATGTGACACAAAATCATATTTATTGACATATATCATAAAAACCTCACGGCGAATGTCTTCTAAAACGAAACAACAGACGTATTCTAAATGGTTACTCGCGATTGGCTCAGGCCACAAACTCGGAATAAATGCCATGTAACATTCACAATTGTCCTCCAAAATAGCTGAACTACATAGAGAAGCTAATAATAAAACCACAAATTTTTAAATGTTTCTCATTAGCAAAATCATTTTAAATTCACTTTCTTGAGAAATTTTTATAGCTTAGAATTTCAATACAAGGCTGAAATAGCACCTTTTCTAGATTAATTTTTATTTCTTTTTGAAATCTAAATATATGCTGAGTGATAGACATATAACTTAACTTTTATCCTAACTATGAACCAGCTACTGTTAATCACCTAACACAAGATAATTATCTCAATTATATTCACTCTTATGTTTCAAAATCCAGGGATGCCTCTCCCATATATGTTATAACGCGGGTGCCAAGTTCCTCGAGCCTCCGACCCTTCGGTTTAACGAGCTTCAATTTGTGGAAACCGTCCAGCGAATTACATATGCGATTCCTTTAAACCTAACCGTTACTTCCCCCCCCCCCTTTGTTTACACAATTCAATTTATGCTCGGAGAGAGGTACCTACCAACGTTATCCTAGTTTTAAGCTGAACATTCAAAAGACACTTCCAATTTCTATTCATTTCAGGAGAGCCCGATGATATTCCTTTTGACTCGCCTCAATGGGACCGTTCATAAATGATGTCATGCTTTTAGCCCCCCTTCATCACGAAATATCACACTTCATCGTACCCCCTCCCCCCTCCCCCATTGCAGAAAGAAAGCACACTACTGAAGTTACAGATCAAGTTTCTGATTTTCTTTTAGAACTCATTATGACATTTGTGAGCATAATAATAATAATGATTACATGTGTGCTTAATTAGTGTAAAATGACATAAATTTTTACAACACAAAAGATAATTAGTATAGAACAGTAAAATATTATATTATTGCTCGAATTCTGAAAAAATGACCCACGCTTATTTATCTTAAAAGTGTATAAATGTCTATTTTTTTAAAAAACTTTTAACAAGAAGCAAATTTAAACCTTAATCAGCATCGGTGTTTATTACGATACAAAATGATCCATGAAATTTTAAAATCAAATTGTGAAAAATAAAAAAACTTTCAAAATAAATTTAATTTGCTGATTTTAAATGTTTTCATAGAAACCAAAATGTATATGTCACACATCTTGGCACTCCCTCCCCTCCTCTTGCCACAATTTTTCGCCCCCCCCCCCCCCCTGGAAGTGTAACATCATTTTTGGTTGAATAGGAAGGATAATTTTGAGCTCCTAACGAGGGATCGGATGTCGCTAAACACAATCTATGCCTTCAGATGTAGGCTATGTGTGTTAGCTAATAGTACAGTATATTTTGTGATTTTTTACAAAAATTAAATTTAAAACTAAAAAAAAAAAAAAAAAACCCTTTTTTTTTGAAGTGACATCTCATTACTTATTAATGACATGCCGTCAATACGGAAATAATTACAATCTTTAAAGTTCAAAACAAGCAAAGTTTTAAAGTAAGAGAAAAAGAGGGAGGTCTCTTCCACTTCACATTATATTGAAATAAAATTAACTAAGCATTTTGAATCAAGACAAAAGGTATGTCTTAAACACTAAAAAAATAAACAAATTAGAATTCAATCAGTATTGCAAATGAAATAATTCATGCAAAAACACAAGGAGTGCTATTCCTGCAAAATAATAGGGCGTCGTGGGGGCACTCCTGTCTCCTGCGAAATGAAAAGCAAGTTTTCCTTTCCTTCGGACAGGCCTCCGTCATCCTCCTCCCGCGAAATTTTGAAAGGGCGGGCCTGCCTTTTTGGAGCATTTATATCCGGACGACGCAAGAACTATAGTCCCGCAGTGGACCAGTCGGTAGAAGCTCGGTTCCCGTAGAACACCGAAAGTGAAGCAACACATCGACTTAGGTCAGTGTTTCGGAGGGTGACAACCTCTCGCGGCTGGTTCCTGTGAGGCCGTGTACGCTAAAGGCAGCTAGTGCATGTTAAATAGGTCGTGGTTCCAATGTCCTCCAAGTGAAACGATACCTCTGGGGGTGCCAACCCCAGGTGACGGTCTCTCATCTGTGAGCTGGTTCAAAAAGTTAAGAGACCACACATATAAAGAGGCGGAAGTCGGACTCCTGCCTATAAGGGCCCCGTTAGACTCAGGAGCAGCGCACATTCTTCCTCGCTTCGCGTGAGGATACGACAACAACAACAAGGCAGCACCTATAACAGACGAATGAGGGCGGGGCTTCATGAATATAACAGTATTTTTATTTTCCTGGCATTTATAATAATTTCTTTATATTTTTTCGCTACAGAGGATATATAAAATATTTGATACCCCAGTTTATGCTAATAGTCAAAAAAAAAGGAAAAAAAAAAAAACGACACGTGTAATGAAGTGCAAAACTTCATCAGAATTTTCCAAATGTATTCGTATATTTTACGAGGTGCAGCCGTAGCCAGAAATCGTTTCGGGGGGAGGGGGAGACTGACTTTGAAACACTTATTATTTTGAGATGTTGAGGAAAGTTTCAGAGATGAATATATTTTACATTGCGAAAAATTTCGTGCCCCCCTGGATACGGGCTTGGTACGGATAGATGCAAATCTTAAAATTTGGGTACTTTTCGCGCTCCCAAGTTCTAATTCCATTTTAGGAGACAGAGCAAAAAAAAATTGAAATTTGGGGACTGTGCCCGAAATTCGCGCGGTGGGGACGTTATATCAACTTCGTTGGGAGAAACATCACGTTTTGATTGTTATTTAAAGTGGATGGAAATACTAAGTTACATCTATGGAACTTTAACCTTTTTGTATAACCTTTAAAAAAAAAAAAAATTACGCATATGTAGTGCCCTAGAGAAATGTTGCCACTTCAGACTGCAGAAATTTGGCTCCTGCTCTCTACCTCAATAAATCAACCAATCAGAGATGTAAATTTTATGGGTCTGTGACGTATGTTGTTTTTTTATCGCTGAGCTAGCAGAAAACGTAAACAAAACATATGACATCTGAGTATTCAAAAAGTATAATGTGAAAGCAATTTCATTGTTTAAAAGAAGGTTTTATGTGTGGGGCAAATCAATTTTTATTTGATTATTTCCTCAAGTCATCTTTTTTGCTTTAAGTGATTCAATTCCTCTTTACAATTAGCAGCGTGTACCACGAATATGAATACAAAATACATCATCATTTTAGTTTTATTATTATGTAAGTAATGTATCGTTTACATTTTGTAAATTTGTGTTATTTTCAATCTTTGAGCTTGTGCAGATTTCTTTTGTAATGTTCTTTCATTTGTCTGTTTACATTCTGCCCTCGTCTTCATTTTCAAATTGGAAATCGACTCTTGTGGATGAGTATTGTACTCTGTTGAACGCGATACATTTTAGTTAAGTGCTTTCTGCAAGTCTTGTCTTTCAGTATTTAGTTTTAATTTGAGAAATGAACTTTTTAGCAAGTTGTGCACACAATATTTCTGATCTTTATTTGTTGTATGTAGCGAGTCTGTTATTAGTCTATAAATGTTTATTTACAACAGCCTATTTTACAGTTGCTTTAAAAAATACTCTGTCATCTCCTGCATCATAACTTGAAAAATTATAATTTGTGAGTTAGTACTACAATGGATAGTTGCAGTGACAAGAACTGTCCTGTAGTATGCCTCAAAAATCAGAATTTCTTGAATTCTGACATTGCAGCAAATGAACAATGCATGTGAGACAATGGCCTTAGCACCCTTGATTGTATTCACTTATCAATCCAATGATAAATTAATATCCCTATTTAAATAAAAGCTAATTTATTAAGAGCATCGTGTTGCTCCTCATAGAACCCTTTTGAAAGTCGCCGTCACTATAAAGAATACATTTTCAATTCAGCTTATTGTACCTTCATCATAAACAATGAAATATTGACACATGGCTTAACTCTCCATAAAATTAATCCCAATTTTAAGAAATGTTTAAAATTTTCTGGTCATGGGGGGGGGGGGGGGGGGAGAGAGAAAGGGATATATAATTATGTAGTTTAGTTTAAAACTCCATTTTAAAGGGTTGACAACAGCCAAATTTTTTCAAATTAATAAATTTTGTGGGAGTGAGAATAAATTGAAAATAAAGAAATTATCTTAAAGAATCTTAAAAAACAAAATTGACTTAGCATCGTAAAATTCTCACCCTTGTATTAGCAACTCTGACAGAATGAATATTGTACCAAAGCTCCAGATACCCTTGAAAAAAAATTATGCACCAGGTCTCTTTGTATTATTTCAGAAAAGTTATATTTTTCACTTCTTTGACAAAAGTTTTTACGTATCTTGCAGACATATTTTGCTTTATGTTTGAAAACACAGAAGCTGGGAAAGCAGGGAAAATTGCAAAAACAGTTTTAAAGTAAGTTGCAAAGACAAATCATGTTAGTATATTTTCATTTCATGTAATAAAATTTTATTTTGTGCTTATTAATTTATTTCGAGTTATCATAAATGCTAATCTAATTTATGCATTAATCTTTTTATTTAGTTTTGGCTGACAATTTAATTTTGTTTGTTTTGGTAAGTTTTGTTTATTTTGGTTATCAAGCCTATGATGATTTAAACTTGGTAAGAATATCTTTTACTAATTTCTGTAAACATGCATGCACATATTTCCACCCATGTTTTTTTAAAAAAAGCTTTTTTTTTTTTTTTTAAAGTCATTTTGAAAATGTTATTAAAAATAAATTTGCAATGAATAGAGTCGTTTTTTTACTCAGATATTATTAGCATTCAAGGAAAAGTCACTTAGTTTCAAAAATTCTATTATAAACCTCTGTTAATTATTTCATAATAGAATCAAGTTTTATCATTACGTCAATAATCAACTGTAGGATTTAGAAGTACATTAATTAATTTTATTATTTTTTGTAACTTCCAAGTTAAATTGAACATAACTCAAATGATGTCTAACTTGAATCACCTTCCTTAATGGGAGCTTACATTATGCAAAAACCAAATACAACAGCCACGATTAGAAGTTCTCCAAGAAAGCACCTTTCTTTTGAGGTGCTTGGTACCAAAAAAGTATGAAATAAATATACATCCGGGAACTGTGTAGCTGATTGAGGCTCTCAAGTTTATTATTTAATTAACTGAAAACAAAATTCAGGAATGAGCACCGTTTGCTTGTATATTAACAGGATAATT
The DNA here is from genome assembly GCA_038502835.1 of Octonoba sinensis. NCBI lineage: Eukaryota > Metazoa > Arthropoda > Arachnida > Araneae > Uloboridae > Octonoba > Octonoba sinensis. The sequence goes on along the minus strand of CM076605.1, from coordinate 78,533,433 downwards.
TCTTTTAAATGTCTTTTGATTTCATTCCTCTCCATACATTTTTAATTTTATATATAGTAGTAACACTAAACCCATCAGAGAAGCCAAATGATCGTTTTCGAGGCTTTAACCAAAACTGTTAAATTTCAGGTTTTCTTTTTTTTTTTTTTTTGAACTTACTGCACAACTTTTTCTATATATATAGCTGGAATTTAACAATTTTGTTTAAAGTCTCAAAAGCAGTCATTTGACAACTCTAGTAAAAATAGTTAAACCTCAATAAAGCATTTACTAAAGGAATCAAAACTTTTTTCTTTTATTAGATTATATCAAAGAGAGAATGAAAAAATGAATATAAATAAATCAATCAAAACTTAGTTTATAATCTTGTACAAAAATAAAATAGTGCAACATACACCTTTAAAACAAGAAATATTACAAAAAGTTTTATCAGTCAGACAAACAAACTCTAGACTATATGCAATTTTATTAGGAATATAAGATTTCTAGAAGTCTTACGTTTGTGAGACTGTTTAACTATTTATACTTGAAAGTTTCACTCATATGTATGTATTAATGCAAAATTTTTTGTAGAGCCAGTGTTATGAAAAATGCAATAGGCCACAAATCTCATATGGGACGTAAGTATTTGAAAATACATTTAGCATATTTATATTCCTTAATGCATGCACTTAAAAATTAAAATTCACTAAACTTAAATATCATTTAAAATCAATAGAAACATTTTTTAAAAATAATTTATTTACAAAATATACATTTTTCTCTTCAAAAATAGGACGTGGTTTTCCTACATGGGCTATTGTCCTTCTGGTTCTCGGATCTTCTTCATGTGTAGGTCTGGTTATTTTCCTCCTTTGTCTCTGGAAAAGTCGCAGATGTCTATCACCTTTCAGCGGTGCTGCTGTCTAATAACAAAGAAAAGCTGAGTACATGCATTGAATTTCTAATATTTGTATCCATTTGAATTTTTTGGATCATTGAAAATACTCACATACGCCATATTACATGAACAAATTTTTATATTACATTCCAATATTCTACAAAAGAATAAGAACTTATCTAATAACTCTCTGAAGGCATTTCCCCTCTTTAATGAGATCATTAAACAAACTGTTACATAATTGTTGACAGTATGAACATACTGTAGATAATATAATTTTTTATTGTATAACTTTTTTTAAAAATATTCATTATACAATTCAACTTAAATGTGCAAAAACCATGCATATAAACAAAACAGCATTTTTTTTTTCAAATTATGCCCCTTTATTACTAAAAGAAATATTATACGATTAATACTAACTAGTCCTCAATGGAGAAAAGGGTTCAACTTATTCATTGGATATTCCTATAAAAAGGACAAATTTAAGATTTGAGTAAGAACACTAATTACAAAGGAACAAAGTTTTTTTTTTTTTGTATCACTACAAGTTTTTTTTTATATCATTAGAATCAAGGTTTGTTCATTTAAATTTAGTGTGTTTTTAAAAATATATCATTGATTAAAAAAATTATTTTTTTTTCTAAAAATTTATTTTAGTGTTAGAAATTGTTTTAAACATAAATGTGTTGCATTTACAATCTCTATTTCAAGCAAAACTTTAGAACCAATTATTATTATTTTTAAAATGTTACGTTATTATTCTTACTTTTCAGACGCCTTAACATCAAAGCATAATTCATTAAACAATTCAGAGTAATCCTGATCCACTTTATGAATACTACACAATAGATAATTCAGGACGATAGTGTTTAAAGCAAAGTTGTTTAGATTACGTATACTTAAAGATGTTCCATCCATGTACCATAGTAGCTTAAGGATTTTTTTTCTCGTGAGATATTTTTTTATCTTTGCAATTTTCAATAACGATATCTGATTAAAACAAACAATTTCAGTTTCTAGTAATGGAAGGAGTGAACATACTAAAATGGATAAATTCAGATTTTTTTCTAATTGATATTTCTTCATACAATAGAAAATAATATATTTGATTTTTAAAAAAAATCAAGACAATCACGAACCCTCATTGCAATGGGTAACTTCCAATTCAGTAAACCCATGCTAGATCTAGTCTAAATTACATTTTTTTGCATTGGCTGACAACACTTTTTATTTTTATTCCCATTTATCTCACAAAGTCACCAGAACTGTCCAACTAGGTTCTGATACCTTATACCCATTGGGAGTACCTCTACTAAGGGTATTTGAAATGTATGATACAAAACCTCAAGCTCAAGGTAAAATTATGCAAAATGTGAAAAGATAAAAATTGTTTATCAAGAGTGAAGTACTGCAGAGCAAATCTTGGGGTACATATACTGGAAGTTGTATTTCATACTTATACGAGAACATTTACTTACTGTAATGAAATAATTTTTTTAAACATCTTTTACTATTTTGTAATTATATAGTGTTCTTTTAAATCTTAAAACATTTCCTTCTTAGGATACTTTATATACAAGTAAATGCGTGCCATAGACATGCAAGCAAATTTAAAGCTACACTGCATTATAAAAATATATTTAAATTTATAACAAATCATATTATTTTACTTTAGATTAAACTTTTTAATCTCCGGAAGTTATCTGAATCCTGCCTTCAATTTTGTGACTTCCATGAATTATCATAAATCCTCATTTGTAATATGTAACAGTGCCAAACAAAGCCTTCATTATTTGTTTCGTGAATAATCATAATGTAAATATCTCCTTTATAAGAAAATTTTAATGAAATACAGAAAAAAAGCCATTGAAGAAAATTGTTTGGAACACAAAAATAGTTTTTAAAATTCAATTTTTATTTTATTCATTGCATTTATAATGTCATTAAATTTTTTACGTGATGATCAAATTTTGTAAATTATAAATAAAAACCTTAATGTGCCAAACTCATTATTATAAGGTATATAACCGGAAGATAAACTCTTGATTCATTTTATAACCTTTACCATTATTTTGATAATTTTGATGTGGAAAACCAGTTTGCTTGTTGTGAAAATTTATCAGAAATAAGACATTTTATGCTTAAAGGGAAAAATTTTTGTACTAATTAATGATGTTAAAGTTTGTGATCGATTTTTTAAAAAAAATAAGACATTTTGTTCAATTCTTTACTTATACATATGCATGATTAAAGCATTAGATATTTAAAATCACGTGACATTTTAAATACTATTCAAGCATGAGTGTTTTTACCTTTATATTGGAATTATAGTAACTGTATAGTTATTTGGTTTCTTAAGTTTTCTAAAATATTCTTCTTAGTTTACCGTTTGAGTGCGGCGAAGCGCTAAAGCGCTTTGCTTTTCATGTGCCGAAAAGGCTGAAAAGTGAGGTAGCGCTTCCCATTTTCGGCACATTCCTCACTTTTAGCATATACATAGCATTCTTTAGCACATATATAGCACTTTTAACATATATATAACATTCTTCTATTAGAAGGGTTGTCGCGCTTCTCCGCATTTTTGGCACATAAAAAGCGAAGCACGACAGCGCTTCTCCTCACTCAACGGTTAAAGGAATAAATGCCTAATTTATTTAAATGACTGTTAGGTAAAACATAAAATTTACTTATGGGTGAATTGTACTTTAAATGAATAAATGTAGAATTAATGTCCAAATACTTGTTTTTTTTTTTTTTGGCATTGCTAAATACTTTCTTTACAGTATTTTTCTTCTCTAAATTACACCTTTGTGTAATGACCATTTTATAATATATTTTGATTGATGTTAACTTTTAAATATTCAAAAAGAATTGGCTTCTCAATGCATGGTTGAACAAAGTAATAATTTTTATAATGGTATCCATAAAGAAAGCCATTTTCTATGCATTTACAACTACTACGTGGTTTTGACTCATAGCCTGTTAAATTATATTGTTCAATGTAACAAGAAAAATAGAATCTTGTAACAAGCTTCCTTCTTTATGTTATGCTTCCATAGAAAATTAATTGAGGAATTATATTGGATTGCTGGTTAAATAGACTACCCTTACAAAATTATGTGGCTTTGTCACAATGAAATAATTGCAACAATTAATAACAGAAAATTTTAAAAGTAGTGTGTGAATAATTGTCTGATTATATAAATTTAGCTGTATTAATTAAGTAATTTTGCTGATGGCTACTCTAAAGCAGAGCACCAAAATATAAGTGTTAAACTACTATGAGTAACAAATAGATGTTTAAGATTAACTATGATAAGCAATTTTCTAGGGGTTGCTCCAGCATTTTTAAGTGTCCGGTTTTTGTGAATTTTAAAAATAATATTGGGAAATGCAAAATTTAAATATACAGCAATTAAATTATTTTGTAAAAAGTACAATTTAGTACCTCGAAATTTTATGAAGAGTCCATTTTTATTAATTGGAATTTTGTAAAAGGTCCGGAAACTGGCCTGAATTTGCTCTGGCGCAACTGTATTCAAACCAAAAATAAAGTTTGGCAGGAAAAAAAAGTATATGAATATTTTTACACTTTTAAGCGAGAAACATTGTGTACATACTTACGAAGAAATATTTATTATGATACACTTGGACATTTGAAAAGGATGCCTGAAAAATTTCAACAATTTTTGTCAAAGTTGTTAAATTATGAATTTATAGTGAGCCCTGCACCAAGAAGGGCGGGCAGAAAAACAATTAAACCACCATGGAAATGAGCTACAAGATATTTGCATACCAGCTTTAAGGGTTAAAATATCTTATCAAATCCCACCTATATTTTGTACGGTACAGCAATCTTGCATGTACTAAATTTTGTGATATATTTATAAGTTAAAAAATATATAAAAACTATAGTATAATTAATTGATGAATGAAATGTTTATTGCCATAAAATTCTGCATTATATGTTTGTGACTTGTTATATCTTTGTGTGAAAAATAAAAGTATATTACCTGTAAATTCTTTCTTTATTTGATTTAAATTTTATTCAAGCATTCCAAAATTAAATCATGAAGTTTAGATCTTATAGCAGAATCACCATCACATATCACATGTGTTGAGTGATCTTCAACTTGAATTAAAATGTCATGACTTTGCTAAATAAATGAATAATATTTTTAAAAAGTCAGTAGTTGGAAACACTATAATACTTAATTATTAAGCATGGAGTATTTAAAATCATATAAAAAAAAAGCAATGTAAGATAAAATATTGGGCTGTAATAAGACTAAAACCTCTATTTAATGCTTTTAAGACAACTTACTCTCTAAATTATTATACAGTTACAGCAAAATTTGCAAGGTTTACTAATACATTATAGTCTGTGTAATTAGAATAGGCGCATCAAGGTCGCATTTGCTGCTTTGTCTCCATGGCAACTGTGAGAATGATAACAGAGCCAGACTTTTTTTTTTGCACTGCAGTTAAGTCAATGGCATTACACCACCTCTAATTCAAAATATTAGCATAGTTGAGAAAAAGTAATAAGAAAGAATTTATTTTCCATTTATTTATTTTTGATAAGTAAATGCAATTAAATTTCATCTGGAATGTTTAGATAATATTTTCACATTTACAAAATATAAAATACAATAAATTAGCTATACAATAGCTTTCTGAAACACATCAAAATGTCAGAATAATATTTAGATTGGTTGAAAATATTTGAAAACTTTGCCTGACGCAATCTATTTTGGCCATTGAGAAATGAATCTGATTTGAATCTGTCTATTATTATTATAACTAAAACAACAACCTGACTTATGTTCCCAAACCAAGTGGGGAAACCATGGCGACCAGAAGGAGAAAAGGTAGAGTTGTATGACCTTGACACGCCGATTGTAATTACACAGACTATAACTGAGGCTTTTTACATGAAACTATAAGAAAAATAACCATGTAATATAAAAAAGCACATGATGATATATGTTTTTTCATGTTGCAATGGAAGTTAAGGATTTTGTTTCACAATTTTCATAAAATACTAACTTTAAAATTAAATTTCGCTTTCGATTGGCTTACGATTTATGCATCAAACTAAATGCTATATGCACACAGAAAATAGTACAGTAGAACCCTGGTTATTCGAAGAGCACGAGACCATAACATTTAAGGTTAATCGAGGTACCATAGCCATTTTTGGATAAGCTAGAATCATAAGCACAGGCCATGTTTATAACCAAGGTGTTCCCCTCTGTGCATAGAACTTCTTTAAGCTGCAGATTAGTATGGATGAAGTTCTTTGAAACATTGAAGCACAAGATAATGCCAGGATTGCAGATGGTTTATTGTTTAAAAGGTGGCAAGACAAGGTTGCATTTACAAGAACAAAAATCGAACAACAAAAGGAAATTACTTCTTATTTTGTTAACTTGAATGTTCTGTAAGTAAAACTTTAATGTAATATAGCAATAAATTCTATATAAAATATTAATATTTTACATTTATGTAATTTAGTATTATACATTTTATCATGTACAGCCTTTTTTTTATAGTTAAGGAAAAAACGGGTCATTTGTCCTGGAAAAAAGGGGGGGGGGGGACTTTTACAGATACGAATATCAAAAAGCGGGAGTATGCCTATATTAAAATTCAAAATAAGGAATTGTGTTAAAATAAAAACTTAGGGGGACGCAGTCCTCCTACGTCCCACCTTGACTACACCACCGATTTGCCCGTTACGAAGAAAGAATTTAAAAAAGAGACCCATTTGACTATTTGGTTAAGCCGATTTTCGGATAACCGGGGTTCTACTGTAATACTTCTAAAATACAAATTTTAACTAATAGTTTTATTCTATTCAATATAATTTGAATTACTGTACCTCACTTATTTAATTCATCTATTATTCAACTATCCAGAGGTGGTTCCAACCATTAAATCCTTAATTATACAGTGAATCCTTCAATTCTAACAATTAACAGCTGAATATTTAGAATAAATTTTAAGAGAGTTGTCAAATGAATTACCAAATCAATGATAAATCCAGATGGCCTTTCTTCAACTTTAGCATCAGTAATACCTTCCTGTAAGGGAGAGGGGGAAAACATTTAATAAAAAATCATGAAAATTTTATGGGGTATCAATGAACCCCCACTACTATTAAATACCTAAAGAATTGTCAAAGTTGCCCAATTAATTACTTTATTCAATTTCTGCAAAAACTGAGTAATATCTAAGGAATCACAAGCATATGACGAAGGCAAAGAGTGATCAGAAAGAGTTTGTTTCTTTTTGGACTCGACAATATCTGGATCTTCTTTCAATACCTGCAATGGAAAAGAAATCTAGTAATTTTCTTTTAAATTCTCATCTGGCCAAACAAACATGTAAAATGGCGAGTTTAATAATCTAAACAGATTAACAGTGTTTAGAACTTGATTTTACATTAAAAATTGTGTCAATATATTATAGTTTAAATATAAATTAGATTAATAAGTTGAATTAATAAAATAAATGCTTTTATGTATTTGATGTTAAAAATTGAATTCAAACTTTGATTTTGCTTAAATAATCAATTTTTTTTTAATGATTTGCTACAGATTTCGTAGTAAAATAGATCATACTGAAAGCCATTGATTTTTTAAAAAACTTTTTATTGTTATTAAATAGCAGTGGAGAAACCAGTAGCAAAAATTAATTTCAGTATCATTCATAATAGCAAAATACAGGTAGTTTACTATCTTAAGATACTGAATAATTTATGACATGCTCAAGCTTAAAATTAATTCCAGTCTTAAATTACTAAATTCTAAATTAAGTAGAATAAATAAGATATCTTTAAAATCTTGACTTGCTTCTAACTGCATGATCAAGGGGAATGGATGAGTTGGTAAAATTTTCATTTGTGGTACAGATGACGTTTTATAACTAATATGCACCTAAGAAACTTTTTTTGTTATTTGAGTTTTTTCTTTTACACACGCATAAAATAAACTAGAAATCTTGTAAAATCTTTGAAGGTCCACTGACAGGAAAATTGTCAAAATCTATTTTGTATTCAAGGAAGTGTATGTACATTTTTTAAAAAAATTTCCTTTTTTTTTTTAATTTTTGATCTTATTTTATTTATTTATTTGGAACAAATTTACTATTCTATTTTGTACAATGCTATTTTCATATATTTCTAAGGACTTTATATAATTCAAAACAAGTATTTTAAAATTCCTCTAGACACCATCAGGACAAAAATATTTGGCTGTAATAGAGGAATGTCTGTAAAACAACGGCGGATCTAGGGGGGGGGGGGGCGATGGGGCGATCGCCCCCCCCCCCCCCTGGGCTGATTCAAGTGGATACTACAACAACACTCCTTAAGTGAGTTTTTACTCTTTGTGCCCCGGGACCAGCCATTTTTTTATGTTCTTGGAATCCCAGCCTAATAGCCCTTCAAGTTCTATGCTTTCCCCCTGTCCCTTTGTCCTTTAGTATTGCAGAGTTGCTAATCCTCGGAGTAATGGGAAAGAGATTCCCTGCTCTTTTCTTCTACCCATCAAACTGGTGACAGCTAGCCAACCCTTAGCACATGGTGTAAATTCCTGCAGCATTTACGCTAAAACCTGGAGTCTGAAACATTTCATTGCACATTCATAATTACAGATGTTTATATAAATTGCACATACTCGTTGATGGTTTTTTTAGTACATATTTAGTATTACATTTTGAAAATTTTAGAAAATATATTACTAATAATTGCTATTATTTTGTAATTTAGACATATCAATTCAAATTTAGAAAATGTATTTACAAGCCTACATTTTTCTTGAGAAAGCTTGAAGGAAATCCTAACTCGGTTAAAACTTGGCTAAGAAGCAGAATGAGTGATGATAGACTCACTGAATTAGCGTTATTGCATATCCATAAAGATATTACATTGGACGTTGAAAAAATTACAGACAGATTTGCGAAAACAAAAAAACGTCAGCTTGTGTTCCTTTTATAAGGGCTTTGAATAAATGTATATGCATTAAAAAAATGTGCTAGTAAAATTTTAAATATCACTACATTAGCATTTTTTTTTGTTGTTCCTGCTGTTTGAAAAAAAGGGGGGGGGGGCGGAGGGACTGTTGAAAAGGAATGAAGAATCTCCTCCATCCATCCTTACATTGAACCCCGAGATTTCCAAAATCGCCCCCCCCCCCCCCCTTGAAGATTTTCTAGATCCGCCCTTGCTGTAAAAGAGAGGTTTTTAAAGGCTCAATGCTGTGCTGCTGGGGAGTTAAAACTGTCCGCCTAAGGGGGTTTTAGTGTATATGCAATTTTCACTGCAACTGCATTCCCTTCACTGTATTTAGTTTGTTCACAAACTCAAGCTTTTCATTAAATTTGATTCATGCATAGTTTTACTTTAGTTAACATCTACAAAAGTTTTTAAAGTGAGAATGAATGACTCTTAGATCACATGACTACATCAAAATTTTTCATTGAACTTTTTAATAACAGAAGGAGGTTTAATGACAAGTACTAGGTAGAAAAAATTAGACACATTCATTAAATTTAGAACATTCATTTACAAACCTTCAAATCAAATTTGTTATCCTTCACATTCACAGATCCAGTTATTGTAGCAATAAAAACGTTAGGCTTACACTCAACAGGCATTAATTTATCAGCAAGCTGCAAGTAAAACAGAAATGAGCATCACACAAATTACAAATTATATGTCAATTAATATTTGTAGTACCAAATTCTAAACATGGAATAAAATCAAATTATTAAAAAATGTATATGCATAAATTTAAAATGACAAACAGAAGACAAATTAACAAATCAATACACACACTAAGTTTCAAAGAAGGAGACATGGATGCACACAAGTCATTGAAAGAAAAAGTGATGTAGTTCATTTCTCCTCGTCTAAATTGTAGGAGAAATGAATAATTTCCTAGTGACAATTTTAAGATTTTGGCTTAGGGGGACGTGTCAAAAGAAGTTTCCATTGCCGTGATGTCTCCACATTTTACTGGAGTGAACAAAGTTTCTTACCAGTTCTTATGATAATTCAATACTGTTAATAATCACAATCAAATAACTACCTATAAAATGCTTTGGACTACGCCAATGCTACATGTACACATTAACAAAGGCATAACTTACATGAGTCGAACAGCTCTTTCAAATGGTTAGCCATAACCTATTTCCCATTTCTCCCAGAAAAGGGAAATTCCAAGAACAAAAACTAAACACAATTCCCAAAGATCCATTTAAATAATTTTGTATGCCATGAAATAAATATATATGTTTGAAATAATACAAATACAATTAAAAGTATACGCACCTCAGATGACATATTCAAATGCTCCCATTTGCGTTTAATAGGAACTTTTACTATGTCCCCTCGTTTGAAAGGAATTATATTACATTCCTGAAAGAAAATTCAGCACAAACTAAGCCAACCATAAATAACGTGGTGACAAAATACCTTCATGTTACATAAATATGTATATGAAATCAAAAACAAATAGATCATTATGTCTTGAAAGAACAAAAAATATTTTAAGCAGTAACTTGAGAAATCCTATACATTTTTAATATTCCATCATACTTAATTTCTTTTTAAAATTTCATTTTTTTTAAATTGCACAATTTATATAATTATTTCAAGATTTATTACAAAATAGTTGTTATTGTAACAAGTCCAGAGTGCATTGAATATATTTTTCTAGATTAAAAAAGATTATATGAACTTTCAATTCATTTTATTACACATCATGACCAATATATTTTTTATTATACAGCAATAACAATAGCATTATATGTTTTCACTATCAACATGCAGTTTATCGAAACGATCAACTGATCTTTGAAATCTTTTTATAAAGCTTAGAATTAATTATAATACAGAAAGAAACACTAATTAATAATTTTCAATTTTGTATTTTTTCTTTAAAACATTCTTGAGACTCATCATGACTAATTAAAACCTCGAAACTCATTATGACTATAAGAAAGACCTCTTCCTTATTTTAGCAGCATTGGAATTATTCACCAAAAAATTTGAAATGAAAGTAATAGTAATTCTAAAACAAAATAATACAATATTTCTGCTAAGCAAGAAAGTTAAACTTACAGCCTCAATTGTAAGACTCTGGTCGGGACGATGCCTGTTCAAAGGGGAAGGAACGGTATATTGTTCTGGCAACAATAAATGAGAAGGTTTTAACTCTCGTATCAACTTGTTCGCTTGGTTAAAACTTAAGCTGGTATCAATTGGATAATAAACAACCTGAAAGCAAAAAACTTAAGATAATAAATGACCTAAAAGCAAAGAAAAGTTTCATTGGACACAATGTATAGATTTTTTACAAAATATATAATGAGCGAAATTTCATAAAACGTAGTTAAATAGGTATGATTGTAAATTATGCGTCATGCCTTAAAAAAAAAAAGATGCTAAATTTATTGATTTACATACAATTAATGCCTGAGAACATAAGACAATAAAAAATCCTGCAATTGAATTAAATACTACAGGAAAATTAGAGAGAGAAAAAAAAAATATATATGGGTTAGTTCAAAAGTTTTTTGAGAGAAGATGAAATCCAGAAAGATTGGTTATGAGTGTTATGTATTTGGTGTCCATACTGCACTGTAATGAAATTTCTATTACTTATTATATCAAACAGGAGATATTTTCAGTGAATTGGACTTCACTTTAACTTTCTGAATCTTTTCCTTCACTTAAGATTTTTGGCACCTTTAATCCACAAAACTTAATGCCTTTACTTCTTTTTAAATACTAATAACTAAAAGTTTTTTAATTTCTTGGGGAATTCAACTTGTAAAAAACAATATAAAAACATAATACAAAAGCACTTAGAAAAAAAAAAAAGACATAATGCTAAATTTCTTGAAATACTTAACATAGATTAAATATTAATTTACTTAACATATTTCCTCTATAATGTACATAAAATATTTGTCAGAAAAAATATTCAGTATAATTAAACCAGTTTTTAGGACTGCATCAGACTTTTTTTTAAATTAAAAGTCTTCATACTATGGTCAGTTATTACAATGTAGCTCTGACAAAAGACACAAGAGCTTGAAAGAGTTCATGTTTTCTTGGGAGAATTCTGATACTGGCCCAGAGCCAACAGCTTTGGAGTACATTATTGCGGAGTCAAACCAGTTTTCTCAACCCAATTTTGACAAATAAAATCCTTTAATTCTCCTTCAATCAGAAGTGTTTTTGTCAGAGCCAAATAGTACTGTTTAACTAATTGTGATAAGCAAGTTAATCTGTAACATAATATCACATCTTACTTTCATTTCAAGAGGCTGATATGGAGCAAGTGCTTCCATATGAGGAAAATCAGGCTCTAAAAAGAGAAGAAATAAATATTTGATCCAACAAAATAAAATGTTTAGAAATTTTACATTAAGAACGTAATGAAAAAATTTACAATAAAATAATTTCAAATGAATTTGCTCCCTCCTCCCCATAGAAAGAGCCAATGTTCTTAGATGAATTTGAAAAAAAAAAAATCATTCATAATTGCATAGTATTTGAAACATGAACATAATGCTGAGTATGACAAACATTTCATGCTTGAAACATAGCGCTAAATTTATTTCACAAAAACAAACTCTATAAGGTAAAAATTTTCTTTTCAACTACGAAGAGTATAAAAAACCATGTGTATATGGGGAGATGGTCTAAAGAAAAGAAAAAACTTTAAAACTTATGACAGAAAAAACACAAGCAAGGTTTTCCACCTTTGAAGTTTTGCAAAACATTTTAAAAAATCCATGTATCATTTTCACAAATGCAGAAATTTCAGAAAATAGCAAGTCAAAACATTATGAAAACAAAAACCTTTGTAAAACAACATAAATAATTTCTTAGAATTTTGTATTTAAAAGTGTATATTCTTAACTTTAAAAGAAATAAATAATAACACTTATTATTATAATCACCTGTAAAAATGATGACATTATTTGAATTGTTTCCCCATAGTTCCATGAAATGAACACAATCACCAAACCTTAGAGATGGATGTCCAGCAAACACAACACATGGACTTCGAAACTCTTGACTAAATGATTCATCTGAAATAAATATATATATTAATTTATCACAATTACCCAGCATTGCACACTACAATAATAAATTGAGAAGATGTATCAGTCTCAAACATGTTGAACAACAGGAAATGTTGCTTCAGAAAAATTAACAATTACGTTTAAATTAAAACTCATGGCTTATTATTACAGCAATAAATAATTGTAATTCGTTCTCTTCAAATCTTCGTTTACATATAAGTCTCAGCTGAATCCTCCAATTTTCAAAGGGAATTCATGTGTTACCTGGAATATTCGAATTAGAGGTTATTTATAATCCAAATTTCGAAAAAGTCATGCATTTTCTCAACTTTGTGCCTTTGTGAAGCTGACAAAAAGCTACATCAGATGGACTTTGAAAACTCTGGAGTAAATAAAATGCAAGTTCTTGTCCAGAATATTCTTTCTACTGATGAGGACTAAGTTAAGCTTTATTATTAAATAAAGATTTTGAAGAGAATGAATTCCAATAATTCATTGTTATATGCCTGATTTGAAAATAAGTAGCCGAGTTTTAATTTGAAATATTAATTGTTAATTTTCTGCGACCAGGTTTCATGCTTTTGGTAAAACTAGTTTAAGTTTCACATCTGCTGCGGAAAGTAAAACATTTTCCTTTCAAGAGACACTAGCCAAAAATGCTTGTTGAACACAGCAATCGTACTTAATGCAGCTTATAGATATGGAAATGAGCTCACTTTTCTGTAATCGACAATGTTATAAATTTACTACAGTAAAATTATTATTAATTTAAATATTGTCATTAGGTTTATTTTCAAGACAAGAATTAAAAAGAACTAAACATGTGTTAAAGAAAATTATACTACAGAAAAATATTTTATTTGCAACACTTTCCGTGATTCATTTCTAACCACACTAAGCACTAAAAAAAAATTAAATAAATAAATAAATAAAAATAAAGTTTGACTTCCAAGTCTTCACATATTAAAGAATACCTTTTAAACTACTAAATGCTTTCAGGCGTCCTCCCTTCAGTAGATGTGCATGAGGGAATGGTTCTTCTGGAGTATACACTTTACACTGTTTGCTCTGAGTTACCCTACAAACAAAAATTCATTTCTCCAACTTACATTTTAAAATTAACATTATATTCATTAATGAGTAACTAGCTTTCAATATTTTTCAACCAGTGATCATAAATAATTATTCGAAAGTGCATAACTGAGGTGCAAAGTTTTGACAATCACATGTGATAGTCCTATTTTATTATATTTAAAATCATTACACATCACTCTTTGATTGCAAGAAATCCACAACAAATTTAATGCATTTTCAACGTACATTGTAGATATTTTATATTAGTAAATAAACACATTATGCTAGATTTTTACTGTAAAAAAAATTTCTGTTAATATGGGTATTTTACTGTGGGGAAAAAATCATTGAAGGCCATATTTATACTTATAGTACTATGGATAAACAAGATTTTTTCTGGAGCAATGGTTCTCTCACCCCTGCAGTTAAAAGGTTAAACTCCTTACTTAATCACAGCTAATATAGTTTAATGTTGGTTGAAGCTGTCAATTTGGAAAATTGGAACTAAAATAGATTTTAAGAGATTTATAGATTACAATAAGTTGAATCCTACAACAAAGTTATGGAAGTAGAAAAACTAATTATGACATTTTAGAAAGAATATTTTTCTACCATGAAATTGTTACTTTGGAATGCTTAAAATACAGCTTTCCAAAGTAAACATTATGCATTTTTAGAGTTTAAATATTTATTAGGGATCATTCATAAATGATGTCACGCTTCGAGGGGGGGAGGGGGGGGGGTTCGTGAAATTGTGAAAGTGTGACAAGGGGAGGGGATAACAAGAAGTGTGACATCATGCATTATAGCGTGACGCATGACAAAGGGGGGAGGGGGGTCAAATATGGGAAAAACGTGTGACGTCATTTATGAACGGCCCCTTACATGCAGTGTTTAAATCAACAATATAAAATTCATATGCCTTGTTTGTCTGTTGGTTCATCTTATTATTAAAATCTGTAGTTATTTACTGGCTAAAAATCAAGTACTTTAAAAATAGAATTTCTAAAAGAAAAAAAAAACTAAACTTGTTCTTAAATAAAATGGAAGCTGATTTTATGTAAAAATATTTAATAAGTTTTCCCTTTAATATTTTTGTTCTCGTAAGTACATAAATAATATAAAATCATGTGAATTAAAAAAAGGGGGTGGGGTGGGGATCCAATGCTGAGAAAATCTGCATATTAAGAAAATACTAAACATGAATTTTGGTATTTCAATACAAAATTGGCGCGGCATACGCAAAGAGCAGCTTTAGAAAGTAAAACTCCAAACAGGATTAAATATACCACATTATTGATATTTTTCAGTTGAAGCATTTGCAGAATACATTGAATATTAGGTTCTCTCACATTCAACATAACAGACCATTTAATGAAACTTCCTTCTAGATAATCTTTTAGATAAACTAATCCTTTATCTTTTCCCTAATCTTTTAGATAAATTTTGGTGGCATTTAATAATTAATATTTATAACACAAATATTAGAGCAGCATTTAGTTTCAGTTTGACTTGAGGAATAGTTTTTTCTATGTGTGGAAATAAAAGACACTATACTTTCATTTGATGGGCTATGTTTTTATTTGAGCTAGCTGTTTTTATTTGAAAATAAAACATAATTTTTAATTTTATCAAAAATGCATTTCATATATTCTTGAATCACAAGCAGAATCCGTTTTCTCAATCCAATTATCTACATATCATTATTTTTTTATTAAACAAAGGCATAGGGGGAGGGAATAAATAAATAAAAGGCTATTAATGCATTTCAATTCTTACCAATCAGCTAAAATATTTGAATATGCCAATGAATTTTCTGCAACAGGTGACAAGAAGAACATTGGAACTTGAAGACTTCCTGAAGACTCCAAATGGACAGATAAGCATTCAAATAAATCAAAAGCAACACCAGATGGATAACAAGGTAATAGAACGTTTCCACCATTCCGCACAGTTACAGCTAAAAATAAAGAGATTTTTTTTTAAATTTAAAGTGCATCATATAAAAACGACATACATACAATATGAATGTATAACCTCCTTCCTTTGTGAAGTCGGTTAAAAATGAAAAGCATACTTTATTACATTCCTAAAAGCAGTTATTTTTTAAGTAACACATATTCCAATATGGAAATTAAAATCATGAATAGTTAAATAAATGAAAATCTTACCTACAGTTACACATAGATCACCGAGCATATTATCAGGATTTGCTAATGGAGTCTGAGTCAAGCTATTCAAAATAAGAGCATTAAAATTTTTCAGATGTGAGTGTTCCATGGGTTTTGGATGGGTGGTTAATGTTGAAGAAGCAGAAATGTAACCAATCTAAAAATAAGATTAAAAAATCAGTTGAGTATAGAAGTGCTTTTAAAAAATCATAGTGCGTAGATGCTAGAATATTAATAGTGTTTGTAAGTGTGTGTGTGTGTGGGGCGGGAGAAGACTTCGTGAGTTTTTTAAGTCATGAAGAGTGATGAAGCCAAAACTTGGGCATATTCAGGGGTCGATCCAGCATTTTTAACAGGATCTATTTTTTTTGTGAATTTCAAAAAGATTGTCAAAAAAAAAAAAAAAATAAAAATAAAAAAATAAATAAATAACTAATTTTGTGAAAACTCAAAATGTGCAATCATACAGTGATGAAAAATTTGATTTATTTTTTTGGCATTTACTTAATAAGTAATTACGTAGAAAGCACGATTTCATCACTCGGAATTTTGTGAAGGGTTCGTTTGAAAAATAATGCATTTATATATGTGTGTATGTATTTTGCTATTTCCCCTATAATATGTGCTAAGTAAATACCTTTTGCTCTCCCTTCCTCAAATATTTTATTAACAATTATGAATTATATGTATCTTAAATGCAAAAGCTTATTTTTCATTAAAAAAAATAATAATTTCCCCCCTTCAACTTTGTTTTATAACACTTATAAAGTGAAATGTGCAATCTTTTTGCATCTTTAACAGGAATTAGTTTTCTCTAGAAAAATATTCAACATTGTTCTCTAAAGTGTGGATGAATGTTTTTTGCTATTATTTCAACTTAATTTTTTCAGCATTTTATGAATGCTCATGGAAACAAATCTTGAAAAACGCTGCAAATACTAATATACTCCTTTTGCGTATAATGGTGCAAGGGGCCAATGATGAAAACTGGGGATGATAAATAATTGTTCCAAATAAATGCTCTGACTGGATATTTATTTCAGAAAGATGTTAATGTGTTTTAGTCGGAATAAATATTTTATCTAAAAACCATGAAATGTACTGCATTTATCATTATAACAAAAATATTTAAAAGAATGTAATGAAATATATTGCCATGTTTTTCAAGAATAATAAAAGAAAAATCACCTTTTCATGTTCAGTCCAAATAATCCAGTTACAGCTACCAAGGCAATAACCAGAACTAACAGCTGAAATTTTTAAAGCACCAAACACATCCTGAAAATAGACCAAACACAAGTAATTAACTAGTTTGCTTTCAGTAACAATAGCAATATAGCCTAAGGAATGTCTTTGTGTACACCTCCTTCAGGAAAGGAGAAAAATACCAGTGAAATTATTATTTCAAATACAGATATGAAAACAAGTTTTAATATTGTTACATAAAACTATTAATGTGAAGTTTTAACAATTCTCTTACATGAAACTAAATACTCAGTTTTCACATAAATATTTTTCAGATAAAATATACACATTGTTTAAAATTGAGACTCACAAAATATTTCAAAAGCAACATGAAAAATTAGCATTGATCTGCTCAATCAAAAAGGGAAATCGCAAACAGTGCTGTAAAAGCCGTAGGTGCAATCGGTGCGTTGCACCGGGGCCCATCTTCCCTTCCCATCTATCCATTATTTCTAGACTAATGATTTGTGTTAAAGGGGAGGGGGGGGGGGGCTTAAAATCATCACTCGCACCGGGACCTCCAACAGTATGGTTACGGCACTGATCGCAAATACAACTTATTAGAAAATTTATATTTTTGAAAGCATTTTTTATAATAATAATCTTCTAGTCAAAAGTAAAAAGCAACTGAACTATTATTAAAAAATATATAAAAATTAATTTAGATGAACATACTAATATAAAAAATGGTTTGCCTATTAGAACATATGACAGACAAATGGCCACATTTACTATTTCTCTCCTAATCAAGAAGCTTGTCAAAAACTACACAAGCATATTTTCTCGTATACCAGGTATGAGGAGCATGAAGACACCATCCGCTTTCTATGCATACTTACCAGTCATTTACAATTTGCATTGAAAGAATCTTGCATGCTGCTCACAACACCACCATTGAAATCAATCTATTCAATAAATATGTTTTATATTGTGTTCACGGTATATTAGTGCAGAGATGTCAACTGCTTTGGAATGTCTATTAACACTATAAGTAGCCAAAATTTTTAATTTACTAGAGACTATGGAAAATACTATATTTTCTATGGAAAAATTACACATTTTTACTTTTTCAAAGCAATAATGGAAAAACTGATGTTGAATGACGGATAAAACAAAAGCATCGTATAAAAAGTAGGTTAAATGTATCTTCAAAATCAAAAAATAATTATTAAGGTTTTTTGATTGCTATAAACAGAAACCACTGTGTGATTTATTTTGCATTTTTTACTAGCTAGAGTTTTCATTGAAAATTTGTTGAGTGGGAGGGGGGCTGACCGAATTCAGACAGTTTGTTGTCAAGTTGTATAAACAATGATTTTAAATGTTTTCATTAAATGGTTTATTATAACTAATTTAATAAATGTGAATATTAGTTATCGTAAGACATTTAACAGAATTCTGAATTTCAAATGATGTACCTATTTGTAAGTGCATTAAATATTCTAAAATTGACTTTCACCATTACAAATTGATCCCATTATATTTTAATACATCGACTTCTTTATGTATTTTTGATTTCATTAAGTTATATGCTATTGTATACTCTGGTAGCATGGTACTATTCATTGTTAGTAACTTAAATTTGAATCCAGAATTTATGTTAAGGACAAAAAAACTAACTGCCTGATTACAGCCGACTAAAAAATTAAAAAAACACTGCAGTGAATGGCCTTGCTTGCTAGGGAAATCTTTTTCACAGTTGGCACCTCTGTTAGTGTAACTAACAAATTTATATGACATAAAGTAATATTTATAGCAGTTTTTAGTACATTAGTTTAAAATGTGCTACATATATTTTAAATTTACAAAAATTGTGTGTAACAGTAGTATAAGTAATTAGTAGTAGTATGAGCAATATTAGTAAAGCAATTAAATATAAACACAAACCAATAACCCTCAAGATTCTGCTATGTGCAGCCTTTTGTCCAACTGCTAAAATTGTTTCGACCAGGGGTTGCATCAGAGGAAATTTAGGTCCGCTTTCGAAACCTTCAATTCCGAGCGACCAAATCATATGTTTTACAGAAATATTTATTTAATAAGCGGCAAAAAATAAAAATTTACATCATGGTATGTTTAAATTTTGAATTTTCAAAAATGTTTTTAAAGTTCACACACACACAAAAAAAAAAAAAAAAAAAGAGAGACCCCGTTAAAAACGCTGGATCGCCCTCTGGTGATGTTATACTGGAAAAACATTCCCCATCCCTGACATATAACAACATCAATATTAACCATCAGGCTATATCTCTTATTTTGGCTTATGATTCTGATCATTAATATACGTTTTGAAAAATGATACAATTTTTCCGACAGCAAAATTATGTTTCTTTTATGAAAAAAGAAAGGTATTAGCTAACATAAAAGCAGTATCATAATAATCAGGGCTCCCACCGCCTTAACACAATTTGTAGCAGCTTTCGGAGCAGGTAAAATGTCCTTTTTGTATCAGTTTGGAGCAGAAGAATTTAACTTTTGTATCAATTTGGAGCAGAAGAAATCGACTTTTTGTATCAGTCTGGGAGCCGAAAATATCAACTTTGTACCATTTTTGGAAGATTTTTTCTTTGTTTTTTAAATATTAAATGGCTGTTTTAAAGCAATCTTATTTTCATACATCAAGGGTAAGAGCAGTTTCAAGTCTTCAATATGAAAGGAAATGTAAACGTTAGTCATCCTTTAAAAACTGTATGAGATTATTTTTATATTTCTAGAGAAATTATTCATAACCTATTCAAAAAGTAAGACTAATTAAACCTAAAACCCTTATAAAGGTGTTTTTCAATACTTTTCTCAAGAAACGGATAATTTAAAAAATGTTTTGCTGTTTTTTTTTCTTTTAATAGTTAAGAATAGCTGGAAGAAAGCTTAAAATTTTCTCTTTTTCAAAAATCATTGCATTCTCTCTTTTTTTGTTTAATAGCTAAAACACTATTATTTCAAGAAAAGAAGCAAAAACTAACTAATATAAAATGTTCAACAATTTTAAACTATTTATCATTAATTAAAATTTGTTTTAAAAATAGTACTTATTTAGGTATAACCATTGTGATTATAGTAACAGTAAAATTTTGAATGAATTAAATATAATTTCATATTTTATCAAAAAATATATTTGAAGTTGATCCTATTTTCTACCTGCAATAATATTTATTATTTTTCTGTTTAAGAAATATTCCTTTAAATTTCAATCCTAAATACTCACTTAACTGCTTTGGAAGTAATTAAATTAATGGCACTAAAAGTAAATTGATGAGTCTCATAATTTTGCAACAAGAAAATTCAAGAACCAAATTACATTTCTCAGTTCTATAATAGAAAGACAAAAATGTATTTTTTATTATATGTTGATAATTTAATGTCTAATGATTAATTTTTTTCCAACAATTTCTCTTTACATCTTGCAAAAATTGTATAAGAGTTACAATTAAATTTTAAGAATCTTAGGGTTACAGCAATTGGATGCTGAAAGAAATTAAATTGAATTAAAAGAAAAAGGAAATGCATTAAATTGAATTAAAAGAGAAAGGATAATTTCATAACATTCAAATCTAGTTAAAAAATTGAAACTTTAAGCAAGGGTATTTTTATGAGGTCGTTCATCCACAACAAAATTTCTATTTCTTCTAATAATATTGATTAACATATTTGCTAAAGATCATCAATTCATTAAGATGTACATGCTCTTTTTAATGATTTTCTAGCTTAACTGTATTTTTTTTTTACTTATTTTGTTCTTTATATTTATGTTTTATCTTTTTAAATTGCTTGTGGTTATATGATATAGATTACAGAGCTTAAAGAGTAATGAGAAAAGAAAAAAAGCTGCAATTCAATGTTTAATTTTACAGCAACAGCGTTTGAAAGTCTACCTCTAAGCACTTTCGGGAACAAATATATATTTTCAAACAATGTTTTTATTGAAAATAAACATACATTTTATTTATTTACTTTGAGAAGAATCATTATAAATAGTTTAAATGAAAAAAAATCTGCTTTTTGTAGCGGATGCAAAAAGATTGTAGAACGTATGCGTTCCTTTGCTTGCTCGTGGAAAGTAGGCTTATGGAATCTTAAAGAATTGTTATAATTGAGCAGAAATCTTTTTAACATCTGTTCTGTGATTGATTTTTCACATTGATTAGTATTTCATAAACATTAGAAAACAAAATGTGCACTGAGGAAAAACGCTAAGTTAATTTTTTCCACGTTCCATGAAATTGTAAACTTTATCTATTTCAAGAAAAACTTACTAAATCAAATGTTCAACATAAATAGTGGTAAGAGGAATGATTTTTCTCTATATAATACTAAATAATATTAGAAATCGTCTCACTGTTTCTTCTACAAGCGTGGGATACATCACTCAATTCTGCTCAATTTTCTCCTCCATATTTGATGTTCTTAAGAGAGGGTAGAGCTAATATTCATTAATAAACTGCTTCAAAGGTAAAAAATTAGTTGACTAAAGGAAAAATGTAACAAATGATGTCGATTTTAAGGTAAAAAGAAAATAATATTCAAAATTTTTTCGATTTCCCCCCGAAAATTGCGATTTGGCGCAAATTTTCCGAAAAGAACGCATTTTGTAGCAGCATGTTGCAGAAAAATCGTTTTGGCGCAGTCGTGGGAGCCCTGTAATAATTCTCCCTTAAACTGTTGGACATTGTATACTTCAGTAAATTTTAACGAGTAATTGTCAACATCGATTCTAAACTGCAGTTTAGAAAGTGAAAATCAAAGAAAAATTGGCAGAACTGAGCATTTGTCAAGATGTTTTTTTAGAATTATGATGCTTGGCCCCATTTTGCAAATGAAAGTCAGGGAATGACTTCACAAGTATGGAAGGATGTTTAGTGCCACCTCCTCATTCACCCCACTCAAGTCTCGAAATTTTTACTTTTCAGAACACTTAAAAATTTTTCGAAGTGGTAAGAGTTATTTGGAGATTGATCTATTCTTCATAAATTCATCAAATGGCTTTTTAGAGAAAGAAATTTTCCAGTCGCAAAAGAAATGTCGAAAATTCATCAAGCAAAATGATGCTTATGTGATTTAATGAAATTTAGCTGTATTGTACTGCTTCATTGCTATATATATTGAAAAGCCACAGAACTTTCCAGATGACCCAATATTATTTATAAATTTTAAGCATTGAAAGCATATTTATAGAAAAACTTTATGGTTTCCAGTACAAATTGCAAGCTTTTATTTACATACAAAAGATGCTTACAAGCTTTTGGGAGAAGCCAACCACTTGAACTTTTGAGAGGCTACTGTTAACTTCTTTCATTGAATAGACTTGTTTCCAAGACCTTGGTTTCAAAGCTTCACTTAAAGGAGGGGGCAGATTTCTATGAAATAAATAGCATTTTTAAAAGAAAATGACAAAACGTTTTATTCATGTTTTAGTGTTTACAAAAATCAAAACAAAGAATCTTCTAAATAATAATAATAATCCGAAAAAGTATATTTTTAATGATCACATTGGATGGTACAATTGTTCAGTGATTTATAGTTAATGGTTTAACAAAAAAAAAGTTTTATTGATAAGCTACATTTCATCTTTTTTATTGCAAGGCATAGATGCAATACAAGTCCTTTACACAAAGCTACAAAAATATAGCAAGCTAAGACCTTTTTTTTTTATCATAGTGATGTATTTACATTTCTTTTCATATTTATAATAGTACTTACATCTATAATTAGTAATAAAATGAAACTTCCTTAAAGTGAACATTTTCCATTTTTAACAAAACTGGTCGTTAGTAGAATGATGCCTCTAAAAGTGTGAATACATGTTTAAAATCCCAATTTTCAGCTTACTGAAGGCAACGAAAATGATCCAAGAAGTGAGAAAGTTAGTTTTATAAGAAGGAAACCGTGTTAATAACTTAATCCTCCTTGTGACGACATAAATTCAGTCAAAATTAAGAACCTAAGAGTAAAATAAAAAACTGAAGAAAATTTGGTGGCTTTGAAAGGGAATGTCATGGAAGACGATCACATGATGGAACAAAGGTAGTAATAAAAAAAACTTGATAAGTTCTTGATCCATTAAATATTGATTGCTTGGGTGGTTATTAAACAGAGGCGGTCGCTCTCAGCTGTGCCCAATCAAGGGGGGGGGGGGGGGGGGGGCAGTAAATTCAATTGTGATGAAAAAAAATAAGAAAATTAGAAAATTTAACTTTTTGAAAGAGAGAATTAAAATCTTAGTTCGATGCTCTGATTAGACCATTGATCGGCTATTTTGCTAAGGTTTAAAACCAATTAACAGAAATATTTATTTGTTTAAACTCGCAAACTCTAATATTCAGTAAATACTGAATATGTTGCACTATTGATCAGTGAACCGGCTCTTGTGGTAAGCAAGGGCTCCTAGGAAGGCAGTTTTAGAAGGCAAATTTGCAATTTAAAAATTTAAATAAGAAAAATGACAAGGTTTTTACTTTTACCCCTTGGAATAGTGAAATATAAATCATGCTATGCTCAAAGAGAAAATGGAAAATGTTTTTCTTTTAGTAATTTTCAAAGCATTTTTTGGGAAGAGCCAGGGGGGGGGGGGGGGGAAGGCTTGTAAGTGTCATTTGAGAAGGCATACACATGGCTCTTTGATATGGGCTTTGGTAAGAGGGTCTTTCCCCCTGGAACCCCCGGATGGGGGTCTATCAGTGGCCCCCTCCCCAAAAGTGAAAAATCCTTAAACAAATGGGCAGCGCATAAAAGTGATGTGAAATATGAACAATAATTGGATGGAAAGGGGCAGGGAGGGGGGGGGGGGGGGTCCCAATTTTTAAGTTTTGCCCTGGCATTGAAAATTTCAGGATCCGGTACTGACTCTAAGTACAATTTATGATGGTTGAGTTACAATACAATTACATACTACAACAACAAAAAAACTTTTAGAATGTAACAAAGAATTCAAATAAAAAGCAAAATCACATTCATCAACTATTGGAATATAAAGAGGTAAAATCTTACTTTAAAACATGAGCTTGTTTCCACCTAGTAGCTGCTCGAATTTTTGGTGTCCTTTCTATTAAAGTGACAAGTTCCTCCATAAATTGCCTAAATTAAACATGGAAGTTAATTAACTAAGAAAAAAATTGCAAATTTTAAGAACTAAAAGTAGTAAATGCATACAAATTAAATTTGTTTAATCAATACATACTTTTTGGTGAATGGAAAGAAACAATACCAGTATTTGCATTTGTTTAAATAATTTATCAATTTATATCTAGACCACCTTACACTTCATTCTCCAAATCATATTACCCACCCTATGCAACATAGAATCCTCCAAGAATAACACCATCCATTTCCAGATATATAGTTTTAACTGACCCCTTTCACCAAATCACCAATGTCAGACCCCACACCTTAAATAGGACTCCTAGCTTATATTACCAAATACATGGCACATACTATCGGTAGATGCTGTAACTAGTTTACTTCTTTGTCAACAACCTGTGGGATCGTCATTGCTCATTTCGAGTCTGGTCATTAGAGTAGTGTTTGAATGTTTGTTCTTGTGTTCTATGAAATTTTTGAAGCATGACTTCAAAGCATCATTACTTTACTTCCAAAAGGTAAGAATTATTATACATTTGTCAGCATGTAGTAGACGAAAGGAATTAGCTGATTATGAGTTTTGAAAACAATTTGAAACACTTCATATCAGATAAAACCATATTACCCTATGCATTCCAAAGTAGTACTCCCCCTTTTAACGTGTTCTTTGCATTATCCGGCTGGATATTTCTAAAAAAAATAGAAATAAATATGTCCTCTAAATAAATATGTAAAGCAATTGAGCCCTGTGGCAGAAATTTGTTATGCTTTCTGCGACAAACTCTTTCAATGCCTAAATCTTTCTGCAAGAGTGTTCCACAATTTAAAAGTTTGTTCAATGTTTTCATAAATTATTTCATACCTTGTAATTTTATTCAAAATTTTTGCAATTACTATGTATACATAAATGATGTAATCTAATCATTTTGTTAAAAGTTTTAAATCCTAGCCAAATGTAAATTTTTAAAGTTGAGGCACAAGGGAGAAAAATAAGTTGCGTAAGCTATATTGGCGATTCATTTTCATGCATAACATAATGATCAATTTAAATTGAACTGAAAATATTACATAAAAATATTCACCCACCCTATAAAGACTTAGTATCAAAGGGGCCGTTCATATGTGATGTCACGCTTTTTCCCCATATATTTGACTCCCCTCCCCCCCTTTGTCACAACATGTCACACCTCAGCGGACCCCCCCTCCCCCCTTTGTCACGCGTCACGCTATGTTGTATAATGCATGCTGTCACACTTCTTGCTACCCCCTCCCTGCCCCTTGTCACACTTTGTCACAATTTCACGAACCCCCCTCGAAGCGTAACATCATTTATGAATGATCCCAAAGCTGTAAAATGATTGCACATTTCAATACAGAATCAGATGTAAGCAAAAAAAGCAAGTCAAATCCTTTTAAATTTAAGTTATTGTATTTTACAGATCACATACAACTCATACCAGAGCATTTTATGTTTTATTTTTTGAATAATCTATTAGTAACTATAAATGAGCCAAAAAGAATGAAGCAGATTTTTTCGTTTTTATAGCAGATTAGTTTAGTTTTTTTATGGTAAAAAATAATCTTTTACAGCATAAAAACTTTTTTTAAATGCAGTGGTTCCACGGGCCTCAAAGAGTTTGTATCAGATTTTGGAGTAGAAGAAATTAATTTTTGTTTTAGTCTAGGAGGTGAAAGTATCAACTTTTTACCATTTTTGGAGGATTTTTTTCCTCCTAAATATTGAATGGCTGTTTTAAAATGAATGTTTTCAGAGGTACAGACCAAAAGCTGTCTTCAGGATGATGAGAAATATGATAACACCTTTAAAGGCAGTAGTATCTGGATTAAATAATTATTTTTATCCTTCTTAAAAAAAATATTCATAACATAATCTATTCAAAAACTAATACTAACTAAACTTATAGCTATTATGAATGTGTTTTTCAAAACCTTTTCTCGAGAAACTTTTCTCATAAATTATTTATTAATTCTTTCTCTTTTTTTCTAATATAAACATTGCTACCCGTGGAAGAAGACTTAAAATTGTTCTTCTTCGGGGTTTTTTTTTTTTTTTAAATCATTCATGCCACTAGACAAGTTTTTCAATTTCTTTTAACAGCTAAAACTCTTTTTTCTCTTCTAATGTAAAAGGTTCATTTATTTAAAAATATTTACCATTAAATGGCACTTATTTTCCAGAGTATAATTTCAGGTTCAATCATTGTGATTGTAGTAATATTAAAATTTTCATAGAATTGAACAATAATTTCATAATTTTATATATAAAAAAAATTGAAGTCTATCCAATTTGCTACCAGTAGTAATATTTACTATTTTTCTGATCAACTAATATTCCTTAAAATTTCAATCCTAATTGCTCATTTGGTTTTGAATTTGGAAGTAATTAATTTTTCTTCCAACTATTTTTACATCTTTCAAAAATTGTGTAATTAGTTCAATTAAATTTTATAAGCTTTAGGATTACAGGAAATGGTTTCCGAAATAAACTAGAAGGTTATTCCTACACACCAACATTTCCATTTCTTCATATGATAGTGCTTAACATGTTTACTAACAATCTTCAATTCATTTAGATAGGAGTTTTTCTTTCTTTTAAATTGATTATCACTGTCATAATGCAAAAACAATTTGGTGCAAATTTAGAAACTTTTCATTTTTGATGACTTTTCTAACTTAACCATTTTTTTTTTACTTATTTCGTTTTTTATACTTTATGTTTAATGTTTTTTAATTGCTTGTGACTATACTATAGAACCTAAAGAGTAAAGAAAAAAAATGCAATTCAATGTTTAATTTTATACCATTTGAAAGCGCACCACTAAACACTTTCGTGAACAAATACGTATTTTCAAACTAAGTATTCAATTAAAATAAAAAGTAATTTCATTTATTTACTTTGGAAAAAAATAAAATAAATGGATGAAATTTTAAAAATCCGATTTTTGTGGCGGATGCAAAAAGATTGCAGAACATACGCATTCCTTCGCTTGCACGTGGAAAGTATGTTAGAAATTTTAAAGAATTGTTGTAATGGATCAACAATCTTTTTAACATCTGTTATTGGTGTTTATATTGATTATTATTTCCTAAATGTTAAAAAATACAAAGTATACTAGGGAAAAGTTTTTTTTATTTTTTTATTTTTTATGGTAAAGGATAAACTTTTGGATCGATTTCGTGAAAAATTTACTCAATCAAATATTTGTAAAATAAATCTGCTACAAGAGGGGGATACATCATTCATTCTGTTCAATTTTCTCATCCATATTCGATGTTTGGCGGAAAAAATAATAAATGGCGTCATTTTACAAAACTTGATATTTTTTAAAGTTTTAACGCTAAAGACTAGAACTATTTTTACTTTTAGTGTGCAAAATAACTTATACTTGGCTTTTACAAGCTACAAACATCGAGTTTGCAGCTTATTTTTGCGTTTCTTTGATGCCACATGTCATGTACAATATTAAAACTTTGCTGTTATAATGTAGGAATCTTTCTGCATCTGCTTTCGGGTTGCAATACTTTTCACACTTTTATTAATTGCTACAATTAAAAAGCATACTGAGCAAAAATTTAATACTATTTTTTGTATAAACATGATTTTTCATTGCATCGATAAGCACATGCGGTACGATTATTATACGCCATTACGAATTATCTGCCGAATACGGAACAGAAAGTGCAAAAACGAAAATTAGGAAATGATTTTAACTTCTGCAAAGAAAGAGGTAGGGCATGGAGAGCTTTAAAAATCATCTAAATGATAGCCTACTTTTGTGCTTTTGTCTAATCCAGGATGTTGGAAAGTGACTCATTGTCTGCAGAAAAACAAAGTGATTATGCAGAACGATATCAGTAATTTTGCACAAAGATGTGAATTCTCCCAAAATTATTTTTTTCTTCAAAAAATGAAAATCTTTCTGCAAGAAATCCTTGCCGTTCTGCGACATTGTCGCCATGTCGCCGCGTTTCTGCCACGGGGCAATTGAGTATGTATCATTTTAGAAGTAGAGTAGTAAATTCTATCTGTCCAATTTTCAAAATCAGTGAAAAGACTATGGTAGGGATGAACAAGCATTTATGAGAGAGGATAATAAAATAAACCTCAAAAAACTTCTGAACATATATTCATTTTCTAGTTCTTTAATGTACAAACATAAATAAACAAATATATGCCATACTTTTATTACTTTTTAAAAATTGTTGACGTTAAAATTGTTTTTTCAAAAGATGAAGGGGTCCTAATTAGCAGCATTTTTCTAAAAACATCAGTTCCCTCAATTTTAATAAATTTAAAAATGCTATTTATAGTTTTTTTTCATGAAATGTATGACTATGGGATTCTTGAACAACTAAATAAACCATGTTTTATCATTAATGTTGTATATTTATAATGTATTATATCATCTATATTATGTATTATATTACAAAGCATGTATTGGCAACATGTTATTTGAAAAAGATGGATTGGCAAGAGTTGGTTGTTATTGGTTGTGACTAGAAGCATGCTTAATGCTGCTTCTCCTTCATGTTACGTAAGTATTTAATAAAGTTAAGTTTAAATTGTGGTTTATAAAATCTTCAAAATACTACAATTGGACAAGCAATTTTAGCATTTTTCAACTGTAGTTCAACAGGTTTGATGTTGCTTATAATCAACACTCAAAAAAAAAAAAAAAAAAAAAAAAAAAAAAAAAAAAAAAAACTGAGAACATCAAAAATATTCATTTTTTAAAAGGACTATTGTTTCGAAAACAAATGGATGAAGCATCAATTACAAGTATACAGGCGTACTTGTAAACACATACATCAACAAATTTGGATATAATCTTATATTACTGAATCTAACATACTACAGAGTTCAAGAAACTTTCTTCAATGAATATCCAGGTATAAATCTGGAAATATAATGCGTAAAAATTTTGCTATATGCTTCAAATTATTGGAATGTATGTATCACCGTGTCGTAAGATTCAAGTTATCAAGCCGCCTTCGTTGGCCTAACACTTTTAATAGCCGTCTCACCACTTACTCAAACTTCTTTTCTTTTTGGCCTTAAATTAACGTTGGTTATCTGCTTTGGTTTTAATACTTTTGCCTGTAGGTGTGTGTAACTGCTTTCCATTGACCGATTGCATTTGCGTGTTGTGTTTGTCCAATTGGAGCAGTTCATGCTAATGAGCTTACTGAGCTTGAATAAATTTATGTTTTGAATTTGTAGCACAATTTTTAATTTCGAGTCGTCCCTTATTTTTCTTTTTTCAAAAATTATTTTATTTATTTGAAAAAATGGCTTTTCTTGAGATCATGAAAAAATTGTAAGTCATATAGTTTTTGTGTGAAACAATCAACTTGCCGTGGACAGTGTGATTGGCCCAATATTAATGGAAACACTAACAAAGAATGATGGAAATTTCAGGTCGCGCTTACAGTTTCGTATAGCAGTGGAAGACAGCATCTTGAGAGATCATTTTAACTGCACTGAGTCATCAAAAAATCGCTACACTAACCTTGACTTACAAAACGAATTAATCGAGATTTGTGGAGATTTGATTTTAAAACAAATTGTGTTGAAAGTTAATGAAGCCGAATGTTACACATCAAGCTATTTTCGATCTGTGCTCGGTTTACAGAAAAAAGGGACAAAGAAATTCTTTTCAGAGTAGATTTTTTAACATTCCTTCCAGTTGAAGATACAAGTGGAAAAATATTATCTGACAAGCTGTTAGAAACATGCAAATATTTAAAGTTGAATTCAAAACTTTTAAGTGGCCAAGGTTATGACTGAGCAGCATCTATGAGTGGAAAATTTAAAGGCTGTGTTTCAAGAGTAACTGAAAATATC
This sequence comes from Octonoba sinensis, assembly GCA_038502835.1. Taxonomy (NCBI): domain Eukaryota; kingdom Metazoa; phylum Arthropoda; class Arachnida; order Araneae; family Uloboridae; genus Octonoba; species Octonoba sinensis. The sequence goes on along the minus strand of CM076605.1, from coordinate 78,503,015 downwards.
CTCAACCCTTGCATGTCCATTATGCTAGTCCCTCACTGAGTGATGCGTGTTCGATTCCTATTAGAAACTCTCTCGGTTTGATTAAAGAACTAATACATTTTTTCAGGTGCTTGATCACTGGTCCTAAAGGATGATGCAAGTGATCAAGTGAAAGAAGACTTCAACATCAAGAGTGGAAAGGCTTCATCCATTATATGCCTGAACATAGATGACTTGAAAAATTTAGTCATGGACACTACTGCTCCAAAGAAAGCCTTTGATACCATAGCAGAAGTTTTTGAACTATGCACAAGAACGAAAATTGCTGCTTTACGCCGTCTAGCTAGCCTGTGAGTTTTAAAACACAAAAATGCTAACTTTAAAGAAGTGTTTGAATTAGTTTATGGAAAACCTGTGCCACTGCCGGTTGAAAAAGACAAAGATGGTGTAATCTATGACACTTTAAATTTTATTTTCGAATCAGAAGTTTACACGGCAACTTCTAGATTTGTAACTACACGAATGTTGTATGTTCATTATGCCAGTCACTCACTGAATTTGGCTGTAAGTGATGCATGTTCCATTCCTATGATTAGAAACTCTCTTGGTTCGATTAAAGAACCAATACATCTTTTCAGGGGTGCTCAAATAAACGAGCCACTGCTCTTCGAAATGCAATCTATGAAATAGGACGTGAAACAAAAAACAAAGTGTGTGACAAAATTATGTGAAACTAGGTGAACAGAATGGTTAGATGCCGTTATCACTTTCAAGGAGTTTTTCGTTCTTATGTCATGGACACTTTTGCTCCAAAGAATGCCTTTGATACCATAGCAGAAGTTTTTGAACTATGCACAAGAGTAGGAATTTATGCTTTACGCCAAATTTATGGTCTAGCCGGCCTGTGATTTAAAACACAAAAAAGTAACTTTAAAAGAAGTGTTTGAATTAGTTTATGCAAAACCTGTGCCACGGCAGGTTGAAGGAGACAAAGATGGTGTAATCTATGACACTTTAAATTTTATGTTTGAATCAGAAGTTTACATGGCAATTTCTAGATTTATAAGTACACGAATGTTGTACACGAACTTTGACTATTGTAAAAAACTTGTTTCCTTCTAGTATATTCTCATACTCTCATTAACATACACTCAGAACTGAAAGATTTAGTTTTCACTACTAGGGAAAGGTCGCAGTCAGTGTGTGAATACTGTGAGCTGCGCCTTGGTGTGTTTTTTTACAGTGGTAAAATGTAAAGGATTTCCTTGATCAATGTCTTATTGATATGAATTTTTTAAAAAATGCATCCCTTTGAAATTTGTGGAAGAGACTTTACAATGAAATACGCTTGAAAACTTCATATTGAAAATGTTCCTGAGAAAAAACATAGCTTTAGCTGAGAAAAGTAGAAATCAAAATTTGTTGTTGTTTCAATGTTTGATGATTCACCACTGTCACAGAGCCTTTCATTAAGCTCAAGAAAAGTATACAATATCAAATGGCCTAACATCACATCACCTAATTTTTTAAAACAAATTTTAGATACTTTTTAAAATGAAGCGCTTATTGTGATAGATTTATTGTTATCTTTTGATGTTCAATTGTCTTTTTAATGTGCCATTGGAAATTTAAAAATAAATACCAAAGAAGATACAAAAGGGAAATTGAAAAATGGGATTGATTCAGCTTAGTCTATGATAGATGAAGGGAATGAGAGACTAATAATGAGCTTGAAACAAAAGTATGCAAGACGTTGAGGCTGCACAAGACCTGATTGATGCTGGCAACAAGGAGTTCAAATTAGCAAACGCAGATGTTGTAAAATAAGACTAACTTGAAAATGTAGTCACTTTCTCCTCATGCATGTAGCAATGCATGAACTTAATGAAAAATTTAAAAGAAGTTCTTACCTCATTCATTTCTGAATTTTTAGTTATGCATTGAAATATTTGTTGGTTTTTCAAAATAATTTTTCCTTAAAAGTGCAACTGCAAATAATTATACAAAAATTACATTTAATAACTGAAAACATCCGACTAAGACTTTAGTGCACAAGTGTTTTTCAATGTATGATCAGTGTGTTCGAATAAATTTTAGCTCTGTATATTTTACATTGTGTGTTTATTGTACAAATAGTCCAGCAGTGGGCCAGTCGGTAGAAGCTCAGTTTCCGAGTTGTTTGGGAGGGTAACAACCTCTCGCAGCTAGTTGCTTGGGACCGTGTAGCTAAAGGGAGCCGGTGCATGTTAAATCTGTCGTGGCTCCAATGTCCTCTAAATGAAACGATACCTCTGGGTGTGCAAGACCAGGTGATGGTCTCTCATCTGGGATCTGGTTCAAAATTAAGCATGGGTGCAAGTCCTGGAAGTTGCCAGGACTGAACAATTTTCGCGCTGACTCACGAGAAATTTTACAGGGGGGGTGGAGTATTTATTATATATATACAGGCATCACGCCAGAAGAAATTCGGGTCCGCTTTAGGACCCTTAGGAAAAATCCGGAGCGCTCGGCGCCGCGATGTTTTCGGATTTTGGATCCTAATTCAAAGAATTTTTTAAGTAGCATCAGAGCGATTTAATTGCTCTAGAAGATTTTATTTTCATTTTGCTCATTTATAGTATTTTTTATTACCGTATATACTCGTCTATAAGTCGCGAAGTTTCGCACAAAAAACGAAGTTGGAGTCGGCTTACATTCGAGGCAAAACATCGAAACCATCTGGACTTTTCCCGATATTATTTTAACTTCTTTAACTAACCGATAAAAGAAAAGAATTCCATCAAATTCTGATATGATTTTATACTCTAATTCTCTAGCCACTAAATTGCTGTAAAAGATCAGACTAGCGGGAAAATGCGAGGAGCGCCGATTTTCAGTTTCGCGAATATTCTGTATCGCGCGGAAATTAGAGCTCATTTTAAAAAATAAATATAATAAAACTTCAAGAAATGGAAAAAAAAAAAAGCAAAATTTAATGATATGAATTTAAAATTAAAGCAATAATTAATAAAAACTCTAATCGCAAAAATGAACCATCTTCAAAAAATCGCGAAATAACTTTTTTGAAATCTGCACATTACCGATCTTAAAAATGTTTATTACATTTTGTTTTCCTTCTAAATGCCTATTTCCGAAAAACGGCGCAAAATCTTTCCCGATTTTTCTTCGAAAAACAAAAGCTGTTTTTCTTCCAGATGCCGATTTTTTTGAAAAAGTTCCGGATTTCGGGATTCCGTATTTGGGGTCAGGTACCGTACATGTATCATTTTCATGTACTAAAAATACAATTATTGTAATTAATAAATGAACACATGAATATGAATCAATCAAGAGAATTTTAAATAAAAAATAATAATGAGAAGTACTTTTTAAACGAAAGTAAAGGAAAAACTGAGGCTTGATTATAAAAAAAGGACTTCAAATTTAACAAAAAAAAAGGGGGGGGGGGACCTTTAGGCAAAAGATCAGTTGTGACTAGCTTATTACGGTTGGTTAAGAAATTAAAGGAAATATCTTTGCCTGATGCATATTTTCCCACCAAAATTTAATGGCCGATCCAGGGAAACCGGGAAAAATTTCGCTCGCCTATTTTTCCGGCGTTTTTGGAGAAATCATTAATAGTTTCCTTCATTAAAATAGGGGGTATTTGTCCAAAATATCTACTGAAAAATAAGCATTTTTCCGTAGTATAAGAGCGAAAAAACATCTGAAAAATACCGATATAAACGCCTTTATTCTTGCAGAAATCGGAAAATTTTGGAAGGCTTAAAAAAGTAAAACTGAGAAAAAGCGACAATTAACGAAAAAGAACATATCGAATGTACTCTTTGTGACTAGTTGAAGGCTTTAATGTGGTAAAAAAATATTACGTTTTCCACTCATAAAACAGGAATTCCGACAAAAAAGTTTTTTTTTTTTCACTTTTTCAAAAACGGAAGAAAAATAAAAAGTCCGATAGCTTTTTTATCGAGCTAAATACAGTTCTGCTTTTCTTTTCATTTGCTTTTCTCTTTAAAATGAAGTAAAAATAATAAGTGCAAATTAAAACAAAAATAACATCAACAGTCACCACGAAGAGAAACTTCCATTAAGCAATCTAAATACGTGTAAAACATCCTTCTAATGATTCATCAACCAATTGATCTTTAATCTTATACTTATTGAGTCATCCCTAATTTGTTCAAAGAAACTTTTAGTACGGTACAACTCATGCATTTCAAATAGGATATTTTCCATATCAGCTAGTCAAATTGAGGAACGATGGCGATAAACCCACAAAGTCGTCATATGTAAAGTAAAACGATGGGCCATTTTGAAAACAAGTTGTGTTAAAAATAGTCCGATAATTCCAGCAAAGATTTTAAAAAGAATGAAAATAAAAGCTAATGATGAAATTTAATAGCGGAAATTTGCAAGTTTGTACTTGTAAATGCTCCATTGAGATTGTGATCGCGATTTGTGTAAAAGGGTTCGTTTTTGCGTTTGTGACTTTTAATTGACGAGAGCGAGTGGAAAATTCGTTTGCAGATGAAAAAAAAAATCCCATCCTTCCTCGCGATCTTTTCGTAATATTCCCCCCCCCCCCCCCGTCTTCTTCCGTGCTCGAGTATTTTCAAAAGACGGAAATCCGTCCTGTGGACGGAAGTCTTGCACCCATGAAATTAAGAGACCACAAAATTTGAGGTCAAGTCAGTCTTCACCCCTCATGGTTCCTCGCTCTAAAATGAAGCTGCATATCACCCTAAGACAGTGGATTATTGATCTTCTGGACTTGGTAGTAGGCTTTCCTATCCCAGGAGGATTAGTAACAATAACAATGTACAAATATTAGAAAATTACTGTTGAATAGGTAATTTTTTTTATAGTTTAGTAGCTTTATAAAATAATAATTCAGTATATAATGCATTTGTACTTGATTCAAATTTTAAACTATTCTTTTTATATGGCATTTATATCTCACGTGTTTTATGATGTGCAATGTATGCTTTTTCGAATGAATGTTCTGAAATATTTAGTACTTTGTGGACTTTGTTTTATGAAACTTTAAAAACTTAAATATTTTTGAACATATTTAACACTAAAATATGTAGGTATAAAATTTAATCCAAAGGCTACTTACTAGAAAGAGTTACTACCCCCCCCCCCCTTTTTTTTCAAACTTACCTTCCAATTTGGAGAGTGGGTTCTGTAGCATATACAACACCATGAAATCCAGTGCCTGCAGTAATATACGGAAGTGCCAACATGCTTTGATAATTTGAAATTAAAATGACATCTACTTGAGAAAAGTCCACAATGTGCTCCTTAGAAATGGTTAAAAAAACTCATGAATAATAATAACTTCACTTCGTATTTTAAGATCAATATTAACAAAGTAAAATTTGTTGTATATAAAGTACATTATTTTAAAGACAAATTTTGCTTATACAGGGTGTCTACCAAGGAGGATAGAATAGGAAGGGAGAAGTTCTTCCAGGGGAAACGTGTAGCCAAAACTGTAACCGGAAATTTAACTGGCGGGTGAAACTCTACCCAAAACATTGGGATTTCATAAAGCGCTTACTCCGTTCGCTATATAAAGTGGTGTAGTTTTTTCATTCAATTAAAAATGCAGAATTTCTCTGAGAAGGGCAATTTCTTTGTGACCTATCTTAAACAAAATTTTGTCCATAAGAATAAAAATTTCGAAGTTTTAGTTCGTTAATCACATATGATTTATTGATATTTAAATGGGGGTTGGCGATAGCTTCTATTTCCCCTGAAAACTCCAAATGTAAAATAAATGCATAGTTCAACTTAAGTGCAGTAAATAGTAATAAATATTTATCAGTATTTTCTGAACATTTTCTCCTTTAATTGAAAAATATTTGAAGAAATCTGATAAATGAACCTTTTAAAAAATAGCAGCAGAAAAGGAGACCCATCGTATTATATCTCTCTCATATTTTGATGACGAAAAATGCGTTAGTAATTTTTTGTATGTAGAGATATGGAAATCTCTTTAATAATCTCTTAGAGAATACTATTCTCAAAAACCTAATTATAATACTAACATAACATTACACATTTTTAATGAGAATGAGTTACTCCAAAATAAATAAAATACTCGATAAAAATTGCATAATACAGATTAACCATTTCGTTAAATGTATCAATGTTACTTTTGTTATAAATATTATTATTATCATATAACGAAACTTTTTCAGATTTCCCAAGAAAGTAAATTAAAGAGTAATTGTTCGTAGTTTTATACTTCCAATATTTTATTTCATTAATTGATTATTATTTTTATTATAGTTCATAGTGTTTTTAAATTATTATTGTTATTATAACTAAATTTTAGAAGGTGCTAAAGCTATTTTTTAAATACCATTTGATGCATTGATTATATAATATTTTCTACTGTTATGCTTACAGCGCTTATTAGAACTAAACTGGTTCATAGGGGGTCATTCATAAAGGATATCACGCTTCGAGGGGGAGGGCTCCAAGAAAGTGTGACCGTTTGTGACAATTGGAGGGGAGGGGTAAGAAGAAGTGTGACATTCACATTTTGATTTATGTAAAAGCATTTAAAATTAGCAAATTAAATTTATTTTTAGAGGTTTTTTTTTTATTTTCCTAATTTGATTTTGAAGCTTCATTTATCATTTTGTATCGTAAATACCGATGCTGATTAAGGTTTAAATTTACATCTTGTTAAAAGTTTAAAAAGAAATTTTCTTAGGCATTTACACTTTTAAGATAAAATTGCGTGGGTCATTTTTTTCCAGATATCGAACAATTAATATTTAAATCCTCTATACTTAATATCTTTTGTGTCGTAAACCTTAACTTTATTTTATACAAATCAAGCACACGTGTAATCATCATCATTATTATTATGCTCACAAATTCCATTAAAAGTTCAAAAATAAAATTAGAAACGTGATCTATAACGCAGTGCTTTGTTTCTGAACTGAAAGCCCATAAGCTTATGTAATATACGTTACATGTGACAAAGGGGGTAGGGTGTATGATAAAATGTGACATTTTGTGACAAAGGGGGAGGGGGTCAAATATATTGAAAAAAGTGTGACATCATTTATGAACGGTCCCATATACATGTATAATTTTTCAGTTGCTGAAATTGTATTCTTAAACTGTCAGTCCACAATTGTGACACAATGATCTCCCCCCCCCCCCAATGTTTGTATTTAACTAGAACTTTTCATATATATTTAATTTGAAAGCTTAATAGTTTTATTTCATTTTAATACAATTTGAAGTTAATAAAAAAAGAGAAAAGCTTTTGTATAAAAACTTTTTTTTCAACCTACTGGTAAAACGTAAAGTATTTATTAATTTCTTTCACTAAATATTAGTGTTATTTAAACAATTAAGTAACTGATTTTCTGATTTGTTTTGCTTCCGAAAATATATTTGATAAATGTATCTATGCTACATTGGTAAGTTTTCTTTTAAAAAAAAAATTACTATGTATATGTAAAAGTAGAAGTTAATTACTTATTTCTCTAATTATTTCAACTTTTATTGTGTTTGCTATTATGTGTGCAAGATAAACATATTTTCTGTACTTTGTGCATTTTATTTCTATTGTTTTCCGACTTCTAATTTTAAAACTTAAAAAGAAAAATATTTTTTAGGTATATTTTTTCACATTAATGCATTTAAAAACCTATAAAAATGTATTCGAAAAATGCTTTCTGTCGAAAAACTTTAATAAAATGAGAAGGAATTAATTTAAAATAAATAGATTTTTAAGTTAGATGCAAATTATGAAACATCATTTTAGCTCCAACAACAAAAACTATGCGAAAAGGAAGCATTACTTTGTTTCTGAATTATTTTCTCACTCACATCCATTGGATTACATTTTCCTTCTTGAGTAGACTTTTCCCCCTCTCCTTCCTTCACCCACCTCTCCCCCTGGCTTCAACTGCTCGCTATTGCGTTCGCGGCTTTCGGCGTCTCCCCTGTATTCTATCCTCCTTGGTGTCTACAGATTTTCGAAAGTGAAATTTCGCGACTTTTTCAGGACCGTTTGGTGGTATATCAGCAGCCCTAGACAAAATGTAAAACTGTCTGCAAACTCCAAGTGATTTCTTAACAATTTTCTACAAAATAATGCTGTGACACATGTATTAGGTCATCCAACAACTGTGTCTTATATTCTCCAAGCCCTATATAGCCTGAGAGAAAAAATGTAAAAGTCATTATGCAAAAACATTTATAGTACCACTGTTCAACCAATTGCTAGAGATAAATAAATGTGTTGGTTTCATATGTAACAGAAGCTACTGCCAAACAATCAACAAAATTAAAATAGGTTACAGAAAAAAAAAAAAACCCCTGGGTAAATTTTCAAAGATTATTTTATTAGTTATTTTTCATAAACATGCATCTAAACAAGTTGATGCATACAATTCATTATTTACGCACAGGATAAACTTTTTATTGCATGAAAAAATCCTGAAATGTATTAAAGTTGTAAATAAGATAGAAACTTTTGCATTCTTAAAAACAAAGAAATTATCTCCCCCCCCCCCAAAAAAAAAAAACAACCTGTGAATATTAAGAAATTTGTAAAAAAAGTCAAAACTTGTCTGTTAATCTAGAATGTGTTCTTCTATATTAATTGGGTCTGTACATCGGATATTGATTTATCGTACCAATGTTCAAAACTTGTAAATTCTATAAATATTTCTAAACATTCCACAGCTTCCATCGCTTATTGTCAGATACAAGATATTCAATATTTTCTTGGAGGAACAGTCTTGTTGGACGGAAAATTTTAGTTACCTATTTGTAATTTTCATGACTTTTTCGTTACTTTCAATACGAATTTCCAACTTTGTGATCTTTTTGGGTCTGTAGACACCCTGATATATATATAGATGCCCTAAAGATTTTTATTCAAAAGGAAAATCAATAAATAACAGTAGTAGCAATTAGAAGTTAAATAAATAAAGATTAACACGCGATTAAGCATTGACCGCATTGAATTATTGAATTATGTGCAAGTTTTAAAATAAAAAAATATCATTACAATACCTCTGGAGGACAAAATTCTGGGCAGCTGTCTACAAACACTCTTCCACTACATTCTTTTAACTCCTGCAAAAAAAAAAAAAAAAAAAAAAGAAAAGATAAAAGCACTGGTTTTAATTCTCTGGTGTGATACATACTTCTAATTTTGGTATGATATCGTAATTATAGAATATTACAACAAATGTTTCTGTTGATATTGACTGGTTCAATGTTTAATATCAAAAATAATAATTTTAATAATTCATAGAAAATCACACATGCACTATCAGTGTGCTGTCTTATCTGTCTCAAGAGTGAATTAGCATAAATTTAAAAGAGAATTGCTATCCCAGTGTGGATTTTCTAATTATCAGTCTCATCATTATCCTGTTCTTCTTTATAAATCTAGTTTCATTATATGCTTACATAATTAAATTTTTTGATTATTTCATCAATTTAGAAGTGAGTCAATAGGCTAGAATAAGATAAATTTTAAATGCTAACCATCAAATAATGTAGATTTGTGTTTGGATATATATCAGCTTATAAATCTCACTGTATATGTATATATCACGTGAGATATATTCATCAACACATTTTGGATGGCCCTATTGCTGCAAATGCGGTATAGTTTTTTTTTTTTTATAAACCAAAGTCCATTCTGCTTATCCTCTAGTTTTAACAATTATTACAATTTTTACTTCTGAACAGGGCCGACAGGAGGCAGAGCCAGCAAGGCTCTTGCCTCATGGTACAACACCCTTAAAGGTGGCAGCTGTCAACTGCTAATTAATTCATTTCAGTCGTCTTTTGGATGCTGAAGCACGAATGAAAAATCCGAGTTCCAGAGCCAAAATTTGGGAAATCAGAGTCTTCGAATGATGCTGCGTTTTCTACAAATCCTCGTCATACTGTGTATGCACGTTGATAAGTTTTGTCAAGCCAACGAAGTTTGCTACCAGTGTAGAAAAAAAGGACATTTAAACCGTAATTGCAAATCCCAAATTAGACAGAATTCTTCATCGAAAGATGAAGCAGCTGCAGTGACTTTTGTTGGTGGTGAAACTGAAGTTAAATGTTCATGGTGGACAGTAGTGATACATCTCACATGTGTTTTGATCAAGAATGGTTTGCAGAGTTAAAACCCTCCACAGGAACTATGACATGTACTGCTAAGTCCAGTCAACATCAAGTGAAGGGGATCGAACGATTTACGTCATGCTGAGAAACAAACAATGTACCATCCTTGTGGATGTGTTGTACATTCCAGAACTGAATAGAAATCTCATTCCAGTTAATCAAGTTCAAAAACCTGGATACAATGTTACCTTCAAAAACAATAAGGCTATTTTCAAAAATGGGTGTGAAAATTTTGTTTAGTGCAAGTTGAACTCCAAAGGTAAATATGCTTGTACCCATTGTATTGAATTCTTTGATGTTAGAGATAGAAGGAGCTGAACTTTGGCATTGTAGACTGGGACATTCTGGTAAGCATGCCCTGAACAAACTAGAATTACATACTATTGATTTATTTTGTGAAAATTACTTGTTAGCAAAGCAATCATCAAAACCTTTTGGATTAGGAAGCCATAAAAGAGAAGAAACCCAAATAAAGATGCTGCATTCCGCTTTCTGTGGGCCCATTTAACCTCAAACACCTTCAGGTGTGTTATATCCAGCGATATATACTACAACTTCCACTTAGCCTGCAACCGCCAACTATGTTGTAGTTTCGACCCACGTGCGGTGCTCGGCATGGTTGCGTGCCATAATAGATGTAATTCGAGGATCCAATAAATATGTTACAAGTTACAGCTTGTTTTTACTAATTAAGTTACAGTTACAACTAGGTGAAAGGTATGTTCTAAGATTGATAGATAATTATTTTGGTTTTTGTGAAGTTCATCTTCTTAAAAAGAAAAGTGATGTTCCAATGGAAATCAAAAAGTTTCTTAAATTGAATGATATAGTGTTCGGAAAATTCGCTGCGACAATGCTCAGGAATACATTCCTGGAGAACTTTAATCAATTGCTAATAAAGCTGGCGTTACAATAGATCCTTGCCCACTTTATACTTTTAAGTTGACCGGAGTAGCAGAAAGACTTAAAAAAAAAAACTTTTTGAAAAAGTTATGCTCTATTGTTTGATGTAAATTTACCAAAGAATTGTTGGGGATATGCCATTCAAGTTATGGCATGTATCCCATCAGAGGATTCCTAGTTCTAGCATTAATTACATGTTTACCTTACAAACTGAAATATGCCAAGTAACCAGATTTAAATGATATCAAACTATTTGGTTGAGATACTGACATCACAGTGCCAGATACTTGCAAGCAAAAGTTAGATCCAAAGTTTAAGCGAGTGATTTTCATTGGATATTCAAATATGGGATATTGACTAATGGATCCCGATACTAAAAGAGTTATTGTGTCATGAAAGATCGGCTGAATCGAAAAGAAAAACGAAGCATGGTGTTTTGATTTAGGACTGTTGATTGTTTACTGCAATTGCAAATTCGAGTTGTCCCCTCAGGAAATAATTGCTTAGTTTAGTGGAAAGACTTTAATACGATGGAAAAAAAACTGGAGATTTCAAGGGTGGAGTTCATTGTCCTCTGGCTTGATGTTCCGTTCACGGGAAGAATTCATCGTTTTCCAGATAAGTGTTCCACTGCCCATGCGTTGACCTCTGGCTCGATGTTCGGCTTTGCATTCGACTTGTCGCTATGCAGTTGGGACAGACACCAGTGAGCGTCGCAGAACAGTGAAAATATAACAAATGAATCCTTGGAGCCACCCCAGCATCTGACCCAAAGACTGAAATCCCCCTGCGGATACTCAATCTTCAAGTGCTGTTATTCTCAACATTAGTGCATTTTCTCAACATAAATGAGTTAAATGTACTCTGATATTCAACTTCTTTTTGTGTTTTAAAATAATGTGCATTGATCGACCTTCAACTTTAGTGTGCTACCGGATTTCAAATTTGTTCTTCGATAAAGGAGATGACTCTGAATTTTATTCATTTATTGTAATGAAACTGTTGCTGAGCCTCCTCATGAAGAAAATAATGAAGATAAGTTCCTTGTTTGTTTTTGTATATTTTTAAATTGTTATTTGAAATTATTTTGGTTTTCATGTTGAGTGACTTCTGTAAAATTTTTTGTTAAGTAGGATAAAATGAGAGTTCATATTGTAAATAAGGGTTTATTTTAAACTGCATAAATATGTTGATAGTTAAAATGGATGAGATTAGTAGATCAAATTTCAAAGCAAACAAGATTCTGAAATTGTACATGCTTGTGAATTGAGATATTATAATGAATGAGAAAAATTGAAGTTATATCAGGAACAGTGACAATTTTCATAAGTTCAGAGATCTATTTTTTTATTTCTTTTTTGGCGATTAAGTAATGCATGTTGTCTTTATATTTTAAAAAAATTGCTATCTTGTTTAAACTTTCTTTTTATTTTAAAAAAGAAAGTTTAAACAAGATAGCAATTTTATGTAGATATATTTCTTTAGATCTCAAGCTTATCAAACCCGATTTTGACTCTTGCAATTGTTCGTAATTTATCTCCTCCTTGAAAACTGTTTCACCCCTTTCTAACTTGGCTTCCAAAATCATTCCAATTAATTGTAATTTAGTTAATTTCTAAATGCATTTGTGTTTTCATCTTTAGTCACCTGAAGTCCTAAAGAAATATTACAAATGTATCAAATTGATTGCAACTTACATAAGGGATGACCACCTCTTTTCCTTCTTAATTGTCCAAGTAATTGTAATTTAGTCAATTTTTAAATGCATTTGTGTTTTCATCTTTAGTCACCTGAGGTGCTAAAGAAATATTACAGTTGTATCAAACTGATTGCAACTTATATATGGAACAACCACTTCCCTTTTTCCTCTTTATTCGTCTAAGAACAATATTGAGGAAAAAATCCAATTTTTTTTTACACAAACAAACACAAACACAACTGATAAAGTGATTTGAGTTGAAAAATAAGTAAAATATAATTTTTGAAAAATAAGAAAGGAGTAGTCGAAAAATGAATAATTATTTGAAACAAATAAATGAAAAGAATTTAACTGTGTGAATAAAGTATTGGATCTGAATTTTGAAAAAAGAATTTTATGAAACATTTTGTAATGTGAAGTTTGAAGAAAAGAATTTTTTAAAACAATTTGTGATGTGAAGTTTGAAAAAAAAAAAGAATTTTTTGAAACAATTTGTGATATGAACTTTTGAAAAAAAAAAAAGTTTTATGAAATGATTTGTAATGTAAATTTTGAAAAAAGCAAAAGAATTTTATCAAATATTTTGAGATGTGAATTTTTGTAAGAAGAATTTTGTCAAATATTTTATAATGAGGATTTAGGAATTATGTCAAATGTTTTATGTCATTTAGTGAATTATTAAAGTTGTATGGGTTGTGATTTTTGATCAAAGCTATAGCATTTCAATTTTATGATATATTTGCACTATGTTTTTATTGTACTTTTTTACTTTGTATTGTGATGCTCTAGGTCACCTGATGCTGTTTGCCCTTAATTTTTTGTTCCTTCTGTCAAAATTTTTTCTTCTTCCAAATTTGCTCCCTTTACCTTCTTCCTGGGGCAGTCTGTCCGCCAATGCATGCATTAGTGGTCAGCCTCTTCTCCCGGGGGGGGGGGGGGGGGGGGGGATATTCTATAGCATTAAAAAATAAATAATTTTTTCAAACCTCTATTTCAATTCAGTTTCGCTTCTGAAACATAAAAACTATTTTACATTCCCTTGACGGTTCCTTTTTTCTAACCCGGGAAAGAATTATGTAACGAGCTAAAAATAGTACTTGCAGAGATCATCAGCTAATCAAAGCAGTTGCATTCGTCACGTGGCCTGAGACCTCAATAGATTATTTAAGGCAATCTCACAAGCTTTTTGAGGGGATTCAAGATGTAAACATGTAATATAGTATGTTGATGTTTTGTGTCGTCTTTGTCCTGTGCTGTTAATTTTGCATCGTCGCTAATTCTCCTTGTGTTTAAATAAAAAGTTGTTTTTGTAAAGATGGAGACTGCAAATAAATACATGATTTATTGATCGCTTTGGCCTACGACTTGCATTAACTTTATAGTTCGTAACTATGATGTAATTCGAATTATTACATATGTATTATATATAGAGAGAGAGCGAATATTTCAACAATGACTGTAGCAACATTGGGCGATAAAGCGAAGGAAATAGGGAGATGGTCCTGAGTGGACGTGAGTTCGGCTGCAACACTTTGAAATTGTCAGAACCCGCCAAATCCGTATCAGCTAAAATTCATAAATTTGACCCTTAATCTATTTTAACCTGATAAAGCTAAAAAAAAAGAGGAAAACCACAGATCTACAAAAATCACATCCCTGCACCAATAATTTTTAGAAGAGACACCATTGTGCTTTTGGTGAATGATAAACTTCTCCCTATAAAAAAATTACAGGAATACTTTGAAAAATATATTGTTTGAATTTCATAGCAGAAGCATTCAAGGCATATACTGCTTGAATTTCATAGAAACAGGATCAAGTGGCTTTTCATCCACTTGATGTTGGTGTGTTTGGGCCTTTAAACTACAATGGAAAAGAAGAAAATGTGTCGGAAAGAAATGCAATGGCAGGTTTTCGAGGAACTGGACTATTCCCTTTCAACCGAGACGCTGTTCAGCACAGGATTGTGGATCACTCAAACCCATCCCTCATCCAATCACAACAAAATCCTGATGCTTCATAACAAAGTGCAAAAGGGACTTCAATTTCTTCTCCTTTGAAACAACTGAGACAAGCAACCATAAACACCCTCTCGCCAACACCATCTTTGAACAGTGTAAAAACAGTAGCTTCAGATTTAATATTCATTTTTCAACTTTTGCAATTTAAGTTTAATTTCACATTTTTAAAATTATTTAAATGTGATTCAGCTTTATACCCATTTTACTCCGGCCCATGGGGTAATATGGGTATACACCGGGGTAAAATGGGTATAACACTTTACATATAAATTAAAGCAGATAAAAATAACATTATGCTTAATTTAGACCCAAGATACACATTGTAAAAAATATTGAATGAAAACATGATTATATATGATGATATATCTGCTACCAAACACTAAAATGAAAAAAAGCTGATTTTTTATATCCATTTTACCCCAGGTGACCCTATTCAGAGAAAAGCATAAGGCCATAAGTAAAATATCTAGCAACAAGCAAGGCCTGATTTGAGCAGAAGCCAACAAAGCTGGGTTTGGGGCCACAAAATACCAAAATATATTGTGGTCAAAACAAACTCGGGATCTTTTTTAGTAATTGATCTTTGTTTTGAGCTCAAACAAGTGGATGTTATGCAGAGTGGAAGAATTATTCTAATAAGTATTTTTTTCATTAACAATAAATGTATTAAAAACTCTCAACTAATGTGCTCCTATGCTAAAATTTCTGTAATGTTTTTTAATGCATGCTTAAGATCATGAATGGTTAACAAAGAATTTATTCAGTAACTGTCAATATATACAATATATATAAGCAACTCAATATATAAATATTTTTACGTCGGATAGGAAAACTTTGCATCATGTGGAAAAGACATGTAGTAATAATATTGGTGACTCTGGAGATTTTTTTTAAACAACTGAATGTATAATAACAGAATGAGCTTAGACGAGAAATCTACTAATTCCACTGAGAAACTGGAAACTAATAAAGTTAGTGTAAAAATCCCTCCTTTCTGGGTGGATATACCTGTAATGTGGTTCTTTCAGGTGGAGGCGCAGTTCTTCATTAGTGGCATTACGAGTAAAGAAATTAAATTGTAATTACCTCGTTGCTCAGCTAGAACCAAAATTTATAAAAAACTTTGGGATATTATTAAAGATACCAGTAAGACTGATAAATATTCTGCTGCCAAAACTCAGTTGCTCCAAACATTCTAGGAAAGTGAAAACCTGCGGATTAAACGTATTCTATTGCTTTCATTCGACCAATTTGACCGATTTTTGTGCATTTATATTATTTGAATCCCCGATCCTTTTTTTCTAATAAAATGCAGTATTGAAGTAATAATTTTCAGAAACAGCATGATGTATTAAAAAAAAAATTGCACCTGATGACAATCAATAAAAATTTTAAACCATGTTTATAAAAAATTTGATTGAAAATTGTTATTTTAACACAATTAACCACAAAGCTGCATTATAATTATAATATAGCTATAACTAAGTCAATGCCCATTGCACAAATAAAATTTGAACTTTTCTGTTACATAGGGAAGGAGAAAGGCAAATCTGCAAACACATCAAATTAAATTTGGTCAATCATCTCAAATTACATAGTCATCCATTAATTTATGTGGATTACATTAAGAAAAAAGACAGGTTTTCTCAACACAGATTAATACATAAGGGACCAGCACCACAAAAGTCGGATCAGAGATCTGCTACTACTCAACCGACAATTAGCGATTTATTGGTAAAAAAAAGCAAAAGTAGCTTCTAAATAGCATCCAAAGCAAGGAGTTGGATAAAAAACCATTGAAATAATTGCTATTGGTAATTACCCCTTCACGATAGTGCAGGAAGAAGGATTTTTGAGTGTTGCAGATTTTTTAAATCCACAAGCACTGCTCAAGTTGGACAAATTTTACAAAGAAAAACTGCAAGGAACGTACGAGGCTGTTGAAACGAAGGTTGTGGAGATGATAACATCAGCTGAGTATATCAGTTTCATCACCGATATTTGGACTAACAAAGTCAAAAACAAAATTGCTTATGAGTTTGACGAGCCATTATGTAGATTTAAAAATGAAATCTGCATAAAATTGTTTTGGCTGCCACTTCACTGGGGTGGAATTTTAAAAAATCTTGGGGAAAATGTGTTCCAACTGGAACATACAAGCTACTAAAACTTTTGAAATTGTTCATGACAATGGCAACAATATTGTGAGAGCAGTAATGATGGCTGGAACTTTTCAGGACTTCAGGTGTTTTGCGCATTCATTGCAGCTGGCAATTTCTGATTGCATCAACTGTCAAAGGTCCATTAAAACTCTCCTTGCAATAGCCCCCTCCATAGTCAGACATTTTTCCTGATCAGAGCAATCAAGACGTTGTCTAAATGAGATCCAGGACCAGCATGGCTTCCGCCAATTCCAGATGCTCCAGAGCTAGGTGGAATTCCACCTATGCTATGCTCGAAAGACTGCTAGAACAATAGGAAGCTCTTGCACTGTACGAGGCAAGGTATGGCCTATTGAGCTCACTCAGTTTAAACCAATGGAAACTTGCGAAAAGCATTTGTAACCTGCTGTATCCTTTTTACAACATCACTAAAGAAATAAGCAGCGATGACACTTCATGCTCCGTTACAATTCCGTTTTTCAGGAATAGGAATTTAATAAATGTCTTGAAACAAAAGGAAGATGACGAGAATGAAATTTTTTGGGATTGGTAGCATGCAGCAAACTCTTTCAGAAAGTGTGGAGCAGCGGTTCATGACAGAGTTTGCAGACAAAAATCTCATGCTAGCAAAGTTCCTCAATCCAAGGTTCAAAGTTCGACATTTTTCAGAAAGTGAAATGAAGAATATTCGAATGTTGCCAATGGATCATTTAAAGCCAAAGCCAACTACTACCACTACAAAAGCCAGCATCACCGACTCACCAAGAAAAACAAAAAGGAAAACACACTCACACCACCTCAGGAACGCTAAACGAAGTCCATTTGGGACTTTGAAAAAGAATGTTTTGTTCAAGAGAAAGAAAAAATACCTCAGCCTCCCATCCAACAAGTTGAGAACAAAATAGAAAACTACCATAAAGAGCAGAAAATACCACAAAAGGCCAACATCCATGAGTGGTGGTCTAATGTACCGTTTATATTATCAAAATCAGCTGCTCAAAAATATCTCTCGACACCAGCAACAAGTGAACCTAGTGAGCATATTAGAGATATGTCCTGAGCAGTACCAACCTCCCAAAAATGCCTGTAGTTTTGGTGAACATTAGAATCTAGTCAACTTTACTTTTATTATGGCTTTAGGTTATTGTTACTGTTGTTATTTTTTGAATCAATTGTTGTTTTTACTTAAATAAATCTCTGCTATTATTTTAATAGATAGTATCATTTTTGAATTCTTTTCTTAGAAAGCAATGGGTCCTAATGACCCATCAAAAATTGCCAATGTGGTGCTTACAACGGGTGCGGCGCATACGTGTTTTTTTTTTAAGTTTAAAAAAAAAGAAATAATTTTTTAAATATATTAAAAATGCTGTCACTATATTGCACCCCATCATTTGTTGTTACATGTGAAGTGCAGATGGAGAAAGTGTTCAGTGTTTCAATGGCGGCCAGTGGCGCTAATGAACCCAGATCGGAGCACGGAAGGCCCTGGGAGAATTAGGCTAATTGGGGTGGCGGGGGGGGGGGGGGATTGAGAGAAGGAGAGAAAAGTTCAAGAGTTCCCTCGGAGAATTCATTTCCCCCTTTGGAAAAAAATGGGTTTGCTCATGGTCAAGCGACTTAATTGGATACTTGTTTCTTCCCTTCCTCCGTCTGTTCGCCTTTGCGCATTTCTTGCTTTGCTTTTGCTACCTAGCTCTGCTGTTTGCTTGTGCTTGTTCGTTCCTTGCTTCGAATTTTCCCGTTTACTATCTGAATATATATTTGGATTTTCGTTATCAAGTTTTGGAAATGGCTCCCAAATGCCTTAAGTTACAGTGCTGCTTTTAAGCTGGAAGTTGTATTGAAGGCAGAGGCCGTAGGAAACCATCCGGTTGCACGAGAGTTCGGCATCAACGAAAGATGTGTTCGCCGCTGATGATCCGAGAAAACGGTAATTGAAGGGCACTGAAGTCAACACATGCAAGACGGGGAGGAACCGCTCATTGGCCAGAGCAGGAAAAAGATTTGAAGGCTTGGATCTTGGAGCAGCGGGAAAAATGTATTTCCATTTCAACCATTCAAATCCGAATACAAGCAAAGAATATCGCTACTGATAGAGGAATTAAAGATTTCAAAGGGAATTCAAATTGGTGATTCCGATTCATGGCCAGAAACAAATTGTCAATATGGCAACGTACAACTGTGGGACAGTGTCTTCCGGCCGACTGGGCAGAAAAAAAGAGCAGTTTTTTAATTTTGTCCAGAACTTGAAGGCTGCAAAAAATTTCAAGCTTTCGCAGCTGATCAACATGGATGAAGTTCCATTGACGTTCGACATCCCTCCGAACAGGACTGTCACTTCGACTGGACAGAAGTCTGTACCCATAACAACCATGGGGTATGAAAAAATGTCCTGTTGGCATGCTCTGCCAGTAGGGAAAAGTTGAAGCCTATGCTAATTTTTAAGAGGAAGACGATCCTCAAAGAGACCTTTCCATCTAACATTGTAATTAGGTGCAATGAAAAAGGGTGGATGAACAAAAGTCTGATGATTGACTGGTCTGTAGCAGTTTGGTGAAAAAGAAAAGGCACTTTTTCCAGCCAGCTGCAATGTTGATCATGGATTCTACTGCGGCGCACAAGACGGGCGCAGTGAAGGAAGCACAGAAGAATTGTTCTGCTTCGTTAGCTATTATCCCGGCGGGCTAACAAAAAAGTTGCAGCCCTTAGATTTGTCGCCAAATCACAGCTTAAAAAGTAATTTACGCCATCAATGGGAAGCGTGGATGTCGACTGGATTACACTCATATACTAAGGGCAAAAACTTGAAAAAAGCATCATACATGGGAGTGGTGAAGTAGGTGACTGCAGCATAGGATGCCATTTAGCCAAGCACTATAATTTCTGGCTTGACTCAGGTTGAAATTATTCTAAATTAAGTCCAAGCCAGGATGCAGATGCCAATGACAAAGAGTTGTCCGACAACAACAAAAATACCATCGTCCTAGATGTAAGAATGTGCAGCCTTTTCCAGTCAGACAGATTTTGACGGATTTTAAATTTGCTGTTCCGATATTGGTGGATACGACCCGCTTGTAAAAAGCATGACAGGGGTGCCAACCAATTAAAAAAACAAGGAGCACCACAAGGAGAAGGGTCTGCATCCTCTGCTCTGGATGGTTGCATTAGATAACCAGCTGATGTCTCCTCCAAGTAAAAAATACAAATAAAGTATGGGTGGTTGATAGGAAATGTTATTTTTTTTAAATTCTCACCACTTAATTCAAAAGTAAAAATTAATTTTGGTAACTTACTAATTTATTTGGTCAAGCCTTTAACATTGTAGACAGTAAAAGTCAGCTAAGTTGCGACGTACCTCCCGACTCGCAAATCTTTCTCAAACTGATTAGTTGGCTAAATCCGCCACTTGGGGGCGTTGCCTGTTTTCCCGATCGAGAATTTTCTCGAATGCACATCACGTGTCATCGACGCATGTGCGTACACGTGCTTAGCGGGATACGCAAATCACCCTCCGGTATTTAAGCGTAGTGCTCGCTTGCTTCTCTCTCTCTTAATCCTTTTTAGAACTTCTCTTGAGACGTTCGCTCAGAGAGCGAGCGGGAAGTTGACGTTTTTACCCGGTGAGATGGTCCATGTGCCTTAGAATACTTTCTTATTGATAGTTGTTCCTCGAGCTGCATCGACTTTGTGTGAAATGCCCGATAGTTAAATTTTATTCATAAAAATCTAGTCAACTTTATTTTTTTTACGAATGGCTTTAGGTAATATTTTTAACGTTGTATTGTAAAGTTATTGAAATATTTTTCATAAATAAATCTCTGCTATTCTTTTAAGAATTGTATTAGCTTCGAATTATTTCTTAGCAAAAATAATGGGTCCTTTAGAAGGGATAATGGCCCATCAAGGGTTATGGGCCCAGATGCCCTTCCCTGTGCATTGTTGACTAGTACATGTATGAAAGTAAAAATCGGTGCTTTGAGTCGGGGAGGCCAGCAAAGAAACTTTTTTTTTGGAATAAGTAAAAGGAGGATCTGTCTTTGGGTAAAGCGTCAATACGTTGTGTGTTTATAATTGTGTATTTTTTTTATGTCAAATTTTAAAATTCTTCTCGAGCAACTTCGTCATGGCAAGTCCGTCATTTCCAATCGAAAAGTTGAATAGCACAAATTATACAGAATGGAGCACAAATATGAAATTTCTTCTAATGGAGAAGGACTGCTGGGAAATCGTCGAGGGCACGGAAAAACTTCCGGTAGTGTGCAAAGAAGGGGGATGTGAAAGAATTTATTTCCAGAAAGCGAATGGCTTTATCCTTAATTTTTCTAAATATCGAGCAGGACTTAAGAAAAATAGTTGAAAATATAGAAAACCCTTCAGAATCCTGGAAAAAGTTAAAAGAGCATTTTTATCCCGACAATCGGTGCATTCGTATGCAACTTTACGCAGAGTTAAATAATTGTAAATTGGAATCTGGCGAAAAGTTGAACATATATGCAGCCCGCCTCAGGCGTATTTTTGAAAAAATAAAAATCGCTCATAAGGATTTTCCCGAAGATTTTATTATATACCAGCTATTACGTAGTCTTCCTGAAGAGTTTGATAATGTCGTACAAGGAATATTGTTGCGACCAGATGAAACTTTTAGATTCGATAAAATCATCGTTGATCTAATAGTCGAAGAAAATCGCCTTGAACTACGCGATAGTAACCGGTGTAAAGTTGAAGTCTCGCATACCAAAAGGGAAAGAAATATAAAGTGCTATAAATGCCATAAAGGTGGTCATATAAAAAGGAACTGCCCACTCTGGAAGAATTCTTCCCATCAACGGACAACGAGGAGCCCGGAGTCTACTGACGAGAGATACAGAGGCCGACGTGGGAGTCCACAGCGAAATCCAAGTTTCTCCAAGGAACGAGCCCGTTCCCCATCCAGTACACGATGTGAGTACCATGACTTTTTTATCTCCGAATCCAACATTAGTGAGGTAAATGAAAAACCCTCAAAGTGGATCTTTGATACTGCAGCTTCACACCATTTTTTTGCTAATCGAGATTGGTTCCGAACTTTTACCCCTGTTAAAAATGTAAAAATTGCGGTCGCAATTAAAGACCAATGTTTTCCAATTGAGGGAAAGGGGGAGATAAAAGTTAGATTTGGCAATCGATCTGTAGTTTTACAAGATGTCCTGTACTCTCCACGCTTGAGAAGAAACATATTATCAGGTGCAAAATTTGACCAGGGTGGTGCAAAATTTTGGGGTGAAGGAGGTTTCGTGAGAGTTTCCGACAAAAATGACGAGTTGATTTTAAAAGCTATTTTAAAAGACGGTGTTTATATTACAGATTCTATTAAGTCTAGTCAGCTCCCTTTAAATTGTAGTCAAGTTGTTATAAATTCTAGTCATATAAATAATGAAACTCCAGTGAGAAATAATCAAATGGATGATTTGAAACTTTGGCACAAACGCCTGGCTCACGTTAACGTTAAAAGTATTAGGAAAACTAGTGATCTAGGAAGCGTTAACGGCTTGCCTAAATTTAAAAATTCAAATATATTTTGTGACGACTGTAAAATATCAAAATTTAAAAGAGTCGGTTTCAAATCATTACATGGTATAAGATCAAAGTACCCGCTCCAACTTCTTCATGCAGACGTTTGGGGTCCTTGCAACATTGAAGGAAGGAACGGGGGAAAAAAATTATTTATCTATAATAGATGATTTTTCACGGAGATGTTCATTATACCCATTTAAAAATAAAAGCCAAGTCTCTGAGATCTTTAAGCAACATATTTTACGATCGGAGAGGTTTCTTGGCAGAAAAGTAAAATGTATTAGAACTGACAACGGGACAGAATTTGTAAATAGAGATTTTGATAATTTTTGTAATAATCATGGGATAAAACATGAATTAACGAATGTATATTCTCCTGAGATGAACGGAGTTGCCGAAAATCTTAATCGCACCGTTGCTGATTGTATCAGAGTTCTAATAGAAGAAAGCGGTTTACCAAAGAAATTTTGGCCAGACGCCGTATTGTATTTTGCTTATACATGGAATCGGGTCTGCCATAGTAACTTGGATAAAACCCCATTTGAATTATATGGAGGCAATAAACCGTCAGTAAAACATCTGAGACCTTTCGGTACTATAGTTTTTGCAGGAATTCCCCGCCAACGTAGATATAAATTAGATGCTAAAGCACAAAAAGGCGTTTTGGTGGGATACGCATTTAAGACAAAAGGCTATCGTATCTGGATACCAGAAACGGGAAAAATTTTGGAAACTATCAATGTTTCATTTAAAGAAAATTATTTTTATAAGGATGATTTCAATAGTATACCCGATAGTAATGTTATAAATTGGTCTCTAACAACCCCCAATAATTCTGAGCAGGAAAGTGATTCGGATTACGAAGAAGCGAGGGAGAATCAGAAATCTGAAACTTCGGACGATTCTTGTAAGGAATCGACTTCTGAGATAGAATCAAATTCAGAGGGGGAATCTTCTGATGAAGATAATAGTTTTAAGACTAAAAGGGATGCTATATGGTTTAGAAAGGTAGTTCCAAGACCGGATGGATCACGTAACGATATCTATTATTTTG
The DNA here is from genome assembly GCA_038502835.1 of Octonoba sinensis. Lineage (NCBI taxonomy): Eukaryota > Metazoa > Arthropoda > Arachnida > Araneae > Uloboridae > Octonoba > Octonoba sinensis. The sequence continues at coordinate 78,479,471 of CM076605.1, read as the reverse complement.
AAAAAGGTCACACCATCCGTTTAAGAAGCCTAAATGATGTAGAACGATACTGTAAAAATAAGAATATATCCTATGATCCTCAAATTTTTTCTTTTAGTGGACGGGATACTTTTCAAGGGGAAATTCCAAGTAATTCTGTTAGTTCAAGTGTTAGCGAGTCCTGACTAGACCGCGAAATTAAAGTGCCTAACTCTTATAAACAATCCTTAAAATCTACAGAACGGGAGGAATGGCGTAAAGCAATGGAATCAGAGATTGCAATTATGCAGGAAAGGAATGTTTGGACTTTATCCAAACTACCGGCAAATGCTAATCCAGTAGGATGTCGGTGGGTTTATACATTAAAGAAAAACGAAAAAGGGGAAATTGTCAGATTTAAAGCTAGACTTTGTGCTCAAGGGTTCTCTCAAGTAAAAGGATTAAATTTTGAGGAGACCTTCAGCCCCGTTGTAAATTTCAGTGTTATTCGTTTTTTCTTTTCATTATTAGTTGTGTGTCATAAATGGTTAAATGTTCAATGTGACGTTAAAAATGCTTACCTGTATGCTCCTATAGATGATCAAATATTTATGTGCCAACCCCCAGGTTTTATAGAAAAAGGAAAAGAGAAATTATATTGTAAATTAAATAAGGCAATTTATGGCTTACATCAAAGTGGCCGCTTGTGGTTTTATGAAATTAACAGTGTATTAATTCAGTTAGGTTTTAAAAAGTTTTCAAGTTGCAATTGTGTTTATTTTAATTCTAACGTAATTTTATTGTTATATGTTGATGACATTGTAATTTTTGGAAGAAAGGATTCGGACATTAGTAATGCTTTAAAATTATTGAATGAACAGTTTGACTTAAAAGTATTGGGAAAGACGCAAAAATTACTTGGCGTAGAATTCGGCGAGGACGAAAAGGGCCTACACTTGCATCAGACTTCTTACATAGAAGAAGTATGTGAGAGATATAAAAATTTTCGTATTCCCAATGCATCTTTACCTATTAGTAAGGGAATTGTTTATTCTAAATTAAATTGTCCGAAAACCGATGAAGAAATTAAAGAAATGTCAAACATACCGTATAGAAATTTGTTAGGATGTTTAACTTTTATTGCAAATCGAACCAGACCTGACATATCATATGCAGTTAACATCTTTAGTCAATTCCAGAGCAATCCAGGACTTGTTCATTGGAATGGACTGTTAAAATTATTAGGCTACGTTCATCAAAGTAAAGATTTAAAACTTTTTCTAAATTGCAATAAAGTTCAAATTATCGCGTTCACTGATTCCGATTACGCGGCAAATCGTGATGACCGAACTTCAATCGGAGGTCAGCTAATTTTGCTTGATAATTCACCCATTGAGTGGCGAACCTTTAAAGAAAAAAGTGTAAGTTTGTCCACCATGAAAGCCGAATTTATCGCAATGACTGAAGCCGTGAAGGAGTTAATATGGTTCGACAGAATTTTGGACGAATGTTTTGAAAATAAAATGATAAATAGATCGAAAGCTAAATCTTTACTTTTTGCTGATAATCAAGCTTCAATTGAATTTATAAAGTCGCCATTAGAAAACCACCGAAGCAAGCATATTGATGTTAAACTTTTTTTCATTAGAGATTTAGTGTATAAAAATATTTTTAATATTAGACATGTTTCTAGTAAAGATAATTTGTCGGATATTTTCACGAGACCGCCGACCCAAGCCGAATTAGAGAAATTTGTTGAAAATTTTTTAAAATAAGTGCAATATAATATCAATTTTTGTATGAATGTTCTAAGTACTTGTTTTTACATCAGTCAGTTTATTTTACTTTTATACAAGATTTAATATAAATTGTTATGAGAAATTTTTATGATTGAATTTAAAAGTAAAATTGTTATTATAAACGTAAAAGTATATTAAGTGTAAATAACTGATGTATAAATTTTTTTTTAAATGGAATTGTGTATAATATGCTGATTTGAACTGTTACTTGTAGTATTTATTATTGCATTACAGATTAAATGTGATTATCTACATTCATTCCCTGGGACTTTATGGACTTGAAATTAGTGACTCTAATTCGATATTTGGACTTGGAAGTGCTACTGATGTGATCATGTTGCTGTTTGTGATCTTCAAGCGCTCATGTTTTTCAATATATTAGAAATGTTAATGGGTGTTTCTGTATTTTACCCATTGAAAGAAAAATACTGGTGTTAATATTAACAAGTTTCACTTTTTTGTAAAAGGAATTTAACACATATGTTAAAGCCTAAAGCCATGTGATATTTTTTATAGTAATAGTGTTTTTACTTTTCATTAAGATGATGAGAAGGGGAGGCATTGATAGGAAATGTTATTTTTTTAAATTCTCACCACTTAATTCAAAAGTAAAAATTAATTTTGGTAACTTACTAATTTATTTGGTCAAGCCTTTAACATTGTAGACAGTAAAAGTCAGCTAAGTTGCGACGTACCTCCCGACTCGCAAATCTTTCTCAAACTGATTAGTTGGCTAAATCCGCCACTTGGGGGCGTTGCCTGTTTTCCCGATCGAGAATTTTCTCGAATGCACATCACGTGTCATCGACGCATGTGCGTACACGTGCTTAGCGGGATACGCAAATCACCCTCCGGTATTTAAGCGTAGTGCTCGCTTGCTTCTCTCTCTCTTAATCCTTTTTAGAACTTCTCTTGAGACGTTCGCTCAGAGAGCGAGCGGGAAGTTGACGTTTTTACCCGGTGAGATGGTCCATGTGCCTTAGAATACTTTCTTAGGGATAGTTGTTTCTCGAGCTGCATCGACTTTGTGTGAAATGCCCGATAGTTAAATTTTATTCATAAAATATAAAAATCTAGTCAACTTTATTTTTTTTACGAATGGCTTTAGGTAATATTTTTAACGTTGTATTGTAAAGTTATTGAAATATTTTTCATAAATAAATCTCTGCTATTCTTTTAAGAATTGTATTAGCTTCGAATTATTTCTTAGCAAAAATAATGGGTCCTTTAGAAGGGATAATGGCCCATCAGTGGTAATTGAAAAAAGAAAACCCTTGCTGATCAAAGTGTGGAAGAAGAGAAGACGTGCTTTTTTTAAGCGTGAAGGATTGCTGATTTTAGACTCAATGTGCGCGCATTTGCTGGTGATAGCCATAAATGTCTATTTTATTTAAGGAATTTTCTTATTTAATTATACATTATTTAGAAGAAAGATTAATTCTTATTAATAATAATTTGCATGATGTGCTCGCTTGGAGGTCCGAGATGTAAAATAGTTCTCAGAGCATGTGCCGATACTGCACATACGTAGGAGTCCTTTTTGGCTGTGTCCAGGAACTCACTAGAGTAGATCCTTTTTTCTTACGTGGCTCTAGTGAGCACTAACCGTCTTTTCGTTTACAATTGTTATGTTCTGTTAATGTTTTATATTCATGTTGATATTTAACTGTTGTTTTCTTAGCCATGTCTCTGTCCAAATAAATGTCAGTTATTGTTAAGCAGATTCAGTTCCATTTTTATTATTAATGCCCAACAGCTGGACCCTGTGAATAATGCATGTAGGAAGCTTTCAGCTACAATGGCTGTTGGCTGTCATTCCAGGTGGTCTAACAAATAGTTGCAACCACTGGATTCGAGTTAATAAATGTTTTAAAAATGAAATTCGGAAGAAATGGGAGGACTGGATGACAGATGGCCATCACTCCTACGCAAAAACCAGCAAAATGTGTCAAGCAAGCTACGCTAAAGTAGTGAAGTGAGTCAACGAAACATGGCGTAATTACCACATCTGAGTGCGTATTTCACACATTCAATTTGCGTTTTACTCCTCCAAAAAGTTTCAGGGAGTAAAAATACGTCCTAAATTTTAAGTGAAAATCCTTAACTAGTCCGGAAATAATCTACCAGCAGGTCGGTCCATTCCTCGGCCTTCTTCCCTCCCACGCCATGATTCAAAAGAAGAAAAACAAGATCATGTGGTTTTTTCTCTTCTTGTTTCCTGGTATACAATTGGCAGCTTGCCAAACTAGCACGACGATCTGTCTACTTTCTTTTGTTTTCAAAATCTGGCAATATGCTCACCCAGCACTCGCGGTCGAGCTGATAAGTCTGGCAAGGCATTTTGTAAAGAATGTAAAAAAATAAATTGAATATAGTAATGGCTACTAGAGGTACCAGAAATTTATAATTATATATAGGTATATAGTTCATCAAAATAACATTAGGATATATTGAATACCATTAAGAAGTTAATTTTATGTATTTGCCATGACTCACATTATAAAATAAATATCCTTATTTTCTAAGTATAATATTTAAAAAAATTAAATTCTCCTATCAGTACTTTTTAGTAATATGGACAAGTAGGAGAAACGGTATATTTGAGGTTTGTATTTCATACTCAATTTTTCTTTCTTAGGAGCAATGCCAGTCATTTATGCTCCACCCCATACTAATTGGGTGAGAATTACTGCTGTTGAAGAAGTTCCTTCAAATGCCTTTTGGGATGGTGCCATTTTTGAACACCATTTCGTCTATATAGGTCGAGTGTATGAAGGCCGATGTGCCTACATCAGCGTTCTGCTTTCGTACGCCATCAATCAACAGCTGATCACAGAGCTGCAGTGGCAGCTCCCAAGCGAGCAGCAGTATTGGAAAATTCCATAAAAAATGCTGCCTCTCCAGTTAGTGACACAGATTTAATCATCTTCAAAACATTGTACATGATGTCAAAGGAAGAGATGGTCCAAAGAAAATTTAAGCCAATAATGATGCTGCAAAAGTGCCAAATATCAGCATTGAAACCACCAATATGCACAACTGAAAACTAACTGACATTGAAACAACTATGTCTGATGCGTTACTCGAGAAGCTCGACTCTGATGTTCGAAATAGTCCATTTATTTCACTGTTAATTGATGAAAGCACAGATGTGACAGTCTCAAAAAAGCTCATCATTTTTGTGAAGCTTTTTAAAGAAGGATCTTCGGAGGTTCATTTCTGGGCAAATGTAACAGTTGTCGACACCACAGCAGATGGAATAACAAAATTTATTCTTGATTTTTTAAGTCGAAAAATGTGCCCTTAAACAAAGTTTTGGGATTTGGTACAGATGGTGCATCAGTGATGATGGGATCTGTTAATGGTGTTGGAGCTCAATTAAAAAAGGAAAATTAATTATTGTCCCATGTACATTGTGTGGTACACAAGCTGGCCTTAGCTGTCAACCAAGCTGCTGCAGCAGTACCAACCATTGCTAGACTTCAAAACACCATCAACACAATATATACAAATATTTTAAGTCTTCCTCATCTCATAGCCATTGACTTGGTGAAATGCAAAAAATTTTAAATCAGGTTGTACAGTTAAAACCGCAGTACACTGTTAGGTGGCTATCATTGGGTAAAGCCGTAAATGCTGTGTACGCAAGTTTTGAAAGCATAGTCCTTTCGTTACAGGATGAATCGCACCTTCTAGATGATGCTGGTAAAAAAAAAACAGCACTGGACAGCAAATCTTCAGGGCTATTAAAAGCATTATGCGAGTACGAGTTCAATGCCAGTATTTGTCTTTTAAATGATGTGCTAGACCTGTTTGATAAGCTTTCTATGGCCTTTCAATCTGATGGAGTTAGTTTTTCAACTCTTGTGGAAAGGCTTACTCTTACAAAATCCAGAGCAGAAAAATTTCCTACTACCCCTACCTAAAGGATTTTTTAACAGAGCATGAAAAAGAAGGGACATTCAATAACATTAAAATAAAAATGAAGAATCCACATGTCAAAGCAAAATATGAAGAATCAAGTAAATTGTCCTTGCATCATCTTGTACAAAATTTGAGCCATAGATTTGACAAGGATACGATGCAAGTTTTCATAGACTTTGACAAGGTTTTAAATCCTGCTAGTTTTAAGTGCCAATTGGTTACTGAAGCAAATACTGATGATTCATTAAATAATTAAATTGATATCGATTGTAAAGAAAATCACCCGCTGCACATTGAATGTTTACTACCAAAAGCACAGCTGTTACGAGAGGAATTCATCTTTATTAAAGACATAATAGCGAACTATGAAGGTGTGAAAATGACTGACTTTTGTAAATATATCAGTTAATGTAAGGAAGGAGATGCTGATACACCTTTCATGTATCCAGAATTCAGAAAATTAATTGCAATTGCACTGACCCCGCCGTTATCAACAGCCTCTTGTGAACTGGGTTTGCTAAGCAAAATCAATAAAGAAAAATTTAATAAAGAAAGAATTGAATCAATAAAGCGTGCCTTGCTTGGGGATGAACACTTTGATGTCCTAATTACAGTAATTTTCGGAAGAACCGCCGCGGCACATAAGGTGTTTAAAAGTCGAATTTTATGCAAATGCGGCGCGTATGTCAATGTGGCGCTTACAAGTGCGTAAAAAAAAAAAGATTGCGAGCGGCCAAATGAAGCGGGAGGAGAAGGAAAGAACCAGTTTGCTCCTCTTAAATTTTTCCATTTACGCCTTTCCCCCTTCCTCCACATATGGAATTCTCCCATACCAGTTTTCAGCTTGCTTGCTTGCATTGGAAAGAGCACGTGCTGTCGTGAACGACCATTTTCCCTCTTGTCCTCGCTTGATTCTGCTCCTTTTCATTTTGCAAATAATGGCACCTAAACGACTTCGGAGCTATACTGCTGCTTTCAAGCTGAAAGTGGTTTCTAGAGCTGCAGAAATAGGAAATAGAGCGGCTGGTAGAGAACACGACGTTGATGAGAGATGTGTTCGTCGCTGGCGCTCGGAAAAGCAAAATTTAGAAAATCTACCAAAAACGAAACGAGCCCGACCCAGTGACACTGTGAGATGGCCCCAACTGGAGCTGAAATTAGCAGGATGGATCAAGGATCAAAGGAGTAAAGGACTACTGGTCTCCACTATTAAAATTCGGCTACAAGCCAAGAAAATGGAAAGGCAAATGAGTTTGGCGGATTTTAAAGGTGGACCCTGCTGGTGTTACTGATTTATGTACAGGCAAAAAATTTTGGTCCGGGCTAAAACAACTACGAGCCAGCAATTGCCGAAAGACTCGGAAAAACAAGAAAACAGCATTCTTAGACTTCACATCAAAGAACATTGAAAAGCAAAAGTTCTTGCTTTCCCAAGTCATCAATATGGATGAGACGCCATTGACTTTTTGACTGCCCTGCCAACAAAACCGTTGACCAGGTCAGTACAAAAACTGCATCGATCACGACCACTGGACATGAGAAAACTGCCATCACTTGCGTGTTGGCTTGCGCTGCTGATGGCACAAAGCTGAGGCAGATGCTGATATTTAAAAGAAAAACAATGCCAAAAGGCAATTTTCCGGCCGATATTTTCATTACCGCAAATGAAAAAGGCCGAATCCGTGATGATGGATTGGTTGGAAAATGTTTGGTGGCGCCGGAAGGGAGTCTTCTTTCAGCTGTAAGGGATATTAATTATGGACAGCATGCGGTCGCAGTGTTAAAGAAAAGTATAAAGCCCTGTCTGCAAATTTGGCAATAATTCCTGCTGGCCTCACAAAGGTGCTGCAGCTGTTAGATCAATCTGTGAACAAGGCTTTCAAAGCCGAAATGCGACGCCAGTGGGAAACGTGGATGTGCGAGGGCCTCCATTTGTTCACTAAGGGCGGGAAAACGCGCCGAGCATCGTACGAAGAGGTCTCCAACTGGGTGTCGACGGCATGGAAAAGTGTTTCCACAAAAATAATCACAGTAGGATTCACTCAATCTGGAATTATTTCTGCACAGAGTGTAGTGAATGACATCGATGATGAAATTGACAATCCTATTAGTGCAGAATCTGCTAGTGAACTAAATGAGAACCTTTTAAACTTATTTGTGTCTGACAGCGATGGGTCCGATTTTGCCGGTTTCTCATCAGATTGTGAATAATTTCATATTTTATTTTTTAATGTCTTATGTTATTTTTTTTTACTATGTTCCTTGAACGTGTTTTAAATTGTTTTATTTAAAACTGCAGTATGTAACTGTTTTATTTCCTTAATATAACATATTACTTTCTGTGGTGTGTTTTATTTAGGTAATCTTTACTGTTATTTTATCACTTTTAAAGATGTACATTTGAAAATTCATATAAGCTTTGAGAGTTTGCGGCGCTTACGGCGATGCGGCACTTCTGAGCATTTTCCCCCCCTAGCCTTCTTTTTTTGGAAGTGCGGCGCATACGCTGATGCGGCAGTTCTTCCAGAAATTACTGTAGATTATCTAGTGAAGGACCTTATTTTCCTGTGACTGATGAAGGTGTGAAATGTGATATGGATTTCACATATGCAGTTAAAATGTGGAAGCAAAAAAAAAAGTTTAGAAAAAATTGAATTGTACAAGTACAGTTTGAATACCATGCTTAATTTATGTTATAATTTTGAAGATAAATATTTTTTTTCCTAAAGATGTTAATAGTGTTTCATTTATTTGAGTAGCTATAAGATTTTTTTATGTATCTATAGTAGCATTAAGTGCTTTTAACGTAATGTTTTCTAGGTTTGTAAATTGCAGTTGTAAAAATACTTCCCAGTTTTCTAGTTCAAACCCTAAAAATTTTTGAGGGAGTGAAATTATTCCTTAAAAATATTCTTTTGGATAACACTGGCGTAAGGTTAAAAAGTCCACTGTTGTGTCAGGATTTTAAAATGCTCAAATCTACGATGACAGCATTTTTCGAAAATCTGCTAAAAGTGAATCTGCCTCAGAAAATGATCATAGCCCCCTTAACTAGATACCTTCCGAAATGGAGCGAAACCCATTACCCTACCGGCAACGATTTTCTCCCGCTGACAACGAAATCACCGCTAGAGGGCACTACCTATTTGCTATTGGAAAACGGTGTTTTACTTGTAAACGCTTGGTAAATTGCGATAAAAAGTGGTAAAAATTGTTCTTTTAAAAAAATCATTTGATTTTTCTTTTCATATTTAATCATATAACTCAATATTTACATTTTTTTCGCTCTTACTTTATGGTGCAGTAAAACAGTGGGAAATTAAGTGATATTGTTAATTTTTGATATCTCGTTAGTCTAGGAGCATTTTAACGGAGCATCAACTTAAAACTTATTTTATTAAAGTCGTCTTCTCCTAATTGTAGGTATTTTAAAAGAAAAATGTTGTTACACAAATTAACAGAATTTTCTTGAAAGTAATGATTTAAATATTTTAGTCCGTAAAATGAAACTTCGCTTAAGAAACAATTGTTTTTCGTTTTTTTTTTTAATTTGCAAACGTACTGTGCAGCAACATCCTTTAATAGCTATGTAATAAAAATCTGTATCACTTTCATTCAACTACCAAAACAATAAAACATTTTTTCTGTAATCTATAAATGCACTTAAAATTATAATTGCACGTCATCACTTATTTTTAACTTTGTTACTATTATTATTTTCGAGTTTAATGGAATATATATATAAAGAAGTGTTAAAGAAAGAAATTTTAAGCATTTCAATTAAAAAAAAATATATTTTTAGCATTTTTTTTCTATACGACCAGTTGCAAAAGTGAAGAACACTCGCGTACTCAACCAACCTGTACCACAGACAATACGTCAAATTTCGATTACGAAATATTAATTTTGTTACAATCGAAGGTTCTATTGCAAATATTAAAAAATGTTTAGAAAAAAAAAAAAATAAATAAATAAAGCAGCGAAAAAAGAGAATAATTATTTATGCAATTCATACGTAAAGAATATAATACACATAATTTCAACTGGCATTTTTACCGATGTAAGGAAACAAATGAAAATCCAGCTCGACTAAAATTTTGAATTTTAATATTTATTTCAGAACGATGCTACGGTTAAAATAATTAAAGATTTATTTGGAACATTTTGAAAATTTTTGAGAAGATGTAATGTATCACTTCCATGATTGATTAACAACAAAGCTATACATGTGATATGATTTGAGTAGATAGTTATATGGACTCATTTGTTTTAGAAAAGAAGAATGTCTTTTTATTATTATTATTTACTTATAATGATCTTGAAAATTAAAACTTTTTTCCTAAATTTTAAAAGTCGAGACTTTTGCAAAGGCTCTGAAAAGATGTTCAAAGTTTTGAAATGCTTTTAAGTGTACTTAGAGTATCAGATATATTTTCTCGCAATCAAATATTTTCTAAGAAATCATTGCTTCAAAAAATGAGCAAATCGATGAGGTCGTTAATTTGGAAAACTTTGAACCAAATTCTTCATTTAGGCAAGTTATAAAAATTTTGCATAAAAGTGAAGTTTTTATTCTTATAATGTAATCAAATTTAATCTTATCATAGAATCTGGGTGACAAGGAGTTGAGAATTGTGGTTTATCAGGCCTAGTACTGATAATCATAAAACCAATGTTTCAATGTATAAATGGCAAATTACGAAGCAGTATATTTCATTCATGTAATGATTCCCGATTCTTATTTTTTCGTTTTGATCAAAATCATATTGTTAAAAATCTAAGATCTTTATTTCTATCAAATGACATGACCAATGGCCATCCATTAATTACAGAAAAGTATGTAAAATATCTCCATAAATTCAATGAAATGAAAAAGTAATCCAAAACGTGTAGATCCATCGAACTTGGAAAAAATGAATGTTTCACGGTTGTCCATATTTTTTTCGCCCTCCAGTAACTGCAGCCTTACAATTTTTGAAATTGTGATGCTAGAGTTAAATTTCTAAAATATATATATGAGTGGGTACACAATCCATAATGTGTGCAAAAGAAATCGGCCCCTATCATCAAGAAACCCTTTGAAGATGCCTTATTTTACCGATGCGATATGAAAGATTGCAATGGCGAACAAATGATTTTCTTACCATATCCATTCATTAAAGGAAGCTTGTGAGAATAATGATCCTCTTATGAAATTTAGAGGTAGTGCTAAGCAATTTTGTCAGGGCATTCGGCGGCCTCTTTCCTCCTTTTTCTATGTGCCTGACGGCCTAGATAATAGACCTTTCTACTACATCCCCTGTTAGCATGTGGCCTTATGCATGCTCTCTCCCCTGGCACAGGGAAGTGAAATTAAAAAAAAAAAAAAAAAAAAACACACACACATTACAGCTCCGAGATAGGTAGGCTGGTCTGACACCCAGCAAACCTAACTCTTGCTGTGTGAACCTGGCCCTCCTTGATACCCCTACACTAGAAAAGTAGCATTTGGAGGGTACTGGTTCCTAAACAATAGACCAATCTACTAAGGGAAAAGGATCTATCGAGGAACCTAATAGAGCAAACAAAATCCTCACAGAACAAATTTTTTCAAACCAAGTATATAGGATTAAAAAAAGACAAGAAAAACGAATACTGAACCAATGGGTTAAAAGAAACCTTTAGTCGGTTGAATGCAATGCTCCTCTGGACAAACTCTCTTCCGAGCTTTTTCCCACACCGCAATTTCCCCACTCGTTTTCTCGGAAAGTCAGTGCACTTCCTCAGAGCATTACTGTCTTTTCTCCCTCAAGTTCACAGAACAAAAAGGGGCGCAAGTGTTAATACTATGATTGCATTCCTTATGGTTTGTACATATTTAGTTTTCTATATCTTTGCTTGGCAACACCAAGGTTTATGTTGTTTTTGTTTTGGTATCAGTACAATGTTGTGTCTTTGTGTGCTAGTCAGCAAGGTGATTTGTAGTTTTACTTATGTTCTTTCAGTTAACTTAAATATATTATTCAAGACAGCAATGAATGAATCTTCATTGATTTCCTATTAGTTATCCTCTCGATGATACCATATCAATGGAGAGGGTGGTGTGGGTGGGGGGGGGGGGGAGAGCTAATCATGAGTCTCTTTAATTTATCACAAGTCTTCATTAAGATTACATTAGAGAAAATTTCTTTGTTTTGTTCTACCCATGAAACACACCAATTAGGATCTGCAAAACAAACCTTGGAATTTATTAGAGAAAAAGGAATGGTTAACTGGAAAAAGTTCCTCTTGTGAAATACAACAAATGTATGTGTTTCTGAAAATATCAACAGACTTTTATTACAATTTTCGAAAAGTAATTTTGCAGCAATATTTAATAATGCAAAATAATGCCAAACCATAAAAGAACAGAGCAGTGGAATAGAAAACTCTTTCAAGAATACAACAAATGTATGTGTTTCTCAAAATATCAACAGATTTTTATTAAAATTTTCGAAAAGTAATTTTGTAACAATATTTAATAGTGCAAAATAACGCCAAACCATAAAAGAACAGAGCAGTGGAAAAGAAAACTCTTTCAAGAATCTGCTGTAAAGAGCCAAAATGTTATAGATTTATCCAAAAAATAATTTTTCACTTTTCCCACCTTTATTTTTGGATAGATTTTATATTAACGATAATATGTCTGCATTATTATGTTTCTCAGCCAGCAATTGACATTCGTGGTGTCATCCATATGCAATTATTTGTGCCAAGCTATGTTTTTCTGCATATTTAATGCTATGCTAGAATGCAAAAACACATCAAGAGAAATTAATGAAGATCTACAAGGACAAGAGCAAAATACTTCAGAATCTGTGAATACTGGAGATCCCCTAAGAAACAACATTGAAGAGACGAAAGGAATTTCAGCGGATGAAGATGGCACCATACGGAATAGCAGATCCAAGCATAAAACGGGATATAACACAAATTGGGGAAATCAGTAGACCAATGCTTTTTACTGTGAGAGTAATAAAAAATAGGGTGGAAAACGTGGACATATTCTGCATTCTGTGCAGAGGAGTCATGCACAACTCTTAGGCTTGATAATGTTAAAGAGCATCAGAGAAGTGCCATGTACTTAGAAACAATAAATTGAAACTAACCAAAATAAAATATATGAAACAGCTAGATTTATACTGAAAAAAAAAAGCTTTGCTCAATAGTAGATGCTATGAAAGGCCTGACACTTTTAACTGCCCATAACTTTAGTTAGAAATTTATTCAAGGAACTAATTGATCTTGGCATACATGAATTTCCCAGCAAAGATTTGGAGGGGTTATGCATATCAGAAAATGCTAAATACAAAAGTGCTACTGTACAAGATGAGCTTCTCGAAGCCTTAGTTGACGTTTGCCAAACAGAACTGTTATTTGAACCGAGAAGTACCGTAATTTCGGGAATAAGCGCCGCACCCATCATAAGCGCCACAGCCAAAAAAACAACCTCCCGAGCGCGAATTTTAACGTAAGCGCCGCATCTCCTTCTCACGCTCCCCCCCCTTTCAAAAAATAATAAATAAGATAAACAGTTATTCATTAATGCATACATTAGCGATAAATGCCTAAATAAATCAACTTATGTTATTAATATTTTCAAGTTTACTAAAATTAACGGCAAATGTTTTCATCCGAACTTCTTGAAAATGTTCGTTTGTTGCGTCAACGACACAGAAATGCGAACAACTGCAGTTATAAATTTGCTGCTTAAGCCTGTACTAGCTTGATTGAGCAAAAAAAAAAAAAAAAAGAGAGAGTGATCAACAGATTCACATCGAGAAAAACTGATGACGTCGTGTTTTTCGCCTCTCCGTTCAGCTGGCTTATGAGTACGGTCCCTCGCTCTCTGTCATGCCGCGCTTTTCGACGGCGACTCTAGCGAGTCATTGTTAGGGTTATTGCGTACTCCTTGCCCTTCTTTTCTCCTCTCGCCACTTTCTCTTTTAATAATTTTCCGTAATTGTTTTGCGGTTAAAAAGGAGTCTAATATAGGGAACGAAATACATTTAAATAAATAGGAGACGTCAGTTGGCATTTACTGTTGGATATCATTCCAGTTGCAATTCCCATGCAGATTAGGTTTGTGTACATCGGTTGGGGGCGTGCTGACGCGATTGACGACATCGCGAATCAGAGACCGGCACGTGCCTAGCCGATGTGTATAAAAACCATGTGCTTCCAAGTTGGGAGTGGGTTGTTAGTTCAATGTAGTATTGATTTAGTTGATTTATAGTGATAGTATTATATTGACTGAGATGTGTTTAGATGATATGCATTTTTATTTCTGTTCGAAATTGTTTTTTATTTATTAGTTGAAATAAATATTTGTTTTAAATTTTATCAAGTTAGACTTAATTTTTCAAGAGTTATAAATTATCAAGGGAAATACCAACATTTACTAGCCATCCAGAGCGCGGGAACGCGGACCCCTCTCCTAATGGCGCTCCACGGTTTTTTAAGTGGTCGGCGCCACTAAGCACGCTTTGTGTGGGTCGCATCCACATTTTTTTTTTTTTTTTTTTAAGCATCGAACCCATCGAAATCTGAATCTTCAGAGTCGGAGTGGAAACACTTCATCAATTCTTCATCCAAACTGACTTCTAAATTTTCATTTTCGCTTTCATCCCCACTAGAGAATTCTTCATTTTCAATTCCATCAATGATGCCGGCTTTTCGAAATCCTGCCTTGATAGTGCCAATGGATACTTCCCTCCAGGCTTCCGACACCCATCTGGCAACTTCATCCAACTCGGCCCTCTTCATTCTTCCGCGTTTGGTATATTCGTGCATACCATTCATCATCCAGTTTTCCCATTTCTGCCGGATTTTATTTTTAAAGCTTTTGTTAACAGCAATATCCAGGGGCTGCAAAATTTTTGTTAATCCTCCGGGAATTACTGCAAGTTTCGCGGACGCTTTTTTTAATTCACTCTTGACCGAATCCATTAAATGGGATCGCATGGAGTCCATAACTAATAAATCACTGGGCTTGAAAAAACTACCTTTTCTCTTCCGCCACACCTCGTTGATCCCATCGATCATTATTTTTTCTTGCATCCAGCCTTTTTCGTTGCATTTTATGACAACATCTGCCGGGAAATTTTTGCTGGGCATTGTTTTTCTTTTGAAAATAATCAATGGCTTCAATTTTTCGCCAGAGGCTGTGCAGGCTAAAACACAGGTAAATGAGGTCTTCTCATTACCTGTAGTTGAAATTGAAACGGTGTTCTTTCCAGTGTTATCCACTGTCTTCACTGGTGGGCAGTCAAAAGTCATTGGCACTTCGTCCATGTTGACTATTTGGCAACTTTCAAATTTCTCTTGCAGCTTCAATTTGGAGATGTGCTCCAGAAAAGACTTCTGCTTTTCCTCCCAATCTGCTGGAAGCTGCTGCCCTACTGTGGTTCTGGTGCGGACGGACAATCTATTTCTTTTCATGAATCTGAAGCACCAATTGGGATTTCCTTTAAAATTGCTAATCCCCATATTTGCCGCAACATTTCTGGCATGCAGCCTAATTTTCACTGTAGACACAGCATGCCCATCTTCCCGCTGCTCTTCGATCCATCGAACCAAATTTTCTTCGAGAGCTGGCCAAGATGGCTTCCCTCCTCTCCGAGCACGCTTGGTTTTTGGCAAAGATTGGAGCTCGACTTTTTCGGACCGCCATCTCCGAACACATCGTTCGTCAATACCAAACTCTCTCCCAGCGGCACGGTTTCCAATTTTCTCCGCTTTCTCAATAACCTGCAGTTTAAAAGCTGAGGTATGACTTCTTAGGCGTTTCAGAGGCATTGCGATCAGCAAAAAAAAAAGCAAATGATCTGCGAAGGCGTAAAAATAGCGACGTGTGGCAATCGAAACGATAATATACACACTAAAATTCTTTGCTGGAATGGAATGTTTCTCCTGTAAAGAGGGTGAAGGGAGGGGTTAGGCGACGAACCGGTTTTCATAGGGAACTCGAAGCGAGGGTAGAAAAAAAACAAAGAGCTGGCTGGATTGGAACCCTTTAGCGAGGCTAGCTCGTGACCTTCGAGAGGAGTCTCCTCTCGAAGGTCACGACTAGGTACGGGGGGAAGAGAAATACCGGCTACTATTTTTCCCAAGAAAAGACATCGGAAAACTAATAAACATGCATTCGAAATTAAAATTCTTAATTTTTTTTTCAGAAGCACTGCACCCGGCGTATCCGCTGCACTTGAAAATTTTTTATTTTTTTTTTCATATGCGCTGCGGCGCATATTCCCGAAATTAAGGTAGTGTAGCTACTTCCATCCTAGTTGATGAATCAACGAATATTTCCAAGAAAGCATTTAGCACTATGTGTGAAATATATGAATCCTTCTGCCGATGTCAAGGTTCAATTTTTAGGGTATTTGCAATTTGGACTGTAGAATGTATCACTGCTTACCAGTCAAAACACGATATTCCACTCACAACATTTCAAGCAATGGAACTGATGGTGCAAGTGTAATGGATTAACTTAAGAGATAAATTATAAGATATGAATGAGGTGCAAGAAAAATTATCAGCAAGATATGGCTGTTCCACCAGCACATTTAACGGCGAATATGTTGGATCATCAAAATTGTGGAAGAAAATCAACTGAAGAACAAAAGCAGAGTGCATTTGATTTTATGTGTTCTACTAACAAAGAACTTTTGCCTTTAGTAATGACTTGCAGGAGCCAGAGAACAAGGCGTCTAATACAGATGAAAAGGCCTTAACTACTATTGGAAGAGTTCTTCGAAATTCATTTTCTAAATTCCTGTATGGGGGCTTAACCTTTCGAAGTAAGTCAAAGTAAACCAGCAAAGGTGATTTTTAGGCACAAGACTTTTATTACATTTATATTGTTAAAGCAAAACTTGCAATTCGTTCCATAAATTTAAAGTACGATTATTTAGTATCAAAATTGACCTTCAGCTTTATTTCTTCTGGAATAAAATGTATTAAAATATTTTTTGTATATTCAATTTAGTACTACTAAGCACAATGCCAATTAAAATTTCAGCACCATCCTAAACTGAAAAGTATCATATTAAATTTTATTCAGTAAAATAAATGTATAATATCGTCCGGTGCGTTATACCTTGTATGATTGTTTTTGAACTGACTTGAGAGGGTCTTTATGAGTTATTTTTTTTAAAAAAAAACAGTATATTCTTTTCCCTAGTTTAATTATTTCTTTTCCTTTTAACATTGATTTTTCAAAAATTATCACATGGTTCTAAATGGTTAAAATTTAATTTTTTAATAACCTCTTTTCCTTATCGCAATCTCTGTCATAAATACAATATCCCCCTTTCCCGTGTTTATGTTTGAAGACGAGTTCTTAGCTGTAGAACCATTGATTTGATAGGACAATAATAAAATTTAACAGCTATTAAAAACAAAAAAGGTCTTACTTAGCTAATCAACTGTTTTCTGCTTCACCAACTACAGTACCGTTAGAAAGAATTTTCTCTAGCTTTGGTATGGTGCAGGCTAAATTGTGCAGCCAGCTAGGAACTGTTAAAGCGGACAAACTTACATTTGCATTTAAATTTTTTAACAAAAATAAATAAATTTCATTTTGTGTTTAAAGTTTTAAATAAATAAAATATTCTGAGACGGTTTTATAATTGTGTTTTGAAAGAGTAGGATCTTTAACTCGAAATCTTGTTATAAGTGCTTAAAAAAAAGTAATAATATTTTTATTATAATAATTATAAATGTAAAATTAAGTAATTTTATATTAGAATAATCTTAAATAATGTGTAATATGTATTGGGGTGTAAGTTGTATTAAATAAATCTGGAGATATTTATAATCAGCAATAAGGCGAGTTTTGAAAATACCGGATATGCAGGGTTCACGCTAGGCCGCACGGTCCCCACAATATTTTTTGAAATCCCACTAAAAAAAAAATTTTTCTTTTTTGGGCTTAAAGTTTAAAAATCCCACTTAAAATTTTGGTCAAGGAGGAAAATCCCACCTTGTATTTTTCCCCAGTGTGAACCGTGGATATGTATCAAAAATATATACATATCAAAATATGTATATATTTTTGTAAGTAATGTAACTTTTGAAATTTTTCTTTATTAATATTCAGTTATAAATAAATTGAATAATTAAAAAACGATTTACCCCTTCAATTTGCGGATCACTAGTATTCCTAGGAGTCCATGATGGCAGGTTGAATAACCTTGAGCTGAAAGAATATCAAGGTTTTAATTTTAAAGGAAATTTGTAAGTTTCTTCTGCAAACAGCAATAAAAAAATAGAAATAACAAATGATTTAATACCGTTTGTTAAGAATATAAAACTATCACAAATTAATGTATTTTCTGTATTCTTTTGAATGCAATAAAACCGAGAAATTCACCCGCAATTGGGACAGAAACAGGGTTTAATGCAAGCATTAGGATTACTTTATACTAATTATTTAATTCAAAAGGAATACTATCGCTTAGTGAGCTTTTACCTTGAGCAAAATAGTCTTATGAAGATATTTCAAAAGTTATAAAATATAATGTTTTTATTTTATGGTTTTTTTAGATACCTATTTTTAAAAGCTCTATGAGAATGTAATACGTTTAACTAGAATATATTTTTATTTTCAAAAACTCCTATTACTTATGCAACCTTAATATTCAAGATATATTCTAAGCTTTTCACATTTCTCTCTTACCCAATATTCACAATAAACCACTCTACCCAAACAAAGTCCAACTTAAACTTCGTTAAAAATAAAATAAAAGTCTCATATTTTCCCTCAGAATTACTTATTGCCAGCTTTTGGGAGCAAATGCTGATATAAAATACAATGTCATAACTTAAAAATCTGTTTTTGTTCAGTCAAACCTAAAACCAACATTTAAAAAAAGATAGTATATACGGGTGAATATTAGGAAAATTGCCAATTTGAGTCCCAGAGAAATTTCTGAAAAAGTTTCTATTAAATACCAAAGAAATATTTTTTTTTACTAGTGTTAACTTCGTTTTACATTCAATCCATGGCAAAATTTCCAAGTTGTTACTTTACTTTATGGCAAAAGAAGCTTTTTATATGTCCAAAATCAGATCTGTAACGTGTCCCAGTTACGAATCGCGATCTTTAAAAATAAACTGTGCATTATATAACATCGCGAGAAAAACAACTGTCAGCGGAAACAATGTATTTTATGTTCATTTTTAATAATTGACTTTCATGTTTTAGAAAACGTAAATATACATAGAAAAAAAACAAAATCTATCCTTGTCCCAAGTTTTCGTATCAGATCCGTAACACCGACTTCTGAGGTATTATTTCCGCTCAAAAAAACTTTTTTGGCGCCAACTAACTACGTATGCTAGAGCCAATTCTTGCCACGTGCAAGTAGCAGTTGGAAGTTTGAACTTCAGTTCAACAGAATAACAGGTAAGATTTTTTCAATCTTTATTTTACTGTGTCTACCAAATGAAAGATCAGTTCCGTAACGAAAGTAAAAACCCAAATTAATTGATTTTTTAATTTGTGTTTGTCTATGAGAAAAGGAATTGAATGTTTTGAACAGAATGTTGCACTTTTTGGCTTCAATCTATTAAGTAAGGATGTTTAGCGAATATAATGAGGGAAATTTGTCAGTTTCGTAACAATCAGATCTGTAACAATGAAGCAGCTCTTTGTTGCCGAACTTATGCTTGCGTTTTCTATTTCTTTTCATTCTTAGTTTTTCTTTTTATGTGTTTAGAAGTTGCTTTTTGCAGAATAAGATGAGCTTAAATGCATCACTATCGTAGCCAAACTTTCAATTACTTTTTAAATTTGAATAATTCCGAAAATATAAGTTTCTAAAGAAATAAGACCTTTTTTCTGTAAATTTTCGGAACTTTGATTTTCAAGGCTTCTGAAAACACAACATTGCGTTCAAAAATATGTGAAACATTTTGTGCTTTCTCTCCCTCCCACCTAAAAAAAGTGATTATCGTATTTTCAGTAGTAAGCGCCGCATTCGCAATTTGTATTAAAGAAAAGCTTTTTTCGTTGTGCGTACCGCACCCAAAATTTAAATATTAATTACCAAAGAAACATTAAATTAAATTAAATAACTTGTTTTAACGGTTTTTTTAAATATTAAAATTTATTATACCCTTTTATTATTATTTAACTTACCACAGCAACAAAATGTAAAGATATTCCTTTTGATATTAAAAGAAAAGGATGTGGTTCCGCTATTAAAACGCGTCTTTACTGCTGTTTTGCCCGGTAGAAGCTCCGCATTAGCAATTTTTTTAACTTTTTCCCCATATTTGCCGTGGCACTTCTCTCGAAAATACGGTATCCTAAATCAGTTCCATTCTTTAAAACTCACCTGTAATGTTTTTGAAATATACTTATTTTATCTGTAAGCATAAGTTACTAATTTTGTTCTTTATATTTTAATACTAGGCTGTGCAAAAAGTTATCTATTCTAAATAATGATTGTTTCCTTTTAAACATAAAAACTGGTGTAAATAAATAATTACCCTTTTTTGCTTTTAGTTTATTATACATTTTCAAAAACATGGATAAAATAAAGAAAAGCTCAGGAAAAGCTAAAAAAAAACTAACATCCAAAGAAATAGAGGAAAGGCGACAAAATTGTCTTGATCATGTCAGGAAATGTAGGAAAAACATGTCAGAGGAGAAGAAAGCTCTGGATAGAGAAAAAGACAGGGAACGTAAAAGGAAAATGAGGAAGAGGGGTGTAATTAAAAGTGTATGCAACCTTTCCAAAAGAGAACAGCGTTTAAAAAGAAAGCAATGGAAGAAAGATTCCCGCAGTTACAGAAAGCGAAAGTCTTTGAAACAAGCTGAAGAAACACCTGTAATGGAAGAAACACCTATTGAGAGTAGAAAATCTCCACGGATTAAGTCTGGCAGAAAAAAAGCAAAACGTACTTATAGCTCTATGAGGTATGAGCTGAAAACCACGATTGCTAAATCTCGTAAACAAGAGATGAAAATTGAAAAGTTAAGGAAAGAAATATATCGTTTAAAAGTCAAGAATAAATTGAAAAATTCATTATCCCCTGCTACTAAAGTTCGTAAACTAATTGGGAAAAAAAGGTATCACCAGAAATAAAGAAAAATTTACTTTTTAAGAGATTGCAAGTATAATGAAAAAACATCAAATTATCTGGCATGCTTCAAAAAAGAAACAAATAGCCACTCAAGACCTCTCCTGCTTCAGCTGCCTTCAGAGAGATGTATGCTCACATTTCATGGCTAAGAAAAGCTATGTTCTTATGCACAGTATCCTTTTTTTTCTTTCTTTAAATAGAAATATTGATTCAAAATGCTTTACAGTAGAACATCGTTAGCTTTAAATTTGGAATGGGTCAAACATTTAGCTTGTACTTAAGTTCTTCTTCTTGGTACCATTCAGATGCACATTATTTCTTGATATTGTGAATCTTTCTGTTCACCTTGTTTCAAATTGCTCAAATTCTATATTCAGGTCATTTTTATAATATATTCTTTACTTTTACAAAGAAAAGAATACTAAAA
Source organism: Octonoba sinensis (assembly GCA_038502835.1). Taxonomy (NCBI): domain Eukaryota; kingdom Metazoa; phylum Arthropoda; class Arachnida; order Araneae; family Uloboridae; genus Octonoba; species Octonoba sinensis. The sequence continues at coordinate 78,458,252 of CM076605.1, read as the reverse complement.
CATTCTTTACTTTGTTTTGTAACATAAGTGTGACATAATGTAATTATAACTGTTTGATCGCGCTATTTACCTTAAGAAATTTCAAGATAACACTTCAAGCAAATTGAAGTACAGCAGAGCAGCGGGCAAGCGAACGCCGACTAACCGTGTTCCAGTTTAACCTATGTACATAAGCCCTGAATTTGTAACATAAACAATATTCCCTAAAGATACGAGTGCTTTATTCGTTTAGTGTTTTCATTGAAGAACTATCCCTTCACCCACCCACACACTTGACCTATTATAAATAAGAATAATTTCACTTTCTGAAAATCTTTTTGAATCGTAATTTTCAATGTAACATTTTTATAAAATACCTAATTTTTTGCAAAAATTTCAACAACATTACCATTTACAAATGATTATTATACATATTTATTTGTTCTATATTATATTATTTTATGTAAATAATATGGGAAGTATATTTTGTACAACTTAAGGGCAGAAACTGTAACAATTGTCAGATCTGTAACATTGGCATCAGATCTGTAACAGTACAGAAATTGAACCTTTCAAAAAGGGGGGTAATTCTTCCTCTTGATCTTGCCCCTCATTTTTAAAAAAAACTATAGCTAATTTATAATTAAAATACACTATAAATATCAGTTTAAAAAAATCTTTAAAAACTGAAATATTTCATACTCAATTTGGCACTTTTCCTAATATTCACCCATACATAGTTTTAACAAATAAATTAATTTTTAAAAAACTAATGTGTTCTTTTGCAATAACTATAATACAATTTTAAATGTTTAAGATCTACAAATTTGTTATTTCTTTTAACATTTCTACTGTAACAGAACTATTCCCAGCCGAAAATTCGCCTAAAGGGCCAAACACCTAATATTTGTTACATCCCTAGATTATTCCCTGAAAATACAATAAATTTTGTGAAAATTTTAGCTAACTTGCATTCTTTGATAGGCTATATTGGAACTACTATTCAAATTTTTGATGCTGTAAAATAGTTACCATTTATGATTTTTACCACTAGATGCAATGCATCATTACATTGCATATTGACTTCATCATCAAGAACTTACAAAGTTGAAAGATGCTAGTTTATATTAATCACAAACCTGTAAACCAATGGCAAAGGAAGAAACATTAAAGCAGACGTCATATCCAGACCACAATCCAGCATAATTGTTGTGCCTTTGAAAGTTAAGATGTTGCATGGCTTATTAGGGTGAGCACTCAAGCAATACTGGAAACAAAAAAAAAAAAAAAAAACGTATATGTAAATTGCATCAAAAAATGAAGAGAAAGTACTTATTAATTACATACTGAAACACAAAAAGGAGCATTTGACAAAAGTTTCAAGTCCAAACAGGCTACTGTATTATGCTTATATTTAAGTAAAGTTCAAATCAACAAAAAAAAAAAAAAAAAATCTGCCAAGCAAAAATACAAAAAGTTAAGACGTTACATGGCTTATAAGGGTGAGCACTTAAACAATACTGGAAAGAAGAAAAGTATACGTAAATTGCATTAAAAAAATAAAGAGAAAGTACCTATTAATTACACTGAAATCCAAAAAAGAACATTTGACACAAGTTTCAAGTTCAATCAGGCTACTTTTTTTATTATGCTTATGTTTAAGTAAAGTTCACTTCAACAAAAAACAAAACAAAAAAAATCTCAATTCTGTCAAGCAAAAATATAAAAAAGTAGTCACAACCTGTAAACAAGAGCCTTGGAATCAGATAAATTACTCATCAATGCATGTGACTTTGAGGATGGTATAAAACCCAAATTACTTCTTAATTCTAAGTAGAACTAACTTTGAATAAATTGGGATAGGATTGTTCTCACCCCTTCTTAATTCTATATTTTTCCACGTGTAGCATTACTTATTTACAGTCCTTGAGTAAGGTTAAATCAAGATTTTGTCTTCCAGGAAACTCCCAACAACGAATTCATTATGAATTGATTCAGTTTAGCCTATTAAACCTTCTGATGATGTATAACATGTGGAATAAAATTGTGCATTTCCAGCCAAACCAACGAACAGCAGCTGTTTATTAATTGAAATAAAAATTTAGAAAACTCATAAATTCTTAAAACGTTTAATTAGCTTCAAAAGAGATAGTTTATAGTAAAGGTAAAACTAATATAGCTCGTTTTGATCTATCAACTCTTTAAGTTCTTACCAACTTCATTGCAGCAACACGAGAGCCGGTGTAAGCAAATTTTATTGTCAAACACAAGTACTTTCCTCGTCTTGAATGACAATAAAAATAGGGGGAAATGCAATTACGGATATTATACTCTTATACACATTATTTAAAGTAAAAGAGAGCAAAGAACTTTCAAACTTTGTAATTTATTAACTGGTATTTATCTGACAGTTGCACTTTGCACATGGTTGTTGTTTACCGCCGAGCAGAGCTGCTACACTGCTACGAGGCTACTGGAATTTAAAAGGCGGCTGAGGACAAAAAAACTGGATTAAATATTTTTTATATGAAAAATATGCATAATTAGATGCAAAAAAACTAATATTTTTATAAATTTATTATTCATTATTAAGCCAAGAAAGTTATTTTATTTTTTAGAGCTTCCGTTTTTACATTGAGTCCTCATTTTTTATTTTCTTCTAAGTTTCTATTGTGAAATAATATTTTTACTCCGAAACTTTCCTCAAGAGAAATAAAGTATTTCTAACTTTGTGCAGATATTTACATTGCATCATTTTCTGAAAGACTACTTTAATGATGTGGATTAAAATGAAAGTGACATTTGGACCAATCATACATGGCCACGATCTATTCTGCCGATGTTTTTGAACAGCTGTACGAGTTGGGGGATTTCGGCGTTTTTATCATTTAATGCCGGTTCATTTGTAATGTTGTCTGTTTAATTGCTGTTTTATATGAAATGAAACGAACAATGTTTTCAGCTGGTAAGACAAGTTTCGTTTTGGTTTTTTCTTATGAAGTATTTTATATGAAAACTATCCGCGCTTTTTTTACGACGTCCGTGCATTTAGATTAGCAGTAAAATAAGCAGAATAAAACATTATCTTCAACGAAATATAGATCATGGTTATATTCTAAAAGCTCATCATGCAATGTAATCATTGTTAGTCATGTTTGCAAGTTCAGTGTTTGAGGTTTGAAATAATCGGTGCATAAATAATTTAAATTACTTTCGAAAGCTTATTAAACGTGTCTTCATTCTTGAGCGTTTTCATGTGTGTGCGGATGTTTAATGTTAGCTTGTATATGTATTAACTTAAAATAACAAATAGAGTTTGACAATTTTTTAAGCTGCTTAAGAAAAATTACTTTAAGCTGGTGTTTGTCCTGATGTGTCCAATCGGTGTCCTGAAGTGTTTAGTTACATGATGCCCTGAGAAATACTGGAGAGTCGCATATAATTTGATATGAAAAGGAGAAAACTGCAAATGTATCTAAAATATCTATTAAATTGGTTTTATTCTGGCTAAGGAGCATGATCGAAGGTAAAGTGATCTGATTTTTTGAACAACATTAAGTGTTATTTATAGAAAGTATGCTTTCAGAATCAATGTAATTTGTACTTGATTATAAAGTTGGAAAGGAGTTTTTTCATGCATATTGTTTATTTACATGCCTCACAAAAATATAATAAAAAAACGGCTTGTTGCTTAAAAGTTTTTTTAAGTTACAGAAATTTTCACTAGGATGCCCATGATTTTTTAAAGCTTCTAAAAAAGTTTACCTAATCGTCCATTACTTTGAGAATCATATAAAAATGTTATTCATGTATAATAAAGAAAAAATAAGATTTTATGTGAACAATTTTTTTAAACTAATTAATTTTGCTTCTTATATTTAATGGATATCTATAGATATGAATTTCCTCTAATGCAATTCTATGATTTTAAAACAATAAAAAATGCATTCGGGGGGGGGGGGGGGAGCCTACATCAAAAGAAAGTACTTCTATGAAGAATTTTAATTATATATTAAACAATGTTTACATGGTTATTTCATTTATAATTAATGTGTGGCTCTTTCAAAACTTTGCAAAATAAAAATATTTTTTAAAAATTATGTTTCTGATGTAAATCATGACCTATAATTTCTTTTTATGAAAACAGAAATTACTGTATTTCTGAATTTTATTTAATGTTCACTTTTATATTTCAGTGTTTCTGGTTTTGGCCATTTTTGTGTCTTCAGTACTTACATTTTACGAGAACAATAATGATATTATTGAACTAAATCCATCCACTTTTCAATCGACTGTTGTGGATAGTGATGACATATGGATAGTTGAATTCTATGCACCATGGTAAGTTTGTTATACATATTTTGTTTGTCTTTGAATTGAGGCCTGTTGAGTAGAATTATGATTTTAGAAGTACCGTAGTTCTTTTTGCGTCAATTTAGCGTGCTTTTCAAATTTTATTTGACATAATTTCAAATCACCAAAAGTATTTTTCAGCAACTTTTGAAAATGCACCAAATCTGTGTAAAAGCACTTGTACTTGTAATGGAAAGGTATTTTTAAAGAGTAGTGCCCATAATCATACATATTTTTTTTATCTACTCATGTTACTTATTGGTTAAATAGCCTGCTTTCTGAATTGTCACCAACATGAACTTATCATTCATGAACCTTATGTTGGTGATGAATTCATGCACATTAAAATACAGAATTTTAAATGTCCAAAATGAAAATCACTCTTGGTGAGTTTTGCACAATTGGGCCTTTAACTAATAAGTGCTTGATTTATTTTGCGCACACCTATTCTGAAATTTTCTCTTTATTTTATGTCATATGCAATTTTTGAAATTAGAAATTATTTTTAAAACTCCTGAAAATTTTTAAATGATAACAAAGATAATGTTAATTACAATAATGGATTTTTATTGTTAAAACCTCTCTCTGGCTCCCATATCTTTTTATTGGGAAAAGTTCAGACTCATTTGCAGTTTGCTTTTGAATATTTTTGATTGTATTTAATATTGAAATACAGTTTGGACTAAACTTACCCTTCCTCTTGAAAATAATCTATTTAAAAGGTAGATATTTTTCCATTCAAGAACTATATTCGTTTCCTTGGCCATTATTTTGTTAAAAATCTTTCTTTTCATAGCAATAAAATTAAAACATCAAATTAATTTCATTTTAAAAATTCTACACCTTTATTACCTTCGGATGCCAAGGATGCAAATGTTATCATTTGATTTTTTTCTCTTCTATAGAAATATTGAAATTAATCTTAAAAATTTTGGGTGTTACGACATGATTGCCTTGTTTTTATTTGAAATTTATAGACAGTACAAGTATATGTATGCTACATTATGTTCTATAGAAATAGTACGTATTGAAATTTATTACTATTTTATTTATTTATTACATTAATTTTATTTTTGAAGTATTTTTTTTCTTATGGGGAATATATATAGTTATTAGATGCAGTGTTTCACAATATTTAGGACATAATCATATAGGCCATAACCTGCAAACATATTCAGGGTTCCCACGGGTGCTTATAAGTGCTTAATTTGACCTTTCGTTTCTAAAAGCCTTTAGCAGTACTTATTTTCATTCAAAGGTGCTTAGAAGTGCTTTTTTTTTTAATACGAAAGTCAATTTTTAAATTTCCGTATTTTTTAATGCAATTTCTGATTAGTTTTTTATGATTTTTTAAACTAAGATTCAGAAAGTGAAAAATTATGGAGGGTTATAAGAATTTTGTTGATTTTTATCACATGATCCAGCGACTGTAGAACATGGCTTTCTTTCATATATTTGCAGATTTTTTTTTAAACCTTGGATCAAAAAGTTAAAAGTTCATGGGTAATTCCACTGACATTAAAGTTTAATTATGTTTCTAACTTTTAAAATTGCCTTTTTTTTCTGAATTGATTGATATTATTACAATGGAGTTTTAATAATGGTACCCCACTTCTTTTTTGGCATAAGATTTTATGTGTGAAATTAAGGGAATTTAAAAAGCTTACTGGTGACTGGCAAAAGTAACATCAGTCACATTTTTTAATTCTCCCCCCCCCCCCCCCCCCCAAGCTTCTAATGCCCGACAATATGTGACGGTAGTGTTATTTTACTTTATTATTATAATAATTTAGATCAATTTCAGAAAAAATGGCAATTAGATGGTCACCAAGGAATGACTCTCATGCAAATATGTTCTGTTTCTTAAATATTTTTTTGATAATTGGGGAAAAAAAAAAAAAAAAAAAAAACAGGAGTACAAACAGAATAAGTCTTGCATTCAAGTAACATCATTAAGTATTAAGTTAAGATTTTTTAGTTTCTAAACCTTGAAGATTGTAGTACGTTTCCATTTTTCTTGATATCTCTATTCTAATATTTCTTTACATATTACTTATGTATACTAGGGTTGTGCTAATTTTTCGAAGTTTTGAATTTTCAACCTCTTACCCTCTAAATTTGTTCCATTATACCAAAAAATGATTATTATAAAATTTTGTCACCAGCAAACAATATTTAGAGGTAGCTCAAAGAGGGTAAAGTTTCATAAATTGTACGAGATTTTGCGATTTTTTGAATTTTTAAGCAAGAAAAAAAATACGATTTGCAATTATGTTTAATTTATTTAATAAAATTAAAAAATAACTTCTCTATGAATCAGTAAAAATTAAACATTTGTAAATTGTGTAGCTATAATGAAATAGTTTTCTTAATTAAAAATACAGTATTCCAGTGTACCTCATAGCTGGCAACAACTGTCTAAACCAGTGATCGCCAAACTTATGGAGCCACTGAGCAACTGTACCTTTTCCACATTTTACTATGAGATATTCCTGCCCCTTTTCTTTCCCCAATAGAAAAGAAAGAAAAAAAAAAAACAGGACAAAAAAGTTATAAACTTTTCAATTCTCAGTTATTTACATATGCGAGTAGAGGGCTACATTTTTCATGTACTTTTTATTTATGCCAGTAAAATATTCTTTATTTTCTGCCTGAGCCATGAACTATCAATGCGAATATTAACAAAATATGGAAAGTCAACAGCTGTTGGTGTAATTATGTGCAAATAAACCACATGAGTACCACTGCTATCTACTAAAGAATTCCTTGCGAGTTATTTGTAGCTAGCATTTTATGGTTTGATGACTACTTTTCTCTTCTTTTCTCTACCAGAGTCCTACCTGTTAGCCGAGGCCTTAGGATTGCTTGTGCACGGGCGAGGTAGTGGGGTCCACTGATTTTACATGCATGTGTCCCCAAGTGTATATGGTGGGTCTTCAGCGGGTATCGAACGTGCGACCTTCCAGGTGGAACTCCGTTGCTCTGACCACTAGGCTACCACGACTTGCCGTTTAATGAATACTGGTCTAAACCATGGGTGGGGAACCATTTGCCTTTCGGAGGAGACATATTAAATTTGCTGCTTGGAGTTAGCTGGTATCATATGTGTAACATACACAAGCTAGCAGCAAACCCCTAGCATATATTAGGCGGCATGCCATTACCAGATAATATTAGTACTAAAAGAGCACAAATGAATTGAAGGTTATTTTTTTCCCTTAGCTTCATCAATTTTTATTTCTATTGTTACTGCTGCCTTCAAAAGAAGTGGCTCAGAGATTCAGATTTACCCAATTCACCAAACTCGAAACTTTTAATGCCTTAGTTATCTTTTAAATTACATTGAAACTATCTAGCATGCACTGCCTCGAAATCAAGCAGCATCTATATTATAAAAACTGCATAATAGTCATATAAATATTTTGTTTGGTCTAATTCAGATATAATGCAGTTGGGATTCAGTAGTGTTATTGAAGCAATATTTAGTTTCTTTTTTTTCCCCATGTCTAATGCTCTCAAATTTTATTTGTGTGACCTTTTCACCACACCTGCCAAGTTCACTGCGTCATTTCAGAGCAAAATTGTTTCTTACTTGTAGTTTAGACCAGTTGTTGCCAAACCGTAAATCGCCAGCTGAACTACTGTGATATAACCCCCCTTGGCGACTTTTTCGTTGGCGCCAAGAAACCGTCGCCAACAACAAGATTTTTATGTCGCCAACTTCAAATAGAATACAACACTCTTGGCGATGATTTTATCGCCAACAATGTCACATCATACACATAGCAAACATGTCAAGAAAAATCACTAAAAAAACAGTAAAATACCAAAAATTGCAAATTATATCTTAGACACAATATCAACGCTACTATGTAAAGCACGTACAGCATTTTTCAACAGCAATTCAATACATTAACGGATCGATAATTACTCGAAAATTAGAATTATTTACTTTACAAACACTCAAACTTGATTAAAAACAATTTCTTAAAAGAACACGCAATTTATGCCCAATAATAACTATTGCAATATTTCATTATTGAATAAAATGATATGCATTCTTTAATGAAAAACACAATTAAAATATCGCACAATTCAACGCAAACCGAATGTTTATTAAAGCTGTGGGAATTTTAAAATAAGAGACTCCATTAAAAAATATATAACAGTGATCAATTAAAGCACATATTACATCAATCTATTGGAAGCCTACACTAAAACTAGCATAAAAACTAGACAACATAATTAATAACGGTCATCACTTCAAGTACATTTTGTCTTAAACTATAGGAAGCCAACATTAAAAATACCATAAAAACACGTCATTAAAAAAACACGCATTTTAGGCACAATAATGACTATTGCAATTAATTATTATAATATAAAATGATATGCATTACTCAACGAAAAACATAGCAAAAATATCGCGCAATTCCAAGCAAAACTTCAAGTACATTTTACATTAAACTAACGGAAACCCACTTTATCAAAACCAGCAACGCCACTAATTACTACAGGTAATATTTTAGAACAATTGAAAATTCATTGTTTTATAACCTTACAAACACATAAAATAAGCAAATAATAAATTTAGAAAAATAAAGAACTCACTTTAAACCAGTTGGCTTTTCAATATTAATCCCAAATCACTACAAACTTGCTATCCAATATGACGAAATGGTCCGAAAATTACCACTTAATTTTTCATTGCTTTTAGTCACAATTAACCAAACGTATGCACTTATCAATCAAAACAATTTCATACTTCAGATAGCAAAAGCACCAAATCACGTTTCCGTCCATTTTAACGCATTCAAAAACATGGCGCCTTAGCAAACTATTGTAATATAGAATCATTCCTCTGGCCACAATAGAAAACAATTGAACCAAATTAATGCACCTTAACACTTTACATTCTTCCTTTAGCAACAGGAAAAATCTCCACAAACTTTAAACATAAAATAAACTATTAAAAAGCTACTTATTCGCAAAAATTTTTTTCTAAAAGTTCAACAATCACACCAACACAAGCCATTCCGCATCATACACTGAGGGTTGCCACACATTACGTCAGCCAACATCGATGGCGCTGGGTTGCCACTGAAACTATCGCCAACCGAAAATCATTACAAATTGGCGCGCTAGCTCGAATGTCGCCAAGGGGGGATTATATCACAGTAGTACCTCGCCAGCTACTATTAATTCACGAGGAAATCTTTGGTAGATCGCGGTCATACTCAGGTGGTTAATCTGCACATAATTACACCAACTTATTAGTGGATTTTCTATATTTCGTCAATTTTTGCATTGAAAGTTTATGGTTCAGAAGGAAAATGGAGAATATTTTTTTTCATAAATCCATGAAAAAGCAGAAACTGCCAATATAGTAGCCCTCTCGTTTTGTTCTGGCATATATAAATAACTGAGAATTGAAAAGTTTCTTACTTTTTTGACCTATCTTCAGAGCTGCAAAAAAGCCGGCTCTTTTTTAAAATGGCCAGACCGGCCGGCTTTTATTAAAAAAGGCTGGTCGTTTTTAAAAAGGGCCGGTCTTTATTGGCCTTTTTCAATTAGACACAATACTATTTACACTTATACAGGGTTCACACTGGGGAAAAGTACAAGGTGGGATTTTCCACCTTGACCAAAATTTTAAGTGGGATTTTTAAAATTTTAGCCCAAACAAAATTTTTTTTGAGTAGGATTTCAAAAAATATTGCGGGAATCGCGCGGCCTAGCGGGAACCCTGCCTATACTATGTCAATTTATGTTGCTACTGTTAATCTGTATAAAATGAAGCTCAAATCTTTTTTTTTTAAAAGGAGTTTTTTTAAAAGGAGTTTATTTAAAAATAGATTCAGAATTATTTTGTTACACAACCTGAATGCATTTTACAAAACTGATTACCATTTGCCTGTTTGTGAGCTTAATTTCGTGACTCTCATTAAGCCCCTGCCTAATATTATAGCTATACGGAATCTATTTCTTTCAACACAAAAGAAGAAGGCAATTAAATTCAGGTTGGGAGAGGAATCAAATTCTGCTATAGTTGAGCACAATACCTTACCTTAATACATATGAGAAGCTATCCTATTACAGATTCAAGTAATACTTCTCACTTAAAATTGATATTTTAATGTTAAGAATTTAATTACTTTAATTCAGAATATGGAAACTTACAATAAAGAACTATGTTCATTAATTTTTTCCTATCATATATTTTACACTACAAACAAAAGTCTTTTGCTCAAGGTGAGAAAAGTAGGAAAGACTAATTTGGAGTATTTCCTTTTCTTTAACAAAACATGCTCTTTAACTTACATACATAACCCTATTTAACTAAACTAGTGTTTACCTACAGCACTACTCATGGCAAAAAATTTAAAGAAGTCGTCCGTGGTGAGTAATTGGCTCACTTTTATATAAGGAAACTTTTTTTTGTATGCGTAACATTAAAATTTTTTAAAGATGAATATCTTTCTAGTACAAGTTAACGTTAACCAGCTGGTTTGCTTCAAGATGGGCTTTTTTTTATTTTATGCAATTTATTTGACAAGTAGTTTTTATTTTTATTTGGATCAGAGAACTAGTTAAGGTTCTGAAAAAAGTAAACAAAAATAAAGGTGCTTTAAAAATATACAAAAGATTATTAGATAAAGAATAAGGCAAATGATTGGTAATATTTAGTTCATATAGTAGTGTCAATTGAACTTTTGAATTCTTAGTAAAAATCTTTGAAAATAAATCGTTTAAATTGCATTGAATCTAAATAAATTTCTAATAAGGAGCACCTTCTCTTTGCTATTTCTGTAATGTATCATTCTATTAAATAATTTGCATTCTTATTTCAAGTATTTTGTTATCGCAGTGATAATTTAATTGCATAAATGATTTAAATATAATTTTTTATTTAATACTTTTTTGGAAAATTTTTTTTTAAAATAAAAGCCGGCCTTTTTTAAGCGGGGCCAAAAAAATCCGGCCGGCTTTATTTGGCTCGGCTAAAATCCGGCAGCCCTGCCTGTCTTTCTTTACTATGGGGAGGAGGGGGGAGAAGAATACCTTATAGTAAAATTTGGAAAAGGTCAGGGTTCGTTGATTTAAATCAGCTTCATTTAAATCATGATTTAAATCAAGTGATTTTAATCATGATTTAAATCACGATTTAAATCAAGTGATTTTTTTAAAAAAATCATTGATTTAAATCAAGTGATTTTTTTTTCAAAAAAATCATTGATTTTACTATGTTAGAAAGTGTTGTAAAAATGAAATATGTTGCAATTACAACTACTGTTTCAAACAAAACTTCTTAGGTCCATCTGTCTGTGTGCATAACGTATTTCATAAAGTTAGAATTAATTAGTATTCTTTTAATTTGACAATATATTTTTTTAAATTTTACAATATTCTTCAAGCATCTTAACAGCAAAGCATAATTCATTCAATCATTCAAATTACAATTCATAATACATAATCATGAACCATTCTGTGTTTTTTATCTAAAAAATAGTATTTTAGATCAATTTAATCAATGCCACAATAAATAATTTGGAATGATAGTGTTTAAAACAACAATTGTTAGAATTTAGAATATATATCTTAAAGTTTCATCCACGTCCCCTAATAGCTTAAGTTTTTTCCCTTCTAAATTATTTTTTTTATCATAGAAGTTTTCAATAAATATACTTGATTAAAATAAAAAGTTTCAGTTTTAATAATGGTGTAAGCATATGATTTTTCGAAATGGATAAAAATATTTCAGGCTTTTTTATTTATAAAACTGAAAAATAATTAAAGTACATTCAATGTAAAACTTAAGTACACACAATTGGTACTTTTTTCAGCGTTTACAGCAAAATAATTTAGATTAAATTTGTTCATTTTCTCTGTACTTATGAGTGTACTATTATTCTTGGAAGGGTTAAGTTTCATTTGAGTCATGTATTTGTATTCAAATTTGTTTATCATTATTACTATTAAAAATATTTATTGCTGTGAAAATAGCTTAAAGTGTTTTTGCATATTGATTAAGATTCCATATTGTTTCTATGAATATAACATAATAAATATCCAAAATATATAGGGTCTTTTTAAAAAAATTTAAAAAGTCTGATTTAAATTTTAAAAAAAATCTTTTTTTTTTTTTTTTTTTTTTTTAAATCACAAACCCTGGGAAAGGTATTACTGCACATTGGCTCCATAAGTTTGGATCACTCATTTAAACAGTTATTGCCACCTATGAGGTAGATTTGAATACTGTATATTTTATCAAGAGAGCTACATTATTATAGCTATGCAATTTAAAAATCTTTAATTTTTACTTATTCATACAGAAGTTGCTTTTTAATATAATTATATAAACTAAACATAATTACAAATCATAATTTTTATCTTGCTTAAAAGTTCAAAAAATCTCGTTGAATTAGGAAACTTTTCCCTCTTTGAGCTACCTCTAAATACTGTTTGCTGGTAATAAAATTTTATCATAATCATTTTTTGATATCGTGGAACAAATTTAGAGGGTAAGACGTTGAAAATTCAAAACTTCGAAAAATAAGCACATTCCATTAAATTTGTTTTCATCCATTAACTTGTATTGTGTGTGCTCCACAATAATTTATTCAAAGTCTTAGAAAATGACTTTGAAAAGTCTTAGAAAGTGCTTATTTTTAGTTATAAAAAAAGAGTGGGAACCCTGATATTGTTGTATTTTCTGTAATTTTTAAACTAATCTTAAAAATTTTTGGTGTTAAAATATGAGTACATCAAAAAAAATTTCGATTTATTTAAAATTTATAAACAATACAAGGATATGTATACTACATTACGTTCCATATGCAATGAAGGGCAACAGATGTATTACTAATATTAACATTGCCTGTGTTTTTACTTACATATGTGAATTTTTTCAGGTGTGGTCATTGTCAAGCATTAGTGTCGGAATATTCCAAAATGGCTGCTGCTTTAAAGGTATGCTTTAAAGATTAAATTAATAAAGCAGAATCAAAACAGAGTATTTTTTACTTAAATATATTTTTTGCAATTTTTTTAGGAGCTCATTTTTATTTAGTAAATTTAGGCCATTGAATTGTAATGGCTGATATATATCTTTTTTGCATGCAAAATACGATTTAAACTTTTAATATCTCCGTGAAAAATAAACTAATATAATAAATTACCTCTAACAGTATGATTCATGTATAAATAATGTTAAAATTGTTAACTAAATCTATCTTATATATATATTTCTCTAGCCTGTTTTTCTGTCGGTCTGTGAGATCTTCCTTATTCCTTTATCAAATTCCATGATTTACCCCTCATGTTAAAGCTTATCGTGCCAGCTAATGACGAAAATAGATACACGGTCTAAAATGGCACTGCTTCTTTTAAGTTTGAGATTTAAAATCATCTAAAGAAAAGGTCCTTTAATGGATGCCAAATTCGTGTTGTGTATGCTGGTGCTATCTGTTATCAAGTAAACAAAAACTCTTACGTTTTTATTGTGTAGCGAATTGGACAGTTTTAGCAGAGTCTGTGTGTTACTTATTCAATCATTAGGCTCTACACATTCATTTATCTTATGAATGTGTAGAGCCTAACTAACCAACAGTAATTATATTTGAAGGAATGAAATTGTTTTGTTATTGTATTTTAATGCTATGTATAATATTAAAAATGATTATCATTATTGTTGTGATTATTTTATGATTTTGAATATCTAAATAATACTGGGGAAAAAATGTAACGGCTATTTGTACCGATGTGTTCAATTACATGTCTTCTTTCGTACCAACTCCCATTTACTTTTTTCTATGCTTTTTTGTAATGACCTTTCTCCCTAATTTTTAAAGAATAGAATGCCACACAAAACTATTTTTTGTTCATTGCAGACTTCCGCATGGGTTGCCTCGTTATTCTTATGTTACATTACAACCTCTAATATTTGAACTTATAAATAATTAGAAATGTCCAAATTATGTTTTTCTGGTTTTTAAAATTACGAAAACAAAAGTTTGAAACATTAAAATAGGGGTCAAAAAATACTTAACAAATTCTTCCTTTCAACATTCTCAACTGAAATTTTAATAAATTCTAGTTTTGTTTTAATAAGGCATCTACTTCATTAAGTCCTACAAATCAATATTTTAGTCTCCAAGCAATACTTTATTTTTAATCTATAAAGATAAATTCAAAGAAGCAAAAATGAATTGTAAAAACTAATTTTTTCTTTACTGTTGCATATGTAAATATATATATATTTAGGCTTCTAGTTCACAAGTGTCTAAAAACTTTCCAATTTGGAAAAAAAAAACCTGTTCAATCACAATTTTCTGATAGTTCTAAAGTTTCTCTTGTAAAACTATTAGTAAAATACTTCTACTTCTGAACTATGACAATTTAATTATGTCCTTTTTTAATTTGATTCTTAATGTTCTCTGATATGTTAGCTTCTAATTAAAGGGTATGCATCATTTTATTAGCATTTTAATTTTCAATTTTCTTTGCACTTTCAGGGTTTAATCAAAGTTGGAGCTGTGAATGCTGATCAGTTTCAGCCTTTAGGACAAAAATATGAGATCAAAGGTTTTCCAACAATAAAAATCTTTGGTGTGAACAAAAATAGGCCCAGGGACTATACTGGAACCAGAAATGCACAAGGAATGATTGATGAAGCATTCAGAGAGCTTAAAAATAAAGTTGAAGCAAAACTAGGAGGGAAGAAATCTAGTGACAGTCGAGGTGATAGCGGCGGTGGAAGAAGGTCTCGAAAAATGGTAAGTGCATACAATTTGTGTTTTAGTGCTAACAGTCCTTAAATTGGCTAGAATCTTAAAGATACTTGAAGATTAGTTTTTCAAGTTTTATAAAATGGATTTAATTATTTCTTCACCAGGGTGATCCAAAAGATGTCATTGAACTTACCGATTCAAACTTCAAAGAGACCGTTTTAGACAGTAACGACATGTGGCTAGTTGAATTCTATGCTCCTTGGTGTGGACATTGTCAAAAACTTGCTCCACATTGGGCAGATGCAGCTACAGAACTTAAGGGAAAAGTAAAATTAGGAGCCCTTGATGCTACTGTGCATACAATCATGAGCAGAAAATATGAAGTGAGTAATATGTGTGCTTATTTATATGTAGTATATAGATATTGTATATTCATTAATGCTTTTCTGATTAATATGTTTTTTATGTGTATACTAGCGGTACCCGCAACGGCATTGCCCGTGCAAAGGGTTAAAATAGCGGCGCTTTCGGCGCAACTTGTTTTTTTTTTCCCTCAAGCAAGATGCCGAAGGCGACCTTTTAAGTCGGTTTTGAGCTGATAAAAAACTTATTTCAGCCTATGTCTTTTTCCATTTTTTTTTTTTTTTTTTTTTTTTTTTTTTTTTTTTTTTTTTTTTTTTTTTTTTTTTTTTTTTTTTTTTTTTTTTTTTTTTTTTTTTTTTTTTTTTTTTTTTTTTTTTTTTTTTTTTTTTTTTTTTTTTTTTTTTTTTTTTTTTTTTTTTTTTTTTTTTTTTTTTTTTTTTTTTTTTTTTTTTTTTTTTTTTTTTTTTTTTTTTTTTTTTTTTTTTTTTTTTTTTTTTTTTTTTTTTTTTTTTTTTTTTTTTTTTTTTTTTTTTTTTTTTTTTTTTTTTTTTTTTTTTTTTTTTTTTTTTTTTTTTTTTTTTTTTTTTTTTTTTTTTTTTTTTTTTTTTTTTTTTTTTTTTTTTTTTTTTTTTTTTTTTTTTTTTTTTTTTTTTTTTTTTTTTTTTTTTTTTTTTTTTTTTTTTTTTTTTTTTTTTTTTTTTTTTTTTTTTTTTTTTTTTTAAAAAAAAACTATGTAACTTACCCCCAAGGCCGCAGCCAGATTTTTTTTTTTTTTATGGGGGGGGGGGGGGCTGACTTTGAAACACTGGCGTTGAGGAAAGTTTCAGGGAGGAATATATGCTAGCTACATTGCGAAAATTTTCGGGATTTCGGGGGAGGGGCTGGGCCCGTCGCCCCCCCCCCCCTCTCTGGAAACATTTTGAAAGCAAATTGCTTCGGGTGACAAAGATATATGTTCGCATTTGAAAGCGTCCCCCCACCTCTTTTTCTAGGACTACACCACTGAAATAACTAGTTAAACATTAAAATACAAGAGAGTTTTACACTTTAACGGACACGATCAGTTATTTCATGGAATAACTAGGTATTCTATAAAATAACGGATTTCATACTTTAACGGTAACATATATATATATATTTGATTCCCCCTGTTTCATCTTGGACTTTGCTTTCTTCGTTGAATAGTTGAATGTCATGTGAATAATGAATAATGGACCACTTTATTTTGAAGCCAAGAGACCTTTACACCTAGCCTTTTTTGTATTTTTGATAACTCATTCATTTCAGGTCAAATATTTTCATTAGAGTTTTAATAAATTTGAAAAATATTTAGCGCCTAAATGTCTTGGGCCATTTTCAAGGATGTTAGTGCTTAAAAAGGAAAAGAGCTGAAATTCAATGTGAATAAATAGCACATCAAAACGCTTCTAAAAGCACACGTTTATCGAAATCTCTATCGAAAAATTCAGGTAGTACACTTATTAAAATCAATTGCATTAATTTTCAGTTCCTTAACAAGAATATTAACTTGCAATCTTTGACTGTTTTTTTTCAAGATGATATCTCTGATTAAACGACAAAATAAATTTTGCAAGGTTAAAAACTAGTTTTTTCACCTTTTTAAAATTAAACTTAATTTTTACCCAATCTTTATTTTTATGTTTAATGCTTTTTTATAACTCATTATAACAACTGTAATTACAAAACTAATAAACTCGACACATATAGAAACTGATTCAATATTTAATTTTATAGGATTTGACAGACCATCTTAAACAATCTCGGAATTGCGTTGATATTTTTAAACTAAATTTTTAATGAAAATAACTGTAATCTTTGTTTATTTACCATATCAAAAAACATAACAAATAGCTGAACGGAAAAAAAATCGGATTTTTGCAAAGGATGCAGAAAGATTGCGCAAAAAAAGGTAAGTGTGTGTTCGTTCGCAGGCACGTAGAAAGTAGGCTTAAGTAATGTTAAATCATTGCAGAAATTAAGTAGCAATCTTTCAGCATCTATTATTGGTTTTCCAACTTACTTATTTTTTAAACAGTTAACTACTACAATATACAAATCAGACTAACAAAAATACAATATTTTTTTCCAAAAAGCACATCGTAAAAACCGTTGCATTTCTGGGACTTTCGGGATCGTTTTTCAATTTCGTGCCTTTTCCGGGAGTAGTAGAAAAACATTATGTGCGGAAATTTGTTTTAACAAAAGCATGATTCGGCGCCATATAAAGAAAAAAAAATGTCGTTTATAAGCGCTAATGCGCATATTATGTTTTGGTGCAAAATAGACAGCACATGAAACCCTGGTTAATTACTTCTTGTATCGCGCGTGTACTTCTCGGCACTTCCAGATTCGTTACTCCAAATAATGTAATAAGTTTGGGCGAATTTACAATTGTTTTTTTTAAATCGCAAGTTATTTTATCTTTAAAACAAGAAAATTTTTAAGAAAAAATGAATTTCAGAAAAATTCAAACTAACGGGAAAAGCGAAATTTTCCGTGAAAAATCGGAAAAAGCGTATATTGAGCATAGGCGTAACTAGGGTTGATGAAAGGGGGGTAAAAATGTACAGACTAAACACCAATAACAAGTGCAAAAGAGTTGAAAATTTAGTAGTCATAAATACTTGTCTCTTAAGATATACTCCATGTTTATTTCAGGGATCTCCCGGGGGAGGGGGGAGCTACCCCCTCGGAGCAAGCCAACTCTCCCCCTCCCCGGCAAAAAATTCAGATCACAATCTTTAAAAAAAGAAAGAAAAGATAAATTACGCTTTTAAGACACTTTACTTTCAGAAACACTTTCAGGGAAAGGACATTGAACACTTTCACGAGCGACATCAAAAGTTACTTAAAAAATATAAGACTTTATTTTGAAAAAAATTGCGGGGGAGAGTTACCAAACTCCTTTCTGTTTCCTCTAACATCACCAAAGTATCCCGAAATTGCATTGCTAGGAAGATTTCAAAAAGTTTCCTGGGGAGAACCCTCGAACCCTTGTCTCCAGAGTTATAGATTATGCATTATAGATGTAAGACCAGTTACAGAAATTTAAGTTGCAGAAGCCCCAAATACCCACTCCTCTAACTTCCCCAAAGATCTAAACATACATCTACTATATATACATCAAAAAGCTATCATATATGTAAAAAAACTTATATTAACATCATTTCTAGTCATATATATCTATATATATGTATAAATAAAGGGTATGGTTTTGGGTTCGTGCGTCCCCCTTCCCCTCTGGATATGGCCATGATTCACGAAAACATTAAACATTCATTACTAGCAGGGGCGGACTGGGAAGAAAATTCGGCCCGGGCATATTTCAAACAGACCGGCCCTTTGGAGGATAGGTATTTTGCAGATTGCAGGAACAAAAAATACTGTCAGTAAATATGTCGATATGTATTAAAATATTAAATGTTCACGCGACAGTTATTTTTCTTATTCAGCATGGAAGTGTAATGATACGTAACGCAGTATAGGACCCCAAATTCGGAATCCCAAAAGACCCAAAATCCGGAACTTCTTCAAAAAAAATCAGGAAATATTTTGCGCCGTGTTTTTTTTTTTTGGAAATATGTCATTTTAAAAAGAAGGAAAATAAAATGCAATGAACATGTTTAAGATCGGAAATGTGCAGTTCGAAGTTATTTCTCGATTTTCTGAAAAGGGTTTGTTTTTGCAATTAGAATTAGAGTGTTATTGTGAGTTAATATCATTAAATTTTGCTTTTTTTATTTCTTGTTGTTTTATTACATTTATTTTTTTTTAAATGAGCTCTAATTTTCTCGCGATACAGAACATTTGCGAAATTGAAATTAAGCGTTTCTCGCATTTTCCCGATCGTCTGATTTTTTACTGCAATTAAGTAACTAGAGAATGTAAAATCATATCAGAAATTACCGGAATTATTTTCGTTTATTGTTAAGAGATTAAAATAATATCGGGAAAAGTCTAGGTTTCTCGACGTTTTGCCTTCGAATGTAAGCCAACTCCAACTTCGTTTCTTGTGATAATTTCATGACTTATAGGCGAGTGTATACGATAACCAAAAACAGTGGCGTAGCTAGACCCCAATTTCGGGGGGGGGGGAGGTCTTCTGGAGGAAGGTCGATTTCTCGCAGTTAATTTTACGAAAACTATTAATAGAATTGATATTTAAAAAAATATTATGAATGGAGTTTCTAACTAGACTCATTTCAATGTGAAAATTGAAGGGAAAAAAAACATATTTATCAACTTAAAAAAATCTGATTTACGTTTTTATATAATTTTCACTTGAGACAGAATTTAACTAGAACTGAAGCTGTTTTAGGGAAAACACAATATTATGTTAAAAATTAAACACTGATAAAGTTTACGTGCCTTGGGAAGGAAGGTGATTAACGAACAAGACAACTTCTGAATCTCCAGTCTGAGTGAATACAATGGAAAGAATAATAAAAGTGTTAAGTCAATCCAAATGTTTTAAAAAATTGCTAACACAGAAAGTTAAATATGCAATAAAACAAGAATACCTTTAACAAATAACAAAACAAACAAAAAATAAAATAATATAAAAAATAAATAAAATAAAAATAAAACTTACCAAACTTAACAAATTTACAGGAATAAAAATTTTTGTCACATAGAACTATTTTTAATCTCAACTAATAACTTTTTTCCCATTATCATTTTTAGCCTACTTTCCCGTCAAAGTGTTAAACAAAATTAACAAAGCATGAAAGAAAGCTAAATGTATCCGGAAAATATCGTTAAAAATAAAGAAAAAGTTAAAATAAGTGAAGTAATTAAATAGAGACTGAAAAATGAAAAATTTGAAAGTATGCTTTTGAGATGTAGAAAATGTGTGTCTGTCGGTCTGTCTGTCCCCCCCCCCCCTTCCCAATAACTTTTGAAGGATTTGTCCGATTCGAAATATTTTATTTTCCAGTCGAAAGATCTCCGCGTGGGCATCTTGTTTCTACATTTGACTTGTTGATTTGCCCATTTTTTCACTTAATTTTGAATAGTTCAAAAAATCTCAACATTAGCGCCTATTGGCAAATTATGTGAACTCTGGGCGTAGGATCCAAGCTCCTACGAACAAGCTTACTGGAAGAAGCTTTCAGAGTAAAAGATTTTTTGATTTGAACAACTTTATTCATTTTCGAACAGTTCAAAAAAAAAAAAAAAAAAAAAAACGTAACCCCTACGGGGAATTTTCAATCTTATATAAATCATGATCTAACAGACGGATTTGCTTGGAACAAACTTCATCGGAAAGATTTTATGACGTAGAACATGTACAAATACAAAGTTCAATCGTAACTAAGGAAGCCTATTTTCATATGAAATTTTTTCCTGGATTTCTAAGGATATTTTTGAATGAATAAATGAGTGAATAAATTCTAAAATAAATAAATGAGTGGACGAATGGAAAAATAAATAAATGAGTGAATAAATACATTAATGAGTAAATGAAAGACTGAATAAACGAAAAAATGAATGATGAGTGAATGAATATGTACAGGGTTCACATTGGGGAAAAATACAAGGTGGGATTTTCCTCCTTGACCAAAATTTTAAGTGGGATTTTTAAAGTTTAAGCCTAAAAAAAAATTTTTTTGAGTGGGATTTCAAAAAATATTGCGGGAATCTCGCGATCGCGCGGCCTAGCGCGAGCCCTGATGTATTAACCGTTCAAAATGTATTTGAAGTAATTAGAACTAAAGCGAAATGAGAAAGAGATAGCTGGATTATAAGTTTGAAGTTGGTTTTTAACGGAAAATCGGCTCGTATAGTTCTGGACGGAACTTCTTGTTAGATAATGCATTTAAAAGCGGCAAAAATAAAATTACCTTCAGGAAGTGTCTAGTGAAACTAATTCTGATTCAGCAGATTGTACCTCTTCAGAGGACATCAACTTTCTCTTTTTGTAACAATCATCATCAATTTCCTCTTTCGAATTGAAAAAGTTTGTAATATGTTTATGCTCGCTTCAATATTGCCTCTCATTCAATGCACTTCCCTAAATATATTATTGGGTTGGAATTCTGGAAAAAAAAAAAAAAATGCGCAGGACAGACCGACCCACCGAGGCATAAGGGGTGGAGGTTGTGGATACAGGTTTTTCGAGAGGAAAGTGGGTGGGCTCGAGCTCATGGTAAAATATTCATACAACAACCTACAGGCAAAGTAAACGACTATTGGGGGAACAAACCATTTAAATTAGAATAGTTTATGCTTAAAGAACGTGAGAAAATAGCCTGTTTATGGCTACAGTACCATTTGTTAGGGGAGAAGAGAGATTGAGAAAGAAACTCGATCATTTTATCTCCCACTATCTCCCATCTACGTGTTCTGCGTATCTGTTTCTATATATGCAGCTGAGGCGTTATTATTGAATGGTCAGTAGTGATAAGTTAAGTTGAGAGTGGAGAGCAATTAACGCAATCCCCTGTGGTGCTTGAAAGCACCTTCTTAAAAGGAAGAAGTCATAAAAGAGTCTTTCTTCCGCTCTGGCATGAAACGTAGTAAGGGACTGCTGGGTAAGAGTGTTACTAAGGAGCATTGTGAACAGTCATGGGAAAGATTCTAGTTTAGATAAATTTATTGTTAAAAGTTCGGATTGCTTTCATTCGGATTGCTGGCTATTTCCAGCTTCCTTTTTTTTTATTCTAATAATATTTTTTTGCTAGTCTTGTGTGTGTCCACTTTCATTTTCAATTTTCTCCAGACTAAAAACCCATATCTAATATTAGTAGGTCTCATAACTGCAAAAGTTGCACCGAATATATTCTAGTTTTAAATTCGACTGCGAATCAAAACCTTTCCGAAAATGCTGCCAAACCAAAGATTTTCCAACATTTTTCATGCATTTTATCTCACCAGAATTTAATCTCAACTAGAGCATTTCATGACAGTTTAAAAATATATATATTCTTTATTTAAAATTAAAAGAAAATCATTAGAACCAATTGCGATAGCAACAAAAAGCCTACATTTAATCCATGTACTATATAAAATCATTTCAGGTTCGGGCGGGCTCGGGCTTCGGGGTATTTAGTGGAGAAACCGCTAGGAAAGTGGTACGATTAGGGGTGCAAGTTTGTCACTCCGTGAATTCCCCCGATTTTTAAAGCTGTTTCCTAAAATCTGCGATTTTTTAAAAAAATACCAAGATTGTTTAAAATTTGAGACTTATTTTGTTTTTTTTACTTACACTTTAACAGCAATTTATACTGTTCTGAAGTTTTAAAATGTATAACAGATGTACCAAACTTTTAGAAGAATTCATCAATAGAAAAATAACTATAAAACTAGTTATAGATAATTCCACTCATGTTTAGAGGAAGTTTTCGATCCAAATCAATACAAATAGTTAAATGTTTTTGACGAAGTTAATAGTTGTTCCATTGTTAACAATAACCCTATGATACCCCCTCCCCCAATGAGTTACACGTCGAAGGAGAGCAATTCAATTCTGGAAATTCAAGAGAGAAAGTTTTCCCAACCTGTCCAAAGTAGCAATCCGATGTTTGTCAGTTCGACTAACAGCGCAGATGCTGAACGGTCCTTTTCGACCGTTCGAAGTGATAACGACGAAGCATTAAAGAAAATAATTTAATCATGTACAATATTTTGTGCCAAAATTCTGTACATTTAATTAAATACCTAAATATTGCATAAAATTGAAAGTAATAAAATTATTCCTTTTTTATTTAAGAAAATAAATTCAATTGCAGATATTCTAGTTTTTATTACATTATATTTGTGTTCTCGCGAACATTTCGCGCAATTTGCCGCAAGTCATAGTTTCGGGGGGGGGGGGGGTTGTCCCCCTTATCTACGCCAGTGACCAAAAATACTATAAATGAGCAAAATGCTAATAAAAACTTCCAGAGCAAATTATATGATCTTTGATGCTACTTTTTTGAATGTGAACCCAAAATCCGGAAAATTCCGAAATATGGAAAGATGGTTCTGGTGTTAAAGCCCCAGGTCCCATACTGTATATAAATTAGCTGTTAACAGTCGCCGCACTTTAGGGCGTTGCGCAGTGAGACAATCGGCTGAGACAACTGGCCGGAGAGAAATTCCCTGAGAATTTGCATCACCTGGATTGAGAAATTCTCTAGGCCGTATTTTGTAGCTTGTAGGGATTAAAAATATTGTCAGTAAATACGTAGATATGTATTTGAATAATATTAAGTGTCTACAAAATAGATTAATTTTTCTTATTCACCACAGAAGGGCAATAATACGTAATATGTTAATTAGCTGTTAATAGCTGCCGTCCTTTAGGGCGTTGCGCCGTGAGGCAATCGCCTCGCCGCCTTAGCCTCCCCCGCCTGCACTGCTCTTAATTAAAAACATCAATTTTGCGGCTCTCAAAAGTTTGCATAACAGACGGCCACCTAGGTTTTTTATATGGACGAGCCGGCCCTGAGAATTTCTCAAGCCAGCTACGAGAGCTCGTCCATGTAGACGACGTAGGCGGCAGCCTA
This sequence comes from Octonoba sinensis, assembly GCA_038502835.1. Classification (NCBI taxonomy): domain Eukaryota; kingdom Metazoa; phylum Arthropoda; class Arachnida; order Araneae; family Uloboridae; genus Octonoba; species Octonoba sinensis. The sequence continues at coordinate 78,434,314 of CM076605.1, read as the reverse complement.
AAGCGCAAAACTGATGTATTTCATTTATTTATTTACTTATTTTCAAAATTTAAAAATAAGACGTAATCATTTTTCCTCCTCAGGCAGCCGTTTAGCTTGTCTATAAGGGACCAGCCGGCCCTGAGAAATTCTGCCCGGCCAGACCCTAGAGATTTTGCCCCTTTGCACTCTCTGAAGCCCGGGTTACGGCAAAGTTTTGCTCCCCGTTTTTTTATGAACATTGTAAAAGCTGTATACTTTATAAGAAAAAGATAGATAATTTGCGACCGGCCCAGGTTGGACCGGCCCACCGGGCATTTGCCCAAATGCCCGCATAGCCAGTCCGCCGCTGATTACTAGATCTTAATTCAAACGCAATAGAAAATTCAATATTTAGCGCTAAGCAATCTTCTATGTCCAGGCATTCATAATATTAAAACTGGGAAATAATGGAATTTTAGAGGAAAAAAATCCAAATTCCCCTACAAAAATACTCATCCCCACAGTAAATTTCTAAAAATTTTGTTAAATTTGTAACAAAATATACCTCAGAAGTGGAAGCGTCTGAATCAAATTTTCTTTTCTTTTTGGATGACGAACGTGTCCATCGCTGGAGTGCAAACAATATTATGTATCGAAAATAATTAAAAATTTAGCTAAAATATAAATAATACTTGACTGTACATTAAAATGCAGCATTAAACCGTAGCAGTGAGATTGGAAACGTTGAACGGATAGTTTCCAGAGTCGTAATGCAATCAGTGATGGACCATAATAAAAAAAAAAACATTTAAAATATAAGAGATGAGAGAACATCTGTAAATGAGAATGCAATGCAAATACAGTTCATCAGTTTTCTAATCGGCTCATCTACAAAAAAGATTTTACCAAAATGGGTGTGTGGACAGGAATTCATAAATAAATACAAACTGCTCTGAAAGTTTCTTGATGAGCATCCCTTCCTGGCTTGAGGGTTTAATCCATTAGGACAATTGTTGGCTAGAGGTCCTTCATTTTCAGACCCCAGCGCCTTCCCAAATTGCTGCCTTTGGGTAAAAGAGACATCAAGAAGGAAAGAAAACCCTCGCGTGTTATAGAAAGGATCTCTGTTTGTCTGTGTTTGGTACGGTGATTGAAGCCACCTTTCGCTGTAACCCCCCCCCCCCCCAAGGTGATAAGGGGGTTGATTATAACCAGATGAAAAGTCCTCTTTATTATGAGCTGCATACTTTGGCCATGAACATGATCACAACCCTTCAGAGAAAGAGGAAATAAAATCGTATGCATATATGTTTAATTTTCTTAGTGGGAAAAAAAAGTGCTTTGCAAAGCTGTAGCCAGAAATTTTGTGTGCCAAAATAAGTAAATACCCAATGGGGGGGGGGGGGGGACCCTCCCCCCTGGTTACGCCTATGATATTGAGTAAAAATATAAAAAGTGCAAATACTCCGAACGGCGGAAAATTGGCATCCTTGCATTTTTAACACTCGTTGTTTTTAAAATAGCGGGAGAATTATAAATAAGTATTTAAAAAATTCTAAAAACAAATTTAAGATCGAAAGTGCTCATTTTCGTGCCATTATTCGTATTTTCGATTGCAATTTTTCTAAAAGGGTTTGTTTTTGTGTTAGTAAATTTTGTTAGCTTTTGTTCTTAATTTATGATTTCACAAAGAATCGATTTTGAGGAGGCACTTATTCGATCTAAGTCACTTGTTCAGTATCTAACAGTATATACTTAATTATTTAATAAATTAAATTTTGGCTTATTAATATTATTTATAGAAATTCAGTGCTTCATTCATTTTCTTTTTTTCTTCCAAAAGACGGGAAAAGTTGTACCTGTATTCGGAAGAAATAAAACCATAATCACGTGACACATGGCGCCGGATCAGCAGCTTCAGATTGGGAAGAAGGAAAGTCTTGACACTTGTTCTTTTTAAAAAAATGCAAAAATAATAAAAATACGCGAGAAAAAGTAGGAAAATATTTTTAAAAATAAGGAAAAATTTGAAAAAGTAGGTCATGATAAAAATTATTAGGAAAGTTGGAAGAAATATGAAAAAGTAGGAAGCGTACGAACCCTGTTATTCTGTATCCGCCTCCGCACTAGAAACAAACAAATATCGATAGAAGAAAAGTATAGATAAAAGCAATGGTGCCCATCTCCCAAAACGGCTATGACTCTCTGAATATACCCCCTAAATATTTTCATGGCGCCCACCCTGTGCCATGACTCCCCCTGGATAGATTCATTTGAAAAGGGTCCTATTTTTATGAAAAATTAAATAATTTTGCAAAAATTCAAACATTTAGTGAACAAATTTATTATTTGCTGCTTATTTAATAAAAAGTTCTGTGAAATGTGCAATTTGTTAGCTCGGAGTCCGTTTTGATTGATTTAAAATGTTATTTTGAAGGGTTAGAAAATGGACCCGAGTTTTCTCAGACACAAGCCCTGGATCAAATGGCTTCTGCCCTCCTCCCCTTCCCCATCAGTGCACCCCTTGAGCCTCATGATACTCCACATATTGCACCATTTCGAATGCCTCAATAGAGCGTTCCTGCATAAACTATTTGTGAGAGTGGCATAATATGGGAAAATAATTTACCAACTAGGGTATAGTACTTCTTTCAGAAAGTCACATATGTTTTTTTGGAGTAAAATCTCGATCGCTCAAGGCGGTAAACTGGAAGATTTCAACTGGTTCATGTATAGTGGTACTCAAGAGAAATAGTTTCTATGCAAGAACTGGATTTGCAGATAGTGTTGCTCATGTCCTCTTACTCAATGTGTTTACTCTAAATACATTTTCAATTAGAAATACATCAGCAACTGAACTATTTATTTAGTGTATTTTATTCAGTCACTATCTTTATATGCAACATATTTTACATTTCATTATTTTATAAAAAACTGATGTGTATGACTACACTTGCACAATATACATGCAATCAAAAATGTTACATGAACTTCTATAGTAATGTACGTATTTTACTTACATAAAATCACTGCTATAAAAGATATAAAGCTCACTTTATTACTATATGCATAAAAGACATAGTATTTTCCACAAGTATAAAACTGCAAGGTCATGAACATGTCTTTTTGCCTCATAAGTGTTGCAATAACATTTGCATGCAGTTACATACAAGAGCTTGGTGTGTACGAGTCCTAGTTTCCCTACATTTCAGTCTTAAGGAACAATGAAACTAGAATGAGTATAAAGCCTAAATGAGGAACAAATGGATTCTTATAACAGAACTGTACATGCAAATATCATAGTTGGGTTTACCCACGTCATTGATAGAAGATAAGTTTCCAGAGGTAAAAATTAAAGTTTAGCACACATTTGGGTATTTGTCCATTTGAATCCTGGAAATCATATGTTTGGTACTTGATTTAACAAAGTTGTATTCATAAAATGAAATCATGGAGTTTTAAACTTTTAAATGCATTTTTTTTTTTTTTCATGCTGAAAGAATTTAAAAGGGAATAAGTAATAGATTTGAATTCATATATATAGGGAAATAGACGGGATAATAAGAAATAACCTAGCATTGATTTTCTTTTTAAAAAAATCGCTGTGCAGCTATGTTTGACATATTTAATTTCTCTCTTCTACAATATTTTTTTTAAAAAAGGAAGAAAAGAAAAAGATGAGTCTAAAATTAAACCAAAGGTAATAAGAAATAAGGCAATAAGTTCCAACAATGTATGGCTAGAGATAGCCACAACAGAATTCACAATGAAAAAGTACCCATATTTGAGCTGTAGAAGCTTGCACACAATTCTGTTAAATTTACCTCACAAAATAGAATAGGAGAAACAGAAACATTTTATGCGAATTATTAGGCCACTTTTAGTTAACTATACATGAGATTCTGTTATTTAAAAAAAATGAACTGAAATCACAAGCAGATTTTTAGAAACATAATACAGGAAATATTGGAAAAAGTATTAAGATGTTTAAAAAATTTCTTAATAAACTAAGAGGGGTAATTCAACAATAATGCTCGCTGTGAAAGCTAGGCTCATTCCCAATGCTTCGTCCTGCCATTTTCTGTGCAGTGTTGAATGGATTTGGTCACTAATAATTACGCTATTTTGCCGACTTTTTAATGTTGAAAGTTCAATTTTGACGCCTCAGTTCTCTGCTGCTGGATGATAAAGATGAAAATTGAGATATAGTAATAAATCAAAAGGCTTCAAGAAACGTTAGCTGTGTTGAAACGTTATACAACAAGATTTAGCCTATTTAAAATAAATCATAAGGCACACAAACTGCACCTTTAGAAAATTACGTACATTAGCTATCTACAACAAATGTTTCTGTTAATAATAGCTGCAAATCATAAAATAAACATAACATTTTAAAACATATTTATGCCAATGTTATGTTTTTTGACTGTAGTTGTACACTTCATTAAGGAAGTAAACTTATACATATTAATCCAATATGATTCCCCCTTCTTAATTCATTTAAAAGCATCAGAAAACATATTTTTATTGATAAATTAATTTTAAATTTTTTGCACAAGCAACTTATATACAAACTTATACAAAGAAAAATTCTACCTGGTGCAACTATCATATGTTTAAAGATTTTGCTGTACAATAGATAAATTTAAAATATGTATTGTAAATTAGCAAATGTGCAATAGCAGAAATAAAGGCTAACAGAAGAATAATACTCCTGGAAAAAGAAGTTGGGGGAGGGGGCGGGATCTTTCTTTGCACTATGACTTATTGCATCACATACATAGTAATTACAATATATATATACAAGATAAAATTAAAAGTATATACAAAATAAATCAGTCTTCATTAATGACATACTAAGGATTAGTATAGCATATAACAAAATTCTACTCTTTTAAGAAGGAATTATTACCTATAAAGGGTACACAAAAATTAGACCAATATTGATGCATGAAGTACTTAAACTTACTATAATATATAGTAACATTTCTGTATTTTTTACATGATGCAAATTTTCAGGCATGAGAACAGCTAGTCAACAAAATGGGAGAAATTTAAAAATCAGCCTCTTTAAACCTCTTCAGACCCCAGAACTAGAAACAAACAATTTTGACGCACAATTTTTTGGTTCTCCGATTTAAAAAATGATTACAAAACAAAATAACTAAAAAAGTTTTTCTTTTTTTTAAATTTTACTTAATAATTAGTTTAAATAATAGTTAATGCCCAATTACAGTCGAACTCGTTTATAACGAGCACAAAGGGACCGTAACATTTACTCGTTAAATCCGAGTGCTAATAAACGGGCCCTTAAGGCTGGCGTGCAACTAGAAGGGGGATCACACAAGACCAAGGTCTTGTGTGGTCAAATGATTGAGTTTAGTTAAAATTTAATTGATTCTTACTTACTTTAATTATATTAATTAATTTAATTAAATACTTTTCTTAACTTAATTACAATTATCCCCCCCCAACCAGGAAAACGTTTCTTGTTCTGCTACAGTCTTAAATAAAAATTGTCGTGTGTACTCAACGAACTTAGGTCAAAGAATGACCATCTGACCCTCCTACCTACTTGACCCCTACACTTATCAGGTCCACCTTTTCTCCCCCTCCCACCCCCATCCCCCTGTTTACAATAAGCCCCACCTGTTGCACCGGATTTGTGAACCCTCCCTATTGACTTTGGAATGCTGGAGGAATTTTTCCTACAAAAGTATTAAACCGCAGAGAAGAAAAAAAAAGATAAGACAGAAAGGCTAGAAAGATGATGAGAAAAAGATTGCAAGACAGAAAAATATTGCTCGCTAAAACCGGGTCTTGCTCGTTAAAAGCGATTTCTGTTCCATAGACTTAACACTGATCCAACCAAATATTCTGGCTTCCCTCGTTAAATCCGAGCTCCTTATAAGCGAGTTCGACTGTACCATGTTTAAAATGAAGTAAACTATATGTTGATTAATTTCAAAAGCAATTGGGTGTTTTAGCTTTCAAATTGCACAAACAATAGTCAATAAACAATATTTTAAAATGTACCCAATTGGGTACACTTGGAATGAAGAGGTTAAGATAAAAAAAGGAACCCCCCCCCCCCTCCTTTTTATATGTAAAGTTTTACTAGTGAAAGTCACAAAACCAATGGCAAAACTTTCAGGGGGATCGCAATCTTGATGGAAAACTGTTCAAGCATATAAACGCTTCACTTTGTTTTGTTAAGACGAAATTTTGAAACCCTCAGAAGTAACATTAAATGTTTCAATAGAATATTTAACGATGCCATTGCAGTTTAGTTTTTAAATTAGTCAATTTTTCATATAATTGTTTCTTCTCCCCAAAACATAGAAGAAAATCTTTAATAAGAAAATAAGAAAATACATAATAAAAGCAAAAATTCAATCATTTACAGAAACTTGTCATATCTACTTCAAAAAGGCATTGAACACATTCTGGCACATTGTTAAGAAATCTGCTTAGGTTTTCCTGGTCAACATATAATCGATTTTATTTTAAATGCGTGAAACCTAGGTGATAAGCTATAATGATAGCTGGAAAGTCAATGTTTACCACATAGATTTACTGTTGCTGGGGGGGGGGGGGGAGAACAATATTCTGCTTATGATCTATTCACTCTTCAAAGCTTTACTTCAATTTCAAAATTTGTACTTTTACTGGGAAAAATGTAATAAAGTATAATCATCAAAATACAATAGAGATTAGTAATTACTAGAGTAATATTTTACACGATGAAAGCATTATTATGACTCTTTTCTTGTTGATAGAGGAAAGCAAATTATGAATGAAAATACAGACAACGCTCTTTATAACAACCACTCATTATAAAGACCATTCCATTATAACGGCCAGCGATAAAAGTGCCAACTTTATCCCTACAACTCTATGTTAATTTGCTTTCAGTATAACGACCTTTCTGAGTCGTCTAATTCGATACAGCGACCATACTAGGTGTCATGTCAGTTCAAAAGCTCTGCTTCCAGACGTGTGAATGTAATTTTTTCCCTATATTTTCGACTTTAAAATCTGTTAATATTTTGCACTGATAAATTTTTTTGAAATTCCAATGATTAAAAATAATTTCAGCATTTAGTTGGAATTTTTTTTAAATTACCAATTTTAATGGAACTACTGAATGTGCATGATGCATGTATATTTTTTTAAAGAAAATTGTACCTCCCTTAGCGACCACTCGTTATAAAGACCTTTTTCTGTGGGATGCAGATGCTCGTTATATTGAGCGTCGCCTGTAATAAGCATTGAATAAAAAATTTTGAAACTGCAGCACTTTTTCACTCGAACAAAATATATATAACATATATACAGTTAAATCTGAAATAGGTTTCAAGTTTATTCAACATATCACAAACATGATCTGGGGGCAAGAAAAATATCCAAAAACATAAAATAACCGGAAACAAAAACAAATTATTATTATAAACTAAATTTGCAACCTACAAAACATATCAACCACAATTTTTATTCTTTTCCCTTAAATAGATTTTTTTTTTTAACCAGAACATATACTTAAAAATTAAATTTCATATGAACTAAAGAATAATGCAAAATAGTTTGAATCAATACAGATGAAACATCCATTGATAGCATTCATTATAGTCTGTGTAATTAGAATCACCGTGTCAAGGTCACACAACTCTGCCTTTTCCCCTTCTTGTCACCATGGTTTCCATGCTAGAAACTTTTCCCCCACTTGGTTTGGGGAACATAAGTCAGTTTGTTGTTTTAGTTATAATAATAGATGGATTAAAATCAGATTTATTTCTCAGCGGCAAAAATAGATTGCGTAAGATAAAGTATTCTAATATTTTGGACAAATCCAAATCTTATTCTAATATTTTGATGTGTTTCAGAAAGCTATTGTATAGCTAATTTATTGTGTTTTATATTTTGCAAATGTTAAAATCTTATCTAAACACTCCAGATTTAATTTATGAGAAATTTAATTGCATTTACTTAATATCAAAAATAAATAAATGGAAAAATGAATTCCTTCTTAATACTTTTTCTCAATTATTCTAATATTTTGAATCGGACTGTAGTAATGCAATTGCCTTAACTGCAGTGCAAAAAAAAAATCTGGCTTTGTTATATTTCTTGCAGTTGCCATGAGGACAAAAGCAGGAAACGCGACCTTGATGCGCCTATTCTAATTACACAGACTATAGCAGAATACCTCTTGTAATATTTTGCAGCTTTTATAATGCAGACAAATAAGTACAACCTTGGGACTGGGGCAGTCGTAAATTTGATAAAAAATAGATTAGTTTAGCACAAACATATAATAAAATATCTACAACAAACAAAGCTGTACCAATTGCTTTTAATCCAGTAATAAAATCATTTTAATTCCTTGAAAGCAAAATCCTCTTATTCAAATCCTTTATTATACTTGTATATATTCCTTATAAATTTAAAAGCCTTAATAAAAGAACAGAATGTTCTTGTTGTGTTTTTCACAGTAATTGATGTTGTTGTGCTTTTCACAGTAACAGATGCCCAACAGCAGGTCATGGTGTCTTTCGATGAGAATGCAGCAACACACTGTTACTTGTCAAGATCTATAATGAAACGTTTGGTGTATCTCTGGTTTCTTTCAATATTAAGATATCGATGGAAGATGTGAATTGAGTGTGCCATTGCTCACAACTCTAGATCAATGAAGTTTATGAAGATTGGTCTCATTTCTCTTAAATACATGAGGCACTTATGGTCACAAAGGAATTTGTCCTTTTTATATCTGATCTCATATAAAAAGGGTAGCTTATCTCATAAAAAGAGTTCAAGTTTTGGCTAACCACTTTTTTCTTCTTCATTTTCTGATCCAGAGTCACTACTGTCATCACTATTGCTTCCACTATCGGAACCACTTCCACTGTCACTATCACTGTCACTTGAGGAACTGTCATTGTCTTCATCCTAGAAAAACAGCAGATATTAATCCTTTTATTTATTTATTTTTTAAATATTTAAGGAAGCAGATAGTTATTGAAAACTAAAAAGCAGTAGTTGGCAAGGTTTCGGACTCTACGGGGGAAAAAAAAACAGGGTACCATGGTTTTTACAGTCCTGTCCAAAAACCCTCGTGTCAAAAACTATATTTTTAGTAGAATTGCCATTTGTGAACATATATCAAAAACAGAATAAACCATATTAATGTAATATTTTAGTCGTAATAAAATTTGAAACTTAATTTAGTGCTCTCTGCATGTTTAGTGCTAACTGCATGTTTTTAAATATACTCAAATGTATATTTAAAAACATGCATAGATGATTTTATTTTAGTTACATAGAAGTTATAATTTATGATTACAAATTTCAATTAGTATACATGAATTTAAAGAATTACTATTTATTTTTTTAGTAGCCAAATTTACTACATGTATGTGCATGCGTGCAAATGAGGCTGTTCAAATTATAATGCAACCAATTGACTTAACTGCAATAAATGACAATTTTTCAAGCAAAGAAAAAAATACCCACATATATAAATAATTGAGACTTTTTCTTCTCTTGGCATCGTATCAGTGTGCAAAATATTTAATCATTTGATCAGATTCAACACTTTAGGGAAGTTTTTATGCAATAGAGGTATTGGCAAATTTTTTACTTTTTTAATGTAATTTTTAAAAATATTCACATTTTAGAAAAAAATATTATTAAATATTTATTAGTTAAAACTAATTAATGTTTTTATTTATGCAATACTAATATTACAGTAGATATAAATTTATTACTTTCAGCTTCTGGATAGTTTAAAACATTTACAGCCAGTTTTAAAGGGAAAAAACCACAACCCTACTGAAAAGGTGCCATTTATAAAATAATATCAGGAATTGTTCATTATTTAAAAAATTAAACTTATCGACCAAAAAGGGCAACCAGAGTGTGCGATAGAGTTGCGGTTCAAAAACTGTGGTACACGGGCAGGCAAACAAAATCTAGCTATAATCTATTGATCTTCTATTCTATATAATAAAGTTATATAGCAGTGGTACGCAAAATGGTTCGTAAGAAAAATGGTGGCACGAGGAAAAAAGGGTTGGGAACTGCTGAAATAGAGGAAATTAAGGTTTGTTTTCATACCCCCCCCCCCCCACAATATTCGAAATAAACAAAATGGACCCTTAACAAAATGCCATATGGTGGGAATTCAAATTTCTATTACTAATGTCAATCATTCCTCCTTATTTGCTCGCATCTACCTGGAACATCATTTCTACACAGAAATTGAGGGTAAAGGTCTGTGTGCAAGCATTTTAAATGCATTGGAAAAAATTGGAATACCTTTTGACATATTTATGAAAAAATTTAGCTGTAGATAAGAAGTACATTCAATTAGGTTTTGTAGAGCATTTAAAAAGAAAACTTTTTATAAGGGAGTAACTTTCCATTTCCTGGAATCCTGTGCATAGAATAGAATTGGTGCAAAACAAATACCAATTATTTAAGATGCTGTGACAATGGTAAATAGCTGTATGAGTTCATGTGGAGTAAATCCTTTGAATTGCTGCTACAGTGCTTTGAAGGAATGAATAATTCATTTTTGAAACCAAACGTTTTTAAAAACTTTAAAATTTGTTTCACATTGTAAAGATGCACTGCGTACATTTACCTCCGATTACGTAAGTCTTGTTGCAGATTGTGAGAAAAATTAAAATGATGGCTTCCGTGATAAAGATGCATGAGCATCAGAATCAGTGTGTCTAGCTGATTTATTGCCTTTTGAATACAAAAGGCACATAAAAAAAATTTGAAGCCTTATCTTCAGATCATGAAGTTTGAATTGGCACAGCTGGCTAACTCTGAAAATATTGATGAACTTAAAAGAAAACAAAAATATTTAGAAGCTTTGACATCACACTTTTTCAGAAACACAAAACTTTCACCCGAAATGTTTTCTGAAACAAGAACATTTCAAGAAATTCCAAGAAATTAGGAAAAGTGTCTAAATTTCAAACTACTCACGTTTAAAGGTAATAATTTTTTTTTTTTTTTTTTTTGGGGGGGGGAGAGGGATTTTTAAGCACTTTTAAATGGCCTTAAAAAAGAAACTAAGCACTTTTTAAGTGCTGCATGAACTCCATATCATAAGCAGAAAATGTTATAAGTTATAAATAAATATATTCAAGCATTCTTAGCAGAGTGGCATAAAAGGAATAAATTAGCCATTGAACTATTTTTTTTTAATGATTGAAAAAAAGGGAAAGGTGATATGGGGTTTCTTAATTTATCTAAAAATAAAATTAAAAGATATTAACACTTAAAGAAATCATTGTTAAAACACCACGGACAATTAAATGCTATTAATAATGAAAAAGAGACAGCGTATTTCAATACATAAGCACTGCAAATAAAGAAAGGAAAAAAACAGTACAAAATACATTGCTTTCTCTTTTTCTAAAGAATTTAATGATGTCAGATAAAAATATATTATTGATAAGATACATGTACCATATACAATTTTAAAAAATGCATTGTTAGGTATAATATCAGTAACTTTAAAGAAGCGTCAAGAATGAGAGGACTTTTGTGTTTTTGTAAAAATCTTTCATACTTGCATTATGGGTAATTTTTCAATGATTACAGTCCAAAACTTTAACAAAACTAATATTACCCCAAAAACTCCTTCTTTTCCTGCTTTCAACCTATTTCTTTTGTTAGAAGTTAATATATAATGTAAGAAAATGAAGCTGTAATAAATATCAATTATATATTAATCGACAATGTTATTTTGATATGTAAATAAATCACACGGATGAAGAACGTAATGCATGCAATTTAAGATGCATACCTTCTTTTCATCATCCTCTTCATCATCGTCGTCGTCATCATCATCGTCGTCATCGTCATCATCATCGTCGTCGTCATCATCACTGCCAGAATCACTTCCTGAATCATCTGATCCAGAACTTGATCCTGACCCAGAACCAGATCCGGACCCTGAATCATCACCATCAGATTTTTCAGAATCGTCGTCATCATCGTCCGATGATTCTTCATCTGAGCTATCTGAATCACTCTCTTTTTTAACTTTCTGTTGAAAATAGGCACATAGAAATTAGTAACAGCTCAATTAGCAATCTTAGTGTCATTGGTAAAAATCTATTTTTTAACTACACACCTGAGCACCATCTGTTCCTTTTTTATTCTTCTTTTTCATGGCAGCTTTTCTATATTTCTCATATTCTTGAAATTCTGCCACAGTTAGTCCCTGTGATTTTTTTGAAAATCAACATTAATTTGGGTTGAAAAAAGGACATTAGGTTAGATCAACAAATTAACAATTGCAGAGAAAGAAAAATATTTATCATGCATGAAATTGTTTTACTTGATTGAGGAGCAAACACTTTTTTAAAATGTGGATTTATTTTATGTTTCACATTAAGAATGTGTATGTGTTTTACTTTTATTCATCAAGCCGATGCTTCAATTTACTATACAGTGTTCTGTTACAAATATGTTTTTCGATCAGTAGCAAGCATTAATATTATTTCGAGAATTGAATTCCTAATAGAATGATATATATTCAAACATAATTTGAGTTTCAGATGAAAATAAACACAATACAAGTTGAAGTATCTAAATTTTCAACAAGGGGGGGGGGGAGGATAAGAGGGATAAGAGTAAATGAATTAGTTGCTCCACTTTAAATGAATTAGTATTTCCACACCTTTTTTTTTAAAAAAAAAAGATGTTATCCACTCTGCCCTTTTTTTCTAAGATTTACAACAAACATATCAACATAATGACAAAATCACATGAAGTATTCATTTATGAAAATATCCCTATCAACATCCACAAGTTCAGATTAAATTTTCATTTTTACTGCAACACTAATAATATTCTCATAGCATTTATAATATAGCAGACTCCACTAATGTGTTCACATTAAAACAGAAGCATTTTGATAAAATTAAAAGCAAGTGATACAGTGTGGGACTCCAAATCTAGAATCTCTCAGGACCACATTCTTTCCAGACTAAAGGTTTTCGCCCAAAAAATACTGTAAGTAGCATCAAAACCTATATAATTTGCTACCTAATTTTCCTATAGTATTTCCTTTAATTGTAGCATTTTACATAGTCTTATATACTCGAGTCTAAGTTGAGAAAATTAGCACGAAATAACGCCCAAAATAGGGGTGAAGAAACCTGATGCAAAATGTGAAAAAATCTAGACATTTTCCACAATTTTAGTTAACCATGAAAGAAGTGCGTACTGACAAATTTCACTATAATTTTATATTTTTTTGTCAGTTTGTTAAAGTTTTTAATTACAGTAAAAGTTACAACTATCAGAAAAATATGAGAAAGGCCAATTTTCGATTTAACTAATTTTACCAATGGTCAATCACATTAAAATCCAATCTCTTACTATTATTAATTTGCTAAGCGATCCAAAGATGGCATATTTTGGATCGCTTACTTTACAATTGAAAAAAAAAAATCTCCTGGAGGAAATATTTTTTTAATTTCCAATCTGACATCCAATTTCTAAAGGTTTTTTTTCCAAAAAAAAAAAGTTCATCGTCTTGAAAAGTTAGATTTTGGCATTCCGAACTTGGGTATTCCATAGTGTAACAATAAACGAATCCTCCAAACTGCTTAATTTAAGCCACTTAAATACACAATTCTAAAATCAGAACTTTTTTTTTTTCTGAATATGTTTGCATTAAATTATTTCAGAAAACTTTAAAAGGCTCATTAAAATGTTACATTTTTTAAAAAATTATTTATTATTAAAATTTGCTGTTTGGGTAAAGCTCTTGAATTAAAACTAAAACTAGTTCAAAACCTATAATGCACTCATTTTTTAAATCTTAGAGACATTACAGACAATTCTCTTAACTTTACAAGCCTGCAGCTATGAGAGCTCTGCTTTCTTCTACAAAAAAACTCTTTCATAAATTTTGGATTTAGCTACCCATGCATTAAAAGATCTGTTATCGAAATGTTCCCATTTATACTGTGAAATCTTTTATAAGTTAATTAATGATCCATTTTTTACATAAAACTGATTTATTAAAAATGTTTTCTTTTAGCAGGCTGGGAACTTGCAAAACATTTCTCAAGCAAAAACTGAATCAGTTTACTTTCAAAGGGATAATACTAACCAAACTCGCACCACCAAAAAAGGTATTTTTCAAAATGAATTCAGGAGTGGACAACAATAATGACTGATAACCAACTTTAAGATAACCAGGATAACAATTAGAGGAGACTATTGTATTTTCTAGAAGGTAATAAACAAAATTCAGCATAAGTGGTGCTTACTGAAACAATTTTCCCCAACATGAGAAAATTTCCAGTGGGAAATTTATTTCAAGTTTCTATTGCTTGTATCAAGGTTTTGTTTCAAACTTTCCTTAAGGTTACAAAATAAACCTTTAATAATCCATGTAACAATAACAGCTTTTACACCATCACTATCAGAAAAAAAGAAGAAAAAAAAATAAGAAAAAAACAACCACCACCAAAATTATTAAACTTTTCTTTTTAAAAACTCCAAAGATATTTTTTAGACTGAACAATATTTTCCACATAAAGGAAATATAATTGAAAATTAACTTCAAATTGAATTGAATAAAAATAAAGTAAACTGAAAAGAAATTATAATTTCAAAAAAATATAGCTTGTGTTTGAACTAAATATTGAAGTTAAATAAACTTACCTTTAAAAATTTTTGCATATCCTTGTTATATTTTTTCATCATGTCTTGAACCCTTTTAGCATATCTGTCTTTTTCTTCACTAGACATTGTCTTCCATAATTTTGCTATTTCTGTCATTCTATTTTTTGGATCAACATGTGTCAGTTCACTTAATTTTTCAGAAGAAAATAAGCCATATCCACTCCTGAGAAAGTTTATATGAAAGTTGGAATTAAAATAATACATTGCAGTTGGAATTTAAAACAACAAATGCAGTGAAGAGCGAAGCAGTGATGATAAAAAATTTCAAGTTTTTTATTGTTCAATGATTAGTAAATATTATTACACTATCATTTTCATGCAATTGTAAGAGTGGAAACTTAAGTTACTCTTACAAAAAACAATACATTTTCTGTTTGTGTCAGGGGAAAAAGGGACCTGTGAAAGTTAGATATTCAAAGTGTGATACTAGCAACATTTCATGAGTAATGCTAGCCCTTATTATTCAAGCAACATTTTGAGAATTCAAAATAACCCTTTTGAAACTATGCTACACTTCAATAGATATGAATGAATGTATGTGTAAACTAAGAGCATGATAATATATTTCTGGATATGTATTCAAGACAGTACTCTATTAAAATATTTTTCGTTTGAAAATTTGAATGCTATTCAGATATTGTTTTTTAAATTTTAATATAATTGAGGGGTCAGAGCAACAACCAACCAAGCCCAAAAAAGTAACAGCTGAGAAAAATTGAGTTAAAGTTAAAAATTCATAACTTTTACACCCTTTGATCTATGAAATATTTTTTTTTTACTTAAGTAGTTGAAATCCATAGAAAAATTTTGGTTCAAGAAAATTGTTATTGGGAATAATGGATTTTTTTCCATGGATAATGGAAAGCTAAATTTTGCACTTGGTTGATTGTTGCTCTGACCCCTCCATATACTTGTTAGGAAATAATTGTTTTAAATTAATTTCACTATTTTCTTTTTGTTTTTTGCCTTTGAACTGAGTACTATGTCTTATTCCATGAGGGAAAAAATATTTATTTATGTCTTTATCATATTTTCTCAGCTGAGATTGTTAATAATTTGAAAGCAACACAAGTTGGAAGAAAGAGGGTTTTCTATGAGAACATTTCTGAATATAAAATTATTCTACAAAATCATTCTTCATATAAATATAAGTAGTATCTTTAATATAAAATTTCACTTTTTTTTTTGAAACACATCAATATCAATAATTAATGTGAAAATATTTAATTTCAGAGGTTTTGCTTATTAAAGAAAAAAAATCTTAATTTTTCTCCACCAAAGAATATTTAGATACTTTAGTTTCCTCTACCCTAGAACAAACAAAATAAAATTTTAAGTTACTACACAATCAAATGCATGGAATTATACTAACATGGTATGTCATTAATGCCTAACATCACAGATTTTTTTTTCTAATGAAAAAGTAAGTACAATAGAGCCTCGTTTATCCGAGCCCCGACTAACCGAGTTCTGGGTTAACCGAGGTACATGTGCCATCGGAAAAAGTTTTTTTTTGCCGGCCGGGTGGTGATGTCACTGACTGACGTCAGCCATCCAATTATTTTCTGGTGATATAAAGACCTAGAACAACTGTTAAACAGAAAACAATATATATATACTATATATATATATATAGACTTCTTCAAGAGACAACTTTAATTGGAACTGTACTCTACTGATGTGTACATATAAAATTAGATATTTATACGTATGTAACGTCCTTTTTCCATTTCATATGTACAGTAAATGCCTTTTTTTTTTACATCTTTGACGACGTTTTCGTTCATTTCAACCAATATTTCCCTCTCTATTTGGACAGAGTTCGGGTTATCCGAGTTTTCTATTATCTGAGGTACCCTCGGTCCACATTACCTCGGATAATCGAGGCTCTACTGTACCATAATAAGAAATGCAACTAAAAAACATAAACTTACTGTGGGGGTCGCCTTGGTTCACCTTTGAATAACTTTTTCTTTCCAGTATTTTCAAGTTTACTAGAATAATCAATTTAAACTACAAATAAATAAATTGTGAAAAACACTTAAAACAATAAAGTTCATATTCTACACATTTTAAGGAAGTCTTTTCATGTCATATCAGTTTAGAAATCAAACATTATATTACTTTATGAAATTATAAGTCAAAGAAATATTGTATATCATATTAATCGTTTTAATTATGTATATGGGACAAACTCATTCATCTAAATATAAGCAAAAAAGGTGCAGGTCATGAAACAATATATAATTTTAATTAACAAGCAAATTCAACATAGTTAAGCTTTATTCGATCAAGCTCGTCTAGGAAGCATAAATATTTTACATATACAGTATGCCCAATTTATTGATAATCGATTTAATGTTTTTTTTTTTCAAATAAGTTATACATTTTCAAAGTTCAGGTTGGACTTGATGAACATTATTTCCCTGATTTAACTATTGCACTTGACTGTCCATAAACAATTGTTAAATCAGGATCATACCAGGGCTCGAAAATTGTAGTGCCAGACTACCTTTACATGCCCGGTAAGGCATGTAATTTTTTAATCAAATATTTCTTTTCAAAACTTCATTATTTCATGTTTTATTGCAAAATCATCGCTCCTTACCGGAGCTCAAAATTGACATGTTGACAGACATGCATGTCAACAATAAAATTGGTAATTCAATTTAAATTTTGCAAATTTTGACTGGTAACGACATATTATGTAATATTTTGTTTGTAATGTAATCTTTTCATAATTTAGATTAACGTTAAAATAATTCTTGATTCAGATATAAGCTTTAATTTTTTGTGTGATTAATGATACACAACAAACTCGAATGCTTTTATTAATATGCAATAAAGCAACTTCTGGGCAGG
The DNA here is from genome assembly GCA_038502835.1 of Octonoba sinensis. NCBI lineage: Eukaryota > Metazoa > Arthropoda > Arachnida > Araneae > Uloboridae > Octonoba > Octonoba sinensis. The sequence continues at coordinate 78,416,767 of CM076605.1, read as the reverse complement.
TAAAATTTTAAAGATTTTTCAAACCTTGGATCATACTGTTATATGATGAGCATGAGCAGAGATTTGTTTAGACCTTTTTTCCCTGAATCTTGAAAAAGGTCATGCACAATGACCTTGAATGCAAATATACTAATTGTAGAAGCATGTTCTGACCATAATTATTTATATTCCTATTTGCTTCTGGTGGCCCTCTACTTTTTCCTAAGTTTTTTTTTCTTCTCAAAACTAGAATTATTCACATAATTAACAAAATCTACAACTAATAAACTGGCAAGTATATTCTACAGAGGGGATATGCTAATCGGGGGTGAAGCAGTATCAAAATAAAGTCACAAATGGTTTGAAAGAACAAAAGTTTGAATTTCGTTTGTTGTAACAAACTAATAATATAAGTAACAAAATAAGTATAAAATTAATCTTAAACTATTGGGAATAATAAGGTACAAAATGAATACATTTATGACTTACCTTTTTGAAGTAGATCCTTCATCATAGGCTTTTTTGGCTTCTTCAGCAATTTTTTTGTATTTTTCCTATAAAATGAAGTTTTATAAGTAAACATAAAATATTTGTAATGAAATGGTCATTTTTAGTCTCAGAAAGGAACAATGGCACGAAATGTATGTCTGTCCTATTCTAATCATCAAGGAATTCTTAAGTAATATTCATAAAAATGTAACAATAAATATTAAATGTGTTTTGTGTTCAAAAGGAAGAAAGAAAACTGCAAGATAGACGAAAGAATACAGTTTAAATTTAGAAATCGTCAAATCCACGACTGAAAATAAAATAATAAGTAATAATAACACATAAATAAATATGTCTTTGATTTTGAAAGACATAATGGAAGAAAATTGAAAAGTCAAGCTTAAAAAGATTTTCATCAGTAAAAGAATATTACCTTTTTCTTCTCAGACAGTTCATTATATTCTTTTGCAAGCATTTTCATAACATCTTGCTTGGACAAATCTGGATGCTTCTGTCGAGCAACAGCAAACTTCTCCTGTTGGAAGTAAAACATGGCAGAAAGCGGTTTCTTTGGTCTGGCTCCATCGATAGCTTCCATTTCTGAAACATCATTGTTAATGGGTTCAATCGTAATATGGTTGACTGGTTTCTTTTTGCCAGCTGGTTTCATTTCATTAATCATCTTTTCTCTCTCCTTTTCTGGTAAACTGTTTAAATATGTTGCAAATTCTTCTTTGTACTTGGAAATAGCCTGTAAATTCGGATAAATTCATCATTGAGCATTCAGTTGCTTGGTATATATATACACTAGACAAACATCATTTAAGAAACAACATTTTTTACTCTCTCTCTATATACATAAATCACAACAAATAAATAAAAATAAGTATTACTATCTATATATAAATAGGCAAAGACAAGACAGTTAAGCACCATTTTCTTTATCTTTTAAGCAATTTTCTTCCCTTTTTGTTAGTTAGTAGCTACTGATAAGTTTTAGTGCTATCCATACAATTTTTTTGGGATTGTGCCCATACTCAATACATTTTTTACTATTTATAATTTAAAGAAGAAACGAAACACAAGAAAAATATAATCTATTAAATGAACGTCAACATAAAATAATACTATTCTTAAGGTGTCAGTTAATCCAATTCCAATATTACTGCAGTCAGATTGTTTGTCCAGTACAATGTCAATCAAAATTAAATACAATTTGAAGCTAACAATGTAAAATGTCTAGTACAATATAAAGGTAGATAATAAGTGTGGGAGCGAATTATATTGCTTCAAATAAATGTTTCGAAAGTTTGTTGATTTGCATTTGCATTTTGAACTCTTAATTAAATTGAAAAGAGTATTTTTAATTGATTCATAGGGTGGATTAAAAAAAATTTCTATTTTCCTTACATGTGGAGTGCAAAAAGATAAAATTTGGGTGTAATATGTGTTACAAATACATTATATTAAATAACTCTGTGATAATTTAAATGTCTAAAAGTTGCTTAAACATTTGAGGCTGAATCTGAAAAATTTAATGAATGAGCTACGGTTGACCGCCTGGTGAACGATGCTTTCCTACCAGTACAAAGAAATATTGACACTAAAACAGCTTTTCTTAATTTCCCCCTGTATTCTTGTCAAATATGTAAAAAAATTCACACCAGAAAGAAATATGTGTAAAAAATTGAAAATTAAGTCATAAACAAAGAAAAGTATATAAACTAATATTTAATTATAATTCAATGTATACTAAAACTAAGGAACATTATAATTAAACAAAAACAATGCTGTATCTTGCTATTATTAACAGCCTTCTTTTTTTATTTTTAGCATATTTAAATTGTATTGGGGTTTTTGATGGTTTAAACCCAACCCTGCCCCCCCCCCCCCCCATGTAATTCATTATCAGTTTTTTAAAAAAAGGCAATTTAGTACACCAATATATCATACAACTTTTTTCATGTTAAAGAATATTACACTAAAATGAATTAATTGTTCCCCATAAAAAATATGTGGTAAGAAAAATAATATTCATTTTAAAATTAAAAAAAATTATTTTAATTTTGCTGGATAGAAATGGCTAGTCAGATTGCTGCAAGTTTTTTGGGGAAGAGAAAACAATTACACAGCAAAAAGCTAAACTCATCACGAACCATAATCAAATATTCTGCACAAATTCAGGAAAAATTACTTTTTTCTTGCACAAGAAATGAATTGTCGAATGGGTTACAACCTCAAATATGGAGAAAATTCTGAAATTGGCAAGAACGGTATCTTAGCAAATTTATATTTTAAGTTCCAGAGCCCAAGATTTTTGATCAGTTACAATATTTCATGATTTTTCAGCATTCTTTCTTTTTTGCAGAAAATCATCACTTCCCATGACTAATTTCAATCATAAGCTAAACACGTGACTTTGCAAGTGCGCAAATACAGCTAGCTAAAGAACTAAAAAATTTCGGTAGTTCCTTACTTCTAAAAGGTTAAAAGTTTTAAAATTCCAACCTCACTCAATGTTTTCAAATATTTCCCAAAATTAACTTTTGGTTGTAATTTACAGGAATACTTGCTGACTGGATAGAATGGAAATAAATGAATAAAGTGGTTACAAAATTTATGTAATTTTCAGAGCAAATTTGTTCTTTAATGCTCCATTTTTATCTTATCCTGCTTCTGTCACAAAAGTAATCAATTAAAATGAAAAGCACTTTAAGCGACATTTTATCAGATTAAATCTCAATTGCTTACCAGTTGGGCTTGCTTATTGAAGTTTTCACGCTCAGCTTCAGAAAGTTCTTTCCACATGCGGGATATTTCACCCATTTTGGCTTTTGAAGGAAAATCCTTTAACTCTCTCAGTTTGATACGGGAAAATAAACTATACCCAGAACTAAAATAAACATTGCATTAGACTGGATGATAGAAAGCACAAAGTATTCTATTAATTTATTTGTAGTGTTAAGTTCTATGCATGCATTTTATTATACAAACAGGGTCTGTACTGAGAAAAAAGTAAGAACAAAAATAGGAATTTTTCCTTAAAAAAGTAGGAATTCAAAATACAGACAAAAACACCTATAAATAAATGTACTTACCAGGATTGTCTGCAGAATGAACACACACAAAGCAGGTAATTGGAAAGCTTAAGCCCACGAAAAATATTAGTTTTTTTTTTTTTTTAAATATTAAAGTTGTGGAATTGAAAACACATTAGAGTTCTAACGTGTATACAATACTTTCAGTTTCTTCTCCTTTCTTGACAAAGAAGGCATTAACGTAGTAAAAGATCATCTAAATTTCCATTCCCTTAAAAACAAAAAAAAAAAAAAAAAAAAAACAATTTTCCGACTGCGTTTAAATACACGACTCGACTCGGATTCTCCCTCTCATTTACGATTTTCCCTTCAAAATAAATAAAACTAATGAAAAATAAATCACATGAAAGAATTTTTTTGCCGCTAAAGAGATCTTTAGGCACAACAACAACAACAACAAAAAATCATTGATGCATCCTCTTCCAACCGGGACTTAGTTTTCTTTGTTGAAAGTCATGTGAACAATGGACACCTTGATTTTGATTGCAAAGAAACCAATTGCTTTCTTTCTTTCTTTTTTTTTTTTGATAACTCATTTATTTCAGATTGAAAAGCTTCCTTTGAACTTTAAAAATGGAAGAAAAAAATTTTAGCACTTAAATGCAATGCTCCATTTTGAAAACTTGTAGTTTCAAAAAATAGCGCGAGAATTGGAAATCAGAATTTTAAAAAGAATGAATAATAACTAATAGGTATTTAAGATCGAAAATAAGATCGCATTTTCTAAAATTCCTTTCTGCCTTTGCAAATTTTGTCAGTTGCTGCTTTAATTCTTTATTTATATTTTCACTAACAATTCATTTACTTAGAGCAGAAGAACAAATCATGCAGCTGTACAAAATTAAAATGTTGCAAAAAGAGAAACTGAAGACGATGCAACAATTAAAACTATCGGATTTGTTTAACATTCAGAATCTTATAAATTTCAAGTATGGGTGGAGCACAAAAACAAATCAGCGAAGACAACCACTTAAAAAAAGTGGTGCACTTGATGAGGTGGGTCCATGTTCTGTGCATTGGATAATGCTAGCTTTGTACTGCTACACTCATACTTGCCAACCTTGAAGGAAAAAAAACAGGAAATTTTTTTCAATGACGCTCCCCCCCCCCCCCCCACACACACAATGAACAATTAAATTAAACTGACTTATACAAAGATTTTTTTTTTTTTTTTAATGTTCCTTACAGCAGTATTTGATAAAATTTTATCATCAAATGTTTGATCGAAACATTTTTTAGCAAAATTATTTTTTATGAGCAATAGGATGTTCTCTAGATTTTCATTTGACAGCACTGGACGAAACTTTGTTTCACTTTACAGAAACTGTATTACTATGCGGAATGCACAAAATGCCAAGAATTACATTTAGTTAGATAATAAAAAAAACAATTCTCCCAAATACTTACTAGCTTACATCTACACCACAATTTAAACAAAATATCACCACCATATCTGGTGTGCACTTAACAAATAAATTATCCAAAATATTTATTAAAGAAATTTAGCCATTTTTCAGTTATATATTCGATGAAAATAGGAAGAAATTTTATTTATCTATTTTGTAACAAGATATAATGATTACCAAAAAGGAAAAAAAAGCCAAACCCTAAGAAGATGAAAAAAAAATTCTATGCAAAAAATATTTTAAAAACTAGATTACTAATAAGGATGCAATATTAATAGTTACAACTCACTAAATGATCACCAAAATTTTTAAAAAAGGCTAAAATATTTCATTGAAATTTCGAGTGGGTGTGGCAAAAGACGAAGTGCAAATCCTCTACTACAGAGGCTAAATCGTAAAAAATATTCAAAATAATGGTAAACCAAAAGGTATTGATGTCCAAGAGATTGAATGAGATAGTACACAAGAACTAGGGGCTTTTACCGAAGCGGATGCAATCGGATTTTTGAAAAAAATCGGGACTGACCCTTAAAAGCATATAAAAGACAAAATGCGGAAATTTTCCTGCTGATTTGTTAAAGTTTCGTAAAGCAAGTATTTACGCATGCTGCTTCAAAATTTTCTCATTTAAAGAAAGGAAAAAGTACCAAAATTACGGATATTCGTGGAACCGAAATTTTGACTTTTCAAAAATACCAAAAATACAGAATTTCGTCAAAATACAAGAAAATTACATAAAAACTACTCGGTGAATAACTACGATCCCGAGTGCCGTCCATTGAGCAAAAAAAGATTGAAGCTTCATTCATTTATTTTAAAGCGAAAATTACAAAAAACGGGAGAAAATTGTGTTAAACGGGAGATCGAAAGACAGACGCAAAAAACGGGAGTCTCCCGTTAAAAACAGTAGACTTGGCAAGTATGTACACTGCTGGGCAAACCGAAACCTCATCTTTTTTTTCTTATGAATTTTTAATAGTGTAAGAAGTATATATACTTATTTGTTTTCTACTACTATTTACCGTTTTAATATTGTTTATTTACGTTGCTTAAGGATTGCAAAAGGAAGAGAAGTTTTTAAAACGCTCAAAATACAACACGTTACGCTAATTTTTGCTATTTTTTCAAAGTCAAGATCTGAAATCCAGAAAGGTCGGGGTCTCGAGCACTAGGGATTTGGGGTCCCCTACTGTATTACAGCCCAACTGGATCTATCCATCAATCATGCATTCAAGCACAAGCTACAAAAACAGTGGGAGGAGTGGATACGAAGTCTTCACACTCTGGCAGATTTTAGAGAATTGACTGTATATACTTCCATTTAATTATAAAATGCAAGGAAATAAAAAAAATTAGGGGAAAAATATGCATTATTTTGTTATGAAACGTGCAAATGTCAAAGATTTCAAAGATACATACTAAAATTATCTTACTAAAGGAATTAATAAAAGATCTGCACATAATTTAAAGGTAAATTTCACTAAATTCTTACTTTGGAGGCCTTTCTGGTTTTCCATCACATCTATCTTTCAATTCTTTCTCAGCTTTACTTAAAACTGTTTTCACAGGATCAGGATGAAAGTCTGGATGTTCGGTGCGATATTTTTCAATTTCATGCTAAAATTAAACATTTTTTCTTTTTAACTGAATGCATTCAACATTGAGATACATCATTTTTAACTTAACAAACAAAAATCATACCAAATATCGCTGTTCATCTGACAGGGCTTTTCTAATCCATTTAACTTTTTTGTTATCATTTAAGATGCTCCATTGTTTTCGTAATTTCTCCATCGCTTCCCTTCGATCAATCTAAAAAACAAATGAAAAAATATAGCTATAAATTTTTACAACATAGCAGCTTTTTAGAAAACTGTAAATAAAGAAAATCAAAGAAACAAATGCTTACACTTTTTTGTATATACATTACAACATGTTAGGAGAAATAGGAAAAATGTAATTACAATAGAAAAACAAATGAAAATATAAAACTATAAATTTTTATAACTTAGCAGATTATTAGATAGAAGACTAAAGAATGAAGTATGAAGAGGGGTGATTCTTAACGGTGAATAATTCAACCATTGGTATTAAGGCACAATCGCATAGTTGCCAACCTTGGAACCTTGGATGGAAAAAAAAAAACAGGAGATTTTTTCCAATGACTCCCCCCCCCCCCCAACACACAATGAACAATTAAACTGACATACATATTTTTTTTTATGTTCATTATAGCACTCTTTAATAAAAATTATCGTTGAATGTTTGATCAACAAAGTTTCTATCAAAATTATTTTTTATGATCAATATATGTTCTCTAGATGTTCATTTCACAGTATTGGACGAAACTTATTTTCACTTTACAGAAAATGCATTACTTTGCAGAATGCACAAAATCCCCAGCATTACATTATTTAGATTATAAAAAGCCAGTTCTCCCAAATACTAGCTTACATCTACATCACAATTGAAACAAAATATCAAGACGTCTGGTGTGCACTTAACAAACAAATTATTCTAAAATTGTTTAAAAAAAAAAACTTTAGCCATTTTTAAAAATATATATTGAATGAAAACAGGAAGAAATTTTCTAAATTTCCATTATTGAAATAAAATCTTTTCCATTCACATATGACCATAAAACATTGTATTTATAGGTAGTACTTTCAAAAGAAATAGTAAGTAAACAAAATTCTTACCTGACTGAATTCAGCTTTTTTCAGCTTATCAGCGACAAAAATATTGAAAGCTGAATGAGGTTTATCAGGACCTTCTGATGATGAGGTTTGTTGACGCAATTCTGGAGTCGGAAATTGTTCAGGATGACATTTTCTGGAAAACAAATAAATAAAATAAAAAAATTTCATAAATTTACTGCAAAAATTCTTAGCTGATATCTTATGTGGTATACAGACAAAAGTACACAGTTTTATGTTACATGAGTAGAGGTCTTAAACTCTAAAAGTGTGTCTACAAGTAGAATTATTCTTTCTAAGCCTTTGACGGAAAGAGCCAATACAGATATAATGGCATTATATGGAACATGATATTAATACTTGCCAACTTTTGAAAGTCGGTAGTAAAAAGCCTTACACGAATGTCATGACTTCATTGAAAAAATATTAAGATGTTATTTTAAAAATATCAGTGTATGCCACAATAACAAAACTATTTTTATTTGTATTCAACCTGAACCACCTAGCTGTCAACATAAATTGATAATTTTGTTTCATTTTTCAGAAGTAAAGCCACTTTTTGAGAGTGGGAAAAAACACCATTTCATTAAGGAAATTTGTACTTCTTTCTTTCTAAAATTTCTATTGATACATAACATGCCATTAGTATTTCTATAATTATTCTGATAGGTATGTACATTTTGCTTTACTCTTTTTCAAGAGCATATAAATTATTTGGTTTTATGCCATCTGGTGTAACTGGATTGGATTGAAATTTTTGATTTAGCATGGCAAAGTGATGAGCATGTAAGTTCTTTTTATGAGAAGCAGAAACATAAGAGAAAAATAATGGTAAACAGGAAATTACTGATGTCCAAGCAGTGAAATCACAGAAAACAGAAAGTAGCAAGCTTTTATAAAAGCAGATGCAATGGGATTTCGAAACAGTTAAAATTCATGCATTTTACTCCAAATCCGTCAAAGTTGGGGGGGGGGGGGGGGGGTGCTATACCTTTAGCCTTACAATCTAATATAAAAGTCTAACAATGGGGGGGGGGGGAGTGCTGGATGTACAGGCTTAGGGCAGTGTGAGTGGCACAGTCTGATGATTTTAAGTTCATCAACCCACCAAAACTTTACTTCACATACAACAAATATAATTATGTCAGTAAGAAATAACTTCATCCTTAACTAAATTCTTAGTTTTCAAGCAGCAACAACTACTGTTCATTTACAAAAGCAGCAATTAGCAATTACGAATGATTTCATTCAACTAAAGTGTGCTGCACTGAAATGGACTTTTCAAAGTTGTATTTTAGGTGAACATTTTTTGTTTTCTTACCCAAGATGTTGACACATTTTGTTGTTGTTTAGTAGAAAAAGAGGGAAAAAAAGGCAACGATGAGTACTTATTCATCCTTATTTTACAATAGTCATTAGGGTGGAACGAAAAAAATCAACTTTTGATTTTTGGTTCGTAATAGCACGGAAAAGTTGCCTTTTGGTATAGATGAGATAAATTTAAAATATGAAAAATATTGGAGAACGCCTTGAGGTGCAGCAAAGACGTTCAAGTTTCTTAAAATTGAAATTTTTTCTACATTTTGAAATTTTTTTACGAAAAAACTATTATTTTATTTTTGATTTGTAATAGCAGAGAATAGTTCTCTTATGGTATAGATAAGGAAAATTAAAAATATGAAAAATGTTGGAGTACATTTTGAGGCGCCGCAAAGACACTAAAAGTAGCTAAAGTTTTATGAAAACAGTTTTTATAGCTTTTTCAAAGATTTTTACAAGTTTCGATTAAGTTTAAAAAAAACTTTATAATATGAATAGAATGATAAAAACACCTTTAGTACTGTATTGGCATGTTTGTAAAAAAAAAAAAAAAAAAGAGTTTAACTTTTGATAAAATATTTTTTATGAACTTTTCATACACTAAACGTTACAAGAAATTGTTTTAAATACATATATAAGCATTATAAATTGGAAACAAGTTATAATTTACAGATAATAATAAAATATTTTGTATTGGTTACTTCTGTATCCTTAATAATTACACATGTTACAGATGCAAAATGTTTGCTTCTATTTCATTGCTCCATTAAACTGTTTTTCTTTAACTTTTGGCATGTTCACACGTGAGTCGGTTTTTGCTTTTTTGTATCTGCTCTTGCGATTTAACTGCAGAACTTTGAGCAGATTCGGACACCAGTTTCACAGCTCTTCCCACTGCTTGTGTGTGACTCCTTTGGTTGCTTAGCTTTACCATCTAAATGACAAAAAGGATGTCGCAATGGTAGCTCATTGCAAAGGAACAAACATGTTAATCATTGTAAAGGTATTTATATTTTCTTTTCCACGAAAGAAGAAACACTATTATTATATGCAGTGTTTGTAACGGTTCCATCACTGAAGTTCAAAAACTATTTGTTGATTTCTCTATCGTCAAGAAATACCAGTATACTATCTGCTATGTCTCTTCTGGTGCAAGATTTTGGTGTTACATGGCCTAAAAACTTGGAATTTTGTTCCTCTATTAGTGAAATGTACTCTTCTGAAATAACTTTCTTGCACAACTTACTTCCTTTCGTTTCTTGAACAATGTTACGTCTTTTTTACCTTTAAAAAAAAAAACAATCCTCTACTTTCGGTTATCTGATTATGGCTATGGTCATTAATGATATATCTTTGATATGTTGATTTTGCTCTTCTAATTTCCATCATGCGTATTTTACATTCGTTTTGTCTTCTTCTGTGGTTACACCCATGTCCTGTAAAGCAGCACTAGCTATAGCTGTATCTAAGTGCTTTTCTCTAGTTACAATTTTGAAGGGTCTGGTACATTTATATCTTCCTTTACAGTTGAAGGACTTGCTTGGATTGCCTCTTCTAGTAAGGAACACGGATCTTCTTCAGCACTGTCATTGTCTCCAGTAACCGTTTTTGATGCACTAGTATTACTCTTTATTCTTTTCTTTCTTGTTTCTTCCTTGAAGCGCCAGTTTTTGATATATCCAATACATTAAAACCCTTTTCCCCTCAGAGCTTTGATCCTTTAGAAACTCTTATTCCATAACTAGTATTTTTTTTTCTTTTATACAAATACGAGTATTAAAGTTTACACACTTACAGGCAACAGTATCAAATAAACGCTCAGCATCTTTTCTAAATTTTGTGACGTTACAATCAAACTTATAGGACCAACTTCTACTTTTAGACCGTAAAAAATACTTCAACTTAACATGCTAAGATTTTATCAATTGTAAAATTATTTTGCTAAAAACAATGGGAAAAGAAGCGCTTGATTCTATTTGTTCAGTTTTGGAAACTAAAGTCACATATTTCACATACCGTAGGATTTTTCTCTGAAGGAACTATGAAGTATGTCCAACCGGAGAGCTTCATAACAGATTCGTTTTACAAGCAGTTTCAAATCACTAAATTTCACACAAAAAAAGGACATTCCAAGATTTGTCTAGACTAATTTAGACCGAGCCATTTTTACTCAATAAAATAAAGTAACTAACAAAACATTGCGTTAATCTATTACTGAATAGGAGGAGTGCAAATGCCAACTCAACTGAACTAGGCAAAGGTACAGAGCTTGCCCACCACATGCAGACAAATATCCCCCTCCACTAGATCCCCCCCTCCCCCGAACTCGAGGTCCGGCAATTACTAAGGCTCTTGAATACCATGCCAATGCAATACTAAAGGTGTTTTTATCATTCTATTCATATTATAAATCTTTTATAAAACTAATCGAAACTTGTAAAAATCTTTGAAAAGCAGACGTGCCAACCTGCTAGAAGTGAAATGCAGGATATTTCTGATCAAGAATTCAGGAGAATTAAGGAGGACAATAAAAAATTAAGATTCTAAATTTGCAATTGTTGTTAATATACTTAACTAATTTAAATTTCAAATACAGATAAAGCAGCATAATACAGTGAAAAATATATTTAAGGGTGATTTTAAGTACGTTCATGAAAAGACGCCTGAACTTTTTAAGAATAAAATGGGGGGGGGGGGGGGGGGGCAGGCTTGTCATTTTCATTACTTTTATGAACAGCTGTTATATATTTCTTAGCCCTTAATACAGTCCTAAAATCCGTCTATTTTTTATATTAGCAGGAACCAAATTCAAAAATCTGATTTATGTAATTTTGAAAATAAAAGAAGACTTATGCTGTTAAAAACTCAGTATTTTGAAATTAATGAAAATTGTGTATGCTATTAAATATGGAAAAGAATTTAATGGACTGTAATAAGCAAATCTCCTAATCTATACAATGATAACAGATTCTAAGATTTAACATTCTTATTAATAAAGATGCGTAGGTGTCGATCCAGCTTTTTTTTTTTTTTAACAAGATCCGTTTTTTTTTTTTTTTTTTTGTGATTTTAAAACATTTTCATGAAAATTCAAAATTTAAACAAAGTTATAAAAAATTTTGCTATTATTTGCTGCTTATTTAATAAATAATTTTGCAAAAAGTATGATTTTTTAGCCTATATATGCATTATAAAAGCTTAAAGAAATGACACAAAAATAAAAATAAACCTGAATTCAGCATTTAATTTTTTGACATGTGAGAGCTCACACTCCTAACAAGCACAGAATTTCGTTTCAAAATTTCAAATCAAAATTTTACAGAAAATAAAAAGGAATTTATTCAATTTGCCTTTTAAGAAAGCTTAATAAACATCAACAGTGGAAAAATTAAAATTCTAACAGCAGATGCAAAAAGATTGCATTCTTTTGAAACGAAAACATCAAAGGCAAAGACGGAAAATAAAGATTTTCTATAAGTAGAATAACTTCAGAATTGCATTTTAATAGGGCTATAATGATCAACAGTAATAACTACTGGCATTATCGTTGGGAATTTGGAGTAAATTAAAAACAATAGCGGAAAAAAATTTGCCGAATTTCAGTAATTTTCGAAATATGAAAATACCGATTTTCAAACAGTATTAAAATGCAACTTATTTCCGGCATTAAAATGGGATAAAATGCTGGAATTCTGGTGTACAGCCGGAACACAATGATCCCTGAATATTAATCCGGGCTCAGAGTTGTCATGGAATTATTAATTCTTCTTTTATTGTACTAAAATATTCTTATATTTCACTCAAAATTCTTTACTTTCACGATATTTTTGCGGCGATATTTAGTGCATGCGCCGACTTTTCCTCTCCTAATGTAACATGTTCAGCCATCGGCACCGCCGCCACTGATCTGGTCACTACCGTGCCGCCTCGTGCATGGTAGGGAGTTGGTTTTGCAAGAAAAGGAAATTTCAGGGGGTTATGCAGTAATTTAAAATTCAGTGCCGGATCAGTTCCGATTCGGCAGATTTTGGGTCGATTCAGGAGGTCGGGAGAAGAAACCCAAATTCGGGAGTCTCCCACAAAATGCGGGAGAGTTGGCACGTCTGGAAAAGCTATAAAAACTGTTTTCAAACTTTAGCTGATTTTAACATCTTTGCGGCGCCTCAAAATGTACTCCAACATTTTGCATATTTTAAATTTTTCTTATCTATACCATAAGGCAACTATTCCACTCTATTACAAATCAAGAAATAAAAAAATAATTTTTTTGTAAAAAAAATCTTCAAAATGTAGTAAAAATTTCAATTTTAAGAAACTTTAACGTCTTTGTGGCACCTCGAGGGATACTCCAATATTTTTCATATTTTAAATTTACCTTATCTATACCAAAAGGCAACTTTTCCGTGCTATTACAAACTAAAAATCAAAATTTGATTTTTTTCGTTCCACCCTAATAGTCATCTTTATTTCACAAAATCAAAGCAGATCTGAAACATGCAAAATTAAGAAAGGTTTCAGCTAAGAAACCAGACTGCAGAAAACAAAGTACAGCTATGAATAAATAAACAATCTCAAATAATTGATAGAATCAGTCGCAGATACTTAACAAATATTTAAACACTAGACTGTATACGAATAGCACCTCTGAAATGTATGATTTCAAATTTTCAATTGAAGAGTATTCAAACATTAAATTATATTATTTTTAATATGAAATATTTAAGTTATTTCCCAACATACTTAAATTTCTCCAACTCTCTCTTGTAATTTTCATTTTCTTTTTCATAAGCTTCTTTATACTTTTGCTGAAAATAGCAGAAGACACATAATAACATTAAGCAAAACATAATCATTTTCCAAAGTAAGCATTTTTAATGCAATTTAATATCAAACAGAATTTTAAATAATACACCAGAACAACTGTGACGTACCTTTTTCTTTTCTGGGAGTTGTTGAAATTTTTTCGACAGAAGCTTCGCAAGATCTGTCATCGACATTTCAGGATTGTCTTTACTATGTTTCTCCCTTTTCTCCAAAAAGTATCTAAAATAAGGTGTTAATGGCTTTTTTGGCATTTCAGGATGTTTCTGCAAAGAGAAAAGGATGACATTTTTATGAATATAGGATAAAGGAAATATATTTACTTTTAATCATAAAAAATACATCGACATTATTAGTAACATTCAAGCATTTTAGTGATTCCAAAAGATTCAATATAGGAATAATAACCTTTCCCCCCCCCCCCCCCCCAGATAACTCTTCTACACTCTGGCAGGGTGAAAAAAATCTGAGCAGACCGGTTCAAGGACATTATGCACTTTAAAAAACAAAACAGTTTTTGCAAAAGTCGGTTAGTTAATTCTCATTTATTAGATAGTTTAAGCCTCCATAAAGTACTTTTTTGAAGTATGTCTCATTAGATATTTTGTACTATGTATACATTAATTTTTATTTTCATGTAATTCAAGCTCTATGTGTTAATAAAGTACATACTTTCCCTTCTTTAAGGTTATTCGGGCATTTCACTGTCTTGGATTCTCAAGCAGAAAATAGTACATACCAGTAAACTATTTTCTGAGGAAATAATCGTACTTATTCTTTTTCAACCCATTCCCAATAACACAGTATTTTTTAAGTCGGTCACACTTCAGTGCACCTTAAGCAGTTTTCGGAACTCTACTGCACGTACCCACATAATTAAAATATAACCAAGTCAACAAGGGAAGAAAAAACAAAGAAAAGGGAAGACAAACCTGTTTCTTTGAAGAAGTGTAAGATGACCAGGGCTGCTTCAACCAAGCTTTGGCATCTGTCACCATATCAGTCAAGGTACGAAAACGTCGTAACTAGAATAAATATTTATGTATGTATTTAAAACAAACACATAATCAATGCTTACAATCCAAATTTTTAAAAATATATACATAAATCTGTGGAAGGATGCTTGAAAAATACTTTAAATTAACGAAAGAATATGTTTAATGACTGTAGAGGTGAAAGTATGGTACGGCCTGGCTTCAACCAAAGAAGTTTGATGTAACAGCCGAATTCTTTATGATTTGCCAAAAGGTTGGGTTTTTAATGGTTTAAATAGCAGGGGCCAATTCATAATTTCAATCATACTACCTATTTTTGTGAAAATCTTATATTGATATTTAATTTTTATGATTTTAATCAACATTATACCTTTTATTTAAAAAAAAGTTTTAAAATAAATTTCAGTTGGAAAAGTCTAGTCATCTAAATGCGTTTTTAATTGTTAATAAGTTTAAAAAATATACCATACACATTTTAAAGAAATTACTGAAAATATGAAAAAACAAAGTAAATGTTTCACTACGTAAGTTTGACTCCCAGGTAAAATCATAGTTTGTATTTCAAATGTGCCTTTTTTTATAATTATTTTATTTAACCCCTTAAAGCACGAATTTTTTTCTGAAAAACTAATATCGTGTAAGTTATTCTTTGCAATTTCAGGTTGTGGGGGTGAGTACTGAGTGGGGCGTGGGATAAAAGTTACATAGACAAAACATATTATACAAACAAAGTGTAAACAAATCTCAGACAGGCATTAGAAATAATATAACGCACGGGCACGGGCAAACTTTCTGGTAACTTTCGCCTGTGCTAGACACGGGCAAATGCGTTAAGTGGGTAAGGTTAAGGGGGGGGGGGGGGGGGCAGGGAAGGCAGATTTAAAAAAAAAAGGCGACAGAAAATACCTTTGTATTTTGGTTCAATAGGAATAATACTGCTTACATTTTACAAAATACTCAGAAACAGGAGAAACCAAAATTGGATGCTGAAAGATTTATGCACAATGGAACGCAGTGTGCTAAAATTAAAAGCCTACTTTCCATGTGCAAACAAAAAATGGATAAAAATGAGTCAAAATACTATAAAAAGTCATTCTCGTACAATGTTTGTATTAATCAGTTTGTTTTATTTCATGAGTAAATTTTGTTTCAAGTAAAGAAATAAATTTCAATTTAAAATTGGATTTTTGTGATTATGCCGATTTTATCATATGATTTCTGAGAAGTACTTCAAATACTAAATACTTATTGATTCAAAAGTTCTAAATACTTATTGATTATTAATTATATAAAGAAAATTTCATATAATTAATAATCAATAAGTATTTAGCATTCACATTTGCACTTAATTTTTTAATAATTAATTAACTAAGGATAAGGTCTTGTAATGTACAGCTTTCTACAGAGAAATATTTACAGCTTGAAAAATGTCATTAGTTATGCATTACTTTACTTAGAAACAAGGATCTGGAGCACCTAGTTCCTCTGCTTCAGCTCCCATTTTGGTTTCCTAAATATTCACTCCAGCTCCACTCTAAGTAATTTTTATATTACAATATCTTTTATTCAGTTGATTTAATTTTTTATATAATAAAAAATTAAAAATAATTGGAGCGGCTGAGCAAATTTCTCTTTTTCAGAGCAAAAATCTTTTTTGCTCCATGTTTTTTCTCCACTCCAGATCCCTGCTTAGAAACACCTTTCAGAAACTAATTACAGTCGAACCTCGTTATCACGACACCCTGCGGACTTTCTCAAAGTGTCGTCATAAGCGGAGCGACTTAACCGGAATTATTTCAAATCACAATTTAAAGAACATACAATAGACAAGAACATACAAAAAGTCAAAATCTTCCTGTTTAGCTTCTTCTTCCATGGAAGAAAGGTATTCTTCTAGGACATCAATGCAATACAATGCCTCTGTTTTATTTGGAAGTTTTCGAACAAAGAATGGTGCTTTCTATCAAATTGCCAGTCTAAAAGAGGGAGTATTGGATGCATTTTTAAAAGCTCATTTACAATGACCATTCAACTTCAACAGCAGTTGAATAGTAGTCATAGTGGTTCTCCCCTGCCCTGTCTTCCTAAACTCTTTCTGGCTGGAAATTAAAATCTGTGTATGTCCCTGGAATTTCAGAAACAAAATTGAGTTTCAAAAGGATGCTTTCTTTCCCCTTCTAGTCCCTTTATCATTTTCTGAAGTACTGCCCAGTCGAGATTTAATCCTACGAGCAATGCGAATGAAACTTGTCACTCTTTTCTTGTGACTGTCAATGTAGACAATTGTAAAAATCTCAAATCCCTAATTCGAAGAAGTTCAAGTAAACCTGCAGCGCAACTTCATCTTTCCACCTGTTGCTTTCAAACCTTCTGTGCACGCCTTGCTGGCTTACGATTGTTAGGTTCGAGGGGGCTGGGGATTTTCTCCACTATAGGTTGATAGCACTTGTCACTAATCCATTTTCAGGAATTTTAGGGGAAACTTTTCGTGAAATCTTCATTATTTTACTGAAAGGTTTCAGTTAAAAAAATAAATCGAG
Source organism: Octonoba sinensis (assembly GCA_038502835.1). Lineage (NCBI taxonomy): Eukaryota > Metazoa > Arthropoda > Arachnida > Araneae > Uloboridae > Octonoba > Octonoba sinensis. The sequence goes on along the minus strand of CM076605.1, from coordinate 78,399,423 downwards.
CCCGTTTTAACAGTTTGAAGTGTCGTCATAAACGGAGTGGCACAATAAAGTAGTGTCGTGAATTGCAGAGTTATTTAACATTAAAATTATAGGCTGCAAGTTCGGGACTGTGAAAAAGTGAAGTGATAACCGGAGTGACGTGTCATCAGGGTGTCGTGAAAACGAGGTTCGACTGTATTATGAGTGGACAGAAAAAATGTGAGGGTCAGAGTAAGGGACTTTGCACTGTAGAACACAAAACGACCCTGGAAATAAATAACAAAAAGGACTGGACTCTGGAACTTACTTTTGTGACTATTTGCATCCATTTCTCTTTACACTGTGCAGCAGTATACTGTCCAAATCTTACTTTTTCCCAATCTAATTTGTCAATTAAAGTTGTATACTTCACATAATCATTACGAGGTAAACAAGCAGATAAATTTGTTATCAACTGCGTAAGTTCTTCAGCTGTCCAATTGAATACCAGTACTATAAGTAAAATAATGAACATACAAATATATTTTTTAATGCAATTTTTAAGGCAAATACAAATAATACAAAATTATGCAACTGAGTAAAAAAAAAAATATTTTACAGCATTTGACTCTGGGCAAAATTTACTGTTTGGTTGCATTTAATTCTCTGTTTTTCTCTTGCTAAAATAATAAGACTAATATAGTTGCAAATAAATAACAAAGTTAACTAATACTAATTAACAACCTAAATAGCTTATGCGTTTTCCTATAATCAATTCAAAGCAGTGTTCAGCTCGTAGCCGAGAGAATATGCCTTTATATATTCTTCTTCTTGCAGTAATTATAATTTATTTATTTATAAAAATATTTTTTGCAAAATTTTTAAGCCCTGACATTTTAACAATTATTTAATTGCATTACACCAAAAAATATTACAAATACTTGTTTGAAAGACATATTTTTTTTTTACTTTATTCTAAGTGACAAGTATTTTAGGCTAGTAAAATCTCAGATTTTATGTAGGAAGATTAAGTAGCGAAATAAAAGTTATAAAAGCACAAATTTGTAAAAATATTGCATACATGTGTTCTACGATGAAAAGCAGCATATATATATATATATATATATTTAATGCATAAAAAGTTCTTGGTAACTCTGAAGTATGTATAAGCAATATTTCTTAACTTTTTAGAAAAATTTAATACCTAATGTTCATTTTATTATTTAGTGTTTAGGTGCAATGTAACAAAACATCAGTTTGATAAGATTTCATTTGTATTTGTACCGACTTCATTTATGAGGAATATTTGCATAAACGATTCTAATAATTCAGCTGGACACTTCGTTTTAAATTTCCACTAAAATTTATAGCAAATGCTGCTACATTTCCTAGACAAGAAAAAAAACAACAGATTTGATAATAATCAATGAGTAAATATCACCATTTGTTCTCCAGTCCAAGAATGTACCTCTATCCTAGAGATGTTAAACCTTTCTTCATAACCCTTGGTTTTAAACTGTGCTGCCAACCTTAGTTGATATACATAAAAATATAGGGAAGCTCTAACGCCCCCCCCCCCCCCCCCTGAAGAGAAGAAAGAATGAGGCCATTACAGTTTCAATCAGTCGTAATTTAAGTCATAGGATACTCACCTTGCCTGCCCCCTTGATTCTCCTTATCATGAACCTCCACATCATTAACTTTTCGGGACAGGGTAACTAAAACAGAAAACAAAATTATTGGAATAATTCTTTTATATATTACAATGTGTACATTCAAACCTATGTTTTTTTGTGAATTTACTACAGGAAATCCTGTTAATAAAATATCTAATTATTTTGATTGGAACAGTTGTTTTTATCTTTGCCGCCAAAATGGAACTTTTGCCAGGACAATACCAAAAACTGAAGAAAAAAAACCCCCAGCATTTAAATTTTTATTGTTTTTAAACAATGTGCAGAAAGGTATTTAATGCAACTGCAGCCATATCGTATGTGGCTGCAGTATGTGGCTACCGTAAGGCCTTCACGGACTATCCCCCAGTAGAAGGGGAGGTGACTGCAGCGCTATCCTCCATGTCTCCCCACAAACTCTCTGACAAACTGACAACCAGCACCAGCCATAGGGGCTGGGCTGGCAGAGCTTTGCCTATCTGCTTTACCGACCCGGGGCCATAGTCATGCTACAAAGCAAGCCTTACGTCACCCGGATCGGATGCTGCTATTTTAGTCGCCTCTTACGCCATGCGTAACTACGTTGGCGCTATTCTACGCCGGCCACCGCACGCTGATGTGTAGAAAGGTATAATTTCAATTCATATATAATCCTAATTTAAGAGATGAATTTGCTAGGAACAAACTTTATCGAAAGGATCTTATGATGTGGAACCCATGTACGTGTACAGATACCAAGTTTATCCAGAACAAAAAAACAAGCCTATTTCCCCATGAATTTTTTTGGATCTGGATTTTTAAGGATGTTTCTGAATGAATAAATTAATGAGTGGAAGGATGACTGAATGAATAAGTGAATGAATGAGTAAATGATTGAATACATAAATAAGTGAGTGAATAATACCTGAATGAGTAACTGAACAGGGGTCGTGCCATAGGAAATTCCGGTCCGTTTTCGAACCCTTCGCAAAATTGTGAGCTACCAAATCTTACTTTTTACAGAATTTTTTATTAAATAAGTGGGAAAAAATAATAAGAATTTTTTATTACTGTACATTTAATATTTGAATTTTCATGAAATAATTTTGATTTTTTACAAAAATCTTTTCAAAATTCACAAAAACCAGACCTTGTGTAAAATGCTATATCAACCACGCTGAATGAGTGAAGGGATATGTATTAATGGTGGAAAAAAGTATATTTGAAGTAATTAACTAAACTAAATGGGGAAGAGAGAGAGAGAGATGGTAAATTTAATGTTGATGTGTACGGGGAAGTAGGCTTATAGTTCTAGACCAGTGGTTCCCAACCATTGTTTTAAAGACGCAACCCACAACCCTTTATAGGTTCACACTTTCACACAAGTATTTTGACACAAAAACAACACTCTTGATTCTAAGCTGTCTCTGAATCCAACCCCACTACATCTATATAAATAAAAATGTAAGTGTTCGTTTGTTCATAACCGCTAATCTCCAAAAGTACTTAACCGATTGCTTTGAAATTTTGCCAGAACATTGCGTTCAAATATGTGCATGTTTTTATATAATTTTAATTTTGATCTAATTATTTCATTTTTTAATGTTTTATTAAGGAGAAAGAGCCACTGCAACGTAAGGCAGAGTACAGCTTTTTTCATTTTAATTTAATAATTTTATGTTCTTGAAGATTAAGGGGGACTTTAAATCAACGATTACTTATTTTGAATGGCAACAGTTTAATTTAGCTATTTTCATTATTTAAAAACTTTGTGTTTTTTCTGTTTGTATTGAAGTATTTTGTTAGTATTTATCACTTAATGATCAAGGGGAACTTTAAAACAAAGACTCAATTTTGAATGGCAATTTTTTAATTTAGAATTTTTGTTTGCATTTCTTCTGTTTGGATAAGGCTTATGTTGGAATTTTTCAATGTGCCGAGCCAGAAAATATCTTCACAGACAATGGAATGACAGAAAAAAAATTGCCCGCAAGCATTGTCAAAAAAGCAAAGCTCAAGACTAATCGATCAAATTGAGCAGTTTAGATTTAGACACGGATTGCTTCTCACAGTGGACAATTATACACTGCTTGACAAATGCTAAGGAACAACTGCTTTATGCAAAGTAGCGTTCCCAACAGCGGACCAATAACAGTAACATGAAGTTCAGAGGGCGTGGCAGAGTAGAACCCAGTATCTGTATAAAAGGCAGTGCACACAAGCTCTTCATTCATGCAAAAATTTATGTTGTTACGTGTTTGACCAAAAGAGCACTGAATGTTGTTGAAGTTATTTCTGTGAAATTCAATGTGGTGTTGCAATAATCAAGTGCAAAATGTCTGCAAGACATCATTTTAGTGCTTACGATCGTGGATGAGCAGTGGACGACTGTAAGCAGGTCAAAGTGTCACCACTGTAGCCACAGCAATGGGAATGTCAAAAAGTGTCATCTCCGGATTAAAAAGGGCTGCCGAGGGTGGAAATGCTATGTGAAGCATGCTGGTGGTCCTGGTAGGAATACCACACCTCAAGAGGATTGATTTGCATCCCTAGGGCAAAAAGGAACAGAAATGCCACTCCAAACCAGATAGCTGCAAACCTTGCAGTGGCTACCGGTACACATGTTTCTGCCAGAACCATCTCACGACGATTGAATGCAGTTGGTCTGTATGCACGGAAACCTGTTCGATGTACCACGCTTCAACCACGTCATCGTCGAGAAAGATTATGTTGGTGTAAGGAACATATAATGGGGATCCAGAGTGATGTTCTCCGACGAATCCCTTCTAATTGTGATGAGTGATTCTGGCCACCAGTTAGTGTGAAAAGAGAAGGGAACACGTTATGCACTACAGTATGTTCATAAACATGACTGTTATGGCGCAAGTGTGCTGGTGTGGGCTTAGCATCATGCACAATGGCAGAACACCGCTTCACATCTTTGAGCGAGACAGCGTAACATTGCAGCAGTACTGCACAGAGATTATTCTGGATTATGTTCGTCTTTTTAGGGGTGCGGTAGGTCCAGACTTTCTGTTTATGAACGATAATGCGAGACCACCCTGAAGTGCTGAAGTATCGGACACACTAGAGAGTGAAGATATTGTCCGAATGCAATGACCTGCTAACTTCCGGACCTAAATCTTATAGAGCATGCTTGGGATACCCTTGGCAGGCGTGTTTCGCAAAGAGCACCCCTCCCCGAAACGTGCAAGAACTTAAACCTGCCTTGAGAGAAGAGACAATATCCCCTAAGTACTTCTCGATAGTTTGATGGAAAGTATGCATAACAGATGCAAAATGTGTATTAGTGACCGAGGTAATCATACATCGTACTGAGGTACACTTAACTGTTTCATTTCGGCAAGAAGACCCCTTTCTCGTGGCTGTTTGGAAAGCATCCAAGAGGCATCTTTTTTTTTTTTTTAAATTTTCTTATTTTTCGATGTGGCGATATCCGTACCATTTTGCATAATAATAAGTGCACACTGTTTTAAAAATGTACTCGGTTTCATTTCTTCAATCAATGTATATTATTAATAATTCCGAAAAATGTAACTGTTCCTTAGCAATTGTCAAGCACTGTATATTGCATGTTCCAGAATGGCTAAACCGGACAATCTAGATTTTCAGACAATGAAACAACAAGCATTGTGAAATGACACATATTAGAAATATGTGCTTTCTCTTGCTTTTGCATCCGACCAGACTGAGCCACAGCAACGCATGGCCGGGTACAGCTAGTTTGCTATATAATGCTTGAAATAGAACTAAATTTGGTACACATGTGGGCCCTGATGGGAAGAAGTGCTGATTAGTTTTTGGTGGTAATCCGGTCAAGAGAGATTGCTCCATCGAGTTTTTCTGGTTATGCTACTATCAAGAAATACTATTAGTTACTCTCAAGATATAATGGAAGAATTCAAGCAAAAATGGATTGTTGTCACAAAATGAAACTTTTACTTGATATTTCTATAAATTTTTCGAATTTATTCAAATTCTACATATCATTTAAATATTTTTCATACATTTTTTTTCTTCCAAGTATTTTTGACGGATTTTATCCTGTTTGGATACGATGAAAATTGTTATGTCCCTAGACTATTTTTTTGTATTTTATGCCTTTAAATTTAGCCTATAATTTAAAATGATATTTAATATAAGAGAAATAATTTTCTAGTTTTCGGTAAAGAGTTTTTGTTTAAAATTAGATGTTACATAGTGACCCCATGAGAAGTGCCTCATTACCCATTTGGGGTCACTACCCTCAAGTTAGGAGCCCCTGTTCTAAAATAAACTTTTAGCTAAATATATAAAAGATTTTAGTGTGCATATGCTTATCTTCTTTTTTTATTTCACTTTAATATGAGGTACACCCAGGATTACTTTGCAGGGGGGGGGGGGCAAAATTTGAAATAAACCGGATATTGATTTCCCGGACAACGGATATTCGTTGTCACTCGTGTGACTTATCCGTACGAGATATCCAGCTTTTGGTGTTTGAAACCTGTAAATTCTACGCAGAAGAATAAAATATTATATACCAGATAACCAGATTTTTGGGCAGTGACCAGATGTCTGATGCCTTTTAGGGGAGGGACCGATGTCATGTGCCCTTGGGTACATTGTTACTCACCTGTTATACACCCTACCTTTCTTTACTTGCCAGACATAGTCACATGAAATAAAAAAAGCAATATTATGCTAGATTTAAATAGCACGAGATTTAATTGCATTTAAATAGCATGTTGGTGAGTTCTAAAACCATCGTCCAAGTAGGGCCTATAACCAATAAGTAGCGCAGGGCCGTATCCAGAGGGGGGCTCGACGGTGCCCCCCCCCTGAAATCCCGAAAATTTTCGCAATGTAGCATATATTCCTCCCTGAAACTGTCCTCAACATAAGTGTTTCAAGTCAGGGCCCCCCCCCCCCCCCCACCCCCGAAAAAAAATTCTGGCTACGGCCTTGAAGAAGCGGTACATTTACTATATGAAGAGTTGATTTCTTTGATGTGTTACTTTATTTTAATTGTAAACTGTTCCTTATATATATATGTATATATAAAAAACTTTTCAAATTAGCATCAAATACAATAATTGTGTTTATTTAAATTTGATAGATTAAAAAGAAGTGAAGATTAAATAAAAGTAGTCAATTTTTTAAAATTTATTAACAGATTTAATGCAATTAATAACACCAATCCTGAGAGGAGAAAAAATAGACTGTTTTATATCGAATCCAAAAAAAAAAAAAATCAGGTGGTAAAAAAATTACAATGAAGAAAAAAGAGGGGAAGCGTCGGGAATGACTCAAAATCGGGCCGAGTTTCCCATCTGAACTCGGGGCGCCGAAGCGGCAGACCCCCCGGTTCTCTCCCCCGAACGATCGATGGCCACATTCCCAACCCCTTTCAACCTTTGGCCGGCACCAGCGTCGCCAGGCCCCGGCAACCCGTAGAACGAAACCGGTTCCCCTCTTGCTGCGCCACGAGCATCGATTTGGGGCGGCGCAGGGATGACGGTACTCACCCGGTTTCAGCTGCCCGGCAAGCTTCCGACCTCCAATCGGGGACGCCATGCCAGTGTCTTTGTTCCTTCCACCACTACAACCTCCGAAGCTGCGCCCTGCCTAAAGTGAGATTTCGTTTCGTGGGAACACTAACGATGGCCCTGAACGTTTAAAAATGATTCGAAGTCGGATACAAAGTTAAAAAATTGACGCATCTTTCGATTTTAAAACTCAAGCTTTAATGGCTGACTTCAAGTGAGAAATCGAGTCTTCAAACTGCTCAATTTTATATTAAAACATCAAGTCGTAATGACTCAATAAATGCCAAAATTTGAGGCAATTACTGAAGTAAGACAGACGATTTTTTCAGAAACGTTAGATGGTTGCCATTAACTAATTTCAAAAACATTTTATTTGATACAATTTATAAACATAATTTAAATGTTTTAAGATGTTTTACGAGAAATTTAACATGATCTTAGTTAGATAAGTTCGTTTCAGACAGAACAAAATCATAATTTCTCATTTTTGGAACCAGATCATCCCGATCAACACCTACACAACAACCACAAAAAACAAACAAACGATGAAGTAATCGGGCATTTTAAAGACACCAGTATATGAAGGATTGAGTGGACTTACCATCACTTTCTTTTTTAGACTTAGATTTACTGGAACTGCCATCAGAAGTCTTGCTTTTCTTGGCCGCAACCGATGTGTTGTCAGACCCCTGAACCGGTCCGTTGGCGGACGGTTCGACGGCGGCGGCAGGGCTCGGTCTCTTGGACGCCTTGCGGCGAGAGGAGATTCCCGTCGACGCCATTTTACCACCGAATCTCGAGCTTCTTTATCGCAAACGGAACTTCAAACAGGCGTCTTTGTGCAGAAAATAATTGTAGTTTTTTTTAGCCTCCAGCGATGTCCGAACACACACGTGATCGTCGGGAATATGGCTTGAATTGGGAATCCTCCAGTCAATCGCAACCCAGCTTTCAACGCAGTTTCCCCGCGAGTGCTGAAGTGTTCTATGGACGCTCGTTGTCCCTTCGCGCCTGCGCTCTGTGACGGCCACTCACAGGCCGGTCGAATTCGTTCCCCCGCTCCGCGACAACAACAACAACTAGCAGTACATTCTACTGCCATGCTGCTTCGAACTGGCGGTTGTTCACTCTGCTCTCTGCTTCGGAAGGAAAGAAAAAAGAAAAAAACACCACTTCTGTTGATTTTTGCTTTAGATCTGATCAAACGAAGCGTTCCGAGTCACCTCAGGGCGAGTAGCCAGAGGGCGCGTTTGTGCTAATAGAGCGCGCTTTTTATTTTCTCCCAAACATTTTTTGGATACAAGGTGCTTTATTTTACCTTAATTAATTTTTTAATAAAAATTAATTTGTGTAACGATGTTAATGTAACGTCACTTCGAGACTGTCACGTATTCGGGGCATTGGATCTTTTTATATAGAGTTCATCCCCTCTTATCGGGGTTATTGTTAAGAGTTTATCCCTTTTAAATTGACTAGCTAATAGCTGAAACATATATAAAAAAATTGAAAACTATCGCCACGTTTCAAGGCTGTTTTCTTGGTCGAAAAAATGAAAATATAGGAAAAATTATCCTTTTACCAAATGCGAATTTTGTGGGGGAGAGGGAGTGTTGAAAGAAATTAAATTTAAATAGCTATAAATGATAAATAGGTGGCGACAGTCCAGTTAAAACAATTTAAAGTATTCAAAGGGGGAGGGGGATGTCGTCAAACTCCCTTCCCCCCTTTTCCCCTACTTTCTCATAAAGTAAATAAAGAAGAAAAGCATGAAAGAAGGCCTTAATATATCGAAAAAATATTGAACTCTCTCGTCAGTCGTCAGCCAGAGCTGCCAATCGTCCCGGATTTTGAGAAATTGTCCTGCGTCCCTGGAAACTTCAATAAGAGACGCCAAAAGTCCCGTATATTGATTTTGCCGGATATCGGATATTTGGAACCTTTGTGTGACGGGTCCGAACCAGATATCCAGCCCTTATATTTGAAAATATTGTAAATTCTATTTATTTTTTAAACATCCTACTAATCCCACAGCTTCCAAATACGTAAAAAGTTATTGATTTATATATATTTTCAAGATATGCTAATTAATTAAATATAATAAAATAATTTTTGAAAAAATAGTACCGGCTTCGAATTAAAAATTGCGTTAAAAAGTAAAAAATAAAACCATGCGCAAAATTATGACAGTCAAATTACCATATTACACCATGTGTTGCTGGGGACTTCGAAACTGTTGCAAACTCTAGGCCACTTATATTTGTTATTGATTCATGACTACAAAAGATTTTATCCATCACAATTTTGCACCGACTTCCAAAAATTATGTTATCGATGTTTAAAGTATGATTTTACTTTTTAGCGCAGTTTTTCATTTGAAGTCGGTTCTATTTATTCTCCAAACGTTATTTTATTCTACTCCTTTTAACGAAAATACATTTTTCATATGAATATTCCATTTAAAAAATAAATAAATAGTAAAATGTCACACCTATTTTGGGGGACTGGCACTAAAAAATAATCATTTGTATGATAAATTCCGTTTTGAAGTTGATTTTAAAAAGCCCAAAACAGACTTCCATCTTAATACTAACTGAAAGAATTTAATTTTTGTTTCAAAGAAGCCTTCACTCAAACTCTTATTGTAATAGCTTTAATATGACTGCTTAATGGCAACAAATTCTTCTTGAGAATGAGTTTTATATTTATTGATAATTTACTCAAGAAAGAAATATCAAGTCAAGCCTTTTCAATTAAAAGGAAAATACTTAATTTTCACCCATGACGTTCTTTTTAAAGAACAATTGTAGTCAAATCGATACATGATATTTAAGTTAGACTTCCCTCTATCGATTTTAAAAAATAATAATAATTAAAATTGGTTCGTTTAGTGAAAAATTATGGATGAAAAAAAGAGACTATATTTCCGCCCATAACTTTTTTTCTAATTATCGAATGTGGTCAAACAATGGATCAAACCAAAGTACGGGACCTATGTGAGACCACCCTCGATTGATCAAAAAAAAAAATCATTAAAATGGTTCATCCAGTGAGAAGTTATCAATGGACAAACAAAAAACGAGATACATATTTTATGAATAGCTAACCTCCTCCTTTGGGAAGTCGGTTAAAAATCAAAATTGACATGCCGGATATCCGGAATTTTCCTGTGATGGATTCCGAATAGTTAATAATCGGTCGGATGCCAGACATCCGACGTATTTCTTTCGATTAAAATCATAAATTTCTCAACTCGAAAATAAATAAATAAATAAATAAAAATATCTGAATGAGCACACCGCACATTTACAAAATGCAATATATGTTTTTGCATTTATTTTTTAAAAAAACCAGAAGTAAAATTTAAATCAACGCAAAAAATTTTGATGCAAATTTTTGTGTATTTGTGTTAAGTAGCCAATTTTTAATAATAAATTGCTTTTTGATAAGTATTTATATGCTCCTCAATTACAGCATATCAGATGCCAAAATTTGCAGAACAGTACGGGTTGATCTTCCCCAAAAATTTTCCTTACACTGATCAGTTTTTTTTTTTCTTTCTTTCTTTCTTTTTCTTTTTTTTTTTAATGCTGTAAAAGATGGCAAATAAAATGTAAACCTTTTAAAAATATCATTTGTATTAGTTCATTTTTAAGCAATGTTATTTGAATTTATAGCAAACATGGTCTTATTTTATTATTTCGAATCGCGCGCTAATCACAGCCTTTTTCTGTGAACAAAAAGAAAACAAGAAGTTCCGTCTAGAACTATACGAGCCTACTTTCCCGTATACACCGAATTCAAATTTATAATCTAGCTATCTCTCTCTCTCTCTGTCTTTCTCGTTTAGCTTTAGTTCTTAATTGCTTCAAATATACCTTTTTCAACGGTTAATACATATTCATTCAATCATTATTTATTAAGTCATTCTTGTATTTATTAACTCATTTATTCATTCATTCTTTTGCTTATTCATTTAATCATTCAATAATTAAAAAATATTCTTGAAAATCCCGATCAAAAAATTTCATAGGAAAATAGGCTCGTTAGTTCTTTATGAACTTTCTATTTGTACATGTTCTACTTCATAAGAGCTTTCCGATAAAGTTTGTTCCAAGCAAATCGGTCCGTTAGATCAGAAATTATATAGGATTGAAATTTCCCCGTAGGCGGTATGTTAATTTTTTTTGAACTGTTCAAAAATGAACAAAAATTGTTCAAATCAATATTTCACGCCAAGAACTTCTTCCAGTGAGCTTGTTCATGGGAACTTATATCTTCTACTCAGAGTTTACATAATTTGCTTCATTTTCACCCATAGACGCTAATGTTAAAATTTTTTGAACTGTTCAAAATTGAACAAAAAATTGTTCAAATCAAAAAGTAAAATATGGAAATGAGATGTCCTCGCCGAGATCTTTCCAATGCAAAAAGAATTTTTCCAATCGGACAATTCGTTCAAAAGTTATTAGGGGGGGGGGGGGACAGACCGACAGACCGGCCGACACACTTTTTCCCCATCTCAAAACCCTACTTTCAAATTTTTTATTTTTCAATCTTTATTTAATTACTTAACTTATTTTTGACTTTTCTTGATTTCTAACGATATTTTCACGATACATTAAGCCTTCTTTCATGCTTTATTATTATTTTTTTTACTTTTACGTTAAAGTAGGCTAAAAAAATGGAATGATTAGTGGTGTAATATTCAGATTACGAGATTATAAGTATTTTTTTCCTCCAGTCCGACAGGACTTACATTCTATGGCAGAAACGGAAGGGTGAGTCCATGGTGTGAGCTAAGTACTTTTTGCAAAAATACTATTGCCAATCTATTGGAAGAAAATGTACGTTGTTAGTGTTATATCATGAGTAATGTGCATTAATTATTAAAAAGTGCCCAAGTGCCAATCGTTTTTACGAATTAGTAATTAAAACTGTAAGTGTTGTTTTTTTACACTAACACTTCTTTCACAGCAAAAATTTCATTACAAACGAGAATTTCTGAAAATGAGACGAAGGATTTTTAGTAAAAATTAAGATGAATTATGATTTTAGAAAAGTAACTAAAGAGCGTGGTGGATGAAGAGACAAAATTCAAAGAAAAATGGCACAAAGAGCTGTATTTTTTTCCATTGCTGTGTCTTTTTTGTGATATATTTATGCACTTGATGAAAGTTTTCCCACGACTTGGTTTCAAATATTTCAGTATCTTACCTTTTTGAAATATTTTAAATTGAGTTCAGGTTTCCCGCCCGGTATAACTTGCTTAGAAAGAATTTATCTAGATGAAAATATAATATAAGCGAGCAGATCTCATTGCATCTAGACCCTGGGGGGTCCATATTGCCCACTTTGGGAACCATTGATCTATCGCGTTTTATATATTTATTTTTTATTATGTCAATATCCGGATAATATATCAAGGATTTTTATAGACTAGAGTTCGCCCAGCTGCCGAAATTCGACCGTAATTCGTTAAATTTTTGAATTTTAGCTTCGAAATTAAACGTTCGAAAAAAAAAAAAAAAAACCAACTGTTAGACAGTTAAGTTTTTTTGTTTGACAACAGTTTTTTTTAATATTTCAATTAGCGTTAAACTCTCCTCATTGCGACTGATTAAGCACTGAGCTAGTTATTTAATTTAATGCATTTGTAACACATTTTTTACACATAAATTTTATCTTTCTGCACTCCATCTCCTGTAAAGAAAATAGAAACATGAATTTTTAGGTCATCCTGTTATTATTGAATATAAATACAAACCCTCACTTTCAATTAATCAAGAGTTCAAACCGCTAATGAAAATTAACAAATTTATGAAACGTTGATTCGAAGCAAAATCACGCTACCCCGCACTTAATATCTCACTTTATATTATTTTAGGCATTGTTAGCTTCAAATTGCATTTTATTTTGTTAGACATTTCATTGGACAAACTGACTGACTTATCCTATATATTATATATATATATATATATATATATATGTAGGATGCGAGTGCGAGGAGACATTGACAGCAGCGCCATCAGGCGGAAAGCAAGGAAAGCGAGTAGTTCTGAGAAAGACTCCGTTTTGTGTGGACGTATAAGCGCTTCGGTGCTTGGATGATGTTGATGTTCTTAATTGAAGTTTGTTCTGTATATAGTTTTGGTACATAGTTAAGCGTTAATAGAATCATTTTTTATATCTTTATGGTGAGTCATCATTTAAGTAACCCCTAGACACCCAAGCAAAGAGCCCATATATATTACATTAAGATCAGTATTATTTCCCTTTGACATTCATTTAATAGACCATATTTTTAACCGACTTCACAAAGGAAGGAGGTTATACTTTCATATTGTATGTATGTCGTTTTTTTTTTTTTTTTATTTGTTTGTCCACTCATAACTTCTCACCGGATGAACCGGTTTTCATGATTTTTTAAAAATCGATCGGGGGTGGTTTCCCATAGGTCCCGTACCTTCGTTTGACCATCATATTCGATAATTAGAAAAAAAGTTATGACATGAATAGGGTCATTTTTTTGGTTTTCCATCCATAAATTTTGACAAAATGACCCGATTACGATGACTTTTTCTTTAATAGATAAAGGGCCGTCTAACTCAAATATCGCACATCAATTTGACTACATTTGTTTTTTAGAAAAAACTTTACGGGTGAAAATTAAGTATTTTTTCATTTTAATTGGAAAGGCTTGGCTTGATTTTTCTTTGCTGGGGAAAACTATTAATAAATATAAAAGTCATTGTTAAATAAAAAGAATTTGTTGCCATTGAGCTGTATTATTAAAAGCAATTGTAGCAACAGTTTGACTGAAGGCTTCTCTAAAGCAAAAATTACATCCAATCAGTTTGTTTGCTAAAATCGTCTTCTAAACGGGAATTATCATACAAATGATTAGTTTTTAGAGCCATTCATTCAAAGAAGGTTTGCCTTTTGGTATGGATTATTTGAAAAATAAAGTATTTATTGAAAAAATATTTGCACTAAAATGAATAAAATAAAATAATTTTTGAGAAATAAATACAACCGACTTCAAAGCAGAACAGCTATAAATTGCGCTAAAAAGTAAAAAATAAATTAATTCTTTAAAAAACATCGATGTGACTTTTAAACAGTTTTAGAAGTCGGTGCAAAATTATGGGTCTAATTACCATTACACCATGTGTTGCTTCATCTTGTAACTGTTGCTAATTCCCTGATGCTAATTTATATTTGTAATTGATTAATCATTACAAAAGATTTTATATATCCTAATTTTGCACCAAACTAAAACTATGTTTAAAAGTCACATCGATGGTTTTTAAAGAATTAATTTATTTTTTACATTTTAGCGCAATTTATAGCTGTTCTGCTTTGAAGTCGGTTCTATTTTTTTCTCAAAAATTATTTTATCTCTTCTATTTTGGTCTTAGTTTCCTTGAATTATAAATAATACAGAATATATCCAGTATTGTATAAATATTGTAGATTGTAGAAGTAAGGAGTAGTATGAAAGTATGACTTATAAAGACTTCTAAAAGAGGTGCCCCCTTCCTGCTGGGCCCACTCGGAGGGGGGGGGGGAGGGATATAGCCCCCTCCCTTTCAAAAAAGGAAGTTCGTATTCTCCAACGGTAAAATTTTAAAAAGTAGAATTTGGACCGTTTCCTTTCAATTAAGTTATAATTTTTTAGAACGCAAAAGTGCGGTTTTTCAGACTTCTCCTATAAATTTTCTTAAAAAATAGGTTCATAAAGGGCAAAAAGATGCGGAAAGATAACATGGTGCATCAAAAGAGTAACTGGGCGTTGCGCCCTGCCCTGCCAAAAAGCGATAGAGTAAGCATTACAACACTTGAAGAAGCAATACAGAGATGGCGCTGGGGCGCAGGTGTTCCAGGGTTTGTCCGCCCCTGCTGCGAACCTACGTCGAAAGTAGGAAAAAAAAAATTAAGTATTTCTAAAATCTTTTTATTGATAACATTAAAACTCATCAATAGCTACGAAATGAAAAAAAGGAAGAAAAACGGTTGAAAAACAGGAGGAAATGGACTAAATTGTTTTGTATTTGCCGATTTATGTAGATTTTTTTTTAATGCATAGAAAATTCGTAAAAAGGGGATAACAAGGTCATTTTTAAAGTGCAAGGATAACCAGCAAATCGGATAATCAAAGTTAAGAAAATAAAATGCTATGTCTCTATTTCTGTATCATATTTCAAAGACTAATAATAATTAAAAAAAATTAAACCGTGTTTGCAGTTTAATATGACTTCCGTTTAACGAAATTTCTGCATAACAAATATTTTAATGGGTTTTTGTGACTACATTAAATATAGATTCGGACTTTTTATATTGTCCTCGCTACTTATTGGAATCATTTTATTTAAAAACAGAGATATATCAAAACAAATCTCACAAACTTGTAACTCCCTCTAGCATTTACCTTGCGAGTTATTCCAACAGTTTGGACAGCTGTACAAGCATTCTCCCAATCATATGACCTCAGAACGAAAGAGAAAAGTTCTAACAGGATTCGGTCCTTCGGATCAATCTAAACAAGAGCATCAATAAACAACTGACTATATTTAATATTAGCGCCGAAATGGCCTGGTCGGCTGATCAGTTTTCCCGAACACAAAAAAATTTTATTGCGCTTTACAAATTTAAATTTTGAAGAAATTTGAGTTTTTGTTTGAAATATTTTCATAAAGTATGCATTTATCAATAAGTAAAATGTGTATCTCTCATATCAGGAAAATCGACATTGCATTAAAACATAATTTTTTTTCTTAGTTAGAATATCTAAGTCCATGTTCTTTCTACCATTCAGCATTAAATATGTTTATTGTGGTTTAAAGATAAAAGAAATCTCATAGAAAAGCGCTGCTGATCTCTCGTTCGCCAATTGGCCAAACGTGCCCCGTGCAAAGTGAACCAACTTAACCCGTATAGTAATTTTTGCTTTTCATAAATGTCAGAAATTATTCTGAAAGAGTTTCAATAAGCAAACAATAACTACGAAAATAATCTTTCTGAATATTGCTTGTAAAAATGGAAAACGCGATCCATTAATGAATAAAAAAAGAATTACTTTGAGTGATAAAATTTTCTTCAGCAAAATTCAGCTTATTCTTTAATCAATGCCTCTTCGTGTGTTGTTCCGTTACCTCCCAAACATCACCAAAGGTAATCTAATATCATCGGTGAAGAGTCTTCATCGACGATATTTACATCAATAGACGGTAACGGAACAACACACACATCGCTGGACTAAAACAGTCAAGTGCGCCCTATGTCGATTCAGCATCTATTTTTAACAGGGTCCGGTGTTTGTGAATTTTAAAACGTTTTTTGTGAAAAATCAAATCATTTTGTTAAAAAAGCAAAATTTAAACATACAGTGATATTTTTTAAATTTATTTTTTACTCTTATTTAATAAATGATTCTGTAACCGGTAACTCGGAATTTTGTGAAGGGACCGTTTTGATTGACTGGAATTTTTTGAAGGGTCTGTTTTGATGAAGTGGAATTTTGTGCAAAGTCCGAAAACGTTCCTGACTTTATCCTCTCACGCGACCCCTGCTAAACTTTTTAAGATATTACGACTGGGCCAATATGCCCCATGATCAACTAGGCCCAATCTAGCCAAGCCAAAGACAGCCTAAAATTGCGATTTTACAATTTAGGTGGTGAATTTCGACACATTTCCAGTGGAGAGACTTCGGCCGTACTCTCCCTCCACAAACATCACCAAAGGTAATCTGAATTTGTGTCTTTAAAATTTTCCATTCGAAAAATTACATAGGGAATACGCCAGTGTTTCTCAACCTTTCAGTATTCGCGGCCCAGTTTCCAATCATAAGTTTCAATGCGCCCCCTCCCCACCAGAGGCGTAGCTAGGGTTTCCAGCGCCCGGGGACAACTGGAGATTTTGCGACCCCCCTCCCCTGTGCCCTGGGGGCCTAGGGGCGCCCCTAAAGGGGATTAAAAAACTTTTATGCTTCCTAAATGATAAATAGCTCTGAAAAGCAGCAGCTTCATTAACTTTCATTTTAATTAGCTACCAATTAACTTCTAAATTAAATATGGGACACTTTGGCTTCGCAAAATTATTTGTCTGATTTCCCACGCACTCATGTGCTATATTGGTCATTCCCGATATGATTCGCGATGCTCCCATTTTTTTGTCGAACATATTCACACCTCTTCAGTTCAAATATTTTTATTTCGCATTTAAAAAAAAATTAATTAATCTTAATTTGGCGCCCCTTGACGCTGCGCCCGGGGACAGCTGTCCCCCCTTGCCCCCACCTAGCTACGCCTCTGCGCCCGGGGACAGCTGTCCCTCCTTGCCCCCACCTAGCTACGCCTCTGCGCCCGGGGACAGCTGTCCCTCCTTGCCCTCACCTAGCTACGCCTCTGCGCCCGGGGACAGCTGTCCCTCCTTGCCCCCACCTAGCTACGCCTCTGCTCCCCACACTTACAATAAAATGTATACAGCAATAATATATATTGAGTACTTTGTATTCTGTTTCTGAATTATTTTTGACTAACTGCCAAAACAAGAGTAACAGCAAGTAATTTAGTAATAAAATTAATTTACTAATAAATCACTATTTGAATTTGTTTCTTGAGGTAGGAGTAGAGGATGCTTTTTCTGCACTAGAAACAAGCGCATTTCGCATTCTATTACCATTTTCAACATCCTACTTTTGGGAAACTGGATTTCCTGCTGTTGCCTCTTTGGAGACAAACTATACATCTCGGCTAAATATAGAAACATAACTGAGAGTGGCTATTTCTAATATTAAGCTTTCCTTCGAAAAACTTTGCTTTGCAAGACAGGCCAGAGGAAGTCCCTAATAACAATTAAATTTGTTTCTTATTTAGTATGTTTTGATTAAGTAAGTTGTTTTACTTTAAGAAGTTAATAAATATGTCGAAATGTATTTCGTTTTTTCTTGTGTGTATATGCGCTTTCTTTTCAGTCAATCATTTTTTAAAAATAATCTTTTCTTTTGGATGTTCTCGCGCCCCACAGGTTGAGAATCGCTGGAGTACGCCCTCAACCCCTTGCAGTCATCAAACCTCCCCAGACATAGCCTAAAGAGGAGCTTTCGGACTTTTCCCGAATTTTCAAGACATTTTCAGGGGAGAACCTCTAACCCCCCCCCCCCCCCCTCCACCTTTCTTTCTCCGAACATTGCAAAAATTGAGTTTTTAATCAAATCGTTCAAATTGCGTCCTTAATTTTGAGAAACTTCCGTGGGAAAAGTCCACATACCTCCTCGCTCTCCCGCCCTTCTCGTAATCAGTCGCTAAAAATCGCGTTTTACTTCGAAAAATTTGTGGAAGAGAATCACCGGCTCATTCTTCCCCAACATTAACGTTACCAAAGATAACCTAACACTTTGTTTTGTATCTATATTTCCTTTAAATCATAACATTGCACATAAAGAATTTCTCAGTGTTAAATTTATTTACGTTTTATTCATTCATTTAATTATTTTTATAAATTGATAGAAAAACTTGAAGGATGAAAGGTAATAGAGGCAGTTTCAAATCTTGGCCGACCTCTGAAAGATTTGACGCCGGTTCCGTAATCAACTTATTAGCCAGCTTTTATCCATCGGTTTACGCTAAAATAGACACACAAGGGGGATAGATATTCATAAAAAACTTGTTCCATTTAGTGGTCATTAATAATGCTATTATATTACAAGCAATAAAGGATTGTAGAATCCGAAAACTTTAATGATGACTCTTCTGATTCTTTCAATGATGGAGGACTGACAAAGGATGAATATGTTAAGGAAACTGGTAAGGGAAAGTTTTTTTATGTTAATGCAAAGGAAACTTGTAAAAGATAAATAATTTGCGGTTTTAAATCTTTTAAAAACTGCTCAAGGGTGATTCTAAGCGAAAAACAAATTTCGGAATTTCGCACAAAATATTCTGAAAACGTATGTATCAGAATCACCTATGAAACTGCTATCATGAAATGTGAAAAGTCAAAAAGTCCAATGATTATAATAAGCTCATTTTTCTTTCAAAATCCCCTATAAATGTCAATGATGTGAATCACAAGAAAGAATTTTAAGCACACCACGCTGAAAGCTTTATCTTTGTAACATAAGTACCTCCCTGGTACAGAAATGTCTTTACGCTTTTTGCAACTCAAGTACCTATCGCGCTGACGATATATTTCAGTTTCATAGATAGTATAAAAAATCACTTGCGTTCTGATCTTGCACAAGATTTTCTTGGAAACATTGTTCGAATTCATGTAGAGAAATAATTTAATTAGAACTAACTACAAGAAAGTAACAAGTGGCATAGTTTCCAGCTCAGCGCAGAACAAGCTCGACTGGTTTATAGTTGAGTAAAATCAACACCCCTTATTTCAATACTGTAAGAGCGAGTTCGTAATTAATTATTACTTCATATTAGTCATTTAATTAATTACAGTAATTGTAACTAATATTTGCGTAATCAAAATTAAAATTTTAGACACTTTTTTAGTACAACATAAATAAATTTTATGCAAATTTCAGAGTTGTCATTAGTTGTTATACATGCTGCATACACATGTTTCTTATTGATCGTAAATTTTATAACTTGCAGCTTGCAGCAGGGTCTATATAGTTTTACCTGCACAGTTAGGAGTATAAAACGTTAGCCAGCCCACCCCTGTATATTATTTATCCTCCTGAGATCCGGCATCCATTAAAATGGATGTTTTTGCTTTTTTTTTTTCCTGTTGTGACAGATTTTATTTTAGCAAGCAAGACCTGGACTGGAATTATAAAAGAGCAATAGGAAATCATTTTTTAACTTTGGGAATTCAGAAACGGTAGTTTATTTGTTTACAATATGGCAAAGAAAACGAGTCAAGTTGGATTTCGGCGCTCTCGCGATTGTTGTGATTTTCACATTCTTTTTTTTCTCTTTCAATATTGTTGTGGGATTTTTATGCAAGTTTGATCTCTTTTCTTATGTTATAAGTAATGAATAAAATTTTGTGTTTATCTATTTTTGTGTAAGTATCGCATAGTGCTACTGTAGTTATGACCACAACATACATTCAAATAGATGTGCCCCCCCCCCCCCCCGAAAAATTTAAAAATTCAAGTTTATTAATTTTTTGAAAAACATCATTTTTAATGCCCAGTTGTTTAGAAAAAAATATGGTTGAGAGGATATGTGTATTTTATTTTGTTCGGGTCTCAGGAGGATTTTTTCTGCAACTAATTTTGAGAGCAAGTTTAGAGCACGAAATCAATTGCGTCAGGTTTGCCTGTAAAATGTTCGCAAGCAGTAAAAGCTGACAAATAAGAAATTTCGCCTGCATAAAATTGGACAAAATGGAATAACATCACCAATTTCCTTTTTGGCACGTTGCTTGACTGACCTTTTACAAATCTAGACTCCATAATGCATAATGAAGTAATATAGTTTCAATGTAACAAAAAAAATAATGATGAGGAGACTGCAATCTAAAGTGTGATGTCAGAGACTGACGCGTTATGCTCTACCTCGGTTTTTTTTTTTTTTTTTTTTGCGTGGGATTTAAAAAAACTAGTCGACGCGTGCGTAATTCCGCAATAATTCGGGAGAAAGGACATTACGACGAATAATAGAAAAAACTAAACGGGTGTTGGTACCAAAGAACTCATGTAACTGAACCCATCAGTACAAATGGCTGTTACAATTTTTTTCCACTATTATTTAGATATTCAAAATAACAAAATAATCACAATAATAGTAATAATTATTTTTATTAGTAGTATATATAGCAATAAAATACAATAGCGAAACTGTTTCATTACTTAAAATGTAGTTACTCTTGGTAGGTTAGGCTCTACACATTCATAATATAAATGAATGTATAGATCTTAACGATTGAATAAGTTTAGCACACAGACGCAACTAAAACTGTCCAATTTGCAACACAATAAAAACATAAGAGTTTTTTCTTTGTTTACTTGATACCGGAGGGCGCCAGTATACACAACACCCAATTGGCATCCATTAAAGGACCTCTTCTTACATGATTTTAAATGCCAAATCTAATAGAAGCGGTATATTTTTTGAACGTGGGTCTATTTTCGTCATTAGCTGGCACGATATGCTTTAAAATGAGCGATAAATCATTGAATTTGGTAAAGGAATAAGGAAGATCTCGCGGAGCGACAAAAAACAGGAGAGAGAAATAATATATAAAAACTAATTAAAAATCAATAATTGGTTTTCTGAGTCTGTTTCTGGTCCAAAATAGGAATAATTAATAATTCGAAACTTCCCTACCATAACCTCCTGAGACCCGGCATCCAATAAAATGGATGTTTTGCTTTTTCTCCCTGTTGTGACAGATTTTATTTTAGCAAACAAGACCTGGACTGGAATTATAAAGGAGATATAGGAAATCACTTTTTAACTTTGAGAATTCGGAAACGGTAGTTTATTTGTTTACAATATGGCAAACAACACGAGACAAGTTGGAATTCGGCCCTCTCGCGGTTGTTTTGATTTTCACATTATTTTTCTTTTTAGCCTACTTTCACGTAAAATTAAAAAATAATAATAATAAAGCATGAAAGAAGGCTTAATAAATCGTAAAAATATCGTTAAAAATAAAGAAAAGTAAAAAAAAGTGAAGTAATTAAATAAAGATTGAAAAATAAAAAATTTGAAAGTAGGGTTTTGAGATGGGGAAAATGTGTGTCTGTCGGTCCGTTCCCCCCTAATAACTTTTGAACGAATAGTCCGATTTGAAAAATTCTTTTTGCATTCGAAAGATATCGGCGAGGACATCTCATTTCTATATTTTACTTTTTGATTTGAACAATTTTTCGTTCAATTTTGAACAGTTCAAAAAAATTTAACATTAGCCCCTATGGGCGAAAATGAAGCAAATTATGTAAACTCTGGGTACAAGATCCATATTCCAATGAACAAGCTTACTGGAAGAAGCGCTTGGCGTGAAATATCAATTTGAACAGTTTTTGTTCATTTTTGAACAGTTCAAAAAATTAACATATCGCTTACGGGGAAATTTCAATCCTATATAAATCCTGATCTAACGGACCAATTTGCTTGGAACAAACTTTATCGGAAAGCTCTTATAACGTGGAACATGTACAAATAGAAAGTTCTTCCAGAACTAACGAGCCTATTTTCCTATGAAATTTTTTTATCGGAATTTTTAAGGATATTTCTCAGTGAATAAATGAATGAGTGAAAGAATGAATCAATGAATAAATGAATGAGGAAAATAATGAATAAATGAGGGAATAAATACATGAATGAATAAAGGAATGAATAAACATTTGAATCAGTAAACGAATGAATGCATAAATGAATGGCTAAATAAAGGAAAAAATGAATGCGTGAACGAATATGTATTGTCCGTTGAAAAAGGTATATTTGAAAAAATTAAGAACTAAAGCTAAATGAGAAAGAGAGAGAAAGAGATAGCTAGATTATAAATTTGAATTTGGTGTATACGGGAAAGTAGGCTCTTATAGTTCTAGACGGAACTTCTTGTTCATTATTGTTCTAGGATTTTTATACATGTTTGATCTCTTTTCTTATGTTAAAAGTAATGAATAAAATTTTTTGTTTATCTATTTTACTGTAAGTATCGCATAGTTCTACTGTAGTTATGACCTCAACATACATTCATACGGATGTGCCTCCCAGAAAAATTTAAAAATTCAAATTTATTAATTTTTTGAAAAACATCACTTTTAATGTCCAATTGTTCAGAAAAACTAATAATTGAGAGAATATGTGTATTTTATTTTAGGAGGATAAATAAAGAGGGATTTCACTGAAAAAACTAGAAACAACTTGAAACGCATTACGGTAGTGATTCTCAAACACTGTGCAGCGGCACTTTTGTGTGCCGCCAAATTCTAGAAATGTATATAGTAAAAATTATAATGCTTATTTTCATCACGTGTAAAGTTTGTTTAAATTAAAGAAAAGTACGCTGTAAAAGGAAACTTGTTTTCGCAGTTAAATTTTTAACTCCTAATAACCGAGATTTAATTTTAAAATATTTGGAATAAGAATCAATTAATTGATTCTGGATTAACATTAGATGCGATTATCTCATGATAGCCAAAAAAGCTTTAAAAATATTTTTACAATTTTCTACATCTTATATTTGCGAAAATTCGGATTTTCAGTGCTGAGCAACATTAAAACGAAAAAAAGATCGAGACTGTTAAATGTAGAAGACGATATGAGAGTAGCATTGTTATTTTTACTACCAAATATAAATGAAATTATCAAAAAGCATCAAGCTCAAATTTCTCATTAAAAGTATTCTTACCTTGTATTTAATCCCATAATAAACGTAATGTTGTTTTTGTAATACATAGTATATTATTTTATTTAACCGACTTCACAAAGGAAGGAGGTTATACATTCATATTGTATGTATGTCGTTTTTTTTAACCGACTTCACAAAGGAAAGAGTTTATACATTCATATTGTATGTATTTTAACCGACTTCACAAAGGAAAGAGTTTATACATTCATATTGTATGTATTTTAACCGACTTCACAAAGGAAGGAGGTTATACATTCATATTGTATGTATGTCGTTTTTTTTAACCGACTTCACAAAGGAAAGAGTTTATACATTCATATTGTATGTATTTTAACCGACTTCACAAAGGAAGGAGGTTATACATTCATATTGTATGTATTTTAACCGACTTCACAAAGGAAGGAGGTTATACATTCATATTGTATGTATGTCGTTTTTTTTAAACCGACTTCACAAAGGAAGGAAGTTATACATTCATATGTATGTATGTCGTTTTTTGTTTTTTTGTTTGTCCACTCATAACTTCTTACCGGATGAACCGATTTTCATGAATTGTTTTTTAATCGATCGAGGGTGGCTTCCCATAGGTCCCATACTTTGATTTGACCATATTCGATAATTAGAAAAAAAAGTTATGGGCTGAAATGCGGTCATTTTTTTGTTTTTTTAGCCTACTTTCCCGTAAAAGTAAAAAAAATAATAATAATAAAGCATGAAAGAAGGCTTAATGTACCGAAAAATATCGTTAAATATGAAGAGAAGTCAAAAATAAGTGAAGTAATTAAATAAAGATTGGAAAATAAAAAATTTGAACGTAGGGTTTTGAGATGGGGAAAATGTGTGTCGGTCGGTCTGTCTGTCTGTCTGTCGGTCTGCCCCCCCCTAATAACTTTTGAACGAATAGTCCGATTCGAAAATTTCTTTTTGCATTCGAAAGATTTCGGCAAGGACATCTCATTTCCATATTTTACTTTTCGATTTGAACAATATTTCGTTCAATTTTGAACAGTTCAAAAAATTTTAACATTAGCGCCTATGGGCAAAAGTGAAGCAAATTATGTAAACTCTGGGCATAAGAGTCTAGTTCTTATGAACAAGATTACTAAAAAGTTCTCGAAGGAAAATATTTCTTGAGTGGAACAATTTTTGTTCATTTTTGAACAGTTCAAAAAAATTAACGGTACTTTTTCCTTTATCCCGGCGCAGGCGATAAAGTCGCCAATAATGATTCAACAACACCAAACGGAATACCTCCGCTGGTAACCTTTTGCGTGTTTTGTTGCCTTGGCGAGATTTGCGCCGGGATAAAAGAATTCATTTTGAAACAGTTCAAAAAAAAAAAAAAGAGATTAACAATAGCGCCTACGGGGAAATTCAATCCTTTATAAATAATGATCTAACAGACCGATTTGCTTGGAACAAAATTTATCGGAAAGATGTTTGGCCGTAGAACATGTACAGATACGAAGTTCAACCAGAACGGAACGAGCCTATTTTCTTATGAAATTTTTTGATCGGGATTTTTAACGATATTTTCGAATGAATGAATGATTAAATGAATGAGTGATGGAATAAACAAATAAATGAGTGAATAAATAATAAAATAGATAAATGAATGTATGAAGTGAAAAATATATAAATGAGTGAATAAATACATAAATGAGAAAAATGAATGAATAAATAAACGAATGACTGAATAAATGAAAGAATGAGTGAATGAATGAATATGTATTAACCGTTGAAAAAGGCATATTTGAAGTAATTAAGAACTAAAGTTAAATGAGGAAGAGAGAGAGGGAGAGTTAGCTAGAATATAAATTTCAAGTTGGTGAATACGGGAAAGTAGGCTCGTATAGTTCTAGACGGAACTTCTTGTTTATCCATAACTTTTGATTAAATGAACCGATTTTGATTATTTTTTCTTTGATCGATAGAGGGTCGTCTAACTCAAATATCGCACATCGATTTGACTACATTTGTTTTTTAGAAAAAACGTTAGGGGTGAAAAATAAGTATTTTTTCATTTTAATTGGAAAGGCTAGGCTTGATTTTTCTTTGTTGGGAAAATTGTTAATAAACATGAAACTCATTGTTAAACAAGAAGTTCCGTCTAGAACTATATGAGCCTACTTTCCCGTATACACCAGCTTCAAATTTATATTCTAGCTATCTCTCTCTCTCTCTCGTTTAGCTTAAGTTCTTAATTGCTTCAGATATACCTTTTCAACGGTTAATGCATATTCATTCAATCACTCATTTATTCAGTCATTCATGTATTTATTCACTCAGTTATTAATTCATTCTTTTGTTTATTTATTTAATCATTCATTAATTCAAAAATATTTTTAAAAATCTCGATCAAAAAATTTAATAGGAAAATAGGCTCGTTAGTTCTGGATGAACTTTCTATCTGTACATGTTCTACGTCATAAGAGCTTTCCGATAAAGTTTGTTCCAAGCAAATCGGTCCGTTAGATCAGGATTTATATAGGATTGAAATTTCCCAATAGGCAATATGTTTTTTTTTTTTTGAACTGTTCAAAAATGAACAAAAGTTGTTCAAATCAATATTTCACGCCAAGAACTTCCAGTGAGCTTGTTCATTGGAACTTGGATTTTGTACCCAGAGTTTACATAATTTGCTTCATTTTCGCCCGTAGGCGCTTATGTTAAAAATTTTTGAACTGTTAAAAATTGAACAAAAAATGTTCAAATCAAAAAGTAAAATATGGAGCCGAGATCTTTCGAATGCAAAAAGAATTTTTCGAATCGGACAATTCTTTCAAAAGTTATTAGGGGGGGACAGACCGACAGACAGACACACTTTTTCCCCATCTCAATACCCTACTTTCAAATTTTTTATTTTTCAATCTTTATTTAATTACTTAACTTATTTTTGACTTTTCTTGATTTCTAACGATATTTTCAAGATACATTAAGCCTTCTTTCATGCTTTATTATTATTATTTTTTTTTTGCTTTTACGGGAAAGTAGGCTAAAAAGAGTTTGTTGCCATAAAGATGTAATATTAAAAGCAATTATAACAAGGAATAGACTGAAGGCTTCTCCGAAGAAGAAATTAAATCCAATCAGTTTGCTTGCTCTAGTGACCCTTTAAAATCATTTCAAAACGAAATTTAACATACAAACGGTTAGTTTTTAGTGTCATTCTCTCAAAGAAGGCTTCCAGTTTGATATGTATGTTTTAAAAATAGAGTATTTATATAAAAATGTATTTACACTAAAAAGAATAAAATAAAATAATTTTTGGAAAAAAGTAGAACCGACTTCAAACTATAAATTGTGTGTGTAAAATAACTCATGGCGTAATTATAATTAGACTGTCATAATTTTGCACGGACTTCAAAAATTATGTTTAAAAGTCGTATCGAAGTTGTTTAAAGAATAATTTTATTTGTTACTTTTTAGCGCAATTTATAGTTTGAACTCTGTTTTTTTTTTTTCCAAAAATTATTTTATTTACGTTCAAAATTATTATCATGAACTATTTTACACCGTGAATTATAGGTAAGTAAAATTTAAAACTTATCTTTTTCTTTGCGTGCCGCCAAATTTTGAAATCGTTAAAACTGCCATGAAAGAAAAAAGGTTGAGAATCACTGTACTACGGGCGGGGCCTGTGCCCCGGGCGCCAGATTTTAGGGGGCGCTCAATTGACCAAGTGTGTGTGCGTATGTTTTTTCCCCCTTACTAAAAACTGAAAAAAAAAAAAATCTAGTTTTTATTTGCTTAAAATAATTGAAAAAAAAAGTTAAACATGCTGAGTCAAATTTAGCATTGGTTTAACGCGAATAAAGAGTAGATGGGATGGACGAACAGAGAAAGAGGGGGCAGGAGGGCTCAGTAAGTAGCATAAATGCATTTGTAAGTAAGGAATCTCAAAAATTACCTACACTTTTCCTTCTACAACTTTATTAAACAGAGATGGGGTTCCACAGATTTATTATTTTTCGATGTAGTCTCCCATTTGAGGAATGCGTTTGTTTCAGCAAGCTATATGAGTTTCCGTTTGACTTCCTGGTAGAAGGCATTCAGTTGGTCGTGAAATCACTCTTGCATCGTATCCCTAACGTCTATATCTAATTAGTCGAATCAACGACCTCTAAAATCTTCCTTGACTGGTCCAAAGGGATAAAAGTCTGAGGGAGCAAGATCTGGGATGTAGGGAGGGTGGCTCAAGGTTTCAAAGTCAGTGGCGTAGCTAGCATTTGTGACACCTGGGACGGTTATTGATGCTGTCACTCCATAGAAAAGATTAAACGAAAAAATTATATAAGCACGAATTATATATGCATTATGATGCAATACATTATTGAAACAGCAAAAAAAGGAGGGAGGGGAATGCCATTGTTATCATCGACGTTATACTATTTAAGGTATTTGTTGACAGCAATGGTGTTTAGCAGTTATAAAACACGTTGAATATATTTTTGAAAGGAAACACTTTTCCAAGTTGAAAATAGAAAAGATGATAGAAAAAATTATTCAATTTGAGGTATTTGCTTTGTTCAATGAAGCTTTTAAGGGTTCTTTTTTTTCGTCGTGGCTGGGTGTCACCCCTGAACGGGTGGCACACGGGGCGGGCTGCCCCCACCACCCCCACTTAGCTACGCCACTGCTCAAACTTTTATCAACTATGTAACTCAAACACTCCAAGCCGAACTTTCTAATTTTTCTATGGTGTTTTCTGTGGTAAGCATTCGTGAGACCCATCGCGCACACTCTTCCTTCATTTGACTTTGTCATGGATAATTTGATAGGAAAAACCGTGACTGATGCTTAAAGAAGATGCGATCTCATGTTTTTTAACTCGCCTATCTGCTGTAACCATCTCTGGAGCTTACTAAATGTCGTTGTCACTGGTCGATGTTGGCGGCCGTCAAGCAGCCTCTTTTCGTGTTACGCTCGTGCGGCCACTTTTAAACACTTTGATACATACACACACAAAAGCGTACATTTTTCCGCGATAAAGCACTTTTTCCGTATTGTGACAGAAAGTGTCCGATAGCTTTCAGCACCTTTCACACCCATCCAACCACAAAAATCTAATCACTCCCCACTGCTCCTCTTCGGTGCAATCCGATAACGGAGCTGACATGTTTATGCTGTTGCAGATATACACCAAACGATGCGATCGCGATTATATCGCGCACAAGTGACGACAGGGGCAACAAGCCGTCACCTATCTTTAATTAATAGAACTGTAGAACGAAAAGAGCAGATAATTTTTGACTTGCCCTCATATTCCAAAGAAACCAATGTTAATAAATGTTTGTATCTTATCTATAAGAATCACCCCACTCGGAGAAGAGTTCGGCGAACGTAGACCAGGGATGGCGAACCTTTTTGAGACGTGGGTCAAATTTTGTTCATATTTTTTTAGTACTAGCTCGTGGGTCACTAAGGCCCATTTACACTCAGTGCCGGGTCTAAGGTGGGGCAAGCCGGGGAAGTAAGTGCCGCCCATGCTCCTGGCGGCACTTCTGGGTGGGCGGAAAATTCAACTGTGATGCACAAAAAAAAAAAAAAATAAATAAAAATAAGGAGATAAAAAGAAAAAATATTTAACTTTTGGAAGAGAATTAAAATCCTAGTTCGGCGCTCCGATTTTATCATTCATCAGCTATTTTTCTAACGATTAAAACCGATTAATATAATTATTTTTTTGTATAAACTGTTGGAAATTCTAAAATTGAGGGTAGGGGGCGGCAAATTTCGAAATGTCAAAATTAAAAAATTTAATTTTAAAAAGTCAAGGTTTTTCCCTCTTGTGGTAGTGAAATACGTATAAATCGTGATCTGCGAAGACAATACCCAATGGTTTTTCTTTTAGAAACTTTCAAAGCCTCCTTTTGGGAAGAGGTGGGAGCTTGTAAATGTCGTTTGAAACGGCAAACATTTGGCTCTTCGATATGGCCGTTAGTAAGAAGGAGGGAGAAGGGAGGGTCCTGGCCTCTGAATTTAAAAAAAAATGTGCCAATTTTTTTCTGAATTTTTATTATCATTTTTATGAGTGAAAGCGTTTAAATTTCAAAGAGTTTTTGCTTGCTTTTTTTCTTTTCTAAAATTTTTGAAGTCCCAAAGCGTCTTCTAAGGCCCCAATTTGCCCCAGTTTGTATATAGTTTTCAAAATTTTTCCCGGGGGGAGAAACCACCCGGATCCTCTTTAACTGAAAGAATTTCATATCTTCAGTTAAGAGAGACCCTTCACATGGCTCTGACCCCCTAATGTTTCGCTAATGTGTGGGAACATTGCCGAAAGTTGGGATTCATCAATGCCACCCCCCCCCCCCCCCGAGGGAAAAATCCTCAAAGAAAAAAGGGAAAAAATGGCCATTGCATAAAAAGTTATATGAAATATCAACAATTAGTTAGAGGGGGCGGCATTTTTAAGTTTTGTCCCGTCTCGGAAAAGTCCAAGATCCGGTACTGTTTACAGTAAAGTTAAGTTTTAAAATGTTTAATTGAGTATTTTTAAACCTAATATCTGTAAAATTCAATTGGCTTAACTGGTAAAAATGGGGGAGGTTTAACGATTTAAAAACTTTTAGTGGGGTTAAAAATTCTCACGTATTTGGTGCAAATGGCAATAAAGTGCTTGAATGAGAAAGGAGTAATGAAAATTACATACATTTTATTTGAAAAAAGTGCTTTAAAGATGATTATTTGCTTTGGTTAGTCGTTTTTTTTTTCAACAAACAAAATGCGAGCAAAATTATATACTTTATTTGATATTTTGTAAACCCTTTTGCTTTACTTGAAATACTACAAACGCATTTGCCGTCAGTCGCGTAACTTCAAAACTGTAATGATTGAACTGAAGGTTATAGACAGCATTTAAATTGCTTTTGTATCAATGCAGTGCTTGAAAAAATGCAAGTAAAATATAAATTATCCACTCAAATGAGAAAATCTTAATATACCCGATTAAACAAACAAATAGTTGCGTGCTACGCAACTATTTGTTTGTTTACTCGGGTATATTTAGATTATCATGGGTGAGCGCCTGACCCACGGGTCATAGGTTCGCCATCACTGACGTAGAGCCTTCGAAGTAGCGATACAAAACAAGGCAAATGCTCCACAATGCCGTTTTCCGCAATAAAACCATAAAACTGTCTCTATGATGTCCTCCTTTTACTTACAATGACAGGTGCTTGTCTAACTACTGGCCTAGGGCCCTCATGGTCCCTGTTAGGCTGTGAGGCACCCGAATTCCCACCATCTTCAGCGGATGAAAATTTAATAGAATCATCCTCGCAATCGCAGAATTTCTTTTCATGTTAACGCCATTAATTTCAATTGGTTATTATTTTTCATTTAATACCCTATCTCCTGTATATACAATTCGATTTTACTTTAAACGTAAAACATATCAAAAAAGCTGTCTGGAGCTGAATTTAGAAGTGCTAAGAGAGAGAGAGAGAGAAAAGTTCAGGCAGTCTTCACAATTATTATCCTCTTGTTTGAATGTTAAAGACCTTAGGAGAATAGATAAGATATTTCTTTATATAATTTGATTGATATCACACACAAACATGTTAAATGTTACTTTCTTATTTTGCTCATTCTTGGAGATAAGTATTGCACTATAATTATAGTGCAATACTTTTAAAATTATAGAGATACAAAATTATTTTTTTTTCAGGGAAACTACAAGTTTTTTAATTGTTATTATTATTATTATTATTTCTTAGAGATCAATTAAACTGGGGATCATTCATAAACGATGTCACGCTTCGAGGGGGGAAGGGTGGGTTCGTAAAATTGACAAGGGGAGGGGAGGGAGCGACACGAAGGGTGGCATCATGCTTACGCAACATAGCGTGGCATGTGATAAAAGGGGGTGGGGTATGTTGAAGTATGAAGTACAAGCGGCTGCAATTTGAGACAAAGAGGAGAGGGGGGTCAAATATATGGGAAAAAGCTGTGACATCATTTATGGACGGTCCCCTGAGACAAAAAATTTTCGAAAACTATCAGTATATTTTCCAGACGCATCATTTAAAATCTATATAGATTGTTTCTCTAGCCCAGTGCTTCCGAAAGTTGATTGGGCTCCGACCTAACAAAATTTCCAATCTTGAGACCCACCTCTTAGTTGTCTTAAAAGAGGGCATAAATATTGGTAATGCCCAGATTCCCTAGTGGCGAGTTGTGGAACTACTTAATGCTGTCTTATTTGTTCTAATTGAAATTATTATAAAAAAAAAAAAGTGTTACCAATATGAAAGACGTCTGAAATAAGAAACAACTAAATTTTTTTTTACTTAAATACCTACACCTGCAAGATTTACTTTACAAGGTCATTTCAATGGGAGGGATGTATTTATTTCTTATTTCTCTTCATTCAAGTTTTAGCATCAACTTCATCTTTAGTTACTTTTATTCGCAGACTTCCTATTTTTTTTAAATTCAAGTGTACAGTGGCGAGGTCCCACTCATTATTCGCTCGCGACCCACCAGTGGGTCACAACCTAGGGCCGTGGTAGCCTAGTGGTTAGCACGTCGGACTTCCACCTGGAAGGTCGCGCGTTCGATACCCACTGAAGACCACCATGTATACTTGGGGATATGTGCATGTAAAATCCGTAGACCCCACTACCTCTCCCCGTGCGTAAGCAATCCTAAGGCCTCGGCTAACAGGTAGGGGTCTGGTGGAGAAGAGTGGGTCACAACCCATAGTTTGGAAAATACTGCTCTAGCCTGCTTTTCTGCCGCTCCGCGATATCTTCCGCATTCTATTTTCAAATTCCATGATTTACCCATCATTTTAAAGCTTATCGTGCCGGCTAATGACGAAAAATAGACCCACGGTCTAAAAATGGTCCGCTTCTTTTAAACTTGAGATTTAAACGTTAAGAAAGAACAAATAAGCTTCATTTGGATGTTTTGCATCTAGAAGCTCCCTGCCGCATTGAAAAAGGGATTTCAAGCAATCCCGAAACATATGTCTGCATTTTAATGCTTATTTGTGCTTTCTGAACGTGAAATTATTTTTTATTACAGTGCCTTTGTACTAATCATCGAATTAAACTTTGTATTAAAAAGTATAAAACAACGTTAGTAAAGAACAAAATTTCAGACATGTGTTTCCAAGTTACAACAAACCACTGGCATGGATAAGGGGGGATACCCCCCTGGAATGGTGAAGATTGTCTTGATTTGGACTAATTTTTCCTCTGAAACAATGAAATTAGCTCACTTTTCCCAAAGAAATCCTCTTAAAATGGTGAAGATTGTCTAGAATTTGACCAATTTTTCCTGTTAAACAATGAAATTAGCTCACTTCTCCTGAAGATCCCCCCCCCCCAAATAAAATAAAAATCCGGGTCTAGCTACGCCACGGCTACAAACCCCTTTTTAATGGAAAGAAGTGAGCTTATGAATGTCGATTTTTTCGCGGATGTTTCTCATCTGTAAGCCCATTCCTTGATGGGGGGTTCCTTGTAAGCCCAAAATGCATGTATATATTCTTGCTTCCATCTCCCCCCACAATCACCTCACCCTATAAAAAGGTGAGGTGAATTTCTTGTTACATTCGACGTGCTTCATGAAGTAGCAAATTAAAAATTACCTCAGAAACTTAACTGGACAAAAACGGCTAACCAATTTAAGCTCAATATCAATAGAGCACAAGATATAGTTTCAAAGCTATCATTTGATGAAATTGTAAAAAACGTTTGAAGCTAAAAAATCCCGTAAAATTAATTTTTAGTTTTTATTTTCTCCATGTAAATGTAAATAAATTTAAAGTTAAATTTTAAGTTCATTAAAAATATTTTCTAACTTTAGTCTTCTATATCCAAATTACATATCCTGTCCCAAAGCAATTGTCTATTAATTTTCATTCAGCCCTCTTTATTAGAAATTATTTAATAAATCTTTTCCCATTTGAAACTAGAGGGGAAAAATATGTTTCTTTTTCGGCTAAGCTACTTTTATATTGCACTTTTAAAATACTTGTGTATTGTATAGCTATTTTTATATTGCATGATGATTATGATGTTTAAAAGAATAAAATATAATAAATATAGTGGAATCATATATTTAGAACTAATAACTAATAATAATGAAACGAGACATAAGAATACAGGCCCGGCGCAGGTGTAAGTGGTGCCATGAGGCAAAAAAAATTCTTCGTCCCTATTATATGTATGTGTAGGGACTAAAATATAATCAGTAACTATGTACGTATGTATTTAAATAATATTAAATACCCAGAGGAGATTTTTTTTTCTTATTAATTATAGAAGTGTAATAGTACGTAATATATTAATTATTTGTTAAGGGACCGTTCCTAAATGATGTCACGCTTTTCCCCCACACACTTCAACGGACCCCCTCCCCCCTTGGTCACGCTATGTTGCATAAGCAGGATGTCACACTTCTTGCTACAGCTGCCCTCCCCTTGTCACAATTTCATGAACCCTGTCCCCCTCGAAGCGTGACATCATTTATGAATGATCCCTAGTAAGTCGGGAAGGGGGGGGGGGCACAATATCCTGGCCTTGCCCCTGTCAGAAAGGTTTAGTGCCAATTCAGTCGTTCCCAACTGAGTCGGTAGGGCGAAATTGTGCCATCTCAGTCGGTAAGGGTTATAATGAGCTTTGGGTATTCCCATTTCAGTCGGTACGATTTCAGGTTACCAGAGTTGGCTATATAGCGCTCATACTTGCCATGAACACGTCTTCTTTAGAGAAACAAATTTAAATAAAATGTAGTCATGATAAATGTTCCTGTCGTGATGAAGTTAATGGTTGCTAAATCGATTCAAAAATGATAAAAATAGTGATATGCAAGAAATAACTGCAGATACGAAAATTTTAAGCTGAAAGTACATAAGAAACATACATTTTCATCCAAAGGACATTTTTCATGTAACACACACATATATTGATAAAAATTGTTTTTTTAATGCGAGTCAAACTTTGAATCGTAACATTTCAATCAAAAAAAAAAAAAAAAACCATTTACACTCAAAATTTTATTTGCATTTTTAGTCAATATCCTTTCGATTGTAAACTATTACTGAAACTTAAAAAGCAAATAGATGCAAAAAAGTTGCTTCACAATTGCAGAAAAAAACTATTATTTTGCCTAACGCGTGGCATCGAAGAAATATTAAAAAATAGGCTAAAAGTATAAGGTTTCAAGTTTCAAAGTTTCTGAAATTTAATAATGCCATAAGCGAAACATTTAAAATATTGGAAGATGGGGGGAGGGGGGGTTATAACTAGGGATGTAACGAATATTCGGCCACTATTCAGTATTCGGCCTGGTCGAATAGTCATTTCATCACTTAGCCGAATACTCAGTAAGGTCAAATTCGGCTTGGCCGAATATTGATGGACTATTCGGCCAAATAGTTCTGCTGCGGTAGAAATGTAAAAAAATGAAGAAATTAGTAGATTTTAAACAATTAAAATTGTATTATAATTATTGCAAAAGAAAACATTAGTACATAGTTTTAATAAATAAAAAATATTTAGAAAAAAATAACTTTTTTTTAAACCTTGTTTTAGGCTTGACTGAGCAAAAACAGATTTTAAAGTTGTAATATTGTATTTTATATTTAACATTTGCTCCCAAAAGCTGGCAATAGTTAATTATGATGGAAAATAAGAGATTTTGTTATTATTAACAAAGTGGGAGTTAGACTTTGTTTGCGTAGACTGATTTAATGTGAATATTGTGTAAGGGAGAAATGTGAAAAGCCTAGAATATATCATGAATATTTAGATAGAATAAGTTATTTAGGTTTTTTCAATAAAAATATATTCCAACCCACGCAGCATTGAATGTTGGCTTAATATTGGCGCAAGATTGCTTGTG
Source organism: Octonoba sinensis (assembly GCA_038502835.1). Classification (NCBI taxonomy): domain Eukaryota; kingdom Metazoa; phylum Arthropoda; class Arachnida; order Araneae; family Uloboridae; genus Octonoba; species Octonoba sinensis. The sequence continues at coordinate 78,364,083 of CM076605.1, read as the reverse complement.
TTGGCTATATCTTGGGCAATATTGGACCGATTTTCCCAATGTTCGGCCAATATTGGCTAAATATTGAATGCGCAATATTGCATATAGCCTGGAAGCCAAGATTGGTCCAATATTGGTTTAATACTGTTCCAACAATATTGCTCTCATAATGGAAGGCAAGATTGGTCCAATATTGGTTTAAAACTACTCCAACAATATTGCTCTCATAATGGAAAGCAATATTGGTGCAAAACTGGCTACATTCTGGTAAACCAATAATGGACGAATGTTGCTCTGTGATGTTTAGCCAATTTTGAAAAACAAATGAATAATTATAACTTACAGTTTAGCTCTTTGTAACTCCCAGCTAGAAAAAGTGTACACTTTTTTTGCACAATAGTAAACATTGTACACAATTTGTACATAAAAAGTGAATAACAAAAGTGAAATGGCCAAAAAATGTCTTTTTCAATTAAATACAAAAAATATTTTTTTTAATTAATATTTCCCCATTGATGCTCATTAAGAAAAAAGTAGATTTTCTCAATTGATAACATACATTATTAATTTTTATGTTACATTCGGATAATTCAAAATAACACTTCTTATAATAATGAAAAAAAAAGTGCAAGTAGTCGACTCGTTAGCACATTAATGTCTAATAAGGGACTTCAATATGATTTAGATTATATTGAAATTTACATTTTATTTAATTGAGATTTTTTATTGATGCTGTTTAAAATATATATTATGCTTAAATCGAGAAAAAAAGAAAGAAAGAAAATGCTTTGACCCAATAACTGTATTAACTAGATATAAAATCACATAATTCAAATAAAATATCATTTTGTCCAATAATCATTAAATTGTCAGATGGTCCATCATCGGTAACGTAATAAAACTTTAGACAAGTCTTCTAAACCATTACCCGTTTTCTTTAGATCTTTGTTGAATGTTGCTGAATAATAAAAACTACTTCATTTTCAATAACTATCATAACTTTTTATACACCTTCATCGCTTCCTAATGCAACTAAGAAGATAATTCACCTCCGTAAATAAATAGGATATAGTATCACTTCCTCCGCAGGCAGCAGATGTGGCGCAGCGGTTAGAGTGTTGGATTGTGATACGAGAGGGCGTCAGTTCGAACCCAGTTCCCGACTCACTCATTCATACACTAGGGAAGGTTACTCCGACGACTCATAGATGGCGCATATACACTTTTTTTTCTGGCTAAATTCAGGAATAACAGTAACAATCTTTATATTTTTAAGCAATTAGAAACAATAACACTTGTTCGCCAGCGTAAAGCCAAAGTGATGCCAATATTGGCGTAAGGCTGGCACGCAATATTGGTTCAAGATTGAAGTAGCAATATTGGCCATTATTGTTAAAATGAATCCCCTCCAAGCTACAGCCAATATTGTTTGCCAGTCTTATCCCATTTTTTTGCCAATGAAGTTACAATATTGGGCCAAGATAAAATGCTACTTGGGAATTAAGTGTATTAAATTTTAATAAATCTTTTAAAAATAGGTATGTAAAAAACACCATAAAATAAAAATATTAACTTTTATAACTTTAAAAATATCTTCATAAAACAGTTTTGAGCAAAGTAAAAAAGCTTACTAAGCAATAGTAGTTCCTTCATTTGACTTAAATTAGAAGTAAAATAATGTTAATGCTGACTACCATAAAACCTGTCATTTTTATTCCACTTTTTGGTGAAATTTTTAGTTTTATTACATTCAAAACTATAGAGAAAGTAGATTAATTTTAAATAGTTTTAAATTCTTAACAAACAGAATTAAATCATACATCATAGATTGTGTGTAGTTGGTGCTGGACTTTGCGAATTTTAAATTTGACAAATAAGTTCCATTACAACGATTTTCTAGAAATTTGATTATTCGGCCGCCGAATATTCGGTATTCGGCCTAAAACATTGGCCGAATATTCGGCTTCGGCGAGAAGAAATGGCCGAATATTCGGCTTCGGTCTGGAAGAAATGGCTGAATATTCGGTATTCGACCAAATCCCTCGTTGTAACTGAAATCACACATACTAATCTCTTTTTATCTTCATGAATGCTTGCGGTTTTTTCAGGCAAAGGTAAAATGGCTTCAGTAGTTTACGGTTATGTCAGTTCTTTGACTTTGACTCATAACTGCATAGTGCTGACACCTACTTTTATTAGTTCATCGCTTTTATTATACAGAATAATTCCCCTCCCCCCCAAAAAGAAAACAACTATAAAAATGTAGCTTGTGTCACCCGGACCATCTGAACGATTCCATTTTCATCTCATTCATGAAAATCGGATGAGTAATTCAGGATGTTCGAAAAAAAAAATCAAAATCAGAATTTGTTCTCTGCTTGACACTCAATAAGTGCGGTAGAACGCCAACGAGGAATAACTCATTCTGCAACGGCGATTCTGCCACCCCCCCCCCCCCTCACCGTTCTGGCGCCAGTTTTAAACTGCGCCAAGTCAGAACCACCGACTCAAATGGGAATACAAAGCTATCGTTAACTCCCCCACCGACTGAGTTGGCACAAAATTCCTGCACCGAATCAGTTGGGAACGACTGAAATGGGACATCACCATCAGAAAATGACTTAGTTACGTTCCTGCTCCTCAGGTCTCCATTTTTTCAACCAGAAGAAAAACGTACCAGTGCCCTTTCAATTTTTTCCCGTAAAATTTCAATGAACAATTACTCGAACCATGCATTACCGAAGATAAAGGGTTGTATTCAAAAATTGAGTTTGAATTTGTATTAGAAACTCTGAAATCACAAGTTACAATCCCGACCTATGTTCATAGCTTTCTTATAATCATACTTCTGTAAAAAGGAATTAATAAATCTTCGATATCTGACGAATTCTAAGATGTATATTTGTAAAGGTATCCGCCTTTAACCTCATCTCATTGTTATGCAATAAATAAATAAATAAATAAATAAATTATTAAATAATATATATATATATATATATATATATATATATATATATATTTTCGGGTAGAAATTCTGAAGAAAATATAATTTTAAACAGGTTGTTTAATTTTTATTTGCGCTAATAATGATAGGCGATTAATTACAAAAAAAGATCTTTAAGGGGAAGAAATTCTAAACAAATAAAACACGCGTTGATAATTTAAGAATGATTAACAAAAATCTTTTTCTATTATTTTTTAATGTAATAAAAAATAATAGCGTAATGGGAGAATACTTTAATTAAATTAACAAAATGCTCATTACTCATGTGTTTTTGTGTTCTTAATGCGGTAATTTTTTCGTGGGAAGGGGCGGGATGAAAAATTCTCCTACGCAGGGCTCCCACCGCCTTAACACAATTTGTAGCAGCTTTCGGAGCAGGTAAAATGTCCTTTCTGTATCAGTTTGGAGCAGAAAAATTTAACCTATGTATCAGTTTGGTGCAGAAGAATTTAACCCTTGTATCAGTTTGGAGCAGAAGGATTTAACTTTTGTATCAGTTTGGAGCAGAAGAAATCGACTTTTGTATCAGTCTAGGAGCCGAAAATATCAACTTTGTACCATTTTTGGAGGACTTTTCTTTATTTTTTAAAATATTAAATGGCTGTTTTAAAGCAATGTTATTTTCATACATCAAAGGGTAAGAGCAGTTTCAAGTCTTCAAAATGATAGGAAATGTAAACGTCAGACATCCTTCAAAAATTGGATTAGATTATTTCAAAAACTGGATTACTTTTATATTTCTTAAGAAATTTATCAAAACCTATTCAAAAAGTAAGACTAATTAAAATTATAACCCTTCTAAAGGTTTTTCAATACTTTTCTCAAGAAACGGATGATTTAAAAAAATGTTTTGTTGTTTTTTTCTTCTAATACTTAAGAGCAGCTGGAAGAAAGCTTAAAATTTTCTTCTTTTGAAAAATCATTGCATTCTCTCTTTTTTGTTTAATAGCTAAAACACTATTCTTTCAAGAAAATAAGCAAAAACTAACTAATATGAAAGGTTCAACTATTTAAAACTATTTATCCTTAATTAAAATTTGCTTTTTAAATACTTATTTAGGTATAACCATTGTGATTATAGTAACAGTAAAATTTTGAATGAATTAAATATAATTTCATATTTTATCAAAAAAATATATTCGAAGTCTATCCTATTTTCTACCTGCATAATATTCATTACTTTTTTCTGATTAAGAAATATTCCTTTAAATTTAAATCCTAAATACTCACTTAGATGCTCTGGAAGTAATTAATAAAACTAAAAGTAAATTACAGAGTTTCATAATTTTGCAGCATTCAAGAAAATTCAAGAGTCAAATTATATTTTTCAGTTCTATAATAGAAAGGCAAAATGTATTTTTTATTATATGTTGATAATTTAATATCTAATGATTTTTCCCCAACAATTTATCTTTACACCTTTGAAAAATTGTGTAATAATTACAATTAAATTTTAAGTGTCCTAGTGTTACAGCAATTGGATGCCGAAAGAAACTAAATTGAATTAAAAGGAAATGCATGGTAATTTCATAACTTTCAAATCTAGTTTAAAAATTGAAACTTTAAAAAGAGTACTTTTATGAGGTCGGTCATCCACAACAAAATTTCTATTTCTTCTAATAATATTGCTCAACATATTTGCCAAAGATCATTAATACATTAAGATATATGAACATGATTTTTTAATGATTTTCTAACTTAGCTGTGATTTTTTTACTAATTTTGTTCTTTATATTTATGCTTTTTAATTGCTTTCGGTTATATGATATACATTACGGAGCTTAAAGAGTAATGAGAAAAGAAAAAAAGCTGCAATTCAATGTTTAATTTTACAGCGTTTGAAAGTCTAACTCCAAACACTTTCGGGAACAAATATATATTTTCAAACAATGTTTTTATTTAAAATAAAAATACATTTTATTTATTTACTTTGAGAAGAATCATTATAAACAGTTAAAATTTAAAAAATCCGATTTTTGTAGCGGATGCAAAATGATTGCAGAACATATGCGCTCCTTTGCTTGCACGTGGAAAATAGGCTTAAGGAATTTTAAAGAATTGTTGTAATGGAGAAGTAATCTTTTTAACATCTGTTCTTTTGTTGATTTTTCCCATTGATTAGTATTTCCTAAACATTAGAAAACACAAAGAGCACTGAGGAAAAACGCTAAGTTTTTTTTTTTTTTTCCATGTTTCATGAAATTGTAAACTTTTTTTTTATCTATTTCAAGAAAAACTTACTAAATAAAATGTTTAACAGAAAGAGTGAAAAGAGGAATAATTTTTCTCTATAATACTACAAAATATTAGAAACCGTCTCACTGTTTCTTCCACAAGCGTATATACCATCACTCATTCTGCTCAATTTTCTCATCCATGTTCTTAAGAGAGAGTAGAGCTAATATTCATTAATAAACTGCTTCAAAGGTAAAATATTGGTTGAATAAAGGAAAAATGTAACAAATGATGTCGATTTTAAGGTTAAAAAAAATAATATCTAAAATTTTTTCGATTTTTTTCCCGAAAATCGCGATTTGGCGCAAATTTGCCGAAAAAAACGCATTTTGTAGCAGAAAAATAGTTTTGGCGCAGTTTTGCGTAGCCGTGGGACGTTAAATAGACGTCCAACGCGGGAATATATGCTGTATTTAAATCACAAAATATGCGTTTTTTCCTGGGAGATATTTCGTTTAGCTAGGGGAATTTTTTTTGTAGAAGGAAGGGGGTTGCAGAAATACGTTTTATGTGTATATAGGGGTTTATAACGGCCGACGCAGTGGCGAGAAAACCCTTTTGCAACGTCGCCGCTGGCGATGTTCCTAAACTCTTAGCACGTGCATCGCTGAATGATAAATAAGTAAATCAGTTTCGTTAATACTTTAAATATGATTTTAAAACAAATGGGGCAAAATAAAAATTCTCTAAAACAAGGGGAGGGGAGTCAGATTTTATACATTCGGGAAAAACCAAGAAGGTATTTTCAAGTACTTTAAAATTTTTAAGAAAAAAAGCTACTGCTCGCAGCCAGTGGTGGATTTTAGGAGGGGGGGGGGGGGTAACTCTCCTAAAAGAGTAAAAGAAATATGTAAAAACCCATCAAAAAACTTTTACTTATTTTCCGTACTTTAAAGTTGATAAATTGGTTATAACAAAAAAAAAAAAAACTCTCATAAAAATTCGATTATGAAACCTTTTTGCAAGGGAAAACCACTTCATATTCCCTGGTGCTTCCTCGAAAAAATTATTCTTGTGTCCGCTCCTGTATACAGCTACATAAACATTTTTCTGGATGCCAACTCAACAGCATTCAATCGATAATCATTTCCTAATCCCTCTGTTCTAGGAACCGAGTCCCTTTTTCCTGGAGGACTTTTAACAGTAACATACCTATGTTTACTGATTAGGAGTAGGAGAACAATAGGACAACTCCAAGAAGGCAACTCAAAAAGAGCATATAATTTAGTTTTAAAATTTTCAAATCCAGATTTTACTGAAAAAAAAAGCGAATTTTAGTTATTTCATAGTTAATAAAGATTAATAAACATCAATAGCGAAAAAATTCAGATTCCAACAGCGGATGCAAAAAGATCGCAGTTTTTTAAAAATGAGGGCACCAAAATATAAAGACAGGAGATAAAAGAATTTACACAAGTAGAATAACCTTACGATAGAATTTTAATTTTATTATAATTTTCAATAGTAATAATTTACGTCATTATCATCGGAAATTTGGTGCAAGTTAAAAAACAATGGATAAAAATCGGCGATTTTTGGTAGTTTAAAACACCGAATATCCGGTATTAAGATGCAAAAAAATACCGGAATTCCGGTTTATAACCGGAATACTATCACCCCTGAAATATTTTTAAACTAATGTATTTTTATATATTTTAGTATTCAACCAGCGCTTGGTTTCTAACAAAAAGAGTGCAGAAGCTCTAGATTTTTTTTTTAAATTGTGCATAAGTAGTTTTAAAATACTTCAGGTGCGATAGTATTCCGGTTTTACACCGGAATTCCGGCATAATTTTTTCAAAAAGAACCTAGAGCTTTTGCACTCTTTTTGTTAGAAACTAAGCACTGGTTGAATATCTAAAATATGTAAAAATACTATAGTAAATAAGTTTTTATATTCTGAGAGAATGAAGTTCTTGTTGCATTTATGCAAGTCTAACAGACATCTGCCTTAATTGCTAATTTTATAGAAGTAGAGCATAGGTGGCAATTTTGTTCACTATTGGTGGCACATTTTAAAATCTGTCTCTGCATATTCAACACATATACGGCAATTATCCTTACATATCCTCAGGCAGAGGTTATCACACACCCCCCCAAAAAAAAATCAGCTTCAAGGGATGGTAAACTTAAGGAAACTGGTCCATAAAATGTTGAGAATGGACAAAATACAAGTCCCAATTACCTAGCAGTGTTTTTAAACAAAAATTAGTGTCACTTTTATAGCAGTTTCATTTTTTGTTGTTATAATTCTTTTTCCACATGAAGGTACAAATATTCTAAAGGTATTAGCTAATAGTCGAAGAAAAAAGACCAACATGTTTTATTTTTAAACACATAAACTATGTTACAAGGCAATGAAATGGAAACAAGCAGATTTTCTTTTTACTTTCTTTCTTCTTACAGATAAAGGAAAGAAAAGGAGAAGTTATACAGGCTTTTCGATTAAATACAAATTGAACTGAATTATTATAACATATTCTTAATGAACCAGCAGTGAGAAATTCTTTGGTGATAGTATAACTTTAGAATAAAGTGTCAAATTCGATTGATAGATTGCTGTTTTTAAGGACATACTTCTACATGAAAATAAAGTTTTTTTTTTTTGACAAAGTGTTACATAAATATAATTTGATATAACTGAGCTCTAATTCAACAGAAACATAGCAAACTTTATTTAAATAAAACTTATCGCTATTGTAAAAGAAACCAATACTAGAGAAGGAACTTAATTTTCATAATATCTTTTTCCTTAAGGTGACAGTTTGACTGTTTAGTAAATTAGTATACTGAATGAACAGCTCAACTGCCAGGCCAGGGTTTTGAAACATTTAATGCAACACATAATATAGCTTTTGAAAAACCAATTTCCATTTTTTTTTTCAGCTTTTAATATATATTCTACATTTTCTTTGGTAAATTGGACCAAAATATGCAGAGTTTAACTAACAAAATTCAATTGTACTCAACAAAAAAAGAAAGAAAAAATAATACTTAAAGCCTGTGATAGAAATTTCTTATGACCAAGCTCAGTTTGTGAGTAATAATTATTGTAAAAATTCAGCGAATTCAACATTTAATCACAGAAACCATTTATGTTTATCTGATTTAATTAACAACTAAAAATGTATAATTATTTTTCTTCAGTTTCATTTTCAGCTGGAGCAGGTTCAGAACCTTCCTGAGTAGAATTGTTAGTTTCCTCTTTCTCTCTCTTTGACTTTTTGTGTTTATGACGTGATGAATGATGCTCCTCCTCCTCATCATGATGATGCCGCCGCCGAGACTTCTCCTTATGGCGATCTTCTCCCCTCTCCTTGTGATCTCGGTGCCTCCTTTCTCGATCTCGTTCTCTACTGTCTCTCTCTCTTTCTCGTTCATAGTGATCGCGATCGTAATCTCTGTCGTATTCCCTTTCGTAACGATCCTTCTCTCTCCTGTCTCGATAATCTCTGTAGCGTCTCCTCTCGTACTCTTCCCTTTCTCGCCTCTTGTAATCATCTTCTGCACCGGGAACGCGTGCGGAAGACCTTTCTCGGCTCCTCTCATCCCAGTAATGTTCTCTCTCCTTATCACGAGAGCGATCTCGGTTCCGATCCCGATCCCTATCCCTGTCCCGCTCTCGATCCCTATCCCTCTCGCGATGGGGAGAATTGGTCCAGCTGTGTTGGGATTCGGAGTTGCCATCGTAATGCCGAGAAGAGCTTCCCGTGAAGTACTGCTCGTCATACTGAGAGTTGGAATCTGCGTTTACTCCAGGCACAGGAGGTGGCGGTTGGGAGAAGATGGGATTTCCATAGAGGTCTGGGAATGGAACATGTCCTGGCAATGTGCCAGGTGGAGGAGGGATGTTAGGAGGAGGAATTCCAGGTGTCATCCCAGGTGGTGGCACCGACAAATTTGGAGGAATGAATGGAGGAGGAATGTGAGTTGGCGGCATTCCTGGAGGCAAGGAGCTATCATAGACATCTCTGCCAATTACCTGTAACGAAAAATTAAAATTGTACTTGTACATTATCATGGGTATCCCAGCATACAAATTAGCAATATAACATTCAAGCTAGCTTGAGACCTATGTTAAGCTAATTTTTTAACCGAAACAAAACTCGCAAACTGAAATAGTCAATGAATTACACTGTGCAACACGAAAAATGTCCTGTGGATGAAAATGTCTGTTTCTTATGTATTTTTGGCTGAAAGTTAGGAATCCGCAATTATTTTTGGCCATCGCACGTATCATTTTCTCGAAACTAAACGTTTTAGCTTTTTACATATTTTCTCGATAAATGTGCATATTTTTGTAACTTTTCGACTTAATTTATTATAAATTATATCTTTGTCATTAACAGTGAAATGGCTGCCATTCTAGCAACCTATTTAATGAACTTGGGTTACTTTAGGGACATTTTTGGCCACAAAAGCTTTATCTACTTCTAGAAGTTTCAAGTGTTTTGCAAGACGACAAAGGCATTTTGTAGACTATTTTGTGGATAAAGAAAAAATAGTATGCTGCTGTGATGTGAATGTACTATTTCAAGCATTAGGACTTGAGCACAATTTAGAGAGAGGGGGCGCATGTTTATCAGTGCTCCTCCATCTAAGTATTTTTTCCTATTCATGCCTGTAGCATATTCTGCAAACACAAAAGAATTTTCAAAATAATGAGTGGCTAACACATGTTAAATAAACCACATGTAAATCTACAATGTGCTCTTTTTCCGCAATTGCACATTAAACTTGGTTTATCGAAACATTTCTAAAAGCTGCGGACAGAGCTTTCTTGCCCCTCCGGAACAAATTCAAATATTTAAGTGAAGCAAAAGTAAACAAAAGGATTTTTATTGGCCCACAACTTAAGGAAGTCCTTTCACGATGAAGAGTATAGAAACAAACAGTCAGAAGCCAAAAAATCGGCCTGCCTGGCCTTTAAATCAGTGTACTCACGTTTCTTTGGAAATGAGAAAACTGAAAACTAAGAAAATCTTGTTGGTGACATGATAAAATGCTTTTGTATTATTAGGTTGCTATATTTCATTAAAACTACACGTTTTGGACTTACATATGAACTTTTTTCCTCAAAACCTTGTCACAATTAATGATGAGCATGGGGAAAGTTTTCGTCCAGACATTTCTGTGTTTATAAAGCGTTTCAGCGGTCGATAGAATGGAAGTATACAAATTGAATATTGCTAATCTGTTATCAGGGCACACCAACAGATGCCCACAAGATAAAACGGCCAAAAAATCATTTTAGTGTTTGCGTTTTCAATAAGTAAGCCTCAGTTACCATTCTTCTATAACCAAATTCTATAAATATGAGAAGTGGGTCTCCAGCAAAAATGGTACGTGATGGACCATTGTGGTTCGGATATTTGAATCAAGCACCTTTTGTTTATAAAAAATCATAAAGTTTCATCTAAAGGACAAAAAAAAAAAAAAGTTCAAATTTGTTGCACAGTGTTATCAGCTGGATTTAATGGTTTGATTGAAAACGTTGTTAAATATGTCATTAAATTTTTGTTTGAAATTACCTGAATGACATTTTCTTTAGAATTTCCAGACCGTCTAGAACTGTTTGCTCCACAGATAACATCAATGCTTCCAGACATTCTTCTTCCAGGAGGAGGGCCAGCCTTTTTAGCCCCCATTCCCATTCCTGAATATTTACTATTTTCATTTACTGTGGCAATGGGAATTTGTTGATCCTTTCCAGGTGTAACTGCTGCAGCCTGTAAAACAGTATAAACAATTATCAATAAATGTTTCTTTCTAAATTCTTTTTAAAATATTTATTTCGAATTCTCGTGCTATTTTAAGAACAATGCGTTTTCAAAATAGGTGCTAAAGATTTTTAAATTTTAAATTTAAATGAAAATATTCAATCTGAAATGAACAAGTTACTAAACAAAAAGTGCAAGGTGTTTATGTTTCTTTGCATAAAAATAAAGGGATTCATTATTCACATTTCATATGATACCCAAAAAGAAAACAAAGTCTGAGTTGGACGGGGATGAATCACAGGACCAATTTTTTTTACAAGTGCCTTACAAAATCACTGCAGCTGTAAATAAGATCAGGTTGTCTACAGGTCACGAAAGTTACAAAAATTATGAATAGGTGAAGAAAATATTCCATCCAGTGCAAGGCCGTAGCCCGAAATTTTTTTCGGGGGGGGGGGGGGGGGGGGCTGACTTTGAAACACTAGTGTAGAGGAAAGTTTCAGGGAGGAATATATGTTACATTGCGAAAATTTTCGGGATTTTGGGGGGGGGGGCTTGATCCAGTGGGACCCCCCCCCCCCCGAGAAGGTATCCGATATCTTGTATATGGCAGATTTTTAACTATGTGGTTAACCGGCATATCCAATTTCATTTTTTAAATTAAGTAATTAACATGTTTTGAAATATAGATCAATTAAAAACACTCTACATGTTTCGAAGCCCCCTGTGGGATGTTTAAAAATATGTATGGAATTTACAAGTTTTAAATATCATAACCGGATTAAGGGTTAAAAATTAGCATGAAATTGGGCACAACATTTCCCAAAATTACAGGCACGTGTTTCAAGGTTCCGAAAAACCCCTTTTTCAAACCAGAAAAGATGAAAAACACCAACTTGCAATTTTCTGCTTAATTTTAAGTAGATTTTTAATTCTTACTTTGTAGCACAAAGGTTTTTTTTAAATTTCATCATACCCAGTACTTATGCGTCATAAAGGCGTTATCGGATATCCAATACCAGGTTAAATCAATATCCGATATATCACTGAATGGTTACGAAAAAAATCATGAAAAGATCACAAAATTTCACTGTGAAACTCTGCATGACCCCCGAATATGTTCTTTATGATTGCGTATTCCCTATTTATTTTATAAAGAAAATTGCATTATAAAAGGGAAAACTAGAGCTTTGTTTTTAGCATGATTGAAAAATTACCCGGCATTTTTTTTTAGGGAATCGAAATTGAATACTGTCGGAAGAACTTCCAACTACATTGGCACTTAGATGTGCTTTTACTATGTTAATGCCTCCTACTTATCAAGAAGGGGGTAATCAGTACCATTTTTCACTTGTAGCGATCAAGCGCCCCTCCCATATTTTCGGGAATTTGAGAAAACATTTAGGAACTCTCTTTGGCACCAATCACGTATTTGGCTTTCCTTGGGAACTAGTTTTTGGCACTAATCACTAAAAAATTGAGACATCCCTTGATTATTTAAAGTTTTTATATAACCAGAATAGGAGAAAGTTTTGTGATGGCCGCATATTATTACAAAACTTTGCAAAGCCTGCATTACAAAACTTTGTGATATGTTTTTTTATACCTTTAAGAAGGTTTTTTTTATATCATATTTCATATAAAAATAATTAGGTATTTCTATTAGACCTTTCTATATGAGCGCCCATGTCTCTTATTAGTCGAAACATTCAATACTCAACTTTTCATAATTAATTTGATTTCAAGAAACAAACTACTACATATAGAATTAAACAACATAAAAAACTTATTTGGAAAAAAAGTTCGTTTTCATAACAGTTTGTGACACAGACATATGTAGGAATTAATTTAAGAAGGGGCCCAAGCCAAAGATTAAGAGACAACTTTACAAATTGAAGTCACAAAATATTAAAATGTTTTTCAGTAGTGTCAATTTTTTTATGAGTATTTAGGAAATAAGATTTTTATTTATGTAACAACAACAAGCTTATAATTGGGAATACTGTTTTTTACACGAAGGAAATTGTGCATAAAACTTTGCTTTTTGCTTGTAAGATTTTTGTAATTTATAGATTATTATATTTTGATCAATAGTTTTTTTCTCTAAAAGTATTTAAAATATTTTCCTAAAAAGTAAGGACTGCACAAGTGCTGCTTAAAGCATGAATATGCAATGAAAAGCAAATTTAACGCAGCCCTTATAAAGTACCCTTTAACATTTCATACTAAATTCGTAAATCAAACGAAACAAACTTTTGGTACTACATTGTTATCCAATCTCATTTTCCTCTGCTTCTCACAGTAGGCCTTCCACGTATCTTCGTTGAAACCATAGTTGAAGTAATCTGTGATATCGGCACCGGGTTTTCGCCATGGCTTATCTTCAATAGTGTCTAAATTGAATTCATACATAGAAACTCCATTTATCATTCCCACAGTGTCCAGGTCGATGCCTTTGGTTTTGCCGACAGAGCTCACGGCTGCATTGCCAGCAAATGCAGCACCTCTTTTGATATTTAGATTCACAGGGGTTCCTCCATATGGGTAAGTAGTAGATGCCGGTTTTATATCACCAATTGTAACCTGAAAAAGTATAACAAATTATTCTGATATATAGGCAACGTTGCCGGATATACACCACTTGATATATATCATGATACATATCCAACCACAAATTTACATTAAAGTTGAACACTTTAAATTAGATGACCCCATTGATTCCCTGAAAAAAAATTTGGCAGAAGGTGGTGTTAGAATATAAAGGTAGGGGGATGCCGTCTTCCGTTGATTACACCGCTGATACCGTAAAGTCATTTTCAATCATTCATTTTAAATAAATAAATACAACATAAAAAGGTACAGAACAACCTACGATATTTAAGAGCAATTATCTATAAAACAAGGTATCCCAACTGTGCCACTAAAACAAACTGCTGGGCTGACGCACCAACCGATATGCTTTACTTAAATTTTTGCTGCTTTACGCATCGTTTTATTATTGTTATTTAGTTGTTCTTATTTAAAATTTTTTTTTAATACATTTTCTCTTCAACGCATTGATACATATATAATACACATATACACAAACCATCAGCAGAATGTTTTGCAATGTTCAACAAATCTTTTGATAATCTACTACAGAATACGTGCACATGCTGAGTTAGTGATCAACATACGTAGTTAAATATAAAGCTACCTGGGCTGTAATTGCCAGATTAATGACTTATATTCCCCCATTGTTTTGCAAAAATAAATAGGGATTTTTCTCTCCAAATATCCCTATGCCAGAATCTGTTTTACGCCATTCATTGAATTACTTGCAATTGCTCTGCAATGTTCGTTGCACATTTCTGTACATTCTCTTGAGGTATCTACACATATACATTTTTTTTTATGTATTCTCTTTGTCAAGGACCCAAAAAAAAAAAAAAAAAAATGTATAACTATTTTAAAGTGAGTAAAACAAAAAATTAAAAAATTGCCTTTTTTTTGCAGGGCAGGGATAAAAATTGACCAAAATGTAAATAGTGAAACCTCATTACCCAATACTGAGACTTTCACAAAGGAGGAGGTATATTGCAAGCATAGCACCCAACACAATTAGATATTATATATTTTGTTGAAATGAACATTCCATGTCAACGAAATATATTTCTCGGTCCCTTGGAGTTTGTTCTAACAGGATTTAACTCAATATTAAAACACACCATTGCAAAAACATAGCATACAAGTGTTTTAGGGCCACAGGGAACCTTTTCGTCAATGCAGAAAAAGTTCATATGTCAATCACTCTACTGCTTAGTGTTGTACAGTAAGCTCAAAATTTTCTCCATTGGAAAAAAGGATCCTTGCCACCCCTTAACACAGTATCTTTGTAATCGTGTTTTTTAATACACGTAGTTTTAATCACTTATTCTTTGATTCCAAGTAAAACTTTCGTTAGAAATCACAAAAGATTAGATCACAAAAATACTTTTATAAAACCAACAATCAAATTAAATTCTATTTTGAGTTAACATTTGAAAAAGGCTCAAAGGATGTTGTAGTTGCAAAGAATAATCAAAGAGTTTGGATAACCAGTTCATCATTGAAAAATATGTACAAAAATTTGATTTTTAACCTTCATAAATAACCCAGAAAATTTCTTTCTTGGCAAATGTCCACCACATCAAAATTTAAAAAAAAAATGTACAGTGATCAAGATTGAATTCTTGGTGCCAAATATAAAGGTAAAACTTAGCCAGCTGACCATGAAATAACTTGTAACAAGTGCATTACAGTAAGAGATTAATTATAAAAAGCACATTAAGTAATGTTGAAAAATAAGCATACCTATAGCTTTAATATCAGTATTGGAAGCTATTTGAACAATTTTTAGTGCTTTGTAAAATGACATTTCTCAAGGTACAACTCTCTCTGCCTATTATTGACTTTTGATCACCACAAATTTTCATTATCTTGAATATTTAGTTTACCATCTTTTGAGATCAAAGAAAATTTGTAAAATGAGAGTTTCAGGGTGCGTACACTATTCTCCGAGTAAAAATCAAGCACTTTCCAGGACTCTTCATAGCAAAAATCAAATGTTTCAAATGAAGTAAATCTAACCACTTTGAATACAAGTTACATTACAAGCCAAAAAGATTTCTTTAATACTATTTAATTTAGAGCACTCTAACTGTAATAAAATAACTTCCTATTCAATACTATAAAAATTTATCAGATCGCACATTAATTAGATTTATGTGTTGTATCAGCTGTGTATGTAACGAGCCATAGCTTTATTGCTTGTCAGGTCAGACATGTGCCTCACTGAGGGAAAAAAAATCCTGAAAAATCATGACATAACGCATTGTAAAAGCTTATTAAAATTAAATACTAAGAAAGTCAACTCATTACTTTAATATAAGAAAATGATTGGGGCATTATGTCTAATCAAAATAAGGCATGGAAGTGGCACGGAACTTTTTAAAGAAATAAACATGCTTCTGAGCAATAACTTCTTAAACTGAAATAACTATTTCATACTTGATAACTATAAAAATGTTAATGAAATGAAATAACTTCAAAATTAGGTGTGAAGAATTTTTTACATATTTTTATATATTGAATTAAAGTAGAAAGAAATATTATTTATTTATTTTGTAACAATGTAAAAGGAGTCTTGAAAGGGGGGAGGGACCCTAATGATCTAAAATTTAAACACATTTTAAATTACATGCAAAAAAAAAAAAAAAAAGAAAAAACAATTTAAAAAACGAAACTCTTTTGGCAAAAAATTTTTTAAAACAGATGTATCACTAAAACTTAAAAGCTAAAAATTCCATGATTATCGGCGACATTTAGAGTGGGCGTGGCAAAATGACGTTTCTGCAAGTCCTTTATAGAAGCTAAAACTTAGGAAAGATTTAAAATAATGATAACCTCAAATCTATTGATGTCTAAGGGGAAGAGCCCGATATTAAACGAGAACTAGGAAGTTTTGCCGAAGCCGATGCAACCAGATTTCGAAGTGCTTTAAAAAATCGGGATTGACACTTAAAAGCGCCAAAAACGAATCGAATGTGTAAATTTTACTCGTAATTTGTGAAACTTCGCAGGAATGTACGCAGGCTACTTTCAAAAATGTTCATAGGGTGAAAAAAATAGAGAAATAGAAATCCAAATTAAGAATTTTTGCGGAAGCGAAATTTTTAATTTCCAAAATTCCCAAAACTACGGACTTCCATCAAAATACGGAAAAATCACATGTCTGCAGGTAGGAATTTGAAGAAAGGTGAATTTTCCTGTTGATAAATTGCAAAGAAATAGTAAAAATGAGAAAATCAAGGACTTTCTAGACATTTTTGTACATTATTCCAAATTTCCAGGACTTTCAAGGCCTTGAAAAAAAATTATGTAATTCAAGGACTTTCAAGGTTTTTCAGGCCGCGTACGCACCCTGGAGTTTGTAAAATTGAACAACACTGTTTCAAGGCAAACTGTGTCATACATATTTTAAAGGCATATGAAATTTTAAACTATAATTATGATTAAAATAATCTTACCTGAACATCATCATCTGAATCTTCATCATCATCAGAATCCTTTTCTTCTTCATTTTGCTCGACTTTACTTTCTTCAACATCACTGCTTGCTTCTTCATTTTCAATGACATCTGCCTAAAAATTAAATAACATAAATTTCCAGTCAATCAACACAAGCCTTTCACAAAATTCAGAGCTACCAAATAGTACATTTTATAGAATTATTTGTTAAATATGCAAGAAAAAAAATATATTTTTTTAAATCATTAGTTTAAGTTTTGAATTTTCAAAAACTAGTTGACTTTTCACAACATCTTTTTAAAAATTCACAAAAAACAAACCGTGTAAAAAATGCTGGATAGACCCCTGAATGTCAAATCATTGATAATGAACATACTCTTAACAAAAGATTTGCAATATGTTTCAATAATCATTCTGAAAAAGTGGAACTACAATGGAAATTTTTTTACGAGGAGCAGATTTTCTACTTCTAAGATAAATACAATTGATCACTGTTTCATAATATCTACATGCACCTCACACCTGATTAAAAAAAATTTAATAATGATAATGATAACGTTATAGGGTAGGATGGGGTAAAACGGGTCATTTGAGAAAAAACTCAAAATAATAGAACTTGTAATTGAAATTTTTAAACCAATATTTTTTATGTTATATTTCAATGTGTTGGCAACATTTTTCATTCTAAAAAAAGTTAGGTTCTTAAATATGGCAACACAAAAAAAATATTTTTGTAATTTTTGGATGATAGTGTGCTAAACACTTGGTTTACCAACTTCTGAAAATCTATATATTTTATCAAATCACAACCCAAATTTAAAGTATTTCCGCACAAAGAAACTTTGGAGAACAATTACAGCCGAGCATGTAAGAAAGAAATAAATATTGAATTTTTTACACCAGTTTTCCTTGGATGGGGTAAAATGGGTCATGGTTAGGCTTAGCTAGTTCTGTTCAATTATTGTTTTAAAATTTATTCTGTTGCACCTCACTGCAGAAAATTCCTAAATTTAAACAATGTATGTTGTTTATTTTATTGAAATTACATTAAAAAAATTTTTTTTTTTTGAATGTTTTCCCTAAAAAAGATCTTATTGATGTGGTAGAGAGAAGTGATGTTGTTGAAGTGTTATGTGAATCAATCTAGAACAGAATGATTTTAAAATTTCAATGTACCGTATATTTACGTGTATAAACCGAGAATTTTTGGACCTTTTTTGAAAGCTAAATCGGGGGGGGGGGGGGGGGGGTCGGCTTATATACGGGTCCGACAATCTAAAAAAAAAAGTCGGTCTATATGTCGCGAAATATCGACTAATATCGAGCTCCAATTATGTAATTTACGTCTCCTACATTAAGGAAATAATTAACTTAAAATAAGTAGAGTTTTATTTAAAAGAATATACATATATTTTATAGCTGGATTTTGTGAAATCATCGCTGAAACAAAATGGCGAAATTCGCTCCCAACTACAGTAATACGCTCGCGACTAGCTGTGTATGCCTTTCTATTCCCGCTCATCCTTCTATCAGAAATGTAGAAAATAATTGAATAAAAACAATAAAAAAAGTAAAACAAACTAGCAAACGCGGGGGCAAAAAGCAATGAATGCCCGAGTGCCATGTGCTCGAGCTCGGTCACTCGGCGCTTGCCTCAGACAGGGTTACCAGAGATCAATTTGTCGCCGTTGGCGCCAAGCTTCTCATTTTCACAATGTCTTGATTGGAAAATACTTGGTCTGGGTTACCTGCTTAGCGAAAGTTTCGCCAATTTTGGCAATTTTCTTTGAACTGTAATTTTTTTCTTCTTCAAATTTTTATCTCGGCTTATATACGAGTTTTGAATTTTTGGTACATTTTTGAAGGAATAATGCACTCTTGGCTTATACACGGATCGGCTTATATTCGGAAATATACGGTAATTATAATTCAAAATGTTGCTAAATATGTTACTTACTTTTTTTTTTCTATTTCAAAGTAATAAATAACTGTTTTCAGCATTAGTTTGCATGATGACCTATTTTACCCCACGATGGAGTAAATCAGGTCACAACTTTATAAGCTCAGTTAAACTATTTCATAATTAAAAAATAAATATTAAAATGGCATAAAATTGATCTAAAGGAGTTCAATGTTAAGATGCAATTGAAAAGAAATGGGAAACGTTTCTGGTTTTGTTGCTATGAAACTTTAAATATGAAAATAGCTAAAATTGACCCATTTAACCCCACCTGACCCTATGCAAGACAAAAAATGGAGTTTCACATTTCCACCAGAAACTTTTTAAAATCTTCCGAGGGTTGAAACCGTCCCTTTCCAGTCTAGTTCAAAGGAGAAATTTGGTTGGGAATCCCACCATTCCAACTGAATTTTAACTTCTGGTATTTCTTATTTCAGACATGAAAACTTTTGGGAGTTCTCAGATAATCATGGGTGAAAGTAAAAAAATTTCAAGGGACAGAACTTAAAATAAATTTCTGTAACTCCAAAAACATGCATTTGCTAGGAATTTTTTTAATACAAAGCATGTATTAATTATTTATCTCCCCCCGATAATAACTAGATTAATATTAGCTATAACTATTTAATAATCATTCTTAAGTATTGTAACAAAATTACTAAATTTATTTAGCAACATCAGCACATATTAAGCTTTTAAGTAAAGCTGTATTGGAAAAACATTTATAACATTTTAAAATCTATATTAAAATACTTTAGTTCTAAGCATTCTGTCCTTTTCCATCTAACGATGTACATAAAAAAGAGAAGGAAATCTGTCTATGGATAGAATACTTTGACCCATGCTAATTATTCAGGTGAAATCAGAAGCATAAAAACAGTAAGTTCATTCTAACACATCTAAAGAAATATTATGTACCAGCAAACTTGAAATTGGGACTCTTATTGCTCTGCACTTCCTGTTTTAAAAGCAGTTTGAAAATTACAACATAATCTATTTTCTGTGCCTTTAAAATATCCTTTAAAAATTACTATAATATTATTCACATGCACTGCTCAGTTCAAAATGAAAAATTATAACTGTTGTGAGAGATAGATCGGTAAAATAGTATGCACTATAGATTTAACAATATACTCAGTTTTACAATCAACAAACATTACTCAAATATCCTCAGTCCACGGACAATTGTTAAATTTTTCTTATAGTATATGTATACATCCCTTTGTTGAAAAATTGAACCTTTTCCATTTAAATTGATTTATGGTTTACAGGGCCAATGATGGATATTGTTTAAACTTGAATATTAATCAGCATAGTTGAGAGTTCAAGATAGATGCGAGTTTAGACATAAAAATAAAGCAAAATTGGTTTCTCCAGGTAGTGATGAGATGCTAATAGTTTAGTAGTTGCTAATAGTATAGTAGGTACAACCTGTATTAGGCAGGGTTGCTAGGTGTCCATAATTTGAGCAATCATTCCATTTTTTTTGACATTAAGTTCACTACAGCCATTCAGGGTAGATTTGAACCATGGAGGTAACCTTGAACCACGTTATATACTTTTGTATATTTGACCAAAAAAAAAACTAGAAGTTCCATGACTGCACTTCAGCCGAATAGGTTATAAAATCAGTTTCCTGTTCTTAATTTTTAAATTAAGTTAAATATACTAAAAAATATGATGTGGTTCAAAGTTAAGCCCCATGGTTCAAAGTTACCCTGAATGACTATATTTTCAAAAAAATGTATGAATGAATGGAAAACCTTCTGATTTTTTCCTTTTATTTCCTACTCCCACCCTCCACCCTCACTAGTTCTTGAAAAGACACCTGGAAAGCTTAATCATTGAATTTATCAATAAATCTATTGTGTTAAATTAAAATATAGTTGTGATTAGGAATTATTCTAGCGATCAGGGTTTAGCCCAAGGGTTGTGGATAATATTTAATATAGTTTTAATTACAACATGAAAAAAAAAAAAAAAAAATAGAAAAAGAGTTGTTTTAAAACCTATTTTTAAAGTTAGCACTTCAAATATCCCCACAAGTCCACCCCCTTCTAAACTGGATTTACAGTACTGAATACTGCATCTGCAAAGTAAAAAGTTCCAAGATTTCCGGCCACATTATGAATAGTAAATTTTTGAAATAAAAATATAGGATCATTATGAATCTTCTTGAAAGTGTGGAGAAATGTCTGGCGCACTCTACATTTTTCAAAACTATGCATCCTTGGTGACAAGTTAACTAGCGTAATAACAGATATATAAAATCAAAAGCAACAAAATTGACGAATTTTAACATAAAATTCTTCAAACATTTATATCGAAAAAGTGAATATAGAATTCTTCGCTTAATTGGTATGGTTGTTTCTCCACATACTTTGATGTCACCATTTGTGGTTATGATATTTTCTTCCCCTGGGACTACAACATCTTCTGTAGCTCTATCAAAAATAGCATTTATTTCTTCTTTACGCTGTTCTTCTGGATTGTTATCACCATACAACCAAGCATCATCGTCGTCAGCAACAACTTCAGCCGCCATTGTTGCTCTTTTTCTGTTTGAGTTGCGTAAATATTGCCACCACCGGTTACATTAATTTCTCAGTTTATATGCTTCTGAAGGCTAAGCATTAGCAAGTTTGATCGTTAGCGAAAATATTCTTAAAGTAATGAATGAACAAAATATTAAAGCTTAATAAATTTTTTTGAAGTAAAAAGAATTTTTTTCCAGTGATCACATAAGAAGTAAAAGAATACTTTCAAAAATCATGCATTGCACACGTGATGATGAAAACTAAAACAATAATAATGTCATAATTTAATTAATAAACATGGCAATGCTAATCTTATTTGATTTGAGCAGGAAAGGTTCTTGTTTGCGAAATTTTCCTGTGATTGTGATAAGATTTAGTCAACAAGTTTTGGTTTGTTAAAAAAATTCTTTAAGTATTAATAACTGCTTACCGAATGGGTATTTTTTAAGTGATAAATGCAGCATTTGATTTCCTCAGGTAATGTATACTTTATTGGCGTAGAATATTATGAATAAAATTGTAGATTATTAAATTATTGTCTGGTACGCAGTGCAATTACGTTGATATTTTTGCGTACTAATCTTAGCAACATGCGATGTTACAATGTGCTGATTAAGATTGCCTCTCGATTCATAATTGTTTTTTAATTTTATTTATTTACATACTTTTTCTAATATTCAAGAATAATTGATTCTGCGATGCATTTCAAGTTCTGCAAAATATTGAATTCGGACAGTCACATCACAGAGACGCAGCAAATATGTGACAAAGATCATCCTTTTCTGAACCTATAATGCAGATCTGTCAACTGCCCTGATTGATCTAGAAAACTCATTAAATTGTTTTTAATACTTTCCGAAAAATTTCACCGTAAAATATTATTGGTTTGAATGAAAAAGAGGCATCAATCAGTAACAGAAAGCTCACTTTTACTCAAAAAGTGAGCACATATTTGCTCTTCCTTTTCATCCTAGTTTCTATTGATTTATCATTCAACTGAGATTGGACTCATGGAGCTATGATTATCTTATTAACTGCTTTTCCAGACTTATGCATAATGGGACCATCTATAAAAGATGTCACACTTTTTCTTATATGTTTGACCCCTACACCACTTTGTCCCATGTCACACTATGTTGCAAAAGCATGATGTCACATTTCTTGTTACCCCCTCCTCTCACCCTTGCCACAATTTCACGAACCCTCCCCTCCTTGAAGCGTGACATGATTTGTGAATGATCCCTAACTTGATATTGTCACACCTGCCACCCTACTTCTCTCAAGTCAAAGCACAAAATTTTAAAAATTTGAAGCTTCAATTTTTGCGGTTAAAATTAAGAAATTGTTTTAGTTGTACTATTCAACTAACACTTTTTTAATGATTAAACTTTGTGCAAAGTAATAGAAATAAAATTTCACGTTAAATTAAAGCACAAATGAGCATTAAAACGCAGACATATGTTTCGGGATTGCTTGGAATCCCTTTTTTCAATGCGACAGGGAGCTTCTTGATGCAAAACATCCAAATGAAGCTTCAAGAAGAATCCAAAATGCATCAAGAAGCTCCCTGTCGCATTGAAAAAAGGGATTCCAAGCAATCCCGAAACATATGTCTGCGTTTTAATGCTCATTTGTGCTTTAATTTAACGTGAAATTTTATTTCTATAACACTTTTTTGTTTAAATAACTTGTGTAGTTGTAGTACTACATGGTAGTGTAGTTGTAGTCAGTGGCGTAGCTAGACCCAGATTTCAGGGGGGTTTCTTTGTGAGAAGTGAGCTAATTTCATTGTTTTAGGAGAAAAATTGGTTAAATTCTAGACAATCTTCACCATTTCAGGGGGGGGGGGGGTTATCCCCAAAACACCCTGCTTATCTATGCCAGTGGTTGTAGTACATGGTGAAGGATGTGTCAAAACGCCAAAACTAGGCAACATAGCTTTGTCGCTGGCTGTAGTAGATCCTAAGTGATCTGGTTTGGTGATCAAAGAGTGAAGAGTGTGTCTCATTCAAGACACACTGATGGATAGAGGTGGCACAGGACCAGCTCAATTAGGGTGTTTCAAAAATATATGTAAATTATAAATGTACAACTTTGGAAGCTGTGGAATGTTTAAAGATATTATGCATGACAGGTTTCAAACATCAAAGCCAGATGTCCAATACAGATCAGCCAGGCAAGGGTCAACCGGATATCAACAACAAGTGGGTGGCGACAGAACCAGGAAATCAGGGAGATGAGGGAAATGTCAGGGAATTCTAATGTTCTGGAAAAAGACAGGAATTTGAAAAAATTTTCGAAAATCGGGGAATTTTTTCTTTGTTTTCGATTTATCCTGAAGTTTCAAAGAACTTATCTGCAAGTATTAATATTAATCAACCTTCTCTTATTAAATTCAAATCTAAAATTATTTTACTTAAAAAAATTTTTTTTGTTGTTTTTCATACATTTGTTGCCGCATATTGAAAAATGCGATCTTTTTGCATCAGCGATGTGAACAGGACTTTTCAAATTTTCCATATTTCTTATGCTTTGTTGAAAGGTAAGCGAGTTAAATTTCTTTTTATTTTCATTGAAACTAATTTGAAATTTTTAATCGAAAATTCGGGAATCGTGATCGTAAGGGCAAACTTTCAAACTTCAAAGATAAGATCACTTTTCTCCACCAGACCCCTACCTGCAATCCTGCCTTAGGATTGCTTAGGCACGGGGAGAGGTAGTGGGGTCTACGGATTTTACACGCTCATATCCCCAAGTATACATGGTGGTCTTCAGTGGGTATCGAACGCGTGACCTTCCAGGTGGAAGTCCGACGTGCTAACCACTAGGCTACCACGGCCCCAAGATAATATCACTAGTTTTATTTTTCACTTCAATTTTTTAAAGCATGCTTAATTATTCAGATCGTTTAAAATACTTGAAATAAAGAATTAAACTATTAAATAATATGTTTAAATTTGAAAAAGTCCGAAACAAAAATCATTAACTATGCCAAGTTTTGGCTTCATCATAGCGATAAAATTTTTTCTACGGCACACATTCATTCATCCTATAAATTGATTCTGTGCAGGAAGAGCATGTTAAATATCAGCAATTCATTGTAAATAAATAATAGAATTTAAAAAAATCATTTATTTAATTTTTTAGTATGCATGTTAAATCGTGGAATAAATTTTCATGCTGTAGTTAAGAGATTAACCTATATCATGTGCACAGTACAATTTTTTGGATTACTCTCATTATTCCTAAAATGTTTTATCTTGGATCAAAAGTCTTTTCTGGAGCCTGGTATTTCCTAATGGAATTAAACGGTTTTTAATCTTTAAAAAATGCATCATTTTCTTAATAAAATTTAAGCATTTCGAAATGGAAGTGTGAAAGTTATTCATGTTCACATTCTTCTTTCAAACAATTACTCTTTCACCCGTAAAATATTTATTAATTACTTTGTTGAATAGCATAAAATACAAATAAACAGAAGCAAAATTAAGAGAAATGTGCTTGTTGAACATTAAATTGCTAACAAGTAACAAGTGGTTAAAAATTAATTTGGTCTTTCCCTAGAACTACTATAAAACTAATTTGATGCATTATTTTTGTACTGCAAAACATTTTCACTGCTGTAACAATGTCTCTTGCTTATTCAAAATAACAAAATTAAATTTTGGAAATTTTACTTGCTGTAAATTTTGTTATATCTAATATTTTAATGTAGCACTCATTTGTGTTTTGAATAGGTCTGCATTTTATCTTTTGCGTGTGTGTATATATATATATATATATTCCATCAGGGAAATTTTCTTAAAAATATCTGGAAATCAAGGAAAAGTCGGGAATTTTTGCTTCAGGGCTTCTGTAGCCACCCTGAACAAAGAAATGCTTTAAAGCAGCGGCTCCCAAACTGTGGTATGCAAAGCTTCTCCAGGTGGTATGCGTGCAGGCAAAAAAAAGAGGAGGTTAAAACACAAAAACTTAGGATTGAAGATGGAATTTGCTCAGTTCGAGTTGGGATAATGTTCGCTCAAAGTTAAAAATGAATTCCCGTTATTGTCAAGAAAAGCATTGCTGTTTTTAATTCAGTGCTCATCTTAAAATCGCTTAACCACTCATCTTTATGAAACTGCTGTTTACAATATGATATTTATTAAAAAATAAATATAGAAGCAAATTAAATGTCGATTCAAATTTGAAGTAAAAACTAACTTCTATGGAACGAGATATCGCCTCACTTATATCTGGCATGCAGAACCTTCTCATTAATTTTGTTTTTTAATTTTTTTACATGATGGGTATTTTGTATTTAAAGACACATTTCTAATGCTGTTTTGGAAGTATGTTTTAAAAGTATATTTCATATACTTCATGTATTTTATTTTATTCATACAGTTTTACTTTAATAAACACTTTTCCCTGCATTAACTAAAAAAATGGAATAATAACTGTAAAAAATTGGAATTAATTAAAAAATTGAAATAACCTAGTCATTGTAGTATTTTTCTATAATCTTTTAGGGTTTTATTCTACATAATAAAGTTACATTGGCAGTGGTATGCAAATGGTTTACAAATAAAAGGTGGTACACAGAAAAAAAAGATTGGGAACTGCTGCTTGTCAAGACTTCTTCGCAGTTATGGTGCTTATAAAAACCATGCGCATGTGGGGATTTTTTTTTGTTTGATCATTTCATTGTGACAATATTTTATAGAAAGTTTAAAATTTATTTTTAACTACTAGTTTGCAAAATATTTACAATTACCTGCTTTTTGTTATAAATATAAATAATTTTTAATGAGATTGGAGGAGAGGGGAAACACATTTGTTTTATCTTATTTAATTAGCACATTATACTTCCTTCTTCCCAGGCATGTAAATTCAATGTTTAACTCATTGGACTATTTTGTAGTATTTAAAAAAGTTTATGTAATTTACTGTTTTATTTGACATTTATGAATATAGACTTATACTGCTAATAGTTTTGGGGAAAAAAATATATTTCTAAATATTTAGGTCTATGTTAGATATTTTATCTGTTTCATATTGAATTTTTATAACTTTGTTGTGGAGGTCAATTAATAATTTTTTATTATTAATGTGAACTATTTATCGTTAAAAAAAAAACAGATTTAAAAAATAAAATTCAAATTTTATTGCTTCTTGTATATTTTCTTCTTGGCTGGCAAAAGAATTTAGTATTTCAATAAAAATAGAGAGCCATTTTGTGCTTGCCAACAAATTTTGTTAAGGGCCTTATCTTTCTGACACTTTAAAAATGTAATTGCTAGCATTTTAAAATTGTGTGATAATTATAAGATAAAATGCTCAATAATGTAAAATTAAAAATATTTTATGAATATGTGTGTATAGTGATATATCACTCTGTCTTTTGCCTTTTAATCTTTATTTTCTCCACCAAAATATACTCAGCTTTGTCAATTCAAAGGTCACACGTGACACTGATACTCCATCTTCGATTACATAGCAAATAAGATAACAGGTTTTTAAAATCTTATCTTGTGGAACGTTTCACAATTTTCCTTTGTTTTATGCGACTCCTTTCTAATATTTGATCCATTACACTGCAGATGTATTTTCTGCAGTTGTAATTCTAAATTTGATTTTGATTCTATTCTGAGTAAGGTTATATTACCATTAAAATAATAATGCGTTTTTTATAATGTTATAAATTATGTTTAAATTATTTTAATGTCTTTCTGTTCATTATGCTTTATTTTCACATGATTTGTTATACTTATTTTGGGTTTTAATATTTTATGCAGCAATGAAGAAATTTCTGTTTTTCGGACTAATTCTGATATTCCTGGCCTTCACAAATGCGGTAAGCATGTTTTTGCATTGATAATTTTATTTAAGAATTTTCTTGATATATTTCTTCAAAACTTCCTGAACACTTCAAATGAAAAATTGGGTTTACATGCTTTGTTTTTAAGGGCATAGCCCCTTTGAAAAAATGCATTAAGCAAAGTTTTCTGAAATTCTTGCTTTAAGAGAATAACTGAAAAACATTTCTTAAATTGTAAGGTGTATTTTATGTACGCAAGTATAGTGTTTGTTTTACAATGACAGTAACACCAAATCATATGGTATTTAATGTGTTAAATGAAAAAGTTGAATAATTTGCATTAATTTATTTCCAAGTATAATATATATTTCTGGAGGGGAAAAAAACTTTTAAGCAAAGAGAAATACTTAAAAGAGTTTTATAGTGCTTTATAAATATTAGTTAAACCATATTGTATGATTTGTTAGATTAGTTTTCTAAAGGTTCCTTAAATGTTGAGTAGAAATTAAATCTGGGATGGGGGAGGATAGATATGGTTCATGACTATTAAAAATAAAGAGTAATTTTTATTTTGACCACTTTAATTTTTGGCATTATTTTTTATAAATGTGATGGTAATTAATAATAATATGTATATCAAGTAACTATATATAGTTGACTCTTGTAACAACTTTCATTTTTTAATATTTTCATTTTGTAGTACCTTTCCTTTATTAATCTATCATTTTGAAGACAAATCTCAATTTTTTTGTGGATAACTAAAGAATTACATATTCAAATATTAAAATGTGACTGGTGAACAGAAACCTCAAACTGGAAAGAATTTACACTACCTAAAAATTCTACAAATGAACAAAATGGATAAATTAACTAAAAAAGAGTAATTTTAACTGAATAATTTGCTTGATACTATAACTTTTTTTCATACATCAATTATAGTTTTTGTATAAAAAAGTAAAAATTTTAGTTTAACAGTACAAAATTTGCAAATAAATCAATCAGCTAAAATAGTGATGCAACAAATAGTCATTTAGCTGGATACCGAATATTTGGTTATTGTTTCTTTTGTTTTTTGCTTCTTGTAAGTACATTTCTGCATAAATAATAATCTAAAATACAATATTAAAATTTAAAAAAATGTTTTAGGACAATAAAAAAATATTGGATAGCACTAGTTTATATTTTTTAAAGTATTCAGCCACTTTCAGCTGTAAAATTGCCAAGATGAATTTTTAGCAACCCTTCCTAGAGATCAGAATTTATATGTATGCTTTGAATTTGCATTTTTATCCAACTAGAATCATTAATTCATGGAGTTAGTTAAGAAAAAACTTAAAAAATTAAGTGTGGGATTCGATCAATTATCCATAATTGAACTACGAAGAGATAATATACTTTTAAAATAATCCAAAGTTAGCAGTTTTAAGAAATTCCACTTTCCTAATCTCTCCCAAGTGGTCAAAAAATTCCTTTCAACACCAGGGAGTTCTATGGATAATATTATTTTCAGAAATTCCTGGTAACAATTATTAAAAAGTAGGAAAGAAATAAACCAAGACCTAAAAGTACTGAAAAATTATTTTTTCTGTGTTATGATCTATGCTTTTTCAGAAGAGAAAAAAAAACTCTAGGAAATAATTATATACTTTCTGTTATCATTTAAAAAGAAAAAAAAAAATAAATCACTTGTATCATACTCCTTTTTCATACATATATCTTATTCTGGAGGGAGGGGGGGGGGGGGCAGAATCTAACACTGACTGTGGCATGTAAGATTTATTATGTTTTTTATTTACTTAAGTTCTTTAAGTATTGGGACTTTTTTTTTCATATGTCTGTGAATAAGTATAAACCTTCATTTTATGTGAGGGAAAAAAGCAATTTTATGCTATTGCGACTATGGGGATGGGGAAGTTTTGCATAAAATTAGTTTAGGTTGTAACAGATTAGACTAACAACTTATTGCAGATATTTTTAGTACTCTTTCGTCAACATGCATTACGGAATGGGAACCTGTGACTTGTTTTGAGTTTCTTAAGCGGTTCGAAATTAGGATGGAAAAGTAAGGCGCCATTGGCACCTAGCTTATTTGTTTTAGTTGTAAAAATATCATGCTAGGTGTCATTTTTAAGTAACTCAAATTGCTTGGGCAGAAAAAACGGCTGATAACTATTAAAACAGTTATGCAATTGCTAAAAAATATCGCAAAACATCACAACCTTAATGAGAAAATTATTGATAAGTAAGAGAGAAAAATGTTCAAAAAATAAATTTCTGTTCGTAACTTTTGATAAGTTGGTCATTTTAAAGTTTATACATCTGTGTAAACGTTTATTTTAATCAGTGGGGGACTAATAAAATAAGATGCGAGTTAACCTTTTTCCGAGTGTTACTTACAAATAAGTAAGTAACACTTGATTGTAAATTACATACAAATGAGTAAAAGTTCACAATTAAAAATATGAAGATCAAGAAATTACCATAGCCTTCATGGGTATCGTAAAAACTCAAAATGCCGAAGATTAGATGAAATTTGCTTTATCAAAGGTTTGGCGTTTTTTCAAAGGTTTGGGGTCAAAAGTGTTGAATGGATGTGAAATCCTGGTCGTCAAACTGAATTTTTTAGTGGCAAAATACGACTTACGACCACTCATTTCGAACCCTGTTCTTAAGCCCTGTTAAAGTCACAAATTGCATTCAAAAAATCTTACTTCTTCACTATACGATCAAA
Source organism: Octonoba sinensis (assembly GCA_038502835.1). Lineage (NCBI taxonomy): Eukaryota > Metazoa > Arthropoda > Arachnida > Araneae > Uloboridae > Octonoba > Octonoba sinensis. The sequence continues at coordinate 78,334,070 of CM076605.1, read as the reverse complement.
AATTATGCTTTAACCATTTGTTGCAATTATTTTTTGCTTATCCTACAGTCAACAGTTTTTATACATGACAGTGAAATTATTGTTTAATTTTTAGAATAAAGCAGATGTAGTAAATTATATGACTGTTATGTTTCTATTCTATTTGGGATATATAAATATGTTCGATTAGATCATTATATATCCATGTAAAGATAGTATAATAAACATGGCACAATAACTTATGAAATTATGTTTGTGCAAACTTTTGCTCAATAGCCAAATTTAATGGTACATTATTTCAGCGCAAAAAGTTTCCCTATTTCATGTATGTAAAAAAATTTACTTCAGAGTGCATTATAGGACAATGCCAATTAAAAAGCTCAATAAAAATGCTGAGCATAAATCATTTAATAAAAAAAAGATTTCAATACACAAAGAAAAATACATTTCTTTTCATAGCATTCGGCCAAGGCGAATAGTTGGTGAGGTATTTGGCTGCCGAATATTTGGCTTCGGCCGATTATTCATTGCATCACTAATCCAAAATCCACAAAATTCTGCAGTGTGCACACTTCTTGGATTTCTGATGTTTCATGAATGTGCAAGGTCTCCATGAAAACTGTATTTATCAATAAAATTAACTTTAAACTTGAAAAAACTTAGAAAAAGTGAAATGAAATGAATTCTGCCAAGGAACATTATAAGACAAAAGGTTTAATTTTTTTTTTTTTGGTGTTCTTACAGTTTTTTTTTTAAATTTCAATTTTAGGATGATGGCCATTGTATTATGAGAGGAAGTTGTGCTGTAGAAGAAATCACTCAATTAAAAAAGCCATGTGTGTATAATGGAACTGCTTTACCTCTGAATGATTCTGCAGCTGAGAGCTTTTTAGATGATATCTGTCCAAACTTAGTAAAAGGTAATTTATTTTGTGGTTTACAGAGTGATGTAGTCCTAGAACTAGAAAAATAGGGGGGGGGGGGGGGGGGGGGGGACACTTACAGAGATGAACATAAATGCAGAGTTTGAAAAAAAAAAAAAAACAGAGTTTTTTTGACAAAGCCCAGCCCCCCACTGGGTTTTCAATGAACAATCTTGACTTCTTTGGTTTTTTTTTTCAGGAAGTTTAAATCTTGATTTTTTATTCAGCAAATCATTGTTTTTCTAGGTTTACATTTCACAGAGCTATATATATGTCACTTTTTAAATCATTTATCGATGTTTTACTCAAATATGATGCAAAAAAACTCAAAATTAAAAAAGAACATTAACTATGCATTTAAAAGCCATTATATATTTATATGAAATATTACTAAAAAAAATTTTTTTTTGCTAAAATATGACTATTTAATAAGTATAAATTTTCCACTGTTCAGAAACAAATTGGTTTAATAATACTTTTTTTAACTGAAAAAGGTACTTCTTGTAATTCCAAACACATATATGCAATATATTTTTTACAATTTGCTTCACAATGTTGTTCTCTCACTCTTATGGTTAAGTTAAAAAAAAATATAGGGGCAGTGTAACTCATAAAGTACAGTTTGACCACAAAGTTCTGACACTTGGACACTTCTACGTATGTCAGAAAAGGACGAATCAATTTGAGTTTTAGGGAAGTTCGGTTTGTAGGTGCATTAGTTAGTATGCAAACCAGAATGTTTGCTTCTCTGTTTGTTGAAAACAATTAAATTTATAAACTGGCACATAGCATAGTTGGGAAGAAATCAAGTATGCTAAACGAACGAAAACGAGAACATAAATGGAACATTTGTTATACCAGCAGTTCCTCCCTTGGACATAAACGGATTCTTGACACTCTGCCAATCAGAGCTCTTTTTTATTGTGATGATAGAACTGTAATACCAAGTAATACAAAATTTATGATTGTGGATTCGAAATGTTAAAAATTAGAACAGCATTTAACTAATAGTTGTTAAGTAGCATAATAAATCTGAAAAATAAAATAAAATTTGGAATTGATTCAAATAATTAATCTCTGTTTTGATAATAAGTACCCTTTGTAAGAATTTAATTGTAAAATGCATGTGGATTCTTCTTGGCCCTCTTTTTTTTTTTTTTTGATGGTAAAACTGAAATACCAAGTAGTACAAAATTTGTGATTGTGGATTCGAAATATTAAAAATTAGATCAGCATTTAATTAATAGTTGTTAAGTCACATAATAAATCTGGAAAAAAAAATAATGAAAACAAATAATAAAAGAATAATACTTGGAGTTGATTGAAATAATTAATCTCTGTTTTGATGTTAAGCTGCCTTTTTAAAAATTTAATCGTGAAATGCGTGTGAAGTTTTTATTTTTAATTAATATATTTTTGCATTATGCATGGGAGATTTTACAGCAAAACTTCGGAGTGTTTATATTTTTTTAATTATAAAAATGTTGATGTAAAGTTTTCAAATTCTTTTAGTACATTTTGTACACCTAGAGAAACATTAGTATAAAATTTATTTTCAAGGGGGCCAATAGTTTATTTAAAAGATATTAAAATTTTGTTATGCATACCTTATCACAAATGTCCCATACGTAACGAAATTTTATTTATTTATTTTTTTCATTCTTCGTCATACACCAGAATGTACAAAGAGACCAAACATTCCACCTTGCCCAGCTGAGGTGAGCTCAAAGAATCTGGACTATGTGATTATGTCATCTGGAGAGTTGCTCTTTTTTGGCAGGGGGTGGCTGTGTGCAGAGGCGTAGCTAGGTGGGGGCAAGGAGGGACAGCTGTCCCCGGGCGCAGCGTCAAGGGGCACCAATTTAATGTGAATTTATTTTATTTTTAAATGCGAAAAGAAAATTATTTGAACTGAAGAGGTGTGAATATGTTCGACAAAAAAGTGGGAGCACCGTAAATCATATCGGGAATGACTAATGTAGCACAGGAGTGCATAGGAAATCAGACAAATAATTTTGCAGAGCCAAAGTGTCCCATTTTTCCCTTATAAGTGAATGGTCGCTAATAAAAATGAAAGTTAAAAGGGCTGCTTTTTAGAGCTATCTATCGTTTAGGAAGCGCAAAAGTTTTTAAATTCATTTTAGGGGCTCCCTTAGGGCACAGGGGGGGGGGGGGCGCAAATTCTTCAGCTGTCCCCGGGCGCTGAAAACCCTAGCTACGCCTCTGGCTGTGTGGGGAGAAAAGTCAATTGGTTTAGAATTAGTTCAGTTAGGGTTAGTCCGAAGCATAAAACTGGCATGATGTATAATTAATTTACATAGATTTTAAAGCTTTTTAAAAATTGTTCCCATGTTGATGTTAAATGCAGTAAAGAAAATCCCTTCAAATTGGTGCTATAAATAGATACAAAATATGTTACCATTAATGCTTTATTTTTGTTTTATTTTTAGGTGAAAATGGTTCTGTGTGCTGTGATTCTTCTCAGTTAAGTGCTTTACAGGATAATATAGGTGCCCTGGCTGCTCTTTTTAAACGTTGTCCTTCATGTTTCCATAATTTAGCCAATTATTTTTGTCATTTGATTTGTTCTCCAAGTCAGAGCTTATATGCCAAGGTTAGTATTAAGATTGCAGTTAAGACTTGTTTGAAATACTCTTTACATTCTAATTGTAAGGTACTAGAGTGGAACCTCACTATTCATACACAATTTGTTCCTGAAGGCAATGGTGATTTGTAAGCATGACAAATTATTTTTTCACATAAGATACAATGTAAATAGGATTAATCCGTTCCAGACCTACAGACAGTTGCTTATTTTGACGTATAAAAAGCAAATAAAATTTTAAGTTTAATTTAAAAGTTTTCTCCCTTTCTGCTGTTCTTTCTTTTTCTGTCTTTTTGCACTACCTTACTAATTTCCGCCTCTGAAGAAGAACGCTCTTCAACCATTTCCTCTTGTTGCTCCCTTTCGAAAGTTAAAATTGTCAATAAAATCTCAAATCCTATTAAAATTTTTAAAAATCCAAAACGCTCAACAAATTATTTCCAGACAAGTTCAAAATGAGCAAAATTTCTGTTTTTTTATCCTTATAACAAGCCAAACTGGCAACCCTGGCCCTTGGTGTTATCCAAAGCACGGAGCAAGCTTATGAATGACGAGTTGAATTTTACTTGAACAAGTTGGACGAATCACGAAGCGTACGAATAGATAGGCGGATGAATGGCGGGGTTCCACTGTATTTTAAAATTTATATTTACAAACCTTTTCCCACTTAAAATGGGATTGCAATCACTAAGGTATGATTGGAAGAAGTGCCAAGCCCATCCGTAGCTAGGATTCAAACCTAGGCCCATGTGCAGCAGCATAGTGCTCCACCGCTAATACACTGAACAGTCATTTCTAGTGACGAAACTGTGAAATTCTTTTTAAAATAATGCTTATAATTGCATGCATGACAGACGTGGGGCTATAATGTTAAGGGTCTCCTGCTTCATCTTTTGCACACATCTTGTTTCTATAAAGCATACATTAGTTTCATTATATCTGTTTTTTGTATTATTTATTGCTTCATCATAAATATTTTAGATATAAGTGTTGCTATCTAAAGGTTTGGAGTATGAATGTAAAGTTTGCCTGTGTGGAGAATTTAATGACAAGAAACATCAAAATAACAGAAACTTGCAAAAATAATTTCTTTTCTTTTTAAAAGATGAAATATTGTAAACTTCTTATCAACTGATTAAACAGGGTTTGCTTGACTGACCTGCTATTTTGTCTGAAAAAAGAACCAAATTTTGCATTTTGAGAAATAATGTACTTTTTAGGTCCAAAAGAAAGATTCTTATTTTAGTTTCGTAAGCACAATATAGAATATGGAGTAAGAATATGCGTTGTTGCAACTTTCAATACAACAAGTAAAATATTTATCTTTGTGGAGAAAAAAAAAAACAAATGCAAAAATCGATGTTATTAAAGCACTAATTAAAAAAATAATGAATAGGTTTGTTTTTGTGTAATAATTCTGCATTTCTGCATTGAAAAATGATTCCCTAACACCTGAAAACACAGATAGGAAATATTTTTGTAATTTTTTGCTTTAATAGCATTGATTTCATCATTTATCCTCCCATGCAATATTTATAGAGGGTCCTATAGTGCATTTCCTAGAAATGACAATATGCAAAGAAAATTATTGCAATTAATTTAAAAAATAAAATTATTGCAATTAATTTAAAAAATAAAATTATTGCAATTAATTCGAACATGACGTTCAAAAAAGGTAATAAAATAAATCAGTTGGAAGCCCCCATTTAGCACACTGAGAGGAAGTAGGTGGTTAAGGAGAAATAAATCTACCTCTTGTACAACTTTTTTTCACGTAATGCATATGTTTCCAATTTTTATTTAAAATCCTGATTTATCAAGAATATAAAAAATTTACAATCAACTTTCTGAAATATGCCGTAGGTAAAGAGTGAACATTATTAAAATGCAATTTTGCAAAACTATTGCATGCATATGGCAGAGAAAGGTGCCCCCCCAAGCTCAATGGCACAACACCCCCCCCCCCCCCCCACAGTTCAATGATTTTCCTATATCTAGTATCCTTTGCCTCACAAATATGTACCGGATATTCAAGGTTGATGTTTGAAAATAAACTTTCTTTATGTATTTTTAAATACCTGACAGCCCAAAGTTTGCAAATATGTAGTAAAATTATAATTTACATATATTTTCGAAACCTGCTAGTTAATTAAATTTTAGTGTTCGAATTTGACATACCAGATAACCGGATATTTCATGAATGACCAGACTTCAGATATTAAAGCATTAGTCAGATACCGAATATCCAATGCCAACAAAGAAGGATAAATAAATAAAAAAACTTCGGAAAAATTCTGATGCCGCAACTTGCACCATGATCTTCCCCTTTGCACATGTCTAATATTTACAAAGAAAAAGAAAAAACCCTTTCAGTTTTTAGAGGCAGAAGATCAAATATTTTTCTGCTTTGAAAAACTGATTGCTTATGACCTTTTGCAAATTTGTAAAAATATTTCTTGTGTAAGAAATTTATGCTTTAATAATGTTTTCATCTCATTATTTACTTTTTCTTCACTAAGGTAAGTAAGTTTTCATTCCTTATCATGTATGGCTTTAAATATTAAAAAAGAAGAAATATATAATTTCATTTTATTTTAAATTTGAGATTTTAATAATTATTTAGTAAAAAATCTAAATTATTCCGAGTAATAAAAATAATCATGGGTTGAGTATTTGTAATTCATATTTACAAATAATTTTATTTCAATACTTGTTCATATTGTTCTCCTATATCTTGTTTTTATTACAAAGTGATATATTTGCTTATTTTGAAATCTAGGTTATGAACTTTACAACTTCAAGTGAAGGTCAGTCTGTAAATTTGATTGATTTCTACATGAGTGAAGACTTTGCTACTGGCCTCTTTGACTCTTGCAAAAATGTGCAGCTTGGATTTTTACCTAGTGTTGCTATTGGTGCTATTTGTGGTGGTCATACAGATGACTGCACTCCTCATCAGGTGTTTTACTTTTTTGGCAGCAGCCCTCCAGCTCCATACAGAATCAATTTCTACTTTGAAACTGCTAGTAATATTACAGTCAATGACACGACATTTTATCCAATGAATGACACTATCATTTCATGTTCTCAAGCTGTCTCTCCTGGTGGTGATTCCTGTTCTTGCGTTGATTGCCCTTGCCATCCTAACCCACCTGCTGAACCCGATGCACCTGAGCGCAAGTTCATGAATTTGCCATTGATGGGAGGAGTTATGCTTCTTGTGTATATTGCGTTGGCTCTGATAGTTGTTGCAGGATTTGTCATTGCACGACTTCAGAAGAAGAGTGATGGTATGTTATTTGAACCCTCATTTCTTTATTTAGTTTCATTCCAAATACTAATCACTATTCTAATTTGACTGTACTGTTTAGTGTAATCCTATTAAGAAATAAAATGAGGTTAAAGTTTTTCTGAAAGTAAAGTAACCTTTAAAAAATGTAATTAAATCCGCAGCAGCATTAAGTTTACAAACAATCCACAACATTTGCATTGTTTGCCAAAATAAGCCTAATCAACTTGTTACGTTTTTGTAAGTCGGTACAAAAGTACTGTGAAATTGTAAATATCCTGCTAAAAAGAAAGGTTATGGGTTGCTCTATATTTATGAAATGTATATGAGGAATAATCATAACTGCTTTCAGTATCGATGAAAATTTGCAACCTCTACTCGCCTCTTGGCGATTAAAATATGTGTCATCCGCTGCCCCTCCTGTATGGTTTCCCCACTGCTGGAGATTGGGAGGGGGGATATTCAACCACAGTGAAGTGATTTCACATGAATTGAAAGAATGGCTGATCAATGATCAAGCAGTGGAAAACACAAAATAAAAGAGAATTCATTTCTTATATAACAGAAATTAGACTTTGCATTAGGGACATAGCGAATATTCGGTCTCTGTTCGGGATTTGGCCTGGTCGAATAGTCATTTTATCACCTAGCCAAATACTTAGTAAGATCAAATTCGGCCTGGCCGAATATTGATGGAATATTCGGCTGAATAGTTCTGCTACAGTAGAAATGTAAAAAAACAAAGAAATTAAAGTAGATTTTTAACATTTAAAATTAGGTTATAATTATGCCACTAACACACCGGAGTCTATCGGCCACTGGCTACTAACCAAAATCCCCCAAATTTTCAACTACTGCTTTCAGTGTTGTACCTAACATGGATGTCTCCTTCTACAGTGCAGTGTCCCCCTCCCCCCCAAAAAAAGAATCTTGGCTTATTTTCATAAACATGTAGATATTAAAATTTTTAGCAGCGGAATAAAATCATCCTAAACTTTATTTTATTTATTTAGCGAGAATACATAAAAAAAGTTGTTTCCCTTTTTTTTCCTTTTGCCAGTGCACGCACATTCATTGAAGAGGATTACAATCTAATTAATCATTTCAAACTAATATTACAGTTAGCTCTATTAATATAGCAGTTAGCAGTAGTTACTAATATTACTATAGCAGTTAGATCTTTATTTCAAAACAAATTACATTATACTGGGTATTTTATGTTGCTTTCCTGCCTGAAACAAGAATGATAATTCACCACAAAAATCTCTAGAAAACAACAAAAAACAAATTATGCGACTATGAAATCCCAATTTCTGGTATTTTGACTCCATCAAAAAGTATGCATTTTTTTCTGAACGATGAACAAAATAACAAAAGCAAATGCAAAGGTGATTTTTTAAGCCGAGGTATGATGAATGTACTAATAGATCAAATACATGTAGTTTAAAATGTGATCTAAAAATTGGCTTAATAGTCTCGCTAAAAGCATAAGTCATTAGCAGTGACCTCAAGAAAAGTAGAACTGCCTAAAAATTGAAAATAAACAAAAGACGTTAATTAAAAAAAACAACCTTGCTTTTTAGAACAGTTGAATATTAGATCTTTTTAAAAAAAATGTATATATGCATATTATGTAGTTAAATTGAAGTTTTATTATAAGTGAAAATTTTGTTGCTGCACAATCAGCATTTCATGCATTTTTCATAAACTTTAGTTGAAAACGCTGTAAAAAATAGTTTTATTTCATATTTTTCACTTTCTTGTTTTGCTACAAAAGACTGATGTGTACTGTGGTCCTATTTTAAATTTTAATTTCTCAGCCTAGTAATATGTGTCCAAAGCACTTTGTTAGGTAAAACTCTTCTTGGATGACTGTTAAGTGCGCTTATGCTGCATTTGTGTTAAAAAAAAAAGAAAAACACCATTAGACAGGCCATTTTTAAGTATGAAGTTTGTGGGATAAAAGTGGATAAAAGCTTGGCTCCAAAGCCAAAAAATGTGGGATCTCTACGAAGAAGTAAAAACTGAACAATCAGTGATGTATTAAAATTTATTTATTGAAATTATTTTTCAAAAATGTTGATTACGGTTATGTCTGAAATATTGAGTTTTCTGATTTTGACGGGCTCACAAAAGTTCAAGCCTCGCGAAAATAAATGCTTTTACAGTAGTCTTAAATACTTTAATTACTAATGGGATTAAATATTTTTTCTTTCAGATGATGAGCTTCTGATCTTAGTGGATAAATGGGAAAGAAAACCTACCATGTTTGAAAAGTGGGGAACTTCTCTGGATGAGTGGTTGAAGGGTATTTTCACAAAGTGGGGTGTAATGTGTGCCACATATTGTATTCCTGTTTTGTTGATAGGGGCGGCACTTTGCATCTTATTTTCAGTGGGATTAGTTTTTTTCACTGTCACTACTGACCCTGTGGAACTGTGGTCTGCTCCTAGTAGTCATGTAAGAGAAGAGAAGCAGTACTTTGATGAACATTTTGGGTAAGGTATCTTTTGATATTTCATTGTTTTCCTTTTTTTTTAGCCTACTCTCCCGTAAAAAAAAAAAAAAAAAAAAAATATAAAGCATGAAAAAAGGCTTAATGTATCGTAAAAATATCGTTGAAAATAAAGAAAAGTAAAAAAAAAAAGTGAAGTAATTAAATAAAGATTGAAAAATAAAAAATTTGAAAGGGTTTTGAGATGGAGGAAATGTGTGTCTGTCGGTCTGTCCCCCCCCTAATAACTTTTGAATGAATTGTCCGATTCGAAACATTCTTTTTGCATTCGAAAAATCTCGACGAGGACATCTCATTTCCATATTTTACTTTTTGATTTGAACAATTTTTCGTTCAATTTTGAACAGTTCAAAAAAATTTAACATTAGCGCTTATGGGCGATAATGAAGCAAATGATGTACACTCTGGGCACATGATCCAAGTTCCAATGAACAAGCTTGCTGGAGGAAGCTCTTGGCTTGAAATATTAATTTGAACAGTTTTTGTTCGTTTTTGAACAGTTCAAAAAATTAACATAGCGCTTACGGGAAAATTTCAATCCTATATAAATCCTGATCTAACGGACGGATTTGCTTGAAATAAACTTTATCGGAAAGTTCTTATAACGTAGAACATGTACAAATAGAAAGTTCATCCAGAACTAATCAGCCTATTTTACTATGAAATTTTTTTATCAGGATTTTTAAGGATATTTGTTAATGAGTGAAATAATGAATGAATGAATAAATGAAAGAGTGAAAGAATGAATCAATGAATAAATGAATGAGGAAGAGAATGAATGAATGAATAAATGAGTGAATAAATTAAGAAATAAATAAATGAGTGAATAAATAGATGAATGAGTAAACGAATGAATGAATAAATGAATGGCTGAATAAATGAAAGAATGAATGAGTGAGTGAATGAATATGTACTATCCGTTTAAAAAGGTATATTTGAAATACTTTAGAACTAAAGCTAAATGAGAAAGAGAGAAAGAGATGGCTAGATTATAAATTTGTATTTGGTGTATACGGGAAAGTAGGCTCGTATAGTTCTAGACGGAACTTCTTGTTAAAATTTATTGTTGAGTGTACTACCTTTTTGAGACATAGTTTCTCAACCTTTTAAGTGTTGCAATTTTCTTAACATAAACAAATAGAATATCATAAATTAAAAATTGCTTAAAGACAGGGTTCGTGATTTTTTTGATTTAAATCAGATTTTTTTTATTTAAATTGGATTTTTTTTAATTTTTTTTAAAAAGACCCTAAATTATTTGGATATTTATTATGTTACATTCATAGAAACAATATGACATCTTAATCAATATGCAAAAACACACTTTAAGCTATTTTCAATGCAATAAATATTTTTTAATAATAATAATGATAAACAAATTTTAATACAAATGCATGACTCAAATGAAACGTAACCCTACCAGGAATAATAGTACATGCATAAGTACAGAGAATATGAACATATTTAATCTGAATTATTTTGCTGTTGAAAACTGCAAAAAAAGTACCCAATTAAGTTTTACATTGAATGTACTTTAATCATTTTTCAATTTTATAAATAAAAAAGCATGAAATATTTTTACCCATTTCGAAAAATCATATGCTCACACCATTACTGAAAACTGCAACTTTTTGTTTTAATCAAATATCTTTACTGAAAACTTCTGTGATAAAACAATATTTTAAAAGGAAAAAACCTTAAGCTATTAGGGGACGTGGATGAAACTTTAAGGATAAATTCTAAATTCTAACAATTGTTGTTTTAAACACTATCATTCTGAATTATTTATTGTGTGGCATTGATTTAATGGATCTAAAATACTATTTTTAAGATTAAAACACACAGAATGGTTCATGATTATGTATTATGAATTGTAATTTGAATGATTGAATGAATGATGCTTTGCTGTTAAGCTGCTTGCAGAATATTGTAAAATTTAAAAAAAAAAATTGTCAAATTAAAAGAATAGTTATTAATTCCAACCTTATGAAATATGTTATGCACACAGCCAAATGGACCTAGGAAGTTTTTTTTGAAACAGTAGTTGAAATTGCAACATATTTCATTTTTACAACACTTCCTAACATAGTAAAATCAATGATTTTTTTGGAAAAAAATCACTTGATTTAAATCAATGATTTTTTTTTTAAAAATCACTTGATTTAAATCGTAATTTAAATCATGATTTAAATCAAGCTGATTTAAATCAACGAACCCTGCTTAAAGAAGAAGATAACCTTGATTTAACTTATTTTATCTAATTTTGTGAAAGACCCGAAAACGGACCCAAATTTCCTCTCTCATTTCCCTTGCAATGAGTATGGAAGTGCATAGTCGGTTCGTTTTACTTGAGAAGGACATTTAAATGTATTAAAAACACCTTGTTAGTTTCAAGAAAGCAAACTATTTTTTAACTCTTCATTTCCAGATTGCTTACTGCTTTTTACCTTGTTAATGATGATGATGATTACTAAACAAGAATTCAAAAGTTTTGTTTTCTTTTGAATTTTACTAGGCCATTCTACCGCACTGAGCAAGTTATCATATCACGAAAAAATAAAGATCCTGTTGTTGGAAATAATTTGACTTACAGTTCAGTATATGATAGGCAATTTCTTCACAAGGTGAGTTTATTTTTCAGTTTGCTTGCTGTTCAGCTTTTGATACTTTATCTTCAGTATTTGAGTTTTTTTATTTAAATTGTGTTCCAAACGCTTTTCTATCTCCTTATTTTATTTATTATCATTTGTAATTCTTTTATGCATAATTTGGAGAAAGTTTTCACTTTCTTAACCTGAGTAGGCAGGACTTTAGGAATATTAGCTTATAGTTTGTTCGTCATTATCAATTGATGTGCAGATATTTTCCGCATTTTATTGTAAAACAAATTCTATGATGATATAGCTATTTTACCACTGAATAAATTCATGGATATGCTAAATGCAGTTAAATTGGTAAATGATAAAATGATTAGAATTAATTTAGAAACTTTAAATTTCTTTCTTTTTAAATCAGCATGTAAAAATTAAAGTAATTGAAAATTACTAAATATATACTATTAAAAATTGTATGATTCAAAAGGTGGATAAAATAAAAAAATTACCATTAATAATTGAAAGCATAGTAATTTTTGTAACTAAAAATCATTTTTGATTTTCTGAGTAGTTTAAATTGAAAATTTAGAAAATCTAGTTTATATTTACTCTGGTGGTAGAAATTAAACTTAATAAATAAAATTAAGTAAATGAAATACTAATAAGTGTGACAAATAAGTTCCGTAGTTCATCATATTGAAGACAATTTAACTTCTGTCATCAGTCGTTTAATATTGGAGTATAAACACTTGAAGGGATTAAAATAGGCGTCTATAAATTTATTGCAATTTTTCTATTTTCCATAGTTAGTTACAGAAATAGGAAGAAAATGTGTGATACAAAGTACTTGTACTTATATTCGTATTTAAAGTGGTTACAGATTATTTTATAGTTAAATAAGGTATCATGAGGTGGCAATGGTGGGATGCATGAACTGAGACTTATGAAAAATTGCATGACTTATGTTTCTTGACCTTTCCTTTTTAAATGACTTGGCCAGTAGTATTTTATTTCTTCCTAGTAATTGTTGTATTATTGTTTTAAATGAAATATTCTGCTTTGCCGTGAAATATTTCAGATGAGGAAAAACATTTATTTTGTTGTTAATTTTACTTTCTGAATTAGAACACAAATAAACAGCTTGATCAAGTATGCTTTTAAGGATATAATTTTTGGAAATGCTTTAAACATATTTAAAAACTAATTAATAATTTATGATTATTTTTATGCAAAAAATGATTTTAAATTCTTTTATTATTCCTTAGAATCATAACTCAAGGAATTTGAATTTCTTTTACTGAGACTTTTTTTCCCTTATTGTTCTGAAACTGAGTTATTGCTCTCATTAACTTTCTGTAATTTCATTTAAAGTTGAAATTTTTTGTAGAAATAATTTTTCGATATATTTAAAAGGTGATTTTATTTTTATTATTAATATTTTTTTTTGGTCATTTATGCTTTCGATTTTGTAAAGAATAGAATCCCTCACATGTCATTTTAGATTTTTGGTTTCTATTTTGTCTGTATTTGGTTTTATAATCAGTTGAAAACGCTAATTTTGTTCAATATTTTAGATTTTAGATCTTCAGACTGAGTTAGCCACTATAGTTGTTGAGAAGGATGGAAAAAATATAACCCTGAAAGATATATGTTATGCACCCGTGGAAAAGCGAAAATGTATGATTCAAAGTCCTTTAAATTGGTTTCAAAATAACAAGAAGCATCTGGATTACTACAATGATACAGATACTTATTTAAATTACATCAAGAATTGTACTTCGTAAGTATGATTTAAAATTTCCTAAAGTCTTCTCTTTTTCACGCTTTTTTTTTTGTTAATATACTATAAAAACCTTTTCCCTCTCTCTATAAATTGTCCCAATAGCTAAATGTTTTGTTTTCTGTGAGAAATATTATTTTGTGAATAAATGAATCTTTTGTTTTTTAGTTTTAGGGTAGAAATTTAGTCATTTTTTTGCTTTTCATCCATAACTTTTGAATAAATGAATCAGTTTTAATGATTTTTACTTCTTTGTACAAAGTGCAGAATGTGTAACAATAGCGAAACATTTCCCACACAAATTTCAGCGTAAATTTGCATTTCAATAACAAATTAATAGATTTCGACTTTTTTTTCACAAGGTCCATATGTATGTATACATGCCTATGCACATCTACATGTGAACTACTGAAATGTTGATATTGACCATCTCCAAGTCTGTTTTGACGAGTTTTGTGGTGCCATTTCTATGTGCGTATGTATCTCGCATAACTCAAAAACGGTTAGTAGTAGAAGGTCAAAATTTTAGATGCAAGATCTGTACAAGGTCTCGTTGCTCAAATCCTCTTTTGGTTGCAATTGAATGTTCTAAAATACGTGTTTTATGCATTTTTGCGTCAATTGCATGCACATTTCATCTCGTTTTTCATATCAAGACATTTTCCCAAAAGCATTACTGAATCCAACTCTTTACTTAAGTATATTAGTGACAACTTGCGAATATTTAATCAAAATAAAAAACCCAACGCACCAATAGAAACATTAAATTCCTTTCATTCTGAAACTGCCATTCTTTATATTTACATGCTGCATAGGTGTAGGGAAGTGAAAATGAATTACAAATTTATTTAAAAAAGAATGAAGGTAAGAAATATAACTGTTAATGTGCGTGTATGATACACACACCCATTTTTTTAGTTCTTAAAAAGATATATTACATAATTAGTAGAACAAGTAAGACATATGGATCACCCTCAGATTTTTTTTTAATCGATAGAATGTCGTCTACCTTAAATATTGTACATCAATTTGACTGAAATTGTTCTTTAGAAAGAACATTATAGGTGAAAAATAAGTATTTTTCTTTTAATTAGATAGGCTTGGCTTGATATTTCTTTGTTGAGTAAATTATTAATAAAGATAAAACTCATTGTTAAAAAGAGGTTGTGACCACTAAGCGGTATTATTAAAAGCAATCATAATAAGAGTTTGAGTGAAGGCTTCTCTGAAACAAAAATTAAATTCTTTCATTCTGTCTTAAGACAGAAGTCTGATCTGGACTTTTTAAAATTAACGGCAAACCAAAATTTATTATACAAATGATTAATATTTTTTTTTGGCCAGTCACTCAAAGTGGGTGTGCATTGGATATGTTTTTTTTTGTACAAAAGTAGAGTTTTTATATGAAAAATGTATTTATACTAAAAGGAATAAAATAAAATAATCGTTGTAAAAAAAAACCAACTTTAAATTAAAAATTGCTCGAAAAAGTAAAAAATAAATTCATTCTTTAAACAACTTCGATACAACTTTTAAACATAATATTTTTCAAGTCAGTGCAAAATTACTTACTAAAATATTTTGTAATCATTAACCAATTACAAATATAAATAGCTCAGAGTTAAAAAAAAGTATCCAATATAAAGTATCAAAGTGTAACGTTGATTAGACTCATAATTTTGTACTGCATTCTAAAATTATGTTTAAAAGTTCAATCGATGTTATTTAAAGAATGAATTAATTTTTTACTTTTTAGCACAATTTTTAATTTGAGGTCGGTTTTTTTTTTTTCTTCCAAAAATTGTTTTTTAAACTTTAAGTTTATCTTGTGTTTTAGTGGCAGTAGGGAATAGTATAGATATTTGTTTGTTTCAATTTGTAAATCTTTGTATTTTCGATTTAGGAATCCATTTTATGTTCAGAAAGTAGGACTTTCATGTTTAGGTGACTATGGTGGCCCTGTTTTTCCATATGTTGCTCTTGGAGGAGTAGAACATGATTATTATCCCAATGCAACTGCTGTAATTTTAACGTTCATGGTTGATAACCGTATAATTGAAGATGATAATGCAAATGCTGAAGCTTGGGAGAAAGAGTGAGTCATTCATGAATTATATTTTAAAACAAGCTATAAAATAATGCTATAACTTTTATTCCTAACCATTTCAAATTAGTTTTCTAATTCTTAGGTTAATGCAATTATTTAGATTATTTAGCTTAAATGCTAACATGCTCTATTATGTTTTTATAATGATTTAATGATTGCGACTGTTTTGATCCATTTGGCATTTCTTTTTTATTTTTTTTCCTGTCTTCATTTTTGAAATTTTTTTATGTTTTGTTTTTACTGCAGTGTTAAAATTTTCTCTACGATAAGGTGGAGGTGGGGTAACATTATGTTCTCAAATAACAATTCAGATGTGTAAATGCATTTAAAACTTTTATAAATATCGTTCGAGTACAACAAAAGATCATATGGTTTAAATATTAGCTAGTTTGTCTTTTTTACCACATTTACTTATTTTCAAAATTCTGTTAGAAGCCATTATGCTATTTATGTAGCCCCTTACGATTATAAATAAATATATGCTCAAATTTTCCATTGGTCTGGAGTAGATAGATTGCATTAGTAGGAAATGGAGAAGAAATAGAAAAATTTTAACCTTAAGTCACTTTTCAGATTTGTGTGAATGTAGTTAAGCCTACAATTTGTGACTTTTTGTTTTCTCTGGAGAAAATGTTACCTGGTTTCAATAACTAGATAAAAAATGAGAAAAATATTTTTAAAATCTCAATTCAATATTTGTCCATATTTTAAGAAAAATTTGAAGTGTTCCAAATGTTTAAATTATGAAATATAAAGCATGAATAGGAACATTTGGATCTATTATGTACTTCTTTAAGTAAAATGATGTTTCTATTCTTGCTAAGTTATAGCAAAAAAAAGGCTTTTTTCTTTTTACATCAATCTAATTTACTCAATGTTTTATGGGAAAAGTTTATTTTTTTATTTTTAACTTAAAAACTGTTACAACTGCATCTATTCTAAAAATTTAATTCTGTAACCTATTTAAGAAGTCTTAGATTTCCAGAAAACTATCTTTAAGAGTATTGTATGTAATGTTTTTTCATGTTTTTCTTTCTTTTTCAGATTTATAGCATACCTCAAAAACTATTCTGACCCTGATATGGAATTTGCATTTTCTGCGCAAGTATGTATAAACTACCAGTGCAATCCTTTTTTCTTCTTTTTGCAGTGTATTTAAAATCTTCACAATTTTAATGTAACAATTAATTTATAGAAATATTTTTATTCAGAAATATATGGTCTGTTTAATGAATATTTTCTAATCTAATTTAGAGGTCCATAGAAGATGAATTGGATCGAGAGAGTCACTCAGACGAAGTTACAATTCTTATCAGTTACCTTGTTATGTTTATTTATGTCTCTATCACTTTGGGACAGTATCACTCTTGTGACTTGATATTTGTGAGTAATAAATTATTTTCTTAAAATGTTTTATTACTGGAATATGACATTTATTTGTACTAAAAGTTAAACATTTCAGCTTCTGGAACTCAATTTATATTGAAAATAAAAATATGGATATATATCTATATAATATCTTTAAAAAGAGAGATAGATAGAGAGAGAGAAATACATTGTTAAAAGTATTTTCTTGCATTTGAATGTAACTGGTAGTGTAGGATTCTGTTTAGAGGAGATTGCATCTGTTTAGAAAATAAATGAGACAGCTAACTTCAAAAGAATCAAAATTTATAATATTACCAAAAATTCTTGATTTTGAATGATTTAGTTTGTGAAATTGCTTACAATCTTCAGTAACGGTGCAGATGCATGTCTGAAAATATTGGTGTGGAAGGCTGTGCGTTATTGGTTGGACAAAGACAATAATTTAGCTATACATGGAATTTTGAAATTGCAGTTGAATTATAAAATGTTTCCAGGATTGCAAAAGGCTACCTTGGTTGAAAATGATCTAGTAATGAGTCAGAATGTAAAAAACTCAGTGGCACGCCAGCCCTTTTTAGTGCCATGGCCTACTGTGCCCTTCCCAGTTTTCGAGACCTAAGGCCCTGGGGTGCAGAAGCAGAAGTTCCGGTCAAGTGGTCAGTGTGATGCAGAATCCCCATTATTTAATTTCCAAGCATGCTTGGTCCTCATTTTATTGACCCCACTGCAGTGATGAAAGGCAGTCAGAATACAAGTAACAGCTATAAACCTAACATATTTTAAACTTCTTGATTACTTATACAAATATCGAGAATTATTTAGAATGTCACTAACATTTAAAATTAATTATTTATTTAGAAAATGAAATATAAAAATCATCAGTCCAATGATTATTTATGATTACAAAGCAGCTGATATATCTGTTTATGCAAAAGTAGATCAAAGAAAATTGAAAGGAAGTTCCTTTATTGAGGACAAAACTTTTAAGCTCAAAATAAACTATCTTCTCAACAAAATTAACCCTTAGAAATCATTGAACAGTAGAGCTGCGGTTATCCAATCGCTGATTAACTGAGTTCCGGTTTAACCGAGATACATAAGGTCCTGCCAATGGCCTCCCTGCCAAACAGAAAACTCTTAATAATTTTTTAAACTGGAACATGTGCTTTATGCCTGTATGTATGTACAATTATATTTAATGTCATTTTTTTCTTTTCATAACATGTACGGTGAATGCTTTTCTTCACCTCTTTGACGACGCTTTCATTTATTTTATAAGATTACACACATTTTCCTCTAGATTTGGACAGAGTCCGTCTTATCCGCGTTTTTGATTATCCGAGGTACCCCTGGTCCACATTACCTCGGATAATCGAAGCTCTACTGTAGTATGTATGTAATTGTTTAGCTAGTATTGTACTGTACTTCCTATCTAGTCTTTATAATCAGTTATCTTCTGCAAATATACAAACAACCACGAAGAATGAAGTAGTTGACATTGTCAAATACTAGCATACAAAATAAATTTCAGACACATTTCAAAGCTACAAAGATCTCCTCCGTCACTGCAAAAAATGTGAGCGAATGAGGAAAAAAGATGCTTGACAAAATCCATTTAGTCTTTTGCGCATCCCTTTTTTGTTTTCAGGAATTCACCTTTTGCATTGAAACAAGGGGTTCTTTGTATCTCAAAACATGTATCAGTCATTTAATGTGCCTTACTTTATTCTTTTGCCACACTAAGTATAACCTTTTATTCATATACAAGCAGGTCCATCTTTTCAAATATTTTTTTTTTTTTTTTTTGGGGGGGGGGGGGCGGCAAGGGATATATTTTTGATGCATATTTTTGGTAAAAACAACAAAGTACATAAACACATGTATAGTATAAATGCATTGTCTTTCTAAAAGTCAGGGGGAGGGGGCAATTGACCCACTCTGATTGCCCAACTGTCGGGCATGTACACAAGGAAAACTATTTTGCAAAAATAAGATCGTTAAGAAATAAAAGGAAACATTTTTTTTAATATTTCACATTTTAACACTTTAAAAATGATTTGTATTTAATAGTTTCATTGTGTGTTCAACTTTTGAAATATCTAATGAAACATTTTATTGCATTTTATCATTTAGATTCAATCAAAGATGCTTCTTGGCCTGGCCGGTGTTCTAATTGTCCTCATTTCAGTTGTCTCATCCATTGGTATACTTAGTTATATTGGTGTGCCAGCAACTTTAATTATTATAGAAGTCATTCCTTTCCTTGTATTAGCTGTTGGAGTGGATAATATTTTTATAATTGTACAAGCATATCAGGTTGGTTTTTCTTTTGTTTAAGCCTTAAATACTCATTTTTTTATTTGATGGCTCTAAATTGAAATAATGTGTTTGCAGTAATGATAGGACACAGCTTTATTATTGCAATTTCATATGGAGGCTTACCACTTTTTCCCCATTATAATTTCTTTCAGGTAACTTAATTATTCAGAGGCTTACACTGAAAGTGTGACAAACTATTTATAAAACAATAGTTTTGGGAAAGAGTAGCTTCAAAATTCTTTTCTGTAATGTTTTATAAAAAAACTTCTTTTAATTACTGTTCTTAAATTTTAGATTTTGAAAATAAATTTTGCATCAAATAAATGGCTAGAAATATGTAATATTTTTTTTTGCACTAAAATATGTGGTTTAACATTAAAAATAATAATAATGATGATAATAATAATTACAGTGAAACTTGTATAAGTTGACCACTTGCTGAGCACAACTTTAGGGGTCAACTTATAAAGGGTGAGGATGATGTTTTTATTATTCTGCCATTTTTACAAAAATTCTTTTTGTGTCATTCATTTCTTTTTAACTAATGAAAATACTTTTAACTTTAGCTTCATGTATAAATCTTACTTTGAAATAGTAATTAGCTATTTTATATCACAATTATCTAAAATATCATTATAGAAATTAAACCTGAATGGCTTACAATGTATCATACAACTTTAAAATTAAAGTAGTAAGGATAAATGTCTTAGTAATTGTTTATTTGATGGTAAAGATTTCCTAAAAATATATAATTGCTCAAAATGTCTATCTCAGATAGAACAAAAAAGAAGAAATTTATTTAAACATAAAAGAATGCTCATAGTAGTTTTCCGATTGGTAAAGTTAGAAAAAGGTGTAGGCAAGCTTTACAATTACTGTTTCATCCATGCAATGCAGTCATATACAATTATAACATTAAAAAATATCCTGGAAAAGTTATTTATGTTATTAAATAAATAAATATCATGGTAATAATTAGGCGGTCAACTTACAAAGAGTTTTATAATACTCCCACTTAAATTTGGTGTATATAAGTGTTCAATATAGACAGGTGGTCAGGGTAGGTGGCCAAGTTACAAAGGTTTCCCTACGTTGCATAACATAGGGTTATTTCCATTCCTGAGAAAAGCAGTCAATTTACAAAGGTGGTCAGCTTTACAGGTTTTACTGTATTATTATTTGAGATACTACATTTAAACATTAATCATTCTTAATTTAATGGAGTTTTTTTGTTTTTGTACAATTTGTACACATACATATACATATGTAGTGTATCTTATGTGTAAGATATCATCTTCATTATGTTACCTTATTAAATTTATTAAATATTTTAACGTTATTTTATTCATTTATTTTGATTGATAATAACATATATGGGACCTTTCATAAATGATGTCACGCTTTTTTCAATATATTTGACACTCATTTACCCCTTTGTCACAAAGTGTCGCACTTCATCATACCCCTACCCAGGGCCCGACTTAGCCTAATTGGGGCCCGGGGCAAAAACTTATTTGGGGGCCCCTCTGCTTCACTACTTCAGTAATAAAAAACCGAATCTTTTGGAAGTTTTCTGATTTAACCAACTCATTTAACTGCAAAAAATTCATACCCTTGCTGATATTAGGGCGTAATTCAGCTACTTTTCGCTTTTATGATGGCTCAATTTAGCTAATCAGAAGATAGTACTTTTTGTAAACATATCGCATTTTGAGATATGCAAGAATAACAGGCTATTGATTGGCCAAATTTGTCCAACGTAATTGCGAAAATTTAGCTGAATTCCGCCCTAGGAAGCTATTGATATACGAAATATGCATAGAATTTTTGCGGTTATACAATAGATTAATGAAGAAATTAGCATAAAACTGACAGATTTTACACTGTAGTGATATTTTGTTTTAAAAAAGTTCATTAAAGAAGGAAACGCAATATGGACTTTCTGTTTGATTTGGGGGCCTCTCAGATGTGGGGGCCCGGGGCAGCTGCCCCGTATGACCCTGCCTTAATCAGGCCCTGCCCCTACCCCCTAATGCCAGTCCGCTTGTAATCGCTAGTGGTTGCTCACTACATACAGAGCCTCAAAACGTTTCACTCAAAGCATACTGTTTTGTTTAGGTTTCATTTTTCACGATTCTGAATTTCAATTAAAGGATAGTAATAAGAATTACTGCTTAGGAAGTGAAGATTTCAATTTTAGAAGCTTTTAAAAACCAAAATAATCTTTTGACAAGTTTAACTTTTTAAGCGTTTGGGACGTAAAATCCTGTTGCATCGTGATGTATCTAAAAGCACGAGAATAGCTACATTCTTGAGCAGCTTTTGCTGAAGGCATCTGTTCGAAAAGCGCAAGGTCTTTTCTTTATGCTTTTGAAATTTGATGGCAGAATACTACTTTTCACGTTCTTTTAGGTGCATCACTGGGCAACAGAATTTTACGTCGCAAACGCTTAAAGGGTTAAAGAAAGCTAAATGTATGAAAATAATTTCCCGAATAACTTATGTAAGTATTGCTTTCAAATTAAGATCCTAATTAATTTAAGAAAATTCTTTTTTTATCAATAATTACAATTAAATAATAAAATAAACTATTAATAACAAATACTTAATTAAATTACCAGAATTTCTGGTAAAAATCAAGGGCGTTGGGAGGGTCTAGACTCTCCAAACACCTCCTTTTGTGTGCCACTGGTGTGACCCCCCAACGCGATCCAAAAGGGTGCCACCTGGGGCAGACCGCCCCTTCTGCCCTCCGCCATAGCAACACTACAGCTTAAAGGTAGACATAACTTGAAGCCTATATTGATTTTGAAAAGTTCTTTAATCTGTATAAATGATTATAGCATCATCTGTTTCTAATTTTATGAACATATTTTGTACAGGTAGATTGCAATTTGAAACTTTGATTTAAAACATAAAATTTACTTCATTGTGTGAATCCCCTTTTCTCCTAGAGATCAAGAAGGGGCACTCTAGAGACAAGGCAGCAGCATATTGGAAGAGTGGTTGGTCAAGTTATTCCTTCAATACTCCTAGCGAGTTTCGCTGAATCTTCATGTTTTTTCCTTGGTAAGAGATTTTTGTTAAATTAAGATATTTGTTGTTGATTATACTTCACAGCAAGCACCTTCTTATTGCTTTTTTAACATTTCTCTCTTTTCCTGCACTCATATATTTTACACATCTGACTTCTTTAAAGTTCTGAATGTAATAAATACATTCAAATAAAAATGATTGTAAGTTTTTCAAGTACTGTATGAATTAAGATGCTTTTTGTTTGTAGCATATTTTTTTTCTTTTTCACTTAAACTCTCGACTGTCTTGTCTTCTCTTACTGTCTCTTTGTAATCTTTTAGTTATAGGATAAGTATTTGCTCACCCAATGTTGTTGTTGCTATGTTCAAGTTCTGCTGAAAATCACAGCTTCGTTAAAAGAGGTTTATGTCATGAAAAACTATCAGGAAATTTTGTCCTACATGCTGCAAATTCTCTTATAAGCTAATTTTGAGTGAAATTTACGGAAAGCTAGTCTTTGTGAAAAGAATTATCTCTTATTATTATTGTTATTAATATTATTTTTAAAATCAAACTTTGATAAGGAGATTTTATTTAGTATTCACGTATACATGCAAAAAATCAATTTGTTTTCTTTCTTTTACACTTGGTTACTAAAGCACTGCAAATTTCCCATGAATCAAAAACAAAGATCAGTTTCACAGCAACAGAACTTTGATTTTGCGTTCCAGTGGTGAAAGCCCCGTGTGCAAAACAAGATTTTACCCTGTTTGGTTTAGGAAAGAAATAATTTGAAATTTACGATCTTACTACCAGTGCATTTAATGCAGGATTGCCATTTGTTTTACCATCTCTTTGCATTTAGTTTCCGATTAAGACATTGTATCTTTCCGCTCAGACCGGGCTCCATCTGTGTTAACTCTACCGCATATGTCACTCCAGATGTTATAGAACTCAATGACATCAATTGATTTACAAATCTTAAATTATATGATTGATTGGTAAATGGGATGTTTATGTAAAGTTGATTGTTTATGCTAGGCTAGCCTCCAGTACACTGTGGAAAATTATGTTGAATTGTGAGCTTTTAAATATTATTTTTAATGAATGATAGGATCTTTTTTTCTTTTTTTTTGAGCCGACATCTTTTATTAAAAAATTTTAAATTACATTTGTGTTACTAATCTAATTATTTAAAAAATATTTTAGGGGCTCTCTCTTCGATGCCAGCTGTCCATGAATTTGCATTGTATGCAGGATTAGCTTTGATAATTGATTTTCTTCTTCAGATCAGCTGTTTTGTTGCCATATTATCTCTTGATGCTGCTAGGGAAGAAGTAAGTACTATTATTATAATTATTATTTTAATTTAAATATATTTCCTGAAATTGGATTTTTAAAAAAAAATGTAATTTTGTTTTCCTGTTGGACTGGTTGAACTTAATTTTACATTAATGGTTGTCCTGTAAGGTTCAATAAGATACTTCATAGTCATACACAGCATTGTTTATTCTTCTAAGGCCAAGTGCTTCATTCATTTATACATATAGTGTGGAAAAACATATTGCTCAAGCAAGTTAACAAAGTCAAAAAATACTACTCACAGGCTCTTTAAAATATAAAATAATAACGATAAAAAAGTCCTTTGGACAGCTAGTAGTACTCCATTAAATCCCTGAGCCAAGTAAACGACCGGGACACATCTTCGCACCCATTCAACCATAAAAAAAACTGTCAAATGAGGCATTACTTATATATTAGAGAATCCAGTCAGCTTTGGTAATAGAAAAATACAGTCTGTCCTACCAACACAAAGCAGAGAGGGAAGCAATTTGATGTTAAATAAAAATTGGCATTTTTTCAGAAAAACACAACTTAGCATTCCTTCAGAATTTACTTCACATTGAAAAATTTAAGAGACAAAATTAATGTTCATTACCAAGAGCTGAAATTGCTATCTTCCTTTTTTGACAATTTTGCTCTTTTATATAGGTATTTCTTAAATATATTTATAGATTATAAAAATTGAATATTCTTAGAGCTTTTTAAAATTTTATACATATATATATATATGCATTTAAAACTAAAATTCTATATCCAATTCAGTATTAAAGTAAATAAAAATATATTTTTCAGATAAAATCAGGATTGTTTCAAGCTACTCCTAATGTTTTTGCGTTGTAGCTGAAAATAGTATTTGATAAACAGTAACAGGAGATCTCTTTTTTTAATAGTAGCTTGGTGCAAGATTGCTAAACAAATAGTGATTTAAAAAACCACTTGAAGCTCATCAAATTCTGATAACTGCCTTATTCCTTTAATTGTAATCATACTAAAATATCTCTGATATATTCTCTACTTCTATTTGCAAGTTTATGTGATTTAGTAACTACAAATTAATAATGTTACAATTTTTATTTCTAACTTCTCTATGCAGTAAATATTAGTCTACTTGATATTATTCATGTTTATGATTTATTCTGCCCTCTTCCTCTGTATCCTTTGAACTTAGTCATAAGTTGTGGGGGGACAAAATTGTGTAGCAAATTACGATTAAAAAAATGAAAACCATATATACTGCATGTTTCAACATTACAGTTTTCAATGTAAAAAAAGTATTATTTGCACTTTTTTTTCTACAAAGAAGAAGTTCTTCTTAAATTATATTGTAGCAAAAAGAATTTTTGATAATAGTTCATATAAATATTTAATTGTTTTTAATTTAAATTAGATTTCATTTTCTGTAATTTCAGAAGTTTTTATGTAATATTTGAATAAAAACATAGATGCATGATTTTAAAATGATCTACAACTCAACAAAATGTAAAATTAGTAAAAACAGTGGTTTGATACATTATTTGTAGAAATCATAATTTAAAGATTTCCCGAAAAGCCTAGGTTTTTCATCAAAAACCCTGGGGGCTAAGCTTTTTCAGAAACACCTGGGCCTTCTTTAAACCCTGTTAGGGCCAGGGTGTAGCCTTACAATGGGAACATTATTTAACACAGGAAATGACCAATGTGTTAAAAATAATATTAACATTAATTGGCTACTTTTCAATCTATAGGTATCATCCTACCATTTCAAGGTAGGATGCTATAGCAGCTCATCTTTGTGGCAAGGAAAAAAAGTTTAGGTTGCAACAAAATATAGAAAGCGAAGCAGTAGTTAATCATGTGCTATTAGTACAATGCAATTCTACTGAGCCTTTTATTTAAGGTCTTTCATATGGAGAATTGATTTGCATCTCGCTTTTTTTACTTAACTGTCCTGAAAATTCGCATGTCTGGAATTTGAGTTTTCCACTTTTTCGATAGTGAAGCTTTTACTTATGAAGAATGTTTTGGTAATCAGCATTTCCTGTAGAGAAAGAGCCATTGCATTTTTCATACTTTTTTCTTGTCACATAATGCTTTGAAAAAATAAAGTAATTGGTTTTCTTGTAATGTTTTAATTAATTTTCCTTTTTAAATTTATTTTACAGTCTGGTCGCTTAGACATTTGCTGTTGCATCAAAACTGAGAAATCAGAATCACCTAGTCATAAAATGGGCTTTTTATATAACATTTTTAATAAGTATTATGCTCCTGCCTTGATGAAAGATGCTGTCCGGTGTATAGTTGTAAGCATTCCCTCATATATATTATTTATTCTATGCATTTGTATAAAATATTATAATATGTATTATGTGCAGAATATATATATACCGTTGGACCTCTATTTAACAGTCACAAAATCCAACAAAAAAGTTGGTTAAATGTCGAAATTGGTTAAACAGAGATTTATATTTTATAATACTTTCTGCTACATAAGGGCCATTTTAAACTGAGAAAAGAAATGCGTATCATCTAAGAATGATTTAAATATTAAATTATACCAGTTTACTTTAATTTTTCAAGACTAATCATTGCCTACCTTATTAACTACTTCAAAAAAATAAGTATTTATGTTTATTTTAAAGAGTGTATTTAAATTTTGTAAATTTAGATAGACATACTGATAAGCAGTTCATTTTAAATTTGTTCATTTAGAAAAAAAGCTTCATTTTGATCTGAGTCCTTAGTTAAAAAAAGTATTCCTTCATAATATGTTTCCCATCTTTGCAGTGCTTAAGAAATTTCTCCAGGCATATTTTTGTGGAACTGTAACCAATACAATAAAGCAAAAACTTTTACAAGCAGTTCAAGAACTAACAATGTTAAAAGAGACAAGACGGTAAATTCTGCGAAATTTCTCTAAAGGTTGTAGATTGTCAGGACACACACCCCTACCAGAATAAGGGAAATGAAGAGAATGGTTATTCTATTCAGTTTCTAGGTGTACTTTTTGGTAAAACCCAAATTTATTCTACTAAGCTTCTCAAAAGGTGTGTAAAAAAAGAAATATTTGAAAAATGGGAATAAATTTTTTTAGGTCATTAGAAAAAAGTTCGTTAACTAGAGAATGCAGTTTGTTAGTTGGAGGGTTTTTTTTAATTTAAAACCTTAAATATTTCTCTGTCCTGTGAAAAAATTTGTAAAATGGAGAAATTCGCAAAATAGAGGTTTGTTAAATAGAGGTTCAATTGTATATATATTAGTCTGAAATTATATATGATTTACCTAAAAAATTTTTTTTTTCACTTTTAATGTGATTATGTTTTAAATCCACTTCTGATTTCAATGTAATTGAAAGTATATAGATACAAAAAATATTCCTCCAAGAGATCAAGACTAAAATATATGAATAAGAGTTCAAAATTAATAATAATAAAAAAACTTTTAGTTTAGCATTATATTTGACCTTTACTTACAGTGCTAGTTAATTTTGGATTTAGACTTACAGTGGTGTAAGGAGGAAGAAAAATAGGAATCTTTTCCTTCTCTCATGTTAATTATGCTGGAAAAGTATATATGATTTTTTTACTTAAAAATATATTTATGTATTTTATATACATGTATATATATATATTTCAATTGTTCATTTAAATGTCAAGTTTGAATTGCTTTCTTTTTCTTCATTACAGCTTTTGGTATTTTCTGGGTGGCTGTGCGTTTCTATCAGTGTTATAGATAAAATAAATGTTGGGTTAGATCAGAAACTTTCAATGCCAAAAGTGAGTTTTATTATAAATTATACAACTTTCTGCTAATAAATGAAGTATTTTTTTGTGAATTAAAATATTGGTTTTAAAATAGCAAGGCAACATAAATAGTGAAAACATTCAATTTTGCTCCAGTGTTTTTGTCAATTGTTCAGGGAAACTTTTTCCAATCTTAAATTTGATTAACAGGTTTTGTGCTGTCCTAATTTATTTAAATATGTTTAGTTTATCTTTAAGTCATGAATATGTAACCCACTGATAGTCTTGCTTGCCTTATTACATATTTTAGAAAACATCTTTTTAAACTGAAGTTTAATTTATGTTCTTGCACGTGGTGACATGGTTGTTTACCCCTGTGCTACTTACTTCTAGTGATTGAGATTGTTATAAATATTTGCTTTACATTTAATGAGTACTTAAGGTGCTTTAAAGGAAAGTCATGTTTATAGTCCTTATCATCAACAAACTTTTTCATTATTAGAATTTTTATAACAGCATATGGATGTTTTTATTGTATAGTTTATAAGTGTTTGAAATTGGTGAAGTAGATTTGATTTTTAAATTGAACTTATTTGTTATTTCAGGATTCGTATGTTTTGAAATACTTTAACTACCTTGAAAACTATCTTTCTGTTGGTCCCCCAGTTTATTTTGTTGTAAAGTCAGGCTTCAATTATTCCATTGTGGAGGAACAGAATGCAATGTGCAGTGTTGTTTACTGCTCACATGAGTCTTTAGTCTCCCAAATATCTGACGCATCTAAATTCTCCAACATGTAAGTATTGTTTCCTGATCAAAAGAAATAAATTTTTTATATAAATTTTTTTGTCGACTTCATTTCTATTTAAAATTAGAGTAATATCCTACAAATTTATAAGTTTTATTTGAAACCAAAGTAATTTACTGTTTTTATATGGATGTTATTTAAAATTAAGGCACAGTGTTCCCTCGCCACTTCGTGCTTCATGTTTCGCGGCTTCAGTGCTTCGCAGGTTTTTCCAAAATACTCATCAAAAAATATAAATGAGAAAATACAACTATGTCGGCAGCCACATTGCGGAAAGGAGCGTTGTTTCATTTGGATGCGAGACAGTGAAGGATCCTTGCATAGTCAAACAAAGTGATGAGTTGACTCAGAGTACATACCACGGCTCTCAAACACTCCCACCAACACGACTCTTTGCCTCTCTCAGAAAGCAATATTGATTAATGTTTATTACTGTACTATAAGGTTTTGTTACTGACCTTATTGACTAGCACTGACACTTTTAAGTAAACACGTCTACTGTTGTAATTTTTGTCTTAAATATGTAAAGTATAAATACTGTTTACACATTTAAAACATTCGTGTACCCGCATACACGAAAATTCCTAGGAACAAATTCTACTTCGCAGTTTTTCAACTTTCGCGGAAGGTTCTGGTCCCCATTAACCGCGAAAAACGAGGGATCACTGTACTTACATAGTTAATTGTTGGATTTATTTAAAATTATAATTTCTGTTAAATATCTTTAGTTCATAATTACCAGGCCTTGGAAGTTGACGACCTAAACAATCCCTGAAAATGCTCTAAAAACACACCAAAAATGACTGCAAAAAATGCCATTAAAATTGAAAAATGCACTTAAGATCTGAAGTCAAAATTTCATTAAAGCACTTAAAAATATTTCTTTACTTTCTAAAACAAGTAAAAACAATACACCAATAACAGCTAAAATGTGTTTTGATAACTTTACTGTCTGGAATGATAGGACCTTAATTGCCCTGAGTAATAAAACTTATAAAAGTAAGGTTTCTGTGTCTTGAAAACTTGTTTTCAATTCAGACATCGTTAGGGTAAAGTTGAAATGGATAGAATCAACCATGGATCAATTTTCTTCATGCTTACACAATGTAGCTTCTCCAATAATCCACACCCACAAGTTTTTCAACGTCATAAATACTTTGTTATCTTCAATTTATCTTCATTCAGTTTTGTGCATTAGATTTGCAGTTCTACTCTCCACCAGCCCTGTTATATGGTTTTTAAATATACGGCCACTGCATGAAATACCCTTTTATTCGGCATGCCAAATTTTATTTTAAAAATTCAATTAATTTTAATGTTTTGAAAATGTAAGGAATTGCAAATTTACTGTATTTATAAACTGTGGGGTGTTTTAAAAAAATATATAGAATTTACAAGTTATAAATATGTGTATAATTTCCAAGTTTTTCAAGTTAGAATTTATAATTTTGGTATCAGAGACAGATATCTGATATGAATACGTCATGCCGGGGACATTGAATATCCAAAATCCGGTAGAATCAATATCCGATGTATCATTGAATGGTCCCAAAAAACTCCCAAAATTTCACTTTTAAAAACCTGTAAACACCTTGATTCAGAATTATAGAAATGTCTTGAAAAATTGCAATAATTTTGCTCTTGTATTTTATCATACTTTGTTTATTACTTTATTATTGATTATACAACGCATCTAGAATCAAAGGGGTGTAAGTGAAAAAATTTAAAATTTTCAGATAACTACCATATAATTCCAAAAATCCACCCACCCTTTTTCCCCCCTGAAAGTCTTGCCTTTTACCCCATGGGGGGAAAATCGGAATTTCGGCAAAACTTGGAATTTAGCATTATAGCAGGGGGGGGGGGGGGTAATCGGAAGTTCTATACCCGATTTTGTAGTAGGATTAACACTTTTATTTTATTTTTTCTAAAAAAAAATATATAGTAAATGAGAATACATGTAACTACTTAATACTAATAATTAAATTCACCATGATATTCACTTTTTTGTCACAGTATAGCTCAACAAGCGCAGCATTTTGACAGAAGAAAAGTTGCTCTTAGAATTCACAGCTGAATGCTAACCTAAAATGGCTCACTCAAACTCAAACACACGTGCATCGATGCAGGGAAACGGCGCTCCGATGCAACTGCTCGCTGATTGGTTGAGACATTGGAGCGCAGCCGCTTTCCTCCTCCTACCTTGGCTCCATGGTTGTCATATTGGGCGAAAGTTCGCCGATCGGGCTACTTTTTTCCACGGCTATTGATTAAAAGCTCACGTATTTGGCTATTTTTCAGATGTTTTTGACTGCTCGCTGGCGGGAAAATTTGGCAACCCTGATTGACTTTTACGTAGTTTCTAAAGAGAGTGGTCACTTACATCCCCTTGCTTCTCACTGCCTCATATGCTCTTTTCTCATTCGCTCAACTAGAACTGGCCATTATGTTCATGTAAGGCAAAATGCTAATTTAAAGTTGACATTTGCAGTCCAATTTATGTTTAAACTTCAGTGACGTTCCATAATGTTGACTTGTTCACAATAAATCAGATTTAGATAGATTGATGCAAATATAAAAGAATAATCTTTCTTAAACATCACACTCACATTCTTCATCATTATTACTTTTAGAATTATAAATGAGTAGTTATAAACAAGATGCTAGTAAGTATAGTGGAAACAGTTATATTTCAGTTTGTAAAATTTATAATTGTTGTATGGTATATTTTTAAAATACATTTTGCTTTTTCTTACAATGAAAATAATGTTTTTAATGTTGATGATTTACACAGAATTTGATTTGCTCTTTTTCAATGTCATTAAATTAAGTTCTTTAACGAGTACATGCTTGTCACCTTTTCAGGACATATATTGCTCATCCTCCAATGTCTTGGTTGGACAACTATATAAGCTGGTCAAATTCACAAGATCGAAGAAAAGGCTGCTGTAGAGTTTATACAAATGATTCTTCAAAATATTGTCCACCATCCGTGAAATGCAAGTATTTACAACCATGTCCTTAAGTATTTATTAATCTGGACGCATATTAATCTGGACGCATTTAGAGAAATGTCTTCATCTTAATAACTTCAGGAAGGAGAGTGGGGAATCAAATATTTTTTTTGCAAATTTGGACAAATAACATTTGATTCACTAATTTATAAGCATAAGTGCAAAATGCTTGAATTCATCACAAAAGAAAGATTCATTATTAATCACTTTTAAATGAAATGTCAGTGATTATTTCTGCATAATTGAAGCTATAGTATAAGGATAGGCCTTGCTGCAATAGCAGTATGCTTAGACACTAACTTGTCATTGCCACAGAATGTTATGGTGCTTTTATCTTGTATGCTTGTGCACATAATGATTATTTTCTTTTCATTTTATGTATTAATGTTATCTTAACATGAAGCAAGATGAATGAGTTTTTCCCCCTTCTAGAATATAAAACATATTCCTTTCTAAGTTATATTTTAATGTTTTATAGCTCCTTACTGTCAGCCTTGTGGAATTACAGATCAACAATATCTAAGGCCAAAACCTGATAAGTTTAATTCTTTCTTGCTAGACTATCTACACGAAAATCCTACTCCTGATTGTCCTGTTGCGTAAGTATGAAAATATATTCTGTCTAACTTGTAAATATTTTAAATTGTAAAGATAATACTTCTAAAGATCCAATACTTCAAAAGATTTAAACAAAATTGCTTGGAGTCTTATGAATTTTAGTTTCTCAATTATTGGTCTCAATGCATCTTATGTGGAAAATATGTAATTCTTTAAAAGTACTTGAAATTCAATTATGAAGGTTTAAAAAAGATTTATGAGTTGTGTCACTATTATTTATTAAAATTTATTTTATGAATTAAAAAATTTTGATTAGACTTGTTTTAAATAAATACATAAAATATTAAATAATGAATTTTATGTGGAATGGTCAGCTTTGTTTACTGGGAATAGTTACGAAATCAATCAAATTTGAAAATGTAAATTTTTAAATGATTCAAAGCCAAGTGATTCGCAAATTATGCAAAAAAATATCTTATTTCTTTTCTCTTCTCAATATACTGTGACTGTTAGACAGTTTGATTAAAGTAATATCTGATTTTCCTGAGTGAACTTCTTTGGTTTTTTTATTAGTTTCTTGAATTGGTTTTGACACATCAAGTGGCTTTTGCATATTCTATTGAGCATTGCTTTATTTTATAAAACGGTGTTTTATATGTTTTCAATAATCTCAGTGATATCATACAATGCTTTTGCATGACATTGACTGAATATTTTGAAGGATTTCAGTTTTTACTTAAATTTTCACTAAATAAATTAATACTTAAGTCAAAAATTTTCAAATACCAGCCAGTTTTCTGGGAATGCTACTATCATTAATTTGTGTTTATTTATTTTATGTTTATTACCCCTCCTCTTATTTTGACTGTATGGCTATGTATGTATATGTATTGTGACTATGAGATGGAAAATAGGTCACTTTGTTGTATAATTTATTGATTTTCCTTTGTTGGGTTTTTTGAACATTTCTAATTAATTAATTAACTTGTTTTAGTGGCCATGCAGGATTTTCGCAGGCTGTAGAAATTATTGGAAATGATACAATTGGAGGTAATTTAACATTTCAGTAATACTAATAAATCATAATGGATTTATTTGTTTTTATGTCTTAGGGACCGTCCATAAATGATGTCACACTTTGTTCCCACACCCCCCTTTGTCACAAAATGTCATGTTTCAACCTGCCCCCCGCCCCACTTTGCCACACTATGTTGCATAAGCATGATGTCACACTTCTTGTTACCCCCTCGCCTCAAAGCGTGACATCATTTATGAATGATCCCTTAACATATATATTTTGGAATAAGGAGAAAGTTCTAATTCTGTAATAATTCCACTTAATTTTGATATTCAAAGCATAATACATCTTTGAAATTTACTAGTTGTGTAGTGTCTTGTAAAATCTGGCAATTTCTGACACTTTTTGAATTATGTAATTTTTAAAAACTAGAATTCTTAGTTTTCAAATAAATAATTAAAATATTTGATGGATGGAAATATTTTCTATGAATTTTCAAGTGTTTGAGAAGAATGAAAATTTCTATAATAAGTTACATTTGTATTATTCTGTACATTAAGACTTTCATTCTTAGGTATTTGATGACCACAATTGATCCAACTTATTTGATTAGTTCATTCCTTAGGCAATTGCTATATTTGACCCAAATTGATCAAAATAAATTTAAGATCTCTCTAGATTTTTTCCCCAGAATCATTTGTTTTTCTTGTAATTTTTTAAATACTTCTTGTTAGTCAGCATGTTTTTTGAGATTTTTTATTTTTATATTTGTGGAAAAATTTAAAAGAAAAATAATACACAATCGGAAATGCTAATCCTTACAAAACTCGTTATTTCCAAATAATGTAATGATTTTTTAAATCTAAAAATGTTACTATTTTGTAAGGGTAACTTTTTTTGGTGAATTGCTGTATTTTATGAACTCTAAGGGTGCTCTCATACCAAGGGCGATGGAGCTATATTGTATCTGTCATAAAGGACTTGCTCTAATTATCAAACTAGCAGCAAAGTAAAGCTGTTAGCAAAATCAACAGATCCGCGGACAGCAATCTGTGCACTGTTAGCAATGCAATAAAAAATGCCAACCAGTCAACATGAGGGCAAGGTTATTAAATTATGTAGAACCTATGACATAGGCTGAAATCTTTGGCTGCTTTTGTAGTAGGCCTGAGCATCCCATGACATATCATAATTTGTCAGCAATTTTTCTGAAAAATACCTATTTTTAATTTTCATCATTATACTGCAAAGCTAGACTAAAAAATATATGTATTTCTAAAAAAGTAGCTTATAAAACCAAACTGACTTTTAAATTCCCAGAAAATCATCAATCATGCTTTCTTCTTTGTCCTCCTCATCATCATTGTTGTCTTCCATTTTTAAGACTCCAAAATTTCAAATCAGACATTAAACATTTTTATATCATTTTTGAGCGTAGAATGCATATGAATTTTTTAGGCAATTTCTCAAAAAATAAAGCTTGTATTATGGTTTGTAAAATGTTGTACGTTTAAAAGGTCCATTTTTCTGAAGGTTCTCTGCTAGATTTTGCAATTGTGAAAATCACGTTTTCTAAAATTCTTTCTGAGAGCTTTCATAAGATTTTCATTCACTTGTTCTGTTATTTATGTTTTTTATTTATAAGATTATAGTTAGTGAAGGGAGTTTGGCAACATTTTTGAATTACACTAACTAAATACCATTTTTACAAGGATATTTGAAAATTTAACAATTCACAACACACACACACACACAAATGCAAAATTTTATGTATGAATCTTTTCTTTTTACTATATAAAAATATTTTTTCTAGCAACTCATTTTTTGACTTACCACACTATATTGAAGACATCAGATGACTACACTGAAGCTTTGAAATGGGCTAGAAAAATTGCTGATAACATTACCCTCACAATAAAGTCATCCAATATAAGTGATCCTGTTGAAGTTTTTCCATACAGGTAAATGTTTCTTGTTCGATTTTCAGCTACGTTCTTTTTGCTTGTTCTACACGTGAAACAATTACTATTCTAGTTCTTTAACCAAGCTACATGGTTAGCATAAATACAGAGGTTCAGTTAGCCTGTACAAAAATACATCACTGTTTGAAGTAGAATATTACTATTTATAAAAAGAAGCTATTTGCAGATGCTGTATAATTACAAAAATATATGTAAATTGTTAACAATTTCATTATAGAACAGTAGTTGAGATTTAGGTTATCTAAAAATCAATTTTTATATACAGTACTCTCTGCTTAATGTGATTATTTGTGACAAAATGATTTTAACACCAATAACCTATTGATAACAATAAACAAATCATTAAATTAGATAAATTTACCAATTTAGGGCTCAAATACTGAGTTTCAAAATGAAATGGAAAATACTCACCTTATATTTGTATAGTTTGTATTTCCTTTAAAACATGAAAATTACACACAATTTGCGAAAAAAAAAGAAAAAATCAATTGTAGATTGTCTGCAATTTTTTCCTAAGCACCTCATTTATAAATTTATTTTAATTTTTTAAAATAGTCATCAGAGGGGTGTGGTTCTCCACTGTTCAACAATTTCAATGCTCTTATCATTCCACCACTTGTAGGAGATGGCTCAACATCAAGGCCATCTTTACCAGCTCTATTTTGTTTGCACTCTGTGTCTTCATTTCGCTTTCCTCTTCGAACGAAATCATCACGATTTTTCAAAATTTTGAAACCTTTTTTCTAAAAATGACCATAGACCACCTGTTGGCCTACATATCTGTACCAATTGCTGGAATGTTCCACTCCTTTGTGCATTCCTCCTTTCCTTAGGGTGAAAGAGGGAGAATTCTTTGCTAATAGTGCATGGAAAGGAAATAACAGGTTAGCTCTGAATAGATAGTAGTGAATATTTCTTTGGCAGTTCAGAGGGTGTTCAGAAATGGGTAACATTAAGCGATATAATAATCAGGAAAAGCTCTAATTTTGGCATACAAAATAATAGAGAAAATCGGGACTGAGTGATTTTGATAACAATAGGAGATTGATAACATAAACCACAATCGCATCAAGTAGAAACTAATTTGTTATTTAAAAAAATTGTTTACATTGAAAATGATTTTAATGAAAAATTAAAATTTTCTGTTGTGACTGTTCCTTTCTTTTTGCAGTGTCTTCTATGTTTTTTATGAACAATACTTGACTGTGTCGGGAGATGCTGTTCGCAATATCCTAATTTCAGTTGTGGACATATTTATAGTTACAGTTGTCCTAATGGGTCTAGACTTTCACTCGGCATTAATAATGGTTTTTACTATCCTGATGATTCTATTTGATTTGATGGGATTAATGTACTTTTGGGACATATCTTTGAATGCTGTATCGCTTGTAAATTTGGTTATGGTAAGTTATTTTATTTAATTATTATTATTATCATTCATTTATTTATTTTTGTATTAGTTTTGGCGTTTGAATGTGGCTTTTGCCATTTTAATTAGTGATGTAAGTTTAATGGATGTTTTGTTTTCAGCAGTTTTTTTTTTGCTATAATCTTAAGTTGATGTAGAATTTTTTTAACTCAAGGTGTACTTATTATGTATTAAGGGGGTGGGGGGAACTTACAATAAGGTGCAAAGGTTGTCATCTCAATAAAGGCATAATTGATATGAAGTATTCATAACTTTAAAAAAAAAAATTGAAGGGAAAACATCATGAGCTTTTCTTTACATCAATTTAGAAAGCTGAGTGATAAGAGACTAAAAAAGCAAGTCAAACTAAACAAATAAGTAAATAAATAAATAAATAAAAAGAAAATAAAAGAAAAGCTCTCAGAAATGAATGCAAGGCCTATTCCCATTTAGGGCCTTAATAATGTTTTCATATACAATAAAACCTCGTTTCATTGAAATATTTTATTCCGACAGAATGTTTGTTAGAATAAGTGTTATTCTAATGGATTTTAAAAGAAATGGAATATTTATTTTGCTGTATTGGATATTTTGTTGTGTCAGTATTTGCTAAAATGGGATTTTGCTGTATATAAATAGAAAATGAGAGAGAGATAGAGAGAGAGAGAGAGAGAGAGTAAAAGTGCACTATAACATCAAATCACAATGAGTAGGGGTATTTTTGCAGTCCTCTTATTGTATGTCGACTATTTGCAGGAACTATCATTGAATTCCATTTAATTCTTGAATGATATCAAATTTCTTGTTCAAATGATTGGATTCAAGAAAATCAAGCCTTGCAGTGTTTCCCTCTTGCTTTGAATAGTGCATCTGGAGATTAATCTTAACCCCACAATGTTCTCTCTCTTTTGAAATTCATTTTTCTGCACACGCTGCACTGTTCTTTTATTAAAGAGGAATAAGTCGTGTAACAAGAACTAGTCGTAAACATTCATTAATCTTATCATGAATGTTATCCAATTGATGAATCTCTCCTATTATAGAGCAATTATTTTGTTAGTGTGCATGTGTATGAAAGAAAAGCTCATTTTATTCACATAAGGATGGCAACATTGTTAAAATAACTACTGCAGTGCGTCTTACATTTCTAGCTAAGGCCATTCTTAAAGCTCATATAGAGATCTTACCAGGGGTGTTGTCCTGGAAAAAATGCGGGGGGGGGGGGGGGACGCTTACATATAAAAAAATAAAAATTGGGGGTATGCTTATGTAAAAATTCAACACAAGTGGGGGGGGGGGGACGCTTGTGTTAAAATAAAAAGGTAGGGGGACACCATCCCCCTGCGTCTCCCCTCGACTACAGCACTGGATCTTACTACAGATTATTTTCTCAGAAAAACTTATTGTAGTCATCCTTTAACGTAGAAATATTGTAATGAATGCTAACTTTAAAAAAAATGACTAAGCAAAAGATATAAAGTTATTTACAGTAATATATTTCAAAATTATTGTATTTAATATCCTAAATATTTGGTCACAAATATGGCAATGAAATTTCGTCAACCTCATAGTTTTATAAAATAACATGTAATAATTTTATATAGTTTTTAACATATTTCTCCGAATTGTTGAAGCTTAATTACATATTTTTATTTATTTTTTCTGTATGCATTATTAATAATTTTTATAAATTTGTCTGTTTTACTTACAGTCAACTTGTAAATGCACTAAATGTGTTTTTCTCCTTATTTTGTAAGTATATGTAATTTTCACATCAAATATTTAATTTTAATAGGCTGTTGGAATATCTGTTGAATTTTGCTCACACATCATTCGATCTTTTGCATTTGATTCAGAAGGTAGCAAAGTTGATAGAGCTCGAAATGCGGTTGCACACATGGGAAGTTCTGTAAGTATATTTCGAAAGCACAATAATACTTTGACTTCTAAAATACTACAAAAATTATTTATCAACTCATCGGAAAATCTTATCTTAAATTCCAGCAAACTTGACACTGTTTTTGAGAATGTAATTCTGGAAAAATAGAACGCAGTGAAAATGTTGACATCCTTCGATAATAAAGAAGGAAATACAAATACAAGTATATTTTATTTCACAAAACATTGAATACTTTTTAAATTTGAGACATCTCTGATGCATTTATGATGTTTGAAATTTTGATGGTGCTAATGAACAATCTGGTGTTGGTGATGTGCTACACATAAAAAGTCATTGAAACTTCTAAGTAACTCTATTCATATTAATTTCTGACAAGAGTTCACTTTTTTCATTCATTTTTATTATATAGATAGCTGATCGATATGATATGTTATGTACATTTGAAACTCATTATATTTTTTCAATACTTTTAGGTACTGTCTGGTATTACTCTGACAAAATTTGGAGGAATTGTTGTTTTAGCTTTCTCAAAATCTCAAATTTTCCAAATATTCTATTTCCGTATGTACCTTGGAATAGTTCTAATAGGAGCAAGTCATGGCTTGATATTCTTGCCTGTTTTCCTGAGTATAATTGGTAAGCTTGTAAATTTTCATTGTTTACATAATGGTTGAAAATAATCTTAGGACTTCTTAAAGACATACATGATTACAATTGATAATAACTACAACTGGTAATGTTTTACAAAATTCAATAGCTAAATTGTATTTGAAGGTACTAACCTGTGAAAGGAAAAGGTCATTTATCAGTTATCATAGAATTCATTCAGTTGTATCAAGCTAATTGAATTAAAATTTAATCAAATTGAAATTTCTAGTTCCTATAAGTTATAAATTCTATAATTTAGGAGATTTAGAATTAAAAGTGAGCTATTTTTGTGTATTCCTTTTTTCTTCTAATTATCATAGATTTATGAATAATATTATCTTTATAATTATTTAAATAAACCAATATCTATTTTAAGTGTCATATTTATCTTGGTGGAATGAATAGTTGTTCCAGGTTGACACATTCTAGCATTAGTTCTGTGTAATTGTTTTCATGGTTCCTTAAAAATAGTAAGTTTTGGTTTCCATTTATGATTGGTAGTATGGGTATTATGTTGATGTGTGAGTTCCCAGAACTTGGAGGGTAGAAAATTCTGTTTTAGAGTAGATACTGCCATTTAATGAGTTAGTTATTGCACCAAACATAATTAACTTAATCTGGATGCTGAGTCATGGTGCCAAAAACTGAGTCATAATAAGTACCAAAACTAAATTATCAGCCATCTTTAATGCAATTAGAGGAATTGGAGTATGGAGCCCTTCCCCTGAATTTTTTCAAAACAAAAGTCCTAAAAATGTAATTTTAGGCATTATTCATGATAAGGGAAGTGTGGGAGGAGGGTTCAGTAGCTCTTCCGGAAATCACTTGAATTTGAATTCCCTAAAATACAATTTTAGGCCGTCTTGCTGACATTCAGGAAAGGGTAGGGTTGGGGGCCTTGAAGTTATGAGTTTGAAGTTGTGAAAACAAATAAACAATAATTAAGCAAACTTTTATGCAAGGCTGGCAAATTTTTCTTTTAATACATTTTTTTCTATACTTGAAAACAATGTATCAATATTTTTCTCATTCAGGCCTCAGTTGGGTTTTTAAGGATGTGGTATATCTGCTTCTTCTTTTAAAGAAAATATGAAGGCAGATTTTAGATTAGCCCATGAGCAGCATCGAGCTATGAATCTTGCTTTGATAGATGGACTTTGGTCAGACGCACTTAGAACAGTTTAATTTAATTCTTTTTTCTTTTGCTTTCTTACTTTTTTTGTGCTAGTTTTGATAAGTCTGCTTTGATGATTTTACAACATTTCTAAAAGCAAAGCGGAAAAAGCGAAAAAAAAAGGCCTCGGTCAGAGGAGTGTGACCTGGAATCATCTGGGGCATGGGGCCATCCTTTTATAAGGAACTGGTAGTTGTATTGCAGAGCACTAAATGCACCACCGATTATAGTGTGGGAAAATTTGCTCTAACTGAGCAGATAGAATTGCTAAGGACGCCTCACAAAATTTCAGAAATCCTTTGTTACTTCGTGCCATGTGTTAACTCCAGATAATACTAAGCCTTCTCTCTGAAATGCATGATAGTGAGTTGGGAATAAAAGTCCAATTAACTAGATTGCATATACTCTAAAATGGGGGTCCTTGAACTTCCTAGTTGAAGTAAGTACTTCTGGGATAATCAGGTTATTAACGGACTTGATAACCTGGCTAAGCATCTTTGTAACTGTTGATTTGTTGACCTTCTCAGAAAACCTTTTTTATTTCTCAAAAAAAAATGTGCTTTGTTTAGCTTACTATTATGGAGTAGTTTTAGCCTTAATATATTGAAGTATGAAATCCAAAATGAGCTCTATTGAAATTTTCTTTGAAATTTGTAGTGTTTGTGGTTTTAGTTAAAATTTCAGTAATGTTACTTTGCTTCGAAGGACCTCGGTGATGGCATCCTTAATTCTGATTGAACAAGGCTGAATCATGTCATAGAGGCTTCACTGTAGTTATAAAATCATACAATTTATGTTTTCCTGTACATATATGACAGTACTAACCCAATTTAATGATCGTCTATGAACTGTTGAATGTTAATGTTCAAGAAAGGATATTGTTAAATTGGAAAAATATAACATTCATCAAATGCAATCCCGAACTTTTAAAACGTACCATTAATTCGAGGAAATCGTTAAATTGAAGCTATATTGTAATTCATTGGGGTCAATTTCATTTTAGTTATATATATATATTCATAAATGTAATACGTCATCAGTGATGTAATTTGGTCATTTTCTAACTGGGGCAAAACCAGGATTTAGCGCTCCCTCCCCCCCTTATACACACAAAAAAACTATATGTATTTAGGTAAACACACACATTCAGTCAATTTAACGCCCCTAAAATAATCTGGCGCCCGGGGCGTACGCCCCGTCTGTCCCCCTCTAGTTACGTCCCTGTACGTCATTGTTAAAGTTTAGGGTAAATGTAGTGGCCATGTTAGCAGCCTAACATGGTGTACATGTTAGGCTGCTTTCACACCAAAGGCGACAAAGACGAAAAACATGTCTTTTCTCATTAGCGCAACCGCAGAGCCTTTTTTTGAAGGCGGAAATATCCTCTGCATTTACGCAGAAGTGGAATAGACATGTCTCTTGTCGTTGTCGCCTTTGATATGAAAGCACCCTTAGCCAGCATGTTGCAATATAAGAAGCATGCAAACCCAAGAGCAGTAGTTATGAACAGTATAAAGGATAGTAAATTGTATTGCTCACCTGTATTATAATTTTAATTTATTTATATTAATTCAATATTTTACTATAGGGCCATCCAAAAAGCAAAAACCTCTTCCAAAGTCAAGAGGGAAGCCGTTGAAAGAAACTTTAGAGGAGGAAACATCTGATGTTAGTATCGCTTCATGAATCTTAAGATTGAAGAAGTCAAGTTTGTACAGTGAATTGAACCATGATCCCTTTTTTCATCAAATCATTATTTTATCGTATTGTAGCTATATTTCATCATTACGAACTTTTAAAAATATAGCTATCATTTATAAGTTTGTTGATTGTACAATTTTATTTTATGTATTTGTTTTTATTATACTTTAAAAAACAAAATAAAAAAAATATAAAAATTTCTGTTTCTTTCAATAGGAAGATTTTAAAAATTATTATCTATTTTCAACCATGTTAAAATAGAAGCTTTTTTAAATTATTAAATTTGTAATTATAACAACACTAACTTGCATAAAATATGAATATATTTTTTCTCAGCCTAAAAGATATTAAATCTTATTTTATTTGCTCAAAAGTTTAAATTGATCATTTATTCTCTCAGCAGTCAAAGAAAATTGTCATATCAATTATTTTGAGCACTGACTATTAGAATGGAAATCAATTGAGAAATGCTTGTAATTTATTAAATGGGAAAATTACTCTTTTATTTTGTAAATTGTTATAAATCTGGTACTGATATTAAGATTAAATGTACTAGTATGTTATGTGAAAAGTTTTTGAATTTCAAGGTTTATTTACATGGAGAGTTGTGAGCTGTTTCAATGCTCACTAAATGTAATAATCAGTAAAAAGAAAAAAAAAAAAAGATTTTTGTGAATGTTAAGGAGTCAAATTTATTTTGAACGTATTTTTTAAAATTTCTAAACAATATTATTTTGGAAATTCAAAAACTGTTTCATTTTTTAAAAGTATAACATATTGAATGTTGAATTTTATTTCAATGTTTTCA
Organism: Octonoba sinensis; assembly: GCA_038502835.1. NCBI lineage: Eukaryota > Metazoa > Arthropoda > Arachnida > Araneae > Uloboridae > Octonoba > Octonoba sinensis. Next base: position 78,291,494 of record CM076605.1, on the reverse strand, counting down.
TTCAATTAACAGCCAAGTTTTAAAATCTCATTTTAAAAGTTATGAAATTAGTTACATATTATGTAAGTAATGTATTTACATGCTCTGATGTATTATGTAAATAGAAATAAAGTTTATAACTGTTACATTTCTTCTTTTACTGTGTATTCAAAAACAACTTTAAAAACTGACTGAGAAGATATACCGCTTAAATTCAGAAAACTTATATTTTGACACAAAAGCCTTTGTTTTTCCTTTTAAAATTTTTACTAGCTGTATTCATCGCCAGATGGTTCTCCTTTTATGTAATTCATTTTTTATATCATGCTTTTTTTTTTTATAAAGCAGCCTCCAACAGCAGCTTTCTTAAGTAAATTCAAGGGCAGTATGAAAGTTATTTTAAATCCATCTATGTCTATTTTATTTTTCTACCATACTAATCTATTATTTTACAATGTTTTTTCTATTTTATGTTGCCAGCTGATTCCTCTTTTTATGATTTTATTTTTACCTTTAATTAATTTGGAAAAGAAAATAATGATAATAATAAAAAGAACTAACTTGTAATAAATTGTTTTCTAATGTATATAATTAGTGGCTTATTTTCTAAAATTCTCAAAATCAAATACTACACAAAATAAAGCAACTTTCAATGAATAAAAAGAGTTATAAAAATAAATAACAAAAATATGGCATCAGGAGTTGAGCACTCATTTTTCCATTTGGCGGAGAAATGCTCGGTACATTATTGTGCAAAATGTAATTAAGAGAAAGAGAATTAAAACATTTAGAAGGAAGAAGAAAGTTATGCATAAATAAAGAGGATTAGCTAGAGCAATATGAAATTGAAAAAAATAAGTATGTGGAACAAAGCAAAACAAAATGAAAAATAACAAAAAGAGCAAAAATATCCATAATTCCATAATGTTGTCGGGAACTATTCAGTTCCCTGGATGACACTCAAGTAATAAGAAAAACTTTAAAGCACATCATAAAATGCACCTTTGCTTCAATGTCCCCCCAATCCCCATGTTAATTAATGCTGTCAAAAATTGGTCATCCAATAAAAAAAAAAAAAAAAAACTAAAGAGATTTTTTTATACCTATGTGATGTGAATGGTCGGTGTAGAACTCTATTTTGAAAATTACATAACGTGCAGAGATAGACGACTGCATAAAAGCATCATGTAGACTAGTTTTTGAGATTTGCCTATGACAAAAGTGAAGTTGATCGCTTTTATGCAATACTAATGCAGAAATATTCGTCTTGAAAACATTACACAAGTAACATGTTATAAATCTACAGAAAGTTTACTAAAATTGCCAAATAATTAAATAAAAACTAAATAAATAAATATAATTGTGTAAATTCAGGTATTAAAACAAGGCCTGTAACTAATGGGATTGATAGATGAATGGCAAATGACCTATTAAAGCTATGAGTGTTTCTGCTCCTACTGAAATTAAGTATCTTTTATGTATTTTTGGATATTTTCTGTTTAATTACTTGTATATTTGTTGCAATTTATTATGTAAGTATGTTTTAACTTTGTGAGACTGAAACTCATTCTATTTGCTTTTTTGGGGTATAATTCAATTTTATCAGTTAAGCCTAACCATGTGTTGATTGTGTGCATTTTGTAAGTCTTGGGGAACAGCCTGGTTTTGTTGTTTACTGCAGTTATTTGTGTTTAAATTCAAGTTATTTGCATTTTTCTATGTAATTTGTGTTTTTAATCAGAGTAATAGCTTAAATTTGCTGATTTGTGTATTATTTTGATTTTTTAATTGTTTGCATTAGATTTATTCAGCTATGGGAGTTATATGTTTAATGAAGGAAATTAAAAATAGTAATGGGAGTTGGTGGATTTGCTGTGATAGGTGTGAGATGTTTAGTAAGTTGGGGGGAAACACTAATACAGCTACAGAGCAGGAATATAATTGCACAAAATGTGCTGAATTATTGGAGTTACGTGTCAAGGTGGTAGCATTGGAAGCCCAATTAGTTAGAAATAACTTGGGTGAAAATTCTATAAAAGAGGTGGGAACTTCTTGTGATGGGCTTGTTGGGGAGAGTGAGATTGCAGGAGAAGGATCTAGTATGGGGAAAGGTATAACTGTAGACCTAAAAACAGAGGGTGTCATTATAGGGGATTCTATGGTACGCGGGATAGGTAATGTGGTCGGGAGAACTAGACGCAAGGTGGCTAGGTGTTGTTTACCAGGGGCTCAGGTGAAGGATGTTAATAAGGTTGTGGAAAAAAAGGGAATGTTTAAGAAGGGAGATTCAGTTACTCTGTGGGTGGGGACTAACGACGTCGGTAAGAGCACAAACGAGGAGTTTGTTAAGGATTGGGAGAACCTGTTGGATAAAGCAACTAACTTTTCGACAGATGTCCAGGTAGTTGGTTTGCTTCCCAGGTATGGGGTGCATAGGGGCTGGTTAAATCAGCGAGCTAGGAGCATGAACCTGATTCTTAAGAAACTTTGCATAAAGCATTCAATCAGGTTCATTGATGTTTGGAGTTCTTGTCAGTGTGATTGGGTTACGAGGGATGGTCTGCATCTTAGTTCTAGGGGTGTAGTTAAGGTTAGCGATATGATTTTAGAAGCTTCAGAATCAAAAAACTAATTTGGATGGGGGGATTGGAGAATGTCATGGTGTTGACTTCTGTTCTGGAGGTTTTAAAAATGAGGGTAAAATATTAAGCAATAGTAACATTAATAGTAGTGATTTGAGGCATCATAAAATGTTTAAGACAAGCAAAATGGGCATGCTCAGGTTTCTATATAACTAATGCTCGCAGTATCAGGAATAAGATGGACGAGTTAAATAGTGTTATCGCAGGTGAGGAGTTGGATATTATTGGAATTACGGAAACATGGGTTACTGATAATGATAAGGATTTAGTGAGCATTGCTGGATACAATTTGTTTAGGCAAGACAGGCTGGGTAAGAAAGGTGGAGGGGTTTTATTCTATATTAAGGACACTTTTATTTGCAATGAATTGGTCATTAATAATAAGCCTAATGATATTGAAATGGTCTGGATGGAGTTGGTGAGCAATAAGGGGAAGAAGTTACATTTGGGAAATGCTTACAGGCCGCCTAATGTTAGTCAGGATCAAGACGAGGAGATGTATAGTGTTATTAGGGACATGTCTGGTAAGGGCTCGGTCATCATGATGGGGGATTTCAATTTCCCGGGCATAGACTGGAATAGTTTTTACACTAGCAATGGTAGGGAAGAAGATTTTCTGAAAGTGATTGGGGACTTTTGGATCAAGTTGTTACCCAGGGGAATAGGCATGGTGCTGTTTTGGATCTAGTTTTTTGTGATGTCGGAAGTTCTGTTCAGGGGTTGAGTATAGGGGAACATATTGGAGATAGTGATCACAATACTATTAGGTTTTGGACCAGCTTCGATGCTCACAAAGGTGAGCATTTCAGATTTGTACCTAACTTCAGGAATGTTGATTATGTTGCACTTAGGCAGGGTTTGAAAGAGGTTTTTTCTTCTGGGTTGGAGAATAGTGAAGCTGATCTTCAGTGGGAAGAGTTTAAGGGGAAATTGGAGAAAACAGTGATGAATTATGTTCCTTTTAGAAAGAAAGGGGATTTCACGAAAATTTGGCCCATGTGGTTCTCTAGGGAGGTGAAAGAAGCTCTCAATTATAAGCAAGCCACTTTTTGGCGACTTAGAGACTGGGTGCCATGCTGACAGGATTTTGTATTGTGAAGCTAGACATACTTTCAAGTATTTGGTACGGAGTAAGAAAAGGGAATTGGAGCAAAAGCTTGCAGATAACATTGAAAGGAATCCTAAGAAATTTTTTGCTTATGCTAATTCAGGGAAAGCTCGTACTACTCAGGTAGGCCCACTAGTGGATGAGAACGGGAACTTGATTCAAAATGAGGGAGATATTGCTGATATTCTAAACAATTTTTTTTCCAGTGTATTTAACAGAAACTGTATCTCAACAGTTGACATAAGCGAGACGCAAGCTAATACACAGCTTGAGGATTTTGTATTTTCTAGGGATGATGTGTTGTTTCATTTGAAAAAGATTAAAGCAAATAAGGCTCCAGGACCTGATAATGTTTATCCAAAAATTTTAGTAGAATGTGCAGAGGAATTAGTGGATGTTGTCTTGACTATTTTCATATCTTCATATAACTCCGGGACTGTGCCAGTGGATTGGAAGCTGGCAAACATAACGCCGCTCTTCAAGAAAGGGTCTAAAACTAAGGCAGGAAATTATAGGCCTGTGAGTCTTACTTCAGTTCTTTGTAAAATTTTTGAAACTCTGATAAAAATCAAACTAGTGAATTTCCTGGAGGCAAATGGAGTGTTGACTGATTTTCAGTATGGTTTTAGGAAGGGTAGGTCCTGTACAACTAATTTGTTGCATTTCTATGACAAGGTTACCATGGCATTAGATAATAAAAAGTGCGTAGATGTTGTTTACATTGACTTTCAGAAAGCGTTTGATAAAGTTCCGCATGAAGCTCTTCTTAGCAAACTTGCTTATATTGCTATTGGTGGAAAAACTTTAATTTGGGTTAAAAATTGGCTGACTGGGAGGAAACAGAGAGTAGTAGTGAAGGGCAATTATTCTCAGTGGATTGATGTTTTGAGTGGGGTTCCACAAGGTTCAGTTTTAGGGCCAATATTATTTATTATTTTTATTAATGATATTACTCAGAGTATTTTTGGGAACATCAATATTTTTGCTGATGATGTCAAAATCATGGGAATTGTGGACACGGAGGAACAAGTCAATCAGTTTCAAGAGGATTTGAATCGAATTTCTAGGTGGGCAATTAAGTGGGGTATGTCTTTTAATATTGGGAAATGTCAAGTGCTTCATTTTGATCATGGGAATAAACATGCAACCTATTATTTACAAGGTTCTGTCATTAGGGAAGCAGAAGCAGTTGTTGATCTAGGAGTATTGATTAGTCATGACTTCAAGTCCAGTCAGCAGTGTAGCATAGTAAGTAACAAAGCTAACAGGATGCTTGGGTTTATCAATAAGGCTATTTCGAACAGGTCTAGGGAAGTTGTATTGCCATTATACAGAAGTTTGGTAAGACCTCATTTGGAGTATGCTGTTCAGTTTTGGTCTCCGTACCTAAAAAAGGATATTACCTTATTGGAAAGGATTCAAAGGAAGGCTACAAGATTGGTAAGTGGTCTTTCAGACTTAGATTATGAGGTTAGGCTTAAAAGGCTCAATATGTATAGTCTTGAGCAAAGGAAAGTCAGAGGGGACATGATTCAGTTGTTTAAATTCATTAAAGCGGGAAATGTTGATGGACTACAGCTATGTGCTGAAAGTAGAACCAGAGGTCATTGTTTTAAACTTTTCAAATCTCAGGCTAATCTTGAAATTAGGAAAAACTACTACTTCAATAGGGTTGTAGGCAGTTGGAATAGTTTATCGGAAGCGACTGTTAATTGCAGTAGGGTAAAAACTTTTAAGAAAGCTCTTGATGTTCATTGGGGACTGCTAAATTAACTAGGACCAGCCTAGCTGGGCCCTGAGCCTGTTGCTGGTCGTCACTTTTGTATTTGTGTTTGTATTTATAGTGTATGCTTTACAAAAATATTAAATAAGGATAATCCATGCCCTTAGAAGCATTCAAGCATAAAAAAAGTGAACATCCCAGTGGAAAAGTGAGTTTTTGAATTCTGTTAAATAAAAATAATAGTGACAATAAAAAAACTCATATTCAAATAAATTACAAACACGTATGATGACCAATAATAGCTAGGTGATGTTGAAAATGTTAATACTCGGTCTCTTTATGTATGCATTCTGTGGCATATACAAGGGGGGGGGGGGGTCGGGGTTTAACACCTCCTTGAGCCCTAAATAAGTGCTTTATTACATACTCTTATTTCTGTCAGTAGTTTTAGAAAGTTATGAACACCCCTTGAAAAAATTCTGCGTACGCCACTATATGCGTTAATGGGATCCCCCTAGCCGCCCTAGCTACAACTAGGATCCTTTGCGGTCTTCCATTTACCTCCCCCGCACCAAAAAACAAAAGTGAGCTTTAGAATCAACTCATCACATCCAATAAATAGGAGATAATAAGTTTCCTTGTCACCCAAAGGAGTAAAGACAGTAGAAAATGTTCTTAATTTGATATGATGGGTTTGATTATAGACCTTATTTGTACACCTACCATGTTCTTTAACCATCCTGTGGATGAGTAGTCCCAGAGTTAAAATATAAAATGGGCGAGATAACTCATCTAGAACCGCTGGGTGGTTAAAAAGTTTTATTTATAAATCTCTCAGTTTTTAAGAGAAAAATAATCATTAACATCCATTATTTAATTAACATTTTATTTATTAATCATACACATATTAATAATTTTTAAAAGTAATTAATTTTCATTAACATATTTATCGATTAATTATTCTTTATGTAAGCTTGCAAATATTTTATCCCGAGTTGAAACTAGCAAAAATAAAAATTTTTTTCATCATTTTAAGTTTTCAAATGACATCTCATAGATAACAAATGCTGCATCCTGTACGTAACATCAGTAATCAGCTCATCATTACTTAATGAGAAAAGTTTTAGAAAAATTAGTTTTGACAAACATTAAAAGAATTCTTTCTGCATCAAATTACAAAATTTCATTTCAAAAAGTTTTATAAATTCAGAGAAAAGCTCAAATGTAATTAGGTATCAAAAAAATTATCTTTTGTGATGTCCTGAAAAGTAACAAAATTTAAATATTTTTTCACTAAAAAACTAATTGTATTAATGTTGCTCCAAATGTACAAAATGTATTAAAAAAAATCTGAAAACTTTTCATTTATATTTTCATAATAAAACAGGCATAAATACTTCAAAATTTTGCTGTAAAATGTAGGGGAGAGTGTTGTACCTTGGGACACTTTTCATTTTAATTTTTAACTTCAAAAATTAAAATTAGATTTAAAGTCTGAAGACACTATTTAAATACACCAATATTCTCCTCTATAATATATTTTTTCAAATTCAAACAGTTTAAAAATAAAAAAATGCCAGCCATTTTAAGTAGTAACTGCCTGTTGTACCTTGGGACATACTTCGTGATTCATGCAACAGTCATATACATAACCAATTTTATACGAAAAATCATGCGCCAAAGGTGGCCAAGTCGGGATTTTCATTATAGCAACCTTCTAGCTTGGTTTCACAGTAAAATTATGTCGTCTGAAAGTGTTGATGGATACTACAACATTGACAAATTCATAACTTTATTGAACTAAAATATAGCATCATATTCTAACAATTCTTGTATTTGAAAGACTGCATTTGATTAGAATATCTCTTTTTATACTAAATATATCCAAATTATTAAGAACCATGTGTATGTTGTACCTTGAGACATGTCCCAAGGTACAACACGGCTTACTGTCCCAAGGTACAATCATCACAAAATGGTTTAAATAAAATCAAAATGGCGGTCAATCAAAATGCAGTATCATCACTTTCTCATAACCAAAACATTTAAAAATCTTCTGTTCGATATCCAATTAAAATTCAGTAGAATAGTTTTACAAATGCTATTTCAGTAAATGAAATTAGAATGAGAAAGATATTTACTTTTGAGTGATAAAATTTTCTTTCTCTCACCAAGTCATCAATTCAGTGCTTCTAATGCTCCCTTTTACTGTGATGCTATCTGCTGGTTAAGGTAACAATTAGAAATAAAAAAAATTTTAATGTTGCCAATAGGTTTTTAGAAATTGCCAATGTCCCAAGGTACAACACTCTCCCCTACTGTACATAACACCGTAGAATGATCCTTATACTTTTCTTCATCTTAAATTTCCCGAATTCTGCTTTAAAAAAATAAACTTTCGAAACCCCCCCCCCCCCCCCCACAAATTCCAATGGCACAACTTGTGCCATGATCCCCCTGTGCGCACCCCCAGCAATTATACAATTAAATTTACCAAAAATAAATAATTGATTCCTGAACTTGTGCTGAAATATGTAATTTGGAAAGATAAACATTTGTAATGCAATAAAAGTGTAAAAGAAAATTTTACTCATGGTTCAAGAAAAAACATTTTTAACAGCTTGATGAAATAAACATAGAATATTATATTTATACTGAATTTTTTTTCTACCTCTTTGCACATACATTTATAAAAAATACAATAAATGTCTTTAGTTGCAACTTCATATTAGTCAATAGACAAGTACTTTCAATTTGATTATTTTTGGCTTCTTTTATTTCAGTAAAGTTTTGTTTTTTGGCCATGGGTTCAATTTTTCATTCATACTTTCAAGCTTCTAATTCTTTTTGCAGTTTTTCAAAATTTTTATTTGTGAAGTTCTGAGGCACCACTTTTGCTACTTTGCGTGGTTCCTTAACGAAAGTTTTTGTACACATCATTTCTGACCACGTTGTAGGCACCATTTCAGCTCCAGCTTCACTCAAAGCAAGCACAACTCCTAATTTATCTTCGGCAGTACTCAGGTTATAAGAATGCATAGTGCCTAAAGAAGTGACTCTTGCTAATATGACATCTCCAGTCCGGTAGCTTTTGTGCATTTCAACTTTATCTCTCTCTTTCATACGCACATCTTCTTTTCGTAAAATACCACGAAAAGGTTCTTTTAGAACTTTATCTTCAACGCAGTAAATGGCACATTTAGCATATCTGCGACGGATATTAGTAACTTTTGCTGTCACTACAGCACCTACAGTCGGTACGATGCTGCGTTCAAATCCCCTGTTTACTTCCACTATTGTTTGTTTATTAAACTCTTTGTATTCAACAAATCCGGTCAAGCTCGAGAATATATATTCACCTTGAATGTACGTACCATTTCCAGCAGTGAATAATTCATTTGCAGTACAAATGCATTGACCGGGTACTACAAGAGAAGTTGCATTTGTAGAAGACATTTCAGCATTTATATTCTGCGTTTGATGTAAACAAAACTCAAAAATTCCGAATGATATTGAAACTGAGGTAAAGGGCGCGAATCTTCCTTGTCTTAAAACGTTCAACATTCGCGTTCCGAACCATTCTGCGAAATACCAACATGGTGCATTTCAACATAAAAAAAAAAAAAAAATACATATAAGAACTTATAATTATTAAGGTTACCGAGTTAATGTTATCAAAAAAGTAATTGAAACATTACAAATGCATTAATGAAATGATATTTCCAGAAAAACGTAATGGAAGTTATGTAGTTTGTTTTTAGAAGTGGCAACAATTGAAACTTTTTTTGTTGTTTTGTCTGCGAAATTTGAAAACAGTGCTGCTCCGAAGGTATAACTTTCATGACATTTAATTAGTTTTTAACGTTTACTTCCAATTTTATTTTCAAACGAATTCACTAATGCTGTTTTCGCTACTATACAGTTAATTTATCTCTTAAAGTAGTTAAAATTTTTTGCTTTAAAACACTTCATGTGTGTTCATCCACAAAAGATTTTCATTAACTAAAGTTCTGACATCTTAATATTTTTTCTTTCCATTTTTAGAGCTTACTTAAAAAACAATGTTATCTGCTATTAATATTTGATAAACGACACAGGGGTGCCCACTGGCACGTCATTTCAAAATTTTCCATAGGCAAAGGGTGTGTATGTAATTCACATTATAGGTTAAAAACAAAAAAATAGATAAAAACATGTATTAATACATTGTATTTCTAAAAAACAGGAGGGACACCTCCAAGATCGCCCAAATGAGGGGCCTGGGTGCTCACCAGGGTGGGGGTACATGACGTAGACTGTGCTATTGAAATTTTTAGGGGGGTGTTTTCAGGTTTTTTTTAAATGTGGGGGTCTTCATCGCTTTTTACCTGGTGTAGTATCACTCCGGGGCAGGGGGAGAACCCCTGGGGTGAAAGTACTAGTGGTCAACCTTTTAAGAGATCAAGTGGTGTAGTCCTGAAAAAAAAGTTGGGGGGGGGGGGGGACGCTTATGCATACAAAGATAAGTAACTGAAATCAAAAGTGAGGGGACGCCTATGTTGAAATTTAAAAAATGTGGGGGGACGTTTGTATCAAAATAAAAAGGTAGGGGGCCCCGTCCCCCTGCGTCCCTCCTCGACTACACCACTGAAGAGATCTCATGCTGATGATCAGAAACTAATACAGCAACAAAAACACTAATTGTTTAATAAATAACGTCATTTTTATTTAAAAATCATATCATTTTTAACATCAGAAAAATTTGCATTCTGCAGTAGTCGACTTTCGAAATCCAGTGCCAATGTAACCCATACGTGATGTGTTTGAATTATTAAAAAAATTAATAATAATTTAAAATGTTTTGAAAAATAAATATTTTACTAAATTCCCAAGATGCTTTGATTTGAAATACACTTTTAAAAAGAATTACTTAGAATTTATCATATTGCATTTATCTTTCTTACATAAACCAAAATTTTATCTTGCAGTTTTTATAAATGAAATGATTAATCAAACATGAAGAAACTTACAGATGAATGGAAAGTTAAAAAATTCAAGTCTCATACAAAAAGTTTTCATGAATCGATAGATTTTTCAATACCAGATACGAAGAAGCATGGATATAATGTATCAACAGCAACTAAAGTTACTCCAAAAAGGAAAACTGCAGAAAAAACTGCAAAACTTGATGAACCAGTCTGCTTTCAAAATGATAGTTCATTTCCTAAACGTCGCTCTGGCAGGTAATTTTACCTTATATATACATATATAGTTATCTTCAATGTAACAAAACTTTATTTAATGTATAATTTCTTAATTTAAAATATAAATATTCAAGTAAATTGTCACTTTTATTGACCACTTAAAATTCTTCTACTTTGATAATATGTTATTACAATAGCAAAAAAAGCCAATGGGCTTTTTAATGTCACAATTACATTGTATCATATAAAAAACTATAAGAAAAAAATATTTTTCTGTTTAGTTATTTTCTTGGAAACATTAAATCCAACAGTTATAATTTGTTTCCTTTTTATGGGGCCATTTATAAATGATAGCATCTTTATTTTCAATATTTTTAAGCCTATACTATACTTACTATATATTCATTTGAATACTATTTCAGACAAAATTCTGTAACATGGCCTCTCCTCAAGCAAACTATGTTTTGGTTATAATTGTTAGTTTTAAGCAGGTCGTGCTAAGTTCTTTTAAATGTGACATTGCTTGGTTTTTATAAGAATTTTCATTGGTTATGGTTACTCTACTACAATTGCTCCATTCATATTTAACTACTTTGCAAAAGAATTTTACTCCCTTTTCGTTTAAATTCTTTACATTCAAAGAATACCCTATTATCTTATTAAAAGATGTGAACATTTTTGTATCCTTTTTACTCTTGTTGAACTTCTAGTTTTCTTTATTATGCACTTCTTGCTTATTTAAAGAATCTGCTAATTTGCTTACATTTATTTCTTCATTCCAGGTTAAGGGAAAAAACCATGCTACAAAATATGCAACTGCAAACAGCAAAAATGTCTCCAGTTAGTATATTTTTCAGGCTAATCATTCCATGTTTTTGTTCTTCATGTTTATATTTTAATGTTAACTATTTTTATGTGCATCAAACTATTTGGTATTTAAGCATAAATATTTATTTTCTTCACAATTAATTGCTCTTAAATACAAAATTCTATATTTTGAAACATTTGTATGGTCTTTGAGGATGTCTTATCTTTGAGATCCTTTATCTGGATCAAACTAAAGTAGAAAAAGTTTTTTTAAAAACTTTATTTTAAACACTTATTACAAATTTGAACGAGGCTATTGTGAACATCTTCACAATAGCCTTACCTTCATGTGTTCTGCACTAGCCTCATGGAGCCATTTGTTTTTTCAGTGTAACATGCTAAATCTAAATCATGCAGAACAAAAGTGACTACCAGAAAAATTTATTGATTATATTCATTTATAAATTCATTATGTGCTATCTTCTTTTATTGGAAATTTTGAATTAAAATAGTCAAAATCAGTAATTAAAAAAGATCTTTTTTCACCATAGAAAGGTTATTTTTAAATTGCTAGTGAACTATGAAATGTATTCTCATGCAACGACACATGGTAGTACATATCAATATATTTCAAATCTACAAAAAAACTTTAACTTACAAATAACAGAATTATTCAAGTTGTCATGCTAACCCCTTTTCCCCTACTTGTATTGTTTGTATAATTTCTCAGAATGATAATGTAAATTGTACGTCAATGTTTAATTTTTATTTTGGTATTCATGGTATCTCTCTCCTCCCCTCCCCTTCTTTTTTGAGATTTTTTTTCTCATATCCTCTTGAGTGTAGGCAACTGAGAAATGTACGTTTTCTTGTTTGGAACAATCTTCCGATACATATAATCTGTTAGCTGAGCAGTTACAGAAATGAGTTACCATTGGTCCATTAGTTACCATTTAGGTTTTGTACATTTTTATATTGATACCTATATGGACTCAATTTATGTATTTTTCCCTCGATAAACTGTTATAGTGTCTGAAAAGGTATTGAGACAATTCATAACAGTTGACCAAAGTCAGTTTCAGAGCAATAATTTTTATACAAAAATTAATCAAAAAAGTCTTAATTTATTAGAGGGTTTGGTACTTATTGGTTCTATTGCTCATGATGCCAAGCTAGTCAAGATGCTTGAACATCACCAAATAAGATGTAATTCAATTTTATAATTAATATATAATTTTAGTATATCAGATAATATCACCAACACACAGTCCATACCCTATAAGGGTTGGCGACAATCCAGAAAACAGATGCCAACATTGGCTCGATAACCGATAAGTTGTGATGCTTTTAATGGTATCATTTGATTAACAACTCCAACTGTGATCATAATAAGTCAAAACCATTGAAATGAGAAGAAGTTGAAAGTAGCTTTCATTCAAATAACCTAAAGAAATCTTGGGACATTTTTGGAATTTTATATTGTGGGGTTATAGGTGAAACACTACGTAAAAATTATCAATTTTCGGACTTTCAGCTTTTCTTGCCACAAAACTAAGATATTCTTGGATACAAAACTGAGATATTCTTGCTGGTGAAACCTGCTAAGACACATTGAAGACCACTAAATCTATTATGATGATTAGTAGGCTTACCAGTAGGAACATCTTAATTTTGTGGCCAAGAAAAGTTGAAAATCCGAATATCGATAATTGTTTTTTTCTCTCCAATGGGCTGCACTTGGCTATATAGAAAATTGTGACTTAATGTGTTTCACTCAAAACCCCACAATATATGCCCATGGCATATGTTTGCCATAATTATCATTTAAATGCCTTTTGAAAAATCTATTATCGATAGTATGTAACTGAAGTGAATTTTGGTATAAATTAAGTATTTTGAAGCTGGAGGCTATGAAGTTTTTAATATTTTTTAAAATATTGATAAGTTGCTTATAATTGAAAACGTGACATTAATGCATAAGGGGGAAAGGGAAACAAATTTATGCATGTATTTTTTTTAAAGGTTGAACAAAGTCGCATCTTTAGTAATTCTTTCAATGACAACATGATGAAAGACATAGCAAGTCTGGAATCCAAACTCCTCACACCAACCAAGAGGAAAGATGTTTCTGGCCAAGTTAAAGTGTCAAATTTTACAGATAAGGCCAAAAATAAACCACACTTTTCGGAAATTTTAAATGAAAAGCTACATATGAGAAATGATGGAGAAGTTGATGCTGCTACATTTAGTGATGTTGAAGTTTCATCTGTTTCAGATTATGTAGCATCATCTTCATCAGTTTCTACTAGTGACAAAGGTATTTATATTATTTTTAATTTTTATTTTTATTTGAAATGCTGTTAAAAAATTACACCTTAAAGTTTACTTACAAAGTTAAACTTGGTGTTTTTACGCACATTCTTTCCTTTCAGTTAATATTTGTAATTTTCTAAGAAAACTTCTCATTGTTATTTCTAATAGAATTTTTCAATTATTTTGCTTTCATAACATAATTAACACCTTTTCAAATGATAACAGTGGATCCAGTTTTCAGTAGTATGACCACTACCAACAGGGAAAAAAATGGATTTCTTTATTACTTTAAATTCCTTTAACACAAGCTAGTGTCTTATTTTAAAAAGGCTTTATTATTATTATTTTTCAATATTTAATTTTATGATATAATTATAAACAACTAGAGTGTCAAAGGAGTTCATACAAATTCAGTCTATTTATAAACATTATTTAGTTTGTTGTAATTTTGTTCTTTTTACTGCATGTTTTCTTGTTCCAAAATAAGACATAGTTTGTGTATTGTAAGTTTGATGTGTATTCTTTATATTCATGTAATTGAATGTTTATTTTTAAGTATGGGAGTATGTTAAGCACAAAATTATATTTCATGTATAAATAATCCTTAAAATTTAGAAGAATTGCTTAAAATTTAGAAAATGATATTGGAAAAATCATTTATTTTTATGCAATAATGAACATTTAGCAACCCTGACCAAAAATATTTAATTTTAATATTGTTAAAACAAAGTAACATGATATTTCAGTTGAATTGGGTCCCCTAATTTGGCCAATATATGTATTGTTAAAGATCTGTAAATGAGAATATTTCGTGAGAATTGTTTACATTGTTGGTGGTTACGGGCATAAATATTGATTTGTTTTGTATGCATGTTTTTATTTTATGTACATTTGTTTTTCAGAAAACTGTAGAGATTTATCCAATTGGGGTCTTCCTACTGCCATTGTGTTTGCTTATAGAGCCAAGAATATCAATATTATGTTTCCATGGCAAGTAGAATGCCTCTCAATGAAGAATGTTCTGGATGGTGGTAATCTAGTTTACTCTGCTCCTACGAGTGCAGGGAAAACCTTAGTGGCTGAAATATTAATGCTGAAAAAAGTGGTAGAAACAAGAAAGAAGGCCTTGATGATTTTACCATTTGTGTCAGTTGTCCGTGAAAAAGTGAATTATTTTCAGGTTGTGTATTTTTATTCTTTGATTTAGTTGAATGGCAAATTCATTTGTGTACTGTCATTTTCATTTATGTTATGAAATGTTTTTTACCTTGCTCAGTATAAAGCATTAGTATGAAGCTTTTAGTAAAGTAGAGTATGAAACTGAATAATATCTTTTTAAATTTAAAAGGGGAGAGGGAGAGAAAATGGATATAGTTGCAGTTGCAATTTTTATCAGATTATATACTGTATAATTATAAAATTTAAATGAATACAACCCGTTTTTTTCTTTCATAGAAAATTTTTCTTTAACTCATGGTTGATCTTTTTAGATCAAGTCCATTTTCTTCATGATTTTCTTCTTTTTTGATTTGACATGTAAGTGAGGGCATGGGAGGAGCTTGTTATCCCTATTTTAAACATGCTTATTAATTATGTCATGTCGAAACTTTTACTTCAATCTAAAATCTTCTAGTTTTCTCAAAAATTAAGTATAACCACTTATTTTTGGAAAAAAAAAAAAAAAACTGAAAGAAAACACAGGACTGTTTAATACCACCATAAGAAAGGAAGGCAAGGCGCTTCGATCACAAGCCTTAACAATATATAGAGCTAAAGCTCAGAAAGAAAGAAAGAATTTGAAATACACTTATGCATGCATGTAGTCATTTTTCAAAGGAATATTTTAATCTGCATGAAGTTTTCTATTTATTAATATTCTTGACTTTTATGAGTGTTGACAAACACATGTATGCATGTAAAGATTGAATCAATGAATTCCAGAGGCATTTAGCTAGTAGTCAGACAAAAATTAAATCTTGTAGATGCATATTGTCTTGTTAAATAACTCTTTTACTTATTATATCTGGTTTAGAATTGCTTACAGCATTTCATTTTTAATTAACTAGTTTCAATGTTGCAGTCTTTGCACAAAAAAAAAAAAAAAAAAAAAAGAGAACCTGACTGAATGGAACAAAACATAGAGCATTTATGATAATGGTTTAAAATAAGATTTGTCTCTTTTGCAGGAAATGTTTCAAGATGCTGGCATTGTTGTTGGTGGTTATATGGGTGCCCATAGACCCGCAGGTGGCTTCAAAGCCATAGATATTGCCATCTGCACTATTGAGAAGGCTAATAATCTTATAAATCGCTTGATGGAGGAAAACAGGTTAGATGAATTGGGTATGTATGTTCAAAATTATTCAAATGCTTCAACTTAGTTACTTATAATACCAATTCTTTGCAAAGAACTGATTAAAAAAAATCGTTAATATTTTTGTGATACTTGCTTGAATTATTTTTTAAATAATAATCAATAATTTTAAGTGAATGAAAAAGAAAGAATTACATTTTATAAATTATTGAATCACCATTAAATTCCTTATCCTACACTAAAAATGATAAATGACTGTGTCAGGACTTAATAAAATTATTTATTTTAAATTTTCCATTTCTCTAAATGCAAAACTTGTAAATAATATCACTCGACAAACAAGAAAAGAGCATTCAAAGTTAATCTGAAAAATATTTTACAATTAAGCTGACTGTACAATGTGTGAAAATATATTGTTCAGTGAACTAGAAATAATTAAATGGAAATATTTAATAAAGGCTGGTTGGTAAGTATAATAATACACAATGCAATGTAGATGGTTTGCTTTCAAATGATTGTTATAAGTATGATTTACATCGTTCATGAGAAGGAAGAAGTTTGTTAAAATGACCTGTTCTTTGTTAAGAGTGGATTCAATGTTGTGTTCCGCTTAATGAAAACAAAGATATGTAGGACAAAAGAATTTTGGTATAGTTTAAAATGTGCTTAATTTAAAGAAAAATATTTTCCCTAAGATGTAGTTAAAATGGAAAACAAATGGTAAAACAACTGGCATCATTCCAGCTACAGTGTCAAACAAAATTAAGAAGCTGCTGTTACTGAAAACTTTTGATATAAAATTTGCAAAGAATGTGGATGGTTTTATTAATCTCCTACTATAGCAGATATCTACTTTCTGAAGAATAAAAAAGTTGTTTCATAGAAGAGCATAACAGTATGTTTGTAGAAAGAATAAGTGCACATCTAAAGCTATTAGAAAAAGCAATATAAAGAAAAGAGTCATTCTTTACCAGGTCCACTACTTCAAGTTTTATGAGGGGTGGGATCACAAAGGGTAAATACTAGAGATGTAAAGAATATTCGGCCACGCTGAATAGTCATTTCATGACCTAGTCGACTATTCCGCACGTTCGAATACTCTGTAAGATCAAATTCGGCCTCACTGAATATTGATGAACTATCCGGCCAAATAGTTCTGCTACGGTAGAAATGTAGAAAAAAGATTAAATTAGTAGAGTTAGAGATTAGTATTAGTAGAATTAAAGAAATTAGTAGATTTTAAACAGTTAAAATTGTATTATAGTTATTGCAAAAGTTTACGTTAGTGTATAGTTTTAATAAATACAGTATGGGACCCCAATTTCGGAATCCCGAAATCCGGAAGACCCAAAATACGGAACTTTTTCCGAATTTCGAAAAAAATCGGCCGCAAACAAAAAAAAAAAATTAAAAAAAAAAAAAAAAAAAAAGAATTGGGAAATATTTTGCCTGGTTGGTTTTTGGGAAAAAGGCGTTTTAAAGAGAAGGAAAATAAAATGTAATGAACATGTTTAAGGTAAAAAACGTGCCGTTTAAAAAAAAAAAAAAAAAAAAAATCGCGATTTTCTGAAAAGGGTTCGTTTTTGCGATTAGAGTTTTTATTCATTGTTGCTCTGATTCTGAGTTAATATCATGAAATTTTGCTTTTTTTATTTATTGTAGTTTTCTTATATATTTTTTGTTTTTAATGAGCTCTAATTTTCGCGCGATATGAACATTCGCTAAATTGAAAATCCGCGTTTCTCGCATTTTCCCGATAGTCTGATCTTTTACTACAATTTAGTGGCTAGAGAATCTAAAATCATATCAAAATTTGACAGAATTATTTTTTCTTATTGTTTAATTAAAGAGGTTAAAATAAAATCGGGAAAAGTCTGGATGTTTCGATGCTTTGTGTCGATTGTCGAATGTAAGCCTACTCCAACTTTGTTTTTTTGTGCTAAATTTTGCAACTTATAGCCATGTATATACGATAATAAAAATGCTGTAAATGAGCAAAATGGTAATAAAATGTTCCAGAGCAAATTATATGGGCTCTGATGCTACTTACAAAATTTTTTGAATGAGGACCCAAAATCCGGAAAATTCCGAAATCCGGAAAGATCGCGGCCCCGAGTGTTCCGAATTTGAGGTCCTATACTGTAACAATAATTTAGGGGTAAAAAAAAACCTTTTTTTTTCAACATTGTTTTTAGGTTTGACTGAACAGAAACAGATTTTGAAGTTATAATATTGTATTTTATTCTTAGCATTTGCTCCTTAAAGCTGGCACTAAGTAATTATGATGGAGTATATGAGTCATTTATTTTTTCATTATTAACAAAGTGGAAGTCAGACTTTGATTGGGTAGACTGGGGTAAGAGTAGGAAATGGGAAAAACCTAGAATGTATCAGGAATATTAAGATAGCAGAAGTTATTGGGGGTTTTGAAAATAAAAATATATTCCAGTTAAATGCATTCAATTTTAATAGTCCTTTTAAAAATATGTATGTAAAAGACCCCATAAAATAAAACTACAGTCGACGCTCGATATAACGACCCTCTGCGTTCCACAGAAAAAGGTCTTTATATCGAGTGGTCGCTATAAAAGGTAGAATTGTCTAAAATATATATATACATGCATCATGCATGTTCAGTAGTTCCATTAAAGTTACTAATTTTTCAAAGATTCCAACTAAACGCTTAAATTATTTTTTTATCATTGGAATTATAAAAAAAATTATCAGGGCAAAATACTAAACAGATTTTAAAGTAAAAAATATAGGGAAAAAATTACATACACATTTCTAGAAGCAGAATTTCTGAGGTGACATGACACCTGGCATAGCAGCATGACTCCTCATCTTATTTCGGAGAATCGACCGTTGGAAAACCACGCAATTCAAACGACTAACTACTAATACATCTGTCAACCCTTTTTCCTAAGAAATCCGGAAATTCCCCCCTGTCCGTAGAAACCAAGGTCATTTAAAGTTAAAAAATTTAGAAATATGCTCTATTTGGAAAAATACCAGAAAGAGTGTCCACTAAATGCGGTTGCTGTATTGGATCAGGCGATACAAAACAGTCGTTATACCGAAAGCAAATTAACATAGAGTTTATAGGGATAAAGTTGAGACTTTTACCACTGGTCGTTATAATGGAATGGTCTTTATAATGTGTGGTTTTTATAATGAGCGTCGACTGTATTAACTTCTATAACTTTAAAAATACCTTCATAAAACTACTTTGCGCGAGGTAAAAGTTTACTAAACAGTAGCATTTCCTTAATTTGAATTAAATAATTAGTACAATATTGCTAATGCTTATATGAAAAAGTGTCATTTTTATTTCACTTGTGGGTGAAATTATCAGTTTTATTGCATTGAAAACAATACAGAAAATGCCTTCATTTTAGATAGTTTCATATTCTTAACAAACAGAATTAAATCCTAAATCATAGATTAATGTGTTGAATAGGAGTTTGACTTTGTGAATAGTTTTAAATTTGACAAATAGTTTCTATTACAAATATTTTCTAGAAATTTTAATATTTGGCCCAATTTATTCGTCGAATATTCGGCTTCGTCCTGGAAAAAATGACCAAAAATTTGGCATCGGCCTGGAAGAAATGGTCGAATATTCGGTATTTGGCTATTCGGCCAAATCACCATTCGTTACATCCCTAGTAAATACTCAAAAAAAAAAAAAAAAAAAACTTCAAAATACTTATGCACACACGTATAATGTATATGTATGTTGTAAACACATGTACATATATGTATACTTTAGATTCTACAAGTCATGGGGCATTTAATTTCCCCTTGTAAATGACACATGCTTTATGCATTTTTTTTGCACCAGTTGAAGAATTGATTTAAAGCTTATAAATCCACTTTGCTTTTGTTATGCTGTTTAAAATCCTGCTTAAAGAAGCTTTGTGTAAAAAAAGCTTTTATGGTTTGGAATTAGTTCCTGAAGTTTCTAAAAGTTTGAGAGTTAGCTACATTGCACTTTAGAGTTTAGAAACCTATAGAGCAAGTGTGATTCTTTTTTTTTCTTGCTGTAAAAGGCAATATAGATCTGCTATGCACATTACTGCAAGTGTATGTGTTCTGCAATATTTGAGAATGCTTCACATATTCAGTCTCATTCTCTTTATAACTACAGAGACATGGACATGATGCTTATTCAATTAATAATTATTGTTACGTGTGATTCCTTATATTTTTTATGCTTTTAAGTTTTAATTATGGCTTTAATCTTTTGTTTGACAGGAATTTTAGTCATAGATGAACTTCACATGCTGGGTGATTATAGTCGAGGATACTTGTTAGAACTACTACTCACTAAACTACTCTACAATAGCAAAAAGTATGCATCTTCTTTTATGTAATTTGCAGTATATTTTCCACCTCATAATAAATAATGTTAGTATGTTTTTCTGTATTAAAATTAAGTGGTGCAAAATATTTCATTGTGAAAAATAAAAGCAGCTTTTTGCATTATAAATACAAATACAAAAGTGACGGTCAGCAACAGGCTCAGGGCCCAGCTAGCCTGGTCCTAGTCAATTTAGCAGTCCCCAATGAACATCAAGAGCTTTCTTAAAAGCTTTCCCCCCACTGCAATTAAGTCGCTTCCAGTAAACTATTTCAACTGCCTACAACCCTATTGAAGTAGTAATTTTTCCTAATAAAATTTTTGGATAAACATGATCAGGTCCTGGAGCCTTATTTGCTTTAATCTTTTTCAAATGAAACACCACCTCATCCCTAGAAAATACAAAATCCTCAAGCTGTGTATTAGCTTGCGTCTTGTTTATGTCAACTGTTGAGATACAGTTTCTGTTATATACACCAAAAAAAAATTATTTGGAATATCAGCAATATCCCCCTCATTTTGAATCAAGTTCCCGTTCTCATCCACTAGTGGGCCTACCTGAGTATTACGAGCTTTTCCTGAATTAGCATTAGCAAAAAATTTCTTAGGATTTCTTTCAATGTTATCTGCAAGCTTTTGCGTTATAGATCAAATGCCAAAAAAAAAAAAAAAAAATGTTGATTTTAAGGAATTTTTTTTGGGGTATAAAGTTTTGATTTTCCGAGGGTAGGGTGATGCACTAGAAGAAATGCATTTTTTTAGTGTACGATGGAAAATGAATCTGCATTGTATAAAATTAATCTTCTACTTCTTGAAACCTATTAAATTTTAAAATGTTCTCTTCCAAAATTAATGCTACTATATCATGTTTTGATGCATGTATATTTTAAAGTTGATTTTTATTTATAATTTTTATTCATAGTATTTTTTTCTTTTATGTTCATTACAGAAATAATATTAATATTCAGATTGTGGGAATGAGTGCTACTCTGCCAAACCTGAATGTCCTTGCGTTCTGGCTGAATGCTGAATTATACCGCACCGACTTCAGGCCTGTACCTTTGAAGGAAATGTACAAAATTGGAAACATAATTTTTGATGCTAAAACTGCTCAGCAAAGCAGGGATCTGAAAAATTTAGAATTATCTTTTCCAAATGATTCTGATCACACTATTTACCTGACAATGGAAACCATTGCCGCTGGTCATGGTATTCTGATATTTTGTCCATCAAAAAATTGGTGTGAAAAGTTGGCTACAAATATCGCTAGGGAAATTTATAATGCTGGTAAACCTTTGGAAAAACAGCATGGTGAGTATTTCATATATCATTTTCCAGAAATTGATTTTAATTATGGTGAAACCTTGTCTCATGGTGTTAACTCTAAAATTTATCCACAAAATTGGTTGAATAATTTCAAACTTTAACAAGTAAGAAATTCATTGAAATATTTTATTGTATTTTTTGCATTGTTCGATAATTTAATAAACTAATGTTCATTTGAAACTTATTAATTTAGGTAGGGAAAAAAAACAAGAAAAAAAAAAAGCAATGGTGTATGCCAGTGGACAGCATCACCTTCCTTTTCTATTTTAACACAAGCACCCCCTTACTTTTTCCAAGTTCGACTCAAGCGTTTCCTCAATCAAAAAACTAAAAAATAAAAAAGAAAGAACTTTCAAAAGATCTATTTATAATAAATTATACCAAAAATGAACTTTAAATCCCAGCAATATATCTTCTAAAGTAGCGGTCGGCAACCTAAACTGACTGAAGATCTACTTTCCAAGACCGGCTCGGAGGACAGGGGGGGTATACATTATTAATAGGGCATGTTGGGATTGCGCCTGTCTTCAAATTGTAGGTTAATTCTTGTCAAAACAAGTTCTGATGCTTATAAAACACCCACTTTAAAATTTCTAAAATAATGGTTTGCTAACACCATTAACAGGCATCAAAACTATATTATTCCTTTCGAATTTGATAAAAAAACTGTTAGTTTTAGTTTTTTTTTTTTTTTTTTTTGAAATGTATACATTCTTGAATTAACTCTCACCAAGAGCATAGTTAAAGTGACGACTGACAATCCATATTATTAGAAGTTTTTTTAGGTACGGTGAATGGTTTGACAGACTAATAAACATTTTCTGGTGGGAAAAATAATAATAAACTCGCATTCAATTCAAAAGTTTTTTTATTTATTTTTTTAAACTGTAAACTGTCCAAAATGCTGTCGCGATCGACCGAAAATGGGCTTGCGATTGACTGGTTGATCGCGATCGACGTGTTGCCTACCATTGTTCTAAAGTATAGAACAAAGATAAATTATAATAAAATGATGCATGGTTCAAAATCATAAGCACCAATGTGCCAGGAGTTCAGATTCTACCCAGGATGAGGGTGCACCTCCATGGAAACTTTTAATGAGTTATAAGCGAAAGGAAGCATGCTCTCTTCTGAGGTATGGAATTAGTGAATCAACAACACACAATGTTTGCTACTTTTCCTTTTCCATGTATGCATCTTGATATGAATTTTAAGTTTGTTTCAAGAACGAAAACATCAAAAATATAGACATTTATGTTTCAGGTAATTCATCTCTAAATAACTTAGGAGAAAAATTGCGTGAACACATAAACGGCAGAGCTGTGAACAGCATTCTCCAGCAATTGAAAGAATCACCTGCTGGATTAGATTCAGTACTTGGTCTTACAGTTCCTTTTGGAGTTGCATTTCACCATGCAGGTTTTTGATATTTTATTTTCAGTAAAATTGTGATATTCTTTAATGATCAACACAAATTTATTCCATCAGTTTAATGCAGTGAAACTGAACTTTTTTTATAGATGGTTTAAGAGAATCTTAGTAAATGCATGTTCTTTTTAAAAGTCTTTCTGGATCATCAGTTTGGGTCATTAAATGCAGACATGAACTTATTGATATATCATGATTACTCTTTTCATATTGTAATACAAAGTTTTAATTTTTTCTACATGTACATCCAAAGGAAAAAAAATGTTTAACCTTCCATTTCTTGAGAATGACTAATTTTACTCAAGCTTCCATAGTAAACATGAAGTCATCACCATATTTTCAGTGCAACTACAGATAAGTTGTAATATTTTTCAAATAGTTATTTCTTTTTAGGTTAACCATAATTTATGAAATGTAATGAAATAATTTTTAGTTTTCTGGGTGAATTTCATGGAATTCCAACTGTAACAAAACTACTTTTTTCCCTGTGCATTATTAGAAATTAATTCAACTTTCAATTTAATCAAAAATTTGTTTGTTGCTTTATTTTATGCATTTCTTTTGAAAAATTGAGGATTTTAGTTATGAATTTTTAAAACGAGCAAATTGGGTTTTAAAAGACATTTTTTAAATCCAGTCTTCTACGTAAGCTATATATCTTATTTCATGTTTTTTGCAAAACTTCATCACCAATTAATATTTTTTTCAATTGCAACATAGCATAAAGACCTAATAAATTTCTCATGAAAATTGTGCTTTGATGCTGCTGAGTGTAGATGTCACTCTCTTCACTAATTCTGTTAGGGTGCTTTCACATCAAAGGCGACAGAGACAAAAAACATGTCATTTCTCATTTCACAAGCACAGAGCATATTTTGCCTTAAAAAATATGCTCTGCACTGGCGCAGATCAGAAAAGACAGGAACATTGTTTTAGCCGCTTTTGGTGTGAAAGCACCCTTAATTGCATGAAATAAAGACAAAATTGAAATAATTTAAAGTGAGTTGTATTTACCATGAGTGAGGAAGAATGATCCATTCCTTCATAATTGTTCTTATTTGTGTTAAATTGTTGGCATCTTGAAAATTTCTTTTTTTATTCAGTTGTGTCTTCAATGTCTACATTCCACTTTATAACTTAAAATGCTCCTTTTCGGACTGTAGGTTTTCTCTTTTTTTTTTTAAATCTTTGTAAGCATTTTGAATATTATCACTTCTTTCCCAACCATTATAGCAATGTATCCAACTCTACCAATGTATATAAGAACTGAGACTTTTATGGCTGGCATCAATTACAAAAAAATTTTCCGGCTTTTTTCGAAACACCAGGGAACTTGAAAAAGTCTGAAATTCCCATTGTAGAGCAGCCAATAAAAGTGAAGTCATATGTAACATTTTTGATGGTAGAAAAAGATCTTACTGAAACTAGTTTGCAGCTTACTTAATGATACTGAAGGGAGAAAATTACATGCACTTTGTTCATGGCATCATTACTTATGATGGTCTGCAGTTATTTTTCAGCATATAATTTAGTCTCTTTAAAGTAGATAATTTATGGAGTTATTAGAAGTGATAGTATTATTAGAAATGATAGTATATTTTCTTTCAACTCATGAATAATGATAATTATTTTATATTTTTATAGGACTAACTTTTGATGAACGGGACATTGTTGAAGGTGCTTTCAAGCAAGGAATCCTTAAAGTTTTAGTAGCTACAACAACATTATCATCTGGTGTGAACCTTCCAGCAAGGAGAGTTTTGATTCGTTCTCCCTTGTTTTGTGGTTCTGTCATTGATATTCTCAGCTACAAACAAATGGTGGGAAGAGCAGGAAGAAAAGGAATAGATAATGCAGGTAGATTGGAAATGGCATCACAATAGATACGTGACATTTTCCAAAGTCTAACCTTTTTTTACTCTACCCATTGTTTCTTTCTTTAAAAATATATTGTCTTGTGAAACATTTAAAATAATAATTGTATAATGTGTAACTACCTTTGTTTTAAACTTCATTTATTTAAGAAAAATTGGTATGGCAAATTACTTTGTTATTTAATATGCAATTTACCGACTAATTTCTGTAATGTGTGTGTGTAGGCAAGGCCAAGGCCGTAGGCAGGGCGGGGGCCCGATGGGCCGGCCCCCCCCCCCCCCCGAAATACTTTCGAAATTTTTAACTTGTCTGAAAAAAAAAAAAATTAACAAAGAAAAAAAAAAAATTTTTGTTCCTCAAACCAACCTGTTCGGGAGCGTGGGGGGGGGGGGGGGGTAGGTTCTCTGTTTTACAAATGGGGAAACGACAAGACGGCGCTTCAAAAATCCAGGGTCTATAAACCAGAACTCAAAATAAGATGCTTTCCCTCAATTCTAAAGACGGTAGGTCCCCCGTGTCGTGTCATCAACAGATAACGGATTGATTCCTTGCCTAAGGGTTACATATGGTTCTTATCACCCGACCACACAACAAGAACAGCAAATGTACTGATCCCCTTTTGGCAAAATGCAAGCCACCACATCTGCCATAAATATACGTACAACAGTTTAGGTGCTTTGTCCATCCTTGCCCGAAGGTTACATTCGTGGAAATGGCGACTCTTTTAAAACTACCCACATTGTGGAAGTAGAAGATAAAGGAACTTTCGGAGCTAATGCCTAAATGGACCCCCTCGTCTACTACTACGATTGCGGGATGTGGATGTTTGTGCTGTTATTGCTGGGACAAATCTTTATTTTTTGTCTTTTCTTTTTTAAACTAGCAATTCGTAAAATCGAATCAACATCGAAACGCTTCCGACAAGGGGGGGGGGGGGGGCGAGGAGAGGGCTCTTGCCCCTTTGCGGATGCCTTGACCTTGCCTTGCAGACATAGGCAGTTGGGAATTTAGTGGGCTCGTGTGCGTCGTGTGCTCTTGCAAAAGTCTTCTTTGCTTGCCTGCGTACAAATTTTGATTATGAGTAAAAGAAAAGGTGAAAGTATTTTGTCTTATTTTGGGAAGAAACCCTGTAGAAATGTAGCAGAAAAGGTATGATTATTTTTATGTATTTTTCAAAATAATATTTTAGCTGCCCCTCTTTTTTTTTTTTTGCAATTTTAGTTTCAACTTTGTATTTTCTTCCTCACATGCTGAGAAACTGCATATTAATCTTTCTTTTTTGTTTTTTAACTTCATAGGGGATGATGTCACACTACTTCGAGGGAGGGGGGGGGGGGGAGAGGGGTTCGAGCAATTTTGACAAGAAGTGTGACATTACACATTTTGATTTCTATAAAAACATGTAAAAAATCAGCTGATTAAACTTATTTTTGATGTTTCTTTATTTTCATAATTTGATTTTAAAGTTTCATTGATTTCATTTTATATTGAAAATACCGCTGCTTATTAAGGTTTGAACTTACTTCTAGTTAAAATTTTAAAAGAAAGTCTTAGGTATTTACTTTTAAGATAAATAAGTGCGGGTGTTTTTTAGAATTCAATTAATTATTTTTTTTTTTTTGCTATTATGCACTAATTATCTTTTTTTCTATTTTAACCTTAATCTCATTTTATACCAATTAAGCCCACGTGTAATCATTATTATTGTTATGCTCACAAATGTCATTAAAAGTTAAAAAATAAAATTAAAAATTTGATTCTTTAACGTAAGTACTTTATTTCTGAACTGCAACACTGCAAGTACATGTGCTCCTGTAATATAGCGTGATATGTGACAAAGGGGGTAGGGCGTGTTGGAGAGTGATATCTTGTGACAAAGGGGGGAGGGGGATCAAATATATTGAAAGAAAGTGTGACACTGTTTATGAATGGTCTCATAGAGCGTTTACAATAACATTGCGAAGGTGAAAAATACCGCGACAAAATTACTCGTATACTTTTACTTAGCCTAGTCATAAATTTACATTGAACAAAAAAGATCTTGATTGGTTCTTCTTATTATATCGCGCATAGGCTGCAATAGTGGCACAACTCAAAAAAACTCGCGTTTCGGCTAAGAACAGATTGTAAATATAAAATACACATTTTTTTCAGCAGCAATACTAGCATAACTCATAATTCAATATTAGGCCTTAAGATTTAATAATAACTATAGCATTTCTTTTATGTTTTTTCCTTAGCAATGAAAAGTTTAAACCCACTTATCTCAAAACATGATTTTTTGAGCTGTGCCGTAATTGCAGCCCATGAGCGATATGTATAATTTTGGCAGTGCTTTATAATTGTCCACGACTGCAAATCAAAGTTATACAGCTTTTTTTGACTTCAAACTTAAAAAAAAAGGAGTTTGCAGCATTTAGGTTAAGGAAAAAGAAAACATCCAGATTTTAATTATTTACATTTAGTTATGACAAAATATGGAAGGCTTGAAACTTGAGAATAAGTATAAATTGCTTAAATTGTCAAAACTAAAACGGAATAGGGAGTAATTAATTCTCAAAACAACGTATGTTTTCTGTTAACTCTCTCTCATCTTTTTTTTTTTTTGAAGTAATACTTCTGTGGGCGAAATTGAAAATATAATCTCATCATGCAACATGCAACCAGTGTTTCTTTCAGGCATCTCTCCGGTGAGGGGGGGGGAGGGCACTGCCCCCTCAGAGATAACCAACTGCTCCCCCCCCCCGGAGAAAAAAATTCAGATCACAGATTTAAAAAAAAAATGAAAGAAAAGAGAGTTTAAGAAAAAGAGAGTTTTTACACTTTTTAAGCTAAAGAGAGTTTTTACACTTTTAAGACTTCAGTTTCAGAAACACTTTTAGGGAAAAGACATCGAACACTGTCACTAGTGACACCAAAAGTAGCCCAAAAGATAAGAATTTATTTTGAAGAATTTGCGGGGGAAGACAAACCAAACTCCCTTCTGCTTCCTCTAAAATTACTAAAGAATCTCGAAATTGCATTGTTAGGCAGTTTTCAAAAAGTTTCCTGGGGAGAGCCCTCGATCCAGTTTATGCCTCCAGTAACTTTGACAAAGATAGACTGAAACTTCATTTTTAAGATTGCAGTTTCGAAAATTTTCTTTGGGGAGAACTTCTGAAACTCCTTCCTCTAACGTCCCGAAAGGGCCTAAAATTGCATTCTCAGGAGCTAAATTGCGAAAAAATTCCGGGGGAGGACCCCAGGACCCCCCTTTCAGAGATAGTCAAAACGTTAGGGTTGTAAGATCAGTTTCAAAAATTTAATATAAGAAGCCAAAGCCCCCAAAAAACACTGCCCTAACTTTCACCAAAGATAGTGTAAAATGCACCTACTGTACATGGTATCAAAAATCTATCATATACTGTGACATCATAAATTTTTAAAATCAAACGAAATATGGTTTACAAAAGACCGTATCCAGAGGGGGAGGCCCACGGCCCCCCCCCCCCCCGAAATTCTTCGCAATGTAGCATGTATATTCCTCCCTGAAACTTTCCTCAACATAAGTGTTTCAAAGTTAGGGCCCCCCCCCCCCGAAAAAAATTTCTGGCTACGGCCTTGGGCAAGGCCGTAGCCAGAAATTTTTTTTGGGGGGGAGTGGCCTGCCCTGACTTTGAAACACTAGTGTAGAGGAAAGTTTCAGGGAGGAATATATGCTACATTGCGAAAATTTTTGGGATTCGCCCCCCCTCTAGATACGGCCTTGTGTGTTAGCAGACTGTTTACTAAAAAAATATTTTTTGTTCTTGATCATTTTTATTCCTATATGAATGAAATGTTTGATTTTGTTTCATCTTTATCTTTCCTCACATGCTTTTTTTTGTGAATAATTTCATAGGTGAAAGCATTTTAATATGTAAAGATTCTGAAAGAAGTGCAGCCATGTCGTTAGTGAGAGCAGAATTACCCCCTGTTAAATCTTGTCTTATACGATCTGGTAAAAGTGGCTTGCATTCTAGTTTAAAGCGAGCTATCATTGAGGTAATCATTTTCAATAAATAATAGAAACTACTTAATAAGTTTTTTGCAGTGCATTTTACTGAAATTGTTTTTGAGATGTATATATGTATTTATTTTCATTTTGTCTCATTTTTTAATTGATTTACTCTCATTTCATTTAAATTTCTCTTAAAAATTACTACTTAATAGCCAATTCATTAATTAAATTTATATAATGAAGACCATAAAAGAGTTCATCATAAGAATTCGGCTGCTAAAAAAAATTCAATCACAATTTTTATACTTATCTAATATATTATACCTTACATTCAGACAATGGTGGACCCGGAGACTTGGTTTTAGAGGGGCGATTTCCGTCCCGTCATTTAGGGGAGTGAGGAGGGATATTCCCCCTTTGAGAAATATAACTATCTGTATATATTTTGTTTTTTAATGCACAGGCAAAGTTTGATACCATTTTGCTCCCCCCTACCCCTGGAAAAATGTGAAATGACAGGCATGGGTAATTTTATTAGTCCTCATTTGACATGCATGATACACACGCTCGAACATGTTTGAGCATAGAAGTTATTCAGTTTCAAAATCCATTTTTCATCGGTGTAATTTTGATTTGAAATAAAGAATATAATTTTCATCATTTACCCTTTTATTTTAATATTTTTTTCCCGTTTCGTGCTCACGAAATATAAAATAAATATTATTCCAATATGACATTATATTTCTATGTCGTATCAGTGCAAATTATTGATAAAGTAAGCAATTCAGATCCAATTCACAAAATAAAATTTTAATGAAAGTACTCATATTAATATGAGAAACAGATCAAAATAAAGAAATTATACAACAAAAACTTAATTATTACAACTGAGGGAGCCTAAGAGGAAGTGTCTAAGGGCAAAAATTGGAAAAATCTAAAAATATATTTTGGTATGTGATGATAATTTCTTGATTTCTTTTTTTCGCATCAAGATGGAACCTTGTACACAACTCTGTAGATGGCTAAACAAAATGAAGAATTGATCACCTCTGCCTGCTAATTTACCAGTATTTTTTAATCACAGTTGTTTAAAAATTTCCATTTCCTTTTTGTGGTGTGATAAAATTTGTGTTAATGGGTAGATTTTAAGTAGTAATTCAGCTTTCTCTAGTTTTATTGATTTTTTTTTTCAATCCTATTTGTTTAGGGGCTATTGTTCCTATTGCTTCTCCCTTGCATCCTATTTGTTGGGAGTGGCGGTCGTCCATTTGGCTCCCCGTGGATCCGGAGATGCGTTCAGAAATAACGTTATTCCATTCTGTTTTGTTTGAAATTCAGAGTTGCCGTATGCAAAGTTGAATTGTTTTGTCTTCTTCACATTCTGATATTGCTTAGAATTTTCAGACTTGAGCTATGAATATAATTTCTACCTATCAAAAATAATATTTGATTTTAACCTTTTTGCTACAGCACTGGTACAACTGTTGTACCAATAAAAATTCTCTTTTTGCTACTGCATAAGTAGAGTATCCAAGGATAATTTTTCCTCTTAGTATGAGAGCTTTATTGGCATAGATTTTGTTTCCTAAAACTGGAGAGCTGAAATCCTTACAGTAACTACTGTAAAATAGCATATATGCTAACAGTTCAGTTTGTTCCTCACATGCTTGCGGTAGTGTAAAGGTTAAGATGTTTTTTCTATGAATGTTTATTTAGTTTTTGAATGAATGTTGCAGGTGATAGCTAGTGGTGTTGTCTGTTCTCATGAAGAAGTTACTCAGTATGCTGGATGTACTTTACTTTTTGCTTCCATGATTCATGAAAGTAATTCCAAAGATCTATCTAATGATGATGTAGAGGCATCAATAAATAAATGCTTAAATTATTTGCTTGACAATGAATTCTTCTTTAAACAAGAAAAAAATGAAGATGGTGAGTTGGAATTCTTCATTTTAACAAACTACTTAAAATTGCAATCATAAAACTTTGATCCTTTATTGCATGATTACAAAATACATCAACCCTAGCAATTAGGGTTTGATTATTTTGTCAACTGATTATCTTATTTATTGTCTGTTTTCTTTGTGTATCATCTCCATTTTTAATACATGTTTATTTATTTTTCATTTTTTTTAGATATTATTCAGATTAGCTACAAACCAAGTCAGCTAGGTCTTGCAGTTTTAGCATCTGGATTTTCCCCTGAAGATGCTTTGCGAGTGTTAAGAGAACTGCAGTTAGCTCGAAGATGCTTCGTTCTAGAAAATGATTTGCACATCTTATACGAAGTAAATATTTAACACGTTATTTTAAGAAAGTAAAAAATGAAATTTTGTATGTTATGATTAAAATTGCAGTAATTTGAATTTTTATGCTCATACTTCTCTAATGTGGCTCTAGTTTGTCTCAAAACAAATACGTTCAATCAAATGAACCTTTTCTAGGATCTTTTTATCCTCTCTCTGTTTTTTTTTTTTTTTTGAGGGAAAGGGCAGTGTTCAAAACCAGAGCCTTCTTAAAATTTATGATTGCAAAATGGACTCTTTGCAAAAATTAGTACTATAAAAATAAAACTTTTCACGAAAATCTTTTTGCATCGACACAAAAATTTTAATTACTAAAATAATTTTTTCAACCTGTATTAACAAGCATTACCATAAAACAACCCAGTGAAAATTTTGATTTATTCAGACATGTTTCGTTAATAAACCTTTCATCATATTTTATTTTATTTTTAGATGAATTATATATTTTTTAATCTGGTTTTGCGCAAAGTGTGATATTTTGTTCTTATACTATAGGTTACACCTCCCTATTTAAGTGAGCAAATGGGATCAATAAATTGGATGAGGTTCTTGTCAATTTGGGAGGAGCTTTCCGATGAATATAAAAGAGTTGCTGAATTAATTGGTGTGCAAGAAAGTTTCATAGGACTGGGAGTTCAAGGAAGGCTTAACAGAAATGATCATAAAACTGCACACAAACTTGCCATTCATCAGCGATTTTTCGCAACATTGGCACTCAATGATCTCATTCAAGAAACTCCGCTCGCTGTTGTTTCTGAAAAATACAGTTGTACTAAAGGCATTTTGCAGTCACTTCAGCAAACAACATCTACTTTTGCTGGTAAGAATTTTAAGTTTATTTCTTCTTTTCTAATATTTATTTGCTTACTTCTAATATGCAACTTGGGACTCCAAATTAGTTGAAACAAAAAAGGAAAGAAAAGTTGTAAGTTTCAGATTGATGTTTAATGATTGAATGATTAGCTAAAAAACAGCCTAACTTCTAATTAACTTCTATGCAAACTGAGAATGGAATGCATTTATGGAAGTATAAGTTTTAGATTGTAGTCGTTTGCTGCTTTGTAGCTGT
This sequence comes from Octonoba sinensis, assembly GCA_038502835.1. Taxonomy (NCBI): domain Eukaryota; kingdom Metazoa; phylum Arthropoda; class Arachnida; order Araneae; family Uloboridae; genus Octonoba; species Octonoba sinensis. Next base: position 78,259,079 of record CM076605.1, on the reverse strand, counting down.
AAAAGAAGGGGGCATGTGGCATGCTTTTTCAATTAGCGAAAAACAAGTCAAAAATTTTAAATAATTCAATCTTAATCTAAAACCGCTAGTGTCGGTTTCCAACAGTTTAATAATGAAAACTCTGATATTTCAATAGATATGCAGATAATAAATGAGCCTATATAACTAAATAGTTTTCCTAACAAAATATGTACAACTTAATTAAAAACATTAGTAAAAAGCCAATTAAAATAAATCCCACTTTTTATTCGAATTTCAAATTTTCTTGAAATGATCTGCTATTTTAAGTTGCAATAGACCTTTTTGCGACTCGTAAAAACAGTAAATTCAAACTTTTGCACATGCTCGAATTCTGCTTCTTCAACTTCTGCAATAATCACCGACTCATTGTGATGTACGAATTTTTCTGAAAAGAACTCTTTGGATACAGTTCCATGTTGTTGTTTCATACTCATCATTATTCCAAGCACTGGAAAGCAATCTCCAGTGCTTGGGCCTTAAGCACACATAAATCTTGAGTGCAACTTTTTTTTCTCAAGAATGTTTATTGTTTTCCTCACAAAGCATTTTCGATAGAACTTTTTGAGTACATTTTGATGGAATAGCAACAGAAGGTGACAAGAGTTTTTTATTTTGTTATTTGTGGGATAAAATTTTTTCGCATTTTTAGCTATCACATTTTGAGAGCCATTGTTGAAAGAACTTTGAGTTGAAGGAAGTAAACATCGAAATATGGAGAATAATAAGCATGAAATTGAATGGAAAGGGATTTGGACCTGATGAAAAATTCAAGTTACAGTAATATTCAAATTATTTGACTATATATCGAGTTAATTGACTGTATATATCAACAGATACATAAGTTTTATGTTTCAAATTTTCATATTTCTGTTATCAGCATTTTGCCACTCTCATCCCTGAGAATAACATATTTTAATCAATGATTTTCAATATAAATGGTAGAAAACTGCTTTGGAACTTCATGAAGCCATATGCAGTACCTAGAAAAAGCTAATCACATTTGAAGAGTGCACGGAAGAAAGGGAAAATGTCGTTTTTTTTGTTTTCGAGTTGCGTTTGAAATGCAGCATCGCTGCTCTGTCACTCCCTGATTTTACTAAAGATATTTTTCTCTTACTGGAATTTTGTCTTATCTAATTTAACACTATTTCTCATTTGAGTACACAGTGTATGATCAGTAGAATATTTATGTTTATGTTTATTCTTTTTTCAAAATAGTTTGATCATTTGTTTTATGATTGTGTGAACAAAATTTTTCCATATTATCAGAAAGGAATAAGATTTTTTTGTTGTATAATGTCAATTTAAAATATTATCTTAAAATTTACTGCTTTAATCTGTCCAATGTATTGATGAATTTCTGAATTTTAGGAATGCTAACAATTTTCTGCAATCGACTTGGTTGGCACAATTTGGAACTCCTGTTTACTAACTTTCAAAAACGTGTACATTTTGGTGTGCAGCAAGAGCTATGTGAACTTGTTCAGCTGTCTACATTAAATGCCCAGAGAGCAAGATTCTTGTACAATGCTGGATTTGAAACCATTGCTTCTTTGGCTAGTGCTGAGCCTGAGGATTTATCTCTTTTGCTTTGCAATGCTGGATCATTTGAAAGGTTTGTCATTTATTATGATCCTTCTTTTTCTCTTGCTTTAAAAAAATATATATACAGTAAAACCTGCTTAAGAAGTTTTCCAGGGGACCATGAGAAAAGAACTTCTTTATGCAGGAAAACTTCTTAAACGGGTAGGCTATAGGTTTGAAAAGGAATTTAGTTTATGATATTTAAGGATGATATTATTTGGCAATATTTAAATTAGACATAAAATAGACACCCCATAGGAGACTCTACAAACATTCCTTTCTCCCTTTATCAGTCAGCATTAATCTTGTGACAACTGAGTAATCCTCTCTGCCACCTGTTTTTCTGGAACTTTTGGTGTTGAGTAAAGGGTACCCTTGAAAAAAAGCTGACCAAAGCAGCTTTTCTAAATCTTCTGATATTTTTTCCATTTTAAAGAAAAATAACTACGTGGAGTGGAAAAAAAAACGTGAAAAAAAAAGAAACTTTGGATGTCTAAAGTGATTTAAAAGAAGAATTTTACTTATAGGAAAACTTATTAAGCGTGAAAAGAATAAAAGCAAAACTTTTTAAAAGGTTTATTTTAACATTGGGAAATGGGAATGAAACTGGTATTGAAATTAACAACTTAAATGGGAAAACTTTTTAAGCGGAAACTTCTTAAATGGGTTTTACTGTATTTATTTTGAAACCCTTTTTTTCTCTTTCAAAATTTTATTTGAAATTTTGGAAGGCAAAGAGTTAGTTTAAAAGGATTATTTTAACATTGGGGGAATGGGAATGAAACTGGTATTGAAATTAAAAACTTCTTAAATGGAAGATTTCTTAAGCGGAAAGTTCTTAAATGGGTTTTACTGTATTTATTTTGAAATCCCTTTTTCTCCCTTTCGAAATTTTATTTGAAATCTTGAAAGAAAAAGAGCTAGTGAAAAAATAACATGGTGTTATGTAATTATGTATCTCATTATTTGCATATTGTTATTATCTTAAATTAATACACAATGTATTGTCATTAATTACCGTAACAGTATGATAATTAACTACTTTATGTTTTACATTATGGTTGCAGGATATTTTTTTTACTGTAGTTTATCGTGTTTCCTGAAAATGGCATTGCATTGGGATGGTAAACTTGCAGATTAAACAAAAAATTTATAAAATACAGTTAAAATTAAAAAAAAAAGTATCTCCACTTGCTATTTTTATACATATAAAGAAAGATAACTAAACGAAATGTCATAAACATGTGTTATTGTTGCAATGTTTTTCAGGAATAACTTTTTACTAGGAAATCCACAACTTTGTTTTTCTTCAGTTTGTTGCTGATTCCCTATATACCCTTGGATAACTCTGTGGCTGGAATGTATAAGCTCGTGCATGTTCTTTACATTCCTGAAGTTTCAGGATAAATTGTCAAGTATTCTTCAAAATATTCAACAAAACGGTTTAAATCGAAAGTGGCTAATCATTTATGGCAATGTAGTTTATTTCCCACTAAAGAAAAATATTTCTTTTGAGTTCTGAATTTTTTCTTGTTATTGTCCTATTCCCACTTCTGTTATATGAAATGATGATATTTGTTTTCCTTTCCAGTGCAAAGCAACTTGATGGTGATATGGCTGAAGAAGCTTTAAGGCGCCGTGAGGTGAAACGAATACGAATAACTGGAAAACAAGGTGTGGATGAAGAAGAGGCTTCCAAGCTAATAATCAAAGAAGCCCAGATGTTTATCAAACAAGAACTTGGCATTAAAACAATATCATGGCATGCTGAGAAATTTTCAGAACCTCAACCGGCTGAGAGATCAAATGATAAAATTCTGGAACATCAAAATGACTCTGTTGATTTATCCAATTCAGATATGTTGGAAAATAAATCCAAAATTGAAGCATCATGTGTGAGTCTATCAACAGAGCTATTGGACAAAAAGGAAAATTTGAAAAAAGATCTTAAACTTAGTAGTAACAAGAATGACTTACTTTCAAATTCCAAAACTATTCATAAAGAAACTGGTGGTGAATCATCACAAAATAGCCATGCATGTAACGTATCTGGTGCCATTAGTTTTTCTGAAAGTGTTCTTTCAGATTTTATTGTTGATAATTCTCCTGTTTTGAATTCTACGTTTAGTAAAAGAAAGAGCATAGTGAATACCAAGCAAGAAGAAGTTATCAGCATAGAAGACTATAAATGTTCTGTGCTTCAGACCTCTATTAGGTCTGCTATTCGTAACAAAAAAAATCGGTCAGCCCTTGATTCTAGTAGTTGTTTGCAAAATGTTGATGCAAATCATCAAGCAGATCGTAATTGTAACAGAAGTGAAAGTAATGTACCCCTTAATATTCCTGAAATTGAACTTCTGTTTGAGTCTTTTGAAAACAGCATGACTTCCTTTTCATCAAATGATAGGGCTCAAAATGCCCAGGTTTTAGATGATGATAAGTCGTTCAATGAAATTCTGCTGTCTCAGACAGCAGAAACGGGCAACATATATTTATCGGAATCATTCATGGAATTAAATGAAAGCTTGAATGGTTTACCATCAGTGCATCTGGAAAAATCTTTGAGAGAAATGCAGTTTTCTTCGAATCTACAAACATCTGCTCAAATCGAGGGCAACGCTCATTCAGTTGCGATCGACAATAAGAGTAGTGAAAAAGACTGCTTTCTGAGTGATTCTCAAATTGATTTCATTTGTGACAAAGCAATTTTTGCTTCTCAGGAAAGTTCTAATTGTTTAGATACAGAAGAAATTGTAAAGTTTCCAAAGAGCTTGAAAATTACAGAAAAACAGAGGTATATTGAAGACTACCTAACTGAAAAAGATACAAAAGTTAAAATCCAAAGTACACCAAGAAGAAGCTTAAATAGTGAAGTGATTATTAGTGATGATAACATAATAAATGAACTGTATTCTCCTATTGATACAGATTTTGACCAAAAAGATGTTAAACAGGCGGTTGAAGTTTTTACAGATGAAAAACACAGTTTATCTAGTGAAATATTAAATGTAGAAAAAGATCTGGAAACTAGTGGAGATTTATTTGAACTAAATGAAGAATTAGTTCTAAAAAATGTAAATCATATAAAAAATAAGCATAATACCTCTGTAACTAATTGTGAGACAGTTGATTCTTTATTTCACAATCATGAAATTAAATATCACAAGGCTTCAGATTTTGTTGAAGAACAAGATTACACACATAATCAAAAACAGATTCAGAAGCCTAATAAAATTAAAAATGCAGTAGTACGAAACGAATCTGGGATGTTCATTCCTACCCTTGAAAATGAATTAGAAATTAAAAAGAATTTAATCAATGAAATCAAGGATTCTCAATGCATTAACAAGAATGCCACACAAAGAACAGAAGATAAAAATTCTTCTCTGAGTCTCGATAGCTTTGAAGAGTTGATGGTTAAAAACAGTTCAGATATTTTTAATCCTAAAGTTACTAAAAATGAAATTGGGAGTTTGAACAAAATATTCAATGGAAATACTGCTTCTTTTATTGAAGATAGCTCAAAAATATTTGAATCATGGGAAAATACTTTAACAAGAATTGTAGAAAAAAAATGCTTAAACCTCAATTACTGTAAGGAAGATAATTCTCACGGAATATCTGCGAAAGAAAATGTGATGCATTCAAAATATAAAGACCCTCAAAAGGTTTTTCAAAGCATTCCAGAAAAAGGGATGCCAACTCAGAGCAAACAGATTGACAACAGAGGAAAAATAAATGAAGTGGATAGTAATACTGAAGATGTGGAGAAGTTGCACTTGGAAAGCAACTCGAGTTTTTTTGAGCCTTGGGAGGAATCTCAAAATATTGTTACACCTACTCCTGCTGTGGAACAAGTAAAGTTGGTGAATGGTTCGTGCAAGGAAAGTTGCCACCTTATTGATGATTTTGTGAATGATTCAAAACTTTTTCAGACTTGGGAAATATCTCCGGGCAATATTACAACAGCAGCTATAGAGGATAAAGACCAAGAAATGTTAAGGAATGCTAATGGCAATAACGGAAAATGCTCAGTTCAAATGCATTCAAAGCTTTCTGAATCACATAAAAACTCTCAAAATAATACATTCCCAGTAAATTCAAACAGTATTTCAAATGATAGCCTTACTGAGAAACAGTTTGAAACAAACAATGTTGATCTTGCATTAAATGAAAATGTTTTTGCTAGTCCCAAAACTGATTTAACAAGTTTCTCATCAGACTGTTTATCCCCTACTCCCCCCAAAACAATGTCTACAATATCCAATGAAAGAACTGAAGCAAACCAAACCGGAAATTCTCCTTGTACCAATAAATTGAAGAATGTAAGAAAGAGTGAGCCTGGGAGCGCTTATCAAACTCCCAAATCTTTGCGAACAAATATTTCAAGAAAAGTGTTGAAATCTGTGGAAAAAATATCTCCCATGAAGACACCTAAGGCCTCTGAAGTTTTAAATCTTAAAATTGTGGAACTATCAAGCAATGAAATGAAAACTTTCATGAAGCAGTTAGCAAAGGTTCCTGTGTTTGCCTTCTCTGTTGCTTGTGAAAAAGCATTTTGTGAAAAGACTGTTAGTATTGGTCCTCCAAAAACAAAAGGTATTTATTTTACAATTCTTGATTTATCTGTTTTTTTTTTTTTTTTTAAATTTAACACACTATCTGCCAGTACTTTTTTCGTTTTGGCTCTCAGAAGCTTAAACAAAAATGGCAAGTGTAGCAATTGTAAAATATTTCATAATTGATTCTCTTAGTTGATTCACTTATTGCAAATTGAATTATAGCTGGCAGTCAACATGCTAGATCATATCTATGTTTTTGGAACATTGAATAAAAATATACTTTAATAATTTTAACTTAGTCGGAGCACTAAAGATGCCCTAAAGAAATAAACAATATCAGTAGAGCATGATTGGCCAAATAAATACATTTTTTTTGGTGGGGGGTGATGAAATGTGGGTGATGTTAAATTGGGTGTTCTACTGTATTAGATTAAAACATTTAATTGCTAATTAAAGTAATTATGTTAAAGGAGACCATAAAGTTTTCTGTACTTAGATGGTGTAGCATAATGATGAATTTTAGCTTTTGATCAATACAATTTGCTCATTTTCTTTCAGAAAAAGCAACGAATGCCTCCGTGAATGACTGCATTGTGAATTCTGATATTAGGCTGACAGGATTATCTTTCTGTTGGAGCGACACTGCCTTCTTCATTAGATTTTATGACAGTGATCCTTCCGGTAAGAACTGAATAATTAATGTATGATTTATTAATTTTTGCGCATAAGAAAGAAATGTGTGTGTGAAGGGGTGTTATTTTTTAACAATTTAAACTAAAGGTGTATTGTTGGAGTCAATCCCCTCAATTTGATTTGTAAGTGTAAAATTGGGAAATATGGAGATACAATTAGCTGCTTACAAAGTGTAACCCTAAATTTGCAAGTTCCGTCTATGATGCTTTAATTTGTAAGGAATGATTTAACCAAGGTATATACTCCTTTGAAAAGTCAACAAATTTAGTATTAGCACGTTCCATTTTGAGAATAAATTGTTATCCATGTTATGATACCTTTTTGTTTTCTATGAGAGGCACTTTATTTAGTGGCCTTTACTAGTAGTCTTTTAGAGTAAAATGCAAGTCCTAATCAAAAGTGTTATTACAATTTATCTGGAATTAGACCTCAAAAAGAAAAGAGTTTCTAACAGCACAGGAAAACTCTATTGTCTGTTGAGGATTTTTGCATTCACGGGTTAAATGTGCAAAAAAATGGTTGCTATATTCCCTTTCTATTAGGTTTCGATCATATTCTTGTTAGAGAAGAAGAAAAGCTCGGCTTCTTCTTAGTATAATAAATACTGCTTGTTCAAAATCACAAGTGTGTAGATATAAAATTTTAAGTACAGTTGAATTTGGTTATAGTGACCTAGTTCATTGTGATGACCCTGTTTAACATTAAGAAATTCTAGTCTTTATTTGCCTGCACACTTTAATGTGTATCGCCTGTAGCATTACTTGTAATGTGAAAAATATTCCATTCTCATGAATAAGGTTATAACAAAGTAACAAAGTATTAGATGTCTGGCACAAAAAAAAAAAAAAAAAAAAAGGAAACTAAGATTAGAGTTTTAACCATAATCCTTACTTTAATTAAAATTTTGCACATATATTTTCTACCATCTCTCAACTGTGTTTTGTTGCTGATAATTATGTATTTGTTTCCATGTGAATTTTTTTGTGTGAATTTCTTACCAGTTTACTGCTTATTTCAACTGAAATATTTCATTTCTTCTTTTCAGTTCAAAAGTCTTCAGAATCTACAAAGAACATCAAATACTTTCAAGATTATTTTCAAATCCTTTCTTCGAGTAAAACTATTACTGCTTATGACCTGAAAACTCAGTATAAAGTTTTGTGGCAAGGATGCAAGATAGCTCTCCCACAAAGCAAGAGAATTACATACATGGATCCATCAATCGCTGCTTGGCTTTTAGATTCTGAACAAGGCCAACCATCTCTTCAGTTACTGGTTTCTAAATTTTTTCCTGATGCTGTAAATTGCTTGCAAGGTGAGTTTTTTCTTCTGTTAGAGCTCGGTATTTTGTATATTGCTTAAATAACCAAAATTACAATATTACTCTCATCGTGTTGTGTATTTTCACATTATAAAATTTTTAAAATCCTAGTTGAATATAACTTTTATTTTGAGTAGAATGATATAAAGGGGTACAACCAGAATTTCTCATGGGAGGTATGTAAAGTATAACTTTGAGTTAATGATAATCAATTAACCGATTTTTCTCAAAGTAGGAATATATTTTAAAAGTCTGTTTGGATTTGATGATTGCTATATTTCCCCAATATAATGATATTCTTGATTTAACAATAGCATTTGACTGTCCATAGCCAATCATTAAATCAAGTTTATACTAGTTATATGCATTACCATACTAGCATTGGTAATTGCTTAAAACTAAAGGATCTCAGCGATATTAACCCTCCCCTCCCTTTGGTTGCATCCTTGTTGGTATAAAAGGTACATTAGTATTTATAACTTTTTTTGCGATTCGTTTCCTCAAGTGTAATAGAGTTCTGAAAAAGAAATAAATTGCTATACAGTGAAACTCTGCTATAGCGTCATTCAAGGGATTGCAATATTTATGAGGCTATAGCCAAGTGACGCTATAAACGATCACAATTACTATTGATGGATGAATGAAGGGACTGGAATCTAGTGACGTTATAACAGAGTTGTCACTATAAACGATGTCACTATAACCAAGTTCAACTGTACAATCAAAAATATTCATCCACACATTACAGATTAATGTTAAGTACTTTGACAGAAAATATTCTACTTTCTGTTAAGGATGCAAAAAATTGGGCATTTCACTTCACAAGTGTTGTAAAAGAAATAGAAAAAAAGTTGAAGAGGAAAATTCTGTTCTTACAAAAAATAGGTATTTTTATTTTAAAGACACATATAATTAATCAATCCATCTAATAAAACCGAAGCGGGCATTTCTTTTATAGTCAAGTTTCTCTATTATAATGTAACAAAAGGTGCATATTTTTTGCCTAAAACTTTTCCTGAATGAAATTTCTTTCTTTATAGATTTTGACAACAGAAATGGCAGCATTGGTTATCATTATTGGAGCTCAGTTCCCGGCATTAAAAGGGCTGCAGTCGAGTCATATATTGCCTTTCATTTGATGAATGCACTTCTGAAGGAATTGAGGAGCAAAAATTTGCATTCAACTTTTGCAGGTAGTGTACTAATTATTTTATTTTTGTGGCTGTAAGATCTTAATTAATTGCCCAGCAATATTTACTTTTCTAATAATAAAACGGAAATATTTCTAGTAAAAAATTGTGTTTAAATACATCAATTTCTTCTCTATTTACATCTATTTGAAGTAAAAGCCGTTTTCTGCAACACAGCCTCATCTTAAATTCATATCTTTGGTTAATTTATACTGGGAAAGGGAGGAGGGGGGTAATTTTCCAAATAAATATACATTTGTGCTTTTATACATTCTTTATCACAAAGGCGATTCAATCCTTTCTAATTTAGATATTTTGGTAAACTGCTAAAATTTCCACTTTCTTGTATTTTTGCCTAGAAAAAAACCTTTAGGTGTACTTGTAATTGCTTTCTCTTTTTAATTCTATGTAATAGCATATGCTTGACAAGCAATATATGCACACTCTGTCTGATGCCCCTCATATCACATGGCTGTCACTGATTAGTAGGTCACTGATTAGTAGTGACATCAGGTTTATTAGAGTAATAACATTTTTTAAAAATTAAATAGATGAAAAAACCTTAAGCACCATCAAAATACCATTAAATTCGACCAAAATAAAGCTGCTCATAATTATGTCTGTTTGTTAATGATAAGCAGATTGAAAAGTGAGTACAAACAATGCAAAAACTAATCCTAGCATGAAAATGTGACCAAATTGAAATTGTTATAAGAAATGTGGATAATAACAAGATAGAACTGGAAAGCTTTCACAAATTACAAATGTATAGCCCTAAAATCACTCATAAAGATAAAAAATAATGCTCATTTTTTAAACAAAACAGCCTAAAATTCTAATATTTATTAATCATTTATAAACATTACAAGGTGCTTAAAAATTATGTATTATAAATTGTTTATTTCTAGCACAATCTATTTCTTACCTGATCATAATTTTAACATTGTGGATACTATTAGTAAACATTTACCCCTAAATGATAGCTAGTAGAAATAATTAAAAATATCTATTTTATTTATCCCTGTAAAAGTGGAATTTTTCAAAGAATAAGAAAAAGAAAAATGTGGAGGAACTGGCTAAATGAAAAAGAAGGCAAAAAGGCAGCATGACACATGAAAAGATTATTGAATTTCATTTACTGTACAATTTAATTGCTCAGGATCATTTCAGACATTCATATGAAAACATTTCTGTCCTTCCTTTCTTTTAGGGAAGCATTCAAATCTGTTTGCATCAATAAAGAAAAATAAAAATGAACTGTTTTCTAATTTTTGTATTCAATATTAATTTTCATTGTAATAATTTTTAAATATAATAAATATTTTTCAGATGTAGAAATGCCTGCTATACTTTCTGTAGCCAAAATGGAACAAAATGGCTTAGGGTTTAATTTGAAATTGGCTATGAGCTACCGTAGAGAACTCCAGAAAAAACAGCAAGAACTTTTTAAAAAGTCTCAACAGTTGGCTGGTAGAAATTTCAATATTAAGTCTTCAAGAGAAATTTCCAGAGTAAGTCGTTTTTTTATTTTTATGATAAAATTTATGCTCTGTGTCCCTACCATCCCCATCACTTATTTCTTTTTCCATAACAATGGTAAATTTGAACCACGCAGAGCAAAAAAAATATGTAGTGATTTTATCCATTAATAACATACTATCTCCTTTCATTTGAAATTATAAATTAATAAATAGGCTAATTAAATTAGTAGTCATAAAATATCATGAGCTTACTTTTATGACATAAAATCGTTTTTTAATGAACTACAAAAACTAAATTTTCAGCTCCATACAGAGTGTATATTAGTGTTTCAAAACTGCAAAAATTTGCTGAGAAACTTGAATGAAAAAAATAACAGGATTATTCATGTTGTCCACAATAGCATGGACAACTCCCCCTTCTCTCCTAAAAATAAAAATGTAATGTTATACTTTAAAGTTTATAAATATCAAGGAATGTTAGTTATGAATTTTTCTTAATTGTGTTTAATATGAACAAAATATATTTAGCTTTGTTTTCTTTTGAACACAATTTTTTCACACTGAATTATTTTTTTTGTTTCTTTGAGCTGCAGATAATCAATTTAATTAAAGGGGGAAGGGAGAAACAAAAGTGCTTTTACTTCATAAAGCCATCAATTATTGACAAAATTTATTCATTGAAATCTGATTTTATTAATTTATAAAGCAAACTAGTGTAGGTTTCATACAATACTGCTATGCTAAGCACAAAAGGATAAACCTGCACTTTTTGGTGAAATTGAGTTAATGACCTCAGGTGGCTCTTTGTCATTTACTTTATTAAAATGCAATATTTTGTGGTCATACGTAAATGGAAAATATTTAAAACCAATTTCAGATATAAATATCTAAAAATAATTTTGCTCTTTTAAATGGATATTTCCAAGGTTACCTGCAGAAAAACACTCCATATTCTTGGCTTTTTTTCTTCAAGTTTTATTTATTTATTTGTTTTATATGTATGCAATGCATATTGAAAACTGAAATTTTACTTGCACTTCACTATTAAATTAAAAAAGTTATATTCAGGGTCAAAATAAATTAATTATTTCAATCATCTTCAAGGAATAAAATGGTATCTGAATCAAGTACATGGAGATACAAAAAACTGTAATCGTCAATAACTTATTTTGAGCTCAGATGCAGATACCACATTTGTGCTTTGCGTGGCAGAATAATTGAACTGGCAAATTATTAATTTTGATTAATGGAAAAAATACTTAATGTGAAACTGGATAAGAATAATTAGTCCTATAAATTTATATTGCTACACAACAAATAACATGAAAAGCTTGGCAGTCTCTTGCATTTATCATTATTTGGGTAATTTTTTTTTATTTTCTAGATATTATTTAAGGAGTTAAAACTGAATTCATCGCAGTTGTTGAATAGCCCTTTAGCAAACAGGCATCTCTCGATCGGAGCTGTGACTCGAAGTGGTGGTAGGAGATTACCACCCGATTTGAGAACGAATAAAGAGTGCTTAGAAAAAGTAATGCATTTACATCCCTTGCCAAAAGCTATTTTGGATTGGAGAAAAATGTCTTTTGCTACATCTAAGGTAAATAGCTATTTTCTCTATTAAGTCATGTGTATGTACATCTGTATAATTGGGAAAATAGTAATGAAATTTTTAATTCAGTTGCTATTACTATTCTTGTTATAATTATTTATTAGTTAATGAACATGAAATCACATTGTAGACTTTCATTAGAGTGAGTTGAAAAAGCTGTCATCTTCATTTATTTTGGACAAGTTTCTCCAAAAACCATCTATTCAATAACTCATATTTTAACTTTGGTATCTGAATTCAAAAATTACTTCAGTAGTGTCTAATTAAAGATATTATTAAAGCATGTTTTTTATGTGAAAGCGAAGTGGGTGGGTGCAATACAGATAGTACAAAAAAAGATGCAAAATATTTACTTTTGGAATTCGCAGACAAAACGGTAGCAAAACACAAAAAATGGGTACACAAGGCTGCTCCATGATGAAAAAATTGAATAATACTTGACCACATACTCTGCATAATGGTACTTATTTTACTCAATCAAGTTTGGATTTTCAGATTAATGATGTTCATTGAAGTTTCATTTGATAAACAATGTTGAACACTTTTGCTCTGCTGACTTTTTACTTTTATGCTCACATTGCAAATTTTCTTAACGGTTTGAAGCAAAGTATATGTGGTTATTGTTTTGTTGCAAAAAAAGTTTATCAGTACGATTTTGGTATTGTATAAGATAATATTTTTTATATAATTTTTTAATTGAAATTTTACATATGCAGACATATGAAATTAAGTAATGCATAACATTAATTACCATTTCATTGATAAATTAATTTTATTGTATCCTTGTATTTGTAATTAATATCAAATTTTCCCTTTGGACTGATATAAATTCAGGGCTCGACCAGCCCTACAATCTCGGTAAAGTGTTTTTTTTTTCGAAAGTTACTGCATCTTGAAAACATTTACTTCAGAAACAAAATGAATGTTATGCTTATAATCTTTGTCATTACCAAGAAATTGTTATCTTCTGTTTTGAACAATTTTGCTCTTTTAGATAGATATTTCTTAAGATATCTGGAAAAACATCCATATTTTTGGCATTTTAAAAAGTTTTATTTACTTATTTTTGTTTATTTGTTACATATATATTGAAAACTGAATTTTTACTTGCACTTCACTATTTAATTAAAAAATATATATTCAGGGTCAAAACAAATTAAATATTTTAATCCACTCCAAAGACTTTTTCTTGCATTGTTGCGGAAAGTATTCTTTTATAAACTGCAAGAGGAGATCATTTTTTTAATAGCAGCTTGGTGCGAGGTTGCCAAATAAAAAGTTTTGACTTCTAAAAACTATTTGAAATTACCCTGGTAGCTAATGTCTGTGTTCTTTAGATTTTAACCATTGTCGAATATTTACATTATATTCCAGTATTTATTGGCTAATTTTTCCAGTCAATAAATTTTATTTTAGTGAAATCAAAATTGTGAGAAGCAAATTCAAAAAATATATTTTGTGTATTTCGAAATTATAAGAAATACCTCTTTCAGTGCAAAAAGCATAAGTCACACAATTTGTTTCTGCAGAGAGGAAATTGTTTACTTCTTAAATAGTAATATTTTAGCAAAAAGAATTTTTGATAAAAATTCATACAAACACATTTTTAAATTTGATTTATTTTTTCTTTGAGATTTGTTTTACATAATATTTGAGTACATTACTCAAAAATGATATATGGCTCTAGGAAATGTAAAAATATCGAAATAGCTTGGTACAATGTTTAAATAGAGATAAGAATTTAAAGGTTTTCTGAAAAAACACCCAAAAATTCCCAGGTTTTTCACTGAACACCCAGATGGGCTGAGCATTTTCAAAAAACCTGGATTTTTTCAAACCTTGTATAAATTGCTTGCAAAGTTTGTATAAGTTACTTTTATTATAATGTATTTTATCTTCTTTTTGAAGGTGTTAATGCCATTGTTGAGAGAAAATAAATTCAACAGTTTCCTCAACATGGATCGATTATATAGTACTTGCTATGTGTACACTGTTACTGGAAGAATAAACATGCATACACCCAATTTGCAGTTTATTCCAAGAGATTTTAATGTTGATGTTCAAACAGATTCCAAAAATGAGAAGGAGGAAGATGGCTGCTACACTGAAGACGACATACTGCAATATGGAGTCAGCCTACGAAAGATGTTTATTCCTTCAACAGGTTTGGTTTTATATATTCAATGATCAAATTTTGTTATTCCCATGCAGGAAAGCTGTCATATCTATCACAATTTAGTGATGAGTGGTTGATTCATGTGTTGATGCAGATTATTAATGTATGTAGTGCTTAATTGTATTCCTATTTATAAGTTGAATGATTACCATTAGCTAGGGCATCTTTATTAACTCTCATTAAAATAAATTTTTCAACATCACATTCAAAAGTTTGTTCTTATCAAATTCAAGGACTTTTAAAGCACATTGGTTTTTCTTACAATTAGCAATTAAAGTTTAATTCCTTTGAACTTCCATGACTAATTTTTTCCAGTTAAATAAATGTGCCTGAATGTGAGCATTAACAATGTCCTGAATGTGAGAATTAACCAGCCTTTTGTTTTGAAAAGGGCTAATTAAGGCATTCATTAAGAACTCGTGTCTTCTGGCATTTGTAAGGATTGAGCCTGGACTCTTAAAGCAGAGTACAGATAGAACAATTTTTGTGTATCATCTAGTGGTTATTTTTATGGATTTGCATCTATGTTGCAGGAGTGCAACATAGTTCTATTTCCTCGTGGTGCACTCCACGCAACGTTGTATACGGGAAAATGTTCTACAATCCTGGCACAGGCACGATCATTCTAGATAGCAATTCTCCTTTTCGAGAGAACTCTTGGAACTCCTGGATGCCTGTCCTTGTGGAACCAGGATTCTCTAATTGGTGAGAGAAACATGAAAACTCAGAATGGTTTTCTGAAGGGAGTGGCTGATAATTTTTCTAAGTTAGATTTAAATTACGAGGCTGAACATTTCCCTCTCTCCATCAACCCTATTGTTGACAAAGGATTTTGTATCTTCCTTGATTTGATCAAGGATGTCTCAAAAGCGGAAACGAGCGATGCAATTTTAAGAGCTCTTGCTCTCCAAAACAATGGAATTCTTCTATCCCGAGGAAAAATGGTCAACAATATACACGGATGGTTCCAGAGTGAGAAGCTGCATTAACGCCGGTCCTGGTGTCTACTGTGAACTTTTCGGTCTTTATACTCCCATCGGCACCCCATAGATCAGCCATTGATGGGGAGATAACGACCATTTACCAGGCCCTGTCACTACTTCAACCACGTCTTGACTTCTTTACAAAAGTTGTAATATTATCTGATTCTAATTCCGCTCTTCAAGCAATTAATACTCCCAGCCGCTCTCGATCTTTAACCGTCAATAATTGTCTAAATCTCCTTAGCTGGCTTGCTAGTAATAATAAGCTAGTTTCTCTGCAGCGGATCTCAGCCCACAGCAAAATCCTGGGAAATGAAGTGACCGATTTCTTGGCAAAAAAGGGGACCTCTGTCATCCAGAGATCTGATTCCAGACTTCCCTTTTCATAATGTAATACCTTTAATAAAGAATATCTTCAGGGACTCTTTCCACAATGAACTCAAGAATTGCAATTCAAATAAACCATTGCTTAATCAGATTCTTAATGTCTCTTAGTGGCCCAGAATGAAATCAGTCGCCATGTTTTGTTGTATATCGGGCCACGATTGCCTTAAGAAACACCTACATCGTATCAACTGATCCCTTTTGTATCTTGTGTCATCTTCAGGAGGAGATTCATCTGTCTAGATGCCCTACTCTTCCTCGGAAATAAATTTGAGAAAGGAGGGTCCCTATGCTTAACCTCGGTGTTTTCGAGCGACACTTGTATATTTACAAACACCTGACTGGCTTTGCTTATGCCGACATTTTCAGGCAGCTCGAACAATTGGTTTTGCAGTATTTCCAGGTCTTCATAAATTTCCTTAACATTTTCTAATTTTACTGTCAATATGATTAGAAAAACTATAAAGGGTGTCCTTTCAAGAGTGACTCATAAAGCCTGGCTTAAAAGTAACAATCAAAGACAAGCGACGGAACTTAACCAAAATTATCCCCGGTTAAGATCTAAAGAACTGCTGAAGCTTAGCAGAAATGAGTTAAGAGTGACTATTGGTCAACTAACAGGTCACTGCTGTCTTAAGAGACATCTAAGCATCATAGGCATCCTCGATGATCCATTATACAGAGGATGTCAAGATGCAGAGGAAAGAAAGCTCAACATACATTTTAAATGAATGTGACTACTTTTCTGCACAGCGATTTGAATATCTAGGATACCACTATATCTAACCCTGGGAACTGGTTTGCAATTTTTTTCAGCCATTGGTCTGTTTCAGACACAATTAGGGGAGTTAGTAATAGACCTGTGGTCGCAGTGCTCGTGCTTCTTGGAGCCACCCCAAAAAACAAATCATTTATGCATTCAATTTCACTGTCAATTGTACGTCTGCATGTTTGTCCAAAATACTGTTACTGAGAAAAAGTTTACTGAGAAAACTTTCTATACATCTGACTTTTGCTTTAAGGCTTCCTCTCTGATAATTCAGGGTGATGGTACAGCTTCCATATTTCTTCAGTCAACTCTGGTTTGATGTACCACTTTGTCGAGGTCCTTATGTAAAATTGTTGTAGTAGACTGTATACTTACAAAACAATTGGCGCATGTACATTTTAAAAACATTTTATTTGTAAAGGCACTCATAGTTCACAAATACAAACGTGAGACGTCATGTGTGATGTTGCAACAGGCCGCATTGAAAGTCACACCTTTTAACACAATTTCAGCATAGGTTCTATTATAAATAGCGTACAATGTAGGCTCAAATATAGTAATTATAAATTCAATTTCGATCAACACAACATATAAACATTAGATCAAAACTTCCAACATTTTTACCTTTAAGAGGCATTTAATTCTATTTTGCTGACTCTTTATCAACTTGCATTAAGAATAAATTTGTCAATATCACATCCAAAAGGTTATTCCTAGCAAATTCTATTACTTTGGAAACATTGGGTTTTTCATAAAATTATTTATTAAAGTTTATAATTCCTTAGACTCATGACCATTTTTTTCCCATTTAAATAAATTCTGGCTGCAAGCATTAATGACAAGCCTTTTGTTTTCAAAATGGCTAATTAAGGACTCGTAAGTATCTTCTGACCTCTTAAAGTACATTTCAGATAGCAAAATTTTTGCTGAGAACGAGCTTTTAAAGGTGGCAGGTGGCAATACGAATGCTTGACGTGCTGCGGCAACAGCAATGAAGCATAAAAATATATATTATGACTGATTACTGATTTTTTTAAAAAAAAATAGGTAGCCTATTATTGTCTGCCGATTATTCTCAACTGGAGCTTCGTATACTGGCTCACTTGTCTGGTGATGCAATTCTGATCAAGTCTCTGAACAGTGGCAATGATATTTTTACTCAAATTGCATCTACTTGGAAAAAAATGCCCATTGCTTGTGTGACTGATGAAATTCGACAGCAAGCTAAAAAAGTAAAGCAAGTTAAACTTTTATTTAAAGTCTTTCATTTGAAAATGAATCGGTGAGTGGAAAAACAGTGCTAGTCCAGAAAACGTTGTAAAATATTTGCAAAAACAACTTTCGTTTTCAAATGTTTTTTCTTTTCTTTTTTTGTTTGTTAACGCCATGCCTAGGTTTTATAATGTGGAAGGTCCTGTCAGTTGTATTATTTCTCATTGCAACATGTTTCTCTAAATGTTTAGTGTAATTTTTGCCACGTATCTAAAAATGACTGATTTCGGACTAGTACTGTTTTTCCACTCACCAATTCAAATGTGTTGTTTTTGTTTACTATTTATAACAAATACCAATGAGAATAAAAAAAATTATGTAATTAATTCATGCATACTAATAGACGTTGTGCTATTTACATAAGTGAGAAAACAGTTCATCTTGTTTAACAACTGTGTTTCTGGCTTTTAGCATCAATTAATTTATACTAGAAATTAGCAAAAGGTTAGTTATATGAAGTCTTGTGAGGGAATTATAAGACAGATGAGTAGTAACACAATTACATAATGAGTAAAATATTAATTAATGTCAGCAGTAATAGAAAGTTATAATTAAACAGAAATTACTAGAAGTAATTAAACATATAATTAATGAAAACATCAATAACAAAGTATAATTATCAATTTAATTATTGAAATTGGTAAAAAGAGTTTTTGTTAATAGGGATCATCGAAGAAGCTTAGTTTCTGAAAGAATTTCTCTTAGGGGGTAGCTGTAAAAAATTTAAACTAATAAAGAAAAAATAGTAGCAATGCCTTTTTTTGTATTAATAAAATTGTTTAATAGGTTTCTAAGACATATTTTAAGCTTTTGTTAAGCTGGGTGGAATTACTAAAACATTCATAATTTAAAGCATAAAATGATTGATTGAGGCTTAAGCTGTTGTCACCTGCCTTTTTTTTTTTGTTGGTAGTTTTGCAGATTATAAAGAATCTGTCTGTGTAAGATATGATAAAAGTCCATAAATGTTTCTTTTTCCTTCATTTTTTGGACATGGAATAAGTGAAAAGTTTTTTGAAGATGAAAAAAATCCCTTATTAATGACGTTGTGACCATGTTTTAAGAACACATTTTATTTCAATGCCTAATTAATTAATGTTAAAAAATATGCTATAAACCACACAAAATCATTTTATTCTTCCCTTTAAAAAACCCTAAAATTTTGAAATGCTATACTAACATGATTTAATTTTTAACTTTTAGAATGCTTTTTCTTGTGCTTTGTCCCCTCTCAATGGTTACTTTCCACATCACCGTGATTTTAAACTAATTAATATGTCTATAACAATTAAGAAATTGCTTGTTAAATTTAACCTAGCACACTGATTGATTTTAACAAGTACTAACTCACAATTATGTCATCTTTAAATTATTTGCAGGATGTAGTTCAGTGATGTAATTTATTTGATTAAGGAACTGAAGTACAAATTAAGAAATTAATTTTACTCATTCATGTTATATGATAACCAATGATATTACTTAAGAATTTAAAAATAAAAGTTGCATACGATCCCGAGAAAGCAACTAGGAAATAAATAATTCCCATAAAAACTTTAGAGTAATTAAATGACATAAAAATAAATTTCCTTTAGGTATTTTCAAATTATCTATCTAAATGTTATTGGGTAAATCTTAAATTGAAAACTTAATTTTCTTATGGATGTTACAGATTTGTTATGGTATAATCTATGGAATGGGTGCCAAAGCACTTTCCTGCCAGCTAAATACCACAGAAGATGAAGCTGAGTTTTTTATGAAGACTTTTAAGGCATCATATCCAGGTACGAACTTTCTATATCAATGCTTTTATCTGTGCAGTTTGTTAGCTTCTTTAAACCCTGTTCAATTCTACTCTTTTTGGTACATCTGAAAAAAATTTATCACAAAACCAACCAACCCTTAGAAGGAAATGTGGGCACAATTTCATTAAGACTTTTGCATACAGTTCCTTTTTTGCATACAGCTTTAGAGACTTAATAGTTATAATTTTGCTGAAGCTTTTTTTTTTTGAATACCAATACCTTTTGTGAAAAAATAATAAAAGACAGCTTGAATTGTTGAAGAAGTAATAATAATTATTTGGTGAAAATATTCAGTAGAATGAGTAGTAATATTGAACTTTTATCTCAATTTTGGAATTTCAAAAGTTTTTATATGCATTGGAACCTTGTTTTTTCTTCTTCTTCCCTATAAATGTTGTGTACTATGACTACTTATCTTGCGAAAAATTATCAGAAAAAGTTTTTTTTTTTTACAAACTGATTTTAATCATATTAAAATTTATATGTCTTATAAACAACTTCATTTTCTCAATTTTTATGGACTAAATATTTGCTGACGACTGTTTAAGCACATAATTTATGTTTACTTAGTTTCTTTTGTAATAATATACCTTTATTATTAGAAAATCATAATTTTTATTTCTTTCCTAGATCAAACACTAAATGTTTATTATGCTTCAATTAACGGTTTTATGTCTGTCTTAATTTTACACATTATTATATCAGTATTAAAAAATAAATTATTTTTTCAATTAATGAGATTCTTTTTTGTTTCTCCTTTAAACTTTTTAAACTACATGTCACAGCACTTAAAGCATGCTGAATATTTATTTCAAAGAGTATACATTGCTGAACTGTTTCTACAGCCTTTTATTTTAGCTTGGCACTTGAGTTTCACTGTATGTTTGTTTAATGACTTGGTATTTCTGAACTGTATTTATTTACAGCACTTTCAGAGTACTTGAAATCAGTTGTTGAAAGCTGTCAAGCTCTAGGCTGCGTCTACACTATCAATAAGCGCCGTCGGCAAATACCACTTATCAACAGTGAATTTCTCGGTGAAAAAGCTCAAGCTGAACGTCAAGCTGTAAACACAACAATCCAAGGATCTGCAGCCGACATCATTAAGGCAGCGATGGTAAGGATCGAGGAAGAACTAACTACAGCATTTCCTGATACCTCAGGGCCTTGTTTTTCATCAGCAAAAAATGGTTTGTTGAATTTCATTGTTAATTTACTTGGTGTTTCATTGTATTTATTCTAAAGTTCTATTGATAGTTTTTTTCAGTACAACCTTTTTTGGTTGCAGTTGTATACTGCTGCATCATTCCTAGCAGCGTCTTATGCAGATATCAGGACGCGCTCGAGGAAATTCAGAACTGTTTTCGGACCTGTCACAAAATTCCAATTAATCAAAATGGACCCTTCACAAAATTCCAATTAATCAAAATGGACCCTTCACAAAATTGCAATCAATCAAAATGGACCCTTCACAAAATTGCAATCAATCAAAAGGGGCCCTTCACAGAATTGCAATCTGGTCAATCAAAACAGACCCTTCACAAATTTGCAATCAATCAAAATGGACTTTTCACAAAATTACAATCAATCAAAACTGACCCTTCACAAAATCCTGAGCTACCAAATTGTATTTTTTACAAAATTATTTATATGTAAGTGGCAAAAAATAATAATAAAAAAATTTATCACTGTACCTTTAAATTTGAGTTTTCACAAAAATATTTGATTTTTCTCAAAAATGTTCTTAAAATTCACAAAAACGGACCCTGTTTAAAAATGCTAGATATCAAACATCTGTGTCTGTTTTTTCAAGGTTACTATCTTGCTTACCAGTTGAATGTGTTTGGAAAAATATGTTGCTGAATTTTTTTTCCAGTTTGCTTTGTGGTTAATGGCTAAAGAGCCTCAGCAGCTATGTTGCAACATATGAAAATTGTTTTGTAATTTCTTCACTGCAAAGTACTTCAGGGGAGGGGGGAGCTGTCTTCCTAGGATACTTCTAAGGTTGATGCCTCACATTCTGTTCATTTTATTGGAAGAAACCCAGAAAACTGATCAGACAACTTGATAAACGTTAAGACACAATATCCAATTCGCCTTGTTTCTCAAAACAGAATGCAGCGTTGAGATTAGCCCTTCACCTTCTTGTTGCAAACCAAATGTGTTAATGCTAGGCCATTTCTGAATTTAAGAGTATGATTATGAGTAGTATATGAAGTGCAGAATATTGAAATACATTACAAAAAAAAAAATTAATGCATGGATTTTAATATGGAATTGATTTGTTAACATGTTTCCTGTGATAAATGAGGAATAAACATGTATGAAATGGTAATCTTGATTGAAAAGTTAATGAACAATCTTTTTTTCTTTTGTTTTTTTTTAAAATCAGACTTCAATAAAAAAAATATAAATTAGAAAGTATTATCTATCTGGTTACTATTTAAGTAGCAACGAATTTTATATTATGTCAGGACCATAGTATGATATGTGTTAGCATTAAGCATTTTTACATTGAACATTTTTCACTTATTCTCATGAAAACGTTACTATACCTACAAATTTTAATTTGATCCAACTGTACTACCTGTTAATTGAATGTATATTTTTTTCTTTCCAAGATAAAGAAAACAATTTTCGCCAAAGTCCTTTTCGAGGAGGTTTCTTGGTTCTACATTTGCATGATGAATTAATATTTGAAGTCAACCAAAGTGATTTGAATCAAGTAATGAAAATAGTCCGAAATGCAATGGAGAACACTTGGCAACTGTCTGTGAAACTGCCTGTGAAAGTAAAAGTTGGAACTTCCTGGGGTTCAATGGAAGACATCACATAAAGTGTTGCTAAGTCATTATATTGAGCTTACATATATATTATTATTTATAACTATATATTTATTTTATTATAAGTTATTTATTTCATGAACTATTCAACCTTATCGATGAATTTTATAAGCATTTTTAAAGTTTTTATTTTATTATTTTTTAAATATCAACCTAAATTAAAAATTTTAAATGTGTTTTATACTCGATGATTTGTATTCATAACAACTTCATTTGATGGCTCATAGATTTTAGTTGATGATGAGTTTTTTGTAGATGAATTGTCAGCACCAATTGTTAAGATATATTTTTATTTATTTTTTGTTTGCACATGTTTTTGTACTTTCTAAATCAGCTTGACTGCATGTTGGATAAATTTAATGAAAGCCTGGTCAATACTACTGTGCCAAACACGAATGTGATTGCATCTGTGCTCAAAATGAGAAATTGATAATTGAAGTTTTGTGCCTATACTAGATTCAGATACCAAGTTTTCAGGTTAAAAAAATTTTTTTTAAAAATATTTCCCATTTAGATGGGAAGACAAAAATTGTATTAAGATAAAATAAATGTCAAAGATCCCAACTAGTGACAATAATTCAGTTGCACCCGAAAATAGTGATACGACTTTCATGTGTTTAGCATGGCAGTATGGCCATTTGGAGTACATCAAAAAAAAAAAAAAAAAAATTTGTGAGGGGGTGGGGGTGGATAATGGTTTATTTATCAAAGTCAAATATATACATAGCATTTCCATGAATTGTAAATTTAAATTAGTGAAGTAAATTATTTTTAAAAATCTTTGTATATTTATCTATTATTACTCATTGGCTGGCACAATATCTTTGTAATGTACTCTTTGAGTTGTGAAGTTCAGAGCACCATAAACTGTCTTTGTATACCAAACAATATTACCAGGTAAATCAAATTTACTTTTTATATAGGCATAAGTTGCTCAGAAGTCGATGCAGTTAAGGTCACTTTTTGTTATTTTCTAATTTTAGTAAATTTTAATGAACTAAGTACTATTAATTCATATTTATTAAAGAATTTGTTCTTTGCTTTGTATTTTATAGATTGGGGCATTCTATGTCAATTCAACATGGGCTCAAAATCTCACCATCTCCGATTCTCTTGAAATTTGGTACAGATGTACTACTGTTATAGACTTGAAGATGTGGAATTTTACCAAGATATGTGTATTCGTTTTTGAATTATAAAACTGCCAAATTTGATTGAAAACAGAAAAGGGTAGCCGTTGAATTGTTCTCGAAGCTTTCCTCATTGAGTTAGAGACCAGGGTAAGGGCTCATTTCACAGATTTTTTTTTCTTTCTAATGACATACAATGTTATCTGGGTTTAAATTAAAAACAAAAATTAAAATCATATTTTTCCCCCTCAAAGTACATAATTAAAAAGTTTCAAATTAATTCTATGAATACTTTGTAATGTTGTAAATAACACCACAAAATATCAAGATGGCATCATAATGATTTCATCATTGTACGAATTGAAATTATTTTTCAAAAAACATATTTTCAATTTTTTTTAGCAATGAAGCCATTATTATCCCATCTTGATATTTTATCCTATGATTTATAACATTACTAAGTATTCATAGAATAAATTCGCAAAATTTTAGTTATGTGCTTTGATAAAAAATTAATATATGATGTTGAACTAGATGTTGAGAAAAAAATTTCAATTTTAGCCTATAACATTCATATCATTGGGGCAAAAAACTGCTGTTATATGAGTCTTTACCCAGATCACTAGCCCAATTAGGAAAGCTTCTAGAGTGATTCTAAATCTACCATCTTCTGTTTTTATTCTAATTTTGCAGATCTGTAAAGCAAAAATATGTATACATATCTGTAAAATTTCATATTTTCCTAACTCTTATAGTAATACATCAGTACAAAAGTTCAGGAAAATCTGAGACAATGAGATTTTAAGCCTGTGTTTAGTTGGCATCGAATAATCTGCTTAAAAAAATCGTTTTTAAGTTTCCGAATTTGTTGAATAGTGATATATTTATCCGTGAAGCATCATTGTGCCAAAACACTGAAGAGCAGTTACAACTAAACTTGTGATTGTTCCAGCGATCATTATGGGATGTTTGACTATGAGCTTTTTACCCCTTTTAACAAATGGAATTGTCCATCAGAGTTCATGCTATCAGAGCCAAAACACTAGTTGTCAGCATACTGCAAGATTATTGATGCTGAAGAGTCAAACTGAGAAATTGCATGGGAGAGATTGGGCAACGAACCCTTTGCTTCAACTAAAGTGTCTGTACTTATCGGTTAAAGAGACTACATTGGACAACAGTTTTTCGAACCATCGCTAACATGAATTTTTTAATGTAACAAAAGGAGCCAAAAGTCACTGGCTCTTTCAGGTGTGGACATTTTTCCAGATTTCTAGAAAAGTACATGACAAATTGTTTAGTAACTTTGATCATAAAAGGAATGATTCACCTCACTTTCCAGTTAAAATTTAACTTGTGTATTTAGGAGACCAGCAACAAATTGAAAAAAGAGCAACTATTTTTGATCATCTTGTATAATAGAAATAAGCTGCAAGTTTCACAAAAGAGTTTATTTGCAATGTACAATAACTATACATTTTTGTAAAACTAACAAGCTCATTCATGAAGTTATGATCATTTCTCTATTTGTTTTTGGCCTATAAAAACACTGATGTTTTGCACGAAATTTCAAACTTACAGAAAAGTGGAGAAAATGCAAGAAAATCTAACATACTGAAATTAGAAGTAGAAAAATTATGAGCAACAAAACAGAACAACTCAGAAAAACAGTTCAGTTTAATATCTTGAAAATTCAGAAAGTCGATTTAGTGAGTTCTATTTCAATTTTTCTTGAAAAGAGATCAAGCGAAAGGGGGTTATTCATAAATCTGTTATATGCCTTAACAATTATCAGTGCATCTATGCTGTGATTTATGACAAAATTGAGTATTTGTGAAGAATGTTTTACCGTCCTTAGAAAGAACATGGGCGTAATGAAATTCTACACAATAAACTTAATTTTTATCCCAAATGCCTCATCAAATCATAGATGCAGTGAATGACTAAACTCATGCGGCTGATTCATGAACAACTTCTTATTATCCCTGCTCTTAGAACCATTGGAAAACAAAACGCTGAATTGCTGATATCTTTGAATTTCCGTGATATTCAACTGAAATTTTTTTCTGAATTGCCCTGTACACTTGAGTATGAAGCTATGAAAGTTAAAAATTGCTACCTTTTGTGTATGGACAGTAAAAAATTAATTCCTTGCAATACCCATAATTTTTCTAATATTTAGTTTTTCTACTTCTAACTTCAGTATGATTCTCTTGTATGGTTTCAATTTTTCTGCAAAACTTGGCCTGTTAGAGGACAAAAGCATGCGAGTGAAATTGGCATTTTGGAAAAAAATGCTTATAACTTCGTGAATATGCTTGCCAATTTTATGAGAGTACTTGGAGTTATACTCTTTTGTGAAATTTAAAGCTTATTTCTAGCATTGTACATTACAGGATGATTGAAAAGTTTCTCTTTTCTTTAATTTGGTGTTGGTCTCCTTAATGCATGTGAAATTTTTACAGGAAAATGAGCCATGCCTTATATGACTGAAGTTACAGCATATTTTGTCCACTATTTTTCCAGAAATTTGTAAAAGTGTCTGAAAATTCAAAGTGTACAGTGACCTTTTGGCTGTATAGTAAATTTAAATTCAACAAAGTTGCATTGTTTTAAAATTGCTTTGCTTTTGATTTGGTGATGTGATTCTCCTCTGGGGCTATTTAACAAGGTAGGCTCTTTAACTAGTAAGTACTGAAGTATCTGTTGATATTTAGTGTTGGTTTTTCAAAGTTTTGTAAAATAATTTTTACCTTTTCCCTCTTCCACATCAAATTAATAATAGCTGGTCACATGGAATATACTTTGAGAAAAATTGCCGGTGAACAATGTGTAAAAAGGTATATTTTCTGGACTTCACAGCTTGCCTTCTGAGCAACTGTTGTGTTCTGCAATGAAAGATTAGAAAACTTTGTTTGTGCTCTTTTAACAGAGAATTAATTTGTGAGTTTTAGATCTGTATCAGTTCCACATCAAACCTTTTAGCTCAGTGGTTTCTCCAATGACTGCACTGTGACCCTTCTCAAGATTCTTAAATCGTGCCGCTATTGTGAAAATATGTTGTGTTGTAAAACTCAATTCAAATGGATTTCACTGAAAATATTTTTCAATAAATATTATTAGAGTCTGTTATTTTTATAAAATATGTTATAGGTACATTAACTGATTAACCAAGTTAAATTCATCAAAATTTGTCATACCGTTAAAGTACCACCAAATTTTAAAATGATAAGTATTATAACAAAAACATGTAGATAAAATCATGTTTAGCATAAAGCCTTAGGATTACCTTGCTTTCCCACATGTATCGAGTGACATTTTGAAAGGTAGACAAGACAGTTATTGATACATTTAAGGTGTAAAATTGCTTACTGGGAATCTGAGAAGGAGAATCTGATACCAAATTATTAACATTACAGTTAAAAATTTTTTAACGCAACAGACTTCTATGATCCACCGTAAATGTTAGCTGTCCTTATTTCAAACTGAACATTAGGAGGAAGGGTGTCTAATTTACCGTATCATATTTCAAAATTGTTTAGAATGAAAATTTGAAATGTGAGAATAACACTCGAGGCAAAGTTAACCTGACTGTAGAAAAATAGATATAAATGCCTTTTTTACATTTATATGGAGGGCTCAAAATACAAGTGAACCAAGTCCATAAAAAGTTTCTTTGTGCTACAGAGGTTTAAAGTTAAAGCTTTATAACAAAATTACCTCTTAAAATTTTTTAAATTATAAATTAAATTTTAAAAGTTCAAAGAGAGACTTGGTTCATTATTGCACTGAAATTTTACATAGTTAGTGCATGTTATTGCGATGCTAACTCGAAAATGACAAAAAGTGGACTGAGTTTACTTGTATTCTGAACACTCCATATATGTATGCAATATTTTTACAGATTAATTTCTTTCAGCCTTTAATTCTGTGCATCATAAATAAAGGAATTCTTTCTCAAACTCCTATGAACATGCAGAATAATAGTACAAAAACTGCAAGGCAATTCCAAGGCTGTATGTTAAAAGTTATGGTGTAATTGAAAAAAATATTACGTAGCACATTTCAGTTATATTAGTGTTGTATTTTTAAAAATTCAATGAGTCTAAATTTTTGGAATAACATATTTATTTTTGCTCCAGTCTCCACAAAAGCTAGCAGGAGCTCTTTGAGTGATGTAATTTTTGACGAGGTTTTAATAATAAATAAATTCAAGCGTTAAATAAAATATTAGTGAGTCTACAATCAAAATCAACATGTGAGGCAAACTAATGTTCTTAGCTAAATAAAAAGACCAAATGCACAGCCACTATTTTGCATTTGCGATTTAACTACATTTGTCAATTGGTTCAAATTGTTGCTTATAGCGATAGACTATAAAAATTGTATTATTTAAAGGTCCCAATGATTTTTTTAAAAAGATAATAAATGTTTAAAGATTTACCTTTTCTAATTGCAAGTATTGCCCTTCATAAGAAAAAGAAGCAGCAATAGAGCAAACTTACTTTTTTATTCATCAATGGTTTTCATCAAAAATTCTCGTAAAATGGCATATGTGGTAGACATAAGATAAGATGGCCAGTTGTTAGAGAACCGTTAATAAGCGAGTGGTATAGACTTTCGTTCTTTCTTTTTTTCAGCTCTAGGAAAAGAAAAGAAAATTAGTTGTATCAGTAACAAAATTAAGATTTTACTATGGCAATTTTCTGGAAAGAACTTTTTTTAAACTTGGGGAATCACAAACTCTTGTATCGATTTAAAAAAAGAAAAGAAAGAAAGGCTATTATAGAGACTCTTTTCTACGTCTGGAGAGTAATTTTGGTTTGAAATTTTTTTTAATATGTGGGGCTAGTTCAGCAATTAAGTTTTGTATCCTCACTTGGAGCAGATCTAATTACAATAAATAGCTTGGTTAATATAAAATGGCTGATTACTAAAAGTGCAAAGTAGATCAAACAATGCTTATAGTTTGAAAAAATTTTGAAGAAAAGAATTCCATCAACATTAATGTATTGTTTTAGTGCCTAAATTTAATGAGTTTTTGAACACTAATGCGACCCTGTGATAATGTAAAATTATTTTTCTACTGAAGACATTTATATCAATATACTGTTTTAGCTATTTTTCTGGAAAAAATGAATTTCATACAAATTTATGTAAAATTTAGTAATAGGTAATTTATTTGTTGATGATTTTTGAATTTGTAACACATTGTTTTAACTGACATTTCTAATCTAATTTATTCAATTGTTTTCAAAAATTTTAATGAAATGAATTATTGAAAAAATGAAATAAAAAGTTATTAGTATAATTTTGTTTTTCTTCTATGTGCTATTATTTCCTTACATTACCATTCTTTCTTACTATGCAATCGTAATGGAGACATCCCTAATTCATGCCTAGGTTGCTGACTTGCAAAATATAGAAAGTGCATCATTTGAAACTGTTGTAGATTTTGTGAAGTTTCCTTTTTTGTTAGCAGTTCAATAAGCAAAAAACGAAAGTGATGCATGGGACTGCCTTCAAAACACTAAAAATTGAAACAACACCGAGTTCACAGCATTGAAAATTGAAAGTAGTTAAACTTTTAAATAGTGGTACCCGCTCCCCTAAGAGCGGTGGCACAGCCACTCCTCCTTCCCATACCTTCCCGGTGGGCACCCCTATTTTAAAGATGATTCCATAGGTGCACAATTGAACTAGCTTCAGGTACGAGTAGAAGGGGGGGGGGGGAGAAACACTCCTTTGTATTTGGATACTATTTACACTAGAGACTAAACTTTTAATTTGATGTAGTACTTAATTATTGATCTTTACTTGTACTGAGTTTCAAATTAAAAACATTTTTTGAAAGCATGTTGAAATGAATTTTGTTTCTTATTTTCGTTCTAATAATAGTATTAATGCAAAATTCCATCTTGGTTTTTTTTCTTCACGATATAGCGATTCGCCCTTCTCGCTTTGAAACTAGCTTCTTTTTCTTTGAGGTTTTTTTTTCTTGAAATTGTTTTGGCGGATTCGCATGGAACGCTCAATTTATCATATTAAAAGCCATGCTCAAATTCAAAATACTAAAACATTGTCATTATTTTAATTGGTTTATTCGAAATTAAAATCGTTGAAGCGTTCAAATATTTGACGTGATTATTGTTAGAGATTGATCAATAATTCTGATGAATCATGAAGTATCAGGTGATATGGTAACTAGAAGTTAATTTAAAACCTAATCAATTAATCCATGTTTTCGACACAAAACGAAAAAAATTAAAATAAATATAAAAATATAGTAAAACTTCTATAGCGGACACCATCGGGACAAAAATATTCGTCCGTTATAGAGAGGTGTCCTCAAAAGGGCGGTTTTTAAATGTCAATGCTTGGCAATCAAAAACTCCGCTTAAGTGGATTGTCGGTTAGGAAGAGTTTTACAGAATTTCATCTATTGATTTTAAGTGTTTTTATTTTCACCAAAATGTGTGATGCCACACTTCTCTTTACCCCCTCCCTCCTTGTCACAATTTCTCGAACCCCCTTTCTCTCTCGAAGCGGGACTTCCTTTATGAATGATCCTTTAAGCATATGTTCTCTCAATTTTAAATTTATATATAGCAGGGTTCGAAAATTATATTGCCCGACATGCCCGGGGCGTGCAAAAATTCCAATCGGGCATGAATTCAAAACTTTATTATTTTGTATTTTACTGGAAAATCCCCGCATCTACCAGAGCTCGAAATTAACATGTTGAGAGACATGCATCTCAACAATAAAATTGGTAATACAGTTTAAATTTTGCCTTGTGTAATATTTATATGTAATGTAATTTTTTAATGGTTTAGATTCACGTTAAAAAAAATTCTTGATTCAGCTGTTAATTTAATTTTTTTGTCGGATTAATCAGGGTTCGTACGGCCCTTAAAAGTCCTTAATGTTCATTTTCATTTTTAAGGCCTTAAAAAGTCCTTATTTTTTATTCCAGGTGCTTATGTTTTTTTGTTAAACTAAGAAGGAACCTATGCGCTCTCTTTGTTTTGCTATGTTTTGTATGCTTCACAAGAATCAAACTTCTTTCATTTCAACTACTTAATCGAACCTCAAATTTGGTTTGCTCGGGTCCGTACTATCGCGGCTTTCGGACAGACCCAAAACGGTGGATTGTCAGGACCAAAAATGGCGGACTTACATAAACATCATCGCATTTTTACTACAAATTTCAGTGCTTTCTCAACTGGTAAATAAATAATTAACTCCTTTGTTTTTAATTTTTTTGAAAAGTTATAAGTAAATTGATGTGTTATATATTTTGACAAAAAGAAAAGGTTCATGGCTTTTGATAAAATGCTTCAAACTACAACACCCAATTCAGTTAAAATGAACTTGTATCCACCCACATGGCAGCTCCCAATTTGCTATTTCCTGCAATTGTATGAAAAAGAAAATCGAGCTACAATCTAAAAAAAAAATTAAATATTATTAAGAGAAGTCGAATCAAAACACAATCATTTGTACAAAATGCAATGGTGCCAAGTAACTGGCCACCATTTAAGACCACAGAAAAATAAATCACACAAGGTCCCTCATTTTGCTTTTAAAAGAGAAAAGAAAAGGCAATAAAGTTTGAAAAATGGCCTTTTAAGGACTGAAGGGGAATTTTTTTTATGAATAAACAAAAATCGGGAATTTTCGAAAAAGAGCCGAATTTCGGGATTTCAAATGTGGGATTCGATACTATTTATTAAATTTAGTTTCAAAGTAAATAAATATTTTTTTGCCTGAAAATTGTTACTAAATGATCTACATTCTAAACAATTATCAATAAAGCAAGTGGGAGCAGCTCTTAACAAGTAATTAGTAAATAAATATTGCTTTCGAAACTTTTTTTTTTAATTTAAGAGGCGGGGGGGGGGGGGGGGGGGAGAGGTGTTAATACTTCAAAGATGCATATTGTTGACATATAGCTCAATAAAAGAGATACATTTAACTAATATTGTAGGCAAAAAAAAAAAAACTTTCAGGTTTTTTTGCGTTTGACCAATCGCATGTATGATTATCGCTTCTTTATTATAGCTGATCTTTCGCTAAACAGTTTGTTCTCCCATTGTTTTTTTTAAACAAACAAAATATATATATATCTAAAAAGTTAATTTGTTTTAAAGTAATGTTTTAATATTTAGTAAATTTTTATCAAGCAATTTGGCTTCGCGATCGCACACTGTGGGGTTTTATTGTGTGGGAGATGATGGATATTTGCTGTGTTAATCAAAATTTGTATCTCGTGAAATTTCTTAGTTTGCAGTAAATTGAAGGAATCGACCTCCTCTTAAACCTATACACCGTAGTTGCCAAATGCTCCGTTTTCCCCTAGTTTTTATGTTTTTTTTTGTTAACTTCGAAAATTCGATTTTTTGCAAAAAGATCCGATTTTTCAAGCTGATGTACAAGTATTTTTATCTAAAGGGATTGTACTACAAAACAAGTAAATTTTTGAAGAAACTTTTTAAAAAGACGTGTATTAATTTACATGAATTTTCATAACTTATAACGCAAAAATGTAAAAGCCTATTTTTCGGAAACTTGCTAACATCTAGCACGTGCTTCGCCGAAAATTGCACACAGCTTTTGAGACTTCTATCTTTTTGCATCCTGTAAATATATCAGTTATTTAAAAAGTCGACAGTTGTTTTAGTATTTGCAGCCTGTAGTCTGCTTGTTTTATTTTTTATTTAAAAATATTGTTCAATTTTTTGAAACTTTATTTGAGTTAAATTTTGGTAGTTACTATTTGAGGGTAATGTACAAAGTTTTAAGCTAATAAGCTCCATTTTTTATTTGTATGTTGTTTCCAAAATGAAATATTTTTCTCAAGTTGAAAAAGTTTTTTCATAGTTTTTGTAAGCTCTTCGAAATAATTTAAAAAAATTTATTTATGTCAGACATAAAAATTTAAGTAAGCCTAAATTGAGATGCTTGCAACATAAGTTAAGTAAAATGAAAAAAATCTAAATTAAACACAAATTCTCAAGACAATGTGCAGCGTTTTCTTTGACATTTTTTAAAATTTAAATTGTTTTTCATTTAACTTGTATTTTATAGCATTAACTATTTTCGATAATTTTTCACTTGCGTATATATGATTAATACTTGTGCTATGCGCTTCTTATTACTAGCTCCAATAATTATTTACCTGATTGTATTGGACATTAGAAAAGCAACAAGACAGAGAGAGCTCCATAAAAGTGTTTGTGTTGTGTTCCTAATAAAAATGCGATGTTAAATCAATTTCCTCTTTCAATAATGCTTCCTTTTGAAATAAACATAACAGTTTGTATATTGCGAAAAATTTGTGAGATACTTAAAATTTTTTGTAGGTCCTTAAAAAGTCCTTAGGAAGTCCTTATTTTTGGTTTTGCCAAAAGCGTACGAACCCTGTAATGCTACACGAAAAATTCATATGTTTTTATTAATATGCAATAAAACAACTTCTGGGCATGTAAAAAGTTTGTTCGGGCATGTATTTTTTAGACAAACAAGCCCGGCAGGGCATGTAAAATTTTAAAGATTTTTCGAGCCGTGATATATAGTAGGGTCAGTTGGGGTAATTGTAAACGCTTTTCAATGTTTTAACTTTTGATCCTTCCCTACCTCTTGAATGAATTCAGAGATAAAATTGTGAGCAATGTAGCCACTATTGTACTTCTTGTGAGTAAATGTGTACAAAAATTTTGACTTTATGACTATTTGTTAGCGAATGAGCTCGTGTTTACAATTACCCCAGAGATCTGGGGTAATTGTAAACAGTGATTTATTTTCGAATAAGGTTGATGCAAATGGAAATCTGTTTTATGCACAGTCTGCTTGAAGGCTTAAGGAGTTCCGGACCAATAGTTCTCACTCTGCGGCCAACAGGCCGCATGTATTTCGCTGAGTTATGTTATGAGGCGGCTGAGATCATTTAACGAGAAATATCTTACAAAAAATCAAGTAATGCAGTACATTTATGTAAAATTTGTCCCGCAGTGGATCGGTCGTTAAGCATGGATCCCACAGAACACCGAAAGGGAAGTACAACTGCCCGTGGTCAACGCTTAGGGGGGTGACCACTTCCCGCGACTGATTACTCTGAGACCATGTGCGCTAAAGGGAGCTGTGCACTTAAAATACATCGTCGCTTCAAATGTCCACCAAGTTAGAAATAATTTCCCCTGAGGGACCATCCTAGGTGACAATCTCTCATTTGGGGGAGCTGGTTCAAAATCATTAAGCCCCTCTGAGCCAAGTGTACTTCGTTCTAGCGGAGCACATTCATAATCAGTAGGCGCTTCCTTAATTTATGGTCGTCCTGCAAGGGGGGCTTCGATTTCCAAGTGGCATTAGCAACAACAATAACAGTTACGTAAAATAGACACAAAAGTGTAGTTTACATCAAAATATAATACTTATTGTCCCTCCAAAATATTTTAAACTGGATAAATTCAAGTGTTTACAATTACCCCAGAGTACGAAATATATGGGGTAATTGTAAACACCTAACTAGCACATGAAAAATAACAGGGAGTATTAAATTCATAACTAAATGTTTTTAGCAGCATTCCATATGACAAATAAAAATGGTTGAAACCGCTTATATCGCTTTTGTAGATGAGCTGGAGAGGAAAATGTAAGGTCACTAAATTTTGTTAAGCAACTTTTTCATTGTGCCATTTTCAAACAATAGTGACGCCTCCACAGTTATTTCGAAACTTACGAAACTGTTTCAATATCTTCCCTATGCTGCCAGTTTATCACTCACAAGCAGTTAAGTTTTCAAAACCACCACAAGCGTAGTTATGAAGCTTGTTTACAATTACCCCGTGTTTACAATTACCCCAACTGACCCTATACCTTGGTGTTATTTTTGCAACTACAACACTGCTCTTACCATTCACATCAATTTTTCGCTTTCCGACTGTCAGTCAGTGCTGCTGTTACACAAGGAATGGTTGATGAAAACTATTTTTCAGTAGCCAACAAAACACTTTTTGGATCTCGAAACGCAAAGACACTGCTTTATTGTTCTATGGATGTAAAACTCTATCTCTAGCCACGCACAGGCATGGAAAGATTTACGAAATGTTCCGACGTCTATACGTATGGGCCTACTCGCGCAAAACCAGAGGCCCGTGACGTGCCTAGGTCTCATGGCCCCATAACAGCGAAATTTTACAAATAAAGGTATTATAAAGAGGCTCCGAATATTTTTGTGCCTAACACACCTAGTAGTTAAGATTTTCCTGTCAACAATGGTCTGCATTTGATTTTACCAAATATATTATGTGCATATGCAAAGTATATACGTAAAATGAAATTAAATGGCCTACATTGTAAAATAAAGTTCAGATCTATCATATAAAAATAATAGCAGCTCAATTATTATTTAAAGTTTTTTA
The DNA here is from genome assembly GCA_038502835.1 of Octonoba sinensis. Taxonomy (NCBI): domain Eukaryota; kingdom Metazoa; phylum Arthropoda; class Arachnida; order Araneae; family Uloboridae; genus Octonoba; species Octonoba sinensis. The sequence continues at coordinate 78,223,833 of CM076605.1, read as the reverse complement.
AACAATAACTATTGTTCGTTTGTTATGCAATTCCATTTACTGCAATAGAAGTGAAAATAATCTTTTCTGTTAATTGAAAGTTAGGGGGGAAAAACGTTTTTCTATAAATTAAAAAATTAAAAACTTTGCACCTGCTATAATATAAGAATCAATCAGTGATGTAGTCATGAGGGGGTGGGAACGCCGAAGTACTGCTTCCCCCCTTTTAATTTTCACTCCTGTTTCCCCCCTTAATTTTAATGTTTTTAAAACTTTCAATAGCTTGAAGTTTACTGAAGAATGCTTGCATCTACATCCCCCCCCCCCCCAAGATTTCACGGAGTTAAACTTGCAATGAAGCACAAACAGGGCTGTGAACTAACCCTCTTCATCCATGTTCTTGGGAGGGAATTCTGCACAAATACTCAATTTTTATCACAAATAGCAGCATAAATGCAGTGAATGATTGCAAACACTTACGACTGATTTGTGAACATCCCCTTAAAAAACCGCTCTTTTCCAAAAAAAAAAAAAAAAAAGCTGAAATACACCTCAATAAATTGCCGATAACTTTCTTTATTTTCAAGATATTCAACAGAAATGTTTTTATGAGTTGCCCTATACTTGGGTTTAAACTTATGACAGTTAAAAATTTCTATATTTCGCACATGCGCTGTGAAAATTAATTCCTTTGAATATAATTTTTCAAATATTCAACGTTTCAATTTCAAATTTCAGTTTTATGCTTCACCCGTCAAGTTCTCTGAAAGTTTGGTAATCTTTTGTGAAAAATGCTTGTAAGCCAAAAACGTGTGAAGGAACTTGAAGAAATGTCTATATCTTCGTAAGTATAAGTACAATTTTTACGAAAATGCACAGAATAATTGCGCATGGCATTAAACTATTTTATGAAATATACAGCTTCGTCCCAGCCTTTTGTGATGCAGGACCATCCAAAACAGTTTTTTCCTTTATCAATTTGTTGGCGGTCCCTTAAATACAAGAGCGAATGGAATTTTACTGGAAAATGAGAACATTGTAGGTTAAAACATGACCAAATAAATAGAAACTGGTTTTGCATCAGACTGAGTTTTAAGTATGAAATTACGAAAACTCTGTAGTGCGTGTATTAATTTGGCCAGAGACTGTAGATACAGCACACAAAATGAGTTTAAATATTTAAATAAATTCCAAAAAGCAATTCCAAGAGATTAAAAATATAAATACATTATTATTTTTCCGTTGAAAAAAATTGAACATGATAAGCCAAATATTTGCTCTAATCACATTCGATTTTTTCAAATGCACAGTTCGTGCAGAGATAAATCATGTACAGCACCTGTTCTTTGTCTAGACAAGTGCCCTTTTAATTATTTCAGTTTAATATTGAAATACTTTAATCCATTGTTTTTCATATGAATTCAAAAGTTGAAAAAAGCTAAAAGTAACTTACAATTCCGTAATTAGCAGTAGAAAAAAAATTTGAGAAACGTGCTTTCTTTACTGCATTATAAGTGCCAATGCAGTGAAAGTACATTTACGTTAATAATCAGTTTACGTTTATCACAGTACAATCGATTCCATACCGAGAGCAGTAGTTTTGATTAACTGATGTAATGGGGAAGGGGGAGGGCGTCACGGGAGGGAATGTTCAAAAAATATGCGTACATTGAAGGTTTAAAACCTTTTAAAATTAAATTTTTAAAATATTTTATTTAATTTGCATAAAAAGCGTTTCTTTCAATGTGTTCAGAAATTTATTTATTTTCGCAATAAATCTTTGCGTATTAAATTAGTTTTATTCCCGCTAATATAAAGTAAATAAATAAATAAAAATGAATAAATGAAAATAAAATAAATAAAAGTAAAATTACTTAATTAATTTAAAAAATACGTAAATGAAAATAAATAAGTAAAACTAAATAAGATAAGCTAAATAAATACATAAAATTATTTTTAAAGGTACGTAAAATAATTTTGACGATAGTATATATACCTAATCTCTGCCTCTACTTCTTAGACCAATATAAAAAAGACATATTTTGCAATGTAATTAAAGATATAGAAATTAGACTTGTTTACTGAGGTGGCCCATTTTTACGAAGTTTTATAAGTCTCCCGTATCTCCTGATATTCTTTCACACAGGAAAATTGCATTGTCTGGTTTACCTGACATTTAGAGAAATTGTTTTACAGCTTCAAATTTCCTTTAAAAAATTCTCTTCTTTTATCCAGTTACAGTTCTACGATAAAAAAAAAAAAAAAGTTCTGACTGTCAGAGTGCCAAGAAAAATTCATTCATGTTCAAGGCAGGAGCTGCTGGTAAGGAATGTGCCGTTTCTGTTCCCGTTTTAGTTCGTTTAGAATACTTGATTTCTTCCGAACTGATGCGATACACCAGTTTGTAAATTGAGTTGCTTTCAACAGAGAAACAAACATTCTGATTAGCATGCTAATAAACGCACCTGCAAAACGAACTTCCCTAAAACTCGAACGGATTCGTCTTTTCCTGTCATGCGTAACAGCGTCCAAGTGAAAAATTTCCCTTATACCATCTTCTCATACTACTCATATTTCTCTGGCATTTGAAGTGTTTTGTTTTATATTTTCCGATTTCCTAGAAATCTCGAGAAATTCACTCACAACTTCCAATTTCTGACATTTAGAGAAATTCACTCACATCTTCTAATTTACCAGGCATAATTTCAATTTCCCAGGTAATGAAAGAAATTAACTTAAAACTTTCAACTTATCAAATATTTAGGGGAGCTCTTTCTTACCTTTCAATTTCCATGATGTTTACGAAAACTTCGTCTTTGTATATTTTTATAATATTAAAAAAACATCCCTGATTTTTGTGATTTTCGATACATGGTTAAGTCAAAATTCTTGTTATTGGGATACAATGGATTTTATTCAAGAGCATTATGTTTTCGGAACAGCTCCGTATCAAAATGACTTAGATTTGAAAAAACGAGTTCTCATTTTTTAAGTAACATTTTCTCAAAAATGATCCGGTACGATTCTGAGCTGCTTCTCTAACCACCATATCAGGAAGACATCGAATGGTCAGGGAGACAGTTAAATTATGTAGCTTCCAAACGTATCAGTTGCGGTTGCTAAAGTATTTCCGCGCCAAATTTCTTTCATAGCCCAATCCAGAAGAGCGTTAACTATCCACTCGGTCATTCTATTTGTTTATGTTACTGCATTCACTTCGAATTATTCATCTTGTATTCCTTCTCTGAAGAGACAAACAGACTATACACATTCTTGAATTTGTTCAGACGTCTTGAGCATTAAATAGTTCTTTATTTTTGATACAAATACTATTATTCTGAAGAAGTAATCGTTTAAAAAACCCTGTATTAATTATGGACGTAAAATTGCTCTATAAATTTTTAATTTATTGCAGTTAATACTTGCCCTTGGGATCATTCATAAATGATGTCACGCTTCGAGGGGGGAGGGGGTTCGTGAATTTGTGACAAAGTGTGACAAGGGAAGGGGAGGGGGGTAACAAGAAGTTTGACATCAGGCGTATGCAACATAACGTGGCGTGTGACAAAGGGGGGAGGGGGTCCGTTGAAGTCTGACATTTTGTGACAAAGGGGGGGGGGGAGGGGTCAAATATATCGGAAAAAAGCGTGACATCGTTAATGAACGGTCGCTTTCTGTAATTATACTTTCTAAGTAAGCATCGGTACTTAAAACTGAGAACGGCACCTGCTCATTTTTAAGTTAAAATTACTTAAAACATAAGCAGGAATATTTTCTCACTTTTAAGTACAGTTTGACCCCGAAGTTCACTTGGAAGCTTCTGCGCATGGCAAAAAAGGACGAATCCATTCGAGTTTTTGGGAAGTTGCATTTTGCTGATGCGTTTATTAACACGTAAATCAGAACGTTTGCTTCTCTGTTTGTTGAAAGCAACCAAATTTTTAAACTAGCAAATAGCATCAGTTCGGAAGAAATCAAATATGCTAAATGACTAAAAACGAAAACAAAATACAGTCCTTATATACGAGCAGTTTCTCCCTTGAATATGAATGGATTCTAATTGGCACTCTGCCAGTCAGAAGTCTTTTTTTTTTTTCGGTAGAACTGTACATCATTTTTAAGTGTATTTTGAGACATCCTATCTTTTTAGATTTATTTCGAGTGTAGAAAAAATTCTCGTACACGTTTCTAGCAACCAGTTAACTAAAGAAATTCGGTCATATCTTTTCCTGACATTTAGTAAAAAGTTATTTTGCACATTTTCTAGTTTCATTCTGAGTCATTCCATTTCAAATCAGGCAGGCAGGTCTGAAACTTGTCACATGACCCTCACAGATTTTTTTTGAAAAAATTACAGTAGTCGCAACTAAGGGACATATAAAATATTCCAAAAGGATTTTTCAAAAAAAAAATTGATTTCTCTAGTTACAGACGTTTAAAATTTGGGACAAAGTTGGCCGTTTTCAGAAAATCGGCAAAACACTCACTTTTAAAATGGCCACTGTTTCAAAAGTTTTTAACCGATTCGAATGATTTTTTTTCTATAAATAACGAAGGGATGATATTTTATTTAGACACTAATTTCAAAAATTTAGTTGGTTTCATTGATAAAGAAAAAAAAGTGTTTCTGAAGTGAAAAAATAGTGTTTGTTCCGAATTCATGAATTTTTTTCCTTATTAAAGAAATTTATTTTTGATAAAACAGAGGTGGCAATCTAAAGTGCTGTTATGGAAGTTTTGTATCAAATTTTATTGTAAGCATGAGATGCATATTCTGTCAGAATTTAAATTTTTAAATTTGAAAATGTTCAAAAACTACGATTTTTGAAATGTGATTACTCAAAAAAGCCATTTTTTAAAAATCTGAAAATCTGCTCATTTGTTGCCCTTAAAGTGCTTAATGAGCTGCTATCAATTATATTGTGTATTTTTGCCCCAGATGTTTTATATGATTTTTCAAATGTGGCCTTTTACGCGTTTCTCAAAAAAGGCAGACATTCAAACTCGCTCTTATTTAATCACTTTAATATAATATTTAATCAATATTAATTAAGAAATATACTGTATTATTACACAGTTACTACAGATAAATTGTACTTAACCTTCTTAGAACTTAAATAGCTCCTAGCACAAAGCGTAGCTACTGTGATTTAATGCATGTTATTCTGTTCAATCCAATTACTTGTTTCAAACTCACACGCTTTATATCAAATACCAAGCAACAGCAAATGTAAAATTTATTGTAGGAATACAATAAAAACATTATTGGCTATCCTACAATACTGCTAAATAGTAAAAATCAATAAAATAGTAATGCTTACATGGGACGCACGAGCAAAGAAGAAGTGGAAAACTAACAGTCTCTTAAACAAATATAACTCAATGCATGATTTCTAAATAGGAAAATTTATTGAGAGTGTGAATGAGAATTATTGAATGGGGCAAATTAAGAATGTATCACCGATGGCTTAGGGACACTATCGAATAATTTGTACACAGATGATCTAGAACAAATATTTCAATAGCCAGAATATAATACCACAAGAAATAAAACACCATCTGAACCCTCCTAGTCTTTGCATTTTTTTGGTAATAACGAGTAGAAGATGGTTCAAGAACTTGATTCTACTTATTTTGCTTTAAGTACATAATTTCATATGCGTTTAAAATATATCAGTGTATATCAGTGCTCTTAACATATTTGATGTCAAGTGTGCGAGTTTGAAACTAGTAATTGGATTGAACAGAATAACATGCATTAAATCACAGCAGCTACGCTTTGTGCTAGGAGCTATTTAAGTTCTAAGAAGGTTAAGTACAATTTATCTGTAGTAATTGTGTAACAATACAGTATATTTGTTAATTAATATTGATTAAATATTATATTAAAGTGATTAAATAAGAACGAGTTTGAATGTCTGCCTTTTTTGAGAAACGCGCAAAAGGCCACTTTTGAAAAATCATGTAAAACATCTGGGGCAAAAATACACAATATAATTGATAGCAGCTCATTAAGCACTTTAAGGGCAACAAATGAGCAGATTTTCAGATTTTTAAAAAATGGCTTTTTTGAGTAATCACATTTCAAAAATCGTAATTTTTGAACATTCTCAAATTTAAAAATTTAAATTCTGACAGAATATGCATCTCATGCTTACAATAAAATTTGATACAAAGCTTCCATAACAGCACTTTAGATTGCCACCTCTGTTTTATCAAAAATAAATTTTTTTAATAAGAAAAAAAATTCATGAATTCGGAACAAACACTATTTTTTCACTTCAGAAACACTTTTTTTTATTTATCAATGAAGCCAACTAAATTTTTAAAATTAGTGTCTAAATAAAATACCATCCCTTCATTATTTATAGAAAAAAAATCATTCGAATCGGTTAAAAACTTTTGAAACAGTGGCCATTTTAAAAGTAAGTGTTTTGCCGATTTTCTGAAAACGGCCAACTTTGTCCCAAAGTTTAAACGTCTGTAACTAGAGAAATAAATTTTTTTTTGCAAAATCCTTTTGGAATATTTTATATGTCCCTTAGTTGAAACTACTGTAATTTTTTCAAAAAAATCGGTGAGGGTCATGTGACACCTTCTGCCTGATCTGAAATGGAATGGCTCTTCTATTTATTCATTTCTTGTATTTAAAGAAGAATTCTTTTATATTTTTTTATTTCTCCAATACTTACTGTCGTATTTCCTATTTTTTTTCTGTGTATGGAGAACTTCTTAAACTGTCTGATTTCCATACCTCTTAGTGTAAGTGGTTGATTGATAGTAGAAAAAAAATGTTAATGCGGCAAGATATTTTTAAGTGTATGATTATTAATTTAAAAAATGATGATAAATAAAAAGTGTGAGGGTATCACACTGAAACATACGAAAACAAGAGTGAAAGAAAATTAAAGATTACAGTAAATTACTGCATATTTTCTTGTGGTAAATTACACGCATAAAAATACCAAATCTTGTGCAAAACTGATTTTTCTGTGACTTTTATTTACGAAACTTTGATCAAGGTATTTTTTGGGGTAATAAATATTTGAAATGAGTACTTTTGCGTTGGTTAAATTTTAACCCTTTAATCATGCATCAAAACCGGTTCAGAATGTGTATAACTTCTTTGTTAATTATCTCAAATCTACATGTATAAGATATTTGAAACATGCGACATATTTTTGAAGGAAAGAGTTTTTAATATACAGTTTACCGACAGAAATTTTTAATTGCAGGTAAAAAATTAAAAACATCCCCCCCCCCCCCCACGACTCGTTTTGGTTTAGAGGGAAGAGGCAGTTAATGGAAGCGACGATTTTAACCCTTTGTGAAGCTCATGACAATTTCTAAATAGTACGCAGCCATTGGGTTAATAAATCCCTTATTAACCCAACCCCTTATCATCCCTTATTAACAGTTATTTAACCCAACTTTTCTGTGGAAAAAGTGCACTTGTGCAAGACAAATAGCGTAATAAAAATAATTTAACTTTGTGCAAGTAAACAATAATAATAAAATTACACGTTAATTTAAAGCACAAATGAGCAATAAAATGTAGACATATGTTTCCGAAACATATGTCTGCATTTTATTGCTCATTTGTGCTTTAAATTAACGTGTAATTTTATTATTATTAAATAGCGTAATATTAGTAATTCTTTATTGAACTTACATAAATATTTAAGAATATGAAACAATAAAAATGCATAGAGGGAAAAAGCAGTTAATGGAAGGGACGATTTTAACCCTTTGTGTAATCCTTGAAAATTTCTAGATCGTACGCTGCCATTGGGTTAATAAATCCCTTATTACTTAACCCAAATTTTCTGTGCAAAAAAAAAAAAAAAAAAAAAAAAAAAAAAAAAAAAAAAAAAGAACTTATGCAATACCAATAGCCCAATTCTTTTTTCAACTTGCATAAATATTTAAGAATATGAATCAATAAAATGCATAGAAGGAAAATGCAGTTAATGGAAGAGACGATTTCAACCCTTTGTGTGGCCCATGAAAATTTTTAAATAATGCCCAGCCATTGGGTTAATAAATTCCTTATTATTTAGCCCAAATTTGCTGTGCAAAAAATGAACTAGCGCAAGACATATAGCCTAATACAGTTCTACCATCAACCAAAGCAATCTGCCTAGCAGAGTGTTAAGAAGAATCCGTTCATGTTCAAGGGAGGAACTGCTTGTATAAGGAATGTGCAGTATTTGTTCTCGTTCTAGTTCGCTCAGCATACTTGATTTCTTCCGAAATTATACTATTCGCCAGTTTATAAATTTAGTTGCTTTCAACAAACAGAGAAACAAACATTCTGATTCGCGTACTAAATAAACGAACATCCCTAAAACTCGAATGGATTCGTTTATGCGCAGAAGCGTCCAAATGTCAAAATTCCGAGGTCGAACTGTATTAGCAATTCTTTATTGAACTTCCACAAATATTTAGGAATGTGGAACAATAAAGATGCCAAAACGGTTAAAATATTTACTTTTTAAATTCCGCGGTACTCAAACGAAAATTCAGACCACGCATTCTTCATCCTTCAGTTCTCCTATAGCTAATGGTGTAGACAATGGATAGTAAAAGTGTTTCGCAACAGAAGATGAAAGTAACGCAATCGTCATAATAATCTTAATCGATCCGGGGGCTTGATAACGAGGTGAGCGACCAAAAGGTAGGGGGGAGATGCGGGGTTCCCGTCCCAATTTCAGACCCGTTTCTTTTCCTGCTTGTTCCGAAAATAGATTTCACTTTCCTCTGCGACCCGGTCACTCTCGCCTGTTTTCTTGTTGCCATAATTGCGGTTTTACTTTTGTTATTCTCCGCTTTTATGGAGGTAAGTTGGCCTGGAGATGCTTCAGGGCCTGAGAATGAAAGTCGGGCTGGTTTTTGGCAAAGGTGCTGATGGGAAAGTTTTTCAGAGAAAATTTACGAGTAAGAGGATCGTCTATTTACCGTTACCTATTATCCTTACAAGGAGATAAAAGTTACGTAATATTTGTGCTTACATCTAAGATATATTTCTATATTGTGAAATTTACAAATTTGACATTTTTGTTACTAAAATTCAGTTTTACGCATCCCTTTCTATAAAAACCGAAATAAAACGTAGAAATTCAAATAAAAATCTAAATTAAAAATATATTTTTAGAAAATATAGCTATAGTAATATTTGATTGATAGTTTGAAAGCTTAACTATTTATTAAAGTTAGTTCGCTTTAAAAAGAGTAATTGCGAGAGAGAGAGAGAGAGAGAGAGAGAGAGAGCAAAATAAGATTGACAAATCGGGAGATATTGAAGTGGAGGGGAAAAATCCTCATTCGATTTATCTTAATTTTATTTTTGCTCTCTTTAATAACTTTATATGCAGTTTAAACGGTTCAACTGAATTTTCCTTGCTTGGAGCATCTCATGTACCCCTAGACGGCGCATCCAGTTTTTAATTCTTTTTTAGTGGCTCAGTAATTTTTAATGAAATTATTTTAGAGGTAATTTTATACATATATCCGATTTCCCAATCTGAAAAATTTAGTGCTTTTTGAAAAAAAGAAAAAAAAAACCCATTTTATTAATAATAATAATATATATATATCAGGGATCTGGAGCTGTCACTCTTTCTGAGTTGCCTCGCTCCGTGCTCCGAATAATTTGAATGGATTAATATTATTTATATCTTTTTTAGTTAATTTTTTTATATGACAGAAAATTAAAAAGAAAAAATAAATGGAGCAGTGGGTCACAGCAAATTTATTTGCTCCGGTCCAGTTTCAAGCAAAACCACATTGCTCCGTGGTTCTGCTCCACACACAGCTCCAGATCCCTGATATACACACACACACACACATATATATATATATAGGTACACTGCGTCTGAGGTGTAGGTAATTTATCAGAATCTCTTCTTTTTTAATCTTTAACCATGCCACAAAGCAATTTTGAATCAGTTGCAGAATCCAAAAATAATCTTTACAATCTTCCTCTATCTTTACCAAAAATATTTTGTCTTGACGAATAAAAACTACTGATTCGACGGTTTTAAAAATATAAACATTTCTTGTGACTTTTGGGAATTTTTTATGAAATCCGTAAACATCATTCGATTTCTGAAAACACTTTTAGGTAAAGAATATTTTTAGCATATATTCAAAAGCATCATCCCATACCTGAAATTACTGTTTTTAAATTTTGAAACATCATCTGACGTCTGGAAATACTTTTTCAAAGTCAAATACAAATAGATGCCTTTGTCTAAAAATATCTCTTGAAGATCAGAAACCACATTCGCGATAACAACAAAATCGTTTAAACTGATCATGAAAGCAGAAATGAGAATCTTTTGTTGCCTATGAAACGTTTAATTTTGGCAACAGGTTTTTTCTTACTTATAAAAAAATGATTTCAAATTTAAAAGCAAATATTTATTTTGAGTATTTCTTTATTTTGCTAAATTTATGACAAAAATACGATTTAATTGCGATAATGTATCAATGAAAAGCATGTTCCATGCATTCTTTTAGTTATCTTGAAAAGTATATTTTTATACATACTTTATTCAGTATGTATAAAAATAGCAAAGAATTACTTTTTTTGTGTAATGTTTTAAATCATTTCGGTAACTACATATATTTCCATTGAGAACTCAACTAGCATAATTATTTTCTTGAATATTAACATTTATATTTTTTATATTTAGGTAACTGTAACTTCATCAAACTTGGTGAATAAAATGTTTGAGAATCCATCATTCTTTCCATTCCCTATTTTCATAATTTGAAAATGCAACTTCGAAACGTTAAGATGGTGAATTGTTTTCAAACATCTATTCCTGATGTTCATTTTCCCGTTTCTTGTTTTTATTATGTTTTCAAAAATTATCAAAATCCTTCAAAATTAAACAATTCCTTAAAATGTTTGAAAAGGGTTGGGGGAAAAAAAGACATTTCCAATTTGAAACAAGGTCAAACATTTAAAAATATTTTATCCTTGAATTTTAATTTCCTTGGGTTTTTCTTTTTCACTTCACCATTACTCTCACGCGTGGTCTCTGCAGAACTAGTCTAATTAAAGAGCAAATTTAACTCAGAAATCTTTTCGAGCAAATTCGAGCTCCGAAAATCACGTGATTGGTTTCATGGTTAATAAGCGACATCTGTTGAGAAAACCTGGAACTACTGGATGAAATGATAACGAAGTTGCATTTGGAATTAGAGCTCACCATAAAACAGTCAATCATTTACGCATGGGTGAAATCATTTCTTTGCAGTAACAAAGAAAGAGAGCTTAGAAATAAACTGACAACACTTTTACGAGCAGTATCATTTGTCCGTTAATGATGGCACAAACAATGATGATTTTGTTTTACGAACAACTATCTATCATTTTTAAAGGCTTCTTTCTTTCTTCCCCCTTTTTTTTGGTCAATTCTATTGACAATAGCTGTTCGATGACTAAAATTAGCATCGGAAATGTCTTTTTTTAATTATATTTTTTTTGTCATAGCGGTGGCAGTTATACGATTGCTAATTTTAATTGCAGTTGTAATTGTAATAATTAGTTTCTTAGGTACATAAACATATTTTTAGAATTCGATTAAACACGCTTTAAACAATCATGAAGCCATTGAATTATTTTCTGCCTGGAGACAACATTTATACTTAAAGGAATCTAAAAATACTTTTTTGGTAGTTAGTTACAAATATTGGATGGATGCCAGGACTGTTTTAAATCTGTCCTTATTAGTGATAAATAGTCATCGATCAAAGAATTTTAAATTTTGTAAAAGAAAAAAATGCTATAAGCGTTAAAAGACGTTATTTTCAGTATAATATTGTGATAAATTTTGTCAAGCTTTCATAATCACAAGGCATCCCGTAAAAATATACTAGTTAAATGCAAAAATAGTGTGGCAACTGCACCTTTGCAATTTTTTGGCTTATGATGATTTTTTATTATAAGCCTTAGCACAAGTTGAATACCTGGTGTCCAGTAGTACTAACTCAGTGCAGCGTTATTAGCTCAGAAAACACCAGAAGTTTCTGAGTTTATAACACTGCACTGAGCTGTCATTTAGAATTATTTGACATCAAGTTGGCTCTTTGATGGGTCACCGAAAATTACCAAGGCGAAAAGGGAATATTTTCCAAATTCAAACTACATTAAAAAATAATAGATGATGTTTTCAAATTTCAGGTTACATTTTCAATCATCGAAAGATTGAATTTCCATAAGTTCTGTTTCAGAAATAGATTTCATATGAAAGCCTTTCGGCTTTCATATGAAATCTAGAGTTAGATCATGAAAGTTGTCAAACATTTCGTTGTGTTATGGTTATGGCTCAGAATAAATGAATCATAGCGCAAAAATGATCAGCCTTCATGCTGTAAATTAAAATGAATGAACAGCCTTCGACTCTTAAAAAAAGATAAAGAAAGGAAGAAAGGAGAAGAATTTAAAAAAAGTGTACTGTCTGTTTTTCTAAGTCGAAAACTGCGCATCCGGACTGCTTCAATTTCATCGAAATAGGGATGTAAAGATGAGGATATGTTTACTTTTTGAGAAGAACAACAAACTAGCTGCTTTCTTTTTCTTTTCTTTTCGGGACAAATATTCAAATGAGAAATGGAATAATTCAGTCGAGAAAATGCTTCAATTCAAATACTTGGCTAAAATAAACCTTCCCAAACTGTGGTCTCAGCGTGTCACCCCTTCGACAGATGGAATCGTTCCCGACTGGTCGTCCTAACATTCGAGAAAAAACAGTAAGTATTAGAAAACCCAGAGAAATGTTCAACTTGCGGAAGTCTCCTTGGAAGTCCAAAAATGACTAAAGTCTGAACATTCCTGCAAAATACTGAAGTCTGATTCAATTAATGGTTCAAATTTCAACATGGACTGGCAATACATGATATTTTCGGACACTTGCCTCTCAGCACATTCCAACGAAATAAATGTTTCAGCTAGTCCCAAAGCGAGCGTTCCCATTCTAAACAGAGATTGCACCACCAAAGAACGCAACATAATTTTGAAAATTCCCGGTGCAGTTGACGAACCTATTAGCCAACAGCGCATTCCATCCGAACAGTGCAGGTGGTTAGCATGCCTTTATCTCTCGTGATTTTACCAGACGATCATCATTTTAACGACGCCGGGGGAGAAATTCACTTTCATTTGCGATGACCGAAAAGAAAAAAAAAAAAAAACATCTTTTTCTTCCTATTTCGTTCGCCACAAGGTTTGCCCTCATTTTGGGTGAAGTTGAGGTTTCGTCAGATATCCCAGAATAGCTTCCTTGTTCGAAGGGGGCCCTGGGGCCGACTGACCTTTTCCTCTAAGATAGAACAGCGTCTCTTTTGTTTATGCCGTTAGTACAGGTGGGCTGTGATGAGAGAATTTTGATTTACAAAGAGAAAAGATAAACATATTTCTTGTAAGATGGTAAGACGTTTATAGCTTCTTTACAATTGACGGAAATGTTGTTTTCTCTCTATATTTCTCTTATTCGAAAAAATAAACATGCATGTAAAAATCTAAGTTTACGTTGAACATCTTCAGAAGTCGGAATGAAAAAAAGGGAGTCTAATTATGGAGTCTTTTGTAAAAGTTTTATCAGACTTACCCATCTTAAAGCCTAGCAGACTGGCCAATTTTTTTTTTTTAAATTATGAATTCCTAACACTGGCCTCGTAGTTTTGCATTTTTACATTCATGTTCTTTTTACACTATTTTACATAAATGTTTGAAAACGCCGGTAAATAGAGGAAGACACAGAGAAAACAAACCATTCGTTAAGTATCAAGAAATAAATTTACTTTCATCTTCTTCTTCTTTTTTTAATTTCAACTATTTTAGTAAAATAAGAGTGAACAGAAGACTTTCGTTCATAATATTTTCAAATGATAATTTTGATATTAAGTGTTAATTGACGTACGTTTGCAGTCACACATGATTTCATTGGTGTTCTAACGTTTAAAAAAATGGTTTAACCTCTACAGGCATGAAATATCAACAAAATCAAACTGGAAAATACAACAAAAATTCTTTTTTTTTCTTCAAAAATATGGTTTACATTTTTATTTATTATTTAAAGTAATATTTAAATTAAATCGTCATAAAATACATTCTTATCTGCAAATTACCACGCTTTTCAAACCCAATATATTTGAATGTTTGTGCCTTGTTGCTGTTCACCTATACAACTAACAGGACCGGAGAGATACCTGAATGATGCGCCGTCGTCTGCTCAACCTGAATAACAACTAGAAAAAGAAAAAGGAAAAAAATATCCCTTCGTCCAAGAATGAAACCCAAAATTATATCTTCATTTACGTTTTATTTTAGGAAAAAAAGCACTCCTGCTTACATAAATTATTAAGACGTTGCAAAAAAAAAAAAGAGAGAAAAAGAAAAATTTTCCATTCACAGCCCAAACAATAACGTTGAACGATTGCAAACTTGCTTGAGAAACTAACACGATGTCCCGTATTCAATGGTTAGAGCAATCAATACAAATACAAATGTGACGACCAGCAACAGGCTCAGGACTCAGGTTGGCTGGTCCTAGTCAATTTAGTAGTCCCCAATGAACATCAAGAGCTTTCTTAAAAGTTTCTACCCCACTGCAACTAACAGTTGTCTCCGGCAAACTGTTCCAACAGCCTACAACCCTCTTGAAGTAGTAATGTTTCCTAATTTCAAGATGTCATACTACAGATGACTTCAGTGTGGTATGACACAAGACATCATGACTCAAGATGTCATACCACTTCAAGTCAATGTCCTACCACACGTGACTTCAACAGAATCAGTTTCCAAGAAAGAAAAAAAATCGAATTTAAAGTAGCCTTGGAATTGGGAAACGTGGGGCTCCCTTTTATGCCTGTTTGAATCCAAAACTGTAAGATGAGTGGGTAAACAGTCATTTAAGATTCCGCCGACTCTAATGTTAAAGTCAATTCTATTCCAGATCACACTCCGGTTTTTGCTACTGCCTGCATCTAACAGTTCACTGTTCTTCAATGTGGGGATTACAGCTCTTAAAGGCTTCTTAAAATTAATTTTATAATAATTGTATAAATAATAGGAATAATAATAATAGTAATAATAATAATAATAGGAATAATAATAGGAAAAAAAAAAATAATAAATAATAATAATAATAGTAATAATAATAATAGTAATAATAATAATAATAATATCAATTATAATAATTAACAACAATAATAATAATTAAAATAATAATAATAAAAATAATTAAAATAACAATAGTGAAAATAATCAAAGTAATAATAATAATAATAATAAGAGTAATAAAATTATATTAAAATCCGTTATAATAATTAAATTAATAACAATAATAGTAGCAATAATAATAATAATTAAGAAATAATAATAAAAATAATTAAAATAACAATAGCAAAAATAATTAAAATAATAATAATGACAATATAATTATTTTAAAAGCCAATGTTTGTGCTACTACAAGCAACTTTTAACATTTTACCACGGGTAATGACTGTGTGGGGGGGGGGGGGAACCTCTACACACACACATTTATTTACTAAAACAACTACAAGAATAGTATTGTAACAAAGTACAATAAAAATGGTGGCTTTTATGTAACGGTTTTAATATTCGGAAAATATTTTCAACCATTTTTACCTATTTAAAAAACTGTTTTACAACCCACAGAAATTAGCAATGCACGATACTTGTAATAAGGATGCTAAAACATTGACATTAAATGAAAAACGTGTGAAAATCAAAATACATATATCTTTTAATCATATAAGCACATAAAAATGAGGAAAACAAAATATGGATTTATTGAAGCCACTACAAATACATTTAATGTGTCTTTTGATTTTAAATTCTTCCTGGAAGATTATTCTTCCATGCCTATCTGACATAAATGAATGGTGGTAAGGAAAGTACGCCCGCTAATTCCGCCATAACCAAAGGTTGCGATCTGACCGGTCAAATCTCAAAGAGCAGGTTATGAATTGATCGTAAATCCGAGATTAGCAAAATAATTTGTCAATGCTCATTACAGCATCTCTTTCTCTGTCTTTTCTCCCCTTGAGCCTTTCAGAATTTCTTTTCCTTTTCGCCTTTTTTTTATTTATCTACTACAGAAGAAACTAGTCGATAAATTATTAACCTTTTTTTGTTCTGGAGTAGATAGGTAGGGCGAGGAATGATTTCTTTTTATTTTTATGGATGAAAGGAAATCATTTTCAATAATTTATTTTTTGAATGAAACTAAATCATAAAGTGATCATGAAAAATGATTCACACAGTCTATAGTATGATTTATCTACGACACACACACACACACACACACACAAATAAATAAATAAATATAATGAGCATGAAGTAAGCAAAAAAAAAAAAAACATAGAACTATGCATCTATTGAAATTAAGTGGTAATTTTATTTATTTATTTTTGATATAAAAAAGCAGTTTTCAAATTCATAAAGGGAGCTGAAGTGAATAAAATGCTATAAGTATAGTAAAAGGAAAAAAAAGTCTAATGAATAGCTTTCATTTTGCAGATAATCAAAATTGTTTATATTTTTAAATGTTTTTCTTTTACAGCTTTGAGAATAATTTGTTCTGTTCCTCAAATAGACTATAGTTTTTAAGAACTGTCATGATCTGTGCAATATAACTGCTAAAGCTTTTTATCTTGGAAAATAAGAAATAAATCTTAAATGCCTTTAAAAAAAATAAAAAGGTTTTTGAAATACGTACCTATAGACAATAGTTGTGAAGTACTATAGACACTGGGGAAAGGAATTAGTTTTAAAGAAACATCCACAAACAGTGTGACGATTACTGCAGAATTTATCGCCCAAAACTGAAAAATAAATAAATAAATAAGATAAAAGTAAATATTTTGCATAAGGGTTATTCCATGTCAATTTAAAAAAAATGTACCATGTCAGATTTCCTTGAAATTTGGGACAGGTGTAATGCTGGTACAAACTTCCCGATACAAAAGTTTTTCCCGGATATGTGCGTTTTTATTTATAGGGTGTAAATTTTGTAAAAAGCGGTTAAACACTGACTGGCAGTTGTTTGACTTGCTCTAAATTATTTCCTAATTGAGATAGAGACATGAAATAGGTCTCATTTTACAGCATTTTTTCTACTCTTTCTTATGATATGATCTGATTAAAAATTAACATTTCATTTTTTCGTAAAGTACATAATTAAAGTTTTTAAAATTAAGAGTATGAATACTTAGTACTGTCGTATGTCAAAGGCTAGAATTATTTGGGAAGATAATGGCTTCATTGTTAAAACAATAAGTTGAAGCTCCATTTGTGTATTAATAAAATAAAATGTACACGCAACGTGGAATTGGTGTGGAATGACCCATTCGTAGCAGAATACAAATATACAGTCGGTTATAGCGAAATCGTAGGATTCAAGGAACATGGGATACGTTGGTAAACTGTTTCGGCAAATATTTATTTGGAAAATGTTTTGGAAGAAAGAGAGATTACGTGAATAAAGAACAATAATTTTATAATTTTTCCTTTTTTGAAGAAATTTCCAATCAGATGTATAAAATCATTAAGAGATTGTCCCTAAACTCACCAAAATTCTGAACGCACGCCTGCTTAGCGTCTTGAACAAAGTTCGGGAAAAAAATTAAACTTTGTTTTAAGAACATAACAAAGAAGTTCCGTCCAGAACTATATGAGCCTACTTTTCCGTTATACACCAACATCAAATTGATAATCTAGCTATCTCTCTCGCTCTTTCTCATTTAGCTTTAGCTCTTCATTTGTTCAAGTATACCGTTTTCAACGGTTTAAAAATATTCATTCATTCATTTACTCATTCATATATTCATTCATTCACTCATTCATATATTCATTCATTCACTCGGAAATATACTTAAATATCCAAATCAACAAGTTTTGTGGGAAAATGAGCTCGTTTAGCTCTGGATAATCTTTGTATCTGTGCATGCTCTACGTCATAACATCTTTTCGATAAAATTTGTTCCAAGTAAATCTGTGTTAAAACAGGATTTATATTGGATTGAAATTCCCCGTAGGTGCTAATGTTAATTTTTTTTTAAACTTCTAAATTGAGCAAAAATTGTTCAAATTAAAAAGATGTTTCCCGTTGAGAGCGTCTTCCAGTAAGCTTCTTCAAAGGAACTTGGATCTTATGCCCAGAGTTTACATAATTTGCTTCACTTTTGCCCATAGGCGCTAGTTAAGATTTTTTGTACTGTTAAAAATTGGTTCAAATCAAAAAGTAAAATATGGACAGGAGATTTCGCCGAGATCTTTCGAATCGGTCAATTCGCTCAAAAGTTATCGGGGCCGCCAGACCGACATACACACATTTCCCCCATCGGCTAAATTAAACTCTTAGTGCAGCTTGCATCAAGGAGAGCTCAGGTGCCCCTTCTAGGGGAAACTAAGTGTCAAAAAAATTGCGGCAATGGTACCACACTCATCGTGGTGCCGCTGAAAGAGTTGGTACCAATCTCTGGGGACGCACTAGGTCTGCAATGGTTGATGACCAATGCAGCCCCATTAGAAAGAAAAAAAAAACATTTCCTCCATCTCAAATCCTTACTTTTAAATGTTTTATTTTTTAATATTTATTTAATTATTTTTTTATATTTTTAACAATATTTTTACGATGCATTAAGACTTCTTTCATTTTTTTTTCCTTTTTTAAAAAAATCTTTTACGGGAAAGTTGGCAATAAACATGTAATTTAAATAGTATGAATTAAAGTACTGAGAATTCTTCGCACTACTAAGTTACTACATACTAAGCAGTTGTAATTATACTTCTTTAATTCACTTAGAAGCAAAGGGGTGTGAGTGACCAAAATGAAAATTTTGAGATAGCTAGTGCAAATGATAAATTAAACACCCTTCTGTTTTGTGCGAAAGATATTTTAGTGGTAGCTTTGACAAATACTGCAAAAAAGCGCGGTTTAAAAAAAATTACTAAATAAAAGCTGCATTCCGTTTGGTGGCAAAGGGATGGAAGTGCACTTACATCCGTTTGCCTCTAAATAAAATTATTTGATTTTTCAGTGAGCTTAAATACGCGATAAAGACGATCTATTTACGAAACTTAAAGCAGAGAAGAAGAAGAAAAATACAAAAAGAATTCCGAATTGTTGAATAATAATTATAAAAACAAGGGTTAAATCGTCTGCAGGTTTTATATTTTTGTCATGTTTTATTTTCGGCAATTGGCAATTTGTCTAATGACAATTATTTTTACTTTGTTGATTAATTTAATTATTCGAAATTTATATTATGCAGTTTTTAGTGAAGTTTATATCACTAACAAACTGTCTTTATTACTGTGTAAATTATCAAAATGAACAAGACACGTTTTACATTTAGTGGCAAAGGGGTGTACTTTAACTAAGTTGAAAGCAAAAGGAAGTAAGTAAAAATAGGCTAATTTTTAAAAAAATCCTACGCCAAATCTAATTATCAGAAACACTTCAAACTTCGTACTTACACAAACACATACATATAGGACTCGAAAATAAAAGAAATATTTACACGAAGAACTTCTAGAATTTAGTATAGGAATTAAACTTCAAACGAGTTTTACTCAAAATGATACTTTTAGACGCGTACTCGTACATCTCTTTGCTTCTCACCGCCTCACTTTCACTTTCTTGGATAAAAAAACATCTATCAATAAAGATTTGAGTTAACTTCTTCACATATTAATTAGAAATAATAATTCTTGCATTAAAATAAATGACTACATTTTATTTATTTCCATTAAGAAACTGCCGTTAATTCAACTTTGAAACGGACAATCGGCAACACTATTCACATGACAATCACCACAGAAATGCGGAAGTAAGCTGCAAGAAAAAATACGAAATTGGAAAATATGTCATTAGTTAGTTTTGCGCAATAATCGCAATGAAGAGCAGAAAATAAGTTCAAAGAATTTAATGGGACAGCACTTTAAGTTAAAGTCAGGTTAGTTCAAAATAAAAAGTTGAATTTCTAGTCTAAAAGTATTGATTAAAATGCACAATAATGTAATATGGCCATCTTTCAGCTGCCAAATAATTGGAATTTATTCTGAACCTTAAAATTATATAAAAATTGAGCTAGTGTTTTTTGGGGCCGGGAAAGAAAGGAACTTATTCTAAATGTAAAATATATATTTCTAAAATTCAGCATAAATAAGAGTGAATAAATAATCTAATTATAGCGCCAATACAAATTCTTGCTTTACAGTTGGCAGCTACGTTATACAAATTTGTCATGTATGTATAGTTCGTGCTCAGTCGTTTTGGGTTCTTTGATTCAGATTTAAAACATTCATGGTCGTAAAAATTATAAATCATAATAACATAACATAAAATTTGGCACAAATTTTACAAAAATTGCGGACACGTGATTTGATGTTACAAGGAACCCCATTTTCAATGCAAAACAATGAGCTTCTAGATGAAAAACATCCAACTGAAATCTGAAGGTTTTCATCGAGAAGACCACAGAGCATATTTATTGAGAAACGGTTCCTTTTAACCTCGAAATACGTGCCTATATTTTTTGCAAAATTTTTGCCTAATTTTATACATAATTTTGTAGCACAAAGGTTACATTTTATTTCCTTCATAGACTTTTTCATCTATATTAGGGAAATCGTGTTAATTTCTCAGCTAAACAAGGATTCCAGTCGATTCGTTTTCTTCTTTTATTATAATATTTAATAAGTAAATTACGGTCGTTTGAATAGAAGATGAACTGCTCTTTCCTGCCAGGTAGAAAAGACTTCGTCGAACGTGTGATACGATAGGTATAATTGTATTAGGGTGCTTTCACACCAAAGGCGGCAAAGACCATTATTCCTGTCTTTTCTCATCTACGCAAGCGCAGAGCCTATGTTTGCCTTCAAAAATAAGGTTTTCGCGCATGCGTAGATGAGAAAAGACAGGAATATTGTCTTTGTCGCATTTTGTGCGAAAGCACCCTTAGCTATTATTGTTTTAGGGCCCATTCATAAATGATGTCACGCTTTTCCCCCACATATTAGACCGCTCTTCCCCCCCCCCCTTTGGGGCAGTTCATAAATTTTGTCACGCTCTTTTCCCATAGACCGACCTCCCCCCTTTGTCACATGTCACGCTATGTTGCATAAGCAGGATGTCAAACTTCTTGTTACCCCCTCCCCTCCCCTTGTCACAATTTCACGAACCCCCTCCCCTCTCGAAGCGTGACATTATTTATGAATGATGTCTTTGTCACATGTCACGCTATGCTGCATAAGCAGGATGTCATACTACTTGTTATCCCCTCCCCTCCCCTTGTCACAGTTTCACGAACCCCCCTCCCCTTCGAAGCATGACATCATTTATGAATGATCCCTTATATTGTTGTTAGGATACTGATGTAATTTTTTCCGTAAAGGATCGATTGTCCTGATTAGTGATTAGAAAATCCTGTCCTCAGTTGCTTCGGATAATTTGTACTGTGCTGTACCGTGCTTAGAACTGTTTCCGGCATGACTCAAAACGTGTAAGTTTTAGTACGGAAATAATGTTCACTTCTGCGCATAAATTGAATGTGGGAACACATGTTATGGTACAAAATTATAAATTGCTTGTGTGTTTTGGGAGTTACAAGGAATTTTTGATTATTCTTCGGTCCGGCTTGATTTTTTCAGTTTGGTTTTGCATAATAAGCCTAGTGGCGCACGCGCACCCAGGATTTTGCTTTATGGGGAGATAAGGGGATTTGGGAAAAACCGGAAATTCATTTTCCCGGATTCTGGATATTCTTGTCTCGTGTGATTCATCTGTACCGCATAGTTTGAAGCCTGTAAATTCCTATACATATTTTACACATTTTACATGCCGGACAACCGATTTTTTGTCCGGAATTGAACACTTCCGATCTGTGAATAACAGATTAAAAATAATTAAGAAATGCATTTTATATTGTTGGCGTACGATTTATTTCCATCTCTAGTGTGTAATCTAACCCTCGGCGGCCAATTCCAACTCCGGAGGTATGCTTGACCGAGCGGCCCAAGGCACGAGAATCACAAAAGCAAATGAACTCACCTTGACTTTGTGTACCAGAAAGAGTATTTCAGCGTATTCACAGATGGCGACACTACTTCGGCACATTATTTGTTGCTATCAATTTACAGAATATTCTCTGTTTTTTATTCACCTTGCCGAGATATTTTATTTCATCTTTCCGAGTGTTCTAAATCACGGGAATTCCCCCAGGGTAGGCTCAGATTTGGAACCCACCTTCAACTTTGTGTACCAGAAAAAGAGATTTAGCTGCGTACAGATGGCATCGCTACAGAGGCTTAGTATTTCTTTTTTTTTTTAAATCTTGGATTACGTCTCTGTCAATTTAGTGTTTTCTATCTTATAATTTTCTTTTTAAAGTCTTAGTAGTTTCCTGTTTTTAGTTCTCTGTAATTTTACGTCAAACTCCGAATAAATTATTGCCAGGAGATTCCATGCATTTTCGAGCAAAAGTTTTCTACAGTGTAAAAAACTTTTCTGCAGTTTAGATGCTGACATCTTTATGCATTAATAAATGCGTTCCCTGTAACCCGAAACACGTGTATATAATATAATTTGCAAGTTTATACAATAAAACGTTGTTTTCTTCAAGTCAAGTTTAACGTTTCACACCAAAGTATCTATATAAAAAAATAACGTCAATGGCAGAAAAAAGAAAGTATAAACAGAACATGAAATTTCAAAAGAAAGTAAAAAAGCACCGCGGCCAACTCTATCGCCCCGGGAGAAATGAAAGTATATAAACGAAATAGGACAGTCTACATTTGAGGCAAGATTAAAATAGAGTCGTATCCGTTCTCAGAGAAAAGTTTTCTTTTTTTATTTTTACTTTTTTCGAAAAACGAGGTTACCATTAGCACTTGTTTGGTCAGTTTTGTGCGCCACAGTCTTGTTTGCTTTCTTCATCCGCGCTAATTTGCGAGAAGCAGAGAGCTTCTTCATTCTTGCACAATTAGTATTGTGTTCGGTATGGATTGACTTCAGCAATCAATGGCAACTTATTAGCGTTTACATCTGTGGAATAATTGGTCGAGGAAAAAGAGTAAAATGTCGAAAGGTATTCGGAT
Source organism: Octonoba sinensis (assembly GCA_038502835.1). Lineage (NCBI taxonomy): Eukaryota > Metazoa > Arthropoda > Arachnida > Araneae > Uloboridae > Octonoba > Octonoba sinensis. The sequence continues at coordinate 78,200,717 of CM076605.1, read as the reverse complement.
AATCCACTATAATAAGAGTCATTAGCGAGAATTTACTTCATAACGTGGAAGCAATTTAGTGCTGCCACAAAAAAAAAGGAAATATCGATAAAAAAATGCATAAGGGAAAAATGAGCGGTTAAATTTAAGCGAAATTATTTTTCAAACTATGAAACATTTTATTTTCGTTTGTGTACAATTATTTATTTGTTTATTTATTATTTTTTAATGTGAATGATTTCATATTCGTGCATTTTTGGTTTTTAGAATTAAATTTTTTTTGTCCTCCTAATGTTTAGTTATGTAACTTATTTTCTGGCAGAGCATTGAAAATTTATTCACGAATGAAAAATTTGTATTTATTAAAAACACACTAAATTGAAACATTTAAATTATTTTCAGAAGTGTAAAATAGTTTTGATTTTGAGCTACTGAGTCCACCTTTCTTAATCTAGGAGTTTAGGTCAGAGTATTGCCAACATTTTTACAAAAGTAGTTTGTTTCCTGGAAAGAAATATGTAGTTGTTGTTTAAGATTTTTTCCCAGTCGGTTTTAGAAAATAAAAAAGTGCATGAAAAGTTCAATAGAAAACAGGACAGAGGAAACATGACTTTGTTGACACTATTGAAAGACTATTTGAAAGAAATATATTCTCCTCAAAATTATTTTCTACCACGCAAAGGTTTTTTGGCATTTAAGCTTGATAAATGGTGCTTCATAAAATGTACTGCTATATTTAACTTCACTGTAGCACAACAAAATTTGACGATTTTCGCAAGTAAAAATGTGCTAAGATTTTGCATACGACATATATTTTAATAGCTCCAGTTATAATAGGCGTCTTTTTCACGAGTATCGCTCGTAAAGCTCCAACCAAGAACACGCGCTCCCTTTTTTTTTCAAGACTGCAAAAAAAAAAAAAAAAAAAAAAAAAAAAAAAAACCCTGGAATATTTGCTACCAGTAAAAAGAAATTTGCAAGTTTTTAATAAAAGGTCAAATCAGCGTTATTGTAGCAAATAAAATAAATGAATAAATATATATATATATAGATTAAAATTATACTTTACAGGGTTGCATGGATCCCCTTTTACAATGTGAAAAAACTAAATGGAATCTACATTGCTGCTTAGTGTCAGGGATCCTAAAACCTTTTTTCGTGGAAAAAGGCGGTCCTTATTTCTTCGAAACACGTAGGTTCAAAAATTTTCAAACTTGTGTTTTAATAACGTTGTTTATCAACTATTGCTTTTGCATGAACGTAAACATTTCATTTCTTAAATTTATCGCACGTTCAAAATAAATTTTTTTCATTAAGTTGAAATTTCTATCTTCGTTTTTGACATTATAGACCAAAGTAAAAATTACGAATGGAACGAAAAGAAAAAAAAATCAAAAATGGCATTCCTTTTGCTAGAAGCAAAACCTCAGAAAAACCTAAATTCTATGAGGCATTTTTTTCCTCGTTTGTGGCACAGATTCCATCTAAACCCGGACGGCTAAATTAAATGAAAAAGAAATCAAAATTAGCAGCTCGCGCGGAATTAGAGCCAGTGGCTAAAACGGAAGAAAAAAAGGCCCACGCGGGACTTTGACCCCTCCGTTCTTATCATTTTCTCGCATCCTGACCCCAATTCGAACAACGACAGTAGCCAACTCACCTGTGCTCGTAAGATGGCCGACAGGCAAATGGCAGCTTTCTCTTGCGCGCGTTCCACATATTTTATAACGATTCCGATTAAAGTCGATAATGATCCGGATGCTTTTTATAGATGAGTGGACGGGTTTTTGTTTGGATAACTAGTTCCGAGTTCGCTTTCTTGGGAGTACGGTTTTATTGTACAGCAATTAATGAATATTTAAACCGATATTTTTGCCTTCCGGAATGAGTCAGGTAAAGTTCCGGATAGTAATTGCACTCCGAACTCTGAATAGGATTTTCCTCATTACATTTGCCTTTTTGTGTACGTGGGTTAAATGGTAAACTATACTCAGAAAAAAAAAGTAAAAGAAAATTTTAATAAGATAAAAACAAAATAAATTATTTTAACACCAGCAAAAATTAATATTATATATTAACCACGTTTAGGGCATCAAAATCTTACCATTTTTATTTACTTTTAAATAAAAACACTTAGCAAATGCACACTTTAAAAAAATATATTTTTTCAAAATTGTTTTGTGAAAAACAAGTAATCTTCGTTGCACGTTTTTCTGTGCATGGAGGGGAGAAGAGAATCTAAGAAACATGCCAAAAGCGAAACTGTTTCTTTACAGTTCCTAATAATACTTTATAATTTATACTCTTATAACCTAAACAATTGTAGATAATTTTTATAACCTACACTCTTATAAGTTACTTTTATAACCTATATTCTCTTAAAAAGGTGGAATATAATGCACTGATAATTAAAATATCATGTACTCAAAGCAAAAGCAAATGACAGAAACAAAGAAAAACAGAAAAATAGGTTACTTTTTTTGGGAAAAATATTATTTCTCTTCTCTTCTTTTCCTTTTAATTTTAATTTTGTAAAAATAATTTGCCCATTTTTTACAGAAAAATATTTTTTTTCTTTTAATGAATTTCTAAATATTTAATGGTACAATGTTTCTCTCTTAAAACGTTTTACGCGTTTTTTATCGAATAATATGTTTTTATGATTGAAAAAGTACACCAAATCACATTTTTCATAGATGCAAGTTTTCCAACTGGTTTCAGTTTTAAAATAATCCAGAAAATGAAGCCAGTGATTGAAATGTCTACTTTTCAAACGCCATTTACGAAATATTTAATTTAGCGCATGCTGTCTTTTCATCATGAGAACTTCTTCTTGTTTCTTTTTTAAATACATTGACGAACAGTAGGAACAAGTGGCACGTCGGACTTCCACCTGGAAGGTCGCGCGTTCGGTACCCACTGAAGACCACCATGTATACTTGGGGATATGTGCATGTAAAATCCGTAGACCCCACTACCTCTCCCCGTGCGTAAGCAATCCTAAGGCCTCGGCTAACAGGTAGGGGTCTGGTGGAGAAAAGTAGGAACAAGTGAAGTTCGAAAATTAACACTATATGTGTTTGTAATTTTTAGAATATTAGAAGAATAGTTTCACTCTTTTTGCTTAAATAAACTTAATTTTGATCAATTCAGCACCTTTAATTAGGTTGCGGCCATAACCGTCATGGCGCTAGCGGTAAATACTTACCAGTACAAAGAATAAATATCGTTAAATGTATCAATAACAACTATAAATTCAAGAGAAAACACGCTCTCATTACTCCCTACACAACCACGTGCATATTGAAGCTGCAAGTCGGTGTAACAGGTGGAAAACGAAATTTAACCTAAAAATTGGTTTCCAAAACATGACACTAGGCTTCTACCTGTACGCCGGTAAATGCACATTTGTGCCGCTATAGCCATAGTGTCTGAAAACGACCGTTTCGTTTTGGACAGCTAATGCCGTCATGCCGCATAGTGGACTTCACTTTGACGGCTATATAGACGCAAGTGTCCGTCAACGTGTTAAAAGAAAAGGTCAATTCCTTCATGTTTTTCATGCAACTAAGTGTATGTCCTGCAAAAAGCTTACTCTGCTACTCGTCGAAGTAGTGGCAAAGTTCTCATACTGCAACGGGGCAGGTTTTCCACTAGCACACAAGGCACGTATTTTCCACGCATGTCTAGTTGGGATAGGCCCCAGGTTGAATCAGATAATTTTATTGCATCAAAAACGTGTTTAATGGACAATAAAATCAGCCAAACAGCCAATTTTGTTGGTAGGCCAGACCCTCCCGTACCAATCCCGAGGACACCAAAAGTCCTGAACAAACTTTAAATTTAACCGAACAGATTGTTTTTTTTCCTTCTTTCTAATGGGGTTGCGTATGGTCACTAAAGACCTCGTGCATTCTCCGGATACCGGCATCCATTCTTTCAAGTAGCGCTCGCTCAGTTTCCCCCTAAATGGCAGCACCTGAGCTCTACGTGATGCGAAACTGCATTAGGAACTTAATTTAGCCGAGAGTATCCAAGCCAAACATATACTCGTGGGATCTTTAACACGTCGCATAATCGCACGACATGGACGCTGACGATTTTCTGCATCTTGAAAATCCACCGACTTGTGCCAGGTTTGATCCTGCGAACTTGGGTGTACGAGGCAAGTGCCTTACCACTATAGCACCCTGCCGGCTAAACAACAGATTGTCCGCAGCCTTAATTCAAACACAGAAAAAAAGCACAATGTTTCTTTGGTTTTTCCAATCAAAGTGTTCCGTTTTGCTTGTCAAGAAGGCGTTCCTTTCTGAACAAACTTGCCCGACACTAGAATAAATTAACCCTTTGGAGAATGTGGTACTTGGTAAGCGAACACGGCGTGGAAAGAAGAAAAGATCCATTTATACTGACTGATAATCCAGCTAAGAATCAGTTGAAAATAGAAGACTATTTGTCTAAAAAGGGAAAATGTAATCAAATAAAAAGGGTGGTCTAAAAATGGTTAGAAGAAACTTTCAATGAAATGGTGCAGAAGAGGAAGTTTGTTTCTGCATTTATTGTTTCGAGCATTAAGGGATCATTCATAAATGACGTCACACTTCGAGGGGGAAGGGGGAAATTTTAACAAAGTGTGACAAAGGGAGGGGGTAACAAGAAGTGTGACATCATGCATTATGCAACATAGCATGGCATGTGACAAAGGGAGGGAGGGGGGTGTGTGCTGAAGTGTGACATATTGTGACAAAGGGGGAGGGGTGTTAAATATATGGGAAAAAAGCATGACATCATTTATGAACGGCCCCTAAGCCAGTTCTAAAGCAAAAGCAAAGTGGGTGCAGCGCACCAAAGGCAAGAAATAGGGGCATGAAAGACTCCACCAAAAGGATGTTTCATTTTTGTTAGCGTTCATTGCGATTCAAATGATGATGATGGCTTTTGTTAAAACAAATTTGCCTTCGTAAAATAAATTACAGAATGTTTTTATTTTATCATTAAGTAGTATTTATTTTCTATATATATAACTAATTTCTCTACATACTAATATTTTGCCTATTTAGTTTACAATAAAAATACACATTAAGTGTGAAGCAGGACTAATTATCTGCGTTTACCGTTTACAGTACAGTCGGAAAATTTCCCCCAGTACTTTTTTAGAAAGATAGAAAACTAGGTCTGTATACAGGCACTTTTTTCAACATCACATGATCGGACCTGAAAATCTATTTTCAGTCAAAAGCAACATTTTGGTTTTTATAAAAGTTTTTTTCAGTTTGTAGATAAAGGTATACTAAACACAACGATATTTCATTTAGCTGAAAATAAGTAAAGATAAAAAAACGAAATTACAAAATTTGCTCCGGTCATTCCTACATTTTTATAAGTCAATATTGATACTTTTTTTTAAAAAAATAAATTAATAATTTTTTACAGAATGTAGGTTTCTCTCTCTTTTTATTGCATTTATACTTTTTATAAAACAATGAATTTTTCGCATGAAATTATAATTCTTATTAAATGATGTATTTATTTATTTAAAAATGAAATTATACTTTTTATAGAAATACATTAAAAAAAAAACAAATTTATACTTTCTTTACAGAAAGATATATTTCTGTTTTTAATAAATTCGCACTTCCCCAATGAAAAAAAAAAGGGCTTTTCTTTTCCTTTTCAAAAAATGAGTTTATACGCTCTTTTGTAGGATTCTCCAATATATATTTTAGGAATAAAGGATTTAAGCTCTTTATGAAACTTTGTCTCCGCATTTTCAATAGTACGGAATATTTGAAATTATGGGTGCTTTCTTTTAATGAGTGGAATCTTTTGTAGCAAAGGAAAAACCTGTTTCGAATAAAAGAAACAAAACATGCAATCAATGATCTTCGTGAGATCCGCTATAAAGTCCCATCATCAAACAGAACAGGAAGATCACCTTGCTCCAGAACAGAGGCGATAAGTGGCGAAATAAAAAAGCTGGTAGCGTGACCGGCCACTTTGAGAACAATGGCGCCATTTTCACTTTCTTTTCCCTGCTGAGCTATCATCGAAATCCTATTTCAATCTCGATTCCTTAATCTGTAATATGCTTTCAGAAGAAGGCAATAAAACGGAATTTCATTCAAGTGTAACGTTCCGTGGAACCAGTCATATCTTTGGAAGCAAAACAATCCGAAGGGGAAGCAATTCAATCCATTGTTGACAGTAAGTCACAGTTGCAGATTACAAACTGTCCGGATGGGATTATTTGTATTCTATCAACGATTGCTGTAATGCTATTTTGGAAGCAAGCTTGGCATTTCTTGATTTCTTCTAGAAAATAAAATTATACGGTTTATGAAAAGAAAAAGGGAATTGAACTCTAAAATTTTAATGATTATTTTTTCATCGTCAACAGGTCGTGGATCACTAGCAACGTTATGATTCATCAGCTTATAGGTTGTCAGAATTTTTTTCTCTTCATTGACTTCATTTCATCTATCGTTGGCGAGTGATCTCTAGTTAGTATTTTTTTCTCTTTCTAATGGGGCCACTAACCTTTGCAGACCTAGTGCATTCCTCGGAAATCGGCATCCAGTCGTTCAAGTAGCACCACTGTCGGCGGGTGGCATTACCACTTTGAGCATGTTGACGCTCAGTTTCCCCCTAGATGGCGGCACCTGAGCTCTAAGTGATGCGAAATTGCACTTGGAATTTAATTTGGTCGAGAGTATCCAAGACAAACGGATATGCATAAGCAAACGGATACCGCATAATTACACGACATGGGCGCTGTCGATTTACTGCATCTTGAAAACCCACTGACTTTGGCCAAGTTTGATCCTGCGAACTTGGGCGTACGAAGCCAGTGCCTTTCCCTTTTAAGAAGTAAATTTGTCATCTTTTTTTTAGTATTTCAATATTTAGTATTATGACCCCAGACTAGATAAAAAAAAAAAAAAAACTATTTCCGTATTTTATTCTGCTTTGGGTATTCAAGTGATAATATATATTAACTCAAAACTATTTTTAGTAAATACATTTAATTTTCTAATACATCACTGTACTTTGTTTGTTCATTTAGAGCAGAGGTTCCTAAACTTTTTTATCCCGTGGACCACTTGTCACTCCTTTTCGTTTTTCGTGGTCGTATCTAGGCGGTCAGTTGACAAAGGTGGTCAATTTCACAGGTTTTACTGCACATTAAAAACTTACAACGGATTTAAAAGTTTTGTGGGACGTTTAAAAATGTGTATCGGAATTACAAACTTCAAACATCAGAGTTCGGTATCCGGTACGGGTCCATCAGACAAATAGCACCGGATATCCGATATACGGCAAAATCAATATCCTATTCATCTCTGATTCTGAACTTTGTCTCTTTCATACAGCAAAATCCAGGGTGCGTTACTGTCTATATCTATAGATCATACATGTTAACTTGGGAAAATCTCACTGCATAAAATAATTTGTTCGAATAAAAGATGCATAAATTCTACCAACTGCATTTAACACACTTGTGTGATGAATTTTGAACAATAATAATAATAATGATAAAGGAACGTTGTATTTTATAATTTATTAATAATTGCTATTTTATTTTCGTAATTAATCAAAAACATCGTCGGAAAATAACCAAAACTTTAAGAGAGCTTGAAAAGAATCATTGAAATTGAGTAATTCAAATAGTTCCTAACGTTTGCATTTTTTTTCGCTCGAGAATATTAAAATTCTCCGATTTCTAGGATTTATCGACATCCTAACATCTTTAACACTTATTGGATAAATTTAATTATCTTAAAATCTTCTCATATCAAAGGTTTTTTTATTCTTTCTAATGGGGCTGCAGTATTGGTCATCAACCATTGCAGACCTAGTGCGTCCCCAGAGATTGGTACCAACTCTTTCATCGGCACCACAATGAGTGCGGTACCATTGCCGCAATTTTTTTGACTCTTAGTTTCCCCTAGCTGGGGCACCTGACCTCTCGTTGATGCAATCTGCACTAGGAATTTAATTTAGCCGAGAGTATCCATACCAAGCGGAAACTCAAGGGATCTTTAACATGCCGCATAATCGCACGACATGGACGCAGACGATTTTCTGCATCTTGAAAATCCACCGACATGGGCGAGGTTTGAACCTGCGATCTTGGGCATACGAGACCTGCGTTTTACCACTACGCAACCCTGTCGACCTCATATCAAAGATAAAGTTTGGTAATGATTACTACTAATTTTAGTGAAAGGTATGTGCTTTAATCAACTAATCAACTCGGGCACAACTGGATTAAACCATAATACCATCAAGAAAGCCACTAACTATATGACGATTCCCAACTTGTAAAGCTCTCATAGAAGTCTTTATTCAAATCTTCGCAAGGAAGACTCTAGTCTTATACTGTAATAAAAAGAATCACGTTAAGAAAGCACAAATTAGCATTAAAATGCAGACATATGTTTCAGTATTGCTTGGAATCCCTTTAAAATGCGACAGGGAGCTAGGGATTCCAAGCAATCCCGAAACATATGTCTGTATTTTAATGCTAATTTGTGCTTTCTTAAGCGGGAAGTACGTGTAAAACGGCGTATTAAGAGCAATTTTCACGAATTTTTTTAACGTATAAAGAATAAATATATTTTATTGAGATTTTGAGGTTATTTTATAGACATATTGAAGAACATTTACTGAAATTTTCAAACATTTTTCTTCAAAAATCCCGGAGATCTCGGCTACTGCACACTGTAAATAGCCACCCGGGTGGGCAGTTTGCGTACATCCTGGAGGTCACATAGTTTTACCTGAAATCAATTTTTTTTTAAATCACTTTTTTTATAAGTGTCTCTTCTAGTTGAACTAAAATCATCACAAAAAATTGAGAATTTCTATTTTTTTTTTCTTTCTTTAGAATGGGAAAATTAAGTGCGGTTTTTAATCTTTTTTTTTGTTCTTTTTTTTACAATAAAAAGAAGTAAAATTAAAGATGTATTTACGATTCTCGTTCAACTAAAGCGTGTATATATAAAGAAAATGTGTGCTAAATTTGATAAGGATTGATCAAAAACTCTGTGAGCTAGAGTGTACGCAAATTCGAAAAAAGTAGTTTCGAGAAAAACGCGTTTGAAAAAAAAAAGAGTGGTATTGAAGGTAAATTTAAGGCAGCAATGAATAATTTTTTTTAATACTTACAGATACTAATACTTATAGAAATTTCTATCCGAGGTCTCAATTGTTAAAAAAAATAAAAGGACATCTGCTAACGTTCTCTAAAAAATTTCGCTTTGAAATTTTCAGGGTATATTATTATTGAATAGTTGTAGAATCGATTTATGAAGAAAAATATTTTTTAATTTTTTGAGACCTTTACACGTATTTCCCCCCTTAAAGTGAAATATTTTTTATTGCAGTTTACTTAGCAGATAGTTAGTTTATTACTATAGTCTTATAGTACTAAAAATGTTTATTTTTTCACTTCATCGTAAAAAAATCGAAAAATGAACTTCAGATACTTAGCTTTCAAGTACAGCTTTATTATGCATGCTTTTCGCGTTTGAATTTGATCGTAAAACGAAAAAGTAAATTATGATTTAACTAAGCAGTTTTGATTTTTTTTATTTTTAAAATATAAGGTAATTTGGAAGAATGCACCGATTTGGGGAAGACGTATGTTTGTTGCTAGTACTTTTATGTGTCGGTCGAACGGAATACTGAAGAGTATGGTGGAGTGGAAATGCACTTTTTACGAACTTCATTTAGCAATAGTAATTAAACGGTTCCAAAATTGGTTGAACACATTATTTCCAAATTTCAGCTCAAAATATTGGCATCTTGAGTTTCACATTTCGAGTGAAGATTTTTACTTTTGTGAAAAAACTACTCATTTCATATTAGATCAAACAAAACATCGTACTTTTTTTAAAAACAATTTTTAGTTTTTTTTTCTGTTGTACTCACCTAGAGGATAAAAAACCCAAAGTTGCAGAATTTTCGGTCTTTAAGTATTTGAGTTATTGATTTTTTAAAACTCTTTTTGAAAACAAATGTGATTACATGTTTCTAACATTTCACCAACCAGAAACTTTTTCATGTAGTTCAAGCTGGCGGCGGTCTGTTTTTTTTAATCTATACAACATAATTATAAAATTAAAAATAATCAATTTTTGTTTTTGAAAAATTTAAATTTAAAAATCTCAAAAATAACTCTTGATTAAAAAAAAAAATGCTCTAAAGCAGGGTCCCCAACCCTATGCCCGTGGGCACCATGGCACCTGTCGATCGGTCTAGGTGCGCCCGCTGCTTGTGCCCAACAATAAACAATTTCAGTTTTAAGTCATTTTAAACTAGAGAACATTTAGAATCTAGAGTACATGAATACAGGGCCATAGAAATTTTGGATCTTCAGAATAACATTATCCTCAAAACTGTTATATCAAATGAGAAATTCTGGAATATAGTTGCCAGAAATAAATTTCCATTCTTAAAAAGATCAGCATATAAAATAAAATCGTTTCTTGGTTCCACATACTTGTGTGAATCATTGTTTTCGACAATGAATATTATAAAATCAAAATATAGATCACGGCTTGCAGATGACACCTTGACTCTTGCTTGCGAGTATCAATTCCATCATATTTTCTCCCAATTATGGAGCGCTGGCTAGTGAAATGCAATGCCAAAGATCACATTGACAGTATTTTAATTATTTTATAAGTAATTTTTATTCTTCGTATGATTTTCAAGCAATTTAGTAATAATTTATTTTACACAAAAATGTTAATACTAATTATTTTCATATGTTAAATTAATTTTTAAAATTAAATTTGTTATGCATTATATGTAGTGTATATTATTAACTATGATCACCAACTATAAATTTAACTTGAAAAAATAAATGGTGCCCGCCATTCGACCGATATTCTGGTATGTGCTCTTACGTACAAAAAGGTCGGGGACCCCTGCTCTAAAGACATCAATACTTGTATGGCAAATTTCATAATAGGATGGCAATGAGTTCCAAAAGAAATTATTCCTTTTTTTTTCGTGTCATAAAAATCTATGAAGTGTGCTTACAATTGCGCATGTATGTATATAACAATAATAGAATTAGCAATAGTGCTTTAAAGCAAAAAACAACGAAGTGTTCGGGGGGGGGGGGGGACAAAACTGCCCCCTGGTTGCGCCTTTAGTGCTAAATATTTGTCTTCCACGTTAACACTAGTTTTAATTCGTCATAGATTGTTGAAATATGACTAATGTACTATTATATGGATGCCATTGAATTCATTTGCTTTACCTTGTTGTAAGCGAGAGAACTTACATTGTTGTATTAACCCCTGAAACTCATTTAAAGAATTGCACTCTGATTCCATAAAGATTGAATTTTGTTTCCTCTTTTGATAGTCATACATTAAAAATCCCTTCCTTAAAGCTTTTTAGTAAAATATGTCTACAGATTATACATAGAGTAAACGAACATAGTCTTAAAAATACTTAGCTTTAATTTCGGTCGGTTTTGCTCTTCTAAACAGAAAACATTTCTGTTTAAGAACACAAAACAGATTAATACGATTAAGCCGCAGGGCTTTAATTTCGGTCGGTTTTGCTCTTCTAAACAGAAAACATTTCTGTTTAAGAACACAAAACAGATTAATACGATTAAGCCGCAGGGCTCGAAAATTATATTGCCCGACAAGCCCGGGGCATATAAAAATTCCGATCGGGCATGAATTTCCTACCCTTAGATGCCCGGCAGGGTATGTCATTTTTTAATCAAATATTTCTTTCTAAAACTTTATGATTTCGTATTTTTTTGAAAAATTACCGCAACCTTACCGGAGCTCAAAATTGACAAGTAGACAGACATGCATGCCAACAATAAAATTGGTAATACAATTCAAATGTTGCAAATTTTGACTCGTAACGACTTATTATGTAATATTTATTTGCAATGTTTTTTTTAATATTTAGGTTAACTAATTCTTGATACAGATATAAAGCTGTTAATTTAATTTTTTGTCTGATTAATGCTATACGACAAATTCAAATGCTATTATTAATATGCAATAAAACAACTTCTATGTTTTTGTTCGGGCATGTTTGTCGAAGCCCGAATTTTTGCGCCCTGCTAAGCAGTCTACAAAAGGCAACTGATTGAAGCTGACTAGTAGTACAAACAAGTGAATGATTTCATTTGTATTTCGCTTTTTTTGTCGTTTTATAAAACAGATGTATGTACTTCATTTTTAAATTCTCCGTCTTTATCAAACTGTATTCTTGATTACTATCACTATTCTTACAATGGAGGCAATTCATACAGCGTCATAGGTCACGTGATAGCGATGTAAGCGATGTAAACAAAGGAAGCTGTAGTATCGCTTTACTTCGAGTTCGACCAATCTAATTAAAACCAGGCCCAAATAAAATTCTACGTTATTAAAAGCTAGGACCAAATAAAGCTTTACGTTATATAAAATTAACACAAAATAAAACACTATAACTATTGTAATAATTAATAAATTTCTTTTACAATGATTAAATTAAAAGTAAATTACTTGGTTTATAATCAGAAAAAGCTATGAAAACACGTAGAACTCAATTAAAAATTTGGTAAACAAAATTAGCATCACCGTTATCACGTGACGCGATGAATTGCTTCCATTGAGTGGCAACCACGTGCGCACTCTGAATTAATTCATTATTTGCCTTTAGTGTGTGTTTTATGAATACACATTAAATATTGAATATTTTTTTCAATTCATAGTCAAGGAAGTATCTACGTATATAAATAAAATAATAAATGAAATTAATAATAACACATACCGAGATTTTTTTCGAAACAATTTGGAGCATGAAATGGAGCTGGAGCAATTAATAAAGACATCGGAGCATCAATAAAAAAAAGTGGCTGTACCAGTTCCTTTATCAAAAGATGAAAAATTTAATAAAGGAATAAAATAAATAGATAATATGATGGAAAGAAAGAGAAACAACTAAATCAGTTTATGGGATTTTCAAATTGTAATAATTGAAATAAAAATAGACCGACTTCAAATTAAAAATTACGCTAAAAAGTGAAAAATAAATAAATTCTTTTCCCATATACATACTACTTTTAAATATAATTTTTGAAGCCAGAGCAAAATTAGGACAGTCTAATTGTCATTACACCATATGTTACTTAACATTGATATTGTTGCAAACTCTGGGTCATTGATTTGTGATTACAAAAGATTTTATCTATCATAATTTTTCCCCGACTAAAAAAAAATATTTTTAAAAGTATCGATGTTGTTCAAAGAATTAATTTATCTTTCACTTTTTTGCGCAATTTTGAATTTAAAGTCGGTTCTATTTTTTTCTTCTAATTTTTTAAAATTTCATTCTTTTTAGTGTAAATAAACTTTTTATATCGATACTCTATTGAAAAAACATATAAAATGGCACACGCACTTTAAGTGATTGTCACTGAAAAATAATCATTTGTATGATAAAAACAGACTGAATGAATTTAATTTTTTTTCAGAGAAGTCTTGCCTCAAAATCTTATTATAATTCTTTTTAATATTACTTCTTAATGGCAACACGTTTTGACAAAAATTTTTATATTTATTACCTGATCATTTACTCAACAAAGAAATATCAAAGCTTTCCAATTAAAAATATAATTATTTTCCATTCATAACGTTCTTTCTAAAGATTGATTCTAGTCAAATCAATGTACGATATTAACGTTAGACGACCCTCTATCGGTTGAAAACAGAAAAATCATTGAAATCGATTCATTTCATCAAAAGTTATAGATAAAAAGAGCAAAAAATGATTATTTCCGCCCATAACTTTTGTGGTTCGCCTATGATAATTATTGATTACGGTCAAACGAAGGAATAGGTGGACCTATGGAAACCACGCGCGATCGATTAAAAAAAGAACCATGAAAATCGATTCATCAAGTGAGAAGTTATGGGTGGACAAACAAAAATTTTTGCTTTTAATTTGACATTGCTGCCCTTTCTTAAACTGCGTTATTCAATAAAGCGTGCATAACAATGATCATTTTCAAATGCTATTATATCTTTTCGCTTGAACCTGTTTCGGTTCATTGGACAATAAATGCAGCGTAAAATAAATTATTATTTGGGGGAATCCGACTTCTTTCGTCTTCTTACATGTAATATTACGCATGGGTTATGGTTTCATAAATAAATTAAAAGTTTTCTCAAAATATTATTTTAAGAAAGCAATTACACTTATATGTTCTTGTTTTCTTGGTTTTGTAGCTTCAATATAATATTTTATAAATAAAATTAGAAAGCCCGGCGGTCATACGAAATGATCGCTGTTCTAGATATTATAAATACTAATGCAAACAAATGTTCACCTTCCCCCTGACCCGCTCAATTTGCGTTCAGCTGAAAATTCAGTTTAAAATACTATGTCGGAATAAAATCGGGCAAAAGTTTTAACTCTTTACGCGAAAGGATATTTAGCATAGGAGTTTGGGTAAACCTACCTGATGATATTTACTACGCACAACTCCTTAATTGGTTTCGTCTCCATTTATTTCTCAACGTTTGCAAGTTTCTAGGTAATTCACATGCCAATATAGTTAAATGCATTATCAGCAACAACTGTATGAATTAAAAATATTTAAAAGTTCTTAAATACCATGATAATTTAATTAAAACAATGATAACTGCATGTATGGTATCAGTGTATATGGACTATTTAAATGCCGTGGCAACTTCACCCCATTGGCTAGTACAGTTACGCAAGCAACCAATAAGCTATCGGTGACAAACAGACACTTAAGCCGCTTATATATTAAAAGATTAGAAATAATTTCTTCATTTTTTTTCTCGAAAGCATTTAGACTTGTATGTTCTTATTTTCATGTTTTTTGACAATTGAGAGAGCTTCAAAAAATGTACATTTTAAAAATGATAAACAAAATAATGCATAATGTTAATGAAACTAATAATTTAATTTCATTTCACGTTTATAAATATAAGACGATTCGCATAATTTTGAATATAATTAAAAGGATGTAGAGTGCGAATGGTGTGTGTGCGTTTTCCACTAATATTTAGTTTCAAAATTTTGATTTATCAGTATTTATTGTAATATTCAGCAAAACATTTATTCTAAAGATTATAGTTTATGAGTTCATCTGTTGTTTTATTTGAATTTTGTATCATTTGTCATACATATATTCTTGAGTGCATCATTAAATTTCATTGTTCAAAAATCAATCTTTGATTAAATGCTCGAAGAGAAAAAAATGTCTAAAAAAGGATTTACAGACACAATATAAAAATCGTCTGACAAACAATTATTGTTTACTAAAAAGAAGATAGAAAACACACACACACACAGGAGAAAAATTATTGTTCACATTTCATTATTGTTCACAAAAATAAGAAAGTAATAATGTATATTGTGAATATATTTTTAATACTGATTGAAACCTAAGCTATAATCCAATGATATTAATTTTTTATCACACGAAAATAAATGTCTAAACATGTGTAAAAACAAAGCAAAATATAAATATTTAATATTTTTTATGGAAGACAATCAATCAATCCATTCATCTCTTTTCACACATTTCCTAATTTCTCTTTTCCCACAGTATTGATTTCCCACCCTCACAACAGCTAATCCTCACCATTTTGGAATAAGTTCTACTTCATGAATGATAATAGACAGCTAAAATGAATAAGAATTTACACGCAACACAATCTCATTAATGGTTTTTCAGTCGGAAGCACGATTTCCTCCATCTTGTATCATTCCGTTTTGATAGATCAAAAGATCCATTAACATGTCATTTGGAGAAAACCTCTAGGTGTGTTTCCCTTGTCCACTCTTGAAGATATGGTCAGGGAAGTGAAGGTATTAATCTAGTCTTTTTATTACGAAAGAACTGGTGTAACGTTTTATGCCTCAGTTATGGAACAAAACCACCCTTGGGTTTTCCCTTCCTTTGTACACTACCGGTGCACGAACAGGAAGAGTCGACTTTCCGAGGTTGTGTAATGGCAATGTGCTTTTTGTTCTTTGTTTTGTGAGGCTCTTTTATAAATAAAGGGAGAGGCAAAGTTCTTGTTCTTTGCAGTCTTAGGCTGTCCATCAGGAAATTTAACGTGAAATTGGATGGATTTTCGGAAATTTTGTTTGTTCGCAAAGCTTTTATGGCTTCACCAATGTTTTTCAGAACTTCCTTTGTTGTCTTCTCCGTTTAAAAAATTTTTCTGATAGTAAAACGTTTTATTTATCTACCCTGTTATTTATTTTAAAGTCTGTTTATTAGGAAAAAAGCTACGCATGACTATTCAGAGCTGAACTTCTTCATCGCATTCTTTCCCAAACTGAGTCAATTTATCTTCTTCGTTTTTACTACCTTAATTAGAGTTTTATAGAATAATACCTCATGCATTCTCTTGAATAAGTAAAAAGAAAGGCAAAGTTCTTGTTCTTTGCAGTCTTAGACTGTCCACCAGGAAATTCAACTGCAGCTGTTGGATGTTCGGAAATTGTGTTTGTTCGCATGGCTTTTATGGATTCATACCAACGTTTTTCAGAATTTCCTTCGCTGTCTTCTCCTTTTAAAACCTTTTTCTAATAGTCAAACGTTTTATGTATCAAGTATTTTAATTCTCTTAGCATAACAGCTGGTTATGACTATTCAGAGCTGAACTTCATCGCATTGTTTTCCAAACTGAATTTAATTATCATCTTCGCTTTGCAATACCTTAATTAAGAGTTTTGTAGAATAACACCTCATGTATTCACACTTTTTGTGTATTCATACTTAGATTGTTTTAATATAAGCATAGTACAATGTTCTTTCGGAAGTTTATGTTTTTAAAACCTTTTGACCCCTCTCTCAGAAATTCAATGGACTTGGCTTTTAGAAGCTTAATTTCATCATTTCAATGTGATTACAACCAAATTTTACTTAATTCCGCTAGGAAAATATTTGTTTATTTTATTTATTTTTTAAAATCTCCGCTATATTTTTTGTAGTAACTTAAGACCATCATTTTCTTCATTTATGACGTATTGTCTATAGAAAATAATTTTCGCTAGCTCTCCTTCTAGGAACCATATTTTATTATTGACTTCTGTTTTAAAAAATACAATGCTGTTTTTGCTTTTCGGCACTACTGCGATCTATAGTGATGATATTTCATTAATGTCTTTTTACTTACAAATTGCATTTTCGTAGCTAGTAGAAAATAAGTCCCATCTTCGTATATTTCAGAAATTAAACTCCGTTTTTGCCTCTTCTTTGATACAATAATTTTATTTATTGATATTTTTAAGAACTCGACTTCGTTATCATTATACTTTGGAAATAATATTTTTTATTTCCCCATTTTCGATAAACTAATACCCTCCATAGAAAGTAGCTATTGCGTTCTTTTAGGTACCTGCTCTTTTTTCTTTCGTGAGGAACAGAATAATCTTCACTTCGATTTTTTCCTACTCATTAAATAAACTCCGATTTATTCTAGTTTCCAGGTTTCTGATTTAATTCTTGCCTCTTTTTTATACAGTTTTATTAATGCGATCTTTAATAACTATTTTTTACTTGGATTATTATTTTTCTTTTTAATTTTTAAAAATAGAAATACTGTTAGAAAAAACCTTCGATCCGCCGCCGCCCAATTTCAGAAACTAAATTTCGTTTCTGCCCCCTGTAAAGAGTTAATTTTGATTTTAATCAATTTCTGCTATCTTTGGTGATTACAATTTATCAGCTTTCTGTCTTTTAGGGGATATATTGTCTCCCCACTTAAGAACTTATCATTACGATCAAGTTGTTCAACAGTTAATTTTCCTATTGTCAACTTTCCAAAGATTTTAATGCAACAGTAATTACCCAAGGAAGCTATTATAATGTGTCAACTTTATCAAATAAACTCAGTTGTTGCTCACATTGGGAGGAACTGAATTATTTTCCTTCTTAAAAATTTATCTGCCACCTTCCCTCATCGGCATTTAAGTTCTGCTTTGTTCTATGACAAATAAACTATCGGAGCTTTTGAAAACTCTTTAAACAATTAAATTTCCCTGTGATCTGGTTTCTGAGAATTTAGATTTAGTCATCGCCATTTTAAACGCATACGTTTCTATCAGTATTTCACGAGCTATGTAGATATTGTTACGAGACAGTTTTGAAGGTTGAAATTCACCTATCGCCTCCTTTAGAGTTCACTTCACTTTCAATTTA
Organism: Octonoba sinensis; assembly: GCA_038502835.1. Classification (NCBI taxonomy): domain Eukaryota; kingdom Metazoa; phylum Arthropoda; class Arachnida; order Araneae; family Uloboridae; genus Octonoba; species Octonoba sinensis. The sequence goes on along the minus strand of CM076605.1, from coordinate 78,182,524 downwards.
CGCATTACTTAAGTTATGGACAATTGACACAAACAAACGAACAGACGTGGAGTCAATTGTAATCCGACATTAGTTACAATGATTCACGAAGCTGTGATTAGATCTATTATAATAAGAAGATGGAGGTCATGACAAGAAAATAAACTATCAAAGTCGGTCTTCCTGAATCAAACCAGACTAACATCAATTCTTCAAGAATGCCAGCTTTACAACCATCCATTTCAAGTATACCATTTCCAAAATGCAGTCCTTCAGTACATCCCTTAGATATCGTCGGCGTTCTGCGAAAAGTCACGAAGTTTATAACTCTACTTTGAGATATTGCCAACTTTAACATTCAAGTCGTTATGTAAAAAATGAAAATCGTTTTACGAGCTTTTAACTCCTACAGTAGGTTCGCTTACGTAACTTTTAAATTGTTTGATTGCTTTATTTCATGAGAAGACTAATTACAAATTTTAAGCAATAGACTTTCATTTTTAGTTCTTTTATGGACTTGGGGACTTTTATGAGAAAGCCGACGATATGTCAGTGTCCACTGTTCCCAATGTCCACTTAACTCACCACAACTCACCACAAACTCACTAGACCAGTTCAAGACACCAGATATACTCACATTCCCTCTCTATCTCCTGGAGATAGTCCAGACTCACAATGTCCAAAAATATACCAAGGGTGTCACGGTGCAGGCTTCGCCATTAAAATGAGTATTCCGAAATATACTGTCATTGCACCTTCAGATATAGCCTTACCCTGTCTTTCTGAGGGAGGGAGGGTGTAGTCCGAGAGTGAGTGCGAGTGTAAAATTATAAACTAAACAAAGAAGTTTCAAATTTAACTTGCAAAGAATGCTGTTACGCCTGACTGAGACAAATCTTACATTCTAATCGCCACTTTCATACTAATAACAAGACCTTAAATAATATTTTACGCATGCTTCATACAGTTATTTTAGATCATGAGATTTGAGAATCATGAAGGATCATCTTAGAAAAGGATCACCAAAAAGGATTTGTAAACACGAAAGATAAATTCTTTTTTTCTCTTTCGTGTTTACAAATCCTTTTAGTTCAAGGGCTGTTGAGGGCTCACATTACGGGTTAACTACTTGAAAATTTAAAATGATGTAATTCTTACTTCGCGCGGAATAAGCGTCGCGTTACTTCTAATTTCGACACTTGACTGCAATCGATACTTGATGGAAGGCAGGAAATCGGTGCAGCCGATCACCTTCCCTTTCGATTGTTCGAGATCATTACGATTAGAACTTTCACTGGAGAGGAAGAACAAAGCCACCCGCAGGCAGGTCAAACAAATTAGCTCTCTCCTCCTCGCAAGCAGGTCAGCAAAACACGAGCCGAGGAAGCGAAAACGGAATCATAACAGCAGACCCAAAAATAAATCGGGAGGAAAATAACAACGGACAATCCAAAACAGAAGAAGAAGATGGAAAAAAATGCACAGATCGGATCTCACCATTTATCTCCAAATAGGACCGACCAAAGGCACCCTAAGGCATCGGCGTGATTTCTGATATATCTTTTTAACAAATAATAAAGAGTAGGTTGGCTGGTAGGGTTTGATCTACTTTAATAACTGGAGAACACTTTTTCTTTGGATCGGAGGTTCACCAACCTGCGTTACAATCTGTAATCAACAAGTCCAACCACGTCCCAAAATTAGAGTCTGAAATATCTTTAGCCAAAAGGGCAAGGCTACGGGCAGAGAAGACAAATGTTTTCCTCCGCAGAAAGGGGTATTTAAGGTGTTGTAGCTCGACACTGAGACACAGTTGCTCTTTTGGATTTGTTCCAGTATTCGTCTACCTATTCCATTCTATCAGATCTTCAACCACTCCTCTCGGTAAGGACTATTCTCCTGGATTATATCGGATTATACTTGGATTACTTCGTTCGGTGGTTTTTACTTGCGAAAACGTTGCCCGCACTTAAAAGGATTATTTTACGAAGGACGATGCGAGAGAGTTATTTTGTCACCATATTATGTTCTTTATACAATCTACGAGATACCCTACAATATCGTTTCTGTAACAGCCCCAATACCCTCTGCCGACATCCTCCCTCGCCCCTCAAGTTCAAATTTACATTTAAAATATTTTATTTATGAGTTCTGATGAAACTAATTTTTCACTACCCCCCATTCATTCAGCTTTTCTTTATCTTAAATATTCTAAGTAAAACTATTCTACGGCTGCTGAGGTCACAGACCTCGTGACGTAACTCTTAAGAGTTATGACGTCATGAGTGTGACGTAATACTTTTGGATGTTGCCAATTCAATACTAACTTTTGATCTGCACTGATGAAGCACTATGTTTTTATAACGAAGCAAACTTCAAATTTTCGCTTAACTTTAAAAATACTAAATATACCTATTCTGCTTAAGTTTAGATGGTAGGATCTTGTGACGCTATTAACTGGTGAGTTATGACGTCATAAGAATGAGGCAATGATTGATTGATACTGCCTATTTAATACTAACTTCTAGTTACAACGAAAATCTAGAACGACTATAAAAATAAAGTGATTTACTTACTATGGTAACAGCTTAACAATTTAAAAAATCTTTTAAATATTTAAATCTCAGAACAGAATTATTATTTTAATATCATTGAAAAATACCTTTAGAAGAAAAAAAATAATGAAAAACTTTTGAAATACTATTTGAAGAATAATTTCCCAATCTAGTTATAATATCATTAAAAAAATTAGTTTCAATGAAATAAAATTAGAAAATTCCCATACCTACCCCAGAATTTAATCCCGGTTTCTGAGTTAATTGCAATTATTTTACAAAAAATCGACTTTCTCTTGGGCCTTTAAATATTCAATCACCTCAGTCCTGTTTCTGTTTGTTATATTATTTTAATTTTACTTACTTTTCTCGCAAGTTATGAGGAAATTTGCTTGCTTTGTAACCAATTTACTTTACTGAATGACTTTCAAGCCATTTAGCTATCGAGCAAGGTCAATGCACAAGGTAACAGGTTGCAAATCTAGTTGCTTTATTTAAGTTCATTCATGTTCGTGCAAATTATTTTCATTTTATTAAATAACGCTAACAGTAACAAACCAGTTCAAAGACTTTGATTTACATGCATTTATGAAATCTTTCTCATTTTTGAAATTTTAATTTTAAAATGCTATGTGGTAAACATTTGGATTTAACTAACTGTAACTTTCATTTAATTTAAAAACAAGTGTTGAATGCATACTTTTATAAATGTAATTATAATTCGTTGTAGTTTTCGAACAAAATTTTCCTATAGTATTTTAAAAATTTTAATTTAAATACTATTGATATTTATAAATATACATTTCTGCAATCACTCTTAATTGGCATTTAAGAATGTATGGCATTTTATTGTACGGCATTTTATTTTATTTATTTTATTTCATTTTATTTTATTATATTGACAGTATAATTATCTGATCTTATAACTCTCTATTTCTAACTATGCAAAGCGATTTTAAATTCTAAAATAGCTCCACAGATCAAGTTCAGTTCCGTTTTAAATTCAGTGATGTTATTTTTTAGGTGTAATTTGAAAAACGAGATTAGGAAAACATTTTATTTATTTTCTTGAAATGTAGAAGTGGGGGAGTAACCTTCCCCCTAAAGTTATCAGTGTGTAACTCTAGAACTTACCACATCGCTTGCCTTACGTTCACATATTATGTGGGTTTCAACTTTCTACTGAATATATTAAGTTATGAAAATATTTAAGATATGCTATTAGACTCTAGAACAAAGAATTTAATAAAATATGTCATTCGATTTTTTTTTCAGTAAATTTCTTTAAAAAATATAATTAAAATACTGATCAAGCGTTTTTTATTTTAATCAATGCTTTCACAAAGTAGTTCAAAGATTTCTTCTTTAGTTTTAGTTTATAAGCTTCAGGTATTTTTACTTATAATTATTAATTGGGGAAGTTGAAAATGAATTTTAAATCTATATTTCAGAAAACTTTCTCTTATATTTTTTGTTTAATTACTAGGTACGTAACATAGGCAGCTTGTTCATTATCTTTTTAATTTGTGTTTATCCCACTTGTATGTAGTTTTAATGAAATCAAGGATACATTAGAAAAAAAACGTTGTAACTGATCTGAACTTTCTAACTGTTTTATAACACCAATATTAAGATGACTTAAGAAAAACAGGTAAGTCTACAATGTTAAAGGATAATACCAATGCGTGCCAGAATATGTTTTGTAAAAATATTTTTAAATGCATGAACTAATTAAAATGTGTTTTTTTTAAAAAACAATTAAAAAACGCAGCCATTTTATATGTAGCACAAAAGCTCAATCTAGTCTTGGTGTGACACAAATAAAATAAAATTCCTTTAATATAACAAGCAAAAATCATCAAAGATGATTATTTTTAAATAATAGTAAAATGAAACGGCATACTAGAAAATGTAATTCAAAAAATTAAAATGAATGAAAAGAGAATTATATTAAATAAGTAAGAAAAAATAAATATGTTACAAAACTGAATGAAAATATTTCACATTTTGAAACATTGAAAATTTATTATTGTGGTTCTAAGCCCAGTTATCCCATTTTTCTAATTTTTAATGCATTTCTATTGAAGCATGATTCCGTTCTGTGTCGGCAAAAAACTTTTATCAGTGCGAAATGAGTTCTCTCATCATTCTTAAATTGACAAGCGTTTGAGAAAATAAGGACTCATAAGGAATCCTGTTATTAATCTATGTCACCACGTCATAATGAGAACGATGGATACATGTATGGTCACACTATTCTTCGCGAAATTTCACTCATTGCCTTGAAATCCCTCTTTTAAAGAAGTCATCTTGCGTAAGTTAACCTAAAAATGGAGCAGTCAAATTGGAAAGATAAACTGAACAACTTACGAGGTTTACGCAATATGTAACTGTTACCGAGTTAGAGTAGCAAAAAAAATGAAGGACAGCCAAGGTCGTCAAATTCTTTCTTAAAATAAGGTTTGCGAATCAAGTATCTGTTTGAACAAAAAGGAAGTCTTTTAAAAACGGAAACCAATCTCGCCTATTTTTGCAAGTAATGATGTATTTACAAAAAAGGAGGAAGAGCTGTCAAATTACCTATTTTGAATACAGTAGGAATAAATTCATTAGGTTTTTAGTTGTCTTTTAAATTTATATTTCTATCTAGTACATTTTGCTGCAAGTATATTTCTTATTGATAAAATTTTTCAGGGCTAAAATCATACCCTTTTTTCTCTTAGAATATGAAAGTGTTAAAGTCAAATTCTTTGTTATTAAAACTTGTTCTAACACACATATATATATATATATTCACCTTAAACGTATGATAACATTTTATTCTCATTTTATGTCGATTATATTAAAGACACCCTTCTTTTTTTCAAGAATTTATTAGCCCTAGAATCATACCTCCTTATTATTTTTTTTATCACGATGTAAAAGTTTTCTGCTATAAATGGTCAAAAATTAAAGCCATTTTTCTTTTTTGAAGAAACTTATAACTGTTAAAATCGTGCTTCTTTTTATTAAAATTATTTTAACAATAGATGAATTTGGCCTTTATCATAAGTGTTTTTAGCGGCATTAAATAAGTGCCCTTCATATAATTACTAAAAATAGTTTTGTCACAAAAAAAGCCATGCCCAAATGAAGCAAATAGCGATCAACATCTTTTGCACTTACTTTCGAACTTATACAAAGAGAGAAAATATATTTCGTTACATCCTAAAATTTGTTGTAAGTCTTTTTACTAATATCTTTGAACTAAAATAATAGTATAAGCTTACTCTTACAAGAATCTTGCAAGCATAAAAATTATAATAGTTTTTAGAGATATCAAACACTCTTATAATTATTAAAAATATTTTTTGTCACAAAAATACGTGAGTATGGCACAAATATCGACGCTTAAATTTTCTTTAGAATTCGTACAAAGAGAAACAATATCATTAGGCATTATATTACATTTATAAATATAATAAGCGATCATTGTTGCGATTCCATGTGTTATAGGACATTTTGAAACTCACAGAATCAAATTAATATAATTTACTACACCGTAACTTTAACTTCAATGAGGAGAGAAATTTGGGATTTCCCAATTAATTTAAAGCAATAGACAAAACTTCCATCTTAACAGTTCTCCATATAATGTGATAAAAGTGATCGGTTGGCCTAACGTAAGTTTATTGTTTTACTGAGCATTAGCGTTATATTTAGTATTAAATACATGATGAAAGGTTGTGTATTGCAGATTAGAAAAAAGAAGAAAAGTAACAACAGCTGCGAATAATTACTTTGAGATAACTCCATGAATAATTTCACAACAACTAAGAAGTTCAAAACGTAAAAAAAATATGTAATAAATCAATAGTTTGATTAACGTTGCTAAAGCATTTTTTCGACGAGTTAAAAAAAAAAAAAAAAGGTTCTTGGGGGAAAAAATTTAAATTTCATGAAATCCTTCTGTTTTTGAAGCAGTTTATAGCAGTTTTCTTTAAAAATTAATAAAAATAACCGTAATTATTTATTAATATTTCAGAAAATAATGTACCCAACCTGAACATTTTAAACTTTTCACTTCTCGCTTATAACTGCCCGTAATTCATTTCGCATCCCTACTGAAGCATCACCCCAATTCACATAACTTTTCAATAGAGTGATAAAATAAAGTGAACTGAAATCCTGATCTAACTTTGCATGTATCGCAAAACCCTTCTCTTGCAGTAGTCATGAATCGTCAAATGATCGCAGCCCTACTCGTCGGCCTCATCTTCTGCGCCTTCGTCGTAGAACAGACGGAAGCCGGAGGTGGACTCCGATTTGCCCGACTGGCCAAACTCGCCCTCATTGCCCGGGCACTGAAAGGAAAGAAAATCTTCTTGCCCCTCCCCCTCCCACTGCCCATCCCACTCTTCAAGGAAAACATCCACCACGAACCTGTACCGTAAGTACAAAATTTTGTTTATTTTTGTAAAAAAAAAAGAAAGAAATTAGTGCTTTCAACTTATCTGCAAACGTTTTCGAAGCTTTGAATTATTATTATTATTTTACTTAAAATTGCACGTGGCAAATAATTTTCACAACTCACTAGTTATTCAGTTTTATTTTAAAGCGTCACATCAATTGGCGACAAATTATAAATTAGGTTCTTATTTGATTTGTGCCTCTTATTCCTTTATATATTTTTCTGAATATGTATACGTTATGAGAAATATGTAAAATATATACATTTAAACCCACATACTATATATCAAATAATTCCGAATTTTTTCAGCATTTTACAATGTTCTGATTATAATATTCCCTTCTGCCTTAACAGCTAACTTAATTTAAAAAAAATCTATCAGTGCAATAGGTGGTCCTTCAGACTTAGCTTATGAGGTTAGGCTTAAAAGGCTCAATATGTATAGTCTTGAGCAAACGAGAGTCAAAGGGGACATGATTCAGTTGTTTAAATTCATTAAAACGGGAAATGTTGCTGGACTACAGCTATGTTCTGAAAGTAGAACCAGAGGTCATTGTTTTAAGCTTTTCAAATCTCAGGCTAATCTTGAAATTAGGAAAAATTACTACTTCAATAGGGTAGGCAGTTGGAATAGTTTACCAGAAGCGGCTGTTAATTGCAGTGGGGTAAAAACTTTTAAGAAAGCTCTTGATGTTCATTGGGGACTGTTAAATTGACTAGAACCAGCCTAGCTGGGCCCTGAGCCTGTTTCTGGTCGTCACTTTTGTATTTGTATTTGTAAATATGACAATAACGTCAACCGTACAACAAGAAAGTTTCAAAACACTAATTTTCACAGACAACAAGATAGCAAATTAGGTTAGCTAGCAGATAGTTAAACCAGCAGGTTATTTTGTCCAGTTTCATACGTAACTGTGTATTTTGATAAAGTGAAGTTAATAATCGAAATTTAATAAAAAAAATTTCTTATATTTTTTCCCCAAAATTTAAAATGAATTTAAGTAAAATACATGCACAGATAGGGAAAAAAAATTCATTCGAAACTCATTGCATTTAACTACAATTGAAAACACATTTAAATTGAAATAAATCGCATACCTTTGCTGCATCGAGTATAACGCCAGAAAAAGTTCCTTTATTGACTAAAAATCATGGATTTCATTACATTGAAAGCTACAATCGAAAAACGAGCACGGACTTTTCACATTAATATATAATGATATCTTCAATTGATTTATTTGCAGTTAAATCCTTTTCTCAAACTGAATTTAAATTTTGCAAATCATTTTACTTTGCTGGTAAAGTAAATATATGCAAGTAATATGAATTGAAAATTTATAAAATTTTAAAGGCAATTAATTTATATGTCTTGTGCTTCGTTCAATTTAAAAACTAATAAAAAATATATTAATACTAATGCTATGACATACATTTTGACAATCAATTAATTAAAAAATTCCACCATGTTGTATTTTGAATTGAATACAGCATTTCACAAGAAAACTTTTATTCTGTAGAGTATTAAATATTGCGGTAAAAGTATTTAAAATTCTAAAAAAAAAAGATGTGAAAACTATTACTATGGAATATTTTAGAAGGAAAAATTAACTACACCTTAAATTAATTCTTCATTTTCTCACAGCATGCTCTTTTTTAAAACGTTGTCATAATCAGTAAATTTCGTTTCTATGTGATTGTTACCTTCCGCCTGTAATAAACTCTCATTTTGATCTCATTAATGAGCGAAAGTTTTATTTCATTTCATTATTATCTCTTTATGAGAACATACATTAATGAATGAAGGACAAGAATTTTGCCTCCATACATATAGATTTCAAATGAAACAGTACAAAATATTTTTGTACTGTTTTAAACTGCTACAAATAATAATTAATAATAAATTTTAAATTAATAATGAATGATATTTTTTAAAAATGCAAGGGTCTAATGTTGCTAAGAAAATACTATAAGAATATACATGTATTTTTATATCCATGTGTCTAAATGTATCCAAGCTACTACTAAAGATAATGATAATTTATTTATTTTGTGTAATGCGCATTTCAAAGCCCATGTTGCTAATAAAGACTAACTTGTTATTTATCAATCTAAATCATCAAAAATAAGCAGCTTACTATAACTCGCATATTACAAGAAAGACACCACTTTCTGCTAACCCCAGTTAAAGTACCAAGAGTTTTATTTCTTACTCAGAAAGAACTCGTACAATAAAGACTCTTGATTTTTTGCGCAACCAGAACAACAATTTCGCGGAACCTTAGGCTTCCGGAGAATCTTGGTCAGGAAAAGCTGCTAAAAGCAATTATTCCTTCACTAATTCTATTTCTAATAGCATGCTTTTTTCAAATTGCAGAGTCCACCATCACACCAAGGCTGTGATCGGTTATGGTTTGGAACAGCCCCACCACGGAGGACACCACGGAGGATTCTACTAAACAAGATCCACCAACTACCACTTTCACCGAGTAGTCAAGTACAAGCTACTGTATGAAGGCCAAACTCATACAACACAGTATATGCATGTATATAGTCATTCAGCGATCGTTGTATCTAGATTCTCATAGGCACACCTCATCACTGCAGTGGGTCGTACCTCAATTTAGAGTCATCATCTCATCTGTATAAAGTCATCATTTGTTGGGAAAGATGTTGTTTCAATAAATTTACATTTTGTTTACGAAAATATGTGTTCTTTATTGCTCAAAATACTATTGCTGTGGTTTTTTAAAATTTCCCTTAACGTGGACCAGTTACGATTGCAGTACGATACGATACTGACATCATGCAAAAAAAAAAAACTATGGTAAAACGATATTTAAAAATTTGTTTGATGATTAGCACAGAAAAGTAACATAAGATTTAAAGATTTATTATCGTACCTTACCGACTTTAACAAATTTATTTCTATTTCTTAAAAAGTATTTGGATTCATAACTCTATTTTTAATTTTCGATTATTTGGATTGGCAACACCTTGGTTTGTTTATATCGGGCGACACTTCTCAAGTTTGATTGCTGAACTTACAGCTCACAGATGTTCTTAGGGGGATCAACTAGTTTATTTATGAAAGAGCAACTTAATTTTTAGCTTTGTCGGATCTTGCCAAGACTGAAAAACAGTTTGAATTTATTTACCAAAAATAACAGTTTTATCAATGTATATGTTTAATTTGCATAGCTTCAAAAAAGGTCCAGCTTTTGATTTTTAAGATTCCAATTCCTTTCTCGTCATCTTCAGTTTCAAAAAATCTTGTAACATCAGTGCATCCTTGATTAGCCAAAAGAATTATTTCACTATTACCTCCACGCATGATGCTACTCAAAGGAGATTTATTAGCGGGACTCAATTATATCTGTTTAGCTTGAATCAAAATTTTATTTTTATCTCGGTGTATCTGTTTAGCTTAAATAAGTAACAATTTGCTTGCTAATCAAGACGTCATGCTTATGTAAGCATCAATTTGGTAATTTCATCGGTGTACTTGTCTTAGCTCGTTTGTGCTGTCTCTCTTGCTTTTTTAGATATCAAAGCCAAAAAAACGCTACAACTCTGATACTAGCATGTATCTCATCGTAAATCAAAAGTTGAATATAGCACTGATGTTTCGCGCACAATTTAAAAAAGTTTGATTTAAAAAACAGTTGACAGGAATGTCTAATTGATCAATAAGTAGGTGTATCCTATGTAGTTTTAAACATAATTTGATTGCTACAGCAAATACATTTTGATTCAATTTTGGAAAAGCAGTCTGTTTACACGAGTAAATATTGTTTAGCTACTGCACATCAAATAAATGCCTCCTGTCTTTAAGAAAAATAAATAGCTTTTAATATTCCTGAGCAATAAATTTAACCCAGAAAACTGATATATTTTATGTGTTCTATGTAGTTTAGAGGTTAGAATTCTCGTCTATGTGGTTTTATATCCGATTTATTTTATTTGCACTGTTGCTATTTCAACAATACAGTTCCTGTTTTAACATAGCATTGCCATTGTAACAAAGCAAATTTGGTGCTTAAAATGATATTTCAAATGCAATGTCAGCTTGGAGACCACATTCAGCGAAATTCTCATAGAGCCTGAAAATCTCTGTGAAACTGTCTTTCCGGCCTACATTCTACATACCGCAGCTATCGCACTCTAGAGCAGCGGTCGGCAACTCGAATTAATTGAGGATCAACTTTCCAAGTTCGGCGAACACCAAGATCGACTAGGAGGACTGGGGGAGCGGGTATACACTATTAATAGGACATGTTGGGACTGCGCCTGTCTTCAAATTGTAGATTAATTCTTGTTAGAACTTCTACAATTTCTAAGATAATGTCTGTTAACACCGTTAACTCGCATCAAAACAGTAGTTCAGATACTAATGAATCAATTTGAGAAATTTTTGTGTTGTTTTGTTTTTAAAATAAAACAAATATAAAATGGCCGTTACATACTTCAATTAACTCTCACCCAGAGCATAGCTAATGTGACGACTGACGTTCAATATTATTGGCAAGTTTTTTTAGGTCCGGCGAATGGTCTGACAAATTACCAAACAGTTTCTTGAAAAACAAAAATACATATACAGATTCGTCTTCTAATTCAAATATTCTTTTTTTTTTTAAACTATATGAACTGTCTGCAATGCTGTCGCGATCGACCGAAAATTGGCTGGCGATCCACGGGTTGCCGACCACTGCTCTAGAGGCTTTTTTCCTTTCACGCAACTGTTATTTTTATAACTTTTTGCAGATAATAAATGGATTAAACAAAATTAAATAGAAAGTTTAAAAAATATTTTGATAATAATTCGCGTAACACGTTACTTGAAATAGCACAAAAATATAATTTCTGTTGTGTTTCTTATGAGTGACATCACGCTTGCCTTCTTAACTAAACAGTGTTAACTAAAAAATACACACTAACTCACAAATTTATATAAAAAGAGGCAGTAAAGAAAAAATAATAAGTAAAATAAAAAATATCGCACTTGTTAGTTTTTTTTATCTTTCTAATTCCCTAAAATAAATTAAACAGCCGCCAGTAAGTAATCAAGCAAATCTTCAAAAACCCAAAGCGTTTTTCTCCCCCAAGCTTTTAAAAAAATCAGGTTGAGAATTTAGATAAACATAAATTAACAAACGAATCAAAATTAGGAAAATAAATAACAATAATAATAACCTTGTGCTCCTATTTATAAATACGTAGTTCCTATTTTTTCCCACCTCATTAACAAATTTATGTCCTTCAAATATACTTTTCAAATCAAAATTAATATTGTCTAAAAACAAACGTCCTTTGTATATATATATATATATATATATATATAAACACATTTAAGGGGGCCGGTACCTTCCCAGAATACCCTTAAAACTATTTATTTTGAATAAAGGATTTAATTATTAACAACTTTAATTTGGAAACCAGTCAATTTTTGGCTTGGATACACCCCTGTATATATATGTATATCTATATACAGTAAAAGCCTTCCCAATAAACACTCTAAATTACGTAGGAGGACATTATTTTGGGATTAGTTTACATCGAAAAAACTCGGGTTGCAGACAGTATTTCGAGAACAAAAAATAAAACACAATTTAATTTTCCATCATTTATGTAAAAACTTTTAGGCTTTACAAAAAAAAAAAACAATCAAATCCGGACTGCTAAAAAATCATGCACCTTTGAAGAAGCATTTAAAAACATTTTTTATAGGATAACAGCCAATACAGAGCACCATTTAACCGAAAAATATGTTATTATACCAAGAATGGCTTTCAGTTCCAAGCATATACACACGTCCTACTCTTCAGTCGAAACTAAACAAATAAATAAAACAAAATGATAATTTTTCAGGAAATGATGATGATAATAATAATATATTAATAATGAAATAGGTGTGTGGGCATTTCCGATAAATTTAATTCTGGATAAATAAAGAATTATTGTTTTTTAAAACAGATAACATATTTTTCAAACTGGCGAATAAACCTTAAAAGGGGCAAAAAATTCAAAAATTGAGAACTTGCTGCTGCATCGGGAAAGTAGTCATTCCTCGAAGCTTTAAAGTTAAGAAGTAAAAATAACAATAATAAAAAAAAAGACTTGTATCCGAACAAAAATGCATATATGACTGCGATTATTATGTTTGATTGACTTACGACTTTGCAGAAGAAACTCTTCTCAAAAAAATTATTAACTTGAAATAAATTATATTATGTACTTTTGAAGAAACTTAATGTAAAAGTTCGGAAGATGCAGAGGAATAAAATTTAATATAATTATATTGAAAAATGGTAATTTAAAAATCTAAAACAAAAAACTCCAGTTAAAACTCCACACATATATAATATAAATTTAAAACAAAAAATCATCTGAGCAACCATAAATATTTTAAAGTATGAATACGGGGTTTATTTTAAAGATTTTTTTTATTGTACTGCATAAGTAATTTTTTCTTTCAAGTACTTTTATCAGTTCAAAATATCAACTGAAAACCAAATTAATAATTTCATTATTAAATTAAAGAGAGTCATTATAATTACTAATTCTTTCAAACATGAAGTTTTAGTTTCTTTCATCTTCAAAAATATTATCTTTAAATGTACCTATCTGTATATTTCTGTTTCTGTAAAGTTTCTGTTTCTTGAAAAAGTAAAGAAAATTAATTAATTAAAAAATATTTATAAATTAATTTAAGAAATTTGAATTTATTTTTAAAATATGCAAGTTTTTATTTGCTTTATTATTAAAATAAATGCTTTTTTTAGTATTTTTATGAATTTGAAATTTGTATTTCAGAAATAGCGGAATAATGTACAAATCAGAAAGATAAAATTAAGTGTACATTTCTTAAAATATGAAATTTTTAAGAACCAGCTTGTAAACTTTTGTGCACGGAATAAAAAGTAGAACAACGTATATTACGCACAAACTTTTCAAAAGATTGCAGACACGTGTTTTGAGGTTGCGAGGGTCTCCTTTTTCAATTCGAAACTTCTAAATGAAAAATAGGCTTCAGTTGGATGTTTATCATTTAGAAGCTAACTTCCTCTGTGTTGAAAACTAGGTTCCTTGCAACGTCAAAACACTTGGCTGCAATATTTTGCAAGACTTGCGCGTAATATGCGTTATTATTATTATTATTATCATTACTTTAATTGAAATCTTTGTTTTCTCTGTTAAAACCAATCTTGATTTTTAAGTATATTTATTAGTTTGAAATTTGATTTCCTGATGATAAATAACTATAATAAAATAATAATAACAATAGTGATAACAATATTCATAATAATAATAATAACAATAATTTAATTCGAATGATCAGCATAACGTTTCTTGAAATTCAATGTTAAAAAAGTTGCTGGGTTAACTATAAAAACGTTTTTCTTTCTTTTTCTTTTCTTTTCTTTTTTTTACATTCAATTAAAAATTAAATCTCCCTAGGGGCCGTTCATGAATGACATCACGCTTTTCTCCCGTATATTTGACCCCCCTCCCGCCCTTTGTCACAATATGTCACACTTCAGCGGACCCCCTACCCCCCTTTGTCACGCGTCACGCTATGTTGCATAATGCATGATGTCACACATCTTGTTACCCCTCCCGTCCCCTTGTCACACTTTGTCACAGTTCAACGAACCCCCCTCCCTCCTCGAAGCGTGACATCATTTATGAATGATCCCCTAGACATATAACTTCCACAATTAAAAATGATTTTTACCATTTTAAAATAAAAATACCGCTGATAAAAGTTTCCTTTCTATTCATTACACGCAATTCGCCGCACATCAATTCATTTCAACTTGAATTCTTTATAATACAAATTCGCCGCGCATCAGTAAATCGTTATTTGAGCTCATTGTATTTATTATCTGTTGAATAATATTGCATAATTGTCGGTATTGAAAACATAACTTCAAAAATTCAAGAACTTTAGCAATAAATTTTACTATTTCTTATTGTTATACCATATTAAAATATACACGTTACATTTATGGTGTCCTTAACCTTTTTAGGAGCTTTAGTTTATTTGCATTGAATTTTGAACTCGACGATTTGCGCTTTTCAACGATAAACAAACTAATGCATGATTGTCTACCGTTCTTTACAACGAGCGTTGTGAAGGACAATAACTGCCTCACTACGCACGGTTCAGATTGTTCCGCGTAATAATTACGTCACAACTTTGCTCTCTCGTATTCAGTTTATGCACAAGTGTAAATATTTACTAGTTAAAAATACATTCTTTTAAAGATGACATGCGTGTTACTTACTGTTAAAGAATGTTAAAGCAATAAAATTTGATTGCACATATTAATAAATGTTTCATAAAATATCATTAAGTATGTACTAACCGCTGCAGGTAATTAAAATGTGATAAATATTTACTGTGATGATCTTCGGCTATGATGAATTACGTTAGGTTGACACTACGATAAAGTGATGCTCTGATAAGTGTAAGAAAAGAATTGACGCAGATTATTAGTCTTCCGTTGAAAAAGTAATGATTAATGTTCACGATTTTTCTCGCGAATGTATTAATAAATAAAAAATTAACATAATTAATTTAAAAAACGAAGTGTGGCTAATAAACAAGAAAGTAGATGTTATAAATAGAATCTGAATAATAGATTGGAATGAGAAACTTTTCAAAGTGTACTCTGTAAGAAATTCTAGTTCAACATTTCCCCCAAAAAATTAAAAAATGGTGAAATTTAGCTGTAACCAACATTTGATACTGCATTTAGGCATTCAGCATGAGCATGCATCATTACTCTCAGTAATAGAGCTCTCTCTTTTGACGATTCTTCAATCGTCAAGACAATTTCGTCGTTTACAACGAGTCTTTTCTCACGCGATCACGTGACTTAAAAAAGTTACTACACAAATTTCGGCAATTTGACGAAATGTTTACACGGGGCATTTTTCACGAAGCCATTTCGTCAAATACGACGAAAGTTTCGTGAGATTTGAGAATGCGTTTCTGAGAGTGATGATATGCTTTCTTTAAGGGCTTCATGATGACCCTATCCAATGGCTGAAGCTTATGGGAGTGTGTGGAGGTAAGCTCAGCATATGAACGTGATGTTTTTTTGCACATGGTAATTACATTAATGTCTTTGTGACTTGAATGTCTACCCAAAATTAAAAAAGCGGGATCATTTTCTTTTGGATTGATCCGCTCCACAAATATTTTCAGCCACTTAAGGAAACCTTCAACTGTGATCCATCCGCCTTGCCCCTTTTAAACAAATACAAATACAATACAAATGTGACGAACAGCAACAGGCACAGGGCCCAGCTAGGCTGGTCCTAGTCAATTTAACAATCCCCAATGAACATCAAGAGCTTTCTTGAAAGTTTTTACCCCACTGCAACTGACAGTTGCCTCCGGTAAACTATTCCAACTGCCTACAATTCTATTGAGGTAGTTATTTTTCCTAATTTTAAGATTGGCTTGAGATTTGAAAAGCTTAAAACAATGACCTCTGGTTCTATCTTCAGCGCATAACTGCAGCCCATTAACATTTCCTGTCTTGATGAATTTAAACAACTGAATCATGTCCCCTATAATTCTCCTTTGCTCTAGACTACACATATTGAGTCTTTTAAGCCTAACCTCATAATCAAAGTCGGAGAGATCACTTAAGGATGTCTCTGAAACACTGTTTGATTAAATTCTGAACACCTTTCTTCGTTAGAAACTGCCACGCATTTGTCCGATACGACCCGTGACAGTTTTTTGCGGTACAACCCGAACAAGATAGAACAAGATATTAGTTACCATATACGTATGATTAAACTTAAAAAGAAATCTGTTGCCTGCAATTTACATTATAATGAATGCTCTTTTAAGAAATAACTAACAAAATAATTTATACTTACTTTAAGGTCAGCTATGACACTTAGAAGTTAATTACGGTCAGTTGAAACACTTGTAAAATTACAAAAAGCTAAGCTACGAGCAAACGATACTGCCGTTTGTCTAAACACGGCGTCACATGAACTTTCTTCCTTCAATAAACACTATGGTGTCTTGACATGTCCTGCCACCTGCAGTAAATTATAGGAACAATATTCTGAGGTAAAACCAGGAGAAGGATGCGGGCCACTCTTTGTGGGCGTTCACACAGGCATCAGAACGGAAATTAATTTTGGTATAGCCGGTTGCCGCTGGTCAAAGGTTAACTTCGGACGGAGGACGAAGTTTCAGAGAATGGATTTGGAAAAATAAATTTTTTAGACTCAGATACTACTAAAGAAAGCCGAGGAAAGGGGAGGCGTTTAGAGCTGGGGCTCAAAGGGCCGGATGCCGCCGCTATAATTTACTGTAGGAAATTGCTTCCAATTTTATTCTGAATTTGAAAAACAATTCAGTGCCGTCTTTTTTTTTTTTGAAAAATAATTTGCTTTACCATCTTATTTTGGATATGCATCGTGCCATCAGCCTTTTTTAAGAAGTCGAATAGTATGCTCTTTTTTCATAAGCGAATTTAATCAATACCCTGCTGTTATAAACACAAACATAATAGTAACAGACATCTACGCAGAGCTTAGTTCGAACAAAAGAAGTCTGGGAGCCCGATAGTCTTAAGAACTTATTTTCATGAGCAAATCATTTGAATCTCATGTGATACATCAAAATGCAGATTGAATTTAAATAAAGTAATGGAGCTTAGCTCCTAAGATTAGCCGTGCCTCAGCCAATTTATGTAAATTCCTTTCTTCTTTATTTTGCTTTAGAAATTCAATTTCACCTCCATTTTGGAAAAGCATCATCCTACGTTTGTGATTCAATTATACAATCTGTCAATTTTAAAAAGTAGCTCTCGTCTTCGTTCTGTTTAACAACACAATTACGATTAGGACTCAGTTTTGAAAGTAAATTTAGCGTGGGAAGTTCAAAACTTTTTTTTTAAAGGAGGCTTTGTGCAATAATGAGCTGCGATTTTGCGCTTCAATATCGTTGATTTTGTCATGTTTTTTTCATAACTTTTTTTTCTTTATATCTACTCCATTCTACTTCAGATATTTACTTTCGAAACCAGTTTAGAAAATTTGATTACTCATTTTAAACAAGAAATCATTTTTAAAAGAAACATTTAAAAACAAATTCTAGCTTATTATAGTACGATTTTAAATACAACTTTTTTTGAAAGTAACTTCCTTCATCCTCCTCGTTTTGTTTACTCCAAATTCTGTTGTTAAGTAAATAAAATGAATACACAACCAAGATAATTTTTTTTTTTGAAAAATAAATTTCTCATCATCTTGCTTTGGTACTTCAATATTTCAGTATTATGACCTCAGCCTGGATATTTATTAGCTTTATGAATCCAAGCAATGAAACTATTTTTACATGGTTTTATTTAACTCCATTTGTCACGGAAGTTTGTACCGCGATTTTCGACTACTATTACTGCATAAATTATCTTCAAACTTTGCACACGAGCTTATCTTCCGATGACAATACAATATTCCATCCATTTTATAATTTGTTATAACGTTAATTAGGAAGAAAAATTAATAATTTTGGCTCTGAAGAATTTATCAGAATTATTATTTGTGAAATGGCATCGGTAGCTTTGTTCGGAATTGTTTAGATAATTCGACGATGCCTTGAATTTTAAAATACTCAACGCATGGCGAAAAAAGAAACTGCGACGTAGCGGCTTCTACAACGCGATTAACGCAATAGTTTTATTTAACTTGATTTGTCACGGAAGTTCGTTTAAATAAAACCGCGTAACTTAAAACATTTTTACACGGTTTTACAAGTAAATAGATTTCATTTCATAATGCATCACTCTACTTCGGTTGTTCATTTGGAGCAGAGGCTCTCAAATTTTTTTTTTTCCCGCGGACCACTTTCTCTTTTTCGTGCATTAGAGTCCCACTCGAAAAGAAGCGAGTCCAACATTTATACTTGAAAGTTCCAAAGCAGAATAAAACTGAGGGTAGTGTTGTTAAGTTCTAAAATAGTAGGGAGCATACATCGACATTAATAGGGAAGTACCCCGGCTATGATACTTGCTATTAACATTGAAAGTGCAATATTTTAGTTACAAGTACAAAGAGAATGGGTACCTACTATTTATGAAATATATTTTACGAATACATGATTAGTAAATTTATATGCTTATTATATAAATAAGTAAATGACATTGGTACAATTTCTGTTACGTACATCATGTTCAAAATTTGGTGATTACTTACTTAAAATGAGATCCAGTCTTATAGAATCCTACTTTCATTTCATGTGTCTCAATTTTTTCTTTTGTTCACGTGGACCAACTTGTAAAAAACCCTGTGAACATATAGACCACTCCGGGAACCACTGACTTAGAGAGGCTCCTTTTGTGAGATTCACAGTTTTTAACTGTCAGCGTGTGACCGGAGCACTGGCGTCACAGCAGTCTAATTATTGAGGGGGACGACGTCAATTTTTGACTTGCCTTCCTAATTTTTGCCAAACAGTAATTGAAACTCTTTATTATTTCAGCAATAGTATTTCCCATTTTTTTCTATCGATACAAAGTGTGTTAACTATTTATTTATTTTGTAAACTTAATTTGCAACAAAAATTAGATGTGATCTAGAGAAATGAAATGTGTTTAGTAAACATTAATGTTAAAAATATTTTTTAAAAAAAAAAAAAAAAAAATAAAAAATAAAAAAAATAAAAGGTTTATTTTACTCTGTACAGAATCATTTTATATGGTTTATAATTAATGAGGTGCTGACAGGGTTAAAAGCGTAGTGGTAAGGCTCAGGCCTCGTATGCCCAAGTTCGCAGGCTCAAACCTGGCCCAACTCAGTGGATTTTCAAGGTGCATAAAATCGTCTGCCCCTTTGTCGTATGATTATGCGGAATGTAAAAGTTCGTTTAAGTACCCGTTTGGCATGGATACTCTCGGCTAAATTAAATTCCTAGTGCCGTTTGCATCAACGAGAGCTCAGGTGCCGCCATTTAGCGGGAAACTGCGCGTCAAAATTTGCGGCAATGGTACCAAACTCATTGTGGTGCCGCTGAAAGAGTTTGTACCAATTTCTGGGAATGCACTAGGTCTACAATGGTTGAGGACCAATACTGCAGCCCATTAGAAAGAAAAAAAAATAATTAATTATGCATACGGACTTATTTCATTTCTTTTCTGACCCAAAAATATTTCTTCCACTGTCTTTGGTAGAAATAAACTTTTTTCAGATAGTTGCCGTATCAACTTGATCGATGATATCTTGATGAACAAAACACATCTCAACGTGATGCAATCGCTTTTGCGTCATTATTGAGCGCAAATACAACTTTAGCTTTTTTACGCTCTTAAACTTCTTTCCGCCTCACAACTGGATGCTGGAGACACCAGCAAAAGTCGTACCAGAATTTCTATATTAGAGAATAAACGCCTAGATCCTGCTTCCATTTTTAGTAAGGCTTTTCTAACATCATGTGCGCAAGTCATGTATTTAAACTCCTCTTTGAAAAGTGCAAGTCGAATCCTTAATTTTGAAAAATTAAATTCTGGGTAGTTTACTGCAAGCTCCAGATTCTCTTCATGTAGTAGCATCTTTTCTAATTCAAATTGTTTTTGAATTACCTTTGATTCAATATACGATTTTTTAGTCCGGCAATTGTTACATCAAGTATGTAAAAGAATTTAATGCGATAGTATTCTGCAAAATGAAGAAAAATCGTGACCTACTGAAAGGCCATCAAACCGCTTAGGAGGTCTTTTTTTTTCTTGGCAATTTTAGGGGTTCTAGTCCAAGTTCCATTTTTTTGACACAGTCATCAAAAATGGTGGAAAATACAGCGTCGTTTCGCATCTTTCCCAAGTAATTAGCATCTGTTTGAACTGATTTGACCAGTCCAGCTACTGTACTTTTCCTCCTTTGGAAGGATGTGTTCAACTCTGCAAATCAATGGTTTGTTTCCTCAAAACTAATCCCAGATAGTTGGAACCGTTTTCGAAAGCAGCTTAAGGACTGCTAGCACCATCATAAACGTCTTCAGCAAACTGACTCAACGTGTCCATAATTAAAGAATATTTTTTCAGTATTTCTTCAATTTGAGAGCTTCGATATATCCATCTTGTTCGACACAGAAGTCTAATTTTGCAAGTATTTCAACGGGACATTCAGATTCATTTTCCAAAAGGCTCTGGAACAAGCCGTTTGTTTTTATTCTAGACAAAAACATTCATATTTGATTGGCTACTTCTAAAGAGGTTTTTACCACTGATGTGGAATTGCAACTCTTTCATTATTAAATTAGTGCAATGTGGCCCACATTGCACTAATATTGAACAAAATCTGCTAAAGGCTGTTTTTTACTCATTATAGATAGAGCTCCTTTAATATGGCCACTCATATCGGCTGCTCCGTCATATGTTGGTCCCGAAGATTTGCTATTGGAAGTTGAAGTTGAACAAGGGCGTCACATATAAGGGCAGCTATAGCTTTTTCATAAAATCCTATAAAACCTTCGGGTTTCATAAAATCCTAGAAAACTTTCACACCTACGTTAAAGTGAAGAAATGTGGAGTGCTGGGTTATTTGTTAAATATTAAAAAAAATATCGGGACCTTCCCCCTTCCTCCTTTTAGGCCTAGGCTGGGTAGGACCACTGGTATAAAGTGAAGCTCAGTTTGGGTTAAAAAAAAATGCATGTTTTTCATACTTATCATAAAATGTTTCCCCAATTTGTAGAAATAAGGGCTCGTAACATATTTTACATGCACTGAAGACATTTCGAAACGCGTGTTTGCAATTTTTGTTGCACTACTTAATTACTCTTCATGTTTAACAAGTTTACAAAACTCTTAATTTGTTCCATATGGAAATATTGATGCGACGGGAAGCGTATTTTTTCGGATTCCCATTGGTCCCATCACAAATGGACAATGACACAAGATTAAATTCCAGAATGTTCACATAAAAAATAAAGCAGTAGGACTTTTTGATTCAAAATCTATACGTGCATGGTCCCTCCCTTGTTTTGAATTTTAACATAAGCGCAGCCCCACTTTTTGATGCTTGTATATGTAAGCGTCCCAGCACCTTTTTCCAGAAACTTTCGTGTGAAAGGGGGAGACTGTCCCCTCTGCCAAGCTATTGAGGGGGACTGTCCCCTCTGCCAAATTATTGGGGGGGACGTGTCCCCGAATCCCCATAGGTCGTGACGCCCGTGGACCGGAGTGTCTTGGATGATGCATCCCAATTAGGTAGTAAGTCACTTAAAATGTGTAATTTAATTTCATCTTCAATGATATCTTTTAATAATGGGGGAGAAGAGAAATCGTAGTCAGTATAGTGACAGGGATTTCTCCCCTAGGAAATAATTAAAACTAGAGTTAATTAATTTCGAGGAGAGCCTCAGAGTGATTTTACACCAAAGTCGACGAGGAAAAAAAAACTTGTCTTTTCTCACATACGCAAGAGCAAGGCGTATTTTTGCCTGCAGAAATCGGCTTTGCGGTTGCGCAGAGCGGTTGTACGACGTCACACTTCTTGTTACCCCCTCCCCTTGTCTCAAACTGACACACTTTCTTGAACACCCATCCCCCTTGAAGCGTGACATCATTTATGAATGACCCCTTACCCTAATACACACAAACATTTATCCCAGGCTCTATAGCATTTAAACCAATTCATAATCAATGTTTTTATTGGTTGAAACAATTGTATCAATAAAATGAGTCTCTATTATGTAAAAAGTAAAATATTTGACGTTGCAAAACGGTATTAAATTCATTCTCTCACACGGTTATCAGTAATATTTAAATAACCTCTAACTAGTTTAGTTATGTCTTTAATGAGACAATTTCAGAATTAAGCTCATTTTTCCTGCATGTAAGCTTACAAACGTAGAAACCGAATTATGACCAAATATTTTTCACAACGTAACATTTAAAATTCAATAAGTAAAAAAAGAAAAAAAATGTAAAAAATTTTAAACAATACTTTACGAAGGGTTTAAATATTAAGTGAATATATTGAAATTTGAATTTTTTATCTTATGAGAAACAACTGATTTTTTAAATTCGTTTCCTAGAAAAATAAATAAATAAATAATATTAAAACATAACCTCTTCACTCCCAGTGAACCCAATTGGGTTCATTTTAAAATACTGTTTATTAACTTCTGTTTCTGCAATTTGAAAGCTAAAACAACCAATTGTTTTCGAAATTAATCAACAGATTGTTTACTTCGGTTTAAACATGGAAAACATGGAAATTGGGCATTAATTATTATTTAAAGTAATTATTAATTATCACTGAAAAAAAGAATTTTTTTTAGTTATTTTGTTTTGTAATCATTTTTTAAATCAGAGAACCAAAAAATTGTTTGTGCTTAGTTCTGGGGTCTGAGGAGGTCAAGAATGAAAATTAAATTTGCATTTTGTGTCCACTGAACTTTATAAGTAACTCAAGTGCTATTTGCCGCAGGCTTAACGAAAGATTCGAGTCTGTCATGAGGGGATTTTTAATGTCATTACATCCCAGAGTAAACATCATGGGAAGATAGAAAATGTAATCCGTTGAATTTAGAACTTTATATCGAACCCCACGAATGTTCACCCAATTTTTCCACTGATCCGTGAATTTTTCAATGCTGGGTTTGATTGTATTATTAATATTTTTTTCAAATTATTGGAGAATATTTAAGTAAATTTATGTTCTAAAAATACAATAAAACGAAAATATATCCAAAATGAGTAATTTCACAAAAAATGACAAAATGGCTTTGTTTATGTAGTAAGAAGCTACACATAAGCTATTAGGCTGTATAACGCAACACAGTCTACGGATTGCATGGCCTCTGCTTATATAAATAAATCGCTCATTACGAGGTAAAAAAGCTAATTCCACATCGTCATTTCGAACATAGTTTCACTTCCATTAGAACGTGACAGAACTTCGAATTTGCTCCAATCTGGAGCGAATTTCCTTGAAAAATCCCTATTACTGCATTGCCAGAAGAGTTTTTGGGTACGAAAATGGCTCTCGCTACTAGTATGCCATCTGCATTCCAAGCTCTTAAGCATAGCTCTTGTTTCTATTTTTTTCTCTTATGCTAATGTGCAATCTATCGAATAATTTTTAACTAATTTGCATTCTTTCCATTTTCAAGTCTACAACAAGAAAACAAAAAGGCATGGTCAATGTTTACCAAACAAGAAGTTTCGGTCAAAATCGAAAAGGGTAAATAAAGTGGAAAATTTTCCAGTAGAGTTGGAAACAAAGCAATGTAACATCAGTGAAATAAAAATAAACAAGCATGTAGACAAGGAATATTGTTGTTTCAACGTAATTGGTTGTTTTCTACAATGATTCAAATATTTAGAAATATTTCTATTATTGGGAAGTAACGAGAATTAATTCATTGTTTTTTTATTTAAAACATTTACACCGAAGGTATTGAACGATGTAAATTTTGAACAAAAAGTGTATATTTTGAGTTTTTTAAAATCTTGATATAAGGTAATAATTTAAGATGACAATAATCAGTTAAACCCGTGCGGAACATTTGCGCTCTACTGTCTCCTCTTTGGAATTAAAAAATACAAATAATGTAAGACAATAAATAGATTTAAATTGTGTGGGGAATTTCTGAAAGAAATGTGCGACAAAATTTACTATTATGACATCATTTTATAACATTTCCCCCGTAGTTCACTTCAGTTCTCTACAAAATTCCTGAATAAATTTACATAATAATACTGCCATCACGCTTCGAGAAGATTACTGCAGATTTTAATTTTCTGCTATATCCAAAATACGTAGAAAAAAGGATTTGAAAATTTGAGATTTAAGAATTTTGAAGGATTTACACTGCTGAATCCTATTGAATATTTCGGAAATATCACCCTGTGTGTCTGTTTGTTAATCGCTTTTTTGTGAGAGCTCTCAACTCGAAAAGTAACAGATGGAATGGAATGAAATATGACACACGCATGGACCCTTATGAGAAGTGGTGCTGATTAGTTTTTGGAGCGAATTCCTTCAAGAGATACCGAACGAGATACCGAAGTTCTCCTTTGGCGTGCCTGGTACATATCAAAAAGTAATTTAAAAAAAATAATAAAAAACAGATGGAGTAATCGATGAAATTCTTTTTTTTTTTTTTTGAGCCCATGATTACAGTTGTGGATTATTTTATTTTTATATTATTATTTACGATTTGATCATCTTGAATGATATACGAAAATCAACTTCGAAAACACTCTTTCATTTGGCATGGTTCCATTAATTCTAATGGTGAATTAATCAGACATTTCGACGAGATTAAAAAGAGAGATACAAATTTAGGAATCCAAAAATAGATGAAAAAATATTTATAAATAAAAATAGGTAATTAAAAATATTTGTGTGTAATTTGTATTTCTTAAGTGCGTATATGTTTTTTTTAAAACTTTTAAAAGTTTCTCTGACTTTAAGAGTGAGTTTTGATTTTGTTCTACACAAGAAAAATCACACTGGCATTTGATATGGTGAAGTAATCCTATTAATAAGTGGGGTACAGTTGAACTCGCTTAATACGAAATGCCAAAAATTCGCGAATTTGTTCGTATTATCCGTTATTCGTAACAACCGTGAATAAATAAAATTGTAAAAGAAAGTATTAGAAACGCATGTTTATATTTTAAAAATAATTACTACTATTTATAATAAAATTAAAATAAATAATGAAAGTAAATTATTTATTTTCGCTAATATACTTTTAAATCTTACTAGTACATTGATAAAAAGTGAACTTACTTATTAAAATTTAACAATTTTGGAAAAATCCTTAATGATTAGTTGTTTTTTACGTACATTAAATTTTATCGTACGCATGTCTCGGCGCAAAATGCCTAGTGTCATTTATACTTACTGGTTTACAGTAACTCAAAATAACAACAATTTCTGTTTAAAAAAAATTAATTATATGCAATCGAGAATAGATCAGAAATTTTGTTCGTCTTAGCCGAAATTTGTATTTTGGCCTTCGAAATATGCGTGAGATATTTGGTGTAATTAAATAGTAAACCAAACTTAATGAGCACAATGTTCGTTTTAGCCGTGATTTTGTATTAACCGCGTTCGTATTAAGAAAATTCAACTGTATTTAAGAACAAGAAACCTAATCTTGTTAACAGAGCCACATTCTTCCGGGAAAGCGAGCTATTGATGAATATTTTATACAACTATAACCGACTATATGAGAAAATGGTAGAAACTGGAACAGTTTCACCATGAATGTGAAACTAGGTACCGTTATAATTCATTTTTTAGCCTACTTTCCCCGTAAAAGTAAAAAAAAAAATAAAATAAATAAAGCATGAAAGAAGGCTTAATGTATCGTGAAAATATCGTTAGAAATCAAGAAAAGTCAAAAATAAGTTAAGTAATTAAATAAAGATTGAAAAATAAAAAATTTGAAAGTAGGGTTTTGAGATAGGAAAAAAGTGTGTCGGTCGGTCTGTCTGTCTGTCGGTCTGTCTGTCTGTCGGTCTGTCTGTCTGTCTGTGTCTTTCGGTCTGTCCCCCCCTAATAACTTTTGAACGAATTGTCCGATTGGAAAAATTCTTTTTGCATTCGAAAGATCTCGGCGAGGACATCTCATTTTTATATTTTACTTTTTGATTTGAACAATTTTTTGTTCAATTTTGAACAGTTCAAAAAATTTTAACATTAGCATCTATGGGTGAAAATGAAGCAAATTATGTAAACTCTGGGTACAAGGTCCAAGTTCCCATGAACAAGCTCACCGGAAGAAGTTTTTGGCGTGAAATATTGATTTGAACAATTTTTCTTCAATTTTGAACAGTTCAAAAAATTTTAACATTAGCATCTATGGGTGAAAATGAAGCAAATTATGTAAACTCTGGGTACAAGATCCAAGTTCCCATGAACAAGCTCACCGGAAGAAGTTCTTGGCGTGAAATATTGATTTGAACAGTTTTTGTTCATTTTTGAACAGTTTAAAAAAAAATTAACATACCGCCTACGGGGAAATTTCAATCCTATATAATTCCTGATCTAACGGACCGATTTGCTTGGAACAAACTTGATCGGAATGGTCTTATGGCGTAGAACATGTACTAATAGAAAGTTCATCCAGAACTAACGAGCCTATTTTTCTAAGAATTTTTTTGATCGGGATTTTCAAGAATATTTTTGAATTGATGAATGATTAAATGAATAAGCAAAAGAAAGAATGAATAAATGAGTGAATAAATACATGAATGACTTAATAAATGAATGATTGAATGAATATGTATTAACCGTTGAAAAAGGTATATTTGAAGCAATCAAGAACTAAAGCTAGACAAGAAAGACAGAGAGATAGATAGCTAGATTATAAATTTGAATTCGGTGTATACGGTAAAGTAGGCTCGTATAGTTCTAGACGGAACTTCTTGTTCTTTTTCTTTTTTGGTGAAAGGTTGAATTAGAATTTTTACAGTGTAGGAACCAAGTTATTTTAGGGAAGCAAACGTTTCAATTTTAAAATTAAACTAAAAACAAACTTTAAATATCGAGAAGAAAAAGGAACCAAACAGCTATAAAATAGTAATAATGGTGAAATCTTATAAGTTTTAGTTTTGAGAACTGAAATGAATTTTTTTCAAATTTTTCAAGAAACATGGATTAGATTCTGAACATTAAAAGTGTCTGTGTTTTCTTGTAAATTTTAATTAAATTTTAACTTTTGATAGGAAAACATTTACCTAAATTGTTGCATAGTAGTTGCAAAATCTGGCTTTACTTTTAACCCTTTAACTACCGGAATATATTCACAAATCTGTTTGTCTGAACGCCAAAAAGAAAAGTATCCAAAAATTGTATAAATGGCGATACACTATTTCTTATGTATATGTCATGAGTTTCTTACATGAAAAAGGCAAAACTGGAGAGTTAGAATCAACATTAGTCGTAGGCTCCCCAATGTCGACCTATGGCGATTTTTTGAGAGGTTGATTGGAAATTTTTTGTTCAAGATCGAAATTCCTATGAGATGTAGCTATTTTTGTTTGCAAATCGGCGGCACACTGTATCAAAAGGGGGTGGTCAATACCCCTTTCTGCACCTCTAATTTTGCCATTTTCAATTGAATAAATGATTACTTGCAATGTAAAGAACGAATGCATTTCCAGTTGTTCAACTTTTTATTCTGAAACCTACATTTTCAGCAAAAATTCATCAAATCGCTTATTGACGTTACCCGTACCACAGGAAAGTTTCGCAAAATCATCTATTGACGTTACCCGTGGTTAAGGGGTTAAACTAACAGTAGACTCTTCAAAAAGCGCAAATGTTAATAATGTTAATCTGAATATTACATTTTTGGATTAAATTTAGTTAAAGGTTGCATTTTCAAATAAACAAAAAATATTTAAATGCATTTTTAGTCAAAAAGTAAATTAAAGTCCAGATTTTGTTTTTTAAATGCTGTTTAGAATCACAAAATAAACTTAAACCTTTTTATTGAAAATTTAATAAAATTCCAAATCTTAATCTCCCAAATGTTTCCTTTGAAAATACTGCAGATAAATTGCAATGATAAACAAACTGCATTTTTTCCATCACAGATAAATAAATAAATAATAAACATTTTTTTCAAAAATAGGACACAACTTAAACTTACATTTTCAATGCCTCCTTAATTCTTGATTTTATATTTAAAAAAATTATCGAATTATAAATAATATTATTATCGAATTCAAAATAATATTAGTCTTCCACGTCTTTTAATTAATAGACGTCCCCAACATTTTCAAATTTCGAGTCAAAAAATCATACAAAACATGTGCTTTAAGAAGACGTTTGAGGTCAGCGGTATATTGATAGAAAAAAAAAATATCGATTTATTCTTGAAATAATGTTGAATTTTTTTTTTATCGATAAAAAATCATTCTTATTACTATAACTTTGTCAACAAACAAAAATGACATTATTACTTATTTTCAGCTCATTTTTTGTGCCCAAGAGTTTGTTTCATGTTTGTTAATTTTTTCTTATGTATTACATTTCATTCGTTGACTCGTCGGTCATGGATTGCCGAAGTGTGGTCTAATGTTTTACAGAAATATAACCAAGTTCTTCTTTTGTCAGTATAATTTACATTTTCATTAAACAGATAAGTGTTACTTATAGTGTCTAGTTTCTCCCCCCCCCCCCAAAAAAAAAGGTTGCATTTACGGTTTACCACACTTTCTGAATGCCTGCTAACTTAGTGCAGCAAGAACTCGAAGATTTTTGGAAAGTTAGGAATTTAAAAAAAAAAAAAAAAAAAGTGGTGATTTGGTGAATATTATTTTCTGAAGCGAAAAAAACCCCATTATTTATTAAATGTCTATGTAGCTAAAAAACATGCACTTCTAATCCAGTATTAAAATTATACATGAATCCAATCATGATCGCTGAAGTCTAAATGAGCCAATGATTACAATTAAAGTCATTAAAATTTGGCAAAACATTGCTGAAACTAAGGAGAAACCGAACCATTTTTGTTAAAAATCGCTACAATTTCACATAAAACTGACAAAATCTAAAATTGATTGAAAAAATCGTAAAAAATGGGGTATGAGAGTAAAATTGAAAACGCTAACCCTCTTTCCGTAAAAAAATACGTTTCTGTAATATGTTCTAGTTCCTTCGGCTTGAGAAATTGGCTAGTAATATTAAATGCTGCTTTGACTGTGAGCTGAAGTAGGGGGTCCATGCATATCTGAAGCACCTGTATGCGATTAGCTTTGCAAAATTGAGCCTTACTCTCATTAGTTTTGATTTCGGTGTGCACTGTAAAAAATAATTGGTATGTTGTACCAAAAAATGGGGCATATTTGCTGGTTGCAAAGGAGGGTAGTTAATTTTCAATATATTTTGGGCTAACTTGGGTACGTTACACCAAAATATAGTAAAATTAATCACCGTTCTTTGTACAAAACACCATTTTTTGGTGCAACATGCAGTTAACTTTTTTTTTTTTTACAGGGTACAGCCGGCAAAAAGGCAGTTATTCACAATTAACAACTATTAGTTATTCCAGGTTGTAGTTTTTTAATGATATAAAATCAAACTATTGAGCAATAAATTCCGCTTCCTCTCCTCTTCGTTTTTAAGGCTCTTTGAATTCGAAAATAAACACAAGCAACCTAAACTGCACATGATAATTGTACATGGTATTTTTGTTTTCTCAAGTAGAGGGCCCATGCATATTCGAAACACATGTATGCGATTATCTTTGCGGTTTGTGCCTTATACTCTTGTTGGTTTTGGTTTCAGTTCACAGCCGGCGCAAAGGCAATTATTTACAACTAATACAGCTACTTATTTATTCCAGGTTGTAGTTTGTTAATAAAAGAAATCCAAACTATTTAGCCAATGAACTCCGCTTCCTCTTCTCCCCTTTGTTCTCTACGGCTCTTTGAATCCGAATATAAATAATGACCACAAGCAACCTAAACTAAACATGCTAATTATACATGGTATGTTTGTTTTCTGAAGTAGAGGGTCCATGAATATCCGAAACACGTGTATCCGGCTATCTTTGTGGTTTATGCCTTACTCGTGTTAGTTTCGGTTTCAGCGAACAGCTGGCGCAAAGGCATTTATTTACAACTAACAACTACTTATTCATTCCAGGCTGTAGTTTGTTAATGAAAGAAAACCAAACTATTTAGCAATGAATTCCGCTTCCTCTTCTCCTCTTCGTTCTCTATGGCTCTTTGAATCCGAAAATAAATAATGAACACAAGCAACCTAAAATAAAGACGCTAATGATCTCCGAAAGAGCAGTGTAGATATTCTTGCTTCCGAATATCTCGTTATTTATATTTTGAATGGCAACACGAAGAAAGAAGGTAACAATTAATGAGCAGCCGATCATTTCCCATTCTTTAAT
This sequence comes from Octonoba sinensis, assembly GCA_038502835.1. Taxonomy (NCBI): domain Eukaryota; kingdom Metazoa; phylum Arthropoda; class Arachnida; order Araneae; family Uloboridae; genus Octonoba; species Octonoba sinensis. Next base: position 78,151,635 of record CM076605.1, on the reverse strand, counting down.
CGAGAAGTGAGCCAATATGGCGTTTAGAATGCGATCACGTGCGAGTCATCCCGCGGCCTTTCTTTCTTTAAGGACATCCCGTGGGCAAAAGCACATATCACTTTCACCAAGACGGAAAAAAAAATCAGAAATATCTTCTCGCTCTAGATTGAAATGAAGAGGGTGAAATAGGGAAAAGGATTTCCCCCCGGAATATAACTAGGCTATCGTCTGGTCCAATGAGCGGAAACGAATGCATGGGTTGCGTCACCTGTTCGAAGATGCCGTTCGTTCAATGTAGGGCGGGTGTTCCCCCTTTGTTCCTGGTTTCGGGCCCCTCCTGTTTTTACAGGTAATATTCGGCGTTTTTGTAGCGAACTGGTTTTGATTTTATTATTTCGTTATTTCGTCATCTTCTGTAGTATTTAAAGGAAGTGCGACCACAACTGTCACACCAGAATTTCACTTCTCTTGCAGTAGTTCTTACCGACAGAGGATTGCAAGCTTCACTAGGTAGGTCCTCCAGTCTTGAATTTTCTATTTCAAATTAGCCGCAGTTCTTTCATTCCATTTAATTGGTTACCGTTATGACTTTGACAATTGGATAAGATCTACTTTTTAAAAATATGGATTACTACTGTTAATTAATTTACTGTCAAAATTGCTTTTCATAAGATACAATCGTTTTAAAACTAAGAACAAAACATAATGGATTGGAGCTTTTTTTTAAAATTATCTAACGAGGTAGTTTAACTTGGTTAATTTTACTGATATTTGCAAGCTTCAGTAGGTAGGTCTTCCAGTGTTGAACTTTCTATTTCAAATTAGCCGCAATTCTTTCGTAGCATTTAATTGGCTACCGTTATGACTTTGATGATTGTATGAGAGCTTCTTTTTAAAAATATGGATTATTTCTGTTAATTAATTTACTATCAAAATTGCTTTTTATAAGATACGATCGTTTTAAAACGGAGAGCAAAACATAATGGATTGGAGCTCTTTAAAAAATATTATCTAACAAGGTAGTTTAAACTGGGTAATTTTACTGGTATTGCAGGCTTCACTGGGTTGATCCTCTATTACTGAACTTTCTATTTCAAACTAACCGCAATTCTTTCCTAGCATTTCATTGGCTACTGTTATGACTTTGACAATTGGATAAGATCTACTATTTAAAAATATGGATTACTCCTGTTAATTAATAATAAAATTGCTTTTTTGTAAGATATAGTCGTTTTAAAACTAAGAGAAAAACAGAATGCATTTGATTTTTTTAAAATATATATCTATCTAACAAGGTAGCTTAAATTGATTAATTTTACTGATATTGAACCATTTCAGACTATAAGAGAAAATATTAATCATAGTCGAAAACTTTTTCACATAATTCCTCTTTAAAAAATTTAGAGCTTTGGGTCAGTTCCCACGAAGCGCTTTAAATATTTTTAGATATTTCGCATCAAATTAAATCATCACTTTGATTTCAGTAAAAGATGGAATATCGTATTAAATTTTATTGTTTCTCTGATTTAAAACTAAACTTCAATATTTTCATTGTAACTCTATATGTCCTTAATATTTATTCATGCTCTCTTTCTGCCTCCCTCTCTCAAAGAAAAAAAAATCGAATAATCAATCGGTCTTTGAATGTTTTTCTAAATATTACCAGAAGGTCCATTAATAACACATAATAATAATAATTATTATAATAATAAATCTTTAGTTGCTCAGTAGTTACAATTACAGCGAAGGATTAAAAACAAAACTCCCTTTAGTTTTGTTTTTCAAAAAAAAAAAAAGCCAAAAAGTGGGGTTTTTTCAGGTAAAGGAATTGTTCCTCAGCTTTTTAAGGGAGAGGAGAAGGGGGGGGGGGATTTCAGGGAAGACTTCTTTAAAGTTTAAGACATTATAATTAAGTGCATATGTGTATTTGAATAAAGGTAAAGAACAATGCATTTGTAAAGGTTATTAAAAATGAAAAAAAAAAAAAAAAGCATGACAATTTTTCAATGTTAATTTTTTTATGTTGTGTTGACCGAGCTAGAAAAAAGTTTAAATTCTTTTGTTTAATTTATTTTATTTAAACTTCTTAAACATTTAAAAAACCCAAAAGTAGGCAAAATCATGTTTTTTTAATGTTTTTTTGTTTCGAAAAAAACAAATCGAGTCCAACCCAACTGGGTCAAATCCGACCAACCCTGATTGAAATACCATTGTGGAGATTTAATTTTCACTAATGTTAACCATTATATAAATTGAAATAACCTGCTCTCAATCAAAAATTATTTTACTCAAAACTGGGTCTTCTTTTAGTTAATAGTATAGATACTTAGGCCTAATTTAAGAAGTGGAATATATACTCCCTTCTATCATCACGATGTAAGAGTTAACCATTTTTTCATGGACTTTCAACAATATTAGAAACTAATCCTGAAAGCGCATAGTATTTTAAAAGTAAACGAAGTTATTTAGATAGAAAAGTCATCATAGGTTCACTAATATCATAGGTTACATTATAAGTTACACTGCTTTAAATATGAAAGTCAATATGAAACAAAAAAAAAAAATCCTCTTCTCTCTCTGTTTTATGAATTTTAGCATAGAGATACTTGAAAATACTTTTAAGAAAAATACCGCTTTTCTGACTTTAAAAAAATACTATACATTCACTGTCTGCTCTTGAAACTGGAATATTGTTTATGTATAAAAATTTAATTGGACATCGTTTGAAAAAAAAAAAAAAAAACGTTAATTTGCGAAGTTAGAAATAACATAAAATCAACTTTCACGTGACCTGTCATAAGCTTTTAAAGTTCTGGAAGTCGGTACTTAAAATACAATCTCATCTATCGTTTCTATACAGTTTCTATACAACATATTAATCTTTTAGTGCAGCTTTTATGTTATTTATGTATTGCTTTGTATTAGTTTACACAGTAGTTGTAACAACTGTACATCATTTTGTACTTTACCGTTTCGTAACTCTAAATAACATCACAACATTTGAAAAAGGACATTTGGTTTTTGCGTGTTTGAGCTTGCTAAAAAAATCAGATTAAAGTTTACATATTGTCAATTCTATTCATTTGTTACATTATTGAAATCATTTGCGAAAAGTTACGCTTTAAATTTTTCAAACTATGATTCCAAGATCATAATTTTTGTTCAATTACACAAAAGTAACACGATGTTTGATTATTGCCAAAATGGACCTTGTAAGTTAAAAGAAAAACTTGAATAAGTTTAAGAAACTCATTTGAAAATTAGAAAAAAAAAAAAAACTAGTAAGTTACAACATTTGGTCGATCATAAAATTAATATTCTTTTATCTTAGGGATTCAGTCTATCACTTGCAACTTGGCTCAACAAACGTTACAGTGAAACGAATTCCATTTAGAAAAAATAAAACTCTACAGTTATTTTTTTACACCACTTTAAATCTGAAACAAGATTTTAATAACATAATAATAATTTTTAACAATTATTTTATAATTTACTATAGTGAACGGCATTTCATGTGTCATAATTTATAAGCAGAAATTTTCAGATGATTAGAAATACTCGTTACTTACTAAAAAATCTTAAAATTAAATTGAACAATAGTTTAAAATTATAAAATGTATTTTCTAAAGATATTTACATTTAAATCGCAATGTATATTTACGAACATTGTATTAATTGCATTATAAAATTAAGCATTAGGGATATTTTAAACTTAAAGCAAATATAAAAAATCAATTTCCAAATATAAATTGCTCCATACATTTTAAGTATAGAAAATCAAATGAAAAGGAATTAATTAAAGAAATTAATAAGTTAACTAAAGTAAACAAACCGTTGAAGTTAAGCGCATAAACAATGAAAATCAGTTGAATATTTAATTTAATGAAGAAAAAAAATGGAAGTAAATTTCTAACAAAGACATCTTTGAGAGAGAAGTTATTTTTGATTGAAGCAATATTTGCTTGAAATAGTTCGACTTTAAAAGACGCAGTTGTAGGCTACCATCTAATTAGTCAACATTTATTTCGTAATTTAATCTAGTCTTACTACAATTAAAATGTATGCACAAAAGGACATTTTCCCAATTATCAAGTATAAAGCAAACATTCTCACCGATTCTTCCTTTCTAGTTTTACTCTTCCACACATAATCTGAAAATATTTTTATGTGCCCCAAAGCCAAGTTGAGAATCTCCAAAAAGGAAAATAAATATTCTCCTCTTTTGGCAGCAGTAGTAAAACTTGTTTATATTACATACAAGACGGGCTAGCTGATGTAATTGGAACAGAATTTACAAGTCAACAAAAATAGCACTGCCCAATTAGGAATCCTCAAATTCTTATTTTCCATAGCCCTAAAATGAACTGTTTGCATCAAACAAGGAATCCAATTAACTCGCTTCAAATCGGCGGAAATCTCGAAATATTTTTACTTAGACTAAACGAAAAAAGCGAAATTACGTTTTAAACATGTAGATCAAGCTTTTTTTTAAAAAGTATTTTTTACTTTTGTTGAACTAATCGTCTGAAAGTGCACTGACCTTTTTCGATTAAGAAAAGTTTGAATACATGAATGCCATCTTTTCTTTTAAAGACAGACAGGTAAAGCAAGCCTACACTAGATGATTGATCTTTAAATGGCAGTTCGAGAGTAAACGAAAACAACTGATCTGGAGAATGATGATGAATTGCTTTTAATAATGAAATTGGTTCTTTTTATGTTTATTAAAAAGCTAGTAACAACTTTCATTTATATGCTATTAACAGTATAGTAAGTAAATTTTAAGAAATGTACATTTAGTGTACATATGTGTATTTAAATGAGTAGTAAAAAGATAAATTCAAATAATTAATGTATTAAATTAAGTTTTTAACTATTGTTTAACTTTAGTATTTGTTTCTCTAACATATAATTAAAATGTATCGCGCGTTCAGCGCAACAGAGCCAAAACTATAAAAAAAAAATTTTGAGAAAAGTAAAAATGACATTAAACTTAGAATTAAGCATGTTTTACTGATTTCTTCTTCGTTTGCAAATGACCTCTTTTTATATATTTACAGTACAACTTAAATTAAATTGGTTTTATTCTATAATTAGTCAGCTCCAGAACATAAAAACATCAAATTAGAAATCAATTAAAGAACAAACAATAAACTTTTATGGTGCATTTTTTTAACTTTATCATTTTGATTAAAAATAGTTCATCGTATAGCTATAGATGTAATTGTTGTGATGTTTCCCCTCTTCTGTTGAAGTCATTACGATAGATAGCCAAAATGTTACTCAAAAAGTAAATAAACAAACAAATGAATAAATAAGTATAAATAATATATAAATGAATATTAAATAATAAATAAATATTAAATAAATAAATAATAAAAACATATACTACTAATATTTTTTTTCCGAGTAGAAAAATGATTGTTGCTACAATTATGAATTAGTTCCTCTCTTAACATAATCAATTCCCTTATTTCGGAAAATATCTGATCCCTTAGTACCTGCATAGCAATAACAATATTACATTTGTCTTTTCTTTTAATTTAAATACCTTTCGCCATTTTCCTCAAGACACAACCACAACAAATAACAAACTTTCAACTAAAATAGAGCAATTATTGTTTGAAAAATATAATAATAAATACAGCATAACAGGCAAAAACCAAGCAAAATAAAATTGGCTGTTAAGTCATAAAATCCATGGTTTTGTTAAATATGATATTATTATCTTCAGGAGTAAAAGTAACTTTAAGTAAATAATTTCAGCGCCTGGAACTCTTTTCATTAGCGAGATTTGTAAAAATTGAGCTAAACCCACTAAGTTAATTAAATAATCTTCAAATCTATATTTTTAGAAATTATTTATAACTTTGTTATAATCATACTTTATGATTTAAATTGTTCTAATAATTACATAACACTAAATATACGCATAAAAAGTTGTAAATATTATTGCACATTCATGATGATGTTCCGATTATTCTATTGTAAATTAATAGTATATTATTAACACATTTCTAACGAAATATTAAGAAGCAACGATTTAAGAAAGAACGAAAATAAATACGTAAAAACGCAACGATGGTAACATGTAAAGATGAAAACTTGCCGACAAATTAACTAACGACCAAATAATAGGCTTCATTCATAGTGCAGTTTGCATCAATTAGAGCTCAGGTGCCGCCATCTAGGGGGAATCTGAGCGTCAAAAATTCTCTAGCGGCGATGGTACCACACTCATTGTGGTGCCGCTGACAGAGATGATATCAATATGGGGAACACACTAGGTCTGCAATTGACAGACGCGAACAGCAGCCCTATTAGGAAAATAATAATAATAATGGGCTTTTGTAAATAAAATGTTGAACAAAAATTCTCATTTCAAAAAAAAATGTTGAACAAATATTCTCATGCGGCGATGGTACCACACTCATTGTGTTGCCACTGAAAGAGATGATACCTATCTAGGGAACGTATTAGGTTTGCGATTGGCAGCAGCTAACAGCAGCCCCATTAGAAAAAACATAAAATAATAATAGGTTTTTATAAATAGAAGGGTGAGCAAAATTCTCATGCGGCGATGGTGCCACGCTCATTGTGGTGCCACTGAAAGAGATGGTACCAATCTGGGAAACGCACTGGGGCTGCAATTGGCAGAAACCAATAAAAAAAAAAAAAAAATGGCTTTTATAAATAGAATGCGGAAAAAAGCACTGGTAGTTATTTCTGTATAGCTTTATGGGTTAAAATTGCCTCAAGTACAGAACCATTACGCATAAATTTCACCGCAATTCATTTTATTTTCCAGCTTTACAGCAAAATGAGGAACTTCATCGTCCTAGCTTTGTGCCTTGTAGCAGCCATGGTCCTAGTACAACAAGCAGAAGCCGGCTCTGCTTTGAGACTGAAGAAACTCGTGAAATACGGGCTCATAGCGAACGCCTTGACCGGAAAGAAAATTCTATTCCCACTTCCTCTTCCTCTGCCTATTCCTGTATTCCAAGAGAACATCCATCACACACCCTATCCGTGAGTAGAATCTTGATTTTGTTCGAAAAGGGATTAAAATTCATAGATGATTTTCCTTTCTCGTGACGTACTTTGTAGTTCTTGGTCGGAAGAAACTAGTTTTGTGAGTGCTGTTCATGTTGTTAGTTTGTGATGAGCATTCTAATTTCGTTCGAATCTTTCTTTTGAGTTTTAAACATTAATTAGAGAGTATGATTAGTGTTTTTTATATCATCTCTTGGGTAATTCTTCTAACTCGTAACCTTTTCCGTGCGTCGATGAGACAACAGTTGTTTCAGAGGAAATTCCGTTTGTGGGGTAATACTGTTAGGATTTATCGGGCATTCAAAGATTTTGCCCATACCACAAGACTTATGTTTGGATAAATTTTGTTTTACGGTAAAAATATAGCACAAATATGTCTGCAATTAACATCTGCGAAATATTTTGGCATAAGGACTGCAAGCGGTTTCATAGACCTCTTGGAAAGAAGCTTTGAAATAGTTAAATTTTACGTACTTTAGTACGTAAAATTTAACGTATTTAGTACGTTAAATTTCATTTATGAAATGCTGGGCTTAAATTACATTTTTGTTTATGATTTTAATTTATTTTAACAAATCTTTAAAACCGAAACAGTTTAGTTTTATGAAAATTAAGTCAAACAAAAGAAGCAATTTTCAATTAATACTGAAACTAACGATTTTAAAATGTTGCACGGTCTCTCCGACCGAACACAGAAGTCAAAAGTTAATTAATAAATAACAGCAGAAATATATGCTATGCATTAAATTTCTTACGGGTTACCAGCAGTCAAATTGTTAAAGCCTGGTACATTTTACCTTCGATTAATATAATAGTATTTTCAATTAATCGCCACTAGTGCTACTAGATGAAATACCCTCCTGCAGGGGTTGGGGGGGGGGGGGGTTGAGCCAAAAATCTCCTTATAGCTTAAAAACAACGTCTCTGAAAGAGCGAAAGGGGAGGCTGGTTAACCCTCTTGTGCTTTTGATTCAGCACATACTTGAAATCTAAAGCGAAATAAGGTAAGGTTTCTGCGGTTTGAAAATGTTTGTAAAATTTTTATTATTGCGTATTACATTTGTTTGAACTTATTCTATAATGTATGATTTATGTTACGAACATATTGGATTCAAAAGCATAAAATATAAACTGTACATTTGGACAATATTCACATTACAAAACTCCAACGTAACTAAATAAGAATGTTACAGCTGAAGCTGCCATAATAATTTAACTTTGTGCAAATAAACTGTAATAAAAAATAATTTCATGTTATTTTAAAACACAAATGAGCATTAAAATGCAGACATATGTTTCGGGATTGCTTGGAAGCCCCTTTTCAATGTGCTTTAAAATAACGTGAAATTATTTTTTATTACAGCTAAAGCTGTATTCATAATTTGTTCTTTCGAAGAAACTGAAAAACTTTACTTTAGAAAAATAACAAAAGCAAATTATCGTTTGCGTTCGATTAAAAAATATTTTATCATAAATTTTTAGGTATTTTAAAAGCATTTTTTAATTAGAAAACATATAAAGACAATCAAATGATATTTAAACCTCAGAGCTCCAAATAAATAGCAAAAATTATACTACACTGTAAAAAATTCTAGTTCAACGTTTCACCATTTTTTGTAAAAAAATTCAACAATTTTTTACATTTTTTTGGTGAAAGGGTTGAACTAGATATTTTTACAGTGCATTATTAACATTATTATCTTTTAAACAATTTCTTCCTGAATACTTATGATTTTTACATTTTTCATCAACTGCACGGAATTTCGTGATAAAATAAGAAATGAAAGAACTATTGAAGTTTTTTTCCCTCAGTTTTATAGTTAGTTATTGAGCCAAATGATAAGAAAATACTAACACATTTAATAATAAAATTACACGTTAATTTAAAGCACAAATGAGCAAAAAAATGCAGACATATGTTTCGGGATTGCTTGGAATCCCGAAACATATGTCTGCATTTTTTTGCTCATTTGTGCTTTAAATTAACGTGTAATTTTATTATTATTGTTTACTTGCACAAAGTTAAATTATTTTTAAACTAACACATTTGTTTAAAATGCTGCCAACAAGAAAATGATGCTAGGTAATGATACTTTAAACATTGCCTAAATAGTCCACATTTACTTATTATATAGATAGCAAACATCAACAGTCCTCACGACAGAAGACTACGATTATAAAATTATAGAAATAAATATTAAATTTTAGAAATAATAAAGAAATCGAATTTTTTTTTAAAACCCAATATTTCTTAAATACAGTAAAACCCCGTTAAAACGCGGGTGGCGGGGGACATGCTTGGCACCCGCGTTATAACATGACCGCGGTATAGTGAAACTATACCGTATTACGAAATATTACTCGCTTTTTTTTCATCATTTTTAGCTTCACCAATTAGCCGAAACTTTTCTTCCATAGTATCTTTTTTTCTTTTCTTCTTTGCTGCCATTTTATTCACTATAATTGCTGCGCAAGAAGCACACATTTCAACTGCGCAATCACAATTCGTCTATCGTGCGATAGGTTGTACACCGACTGTGTTTCGAGAAAAGGGGGGGGGGGCTTAAAAATCTATGTTTTCAACATTGTATTGTGTAGGGGGAGAGGTTCTTCAGAAAAAACTAGATTTGGAAGGGGAGGAATGCACTTCTCAAAGAAACAATGTTTTATACCTTCATACACTTGAGAATATGTTTACTTTTCAGAAATGCTAAAGAATTTGGAATAGAAAGATTGGTTGAAAGACAGAAAAAGCATAAAAAGGGTTACATTCAGGCCTATCACAATAGCGCTTTATCCGTTAGAGTGGGGGAGGGGGGAAAGCTGTTTGACTAGAATAATTGTGTGCTCGGGCTGGCTTTATTTATAATGGTAAATAAGGAATCACCTTTAAATGGCAATGATAAAGGGGGGTTCAAACGTCGGGGGACATGGTAGTCACCGCGGTTTATCCGATTCCGTGGTATAGTGAGGCACGGTATAACGGAATTTCACTGTATATATACAGTAAAGATTTCCATTTCAAACTTTCACCAAAAAAACCCGAAAGAAATGGTGAAATTTATCTTCAACCAACATTTGGTACTAAAGTTGAACCTTTGTAATGGTTACTAGTTCCACATTCATGGTGATACTACACCAATGTCTCAACTTAGTACCAAATGATGGTTGCATCCAAATTTCACCATTTATTTTTTTTTTTTTTTGGTGAATGGTTGAGCTAGAATTTTTTTTACAGTGCATCTAATTCTTCACAGAGAAGCACCTCGTTAAAATATTCATGCATTTATTTTATGTATTTATTTTTTCAGAGTCCATCACCACACTCATGCTGATATCGGGTATGGATACCAACACGGAGGACACGGAGGAGGATATGGGGGCGGATACGGTGGTGAATGGTGAAAACACCACTAACCCGTAGGACATTGTACAAATCAACATTTTTAGCCATTTTTTTTCTTCCCCCGCAAGTAATATTGGGGGTTTCATTGTATATAAACAACGTATCTTGTGTTTGTAAATGTTTTAGAACACCTCTTGTAAATATCGAACAAATTTAGTGACGTCAATTCCTTATTATATTATGTTGCAACACCAGAAATGTCCCTACTTAAAAAGAGCATTTTACAGAAAATCGCATTCATGTGCAACAGCATTATTTTGTTTTGGTTGCTTAGCAACGAAACACGCACTATTCGGTTATTTATAATGCCAGATTACCTGAAGTAATAATGCATTTTTAAAGTAACAATAACCTGAACTTTTTGTCTGCAAAACTTCTTGCATTTTTCTAACTTGCAACTTAATATAATAACGAAAAAGGTGCATAAAATGACTTTCGATTTAAAAAAGTCAGTGACTTTTTATAGCACTAAAAAAATTTAAATCTAAAGTTATTTTTTGTATCGATTAATTTAATGGAATGGAAGTTTACTCAGAAAATGTCTTGATTGCAATGGAATTATTTAGAAAAGTTGATTAGTTCTGCCAGGTGCAGATTAAAAAAAAATAATGCTCATGCAAACGATGTAATGTTCTGCGAAATATGATTCAGATAAGAACGAAAACATATCAGTTTAACTGCCATTTGAAATAAATGTTTTAAAATGCCAGATTTCTGTCAGAACATTAATTTAATTGTTAATAAGTCCGGTATTTTATTATATGTCGTTATATATTTCCCCTTTTGCAGACAGAATTTATCAGCCAAGAAACAATATTTATTTTTGGATGAGGGACTTAAAAAAAGCCAGAATATCAAAATGGCAAGCGTACAATCATGCGAGATATACAAGATGTTGAAGGGTATTTTTTAAGGAGAACGCTTTTTAAAGAAAGTATTTTAAACTTAAAAATACAAAAAGCGATCTAAACAACGCATTTTTATAAGTGAACTCACCTTATGATACTTCTTGTATAAAAATATGTTTTTTTGAATAAGATTCATTATAATGAATAGTTTAAGACCCGAAGTGAAGTGATTGTATCGAAGTAAAAGTGAAATCGATGGAAAAGAATATTTTTACGGAAGGAAAAAATATTTATTGTTTTTTGTTATGAGAGACGTTGAGGGAAATTTATTTTTAACTAAATGAAAAATTTACATAAAAAAGCAATTTTATTTGTAGTAAATTACACAAGATTTTGCTCAGCACAAACGTATCGAAAATTCCAAGGACAGTGTTTGCGTTAACTTTTGCCATATTTTAGGTACTTGAATGGTTAGATAATGTTTTGAGAGTATTTCAAAATTCAGTTAGAAAGTTAAATCCAGAGTACAAATTATTAACAAAAAACGTAATAAATATAGTACTAAAATGAAAACCGTATAGTAATTAAATATGAGTATATAAGTCATAAAATTACATATAAATTTACAAATTTATATCAAAATTATTATTATTTTTTTAATCATAAGTTCAAAAAACACGGGTAAAATTTACGATTGCTTCAACTTACCATTTATGTGCATAAAGTTTAATGATATTTTTGCACTCATATACGTATTTTCTCCTACAAATAGTTAAAAATAATGCTCATGTATTTTTGTTTTGACTTTCTAATTTTGTATTTTGTATGTATAGATGAAATAAAATATTAGTTTGAAATTACTTTCCACTGTACTTTCCACTAAAGTCTTCATACAACCAGAGTTGTTTTTTTTTAATGTAAAAATGTTCAACTTTTGTTTTTGAACAATACTACATGAAAATTTCCTTTCCGTTGTAGTTTCATTGTCAATATTTTTTTGAAACAGCTAATTTTTAGTGAGACCCTCAAATGTGTTAGAGAATGAGATTTTTTTGAGGAAAAAAGCAGGAAGAAAAGATTCAAATCGTTATTTTTCTTCTTTTTCCGATGCTTCAGTGACAAATAATGAGCTTCGAATCAGAAATGCAGTTTTGAAATTTGTTTGTGTGAGCAAATTATTGGAAAAAAACACATAATGAATACAATTATTGAATTGTTTTGCAACTGCCCTTTTGCACATTTTGTGTGAGTATACATTTTAAATAATTTTTTTTTCGTTGAATAATTGCTTTTTTTTTCCTGGCGATTTGAAAGCTCTTTGTCAAGCCAAAAAAAAATCACTCATATTCTTTTTTGATCAAAACACGTTTCTGTTCAAGTTCCTGCTCAAAAAAAAAAAAAAAAAAAAATACTATAGAGTCTACCGATCAATTTGAATCCTTCATAAATCTTAATCAAACAAGCGGATTGCGGGGGAAAAATTAGCGCCAATATGCGGAAATGAAGCAAATTATGTAAACTCTGGGCATAAGCTCCAAGTTCCTATGAACAAGCGTATTGAAAGTAGCTCTCAGCGTGAAATATTTTTAGCTTTAAAGCTTTTTCTATGATATCGTTCAAATTTTCCCAAAAGAGTTTGCCAATAGTATTCCTTTGCTTTCATTTTTCAATCACATCGTCCGATCGAAAAAATTGCGTACACCGTAAAAAGTTTTGGTGTGACACAACACCAAAAGTGGGGACAACACTTCGAAACCAAAAGTGATGTACGAAAACATCCCAATTTTTTTTGGTGTACTGAAACATCAAAGAATATTCTTGGTGTTCTCAAACACCAAGAATAATTCTCAGTTCACCAAAACTAATTGTGATGTGTTCGTACACCACTTTTGGTTTCGAAGTGTTGCCGCCACTTTTGGTGTTGTATCGCTCCAAAACTTTTGCAGTGTATTACAAACACTTACACTTAAAAAAATTATTATGACTTAAATGATTTTTATTATATATCTTAAATAGATATAGTATAAGGATTTAATGAAAGCAAAAGTCTTTTAATTTGAATGTATTTTTTGTCATGAACTTTAAATGTTTTGCATCTAGGTCGCTCTGCTGAACAAATCATAACTTCTTTATTCAGGGCTAAAAATGTTGAAGTTTTGTGGGATTAATATTGGTTATGTTACGGAGGACATTATTTACCTTATATACTATACTATGTTTTAAAGGGGAAAAATAAATAAACGCACTTTTTTCAAAATTCGTCTGGAAGGTTTAAAGAAAGTCTCAATTACAGACAGCAAAATAACGATGGATATTTAATATTTCAAAACATTAAATTTTCTTCAAATAATAAATGTCAAAAAATATTCATGTCATCAGTATTTCCCAAACTTTTAAACTTTGCGGCCAACTTAACTGCAATCTATAGCGATTCACTTCATGCATTTTTTAAGGCACTTAATTAATCAGATAAAGACATTGTAAGAAAAAAAAAAAAAAAAAATGCTTCTGTTTTGTTTACTTTACTACCTTACATTTATTTTAAAATGACAAACAAAACGCCGTAAACAGCTATGCACTAAACAGCATATGTTCTTGCCGAAGGTAGTTTTAACGTCTAAAAAGGTAATTTCAATAAAGAAACAAACACTTATAATACAATATTTGCTTCTGAATACTTTCTAAGAGATGCAAAGTAAATTTGTGAGAAATTAAAAAATAATAATAATAACCTTCGCTTGGTTTTATGATATTTTTGTTTTACAAAATAATTTTAGAAGCTAGATGCTTGGTTGTATGATATTTTTGTTTTACAAAATAATTTTAGAAACTAGTTGCTTGGTTTTATGATATTTTTGTTTCACAAAATATTTTAAGAGGTTAGTTGCTTGGTTTTATGATATTTTTGTTTTAAAAAATAATTTTAAAAGCTGGTTTCTTAGTTTTATGATATTTTTGTTTTACAAAATAATTTTAGAAGCTGGTTGCTTGGTTTTATGATAGTTTTGCTTTACAAAATAATTTTAGAAGCTAGTTGCTTGGTTTTATGATATTTTTGTTCTACAAAATAATTTTAGAAGCTAGTTGTTTGGTCTTATGATATATGTTTTCTACAAAATAATTTTAGAAGCTAGTTGCATAACAATCATTCAACTATGATACTAAGTAGATTAACTTTTAGTATATCGCAGCTCCACTGCCGACCCACAGTTTAGGAAACGCTGTTTTATGCAGTAAAAAAGGCTTTAAATAATCAAATTATCTCCCTCCCCCACAAAGTGTTGTGGGGTGAAGGGCACCACCGCATTTCTCGTACTTCCTCACGATTAAAACATGGTTTTGCTTTTTATGGGAAATTGTTTGCACTCATTCATTATTAGGGGGGGGGGGAAGCACCGGATATCTGTATTATATATTTCTCATTAACGAATACCGGAAGCACATTTTCACGGGAGTCGAAGTTTGAAATTTAACCCTCTTCCCGACCCTTTGTCAGTTTTGTACTTCGTCAATGAATTTCAAAACACAACGCCACTTATTTAAATAGTAATAAATTAAACCAATACTTCAAATTTGGGAATTAAAAAAGTCGCTTTTCTCGACTACCTGGTATCGGAAAGGAATAAATTGCAACCACATTCCAATCACACGAGAATAAAACTAACTGGGAAAATGAGTTTATTTTTAACGCGAATAAACAGTAAGTTTCCTTTTTAATAAGGCTAGATCACGAAACAGACATATTAATGATTTCGAAGATTATCAGATCGTACAATATTACTTTTCTATAAAAACGTTTTGCCCTTTGGCAGCGACACCTACTGCAGCTATTGGCAATCAAACCATCCATCATAATATTCCTTAGGGCTAATGTTAATGAATGAAGTCAGAAGACTTTCGATTCCTGGTTCGTGTTTTGCTTCCTAATGCGTAAGATATTTGTGATCGATAGTGCTTTTGTTCATTCATAATCATGTAACAGTCAGAAAAATTATCAAAAAATTCGTTCTATAAATGAACTTAAAAAAAGAGGTCAATATTTAAAATAATCGCAGATTTTATATTTTGATTTTTTTACTTCATATTTTAAACCGATTTTAATTGATTTTATTTTTGCTAACGATGACTTTATTTGCGCCTAATATATGGCGATGCTTCCCAACTAGGGTTCCCAGAAGCCATAAGGTGTTTTAACATCGAAGCAAACGGCTACATTTTGTCTCTGTCGTAACAGACTGTTGCTATGGTTATCAAACTAAGAGCGGCGACAGATATCTTCGATAGAATAACCAGAAAATCACGATAGCGTAAGGGAAAGTCATTTTTAATGACAAAATAATAAAAAAAAGCTAAGTGGTCAACAAGGGGGCGTTTTTATTAAATTATTCAGAATCAATAAAGCATTCTACAATCATTCGGTTAGTGTGACTGCACCCTTAAGTTGCTTTCATACCGAACGCAACAGCTACATACGACTAAGACAAAATTTTTCCAAGCATGTCATTGGTTCTGCCTAATTTCATAACCACGCCTTCGCGATGAGTGATTGGCATTTTTTATTGCGTCATTGCAAGGGACTTTCCTGAAGCCGACAGTGATTGGCTCATTGCGTTATCGAGGGCCTACGTCATCGCTGTTAGTTTATTAGGAATAATAACGCACTGATTCGACGGACATAAAATGTCTCCGTCGCTCTTCGTATAAAAGCACCCTTACGAAAACATCCTATGGTGCTTTCATACCAAACGCAATAGCGACACGCGACAATGACAACACATTTTGTTCAGAGCATGTTATTAGTTCTGCACAATTTCCTAGCCACGAAGGATTCCGTGCAACATGGTTAAAAATTCTGCCAGAAATCAATCATCTTGATTGTACTAGTTCTTTCTAAAGTAAAAAAAAAATATCAACAACTTTAACTGAGATTAGGGAAGCGGGGGCAAGGGGTATATCCCCCATATATGAAACCAAAAAATTTTTTATTACGAAACTTTCGCGATTTTTTGAACTTCTTATCAATTGAGCTTTATTTTATCCTATCATTTTTAAATAAGCGTCTGGCTTTCGCATTTTATTTTTTTAAACTTAGGAACTATTTTTGGCGTAGAAAACAGATAGATATAATCCCTTCGCTCAATATTTGCTAATATTCAATATTAATGAAATTATTTTAAATATTGCAAACTTACGAAGCATACAGGCATGTGTTATCCGTAAAATGGGAAATCTAATTACACAAAACATCACAGTAAGCTACTATGATTTCATATGCCGGTATCATGACTCAAATGCTTGTCATCAATCAAACGAGAAACAAACTATGGAATATCACGATGAAGTACGAACCCCTTTATTTATTTATTTACAGTGGAACCCCCTCCATTCGTCCGCCTCGCTATTCGTACAACTTGTTCATGTAAAATTCACCTCGCCATTCGTACTTCTCCCTCGATTCGTACGGCGCCAGGGTTCAGCTGGGTTGTCAGTTTGGCTTTTTTTAAGAAAAAAAAATCGAGAAATTATGCTCATTTTGAACTCGTCTGGCAAAAATGTTTGGCGTTTTAGATTCTTTAAAAATTTTAATACTTTCTGAGATTTTACAGACAATTTTAACTTTATAAGGGGGCAGCAAGAGGAAGTGGTTGAAGACCTTACTCCTTCAGAGGAGGAAAGTAGTAAGGAAAGCATTTTAATTGCAGAAATTAAAGAGCTGTGCTACCCCTGTGAGAAAGCACAGAGCGTGGTGGAAAAAGGGCATCCCAACACTGTTGTGGTTAACAGCATTAACTCATTCAACGACAATGTTATTGGCCATTTTAGAAAAATACTGTACAATCATCAAAGGCAGACAGCATTTTACAGGTTTTTAGAGAAAGAAACCCAAGATTCTTCTAGTGCAAAAAGACAGTAAAAAGAAAGAGCAGAAAGGGAGAAAACACCTGAAGGGATGGTACCTGATGTTTTTATGGAAGGGGGCTCCTCTTCCAACCATTTCTCTTCCTCCTCTCAACATTCCACTTATGCCATCAGCTCGCCTCAGTACAAGCAAAGTGCAGTTAAATTTTTATTAATCTATAATTTTATGTACAGTACTGTACATTTGTTTTTCATAGGGTTAAATAAGCAACTATCTGTGGGTCTGGAACGGATTAATCCAATTTGCATTGTATCTTATACGAAAAAATAATTCGCCATTCCTACAAATCGCCATTTTGAACTGACTCCTGGGAGGAATTGTATACAAATAGCGAGGTTCCACTGTATTTATTAACAATAATTTATTTATTTATTCACCCTTTGCCATAAAATATTACGATCAATGTTGTTGTAATTTGTGAATGTAGTTTTATAATTGATTTTTTACACACTGAGATGCAGAATAGATTGTTAGTGTAGCAATCAAACAAGTGCATGATACATCTCTAATAGGGTTAGCCTATATTTGAGAGGCCCTTGATTCTCGCCAAGCGATAGCGGTTGATCGCCAAGCTCGGCAATGTTGTTTATTTGTATTATTTGTGTTCCGCGTGAACAGGAACGGCGCCAAACAAAAATCGCCAATTTCGCCGAGGGTGCACCCTTAAGAATATTTTAACCCTATGATAGATTCCACAGTAAATTTAGATCTTTCAAGTTTTAAAACAAAAGCGTTAAACCTTCATTCTTTGTCGCGACTCCCGCTTACTTGTGCAGAATTCCCTACAACCCTATGCCCCTAGCGTTCGAAGCCCCAAATACCAAATAATCATTGTTTATACTACAATAGTCTCGGTTTAAGACCCGTGGATCACCAAGCGTCCCACTTCAGTTCCGAAAATAAAACAAAGTATGTAAAAACAAGAAAGAACAAACAATTTATGTAGAAAACATAAATATGAAAACAAACAGTTGAAGAATATATGAAAATAAATAATTACAATAACAATTTTAAAAATAATTTAACTTTGTGCAAGTAAACAATAATAATAAAATTACACGTTAATTTAAAGCACAAATGAGCAATAAAATGCAGACATATGTTTCGGATTGCTTGGAATCCCTTTTTCAATGCGACAAGGAGCTTCTAGATGCAAAACATCCAAATGAAGCAGACAGAACAACAAAAACAAAGCTTATATAGCCTAAGAATTATCTGTAAACCAATGAGAATAAAGGCAGCGTGAAGTGGAAGTAGAAGTAGCAGGAAGACACCAATAAGAGAGCAACAAACGAATCCAGTTGAAAGTACAGGAAGTAAAAAGGAATATCAATAAAAATAAAGCAAAAAAGACGACAGTATGCATAAAAATTGCAAAAATAATAAAATAAAATACAAAGAATAAAATTGAAATAAAAATAAGTACAGAAACCAAAACAAAATGCAAAACAAAGTACACACGTAAAGGAGGGGGAGGGGAGGAAGGAGAAAAATAGACACAAAAAAGGAAAACAACAAGAAAACCTAGAAAGAACAACAAATTAAAGAAATTTATGCCAGACCTGTGAAAAATAAGGAGTTGAGGAAGAATCATTAACCAAATTAGAACTATTCCTGTTAATATGATAAGCTTCCCAAAAGTCAAGCTCTAAAGGGGAAGAACATTTTTGAATAATTTTACCAGAATTGAAATCAAAAGAGTGGTTGGAATTCCAACAATGTTGAGCAATGCTAGACTTATTTAACTCTTGCATTCGTACATAACCTTTATGCTCATTTAAGCGAATTTTCAGAGCACGTTTTGTCTGCCCAATGTAAGAAAGGCCGCAACGGCAACTAATTTGGTAAATACCCCAAGTGTTAAGTTGATCGACAGGATCCTTAAGAGAAGAGAAGGAAAGTTTGTTACTAGGAGCAAAAACGACTTGAAATTGAAACCTTTTTAGGATTTTAGCAATACGGAAACTGACAGAATGAAAGAATGGTAACACAACCAAATTCTTTCTAGAAACCACATTATTGGGACCAGAAGTTTTCTTAGAAAGTTTGTTATGAATAGAATCAATTAAAGAGTGAGAAAATCCTCTATCAACAGCTACAGCTTTCAGATAGTTGAGTTCAATCTTGAGAAGCTCAGGAGAAGAGCAAATATTAATAGCACGATGGACCAGAGCATTAAAAGCCGAATATTTTTGGTTGGGAGGATGAGACGACAGTCTGTGAGGAGGTAAAGAAACAGCAAAAGGTTTACGATAGACAGAAGTAGTGAAACCAGACTCACTCTTAGAAATAAAGACATCAAGAAACCCGAGGCTACTATTAAGTTCTTTCTCACAAGAAAACTGGATATTAGGATCAATGGAGTTCATAATAGAACGAGCATCATCAATACCTAACAAGTTACTGTCCGTTAGGACAAAACAATCATCCACATAACGAACATAAAATTGAAATTGCAATTTCTGGAACAGTTTTTCCTCAAAATAATGCATATAGAAATCACTTAAAATAGGACTAAGAGGACTTCCCATAGCCAGGCCATCTACCATAGCATAGAATTTACCATTAAATACAAAAGTGCTCTGTTGCAAGCACACACGAGTAAGGAAAACTAATTCCTCAATTTCCACAGAAGTAAAATGGAATTCAGAAAGCCTTTTCCTGAGGCAAGTCAAAGCGCCATCAACAGGAACATTAGTAAACAAAGAATTAACATCAAAAGAGGCCATAACTGAATTATTCGGAACGAAGTTATGAAGTTTCTTAACAAAATCGGTGGAATTTTTAACAGTGAAAACATTCTGACTTCTAAGTGGAGAAAACACAGAAACTAAATACTTGGAAAGTTTATATGAAGCAGTGCCAATATTGGAAACAATTGGTCTGAAAGGAATACCTGCCTTGTGTACCTTTGGTAAAGCATAAAAACGTGCACAATTAGCAACAGAAGGAATCACAGACCGTTTAGCAATCAAAGGAATAGAATGAACAGACTTAACAGCAGAAGAAATAGCTTTTAACTCTTTGTCACTAGGATCTTTATATATTTCAGAATAAGGACCAGAAGCAATTAAGTCATCAGTTTTTTCAACATAAGATGATTTATTAAGAACAACAATCTGACCACCCTTGTCTGCTTTGGTAATGACCAAATCAGAATTGGAAACTAAATTATTGACACATCGTTTCACAGAATGGGTAAAACCAGTATTAGGAACTTTTGAATTGAAATCAACATTGGAAGCAATAAGATGCCGAACCGACTCTTTTTGAATGGAAGTTAAGGCACTAAATTTGAAAGCTTTTTCAACCGGAGCAATAAGTTCAGAAAAAGAAGGCTTTTTAGCCAAAGCAAAATTGTTTTGGAATTTTACTTTCAAATTTGTTAATGATGAGCTAACTTTATGAAGTTTTTTTCTTTTCTTTATGCAGAAGTTTTGCAGAGCATGATGTTATCTATGTGACAAAAATGGTGAATTTCCGCAAATAAGTTTTTAAATTTTTATCTTGTTTCTTTTTCTATTTTTCACAATCGAAACGTTTTCTGCACAATATTGTTGATTCATCTCAGGTGACGTAACTTCAAAGTAAAAAAAAAAATTAATGAAAAAATCAATTGCACCCAATAATCTAACTCAACAAAACATGATTTAAAACATCCAATGATTATCTAATAAAATAACTATTATCAATTGAATCAATTATCTAACTACTATATGAAAAACCCCTTGATTACTAACTTAAAATAGTTATCGTCTATGATCATCTAACTATATTAACCCATGGTTGTATATATAATACTTCTGTCGTCAGGGTTGCGTAGTGGTAAGGCGCAAGTCTCGTACGCCCAAGATCGCGGGTTCTAACTTGGCCCAAGTCGGTGGATTTTCAAGATGCAGAAAATCGTTTGCGCCCATGTCGCATGATTGTGCGGCATGTTAAAGATCCCTTGAGTATCCGTTTGGCTTGGATACTCTCGGCTAAATTAAATACCTAGTGCAAGTAGCATCAAATGATAGCTCAGGAGCCGCTATCTAGGGTAAACTGAGCGTCCAAATTCTCAGTGGCAATGGCATCCACCGACAGTGGTGCTACTTGAAAATATGGATGCCGATTACCGGGGTACGCACTGGGTCTGCAAAGGTTAATGACCATACGCGGCCCCAATAGAAAGAAAGAAAAAATATATAATACTACGATATCATGAAAAATCCTTCGGTTAGTTAGTTAGGTACCGTCAATTGAGTCAATCATTTAAATTGAACCATTAAAATATGTCCCAATGTAATTGTATAACTGGATGTCATTCCATGTCAAATTCAACACAAAAAAAAAAGACAATTTTGATCTTCACCATCTCAGCTTTTCAGATGAAGAGTGAATGGCAGTTGTTTGAACTGCTCTAAATTCTTTCCTAATTGAGATCGAGACACGAAATAGGCCTCAATTTACATCATTTTTTTCGTCATTTCCAATGATATGCTACATTATATAGTTTATGATATAAAATATTTTTTCAGAATCTAATTAAACATTTAAATTCACCTGTGACAAATTCCAAGCAAATCTGAGACGGTTAGGTTCACACGCTGTGTTGAATTGATGCGGAATGACCCAAATGAATGTTTTACTCAAGTATTCTTTATCGTGTACACAATTGTGCGTGTTCAAAAACACAGCTACACAAAATAGTGGAATGCGATGCGACGATATTATGAAAGTCGAATGATGGTTTTACTCTTAAATATATTAAAAACTAAGCTAAGAATCCAATATATTATAGTCTCTAATTAAAATAGGCGCATCAAGGCCGCGTTTCCGGCTTCATTACCACGGCAACTGCAAGAAAAATAATAGCACCAGACTTTTTTTTTTTGCACTGCAGTTAAGGTAATTGCATTGCTACACCTCCAATTAAAACTATTAGAATAATTTGTAAAAAGTAATAAGAAAGAATTTATTTTCCATTTATTTATTTTTGATACTAAGTAAATGCAATTAAATTTCTTATGAATTAAATGCGGATTGTTTAGATAAGATCTCAGCATTTACAAAATATAAAATACAACAAATTAGGTGTAGAATAGCTTTCTGAAACGCATCAAAATAATAGAATACTACTTAGATTGGTTCAAAATATTAGAATACTTTATCTGACGCAATCTATTTTTGCCATTGCGAAATAAATCTTATTTGAATCCGTTTGTTATTATTATAACTAAAACAACAAATTTACTTATCATATTCTCCACCCCCCAACGTGGGAGCAAAATTTCTAGCACGGAAACCATGGCGACCAGAAGCGGAAAAGGTAGAGTTGTGTGACCTTGACAAGCCGATTTTAATTATACAGACTATATAATATTACGAATATAACGAAAATCTCGCAAAAAACTTTCTGTTGTTGGATCTTTGAATATTTGTCAGCGGTTTAATGAAGATGCCAACGATACAATATAAAAGCAGGAACTTTTAAAATATATCCCCTATGAGTTTTCAAAACATTACGAATACAATTAAAACATTTATGAGTCTAGAGTCGAACTATATAAAACATGTAAGACATAATGATACGATGCAATTGCAATTCCTGGCTCAAATCTTTACCATCAATTAAATGAAGAATCCAACTATACAAGATATAAAGTTTTTGGGTTTCTAATTATAATGATGTGAAAATATGTAGGTCATTTAATATAAATATTTATCATTAAATGAGTCAAGTGTCAAACTATACAAAAAATGCAAGAGCAAAATATCAGGATGTTGTGAAGCTCCCTAAATGCTTTCGTATAATACAATTCTTGCTTCTAATCGTTGCCTCAACAATTCCATCAAAATACAACTTCTCAGACCTTAAAAGCACACATTACTATACCGAAGAGTAACCATCAAAAGTAAACATTCAACAAAAAATTCTAAAGTAGTTAAAACTGCTAGGCACATTGAAAGCGTTATAAAATTCAAACATGCCTTGCTCAGCAAAACTTCTCTGTTAATTTACTTAATTTCTGTCACATCTCAGACGTTTGAAAGCTCTTTTCTTCTTGAGAATAAATATACAAAGAAAACATCGTGTATTTTTCGCGTGATAACACTGCACTGAGTGATGTTTACATTTTCAACCTACTGCTGTTCAGAGCTGAGTTGTATGACAAGAAGCTAATATTTGGTAGGATAATGACATTTCGTTTCGTAGAAGAAAAATCCGTGTTTTTGCTTAGTTTAAACATCATCAGTCATGTGGCTTCTACATTTTGTAGCAACTTGAGAAACGTACCAAGAGTATTATAAAAATGTGCTTATTCACCGTGTAGAAATAGGGTTTGTTCTTGTCCTTTTAGATGTCATTGCATCGTACAATTTGATGTTGTCCCACACAGTGGACCAGTAGATAGAACACCGGTTCTCATATAACACTGAAAGTGAGGCATTATTAACCGAGGTCAGTGTTTGGGAGGGTGACCACCTCTCGCGACTGACTCACTCCGGGATCGTGTACGTTAATGGGAGTAGGTGCACGTAAAGTCCGTTACAGCTGTAATGCACTCCAAGTGAAACGATACCTCTGGGGGTGCCAACCTAGGTACTTTTCTCCACCAGACGCCATAACCACTTAGCCGAAGCCTTTGGGTTTGTCGTAACAGACGTCTGGTGGCCGTCGATCGACTACGGTTGGGCCCATTTTATGCGCCGAGGTAGTTCCGCTGGACCGATATGCGTACACAACCCCGCCAGCCCAGTTTCCCTACCTCTTACTGTGTGAACCTGGCCCCCCTTGATACCCTATGCTCCAACCTAGGTACTGGTGTCTCCTCTGAGAGCGGGCTCAAAATTAGGAGATCCGACAGAGGCAAGGTGCAACGTACCTCGACCTCTCAATTTGATGCTAGAAGCATCTAGAATAGAATAGAATAGTGGATATGGGAAGCTTAGTCCAACGATTTCGACCGAAAGTAGTGTTCCTAAGAGCTATTTTTCGTAGGATACCGATCTATCGCTTTTTGAATATGAGCTAAACATTATTAAAATATGCGCTAAAAATTAAAAAGATTGGCAGTAATGTTTTTTTTTCTTTTTTCACTTACCGTCAACCAGGGTAACTTTGCCATCCGCGATGAATTTGTCCACTTTTTAAATGCGAATTTGTATCATTTCTGACAAAAATAAAAGCTGATAGCAAACTTAAAGGATAAACATTTCTTCCAATACAACTAGCGACCATTTGTCAAAAATAGAGTAATTGCTTAACAACTCAAAACTTTCTGCTAATCAGGTCCATTTATTAAATCTGTCCTAGACATCTTAATTCATGGTTGCTGGCTGAATACGCCCTTAGAAAACGTTTTTCTTTTCGAATTCTCTTCTAACGCGGCGTCTAATTATAACAACATCGCAACTGCATATTAAATAGAAGAAAAACAGAAAAACACTAGCTCTCCGTTTATTAGGCATTACGTCAACTACATCACCGTCTCGTTTCCCAAAGCAGCGACTGCAACTCCGGGATTTGAACCTGGAAACTTCCAGTTCCGGGAAAAGAATCGGACAGCCAAAAAATGTTGAGATTTTTTTTGTATTTTCACGAGGAAAATCCTTTTCCAAGAATAGTTTAGCAAATAATTAAAGTATAATTGTGATTCAATAAATGTATATCAGCAAATAATTATAAGTTAAATTAGACTATGAAGGGATTTCCTAGGTCAATTTTGGAGCGGGAGAGAGGGAATGCAATCAGCATTTCTCCCGCTTGAAAATCCAAAGAGAATTATTTAGAATATCTTAATTCAGTCTTGGAATTTAACTCGTTCAAGAACTGGTACTCTTAAAATTCAGGGGTTTTTAGGGAGGAACCAATAGTATGGAATAAAGTAAATCAGTTTTTTTTTTAATTTAGAGAACCAGTGGTATAAAACCAGTTAACTAGTTCCCTGGGACGTGGTAGCCTAGTGGTTTGGATGTCAGACTACTATCAGGAAGGATTGGGTGTTCGTTACCAGACCCGCTGAGGACCCGCCATGTCCATTTGGGGATGCGTGTTAGTAAAATCTGTGGACCCTGAAGTCCCGCGGCAATTCCGAGGGTAACGGAGGGTGGAGAATTTCCCTTCCCTTCACACTTAGGTCAAAAAAAAAAAGTGGCGTATTTGTGGTGGCGCTATCTGGTGTCATCCAAATACATATTGAGCCAAATCGTACTTCCACCGTTGTGGTGCTTATCTATAAACGGAAGGCGCTCCTTACTGCCTTAACTCCTTGCGCTCTGAGAAGGGGACCTTAGTTACCCAAGTGGCGTTAAAAACAACAACACAACAACAATTAGTTCCCTAGTTAGGTGTTTCTTTGTTTTTCACACATAAAATAAAACAATAAATAAATATGTAAATAAATAAGAAAAATCAAATAAATAAACAATGCAGGTACAACGTTAAAAAGGCAAAACTAGCAATTAGAATTGGGTACACTTTTTTCTGAGTTACAAGTACTCTTTTTTTTTTAATACAAGTGAATTTATGAGTCAAAATTGAATCTTTTGTCACTACTTTTTGCATTGAAGAGAAGGCACCATGTAACCCCAAATACGACTCTGCAATATTTTTAAAAAATTCTCTTTAATGTCGTAGACGTACGTCACAAAATGACGTACATCATAAAAAAATCACAAAATGAGTAAAAATCATTTTTAAAGAGTAAAAATTTCCAAACTTCATTAGAACCCCAGTTTTGCTAATGTGCGTTTCCAGACCTTCAGAGTATTTTTACCACTGAAAATACTGCCCCATCGCTCTCCTAAATTCGCTAATTAGCTTATGTTAAACAGATGTTTAAACTGATATAATACGTGATTTGATAAATGGATTTTTAACGTCCCCACAAAAACGCATAAAAAATTCTTTTAAATATAGAAAACTAGTTCTCTTTGCGGATCTGATCATTTTTAATAGAAAGTGGACAGAGAGGCATAAGGCGAGATAGAAGATTGCCCGTGTGAGACAGAGGCATATGCAAATTTGCCGGTAACTTTCGCTAGTGTGAGACATGGCCATGTGCAAATTTGCCGGTAACTTTCGCTAGTGTGAGACACGGCCATGTGCAAATTTTCCGGTAACTTTCGCTAGGGTGAGACACGGCCATGTGCAAATTTTCCGGTAACTTTCGCTAGTGTGAGACACGGCCATGTGCAAATTTTCCGGTAACTTTCGCTAGTGTGAGACACGGCCATGTGCAAATTTGCTGGTAACTTTCGCTAGTGTGAGACACGGCCATGTGCAAATTTTCCGATAACTATCACCCGTGTCAGCCACGAGCACACAAATGCATTCAGATATCAATAAAGTCACAGCTTCATTAGATGTACACTAAGCATTTTGCGTTTAGTGTTTAGTTGCCACCATTGTGGTGTAAAGGTGAAAATTATTCATTTTCGATGTATTACAAATTTTTTTTGTGTATCTGCCGAAGAAATATAGACCGTATAATGTTTCTTATCATATGACATTTATTAACCCCGTTATGTATCGAAATTTCATTACGATTGCTCATGTCAATGGGAATAGAATAAATGATCAATAGTAGTGAACTTTATTTTTTGATACGTAGATGAGTCAACGAATATCATATGTGTAAAAAACATTCTGCTGTCCGTATTTTTTTGAACAGACCCTTAAAAGAATTTAAAATATATTAAAAAATGACAAATTTTGAACTTTACACCAACTGAACACCAAAAATGGTGGCAAATGAACGCAAAATTTTTAGTGTACATAGAAGTGTTTACGCTTGTAAGCAAGTGAAATACATAATGCAAAATGGTCTAGTTCTTCAAAGAAAAACAACAACATAGACAAGTAAAAATACATACTGTTTAATGGCTGATTTAAAATGAACGTTAGTCGTAAAATCTAAGTACTTTTTTTTTTATCCACCTGAACGCGGGCGCTAGCTTCCAAAAATCACTCCGCAAGCTACTAGCAGCTCACAATCGACAGTTTGGCGACCAATGGTTTAGTTTTTCCCCTACCCGAAAAAAAAGGTTTTTTTTGCTTAAAAAATCAAACAAAAAGGGGCCAAAAAGGTTGAAAATACTTTTAAATTTTTAATTTTAAAATGGGAAAAAATAATTTAAAATTTTTTGAACGTTAGTCATAAAATCTAAGTACTTTTTTTTTATTCACCTGAACGCGGGCGCTAGCTTCCAAAAATCACTCTGCAAGCTACTAGCAGCTCACAATCGACAGTTTGGCGACCAATGGTTTAGATTTTCACCCGAAATAGGTGCTAAAAAATCAACAGAGGCAAGTGAAATACATAGTATTTAATGGATAATTTAAAATGAACGTTAGTCATAAAATCTAAGTACTTTTTTTTCATTTCACCTGAACGCGGTCGCAAGTTTCCAAAAATTACCCAGCAAGCTACTGGTAGCTCACGATCGACAGTTTGGCGACCAGTGGTTTAGATTTTCACGGGAAATTAGTGCTAAAAATCAACAGAGGGAAGTGAAACACATACTGTTTAATAGCTAATTTAAGATGAACGTTAGTCGTAAAATCTAGGTACTTACCGAGAACGCTTTGGATATAGTAGCATGCGAAGAAATATGTTGAAATGAACCTTTTTAGCAGATAACATAAATCTACAACACAGACAAATTACTATTATAAATATTCAGTTTAGAGCTTTAAAATAACCTAGCGGTGGTTTTATTGCGAGTTCTAGAACTTACCACGTACGGGCAAACCTTTAGATCTTCATAAAATAAAGTGCTAAAAAAAAACAACAACAGAGGATGGACACTGTTACTGCGCATGATCTGGTGTTATTCCGCTTTTATTATTTTTGGACATCCAAAACCATCTAGAAAACGCAGAATTCCGGTTTGGAGTTCAACAAATTTTATAAAAAAATATTGAGGTTACGAATCAGACGAAACATATTATTTCCGGGTTTTACGACTAAAATTTGAATTCTTTTGTTCCTGAAAGACCAGCTTGAATATAAAACAATCATTCATCACACATTCTAAAACTTCTTTCACATTAATTAATAGATTTTTATCTGTTAAAATATCAATTTTCTACTTTTTGGAAAGTGATTAAAAAAAAGAGCTTTTTCCTCGATTGTTCTTTTTTGACATAATGAATAATGAATTGCTTGCTAAGTTGTCTATCGCTTTCAATATTGCAACTGTAGAACTGAAGCCTAAATTCTTAAAGAATGGGAAAATACCAGTTTAAAGCAACGGAACTCAATTTCGAAGCAAAATATGATTCGGGAAAGGAAAATTATTTTGAGTAGCAATAACACCAAAATAGACCAAACGAAATACTTCCTTAAACGTAAAATTTATTAGAACGAGAAAAATTAAGTTTCAGGAAGAATGTTGCGGAATTTTAAAACATAAATCGTGGAAAACAAACCAAATAATATCTCTTCAAAATTTGTTTACATAAATTCCGCAGAATTTGAATTTTACTATGTCTGAAGTTATTCAACAGAAACTGACATTTTATCGTAAATTAAGTTATTCAAATTATGAATTTTGTTATGAGGGATAACATTTAACAGAATTTCAATTCGATTATGAATGAAATTATCGAACACAATTCAAATTTTAGCGTGTGCGAAGTTCTTCAACAGTTATTCCAATTTTTTTGTGAACTAAATTATTCAAAAGCAATTTTAGCTTCATTATGGGGAAATTATGTAACAGAAATTCGAATTTTAATATTGAATGAAATTGTTTAACAATTTCAATTTTATTATGAGCGAAGTTATTCAGTAGT
This sequence comes from Octonoba sinensis, assembly GCA_038502835.1. Lineage (NCBI taxonomy): Eukaryota > Metazoa > Arthropoda > Arachnida > Araneae > Uloboridae > Octonoba > Octonoba sinensis. The sequence continues at coordinate 78,122,641 of CM076605.1, read as the reverse complement.
AGTTCCGATTTTCTTTAAGAACAAAGTTCTTTAACAGCATTCTCCAATTCAAATTTACTACCAAATTTATTCAACAAAAAATTTTAGTTTATTGTGAGTGAAATTGTTCCACATCAATTTTTAATTTTATGAGTGATCTTTTTTATGAATCGACCATTTCTAATGTGATTAAGAGTGAACTTATTTATTCAGGTAGAAAGTGCATTTGAATTCAAATTGAAACATAAATGAAGATGAAAATTTCGATGCTGAAAGCAAAGTTTGTTTCTTGGGTTCTCATTCAATTCGAGCAAATGACGACAGACCGATGAAATAACCCTCCAGTTAGTGATATAGTCTAGTGCATAAACGAGCGTCCGCATGACTGAAAAAGATGACTACAACTTTTACTTTCAATATGTGAGACGTACAACATTTAAATACAAATTTTTGAACTAAACAAAAAGTTCCGTCTATACGAGCTTCCTTTCCCGTACAAATTTATTATCTAGCTATGCTATTTATTATCCAGCTATGTCTTTATGTTTCTCATTTAGCATTAGTTCTTTGTTACTTCAAATATACCTTTTTTTCAACGGTCAATACACATTAATTCACTCATTTATTCAGAAATATGCTTAAAATCCTAATCAAAACCTTTCATGGGAAAATAGGCTCGTTTAGTTCTGGATGAACTTCGTATCTGTGCATGTTCTACGTCGTATGCTTCTTCCGATAGATTTTTTCCCAGCAAATACGTTTTTGTTAGATAAGGATTTATATAGGATTCCAATTTCTTGTAGGAGCTAATGTTAAATTTTTTGAACTGTTCAAAATTGAAAAAAAGTTGTTTCCATAAAAAAATATTTCCCATCAAGTGCTCTTCCCAATAGACGTGTTCAAAGGAACTTAGATCTTATGGCCAGAATTTACATACATTTTCCCCCACAAGCGCTAATGTCAAGATTTTTTGCACTGTTCAAAATTGAAAGAAAAATTGTTCAAATCAACCAATAAAATATATAAATCAGATGTCCTCGCCGAAATCTTTCAAATTCAAAAAAAAAAAAAAAATTCAAATAGGAGAAAAGTCAAAAGTTATTAAGAGGGGACAGACAGACAAGACAGACACACATTCCCCCCTCAAAACCCTACTTTATTATTTTTTTTTTAAATTTACAACCTTTATTCAATTACTCAACTTTTTATATTTTCAACGATAATTTCATGATACATTATGCCTTCTTGCATACCTTTTTGAAAACTTTTACTGGAAAGTAGGCTAAAAAGAACCTCCTATAGAAGATATGTGTTTACTTCATTAACACAAAAAATGCCAGACTTACTGCTTACTATACTACTGGCCATTAAAGTTGCTACACCAAGAAAGCGACATGCTACAGACATGAAATTTAAACGACAGGAAGAAGATGTTGTGATATGAAAATGAATTTCTCAGTATCTATTCACCCAAATTTCTTGAAAATTTAATGATTTGTTATTTCTAACATAATATATGTGTCCAATAAATATCATTTTGTTATCTGTATTTCTTCCTGGTGTAGCAATTTTAATGGCCAGTAGTGTATATATGTTGAACGTACACTAAATCTAATAAATTTCTTGGGCTGTGGTGGTTCTGTGCCCCGGGCATCATCAACCCTGATTTTTCTGTCCTAAATTTATTATTTATAGGTTTTTAAGCTAGAATACATTATTCAGAGGAAAAAAACTATTAATGGTAGCAAGAAAATTAATTCAGACAAAACAGCTCTTCTTGTTAAAGCTACCATCAGGTGGGCTGTGGTTCAAACGAGTCCTTTAAGAAAGCTCATAAATATGTTAATATAATTAGCAAAAGTTTTCCATAAGCACCCTTGTTTACACAGAAAATGGAACATCCCTTTGAATTTGGGTCGTGGGCTCTCCATGACAAGACATAGCACTTGAAATTGTCTTTCACGAAAATGGTTATTTTCGTCGACAACATCTTCAGCAATTAAACCCATAGCTGAGGCTTTATACGAGTCGGTTTTATTTCTAAATCTGGCGAGCTAATAGGAGAAACAAAGAAGATTGAGAAAATGACCTTCTTGACCTTTTGCGACAACTTTCAAAAGGCGCCGAGTAATTTCATCCTTCTTAGTTTTTATTAGACCTTAAGAAAGGTTATTTACTTTAGCATACTAGGAAAACCACATTCACTACATCAAATATGTGTTCTGTAAAATTCTTTACTTAAGTAGTTACAGTGTATTTTTATGTAGAGCTTTTATTTCTTTTGTGTTATATATTATGATAGGAAACCACTCCTTAACTACAACTTTTCACTCAAAATTAACTAAATTGCATACTTTGTGACAATGTCCATGAAATGAAATATTTTTTTTCTTTCATATTCATGTGCATAAACTGGAATATAACGTTTCTCACTACAATTCCAGAGTATAATAATTGTTTGTCATTGAGATCTATGAAAGTCAGTAACTATTTTCGCAATAACATTTATTAACTGTAATATTTTATTTTCATAGATAAACAAAATTTACCTTTTTTTTTGTCACAGCCATTTACGAAGTGCAATGGTTGATTTTCATCAATACCAATATACAGTGTGCCAGAGAATTTTTAAGACTAGTTTTATAAAATAAAATAAAATCCAGTAATTATATTAGCTCCTTCGGCTGCAATACATTTATTACATCGGTTTAACAACGATTCCAATGCCTGCTCCAGATCACATTGTGGGACTGCCTCGAAAGCTCGCGTTTGTATAGTGTCAATGCCATCAAAGTAAAAATAAAATAAACAAATGAACGGAGGTTTTGGCCGTGGATCAGCTGATAGTTACGACGCTTCACGAATACTCGGTAACACAAATAGCGCCAAAGTTAGCTTCGTTCCAGCTGTAGTCTTAAAAACTCTTTGACACACTATGCACAAACAGCTTCGAAGCGAGCTTTGGTGCCCGACGGAGCTTATTTCGAATAAAAACACTTTAAAAAATATAATTACTAGTTTTTACTTTATTTTGTGAACCTAGTCTTAAAAACTCTTTGACACACTCTGTAGTTCTCTCTCTTTTGTTCATTGATGTACATAAATGGAATATATTAGTTTTCATTAGAGTAACCTAAATTAACTATTATCTTTGTTACGAACAATTAAGGAGTGCTATTATATTTGTTCAAATATAGAATGTATAGTTAGGGATCTTTCTTTCTTTTTTTTTCATCGTTGCGTAATACGTTTTACTTCACAGGCCCCTGCAAAAATATTACTTGCACTTCAAACGTGCAATGACTTCTCCGCATTGACACCTATCAATTTCATGTGAAATTTTTTCCACCCAATTTTAACCGCAACGTATAATGCTGATGTTTTATAAATCGGAATGGATTCCGATTCACCGCTAGAGGGACTCATGAGCGATCATCGTTATCACGTGATATCTGCTCTCTGTCTACTAAGATTTTCAATTGAGCTCTAGGTGGAGTTCCCTAGGAAAAATTAGTTATCTTAAAATTAATTAGACTATTTTCACAGCTTTTTCTGATTATAACCCAGTATTTACATTTAATTTAATCATTATGAAAGAAATTTATTAATTATTACAGTAGTTATAGTGTTTTATTTAGTGTAAATTTTATTTAATGTAGAAGAACTTTATTTCAGTCAAGTTTTTAATTAGATTTGCTGAATTCGAAGTAAAGCGCTGCTACGGCTTCCTTTGTTTGCATTGCTTTAATCGCTGCCACGTGACCAATGACGTTGTTTGAATTGCCCCATTGCTGTTGAATTCCAATCATCATATATTTTCACTTATTTAGTGCCAAAGCCCTCCATTTATCTCAAGCCACGTAGAGTGTGAATGCGGTGGCTGCTCTATGAGTCATAGAAACAGTTGCCGGTAACGTTTCTCAGTTTAAATAGAAGGCTTTGCATAGGTATTTTATAGATATTTACGCACGGCACAGCAGAGTTCAAGAATTTATTAGGAAAAAAGTAAGTTAAAGAACATTTTAACATAAATTCCATAATGTGTAATTTAAATGCGGGAAACATGAAAAAAACATTTACGTAAATTATAGGCGTAATTCTTAAAAAAAAATTATAAATTATTACAGAGACATAAAAAGGCGGCCCTAAGATAAGAGCAAAAACTTAGCTCTTAGTAAACTGTTCTTAATAGATGACCTCTCTGAAATTTAGCTTTTTTCCGCGACGCAATGTCCGGAAGAAAGAAAGCAAGCCGGATAGTCCCGAGCCGGATAATCGGGAATCTACTGTACTTGAAACTAATACTCTTTAAATGTCAAGTATTTGCTTTAAAATTCTTAAGAATCCTTAAAATGTCAGGGAGTAGAAGAAGAAAGTTCAGCTGAAGAATTTTTTGAGATTTTAAATGTCAGTTTGAATTTATAAATTAATAGAAAATTATTCTTTTAGTCTGGATTTGCAATGTAATGATAATTGCTCAAAATGTTGCCTTTCACAAAAATCGCTTTAAAGCGCGTTTTATACACGGTAGTAAAGATAAACAGGTGAGGGAGTGTTTTTTCATATTTTAAGTGTCAATTCGAATTTATAAATTAGTAAAACGATATTTTTTTTGTCTGGTATTGCAATGTAATGATAATTGCGCAAAATGTTGCCTTTCATAAAAATTGCTTAAAAATTAAAGCCTGTTTTATATACGGTAGTAAAGATGAACAGGTGAGGGAGTGTTGTTTTCATATTTAAAGGTCAATTCGAATTTATAAATAAGTAAAAAAAAATTTTTAAGTTTGGTTCTGCAATGTAATGATAATTGCTCAAAATGTTGCCTTTCATAAAAATTGCTTAAAAATTAAGGAGCGTTTCATGTACGTTAGTGAAGATAAACAAGTGAGGGGTGTTGTTTTTATATTTTAAACGTCAATTCAAATTTATAAATTAGTAAAAAAACCTTCTTTTAGTCTTGTGTTGCAATGTAATGATAATTGCTAAAATGTTGCACTTCATCAAAAATGCTTAAAAATTAAGGCGCGTTTTACATACGGTAGAGAAGATAAACAAATTAGGGAGTGTTGATTGCTATTGTTATCTGACATGAATCCTTTCACGGTTAACATAACAAAAATTAATGTTCAAGCGTTTCCAATTAAGTTAAAAAAATAATAATACACACTGGCATTTCTGGCATTTCATAAACATATGCAGCTCTTTTAACCCTTCACTTTGAAAATCAACTGAGGAACATTTTTTTTCTCATTTTAGCCTTGCGTGATCTTTCTGAGTGATTCTGCCGCAGGATAACAAAAGATCCTTTCATCTTCTCTTCCTCCCAGTCATTCTTCTCTTTTTTAACGGATAGGACTATCCTCCTTCTGCACCTGCGTTACTGAGGAGGTCATCCGTGTCATCCTTTCACTGGAGGATGGGATGACCCTATTGAACTTTTTTTTGTCATTTATTGTCCAAGAAATATCAATTCGTTTGTTAAATCTCTACTAGCGATAATTTTTATATTTTCTTTTTGGTATCTTAATAGGATTAACACGTTAAAATAAAGACAGATTTCAATGGCCGTCGCTTAGTAGGTTTACTGATGAAATAGGAATAGGGAAAGTTTTGATTTTTTGGATTTATTTTAGGTTTGAATGACAAATGGGGGATTCTACGAAAATGGGAAAACTTGTGTATTTGTGTTCCATACTGATATTTTTATTCTGTTTTATTTCTTGAAGAAACTTTTTTAAAATGGTACTTTAAAACTTATTTAGTACTGTAACTATCATATCTGACTTTTCCAAAGTTAAAATTTTTATTCCATTAATAATATTTTTTTCAGTGAAATGTTATTTACATGCCTGTCCCATAACAATAATTTTCTTATTCCAAAGAACCTCGACGCAAAATCATTAGTGATTTAAGCTCCATTTTTTCCCAACATTGAATGTATATGTATAAAGAACACGAAACATAAAAAATAAAAACAATGTGAAAATATCATTTCAAAATATAAATATGAACATTGTCCTATGTCGTTCACACGATTCAATGCTCAAGATTTTTTTCCTCGGGAAATTTGTTTTAAACGGTGGCAGTACATCTCACAGTAGAAAATAAGGATTTTATTTTGTTTATTCAGACTTCTCTCTTTAAGTATTTTTAAAAAAAATATTTGTAACAATTTTTACTTCATTTTTAAGTGCTTTTACTCTTGTCATTAACACTGCCTGCCGAAAGCAATTTAAATGTAAATATAAATGACTTCTGATAATGTAGAGTGATAAAACTTACATTTGTAAATTGATAGAAATAATTCAACAAAGCTTCACAAGTTCTTGAAAAAATATTAATTGCGTTTTTGTCATCCACATGCCCTTTTCCTTGTGTTATCTACATGCCCTTTCTCTTGTGTCACCTACATGCCCTTTCTCTTGTGTCGTCCACAGGCTTTTTTTTCTGATGTCATCCACATGCCTTTTTTCTGATGTCATCCACATACCTTTAACTGAACATGTGACGATTAAGATTATTTGACTGACTCTACGTTGTTGCTGTGTATGTGTATAATCTATAAAATTCTATTTCTGTGACTAATTATTTTAAATAATCTAAAATGAAGCAATGATGATTATTTACGTTACTTAAATATTTTCTGATTTCCCTACGCTTTGATGTATCTTTTCTGTTACGTGTAGAAAGCATTGTTCGGTTTATTAATTTGATTATTCATTTGCATCGCTTAGAAAAACGTAACGACTCTACACCTATCAAAAAAATAGACAAAACAAAACAGTTAAGTATCTGTTTCTCCTCTGTTTGTCAACCGATTTTATTACTTTTTTTTTCATTTTGTATCTATCAATGAAATTTAGTGTTATCGATAAAAAAGGTTTTGGAAATAGTTAATTTTTTGTTTCTCCTGCTTTCGACGTAGATTCGAGGCCATTTTAAAAAAAATAAGTCTTTAACTGTCATACTTTTATACTAATCCTTACATCTGCAATATTTGCACAATTGTAGAGGCAGTTTTGTACTATTTATAATTCAAAAAAGAAGAAATGTCAAAAACAAAACAAGAGAGAAAATGTAATCTATTAAATGAGTGTTAACGGGAAACAATATTAATTTTAGTTAATCCACTTGCTATATATATATATATATATATATATATATATATATGATAAGTCAGCCAGATTGTTTGTGCAGTACAATTTCAAACAAAATGAAATACAATTTTAAGCTAGCGATGTCTAATATAATATAAAGTGAGGTAATTAAGATGCGTTATTTTGCTTCGAAACAATGTTTCATAAGTTTGTTGATTTTCATTAGCGTTTTGAACTCCCGGTTACATTGAAAGTGAGTGTGTATTCAATAATAATAGGGTGGCCATGAAAAAGTTTATTTCTAGGACTTTCTTCCAGGAGGAGGAGTGCAGAAAGATAAAAATTATGTGTAGTATGCGTTACAAATGCATTAAATTAAATTGCTAACTCAGTTGCCCATCAGTCGCACCGAGGAGAAATTATCACCAATTGAATTATTTAAAAAAACAAACCAGGATAAGTCACCATGTTAAGGGAGAAAACAGAAAGAAATGGCTGGATAATTTTCCCTTTTTTTTTGGAATTTTAGAAAGGAAGAAAACGACGTATTTTTCTGTCATATAACAAAACAAAAGGATAGAAAAAGTGGGTGCTCAAAGAGAAATATTATAAGTCAAATCAGTCTAATTATTCTTATGAAATGACTTTTATTTAACCCTCTTACTTCCCGATCCAACTCTCCTCCAGTCCTCCAGGATAAGTCACCAAAGTAAGGGAAAGAATATAAAAAATGGCTAAATAAATTGTTTTGACGGATTTTAGAAAGACGAAAAACGACGTATTTTTGTGCAATATAACAGAACAGGAGTATAGAAAAAAAATGGGTGCTCAAAGAGAAGTATTATAAGTCAAACCAGTCTAATTATTCTTATGAAATGACTTTTAATTAACCCTCTTACTTCCCGATCCAACTCTCCTCCAGGCTAAGTCACCAAAGTAAGGGGCCGTTCATAAATGATGTCACGCTTTTTACCAGATATTTGACCTCCTCCCCCCTTCGTCACAACATGTCACACTTCAGCGGCCCCCCCCCCCCTTTGTCAATTGTTCAGGATAAGTCACCAAATTAAGGGAGAGAACAGAAAAAAATGGCCGAGGAAATTTTTTTTAGGAATTTTAGAAAGAAGGAAAACGACGTATTTTTGTGTCGTATAAATTAAGTACCTTATCGTTACAATAATTGTGAAGGAGTTAGTACGGAAAACAAAAATCGGGTCTTTAACGAAAAGATGTATAAATGTAAACGGTGTATAATTGACAGACGCGTAAATTAGCTTAAATGAGGTGACGTGATACTTTACAATGTTCTACAAGAGCAATGCTGGACATTTAAAAATTAATCATCAGCAGGATATTCCTTTATGCTTTACTGATTAAAAAAGTACTATCAGAAAGAGGGTAAATTTAGGTCTGAGGAATTCGTTTAAAAAATTTCTCTTATTTAGCTACTTTTATTGATTATAATTTGCCTATAACCACTCTCACCTTTTAACTTAAAATAATATTTTCTTTAGCTTAAAAAAACCCCGCACACCAAGAAAAGAATAATAATAATAATGAAAACCCATCAAAATGTTATTGATTTTATACCGCCCCCCCCCCCTCCATTAAGAAACGACTTGTGCTTATCTAATCCATCTACAAATGCATACAAAAATTGTAAATGGATATTATTCGAACATGGCCGCGGGTCAAAACTGCACTTCTAAAAATGCACTTTTATTTGCTGCTTCATAATGGTCCACTCATGCGGGTTAAAAGCAGAGATGTCATTTGTTGAGGCATCTTAAAAAATAGCCATGAATGAGTTCAGCGTGACCCACTGAGGAGCCACTCTTTACTCTCGTAGGCGGAGCGTAGTTCTCTTCTTCACCTTTTTGCAGACGATTTTTACTTACCCGGCGCAGTTCAAGTTCTTTAATTTTTTCGTGCCATTTTTTTTCCTGGTTTCACTGCAGCTTCTTTACATACTTATTATTTTTTTTATTTATGGAAAGGTTCGGTAGTTCAAAGAACTTCCGATAGTGAACCCATATTTCTGGACTTTAAAAAGGAACCCGCAACGATGTGAAATGGTCAGTTTGCATGTGGATGTTCTCCAGCTGTTTGCTATTTTGAAGCAGGGCTCTTGGACACATTTTGGAATACCACCCCTATGTAAGGATACGTAATACTTAAGTTTTATTTCACTTTTACTTGATATGAGTCAGAAAGTGTGTGGGTAGGATTTCGAATGTTTTCTTAATGGAATAATTTTGGCTTTACAATTTTCCTTTTCGAATTTCTTTATGCCAAAAGAATGTTAGAGTTAAAACAAAATATGCTTAAAATTGTAATTAGATTATAAAATTTTAATTTATCCTCGCGCTAAAAGTAATTTATGCAAAGTTATTAATAAAAAATAACAGTTTAAAAATATGTTTTAAAGAACTTGTATCTGCATCATAAAAATTCTTTAAAAGCCCCTTTGATTTAAGAAAAAGAAAATGAAATTTTTTAATTTTTTGCGTAAATATGTTACGTTATAATTTATATCCTTGCATTTTTAAGATTTTGAAATCATAAACAGCGTAATTTCGAATTTTATATCTTATAAAAACACAGAAAACCTATAGTACTCTCTTATAATAGTAACGCAAATATAAGTAAGAAGATGAAAGGAAAAGAAACCTTAAATAATTTGTATTAAATGTTACATTTTTTTTTTACATCCAAGCGTAATTTTTGTACTTTCAAGCATTAATAGTAGGGAATCGTTTAAAAAAAATCTTATTTTTATTTTATTTATGTATTATTTATTTGAAAGGAAATGAAAGTCTTTGATTTGCGTGTGATTTTAACTATCCATCTCTAAGCTTTTCGCCACGTATTTATTCACATTGACAATTCTTACGCTATTAAGAATTATGAGTATAAACAAAATGTGGTTAATCTTAAATAATATTTCTTTAAGAAAAAGTAAAGGGAAAGAAATATTAAAATAAAACTGGTATATTTGTATGGACATAATACTTTGCGTTCTCTCTGTACAATGTCTTTAACGCTTCTCAGAGTTTCAAGGGGAAAAAACTACTTACAATTTTAAACATTTATACCAAATGAATAAGTAAATAAATGCATAAATAATAAAAGAATTTTAAAAAATCGACTGATATTAAGAAGTAATTTACTTTACAATCTTAATGTTCATGTATTGACCATATTATGCTTTTGTGAATTTTATGTACGAAATCGATGTCGTTCATTTTAATATTTGTTCTCTACAAAGAATAAAAAAAGAAAATTTCACTAATTTGCATAAATGCTCTTTGTTTACTCTGACACCTTTATTCTGTAACACGTTTGAAACTGAATTAAAAACATGAAATGTTCAATTCTAAGAAATAATATTCGTCTTTAAAGTAAATAACACACATGTGTTCGTAGAATTAGGTCGATATTTGTGTTCTATAATGTTAAAATATTTATTTTTTTAAATATTTGTCAGTTATACCTATTAAAGTAATTATCTGCGACAAATAGTTTGCTTTGTTTCAAATATTTTTTAATTCAGTTATGAGTTTATTAAGTATTCTTTCTGAAAGACTTTAAGCATTTGCAATTTTGTTTTAACATACATATGGATGTAATAAATGAAAGAAAAAAAGTCCAACACGAAACATTCTAGAATTCTGAAAATGTTGCCAAATAAATAATTAAAATATTTTTAAAAATTATCCTATACTTTTTAAAAAATAAATGGTCTGTTCATGATTAAAAAAGTATTATTTTTATTTTTTGTTATATTCTTAACTTATGTACCAAAAATGTAGATTATGCTTTTGTGGTAAGATGACAAAATTTTATATCCCAAAAACGTGCTTTAAAAATGGATTTTTCATGTTTTACTAATATTTTATCTATGTATTTGCTGGCACAAATTAAAAACGAAAAATTGGCATATTAAAATATGTCAATGTACTGCATAATTAATACATGTCTATTTAGAAGATGGATGTTATTTAAAAAATTTGATATTTATCATGCATTGTTTCTAAAAATTATATAGGATTTGAAATTCATCACCTCACCAAAAATTCACGAAACTTTAGAATATTTAACAGCACAAAGATTTTAAACGAATTTGTCTTTTTTGCGAAAAGCCCAGCGGGTTTTGTCTTTATTACATAATGTTTTATATAAATTTATTATGATCTTTGAATAAACCTCTAAGTGCATGTTTTGTCGTAAGCATTCATTGCAAATTACTACTTCAATGAAATATTGCAGCTGTGTTCAATCATTAGACTCAAATAATGTTAAGTCCTAAAAACTTATTGTATGTAATAAATAAATTTTTAGATACTGACACAGTTAGTTTTATTTGTTTATACACATTTTGAAAATGATTTATGCATGAAATAATCGAGAAATTTAATGATCTAATAAGATGTATAATAAGAGGGAAAAATGCTAATTCATGTCAAATCACTATTTCCATTAATTGTCATAAGAAAGTAAACTTTAATATTTCTTACAAACGTGGTTTAATATTTAACGCTTATTCTCATGAAGTAGCATATTACTACCTGGAGTTTTCCCCTACTTTCCATTTGTTAAGTAACGTCAGCGAGTATGTTGCATTGTTATTTGCTAGCCCTTATTCTCATAAAGTAGCATATATGCTACTTTATGAGAATAAGGGTTAGAAGCATGAGGTATATATAAAGTGAATATTTTTTTACTTTTAAATAATTATTACAATTTAATTAGGTAACTTTTATATTGATGAAATGTTTCATTGGAAACTTTGAAACGATGCGTTTGTTATATTTCTTACATTTTCTTTTCCTTTTTTTAATCACCCTTCAACTCTTTCTTTTATCATTTTAATTAAGGATTTAATTTTTATTTCTAAGCATAAAAGCCTTCCAAGTTATGTTTTTTCTTTCAATGTCTGATTTATCAGTAGGAATTGCAATCAATGTTATAAAGAGCTTGCTTTTTATTATATGACCAACATTTTCCCTGCGATAATTTTCAAGTTATTTATGAATTTATAATGGATATTTTTATAAGAAATAAAATAAAAAAATAAGCATAAAATTATGTGTCACATAGTTCTAAAGAATATTTATTTGGAATAAAAAGGATAACATATTTTATAATTATAATTATTATTGTTTTGATTTCGCAGAGAACTAGTACAACCTAGACTTCTGATTCTTTGCGGACCCCTTAAAATGTGTCACGGAACACATGATACTTTATGTTTCATTAATAGATTTATTTTTTTATTTCACAAAAAACTAGTACAATCTAGACTCTTGATTCTTTGCGGAACCCTTTATTAAGTTTTGTGGAACACGAAATAATTTATGCTTCATTAATAGTTTTTTTTTTTTTTTTGTTACTTTACAGGAAAGCCTTAACAATGATTCACATATTCACATAACCCTTAGGTTTCGGTGAACCCTGGTTATAAAACGCTGTACTTAATCAGGAAAATTTCTACAAACGTAAATTCCCCTTTTAGAATGCAACAAGTGCAAAAACCCCTTGTTAACACGATACTTGTTTGACAGATTAGTTTCACAAAATTCAAAAACAACAATCTCAAAATGGGTTAGACTCTAAAAATATGGATGACTCACTACCAGAGAAGAATGGAAAGGAAACAGAAGCGGACGAAAATACATTTTTTGTTTTTAAACTTGAAATCAATCATAAAAGATGTCACTTTAAATTAAACTACAACAAATAATTATATTACTATATCACTAACGGCAACGCGTTTATGCTCTAATTAATACCTTTGTATTTGTTTAGCACAAAAAGAAAAACTAATGGATGTATAAAATTACAGGATTTTTATTTTTTTCTCCTTTAATCTCCGTGTAAAATATAGATGTAATTTTTATTCAGCATAAATAACAGATGACATTTACTTAGTGGAATTCCATCATAAAGCATCTTCCAATCAATAAGAATTTCGGCTAAAATTAATTTATACTTTTAATTTTTGACACTGGACAATATTAAATATACTCGACTCATTTTTTAATCTTTAATATTATAATAATGTTTTCATATTTCAATCATTAAAATTTTGCCCCTTTAATATTACTATTATTACCATTATTCTCGTTTAACTAATTGCTTTTTAAATTCTTTTGGTTTTTTATATTTTTCACCAGCTTTGCCGGAATTTCGGGTTAAAATAGCAAATGGCAGATCTATTGGATTAGCAAGGTTTTTTTTCTTTTTTCTTTTTCAGTTTTATAATTGATATTGTGATCCAAATGATGAGAAAAGAATGAGACATTTGTTAAAAATTTTGGAAACAAGAAAATGAATGTAGGTGATGATACTTTACATATTGCCTATATATTCCACATTCACCAATTATATAGACAACAAACATTTGTAATGAGAGGATAAATGACCTCCAATCAGGGAAACCGTAAACAAAATTCGAGTTTACAAATCTATGAATAACTAAATGACCTAAGAACGACGAAAATAACTCCACCAACTAGAAAATTTTTAATTTTCACAAAAGATTTTTTAAAAATTTATTTGTAAATATATTTTGATCTGATAAGCATTACATTTTATTCGGAGAGCCATATAATAGCTGAGTGTTTAAGGATTTTCCTGCAGACTTGACTAGTAGAATATGCATCATATGTCGGTTAAATAAACCACTTGTGGAATTAAAATTTTAAAATGTTGGAGCAAGTTAAACTACCATCTCATGAAATTTTGAAGTCCTCTGAAAAGGCAAAAAAGGCAACTTCCCCCCCAAAGGTGCTCTTTACCACAAAAAATTACTTTCCGGTAGGGTAATTGTACTTTATGCCAGGGAACGAATTTTCCTTTCAGATATAAGATGAAAAGACTGTGGATAAATCTATCCCTCATTTACAACAACAACAACAATAATAATAATAATTATTATAATAAGTAGCGAATATAAAGAGGACTTTCTTTATTGGCTTGGAAAATATTTCCCAATCTCACGAGGAATTTTCTCAGATATAGAAATGGGAAGGAAGGATCTATTGTCCATAAGACACATCAACCCCACATTACAAGAAGTGTCTGGAGATGCCACTTTTACCCATTAATGCCTATCGTCCCTTTTTAGGGACAGTCAAAAAAGTACGTCTAAGGCACCCGAAAATAAACATTTCAGCAAAAAATTGTTTTAATGTATTCCTAACCTTAAAATAGCTGGTTAGGAATACATTAAAACAGTTTTTTGTTGAAATGTTTATTTTTGGGTGCTTCAGACTTTTCAGACTATTCCTAAAAAGGGACGGTAGGCATTAATGGGTTAAATCTGTGGACGTTTGATAACAGATTAAATACATATTCGTTTTTGAAAGATTTAAAGAATATATTTTTTAATGGATTAGAAAACTTTTCCCAAAGTTAGAAATGAAACGGAAGGGATTTTTTCTACACCTAGATTGTGAAGGTTTGACGGGGGGTACCGCGCATAGAATCCAACAGCCCCATATTCCAAAAACAGCTAATTTAAAGATTTCTTACAAGCTTGGAGAATAATTCCCAAACTTAGAAGTAGGATGGCAGGACTTTTCCCAGATTTAGAAATGGGAGGGAAGAATATAGTGGTCCTTAGGATCCAACAGCCCTGCATTACCAAAAGCAAAGAACTAAAAGATTTTTTTTGGGGCAGAATAACTTTTTTTAGAAATGAAAAGGAAGAACTTTTCCTAATCTTAAAAATGGAATGGAAAGGCGAAGTACTGGACAGGATTTACCAACTCTGTATTACAAAAACGGCGAATTTACAGAAGATTTTTTATAAGGTAGGAAAACTTTTCCGTAACTTCAAAATTGGCTGGGAGGACTTTTCCCAAAGTTAGATGTGGGATGGTAGATATGTATTACTCATAATGTACATAAACCCAGAGTTACTGAAAAAGCACTTTTAAAGAAGATACGATTTTTCATGGGATGGATGGATTACTTTAACACTTAAAAACGAAATTGAAGGAATTGGTATCCATAGGGACCATCAACCTTGCTTTGCTAAAACAGAGCTTTTAAAGGGAAGAAAATGCGTTTTTAAAGAAAATATGATTTTTCATGGGATTTGGAAGGATTTTTGCAAGTCTTAGAAATGAAATTGTAGGAATTGGTATCCATAGGGACCATCAATCTTGTTTGGCTAAAACAGAGCTCTAAAAGGGAGGAAAATGCGTTTTTAAAGAAGATATGATTTTTCATGGGGTGGTAGGATTTTTTCAAATCTTAAAAATGAAATTGTAGGAATTTGTATCCATAGAGTCCATCAACCTTGCTTTGCTAAAGCAGTGCTTTTAAAGGGAAGAAAATGTCCTTCATTCTTGACGCACATTTGACAGCTGATGAGTTAAATGCGTTCTTTTAATGATGATGGACTTCAACGATCAATATCTGCTGAAAAACAATTCAAATAAAGAATAGATTTATCCGCGTAGTATAAATAGATCATGATGATTGACTAGCATAAAAATGTCAGTGATTGCTTGATAGTGTCGATCAACAAAAAGTGAAATTACAATAGAATTGCAGCTATCGCTGCTATTTCTTTGTCTGGTTTTGCGAGAGGACAGATACGACTTAATCAGGTTATGGGCTATGTTTTGATGATGCGTAATTTGAAAGAGTTCAAACTTTTCTTTATATAAAAGCGAAGGAATCTGATTAAGTTTTAGTCTTGTCCATTCAGAATTGCCACGCTTCGATCATGAAGAAGAAATAAAATTATTTTAATCATAAAAATTCCATACTGAATAAATTAATTACCCTAAATAGCAACAAGCCTCTTGTTTAGAGAACCCATAGTTTACTACAGCCTAGAAAAAAAAGAAAAAATGTGATATTATATATATATATATGGAATATGAACTGTGTAACTATGTACCTTCCCTTTAGAGAGTTTGATTTTTCTTGGGGAGAATTCTTGTATTGGCACAGAGCCTACAGATTTGTTGTACGTTACTGGCTAGGCAAACCTGTTTCCCTCACCCTTTTTTTAACAAATTGGTATTGCCAGACTTCAGAGCTAAACAGTGCATTGGAATACAGAAATCGAACGAGGTATACACAAATACACGTAAATGAAAATATAGAATAAATAATTTAAAAAAAAGACTTGCATCTTAAAAAATTTAAAATAAAAATTCAGATTTTATTATATAACAATAATAAAGATTATTTGTAGTTTTTCTGTGCCCTTAGTACTTTTAATTCACTTTAACACCGACAAATATTTGTTTTATTATTAAATTAACTTAAAATGAATGAGCTGTTGTTTCTTTGGATTCATTACTTTTAATGAGGTAATATTATGGCAAAAATTTATTTTTATGTTTATTTTGGAATGCGTCATTGAGCTCTTATTTGCTAATCTTATACTGGACGTTTTCTGACAGACATTTTATTCAGCAATTTGCTTCAACGTTTACTTTCGAGATTCAAAAGTTGGCTTTATCCGTAAGCTCTTATATATATAAATATTCTCTCTTATATATCCTACTCATTCAAATTTCGTCGTTATAGTTCTTAGGATTTTTAATTTAATCTTTAGAGATTAAAGTAATCTTTTAGTTTATTCAGTTTTTTCTTTTTGTTCTTAGAATTTTCCTCTTATATTTAAGCCCTTTAGTTGCTCCACACTTATTTTTATCCCTTAAAACTTCTCCCCTTATTTTCGTAAACTTTTTGTTTTAGATGTCACAATTTCTCCCTTAGTGATAAGGATTTTGTTCCTTAGTTTACAGGGTTTTTCTTTTAGTATTTATGCTTTCCTAAATAATGATAATAATAATAATTTTAGCATACAACATGTGTACAAATTGGTTGGAATTTTGTATTGTAATTTACATAGCGGTTTTGTTTAATTTGCCGATTTAGTTTTTCTGGATCTCAATATTTCATAATTGACATTTTTCTCTTAATTTCTACGCATGAACCTATCAGTGTGTGTTTGAAAAAAAGTTTCACAAGCGAAATAATTAAATGAAAAAAAGATAAATTTTAACATTATAATGAGGAAGCCTTTAAATTCCTGAAATGGCTCCCTTTTATGTAGATACGTCATTTCTTCGACCAAGCTTTTACAATTACTGTTGCTGGCTATCTAGAGAATGTGCTCTGATATTTTTCAGTCTTGTGACGCTTTTTAGCAATTTAATTTAGAGCGAATATAATAAATGATACTTTGTTTTAAAAGTTTTATTTCGTTTTCAGAAAAATAGCAACATGAGTCGAAATTTAGTCTCCTTCATTGTCATTTCCATCATGATAAGCCTGATGATCACGCCGCCTGCCGAAGCTGGTCATAAAATCAAACTAAAGAAGATTGCAAAAATGCTTCTGCTAGCCAATGCATTAACTGGAAAGAAAATTCTATTGCCTCTACCATTGCCACTGCCAATTCCGATTTTCCAAGAAAATATCAAACACATTCCATACGAGTAAGTATTCTTTAAGGTACATAAATTACGTAAGAGGTACATATAAATGGGGGAAGGGGTAGCAAAGTAAGTAAGCAAAAATTTTTAAGACACAGAGAAAAAGTAAGAGTACGTGCAACGGCAGTTTACGATCAACTGAGGCAAATTTAACAAATGTTCCAAATAAATTCGCTCATACTTACGACGAAAAACCATCTTGCACGGTTTAAATTTTTATCCCATTCTAAAACTCGCAGTTTTCTGTATAAAATAAAATTTGTTCGAAGCTTGTATGATCCTTTAAAAAGATAGTAATTGTTTTAAGCAAAACAAAAGCCAAGGCTTGTCATCATTTAGGGCTCAACTGGCAGACAATTACAATACGCAGCTCTTTAGTCCTTTTGTTCTGCCAAAGTTAGATCACAAATCCAATGCAAGAGGCCCCAAATGATGGAGTTTGAAACTTTTAATAATAATTTTGTTTTTTTTTTTCTTTTTTTCATTTTCATCGTCATTTATCTAATGTTCAATAACGTAAATAACGATTCGAATAATTGCAATCATGTTTAGGCGATATTGTTTTTAAATGTATGTACAATTTTGCAATATAATTATGGAATTATCTCATAATTCAGTTCCATTTGTTACCAGAATTATCTCGAATAACTGAAAAAGCTATGCAAGTAAAGACATGCCATTAGTACACGAAAAAGAATTCTCTGAAACCTATATAATTCTGAACTTACTGTCACTTTTTTTTTCTGTATTACTCTCTCTTTGTTTTTTGAGTTTGTGCCCTATTGCATTGGGAGTGCTATATGAAAGTCATTTTTCAGCGATTCTTGGCTGTCCAACCATCATTTCGTACGAAGTTGAACCATTACAATGGTGTAGAGTCACCATGAATGTGAAACTAGGAACCCTTATAATGGTGCAACTTTAGTACCAAATGTTGGTTGCAGCTAAATTTCACCATTTTTTTTTTTTTTTTTTAGAAGACTAGAATTTTTTACAGTGCATAATTCTTATTAAAATTGTTTGGAGAAACGAGCGAAGCCGAAGCAATTGCTTAGGAGTCGAAGAGGAGCGACTGATAAAAGTGCTTTCCGAGATTCTTGGAAAATAGAAAATATATATATAAAAAATAATAAATGAGAACATTAGGGACAAGAAACTTTATCAAAAAGTAATAGCTTCAAAAAGACATTTGTAATTTCTTTCTGCCCATAAAAGTTCTTTGGTTTTTTTTGCATGTTCGACGTTATTTCCCTATAAATAGAATGAATAACTAGCATAATTTAGCACATCACTGGACTGAACAATAAAAACAACTATCTTCAAAACCAATATCTTTTAAACCTGAAACTAAAATTGTCTCATAGAAGCTGTAACCTCCAGCTTTCAGAGAGCGAATTCTCTAAAAATACTCTCACTTCTTCTACCAAAATGACCGTTATTTGACGGATAGCAGACGATGGACGCAGGCCAGTCTCCGGGCTATTTCCGTGTGACCTGAATATTAATCAAGTCCGGAATCTTATGGTACTGGAGGAGGTTTCTGTTTGAGGAAAAGGTCAGCACAATATTGAAGGGCAATTTATAGTGGTGGTAGATATTAAAACACCTCCGGCGAAATTTCTTTTTGAGAATAAACTTGTATTCTGTTCAACACAGCTCAATCTCTTGAAAGTTTCTTCGTATAATATTAGAGAGAGAGAGAGAGAAATAGGTTGTGCGATTTTATCTACTTCCTGCTACGGCTTGTTCTGTCGTGAGTGTATTTTCAGGAAGTAGTCATATAGTTTTTATTAAATTTAAATAAATCTAACTTTTTATTATTTCGTGCGCTATTGGAACTCAAGATTAATTTTGCTTATACTTTTTCGTTCTGGTAGAAGTGAAATTGTATTCCCAAGAGACTTTAAAAACATTTCTTAGGCTTACGTAAAAGAGCTGAACTTCTTCAACACCTTTTGTTTTCAGAATTTCCGCATTATTATCGTATCTAGCTTCCATTTTACCAACAAAGTTCTGAAATCATTTTTGTTATAATATTCTTTCATTTATCGTTCGCAAAAATTTCGTGCAAAAACAAGATAGAACTCGCTTGAAGTAAAAATGGTTAAATTTAGCTGCTACTAATATTTGGTACTACCGTATTTATGCGTATCTAATGCGCCATCGAATCTAATGCGCATCCCCATTTTAAAACTTTAAATAATAAAAAAATTGTTTTGTCGGCGAATAAATTTGGTTGACGTCATCGGCGAACTGCTGACCAGTTTTGCACTCGAATCTAATGCGCACCCCAATTTTGAATACTACATTTGGCAAAAAATGATGCGTATTAGATTCGCATAAATACGGTAAGTTGAACCATTATAATGGCAGTTTCAGCATGAATGTGAAACTAGGAACCATTATAATGGTTCAAATTAGTACCAAATGTTGGTTGCAGCTAAATTTCGCCATTTTTTTCTTCTTTCCTTTTTTTTTTTGTGAAAGGTTGGACTAGAATTTTTTACAGTGTAGCGCAACCAGGGTTTTCTCCTGGAGACTGGGTGATTCAAAAAGTTCTTACGTGCATATGTTACGGCTTATGTCCGAAATTTGAGAATGTCGACAATCACCGGTGATTGTCGACATTTTCTACTTGGTGTATGTCGACATCCACAGGTGATTGTCGACATTCTCCGATTTCGGAGATTCACCGTAACACAATATTTTACAGTACAAGAATAGATTATATAGCTTAAAACCAAGAGTTCAGGCAGATTAACTCGCAACCCCTCCTTCCACACTGCACTCCTACTAATATTTAACCGTGTTTAGGATATCTTTCATAAAGGGTTAATTGAGCAAATGTATTTCCTAAAGTTCATGATGCCAATTGTTTATTTAAATATCAAAATAGACCATATTTTTCACAAGAAGTGCATCAGCGAATACATTGTATTGTTACTCTTCCTATTCCACACCCATCACTCCAACACAAATGCAAAATATCTAATCTTATTTCAGGTTTAATTTTATCACATTCATTCGGCGAACAATATAAACCATTACTCGGAATTCCTGGCCCATAGAAAATATCACACTCAGAAATTATCATTCGTATCCAACGGAAAAAAAACAGAGCAATTTAACCGTCATTGTGTGATACAGAAGAAAGAAAATACAACCCCATAATCACGATTTTGGCAACATTTTCTACTCTAGTGAAGCATTCTATTTCTTATTCCTTTTTCTCTAAACAGATGCTTCGTTTGAGAAATTGTTTACAACCTATTTATTTACCAACAATGCAGCCCTTTTTAAATCGAGTATCGCATTAAATTCTTCCCGAAGTATTTTTGGCCATTTGAGCTACTTCTCTTTAAAGTAGTATCCTTAAAGAAATGTTTCACAGTAATAAGAGGTTAGTAATGCAGTTGCCATTTTGTTTTGAAAAAGAGACGATCAAAACATACTTTCACAATAAAGTTAGTTATTCACGATTTATTCTCAAGATGAATCTTCGGCTCTATTAAGATCGGAAATTCGTAAACATTAATTCCTTAAAATGTTTTTGAAATAAATAAATAATATAAGAATATGTCAACTGGAAAACACGACCTGTCTACCTGAGCTCGTTTATCCTGATAGCAGGTATTCAACTCAGAACGCATATATTTGTTACCATTCGTTGCCAGGAGTTAAAAAATATATCTATCTTTATATATTATTTCTCTAGCCTGTTTTTGTCGTTCTGCGAGATCTTATTTATTCCTTTATCAAATTCCATGATTTACCCCTCATTTTAAAGCTTATCGTGCCGGCTAATGACGAAAAATAGACCCAAGGTCTAAAATTGCACCGCTTCTCTTAAATTTGAGATTTAAAATCCTCTAAGAAGAGGTCCTTTAATGGTTGCCAAATTTGTATTGTGTATGATGGTGCCATCTGTTATTAAGAAAACAAACAAGAAACTGTCCTGATTTTATTGTGTAGAAAATTGGACGTTTTAGCTGCGGCTGTGTGTTAACCTTTTTCAATCGTTAGGCACACATTCATTTCTATTATGAATGTGTAGAGTCTAACCAACCAACAGTAACTATATTTCAAGTAATGGAACTGTTTCGTTATTGTATTGTAAGGCTATGTATACTAATAATGAAAGAAATTGTCATTATTTTTGTGATTATTTTTTATTTTTGAATACCTAAAGAATAGTGGGAAAAAAACTGTAACAGCTATTTGTACTGATGCATTCAATTACGTGTCTTCTTTTGTACCAACACCATTTGGTTTTTTCTACTCTTCATAACGTCATTTCTCTCAAATTAGTGCGGAATTTCACACGGGTCGACTAGTATATACTATTTAAATTTGGTTACCGTTAGTAACTATTTTTCCGTAAAAAAAAATTAAGTCATTTATTATTATTATCAATATGGTCTATTTAACTCCAATTTTAATTCTTCAAATCCAGCTATCATTATTAACTAGTTATTAGCATTAGATGTTCACCAAATGTGTTACTTCCAAAATAATGTCAACTGATTTATGTAGCTATCTTTGTTTCTTGATTTAAGTTATAGGAAATGATAATTTCTCACTGTAATGACACCGAATCAGTAATCAATGCCCACTGAATTCCTCCCAGTTGCTGAAGGAAAACCTTAAAAACTTTAGTGCCAAAAGATACATAGATATGTACGATTTAAGGCCTTTTCCTCCCACTGTTTTTTTTCTCTCGTAGTTATTAGTTTATTTATTCATTTAGTTACTTAATCAATTTATTTGTTTATTTTATCAATTTAATTATTTAATCAGGTTATTTCATCAATTTAATTAGTTATTTATTTATTTTATCAATTTATTTATTTATTTATTCATTTATTTTATCAATTTATTTGTTTATTTATTTGTAATGTTTCATCAGTTCATTCATTTATAAATTAACCCTTTCGTGGGCCGTTTATTTTGTGTTGAATAATTCCCAGTTTTTTTTACATGTTTTATTATGCATTAAGCAATAGCATGTAATAATATTTTTTTATTTTGTAGAATTTTATGTTTGGATTTAAAGTTTTGGAGTGGGAAGTATACTTCCCAAGAAATCATTTACAGGGTTAGATAGTTATATTTTTATTTTATCAAATTATTTATTTATCTATTCTTTCTAATGTTTTATCTGTTCCTTCATTTATAAATTAACCCTTTCGGGGGCCTTTTGAATTCCTCCCAGTGTTTTTATATGTTTTATTATCTATTAAACAGTACCGTGTCAGAAGTTCGGCTGCTCAAAGGGGATGTCAGTCAAGGGGATTTCATTTCAAAGTTCAGTATCTCAAATGAGTTTGTCTTCTATAAAAAGAAACGAAATAATGAAATTTAAGCTGAAAGTGGTAAAAAAAATTTGATGTTGTAATTGATGGGTGACATTTTTTGGAAATATAAACCAAAGTACTTCGGTAAGTTTTGCCTAATAGCAAGACATAATACAATAAGCAACATAATATCATTCACCATAAAAGCAAAATAATATCATTCACCATAGCAGTACCGGACCTTTTTACAGCAATCAAAAGCCTCTTATTTTGCTAGTTTGTCAACAGCTTGACTTCAAAATTTGGCGTTGAATTTTTTTAAAAATGAAATTCAAGATTTATTTTGATATTCCATGCTATTTCTCTAATTACTTATTTATTTTTATTTCAGGGTTAAAGGTGATTATGGCATGATGGATGGCGGATACGGCGGAGGATATGGAATGATGGGTGGAGGAGGAGGATATGGAATGGGCGGTGGAGGAGGATATGGCATGGGCGGTGGAGGAGGATATGGCATGGGCGGAGGTATGGGAGGATACGGCGGAGGAATGGGAGGAGGAGGAGGCATGAAAGGCGGCGGCGGCGGTGGCGGATATTGGTGAGTAATCCAACACCAGAGAAGGACTAAAGAACTTAAATATGTGAGACTATCAGGAAGGGGAAATTTTTTCCATATGCGAGAAATTTGGCGATTGTTTAAATTTTTTTCTGATCACTATTCTTGACTACATTGGTCCATGAGACATTTTGCAAACAAAGGAAAGCCAGAATGAAATGATTTTCGCCAATTGGACCGCGCCTATTTCTCACTTATCGAAAGATCCCCATGAAAAGCTCTGTTTGCAAACTTCTGCCGCATGCAAATGCAATAACAGTTCCATTGCTGGTTTAAGGACTCCTAATTTTGAAGAGAGCCATGTATCAAATTTTCCGCGTGTCAAAGTGAAGATGAAACAGAGGTCATCCAACGAAGGGCATTTTCTGCAGTATTGAAAATGCAACTACTATTTCGACGGAAGAGATGTGTTCTTGTTTATCATCTACTCATTATGTAAAATATTGTCATGTTCAAATATATACTTACTGATGTACAAAATATTCAAGTGCTTCCTTATTATTACGGTCCTTGTTGTTAAACTGTAGCCTTGGCGTCCTTAGAGAAAGAATTATACTTTCAAGTTGTAAACAAAATTATAAATCATGGAAATATCGCCAAATTACTTCTATCAACATTTATGTTATCTAAATTGTGCGAAAAGGATAATATTAGGGCACATAGGTCTGTTTTAAAAATAGCAAGCTTTGTCGTGGAGCTCGGAATTAGAGTCTAAAGTCTAATAGTAGCTGCGTTTATAGATGCAATAAATGGATAGGAATGTATCTCATGGCGTTTTCTCCATGTTACTATTGAATTACTTATTTGGCGATAATATTGGCGCAGTTTTAATAACAGGGGAGGTGATAGTAAAATAGTACTAAATATGTCTTTGTTTTAAATGCAAAAAGTAAAACAATGCTACACCTACAATGTAGTAAGAAGCATATTACATCTACGTAAATAAGAATGAATATAATGGAACTCCCATCAATTGCAAGGATCAAAAATGAATTATTACAGGGCTGGGGAAAAAATTGAATGGTGCTCACAACCAAATGTTTACTTTTTGAGAGACAACTCTTTTGGCTAGAGGTCAGTTAAGCTCAGTATAAGAATTATCAGAACTGAAAATATTCATAGGGTAAAACGACAACATATTTTTATGTTATGCTAATATTAAATGAACACTAGTTTTAATCATACACTATTTTAAAGCGAATTGAGCACGAATATTCTAAATAAAAAACCAAATGCGATTTAAAAAAAAAAACATGCAACTAAAACTAGATTTTATTCATTAAAATTATTTTACGCGCAGCTAAGCATTATTTTTGCATTGAAGGGTTAAAAATGTACAGTGATATTTCAGCATTTTACCTTTTATACATTTTGGAAAAGTATTTCAAAAAAAAAAAAAACTTTTTAGAAGCCTATTTTTTCTTTAGTATACCTACTGTACTAACATGAAAGAAATACTACTACCAATTTTATTCAGTTTATTTTCTAAAAAAAATTTGATGTATGAAGGTGCTAAAACGTAAAATTAGGCAAAGAAATATGAATTTTGAGATTTAAAATAGTTATCGCTAGTATTTTTGGCATTCATACGATAGGAAATCTGCCTATGTATTTAGTCGCTAAGTTCCTAGATGGCGAAATCGAAACGCTATTTTGAAATAAACTGAATTCGAAGGCGCCATTTAACTGATGAGTAGATTGCCATATAAAAACTATTTTCTAAAAGCTGTACACTATTTTCTTTCTTATTTTTTTCGTTCTTTTTCTGGTCTTTGTATTTTCAGTAAATTTAAGTTCCTTCGAAAAGTTTACGAATTGTTTGATGGACTTCGTTGTTGTTTTGCTTATTTGTATATTTACTTATTGTGCAATCATTTTTAATTCACCAAAATATGCTATAGAATAATTTTGTGGTGTATATTCGACTTACTATATAATTTACAATCATTATGAATTATATATATTTTTGTACATTATGTTGGTTGCATCATTAAAATGTGTATAATAAAAATATATGGACTTCTATGTTTTGATATGCCTACACACTCGTATACACGATTCTTGTGATACAATATTTGGGAAATGATTCAACAGAATTGGTTTGAGATTAATATTTTCCAAGAAACTTACTACATTAAGTATGTCTTTTTAGAACGAAACAGCAATTCAACATAACAAATGTTTTGAAACAACAAACATAAAATTAAACAGGGTGTCTACAGAATTTCAAAGTGAAATTCCGCGACATTTGCGATCATTTTCGTGATATTTCAAAAATTTCCGACATTGATTTTTCCGGATAGCGGATTTCCTGTGCCCCGTGTATGACGGATATTCTATATATATTTTAAAACACCCCACAGCTTCCACATGCGTAGTAAGTTTGTGACAAACATAAAAGTTACTAAGTTTGTAATTCAAATACAAGGTTAGTAAGTTTGCAATTCACACATACGGTTACTAATAATAAGTTTTCAATTCACACATAAGGTTACTAAGTTTGTAATTCAGACATAAGTTTAATAAGTTTGTAATTCACACATAAGGTTACTAAGTTTGTAATTCACACAAAAGGTTACTAAGTTTGTAATTCATATATAAGTTTAAAGTTTGTAATTTACATATAAGGTTAGTAAGTTAGTAATTCACATATAAGGTTAGTAAGTTTGTAATTCACAGATAAAATTAGTAAGTTCGTAATTCACACCGAAAATTTCTTGCAGTGAGCGGCTTAGATTAAAGATATTTAAAAATCTGTCGGATACCGGGTATCCGATGCCTTCTGATGGGGAGCACCGGTCCCTTTGGATGGAAAATTTTCGTGACCTATTCGTAATTTATGTAACTTTTTCGTTTCTTTCGTGACCGATTTCCCAAACTCATGAATTTTTCGGGACTTTCTTGACCTGTATAGACAGACACCCTGTTAAATAAAAAAATATTAGTATTAGTAGCTAAACATTGTAATCTGCACAGCTTTACTCTTTTCCGATAAGTTATATTTTGTTCATTTCTAAAAGTTTTAGAAAAGTAGATTAAATAACTTGACAGATTAAATTAACTCACTTAGGACCGTACGAACACTGAACGCCCACGGGGCCTATAGAATGATGTGGGGGCCCAGGCCCGTCATTTAGGGAGGTCAGGCCCGTCAGGGGGGAGTCAATTGCCCCCCACCTGGCTTGGGAAATTTAATGTATTTATATGTATGTACATCCATTTTTTTAAAAAATGCAATATACATTGAGTTTGTCCCCGTTGACCCCCCTGGAAAATTTTAAAATGGCGGTCCTGGGGTGGCTAGCTTGCCGTTGTACACTTTTCAACTACAGAGGCAGTATGAGTGCAAATACAGAAAGTTTTCCTTCGTTGCACTAGATGACGCCACTAAACTGCTTTTTGTAGCTCATTTTATTTGCAAACGCTATTTTACGCACTCTGAACATGCGCAGGTTTTGCACCGACATAACAATTTATTTGCAAAGCGGTGAGAAAATAAATAACAGAAAAAATACGAATATTTTCCGATTTCTGTTAGCACAAAAGAGGCTTAAAATATGAAAAGTACAATTAAAAAGGAATTTCTAATTATATGAACAAGTTGTTCTTTGTTCTGCAGGTTTGAAAGAGCAAAACTTAGAAAATATGTTTTTTCTACATATTTTTTTGGACGAGCTCACACACACACAGATATATATATATATATATGTGTGTGTGTGTGTGTGTGTGAGTGTATGTACACTAGCTGACGTGCCCGGCGTTGCACGGGCAATCTCAAACATTGTATCCTCCTCCCCCTCCAATCATTGTCAACCATCCCTCTAAAAATTCCCAAATGAATAAAGACCGTACTCTCTTTAAAAAGCCAGCTGAGAATAAGGATAACAATCTAAAATCTCCATTAGAATATGAACAAATCAATTCCTAAACATGAAAAGAAAATCTTTCACCAATTTGATAAAACACCTGTTTGAGAAAGAAATGAACATTACGCCGACAAAAAACGGAAGAAATAAAAGCATAATTTCCAAAGGCATATAAATATGTAGAGTAAAGTAAAAATGTTCCGTACTAAACCAGTACTGACATTAAAATTTGGTTTGAAAGAAAAGAAATAAATCAATTCAGTCCAAATAGCTCCAAGTAAAATTCGCGTATGTCAATAAAACATTTAATAACTCAAAAGTTTACCACATAGTCATTTTTTAACAACTTCCCGAAAGAGGAGGTTATATATTCATAGAGTATGTATGTCGTTTTTTTATTAAAAATAAATAAATGTTATAAAACAAATCAACTGAGTAAGATATGGAATTAATTTATAAACCACTAGGTAGAAGAGAAGATCGCCAAATAATACTATAGTAATAGTAGCATAAAAGTTAACTACAGAACAATTTTGAAAACGCGCCAATTAAATAACAATAATAATAATGCAGTATTTTCCGAAGCAGTTTCTTAAAAATTTCGTTATAAAATAAATTTAATAAATTATTTAGCATTCGACAAAATAATGGAAACATTAAGTCTGATTGAAAAATCTCATTTGATGGATTGCCATTTATACATACCTAAAACCAAGTATTCAAATCGCTAATTACAAACATGAGAGAGAAGTTGAGTTGTACTCAGTAGAGAACGTGAGTAAATTTGGAAAATTAAGTAAATAGTCATTTTCTTTAAGATTTAAAAATTAATGAAACTACCTAAGTTACTTCTCGTGAAATTCTGAGTCCAACAGTGTTTTTATTAACCGACTTCACAAAGGAAGAAGGTTATACATTCATATTGTATGCATGTCGTTTTTTTTTTTTTTTTTTTTTTTTTTGTTTGTCCACTCATAACTTATCACTGGATGAACCGATTTTCATGATTTCTTTTTTAATCGATCGAGAATGGTTTCCCATAGGTCCCGTACCTTCGTTTGACCATATTCGATAATTAGAAAAAAACGTTATGGGCAGAAATAGGGTCCTTTTTTTGGTTTTTCATCCATAACTTTTGACTAAATGAACCGATTTTGATGACTTTTACTTTAACAGATATAGGGACGTCTAACTCAAATATCGTACATCAGTTTGACTACATTTGTTTTTTAGAAAAACGTTACGGGTGAAAAATAAGTATTTTTTATTTTAGCTGGAAAGGCTTGACTTGATTTTTCTTTGTCGGGAAAACTATTATTAAATATAAAAGTCATTGTTAAAAAAAGAGTCTGTTGCCATTGAGCTATAATATTAAAAGCAATGACTGAAGGCTTCTCTGAGCCGAAAATTGAATCTAGTCAGTTTGTTTGCTAAAATCGACTTCTAAACGGAATTTATCATACAAATGATTAGTTTTTAGTGCCATTCATTCAAAGAAGGTTTGCCCTTTGATATGATTTTTTATGATGAAAAATGAATTATGATTTAAAAAATAAAGTATTTATATAAAAATATTTACACTAAAAAGAATAAAATAAAATAATTTTTGAGAAAAAAATAGAACCGACTTTAAAGCAGAGCAACTATAAATTGCGCTAAAAAGTAAAAAATAAACTCATTCTTTAAACAACATCGATGTGACTTTTAAACAAAGTTTTAGAAGTCGGTGCAAAATTAGGATAGATAAAATCTATTGCAATGGTTGATCAATTGCAAGTATGAATGGCCCAGAATTAGCAACAGTTCCAAGATGAACTAACACATGGTATAATGGTAATTAGACTCCTAATTTTGCACCGACTTCGAAAACTTTGTTTAAAAGTCACATCGATGTTGTTTAAAGAATGAGTTTATTTTTTACTTTTTAGTTGCTCTGCTTTGAAGTCGGTTCTATTTTTTTCTCAAAAATTATTTTTTTTTTTTTTTTTGTCCTTTTTATAGTTCGCGCGATCGCGCGTTTACTTATTTTAAACATGCGCGAACACATAAGTAAGTGTTTTCTATCTACTAAGCCCGGCGGTCATACGAAATGACCGCTGTTCTAGATATTATAAATATACAATTCTCCCAGTAACCGGAAATGCACATCAAATCAAAGAGATATTTATCAGGTAGAACGGTAAAGTTTAATGAATAAATAATAAACATATAGTAATTTCGGGAAAAATATTCTTCCCGTAAAAAACATCTAAGTTATAATAATCTCTAAAATAAAAATATTTACTATATAAGCAAATTGTTTGCAAAAAATATTTATTTATATCCAACATAAACATCGTCAAAACAATAGTTTTAACACAACCTGAAAAAAAAAGCGCTGCCAGTTTTATACATATAAAAAGCGCAGACGATAAATAAATTAAAACAAAGAAAGAAGGATTAAATTAAATTCGATTTTACATTAATTTTTAACGGAGATTGCAAATCTAGCGATGCCCCACTCAAAATTCTAGAGAAAAGTTTTCATTCTTAGTCGTTTTCATTATAGAAACGATTGTGTAGATTGGCAGCACGATGCAGTTTTCGGCGCTATCGGCGGCAAACAAACATACACTTAAGTGGCTTATATATACGATATATATATATATATATATATTATTAATTTTTTATTTATTTATTTATTCATTTTTCGAAGAAAATTCTCAGTACATAAAACAAAACAAAATTATTGAAACGGCACTTTAGCTAATATTCCAATTTTGCTAATATTCCATTTGTACTTGCCATTTTAATTTTAGCCTAAAATATCAGTGAATAATTTCTAAGTCTCAATGTCCT
Source organism: Octonoba sinensis (assembly GCA_038502835.1). Classification (NCBI taxonomy): domain Eukaryota; kingdom Metazoa; phylum Arthropoda; class Arachnida; order Araneae; family Uloboridae; genus Octonoba; species Octonoba sinensis. The sequence continues at coordinate 78,092,476 of CM076605.1, read as the reverse complement.
TAGTATAAAACGCGTAGTACTAATGAAATTGCCCTTAAGCATAATAAAAATATCGTAACAAACGATCGTAACGTCACTCGATATATTACGTTAGTCACATTTCTAATTATAATAAATAAAAAAAGCTACATTAAAAATTTTTAGCCAGTTACTTAACGCAAGTAAAGTAAAGAAAATTTAAAAAATAAAAATTCTGAAAGCAATTAGAAAGAAAACTTATTTTTCTGTGACTTACGTAACAAAGAGCTGCATAAAAATTTAAATAAATAAGAAAAACATTTATCGTTTAAAATAGTCAAAACATACTTTTTTTACAAGCATGGAAATAGAATTACTTTACAAAAAATGCATTTAGTGAACGGGAGAAATGACGACATCTGGGCGGAAAAAAAAATTAATGGAAAAAATGTTCTTAAATGATTTAATATTTAACCACGTGTTTTTTCATTATAAAAGTAATTCAAACCAACCAGAGATTTAAGAAACTGTTGTCAGATTCTGAAAATACACATTTCACTAAAGAAAAGGACACGTCTCTCTTGCAAAAAGATTTTTTTAGAATTTTTCTACGTTTGATTCCTGAACCATGGGTAAGAATACAGGAATAGTTTTACTTACATATAAGCACTAAATTATAAATATGGCTGGTGACTTCACGAATACTATGTACTGATAGACCAAACGCGAGTACATATCCACTTTCTATGGTTTCGTACAGTTTCTTCTTCCGTAATGTGAAATAGATATTTGAAAACCAATTTTAGGTTGAAAAGCACGCATCGAATAATCACAATATCTAGTTAGTTAATTATAGCACTGGTGTGCTATAATTAACTTGTTATTATAAATTAATGTTATAATAAATTAATCTTGTTTGCATTATAGTGCAAACAAGATTTAATTTATTTGCTGCCATTTGTGAATCAATTAGAAGAATGATTTATTTTATGTATTTCTTCGTTCTTCGTAAACTTCTAGTTCGATATGATTTTACTAAGATCTCGATAGATGGCGACACATTTTCTCTGCAATTTTGCGGACAGAATTTGTCGTAGGTGTGAAAAGTATCAGATGTAAATATTTAAAATATTATAAATTTATTCTGTAATCATTAGAACCGGGGTTCCCAACCTCGAGATTCCCAAATGGGGTTGCGAAGCACTTCGATTGAAGTCGCAATGTAATTTATAATTTTAAATGAAAAATCTTTGCCACATAGACAAAATAATTCTTTCTTATATTAAATATCAATATAAATTATTTTGTGCTAAACTTAAAGGCATAAATTGCAAAAAAAAAAAAAAAACTGCTTCGTGACAAGAAAATTTTCGTCAGATCCAACCAGAAAAAAAATTCATCAAAAAATATTTGGAAAAAAGAAATGTACGAAAACTATTCAAATGATGTTAACAAAATCTGAATAAATTTTAAAATGTTGTATAAATATTCAAATAAAAGCAGTTTCTTTTTCACTGTATAGCGACAACCAATTTTTACTTGAATCCTTTCATTTATTGAGAGTAGTATCGTGTGTAAGGTTAAAAAAGTTCAACTGAGCTTCAAAGGTCCATTTGACGGGATTACAGCCAAAAACTAATCAGCACTTCTTCCCTTCAGAATGCGGAATCCAGGTGTGCCAAATTTAGTTCCATTCCAAGCATTATATTTTCAGTTAGAGTGGACACACAGAAAAAAAAAGTGTTAAAATAAAAATGCACTCTTTCAGTTCAACCCCACTGTATTGTTTTTTTAATTTACTGTGTCTGGTCATTATAAAATAAATTTACAGTGGGGCGTGATTCAGCGATAGGTTGGAATCTAATTTGTTGTTTTAGTATCAAAAGAATTGCGTAAAAGTGTGTGTGCACATTAGTGTTCGGCAGCTACTCGGCAAAAAGTAGTTAACTACTAACTACTCTAAACAAAACTAGTTGTAACTAGTAGTTATATTTCTGAGACTAGTTGTAACTATAGTAGTTAACTGTTCTTCAAAAGTAGTTAACTACTAATTAACTACTTTCAAATATAATTCATTTGAATTTCCATTTTTAGCTTGTTCTTATATTTAATCCTAATAATTCAACTCAATATTATTTTTAATCATTAAAACAATTTTAAAAAAATTCCTGTAAAACATTCAAAGATTGCATAATTCCAAATAACACTGAACAATTAATATATAAAGAGAATATGAATAAAGGCAAAACCTTTTTCTCTAAATTTAAACTTTTACTTTAATTTGTGTTTGTTTAATAAAGTTAATAATTTATGTTTTTAAGAAATAGCAATTTTTCGGCAGTTGTAAAATAAAGGGGTTTACCCTTAATATCAATTTAAAATTCTCCCTCTGCCCAACCCCCATCCATTAACAAAATATCTTTATAACGCACATGCTTTAGAATTTAGAATATATGCTTTCAAATTGTGTTGAAGGCAGGAAGGCCGTAGCCAGAAATTTTTTTCGGGGGGGGGGGGACACTGACTTTGAAACACTAGTGTTGAGGAAAGTTTCAGGGAGAAATGTATGCTATATTGCGAAAATTTTCGGGATTTCGGGGGGGGGGGGCGTCGCCCCCCCCCCTCCCCCTCTTGATACGGTCTTGGAAGGCAGGGTTAGTGATTTGAAAAAATTTTAATTTAAAAAATTGGGTTTTTAAAATTTAAATCAGATTTTTTTTATTTTTTAAAGCAAAATATGTATGTGCACACAAATACAGTAACAAATTCAGTTAACTATTTTAGTACGGTGCAATTAGACCCAAACCCCAACATCCAAAGTAAAAGTTTCCCTCCAACTCCAAACTGTTCTATATGGTCCACATATTGTTTGGTAAAAAGTCACACCATTTTGAGCGTCGGGTTTGGGGGGAGGGGGGGGGGAGAAGTTGATAAATTATTAGTTTTTATCTGTTTTTTTCAAATATTTCGAAAACTATGCGCTTTAGCGCAAAAGTGTTATTTACAAAAATAATCTACATTAAATTGCGAACAAAAATGGTAGTATACATATTATTGCTAAAGTGAACGGTTTCAGAGTTACGGAGGGTGTAAAAGTAGACATTTTTCGTATTTTTAGGTTTTTTTTTTGATAAATGACATTATCACTAAGGAAATTAATTTTTTTATACAGGATTATGTTTTGTAAAAGCAAATTACGATTTTCGTGGCCGGTGGTATGCTATTGATAAGCCCTTGAAGGAACGACAACCTCACCGCTTTCTCAAGGAGCGCTACTTTTTAAATTAAAAGAGGCTTCGCTAGGCCACATAAACCAGTGGTACGGAGAAACCCACTCTGAGCTTTCTCTAGATGAGCTTTCTCTCACATTATGAATGAACATCTTTCCAACACAAATGATTTTAAAATATAAAAATATTATCTGTATAATAATTATGATATATAATTATATCATTTTAAATCATAATATTTTTTAAAACTGCAGCTTTTCGAGGTTTTTCTTTGGAAAATAGGCATATTTGGTTGTATATTGCAACCATATTTCCTTAATTTCTTTAAATTAGTGTAAACTATTCATCAGTATTCAGTCCTCTTCAAACATAGCACCCTCCTCTTCTTGATCTTCGTCTAAGATGTTCGTGTCCCTGTTATCGCATTCTAGGCTCGAGCAATTACCGCATATGCTAAAGCAGTTCAGACTGCTCTTTCTGCACTCGCAGTTACCGAAGCACTCGTCTTTGCACGCACACGCTATTAGTTAAAGTAATTCCTGGGGTGCTGCAGGATGTACTGTTGTAATTGGTCTCAGGTATTCGCTAATCTTCTTCCACCCCCACTCGAGAGGATTCTTCCTCTCATTCATCCACTGCTGCACTTTTAGCTGCACCTGGTGGTAGGTCCTAAATGAATGCTCTCTGAAAGCTGCTGAAGTGCGAGGAAGTGCAGCCAACTTAACAATGCAAGTAACACTGGCAGCGAAAATGATCTAGATCTTCAGTGTTCTTGGCTCCAAACATTGCAAGAAGGAAATGCATCAGCCACTGCACTGGGGTCAGCTTTGGGGTCGTTGAAGACTAGAAGTTTCGTACGAAGAGCGTTGTTGGCTTGCACTTTCCTATACGGTGAAATTTTCCCCTTCTTGTAGGTAACTGATACAGTGTCACATCCTGTGAAGGCGTATATTGCTAATAGTACACCTTTCACGTCCCCAATCCCTCGCTGAATGTCAGAAATAGCGTATTCTTTTCCTGCTAATTGCCTTTCATTGGTACCACCATTTTCAATTTGTTCTCTGGTGGTTCGTGAACAGTCATCACCAATTACACAAGCTACAACTCCTTTCTTAGCTTCATCAATCGCTGTGAAAACTATTAATAAGTCAGCGTCACCCGATGCTTGTTGAATTGAGCAATCACCTCTTTGCAAGTGTACTGTAAGGAGAGTAATAAGGTCCACTTTGTTCTTAGCGTTAGCTAGAAATTCACTTTGATTGATATTTACATGGATTGAGTCTTCTACTTTCACTTCAATGTTAGTGGTGGAACGTGATCTACGTAAGTGTTCTTCATCTTTTGTGTTTCCTTGCTCATATCCGTCAAAAACAACAGTTGCTGGCCCATAATGAGTAAGTATGTAATCTGTGTATTGCTCACAAATCTGTCTAAAGGTAGCTGGGCGTCGCCAGACAACACGATGAAGGAGGTGACCTCCATCAATGATGTAATACACTTTCTCTGAATCTGGGGTGATTGATGATAATTCATTTGAATCTGGAACCAAAACAAAGCCAGATTCGTCGAACAAGGATGGAGGATAATCACATAATTCAAATTGAAATATGTTTTCAAGTCTCTCATCACTCCTTACTGTGCATACCATCCGATGTAAGAGAGTGTTAGGTTTCACACATACAGTGTTCTTGTTAATTGTCATAGACTTGGTTATAGAGGCTAGCGACTTAACAGCTAACTTTCTTTTCAAGTGTACCTCATTGTTTTGTTCTCAATCTCTTTCAAGGCTAGTGTTCCAACTTCAAATGCTTTATCACAGCTCACGTTTTCATCTGCTACAAGCCCTGTTGATAAGGAAGAGAGTTCAGGTGTTTTAGAAAACGGATTGTGCTCCTCAAGCCAAGAAATAAAAGTTTGCAAGTTCTTGCAATTTTTTTTCTGCCTTGCCTCTCGTATCTCAACGTGCTGCTCTGAAGAGACGATGCGCACACCTGCAATACTATGTACTTGAAACGAGTCATTACGCGGTAACTTTTCTTTAACACCATCTTGACGAATTTCACTGCTCTGAATTATCTTATCCACCGCCTTTCTAGTCAGAGTTAGTAAATAGTTCACCACCCTTGTCCTTACAAGGTTTCAACACACACTCCGTCATAGTTCACACACTTTCAAGTGATTATCACCGAATTCGCACAGTATTATTCCAAAGAGGAACAACAAAAAAAATGGCAGCCGAACTTTACAAGAAATAACACTCACAAACGTAATGAACGGGTCTTCAAATACGACTGAGCGAAAGAGAATATATGAGAAAATTTATGAGGGAGAGGGGAGCGCGGAAGGTGCAGGCTGTACGGGAGTGGTCGACCGACAATCACGTCGGGGGCCGCGCTTGTACTATACCGATTCTTTTTCCCACTATTTTTTGGCTTCTAACCCTCTGTCGTGACTCTTAGCTTCTTTTGGACTACAATACGACTGCACAATATTACTTTCTTAATGAAATTATTTAGCTATTTCCCTTTACACAGTAGTTATAATTTCATTTTTTCAAAAAATCTAAAAAATAGGAATAATGTCTACTTTTACACCCTCCGTAACTCTGAAACCGTTCACTTTAGCAATAATATGTATATTACCATTTTTGTTCGCAATTTAATGTAGATTATTTTTGTAAATAACACTTTTGAGCTAAAACGCATAGTTTTCGAAATATTTGAAAAAAAAAAAAAAAAAAAACAGATAAAAACTACTAATTCATCAACTTTCCCCCCCCCCAAACCCGACGCTCAAAATGGTGTGACTTTTTACCAAACAATATGTGGACCATATAGAACAGTTTGGAGTTGGAGGGAAACTTTTACTTTATGTGTTGGGGTTTGGCCATTTTTTGGCCTAATTGCACCGTACTATTTATGTCTTCAAAGAATTTTAGGATATTTCAGTTGAAATAATTATTTATTACTAGTCCAAAATTAATTATTGATTAATTATAGCATTTAAAAAATGTGTACTTAATAAACAGAGAACAACAAGAAACAGAAGAGAAAGCTTATGTTTCTGAACAGATAAACAGGGGTGGCAAATATCACATAAAATGTTTCCTACAGCTTAATCATTTTTTCTATTTAGATGTTTCATCAAGAATACCAATTTTGCTGCCTTATCAACCCCCAATCTGTTTCTTAATTTTGAGTGCACTATTCCAAATGTAAAAAAAATTCTTTCCAAAGGTGCTGTTGATGCTTTTGCTGTAGTCAGTATTTCCAAAAACTTAATGTTCTCTGATAAAACGTCATTCTTTGACATTTTAACGAAGCTATTCCAGTTTTCCCTAGAGGCCCTAGATGCATTAAGGCTACCATATAGTGAGTTAAAACTCTAATGAATTACTTGAACCCAGAATATATTAAAATTTATAATAAAAAATAGTTATATTTTAATAATTTGGAAGAAGTTGATAAAAATAGTTTTTTTTAATCATAAAAATTAATATTTTGTCTAAAAAAGAATGACATAAATTAGTTTTTTTCTAAATAAATCATAAAAATCAGTATTTTTTGTGGTTTATGGTATCCCAAATGCATGCATGGTACTGCAGTAGAGGTAAAGCTTCCCCATAATGAAGATTTGGTCTTTAAATGAAACTTCATTGTGCATGTGCTGGTGCGGGCGTTATTTATTGACTATATTAGAAAGCTTTTTCTAATTTGCTTAAATACTGCAATAAATATTATGATTTTTTATGAGTACTTTTTCATTGAATAACATCATATAAAAAATACATTTGTGTGAGTAATATTCATAAGCTAAAAATTTAAATAATTTAATATTTAAAAAAGTTTTTTTTTTTTTTTTTTTCAAAAAATAGTTTAAAAACATTTTTTTTCTCAGTAGTTGGAATTTTGAAAGTAGTTGTAACTAGTAGTTGGGGAAAAAGAAAGTTTAACTAGTAGTTAACTAGTGCAAAACAAAAGTAGTTACAACTAGTAGTTAACTACTAGTTGCCACTGGTAGTTAACTACTTCTAGTTAACTACTGCCGAACACTAGTGTACATATATTGGGGTTCCGGGTTGCTTATTTGTTAAAAATGGGGTCACGGCTTGACAAAAGGTTGGAAACATCTGCATTAGAACGAAAAAAATACCTTAGTAACTAATAAAACGAATTATTTAAAAAAGCGGTAAATCTGATTTTTTTTTTTTTTTTCAAATTTTTTTATGTATATTCAGTTGCGCAACTTGACTTCTTTGCGCAACCCCCCTTCCCTCTACAGCATGAAAGCTCCCCTCATTCGTAAATTGTATTCACGCTTCCAGCATAGTATGGCACATTTGAAACGACCACGCGCCCCTTAACCTCTTGAGCCTCTTTCCACCCCCCCCTCCCCGCAGTCTCGAGTCGACCCGTTACGCAAACTGCATGCTTTTAATATTTCAGTTACCTAAAATGCTCATCGTTCTAAAACTGAAAAAAAAAAAATTTTAAAAAAATTTAAATTTAAAATTTTTTAAAAACCCCCCCCCCCTTTTAAATTGGGGAAAAAAAGGGGTTTGAATTAAATTTTATATATTTCTTTAAATAATAAAAATATGAATTTATTAAAGCTTAAAAAACTACATTAAGTATTTTTAAATCAACCTTCATTATTTTTACCTGATATACACCCAGTTTTTTGAACCTAAGTTTATGATTAATATTCTGTGATCATTTTTTCTTAGGATTTCCCACGGTCTTAACGATTTGATTTTTTTAAGTCGCGATGGGAAACTTAAACTAATAAGTCTTTTTTTATTTTTGTAACATTTCATTTCACTCACTAAACGCCTAAACAGAAAAAAAAAAAGATTTTGAATAAAATTCTGTACATACTATTATTAAAATCTTAGCCAGTCTGGGAATCTGTTTGTAGGATACATGAGCTAATATAGCAATAAATGCAATCAAAATTGCAATTATAATGTGTAGTTCATGAAGATGAATGCAGAGGTTACAATTAGTTTCAATATTTATTTTTTAATGGGCTGTAACTTAATAATTTCTATTAAAATAGTGAATTCCTATCGAATTAAAGAATTGTCATAAATATTCCGTAAGGAGAGTTCAAAGTTAAAAATCTTCCTTACATTTCATCATCAAAAAGATCGACTCTTAACTATTTTTCTAGTTTAAGGGTCACTGCTTTTAGATTTTTCTTTGTATTTCATAAACAAACCACGATAAAATATGAATAAAACTAAATTAAATATGGAAAGCAATTCTGCTAACATTTCTGCACTTTATCTGCTTAGGAATTAAAAGGATTCATATTAAAAAAAAAACAATAAAATGAAACACAACCTAATTTTTTAATCACAAAATAAACCAGTAAACCAACAGGCTTAATTCAACATTCAATAACTTTTAATACTCCAATATCTAAAATTTTTAATTGAGTGTTTTTATTGTATCACTATTAGGTATGGGCAGAAAAAAAAGTAAAAAAGTATTTAATAACATATTTAGCTAAGCTTACGGTTAATAATTCGACACATTTAATTTGAATGACGCATTAAAAAACACCTTTGTTTTTCGATCATGTCTGAACTAGGAATTGCTGAAAAATGTTCAAATTCCAGTATCCATAAAGGCAACAATTTTTTTAAACTTCAATTGAATATTTCACAGCAGATCAAACACATTCCAAGTTAATACTCGTCATTTAATGCTGTACGATTTATTTTGAAGTGTTTACAGATTGTTAACTTCATAAGATGATAGGTATGACCATAAAAAATAATAACCTATCGATTACTAAGGAACGCAGTGGGGAAGAGGGTGAAAGGGGGTGGGGGCTACGACCAGAGCAATGGGTGAGCTCATACGGGGGCAAGAGGGTTCGAACCCCTACCCCTAGCAATTTGAAATACCTAATTTTAAATGAATTTAACTTGAAATATATTAACAAAAACTTTTTAAAGGTATAAGAGACGCTAGTATAGCGTGAGCATTACAATACTCTCTTTAAAAATACTTTAAAATTAGATAATTTTAAACATTAAAGTAGGAAAATTTAATTATCCTCCCCAAATAAAATTACCCACATGGGCACCCCCCTGTCCAGAACCCTTCGTTTTAAATTATACCCGATCCTCATATGGTAATGTATGTGTAAGGACTGATGTGAACCCTAGGAAAAAATTCCGTTTGTAATAAACTTGGATATTTTTGTCTAATGAAGTATTAAAAAATAATTAAAATTGGAACAGTGAATTCATATAAAAATTGAAGAATAATCACATTTCATAAGATTAACTATCACGTCGTAAAAAAGAGTTCACAGTTAAAAACTAAAATTTTCTCACGTTACAACATCAAACATATTAGAGAGGGGGGTGAGAGGAATAGGTGTACCCAATACGTATATGGAAAAACAACAAAATAAACACACATTTCTGAATTTACTATATTTCTTAACCCGAGATTGAGGGGCAATCACGCCTTAACTCCCCTAAATCTGGAGTCACTTTTTCGAGACTTTATAAATTTCACAAACGAACAACTAATGAAACTATTAATAAATTACTTTAGTTGGGTGTGCAACTACTTAAGTTAAATATACCTACAATCAGTCTGAAGTTACATTCAGACATAAAATAAACAATGAAAAGTTTAACTTTTGAAAATTTCTTTTACTAAATACTACTTACTTCGCCTCGATTTGTTGGTGACCCAATTTACACCGAGTAAAAGTTATTAATAGGAGATTTCGCGCGTAAAATTCTTTCGCAGTTTTTGCACGATATTCAACAAGGTACACTACATTGCATCATTTTGTGTTAAAAAAATGTACAATCATATGGTAAAAAATCAATTAAAACAGTGATGGCGGAGACAAAGTAACAAACAATATCTGCCGGAATAACATGAGTTGATGTAAACACTGCGGAGATGTAGCGACACCTATCGGTAGTTTCCAATTTCGCGCGGATAAGGAAGCTGCTTATTGGACAAGTCTGATATATCTTTTTCCATATATCCCTCGAAACTCTCCAATTCGGACTAAAATACGGCCTCGGCACGAAAGATTCGGTTATGTCAATTGTGATTTTAGAAATTTAATTAAATAGCATATTTTGAAATCATGTGTAAATTAAAAACTTATTATGTATTTGGAAGCTGTGGGATGTTTAACACATTCGCTGGCACCAAAATTTATATATCCATCCTCAGAAGCCGAATTTAAAAAAAGTGTTTTAATGATTAAAAAAGTTCCTTATATTTTAAATAGTAAAACCAGAAAAAAGGAAAAGCCTTTTATTTTCGTGTTTAGTGTAAAAAATTTTTCGGAAACTCTAGGGCGTCAGTGGCACCTCACGTTCAACTTATCATTTCCGGTTCGCTCGTAGAATCCCAACCGTAATCTTCATCGTCTACGCTGTCATAATCAGAAAGATCACTCTTTTCTAGTAAATTCTAATATTTCGGCATCAGTCAGTTCTTTATTTACTTTCCTTTTCTTAGGCTGTGAAGGTCCTGCAATACTTGTACTGTCCGCCATTTTTAAAAATGCACATAAAAAAAAATTAAGCACAAAATTTAACAAGAAGTTAAGTCTAGAACTATACGAGCCTATTTTCCCATATTCACCAACTTGAAATTTATAATCTAGCTAACTCTCCCTCTCTCTCTCTTCCTCATTTAACTTTAGTTCTTAATTACTTCAAATATGCCTTTTTCAACGGTTAATACATAGTCATTCACTCACTCATTCTTTCATTTATTCAGTCATTCGTTTATTTATTCATTCATTTTTCACATTTATGTATTTATTCACTCATTTATATATTTTTCACTTCATACATTCATTTATCTATTGTATTATTTATTCACTCATTTATTCGTTTATTCCATTATTCATTCATTTATTCCATTATTCATTCATTTAATCATTCATTCATTCGAAAATATCGTTAAAAATCCCGATCAAAAAATTTCATAAGAAAATAGGCTCGTTCCGTTCTGGTTGAACTTCGTATCTGTACATGTTCTACGGCCAAACATCTTTCCGATAAATTTTGTTCCAAGCAAATCGGTCTGTTAGATCATTATTTATAAAGGATTGAATTTCCCCGTAGGCGCTATTGTTAATCTCTTTTTTTTTTTGAACTGTTTCAAAATGAGTTCCTTTATCCCGGCGGAAATCTCGCCAAGGCAACAAAACACGCAAAAGGTTACCAGCGGAGGTATTCCGTTTGGTAAAGGAAAAAGTACCGTTAATTTTTTTGAACTGTTCAAAAATGAACAAAAATTGTTCAACTCAAAAAATATTTTCCTTCGAGAACTTTTTAGTAATCTTGTTCATAAAAACTCGACTCTTATGCCCAGAGTTTACATAATTTGCTTCACTTTTGCCCATAGGCGCTAATGTTAAAAAGTTTTGAACTGTTCAAAATTGAACGAAATATTGTTCAAGTCAAAAAGTAAAAAATGGAAATGAGATGTCCTTGACGAGATCTTTCGAATGCAAAAAGAATTTTTCGAATCGGACTATTCGTTCAAAAGTTATTAGGGGGGGACAGACCGACAGACACAGACAGACAGACACAGACAGACAGACCGACAGACCGACCGACACACTTTTTCCCCCATCTCAAAACCCTACTTTCAATTTTTTTATTTTTCAATCTTTATTTAATTACTTCACTTATTTTTGACTTCTCTTCATATTTAACGATATTTTTCGGTACATTAAGCCTTCTTTCATGCTTTAATATATATATATATATTTACTTTTACCGGAAAGTAGGCTAAAAACCAAGCACTGAAAATGTAAAAATAATGCTTCACTAACGTGCCTCAAAAACCTCATCGTTCAACCTCCAAATCCGAACTAAAAATAAAGCAGTTTAGTTATCATACTCGATCGTCGTCCCAGAGCGTCGCCGGCATGGGAGGTAGCGCTATGCTGACGCGCCAGAGCGTCAGTGGCAGCGAATGTGTTAAAAAAGGTACAGAATTTACGAGTTTGAAACATCAGAGCCAGATACCGGCACTTACCCATCACACTAGGGTCACCGGATATCCGGTAAAATAAGTACCTTGGCAAGAATACGGGACTTTTGCCGTCCCTATTGAAGTTCCCCGGACCTGGGACAATTTCTAAAAATATGGGACTGTCCCGGAAAATCCGGAACGTTTGGCAACCCTGAACATGTGATTCATCCCAGCCGAAACAAATAGCTACTTCTATACAAGGTATATGATAATACAAAGCTTTTCACAATTGGATACTCACATTGTAACATTTTGTGCAAAGTTAAACTTATTTTTTATTATTACATAATGATTAACTTCCCCTTTTTTATTTTAAGGTATCCGAACACGTTCGAAGCACTTTTTCAGAAAAACTATGCTTAAAAACATTGTTATTATTTTTTTTTTTTTTTGATGTAATTGCAGTAAAAATCAGAAATTAACTAACATTTTAAAAAATATTCATGCAAAATTTTATAAAACTAGTAATTATTAGTAAGATTTTAAACGAAAAATCCAAAATTTTGAAAAATGCTACAAATTATATTTTTGAATTTAACAAAACAAAAATAACTCAAAATTAACTTACTGACACTCATCTAGGGCATATACCAACAATTTTGAGGATATATTGGAAAGGAAATTTTTTAGAGCTCATCGAAGCATTCATAGTACGATTTTTGGCAAATTCGCTACTTCGATACTTCATAGATAGACCATAAATAGCAAACTATTGCAGTTATGATTAAGATTTTGGTATATGCATAAGCAGCCAATATAGAGATAAAGTGTGCCGAGTTTCATAAAAATAGGATGAGTATATTTTGAGTTATCATTTTTGAAACGAGCAAATTTTACGTAAAAACTCATTTTGTGAAAAATGCAATTTAAGTTTAGACTTTCCTATTTTTACTATATATTATGCACATACAAATATAAAATTCAGCACAATAACAGCCCATGCTTTGCTTTTACATATATTTAGCACATTTGAACTTTATTTATTTATTTTTTTAATATTTAGACTTTTTTTTGTACTTGGTAATGAAACTCGCCAACACAGAAGTACTCACAAGTCATCAATATGTTTTCAGAATTATTCACAATAGATTTTTCTTTCTTATAGACCTCCTAAAAAGCAATATGCAAACAAAAATCACACATTTTCACTTTTATGAAGTTGAAAAAATTAGATTATTCGTGGGAGAATTATAATTTCAAAAATGTCATATATGCGACAAATACATTGGCAAAGTAATAAACTAATTTACTATGTAACTCTATAAATTACAACTTACAAAGCAAAATTTACCACATTTATAAGTAATGCCCTCTTCTTGTACAGATTTTGCTATTCTTTCTTTTTTTATTTGTCTATTTTTCTTTCTACATTTAAAAAAGAATGATTTCCGACCTTGCTTTAATGACCGATATCTCAACTTCTAATTAGCGTAGAGACGAAAACAAACCAGTTTTGGAAAGCTAAAAAAGTGCTTAATCCAATAAAATCATAAAAAAATTTTGTGACATTTGGTCAAGAATGACCATTTCAACGTGTTCGGATACCTTAAAATATTAATTTTAAGACGTACTGATGTCCAGTGTATTGATCATTTATTTAATGTTAGGCTTAATTTGAGATCAAATGTTTAGTATAATTTGTTAAAGTGAATGGGCCAAAGGGAGATATTTTATTTCAACTTGCGAGTGGCATGAGGCACGAGAATTCCAACACAGTAGGTTCAAATTTGAAACTCACCTTCAACTTTGTGTGCCAGATTTAGCGTATGCACAGAAAGCGCCGCTATTGCGACGGTCTTTTTTTTTAAATATCTGGGATTATGTGCTTGTCAATTTACAGTATTTTCTGTCTTTTATTTTCTGTAAATTTATTTTTAAAGACTTTCTAGTTTCCTGCTGCTAATTCTCTGTAACTTCACGTAAGACTCCGGATAAATGATTTCCAGGAGACTCTCGTGTATTTTTGGGCAAAAGTTATTTTAGTGTGTTCTTATTAACTTCTCTAGAAGCTTCTAAAACACCAAAAATTTTCAAATAACTTTTTAACTTTTTGTTCTCTGACTTTTTTCTGTTTGGAAAGAATATTCAGCACATTCATCACTGTCGACGGCAGGTGAAGAAAGCCAACTGAAATTATATTTTCTCTTTTTAAATAAGTGCCACTTGTATTTCAAAAGCTTCCAACGACGTCTTTAAAACGTTTTACTTCAAAGTTCCAACGACTTCTTTAAGCCCTTTTTACTTCAAAATTTTATTGAATCAATATTTTTTGAATTTTTAGCAGGTTGATTCAATAAAATACCGGAAATCTTCAAATATCTTTTTCACATTTCTCTCCCATTTGGACAGAATACTCGGCGTTTCGTTTACTGTTAGATGAAGGTGAAGAAACGCAAGTGAATCAATTCAAGTGAATAAGTCACTTTCATCTAAAATGTTTTCAACACCTTCTTTGAGCTTATCTTCATATAAACAAAAAATTTTGAATCTAGCAAAATCAAAAACTAATGTCTCAATGGAATACCTTTTTCATTTTTCTCCTTCCTGACCTTTTCCCATTTATTCGGCGTTTTCTCCAATCAGATGCTAAACGAAGAAACAGCAATGAAATGCTTTCCTTTGTTAAAATATAAGCTTCATTTTTATTTGAAACGTTCTGAACAAATTCTTTGACCTATCTCTTTTTTATTAAATCAATAATTTTTGAATCTTTAGCAGATTCAAAAACTAATGATTCAATAAAACTCCGTTAGCCGAAGCCTTAGGATTGTTTGCGCACGGAGCTGGTGGCCAGTCAGATGTCACTGATGAAGAAACGGCAATGAAATCATGTTCTTCGTTAAAATGTAAGTCACTGTTATCTGAAATGTTCTCAACGACTTCTTTGTACTGCTGTCTTAGTTTTATTGAATCAATATTTTTTGAACTTTTAGCAGATTCAAAAACTAATGATTTAATAAAATAGCGGAAATCTTCAAGTATCTTTTTTACTTTTTGCTCCCATTTGGACAGAATATTCGGCATTTTCTTCTCTGTCAGATGAAGATGAAGAATTAGCAATTGAATTATTATCTTCGATAAAATAAGTCCCTTTCATCTGAAATGTCGACGAGTTCTTTGAGTTTATTTTCATTGAAGCAATAATTTTTGAATCTAGTGAATTCGAAAAGTTATGATTCAATGATATACCGGAAATATTGAACTATCTATTCCAGTTTTCTCCTTCTATTTGGACATAATATTCGGCGTTTTCTTCAGTCAGATGCTGAGCGAAGAAATGGCAATGAAATCTATTTCTTCGTTAAAATATAAGCTTCACTTTTATTTGAAACGTTCTGAACGAATTCTTCGACCTATCTTACTTTTATTCAATCAATAGTTTTTGAATCTTCAGCAGACTCAAAAACTAATGATTGAATAAAACTCCGGGAAATGTTCAAATACCTTTTCTTCCTGGATTTAGTCCATTTGGATAAAATATGCAGTCACTGTCAGATGTTGTTGTTGATGAAGGAACGGTAATGAAAATATCTTCTCCAAGAAAATGTAAGTTACTGTTATCTGAAATGTTCTCGACGACTTCGTTGTACTTTCTTAGTTTTATTGAATCAGTAGTTTTTGAATCTTTAGGAAACTCAAAAACTAATAATTGAATAAAACTCTGCGAAATGTTCAAATACCTTTTCTTCCTGGATTTTTTCCGTTTGCATAAAATATGCAGTCACTGTCAGATGTTGTTGTTGATGAAGGAACGGTAATGAAAATATCTTCTCTATGAAAATGTAAGTCACTATTATCTGAAATGTTCTCGACGACTTCGTTGTACTTTCTTAGTTTTATTGAATCAATAATTTTTGAATTTTTAGCAAATGCAAAAAATATTGGTTTAATGAAATAACGGAGCTTATCAAATACAAGAAATGTTCAGATTCTGTTTTTATCTTTTCTGACTTTTCCCTATTCGGACAGGATCTTCGGCATTTTCTTCACTGTCAACAGCTGGTGAAGAAACGGTAATTAAATCATTTTTATTTTGTTAAAAGTGTTAATTATGAAATAAGAGTCTTCTATAACGGCCATGGAAATCTGCCGTTGAATAAATTTCTTCTCCAAAGTCTGCGAATTCATGAAAATCTAAAGTTTGTTAAGCTGTTATACAATAATTTCCTGTTTGGAAAACCTCTTTAAGTTAGGTATTACTATGAAACGATGTTTTGAATGGGATTTGAATTTTGATGGAGTACTGAATAAATTTTCTGTTCCAGAGGATGAATTGCTGGATCTTGAATTGCTGGAACTGCTCTCGAGAGCTTCACGTTTTTTGCTTTTCTTTAAAATCATGTTAAAACTCGCTTTCTCTTCTTTTGACGCACACTTTCAATCCTGTTATTGGAACAGTTTTAGTATAAGGGCCGGTTGGCGATTTATTTCAGTTGGCAACAAAAGATGTCGCCAAAGCAGCGACATACCCATAGCTCACCAAATGTATAACAAATCAAAGTTCCAAATGTCGAAAACAAAACAACCAATTGTACGTAATAATTTCTGTCGCTAATGAAAAACTTCGACATTATTTATGTCTCAGTGAATATTTTTGTACTGCAAATTGCGAGCATTGAAAGTCTGGGGATAATCATGAAAAACAAGCCATTAAAACAGAGCTTTCCAAACTTTCCCTGATGGCGACACCCTTCCAGTACCTACAATTTAACGAGAAACCCTTTCATTGATACTAATAAAACAGATTTGATTTTATCATAACAACTGGTATTTTAAAGCAATAATTATTTCATATGTGAATTGGAAGTACAGTATAATTAATACGTTAAACACTTTTTTCACAGATACAAAGTTTTCCAATACTATGAAGAATTCAGTGGCTCACATGGGCTTGACGACCATTACAAATCTGTCTTATATTAGGCCGGATGTAAGACAAATTCACATGCATTTCTTCACCTAACTTTCTCAAACTCTACTAGGTTAAACTATTTTTGTATTAGTCATAACAGAAAATGCACTTTCACACGAATATGTTGTAGAAAACTGCAGCAAAATGAAGAGTGCCCTCCTACTTAGGTGAGGATAATCTTGCCAAATAGAGATACAGAAGTTGCACAAATCCGATTCCTGGCTCCCCTTCAGCAAGTTGAAGTCAGGGAGCAGGGACTTTAACCTCCCTGGTTGAAGTTCACAAGTGCTGGAAAGCGCAAAAGGGTTCCTTATCCAGTCACACTGCTTTATATCTAATGTTGGAAAATATCCATCCAACCTATCTTTCAATTGCAGTATATGGTCATGAATCAGTGGTTGTTTCTCATTACTGACTGCACATTTAGAATTTAATGGAAACATGGCAAAATTGCTTTGTTTTGTGATCTATGATTACTGTTTGATACATAAGCTCTTCATTCGTTTTACAATTTCGCGGCACCCTTGATGCTAATACGCGACACCCAGTTTGGAAAGCACTGCATTAAAAGAAGGTAATGGCGATGCAAATCTCTGTATGCGAGCTTGGCGAAAAATACGGTTTGTGCTAAAGCACTTTTTAAATTGAAGTTCTGTAAACGAAGATTGCAAATACGTTTTTACTCACTCATCGTACAAGTTCTTCGCAGAAATTCGAAAAAAAGTTGAAACTTCAGAGGAGCTTAAGCAGAATTCAACGTTAGGCACATCACACCAGCTTGAAAATGAAAAGTTCCAATAGCAATTGCTCTGTTGGAGAGCTATGGTATTGTTGCAACAAAGAAACAACGTCTGTAGTGTTAATATATGTTTTCCTTGTTGGTAACTATACGTCCAAGTTTATATTGTTGGAAAGATGTAGTCTTTGGGTATCTAGTAAGCCCGGCGGTCATACG
This sequence comes from Octonoba sinensis, assembly GCA_038502835.1. NCBI lineage: Eukaryota > Metazoa > Arthropoda > Arachnida > Araneae > Uloboridae > Octonoba > Octonoba sinensis. The sequence continues at coordinate 78,074,380 of CM076605.1, read as the reverse complement.
AAATGACAGCTGCTCTACTTATTATAAATATACAATTCTCCCAGTAACCGGAAATGCCCATATGCTAATTTCAGTATGTAATTCTAGGGAATGAACTAAAACCAAAATAAAGACATAAGTGACCCTATTTTTAGACCTTAAAAAGTTGATAGCTTACAAATTTTTGAGTTATTATTATTATTTTTTGTTATTACTTATCCCCCAAACATGCATAGGCTTAACTAATTATTAAAACCGGAATATAGGTTTAACAGTAGCTTCAATGCATGGGAAATAAATATGTTGTTTTAAAACAACTTATAGAATTTCAGAATAATGATTTGTTTTGAAGAAAACATGTTTTTTGCAACTACCTGTTTTCTTTTCTAAACTTGTAGTTAAGGTTTCCTAAATTAAAAAAAAAGTATGTAGGTAATTTTACTTGAAATCTATGTTTTTACGTGTAATGCAACTAAACACTAAAAAAGTCTTTTAAAATGAGGTTTAAAAAAAAACTTCAAAGGAAGGTTTCTAGAAGCTGTTTAAGTTTGCAAAAAAAAAGCAAAAAAAAAAAAAAAAAAAAACAAAAATATGATTCCAATGAAAATTGCAGGGAAAGAAGCTTTCTGCCACTGAATTGTTTGCCTGGAGTGTAAACTGATACTTCATTTCTGAGAAAATAAGTGAGGAATCCCGATCGCGTAAAAAACTTGTTTTATTGCGTATCCACATAAGGTTAAAAGTAAGTTCAAGAGCAAAGCTCTTATGCAAATTAAGCCTCTAATATATCATCACAGCAATCAATCAGGAGGAAAATGAACCTTGCGTAATACTTCTTTTTCTGACAAAAACTAATTACCATTGCAATTTTGCTCTCTTTAAAAACTTTTCCTTTTTTTACATGGTTTTATTTAACTTGACTTGTGGCGGAATTTTGTAAGGCGGATTTCGACAACTATTACTGCATAAATTATCTTCAAATTTTGAACACAAGCTTATCTTCGATGACAATACAATATTCCATCCATTTTATAATTTATTATAACATTAATTAGGAAAAAAAATTAATAATTTTGGCTCTGAGGAAATTATCAGCTTTATCATTTGTCGTTTGGCAACAATAGTTTTGTTTGGATAATGCAACTATGTTTTGTTTGTTATTACATGGTTTTATTTAACTTGACTTGTCACGGAACTTTGTTACGCGGTTTTCGACCACTATTACTGCATAAATTATCTTCAAACTTTGCACATAAGCTTATCTTCGATGACAATGCTATAATACATCCATTTTATAATTTATTATAACGTTAATTAGGAAGAAAAATAATAATTTTGGCTCTGAGGAAATTATCAGAATTATCATTTGTCATTTGGCAACAATAGTTTTGTTTGGATAATGCAACGATATTTTGAATTTAAATAAAACCATGTAACTTAAAACATTTTTGGCGATTTAATATTATAAGTGCCATTAATTCAAATAAGTTTTGCACTTTGATATGATTTTTTAAAAAATATAGTATTTATTCTTATCTCTTTTCTTGCTTTCTCTATATTCCTCCTTTTTTTTTTCTCTTTCGTATTTTATTTTATTTTTATTTCTTATCTTAGTATCTTTCTGTAAACACATGGGGAATAAGAAAAACTGTCAGCAATGGCAGTTTGTATTAGATATTCATTGAAATAAAATTAATTTTGTTAAAATAAATTTCATTGAATAAAGAAAAATTTACAGCAATTGATCACACTACGTTTAGTTATTGTCATTAAATACACATATATGTATCCTAAAATGACCCTTTTCTACATAATTCGTAGGAGGAAAAAATCATGAAAAAATATTCCTTTTTTATGTCGAAATAAATGAGAATAAAAATGACCCAGAATAATCTAGTCCAGACAAAAAGAAGGAAAAGCGATAAAAAAGTTATCGCTGTATTTTCCTTTCATAAAAATAAAAGCATTCTCGCTTCCCCAGATAAATGTTGATACTTCTTATCTAGTTTCAATAGTGGTTGGAGCATTAATTTATGGTATTATCTATTATTATCATTTATCTGAATAATGAAATTTAAAAAAAAAATTCATTATTCAGATAAATGATAATAATTAGGTTTCAACTTCATTTGCAGTGTCAAAAAATGAATGCAGTTAATAAAAGAAGCAATATAAAGATAACTAGAATTCTCAGAACAGTCAAAATTCGACCGCAATAATTAAATTTTGTATTGAAAATATTAACGTCGAGTTTATTTTGATCATCCTTACTTAAAGCAAACGCATTGTAAATCAAGCCGATTGCGCCCATAAATGTAGCCGTTTGTGCTTCTGCCCATTTGATGATTTGCAATGCATAAGAAAAGCAGAAAAGTTTCCATTTTGTGGGACAAATGAAACAAGATAAAAAGCAAAATAGTTAAGCACAACAGTGCAGTATAAAAATGTGGACTCGTGTTTCGGAAATACAATGAATTCCTTTTTCAATGCAAGACAGAAGTGAGAAGGGAAGAGCAGCATTCTCACATTGAAAAAAGAATTCCTTGTAATTCCGAAACACGTCGTTGCATTACTTGTCAATTTTATCCTCAAATACGTTGCTTTTTAACTTACTTTAATACACATGCGTATAATAGTTTGTGTACTAGGTAAGGGGAGCAGGATGTACCACTACATGGACGTCACTAGGAATAAAATCCTTGAAGGATTTGCCTCAAGGAAATGTTTTCCCGGATTCCTTTTTTTTAATTCCGAGAAAAAAAACGTCCGTTTGCATTTCAACTTGTCAATTTTATCCTCAAATACGTTGCTTTTTAACTTACTTTAATACACATACGTATAATAGTTTGTGTACTAGGTAAGGGGAGCAGGATGTACCACTGCATGGACGTCACTAGGAATAAAATCCTTGAACGATTAGCCTCAAGAAATGTTACCAGTGTCGATATTCTCAAGGAGGCACCCTGGTGGGATGTACAAAATTCATAGATAAAAATATAAGATTAAATTCGGTTCCGAGAAGTATTACAACCGAAACATTTAAAAATTGAAAATATATATTGAAATACGAATTTTAAATATGTATGCTGACCCGGAAATAAAAATTCAATACTTGGTTTTTTAAAATAAACTTTAAAGTTCATACTCTTTGCCACATTGAAAAAACAATTCGTAAAAATGTAGGGACAAAGGAACCCTCAATAGCAGTACCCTTTTTAGTTTACAGGTGAATCTAGTCCTGTGTAGTGATGTTGGTTTGTTCGACAGAAACGTTTTTAAATAGCCTTAAAACAATTTACTGCATTTTTTTTTTTTTTTTTTTTGTTCTGCGTTAACGAGTTCCTCGCCATACACTTCGAAGTCAAACTACCTATTAAATCAGAATTTATGCAGGGATCAAATTTTTGCAAAGTTAAATGTTACCTTTTTTATAAACTTAAAAATTGAGCGAAAAAATAGTTCAAATAGAAAAAAGCTTGGGAATAAGGTGTCATGGGAAAAGCGATTCCTCAAGAAAAATTAGACTACTGTTTCAAAAGCCTCAAGGGAAGACAAATAAAGAGACAAACATTTCTTCAATCTCATAGACTACTTTAAAAGTTTTGATTTTCACACAAATATCGAATTAATTTATTTTACTTGTTCACTTATTTTTGTTTTTAACGATATTTTTACAGGATATCAAACATTTTTTTACATTTTCATTTATTTTATCCCTTTCTAACGTTGACGTCAAATAATCTAAGAAAAGTAAAACACATCAAACAATTTTGAAATGTGAAAATACAATTGCAACAAATTAAAAATAAATCATGAAACACATTGCGAAAATCAGTAGAGTAACTTAACCGTAATAAAATTTGTTTCTGAAACAAACACCACTAATTCAAGCAATTATGTAGCTCTTTTTCCTCACGAAAGAAAAATGATTAATTGCAGAAGCCTTTTTGCAATAATAATTACACATTCATGTTTTGATTACTAATTACGAGTGCCTTTGCACGTAATGCCTGCTCCGAGATTTCAAAACACATGTCTGGGTTTGTTATTTTAAGTGTGTTTATAGTTTATATACGCTATTCAAAAATGCCTTATAGAAAAATAACAATAATTTAATTGATAACAACTTATTTCGACACTTGGTGGGGCTGAAAAGATTTAACAAATGTATGTGTTCATTTAATAAATAAAAATTCGCGCAATCGTAAACCTGTGATTGCATCTCCCTATGGGAGGGGGGGGGGGGGTCCTCCCCGCGGTGTCTCTCTCTTTCTTTGTGTCTCATGCGTTTACTTATGACTGTCATTGAGAAAGAGAGAGACGCGTTTGCTTTTCTGTTAAATTATTTCTTATCAAAGAAAATTGTACTTAATTAAATCGTTTTGAGAAAATTTATTATTTTTTTGTGTGTAATATCTTTCGTTTATTGCAGTTATTTTTTGCAATAATATATTTGCGTATACTACCACACACAATATATTTCAACTATCGAAAAATTTAAATCACGAAAAAAAAACATTTCGAAAAAAATAGAACCGAATTCAAATTATAAATTGCGCAAAAAAGTGAAAAATTAATTAATTCTTTAAACAACATCGATGTGACTTTTAAACATAGTTTTAGAAATCGGTGCAAAATTAGGATAGATAAAATCTTTTGTAATCACGAATCAATTACAAATATAAATAGCCCAGAATTAGCAACAGTTCCAATATGAAGTATCACATGGTGTAATGGTAATTAGGCTCATATATTTGCACCGACTTCTAAAACTATGTTTAAAAGTCACATCGATGTTGTTTAAAGAATGAGTTTATTTTTTACTTTTTAGTTACTCTGCTTTGAAGTCGGTTCTATTTTTTTCTCAAAAATTATTTTATTTTATTCTTTTTAGTGTAAATACATTTTTTATATAAATACTATATTTTTAAAAAAATCCATATCAAAGGGCAAACCTTCTTTGAATGAATGACACTAAACGAACTTGTATCACTTGTACGAAAAATTCCGTTTTGAAATCGATTTTAGCAAACAAACTGATTGGATTTAATTTTTGTTTCAGAGAAGCCTTCAGTCAAAATCTTGCTGTAATTGCATTTATTATTATAGCACAATGGCAACAAAAACTTTTTTAACAATGAGTTTTATATTTATTATTAGTTTTCCCAACAAAGAAAAATCAAGTCAAGCCTTTCCAATTAACATAAAAAATACTTATTATTCACCCGTAACATTTTTTTAAAACACAAATGCAGTCAAATTGATGTGCGTTAGTTGAGAAAGACGACATTCTATCTCTTAAAGTAAAAGTGATCAAAATCGTTTCATTTAGTCAAAAGTTTTGGATGAAAAATTAAAAAAAAGACCCTATTTCTGCCCATAACTTTTTTTCTAATTATCGAATATGGTCAAACAAAGGTACGGGACCTATGGGAAACCACCCTCGATCGATTAAAAAAAAATCATGAGAACCGGTTCATCCGGTGAGAAGTTATGAGTGGACAAACAACCAAACAAACAAAAAAAAAAACGACATACATACAATACGAATGTATAATCTCCTTCCTTAGTGAAGTCGGTTAAAAAGAAAATTAATAAATAAATTAATTAATTGAATAAAATAAAACAAACAAATAAATTTATGACACCTTCGATTTATTTATTTTTATGAAAATTTCATGCGCAATTATTTAAAGCGGTGAGTTATCAATTCTTTTATGAAATTAAAAATCTTTCTTAACGTTATCCTATACGGGACCGTTCATAAATGATTTCACACTTTTTTTCAATATATTTGACCCCCCCCCCTTTGTCACAAAGTCACAATTCAACATACCCCCTGCTTATTTTGTCACATGTCACGCTGTATTACATTAGCATAAAATAAGTCTAATTTGCTGATTATAAATGTTTTCATATTTATTTATTTATACCTCATCAATCACCACCGTACCTACCCTGATGAGGGTTTAACCGGATGTGGTGAAAATGTTTAAATAGAAATCAAAATGTACGATGTCACACTTCTTGTTAGCCCCTCCCATCCCCTTGTCACAAACTGTCACACTTTTTGAACCCTCCTCCCCTTCGAAGCGTGACATCATATATGAATGACCCCTAAGTACTAATTTTTAATTTTTCTCATTGAATGCAGTCGAGAATCCCCAACTGGAGAAGTTCCTCATCCAATTTCCGTAAACATTGGCGATGCCCTGGCGCGATTTTGGCGAGAGATTCAACTTCCGACCTTGAACATCTCGTATGAATGCAGAGTTCGCTCTGATACGGGGAGCAGAAGGACTGGCATGTGCGAGTGAAGTCGAATTGTTTTGGATCGTTCGGGCCCTTTTTTTTTTCGATCGTCAAAGATGTCTTCTCCCGCCAAAATCTTCGCTAATTTCTTTCTCCTCATTTATTACTGGATAGAATCCATGGTACTAGCCCTCGTGCCGAAACGATTACGATACAAAGACATCAGCAACGATATTGCGCTCATCACCGGGGGCGGCAGCGGGATCGGTCGTCTGCTAGCCGTTCGATTCGCCAAGCACGGGGCTAAAATTGTCGTTTGGGATTTGAACCTCGCTGCGGCAGAAGAGACGGCGAAGATCGTGAGGAACAACGGGGGACAAGCTTATGCTTATTGCTGTGATGTGTCAAAGCCCGAGAAAGTTTATGAAACTGCAGGCAAAGTCAAGAAAGAAGTTGGAAAAGTTACTATTCTCGTCAACAACGCAGGGATTGTGACAGGGAAGAGGTTTTTGGACTGTCCCGATCACATGATACAGAAAACGTTCGAAGTGAATGCCATTTCTCATTTTTGGGTAAGTTAGATTTTTTTTATACATACATACATTTTGAAGAACTTTTCCTAATTTATGCAAACTTAAAAGTGGCACAACTAAATGGGTGTAAGTCAAGACTAGAAACCTTGACCTATGCTCACAGATACTTTATTAATGCAGGAGGGGTGCCCATTCCCTTAAAAAGCTACAGAGCCCCTAAAAAAATGACCCCCTCCCCCAAAATGGCCAAAACCTTGTGAACTCTCCATTTCAATGGCGCAGTCTTCGAAATGACCCCCCCTAGTGGGCACCCCCGATTAATGACAATAAGTGATTAATTTAAATAAATGTGTATATATAATCCTTTTCTCCCACTAGTCCAGAACAAAGAACTCTAACTTCGAATTTGAAACTTCTCTCCTGATTCAAACTGGTAGAATTTTTGAAGTTTAGATTAAAACTCTTGGTGCTTTATTTCAATTGGTTGGTACAGTTGCAATGCACTTTGTTTGTGCAAAAATTGCTCATTACAATAACAATTAGGCTGCCTTGCATGCAATCGTACATTTTCTGCATTTTAATCGACATCAATCCCAAAAGTTAAAATAAATCCGGGCATCGGGGATGAGGCTGTTCCAAATCTTCTCTTCTGCTTTTCCCCTTCTCGCTTCAATTTTTTTTCTTTTGTATATTTTCCCATTTGTATTTTTGTGTGACTAGTCTTGTTTCTTTCTTTCTTTTTTCCACCGAATATTTCGCAAAATTCCTAGGCTAGTGTATTTTCTTAAATTGCTATTTTGATCATTTATCTTATTTACGCAATTTAATATATTTTTTGTTCCATGTTTCGGGGAAGCTCAAATTCTAAATTTAGCGCGCAATATTTATTTATTCTTTTTTTTTCATCCCCTGACATATTTCTCTTTGGCACCCCAATCTGTAAAGCTTAATCGGGTTTTATTCTTCATAAAAAAAGAAAGAAAGAAGGAAAAAAGAAAAAGACAAGAAGAAGAAAATAGAAAAAAAAGTAACTTTTTTACTTCTGTGTAATTTAAAAATTACTCACCAAAAATAACACAACTGGCAGCAAGAGCTTGTGAGTCACTAAGGAAAAAAAGGAATGACTAAGGGAATACTAAGAAAATCTTTCATTTTTGACTTTTCTTCGAGATACAAACAAAATTCAAAAATGCAGTGCAAAACATAAAGGAACAGACATGACAACATTTAATTTCGTTCGTCACTAACTCAGTTTGTCGTTTAGGTCACTTGCGCTATTTAAGGGAGGAATGATGCATTTCCTCATCTGAAAACTTTTCAACTTGTTTTTTCAAGAGCAAAAACTTTGGAATTAGTATAGAAAAGAAAAAAAATAAGATATTTTCTCCATCTAACAAGTTAAAAACTCAAAAATTACGTAAAAATGCGCAAATAGTTCTGAGAAAAGCCGACGCGTGTTTCGAGGTCGGATGTCTTCTCATCCATAAGCTATTTTCTATTGCATTGAGAATAAGGAGTTCGTTGTAACCTTGAAACACGTGTCTGCATTTCTTGTCGCCATTATGCATTTTTTTTCGTCATTTTTGCGTTCTTAATTTTGTGAAGGCTATTATTAAAAATGTACCTGTTGAGTTAAATAAAAAAATGAGTTCGTAATTTTTTTTTCTTCTAATTTTTTTTTTTTTTGTTTTGTAAAAAAGTCGGCAGTGTTCGGTGTTTTTCCAATTTGATGTTAGTTGTGCTAGAATGCATTTAAGTTGAATTCAGATTGCATTCCTATTTTATTATTTTCGGTAATGCAAATTTTTCGTGATAGAACACATTAAATTTAAGTATGCAATGAAAGTTATGAAAATTTTACTGAGAAAATAAATTGTTCCCGTTTTCTTAATAAATTTAAAGTAAGTGTGCCAATAACAGCGAACACAGAAACAATTTTGGATTCTGCAGTATAACTTTGACAACTTCAAAAAGAGAAAGTTTATGAGAACTCTCAAAAGTTATGAGAACGAGGTTTTCCATTGCAGGTTAGAAAATAAAGAATCATTCGTATAATTTATTTATAATCATTCTCAAATCAGGAAAATTAATAAACATCTGATACTTAAGTTTTACAGGCTGTTTGTTATAAATTTCTTCTTATTTTTTAAAAAAATTCCTTTTCTTTTTCTTTCCTTTTTTTTTTCTCTCATTCTTCTTTTTTTTTTTTTTTTGTTATTCTTATTGCTTCCAGAGCTGAGTGGACAAATGATTCGTTTCCGTTCTTTTTGTCCGGAAATGAATTCTTTTTGCACGTCTTTGCGTTCTAAGGTTTCTAAAACAAAAGTCCTGATTTTAATACTATATTGCAAAGTAATATAGTTAATTTTCAGTAGTTCTAAATTTTCAGACAGATAATCTCTTCGAATATGCGATGTTATTTGAAGCATTTACTCATTTAATAAGTTTCAGTGAATTGTATAATGAACAACTATAAGTGTACTAGTCGCAAGCGGGTAAACGTCACGCCAATTAGCTTTTATGATATAACCTGCTTTATGCAAAGCAGCCGTCTTCGGAGGCCGCTTAAGTAAAATGTTGCCGCTGCCTCAAAATTTCTATCCATTTCTACGTATTTTCCAACCTATGTGCCAACCTATGTTTTCTAACTCTACATTTATCTATCTATACTTATATAGATCTATGTATCTATACTTATATTTACCTTTCTATCTATTCGGTCTATTTTGACTTAAGTACCTATCTATGCATTTATTTTATATCTGTCTTTATTTAACTATCCATCCATACCAATTTATTCTATCTATCCGTCTTTATTTCGGCGGCTGCTTAGGTAAATTCCTCGGTGGTATAAAAATTATTTTAGTCTATCTCTAACTATTTTTCTACCTATGCCTAGACACATCTATCTCTATATTTATCTTCCTATACCAATCCATTTTTATATACTATTTATTCTGTCTAAGTATTTTATCTAACTATCTGCCTTTTTATGCTGTTATTTTCATCTTATTTTTAAAATTTCATGTTTTCAGACCATACCGTTTTCCCGGGACTTTCTGTTTGCATTGTTTTTGCAAGTACAAAATAATAAATGAGAACTTTTGAGCCGATGTGTACAACACTAAGTTAAACGTTGTTAGGCACAAATTTGCATGTAGTTGTTTCCAAGTTAAAGGAACTTCTTCAGTATAATAAGAAATTGCGTCTCATTCAACAAGAGTTCTTTTCAGAGTTCCGGATTGAGCAAAAAGGAGAAACTATGATAAGAAATAGCGAGCTATTTTTCGCGTAGCTTCATTTTTGCAATGAAGAACTTGTAACCCCGAGATACGAGCAGCACGCAAGTTCGAATGCAAATTAGTTCGTAACAACCAAGGATTATGTAAAAAAATCATAAAATCTTTGTGGAACTATTTCTTCCCGCATGATGTTGATGCCCCTTTTTCGCCTCTCAGTAGATGTAAGTTCTTTAGTAAATATCTTTCTGTTCATATTTTTTTGATGCGAATAAATAAACAAATAAATGAAAAAGGAGAACGGAGAAATATTTGCTCAGATCGAGATACTGCAGCACCGCAAGAAAAGATACATGGCTAGAAGACGCATTTTTTGAGAAATAGAACGAGAAGCAATTTTTAGCGGTTGCCACTCACGAAGGTGGTATATTTTGCAAAAAATGTCTTTTTCGCTCTGTTTATCTTCCTCCACGTGCTACTTCGACTGACTGGCGGATGATTCTCTGCGTGTTATTTCGACTATCTGGCGGATGGTTCAACGTTTGGTTTCATTACTAATAGCGTGATGAGCATAACCAAATATTAAGACCGATTTGTGAACATTATGCTGAAATTGAACATGAGAGATCGACCATAAGTTCAAATTTTAGACGGGTAGTGATGTCTCATTTCTTTTTATGCCAAAAATTCTACAACTTATTTTGCATCACAATTTTCCTTTTGAGGTAACATTAAATAAATCATTGGTTTTTAAAATATTAGTTGAAGAACATTATTAAAATAAAAATAAATAAATAAATAAAAGAAAAAATGTTTAGAGAACTGCTTGCTACTTAAACAAATTGACATAACAATTAACATTGACGCTTAAAATCATTAAAGGCAAATAACAAAAGAAACAATAAAATATTAATATGACAAAATAGTGCAGGTTCATAATGCAATATCAGGGGACGCGCAAGAGGAAACTCGGGTCCGTTTTCGAACCCTTAACAAAATTCCAATTAACCAAAACGGACCCTTCACAAAATTCCGAGCTACCTAATAGTACTTTATACAGTATTATTTATTAAATGAGCGACAAAAAATAATGAATTTTTTGTGACTGTATATTTAAATTTTGGATTTTCACAAAATTATTTGATTTTTTTTCAAAAATCTTTTTAAAATTCACAAAAAACGGACCCTGTTAAAAATGCTGGATCGGCCCCTGAATATTTATTTACATTACATCTGCAACATTATTAAAATTTTCTATATGCTTCTCCAGTTAGATAGATTGTAGACAAACTAAACTGAATGGTTTATCTTTTTATCTCTAAAGATTTACATTTTTAAATAAATTTCCCACTTCTTTTCAGAAGATTGTTCATAACTAAAACGTACTTGAAATTCGATTCAATAACCCCAGATATAGAGAGTAATTTATTTTAATGCATTAGTTCAACACAACTTTTTCTTTTTCTACATTCCAAACTAAATGCGCTCCTCTCTTCCGCCTGAATCAACTATTTTCTCATTTCTGGGTTACCATATAAAATGGTTGCCATATCCGCTGAGATGTCCCTCGAAAGAATTTGAGGCGTCGGCGTACTCGCCAAGAGTACATTTCAATATTATAGCTCACGCACGACACATGATTCCGTGTCCAATTTACTCTGAAAGTTTTTCTAGAATGAAAGATGAATAAATAATTAAGGAATTAACTTTCCATACATCCTTTATGTGCAAAAAGGCGAGAGAATATTATGATATGCACAATGCCATATTGCTATTGAAAGAGCTTTATTTATTCTATTGTTTTAGCGTATTGTTTGGAACGAACAAAAAACGAGGTCTTTTTTATGTATTTTGGCAGTTTTTCAAAGTATGACGGGAGTTTTCTTGATATTCTAGTTTGTATAAGAGTCTGTAAAGAAGTTTGAAACTCATTTTTTGTTTGTGTTTTAGTTTAGTTGTCTTCACTTCTATTCTCTACTACGAGTAAAAACTATAATTAAGGCGAAAATATTAATCTGATGAACATTTTTTTGATGTTTTACAGTTTGTTACATTTTATGTCACAAATAATCTTTTCTAATCCAGAAATTTTTTTGCATGTCAGTACGTTTATTTTGAAACATACTCTGTTGGCAGTAAAATTTGTCATATTCTTTAGCTGAACAAGCGCGCTAGGAACTTAAATTGATTTGAATATTTTTACATGAGAGGAGTTTGAAGTCAGGTTTTCTTTGATTTTTTAAAAGAAAAAACTAAAATATATTTTAGTTTCAGTTAAAAACCAGTTAAATAATTAATTAAATAATAAATAGTTTTTGTTGAATATTTAAAACAATAGGAAATCAAGAAAGTAAAACCAGTTAAATAATTAATTAAATAATAAATAGTTTTAGTTGAATATTCAAAACAATAGGAAACCAAGAAAGTAAATAAATTTTACTTAACTTGTTGGTTTCAGTGTGTTACATCTAATTAAACGTACTACAGTTATTTTAACTAGAAAATTACATTCAACCTGGTAATTTAAAAGGAAAAGTTTTTCTCCTTTTTAATAGTGAAACCAAACTTTTAATAGAAATAAAATAACTGCTAAAATCCGATAATGTTTCGACTTATTTAAACTTTCAAAAATTTACAATTTAATGTATAAATTTTTTTCTTTTAACTTTCATTTATTTATTTGTTTTAGCATTTCTTACGTTGAAATTAAAAAGAGACTTAAGCTAAGTATTCATAAGCAAGCTACGAAATGAAGTTTTAAAAGTGTAAGCAAATGGTGTTATCGATAACATCATAATGTAATTAAAAATAATCCCAATAAATTCTTAAATTAAATTTTAAAAATGGGTATGAAATTTATACGTTTTTTACTTTCTCGTAATTAATAAATGGTAATAAAAATCATGGAAAAATTAGACGAATTTGAATTTCCTACTAATTAAACTGCAAAATGTTTTATTTCTAAAAACGATAAAAAACATTAATAAATATGGTGTATATTGTAAATGTTATAGTTTATCAATTAGAATGTAATGCACACCGAAATTCATTAACCTTTTTGTATTATAAGTGAGATAAAAAATCCTTTTCAAATTAATGAAATCAAAAACCTTACGACAATTTTTAGACAACATTTGTCTGTGGGCAGTAGTTTCAAAATGGGCCTAAAAATTTTACCATTTTGCTAAATTGAAGGCATGTGTGTATTTGATCCGAAATTCCCGGACATTTCCAAAAATTTTCGCGCTCCTGTTCCGAGAATTAAAAAAAAAAAAAAAAATCGGTTTTCCGAATTTTTTTTAGTTTATTAATCTTAAGATTTTTTTGACAATTAATATCTATGCTTCTCTTTCTACCTTCAGAGAGGCAAAATACTTTGTACTACTTTAAAAAGGTTTCAATACCTTTACCGAGAAAAAAAAAGACTTCTGGTATTAATATTAGACTTTTCATTTAATTACTTGAAGGATTATTTTTGTGGTTATATGATATATATGGCGAATGTATTGTACGTTGAAGGGGGGGGGGGGAAAACATTTTTTTTGACGTGAATATGTCTTTAAATTTGCTACCATACGGGAGCAATCCAAAAAATCTAATGATAACAAAATCGGGGATACAGTTTGGCGTTGTAGTTTCGAATCTATCCTCTACATAAAAAATTAAATAATACCACTGGATAGCTAAAGGATCAAAGAATTCATTACGATCATGTTACGATAAGCGAGAACAGTGATGCATCACGGGAGGTAAAGAGGGAAGCGCCGTCATTTTGAGGTTATTTTGCTGCTTATCGAAATTTGCAATTAGTATAGCTTTTGACTCTTAGAAGCTATCATGTTTGTTTAAGTTTTAATCATCAGCTGTCGTGAAGATCTACCAATTGCATATAAAGCATTAGTTTAAAGTAGTGACAGTGAATATAATAAGGTGTTAGAATAAAAAAAATATCAAAAATATATAGATAATGTCGGCTTATACGCGTCGAAAAGCCAAAACTATGAAGTTATTAATTAATAAAGTTTTATTGTAACACAATAATTATTTGTTTCCTTTCCTTTATTCTAAATACATAAATGAAAATATTTTATTTAAAATATATAACCCGTTACACAAACGTATTCACGTACAACGCACGGCCGTGTCCATGACACAGCCATACCCGACTTTTTTAAAATTATTATTAAATTGATGGCTCATACTTTTTCCGAAAATTTTGTGTGAAGTTCCGAAAATTTTCTTTTGCTTAGAATCACCCATGTTTGAAGGATACTTTGGGGTTGGGGGGGGGGGGGGGGAATCGCTGATATGCTTTGCTTGTAACAAAACTCAGAATTCCCCGAGCGTGGCTCCTTGTGCAGTATGGGAGTGTAGGAGCGAAGAGTTTATTAAGAATTTTGCGGGAGTTTGGTGTATAAAACAGTCGAATAATTTCAACCTCCATTAAAAAAAAAAAAAAAAAACATTAGGCCTCAACACAGCGACCCCATTCTACGTCATACGTTCTGATAGCTGGCGATAGCAATGAAGGTCATTGACACAGAGCGCAGCTGCGGTCTGAGATTTGAAGGTCATGCTTATGGTAACTATTTTTTTCTCCCGTCTAGAAATTTTGCCTTCGATTTTCTGCGCGGTAACTTGTTATTAGGAGTGACCCAAAGAGCGGAGGACAGATCATAAATATCAGTCAAGGTTTTGATTGCAAAATTGGAGTCAAATCGAGAGATATTACATTTCATGTCAGTCGTTTTTGTTTTAGTCCTTAGCATAGAATTACGAAGCAAAGATAATTTGTCATAAATATTAAACATTCTTTTGTTTATATGGCGGTCATAGATTTAGAATTAAGACTGGGGTGTAAGGTGTGCAACCAGGACGTCCCACAAGACCCCCAGATGCACCTCAGTGGTAACTTTTGATGAATTAAGCAAATAAAAAGAAGCATTTTTGATGCAACTGAAGTATAGAATTGGTGAATCTAATACCCAACAAATTTTCCAGTTTCGTGTAAGCGTTTGTATTTATGTGATAATGGCGGTACCACGGTACCCCCGGTGCCCCCTGTGCGCACACCTATGATGGCGATACTACTAATAATAATAATTCAAGCATCAAAACATTCCCGTTGACTCTAAAATGTTTTTGTTCTGTTATAAACTCAGGAAACACTTGTGTGAATAAAATAAAAAAATAACTTATAATTAAAATGAATGGAAATTAAATGTCCTGCAAACAACTTTCAAAAGCAAAAGAGTATTGCAAATTCAAAATTTTTTTTGGAGGAATGTGGGTAGAATTCTCCATCTTGATCGGGTATCTTCCTTGCAACTACAAACCTTTTTATTATTATTATTATGTGCGTGTATTAAATTTAATATTATAATCAAAAACTTTATTTAAAAAATAATTTGCAATTCCATCTAAAAAATAAGTGCGCATATTGCCTTCACATTATAGTATTTCATTATCATTTTAGGTAAATGTCTTTCAGTTTGAATATTATTTTAAAAAATTTATGAATTTCAACATAAAAAAAATATTTTTATTCAAGTAAGGGAAAATTAATTTATATTCAATTTTAAAAGTTAAAATATTCAAATTTTATAGAAGTATCATTTTCTTTCCCCATATTTTTAGTTTAAAGTTTTCACACAGTGCATGTATTAGTTTAATTGATGTAAATTAATTTTAGTAAATAATTTTGTTTATGACTTAAACATCAGACACATAATAAATAAATACATAAATATTAGTTAATTACTTAAGCATCAGAGCTTAAATAAATTGTATAAGAGTTGATATCAAAATGATTTTTTCCTTGTCCTCAAATACACATATGTATTAAATTTTGTACAAAAATCCACTTTTCACAAAAACCAACAGTAGGTGTTCTCTACCTGGTAGCCCCAAAAAAACCCGGGCCGGTTTTTTGCGCTGTACCTGGTCTACCACCTGTGAATTCAATCGCACTGATTCCGTTTTCAAGCAACACGTGTTGACATTTAATTCCCAACAGCGCACATTTTGAGCTTGATTGTCTATAAACACAACATAGTGTCACCTTTATTATTGATTTGTCGAGAGGTAATGATGCTAATGGATTTTTTTTCCTTCTTTTCTTTATGACAGGAAATCGAAACATTCGAAATTCGATTCTCGAAAAGATTTCGATCATTACCTTGTCGAATATTTTCCCATTACTTAAGGGGAAAAGTACTTTCAGAATAAAACACGCACAAAACAATAATAGCCATCGGTATTAGAGTGACCTGGCCAAAATTGCTGTATTTATAATAGTCAAATTAGACTGTGAATTGCAGGGATTTGTAGCAGTCCCTTTTTTTAAGTTGCTCCGAATAATTTTAATAATATTTTAATTATTTTTTTGGTAATTTTATGCAATAAAAAATTTAAAAATTTTTAAAAAAATCGGAGCCGTGGCGCACAACAAGTATCTGTGTTGCGACGCCGCACTAGTTTGGAATAAAAGCGGCTCCAGATCACTGGTGAAATATTTTTTTTTTTTCTTGTTTTGTAAATAAGTGCTAATCTGAATGAAAAAAATACAAATAAATTAACGCACAAATAAATAAGATTCAAAAAACAGAAAATGAAAAAGGCAAATCTAGATACATATAGGATTCGTTTTTGTGAATGTTTGTGTAATTGTAAGGTTGTATGTTCGAACGAAGCCACACTGATTGACGAATTGGAATGAAATTTTGCACAAATTCAATCATCTCCTAAGAAAGTAAACTCACGAATCCCATTCGAAAATTCGAATTAGCGTTTTTTCTTTCTTTAATTCAATTCCAATATTTGTTAGAATAAAGCATTAAAAAAATCAATTCGTTTTCTAAAATTGTACATCATCTGAAAGTCCTGAACTTGATAAAAAACTGCTTCAGACGGAATTTGTTTAAAAACTCTAGAATAAATAGAATATGAGTTGCTGCACACAGAGTTTTATTTCTTCTAATGAGCTAAGCCTTCATTTTAAAATATTTTGGAGAGTGTATTCTACCAATTCATTTTTCTAGAAAAAAAGCATGCGGTAAGAATTGCGTTGAAACGAACTTTATATGAAAGGACAACATTTTCACAAAGCCATAATTCACCCTTGTGTAGAAGCACTGCGAAAAATACCAGCCACTAGCGCAGCTGTCGTGTTTATTAAATAAACTTAATTAATTTAGAAAGTCAAGATATTTCCTCTACACTCGTCTACTCTTTAGTTTCATTTTACCAAAAATAACTTTAGAAAGTTTGAAAAGCAATGTTCTTTGTTTAATATCTCTAAAACAAATATTATTAATAAAATAGAGCACGTTTAATTCTAGAATTGTTTTTAGCAACGCTAACAGCAATTTTTATGGAAATAAACGTATTTGCATGCTTACTCCTTTCGCAATGAGGATGGAAAAGATCGTTTGCTTTAGAATAGAATTATGAAAGCTTACATCTCCTTTTCTTCATTCTTCATCTACTTGTTGTTTTGTTTTGAAGTAGGTCACATGTTCTTCCTCCGAAATTCGTTTTTAAAAGAATCGTCCGCACCGCCAGTCAAGCATGATCTTCCAATGCAACTTTTTTTCTTCTAAATTATGCTTAATTTTCTTTTTAAGTTTTTAGCTTAGTTGATTCTCTTTCATCAAGGCTATTCTTATTCTATTCTGTTAAAAAAATATTTCGGAAACAAGCGCTTTCCAGAAAGATTTTATTTCTTTTCAGCGAAATAAAAAAAGTCGTAAATTTTAATATTCACTTAGTTCGTCTGCTAAACGAAAATAGTAATACAATTGAAATATTTTCTATTTGGTGTTGCGTTAATCATTAGTTTAGTTACGGTAGCTCTAAAACTAATAAACTAAAGAATTTGCTCTGACCTTCTGAAACGTTTATTGTTTTTTAAGATGCACTAAAATAGCTTTTGTATTTATTTTCAAACTATGCGCGTGAGTATTTATTGCAGTGATGTAAATAATAATTGTGACCAACCCTATTAGCAAATACAAACAAATAAAAAGACACTTAATTGATTCAGTTAAAGTTTCAGTTGCAATGCTTAATTTTCAGACAATTAAAGGTTTTATTTATTTTATTCTGTTTCGTTTTATATTTCTATTTTAAGAAATGAAATGCTTAATGTTGCTCAAGATTTTATGCTTTTACTGGCGTGTGCGGTTTTAAACGGGGAAGTAGGGTTTGAAATTGAAATTAAAAAAACCACTATCAAATCCTATGCTTGCTTTTAAGTAGAGTGGATAGTTTCGGTCTATTTAATTTTCTTATATTTAGGTATCTGTTTTTTATGTGTTGAATTTTTATTTATTATTGGGGAAACTGATTTTAAGCAGACACATATATTTTTTTAAATCTCAACCTTGACCACAATTTTGATCCATTGTAATGAATGGCTAGTTTCAGCAACAAAGCGTAGTTTTTCCTTATTAGCATAGATAGCCACCTTGTAACAATTTTCCAGTGCCATCGTATTGTTCCTCCTATTATCGCGCGTTAATCTACGCTTTGCTTCCTGCTATTTTTATGCTAAAGTTTCGGAAGTGTACTTTTGTTTTCCACAATTTCAACGCAATCTATAAGTGTTACGATATGAAAGTATTTTCATATTTCCTTTTTCCTGTCTTCGAATAAGAAATTATTTTTTCACCCTTGAAGCAAAATTTTGTAAGTTTCTTGTTTCGTCATTTGTTTTATTGATCAAATGAACGAAAGTTTGTAAAAGTACAATATTTATGGCCATTTAAAGAAAAGAAAAACGCTCTCTGTAAATTTTTTGTTCATACACAATGTCAAATATATTCTATGGAATGAAGGTCTTATCCCTTTCGTTTCCAGTCTTATTGGTTTTTCTGATAATTAGTAGATGCTGACAGTAGTTCTGATGGGTTTCCAGATTTTAATTTTTGTTATTGAATTAAATCAAATGCAACAAAAAAGCTCCAGTTAAAGTTTGACATTTGGAAAGTTTTTAATCGAATAATATTTAAATTATTAACACTGATACAGTGCTTATATTTGAATAGGAATTTATTTGCCCGTAAAAGAGCACTATCACAAGCGGTTTTCAACGATTGGCTTAAAGAACAAAATTAGAACAATATTGAAACAAAGTAGAAACGCACATTTTCTGTTTAAATTCCCCCTAACTTATCCCTTTCGTTTCCGGTCTTATTGGTTTTTCTGATAAGTAGATGCTGACAGTAGTTCTGATGGGCTTCCAGATTTTAATCTTTATCATTAAACTGAATCAATTGCGACATTGGGAATCAATATCACCAAAAAAAAAAAAACTCTAGCGGTATTTTGATCTTTGGAAAGTTTTTAATCCGAAAATGTTTTAATTATTCGTCACTGATACAATGATCATATTCGAATAAGAATTTATTTACCCCTAAAAGGTCACGCATCACTAGCGGTTTTCAACGATTGGCTTAGAGAACAAAATTAAAACAATATTGAAACAAAGTAGAAATGTCACATTTTCCGTTTAAATCAATAACTAAGTACAAAAGATATTTCATTTGGAAGCCTCAAAAGTTGCGTAACTAATGAAGCCTTTTATCACTGCGTCCATGCTGAGATGTTGAATTTTGTAAATCCTTTTGACTTCACAACATATGCATATGAAATAAAGAAATTCTTTCTGCGTGCTCAGAACAAAACAATCACTAAAAGGCTGAATTTTATTGCCCTAATTTTTGACGCCTTATTTTTTAGCAGGATTAAAGAATTGTAGTTCAATTAGAAGTAATGTACTTTTGTGAATGGCAGCTGTTTGTTTCGTTGTCTTGGCAACCGCACTAGAAGAAACAAGTTTTTGCGTGAGCTTCAAATACGAAAAGTTACCTTCACGCGCATGCGTTCATCAAGCATTTACGGCATTCAAGAACAATGACACATTCAAGAACGCCTCAATTCATATATGCTAAGGCTCGACCGATGCATCGGCCTCGCCGATGCATCGGCGCCGATTGTTCAACGAAGTTGCCATCGGCCATCGGCATCGGCGGCAGATGTTAACTTTAGAAAAACATCGGCCCATCGGCCTTAAAAAACATCTAAAAGCCGATGCAAGGCCGATGTTTTTCGCAGGGACAACTTTCCAGAAAACATTCTGTCTTTCACTTTCTTTTTTTCTCCATAACTCAATTTCTATTTCCATACAATAACAGGCAGCACATAAGTTAAAAAAATAAAACACAAAAATAGTGTCTTTCTACAAAAGTATTTGATAAAAAATTCGGAAAACAAGTTTAAGCGATCGCTGACCGAAAACCTTCATTATTAAAATAGTTCTCTTTGAGCAGAATGCTCGCGAAATATAATATGTTAAAGTAAAAGTCATAGAGGCTTCTTATAAGTGCTACGTATTTGTTTTTCGCACTAGGTTAGTTGCCTCATTTTTGTCCATTTTTTTTTTAATAATGACTTAGTGCAGCGCTTCCCAACCGGTGGTTCGTGTGATGTAGAAAGAGGGTTCGCGAAAATAATATTGCAATGGCGGAATTTTTAATTGCTAACGTAAAGAAAAAACGAAATAATAAATAAATATACGCAATTAAAACAAAGTGTAAAAATAACTTTTCCTTTTAAGGGGACTCGGCACCTAAAAATCCACCGTCTCAAATTGAACATAATTCAATCTGTATTGACTGGTAATGTATGTTTACGAATCTAACTTGATGTGCTATAGAAGAAAAAACATAAAAAAAATAGTCCAAAGAATTCAAAATTAAAAAAATTTCACAAAATTTAAAAAATTTTTAAAACGCTACTCTTTTTTTAAAATGGGAGATTTTTGCTTGGATGTTTTTTACAAGAAAGAAGAAACTATACTCCTCCCTTTGTAGTATGGAATTTTTGATGTCTTTATTAGTTCGTGAAAAAAAAATTTTTAACTGAAAAAATCTAAGAAAACTCTCGGTATTGCAAGATTTTTTAAAGTTAAATTGCATTAAAATAATTTCTAATAAATTTATCAAAAATTTCAAGGTTACATTTAGTTGAACATTTGGAACAAGCAATAAAAATTTCAAGTGAATAGATACATATTTGAAAAAACCTTAGCTTTTTAACTATCACATAATATGCATAGAAGCGAAGCTGAGAAGGTATTTAAAGTTTTTGGTTAAGTAAAAAAAGTGTTAAAATGCTCATATAAAATCCAAAATAAGATATCTTAGAGTGTACGTAGGACTTTGAAACTTTGCACAAGCGTTCTCTAAGATATGAAGTATAATTTGAAGCAAAAATCCCAAAATCGAGATTTTGACCGATTTTTAGTGCCGAGTCCCCTTGAACAAAATTATTTTTCAGATAATAAGTAAAAGTTGTGGACTGGTATACGAAGCATACCTACAAAATTTAAAATGCACTTATTTCTGCTGTTACCTGATTTCCAAAATTTAGGTCCTAAAGTAGTATCGAGAGATAATCATTGTTTTACCTTAAATTTAAAATTTTTTTCCTACTATCATTTACCACTTTTTCCACGCTATCGCGAAAATGTGTCGAAAATATGAAAATTTAGTGAAACGTAAAAGTTTTGCATTATTTTCGGGTAATTAACGGACTTCACAAAGGAAGGAGGTTTACATTCATATTGTATGTATGTCGTTTTTTTTTTGTTTGTTTGTCCACCCATAACTTCGCACAGGATGAACCGATTTTCAAGATTTTTTTTTCAATCGATCAAGGGTGGTTTCCCATAGGTCCCATACCTTCGTTTGACCATATTCGATAAATAGAGCAAAACTAATGGGAAGAAATGTAGTATGTTTTTAACCGACTTCACAAAGGAAGGAGGTTATACATTCATATTGTATGTATGTCGTTTTTTTTTTTTTTTTTTTTTTTTGTTTGTCCACTCATAACTTCGCACCGGATGAAGCGATTTTCATGATTTTTTTTTTTCAATCGATCGAGGGTGGTTTCCCGTAGGTCCCGTAGCTTCGTTTGACCATATTCGATAAATAGAACAAACGTGATGGGCAGAAATGTAGTACGTTTTTTGTTTTTTCATCCATAACTTTTGAATAAATGAACCGATTTTGATGATTTTTCCTTTAATCGATAGAGGGTCGTCTAACTCAAATATTTCAAATCAATTTGACTACATTTGTTTTTTAGAAAAAAACGTTACGAGTGAAAAAAAGTATTTTTTATTTTAATTGAAAAGGCTGTGCTTGTTTGTTTTTTCATCCATTACTTTTGACTAAATAAACCGATTTTGACGATTTTTTCTTTAATCGATAGAGGGTCGTCTAACTCAAATATCGTGCATCAATCTGACTACTTTTGTTTTTTAGAAAAAACGTTGCGGGTAAAAAATAAGTATTTTTTATTTTAAGTGGAAAGACTTTGCTTGATTTTTCTTTGTTGGGAAAATTATTAATAATAATAAAAGACATTGTTTAAAAAGTGTTTGTTGCCATTGTGCTATAGTATTAAAAGCAATTACAGCATGAATTTGACTGAAGGCTTCTCTAAGGCAAAAATTAAATCCAATAAGTTTGCTTGTTAAAATCGACTTCAAAACGGAGTTTTTCATACAAATGATTAGTTTTTAGTGCCATTCATTCAAAGAGGGTTTACCCTTTGATATGGATTTTTAAAAAAATTGAGTATTTATATAGAAAATGTATTTACACTAAAAAGAATAAAATAAAATAATTTTTATAAAAAAATAGAACCGACTTCAAATTATAAATTGCGCTAAAAAGTGAAAAATAAATTAATTTTGTAAACAACATCGATGTGATTTTTAAACATAGTTTTAAAAGTCGGTGCAAAATTATGAGTCTAATTACCATTACACCATTTGCTACTTCATATTGGAACAGTTGCTAATTCTGGGAAAATATATATATTTGTAATTTATTCATGATTACAAAAGATTTTATCTATCCTCATTTTGCACCGACTTCTAAAACTATGTTTAAAAGTCACATCAATGTTGTTTAAAAAATTAATTTATTTTTCACTTTTTAGCTCAATTTATAATTTGAAGTCGGTTCTATTTTTTTATAAAAATTATTTTTTTTCTTTTATACAGACCCCAAAGTGGAACTGGAAGATATTTATGCATTAAATTTAAATTTTGTACTCCCATTTAACCTACTTTATTCAAATTTTTCGGCTTTATCACAATGAGAAATTGATACAAGTTTCAATACTGTAGTAAATTTCCCAACTTGCGAGTTTTGTATATTATAACCCGAAAGTAGAACCGAAAGATACTCGTATTTATTTATCGATTCAAAATTTTACGTTTTTTTTTCTCATGCCATTCTACACCTTTTTTACATTATCTTGAAAATAATTTTTATAGATATTTTTTACGAATACCTGTTTACTGCCTAGTTAATAAGTTAAAAAATAAACAAAGTTATTGTAGTTTGTAGTTAAACTTTGATGTTTTCCAATTATATTTTCATAAAGTAATGTGCAACATGAATAATAAATCTATTAAATTTTATAGTTTTGTTACCAGATATTTACGATTGCAGAAGGGGGTCCGCCCTTAACTTTCGAATGTCAGAAGGGGTTCGCAAGGCGAAAAAGGTTGGGAACCACTGACTTAGTGCATTCGACGTCATTGTGCAATAATATTATACCATCTGCTTTTAGTTTGTCATGTTTCTTATTATTCCGAAATTGTAAACAATAAAAAGTCAACTCAATCAATGTACGATAATAATTTTAATTTTTACCAGCGTAAATTTTTTTTCTCTTTGCGTTTTTTTTTTTTTTTTTTTGCTTCTTCGAACCCACGTGTTACAGTTTTTCTGCAATTACGCAGCAATCTTGTTGCATCTGCTTTTTGTGTGCGGTTGTTCTCTTTATTTCATTTTTAGTTTACAACATAGAAAAGATTGGTCAAAAATAGGAAAAAAATTTCCAGTATAAATATTTATTGATCGAAATTTTATGTGTCGCAATTTTTAAAAATTGAATTCTCAAAATGCGAGTTCGCGCGACAGGATTTAATAACATCTTAATAAAAATGCTAAAATTTCTTTATTTTCAAAGATTGATCAATGCATATTTTTTTCAAAATACATCTTAGCACTTTTTGTACGATAATTATTTTAATTTTTCCCCGTTTATACATTTTGTTTTTTGGCTTCTTTGATGCCACGTGTTAGACAGTTGACAGTTTTTCTCAATTTTTCAGTATAAATGCTTATTGATCGAAATTTTATGTGTCCAAGTTCGACTTGCAATTTTCAAAAATTTAATTTTTAAAAACGAGTTTGGGATACAGGGTGGAACAATACCTTAATAAAAATGTACAATTTCATTAATTTAAAAAATTGTCAACGTATATAAAATATGTATATTTTTTTTCAAAATACATCTTAATTTTTATAAACGATCACGTGTTTTCAGAAGATTATTTGTCAACAGAAAACTGCTGGTGCTCAAAATATTGGTTTATTTCGGTGTCCTTACATTGTGCTCATGAAAATATAAAGAACATGTCAAGTATTTTAGTGTAATTTTCAACTCATAAGAAAAAAAAATCTAATAAGTTTAATTCCTAAGACCCAGGATTCATTTGTAATGACAAAAAATCTCACGTCTATGTTTTTAAAGCAATATTCAGTATTTTTTGGCTATGAACAAGGGATATACTATACAAGGGGTAATAATTTTTTAAAAATTTTATTTTTATTTCAGAAAAAGAGCTTAAAATAACTTTTTTAATGAAAAATAAACATGTAATCGTTCCCGCTTTTCTTTTAAAAACGGGGGGGATCATGAAAAAAAGCTGAGAGGAGGGGGTTGACAGTTTCGTTAAAAATACAAATCCACATTATTTGTTAGTCTGTGTCATAACATCTGCATTCCTCTCCATGAAAAAAATAAGAAAATAAAGGCAGCTGCACTTGGCATTTGCAGTGCTGATGTTATAAAGTGAAAATGTTGAAGGAAAGGGAATTAGACCCGAGCCGATCCAATAGTTGTTGAGTCTTTTTTTTTTTTTTCAAATATAAGAAAAAAGAATTGAAAATCCTCTGATATAGCATTTTTTAATTTTTTAACCTCCAAATAGTATAATTACTTTACTAGAATCGCGAGTGATTCTTTCAGTTTTAATTATTATGTAAACTTCCCCCAAACAATTTTACGGTGCTTGAATACGGTGCATTTATGCTTTTATAAACATAAAAATAAATAGTAAATGATTTAAATGACATTTTTGACAAGCATTCTACACGTTTTAATGGTTAAAGCGACTTTTTTTTCCATCAGCCATCGGCATCGGCCGGTCATTCATGAATCATGTCACGCTTCGAGGGAGGGAGGAGGGGGTTTGAGAAATTGTCACAGTTTGTGACAAGGGGATGGGTAACAAGAAATGTGAGACTACACATTTTGATTTCTATAAAAACACTTGAAATCAGCAAATTAAATTTATTTATTTTTTTAAAATTTCCATAATTTCATTTTTAAATTTCATTCATTTAATTTGTACCGAAAAGACCCATGCCCCCCCACCTCCTTATAAAGGTTTAAATTTACTTCTTGTCAAAAGTGAGAAGGAGAGGAGAGCGTCCGCTGAAGTGTGACATATTGTGACAAAGAGGAGAGGGGGGTCAAATATATGGGAAAAAAGCGTGACATCATTTATGAATGGCCTCTTTTATGACATAAGAGCCTTAGACATGGCCTTAGAGCATCGTAATGTGAATGGGGTGAAATTCGCAGAAATGCTTCCTCAAGCAGTGCTCTAACGGAACTGACGAAAAGTGCAAATACTACATATAAAAGACAATTTTGACAGCATGGTTACATCCCAGTCTGTAATCATAAACAAAAAAGCAAAAGAAAAGTAATTTTGAGCGTTGTTCCAGCAAATTTGAAAACCGTCTATGAGAATTTCTTGCTACCAAAGTACTTTCGTGCTATTTTAATTCATTTTACAGAATAACTTTTAAAGAAATATTTACATGAACGAGCAAATTGGTAGTTATATGGCTTTTATACTTAATGATGATTAATCGCCAATGTACAAAATTTTAAGGTTTTATGTGCCATTATCTATTACTACAATACTACTTTAACCTATTTCAACAATATTGTTCTATAACAGCGATACAAGTGCATTGCAAAAAATACTATAAACCTATTACGCTGTTACAAACAATAAATTAATACCTTTTTTTTTTTTTTGATGAAGATCCTCCTTAAAATGTTGATCATGCATAAGAACAGACGAAGGATTAAAGATGAAGAAATTAATTCTTCGTCTTCGAAGAATTAACGAAAAATGACTTTTTCCTTGTAAACAGTATTAGCGATGACTGCAAGGAAAAAGTTTTTTAAATAAAAATAATAATAAACGCTTATGTTAAAAAACGATTTATTAAAATTCTTGACGTAAAAAGTAGAATACGATAACAAAGAAGATGGATATTTTAGTATGGTGAATAAATTAAAAGGCTTTGTGAAAGGGAAGAATAACTCCCTTTGCAAACCATCACATTTGGCTTGCAGAATATTGGAAGGAGGAAAGGGGGATTACAAACTTTATTTTTAAAATTGATTTCATTTTGAGGAAGAATTAGTTTCAGCGCTGCTTGAGGCATCGAGTTTCTTCCTCCATTTGCACTTCTTCTAAAATCATCGAATTAAAAACTACACCAACAAAAGTTTCGACACAAATAGGGATAAAATCATTTCGAGATACAGAAATTTCACTGAAATAACACTCAGTATTCCTGCGAAGCACGATTGCTATTTGGATATTATAAAAAAATAATTGCCAAAAGTCTCATCCATCACCGATTACGTAACAAAATGCTAGAATTTTCATAATTTTGGGGAAGTGCAAGCGCCGTTTTTTTTTTTTTTTTTTTTTTATATTGAGGAGGAAGATTTGTCCTTGACTTATCTGCTTTTTGGATCTCTTCCTCCTTCGTGTTATCACGTTCAATTTTGGACTCCAGATAAGTAAATTCCGACAAAACAATGCTCAGGAACAAAAGATAAGCACAAATTTCAATAAGTTGGGTCTGGCGATGGTTAAATTTTTATTCGCCAAATCAATTACGCCAAAAATGAAGCCACGATGCTTAATTGAAATATATTTAAACATCGCCATCGACAACCCAAAATGGTACAGCAGTTTGATTTGGCGAAAAAAAATTTGCCAAAGTACCGAAATTGATTTTAGTTCAATTAGTTCAATAAAGAAAAATGGCTTTTTCTCTTATTAGTGTTACATTTCAATAGAAGGAATAAGTTCCTTTTTCTTAATCCATTGCCATCGTTTAGTTAAATCAATCATATTTTTTTTCATTCATTAAATCAATTATTTTTCGCTGAAACTGTATAAGGTAAAGCTGTTAGAGTTGGGCCACAATTGGAAAACATGATAAAAGGAATGAAACGTTAATTTTTTTCGAAGCTTTTGGTGAACATTATACACCACATTCCTTCTGTATGCATTTCCATCATTATTTTGCCGTTATGTTATAAATTAAAGCGACAGCTGGAATAAAAGTAAGACACCTTATCTCTCTCTCTTTATAGGGTGGCTGAGATTGGGCACATAGGTGGTTTTTAGCATCAAAAACTACTAAGTTACTTTCTAGAAATTTCCGTTATCTGTCCATTTGATAAATGTTCGAATGAAAATGAGAAATTACAAGAGATTTCAAGTATACAGTATTAGGGCCATTTCACAGTATTTTGTCCAAATGTAGAGTCCGCAACATGACACTTTTTTTGTTATAACTACGTAATTTACAGTTTAATTATCACCAAATTTTATTTTCAAATAATGTGTCGAGCACATTATTTGAAAATAAAATGTAGTGATAATTAAGCTGTAAATTACGTAGTTATAACAAAAAAAGTGCCATGTTGCGGACTCTACATTTTTAGAAAATACCGTGAAATGGCCCATTAACTAATTTAAATTACATATACAACGTACTTAAAGTACATATACGAAAATTAATTCATTTATCTTAATTAGATGTAAACAATACAGGGCCCGCTATGATTATGATGGATTTTGATGCATGATTCCTTTTGTAACTATGAACCAATTACAAATATAAATGGCGTAGAGTTTGCAACAGTTTCAGTGTAAAATAACGCATGGCGCAATTTTAATTAGACTGTCATAATTTTGCATCGACTTCAAAAATTATGTTTACAAGTCGTATCGAAGTTGTTTAAAGAATAATATTATTTTTTACTTTTTAGCGCAATTTATAGTTTGTCGGTTCTATTTTTTTCCAAAATTTTTTTTATGCTCTATAGACAGCTGTATTCAAAAGAAAAAGTTTTATTTTTTTTAACAAAATGCAATCACTTACTTATATTTTTTACCGATGGAAATTTGGGAGAATTTTCCGTTCACCAATACTTTTGCCAAGTCAGAATGTATTTCGACGAATTTATAATTTGGCACGGTTGGCTCTGTGGCGCGGACCCTGCAATATTATTACCATGGGATCTCGTGAGTGTTCAGCTCTTGTACTTTTCCTTTCATATTTTTTGAGAATTTTCACATATTAGACAGAACCCAGAAGTTCTGAAGACTACGCTGTAGGTTCCCCAGAGATCCTTTGAGGCACTTTGTTTTCACTTTGTTGAGCCAAGTGCACGAGATGGTCGATTGCTGGATTAGAACCTTAGCACCTGTGTGTCAGCCCTCTGGTACATGAAGCTGGAGCCTTTTTTATCCTTTGTGAATGTTTCAGTTTATTTTTAAACGTAGGTTAGTCAGCATATTATGTAAAAAAGAGACAGTTTTTCCCAACCTGTTGTATAAAAATTTTATTTAAAAGAACTTAAATCGATTCATACGTCAAAGTGTTCCTACACTTCATACCAGCTTAAACTTTTTTTAAGACTTTCTTTCCTTCTTTTTCAATGTTGTGTCGAACTTGGAATTCCCGACTCCAACTTCTGATATTCGTTTCTAACAACAGTGAAGACCTTGTTATTTGGGAATAGCCGTTGGCAATGGGTCAAGTGCTGCAGCGATCCACGTGTTACCTGTGGAATCGGATTCATGATCGTTCAAGGTCAGAAGCATTTCTTCCTCAGTTGCCGTATGGGATATCAGATCACAATGGATTTGTTTTAAGTAATCGTTGTCTGTTAACACTTGTAATCATATATATCTTCAATCTCTGAATATTTGTGCTCGTCTGCAAGGAAACAGGAAAAAGTTTGTTTGATTTGGACTCATTTGAACAATATTGATATGCATCTGGCCTAAAAGGAAGATGAACTTGTAGGAGAATATTTCTTTCGATTGTTCTAGCAGTGAATTGAACAGGAAGCATTCCGAGTCAAAATGCGTTATAATTCAAGGATGAGTAGTATTTGATTTCTTTTTGTCTTAAATAAAGGAGTAAAGAGAGCAATATTTTGAAAAGAATTGAAAGACAAAGTGTTTCGAGAACACGGAAAAAATACACACACATACAATAAAACTGTCCTCGTGTAGATTTTCCGTTTTGATTTCATTGTTCACATAATTTCGAAATAGTTTGAATTTGGCGCGTTCCTTCAACGATTTTTTAGTTGTTTGCTGCCATAATAAAAAAATAGTACGCAGATTTATGTATATTCAAATTTGAGTTGCTGGGCCAAAATTAGTTGAAGTCTTCTACCTTTTTGAAACAAACTTTCATCAATTTCTTTTGTTCTACTTAAAAAACGAAACTTCGTAACAGAACTTCAAGATTGGTTTATGACTGGCTTTTGATAGCCCATGAACAGTAGTTCCCAAGTGGTACACATGGACCACTTTGGGGACCACTGGAGTTCTATGGATCACTTGTAGGTTATTCTAGGAATGACCTGCAAGAAATCCATGCCAACGAAAGAAAAAATTTGGGGTGCATGAGATGTAACTAGGGGGTCTAGGAGACTGAATCTGCAAGTTATAACTAAATTTCCGCAATAATGCACCTAGCACTAACTTTGCTTCTGTACTTTCATACTTACTTATAAAAATTCTTTGTATGATATTATATAATAAAGAGTATACAAATAAAATAATAAAACATTATTTAAATATATTTCAAAAATTGTTTCAGCATAAACCCATTCTCCTTGTTCTTGTAACTACGAAAAATATACCAGTAGCAATGCCGTAGCCAGGGGGACCTCGTAAGAGAATACTGACGCATAAAAGTGAAATTTTGCCTGATAGAAAAATAATTCTTAAATTTTTGTTTTACATCATATTTTGCAATTTTCAGGGTTTTTTCCCGCTTCAATTTGCTCTCTTTCAACTATTTCAGAGCGGCTTGGGCTCAGTTTCACTCTGATTTAGAGTTTTCAAATTTAAATATCGTACTTAATAACTTCTTTTAGAATGACCTCTACGAAAGGAAACAGAAAATATGGTTAGGGGCTCACGGGTTAGAAAAGTTTGGGAACATATACCCTAGATTGGTTTTACCATGGCGTTACATTAATTGTTTGAAATTGAGTTCTATTTCAAATTAATGTGTAAAATCTCCTCAAAAGGGAAATATGTGTAATGGAGACAAAGAATATACAAAACTTTCAGAGTTCAATAAATTTTATAATGTTCATGGTATAAGAAATGTGCAGAGCTTTAAATTTGGGTATGATACTGCATCGGGTGGTGGGGCTTAGAATATTCCCATAAGCTGGGAAATCGAGGTGTTATCCCACGGAAAATTTTAAAATTAAGTGGGAAGAATCCTTAAAGCGTTTTTAAGGCATCTGATGTGGATCTAATATGGACAAACTTTGTCAATTTTGTATTGTGGTTGACAGCAGTGCACATACCATGACTCCTGATAGAAATGGACGATTATAATGAAACAGAAATCAAAATAAAATTGACACTTCATACCTCACACTCTGTTGTTGCATTTCAGACATGCAAGGCTTTTCTGCCCGACATGATGACGGACAACAATGGACACATCGTTTCCATCGCCAGCATGGCCGGCTTGGCGGGAGTTGTGAAACTCACCGACTACTGCGCCAGTAAGTTTGCCGCTGTCGGATTCGAAGAGTCCTTGCGAATGGAACTGTACTCTGAAGGTTATGATGGCATACATTCCACTGTAGTGTGCCCTTACTTCATTAACACGGGTATGTTCGACGGAGCGAAACCAGGGTAAGTTGATAATATTTATTTTTAAAAAATCCATTTGAGAACTTTTTTCTCGGCGACATGTAATAGCGCCAAGAATTACAGTACACATGAAAATAAAATAATTATTAGAAACTTGACCAGACAGGAGCCATTTAGTTTTTTACATGCTTAGTACATTTGTTTAATATCGTGTTTTAGTAATTCTTCAATTTTTCTATTAAATTTAAAGTTATAGCTTTCGGTTTGTAAAACTTGGTAAAATCCTGATGGGTATTTTACAAACCTCCTAACAAAAAATGTGTTACGTTTCTTAAAATACAAAGATAAGTTTATTAAAATGAAAATTGATTGTAGTAGAGAATCAAGCGAGAGAGCAGACTGATACCTCCAAAATTCTGTTCCTTTTTCGTGTGAGATAAAGCTAACGCAGAACTGCAATAACAAAAGAAAAAGATAACGCAGAATAATCATCAAGTTAAATATTAAATAATCAAATCTGCAAGGAAATGTTATTGTAGTATTTTACGAAGCAAATGGGGAGTCCCCTCCTCCTTACTATTATTGGGGAGGTTTTCCGAATCCTCAATCCGCTAAGCCACCAATTAAATTTTATTTATTGTGCTTCTCCAACTGCTGCAGCAGCAGCCGTACCTTGATTGGTAAATTCTTTACTTCATGAGTTAAAAATATTGCACCAAAATGTTGTCTACCTGAATTTTGATAGTAAAATAAGAGAAGTACAGAAACTGTTCATATGCTATAACATCCATACAAGATCCGACTATTGCCTACATTAGAAGTCAATTCTGTTCAAATTTTTCGATCTGCATTTTACGGGCTTGTTTGGTGTAGTTCTAACATGATTTCTGATGAAAAAAATGTAGATGCTATTTTCCAGTCGGGATAAATACCTTGTAACTATATTTAGTGACTAAAAAATGGAGGTCTTGCGAGGTCCAGACAGCTGAGTTCATATTGCTAGATTTGATTAGCAGCAAATAAATATTTTTAGCTGGCAGCAATTTCAGACCCCTATGGGGAGGTCAATCCCCTCATTTTGTTTTAATACTCTCAGGTTTTCTGGGAGTTAGATAAAATTCAATATATAATATTATGTAGAATCTTTTTCTAAAGACTATTAAGGTCCTGAATTTGTTTTTTTCCCAACACGAAAATGCTGGAATCCAGAGGCCTTGCTGGAGAATACAACATATTTGAAGCGTTTAATATCAACCAAATATGTGTTGTACTATTCACCGAACTCCGAAAATGTCACACATGATTTTGGAAAATTACGAAAAGTTATCTAAAACTCTTCTGCCTCTCTTGCTTCACTGAGAAATAGTTGAAGTTTACTGAAACTCCCAGAGTCTAAGTTATTTAAGATTATATGATTAACGAACTAACACCTTATAATTCTTCCCTTTTCAGCAAAATCTTATATCCGGGTCTAATTACAAAGACAGACAATAGTATAATATTAGTTTATAATTCATTTTACATTCAATGGAGGCAATTCACCGCACGAGGGACTCTTGAGCGGTCATCGTTGTCACCTGATATCCGCTCTTTGTTTACTAAGATTTTCAATTGAGTTCTACGTGGAGTTCACTAGGCAAAATTAGTTATCTTAAAATTAATTAGACTATTTTCACAGCTTTTCCTGATCATAACCCAGTATTTACATTTAATTTAATCATTATAAAAGAAATTTATTTATTATTACAATAGATATAGTGTTTTATTTAGTGTTAATTTTATGTAATGTAGAAGAACTTTATTTAGGCCTAGTTTTTAATTAGATTTGTCGAACTCGAAGTAAAGCGATGCTACGGCTTCCTTTGTTTACATTGCTTTAATCACTGCCACGTGACCAATGACGTTGCTTGAATTGCCTCCATTGTCCATAGGAAATATTGCTTAACCGTAACCCTTATTTTTGGAACAATAAATTTTTTGTTTGCACCTATAAATTCTTAAAGTAACCTAGGTTATTTTTATTTTAGCCTTTTCACAATGATGACGCCTGAATATGTAGCAGATGAAATTGTTTCTGCAGTTTTAGTCAACCAAGAAGTTCTACTGCTACCTAAAGCCTTTAATTTATTGATCGCCTTAAAAGCGTAAGTACCAATTTATACTTTCGAACATTTCGTCTTGTCATTTTCGTCTATTTATTCTGATTATTATAAGTATTTATTCTGATGTTTTTATCTTGGAAGGTCTGAACGTTGTTTTTTACAACGTGTCAAAAAACAAGTTTTATAGCGTATAGCAAGTCAATATTCGTAATTTTAGCAATGATTCTGTAGCACAGATGATTCCAGTATTTGGGTAAATAATAAGGTCTCTGGATTTTTGCTTCATAATTATTTACTTGTCATTCTAACTATTTTCACTGTTTAAAATAATTAAGTGGAAGTGCACTAGTTACAATTCAACAGCGATAATTCAATTGCTGTTCTTTTATTACTGAGAATTTGCACTCTGTAAAAAACTTTAGTTCAACCTTTCACCAAAAAAAAAAAAAGGTGAAATTTAGCTGCAAATAGTATATTAAATCTCCAAAAAATGTTTTCAGTTACGCGGTATAAATAACAAAAAAAAAAGGTAAAACTAAAATGCAGGAAGAATTATCGAAAACCGCGCAACAAATCAAGTTGATTGGAATGGAACGAATGAGATCGGGAGCTAGTTTAGAACTGCCGACCTCCGGTGCCATAATCCAACGCTATAACCACTGCGTCACAGACTCAGCTACAAATCAAGTTAAATTACATTGTTCCATTAACCAAAAAAAAAGCTATCATTTCCATTCGACAAATAATAACTCTGATAATTTCCTCAGAGCCAAAGCTATTATTTTTTTTCCCAATTAACGTTATAATAAGTTATAAAATGGATGGAATATTGTATTGTCATCGTGAAGATAAGTTTGTGTGAAAAGTTTGGAGATAATGTATGCAATAATAGTGGTCGAAAACCGCGTAACAAACTTCCGTGACAAATCAAGTTAAATAAAACCGTGTAAAAACATTTTGTACTAAAGTTGTACCAGTTTAATGGTTCCCAGTTTCACATTGATAATGAAATGAAGCGAAACTACACCATTATAATCGTTCAACTTAGTACCAAATGTTCGTTACAGCTAAATTTGACCATTTTCCCCATATTTTTTTTTTTTTTTTTGTGAAAGGTCGAATTATAATTTTTTACAGTGCATATTTACAGATTCATTCCCTTTCTACGAAAATGCATTTCCAAAAATGTGTTCAAGCAGTCGCTGCACTCTCACAACAAAAACAAAATTGCTACAGCAAAATATAGTTTCGGGCTATGCTGTATAGGTTTTTTATTTCATGCGTATGCTTATATTAAAGTTTAAACCTTCTAATAGAGATATTTTTAATAAACGTATTAGAATACTTAACCATTAATTAAGTCTTCTTTTGCCACCTTAAATCTATTTCAATTTTTTTTCTTTATTACGGAGAAATCTGAAGGAACCATTTTCACCAGAAAACATATTGCAAACTGCTTCATGTAAACAGCATCTATATGTGCGTGAAATTTTTCCTATAATTAACGTATTTCCTGTAATCCGTTTTCCTGACTTTTAACCAATATATGTCGACATGTTTTATTAACCGACTTCACAAAGGAAGGAGGTTATACATTCATACTGTATGTATGTCGTTTTGTTTGCTTTAATTATGATGCCTCCCGTACGCCTTTCAATGTTTATACAAATTAATAACGTGTAGAATTTTGACGAAAAAATAAACGTTTATACTTCATGAATTATTTTTTAAAAAACCCACATTTTTGAAACGCTTGCAATTTATCAATCTACCAGCGCTATTAATAAAAAAAGACGGAAAAAATTTATTATTTTCCATGAAAAGCTTATTTTTTGACTTGAACAATTTTTCGTTCGATTTTGAACAGTTCAAAAAGTCTTAAGATTATCGCCTATGGGGAAAAAGGGAGCTTTGAAAAAGCTTATTGGAAGAAGCTTTCAACGTGAAATATATTTTGATTTGAATAATTTTTGCTTAATTTTGAACAGCTCAAAAAAATAGTATTATCGCCTACGTGTAAAGATGAATCCCATATAAAATTTGATCTAACAGGCGGACTTTTTTGGAACAAAATTTATCGGAAAGAGCATAGGATGTAGAACATGTACAGATGCGAAGTTCATCCAGCACTAAACGATCCTATTTTCCCACGAAATTTTATGATCTTTAATGTTAAGGATATTTCTGAATGAATGAACAAATGAGTGAATGAATAAAAGAAAGAACGAGATAATGAATGAGTGAGTGACTAAAGGAATG
The DNA here is from genome assembly GCA_038502835.1 of Octonoba sinensis. Lineage (NCBI taxonomy): Eukaryota > Metazoa > Arthropoda > Arachnida > Araneae > Uloboridae > Octonoba > Octonoba sinensis. The sequence continues at coordinate 78,038,901 of CM076605.1, read as the reverse complement.
AGTGAATAAATATGTGTGTTAACCGATGAAAAAGGTATTTTTGAAGTTATTAAACTGAAGGAGAAAGAGGGACAATACAATAGCTACATTATAAATTTGATGTTGGTGTATACGGGAAAGTAGGCCCGTATAGTTTCAGACGGAACTTGTTGTTATTGTGAGAGAAAGGTATTATGACTAATGACATTATTCACGGGTAAAACGCATAATTAGTGACTCGTTGTTTACCGTAAAATTTATAGTATAATGTCAAAAGGTGTTTATCATAGCAACCGACTTCAAGATTATCTGCTAACTCTTGCACATCCAGAATAAATCCATCATTTAGTGTGGAGTGACATAATGTCACATCTTTATTTCCTGTAAAAAGGGCACTTTTAAAAGACGTTGTTTTGGTAAAGCTTCAGGTGGATACTATATTTAGAAATGAATTTGTTTTGGATATAGCCATGTCCATACTTGCTCCTCCTGTTACCTTTTAAGCAATGTCTGAACCAAGGCTGAACTTCATCCAGTTAGTTAACTGTTAAACAGTTAACGATCAAGTTCAGCCTTGGTCTGAACAGACGAATATGTCCAGATACTATTGTTGTTCATGCAGTGAATATAAATGAAGATGACTATTTAAATGTGAAAAATTGTGTTCCGTCACAATACCCACGCTTAAGGTTCACGCCAGCATGGCGACAAACCGAAAGCTGTCGCCAAGTCGGGAAGAAATGTCGCCAAAATCACATACGTGATACATAATTTGTCGTCTGAAATATTTTATTAATTCCATCTTTTATCAATCACTCATGTTAAAACTCTTAAAATCAAAGTTTTTGTTCTGTTAGATATTGACACATGCTATTCAAATATGTATACAAAGTGTGTTCGTATGAATGCTATTATTATTATGTTAACTTTCGTCTTTCGTTTTATATTTTCAAGTACAAAATCATAACCGAATTGGTCATTTTGCTTCCCTAAATTTTTATTCCTGGTGCAACGAAAAACGTTACGAAAAATAAAAAAATACCGTATTTTACGGACTAAAAGACGCAGTTTTTTCCTTCAAGAAATTGACTCCAAAATTCAGTTGCATCTTTTATTCTTAAACTGCCATTAAAATTTCAGTGTTTGATTTAATAACTCCGCCAAAAATGGCCGTATACTCAATTTCTCTAGACTTGCTAATTAACTCATTTTAAAACAAGCCCTTTTTCATATTCTTATTTATTTATATTTTTTCCTTCAAAAGGAACTTTTAGAGTAAGGAACGCTAATTGGGAAACACACCATACAATTTTGAAATTCATGAAGTGTATTGTAGCAAAGCTAAAGATACGTTATTAGGAAAAACATTGAGGAAAACACGAAACTAATTGAAACACATTTTGATATTTTCCCTATGAAAATAAGTCACGTAAAAAGTTTCATTCTGTTAAGGTTTTTTTATTTAAATTAAGATATGCACCTTTGTGTTTTTTATACACCTCTGAAAGATTTGATAAAATGTTATATGGAATATTTTACTCTTATGGTGAAAGATTTTAGAAGCTTGAAATAGAAGTCAGCTATGGCCCCCTTCACATGGTTTATATGTGGCTCCCCTATTTTCCTATTTTCTTCTGTGTCCCCCCCCCCTCCCAAGATTTTTTCTGTAGCCCTAAAGAGGGCCATATGGCTCCCGTGGAAAACCCTGGTTTAGATGACAGTTTTCTGAGATTTTTACAGCCTTATCCACCAACCAATGCGAACCTATCTCAAACACTCGAACAGCCGATTTGACTTTTCTGATTGGTTGAAGAAGGATTTGATCTGCATTTCGAAGGCTCAAATCCGCTGGTGAGCAAGGCCGTTGAAGGTCAGTTCGATGTTATGAAGCAGTAATTGTGTAATTATTAGTATTATTTTACGCTGGCTTTTCAATCTAATTATAATTGTTTTAAAGCTGGCTGGATAACGTAGTGGTAAAAGGCACTGGCCTCGTACGCCCAAGTTTGCAGGATCAAATCTGGCCCAAGTCGGTCGATTTTCAAGATGCAGAAAATAGACAGCGCCCATGTCGAATGGTAATGCTGCATGTTAAAGATCCCTTGAGTATCCGTTTGGCGTGGATACTCTCGGCTAAATTAAAAGTTCTAGTACGGTTTGCATCAATTAGAGCTCAAATGCCGACGCTATGTGGAAACTTTGCGTCAAAAGTTCACAGCGATGGTACCACACTCATTGTGGTATTGTGGTGCCGCTGAAAGAGTCGATACCAATATTTTATACCTAATTATAATTGCTGTTGTATTTTTTTAAAAAATTTGCTTAAGAATTAAAAGTGTCGTCCGTTGCGTCCTAGTCCGTAAAGTACGGTATGAGACATCTCAACTCACCACATCCGTCTCTCCAATCAATGAAGCTTTTGTGTGCTGAAGTTGAAAACGTCATCACTGTATCCGTAATCACCAACTTTTACAGAAAACGAAAATGATATCAAGCCGGTATGACCTAGGACTGCGTAAATCACTCGATCGCACATCCATGGAATTCGTGTTAATAAGCATCGAAACCGAATTAAAAAACAAAACTCAACTTGTCGACATAAAGGTATATTGTCCGCTAAGCACGACATGTGTCCAATTTGTTTTCCAAATGTGTCCACTTTAATATTCAGGACAAATCATGCTTAAAATCTTTCCTTGTGTGCGTTAATTGTGTTCTGTTACGGTTGTTTGGTGAGAGCAATGCTTATAAAAACCTTTGTTGCATTTTCCCCTTTACATACGATGCAAATTAAACTTTTCATTTCCTTAAATTTCTCCATCTTTCCCTTTTCTTACTTTATTTTTTTTCGTTTTTTTCCCGTTTTTTTTTTTTTTTTTTTAAGCAATGTATTGTAATAATCTAGGATAAAGCACAGACCATTATCATGGTTATTTAAGGAAAATCCAGGAGCACGAAGGAGTACTTTGGTGCTAATGCACTCCTCAGAATTTTCCCCATCTTCCTAATATTTTCACGATAAAAACAATATTATTTTTCTGTGCATTTTCCGTTTGTGCTTGTTCATTATTACTGAAAAAGTACCTAATATAACACTACTAGTAAGCCCGGCGGTCATACGAAATGACCGCTGTTTTAGATATTAATAAATATACAATTCTCCCAATAACCGGAAATGCACATCAAATCAAAAAGGTATTTATCAGGTAGAACAGTAAAGTTTCATGAACAAATAATAAACATATAATAATTTCGGAAAAAATATTCTTCCCTAAAAAAACATCCAAGTTATAATAATCTGTAAAATAAAAATATTTACTATATAATCAAATTGTTTTTAAAAAATATTTATTTATATCCAACATAATTCATCTTCAAAACAATAGTTTTAACGAAACTGGAAAAAAGAGCGCTGCCACTTTAATGTATATAAAAAGCGCAGACGATAAAATAAATTAAAACAAAGAAAGAAGGATTAAATTAAATTCGCGTTTGCATAAATTTTTAACGGAGATTGCAAATCTAGCGATGCCTCACTCAAAGTGCTAGAGAAATATTTTTATTATTAGTATATTTGACATGTGTTACAGCAATGGCAACTGCTTTACAGTTACGCAAGCAACCAATAAGCTATCGGCGACAGACACTTAAGTCCAGGGTTCGAAATTAGCGGTCGTTAGTCATATTTTGCAACTAAAAACTCCCATTTGACGACCGCGATGGCGTCAAATGGGCGTCACTTTTGACGCCTAACCGTTTCTAAAACTTTTAGTTTGACAACCAAAAGTTTTCACCAAGTCATCATTTTATATTTATTTATAATTATTTTTAAATCTAGTATAACTCTGTACAATTGCATTTTTATATGCATATTTAATACAATCGTCTGTATTTTGAGTTTTTACGATGCTTAATAAGACTGTCGTAACTTCTTGACTTTGAAATTTTTGAATCGTGAATTTTATTGACAAATGAAGTTTTGTAAGTAACATTAGATTGTAAATAGCACTTTAACAAATAGTTAAGCGAATTAACTCATATTTTATTTTATTAGGCATTGATCAAAACAAACGTGTGTATAGAGTCATAAGCTTAAGTAAGATTACGAACTCCTCAAAAGAATAACTTTAAAATTACGCCTAGCAGAACATTTTTGCAACTGAAATAAAACAGCTAGGTGCCAATGACGCCTAACTTTTGCATCCTAATTTCGAACCCTGCTTAAGCCGCTTATATATAAGATTTGTCAGTTTCAATCAAACAATTTTTCATTGAAAAATTCTTGATGCCCCTATGTTGAAATTCTTAATCGCAATTTCCTAACAAAATTGCACAAAATTTTAAGAGTTCAAAAACTTCATTCCATTATGAAAAATACTATCATAACATCATCTAGTTTCTGACATTAATGTGAGATTGTGTTTTTTTTTTTTGCTTATTTGTGGACAAGAAGAAAAAAAAGAAAAAGAACCGTTCATAAATGATGTCTCGCTTTTTTTCCCATATATTTGAGATTTTGTCACATGTCACGCTATGTTGCATAAGCGTGATGTCACACTTCTTTTTACCCCCTCGCCTTGTCACACTTTGTCACAATTTCACGAACCCCCTTCCTCCCCTCGAAGAGTGATACCATTTATGAATGATCCTTAAATCTTTAAATCTGCTTTTTGTTATCTGCTTAAAATGCTTCATTTCCTGTGAATAACCCTTATGACTCATTGCATATTGGTGACTGGTGAATGTGGTGAATTTCTTTCTCAACTTTTATTAACTGGTGGTGGAATTTACTAACATTCTAATTTTCCAGGATCACACCTACGAAAGTACCAAGAACACTAACTGTTTTATTTGATCTTGAAGACTGTATGGATGATTTCAGAGGACGTCAGAAAAAAGATTAAAATTAACTGATTTAGAAATTGTTTTGTAGCGCACATAATTTTTATTACTTACTTGTTTAATTATGTTTGAATTTTTATTGCTGTGTTTGTACGGATATCAATAAGATCCTCTAATCAAAAGCAAATTAAATGATGAATTATTACTTGATGTTGCCAAAAAAAAAAAAAAATAATAGTGATGATACAATCAATACAATTCCCCCCGCCAAACCTGGCAGAGTGCCAAGAAGAATTCATTCGTGTTAAAGGGTGGTAAAGGAGTATGCTGTATTCTATTGTTTTATTTCGTTCAGGATACTTGATTTCTTCCGAACTGATGCTATCTGCCAGTTTAAAAATTAGGTTTCTTTTAATAAACAGAGAAGCGAATATTCTGATTTGCGTGCTAATAAATGTACCTGGAAAACAAACTTCCCTAAAACTCGAATGGATTCGTCCTTTTCTGTCTTGCGCAGAAGCGTCAAAGTGTCAAAATTTCGTGGTCGAATTGTACTAATGTAATCGGACGATGGGTTGGTTCTGCAATGCGCAGTTATTTTACACTTCGTAATTTTATACACAAAAAGCATTATTATTTATTTGTAGAACAAAATTATTTTTATTCTTATGGATATATCGCCGTAAATGCTGCAGAAATGGCATCTTCCTTTCCCGTCATCATTGTAAGTCCATATGTAAAAAACTAAAATAAAGTCCAGGCTGTAAGTACGTTTAGTACGCACTACTTACTCAGTCAGTAATAATATTATTGAATGTAAGCAAAAAAGTTCTGTTGAACGCTAACTTTTAAAAAATAAGTCTTCTTAGCAACGCTATTCTAAAGTGCAATTCAAAATACGACATCTTTTTCTTCAAAGAATATGGCTTTGGAAACTGAATGGAAGTGAAGAAATTTTAAAGATATGGAGCTAAATTATAGAGAGTATATGGTCAATGACATTTGAAATTTAAAAATACCCTGTTAGTAAGGCTATCATTTTTGCGATTCTGCATATAAAATTATTTCAGATTAAGAAACGTAATTTCCAGATGATTCTACAAATACTAGCGATGAAATTAAATAACGTGGATTCAGTATACAAATTTCGAAAAAAGTTAAAAAATAAAGAAAATTAAAGTAATTAACATAGAATATGATTGCAGACGATGTTTATCTTTCTAAACGTGTTGCTGTACCGCTTGGGCTTACTATTTGAATCCTTTATTTTCTTACCTGCGTTATTAATAGCCAATGTATCATGCTACAGCAATTTTTAACGCGTTTTTTATTGAAAAATTGTGCGAAGTAATTCCAAGTAAAATAATTTTTCCTGTAATCTAGAAACTTTACTTTTGTCCTAAATTAATTAAATTTTCAAACGTTTTCTCCTCTTTGTTTTGAAACTGCAGGAGGTGCTTTTCATTAAGTTAAAATATTAGAGGATCTTTGATGTGCTAAAATGTCTGCTGTTTATGTTCTTCCATTCTTATGTGTTCATAATGTTCTTAATTCACACAGATTGATTAATTTGAAAGAAGCTTTACTCATATATTTCTTTTAAATATGTGTAAGGATACATTCGGAACCGAAAATTATTATGTTGCAGTTATTATATTAGTATTGCTTTGCGATATTATAGGTTATGAATTGAAAACTCATAGATATAGGTCAAAATATCACTAATATTATTCGAGTCATTGAAAATTCCTTCGAGACAGTTTTTTGTGCAAATGTTTGAAATTGTTCATTATAATGCATTTCTTGTTATTAGAATTTAGTGTGTTCCAAAAGTGGTGCTTTTTTCTTTTCTTTTTTCTTTTCCAGTCTTTTGGAAAGGTTAATATAATCGAATTTTAATTTTGGTTTTAAGTACGAGCCGCGAGTTCATTGAATGCCATGTATTCAATTATTACATATTAGCTCAAATAATAGTTTAAAAAGTGTGCTATAATTGGCATGATCGGCCCCCCATCCATCCTTTTTATTATTATTATTATTTATCTTATTAAAATACACTATTTATTAACTAATCTCATGAATTTTATATCTTGTTGGTTTAAATAAATATATTTTATTATTTCTAAATTTATTCTTTAATTTTTAGACACGTCGGCACTTTTCTTAACCACACATACTCTGTTGCAAATTAACAAAAATATCGTATTGTTAAAAAATATTCATGCGAGTTTTGCGCTATAAGCAATTAAGAAAAAGGGGGAGGGGTGAATAAATAAGTATTAAAATAAAGCTTTTAGTACACAAAAATTTTTCAGCCCAGAACAATTATGTACATAATACATTCTTTTAAGCCCATTTAACTGCATATTAAAAACCCAGCCCTTTGGAATATAATCGTCCTGAGATGTACAGGGAAGAAACAAATTTTCCCAACAAAAAGCTTTCTATCTTTTTTTCTTTTTGAGTGATCGTTATAAATTATATTAGACATAACTAATTAAAAGTGCTGATAGACATAATTGGTGCGATATCGCCCCTTCTCCGTTTTTTTCGCCCTTCTTTTAACCCTTTAACTGTCACGTCGGGTCATATTGACCCAGGTACAATTTTAATTTCTTTTCTTTTCTATGCTTTTTATATGTTACATATTCTTTACATTATATTGAAATTAAAACACAATGTTTTACATTTTTTTATACCCACTTTACTACATTTTTAATTCGGTTCTATATGACCCGACGTGACTTGTCTTGATAGGTGACAGCTCAAGGGTTAAATGCATCCTTGTTTTGTAAATGTGAGAAACAGTTCTACGTTTTCAATGCTATCATTTATATTTACTCCAAAAATGTTAGTATGTGCGTCCCCATTTACTAAAAATACAAATTTTTAAGCGGAGAGGAGACTTTGAAATGCGGCAAAAAAAGGGAAGCTTTTGTTTTTTTGGACAAGAAAGGGTACCATTGAGGAGAAGAAAAAAACTTCATCAAAAATGCAAAAGCTGGCACGTATGAGGCTATTTAATGAAAACCAAGTGGGAAAGTTCAAATTCATAAGATCTGGAATAACCCTCTTATACTATGTTCAATGCGGGAATTTAAGAAATTTCGGCTGGAATTTCATCCTACAGCCCTGAATTTTAGGTAAATCAAGTGTAACCGCGATTCTTATTTAAAGCACATGACAGATAAGGAAGTGAATTAGTTTTTTACATATCCTGTTCTCTACGAACGTAACGATACTTTTTTTAATTGCAACAGTGTATAAATTTTACTTACTTAAAATTTTCTCTTACTTTACTAACTTTGGTGGTGGTTCTTTCTTGGTTTTAACAATTACTAAATTCTTTCTAGTATATTTCCCTCAAAAGCTACTGGTAACGCTATGTTATCGCTGGAGCAGCATTCGTGTGATGAACTTGTTGGAAGATCAAAGAAAAAAGCAAATTGATTTTGTTTATGATGTTGAGAAGATCTAGTGATTTTTTAATCCTATTTTTATGAAGAAGAAAACCAAATATTTTTTTATCAATTGCAGATTTCCTTCTCTTTTCTTTTTGAATGATATATATATTTTAAACTTGTTGTCCAATCCTATTTGAAAGTTACTATTTTCGTTCAAAAATGGCTATATGTTTAGCAATTGGATAGAATAAATGCAACAGTATTTTTAAATAAAACTTAAACGTACAAAATAAATCATTTTTCAGCATAAATGCTGAGACGCATTTTATAATCAATGTTAACATTAGATACATTTCATTACATTGTACACATGTTTAATTGCATAGAATTTTTCTAAAATTTTGCTTCCAGACCATTTTCTTAAGCAGGGGTCGTGCCAGATGGATTTCAGGTCTGTTTTCAGACCCTTCACAAAATTCCATTCAATCAAAACGAACCCATCACAAAATTCCAATCAATCAAAACGGACCCATCACAAAATTCCAATCAATCAAAACGGACTCATCTCAAAATTCCAATCAATCAAAACGGGCCCTTCACAAAATTCCAATCAATCAAAACGGACCCTTCACAAAATTCCAATCAATCAAAACGGACCCTGCACAAAATTCAAATAAATCAAAACGGACCCTTCACAAAATTTTGAGCTTCAAACTTGGACTTTTGGCGGAATTATTTATTAAATAAGTGGCCAAAAATGACAAAATTATTTCATCACTGTATGTTTAAATTTTGAATTTTCAAAAAAATCTTTCATTTTTTCCAAAAATAAAAATTATAAAATTCACCCTGCTAAAAAAAAGCTGGATCGACCCCTTGTTAAGTAAGATATTTAACAACCGTTTAAAATCTTGCCTAGAATGAAAATTATCTTGTTTTGTTTTATTACCTTAATTTCAGATTACATTTGAGTTTCACGTATTAATAAAATAAACTATCGAAAATTGATTAATTTAAAGTCATTAATACAGTTTATAAACCTAACAATCTTACGAAAACTCATGTAAAATCTCTTATTGCGCGTTAAAGCACGTTTTTATTGCTTTAATGCACCAAAAACGTAATGATATAATTTCATAGTAACTAGAATTAAAATAATAAGCATGAAATAAGTAAACTGAGAATAGTTAGTTTGATTTAGAAGATATATTATGAATAGTAGAAACTGTTGCATTTTTTTTCTAATGATCTATGTGCTTCTGAAAATGTGCCAAGAAGTGGAATTTACTTTAACATGTACTTTATTTCTAATGTTTTTATTTATTTGTTATATTTTGTAGTTATTTTACTGTATCTAATTTTTCTGTCTTTTCTATTAAAAAATAAATAAATTATTTATTAAGAAATGGAAAGCACGAACAAACGCATTATCAAAAAATATCTCTTTAAATGCATTTTGTTGTATATGTGCATTATAATGCTTTTGAAAGTGATCTAAGCATTCTGAAAATATGATACTATATTAACGAACTCGCAAAGTTTACAATTTACTTCCTGTTTTCTCCAACTTTCTTTACTAACATTGGTGGTAGTTCTTCCTTATTTTTAACAATTAACATTCTTTTTAGCTTCTTTCCCTCAAAAGCTACTGTTAAGGCTATTTTATTACTGGAAGGGCATTCGTTCGATGGACTTGTTGGAAGATCGAAGCAAAAAGCGCAGTGATTTTGCCTATGATGTTTGAGAAGATGTGGTTATAAGCTGAAGTGTGAATGATTTGCAAATTCTATTTTTATGAAGAACCAAGCCAAATATTTTCTTATAAATTGTAGACTTTGTTATCTTTTGTTTGTGGTTGATTTTTATTTGTTTGCTGTTTAGTCTTATTGTTACTATTTTTGTCTGAAAAGCTATTGGAAAGCAAACGTCGTTTTATATTAAAACTTAATTGTACAAGAAGGAAGTTATTTTTCGAGTAATCGTAATTGTTGCATTTTTTCCAATGATTTATTGTGATTTGTGTTCTTATAAGAAATGTGCCATTTAATAGGATTAACTTTGTTACGTGCTTTATTTTAAATACTGTTATTTGTGATACCTTATGATACCTATTTTCTATTCCAAATATCTGTTTCAAAAGAAGAAAAAAAAAAAGTTCTCATCTTTTAATGCTATAACATTTTGGAAGATTTTGTGAAAACTAGTTGTACTTCGCAGGGTCTAGTGATGAACTCAAATCTAGATTTTGATAACGAACTTCTCATTTCAAAGTAAAGAGAAAAAGATGTGAGCCCTAGTTTTTTATGAAAAATATATTTAATCTTATTTTTTAGTACTTTATGCAATAATCCATTACGTTGCAAAAAAAAAAAAAAAAAAAATGTATATATTACCAAACTTAGCAAAGTTGCGGTCGATTGATGTAGATTTCTTCATGCCCACATATGTCCCTCGCGAAGGAACTGTATGGAAAAAAAAGAAGGAAACATTATAATACGTTATACATTGCCGTTTTTTCATTGATTGCCTTAAGTCTGGTAATAAAATTTTAAGATATCTGAAAAATCCACGTGTTCCTCTATCTTGGAGATATCTTTTTTATTGTCTGCAATAAGTTTGTACAACGTTTTCAACAACAACCAATTTCAAGAAATGTGCTGCATTTTTTATTCATATGTTCTACACGAATCTGAAAACCAACCCGCTTTCGCAACAATTTTTATCTATTACATTTTCCAAAATTATTAAGATTGAAGATAGCCACATTCCAAGTTCCTATAACCTGCGTAAAGCTGCGACGTTCTGATGTCCAACTTTGATAAGGCTTAATGTAACCAATTGCGGTACCACCAAATTTGATAGGCTGAATGTATTGCCAATAGCGGTACCATTACATTCATTTCTTTAGTGTGGATGGATTTGAGTCTCTAATTTAACTGTGCCAAACATGTGCATTTAAATTCAGGGACAGATTACGTCCCCAAATTATTTTATTTTTGATTTAATTTTCAGAAAGGAAAAAAAATCAGTCGTAATTGATGCGATAAAAATGCCCAACTTAAAACTATATCGCAACGTTGAGCAGCGCTAACTTCCGTAGATAACAAAGAATCAGCTTAAGCTTTCGTGTTTTAATAATGCAGAAGTAAAAAAAAAAGTATCAACATTAGTTTTAAGTCTGTTATTAAGTTTTCTTGCTCTAAAACACAAAGGGGCAAAGCTTTACAAAAATAGGGTTTAAAACAGAACTCTAGATATGCGCCGAAACTAGCTTAACAAATAAAAATACCGTACACCCTGGTTGCTGTTTATAAAACAACGAGTTTAGAATATTTTGAAATTTTCACATGTATGTGTTAGTTATGTTATTACAAAACTTAATATTAATAATTTCAAGCTAGCACGTTTAATATAAAAGCAACATTATTCAATACAGACAATTTATTAAATGATACAGTTGATTTTCCTTCAAATTTTCTTTTTATTTTTTGCAAGATGAAATTTAACGTAATGTTTTCTTTTTTTTTAAATTAATACAAATGATTGAATTACTTTAATGTTCTAATCTAGTACAAACTGTTGAAATAATTGCCAAATGAATTGATTGGAATGTTAAACATAATTCGCGTGAAATTAATTTAAAAAATCATTCCAAATGTTGTATGGTTTCAAATTTTTGTTGACACTACACATTCATCGTCATGTGATAAAATGGTATCCAATTCGTTCTATTATTCTATTTATTTACTTCTGGTCCATCACGCATGAAAGAAACTAAGAAACTTTTTATTCAATGTGCAATACTTGATTTCCAGAACCTTCATTAACATGATCGACTGCTCAGTGGTTTTCCCATGAGAATACAAAAACTCTGCAGGAAGATTTTTTCCGTAATTGTTCAATGTAGCATAAAGAATAAAAGCACAACATGAAATATGATGTAAAATCTCATTTATCATTTATCATACGTAATTTTATGAGCGTTTCAAAAGCCTTGAAAGAAGGATTTTACTCACCTTTACGTCATTATAAAAAGCAACTGTTGAGCAAGCCTTTATTTTAAGTTTGCTTAAAATAAATATAATATATATATAATATGATATACATAATATTGTGAATATCTTAGGAAAACAAAGTACTCATTTAGAACACGTATATATATAGAGCTTATGCCTAGAATTAGCATGCTTATAGGAGTAAAAAGTCATTTTTTTCATTCATTCTAATCTACACACGCAGATACATTTTTTTTATGAAAAGTCATTTAACTTTCGCATTATGATTCTTTTGTTATGAAGTTGGGTTTAGTTCTATTCTAGTCCGTTTAATTGAATATTACAATATTTTTACTGATATTTTTTGTCTTCCTGAGTCATCTTTGTTGTGAAATGTTCTGTTATTTGATTCTGTAGCCATATATTGGTTATATAAATTTTATTATTATGCAGTGAAATATATTCTACTAGAAATACGGTCCAAAATTAGTACATTTGTTGTGAACTGTTGAACTATTTGAGTTTTGTAGGCCAAATATTGAATATATTATTATTATGCGGTATAATATTTTCTATAATAAATATGTCCAAAAATGAATATATTTTTTGTGAAATGTTGAATTATTTAATTTTTGTAGCCAAATATTGACTATATTATTACTATGCGGTTTTTATATTTTCTGCAATAAATATGGTCCATAAGTTAATCTAATTGTATAAAAGATGAGTATAGATGAAAATACTTAAAATCGGTAAAGTACATTCTTTAAATTCTTGAATTTCTAGCCAACGCTAGTTCTTTCAGTCTTCTTCAGTGATGCAATTGTTTTCTAGTTTTTTTATTTAGCGTAAAAAATAATTCAAAATAGCATGCTTTATCTAACATTTTACAGCTGTGATTATCACACATATCTGTAAATTAATTAATGTGCATATTTTTTAAAACAATGCGTCTTAATTTGTCTTTGTTTTGCCAGTGTTGTTAATTCACCCCTCATTTCTATTATAAACTTTCTAATTTAATTTTTTACTGCGCAATTTAACCCTCTGGATGACGTTATCATCGTTGTATCACGTTCTTTGACTTCTATTACAGTCATCTCTGAATGTGATGTACGTAAGTGGTTATATGAATTTGAGATTAAAAATGTGACGCTACACGTTCATGACCGTAATATCACGTTGAACAGTTTTTAGTGAAAGTGTTTTTACTCTCATGAAACGTCAGAAGGTTAAATTGGTGTCAATTTAGTCGCTTAAAAGTGATTAATGCTTCAGAAGTTCCTTCTTTTTGTAAAATAATGATAATTTTTAAAAGTTTTTTTATAGTGTGCCAGATTTTACAGGCAACAAAAATAAAACATTGATATTTCTTTACCAATCACTAGTTTATGATTTTGTACCTTGTCCTTTAACATACAACTTTTAAATACATAAAAAATAGTGTGAAACAATGGTTTTGATATGGAAAGAACATGAAATAAAGCAGTCTTAAAAACATGTTGCCAGAGAAAGGTTAAAATTTAAGTAGTATACATTACGTACGCACGAAACAGAGAGTTTTTCTTTCTTTTTTCACTTTATAAAAAGTAGAAATTCTACATTTTCGGTTGTTTCAATCGAATTATTACGTCATATTGTCAAATCTTGAACTTATTTTGCCTTTTTTTCTATCTTTGCAAATGACTAAATTAGTACTTCAATTGTCTTTGCAACAGTGGCGAAGATAACTATCTTGGGTAACTAGCATATACATGCAATTCAAAAATATGTTTCAAACATACGTATCAAGTACAATTACTTACCAAACTAAACAATAAAGTAATATTCTAGGTGATAAACTTCTCAAATTAAGACCAGAAGTTGAAAGCCAAGGAAGAAAAGTATCCAACTTGATTTCGAAAGGTGAATTTCCAAATATTCTAAAATACCACTTTCTTCCTTGTACAAGAAATGGGCTCATATTTCGGCTGCATAACCAAAATAATTTCCTGCTCTGAAAAATCTGGGTTAGTAATATTTACTTGAGAATCAGTAAATAGCGTCCTACCAGTGAAATGATAATCAATTACTTTTCAAGTCAAAGTCACTTTTAATTACCCACCTAGGCGGTAATGGCAGTCAAAATTACTTCCGAGATTTGCCACTTTCCTCTTGAAGAGCAAATGGAATTTGTCTGCTTGTCATGTCAAAATGAATATGAAACGAACGAGCAGGCATTAGAGAAACTTTCAGTTTTTCTTCTCACTTTTGCATCTTGTTACAGGTTTTTCTTTCTCGGGGCTGTCAATGATATTGAATGGGGGTAATTATTTATTCTTTTGCAGACGCAAAATTGACACCGACAAGTCTTTTTTTTTTAATTCGTTTAACTAGGACATTCACGTCGAGGATATTCATTATTTATGTTTGACTGTGAACTAATGGATCGTTTTGCTTTACATTTTTATGATTTTTCACGGGCAGACAAGGTCAAAAGACAAAAGGGAGTTTTCATTTCATTTTTTCTGAAAAATTCTACGAACTATTGAATGTTTACAAAATGTCATGATTTCCAGTTTCATGGCAAGACATCTGTTGATATTATTAATTTTAAATAAAAAAGGAATGTTTCAACTGTGAGTTTGTGTGTGTGGGGGGGGGGGGGAAGGGAAAGCATAAATGCAAACTTCATATTTAAATTTGAGAGGTATTTGAGTCCCTAAAACCTTCCTTTGGCAACGGTCTTGTGGGCAGGCGTTATGAATTGATGTTTAATGAATAAATTTATAAAGTCTTTCTTAAAAGGGAAGGACATTTTAAACTTGTGAAGATTTACGATGTTGTAAAATATCTGCACTAGACCTTAGGTTGAATAGTTAAATTGGGTTTACAGGTGCTAAGAACATCAGGTCTTATTGCTCAAACAATTCGCTCATGGGCTGCAATAGTGGCACAACTCAAAGAACAGATGTAAATATGAAAATGTTCATTCTTTTCAGCAGCAATACTAGCACAACTAATAATTCAATATTAAGCCGTAAGATGGCAGCAAACTAAAGAATTTCTTATGCATTTTCCTTAGCAATGAAAACTTTAAACCCACTTAGCTCAAAACATGATTTTTTGAGTTGTGCCGTTATTGCAGCCTATGAGCGAATTGTTGAATGTCTGATTGGTACTCGTAAAAGCTAGAAAACATTCAGTCTAGGATGTTCCCGTACTGGTGTCAAGCCATCGATAGGTGAAGGAAGAGTGAGGAAACTGGCATGATCGATAGCTTTGAATTGTAACTTCGATTAATCAATAGTGTTATACATTATCTGACACAACCACTTCTATCGGAAGCTTGGCATTGATTCATGGCTGAACATTGTTGAAAATCATATTAAAGTACTTACACTACAAGCCATGAAATAGGGAGATCGGTATTTTTGTCGAACGTTTAAAATACCAACAATATTGCACACATTTGAATAGAAATATAGATGAATTGACATATTTGTCGTAATGTGTGACGTTATGCAATTCAAAAACACGGAAATAAAATGTTAGATGGGGTTAAGATGATCACAAGAGCCTTAGGTCTAAACACTGCGTAGGCCCGATTTGCACCAGACGGTTGTCCGGTGGAAAACCAATCAACCAAAGCCGTGTGATGCCAACCACATGAAATCATAAAATGATTACGTAATTATTTCATATCATTTTAAAACTCACCACAATAATAACGATGCTAGAGTTGATGATTTGTTATTTAAATCAGGGGTTCTCCACCTTTTTCGACTTGTGGCTCCCCCTTATGGGTACCAAACTTTGTCGTGGACCCCCCGTGTAAACTTTTATTTTTCATTATGAAATTGCTTCTGCCAATTTTGATTGGTTTAATTTGCCGTTTATAAGAAATTCAAATCAACTATTGATCTAATACAGTGTTTCCCAACCTTTTTTCCCTTGCGAACCCCTTCTAAGGTCCGAAAGAAAGTGGCGAACCCCTTTCTGAAGTCGTTAGTAACGGGTGACAAAACTGCAAAATTTACTCGCACATCTATTTTCCATGTTGCACAATATTTCATCGTAAGAAATGAAAACTTAATTATTGTAAAATATCTAAGTTTAAATAAAAACTAAAATACAGCTACAAATATATTTTTTTATTATTTGTTCTTTTGCATTATTATTAGAGCAGTAAACATATGTATTCCTAAAAAATTTTAAAAATTGTTTTCTCGATAGGTTCCACTTTCCGGTTGTAAAGTACAAAATTCGGAAATGTTTTGGAAATTTAAAGAAAAATAAAAATATACACATTTTCAAATTTCTAATTCTGATATTGCGATAACGCAGAAAAGTTGGAATAAAGTGTGATAAATGCGAGTCCATATTTTAAATTAATGAATAAATAACTTTCGGTTACACTCTAGGCTCTGCATAATGAAAAATTAACGTAAAATAATGCAAAATTTTACATTTTACGGAGTAAATTTTTATGTTTCCGGCTCGTTCTTCGCGCTTGCGAGGAAGAAGTGGGAAATGGTAGCAGCAAAATACGTTCTAAAATTAAAAATAATTCAATAAATATCTTTCGGTACCAATTTGTGATCCAGATTGATATCGAAATGATAAATTGGATTGTGATCCAAATTAGAAATCCGGCGTAAGTAGAAATAAGTGCATTTCAAATTTTGTATGTATGCTTCCAATGCCAGGTCACTACTTTTCTGCATTATCTGGAAAACAATGTTCGTACTAAAAAATTATTTGTTCTCCTACTTAATAATGCAAATTTATTCTTTCATTTTTTTTCTGCTACGTTAACCATAAAAAATTTCGCCATTTCAATAATTTTTTCGCGAACCCCCTTTCTAGACCACGCGAACCCCTAAGGGGTTCGCGAACCACCGGTTGGGAAACGCTGATCTAATAGATACCACAGCATTCAACTGATATATCATTGAGTACACTAAGCACATTCATTTTTTCAGAGAAGAATAAAGTCTGTCGTATATGCCTTATTACTTTGCTGTGTGGACCTGGCCCTCCTTGATACCCCTATGCTTGAAGAGTATCATTGGAGGGTTGTGGTTCCCTGAAGATTCAGCTACTAATCATAAGATGGCCAATCCACTGATTTGATTCGTTTGTGTATTAAGCTGCTTTAGAATTTCCTTCTACGTCTACACGTATGTTAGAGAAAATTAAAAATTTAGGAATTCCTGTAAATATTTTTTAAAAAATTTTCGAAATTTAACGAATTGTACACTGAAAAAGACAAAATACATGTAGACTTTGGGGAGTGTTTAAAATTACATCTTTAATATTATTTATTTAAATACATTAAATTTTTCTTTGTGGCTGCCAATTGAACCGAGGGCAGAGGGAAGAGTAAGACAAAATAGTTAACTGCTAGTCAAATTTTTTGGATTAAGTACATGGAAGGAACAGTCTGAAAATCATATTCATTAAGAGGAAACCTTCGAGTAAATTTAAATTCTGAAAATGAATAATACGAAAAGGCAAAACGCAAGATATTCGTGTCAAGGGCTTTTCGGTTCGTCTCTTTCAGCGGCAGAAAATCTCATTGGGTTTCTAAAAACATTTGTATTCCACAAATTTGTTGCTTATTATTTATTTTACTACGCAGCAGGCTTGGAGTAATCGCGATTACGTAATCGTAATCGGCTGTAATCGATTACATTTTGACAAAATCGTAATCGTAATCGTAATCTGACGATGGCATATTCTCATAATCATAATCGAAATTGTGTAATCCCGTAATCCTTTTTCTCCTGTAATTTTAATCGTAATCTTAAGGAAAAAATTCGTAATCTGCTGGTCCTGTAATAGTGTAATCTTGACCTGCTGAAAGCTGAAATTTTTAGCACTACCATTGAATAGAAGAGATCAGTTTACAAGAAAAAGGATTCAAGCTGTGTACTGATTACTGAAGTCCTATCCTAAGCGGTTTGTAACCTACGGGCGATCATAATATAAAAGGTTCTGTGTGGCGGTCGCAGACCCTTGATGGCAGGACCATATAGTCTGCTAGAGAGACGCTTGTTGTCCTGCTTGTAGCGGTCTCTCAGAATTCTTAATTGCGGCTCCACTCTCCACGGGGAATGGCTGGAGAGCCCGAGAAGAAAGAGAGTCGTCACTCGCATCGCCTTGGGGCTCTCAGGGGGGTCTCCGGTCTCCTCGCGTCCTCCAGTTTCGGTAAAAGAGCGGTAATCTGTCCGCAAGTCAAAAAGATTTCGGGGTAGATAAGAAAGCGGAAGGCGTCCGTCTATAGAAGGACCAAATGCATCGGTCATTTTGCTTCCTTAATTACCCCTTCAAAACATATTCAAACGGTTGGGCAATAGGCGAGAGTCTGGAGCTAAGAATGGACGCCCCATTTTCCCTTTCAATAATCGAAGCAGACTGCCCCCCGAAAATCTAGTGGAAAGAGTACTATCACCTACACACATAAAGAGACACGAAATGCCTTTTGCGTTTTCTCCTTTATTTAACGGCAGAAGTGAAAAATTTTTCTAAAGAATAGCACATTTACACTTCAGCAATTTAGGAGCAGGCGTTATATGATGCTCTATGCTTAGATGCATGAAATCTTAACCCTGGTACGTGTGATTATTATTATTTTTTAAAATATGTTCTTCGAATATTTAAAAAAGTACGTACATTTAAATCTTAAATTTATTTATATTTTAATGCTAATATTCTTTTTAATTAATAGGTATGTAAAAGATTGTGATTTATGTTCAGACATTCTCCCAATTGTTTTTTACATGCATGAATTAATATTTAGGAATTATTTTACACAGTTAATTATCTTTTTCTTCTTAGAATTACCTCAACAGAATTTTGTATTTCAGTTTAATCTTGTACGTTAAATTTGTGTTGTAAAATTACTTGCACTTTATTTTTTTTATTAAAACAGTTGCATGGAAAAAAATTATATTCTCGTGCATGTTAAAAAAAAAAAAAAAAAAACCCACAAAAATCATATTAAAATATTATAGTCATTCGTATTATAATTATTCTTCATATTACTTTTTAACGATTACTAATTTTGCTAAGAGTTATTTGAATGTTCATGTTCAAATTTTTTGAACTTATTCTAAAATGCCGCATTTATTTTCGAAAGATTATTTATCTCTTACACTATCTGAATATTTTGTTATCCCGTACAATTCATACACATCTTATAAGTGATTTCATAAAGAATCATACAAAATTATTATTTTCAGTAAACTAATTGGTGTTATGTGAAATATTTGCACAATTTAAACTAGAAAATAAATACAATGGAGAAGTATACTACATTTTCAAAAATTGCGGCCAACTAAAATTTTCATTGTATGCACACAAAATAACTATGAACCAGGTAAATCACTTATGCATTATATACTATACACATTTAGTGCATCGTCTTTGCTTATATACTAAATACGATCAATGTAGTTATCCCTCACATGAGTTTTAAATATTCGAAAAATTCTGAATGTGCCTTTCCTGATTTATATATATATATATATATAATATATATATATTACAAATTTCTCATTTCTGCAACGACGTCATAATTCAAGAACTGTGATGTTGAAATTATTTCATTTTTAATTGCATTCATCATCATTTCAGTTATCTCTTATTAAATCAAAAATGTAATAAAAAATCATAACCTTTTGATTTATGACGCTATTGTAAAAATGAGAGTTGTATGCATAATATATGATAATTTTATGCTAATCCAATCGTAATCAAAATCGTAATCGGATGTCATAATCGTAATCGATTACATTTTTCAACGACTGTAATCGTTGCCGTAATCGTAATTACTTTTTGGCAAAGGATTACAATCGTAATCGTAATCATAATCTCTCAATTTCTCCTTTTGTAATCGTAATCGTAATCGATTACGTTTCTTTGTAATCGACTCCAAGCCTGCTACGCAGTATGTTGGTAAAAAAACGGTATTAAATGGAATATATTTTATCATAAATATCTGTTGTCTTTACTTGGAGCCCTTGTTGACTTTTCACATCAGTAGTTTTATTTGACGCATTCTACGGCTAGATTTCCTCGTTGCCATGGCAAGTAAAAACACTTGTGCTGTCATTTCGCAAATAACCACAGAACTTGAATTAAAATGCATCAATTAAGTAAGCACACAGAAGCATTATATCTTATGAGAGGATGGTTGACTATTTTAGCCTTCTGGCTGTTTGAGCCTTGCGATGAGGCTTTACAAGATTTGAAACGACTGTTTGCTTTCATGCAAAACGTTTATTTGCATATTTCTTGATTTTGCTTTGTGTTTGACTCTTGATCCGGAAGGCTTTTCCACCATTATTTCTCAGCAAATTGTACCTTTTGGGACGTTCATTTCAAAACAACTAAATCAGATCGAAAAAAGCAGACAAAGAAATGTTCTATTGACGTTCCAAGACGAATCTGTTGCAACACTAAGAATTGGAAAGACGTGGATCCCTGGAGTACATATTTTTTCTTCCGTAAAATTGCTGGTAATTAGCTTTTAAAACTTCCACAGCAAGTGGCACCTACATATGCATGAGTGATAACTAGGATATTGAACTCGGTTCTCTGCGGGGTGTCTTGAGAGAATGATCTAGAAAAGTATGTCGGAAGAACCTACTGCTGTGATACTTTCATCAAGATTTCGGAAACGCGAAAGATTTTTTTTAACTTCTTTTCCAGAACAGATTGCTTATTTTCCTTACTGTTTTGAAAAGGTTTTCGGATATGAAGTCAAGTTATTCGTAACGTTAGCAAAATCGTTCGATGAAAATCTTGTGCATGTGATTTGTAGGGTGTTAGTGGCGAAAAATATATAACGCCATACAATTAATGAAATCCAACTTTTCTACGGTGGCAACTGCAATGAAACCTTCTTCCATTTAATAAAACACACAGGGCTTCCACTACTGCGCCAATTGCGTCAAAACGGTTTTTCTGCTACATGCTGCTACAAAACGCGTTTTTTCGGAAAATTTGCGCCAAATCGCGATTTTCGGAAAAAAAATCGAAAAAATTTTAAATATTATATTTTTTTCACCTTAAAATCGACATCATTTGTTACATTTTTCCTTTAGTCAACTAATTTTTTACCTTTGAAGCAGTTTATTAATAAATATTAGCTCTACCCTCTCTTAAGAACATCAAATATGGATGAGAAAATTGAGCAGAATTAAGTGATGTATCCCACGCTTGTAGAAAAAACAGTGAGACGATTTCTAATATTATTTAGTATTATAGAGAGAAAAATCATTCCTCTTATCACTATTTATGTTGAACATTTGATTTAGTAAGTTTTTCTTGAAATAGATAAGGTTTACAATTTCATGGAACGTGGAAAAAATAAACTTGGCGTTTTTCCTCAGTGCACATTTTGTTTTCTAATGTTTAGGAAATTCTAATCAATGTGAAAAATCAACCACAGAACAGATGTTAAAAAGATTTCTGCTCCATTATAACAATTCTTTAAAATTCCTTAAGCCTACTTTCCACGTGCAAGCAAAGGAGCGCATACGTTCTACAATCTTTTTGCATCCGTTACAAAAAGCGGATTTTTTTCATTTCAACTATTTATAATGTTTCTTCTCAAAGTAAATAAATATACATTTTATTTATTTTAAATAAAAACATTATTTGAAAATATATATTTGTTCCCGAAAGTGTTTAGAGGTAGACTTTCAAATGCTGTAAAATTAAACATTGAATTGCAGTTTTTTTTTCTTTTCTCATTACTCTTAAAGCTCTGAAAAATGTAATTTGGTTCTTGAATTTTCTTGTTGCAAAATTATGAGACTCAGCAATTTACTTTTAGCTCCATTAATTTAATTACTTCCAAAGCATTTAAGTGAGTATTTAGGATTGAAATTTAAAGGAATATTTCTTAAACAGAAAAATAATAAATATTACTGCAGGTAGAAAATAGGATCAACTTCAAATATATTTTTTGATAAAATATGAAGTTATATTTAATTCATTCAAAATTTTACTGTTACTATAATCACAATGGTTATACCTAAATAAGTACTATTTTAAAAACAAATTTTAATTAATGATAAATAGTTGAAAATAGTTGAACCTTTCATATTAGTTAGTTGTTGCTTCTTTTCTTGAAATAATAGTGTTTTAGCTATTAAACAAAAAAGAGAGAATGCAATGATTTTTGAAAGGAAGAAAATTTTAAGCTTTCTTCCAGCTATTCTTAACTATTAAAAGAAAAAAACAGCAAAGCATTTTTTTAAATAATCCGTTTCTTGAGAAAAGTATTGAAAAACACCTTTATAAAGGTTTTAGGTTTAATTAGTCTTACTTTTTGAATAGCTTATGAATAATTTCTTAAGAAATATAAAAATAATCCAGTTTTTGAAATAATCTAATCCAGTTTTTGAAGGATGACTGCTCTTACTTTTGATGTATGAAAATAACATTGCTTTAAAACAGCCATTTAATATTTAAAAAATAAAGAAAAAAATCCTCCAAAAATGGTACAAAGTTGATATTTTCGGCTCCTAGATTGATACAAAAGTTGATTTCTTCTGCTCCAAACTGATACAAAAGTTAAATTCTTCTGCTCCAAACTGATACGAAAAGAACATTTTACCTGCTCCGAAAGCTGCTACAAATTCTCTTAAGGCGGTGGGAGCCCTGAACACATTAAAGACTTAATATAAAGTTAGAACTTCTGCTAACCTGACCCTTGATTAATCGGATTACTCTCTTAACGTGCTGAAAAAAAAAATTTTCTACTTGTAAATCGATTCTTTTTCTACCGAGGAAAATAATTGCGACTTTTTTCCCCGCAATACTTTTAGGCTTCTCGATGAATCGGCCTTTTCTGAATCAGTTGGCATCTGTAGAAGGTGTGATGTTTCATCACAAAAATATTTTGAATCGAGCGTCGACAGAGGATCCATTTTATCATCCTCTAATTTATGAACACACACGATTTTACTAGAAGTTTACCAGTCCCAAAACATCTTCTGTTGAAAGAATGCTTTTCGATTTTACGAACATTTTTTGTTGCCTTTGTGTTTAAAAAATAAAGCGTAAAATGTATATTGGAAGTTCTATGAAGCACGCTGGTACGTGCATGATTACTTCAGTCGAAAAACAACAACTTGATCCAGCAACTGCAAATTATAGAGTGTTCACAGACGAATTATTGTCAATTTCACTTCGAATCACTAAGTGTCCAATTGTATCACAAAAAATATTGGGTTATTCGATTTAACCCCTTTATAAGAAATTTTTTTTCATTATAAGCGAAACATTAAAATGTTTTTTTTTTTTTTTGGTTTAAGTTAGTTTCAAAAAAGAAATTGATATCGGTCATTGTTGTAAATAAACACCCCGTAGTCTTTACAAACTTCTGCCAATTAGAAGGTTTAAAATCTAGACACCCGGCAGTGTGTCCGCCAAGTTCAGAAAGTCAGCCAAATTCAGAAACGGCGACACAGGCCAATGTGTATATTTACCCGAACCATTTCGAGTTACTTTTGTTCCCATCATTACGCAAAAACTATTAGACCTACATACTTGAAATTTCGTACGTCTAATAGAAATCCACTTCACCCCTAGAATATCAAATTTCATTGAGGTACCTCTTAAGGTTATGTAATTATTAAGGTCTTAAAAGTGGCATTTTTATCACTGACTCACTCACTGACTCACTCATCAAAAACCTAACCCACTTCTAAGTGACTTAGAAACTTGAAACTTGGTATCAAGGTAGACAATTTGGCAAATATAAAGGAAAAAATCCGAAACTTCAAAAAATTACATTTTCTTCGAAGTTGCTACCATACTCATAAATAGCATCATACCTAAGAACTTCAAACGGCAGCCATATTTTTCTGCCGTTAGCATTAACAATATACTCTCTCGAGCTAGAAGGAAAATAATTGATGCATTAAAATTCACTGTCCGCTTTAATTTTTCACCTTAAAAAAACTCAAGCTGAGTACAAAGAATCCATTGGTAGTACTTAGTTATACAGAACTTTTCAACGTTTTAAAAAAAAAGATTCATTAGGTAAAAATGGATTTACGGACTTATTACGGACAAATGTAAACAAACGAAAAAAATCTTAAATAATTAATAGCGACTATAGCTTGGTTCAATTTAGTATAACTTATCGTCAATATAAAAACACAAATTTTAGCTTTTCAAAAATTAATGATATCTCAACAAAACATGAATGTGAAAAAAGGGCCAAGTTCGATAAAACAAAAAATGCCTTCGAAATAGTCGGTGTCAGCGAGTTCCATAGCAGATCCCTTAATAATAGCTGTAAGAGTACAATGTTCTTAAATTTAGTTAAAAACATTTTTTTATCGGATTCCTAACTTGGCAAGTTTTAATTAAGATTAGTTACGTACAAGACGATAAGAATACAATTAGAAATTAACTATAATAGATTGCAACATGATTTTATTAACTATTAAAAATTTCTAATTGAGTTTAGTCTAATTGAGTTCTAAAGTTAAATTTTTTGAATGTAATTTACCTTAATTAAAACTTGCCAAGTTAGGAATCCGATAAAAAATGATTTTAACTGAATTAAAGAACATTGTACTCTTACAGCTATGATTATGGGATCTGCTGTGGAATTTGGCACCCGTTAGATATCAATTATTTTATGACTGGCACCGACTATTTCGAAGGCCCTTTTTGTTCTATCGAACTTGGCCCTTTTTTCACATTCATGTTTTGTTGGGATAGAGCTTCCATGAATGTTTCCTAAATTGACAACAATATTTCTAAGGTAAACATTCACATTTTTTAATTCCACAAAGTATTTTAAAGCAACTAAAATATTCACTTATTCTAAAAGTGTTGTATCATAAGCAATTAAAGGGAAAAAAAACTTAAATATGCAATAAAATAAACATACACATTCTTTAAAATCTAACATATGTCTTTATTGTGTTCCAATAAAAATGCAGATTATCTCCACGGTCAACAAGGCAGTGTATCTCTTTGGTACTAAATTCACCTACATGTTCCATTTAGGTAATACGGGAACAGAAAGATAAGATAATTGAAGTAGTTCTAATTTTATATTAGAAAATCAGATGTTGCCGTCAACCAAATCAGATTATCAGCTTACTGTCAAATAAATTTTTACATGCTTTTATCGAAGGAGGAAATCGGCATTGTCCGGGTTATGCGGAAGATAAAAAGGTCATGCCATTATGTTTCCAGGTTCATACCTATAAATAAATTCTAACCTTTGGTAAATAATTGAAGTCTTTTGCAAAATGTTTTTGCCTTGATAGAGTTATAAAGAAATATTTATAGTAGCGAAATTTTAATACAGTTGATTTTGAGGAATAAATTTGCAATTTCAACTCATTTCCATGAAAAATTCGTTAATTTAAAATATTCGGCTGCTTAAATTGAAAAGCCTTAAAATGTGAAAAATTTAAGATTCCAGTTTTTTTTTTCATTGTTTGGTATATGTTTTAAATATTACGGTTTGCTCTCTATTTCTTTCTATTTATGGTGATACGTAGATATTGAGAATTACTTCTTTTCGTAAAAAAGATGTTTAGTTTTCAAGTTAAACATTTAAAAGCTGCATATATTATTCTTACATACCATTTATTACCATAGTTCAGTAGGATCTCTAAGCGGTAAACATTTCTGAACCCCCAAACGCAAATTAAAAATAAAGCTTGTGAGAAAATTAAGATTAAATTACTAAAATGATGAGAAAAAAATTAAATCAACATTTTTGTACTCCACCGCATTAAGTAAATACATTTAACAACGGGATCAGTTCCCCGGATATCCGGAATGTGATCTGGTAACTGCACAGTAAAAAATCCAGTTATCCGGCATGCAAAATTTTATTTTTATGTATAGAATTTATAGATTTCAAACACCGGAGTCGAATATCCGGTATGGATATTTCACTCGATACACACCCGATATTCGGGAAATCAATATCCGGTTTATCCCTAATTTTGACCTCGGTACCCCACCCTAAAGCAAAATCCTGGGGGGGGGGGGAGGCGGTATGCCACTGCCACGCATATATATTTCTTTATATGAATTTCTATCTTTTTTTAATTTTTATTTATTTATTTTATTTATTTATTGGAAATTCTTCATCAATTAAGAAATTGTTTAAAAAAAAAATTCAACGATATTTCAACATTAAGAAATGTGCAACACATTTCGCCAGCGGCCAATGATCCTTTTGTGGTTTTCATGGTGCATGCGATTTTTTCCCTTTGAAATCTTGAAAAAAAAAAAAAAAAAATCAAAATTTTCTTTAAAAGTGCAAACACCAATGTAACTTTTTATAATTATCCTTGAACTTCGCATCATTTTTTCTTGTTAGTTTAATTTCAATCAACAAATATTTGAATAGATTTCAAAACAGCCTTATGAATACGTTCGAGTTCTCTGATATTGTTCTAACTTTAAGTTATCACAAATTACATAACATGAATTACCAATTTTTCTTTTGTTGCAAGTACAGCACGTACGACTTCTTTGTTTTAATCAAGAAACTTTTTCTCTTTTATTGTCAACGAATTCACCCCTATTCCACATTAAATGATGTTCCTGACACACAAATCAGTTATTCCATTTTTTTACCATACAGTTTTCTAATCTCTTTAGTGGGATAAACCATTTTCATATTTTTTGAGTCACTGATAGCAATGACTTATTAGTAGCTTTGTGAAATAGTGTCCCAATTTACCGATATTAGGGTGGTTTCATTATTGTTAATTTTCTTCACAGATAGCACCTTCATCACACATAGTAACTTATTCCTTTTCTTCAGAATTAACCATTTTAGTTAAATTGCTTTTATCTGAGGAACTAAATTTTATGGCTAATAAACAACTGTTGCTTTCCTCAAACTCCATACTTTTTGGCATGAAGACTTAGAATTGAGGGTTAGGAGGGGTGAGAGAAAGGTTAGGTTCTTCTGAGATGCAGGGGCTCAAGCAAAGGGGTAAGGATCGAAATCTTCCAGAAGCCTCCTCATCGAGTCTTTTTACCTATCCCAGTATAGTAATATACATACAACGTTGAATTGTTATGCCCTCTCCCAATACATGACAATAAAATTCGGGTTGTGAGCCCCAGACTCATTTGGGCAAAAGACAGCTGCCCTAACCACTGAACAATATGTGACACAATATCTACATTCGCGGACCATTTTGTAGTGTAAAATAAACCAATCAATCAATAATAATAATAATGTTTGAAATATTATGACAGTCATAATTAATATTAATATAATAAAAGGGAATTATTCTTACTGGAGACACAATTTCACACGTTTGTGATTTCCTTGTTAAATTTACTAGGGATCATTCATAAATGATGTCACACTTCGAGAGGGGGAGGAGGGTTCGTGAAATTGTGACAAGGGGAGGGGAGGAGTCCGCTGAAGTGTGACATATTGTGACAAAGAAGGGCGGGGGACATACGTATGGGAAAAAAGCGTTACATCATTTATGAACGGCCCCCTAGTGTTTTTGACATTTATAATCTTTAAATAACAAATCTTTACAAGCACTTACAAAAACCTTGAAGAAAAAAAGGTTGCTTTCAAGTGTTTTATTGTTGGAAAAGACCCATCACGTGAACAGCAGCACATTGCCGAAGAAGTTGTTTCACCTGGGATGTCTTTTAACTGGAACTGGCGAAATTGCTTTTGGGGTTCAAGGTCACTGTGCCCTGTCTTTTAACTCTTTCACATGACCTTCCACTTCTGTTTCATTCAGTGACGTAAAAAAGGAGAAAAGACGAAAGAATAATAATCAACCAAATTAGGTATTGCCACGCTCGAAATACTAATGAGATAATTGTATAATGCTATAAAAATAAATAAAACTTTTGTCAGAAATCAAACCACAATTAATTGCAGATGTTGTCGTGTCAAGGACACTTATACTATACTGCCTATGTTGATGAAACACGAATACTGATGACGTACTTTTACTTTTTGGGGCCTTGTTGACTGAAAAAATATTTCCATGTAGAACAAAATGGCTTAAAAAAATAATAAACGCATAAAAAATGTTTTAAATTACAAGATTTTATTTTTAAACAAAAACTAAAAACTTTCGCCATGATTTGAGTATTTTAAAATTCAAAACATCGTTGCCTTATCCAAACATTCCAAACATAGCTATCGTTGCCATTCGACAAATAATAATTCTGATAATTTCCTCAGAGCCAAAACTATTAATTTTTTTTCCTAATTAACATTATAATAAATTATAAACTGGCTGGAATATTGTATTGTCATCGGAAAATAAGCTTGTGTGCAAAGTTTAAAGATAATTTATGCAGTAATAGTGGGTGAAAACAGCGTAACAAACTTCCGTGACCAATCAAGTTAAATAAAACCGTGTAAAAAAACATTTGTTAAAGTATGCCCCAAAGAATATTAATTGTGCGCAAAAGGTAGAAGCATTTCCAGGCCCGTCATTTAACACGTTAGCTGTCATGTGACACGTGTGTCGCGTCTCAGCTTCCCGCGCGTTTGGGGCTGCCAGAAAGGGTCCGTGTTTCAGGCACCCCAGTATATCTAGTCGCTGGTACGGTACCACCATCCGGGTCTCGCTGGTTTCTGCGGTGTATAGTATTTCTGCGGTGGTGTTAGTATTTCGAAATTAGATGGCCGTGGGACGGGAATGTTGATTTGACCTCCGATAAATGATTCTTTTTTGAAGTTTCATGTCAAAGTGAGATGTCATATAAATGACTGAATTATTGTATCGATGGTTATCACTCAAGCTATTACCTCAGAAAAAATGGGAAAACTACAGAAACGTTGCTTTACTTCCGTAGATGTGTTACAAAACGTATAACTAATAAAAATTCATTCACAAAGAAATATCTTCGTAAATACGCACCAGGGTTCGAAAATTATATTGCCCGACAAGCCCGGGGCATGTAAAAATTCCGATCGGGAATGAATTTTCTACCCTTACATGCTCTGCAGGGCATGTAATTTTTAATCAAATATTTCTTTCTAAAATTTCATTGTTTCGTATTTTATTGATTAATCACCGTAACCTTACCGGAGCTCAAAATTCACATGTTGTGGACATGCATGTCAATAATAAAATTGGAAACAATTTAAATTTTGGATATTTTGACTTGTAACGACTTATTATGTAATATTTATTTGCAATGTAATTTTTTAATGATTTGACTTACGTTTAAATAATTCTTGATTCAGATATAAAGCTGTTCAGTTAATTTTTTGTCTGATTAATGCTATACGACAAATTCAAATGTTTTTATTAATATGGCAATAAAACAACTTCCTGGCATGTAATATTTTTGTCCGGGTATGTATTTTTTAGACAAACGTGGCCGGCAGGGCATGTAAAATTTTAAAGATTTTTTGAGCCCTGATATGCATTTTAGAGAAGCAAGCAATGCAATAGAACTTGCTGCATTGTATGCAACGGAACTTGGATCTCAAAGGTATTTTCTGTGCTGAGGTTCTTTCTCGACGTAGACGAATTTGTTCAGTAGCAAAATATATATATAAAAAAAAAATTATTTTTGAGTCATACCCGTTTGTATTTCACAAATATAATTTATATTAGCAGAAAAAAACAACTTGGTCTAGGACGACATTTTGTTTTCAACACTGTGGCAGCTAACGTGCTAAGTGTTCAAAAGGTGGCAATTATCCCTCCTGGTATTCTGGAAACATGAAGTATTTATACTTGTGTGTATTTTGTCGTAGTTTTCATGCAATATGTATTAAGTACGTGCCCCCCTTCCCAACAGATCCCTGACTGATTTTCTTGCTGAGAATGTCTCAAGTGTTAAAAAAATGATTCTTAACTTTTGCTTATGCCAACACAAACTCCAAAAACATATTCCTTTATTTTCGTTCGAAACTCATTTATTGTTCAAATGAAGCAAAATGCTAAAATGCTAATTCCTTAGTTTTGTTCAAAGCTCATATTTATTGCTGAATTCATTCTAAATATCTAACTTGTCAAAATACATGGTTTGGATTTACTTCGGTTTCAAACTTATTTATTCTTCGAACAATTCTAGATTTTTAGAAAAGGATTTGTCACTTTGATCTGAAATTTATATTTCGTAAGAATTATTTCGTCTTTTCAGCAACAGCCGTAAAATAGAAATTAGATAAATCAGCGATTCCGTACTTAAACTTTTACTCTAGCTGACATCGTAAGTTTTGCTCGTTGCACTGTCAGAAGAAATTTTTCAGAAAAAAAAGATTTAATGGTGAGGATGCTACTTCACCCTTGTCACCACACCTCCTTAAAAAGATAAATAAATAAATAAAGTAAAACTGATTCATGTCTGAAATCTCAACAAAGGAACATTTTAAGACCTTGTGCTCTCCAACTCAGAATGTGACACGAGTCAAGGACAAAAGAACGAATCCTTGTAGCAATGCGTTAGTTTAAGCTCAAAGGTCGTCACTTTTACATGAAAAAGATGTGACAATTGGAATGTAATGATATATCAGTATTGTAAAATCGCAAAAGTGTCCGCCCATTCATTAGGACAATCTTAACCAGACCGCAATGCAGGAAATGCTTTATAATCATCCCTTCCGAGACCTTCAACCGAGTAATATCTATAAATATAAAACGTTAACACGTGCTGAAAAAAAAGCCTTTATTTGTTTTTCTCGGTTACCAACAATCCGTTTCTTTACTGTTTGAAACAAGTACATACAGGTAAGATTTTTTTTTTATCTTCAAACTAATTTTGCCGCTGAAAGATTCTTGCACGATCTTGCCGAAGAAAGTGACACAAGCCGCAAAATGTAAATATAAGTTGTTTTTTTTTTTTTTTTTTTTTTGGGACCATGTTTATGTTAGTGATATTATCTCACTTACATTTTTACTGTATATTTACAGTAATCCCTCGTTATATCGATCATTCGGATATATCACGCTTTTACTATGTCTCCCAAAATTTTAAGTTTGACTTCTTGAAAGTAAAAAGTTGCATTTCTCAGTAAAGCCCATTTTCCCCCATTAAACAAAGCCATCGAGGGATATTTTCTTTTCTTCTGAATTTGCTGCAATTAAAAGCTGCAACAATTCTTCTTCCACACCCCAACTTACATGCCTGAGAATGATTCTACTCAAACCAGTTGACGTTTTACTCGACATTTCTTTTTGTATTGATCCTTACGCCCATAGAACGAAAGAGACAGATGTCCCTTGCCCAAGGATTTTTATGAAAAGATTTATTTTTATTAAGCTATTTTTATTAAGAAAGTTGTCATTATGTATGATTAAATTAAATTTTTTACGCTGACACTCAATTTACCCTTTTACTTTTTGAGTTATTTCTAATGGCATCCTTTATATCGTGCATTCGGATATATCGAGCTTTTTTGCTGTCCAACGATATAACGAGGAGCTTTGACGCCATTTTGATCCTTGACCCGTCATTTAATGTTTCTTTTTACTCATTTTGAAATATGCCATTCGCATAACTTCTCTCTTTTAATAAATGTACTATTTATTTAATGCTGATATGATCTTGAATGATCATGCTGCATATATTTTGTTATGTGTGAAGATGACAAAAAAAAGTATACATTGCTAATATTACGACAGAAAAGTGTTCCAGTGCTCAGTGCGGTGAACTATAGTGCAGACTTCTCAGAAATGAGAAACGTTTCACACTGGGTACTTTTCCGTTTTCACTGTTCGCGATGGTAAGATTTCGAGTGTCAAAAAACGTAAAATTGCTTTAGGAATGTCATTCTAAAAATTGTGGGAATTGCACTTTTTGCTTTGCACTAGATTTACCAGACCAGTCATTTTGACTGTTTCGATACTTCCATTTTGCATAATTTGTTATTAACACGTTGACGGACACTTGCGCTTATAGCCGTCAAAGCGAAGTTCACTATGCACATATAGTGTTAATTTTCGAACTTCACTTGCTCCTACTGTCCGTCCCAGTAGCAGAATTTTCTGTATCAATCTACAGCACAAGTTTCAGAAGTCAAAATTTATCTGCGGCACCAAATGATGTGTAACCAAATTTACAATCATCAAAATAACAAACTATGCATTTTAAACTAGTTGACATATAACAATAATACATGCAGACAATAAAAAAATATTATAATTATTCAGTTTATAAATAAACTAATAAAATCTAAAATTGAACTAATCTAATTTTCAAAAATATGTAAGGTGGCAAATTAATCTGCAAGCTTCAAGATAAATCTGCAGCGCTCGCTGCCATGCTGCGCGATTTCTGCTACCGGGCTGTCCGTCAATGTGTTAATTATAGTGCAACTTTCAATTGCATTGGCTTTTCCTAATACGCGGTAAGTAGGAAAAGTTAATATGACTGAAAGTTAAATTGTAATTACTAGCAACTTGGTGTAAAAAGAAAGTTTAAAAATGGTTCAAAACGGGCCGGTAAATCAATATCATCAAAATATACGTCCGTCATCTTCAAATTGAATGATCTTTTTTCGTTTCGATGTGAAAGCGATCCTGTGCTTCTGCTGCAAAAATTTCCGATACGTAACTATCATTATCACTTCACTTTAAAGATAAAATGTAGATCAAAATTCCTCAAGAAATCAATAATCAATTTTTATGATATACTGAGGTCAAAGTGTAACTTTGTTCCACTGGAAGAATCTTTTCTCTCTTTGGTTTAATCAATCATGAATGATAAGACTGGGACCTTGTGTAAGACATGCTTCTGATGCTTTTTGGATAATTGAGCCTAGAAAATTATTCTTTTTTAAAAATATACTGAATGCTTCGTCAAAAAGACAATGCTTTTGTTACTTAGGGCTGCAATCAAATCATATTTTTTTTATATTTTGTGCGAAAATATCTTTTTAATGAATTGATAACTAAGAATTCAACTTGAGAGCATATTGCACTGTTAATTGAGAGAAAAAAAATCGACTTATTGTAAAACCTAATTGAATTGGTAATACTTTACGTAAGGGAAAATGTCGGTTTCATATTTCGCAATGTAAAGAAATACGGTTACAGTTCTTGAATTAGCACTTCGCAAATACAATCTTCAAAACAAGGTCACGTTAAAAAAAACACGTGGATTCGCATTTAATGAGTACTCTTTAGAGTCTGGAAGGTTCTATAGTTCAGAATTTCAGAGTATGACGTCACGAAAACGATCACCTCAAGCGTTTTTTTAACTGGACGATGGTTCGCTGTCGCCAAGTTCCCTCGAAACTAATTAATCTTGTTTGCCACCTAAAAGATAGCTTTTCTGTAACACGAATTTTTCCTTTCCAATTTTTTTTAATGTTTTTTCTTTTCATTTCTAAAGAAAAACTTTTTTTCTACTTTGAAATTTTTTACGTAATTTTAAGAAATCAATGTGTACAAAGTCTTTTTAATTTACATTAATTAATTAGCACATAGAATGCTTCAAGTTCTTCAAGTTTCAAGAGCTTTAAAGTATTTATAAATATCTTTACATATCAAAAGCAAGAATAATTGAAGCAAACATTTATTGTTACATTTACATTGACAGAAATTGTTCATACTAAATAGCTTTATCAGTCTGACATATTTAATCATAGAAATTTCCCAAGTAAAGATTTAAAAAAAATATTTTGACGATAATTAAGTTCAGCGAGTACCATTTCCGCAGTATATCATAGAACAATCTTAGACCACAGTTCATCTTTCAATAATGTAGGCCGCTACATTAGCGCCGCCACAAAAAGTAACTTAATTTTTTATTTTTATTTTATTTGCGTGAGAGGTGTCTCTTCTTCAGTCTTACGTAGCAGCGCATTCCACAACTCGTAGTCAGTCAAAGTAATTTTTTATAAAGGAAGAAATTACAGCCAATGAGCAAGCGCTTAAGAATAAGAATGCATGTTAATTAAATTGTGTATAGCCAATCACGTTCCCAAGAATGTAACAAAGGTTTCGTCACAGCTAAACAACACATTGAACAATTCTCACGTTGAATAAAAAACTAATGAATGAAAGGGAAATCCTAATAAGAAAGGAAGAAATCCTAATGATTCAGGGGAGAGCGAAGCATTCTCATGACTAAAGGGGGGGGGGGTGTAAATGACTAAAGGAACAATCTGAACGACTAAGAAAGATATCCTACGGGCTGCAGACAGAATTACAAAGACAAATGAAAATTCCAGCAACCTGTAAGAAAATACTAATTTGTGAGATTAAACCCTAATCATTATGCAAAAATCATTAATTTATAAATAAGAAATATTCAATTCATTCCGAGCGACAGATTTATGGTTTCACTCAGCAGTTGCCGAATTTGAAATTTGTTAGTTAGGGGGTCATTCATAAATGATGTAACGCTTCGAGGGGGGGAGGGGCGTTCG
The DNA here is from genome assembly GCA_038502835.1 of Octonoba sinensis. Taxonomy (NCBI): domain Eukaryota; kingdom Metazoa; phylum Arthropoda; class Arachnida; order Araneae; family Uloboridae; genus Octonoba; species Octonoba sinensis. The sequence continues at coordinate 78,004,315 of CM076605.1, read as the reverse complement.
AGAAATTGTGACCGTTTGTGACGAGAGAAGGGGAGGAGGTAACAAAAAGTGGTGTGACATTATACATTTTAGTTTGTATGAAAGCATTTAAAATTAAAAAAAAATTTAAATTAATTTAATGCGCTATTTTCATTGTTGTAAAGTTTCATTGATCATTTTGTATCGTACACCGATGCTGATTCAGGTTTAAATTTACTTCTTGTTAAAACTAAAAAAGGAAATTTTGTTAGGCATGTACACTTTTAAGATAAAATTGCGTGGGTCATTTTATCAGAATTCCAACAATTACTATATTTTATTGTTCTATACTAATTACCTTTTGTGTTGTAAACCTTAACCTCATTTTATGCAAATTAAGTACACATGTGATCATTATTATTATTATGCTCACAAATGTCATTAAAAGTTCAAAAATAAAATTAGAAACGTGCAGTTCTTTGCTTCTGAACTGGAAGTACAGTCCCGCAGTGGACCAGTCGGTAGCAGCTCGGTTCCCGCAGATCACCGAAAGTGAAGTAACATTGACTGAGGTCAGTGGTTTGGGAGGGTGACAACTTCTCGCTGCTGGTTGCTTTGGGACCGTGTACGCTAAAGGGAGCCAGTGCACGTTAAATCCGTAGTGGTTCCATTGTCCTCCCAGTTAAACGATACCTCTGGGCGTGCCAACCCCAGCTGCCGTCTCTCCTCTGGAAGCTGTCTCAAAAAATTAAGAGACCTCTCAAAGGGGCGGAAGTCGGACTCCTGCCTATAAAGGTCCTCGTTAAGAGTCAAGAGGAGCGCACCCCTTCTTTCTCGCTTCGCGCCAGGACACGACAACAACAACAAGTAGGGTCAGTTGGGGTAATTGTAAACGCTTTTTCAATGTTTTAACTTTTGATCCTTCCCTACCTCTTGAATGAATTCAGAGATAAAATTGTGAGCATTGTAGCCACTACTGTACTTCTTGTGAGTAACTGTGTGCAAAAATTTTGACTTCATGACTATTTGTTAGCAAATGAGCTCGTGTTTACAATTACCCCAGTGTGTTTACAATTACCCCAGAGATCTGGGGTAATTGTAAACAGTAATTTATTTTCGAATAAGGTTGATGCAAATGGAAAATTGTTTCATACACAGTGTGCCTGAGGGCTTAAGAAGTTCCGGAGCAAAAGCTCTCAATTTGGGGCCAACAGGCCGTCTGTGGTCCGTTGAGTTATGTTATGAGTCGGCTGAGATCATTTAACGAGAAATATCTTGCAAAAAATAAAGTAATGCGACAAATTTATGTAAAATTTGTCCCGCAGTGGATCAGTCGGTTAAGCCTGGATACCACAAAACACCGAAAGTGAAGCACAACTGGCCGGGGTCAACGCTTAAGAGGGTGGCCACCTCCCGCGACTGATTATTCTGAGACCGAGTGCGCTAAAGGGAGCTGTGCACGTAAAATACATCGTCGCTTCAAATGCAAACCAAGTTAGAAATAATTTCCGCTGAGGGACCAACCTAGGTGACGATCTCTCATCTGGGAGCTGGTTCAAAATCATTAAGCCCTCTGAGCCAAGTGTACTTCATTCTAGCGGAGCTCATTAATAATCAGTAGGAGTTTTCTTAATTCATGGTCTCATTGCAAGAGGGGGCCTGGATTTCCAGGTGGCATTAGCAACAACAAACAACATTTATGTAAAATAGACACAAAAGTGTAATTTGCATCAAAATATAATACTTATTGTCCCCCCAGAATATTGGAAATAGGAAAAATTTAGGTGTTTACAATTACCCCAGAGTACGAAATATATGGGGTAATTGTAAACACCTGACTTGCGCATGAAAAATAGCAGGGAGGATGAAATTCATGACTAAATACTTTTAGCAACATTCCATATGACAAATAAAAATGGTTGAAAGCACTTACATCGCTTTTGCAGATGAGCTGGAGACGAAAATGTAAGATCACTAAATTTTGTTAAACAACTTTTTTCACTGTGTCATTTTCAAACAATGGTGACGCCTCCACAAATGTTTCGAAACTTACAAAACTCTTTCAGTGCCTTCCCTATGTTGCCAATTCATCACACACCAGCAGTTAAGTTTTCAAAACCACCACAAGTGTAGTTATGAAGCTTGTTTACAATTACCCCATGTTTACAATTACCCCAACTGACCCTACATATGCTCAAGTAATATTGCGTGACATGTGACAAAGGGTAGGGGTATGATTAAGTGCGAAATTTTGTGACAAAGGTGGGTAGGGGTATGATGAGTGGGACATTTTGTGACAAAGGTGGGTAGGGTATGATGAAGTGTGACATTTTGTGACAAAGGTGGGTAGGGGTATGATGAAGTGTGACATTTTGTGACAAAGGTGGGTAGGGCTATGATGAAGTGTGACATTTTGTGACAAAGGTGGGTAGGGTATGATGGAGTGTGACATTTTGTGACAAAGGTGGGTAGGGGTATGATGAAGTGCGACATTTTGTGAAAAAGGGGTGGAGGGGGTCAATTATATTGAAAAAGTGTGTGATATCATTTACGAACGGTCCTTTTGAGTACAGTAAAACCTGTAAAGTTGACCACCTTTGTAAGTTGACCACTTTTGTCTGGAACGGAATTAGCCCTTCACCCTCTACTTCACCCTCCATAAGTTGACCACCTGGCAAAGTTGACCACTAAAGTGCTGCGCCGCAAGTGGTCAACTTACACAGGTTTCACTGTAATAAAAAATTAATTACTTTCATTTTCTTCCAGGACTCTACCTGCTATTGTCATACGAGAGGCTCTAAAAAGCATGAACATAACGACTTCCATGCGAGCCTTTTGTGGACGCATTGAAGATAAACTGCGGATCAAGCAAATCGACGACCACATCAACAACAACAGCATAAAGATTAAAGGACTATGATCGAACAAGGAATGTTAGAGTTCTACGGACTTCAGTGATTTTTGTTTCCGTTCTGTTTTTCAGAGCATGGATCTAATGGTGTCAAATAATCAGCTGGGTAGGATTCAAGAATCTATTGCTTTGTAAAAATTTGCTTCATTGTCTTCATCAGTATTGGCTTTGGTAATCATTAATAATTTCACTAAATAGTTTATTTCTCTCAAAAAGGCGTATTTTCCTACGCTTGTGGAAGAGGGGGAAATATAGAACGACGTAACGCACAAAAATTAAAAAGTAAAATTTTAACCATTTATTCCGGGGCTACAACGAAACCCCGTAGCACTGTAAAAGTCTGAGCTTTGGAATTGATGAATTAATTATTGAATGGATAAAAAAGTGAGCTCCTAGATATAAGCAATCCGAGTAGACATCCACACTTATTATGCAAAAAAATTGTGAACCTTAGGACATCAGCAATTCAAGTGAAGGTTACAAGAAACGGGTTTATCAATGCTAAAAACGTGTCAATGAAAAATTTGTCTTCGTTTCTTCGAATCTAGGTGCTTTAACTACATACCCTCACATAGTTAAGCAGGATAATTTTCTACCATTGTGACAAACCTGTAAGAAATGTATGGTGCCTTGACTGCATATCTTCATAGTCAAGCAAGACGATTTGCTACCAGTGCGACAAACCTGTAAGAATGTATGGTGCCTTGACTACATATCTTCACATAGTTAAGCAGGTGAATTTGCTACCATTGCGACAAACCTGTAAGAAATGTATGGTGCCTTGACTGCATATCTTCACATAGTCAAGCAAGACGATTTGCTACCAGTGCGACAAACCTGTAAGAAATGTATGGTGCCTTGACTGCATATCTTCACATAGTCAAGCAAGACGATTTACTACCAGTGCGACAAACCTGTAAGAAATGTATGGTGCCTTACTACATATCTTCACGTAGTTAAGCACGACGATTTGGAAGAACCATGTTTCAAGCGGTGAAAATTCTGCCTTTAAATTGATTGCCAAAGTCAATGCTGTATTAGTTGGAGTCCTATTTTGCTTCCAGTGCTTTTAATAACTTGAAGCATTGCAGAAGAAGTAAAAGTATCTGAACAAAAGAGCGGACTTATATCATTTGTTATATACATTATATTTTTAACATTCGCATTTTTCAACTCATATGTACTACATTAATTGTTTATCAAAAGACTGATTTGTGATTTTTTATGCTATTTTTTTGCTACATTAATTCAAATAGCTAATCATAGCTCTCCATTTTCTGTAGCATTTTTGTTAATGTTTTAACACCCGCGTCAGTTCCTAGCAGTAAATTCTTTTTTAACATTGCACGTTCATTTTAAAATGTCCTACAATCATATTGCGATATTTACCTTAATTTCATCCCATGAATTTAGTTTAAAGTTTTTAAAATCGTATTCTTAGCACTAGAAAAAACGTTCTGTCGTATCAATGGTATTAAACCGAGTATATTTACCTATAATGGTACCAAATATATGTATACCGTAATATTTACCGACGTAAAAATACCACTATTTTATTCCCATAAAAATAAGGTTTTTCTTTTGTTTTCTCTCTCTCTCTCTCTTCTTTTTGTTCATATCACTTTTAGGACAAATTCACACACATCGAAATTAATTATGAAGAAATAGAAATATAATACGTATTGGCACTCTATAGTAGCATAGATAAAAACAAAAAGTTCATTTTGATTGCATCGAAAATTTCGAAATATTCCATGAATCCCACCGATTAATCTTTTCATAAAAACAACAGTTCAATAAGGTTATGTTTTATGCCAATTTTCCGCTATAAATCTTTTTTTCTTTTTAATTTTTTTCCAGTGCATTGCATAGACACTCAACAAATCCACACACACGTACTCAACACATCCATCTAAACTATTAATTTATTTGCCGTTACTTTTAATATCAAACGAAATTGAAATAAAAGAAGTCAGAAAGATAACATTAATTTTATTAAAACCTCTAAAACTAAATGATACATGGCTAATAAATTAATAAAAGGAACTTTATACACAAGTAAAGTTAAAAATTGCACGTAATTTATAGCACAAATAAGCATTAAAATGCAGACAAATGTTTCGGGATTGGTTGGAATCACTTTTCAATGCGATAGTGGAGCTTCTAGATGCAAAAAACATGCAAAATTTGCACCTAGAAGCTCTACTATCGCATTGGAAAAAGTATTCCAAGCAATTTCGAAACATATGCCTGTATTTTAATGCTTATTTGTGCTATAAACAACGTGTAATTTTTGACTTTACATAGTTAACACTTATGCATTAAAAACGCACAAAATTCCTATTAAAATACAATAAATAAAACAAAATATTTTATTATTATTATTAATCATGATTTTATTAATTTCTAATTGAATTTTTAAAATAAAAAAATAATACAGAGAAATCATAAAATCTGCAACGAAGTTTTTATCTTAACACACAATAATATTTTGCTTACAATGTTGAATTACGACATAGCATGAAGAAAACTAGGGGAACGTATTGTATATTGGTTTTTTTTTTTAATTTCTTTTTTAAATTCAACTCCCGTTTATTCTTCTTTTCAGTTTTTTTTTTTTTTTTTCAAATTCAATGCAAAAACACTTAAAGAGCATTAGGGAAAACTCGTAATATTAAGTTCTGTATAAACCAAGTGTATTCCGAGCATTATAACGGAGGTCTCGATTTAGAACATGGGGGGAAGGGGGGATACATTTGTTCAAATTCAAGAAATTCTTTGTAAAATAAAAGGAACAGGCAACCTAAAGATAAAAAATATTTATTGCACGCATAAAAAGATTGAGAGGAGTAGTAATTCATCAGGTTTGCCGAAGTTTTAATAACTAGTTCAAAATAAGTAACTTGTAACTTTAATGAGTTACGTTTCTCAGTAACTTAAGCTTTAACAGTTACATTTTTTACTTGAGTAACTAGTAATTAACTTTTTGAGAAAACTAACAATTACATAAATTATCAGTAAGATTCTCAAATCTGATGCTACACAGAAAAAGTTGATTTAATAAACAAGCCTGCGCATATTTTTAAGTAAAATTTTTATTTAGTGTAATAATGCAGAGATGCTGACTTGGAAAAGCGTTTTCAGTAGCTAGCAAGGAAATTTTCCGTAACTTTTTACTCTTGTTTGTACTTCTTCTATCCGGTTATTCAAAAAATATAATTATTGCAAGATTTTTAATCCAATAGTATTTTTTGAAGTTGTTATTATTTGTTGTATATTTTGTGTTCAAAGCATTACCTATAAAAATATTTTTACACATTTTTCTTATTAAAAATTCAATTATTGCAACATGTTTTGTTGCTCCTGTTTTTTCTTTCAATAAATTGTAGTTTTGAAATTAGTTTACTTTAAAATGATCTCATAGCTTTTTATAAATATTTTATAGTGTGTTCTACTAACATTTCTCTTTGTCGCATATTTTGTATTTTGTCATATATATATATATATATTTACATTTCAAACAAATATAATATATTTTGTCATATTTTTCATGAATAAATTTCACAAAACTACTTGAAGTCATTATTTTGTAATTGCTGGAAATTCTGCTCCACCACTATGCCGATGAGGACAAGTTCTAAAAAAAACACATTTATACGTTTTCATAACGCATATTTATACGTTTTCTCATAATATTTCATAATAAATTTCACAAAACTACTTGAAATTACTCTTTTGTGTTTGCTGGAAATTCAGTTTCACCACTTTTCACATGAACATTTTCCTTTGCCGATGAGGACAAGTTCTGAAAGATACACATTTATAAGTTTTACTCCATAATATTTCATAATAAATTTCACAAAACTACTTGAAGTCATTATTTTGTGATTGCTGGAAATTCTGTCTGACAAGAACACTTTCCTGTGCCGATGAAGACAAGTTCTGAAAAATACACATTTATACGTTTACACTTCATTGCATACAAAAATTGAGATTTCATCAAGAGCTAAAATTCCAATTTTACAAATCCAATTTGCATTTCATAACCCCGCTTATTATTAGGGATGTAACGAATATTCGGCCACTATTCGGTTTCGACCCTTTGGCCGAATAGTCATTTCATCACATAGCTGAATATTCGGCCTGGCCGAATACTGGGTAAGGCCAATTTCGGCCTGGCCGAATATTGATGAACTATTCGGCCGAATAGTTCTGCTGCAGTAGAAATGTAAAAAAAATAAAGAAATTAGTAGATTTCAAACGCTTAAAATTGTATTATAATTATTGCAAAAGAATACATTACTATATAGTTTTAATAAATAAAAATGATTTAGAAAAACTACTTTTTTTAAACCTTGTTTAGGCTTAACTGAGCAAAAACAGATTTTAATGTTGTAGTATTGTATTTTATATTTAGCATTTGCTCCCCAAAACTGGCAATAGTTAATTATGATGGAGAATATACGAAATTAATTTTGTTATTATTAACAAAGTGGTAGTCAGACTTTGTTTGGGTAGACTGATTTATTGTGAATATTGGTTAAGTGAGAAATGTGAAAAGCCTAGAATATATCATGATTACTTAGATAGCATAAGTTATTGAGATTTTTGAAAATAAAAATATAATCCAGTTAAGTGCATTAAATTTTAATAGATTTTTTACAGATAGGTATGTAAAAGAACCCATAAAATAAAAATATTAACTTTTCTAACTTTTAAAATATCTTCATAAAACAGTTTTGAGCAAGGTAAAAGTTCACTAAGCAATAGCAGTTCTTTCGTTTGAATTAAATAATTAGTAAAATAATGCTAATTAATGTTTACTACCATAAAACCTGTAATTTCTATTCCACTCGGGGGTGAAATTCTTAGTTTTATTACATACAAAACAATAGAGAAAATAGATTAATTTTAAATAGTTTTAAATTCTTAACAAACAGAATTAAGTCAAACATCATAGATTGTGTGTAATTGGTGTTTGACTTTGTGAATAATTTTAAATTTGACAAATACTTTCTATTACAAAGTTTTTCTAGAAATTTTAATATTCTGCCGCCGAATATTCGGTATTCGGCCGAAGACGTTGGCCGAATATTCGGCTTCGGCTTAGAAGAAATGGCCAAATATTCGGCTTCGGCCTGGAAGAAATGGCCGAATATTCGGTATTCGGCCCAAATCACCATTCGTTATATCCCTACTTATTATGTAGGCATTGCTATTCTGGCATAAGATTCCCCCCGTTAGCACTATGGGGACAGCACTTTCTCCATAGTTTCTCAACATTTTTAGTGTTGCCCCCTCAAAAACCGAAACAACGTGGACGGAATTATATTTTTAAATTCCGATATATTATTTTTTTAATTCTGTTTTTTTTTCATTTCATTTCATTTATTTATTTAGCAATTTTTATTTTTTTAATAAATCATTTTATATTCATTTTTTTCTAATTCTATTTTTTATTTTATTTATTTATTTATTTTGGAGCTTTTCTAGGCCTTATAATGTATTCCTACACGAAATCACGACTTCTATTTTGGATTATTCGACTTCTATTCTCTCAGTTCTTTCAACCTACGATGACGGTTCAGTTCGAACCGTGATTCGAAGGCTGAAACGTACACGCAACACTTCCTGACCTTGCAGACCGGAATCGCCGATTTCAGCCTAACACCCGAGTTTTTATGCATTGCCATGTAAGCTTTCGTATTTCAGTCGTTCATTATGTAGATTTCGTCATTGCAAAACAAGTACCTTTCTCTTTTCTAGAATATAATACTGTTACTCATGATTAGGGTTGCAAGTTTGTCGCAGAAAGAAGAGCGCGAAATTCACGGCAAATTTCGCGAAATATTCACAAGAACACAAATGTACAAAATATAGCATATCTGCATTGAAAGTTATTCTTCATCCTAAAACATAGGGCTATTGTTAAAAATGGAAGGATTATAAACTTCGTAAAAAACATTTAAATATTTGTATTGACTAGGATCAAAAACTTTGCAGGCTTTAAAAAATTTTGAGGCTAGTTGGCGAAATCTATGTTTATTGTGACTGCGTTCAAAAAACCAATTTTGAATTTTTTCTTGGAACAAGTTTAGAGCTTTTTTAGACTTTGAGTGTTCACATATTTTGTCCTTGGTTTCTGAAATTTTTAAAAAATCGGACATTTTGCTGGTCAATAATCTATATATATATAAATGAATGTCCGTCTGTCTGTCGTTCCTTTATGCATTACTACACCATTCATCCGATCGCCTTGAAACTTTGGGAAGTTGTTCAGTACACTCCTGCGAAGGTTTCTGAAAAAAAATCCTATAGGTAGTTCTTTTTTTATTCCAATTTTAAGCAATTGTCCACATAAATTCCTCAATATGGGGGTGAAAAAAACCTTTCACATATTAATGCAATATATCGATCGAAAGCGCTAACTTTTCTGCACAAGATGATATTTGTTCTAAGTTTCTAAGTCAATAAGAACGCCAGTTATAAGCTATTTAGTGCGATTTCTTAAGGCTTACCTTGATCCAAAAATAATAATTAGCAGTTTTCTCAACTCCGGGTGAATAGTGTTAGCTTAATTTCAATACAAAACTTATTTTTCAAAATAGAGAGACATCAGTTTAGTTATCAATGGAAAAACAGTAATAAATCATGCCTTCACCCCCCTCCCCCTTTTGTCACGCATCACGCTATGTTGCATAATGCATGATGTCACACTCCTTGTTACCCCCTCCCCTCCCCTTGTCACACTTTGTCACAATTTCCCGAACCCCCCTCCCCCCCCTCGAAGCGTGACATCATTTATGAATGATCCCTTACCAATAGTTTTTAAATTCGAGATTGAATTTGATAAAAGTATTGTCTCCCCGATTTAACGATTTCCTTGATTTACCAATAGCATTTAAATAAATATCGCCAGAAAAGGAATACGTATGGTTTATACGAGTTTTCAAATAACGTGGCGAATATGACACGCTACAATTTGACTTTTTAATTAGCCATTGGCGATAAATCGGAACACACTAATGAAATTGTGCTTACGTTTTTTAGGTACGGTTAAAATTCAGCACAAGTAGCGCCGTGCGGGTACCGCTAGTTAAAAATAAAAATTAAATTTTAGAAAAATTCGCGGATTTTAGGAAAAAGCTTTAAAATTCGCGGTGCGGCAAACTTGCAACTCTTCTCATGATCTCGTGCTTTCCTTTCATTTTTAATATGCAGGCACATTTTTTAAAATATTTTTTTCAAAAAACAATGTATTCTCTTCTCGTGACCAAGGGGTTTGAAACCGCTCTGGACTGCTTTGTAAATCAACAGATCATTTTCCATTATACATAGAAAGTTCCTCCCAGTGGACCAGTCGGTAGAAGCTTGGTTCCCGCAGAACACCGAAAGTGAAGCAACATTGACTGAGGTCAGTGCTTGGGAGGGTGACAACCTCTCGCGGCTTGTTGCTGTGGACAGTGTACGCTAAAGGAAGCTGGTGCACGTTAAATCCAAGGGCTTCAATGTCCTCCAAGTGAAAAGATACCTCTGGGGGTGCCAACCACAGATGACGGTCTCTCATCTGGGAGCTGATTCAAAAAATTTAGAGACCACATAAATGAGGTTTAGTCAGTCTCCAGCCCTCGTAGTTCCTCGCTCAAGTGAAGCTGCATATCACCCTTAGCTATGGATCAGTCGTATTTAGCGTCATTAACTTTTTGACCTGGTGTGCGCTTTCCTACTCCAGGGGATACGAAACATAGAATTTATTAAACAAATATCAATACTAGGGGTCGGGCCAGAGGAAATTCAGGTCCGTTTCCGGATCCTTCACGAAATTCCAATTAATCAAAAGGGACTCTTCACGAAATTCCAATTAATCAAAAGGGACTCCTCACGAAATTCCAATTAATCAAAAGGGACTCCTCACGAAATTCCAATTAATCAAAAGGGACTCTTCACGAAATTCCAATTAATCAAAAGGGACCCTTCACGAAATTCCAATCAATCAAAACGGACCCTACACAAAATTCCGAGCGACCAAATCGTAATTTTTCGGAATTATTTATTAAATAAGCGGCAAAAAATAATAAAAAAATTTTATGACTGTACCTTTAAATTTTGATTTTTCACAAAAATGTTTTTGAAATTAAAAAAAAAAAAATGAACCCTGTTAAAAATGCTGGATTGCCCTTTGAATACTTTAAATTTAATTTAAAGAAATATCTTGATTACCGGCTTCGGAAATACTACAATATAGAAATAATACAACAGAAATTAATGAACTAATCTATCAATTAGTTAATAATTTGATTGATAAAATAGCTTATTATCTTTGACGTAATTTTTTAAAAATTCATCTATTCACTCGTGACTCTAAATATTTAATAAAATTTGCTCCTATCAGAAAAAAATTTTTTAGCGATGCGTCTGAACTTGTATTTCGCTCATTTTATTAATGCAGTAAAACTTCTCATTTTGACATCAGGGGGACAAAAATTAGGAGTTTTATTGCACAAATAAATAATGAAAAAATTAAAATGAATAAGATTGAAATGACACCAAATGCGAAAAGTATGTCAATAAACCTGTATTTAACAATGGAATGGGTAGTAATTAACGATAATCATATAAGCCATTTTGCCACTAATTAACCCTAACCCAAAAGATACAAATTCACCGATATATGAAACAATTTGTTCTTTACGTGTAAAAACGTTCCACAATCAATAAGTCTCTTGTCGTATGGAACATAACACGTTGTTAGGACTAGCAGTGAAATAATTCTTAATGATAAACCCTGAGTGCATTTAAATACTGAACTTCTTTCAGCTGCATTTTCTTTTCGATGTATTCATAAGTAAACATGAAATGTTTGCTTTTCAAGCACCACTTGTAAAATATTTATCTACATTCTGCAATTAATCAACATGTTTCTGGAATAATGAACGTTGTTATATTGTGTTGTTCGGTGCTCAATTATTATCTCTCCTAATAAATGATAAGAAATAAACATTTAATTATACGCTAAAAATATTGTTCTAATGATTTGTTTCTTAGATAATGTGTTCGCATTAATAGCCTTCTATGTCTGCATCAGTAATTTTATTCAGAACAGAATTAATGAACATTCATTATTATCCCAATGCACATTTTTGAGTAAAAGAAAACTTGATAAGGAAACCATGAGTGATTCTACGCGCAATTTTTTTTCGGAACTTCACACAAAATTTTCGAAAAAGGGTCATTCCATGTCAAATCACCCAAAAAAAAAAAATTGCATTTGACACCCACCACTTCGAATTTTCCTGAATTTTTTTTTTTTAATTGTTACTTTAGCCAAGTATAGAACACATGTAAAATTTAACTTTCATATTTCCAATACGTTTTGAGAAAAAAAATGTCAAAGTTTAGGAAATTCTGATGTAAATTTACCATTAAGCTTAGCGCATGCCCAACACTGCTTATGAAAATAATTCATAACTTGGCTCATTTTCAATATATCTTTGTCAGTTTTTTTAAATACATCAACAATAACATGTACATTTGTAAAAAAAAATATTTCAAAAGTCCAGTTTACTTTTTAAAGACACAAAAATTTTAAATTTTTGCTCTTTTATAAATTTTAAGGAACAAAACAACAATTTTTCAAACGGAAATTCTGCCTGAAAGCACAGGAGATTTCAGGCCAATTTCTTTTAAAAATGAACCTCAAAAGTATGTTATTAAAGAATATGAAATAAAAACAGTGGTATTTTGGGATTCAGTATGTTTATTTTAGTTCAGAAGTTAAAATATTTCATTAAAGCCCTGCCGCTCTATGTTGAATATCACTATTCAAAAATTTACCCTCCACCACTGCAGATGTTTATACATACATATTTGCTTAGAGAATATTAATATAAATTTCTGGATCACATTTCAAGTAACTTTTGGAATAATAATAATTTAAGAAAAAAATTTGAACCTGTAGGGGAGAGGATTCAAAGTTAAATTTTCAATCACTTGTCCAGAAAAAATTCAACTTTTGACACTTGCTCCTAATTCTTGGAGTAAGAGAAAAATTATGGAATTATTTCAGGTTAGTGAGTATGCTGTGCATAAAGCAAGAGAACTTGTGAGAGGGAAAGGAATAATTGCCACGCCAGAAGAAAGGAAATGTAGAATGTTAGATGTAAAAACCGTTGAGTTAGTAAGGAAAAAATTTTTACTAGACTGATGAATATTCTAGATTCTTACCGGGCAAAAAGGTTAAAGTCATTGTTTCTAATAATGTTTCCATGCAAAAATGGCTGTTACCTTAGTAATCTGAGTGAATTATATTCCGTTTTTAAATCAGAAAATCCAAATATTAAAATTGAAATCTCTACATTTTCTTTGTTACACCTAAAGTGGTGTGTTCTAGTAGGATCCTCAGGGACTCATTCGGTTTGTGTGTGCACTATCCGCCGAAATGTTTCTGTTAATTCATGCATGTTCCATTGAAGAATAATACAATGAACTCATCCATCATTTAGTTTGTTCTCTAAATAACAGAGACAGCATGCTCCGACATTGTTCTGATTGTCCATCTAATGAAAACCTGAAAAACCTTTTACTCAGAAAATTTAAAGATTGGCGTTCTAAAAATGAAATTATTTGCGATTCATGGGTTTCAAAAGACAGAACTCGACAAGTTAAAATTACAGGCACTTTGGAAGAATAATAATAATTTAACTTTGTGCAAAATAATAGAAATATAATTTCACGTTAAATTAAAGCACAAATGAGCATAAAACGCAGACATATGTTTCGGGATTGCTTGAAATCCCTTTTTCAATGCGACAGGGAGCTTCTAGATGCATACTTAATCTCAGTCCAACTATTTTTAAAAAATGAAGGAAAATCTTAAATGTTGTGAAGCTATTGTTCTTCTCAACTTTAGTGAAAATTATACACATGTTATACAAGACGAGGTTCAAGGATACCACTGGACTCGAGATAGCTGTTCACTACACCCAGTAGTTATCTACACATATTGCAATCATTCTGAAAAAGCAATTATTTACAGTCTGTATATCTTATCAGATGATTTAGAGCATGATACAGCCTGTGTCTATGAGAGACAAAAAATTATTGACGACTTTTTAAAGAATCAATTTCTGTGTGCAAAGGAAGTTCATTATTTTAGTGATGGATGTGCATCACTATACAAAAACTGTAAAAACATCATAAACCTGTGCCAACATATTAAAGATTTCAACATATCAGCGTCTTGGACATTTTTTGCTGTAATCATGGAAAGTCTCCTTGTGATGGCGTTGATGGACAGTGAAACATCTATAATTGCAAGACAGAGACTTGGAGACACGATGGAAATGTCATAGATTCAATGGAAAAAGTAATGAATTTTTTTGCTAATGAGATTGCAAATATTAAATTCTGGTTATTAAAGAAAGAAACTCTTAGAAATACGTAGACAGTTGGAATCAAGATTCAGGACAGTTAAAATTATTTCAGGAACTCGCAGCTTCCACCATTTTCTACCATTGTCTGCTGATTCTTTAGGTACAAAAAGAATCAGTTCTGATGATCTTTAGACTGTACAGTTTGATCTTTAGTTTCTCAGGGGAGCAATTTACCATGTTTAAAATGTTTGAAATAGGTAAATTCATACGTTGCCTTTATGATAATAACTGGTTTTTCGGAGTTGTACTTTCTAAACATGAAGAAGAAAATGACACAAAAGTGAAGTTTATGCACCCTTATGCACCTGTGCCATCATTTCATTGGCCTGCAGCAAACGAAGACATTTGCAATGTTCCTCTATGTAATGTGATTGCTCAAATCAATACTGAAGTCACAAAGGGCTCCAGTAGAGTATACTATTTTCTTCAAGAGGAGGCAACAGTATATCAAATTTTCAGTGTTCAGCAACAGTATATCAAATTTTCACAAAGTGTCATTGATAAAAGTCATTCATTATATATATAGTTTATTTTTGTTAAAAAATTTACTGTGCACTATGAGTTTTGTAAAGTGTTAAATTTTTTTATTGAAATTATAAAAATTTTGCAAAAATTCGCATTTTAAATCTTGAAATTCAAAAAACATCTATCTCAAAAGTTGTTTAAAAAAATTTCCAAGATGTTATGTGGGTTATTATCTAGGGAAAAGTAAGAAGTAAAAATAAATAAATAAATAAACATCTGGGGTGGTGGAGAGTAAATTTCGAACAATGTCATTCAACTTAGAGCGGCAGCGCTTTAATGAAATATTTTAACTTCTGAACTAAAACAAACATACTGTATGCCAAAATACCACTGCTTTTATTTTATATTCTGTAATAACATACTTTTGAGGTTCATTTTTTAAAAAAAATTGGCCGGAAAACTCCTGTGCCTTCACGCAGAATATCCATTTGAAAAATTGTTGTTTTGTTCCTTAAAATTTACAAAATAGCAAAAATTTAAAATTTTTGTGTCTTTAAAAAGTAAGCTGGATTTTTGAAATATTTTTTTTTCCAAATGTAATAGTTATTATTGATGTATAGAAAAAAATTGACGAATATATGTTGAAAATAAGCCAAGTTATGATTTTTTTTCATAAGCAATACTGGCATATGCTAAGCCTAGTGGTAAATTTACATCAGAATTTCCTAAACTTTGACATTTTTTTTCTCAAAAAGTATTGGAAATATGAAAGTAAAATTTTACAAGTGTTCTATACTTGGCTAAAGTAACAAGTAAAAAAAAAATTCAGGAAAATCTGAAGCGGTGGGTGTCATGGCCTGTTTGATTTGACGTGGAATGACCCAAAATGCAGTTCCTCAATTTAAAATTAAAAAAATATGTACCTAGGGTAACAAGCCCACTCAACACACAATTTATACGCATTTATATATAATCTGAAAAATAATGCTTCAAGTAATTAAATAAAAAGGCTACTATTAATGCCAGAAGTCTTTTTCTTCGGAAAAAGCTGAGTTGAAAGTTTTTAAAGTTGTACAAAATATTTTGCTTGTCTGAAAGTAGGAAGAAAAACACATATATTAATTGTTAAAGAAATCTTAAGACTAATAAATTGAAATTTTTTTAATTTTTTTTAATTTTCGGAACAGTTGCTTGAAAATTTTCGGAAATGTCGGAGAATTTTGGATCAGAATCACCCATGAAGGAAACTTAAATGAGAAATCCAACGTTATTAGAGTACAAATTGCAAAACATTTATAGACACTTTCTTCGGGGTACAATAAAACCCTTTATCAATAAGTAAAGTCAAGTCCGTCAAAGAGAAGGGTCAGGAGGGCGCGACAGGCCCACGCTGGATTTTAGATGAACATGCATAAATACAAGTCGTTGTTTTAAAATATATTCCCTTAACCTCCCCCCCCCCCGCAAGACTTAAATGATGGGCCTGCTTGAAATTGTGACATTCAGGATGTTATATCCGAGTTCGGTAACTTTATCTTATTAATTAATGTCTCATTTTTTAAGAAAAGAACAATTGGCGAATAATCAATTTTTAATGTAAATATTTCTATTTTGCAATTGCATTCATAAAAATTCAGATATTAACTGTCATTTCTCTTCTAAATGACTTAATAGTGCTTATAATCGGCATTTAGTGCCTGGTATAACTACTCTGTGTGAGGCAGGCCTTGGTATTCTATGAAAAAGTAGTGGACTAATGATATCAGAAGCTTTTCGTCTACGGCCATTCTTCTGCAAACTCGTTGCCACCGAACTATCTCTATTTTTAAAATTTTCAGTTTTCCTTTTCTCAGGTGTCGCTGCGTTCCACTCTGAACTGACTCCGGACATAGAATTGTCATTGGAATCCACGCTTTCTGCTTTTATCACATTAGATATTTGAATTGGGGTTGTTGTAATGGTAGGAGGGGCAGAGTTCAGAACGGCTTCAGCTGTAAGACTGTTGCTGGAATCAAATGATAAAACTGCAGGTGTTAGCCTGTTCCTGGAATCGGCTAATAAAACTTCTGATGTAAGACTGTTGCTGCTATCGGCTAATAAAATTTCAGGTGTAAGACTGTTGCTGGACTCGGCTAATAAAACTCCAGGTTCATAGTGACTCTCATCAGAATCGCTATCTTGCCTCGTGAAGTCAATTTGCATACTCATGCGCACACCAGGAAACGCAGGTTCTGAAATTCTGTAACTTCGGACTTTCCTCTGATTTGCTGGGACCGAAGAGCTTGCATGACATAGCTGTGGGGTTTGCTGATGCTCTTCTACGTCATAATCACCTAATAAAATTTTCTTCAGCCACAGAAAAATATTAACTATGAATCCAACAATATTATAGGGAAATTCTGAAAAATCCATCACGTTATACAGTTGATAGTTGTATAAACTTTAATTGGAGAAGGAAAATTATTAGTTCATTTGAATTTTTGAACATTTATAAGAGCCAAAGTCATTTGCTTTTATTTTTCTTTTATCAGCTGATGTTTACTATTATTCTGAAAAATAACAAAGACCAGGTTAACTATTTTAGTAATATATTTCGCGTCGTTAAAAGCTTACAACAGCACAGGGAAAAATGAACAAATAAACTGCTAGTATAAAGGGTTCATACAGAAAAAATGCAGAACACAATGGGAAAAATAAATAAATGAATAAATATACATAAAAAATATAAAAAGTACCGAATATCATATGCGAAAAAATTATAAGAGCAGTTGCATAAAATTTTCCACCTTTGAACTCCACTTGCATAATTTGTAGCCAAGTAACGTAGATCATATAAAACCAATTTAAGTAGTCTGTGCTCTTTTCCAATTCCAGTAATTGTCTGTCTTTTAGCACTTATCACCATGGCTTTGGTGATTTGGAAACTAGTTAGCGAGTCTTCAAAATCGTAAGTAAGCCTATTTTTTACCAAAAAAAAAATAAAAAAGTGTCTTATACCACAAGTGTTTTCTATGAAAAAGAAAATATTTTCTACTTAACAGATCTGGTTAAGAATAATCTGTAGTGTGTTTTTCCTCATAAAAAGTTAGGTTCAATTTCTTATAAAACAACAATCTTTTTGTACTTATCGGTTATACGCCCTACATTGGCGAAGGTCTTAGAAATGTCGCCAAAATGCTATGTAAATATAATAAAATCTTGTGCAGTTTAAGTCTAATAACATTGCTTTGTTTACATTTCATTTCGTGTTGTTTGACGAGCTAAAAATGTAGGACGTGTAACCGATAAGTAAAATTACCTTAATGGGCATTCTATAGAAATTACAATTTTGTCAACTGAGAATGAAAATCTTTGGCGACAAATATTTTTATGTAAACTTACGAGCTTTAACTCAATTATGTCACCTGTAATGCAGCTCGTTCATTACGCATCACGGGAAGATTTGAATAATATTGGGAAGATTGGCGCCAATGTCTTTGTTTGGCGCCAATGAATACGAGTTAAATTTCTTTTTTCTGCCTTTTCGAGAAAATTAAAGCAACAGAAAACGATAACAATTATTTTATATTGATGGAAGAACAAAAACCTGAGGTTTTTAAGCGAGAAATTCAGAAACTGGCGCGGCAAATAACACTGCTAAAATTTGGAGATCACACCAATTTCCCATCGCTAAAGCCTCTTTTTCATAGAAACTAAAAAAAACCAAACTTTTTGGGCTTACGTAGATTTTAATCTACTTGTTGCAACAGTATTTTAATTTAAGCACCATGGATAGTTTTATTGGCGGTTTTAATTGTGCTTTTTCCATCTTGTTCAATATAAGCGCTCCGATAGAGCAAAAATCAAAAGTTTAAGCACTGAAACACTAAAACTTTTCTGATTAAATATATACCTTACAAACAAATTTCAATTACGAAACACTTACGCAATAAATAACTTCCAAGTTTGGTGTATTTTTTATATCGGACTATTTCAAACTGGATTATCAAATTCTATAGCTATTGTTTTCAAAATGCTGATGGAAATAAAGTAATTCAACTCACGCAAATAGTAATTTTTGACGGTTGCCATCCAAAGTTTAAAATTTAGCGTTTCATCAAGAAACTATAAAAAGAGAAATTATCACTAGGTTTTTACAGGAAGTAAATGCTGTAAAAATCAGCGAACATATGTTCTAGAATATTGGGTTCAATCATTTCTTTTGATACTGACCTGATGGGGCAGTTTGGAACAATTGTTATATATTGCATTAAGAAGAACAGTATATAAATCTTAAGAACAAGACCAGAGCCCCCCTATACTAAACGATAGCGCTTTAAATCCATACACATTTTGGCCGCAGCTTTTTAGACAGAGGGCGCTAGTTCTTTGTTCATAATACACTGCTTTTATAAGTAGATACATATGGCAAAGATTAATGAACTGTGTGTTTAAATTACATGAACTATTTAATTCATTTGGGCCACCTAGCGGAGAACTTTTCACGGCAGTTTTTTTTTTCTCATATCGGAAGGCATTTAGTATAAGGGGACTCTGACAAGATATGCTTGTGATATTCAATAGTTATGTTGTTGGTAAATTTTGTTTTGTGAGGACACTTGTAACTAAAATGTAGTTTAATAAATACAAGATAGCTGAGAAGTAATATATATTCTTCATGTAAAAAAGCGACATACATACGGTATGAATATATAACCTCCTCTTTTAGGAAGTTGGTTAAAGAAAAGAAATCATAAGATGCCGCAGTCGAGAGGTTGAATCAACTTAAGAAAAGTAAAACATAAAGAAGTGGTTCCCAAAGTCCGACTGGGCTCCGACCCATCTAACAAAAATTCCCAATCTTGGGACCCACCTCTTATTGGCTGTCTTAGACAAAAGAGGGCATAAATATTGGTAATGCTCAGATTCCCCAGTGGCAGGTCGTAGAACTACTCTTAATGCTGTCTTTTGTTCTAATTGAAATAATTTTTTTTTTATAAGTGCTATCAATATGAATGAAAGACTTGGAAAAAAGAAACACAACATAAATATATTTTTTTATTACTTAAATACCTACATCTGCAAGTTTTTCTTTTACAAAGTTATTTCAATGTATTTTTCTAATTTTTCTTCATTACAGCTTAAGCATCAACTTCAACTTTAGGTACTTTTAATCGCAGTGTTTGATGTATCCAATTTATTTCGGTATTTAGTTTTAATGATTACAAGACATATAGCAATATAAAATAACATAACACGTTTTTAGCAATTTAAATTAAAAAACATACAAAACTGTAAGTAACACAAAAGTGAAATGTTGACTGCAGTTGTGTAAAGAAGTCACTGAGCAATAAGAAGTCGTCCTATAACCTGACGCAGGTCGGTCAGAAATCGTTCCGCGATCGACCTATTGGAATACTCAGTTAAGAAAATGACACGTTTTTGATGCAAACGCTTCATAATATTGAATTATTAGTGGGATTTGATAAAAATTTTGTTCATTGAAAATTTTCCCTACACATTAAGTCAATATTATTTTTTAAAGCCAATTATTACTTCAAGGAGGAAAAATAGGAGATGTCATTCAAACAGCCAATACCGTAATGTGCAATTTATGGCCCGATGAAATGCTGAAACAAACTTTTAGAATTTTAATTAATTTATTCGTAAATTTTTACCAAGGAGTTTTTTTGTAAATTTTAATTCATTAATATTATTAAAGAATTCTATTGTGCATTTATTGGAGAACATACGTTTCATTTAAAACGATCAGAAACAAAATTTTTTAGCCCCAGCAAAAGGGCGCCACAGGGAATAATTTTTTTTTCGAAACGGAATTAATTCGTACTGTAAAAATGAAAACTGAGATCGTGAAACACTCACTTTGGGACGATTCTTTTGTAAAATAAGTAACAAAAGAAGTTGTCCATTATTTAGCAGAAACTAAAAGACCCACAGGGAGAGAGAAATTAGAACATATTTCATAGTGCTGCCCTCTCTTGACGATCTTTTACAGATATTGCGAATTAGGTGTCACTCTGATGAAAAAAATAATAAAAAGAAAAGCAGTCCTGTTACACTTGAATTAAAAAATGTAGTATACTATGTAAACTTTTAATATAAGTAAAAAAACGAAATATGTATGGTACTGATTTCTTAGAACTTTGCAATGTTTATACACTCGAAAGTGTCATGGAAGTCGCTGTTTCTTCACTATATTCCATCTTTAATCAATTATGTTCATCATGTCAATCTTGAAGATTAAAAACAGAAAAGTGGATTTTGAATTGATACATATCAATGCTCATTTTGTTTTTTTCCCTCAAGTTTCAAGTTTTTGTTTTGCACTTACAACAATTTTTCCGTTCTTTTTAGAATAATTATAATTACGTGAAGGAAAAAAAAAGTAACCCAAGTGCTTTTATGTAATAAACACTAATAGGAAGAAGTTTCCAGGAAGTAACATACTTTTGCCAAAACGGAAGAAATTTCAATAAAAAAAAATCCTCCCCGGCGGGGAATCGAACCCCGGTCTCCCGCGTGACAGGCGGGGATACTGACCACTATACTACCGAGGACATATCGAGATAGAAGTAATTTCCTATTTTCATAAAGTTGCTTATTACAACCTTGGATGCAAAGAGGAGATTAATGTATTTTAGTGGTTTTACACTTTGTATTGCCTAGAAATGCAAACAGCCTTTTTTTCCTGTGCAGCATCCTCTTTTATCGGTTATGTATAGATAGTCTGAAAGGCTATATAATGTTCTCTCAAAATAAAAAATAATTTCTTTAATGAAATAATATATGTACATGAATAGTTTGTATTTTCAATGGTTTAGAAGTTTATATTAATTTTTATAAAGTCTGAAATCCTATGCTTTTTGGGAAAATCCATTTGTAAAAGGAAATAAGAAGGAACATAATGTTGAAATAGCTTTAAAAGGATTCTTCCCCTTACCCCTAAAATTTCTAAAACATGGGTATTTAAAATTCATGAAAAAAAACAAAATTTTTATTCAAACCAGGAGACCAGGAAAAATAGAAAATGCTAATAGAGTTGGCAGGTATGTACAGGAAAATCATATATGCCTTAATAAACCTATAAAATTTAGGAACATTTTTAATTAGTTCACAGTTGTAACACCTATCCATAAATGTCAATTTTTAATATTTTTGAAAGTTGGGGAGGTGATGGGGGTATAAGAAGATTTGAATGTATTTCAATTTTAAGAAAATCCGAGCTACTAAATCTATTATACACTTTCCCATTCCCATCATAGGGAAAAAAGTCTATGATTTTTTTTCTTTCATTAATCTACTTTTAAGGTGCTTTGGGGCAATGGGAGAATTTCATTTTTCAAAAATTATACAAAATAATGTGTTTAAAACAACTTTACCACTTTGAGGCAAAAGTAATTTTGAAAATATGTTCTTTCTTTTTGGTCAACTTCTCTTTGTTAAGGTCTAACTCATGAAACATGGATATTCCAAAACTTTCAAAAGTTAATCTTTATAGAAATGTGTTTAAGTATTTTTAAACCCATTATCTAATGTATTATAATTTGCAGCATCCCTTCACACAATATATTCTTTTTTTTTGAGTAACTATACTGAAAGCTAGGGATTTACACAAACTAGAGTCACCCAACAGTGGAAATTCGACCGTAATAATAAAATTTAGCATTGAAAACATTTTTTTTTTTTTAAAGTTATAAAAGTAATATTCTTCAAATTTAGCAATTATATAACATCGAGTTTATTTTATCATCCTCACTTAAAGCAAACGTATTGTAAGTCATTGTTGCCGCAGGGCTAATTGCGTTCATAAATGTACTCGCTTGTACTTCTGCCGATTTCGTACTGGCAGTTGAATGAAACTTGAATGTTTGCTTCCATACCGTTGTTTCAGAGAAGCCTTCACTCAAACCCTTATTATAATTTCTTTTAACATTACTGTTTAATGGCAACAAACTCTTTTCAACAATGAGTTTCATATTTATTGCCCAATCATTTACTCAACGAATGTTGCCATCTGCTATCTATAACAATTATAAATGGGGCTTGCCCGACAAAAG
This sequence comes from Octonoba sinensis, assembly GCA_038502835.1. Classification (NCBI taxonomy): domain Eukaryota; kingdom Metazoa; phylum Arthropoda; class Arachnida; order Araneae; family Uloboridae; genus Octonoba; species Octonoba sinensis. The sequence goes on along the minus strand of CM076605.1, from coordinate 77,981,492 downwards.
AAAAGGGGAAATAATTAACTAATGATAAACTGTTTTGAAAATGTTTTAATTGAAATCCCTAAAATTTATCAATATCTACTAAACACAAAAAAAAAAAGATAAGAAAATTGGTTGAGAAACATAGGAGAAAATGGTTCTTAACTGTATTGTCTTTGCCTATTGAAAAATAGATTAAAATACTTGGCTTACAGAAATTTATTTTATTGCAGCTAATAAGACTCACAGAGTAATTCAACTGTGAAATAAATTACATACAGGGCTTTTCATGATACACAAGCTTTATTGCATATACATGTTAGCACTTTGATGTCACTCTATTACACAAGCTCTACCTCTCTGTACCCCAGATTCTGTGGCACCATAGGAATGTGACTCACTAAAGTAGTATTAGCCAATATAGTTTGTGACTCCTAAAGACTTGGCGTGTGCTCTTGCGCTATCAATATTCCGGCACTATAAATTTGAAAGTTTCTTCAGAGCTTCCTTTAATGTCTTTCCTATTGTATCTGCATTAAGCGTATCTTGAGTATGAGGGATCTTGATCATATTCCACTCGAAATCTTTTGTTTAACATAATGAAATCTTTCTTGATAAAGTCAAAGTTGCGCACAAGTAGATATCTACTGTAACGGACAAATTCACAATTTTGCATTTCTATTTGACAGTTATATTACATTCGAACACTTTCTACTAAAATTCTATCAAGAGTACTTGTGTTCCATTTCTTGGTGGCCATGTTACTTTCAAAATTGTTAACTAACACATTAAAAAAGTTAGAGAATTTACTCTTGAATTTACCACATCTCAGGAGCAAAAATATAAAAAGTGAAACAATCTGAACACCATCACAAGCATTCTTTATCAGCGTTGCTAGATGAAAATATTTCTTCATCTTCTTAGTGTCATGTAGTATGCATAATTCTAAATGCCTTGCAAATTGAGGTGTACGCAAAACTATTCTTTTCTACACTAACAGTCACTAATTTCTGGTTGAAAAATTTCAAGTCTTAACAACTCCAGATCATTGTTTTACTGACAACTAACGAGTACCACAGAGTAATTCAACTGAAATCAACGACAACTGTACACTTGGACCAGTCGGTAGAAGCTATTGGTTCCCGGAGAACACCATAAGTGAAGCAACATTGACTGAGGTTAGTGTTTGGGAGGGTGACACTCACGCCTGGTTGCAATGGACCGTGTGTGCTAAAAGGAGCTGGTGCACGTTAAATTCATCGTGGCTCCAATGTCCTCCAAGTGAAACGATACCTCTAGGGGGTGCAAACCCCAGGTGACAGTCTCTCGTCGGGAGCTGGTTCAATAATTAAGAGGCCACATAAATGAGGTTAAATCAGTATTCAGCCCTCATGGTTCCTCACTCAAGTGAAGCTGCATGTCACCCTTAAATATGGCTCTGTTTCATCTTCTGGACCTGGTGTAGGCTTTCTTACGCCAGGGGGATAAGAAACAACAACACACTTAAAATATCTATTCAAATTGTTATTTTTTTTTTAATTTTTAAGTAACACATTTTAAAAAAAAAAAAAAATCAGAGAACTTAATGCTGAATTTATCACTTCTCTTGAAAAAAAAATTTAAAAAGGAGCAATCTGAACAACTCGGCAGTTTAAAACACAGCATCCGTTTCAAACTTGTATTTTTTTCTCGTTAAAATAACCAAACCTTTATGGAACCCCCGATGAAATGTATTCTGAAAAAATGGAATCAAAAAAGTGTTCCTGCAAAGTGCAAAGTACCATCAGAATATTCGTAAAAATGGTTACTGGATGGAATTTTAAAGTGAGAGGTACTTGTAAGCAGTGGCATAGCTAGAGAATTTGGGCCCCGATGCGAGCATTGGTAGATGGCCCTCCTCCCCTGAATTTTATTTTTTTTCATTTAAAACATGAAAATTTACTACATATTACAAATTACAGGTAGAAAAAAAAAAAAACTAAAAATGTGTGAAATTAAAATTTTTCTTTTTAGATTTTGCTGAAGCAAATACATCTATTGGTTTGGATGTTCCTCTCTTCTAGCTTCAATTCTGAAAAGAGCTAAGTCGGACAGTTGTTTTTGACTCATGGAATTTCAAAGATAATTTTTAACTTCAAAAAACTTCTCTCTGCTGTTGCCACCGTCACCGGGATCGTCCAAAACAAAACCAATAGCAAACGAACCTCGGGAAAGTTACTTGTCATAATCGTAGAACTTGTCTATTGCCAGTTCAGCTGATGGTGCTGATCTTCAAAATTTCGTACCTCAAAGTTTTCACAAAAAGCAGTAACTCGTGAAATAAGGATTCGGATAACTCCTTAGAACACTGATTTTCACTTCTAATTACATTGGTCTTCAGACAAGCTTAATAAAATGTTTGGTGACAAGAAAAGGAAAAGATCAGCAATTGAACGAAAACAACTGACAATGTTTTGCGATCCTCTTGCTGACAATGTCAATTCTTTGATAGAACATGTTACCTTGCAGGTTTCTCTGGTTTCCGAATCTATGGTCTTCTGCTAGCTCTTCGAAATATTTTTTCCGTGAACGGTTCTTCTTTTTCTTGAATTCGGTTGAGGTGCCCCATGTCCTGGCAATTGCTTTTGCTTCATCCAAGATACCTTGAAAGTGATTACGAAAATCAGACCCTGCAATGTGAGAATCCTCTAGGCATTTGGCTGCCTGAGTGATGTCTAAGCCTTTTCGTTGTAATAAAGTGGACGTCAGGTTTATACTGGAAAGTAACTTTTCAAGGAATATTGTGATGAATATCAATTCAAAATTCTCCATGTTGTGTTTAATACCAGTGGTTGTAGTCCTGGAAAAAAGGGTGGGGGGACGCTTGTGTTAAAAGTAAAAAGGTGGGGGATGCCGTCCCCCCTCGACTACCTCACTGCTTAATACTGTAGCTTCGAACCTTTCATCCCTTTTCTTGCTTTCTAAGACGATTTTGGTTAAGGATTTTAAAACGTCCCGAGTAGCGCCGTTTTATCGCTATCAGCGATTGTAGACTACCAGCCCATCTTGGATTCAGTTTCTTCAAGGTGAGTTCCAACTCCTCCATCATTGAAGAAATCAAAACGATCAACACTATGTCCGAAAAATATGTAAATACTTTGCGAAATAAGCGGATATCTTTTGGACGCCGTTTACTACATCATTCACCACCAGACTTAGATTATAAGCAACACAGTGGACGCAAAGTGCATTGGATTCCACTTTTTTAATAGCAGCGTGTACAACAGAATAAATACCGCTCATAGTGTTGGCCCGTCGTACCCTTTACCGCGGCATTATGTAATTTCAACATTATTGGCTTTCAGGATGTCTAACAAAGTAGAAGTAATGTTGGCAGCAGATTGACCGTCATATTTTGGCGGTTTATCTGTGATCTTTGAATCTTGAGAATCACCTTTCTGGGAGATCTTGACATGTCTACATATAATGCTCAGCTGGTCCTTTTTTGAGATCCTGGAGAACTAATCAATGGAAAAACAAAAGAAATTGAAGTCTGTTGTACAATTAAGTCAGGAAAGTACTGGAAATGGCCAAAAAACCGCTGACATTGTGCACTCTTTGATAAATTGATCTCCCGAGACCAGCTACTGCACGTGGACAACTTTACTTTGAAAACTTATAATTTACAATATACAGTCGAACTTCGATAACTCGACTTCCTATAAGTCGAATAATCCGCTAACTCGAACTTTTAATCAAGTCCCGAATCATTTCTATACTTTTCTTTAAAAAACTGTCTCGATAACTCGAAGTGAACATCTTCTAAGTCGAAGTTTTTGCGATAGATTTCCCCGGAAAAAGAAACTGATTCAGTTCAAAAGTTCGAATGCCAGTCCACTCATGTCTTCCTTCTGTGAATTGCAATGGCATCCACTTATGTCACACATTCTTGGAATACCCTTCACCCCCTCCCCTCCATTGTCCGAGAAGATAAACAGAGATAAGAGATTGTGGAGGGAAGGGGGAAGGGGAGGTTGGAGTGGACTGAACAAAAATGGTCAGTCTTGGGGGTGGGTTCACTTTGGAGATTGTAGGGGCAGGGGAGAGCACCTGTTTTGTGAGGTTGGGTAGGTTTTCACCTGTTTTGTGAAAATTGGGTCCTTCCCGGCAGCATGTAGAAAGAGTTGCACATTCCTGATAAGGATTCCCAGCTGGCTGCTCTTCTTTATTTGACTCCGTGACGTTGCAGTTGCGTTCTTTGAATTGCGCTTGTTGAATTAATCAGCATTTTGTATCCGGAATGTCTAAACGGAAATTGATCACGCTTACTTTAGATCAAAAAGCAAAGCTTATTTTGGAGATTGAAAAAAATCCTCCGTTGAAAAAGAAAGATGTGGCTTCTAAGTACGGCATACCTCCAAACACTTTATCTACGATTTTGAAAGATATTGTCCGCGATTAAGTTGCTCTTCCTGACGGCCAACACAATGGTAAAACTTCAGCCTGCAGATCAAGGAATCATCAAGTGCCTGAAGCATGCCTATCGAAAACGCTTAGTGCGCCAATCCATCGAGGAAGTGGAGAATGGCGTAGAGCACAAAATCAATGTGCTAGATGCCATGCGCCTCATTTCGCGCTCCTGTTAGAGTGATGTTTCTCAAACGGTGATTGAGAACTGTTTTGAGAACTGTGGTTTCTTCAGTTCAAATGACAATGTAGCGAAAGACGACAATTGCGATCCCTTAGAAGGCATGGGTGATATGGACTGGGAAAAAGATTCCACGTGCATCGATGACAACATTGAAGGCATGCGTGATATGGACTGGGAAAAAGATTTCATTTGCATCGATGGCAACATTGCAACGTCAGAATCCTTGTCTGACGAAGCAATAATTAATGCTATTTGCGGAGAGCCTGAAGGAGATGAGGACGAAGAGGAAGCTGAAATCCCCCCCACCTCCAAAAAGTAAGCAAGCACAGGACGCTGTTCAGATCTTACAACAATACCTGGAGACCACCGAAGGTACAGACAACACCCTATTTAACTGTGTTCAAAAATTAGGTGACTTTGTGAATGCCAACAACTTTAAGAAATGCAAACAACAAAAATTAACTGCTTTTTTCAAATGAGATTTACATGGTATGTATACTAATATGTAAGAGGCCAAATATTGTGACTTTTAATAAACCTTTTCACCCCATTCTTCTCTTGTTGTTTACATAGGCTATCAAAAAATTGAAACGCGTACAACTGTAGTATTATGGCACATATCAAACCACTTAAACCATGTCGAACATCAAGTGCCGAGGAATGGCAGGAAACTTCGATAACTCGAACTTTGGATAAGTCGAATATTTTAGGGGGTCCCCTGGGACTTTGAGTTATCGAAGTTCGACTGTATTTGTCTAGAAATACGTTGTTAAACTTTTTTTTTTTGCATATTTTTAACAATTAACATTGTACATTTTTCCTATGGTTGAAATTGCATAATAAATAATTGTTAAACTATGATAATTATTTGCACTCGTCACAACCATTTTCATTGTTTACTTAAATTTGTATGACGTGAAATAATATAACAGAATACTGAGAGAAATTTTTTGAGATATGTTACCCATTTTGGTTTCACACGCCACTATGGAGTGGCCATTAAATAAACAATTAAAACATAATTACTTAATAATTTATTTAAAAAGTTATTCCAAATGTATAATATTATGAATCAAATTGGATTGAAGAATATTAGCTAGATTTAAAATTCAGCCATGCTCGGATGAATGGATTTTATTAGACAGACGGACATGAAACATATGAAATATTTTTAAAAAGCAGTTCATAAAAAGACATAGAAATTATTTTAATATCTGGATGCAAATAAGTTTTTGTTTTTGACAAAAGTACAATCTTATAAAAAACAAATCAATTATTTATTATATAACATTTAACCCTTTTACTGGTGAAGCCAATTAAGTTGCTTAAGTTCCTGTGTTATACTGAAATTAATTATTTAATGTTACCAACGGCTACTTAAGGCTAGGTAAACATTTTATAAGAATACAATTCAGTGAAATCCACACATTTATAAGATTCGAGGTCTTATCAGAATTCTTCAGAGTCGACACCACTGTTGTTGGTGTGGGTGATCCATGATTTGCTTCACACACACAGATCAACCGCAAAAGGCTCACATGAAAGTGGACAATTTTTTTCGTATAAAACAAGAGTCTCCTGAAAAATAAAAAACAAGCAAACTTCATTAGGTATAATTACTTAGCAGTTATACAAAACAAAGAGAAAAATCATTTTAACTCAAGTAAGGAGGGACACATTAATTTACATTAAATTTTAAAAGTATTAAAATGTTTCAATTTTATGTAATTTTACAAAAAACACATCAATCATTTCTTGTATATAATTTGTCCTATATTTATTTTAAAATGTTATGTACTGTGCATTTCTTTTTTTAAATTATGTAAATCATTTGATTTATTTCTATAGAATACCAAAAATAAAAATGGTCAGAATATAAATCTCTTTTAAATAAATAAAGATTTATCGGGTTAAGATCCTACCATGCTAAGCTTGCGAACAGTTTTACATCACCAAATGAAGTTTCAATAAAGCAATTTCATAACAAAGGAGTTATATTGAGTGTTAATAGGTGGCTCTTTGATTACTACTACAAGGAAGTTCACGCCGGCGACTACTCAAAACACTGCCTCCGATGGCAGCCTTTTAACCAATTATATGTATGAAAAAAAGACAGAGGACTTAAAACGTAAGCTTATGCAAACTGCAGTATTTTAAAGAAAAAGATTGATAAGTAATATGATAAATTGAAGAAAAGAATACAAAGGGAGAAAATAATAATTGTATGCGCCAATATGCAAATTTCGCCACCTGGCCGAATTGCTACATAAAGAACTCTCTGAGTTAATGGACGGCCTCTACTTCTACTTCTTCATTCCTGAATTGTCCAACTTCAACTCGCTGCACTAACCGCACGGCTAACCGTAGGCAGCAAGCAGTCCATGGACATTCAATTAAGTCTTAAATGTAGTTAACAAGTTAAATATTGAAGTTGTTTTATTAATGTTTTAATGTTTCTATGTTTGAAGTTTAGTTATGATGTTCAAATATATATATTGTTAAAAATCTTCTAACTCGGTCAATTAGCACACATAGCCACACCTACAGTAATGATGGCAGTAGAAAATTTTGATATATATCTCCTTAGAATATTCCTCAGACATTAGGGAAAGCTATAAAAGAAGCGTGCACTACCTGTATCCCCAAGGAAACAGTGCAGTTCTACACAAACATTGTGAATCTGTAAATTTAATACCGAAACAAAAGAAACAGTCCAGTACTGAACTTTCTGCCAAAACAAGAAAACTTTCATCACATTTCTACTCATCTGATGACATTTCTCACCAGAGCTCTGGGAGAGCAGACAGCATGGTTGTCAAACAAAGAAGGTGGACAGAAAGTTACAACGCAGAAAAAGTACTTGCTATGGAGTATGCACCCGTTTTAGAAGCATGTACAAAGTAAAGGGAGCATTGTACTCGCAAAAGATTTCGCACTCAAATTTCAGCCTAAATTTGCAATTTAATCACAAATTAATCAGTTTGAAGATTTTTTCCCCATGTCCATATGTATGTACATACGCATATGAAACACTGAAATATAGATTTTGACCATCCCTGAGCCCGCTTTGACGAGTTTTGTCATGCCGTTTTTATGTACATATGTTGCATAACTCGAAAACAGTTAGTCGCAGAAGATAAAAATTTCGTACGTAGGACCTGTACAGTCTAGTAGTGCACCTCGGGTTGCAATCAAATGTTCTAAAAAGGGTTTTGTGTAAATTGCATGCAAATTTCCAGTCATTTTCCACAGCAAGATATTAACCCAATGGCATTACTCAAACCAACATCATAGTTAAGTATATTGGCGATAACCTGCGAGTAATTCGCCAAATTTGGTGCAAAAATCAAAAAGCCAAATCTGTCATCATTTTAGCGATTTATGCCATATTTGGCTACTTTTCCATAGAACTCCCATATTAACGTATTTGCAAGAATGAGGATCTTGTAAAAGTATCTTATTTCCATTAGTTCTCAACAAACTAGTGGGCTCAATAAGTGTTTAAAATGCTCTTCATGTCTCACCTTAAGGTATGCATACGGGCAGTTCCACAGAACATGGGACAAGCACAAAAAAATTTTTTTTTTAGAAATACATCACAACTCAATTTTATTTTTGTTGTACATAGATTGAAGTTTCTAAATATCAAATTGGCAACATTTAGAGCAGCTTTTTTTTCTAGCATGACTACATTTTGTATGAGCACATGTGCAAAAATTTTTGATGAAATTTTGGTCCAAGTTTAGAGGTATGCAAGTTTTATTGTTTTATTGTAATATTGAACTGTTATTGTATTTTCTTGAAAGAATTATCTAAGTAGATTATATTAATGCTGTTGTTTTAATTTTACAAGTTAAAATAAACTGTCAGTAGTAAGATTTGTGCACAGTAAATTTTTTGTAAGGTGAGTCACAAAAATATTAGTTTTTTTATTTTGAAAAGAAAATAAAAACTTTAAATTGATTCTTTTTATATTTTCTCCTACCTGGAATCAAATATAAAAGAACATGCAGGTTTGGTGGTTAGTTGACCTTTTATACTTAGCAAAAATATGCATTCTTTTTTGTAAGGTGAGTCACGTAAGGTGAGTCACAACTAGCATCTACAGGAATTAAGTGTTTTGTTGACTGTCTATAGACCAAAACACTTAATTTAGCTCATTTGAAAGTTGATACATGAGAAAAGTTACTTACTGTACAATTTGGTTAAGAAAAATAACTGAGTAAATGTTGAAAGTTAACTGCATTTTTGGCAAATATAATCTTAAATTGTAGTCATTCTGTCATTTTTCCCAATTCATTCATTTGCTTTTGTCCCATGTCTAACACCAGCAATCATTTTATTTTGATATATCTGTTTTCATTATTTTAAAGTCCTGCATTTCTTTTAAAACCAGAATAATTATGGCACCAACAACAGCGGCTGAACGCCAGAGAAAGCGAAGGGAAAAGTTAAAGAAAGAAGGAAAATATGATGCCTATAAGCAACAACATTGCATAAATATGAAAAAATACAGATCTACAAAAGCAAACAAAATTAAAAAGCTTCCAAAAGATGTACAAGAACAAATTAAGTCAGAAGAACGAAGGAAAAACAGAGGTTGGGTGAAAAAATGCAGAGAACAGAAAAATAAGAAAGTGTCATCTTCACCTGTTCCAACTCTGTATAAAACTGCAAGTGCGTTTGGCAAAGCTGTAGCCAGGGCTAAACGTTGTCTGCCTGGATCACCACGCCATCGACAAGCTGTTGTTCGAAAACTTTTCAGCAGTGAATGCAATGTAGAATTGGCTTCATCTTTTGATTTGCCAAAAACTAACAAAAAATCTTCCGCTCTATGCCCAGACGCTATAAATAAGATTTGTATGTTTTATGAGAGAGATGATATAAGTCGGATGGCACCTGGTCGTAAAGATGTTGTTACGCTGTGGAAAGATGGCGTAAAAATGAGAATGCAAGCCCGACACCTTATCTGCACATTAAAAGAAGTGTTTCAGCTTTTTAAATTGGATAATCCAACTATCATTGTTGGAAAAAGCAAGTTTTTTGACTTACGACCGAAGCATGTTCTTTTAAGTTCCCAGTTGCCACATAATGTATGCATGTGTGTTTATCACGAAAATTTCATTATTGCTGTCAATGCATTGCACACATATGACAAGGATTTTCCAATTTATTCACATTCATTTCCCGAAGGAATAATTTGCAACCCTTCTTCTGAAAGTTGTTGGCTAAATGAATGTCAACAATGTAAAAATGCAGAAGGATTTCATCAGGCATATCCAATGCCAGAGTTTGATGAGATTAATGTTAAATGGCTTTGCTGGAAGAAAAGTAGCAATAATGATCCACTTCAAAAGGTAGAAGAGGTTGGCTCATTTTCTGAACTTTATAAATATATCTCAGACATGGTTCCACAATTTTTAGAACACTGTTATGTAAAACGTCAGCAAGCCAACTCATACAAAGTAACACATGAACTGGTGATTTCAAAGGATTTTCCGAGAGATTTATGCATGATGCAAGTGGATTTCTCGGAAAACTATACATGCATATTTCAAGACGAAATACAAAGTGCCCACTGGAGCCAAAATCAAGTTAGTCTCTTTACCTGTGCAATGTATCATACAGGTGTCATCCATCCTCTCATTATAGTTTCTGATGTGTTGGACCACTCAAAAGAAACTGTCCTTGCATATATTTCATATGTATTAGATAATATGCCAAATGAAATACAAAAAGTTGAAATATGGTCGGATGGCCCTTCTTCACAGTTTAAGAACAGGTTTGTTGCAGGTTCTTTGCCAACCTTAGAAAAAAATTATGGTGTTTTAATCACTTGGAACTTTTTTGCAACATCCCATGGAAAGGGACCAGTTGATGGTATTGGTGGCAGTTCAAAAAGGCAGGTATTTGATCAAGTTAAGAAAAGGAAATGCATTGTAAATAATGCTGCAGATTATGTTAAAGCAACAGAGATAGCTGGATCAAATATCAGAACTTTTGAACTTAATGAAGCAGATATCAAAAAAAGAAATTCCCTCCTTAACTTGAGAAAAGTTTGGGACAATGCCCCTTTACTACAAGGCATAAAAAAAAACCATTGCATCAAAGTCATTAACGAAGAATCCAAAGTATTTTTACTATCAAATGACCAATCACCTGACTCTTCAGAAAAAATTAGTGTTGGGGACTGGTATGAAGTCCAGTATGATGGTAAACTTTATCCTGGGGAAATAACTAATATTTACAATGGAGAGTTTGAGGTTAAAACAATGGAGCCTTCAGGCAAACATTGGAAATGGCCCGTTGTTGAAGATAAGATATTTTATCCTCAGTCAAACTTAATTCGAAAACTTAACCCTCCAGTTGTTGTAAATTCAAGAGGAAATTTTGCCTTTCCATCTTAATTGGAGTGTAATAATTAATATAAATAGTTTCTAAGTACAGTAGAGCGCCGATTATCCGAACACGTCGGGACCGACCCTAGTTCGGATAAGCAAAAGTTCGGAAAAAAATTTTAAAAAGAGAAATTACGCTGTTCGGATAATTGGAAGTTCGGATAATCGGCGCTCTACTGTATTTTAATTTATTCAAATATCATTTCATTCATATACATTCTGAAATTGTTTTCTGTGAAGTTAAAATAAATTTATTGTTTATTAATATCCCCAAAATTGGTGTTAAGATAGGTATAATACTTTTATTAAAATACAATATTTGTTAAAGTATATTTAAAATAATGTTGTGTTGGAAGCTAATACACAAAAGGAGGAAGTGTAAGGTGAGTCACAAAACTTTGTAAGGTGAGTCACACACATAATTTAAGCTTGCATAATTAATTGTACTCAGTTTTGTTTTTTTCAGCTATTTATCATAATTGACACCTCTTATTAATGCTTTAGAATATTTTTTTTTAATGTGCAGTCTATGGAAGAGGAGAAAATTTAGTATATAACATTTGCCTCTAAAACGTGTCCAATTTGTTGTAAGGTGAGTCACTGCTGTAAAAAGAGCTATAATTGTCACAAAAGTCTACTTTAGGTTAAAAATGCAACTAATTCTGAGTTATGGAGTCTCTATTAATGTATAAACCAATTTTTGTAAAAATTCTTTGAAATCCTTCAGAATAAATTGATTTTAATAACTTGCAAAAAATGTCAAAGTGTAAGGTGAGTCACGTGGAATTGCCCATACAGTTTTTTTTCTTCGCAAATTTTGTTGAATTAATGTTGTGTTTTATTACATGAAAAAGTAAACTTATATAAGAAAAGATGTTTGTGATTTACTTAGAACATCAGCTTTTATTGTATTAAATACTATAGAATACGAATAGTTATTCCTTTTGGTAAACTCTTTTCTCTTTACCGAAAATGAGCAGAATCTACAAAAGAAAGACTGTAACCCCTTATGATGAACAAGATGTCCTACGTGCTGTGTAGGATGTTACAGAAAAGAAAGGCTCCATACGTAGTTCTGCAAAAAAAATTCAACATTCCGTATGACACTTTAAGAAGATACATCAACCGTCCAGTTAGACTGGGCTCTGGAAGGTCAACTTACATGACTACAGTTGAAGAGCAATACCTTGTGAGAGCAATGAAGGTAAAAATAAGTGCAATCTTATTTAGTGTATATTCTGATAAATCAAATATTTTCCCAAATAGTACACCAGGGAAAGACTGGATAATGAGTTTTGAAAATAGGTGGGAAAATGAGCTGAGAAAAAGGAAGCCTAAAATTCTTACAAAATCGAGAGCAAACAGTCTTCGGGAGAAGTAGTTGAGAAATTTTATGCAACTTATCTGAAGGTTTTACTAGAACATGATCTAGTTGATCAACGTATTCAGTGTGGACGAAACAGGTCTCACGAGGAACACTATATTGTGTAAAGTTTATATAGAAAAGAGAGCAAGTAACTCATATATGGAATGTGCTTCTGCAGGGAAAACAACGTACACAGTGCTTTTTTGTATATCAGCAAGTGGGCAATACATGCCCCCTCTAGTTGTGTACAAAGGATTAAATATATATACGATATTTGGATGAAACAGGGTCCAGAAGGGGCCATCTATGCCATCAGCCTATTGGGCTAGATGCAAGACAATATCTTTGGAAAATGGATCGACCTCTTCATTGATTATGTAAAACAAGTAAGTCTGCTGCTACCAGTCTTGTTGGTGTTTGACGGCCATGGCAGCCATTTGACCTATGGCACGGTTAAGAAGGCACTTGACAACCAGGTCATCATTTTATGTTTGCCACCAAACACCAGCCACGCCCTTCAACCACTTGATTTCGGGGTGTTTGGACCAATGAAGTTAAGACTTTTCTGCATCAGACCCCTACCTGTTAGCTGAGGCCTTAGGATTGCTTACGCACGGGGAGAGGTAGTGGGGTCTACGGATTTTACATGCACATATCCCCAAGTATACATGGTGGTCTTCAGTGGGTATCGAACGCGCGACCTTCCAGGTGGAAGTCCGACGTGCTAACCACTAGGCTACCACGGCCCAATGACGTTAGACTGGAAGAGAATCCTCAAGTCCTGGTACAGAGAGAGCAGACAACAGAATGTTGGCAAGCCAGTTTTTAGTAGAGGTTTTAGTTAGAGAGTAGGGAGGGATGGAACACTGGGAGGGATGGGACACCTTCAATTATGCCAAAAAAAAAAACAATGTTTTTAATTTCTGACTTTTCCACCAGATGGAGTAACCATAGCAGCATACTTATAGCTATGAATCATTTTAGTTGCAAGTTTCTATGAGTTTCTGTCACAAAAAGTCTATTTTAACAAACCAAAAGTAAGTAACTACTTCTTTTTTCAATGTAAGTTTTCAATTTAATTGATTATTGCTAACATAATTGCTTTTAATGTTTTGTAGACCCAATAATATAGCTTTTATGAATTAGCAGTTAAGTTAAGCCTAAAAGCAGCATGTTTCTAGTATTAAGCTAGTTTATTGAAAAGTTGCGTAAAGGGAGGGATGGGACATGTCTCATCCCTGTCTATGTTATCTCCAGCCAAAAAATTATGTTAACCATAAAATTTTTTTAGTATTTTATTTTTGTAAGACTATCTTGCTTTAGAAGTGAATTGTGTAACAAATAAAACTATTATATTTTGCAAGTTTAGATGGGAATTATATAACAACTTTGATTTTTTTAAAAAACTAATATCTTATATAACATTGAGAGTTTAATGGGTGTCATAGTGTTTTTTCCTTTTGCAGAAAATGCCACGTAAATGGAAGTAAAAGTAGAGCATGGTAGAAGAGTTTTTGCTAATGAACACATGTTACAGGCTGTGCAGATGATTGTGAAAGAAAAGTATCAGAGAAGTGGCATTGGCAATGAACATTTCCAAATCAGTCCTTGCAAGGAATGTGATAAAATTGAAATCAAGTGAAAATCCAGATAATATAATTTTTAGATCTGACCTAACATGACATTAAACCATAACATTAAAATCGTTGGAGAAGCAGCATCTGGAGACACTGTTGCAGCAGAACGATATCCAGAAGAATTTGCAAACCTAGTAACCGATGGAGGATACAAACCTGAGCAAGTATTTAATGCAGACGAAACTGCAGTTTTGGAAGAGAATGCCAAACAAAACATTCATTGCTAAAAGCGAAAAGTCTGCTCCTGGATTTAAGGCAGCAAAGGATAGAGTTACACTGCTGCTATGTTCTAATGCATCTGGAGATTGTGTCATTAAGCCACTGATGCTTTACAGATCGTTTAACCCTCGGGCTTTAAAAATCAAAACAAGGACAACTTGCCAGTGTTTCGGCGTGCTAATAAGAAAGCGTGGGTTACAAGCGCTATTTTTTGTGACTGGTTCCGGAATTGTTTTGTTTCTGAAGTTGAAACTTATTTTAAAAAAACAGAATTTAGACTTTAAAGCACTTCTAGTTTTGGACAATGCACCAGGTCATCCTCGTGAACTTGAAACTTTGCATCCAAATATAAAAGTGACATTTTTACCTCCCAACACGACGCCTTTGCTTCAACCTATGGACCAAGGAACAATCCAGGCCTTTAAGCTCTATTACATTAGAGGAACCTTCAAAATCATATTGGATAATATAGAATGTAATCCTGATATGAATGTTATGGAATGCTGGAAGAAATTTCACATAGCAAAATGCATCGTAAACATAAAAGAATCATTGGAAGAACTGAAGCCACACACATTGAAGTCATGCTGGAAAAAACTGTGGCCTGCTCTGACTGCGGAAAATGACGAATAATCTGTGCAAGTTCCAACTTTGACTGCAAACATAGCCGAAATCACGAATGGAATAGGACGAGATGGGTTCGAACAGATAGAATCAAGTGACATTCAGGAATTGCTTGAATCGCAAGATGAAGATTTGACTGAAACCGACTAGGAGGAAATGTTAAATTCGCAGCAAATTGAAGAAGAGGCTTCAACAAGCACTGGAAACGTGACATTTAATTTGAAAAATTTTAGTGAAGGTTTAAGAATGGCAAATGAGCTTTGCGATTTCTTTATGAGCATTGATCTGTCTATGGAACGAAGTCTTATTTTTAAGAGGCAAATTGCTAGTGTGACTGCTGCGTATCAGTCTGAATTGAAGGAGCTTTTAAAAACTGCCAAGCAAGGGAAAATTACAAAATTCTTCAAACCATTGCCTAAGCCTTAAGATAATTAATCAAAATGTTCAAAAACTTCAATTAAATTGATTTTTTTATGTATTTGTTTTTTTTTTTATTTTGTCACCTAGGAACGTATATCCCCTATAATCCCAATAAATTACCATCCTGTATTCACGGTTTCTGTATTCGCGGCATATTTATGGACAGGGTCCGAAAAATCCCGGCCGTCAGGTCGCCCGGGCGATTAAAAAAATGACTTGGTGACTAGTTTTTCAGGTGACGACTAGTTCGCAAACGAAAAGCTGGCTACTAAAAATTTTCCCTGGCTCCTAAGATTCTCGCGCTTTTGTCGGACTCTGTTTATGGAACATATACCCCGCGAATAAAGAGCTTTTACTGTAATTCTATTTTTAAAACCTAAGATACAAAATTATTAATGTCAAAAAAAGCACAAGTTTCTATGTACTATGACATAATTTAAGATACATTGATTTAAAAGTGAAATACATTACTACTCCTCAGATACAAAATCAATCAGTTCAAAATTGTTCACTAGATGGCACTGCCTGAATGGATCGATTCTGCCCTCTAAGTAAGCAACAGAATAAACAATACTCTGCATCATTTTTCAGGTTTAGGAATGTCATTTTACTTTTCCAGTTTAGTTGGTGCTTCTAACTCAAACCAGTTTCTTGTTTTCTGTATCTAACTGAATCCTTAAAAGTCTGTATTGTTAATGAATTCCTCATGATAAGAAAGGTAAGGTATTGTCTTCTTTACTTTAATTTTTTTTTATTTGTTATGACTCTGTAATCAATTCTTTGAGAAACAGAACATGGATAGCAAAAACTAAAATAACTTAGAATTGTCTAAAATTTTGATTTTAAAAGTACACTCTTTTCATTTATCAATAAACTTTTTGCATTTATGTTCTTAAATAATTCCAAAATGACACATTTTAGCAGGTGTTCAGAATATTGCTGTCCAGATAAACTCATGTTACTAAAACTTATCATGTAAAATAATAAAATATGCAGAATTTCAGTTTGTTTTTTTGAATATTAATTACTAAAGAGAATGTTCTTAGTAGGAATGTTATTAAAAATAAAAACAAATCATATTTTAATTACATTAATTAATGAATTGTAATGAAGTGTTTATGTAATCTAATTCCATAACCACAAACATATTTATCATCTTTGTGGTTATGGAATATTATTATTCTTGGAATGAATGGGATCTATCTATGGAATATTATTATTCTTGGAATGCATAATACTTTAAAGTATTATTCATTCCAAGACTAATAATATTAAAATTTAGGTGTTCTGTTTTTTCTTGAAGGTTAACTGAAGAAGTTAAGCAGTGCAAAAAATTTTTAATTAGTGACATAATTAGTGGTAACGGAATTACAGAATGAGTAATGGAACTGTATAAATGAATTAGATTGTACTTTTTTATGACATTATTAAGTTCAAGGTAGTTCAAGAAGCATATTTAAACAAATTGATAAATTTGTTCTGTTTTGATAAATTAGTTTTGGTTTCTGTTCTCAAAACGGAAAAGAAGGACTGGTATTATGATTGGTGTAATGTAAACAATGTATTTAGTTGTGCAGTGCACAATAATTTATTGTGAAGTAATATGAATAAATAAACTTTAAAAGTTTCGTTGTTTAAAGTAAGTTCTATGCTTGTATTTATTTTACCTTTAAAAAAAATCGGAAATTTAAAACAATAACAACTTAGTTTAAATGCAATAAATCGTTTAAATTTGTTGTGATTGTATATTTCAAAATTATTTTAATATTTTGGAATCTATGGATAAATTTTTTCTCAAGTTTAATTATATAAGCTAAATTAAATGTAGGCTTACATAGATGTACATGATGATAACTTCTACATGTGTAAAACTAAGAGTGCCTATAACAGGTAAAAAATAAAAACAAACTTTATTTAAATAAGAATTATTAGTAAGTTATTATATCATAATAAATGATGAATTATTTATTAATGATAATGATTAAAAATAATAACTAGAATTTATTTTATTTTTTATTTTTCAAAGTGATAGTTTTTTTAATATATATTTCCTTATTTTTATAATTATATTTTTATATAATTATTTTTAAACTAATACTTTAAGTAATACTATTTTTGAAAATAATTGTATTAAAAATATTAACAAGTTATTATTTTGGTTGTTACAGTTCTCATCATGAATCACTTTGAAAGACGTAAGAGAAGTTTAGCATGGAATTTCTTTGAGATTCTACCTTCAGATGTTAAAAAAATTGAGTGCACTCTGTGTGGATGAATATTATCTAGAAGTGGAAAAGGGAAATCTGCTAGTAATACTTCAATGAATAATCATGTTAAAACAAAACATTTCCCTGAGTTTGCATTGTTGCAAAAAGAAAAACAATGCCCTAGTAATCCCAAACAGGCAGAAGAACAAAAGCAGATTTCACTACCATCTTCTTCAACAGTTCAATTGAGCTTGAAAGAAGCTATTGAGGGAAAAAATATGAAAATGAAATGGAATATTAATGATGCTCGAGCCCAAGAAATTCATTTTAGTATAGGCGAAATGATTGCAATTGATGGACAACCTTTATCTGTAGTTGAAGACATTGGATTTCAACGATTGATGCCAAAATTGAAACCACAATATGCATTACCAAGTAGAAAATACTTCTCCGAGAAAATCATTCCACACATTTATGAGAAAAGCAAGGCAGTGATTGCATCTAGCCTAAAAAATGTAACTGATATTTCATTAACATGCGATACATGGACTTGTTCCTATACAAATAAAAGTTTCCGAGTTATACAGCACATTGGTTAACTGAATAAATGGACTTTCAGCATGCAATTCTCAATGTGAAATACTTTCCAGGTCACCATAGTGGCACTGCAATTGCAGATTTGATAACCACTTTAAATGAAATCTGGAATATCAATGAAAAAATTGTGCATTTAATAGTTCGAGATGGAACTGCAAATATATCAAAAGGATGCAGTGATGCTGGATTCAAGAGTACACATTGCGTTATTCATACAATACTAATTTGCATAAGAACAGGTCTGTCATCTCAACGTGCTATTTCTGATATGCCTGCTGTAGCTAGGAGCATAGTAGGACATTTCAATCACTCAGCAGTTTCATGCTCAACATTTGAAACTGTACAATCAGAATTGGCAATGAACCCCAAAAAATTAATTCAGGATATCACGACTAGGTGGAACTCCACATACTATATGTTAGAACGACTACAGGAATTAAAGCGACCCCTTAGCTTATATGCTACTGACAACAACATGCCAAATTTGATAACAACCCAATGGGAGTTAGTTGAAAGTGATAAAACTGTTGTCACCATTCGAAGAAATTACATCTTTAATGAGCTCTAATGAATCCATAATATCTGAAGTAATACCTTCAATTAATACATTACTATACTTCTTAGGAAAAGAAAGTACTGATCACTTTGGTTGTGGAACAATGAAAGCTACATTAAAAACTGAAATTGAAAAAAAATTTCCCTTTGTGACAGGGTTCGTTGATTTAAATCAGCTTGATTTAAATCAAGTGATTTTTTTCAAAAAAATCATTGATTTAAATCAAGTGATTTTTTTTTCAAAAAAATCATTGATTTTGCAATGTTAGAAAGTGTTGTAAAACTGAAATATGTTGCAATTACAACCACTGTTTCAAACAAAACATCCTAGTCCATTTGTCTGTCTGCATAAGATATTTCATAAATTTAGAACTAATTTCTATTTTTTTCAATTTTACAATATTACTCTTATTCTTCAAGCATGTTAACAGCAAAGCATAATTCATTCAATCATTCAAATTAGAAATAAAAATCCTGAAACATTCTCTGTTTTTTATCTTAAAAATAGTAGTTTAGATCAATTTAATAAATTCCACACAATAAATAATTCAGAATGATAGTGTTTAAAACAACAATTGTTAGAATTTAGAATATGTATCTTTAAAGTTTCATGATATCCAAAAATTGATTAATGTTTTTGCCTTCTAAAATATTTTTCTATCATAGAAGTTTTCAATAAAGATATTTGATTAAAACAACAAGTTTCAGTTTTTAGTAATGGTGTAAGCATATGATTTTACTAAATGGGTAAAAATATTTCAGGCTTTTTCATTTATGACGTAGAAAAATGATAAAAGTACACTCAATGTGAAAATTAAGTACACACAATTGTTACTTTTTTCAGCTTTCAACAGCAAAATAATTCAGTAAATTTGTTTATTTTCTCTGTACTTATGAGTGTACTATATTTCCTGGTAGGGTTAAGTTTCATTCGAGCCATGCATTTGTATTAAAAATTGTGTATCATTATTATTATTTAAAAATATTTATTGCTGTGAAAATAGCTTAAAGTGTGTTTTTGCATATTGATTAACATGCCATATTGTTTCTATGAATGTAACATAATAAATATCCAAAATATTTAGGGTCTTTTTAAAAAAAATCAAAAAAATCTGATTTAAATCAAAAAAATCTGACTTTTTTGACTTTTTAAAAAAAATAAAAAAAATCACGAACCCTGCTTTGTGATAAGCATGAATAAAGTGGGTAAAGATCAGCAGGATGATACAGAAAAGGAAATTGAAGAGTTTTCACATTATTTCATAGCAACTGCTGTCAATCCTCGATTTAAATTATCGTTTCACACAGAAAAATACAAGTGTGGAATTAAAAAAAAATTATTAAAAAACATAGCAATAAAACTGAATGAATATGATGCAGTAGTAGATAGTCCACCTAAAAAAAAAGAAGAAATATGAAAATGTGGCCCATATAGAAGGCAATCTGAAGGAGGCACCTGAGAAAAATTCAACATTTTGGCAATGTTTTGATGAAATTACTAACTCCCAAGTGAACAACTGTGACAGTGAGCCTATGCCAGAAACTGAACTGAAAGTAAAAGTTGAAAAAGAAATTAATACTTTCTTAGCACGAGAATTGATAAAAAGAACTGCTAGTCTATTTTCATGGTGGAAAAATCATGCTACAGAATTTCTAATTTTATCCAAAGGGGCAAAAAAATTCCTATCTGCACCTTCCAGCGGTGCAAACAGTGAGCAAGTTTTTTCAGAGACAGGAAACATTTATAATGAAAAAAGAAATCGCCTGTCTGCAGAAAATGTAGAAAAACTTGTGTATTTTTATACCATAATTTACGACATATTGAATTTGATATTAATTATTAAAATATTTGTATTTGATAGAATTTTGTGTATTTCCTTTTTTTTTTTTGCTGATAATTTCTTTACTTTAAAGTCGGTTTTTTTCCACTTTTACAATTGGAGCTTTTAAAAATGTAGCTAGATTTTGGTTTTCATTCAGAATTGTTTTATATATATATATATGTAATATATTCAGTTACCCAAAGAGAAATCATATTTAATGCAAATAAGTTACCACAAATTAATCCATTTAAAAGGTTTAGATGAAAAGACAGTCTTTTCTTCATCCAAAAAGATTGCCAGGGCATAACATACGAGTTTCTGACATGTTTTACCGATTTGTTAAATCAAACATGTTGGACGCTACTTGTACAGCTTAAAAAGTGGCAAACAAAGTACAGAAAGTGGAAAAAATATTCGAATTAGCATATGAACTTTACCAATATATAAGCTGTGTAAAAATATTTTATATACAACATAATTTTTTTTAATTATTGCATATTACATATTGATATTTGCATATTATTGTACTAATCAGTTACAAATTTATCTACTATTAGTAAACTTTTAAAAAATGACGAAATTTTTACAACTACTCTGTAATGACCGAGTACTCGGCTGGAATTTTGCCGAGTACTCCGTACATCCGTAATCAAAATAACGGTATGGTTATGTTCCAATTGCGGAAAGGCAATGCCAGCTTATTCTATAAAACATCGTATGGGGAGGAGGCCTCTATTAGTGCTGACTGTAAGCAATTTTCACAGGGCGCTGTGCCCGGCGGCCTTTTTAAATATTTTTTTGCGTCCGGCGGCCTCTTTCTTCCCTTTTCTATGCGCCCTGCGGTCTATTCAGACCATGCCAACATCAGCGGAACGGCCTTCAAAGCAGGAAGTGCAGTAGGAAAAGTTCAATCTAGGCATCGTGCCCCCCCCCCCCCCCCGTTTTATTTGTCCCTAATAATTTTCTTAGAACTCCAGAGCAGTATTGTCTTCTCCCCTTTAGCTTCTTGGAATAACCGGGGGTAGTAGAGGGACGCATCACGTGCCCTTTTTTACTTTAAAGTGTTTAGCTTTAAACAAATATGAATGTCAGCAACTTAAATTATGCTATTTTTAGTTAGGATGGGCAGCTTGCAACACGCTACCTGCCGATGATGTGCGGCAATTCGGAAACTCCCGATTTTTCAAAAAAAAAAAAAATGAGCAAAAGCGGCAATCTCTCCGGATTTTGGGTCCTGATTCAAAAAATTTTGTAAATAGCACCAGAACTCATAGATTTGGCCATTAGCATTTCATTCATTAATAGCATTTTTTAATACAGTATATACTCTCTTATAAATCGAGAAATTTAGCACAGAAAACGAAGTAAATGTCAACTGACGTTCGCCGCAAAACATCGAAAAATTCAGGCTTTTCCAGTTTTTTTTTTTTAAACCTCTTTAATTAAACAGTACAAGAAAAGAATATCATCAAATTCTGACAAGATTTTAAATTCTATAGCCGTTTACTAAAGACTTTTAATTATAAGAGATCAGCTTATTGGGAAAATGAAAGCTCAAACTTCAATTTTACGAATTTTCTGTATCGAGTAAAATTTAGCGCTCAGTCTTAAAAACAAAAATAATAAATATAATAAAAGCATAAAAAATAGAAAGAAGCAAAATTTCTTGATATTAACTTAGAATTAAAGCAATAATTAATAAGAACTCTTAATCGCTGAAGCAAACCCATTTTCAGAAATCGCGATCTCAAATATGAAAATTTTTTCGGACACGATCATGAAAACTACATTTTTAATTAAACACGTTCATTATAATTAATTTTTTCTTATTTTAAAAGTGTTTATTTACAAAAGAAAAAACCAGTAAAAAAGGCTTTCCGATTTTTTTATTGAAATTAAGATTTTTTTTTTTTTTGAAAATGTTCCAAATTTTGGGATTACGAATTTGGGGTTCCATGATGTGTAATTGTTCTAGGTTTAGCATTTAGCCTCACCACTGAAAAAAAAATGAAATAAAACAGTATAAGTCATCGGCGTCATTTCACAAAATCTATACATAAGACAAAACAGTTAAATACTATTTTCAAAACCAAATAAGCATTTCTTTTCTTTTCAATTCAAATATTTTGATCTCTACATATTAATCAGTTTATATGTGCTAAAAATAGTATTTGTATTTCATGTATTTCTACGTTTGCACGCTGAAAATGGTCATATGTTAATTAGCGAACTGCGTAAAATCGGGCAGCATCTGCTTTAGGTTTACAATATTTCTTATCATTTCTTAAACAGTGAACAGCAAAACGCTTATTGGGCCTAAATACAGTTATTCCTCTCCAAGACTTTTGACTCCCCCCACCCCTGACAAAACTGTTTAAACAGAAAATTATGGCTCTACTAGAAAGAAAATTTAAATTAAATAAGATGTTGAATACAAGCACAATTTGCACATTACTTTCCTCTCATAACATTTGCCCATAGAAGAATAACAGAAGTAAAGATTACGCCAGCTTGTTGCTCCCATTTGTCCTGTGAAAAATTAACTTACTTAATTTTAGTGTCTTCTTGCATATAATTGTGCAGCATTTTTTTATCACCTGATATAATTTCTTTCTTAATGGTAAAAAGGACAAAATATATTGAGCCAGAATAAAAAGCTATTTTCTCCAAAGTTCCCAGCACACCCCTCCTCTAAAAATAAAAAAAATGTTTGAATTAGAAACAAAATGATTAAGGAAAAATTTGAAAGCTCTATGACTGAGGTTTAAAATGGCACCAAGTTTGAAATCCTAGGTCACCGTCACCTGAAATACTTGTCAATAATAATCAGAGCCAGCCTTAAGACTTGTGCGGGCCACATTGAGAGCACTTTTGTGGGCGTTGCGATTTGTTGGAACTTTGGTACACCTCTCCCAAATCTGGTCGTGGAGAAATGTCACCAAGACCTAAAATTTTCTTTGTTGAGTAGTTCATAATTTTGCAGCAGAATACTTATGAAAACGTGTGTAAATGATACATATATTCTTATATATTTTTCAAAATGAAACCTATATTTTGAGATGCACATGCAAGGTTTGCAACCTTTCTAAACTTGAAGCTTTTTCAATGCTTAATTTTTCTGCGGGGGTGGGGGGGGGGGTCAAAATATTTTTTAAACACGACTCAAGCGTGCCCTTTTTGAAGAAAACATAGTGCCCTTTTCAGAGTTCTCCCTGGCGGCCCTTTCATCCTGGAGTCAGCACTATTTATAGGCCAAGCTGAAGCCTACCAGAGGTAAACTGAAACAGACGATCCTAACTTCCTGTTATGCTCATAAAATAAAAATTGCTGAAAAAAAGAAGGAAGGGCTTTTGCGTTTACTTCAAAAGGGGCTTATCCCCCAAGAACTACGAAAACTTTTTTAATGAATTGTAAAAAGACATTTTATAGACACTTTATTTCTTTGCAAAAATAAAATTACTTTCGTTTAAAAAATTAGTTGTTTTTATTCCAAAAGGACCCAACAAACAAATATTATTTTTAAGACTCTATCAGTTTTATTCTATAAAGAAGAAACTCAAAATAAAATTATAAAAAAAGTTCGTTGTTTTATTCAAAAAAGACACAACAATAAATATTCATTTTAAAACTCTATTAATTTTATTTAATATAGAAGCAATTAAAAATAAATATTAAGAAAAATTGTTGTTTTTATTTGAAAGAGACAACTCAAAGTCTCCTAAAGTTGATTAAAATTTTTAGGAACCCTTAAAAGGCTAGCACAAAAACTGCATGAAATAAACAAAAAGAGTAGTATTAACCATTTTTAAGGGGCAATACAATAATTTGGAATTGTTATGAATGAAACAACAATAAATTACATATTGCAACAATTTAAAAACTGGTCTCCTAAAAAAGTTGCTTTTTTGAGTTGTGTCACTATTCTTTTCAAGTAGCGATATATATCTTTATCAAGCATTTATGCAGATATTATTGTGCAAATGTCTCATACATTATTGTGGAAAGGACCTGTGGTAATCCGATTTGATGTACTATGTTTATATATTTATTTATTTGTAATGTAAAACTTTTCAAAATATTAATAAATATAATAAACTGGGAATAATCTCATTCCCTGGAATTGGCTTTTGTAACTTGAATGGTAAGTAAACAACAATACAGACAAATATTAGCAATTAAAGTTACGGAATCTCAGTAACTTGACATCCGCTTATCTGGACATGTTTTCGTGTTCCCTTGGGGTGTTAAGTTATTATGGTTTCACTGTACCTCCAAAGTATAAGTATATGTTTTGTGGACTTTTGTAGTTTAACAAAATTACATACCTTGCTTTAAAAAAAAAAAAAGGGCCAACATACCTTGCTTTTCAAAAAAAAAAAAGGGTCAAATTGCACTCCTAGTGAAAAGTTGAAAAAACGAAAATGTATGAATGCAAAATAACACCTTTCCGGAGAATGGCCCATATTTTTTCTATTCTATTAACATTTACTATATCTGGAACTGTGCAAGCCAGTTTTAATTCCTTGTCTTAAGCAGATAAAAACGTTGAAAATCAATCAATAACTTTACTAGTCTAGTGAAAATAGTAAGCATGATAGCTTAATAATTGTACGATAACAGTTTAATAGCCAACATAAAATGATCGAAAATCTCAAAGTAAAATTTATTAATTAATTCATTATGACAGTTGCTTAAAAAATTCCAAACAAGACAGAAAACTTCACAGCTCAAATATTATTGAAAAAGTTCTTGATACCTTAAAACAGTATAAGTAAATCTATCGTCGTCCACGGCCTCTTCCACGACCACGAGCTCCCCGGCCGCGTCCCCTGCCTCGTCCTCGTCCGATTGCTGCTTCCTTTTTCTTTGCTTTGGCCTTTGGTGTATCATCAACAAGTAATGTTTCCAGAGACAGACTGTCGGGAAGTATGTAATATCGAATGTTGTTACCTCTTATGCTAAGAGATTCGAGCTGAACAGGATCCCGGTTTTTCACAGTCATCTTCACCGCTTTTAAATGCGTATTCATTGCTACATCTACACCTGTGATCGTTCCATGTACTTGAGTGCCATTTTTCAGTTCTATAGTAACTGTTTCGTGACTTAGTTTCATCAAAAACCGTACAAGCTTCATATTTAATGTGAAAGTTTTGTTTCTATATTAGAATTTTTAAATCAAATGGTTTGTTTTGAGAGTAACACAGTCACAGTTAAGTTTTAAGTCCGTTTTGATGCCAAAACATTCGAAATGTTCCCAAAATTGCTATGGTTATGCAGCAAAACTTAGTGACGTATTCAGAGGTGTCTGGTCTAACACGACTGGGAGGCTCGGGAATCAGTTTCTGCATCAGTCACATATTTTTTTTTTTTTTTTTTAATTTGTTTTTTTTTTTCAGTTATTTTACTATTGAAAAAATAAAGTTTTCTGGATAAGGAAAATTATTCTTTGAAAGGTTTTTTCAATATTAATTTTTTACTTAGTCTGCACAATGGTGTATAAGGAACACTTAACTGTTTTTTTTGTACACACATTTTTCTGTTCTATTTGTAGCTTTATTAGAGCTATTTTTTTTATACAGGGTTCGTACGGTCCTTAGACAGTCCTTAATGTTCATTTTCAATTTTAAGGCCTTAAAAAGTCCTTAAATAGTCCTTATTTTTTATTCCAGGTGCTTAATTTTTTTTGTGTGTGTGTTAAAATAAGAAGGTACCCATGCGCTTCATTTGTTTTGCAATCTTTTGTATCCTTCACAAAAATCAAACTTCTTTTATTTTAACTACTTAATCGAACCTTAAATTGGTTTGTTCCGAACCGGTACTATTGCGGCTTTTGGACAGACCCAAAATGGCGGATTGACAGGACCAAAAAAGGCGGATTTGCATTAACCTCGACGCATTTTTACTTCAAATTGCAGTGCTTTCTCAACCGGTAGATAAATTAGTAACTATTTTTTTTTTTTTTGAAAGGGTGTAACTAAATTGATGTGTTATATATTTTTACAAAAAAAAAAAAAAGTTCATGGATTTTGATAAAATGCTTCAAATTATAACACCCAATTCAGTTAAAATAAACTTATACCCACCCACATGGCAGCTCCCAATTTGGTATCTCCTGCGATTGCATGGAAAAGAAAATCGAGCTACATCTTTAAAAAATATATTATATATATTAGTAGACAAGTCGAATCAAAGCACGAAGCATTTGTACAAAATGCGATGGTGCCCAGTAACTGGGCACCATTTTAAGATCACAGTAAAAGAAATCACACAAGTTCCCTCATTTTCCTTTAAAAAAAGAAAAGAAAAAGAAATAAAATTTGAAAAACGGACTTTTAAGGACTCAAGGGGGGGAAAAAATAGGGAAAGGTGCGCTGAAGGAACCAATTTCATTTTTTAACATGGTTGGGTTTGCTTATTCTATCTTGGTTTCCTATGAGTTAAGCTCATGTAAGAAATATATCTACAAGATTACTTCTATTTGAATCAAAACTTACTGGTATTTATTGATTTAACAGTTTCTTAAATTAATATTTTTTCTGATTTTACAACAACAACAACAAAAATCGGGTATTTTTGAAAAAGGGCCGAATTTTGGGATTTCAAATTTGGGATTATACACTCTAAACAATTATCAATAAAGCAAGTAGGAGCAGCTCTTAACAAATAATCAGTAAATAAATATTGCTTTTGAAACGTTTTTTTAAATTTAAGAGGGGAAAATACTTCAAAGAAGCATATCATCGACATCTAGCTCAATAACAGAGATACATTTGACTAATATGTAGGCAAAAAAAAACCCTTTCAGTTTTTTTTTTCTTTTTCCCCTCTTTTTTTTTTTTTTTTTTTTTTTGCGTTTTGGCCAATTTGTACCTTGTGAAATTTCTTAATTTGCAGTAAATTGATGGATTCGACCGCTTCTTAACAAACCAATACACCGTAGTTGCCAGATGCTCCGTTTTCTCCTGGATTTTCTGGTTTTATTTGTATGCTTCGAAAATTCGATTTTTTCCAAGAAGATCCGATTTTTCAAGCTGATGTACAAGTATTTTTTATTCAAAGGGATTGTACTACAAAACAAGAAAGCATTTTAAGGAACTTTCTAAAACGATATGTATGTTTAAGAAGGGAGATTCAGTTACTCTGTGGGTGGGGACTAACGACGTCGGTAACAGCACAAACGAGGAGTTTGTTAAGGATTGGGAGAACCTGTTGGATAAAGTAACTAACTTTTCGACAGATGTCCAGGTAGTTGGTTTGCTTCCCAGGTATGGGGTGCATAGGGGCTGGTTAAATCAGCGGGCTAGGAGCATGAACCTGATTCTTCAGAAACTTTGCATAAAGCATTCAACCAGGTTCATTGATGTTTGGAGTTCTTGTCAGCGTGATTGGGTTGCGAGGGATGGTCTGCATCTTAGTTCTAGGGGTGTAGTTAAGGTTAGCGATATGATTTTAGAAGCTTCAGAATCAAAAAACTAATTTTGGATGGGGGGATTGGAGAATGTCATGGTGTTGACTTCTGTTCTGGAGGTTTTAAAAATGAGGGTAAAATATTGAGCAATAGTAACATTAATAGTAGTGATTTGAGGCATCATAAAATGTTTAAGACAAGCAAAATGGGCATGCTCAGGTTTCTATATACTAATGCTCGCAGTATCAGGAATAAGATGGACGAGTTAAATAGTGTTATCGCAGGTGAGGAGTTGGATATTATTGGAATTACGGAAACATGGGTTACTGATGATGATAAGGATTTAGTGAGCATTGCTGGATACAATTTGTTTAGGCAAGACAGGCTGGGTAAGAAAGGTGGAG
Organism: Octonoba sinensis; assembly: GCA_038502835.1. NCBI lineage: Eukaryota > Metazoa > Arthropoda > Arachnida > Araneae > Uloboridae > Octonoba > Octonoba sinensis. Next base: position 77,953,228 of record CM076605.1, on the reverse strand, counting down.
GGGTTTTATTCTATATTAAGGACACTTTTATTTGCAATGAATTGGTCATTAATAATAAGCCTAATGATATTGAAATGATCTGGGTGGAGTTGGTGAGCAATAAGGGGAAGAAGTTATATTTGGGAAATGCTTACAGGCCGCCTAATGTTAGTCAGGATCAGGACGAGGAGATGTATAGTGTTATTAGGGACATGTCTGGTAAGGGCTCGGTCATCATGATGGGGGATTTCAATTTCCCGGGCATAGACTGGAATAGTTTTTACACTAGCAATGGTAGGGAAGAAGATTTTCTGAAAGTGATTGGGGACTGTTTTTTGGATCAAGTTGTTACCCAGGGGACTAGGCATGGTGCTGTCTTGGATCTAGTTTTTTGTGATGTCGGAAGTTCTGTTCAGGGGTTGAGTATAGGGGAACATATTGGAGATAGTGATCACAATACTATTAGGTTTTGGACCAGCTTCGATGCTCACAAAGGTGAGCATTTCAGATTTGTACCTAACTTCAGAAATGTTGATTATGTTGCACTTAGGCAGGGTTTTAAAGAGGTTTTTTCTTCTGGGTTGGAGAATAGTGAAGCTGATCTTCAGTGGGAAGAGTTTAACCTCTTCACGCCCAGCAAGTTCTGCAACGACGCGCTCTCACCGGGCCGCGCTCTCGCAGACGGGATGTTTCCCTCGGCCCGAAGAGTTTTTGATGTTAAGCCTAATTCAGCAAATAAATCGTAAAAATTCAATCAAATTGAAAATTTTAATTCAAAACGTGGAAAATAAGAAGATTATGATAGTAGCTTAATTACATATCAATAACATTTATAAAATATTTAAAAAATATAAAAAATATGAATAAAATACTTTTAAGTAAAAATAATAACACAAGTACTCTAACGACATAAGAATAGAAATACGAATAGAGAACTGTACACAAATATAAAAATATATACTAAATGCAATGCTTTCAACACTATTCTATAATAAAACAGGAAATTTAAAACTTAAAAACCAGGTTATTTTAAAAGTTATCTTGACTCCATCCGCCATTAGATGCTCTATTTGCATCACTAACAATACTAACATCATCATCATCATCACACACATCTGATTCTTCACTCACATAAATATATGTTTCACTATCACTCGAATCACTCTCTTCATTCATCATACGCGCAATTTCACTTTCCGTAAGATATTTCACTCTTTTCGCCATGGCTGCATAAACGAAACTGATATAAAATAAACCCTCATGCACCCTCTGTACCGATAAACATAAAAACCAACCCATTCTCTATCCCCCTATTCGTCCTAAAATCCAGTGTCACAATAAAAAACAAAAACATTAAACTCCCCACAAAACACGCCTTTGAGATCAGCTCTTTAACTTTGCTGCTAATCCACAAAGTGAACACGTGTGTTTGTTTATTTTACCGCCTGAGTCATTCCCAGCTGTAGGAATTCCGATAACAGAAACACAGGCTGAAAGTTCAGACCTCATATGACCTCCACAATTGAAAATTACGGTATAGTATTGCCATCTAGTGTCATTAAAAAATTCTAAAAAAACGTTCCAAAGTTTGGTTCCGTATAGGGAACGATGGGCAGAAACAAGCGCTCGCAACGAGTTCCCAATACGGAACGATAGGCCGGTGAGAGCATAATTTTCCCGTGCCGTATCGGGCACGATGGGCATGAAGAGGTTAAGGGGAAATTGGAGAAAACAGTGATCGATTATGTTCCTTTTCGAAAGACAGGGGATTTCACGAAAATTTGGCCCATGTGGTTCGCTAGGGAGGTGAAAGAAGCTCTCAATTATAAGCAAGCCACTTTTCGGCGACTAAAAGAGACTGGGTGCCATGCTGACAGGATTTTGTATTGTGAAGCTAGACGTACTTTCAAGTATTTGGTACGGAGTAAGAAAAGGGAATTGGAGCAAAAGCTTGCAGATAACATCGAAAGGAATCCTAAGAAATTTTTTGCTTATGCTAATTCAGGGAAAGCTCGTAATACTCAGGTAGGCCCACTAGTGGATGAGAACGGGAACTTGATTCAAAATGAGGGAGATATTGCTGATATTCTAAACAATTTTTTTTCCAGTGTATTTAACAGAAACTGTATCTCAACAGTTGACATAAGCGAGACGCAAGCTAATACACAGCTTGAGGATTTTGTATTTTCTAGGGATGATGTGTTGTTTCATTTGAAAAAGATTAAAGCAAATAAGGCTCCAGGACCTGATAATGTTTATCCAAAAATTTTAGTAGAATGTGCAGAAGAATTAGTGGATGTTGTCTTGACTATTTTCATATCTTCATATAACTCGGGGACTGTGCCAGTGGATTGGAAGCTGGCAAACATAACGCCGCTCTTCAAGAAAGGGTCTAAAACTAAGGCAGGAAATTATAGGCCTGTGAGTCTTACTTCCGTTCTTTGTAAAATTTTTGAAACTCTGATAAAAATCAAAATAGTGAATTTCCTGGAGGCTAATGGAGTGTTGACTGATTTTCAGTATGGTTTTAGAAAGGGTAGGTCCTGTACAACTAATTTGTTGCATTTCTATGACAAGGTTACCATGGCACTAGATAATAAAAAGTGCGTAGATGTTGTTTACATTGACTTTCAGAAAGCGTTTGATAAAGTACCGCATGAAGCTCTTCTTAGCAAACTTGCTTATATTGGCATTGGTGGAAAAACTTTAATTTGGGTTAAAAATTGGCTGACTGGGAGGAAACAAAGAGTAGTAGTGAAGGGCAATTATTCTCAGTGGATTGATGTTTTGAGTGGGGTTCCACAAGGTTCAGTTCTAGGGCCAATATTATTTATTATTTTTATTAATGATATTACTCAGAGTATTTCTGGGAACATCAATATTTTTGCTGATGTTCCCAGTTGTTTGCAGAAGTTTGGTAAGACCTCATTTGGAGTATGCTGTTCAGTTTTGGTCTCCGTACCTAAAAAAGGATATTACCTTATTGGAAAGGATTCAAAGGAGGGCTACAAGATTGGTAAGTGGTCTTTCAGACTTAGATTATGAGGTTAGGCTTAAAGGGCTCAATATGTATAGTCTTGAGCAAAGGAGAGTCAGAGGGGACATGATTCAGTTGTTTAAATTCATTAAAACGGGAAATGTTGATGGACTACAGCTATGTGCTGAAAGTAGAACCAGAGGTCATTGTTTTAAACTTTTCAAATCTCAGGGTTATCTAGAGATTAGGAAAAACTACTACTTCAATAGGGTTGTGCCGGAAGCGACTGTTAATTGCAGTGGGGTAAAAACTTTTAAGAAAGCTCTTGATGTTCATTGGGGACTGCTAAATTAACTAGGACCAGCCTAGCTGGGCCCTGAGCCTGTTGCTGGTCGTCACTTTTGTATTTGTATTAATTTACAGGAATTTTCTTAACTTATAACGCAAAAGTGTAAAAACCTATTTTTTGGAAACTTGCTAACATTTAGCCCGTGCTTCGCCGAAAATTGCAAGCAGATTTTGAGATGTCTATCTTTTTGCATCCTGTAAATATATCAATTATTTAAAAAGTTGACAGTTGTTTTAGTATTTGCAGCTTGTAGTCTGCCTGTTTTACTTTTTATTTAAAACATTTGTTCATTTTTTAAATTTTTTTGTTAAATTTTGATAGTTACCATTTGAGGGTAATGTACTAAGTTTTGGGCGAATTAGCTCCATTTTTATTTATATGTTGTTTCTAAAATGAAAATTTTTTCTCAAGTTGAAGAAGTTTTTTCTGAATTTTTGTAATCTTTTTAAATAATTTTAAAGAATTATTTATGGCAGAGATAAGAATTTAAGTAAGCATAAATTGAGATGCTGGCAACATAAGTTAAGTAAAATAAAAAAAAAAAAATCTAATTTCACAAAAATTCTCAAGACAAAGTGCAGCGTTTTCTTTAACATTTTTTTTATTTAAATTGTTTTTTTCATTTAACTTGTATTTTATAGCACTAACCATTTTTGATAATTTTTCATATCATGATAATTTGCTTATATGTGATTAATGCTTATGTTGTGGGCTTCTTATTACTAGCTCCAGTAATTATTTAAATCCCTGACAGTATTGGACACTAGAAAAGCAATAAGTCAGAGCTCCATAAAAGTGTTTGTGTTGTGTTCCTAATAAAAATACGATATTAAATCAATTTCCTTTTTCAATAATGCTCCTGTATATTTCGAAAATTTTTTGAGGTCCTTAAAATTTTTTGTAGGTTCTTAAAAAGTCCTTGGAAAGTCCTTATTTTTTGTTTTGACAAAAGAGTACGAACCCTGTTATAGTTGACCACCTTGGAGATTAAACTCCACCAACAGAAGTAATGATATAATAGGGCAGGGGTACAATCATAAAACAGAACCGGTAGGGGGTTCAGGCTGCACTGCTATTTTTTTTCTTACGGGAATACAAGACTGAAAGGGGAGGGGGAATGAATTAACTAAATTCTCATTGTCGGCATGCGTTTTTCACCGATAAATATGGGGGGAGTGGTATCCAAGGAAGAGGATTCAGTCCTATGATATGCAATGCAGTAAAATCGTTATACAATAACATTACTTTTAAAATTGAGGCATTGAAATATTGTTGGTGCTATGTAGTGATCGCTAATAAATAATATTAAAAAAAGTAATGCAAATGGTATTTTTTATAAAAATAAGGATATAATAATCATCGGTGTTACTACCGCTCTGTGGCTATTGATGACAACAACATAACACTGTTTATCATTTAAAATTGGAAACCCTTTCATTCCCTTTAAATCCGTACATTATTATTAAGCTTAAAACCCTAATAAAATTGCAAAAAATAATTTAAAAAATCTTAGAATGATGTTCGTTTTATGGTGAACTATATGGTAGCGTTTCTGTGTGTAGATTGAAGCTGGTTTTCCTAAAATAACGTTATTTATTACATGGTGTGAAGAGATTTAAAAAATTATTTTAGGCAGAATATTCAAATTATAATCGAGTCAAATTGCATCTGCTTTGAAAAGTAATTAATATAAAATCTGTATTAAATGAAATCAAGTACCGGAACGGCATTCCGCTTGGAAAAAAAAGTAACGGAACGTCGTGTCGCACCAGTCCGTTCCGATGCCACTACACCCCTGATTGGATCGCCAACCAGCAAAACTATAGAAACAAATATTTTTCATGTGTGGTCATTATTCAAACTGCATCAAAATGCTTTAAGTGCATTTCAAAAGCGCATTTCTCTCGTTTGACTGAATTTTATATTTGCGAGGGACTCTTTTCTGAAATATATTTCACTCCTCAATTAACTATAGGTACCATTCTCTGGACCCATGTACAAGAACTTGTACAGCGATTAGCTTTAAATCTTTATAATTTAAGCATCCTCTCTCAAGCTTCATGAAATTAGTAGCGTAACGAGAATTTTTTCCTAGGAGTGAAGTGATTACAAATACAAATACAAAAGTGACGACCAGCAACAGGCCCAGGGCCCAGCTAGGCTGGTCCTAGTCAATTTAACAATCATCAATGAACATCAAGAGCCTTCTTAAAAGTTTTTACCCCACTGCAACTAACAGTTGCCTCCGAAACTATTCCAACTGCCTACAATCCATATTGAAATAGTAATTTTTCCTAATTTCAAGATTCGTCTCAGAGATTATGTTTGCAAAAGTCCTCTCATGCAGTTATTTTTTACCAAACTAGAAATGGCATAGCAATCTGAGAAATAGGGGGGAACTCACCTCCACGCCCCTCAGAGAGCCCTTGTGTTATCTTTCGTTTTAAGCAACGCTGCCAATTCTAAAATGGTAATTTTAAAATTTACTAAAATTACCATACTGATTACCATCACCATCTTGATGTTCATTGTGGATTGTTAAATTGACTAGGACCAGCCTAGCTGGGCCTTGGGCCTGTTGCTGGTCGTCACTTTTGTATTTGTATTTGTATTTGTAATCAGTTCACTCCAAGGAAAAAATAATTACAATTTACTACCGGGGGCCTTCGGGCTAAAATAGTGATTGCGCCCCTGGGGGGGGGGGGTATTATTAGTGTCTAAAAGTACAGAAGTGTATTGTTTGTTGCACTATTTAAAAAAATATACTAAAGAAAGGTTTTACCCCCTTTACTTTTTTATATTTTTGTAAGACAAGTTATTCTTCCCAACTTATTCTTTAGACTTAACTTATTAAAGTTTTTTATTAGCATCGAGTTTCTTTAATAATGTTCGTGTGTTTTGCGTATAAGTGAAAAAACAAATTTCTGTTGTTTAAAAAAAAAAAAAAAAATCAACGAAACTATTTAACAGTAAAATACAATCATTCATATTTTGTCAGACCCACTAGAACTAGAAAACGATTCAGTCCAAATATTGTTCCGTGTAGCTTTTAAAAAAATGTCTTTAATATAATTCTTTTGGTTTGTAGTTGATCCCCCAAACGATCTATTGCAAGTTTTTTCCCAACTCATGATGCATTGAACAAAAAAAGTTCCTTGAAAGCTCCGAAACCCGTGTGTGAAATTTTGTAATGCTGTTTTGTGTTCTTAATGGAGCTCATTGCATTTATTATTATTATTATTTTGGTGCTTCTGATTTTGTGTTAATTTATCCATGGTTTTTTTACATTCCAAAACATATAAATAAATAAGAGCGAATTTCGCACACACACACACGCACATAACAACAAACAACAAAAACAAAAATAATTGACACTCTGTATCATAATATAGACTGTGTAGGGTGTTGTTTTTGTAATTTTCATTATAAAAAACTAATAAATTTTCTGTTTTTTTCTTTTGCTGTTGCTATTGTTGTTACTAGATCAAATCCAAAAAACCAAATAAATCTGAGTTCGCGAAAAACAGGATTAGAAGAAAAGAATTAATTAATTAAGTAAATAAAATAAAATAAATTCAAAACTCTGAAATAAGTGTATTTAATTTTTCTTTTTGCTATCTCGAATAAAAATAGTCAAATAAATTTGAGCTGTTGCGTGATAGAGGGTTAAATATTGTGAAAAACAAGACCCGAAAAAAAAAAAAAAAATCTGATGCGCTACCTCATAAACATTTGTGTGAAAGGAAAGTAATGAACAATAACTCTGTTATTTATAAAATTAATTAAAAATCCATTCTTAAATATTATTTAAAATTTTCATGCCGAGACTATCATTTTCTTCTAGTTTCGGATTATTGGCGAGAACGTGATAAAGTAGAGTGATCGAATTTGTTCCAGATTAAAAATACGTATCAGTTGATTATTTTTCCCCTCTTATCAATCACGTGGTTAATATTATGTAATGCATTTTTATAGAAGTATATCTATGAAGAAAAGTGTTTTCGCTACTTAAAATTAGATCTTAAACACCGCGATTCCCAAGCGATAAGCACTGAAGTGGACAAGAGATGTGATGAAGTAATAATCGTCTGTGAAAAGTACTCGAAGAATAAGAACGTTTGACGCCTTCGAATATTATCGCAATTAGAACAACTCTCGAATGTATTTGCATCATGTGAAATTTTCAAATTAAATTACTCAATTGAAATTTAAATAAATAAATAAAAGCAAATTTCACACATTACCAAAAAAAAAAAAATCAAGTTTAAAATTTTTTTTATAAAAATAATTAAAAGTTCTAAAAACGGACCTTAACGAAAATTCTCTGATCATATAGTAAGTTTATAGTAGCGGCACTAAACGTATTTTTTTGGGGGAGGGGGGGGGGAGCCACACGATACGCAACATAAAATTACTGAAGATTAACTTTTGTTTCTCTGCTGTTAAAGTTGCAGATGTTAATATTGATGATGATAATGTTGACGATGATAATGTCTAAGAAAGTCTCTTTCTAGGGTGTGTATGTGTGTACAAACTAATGTCGGAGGCGCTTTGGCACAGGTTTTATTATACATATAATCTTCTTGCCACCCCTTTGCAGTAAAGCAAAAATAATATAAAAAGTAGAAATTTATAAGGCCACCTTTCAGTATAATATTTCTTTACAATATTTTGATCAGAAAATGTAAGATATTGATTAGTTGAAGTAAAATATAGCTAAAAATAATTTAGAAAACTTAATTTATGTTAAAAATACCATTTTAAGCGATTGAAAAATACGTTGCTGCGAGGGCATACTGTTTTTTCTGTAGTGACACAACTCTGGCAGCGAAACCATTTTTACTGAACTATATACAAGGGATTGGCAACAAAGCTGGGGAATAAAAAATAGAGTTGAGAATAACAGTATAACCCGTTGAGATTCTTGAGCCATTAAGCGGTGTCCTGAATTAGAATGTTCGAAAACGGCGTTTTTTGTGATTTTTTTTAAAAGGGAAACAAACAAATAAAATTATAGAAAATTGAGGCATGGTTTTATGTATATTTTACAAATACGAAACAATTTTTTTTAAAGAAAAAAACAGTTGTAAAAGTTTCTAAGCCTATTTCATGGGCGTCTTGTTCCTGAAGTTATTGAATTTTGAGGTATGGTTATATATATATATGTATATATATATTTAACGAAAACAAAACAATTTTTTAAAGTAAAAAAAAAGTAATTATAAAATATTTCTAAGTCTATTTCAGGGGCGTCTTGTTACTAATGGCCGGGGGTGATCAAAGGCGTAGCTAGGGTTTTCAGCGCCCGGGGACAACTGAAGATTTTGCGCCCCCCTGTGCCCCTAGGGGCCTAGGGACGCCCCTGAATGGAATTTAAAAAACTTTTGTGCTTCCTAAATGATAAATAGCTCTAAAAAGCAGCCCTTTTAACTTTCATTTTTATTAGTGACCATTCTCTTCTAAGGGAAAAATGGGACACTTTGGCTTCACAAAATTATTTGCCTGAATTCCCACGCGCTACTGTGCTACATTGATCATTCCCGATATGATTTGCGGTGCTCCCACTTTTTTGTCGAACATATGCACACCTCTTCCGTTCAAATAATTTTCTTTTCGCATTTAAAAATAAAATTAACTGACATTAATTTGGCCCCTTGACGCTGCGCCCGGGGACAGCTGTCCCTCATTGCTTCCACCTAGCTACGCCTCTGGGGGTGATAACTAAAAAACTAAACGATTTATTTAGCTGAACCAAAGTTTTTTTCTGCAGTATTAGATATAAAAATGGATAAAGAGGTTATTTTAAAATCCGGTGATAAGTTATCTTATCTATTTGAAATGTTGATGATATGCTAGTTCGAAATTCTAAACTAGGTGTAATTCATTTTAATTGTATAAATTTTCATAACAATTTGATTACCTAATTTTACAAATTTAAAGTTAAAATTTCATTTTTACCCTACGTTTTTGCTCTTGCTTTAAAATTCTAAAATGGAAATTGGGCGTTAAGAATATGAGTCACTTAGAGCGATTGTTAATCCCTAGACTTAAAGAAAAATATAAAAACATTAACATGCCTGTTTGATTTTTTGGCCACGGAAATAATGCCCGATCTGAAAATTCCTTAGTTTTAACATTTATTTGCAGATTACTTATCAACTTAAATAGAAAATGATCAAATGGCTTATTATCATATGTAAGATAGATGACAAAATTCTCTCAGTACCAGCCACCTGCTGCGATTTAGTGACATTTAAAAACATTACTCGAATTTTTCCCTCGGATATGATAACATTTGTGGTACACATGTATTTTTATCGTTTAATTGAATTACATTCATAAAAATGATTAGGTCACACGTATCCTAATTTAAAGTAATGTTATTTCAATGAAAAATGTCATTTTTTTAAAAAAAGAAATTTCAAATGATTGAGATTTAGAAAGGAAATATTAGGGAATCTGTTAAAGTAGGAGATGCCACGGACATGATTTGTCGGATTTGTATAAGTTAATTTTTATACTAAGTTTAACTTTTAAACTAAAAAAAAATAAATTATTTGGGTGTGAAAATAAAAATAATCATGATTTTTAATAAGGTTAAAGGGGGGAAATTATATGAAATAACGAAAATAATTTGACGAGACATGGTTTTTAACGTTTTTGGAGCATGACTCAAGTGCGTAATATCCTTTGCAATTTGTACTCCTAAAACATTATATTGTTCATTAATTGTTTATAAGGAAAGTTAACGTTTACTTCTTAGTCCTTTATGTGGCAAGGTAATGAACGTGCTCAGTGTTTTTCAAATAAATAATTAATTAAAAAGGAAATAAAAAAAATATCGCGCACGTCATTTGAATATTTAGCTGATTAATTCAGAGAGCTTTTAAAAATGTATCGGTGAAATTTAAAGACGTATCAAAACGAGAAGAAATATCGTAACTGTTTTGCTGTTAACTGTTGCCCTTGGTCAACAATGAATTTCTGCTTTGATCGGATTGGAACATTCGAACATTTCTAGGCGAAAGTTCCGTTGCCACACAGATTTGATATAAACGAAGGACTTTAATGCGTCCATTATCAGTCTTTGACATTACTGCTGGGTTCGGAAAGCGCTCTCTCAGAAGATAAAACAGTTCTGCCGCATACGATAATAATTGTTATACGCTGCCGGATGTGCGACTGAAATTTTACCTTCGTTCTAAAAGCACTGCTATTCATTCAGACTGCTATCTGACAAAGCGCGAAGGCAGTTCCACCTAATTTATACTCGTATATTATCGATACATGGCTTAATTAGAATAAATAAATTAATAAATGAGTAAAAACAGAAGGAGCCCGATATTTTTCGGAATTTATTCTCAGACAGAAATTGTGTTAAGTTATCTGAATTCTGCTTAATATATAAATATTTTTGTAAAAATAAAAAAGAGAGAGAGAGAGAGAGAGAGAGAGAGTTGAGTCCCAGTGAATTTCTGTGCAAAATAAGCCCTACTTTGGGATGACATGTATATGAATTACACGATATTTTTTACGCAATCGAATTTGAATGAGTTGTTGAACTGTTTGAATCAACTTTCCATTAAAACTTATGTAAACGGAGATGAAATCGTCTTCGAATGATGAGAAAACACCAATTCTCGGGAAAAGCGAGTTGGGATGTTCCTCAGGTATTTATATTTTCTTATCTTATTTCCATATCTGTATTTGTTAATAGATTTTCAGATTGCATTATGCGCCTCACACGTATGACGATTTTTAGTTTATTTAATTATACTTTGATGACGTCACGGTGATACTGGTTTGTTTAGCACTGACTTCTTATGCTTAAGTAGGCTTTTCTCCACCAGACCCCTACCTGTTAGCGGAGGCCTTAGGAATGCTTTCGCACGGGGAGAGGTAGTGGGGTCCCCGGATTTTACATGCACGAACCCCCCAAGTGTACATGCTGGGTCTTCAGCGTGTATCGAACACGCGACCTTCCAGGTAGAAGTCAGACATCCTAACCACTACTAGGCTACCACGGGCCGATATATATCCTTGCTAAAAAAATGTAAGAAGTATAATATTTCCTAGCAAGTAGCTAAAGCAGACACTTTTTGAGCGGCTAAGCATCTGGTGAGGGCCGGCATGATGGCGTCGTGGTAAGGAGCGGATCTCGTACGCCCCAGGTCTGGAGCCTGGCAGTATCGGTGATTTTTCAAGATGCAGAAAATCGTCTGCGCCCATGTCGTATGATTATGCAGAATATAAAAGATCTCTTGAGTAGACATTTGCCTTGGATGCTCTCGGCTAAATTAAATTCTTAGTGCAAATTCACATCAACAGAGTCCGGGTGCTCGCCCTTTCAGGTGGAGAAACCTGACGTCAAAATTCTCATCATCGCCGAATCAAATTCTGCTTCTTTTTCGCAAACATTTTCGAAATTCTTCAAATAAATGCATTGGAACTAATTGCAAACACCTGTTCCGTTCTGAGAATTTTCTAAGAAATGGAAACAAAAACTGCTGGGGTCGTTTACGACCCCGCGCGAGCTCCCGCGAGTTAAGTTGGCTGGTGGAAAACTGGTCAAAATATACAGGGTTCATGTCGTATGATTATGCGGCATGTTAGCGATCCCTTGAATAAATATTTGAATTCGATACTCCCGGATGATTAAATTCCTAGTGCAAAATTCGCACCGCCAGTTGTCTTCCTTTGGTGATAACACCTGGCGTCAAAATCTTCACGTGGTACCACGCCAATAGTGGTGCTGCTGAAAGTGTTGGTTACAATTTACCAATCCCAGGAGAATGCGGTAGATCTGCAGTAGCGGTAAAACTCAGCCCTATTTGAAAATAAATATCTAGATCGATATCTATCTCCCTGTCTATTTATGTACTTTGATTGGAAACTTTATAGATTAGAAGTGAAGCAGAAGTATTTGTTTTTCTGAAAACGATTTGAAACATGGAAATTTATCAATTAAAATAAATGAATAATTGAATACGAAGGAAGTGAACTTCAGTTGCAAGGGTCTTTTAAACGGAAGTATAACGTTAAGAGATAGTGGATAGAACTCTCACAAATACCTTGGGACATGGGAGAACATGGGAGATGGGAGTTCTATGGAAAACTCGCCGAATAACACTAATTTCGGGAAACCCTTATGGGAAATAAAAAGTGGTGAGACAATAATAATAATAATAACAATAATAACAATAGTAATTTGAAAGAAAAAGGGATGACTGCAATGTCTTGAAGTAACATTCTACCCTTTAGTTCATAAAAAAAAAACGCTCTATTTTAAGAAAAAAAATATTTAGAAAACGCTCTGCTTTGAGTTCTCTTCAAAATTTCATTTTTTCTCTCTCTAATTAGCCTAGAGTCCCGTACCTAGCTTCTGTGCAAGCTAATGAAAATTTCCTGCATTTCAAATTCAAGTAATTCTTAATTTTTGTATTTATTCATTCAAAACTTTCATTTTGTTTAAGTTTTGATTTTTTTCTGATGTAGAAGGGTGGTTGAAATGCTTGGTTTATTGATTCTGAAGCCATAAATAACTGATTGCTGAACACATTTGCTGAAAGAATCAACCCACTTTGAGTCAGAAATCAAACAGAAGTGCTTTTATCGGATGTGATTTCGATGAGCGTTTTCATATAAATCAGATGTAGAAATTTTACCCTCATTTAATTTCAAAATATGTAAGCATAAAAAACACCGAATTTGTTGAAAAAAACAATTATAAATAATCAAAAAATGTTTTCAATTGGACTTTACAGGATTAGTCAAAGAATGACTACGTGTTCAATTTCAACGATTTTCAACTCTTATTTTATTGTAAATACAAGTTTTTCTATCGAAAAGATTTTTTCCCCCAATTAAGTACATGTTTTTGAACTAATGTATGTGTACAGTGTACGATAAAAGGACTTCGTTTGTTCATCGCTGTTTCATCTAACCTTAAATCATTTTTTTTTCTTCATGCGTTTACTATTTGACCTGCATATTTGCTTTCTTTCGCTTCAAACCTCCTATAAGCATATTACTTTATTTTATTTCAAAATAATAATTTCTTGAGTTTTTTCATACAAATTGTGCGATTGTACTTTATATCAGTACTTGGATTTCCTTCCATATTGTTCTGCGAACCTTCCATTTTATTTTTTTACCACTAAATTAATTTTTGTTAGTACTATTTTATTATTATTTTTTTAAATCCTGCTTTCTCCTGCTCATTTGTATTTTTATGTGTATGTACGGGTATTTTTTTCGTCTAATTTGTTTTTTAAATTTATATAGCCCCATATCAATCCTTTTTCGCCTGATCAATTTTTGTTTCCTCTTTTAATTTAATTTTTTTTGTGAATTCCATTTTACCTTTTCTACTGACTGAATTATTGCTCTTTTATCTGTTTTGATGCTAACTTTGACTTTTTTGTATAAAGCAGCATTTTTTTTTTTTTTTGAAATTTCTTGTTATTTAAGTTTTCACTTTTTCTAGGAATTCCCGCTAGGTACTCCATTACATGGTGGAGTTTCCTCGGCATTTTCAACGTGTATGCCATGCGGGTCAACCTGAGTGTTGCCATGGTTGCCATGGTCCGGAAAACAATTCCACACTCTTTCCCCGACGTTCCGGAGCCGGAAATTGCCTGTCGCGAGCTCCTCCAGACGGAACGAAGTTCAAACTATTCCAGTATGATGGTTTTGTCTGTAAGTAACTGCCTCCTTAGACAAGAAAATCTAACTAACGATTCAAATTTCTTCGAAGTATGCTGGCATGCAAACATGGTTCGAAATTAGCGACCATTAATCATATTTTGCAACTAAAAATTTCCGTTTGATGACCGTGATTTCACATCCAGTCGTCACTTTTGACGCCTAACTTTTCAAAAAACTTTTATTTTGATACACCGTTAGAAATGTCATCATGAAATTACGGCTAAATAACCGGCAGCAATCTGTTCATATAATTCACCGTTAAATTTACGGTTTGGAACATTTTTCTATCTTTACGGGACCTAAACTATTTCCAATCAGCTTTGTTAAAAAGCCGTAAACACATAAGTTTACGGTTTTATAACCATTTAAAAATGGTTTCAAAACTAAACTTTTACCGTTTTTTGAACCATTTCGAGGAGTAGAATCTTCGAGGCGTAGAAACCGTAAACGAAGCGTGCGGGAATCGAACCCGGGTGTATGGTACCCCAACCTTGCGCTCTAGTTATTCGGCCATCTACACCACGCGGTTATTTATTTATCAATAAATCTTTTTTTCCAACAGGAAAACTGCATTGAAAATTAAATTTCAGTTTTTGATTGGATCCAAAGTTATTTTTGATCTAAATTTACTGTGTATTGACGAAAATCATTTTATTTGCTTCAAAAATTAAAATACAAACAAGCTTCAGCAGCTCAAGTTATGGGTTCGCTCATTCGCAAACAGTTCGGAAATCCGATGTCTCCAATTTTTGATTTATGTGTGCATGTGTTTCTATTTAGTAACCACTGCTTAAGCCACTTTTTTTTTCTATACACATGCATATTTGAACTGATAAATCTTTATTCATATTTTAACAACAACGTACGACTGGTAAGGTTTCGCAATCAAGATGGACGCCCGATTCTTACTGAGCGCTTGAAAATTACGGTTAGTTAAACGTTCTTTTGGATAAGCAGAGAATAAACGTTTTTTTTTTCACAATCAGCGATTTGAGAAACTATCTTTTTAATGGTTATTAAACTGTTTTAATTAAAATGGTAAAACAACAATAAAATAAATGGTAAATATTTTACTATTTTCTTACGGAAATTTTTGACAGTGCACTTTGATGCAAAATGTCACACTTCAATATAGCTCCCATATGTATTCGGATAACACCAGATGGCGCCACCAGAAATACGCCACCTTCCTTATTTTAACTAAAAGTAAAGGGAATAGAGATTCTACATTCTCCGGTGCCCTAGGAACTTCAGGGTCCAGGGATTTTACCCCCAGTGTGCATTTTGGGTCTTCAGCAGGTCGGATATTGAACACCCAACCCTCCGGTTGGAAATTCGACGTCCTAACCGCTAGGCTACCGAGGCCCAGATTATGAGCATAAAAAATTTAATAAACTGACTATAACAAACCAGTGTGGGTATTTTTACTTTAATAAATGAATACTTTTAAAAAATAACTGGAAAAAAGATTTCTTAGTTTCACATTCATGGTGAAACTACACCATTATAATGGCTCCTAGTTTCACATTCATAGTGAAACTACACCATTATAATGGTTCAACTTAGCATCAAATTTTGGTTGCAGCTAAATTTCACCATTTTTTTTTTTTTTTTTTGTGAAAGGTTGAACCAGAATGTTTCATAGTGTATAACAGTTCAGAACGCTAGATTCTCTGAAAAACAAAATGGCAGATTGGTTTATACGACAAAAATAGGTGTAAATTTTTGAAATGTAAAATAATTTTTTTTCTTCCAGACTTCTAGTCATGGTGAGTTTGACTGGGACTCCGATACTCAGGGACTGATTTTGGGCTCCTTTTTCTACGGTTACGTTATTACGCAAATACCTGGTGGCATCGCTGCTGAGAAATGGGGTGCAAAGTGGTTGTTCGGAATAGGGGTGCTCATCACCTCCGTCTTCACCCTCCTCACGCCTCTGGCAGCTCGGTGGAATGTCTACGCCCTCATTGCCGCGAGAGTCATCGAGGGACTTGGAGAGGTACGTTATCTTATGAGTCTCGACACTAATAAATCAGACGTAAATTGATCGTAGGTTATAGTTCAGCAGATTTAGCTGCGGCTCTGATCACAACAGTCCAGGAAATAGATCACCGATCACTCGGATCACAGTAATTCGTTAAATGTTTCGCCGGTCACGCCATGGTCCCTAAATTTATTACGGGGTCTCCTTGTCATATCGTACCACGAGCTTCCTACAATTTTTGCCAATGATTACTTCAACTACCAAAATTATTAACTCCATTAAGTCAGAAACTAAGAAAACGATGAATAAATGAGCTTACGTAAAAACCGCACCTGAAATTGTGTTAACCTTGATATATATATATATATATATATATATATATATATACAAGAGCATTTTTTTATAACGCGGAAGCACCGTACTTTACGTAAAGCCCACTGCTTTGCAAAAACGAAAAAAACCCCTTGAACACACCTTCTCTGCTGATCCTCTTATGCAACTGATCACCTGCGTCCGAATGTAACCCACGTTTTTCTCAATCACTCGCCATTTTCTAGCAATGCCCGCGGGAGGGTGTTCCTCTCACATTTATCATTTTTCGATATCCACACGCAAGGTGGGAACACACGATTTATTTTTTTATTTATTATTATATTATTTCTTCAAAGTAAGTATAATTTTGGATTCGACGTTTACGCGCCCAATGCTTCAGTTTTTAGAGCAGAAAAAAAATGAAAAGCTTCGGGGAAAAAGCAGAAAAAAAAGATCATTTCAAAGATTTTTTTCACAATTTGAGGGGCAAATCTCCCTTTTCCCAAATGTGTCTTCTTTCCACACGTTTTGTACCTTTTGATTTTCTCCTCCTTCAGCAGAAATTTAACGGTTTAAATAATAATTTTTACATCCAAATTAACACTCATTCCCAACTCCGCCTCAAGGCCGCCCTCAACTTGAGGGGCATTAGAGGGTTAAATTCGTTATAGAAAAACGACAAACAAATGGGGCCCTACCCAGAAGATGGTGCGTAATGGAGGAAAACGGAGGCGATATACGGGCTCCAGAGGTCACTTTACTTAAGAATCAACACAAAATTGAGCCAGAATTTTTTTTTCCTCATGCGTAGCGAAGTTTTTCATCAATTTACGGTTTTTCGTGGCCTGTGTCAGCTGCAAAATTATTTTCTGTGCTTATAGGTCATGGACTATGAATCCTATAAATTTGGAATAAAATTCCTTAATTTATTTTTCAGTATTTCACAGCTTGCACTGATTCTTATTGGCTTTATTTTAATTATGTAGAATGTATTCGTTAATTGATTTTGTGGAAACAATCAGTTTACTTTAACTGACAGTATTGTATTACTGAATTGGCGTAAAATTCGTTTATCATTATTTTTTAATTGATGTTTTTTTTTCTCTTCAGGGAGTGACATACCCAGCCATAAATTCCCTTTTGGGTCGCTGGGCACCCAAGTACGAACGAAGTCGTCTCGCAACGCTGGTGTACAGTGGTGGACCTTTAGGGACTGTCGTTGCCCTTTCTCTTTCAGGATACCTGAGTTCCTCAAATTTCCTAGGTGGTTGGCCGTCTGTCTTTTACGTTTTCGGTAAGTGCGTTAACTACTTCAAAATCTTCAATTTAGGTAAAATAGCTTTTCATTATGTAAAAATAACTTTTATTATTTTTAATATTTATGAATAATATAAAAGTTTATTAAAAAAGTCGCATATTATTTATTTATTTATGCTGAAAATATTTTAGTTTACATTCACACTGTAAAAGCAGAGAAGGGCTTCTGAGTGTTTCTTTAAATTTACGGAGAATTCGTTATCTATCAAATAGTTAAGATTCTAAATAACAGCTTCTCAATAAAATTCTTGTTTTTCCGCACTCTGTAAAACTACAGAGAAAGATTTGTTAAGTTACGTAAAGTTGAACACTTGAGAGTTGTGACATCAGTGTGAAAGCTGCAAACAAATGCATATATAAATGCCTGAGATCTGTTACGACCAATTTAAAAAGATGTAAAAAGAGCAATATATATTGCTGGTTTGTATTGTAACTTCAGCTCTTGTGAGCACTTTGCTTGGACTTGGTGGCCAGCCTTCCTGGACTGTGGAGGCACAAGATCATCAGAACTCGCCTTCGACTTAGTGTACCAAAGATGGTGTCACTACTGCCGCACATTATGTGTTGCAACCAATTTACAGAATGTTCTCTGTTTTTTGTCTACTGTAATTTTCTTTTTTGAAAGATTTTGTAGATTTTTGTTTTTAAGTACTGCAATTTTATGTCAGACTCCGTACAAATGATTTCCAGGAGGTTCTTATGTATTTTTAGGCAAAATTATTTAGTGCAAAAAAAGAAATCAAACACTGATTATTTTCGAATTTCAACCACGATCATCTTCTCTCTAAGCGTCACGACAATGCAAGTACTTATTAGCGATAACATTGTACTAAAGCAGTCGTTCCCAAGCGTTTTTTCCTTGCGAACCCCTTCCAAGATTCGAAAGAAAATAGCGCCCCTCATCTGCAGTCGTTAGTAAGGGGCAACAAAACTACAACATTTGCTAGCACATTTATTTTCCACGTTGCACAGCAGTTCATAACAAGAAATGAAAATATAATTATACGAAACATCTAAGTTTAAATAAGAACTAAAAATTTTTTTAATTATATGTTCTTTTTGCTTCATTAAAAGGGCATTGAACATATCTTATTCGCAAAAAATTCTTTAAAATCATTTCCCCGATACAGTAAAACCCTGTTTTACCGCGCCTCAGTATACCGCGGAATCGGATGTACCGCGGTGACTATCATGTCCTCCGACGTTTAACCCACTTTTTGTCATTGCCATTTAAAGGTGATTCCTTAGTTATGCGTGTGTAACTTCTTTTATAGCGCTATCAACCTTTGTATTCCAGATTCTTCAGCATTCCTGAAAAGTAAACATATTCCCCAGTGAAAAATACGTTCCTCCCCTTCCAAATCGAATCTTTTCTTTAAGACCTCTGCCTTTTCGAAATCCCATGTTGACAACATAAAGAGATTTTAAGCGCCTTTTTTCTCGAACAGTTGATTTGTAACCTATCGCTCGACAGACTGATTGCGCAGCTGAGATGTGTGCTTCTTGCACAGCAATTACAGTGAATAAAATGGCAGCAAAGAAGAAAAGAAAAACATATACTATAAGGGGATGAAGAGTTGCGAGTAATTGATAAATTTAAAAATGATGTAACAAAAGCGAGTAGTATTTCGTGAAGATAATTTTGAGGTATAGTTTCACTATACCGTGGTTATGTTATAACGCGGGTGCCAAACATGTCCCTCGACACCCGAGGTTTTAACGGGGTTTTACTGTAGTGGGAAACGGTTATCAAGTGGCATGAAAAATATACGTACAGAATTTAGAATCAATCAATATCTTTCGGTTCCACTTTCAGTTTGAAGTATGCAAAATTCTCAAAAGTTGCGGTAAATATTAAAATTTAATTAATAAAATTTTATTAATTTCCTAATTTCTCATTGTGATAATTCAGAAAAGTTGGAATAAAGTAAGATAATTGTGATTACAAAATTTAAAGTTAATGAACAAATGCTTCCGATTTCCACTTTGAGAGTATATGAGAAATTAACCGAAAATTACGCAAAATTTTATTTTAATGAATTTTCACCTTCCTGACTCTTTTTCCAGCCAGCGAGGAAAACGTTGAAAATGCTAGGGGAAACATACATTCAGAATTTAAAATAAATCAATGAATATCTTTCGATACCAATATGATGTTGAAACTTTCGAAATCAGTAGAAATAAGTGCACTTCAAATTTTATTCGTGTATTAAAAAGTTCGCCATTGCAATAATATTTTCACTAACATCACGCGCTTTCTACATCACGCAAAAACCGAGTCCCTCAAGTGTAAATCGAGGCGAAAGAAGAACTAAAAAAAAAAGAAGAAAAAGACGGATAAATGAAATCTAACTTTATTTTATGCCATAAAGCAAGTTCAAAGACTTAAAAAAAAGAAGAAAGAAATGTTAACACAATAGTAGTTTTATTTTATCGAATTAAATCTCCAGTCAAAGACAATGTTAACAGAAATAAATCTAAAATAAAGATATAATTCAAAGATTGAAGAGCCTTCCACTCTGGCGGTTGAGCAGGAAATTCCCACGTCATGAAAGCAGGCACGAATCCAGCCTTTCACAAAGAAAAAGTTTAGCATGATCTGCTACTTCAATAAGAGAAGGACAAACCAGAAGTACATGGATGCTATTGAGCGGTGTAACAGTTTTTGAAATCGTATTCTAGCCGCTCAGGTATTACCTAAAGTTGTAAGTTCTTTTGCGATCCATAGGAAAACTTCGTACCTATTTTATTATCCTATCTGTTTATCCGTTAAATTTTAAAATAGTATATTTCGCCGTATATTTTTGACCGAAATTTTTACGCATTTACTGCAAAATGGAGGACTTATCATGCGCACTTCAATTTTTGCTTTTTTGTGAGCTTAATGACACCAAAGGAACATTTTTCCAACTTCCGATTATCGAAAATAGATTTTTTGTACAAATTTTCATTAAAAAAATCATTTGACGAAATTTTAATCCATTTACGGAAAATGAAGAAATTTTTAAACTTCAAATTTTTTATCTACATTTTGTGTCACCAATGAGAACGGCAATTTTTCGCACTGCCCATGACTGAAAATCGAAAAGACGGGTTTTTTTTTTTGACCAACACTAATACAGTATAATGAATTTCTTGCCGTTTTGCTCAGTAAATCAGCTTTGCCCTCCATTGAACATTGAACATTTGATGTCTTCCATTTAACAGGTGGCCTTGGATGTGTGTGGTTTGTTTTTTGGATCTTCTTTGCATACGAAAGCCCAGATCAGCATCCTCGCATATCAAAGGCAGAACTGAACTATATTCGTACAGGACAAGACAGACCGGAAGGTGTGGTGAGTTTACAGATACGGAAATATAAAATAATAAATCTGTATTAAATCGCCAAGTATTGCCATCTTTTCGTTATTGTTAATTTAGTTTATGTGATGTTAACAAAAAAAAAAAAAAAAGAATAAATAAATAAGTAAAAATTACAAATGCACTGATGTTTACCTGAAGTTATGCAAAGTTTATGTAGCTTATAGTTTTCCCAACAGTCGAAATTTGGCCGTAACAATTAAATTTAGCTGAAATCATTATGCTATTTATATCGTAATTCTATACACATTAGTTCTTAAATTTGCATTGAAATTGTCAAGTTTATTTAGATCATCCTCACTTAAGGCAAACGTATTGTAAATCATTGTAGCCGCCGGGCCAATTGCGCTCATAACTGAGCCGCTTGTACTTCTGCCGATTTCGTAATAAGTTGAGTGGCAGTTGAATAAAACTTAAATGTTAGCTTCCATGCACTATTCTCATTTATCATTCTATTGTTTCAGAGAAGACTTCACTTAAACTCTTATTATTATTGCTTTTAATATTACTGCTTTATAGCAACAAACTATGAGTTATTAACAATGAGTTTTAAATTTATTACCTAATAATTTCTCAACCAAGACATGTTGCCATCTGCTATTTATAACAATATAATATTACAATTATGAATGAGGCTTGCGTGACAAAAGAAAAGGGGAAATAATTTACTAATAATAAACTGTTTCCGAAATTTTTTAATTGATAACACTAAAATTCGTCAATAGTTACTAAACAGAAAAATTAAGAAAATCGGCTGACAAACCGAGCAGAAATTGGTTCTTAACTGTTTTGTCTTTGCCTATTTATGTATAGATAGTCATTTACGCTTTCAATTTCTGAGAGTTATCTTTGATTTATAGAGAGCACCAGTTCCTTGGAGATCCATTTTGTCTTCAGGACCCTTTTGGGCTTTGGCTGTCACGCATTTTGGATACAGCTGGGGGTTTTACACCCTCCTTACAGAACTTCCTACATACATCTCAAACATCTTACATTTTGATCTGAAAAAGGTACCTGCAACTAGATTCCATTATTATTTACTGCTCTGCAGCTAATTAATGTTCGGATTCACACTTTGAAACAGAAAGAATCGAGTAATCAAATTTTGATTCGTATACATAAAGTAAATTTTAACAAGAAGTTCCGTCTAGAACTACACAAGCCTACTTTCCCGTATTCACCAACTTCAAATGTATAATCTAGCTAACTCTCTCTCTCTCTCTTTTCCTCATTTAACTTTAGTTCTTAATTACTTCAAAAAAAAAAAAAAAAACCTTTTTCAACGGTTAATACATATTTATTCACTCACTCATTCTTTCACTTATTCAGTCCTTCGTTTATTTATTCATTCATTTTTCTCATTTATGTATTTATTCACTCATTTATTTATTTTTCACTTCATACATTCATTTATTTATTTTATTATTTATTCACTGATTTATTCGTTTATTCCTTCACTCATTCATTTAATCATTCATTCATTCGAAAATATCGTTAAAAATCCCGATCAAAAAATTTCAAAAGAAAATACGCTCGTTCCGTTCTGGTTGAACTTCGTATCTGTACATGTTCTACGGCCAAACATATTTCCGATAAAATTTGCTCCAAGCAAATCGGTCTGTTTGATCATGATTTATAAAGGGTTGAAATTTCCCCGTAGGCGCTGCTGTTAATCTTTTTTTTTTTTTTTTTTAACTGTTTCAAAATGAACTCCTTTTTCCCGGCGCGAATCTCGCCAAGGCAGCAAAACACGCAAAAGGTTACCAGCGGAGGTATTCTGTTTGGCGTTGGTTGCATCATTATTGGCGACTTTATCGCCTGCGCCGGGATAGAGGAAAAAGTACCGTTAATTTTTTTGAACCGTTCAAAAATGAACAAAAATTGTTCAACTCAAAAAATATCTTCCTTCGAGAATTTCTTTTAATAATCTTGTTCATAAGAACTCGACTCTTATGCCCAGAGTTTATATAAATTGCTTCACTTTGGAAATGACATGTCCTCGCCGAGATCTTTCGAATGCAAAAAGAATTTTTCGAATCGGACAATTCGTTCAAAAGTTATTAGGGGGACAGACAGACCGGCAGACAGACAGACCGACAGACATACATTTTCCCCATCTCAAAACCCTACTTTCAAATTTTTTATTTTTTAATCTTTATTTAATTGCTTCACTTATTTTTGACTTTTCTTTATTTTTAACGATATTTTTACAATACATTAAGCCTCCTTTCATACTTTACTTATTAATTTTTTTTTAAAGTTTAAGGGAAAGTAGGCTAAAAATGGGCAAAAGTACTCCTTTCTTCTAATTCCGTGGACCTTAAAATTAGCTTTGAAACTCTTGATTTCCTAGAGAAAAAAAGAAGGGTTATAGTGGCTCGTATACCCGCTCCCAAGCGTCAACCCGAGTCTCAATTTGAACAATAGGTGCCTTATAAACTGCGTTATGCATTGCTACCAAAAATTCCCATTTTAGTTTCTATACACAAATAACTCCCTATTTTAGGGAACCCATCATAAACAAACACTCGCCATTTTATCAAGTTACTAGTCCAAAAAAAAAAAAAAATGATTATTGTACCGTCTCGAAATGAAAAAAAGAATCTTTTATTTTACTTTTATTTATTTATTTAATTTTTTTTAACGAATTTGATGCTAAGGTCGAAAAAGCTTTCTTAAAAATTCTAGCAGCTCGGACTGGTTCGTTTCGTTGTTCTTTGTAAAACCTTAACAGTAACCTTTTTTAGCCTACTTTCCCGTAAAAGTAAAAAAAAAAATAATAATAAAGCATGAAAGAAGGCTTAATGTACCGTGAAAATATCGTTAGAAATGAAGAAAAGTCAAAATTAAGCGGAGTAATTAAATAAAGATTGAAAAATAAAAAAATTGAAAGTAGGGTTTTGAGATGGGGGGAAAAACGTGTGTCTGTCAGTCTGTCTGTCTGTCTCCTCCCTAATAACTTTTGAACGAATTGTCCGATTCGAAAAACTGTTTTTGCATTCGAAAGATATCGGCAAGGACATCTCATTTCCATATTTTACTTTTTGATTTTAACAATATTTCGTTCAATTTTGAACAGTTCAAAAAATTTTAACATTAGCGCCTATGGGCAAAAGTGAAGCAAATTATGTAAACTCTGGGCACAAGATCCAAGTTCCTACTACAAGCTTATTGGAAGAAGCTCTTGGCATGATATATTGATTTGAACAATTTTTGTTCATTTTTGAACAGTTCAAAAAAAAAAAAAGCGGCATTTTCCCATTTTCTCGGTGCTCCCGATAAAGTCGCCAATAATGATGCAACCAATGAAAAATTAGTGAATACATGATAAAATAATTAAATGAGTGAATGAATAAAAAATAAATAAACGAGTGAATAAATACATGGAATGAGTAAATGAATAAATAAATACATGAATGAGTAAATGAATGACTGAAGAAATGAAAGAATTTATGACTGAGTGAATGAATATGCTTGATCCGTTGAAAAAGGTATATTTGAAGTAATTAAGAACTAAAGCTAAATGTGAAAGAGAGAGAAAGTGATAGTCTATATTATAAATTTGAAGTTGGGTGTATACGGGAAAGTAGGCTCGTACAGTTATAGACGGAACTTCTTGTTTCATTTAAGTTTTAAGGATCCCACCTATTTTTCTGTTGAATACTATTTTAAATCGAGTTAACTAAAACTTGGAAGATCAACGATTTAAAAACATTTTTTGATGCTCCAAAAATCGATTTTGCATTTCTAAAATACTATTCATACTTTAAAAACCAGTTTATGTGATCAGGGTTAATGTTATCATTCGTTTAACATTATCAAAATCGTTAAGTTCCGTCCGCTTGTTATAAATATACATTAAAAATTCATCTTCTTTTGTAATCAAAGCTTCGCTTATTGTTATCAATTTGGAAAAATTATTTTTCTTAAATCGGCGAAAGCTGGAGAAAAAAAAAAGCTTTTTTTTTTCTTCTTCATTTTAAAAATAATTTTATAAACTTCAGTCAAAAAGGTATTCATGCCTTCTCAGATGAGGGAGATGCCTCGAATCTTGAGTCAATGTGTGCAAAATTAAAAAAAAAAAAAGAAAAAAAAAAAAAAAGACGACGCCTAGCAAATTTTATAAAAATTACATGAGTTCGACAATAGATCATTTTTTCTTTTAATTATTCTTTTTTTAAAAATTGATAACTCAATTATTCTTACTATATTTTTCTTGTTACTATTATTTTGCGCTAAATATGTACATTCGCTTCATTTCAAGAAAGTGTATGTTTACGTTGCCTGCGGAAATGAACAGTGTATTTGTGTGTAATTGCTTGTTAATGGCAAAAGTATGCCCTCTTTCCAGCATTAAACATTCATTCATTATTTTTATCAATCGGGAATTGTTAGCAAACCGTCTACAAATCCTCAATGTACAAATACATTAAGCAGAGTCCACTGTAGTATGCTTTATTAAGTTCGACCGCGAGGTTCTGACACTTGGACGCTTCTACGCATGGCAGACAAGGACGAATCCATTCGAGTTTTAGGGAAGTTAATTTTGCAGGTGCGCTTATTAACACGCGAATCAGAATGTTTGCTGCTCTGTTTGTTGAAAGCAACTAAATTTATAAACTGGCAGATAAGGATCATTTCGGAAGAAATCAAGTTTGCTAAACGAACTAAAATGAGAACAGAAACAGCGCGTTCCTTATACCAGCAGTTCTTCCCTTGAGCATGTATGGATTCTTCTTTACACTCTGCCAGTCAGAGCTCTTTTTTTTTTAATGGAAGAACTGTAGTTCCGTCTCTTTTTAGAATGGAGCCCTCTCTGCGCTTCCTTATCTGACGAAAGCCGTTTTCGCCGTCTTTGCCAGTTTGGTGGCTGACAACCTGAGAGCGAAGTCCAACCTGCGCATTACCACCATTCGAAAGATCATCAATTCTGTTGGTGAGTAAAACCATTCACCCTCAACGTTAGAATCACATTTGGGTCAATCCATATAATTACGTAGGATTTTGTAGAAACCATTTTTGTTTCTTTTGATATTAGCTACTCTTATAGCTACATATGAAAGGTGCTCAAAACTATTATTATTGTTTCCGTACTAATGATCATGGATTTTTTAGAGGTCATCAAAAGTCGTTCTCGTGGGCGAAAATGAGATTATTAGATCTTTGCTTCTTTGCCCAAATATATAGGAACGAACTTAGGGCTGCTAAGCTTATGTATTGGTGTTAAATTACATTAGGTAATGGTGTCACATGCTAATTTAGATTGCTGTAAGTTAATAATTAAAATAGTGGCCAAAGTTCAAGTTTAAATATTAAATTTTCTCTAATTTCATGGGCTGATATTTAACTTCCTTAAGGGGACAAAACAAAATGATATACCACAAAATATAATCACTGGAAGCATACTAATGAGAAGCAATAACTGTAATTGTGTGGTTTGTAACCTTTTACAGTTTACAGCCACTCAAAAAGTCAGAAAAAGTCAAAAATGAGATTTTCAAAAAATGACTTTTCATTAAAAATGACGGGACCTCCGTGAACCAAAAGGGGATGAAATTAAAAAAAAAAAAAAAATACAATTTACTATTTTGCTAAAGTATTATGTGTATTGTTTTGTGGTTTGGGCTTTTAAAAAACATATAGTTGCTTTAAATTGTGCAATTTGGCTAGTTAACGCACAATAAAGTTGAACATTAAAATATTAAATTAATTCATTGCAGACTTTTATAAGGATAAAATATGCCCTATGATACTGCCAAACTACTTTAATGAAATTGCATTTTTTTTCTTCAAGATATGGTCACAAAGTACGGCCCAATTAAAAATGATCATATATGTAATAAGGTCCTGCTTTTCCTAATCAATATATTTAATATAACGTAATATTAAACCACTTGTTTGTTTTCAGCACTCTACCTTCCTGGTGTAGGCGTATTAGCAGTAGCTTTTGTGGGCTGTAACCCTGCATTCATTGTAGCTCTGCTTGCTGTCTCGGTGGGTTTCAGCGGGTTCATCTATTCGGGATTTAACATCACCCACGTTGATATGAGTCCGGCATTTGCAGGTAAGCTACTGGTTGGTTTTGGTTTAGTTTCACAAGAGCATCTATAGTCTATTTTCTATGCTTTAGAACAATTATAAATTTAACTTAAAGATTTAATAAAAAAATCTTTCACTGAAATCAAAAGGTAACAAGAAGTTCCGTCCAGAACTATACGAGCCTACTTTCCCCTATACACCGAATTCAAATTTATAATCTAGCTATCTCTCTCTCTGTCTTTCTCGTTTAGCTTTAGCTCTTAATTGCTTCAAATATACCTTTTGCAATGGTTAATACATATTCATTCAATCATTCATTTATTAAGTCATTCATGTATTTATTCACTCATTTATTCATTCATTATTTTGCTTATTCATTTAATCATTCATTAAGTCAAAAATATTCTTGAAAATCCCGAACAAAAAATTTCATAGGAAATAGGCTCGTCAGTTCTGGATGAACTTTCTACTTGTACATGTTCTGCGTCATAAGAGCTTTCCGATAAAGTTTGTTCCAAGCAAATCGGTCCGTTAGATCAGGAATTATATAGGATTTAAATTTGCCCGCAGGCGGTATGTTAATTGTTTTTTTTTTTGAACTGTTCAAAAATGAACAAAAACTGTTCAAATCAATATTTCACGCCAAGAACTTCTTCCAGTGAGCTTGTTCATGGGAACTTGGATCTTGTACCCAGAGTTTACATAATTTGCTTCATTTTCACCCATTGGCGCTAATGTTAAAGATTTTTGAACTGTTCAAAATTGAACAAAAAAATTGCTCAAATCAAAAAGTAAAATATAGAAATGAGATGTCCTCGCCGAGATCTTTCGAATGCAAAAAGATTTTTTCGAATCGGACAATTCGTTCAAAAGTTATTAGGGGGGGGGGACAGACCGACAGACAGACAGACCGACAGACACACTTTTTTCCCATCTCAATACCCTACTTTCAAATTTTTTATTTTTCAATCTTTATTTAATTACTTCACTTATTTTTGACTTTTCTTGATTTCTTACGATATTTTCACGATACATTGAGCCTTCTCTCACGCTTTATTATTCTTATTTTTTTACTTTTACGGGAAAGTAGGCTAAACAAGAAGTTCCGTCTAGAACTATACGAGCCTACTTTCCCGTATACACCAAATTCAAATTTATAATCTAGCTATCTCTTTCTCTCTCTTTCTTATTTATCTTTAGTTCTAATTATTGAAAATATACCTTTTTCAACCGATAATACATATTCATTCACTCACTCATTCATTCTTTCATTTATTCAGCCATGCATTTATTCATTCATTCGTTACCTCATTCAAGTGTTTATTCATTCATTTACGCATTTATGTATTTATTGACTCATTTATTTATATTTTCATTTATTCAATAATTTATTCATTCATTCTTTTCCTCATTAATTTATTCATTGATTTATTCTTTCACTCTTTCATTTATTCATTCATTCATTATTTCACTCATTGAGTCACTGAGAAATATTCTTGAAAATCCCGATCAAAAAATTTCATAGCAAAATAGGCTCGTAAGTTCTAGATAAACTTTCTATTTCTACATGTTCTACGTTATAAGAGCTTTCCGATAAAGTTTGTTCCAAGCAAATCGGTCCGTTAGATTATGATTTATATGGGGTTGAAATTTCCCCGTAAGCTCTGTGTTAATTTTTTGAACTGTTCAAAAATGAACAAAAACTGTTCAAATCCATATTTCACGCCGAGAACTCCTTTCAATAAGCTTGCAATAGGAACTTGGCTCTTGTGCCCAGAGTTTACAGAATTTGCTTCAATTTTGTCCATAGGCGCTAATGTTAAAATTTTTTGAACTGTTCAAAATTGAACAAAAAATTGTTCAAATCAATATTTCACGCCAAGAACTCCTTTCAATAAGCTTGCAATAGGAACTTGGCTCTTGTGCCCAGAGTTTACAGAATTTGCTTCAATTTTGTCCATAGGCGCTAATGTTAAAATTTTTTGAACTGTTCAAAATTGAACAAAAAATTGTTCAAATCAAAAAGTAAAATATAGAAATGATGTGTCCTCGCCGAGATCTTTCGAATGCAAAAAGAATTTTTTCAATCGGACAATTCGTTCAAAAGTTATTAGGGGGGGGGACAGACCGACAGACAGACAGACCGACAGACAGACAGACCGACAGACAGACCGACAGACAGACAGACAGACCGACAGACACACTTTTTCCCCATCTCAATACCCTACTTTCAAATTTTTTATTTTACAATCTTTATTTAATTACTTCACTTATTTTTGACTTTTCTTGATTTTTAACGATATTTTCACGATACATTAAGCCTTCTTTCATGCTTTATTATTATTATTTTTTACTTTTACGGGAAAGTAGGCTAAAAAAGACATTACATCAGCCCCAGTTGAAAATGGTTACCAAAAAATATGTTAAAAAGGTTTAAAAAAAACTATTACTCTTTTGGAGTTTTAAAATTATTCAGATGCTAAAAATTATAAGTACAAGTTATAAATGGCCTACCACTGCTAAAGAAGACTCGTAGCTCCTATCAATTGAAGGACAGATGACACGCTTGGTTGGGGTTCATTCCCTAAAAATGTTTCCAAGGATGGATGATAAGAATGCAAAAATCTTTTGCTAGGTTCGTTAAAATTCGAGCCATCTACAAGGATGAGTAGTCAGATTGGTTTTCTTGGTATGGGTAAACTATACACTTTACCAAGGACTAAAAGGATTTCCTGCGCATTGCCATCCAATACTCCCGCATGGAGCCAATCGCGGCTCCATTCGACCTTGCTGAGTTGTTTTTTGCCTTTACCAAAAATAAAGTATGTAAATGAACTAAATATGCTTTATTGGCTTTGCAGGAAGAAATTTGGGAATTTTTTTTAGATTCAACGCATGCTTTAACAAGAAGTTCCGTCTAGAACTATACGAGCCTACTTTCCCGTATACACCAAATTCAAATTTATAATCTAGCTATCTCTTTCTCTCTCTTTCTTATTTATCTTTAGTTCTAATTATTGAAAATATACCTTTTTCAACGGATAATACATATTCATTGACTCACTCATTCATTCTTTTATTTATTCAGCCATGCATTTATTCATTCATTCGTTACCTCATTCAAGTGTTTATTCATTCATTTACGCATTCATGTATTTATTCACTCATTTATTGATATTTTCATTTATTCAATAATTTATTCATTCATTCTTTTCCTCATTCATTTATTCATTGATTTATTCTTTCGCTCTTTCATTTATTCATTCATTCATTATTTCACTCATTGAGTCACTGAGAAATATCCTTGAAAATCCCGATCAAAAAATTTCATAGCAAAATAGGCTCGTAAGTTCTGGATAAACTTTCTATTTCTACATGTTCTACGTTATAAGAGCTTTCCGATAAAGTTTGTTCCAAGCAAATCGGTCCGTTAGATCAGGATTTATATAGGGTTGAAATTAACCCGTAAGCTCTGTGTTAATTTTTTGAACTGTTCAAAAATGAACAAAAACTGTTCAAATCAATATTTCACGCCGAGAACTCCTTTCAATAAGCTTGCAATAGGAACTTGGCTCTTGTGCCCAGAGTTTACAGAATTTGCTTCAATTTTGTCCATAGGCGCTAATGTTAAAATTTTTTGAACTGTTCAAAATTGAACAAAAAATTGTTCAAGTCAAAAGTAAAATATAGAGATAAATGAGATGTCCTCGCCGAGATCTTTCGAATGCAAAAAGAATTTTTCCAATCGGACAATTCGTTCAAAAGTTTTTAGGGGGGGGGGGAGATAGACCGACAGACAGACAGACAGACCGACAGACAGACAGACCGACAGACAGACCGACAGACCGACAGACACACTTTTTCCCCATCTCAATACCCTACTTTCAAATTTTTTATTTTTCAATCTTTATTTAATTACTTCACTTATTTTTGACTTTTCTTGATTTTTAACGATATTTTCACGATACCATTAAGCCTTCTTTCATGCTTTATTATTATTTTTTTTTACTTTTACGGGAAAGTAGGCTAAAAATGGGACATTCGATAGAGAAAAAAGAGACATTTGTGTCCCGCACGCAACAGCTGCATTTCATTATAAACTTGTTTTAAAATGGAATAGAAAAAGAAATTTGACAAGAATTCATATTTGTATGATTTCTTGAAATCGCAAGTATTTTTGTGCTAAAATAATGGTTTTTGTGATTTCTTCAGAATTTTTTTTTGTCCATTACTTTTCTTGATTATCGAAAGGTAAACGAGACCGGTGCAGACCTAGAAAATGGTGGTTAGACCAAGAAGCCGGAACATGTTAAATACATGTTCCGGCTTAATCCTTGAGGATGATGAAGATTATTTTAAAGAGTTATAATTGTTATGAGTGGGATATGCTCTGTGGATTGGTATAATTTCTTTTATACTAGACAAAAACAATCGAAAAAATGAAAAAATCACTTGCATTAGCTTTTTGATATTTCTGTGAATAAGTTTTGTGCTTTTTTGTACGAAAATTATATTGTCTTGCAATTTGACTCCAGGGACTTTGATGGGAATCACGAACTGCTTGGCGAACATATCTGGTTTCTTGGCGCCTGCTTTTGTAGGATGGGCTGTCAGAGATGGAGTAAGTATACTATTCCTTTTTTTTATGAATTTCAGCAAACAAGAACTTAGTATTTTTCTGCCCATAAAAGAGTAAGAGTGTTTTAAACGATATTCTATAGAATATGTATGAACTATTTTAGGTTCGATGCAAAATAAAGTAGTATAAATACTGTTTTGCCTGAGCCAAGCGGCGAAACTGGCATATCGTTCATTTGCTGCAACAACGTCATAACTCGAAAATTATTTTTTAGTCAATATTATAGGGAAATTATCCCTAGAGTATTGCCTCAAACATAATAATTTTTCGAGTTATGACGTTGTGGCAGCAAATGAGCAATATGTTGAGTTACGATTAACGTAAAGTGACTCCCAAAATTGAGTAATATTACCTATGAATAATATGTATATTATAATAATATGTAATATACTTCATTTTTTAATTTAAGGAATAGTTTTAAGGTTGGTGTTTTTGGCTAGCAGCTAAGATCAAAGTCATTCCTGAACCATACATGAAAATTTAATGTTGTTTTTTTCCCCAACTTCAAACAATTAAAAGAGTTGTGTGTATTCCCTTTTGGAAGGCAGTGTTCATCTGTGTACATCTCATGATATTGGTAAAATCCAAAAATGTCTTTCTGTTGAATTTTACTGGGATGACTATTTCAAATATTTTGCGTTCAAAAAAATTTCAACGCAGCAAATTTTAACGGATTTTACGTGCTGATGAAAAACATCCCTTAGAAAATAAATTACTTTCAAACTAAATTCCGAATTATACTGATTTGCGAACTAATCTGCAATTAGTTTTTAGGACATCGTCATTGATTTTTTTATTTACAAAAATACCTTGAAAAAGATGTTTTAATCCTAAAGTTAATGATTGGGTAACCGGGTATCTTTGAAGACTTTTACCGTAAGATTTATCATTTTTAATCCTTGATCAAATAGCTTTTAATCAGCGTTATCACTTTTAATCCTTGTTTGTGTCTGAGAGACACATTTTGAAAATCCGATGTGGGTACAGCGGTGCCTGATCTTTGATTTTTTGCACTTGAAAGGGGGGATTGATTTGCACTGGAAAGGGGAGCGGGTTGGTCATTGAAATGACAGTATTAAGTAGAAAAAAGAATAATTAATTTAGAAAAATTTCCGAATTTCAACCAGTTTCCCACATATTTTATATCGCTCTCCGTTTTTAAAAAGAACATCCATACTGCATCGCTGTATATCATATGACGAAGTCATTTGTTTAAAATTTAAACCTAGTAGAATTAAAAAACAACTACACTTGTGTTCGAATTTAGTTTTGCGTAACGTTCATTGAGGATTCCTTACTGACCACTTCTGAAGTAGCGTGAGTTCATTGACAATTTCCCACTTTCTGTTATGATAAACTTGTTTGAAATAGGCTGTGTTGTGATTCAGATTGATAAATCGTCTGACAGCTTTTGAAACTTGGTAATGCCAACCGCAACGTCTACTTTCTGTTAGGTTCAAGGTTCGCACACTCTTAAGCCACGCCTCATTTTGTAAGGACTTTTCCACCGGCAATCGAATAAAACTACCTAATTGATAAATTGTAAATTCATTAATAAAAAAAAAACCTTTGTCTTTTATTCTGGTTGTAAAGTCTTTACAAAATGGGGCGTGTCTCAAGAGCGTGCGAAACCTGTGGATTTCTTAATGCCTTACCGATCGGTATATTGCAACATAACCCGGGCATGCCTTAGTTCTTACGCATCATTAATAATAAATTTTTCTTTTGCTCATAAGCAAAAGCATCAAGCATAACAATATGACTAGTTTGTTGTATTGGTAAAAATTAATATATTTTTTTCCTGGAGCAGCAAACATTGAAAAACTGGGGCACCGTTTTTGTGACCACATCTGCAGTGTACTTTTTCACGGGAAGCGTCTTCAATCTCTTTGGATCCGCAGAACTACAGCCATGGGGAGCTCCCACCAAGAACCCAGAACCCCTCCGAGGTCAAGAAACTGAAAATACCAGACGGAGATCTTACCCATAGAACATTTCCATCGCATTTTCTGTTCCAAAGCAACTTTTTAGTGCATATTTTGCAGTTGAACCTCGAAATTTGAAGCTCATGTAAATGTCTCATGAGAATATCGAATGAAAAAGAATTGTTACAGTATGGGTATTTTCCCGCCAAAGGCGACGGAGGCGTTTTGTCTCCGTCGTAGCAGAATGTTGCTATGGTTATCAAACTAACAGCGTCATGCATGCCTTCGATAACGGAATCAACCAATCACTGTCGGATGGAATTAAATCCCTTTTAATGAAACAATATAAATGCCAATCAGTCAATTAGAGGACTTGGTTATGAAATTACGTGGAACCTATGACCTGCTTTGTATTTTTTTTTCTTTGTCGTACATCACTGTTGCTTTTGGTATGAAAGCTCCTTAACTGAAATTTCACGTACTAGCAGCTATTTCACTTCGCTATTTCCATTCATTTGGTGGATAATTTTGTGGACAAATCTGATAGTCCACAAATAACCTAATGACCAGGAATGATAGTCTTTTTTTTTCCCCTCAGCCGATTGATGGAAGCGGAAAGGCCCTTATCCCGTGATCTTGATTCATTCATGAAACTTAGAATCGCCGGTGTCTGTATCTATATCTTAGAGGTCAATGGTCAATGCTATGAACGCGTTGGTGATAATGACCAGGAAAATTCTGTGTATGCATGCGATAATACTTGAAAAAGATCAAACAGATAAAGGACAACTTAGGAAAGTTGGAAACTTAATAAAAAATCAATCAAATTTGTTGTACTTTTCTTTATTTTTGAGGTTCTAAATTCTGCATTTAAAGCATCATATTACATCATTGAATATTAAGATGTTAATTCTCAACTATTATTTATTTTAGGTTTTGTATTATATTCATTTATGCTAGTTTGCCTTCCAATGTTGTAAAAACCTTTTTGCAAGTAGAAAAAATAAAAATTTGAAAATATTGGATTCAAATTTTTTGACATATAAATAAGTCCACACACACACAAAAAAAAAAAAAAATGTATATGAATATTTAAAAATTTTAAAACTGAATAGATATGCCTGGTGAAGTTTGAAATACATAATACTATTCGGAAAATGAGTAATTACACCACAGCACATCATTTGATATAGTAAATTCCAAATTGTTTCCCTTTTTTAATTGTTACGTAATCCTTAATTATTTATTCTTTTCTAAGAATTTTGTCACTACGTGTTAATTTTTGTGCAGAAAATAATAATAAAATCATTGTTGTTAAGGAATAAAATTGTAAAACATATTGTTTATACTTGTTTTGACGGTACAAAGGCCCCTTTTTTCTAATGCAAAATAAATAAGTAGAAAAGATAGTGTTATAATATTTTACTAAAATTTAATTTTACGCACTTGTGAGTATTAAGAATAAACTTGGCGGGAGGGGTTAGAGGACTGAAAAATTAACAAAAAGTCGTTTAAGAAAATCTTCGTGGATGTTAGGAATTATTTATGTTTTAAGATATCATGTTTTCTCTGAATTCCTTCAAAATATTTTCATAATGTGTAGTGCGATATTGCCCTGGCCAGGTAAACGACAGCATCTACAAATTTTTCGTTTCCCTCTTTTTCGCATTTTTGCATTTACCTTACTTTATAGATGGCAAAAATGCAAAAAAACAGAAAACGAAAAAGCTGTCTATATTGCCGTTTATTTGCCCAGGGCTTACTTACAAGACTACTTACATGTACTGAAGTTTGTAATTATTTCTGATTTCATTTAGAACCTATATTTTTGTTAAAGTGTCGCTTTTGCTACAATTTTGTTATTACTAGAGATGCAACGAATAGGGATTTGGCCGAATAGCCGAATACCGATTATTCGGTCATTTTCTCTAGGTCGAGTACCGAATATTCGGGGGTCGAATATTAAAATTTCTAGAAATCGTTGTAGTAGAAAGAATTTGTCAAATTTAAAAGTCATCACACAGTCAAACACCAATGCCACCCACTGACATATGAAGTATGACTTAATTCTGTTTGTTAATAATCTAAAAGTATCTAAAATTAATGTATTTTCTGTATTCTTTTTAATGCAATAAAACTGAGAATTTCACCCACAAGGTGGAATAGAAATGACAGGTTTTGATGTAAGTAGTATTAGCATTACTGTACTAAATATTTAATTCAAATTTAACAAATACTATTGCTTAGTGAACTTTTACCTTGCTCAAAATAGTTTTATGAAAATAATTTCAAAGTTATAGAAATTAATACTTTTATTTCATGGTTTTTTTTACATACATGTTTTTAAAAGATATTGAAATTTAATGTATTTAACTGGAATATACTTTTATTTTCGAAAACCCTAATAACTTATATCTTAATATTCATGATATATTCTAGGCTTTTCACATTTCTCTCTTACCCGATATTCACAATAAATCAATCTACCTAAACAAAATCTGACTTCCACTTTGTTAAAAATGACAAAATAAAATATCATATTCTTCTTCATAATTAACTATTGCCAGTTTTTGGGAACGAATGTTAATTAAAAAATACGATATTATTACTTAAAAATGTTTTTGCTCAGTTAAACCAAAAGCCAAGGTTAAAAAAAGTAGTTTTTTAATAACTATATACTATTAATTTTTTAATAACTATTATTTTTATTTATTAAAACTACATACTAATGCGCTCATTTGCAATAATTATAACACCATTTTAAATGTTTAAAATCTACTATATTTTTTCATTTATATTGTAGCAGAACTATTTGGATGAATAGTCCATCAATATTCTGCCAGGCCAAATTTGATCTTACCGATTATTCAGCCCGGTGAGGAAATAACTATGAATATTCTGACCGAGGGCCGAATATCGAATAGTGGCTGAATATTCGCTACATCCCTAGTTATTACCCACAAATTGTCTATTTTTTTAGATTATTTATTGGAATTGCGTATAAGTTAGAACCTAACTCTAGCACCTTTCACGCGAGGACTATAAAATTATAACTAACATGAAAAATTATTAAATCGAAAAAAATGTTTTAAGTTACATGGTTTTATTTAAATTCAAAACATCGTTGTATTATCCAAACAAAACTATTGTTGCCAAACGGCAAATGATAATGCTGATAATTTCCTCAGAGCCAAAATTATTAATTTTTTCCCCTAATTAACGTTATAATAAATTATAAAATGGATGGATTATTGTATTGTCATCGAAGATAAGCTTGCGTGCAAAATTTTAAGATAATTTATGCAGTAATAGTTGTCGAAAACCACCTTACAAAATTCCGCCACAAGTCAAGTTAAATAAAACCATGTAAAAAGAGGCTTTTAATATAGTTTCGTTTGAGTTATACCCATAATCAATCTTTAATTGCAATGGTCATGCTCACTTGCAGATAAAATTTAGCATTGTTTTTGGTAAAAGGTTGAACTAGAAATTTTTGCAATGTCCGGTGTGAAAAAAGCCGTCAGTAATATAAAATCAGAGAAATCGATTGGATGTTCATGCAGCGCTTCTTGTAGCAGTAAGAATCTACATTCACGCATATTAAATTCATTGAAAAGTTAAAAGCAGCATAAATGTCCCACAAAATTATGTTTCCATAACATGAATTAAGGAATGAAATACCTTTCAGGTATGGTTTTTTATTATCTGCTTACTTTTCCTATTTTTGCCGGCAGCAGTTATAAAAGTTAATTCCTGTAACACAAAATGGTGCACCGTAATTTTTTCGTGGCAAGGTATTTTTGTCTTTTCACACATTAAAACACTAGGATTGGTTTAAAACCAAGTTTTCTGGGAGGAGGTTTTAACACTAAAACCCCATCCCTGTTTGAGCTCCTGCTAACGCACACACGTACACATACATATATAACAATTTGACCTTCATAAATTCTCCTAAAAAATGAAAGAAAGAAAAGGAAAGAGGAAGAGAAAGATTAAATTGCCCCTCAAAGCTGTTTTTTCTATACGAATAGGTACATCACCGCAGAAAATCAATATGTAGTCGTTAAACAAAAACGTGTTCTTGTGTAGATATTTCGCGTGCTTACGGCTAAACCAAATATTGACCTTACATTTCTTATTCCTCCAATCAGAGACCTGTTGTGACCTTTGAATAGAAATAGTCGTCGAAACATTTACAGTAAAATAAATTCTAATATTTATTTATGTCTTAATTGAACAACAAGGCACAATTGTTTGTTCTGTGTGACTCAATGGGTCAACATGGCTGCAGTTGTGCAAAGGACAAATAAAATTGACTAATTCTTTTCAGGAAATGTTTGCAAGATTGAGAAAACAAATGTTTTTTAACGATTTTTTAGCATTTTAATGTACGTACAGGCTCTGATTTGAATGTAACATGTTAAAACGTTTTGTTTCTTTAAAGGGTTAACTTCGCTTTGTGTCGTTCCTTTATTGCTTTACCGAAATATATGTCTACCGCTGTTGTAAGAATGATGCAAAACTGTAACACTACTTCAATTTTATGAAAACGGTAGTCTGTTTTTTTTTTCATTTTATCTAAAAATTATGTAAAAAAACAAATATTTATAATATCCCTAAAATTTGAAGAATAAGTTTTGGTGATTATCAATATTAACTATTACTATTAGAAGCAGTCTTATACATATACTAATTCTGCGTAATTTCGCATGATAAAAGATTCTAACTTACTAGTGTAAGTTGTTTCATTTTAAATTTAATTGCTTTGAAGTAACGGAAGAATTTGAAAATCTAAAGATAAAAATACATTTTACTTTACACTAAGACATTTTCCCTTTCTTTGTTAAATTTAGAGCAGAGTTTTGAGTTAACGTTTCTAATTCTTTGAGCGACATATTTCAGGAAATAGTTTAATCGTAACGGACATTTTATGGCTCAAGAAAGTATATGCTGAAAACTTATTTTGACTAGTTTTATGAAGGCAACGAAATATTTCTGACTTAAAAGTTAGCGTTCTTTTCGCATAGGTTTTAATTCAAGTATTTTTGGAGTATCTTATTCCAACTGCTTGATTTTAATTAAATCAGACTATTTTTAATAACCGTAATATTTAATTCACTGAATCATCTAGAGTATAAAGATCATTCTACGGACAACGAAGAATTTATTTATTTATTTTGATTATCTCTGGCAACTGTTTTTTTAAGAGGAAGAAAAAAAACCCCTGCTAGCGTTGTCAAACATATCGTTTGATATTTTCATTCTCAATAGGTATTTGTTTTACACCATCGATAACACTAAAGATACTTAAACATAGAAAACGTTCTTTCTGGTAATATTCTTTCGTTCAGAGATGGTAAAAAGAAGAAAGGAAGACTTCACAAATTTTTTAAGCGATGTTTTGCAGAAGTCTATGCTTACGGGAATACCACAGATTGCAAGTGCTGGTAACTTACCAAAAAGAATAATCCGCTGTGTTGTCTTCATAGCTTGTGTATTGGGCTTTATTTACCAATCCATCTTGTTCATGCAAATGTATTGGAAATACGAGACTGTCATTGATGTGAAAG
Source organism: Octonoba sinensis (assembly GCA_038502835.1). Lineage (NCBI taxonomy): Eukaryota > Metazoa > Arthropoda > Arachnida > Araneae > Uloboridae > Octonoba > Octonoba sinensis. The sequence continues at coordinate 77,914,070 of CM076605.1, read as the reverse complement.
TAACTAATCCGAACGAAATTGATTTGCCATCTATGACCATATGCAACTACAATGGGTGAGTAATCATAATGAAACTAATTATGAATAATTTGAGTTTCTTATTTTCACGGTTTTATTTAACTTGCTTTTTCACGAAAGTTTGTTACGCGGTTTTCCACCACCATTACTGCATAAATTACCTTCAAACTTTGCACACAAGCTTGTCCTCCCCCGATGACACTACAATATTAAACCCATTTTATAATTTATTATAACGTTAAAAAATTAATGATTTTGGCTCTGAGGAAATTATCAGCAAAATTTCACTTTATACAAAAGTGTATATAGAATTAAGTATGAGGCACCCAGAAGCAAAGGGATGTAACTGACCAAATTGAAAGTTTGGAGATAAGTTTTTGTTCTTCCATTAATATAAAACATTGTTATTGTTCTTTATTTTTCTCGTCAAGCAGAGAAACGAAATTTAACCGTAGGCTTTGGCGCCCAAGAAAGATCGCCAATCTTCCAAATATTAATAAAATCTTCCCGTGATGCGTAATGAACGAGCTGCATTAGGTGACATAATCAAGTTAGAGCTCTTACGTTTACAAAAAATATTTGTCGCCAAAGATTTTAACTCTCAATTGACAAAATTGTAATTTCTGTAGAATGATGGTACTTATCGGTTATACGCCCCACATTTTTGTCGTCAAACAACGCGAAATGAAATTCAAACAAAACAATGTTATTAGCCTTAAACTGCACCAGATTTTATTATATTTAAATGGCATTTTGGCGACATTTACAAGACTTTCGCCAATGTAGGGCTTATAGCTGATATGTATCAAAATTATTGTTGTTCTCTTCTAAGAAACTGAACCTATCTTTTTATGAGAAAAAACACACTATAGATTATTCTTAACAAGATCTGTCAGTTAGAAAACACTCTCTTTTACATGGAAAGCACTTTTTTTTGTTAAAAAATAGGCTTACTTAAGATTTTGAAGATTCGCTAACTGGTTGCAAATCACCAAAGCCACGGTGATAAGTGCTAAAAAGCAGACAACTACTAGAATTGGCAAAGAACTTCATATGGGGCACATAGAAGCAAAGGGGTGTAAGTGACAAAGTTGAAAATTTGGAGATAAATAGTGCAAATGATAGAGAAAGAACCATTCTAGATTGTGGCAAGAGATGCTAGTGATTGCGCATGCGTCTAATGATAGTGTTCTCAACTGAACAGCTGCGACATTTTGATTCTAACATAAAAACCACGCTGTTTTGGAGTTCGTAATACACAACGTTATATATATTGTTGTTTTATTTGTGCATCTAAGAATTATCAAATTAATTAACGTAAAATAAAATTGATAAAGATGAAGGCGTGTTTTCTGTGTCGCAAAAAATTCAATGTACTTGACTTTCATAATGCATCATTCAAAAAGTTTTCACTAATGTTATTGTTCCGTCGTCTGAAAAAATACAAATATCATGACACTTTATTAACAATTAAGTCCACTGATGACTTTGGTTATCATACAGAGTGTTTTAAAAAAATTACAGTTCTAAAGCAAAAAGATAGAGAAGAATTCAAAGATTTTTGCGAAACACAAACCGTAAGTAAAATTTTAATTGAATTTAAGAATAATATAGGTTATAGTTACGATATAAATAATACAGTGCTAACTTTCAGAACTTTTTGCTAACTTCTTTGTTAATTCGATGTGGTTAAATGCCACTGAGCCGGATTGTATCAAGTTCAGCGCGGAAAATAATGGCTGGCGGCTATTAGATGGGTTTCTAAAACCAACATAGTTCCTGGGAGACTCAACTCCAACGCAAGTTGAGAGTGTGCTATGTAATTCGATGAACAAATCTTCCGATAATGACGACGATTCTGATATTTGTAACGATGAAAGTGGTATCAGCGATGATAGTGTGAGTGAAAGCTCTGATGATTCAGATTTTTAAATAAGAGTTACGGAAATATAAGATATATATTTTAAATTTTTAATTTGCTTAAATGTTTTATTAATATGTAACAGGCGATTGAATACTTGAATAAAAGATAATATTTTTTCAAACAGCACTTGCACAATAAAATTTTCTTTTACATAAGTAACCTTGGTTTTATTTTTCATCAATATTAATTTTTTGTTGTAGTTTTTAAATTTGTCATTTTGAAAAAGAAGGCGATTCTTTTGGAGTATTTATCAAGTTGTCCCTACTACTGTTTGAACCGGTGGCTTTAAATGCCATGCGCAATGGCTTTAAAGCGTCGTACAGCTGGCAATCGCTATCCTCGCTAGACTAGTGATGTTACGCGCTAGCTTAAATATTTACCATTTTTAACAACCAGCAACCCTTATTTGCGGCCATTTAATTAGGCAACCGTATATCACAATAAAAAGAAAAAAATTAGCTTTAATTTGATATATAAATAACAAATGTACGTTATGAACGTATAAATGCATCAAAATCATACCTGTTTACACCTGGCTGCCAAGAGGTGCGGCTAAGTGCTCAACGGCAACCGTGATTTTACAGAGTCTTTATCTATATTGCCGTGAAGTGGACGATATTTTATTTAAAAAAACAAGTGAATGAATTTTATTCCGAAAAATCAATTAACAATAATTTAATTAAAAATATTAGCGGCCACATTTTGATAGGCAACCTGGTAGATATATATTATCCTTATCATAAGTATGCTTAAAAATTTAGATTTTAGCAAACACTCGATGAGCACAGAATTCTGCAGCCGGATCTTAGACTATTATAGAAATGAACAGTGCCATATCTGCAAAATGGACGTTTTTCAAGAGAGGAGTTTGAGCGTTTTACAATTTGTTTTATTTAATTACCTTATTTGTTTCAATGATAATTATAATTGATTTTGTTCAGAAAATAGTAATCGTTCTAGTTTTCTCTCACATGACGGATGTTAATGATGTCAAAAAAAATTCGAAATATCTATAAAAAGTAGTTATGACAGTTTTGAACCAAAAAAATACAGTGGGCCTCTAGCCTTAATTTTCGAACATTTACTTACGGCAGCATTCCCAATATAAAGAGCGCAAAATTCTGAAAATTTTTATATAGAAACCAAAAAAAAAAAAAAAAAATCAATTTTTTGCAGTTATGACACTGTTCATTTCTATATGCGATATGTACTGCCAAACAGCGGTCGAATAGTTAAATGTCAATATTTCTGTTACTTAAAAGCTCGAAAGAGTAACAAGGATAAACATACTTTTTTCCAAATGCTATATTAACATTCCAGTAAGATGGGTGGTCAACAAAAATGAGTGGGTGGGCCGCATGTGCCCGCGAGCCACGGGTTGCATCACACTGTGCTATGTAATGCTCCAAGAACTGTGCAATGATATATTCTATGCAATGCTTTCTATGCAATGCTCTATAACTCCAGGTATTTTTTTCTACAATTAGATTTTGTTCCTTCTTTTTATTCCAATTTTAAACTCCTTTCTCGCATAAATTTACCAATACGGGAAGTTCTTCACATGAACATTTCAAGTTTTAATGTCATTAGAAAGCTTGAAGTTTTTTTGCAAAGTTGAAGTTACATACGCCTTAAAACAGATGAAATACTTAAATGAGACAAGTGCTTCTTTGGTTATCATCATGCATGGATCACGTATCCTAATTAAATGAGGTCTAAAATAAAAATCAAAGCTGCGTATGAGTTATTTTTATGGTTAAAAATACCATCTTGTTTTATGGTCATAATTACGTCTCTCTGCTCTTTTCTTTTTTTCGTAGTTTTATTTATTTGTGCTACTTTGTGAATGTTTTATTTCATCTCTTTTATTTTGGCAAATCAATGATTGCACATTGATTTGCATTGATTTTGGCAAATCATTGCAATTGCCAAAATACAAATCAATGCAATTTAGAATTTCAAGTCCTGTTTCATGTCAATATATTTTCCCTAAAAATTCACTTTATTCCTCCCTATTGTTAAGTAAGCTGGGGACAGCTTGTCGATATCTGGCCTATTTTGCGACACATTTGGTGCCAAAAAGAAGATTCTAAATCCAGCGTCAGTTTCGCTATTTTGACGATATTTGGGGAGATTTTCTAAAACATTCATGGCTAATATAACATTGATATGAGGTCTCTATGAAATATCCTGTAAAATTATCTTTCTTACATCAGTTCGCAAGAAATTTGGAGGTGCAAGTTTAAAATGTTCTTCTCCTCATTCAGAGGAACGTTTATGTTGTACTTATTTTTAAACATTCCATTTATTTTTTGTAATTTCTGATTTCAAACACAAACACGAAAACGAAATTTCTTTAAAATGGGAAGTACCCTTCATTTTTATCTACTACACTTTTATAATGCACGAAAACAGCTAAAATTGCATAAAATTAAAAAATATGTATATATGTGTGTATATATATATATATATATATATACATATAAAGGCCAAACTTTAACACTCGCTCATGAGTACATGCACTCATTTATTTTAGTTATGGAACAATATCATTTTTTAAATCTGAGTACAAGGAAGTCAGGTGTTTGCTGCCATTTTGCTATTCTTATGATAACGCTTTGTTATTAAAACGCCTTGTTTTCAAATGATTCTTGAAAACATAATCAAAAGAAAAAGAAAAAAAAAAGCCTCAGCGAAGAATTTTTTTTTTTTACACAGTGAAGTGTTTTTTTTATTGTTTTTTTATTGTAAGATAAATACACAAACATATTACGAAATATTTTCATTTTCTTCTTTTAGATTTCAGATGTCTAAAATCTGTGCGGATCCAAAGAATGACAACGTATGCAGTAAGATGCAGGACATACCTTATTTGGATTGGAAGTGGTGCGATTGTATGCCAAGGTACTGCGAGAATGGCGAATTGAAAGATCTTAGGGTAAGCGTTGGCACAACACATTGAATTATGAAAAGATTGACGGTAATTATGTGTCAAGGAACGACAACATTCATTTCGATCAACATTTATCAATCTTTCCTCGCATGCGAGCGAGTAAAATTTGCATAAAAGTTTCGTAGACCGGTATTTTTTTGCAAAATAAAAAAAACTGTTTAATACATTAAAGAATTGTAACGCAAATTAATTGCAAAATATTTTTTTTTTATGATTTGTATTAAAATAAAATGCAATTATAGGAAAGTATTGTGATTATCATATTTTAAAAAATGAGCCTTTGAAAAAAAATCAGGGAAGTTTATAATTATAATCACAAATTCCCATTCCAGTGTATATAAAAAAAGAACTCGAGGCCCATAGAGAAACTAAGTAATAAACAAAAATGAGCACATACTAGTACAGTTAACTTCCAAACATTAAGGTATAATATAAGAATAGAGTATAGCATTTTCATTATGAGTTTTTTTATAACTTTATTATGAGGACAGTTAACATTTTCAAGGACCGGTCAAACTATTCTGCACCAAACTAGCGGTTCAGAACCCCAGCTTGCTGTAGATCATATTTTCAGTCAATTTCTTTTGCAACAAGATTGATTTTTAGAAGAAGATTGATTTTTAGAAGTAGAATACTTGAATAAGCGGTGTTTATTTTTTAAAAATCATATCACATTCAGATGAACATACGTAAGAGAGTAGTTGATATTAATTTGGAAATTGTTAAACAGACTTCCTTCAAGAGAAAATGCAAAAATGTATGAAAAAGTAGCTAGAAAAGAAATTAGTAAAAAAAGTTTTGAGAATTTAACTGTTCATTATTTAGTTTTTTTTTTTTTAACTTTAAGACACGGATTTAACAAACCATTCATTAAAAAAAATATCTTGTCGAACATTTGATTAAATCTTGTGTGATTTTGATCTAAATAGATGTGTTAAGTTCCCATGACGACCGTCCTCCACCAAATCAAGGCTGAACTTGATCGTAACTTAAACAGTAAACTGGAACAAGTTCAGCCTTGACCAAACAAAGCTGCGAGAGCTGGGCTACTCAAACTTATTTATTGTTATCAACTTGCAAAAAAATAATTCAAAAAGCAATATCCCAGGCATCACAAAAGTAAAAAAAGTACCGTAGAGCATTCTACCTTTAGCGTACATGTCAATTCAGGCACGTAAAGAAAAAATCTTACCTTCATTGTCTCAGAGGTTTTTGAGTTGAAAATACGTTAAAATTCAGAACAAAGTGAGTTATGGGTAAGTTTTTGTTTTGCTCAAAAAAAAAAAAAAATACTGGCCCAAGAAACAGGTCGCCAGAGATGGCGCCTCCGGCGCAATTTCTCCCATGCGATTTTCGACAAAAGCATTTAAGTGCTCTATTTCCTAAACCGTGCAAGATATTTTGTTGCGGTTTTTTTTTGAAAGATGATTGTATGCTGTTTAAAATGAGGGGGTATATTTTAAGATATCTATTCAACCTTTTCTGCTGCTCCCTTCTGAAAATTGCCTTTACATCGCTTCCTCTACATCCTTGCTCTTCTTTTTTTGCAGTCAGAGCTTTATCAGTAAGATGTCCTAATATATGATGCTAGGAGACGATTGTAATTTTTGAATTTTTCAGTTGTTAATTTCGTTTTTATGTCGGTGGTTCTTTCCAACTGAAATCTTTGATTCTGGGCGGATTTTGCCTCATCGTTGAGCTTTTATATGATGAGCTATTTTGAAATGAAACCACATGTGTTTAAAAAGAGAATAATACCCATGTTATTCAAACTGAAAGTCCACTCCAAAAATGCCACTCAAAGTGCTCTTCAACGACGCTCTTCGTTTACAAGTTTGTTGTACCTTGAGAAACAACGGATTCAAAGTTTTACGTTCATGTTCTATGTGTTTAAAAACAATTCAATGTAACTCAAAATTTTAAATTTAAAATTTTCTCAGCTACTGTTGGGATTATTATAAATTCAATGTAAGACTATAGTTAAAAATAGTCTTAAAAATTTTATTTTCTCTTTCCACAGTTACCACGAACGGATGCCATGTATGCCTTCAATGGCTGGCCATACGAAGAATACAGGAAGTACCTTTTACCATTCAATGAAACATTCGAATATTGCGTGTTGAAAATGGCCAATGATGTCGACGAGCAAGAAGAATGCGAGTAAGTTAATCATAATTTTCATTTTAAAAAATAGAATAATGGTATGTTTGATTGACAAAATGGTGTTGCATTTGTGTATGACATTTAAAAACAATCACGTCAAGTCACAACAATTTAATTGGATTGATCACTATGATTTTCAATATTTTTAGTAATTTTATTTATTCTCATGATTTCATAACAAACATGAGATTAATAATGAAACGACTGCTGAACATAGATTGTGCCATTCAACAAACGATAAGCGCAGTAATTTAACAATAAGCCAACTAAACCTTAACCAATCAAGTTGTGTCATTTCTCGGTGGTCTCTTAACTCTGTACAGTGCTGAAACACTCAATGGGTTTCTCTCAGAAAAATGTTTGAAGACACCTGATCATTCAATTTTTAAAATTAATATACACATAGTTCTTCATTCAAATAATTTTGGAGGCAATATATTATTAAAAAACAATTAGTGATTGTCCAGATGCTCTGTTGGCAAACAGTTACGGTTACAGATTTCAGTTGTCTTCTTAGTTATTGCGGAATTTTTCATTGGCTTTTGCGCTCATTTTTAAATGTCCTCTAACTAGGAAAATTAACCGTCAACCCAACTTCAAATCGAACAAAATTTATTTTTTGCTTTATGTGCTTCTTCTAGTTTCTCCTATTACGAAAACATCCGTTGCCCTCATACTCTGGCCGGATTGATGAATGTCTGCTGGACCATAAACACTCTAATTGGGAGACCAGATGACAAGCCGAAGAGGGTCCTATCTGATGGATGTAAGTACTGTTCAATTCTTAAAGAAGTCTTCTGAACTTGTATTTGAGTAAAATTTGACCTGAGTGTCATTTAAGAGAGAGTTTAAAGTTGTAATGGAGTTTGCAAGGTCATAATTTATAAGCTTCCTGTGTTAGCTATTTATTCACAACTTTTTACTATAACTATTACGATCCACATAATTAAATAAGGATTCAAAAGTATCAAAAAAGAAAAACAAAATCTCATCTTATGAACAGTATTTTCGTTTTTTGTTATTGTGAAACCAAACGAACTAGTATCTAAACATGTGTTCCACATAGTTTTCTTTCAAAAATTTAATTTCATGTCTGCAGATATGATACTGGAATTAAATCCGAATCCTGTGGAGTATCACACACTCGTCAATACCGTATCCATGCAGGTGTCCTTTCACCACCCCAGAGAAGTTATTAATCCCTACGAACAAGGCTTTGCAATGTATCCTGGATATAATTATTACTTTAGGATGAAGAAGGTAATGTTACTGCTACTTTGATTATGGTAAGGAATTCTTCTCTTATAATGAAATAAGATGGTTAAGAAATCATTTACATTTAAATTTTAGGACAATCTATCCTGGATATCATTTTTACTTTAGGATGAAGTTGGCAATGTTTCTGCTACTTTGATTGTGCTATAATGGATTTTTTAGAACATACTTATTTTATTTCATTAGAACAGATGAAATAAAATGGTTAGGAAATAATTTTCATTTCAATTTAGGACATCCTATCTTGGATACAATGAAATATTTCTACTTCACCAATAAACTCCTACTTCATCCTATATTACTTTAGGATGAAGTAGGTAAGGTACTGCTACTTAAATTATGCGAATAAACTCTTCTGTTCCAAAGAAATAAAATGGTTAAGAAATCGTTTACGTTTATATTTAGGACAATCTCTGAAGGGTATAATTTTTACTTTAGGATGAAGAAGGTAATGTCCCTCCTACTTTGATAATGCTAATGGAATTTTCTGTTCTAATGAATAAAATGGATAAGAAATTGTTTACATTGAAATTTAAGACAATGTGTCTTGGATAAAGTTATTACATTAGAATGACGAAGGTAATGTCACTGCTACTTTAAAAAAAGTAAAAAAAAAAAAAAAAGTTTACAGTTTATTCTGAGAACAGTTCAGTCCCGGTGGCGACAAACAAGTTTCCCGCTTGTCTATTCCAGAATTCGTTCTCATTTTAGTCACGCGTTTGGGACTGGATTATTTTAAACATGCCAACAATCATAGCCAATATTGTGGTAGTAGTGTTTTCTGTAGCCCCTATACAAAAGAATCCGCCATTTAGGATCAGAGCGCGAGTTCCGTGTGACTGTCCTTTCCGACATGTATGTTCTTTTGAGGATATTAGCTATGCAGTAACTAGACATTTTAAAATCAAAGTAAAATTAAACTGTTAGTAATTATATACTTGATACAAAAGTAATTTTAAAACGATGTTTAGTACTTTTCGGGTAATGTGACACTTTAAAAGGAACTGCCTTTTTCCCCAGGGAAAAACATACAATAACTCCAGTATAAAACTACAATTCGGTATAGAGGAAAGGATAATCGATGAGTAACCTTCGTAAGTTTTCTTTTCTAAAAGCGTAATGAAAATTCTACTTTGAACGCAGCGACGTATATGTATACATTATTTGACATTTAGAGAATTTATCTGAATAGTAACAACAATTAGTACCAAAAACCTTCATATCAACTGCTATTATAATAAAATATCTTAGATAAAGAAAAAATCATAGCAAATTTCGATATTTTCCTCGTCAACCAGAATATGTGATCTGTTTCTTACGAAGTTCAAACTGATCTGTTCATGACCCAGACCATTACGGCAAAGAACCACCAGCGATGCCTTCTTCTCTTATCTCCTTAAACTTAGAATTAAAATTTGAAGAGCGAACGATTCTGCATTTTATACTCTAAGGCAGTGGTCGGCAACTTGTCGATCGCGATTGACCGGTCGATCGCAAGCCCATTTTCGGTCAATCGCGACAGCATTTTGGACAGTTTATAGTTTAAAAAAATAAATAAAATAACTTTGGAATTGGATGGCGAGTTTATTATTATTTTTTCCTTCAGAAAATGCTTATTAGTTTGTCAGACCATTCACCGGACCTACAAAAACTTCTAATAATATGGATTTTCAGTCGTCACTTTAACTATGCTCTTGGTGAGAGTTAATTCAAGAATGTATACATTTCACATGTGTGTTTCAGTTAAAAAACAAAACAAAAACTAACAGTTTTTTTATTAAATTCAAAAGAAATAATATATTTGTATTGTTTTGATTCGAGATAACGGTGCTAGCAAACCATTATTTTAGAAATTTTAAAGTAGGTGTTTTATAAGCATCAGAACTTGTTTTGACAAGAATTAACCTACAATTTGAACACAGGCGCAATCCCAACATGCCCCATTAATAATGTATAACACCCCCCCCCCCCCTGTCCTCCGAGTCGATCTTGGTGTTCGCCGAGCTTGGAAAGTAGATCTTCAGTCCGTTTAGGTTGCCGACCGCTGCTCTAAGGTTTGGTTGGACACTGCGTAGCGATGACAGGAAGTCTGGTTGGCTTTCCTGTATTGCAATGCATTGGTAGTAAAACACGTTTTACAGAGTTCCCCTAATTGCTTAGCTTTGGACTGACACTGCGTAGAGATGACAGGAAGTCCAGTTGTCTTTCCTGCATTAGCAATGCTGTGGTCGTGAAACACGTCTTACAGAGTTGACCTAAACTGCTTAGCTTTGGATTGACACTGCGGAGCGATGAGTGGACGTCTGGTTGGCTTTTCTGCATTATCAATGCATTGGTAGTAAAACACATTTTACAGACCTAATTACTTAGCTTTGAATTGACACTGCGTAGATAGAACCGGAAGTCTGGTTGACTTTCCTGCATTTGCAAAGTAATACACTAGTAAAACACGTTTTACAGATTTGACGTAGTTGATGAAGAATTTGTGTACTTGGGTTTTGACGGCAAAAATTGAGCTTCAAATTGACTATTTGGTGATATTGAGAGGAACGCTTTGTTGTACGAATTATTAGTGGAGCCCTCTCCTGTAATTGCTTTAAATTGAAAAAGTAATATTCGTATGATGATCCGCTCTACATTGCTTAATAACTTTGGCCAAATGTAATTGTCTATGATCAAATGAGTTGATCAGTATTTGATTAGAGAGGCAAAATTACGCCTTACTAAGAAATTCCTGTTTCAGGTTGTGAAGCATTTGTTGCCGGCTCCATATGAAACAGACTGTGTCGATTATCTGGAGATCTGGAAGTCTAGAGGAGGACAAGGACCTACAAATCAAAGGGTGTGTTTTGAAACTTATTACCAACGAGCTTTTTCATAATTTCGGAAGGACGACAAAATCTTGTAACCACGTCCCTTTAATGGTTCAATTTTTTACGAAACATTAAAGAAAATATAATGGTCAAACGTTGAGAATGATTATGACTAACTAACAGAGCAAAGCAATTTTCTGATTAATAAAACTTCAAACCATGAAAACGTTTCTCTATGTTGCAGTTTATTCTCCATGCGCTCCTTTTTAGAATGCAACGGAAATTTGAATTTAATAACGAATAAAAAGTTAATTTAAAAGATTAAAAAATAACTACATTTTTTAGTTTGTGTCATATTAAAAATATCTAGTTTGTGTAATAGTTTTTTTTATATAATAGTAATCACTCAGTACAGAAAATAACATGCAGTAAAGAAGAGGAAAATAATCAATAAGATGTGAAGGAACAGACATCAGGAAAAAAGCTGGCTAAAGAAAAGTACTAAAAGAAAAATTTCTTCCTAACTATTTCCGTTTTCTCTTGCTTGAATTCTTATTGGTTCTTCATAACCATTCTTTTCTTGTTGTTACATTTACTCCCAACTTTGCAGCCTTATTGTTGTGTGTTGAGCGATTTTTACATTTATGAATTTATTCAACTGCAGTCGTAAAATTACTACACTTTAAAAAATTTTAGCCCTAAAATACAGTAATACCTCGAGGTACGAGTTTAATTCGTTCCGTAACCTTGTTCGTATGTCAATTTGCTTGTATCTCAAAGTGATTTACTGCGCAGGCGCAGTAAACTGGGTGGGCCGCGGCGACGCAGCTGCCGTTCCTTGTATCTCAAATATCTCTCGTATTTCAAAACAAACCTTCGCTGCTCAACAGCTCTCGTATCTCAAATCACTCGTATGTCAGGGCACTCGTATCTCGAGGTACCACTGTACATAGGAATATCTCGGAAATCTTTTATCCGGAGTCTAACGTAAAATTACACACTCAAAAACAAGAAACTTCTAAGTCCTTAAAAAAGTAAGTTATAGAGAACGAAAAAAATACAAAACATTCTGTAAATTGATTGCAACCGACAATGTACCGAAGCAGTGGCGCCGTCTGTTAGTACGATGAATTGTTATTTCTGGAGCACATAGTCGAAGGTCAGTTCAGTTGTGACCACGCTGGCCGCACAGGTTCAAGAGATCATAGTAACGAACTCCAAAACGAATGTGACCTGAAAAGGTCTGCAGCAATAAAGCGTCACTAAATGCAAAAATAAACATGCCCTCTTTATTCAGGGCTGTATCCTGGAGTGTCAGAAAAATGTGAGTATAGAAGCATTTGGCTGCGTGGAGTACAGCTTTCGAGGTCCTGGAAAGGAGAGGAGATGCCCAGATTTGAGTAAGTAATTCTTTGGGAATACTTTTCTTTTGCATTGCAATAAGTTTGGAACAGTTAGCAGTTTTCAGAAACACGAAAAAACGTACGCTATTACTTAAAAAATAAGTAGTTATAGATGCTTAGTATAGATTGTAGCATTTTTTTAGCTATTTAACTAATAAATTATATACAAAGAAAAATGCATTTTGGAGAACACACATTAAGACTATCAACTATATAATTTTGTGCAATTTGTGTGCTTTCTAATTAATTTTTCTCACCAAATATACTCATTGGCGAAGCACACTGTAAAAAATCGAAATTTAGCTACAACCAATATCACTGTGCAACACGAAAAATGTCCTTTGGATGAAAATGTCTGTTTCTTATGTATTTTTGGCTGAAAATTACGAATCTGCAATTATTTTTTGCCTATCACGTACCATTTTCTCAAAATCTCACATTTTAGCTTTTTACGTGTTTTTTGGATAAATGTACATATTTTCGTAATTTATCGACTTAATTTATTATCAATTATATCTTTCTCATTGTCAGTGAGAAATTGACATTTCTCGTTGTCATTTTAGATACTTTTTAATTAACTTGGGTTACTTTTGCGACATTTTTGGCAACAAAAGCTAAATCTACTTTCTCGAAGTTTTGAGTCATTTGCAGGACGACAAAGGCATTTTGTGGACTATTTTACGGAGGAAGAAGAAATAGTATACTGCTGTGATGTGAATGTACTATTTCAAGCATTAGGAGATGAGCACAATTCAGCAGAGTGGCGCTTGTTTATCAGTGCTCTTCTATCTACGTATTTTTTTCCTGTTTATTCCTGTAGCATATTCTGCAAACACAAAGGAAATTTCAAAATTGTGAGTGGCAAAAACATATCAAATGAGTCACTTGTAAATCTACAATGTGCCTTTTTTCCACAATTGCACATTATACTTGGTTTATCGAGATATTTGGGCAAGCTCCGGACAGAGAAGGAGTGGCTTTCTTGCATCTCAGGAACAAATTCAAAAACTTAAGTGAGGCAAAAGTAAAAAAAAAAAAAAAGGATTTTTATTAGCCCACACCTTAAGGAAGTCCTTTCATGATGAAGAGTATGAAAACAAACAGCTAGAAGCCGAAAAATCAGTCTCGCAGGGCTTTAAATCAGTGTGCTATAGTTTCCTTGGAAATGAGAAAACTGAAAATTACGAAGATCTTCTTGGTGATATGATAAAATGCTTTTGTATTATAAGTTGCCATATGTCATTAAAACTACACTTTTTAGACTCCCATATGGACTTCTTTCCTCGAAAATTTGGCGCAATTAATGACGAGCATGGGGAAGGTTTCATCAGGGACATCTCTGTGTTTGAAAAGCGCTTCAGCGGTCGATGGAATGGAAGTATACGAATTGAATATTGCTAATCTGTTGTCAGGGCACACCAACAGTTTCCCAGATGAAACAGCCAAAAAAAAAAAAAAACATCATTTTAGTGATTGTGTTTTCAATAAGTAAGCCTCAGTTACGTTCTTCTATAAAAAATTGTATAAATATGATTAGTGGGTCTCCAGCAAAAACGGTACCTGATGGACCCTTTTGGTTTGGATATTTGAATCAAGCACCTTTTGTTTGTATAGAATCACATAGTTTCATCTAAAGGACAAAAAAAAAAAGTTCAAATTTGTTACACAGTGTATTTGGTACTAAGTCGAACCATTATAACGGCGTAGTTTCATCTACTTTCTCCATAAATTTGAAACTAGGAGCCACTGGGGAGATGGTTTAACTTTATTAGCAAAAGTTGGTCACAGATTAGTTTTACCATTTGTTTTACTTTTTTTCGTAAAAGGTGGAACTAGAGTTTTTTACCGTTTAGGAAGAACATCATGCTTCTGTTGTGGATCCTTTACCAAATAGATATTATGCAATTTATTTAAATGTTTCAGTCCATAAAAAAAAGTTCATTTCGCAAATTTCCAGAAGTTAAGCCATATGAGGTTGTGGCTTCTAGAAAATTTTGTAAATATTTATTCCGATGCAAATATTATACAAATTTGACAATCCATCCCGACACTATAACAATTAAACCACGCTTTAAAAATGCACTAGAGAGCATAAAAATAAACAAGTCCCATATGTGAGTAGATTTTGATTGTGAACCACTCTTGCTGTGATACACTCATACACTTCAGAAATTTTAATTAAACCTTCCCCCCCCCCCCAAAAAAAAAAAAAAAAAAAAAAAACAGAAAAAAATGTTGAAATGAGCTGCAACCAACACTTGGTACTAAAATTGGACTATTATAATGGTTCCTAGTTTCAGATTCATGGTAAAACTAGGGGAAACTACACCATTATAATGGTTCAACTGGTACCAAATGTTGGTTGCATCTAAATTACACCATTTTTTACATTTTTTTGGTGACAGGTTGAGCTAGAACAGCGGTTCCCAAACTGTGGCACGCATACCAATAGTGGTACGTTTAGCCTCTCGAGGTGGTACGTGTGCAGGCCAAAAAAAGAAGATAGAATATTCTGAGTATTATTCGATAAGAAATTCATTCATGTCCTTCTTTTTCCAATACAATATTTATTAAAATATAAGTATAAAGGAACTTCTACTTTAAACTAACTTCTACTGAATCAGATATCACCTCGCTTGTACCTGCCATGCAGCAGCAACCTTCTTATTAATTTCGTTTTTTTATTTTCTTTTTACATGTATTTTGTACTTAAAGACTGGAAGTATGTATTAAAAATGTATTTTTAATATTTCATACATTTTATTTTATATGCACATATTTATTTTAATAAACGCTTTTCTCTCCCATAATAACCATAAAAAATGGTGTAATTCATATTACCTCATCGTGATTAACGATGTAATAGGCTGCAAATCTCAAAAAAAAAAAAATTACAACGAAAAGTTATTTTCGTTATTTTTCAAAATTTTTTTATAATTTTTTTAATTTGTTTTTTAAAAAGAATTTAGATTAGTTCTAAAAAAATCATCAGAATTAATTCTATAAAGATCATCAGAATAACTATTATTTATTTCTATGCATTTTCTTTCAGAAAATATAAATCCACTTTTGTCAAAGATAAGAGAATGTGCTTTACTCAACTGCAAATCTGCTTGCTAGTAAGAACTTTTTATTCTTTTTGGATAGTATTCCTTCCAAATTGTATGTTACTCAAACTAAATTGTTCTATAGTACATTAAAACACCTAATTACAATCCAGATTAATTGGTTGGATTTAACGAAAAACGTAAGCTATAAGATACTACTTCACCACAAAACATTTAGTTTCGCCGTCCTCTTTCTAGTATTTTCTAGTGTCAAGTCTTTTAGCACCCTCTATTGGAAAAACCTTTAACTATCATTTCTGCATTTTCATTGGGGAGTGAGAAATTGACTAGGACCAGGCCCTGTGCCTGTTGATGGTCGTCTCTTCTGTATTTGTATTTTTTTATTTTCAAAACAATAAATAAATACATAAAAAAAAATAAACTTCAGAAGAACTTTGTAAGAAACCGCATTGAAATATACTAATTCCTTCCAATTCTATAAAGTTTTAAACTAATTCATGGCATTTATGAAACTTTAGTTTGACTTACTAAAACATGTTTCTATGCCTTTCTTTCTAGTGAAGAAAAATATGAAATCTCCAAAGATAGTGTCAACAGAGCACTTTTAGTAAGTTCCAGATTCACTTTGGTAATAGTTTCCAAATAATTTCGATGTGTTTTATAGCTATAAATTCTTTAGAAAAATAGTTTTTTTACAGTGCAAATCACTTAGCATTTCTTTTCTCCCCGAAAGTAAAGTATTTTGAAATATTTTATTGCATTTACTGTTTCATCTACGTAAGTTTTCAAGCACATTAACTTCATAATACTATGAATGAAACGAAACTTCAGAGGATGCTGATTTTTTAGAAATGTCTAAATTGAATCAGTGTCTAAGTTGAAAGGTCAGGTTCAAAGGAAGAAATAAGTTTATGAAAAATGTTTTCAAGAAATAAAAAATAAAGATAAAATAAAATTACAAAAACCTTCATTGATTGTAGAGTTTTTGTTCAGAAAAGTTGAATTTAAGAACAACAACGATGAATTTTGATGTATATATATATATAGATCATTTTACAACGAATAATTTTTGCTTCCTAGTTGTTACTCACATGTAGAATGAGACCTTTCTATAAACTTTTAGAACGAAAAAAGTCATTTTTGTTACTACAACCTTTTGAACATGACAAATCAGTTAAATATTTAGAAGGAGCTAACAGATTGAAATCATGTAGAAAAGGAACGAAAGTTAAACTTCTTGGTTTGTATCATAAAGAAGTTAATTCACTAAAGAAGATGTATTCTAACAGTAGAAATGACTTTAAAAAAAGCAAATCGCTATGTTGCTCTTTTTCATAGTGCCGTTCTATCTTTTGAAAGTAGCCATTTTTCTTTTTGAAGCTGCAATTAAAAGCACTATCACTTCCGCTTCTCATGCACCATGTGAATTATGTCAGAACAGTGTGAACAATAGCTTTTGTTACGAAAGCACTTTTCCTCCTTCATGCCTTTAAGGAGAGTTTTCATGATAATGCACGGCTATTTATTTCGTGAAAGGTCGATGATAATTTTTTGCTTTTATGATATTGAACGCTATTACTTCGTGATTAACTCGGCTAGTAACGTTTTTGCGGATGTAATCTCCTTGAAGCGTGCTTTTGCGATCATGATTTTTGAAATCTTAGCTTTTTCTGTGATACAAAAAATGCCCTTTTTGTGAGAATTCCCTCTACAAAATGTTTCTTGCATCGCGACACTTTCGTGCGATAGCCGATGATATCTAAAATTGCTTCAGCCTCATTTTATTTAATTTACTTGATAATCAAAACAACACAAAATACTAAAATAGTCATTATGTCCCCTCTTCTTAAGCTGAAATAGATGACATTAATAAATCTACTCTCTGCATACAAGAAACTCTTGTTATAGTTGGCAGTCCCATGAGCATGAAGTGTACTTTCAAAAATATTCCTTACATTCCATTGCGCAACTGGATAAAATATATAGGTAAAACCATTTTGCCTATATATTGTTGCGAGTTCGCCAGACTTCACTTGCTCATGGAAAGATGACTCAGTCCTTGGAAATACGCAGCAGTTTTACTTAAACATACACTTGTACAAATGCTAAATCCGCCAACAATAGCACTAATGTCATAAAACACCTTAAAAACGTTGTTCAGTTAGACATTAGAATAGTCTTTTTGTGCCCGTCATAAGAAAAACAAAAAGAACATGAAAGCTTGCAGGATTTTTTGAAATCGTTTTGCACCTGTGTTCCTTCACCTAACCCTCTTATTCTCAACTCCGCCTCAAGGCGGACGACGGTAACAAAACTTGGGCATTAGAGGAGTTTTTTTTTTATTTAAGCAAATAAAGTATGCACCACAGATTATCACATAGGGCCGGAAGGTAAGTAACAAAATAGTACAAAAAAAAAAAAAGACACACACACACACACATAAAAGAAAAGTGACATCATAAACAACAAACAATTAAAAACATAAAAAAGAATGAATAAAACGCTTAAAAAGATTAAAAGTCTCAACTCTCTAAACAAGAACAGACAGAATAGGAGGCCAGGAAACGTATAGCTTCACGCACAAGAATTTCCCTCTGGGATTTCAAACGGCTACAATGGAATAACAGATGTTCTATATTCTCCCTATCTTGTCTACAATCGCACAGACTAGTAGTATGAAGATTGAATCAATGCAAGTAATCTTAATAATTACCATGATCAGTAAGGAATTGAGTAACAGCAAAGTCAGTTTTGAAATTTTTTAGCATCAATCTGAAAAATATATTATGCAAGAAGTGTTTGGTCCAGTTTCCATTCTTAGAAGAAAGATACTCTGAATTCCAATCCTTAACAGCTTCATTAAAGTAGAAAATTTCCAGAAGGAAAGAGGCTTAGCTACACACAAGGGAAAAGGTAAACCAGTAGCTTCTTTGGCCAAAGCATTATAAGTAATATAGATTTCCAACAGAGCTCAGTCGAGTATTATGGTTTTCGTTTAAGTACTACTTCGCGGAATATCATTGAACCTCCGTTTAAGATAAATCACATGATCGCTGTGTGTTCTTTTTTGACTTTAGATTTATGCTGTTTTATTTGATGTGAAGAAAATAATGTATTATGATATAAATTAATTAAATTTCATAAATGAGTGATAAAAAAAATTGCATTTTATTAACTACTGATAACAGAAATCTGTTTTGTGCAGCTAGATTGTGGAGAAGATGAAATAGAGTAAGTACGACGTTATATTTCTTAAAATTTCTGTCAAAGATAAATGATAAATTCAACACAATTAAAATATACAATTTCGAAGTTACTGCATACAAGATGAAGCAATGCAAAAAAATTTGGTGGAACGCTTACAAACACGAACACATATCATTGGAATCAAAAAGTGGGGGAATGCTTGTGTTAAAATTATAAAAAGTGGAGGGATGCTTGTACACTGAAAAATTCTAGTTCAACCTTTCATCAAAAAAAAAAGAAAAGAAAAAGAAAAAAAAAAAAAAAGGTGAAATTTAGCTGAAACCAATATTTGGTACTAAAGTTGAACCTTATAATGGTTCCTAGTTCCACAATTATGGGGAAACTAGATGAAACTACATCATTATAATACTTCAACTTCCACTTAGTACCAAAAGTTAGGTGCAGCTAAATTTCGCCATATTTTTTGGTGAAAGGTTGAACTAAAATTTTTTTCAGTGTAATATAAAAAAAGTAGCGGCCATCGTCTTGAGTCCTTTTTTGACTACTAGGACACACTTAAGAAAACCGTAGGCCACCCATTTTCCTTGGTAACTGCTTTTTGAATTCCAGGCTCTTTTTCTTAATTGAAATAGAGTATAGGATCAGGATCCTTGAAATCCGGAACACGGGAACACGTGTATGCAATACTTTTGCAAATTTTCTGTTTCAATAAGATTGACTTCATAACTTATATTTTTTTCAAAAAGGTAAAAGTTTTTATTTCTTAATTTCAAATAATTTAAGATTAACAGTTTCATTAATTATCAAAGAATCTACACGTAAAGTTTTACGAATGCTAAAAACTTTCATGATAATTTAGAAGGTTTATGGAGCATTTAAACTCTTTATAATTGCAGAAATTAATTTAGGTCCTTAAAGTACCTATATTTTCTTTAGTTTACGAAGCCATCATTAGCTTTTCTTCAAATAGCTTCTGTTTTAACAGTTATTTTGTTATGCTTAGCAACAAGGATCCAGCTAAAAATATTTTGCCCAAGCAAATGAAATTTTTTGGGTTTTGGCGTTTTAAAAGTAGCTTAGTACGACTAGTGAATAAACACACACACACACATACACACACAAACACATACGCTTAAGCACAATTTCTTTCTGTTTACAAAGTCCTAATACTTTTTAAGGGTACAGGGGACCTTCAAAACTGACTTTTGCGTGACTTGATGTGAAAATTTTGTCATTTCTTTACACTGTTAGCAACATTTTTTTGTAAATTTTTGAAGAAATATATTGTATGGTTCTTGAGACAATTAACTTTTAGAACTTTAAACTGCCAAAAAATTGCCAAATTTTCAAATGTTCCATGTGCAATCGGTTTTCGCGCAGATTCACCAAGCTCTTTCCTTACACTCATTGGACGCATAAAAATAAATGCTACTAAAATTTTCCTTAGTATTATTTTTAGGAAGCAAATTAAAAATTTTAACTGCAATTTTGAAATTGTTTTTGTGAAAAACAGGTAAAGAATTTCATATTAATAATTGTTTTTCAAGATATCGGATATAACCATTAAAATTACTTTTAGCAACATTGTTTTTTATGCGTCAAATGGATGGAAGGAAAACGTTTGCTGAATCTCTGCGCAAACTAATTGCGTATCGAACATTTCAAAATTTGGTAATTTTTAATTATCTCAAGAACCACTCAAAATATTTTGCAAAATAATATGTGTTTACAATATAAAGAAATGCCACAATTTTCAGAATAATTTACTGATATTTAAAAGTCGATTTTGAAGGTCATCTGTAGCACTTGATACATTATAGTAAACTCCTTTTTACTGATCTGTGCAAATGGTTTTTAAAAATATTGGGGATTTAAATGGCACTACTTCTTGTGTTTATGGATCTGTAAATAAAAAGTTGTGCAAAAGTAGTGGCCAATGACCAGTCAATAAACACATTTTCCAGCCCACAAACATGTAATATTTTGAGTATAAAATTTTTCAGGTTTCAAATAAATTGGATCTGCATCGATGGAAACTATTGTTGTCAATCCATCTGAAAAACCTCTTTTTTAAAAAAAACCTTATTTTTAAAAGAAAAAAATACATGCGCTGGATCGTTTAACCTACATACATTTTATCCTCACAAACAAATATTTATTTCATATTTATTTTATTTTATCATTATTATTCCCATGTTCACTCTTACTGCTTGAAAACTACGTCCTTCCAGATAGTAATGATTAAACTTTGTGCAAAGTAATAGAAATAAAATTTCACGTTAAATTAAAGCACAAATGAGCATTAAAACGCAGACATATGTTTCGGGATCGCTTGGAATCCCTTTTTCAATGCGACAGGGAGCTTCTAGATGCAAAACATCCAAATGAAGCAGACAGAACAACAAAAACAAAGCTTATAAAGCCTAAGAATTAACTGTAAACCAATGAGAATAAAGGCAGTGTGAAGTGGAAGTAGAAGTAGTATTAAAGGCACCAATAAGAGAGCAACAAACGAATGTAGTTGGAAGTACAGAAAGTAAAAAGGAATATCAATAAAAACAAAGAAAAAGACAACAGCGTGCATAAAAATGTGAAAATACATGAAAATTGCAAAAAAATAAAATAAAATACAAAGAATAAAATGGAAATAAAATAAGTACAGAAAATACCAAAACAAAAAGCAAAACAAAGTACACATGCAAAAGAGGGGGAGGGGGGGGGGAGAGAGAGGGGAAAAAAAAAAAAAAAAAAAAAAAAAAAAAAAAAAAAAAAGGGAAAACTAACAAGAAAACCAAGAAAGAACAACAAATTAAAGGAACTTATGCCAGACCTGTGAAAAATAAGGAGTTGAGGAAGAATCATTAACCAAATTAGAACTATTCCTGTTAATATGATAAGCTTCCCAAAAGTCAAGTTCTAAAGGGGAAGAACATTTTTGAATAATTTTCCCAGAATTGAAATCAAAAGAGTGGTTGGAATTCCAACAATGTTGAGCATTGTCTAGCATTGCTCAACATTGTTGGAATTCCAACCACTCTTTTGATTTCAATTCTGGGAAAATTATTCAAAAATGTTCTTCCCCTTTAGAACTTGACTTTTGGGAAGCTTATCATATTAACAGGAATAGTTCTAATTTGGTTAATGATTCTTCCTCAACTCCTTATTTTTCACAGGTCTGGCATAAGTTCCTTTAATTTGTTGTTCTTTCTTGGTTTTCTTGTTAGTTTTCCCTTTTTTTTTTTTTTTTCCTCTCTCTCCCCCCCCTCCCCCTCTTTTGCATGTGTACTTTGTTTTGCTTTTTGTTTTGGTATTTTCTGTACTTATTTTATTTCCATTTTATTCTTTGTATTTTATTTTATTTTTTTGCAATTTTCATGTATTTTCACATTTTTATGCACGCTGTTGTCTTTTTCTTTGTTTTTATTGATATTCCTTTTTACTTTCTGTACTTCCAACTACATTCGTTTGTTGCTCTCTTATTGGTGCCTTTAATACTACTTCTACTTCCACTTCACACTGCCTTTATTCTCATTGGTTTACAGTTAATTCTTAGGCTTTATAAGCTTTGTTTTTGTTGTTCTGTCTGCTTCATTTGGATGTTTTGCATCTAGAAGCTCCCTGTCGCATTGAAAAAGGGATTCCAAGCGATCCCGAAACATATGTCTGCGTTTTAATGCTCATTTGTGCTTTAATTTAACGTGAAATTTTATTTCTACGTCCTTCCACTCTATTTCCCATGCAAAACCCTTCCTTAAACGCGTTCTTAATATTACTGGACTCTTTCTATCCCTTAAACGCTCTTAGGTTTAAGATCATGAAAAGTATATGTAATTGACATGTGTCATAGAATGACAAGATCATGACAGAGATCAAGAAATATACTGTTCCCTACATTATTTTGACTTGTACTACAAAATGAAATTGAAATTCTTTTCTGGGTAAAACAAAATTCAGCATTAATTGAAGAACAAAGAAGCAACAGATATTTAGGCTTTCCTGACGTTGAATTATGTAGGCTTATATTTTGACAGGGATAAGATGAAATAGCTTTTGATATCGAAGTTATTTTTGTTTTAACAGCAATAACTTGGAAATACGCCTGTATTTTGACGGTATGGAGACAACAACTTACAGTTATAGCCCGAAATTTCAGGTGAGGAATTGATTTGTGTGTAATGATGCAACATAAATTTTTATCTAACAAAATCCTAAATATTAAATAGCGCAAACTCTATCACCATTACTTGTAGCTCGTTGTACTGTTTTTAGTTTTGTTCGATTACGAGATTGTGCGTGTGCTTCCCTTTGTTGTTAATGATTTCAAAGGCTTAGTGATTGACAGCAATGAGCACAGTTAGAATATGCATATTTATTTACGAAATATACGAGTGCAAATTCCCGGAACAAACGGTACAGGTTGTAGTTAACTGTTTATACACATTTCTAAATTGTCGGCAGTGCCAAATAAAAAACTTTTAGTTAATACGTCAGTCAAAGTCAGTCACTATCAGAAACTTCTCCTACAAGCCAGGTTTTGAGACTCTCACACTAGCTCTGAAAGAGTTTATAAAATCTCGTTCAGCTTTTATATGCATAAGTGCTCTTTTAATAACAAGGATTATGTCTATGTAATATAAAATTTTGTATCATACAGGTTTTTGTAGTTTGCATATATTCAGCTGTGCGGCAGATAATCCCAGATCTTTTTAGTGGAGCGTCAACCAAAAATATATAGTTGAGAGACGCTGAACTTGATGTAACTTTTCACAACATTAACTTACAATATCCGTAAACTGCCCGGGATATTGTAACAGCAGATTATCCGTTTCTAGAATGATGTGTGTGTTTTATGCATATTTTTTTAATGCCTTCAAAGTTTAGGTAGTAAGTATGCGGATTAATCTATACCTAAAGCATAGAGGTAAGCCGCCACAACTGGTAACACCGAATTTGTTCATTGTGTTGCCATGTCTGCACCTCAGTTTCAAATTGTCGAAACTAGAAAATTCTGAACTTTAAGGATCTCGATTCAAAAATATTTTAAAGTAACTTTAACTTTTGACAGCCTACATTAAAAAAATCAAAGAGTTAAAATACATTAATGCCTACTTGCAGCCGGCACTTACTTCTTTTTAGAATGTAAAATAATGTTAATAAACCGTTTGAATTGATATCTTCAAAAATGCAGCCTTGCTAGTTACGACAATTTAACTGCTGTAAAGCATAAATATTGCATATTATGCACGATGATGTACACGTCTGTAATGTTCTCAATTTTTGTAACCAATTATTCTGCGCATCAATACTGCACATATTTTATCTTTTTAAATTTGATTACTGTAGTTTCAATCAAGTGAGAAAGTCTAGAGAGTCTATGCCCTATTGTCTAAACCAGGGATGCACAAACTATGGCCCGCGGGCCATAGTTTGTGAGCGCGAGCCTTTTGCGCGAGCCTATTGAATTGGCCCGCTAATATAGTTGATAAAAAAGAATAATTATAATAAAATAAAAAAAATACGAAAGAAAAAATAATTGTAAAAAAAAGCTTACGAAAAATCGTAGTAAAAAAAAACGATCGCAACGCCGCTACTGAATTTTGGTCGCAATTTTCGGAACTAATCGCCATATTTAATTTTATTTTATTGGAAATATTTCAGAAACTAATCAAAACATGATAAAAGTGGTAGAATATTGCATTGTCATCTGGTTATGAGTTATAAGTAAATTTTCAGAACAATAAAGTTTCAGAACAATAGCTTATCGGGAAATGGTCGAAAATTCGATTGCTGGATTTTTTGAACAGCCATTATGTGCGTTATTTCATCTGTAAAAGAATTTTGTCCCATTCCTGCTATTATTTCTTTAGTTAATTCAAAGCAACGATCGTTAGACATAGCGGTCAAAATGTCATTATTTTCTTCTTCATCGCTATCTTGCTCTTTGTCATCGTTCATGTGTAGCACCATTTGCATGCTTTCCGAATCGGACATCTTGTTTATCAATTTATTAATTTCTTAAAATCTGATCATCAATCATTTTTGTAGTAAAAAATGATTTCAAAAAGGAGGAAAACGAAATGTATAAGAAGCATGTTTACATGGCAGAAACGCGCAAATTTCATACTTGTGTAAAACGACTTCGCTTTTGCGAACTCGATTTTAATAAAGAATTCATTTTCAGTTGCAATTTTTGTTGCCTTAATATCAATTTTAAATTCTTATTACCTTATTTCAGCTCTTAAATAAATAAAAAAATATATAAAATAAAAATAAATGAGGTTTAATTTTCACACGATCAGCTATTGCGGAAAATTCGCGAATCTGCCGTATTAGAAATTTATCATCAATTTATCATTGTGTAATTTATCATCAACATATTTAAAAATTTTATTGTTGATATATATTTAGGAAAATTTTATTGTTGATATGTATTTAGGAAATGAATAAATAAATAACGATTTTTTACATTAATTCACAAAGATCAATTTCTAATC
This sequence comes from Octonoba sinensis, assembly GCA_038502835.1. Taxonomy (NCBI): domain Eukaryota; kingdom Metazoa; phylum Arthropoda; class Arachnida; order Araneae; family Uloboridae; genus Octonoba; species Octonoba sinensis. The sequence goes on along the minus strand of CM076605.1, from coordinate 77,888,752 downwards.
TGCTGGAAAACTAGTGATTAAAGGATTTAAATTTAATTATATGGCCATGGAACAAAATAATGATATGTTGATTTTTGATAAAGGAATCAGTTTAACTTTTTTTTTATTGTCCATGTAGCAATGTATAAATTTAATATTACTATGCCAATTTAACTAAAACATTTTGTAAATGATTAGTTAAAAAACAATTCTACTAGCCAAATTGACTAGTAGTAATTCTGAATAGCAAGGGTTTAACGTGATGTACAGACTCACAGCATTTGGACTTTGCTATTTAATATAAGTGTGTTGATTTCTTCAGTATTTATATTCGCACTTTTAATTAATTTCTCATTTTAACTCTTAATACATATTTTAAATTTTACATTATAAAATTTAAAAAAAAAAAAAAAAATCTAAATTATAAAGAAAGTTATAATTCAGAGAATAATGCTGTGTTTTTCTAAGTTTGAATTACCTTTAAATTTTCCATTTATTTCATTTTCATAATTTGCACACATTTCTGTAAAACATTTTAGTATTCCTCTTTTTTGCCATTTGACCAATCACTTCATTGATATATATAAATGTTGTGCAATTAATTGCTTAAAACTCTTATACCTCATTTTGTTTGAATTCATTTACATTCATTTTTTAAAACTTTTATTTAATAATCTGTTCCCGAGTACAGGAATTATTAATACATGTAATTTGTACATATTACCTCTAAATAAAAACTGAAATACACCCTGTATTTTTATAAACAAAACATTACGTTGCTTTGGCCCCAACCTGATAGTTTTTTAATTTTTTGGCCCTTCACCCAAAAAAGTTTGTGCATCCCTGGTCTAAACAAATAATAATACAGTAAAACGCCTCTATAGCGGACACTAATGGGACAAGATTATTTGTCCGTAATACAGAGATGTCCGCAAAAGAGAACTAAATGATTTTCTGCCGGAAAATTAAAAACTGTCCACCTAAAAGGGTGTCCGCAGTTGAGAAGTGTCCGTTAGGAGGAGTTTTACTGCACTTTGATTTAAGTAAAAAAGTCTAGAAAGTCTAGGCCCTATTGATCAAACAAATGATAAGACAGTAAAACTCTTCTATAACGGACAGTAACGGGACAAAAATACTTGTCCGTAATAGTGAGGTGTCTGCAAAAGAGAGCTTCTTTTAGGCAAAATGATTTGCTGCCGGATAATTAAAAACTGTCCACCTAACTTTAACTTTTGACTTACGGGGGGATGTCCGTTATGAGGAATTTCGCTGTAATACTCTAATTAATTTCCAACAAAATTTATCTCTTCCAGAATATCGAGACCTTCAGCTATTTGGGCGGCTACGTCGGCATGTGGCTGGGAATTTCTCTCGTTGCTGTGTTCGACTTCTTGGAAACCATGGTGATCATGATGAGGTACCCATGCAAGCGGTTTGTCCTCTATAGGAACAGAAAGGATCGCATCAAGCAGATGAGGGAGATGCACAGAAACGTGTAGAAGAATTGTCTTTGAGAATGAACTGAGGCTTTCTTTTCTTCAGAGCAGAGAAAAGTTAATGATATTCCTGCGGCTTTTAATCTGCCATCCTAGTTAGCTCATTAGTTGTAGATGGGCAGCCTCAGTGGCTTAGGAGGAAAAGCGTGCTGCTCCCGCGCTTCAGGACCCAGGAGCGAATCCCGACTAAGGCATTTATGTTTGATGCGTATTATACTTCTTTGGATCATGTCCTAATGATTCGGACTCCACTTGAACCCGCAGATCCCCCTGCGATCCATAGCAGCACTTAGTGCTCTGCCAGATAAGATTAAAGTACATAAGAGGTTGGTCGTCTGGATCAAAATGCTAAATAAGGAGGCAGAGGACGTTTCTGGATGGCGAAATTATGTGCTAGTTTGAATAACCGGATTTTAGGGATGAAATGTAAAAACTGACAAGACCGGTAGATCGCGTGTTGCATTAATATCAAGATCTTTTCTCCTTGTTCTGGCTAAATTTTATACATATTATTTTTGTAGTTTTTCTTCTGTACATTAATTTTCACTGTCAGGAAGGTAATTTATGATTTACTTCTTGAAACGTTTAAATTATTTTGCACAAAGACATTGTTGCTCAGCATCTGTGCGTAAAGACATCTCATAATAAACTTTAATTTTTTATGTGCAGAAGTTAATAATTACAAAAAGTAAGGAAATTGGTAATTAAATAAAAGAATAAATGAATAAAATAAATAACTTAAGAATTCCTAAAAGAAATAACTGGCTTTTGCAAACATTGTCCTCAAATTAGAATGCAGTCATTAGTTGATCGGAAAAGTTTTCATTATATTATTTAAAGAAACGAAACGTTTTAATAATATTTAAATGCCATGATAAATTTTGGCAAAACTACGCCTTAAAAATGTTTTTAGTGTGTTCTTGCGATTGCGGAAACTAAAAACAAAAATTAAGAAGAAAAAAATTAACGAAAGAAATCTTTAAGCTATCTTAGAGTTGGCTACCAGTTAATAAATCCTACACACCGTTCTTGCTTAGTTTAAATGGAATATCTGCTCACATCATAACACCATGTTTCTCTATGTTCTTGCACCTTAGTAAGTACATGCATTTGAAAAGATTTAATGAGATGTATTTGTTAGATGTTCTAGAATTGTAATAAACTAGATTCAGTGGAAGGATTTTAATCTGTTGTTTTAATAAAAAGCAAGAAATAAAACTTTTCAATTTGATTTTGAACGTTTCTGAAGAAGGTTATTTTATTATTTTTCTTCATCGCCCCCCCCCCCCCTTTGGTGTTTGAAGAAGTTACTCTTTTGCATTATAGATAATTATTATTATTTTTTTTTTTTTTTGCGATCGATCTTCAATGAAGTCTCAGTGGTACACATTTTTATTTTCCTGAAACAATTTTCAAATACCTTAAACTATGTTAATCCGTTGAAGTTTGGTAAAAAGTACTTGAACTAAAAACAAGCATTTCACAAGTTTACCCGTACATGCATTTAAGAAGATACATGTACAGATGTTACCATCGAAGATGTATCTGGAGAAACACCGGATAGATAAATTAAAACATCGTCATTTTCATTCGCAGCTTCATTTCTTGGAATCTATTTTTAGAATACCCGGTAAAATTCACAAATAGATCCATTCCATTCCAGATGTTTATTGGGATATAGTTGAAACAAGCAAGAAAGAGTAGAAAAAGAGAAGAAAACAAGAAGTCCCTTCTAAAACTGTACAAGCCTACTTTCCCGTATACGCCCCCCCCCCCCCAACTTCAAATTTATAATCCAGCTATGTCTCTCTCTCTCTCTCTTTTTCTCATTTAGCTTTAATTCTAAATTACTTCAAATATACCTTTTTCAACGGTTAATACATATTCATTCACTCACTCCTTCATTTTTTCATTCATTCATTCATTCATGTATTCATTTATATTATCATCTATCAAAAGTTATTAGGGAGGGGGGCAGACAGACTGAACAACAACGGACCGACAGAATGACACACCGACATACACACATTTTCTCCCATCTCAAAATCCTACTTTCAAATTTCTTATTTTTCAAACTTTTATTTAATTACTTCACATTTTTTTTACTTTTCTCTATTTTTAACGATATTTTTACGATAGATTAAGCTTTCTTTCATGCTTCATTATAATTTTTTTAACTTTTACGGGAAAGTAGGTTAAAAAAGGAAAACAATACTTATTATCATTTTGCTCTATACTTCTTTACATTACTAACTCCAGTCAAGTAACAATTAGAGTTGTCGCGATTCAAGGTAGTGCTTCTTGTGTAATGTGTAACGTTGCATAAAGATATTTTTTTCAATTTTCAATATATATTTTATGGTGAATTATTCTTTTCCTCTAAAAAAAATCTGTTTTTGCCTAAAACTTTGAGTCTATTCTCACTTAAAAAAAAATCCAGCACGTACTATTCCTTTTAAATTTCAGTAACACAAAGAACATCATTGGGAAAAAGCACTCGCAATCGGAATATTTCTATGTTAAATCCAAGTGCATAAAACAATTATCAAGTAATTTTTTATGCAATAAGAATTGCCCAATTGTTGTGCTAAATAAATTGTAATATCAATCAGAACAGTTATTTTTGTGCCAACAAAAGAAGCAGACATGAGTTTCATTCATAATGCGACTTATTGTCATTCAAATCATATTGAAGCGCTAGTGCAATCGCCATTGCATAACTTAATCAGACATAAGTATTATATGGTCCTTTATTACTGTGTGACCCATTGATGCGTTTGTTTCCGTAACGCGCATGAAGGCCTAGTAATTAGGTGAATTGTGTTTCGATTTGTTTTCTAGGACGGTTCACTGCTAAATGAAATTGGAAACCTATTTCTGGAAATGTTCTCAACGATTTTCAGAGCGATTAAGGATTTTAATGTTTTTCAACATTTTAAAATTTTAGTACTTCTCGATCGGACGTACCATGTCAAAACGTTCTGTTCCTTCAGAAGATTAGCTTAGCTTAGAATATTAGAATGTACCATGTCAAAACGTTCTATTCCTTCAGAAGAATAACTGCGCTTTGAATATTCCTTATTTTATTTTAGTGAAATACGTGTTCACCACTGCAAGAATCGTATAAAACTGTAGCGCAATTTCAAGTTTAAATATAATATTTCATTTCTTCACTTCAAAACCTTAAAAAAAAAAAAAAAAAAACTAAAATATTGAACATTTCTAGATGTGAGGAAAAAATATAAGTGATGTGCAATATTATCGCTGCTGTAGAAGTTCTTTTATATGCACTAGTTCAAAGTAAATTAGCATTAAAAATTATAGTTTTCAATTCGACATTTTTTTATTTAAAAATTTCCCCCATCTTCTTTTATTAGTTTCTAAGAACTAAAGAGAAAGGCATTTTTTAACTTTAGTGCAAAGAATTAGTTTTTGAATTTCAACTTTTCGGTAAAAAATTACTTTATTGTCACTTTGAAAAGAGCTTTGAGTTCAGTATTTACCGTCTAATAAGTATTTAAGTGACATGGTTATGGAACTCTTTTAGTCTCTAAGGAGTTCTTATTGCTCAAGGAAAGCTAAATTAAACGCGGGAACTATTTCTTGTAAAAAAGTTAAGAATAGTTCTTGCATAGATCTTACTAAAAGTTTTTTTTTTTTTTTTGCTAATTACTCAATCTCTCCATTTTTTTAAAGCAGACAATTTTTAATAATATAAATACCTCATTGACTCAATTCGTCGGAGTAAATATTAAGTAACACCCACGGCGACGGAATAGTTGAATTTTTGCTGACAATATCTAACAACATCTTTCTTTTTTTCTTTCCTCTTAAAAATATATTTTTCAAAATATTAAGTATATCAAGTTCGATATCTTCATCCCCAGTATTTATTTTTAGGAACATAAATAATATCGAAGCATAGAAAACGTATTTTATGGGTATATTTTCAGAAATGGATAAAGCAAAGAAGAAAGGTTTCAAAAATTTTGTGACTGATCTTTTGCAGGAGTCTATGCTTACCGGAATACCACAGATAGTGAGTGCTAGTAATGTCACAAAAAGAGCTATCCGAGTTGTTGTATTCGTAGTGTGTTTGATAGGTTTCGTTTACCAATCTCTTTTGTTCATGGAAATGTACTGGAAATACGAGACTGTCCTTGATGTCAAAGTAACTAACCCGGACAAAATTGATTTGCCATCTATGACCATATGCAACTACAATGGGTGAGTATTCAGAAAGATATTAATTATGAATAATGTGAATACATAATTCTTTTACTAGTAATAAGGCCATTTTAGGGCCATTAGTGGAGGAGAAAAGTAAATAAGGCAATTCGGAAGAAGGCTCCATACGTAAGGATCTTTTAGTTAGTAACTTCAATACAAAAATAATAAGGCAAAGCAAACATGCACCATGCTTTTCAGTATCTGATTGATTATGTATACTACATATTAGTTCATTTCCAAGTATGTATACGGTTAATAAATTTACTGTTAAATAAACTCATTTAACTGTGGCATCTTTAGTCAGTATGTGGGCGATGGTAACACCAGTTATGGGGTAATATGTCCCTTTTTCTGCTATTGTTTGGAAGTTTCCTTTCTATTTTTTTTTTTGCTTTTCTTTAACAGTGTTCCGCATGGCATTTTACCTTTCCAATGCAGTTCGTTTCTTTTACTCCTGGATGGCTTAGATTTTTCAACCTGAGGAATACAGCTGATCCCTTCTTGAGAAGAATGCTTCATTTTACAATCAAGAAATCAATGGGTTGATTGGCACTGCTTTATTCATACGAGTTTATCAAAGTCCACTGAAATTTGAATAAGGCAAAGTCTCAGCTCGATTATAGTGAAGCGCTTTCAATTCATTTTTTTAATTTTTGATTTAATTTGTTTGGGAGTAGAAAAAGAACTTTCCAACACATATGTACAGCGGTCGAATTGTGAAAGTTCAATATTTCCATTACTTAAAAACTTAAAGCAGTGAGAAGGGTAAACAAGTTTTTTCCAAATGTTAAATTAGTTTTCCCAGTAAGACAGGCAAGGTATAGGAAAAATTGAGTGGGTGGGTCATGGGTTGCATCGCACTGTTCTATGTAATGCTCGAAGAACTATGCAATGATGAATTCTATGTAATTCTCTACAAATCGAAGCATTTATTTTTTCTAAAAGTCTGCTGCAAAGTTGAAGTTCGTTTTAAGTCCCACTCATCTTAGAACAGATGAAATAATAAATGAGATAAATACTTTTTGTATTATCTTAATGCAAGTATCACGTGTCGTAATTGAGTGAGATCGAGAATGAAAAGGAAAGATGCATACAAGTTATTTTTATGGTTAAAAATACCGTCTTGTTTTATTGTCATAATTACGTCTCTCTGCTCTTTTCTTTTTTTCGTATTTTTATTTATTTATTTGAACAACTTTGAAAGTATTTTATTACATTGCGATTTCTGCTGTCTTATTACAAAGATTTTATAAGATGTATGCCTTATCAATACTACTATCATTATTGTTTTTTTCCAATGAATTGGCACATATGTCGTTTTACGTTTTAAAGCTAGATATTGTTCCCGCTTTCAAATGCTTTTTGTTTTTGTAATTTAATGCTCAAACTTGCATTTTAAAAACTTCTATGCTGTATTATCGTAATTTTGTGAGGGCACTTTAATGAAACAAACAAAACACGTTCCTCCATAACTTTTGCCTTTTTTTGTCACAAAAAATAAAGTTACGTACACATAAAGGGTAACCATTGGATTGTTATAGGTGGGTAATTTTCAACTCAGCCTTATTTTCTTTTTTCCCTTATTGCAGGAAAGTATGAAAAACAGCTTAAAGTAAATAAATAAGTAAATGAATAAAAAAACTTAAAAAAACATATATAATTTACATTTTTTTTCTATAAAAAGTAATAGTTAATGTCTCATTTTGAGTTCAGCTGCAGATATGACTTTTGTGCTTAGCACAGCAGTATTATATTCACAGAAAATTTTGCACTCGAATTCCAGCCTGTTGTGTCTATGAGGTATACGACACTGTGGTAATGCTAAATCTTACGGAGAACATCGTTGGATAGTACAAACACAAATTTATTTACATATTAACAACTACACAATAGAAGACACAAAACAGGGAACTAACTTAATGGCGTCATTCGAGTATCTCATTTGCGTACTGTAAACTACAGTGCTGTAAACATTCAAAAGAGAGAGCATAATTACACATAGCGCCATCTATTAAAATAAAAGGTTACAACACAGCCGCTGCTTCCAATTTAAGTACCCATTAATCAATTTTAACTCCTAGTTTTTTCACTGTGTTTTTGACGTTTTTCACACGTAAATTTTGACATTATTACGTAAGTGTGTATGTATGTATTTATGTAGGTATGTATGCATATATGTACGTATGTATGTATTTACGTTTGTATGTATCAGGGCTCGAAAAATCTTTAAAATTTTACATGCCCGAACAAAATGTTTACATGCCTAGAAGTTTTTTTTTACATATTAATAAAAACATTTAAATTTGCCGGATAGCATTAATCAGACAAGAACCTAAGTTAATATCTTTATATCTGAATCAAGAATTATTTGAACTTTAATGTAAATCATTAAAGGGACTTCAGTGTCCACGGATTTTACATGCACGTACTCCCAAGTGTACATGGTGGGTCTTCAGCGGCTCGGATATCGAACCCGAAATAGCTCGACCACTAGGCTACCATGGCCCGTTTTGTAGATAAAGTACAAGGTCTTGCAATGCACCTCCTTTTTGAGTTACAATCGGGTGTTTTAAAAAGGAAAAAAGAAAAAGAATCGTAGAATAAATTTCATTTAGTATGTATTACGTCCTCGGATCTAGATTGATTCTTACGATTCTACTTTCTTTGTATTTTGGCAAATCAATGCAATTAACAAAATACAAATAAATGCATTTTGGAATTTCAAATCCTTTTACGTGTCAATATATTATCCCTAAAGTATCACTTTATATATCGCTGTTATTAAGTAAAATGGCGACCGTTTGTCAATATCTCGCCTAGTTTGCTACACATTTGGCACCAAAGATGATATTCAAAACCCAGTGTCAGTTTTGCGATATTGACGAGATTGGGGAGATTCCCTTAAAAATCCATGTAATTATAACATTGATATGAAAATTCTCTGGAATATCCTAGGGGGTAAAACTATTTTCTTGAATTAGTTCGCAACAAATTTGGAGGTGCAAGTATTTAAAATGATCTATCCCCCGTTCTAAGGTACGTTTAAATTGTATTTTTAAACATTTCATTTATTTTTTGTAATTTCTTATTTCAAAAACCAGAAAGAACACGTAATTTCGTTAAGATAGGAAGTGCCCTTCTGTATGTTTACTGTGCGTTTAAAATGTAGGAAAACATCTAGAATTGCATAAAATTAAAAAAAATAAATAATATAAGACGACCAAATTTTATATAATTTTTTAAAATCTGAGTACGAGGATGTCAGGTGCTGGCTACATTGTATTGTTTTGATAACGCTTTGCTATTAAAACGCCTTCTTTTAAAATGATTTTTAAAAATATCAGCAAAAGAAAAAAGAGCCTCAATAAGGTATTTTTTTATTACACAAAATGTTTTTTTTATTGTAAAATAAATACACTAAATTATTCATAGACATTTTCTTTTAGATTTAAAATGTCGAAAATTTGTGCAGATCCAAAGAATGACGACGAATGCAGCAACCTTCGGGACATACCACCTCATTTGGATTGGAAGTGGTGCGATTGTATGCCAAGGTATTGCGAGAATGGCGAATTGAAGGATCTCAGGGTAAGGGTTGACACAAAATATTGAATCATTGAAAGATTGGTGGTAATTATGTGTCACGGAACGACGACATTCATTTCGATCGACATTTCTCCAGCTTCTCTGGCATGCGAATGATTAAGATTTGCATAAACGCTTCGTAGACCGGTATTCTCTTACAAAATAAAGAAACTGTTTTATACATTAAAGAATTGAAACTCAAGTTAATTGTAGAACATTTAGTATCCTTGTTTTCAAATAAAATGAAATGAAATGGTAAAAACGTATTGTAATTGTCATAAGGTATTTGTACCCAATATGGACAGTGCTCTCAATATGGACCCCCCTAATATCTTTAAAAGTAACGCATTTGATCGAGAAATAGCACTACATATCCGCGAAGAAAAGCAGTTGAAAAGATAATTTAGCCAGGTAAGTGAAAAGAAGAGCGTTGATCGTCATTTGGAAGGAAACTTGTTTTTTCGTGGTGTGCTAATCGTAATTACTGGTAAGTTTAAATTCGTATTAGATATGGTAAAATTACTTTAATTATTGAAAAGTGGAATGTTTTAGAAAGCTGATAAAACATATTTTCGGTTGCTATTGCATATATTGCTTAAAAATGTTTTCTTTGTTTATTTATTACAAGATTTAGTAAAACTACGCCCGATTCCCAATATGGGCACCCTATGTCCAAATAAAAACTTCTTCATCATGGGCGCTAAGTCCCACACAGTTCTCATAGACATCTCTGCCGCAGTTGATGCGTGGCGCCATGTCTGCAACAGCATCAATATTTCATAAGAAGTAGTACCAGCTCTCCTTTGTTGATGAAATACAGCAAGTGAATCTTCAGATTCACAAATTTGTAAAATATCTGTTTAATGTTATTTTATTTTGCTAATTCATAATAAATTAATGTTTATATGTATTTGATGTAATATGTATTGTTGTTACATGTAATTGATGCTTTTGCAGACATGCGGCCATGCATCAAATGCAAAAAAGATATGTTCATGAGGACTGCGTGGGACTTGATGAATTTTTTATTTGTGCCCATGATGAATTTTTTATTTGTCCATCGTGTGAGGACTGAGTAATAGTAGATGTTAAGTCTGCAGACAGACGCAATAAAGCTAAGCAAAAGCAACTATATTATTTCATAATATTTAGTAGTAACTGTGGTGCTTTGCGTGACTCTTCGAAGAGCCACAACCGAAAGTGCCCCCTCCCCTTCTAAAGTGCATGTTACGAAGATATTTACTGTGCCCCACTCCTGCCCCGCAAAACTTTAAGCTATATTTTTTTATCCCTTCTCCTCTGAAATCCCTTAGAAGAGTGTATCTTCCATACACCCTGTGTAGTAGGTCAATAAAAAGCCACCTGTTCCTCCTGTGGACATGTATGTCCATAATAGGGACAGGTGGTTCCTTATATGGACACTTGTAATATTTTTTGTTTTTATCATTTAAAATAAACCAGGATAATTACAAGGTCGCTAATTTTAACAAGAAGTTCCGTCTAGAACTATACGAGCCTACTTTCCCGTATACACCAAATTCAAATTTATAATCTAGCTATCTCTTTCTCTCTCTTTCTTATTTATCTTTAGTTCTAATTATTGAAAATATACCTTTTTCAACGGATAATACATATTCATTCACTCACTCATTCATTCTTTCATTTATTCAGCCATGCATTTATTCATTCATTCGTTACCTCATTCAAGTGTTTATTCATTCATTTACGCATTCATGTATTTATTCACTCATTTATTTATATTTTCATTTATTCAATAATTTATTCATTCATTCTTTTCCTCATTCATTTATTCATTGATTTATTCTTTCACTCTTTCATTTATTCATTCATTCATTATTTCACTCATTGAGTCACTGAGAAATATCCTTGAAAATCCCGATCAAAAAATTTCATAGCAAAATAGGCTCGTAAGTTCTGGATAAACTTTCTATTTCTACATGTTCTACGTTATAAGAGCTTTCCGATAAAGTTTGTTCCAAGCAAATCGGTCCGTTAGATCAGGATTTATATAGGGTTGAAATTTCCCCGTAAGCTCTGTGTTAATTTTTTGAACTGTTCAAAAATGAACAAAAACTGTTCAAATCAATATTTCACGCCGAGAACTCCTTTCAATAAGCTTGCAATAGGAACTTGGCTCTTGTGCCCAGAGTTTACAGAATTTGCTTCAATTTTGTCCATAGGCGCTAATGTTAAAATTTTTTGAACTGTTCAAAATTGAACAAACGATTGTTCAAATCAAAAAGTAAAATATAGAAATGAGATGTCCTCGCCGAGATCTTTCGAATGCAAAAAGAATTTTTCGAATCGGACAATTCGTTCAAAAGTTATTAGGGGGGGACAGACCGACAGACAGACAGACCGACAGACACACTTTTTCCCCATCTCAATACCCTACTTTCAAATTTTTTATTTTTCAATCTTTATTTAATTACTTCACTTATTTTTGACTTTTCTTGATTTTTAACGATATTTTCACGATACATTAAGCCTTCTTTCATGCTTTATTATTATTTTTTTTTACTTTTACGGGAAAGTAGGCTAAAAATGATAGTCAATAGTCCAGGGATAGTAGTCATACATTTTTGGAGTCCTATGACGTGCACACGGGGGTGAAAAAAATACATTTTGCTTAAGGTGTCCATATTGGGTACAGGTACCTTACAACTTATCTTGAATTCTTATTTTATTACTTGTGTTTTTTTTAATGAGGACAACTAGAATTTCCGGGGTCCGGTCAAACTACTTCGCAACGGACCAGCGGTTCAAAATACCCGTCTGTTTGGCCAATTTCTTTGGCAACAAGACCTCAGACTTACTCGTATTTTTAGAAAGTAGAATTACTGAAATAAGTGGTGTTCATTTTCTTAAAAATCATATTGCATTCAGATAAACACCCGTTAGAAACGAGTTGATATGTGCTCAGGAAATTCCTAAACAGGCTTCCTTACAGGAAAAATCCAAAAATCCATAAGAAAGAATCTATAAAAGAAAAAAGTAAAACATGTTTTTACCATTAAACTGGATATTATTTAGTTTGTTTTTTTTTTTAAATTTTATAAAACGGATTTCACGAACCAATCATTAAAGAATGTTTTGTCCAACATTTGAATAAATCTTGTGCGCTTTTGATCTAAATAGCAGAGTTGTGTTTTCATGACGACCATCACCTACTCGACACAGCTGCGAGAGCTGGCCACCTCAAGCTTATTTGTTGTTATCAACTTCCACAAAAGTGATTCAACAAGAAGTTCCGTCTATGACTATACCAGTCTACTTTCGCGTATACACCAACTTCAAATTTATACTCTAGCAATATCTCTCTCTCTTTCGCATTTAGCTCTAGTTCCTAATTAGTTCAAACATGCCGTTTTCAACGGTTGATACATATTCACTCATTCATTCATTTATTTACTCACTCATGTATTTATACAATCATTTAATTATTTTTTCATTTATTCACTCATTTATTCATTCATTCTTTCACTCATCCATTCATTCATTTAGAAATATCCTTAAAAATCCCCGATCAAAAAATTTCATACAAAAATAGGATGGCTTAGTTCTTGTTGAGCTTCGTATCTGTACATGCTCTACATCGTAACATCTTTCCAATAACGTTTGCTCCAGGTAAATCCGTCGGTTAGATCAGGGTTTTCATGGGATTGACATTTCATCATAGGTGCTATTGTTAATTTGACTTTGAACTTTTCAAAAATGAACAAAAATTGTTCATTTGAAAAAATATCGCACGTCGAGAGCTCCTTCCAGTAAGCTTGCTCACACTGTTAAAAATTTCCGTAAGAAAATAGTAAAATAAACATTTATTTGATTGTTATTTTACCATATTTAATTACAACAGTTGAATAACCATTAAAAAGATGGTACTCAAAAAGCTGATTGCGAAAAAAAAGCGTTTATTCTCTGTTTATCCTAAAGAACGTTTAACTAACCGTAATTTTCAAGCGCTCAATAAGAATCGGGCGTCCATCTTGGTTGCGAAACCTTACCGGTCGTACGTTGTACGGATTTATCAGTTAAAATCTGCATGTGTGTATAAAAAAAGACGGAAAAAAAAGTGGCTTAAGCAGTGGTTACTAAATAGAAACAAATACACACGTAAATCAAAAATTGGAGACATCGGATTCCCGCACTGTTTGCGAATGAGAGAACGCGTAATTTGAGCTTCTGAAGCTTGTTTGTATTTTAATTTTTGCAGCAAATAAAATGATTTTCGTCAATATACAGTAAATTTAGACTAAAAATGCCTGTGGATCCAATCAAAAACTGAAATCTCAATTTTAATGCAGTTTGCTTGTTGGAAAAGAAGATTTATTGATAAATAAACGGCCGCTTCACGTGGTGTAGATGGACGAATGGCTAGAGAGCAAAGTTGGTATACCGACATGGGTTCTATTCCGGCAAGCTTCGTTTACGGTTTCTACGCCTCGATATGGTTCAAAAACGGTAAAAATTTTGTTGTGAAACCATTTTTAAATGGTTATAAAACCGTAAACTTTTGTATTTCCGGCTTTTTAACCAAGTTGATTGGAAATGGCTAGGTCCCGTAAAGATAGAAAAATGTTCCAAACCGTAAATTTAACGGTGAATTAGATGAACAGACTGCTGCCGGTCATTTAACCGTAATTTCATGATGAAATTCCGAACAGTGTATAGTAACTTGTATCTTGTGACCAGAGTTTACATAGTATGCTTCATTTTTGCCCATATGCGCTAATGTTAATTTTTTCTGACTTTCAAAATTGAACGAAAAATTGTTCAAATAAAAAAGAAAATTATGGAAATGAGATGTTCTCGCCGATCTTTCGAACGCAAAAAAAAAACTCTTTTGAATCATACAATTCCCTTAAAACTTATTACGGTGGTGGGGGGAGAGACAAACCGACAAACAAACACTTTCAAATCTCAAAACAAAACTTTCAAACTTTTTAATTTTCTATCTTTATTTAATTACTTCACTTATTTTTTATATTTCTTCCTTTAACGATATTTTTACAATACATTAAGCCTGCTTTGATGCTTTATTATTATTTTTTTTGTTAGTTTACGGGAAAGTAGGCTATTAAGCTATATCCCAGATATCAAAAAAGCAAACAAGAGTACCGTAGACCCATTCTTTGATTTATCTAGGTTGATCTAGAAAAATCTAGATTGAGCTGCCCTCTACATCCTTGCTTTAATTTGTAGTCAGCGCTTTATCAGTAAGACACTATAAATTATGATGCAAGGAAACAATTACAATTTTTGAATTTTTCAGTTAATTTCTGTCGGTTGTTCTTTCCAACTGAAATTTTCCAAACTGGTTCTGGGCGGATTTTGTATCATTGCTGAAGTTTTACTTCATGATCTAGTTAAAAATGAAATCATATGTGCATAAAAAGAAAATAATGACCATGTTATTCCAGCTAAAGCTTCATTTCTTTAGAGATGTAACTTAAAATGCTCTTTTATTACAAGTTGTATCTTGAGAACCAACGGAATCAAAGTTTAACGTTTCTTATTCCTATATGTCTAAAAACAATACAATGTAACTTAAAAAGTTAACTTTAAAATTTTCTCAGCTGCTGTTGAGATTATTATGAAATAAATGTAAGACTATTGTGGAAAACAGCCTAATTTTTTTTCCTTTCCACAGTTACCAGGAACGAATGCTATGCATGCCTTCAATAGCAGGCCATACGAAGAATACAAAAAGTACCTTTTACCATTCAATGAGACATTCGGTTATTGCGCGTTGATAATGGCCAATGAGGACGACGAGCGTGTAGATTGCGAGTAAGTTAATCATAATTTTCTGCTGAAAAAAATGATTTAAGTTTTGTTTGATTCAGAAAAGGTGTGATTTTTTAAAATTGTCACGTCAAGTCACGACAATTTGATTGAATTGATCATTACAAATTTCAGTAGTTGTTGTACATTTTGTGAAATTTTATTCTCATTATTTTATTACGAACATGAAATTAATGATGAAACTACAGGCTGAATGCAGATTACGATCATTCAACAAGCGGTAAGCGCAGTCAGCCAACTAATACCTTAACCAATCAAGTTGCGGCGCTTCTAAAAAGATTCTAAACTGTGCTCCTGAGTTTAACGGGGCACTTTTAGGCAGGTGTCCGATTTCCGCCACTTTGAAAAGTCTCTTAATTTTTTGAACCAGCTCCCAGATGAGAGACCGTCACCTGAGATTGGCACCCCCAGAGGTATCGTTTCACTTGGAGGACATTGGAGGCCACGACCCATTTAAAGTGCACCAGCTCTCTTTAGCGTACACGGCCCTACAGGAACCAGCCGCAAGAAGTTGTCCCCCTCCCGAACACCGAGCTAAGTCGATGTTGCTTCACTTTCTGTGTTCTGCGGGAACCGACTTCTTAGTTAACATGGAATCTCTCATTGGTTTTTGCACTCGTTTTCAAATATCCTCTAACTAAGAAAATTAAACGTCAATCTAACTTTAATTGGAGCTGAATTTATTTTTTCTTTATGTGCTTCTTCCAGTTTCTCATATTACCAGAACATCCGTTGCCCTCAAAATCAGGTCGGATTGATGAATGTCTGCTACACCGTTAACACTCTAATGGAGAGACCAGATGAGAAGCCGAAGAAGGTCCTATCTAATGGACGTAAGTACTTTTGAATTCTTAAAGAAGTCTTCTGAACTTGTATTTCAGTAAAATTTGACCTGAGTGTCATCTCAGAGAGCGTTCAAAAGTGTAATGGTGTGTGCAAGTTCAGAATTTACAAGCCTCCTGTGCTAAATATTTATTCACAACTTTTTACAATAACTATCAAGATAAAGATAATTAAATAAGGATTTAAAAGTATCAAAAAATAAAAACAAAAGCTCATCTTATGAACAGTATTTTCGGTTTTTGTTATTGTGAAACCAAACGAATCGTTATCTAAACATGTATTCTACTTAGTTTTCTTTAGTTTCAAACATTAAATTTCATGTCTGCAGATATGATATTGGTATTAAATCCGAATCCTGTGGAGTATCACTTTCTCGTCAAAACCGTATCCATGCAGGTGTCCTTTCACCACCCCAGAGAAGTGATTAATCCCTACGAACAAGGCTTTGCAATGTATCCTGGATATAATTATTACTTTAGGATGAAGAAGGTAATGTCACTTCTACTTTGATTAAGGAAATGAACTCTTCTGTTCTTTTGAAATAAAATGGTTAAAAAATCGTTTAGATTAAAATTTAGGACAAGAACAGGAATATTAACTGAAAATACGACCAAAATCTTCTTTTGAGGGTCTTAGGTATGCAGTAACAAGGCATTTAAAAATCAGAGTAAAACTAAATTATTACTCATTTTATACTTGCTACAAAAGTAATTTAACACGATGTTGATTACTTTTCGGGTAATGTGCCACTTTAAAAGGATCTGTGAATGAATAAATGGTACCTTCTTCTGTGATCTTCTTAAATTTAGACTTTATGTAGGAAGAGCGAACAATTCTACATTTTGTACGCTAAGGTTTGGATTGACACTGCGTAGCGATGACAGGAAGTCTGGTTGTCTTCCTTGCATTAGCAATGCAAATGGTAGTAAAACACGTTTTACAGTGTTGACTTAATTGCTTAGCTTTGGATTGACACTGCGTAGCAAGGGCAAGAAGTCTGGTTGGCATTCCTGCTATAGCAATGCATTGGTAATGAAACACGTTTTACAGTGTTGACTTAATTGCTTAGCTTTGGATTGACACTGCGTAGCAAGGGCAAGAAGTCTGGTTGGCATTCCTGCTATAGCAATGCATTGGTAATGAAACACGTTTTACAGACTTGACGTAATTGCTGGCGAATTTGTGTACTTGGGTTTGGGCGGCAAAAATTGTGATTGAAATTGACTATTTGGTAATATTGCGAAGAATACTTTGTTCTATTATTTATTAGACGCAACATCTTCTGTTATTTCTTTAAACTGAAAAAAAAAATATATTTATATAATAACCGGCTGCAGATTACTTAATGACTGTGATCAAATGAGTTGATCAGTATTTGATTTAGCGAGAATAAATTTCTCTTTACTAAGACATTCGCTGTTTCAGATTGTGAAACATCTGTTGCCAGCTCCCTATGAAACAGACTGTATCGATTATCTGGAGATCTGGAAGTCTAGAGGAGGAAAAGGACCTACAAATGAAAAGGTGTGTTTTGAAATTCATTGCTAACGGGCATTTTTATAATTTGGGTAGGACGCAAACTTTCTTTCTATAAACGTAATCACATCCTTGTTTACTACCCTTCGAAATCCAGCCTTTTAATGGTTTAATTTATTTGCTTTTCAGACTCTTTATTACGAATTATTAAAGAAAATATGATGGTCAAACGTGGAAAATGATTATGACTAATGAGTTCAACAATTTTTTTTTATGATTAATGAAGCTTCAAACCAGTAAAAAATTTCTCTATGTTGCAATTTGTTTTCCATACAGTCATTCCCAAAGTACAGCGAAAAATTGAATTTAATAATAAGCAAATTAATTTAAAAGTTCAAACGTTTCGATAAAACTATTTGTTGGTTTGTTTCACGGTAAAATTATCTTGTTTGTGTAATACCTTCTTCTATGTAATAGTAAGCACTCAGAATAGAAAATAATATGCAGTAAAATAGATGAAAAAAATTAATAAAATGGGAAGGAACAGACAACAGGAGAGAAAGAATAGGCTTACTATACCGTAAAAAAACCTAGTTCAACCTTCCGCCAGAAAAATGGAAAAGATGGTGAAATTTAACTGCAACCAGCATTTCGTACTAAGCTGAACATTATAATGGTGTAGTTTTGAATTATTTCACCATGAATGTGAAACTAGGAGCCATTATAATGGTTCAACTTTAGTACCAAAGTTTGGTTGAAGCTATATTTCCCAAGTTTTTGGTGAAAGGTTGAGCCGGTATTTTTTAAAGTTATAGATTATTGATGGCATTATTATACTAAAAAATTGATTCATATTTTTATCAGTATGTTCTATGTTGTAAACTAACAATAAAATAACAAGAAATATTCAAAGCTAAATGTAAATGCAACGAGATTGTTGTGCAATAGCAGAAAAACTGTCAACTGTCTAACAATTGGAATCAAAGGAGCCAAAAAAAAAGAGGTAAAAAAACGAAGTATATACGGGGAAAAATAAAAATAATTATCGCATAGAAAAAGTTAAGATGTATTTTGAAAAAAAAAAAAATCATTGATCAATCTTTGAAAATAAAGAAATTTTAGCATTTTTATTAAGATGTTATTAAATCCTGTCACGCAAACTCGCATTTAGAGAATTCAATTTTAAAAAATTGCAAGTTGAACTTGGACACATAAAATTTCGATGAATAAACATTTATACTGGAATTTTTTTTTTTTTTGACATCTTTTCTATGTTGTAAACTAAAAAGGAAAGAATGAGAATTACCGCAATTTAGTGTGCGGTTGCAACGCAGCAGCAGATGCAACGAGATTGTTGCGCAATTGCAGAAAAACAGTAACACGTGGGATCGAAGAAGCAAAAACGCTAAGAGAAAAAAGTTTACGCTGGTAAAAACTAAAATTATTATCGTACTTTGATTGAGTTGACTTTGTATCGTTTACAATTTCGGATTTCGGAATAATAAGAAACATGACAAACTAAAATCAGATGGTATAATATTATTGCAAAATGACATCTAATGCACTAAGTGACTAAGTCATTATTAAACGAAAAACGGACAAAATGAGGCAACTAATCTAGTGCGAAAAACAAATAGCACTCATAAGACGCCTCTATTACTTTTACATTAAAATATTCTATTTCGCGAGCATTCTGTTCAAAGAGAAATAATTTTAATAAAGAAGGTTTTCGGGCAGCGATTACTTAAACTATTTTTCCGAATTTTTTATCAAATACTTTGTATAATAAAAATAATTTAACTTTGTGCAAGTAGACAATAATAATAATATAATTACACGTTAATTTAAAGCACAAATGATCAATAAAATGCAGACATATGTTTCGGGATTGCTTGGAATCCCTTTTTCAATGCGACAGGGAGCTTCTAGATGCAAAACATCCAAATGAAGCAGACAGAACAATAAAAACAAAGCTTATATAGCCTAAGAATTATCTGTAAACCAATGAGAATAAAGGCAGCGTGAAGTGGAAGTAGAAGTATCAGGAAGACACCAATAAGAGAGCAACAAACGAATCCAGTTGAAAGTACAGGAAGTAAAAAGGAATACTAATAAAAATAAAGCAAAAAAGACGACAGCATGCATAAAAATTGCAAAAATAATGAAATAAAATACAAAGAATAAAATTGAAATAAAAATAAGTACAGAAACTATCAAAACAAAATGCAAAACAAAGTACACATGTAGAGGGGGAGGGGAGGGGGAAGGAGAAAAATAGACACAAAAAAGGAAAACAACAAGAAAACCTAGAAAGAACAACAAATTAAAGAAATTTATGCCAGACCTGTGAAAAATAAGGAGTTGAGGAAGAATCATTAACCAAATTAGAACTATTCCTGTTAATATGATAAGCTTCCCAAAAGTCAAGCTCTAAAGGGGAAGAACATTTTTGAATAATTTTACCAGAATTGAAATCAAAAGAGTGGTTGGAATTCCAACAATGTTGAGCAATGCTAGACTTATTTAACTCTTGCTTTCGTACATGACCTTTATGCTCATTTAAGCGAATTTTCAGAGCACGTTTTGTCTGTCCAATGTAAGAAAGGCCGCAACGGCAACTAATTTGGTAAATACCCCAAGTGTTAAGTTGATCGACAGGATCCTTAAGAGAAGAGAAGGAAAGTTTGTTACAAGGAGAAAAAACGACTTGAAATTGAAACCTTTTTAGGATTACAATAGCAATACGGAAACTGACAGAATGAAAGAATGGTAACACAACCAAATTCTTTCTAGAAACCACATGATTGGGACCAGAACTTTTTTTAGAAAGTTTGTTATGAATAGAATCAATTAAAGAGTGAGAAAATCCTCTATTAACAGCTACAGCTTTCAGATAGTTGAGTTCAATCTTGAGAAGCTCAGGAGAAGAGCAAATAATTATAGCACGATGGACAAGAGCATTAAAAGCCGAATATTTTTGGTTGGGAGGATGAGACGGCAGTCTGTGAGGAGGTAAAGAAACAGCGAAAGGCTTACGATAGACAGAAGTAGTGAAACCAGACTCACTCTTGGAAATAAAGACATCAAGAAACACGAGGCAACTATTAAGTTCTTTCTCACAAGAAAACTGGATATTAGGATCAATGGAGTTCATAATAGAAAGAGCATCATCAATACCTAACAAGTTACTGTCCGTTAGGACAAAACAATCATCCACATAACGAACATAAAATTGAAATTGCCATTTCTGGAACAGTTTTTCCTCAAAATAATGCATATAGAAATCACTTAAAATAGGACTAAGAGGACTTCCCATATCCAGACCATCTACCATAGCATAGAATTTACCATTAAATACAAAAGTGCTCTGTTGCAAGCACACACGAGTAAGGAAAACTAATTCCTCAATTTCCCAGAAGTAAAATGGAATTCAGAAAGCCTTTTCCTGAGGCAAGTCAAAGCGCCATCAACAGGAACATTAGTAAACAAAGAATTAACATCAAAAGAGGCCATAACTGAATTATTCGGAACGAAGTTATGAAGTTTCTTAACAAAATCGGTGGAATTTTTAACAGTGAAAACATTCTGACTCCTAAGTGGAGAAAACACAGAAACTAAATACTGGGAAAGTTTATATGAAGCAGTGCCAATTTTGGAAACAATTGGTCTGAAAGGAATACCTGCCTTGTGTACCTTTGGTAAAGCATAAAAACGCGCACAATTAGCAACAGAAGGAATCACAAACCGTTTAGTAATCAAAGGAATAGAATGAACAGACTTAACAGCAGAAGAAATAGCTTTTAACTCTTTGTCACTAGGATCTTTATAAATTTCAGAATAAGGACCAGAAGCAATTAAGTCATCAGTTTTTTCAACATAAGATGATTTATTAAGAACAACACTCTGACCATCCTTGTCTGCTTTGGTAATGACCAAATCAGAATTGGAAACTAAATTATTGACACATCGTTTCACAGAATGGGTAAAACCAGTATAAGGAACTTTTGAATTGAAATCAACATTGGAAGCAATAAGATGCCTAACCGACTCTTTTTGAGTGGAAGTTAAGGCACTAAATTTGACAGCTTTTTCAACCGGAGCAATAAGTTCAGAAAAAGAAGGCTTTTTAGCCAAAGCAAAATTGTTATTACATTTCAGAGCATTAATTTGATTACTATTCAAAGGAAATTTCGAAAGATTTACAACCGTGTTCCTATTAACAAGAGGCAAATCAGCCGGAACAGCATTGCTCAACATTGTTGGAATTCCAACCACTCTTTTGATTTCAATTCTGGTAAAATTATTCAAAAATGTTCTTCCCCTTTAGAGCTTGACTTTTGGGAAGCTTATCATATTAACAGGAATAGTTCTAATTTGGTTAATGATTCTTCCTCAACTCCTTATTTTTCACAGGTCTGGCATAAATTTCTTTAATTTGTTGTTCTTTCTATGTTTTCTTGTTGTTTTCCTTTTTTGTGTCTATTTTTCTCCTTCCCCCTCCCCTCCCCCTCTACATGTGTACTTTGTTTTGCATTTTTTTTGGTAGTTTCTGTACTTATTTTTATTTCAATTTTATTCTTTGTATTTTATTTCATTATTTTTACAATTTTTATGCATGCTGTCGTCTTTTTTGCTTTATTTTTATTAATATTCCTTTTTACTTCCTGTACTTTCAACTGGATTCGTTTGTTGCTCTCTTATTGGTGTCTTCCTGCTACTTCTACTTCCACTTCACGCTGCCTTTATTCTCATTGGTTTACAGATAATTCTTGGGCTATATAAGCTTTGTTTTTATTGTTCTGTCTGTTTCATTTGGATGTTTTGCATCTAGAAGCTCCCTGTCGCATTGAAAAAGGGATTCCAAGCAATCCCGAAACATATGTCTGCATTTTATTACTCATTTGTGCTTTTAATTAACGTGTAATTGTATTATTATTATTGACTTTGTAGAATGACTTTATTTTTCTGCTTTTTTAAACTGATGTGCTGCCTGTTATTGTACGGAAATAGAAATCTAGCTATGGAGAAAAAAGAAAGTTGAAGACAATGTTTTCTGGAAAGTTATCCCTGCGAAAAACAACGGCCTTGCATCGGCTTTTAGACGTTTTTCAAGGCCGATGGGCCGATGGTTTTCTAAAGTTAACATCGGCCGCCGATGCCGATGGCCGATGGCAACTTTGTTGAACAATCGGCGCCGATGCATCGGTCGAGCCTTGATTATTATTATGTGATATGTGCCTAAAATCAGGTACCACTTTATCTTCTTGAAGTTATACTTGTATAATAATATTGGACAAAAGTTGATAGGTTTATGAGGTCATAGCAACAAACACCAAAGTGAATGTGATCTGAAAAGGTCTGCAGCAATAAAGCAACACCAAATGTAAAAGTTAACACGCCGTCTTTATTTAGGGCTGTATCCAGGAGTGTCAGAAAAATGTGAGCCTAGAAGCATTTGACTGCGTGGACTGCAAGTTTCAAGGTCCTGGAAATGAGAGGAGATGCCTCGGTTTCAGTAAGTAATTCTTTGAGAGTACTTTTCTTTTGCATTGCAGTCAGTTCGGCGCAGTTAGCAATTTTCAGAAGCATTAAAACACTTACGTGATTTTTGAAAAAATAACTAGTTGGAGATGCTTACTTAGTATAACTTGTAGTATTTGGTTTCAGCTATTCAATTAGTAAATTTTGTACAAAGAAAAATGCATATTGTAAAAGACATCAAGAACATCAACTAAGACTCGACCGATGCATCGGCCTCGCCGATGCATCGGCGCCGATTGTTCAACAAAGTTGCCATCGGCCATCGGCATTGGTGGCCGATGTTAACTTTAGAAAAACATCGGCCCATCGGCCTTGAAAAACATCTAAAAGCCGATGCAAGGCCGATGTTTTTCGACAACTTTCCAGAAAACATTCTGTCTTGAACTTTCTTTTTTCTCCATAGCTAGATTTCTATTTTCATACAATAACAGGCAGCACATCAGTTAAAAAAAAAACAAAAATAATGTCATTCTACAAAGTATTTGATAAAAAATTCGGAAGAATAGTTTAAGCGATCGCTGCCGGAAAACCTTCATTATTAAAATTATTTCTCTTTGAACAGAATGCTCGTGAAATAGAATGTGTTAAAGTAAAAGTAATAGAGGCGTCTTATGAGTGCTATTTGTTTTTCGCACTAGGTTAGTTGTCTCATTTTTTTTCGTTTTTCGTTTAGTAACGTTAGTTAGTTTCGTTTAGTACGATAATAATTTAAATTTTTACCAGTGTAATTTTTTCTCTTAGCGTTTTTTTCCTTCTTCGATCCCGCGTATTAAAGTTTTTCTGCAATTGTGCAGCAATCTCGTTGCATATTGCTTTTAGTGTGCGGTTATTCTCATTATTTCATTTTTAGTTTACAACATAGAAAAGATTGGTCAAAAATAAGAAAAATTTTTTTAAGTATAAATGTTTATTGATCGAAATTTTATGTGTCCAAGTTCGACTTGCAATTTTTAAAAAAGGAATTGTCAAAATGCAAGTTCGCGCGACAGGAAAACCTTAATAAAAATGCTAAAATTTCTTTATTTTCAAAGATTGACCAATGCATATTTTTCTTTCAAAATACATCTTAACTTTTTTTATACGATAATTATTTTAATTTTTCCCAGTTTATACTTCGTTTTTTATTGCTTTTTTTTTTTGCTTCTTTGATGCTACGTGTTAGGCAGTTGACAGTTTTTCTGCTATTGTACAACAATCTCGTTGCATCTGCTTTCAGTTTAGAATATTTCTTGTTATTTTATTCCTAGTTTACAACATAGACCATATTGATAAAAAAATATGAATCAATTTTTCAGTATAAATGTTTATTGATCTAAATTTTATGTGTCCAAGTTCGACCTGCTATTTTCAAGAATTTAATTCTTAAAAAACGAGTTCGCGCGACAGGTTGGAATAATACCTTAATAAAAATACTCAAATAATGCTCAATAAAATTCATTAATTTCAAAAATTGACAACGTATATATAATTTTTTTTTTCAAAATATATCTTATTTTTTATAAACGATCACGTGTTTTTCAGAAGAATCAAAAGTTAAAAAACATGGCATAACCCTAAAAATGCAGGCCTGTGTTATTTGTCAACAGAAAACTGCTGGTGCTCAAAATATTGGTTTATTTCGCCAACCTTACATTGCGCTCATGAAAATACATATAAAGAACATGTCAAGTATTTCAGTGTAATTTTCAACTCACAAGAAAAAAAAAAAAGCTAATAAGATTAGTTCTTAATGCCCAGCATTCATTTGTAATGACACAAAAATCTCACGTCTATGATTTTAAAGCAATATTCAGTATTTCTTGGCTATAAACTGGGGGGCGTTACTACGAGTGAAATTTTTTAATATTTTTTTTTTATTTTAGAAAAAGAGCTATTTTTAGTTAAAATAACTTTTATAATGAAAAATAAACATATAATCGTTCCCGCTTCTCTTTTAAAAAGGGGGGGGGGGATATTATGAAAAAATCAGACAGGAGGGGGTTTACAATTTCGTTAAAGATACAAACCCACATTATTTGTTAGTCTGTATTATAACATCTGCATTCCTCTCCAATAAAAAAATAAAGGCAGCTGCACTTGACATTTGCAGTGCAGGTGTTTTAAGAGAAAATGTTGAAGGAAAGGGAATTAGACCCGATCCGATCCAATAGTTGCTCAGTTTTTTTGCAAAGATAAGACAAAAGAATTAAAAATCCTCTGATATAGCATTTTTTAATTTTTTTAAACCTCCAAAGAGTTTAATTGCTTAACTAGGATCCCGAGTGATTCTTTTACTTTTAATTATTATGCAAACTTCCTCCAAACATATTTACGGTGCTTGAATAATGCATTTATGTTTTTATACACATAAAAATAAATAAGTGATTTAAATAAAATTTTCGACAAGCATTCTACACGTTTTGATGGTTTAAAGCGACTTTTTTTCCATCGGCCATCGGCCGATGGAAGAGGAGAATAATCGGCAATCGGCCATCGGCCGATCTCGGAACCATCGGCCAACAATCGGCATCGGCCCATCCGGCCAAAAAGTGCCATCGGTCGAGCCCTAACATCAACTATATAATTTTGTGCAGTTTGTGTTCTTTTTAATTCATTTTTCTCACCAAATATACTCAATGTCAAAGTACACTGAAAAGTTTTAGTTCAACCTTTCACCAAAAAAGTTGAAAAAATGGTGAAATTTAACTTAACCAACATTTGGTATTAAGTTGAAAATGGCGTAGTTTCACCGTGAATGTAAAACTAGGAACCCTTATAGTGGTTTAACTTCGCTGGTCGCAGCTAAATTTCACCATTGTTTTTCATTTCTTTTTTTGTTTGGTGAAAAGTTGAACTAGAATTATTTACAGTGTAAGAAGGTCATCATGGTTCTACTGTGGATCCTTTACCAAATAGATATAAAGCAATATATTTAAACGTTCCAGTACATAAAAAAAAGAAAAAAAAAAGTTTCTTTCGCAAATTTTCAGAAGTTAAACCCTATGAGGTTGTGGCTTCTAGAAAATTCTATAAATATTTATTGTGATAATAATGCGACAAAATTAACAATCAACCCATCCCGACACTATGACAATCAAACTATGGTTAGTACTTTCTCTTATTCATTAAAAACGCACAGCAGAGAACATTTAAAAAACCAAATGTGAGGAGATTTTGAGTGTGAACCACTGTTTCTGTGATGCACTCATATGAGCACTGTGATTAACGCCTTAGAGGCTAAAAATTTGGAAAAACTGGAAAAATTGGAACAAAATGTTATTTTCATTCTTTTTCAAAACCATTTAAATTTTGTTTAAAGAAATAAGATTCATTATTTTTTTAAAAATCATCTGTGCAGAAATAAGTTATATTTATTTCTATGTATTTTCTTTCAGAAGATATAACTCAAATTTTATCAAAGATAAGAGAATGTGCCTTACTCAACTGCAAACCTGCTTGCTAGTAAGAATTTTCAATTGCATTTGGATATTATTCCGTCCAAATTTTATGTTAATTCAACCAAATTGTTTTACAGTACATTCAAACACCTAATTACAATCCAGTTTAATTGGTTAGATGTAACGAAAAAATTAAGCTATAAGATATTACTTCCCCACAAAACATTTAGTTTTGTAGCCCTCTTTTCAGCGTTTTTTACTGTCAAGTCTTTTAGCACCGTCTATTGGAAAAATATTTACCTGATTTTTTCTTTGAAAAAATAAATAAATAAATAAAATATCGTAGCAAACCTCATTGAAATATATCAATTCCTTTGAATTAAAAAAAACTTGAAATTACTTCACGGCATTTATGGGACTTAATATTTTGTCTTGCTAAGAGGTTTCTCTATGCATTTCTTTCTAGTGAAGAAAAATATGAAATCTCCAAAGATAGTGTCAACGGAGCCGTTTTAGTAAGTTTCAATAGTAGTTTAGTAAGTTTCCAAATATTTTCTATGTGTTTGATAGATATACTATCTTTAGAAAAAGTAGTTTTTTCACTGTGCAAATAGCTTAGCATTTCTTTTCTCCCCGAAAGTAAAATATTTTGAAATATAGTATTGCATTTAGTGTTTCATCTGTTTTCAAGCACATTAACTTCATAATACTATAAAAGAAACAATACTGCAGAGGATGTTGATTTTTTAGAAATGGCTAATCATACGTTCACCGTTCAGTCTCGGGAAGTTGGCGATCAGTGTCTAAATGGAAACGTCAGGTTCAAAAGAAGAAATACGTTTATAAAAACGTTTGCAAGAAATAAAAAATAAAGATAAAATAAAGTTAAAAAAATCTTCATTGATTGAATAGTTTTTTTTTTCCAGAAAAGTTGAATTTAACTACAACAACGATAAATTTTGATGAAAAATATATATATAAATCTACAACGATTAATTTTTTCTCCCAAACTATCATTCACATGCAGAAGCAAAGGTCTATAGCAAGGTCTGAACCTTGCTATAGACTTTATGAACGAAAAAGTCATTTTTGTTACTACACCCTTTTGAAATTAACGAATCGATTAAATATTTAAAAGGAGATAACAGATTGAAATCATGCAGAAAAGGAATAAAAGTTAAACTTCTTGGTTGTATCATAAAGAAGTATCATTCACAAAAGAAAACCTATTATTACAATAGTAATGACTTTTAAAAGAGCAAATCGCCATGAGGCTCTTTTTCATAGTGTAGTTCTATCTTTTGCAAGTAGCCATTGTTTTTTTTTTTTTTTTTTTTTTTGCAACTGCTGCTACTCATGAAACATGTGAATGTTATCGTATCAACAATTGTACTTTTCTTACAAAAACACTTTTAATCTTTTACACATTTAACACATTCGCTGACGGTCACTTAGGGATGAATCTTTATGCAGTAAGCATACCTGAAAAGCCCACTGCATCGGAGAGCAATTCAAACAGAGCAGCTTTTTTCGCGCGAGCTTGTGGCTCTCGCACGTGGTTGGCACTGTAGCAGGAGATTGACATCACGCGCTGTCACGTGGTCGGCAGCGAACGCGTGAAGGAGAGCTTTAATGATAATAAAAAATAAACGCTATTAATTTCACGATAACCTCGGCTAGTAACTACGTTTTTGCCTTTGAAATATCTTGAAGTGTGCCTCTGCAATCATGATTTTTGAACTTTTGCATTTTGTGTGATTCAAAGAATGCCCTTTTCAAGAGAAATGCTTTTTTCAAAATGTCGCTTGCATCGCGACACTTTCGTTCGATAGCCGACGGTGTCTAAAATTGCTTGAGTCTCATTTTATTTAATTTACTTGATAATCAAAACAAAATAAAATACTAAATTAGTCATTACGTCCCACATTCTTAAGCTGAAATAGATAACATTGATAAACCTACTCTATGCATTCAAGAAATACCTTATTATAGTTTGCAGTCTCATGAGTATGAAGGGTAATTTCAAAGATAATCCTTACATTACATTACTCAATCCGATAAAATATATAGGAAAAAACAGTTAATCTGTATATTGGGAAAGTTTGTCAGCTTTCACTGGCTCAGGGAAAAGGATGATTCAGTCCTTGGATACACTCAGAAATTTTATATACACTTGTACAAATGCTAAATCTGGCAACAATAGCACAAATATAAAACACCGTAAAAACGTTGAACAGTTACACATCAGAATAAAATAGTCTTTCATCTTTACATAATAATAAAAACAAAAGAAACATGAACGCTTGTAGGATTCTTAAAATTCGTTTGGCACCTTTGCTCTTTCACTTAATAATATAGATTTCTAACAGATCTCAAACTATTATTATGCTTTTCATTTAAGATACTACTTCGCAGAATATCATTGAACCTCCATTTAAAAACGTCACATGATCGCTGTGACTTTTTTTTTGGACTTAAAAGTAGATTCCTGTCATAAAACTTTCATTTGGTTCCAAAAAAGTAATGTATTATGACATTAATTAATTAAGTTTCATGAATGAGTAATAAAAATTTATTTTATTATTTACTGATGATGAAAATCTGTTTTGTGCAGCAAAATTGTGGAAAGGATGAAGCAGAGTAAGTACAAAGTTTTATTTCTTAAAGTTACTGCCCAAAGATAAATGATGAATTCTGTTGTAAAATTGAAGATCAATGTTAATGTGTTGAAGTTGGGCGTACGAGGCCTGTGCCTTACCACTACGCCACCCTGCCGGATAGTTATGATATCATACTTAGCAAAATAAGGAAACAGCTAAATATATTTTGTAGAAGCAAATGAAACATTTGTGATTTTTGGCTTTTTAAAAGCAGCGTAGTCCGACTCGTGAAGACTCTAACGCAGGCTTCAGCACAATTTCATTTTTTGCAAAGTCATAATACTTTTTGATATGTAGCACTTAGTACATGATAGTAAAATCATTTTTACTGATCTGGTTAAATGCTTTTAAAAAATATTTGAATTTTAAATGGCACTACTTCTTGTGTTTAAGGATCTGCAACTAAAAAGTGGTACAAAGATAGTAGTAAATGACAGTCAATGACCACGAAATTTTCCAGACAACAACCATGTAATATTTTGATAATAAATTTCTACAGGTGTCAAATAGAATGGAGATGCACCTATGGAAACTACTGTTGTCAATCCTTCTGGAAAAAATCTTTAAAAAAATCCTTATTTCTGGAGAAAAAAGAAAATACAAACTGTTCATTAACTGGAGTGTGTTAAATCACCTAGACTGTTTACCCTATATACATTTTATCTTCACAAACAAAAAATTACTCCCATGTTTACTGTTACTGCTTTCAAACTGCGTCCTTCCATCCTATTATCTATAGAAAATCCCTCCTTAAACGAGTTCTTAGTGTTTACTGACTCCTTCATCACCTTAAATGCTCTTAATTTTTATATCATGACAAGAATATGTAAGTGACATGTCATAGTAATGATCAAGAAATTTACTGTTCGCTACAATATTTTGATATTATACTACAAAATGAAATTGAAATTCTTTTCTGGGTAAAATAATCAACATTAAATGAAGAACAAAAAATCAACAGATATTTAGACTTACCTGACGTTGAATTGTTTAGGCTTATATTTTGACAGGGATAAGATGAAATAGCTTTTAATATAAATGTTATTTTTGTTTTAACAGCAATTACGTGGAAATACGCCTGTACTTCGATGGTATGGAGACAACAACTTACCGTTACAGCCCAAAATTTGAGGTGAGAAATTGATTTGTATGTAGTGCTGGAACATAAATTTTAATTTTACAAAATCTTAAATAGGGCTCGACCGATGGAATTTTTTGGCCGATGGGCCGATGCCGATTGTTGGCCGATTGTTCCGGGATAGGCCGATGGCCGATTGCCGATTATTCTCCTCTTCCATCGGCCGATGGCCGATGCCGATGGCCGATGGAAAAAAAGTCGCTTTAAACTATTAAATTGTGCAGAATGCTTGTCAAAAATGTCAAATCATTTATTTATTTTTGTTTATAAAAACATAAATGCATTATTTAAGCACCGTAAAACTGTTTGGGGAAAGTTTACATAATAATTAAAACGAAAAGAATCACTCGCGATTCTAGTAAAGTAATTCAACTATTTGGAGGTTAAAAAAATGTTAAAAAATGCTATATCAGAGGATTTTTAATTCTTTTTTCTTATCTTTTCAAAAAAAACTCAACAAGTGTTGGATCGGATCGGGTCTAATTCCCTTTCCTTCAACATTTTCTCTTTATAGCACCTGCACTGCAAATGCCAAGTGCAGCTGCCTTTATTTTCTTACTTTTTTCATAGAGAAAAAGTACAAAATGACGAAATTGTGATTTAGTGTGATAAGGAAAGGGGAGGGGAGGGAAGGGGGTAACAAGAAGTGTGACATCAGCCTTATACAACATAGCGTGACAAGTGGCAAAAGGGGGAGGCGGCTCCGTTGAAGTGTGACATTTTGTGACAGAGGGGGGAGGGGGTCTAATATATCGGGAAAAAGCGTGATATCTTTTATGAATCAAATTATTCTGTTCAAAGAAATAATTTTAATAATGAAGGTTTTCGGGCAACGATCGCTTAACCTATTTTTCCTAATTTTTCATCGAATACTTTGTAGAATGACATTATTTTGTGCCTTTTTTAACAGATATGCTGCCTGTTATTGTATCGAAATAGAAATCTAGCTATAGAGAAAAAAGAAAGTTAAAGACAGAATGTTTTCTGGAAAGTTGCGAAAAACATCGGCCTTGCATCGGCTTTTAGATGTTTTTCAAGGCCGATGGTTCGATGTTTTTCTAAAGTTAACATCGGCCGCCGATGCCGATGGCTGATGGCAACTTTGTTGAACAACCGGCGCCGATGCATCGGTCGAGCCCTAATCTTAAATAATAAATAGCGGAAACTCTATGACTATTTCTTGCAGCTCGTTGTGCTGTTTTTGCTTTTCTTGAATTACGATATTGTGTGTGTGCTTCTCATCTGTTAATGATTTCAAAGGCTTAGTGATTGACAGCAATGAGTGCAATATGCATATTTGTACGAAACATACTAGTGCAAATATATGAGCGCAACAAGTACGACAGGTTGCCGTTCACTGTTGATACACATTTCTAAATCGACGGTTGCGCCAAATGAAGAATTTCTCCTTGATATGTCAACCAAAACCACTAACTATTGGAAAATTACCGTACATGCCGTTTTAAGACTCCCACACTAGCTCTGAATGATTTTATTAAATCTCATTCAGCTTTCATAGGCATAAGGGATCTTTTAATAACAAAGATTAAATTCAATGTTTTATAATTTTTTCTTAACAGGTTTTTGCAGTTTTCATATACTCAGGGATGCGGCAGAAATCGCCAAATCTCTTTAGTGGACCGTCAACCAAAAATATTTAAGAGACACTGCCTAGATGTAACTCTAACATTATTTTCAATATCCATAAACTGATTAGAGTATTGTAGAGGCAGATTATGCATTTCTGGTATGTTGTGTGTGTTTTATACATATTTTTAAAAATTCCTCCGATGTATGGTTAGTAAGTATGCGAATAAATCTATACCTAAAGCCTAGAGGCAAGCTGCCGTAACTCGTAACGCTGAATTTAGGGCGTATGTTGATATATCTGTATCTCAGATGCAAATTGTCGTAACTAGAAAAGGCTAACAATTGTTAGGGAGGCTACAGTCCAATATGGGCGGTAATGCTAGGTTAGTTAGTTAAAAAATGCTAAATTTAAAAAATATTTTAAAGTGACTTTAACTTTTGACAGCCTACACTAAAAAATCTAGGAATTAAAACACATTAATGCCTGCGCACAGCCTTTTTCGTTTTGGAATGCAAAATCGTGTTATGAACTGTCTGAAATAATATCTTTAAAAGTGCAGCGTTGTTAGTTACGACAAGTTAACTGCTGTGAAGCCTAAATATTGCATAATATGCACGATGATCATCTCTAACACATGTTCTCAATTTTTGCAACCAATTCGGCTGCATCAGTTGCTGCAACTATTTTATCTCCTGAAATTTGCAGCATTAAAATATATCGAGAAAAAATATTTTTAGCTTTAAACATGTCCTTTCACGGACCGCATGGATTTGTTTCGCGGAGCACTGCTGTAGAAATTCTGGAGAATGTGGTCAGTCAGCAAATTGTGTTTCTTAACTCTACACAAAATGGACACTATATCAATATAAATAATATTATTTGTACGAAATATGCATATGATCCCTAATTTTTTTATGGGCTTTATTGAAAAATTACGGAGAGGAAAAAAACACATCGTAGTTTGTACAGTTGAAGCGAAACAGCGAGGACATTCACCTGCTCCCCAGGAAAAGATATTAGGCGATCGGTCTAACATTTAATGAGTGTATTTACAATTACTTGTGGCAACTATTCCGCCCTATTACATTTAAGTTGTACAAACGTCGGTTTCTTTGCTAAATCCTAGTGTGCAGCCTATAGGATAATGAATTCTTCAGAGAATACCTATAGAGTTGTATAAAATATAATACAGTAAAACTCCTCTATAGCGAACACTAACGGGACAAAAACCATTTAAATATATGACCTTAGTTTAGAGATGTCCGTTTTGTGGAGTTTATTGTGGTTTGAATCAAGTAAAAAAGTTTAAGGAGTCCATGCCCTATTGATGAAAAAAATAATAATTCAGTGAAACTCCTCTATAAAGGCCACTAACGGAAAAATATCTGCCATGTCATAGCGAGGTGCCTGCAAAATTCTCAATGATTTACTGCTGGGGAATTAAAAACTGTCAGTCTAAAAGAGGTGTCCGCAGTTGTTAGGTGTCCTCCGTTATTAGGAGTGTTGCTGTACTTTGAATCCCGTCAAAAAGTCTAGAGAGTCTATGCCCTATTGATTAAACAAATAATAATGAAGTAAAACTCCTCTATAGTGGCCACTAACGGGACAAAGATATCTGTCCGTGATAGATAGGTGTCCACAAAAGAGGGCTTCTTTTAGGCTTAATGATTTTCTGCCGGGGAAATAAAAACTGTGGGGTGTCCGCTAAGAGGGGTATCCTTTCGGAGGTATTTTACAGTAATACTCTAATTAATTTCCAATATATTTTATCTCTTCCAGAAAATCGAGACCTTCAGCTATTTGGGTGGTTACGTCGGCATGTGGCTGGGAATTTCACTCATTGCTGTGTTCGACTTCTTGGAAACCATGGTGATCATAATGAAGTACCCATGCAAGTGGTTTGTCCTCTATAAGAACAGAAAGAATCGCATCAAGCAGATGAGGGAGATCCACCGCAACATGTAGAAGAATTGTCTTTGGGAATGAACTAGGGATTTCTTTTCTTCAGAGCAGAGAAAAATTTGTGATATTGATGTGGCATTCCATCTAACCATTCTAGTCAAGGAACTTTGTGAACAAGTAAACTAAAAATAATTGCACGTAATTAAAGCAGAAAGAATTATTTTTTACATTCTAGTTACACTGTTAAAAATTTCCGTAAGAAAATAGTAATATGACCATCTATTTGATTGTTATTTTACCATATTTAATTACAGCAGTCGAATTAAAAAGATGGTACTCGAACAGCTGATTGTGAAAAAAATTGTTTATTCTCTATTTCTCCTAAAGAACGTTTAACTAACCATAATTTACAAGCTCCACCTAGGTCTCGTAGTCAATAAGAATCGAGCGTCCATCTTGGTTGTGGAACCTCACCTTCGTAAGTTGTTATTAAAATATGAATAAAGATTTATCAGTTCAAATCTGCTTGAGTATATAAAAAAGAAAAAAAAAAGTTGCTTAAGAAGTGGTCACAAAATTGAAAAACATACACACGTAAATCAAAAACTGGAGACATCGAATTCCCGAACTGTTTGCAAATGAGCGAACCCATCATTTGAGCTTCTGAAGCTTGTTTGTATTTTATTGTTTGCAGCTAATAAAATGATTTTCGTCAATATACAGTAAATTTAGACCAAAAATGACTTTAGATCCAATTAAAAACTGAAATCCCAATTTTATGCAGTTTGCCTGTTGGAGAAGATTTATCGATAAATAAACGGCCGCTTTGAGTGGTGTAGATGGCCGAATGGTTAGAGCGCAAGGTTGGTACACCATACACCCGGTGTTCGATTCCCTCACGCTTCCTTTAGTTTCTGCGCTTCCAAGATTCTACGACTCGAAATGGTTCAAAATCCGTAAAAACTTACAATAACAGTTTTGAAACCATACTACTTATAAATGGGTATGAAACCGTAAACTTTTGTATTTACGGCTTTTTCAACTAAGCTGATAGGAAATGGTTTAGGTCCCGTTAAGATACAAAAATGTTCCAAACCGTGAATTTAACGATGGCTTAGATGGACAGACTGCTGCTAGCTATTTAACCGTAATTTCATGATAATGTTTCTAACAGCGTAGCTCGTTAGCTTACAGATGGGCAGCCTCAGTGGCATAGGAGGAAAAGCGCGCTGTTCCCGCGCTTTATGGCCCGGGCATGGATGCCTGATGGGTATTACACTTCTTTGGGTCATGTCCTAATGAGTCGGACTCCACCTAAACCCGCAGAACCCCCTGCGATCCATAGCAGCCCGTAGTGCTCTGCCAGATAAGAATAAAATACATAAGAGGTAGGTCGTCTGGATTAAAATGCTAAATAAG
This sequence comes from Octonoba sinensis, assembly GCA_038502835.1. Classification (NCBI taxonomy): domain Eukaryota; kingdom Metazoa; phylum Arthropoda; class Arachnida; order Araneae; family Uloboridae; genus Octonoba; species Octonoba sinensis. The sequence continues at coordinate 77,853,686 of CM076605.1, read as the reverse complement.
GAGGCAGAGAAAGTTTATAGCTGGCAAAACTATGCGCTATTTTAACTAACTGGATTTTGGTGATGAAAGATATGAGCTGGCTAGATCGGTAGATCGTGTGTTGCATTAATATCAAGATCTTTTCTCTTCTTCGGCTAAATTTTATAAGTACCATTTTTGTAATTTTTCTTCAATGCACTAATTTTCAATGTCAGGAATGTAATTTATGATTGATTTCATGAAACGTTAAAATTATTTTGCACAAAGACATTGTTGCACAGCATCTGTACTTAAAGTCAGCTCAATAAATAGGTAAATAAATAAAAGAGTGAATGAATAAAATAAATAATTTACGAGTTCTAGAAAGAAAAAAGTTGCTTCTGCATACACAGTCCTCAAACTAGAATACATACATAAGTCGATAGAAATTTTTTTTATTATGTTATTGAAAGAAACGAACCTTTTCATTTCAATGCCATCATAAATTTTGGAAAAACTACGTTTTAAAAATGTATTCTTGCGCTTTTAGAAACTTAAAAAAAAAGAAACATTTTTTTTTTGAGCCACCTTAGAGTTGGCTACCAGTTAATAAAAACTCCGTACTGTTCTTTCAGTTCAAATGAATGATCAGTTGACACCATAACACCGTGTTGCTCTATGTTATTGCACTTTAATAAGTACATGCATTTAAAAAGATTTAATGACATGTATTTGTTAGATGTTCTAGAATTGTAATAAACTGGAGTCAGTGGAATAATTTTAGTCCGTTGTTCTGATAAAAGGCAAGAAATGAAACTGTTCAATTTGATTTTGTATGCTTCTGAAGAATGAAATTTTTTTTTCATCGGTCTTCCCCCCCCCCCTCCCTCCCCCGACCCTCTTCCAGCTTTGGTGTTTAAAGAAGTTACTAACTTGTACTCTAGATTATTATTATTATTATTGTTATTACATAGTACCTCCTTTATGGCACACCTCCAAAAAAGGGACACCTTTAATTAGGGGGCCCTTTTTCTAGTCCCAGTCCCTGGAATAGCGACCACAATGTAGTTACCTCAGGATAAGAGACACTCTGTTTAAGGGACATTCACAGAGACAAATTTTCTAAGTTCAAAGTGTATAGATAAGAAAAATTTACTGAAAGCTAAAGTTCTTTTTTTTTTCTTCTAAAAATTAACTTCTGAAAGTTGATTTGGGCCCTAGAAGCTTAAAAAAAGAAAAAAAGTGTATTTTAAAGTGCTTGCCAAAGCTCACTTGTGAAGGCGTTTTTCCTCTTTCGTACTATGGAATGCATGCGGGCTCAGTATTAACACACAGTACCCGGCTACCAACAAATTTTTTATGCAGCATTAGAAAAAGTACACTAAACATAATTTATACTGTATTGCAAATTACATACTTTAAAACAAAGTCATATAATAAATTACTTCAAATACATAAGGTAAGTTGCAAAACTTTGCCAATACGACATTTTTGCTAACAGTTTAGTTTTTCAATGAAAAGATTTTAAATTTCAATAACTTCGCATTATATTACGTATGCATGAAACATTTTAAGTATGTAAGCTTAAATGATAACACATGCTTATTATTAAGTTAAACTGAGTTGATACACTATATGTGCACGCCTCAATTTATGAACCTCAGCAGGAACAAAGTTTCCAGTCCCTTAGTGTCCTTTATTGAGTGTTTTACTGTGTTATCAATAGCAAAATAATAACACAGTAAAACACTGTTTTATCAGTTTACAATTTATCTTCAACGAAGTATCAGTTGCATACATTTTGATATTCCAGGAGCAATTTTCAAATGCATTAAACTATGTTGATCCGTTGAAGTTTGGTAGCAAGCACTTGAACTAAAAAGAAGCATTTAAAAAGCATACCCGTATATGCATTTAAGAAGATGCATGTATAGATATTATCAACAAAGATGTATCTGGAGACGCTCTGGACAGCGGTGGGATCTGGGTGATCAACCTAATGGTTGCCCGCCATGCTCCCCATAAACCAGACGTGATGGTTTTGTGGGGTGGTATTTCATTTCATTTAATTTCAGCAGCCAAATTTCATTTGGTTGTCATCCGTGGCATCTTATAGCAAGGCGATGCGTTGACGACATTCTACGCCACATTGCGCTACCTATCATATCACACCATCCGAGGAAAACATATCAGCAAGATAATGCCCATCCGCACATGGTAGTAATTCTTGCAGCTTGTCCAGCTGTTAATTGTGACACATTTTAAATAAAAAGTGAGAAATCAAAATAGATAAATAAAAACATCGTGGTTTCCATTTGCAGCTGCATTTCTTGGAATCTGTTCTTATGATCTCCAGTAAAATTCACGAATAGATCTGTTCTATTCCAGATGTTTATTGGGATACAGTTGAAACAAGAAAGGAAAGAATAGAAAAGAAGAAGAAAACAAGTAGTTCCGTCTAGAACTATACAAGCTTACTTTCCCGTATACACTCAACCCAACTTCAAATTTATAATCTCTCTCTCTCTCTCTCTCTTTTTTCATTTAGCTTTAGTTCTTAATTATTTCAAATATACCTTTTTCAACGGTTAATACATATTCATTCACTCATCTATTCATTCATATACTCATTCATGTATTTATTCACTCATTTATTTATTTTATCATCTATTCACTCCTTTATTTATTTCATTATTTATTCACTCATTTATTCTCTCATTCCTTAACTTATTCATTTAATCATTCATTCATTCATTAGAAAATATCCTTAAAAATCCCGATCAAAAAAATTAATAGGAAAGTAGGCTCGATTTGCTCTGGTTGAACTTGGGATCTGTACATGTTCTATGTCATAAGAGATTTTTAATAAAGTTTGTTCCAAGAAAATCCGTCTGTTAGATCAGGATTTATATAGAATTGAAATTTCCTCCCAGGCGCTAATGTTATTATTATTATTTTTTAACAGTTCAAAAATGAACAAAAATTCTTAAAATCAAAAAATATTTCTCACCGACAGCTTCTACAATAAGTTTGTTCATAGGAACTTGGATCATACGCCCAGAATTTATATAATATTCCTATAGGCGCTAATGCTAAAATTTTTTAAACTGTTGAAAATTGAACAAACGATTGTTCAAATCAAAAAGTAAAATATAGAAATGAGATGTCCTTGTTGAGAGCTTTCGAATACAAGAAAAATCTTTCGAATTGGACTATTCGTTCAAAAGTTATTACGGGAAGGGCAGACAGACCGACCGTCAGACTGACAGACCGACAGACACACATTTTCTCCCCATCTCAAAACCCTACTTTCAAATTTTTTTTATTTTTCAATCTTTATTTATCTACTGCACATTTTTTTTTTGACATTTCTCAATTTTTAACGACATTTTTCGATACATTAAGCCTGCTTTTATGCTTTATTATTATTATTTTTTTTTTTACGGGAAAGGAGCTAAAAAAGGAAAACAATACTTATTAGCATTTTGCTCTATATTTCTTTATTTTACTTACTCCAGTCAAGTAACAGTTAAAGTTGTCGCTATTCAGAGTAGTAGCATTACATAAAGTTATTATTTGTTTTTCAATGTCTTTTTTATGGTGAATTATTCTTAGCCTCTATAAAAGATCTTTTTTTGTCTAAATTTTAGTTTATTCTCAGTTTTTTTTTTTTTTTTTAAATTTCGCACGTGCTTTTCCTTTTAAATTTCAGTAACACACAAAACAACATTCGGAAAAAACAATCGCAATCGGAATATTTCTAAGTTAAATCCAAGTGCATAAAACAATCATCAAATACTTTTTTATGCAATAAGAGACGCACTATTGTTGTACTTAATAATTCGTAATATCAAACAAAACATTTATTTTTATGCCAACAAAAGGAAAATTTATTCCGTATTATAGTTTTAAATAGTTGAAAGTAGTTTCATTCATAATACGACTTATTGTCATTCAAATCATATTGAAGCGCTAGTGCAATCGCCATTACATAACTTAATCAGGCATAAGTATTATATGGTCCTTTATTACTCTGTGACCCATTGATGCTTTTGTTTCCGCAACACGCATGATGTCCTAGTAATTAGGTGAATTGCGTTTCGATTTTTTTTCCAGGAGTGTACATGGCCAAATAAAATTGAAAACCTAATTCCAGAAATGTTCTTAACGATTTTTATAGCAAATAAGGATTTTAATGATTTTCAACATTTTAAAATATTAGTGCCTCTCGATCGGGCGTACCATGTCAAAACGTTCTGTTCCTTCAGAAGATTAACTTAGCTTAGAATATTCGAATGCATCATGTCAAAACGTTCTGTTCCTTCAGAAGAATAACTACGCTTTAAATACTCCTTACTATATTTTAGTGATATACGAGTTTACCATTGCAGGAATCGTATAAAACTGTAGCGCAATTTCAATTTTAAATACGATAATTTATTTCTTCACTTCAAAACCTTTTAAAAAAAACAAAATGTTGAAAATTTCTAGATGTGAGGAAAAATTATCAGTTATGAACAATATTAACGCTGATGTAGAAGTTCTTTTATATGCAGCAGTTCAAGTAAATTAGCATTAAAAATTAGAATTTTCAAATCAGTATTTTTTCGTTTAAAAATTTCACCCATCTCCTTTTATTGGAATCTAAGAACTAAAGAGAAAAACATTTTTCAAGTTTAGTGCAAAACATTAGTTTGTGCTTTTCAACTTTTCGGTAAAAAATTACTTATTTATCACTTTGAAAAAAATTTTTGAGTGCCGTATTTACCGCCTAATAAGAAACTGACATGGTTATGGAACTATCTTAGTCTCTAAGGAGTTTTTATTGCTTAAGGAGAGCTAAATTGGAAATTTATTGATTCGATTAATTAAACGCTTGAAATATTTCTAGTTAGAGAGTTAAGAATAATTCTTGCATAAATTTTACTAAAAGGTTTTTTCGCCGAATTACTCAATCTCTCCATTTTCTTTGAAGCAGACAATTTTTATTAATATAAACACATTATTTACTCGATTCGTCAGAGTAAAAATTTAAAAACATCCACGGTGACGGAATAGTTGAATTTTTGTTGACAATATCTAACAACACATTTATTTTTTTATTTTTCTTTTTTTTTTTTTTAAATATTTCAAAATATTGAGTATATCAAGTTCGATATCTTCATCCCCAGTATTTACCTTTAGGAACATCAGTAATATTGAAGCATAGAAAACGTATTTTCTGGTAATTTTCTCAGGAATGGAAAAAACAAAGAAGGAAGGTTTTAAATATCTTGTGAACGATCTTCTGCAGGGGTCTATGCTTACCGGAATACCACAGGTAGTGAGCGCTAGTAATTTATCAAAAAGAGCGATCTGAGTTGTTGTCTTCATAGCTTGCTTAATGGGCTTTACTTACCAATCTCTTTTGTTCATGGAAATGTATTGGAAATACGAGACTGTCCTTGATGTAAAAGTAACTAATCCGGGCAAAATTGACTTACCATCTATGACCATATGTAACTACAATGGGTAAGTATTCAGAAAGAAATTACTAATGAATAATTTAAATACATAATTTTTTTACCAGTCATAAGACCATGGTAGCCTAGTGGTTATGAGGTCGGACTTCCACCCGGAACGACGGATGTCCGACACCCGACCCGCTGAAGACACACCATGTACTTGCATGTAAAATCCGTGGGCCCCACTGCCCCCACATATCGCGCCCGGGAGGGCCTCCCTAAGGCCTAGTGCTAACAAAGAAGGAAGTTGAAATAGAAAAGTACATAAGAAAGGCTCCATACGTAAGAATTTTTCAGTTAGTAACTTAACAAAAAATAATAAGGCGAAGTAAACATACACCATGCTTTTCAGTATCTGATTGATTATGTATACTACATATTAATTCATTTCCAATTATGTATACGGTTAATAAATTTACTGTTAAATAAACTCATTTAACTGTGGCATCTTTAGTCAGTATGTGGGCGATGGTAACACCAGTTATGGGGTAATATGTCCCTTTTTCTGCTATTGTTTAGAAGTTTCCTTTCTATTTTTTTTTGCATTTCTTTAACAGTGTTCCGCATGGCATTTTATCCTTCCAATGCCGTTCGTTTCTTTTACTCCTGGATGGCTTAGATTTTTCCAACCTAAGGAATACAGCTGATCCCTTCTTGAAAAGAATGGAGGCAACAATGAATAGCCATTAGTTTTTCTAGTGGAATCAAATGAAGGTATGTATTACCTTTATAATACCTTCTCTAAATATGCCGGCATGGTAAGGCGTCGTGGTAAGGCGCGGGACTCGTGACAATCGACCTGACAGTGTCGGTAGATTTTCAAGATGCAGAAAATCGTCTGCGTCCTTGTGGTATAGTTATCCGGCATGTAAAAGATTCATTGAGTGGACATTTGGCTTGGATACTCTCGGCTAAATTAAATTCCTAGTGCCGTTCGCATCAACGAGAGCTCAGGTGCCGCCATCTAGGGGAAACTGAGAGTAAAAAAAACTGCGGCAATGGTACCACACTCATTGTGGTGCCGCTGAAAGAGTTGGTACCAAACTCTGGGAACGCACTACGCCTGCAATGGTTGAGGACCAATACTGCAGCCCTATTACAAAGAAAAAAACCCATCCCTTTGCTTCTAACTGCCTCGTATGTGATCAGGGCTTTTTCTGTTGGTTTCTGTATTTCTTTGTCAATGTGGTCCAATCTTTATTTACCCAAGAGCCAACCAAACTTTTGTAGAGAGATGTGAGGGCCAGAGACATTTCAGAAAGAGAACGATTTACATATTTTATGCAAAAACCCTTATTAGAATATATATTGAAAATAAGCGTAATATATCATTTCATTTTACAATCAAGAAATCGATGGGTTGATTGGCACTGCTTTATTGATACCAGTTTATCAAAGCCCACTAAAATTTCCAGTAAGGCAAAGTCTCCAGTTCGATTATAGTGAAACGCTTTCAATTCAATTTTTTTATTTTTTATTTAATTTGTTTGGGAGTAGGAAAAGAACTTTCCAACACATATGCACAGCTGTCGAATTGTGAAAGTTCAATATTTCCGTTACTAAAAAACTTAAAGCAGTCAGAAGGGTAAGCAAATTTTTTCCAAATGTTAAATTAAAGTTTTCACAGTAAGACGGGCAAGGACCAACAAAAATGAGTAGGTGGGCCGTGGGTTGCATCGCACTGTTCTATGCAATGCTCCAAGAACTATGCAATGATAAACTCTATGTTATGCACTACAACTAGAAGCATTTTTTTTCTAAAAGTTATCATAATAAATGAGATAAATATTTCTTTGGTTATCTTAAGGCAAGTATCACGTGTCCTGATTGAGTGAGATCGAGAGTAGAAATGAAAGATTCATATAAGTTTTTTTATGGCTAAAAATACCTTTTTGTTTTGTAGTCATAATTATGTCTCTCTGCTTTTTTTCGTATTTTTATTTATTTATTTGAGCAACTATGGAAGTATTTTATTTCATAGCGATTTCTGCTGCCTTATTACATAGATTTTATAAGATCTATGTCTTATCAATGCTTCTATTTATTGCTTTTTTTCAATGAATTAGCACATATGCCGTATTACTTTTTAAGCTGGAAAGTGTTCCCGCTTTCAAATGCTATTTGTTTTTGTAATTTAATGCTTTTACTTGCATTTTAGATACAGATCGCCAGACGTATTACATCATCCACCGCCAGATCACCCGTGACGTCATCCCTTTCATTTGGCGGGAATGAATAGAAACTGTGTGAAGATCGGCATTGGAGTTCAGACAGAAAAGACCGGGTCTTTAGAAGGGCTGCTTTCGCCGTAATATCCCAGCATGAGAAACGAGACCATAGAACTTTTTACTCTATAAGTTTGTAAATAGTTAGATTTAGTCATGCATGTCCTTTTTTATGAATGTGTGTAATTTTTAAGCAAGAGAATATGTGTTTACAATTAGAGTACATATAGCCTTGAATACTCTTTTGTGTCTCTCAGTTTATTATCAATATTGTGTTCGTGTGTACGTTGAATAATTATGGATAGCAAGAAATAGAAGACTGGCTGAATCGCTATTAACCCAAGGGTTTCTAGCGCTAGTAGTTCTCAGGGTGAAACCGTTTAATTTTCTTCACTTGAGTTACTAAGGAACTTTAGAACCCGTTTCCTACAAGTGTAATGTGTAGCATTACATAAAGTTATTATTATTTTTTTTTAATTTTCAATATCAATTTTATGGTGGATTATTCTTTGCCTCTATAAAAGATCTATTTTTGCCTAAATTTTTGAGTCTATTCTCAGTTTTTTTTAAATCCAGCCCGTACTATTCCTTTTCAAATTCAGTAACACGCAAAACAACATTCGAAAAAAGCACTCGCAATCGAAATATTTATAAGTTAAATCCAAGTGCATAAAAAATCATCAAATAATTTTTTATGCAATAAGAAATGCACAATTGTTGTACTAATTAAATTGTAATATTAAACAAAACATTCTTTTCATGCCAACAAAATAAAAATTTATAACGTATTTTAAATAACTTAAATTACATGTTTTTAATTCAAACAAATTCTTAAATGAGATGTGATTTTAAAAAACTAATGACTAAAGTTGATATGATTCTGTTGAATATAACAAACGCTTTCAAATATCTGAATTACCGTTAGAAATATTTTCTCTAAAACTTATAAGCAAACGAATAATGTAAAAAAGTATTAAATTTGAGAGAATCATGGGTGTATTGTCCGCCGAAATTGTAGTATTGCATAGAAGATATTAAAAAAAATAAATGAATTAATGACTCCATAGCAATATCACCTGATGAAAAGATATTTTCGACATACGACGATGATCACAGAACGAATTAAATTTGTATCTCCTGGTACCACTGTATACAAAACGTTTCTAAACACTTATAAATAATCGCATCTCGTTTCCAAATGAAAACTTAATAGTAGAGCAGATATGAGTTTAATTCATAATGCGACTTATTGTCATTCAAATCATATTGATGCGCCATTGCATAACTTAATCAGATATAAATTGTATATGGTCCTCTATTACTCTGTGATCCATTCATGCTTTCGTTTCCGTAACACGCATGAGGGCCTTATAATTAGGTGAATTGTGTTTCGATTTTTTCCAAGTCAGTGCGAGGCCAAATGAACTTGGAGACTAATTTCCGGAAATGTTCTCAACGATTTCCAAAGCTAGTAAAGATTTGAATGTTTTCAACATTTTGAAATATTAATTCCTCTGGATCGAATGTACCGTGTCAAAACATTCTGTTCCTTCAGTAGATTAACTCAGCTTTGAATATTCAAATGTACCAGGTTGAAAGGTCCCGATCCTTCAAAAGATTAACTTCGTTTTATATATTCGAATGAGCCATGTCAAAACGTTCTGTTCCTGCAAGTGTGCTTTGAATATTAATTATTTTATTTTAGTGAAATATGTGTTTACCATTGCAAGAATCATATAAAAAGGAAGAGCTATTTCAATTTCAAATACGATAATTTGATTCTTCACTTCAAAACATTTTTTTAAAAACATTGAAAATTTCAAGACACGTTAGGAAAAAGTCTTAGTTTATGATTAATATTAACGTTGCTGTAGAAGTTCTTTTGTATGCACTATTTCAAAGTCAATTTACATTAAAAGTTTGAAGTTTCAAATCAACATTATTTTATTTAAAAATTTCAGCCATTTCCTTCTATTAGTTTCTAAGAGCTAAAGACAAAAAAAGTTTTTAACTTTTGTGCAAAAAATGACTTTTTAGCTTTTCAGTTTTTATAACTTTGAAAAAGAGTTTAGAGTGCCGTACTTACGGTTTATATGTCTTTAAGTGACATGGTTATGGAACTATCTTAGTCTATAAGGAGTTTTTACTGCTAAAGGAAATACGCATAAAAAAGTTATCGATTAGATTAATTAAACGCATGAAATATTTCTCGTAAAGAGTTAAGAATAGTTTTTGCCTAGATTTTATTAGAAGTTTTTTTTTTTTTTTTGCAAATCACTCAATATTTCCATTTTCTTTAAAGCAGACAGTTTTTAATAGTATAAATACTTCATTTACTCAATTCGTCGGAGTAAAAATTTTTAAAAATACCCACGGCGAAGGAATAGTTTGAATTTTGTTGACAATATCTAACAACATATTTCTTTTTTTCATTTTCTTTTCTCTTAATAAATATTTCAAAATATTAAGTATATCAAGTGTGATATCTTCATTCCCAGCAGTTACTTTTAAGAACATCAATAATATTGAAGCATAGAAAACGTTTTTCCTGGGAATTTTCTCAAAAATGGAAAAAACAAAGAACAAAGGTTTTAAAAATCTTGTGAGTGATCTTTTGCAGGAGTCGATGCTTACCGGAATACCACAAATTGTGAGTGCTAGTAATTTATCAAAAAGAGCGATCCGAGTTTTTGTATTCGTAGTGTGTTTGATAGGTTTCGTTTACCAATCTCTTTTGTTCATGGAAATGTACTGGAAATACGAGACTGTCCTTGATGTAAAAGTAACTAATCCGGACAAAATTGACTTGCCATCTATGACCATATGTAACTACAATGGGTAAGTATTCAGAAAGAAATGAATTATGAAAAATTTGAATGCATAATTCTTTAACTAGTAATAAGATCATGGTAGCCTAGTGGTTAGAATGTCGTACTTCCTACCGGAATGTCGAATGCCCGATACCCTAATTTGTTATGTCCGATATTCGAATTTGTTTGGGAGCAAAAAAAGAGCTTTCCAACACATGTGTACAGCGGTGGAATTGTGAAAGTTCAATATTTAAGTTACTTAAAAACTTAAATCAGTAAGAAGGGTCAAAAGTTTTTCCAAATGTTAAATTAAAGTTTTCCCAGTAAGACGGGGAAGGGCCAACAAAAAATGAGTGGGTGGGCCGTGGGTTGCATCGCACTGTTCTCTAATGCTCCAAGAACTAAGCAATGATGAATTCTATAAGGCTCGACCGATGCATCGGCCTCGCCGATGCATCGGCGCCGATTGTTCAATAAATTTGCTATCGGCCATCGGCATCGGCGGCCGATGCTAACTTCAGAAAAACATCGGCCCATCGGCCTTGAAAAACATCTAAAAGCCGATGCAAGGCCGATGTTTTTAGCAGAGACAACTTTCCAGAAAACATTCTGTCTTTAACTTTCTTTTATCTCCATAGCTAGATTTCTATTTCCATACAATAACAGGCAGCACATCAATTAAAAAAAAGCACAAAAATAATGTCATTCTACAAAGTATTTGATAAAAAATTCGGAAAAATAGTTTAAGCGGTCGCTGCCGGAAAACCTTCATTATTAAAATTATTTCTCTTTGAACAGAATGCTCGCGAAATAGAATATGTTAAAGTAAAAGTAATAGAGCCGTCTTATATGAGTGCTATTTGTTTTTCGCACTAGGTTATTTGCCTCATTTTTTGACCGTTTTTCGTTTAATAATGATAGTGCATTAGATGTCATTGGTGAAATAATATTATACCATCTGCTTTTAGTTGACATGTTTCTTATTATTGCGAAATTGTAAACAATACAAAGTCAACTCAATCAAAGTACGACAATAATTTTAATTTTTACCAGTTCAAACTTTTTTTTTCTCTTAGCGTTTTTTTTTTTTTGCTTCTTCGATCCCGCGTGTTAAATTTTTTCTGCAATTGTGCAGCAATCTCGTTGCATATTGCTTTTAGTGTGCAGTTATTCTCATTATTTCATTTTTAGTTTACAACATAGAAAAGATTGGTCAAAACGAAGAAAAAAAATTTCCAGTATAAATGTTTATTAATCGAAATTTTATGTGTCCAAGTTCACCTTGCAATTTTTTAAAAATTGAACTGTCAAAATGCGAGTTTGCGCGACAGGATTTAATAACATATTACTAAAAATGCTAAAATTTCTTCATTTTCAAAGATTGATCAATGTATATTTTTTTTTCAAAATGCATCTTAACTTTTTTTATACGATAATTATTTTAATTTTTCACCGTTTATACTTAGGACAATTTTTTTTTTTTTGGCTTTTTTGAAGCCACGTGTTAGACAGTTGACAGTTTTTCTGCTATTGTACAACAATCTCGTTGCATCTGCTTTCACCTTACAATACTTCTTGTTATTTTATTGCTAGTTTACAACATAGAACATACTGATAAAAAAAATGAATCGGTATAAATGTTTATTGATCGAAATTTTATGTGTTCGACCTGCTATTTTGAAGAATTTAATTCTTAAAAAACGAGTTCGCCGCGCGACAGGGTGGAATAATACCTTAATCAAAATGCTTATTAATTTCATTAATTTCAAAAATTGACAACGTAAATATAAATATATATTTTTTTTTTCAAAATACATCTTAATTTCGTGTCCTGATCGAGAGTAGAAATGAAAGATTCATATAAGTTTTTTTATGGCTAAAAATACCTTTTTGTTTTGTAGTCATAATTATGTCTCTCTGCTTTTTTTCGTATTTTTATTTATTTATTTGAGCAACTATGGAAGTATTTTATTTCATAGCGATTTCTGCTGCCTTATTACATAGATTTTATAAGATCTATGTCTTATCAATGCTTCTATTTATTGCTTTTTTTCAATGAATTAGCACATATGCCGTATTACTTTTTAAGCTGGAAAGTGTTCCCGCTTTCAAATGCTATTTGTTTTTGTAATTTAATGCTTTTACTTGCATTTTAGATACAGATCGCCAGACGTATTACATCATCCACCGCCAGATCACCCGTGACGTCATCCCTTTCATTTGGCGGGAATGAATAGAAACTGTGTGAAGATCGGCATTGGAGTTCAGACAGAAAAGACCGGGTCTTTAGAAGGGCTGCTTTCGCCGTAATATCCCAGCATGAGAAACGAGACCATAGAACTTTTTACTCTATAAGTTTGTAAATAGTTAGATTTAGTCATGCATGTCCTTTTTTATGAATGTGTGTAATTTTTAAGCAAGAGAATATGTGTTTACAATTAGAGTACATATAGCCTTGAATACTCTTTTGTGTCTCTCAGTTTATTATCAATATTGTGTTCGTGTGTACGTTGAATAATTATGGATAGCAAGAAATAGAAGACTGGCTGAATCGCTATTAACCCAAGGGTTTCTAGCGCTAGTAGTTCTCAGGGTGAAACCGTTTAATTTTCTTCACTTGAGTTACTAAGGAACTTTAGAACCCGTTTCCTACAAGTGTAATGTGTAGCATTACATAAAGTTATTATTATTTTTTTTTAATTTTCAATATCAATTTTATGGTGGATTATTCTTTGCCTCTATAAAAGATCTATTTTTGCCTAAATTTTTGAGTCTATTCTCAGTTTTTTTTAAATCCAGCCCGTACTATTCCTTTTCAAATTCAGTAACACGCAAAACAACATTCGAAAAAAGCACTCGCAATCGAAATATTTATAAGTTAAATCCAAGTGCATAAAAAATCATCAAATAATTTTTTATGCAATAAGAAATGCACAATTGTTGTACTAATTAAATTGTAATATTAAACAAAACATTCTTTTCATGCCAACAAAATAAAATTTATAACGTATTTTAAATAACTTAAATTACATGTTTTTAATTCAAACAAATTCTTAAATGAGATGTGATTTTAAAAAACTAATGACTAAAGTTGATATGATTCTGTTGAATATAACAAACGCTTTCAAATATCTGAATTACCGTTAGAAATATTTTCTCTAAAACTTATAAGCAAACGAATAATGTAAAAAAGTATTAAATTTGAGAGAATCATGGGTGTATTGTCCGCCGAAATTGTAGTATTGCATAGAAGATATTAAAAAAAATAAATGAATTAATGACTCCATAGCAATATCACCTGATGAAAAGATATTTTCGACATACGACGATGATCACAGAACGAATTAAATTTGTATCTCCTGGTACCACTGTATACAAAACGTTTCTAAACACTTATAAATAATCGCATCTCGTTTCCAAATGAAAACTTAATAGTAGAGCAGATATGAGTTTAATTCATAATGCGACTTATTGTCATTCAAATCATATTGATGCGCCATTGCATAACTTAATCAGATATAAATTGTATATGGTCCTCTATTACTCTGTGATCCATTCATGCTTTCGTTTCCGTAACACGCATGAGGGCCTTATAATTAGGTGAATTGTGTTTCGATTTTTTCCAAGTCAGTGCGAGGCCAAATGAACTTGGAGACTAATTTCCGGAAATGTTCTCAACGATTTCCAAAGCTAGTAAAGATTTGAATGTTTTCAACATTTTGAAATATTAATTCCTCTGGATCGAATGTACCGTGTCAAAACATTCTGTTCCTTCAGTAGATTAACTCAGCTTTGAATATTCAAATGTACCAGGTTGAAAGGTCCCGATCCTTCAAAAGATTAACTTCGTTTTATATATTCGAATGAGCCATGTCAAAACGTTCTGTTCCTGCAAGTGTGCTTTGAATATTAATTATTTTATTTTAGTGAAATATGTGTTTACCATTGCAAGAATCATATAAAAAGGAAGAGCTATTTCAATTTCAAATACGATAATTTGATTCTTCACTTCAAAACATTTTTTTAAAAACATTGAAAATTTCAAGACACGTTAGGAAAAAGTCTTAGTTTATGATTAATATTAACGTTGCTGTAGAAGTTCTTTTGTATGCACTATTTCAAAGTCAATTTACATTAAAAGTTTGAAGTTTCAAATCAACATTATTTTATTTAAAAATTTCAGCCATTTCCTTCTATTAGTTTCTAAGAGCTAAAGACAAAAAAAGTTTTTAACTTTTGTGCAAAAAATGACTTTTTAGCTTTTCAGTTTTTATAACTTTGAAAAAGAGTTTAGAGTGCCGTACTTACGGTTTATATGTCTTTAAGTGACATGGTTATGGAACTATCTTAGTCTATAAGGAGTTTTTACTGCTAAAGGAAATACGCATAAAAAAGTTATCGATTAGATTAATTAAACGCATGAAATATTTCTCGTAAAGAGTTAAGAATAGTTTTTGCCTAGATTTTATTAGAAGTTTTTTTTTTTTTTTTGCAAATCACTCAATATTTCCATTTTCTTTAAAGCAGACAGTTTTTAATAGTATAAATACTTCATTTACTCAATTCGTCGGAGTAAAAATTTTTAAAAATACCCACGGCGAAGGAATAGTTTGAATTTTGTTGACAATATCTAACAACATATTTCTTTTTTTCATTTTCTTTTCTCTTAATAAATATTTCAAAATATTAAGTATATCAAGTGTGATATCTTCATTCCCAGCAGTTACTTTTAAGAACATCAATAATATTGAAGCATAGAAAACGTTTTTCCTGGGAATTTTCTCAAAAATGGAAAAAACAAAGAACAAAGGTTTTAAAAATCTTGTGAGTGATCTTTTGCAGGAGTCGATGCTTACCGGAATACCACAAATTGTGAGTGCTAGTAATTTATCAAAAAGAGCGATCCGAGTTTTTGTATTCGTAGTGTGTTTGATAGGTTTCGTTTACCAATCTCTTTTGTTCATGGAAATGTACTGGAAATACGAGACTGTCCTTGATGTAAAAGTAACTAATCCGGACAAAATTGACTTGCCATCTATGACCATATGTAACTACAATGGGTAAGTATTCAGAAAGAAATGAATTATGAAAAATTTGAATGCATAATTCTTTAACTAGTAATAAGATCATGGTAGCCTAGTGGTTAGAATGTCGTACTTCCTACCGGAATGTCGAATGCCCGATACCCTAATTTGTTATGTCCGATATTCGAATTTGTTTGGGAGCAAAAAAAGAGCTTTCCAACACATGTGTACAGCGGTGGAATTGTGAAAGTTCAATATTTAAGTTACTTAAAAACTTAAATCAGTAAGAAGGGTCAAAAGTTTTTCCAAATGTTAAATTAAAGTTTTCCCAGTAAGACGGGGAAGGGCCAACAAAAAATGAGTGGGTGGGCCGTGGGTTGCATCGCACTGTTCTCTAATGCTCCAAGAACTAAGCAATGATGAATTCTATAAGGCTCGACCGATGCATCGGCCTCGCCGATGCATCGGCGCCGATTGTTCAATAAATTTGCTATCGGCCATCGGCATCGGCGGCCGATGCTAACTTCAGAAAAACATCGGCCCATCGGCCTTGAAAAACATCTAAAAGCCGATGCAAGGCCGATGTTTTTAGCAGAGACAACTTTCCAGAAAACATTCTGTCTTTAACTTTCTTTTATCTCCATAGCTAGATTTCTATTTCCATACAATAACAGGCAGCACATCAATTAAAAAAAAGCACAAAAATAATGTCATTCTACAAAGTATTTGATAAAAAATTCGGAAAAATAGTTTAAGCGGTCGCTGCCGGAAAACCTTCATTATTAAAATTATTTCTCTTTGAACAGAATGCTCGCGAAATAGAATATGTTAAAGTAAAAGTAATAGAGCCGTCTTATATGAGTGCTATTTGTTTTTCGCACTAGGTTATTTGCCTCATTTTTTGACCGTTTTTCGTTTAATAATGATAGTGCATTAGATGTCATTGGTGAAATAATATTATACCATCTGCTTTTAGTTGACATGTTTCTTATTATTGCGAAATTGTAAACAATACAAAGTCAACTCAATCAAAGTACGACAATAATTTTAATTTTTACCAGTTCAAACTTTTTTTTTCTCTTAGCGTTTTTTTTTTTTGCTTCTTCGATCCCGCGTGTTAAATTTTTTCTGCAATTGTGCAGCAATCTCGTTGCATATTGCTTTTAGTGTGCAGTTATTCTCATTATTTCATTTTTAGTTTACAACATAGAAAAGATTGGTCAAAACGAAGAAAAAAAATTTCCAGTATAAATGTTTATTAATCGAAATTTTATGTGTCCAAGTTCACCTTGCAATTTTTTAAAAATTGAACTGTCAAAATGCGAGTTTGCGCGACAGGATTTAATAACATATTACTAAAAATGCTAAAATTTCTTCATTTTCAAAGATTGATCAATGTATATTTTTTTTTCAAAATGCATCTTAACTTTTTTTATACGATAATTATTTTAATTTTTCACCGTTTATACTTAGGACAATTTTTTTTTTTTTGGCTTTTTTGAAGCCACGTGTTAGACAGTTGACAGTTTTTCTGCTATTGTACAACAATCTCGTTGCATCTGCTTTCACCTTACAATACTTCTTGTTATTTTATTGCTAGTTTACAACATAGAACATACTGATAAAAAAAATGAATCGGTATAAATGTTTATTGATCGAAATTTTATGTGTTCGACCTGCTATTTTGAAGAATTTAATTCTTAAAAAACGAGTTCGCCGCGCGACAGGGTGGAATAATACCTTAATCAAAATGCTTATTAATTTCATTAATTTCAAAAATTGACAACGTAAATATAAATATATATTTTTTTTTTCAAAATACATCTTAATTTTCATAAACGATCACGTGTTTTTCATAAGATTACTTGTCAACAGAAAACTGCTGGTTTTAAAAATATTGGTTTATTTCGGTGATTTTATATTACGCTCATGAAAATATAAAAAACATGTCAAATATTTCAGTGTAATTTTCAACTCACAAGGAAAAAAAAAAAAAACTAATAAGATTAGTTCTTAAGACCCAGCATTCATTTGTAATGAAAAAAAATCTCATGTCTATGTTTTTAAAGCAGTATTCAGTATTTTTTGCGTTGCTGCGAGCAAAATTTTTTAATATTTTATTTTTATTTTAGAAAAAAAGTTATTTTTGTTTAAAATAACTTTTATAATGAAAAATAAACGTATAATCGTTCCCGGTTTTCTTTTAAAAACGGGGGGGGGGGGGGGAATATTATGAAAAAATCTGAGAGGAGGGGTTTGTTAGTCTGTATTCCTCTCCATGAATTAGACCCGATCCGATCCAATAGTTGTTGTGTTTTTTTTGCAAAGATAAGAAAAAAGAATTAAAAATCCTCTGATATAGCATTTTTGAAGTTTTTTTAAACCTCCAAATAGTTTAATTACTTTATTAGAATTCTGAGTGATTCTTTTAGTTTTAATTATTATGTAAACTTCCCGCAAACAGTTTTACGGTGGTCGAATAATGCATTTTTGTTTTTATAAACATAAAAATAAATGAGTGATTTAAATTACATTTTGACAAGCATTCTACACGATTTAATGGTTTAAAGCGACGTTTTTTTTCCATCGGCCATCGGCCGATGGAAGGGGAGAATAATCGGCAATCGGCCATCGGCTGATCTCGGAACCATCGGCCAACAATCGGCATCGGCCCATCGGCCAAAAAATGCCATCGGTCGAGCCCTAGAATTCTATGTACTTCTCTACAACTCGAAGCATTTTTTCTAAAAGTCTGCTGCAAAGTTTAAGTTCGTTCTAAGTGCCACTCACCTTACAACAGATTAAATAATAAATGAGATAAATACTTGTTGGTTATCCTAATGCAAGTATCACGTGTGTTAACTGAGTGATCGAGAATAAAAATGAAAGATGCATTTAGGTTATTTTTATGGCTAAAAATACCGTTTTGTGGTCATAATTACGTCTCTCTGCTCTTTTCTTTTTTTTCGTATTTTTAATTATTTATTTGAGCAACTATGGAAGTATTTTATTTCATTGCGATTTCTGCTGTCTTATTACATAGATTTTATAAGATCTATGTCTTATCGATGTTTCTATTTATTGCTTTTTTTCAATGAATTAGCACATATGCCGTATTACTTTTTAAGCTGGAAAGTGTTCCCGCTTTCAAATGCTATTTGTTTTTGTAATTTAATGCTTTTACTTGCATTTTAGATACCTTTATGTTGTATTATCGTACTTTTGTGAGGGCACTTTAATGAAACAAACAAAACGCGTTTCTCCATAACTTATGTTTTTTTTTTTTTTTGTCACAAAAAATAAAGTTATATACAGGTAAAGGGTAACCAACGGATCGTTACAGGTGGGCAATTTTTAAATCTGTTTTTTTTTCTTTTTTTCCCTTTTGCAGAAAACTATGAAAAACGGGTTTAAAAAAAAATGAATAAGTAAATGAATAAAATATACATATATATATATATAATTTAAAATTTTTTTCTATAAAAATTGATCGTTAATGTCTCATTTTGAGTTCAGTTGCAGATATGACATTTGTGTTTAACACAGTAGTATTATATTCATGAAAAATTTTGCAGTTAGTTGTAGAAAATTGAATTTTTTGTACGTAGATTAAGTACAACTCTTGTATCTATTTCAACTGAATGCTACGAATGTTAAGAACTTGAGCTTCATAAACATTGAAATCTATGAAACAAAAAAAGTGTCAAAATAAATTACGATATATAAACAATAACAAAAACTTACCTTGCATTCGGTTGAAATCCTAACTTTTGCTGTGTAAGCTTCGTTCTTTTTCATTTCAGCTTTGAAAGTAGCCGATATGTCAAAAAAATGCATTGTTTTCTGACGGTTCGAGGAAACAGATTTTTGAAACGAATTTTTCATTAAATAACAATGATCCTTTCTTTACTTTAGTAATCACGCTATTATTTCCAGTTAGTGCTGGAAACTGCTCGGCATATTCGATTATAGAAAAATTTGTAAAATCCGTTTAATACAACGGTTTATCAACAATAGAATTAGCCATAGTGCCCAATAAATCCTAAATTATTACTAATTAAAACTTCTTTATGAATGTAAACTAATCTAATTAAAAACTAGGCCTAAATAAAGTTCTACGTTATTAAAAACTAAGGCTAAATTAAATTATACGTTATTAAAAACTAGGACTAAATTAAAGTTCTACGTTATATAAAATTAACACTAAATAAAACACTATAACTATTGTAATAATTAATAAATTTATTTTATAATGATTAAATTAAAGGTAAATTACTTGATTTATAATCAGAAAAAGCTATGAAACTAGTCTAATTTTAGGATAGCTAATTTTTCTTCGGGAACTCCACGTAGCACTCAATTAAAAATTTGATAAACAAATCAGCGAGCATCTTTGTCACGTGACGCGATGAATTGCCTCCATTGCCAAAATACAAATAAATGCTATTTGGAATTTAAAAGTCCCTTTACGTGTCATTATATTATCCCTCAAGCATCACTTTATACATCGCTGTCGTTAAGCAAAATGGCGACAGCTTGTCAATATCTCGCCTATTTTGCCACACATTTGGCGCCAAAAATGAGATTCAAAATGCAGTGTCAGTTTATCGATATTGGCGATGTTTGAGGAGATTCCCTTAAAAATCCATGTTATTATAGCATTGATATGAAACCTCTATGGAATATCCTAGGGGGTAAAATTAATTTCTTTCATCAGTTCGTTACAAATTTGGAGGTGCAAGTATTTAAAATGTTGTACTCCTCACTCTAACGTACGTTTATAGTTTTTTAAAACATTACATTTATTTTTAGTAATTTCTGATTTCAAACACGAACACGAAACTTCTTCAACATGAGAAGTGCCATTCTGTATGTTTACTGTGCTTTTAGAGTGAAGGAAAACATCTAAAATTGCATAAAATTTAAAAATTAATTATATAAGAAGGCCACGTTTTAGCACTCGCTCATGAGTGCATGCGCTCATTTATTTAAGTAATGGAACTGTATATTTTTTTCAAATCTGAGAACGAGGATATCAGGTGCTGGCTGCATTGTGTTGTTTTGATAACGCTTTGTTGTTAAATCGCCTTGTTTTAAAATGATTCTTAAAAAATATCATCGAATGAAAAAAAAAAAGCCTAAATAAGGTATTTTTTTATTGCTCAAAATGTTTTGTTAATTGTAAAGTAAATACACTAAATTATTCATAGATATTTTCTTTTAGATTTAAGATGTCGAAAATTTGCGCAGATCCAGATAATGACAACGTATGCCATAAGATGCGGGACAGGCGTTATTTGGATTGGAAGTGGTGCGATTGTATGCCAAGGTATTGCGAGAATGGCGAATTGAAGGATCTTAGGGTAAGCGTTTACACAAAATATTGAATAATTGAAACATTGGTGGTAATTATGTGTCACGGAACGACGGCATTCATTTAGATCAGCGGTTCCCAATCTTTTTTTTTTCCGCATACAACCATTTTTCCTGCAAACCATTTGCGTACCACTGCGAACATAACTTTATTATATACAAAAAATGCTAATAGATCATAAAAAATACTAGGACGACTAGGTAATATAAATTACGTCATTTTTGATAGTTATTAAGGCATAGAGGACCGTTTATTAAAGTAAAGCTGTACATTTAAAATGAAATATATAAAATATATTTTTAATACGTACTTCAAAAACACATTGGAAATACGTCTTTAAGTACAAAATACATGTAAAAAGAAAATGAAAACATGAAATTAATGAGAAGGTTGCTGCTGCATGGCAGATACAAGCGAGGTGATATCCGAGAAGTTTGTAGAAATTCAGTAGAAGTTACTTTTAACCCTCAAATGTTGGTCGACATTTAATTTGCATCAATATTTATTTTTAATAAATATCCATAATTATTTTTAATAAATAGCCATGTTTATTTTTAATAAATATCCATGTTTATTTTTAATAAATATTGTATACTAAAAAGCAGTGTCACTGTTTGTGAATGCTGAAATGCACAAAAATGCAGTTTTCGGTCAAAGTTTTTAGTTTGGCAAAAATACCTCTGTGTTTCCCTGTCTTTGCCCGAATACCATTCGAACAGAAAGCAGAGCAATGCTTCCCCTGTCTATCTCTTCTTTTTTTGGCCTGTACGCGTACCATTTGGAGAGGCTGCGCGTACCACTAGTGGTACGCGTACCACAGTTTGGGAACCGCTGATTTGGATCAACATTTGTCCAGCTTTTCTGGCATGCAAATGAGTAAGATTTGCATAAACGCTTAATAGACCGGTATTCTCTTACAAAAGAAAGAAACTGTTTTATACATTAAGGAATAGAAGTTAATTATAGCACATTTAATATCCTTGATTTCAAATGAAATGAAATGATAAAAACATATTGTAATTATCATATTCAAATAAATGATCGTCTGTAAAAGTCCAGAGAAATTGATAAAAAATAATCAAATTCCATTCTAGTTTTTAAAAAAATCGAGGCCAAGCGAGAAACCAAACAAGTAACAAGAATGAGCAAATTCCAGTTTTGCTAATTTTGACCAGAATTCCAGTTTTGCTAATTTAAACATTGTGTGGTATTAATATAAAAAATAATACAACTTATTTTTAACCGTTAATCGATCGAAAGTGGTTTCCCATAGGTCCCATACCTTTGTTTGACAATATTCGATAATTAGAAAAAACGTTATGGGCTGAAATGTGGTCATTTTTTGCTTTTTCATCCATAACTTTTGACTAAATGAACCGATTTTGATGACTTTTTCTTTAATCGATAGAGGGTCGTCTAACCCAAATATCGCACATCAATTAAACAACATTTGTTTTTTAGAAAAACGTTATGGGGGAAAAATAAGCAATTTTTCATTTTAATTTGAAAGGCTGGGCTTGATTTTTCTTTGTTGGGAAAATTGTTAAACATGAAACTCATTGTTTAAAAATAGTTTGTTGCCATTGAGATGTAATATTAAAAGCAATTATAACAAGAAATAGACTGAAGGTTTCTCTGAAGAAGAAATTAAATCCAATTAGTTTGTTTGCTCTAGTGACCTTTTTAAATCGATTTCTAAACGAAATTTATCATGCAAACGGTTAGTTTTTAGTGTCATTCCCTCAAAGAAGGTAATAATAGGATAAATTTTATTTCAAAAATAAAATAATTTTTGAAAAAAAAAATAGAACCGACTTCAAACTATAAGTTGCGCTAAAAAGCAAAAAATAAAATTATTATTTTTTAAACAACTTCGATACGACTTTTAAACATAATATTTGAAGTCGGTGAAAAATTATGATGGATTTTGATGCATGATTCCTCTTGTAACTATGAGTCATTTACAAATATAAATGGCGTAGAGTTTGCAATAGTTTCAATGTAAAATAACGCATGGCGTAATGATAATTAGACTGTCATAATTTTGCACCAACTTCGAAAAGTATGTTTAAAAGTCGTATCGAAGTTGTTTAAAGAATAATTTTATTTTTTACTTTTTAGCGCAATTTATAGTTTGAAGTCGGTTCTATTTTTTTCAAAAATTATTTTATTAATTATTATTTTATTGCTTATTATTTTATTAATTATTATTTAGTGTTTTTTTTTCAATGAGGACAACTAAAATTTTCGGATCCTTCAAACTATTTCGCACCACACCAGCCCTTCAGAATCCCTGCTGTAGATCTTTATTTCGGCCAATTTCTCTTGCAACAAGGTATCAGACCGTTTTTTAGAAGCAAAATACTGAAATAAGTGGTGATGATTTTTTACAAAATCATACCACATTCAGATAAACACTCGTAAGAAGGGAGAAGATATGTGCTCAGGAAATTCCTAAACAGACTTCCTTACAGAAAAAAGTGCAAAACTAGATAAGAAAGAATCTATAAAAGAAATAAGTAAAACATGTTTTGACCATTAAACTGTGTATTATTTAGTTTATGTTTTTTAATTTTAAGAAACGGATTTCACGAACCAGTCATTAAAAAATGTTTTGTCCAACATTTGATTGAATCGTGTGTGCTTTTGATCTAAATAGCTGTATTGTGTTTATATGACGACCATCACCCACTCGACAAAGCTGCAAGAGCTGGTCTACTCAAGCTTATTTTTTGTTATCAACTTCCTGAAAAGTGATTCAATAAGAAGTTCCGTCTGGAACTATACGAGTCTACTTTCCGTATACACCAACTTCAAATTTATAATCTAGCTATCTCTCTCTCTTTTTCTCATTTAGCTTTAGTTCTTAATCACTTCAAATATGCCGTTTTCAACGGTTGATACATATTCACTCACTCGTTCACACATTCATTTATTTTCTCATTCATGTATTTATACAACCATTTAATTATTTTTTCATTTGTTCACTCACTCATTTATTCATTCATTCATTTAGAAATATCCTTTTAAATTCCGATCATTTCATAGGAAAATAGAGTCGTTTAGTTTTTGTTGAGTTCCGTATCTGTACATGCCTTACATCGTAACAACTTTCCAATAAAGTTTGTTCCAAGCAAATCCGTCGGTAAGATCAGGATTTTTATTCGATTGAAATTTCACCTTAAGGGCTATTGTAAATCTGATTTTGAACTTTTCATAAATGAACAAAATTGTTCATTTAGAAAAATATTGCACGTCGGGCGCTCCTTCCAGTAAGCTTGCTCATAGTAACTTGGATCTTGTGCCCAGAGTTTACATAATTTGCTTCATTTTTACCCGCAGGCGCTAATGTTAAAATGTTTTGACTTTCTAAATTTCACGAAACATTGTTCAAATAAAAAAGTAAATTATGGAAATGAGATGTTCTCGCCGATCTTTCGAACGCAAAAAAAAAAAAAAAACTCTTTTGAATCATACAATTCCCTTAAAACTTATTACGGTGGTGGGGGGAAAGACAAACCGACAAACAAACATTTTCAAATCTCAAAAAAAAAAACTTTCAAACTTTTTAATTTTCTATCTTTATTTAATTACTTCACTTGTTTTTTATATTTCTTCCTTTAACGATATTTTTACAATACATTAAGCCTGCTTTGATGCTTTATTATTATTTTTTTTTTAGTTTACGGAAAGTAGGCTAAAAAGCTATAGGCCAGACATCAAGAAAGCGAACAAAAGTACCGTAGAGCCATTCGCCGATTTATCTAGGTTGATCTAGAAAAATTTAGATTGAGCTGCCCTCTACATCCTTGCTCTAATTTGTAGTCAGCGCTTTATCCGTAAGACACTATAAATTATGATGCAAGGAAACAATTACAATTTTTGAATTTTTCAGATAATTTCTGTCGGTGGTTTTTTCCGACTGAAATCTCTGGTTCTGAGCGGATTTTGTCTCACCGCTGAAGTTTTATTTGATGAGCTTGTTAAAAATGAAACCATATGTGTAAAAAAAGATAATAATGACCATGTTATTCCAGCTAAAGCTCCATTTCTTCAAAAATGTCACTTAAAATGCTGTTTAACGAAGCTCTTCCTTTACAAGTTGCATCTTGAGAAACAACGGATTCAAAGGTTAACGTTTCTTATTCTATGTGTTTAAAAGCAATATAATGTAACTTAAGAAGTTAACTTTAAAATCCTCTCAGCTGCTGTTGGGATTATTGTGAATTAAGTGTAAGACTATAGTTGAAAACAGCTTTAACAGTTTTATTTTTCCTTTCCACAGATACCAGAACTGGATGCCATGTATGCCTTTAATGGCTGGCCATACGAAGAATACAAAAAATACCTTTTACTATTCAATGAGACATTCGTTTCTTGTGTGTTGACAATGGCCAATGATGTCGAGGAGCATGTAGACTGCGAGTAAGTTAATCATAATTTTCAGTTGAAAAAAAAATATTTAAGTTTTGTTTGATTGAGAAAAAGGTGCGATTTTTAAAAATAGTCACGTCAAGTCACGACAACTTGATTGAATTGATCATTACAAATTTCAATAGTTGTTGTACATTTTGTAAAATTTTATTACCATTATTTCACAACAAACATGAAATTAATAATGAAACTACCGGATGAGTGTAGATTACGATCATTCAGCAACCTATAAGCGAAGTCAGCCAACTAAAACCTTAACCAATCAAGTTGTGGCGTTTCTCGGAGGACTCGAAGCTGTGCACAGTGCTGAAATACCCAATTAGTTTCTCTCAGCTAAAGGCTTGAAGATCGCTGATTAAATAATCAAAATTTTTAAACTGATATGCTTTATAGTTCAACATTTAAATAATTTTGGCAATGCATTATTCAAGAACAATTGGTCCGAATGATCTGTTGGCAAACCATTACAGTTACCGATTTCAGTTGCCTTCTTAGTTAATATGGAATCTCTCATTGGTTTTATTTTTAACTAGGATAATTTAACGTTTATCCAACCTCAATTCCAGCTGATTTTTTTTTCTTTGTGTGCCTCTTCTAGTTTCTCCTATTACAAGAACATCCGTTGCCCTCATACTCTGGCTGGTTTTATGAATGTCTGCTACACCATTAATACTCTAATTGAGAGACCAGATGACAAGCCAAAAAAGTTTCAATCTGATGGATGTAAGTACTGTTCAATTCTTAAACAAGTGTTCTGAACTTATCATTCAGTAAAATTTGACCTGAGTGTAATCTAAGAGCGTTTAAAGTTTTTATGGTGCTTACAAGTTTTGAATTTATATGCTTCCTGGCCCACATAGTTATTCACACCTTTTTTTCAATTACTATTAAGATCCAGGTAATTAAATGCGGGGAAGAATTAAACGTATCAAAAAAGGAAAAAAATAAATTTTTGCACAGTATTTTCGGTTTTTGTTATTTTGAAACCAAACTAACCATTATTTGAATATTTATTCTGCTTAGTTTTCTTTAAAAAATTTAATCTCATGTTTGCAGATATAATGTTGGAATTAAATCCGAATCCCGTGGAGTATCACACTTCCCTCAAAACCGTATCCATGCAGGTGTCCTTTCACCACCCCAGAGAAGTGATAAATCCCTACGAACAAGGCTTTGCAATGTATCCTGGATATAGATATTATTTTAGGATGAAGAAGGTAATGTTACTGCTTCTTTGATTATGCTAATGGCTTCTTCTGTTCTAAAGAAATGAACTGGTTGAAAAATCGTCTAGAATAAAATTTAGGACAGGAACGGGAATATTAAAGAAAAAAGAGAAGATACCTGAACAAAATTATAGTCTACAGTTCAGTTTGAGAACGATTGGGTCAAACAAAGTTACCGCTTGGCTATTCCAGAACTCGTTCTCCTTTTAGTCACGTGTTTGGGATTGGATTATTTTAATATTGCAATCATGATAGCCAATATTATTGCAATAATTATGGCCGTAGTGTGTTATGGCCGTAGTGTGTTATATAACTCCTATATAAACGCATCCGCCATTTTGGATCAGAGCGCGAGTTCTGCGCGATTGTCCTTTCTGTCACGTACCTTTTTTGAGGATGTTAGGTATGCAGTAACAAGGCATTTAAAAATTAAAAAAAAACTAAATTATTAGTAATTGTATACTTGCTACAAAAGTATAATTGAAAACGATGCTGAGTACGTTTCGGGTAAAGTGCCACTTTAAAAGGAACTGGGAATGAACTAATGATACCTTATGTTATCTTCTTAAATTTGGAATTTATGTTTGAAGAGCGGACAATTCGACATCTCGGACGCCAAGGATTGGATTGACACTGCGTAGCAATGACAGGCATTAGCAATGCAATGGTAATACAACACGTTTTACAGAGTTGACTCAATTATTTAGCTTTGGATTGACACTACGTAGCAATTGGAGGATGTCTGGTTGGCTTTCCTGCATTAGGAATTCATTAGCAGAAACAAGTTTTACAAACTTGACATGATTGCTTAGCTTTTGATTGACACTGCGTATCGAGGACAGGAAGGTTGGGGGGCTTTCCTGCATTAGCAACGCATTGGTAGTAAAACACGTTTTACAGAGTTGAATAAATTGCTTAGCTTTGGATTGACACTGTGTAGCGAGAACAGGAAGTTTGGTTGTCTTTCTTGCATTAGCAATGCAATGGAAATACAACACGTTTTACAGAGTTCACTCAATTAATTAGCTTTGGATGGACACTACGTAGCAAGGGGAGGATATCTGGTTGGCTTTCCTGCATTAGGAATTCATTAGTAAAAACAAGTTTTACAGACTTGACATAATTGCTTAGCTTTTGATTGACACTGCGTATCGAGGACAGGAAGTTTGGTGGACTTTGTTCATGGATTTATTAGAGGCACCATATTCTGTTATTGCTTTAAATTGAGAAAAATATATTCTTAATGACTGATCAAATGTAATTTTCTATGATCAAATGAGTTGACCAGTATTTGATTTAGCAAGGAAAAATTACTCCTTACTAAAACATTCCCTGTTTCAGATTGTGAAGCATCTATTGCCAGCTCCATATGAAACAGACTGTATCGATTATCTGGAGATCTGGAAGTCTAGAGGAGGACGAGGGCCTACAAATCAAAGGGTGTGTTTTGAAATTTATCACCAACGAGCATTTTTATAATTTGGGTAGGACGCAAACTTTCTTTCTAAAAAAGGTTTTAAATGCATGTATGCTGCTCATTGGAAACCAGCAGTTTATTGGTAGTGCGGCCGATATATGACAGAAATTGGACGAATTGTGCCTTTAATGATAGAAGCCTTTAACTTGGGGTACATGTACTACTCATATTAAGATTTAATTTTAGCTAGGAGGCAATCGAATATTTCGCCTATTTCATTAATGGCGGGGTTCAAAATGGTGGCCTCTTGATTCTTTATGTGCGATCACTTGAAGTTTCTTTGATTATATTAAATGATCAGTTATAAAAACAATGACGGGTAATACTTGTTCCATACATGTAGTGTGGTATTTATATTATCATACCGTTTTTTATTTATAATATATTTACTTATATTCTACTTAGAACCAGATTACTAGTATTATGTGGCCTGCATTGCGTTGCGTAAATAGACTAATACAGCGGTTCCCAACCTTTTTCTCTCGCGTACCACCATTTTTCTTGCAAACTAGTTGCGTACCACTGCGAATATATCTTTATTATATACAATAGAATACTAATAGATTATAGAAAAATACCTAGGGCGACTAGGTAATATAAATTATACAGTTTTTGATCGTTATTTAGTCAGAGAAAAGCGTTTAATAAAATAATGTTGTATATAACATAAAATATATGAAATATATATAAAATGGATTTCAGTTTGAGAAAAACTCCTTCGTGTGTCCTTGTCATTGCTGGAGCCCCATCAGAAAAGAAAGCAACGTTTTGCATCCCAGTCCAGCCTTTCTCTTCATTTTTTGACCTGCACGCGTACCATCAGGAGAGGCTTCGCGTACCACAGTTTAGGAACCGTTGCACTAGTAGATAAATGCATAATTTTAAAAGAGTATAAAACAAAGTCGTTTCCCGTGTCTGTACGCTGAGATCATTCAAACTACGCAACGGATTTTAATGCGGTTTTCATCAACAGACAGAGTGATTCAAGAGGAAGATTTATATACTCGTTAGAAAAAAATCCTACAAGTAGTTCTTTTTTATTCCAATTTTACGGAATTTTCCCCTTAAATTACCCGATATGGGGGTGACAGAACCTTACACCATATTAATATAACATATCGATTGAAAGCGCTGACTTTTGTGAACAAGATTTAATTTCCTCGAAGTTTTTAAGTCAATAAGAACGACAGTTATAAGCTTTTTAATTCGATTTCTTAAGGCTTACCTTTACCCAAAAGTAATAATTAGCAGTTTCCTCAACTCCGGGTGAATATTGTTAGCTTAATTTCAATATAAAGCTTTTCTTTCAAAATAGTTCAGTTCAATAAAGATAAAACAATAATAAAGCATATCGAATTTGACTTTTTTAATTAGTCATTGGTGATAAAGAATACTCACGAAATTGTGCTTACGTTTTTTAGGTATGGTTTACAGTATCATTTAATTATAGGCAGAAGACTCTTTTTTAATCTCTTAATGAAGGCAATGCCGACGTTTTTGAAACGCTTCGTATAGGCTATGCCTCCGACGACGTTTACTAAACGCTTAGCACGTACGTCACAATGCGGGTACCGCTAGCGAAGCTTCATTTCATCATGAAACTTACTTTTCTGTTAGCAAGACAAGGGTTCACCATGGCCGGAAAAAAAATTAATATGATATTGCAATTTCATTCTTGCAATCAATCTAAGAAGACGCATTCCAGATGAAAAATAACGCAACAAATGACGCCGTGCTACAATTTAGCAGTTTTAATTACCCTCTGGTGACAAATCTGACCCTACCAATGGAATTGTTCCTAAGTTTTCTTAACAGATCCTTCTACATGTTATATTACTTTTTCAAGCGTTAACAATGACTAATGTTTCTTTCTTTTTTTGACAAATAAACACACGACGTTTTTCAAACACAGCAGGGTTTATGCAACAGGCGATATTTTTTATTCTCTTAGCAAGGACACCTCCGCATGTGACGATTTTTCAGTTCTTATCAAGGACATCGCCGCAGGCGACGTTTTTATACTCTTAGCAAGGACGGCGCCGTAGGCGACGTTTTTAAAATTTAGCCCGGGCAATGCCGTGCGGGTACCACTAGTGTATTATAAATTAACAAATACATAATATATAATAGGTAATAAATTAGATTTCCAATGTATCACTAATTACAAAGAGCACCACAAGAACACAGAGCACTACCTGGGAGCTCAGCCTTCCAACATTGACACTTGTGCGAGCAGCCTTTTTGCAGTCACATCGAAACAGTTCTCTGCATGCTTGTGAAGCCTCTGGTATGGTTGTCAAGAATATTTCCCAGCTGCCTTCAACTTTATTCTTCCAAACCCAATCACCTGGTGATGGGATCACTGGGGCTGAGACCATCCTTTGGTGGACCCAGGAATGATCGGCGGGTAGACGGCTCTTTTTAAGCTTAGAATAAAAGCACCTTGTGAAGGAGGAAAACTGTCAATAGCTCTGCATTTCCGACTGAATAGGTGTTTTCTTGCATCATTCACACACTCATCACTACTAGTTTGGCCATAAAGCAGAACTACAAATGTTTCAATCGGTTTTATCATATCTTGTACTTTTTGTTGAGTTGGTCTAACAGCCCAAGGTACAAAAAGTACCAATGATGGGTTGACATGCATTCCAGATGCTACTTGTGGTCTTTTTTCGTCTTCCGCCAAAGAAGGATACAGTGTCACACCGAGTTATTACATGGAACAATGGTCATGCAACACATCCACCCACGAACCAAATATCTTTCTAAATCATACGCAGCGAAAATTCGATATATTTTCCCACTCCAAGTGCAACCCAGAGTTCCGCAATGTTTAGGCGTTCTGCCGAAGAGATAGCAAGAACTAAAACCTCAGTATCCACAGTGCATATTTAGGTTTGGTATCCCCATGCTGCAAAGAATTTCATAAATGAGGTAGAATTGAAGTGTCATCTTCTTCGTGGGTGCATGGAGTCAACCCTGCGACATCTTGACGTTTAATAGCGAGCACATCGCTGCCAATTGTGATAATTACTTGCTTGTCTGCAGAACAAGTACTAAAGCTGTAGCCAGGGAAGAGAACATATCAGACTTATCTTCGTCAACTCGGAGAAATTTCTCGGAGAAAAAAAATGGCGTGGGTCACTCTTCCAGCTGTCATGCAGACACACATCCCAGATGATGTGTATCCTTCTTACACATTTAAGATGAGATTTGACATAGGGTATGAAAAAAGAATTAACATAGTCTATAAATAATTTTGCTAATCCTTGTCGCAGCATGTTGACAATTGCAACATCATGAATGAATGTTATTTCTGCTGTTGACTTGAAAGTACAAGTAAACGCTTTTCAAGACAAATACCCGGTTCTTAGACTCCCCGACTTCGACAGTGAAGGAGGATAATCTTGGCTCTCGTGTCAAAAAAATTCATCCATTACGTATCTGTGAAACATCACCACTGAAACATTGCCATTACGCATCTATGATTCAATATACAATTTATTGAACATCGAGCAGTGATTCTTCAACGATGTTAACTGTAACTGTTTATTAGACTGTCCTTGAACTGGAGGACGACTGAAGAAGTGAAAGTTATTCCACTTTACAGTATCCAATATCATGGAAAATGTTGGAAAATCTTCGGTTTGGCAGCATTTTCGGGAAGTTTTTGATTCGTAGTCGAATTTAAAACTGGAATATGTTCATTGAAAAATTAAAAAAATAATTAAGAAAAGATTAATTGAGTCACAACATTCATTTTTGCAGCGATGAGTTTCTCGGGTCGTAAGCATTAACAGTGCCGATTCGATAGCGAACAGACGGACAGATAGACAGACAGACACTGCTCTTTTATATATAAAATAAAATAAAATATGGTATATTATTATAAATAGCACACTACATGTATGGAACAATTATTACCCGTCATTGTTTTCATAACTGATAATTTAATATAACCAAAGGAACTTCAAAGAAGCGCACATAAGGAATCAAGAGGCCGCCATTTTGAATGCGTGCCAATAATAAAATAATCGAAATATGCGATGGCCTCCTATCTAAAATTGGATCTTCATATGTGTAGTATATGTGCCCTAAGTTGTTAGCTTCTATCATTAAAAGCACAATTATTTCATATATCTGCCGTACTATGGTACAATTTCACTGCTTTTCAGGCTCTTTGTCACGAAGCATTAAAGAAAATATAATGGTCGAACGTGGAGAATAATTATGACAAATGAGTTCAACAAAGCATATTTCTGATTAATAAAACTTCAAACCAGTAAAAAGTTTCTCTATGTGGCAATTTATTTTCCATACAGTCATTCCCAGAGTGCAGCGAAAAATTGAATTTATTAATAAAAATAGTTAATTTAAAGAATTTAAATATAGTTTCGATGCAAAAAATTTGTTGGTTTGTTTCATAGTAAAATTATCTAGTTTGTGGAATACCTTTTTTAAATATAATAGTCAGCACTCAGAATAGTAAATAATATGTAGTCACAGAGATGAAAATAATCAATAAGTTGGGAAGGAACAGACAACAGGAGAGAAAAAATAAACGTACTATACTGTAAAAAAATATAGTTCAACCTTCCACCAGAAAAATGGAAAAGATGGTGAAATTTATCTTGAACCAACATTTGTCGCTAAATTGAACCTTATATTGGTGTAGTTTTGAATAATTTCACCTTGAAAGTGAAACTAGGAACCATTATAATCTTTCAACTTTAGTACCAAATGTTGGTTGCAGCTAAATTTAACCATTTTTTTTTTTTTTTTTTGGTGAAACGTTAGAATGTTATAAAGGTGTAGATTATTCATGGCATTATTATTACGAGATGTTTGCCTAAAATAAGGTACCACTTCATATTCTTAAAGTCATACTTGTATAATAATATTGGACAAAAGTTTATAGGTATAGGTTCATGAGATCATAGCAGCAAACTCCAAAGTGAATGTGACCTGAAAAGTCTGCAGCCATAAAGCAACACAAAATGTAAACATGATCACGCCCTCTTTATTTAGGGCTGTATCCTGGAGTGTCAGAAAAATGTGAGTCTGGAAGCATTTGGCTGCGTGGATAACAGGTTTCGAGGTCCTGGAAATGAGAGGAGATGCCGACATATGAGTATGTAATTCTTTGGGAATACTTTTCTTTGGTATTGCAGAAAGTTCGGCGCATTTATCAACTTTCAAACATTAAAAAACGTACGCGATTATTAAAAAAAAACGTAGTTATAGATGCTTAGTGTGTAGTATATTTTAGCTTTTCAATTAATAAATTAGGTACAAAAAAATATGCATGTTGGAAAATACATTAATAACATCAACTATATAATTTTGTGCTTTTCAATTTATTTTTCTCACCAAATATACTCTTGGCGAAGTACACTAAAAAATTTTAGTTCAACTTTTTATAAAAACAGATGAAAAAATGGTGAAATTTAGCTTAACGAACAGTTGGTACTAAGGTGAGCTATTATATCGGTGTAGTTTCACCATGAATGTGAAACTAGGAACTCTTATAATGATTCAACTTCGTTTTGCAGCTAAATTTCACCATATTTTTCATTTTATTATTGAAAAGTTGAACTAGAATTTTTTAGTGTACGAAGATCATCATGGTCTTGTTGTGGATTCTTTACCAAATAGATATAAAGCAATATATTTAAATGTTTCAGTACATAAAAAAAGAAAGGAAAAAAAAAAGTTCATTTCGCAAATTTTCAGAAGTTAAACCCTGTGAGGTGGTGGCTTCTATAAAATTGTATAAATATTTATTCCGATAATAATGCGACAAATTTGACATTCAAGCCATCCCGACACTATGACAATCCAACCATAGTTAGTGCTTTCTCTTATTCACTAAAAACGCACAATAGAGAAAATAAAAAACTCATATGTGAGTAGATTTTTATTATGGATTACTCTTGCTGTTATACACTCATACGAGCATTGTTGTAATTAACGATATAAAAGGCTGCAAATTTAAAAAAGAAATTTCAACTAAATGTTATTTTCATTATTTTTCAAAAACATGTAGGTTTTTTAAAAAGAAATAAAACCCATCATTTTTAAAAAAACCGTCGGTGTAATAGAATAACTTATATTTATTTGTGTGCATTTTCTTTCAGAAAATATAAATCCACTTGTATCAAAGATAAGAGAATGTGCCTCGCTCAACTGCAAACCTGCTTGCTAGTAAGAATTTTTAATTGTTTTTCGATACTATTTCTTCCAAATTTTATGTCAATCGAATCAAATCGTTTTACAGTACATTCAAATGCCCAATTACAATCTAGTTTAATTGGTTGGATTTAACGAAAAAAAATAAGCTTGAAGATATTACTTCACGACAAAGCATTTAGTTTTGTAGCCTTCTTTCTAGTGTTTTCTAGTATCAATTATTTTAGTACCCTCTATTAGAAAAACTTTTAAGCTTTTTTTTTGCAAAAAATAGATAAATAAATAAAGATGAACTTTGTAGCAAACCGCATTGAAATATACCAATTCCTTTCAATTTCATAATTTTTAAAATTAATTCACAGCATTTATGGGCCTTAATTTTTTGTCTTCCTAAAAGATTTTTCTATGCATTTTTTTCTAGTGAAGAAAAATATGAAATCTCCAAAGATAGTGTCAACGCAGCACTTTTAGTAAGTTCTAGATTCAAACTTTGATAACAGTTTCCAATGTGTTTTATAGGTATATTCTCTTCAGAAAAAGTAGTTTTTCTACTGTGCAAATCCCTTAACATTTCTCCTCTCCCGAAAGTAAAATATTTTGTTATATTTTATAGCATTTAATGTTTCATCTAAGTTTTCAAGCACATTAACTTCATAATACTATGAATGAAACAAAACTGCAGAGGATGTTGATTTTTTAGAAATGTCTACATTGAATCAGTGTCTAAATTAAAGCGTCAGGTTCAAAAGAAGAAATAGGTTTATAAAAAAAGGGTGCAAGAAATAAATAATAAAGATAAAATAAAATTAAAAACCTTCATTGATTGTAGAGTATTTCTTCAAAAAAGTTGAATTTAAGAACAACAACGATAAATGTTGATGTATATATATATATCATTTTACAACGAGTAATTTTTGCTCGCTCCCTAGTTGTTACTAACATGTAGAATGAGACCTTTCTATAGACTTTTAGAACGAAAAAAGTCATTTTTGTTACTACACCCTTTTGAACATGACGAATCAATTAAATATTTTAAAAGGAGTTAACAGATTTAAATCATGCAGGAAAGGAATAAAAGTTAAACTTTTTGGTTTGTATCATAAAGAAGTATAATTCACTAAAGGGCCATTCCATGAAAACAGGTACATGGGTGGTCAATTTTAAAATCATACTTATGTGGATAATTTTAGTATGTATTAAAAGATAAAATGTCAAATTTTATGTTTTGAGTAAGAAATCAAAGTTTATCATTTCTGGATTGGCAACACAGTACGCTAAAGATGGTTGATTTGTGCAAGCAAGTTCATTGAGTTTTTGAACGAAGTTTGCAAGATTGTTTTGGATAAAAGAAATCAACTGAAACTCCTGATGTCAACTTTATATGTAAGTCTAAAAGTTAATTATTTTATTTTATTAAGCTTTAAGATCTAGGAGATATCTCAATAGCTATACTAGCATCCACAAAGAGCTTATTTTTCGTGTCCCGCACGTGACGAAAAAGATGAATATTTTCAATTAGGTAAAAAATGAAGCGCGTTTATTTTGTGTAAATGGCATTTCTAAAGCAGATTAATGTAAGTACACATATCCTATGCTAGTTCTAGATTTTAAAGTTACTTTTACTTGTAAAAAAATCCAAAAACAAAACTGTCCCGCACGTGACGCATTACACGTAGGAAACACAACTCCAACTTCTAAATGTTGATGAGAATTTTATTTCAACATAACTTGAATTCTTTAATGGTTTTTGTTTTAAAATTGTGTTACTCTAAAGAAATAAATTATACATTTTCTCATATTTATGATAGTTTTTGCTAAATTATGTATTTAATAGAGCATACATTTCTAAAATTGTATATTTGCATTACAGAATACCCTATCATTTCAAGGATCATTTATGTTTCAGAACAGATTACTCAAGTCATATAGAAAGACAAATAAGAATAAGCTAGTTTAAAATATTCATAATAAATTATAAAGCAACTACATTTTTCATCGATGAGTTGTTTGGAAGAGAATGATTTTTTATTTCTTTTTCAATATTTGATACAACATCGCAACAACATAGCTTAAACATTATGAGATTTATTTTAGAAAGTCTATTTAGAATTAGAGCTGAACTATATTTCCCTTTTATGACTTTTTGCACAACAACTTTAAATAATATTTTAACTTTTTAACATTAATAAAATTTGATTTCTATTGAACAGAAATGGATAATGGAAGGACCTAAATCAAGTGCTGAAAGAATGAAAAAGATGAGAGAAAAAAGGTCCACATTTCCAGAAGGAAGAAAATAAAAGGACAAATGAACTGAATAAATGAGGAAAGACTATATGACTAAAGCCGAAAAAGAGAAACAAAAGCTCTAATACTACAAGTGGCCAGAGCACCCTTATAGAATTCCCTATCTCTTTAAAGATGTTTTAAGAAAGATATCAGCTCCCGCTTTATCTAACAGAAAAATTTTAAAATTTTGAAAAAATAATAAAACTTTGTTTTCATTTAGTCTAATTCTAATTAAAACTTTATATGTTTCTCGGAATGATCAATTTGAGCATATTTCTATTAAAATTAATGCTTTGTGTTTTAAAGTGTATAACCAATACATTGTTTAATGTTTTCATTTAATTTCCAACATTCTGAAAACATGTATTACATAGGCATTTGCAATATATCCCGCACGTGATAACTGTGTCCCGCACGTTACACGATACATATTTTTTTTCAACTATTAAAATTATTATTTCTCAAAACTTTAGATATGTTTTATTTACATTGGAGCCTTGGCTTTCAATTCCTATATTTTGTTTTGTCACTGCATGATTATTAGAGCAGAAGTTCTAGCTGATTCATAAAGAAAATTAAGAGAGGTTGACTTTAAGTGTCCCGCACGTGACACATGAAGATTAATTTTATTTTAAACAATAAAGAAGATTTCTGAAAGATAAGTACGTGTCAAAAGCATATTTGCACCATAAGTAAAGATTAAAAAATGCAATTGCTTCCACTTGTTTAAAATCTTCTGCTCTATGACAAAATTTTGGTAAAACTTTTGAGTTCATTTGTCCCGCACGTGACGGTGAAATGGCCCTAAAGAAGATGTATTCTAACAGTAGAAATGACTTTTAGAACAGCAAATCGCCATTGGGCTCTTTTTCATAGTGTAGTTTTATCTTTTGAAATTAGCCATTTTATTTTTTGCAGTTGCCGTTACTCCTGCAGTATGTGAATGGTATCGTGTCAACAATAGTTCTTTTATAACAAAAACGCTTTTCATCTTTTACGACTTTAAGGAAAATTTTCATGATAATGAACGCTATTAATTTCGCGATTAACTCGGCTAGTAACTACGTTTTTGCGGTCGTAATATCCTTGAAATGTGCTTCTGCGATCATGATTTTTGAACTTTTGCTTTTTCTGGGTTACAAAAAATGGCCTTTTCGGGAGAAATGCCTTTTTAAAAATGTTGCTTGCATTGCGACACTTTCGTTGATTGCCGATGTTCTCTAAAATTGCTTCAGTCTCATTTTATTAAATATACTTGAAAATCAAAACAAAATAAAATATTAAATGAGTCATTATGTCCCACATTCTTAAGCAGAAATAGATAACAGTGATAAACCTACTCTCTGCATTTAAGAAATACTTTATTAGTTCGCAGTCTCATGAGCATGAAGGGAAATTTCAAAAATAATCCTTACATTGCATTACTAATTCGATAAAATGTATAGGTACGACCAGTTTACCTATATATTCTGTCGAGTTCGTCCGATTTCACTTCCTCTTGGAAGAATGATTCAGTCCTTGGAAACACACAGAAATTTCATATACACTTGTACAAATGCTAAGTCCACCAATAATAACACAAATATAAACTACCGTAAAAACGTTAATCAGTTACACATCAGAATACAATAGTCTTTCGTCTTTACATAATAAAAATTAAAATGACATGATCGCTTGCAGGATTTTTTAAAGTCGTTTTGCACCTCTGCTCCTTCACTTAATAATATAGATTTCTAACAGATCTCAAACTATTATTATGGTTTTCGTTTAAGTTACTACTTCGCAGAATATCATTGGACCTCCATTTTAAAAGATCACATGATCGATGTGACTTTTCTTCTGAACTTAAAAGTAGTTTCCTGCTATAAAACTTTCATTTGGTTCAAAGAAAATAATGTATTATGACATTAATTAATTAAGTTTCATGAGTGAGTGATACAAATTTTGTATTTTATTAATTACTGATGACGAAAATCTGTTTTGTGCAGCAAAATTGTGGAGAAGATAAAGTAGAGTAAGTACAGCCGTTATATTTCTCAAAGTTACTGCCTAAAGATAAATGATAAATTCAACACAATAAAACTACACAATGGAGGCCATTCACTGCTAGAGGGACTCATGAAGACAGCAGCATAGTCCGACTAGTGAAGGAGGCACTCTCACGCACGCTTAAGCACAGCTTCATATTTTACAAAGTCATAATACTTTTTGATATGTAGCACTTGATACATGCTAGTAAAATCATTTTTACTAATCTGGGTAAATGCTTTTAAAAAATAGTTGGATTTTAAATGGCACTACTTCTTGTGTTTATGGATCTGCAAATAAAAAGTGGTACAAAGATAGTGGTAAATGACCAGTCAATGAACACGAAGTTTTACGGCACACAAACATGTAATATTTTGATCCTAAAGTTCTTCAGGTGTCAAATAGAATGGAACTGCATTGAAGGAAACTATTGTTGTCAATCCATATGGAAAAAATCTTAAAAAGAACCATATTTCTGGAGAAAAAAATTAACTTTTCCTTCACTGGGGTGTGTTAAATCACCTAGACCGCTTTACTCTATATATATATTATCTTCACAAACAAAATATTATTTACATATTTACTGTTACTGCTTTGAAACTGAGCCCTTTCACCCAATTATCTATAGAAAAACCTTCTTTAAACGCCCCCTTAATATTTTCTGACTCTTTCATCACCTTAAATGCTCTTAATTTTTATAACATGAGAAGAATATGTAGTTGACATGTCATAATAATGATCAAGAAATATACTGTTTGGTACATTATTTTGACATTAAACTACAAAATGAAATTGAAATTCTTTCCTGGGTAAAACAAAAATCAACATTAAATGAAGAACAAAAAATCCACAGATATTTAGGGTTTTCTGACGTTGAATTATGTAGGCTTATATTTTGACAGGGATAAGATGCAATAGCTTTTGATATAAATGTTATTTTTGTTTTAACAGCAATAAGGTGGAAATACGCCTATACTTCGATGGTATGGAGACGACAACTTACAGTTACAGCCCAAAATTTGAGGTGAGGAATTGATTTTTATGTAGCGTTGCAAAATAAATTTTAATCTTACAAAATCTTAAATAATAAATAGCGGGAACTGTGAATATTTCTTGTAGATCATTGTGCTGTTTTTGTTTTTCTTCAATTACGATATTGTGTGTGTGCTTGTAACGGCAGATTATGCATTTCTGGTATGCTGTGTGTGTTTTGTACATATTTTTTTTAATGTTTCGAAGTATAATTAGTAAGTAAGCGAAAAAATCTATGCCGAAAGCCTAAAGGTAAGCTGCCTTATTATCTGGTAAAGGCTGAATTTAGGGCGTTTTTAGTTGATATATCTGTATCTCAGCTGCAAATTGTCGTAACTGGAAAAGGCTAAAAATTGTTAGAGAGGCTATAGTCCAATATGGGCGGTAATGCCAGATTAGTTAGTTAAAAAAGGCTAAATTTAAAAAATATTTTAAAGTAACTTTAACTTTTGACAGCCTACACTCTCAGAAACTCATGCTCAAATCTCACGAAACTTTCGTCGTTTTTGACGAAATGGCTTCGTGAAAAATGCTCCGAGTAAACTTTTCGTCAAATTGCCGAAATTTGTTCAGTAACTTTTTTAAATCACGTGATCGCGCGAGGAAAGAATCGTTATAAATGACGAAATTTTCTTGACGATTGAAGAATCGTCGAAAATGAGGATTCTATTTTTGAGAGTATACACTAAAAAATCTAAGAGTTAAAACACATTAATGCCTACGCACAGCCTTTTTTGCTTTCGAATGCAAAATCGTGTTATAAAGCTTTGAATTGATATCTTCAAAAGTGCAACATTGTTAGTGATGAAAAATTAACTGTTGTGAAGCTTAAATATTGCATAAAATGCACGATGATCATCTCTAACACATGTTCTCAATTTTTACAACCAATTCTGCTGCATCAGTAGCTGCAACTATTTTACCTCCTTAATATTTCAGCATTAAAATATGATCGAGAAAAAATATTTTTAGCTGTAAACATGTCCTTTCACGGAGCACAAGGATTTGTTTCGCGGAACACCGCTGAGCAATTCTGGAGAATGTGTTCAGTCAGCAATTTGTGTTTCTTAACTCTACACAAGATGCACACTTTATCAATATAAATAACATTATTTGTTCAAAATATGCATAGGATCCCTAAAATTCTTTATAGGCTTCATTGAAAAATTACGGAGAGGCAAAACACATCGTAGTTTGCACAGTTGAAGTGAGGAAATTCAGCTCCCCCCTTTGGTAAAAGATATTAACCGATCGGTCTAACATTTTATGAGTGTATTTACTATTACTTGTGGCAGCTTTTCCGCCGTATTACGTTTAAGTTGTACAAACTTCGGTTTCTTTGCTCCACCCTAGTGTTCATCCTATACAATAAAGACTTCTTCGGGGAATACCTATCGAGTTATGTAAAAGGTAATACAGTAAAACTCCTCTATAGCGGGACAAAAATATTTAAATATATGTCCTTAGTTGAGAGATGTCCGTTATGTGGAGTTTATTGTAGTTTGGAATCAAGTAAAAAAGTCTGAAGAGTCTATGCCCTATTGAGGAAATAAATAATATTACAGTAAAACTCCTCTAAAGCGGTAACTAACGGGAAAAAATATATGTCCGCGATAGCAAGGTGCCTGCGAAGAAGGGTTTCTTTTAGGCTCAATGATTTACTGCCGGGGAATTAAAAACTGTCCGTCTAAAAGGGGTGTCCGCAGTTGGGAGGTGTCTGTTATTAGTAAATTTTCTGTACCTTTAATCAAGTCAAAAAAAATCTAAAGAGTCTATGCCTCATTGATTACACAAATAATAATACAGTAAAACTCCTCTATAGTGGCCACTAACAGGACAAAGATATCTGTCCGCGATAAAGGGGTGTCCGTTAGGAGGAGTTTTATTGTACTGTGAATCTCCTTAAAAAGTCTAAGGAGTCTATCGATCAAACAAATAATAATACAAGAAAGATCCTCTATAACGGATACTAGCGGGACAAAAATATTTGTCCGTGATAGAGAGGTGTCCACAGAAGAGGGCTTCTTTTTAGACTCAATCATTTGCTGCCTGAGCAATTAAAAACTGAGTGGTGTCCGCAGTTGAGAGGTGGCCGTTAGGAGGTATTTTACAGTAATACTCTAATTAATTTCCAATATATTTTATCTCTTCCAGAAAATCGAGACCTTCAGCTATTTGGGAGGTTACGTCGGAATGTGGCTAGGAATTTCACTCATTGCTGTGTTCGACTTCTTGGAAACCATGGTGATCCTAATGAAGTACCCATGCAAGCGGTTTGTCCTCTATAAGAACAGAAAGAATCGCATCAAGCAGATGAGGGAGATCCACCGAAATATGTAGAAGAATTGTCTTTTGAAATGAACTAGGGATTTATTTTCTTCAGAGTCGAGAAAAATTTGTGATATTGACGGGGCCTTCAATCTAATCATTCTAGTCAAGGAACTTTGTGCTCAAGTAAACTAACAAATAACAGCACGTAATTAAAGCAGAAAAAAAATTCGTGCAATTATTTTTTACATTCTATTTAGTTCGTTAGATTCCAGATGGGCGGCCTCAGTGGCATAGGAGGAAAAGCGCACGGTTCCCGCGCTTTATGGCCCGGGCATGGATGTTTGATGGGTATTACACTTCTTTGGATCATGTCTTAATGATTCGGACTCCACTTAAACCCGCAGATCCCCCTGCGATGCATAGCAGCACGTAGTGCTCTGCCTGATAAGACTAAAGTATATAAGAGGTTGGTCGTCTGGATTAAAATGATAAATAGGAGGCAGAAGAAGTTTATAGCTGGCGAAACTATGCGCTATTTTAACTAACTGGATTTTAGTGATGAAATGAGCTGATTAGATCGGTAGATAGTGTGTTGCATTAATATCAAGATCTTTTCTCTTTCGGCTAAATTTTATAAATACTATTTTTGTAATTTTTCTTCAATGCATTAATTTACAATGACAGGGACGTAATTCATGATTGACTTCTCGAAACATTAAAATTATTTTGCGCAAAGACATTGTTGCTCAGCATCTACGCTTAAAAAATCCTTCAATAGCCGTTTCAAAAAGGGATTTTCCCAACAAAGCTAATAAAAATTGGAAAACAATCAGGTTGAAGCAAAAGGTCAAAACTTGGAAGCCATGGCAGTCCACTTGCAAGCAAAATTCAGATGTAGAAAGATATCTACTGCTATAGTTAAATAGTTGAAGTTCCTGTAGTTTAATCACTATGAACAATTAAAATGCTAAACTTTGCACTGGATTTAGGTGTTGACATCTATGAACTAACTAACAAATTAACGATAGATTGCGGTAGTGCAGTAAAAATTCAAATCAATTAATTCAAACATTTCCAAAAATTATTCCCTGTTTCTTTCCTTCAAGATAAATTTATTCTCTAAAAATCTATTACCGCTTAGTGTCCTTAAAGTGTCCTATAAAAAGTAAAAATCCCCTCACCCATGTGAATGATTGTTCCATGTGAATAGTTGTTCATGTGAATGCGTTAAAACTGATTTCAAGTATTTTTTTTTTTTTTTTACTATTTTAGGCTCTGTCCTCAAATGGGAATTAATAGACAGACCTTTTTTCCTCATTAGTTGCTAAAAGAGAAAATATAGGGTCAGGTGGGGGGAAATGGGTCAGTTTTTAGTTATTTTCATATTCAAAGTTTCATAGCAGAAACCAGAAACATTTCCCATTTCTTTTCAATTGCATCTTAATATTGAATTCCTTTAGATCAATTTTATGTAATTTCAATATTTGTTTTTTAATTATTAAATTGTTTAACTGAGCTTATAAAGTTGTGACCGTGACCTATTTTACCTCATCGTGGGGTAAAAAGGGTCACCTTGGGGTAACATGAATCATAATGCAAAATAATGCTGAAAACAGTAATTTATTACTTTGAAATTGAAAAACAATTGCGTAAGTGTGAACACATTTAGCAAAATTTTGAATTATGATTACATTGAACTGTTAAAATAATATTGTTCTCGATTGTTACATATTGGTTCACATAACACTTCAACAACATCACTTATCTCTACCAAATCAACATTAATTTTTTTAAATTTAACTAAGCAGCATACATTGTTTAAATTTAGGAGCTTATTGCAGTTATATACACCATAGAAAATCGAAAAAATAATTAAAAATTAGAATAGAACTACATAAGCCTAACCATGACCCATTTTACCCTATCCAAGAAAAACTAATGTAAAAAAGAATATATTTAATATTCTTCTTTCCTGCTCATCTGGAATTGTTCTCCAAAGTGTCTCAGAGAGGAAATACTTTAAATGTGGGCTGTTATTTGATAAAATGTACAGCTTTCCAGAAGTTGCTAAACCATGTTTTTAGCACACTATCATCCAAAATTTACAAAATATTTTTTTGTGTTGCCATATTTAAGAAACTAACTTTTTTTAGAATGAAAAATGTTGCCAACACATTGAAAAATAACATTAAAAATATTGGTTTAAAAATTTCAATTCCAAGTTCTATTATTTTGGATTTTTTATAAAGTGACCCATTTTACCCT
Source organism: Octonoba sinensis (assembly GCA_038502835.1). NCBI lineage: Eukaryota > Metazoa > Arthropoda > Arachnida > Araneae > Uloboridae > Octonoba > Octonoba sinensis. Next base: position 77,809,580 of record CM076605.1, on the reverse strand, counting down.
ATCCTCCTCTACCCATTTACTTCGAAGTTAGATATAAAGATGAAGTTAGCAGGAATTCATCTTAAGTAGAATTTTTGCTATTTCAGGAACTTTACTTTCAGAGACCATTTTAATGAATAGATAGTAAATATCGATACGCACAGTTCGAATAAAATTTTTGTTCACATAGTAACACCATATTGTTAAATATTCTTACAACAAAGAAAGTACTTTCATTTAAAAGACTTATTGAAATGTGTTATTACATATTCCAGCATTGTAAAATACTACCTTTTGCTCAAATTATCTAAATTTGTTGCCCCAATAAATAGCATAAATAAAACTTTTCTCATTACACATTGCATCTAATTGTGTTTCTTCTTGAAATAAAACTTTTCGTATTAAACTTTGTATCCTATTTTGTTTCTTCTTAACACTACATTGCGCAATTTTTTTTTATTTGTAAAATATATTTTTTTTTTGTGTTTGTTTGTGCTAGTTATAAGTGGGAAAAATACTAAAAAAATTCTTATTTAATTCGGAAAAGTAGAATTTTTACTAAAGACCGGGGTATCGTTGCCATGGCAATAAGGCCCGTAGGTCAAGAGTTAAAAGAAAAAAAGGAACAAATTGAAATTTTTTTAGTTAGCATCAACAAAGTAGCATCATTAAGTGTAATATTTTCTAGAAGAACAAGAGGGTTAATGATAGTTGTGTTGTTAACCACTGGATTCTATTTTAAAAATAGAACACTTTTGCTGACTTTAAAGAAGAACAGAAACACAACTGAAAAGAAAACATTATTGAAAAAATCAAGTATTTTCAAATTAGCCATTTTCTTTAAATAATAATGTTCTTAATAGCGAATTTAGTTATGCCTATTCCAATTAATGTTAATATATTTTTTTTCGTTTTCGTTTTAAGTGAACGACAGTGATGATTTTTCTTTCTACGTCGGCGACGGAAATACTTCAGTATTTTCTACTTAAACATCGTGCTTAGCATAAGTCATAAAATATCACTTTGTTAGGCAAGCACAGAAAGTATAGTTTAGAGCTAAACTAAGAAAAGAACGATATGGGGGAAGGGTCCGTTATAATATCTGAAAACGGCCATTTTAATAGTCCCATATGGAAAAAATGAGTCAATTAAAGTTCAGCCTCTTCTTTGACCTCTATAAAATAATATTTTTCTTTATTATTGTGCCACTTAAGAGTCCCTCTCCTCGTGGTAGATTGACTGACATTGCATTTCCAATAGTATGGGGAGCTAGATGGCAGCACTACAAAATTTTAATAATAGATTCGCTGCTATACGGCAGCCCGACAATAAAATATTAGAGCCGGTGCTAGATGGCAGCACTATAAGTCTGTTAAGATCGCTCTCCAAATTATAGTTCGATTTCATTGCTTTGTGCTTTGTCTTTCTTTATTACTTGTAAAACGGAGCTGCGTTCGAACTTTCGTAAATTATTTGATTTGAAGGGTGTTTTATCTTATTCATTCCGTACCATATCTTGTGAACAATGAAACACGATGGCACAATAAGGTTCTACTTTACGGCAACCGAACTTTCTTAAATTTCATTCCGATTCCATTCATGTCCTCTAGAGCAGCGGTTCCAAATCTTTTTTTCTCGCGTACCGCCATTTTTCTTGCAACCCATTTGCGTACCACTGCTAATGTAACTTCATTATATAGAATAGAACAAACACTAATAGATTATAACAAAATACTATGACGATTAGGTTATTTCAATCACACCATTTTTTATAGTTAAAGCAGAGAAAAGCGTTTATTAAAATAAAGCTGTCTGCATAAATTATATTTCAAAATATTAATGTCAAAAAATTAAAATACGTCTTCAAGACAAGAATACCTATCTTAAAAATTTAAAAAATATGAAAAAACAAAGTGAATGGAAGGTGATATCTGGTTCCGTAGAAGTTAATTTTAAACTCAAATTTGGGTCATCATTTAATTAGCTTCTATATATTTATTTTTAATAAATATCACATTGGAAAAAGCAGTTTCAGAAAGATGAGTGGTTGTGAACTGAATTAAAAACAGCTATACTATTCTTGACAATAACGGGAACTTTTAACTTAGAGCCAATATTCTCAAACTCTAATCGGGCAAATTCGATCTTCAAACCTGAGTTTTTGAGTTTTATAACCTCTTCTTCTTTTTTCTGCCTGCACGCGTACCCCATGGAGAAGCTTCGCGTACCACTAGTGGTACGTGAACCACAGTTTCGTTTAAGTCAAACGCAGAACGTAACACTCTTCGCTTCTAAAGCACAACGGGGGGATCTTCTCCCCACTCGAAAAGGAGCGCACATTGGTTCATTGCACACTCTTGAAGATGATCCACATGCAAACACTGTCCGGAATTCAATTAATTGCCTTTTCTATATTATTTTTTTTTTCTGCAGAAGCCCATAAGAACTAAATCCACCGGGTGAACGGCTTTTCTATTTACAGTCTATGCGAAAATCATTATAGATGAGGAAAGATTTCAGTTCATTCTTTATTGTTTCCGTAAATAACAAAATAATATCATGACATTAATATTGTTCGAACGAAGTCATGTAAGTCATTCAGATTTCAAGAGCAAGAAACCGTCGTCGGGCTGTCGTATTTATATGGGGAAAATTTTAGATGCGACAATTCCCTACACCACGTATATTCACTTGTTTAACATTGGAGTTCATTTGACATAAAAATTTATTGGCTTAATTGCCGTAACGGGCAGGCCAAGTCTATGAAACAAAAGAGTCTGGGGAAATATGAGGTGAAACCAATTGAGCTTAGGATTACCATATATCGTAACGACGATTGGAAATTTATCGAGTATACGTACCTGATTAGAAAGTTTATAGAAAGCCTAGATGAATATGGGACAGGATTTCCATATCAAGTGAAAAGGATAAAATGGATGTATCATATAAATATAGAAATATATAATATATATATATATATATAAAATACAGTAGAACCTAGATAAGCTGACCACCTAAGTAACTGTAACAAATTGGCCAACATGCGGAGGTGGAACGTAGGGAATTTTTTTTAAAATAACAGTACAATATTAGAGAAAATTCATTGAACTTTTTCAGTATTTTTTAAGGAAAAATTTAGCAGTTACTCATTTTTATTTTTGCTGAAGGGTGCAGAACTTTTTTACGTTTTTAAAAGGAATAAGTCAATTTTTGATTGAGTCTTCTTTTTGTTCATTAGCTAACTAAAAAGCACTTTCACAGTTTACAAGTCCATTAAGCATGCTCGGGCATTTTTCTGCAGCAAAATCTTTAAGTTGCTCAAAAAAAAGAAAAAAGAACGGAATTTGCGAGCGATACACGGTGTTTTTCAATTCTGCGTAGTTCAATTCTACGCACATCCCCCACTCTTCTGACCTTTTTAAAAATTACAGCAATTGCAGACAATGTATACAGTCCAAGAACGGAAAATATTCAAAGGGTTAGAATGTTATTTCCCCTTGACAAAAGCCTGGGCACAATCTCCAGGATTTCCCTCTCATTGTATAATACCAGAAGGGAACAATGAATGGAGCATCACAAGGGGGCGAGTGTTACTCATATAAGCCAAATGACTAATAAAGAAATTCCGGAAACCAGATGCAAAACAAAAGTGAGAGCTCTATTTCTGAGAGTGAATACATTAAGTATTCCAGCAGAATTATAACAATCGTACAAGCAATGTTATTCATCTTAATGACTTGATTTTTAAAACTTTTTGGGATGAGTTAATTGATAAATTTATAGACAAAAACTTTTTTAATTTCAATTACGAATAAATTAATGATGCGAAATGAAGGTTTCACACTAACTACCATAGCTATAAGACTCTATCTGCGGAATTGCTGCGCACGCAATAAATTCTGCATAACTGAAATAACGTTCATTTTTTGTCATTTATTACCATCGTTGGAGATTGTATTCATCCACATAACGTATGGTTTAAAAAATAAAACAATAATAAAACCAATAAAACAAACAAATAAATAAATTAATTAAATTAAGTATTGAAAAATAAAATGCATAAATAAATAAATAAATTAATTAATTAAATTAAGTATTGAAAAGTAAAATGCATAAATACATAAATTAATTAATTAATTAAATTTAAAAAATGAAAGTAAAACAAATAAAATAAAATAATGTATATTTATGTCCGGTGTTCAGTTTGACCCCTATAGAAAATGAGTGTAGGTTAGTTTTTGATGCCAATGGGTCAACTTGGGGTTCCTTTTGATGATTTTAAAATTCAGAACAATCACGGAGAAGCTCCAGGCAAAGTTATGCTTCAGAAGGTGACATATGCATCACAAAAAATACTTATGATATATTTTAATATTATTTTGTTTTAAAGTAATACACTCAAATTGATAAATAATGTTAATAGCATTACGTTAAGATGAAATAGTATTATGATCCATTAAACCTCAAAAATGCAACAGTTTTTGTTTTCAAAGGTTGCCACAATTTTGGCCACCACCATAATCATTCCGTGGTTTCAGCAGGATAGTAGCAGAAATACCTCCCTTTCAATCAAACAAAGGTATCTTAAGTGTAAGTTACTTTCTGTAATCGAGCCCAGTGAAAGAATGGGAAATCGAAGGAATGTGAATGTTATTTCGTTGCAGAATATTTCAGGTGAAATGCGAGTTTGGCAAAGAACGCCCGCCTTGTTCTTAACAGGGGTAAACCTGTCGACTTCCAACATAGAAACATGCAATTATTTCCACGTGGTTGCAACTGAAAAAAAGAATGATTTTGCTCCGACTCAACAGGGGGTGTTCTTACGACGTCATAAATAGGTCGAACGTTTTTCCCCAGAAGGGCATGGCATGTGAGGCAATTTGTGTCTTCCCAGGCAAATAACTAGACACAAATTTTCAGTAAATACAAACTAGGTTAAGGTACTTTGACTTTGGAAAATTTTCTTGCCTTTTCTTACAATAAAGAACTTACATTATTCCGGTTATTTGCAATATTTATTATCTTTACAACATTTGATATATCATATATAAACGCTGTCATGATTTGTAAAAGTCAATAGATGCAGACGTTATGAGAGATTAAATGCCCCTGTTTTAAAACCCATTTATTTTAATATTAATGAATTAATAATATTAAGCAAAGGGGCAATTATTTAATTATTTTCTTACGTCGTATGCAGGAATTACCCGATGGGAGGTCACGGGAGGTCATTGTGACTTCCTAAAAGTTTTTTTTTTATCCGGTAAATCATACCTGACCACTGGAAAATTTTGGAATCACTGCTATATTTTTTTTTTTCATTTATAATTTTCTGACAACTCTTATAGTTGTCAATAATAATAATGAAAACTTCCTATTTTATGTTGCATGAGTAGTGAACTATCAATTCCCTCTCTATCACGTTTCATTTAATTAAATTTCAACTTTCCTCGCGCTTTACGATTCGGTGAAATTGGTTATTTCCATTCGGTAAATTGAAAATTCCCCTCCTCCAAAAAAATATATGTTCGGTGAAGCCGTGGTTGCGTGTTCAGACGTTGAAATATCAAAAGAATATCAGTTAAAGAAAACTGAATTAGTAAATGAATTTAAAAATTGTTGTGAAGTTAATTTTACGCAAAAAAGGCCATGATGGCTAAGCAGTGAAGATTACTCGAACCGAGTTGACACGGAAGAAGAAGAAACAATGTAATAATAAAAAAATATAAATCTATATAAATATGAATAAATAAATAAATGTATATATATATATACACACATATTTCCAGCTACATTGTGATGAGAATAATTAGTTAAAAACTATTGAATTGGTCAACATAATCTAAGCATTGTTTTCAAGTTATTTTGTGCTGTTGATTAATAAACAATGAAAGGGACGAGGTATTTTTTTAAATAGGCTGATTGGTTAGGCACCTAGCAAGTGGTTGAAGGGTTGTGGGTTCGTTAGGGGCCGTTCATAAATGACGTCACGCTTTTTTCCCATATATTTGACCCCCCTCCCCCCTTTGTCACAACATATCACACTTCAGCGGCCCCCCTTCCCCCCTTCGTCACGCGTCACGCTATGTTGTATAATGCATGATGTCACACTTCTTGCTATCCCCTCCCCTCCCCTTGTCACACTTTGTCACAATTTCACGAACCCCCCTCCCCCCCTCGAAGCGACATCTTTTATGAATGATCCCTTATGGGTCAGTCGAAGACCTTTCACGTAAGCAAATGGTGACTGGCGCACACTAAATCTGTCATGGTCAGAATGCCCTCCAAGTTCTTTCCCATCTTTCTTATAACAAATCAATATCTTTGGAGGTACTGGAACAAGGGCTGTTGGGGGTTGAGCTGGATAAAAAGAAATTGAGATATTGATTCCACCTATCCTATGTTATCTGAGTTAAATCGGACTTCGACCCTTGTCATGCTACACTCAAAAATAGAATCCTCATTTTCGACGATTCTTCAATCGTCAAGAAAATTTCGTCATTTATAACGATTCTTTCCTCGTGCGATCACGTGACTTTAAAAAGTTACCACACAAATTTCGCCAATTTGACGAAAGGTTTACTCGGAGCACTTTTCACGAAGCCATTTCGCCAAATACGACGACAGTTTCGTGAGATTTGAGCATGAGTTTCTGAGAGTGTAGAGATGAGCGAAAGCCGTTAAATTTCGTCTTAAATTCGGAAAGCATATTCTATTCGGGCTCGGTTGTTCTATGCTATTCTATTCTAGATGCTTCTAGCATCCTATTAAGAGGTCTGCGTACGTTGCGCCTTGCCTCTGTTGGATCCCCTCATCTTGAACTAGCTCCCAAATGAGAGACCGTCACCTAGGTTAGCACCTCCGGACGTTCCCTTTCACTTGGAGGACATTGGAGCCACAACGGATTTTACGTGCACCAGCTCCCATCAGCGTACAGGGTCTAGGAACTATTCAGCCCGGAGAGGTGGTCTTGGTGGTCACCCTCCCAAACAGTGACCTCGGGCAATGATGCTTCACTTTCGGTATTCTTTGGGAACTGAGCTTCTGCCAACTGGTCCACTGCGGGAGGCTAGGTTGTTAAAGTGGTTTCAGTAACAACAACAAAACATTGAATGTGCTTGTCTAACTGTTAAAACTAGTTGTGATAAAATTTAACTTTAACAGAGTACAAGCAGGGTACAAGCAGGGTACAGGGTACAAGCTCTGTTAAAGTTAAAGGCATTTACCATCAACAAGAAATCTCTCCATGCTGAATAGTATTAATCACTAATAGGTTTTTGGAGTTTATCCTATTTGAAACAAACTTTTCATTATTTTGCAATAATTCACGCAATGAGTTCCTTCTCCTCTTTGGAATAACACAATGATGCAAAAACTAAAATTTTTAGGCCTAGGCATACTAAAACACAAATTCAGATCTAAATGGGACGCTGTTCCCAGGTCTATGCATTCAAATATCTGAGATAAAATCTCCTACCTTTACAGCTATTATTAACTGTACAGTGAAACTATTTGATTATAAAAGTTAATAGGACTTATTTTAAAATTGTAACAGGTGTGATAAGTTACAAAAGTTTTGATATTTCTTTTTATTTTTAATTGCAATAGCATTTATCATCGAAAGCCTGATAATTTAAAAATAAGTTGAATAGGTATTTAATTCAGAAGGATAACCAATGGTCACCAGTTTTGAGATTTTCAGTTGACTTCTAAAATGCAAAAGTATTCGTAGTAAATTTATTCGATGGGCAAAGAGTAGCAAAAGTGAACTATGAAGGGAGCTTTCCGATTCAGATTTTCACAATATTAAAATCTTCAATTAAAAATAGGTAGTTTCAAATTTATTCCCGCCCGGCGTTGGGGATGCCCTTTTAATTAAGCCTTGTTCAGATTATTGAATTTGTGATTTTCAATATTAACACTAATGTGGGTTCCTCATAGTAGAAGTGCATCGCTAAGGGTTCCGTGGTCAACAAAGTTTGGGAACCGCTGCCTTATGGTTATCAATTCGCTTGACGTAAATGACTAAACATTTAGTGATGAAAAAAACCCAGCTTAGTTAAAATTCTAACATTTTTATACACCTGTTTGATGTGAACAGTTTTAAAAGAGCTCTTGATCTTCATTTCTTATGCATACCTTGCCTCAGACATGGGATCCTAAACTTTGAGAAGACGTCACCATTCTGCGAAAGATTGAAAACATTTTACGGCACGCATAATATCTATCAGTGACAAACATCATAGTTCTATATTTGAGCTCTCTTGAAAAAAAAAAAAATCAGAGAAATGAATAATAGGGAACATGAAAATAATGATTACAAATCATATTTAAAAATTCACAAAACTTTAACTAAACTATAATCAGCGTTTTTTTTTTTTTTTTTTTTGCATAGTAACTTCATTTAATTTCATGAACACTTCGTGGATTGCAACAAAAGAGAGAGAGAGAGAGAAAGTTCCATAGCTGATTTGGAAGGAAGATTTTTTTTTCAGTAATTTTTGTAATCTTTATTAGGATTTTGAGCTTGATATGTTGCACATATTTTAGCAAATGCAAGGATTTGCAAGAAAAGTGTTTTTAAACGAAAACGTTGTTATGAAATTCAATCCAAGAGGGGAAAAAATGCATTGGAGGCACTGGCGTAGATAAGGGGGTAGTTTTGGGGATAAACCCCTCCCTGAAATGGTAAAGATTGTCCAGAATTTAATCAATTTTTCTTCGAAAAGAATGAAATTAGCCGACTTCTCCCGAAGACCCCCCCCCCCCCTACAATCCGGATCTATCTACGCCACTGATTGGAAGGGGTTTCTAGGTTTGCCAAAAGACTTATTTTCTGATAAACCAACCATTTTTAATAACAGTGTAGCAATCGGTCATATTTTAAAAGAAAAAATTCTAACCATAAATTCCAACAATTCGTCACAACAGTACTGCCACTTTGCTTTAAAATCTTAACAATGTGTGACGTCATCATTAACTTTCATTATTACAAAATTTCGCATTATGAGCACTTTCGTAAAAATTTTGAAGCTTGTAGCTGAAAAACGTTTTTACTGTGATATAAAATTATTGTGATCGACTTTAAGTCCTTACCGCAAAAAAAGTGCTTGATTATTTAAGGTAAGTAGCTGATACATGATATATTGAAAATTAAAAATTACTCCAGATGGCAAAATTAATTAATTTGTTTTAACATGTGTTATTCATGCATCATTGATTACCGTGAAAGAGGAGTCTGTGTCGCCGATGCCTATACATAAATCAATGTTCTCTTTAATCGCAGGTAAAAATCGGAGTTGCTTTGCGGAACTATTTTAATGTCAGTTGACATTCAAGTTTTGGGGAGACGGGTAAAATGGACTACCCCCTATTATCTGTATTATTACTTTCTTTTAATGTTTCATATTTTGGTACATGAATAGTAACATTAAAATAGTGATAACTACTTTGCAACTGTGTATCTAGGTGGCAATTCAGCCATTTTGTTCTAGAAAGTTGATTTATGCTTCGCAAAAATAAATATTTTCATCAAAACTTATATTATTTCCTTCACTCAAAAATTATGATTTGAAAGATATTATGCAGCACAATAAAAAGATAAGATCATATATTAATATATTCCATTCAACTGAAGTAATTTAATAAAAAATTTGTTTTTGTTTTGGACAATTTATGTTAGACTTTCACGTTTTTAGGGTTAAAGTGGACCACGGTCCATTTCACCTCATTTCTGTATTCCATGTGCTTTTTCCAGTTGATATCATGTGTGGAATGAAAAATTGATAAATTATTCATTTTTAATGATTAATTAGTCAGTGATTTGTTTGAAAATGCGTGTATTATACTTTCAAATTTAATCCAAATTAGACCTAAAATAAAAGTAAACATAAAATCTATATAATATTTTTTTATGTTTTGTACTTTTATGTTTGCAATAATTTATTTTTTAAAAATTGTTTGTGTTCCACAGTACCCATGCCATGGACCATTTTACCCGTACCCGAGGTAAAATGGCCCACTTTCTCACTTTCTATCAAAAAAATTATATTAAAGAAAGTGTGCGCAACAAATAATTTTGACTGAGCATATTATAAAACCTAATATATAGGCAATGTGCTTGTGTATTTTTAGGCTTAAAAAAGAATGAATTTGAATGAAAGCACTCAAAATTGTCAAAAGTGGTCCATTTTACCCCAGTCTCCCCACTCATTCGCAGAAAAAAAAAGTATCTTGCAATGAAAAAGCATCAGTATAAGATAAGCAAACCTCTTCGGGTACTTAAATTTGGATGAGCGCACAAATATATCTTTATTTTAGTTTGTCTTTAATCCTTCCTATGTTTTGTTTGAATATAAATAATACACTACAATTTACGTTAATCAATCTACCATTACGTTATCATCTAATCTTCTTTTAAAATGCATTTCTTGCCAGACTGTTTCTAAGGAATATTTTACTAACCTGAGAGATTATGTTAATGAAACAATCACTGCAATCCGTAAATTTGCATAAAATGGATAACCCAGCAAAAAATGTCATCGTTTATAAGGTAAAAAAGTAAATAGAAAAATGGAATTGCCATTTTAAAATTTGAAAATGAAGTCTGAAATAAAAGAGATAAAAGACACGAGACACATGTCGTGAACGAGAAAAAAAGTTGTGCACAGTATTATGATTGTCATTTTGAGATCTAGTAAAAAGAGCTCACTAACTTTTGACGATGTTGTCTTAAGGATCAATTTTTCTATTTATTTATTTTTAAGCAGAGAATAAAAAAGCGTTTTATTTTTTGAATCTTGCTATGTATTATATATTTTTCCATAGTGTTATTAAAGAGCTTTTAAGATAGTTAAAAGATCCTTAAAAGCAGTTTTTTTATTAATATGTTTACTATTTTAGTGAATTTCAGATCCAAGAAATTCCCTGTCTTTTTCAAAACTATAAAAATTACTACGAAAAAAAAAAGCAAAAGCACAGTAGCTTTTTTTTTTTAAACTCATGTTATCTATTTTTCAAAATAATTCGTTCGTTCATGCTTTCTGCAAAACAGGAAAGAGCACAAGATTCTCCAAAATACATTTACATGGGTCTTAAAAAGTTGTAAAGATTCAAATGATTATTTAAGAAAAAATTTATGTTTTAATAAACTTTTCTCTTCGTAAAGTTAAGAAGCTAAATAAAAATAATAAAAAGCAGCCCCACAATGTGAGCTGGAACAGGCATTCGACTCGTTGTTAAACCTCTGTAACAAATGCGTTGAAGCTGAAAGAGCTTATTTTCAATAAAAATACTTTAAAAAAATATAATTACTAGTATTTATTTTATTTCATAAACCGAGTTTTAAAATTCTTTGACACACTGTGTATAGTTTTCGATCAATCACTGCAGATTTGATCGTTTACATAGCGTTGTAAAAATAAGTCGACTGGTGATAAGTCTTGACTATAGAACATGGGTGACTAAATTGTCGGTCATAAGGGCAGGGCCCGATTTACATTTTGAATCACTATAGGCACGACTCATGTTTGAGGGCCCCTCACGCAACAAAAATTTTTCAAACATAACATTTAGTATGTGTTTTCAAAACTTGCCAGTCTCACCAAATTTTGGGGGCCCCCAAAACGCAAAAACTAATTTGTTTTTCAAATGTCCAAGAGTCAGACTAAGATTTGGGATCCCCAACATGCAAAATGATTTGTTTTTGAATTACAAAGTGTTTGAATAAAATCTGGGGCCGCCCCAAAGTGCAAAATTGATTTTGTTTTTCAAATTTCAAATTGTCAGACAAAAATTTAGAGGCCCCCAAAGTGAAAATTCCTTCTGGTTTTAAAATAAATTAATCATACAAATTTTCTGTGAAGCAACAGAACACTAACAGTTTGTTTTTGAAAGATGCTATTTTTAAATATTTTTCCAAAAAATTTTCAATTACAAAAAATAATAATAATAACCAAAACTAGGGGCCCGCCTCACGGATCTAATGGAAAATAAGGCCCTGCATAAGGGTGCTCCCATCAACGGTGATAAAAAAAAAACATGTCTTTTCTGATTTGTGAAGTTTTTTTTTTTTTGTCTTCGTCGCCTTTGGTGTGAAATCACCCTAACTCTATATACATGTTCAGTATGTGCAGCAAAATACATTCGAACTTTTTCGCTTGTCACTGAGAGGATATAAAAGTATTTTTTTGGTAATATATTTCTTAACACGGTGAAGGAAAATCATTATGCATAAACACCAATGGAACAATCGGGGATAGCTTTAGGGGTCATTAAAATGGACAGAGAGCAAAGTGGCGTCTATGTGTGAAAGCTAGCTTGCTGAACTTAGGCAACAGTTCTGAAATGGCGTATTCAGAACTGATGGCCATTTACACAACTGGCTTTTGGTATCTTCATTGATTCTATCAGCAGGGAAATTTTTAGCGCTTGAAGGATTGATTCCTATCTGAACTTGTTCTTATATCAGGAATATATCTCTCAGTTCATCTTCTAAAACTGAGGCTTTGCCCTACTTCCATACATCTAGTATCTACCAGTGATATTAAAATTATGTGATCGTCTCGGTCATTTAACAGCGGCGCTACCTAACTGGATATTCCTGGTTTGCAGAATTGTCGCCAAAAGGAATATTTTAATGTAAAAAACAAGCGCCAACTATGTATTGTCAATTAAATTGCTTTGTTCTGACATTTCTTTTTTCAAAATAGTTGATCTTGACGAGTTTAGCACGGTACGGCTCTTAACCGATAAGTAGGGGTGAAAAATTATTCAGCCGTGCTAAGCCAACACCACCGAAAAACAAGGCCTGAGGTCTCAGGGTGACGTCACCACAACACCAATAACAGCTCTTTGAAATATTTTATTACTGTATTCAAAGGAAAAATTATCTTAATCGCCAAATATTTATTGTCAATATCAAAAATGAGAACAATTCTTTTTTCTTATTCTTTTAAAACTGTACAGTAACGAAGTAGCTTTGTCAATATTATAATTTCGCTAAAGCTTTATTACTACTCTAGAAATTATTTCATACATCATGAATGTCGTTAAAGCTGCATATACAGTTTATTTGTTTTCTGATTCAATCTAAGAAAAGCATGCTTTCGGTTCTCTGTATTTTTAAGTTTCTAAGTGCCATCATGGTTGGATAGATGGTCGAAATGGATTCCAAGAAAAGGCTTTAAATCATTAAAATATTCTAAAGTAAATTCAGGTTTAATTTATTTTTTAAATATCACGCATTTTATGGACAGAATTTTGTTTTATATCTGATCTGATGACAATATTTCTGCATGCCACCAACACGAACATTGGCAATACGATAAATTCACTGGTAATAAAAATTTGGCGACTATTTTCCAGTTTGTCTCCAACGAGAACTTTAACAATACACCGAATAGACTTCTCACATTCACTACAACATATAGCAGTAAAAAGTTATAATATAAATTGATCACAGCATTAATATTGCAAACCCAGAAAAGAACAAGAAGTTCCATCTAGAACTGTACGAGCCTACTTTCCCGTATACACCGCCTTCAAATTTATAATCTAGCTATCTCTCTCTTTCTCGTTTAGCTTTAGTTTTTAATACAATATAAAATTTTAATTTAACATAATAAAATATACCTTTTCAGCGATTTATTCATTCACTCATTCCTTCATTAATTCATTTATTCAGTCATTCATTTTCTCATTCATGTATTTATTCACTAATTTACTTATTTTTTCATTCATTCGCGCATTTTTTTAAAATCATTTATTCACTCATTCGTTCATCCATTAGTTCACTTATTCATTTAATCATTACTTAATTCAAAACTATTCTTGAAAATCCCACTCAAAAAATTTCATAGAAAAATAAGCTCGTTAGTTCTGCATGAACTTTCTATTTGTACATGTTCTACGTCATAAGAGCTTTCCGATACAGTTTGTTCCAAGCAAATCGGTTTGTTAGATCAGGATTTATATAGGATTGAAATTTCCCCGTAGGCGCTATGTTGAATTTTTTGAACTGTTCAAAAATGAACAAAAATTATTCAAATCAATATTTTACGCCAAGAGCTTCTTCCAGTGAGCTTGTTCATTGGAGCTTGGATCTTGTCCCTAGAGTTTACATAATTTGCTTCATAGGCGCTAATGTTAAATTTTTTGAACAGTTCAAATCAAAAAGTGAATTATGGAAATGATATGTCCTCGCCGAGATCTTTCGAATGCAAGAAGAGTTTTCCGAATCGGATAATTCGTTCAAAAGTTATTAGGGGTTATCCCCCCTAATAACTTTTTCCCCCATCTCAAAACCCTACTTTCAACATTTATTTTTCAATCTTTACTTAATTACTTAACTTATTTTTGACTTTTCTTGATTTCTAACGGTATTTTCACGATACATTAAGCCTTCTTTCATGCTTTATTATTATTACTTTTTACTTTTACGGGACAGTAGGCTAAAAAAGGGGGGAAAAACAGCAACACAAACTTATCTAATATATCTCCAATTTAGTTACTAAGACAATTGTTTCATTGTGTTGGTGAATTGTTTACACATTGAAGTATGCAACAAAATTGTGCCATATTATGCAACATTTTCGTAAAACTTAAAGAAATGTGATTGCTGATTTTTTAATCACTATGATTATGATATACGAAGTGCCGAATTTAATTTCCGTACATGTATTGTATATTGTATCAAACCGGGAACAATTGTATTTTATTTTAGTTTATTTCACAATCATTTAAATTGTATCTGTTGACATAGAAGAAGGTTTTATCTGCGCTTTGTATGATTAATCTGGTGGGGTGCGAGGGATAATGACACCTCTAACCACAAAAACGCTCAATTATATTTTTTTTTTTTTTTGCAAACATAAAAGCAACAGTAAAATAAAACACATTGCATTTTTCTTCTATGTGCTCAGAATTTCGGAAATGTTTAATACTAAATTAGAATTTAACAAACTAAAACTAGTGCAAACTCTGTTTTTCAAATGCAGCACTTTAACCTTCTCCTTTTAATTTCTTTTAGCTTTGACTACAGTGCTACACTGTATGTTGACTTTCTAGTAGTGCTTATATTGTCTTCTCCTTACCATGTGTAATTTATATAATAAAAGTTTTTCTAAGTTTTTTTAATGGTTTGAAGTACATTTATTTTTCAACAACTTTAAAAATACGTGTTCCTCATGAAAATGTTTCAGAAAATTAAATAAACAAATAAATTTGTATTTTATTTGTATTTAATTATTTGTATTATTTGTATTTTCATTAAATATTTCCAAATATCAACCGATTCATGAATGCTTACTTGTGCAAAAGTTTGGTTTAAAAAAAACGATGTCTTATTCTGTGGTAGAATAAAATATTTTTCTTTTTTATTCATGTTTTATAATCTAGCATGAATTTGAAGTGTAAAATCAATCAGTAAATAATATCGCTAGACAAATTAGCCCAAAAAACATGAAATGTTTTGGAAAATCTTAATGAGACTTATTGTCAAAGTTTATCTAATTGTGATGACGTCATTGACGAAGCAAGTTGCCCTTGTTTTTCAATGGTGTTCGCTAAACACGAATGTGGCAGCTGCATCTGATATCAAAGGGACATATTGACAACTCTTCCATGTAACTTAATTCAGATATCACTTTTTCAAAAAAAAAATAATAATAATATTTCCTATTTACACATAATAATATTACGCTATTCCCGTAAAATGTGCAACACATAACCACATGGTGTCTTTAACTCAAATTTATGCAAAAAGAGCAGATATGACTTTCGCGCTTAAAAGTGCTTTCACATCAAAGATGACAAAGACAAAAAAGTACATTTTTAACAGCAAAAAACGAAGTTCTGGGCTTGAGCAAATTTGGAAAAGACAAGTTTTTGGTGTTAGTCGCCTTTGGTGAAAAGCACCCTAACACCACAGTATTGTACTGACTCAAGTAAAAAATAATTTGAAGTCATATAAGTGCACGGACGTTAGGGTTCTCTCGAGTTTGAACACTGTCAAAAGTAATCCATGAAGATTTGAAAAGATTGGGAAACGCTGCTAGAAATTATAACAATGAAACTCAACAATACTACAAAACTGTCTGTTCGCTTTCCAATCTTAACAATGTGTGACGTCATCACTAACTTTCATTATTACAAAATTGTGCGTTATGATCAGTTTTGTAATAAAATTGAAGATTGTAGCTGCAAAACATTTTTACTGCGATATTAAGTTATTTTGATCGACTTTGAGTCATTACTGAAAGCAAAGTGTATTTTTATTTAAGGTAAGTAGCTAATACATTATATTTTGAAAGTTAAATATTGCGAAAAAAATCAAAATTATTTAATCTGTGTGTCATATGTTATTCATGCATCGTTTATAGTATGGTTCAGTTCCATCAAGATGGCGTCTCAATCTGAGATATTTCACTGTTTCTTGGGGATGAAGAAGAGTAATTCTGTAAACTCCTAGGAGAGCCCACCCCGTTTCAAAATCGCCAATTTGGCGTTCATCTCGCAGAACGATAGAAGCTGGGTTTCGATCAAATCAGGGATACCAAGAATGCGTACTCATCGCCAACTACACCAATTGGGTTGGGCTCTCCTAAGATCCAACCATCTGACAAACGAAGTCATTAAATGCTTCCTCCGTAATCAGAGCTAAACTATATTGAAACCACAAGGGACGAGTTTATGTCGCGTAAACCAGTATTTATATAAATTTGTTTAATTATCAAAGGAATATCAGAGTTGTTTTGCGAAACATATTTTGTGTTCAAAATGAGTAAAAACAACGTTAAAGGGCGTAAGTAAAAAGATTAGAAATTTGCAAACCGGTTTCAAGGGAAATCAGCCCCTTCGTCAGTACCGATAGGGGAAAATGACCACGCTCGGTGCTGACGAAGAGGCTGATTCTCAATTTTCTGTATCGTATGCACATGAATCGTTCAATTCCGAAACTCGTCAGAAATATGCAAAAATGTTTTTTGTCAGCTAGACCTACAGTGTGACATATAGCTACATATCTCAAAAGTTCAAAAGGTTTTTATCGATGACATAAAAACCAGTTTAAAAATTAGATGCCGTTTCAGAGCTCGTGAAGTCCATTTTGTAAAAACTTCTTTATTCCAATATCTCCATTAACTGGACGAAAAGTCGCCAAGTCCCTAATACTTTTATAGTTCCTTGGGATATTTAATGCTCTGACAAACTGAATTTTGGAATTGGAGACTCATTATAAGAATACTTTTTGATAACAATTTTAATCAGTTTCGCAGCACATAGAAGAAAGCTTTTCTGCGTGTTTTATAAGTAATAAACATTTATTTATTTGCATTACAATACTATTTTGCTTTAAATATCGTAAAAAATGAGAAGGGAAAATGGAAAAGAAATGAAGCGTAAATTGTGCCTTACATAAAATTCACTGTCTTTTTCAGATTCTTACGATGCATGACCGCTATCTTGCGTACGGATGGGAAGAAGATGAGCTCATAGAAATGTGAGTAAGAAATTGAAATGTCTTCTTATGCATTTTATCAACTTCGCCCTTTGAAACACACACATTACACATTTTACATGCTAAAAAGTCTCGAACTGAATAGGTCAAATGTTTGTTTCAACGTGATCTACTTCTAAAACTTAATTGGGGACTGCTAAGTTGACTAGGACCAAGCTACCTGGGCCCTGAGTCTGTTGCTGGTCGCCACTTTGTATTTGTATTTGTATTGTATTTAAACAAAGGGAATCTGCGGACAGCAAATCTGATTTTTTTTTAACAACGTTTGGTTCACAAAACGAAATCAGAACTGCAGACATGTGCTTTGGAGTTACTAGGGTTTGCAAGGGGGCTTTTACACCAAAAGCGGACATTTTGCCACCGTCGCAACAGACTGTTGCTATGGTTACCAAAGTAACAACAATGACGAATGCCTTCGATAAAGCAATGAACCAATCACTGACGGCTCCTACTGAATGACACAATAAAAAATGCCAATCAGTCAACCCGGGGGCGTAGTTATGAAATTAGATAGACCTAATGTCGTGGTCTGAAAATTTCTCTCTTTGCTTATGTTGCTGTTGCGTTCAGCATGAAAGCGCGCTTCCAAATTTTCCATTTAAAATTGGTTAGCTAGTAACTCCTTATCACTCCACTTCGCAATCCTGTTCTTGTATCTAGTGCTTGTTTTGTTTTTAAGGCCTTTGTACAATGGAAAAATATTTACTTTTAATTGTGGGTAATTTTCAATACTTACACGGAAATATTCAGTTTGATTAATTAAAAAACACATAAATTTATAGATATAAATGATACAGAAATAACTAAACTTAAAAGTCTCATTTGTGACGAGAGAGAACAAAACCATTGAAATGGGTGTTATTAGCAATTTAGGTAAAGTTTTGTGAGTTCTGAAGAAAACGCTTGGAAAAAAAAATTACAAGTTACACGAACATTATGTTACTCCATAATTCTATCATGTTTTTCATTTCCTTAGGCCATTTGAATCGGACGAGCGTTATTTTGGATATATGGAATGGGAAAAAGATGAGCCCGTAGAAATGTGAGTAAAAAATTATTTGTGACGCATTTATGTAGCTCTACTCCTTTGGTTAATGAAAATAAGATACTTTGCTTCTTAGAAAAGTACAGAAACTTTTGAAAATTTTTGCATCTACTTCTTTCTGTAAACTTCGTTTAATGACCTCCTTTACTTTGATTTTGGTTAACTTTCAGCACTTTCAGAGAAAAAAATACTTTGATTTAATTAATGTTAATATACATATATGTACAGATATAAATGATACATAATTAACTAAAATTAAAAGCTCATTTGAAATTTGAAAGAAAAAAGCATTGAAATAGGTATAAGTTTGTTAATAATGAAAAAGTCACTCGAGCATTAGGTAATACCAAAATTTTTTTATGTTTTCATTTCCATAGGCCTTACCAAAAGGAATACATCAGGGACCCCTTTCATGATGTTGTGTTTGTCGGCCTCAATTCTCCTGATGTGCAGACCGACAGCGCCAAAAAAATTGAGAATGCTGAGAATAGTCTCGAATCGGTCAAATGTGAAAAAGATGAGCTCGTTGAAATGTGAGTAAAAAAATACTTGTCATGCATTTATGCAGCTCTATTCCTTTGGTTAATGAAAAGATGTTTTACACTGTTAGAAATTTCATCATGAAATTACGGTTAAATGATCGGCAGCAGCCCGTTCATCTAATCCACCGTTAAATTTACGGTTTGGAACATTTTTCTATCTTTACGGGACCTAACCATTTCCAATCAGCTTGGTTAAAAAGCCATAAGTACAAAAGTTTGCGGTTTTATAACCATTTCAAATGGTTTCAACGTTTTTGAACCACTTCGAGGCGTAGAATCTTCGGGGCGCAGAAACCTTAAACGAAGCTTGCAGGTATCGAACCCGGTGTGTATGGTATACCAGCCTTGCTCTCTAACCATTCCGCCATCTGCACCAAACAAAGCGGTCACTTATTTATCAATAAATCTTCCTTTTCAACAGGAAAACTGCATTAAAATTGAGTTTTCAGTTTTTGATTGGATCCAAAGCCATCTTTGATCTAAATTTACAGTATATTGACGAAAATCAATTTATTTGCTGCAAAAATTAAAACACAAACAAGCTTCAGCAGCTCAAATGATGGGTTCGCTCATTCACAAACAGTTCGGGAATCCGATGTCTCCAGTTTTTGATTTACGTGTGTATGTCTTTCTATTTAGTAACCACTGCTTAAGCCACTTTTTTTTCTTCTTTTTTTATATGCACATGCAGATTTGAACTAATAAATCTGTATTCATATTTTAAAACAACGTACGACCGGTAAGGTCTCGCAACCAAGATCTCCGCCCGATTCTTATTGAGCGCTTGAAAATTACGGTTAGGTAAACGTTCTTTAGGATAAACAGAGAATAAACGATTTTTTTTGCAATCAGCGGTTTGAGTACCATCTGTTTAATGGTTATTGAACTGTTGTAATTAAATATGGTAAAATAACAATCAAATAAATGCTTATTTTACAACTTTCTTACGAAAATTTTTAACAGTGTACTTCTTAAAAAAATACAGAAATTCTTGTTCCATTTTTGCATTTTCTTTTTTAAAGCTTCGTTTAATGGTCACCTTTATTTTGATTTTCGTTAACATTCAGTACTTACACAAGAAAAATAAAATCGATTTACTTAATGTTAAAATATATAAATGTGTTGATATAAATAATACGAGAAATAACAAAAATAAAAAATCTGCACTTTTGACCAGGGAGAAAACAGCAGTGAAATGGGTGTTACTGGAAATTTAGGTAAAGTTTTGTGAGTTCTGAAGGAAACGCTTGGAAAAAAAAATTTACAAGTTACACGAACATTATGTTACTCCATAATTCTATCATGTTTTTCATTTCCTTAGGCCATTTGAATCGGACGAGCGTTATTTTGGATATATAGAATGGGAAAAAGATGAGCCCGTAGAAATGTGAGTAAAAAACTATTTGTGACGCATTTATGTAGCTCTATTCCTTTGGTTAATGAAAATAAGATACTTTGCTTCTTAGAAAAGTACAGAAACTTTTGAAAATTTTTGCATCTACTTTTTTCTGTAAACTTCGTTTAATGACCTCCTTTACTTTGATTTCGGTTAACTTTCAGCACTTTCACAGAAAAAAAAGACTTTGATTTAATTAATGTTAATATACATATATGTACAGATATAAATGATACATAATTAACTAAAATCAAAAACTCATTTGAAATTTGAAAGAAAAAAGCATTGAAATAGGTATAAGTTTGTTAATAATGAAAATTCACCCGAGCATTAGGTAATACCAAAATTTGTTTATGTTTACTTTTCCATAGGCCTTACCAAAAGGAATACATCAGGGACCCCTTTTATGATGTTGTGTTTGTCGGCCTCAATTCTCCTGATGTGCAGACCGACAGCGCCAAAAAAATTGAGAATGCTGAGAATAGTCTCGAATCGGTCAAATGTGAAAAAGATGAGCTCGTTGAAATGTGAGTAAAAAAATACTTGTCATGCATTTATGCAGCTCTATTCCTTTGGTTAATGAAAAGATGTTTTACACTGTTAGAAATTTCATCATGAAATTACGGTTAAATGATCGGCAGCAGCCTGTTCATCTAATTCACCGTTAAATTTACGGTTTGGAACATTTTTCTATCTTTACGGGACCTAACCATTTCCAATCAGCTTGGTTAAAAGCCATAAGTACAAAATTTTGCGGTTTTATAACCATTTCAAATGGTTTCAACGTTTTTGAACCACTTCGAGGCGTAGAATCTTCGAGGCGCAGAAACCTTAAACGAAGCTTGCGGGTATCGAACCCGGTGTGTATGGTATACCAGCCTTGCTCTCTAACCATTCCGCCATCTGCACCACACAAAGCGGTCACTTATTTATCAATAAATCTTCCTTTTCAACAGGAAAACTGCATTAAAATTGAGATTTCAGTTTTTGATTGGATCCAAAGTTATTTTTAGTCTAAATTTACTGTATATTGACGAAAATCAAAATGATTTTATTTGCTGCAAAAATTAAAATACAAACAAGCTTCAGCAGCTCAAATGATGGGTTCGCTCATTCTCAAACAGTTCGGGAATCCGATGTCTCCAGTTTTTGATTTACGTGTGTACGTCTTTCTATTCAATAAATACTGCTTAAGCCGCTTTTTTTTCTGCTTTTTTTATATACACATGCAGATTTGAACTGATAAATCTTGATTCATATTTTAACAACAACGTACGACCGGTAAGGTTTCGCAACCAAGATGGACGCCCGAATCTTATTGAGCGCTTGAAAATGACGGTTAGTTAAACGTTTTTTAGGATAAACAGAGAATAAACGATTTTTTTCGCAATCAGCGGTTTGAGTACCATCTTTTTAATGGTTATTGAACTGTTGTAATTAAATATGGTAAAATAACAATCAAATAAATACTTATTTTACTATTTTCTTACGAAAATTTTTAACAGTGTACTTCTTAAAAAAATACAGAAATTTTTGTTCCATTTTTGCATTTTCTTTTTTAAAGCTTCGTTTAATGGTCACCTTTATTTTGATTTTCGTTAACTTTCAGTACTTACACAAGAAAAATAAAATCGATTTACTTAATGTTAAAATATATAAATGTGTTGATATAAATAATACAGAAGTAACAAAAATAAAAAATCTGCACTTTTGACGAGGGAGAACAACAGCATTGAAATGGGTGTTATTAGCAATTTAGGTAAAGTTTTGTGAGTTCTGAAGAAAACGCTTGGAAAAAAAATTTACAAGTTACACGAACATTATGTTACTCCATAATTCTATCATGTTTTTCATTTCCTTAGGCCATTTGAATCGGACGAGCGTTATTTTGGATATATGGAATGGGAAAAAGATGAGCCCGTAGAAATGTGAGTAAAAAACTATTTGTGACGCATTTATGTAGCTCTACTCCTTTGGTTAATGAAAATAAGATACTTTGCTTCTTAGAAAAGTACAGAAACTTTTGAAAATTTTTGCATCTACTTCTTTCTGTAAACTTCGTTTAATGACCTCCTTTACTTTGATTTCGGTTAACTTTCAGCACTTTCACAGAAAAAAAAGACTTTGATTTAATTAATGTTAATATACATATATGTACAGATATAAATGATACATAATTAACTAAAATCAAAAACTCATTTGAAATTTGAAAGAAAAAAGCATTGAAATAGGTATAAGTTTGTTAATAATGAAAATTCACCCGAGCATTAGGTAATACCAAAATTTTTTTATGTTTTCATTTCCATAGGCCTTACCAAAAGGAATACATCAGGGACCCCTTTCATGATGTTGTGTTTGTCGGCCTCAATTCTCCTGATGTGCAGACCGACAGCGCCAAAAAAATTGAGAATGCTGAGAATAGTCTCGAATCGGTCAAATGGGAAAAAGAAGAACTCGTTGAAATGTGAGTAAAAAAAATACTTGTTATGCATTTATGCAGCTCTATTCCTTTGGTTAATGAAAAGATGTTTTACTTCTTAAAAAAATACAGAACTTCTTGTTCCATTTTTGCATTTTCTCTTTCAAAGCTTCTTTGAATGGTCACCTTTATTTTGATTTTCGTTAACTTTCAGTACTTACACAAGAAAAATAACATCGATTTACTTAATGTTAAAATATATAAATGTGGTGACATAAATAATACAGAAGTAACAAAAATAAAAAAAATCTCTACATATTTTTTTAACGCTTCGTTTAATAGTCACACTTACTTTGAGTTTGGTTAACTTTCAGTGCTTAAACAGAGAAAATCCGTTGATTTAATTAATGTTAAAATTTATAAATATATAGATATAAATGGTACGTAATTAACTAAAATCGAAAGTTCATTTTTAATGAAATAGAAAAAAAGCATAGAAACAAGTGTAACTTACATTTTAGGTAAGTTCTGAAGAGCCTAAAATGTTTGATCAGAATGAAAAGTTATGTAATACCGAAATTGTATTATGTTTTCATTTCCATAGGAATGAGAACGAAATGAAAATGGGCGAAACAACTGCAAAACCCAAACCAATCTCCTTTAAAAGAAAACTATCGAGCTGGTTTCAAAGGTAAGCATTATCGGATTGACATGTATTCTTCAGTAACAATACTTCTCCAATGACTGAAACTGCCCAGGAAACGAAAAAAATATCGCACAATTCCACAAATTTGAGTATTTTTTTAAAAAAAAAACGTTGAGAATAATTTTTGGTTATTATTATTTTTTTAATTTGCTACCACCAGAAATGTTGAAGCTTTCGTTTATTTACTCATAAAATTTTGTTGGACAATGGTTTTTGGAACTGGATATTTTACTTAAAGAGTTTTGCAACATTATTCTAATTACTTCAGGTTAAAAAAATTCGTTTACTAAAGTTGCAAAGCTCAGTTTCACAAAACTCTTTTTTATTATTAAAAAAAGTAAGAAAATATGATGATACACATAAGGAAAATAATAATAATAATGATAATCAATGAAGTTGAAGCAACATAAAATTAACATTGGGGTAACGGTTAGACTTAAATAAAAAAAAAGCGAAGGAATGATTTGGTAGGGGCTGAAATTGAAAACCATTAAAATAAATAAATGGAAACTGGAAGGCTCATTGATAGATAGCAGAACTAAACACAGAACTTTGTTAGACCACATCAAAGACTGTGGTATTCGGGAAATAACAACATGTAGAACCGCCGCGATAATAAAGCGAATATTGAAAGGTATTGGACGACTTTTGGTCCACTAATGGTATATTACAGACAGGTTAACTCTGCAGCTCACGATATGGATGCAACTTTGAGACAGCAACGCCCTGATATTTAAACATGTTCCGGAGGATCTGTTGATGTCGTTACTATGTTTGTGCAGTAAAACCCCGTTATACCGCGCCTCAGGGTACCACGGAATCGGATATACCGCGGTGACTATCATGTGCCCCGACGTTTAAACCACCCTTTATCATTGCCATTTAAAGGTGATTCTTTATTTACCATTGTAAATAAAGACAGAGTGAGACACGAATATTCTAGGCAAAAGAGCACCCATCCCCCCCCCCCCCCCCAGACACACGAAAAGCCCTATTGCGCTAGGCGTTATGTACACCTTTTTCATGCTTTTTCTGTCTTTCAGCCTAGAACATAAAGCTTGATTTCAATATCGGGTGCAATCGCCCGGACTTGTTTCTCTTAACATGTCCCCGGACACCCGCGTTTTAACGGGGTTTTCTTGTATTTAGTTTTCCAATTGTTCTTTAGGTGAAAATAACTTGAAGAACTATTAAACCTCTGGCTTGGCGCCTCTGTGTCATCAGTTTCTGTTAATGCCTCAGTAAAGGTTTTAAGACAATAAGGGAAAATGTATAAATACAATCATTCCTTTTCTACAGAAACTTTTTTTTTTTTTCGAGAGAAAAACATTAGACTAAACTCGACGTTAGACTAAATCTATGTGTTTGTATGATTGCTGCATTAAATAGAGACTAAGCGAAATTACTCATACATGCGCAAAATGTAAAAAAAAAAAAAAAAAGACAAAAAATTAAATCAAGTAGATTAAATTAATATTTACCCAAAAATCTCCAAAAACAATCAAAATATTTCGCTTTCATATAAACTTGGAATAAAACCTTGCTCCAAATCCCCTTTTACAAACGTTCAGTTCCAAAAAAATAAGACATTCAGGTCTCCGCTCAAGCAGCCGAAAACTACTTAAAACATCGAAAATAAACAAAATACAAGACTATATATAAAAAAAAAATGAAATGAAAATCAAGACTATTTTTAGAATAGTTTAGTTCGATTGTATAATTCCGTTTTCTTTGATATGAAAGTAATGGTTTCTTTTGAAAATAATGATGGTCACTTGGCAATTTAGAGTTCGAAAATGTGTAAAGAAATCTAGGTAGAAAGTAAGGATACTAGCTGGTACCCGCAGAACATCTGCGGGCTATAAGTTCAACAATCAAACTTGAGAATGATTGATCGCTCGATACAAACAAAATAAGGTGTTGCCATTCCAAAAAATCGAAAATCAAAAATTGAGTTATGAATGCAAATACATTTTAATAAATAGTAATAAATTTGTTAAAGATCGTAAGTTTTGATAATAAATAAAAATATTATTTCCTTTTAATTGTAATCATCAAACAAAATTTTAAATATCGTTGTACAATAGTTTGTCTTTTGCATGACGTCAGTATCGTATCGCACCGCAAAATTTAATCGTAATTGGTCCACATTAAGTGAAAGTTTAAAATCGTAAAAAAACGCTTTAAATTTTATACGACTTGAGAAAAAATCGCTAGATATAAACAAACTAAGGTGTTGCCACTCCAGATGATCGGAAATTGAAAATTGAGTTATAAATACACTGTTAGAAATTTCATCATGAAATTACGGTTAAATGACCGGCAGCAGTCTGTCCATCTAATTCACCGTTAAATTTACGGTTTGGAACATTTTTCTATTTTTACAGGGACCTAACCATTTCCAATCAGCTTGGTTAAAAAGTCGTAAATACAAAAGTTTACGGTTTTATAACCATTTAAAAATGGTTTCAAAACAAAATTTTTACCGTTTTTGAGCCATTTCGAGGCGTAGAATCTTCGAGGCGTAGAAACGGTAAACGAAGCTTGCGGGAATCGTACCTTTGGTGTATGGCATACCAACCCTCCGCGCAAGCCATTCGGCTATCTACACCACGTCAAGCGGCCGTTTATTTATCAATAAATCTTCTTTTCCAACAGACAAACTGCATTAAAATTGAGATTTCAGTTTTTGATTGGATCCAAAGTTATTTTTAGTCTAAATTTACTGTATATTGACGAAAATCAAAATGATTTTATTTGCTGCAAAAATTAAAATACAAACAAGCTTCTGCAGCTCAAATGATGGGTTCGCTCATTCTCAAACAGTTGGGGAATCCGATGTCTCCAGTTTTTGATTTACGTGTGTACGTCCTTCTATTCAATAAATACTGCTTAAGCCGCTTTTTTTTCTGCTTTTTTTATATACACATGCAGATTTGAACTGATAAATCTTGATTCATATTTTAACAACAACGTACGACCGGTAAGGTTTCGCAACCAAGATGGACGCCCCGATTCTTATTGAGCGCTTGAAAATGACGGTTAGTTAAACGTTTTTTAGGATAAACAGAGAATAAACGATTTTTTTCGCAATCAGCGGTTTGAGTACCATCTTTTTAATGGTTATTCAATTGTTGTAATTAAATATGGTAAAATAACAATCAAATAAATGTTTATTTTACTATTTTCTTACGGAAATTTTTAACAGTGTAGAAATGCTTTTCAAGAAATAGAAATACATGTGTTAAAGCCCGTAAGTTACAATAATAAATACAAATGTTATGTTACTTCCTCATGCTAATCATTAAATAAATTTTTAAACGTCGTTTTGCCTTAGTTTGTTTTTGCATGATATCAGTATTGTATCACACCGCAAAATTTAATCGTAACTGGTCCACGCTAAGTGAAACATATGTATGAATATCTGAAACGAGCGAAATTCTAAATGCGTAAATTGCTTGGTTCTAAGCTGATGCAGAGAACGTATCTTTCTAATGCTTTGAGTCCTCGTCTTTTTTGTCACTTTCATTTTCTTTTTTATCGACACTTTTTTCACTTAAAAGTTTATTTCAGAAACTAATTCATGTTTGTAAAAGAAAACCAGAAGAAAAAAGCAAGCTTTTGCTTATTATGTTTTGTGTATCAGTAAACAGTCGGTTGTTTCTGAAGCTAACAATTTTATTTTAACATTAAAAAGAGAGAGAGAGAGAGAGAGAGAAAACGCGCAATATAATTAAAGGAATTTGAACAATTTTATTGAAATTTATTGACTATTTTTTTAAATATTTTTTTTTTCTGTTAATAAATATTGCTAATACATTAGGATAATTCTAATTCTGCGTTTGTACTTGAAGTGACTTAATATTAACTGGGTTTTTAGATTAAACATCCATGTTTCTCAAAAGTTCCCGTCTTTCTTACAGGCTCAAGAACCGCATGTTCAAAAAGGATGGGTTCGCATATGAACTATTAAAATAAAAATTGACATTGAGAAATGAAAACAAGACTATGGACTTTGTTGCCAAGAATTTGGAATTATTTTGAGAATTATTATTATTCAAGTGTTTATACTTTATGTATTTGATTTTGAAAAAATGTTGGAATTATTTTGCGAAGTAGAATTTAAGCGTTTATATTTTGTGCCACGGATGTTGCCAATAATTTGGAATTATGTTTTGAAGTATATATATTTAAGCGTTTACATGTTGTCTTTCATTTTTGCCAGGAATTTGGAATTATTTGTTGAAGCTTTTTAAGCAGTTATATTTTGTGGGAAATTTATGTTGCCAATTCCTGGAATTTATTTTGTAAATTGTATTTTCTTAACGCTTATAATTTGTGGATTAAATGTGGCCAAAAATTTGGATTTTTATTTAGTAAATTATGTATCTTAAACACTTACAATTTGCAGATTTCGATGTTACCAATATTTTAGAAAATTTATTTGGTAAAGTATGTGTCTTAAACTGGATTTCATGTCACCAAGAGTTTAGTTTTTTTAAAGTATACATCTTAAATGCTATGCTGCTATGCTTATATTTTGCATTGAGTTCTATATGATAACTGGTGACCTCTGAGCAGTAACTTTTAAAACGTCGTCTTCTAGACGACATCTCTTTACACTCGCATTAATACTGAAAAATAAGCTATGAATACTTAAAACAAATAGCTTTACAAAATTTGTGAAATTGATTAATGAAGGGGATAAAGATCATCCAGAACAAAATGAGCATATTTTTTCCACGAAATTTTTTGATCTGGAGTTTTAAGGATATTTCTGAATGAAAGAATGAATGAATGAGTAGATGAATGAATACATAAGTAAAAGCATG
This sequence comes from Octonoba sinensis, assembly GCA_038502835.1. Lineage (NCBI taxonomy): Eukaryota > Metazoa > Arthropoda > Arachnida > Araneae > Uloboridae > Octonoba > Octonoba sinensis. The sequence goes on along the minus strand of CM076605.1, from coordinate 77,781,146 downwards.
AATAAATAAGTAAATGAATGAATAAATGAATGACTATGTATTGCTTAAGGTATATTTGAAGTACTTAAGAACTAAAACTGAAATAGTAAGAAGGAGGGATTGCTATATTATCAATTTGATATTGGTGTACACAGGAAAGTAGGCTCGTATAGGGCTAGACGAATCTTTTTGTCATCGTTGTATCAGCAAAAATTGAGTAAAGCGTTTGGTGTATGAAACTATAACGTTGAACGAATTAAAGAAACGCACGCGGTACAAGCAACTATTGCAGTTTGCTTTGTGATTTTTACGAGTGCCGTAATCATCATAATCGCTTATAGATGTATTAAAATGCTCATTACAGGAGGTAAGCATGGATCTAACATGGATTTCAAAATTTTTATGTCTAGTATTCAACAGGAAATTGGGTGCGAAAATATTTCCTCCCTACAGACAAATAAGTTAAAGGTATATCATTTAAAAGAAAGAATGTCTGACTAAAACTGGGATATAAAAAAGTGATATGGACACCATATAGCTAATTGCACGTTTATTAAATTATGCGCATAAAAATTATAAACTGCTTTAATTAAAAAACAATGATTATTTTTTTGATAAAGTCATACCTAATTTAATAGTCTTTACATAAAGTACCTGTATTATATTGATCTAGAATCTATATCGACATTTAAAAAGAATAATTTTTTTTGTTTATTCTACGGCTTAAAAGCAATGAATTTTTATTCTTTATTTCATTTCGTTATGTTAGAAAATATAATTTTTTCTACATGTAGGATATGCATGTTAAATCAGTTTGCTCTGAAAATCCCATTATTGAACTAAAGGCAACATTTCACGCTTAAAGCAAACTCCCGTAAACCACATTTTCAAGAGCAATTTTTTACTTTTTTTAAAGGACGGAAGTTCTTTTTATCACCGTTGTTTGCTACTTTTTTGTTCATAAAAATGGCAATACCATTCACAGAAAGATGACGGTAACTGTATACCTATGAAGTTCAAAGAGCAAGAATTCATCTAACAATAGGAAAATAAAGGTGCATAACGGAAACGATTAATTAAGAAAAACGTTATTGGAAAACAATGAATTCGGAAAGGAAAGGAAATATAATTGAGGGAGAATACATTTCTGAGCAAGACGAGTTTAGAGGAAAGGGAAGCTCCTTTTGAGAAGTATTTTTCTCACGGAGAGCTACTTTATCTGCAGACGAAGTTTAGTTATCGTATTATTTAAAAAAATTTTTTGCTTTTGCTACTTTATTCTCATAAAGTAGCTATGCTACTTTATGAGAATAAGGGCTAGCAAATAACAATGCAACATATGCGCTGACGTTACTTAACAAATAGAAAGTAAGGGAAAACCCTATGTAGCATATATGCTACTCTATGAGAATGAGGGTTAAACATGTAGTTAAATCATTTACACTTTGTTTTTGCAATGATATTTTTTTAATAACTTTCATCCCACCCCCTACAAAAGTAACTTTATGCTATACCTATACATTCATTTACTGTCAAAAAAAAAAAAAAAAAAAACTCGATCATTGTTTTGCAATTTTTCCGGAAAAAACTATTGCTTTTAGGTGTTAAGAACCCTTTTTTGATCTGTAAACTACGTTAACCCTCTGGCTGCGTATCCCGTGATTTCCACGGGCAGCTCAGAAGTAGCAAAATTTGCTAATCTTGCGGTTATCACGTGTATAGATAATTTTTAGACTTTTCTATTAAACTCTGCGAACCGTTCTTTTCCCGTTCCCCGAAAAAAATCACAAAAAAAGCGCAAATTAAGCTAAAAGTTGCGATTTTCTTTTCTTTTCTTTTCTTTTTTTTTTTTTTTTTTTTTTTTGCGCTGCCCGTGGAAATCGCGGGATACGCAGCCAGAGGGTTAAGGCACTCAGCGTTAGTAGAAAACACTAAATTTATTTTGCACCTGTCACTCTTTGAGCACATTATCCAATATTTCATTATCGCTTTCAGCATCTGTCTAGTGTTATATTTTCCTTTTCGCTACGTGACAATGAACACGGCATGAGTAGCATAGGACGCTATGAGTTCGACACGGAAACGCTAAGAAGCGGTAAGGTTTTTCGGTTCGAAAAATAATAGGTCGCGGGTTCTATTCCCAGCGTTGTAGTTGCTGCTTTGTGAAATGAGCGAGTGAGGTGGTAGGTTGTGACAGTTGTCTATCTATAAGATTCGCCGATGCGCTATGGGAGATTTTTTCCTAATCATTAATAAATTAGGGGACAACGACCCTTCGAGGTCCTTCAGGACGGCATCAGGCCGTGGTAGCTTAGAGGTTCGGATGTTGGGCTACCAACCGGAAAAATACAGTTTTTAAGGGTATCAACCAATCATAGGTTGCATTTACTGTGAAGACTTAAAATTTTATTTGGTGGGAGCTTATTTCTTTTTGTTTTTAAGGGCAACAATCAATCACAGGTGATAGATTATTGGATTGCAACTGTAAAGACTTAAATTGGAATTGGAGGGAACTTATTTCTCACTGCTTTTAAGGGCAACAACCAACCATAGATTATTGGATTGCAACTGTAAAGACTTAAATCAGATTTGGTGGGAGTTTATTTCACACCGTTTTTAAGGGCAACAACCAATCATTGGTTATTGGATTGCAACTGTGAAGACTTAAATTAGATTTGGTGGGAGCTTATTTCACACCGTTTTTATGAGCAACAACCAATCATAAGTTTTTGGATTGCAAATGTAAAACCTTAAATTAGAATTGGTGGGAACATTTCTCACTGCTTTTAAGGGTTAAATGGAATATACAGTAGAGCGCCGATTATCCGAACACGTCGCGACAGACCCTAGTTCGGATAAGCAAAAGTTCGGATAATTGGACAGACAATTTAAGGGATATTGTGACAATAGAAAAACCTTCACACTTCAAGGCATACGGCTATACAGGGCTATTATGGTGTGGAAAGAACTACAATGAAATGGTCACTGTGAATGGGAGGTGATATGAACAGGAATTTTGTGCTTTGATTTTGATTATACCCACTTTCACCAAGCCTTTTATTCTCTTGTTACTGCTCCCAACGAAACACTTATCTGGGATTCGATTTCACATAATAAATCTGAAGAGGGGGAAGGGGGATTGAAAAAAATAGGGTGTTTGGATAATTAGAAGTTCGGTTAGGAATTTTTTTTTCCTTAGGTGGGGGAGAAATAGGCTGTTCGGATAATTGGAAGTTCGGTTAATTGGAGTTCGGATAATCGGCGCTCTACTGTATTTAGCACAATTTCTTTTTCTGTACGGGCATTGAAATTTACCAGTATGAGTATGTAGATGTTTAGTGAAGTTGCATCCATCCACCCAATTTTGTGTGTGAACTTTCGTACGATAATTATCATTCAGAGCCCCTTCGGTGTTCTGAATGATGAAAATGACTGAAAATTCCGACTTTGTGGAAGGCCTGTTCCCAGCTGTGCGTATTGCTTAACACGTTGACGGCCAACATGCGAGATAACTCGGAGTAGGTGAACTTGTTGAGAGACCAAATTACAAGTTGTCTTGTTGCTGCTGACTTTTTTTCATTTTTCAATACATTTATAGAAAGTTAAGAATTTTTTACTTAATAAAATGTTTTGTGCAATATGTTTTAATTAAATTAAACTATCGTCTGGAGATCCACAAACAGCGCTGGCAGTCAGCGTGTCAAGAGATAACCAGGGAAACTTCGCGACGATCAGGTTGTGCGTTGCAACAACTGCTTAACTTCCTCGTCAGCAAGACAACGGCTGCAATATCAGAATTCCAAGTCTCGTGCGCAATTATGTATCATAAGTCCAACATTAAAAATTTGAAATACTACTCTGCTATTTCTACGGAGTGCTATTCCAGATAAAATCCTACTACTCCGTATTATGCTCATTACACTCCCATAACTGTACAATTGACTGAAACATTAACTTCTTTCACTTCTACACCTCAGTCTTGGCCCAGTCTTGGCGAGCATTTTTCCGAGAACCGGCAACCCCTGACAGAAGTCTATCGCCGCAGAAGAGATGCGGTGCGACGCGACAGCCCATCCGATACCCTCGAAAATCACGTGGGGGGAGGACGAACTGAGATGTTTCGTCTGACTGGACTTAAGCCTCTCCTCTTGTTGTTCTCTCATTTCCATAGAAACCGAAAATGCCACGAAGGATGAGGGATCGGCTTCCACATAATGGAGCTGGGATAGTTTTTTTGTTTTTGTTTCTGGTGTCTTTGGCCCACCCTGACTTTAGACCCTTCTTTTGGGAAAGTTTTTGTCTTCTCCTGCCCTGACAGGTCAATCTGAAAGATCTTATCAGCTTCTAATGTCGCCCGTAACCTCATTTTCTGTTCTTTATTCTTTTATTTTAAGATTTTTGTTATGCTTCCCTCTTTTTACCTAAGCCAGAGCGGGAAACTTTTGTATGAATTAAGTCACTATCGTAAGGGTTTCTTTTTTATTGGACCTTTTTTTTATCAAGCTTTTGGATACAAGACGCTAACTATCATGGCATCAATCTTCAGTAATTTTTTTCTTCCCTTCTTTTCTGTTATTTGAAGAACAGATCTTGAAAGATCTTTTTGGAGGTTTTTTTTTATTCTCTATTGCCCAATGAGATTTTAGAAGTAACCATTGCTAGGTAAAATATATTTCTGAAAATATACAAAAAAAAAAAAAAAAATTGATAAATAAATCTGCATTAGACACACTGATAAAATAGACTTTTTTCTATCACTCGATACAGATTTATCTTATATACACAGCGTGTCAAAAAATTTTTAAGGATAGGTTTGTAAAATGAAATAAAAACTAGTAGTTATATATTTTTCAAGTATTTTAACTAAAATTTAACTAAAAATAAGCTCCTTCGGCTTCAATCCATTTGTTACAGCGGTTTAACAACGATTCGGATGGCTGTTCCAGCTTACATTGTGGGCTACTGCCAAAGCTCGCGGCGAAGCTGTTTTAGTCCGTAGGCCGAAGTCTCAAAAAGAGCTTAAAATTAATTTTCGTTCCGACTCTTGAGGGGCAATTTTATTCTGCCAAAATAAAGCATAATATTGGCTGGTAAATGTAAATTCATAAAGTTCTCCAAAATATGATTGTCCATTAATTCACAGTAACCAAAGTTATGAGGAACTATTTCATTTTCACGTTAGCGCACGGATATCCGAAAATAGATAGCACTGTGACGTCACTAAAAAAGAAATTGACCAATCAGAGCAACAGGAGCGGCCCGCTGTTTACGTTTTAGCTGTTCAATTAGCTGTGACAATTAGCTGTTCATAGTTTTCACCCTTAAGGGCATTCCGCCGTGAGGAAAGCGCATCACTTGCCTCTGCCTCCCGCCAGCCCAGTTAAACTTTTTTTTTTTTATTGCAAAAATCAAATGTTTAGTACAAAATAAAATACAAGGTAAATGACCTGGTAGTGGACACTTTTCTCCACCAGACCCCAACCTGTTAACCGAGGCCTTAGGATTGCTTACGCACGGGGAGAGGTAGTGGGGTCTACGGATTTTACATGCACATATCCCCAAGTATACATGGTGGTCTTCAGTGGGTATCAAACGCGCGACCTTCCAGGCGGAAGTCCGACGTGCTAACCACTAGGCTACCACGGCCCTCCGGTAGTGGACACTGCTCTAGTAGTGGACAGCTAGATCTTTAAGCTCCTAAAATAAGCGAATGTAACATTAAATTTGAATAAAATTATCAGAACCTATAGCGAACGATTCTTAGGTCTGGTTAATAGAACTAAAGTTAGGGTGGAGCATCTATGCAAGTACATGGATCATAATATTTAATAGCTGCCTCCACAACGGTCACATTTGCTGCTCTTTACTAAAGCCGATCCATAAGAAGGTTAGGGATTTGGGGAAAATATATGGGGAAAAAGCGTGACATCATTTATGAGTGGTCCCTTAGTCATTTTTAAAGTTATTTCTCCAAGTTAAGAGCATAAAATAGATGATATTAATTTCCGTCCACTACTAATGTAAATACGTGGCTTATGAATGTCCACGATAGATACAAATTAAGCGTTTAATAAATTTGACGTAAAAATCCTAATTTTTCATCAAATTTTATAGGTAATTAATTCTTAGAGAAATAGTTGGCGATTAAGCTAAATATGCAAATATTGATGTAAGTCCCTTGAAAACTTTGCCACTTAAAAGAGTACTAAAATTTTCTTAGCTGTGTCCACTACCGGGTCATTTAATTTACTTAGTAGTTGAAAATTGGTGTTTTCAATTTCGTGTATAAAAATTTTAATGTTTTGTAGCCACTGCATATTCACTTCAGGCGACTGCCACTCGGCACGGTAGTGGTAAAGTTCACTTCGTGTGGAGCATTATTTTTTAAAAATTGGAAATAATTACAGGATTTGCAAATCAACGTGTAATTTTGCTGCATACGTTTTCGTCCAGGTACATTAAGTTTTGCCTCATAATATCATCCAGAAATAATGCCTATTAAAATGCAGATTCAACAACAAGTACCTCGTTTTCTAAATATGTCATTCTAATTTCTTAATGCATGCATTTAAACGAGTTTCACTATTTGCGTACTGTTATGGAGATTGCAGTTTAAGCTGGCGAAATTGAAATCATCGAAAGAATGGTTTCAGTCAAGATCCTGAAAAAGTTTTGTTTTATAGCCACGAGAGATAACCAAATTAAAAACTCAATTTTTTGTGACTTTTTCGAAAAGATTTATTTATTTATTTATTTTTAATTGAAGAGTTCGATTTAAGCGAACGGACTAAAAAAAAAGCATCCTCTCATAGACAATAATGTCGAATATATAGGTGAAGATTGGGAAATATGGTTGCTAGCAAGTGGCCGTTAAACTCAGTTTTGTTAGTCGCCACTTTTCAAAATTGCTAATAAGAATTGAAAACTAACCCTAAAATCGTTTAGAAAATATAAAAATATATTGAAATAAAACGAGAAATATGCAGATTTGAATTAGCACATGCTGAAATTATTTTAGAACTTCTAAAATGATTGTATACTATATAAGAGAGAGAGAGAGAGGAGCGGCTTAAGTGTCTGTCGCCGATAGCTTATTGATTGCTTGCGTAACGGTACTAGCCAATGGGGTGAAGTTACCACGACATTCAAATAGTCCATGTACACACTCTCCAAAATATAACTCTCATTTTCGACCATTCTTCAAGATAATTTCGTCATTTACAACGATTCTTTCTACGCGCGATCACGTGACTTAAAAAAGTTACTACACAAATTTCGCCAATTCGACAAAAGGTTTACTCGGAGCATTTTTCACGAAGCCATTTCGTCAAATACGACGAAAGTTTCGTGAGCTTCGAGCATGCGTTTCTGAGAGTGCACTGATACCATACATGCAGTTATCATTGGTTTAATTAAATTATCATAGTATTTAAGAACATTTAAATATTTTGCCCTCTATTTTATTTCGCCATTGTATTTTAAACTGCATTTTCAGCTGAACGCAAATTGAGCCTGTCAGGGTGAAGGGGAACATATGTTTGCATTAGCAATCATCTGTTTTTGAAACGGTTTACAACTGAACGCAAATGGAGCGGGTCAGGGGGAAGGTGAACATATGTTTGCATTTAGTATTTATAGTACAGTAGAACCCCGGTTATCCGAATCCCGTTTATCCAAAAATCGGAGTAACCGAAAAGGCAAATGGGCCGGGGTTTTTTCCCATCACGGGCAAATGCGCCGTTTTTTCTAAAAGTTCTTTTTTCATAAAGGGCAAATAGCCCGTTTTTTCCATAACTATCAAAAATATTGTCAGTACATGATAAAATGTTTAATACTAAATGACATAAACGTAAAATATTAATATTGTGCATAGAATTTATTGCAACAACTATATTACAATCAAGCTCAGGACCGGTTAATCTGCTTGGCAATCCATTGTATTCTACAGTTGGAAGAAGTTCTATTCGCAGGGGGTAGGGTGGAACATGTTGGTTATAAACATGGCCTTTGACTATAAATCTCGCTCATCCGAAAATTTCTATGGTACCTCGATTAACCGAAAACGTTACGGTCCCGTGCTTTTCGGATAACCGGGTTCGGATAACCTGTTCTACTGTATCTAGAACAGCGGTCAACACCGCCGGGCTGATTAGTTAAATATATACAGGATGCTGAAAGATTGAAAGTTGAAATGCGACATGAAATTTTTGGCGCGATGCACGTGTTCAACATTGGCAGGTTTTCAAGAAAAAAAAAAGGTGATTTGCTCATAATAAGAATTAGAAAATGAAAATTCAACTTATCTTTAGGATTTTCATTAAATTATTCTAATCTTCAAATAAAGGGATAAAAATACATAAAACGTTTAGTGGATGAAAATGAAGCAGTTAGTTAATTAGTGGAGGAGTGGCTATCGATGATGCATTTTTTAATCGTCACTTTTAGTACTTTAATCGCCACGTGGCGAGTAGCGACCGCAAATTTTAACCTATAGCTTGAATACTTTGAATGAATAAGAGCTGTTCTCTTAACGTTTGTCCTGCTTAGTTTTGTTAGTGTAATTTCGCTTTTTACAGATATGAAAATGAAGCAGTTAGTTAATTAGCGGAGGAGTGGCTATCGATGATGCCTTTTTTAATCTCCACTTTTAACTACTTTAATCGCCACGTGGCGAGTAGCGACCACAAATTTTCACCCATAGCTCGAATACTTTGAATGAATAAGAGCTGTTCTCTTGAAGTTTATCCTGCTTCGTTTTGTTAGTTACTGTAATTTCGCTTTTTACAAATATGAAAGTAATAGTGAATGCAAATCCTGTCGAATATCATACTCTCATGAGCACCGTTTCCATGCAAGTGTCCTTTCATCACCCCAGAGAAGTGATTAACCTCTACGAACAAGGATTTTTGATGTACCCTGGATATAGCTATTACTTCAGGATGAAAAAGGTAGAGTTACTGCATTACGGCGGTATTTATCTAGTTCCCAGTTTCTAAGCTTTAGATAAACGGAAGAGTAATAATAACAATAATAATGATGATTTTTTTTTTCTTTCTAATGTGGCTGCAGTATTGGTTCTCAACCATTGCGTCCCTCGTGCGTCTCCAGAGATTGGTACCAACTCTTTGAGCGGCACCACAATGAGTATGGTACCATTGCCGCAATTTTTTGGCGCTCAGTTTCCTACAAGATGGCGGCACCTGAGCTCTCGTTGATGCAAACGGCACTAATAATTTAATTTATCTGAGAGTATCCCTGCCAAACGGATACTCAAGGGATCTTTAACATGTCGCATAATCATACGACATGAGCGCAGACGATTTTCTGCATCTTGAAGATCTACTGACTTGGGCCACGTTTGAACCTGCGATCTTCGGCGTACGGAGCCTGCGTTTTACCACTACGCTGTCGACAATATTGATGTTGGTGGTGAGGAAATCGACTGTATTTGAATTTATTAGAAAAGCGGGAGCATTATGAAACCAAAAAATTAAAAATGAAATTGCACATTGAAAACAATGTGTTTTTAGGATTAATAACACATAACTTGATAAATGTCGAGGAAACTATATTCCAGTTGTTCATCGTAGCCAGAGTTTGAAATGAGCGGTTGTTAGTCGTATTTTACACCTAAAAATTTTCATCTGGCAACCGCGATTTCCCATCCAGTCGTCATTTTTGTCGCCTAAAATTTTATAACAATTTTAGTTTGACAACCGAAATTTTCTTTCTATTCGTCATACCCCATCCCCCCACCTTTTGTTCTTTCCATCTAACTTTATAAAATTATATATTTATGTATAGCTCATCTAGACTTTGTTTTTTCTGAGCTTTAAAGTTACTATACTTGTCAGGATTTTAGAGCTTCTTAACTTTCACATTTTTGTAGGGTGAATTTTTACTTACAAATGAAGTATTGTAGTACTATACTTGAAAAGATAGTTAAGCCGATTATGAAAAATTACTAATAGAAATTGATTTTCGAATTTTTTTTTTTTTACGTATCAATAATTTCCTCATTAAGGTTGTGATATTTTAGGATACTTTTTAACAATTACATAATTATTTTTAACAGTTATCAGTTGACATCTCTGCTTAAATAAGTTGAATTACTTTGAAATTACACCTAGCATAACATTTTTGGCAACTAAAACGAAAATCTAGGTGCCAATGAGGCCTAACTTTTGCATCCTAAAATTTCGAACCCTACTAAGGAAGCATTCTCTTTCAGGTTGTGAAGCACTTGCTGCCAGCTCCATATGAAACAAATTGTATGGATTACATGAAGATGTGGAAGTCAAGGGGAGGTCGAGGACCTATGAATCAAAGGGTATGTTCCAAAATTTCTTATCGACGTGCTGTTATACATATGTCTCGCAGAATCCTTTTTAGAAACACAAATTATGTAAGCTGTAAAACTCGAAGGTTTTCCAATCCATGTGTAACTGTGTCGTTTTTCAAATTCTTCAAATCACCAATCCAAATAGATGTGCGTTTTAAATAATTCTTCTTAATTAATTCTTCTTAAGTAATTCGTCAATGAATGCTCTGATTAATTGACTTATTATAGAATTTCTGTGATCAGTTATTGCATCAATGCATTTTTCTGATTAATTAACTCAGCAACACATTTTTGCTGATTAATTAGCAAACCAATATGCGATTAATAAATACATCAATGTCGGTTACACTTTTAGAAGCTGTTTGGAAAAGACATTCCAGCGTGTTACCATACTGGCAGTTTAAATCATTACAAACTTGCTCTTTGTCGCAATTTATCTTCATGCAATATGCAGTCGCGAGCAGATGGTCTCAGTGGCTGAGCGGTCTAAAACAGGGGTCGGCAACCTTTTGAGTCTGAAGAGTCAAAAATTACAATTTACAAAATTTCAAAGGTTTTAAAGAGCCACAAAAAATTTTTTTTGACAACAATAAATAGTATTTGCATAAATAAAGTTTTTGATTAAAAAAAAAACTAATCTATTTATTCATAAGAAAAAATATCTATTTATTCATATATAAGTAGTGTTTTCACAACAAATTAGATAATATATACATAGTATTATTAGATAATTACTTATTATTTAAGTAAAAAATTGAAAATTTACTTACAACATTAACTTGTACTTCAATAACAAACAATCAAGCAAGCAAATTCAATGGGGGCGATAGCTTTGCATGGTTATTCAAGTAGAAACGAATTGAGAACGATTTTTAAATGTCTTTTTTTATACAAAAAATAATACTTGCGTATGGAACTAAAGAACCACAGATTCACATCCAAAGAGCAGCATGTGGCTCGTGAGCCGCAGGTTGCCGACCCCTGGTCTAAACCACTGGTTCCGGTGCTTCCCTGCGCGGAGTGAATGAGGCGTGGGTCCGATTCCCACTTTACCCTGGGTGTATTTCCTTATTTGTATATTAAAAAATCAGTTGTGCTGTCTTGTTCTACCTGTCATATTAGATGAGAGTTTGAGGCACATCCTTGAGAATAGCAAATAAACTCGAATACTTATGTGACCTGAAATGGTCGTAAACAAACAAACAGTCGCGAGCTGTTCCGGGTAGACGTAAGATGATTAAATATTGTGGTACGATACGATACTGATATCATGCAAAAAAAAACAAACAATAGTAAAACGAAAATTATTATAACTAACTATGCTAATTATTAAAAAAAATTTGTTTAATAATTAGCATAGAAAAGTAACATAATATTTATATTTATTATTGTAACTTACGGAGTTTAACAAATTTATTTCTATTTCATAAAAAGTATTTACATTCATAACTCAATTTTACTTTCCGATTCTTTGGAATGGCAACACCTTAATTTGTTTATATCGAGTAATCATCCTCATTTCGGGGGCCTCACGCAGCGGCTGAGCGGTCTAATCGACTAGTTCCGGTGCCTCCCTGCGCGGTGTGGAAGAGGCATGGGTTCGATTCCCTCTTTACACTGGGTGTATTTCCTTCTTTGTATATTAAAAAACCAGTTGTGCTGTCTTGTTCTATCTGTCATATTAGACGAGAGTTTGAGGCATATCCTTGAGAATAGCAAATAAACTCGAATATCTATGTGACCTGAAATGGTCGTAAACAAACAATCCTCATTTTGATGTTTAGCGAACTTTTCTTAAGCCTTTCGAATTTTAAAGTGTTTTTTTTACGATTTTAAAATGGTTAGGTGCCGCAGATGTTCTGCGAGAGATCAGTAAGTGCAATGTAAAGCATGAAAAAACTTATGAGAAGAGAAAGAAAAATACATAAAAAAGTCGAAATAATTTTGAGGTTGCTGTTATTCATGAGAGAAAATATGAAAGATTTTTCTTGTAATCTTCTAATATCACACAACATAAAAACACACACGCCATTTTTGTTCAGGGCTGCATCCAGGAGTGCCAGAAAAATGTGAGTCTAGAAGCCTTTGGTTGCGTGCATCGCAGCTTTCAAACTCCTAGAAATGAGAGAAAATGCAGTTGGAACTTTGTCGGTAAGTATACGCTGCATTAAATCATCTTTTTTATTGGATAAAGTTAAACAGTAATTAATCTATACTCTGTGAATTAGAATCAGCGTGTCAAGGTCACACAACTATACCTTTTCCCCTTCTGGTCACCATGGTCTCCGTGCTAGAAACTTTTTCCCCCTCTTGGTTTGGAGAACATGATAATTAAGTTTGTTGTTTTAGTTATAATAATAACAGACGGGTTAAAATCAGATTTATTTCTCAATGGCAAAAATAAATTGCATAACATAAAGCATTCTAATGTTTTGAGCCAATCTAAATCTTATTCTAATATTTTGATGTGTTTTAGAAAGCATTTATTCTAACATTTTGAATCGGAGGTGTAGTAATACAATTGTCTTAACTGCAGTGCAAAAAAAAAAGTCTGTCTCTGTTATGTTCCTCGCATTTGCCATGGTGACAAAGCAGGAAACGCGACCTCTTCTCCTTGATGCGCCCTCGCAGACTATAGAAACGTTTCTGAAAATCTTTTTGGAGTTCGAAACGAGGAGGTGATTTCTCAAAGCATCTCCCATGAAAACATTGGTTATGTATAATAATGTGGGAGGTCTTCTTTATCCCAATAAGTATGACCGTTTTCAGAAACAAAAGAGAGTAATAAAACTAAAATTCGCCCAACAGTCAAAATTCACGCTTATTATTTAATTTGAGCATTGAAAGCATTATCCTATTAACATAGTTATATAAGCATTATTCATCAAATTTGGCGATTTTAACGTTGAATTTATTTTGATCATCCTCACTTAAAGCAAACGTATTGTAAATCATTGTCGCCACAGATCAAACTGCCTTCAAAAGAGTAGACGCTTGTACTTCTGAGAATTTCATACAAAGTTGAGTTGCAGTTGAATAAAGCTGCTGGTGTACGGAAATAATGTTTGCTTCCATACACCATTCACATTTTTCATTTCATTGTTTCAGAGAAGCCTTAACTGAAACTCTTACTATAATTGCTTTTGATACTACTGCTTAGTGACAACAAACTCTTTGTAATAATGAGCTTTATAGTACTTAATGAATCAGTACCTAATAACTTACTCAATCAAGACAAGTTGCCATCTGCTAGATAAAACCATATAACATTGCAAGTATAAATGAGGCTTGAATGACACAAATAAAGGAGAAATAATTAACTAATAGAAAACTTTTTCAAAACTTTTTAACTGATATCACTAAAACTCGTCAATAGCTACTAAACAAAATAAAAAGTAAGAAAATCGGTTGAAAAACCGAGGGGAAAATGGTTCTTAGCTGCTTTGTTTTTGCCTATTTATATATAGCTTGTTCTAGAAATAAATAGTAATAAATCTAGTATCAAAACTTGTAGAGCCGTCGTAAAATTCTTTTTTTTTCTTCTTTTTGAAAATATATATCTTTCAAGAAAAAAAACTGTCAGAAATGGAAATGAGATGATCATAAGTGAGTGGAGTTTTTTAGGTGAAAACCCAAATAATCAACGCTAATTTCGTAATGAGGAATAAATTGGGATATAACGCCGTACTGAAAGCAAAACATTTAGAGATATTTAAAGTGTTTATTCAAACGAAAATGAGCAAAAATTTACAGTGAAATAATTTGGTTTCTTGTCTGCCTTTGCCAAACGAGCACATTTAGCTCTTTCTGCTTTTGCGATCACACCATCAAAAATGGAAATGAGAAAATTATTAGTGAGTGGAATTTTTTAGCTGAAAACGCAAATGATCAATGCTAATTTTGTAATGGCGAATAAATTGGGATAGTAAGCTGTAACTGAAAGCGAAACTTTCGGATACATTTACAATATTTGGTCTAACGAAAATGTGCAAAAAGTTACAGTGCAATAATTTGGTTTCTTGTCTCCCTTTTCCAAATGGAGCACATTTAGCTCTTTTTGCTCTTGCGATCCCAATTGAAATCATTGAATAGATGGAAGACATTCTCAACAGACAAAAGCTTGAATTACACTAATACAGGCTAGAGAAATAAGTATAGTGATCATTCATAAATGATGTCGCTTCGAGGGGGGGAGGGGGGTTCGTGAAATTGTGACAAAGTGTGACAAGGGCAGGGGAGGGGGTAACAAGAAGTGTGACATCATGCATTATGCAACATAGCGTGACATGTGACAAAGGGGCAGGGGGGTCCGCTGAAGGGTGACATATTGTGACAAAGAGGGGGGGGGGGAGTTCAAATATGTGGGAAAAAAGCGTGACATCATTTATGAACGGCCCCATATAAATAATAACGCTAGCTAGCTATTTTTATTGTTTTTCAAGAATTAATTGGATTTTTATGAAAAAAAGAAATGAAAATTTATTTGATGAATTAAAATATTTTGATTACACGAAAAATTTATGTGAAATGATTTGTATAAAAGAAAAAACCATATTCTAATAATAAAAATTTTCTTTGATAATATAAGTGGACTTATCCATTCTGAAAGATAAAAGAATGTACATCGATGAACTGCAAACCTGCTTGCTAGTAAGAATTATTCATTGTATTAACATATTTGGCTCTTCACATATTCAATTAACCTCTTATAACGTATTTGCCCGTGTCTGTCACGGGCGAAACTTACCGGACAGTTCGCCCGTGGCCGTGCATTATTTTATTTCTAATGCCCGTCTGAGATCGGTTTACACTTTGTTTGTATAATATATTTTTTCTATGTCACTTTTACCCCACCTCCCGCTAATTAGTCACCCCCACAACCTGAAATTCGTCGCTTGAAAAGAATAGTGACACAACTCAAAAAATAACGAAAATGAGATTTTTAATTGATAATACTTTTAAAAAACTGATCTTTTATATGGAATAAAGAACCAAATCGTAGATAGCAAAGTTGCCAGTAGACAGCATAAGTGTCTTTTCAGAATGAAAATAAAGGGCCATTTTTTTGTTGTTGAACATAGGCATAACTCGTGTTGTGTTGCGACTGCTGCGTATGAAGTACTGCCAATTTTATTGAAAAAAGGCACAACTCCGGATTATATTTTAAGGGATATAGTCCCTTATAAAGCAATAGAGATCCATTTTGTGTTGTCTTTATTGCTGTTAATGTAGGATTTTTTCATAAAATTTTATTACGGACAATAGAGACATATTTGAAGTTGTGTCTGTATTGAATTATATGTTACAATTTTTTTGAGACCTTTTCAGAGTTATTACACTGTTCCTCAAATTGTTGTTTCAGAAAAATTGTTGTTTTTATTCGAAAGAGACACAACTCAAAGTCTCCTAAATTTGATTAAAATTTCTAGGAACCCTAAAAGGCTAGTACAAAAACTGAATGAAATAAACAAAAAGAATAGTATTAACCATTTTTAAGGGGCATTACAAAAATTAGGAATTGTTATGAATGGAACAACAATACATTACATATCGCAACAATTTAAAAACTGGTCTCCTGAAAAAGTTGCTTTTTTGAGTTGTGTCACTATTCTTTTTAAGCAACGAATTGTAAAGAATAACTTACACCATACTAGTTTTCAGAAAAAAAAACTAGTGCTATAAGTTGTTAAGTTGCTTTACTTAGTGGAGTGAGTATACCGAGCTTTTGGCTTTGAGTTAACCCGAATCTATCTCAGGAAAAGTATACCAACAACGTATTTTGTGTCTGCCGCGGCCGATGTAAAGTCAGCATAAAAGAAAATTTCAAAGTGTTTTTGCATCATATACTACCGTAATAAAATATGTTTCAATGCGTTTCTTTCTAGTGAAGAAGAATATGAAGTCTTCAAAGAAAGTGAAAGCAAAGCGACCATTGTAAGTTTCAGATTAGTTTAATTTTGTTATTTAAAGATGACCTTTATTTCAGCAATAACTAATAAAAGTATTATTTCCCCTTTTGCAGTTTGATTGTGGAAAGCCGTCACAGTATGTAAGATATTTAAAATTTACTGTCTCACAACTTAAGCTTTTCTAAATATTTATTTAAAATTAACCATTCTGCTCGTAATGTTTTACGAATGTTTAAAGCCATTTTGGTAACTTAGAAAGAGTTTCTTAATTTTTTTGATACGTGGAACCCTTTTTAAGGACTACTTTTCGCGTGGAATCCGTTTTTTTCTTCTACTATGGTATTAATGAACATACTGGAAATAGATAATTTGTTATAGAAGTAACAGTTTGGTTCAAATGATATTTATTAGCCTTCAAAAGTAGGGTCACGTGGAGTAAATTGGTCATGAAATCCACGCTTTTCAAATTTCGTCGTCAATAAATATAAGAATTCGTTATATTTATTGACGTCAAATTTTTTGCTTGATATTTTACATGTCATGATTAAAGAACAAATTGCATTAAATTTTGAGCAGAAAAAAATTATGTAAATTGATTTTATGACGCCTTCTTTGTGCCATGTACTTACGACAACTTTACCTCATGTGGTGGGGTAAAGTGAGTAGTGCGTACTATTTTGTAGGGGGTAAAGTGGTCATAATTGAGAAAAAGACTATATAAAAGTATTAATAACCACAATATTTCAAAATGCTCAACAGCGGTTAATTTTAGAATAAGAACACCTTTATTTCACCAAACTGAATTTATTAATGCCCTTTATTATGGTTAAAAGTAGGCCTCATCTTTTCAACGTCTCCCTAAGGTACGTCAGTCTATTCGGCTGCTGCATCGATGTTCTTAAAACAAAGTTCTGTACCTAAGTATTTTGGAATGCACAATAGCAGGAATTCTTAGATATAAATCCTTAATTATTATATTGTAAGTCTGTCTTTTAATTTAATACATATAATAGAACATAAATATAAAATTAAAAATTGTCCGTGAAAAACTTTAAAATAGCTTTGAATGAATGACTAAATTACTTAAATTACGTAATAAGAAACCATTGCTAATAAGAGAGTTCTGAGAAAAATTATATCTTATTGGAAATCAAACTGGGAGGAAAATACGTATCTTAACCTGTAGTCTTAATTCTCTCTCTCTCTCTCTCTCTCTCTTTCATGTATTGTTCTTGTTCGAAGTACTGCCAGTTTTAAACATTTACAGCTCAATAACATCTATAAGGTCTGTTTAGAAATGAATTATTGATAACTTGAAAATGATTTTACTAAAAGTGCTTCTAAGAATTTTTCAATACTAAACACACCATTGTAAGAAGACTATTATAGTAATTTCAATCTCTATTGCATTTGAGCTCAGTTGTGTTCAGTCCTGTTCACTAAAGAGTAAATTTTATTTTTGAAAAATAATTCAGTATTAGTGCAATTAATGTTTAATTAGCATCTCCCTAGTGGCTTAATTTCTAACAAAATAAGTGCGGAGCCCTGTAGACTGCAAAATTTATTTTCATGCGTAAATTTCCTGAATTCCCTCTAATAGTTAAGCATTCGCATAAAATTGAAAATAAATATAAAAGTTGAGCTCCCGTGAGTGCCTATGTAAGTTAAGTCCTGGTCTACCTCAGTAATTAACCTAAAGTAATTTCAGAGCATCGGGGCATGTTAATTCTAATACTATGACCACTTAACCCAATCTTACTTAAACTACTGTAAAATACGTAATTATCTTAATTTTCTTTTTCTAATTGTTATTTATCTATTTCTACCTGCTTGGTGAGGAAGTATCTTTGAGATCTGTGCAAAGCTCTCTCCACCGTCCATTTGCTGCAAATTCTTTAAAACAAAATGTCAGAGAGAAATTAAAAGAGCTGTTTCAATTTCAAAGTGTTGTATAAACAAAGAGACTGTTACTTCACCTAAAGAGTTCTATTAAGATAATTTTGAATGTAAAATTTAATTCCTAATCATTAAAAGCTAAAATAAATCACACCAATTCTTTCATCTATTTCTTTTGGGGGAAAACAGTATAAAAATAAACATATTGCATTTAAAGTTAAACGCATTGCACTAGCTGCGTGAAAACTAATAGCATAATCATGTTGTTTTCCATAGGTAGCAGAGTAGAGCATGATGCAGTTTCAGCAATTAAGATTTTATTAAAACAATTAACAAGACGAAACGCACACGTACAAAATAGATAAAAAGAACATCATATTAATTTTCCATCTTACTTCTATCAAGTCCACGCGCCTTCTGCGCAGTTTCTACAGTGTTCCAATAGGCGGCGCTGATTACGTCATAAATTGCGCAATGGATTGCGAGTGACATTGAATTATTCTCTAACACGCCCCCCTCAATGGCAATCGCACATCCATTTTACATATCTATATTCATAACACCAATCAAAGCACAACAGTTTTTGTGCTTTACATTTGATAATGCTTTCGTTAAAACACTGCACACATATTTTCAGTTGGAACAAAATTCAACTCTATAGTACCATTTTTTATTGTTTCTCTAACAAAGTGATGTCTCACATCTATGTGCTTAGTTCGTTTATGAAAAACTGGATTTTTTGCCAATTTAATAGCACCCATATTATCAGTAAAAATTTGAATTTTTCCCATTTTTAAATTTAACAATTCACTTAACAACCTATTTAAATAAATAGATTCTTTTGTTCCATCTGAAAGAGCCTTATATTCGGCCTCAGTCGAAGAAAGTGCGACGGTAGATTGCTTGTGACTGTCCCAACTAATACAACCTTCACTAAAAATAAACGAAATAAATTAAATCTTATCATTATTTCAACTTGCTTAGCTAGTTTTGTTGTTTCTGCGAAAGAAATACAGGGTGGGGCAAAAGTAAGGACCTGGTTTCGACGGGGTATTAAAAAAAAGTAATACAATTTGAGACTTAAAACTTTTTATATTTTGCTTTTTTTTATACCACTTTTTTTTACATTAAGTTTTGAACACCACTTCAGCAACATGGCGGCCTTCAGCGCCAATACACTAATGCAGTCCAGTTCTAAAGTTTTGGGAAATTTTTCTGCACATTTCAAGGAGGCATGGCGGATATTTTCTTGATAGTTCGGTCCTTCAGCTCTTCTAAAGAAAGGGGATGATGTTTTCAAACTTTTTCCTTCAAATGATTTCTTAGAAAAAAGCCTAGGGTTCGTAACATTACGCGGAACATTGAAATGCAAAGATGCAGTCTATTCTTTCTCCTTGGAAAAATAGACTACATCAGTGTATTGCTGCAGAAGGCCGCTATCTTGATGGAGCGGAATTCAAAACATAATGTGAAAAAATGGGATTATATACAGATCAAAATATTAAAAAGTTTTAAGTCTCAAATTGTATTAGTTTTTTTAATACCCCCTCAAAACCGGGTCATTACTTCTGCTTCACCCTGTATATACCATATTCTTTCTGTAGTACAGTGTTTCCCAAATCGTGATACACGTCCCCCGGGGGTACAGGAAGAGTTTGGTGGGGTACGCAGAGCACCGGCTTCAGAACATCGGGGAAACCTAAATTACAAATTTTCTCAACTTATCATTACAATGCAAAGAAACTTCATTGTCTGGCATTTAAGTTAAAGTGAACGAACACTACCAAGACAACATTGAATTTGTAGCAACATTATAATGGAGCTGTTAATTTATTTCCATTCCTTTGAGTTTATAACAAGTTCGGGTCGTAAAATTGATGATAGTACTCAGAAATGTATAAAACCAGCATTTAGAGACCTTAAAATTGGGGTCTGTAAATTTATTATCTAGATTGAAGCAAAAATATTGAATGGTGGATATATTTAATATACAACACATATGCCAGGATGCTTATCATATGCGGGTAGAAGAAGAATTGGAATTAGGTTCCAGAGAATTCTTGAAATATATGCTTAAAATGTGTGCATTTTGGTTGCAAATTTTACCCAGTTCTAATAAAGAAAGTCGTGACAAATCATAGCGACAATTTTCTCAACATACACATTTTTATCCTGATCATTGACTATTATAAATGTTATACGTGATATAATTTTTATTTATTTTGCTTTCCCTTTATAATTATTTTCTTTATGCCCTGAAAATGGTAAAAATGTTTTTTGATTGTTTTTAAACTATATATGTATAGTTTAATAACAATCATAATAACAATTGCATATATACAGTTGTGGGTTATTATCGGCATCTTGGGGGATTTCCATATTCTTGACGAGCATATATATGAATATTTTTTAAATTTTTAGTAATGTAGTGTACATTTGCATCTTTATTTTAGGGCTTTTTAGTACATAATATTCAGGGATTTATTAATATATCATTTACTTTATATAAAGCAGTAGTTAAAAATTTTAAATCAAATTTTTCCTGTAGCACACATACGTTTACATTAGGCAGCAGATGCATGTTTAGGAGTTGCAAGAAACCCCTTTATCAGTGCAAAGATGTGAGCTTACAAATGGAAAGACGTAAGAAAAAGCTTTCGTCGTATGTACTTTCATCCATTAGCGTAGTATCTGTTGCATCAAAAATGGGGTTCGAAAACTCGTCTAATTTAATTTGCATATTTGTGCGTTATCATGTTGTTTCTTATTACAATAATTTCCCACATAAAGGTAATTATTTTATTTCGTGGAATATATTAGTACTATCTTTTGTTATGCATAGAGATCATCGATGGTGTCTATAAATGATGAGTCGAAAACGTGTACAGTCAAAAGCAGTTAGTTTCTGATTGCGAATTAGAATATGCAGTCAATATTAGATGACATTGTTATTTACATCTAATGTTGCTGTGATCTATGAAAATTTATAGGCTTGATGCAGAATGTGTACAGCCGATGCCATCAACCTATAGAGAATATCATTAGAGTTAACAGACAACGGCAATAATGTTTATGAAAAAAACGGCGTACAATGTCTTGTGCTGTCCATCTCACTTTAAAAAAAAAAAATCGCGATATTACGTATAGCATCGTGGAAGATATTCCGGATCATATTAAGACGAAGTTTTTTGTTTTTTTCTAATGGGCTGCAGTATTGGTCCTCAACCATTGTAGAGCAAGCGCGCTCCCAGAGAGTGGTACCAACTTTTTCAGCGGAACCACAATGAGTGTGGTACTATCGCCGCAATTTTTTGACGCTAAGTTTCACCCTAGATGGCGGCACCTGAGCTCTTGTGGATGCAAACGGCACTAGTTATTTTAATTTAGCCAAACGCGGATACTTAAGTGATTTTTAACATGCCGCATAATCATACGACACGGGCACAGACGATTTCCTGCATCTTGAAAACTCACCGACTTGGGCCAGGTTTCCACCTGAGATCATGGGCGTACGAGGCCCGCGCCTTACCACTACGCCACTCTGTTGACATATAAAGTCGAAATAGAATTAATATATTTTGTTGCATAATATTACAACTTCTTCAATGTAATTCATTTCTTCCAGAGTATCGAAACATTTAGCTATGTAGGTTGTTACGTCGGTTGTTTATAGCGCATGAACTGCATATTAATTGTTTGTTTGTTTTATATTATAAAGAACTACAAGCAAAAAAAATGAAATGCAAAAATCATTGCAAGTTGCAAAATGCAAAAGAATAGTAAAAAAGAAAAAAAATTTCCCCATATTTATAAATCGTTGGTTACCCAACTTGAACCAGACTTACAAGCCCAGAAAATATTACGTTACTAGAACAGGTTGAAAAGTCCTTAGTTCTTATATTTGAGGAATTGTTAACCTTTGCAGCAAAAAAGGACGAGCAAGCAAAACGGATTCATTATTTTTTTCCCAAAATTCCTCCTGCGCAATGTCTTCCTAAAAACTAAAGTGTCCTTTACGCATACGTTCTTAACCGCGGGATTGAACCCGATGCATCCAACTACGCTCAAGAATACGAGTAAAACCATGGCGTTCAAGAATGTGTCACAAAAATTCATCGCATTCTTAACCGCTCACAGGAACAAGTTCAGATGCGGTCGCTTATTGGAGTCCCCTACAGAGTGGCTTATGGAATTTCATAGACAACAACGTTCCCCGTGCCAAGCTAATATTCTAAGCGCAATAAAATGTAATACATTAAAGAAAAATCATTAAGAAATGAAGTTCAATATTTAACACATAATAATACACGGATCCTTTTGAAATTTAAGACACAAAATCCGAATCAACAGTCTGCAAAGTCGTCCAATCATCCCACTTAGATGCGCGGTTCACAACGTATATGTAAAATGCAACATTTCTTGGTGCATGTCCATGAACGCGTCAGTCTTAAGCCTCTGAGTGTTCTTTTTTTTATTTTTTAGCGGATTCGATTCGCTGAAAATTGGTCTACTTTATGCAGCTCTGGAATAAAACCTTAATTAATGTTCAAATACTTGTGAAATTGCATTACTGACGTTTTAACGATGAAAGAGCGGGATAAAAATTTTAAATACACTTAAAAAGCTCATGATCTTGGAAATCGCTGGGAAGAGCAATTTTCGCTACATTTTTTTTATGTTGCACGTGGAAATAGCGGCAATGACTGATCACGAGAGAATCAGTCAGGAGGTTAACGGCATTCGCGTTCCAAAATTGCATTTTCACGCACACTCTTGAACGCGCATCTGATCTTCCAAGAATTACAAAACATCATTATCAATCACAGTTATCCAGCCCATCCTCCGCCTTCGCAGTTTTGCCTGAACATCTGCTTCAAAGTCAACGGAGCTCATCCGATTTTCTACCACCTCCTCTATTTTGGTTTTCTTATTATCCTACTAAACTATATTTGCTCAGTCATGCATTTTTTTCACACCTGTTCCACGAGCCTTCTTTGTTTACTAATGGAACTTTCCAGTTTCCTCGTAGTGCTGTATCATTTTTAGTAATTTTAAACGCAGATCCAATCTTCGCAACTCATTCAAGTGTGGCCGCATATGCTAATTTGGCTTTAGAAACTTTCTATAGACTAGAAATTAAAAGAAATACTTACATAGCCAAGACTGACTGAAACTTTAAAAAGCCAGTTAATGAAGGGTTAAAATACTTAACCCTGTATTAAAAAAAAAGGTTTTTTTTTTGAAGGCTCGAAATTGAACTGTGATAACCAAATAGGATTAAAAATTATGCATATTACGCATCGATGAAAAATTTACATTAGTTAACGATCACATCGTAGTTATTGAATTCAACCGTGTTTCTGAATTGATGTGTAACTGAACTGATTAGATCAGATTGAAAAGCGTGCAGTCTGCAGAATTGTTAAGATTAGAACGATTGTAGATCAATCTCTTGAACTATTATGATCACGGTGGTCCATTATCTCCTCCTCATGGAGGTTTTGTATACTAGAGGTAATAGGACGTCGGCTGAGAAGAGGGCGGGATGAAAAAATAAAATTAAAACTTATTTTAAAGTTTGGCAAAAATTTTAGGGAGCCCGTGGCACGATCTGGCAAGGAGACTTCGTAATAAAATTAGGGACCATGGAGTGACCGGCAATAAATCTGATTAACTACTGTGACCAGTGACCGGTGATCAATTTGCTGAACTGTTGCGATCAGAGCAGCCACTAAATCTGCTGAACTCATGTACTGAGAGCAATATACGATTAATTTACTTCAAATTTAGTGTTGAAACTCCAAGATAACATATTGTAGAGTCACAAGATAACCAGACCCGGACTGGCTCCCTCTGGGGCCCTCGGGCATTTACTGAAAAGAGGCCCCCTACCTGGAGGGGGATCCGTGGGTCCTTCTCCAAAGCATTTTTGAAAGTTATGTGTCTGGAAACCGTATTTTTCTCTTTTTTGAGTCTTATAAAGTAGTTAAACTAAAGCTAGATTTTTATATTAAATTTTCAAAAAATCAAAAACAGTGTTGTAAAGTTTCGCTTGACTAACTGTTTTGCGAAACGAAATTTCATGTTATTTTTATTATATCTCAATTACGCAGAAACTGGAGAAATTATAGAATTAAATTATAAAATACAATGAGAAAGGAAAAAGTCACTAAGTAAACCAAGAGCCCTTACTGAATAATAAACTTTATTTATTAAATCAACAGTGTTGTTAAACATTTACATATTTTACTTTTTGATTTGAACAATTTTTCGTTCAATTTTTAACAGTTCAAAAAGGTTTAACATTAGCGCCTTTGGGCGAAAAAGAAACAAATTATGTATACTCTGGGCAAAAAATCCATGTTCCTATAAACAAGCTTGCTGGGAAAAATACTTGTTAAATACTAAAGCAAAAATATTATATAGACGCGGGTAAATATTTGACTTTCCTTCATGTCGAGTAGTGTTGTCTAATATTTTGGCAAAGTTAAAATGAAATAGCATTTTTTTCACAAAAATATGTTACTTTTGTTGCAGTGATGTGAGAGTATATGCATTTTTCAATGGCATGGAGACAACAACTTACACTTACGGCCCAAAAATTGAGGTGAGAAAATAATTTTCATGTAGTGGGTTTAATAAAATTTCCTGTCTTACAAAGTCTTCAATTGACGTATCATTATTATAGCTAATTTTGTTGATTTTTTTCTGCAATAAACCACACATGTGTGTACCTCCTTCGACTATTGTGGTTTTCAAAGATTTGGTGATTGACTGTAGGATCACGACAAAAATTTGTTTTTTTTAAATTGAAAAGGTATTTGAAGTGTGTTAGCCTTGACATGGTGTCAAGGCTGAAGTGCGGTGACGTCTGTGCAGATCAAAGATAAGTTTCTCTACAGATTATTATCAATGTAATCTGCAGAAAAACTAGGGTGATCTTTTAAAAGTGCAGAGAATCGTATTCTTTCACAAATTTCCTAGGTAATCTGCAAATTACGTTCTTTAGCTGCACATTACCTTCTAGGCAATCATCTTCCCATTATGTACTAAGCAACTCCTTAAAGATCTTTGCTGGAACATCAGCAACACTTCTGTATGCATATTATTACGTTGTACGTATAACACTTATTCGACATCTCGGGAATCAATTATTACACTCAACAGGTAAGTTTCTTGAAACAATCTTGAATCATTTTAAAACTAGAATGCAAAGCAAAAAGGGTTCAATCCATTTAGTACATTGTAGAAGATAATAAAAGGTGCTAGAAGATTTTACTATTTTTAGTTACACTATATTACAACTACCACAATGCAAATCAACTCTTTCAGATCATCGAGACGTTCAGCTATGTGGGTGACATCGGCATATGACTGGGAATTTCCCTCATTGCTGTGTTCGACTTCTTGGAAGCTGTGGTGATCATGCTGAAGTATCCATTCCAACGGTTCGCCCTCTACAAGAAGAGAAAGAATCTTTTCAATCAGCTGAACGAAATGCACCGAAACTTGTAAAAAGTTCTTTTCCAGAAGAAACTAGTGAATTTCGATTCTTCAAAGCTGAGAAAACTGGTGGTATCAACGTAGCGACCCATCTACTGTTCTAGTTAGTTAGTTATAGTTTACATAGATGACTATTAAAACGCTAAACTTTAACCTTTTAACTGTCATGCCTGAGATTATCTCGGGCACAGCAATGGTGTTCCAAAATGAATGGCAGCCGCCTCAAGCGAATATGCAGCGGCTACAAAACGTAAAATTTTGAGACTCACGAGCAGATTTTACTAAAATTTGGTGGAAACGCTCATTCCCAGGAGGAACTAGTGAATTTCGATTCTTCAAAGGTGACAAAAACTGGTGGTATCGACGTAGCGACCCATCTACTGTTCTAGTTATTTAGTTATAGTTTACACAGATGACTCTTTTAAAACGCTAAACTTTAACCTTTCAACTGTCATGCCCGAGATTATCTCGGGCACAGCACGGGTGCACCAAAAAGAGTGGCAACCACCTCAAGCGAATATGCAGTGGCTACAAAACCTAAAATTTTGAGACTCACGAACATATTTTACTAAAATTTTGTGGAACCGCTCATTCCAATCTCTTCAGACGACTTTTAATTTTGCAGTAGCACTCAGTTCTACAAAAAATAAATCGATTGACAAACAGAGGAGAAAAGTATAGTTAACTGTTTTGCCTTTGCCTGTTTATATATAGATAGTTGATTGTTGTTAAATTCCCTCTGACTTGAAACCCAATCGATAAAAAATCCTTTCAAACAGTTTCCTAAGTATTATACATCACTCGAAAGCTTGAAGCTACACAAATGTGGGAAGAACTGGGAATTGCCCAAGACAAGATATTGAGTGGTATAAGCCAAATCAACCACCCAGGGCCTTTCTCAGCTCCAGGACTAGTAGTATTTCCTGCAGATGAAATCCATTTTTTTTTTCAATGCAATTGTGTCAAATTTCTTTTTAAAATATTATATAAATTAAATTTACATCTTGCACTAATTTAGTGCTTAAAACTCTGTGTCACAGTGACTTTTTTTTAGCTTTATAATGATACGATTATCATTAATAATTATAAGATGAATTTTTAAACCTTAAAGCACATTTATTGTGAATTTTGTGGTTCCAATAGGGCTTACAAGAATTAATGATATTTAGGTTCATCTACTGATTTAATATTCAGCGCAGAAATAGCGTGCTTGCCGCAGAACGTAAAATCCGTTAAACCCAGTAACGTCTGTTACACGACATATTTAATTTTTTATAGCTGCAAAATATGGCTGAATTTTTATTTGAAGGTTGTGTGATAAATTGCCTGCATGTCTTGGTATGTTATTTTTCAATTACTTAAACAAATGTAGTTAAGAGATTCGGCTAATGACACTGTAATGCAAATGATGTTCCATTTTATGTAACATCCGTTAGTCAAAAAAATTTCTTTTTTGCTACCTCAAAAAACATGTAAATTTTCAAATATGTAGAGTTTATCTTTACAATAGTTTAATTGTGGGAAAAAACTACTTTTGATTCTGTAACATTAGTAAGCATCTCATGACTATTTGACATTTATTTTTGTGTATGTAGGTCCGTTACTATAGAATTCAGCCGAAGCGAAAACTTCTGTTTAGTTGAAAAATTGAAGACAAATGACTTTTCTGTGCTGGGTGAAGTCTCCTATTTAAAAGTCTTAACATGAAACAATATCAAATCCATATTCGAGGAAGTTCATGGCACATCTGCTTCTGTGTTTGTGACTGTTGAGATGAGTTCAGACGTGGCGATATGTCCAAAAACAATGAACATAGTCAATGATGTCCAAAATAATGAACATAGTCAATGATGTCCAAAAATAATTATCATAGTCAATGATGTCCAAAAATTGGGAACACGGTCAATGATGTTCAAAAATAATGAATATAGTCAATTATGAAACATATCTTGAAGTGCATTTCATGCACTCTCCTGAAAGTTTATGAGTTGTTTCTATTGAAGGCATGAACGCGAGTAAAGGTTCCATCAAGGCAACCCTCAATTTTAAAGGAGTAATGTGAATCTTGATGGCTGAGTTCCACTGGGTGTTTGGTCATTAGCACGAGAAACTTCTACTTTATAAGGAAGAGTGAAAGTAAGTGAAGTAATTACGAAGAAAGGAAACAAAAAAAGCAGCCCCCACTTTTAACGATTTTTTTTACAATTTAAGGGGAAAAATCTTCTAAATCTCTTTCTTCACAGCAAATATATGTACTGTTCTAGAGATTTTCCCCTCTCTGAGCCCTAGGAGGAAATTTAAGGTTTACCTAATCCTGTTTTTCCCTTCAAAACAAATCATGGCCATAAAATTATCGAAAAGTGGTAAACATACGGGTAGGGGCGTCATGAGAAAACGGATGCTGCAGGGGGGAAACAAGGGATGGGGATGTTCGGATTCAAGGAGATAATTTTGCGTAAAAAGCCATAGTGTCAGGTCTCGGATGTTTTTTTTTTTTGCAGAACAGAAATAATCATTTTGGGTTATTGTAATTTTATACACTATCCGGAACACAATATTTTTTTTTTCTTTTCACCTCATTCTTTGTTTAGAACCGAAGGGAAGGGTGTTTGACACGTGCGTGCATTTCCTACGGGCAGTGACAAACAGCTTGCAACACGAAGCAGAAATGATTGCCATTCCAATCCGTACGAACCAGTTCCTAGCGCATCGATTGGATCTTTCCAAAGACGAGCATTATGAATTCAGCTGTTAATGGAACGGACAATAACTTCTAACATGAATGCCATTGTGTTTAATTATTAAAGACAGCATTCGCGTGTTCTACCAGATATCAAAACCTTTTTGAAATATACAGTTTTCTTAGCTTTTTTTTAATTTTCTTTTTTTTGCTCCACTTGTAAGTCTCTTTGTTAAAAACGTATTATGTGTGACTAGATTTCGCAAAAACATATTATATTGTGTGCTTTTAAGAAATCTAATTACACATAATAAGTATTTTGAAAAGTGCAATTAGAACATTCAAAAAAGGTAAGCTAATAGTGTTTGGTATGTAGTCATAACTTTTCAGTTTTTCAGAAAAGCCTGAGATTGTTTCAAAAAATAACTAATTCGTGTGGTAAATTATAGGTTTGTAAATAAAAATTAATTTTGACATTAATTTATGTATGCAATCTGGTGTATATGTAAGTGTTGTCGTATTGATTGACAACAATAGTAAAAATTTATCGGTGATAATACTAATGTCAGGCCGTTTTTTAAGCTTCATAAATCTTCAGTTTTGTAAAATTGCTTTATTAAACGTATTACGTAAAAAATCTTGTCTCTTTTAATTCACTTTCTTGAACTTTTAACTCGATAACTAAATATTTCCAACATAGACCGTTCTGATTTACTTAATTCTAGAAATTCTGTAATGTTGATGCTGTCTTGCTTGATTGAGGCAAGGGTAGAAAATCTGCTCCGATTCCGCCGAACTGCTCATATTGTGAAGTACTGCTCCAAAACGGACGACACACACACAACACTGTTATGCTACAAAGATACAGCTTTTCATTATTTTTTTTAAATAATCTTTCTTTCAAATAAGTTGTAAGAGCATTATGCACTTTCCCAATAGAAATCGGAAAGTTAAATAATTACTATGTGCAAAAATAAGCAAATTAAGGGGGCACTACCTCAAACTTGTTCTAAATATCGAAAAATATTTTGTTGAGTATTTCGATAGATAAAACTGTAAAAACGCTGTAATTAAAAAAATTCATGTTAAGAAAGTACAAATAAGCATTAAAATTCAGACATAAGTTTCGGGATTGCTTGGAATCCCTTTTTCAATGAGATACCGATCTTCTAGCTGCAAAAACATCCAAATGAAGCCTCATACAAAATTTAAAAATTATGCAAGAAATATTTAAAACGATATTCCCCCTTTTGTAAATGACTTTAGCTTCTTTCCTTCTGCATTTAAGATCTTTAAATGCATTTTTCTCTGCTTTGTATTTGGGACCAATTACGTGTAGTAAAAGCCCTAAGCCATTTTTCAGACAAAGCTACAGCTTTCAAACGTTGCATGTATATTCCACAGAGTATATTTAACAAAAATTAGGATGTGTTTGACTTTGAAGTTTGCAGTCTGTTTTTATTTAGTTGTTGAGTTGTTGTCCTTTTTTCTGAGATTTCAACGGAAAAAAAATTACTAAAATTCAGCCACGTTTCAGATAGTTAATTCTGTGTTAACTTTTATTCAAGAATGTTTAGATAGTATTAAAAAGAAAAAAATCTTATGAAAAAAGATAAAATTGAGAAAGTTAAAAGAAATTAAAAAAATTAAAAAAAAAAGTTAATCTTTTTTAAATTTCTAATTAATGGTTGTTTACAATGAAGTACTACTATCAAATTTCATTTCTGCTCATAATTGGGATTAAATGTATGCATTATTTTGTACCTTATTGCTAAAAGAAAAAAAAATTTTAAAAACTATCGTGGGCCCCTTTAAAATTAAAAAAAAAAAAAAAAAAAACACCGAAAAGGGGAAAAGAATATTTTAGATTCCAACAAATAAAACATTGAATTCTAGAGCTTATTTTTGGAAAACAAAGGCATGCAATCAAAACAACACAGTAGAAATATGAAACTTAATTTACTTGTTTTATAGAGAATAATAAGTTAACAAAATGATGCTGAAAAATAAAAAAAATATTGAACATTTCAATAAATGATAAAAATCTAATTAGTCTTCAGTTCCAGAGTTTCAAAGGTGCGTTATAACTTCATTCCAGGGGTGGCGCCAGAATTTTCTCGACGGGGGGGCATAGTGTCCCCGACGGGGGGGGGGCAACATCGAGTTTCTACATACATACCTGTTTATATATATATATAAAATAGGTATAATAACAAGATGGAACATAAATAAGAATAAAGAATAAGATGAAACAATGAAATAAGCACATAATCATGAATAGAAAAGCTTACATTTTTAATTATGTAATTCTAAACACTTGATACATTTTAATGAAGCTGTATCCGACTTTGTGGATATAACCTGTCAAATTTGATAACAATATCGTTCATTTTTTTTTTTTTTTTTTTTTTGACCTGCTGTTGTGCACTCCTAAAATCATAAGGCTTTGTAGCCTATTTTTCAGTCATTGAAGTGCGCAAATAGTTTTTCACAATACGTAGTGTACTGAAGCTTCTTTCGCAAGCACATGTCGTTATTGGCATCGGGCATGCAATTTTCAAAAGGATATCCATTTGATAAAAAGCATCAGACACTTTTGAAACGTAATGTTGGAGTTCTAACAAGGTTTTTGGCCTGCAAGTGTCATCCTTCCTTGCTATAATTCGAATCAGATTTTCAGCTTCGATCTTGAGATCGTCTGTGTTTAAATCGTGGATTTTACCAAAGGCTATAACATCATCCGTTTTCAAAAAAGTTTCGGAATTAGGAACTAGCGCTTTTATTCCTAATATAATGGATCTATTTTCGGTAAAAAAGCGCCGTTCTATTTCATTTTTCAGCCTGTCAATTAGCGAGAATATTTAACTATAAAAGATAATAAAAGACATACAAAATGATTTTTTTTTCAAATGAATAAAATAAAAATTAATAAAATGTACATCTACATAAATATTAAAGAAATATACCTTTTAAATTCCTTCATATTTTCTAGTTTATCTCTGTGTATAGGGGCCTCAACAATAAAGTTCCGCAGATGATTCGGGACTCGGATTGTGCGTTGAGAACGCCTTTCTGTAACTGTAACATCCGCATCTTCTACTTTAGACAAGCCTAATTCTATACAAATCTCTACTGACTGTTTCCAAATTTTTTCAATTTCAGAATCCTGTCTGGATTCAGATAATTTGTCTTGTAGGTGTTGCCTGCAAGTGTCATCCTTCCTTGCTATAATTCGAATCAGATTTTCAGCTTCGATCTTGAGATCGTCTGTGTTTAAATAGTAGGTTTTACCAAAGGCTATAACATCATCCGTTTTCAAAAAAGTTTCGGAATTAGGAACTAGCGCTTTTATTTCTAATATAATGGATTTATTTTCGGTAAAAAAGCGCCGTTCTATTTCATTTTTCAGCCTGTCAATTAGCGAGAATATTTAACTATAAAAGATAATAAAAAACATACAAAATGATATTTTTTTCAAATGAATAAAATAAAAATTAATAAAATGTACATTATCTACATAAATATTAAAGAAATATACCTTTTAAATTCCTTCTTATTTTCTAGTTTATCTCTGTGTATAGGGGCCTCAACAATAAAGTTCCGCAGATGATTCGGGACTCGGATTGTGCGTTGAGAACGCCTTTCTGTAACTGTAACATCCGCATCTTCTACTTTAGACAAGCCTAATTCTATACAAATCTCTACTGACTGTTTCCAAATCTTTTCAATTTCAGAATCCTGTCTGCATTCAGATAATTTGTCTTGTAGGTGTTGTTTGCAAGTGTCATCCTTCCTTGCTATAATTCGAATCAGATTTCCAGCTTCGATCTTGAGATCGTCTGTGTTTACCAAAGGCTATAACATCATCCGTTTTCAAAAAAGTTTCGGAATAAAGAACTAGCGCTTTTATTCCTAATATAATGGATTTATTTTCGGTAAAAAAGCGCCGTTCTATTTCATTTTTCAGCCTGTCAATTAGCGAGAAGATTTCCCTATAAAAGATAATAAAAGACATACAAAATGATTTTTTTTTCAAATGAATAAAATAAAAATTAATAAAATGTACATCTACATAAATATTAAAGAAATATACCTTTTAAATTCCTTCATATTTTCTAGTTTATCTCTGTGTATAGGGGCCTCAACAATAAAGTTCCGCAGATGATTCGGGACTCGGATTGTGCGTTGAGAACGCCTTTCTGTAACTGTAACATCCGCATCTTCTACTTTAGACAAGCCTAATTCTATACAAATCTCTACTGACTGTTTCCAAATTTTTTCAATTTCAGAATCCTGTCTGGATTCAGATAATTTGTCTTGTAGGTGTTGCCTGCAAGTGTCATCCTTCCTTGCTATAATTCGAATCAGATTTTCAGCTTCGATCTTGAGATCGTCTGTGTTTAAATCGTAGATTTTACCAAAGGCTATAACATCATCCGTTTTCAAAAAAGTTTCGGAATTAGGAACTAGCGCTTTTATTTCTAATATAATGGATTTATTTTCGGTAAAAAAGCGCCGTTCTATTTCATTTTTCAGCCTGTCAATTAGCGAGAAGTTTTCCCTATAAAAGATAATAAAAGACATACAAAATGATATTTTTTTCAAATGAATAAAATAAAAATTAATAAAATGTACATCTACATAAATATTAAAGAAATATACCTTTTAAATTCCTTCTTATTTTCTAGTTTATCTCTGTGTATAGGGGCCTCAACAATAAAGTTCCGCAGATGATTCGGGACTCGGATTGTGCGTTGAGAACGCCTTTCTGTAACTGTAACATCCGCATCTTCTACTTTAGACAAGCCTAATTCTATACAAATCTCTACTGACTGTTTCCAAATCTTTTCAATTTCAGAATCCTGTCTGCATTCAGATAATTTGTCTTGTAGGTGTTGTTTGCAAGTGTCATCCTTCCTTGCTATAATTCGAATCAGATTTCCAGCTTCGATCTTGAGATCGTCTGTGTTTACCAAAGGCTATAACATCATCCGTTTTCAAAAAAGTTTCGGAATTAGGAACTAGCGCTTTTATTCCTAATATAATGGATTTATTTTCGGTAAAAAAGCGCCGTTCTATTTCATTTTTCAGCCTGTCAATTAGCGAGAATATTTAACTATAAAAGATAATAAAAGACATACAAAATGATTTTTTTTTCAAATGAATAAAATAAAAATTAATAAAATGTACATTATCTACATAAATATTAAAGAAATATACCTTTTAAATTCCTTCTTATTTTCTAGTTTATCTCTGTGTATAGGGGCCTCAACAATAAAGTTCCGCAGATGATTCGGGACTCGGATTGTGCGTTGAGAACGCCTTTCTGTAACTGTAACATCCGCATCTTCTACTTTAGACAAGCCTAATTCTATACAAATCTCTACTGACTGTTTCCAAATCTTTTCAATTTCAGAATCCTGTCTGCATTCAGATAATTTGTCTTGTAGGTGTTGTTTGCAAGTGTCATCCTTCCTTGCTATAATTCGAATCAGATTTCCAGCTTCGATCTTGAGATCGTCTGTGTTTAAATCGTAGATTTTACCAAAGGCTATAACATCATCCGTTTTCAAAAAAGTTTCGGAATTAGGAACTAGCGCTTTTATTCCTAATATAATGGATTTATTTTCGGTAAAAAAGCGCCGTTCTATTTCATTTTTCAGCCTGTCAATTAGCGAGAATATTTAACTATAAAAGATAATAAAAGACATACAAAATGATTTTTTTTTCAAATGAATAAAATAAAAATTAATAAAATGTACATTATCTACATAAATATTAAAGAAATATACCTTTTAAATTCCTTCTTATTTTCTAGTTTATCTCTGTGTATAGGGGCCTCAACAATAAAGTTCCGCAGATGATTCGGGACTCGGATTGTGCGTTGAGAACGCCTTTCTGTAACTGTAACATCCGCATCTTCTACTTTAGACAAGCCTAATTCTATACAAATCTCTACTGACTGTTTCCAAATCTTTTCAATTTCAGAATCCTGTCTGCATTCAGATAATTTGTCTTGTAGGTGTTGTTGCAAGTGTCATCCTTCCTTGCTATAATTCGAATCAGATTTCCAGCTTCGATCTTGAGATCGTCTGTGTTTAAATCGTAGATTTTACCAAAGGCTATAACATCATCCGTTTTCAAAAAAGTTTCGGAATTAGGAACTAGCGCTTTTATTCCTAATATAATGGATTTATTTTCGGTAAAAAAGCGCCGTTCTATTTCATTTTTCAGCCTGTCAATTAGCGAGAATATTTAACTATAAAAGATAATAAAAGACATACAAAATGATTTTTTTTTCAAATGAATAAAATAAAAATTAATAAAATGTACATTATCTACATAAATATTAAAGAAATATACCTTTTAAATTCCTTCTTATTTTCTAGTTTATCTCTGTGTATAGGGCCTCAACAATAAAGTTCCGCAGATGATTCGGGACTCGGATTGTGCGTTGAGAACGCCTTTCTGTAACTGTAACATCCGCATCTTCTACTTTAGACAAGCCTAATTCTATACAAATCTCTACTGACTGTTTCCAAATCTTTTCAATTTCAGAATCCTGTCTGCATTCAGATAATTTGTCTTGTAGGTGTTGTTTGCAAGTGTCATCCTTCCTTGCTATAATTCGAATCAGATTTCCAGCTTCGATCTTGAGATCGTCTGTGTTTAAATCGTAGTTTTACCAAAGGCTATAACATCATCCGTTTTCAAAAAAGTTTCGGAATTAGGAACTAGCGCTTTTATTCCTAATATAATGGATTTATTTTCGGTAAAAAAGCGCCGTTCTATTTCATTTTTCAGCCTGTCAATTAGCGAGAAATTTCCCTATAAAAGATAATAAAAGAATACAAAATGATTTTTTTCAAATGAATAAAATAAAAATTAATAAAATGTACATTATCTACATAAATATTAAAGAAATATACCTTTTAAATTCCTTCTTATTTTCTAGTTTATCTCTGTGTATAGGGGCCTCAACAATAAAGTTCCGCAGATGATTCGGGACTCGGATTGTGCGTTGAGAACGCCTTTCTGTAACTGTAACATCCGCATCTTCTACTTTAGACAAGCCTAATTCTATACAAATCTCTACTGACTGTTTCCAAATCTTTTCAATTTCAGAATCCTGTCTGCATTCAGATAATTTGTCTTGTAGGTGTTGCTGCAAGTGTCATCCTTCCTTGCTATAATTCGAATCAGATTTCCAGCTTCGATCTTGAGATCGTCTGTGTTTAAATCGTAGATTTTACCAAAGGCTATAACATCATCCGTTTTCAAAAAAGTTTCGGAATTAGGAACTAGCGCTTTTATTCCTAATATAATGGATTTATTTTCGGTAAAAAAGCGCCGTTCTATTTCATTTTTCAGCCTGTCAATTAGCGAGAAGATTTCCCTATAAAAGATAATAAAAGATATACAAAATGATTTTTTTTTCAGATGAATAAAATAAAAATTAATAAAATGTACATTATCTACATAAATATTAAAGAAATATACCTTTTAAATTCCTTCTTATTTTCTAGTTTATCTCTGTGTATAGGGGCCTCAACAATAAAGTTCCGCAGATGATTCGGGACTCGGATTGTGCGTTGAGAACGCCTTTCTGTAACTGTAACATCCGCATCTTCTACTTTAGACAAGCCTAATTCTATACAAATCTCTACTGACTGTTTCCAAATCTTTTCAATTTCAGAATCCTGTCTGCATTCAGATAATTTGTCTTGTAGGTGTTGTTTGCAAGTGTCATCCTTCCTTTCTATAATTCGAATCAGATTTCCAGCTTCGATCTTGAGATCGTCTGTGTTTAAATCGTAGATTTTACCAAAGGCTATAACATCATCCGTTTTCAAAAAAGTTTCGGAATTAGAACTAGCGCTTTTATTCCTAATATAATGGATTTATTTTCGGTAAAAAAGCGCCGTTCTATTTCATTTTTCAGCCTGTCAATTAGCGAGAATATTTAACTATAAAAGATAATAAAAGACATACAAAATGATTTTTTTTTCAAATGAATAAAATAAAAATTAATAAAATGTATATTATCTACATAAATATTAAAGAAATATACCTTTTAAATTCCTTCTTATTTTCTAGTTTATCTCTGTGTATAGGGGCCTCAACAATAAAGTTCCGCAGATGATTCGGGACTCGGATTGTGCGTTGAGAACGCCTTTCTGTAACTGTAACATCCGCATCTTCTACTTTAGACAAGCCTAATTCTATACAAATCTCTACTGACTGTTTCCAAATCTTTTCAATTTCAGAATCCTGTCTGCATTCAGATAATTTGTCTTGTAGGTGTTGTTTGCAAGTGTCATCCTTCCTTGCTATAATTCGAATCAGATTTCCAGCTTCGATCTTGAGATCGTCTGTGTTTACCAAAGGCTATAACATCATCCGTTTTCAAAAAAGTTTCGGAATTAGGAACTAGCGCTTTTATTCCTAATATAATGGATTTATTTTCGGTAAAAAAGAGCCGTTCTTTTTCATTTTTCAGCCTGTCAATTAGCGAGAAGATTTCCCTATAGAAGATAATAAAAGATATACAAAATGATTTTTTTTTCAAATGAATAAAATAAAAATTAATAAAATGTACATTATCTACATAAATATTAAAGAAATATACCTTGTAAATTCCTTCTTATTTTCTAGTTTATCTCTGTGTATAGGGGCCTCAACAATAAAGTTCCGCAGATGATTCGGGACTCGGATTGTGCGTTGAGAACGCCTTTCTGTAACTGTAACATCCGCATCTTCTACTTTAGACAAGCCTAATTCTATGCAAATCTCTACTGACTGTTTCCAAATCTTTTCAATTTCAGAATCCTGTCTGCATTCAGATAATTTGTCTTGTAGGTGTTGTTTGCAAGTGTCATCCTTCCTTGCTATAATTCGAATCAGATTTTCAGCTTCGATCTTGAGATCGTCTGTGTTTAAATCGTAGATTTTACCAAAGGCTATAACATCATCCGTTTTCAAAAAAGTTTCGGAATTAGGAACTAGCGCTTTTATTCCTAATATAATGGATTTATTTTCGGTAAAAAAGCGCCGTTCTATTTCATTTTTCAGCCTGTCAATTAGCGAGAATATTTCCCTATAAAAGATAATAAAAGATATACAAAATGATTTTTTTTTCAAATGAATAAAATAAAAATTAATAAAATGTACATTATCTACATAAATTTTAAAGAAATATACCTTTTAAATTCCTTCTTATTTTCTAGTTTATCTCTGTGTATAGGGGCCTCAACAATAAAGTTCCGCAGATGATTCGGGACTCGGATTGTGCGTTGAGAACGCCTTTCTGTAACTGTAACATCCGCATCTTCTACTTTAGACAAGCCTAATTCTATGCAAATCTCTACTGACTGTTTCCAAATCTTTTCAATTTCAGAATCCTGTCTGCATTCAGATAATTTGTCTTGTAGGTGTTGTTTGCAAGTGTCATCCTTCCTTGCTATAATTCGAATCAGATTTCCAGCTTCGATCTTGAGATCGTCTGTGTTTAAATCGTAGATTTTACCAAAGGCTATAACATCATCCGTTTTCAAAAAAGTTTCGGAATTAGGAACTAGCGCTTTTATTCCTAATATAAAGGGATTTATTTTCGGTAAAAAAGCGCCGTTCTATTTCATTTTTCAGCCTGTCAATTAGCGAGAATATTTAAATATAAAAGATAATAAAAGACATACAAAATGATTTTTTTTTTCAAATGAATAAAATAAAAATTAATAAAATGTACATTATCTACATAAATATTAAAGAAATATACCTTTTAAATTCCTTCATATTTTCTAGTTTATCTCTGTGTATAGGGGCCTCAACAATAAAGTTCCGCAGATGATTCGGGACTCGGATTGTGCGTTGAGAACGCCTTTCTGTAACTGTAACATCCGCATCTTCTACTTTAGACAAGCCTAATTCTATACAAATCTCTACTGACTGTTTCCAAATTTTTTCAATTTCAGAATCCTGTCTGGATTCAGATAATTTGTCTTGTAGGTGTTGTTTGCAAGTGTCATCCTTCCTTGCTATAATTCGAATCAGAGTTCCAGCTTCGATCTTGAGATCGTCTGTGTTTACCAAAGGCTATAACATCATCCGTTTTCAAAAAAGTTTCGGAATTAGGAACTAGCGCTTTTATTCCTAATATAATGGATTTATTTTCGGTAAAAAAGCGCCGTTCTATTTCATTTTTCAGCCTGTCAATTAGCGAGAAGATTTCCCTATAAAAGATAATAAAAGACATACAAAATGATTTTTTTTTCAAATGAATAAAATAAAAATTAATAAAATGTACATCTACATAAATATTAAAGAAATATACCTTTTAAATTCCTTCATATTTTCTAGTTTATCTCTGTGTATAGGGGCCTCAACAATAAAGTTCCGCAGATGATTCGGGACTCGGATTGTGCGTTGAGAACGCCTTTCTGTAACTGTAACATCCGCATCTTCTACTTTAGACAAGCCTAATTCTATACAAATCTCTACTGACTGTTTCCAAATTTTTTCAATTTCAGAATCCTGTCTGGATTCAGATAATTTGTCTTGTAGGTGTTGCCTGCAAGTGTCATCCTTCCTTGCTATAATTCGAATCAGATTTTCAGCTTCGATCTTGAGATCGTCTGTGTTTAAATCGTAGATTTTACCAAAGGCTATAACATCATCCGTTTTCAAAAAAGTTTCGGAATTAGGAACTAGCGCTTTTATTCCTAATATAATGGATTTATTTTCGGTAAAAAAGCGCCGTTCTATTTCATTTTTCAGCCTGTCAATTAGCAAGAAGATTTCCCTATATAAGATAATAAAAGATATACAAAATGATTTTTTTCAAATGAATAAAATAAAAATTAATAAAATGTACATTATCTACATAAATATTAAAGAAATATACCTTTTAAATTCCTTCTTATTTTCTAGTTTATCTCTGTGTATAGGGGCCTCAACAATAAAGTTCCGCAGATGATTCGGGACTCGGATTGTGCGTTGAGAACGCCTTTCTGTAACTGTAACATCCGCATCTTTTACTTTAGACAAGCCTAATTCTATGCAAATCTCTACTGACTGTTTCCAAATCTTTTCAATTTCAGAATCCTGTCTGCATTCAGATAATTTGTCTTGTAGGTGTTGTTTGCAAGTGTCATCCTTCCTTGCTATAATTCGAATGAGATTTCCAGCTTCGATCTTGAGATCGTCTGTGTTTAAATCGTAGATTTTACCAAAGGCTATAACATCATCCGTTTTCAAAAAAGTTTCGGAATTAGGAACTAGCGCTTTTATTCCTAATATAATGGATTTATTTTCGGTAAAAAAGCGCCGTTCTATTTCATTTTTCAGCCTGTCAATTAGCGAGAATATTTAACTATAAAAGATAATAAAAGATATACAAAATGATTTTTTTTCAAATGAATAAAATAAAAATTAATAAAATGTACATTATCTACATAAATATTAAAGAAATATACCTTTTAAATTCCTTCTTATTTTCTAGTTTATCTCTGTGTATAGGGGCCTCAACAATAAAGTTCTGCAGATGATTCGGGACTCGGATTGTGCGTTGAGAACGCCTTTCTGTAACTGTAACATCCGCATCTTCTACTTTAGACAAGCCTAATTCTATACAAATCTCTACTGACTGTTTCCAAATCTTTTCTATTTCAGAATCCTGTCTGCATTCAGATAATTTGTCTTGTAGGGTTTCCAAACGTTCAAGAGCTTCGGAATAGTCCAGTTTTGAGTTTTGTAGGCAATCTGATGCACTTTTCGTATATTGTAAAATGTGTCGCAAAGTGAACAATATTTTTATGAAGCTCGGGGAAAACTGGTAAAGCAAACCACGTGCTTTTACGACTCTGTCGGAGTTAGTTTCATTCGTACTCACATCATGTAGCAATTTATATAAAAGTGTAAATCTGGAACAAACTGCTTCAAGCATTGTAGCTTGACATGCCCATCGAGTATTTGATATTTGTTTTAGTTCGATAACTTTTACTCCATGCTCTTTCTGCATTTTAGTTACATTAATTTTAAGAAACAAATTTTTCTTACCACTTTTTGATGAATTACTGCAAGCATCTAAGTAAATAGGAACGTCGTTATCTGTTTCGCTTTTCTTTAGTGGGAGAGCTGTAGACCACGGGTTCTTCCTCTTATGTTCTCCCGGTAATGAAACTGGAGCTAAGCGGTTTTCTTGCGCAAGATCTGGATGCTTTACAGAAGTGTGCTTCTTCACATAATCATTATCAAACTTTTCTTTACATATGTTGCACTCCACTTTATATCGATTATATTTAGCAGAACTAGTCCTCTGTTTTGCGGACATTTTTAAACAAGGGACGAAAAAGAATCGCTTAAAAAAAATTATTCAATCGGCAATCGATCCGGAGAGAGCACGGCACGAAGGCACGATGTTTCCAAAGAATTCGTATAACTAGAACTAAGTAGGAGTGGGCAAAGAACGACGAACCGGTTTCTTGCAACTGCTCCTAAGAAAAAAACGAAGGAACTGCTTCTTATCGCCAAAAGTAACGGTTATTTTAGAGCCAAAGCTTCAACTCTCGCCAAACGAAAACATTGACTCGCAGTTTTCTCATTTGTGATTGGTTGATGGCTTCAAAAGGTTTACCATGCATTTTTGATGAAAGTGTTACCGCAAAAAAATTAAGGATATGGTAGAAAGTTTCAATTGAAGCACAATTTCCCCGACGAAAATTGAACTTTTACCCCGATTGCAGGAATGCCCGACGGGGGGGGCCGGGCCCCCGGCCCCCCATTAACGCCGCCCCTGCTTCATTCTCTAAAATCTTTGAAATCAAAAGCCAGTACAGAGCGAAAAACGCTCTGTACTGGCTTTTGATTTCAAACGATGGCTGATTACTCCTTGATTTCATTCTTGACCTGATGTACCCATCACGTCTGCTCACACCGATGACTGTAAGAGAAGCTTTTGTTGTCAGTTTCACTGTTCTTTCAACACATTGAGTATGTCATGGAAAGTTTAATTTTCCCAATGCTAATACTGGAGAT
This sequence comes from Octonoba sinensis, assembly GCA_038502835.1. Lineage (NCBI taxonomy): Eukaryota > Metazoa > Arthropoda > Arachnida > Araneae > Uloboridae > Octonoba > Octonoba sinensis. The sequence goes on along the minus strand of CM076605.1, from coordinate 77,739,805 downwards.
TCACCAGATTTTATCAATTGCTCTATTCTATATCTTTGTTTAATAAGTGAGTGGTAATTGGAGGTCCTGTTATTTGACAATCCTGCCAATCTACAAGATCTACAAAAGATTCAGCATTAAAATGTATTTCAGGAATTTCAAAAATTCCTGAAATACAATTATTATTAAACAACTTATTATATACAACTTATTATAAACAAATTACTTAGTGTAACACTTATTATAGACAAATTATGTTATTTATTATATATTTTATTTGCTAATTATAAATAAATTATTATTATACAAAAATTAACATCAGCGCCTACGGGGAAAATTTCAATCCTATATAAATCCTGATCTAACCGACGGATTTGTTTGCAACAAACCTTATCAAAAAGATGTTACGGTGTAGAACATGTTCAGATACAAAGTTCAGCAAGAACTGAACGTGCCTACTTTCTTCTGAAATTTTTTGATCGGGATTTTTAAGGATATTTCTCAATGAATAAATGAATGAATGAGTGAAAGGATGAATGAGTAAAAAATATGAAAGAGTGAATGAGTGAAGGAATAAATGATAAAATAATTAAATAAATGAGTGAATGAATGAAAAAATAAATAAATGAATGACTGAATAAATGAAAGAAGGAATGAGTGAGTGAATGAATATGTAGTATCCGCTGGAAAAAGTATATTTGAAGTAATTAGGAACTAAAGCTAAATGAGAAAGAGAGAGAAGGAGATAGCTAGATTATAAATTTGAATTTGCTGTATACGGAAAAGTAGGCTCGCATAGTTCTAGACGGAACTTCTTGTCTTTTTTTGGCTTTTGATGCTTTTTTTTTAACGAATTAAAATTTAGTTAATGTGGTTTTTAGCATTTTGGAGAGAAGCCGATTTTTAATTAATTAATTTCTTTTTTTGGATTTTGATTCTTTTCTTTAAACGAATAAAAATTTTGTTTCTGCGGCTCGCGGGCGATCTGTAGTTTTATTTTGGTTTCCTTTTCCCTTGACACGTATTTTACGGAACTATTCTACATACTGTACAGGCTTTTTTTAAATCGCCAAGATCCCGCTCACCAAATTACAGTTCGTCTTTGATTCGTCCTTACGGCATTTTTTAAATCCATAACTGGTCTTTTTTTTAACCACAAGTGTTTCTAAAAAAGCATGTTTTTATTGCATATAATTAAAGTCCTAACTTGGTATAAAATGAAAGAATTTTTTTTTTTAAATTTCATAATTAATGAATTTATACATTTTTCTATTTTATAACTTTGAAACACAAATACCCCTGAATGACTTTCTTTCAATCTATTAATAATACGGCCAAATCAAAACAAGAAAGGCGTAAATATTAATGCCTGTACGCTGTACGGGCAAACCAGTTAAGGCCATTTTTGGGGAGCCTGTTTCGCCGTACGGGCAAGCCAGATAAGGGATTAAATGCAATAGCGCAAATTTTAGCCTAAAAATATTATAGAGAGATTGTCGAGTTTCTCACCATTCTCCTATGTTCGTTATACATGTTTTATAATTTAAGGGTCTTGGGTCTATTACGAATAATTTGGAACTATGAACATAATTACAAATTTTTAAGAATGTGTCTAGGCACAGCTATACTTGCAAAAAACCGATACGGCATCGAAAAGCAATCTCAAAAAATCAATCTGCAGTACGAGTGAGAAATTTCATTAACCGCCAAATCTTGTAGAAAAAGATAAAGAACAGTTTTAACAGCAGTCTTTTATTTGAACAACAAAATTAGATAAGTTGAGCAAAGCTTTTACATTCGAACCTCCCTAATCCGAGCCCCCGTAATCCAAACGTCCACTAATCCGAACAGCTCTTATCGGCTATGAACTAGTTTGAAAAGCAATCTGAACACTGCTTACTTGCCGCAATTGATGGTCTTGAAGCAAATTCGAGACGTAGCAGCTAGAAAACGCATTTCATCATCAGTTTAGAAGAAAATAAGCGATTTTTTAAAATTTTTAAACTTTGAGCTCTTAGCACAATATGTGCAGTAGTACATATTGTGCTAAGAGCACATACGCACTACTGCATTGTACTGATGATATTTTTTTTTTTACAATAATACTGTTTATATTCTATGTTAACTATTAATTACATAAACAATATTTTTTACTTCAAAGCATTTCTCACTTTTCTGTAACACTTATTACGATCCATTTTAGACACGTTCTACCTTTTGTTATGCACAGCACATGTGGAAAGCATAATATATTCTGTAATCCGAAATAATCTTGATAGTCCGAACCCCCCCCCCCCCCCCCCCCCGCCGCCCCGCGGTCCCAATTAGTTCGGGTTAGAGAGGTTCTACTTTAAGTTACATTTCAAGGAACACTTAAACGCATTTTAGGAAGTTTTTTAAATGCATACAAATATTTACATTGGTCTGCAAAACTTGAGCAAACAGGTGTTTTTTTTTTTCCATAACTCCTCGAAAAATCATCTGTGAGACATGAAATTTAGAAAGGAGAGAGAGCAATTTTGTACTTAAAGAATGATGAAAGCATAACTGCGTAAAACTGAATACAATTCATACAATGTGGAATTTAAAAAAATAGGCTTTATTGAACTCATAGTATCTTTACACATGATTGCCTATCCAAGAGAAAGAATAGTACGCAGATGTTCCTTAGTATGAGATATGTCCTCCCATTTTTTCCAGAAATTTATTCCCTAAATTTCAGAATAAGCATTTACTTACTTTCATTATAACTAAAAGCATGCAGAATAACCTTTTAGAATCATCAAACCTCATTTATATTGCGAATAACCGTATGGGGTCTAAGTACGAGTAGACCCCGAGTCATAACAGAATATGTTTCGATCGGACAAAGTAAAGGGTTAACCAAGGACACTAAGCGATAATGAGTTTATAGAGAACAAATTACTCGAGCAAGAAAAAAGTGTGGAACTGTTTAAATAAGAAAATTAATTGAAGGAAAAGTAACAAAATATGAGCTTCAAACATTGACTGAACGAGCAAAAAAGCGAGCGCTCTAGCGCTTATTTGTTAGTACATAGAAGGTTGGACTGAAATCCAGTTTAAAAGTTAGCGTTTTAAAAGAGCCATCTATGTAAGCTATAACCAGAGGCGTAGCTAAGGGGGGGGGGGGCGGCAAGGAGGGACAGCTGTCCCCGGGCGCAGCTTCAAGGGGGCGCCAAATTAATGTTAATTGTTTTTATTTTTAAATGCGAAAAGAAGATTACTTGAACTGAAGAGATGTGAATATGTTCAAAAAAAGGTAGGAGCGTCGCAAAGCATATCTGGAATGACCGTAGCACAGGAGTGCGTGGGAAATGGACTAAAGGAAGAGAAACAACTTCCGAGTTGGAGTTGGGATGTTTTCTAGGGATCGGACCCGTGATGACTCTCTTGGGGCTAGGTGCGTCTTCTTTGAGCAGCAGAGATAAAAGAACCGGGCTTCCAGAGAACCCAGGAAAGGTCTCTTGAGAAAGAAGAAAAGCAAATAATTTTGCGAAGTCAAAGTGTCCCATTTTGCATTTCAAAGTGAATGGTCGCTAATAAAAATACAAGCCAAAAGTGCTGCTTTTTAGCGCTATTTATCATTTCGGAAACAAGTTTTTAATTCCCTTCCAGGGGCACCATAGGCCCCGAGGGGCACGGAGAGGGGGGGAGAGGGGTGCAAAATCTTCAGATGTCCCCGGGAGCTGAACACCCATGCTACGCCTCTGGCTATAACTAACTGATTAAAGCAGAAGATACGGCACTACATCGACAGTTTTTCTCAGCTTTGAAGAAAAGAAAATAACTAAGTTTCTTCAGAAAAAGAACACTTTCATAAGTTTCGATGCATTTCTGTCAACTGATTGATACGATTCTTTCTCTTTTTGTAGAGGGCGAACCGTTGGAATGGATACTTCAGCATGATCACCACAGCTTCCAAGAAGTCGAACACAGCAATGAGGGAAATTCCCAGCCATATGCCGATGTAACCACCCACATAGCTGAACGTCTCGATGATCTGAAAGAATTGATTTGCATTGAGGTAGTTGTAATATAGTGTAACTGAAAAATAGTAAAATCTTCTAGTACCTTTTATTATCTTCCACAATGTACTAAGGGGATTGAACTTTTTATTCTTTGCATTATAGCCTTTTAATTGATTCATGATCGCTTCTATCAACTTATTTGTTGATTGCATTAATTGATTCGAGAGATGTCGAATTTGTGTTAATATAAGCGTACAGAAGTGTTGCTGCTGTTCCAGCAAATATCTCTAACGAGTGGCTTAGTATGTTGTTGTTGCTGTCGTATCCTCACGCGAACCAAGGAAGAATGGGTGCGCTGCTCCTGAGTCTAACGGGGCCTTTATAGGCAGGAGTCCGACTTCCACCCCTTTATATGTGGTCTCTTAATTTTTTGAACCATCTCCCAGATGAGACACCGTCACCTGGGGTTGGCATACCCCAGAGGTATCGTTTTACTTGGAGGATATTGGAGCCACGACCTATTTAACGTGCACCAGCTCCCTTCAGCGTACATGGCCTCACAGGAACAAGCCGCGAGAGGTTGTCACCCTCTCAAACACTGACCTAAGTCGATGTTGCTTCCCTTTCGGTGTTCTACGGGAACCGAGCTTCTGCCGACTGGTCCACTGCGGGACGATTTAGTATGTAAGTGGGCGGATTAATGATTGCCTAGTAGGTAATGTGCAGCTGAATAACTTAATTTCAGATTAACTACAATATTTTAGAAAGGATACAATCCTGAGCACTTTTACATATCAGCCTGTTTTTTTCTACAGATTACATAGATAATCTGTAGAACAACTGATCTTTGATCCGCACATACATCACCGCAGTTCAGCCGTGACACATGTTCTGCATCAAATATACTTTTACGTCAAAAAAAAAAAAGAAAAATCTTCTCTTTCATAAAATCTTCCCTTCCATAAAATTCATTACGTATTAAAAAAAGGAAGTTATGTTGCAACACTCTGTGTATACATAAAACTTTAGTCGTGATCCTACCGCTAATCACTAAGGCTTTGAATACCACAAAAATCGAAGGAAGTACACACATGTATTGCAGAAAAACACAAATTATCTGTAATGATGCGTCAACTGAAGACTTTGTTAGACGGGAATTAGCATAAGGCTACGTTTACACCAAAGTTGACAAAACATTCTTTGTAGAAAACTAAAAGTTGCTCTTTCAAATTATAGAGCAACAAGGGCAAGATTTTTTTGTAGAAAACTGAAAGTTGCTCCTCTCAAGTTTAGAGCAGCAAGTGGAGAACTTATTGCCAAAGAATTGACGCCCTGTCACGTCCAGGACGCGTGGAGAGGGAACAGCTCTCCACTAGCTTCCTACAAGTTGCTAGGGCAAAGCACGCAGCAAAATATCTTCCACTTTTAGCTGCCCACTTTCTTTGATCTTTACCGACACTCCGCGGCAAACCGAAAGTGAGTCGCAGATTTGTCTCTCCACAAGTGAAAGACAGAAAAAGTTGCGGTATTTTGTAGAAAAAGCAACAAATTGCAGCAACTTGTGGAAAACTTAGTGGAAGACTTTAGTGAAAACGCGGCCTTCTACTCACATCATGAAAATCAGTTTCTCACCTCAATTTTTGGGCTGTAAGTGTAAGTTGTGGTTTCCATGCCGTTGAAAAATGCAGTTAGCGTCACATCACTGCAGAAAAAAGTAAAATTTTTTTGTCAGAAAAAGCAATTTCTTTTTAACTCTGCGAACATATCAAACAACACAACTAAATATGAGGAAAACTCAAACATTTACCCATGCTTATAGGATATTTTTGCCTCAGTAATTAATGAGTTTTTCTTTGGTACGCAACCAATAATTTGAGTTTCATTCTATTTGCGTCAAACCTGTAGCGTATACTATATTTCTTACATTACTACATCGAGATACGCCCTATTTCTTGGCTGTTAAGGACCAAAATGTTCCAGAATTTACAGTTGGATAAATACAGTGAGACCTGTGTAAGTTGGCCGCTTGCGAGGAAGTACTATAGTGGTCAACTTAGACAGGTGGTCAACTTACAAAGGTGGTCAACTTTACAGGTTTTACTGTACGTAGATAGGCTGAAACGTGGCAGTGCACATGTGCTATGAGCGCACATGCTTATTGAACGCAAACAAAAACAGATATCAAGATCGGACAAAACGCACATTAAAGTGCAATTCGTAAGCTTCAAAATGATACTTTTTTTCATACATAATCATCATTAAGCCGAAAAAATGTCGTGCAACATGCAGCAATCCTTTTCAATTCGTCACAGAAAAATTCTACCCACATTTCTCAAACCAAGAACGCGAATCTGCCTTCACACTGTCGCCCGAGGTGTAATGATTTCCCTTAAAGTATTGTCTTAAGTAAAGGGGCAAAAGATAGAAATTACTATGCCCAAGATTCGGAGATAAAAAAACGTTTGAAAGTGGTTCAAGCTTAAGGTTTCAACCCTTCAGTTGCGCGCGAGGAGTGGTGGAGCGTTGTCTTCTTTCAGGATTATTAGCACCAAGCGGCTTTTCACATGACACGATCAAGTATTCGTCAGCTATGTAGATTCTTTGTGTACTGATAATAATTTACCGTTGCCATGGCGATATTGTCTGTGGCAGTGATCAACAATTATAGCTTTTCCAGGTAGGCAAACACGAAATTCTATTATCTATCAATTTATAGTAGACCTATAGCAGTAACGTCTTAATAAAGAGCCTTTATAAACGACGAATCTTAGTGGGAGTCACTTTTTCAGCAGTAAAAAAAAATCTATGCAGCACGTTGTTTAGCTTTCGTTTACATTGCTCTAGAACAGGGGTCTCCAAACTTTCCAGCCTTAGGGCCATATTGATTACTCCAGTAAATTCCAAGGGCCAAAACCATATTATCATTAATTGTTGCCGGTGGTAAAAAGTTGAATCAGTCCACTAGTGGTGTAAAATATGATTACTTTTTTGCCAGATGCCATTAGCGACGGGGAAGCTGATGTATTTTCTGTATCGTATGGGTATCCGTTATAATGGGGTACCCGCATCGTATCGCCATAGTAATCATTGATTACAAAAGTAATGAAATACACAAGTAATCATTGATTACTTTTTTCTTCAGTAATCGTTACTTCGGTTCCTAACGAGTACTCAAGTAACGAATGAGTATTTTTTTACATGAAAAAAAAAGTCCGAAAAAGTACGCCACGTTTAAAAAAGGCTGCAAATCGAACTAAAGTCCGCAAAACGGCAACACTGCATATTATTAATTTTCCTGTCATTATCTGTAATTTCTAGATTAGTCGTAGAGTACGAGCGAGCCATGAGGAGTAACGTGACAGGACATCTGGTGGACACAAGCAGAAATAGGTAGTACCTTCTATCCCTAACAGATGGCGCTAATAGCACTTACAGAATAATCTCGTTGGTTCGATAAAGTTCTGGTGTCTTCCACTCACTTCTAGATGGCAGTAAGTGAAATATATAAGAAGGCTAGTGGCGCAACCACAAGTCAGTTCCTATGACACTGCTGTGAAATAAAATAGTGCGTACCTCCTTAAAACGTGTTTGTGCGTGTTTAAGTTTAAGACATCTTTGTAACAATATTTTTATTTGAATTGTTGCTTTTGTGTGTGATTTAGTAAAATGGAAAAGAAGCGAAAAATTGATAGTGAATGCAGAAAATTCAAAGATCAGTGGAACATTCAGTATTTCGTAATTGAGTCCAGTAACAAGGCGCTATGTTTGATTTGCAATGAAAGCATAGCCGTTCTCAAAGAATATAACATTAAACGTCATTATGAAGCAAAACATTTTCAAAATTACTCAAAATATACAGGAAGTTTGCGGACAGAAAAATTCGAAGCTATGAAGCGCGGATTGAAATCGCAGAAATCTTTATTTACAAAACTCAAAACTGAACAAGAGGCTGCAACTCGTGCCAGCTTTCGTGTGGCTCTTGAAATTGCAAAACGTGGAAAACCATTCACCGATGGAGAAATGGTCAAAGAATGCATAATCGCAGTAGCCGAAGAAATGTGCCCTGGTAAATTTATTAAAAACTGTCAGTATGTCAGCAAACACTGTGGCTCGAAGGGTAGAAGACATCGCTGAAAATATATCCTCTCAACTGTTCAACAAAAATGGACATGTTGAGTGGTTTTCTTTGGCCTTGGATGAGTCAACGGATGTGTCAGATACTGCTCAGGTGTTGATTTATATTCGAGGAGTAGATAAAAGCTATGAAGTGCATGAAGAACTTCTTGATATGTATAGTATTCATGGCACAACTACTGGTTCAGATATTTTTAAAGGAGTTGAAATGGCCATTAAGCAAAAGAACCTTCGATGGAAAAACTTGAAATGTATTACAACTGATGGAGGCAAAATCATGAGTGGGAAAGATAAAGGAGTGGTCGCTCTTGTGTCAAAGGCTGTAGAAAATGACGGTGGTTCAAAACCAATAGTCTTACATTGTATCATTCATCAACAGTCTTTGTGCGGAAAATGTTTGGATATGTCTGAAGTTCTGAAACCAGTCATATCAACTGTTAATTTTATCAGATCTTTTGGGCTGAATCACCGACAATTCGTACAATTTATTAAAGAGATTGGAGAAAATGACTTACCTTATCATACTGCCGTACGTTGGCTTAGTTGTGGGAAAGTCCTTCAGCGCTTTTTTGAACTTCGAGCAGTGATCGAATTTTTTTTGAATGAAAAGCATCGCCCTCTTACTGAATTGCAAAACAACGCATGGCTGTGGAAGTTAGCATTCTATGTTGATTTAACAAAACATGTGAACGAACTGAATTTGAGATTGCAAGGAGAAAACCAGCATCTTCCTGATTTATACAATAATATCAAATCATTCCGGAAGAAATTGATACTGTTTCAATCACAACTACGAAGTAAATGTTTTTCACATTTTAAAACATGTGAAATATTTAGCCACACCACTGAGACCGAGTTTCCTATCGATTTTGCAATCGAAACTTTGAGTGCTTTGAAAATAAATTTTGATACTCGTTTCTCGGACTTTGATGCCATTGCGAATCAAATTAAGATTTTTCAGAATCCTTTTGATACTGACATTGAAACCCCTGCCCCGGAACTTCAAATGGAAATGATTGATCTACAGTGCAGTGATATAATTAAGAACAAATATCAAAACTTATCTTTGTTGGAATTTTATAAGTGTCTTCCACTGACACAATTTGATAATTTGCATAAATTTGCTCGTGGGCTGTTTTCTGTTTTTGGTACTACTTATTTGTGTGAGAAGACCTTTTCCAAAATGAAGTACACAAAAAATGTTTACAGATCTAAATTAACTGATGAGCATCTTAAATCTCTTTTAATAATTGGTACAAGTAAAATTAGTCCACAACTACAAACTATTGTCAGTGGAAAATCTCAATTACATAAATCTCATTAGTATTTCATATGTCGTTATGCTTGTTATAAGTTATCTTTTCATTTAAAATGTATAAAATGTTAGTTGGATTCATTTCAATAATTTGTTAGTTAGTAAATAATAACCTACAACAATGTTATGAGTAGTTAGCCCATGACCATATCAATGTAGATGTCATATTAATAATTATTCAACATAAAAATAGATTACTTCAGTAAACTTAATTTAATTTGCTATAAAAAATAAATATGTTCTCTAGAAGGAGTTTTCTTTCAAGTATGCTAGCTCTCCGCGGGCCGGACAAAATCTGTCCGCGGGCCGGATGTGGCCCTCGGGCCCTATTTTGGAGACCCCTGCTCTAGAACACAGGGGAGATCGGGGAGAGTCCGGACAGTGGGACGGCACGTTTTACACCTAACCTCTTGGTTTTCTCGCTCAAAAATAATTATTATGTTGGTAGTATTCTGCTTTTATTGTCATATACAAATGCCCGCCCGTCACGTCAAAATACGGCAGTGAAGTGAAAAAAATATGATTTGGCATAGTTTGATCTAAAATTTTGCGGTAAGTAGCTAAGCTTTCATTAAGTAAATTGGAAAGTCATGTTTTTTTCTTCGTATTTATCATGAAGGTAGGGTATTTAAGTTATTATCTATATGTGTTTAAACTGGCGTCACGTACACACTGCTTGTGTCAGATCCCATTTTCCTCAAGAATGTTGCTTGGGGACACTCACTACATTTGTCCCAAATCTCCCCTTGTATTCTGTTTGTACATTTTGCGTATGATGAATCCAAGGAAGAAAGGGAACAACAGCTAGAACCCAAGTCCCCCGAAACGGACTTTAAAGCAAACATAAAAAAGGCAATATTTAAAAAAGGGTGACCCAAATGTAACACGAAAAGCTCGGATAGCGACATCGACATGTCCTCTGCGTTATCTGATCTTGACATTTCGGAATATTCTGGAGACTAAAAACATCAAAAGGAAGTGCCAATTCAAAAAATCGTAGGAGATTATGTCGCAGTTAAATATGACGGCAGAGCGTCTTCCCTGGCGTGACTGTAAATGTGCTAGCTGATAGATTGGAGGTTAAAGCTATGACAAAAACGGTTTATCGTGGAAGTGACCCGTTCGTGATGACATCATTTTTTATGAACGGTCCTCAGTTTTAGGGCACCTTGAACCTCCTCAACAATTCAACAAAACTCGTCAACTTTTCACCGTACCCGATTCATGTAAATATATTTCTTGAATTATTGCTCATTGTTAGGTAAAACTTTCTTATTAAACATTTAATTCTTGGGTCATTGGTCATATTCTTTTATTGTATATACCCAGCATTCATTGTTTATCTAGAAGTAACTTGAGTGGTAACTTTTTGAAACACTGATCTTCATTCTTTCCCATGTGTCCTGAGTCTCCCCGCATGGTGTTCGCGGACCCTTTCCCTCTTTGCACCGTCCCTATACAGGGCGTACTAGGTATTTTTAAAAAAATCTTGCGTAAACCTGAATCTTCAGGACAGAAGAAAACGCTTTCTGAAGATTTCTGGCTGTATTGGCAGCTTAGGAAAAAAAATCGTGAAGAAAAATTGTCCGGACTCTCCCCGGTCTCCCTTACCTCCATATTTCCACTACTCGAAATATACAGATAAATGCGACAACTTCCAATTTCACTTGTATAAAGAGGGGGAAAGTAGTTTTCACACGTCACCAGAATCCCATTTCGTTCGTGTCCTGCAAACATTTGTGGATACGTTCCAGCCTACCCTCATATTAAAGGAATTACGGTTTACTTGCACAAAGTTAAATTATTATTAATAAAGCTAATATTTTGCCGAATGTAGCTAAAATGAGTTTTTAAAGCTCACAAACTTAATTTGCTTGAATGAAAGAAACTCGAACTTTTAGCTTGATCCTTATGGCTAAGAAAATTTTACTTGAAAGCTTTATCTTTTACTTTTTAAGAACTTTTTTACGTATAATTTTGAGTAAATATAGGTACTTTTAAGGACATAATAAAAAAATATATAGGTATAAGGAGTTTATGTACTCGACTGCGCTTCAAAATTATCAAGATTGCTTTAAGCTTTCATCAAGAGTTACGTTTATAATCATTAACATCAGGTAAATATGGTAATTAAGAAATCTTAAGTTCTTCGACAGAGTAATTACAACAAACACAAAATCGTTCTTACCTCTCGTCGAATTCTTGTTTACACTCCGGCTTCTGCGATTAAAAGAAGTATAATTTTTTATTAATGAAGTTAAATATAAAAATATACAAGTACTAGGGGACTACCTCCTCCTGTTCGCTACCACTGACCATTCCCCGGAAGCAGCTGCTTTGGATCGCTTCCCGAGTTCGACCTCGCTTCACTCACTCATTGCAAACTAAACTATTTTAGATTAACTCTTTGGACAGAACCGGTTCTCTGTCAGAAACAACGCTCTATATTGCATGCAACTCTTTGCAGCCACTCTCATAATGTAAGTAAATTTTACACTCTCGGAAGCTTGGCGAGGTTCCTATAAACAATAATTCATTTATTCTCATGACTTTTGGCGACGTAAGTACTCGACTCTTTACTGGATATTTTAACCCTTTCGCGCCGAACGGGACACATACGTCCCAAGCAAATGTCAAAAAAAAGTCTTTTCGGACATCCAAAAAATCACGAAGCTTTCTCAGTGTTGGGGGTCATCAGCCAGTAACAATAAAAACACGACGGCGGTGCCGTAAATGTGCACAACAAAAGAAGGAATCGCGCACTATAATAATGTGCATAATGTGTAATGTCTCATTGTGCATTGATTGTTTCAAACCATACCATTCATAATTAAATTTGTATGACTAGAGAATCATTGGTTTTCTTTACAAAATTACTCATTGAAGACTACTGGGACACATATGTCCCAATTGTCTGGACTGTTGGGACATATATGTTAACACTCTAGTGTGCCCTACTCATAGTTTATGCTACTAAAATTGTTCTGTTGTAAAAAAAAAACCCGTCGCGAAAGGGTTAAGATTTGTGTAAGGGCGCTTTTATATTTGGCGATAAAGAAATCGCTTTAAAGTTTAAAAAAATATAATGTTTTCCTTGGCGAATTTTTTTTAAAAATAAGAAAGAAAGAGAAACAGTTAGTGCAGGGAGGTCTCAACTATTAAAGTATTCCCAGAAATGTCCCCACTCTTGATATTTAGCTGTAAAAGTAGTTTAAAGAGATCAAATAATAGAAAAGCACAACCATCACACTGAGCTCTCAAGATAACTGCAAAATTATTTCACACAATAAACCCGAGCACTGCTGGTGCGATATCGCGTCTGACTGGCTGCTGTTATTAGCCGTTACAACTTCATTCGTAGTCGACAGGGTGGCGTAGTGGTACGACGCTGGTCACGTATGCCCAAGATCGCAGGTTCAATCCTGGCCCAAGTCGGTGGATTTTCAACATGCAGAAAATCGTCTGCGTCCATGTCGTATGATTGTGCGGCATGTTAAAGATCCCTTGAATATCCGTTTGGCATGGATACTATCGGCTAAATTAAATTCCTAGTGCAGATTGCATCAACGAGAGCTCTGGTGCCCCATCTAGGGGAAACTAAGCGTCAAAAAATTCCGGCAATGGCGCCACACTCATTGTGGTGCCGCTGAAAGAGTTGGTACCAATCTCTGGGGACGCAGTAGGTCTGCAATGGTTGATGACCAATACTGCAGCCCCATTAGAAAGAAAAAAAAAACTTTATTCGTTCCTCGACACCATCATTAGATTTATATATGAAGGCAATATAATATCGCGTTGTATCGCGTTTGTATAGTGTCAATGTCATCAAAGTAAAAATAAAGTAAACGAATGAACTGAGGTTTTGGCAGTGGATCAGCTGATAGTTACGACGTTTCACGAATGCTCCATAACACAGATAGCGCCACAGTAAGTTTCGTTCCAGCTGTAGTCGTAAAAACTCTTCGACACACTAATGCACAAACAGCTTCGACGCAAGCTTCGCAAGCCGACGGAGCTTATTATGTTCATCAAGTTCATCAAGTAGTATGTGACTACTGTCGTTTTCCCAGTGGACCCTTCATGTATATATATAGATAATACATATAAGCAGTGTCGTTCCTAGATAGGTGTCACCCGGTGCATAACTTGGGATTTTTTTTTTAAACTTCTCACTGTGTACGACTCTTCCCTGTACGATGTGAAAGGTTTGCATCGCACATTTCAATCTCGTATGTATAAGACTGTATTCAATGTTAATGACTCAGCGTTTGGTTTTCTTTATTGATTTAAAGCTGCATTACTGAGAAAGTATCTGTAACCGCGGCTCGAGATCATGCAGTTCTGTAAAGTTCTGACCCCAGTGTGATTCGACTCCCGATTCCTTGCCATTTTCGTTTAATTATTGACTGTGTGATATTGGTAATTATTGAAATTAATGCAAAAAGAAAGTGTATAACATGTACAATTCAATAAAAATAATAATATGTTTTACAGATAAAAAAGTTTCAAGCAAGTTTAAAAACCAAATTTATTTTTTGCCCAATGAAGGTATACAAAATGTGATGAACTTACCATTATTCTTCTTTTGATGCTATATTTGGCGACTTCATAGTTTTCTTCACTAAAACGAAATGCGTTCCAACCGTTTTTATTAAGACAAAATATCATGCAGCATATTTTCTAACAATAAACCCAAATTTGAGGCTCAGTCTCTTATACCTGTAGCAAGAACCACACACTGTCGTCAGGGTGGCATAGTGGTCAGGCACTGGCCTCGTACGTGAAAGTTCGCAGGATCAAACCTGGCCCAAGTCGGTGGATTTTCAAGATGCAGAAAATCGTCAGCGTACGAATGTCGTATGATTATGCGGGATGTTAAAGATCCCTTGAGTATCCATTTGGCTTAAATACACTCGGCTAAATTAAATTCCTAATGCAGCTTTGCATCAATTAGAGTTCCGGTGCCACCATCTAGGGGTAACTGAGCGTCAAAAAGTGGCAATGGCATCCGCCGATAGTGGTCCTAATTGAAAGAATGGATGCCAATTCCCGGGAAATGCACTACATTTGTCTCAGTGACCATGCGCAAGCCCCATTGGGGAGAATAAAAAAAGAACCCCACTCCATGTTCGTATAGACGAGCGGTCACTGGTTAAATCTGTTGTGTGACAAATCTGGGCCACACTTAGGTTGTGCCAGGTTTGAAAAAGTCAGTAATGTTTGTGATTGCTGTAATTATTTGTTTATGTGACAAAGATATTCTCTACCATTTTATAATATATTCTTTAATGCTGTTTTAAAACATTTTAAACTACCTATTGTGACTTTTTTTGGAGGGAGCCCGTATTTGCACGTCATTTTTCTGGTACTTTTCAAAGCTTTTCGTAAATAAATGATATGTCTTGCCCCTTCTCATTTAGTAAACGAGTTACATTTGTTAAGAAAGTTCAAAAGGGGCGTCATTTTAAGTGTGAAGCAAAAGAGGATACTCATAATTTCTCCTTTTTCTCTGGAATTCATTATAATGTTTTTATAAATTAGCTAATAATATTTGATTGAAACATATGATTACTGACAAATCGCTAGACTCAATAGAAAATATTTTTTTAAAAATCTTAATAAAATTAAAAAGTCTTACTAGCAAGCAGGTTTGCAGTTTCTGGAGGTACATTCTCTTATCTTTGGTAAAAGTGGTTTCACACTTTCTGGAAGAAAATTTTTAAAGAATTAGAATTATGTTTATTTTTCATACAAATGATTTTAAATAAAAATTGCATGGATCTTGTTTCTTAAGCATTCTGTAGATTGTCGAAAAAAACATTAAAAGTAACTTGTTGCTGCGACTGGTAGTACAGTAAAACCTCGCTATAACGAACCCTCAATGGACCGACTTACTTCGGACATCGCTATAACCGAGGGATCGCTACATCCGATTTCGCAAAAAAAGTGTTAACTGATTAAGATACTTCTATATAATAAACATATTTCTGTCAATAATCAAGGTAGAGGAGTAAAATATTAACTTTAAATATGGTTTTCAATAATAAACAAACAAATTTTAAAAATTCACTTTATTATTTATTCATAGTATGAAAGAAAAGATGTTATTAGTGGCTGTAAACTTTTGGATTTTATATACACCATTGCAAAAAATAGTGCTTGACTAGACTAGAACACAAATGGCAACAAATGTTGCTGAGAGAAAAACCCCGTTAAAACGCGGTGGACATGTTTGGCACCCGCGTAATAACATAACCGAGATATAATGAAACTATACCGAGGAACCATATTCACGAAAAATATTCGCTCATGTTGCACCACTTTTAAGTTTCTCAATTACTCTTACCTTTTCTTCTAATATATAATTGCTTCTTTTCTTTTTTGATGCCATTTTAGTTGCTGTAATCGCTGTTCAAAAAGCACACTTCTCAATTGAGTGGTTATTCTCGAGTGGTAGGTTATTCAGCTTAAATTTTCTGCCCTTTGAGACTCCTGAGGTAAAACCATAAACAATTCTGCTATGAGAAAATGTGGGCTTAAAAACCTTGTTAAGTTATCAATATGAGGTTATGAAAGGGTAGGGATTCTTAGAAAAAAGTAGATTTGTATGGAAGGACGCACGGACTTTTCTACTTCACCCCTTTACCCTGTTAGCAAGTATAATTAGGGCTGCCCTCCCCCGGGCACGGGTAAGTGAAGTTCGACGGCAGAAAATATGTTTACTTTTCAAGAATTTCAAAGAATCTGGAATACAAAGGGTGGTTTGTAGTGAAAAAAGGATGGTTTAAACGTTGGGGGACATGACAGTAACCGCGTTATATCCGATTCCGCGGTATACTGAGGCGCGGTATTACGGGGTTTTACTGTATTTAAAATTTTGGATCGCTATAGCCGATTTTCTAACGTTTGGGGATCGTTATAGACGTTTGAAAATGCATTAATGACATAAGGTTTTTCACTCTCCTGTAAAATTGAAGTTTTTGCATTTACGTCACTGTTCTTCCGGAACGGCGATATGTATGTACGATGTGTGTCTAAAAAGTTCGGTGAATGGTCTCATAAGTGGGTATTCAAAGTTTGATAGAAGCACGCGTGCCTGTGTAGACACGCACGGACATGTCTGGACCTGACCTCTGTCGGTACTAGCGCAAAGCTTCTAGTGCAGTGCTTATTGCATTCAGTCTAATTGAGTGACCTGAGTAGTATGCGTCATGGAGCAACGACACAACATTAAGTTCTGCTTTAAATTGGGTAAAACGGCGACAGAAACCCATGAGATGTTGGTGCAGATGTACAGGCAGGATGCTGTGAGTAGGAAATGTGTGTATGATTGGTTTGTACGCTTCCGCGCTGGTAAGGAATCTGTGGAGGACTAACCACGTTCAGGCCGGCCATCCACAAGCAGGACACCAGAAAACACTGAACGTGTGCGAGAGATGCTAACAAAAGATCGGCGATTAACTCTGCGATTAATAGCAGAAGAATTGGGTATTAGCAAAGACACAGTAGGGACCATCATCCAGGAAGAATTGGGCAAACGCAAGATTTGTTCACGATTTGTGCCGCACATGCTAACAGATGATCAAAAAGCAAGACGTTTTGAGATGTGTGGCGATTTCATTGACATGTATGACAGGGATCCTACCTTTCTGGGTACCATTGTTACAGGAGACGAGTCTTGGTGTTATCAGTACGACCCCGAAACGAAAAGACAATCGATGGAATGGCGATCACCTTCTTCCCCGCGACAAACAAAATGCCGTGCGATAAAATCCAAAGTTAAGACCATGTTAATCACATTTTTCGACAAAGAAGGAGTCATCCATAAGGAATTCGTTCCTGCTGGCCAAACGGTGAATGCCGCATTCTACTTGGAGGTTCTCAAACGTTTGTTAAAGCGCATCCGGCGAGTTAGGCCACAGATGTATCAGACCGGAAATTGGGTGTTACTGCACGACAATGCACCATCGCATACCAGCATCATGGTACGACAATTTTTGACTCAGACTGGCGTGACAGTTTTACAACATCCACCGTACTCTCCAGATCTGGCGCTGCTGATTTTTTTTTTTTGTTTCCACGTCTTAAGACTATCCTAAAGGGATCACGGTTTGTGGACGTCGAGGAGGTTCAGAACCAAGTGACGGCTATTATGAGAACGATTCTACATCAAGACTTCTCCAATAGTTTTCAAGCGTTATACGAACGTTGTCAGAAGTGTGTTGTGGCTGGTGGAGAGTATTTTGAAGGTCAATAAATGTACTTACAATTAACATTCTGTTTTTATGTTTTTATCATACCATTCACCGAACTTTTTAGACACACCTCGTATACTGGATCAATGTCTGACAGATATCTGTGCCTTTCAGAGGCAACCTGACGAGCTTACTTTTTACAGTACATAAAATACATTCAGCATTTTTACACGATTACTTGCGTAAATTGATCATATCTTTCTTTTCTAAACTCAGTTCACTTGGAATAATATTTTACTTTTAAACTCTTACTGCGTTTAGTGGTACAATTATTTCAAATTTTCGCTCACAATGAACTCCATTATTTTTATCAAGTTAAAAGAAGAGTGTATCAAATTTCATTACATACTTATTATTTAAAATGTGTTTAAATTCAAAACTTATTTCGATCTTTATACATTTTGTAATGCATGTTTATTGTGCCATTTGAAATTAATGTGTTGTCCAATTATAAATAAAGGGGAAATATTTGAATATTAATACTAATTCCTTACACAGGGCCCTTTTGTAACGACCCAAACAGTGAAATCCTCCGGACGACAACGCGAGTCGACTATATATTTTATACATTTCTGATGTTTTGCTATAATTTACCTAATCATGACTTTATAATACACATTTTAAAGGATTTTTTTTCTTTAAAATATTACTTATTGAAACCAGGGTGAAATTCATCTGGTTTGTTACGTATTCAGTTGTTTATTTTCTAAGTAGTAAAATGGCTTAAAGGATAGAACCATTTTTACTATATACATGGTAAAATTACTTTCAAGGAAAATTATACTGCTTCGCTCCATATAAATTTTAATTTAGATCCTCCTATTTTTAGATTTAGAACTATACAAAATTCACTAAATGAACTTTGAATACTGATCACCTTGCGCACAATTTTATCATTTCCTTCTCTGAAGCTTTTTCCTTGGAATATTCTTTTAAAAATCCCCTCCTCGTATTGAACTCCAAAAAGATTTTCAGTAACGTTATAAAATAGTTCTATATTAATTAATCCAGTAGAAAAGATTGTTATAATGCAGTGTTATACTTACCGAGCCCGGTTTCTAACCTGCATCTCCTCTCATTTCCAGGACCCTTGTAACTGTCCTCCACGCAGCCAAATGCCTCTAAACTCGCATTTTTGTGACACTCCAGGATACAGCTCTAAACAAAGGTGGGAAATTTATTTTTACATTGGGAGCTGATAAAGGGCAGTTAGAATTGTAAGCACATTATGTGTGTGCAGTCGGTACCAGGTTGACTGCAACACATAATGTGAGTTGATTTATCATCAAATGGTCCAGACACGAAGGCTCGGACACTATTTTGGGATTAAATTACAATTGAACTTTCTTACTACGAACACGGTTAATACGAAATCACGGCTAAAACGAACAGTTTGTTCATCAAGTTTGGTTTACTATTTAATTACACTAAATATCTCACGCATATTACGAAGGCTAAAATGCAAATTTCGGCTAAGACGAACAAAATTTCTGACCTATTCACGAAAAATTTCGATTGCTATATATATAATAATTTTTTTTAAAGAAATTGTTGTTTATTTTCAGTGTACCTAAAAAACCAACCAACCATTAAGGATTTTTTCTAAAATTCTTAATTTTAAAACGTAAGTTCACTTTTTCTCAATGTACTAGTAAGATTTAAAAGTGTATATTAGTGCACATTCAAAAGTGTATATTATAAATCGTTTATTTTCGCTATTTATTTTGTTTTGTAATATAAATAGTAGTAATTATTTTTAAAAGATAAACATGCGTTTCTAATAGTTTTTTTTACACAATTTTACATATTTACGGTTGTTGCGAATAACGAACAAATTCGCGAATTTTTGGCATTTCGTATTAAGCGAGTTCAACTTTATATTGATTTCTAAAAAACCGATAGCGGACACTGTTTCTGGAATAAAAAAGTAAAATTCGGGAATTAAATAATGAAATGATCGGAAGTCGAAGTTCGGAGCGAAATTTATGAGTAATTTAGAAAATACTGTTCGACCTCTAAGTTCTGACGCTTGGACGCTTCTGTGCATGACAGAAAAGGGCGAATCCACTCGAGTTTTAGGGAAGTTCGTTTTGCAGGTGTGTTTATGAGCATGCGAATAAGAATGTTTGCTTCTCTGTTAGTTGAAAGCAACAAAATTTATGAACTGGCATATAACATCAGTTCGAAAGAAATCAAGTATGCTAAACGAACTAAAACAAAGAACAGAACCAGCAATTCCTCCCTTGAACATGAATGAGTTCTTCCTGGCACTCACAGTCAGTTCTTAAACGAACTAAAACGAGAACAGAAACGGCACATTCCTTCTACCAGCAGTTCTTCCCTTGACCATGAATGAGTTCTTCCTGGCACTCACAGTCAGTGGGAGCTCTGTTTTTGATGGTAGAACTGCAATTGATTGTAGCATTTTTTACAAAATTTTATTTTTCACCATGGATATGAAAATTTTTATTCCTTACATTAAAAAAACAACCTTTTAACAAGCTTTTTTTTAATTTCTTATATTTCCTCCTTTTTATTTTTAGCTTTTTGTCTTGATATTGCAATATTCGGTTCTAGGCTACTTACAAATTATGCCTTCTTTGAAGAAGTAGTAAAGAAATATTTTGAGTTGGGTAACAGTTTCTACAACGCACGATTTACCAGCAAAAGCCATTAGTTTTCAAATATTCTTAGGGTACCGTACGTGTCACTTTTCAGTCGAATGAAAAAAATTATCTTATAATGTTTCGAAAATGATTATAATTAATAATAAAAAAATAGGTGTAATGATTTTTTTTTTTCTGAGTATTGTTATTCCTGATAAATTTTGTGTAGGATGCACACATATTAGTTTCATCTTAGAACAAGAACTTATTTTTCAGATCCCATGGTTAATAAGTAGATGCTAAGAATAGAAAGATAAATTTTCCAAAAATTGACAAACTTGCCACTGTAACTGGAGAGCACAAATACCTCCATCTTTAAAGTTAAGGAAGGAAAATGTATCCATTGACTGGCACCGAAACAAAAGAAAAAAAAGTGCGGATGAAAGTTTGGTTCAATTGGTTTGACGACCAATCGAATCCCATTCGAAACTAGAATCAATCGAATCTCGAACCAATCGCATCGCTTGAAACAAATCGACCAGTTGAATGAGTTTGGACAAGAAATTTGTAAGATACTTCATTTATTTCATACACTTTTGTGAAAATTAGTTAAAAGTTATCCACATGTAAAAGTGTGTAATATAAATATGATTATATGAAGATATATTCTATATAAAAAGTCAAATACAAAAAAGAAAAAAAAAAGACCTCCTTTGTGGACACCTTTGTATTAGGGGTACAAATACTTGTATCCCATTGATAACAGTAAACGAGAAATTTTACTGCTATATATGTAATATACAATGCGTTGCTGCAAGGACAAAAATTAAATTTTAGAAAGTGGCATTATTGAGTTAATCAGAAAATACGCTGATAAATTAATCAGAAAATTCCTTTATCAGTCATTCAGAAAATGTACTGATGCGCTAATTAATTAAAATTATTTTTTACGCATTACTGTTTCGGAATAAAACTTTAAAGTACAGTGAAATTGTTTTACTGAAAGGTCAGTAATCTAGATATAGAACGCATATAATGTTTACTTGTAGAAACAACTTCAAACCATAATATATATATGTACCAGAATGTCGACAATGAATTTCGAAACACACCTTTTGATTCATAGGTCCTCGACCTCCCCTTGATCTCCACATATCTAGATAATCGATACAGTCTGTATCATAAGGAGGGGGTAACAAGTGCTTCACAACCTGAAAGAGAGAATCCTCTATTACGGATTGAAGCCGAGACTGACACAGAATAACCTATTTAGTTATTGTATAAAATTATCCTGTTATATGATTATAAAGTCTTCTTAATTTGGGAAATGACAGAAGACGGCGCTATTAATGCATCCATGAACAAATATTCGTGGACATGCATCTACTAGTTCACGCTTCGTTTGAGTTGCTTATCAGACATTTAGTGTACTGGAAAAAGTGTTGGAGCATGTTATGGCCCCCGTCTGCTTTTCACTTTCAAATTTCGTGTAATAACGCATGTAAAAATTTAAAGGGCCACAATTTGCTATTATTTCAGTTCAGATTACCATGAGTTTCTTCTTTCAGTTTTCTTCTTTGATGTTCGTTAAAGTTTTAGAACTTCTCTCAATATTCCCTTTAAAAAAAAATTTCATGGGTAGGAAAAACCAATTTAAAAGCACACTTTGTAGTTAATTTTCTCTAGAGCAAACTTTCTGCAATAGAATCATAGCGCTACAAGTTTTTCGCCATTGAAGGCGCTTACGTATTGTGATTACTAAAACTACATATTTTGTTCAATGTCATTTCGTTCTTTTACCCTGTAGCTTCAATGTTCTTATCCTCCTCCTAAACTTAAACAGTCAGTTTTCTCTCTCACAATCCCCCCGCCACGAAAATCAAGGACAGAAAAATCAGTTGACATAATCAAAGCAGTAATACTACCTTTTTCAACCTGAAGTAATACTTATAGTCAGGATACATAGTAAAACCTTGTTCGTAGGGGCTTATAACTTCTCTGGGGTGGTGAAAGGACACTTGCATGCTCTCGGTGGGGGAAAGTTCGTGATGATATAGAGCGGACTGCGTATTCAAACCGATAAAAATTCCTGTGAAAAAAGAAATCACATTTGTCAACAAAACTTTGCAATATAAACGTTAAGATGATGGTTCTCAGTAATTGATTCAAAATCATAACAAGTACTAGAAATTACTGTGTCCGAGAAAACAATTTCATTTATTTACTTTCGTTTAATTTATTTCCTACATCTTACTTTAAGATATCATAAAAATCGAGTAAACATTAGTTTTGTTTTAATGCCAGAACGTATTAAAAGCAAAATGTTGCTCCATTATTCAATGCTCCATTCCCCAAATAACACTATTTCTAAATGTAACTAAATAATGGGGAGTAAATAAATTTTAAAAACATAATATTTATATAATATTCAGTAAATTTTTTCTTTTTTAATGAATGCTAAGTCTGGGAGGGGAAACAAAGGCATATATGGAATTAGGGAAAAACATGCATATACTATCAGCAGGTTATCTCTTTATAAAAAAATAGCCAAAAATAAACTCTTTTTCTGTGAATAGCTGACACATCAGTAGCTTTTTTTTAAAAAAAAATATAAAAAATTCTAGGGCTTTTTCCCTTTATGAAAAAAATGGCTGACAAGTTGGCTGAAATTGCATGTTTTTGCCCTATGACTTGTCTTTAAGCTGAAATATTTCCAAGAAGGAGTGAGAAACCCAAGTAATTAATTGTGCAGAAATTTATGGTTAACACTTGTACTCCACCAGAAAGTGAGTAAACTTTTGGTTTATTTTCCTTTTATTAGAATAAATCCTCAATTTTAGCAAAATCGGGAAAATCGAATTTTCGTGGTTGCGACTTCTAAGAGTACTGTACCTTAACAATTTTCCCTATGAACATTGTAGTATTTCTTTTTTTTCTGTTGGGCCATCTTTGTTTCCATAGAGATCTAACACTTTCTTATTGCATGGATAGAGGCTTTTAAGAGAAAAAAATTCAGCAACATCAATTTCTCGGTATTTTGAGGTGGCAGCCAAACTTTGTGGAGCTGTATATTTAAAAATAAGTAGAGTAGGTAGCTAAAAATTTTGACTTTTTCATGCCTCTATAATGTCAGTTACGATTCTTTGCTATATTTTCTTGTTAAACATTTATTCACTTTTGCTGCCTATTTACATTATTATCTTACATATTATTTACAGTGGCTCAGACTCCACCTCATTGAGTTCTTAGATGTTTCAAAGTTACGGGCACAAGCTCTCCCGCGCAATGTTACGTCTAAAGTTCTTTGGTATTTCTTTACAGGGGACAAGCTCTCCCGTTACGTCTAGATGGGCGGGAACTCCTCCCTGTCCAGCATTCGAAGATCTCCTGCTCATCCGACCGCAACCTCGTAGGCAAGCGAAAGTCGATCTTCTCGCCCCCACTTTTGAGGGCTGCTTATATAGGGGGTGCCTGACCTTAGGCCGACATTGAGGGCAAGGAGACACACGTGCACCATTTCCTGTCGTGTGGGCCCCTTCGTCCTGTCACGTAGGCCCCGTAGGATTGCCGGCCTAGGCCTAACCTGACAATGTCAATCTGTGTACCAAATTTGAAGAAAGAATCGGAGTTGGTCATGCAACCAACTTCTATTTTTTAGTTGAGTTGGTATGGAATCACTCATGAGTGAGTGAATGATAATGTATTATCCGTTGAAAAAGGTACATTTGAAGTAATAAGGAACTAAGGCTAAATAAGGAAGAGATAGCTAGATTATAAATTTGAATTTTGTGTATACGGAAAAGAAGGCTCGTATAATTCTAGACGAAACTTGGTTTTCCCTTTAATCCAAGAAAATCATGAAGAAAAGCTACGCTATAACTACTTTGGTACTGTCATCTAGTATGTAAGACAGGAAATAAATAGTTTTCCAGGAATGAGGAATGGATTTTGCTAAACGTTTTGGTGCGCTACTTTTAACACCAACTCGTGATTTTTGGACCAGAGCGAGAGGGAAGGGGTTAAGAAATGTACGCTTTCTGGTTTATCATTTAAAGCCGCGTTTACACCAAAGTTGACAAAACATAGTTTGCAGAAAACTAAAAGTTGCTCTTCTCAAATTATTGAGCAACAAGTTGATTGTAGAAAACTAAAAGTTGCTCTTCTCAAATTATAGAGCAACAAGTTGATTGTAGAAAACTAAAAGTTGCTCTTAAATTATAGAGCAACAAGTTGATTGTAGAAAACTAAAAGTTGCTCTTCTCAAATTATAGAGCAGCAAGTTGATTGTAGAAAACCAAAAGTTGCTCTGCTCAAATTATAGAGCAACAACTTGTTTGTAGAAAACTACAAGTTGCTCTTCTCAAATTTAAAGTAACAAGAGTAAAACTTGTAATGTAAACTTAGCGCCCCGTCACGTCCGGAGCGCGTGGAGGTGGAACAGTTTTCTACTAATTTCCCACAAGTTGTTAGCGCAAAGTGCGCAGCAACAAATCTTCCACTTTTAGTTGTCAACTTTCTTTGATCTTTACCGACACTCCGCGGGAAACCAAAATTTAGTAGCAGATTTTTCTCCACAAGTGGAAGACAGAAAAAGTTGCTGTATTTTGTAGAAGAAACAACAAATTGCCGCAACTTGTGGAAAATATAAATGAAAGACTGGTGTAAACGCGCCATTACCGACACTCCGCAGAAAACCAAAATTTAGTGGAAAATTTCTCTCTCCACAAGTGTAAGACAGAAAAAGTTGCTGTACTTTGTAGGAAAAGCAACAAATTGCCTCAACTTGTGGAAAACTTAGTGGAAAACTTTGGTGTAAACGCGCATTAGAATGAAACAGAATAAAAAAAGCCACCATATAGTGACCTATTCGCAACAACATGAAGATTTTGGGAAATGTAATTTTTATGTGATAAACTGGACGAGGAAATTTTCTCATAGGGCAGGTACGATTGCGCACTTGGGTGATTTACACACATGGGGGATGGCTTTCGATAATAAGTTAGATCATATTCATAATAACTGCAAGTAAATTTCCCAAATAGCTGAAACAACGTTTGCTTAAAAAGTTATAGTGTAGTACTCTCATCAAACTGAAAATCAGGAACAGTAATGAAAATTCAACCCCTTGCAGCTGGAAAGCAAGCAATAAAAACGATGTTGTTCCATACATTTTTCGGAGGAAAACTTATGAATTCAAGCAGACACTGTGCTATTGTGGCTGGATAGTTATGGCTAAGAAGCTAAGATCACACCTCCCTTCGCTCCAAGTAATCAAGTGCGCCATCTCTCTGCCCGCTTCATCTCACCAGGTTTTTTTCTTCTTCCCATTCCCGATGGCAACAATTTATCTTAAAATAACTTTACTTAATAATAGTTTGCGCTATAATCGCACAATTAAAAACGCACAATTTCACGAGTTTGTTAATGACTATTATTAAAAACGCACAACTTCACGAGTTTTCTAATGACTATTATTAAAAGAGCATAACTTCACGAGTTTGTTAATGACTGTTATTTGGATGTGAACATTTATTTATCACAGCAAATATAATTACAACGCACTATTCAGAATAAACGCTTAAGCAATAGCATGCAAATGAAACTTGACACAAAATTATTCAAAGGTGAGGGGAACATCAGTTAGAAAATTAAAGTCTTGGTTAATTATCGATTATAATGATGTACCATTTTAGAATTGTTAGACTCTTTGAAGATTGAAAATGTTCCTTTTGAGTACTACATTGCATTCAAACTTTAATAAAATACAAGTTCCAGAAGACTTATTTAAGGCCATTGTCCGGTACTTACTTCCTCTAGATAAGACCTTCTTTGGCTCTTCATTGGGTCTCTCAATGAGAGTGTTTATGGTGTAGCAGACATTCATCAGACCGTACGTTTGGTGAGGGCAACGGATGTTCTGGTAATAGGAACTAGAAAACAAAATGCAAAACCAAATTGGAATTAATGCTCTTCTTGAATTTTCTCGCAGAACGACGCGACGCTGCAAAATGAGTAATGAAATCAAAAAAATATTTCACATGAATTCAGAAAACATTTGAAATCGGTACCAAAATGGTCAACCCTCTGCATACAGGACAATGAGTATGCGCTCTATAGACAAGGCAGCAAAGTCAGTTTAGAAAAATCGAAATTATTTGAATATGGATGTTTAAACAGGAGTTCCTCAACATTTCGTTATGAAAACGTCATTTGGGTACTTCAGAATATCCCTTTATCTACTGCATTATGACCTACAGCATTTTGTTTTTCACGTAATAGTTTCTTGGGTAACTGCACTGAAAATGAAGGGATTTATCCGAAAAGTGATTATAATTCCTCTAATGCAGGGATTCTCAACCGATCATTGCCGATATATACTTGTCTAAGTTCAACTGTTCCAGTGTTACGCGAAAAGAAATAAATGACTCCACTTGGCTTGTTGGGGAGACGTGGTAGTGGGCTACTCTAATCATTTTTAAACTAGCCTCTTTCAGCTTTCAGTAGAAATTTTTTTAAAATTAATTAGATATTCAAAGCATATAGCATTCAGTACTAAGTCTATATTGTGGGGTGGAGATTAAGTGGAAGGACATGAGACTATATGTGTGTCTCGTTTCTCACCCCCTCGCTTACTCGCTTTGTGAGTACACGATGCCAACCAATCTTTAAAATAACCAATTTTTTAAAAAAAAATCTTTTTATGTATTAAATTTTTTTATTAAAGAATAAATACGCATAAAAGTTATTCTTATTAATCAAAAGGCAGCAAGAAATCCCATACCTTTATGTTACAACTATCACTCAAAACCATTGTCTGTATGTCTCATTTATTTTGTTTCATTTTTGAGGTAGAGGCAAATTAAAGCGTTATTTATGAGCGACAATCACAACCCGCTAAATGTTAAGGAGGAAATACTTTTATTAATGCAACTTCGAGTTCATTGCACTTTTTTTTAATTTGATTGTTTGCTGATCGACGGTTAAGGAACAGCGGTTATCGTCTGCTAAATAATCGTAAAACGTGCTTAACCGTTGTTTTATTGCGATCATTTTTATAGAAGTATCACAATATAATTTTACGTAGTTTTTTGCAAACCTATAAAGTTGAATGAGTCAATTCCATCAAAATGTTGCAATTGTAGTCTTAGAACTCGTCACGTGTGATTGCCACAATCAAAGGAAATTTCTGTTTCTTTTCTTTTTTAGAGGGGAAATATTTTTTCACTAAATACACAGAAAAATGTTTTAACATTCAGTAAATCAGTTTTATTATACAGATACTTTATAGCCTTAATGTTTGGCTATTATTCTGACAATTGCAATATTTGCAAACTGTTCCACAACGATCAAACATGTCATTTACTGGGAGACTGATTTGAAAATTAATTTCACGAAATGAGCCTGTGAACTGGCTACCTCTTTCGTGCGCGATTTGACGCCGCTAAATTATCATCTCTGAGGACATCTAAACTCGCCTGTGTATGCCGATAAACCAGAAACAATTAAGTACTTGGAAGACAACATTCGACGCGTTTATTGCCGGCATACAGTGAAGAGTGAAAATTGGAGCTCAAGATTACGCCATGTTCGCCCCATCCACGATGACCATATGCCCGAATTCATATTCAAACATATGGCCATAAAATTATTTGACCAATAAAGCTGATTTCATTAAGACCTGAAACATGTTCTGTCAGGGTTGGAAAAAACACGGGTTTTTTCAGAAGAAACCCAACCCAGTGGGTTTTTTCGGGTTTTATTGGGCTCTTTCGGGTTTTATTGGGCTTTTTCGGGTTTTATTGGGTTTTTTCGGGCTTTATTGGGTTTTTTCAAAAGATTCAGGTTTTCTTTATTTTTATTTGTGAGAGGTTGCCTACACATAATGGTATTAATTAAAGTGAAAAAGAATAAATATTATGTATTTCTTTTAAGAACATTTTATGTTTTAATAAAAAAAAATTTTTGAAAAATAAAATAATTGCCTTTTAAATATTAATTATTCCATTCTGACCTTTACAACTATAAATTAACTTTTTAAAAGTCAATTACTTTGCCCCTTGTTTATTGTATTTTTAGTGTTCAATAAAATCCCATCAAAGGGTTTAAGAAACAAGTTATTTTTAAGTCTAGTTAATTGCAATTATTTAAAGGAGTTTGAGCTAATTACTTTCAAAATTACTGCAATCTCTTACATGAAATGATGCCGCGGACGCGCTATAGCACGTCAAACACTCAAACATTGCAGGTGGAAACGCAAAAAAAAATTATTACACGTCCCCCGGGACGCATAATTTTTAACAATTTTCATTGCGGAAAAAAAATCAAGTCAAATATGTAAAAAATCAATAGGCAAAAATATTTTTGTGTGTCCTTGACCAGCATTTTGTTAGATGCCGTAAATTGTTTTCTTAAAATAGTTTCTCTTAAAACATATATATCATTTTGAGTGAAATTCTGATATTTTCTTTCTTTAGGGCATTTGTTTCTATACTTTTTTCAATAGAGAATTTTTTGTGGGAAAGAAATTTTATTTTGATTATGTAGAACAATTTCAAACCTATCCAGCATTTATGAGTTTTTATCCATGATAAAAATATATTTGGTTTAAGTCGTTTTTTTTTTCTGTTTACATAAGTGGAGTTCAATTTTGAGCATGAAGTTTGAAAAAACCCACCTGTAGGGTTTTTTAAGTAGGTTCTTATTATTGAGTCAACCCTCAAAATTTTACACACATAACAAAAATGGTATATATGAAAGTATGTTATTATGTTTAGTCAAAATAGGTATTTTTATTGGTTTACATATGTAAAATTCAATTTCAAACCAGAAATTTTGAAAACATCCACCAGTGGGTTTTTTTCAAGTGGGTTTTTATTTTTTATTCAATTCTCAAAAATTTTTAGACACTACATATAATGTATGTATTCTGAAAGTATGTGTTATGTTTGGTCGAAATCAGTATTTTTAATTATTTACATAAGTGGAGTTCAATTTTGAACAAGAATTTTGAAAAAACCCACCTGTGGGTTTTTTCAAGTTGGTTTTTATTTTTGAGCTAACCATCAATTGGGTTTTTTCAACTGGGTTTTTTTGAGAAAACCAGCCCGGGTTTTTTCGGGTTGGGCAAAATCGAACCAACCCTGTGTTCTGTGTTAAGGGGGTATTCTAGTGTAGAATTTTGAAAAAATCAAAAAAAATTTTTTCATATTTCCAAAGCTTAGACATTCAAGAATATAGTAATGATTAAACTTTGTGCGAAGTAATAGAAATAAAATTTCACGTTAAATTAAAGCACAAATGAGCATTAAAACGCAGACATATGTTTCGGGATCGCTTGGAATCCCTTTTTCAATGCGACAGGGAGCTTCTAGATGCAAAACATCCTTCATTTGGATGTTTTGCATCTAGAAGCTCCCTGTCGCATTGAAAAAGGGATTCCAAGCGATCCCGAAACATATGTCTGCGTTTTAATGCTCATTTGTGCTTTAATTTAACGTGAAATTTTATTTCTATTCAAGAATATGCCATTAAAAGGAGATGCCATTAAAATTCCTATTATTTCAAGAGTTATAGCCGTTTTAGTGACGTGGCATCGGTTCCGGTCCGACCGCTACAAGTCAACAAAAGACGGTAGGCGTTCCTGGGTCTCTACGGTTGAATATCCCTTATAAAATCTTTATTGTATAGTATCCCTTTTAAATATATATTTAATTGAAGGACATAGATTTTTTTTTTTTTTAATATTCTCCTTTTAGTTTTATTTTAAGCTAGTTTTGAGCCAACCTTCGCAGTTAGTATTTTTAATGAAGGTTTTATACCAACGATTCTCAACCTTTGGGGCGCGAGACTATCCAAGAGAAAATATTACTTTAAAAAATTGATTAACTGACTGAAAGGAAAGCACACATACACAAAGAAAACAAAATACATCTCGACAAATTTAATAACTTATTAAAG
Organism: Octonoba sinensis; assembly: GCA_038502835.1. Classification (NCBI taxonomy): domain Eukaryota; kingdom Metazoa; phylum Arthropoda; class Arachnida; order Araneae; family Uloboridae; genus Octonoba; species Octonoba sinensis. The sequence goes on along the minus strand of CM076605.1, from coordinate 77,709,570 downwards.
TAGTTTTACTTTACTAAATTAAAGTAGTTTAAATTACTAAATTAAAACCTTATCAATCAAAACATACTAAATTAAAAACAAATTTAATAATTATTAGTGACTTCCTTGGGCCTGTCTTTCAAAGCAAATTTTTTTCGAAGGAAGGCTTAATATTAGAAATAGCCACTCTCAGTTGTTTCTATATTTAGCTGAGATCTGTAGTTTGTCTTCAAGGGAGCCACAGCAGAAAATCCAGTTTCACAAAAGTATGATGTTGAAAATGGTAATAGAATGCGAAATGCTCTAGTCTTTAGTGCAGAAAGATAATCTACTAATGCCCAAAATTGAAATAGTGATTTATTACTAAATTAATTTTATTACTAAATTATTAGATTTTGCTCTTGTTTTGGTAGTTGGTTAAAAATTAATTCAAAAACAGAATCAGTACTATACAGTATTGTTGTATACATTTTATGGTAAGTGGGGGGCACGATGAAAATTATGATAGAAAATTGGGCTGCGAATACTGAAAGGTTGAGAAACGGTTTTTATACCCATATTAAAAATCTTAAATGTTATGGGAATCACGATTGGCAAAGAAGCTAATGATTTTTGCAACGAGACGGGACGATGCACGTATCGAGCGCTCGGAACGCCGGACTTCAGAGGCGTCAAAGGCGGGTGGAACTGCTCGTTCAGAGAACATCGGAGAATGAGCATTTTGAAGTAGAGGAAGGTTTCTTATATGCAACAGGAATCGCCGATTAAGATATGTAAGTATTATGTACCATTCTATAAGTAAAATTACCGAAAACTTGTCTCAAAACTTTGAACTCATTTTTCTCGAAACTATTTTTTTCGAGTTGGTGGTAAGGATATCTCGAGTTCTAATGAACCGATTTATTTCAAATTTGGAGAGGATGTTCTTTATACATCCTTTTATCGTGTGAATCTTACCCAAAACTATAACTTTTCATTTAGTATTTTTAAAAATTCGGAATTTTTAAAAAAATGTGCAAAAAAGAAACCTTTTTTCAAACAGCCGCCATTCTGTATTTATTTATTTTTTAAAAACTTGTCTAAGGTTCATACGATAGCCGCATTCATAATAATTAAGAATCCGTCGGTTTTTTATTTTTCAGATTACCAGGAGGATTGGAATAATGCGCGTTATGACACCCTCTTTCTTTTTGGATCCCCCAATTTGACTGCTCATAACTCTGTCAATTTTATTATTATTTTTTTATTTTTTGTATGTAATAATAAAGCACCAATAAACAAATGATAATAAAATGGATACTAAAAATATTTTTTTGTTTCCTTTGTACAGCATTTCAAAAACCGGGCGAAATTCATGCCTCTACACTAGAATTCCCTTTTAAAGTTCTCCACTTTTGAATATCTTCTTAAAACAAACCAAAACAAAAAAAAAACATCCTTAAGTAACTACTGCATTTTCTGAACTAAAGGAAATTTAAGTGACATTCATTCGATTGGAAGGACACTTTTGTATAAAAGGTTTTCCACTTACTTGCACTCCGCAAAGTTATCCACATCGTTGATCATGAGCATGCCGCAACTCTCGAATGTTTTATTGAATGGTATAAGGTACTTTTTGTAATCTTCGTATGGCCAACTAGTCATATTGCGCATTGCCTCCATTACCGGAAGCTGTCGAACAGAGAAAAAAAAGACAACGATATCTTTCTGGAAATTATCAATTACAATTAATAATAAGAATCCACAATAACATATCGCTCACCGGTGGAAATAGTTACTTATTTCAAAATTTAAACGTAATAACCATTACTTTGAAGTCTAAATTTATTGCTACAACACTGACACAAAGTTAGGTCAGATATCTGCTATTGTGTGATGGCATACAAAAGCATATTAAATAGGCGAACAACTTGAAATTTTTCCAACGAGCAAGAATTATTTATAAATTTTAATTATACTGGTTTACTATATTTTTTGAAAAACTTTGATTATGCAGTTAACTTTTATTATAACTGGTATACTGCATTATTTGCAAACTATAATTTTATTGGTAAAGTATACTATTTATAAACTTTAATAACACGACAAAACTAGCCAGTAAATCATAAGGAATCGTAATTTTTTGAGTAAACTATTTGAGTATAAATAAACTAATATTGGTATAACTTAAAACCATTAAGTTCCATATAATATCTGGAGTGACATGTGCCATAGAGTACCCCCAGGGTAGATAAATCCATGTGAAAGAATCCAATACCCTCTGAATCCAAAACTAAATGCAGAGAAAGGGGAAAACAAACGGAAAACCTCCATTGAAAACCCTATCGAATGTTCAATTGGAATAGTGGGGGATTCAAGTTAATGGTCTAAATCGTTTCCCTGGTTGATCGAATTAGACGAAAAACCAGTTTGAACTTGTTTGTTGTAGTACTTTCATTTTATTTCGCCTCAAGAGTAAGTTTGTAAGTGCATAGTTCAGTGCTACCTGTTACCGATCAAATTTTTACTATACTAACTCATTATGGATTGTGAAAGACCAGGTATGTATCTATGTTATAGTATCACGATATGTCACAAATCATGTCACAATATGTCACAAATGATATTTGTCACAATATGTCACACTTCAGCGGACATCCCTCCCCCCCCCCCTTTGTCACATGTCACGCTATGTTGTATAATGCATAATGTCACACTTCTTGTTACCCCCTCATTTCCCCTAGTCACACTTTGTCACAATTTCGTGAACCCCCTCCCCCTCGAAGCGTCACATCATTTATGAATAATCCCCTACGTATTTTTCCTATTTTTATGTTTAGCGCTCAATCTAATGGGAAATTCCGTTTTTAACTTATTTAGTAATGTTTTAACCTACAATGTTCACACTTTCCAGCAACAATTCATTCGCTCTTGCTCTTAGGGCACCATCAACAAATTGAAAAAGTTTGGGCTGATCCGGCATCGTAAAAAGCTGGGACTAAGCTGTAAATTTCAGAAAATAGTTTAATTGACATGCAAAATTGTGCATTTTCGTAAAAATTGTCCTTGTACTCACGAAGATACAGCATTTCTCCAATTTCCTTAGTTTAATTATTGTTAACAACTGATGAGAGACTATTTTGACAATTTACTTGTACAAGTTATTAATGTTGTTGTTGTCGAGTTCTCGCGCAGGGAAAGGAAGAATGGGTGTGGCTGCTCCTGAGTCTAACCTTATAGGCAGGAGTCCGACTTCCGCCCCTTTATAGTCCTGGCCCCACAAAATAGTCCCGTAAAAATTTTTATGTCCAGAGATTTTCTCTTTAGAATCGGGATCTGGAGAGGTTCTAATACGAAACTGTCTTGGGTAGACATGTTGATTCCTGGACGAAATAATTTTACAGGCCGTCAAACATGGCGGCCATTTTGGTTCCTTTTCTCATTTGCATTCAGCAACCAGTCAACGTATAAACTTAAATTTGGCTTTAAACTTTGACTTTTGGGGTCTAAGAATTTAAAAAACATATTATTTAAGTCGTTGAAACCTAAGTTAGCCAAAGTTTTAGACCTTGAGAGTAAAAACTCATGCAGCAAGGGGCGACTAAGTATAGGAACCAAAATGGCTGCCATTGACGAACGAAACAAGTAGCCATGTTTGGAGGTACCTGGGGAGCCACATAAAAAAAGCACAACCCTGAAATTTATTTTGCTCAGACAACATTTTGTGCTTAATCTAATAGCAAAGTTTTGAAAGGCCACCAAGAAAGTTCTTTTCTGTTGTGTTCAGTCAAAGTTGGCTGAAAATTCAATTTGACAAATTTTTTAAAAATTTTATGCTGCTCTAACTCGTCAGTAACTGAACTTATACACTTGTAATTTTGTATATATCTAAGTCAACTACTTGTGGACGTATTCTGAAAATTTCAAAAACTTCATTAAGTTAGATTTTGATTTATAGTTACCTAAACATGCAGCGGTTTTCAAAAATGGCCAATTTTGATCATATTTGAAGCATCATATCTGAGGGAGAACCTAATAAATTTTCTTCGTTCAACTTTTATTAGATAGAGGAAAGCTTTCTCTACCAAATTTAAAATTTTTAGGAAGGTGTTTTTTCGCAAGCCGGAGAAAAAATGTTTCAAATTTGAATTAAAAAACACGGTGATATGTGCGCATTTTTAGCCTCAATTTAGCTTTTTTGGAGTTTTATTTGACATTTAAAAGGAAAGAAACTTGCGTTGGGTCCTGCAGGGCTAGCGCATACTCGCATTTGACACATAATCAATATTATTTCAAAAAATTGACTCTCATTTTTGGAAGATGAGAGTCAAACTTTGACTGGTAAAATTTCGACCAAAAGACATTCTAATATTGAAAAATTGATTTGTATTTTTGTTCAGTATGCTTTATATTGCGAATTATTAATAAAAGAACTAGAAATATTGCAAAATGAAAGCAGATGCAAAAAGATCGCTGCGCGATTGCAGCAAAACGCTCTTACTCTTCCTAACAGACGGCATTAAAGAAACGTAAAAAATAAGCTAAAATTTAAAAAAAATGAGCAAATAAAGACCCAATGGGAATAATTTTAAACATCAAGAAAAATAAATAAATATTAAAAAAAAAGAAAAATTTATTATGAAGAGTTCAAGAAATTAAATTTTTGGCAAAATGGCTGCCGGTTTTTCCCTCTCCCAATAATTGGTTGATTCTAAACCAATCATTGAATTCATATTAAAATATTTCAAGGAATAATATATCAGAGACTTAGGATATGACTTTTTAAATTGATTTAATTAAGCATTTACTTATTTGCATAAAAAGTTACTCAATAAGAAAATATTACTCTTGCATTCAGAAATGTGATTGAAAATAAAATTCACCTCCTTTTTCATAAAAACAAGAATTTAGTTTGAAACATTCGAGATCAGACAATGTCTCCAAATAACTATTTTTTTTTTTTTTTTGAATATAATTTAAAAAAAAGTATTGTTAGGTAATTTGCAATGACATACAATACACACACCAAAAGTTTTTAATAGATTATCTAAATTTTTAATTGATTATCTACGTACTCCTTATACCAACCTTCCATATTTTCGTGTAGAACGTTATATTTCAAGGTAAAATCCTTATGACTACGACAGCGTTTTTAAAAGTATATTTTTTCTTTCGTTAAACTATCTAAATTGACTCGGAATTTCCAAAAATTGACTTACTCTTTTTTTAATTGTGAGTCAGCGTGATAGTAGCATATTTTCAAGCCTAGAGTTCATGGTGGTTGAATCACTACTAGTTTACGTTTACACTGGTAACCCCTTTGCCAAGGGGTCATGCCCAATAGTCACGCTAGTCAGCCACAGGCGTAGGTCTCTTTTCTGTATTACCTCAAGCCTTATGCAAAAATATAAACAGCAGCCATTTTACCAAAAATTGAATTTCTTAAACTCTTCATAAGTTTTTCTTGTTTTTAAATTTATTTATTTATTTGTCTTAATGTTTAAAATGATTCACATTGGGTTTTTATTTGCTGATTTTTTTTAACTTTTAGCTTATTTTCTTGCTTTTCTTTGATGTCGCCTGTTAGGAGCATTGATAGCGTTATGCTGCAATCGCGCGGCAATCTTTTTGCATCTGCTTTCATTTTACAATATTTCTCGTTCTTTTATTAATAATTCGCAACATAAAGCATATTGAACAAAAATCAAATCAATTTTTCAATATTAGAATGTTTTTTGGTCGAAATTTTAACAGTCAAAGTTTGACTCTCATCTTCCAAAAATGAGAGTCAATTTTTTGAAATAATATTGATTATGTGTCAAATGCGAGTATGCGCTAGCCCTACAGGACCCAACGTAAGTTTCTTTCCTTTTAAATGTCAAATAAAACTCCAAAAAAGCTAAATTGAGGCTAAAAATGCGCACATATCACCATGTTTTTTAGTTCAAATTTGAAACATTTTTTCTCCGGCTTGCGAAAAAACACCTTCCCAAAAATTTCAAATTTAGTAGAGAAAGCTTTCCTCTATCTAATGAAAGTTGAACGAAGAAAATTCATTAAGTTCCCCCTCAGATTGATGGTTCAAAAATTATCAAAATTGGCCATTTTTGAAAACCGCTGCATGTTTAGGTAACTATAAATCAAAATCTAACTTAGTGAAGTTTTTGAAATTTTCAGAATACGTCGACAAGTAGTTGATCTTAGATATATACAAAATTACAAGTGTATAAGTTCAGTTACTGACGATTTAGAGCAGCATAAAATTTTTAAAAAATTTGTCAAATTGAATTTTTAGCCAACTTTGACTGAACACAATAGAAAAGAACTTTCTTGGTGGCCTTTCAAAACTTTGCTATTAGATTAAGCACAAAAAGTTGTCTGAGCAAAATAAATTTCAGGGTTGTGCTTTTATTATGTGGCTCCCCAGGTACATCCATACTTGTTTCGTTCGTCAATGGCAGCCATTTTGGTTTCTATACCTGGTCGCCCCTTGCTGCATGAGTTTTTACTCTCAAGGTCTAAAACTTTGGCTAACTTAGGTTTCAATGACTTAAGTAATATGTTTTTTAAATTCTTAGACCCCAAAAGCCAAAGTTTAAAGCGAAAATTAAGTTTATACGTTGACGGGTTGCTGAATGCCAAATGAGAAAAGGAACCAAAATGGCCGCCATGTTTGATGGCCTATAAAATTATTTCGCCCAGGAATCAACACCAGGAATCACATGAAGTTTCGTATTAGAACCTCTACAGATCCCGATTCTAGAGAGAAAATCTCTGGGCATAGAAATTTTTACGGGTCTACATTGTGGGGACTGGAATATTATATGTGGTCTCTTAACTTTTTGAACCAGCTCCCAGATGAGAGACCGTCCCCTGGGGTTGGCGCCCCCAGAGGTATCGTTTCACTTGGAGGACATTGGAGCCACGACCTATTTAATGTGCACCAGCTCCCTTTAGCGTACACGGACACCACAGTAACCAGCCGCGAGAGGTTATCACCCTCCCAAACAATGACCTTAGTCGATGTTGCTTCACTTTCGGTGTTCTGCGGGAACCGAGCTTCTTCCGACTGGTCCACTGCGGGACACATGTTATTAATTTAATCTAGTTATTACCAAAAGCCCATGTGCGCAATCTCACTTGCCCTATAAGAAGAGAAGCAAATAGGTGTCTCAGCTTTACTCCAGCTGTCCTTCTAAATTACAGTATAACAACAAAATAGTGATGGAAATGCATACACAAGGAATGTAATCTGTGTTATTGACTAAAAGTTCGGTCAGAAATTGACAATTTCATTATTTTTTATAATGTTTTCGAATTTTCCGCCAACTCTCCCAGTTTTACTTTAACCTCTTCATTCCAAGTGTATCCAATTATGTACATTTTAAAGTACTGTTTATTAACTACTTTTTGCGCAATTTGAAAGCTAAAACATCCAATTGTTTTTAAAATTAATCAGCTAAAACTTCGAAAAAACAACAAATAGTTTACTTCGTTTTAAACATGGAAAACGTGTAAATTGGGCATTAATTAATATTTAATCTAATTATTAATTGAGATTAAAAAAATGTTTTTTCAGTTATTTTGTTTTGTAATCATTTTTTAAATCAGAGAACCAAAAAATTGCGTCAAAATTGTTTGTGCTTAGTTCTGGGGTCTGAAGAAATTATACTGAAACCTAAAATAAAAATATTGAATATTTGATAAATTATTGGACATTTAAAGGAATTATTTTTTTGCTGCGCATGCACCAAAGATAGCAATTTTTGCTATCTTTGCTTTACAACTATCATAATTCCAAACTCAAGTGTGCAGGGCAACTGATAAAAAAATTCAGTTGAATATCTTAAAAATTCCGAAAGATATCCATTGTTTAGTGAGGTGCATTTCAACATTTTTTTGGGAAAAGAGCAATTTCTTATGGGGATGTTCACAAATCAATCGCACACGCTTGCAATCATTCAGGGCACGTATTCTGTAATTTGTGCCAAAAGTAGAATTTTTGTCAACAAATTCTCTCCATCAATGTTCTTGGTAAGGATGGTACAGAATTCATCACAAATACTCAATTTTTACTATAAGTTGCCCTGTATACTTGGGTTTCAAATTATGACAGCTAAAAATTGCTATTTTTGACGCGTGCGCAGTAAAAAGTTAATTCCTTTAGATATCCATAATTAATCAAATATTTAATATTTTTATTTCAAACTTCAGTATAATGCTTCAATTTGTCAAATATTCAATGTTGTTTTTTTTTCTTTTCTTTTTTTTAAATTTCAATATAATCCTTCACTTGTAGGTGTCAAGTTTTCTGAAAGTTCGGTAACGTTTTGTGTTAAACTTTGCGTGTTATATCCTCTTCAGACCCCAGAACTAAGCACAAACGATTTTGACAGAGTTTTTTGGTTCTATGATTTAAAAAACGATTACAAAACAAAATAACAAATTTTTTTTTTTTTTAATTTTAATTAATAATTAGTTTAAATAATAATTAATGCCCGATTTCCCTGTTTCCCATGTTTAAAACGAAGTAAACTATCTGTTGATTAATTTCAAAAACAATTGGGTGTTTTATCTGTCAAATTGCACAAACGGCAGTTAATGAACAGTATTTTAAAATATACCGAATTGGGTACACTTGGAATGAAGAGGATAAGCAAAAAATTGTGAAGGAAATTGGAGAAATGCCTTTATCTTCGTGAGTATAAGTACAATTTAAATGAAAATCCACAGGAAAATTGTGCCTGGCAATGAAACTATTTTCTGTAATTTACAGCTTAGTCCCAGCTTTTTACGAGACAGGATGATAGAAAATAGCTTCTCCTTTTTCAAGTTGCTGATGGTCCCCTAAAAGTAAGAGTGAATGAATTGTTGCTGGAAAGTGTGAACATTGTAGGTTAAAACATTACCAAATAAGTAAAAAACGGATTTTCGCATTAGATTGAGTGCTAAACATGAAAATACCAAAAATACGTAGTGCGTTTTTAAGTTGGCCATGTACTGTATTTTTTTAATAATTTCATTACAATGAATATTTTGTCTAATCTCAACTTTTATTGAAGCTTGATGGGAAATTATGAGTATTATAGGACAAAAAAAAAAGTAAAAGAGCCTTGAGTTGGCATTTTGGAAAGAAATGCGTGAATATGCATGCTAGTTCTGGGAAAATGTGTATAGTCATTGTAATTAGCAAGTAACATTTTCTGTGAAATTTACTTTTTTTTTCCAAGCATTTTACGAGAAAGAGTGATCAGAAATAGCTTCTCCTTTCTTAAATTTGTTATCTGTCTCCTAAATGCTAGTGCCTTAAAATTTTTGCTGGAATATGTGAGTTAAACAACTCTTTATGACACCGAAGTTACACAAGATTTTGCGGAGTATTTCTTTAGAAATGTGATGGAATTCGATTTCTTTAGAAATGTGATGGAATTCGATTTCCTTAGAAATGTGAAAGTTCCCGGCGACTTTTGGCTGTATAGTGTACATTTGACCCTTCTTTTTTTCAATATCTAAATTAGTTCAATAATATTTAGCATGCTTACCCTATGAGGTTTCAACTTGCCATTCTCGCAGTACTTCGGACGACAATTGCACCAGTCAGAATCAGCCCTTGGTTTTAGCTCCCTGCATACATGCTCATGCTTCGTATCCGCACAAATTTTCGACAGATTAAATCTAATACGAAAAATATTTTACGTAGAATAGACTAAAGCTAGTTGTTATAAGAATTTTTAATAATTTTTCTTCAAACAACAACTGCAATTATTTTTTTTAACATGCTTTAAAATTTATTGTAACTGTTGTGGATTCGTAGCATGTTTTTCGAAAAAGAATTAGATTCCAGTAATTCAATCTGTGAACAGTTATATACATTCAAATATTTTGGCAACAGCTTGACCCAGATTGGGCATGCTGTTACACTGCACTGAGTAAGTTGTTACTAATAATGTTATGAATATGCGGCCACTATTCGGTACTCGGTCTATTCGGCAATTTCGCTGAATATTCGGCTCGAGCGAATAGTCACTTCATGACCTAGCCGAACACTTGGTTTGGCTTAATACTTGGTAAGATCAAATTCGGCTTGGCCGAATATTGATGGACTATTCTGCCGAATAGTTCTACTGCAAAAAAAAATAAATAAATAAATAAATAAAAAAATAAAGAAATTAGTAGATTTTAGAGACTTAAAATTGTATTATAGTTATTGCAGAAAAATACATTAGTATAGTTTTATTAAATAAAATTAATTTAGAAAAAATTATTTTTTTAAACATTGTTTTTAGGTTGGACTGAACAAAAACATATTTTAAAGTTATAATATTGTATTTTATACTTAGCATTTGCTCCCAAAAGCTACGAATAGTTAGTTATGATGGATTTTAGTTTGTTGTTATTAACAAAGTGGAAGTCAGACTTTGTTTGGGTAGACTGATTTATTGTGAATATTGGGTAAGAGGGAAATGTGAAAAACATGGAATGTATCATGAATATTACAGTAGCATAAGTTATTGAGGTTTTTGAACATAAAATATATTCCAATTAAATGAATTAAATTTTAATGTACATTTTAAAAATAGGTATGTACCCATAAAATAAAAATATTGATTCCTAATAATATTAAAAATATCTTCTTAAAACTACTTTGAACAAGGTAAAAGCTCACTCAGCAATAGTATTTCTTTAATTTGAATTAAATAATTAGTAAAATAATGCTAATGCTTACTTAAAAACCTGTCTTTTCTATTCCACTTGTGGGTGAAATTTGTGGTGTGATTGCTTTATTGCATTCAAAACAATACAGAAAATTCATTAATTTTAGATGCTTTTAGATTCTTAACAAGCATAATTAAATCTTACATCATAAATTAATGTGTGAAATTGGTGTTAGACTTTGAATACTTTCAAATTTGACAGATATTTTCACAACGATTTTCAGGAATTTTTAATATTCGGCCTAAGACATTGGCCGAATATTCGGTTTCGGCCTGGAAGGGGAATGGCCAAATCACTATTCGTTGCACCGATAGTTGTTACATCAAATATTTTAACGAATAATAGGGTTTTTCCTCTTTATACGTATAAATAATTTTTTTTTATTAATTGAACTTTTTATAGAATTTGAAAGTGTTAATTTTTTCAAAATATGAGTGCGTATATTGTCCCCGATGAGCAATTATATATATCGAGATAGAGATATAATTATATATATGGAGATATAGAGACCACACAGATCATTTAAAATTCAAAATATATTAGTATGTAACTCACGCGCACTTTCAGCCGCAATAATAGTCGGGCATCGAGGTACAACTATAGCTACAGCTCGTATTACTTATTAATTAGTGATCGCAAATTTTGAACATATATTGTGAATACCGAATCGCTGCAAGAAAGCACTTTGCGTTGATTTTGAAAACAGACACATTTTACCTAACGTGTCGTTTTTGAGTGCATGCCGTGACGCGTCCCTTTAGACACTTTATTCCTCTACAAAAAATATATGTATAACACTCAACCACCCCTCTAAGTTTGTTAAACGATCGTAGAATCACGCTGCATATCCGAAATCAGCTAATAAAAAGCATGGTGTATGTTTTCATTGTCTTCTTACTTCATTTTTGGATCTACGGACAAAGTAACTTTATGTAAGGAGTCTTTTCCCGAAAGAACTTACTTTATTTGAGAAGAAAAGTATAGATTCAAATTAGTCATAACTAATTTTGTTCTACATACTTACCCATTGTAGTTGCATATAGTCATAGATGGCAAGTCAATTCTGTCCGGATTAGTTACTTTTACATCCATGATAGTCTCATATTTCCAGTACATTTCCATGAACCGTATAGATTGGTAAATAAAGCCTATAAGACACACTATGAATATAATGACTCGGATCAGTCTTTTTGTTACATTACCAGCACTGATAATCTGTGGTATTCCGGTAAGCATCGATTCCTGCAAAAGATCACTCACAAAAGTTTTAAAACCTTCCTTCTTCCTTTTTTCCATTTCCACGAGGAAGGAAATGACGGAGAAATACGGCTTCTATTCTTGAATAATATTGATGTTTCAACTAATATACTATATATATGTAGAGAGAGAGAGAGATAGATTGATGAAGAATCTCTTACCAAAAATTGTCAACAAAACTCAAACTGTTCTCTAAATTTTAACTTAGACGAATTGAGTGAGAGTGAAGTTTTTTTTTTTTTTTTCGTTTATTAAAAATCGTCTGAGCATTTATGAAAATGAAGAGATTGAATAAATTGCTACATTTACTTTAAATAAACGCTACGCAAGAATTCTTAACTTTAACTGTTGTAAGAAAAAATGTTTCACATCTTTATTTTATCCTTTCTGCAGAAATTTCTACTAATAAATTCCTTGAGGTATAAAAGTTCCTTCTAGACTGAGGTAGTTCCTAATCACGTTTTTTAAAGACTTATAAAGCGTAAATAGGCTCTCAATATTGTGTTCTAACTTTTAAGGTATTTTACTTAAAACGGAAAAAAATATTTTTATCCTGATTTCTTAAAAATTATCTGAAAAAGTTTTATGTTGTTTTAAAATTAAAGATTTTTGATTTGAACGTTCAAATCTTTTAAATGTAAAGTTGATTAAATTAATATATGTATAAAAGGATTTTACAACTACACTAATATTAATACGAACTGAAACAGATTTCTCATGTCCTTCAGAATATTTTGGTTTAAAAAATTTTTTGAGATAAAGAAACAAATTATCGCATTTAAAATTGAAACAGAGTTACCGTTTCACATGAATCCTTCAATGATAGATATGCATCTTAGTAAAATAGGGAATTTCCAAACCGAAGTTCTCCTTTTAAAAGAAACAACGTTTTGACATGATACATTCGATGCAATGAGTTAATATTTTTGAAACTTTAGAGAACCATTAAAATCTTTATTTGTTTTCGAAATCGCTGCAAACATTTACCGAAATAAGTTTGCCAATTTTATTTGTCCCTTTGTTCAGTACTGGAAAAAGATGTCGTCGAAGTCTAACTAATTACTAATCCGTTATGCATGCTACGATTACAAAAGTTTCAATGGATCACAAAGTAATCAATGGATCTCCTAATTATGTGACATTTAGTTTTGTATTGGCGTTGCACAAGCTACCACAGCCATCACTATGGAGAGAACAACAATAAATAAGCATGACAAGGTATTATGAAATGCAATTCATGTATGCTCCACAATGAAATCATATTTGTTTTGTAAAGGAAAATGCTTTTGTTTATACTTTATTTAGAATCTTTTCCTGCGCAGAGCCTTGCGTGCTTCCTTTAAAGTCAACATTTTTTGCACTTTTCGCTTGTTGTTTTCGTTAGAAAATATGTCAAATACCTTTTTATGATTTTAATCATATTTAAATTAATTATATATCTATCTTAAACCTTAACCATCATATTAAACATCATCTCTAACATCATACTTAAGAATATGTGTTTCCCCAAAACACACCCTTTAAGTCATTTAAAACATATAATAAATTTTCATTTTGTCTGCTGAAAAGTAAGTGTTTTTGTGTGACATTAAATTCTTTTAGTACTACAATTGTGCACATTGCTTACTGGATACGAAATTTATTTGTTGATTAATTCATGTATAGTTGTTATATTTTAACATGATTCAATTTGTGAATGTTCTTTGCTTTCGTTACTTCGCGTGTTACTTCAACAAGAATAGTAAGCCCGCTGATGAAAAAATATAAGAATGAATTCTGAGATATACATAGAAATATATAGCTTTTAAAAGCATGGAATAATCAGCTTCAGCATAGAAATTTCTAAAAAGGTAGTGTAATACCGTAGCAACACATTAGAAAAATTCTACAAGGTACTTAAGATAAAGAAAATATTGTACAAAACTACTCGCCAGTATACTGAAATATAGAAATGGAAGCAAATTCTAAGAAATATGGTAAAGATTTCATAATTTTATAGGCACGCCCTCGTATTAACTGATTAGCATTGTTTTATTGCTTCATTGAAAATACCTTTCCGTGATTTTTTCCTTGCTATGGAACATGCACATCCTTGCTATTAGTTTCATTACCACAGCGACAGTCGATTACAACAGAGGCAAAATGTGTCCGTCGCTCATGACGTCAATGCAGCAATGCAGCTGACAATGAAAATCCTTTTTGGTTCACATTTTATGATTTCCCACTTGCTTTTCTTTGTTCATTCCAACTGTATTGTAGTAAACGATAATTCCAACGAAAACATAAATGTGAAAAAAGAGCCCAGTTTGACAGTACAAACGACCTTCGAAGTAGTCAGTGACACTGATAGAAGAATTGATATATAACGGGTGCAAAGTTCTGTTGCAGATCCTTTACTCATAGCTGGAAGAGAAGAAATGCAGATTTGAATGAAAATGACGATTTTTCCATTTTCAAATGACATATTTAATACATTTTTTTTTTTGTTCGATTATTTTCAAATGTTTTAATTATTGCAATTTTTGATACTTCGAAGTATTATTTCTACCCTTTGATTTCGAGATAGAGAGAGCTGATTGTGGGACCAAATTTAACAACACATACACATACATACATACATATATATATATATATATATGTATGTATGTGTATGCGTTGTTAAATTATGTATGTATTATGTGTATATATATATATGTTTATGTATAATGCAATTACATTTGAAAATTTCATAATAGGATACATTGAAAATCTTGCATGAGGGTTCACAAGTTCACTTTTTCCCCATGGGGGGAGGGGGCAGAAGAGAGAGACCTCCATCTGAATACGTTCAGGTAAAAAATATTAACAACGTTGGTTGCAATCAAAATAAATCGTGGTAAATGCAAAAGGAAAAAAGTTAAATCTCCTCCAAAACGATAAGTAATGAAAATTTATTGTTTTATTTACAGAAACAACGTTAAAAAGGCAAACATGTTTACAATAAATGTAAATACTTAATTACGCTTTAAGAACTCTAGTGAACATGAATGAAATTGGAATAAAATTTAAGGAAGTTCGGTTGGGCCGCAAAGTAGAACCTTATCGTGACAACGTGTTTCATTGTTCACAAGATATGGTACGGAATAAATAAGATAAAAGTTCCCGCTCTTTCCTTTGTTGTAAATAAAGTGGCAGTGAATTGATTAGCCTACACAACTGTTTTAATATCGATTTCAGTTTCAAAAAAAGTTCGCACCGCACATGATGGATCAATAATTAAATGTTTCATTTTCTATTCCCAGAACGGCACAAAACGCAAAATAAAATTTGGGAACTCTTTTCAGAAAAAAGAATACATTTCATGAGCAGATTTTACTAAAAATTTCTAAAAACACTCACGCTAAACTCTTCAGACGAGTTTTAATATTCCAAGTAGTTCTTTCACAGAATTAGTTTGCAGGAAAATTTGGAGAATATTCCAAAGTTTGACTTTTTTTTAACAACTCGTCACATATACCTTCAAAGGCATAAAAAAGATCTGTAAATACTAAGTACATTCAATTCGATATTTTTGTTGTCAATATTTACTTTTTTCACCATCGATAGGACGGAACTACAGAAAACGTGTTTCCAGACCACCACTACTTCTTAAAACTGCAAAATGGCAAAACGGGAGAAGGAAGATTTTATACATTTTGTGAGAAATCTTTTGCAGGACTCGATGCTTACCGGAATACCTCAAATTGTAAGCGCTGGTAATTTACCAAAAAGACTTATACGAGTCGTGGTCTTCATAGTGTGTTTGGTAGGTTTCATTTACCAATCTCTTTCATTCATGGAAATGTATTGGAAATATGAGACTGTCCTTGATGTAAAAGTCACTAATCCTGACAAAATTGACCTGCCATCTATGACCCTATGCAACTACAATGGGTATGTATTTAGAATGAAATTTCTTACGAATAATTTGAAAGTATATTTTTCTTATCTAGTTAAATGTAGATATTTCGTGGTGTAAAATGTGTCTTAAGTCCATAGAAATGTCCGTAGAATCATGTTCTAATGCGTTTTCTGTAGATTTCGAAATTAAAGCATGTAATGGTTAGCAAATATCTTCATTTATTTTTCAGTAAGTGAATGTTTCTTCGACGTGTACAGTAGGGGGAGAAAACAAAACACTCCTTCGTATTTGAATACTATTTACATTATGGACCGTTCATAAATGATGCCACGCTTTTTTCCTATATATTTGGTCCCCCTTCCCCCTTTGTCGCAAAATGTCACACTTCAATGGACCCCCTCCCCCACTTGTCACATGTCACGCTATGTTGCATAAGCATGATGTCACACTTCTTGTTACCCCTCCCCTCCCCTCCCCTTGTCACACCTTGTGACAATTTCACAAACCCCCCTCCCCCCTCGAAGCGTGACATCATTTATGAATGACCCCTTAGAGACATGAAATATGCCAATTTACCAAGAATAGTGTACAGTATAAAATTGTAACTGTAAAATTTGTTAAGAGTTCGTCTTCATTTTAAACTGAACATCAACTTTAAATTTTCATATGGCAACCCCCCATATTTTGCCAGAGATTTGCAATTGGCTCACAAATTTAACTTTGTATACACAATTTCCGTGTCTTTTGGTTCAGTCGTTGTTTCGCAATTAAATTAAGAAAAATCCACCTCGTAAAGTAAAAGCGTTTTCTGATATTTTTGTGTGTAATATTCCTGCACCTGAGAGCCATAGTATCTTAGGTCCATTTCTTGAGTTTTTGTGAGCTTACACTTAATATACATACTGAGTACCGACGACAAAGCCACTAGCTACATGAGGGTTTCGAAGTTTTAAAGCTCCCATCGGACATCTTATTTCTAATGTACGCACGGAAAAGTCTAGTCTTACAGTACTAAAAATGTTTATTTTTTAACTTCAACGCAATAACTCGCGAAATGAACTTAAGATAGAACTCTCAAGATACAGGCTTATAGATACAGATTTAAATAATAACAGATATAGACAAGGCTTACAGATACAGATTTAAAACATGGATACGGAACTTTTTGTTTCTTAGTTGCAGCAAAAAGTGTTTAAACGGCTTGCATTTTTAGATATGCAGCATTATATATTGTGCAGGCTAATATTGACGATAGATACGAGTGGAAAGGGTTATACTATAACAAGAAACAAAAACCAAACTCAGTTTCTAAGAGAAGAAAACTATTAATGACTCTTCTTTACGATAAAACGAGGGTTCCCTTGTACCTTTCAATCAATCCTAACTATCAATATTCGAACTATCAGTCGACAGTGTGGCGTAGTGGCAAGGCGCAAGTTTCCTACGCCCAAAATCACAGGTTCAAACCTGGCCCAAGTCGGTAGAATTTCAAGATGCAGAAAATCGTTTGCGCCCATGTATTTTCCTCCCAATAGTAATTAGATTAATATTAGCAATAACAATATTTAATAATTAAGGTGGGAACTCAAATCAAACATTTAAAATCATTCAAATAAGTATTTTAACAAAAACTACTGAATTTATTTATAACTAGCAACACCCTCATATTCTGCTTTCAAATGATGCAGTATCGAAAATCATGCTTATGTTATAAATATTTTAGTTCCCACTACTGTCCTTTCTCGCCTAACGATTAATAAAAAACGGACCACCGTTAAAATTTCACTTAAAATTAACAATAAAAAGTGCAGTTCTACACCGTTGAAGAGTAGTCGTGACTATTGATTTGTTTTAAAGCATCAACAAAGTATTTTTTTCCTTGATCATTGATATATAATTTGCTTTAACATTCGGGACTTGTACATAATTTGTTTACTCTTCTAAACAATTCCTAGTCTTTCTAAGTGTGAAAAAATCATGTTGACAGCATTTTAATATTAAATATCTACAAAAATAAATTTTATCAACAGTCCTAATAAACAAGTACAACCTTTTAAGTATGTATTAGTACACAAATTCTGTAATTAGCAGGTCATTTGTCCTCGCCCAAATAGATTATTTTTCTACTAAGTTAACTGTTTGCTTTGAGGGGTATTTCACAATCCAGTGATCAAGAACTGAATAATTTTAAAGTAAAGTATTAGGGATCATTCATAAATGATGTCACGCTTTGAGGGGGAGGGGGGTGTTAGTGCAATTGTGACAAGGGGAGGGGGTAACAAGTGTGACATCATGCTTATGCAACATAACGTGACATGTGACAAAGGAAAGGGGGGGAGGGGGTCAAATATATGAAAAAAGCGTGACATCATTTATTAATCGTTCCTTTAAATCTAATGATAACAAATTTACTTTTTCCAAATTCAATTAAAAATTTTGCAGATATGAACAGACACTTTTCCTTTGCTATATCCACCACAATGACCTGTTGATATACTCCTATAATAATAATGGAAAAATGGTCATGCACAGAAGATAATCAGACTGCACCTTGAAATGTCCCAGGGCGGAAGAGCTCTGAGCATGACAAAATATTTTTTATTAATACGAAAAGATTTTAAAATATTGAAGTGTTTTTTTGGTTTTAAATAGCACATTTTCTCCTTTTCAACTCTACCAAATTTTCAAAATTTCAGTTTACAACCTTGAGCCACATGTTTGTGTATTTTAGATAATTTTATTGCAAAACTTCTGCTTATATCAATGAAACCTTTTAGAATTGCTATTAAGAGTTGGACGCACGCTGGAAAGAAAAATGATGAAATTTGGTTTGTTTATATTTGCAAAACAGATTATTTTTGGTCATAAATAGCATTGTTCTAAAATAGCACTATTCTCAGCTTTAATTTTGCGTGGATTTAAATTAATGATGTGTAAACCATCTAAACATTTAACTAGAAAAAGCAACATAACACACCTGACCACATGAAAATATTGAGCTGCTTATGTCTACTACAGAAGTATCTAAAATTAAACCTTAGCTCTTATGAATTGTTTAAGTATACCTGCCTGTTTAAACCAAAATATCTGTTTTTTCACTTGAAATATCTTTTTTTCTCTCATTCATTGGAAAGGGGAAAATGTACTATTTACAACCGAAAAAATTCTGGTTTGCAATTGTAAACAAACCCACACAAACACATTTAATACATTCAAATGGTAATGATTGTGATCAATTAATATACACGTAAATAACTAAGCAGTAATAATAGTAATGCAATAAAAATAGGAAAAGGAAAATTTTGTTGACGCTGAATTTAGTAAACATTATTTCATGCTTTGAAAATTTTCCGGTCGCAAAGCGTGGATAGTTCAGGAAATAAAATTTTAAAGATTTGAGTGTAAAAAAGGAAAACCTAGGATTACCACAATGTAGTGGTGAAAAAGAGCTTTCATTTAATACTAAAAGTTGTAATTGAGAGTTGCAATGTTGAAGAAGAGCTGGAAAATTACTTAGTTTGTGGTATTCGCATCCTAAATCAATCTTAAAAAACAACTTCAAAAAGTTAAATAGTTAAAAAATTTCAAATGCTGGAAAGGTTAAGTGTGTTGGCACAAATGGGATTCCACTGTAGCAAAAAATTCCATGATGAACTTAGAATTCTTAAGAGAAGTGCAAAAGGGGTACCAAAAATGCCGTCGATAATGTAAATAAATTGAAATCTATCTAAACAGCTTATATTTGTAAATTAATGGGAGAACTACATAATTATTGATTTAGAGAGGAACTGTATCCTAGATGGAGTTCCAAAATTGCAAAAATTTATTTGACATTATAGAAATTAGTGAGAAAACTGAAAAAAAAAAAGGGCTCAAAAAAGCCTTCTAGAATGGAAAAATCGACTATCTGAAAATCTGACATCAAAAGCTTAACTAGTGAAATTAATACTTAAACCGTGGTATAAATAGGAACCCTGACACTTATTAAACATGACTGAAGCATTAGAACATGAAAAATTTTAGCAGAAATTTAAGAAATTTTGAAAAAGCAAAATTGCATCAACGCTACAACAGCTGCGGCAAAGTTAGATAATATGACTAAGATACTAATAATCTTTCAGAGAATGATTAAAATGATATTAATTAGAAGGAGGAGACATGCGCACTGCTTAATGAAGGCTTAAAATCCATTTTTGAGTGCCTGTGGCCTAGTTAAGGGGCTTCTGAGTACTAAGAAACCTCTATAAAAGACAAATTTTACGAAGGTTGAAAAATGCTGAAACAATTAAAATATAGGAATTCTGGAGCTAAGTAACTACTCATTGTTGTGCAGGGCTTGAATATCTAATAGAATAACTGAAAAAGATTTAATAATTAGTAAAACTGTACTCCCCACAGACGAGAATTTAGATAAGACTCTAGGGGAGGAAGGGGGCCAAAAATTAAGAGAAAAACTGGAAATTGCACTGAATTTGCAGTAATTTTAAGTGAACTTGGCAGATTGCGTGAAATAAAATAACATTTTATCGTTCGAAAAGTAGTCATGATAAAAATTAAATAAAATAAACAGTGATTTTGAATGCAGCGTGCAAAAGGGCACTTTTTGAAGAAGTTAATTCTTAAGCATTAAATTACTAGTTGGGTAAATAAATTCTATTTCTTTTGATTGTACAGGGTAAAATAAGTAATTAAATACCTTTAATTATTATAAATGGATGGGAGTTAACACGAAACAATTTATACCTTTGAAGATATCAGTGAGTTAGAAAACTTAAAGGCAGTTCTTAGGGTTAAGATAAATTTAATACTCAATAATAGTCAATACTTCTCATTTTCATTTTTAATACAATACTTAATAAAAAAGTTTGTTAGTTTATTATTGTTAATAGATTCAAGTTTTTCAAATCACTCCTACTTACATTATACACAAAAAGAAAATTATAAAGCATAGAAGAAATGATGAAAAACTGTTTCTGAAATTCAGGAGCAAAACACGTGCAAAAGACATTAGCTAAGAATTAGGCAATGGACTTTGATTAAATAACGATTATTTGCATAATAAGAAGTAAAATAATATTTCTTACTTTCAAAGTTAGCGTAGAATTCCATCATTTTCCATTCTTCCAGCTTTTCCTTAAAGAACTCCATTGTTGTTTTCCACCAGCCGGCAGTTGAGAACGCACATGTAGCTGAGTGAGTACGCATGTGTTCAAAATCACCGGCGTATTCTTGCGCGCTACGTAACACATTTGCTCAAGATATAGTTCGTAATTTCGAAGAGTGAAAACTTGTATGTTCTGCACGTTAAAACGTTCATTATAGTACACGCATTCACTAAATTATTTCTTTTGCCATTTTTAATATGCGATTATAATGACAAGTGATTATATTTAGATCTACCCAGAAGCTCATTTTTAAATCAGAATCATCACTTGTATTTGAGCGCTTAATGTTCTCGTTTTTGAGTTAATTTTACTTAAAGAAAAACAAGTACATGGAAGTACTCATTTTTAAGTAGATTTTTTTTAACAGTGAATGCAGCTTATAGATACAGATTTAAATAATAACAGATATAGACAAGGCTTACAGATACAGATTTAAAACATGGATACGGAACTTTTTGTTTCTTAGTTGCAGCAAAAAGTGTTTAAACGGCTTGCATTTTTAGATATGCAGCATTATATATTGTGCAGGCTAATATTGACGATAGATACGAGTGGAAAGGGTTATACTATAACAAGAAACAAAAACCAAACTCAGTTTCTAAGAGAAGAAAACTATTAATGACTCTTCTTTACGATAAAACGAGGGTTCCCTTGTACCTTTCAATCAATCCTAACTATCAATATTCGAACTATCAGTCGACAGTGTGGCGTAGTGGCAAGGCGCAAGTTTCCTACGCCCAAAATCACAGGTTCAAACCTGGCCCAAGTCGGTAGAATTTCAAGATGCAGAAAATCGTTTGCGCCCATGTCGCATGATAAAGATCCTTGAGTATCCGTTTGTCTTGCATACTTTTGGCTAAATGAAATACCTAGTGCAAGTCGCATCGAAAATGAGAGATCAGGTGCAGCCATCTAGGGTAAACTGAGCGTCCAAATTCTCAGTGGCAATGGCATCCACCGACAGTGGTGCTACTTGAAAAAATGGATGCCGATTACCGGAGTACGCACTAGGTCTGCAAAGGTTACTGATCATACGTAGCCCCATTAAGAGAGAAAAAAGAGAAAAATATTCTAACTATTATTCAACCTATCAATCTAAGCTTCTATGTATGGGGTATGATATTTGGAAACTTGTGAATTTCAGATAGAAATTACGGTGACTCTGTCCCGCAGTGGACCAGTCCGTAGAAGCTCGGTTCCAGCAGAACATCGAAAGTGAAGCAACATCGACCGAGGTCAGTGTTTGGGAAGGTGACAACCTCTCGCTGCTGGTTGATGTGGACTGCAACTCTGGTGCACGATAAATCCGTCGGGACTCCATTGTCCTCCAAGTGAAACGATAGTGACGGTGTCTCATCTGGGCGGCTGATTCAAAATATTAAGAGACCACATAAATGAAGTTTAGTCAGTCTTCAGCCGTCGTGGTTCCTCGCTCAAAGTGAAGCACTATATCGCCCTTAGCCATGGATCTATGATCTCCTGGACCTGGTGTAGGCTTTTCCACACCAGGGGAATAGGTAACAACTCGATGACTCTCTTTGGTTTTCATGGGTTGTCGATTCAAACGGTAGCATACTTTTACTAAACATTTGGGATCGCAAAGTCTCTCAAAAAATTAACGAGCATAAACAAATTTGATACAATATAATAGGAAAAAATTATATATTATATTATCTGCAGAAAAATATTATGTACATAAGAGTCAGTCGGAAGACAAACTATATGAGTACAAGGAGAAACAAAGTAAATAACGCACAAATTGTCAAACCATTTTTTGAAAATTTTGTGCTTTATTTACGTTGCTTTTCCCTTGCACTCATATTTTAGCACAAAGCACTTTTGATCATGTTTCTTACATAGAAATATATAAGTAGACTTCAAACAAAAAAAAAAAAGGAAAGAAAGAAAAAAGGCTTGCAACTCTTTGTGGCTCTTGCTTTAAACCTTGAAAAATCACCAAGAAAAGGTAAAAGGAAAGAAAAAGAAAATTAAGCAACCGAGAACTAAGAAAAAGAAATGTCTGCGTAAGTACATTATTTCTACATAATTTTGCAACTTAAAGTAGATGAATGTTTTCTTTTTTTTTTCTTTTTCATACTAATATGTATTTCCTTTTTATTTATTCTTTCTATTCATGAATATTTTCAAAAAAAAAATGTTCAAGTAGTAAAAAAATGGTAGCGTACTTACTACAACTAAGTAAGTATGTTGTCAGAACTATCTCACGAACATGTTTCTTTTGCTTTCAAATTAAGCTTATCACAACTCACAAATACAGTTACTATACATTTCCTAGATCATATAAATAAATTTCATTTGTCCTGAAAGAGTGATCGTGAAATCATGGTTTTTTCCCATTAGATTAAAGGCGTCGAAATTTTGCGCGGATCCGAAGAATAATGAAAAATGCCACAAGCTGAATCCAGTAACCTACTTTGATTTTCAATGGTGTGAGTGTTTGCCAAGGTACTGCGAATATGGCGTACTGAAAGATGTCTGGGTAAGCATTGATAAAATTTATTAAATCATTAAGATGACGATAGGAAGGAAATGTTAAAGCATGACAGAATTCATTTCGATTATTTAAGGTGAAGTTTTCTAATGTGACAACTAGTCAACGTTTATAACTATAAGGAAAAATATATTTATGTTTGCAGAGTACTGCTTTTTGAAGGTTCAATCCTTGCCACCAACCAACTTGAACTCATGTTTGAAATTAACAAAAAGTTTATCATATCGCCGTTCCGGAAGAACACTGGCGTAAATGTAAAAACTTACAGGAGAGTAAAAAAAACAAACGATATGCATTTGTATAAAACGTATAATTGAAAAGGGTGTAAGTGACAGAAAATAATGGTAGGGTCAGTTGGGGTAATTGTAAACGCTTTTTCAAAGTTTTAACTTTTGATCCCTCCCTACCTCTTGAATGAATTCAGAGATAAAATTGTGAGTATAGTAGCCACTACTGTACTTCTTGTGAGTAAATGTGTACAAAAATTTTGACTGTATGACTATTTGTTAGCGAATGAGCTCGTGTTTACAATTACCCCAGTGTGTTTACAATTACCCCAGAAATCTGGGGTAATTGTAAACAGTGATTTATTTTCGAATAAGGTTGATGCAAATGGAAAATTGTTTCATACACAGTCTGCTTGAAGGCTTAAGAAGTTCCGGAGCAATGGTTCTCAATCTGCGGCCAACGGGCCGCATGTGATCCGCTGAGTTATGTTATGAGTCGTCTGAGATCATTTAACGAGAAATATCTTTCAAAAAATCAAGTAAAACGACAAATTTATGTAAAATTTGTCCCGCAGTGGATCAGTCGGTTAAGCTAGGATCCCACAACACCGAAAGTGAAGCAAAACTGGCCGTGGTCAACGCTTGGGAGGGTGACTACCTCCCGCGACTGATTACTCTGAGACCGAGTGCGCTAAAGGGAGCTGTGCACGTAAAATACATCGTCGCTTCAAATGTCCACCAACTTAGAAATAATTTCCTCTGAGGGACCATCCTAGGTGACGATCTCTCATCCGGGAGCTGGTTCAAAATCATTAAGCCCCTCTGAGCCAAGTGTACCTCCATTCTAGTGGAGCTCATTAATAATCAGTAGGAGTTTCCTTAATTCATGGTCGCCCAGGAAGGGAGACTTGGATTTCCAATTGGAATTAGCAACAACAACAACAGTTATGTAAAATAGACACAAAAGTGTAATTTACATCAAAATATAATACTTATTGTCCCCCCTAAACATTGGAAATAGGATAAATTTAAGTGTTTACAATTACCCCAGAGTACGAAATATATGGGGTAATTGTAAACACCTAACTTGTACATGAAAAATAACAGATAGGATTAAATTCATAACTAAATGTTTCTACCAGCATTCCATATGACAAATAAAAATGGTTGAAACCGCTCACATCGCTTTTGTAGATGAGCTGGAGAGGAAAATGTAAGATGACTAAATTTTGTTAAACAACTTTTTTCACTGTGTCATTTTCAAACAATAGTGATGCCTCCACAGTTGTTTCGAAACTTACGAAACTCTTTCAGTGTCTTTCCTATGCTGCCAGTTTATCACTCACAAGCAGTTAAGTTTTCAAAACCACCACAAGTGTAGTTATGAAGCTTGTTTACAATTACCCCAACTGACCCTATATTGAAAGTAACTATGTAGGATATATACTTTAATTTCATTTACTAGGGATTAGGATTTAATCACCCTATATATCAACCCCTAAGTACAGTTACGTCATTGTTACTCTAAAAATTGCTCGCTGTTCTAGAAGACACCAACTCGTTCTACAGTTACGTCCATGTTCCCCTGTGTAAGGGATGTGTTTCTGATATTGTCTATGGAAGTATTTGCATTTGACACATTTTTGCAGTTACGTCATTGTTCTTCCGGAACGGCGATATAATATTATAAAACTTTGATGGTAGTGTAACGTATGCGGCCTGTGATTGATAAGAAGTAGCGTGTGGATCCTCACAAGGTCCAACGTACAGACTACAGTCGAAATATTTACTTTTTTTATCTGATTTATTTCTGGACTAATTCAATATTTCTATCTACAATATATACAATATACTGTTCCTGACAATAGCTTCCAGATTGTCCGTCCCTCCGGATTCCGGCAGGAACACTCGTTATAAGTCCGATGCAAGAAACATCAACTCAATCGAGGCGTTGCACCTTCGACTTTTCCGGCCCGGGGCGAGCCCAACATACAGAATCCCTCTCTAGGAGCGTGCACTCCTCTCTCCAAAACCTCTCACACCACACAACACTCAAGTTCCAGGCTGTCGTCCTTTTTGCTAAAGGGGCGGGGGTACATAAGCGCCCCTAAATTTCTTATTCGTGGAAAATTGTAAACGTTCCACGGGATTGGTTTGGGTCCGGCGCCGAATTTCTTGGGCCTCTCCTTCTCGTCTCGAGTCGCGGCGGCTTGCAGCAAAGAAGGCGCGCCGATCAGGGGCTCGACCGTGACCACCGAGAATCTAGGAGGCCTGCCGGCTCCACTTTCCCCTGCTGCATGAGTCATAGCATGTAGTTGGAAGTTCGAAGCGTGGATCGGACGACGCCAGAGGTTGAGAGCAGAGGTAGCGTCTAGCGGCAGTGCAAGCTTGTTGATTTTGAAAATATCTCACATGTGAGATAGAAAATATTAATTATGAGTACCAATTCGATGTGGGAATCATAAATCAAGAATAAAAGACAAGACACAAGCTCATTATACTTGAAAGGTAAGTTTATTTACGTATATTTCTTTAAAATCTGGAATTTTTGTTAGTGTTAGGCCTATGTATATATATGTGTTTAGCAATTATCGCTATTCTCAAAAGTATTTTTAAAAGCATTGAATGACGAATGCAAAACTGATTTAAAAATCTACACATGTTTCTTTTTTTATATACAGTTTTGTTTTTAAATGTGCGATTATTTATTACCATTATTATTTTTATTCTGTTTTGCTTTGCGGCTGTTAACTTTCAATGTGCTTGAAAGTAGTATGATCTATATGTAAATTGCTGTTTTTACTATTGAAATTTTCTTTTTTTTTTTTTTACTATAAAGTATGCTTACATTTCATCCCTTAACCTACTTAATTTTTAATGTATCATATGCATGGTGCAATTTTGTTTATGAATAGTTATCACAAGTTTTTTCGTTTTTTATTAGTTTGTTTTATAATGTAATTAACCTCTATAAATTTTTCCTAAAGTCGAGAGCTGACATTTTTAAATATTTTCATTTTTAATGATCCAATTATTGTTATGTTTAACTTTGTAATTAAATTATAAAACAGTTCAAAGGAGCACAGTTTTCAAACCTAAAAATTTGTTCAGTTTTTCAATCGCTAAAATATGACTTTTTTCACACAGATGCCATTTACGTGTTCAGTTCCTGCCTGTCGAGGGAATTATGACAAAGAAAACAAAGTACATGTATTTAGTTTTCCTTCTGATAAAGATCTAAGAGATAAGTGGTTGCACGCAATACCCAGAAAGGGTTTTGTCATAACAAAGAATTCGAAGGTAAGTAAAAACATTTTTACAATAAAGGATTATATTTGTACTTCATGTTAGAAATAAGCGGATATTTCATGTATTTTTGAAATAACTATTTGGTCAGTCAGATGTCTAAATCTAGATGCCAAATTTTCTTGGTTTTTTTTCATTTTGGCTCCTAAACGACATATCCTAATCATCATTGACGATTTTAATTCTGGGTTCTAACACTGGCTCATACTACATCTTTAAAGAATTTACTAGCATGTGGAGTGGAAATTTGCTACTGTTTATAATTTTATGTTGTTGAAAACAATGAAAATAAAATAATTTTATAATGTGCCTATAGTTAATACTTATTCGTAGTCGTAAAGTGCCAGTTTGTTGTACTGTAACATAAAGATGTTTTAATTTTATTTAATATTTTTGTTTGTCTTTTAGGTTTGTGAAAGACACTTCAAAGAGGGAGAAATACTGACTCGCACAACCTTATATGTTGAAAAAACTGGCGAGACTTTATCGGCTCCAATAAAGCGACCCAAGTTGAAGGAGAAGGCCATTCCAAGTATTTTTCTTGGCTGTCCAGAGTATTTATCGTCGCAGTCGACGGCCATACGGCAAAGTCCAGAGAAAAAGCGACAACGGTTAGAAAATGAGCAAGTGAGACTAGCTTTGGCTGAAAGTTTGAATTCAAAAAGTGAGGAAGATCGGCGTAATAAATTCGAGAACTTTAAGCAGTTACAAATTCTTCTCCAGGTCCAGGTACATAATATTCCAAAAAACTGGACTGTTATTGTGAAAAATGAAACTTTGTTATTTCTTGATATTGCTTTATTGGATGACATTCCGCATCTAAAATATGCGGTTAGTATAAATAGTGAATTAAAGTTGAATGTAACTTTTAAAGGGGAAAAGATTTTAAAGTATAAAAATTGTAATTTGCCAATTAAGGTTAATAATATTAATGAAATATTAGAAATTCTTGATTTCTACGAAGGAAACCAATGTACGGGTTTTAATGATCCTTTAAATGAAAAATTAAATATGTTTGAGTGCATTTTTAAAAATTCTGAGAATCTGTTCATTGACAAAAGTAAGTTTTTTTTTAATTTTTTCCTTGAACAAATCAAGCTAGTGAAGTGTAAACCAGAAAGATATAGGTATTCTCCAGATATGCTTATTTTTGCTTCTCTTTTGTTTTACATTTCACCTCAAGCTTATAAATTCATTCGGAATTCCAATTATTTCATTCTACCTGGTCCAAGTACCATTAGAAAACTGTGTTCGACGCTAAGAAATTCCCCACAGAATGAGGAAAATGACAATTTTCTCGCTTACGCCAAGCATGCGTTTTTGAAATTAAAGGAAAATGATCATGATGTTTTCCTCCAGGTCGATGAAATTCACATCAAGCCATTTCTCGACTATAAGGGAGGAAACATCGTTGGAACAGCTTATAATAGCCCTAATTTAGCAACAAGTGTGCATGTGTTTATGCTTGAAGGTCAGTTTTCACTATATAAAGATGTTATTCACATTGTTCCTGTTGATTCATTTGATGCAATTAAACTTTATCATGTATTAAATAAAGTTGTAATGGGTTTGGAAGCAATAGGGTATAAAGTAAATGGAATAGTAACTGATAACAATTCTATAAATCGCAAAGCAATAAGTAACTTTTCAAACCCCCCTAAATTACAAGTTAAATATATCCATCCTGCAGATAATTCACGTCCCCTTTTCTATGTTATTGACTCTGTTCACATTTTTAAATGCTATAGAAACAACTGGATGAACCAGAAAAATGGTTATTATTTTTATTTTCCATCTTTTATGCACTCCGGTGCTGAGGAAGTTATAATGACAGCTTCTCTAAGTACTGTACGACAACTATACGACTTAGAGTGCTCAAGTTTGATGAAAGTGGGCTATGGATTGACTCGTAAAGCCTTATGGCCCACAAATTTAGAGAGACAAAACGTCAAGTTAGCTCTAAAGCTTTTCAGCACAAATGTTGTGCATGCTCTGCAAGAGCTTGGGCCTAAACATAAGTTGGAACATTTTGGTGAAACTGCCAACTTTATTAATTTATTGTGCACGTGGTGGGACATTGTAAATGTTAAAACCCCAAATAAGGGGAAAATTAAACGCAACCCTATGTGTGAGCCTATTACTGCAAATCCTTCTGATGAAAGGTTAATTTTTTTAAAGCAATTTGCTTCCTGGTTAACAAGGTGGGAGAATTTTGAGTCGAACAATGGCCGGCTGTCAAGGGAGACTTTTCTTGCTGCCCGACACACTACCGAGGCATTTATTGAAATTGTGAACTACTGTACCGCATCATTAAAAAAGTCTTATGTTTTGTTGGGGAAAATCCAAACAGACAAGTTAGAGTCTAGGTTTGGGCAATACAGAAGTATGGCTGGAGACCAGTACCATATTTCAGTTCGCCAAATTTATGAGACTGAAAGTAAGTTGCGTTTGTGTCACGAATTAAAACTTGCTTCACATAAAAAAGGTCTAATAGATGTTGATCTCTCCAATTTGAATGATACTGATAAGCAGCATGATAGCCAGCAGCCTATTGATTTAATATTTTATGATATAACTGTTGAAGAGTCGGATATTAAAGAAATAACTGGAAAGTTATCAGTAGTGACTTACCTTGCAGGATATTGTTCACATGCTGTTTTCAAAAAAACAAACTGCTTGGATTATCAACAAATGTTAATAGTAGATAAAGAATCTGTTGCAAAAAATTCCTTTAAGTTAATCGAGATAAAAAATAGGGGGGGCTTACTCTATCCAAGTGAATTTGTAATCAATGCAGTCATTCATACTTATATTGTTATACAAAAGTTAGTAAGTAAAAAGTATGAAGAATCCTTCCTTAAAGTCATTAATCAGAGGGGTTTAGTCATTAAACTTGTAGAAGACATATTGGTAACTAAAGATCCATTTCTGTGTTTTGACACATGTGCCAATGCACATGATTTATTGCCCCTTCTTAGCATTATTTTAAAATCTGCAACAAACAGCCTATTAAACAACTATTGCAAACTAAAGAATGATAATTTAAAAGTTAAAAAAGTACCTAATATTACAGTTGTGTCAAAAAATAAAAGAAAGTTAGAAACTCTTTCCAAACACTCATAATAAAAAAAAATTCAAAAAACACTAGCTTAAAAATTTTACTACACTTACTATTATACTACACTAGCTTAAAAATAGTAGTATAGTGTAATAAATTATTATTAATTCTAATTTTTTCCAAATCTTCTCAGTTGGTTTTTTTTTTTGCAAGGGCATGTTACCCATGGATTATTTTGAAGTTTTATGCTTATCAATTAACTGTATATTTAGTCAAAAATGTTCACAAAAGCTCCATTTTTATTTCGTGATAAGCTTGAAATTTAAAGAAAACATTTAAAGTAAAAATATTTTTCTAATCCTTATTATTAATAATAAGAGCAAATTTAATCAAAATAATTTAGTTATAAGTGCAACCAGCAACCTGGCAAAAAGTAAACCACTTTTATTTTTACTTTCTTGTGTAATTTACAATTGATGCAAAAATTAAAAGTACATTAGAAATTTTGATATTTTAAATGATATCATTTGTAATCTTTTCTGTGGTCATTAAATAGTGTATAGTATCAATTATATATGTGTAAGATATATCTAAGAAACCTAATCTTTGTTTTTTAAAATGTATTAGTACATGAAGTGGCCCTGTATATAGTTATAAATTGGCCTGAAGAAAGTCCTATAAAGGCCCTATTTTTTAATCTGCTGAGACAGTGGGAACCCTGATTAAGCATAATGTGGCATTCATGCTTATTATTGCATGTATGTAGATAGTTGTATTTATGTAGATAGCATTTACTTAACTACATCATATTCACTTTCTGTACTCTGATTTGTATACCTGGAGTCGTGTAAAATAAATTTGCTTTGATACTTCCTGAATTTTTCTTTATTCTTGTGTCATTAAAACCATTATCCTTGACAATTAACTTAGACATCATACAGACAATCACTTAGACAAATGAGAGCATTACAATAATAAATCGTAATTAATTGTATAAGTAGATTCAAATTAATTAAACATAGTTTATCCAAATTACATAAATAATTTGGTTTTCAATTATATATATTTATATGTATGAAAATAAGGTTTTTTTTTTTAAGTAAGGACATGTTTCGAAGCTGAATTATATAATTTTAGATTAATTTTGTAAACTCAAAAGAAAGTTGAATCTCATTATTATAAATAAATCAGTCTATACATTTTTGCAGTTTTCATTTTAATAGGTTTACTTACTACTAGATGTAAGAAAGAAATTACTTAAGAAAGATGTACTTAAGAAATTTAACTACTATTTCTTTTAAAAGAAAAATTCGTTGCATTTTATTTAGGAAAATTTAAGTTTCACTCAGTAATGTGTGAAATAACTTAATTATAAATATTTCTGCAGCTTTATCCAACACAAACTTACTTTTATTATCGTTTTTTCCCCCTTTACTTTCTTTTTTATATTATATAAGTATAAGCTTTCATTCTGTACAAAGGTAATTATTTTGATTAATTCGCTTATCTACCTTTTTTTTTTCAAAGTTTATAAATACGTTTTAATCTATACCACTTCTTAAAAATAAACTATAAGAAATTTAAAAAGGATTCCAATCTATTCAAGTGAAAAAAATCTTTTACTGATCAACCAATGAATTAAAAAGAATCTTAGAAAAATAAATGTTTTGCTATTCATTCCGATAGTTGCGAGTAGTAACTCGCCTTCGTCGCAAA
This sequence comes from Octonoba sinensis, assembly GCA_038502835.1. Taxonomy (NCBI): domain Eukaryota; kingdom Metazoa; phylum Arthropoda; class Arachnida; order Araneae; family Uloboridae; genus Octonoba; species Octonoba sinensis. The sequence goes on along the minus strand of CM076605.1, from coordinate 77,677,775 downwards.
TCCTCTCCCTAGAAGGGATGACTCATTCCACCAGCGAGCAGGCCTCCTACATTCTCGGTGGTCACGGCTCGACCCGCTTGTCGTTTTTAATTTGCAGAAGTGTCCAACTCGGCGCCACAGCGTCTGGCCGTATTGTACAGCCGTGCTGTCCCCACTTGCTGGACAATGGTTGAAAAGGCGGTCGGCGGTTCTTCTCCGCAGAGGGGGTCCCGGCGAACTACGCGGCTCTCGTGAGAGGAGAGGGAATTTGTCACAGCCCTCCCCCCTTTAAGAGATTTTGCGATACTTTGCAAAATCTGAAAGGCAACAGTTAGGTTTTGTTGCTTGATTTTCATCACTAGAGGCCCTTATTTTAACTTTAAAAAGCTTCCAACGTTATTTTAATTAATAACAAAAATTGGTACAAAAATGTAAATACTAAATATTAATTAATTTATAATTATGCAATATTATATTTCATAATGAGAATATTTACAGTTGGATTATTTTTTGTATATATATATATTTTAACCCATTCGACTTAAGCAATCAGCATGCTTATTATCTTTCCCGGCTCTGTGAACGATTGTGTAATTAAATGGCTGTAATGCCAACGCCCACCGCATAAGCCTAGGGTTATTTCCTGCATTGTTCTTTAACCAGACCAACGGGTGGTGATCTGTTTCTATCCGAAATTTCTGGCCATCCACATAATGATTCAGTTTTTTTATCGCATAGATAATACCTGCACATTCTTTTTCTGTTGCGCTAAATTTTCTTTCGCAATCCCTAAATTTTCTACTTAAGTAAAGAACTGGATGCTCCTGATTTTTCTCGTCTTTTTGTGCCATAATTACCCCAACACCTTTCTCTGACGCATCCGTCTGCAATATAAACTCTTTTGTATAATCCGGGGCGTATAGTACGGGCTTTTCTGTCAGTTTACTTTTTAATTCCTTAAATGCGCTATCACATTCCGCAGTCCACTCTACATTTTCTTTTTTATTTTTCCCTTTCAACGCTCGCGTTAAAGGTTCTGCTATCATAGCGTAGTTTTTCACGTACTTTGCATAAAAACCCGATAGCCCTAAAAATTGCCGGATCTGCGTCTTCGTCTTAGGCGCAGGGAAATCGAGTACTGCTTTTATTTTAGCTTCGGCGGGTGATCTCAGACCTCCCCCTACCTCATGTCCTAAATATTTAACTTTGTTTTGTGCGAACCGACATTTTGAAGGTTTAATTGTGAGTTTAGCATCGGCTATTCTACGCAAGACTATGTCTAATTGCTTCAGATGTTCTTCCCAAGTATTTGAAAATATTGCTACGTCATCTAAAAACGGGACGCTAAACTCATCACATCCTCTCAGTAATTGATCCATAAATTTCGAAAAACAGAACGGCCCGTTAACTAGGCCGAAGGGCATAACAATAGGTCTATACGTTCCAAATGTAGTAACGAAAGCTGCTAAACGTTGGGCCTTAAGATTTAAAGGGTGGATCTGCCAGTAACCTTTCGTTAGATCAATCACCGTGATAAACTTCGCTGCCGAAACTGTCTCAATTCGCTCGTCGATATTAGGTAACGGGAAATATTCTGTTCTAATTACTGAATTTAATTTTCTATAGTCGATACAAGGGCGAGGATCGCGTCCTGCAGCTTCAACTAAAATCATGGGCGACGTGTAATCACTTTCTCCTATTTCGATTAATTTTAGATCTAACATTCTTTTAATTTCTGCTTTTAATATTTCCGTCTGTCGGGGAGAAGTTCTGTAAGGTTTTGATCTCACGGGTTGATTACTAATTAGTTCAAGATCATGTTCGATCAAGTGTGTCCTACCCGGGTCATTAGAAAATATCTTCCGATGTTTTCCTAATAAATTCTTTAATTCTTCGATCTGCTCCGGCGTGCATTTGCCGACCAATTCACTATCCCTAACAATTTCTTCAAAATCGTAAATATTGGGGTCTGACATTGGGTACGGTATTTCAAGATCAGAGTCAGAAGTTTCTTTACGTTCTTCACTAATTAACAAGTTTACTAATTCTGCGCGCTGATGATAAGGTTTTAATAAGTTCACATGATAAACTTGAGATTTTTCTGGGTTCCCAGGCCTTTTAACTATGTAATTCGTGTCCGAAAGTTGACTTTCTACTATCCCGGGTCCTACCCACTGCACTGCTAATTTATTTGGCTTAGAAGCTGCTATAACTAAAACACGATCTCCCGGTTTAAAGATTCTTTAAACCTGCGTCTTTATCGTCCCTACGTCTTTCTTTTTATCTGCATCTCAGAAACGCGCTCTGATGCTAGCTCTTGACAACGCTTCATTCGATTGATAAGTTCGAAAACGTATTCTGTCACCGCGTTTTCTTCCTCCTCTGGTTCCACCCATTTTTTGAACAACAATGTTTCGGGGGTGCGAAGATTTCTCCCGTGAACTAACTCCGCAGGGCTGAAATTTGTCGATTCATGTGTCACCGTGCGTAAAGCTAATAGCGCCGCGGGCAGATTTTTTTCCCAATCTTCTCCCGACTCTAGGCAAAGTACTCGTAGTAGACGCTTTACTGACCTGTGCCACCGTTCGACTGGGTTACTTTGGGGATGCCTTACTGAGCTATGGGAAATTTTGATACCATATTTTTCGAAAAAGGTTGTAGTTAAATTGCCAGTGAAGCATGTCCCTAAGTCACACTGAATTTCTTTGGGAAATCCTAATCGGCTAAAAATGATTAGCAAAGCCTCTACGACTGATGTAGAGCTAATATCTTTAACTGGTATCGCCTCCGGGTATTTGGATGCCATACATATGGCTGTTACCAGGTAACGATTATCCTTTTGAGAATAGGGAAGGGGCCCAACCGTGTCGACGTTAATTTTAGAAAATATTTCTCTGATTATGGGGACTAATTTTAACGGTGCTTTCTTTTTCTCACCTGATTTCCCTACTCTCTGACAAGGATCACAAGATTTTACAAACTCTTCCGCATTTTTCACGCAATTTTCCCAATAATAATACCTAAGGAGTTTATCTTTCGTTTTTGTAACACCCAAATGAGCCGCAACACCTTCGTGACACAATTCTAGTATTTGAACTCTAAATTTGAGGGGAATAACTAATTGCTTCCTCTCCATGCCTCTATGATCAGTTGTTTTTCGGAACAGTAGTCCGTTTTCTGTTATCAATCCTGGGGATTTACCGGACGCAGCCTTCTCCCACAATGGCTTGAGGTCCAAACAATTCTTTTGTTCATTTTTAAACTCTTCCGAACTTATTTTTACGAGGGCTAACTCTTGGACTTCTGCTGGGGGTAGATGAATTTTTTCTCTCTCTGTTACATCCGAATTAAAATTTTGGATTGTTTCTGGTGTAATTTCCACTAGGTTCTCCGATTCGGGGGCATTTTGAATCACAGTTTGGTTGAATCGTTGTGGTTTGGATGGAGAAACATGTGTGCTCTCTCTTCTCTGTAAGTACTTGATGTTTTATATAATTTGTATTTCAACTTTAAAGTAGTTTTATTTCTAAGATTGCATTCTGTTAAAATTAGTTTCTTGTAAGTTTAAATAAGTAAAATATAGCTATATTGCATGAAAAAACTTCTTTGATTTTCAATGCGTGAATGATATTATTTTAAGTGCATTCATTCTCTCTGTGTCCATTCACTAAGTGTACTGTTAGATGTTGTATAGTTAGGTTATGCTCGTGTATAGGATAACTGAAAATTCGCAACGATTGCTTTGCTTAGTAGGAACTCGGTAGAGGATGTGTTAAAATTTACCTTTATTTCTAAGAGGCTTTTTTAGCATTCATTCTTCCAAGTTCTAGTAATTAATGTTAATTATTTTTAATGTTAGTAGTTTCTGCAGATGTTATGTCTTGTGTGTGTTTTTTATGTCTTTGAGTATAATATTTCAAACTTTTTTTTATTTTTCTGTAGTTTATCTAGCTATGATTTTAAGCATTACCGTATTTAAATTAAGTTGTATTCCTGCGATCTTAGTTTCAAAGATTCTAAGTTTGTATGTAAGTAATAGACTTTTTCAATGCATGAAATTTGCGGTGTGACCAGTTTTAAAGTTTCTTATTGCTTAAGTAATAAACTTTTTCAATGTGTGAAAACCGTTTTGTAAATAGTTCTGTTAAAAAAAAAATTCTCGGTTTTATATCATAAAATCTTTGTAAATTATAAGTTCTGTGTAAATCCTAAAAATAAATAACTCTTTGAAAAAATGAAAAATTCGCTAAATGTTAAAGACAAAGTTTTGAAACTCTTTTGAATAGATGAAATGTTCGTTAAATGTAATGTACGTCAATCGTGTAGTTGAGCTGCTTAGCAGTTACAAATTTAGTAATACGGTCTTGACTATTTTTAAAGTTTCTTTAATTATGATGTATATGATCACAATAATCTCTGAGATTGTATTCGTTTGAAGCGTTAAAATGTGTAAGAAAAATATAAATTAAAAACGAAAAAAATAAATCTTGGAATATATGAAACGTTCGCTTATGTCAAATGTAAAATCGAGTTGCTGAACATACTCTAACTTCTATTAATTCATGCGAACTCTTATAAATTTGGAAAAAAAAAATCTAGCAGTATAAAAGGATGATTATCTATAATACAAATATAGTCTTAGTTTAGCTGAATTCTTTGATTTGTATTCATAGAAACACAGTAAAATGAGTGTAAACCTGTTTAAGTATAGAAGAAATAACCTCTTTTCGTAAATGTATCACTAAATATGTTTGTATAAACCTACTGATGCTCATTTTCTAAGTCTTAAACATTTCTATAAAACCTTTAATTGACTAAAATTTTGTAAATTTCAAGGATTGATTTGATTGGTTCACATTAAATATAAACTTTTTCAATAAGCTATTTGATTAGTGTTCATTTAATCCTGTCTTTGATACTTTAGAGAGTAAAAAGTAAAAAAAAAAATTTCTAAGTCTTAAACATTTCTAAATTAACTTTGACTTAAATTTTGTAAATTATGAAGATTGATTTGATTATTGGTTCATAATTAATCCTGTGTTTGAAATTTTATGGGAAAAAATAACAAGGGTAAAAATAAGATACGCTTAAAATTAAAAGATAGTTGTTACTTATACATTATTGAATGGAATTTGAGATTAAATTAATACTATGAGTTGATTAAAAATTGTGAAATTTAATTCTGATGGAAAAAAATAATTAATTCTCGCTAGAACACTTCGGTTAAGTCTGATACTAACGCAAGGGAAAAAAACATAGTAATCGTGATCCGATCGAATGGGTTTTACAACATTAAGGTCTGGAGTATATGAATCCGAATATCTGAAAGAAAATATAATTAAATAAAATACTCTATGTCCAAAAATAATTTCTCTCACTGGATGACAGCGTGAGCGTTTCAACTCTTGAAATTAAAACTAAAAACATGTTACCAATTCAAAAATTAATGTTACCACTCGCGAAAAACCTAAGTTGGAAATTAAAAATAACATCAGAAAACGATTAAGTTCAAAAAATAATTTCTCTCACTAGGTGACGCCATGAGCATTTCAACTCTTGAAATTAAAATAATAAATTAATGTTACCATTCGTGAAAAACCTAAGTTTTAAATTAAAAATAACATCGGAAAACGATAAAGTCCAAAAAAAAAATAAAATAAAATCTCTCACTAGGTGACGCCAGGAGCGTTTCAAACCTTGGAATTAAAACTAAAACATGTTACAAATACAAAAAAAATAATGTTACCATTCGCGAAAACATTTGGAATTCAAAAATAACTTCGGAAAACGACCAAGTCCAAAAAAATAATTATTCCTATTTTTGTCACTAGGAGGCTCTTCGTAAAAATACGTTGTCATGGAAACCACAACACACGGTAGAACCATTGCCATTCCCTAAAATATAAATTTAATCAAAACCAAAACTAAATCGGTGTTGCCATTCCGAAAAACTAAACTTCGGACGCAGAGTAACAAGTAAGAAAAACAACTCAACTCCACTCAGAAACCCTCGTAATCTTCTACGAGGATAGCAGTAGGAACCCTACTACTCAACCCTACTCGGCAGGCGGAAGAGCAGGAGGTGGAGGGCGGCGTGGCAGGCGCAAGGGGGGGCGTGGCGCGTTGCGCATTGCGCCTGCTGAACTAGAACTCTCCTTTCTCATCTACTCATCGAACATTCGCGACACACATTTCAGTACTTTGGCTGCACATCTGTGAGTTGCAAAAAATATGCAAATATGCTGCATTAATTTTCGATTTAATTCAAGAGTTTGAAAGTAGATTTCAAGATTTTCGAAATAGGAAAGGAAGAATATTTCAGAATATTTCCTACCCAATTTTTTATAGAAATAAATAAATAACCTCTAAATCTTCAAATGGAATGCATTGAACTGCGAAGTGACATTCAATTCAAGAAAAATTTGGGAATGTTTCTTTACTGGATTTTTATAAAGATTTCCTACCCCGCGATAAATATCCTAATTTTTACAATCACGCTTTGTTATGTTTTCAGTTTTTAGCCCAATACCTATGTTTGTGAACAATTATTTTCAAGAATAAAACATACAAAAAAAAAAAAAAAAAATATTAGAAAGATCACTGACAAACATGCCCTTGAAAATGCATTAAGAATTGCAACCTCGACCATTGAAGTCGATATCGATTTGTTTATTCAATAAAAGCAAATTCATCCTTCTCATGAATTGGAATTTTTTCCATCTTTAGGAAATCCAAAATAAATGAATCGAAACTTTACAAATTTAAAATAAATATGTACTTATACATATCTAACTCAAATTTATAAAAAAAAATGTAATAAAAAGAAATTAATTAATTGTAATAATACTACATAGAGTTAAATTTTTTGTTGAAAACATATTGTATGTGCGACCCAGTAATTTTTTTTTTATGTGGCCCTTAAACGGTCATATAGTTTTTAATCAAATATTATATGAGCCAAAATATTAGCTTAAATTTGGAGATTAAAATTAATAATTCTATGCACCAAATTTTCATAAAATGTTCGTTTTGCACCATTCAAGGCCGTAGCCAGAATTTTTTTTCGAGGGGGAGGGGCCTGACTTTGAGACACTAATGTTGAGGAAAGTTTCAGGGAGGAATATATGCTGCATTGCGAAAACTTTCGGGATTTCGGGCCCCCCTCTAGATACGGCCTTGGCACCATTGTACCTAGTATTAAAAAGAATAATACACATGCAAAAAGAAAAAATAAAGCTTTCAGAAGCCTTTATTTTATTAGATTGAAGAAAATACATCTCTTTTTACATCGTCAAGAAACACGTGGTGTCAGAAAAATACCTGAAATCCCCTGAACTATTTGATTGACACCTAAACCAACCCACTCATTTGAGCAAGTCACCTTCGCTTCAGAGAAACGTTTTTCTGAGCTTTGTTATTGCCACAAAATGTACTTTATCGCTTTTTTGGCGTGAGACAGCAATTTTACTGCCATCGTGGTCATTAATGGCGGACAACTGGTCCTGTGTACTGAATTGTAAACTTTGAAGATTACTCAGGGCTGGCTATTGTTGGAAGAATTCGTGGCTTAACAGTAGGTAGCAATTGACAGTTCTGCGACGTCTGGCGGATCTGCGGATCAGCCACGCCCCCCTGCTCCGCCTGCCACGCCCCCTTGCGCCTCCCCCTCCCCTTCCCTCCGCCGCCTGCCGAGTAGGGTTGAGTAGTAGGGTTCCTGCTGCTATCCTCGTAGAAGATTACGGGGGTTTCTGAGTGGAGTTGAGTTGTTACTCTGCGTCTGAAGTTTTGTTTTTAGGAATGGCAACGGTGATATAGCTGTTGGCATGACAACGGTTACCATGACAACGAACTTGTAATCTTTTTGAATTGCTCATGGCGCCACCTAGTGAGAGAAATTATTTTTTTGAACTCTGAGGTTATACACATGGCGCCATCTAGTGAGATAAATATTAATTAATCCATTTAATTATTTTTGGACTTGGAATTATTTTATTTAATTTCTCCTTCCTAGATCGGGAATCGAACATGCGACCTCCTGCTCCAAAAATCATTTGACGCTCTGATGGCTGCGCGCTTTAACCATGAGACCACCAAATGATTTCAGTAAAGTACATTTTAAATCAATCTTAATATAATTCTTTTTCAGATGTTCGAGAAGAACGATCATGGTGCCATCTAGCGAGAAAAAAAAATTTTTTTTTGACCATAGAATATTTAATGTATGTTGTGATTTCCATGACAACGTATTTTTACGAATAGCCTCCTAGTGACAAAAATAGGAATAATTATTTTTCGGACTTAGTCGTTTTCCGAAGTTATTTTTGATTTCCAACTTAGGTTTTCACAAATGGCAACATTATTTTTGAATTGGCAACATGTTTTTAGTTTTAATTCCATGGTTTGAAACGCTCATGGCGTCACCTAGTGAGAGAAATTATTTTTTGAACTTAGTCGTTTTCCGGTGTTATTTTTAATTTCCAACTTGGGTTTTTCACATTATTTTTTTTTTTATTATTATTATTTCAAGAGTTGAAGCACTCATGCTGCCGTCTAGCGAGAGAAAAATTATTTTTTGGACATAGAATATTTTACTTCATGAAAGTGAAATTAATTTAATTTTAAGTTGATGGTCCCGCCACCATCCCGATGTGACTTTTAATCACACCCCATCAACTATTTCGTACTCGTTCATTTCACTTGGTCATTTCAAGATAAATTTAAATATTCAAGCAATTACACATAACGGAGAAAATTGACCCTTGAAGTGGAAAAATATAAAAGTATCATGCAGTGAGACTTCACTTCTACAGTCAATTTGTTTTTTAGAATACATAGCAACATAATTTAGACTGCATTAGATGAATAATCCATTAAAAAAAATATTGTATCATAGAATTCATAATAATCTGCAAAACAAGAGAACGTTTCATAGACTATAGATGTCGAATAAAATAAGTCTCAAACGGAGACTTAACTTGTACAGTCAGTGAAACACTATAAATTAAAAACATCTCACATACGTATAAATCATCAATTAGAATCTGAAATGAAACAAACGCAAATTTTTTCCTCCTCATATTGAAATTCGCACATCTCAGACCTTTTAAGTTGTAAAACCCATTCGAGAAAGCTGTGAATGCTATGTTTTTTTTTCCCCCCTTTAATTGTATTAGATTTAACTGTTGTGTTCTAGCAAAAATTAATTATTTCCATCAGAATTAAATTTCACAATTTTTAATCAACTCATGGTATTAATTTAATCTTAAAATCGATTTAATAATGTATTAGTAACAACTATCTCTTAATTTTGAACATATTTTTTCACCCTAAAATGCCAAAGACTGGATTAAATGAGAACTGATCAAATCTCTTCTTGAGAAAGTGTAGATTTAATGTGAACCAATCAAGTCAATTCCCGAAACTTACTAAATTTATGCCAAAGCTAATTATAGAAAAGTTTAAGACTTTGAAAATGAGCATCAGTAGGTTTATACAAACATATTTAGTGATACTTTTACGAAAAGAGGTGATTTATTCTATACTTAAACAGGGGTTTACATTCATTTTACTGTTTTCTATGAATACAAATCAATGAAATTATATCAACTAAGACTATATTTACATTATAGATAATCATCCTTTAATCCATATTACACCGCTAGATTTTTCACAAGTTTAAGAGTTTGCATGAAATAATAGAAGTTAGAATATGTTCAGCAACTCGATTTTGTATAGAATGATAAGCAAATGTTTTATATATTCCAATATATTTATTTTATTTGTTTTTAATTTAGTTTTTTCATACACATTTTAACGTTTCAAACGACTACAACCTCAGAGATTATTGTAGCAATATGCATCATGATTAAAGAAACTTTAAAAAATAGTCAAGAACATATTACTAAATTTGTAACTGTAAAGCATCTCAAGGGAACACATGTATAAATAAAAATGTATTAATAAAAATGTATATTTAAAAAAATTATCTGTCTTATTATTTACTTTCACCATGAAAATATTTTTAAAAGCATTCTCATTTAAAACACTGAATAAAACAGAGAAAATGAATAAATAAAAACATACATTTATTGAACACAAATAATGAATGAATAATATTTATATATATATATATAAAGAAAGTACGTACAAATCAATGGCTAAATCCATAATATAATTCCAGTTGATTTTGTCTATAATTTGATCATTCATATGTATATTTTTACAAAGTGTAAACGCAAGTTCATTGAGGTCCATAGTCATAAAATAATGTTTATCAACGAAGAAAAATTTTTCACTCGAAGTCTTTGATATACATCCATGCCGTCTCTGGGATGGGTGTGAAATTTTACATCCCTCACATTTGTAATTTGCATTGAGGCATCCGCGCATTTCAATTAAAATAAAATCTCGTATTTTTGAATGAGTTTGCTCGTCGGGCAATTCTTGTACATGAAAATCAGATCGGTAAACTTTTAACATTTCTGCTAGTACGTCGGAAAATAAAATTTCTTGGAGTTTTTCCATAATTTCAGAATAATGATCAGTCATAAATTTGTTGCTCTCTTCATTCATGGTGAGACCATCTGTATTTAATTCAAGTGTTGGACCTAAAGTGATAAGGTTGTGAAGCTTGCATACACCATCAAGGTTTAATACTAAAACCTCATTGAATGCCACAAAACTAGCAATATAGAATTAAATGTGATTAGCTTTTCCATAAAATCGATGAAGCCTCGCACTGTGAAAGTAATATATCGACCCGCAAAATTGTCCGCAATTTCAAGAGATATATTACCATTGCTCTCTTGTATCACAAATAAGAAAATTCCATTTAACAGATCAAAAGCGAAAAGTTTTCTTCTTTCGAAACGCTGAAAAGTATTCTTTACACAATCTTCGAACCAGTCACCAGAGGGGAGTTCTTCTGTTTCCGATTGAATGGGAGTAACGGGGCTCTCCGTAGACTCCTGGAGGGCTGGCTGTACAAGTGCAGGGTCATGTAGAGGCTCACTCATCGCGGGCTTTAGGAATCGGCTGCGAGTCGCTCCTTCAATCCTAGGCATTTCCAATTCGAAAAATTCCATGTCCTCTTCTTGTTGCGGTTCTGGGGCGCTCGTCTTAGGCAGGGGCTCTTCACTGCGGGCATTTGTCTCAGGCATCATCACCAAGGGCGTGAACACTTCCTCGGACGCTGGGGCTGACATCTCTGCAGGCGCTGGGGCTGCTGTCTCCAAGGGGTCAGGGGTGATCGTCTCCACGGCTCTCGGAACAGTAGTGGACGCTTCCATCTGTACCTCCATTCTGGGGCGCTTGAGCATGGACTCCGAGTCGGTAGCAATTTTCCGGAAGGTGATGCTTATGCGAGGTTCCATCGCATTTCGGTCTGGCCTTATTCCATGCATGAAGAGTCTGTTTGTTGGAGGGTGCATAATATATGCACTGCCATGCTGCAATGTAATATCTGTTGGTTGATAATGAGGCCTGGTAAAAGTAATGGTCCGAGTTGCACCGAAGCTTAAGCATGCGATAGGGCTGCACGGGTCTAAGCAGCTCTCATTATCCTTATGAAATCCAATTCCACTCATTCCATCGGGACACAAGTTCAACAAAGCATAGTTAAAGTTCTTTCCTATCAAAGATTCCACATTTTCTTTCATTTTTAGCATAAGTGGAGACCAAGGCTCTGCAGGGTTCGATGTCCCAGAATAATAATAGTTTAAACCTTTATCTCGGAAAGCGAACGACTTTCGCTTCGGACAATAATTTTTCCCGCCGACTTTCACGTTTATAGGCTGAAATGGAAGTTTTATCAGCTCTGTGAATATAGCATCTGCTTCAGCACGAGTGTAGAATTCGTCGCAAACTCTCACGTTTAATCCATTCTCATTCAAACTAACGGGAGAAAACATCTTGGAACTAATAAATTAAATTAATGCAAGAACGGAGTTATGAAACGAAGTCCCAATGAAACGGAGAAAAAGCAACAACGTTCGCGTACGAAGTATCACAGTGAAATGCCTTATCGCGATTTCCCCCAGACCAGCGATGGGGTGCTGTGACCTCGATATGAAGTCATAGCTTCTCCAAGGTTAACATTATCTATGATTCAGGGCAATATCAGTTACTCACTGAGATTAAAGAGTGAAATCATGGTCTGCACACGTTCCTCTCTGCACACGAAATTAAAGTAAAACATGAACTAATTTTAATTGGATCGACTAGCGTGATGGCATTTTTAAAGAGATCCATTGGATAATTTTTTGATTCTAAAAACCAATGGGAACCTTTAAACACTACGTCACTAATTTGTACAAATGGTAATTTCATCAATTATCCATCACTTCTACATTGACCGCTTGTCCTTGTTAGACGTATTTTCACCTTCTCGGTTTGCTTCTACACTTAGCTTATTTTAGCTTTATATTTTAAGTAGCTTTTCGATTGATTTTGAGAGATATTGAGAAAATGGAATCTTCAAGAAACGTTGCTTCTACTTCTAACGATGTTCTGATGTAAGTATTCATTTATTTCATTAGTAAATTAATTTTTTTTAATTGATAAACTCATTCTTTGATTTTCATTGGTAAATTCATTCTAGTATTCAGTTGTTGAATTCATTTATTTAATTGTCGAATGCATTTATTCACTTGTTGAAGTCCTTTATTTAATTGCTAAATTCATTTATTTACTTGCTGAATTCACTTTAGTATTTATTTACTGAATTCATTTATTTAATTGTTGAAAGACATTTTTGTTATAAATTTAATTCTCAATCAATTATTTTGAATGAAATCTTAATTATTCAATCATCTTAACTTATAATTTTTAATGATCTTTTCTTAATTGCACTCTATATTTCTAAAACGATTTCACTTAAAGAGTATTCTTTCTTCTTTTCAGTTCGTCAACTTCGGCATCGACGAGGCTGAATTTGATCACCTCATCCAAGTGATGCCCGACGCAGTCTTTGCGCCGAGCGTTGTGTCTCCGCCACCCGGATTTGCCCCGATTGGTCAAAATGTAAGTTTTGAAATATCCTTTATTTTTAAAATGTTCTGTTGAATATATATTTTTCAAATGTGATACTTATACTTTTATTATTTTGAATAGGAACTCGCTACCCCCATAGCTGGGCCGAGCAGTGTGTCGGTGCGGTCCGCCGTCCCTGAGGTGATGGGGCCTTTCCAACCTACCGCGGTGAAATCCAAACCTGTGCATGTGAGTACTCTTTTTTCTATACAAGTATAGGGTGTTATTTTTATTTCCCAAAGTAGTATTAATTTTGTTTCTAAACTAAATGTTTTCCTCGGTCGTTTAAAGTAAATTTAAAGACATTATTGTATGTTTTGAATTGATTTCATTAATTTTTTTTTTTGAACTTTAAATTTTGAATTGATTAACGCGAGAAAAAACACCCCATGCTTCTTGATTTATTTTGTGAAAAAGATTTTCTCTCTCTTTCATTATTTGTACATTTTTATTACATATTATGTAGCACTCTTTTTATAACTCTCTGCATTTGTAAAAATTTATTTTACTCAGAGATCATGATTGATATTATTGTATTTGTATACTTAGAACTAAATGATTCTCGCTGATTAATATTTTTGTTTTTGTATGCTTGATACTAAATGATTCTCGTACAGAATATTTTTTGTACTTGTCGCGAAACTCTGTTTTTGTAAAGTTTATTTACTCGGAGATTATTATTTTGTAAAGAGTTTGTCGTATTATACACTTGTAAAAATTTTGTGATATAATTAAGTATAAATTGTTAGAACGTTTAAGAGAGAGAGAGAAACTTTATATATATTTTGGATGGGAATTGCATACTGTGTTTTCAGATTACGCGTGTATGGGATTTTTGGAAGGGAAATGTATACTGTGTTTTCAGATTTCACGTATGGGAAATATTTAAATTTGAGGTGTTTAAGGAAAAAAAAATTATTTTCTATTGAAAAAAATTTTCTGTTGGAAAAACATTGATTTGTGTAGAATTTAAAAACGTTAGCTTTAAAGCTTTTCAACAACTGAAATACCCATGAACAAATTCTCAATCTTTCACCCCGAATTATCTGTTTGTTTTTGCTTCCTCTCTTTCGCTCGATAAGAAAAGAGCGTGACTCGTTTTCCTCTCCCCTCGAAAAGGAGAAAGTTGTTTACTTTCGAATTCATTCAACCGGAAATTCGCTCTCTGGTGAATGAAAGCAAAGTCGAATTGCGTTATATTTTGGATTTGGGAAATGTATGCTGTGTTTTTCAGATTACGTGAATGGGGATGGTATTTTTTTTGAAAAAAAAAAAAATGTATATGCTATGTTTACAAGTTAGAAATTCTGTTAAGATTTCCAGATCTGTCTATATGGTAAGTGATGTGTGTGTAGGGTCTAAGTGGTGTAAGTTGTGTGTTAACATTGAGTTAGGAGATTGGTCAGGGAAATTTTGGCTTTTGATTAAGCATTATTCTAAAAGAGATTCTTTTTATCTCTTTCATAGGTATGTCCTACTTGTGGAAAGTCTTTCTCCTCACGGAGTAATTTCACAAGGCATATAAAGACTCATTCGGATGTAAGACCATCCTTCACTTGCGAGGAGTGCGGAAAAAATTTCTCACGTAATGACGATCTTAATAGGCACATGAAAGTGCATAACCTTGCTGCAGTCGAGTGCCCCGACTGTCAGCAACAATTTACCAGACAGGACAATTTAAATGTCCATATGCGCACTGTGCACGCTCAGCCCCAATTACAATGCACCCATTGTGACCAGCTTTTTAGAATCAAGTCGCACCTCATGCAACACATACGAGTTATGCATAGCGCTCCACTGAAGCGTAAAGCCATCAATCAGGGTCCCACCCCCAAGCGCCCCCGTCCCACCCGTCGAACAGCTTTCGGTGTTTTCTCCTCCGAAAACCTCGCTCCCAGTGAAGAAAACGAGGGGGATGTCAAGCTGACATTCAGGGAATTGAGACCCCAAATTCACGAACTCCTCATTGATGAAATGCGAGAGAAACGTGCGCTCAAATGGCGCATTGTTATGAAGGCCCAACTCTCGAGATTAGCCGTCAATGGGGAAAGGGAGGAGATTACATCATATTTCGGTAGCAGTTGCCAAATCGAATTAGTGGAAGAGACAATTCCTAAGCATTTGGATGAGGCAATCTCAAAAGTTGAGAAAAGTCTAGAGGAGTTTCTCCAGTTGGGGTCGGAATGGACCCTCGACAAAGTCATCAATGTGGAAGTTTTAACAGCTAAATATACTCCACTAAAAGGGAGAAGTTACATTCCTCTCTCTAAAAAAATACAAGCCAAAAAGGCTGTATTAAATGTCTAAAATGGGGATGATAAATGTCTGCTTTGGTGCTTGCTAGCATACAAATTAAATATTTCAAGGAGCGAGCACCCTGAACGAATGTATCACTACACCCCCCATGAAGGCGAAATAAAAATAGATGGAGTTGAATTCCCCGCTCCAATCTCCAAAATTCCACTTGTTGAGAAGAATAATAATATGCGAATAAACGTGTTCGGGTGTGAAGACGATGAGATATTCCCGATTTATATCTCAAAACGGGAAAATGATGATGCCATAAATTTACTACTCATTGCAGACGAGGAGCGACAGCATTACTGTCTAATAAGAAACATGAGTAGGCTGTTGGGAGACCTCACCCGTCACGACGGGAGGCATTTTTATTGCTATCGATGTCTCCATCGCTTTTCAAGTGAATTCTTACTCAAGGAGCATCCATCATCAATATTGTGGAAATGTGGCTCCCCAACGTGTCAAGCTACCGAAGCAGGGTGAGAACATCTTGCAATTTGAAAATGTTCATTTTCAACATCCGGTCCCCTACGTTATTTATGCAGATTTCGAATCATTAATAATCCCTATTCAATCTACCCAACCAACAAGCTCATCATCATACACAGAAAAGATGGCAAGACATGAGCAGTATGGGTATGCATATGTCGTTGTGGGGCCGGATGGAGAAGCTATGAAGCCTGTTTCCAGGCCTGTTCCCAGAGGGGTAGATGCAGCAAAACATTTCGTGGAGAAATTGTTGGAGGAACGGGTTGAAATTTCTGAAATTTTGAACGATGTAAAGCCAATGACCCTCTCCCCTCAGGAGGAAAATGATTTTAAAATGGCTGTGACATGTCATATTTGTCATAAGTCCCTCCGCAGCGATCGTGTGCGTGATCATGATCACATCACGGGAAAATACAGGGGAGCAGCTCACAATCGTTGCAATGTGAAGTATAGAATGAGAAAAATGATCCCAGTGATCTTCCATAATTTGAAAAATTACGATGCGCACCACATCGTAAAGACACTGGGTGATTTCAAAGACTATGACTATCAGCTCATCCCGATTAATATGGAGAAATATATCTCCTTCTCCATGAGAAGTAAAACGGAGAAACGAGGGGAAGATGTGGCATTGGTTTTTCTAGATAGTCTGCAGTTTCTTCCTACCTCATTGGAAAAATTAGTTGCAAATTTTTCCCCTGCTGAATTCAAATTACTAAATAAGGCAATACCAAGTGATAAGGTCCACCTTCTACTACAAAAAGGGGTCTATCCATACGAATACATGGATTCATTCCAAAAATTTGATGAGAAATCTCTTCCATCCAAATCTGTATTTTATAGCTCCCTAACTGAAGAGGATATTTCAGACGGCGCATACGCTCATGCGCAGACTGTATGGCGAGAATTCAACATTCAAACAATGGGTGAATACCATGATTTGTATGTCACAAGTGATGTCTTGCAACTTGCCGACGTATTTGAGAACTTCAGAAAAATCTGTCTCAAATATTATGAGATAGACCCCTCCCATTTGTTCACTGCACCTGGTCTAGCATGGCAAGCTTGTTTAAAAATGACCGAACAACCCCTGGAATTGCTCACGGATATTAACATGCATCTGTTTTTTGAACGTGGCATTCGCGGGGGTATTTCGGTTATTTCAAAAAGATATGCCAAAGCGAATAATAAATATATGCCAGATTATAATCCAGCAAGCCCATCCAAATATATCATGTATTTGGATGCGAATAATTTATATGGATGGGCTATGTCGCAACCACTTCCCTATGGTGGGTTTAAATTTGTCGATGCTGACCAGGTAGATGAGGCTTGGATTGCTTCAATTCCATCAAACAGTGACATGGGTTACGTTTATAGGTGGATCTTGAATATGGGGCTGAGCTGCACGAGAAACATAATTTGTACCCGTTAGCCGCTGAGAAATTTAAAGTATTGGAAAACATGCTCTCACCAACTGCTGTAGAGATATTGTCAAAGGTGCAAAATAACTTCACTCCATGTGAGAAGTTGGTGCCAAACTTGTGCGATAAGCACAATTATATTGCATACCACCGAAATTTGCAATTGTATCTCTCACTTGGTTTGAAGTTGAAAAAAGTTCACCGTGTCCTTGCGTTCAAACAGAAGTCTTGGCTGAAACCATACATAGACTTTAGTACTGAGAAGAGGAAGATGGCTTCAAACAATTTTGAAAAAGATTTTTTTAAGCTTTTAAATAACTCTGTGTATGGGAAGACAATGGAAAATCTACGGAATAGAGTAGATGTCCAATTGGTCCATACTGAACGCAGGGCATTAAAAGTGGCAGCGGCTCCCAGCTTTCCTACTGCAAAAAGTTTCTCAGACGAGCTAGCGGGTGTTGAAAGGGTGAAAACATCAATTATGTTCAATCGATCCATACGCGTGGGCTTTGTTATTCTGGAGTTGAGTAAACTACTCATGTATGACTTCCACTACAACCACATCAAACAGGTGTATGGGGAGAAAGCAGAGTTACTATTCACCGATACCGATTCCCTCATGTATGAGATTGAAACTGAGGATGTTTATGATGACATGCGACAACATCTGCATGTATATGACACCTCAAATTACCCCAAGAATCATCCACTATACAATGAAGTGAACAAAACGAAGATTGGAAAATTCAAAGATGAGATGAATGGTGCTATCATCGATGAATTTATAGGCCTTCGTTCAAAGGTGTATTCTATAAAATCTGGGGATCAAGAGAAAAAGACCGCAAAAGGTGTCCTAAGACGGGTTGTGAAAAATTGAATCCGACATTGTGATTATAAGAAATGTTTGGAGGAGGTGATGACAACCCGTGAAGAAATAGTAAAAATTGGTAGTGAGTGTCACCAACTCTACACCATCAAGCAGAATAAAACAGCTCTCTCCCCGTTCGATGATAAGCGTTATATTCAAGGTGATCATGTCAACACCTTAGCTTATGGGCACCATCGAATTAAATACACCTGAGTTGGGAGTCATACAATGCAAAAATAATGAAAGCTAAAAGAAAAACTAGAAGAAGAATTTATGAAAACTCGAAGAAAAAAAAAGTTTTCTGGAAGACATGAATGAAAGTCTTTGGCGACATGAAGAGTTTGAATGGAAAATTTTTGATGAAAATTTGAAGAAGATGATCTGCTGCAATACTTTTTTTGAAATTATATGAGCTCCTTTTTAATTAAATGATGGCCACTTAAAATTTTTTTTTTTTTTAGTAAGCATTTTAGAATTTTTTTGTTTTAAATTGAGATTTTTACTTTTAATTTCTTTTTATTTATTGCTTTTATTTATTTATTTTTTTCGTTTTTATTTTTAAAGGTACCTTAGTGTATGCTTGTGAAACATTAACTGTTAAATTTTCTCTTTTCAGATGGAGTATAATAATTTTTTCCTTTTCAGATGCTGATTTATTTTATTTCATTTTATGTATGTTTGCATGTTTGTGTGTGTGTGTGTTTGCATGAGTGTGTGTGTGTGTGTGTGTGTGTGTTTGCATGAATGTGTGCATGAATGTGTTTGTATGAATGTTTGCATGAATGTGTTTGTATGAATGTTTGCATGAATGTGTTTGTATGAATGTTTGCATGAATGTGTGTGTGAATGTGTGTGTGTGTGTGTGTATATGTTGGGGTGCGATGTAGATCGACCTCCACGCGGTGCACCCTGGTAACATACTTAAGCATTGAAATATTTTGGAAAAAAAAATGCATTATAGTATGGCTAAATGATCTACTTTTAAATATTTGTTTCATTTAAAATTTGTGCTCTTTTAGAAATTTTATTCTATGCTTATGTTGACTGAAAACAATTGACTGTAGAAGTGAAGTCTCACTGCATGATACTTTTATATTTTTTCCACTTCTACGGTCAATTTTTTCCGTTATGAGTAAATTGTTTGAACATTTACAATTGTCTCGAAATGACCAAATGAAATGAATGTGTACAAAAAGTTGATGGGGTGTGATTTTAAAAAATCACATCGGAATGGTGGTGGGACCATCAACTTAAAATTAGATTAATTTTCACTTTCAGGAAGTAAAATATTCAATGTCTAAATAATTTCTCTCACTAGGTGGCGCCATGAGTGATTTTAGTTGGTAACCGTCGTCATAACAACTGCTACATGTGGTATCATCGTTGCCATCCCCTAAAAATGAAACTTTAGACGCAGAGAAACAAGTAAGAAAACAACGCAACTCCACTCAGAAACCCCCGTAATCTTCTACGAGGATAGTATCAGGAACCCTACTACTCAACCCTACTCGGCAGGCGGAGGAGCAGGCGCAAGGGGGGTGTGGCAGGGGAGGGTCCCTCCCTACCTCCCCCTGACGTCGCAGAACTCTCAACTGCTACTTACTCATATTAGGACGGAGTGTAAAAATGATTTTTTTTAAATAAATTGTTTTCCCGATAATGCATAAAAGTTGTGGACTGGCGTAGGAAGCATGCGTACAAAATTTGAAATCTTTCTACTATTGTCTAATTTCGATAACTTGAATCACAAAGTGGTATCGGAAGAAATTTCTTGATTAATTTAAATTTTTGAACGTATGTTTCTCCTACCATTTCCCACTTTTTCCTCGCTGACGGGAAGAAGAAGTAAACTTAGATGATTTACAAAAAAGGTTGCGAACCACTGTAATAGAACTACCATATAAAGGAGTGGTTCCCAACCTGCTTTTTCTTGCGAACCCCTTCTAAGATTCTAAACAAATGGCGATCCCCTTTCTGTAGTTCTTAATAACGAGTAACAAAACTAAAATTTGCTGGCACGTTTATTTTACTTTTTGTACAATAGTTCATCACAAAAAAAAAAAATGAAATTGAAAAATATCCAAGTTTAAACCAAAGCAAAAATACAGTTACAAGAAAATACATATGTTTTTTTAATTATTACTTTTTATTAGATGTTCTTTTTGAATTATTAACAGAGCAGTAAAAAAAGTATTTAAAAATTATTTTACCTTTAATGCGAAGAGAACTAACCATAAGTATCATAAGAACTAACCATACGTACACAATTTTGAATCAATCATCAATATCTTTCTGGTCAAAATTCGCAAAAGTTGTGGAAAATTACTATATTAAAATTCATTTTGTTTTCGAACTTTTCATTGTGAACACGCAGAACAGTTAGAATGATTTGTGATAAATGCGAATACAAAATTTAAAAAAATAAATGATTAAATATCTTCGGTTCAACTTTACGGTCTGTATGGGAGAAATCAGCCGAAAATAATGCAAAATTTTAAATTTAGGAAAATTTTCATATTTCCGACTTTTTCTTCGCGTCAGCGAGGAAAAAATGGGAAATGGTATGAGAAACATGCGTTCAAAGTTTTAAATTAATCAAGGAATTTCTTCCGATGCCACTTTGTGATTCAAGTTTTCGAAATCAGACGATAGTAGAAATAAGTACATTTCAAATTTTATACGAATGCTGCCTATGCCAGTCCACAATTTTTATGCATTATCGGAAAAACAATTTATTTTTTAAAAAAATCATTTTTACACTAATATGTATGTAAATTTATTTTTTTAGTTTTTTCTGGTACGTTAGCGACTAAAAATTCCTCTATTGCAATATTATTTTCGCGAACCCCCTTCCGACACCACGCGAACCACTGGGGGTTTCCAAACCACTGGTAGGGAAACGCTATACTATTACAATGAATTGAAGTGTAAAGTAAAAAAATAAGAAATGGGCGATTAACTCATAACTCAGCAAGCTTGACTATGCCCTTCACATAAGGTGTTAGTATGTACCTTAAATGCAATAATTTACCGATTTTTGAGTCTTTTGCGCTACCGCAAATTGAAAGATTTTGACATTTTTAATTTTTTTGTGTGCTTTTCAACATTTTTAATAAATGATTTTCACTATAGCAGTTTAAAATATTAATGGTTGACTTCCGCGAAAAAACTTGTAAAATGACTTGATTTTCGAAAAAAATCGAAATTTTAAGTACAATGCGCCAGCTAGGGGTTCAATAAAAATCGGTTTTTTAAATTGCACGTTACTTACCTACCCCAGAGGCAAGTTTTCCGCGGTATAGCGTTTCGAAAAAAAAAAACATTACTTTTTTTCGACCCACCCTAAAATGAACATTTCTAATATACGGAAACGAAACATGATCTGTGATATCGAAAATAAAGCATGTTAAGAAAATAAAACGGCAGTGTTTTGAAAATAATAAACATTTAAAGTTCCATAAAACACATTGGAGTAAGAAAAATAATAATTACCTTGTCTAGACAAAGCTGTTTATCCACTTTATTCGTAATTATCCTTCGTCGGAAGGGAATTAATGAAAACTGAATTTTTTCAGTTTTTGAATCTGAAGAGCAGTACGGCACAACGCAATGCACCCTAATTTTGATTAAAATTTAACTAGTTCTTAAAAGAAATTTAAAGTTTATACAACAGGTTATCTGCGCCACCTAGCGGAGAACTTTTCTCGGCATTTTTTTCTCTCATATCGGAAGGCATTTAGTATAGGGGCTCTGCTGTAACACACATAACAAAATTTATCTTGATAAAGTATTAATTTAAAATGCTATGTTGAAATATGATTGCATTACTGTTATGCAATATTCTGCAGTAAGAATTCTGTTTCAGTAAGTTAGTAATAACAGCAAACTCAACAATAACACAAGAAACACATTTAATATTTAAAAGATTAAAAATAGGTTTCTTCGTTTATCTATGCAGTCGTGACATTCTAGAAAAAACACTTCATGGGAAAAAAAATAACGAGCATATAATCACAATATGTACAAACGCAGTGTAAGAAAGAAATCAAAATAGCTGTACATATCACTTTTAGTTGTGCATGAATACGAGGTGTGATTGGAAACTTTTAAGAATGGGCTTTTAATTTCACAATGGCGGTACTTACATGCTACTGTGATGCATATCTTTCAAAATAGTCCCCTTTTGACTGAACACACCGACCCCAACGGTGTTTCCACTTTTGGAAGCATTCCTGAAAATTTCTTCTCTCAAGTGTGAACGACGCTCGCCGGATTCGTCTGGATGTCTTTAATCGAGTCAAATTGCTTCCCTTTCAGTGAAAATTTCAGTTTAGGAAACATGTAGAAGGAATTTTGACCAAATTTACCATTCCTGTGTTCCACAACCGCCCTATTCCCTTGATATAGCACCTGCGGACTCCTACCCGTCTCCTAAACTGAAAATTTCACTGAAAGGGAAGCGATTTGATTCGACAGTGAAAATTTCAGTTTAATTAACAGGTAGGAGTCCGCAGTGGCTATATCAGGGTAATAGGGTGATTGTGGAAGCACAGGAATGTTAAATTTGGTCAAAAATTCTTCTACCTGTTTCCTAAGCTGAAATTTTCACTGAAAGGGAACGGATTTGACTCGATTGAAGACATCCAGGCGAATCCGGCGAGCGTCCTTAACACACGCGAGAAAAAAGAAAATTCAGAAAGGTTTCCAAAAGTGGAAACACCGTTGGAGTCGGTGTGTTCAGTCAGAAGGGGACTATTTTGAAGGAGATGCATCACAGTAGCATGTAAGTACCGCCATTGTGAAATTACAAGCCCATTCTTAAAACTTTCCAATCACACCTCGTAAACAAAAATACTTAGTATATAATTATTTCTTTTACAAAACAAAATAATATCTCTACAGATTTAGAACTAAAGTTTAAAAAACAGTTATGATGCTAACATATTTGTGTTTCTTTTTTGAGAAAGAAAATAAAGCATTGGCACAAGGACATTACCATACTTAAGTATAATTGACGCAATTCAAGCTATTAATTTTTAGTGGTGGGTATGACTGCAAAGTTGAAAGCTCACACGCTTGGAATAATATAACATCTTGTCATACAAAATACGCTATAGACCGATAAATAACTAGAGAATTAAATGCTTTATTTCCATTCTTATTGGGTCACAAGCATTCGTTCCGGAATATTTAATTTACAAGCAATAACAGCTCTACATTCTAACAAAAGTACACGAACACTCTCTATCACAAGCGAAGAATATTAAATAACAAATTTTTGAATACAAATTTCAAAAGAATTTCATTCATAAGAAATAAACTTTGGAATTCTTTAAAAAAGTACTTTCGCCCTCTAGCCCGATAGAAAGAATACAGAAAATACTCACAAAAACACATACAAACTATAAATTTTAACTCACGAAAGGACATGCTATCTGTTCCGTTTTAAATAAAATACAATTTGATTCATTCACTTGGCAGGGTATTCCTCAAATCTCCAGATTTTTATACGTAGACAGAACAAATAAAAAGACACTGCTGCCTGCAGCCATGACACTTGCAAATCCTGCGTGAGGTAAAGATGTGCCGCAAATCTAGGGGGAAAAATTGGCGAAAATGCATGCGCATCGTTACGCCAGAATCCGATTCTCGGTTCTATATTGTCCGTCGACGGACATTCCTGTTCAGTAACCATGACAACGAGGTAACGCCACGTTTTTTCCGTCGGATTTCGTCCGTCCGTGGCGCTGTGTGAATCCAGCTTATTGCTTGGCCAATCATAATGAAGCAAGAAGAGAGAGCTTCGGCCATGTTTTGTTTACTGCTGTGTTTATTAGGAAATGCAACACAAGTGGGTGATTTATAATTATTACTATTTCTGCGCAGCACAAGCACTTATATTAAAGCATTAAGAGTAATGTGCTGTTTTATGTTGTAATACACAATACTGCGTTTAAAATTTGTTTCTTAGCATGTTCTATTTTCAATTTGATTTATTAATCACGATATGAGAAAAATAATGTAATAATAGAAAGTAGCAAAGCGTAGAGTTTGAAAAGATTTATAAGTGCATTTAATGTTTCGGCGCTACTTTATTTGCATTTTTATTTAGAAAATTTTACATTTCTACTGCGGTACCACATTTGCGTATTAATATTTATTTGTTGCTCGAATTTAATATTTTGCTTATTGCACTGGACATTTATTTATTCATTTCTTTTGTAAAAATATAAAACACTTATCGCCAATATCATAAACATAACTTGTTAGCAGACAGTTGGATTCATTGACATAACTTCGTCAACAAGTCGGATCCATTGTATGAAAGATCACTTTCAGTTCATAATTTACAGGTTAAAAGATCACTCTGTCAACAGATTTGTTTTGTTTACAAATCATTTTTATTAACATTGTTATTTTTCGAGGTGATTTCATGTCAGACTGTAAAGAAAATTTGCATTTTAATTTAGTTTGCTACTTAAATGTTTAAAAAGTTTTAATTTATATTCGTTTCTTTATTGGTATATTAAAACGTAGTTCCTACAATAAACAAGCTGAGTTTACATGCAGGCAAGCCTGAGTACCTGAGTTGCTTCTCCAAAATCAATGTAAACTTTAACGACATCAAAATTTAATAGTAAAACAAGTTGATCACTAATTTGTTCTGGGTTAGACCTGTTAAACAACCTAATTATAGGATCCATGCTACCCAGATGCAAAAACATTGCCAAATCAAATGTAATTAAAGTGCAATTAATATTTAGTTTTATCGTATTGGAATATTAACTAACACCTCAACTAATGAATTCATGCTGGTAACAATTCTATAGATCAGTGTCAATGTGGGCTCTATAACCACAGGTGTAATCGAAGGACGACGTTGTACCCCCATATTTTTACTTTAAAACACCCTTTTCTCTCCCTTGTTTTTTAAAATTTTAACACAAGCATCCCCTCAAGAGCTTTTGATGTCGATAATTTATGCTTGTAGTATAATAATAAGCATTCCCCAAGTTTTTTCCAGCACTATGCACTACTGCCTATATAACTGATAAATACCAGAATACTCGTAAATTAATTGCTGTGTGTGGTGTTTCACTTACGATCATCAACATGCTTTCTTAACATTTGCCTTTTTTTTTTTTGTAGCTTTTTTTACCTGGGAAATAACTTTTTTGGACACTGGCATTGCTGTGGGTTGCCGTTTTTTGATTAAAGATGCACAACTGACCATTTGATACATCTACTCGGTATTTTTATACATGTAAGTATATTTTTAGACTTGTAGTTGGGGAGAATTGTTTTTGGTTCAGTTTTTGCAGAAATTGTGATGAAATAAAATAATATTCTTCGTTCTATAGTTGCTTGCACCTTTTTTAATGAGTATTGACCCTTAACTTCACATCCAAACCAATTTTATCCGTAGACTAGGGGGAGTGAGTTTTAATATAGTTACATTAAATCATAATTATTTAATGCTTGTGTTATTTATTGCGTTCTTGCATTGTTACTTTTTTTAAATCTTTACGTATCACATGATCAATATTGTCGGTTTGAAACATATACATATCTTCAGTTTTGCATGCTTCATGGACAAAAATTCCCTTGTAGTATTTCATATAGTTGTGGACTGATAATACACATTTATTACATAACACAAGAAAGTGCAAAACTATACCAAAAGCAAAAGCGAGAATAAAAAATTCACACTATTGTAATTCATACATTCCATATGTAGGTGTCAATAATACATGTGTATTGGTAACATAAATTGTCAAAACTAGGTGCCGATCTTTGGCTGGGCAATCCGGGTGACCACACAGCACAGGCTCATTATTATCGACTTGTAATTATCAAATTGTTCATTGGGATGATAATGGAGGCTGAGTGGTAACCTTTTGAGCTACCATGCCAAAGGTCCGGAATTCGATTCCCGGGCTGGGCAGGATCGACTCAGCCTTTCATCGCTCCAGTGGATTCGATAAAATGGGGACCAAGCACACTTGGGAACTAACATTGGGAATTCTGTGTCAGGTCGTCACTTGATCGGAACATCTGCTTCTCCCTCCTAGGGCCCTTGGTCTCGAAAGCTGGGATGGGCTCAGTAGGTCATGGTCCCCATTGGGCTGTTGTGCCATTCAGGCCTGTAGCCAGACTCTGACTCCAGGGGGGGGGGGCAAACTTTTGGACAGGAGGGGCATACTAGTTTTTCATTTTCTTTCTAACATGGTTAGAATTTATGCTCCATTTTGTTCGTTTTCTTAAAGTTTAAATTAATAATTAATGCAATTATTTAATTTATTAATAGAACAATTAATTAATGAAACTAATACTAATTTGATTCCATGCTGAAATTATTTGAGCTTAAAAGAAATACTTGATTAAAACTTATAAGAGGCAGAATTGAATTTTCATAGCTTATTCTAAGAATGTCTTTTGTAAATTAATAAAATATATGAAATAACATAAAAAAGTGAACATTTTTTAAAGATAATTTTAATGTGAACGATCATTCAAAGTAAGATATTGAAGCGTAAAACATGTATCGGTATGTTACAGTAAAAAATTGGACTGCCCATAATCCTTTCATTAGTGCCTGGTTTAGATTGAAAACAGGAAAAAAATGAGCTGAATAAAGGAAAAAGTTCATTTTTTAAAATTTTTTCTAAAATTTGAATTAAGAGATAAATGTGCATGGGAACAAGATTTTTCCGATATGACTTTGCGTTTAAACAAATCAAAAGTTAAAAACAGAAATACCATAGATAATTAAGGTCTAATTAATCACGCTAGGACGGGCATTGCCCGACCTGGCCCCCCTCTGGCTACGGGCCTGGTGCCATTGAGTCAGTTAGTTAGTTAGAATTGTAAAAGTGATTCTATCTTAAAACAATACATTTTGCAAAGTTTTCTTTTGTAAAATTCACAAATCATATTCAATCATTGTAAATTGTGGCCAAATTAATAATTCATGTGCAACCGAATTTAAATTATATTTTCAATACTGTTTTTTAATTCCTGGAAAACAACTTGTTGGAAAATGTTTTCTGCATATGTTATATTTGTAAAAACTATGTCACAGTATTAAATTTTTTTTTACAGATGTTATGGAAAAGACTGGTTTGACTTGTACAGGCTGAAATATTGAAATTGTACTTCTTCTGCCCATTATTGTCTTCAAATTATTGATATATGTAATTATGTATGATCAAAATCTTGTAATGTTCTTTGATTTCAGTATTATGATTAAGTACTTCAATAAATTCTTCCTTCAAAATTTTGTTTTGTGACTTTAATGTGTGAGTACAGAATTAATGTGCATACTGTTGAGTTATTTGAAAGAGGAAAATAAAAAGACTATGTTTTTCTTATGAGATTTGTATTTATTAACATAAGCATATTACTTTTATAAAAGCATTTTGTATTTCTTATTAATATTTAGTGTCAAATTCACAATTTTTTTACGCATTGGCAAAAGTGTATCGTCTGTATGTTATACTCTTTGTAGTTTACAGGTTTCAAAATGTAAGGGATAATATTCTTATTTTAGAAATGCTTTTTACAGTTAGCAGGGTCACAATTTAGTAAACTGCCTTTTTAAGAATTTCTAAAAGTTGTCTCATGCTTGCATATTTATTAGGAAAAAAATAGGAAAGCTAACAGGGAATTCTAGTGTTATAACAATGCCACACTTGATTATATAAAGTGATTTACAGCTCATTTTGAAGAAATATTTAATTCTAGCGCAAATAAAAACAATTCAATTTTATCTTCTAATTTCCAGATCTGACCTTTTAAAAAAAATTGTTAGATATATAATTTTTTTTCCTAAACAGAGAATTTACATTTAATCTAAGCATTGATTTTAAATCAACAACGAAAAGGATTTGCGTATCATTTTCGCAAGACAAAATCAGTAGCATTTCTGAGCATCTATTCACAATTAATTGCACCAACGCTCGCATATGAATCGAACGTTTTTTACTATTTGCTTAATCCTAATCCTGGAATTCATATTATGTGTGTTACCTTCAGTAAAACGTTTAATATTTCTGCGAACATGTAAACTTATTGCTGTGTGCAAAACTTAAAATTACTGTATTTTCTGTCATTTATTAAGCTCATTGATAAGACCGATGAAGTAATGATATTATTTATGTTTGTTGAAAATAAACAGAATTTTCTTTTTATGCAATATGAATATCAATATTAAACAAACATTTATCTCTGCGCGACACTTTTATGAAATGAAATCGCTGCTGAAACCGAATGAAAATTCCACTTTATTAAATGCATCGTCTGCTTCTGAAATCGATGTCTAAATACAGAGCAGTCAAATGACGAAGGCATCCCATTATTGGCTCATGTATAGAGCTTACGCCTTGCAACCATTGGCTGAAACACCAGCTTTAGTCCGCGGTTTATCAGCGTGCGGGTATGATCTACTAATCTAACTTATGCTAAAATATCTTTGGATTAAATTAAAAAAAAAATTTCAAAACTACATAAGTTTGAAATTAAAACTCTTTTAGTTGCGTAATTTGAATTTGTTTTTTAGAGGCTTTGATGGTAGCTACATATTTCGACTTCTATTTCAATAACCAATCACATTCAACCTGACTTGCCGCCATTATTTTGGTGTTGTAGTGGGGGGAAAAATGAAAACGCGTGGAAGCATATGAACAAGTGTCATCGACATCGATGTTTTGAAATACAATATATCCATGTAATTAATCCTTGTCATTTTATTATATAATTGTTTTACAAAATGGATAGAAGGCATCCTGGTAGTAAAAGACAAAAGACTTGTAATGCGAGGCCACACGATCCACAAAATCAGGTAAATCTCATTGTGCTTTAATAGTATTATGTGTATTGTTTTCTGTTTCTTTTATCAATTTTATGCTAAAGAGACAAATAGCGCGGTTTCATATTGCACTGTTTTTCACAACTAGATCTCCCTTATGAAAGTCTTAGTGCCTAGATGTTTTTTCTTGTTGCAAACAAAAATCTAGAACACGTTTTTGAACCAAGCTTGCATACAAAATAGTTACTGTGGAATTAATTATGCGTATTTTTTGTGTTTTTAAATGCTCACATCACTTTAAATGAATTAAAAGTACAATGATTTGTATATTAAATTATAGATTTAGAAGTGCTTGTTCTGTAGTAGATTTTTTATACGGTTCTTTTATTTATATCTAATAAAAAGTGAAGCTTCCAAAAGTACTTGTATTAAAAAAGGGACTTATTGGTAATGATTAAAAGTTTAAATCTGTCAAGATTATATACCCTTCCTTAATTCAAAGTTTAAAATGGAGAAAAGCTTATTTCTGGTGAAGTGAAAAATGGTTTACCTACGCAATAATCAGTAAAAGTAACTGATGTGGACCTTTTTATATTTTATGTAATTACATGGTTCGCGCGATTCCCGCAATATTTTTTGAAATTCCACTCAAAAAAAAATTTTTTTGGGCTTAAACTTTAAAAATCCCACTTAAAATTTTGGTCAAGGAGGAAAATTCCACCTTGTATTTTTCCCCAGTGTGAACCCTGAGTTATTATTAATTATGAATTGAGTGCAAGCTCAAATTATACGAATTATTTTTCTTTAAAGGAGTTATTTGCTGAAAATTTTTTACTGATAGCTCATTTTTTACGTTTCTTTGATTCCACCTGTTAGGAACAGTAAGAGCATTTTGCTGCAATCGAGCAGCAATCTTTTTGCACCTGCTATCAATTTATAATATTTCTAGCTCTTTTGTTAATAATTCACAATATAAAGCATATTGAGCAAAAATACAAATAAATTTTTAATTGACTTCACAAAGGAAGGAGGTTATACATTCATATTGTATGTATGTCGGTTTATTTTTTGTTTTGTTTGTCCACACATAACTTCTCACCGGATGAACCGATTTTCATGATTTTTTTTTTAATCGATCGAGGGTGGTTTCCCATAGGTCCCGTACCTTTGTTTGACCATATTCGATAATTAGAAAAAAAGTTATGGGCAGATATAGGTTCATTTTTTTTGGTTTTTCATCCATACCTTTTGACTAAATGAACCGATTTTGACGACTTTTTCTTTAATCGATAGAGGGACGTCTAACTTAAGTATTGCACATCAATTTGAGTACATTTGTTTTTTAGAAAAAACGTTATGGGTGAAAAATAAGTATTTTTTATTTTAATTGGAAAGGCTTGACTTGATTTTTCTTTGTTGGGAAAACTATTAATAAATATGAAAAACATTGTTAAAAATTTTTGTTGCCATTGTGCTATAATAATAAAAATGCAATTAAAGCAAGATTTTGACTGAAGGCTTCTCTGAGACAAAAATTAAATCCAATCAGTTTGTTTGCTAAAATGGACTTCAAAAGGGAATTTATCATACAAATGATTAGTTTTTAGTGCCATTAATTCAAAGAAGTTTTGCTCTTTGATATGGATTTTTTTTTTAAAATAGAGTATTTATATACAAAATGTATTTACACTAAAAAGAATAAAATAAAATAATTTTTATAATAAAACAGAACATACTTCAAATTATAAATTGCGCTAAAAAGTGAAAAATAATTCATTCTTTAAACAACATCGATGTGACTTTTAAACATACTTTTAGAAGTCGGTGCAACATTATGAGGCTAATTATCATTATACTGTTTGCTACTTCATATTGGAACTGTTGCTAATTCTGTGAATATATATATATGTAATTGGGGGGGGGGGGGATTCATGATTACAAAAGATTTTATCTGTACTAATTTTGCACCGACTTCTAAAACTGTGTTTAAAAGTCACATCGATGTTGTTTAAAGCATGAATTTATTTTTCACTTCGTAGCGCAATTTATAATTTGAAGTCGGTTCTGTTTTATTATAAAAATTATTTTATTCAGTATTAAAATGTCTTTTGGTCAAAATTTACCAAAGTTTCTCTCATCTTCCAAAAATAAGTCTATTTTTTCAAATAATATTTATTATGTGTCAAATGCGAGTATGCGCGAGCCCTGCAGAACTCGAAGTTTCTTTCCTTTTAAATGTCAAATAAAACTCGATAAAGGCGAAATTGAGGCTAAAAGTTCGTACGTACCACAATGGTATTTAACTCAAATTTGAACCATTTTTTCTCCGGCTTATGAAAAAACACCTTCTTAAAAATTTCAAATTTGGTAGAGGAAGCTTTCTTCTATCTAATGAACAGCGCATTATTTACCCCAAAATTTATCGAAATTTAAGTTTTACAAACACATTTCTAGGTTATCGTTAGTGTGTCATCAGGGGTAAGAGCATAAGGGGAGGGGAATCGGTTGCTCGTCCACTGAAAAGTACAGGGGTCGGCGCGAGTCACTTTTTTTTGCATTGGTCACTTTTAGTCACTTTTTTCAAAATTGGTCACTATTTTCACTTTTTAAAAAAGTTGGTCACTATTTTCACTTTTTTTCCTTTCTCTGGCAGAGCAACCAAAAAAAGTTACTTTGTCTGTCTATGAGTTAAGAAAACATTGCAATTTTGCATAAAAATACGTGTGCCAGGGTTGAAGCTTCCACGTTTCCGCTATTTTTGGTCCTGTAAGTCCGCCATTTTTGGTTGTATTTTGAAATTCGGCGTGGCGCCGGCCCGGAGTGTGCCGAAGTTAAGGTTTGATATTGCACTGTGGTGCAACCAGAAGGGGAGGCCTAGGGGGCCCGTGAACTCTCCCCCCCCATCTAGAATGATAATTTTAATTGTTTTTAACTTTTTTTTACTCAAAGAGCAAAAAAAAGAAAAGAGCAAATCCTAAGAAAATTAAGCGATATTTAAATTAGAATAGAAACTAAAAATTTTTAGCAGTTGCAGATTATATCACTCAGAAAATTAGCTTAATTTCTCTTTTCTTTCATCCCCCCCCCCCCCCACTCCCGAACTAACTGTCACAATCACAAAAGGAAATTTTTGAAGGGGATTTCTCGACAAAAAGACAATAGGGATTTCTCGACAAAAAGACAATACGCAATTTTGAGAAAATAAAGTTAAATTTTTGTCAAGAATTCATTAAATAATGATGCAGGGGAGGGGGAAATCTAAATTCTTTAGATCTGAAAAAACTTTAGATCTGAAAAATTCTTAGCAGTTGCATATTATATATATTGCTCAGAAAATTACATTATGACCTGTTTTTTTTTTATTTCCATCCCTCCCTCCCCCCCAAAAAAAAGGAATTGCACAAAGTTCAGGTAGGAAAAATAATAGTGCACCCCTCCCCCCTGTGAAGAATTTTTCTGATTGTGCCACTTATACTGTCATTATGTATGACAGTTATACCGTGTAACTAAAATTATAAAATCGGGGAATTTTTTGGAGTTTAATCAGGGAATTTTTCTTGGATTTTGTTACTACCATGAAATTACAAAAACAGTATCGAATAATCAAACGGTTTGTTTCCTACAATGATACAGAAGATTAACACAATAATTTCAGTCTGAATAATTTTGATAAAATATCAAATTTAGCTTTATTTCAAGTGGAACTTTCTAATCTTTAAACAAGTATAAAAAATATTTTAAAACGAGCATTTGCAAAATAAATTTTGTTCAATGTTGAACATAAATTAAAATTTGAAATTTCTGCTTTTGATTTGAATAAATATTTATTCATTTATATTTTTAAATAAGTAACAATTTGAGAAAGAAATTAATTAAAAGAAATAACTTTTGTCTCCCTCACTCTTAGCCATTTATGGGTTTTGAAAAAGGCATTTATGGAGATAATTACATGTATAAAAAAAAAGGTAACCACCTTGGGTAAAAGCTCTATTTATTCATGTTTAGTTTTCAAAAGATGTCGAAACTGCTCTTTTTCAAGTTATATTTAGTTTAAATGAAAAAAAAACACACACAAGTTTACATTTTAATGGTCACTATTTTAATCACTTTTTTTTAAAGCTGTGGTCACTTTCACTATTTTGAACACTCCAAAGTGCGCCGAGCCCTGAAAGTACAAACAATAATTTTACGGATTTAACGTTATACAATCTTATTTCAGACTAAAGTTCGTCAGACCGCCGCAGCTCTTATTGGCATAGGCTGTTTGTTTCGACTTTCACCAGAGCACATCTGTGATTGTCGACATACAGTATTGAATGTCCAAATGTATAAAGAAATAAGGATATAACCAAATATTCGGACTTTCATGGAATTCGTGAATGTTGACATTAACGAATTTCGGTCTAAGTTTTCTGCTGAAATATTTTTTCGTCAATAAAGAATTTTAAAAAAAAATGCAAACTGCTGTCACTTTACTAGCCGATAAAATGAATAAAGAAACATAAAATAAACAAATGCTGCAATATGCCATCAATAAAGAACGTTACTCGGTTATTCACAAAATAATCATAAGCATTAAGCAGTAAACAGATCTAGCACGAAACAAAATTAGGAAATGCAGCCTTAGGCCAGCATATTTTTTGAGTTAACTAATATCAAGAACGTAGTAGAATAACACTCCCATTCTCACCCTTCCGCTTAAAAGTTTTCACTACTTCCTCTTTTGCCGAAATCCATTCAATGCGAATAAATATGTATGCTTCGAGTGCGGTGGGAAGGGGCCATCTTTAATTTCATGCCCAGAAATCTTTTGAAATAATCATCGCTAAGGGACTGTTCATAAATGACTTCACACTATTTTGCCGATATATTTGACCCCCCCTCCCCCCTTTGTCACATGCAGGGTTGCCACAGGCGACTAAAAAGCAACTATTTGCAACTATTTTCAGCATCGGGAGACTATGGCAACTATTTTCGTCGAAATTGGGCAAAAAAGCAACTAATTTTACTAAGAGGCGACTATTAGGAGACTTTTTTTGGCCTCTCTTGAAATTCTTTTATTCAAATGTACCCAAAAATATTTTTGAGAAAAATATTTTCTTTTATTTCACGGAAAATCGTGCCGTAATTTTTCAAACTTCCATCTTGGCCCCTATACTTCATACTGACTTTGAAGCTCCTGCCAATGGAGCCGACACTGCTGCCAATGAAAAGCGTTAGTTTTTTGTCATGGGTGATTTGGTAGTCAACACGAAAGCTGACCCGTGTGCGCGCGATATGCGCCTTTTCTCCTTATTTTTCGGTAAACCTCACCTTTTCTCTGTGGCAGTGGTTCCTGATCACAACATCCACGATGTTGCACGGCGAAGAATAGCAACGATATGTCCGAAACACCCAATCATCACATAGACAGGCACATGTTTTTTCGGTATTTTTGGAAAGTACGAATTTCGTTTCCACGAAAATCCCTTCTTTCTTTTCAGTGTAAAGTTTTGAAAGTAGCCTAGCCTGCCAACTTTTACAAACTACGAGTAAAATTGATGCATTTTTTCTGTTTTTCGCTCTTTCCAGACTCTGTCTCGATTTTTTACGCATTTTGAAATCTGATTGCATCGGCTTCGGAAAAACTTCCTAGTGCTCTTTTACTATCAGATTCTACCTCTTGGAGCTCAGTAACTTTGAACTTACCATGATTTTAAATCTTTGTTGCGTTTCAACTTCTGTAGTACAAACTTGCACGGGCGTCATTTTGTCACACCCACTTGAAAAATTCGGCTGAAAAAATAAAATGCTTTTTTACAAAATTCTTGGAAGCTTTAGTGATCATACAAGTTAATTACAAAAATTAAATATTTCAGCCTTGTTAATAATCTAGTTTTACAAAATATTGTTTCCAAAATTATTATTTTTTCTTTGCCATGTAATTTAAAATTGAGTTTTTAAAATTTTTGATTATTGTCTATTGGGTGATTTTTTTCCAATATTATAAAACAGTGTTAAATTTGAGAGAAAAAGTAAACTTAATGTTTTTGATAGTGCCGCCTCTTGGTCTTAGAATTTCCTTCATCAAGTAGCTCAATATGTGTTTAAATCTCAAGTATGTTTATTTTATATTAATAATGTTGCTCTTCTCATATTGCAATCTTTTTTTTTCCCACTTCACTCCTTATTCATTGATATTTTTAATCTTTGGTAGATATGAAATAGTTATTTCAGTTTAAAAAGTTAATGCTCGGAAACGTGTTTATTTTTAAAAAATGCAATACTGAATTCATAGCAACTCTTAATGTATAAATATAAGATTCGAATGTAATAATTAAGTACCCATCACTGAACAAGTTAATTAAGGCTTGTTTGTCATTAAGCCATGGCTACTATTTAGGCTACTATTTTCATTCTTTTATGCTACTAAAGCAACTATTTTTGTTCCATTTCTTCTGTGGCAACCCTGAACTTTGTACCCTTTTTTACTTTCCAGCCTCTGGTTAAAGTATTACATTGGCAAGAAATGTGGAAACAACCATGGCAAATTCAGATAAGAGTTGTACTCCATTAAATTTTATTTTTGAACGTAGTAGTTTCATTAATGTTTTAAGGACTTGGTACTTTTTTTTTTTGTAAGTTTCTTTTGTCGAGCGTTGTTAAATTTTGATTTCCCACATCAATCCATTTATTCCACCTCCTTTTTTTAAGGTATTTTCTTAGGCATTTTTAACATAGCTTTAAAAAAAATCGTCAATCTTGTCGGTAATTATTGATATTAATTATCGTGTATATCTTAAAATGTAATTTTGAAATTATTTACAAAAAGAAACTATTATTTGCGTTTGTATAATTTGATGCTTTAATTTTGAAACAAAATACGATCATTTTGCATCTGCTAAGGAAGTTTGATTGTTTTTGGCTTTTTTTTGCTTATAAAACTTCTTAAATGGTAAATAAATAAAATTTCTTTTTATTTTCTCAAAGTTCTTTATTTAAAAATTTTTGAATTGAATTCCATGTTCATTCCGAATAGAAATTCAAAACTTAATACTTCATGGCAGGCTTAATTTTATTTTTGTTTCAGATATTTAAATTAAGGTTATATTTTAAAAAGCTTAGGAAACAAGTCTGAAATTTGGAAATTAATTTTAAAAAGGTTAGGAAACATGTCTGAAATTTAGCAAAAGTTACTGAATTTTTTTGTGTATGTATCATATGTATGTTGCAGCTCATATATAAAAATTTACTGTTGTCATCGTATGAGTTGTTAAAAACATTATTTTAATGCACATATTTGCAAAAGGTTTACATTATTTTCTCCTATGAAGTGAAGTTGTTGCAGTTTTTTTTTTTTTTTTTTGTGTTACTTGCTGCAAAACTTGTCCTTTACTGTTCCAAAAATTGTGTGAAACAAATTTGCTATTTTGCTGCTCCAAAATGGGTTTCTGCTGCTCCAAAATGGATATTTTTCTGCTCCAAAATGATGTTTTTGCTGCTCCAAAACCAAGTTCCTTCTGTTCCATCACTGTTATATTCAAAATGAAGCTTCTTTAAATCTTAATCAAAACTTGTAAAAATCTTTGAAAAAGCTATAAAAACTGTGTTTTCATAAAACTTTGGCTACGTTTAGCGTCTTTGCGGCGCCTCAAAATGTACTCCAACATTTTTCATATATTAAATTTTTCTTATCTATACCATAAGGCAACTATTCCGCGCTATTACAAATCAAAAATAAAATAATAATTTTTTCGTAAAAAAATTTCAAAATGTAGAAAAAATTTCAATTTTAAGAAACTTGAACGTCTTTGCGGCACCTCAAGGCATACTCCAATATTTTTCATATTTTAAATTTATCTTATCTATACCAAAAGGCAACTTTTCCGTGCTATTACGAACTAAAAATCAAAAGTTGATTTTTTTCGTTCCACCCTAATATACAGTACAAGCTTGATCGGCCATTTCCACGGACTATGCATTTCATATATGGAAAAATGATGAACATGGGTCAGAATAACGTCCGTCAAAATCGTCAAACCATTAAAACAAGACGATACCGAGGTTAAAATGATGGATGCAGGTACAATGCATAAAGATTTTACTGTGTATTGTAATCACTTTAAATTAATCCTTTTTATTATGTTATCATGATTTAGTAAAAGGTAGCCAACAATTATAGAATTGCAATTAATCTTGTACTTATTACCAATGAAAATTCAACAAACTTTGATTCATGCAAAACCTTTATATGTAAAAAAAAGATTAAAACTTCCTTTAAAACATTTAAGAATTAGCTTTATTGATACGTAGTTAAATTTATTGAACGCTTATTGTAGATGAAAGTGCCATAAAAAGGTGTATAGTTGTAAAGTGTTATTTTCGTTTCATTTACTTCAGGTAAAAATGTTATATTTAAAACCTACAATAATTTCGTGCAAGTAACTTTTAACTGCACACACACACACACACAAATTTGTGTTAGGTTGTTAAAACAGAAATCTAATCTATCCTGTCATACTTTTAATCTTTTTATTGTCAAAATTGTGATCATTTAAAAATCCAATTTTAGGAACTATACAGCGAACTTTTCGAAAAAAAAAATCCATTTTTTTAATTTTGTGCACAATTCTAATCTTTATTTTTTTAAAAATTATTCATTCAAATTTACACTTTGACCTTTTTTCACTTTCCATAATTAATGTGTCGATAATACTTCAGTATATATTATATACAAGTCTAATGTAGCTTAAGAAGATACAAAAAACAAAGAAGTAAATTTTAAAAAAAACCAGCAGAGAATACAACATATTGCGACTCCTCAATTTTTTCGGAACAGCGTCTCAAATATTGCGCAGAATGAAGAAACCTTTCTTCTACGTGAGAACCGACTCCGACAGTTGAATGCGAGAATTGCATGACTTTTCCCTCCGCCGACTGTCGCTGCGAGTTCTTGCTTGCAATTTTTGCTGTAGTGTGAACATTCCAGCAACACACTGTCGGATATTTTCGCCCGAGTTTTCTCGCTCGTCAGAACGCGCCTTAAGATCGGAAATGCGCTGTTGTTGGCTTTAGAGAATTTAAATTACATTTAAATAAAAATTAACTAAGATATGCCAACGAAAATTTAGAGTGGACCTTTTGGCCTTTCCGAGAAGAATACATGACAAATATTTGTATAAAAAAAATGAACATTTATTAAACAAATGACAACATGTTAAACGACCTCATAATGTTAAAATACCGATAGGTAAAAGAGATAGAGATAAAATATTCACCACGTCCTTGAATAAATTCACAATAAAGTCACCGGTGTCCAAGATAAAAAAAAAATCTAAGTGCACAAGGTTTCTTTGCTTCTTTCGATTCAGTTAAAGGTGAGCGGAAGAAAACCAAACTTGGCATCAATTAGACATCCTGATGATATCCTTCGGTGAAATCCTTTCGGGACAGGAACTGGTGGCTCATATGCGTTGACAAAAATATCGGCAATTTAACATTCCCCTTGGTCAATATTCAACCAAGTAAAATAACATTTCATTTAAAATATTTGTAAAAATTAACACACGTCTGCAGAGAGGAATTAACCTCAAATGAAAAAAACAACGGCTTCAACTGAAGCCCAACACGATGTGCAATCACATCGGAGACGTGAGAGGTCGGGGAAGTTGAATAAAAGTAAAAACTGATGCCAGCTGCCGCCTGCCTTATATAGGAGGTGCGATCCCCACGCAAGCAAAGACGTCACACGTAATTTGCATGGGGAATACGCAACTCAACCTCCGGCCGTAAATGGAAATTCTCCTTTCTTCTTTCGGCTTCGGCAGCAAACTGGCAAAAGTAAGACATCTCAACAACATCAATTCGCTTTGCGTGACAAGGCAGAGATGTCCGATGGGGAAAACGTGCAGGCAGTGAATAGGTACAAAAGGTGAGCTTTTGATTTCTCCAAGAATTTATATTTAGTTCAACAGCTGTTTCCAAAACAAAAAAAAATCGCGGTTTTCTGAAAAGGGTTCGTTTTTGCTATTAGAGTTTTTATTAATTGCTGCTTTAATTCTGAGTTAATATCATTAAATTTTGCTTTTTTAAAGATTTCTTGTAGTTCTCTTTTTTTTTTCTAAATGAGCTCTGTTTACGCGCGATACTGAACATTCGCGAAATTGAAAATCCGCGTTTCTCGCATTTTTCCGATAGTCTGATCTGTTACTACAATTAAGTGGCTAGAGAATATAAAATCATATCAAAATTTGACAGAATTCTTTTCCTTTATTGTTTAATTAAAGAGGTTAAAATAACATTTGGAAAAGTCTAGACGTTTCGATGCTTTGTGTCTGATTGTAAGCCTACTCCAACTTCGTTTTTTGGACTAAATTTCGCGACTTATAGGCGAGTATTTACGGTAATAAAAATGCTATAAATGAATAAAATGCTAATAAGTTCCAGAGCAAACTATATGGGCTCTGATGCTACTTACAAAATTTTTTGAATAAGGACCCAAAATTCGAAAAATTCCGTAAAACCGGAAAGATTGCGGCCCTAAGCGTTCTGGATTTTAGATCCCATACTGTATATTGATTTTTAAGTTTTGAATTATCTATTATTTCATTTCTTTGCCTAGAGTACCAAATATTAAACATTTTTGCAAGATTGTAAAAAATAGTTCGTATGTTTAGTTTTCAGCCCCATAGTTTATAAAATTCTCTTAATAACTAGCACAGGCTCTTTATTATGAGATTGTTTCTCATGTATTTTTAATTGAAATGATTGTTAAATTTGTATTTATTTGAAAGGTAATGTAATTTAATTAAAAATAGACAGTAATGTTGAAGTTGAAAATCATAAATTTAATAAACACGTGTGAATCTCTGTATTTTGTGCAAATGTAATTCCGTACGTAGTTGTGGTATAGGAAGTTTGATGTTATTGCTATAAATGCAAATGATAATTGTTATAAATATTTGGTTGAATACTTTATTATTCAGTGAAACTGAATTCTCATCTTTTCAAGGCAATAAGCAGACTGGCTAAGAAGTCGCAGAATTTAATAAAGAAGTGTCACTCACATTATGTCAATTTTCTAATTTCAGAGTATATTACGAAAAGTTGCATCTAAAGTAACAGGACTGCTAAATCCATCTTGGCTTTTTAATGCGTCTCAATGGATTGGTGCTAGTAATGAAGAGCCTGCTTGTTCTACAGACTATATTGATGATACTCCTGAAGATGCTCCAGAGTTACGTGGAAGTAAAAGACCACGGTTAAATTTCGATGAACCTAGACCATCAATTTTAAGTACAGAAACTCAAACATGGCTAGAATCACCACCTAATTTATACATAACTTCACATGTGCCTCCCAGTGCTTCTCAGAACTCTATGGTTGAAAACAAAGAGTCTACAGTTGCAGTGAATGGTAATTGTGCATTTTAAAATAACTTGTGATTCAATTTAGCAATTAATATTTTTATCATTAAAATCCTCTCCCATTCATAAAGAATTTTACTTTTTACTATAGTAATTTTCCTTTTGCAATTATTTATTATGCCATACTCTTGATTGTTTTATTAAATTTAACCATATCGGTTGCCACGCAAATTGGCAAGTAGGAAAAATTATGCAAGTATTTTTTCCCCCCTTAACACGTTGAGCGCCATGT
Source organism: Octonoba sinensis (assembly GCA_038502835.1). Lineage (NCBI taxonomy): Eukaryota > Metazoa > Arthropoda > Arachnida > Araneae > Uloboridae > Octonoba > Octonoba sinensis. Next base: position 77,637,244 of record CM076605.1, on the reverse strand, counting down.
CAGCCATCGATGGATCCAGACTTTCTCCTTACGTAGTGTTCACTTTTTTTTTCAAAAAAGGGCAGGGTGTATTTCTTGAAAAGGGCACCTTTTTTGGGAAAAATGGGCACTTTTTGCGACGAGAAATGGCGCTTTCACAATGCCTCACTAAGTTACATGGAAGGGAAAAATATGTTAAGACCTATCACTTGCACTGCGGACCAGAAAGCATTATATCTTTTTTGAGAAACTAATATTTATGTGTGTGTATATATATATATTTAAATGCTTATTTTTCTTGAAATTCTTAAACCAGGTAAAAAACAATGAAAGAATCTTACAAAATAACTTCAGACTGTTATATACCACCGAAAAGATAGCTACAATTTTCAGTCTATAACGTTCTATCACAGGCGTGCCTATCAGGAGGGGTTGTGCAGACTACGGCATTGATTGACTGCCAATATTTGGAGCGTTGCTTAGGTTTGTTAGACAAGGGATGCATCATTGCAAAGGAAGTTCTAAGCATTTTCAAAAAATCGAAGGAGTGACGTGGTCATTTAGGGACAAACTTGTTGCTAATGGGATTTATTGCAAAAAAATGAAAATAATAAAATTATTATTTTATTATTACAGTAGAACTTGGATAATTCGAAGCCACAGCTAAACTTCGAATTATCCAAAACTTCGAATTACAAAAGTCGAATATTTTTAGCTTAATTTAAGGCCCACGAACGCCCGATAATGTTTATGATGTCAAAAACTACGTCAATAACCTTTTCTGGAAAATGTCAAGGCATGTGTATAACATAATTAAACATTGTATTTGTCCAGGAAATAAAATTTAGTTTGTACATAATATAAAAAAAAAAACTATAGCATATACCTATGAAAATAGGAATATATAAGTAGCGTATTACTTTTACGAAATATTCTTTGGTTACGTTTTAAAATCATGCAAAAACTTACCTGCTGTAGTTTTTAAAAAATTTGAGAAATTTTGGATTGCTTCGCTGAATTGCTTCTTTTGGTTTTAACAAAAACGAAAAACATTTTCTACGCATGATCTGACCATTCGAGCAACCAATAATTAGTCATGTGTCGAAACTTAAAGAGAGAGGGATTAGATGTGATTTACTGTTAACTAGAATTCAATATGCTGCAAACAAACAAGTAGGGTAAAATTTTAGCAGACAAAAAAGTATTTCAACGTACTTTTGTCGATTTCAGAACAGAAAAACCTTCGAATTAAAGAAGTTGAACTTCTAATTATCCAAAAATTTTACTATTGATTTGAGTACAAAGTTCAAGGGACCAAGCGAAATCTTCGAATTAAAGAAAAATTAGATTTAAAAACGTTCGAATTATCCAAGTTCCACTGTATCATGTTTCGTAGAATTATGTTTCTTGTGTGGAAAAATATCTTTTAGACTTTAATTTCTTTTTACTTCGGAATGAAAAGTACCGAAATCGCTTTCGTGTATCTAGAAGAAAGAAAAAAGGGATGATTTCCCGTTCGGGCTATTATTTTTTGATCGGATTTTCTCTTCATCCGTTTCTTTTTAGATACTAACAGGAATACTAACTGAATAAATAAAGAATAAACAATCACAAGAAAAGCGTGGTATCCGTTTTGGCATGCAGTGAGGGGTCAGGGAAAGGGGTCAAGCTCCCAAGGGAGGATTAACATAACGCTTCCTTGGGGGTAGCGCTGAAAACCCAAACCTCGACCAGCATCGTTTTGCAAAGCAGGAAAAATTGGCGGGGTAATTTTAGTGGGAACTGAGGGTTGCTTTTACCCCCATTTTTTAACTGCACGTGTTAACTTTTGTCTATTCTCGCCTATCCAACTCCGTTCTCGACCTACTAAATAAAATGGCGCAACAGATAGAGTTGCTAAAATCGAAAAGAGGAAAAGATGTTTTAAAATGTATGAATTTTGTGCCTCCCCTCCCCCCTTTGTCACATGTCACGCTATGTTGCACAGGGGGGCATTTCTTGTTACCCCTCCCTTCCCCTTGTCATAATTTCACGAACCCCCCCCCCCCTCCAATCCATTTCGTCCAATGCTGTCAAATGAAAATCTAGAGAACATCCTATTGCTCATAAAAAAATAGTTTTGCTGGAAAATGTTTCGATCAAACATTTGTTGATAAAATTTTATCAAATACTGCTGTAATGAACAATAAAATTTTTTTTTTATTTTTAAGTCAGTTTAATTGTTCATTTTGTGTGTGTGTGGGGGGTGGGGTTTGTCATTGAAAAAATCTCCTGTTTTTTCCCCCTCCAAAGTTGGTAAGTTGCTCCATAGATCTCACTACCAAATTATTAAAAAAAATATCTTTCGTGCATGCGCAATCACATTTGTTTTAATAAAACTCCTCAAATCTCATCAATTATGTATTACATTTTCTCCACGTTTTCGTAACATACTTACTTTTTATTTTGTCAAGTTGTCTGCAAGTTTCATGTAATTTGAGATAGAACTTAGCAAGTTATAGGCAAAACACTTGCGAAAAATTTCGAATATTTAAAACAAATGCCCATATCTTCATGAATATTACTGCTATTCTGATGAAAGGGGTTGTACGCATTGCGTATATAATTAAAAATCTTTTGTGAAAGTTACAGGATATTTCGATCATTTTCTGATACAATATGTTCAAAAGTGTAGTTTTTCTTCTTTAATTTTTTGACCACCCCTATTGCCCCTAAGCCTGAATTTTGTTTCTTAAATGTGAGTTTAAGTATGTTCTTTCCATGATACAAAATACAGAACAGCAAGTTTAATATTTCTGCAGACTTAAAAAAAAAAAATGTCTAAAATCCAAAGTGTCCAAATACTTTTTGGTAGATGGGTGATTTTCAAAAAGATTGACGGTTTGATGAATTAAAATCTATATTATACAATATATTTACGTCCTTACGTTCCTATATTATTTTTCTTTCTTTTTCTTTGAACTTAAACTTATAATGCTAACTTTGAACTGTTTTTTCTAGAACCATTTGTTTGAAAATGTTTTCATTATTTAAATCTGAATTTATAATCTTACCAAAAATGCATAAATGTTTTTTAAGCTCTTGTATAGATTATTTTTGTGCTTTCTCTTTTGAATGTTATTAGAACTTAAGTTTTATATTGAAGAAGCATGATTTCCATCCATCTATTCATTTATATAATGTAGGAGATGATCACTCTGAGAATAGTGAAGGATCAGCAACTTCTAACGGTTGTTCTTCTCTCGTTTCTTCACATAAAGGCAGATTAAGTAGCGTCCCATCCAGTAATAACAGATTTGGTGAAAGTGCTCTTGGGAGTTTGAGAGGAGATAATATTGGTTTGAAAGATATATCAATAAGGAGTATATCATCTCCAAAAGGTAAATTTATGGATATTCTAATTAGAAAATAATTAGTTTATTTAAGGTGTTAGCAATATTTCGCTGTCATGTGTTTTGACTAATTTTTGCCTGCTTATTTAATAGGAGATGTAAGTAACAGAAGTTTGTGGTCAAGTCCTTTTAACTCGAGGTTACAGAGACATACTCCAACTATTGCTCAAAGCAATCAACCATCTTTCAATTTAAGCACATTCTCAGGACCATCAAAAGTAAATATATGCATCTTCAATTACTAGTTTTTCTTTTCATTGCTAACTTTTTAATCTCTATTCATAATTAACCTAGTAAATGTTGTGACAAATATTTAGCTACGCCATGGTTTTTATTTTATTTGTTTTATTTTTTCAATAGTTATGTAAAATGATTTCTTGCTTTCATTCAAATACCATCAACCAAATGAAGTGTAAATGAAATTTTATTTCTCCAAAAATTTTTTCTTTTTTTTCTGAATCATGCAGTTTAATTATATTAATTTTAGTTTTAATATTTTGTTCCTTTAGTAAACTTTGAACAAACATACATATAATAGAGGTACTGTACAAAAGTGAAAAATACAGAGTTAAAAATTTATTTAAAAAAAGGTAATCTGCTTCAAAATGTTATTTCCACCAAAATCTGTGATGTCGCACTTATTGCTACTATTGTCAGTAACTCACAATTTTAGGAAGCTCCTCCCTCCCTCAAAGCATGGCAGATTTGGATGGTCCCTTAGTCATTTTTTAAAAACTAGCTGATCCCCCGCAGAACATCTGCGGGCTATAAGCTTAACTAACTTCACTGAAAATTTCTGTGAAAACACAGTTTTCAATTTCTGCACTCTCTGCTACCACACTGAGTGCATTGAAGAACTTTGCCTGGGAGAGGGCAACATATAATTATTCGTGACTGAAAACTGGTTTTGGGAGATAAACACAAATCTTCTCAAAAGTTTGACATTGCGATTTGTTAATCGTCATTGCAAAAGATAGTTGAAGAGGAAACTGTCTGCGTCACTTTTGACACCTAAGCTTTCAAACAACTTTTAGTTCAACAACCAGTTGTTGAAGTGTTAGTTGTCTTTTTATATACATATTTCATCTAAATCTTCTGTATTTTGAGTTTTTACGTTGTCTATGAAGATTTATCTAATATGAAGACTTCTTGACCTTCAAATTTGGAGTTGGGAATTTTTACTTACAAATGAAGTAAGTAACACTGGACTGTAAATAGCACTTGAAAAAATAGTTAAGTCAATTAGCTCATGTTTTATTTTATTACAGACTGATTAAAATAGACGTTTTTATTGATTCATGAACTTAAGTAAAATTACCAAGTTTCTTAAAAGTTACTAATAGAAATTGATTTTTGAATATTTTTCTCTTACTTATCAATTTTCTCAGTAAGGTAGTAAAGTTTTGCAATATTTTTTAGCAATTGCACAACTGTCTTCATAGTTACCGGTTGTTATCTTTGTCCAAGCAATTCGAATTATTTTAACATTATGCCTAGCAGAACATTTTTGGCAACTAAAACAGAAATGCTAGCTGCCAATGACGCCTAACTTGTACATCCAAATTTCGAACCCTGATTGTTGGTCTTCAATAGACCATTATTATCATTATTCAAAGGCCTTTTTGAGTAAATTTATACTCAGTATTGAAAAGTAAAATCAATGTTAGAAATGTGAAACACTGATACCAGGGTGCGTAGCGGTGCTTACAAGTGCTTTTAAGTGCTTATATTAGAAAATAAAATATAAGGGCCCTTATAAGTGCTTACTTTTCCTTAAAATGTTTTTCTAAAAAAAATTACAAATGTTTAGTTCTCCCGCAGCAGAAATCGAACGTTAGTTTACTCATCAGATGCATAAAATGGCGTTCCGATTGCTAAACCAACTGGCCCAGATCGTCATTCATAGTCAAAATGTAAAACATTTGTCTGTGAGTGAAGAAAATATTGCAAATTTGTCGTAAAAAAACGCGTGTCAGCTCCGATGCTTCCGAGAATCCGCCATGTTTGGTCGTGTTCCAAAATTCTGCATAGCGTTGGTGCTGAGCTTGCCAAATTTGAGGTTCGGTACTGCGTACTTGCCAAGTCCACTGCTTTTAACGGGAGACTCCCGTTTTTTACGTCTGTCTCCCGATCTCCCGTTTAACGCGATTTTCTCCCGTTTTTGTAATTTTCGCTTTAAAATAAATCAATGAAGCTTCAATATTTTTTTGCTCGATGGACGCGCTCGTAATCGTAGTTACTCGCCGTGTAGTTTTCATGTGATTTTCCCGTATTTTGCCGAAATTCCGCATTTTTGGTTGTTTATGAAAAGTCAAAATTTCGGTTCCGTGAATAATCGTAGTTTTGGAATTTTTTTTCTTCTTTAAATGAGAAAATCTTGAAGTAGCATGCGTAGATACTTGCTTTAGGAAACTTTTACAAATTAGCAGTAAAACTTCCGCATTTGGTCTTTCATATGCTTTCAAGGGTCAGTCCCGATTTTTTTTGAAATCCGATTGCATCCGCTTCGGTAAAAGTCGCTAGTTCTTGTGTACTATCTCATTCCATCTCTTGGACATCAATAACTTCTGGTTTACCATTATTTTTAACGATTTAGCCTCTGTAGTAGAGGATTTGCACTTCTCATTTTGCCACAACCACTCGAAATTTCAGTGAAAAATTTTAGCCTTTTTAAAAAAAATTAAAAAGGCTGTTATTTAGTTAAAAGGATTCTGTTATTTAGTTATAACTATTAATATTGCATCCTTATTAATAATCTTGTATCCTTATTAATAATCTTGTTTTAAAAATATTTTTGCATAGAATTAAATTTGTTTTTTTCCCTTCAACTTAGGGTTTGGGTTTTTTCCTTTTTGGGAGTCATTATGTATTGTTACAAAATAGATAAAGAACATTTCTTCCTATTTTTATTCAATATATAACTAAAAAATGGATAATTAAAAAATATATTTTGGGATAATTTATTTAAGTGCACACCAGACGTGGTCGTGATATTTTGTTTGAATTGTTGTGGTGTAGATGTAAGCTAGTAAGTATTTAGGAGAACTGGCTTTTTACAATCTAACTAAATGTAATTCTGGGGATTTTGTGCATTCCGCAAAGTAATGCATTTTCTGTAAAGTGAAACCAAGTTTCGTGCAATGCTGTCAAATGAAAATCTAGAGAACATCCTATTGCTCATAAAAAATAGTTTTGCTGGAAAATGTTTCGATCAAACATTTGATGATAAAATTTTATCAAATACTGCTGTAATGAACATTATTTTTTTTTATCTCTTAGTCAGTTTAATTGTTCATTTTGTGTGTGTGTGTAGGAGGTCATTGAAAAAATCTCCTGTTTTTTCTCCCTCCAAGATTGGCAAGTATGGTACTGTACATGATATTGCAGTGGCGCAACAAGGGGGGTCATAATTGGCCATGTCCCCTCCCCCCTGAGTGATTTGAATTTTTTTAAAATAATTTTTATCAACAAAAGACAATATGCATCTTGAGAAAATAAAGTTATATTTTTATCAATAAATCACTAAATATTGATGGCAGAGGGATCTAAATTTGATAAAAAAACTTAGGATTTAAAAAATTCTCAGCGGTGCCATATTATATTACTCAGAAAATTACATTATTTCTCCACCCGAAAAAAAGAATTGCACAAAGTTCAGGGGAAATAAACTGCCCCCCCCCCAATAAAGAATATATATATATATATATTTTCATTTTATTAAGTTAGATTATTAGAATATTACTTTCAATAACTGCAATTTATTACTTTATTTTCTCTTTTTGCTAGATTATCAGAATAATAACTGCAATTTGTTACTTTATTGTATATTTTTGATCAGTGTTTTGTAGTTAATACTACAATTTTACAGGCTCTATAAGCAATGCATCTGTTAAACAAAACTTATTTGTTTTCCTTATGTAGTGCAAAGCCTCTCTTCTCATTTTTGTTAGCTATTTCTGTTACAAGTATATAATTTTGTCAAATCTTGTTTTTCCTCTTAATTATGCAAGTAATAATGTATATATGTACTTAAACAGGTGCTTATTTTTTTCTGAAAATGTGCTTACAAAGTTCTTATAAGTGCTTACTTTTTGAACTAAAATGTGGCTACTCAACCCTGTAATACATATTCCAGATGCATGTTTTGAGGTTACAACAAAGAACCCTTTTTTCAATGCTTTGTAAGGATTTCTTCTCATCCATAATCTCAAAAGAGTTATGTTGAAAAAGGGCTTTCTTATTGTCTCAAAACAGGTGTTTGCTATTTTTATTTTTTTATTTTGTGCTTCTAACATTAGTTTTAAGTTTAAGAAAAAGTAAACTTTTCACTTCAAGTACTTACTGTTTTTAAATTTATGTTCTATAATTTTGTTGCCTATTCATAAATAATAGGTAGGTAAAAACAAATATATACTATACGTACAGTCGAATCTCGTTAAACCGCCAACTTTAATGACAGACCGAAAGTTGGCAGAAGTTGGCGGTTTAGGGAAATTTTGCCAATCCTCTATAAATGCTCTTTTTTTTTTTCCAAACTAAAAATGAAATATTTACAGTACTTTAAGATTTTTTGATCAAATACAAATTACACAGAAAATTAAGAGATGCAACTTGTCTGTAGAAATCAGTTTGATGTTTAGAAAAAATAGTATCCAAAGTGGTTTGTTTCCTTTGTTTTGTACATAAGTCTTCCACATTTTTCTCTAGCCGGAGTACATTATTGATCATTTCTTTATCTGTGTTTTCGTTTTGTTCGAAATAGTCTTAGTTTTTTTATAGCAGTCTTGTGCTTCCTTACTTGTAATTTTGGGCTGTAATTCCTCGTTGTTATCCGATTCTTCACTGTGATCTGATGCTTCAACTTCGTGTGCCTTACAAAATGGAATGATTTCATCATTCGTCAATTCCTCAAATACTGGTTCGTCATTGTCGATAATCAAAAACTCATCAGCTTCCATTTCCATATACAGCACATCATTGGCTTGTTGAAATGTTTTTGAATTCTTTGATTGTAGGATCTTGAATCAGCCACTGACATTTTCATCGTCTTTTATCAATCCCGTATGCTTCCAACCATTTTTTAACAGCATTCTCACTTACACAGTCCCAAGCATTTTTTTTTTGCGAAGTAAATTGAATCTTTTAATGTTACATCACATTTACGATTCTCATTTATGTCCTCTACAGTTTTTTTAACTAATAACCATCTAATAACACTTAACTAATAACACCGTTCTCCAGCGTGTCGAATTTGGTATTTGGATCTGTGCATTATACTATACTGTAGGGGCGCCACAAGGGGGAGGGGCACAGAGAGACCCTGCCCCCCCCCCCCCGCCTGATGATTTGGTATTTTTTAAACTTTTCTTTACTCAATACAGGAAGAATATGCATCTTCAGAAAATAAAGTAATACAAGTATAAAATAATGATTAGGGGGGGGGGGGGTGACCTTCACTCTTAAAAAAAAAACAAAAAAACTTTAGATTTAAAACTCTCAGCAGTTGCAGATTATATTACTTAGAAAATTAAGTTAATTTTCTCCTTCCAGGGTTGGCAGAGTTCTAGCAAATCGGAATTTTTTTTGCCGAAGTTCCGGAAATTTTAGTTTGCTTCTTGAACCTAAATTTTCAGCCCTCATTTTTTTTTGCTTTAAATTACAGCAATGCATATTTCTTAATTGATTTATGCCATTCTTTAAAATATCTTTCCTTGAGTTCTTTAGAGTGCTCATTGAGGATTGTGTTTTAAACAGCAATATTAGCATAACGAGGATACAGTTTCAGCTGAAAATAGATTGGCGGTTGGCGGACAGTGGGAGTGGCAGTTTAGTGAAGGAATTTTTATAACATTCTTATAAGGAATGTTTTTTTTTACGGTTCTCTTTGGCGAACTGAGAGGGTGGAGGTTTGTCGGGGCGGTTTAACGAGGTCTGACTGTATATGGATATTTTATACAGAGGTCACGCCAGAGAAAATTCGGGTCCATTTTCGGTTGCCAACAGTTCTTCATTTCATTCAAGGCGTAAAATGACTGGCTAGTGCCTCACAAGCAAAGTAAGACAAAAATGCAAAAATCTTATGAGCCGGGGAAAATTGTTAGGAACCAGCTATAATATTTTGATTTGCGAACTAGTCGCCAAGGTGTTTTTTTAGTCGCTCGAAGGACCTGGAGCCCGGGATTTGTCGGACCCTGCTCACATAAGTATTACAGTTGCTACTCTCTGTTATATGCTTACCATTTATGTAATGAAAATGTGAGAGAGAACTTATTCTGTACTATGCTAATTGAAGTGATTCTATGTATGTGATCAATAATATAAAAATGAATTTCAATTTTTTTTAAATTGCAGTTATCAGCTGGAACTGACAGAAAAATATCCTCTCCTTTTTATGAAGGAAAAACTGCATTTGGAGGTGCATCCTTAACTCGAAAAATGCCACCCAGTGTGGTTCCATATCAGGTACTTTATATAGCCTTCTTAATTGCAAAGTTAGATTAAGCATTCTTAAAGAATCTCATTGTAGTCAAGTTATTCATTTCAAATCTCTTCAGTATTATATGTTTATACTGTACACTTTTATCATAATTCTTAAAGAGCAATCAATTTGTTATGTTAAATAAAGATTTATGTGCTATTGTATCTGAAGACAGGCTGCAATTTCAGATATTTGTTCCTGTATTGCTGTGAGTACTTGTAGTAAAATAAGTACTCACCTAATAAAACAATTACTAAAATTAAATGTTGCTGTTCTCTATAGAAAAATCTTCCATTTGTAAATTTATCCTATGTGATTTTAAAATTTCCTACACAGGGTTGCCACGCACCGGGAAAAACGGGAAAAACCTGGAATTGTCAGGGAAAAGTCGGGAAAAATCACATTTTACTGAAATTCCTGGAAAAGTATGTAGTATGCACTTAATTTGTAGTTTGTTTTGCTTATGCCCAGGCTGCAGCGTTTGGCTCTTTTGCGCTCATTTTTGTAGTGCTGCATGTATGGGAAAATAACGATGCAGGGGTATGCCACAGCAGTCGGCTCACACGAACGGTTGTGTTGGAGGACATGCGCAGAAGCTGTTTTTCGTCTTCATGACATCTTCGCTGAGTGGGCTTTATCCAAACCTGCCTGGGTGAGCAGGGTTGGAAAAAAAACGTTTAAAAAAAAAAAAAAATTTTTTTTTTGGTATAAATAGCATTTGTAGGAAAAACAAATAACTAGGTTAAAACCTTGAATTTTAATTACCTTATAAAAATAGTTTTTATTTTTTTCAGAAAGTTAGCTACAGTGAAACATGCATAAGTTGACCACTTATGGTGCAGCACTTTAGTGGTCAACTTATAGAGGGTGGAGAATTTTTTTTTTTGTCATTTCTTACACTTTCTGTTTATTCATTTGACTAATTAAAATTAGTAATTAGCTATTTTTTAACAATTATTTAAAATACCATTAGACACATTTAAAGCGAATGGCTTACAATGTATCCTATACAACATTAAAATTAAAGCACTTAGTTAAAGATAAATACGTTAGTTCACTTATTTGACTGTAAAGATTCCCTAAAAATGCATAATTTTTCGAAATGGCTCGATCAATTAGAAGAAAAAGAAGAAACTTATTTAGAGAACAAAAGAGTGCTCATACGGGTAGTTTTCTTGAATAGTCAACTTACACGAGATTTAGGCAAACTTTATATTGATGTTTCATCCATCCTGACAAATACTGGTCTAACATTATAGCATAAAAAATATTATCCTGGAGAACTTATTTAAGTTTTTTTTATCTTTGCAAAAATAGATAAACAAATAAATATATTAATAACTAGGCAACCAACTTACGAAGAGTTTTTTTTTTTTTAATAATACTAACATCCAAATTTGGCGTACATAAGTGGTCAATATAGACAGGTGGTCAAGTTACAAAGGTTTCCCTACATTAAATAATATAGGGCTAATTGCATTCCTGACCAAAAGTGGTCAACTTAGACAGGTGGCCAACTTACAAATGTGGTCAACTTTACAGGTTTTACTGTATTAACGTATTATAATACTCTACTTATACAGACCTTTCAGCAATTATTAAAGAAATAATTATTATGTGGGTTGAGCTTTAACAAAAGCATATATTTTACTAAATTAATAGGAAATAAGCATAAATGAAAGATATATTAAAAATAATGTGTGTTGATTTACAGTATCAGTAATATCAACAAATGATTAAGAGTCTCTTACTATAGATATATTTTATTTTAAAAGTAAAAAAATCAATCACTTACCGGATTTAGCAATGATAACACTTATGCAAATCAGCAACATTGGCTTAGAAATTATCACCATTATTTTTATTTTTTTTAAAATACAAACTTTATTTATCCTGATTAAATATATTTAAAAAACAAAGACAATTTTATAAAAGTAATACAATGTACAAACTTCATTTTTCCTGATTAAAGATTAAATATATTTTTAAAAAAGAAGAGAATAATTTAGAAGAAAAAAAAAAATTGCACTGATTAAAAAAAAAGTTATTAATTTTCAAATTCAGTAATTCATTATTTATCTCATGCTGTTCTTGTAATTTCTGCATAAATTGGATTTTGCAATTTTTTATAATGTGTAAAATGAATGAGAAAAGGTGTGGTTGTTTTTAAAAAGTGTTATCTGTACCTTATTTGCAAATTGGTTATTATGAAGATACTTTATTATTTCTAATATATATTCTTTAACTCCAGGAATTACAAAATATCATTTAATTTTTATAATGACCAAGACGTTTTTTTCTCAAATTAGCTTTTTCAGAGCTAATTTTAGAGAAACCCAAATAGTCTGACATGTAGATAGGAGATAAGAAACATTTGTACTAATTAAAAAAAAAGTTTGTTAATTTACAAATTCATTAATTATCCAGTGCTGTGCTTGTAATTTCTGTATAAATTGGATTTTGCAATTTTTAATAATGTGAAAAATAAATGAAAAAAGATTTGGTTTAGACAAAGTGGTTTTAAAAAAAACCATTTGGTTTAAACCAACAGAATATATATTTATGACAGAAATATTATTAATGCCTTATTTTATTTCGGAATTTCTAAAATAAGTGAATCATATTTGTGCAAAATATTTCCAAATGACAATCAATATTATTTGGTGATTTGAAATTATTTGTATCTTGAAGTTTTTTTTTTTGCTGTGCAAAATTCTGCTATGTTCCAAATTTCATTGACCGTGTTTACAATTTAAGTTGATCGCTTTGTGACAGTACGAAAATCTATAAAATAGAAAACTTTGGGCTGCAAGGTGTATCAACATTTTCTACTGCATTCCAACTTTTACTCATAACAAAACTTTAGATTATTTTAACTTAACCATTTAAAATTTAGTAATCATTATTGATAATTTTTCATAATCATTTTTGAAATAATAAGGTAGGTTTTTATTCACAACTAAAATGTAGTATATATGTTAATACTTAATTATGTTAGTTGACGATTAACCTGGAATTTTTTCTAACATTGACTGGAAAACCTGGAAAAGTTGGAGAATTTTATTAACTAACATGAGTGGCAACCCTGTTACGCTTGGAACTAGAATTTTGGTTTTATTTTTTAATTTTTACTATAAAGGTTACTTATATTTCAGGTTTTCAATAATAATTTTTACAACAAGTGATTTGGTTTGCATCATGAATTTTTATTTCTTAGGCTTCCTAAGCTTTTGCTCCTAAAAATGTGTCAACATAAAATTAATGTGTTTGATTTAAAATTAATTCTGGATGAATTTGGTCAATTAAATAATAATATTACTCCACTCCATTATTTTCTTGTTTATTTGTTTTCCAGGTATAAAAAAAATATATATGTTTAAAAAAAGTTTAAATTATTAGTTGTTACTATAAATTTAAAAATCAAAGAAAAGACCTTAACAACTTAAGAAAAAACCTTTTTACAATGTGTTTTAATAAGAGTAAGTTGGTGGCATGGCAGAAAAAAAATAGTGTTCAGAATATGTTTGACAATGATAATATTTTTTAACTATAATTATACATTAGTAGCTGTAGTATGTATCTCTATCAGGCCTCAGCATGCTCCTCAGTGATGCACTTGAATTCCAAAATAATGCATAATAAGTAAATTACAAGACACAAATAAGTAACATACTTGATAAGTGCCGGAGAAAAAAAAAGATGGAAATGAAGATTAATGGCGGTATTTTTATTTGATTATAAAGTTTAGTGAGGGGGTGGGGAGCATGCACTGTTATTTTTAAAAAATAAAGAATTGTATCATAATTCTAAGGCGAAATCAATAGTTTGGATTCAGGAAAGTACCACTAACCAAAAAATGTCATCTTAATCCTCCGCGTACGGCTCAGTTTTTATACTTTTCGGTCCCGAAATACGGGGGGATTTTTTAATATTTTCTTTATCTACATATGTTACAATTCACATCTTTATCAGCTGTTTTAAAGTAATACAAGAATTTTAATAGCTTTTCCGTTTTCAAAAAATATGTAATACGGCGCCCGCTATTTCAGCGGGCGTGGTTTATAAGTTAAAAAAATCGCACGATATTTTTATTTTCAGATGAATGCAATTTTTAAACATTTTTACTCTAAAAATGTTATAGAAATTTTGTAATGAAACAAAAATAAAAAAATTTTAAAAATCAGCTTTACTTTGTTAAAATATATACATAAATATTAAAAAAGTTTTCATTATTAGTTGCTATTCCTACATATAACGCCGCTAACACTCGGCAAATCCATATCTTTCATAAATGTTTATCACGCGAAAGACAAAAGAAAGCACGCGAACTCACAAATACGCGGGGAAAAAAATCAAGCAAAAAAAAAAATTCCTGAACCCTCTAGTGCCACCTAGCAGCAAAAATAAGCATTAGATGATGGTTTTTTTAAAGCACACGGGAAAATGGCGGGATTCGTATTGAAATCAGGGGAAAAAATTCTTCGCCCGCGATTTTCACGTGACCCATAGTGGGACGAAACAGATACCCCGCTCAAATCGCGGGAGCCGTACGCGGAGGGTTAATGCACACATTTTGGTTCACTTTGATCTGCAGCCAAAAAATAAAAAGGTTGAAGATATTTGTGTCTGGTTAAATAAAGCAAATATCTGAACTGTGCCAATACTTAAAAATGTGAGTTTATAAAACTAGAAAAATGTATCCTCTTTTAATTTTGATATTTTATCAAGGTTGATAAATCGGTGAGAATTCAACTGAGAATATGCGAACATCGTTCTGAAGATAGCTTAGAAGGTATGAGTTCAGCAGCTAAAAGGATACTATTGACGTTGGAAAAGATGTCTTCACCAGTTATGGTACAGTTGATATATATTTTCTATGTCCTTGTTATCATCTAAGATTTTTTTCTTTGTCATAAAAGTAGTTAATAAATATAAAGACTAAGATTAGTTAAAATTGCTAGTGAAAAAAGAATGCATGCATATGTTTACAAATTAACATTAAATTCAAAAGTTTTACATTAAAAATGTATAATAATTTATGGAGATAATAAAAATAGCAGACCTTCCCCCAGGATTGAAAAAGAGCACGGTACTACTGTAAAAAATGGGGCACTGTTCCAAATTTGGGGCATCTTGCCGAAATAAAGGGCACATGTAATTTGACGTAAGAGGCCCTTCATAAATGATATCACACTTTTTTCCACATTGGACCGCCCTCCCCCCTTTGTCACATGTTACGCTATGTTGCACAAGCAGAATGTCACACTTCCATAGTCACACTTTGTCACAATTTCACGACCCCCCCCCCCTTCCCCCTAGAAGCGTGACATCATTTATGAATCATCCCGTAGAAAAACTTTATTATTTCCATAATTTGACATTTTAGTCGAACATCAACATCATCATACTTCAGGGATGCACAAACTATGGCCCGCGGGCAAAAGTTGGCCCACTAATATAGTTGATAAAAAAGAATAATTATAATAAAATTTAAAAAAATACGAAAGAAAAAATTATTGTAAAAAAAAACTTAAGAAAAATCGTAGTAAAAAAATACGATCGCAACGCTGCTACTGAATTTTGGTCGCAATTTTCGGAACTAATCGCCATATTTAATTTTAATTTTATTGGAAGTACTTCAGAAACTAATCAAATCATGATCAAAGTAGTAGAATATTGCATTGTCATCTGGTTCTGAGCTATATGTAAAGTTTCAGAACAATAGCTTATTGGGAAATGGTCGAAAATTCGATTGCTGGATTTTTTGAACACCCATTATGTGCATTATTTCGTCTATGAAAGAATTTTGTCCCATTCCTGCTATGATTTCTTTAGTTAATTCAAAGCAACGATCGTTAGACATAGCAGGCAAAATGTCATTATTTTCGTCTTCATCACTATCTTGCTCTTTGTCATTGTTCGGGTGTAGCACCATTTGGATGCTTTCTGAATCGGACATCTTGTTTATCAAATTATTAATTTCGTAAAATCTGATCTCAATCATTTTTACAGTAATAAATGATTTCAAAAAGGAGGAAAACGAAATGTAAGAAGCATTGTTAGCCTTAACGCTAAAAACATTTTCTCTACATCTACAATTAATTTACTAAAGAAAAGTTTAATCTTTAGTACTCTTTTGAAAACTTACTTTGAGAGTAAAAGCGGGTGTTTTGAAACATCGTCGACCAGAAACGTTCAGTGTGTAGGAAATCTCCTATCAACATGGCTGTGCATGTTATGAGTTACGGTAGACGGGTTGCCACATGCCAACCTCTCATTGGTTGCTTTAGAACTCGGTCAACACCACTGAAAAACAAGGCCAACTATCTCCGTCGATGACGTCATCACAAGTAGGTGAACATTAACAGTAGGTCTCATTAAGCGCTTCAAAACATTTCATGTCCTTCGGACTAATTTGTGTGGGGATATTAATTACTGATTGATTTTACACTTTAAATTCATGTTGGAATATAAATCATAAATACAAAAGAAAAATATTTTATTCAAATCACAGAATACAACGTTTTTGTTGTTGTTTCTTTTTTAAGCAAAACTTTTGCTCAAGTAAACATTCATGAATCAATTAATACTTGAGACTTTTTAAGGAAAAAAAATATGAGAGTAAAAAAAAAAATTCTTTTGTTTATTTAATTTTCTGAAACAATTTCATGAGAAAAACGTATCTTCAAAGATGTTGAAATATAAATTTACTTCAAACCATTAAAAAAATTAGAAAAACTTTGAAAATATGATACAAACATAATAGGACGAAGACAATATAAACACTACTAGAAAATCAAAATGCAGTGTAGTTCTGTAGTTAAAGTAAGAAGAAATTAAAAGGAGAATTAAAAGTGCTGCATTTAGAAAACAAAGTGCACTAGTTTTAGTTTAATAAGGTGTAATTTAGGATCAAACATTTAAAGAATTCTGAGTGCATAGTTAGAAGGAAAAGGCAATTCTCAGACATGTGAATAACTTTGCTTTATCTGACTGTTGTTTTTATGTTTACAAAAAGTCTAATTGAACATTTTTGAGGCTGGAGGTGTCATTCATTCCCCCCCCCCCTACCATATTAATTATAAAAAATCCAAACTGAACTTTCTCTATGTTAAAAGATACAATTTAAATGATTGAGAAAAAGCTAAAAATGAAGGGAAATTATTAATGGATTGATAATATACAATACGATAACGGAATTTTAAATTCGGCATTTCGTATACCACTTAAATTATAGTGATTTTAAAAGAAGCAGTCACCATTTTTTAAACTTTTAAAGAAAGTTGCACAATATGTGCCAAGTTTGTTGCATACTTCAAGGTGTAAACAATGTTTAAACACAGTGAAACAACTCCAAATTTTATCTTAGAGCTATTTTTAATATTTTAGGTAAGTTTGTGTTATAAATTTTTATTGCTATGTTTTGTAGCGAATTTGAGAAATCTGTTTAGTATATCGTTAAAGTTTTCGTTGGAAACGAACTGAGAAACAGTCGCCAAATTTTTATTGCAACGCTATGTAGCGAATTTATGGTATTGCCAATGTTCGTGTTGGCGGCATACAGAAATGTTCCCAGATGAGATATAAAACAAAATTCTATATACATAAAATGAATAGCAATTTTAAAATAAATTAAACCTGAACTTACTTTAGAATATTTTTATTGTTTAAAGTCTTTTCTTGGAATCCATTTCGACCATCTATCCAACCGTGATGGTACTTAGACACTTAAATACAGAGAGTCTATGCTTTGATGCGTAATTAGAATTTAGTACAGAATAGCAACAACGTGAAATAATGCTTCTGTAGATTGAATCAGAAAGCAAATACTGTATATGAAGCTTTAACGAAACACATATGCTGTATGAAACAATTTCTTGGAAAACTTCAGAAATTATAATGCTTTTATTAGCATTTGCAGTTGCTTATTGCATTCTTCGTTGCGTACACCGTGTGCTCGTTTGGTTATCAACTATTTGGTCCTAAATTAATTGTCCTAAATTGGTCCTAAATTATATTGAAAAATAATCTTATTGGGTGGAAACATAACCGGGAAATCAGGGAATTCTCAGGGAAGTTTTATGTTCTGAAAAATATCAGTTGATATTTAAACTTTCCAAATATCAGGGAAAATTATTCAAACCGGCAAGCAGGAAATGCAAATCCTTACTACTATCACTCCTGAGCCTTCACTGAAAAAAAAAAATGGAATTGCACAAAGTTCAGTTGGAAAAGTAGTGTCACCCTCCCTAAATGTTTTTTCTGGATTCCCCATTGTGAAACAGTCATTACAGATGGCAATGACGCTGTGTAACTCACAATTTAAATATAACGTCAGCAAAACTTTTGGAGCCCAATCAGGGAGTTATCAGGGTTTTTTTTTCTTGGATTCTGTTGCTACCATGGTTCAGCTGAGGCAAATATTTTGCTTTTAGGTTGAATGTTAAGTAGTTTTTGCATCCACGTTTCTCCGGTATTATAAACTACTGATAAGTGCTGAAAACTACTGAAAATCATTCAGGTTACTACTGAAAACCTTAAGATTGGAGTGGCATCTCTGATTGGAAGTTAAAATAACTAAACAACGTACGTTTTAAATGTTAATGAATTGCAGACGATAATTAATAAATAGAAAACATTAGATAAGTATAAAACGAAAGATACAACAATTTAAACTGAAGCATTTGGTTTAAAAGCATATTTTAAGCTTAAAATATTGTGATACGTTTTATCTTCAAAAACCTTAATTTTTATTAGTTATTCAGAGGTAATGGAATGACACAAATGGATGTCATTCTGTTACTATGCGATTTCAATAACTTTAATTCCATAATCGAAAAATTTATTTTCATGCGAAATGTTGAAAATAACTAGAAAAATGCTTTGTAATAAAATGCAACTTAATGCAGCTTTTTTCTGGCATTAGTTAGCAGATTAATTTTTGCATCATTATTGTTATTAAACATAGTTGCAGTTGCAAGCCACGTCCTTACCACGAAAGGGCCGAGTTTGAAATGTAATTTTAAATTGAAATTTTGATCAATTTTATGTATTATTTAAAATTCATCGAGAAGTTCATAGTTTGAACTTGATTTTTTAATTCGAAATGTACATGCAAGAAAGAAGTCAGTGTTTCCTAGTGACCCAACATGGCGGGCGGTTTGCACGGAAAGAAGCAAATTGGACTAACTCAAACCCCTTATTTAATAGTTGCTTCCCGGGGACTCCAAACCCCCATCATCAACCCCCCACTGAGCTAATCTTGCTCGTTCGCCCATTTGTGCTCTAGTCTGTACGCGACTGAAGGGCTGGCTCATCTCTTTGATCTTTCAGTTTTGCCGAAAACCAGCAGAAAGGGGGAGAAAAATCGGTCTTTGACGTCGTTGCGGAAGCAAGTAGCTCAAGTTTCCCTATTTCTCCTGTGTTTCGCGTGTTCAATTTTCATTTTTACATTGTTTTGTTTAAAGATTATAAGGAATTTTTCTACAACTAGTCAAAAATATTTTTATTAACTCCATTTCCAACTACATATATTTAAAAAAAGGAAGCAAAATTTTGAATATTTCATCTTTGAAAAGTCGCAAAATAACCTGCTCATGTAATTTCCGAATGTGAATAAAGATGTAATCACTTTTTAGTGGTTTTAACTTTCATAAAGCCCAACAATAAATATATTAAACTATTAATAAATCCAGAATATTGCAGAAATAAAGAATCTTAACGTTAAAATTAATCTTTTTAAATCAAGTGAACTATTATAGTTTAAAAATTCATATTTTAAAATGATTTTGAAAACATTTAGAAGAACTTTAATTTTTCTCACATTTTTAAAACGCATTATTCAATTTTATTGCGTTATTATTTCTAAATGCAAGTGAAGGCTTTTAAAAGTAATTATCTATTTGATGACTTGAATATCTTTTAAGTTTAGATTAATAAAATAATTTTAATTAGCATTCTAAAGCCAATTGCATTGTATTTCGGCTTAGTTGTATGTTTACAGTACGACTTCCTAGCCCAGGGATGCACAAACTTTTTTGGGTGAAGGGCCAAAAAATTAGAAAGTATCTGATCAGGTTGGGGGCCAAAGTAACGTAATGTTTTATTCATAAAAATACAACGTGTATTTCAGTTTTTATTTAGAGGCCCAGTTGCAGAATTTTCTGTATCAATCTGCGGCACCAAATGATGTGGAACCAAATTTACAATCATAAAAAATAGCAAACTATGCCTTTTAAAATAGTTGATACAGAACAATAATACATGCAGACAATAAATAAATATTATAATTATTCGATTTTATAAATAAATTAACAAAATCTAAAATTGAACATTCAATTAATGCAAGCTAAGAGAAAATGAAGTAACAAAATTTTTGTAAGGTGGCTAATTAATCTGCAAGCTTCGATATAAATTCGCTCGCTGCCATGCTGCGTAATTTGTGGTACCTAATTTAGAGGTAACATGTACAAATTACATGTATTAATAATTACTGTTCTTGGGAACAGATTATTAAATAAAAGTTTTAAAAATTAATGTAAATGAATTCAAACAAAATGAGGTATAAGATTTCTAAACAATTAATTGCACAACATTTATATACAATGAAACCTCCCTAAAGCGACCACCTCCTGTTCCTACGAAATGCGGTCGTTCAGAGAGGTGGTCGCTTAATGGAGGTTGCTCGGAAATATTAAGTAACAATGTTAAACATGTGACGAAGTATCCAAAATTAATTAATTAATTCATTATTTAACCAAATAAACATATTTCAGATCAATAAAAATAATAACATTTATTTTGATTTAAAAAAAGAGCGGATCGATGTTTGCTTTAAATTTGCAAGCTTTTCTTTAACAACTTTTTTTTCCAAAGCACTTTTTAATTCATTGAACAAGAGTGAGATATTTTCATCTTCAATTACTACACTGCAAGTTTCAATCAATTTGTTGAGTTCTTTTAGAGTTTCTGGTGCGGATAGTTTTGGCTGGGTCTGCTCTAAATTGAGCTCATCATCAGAAGAGTCAGAAATATTTTCTGTGAAATAAAAATTAACTCTTTAATTTTTAACGATGACTTCGTTTTAAAAAAAAAAAAAAAAAAAGAAAATGGAAAAAAAAACATTACCTGTTTCGACGTTTTGCTTGATCAGCCGTTCTTCCCGATTCTCCGACAAATCATCATAGCATTCCAAGAGTTGTTCAGATTTGCAGGCTTCTGCATCATATTCTACTTGAATTGATTTTGAAAGTTCAAGTAGATCTTCTTCAACAATTTCAACCCTTTCTGCACTATCTGTATCCCTGATGTCCGACTCCACTCTAGCAATCGTGAGGCCACAAGCTGCAAAACATTTTGAAATAGTTTGCGCTTTCACATTTCTCCAGGCAGAAGTTGTCCAGGAAACAGCATTTCCCACAGTTATTTTTTTCAGTAGATCAGCCAAGCTTTCAGCACACTCAATCTGGGAAACAAGTGAGCGCAAGACAAGTCGACGATATTCCAACTTAAAGCTTTGGATAATCCCATGATCTAGTGGCTGCAGCTTTGAAGTAGTGTTTGCAGGTAAAAATTGCAGTTTGACACTTTTTAAATTCGCGTTATGATTGTGACAAGCTGCGTTGTCCAAAAAGAGAATAACGTTCCTTTTTTGCCGAGTCATTTTTTTATCAAACTCTTTCAGCCATTCTTCAAAAATAGCAGACGTCATCCAAGCTTTGGAATTTGCCCGCCATTCTACACCTATTTTTGACATGTCTGTATTTTTAAAACAACGTGGTTTTAAAGATATTGCGATAATGAATGGTTTTTCTTTTTCACCTAAAGCATTCACACAGAAAACTAATGTCAAACGTTCTTTGGATTTTTTACCCCCTTTTGCATCTTCCGATTTTTCTATCAAACTTTTCGTTGGCAATGCACGAAAAAATAACCCAGTTTCATCCAGATTAAAAATGTCTTTGTCTTCGTATCCTGACAAAAGAAACGGGATGCGCATATTCCAGTCGTGACATAAACTTTCATCTACGTCAGCTCCTTCTCCACAAAGTGTTTTAAAAACAATACTGTTTCTTTTGCAGAACTTTTCTAGCCAGCCATTGCTTGCTGCAAAATCTGCGATTCCAATGGCTTCCGCAATCTGAGTGCCTTTCTCTTTAATTAACGTTCCGCTAATCGGAATTTTCTTCGACCTCGCAGCTCTGAACCAATCCATCAGAGCTTCATTCACATCAGAAAATTTTTCTGATCTCTTCCTTTTTACTCCTTTTGACTTGTGATCTTCCCACTCTTTGATGAGCATTTTTCTTTTCTTTAAAATGTCGTGGATTTGAGTTTTTCCGCATTTAAACTTCTCTGCTAATTTTCTTTCGGATTTCCCATTTTCGTGCTCCTTTATGACATTTATCCGATCCTCTAAAGTCAGAATCGCTCTTTTATTAGACGCCATTGAGAAAAATTGACCAAATGATCTTTCAGTATCGGCTGTTTAAGCAAAATAAATTCTCTACTGACAAAAAAGACTCGTGTTCTCCGGCTCTATCAACATCAATTGCTCAGTTTCTTAATTGCTTACAAAAGTGAAAAACATCTAAAGGCTATGAGAGGGAAGGAGGTCTTCTCAGAAATGGGGTAAAAACCATTTTAAGGGGTCCCCGCATTGTCCCCTGTCTCATCAAGGGGACAATGCGGGAGGGCTGCTTATCGGCCTAATGTGTTTATGCCCAGAAGGAGTTATTCTACAGACATGTGTTGGAAAAGCTTCTATTCAAACTTCCGCGAAGAAATCCCTCCCGGTAAAAAAGCCAATTCACATCTGGATTGCAGCGGCACCATGCCCCCCCCCCCCCCCGCCGGGGAGTAGACAGATTTACACAAACAAATAACGCATCGTTTTACTGATAGTAATTGTTGGTCTTAAAAATTAATTTTACTTTTAAATTCAAAAATTCTAAGTTTAATTAATATCCAACATGAGCTTTTAGAGGTTGTGTCAGCAGGAGATATACAGGAAACATTTTTATGAAAAATTGGATTTATTTACAAACTATTATTAAATATTTTGAACAAAAACATACATTACCACATGGATTCCGATGGTGGTTTACAAACGGACAATGATTTGGTCTTAAAAAAAAACATGTTGATCACAGCACATTACTTTCAGTCAGTCGTCCAACAATTTTTCTCAATATACATGAAGATAGATTTTTTTTCAAGAGTCCAATGTCACACCTTCACATTTGAATCGGGATTAAATGAAGAAAATACTTGAATTCTTCCATGAAAACAAAGTGAAAACTCAGTGAATTCTTCCAAACAAACTCAGGTAGTTGATAGTCACTGAACAAATGACATCTTGGGTAGTTGAAGAGAAACAATTTTTAAAAGTAGATGTAAGTGAGGTCAACAAATTTTAAAGACCAAATTACCTTTGAAAAAACAATTAAAAACTTTTCTAAAATAACTATTTACAAGCATCTATCGCCAACATTCTAATTTCTTAACATGCCAGTTGTAAGCTGAAATACACGACCTGCCAGGAATACGATCATTCAAAAATAATTCCAACATCAATGGGTCGGCCACATGGCAAAAAATAAGAATGCCTATCACTACAACATCGGGCTGTTCAAGCCGAAGGGCGAGCTCTCCGCGAGCAAACGCCCAAGTAGTTGGCAGATGCTACACGTGTCGGGTCGACCGAGCAGAAGAGAGAGTGAGAGAGTTCGTGCATCGTGCTTTTATACCCGTCCGATCTTAGTGACGTCATAATCAAACACTTCAACTTTCACTTCATTTGCATAGTTGATGAAACTGGTCTTTCCTCCATGCGGTCGTGTATTCCTAGAAACTTTCTTCCGGTTTGGCAACACCGGATCGAACACATTGCAATTGTTGACATCGTTCTCGCTCGCCATTGCTATTATGGCGCGAGGATTTTGAAAAAACCGTGTGCCTGAAGAATGGCCTGAGACTTTAAAGCCGTTCACACAAAGGAAAC
Source organism: Octonoba sinensis (assembly GCA_038502835.1). Lineage (NCBI taxonomy): Eukaryota > Metazoa > Arthropoda > Arachnida > Araneae > Uloboridae > Octonoba > Octonoba sinensis. The sequence continues at coordinate 77,613,393 of CM076605.1, read as the reverse complement.
AGGTAAACCTCAATGAAAACATTACATTACTAGTTTAAAATACTTTCACATTACAAGTGTACTGAGAACTAATAAAAATATAATGGGTTTGTACCCAACAAATTCCCCCCTTCTCAGTACACTGTATACAACTACAAAATGACATTGAAAAAACACACATTTGAAAAATACATTGAAAAACTTGAAAAACATTGTGAACATTTTAAAAAATAATTTTGAAAATTAAATTAATCACAACTTCATTTTTCTTTTGTCAAATTTGCCAAAAATTATATTACACATATTATCTAAGCTATGGCGCGTCATTGGTTTTGTAAAAATATCGGCAGGATTTTCTTCAGTTTTGACATATTTTAACTTGAAAGATTTTTGTTCGACAAGATTTCTTAAAAAATGGAAACGAACATCTATGTGTTTAGTTCTTGAATTTTCGATAGGAGCATTTGAAAATTTAATAGCAGCGATGTTATCGCAATGAAGTAAACTGTCTTCAAACTGATACCCTGTTATTTTTAAATTGGCAATCTCTTCAAGAATTCTTTTGAGCCATACAACCTCTTTTGCAGCATCGGCTAAAGAGATGTACTCAGCCTCCATGGTGGATAGAGCCACACACTTATGCTTGAAAGTACGCCAAATAACGGGAACCTTGTCTAAAAAAACTATTAAACCCCCCATTGAAATTCTATCGTCCCTATTTGCTGCGTAATCTGAGTCAGCAAACCCATTTATGATAATCTTGTCAATTGCACTGATATTTAGTTTATAAAAACAGGTATATTTTAAATACCCCAAAAGTCTTAGTAGACAAATCCAGTGCTTTTTACCTGGGTTGGCCTGAAATTGCGATAGAAGGTTAACAGTATAGGAAATGTCCGGCCTTGTTTTTCCGGCAACATACGACAAGCAACCGAGCAAATTTCTGAAAGGAATACTATTCATTTCCCTGACTTCATCCTCATTTTGCGGACAATCCTCTTTGGACAAGATCACACATTTTGCAATCGGAAGCGTCGAATACGGGTATACGTAATGCTCGAACATTTCACAAACCTTTTTGATATAAGTATTTTGATGAATAAAAATATTCCCCCCTTCTTCTACAAATTCAACCCCCAAAAGCTTTCGCGTCCTGCCTAATTCTTTTATATCATAGTATTTCCCTAGATCATTTACAACATTTTTAATTACATTATCATTTTTACCAAAAATCAAGATATCATCAACGTAAATGAGTAAAAACACTTCACTATTTCTAGTATAAATACAATTACAACAATTTAACTTTAAAAATTCTAATTTATGGAGAACTTCATCTATTTCAAGGTACCAGTTCCTCCCAGATTGGTGTAATCCGTAAAGTGATTTTCTCAGTCTGCATACGTGATCTGATTTTTCTAAATTGATAAAGCCTTGCGGCTGTTTCATGTAAATTTCTTCCTCCAGGTCAGCATATAGGTACGCGTTTTTTATATCTAACTGAAAATGCTGCCATTTTAAAAAGCTAATAAAAATTGCAAAAAATGTACGTATGAGCATAAAATTAACAACCGGACTAAATACTTCTGAATATGATTCCCCTTCTATTTGTCGATTCCCCATGGCTACAAGTCTGGCCTTATACCTTACGATTTGGTTTTTATCATTTCTTTTGATATCGTAAACCCATCGGCTGCTCAAAACTGGCTTCCTTTTAGGTGGTGGGACCAATTCCCAAACCCCCCTTTCCTGAATTACGCCGATCTCATCTGCCATTGCTTGTTTCCAACTTTCTACCTCTGGGGTTCTTAGACATCCCTTATATGAGCGAGGAATTTCAATTTCTATTAGGTTTGCCTCCGGTTCTATTTCATCTGGACTTCCGTCCTTTTCCTGTAATTTTGAAACTTCCCCCTTTTTTTCATTTTTAGTGCTGAAATCAAAAATTGTTGGGTCAAAAATTATATTATTGGCATTGCAGTATTTTCGGGCATCCTGATTTGACCTGAGCTTTACTTTTTGGCCCATAATAGAATAGTAAATATCTACACGGTCTCCAGTTTTCCTTTTCACTGCGTCCCTCACCCATTTTATTTCATTGCACGGGGTTGACGGAATTACTTGCTCATCTTTCTTTTCTTGCTCTATTTCACTTAGGGGTTTTATGAAAGAATAATTTTCCTCTTTATTTACTTTTAAAAAATTTTCTTCCCCCCATTTTAAATTCTCTTTAAAATCAACATTTATTGTTTCAGTCACTTTCCTTTCCTCTGGGTCCCAGATTCTATAGCCCTTGGTTTGAATTGCATATCCAACCATTATGCCCTTTTTGGCCCGCATGTCCAACTTTCTCAACTTTTGTTTGGGGATTTTCATGTAAGCAACACACCCAAACTTTCTTAAATGTTTAACCGAGGGTTTCTTTCCGCCGAATAACTCAAATGCGGTTTTTCCCCCTGTCTTTTAGGACTGTGCGGTTTCTCACATAGTTGAAACATAATGCGGCTTCCGCCCAAAACTCCTCGGGTAAATTTGAGTCTTTAAGCATGGCTCTTACGCCATTCATTAGGGTCAAATTGAACCTTTCCGCAACACCGTTCTGTTGCGGTGAATATGCGTTGGTTCTCTCAATTTTTATCCCTTCTTTGGAAAGGTGACTTTCAAATGTTGAATTTTTGAACTCCCCCCCATTATCTGAACGAACTGCCAAAATTTTTCGATTTAAAAATCGTTCAACTCTCCGTTGAAACCTTAAAAAAAATTGGAAGGCCTCGTCTTTGGACCTTAAAAAATACACCGTTGACTTCCTAGAAAAATCGTCAATCAGAGTATAAATGTATTTCTTGCTGCCTAATGACTCATGGGGGAGTGGCCCAGCTAAATCCATGTGGATCAATTGCAATGGGGCTTTTGACCTTACCCCTGGGATGGGCTTGTACGAGCAACTTCTCTTTTTAGCCAAAATACAAGGTTCACAATCAGGCCTTTGCCTGTCCTTAAATTCAAGTCCGTGAACACAATTCAATTTACTTGTTTCTATAATTGAATCAACATTTAAATGGCAAAATCGCTCGTGCCACAATCCCAGGTTCAAATTGCTGTTTTTCACATCCACAGAATTAACTTGTGTATAAACATGATTACTTTGAACATTTAGATATTTGAAAGGTTTTACATAATACAATTTATTTGATAATTGGGCAGTAAACAATTTAACTTTTTCCTTATTAAAAACACATATCCTACTTGGATACCATTTTAATACAAAACCATAATTGTCAATACATGAACCTGACAATAAATTGCGCCTCAGTGTTGGAGCGTAATATACGTTGTTCAAAGTTATGGTCACAACTTGACCGTCCGACAAAACTTGAAAAATAATTTTTCCTATTCCCTCAACTTTGCTAAGTACGTTACCAACGGCAACTTCCATTTGAGTATTCGCGACGGGTTTAAACTCTGTAAACAGACTACGGTCTTTTGAAAAATGGGCAGTTGCCCCCGTGTCTAATATCCAGTCGGAATTCGTTTGGTTTACGTCTGTACTGTTGGCTTGTACTTCCGGGATGTTTGAAACTGTACAAAACATACCCGCTTGAGGATTTCTATTAGATTTTTCAAAATTTTGATTCCCCACTTTATTCTTAGTTTTATTTTTGCTCCAACACTGAGCGGCAATATGACCCTTTTTCCCACAGGAAAAACAAATGCGACTTTTACCTGCTCTCCTTTCTGTGAAAGGCTTACTTTTCGCGGTAAAAGCATCGAGCCTAGAATTACTGGCTCCTGAAAATTCATCCCCCATATATTTTATTCTTCCCTCTTCTGCCAAAAGTTCTGTTAATACATTTTGAAAATTAAATTTACTTTCCTCCCACCTATATATCCCCTGAACAATTCCCTTAAAATTTTGCGGTAAATTTCTAATTAATTGGAACGATTTTAATTTTTCGTCCATATTATAACCGTTATCGGTCAATTGTCTCAGGATGTTCTTCAGGCGGGCGGCATATATGCCTATGGTTTCACCATCGGAAATCCTGCATGAAAAAAACTCTTCCCACAACCCGGCAACCCTGGCCAAAGATGGAGGTTCGAAATTTAATTTTAATGCACTCCAAACTTCATATGGGTCATCCAGGTCATCTATCAATCTTTTTAAGTCCTCTTCAATATTCAGATAGACTATTGCCACGGCTTGGCCCCTATGTTTTCTGACCTCTGGAGTAGCGCCTTCAATCAATTTTGTTTGGGTTACTTCCCACAAATCGCGCTCAATCAAAACCATCTTCATATTTTTGGACCAGGTCGCCCAATTGCGGGAATTAAGTTTAACTATATTTCTATAGTCCCTATCCATAATTTTTCAATTTGTTTACCTGATTCTCCAAAAATACTGACACTTGTAACCACGCTCTGCTACCAATATGTTGGTCTTAAAAATTAATTTTACTTTTAAATTCAAAAATTCTAAGTTTAATTAATATCCAACATGAGCTTTTAGAGGTTGTGTCAGCAGGAGATATACAGGAAACATTTTTATGAAAAATTGGATTTATTTACAAACTATTATTAAATATTTTGAACAAAAACATACATTACCACATGGATTCCGATGGTGGTTTACAAACGGACAATGATTTGGTCTTAAAAAAAACATGTTGATCACAGCACATTACTTTCAGTCAGTCGTCCAACAATTTTTCTCAATATACATGAAGATAGATTTTTTTTCAAGAGTCCAATGTCACACCTTCACATTTGAATCGGGATTAAATGAAGAAAATACTTGAATTCTTCCATGAAAACAAAGTGAAAACTCGGTGAATTCTTCCAAACAAACTCAGGTAGTTGATAGTCACTGAACAAATGACATCTTGGGTAGTTGAAGACAAACAATTTTTAAAAGTAGATGTAAGTGAGGTCAACAAATTTTAAAGACCAAATTACCTTTGAAAAAACAATTAAAAACTTTTCTAAAATAACTATTTACAAGCATCTATTGCCAACATTCTAATTTCTTAACATGCCAGTTGTAAGCTGAAATACACGACCTGCCAGGAATACGATCATTCAAAAATAATTCCAACATCAATGGGTCGGCCACATGGCAAAAAATAAGAATGCCTATCACTACAACATCGGGCTGTTCAAGCCGAAGGGCGAGCTCTCCGCGAGCAAACGCCCAAGTAGTTGGCAGATGCTACACGTGTCGGGTCGACCGAGCAGAAGAGAGAGTGAGAGAGTTCGTGCATCGTGCTTTTATACCCGTCCGATCTTAGTGACGTCATAATCAAACACTTCAACTTTCACTTCATTTGCATAGTTGATGAAACTGGTCTTTCCTCCATGCGGTCGTGTATTCCTAGAAACTTTCTTCCGGTTTGGCAACACCGGATCGAACACATTGCAATTGTTGACATCGTTCTCGCTCGCCATTGCTATTATGGCGCGAGGATTTTGAAAAAACCGTGTGCCTGAAGAATGGCCTGAGACTTTAAAGCCGTTCACACAAAGGAAACAGGTAAACCTCAATGAAAACATTACATTACTAGTTTAAAATACTTTCACATTACAAGTGTACTGAGAACTAATAAAAATATAATGGGTTTGTACCCAACAGTAATTGATTGATTCAGTAGTAAAAATGACAGAAGTAGTTTTTTTTTCTGGGAAAAAAAGTGGTCGTTTCGAGAGGTGGACTATTTGAGGGTGGTCGTTTAATGGAGGGCAAGTTAGCATTAAATTAATGCGGAGAAATTCTGTTCCATGAAATTTTGGTCGTTTAGAGAGGTGGTCGTTAAATAGAGGTGGTCGGTTAGAGAGGGTTCACTGTATATCAATGAAGTGATTGGTCAAATGGCAGAAAAGAGGAATACTAAAATTTTTTACAAAAAGGTGTGCAAATTATGAAAATGAAACAAATGGAAAATAAAAAGGTAATTTAAACTTAGAAAAACACAGCATTATTCTCTAAATTTTAACTATCTTTTTAATTTAGATAATTTTTCTTCGACATTTTATAATGCAAAATTTAAAAGATATAATGAGTTAAAATGAGAAATTAATTAAGATTCAGAATTATTACTAGTCAATTTGGCTAGTAGAATTATTTTTTAACTAACCATTTACAAAACCTTATTAGATAAATTGGCATAGTAATACAGTACAGAACCTCTTATCTGGGAACCGGAAAACCGGGATTTTTTTAGTGAATTTCCCGCCATTTTTGAAAAGTTTGCATTTTTTGGCCTATTTAGTAAAAATACGATTTTTTAAAAAATGCCTTTAAAAATACGCATTTTTCCGTTACAAGTAACATATTCAGTGTTTATAAGTCGAACAATTTAGTCTAAAAACGATGTTGTTTTAGGGAAGAGGGGCATCATATTACTTGCAGATGAAAATTAGGAAAAAAAATCTCCAATGTTACTTGAGAAAAATCAGACCTTTTCTCTATTTTATTTCAATAATTAAACGTGAAAGAAATAAGTGATTAGATTCTTATACATTTATTTAATTGTCTCGTCAGTATTCGAAGACGAATTGCAACAAAAGTCGGACTATACGAAAATTCAGAAAATTTCTAATACGGCAGATTCGCGAATTTTCCGCAATAGCTGATTGTGTGAAAATTAAACCTCGTTTATTTTTGTTATATATATATATATATATATTTTACTTTATTTAAGAGCTGCAATAAGGTAATAAGAATTCAAAATTGATATTAAGGCAACAAAAATTGCAACTGTGAAAATGAATCATTTATTAAAAGCGAAGTCGTTTTACACAAGTATGAAATTTGCCCGTTTCTGCATGTAAACATACTTCTTACATTTCGTTTTCCTCCTTTTTGAAATCATTTATTACTGTAAAAATGATTGATGATCAGATTTTACGAAATTAATAATTTGATAAACAAGATGTCCGATTTGGAAAGCACCCGAATGGTGCTACACTCGAACGATGACAAAGCAGGGTTGGATTGGCAAAGTTTTGGACACTATGGTAAAAACCATTGTTTTTACCTTCCTGTCCAAAACCCATGTGTTCAAAACTGTCCAAAACTATATTTTTTAAATAATTGTATTTAATTAAAGGAATGCAATAATTAACAAATTAATGCAATAAATATTAATTAAAATATAATATTTGATTTTTATTAAAGCTTTATTTACTGAATGAATAGTTTTAAAAAAATATGTTTAATTTAAAAAAAAAGCTAATACATATCATGGTTCTAAAATCTCAAAAATCTCTTAGTTATTGGCATAAAATTTCAAACTTTGATATCAACTTGTGTGCATAGAGGTATAATAAGAAATATTATATATAATATAATTAATATAATTGTTATAAATTAAGGCAAATTAAAATCATTGAGTGATATTTCAAACTACAGAGAACAAAATTACAAATTTGCCCATTTACAAAACAGAGGGTTAAGATATAATGAGGGATTATTAACTATACTATTACACATTTAAAAAAAAAAGAAATACTCAATGGATTCAGATCAAACTGGATTTAATTTTGTAAAAGTACCATATAAAGAAATTTACTAAATAATTAAATTACATGAAAATGAAAAATATACACAACATTTAAGAAGAAAATTCAACAAAATAGGAAAAAAGAATTAGTAATCTAGTTCAGTCGATCCTCTTAACATCCGGATAGCACATGACCAGTTTAGCTGCTGTGTTATTGCCTAGGCGATTCCCAAGTTTTGAATGGATGGCTCCAAAGTTTGAAAACATCCTTTCTATAGATGCCGAGCTTGCAGGACATGATAATAAAAATGAAATGTATTGTAAACACTCTTTAGAGTACCCTTACATTTTCCCCTGATTCAGTGAAATAAGTACACGGAAATGGAGCAGCTTCATATGCAATTAAAAGGGAAGTGCTTTCTGAATATTTCTGAATCATGTACGAACACTTTCTTTTTGAAGGATGGTTAAACCTTCTCCTCTGTATTTTGGGTTTAGTAAGTAAGCAAAGAAGTGAAATGGTTGCATAGCTTGATTCAATCGTTTCAAAATTTCTGCTGTGTGAGGCTGTAAAGAATGGTCTTTCATTAAAGTTATCCAAATATGGCATGCTTCATCAATTGTAGCATTGTCTCTTTGTAAACAATCGAGAGAATCTGCTATTGGTTTCAGTTGGGATAGTAAATCTTTAGATTGCTTATACAAATTATAATTATTGATAAGATTTGCTATGTTTTTGTCTATGTCTTGATCATTATCTTCAACTATTGTTTGATATGCTTGCCTATTGCCTTCACTGGTAATGCAAGTTGCAATTATGGGGTCATTATGGATATTACTCCATCCGTCTTCAATAAGAGTGACTTGTTTTCCTTCAACCTTTTTCTTTGTTTCATTGTTGACTTGAATTGATACTTTATCCAGGAGTTCTCCTGCTAGAGCCTTGTGATTTGGTGAAGTATATCCTGGACGCAGAGCTGTCACTAATTCTTTGAACGTATGATGTTCCACTGCTGTAAATGCAATATTGCTAGCAAAAAAAAGTTTTGCAACAAGCAAATCCAAGTTTTCTGCAACACTCTTGCTTGTTTTAAAAATACTGGAATCTAGACATTGTTGAATTTTCATCTTTTTTGCTGGTACCAAAGATTCCCTTTCTATTTCATTCTCATTACTGGATGAATCAAAATCCACAGTATTTGAGTTCTTTTTAAGTGAATCATTTTCATTGCATATATTTTGTGGCTTGCAAGTCAAAATATGTTTCCTCATTCTATCTGCTTTGCCAAGCTGAATATTTCCACATTGTTTTCACTTAGCATAGTTACTACTTGCCTTTTTCCCCTCCACTTTAAGAAAATGTTGCCACACACTATCAGCTGGTCTACCACCTTTATTCATCTTCAGTTTGTAACTTCAGATATTTTAAAAATAAGAATAAATCAATATTTCTACAACTTTAGCTTTATGGAAAAGACAACTGCAGACAAAATGGCTATGCCACTGTAGTAAAATCACTAGTAAAACAGTAACTCACAAGACAGAGAAGAATATATTTCTTTTTTCAAAGTTGCACGCAAAAACTTGAGTAGCCAATGGCCTCATTCCTTCCCCTATCCCCTCCTCTTGTTTTGGCCTTGTGACCCTGAATCAGGAACATATAATACTGTGACAAGGGCTGGTCCGTAGGACGTTTTCTCCCGTCCACAGTGCAGAGCTATCGTGACGTCATCAAAATTGACAAACCGCTCACTCGCTCGCTCTCAATACAGTGAAACGGAAGTTTTTCTCTTGATTTAACTTTGTAAATGAAAAAAGAAAGGGGGGGGGGGGATCAAACACACGCACACAGATATAAGTATTTATTTATTAATTAATTTCTTTTAGGAATCGTCTTTTCAAAATCAATTATCGCAGTTTAAATTTTGAAGTAATTACGGGGAGATTCACATATGATGTCTCACTTCAAGGGGGGATGGAGATTCTAGAAATTGTAGTTTTATGACTAGGAGAGGGGAGGAATCAGAAGATTAAATATTTTTACTTTATTTATTTATTCATTTGTATTTACATTGGTTTATTTTTTGTATCGTAAACATCAACACTGATTAATAAAGTTTAAATTAACTTCTAGTTGAAAGTTCACATTTAAAAAGAAATCTTATGCATCTACAATTTTAAGACAAAATAGCGTGGTTACTTTTACAGGATTCGAAAAATTAATATTTTTCATTCTTATTTACTAATTATGTTTTTTTATTGTAAACATAAATTTCATTTTGTACAAATTAAGTACAAATATAATCATTGTTGTTCTTATGTTTACAAAAATAAATTTCATTTTGTACAAATTAAGTACAAATATAATCATTGTTGTTCTTATGTTTACAAAAATAAATTGAAAATGTGATTTTAGTGTAGGAAGAAAATAAATACATAAAGCCAATTGTTTTAACCTATTACGAAGAGAAACCTGAATTTTAGAGAGCTTTCTTTTGCAAGTAAAAATTATCCTCTCTTTCTAATTTTTGGTTCCAAAAACCTTTTTTTTTTTTTGTTTTTAGTTGGCTTTGAAAAGATCAGTTTTTTTAAAATGTGTTTGCAAAATAATAATTATCCTATTTTTTTTCTTTTATGTTCTGGGTTTTTTTTGGCTCCAAAAAGAACCTTTTTTTCTTTTTTTTTTTATTCTGAAAAGAATCTTTTTTTTTTTATTTGTTGGTTTTCTGCTTTGTCTTTATGTTTTTTCTGCCGTAGTTTTTCTTTCTTCCAGTTTGCTAGATAAAAGCCATTTCTTCATTTTTTTATTTGCATTTTGTTTGGCTTCATCATTTTCGGGATTTAAATGCCTAATTCTGATAAAAGTTCTGATTTTGGCGTATCTTTTTATCCCATCTTTGCAAACATCGGGGAATTTTTTTTCGAGAATCCCTTGCATTTCTTTTGTCACATTAGGACCTTTATGGATGTTTTCTTTTCCATTTATTGCAGTAAATATTTCTTCAAATTTTTCAACTTGTTCCGTTCCAGCCAATTTTCTGATGGTACTGTTAGTCCACCCTTCGTAATATTTTTCAGCCAAATTGCTGAATCTGAATTTTCAACGGCATTTGCTGAAATTGAGCCTAGAGTTGGGTCTTATTCTTCGCTTTTTAAAAGCAATCCAACCTGAAACATATTTTAAAGCTTCATGTTCAGTGAATGTCATAAGACAATTGCTGTTGTTTGTTTCAGCTTTCCGGGCCATAGGGATTTCGTCTTCGCATAATCTCTTGCATGCAACTTGATCATCGTCCTCATCTTTAGATTGTCCAACAATTTCTTCGACATCTTTTTGTTGAAAGGCATTTTGCAAGACCTCAGTCATTAGATATGCACCTAAGGTGTCTTCATCTCGGGTGTTCGTTTTAGGTGATAGTGCTGGCAATTATTTGCAAGCAATACATTTTTTAACCGAAAGATAACTTCTACTGGGGAAGGATGGTCGTAAAAGCTACCAATCCCTCTTATTTGACTAAATAAGCTTTCTAAGGCGTCTTGTGTGAGGCGTGATGTCAATATATATTTTTGTCCTTCAGCTTTCAAGTCTTTCTGAAGGCCTATAATAGATAAAAAAGAAATTATCATTCCTTTTTGAAAAGGGAGCAAACTTTTTTTTCCAGCTACCCTTAATCCAGAAATAACTCCTTTCATTTCCAGTAATTTTTGCTTCTGTCTTTCAAAATAAGGCTCCACTCCAAAAGCGGCTTGCATAGGTTTATGACTAACAGGAATAGGATGGCTACTGTTCATAACGTCAAAAAATTCATCGACTAATTCGAAAAAGTCAGCTACTTTTGTGTCTCCAGTTAGTACAAGAATGGCCTTTGCAGTTGTGGCGGAGAAAAGGGTTTTAGCTGGTGCAACTTTCTGCCTTTCATTCCCTTTCAAAGTCAAGAAACTGGGTTTTAACTTGTGGCACAATCAAAATTCCCCACAATCTTTTTCGAGGACGCTCTTGATAACGTTTTGCCAAATTTCTGTGCCATCTTCTAATACTAACCCTTTATCGATAAAATGATTCCTTAAAAGTTTAAGATAGTGAGGAGGATCAGCAAATACCCATATTCTTCTTTTGGGGGCATTTGGGTGATCAAACGAAGATTTTTCAGTTGAGATGTTTAACTGATTCCACAAAGTGGAACTTCCTCCTAAGTCGGACACAATTGCCTGCACCAAAACTCCTGTTCTTTCTAATGCCTTAATAATTTTAAAAAGTAAATCCTTTGTCATGCATTTGTCAAAGTCAAAATATATTGGTTGCTTCCAAGGAGACATAATACCCCTTGCTAGTACAAATTGTACTTTGGAATGTTTGCCCAAAACTTGATCCGCTTGATTATCATATGCCAACTTGCTTTCTATGTGCATTTCATCAAAACTTAAAATGCAAATTTTTTTCAATTTGCTAATAATTTCACATTTTTGCTTCATTAACAATAAAACTGTTTCCAAAATTCCAGGTCTAATTGAAATTTTAGAGCACCATCATTTTAGAGTGGTGCCACTGGGCATTAGAATTCCAATTTTGTTTCTCCAAAATTCATAAGCTTTTCTTGATATTGCCCTGGTCACAATGCCCCTTGAAATATCCTCAGCTTTCCATTTTATTTTCTTTTTGTTGTAAATGAGCGAGTTTAACTGCGTCATGGTCAACACCTTTTTCATCCGTATGAGAATTCGTTTGTTTTTAGCTTCTAGAGATTTTGCTTTTTTCTTTAACGCACAATTTTAAAACTTTGTTCATTCTTTTACGCCTTTTATTCAGCTTCACCTTCCTCATTTTTAACAGCAGATCTCTTTCCCGCTTAACTTTTTCAAGTTCTTGTTGTAGATTTTTCATTTCTTCGAATTGTTCACCTTTGGCATTCATATTATTTTCAGGAGTCTCATCAGACAAATTATCTAATAGAGCATTAGCATCTGCTAAATGTCCGCTACACACATCTTCAGCACGCTTTTTTGGACTTATCATTTTTAATCTTTCTTTTGCCTTTTCCAGAATATTTCTTTTCCTTTTTCTTGAAGCTCTCTCATCCACAGTTGTTTCTGTGGCATTTTCATTGCCAAGTGAAATTTTCAAAGTCGGCACGGCCCCAGATTTCAGAATTTTGTTGGTTTTTATACAATCTAGTCTTCGTATCGTCTTCGTAGTCGTCGATTGAAAAATGTTCGCTACAAATTCTAGCATTCATTTCGTTTACTGGATCTTTTCTCTTGCATTTCTGCAGCCATATCTTTTTTAATTATAAATCCTTTGGAAACACATGGTAAACAATACCACTATCTTTTGTTTTACTATAATACTTACCACAAACAGCAACTGTACAGCTAGCCATCTCTCTTTAAAGCAAAAAGTAGCAAAGCACACAGTCAGAAATGAGAATCAGAATGAATCGGGAATGTCACCGATCGCCCGTTTTGTCAACCCAGTGACGTCAAAACAGGTTTTCCCCCTTTCGAAACTGGTCGAAAGTCGGCACTCATTTTTACAAAGGAGTGGACCAGCCCTTGTAAATATCTGTAGTCCTGCCCTGAATACTATCATCAGCTACTGGTTAGCCATAACCCCCCTCTCCCCAGGGATATGGAGAATGATATTCCTTATAGTCGCTTAGTATCCTTTCTTTGTTCAGTTTTAAGTGTACCCTTACTTCAGTTGTTATAAAGGAGGATGTTATTTGTTATCTTATCTTGATCTGAAACTGCAAATGCTATCACAAATTTTGGCTCAGAAAAATGCTATTACTCCTATCTGCATATTATTAATAAGTTGTTTATTTTTTTCTTATTGTTTTTATTTGCATAATACATCTTTGTAAAGGTATTAGAAAAATATAATTTCCTCAGCTTTAAAAATGTAAATTTGTCATTGGCCATTTACATACAACAAGGCAACAGCTTAAAGTCCTATACCAAACAATAATATCTATGCCGTGGCCATGATTCAATCCGACGCCCATGGCACGTGAGCTTTCTGTTTAGCACAAATACCTTCGCAATTATTTTTTTTAATGAACGCATATTTTTTAAAAATTTTAATTTAAATAAATGATAGTAACATCCAAAGTTTGTATTTGTTGAATATACAAAATATACCCCATGTTTCTATATTTAACTTGTTGGTGTGGCAACACACTTTTGTCTGTCACCATAACTGTCGGAATTCGAGCGCTTGTTGTAAACATGTAGCATCGCGGTGAAAGGTGTTCCTGAAAATGAAGTCTGGCTTGCTGACAGTGGAGCTACCGCTCACATGACTACACATACAGAATATTTTACTTCCTTTGAGCCTTTTGTGTCACCTCGTAAAGTATTTGTAGGAAATAGTGAAGCAATACTTGCTTATGGGCAAGGTACAGTCAATGTAGAAATGAAAATTAATGGTAAATGGGACAAAAATTATCTGAGTGAAGTCTGGTATGTTCCCGACATAAGTAGAAATTTGTTTTCTATTGGACAGACTTGATCAAAGAACTTTGAGTTCAAAGCAACTAAGGGAGCATGTTATTTTACAAAAGATAACGTTCGTCTTAAGAGGGATCCAGACTGTACAAGTTCTGTATGCTCTTGAGATGAGTCAGGATGCCTGATGTTTCTGCAGAAGTCTGTGTGGCCACTGCATATAAGTCAATGCAATTGTGGCATGAAAGGTTGTGTCATCAAGGAGAAGCCCATGTGAAAGGTATTCTAACAAAGTATGGTGTTCAGACCACTGCAAAAGAAGCTGGGCTGTGTGAAGGTTGCTGTTTTGGCAAACAGTGCAGAAAACCTTTTGAAACAAGAAAGCAGAGGCCTCTTACACCTGGGGAGTTAATTCACGCTTATGTGTGTGGTCCTATGCAGCAGCAGTCTCTGGGTGGTGCAAGGTATTTTTTGTGCTTCAAAGATGATTTTTCAAAATACCGAAGAGTTTTCTTTTTAAAGTCTAAGGATGAGGTTCCCAAGTGCTTAGAAATATTTATAAAAGAAGTTAAAAATTCTGGGTATTCTATCAAAGTGTTTTTAAGTGATGGCGGAAGAGAGTTCCAGAATATTAATGTTCAAAATATTTTGCAGCGAGAAGGAATTTCCCTTAGAATGTCTATGCCATACACTCCTGAACAAAATGGAGCAGCTGAAAGGGAAAACAGAACCTTAGTAGAAAGTGCTAGAAGCATGATTTATGCCAAAGAACTCCCTCTGAAGCTGTAAACACTGTTGCTTATGTGCTCAACAGGTATGGCCTTTCATCTGTTAAAGGCAAAATTCCTTTTGAACTGTGCTTCAGAAAAGATGTGAAATCTATCGATTACTTACATGTGTTTGGCACTGAATGCTATGTGCATATCCCTAAACAAAAAAGAAGAAAATGGGACAAGAAGAATGTCAAGGGTATCTTTGTTGGGTACAGTGGAGAAGATGGTTTTCGCATCTGGATCAAAAATCAAGACAAGGTAGTATTAAGTAGGGATGTGATTTTTGATAGTGAAATTGTAAATTATGTTTCTGAAAAATCCTCGGATGCTCAGGATACTGAACAAGTAATTAATGTTCTTATGAATCATGAAGAAACTTGCGACATTCCTGTTGAAAACACAAATGATTCTGAAGTTGAGGTTTCAAACAGTGAAAAAGAGGATCAGAAAGTAGATGTAAGTAATCAAGATGTAGCAGAAAACACTACTAAGTTGAGGGACAGATCCAAACTGAAGAAGCCCGAAAAATTAGAGAACTATTCTGATAAAAGTTCTGATTTTGGCGTATCTTTTTATCCCATCTTTGCAAACATCGGGGAATTTTTTTTCGAGAATCCCTTGCATTTCTTTTGTCACATTAGGACCTTTATGGATGTTTTCTTTTCCATTTATTGCAGTAAATATTTCTTCAAATTTTTCAACTTGTTCCGTTCCAGCCAATTTTCTGATGGTACTGTTAGTCCACCCTTCGTAATATTTTTCAGCCAAATTGCTGAATCTGAATTTTCAACGGCATTTGCTGAAATTGAGCCTAGAGTTGGGTCTTATTCTTCGCTTTTTAAAAGCAATCCAACCTGAAACATATTTTAAAGCTTCATGTTCAGTGAATGTCATAAGACAATTGCTGTTGTTTGTTTCAGCTTTCCGGGCCATAGGGATTTCGTCTTCGCATAATCTCTTGCATGCAACTTGATCATCGTCCTCATCTTTAGATTGTCCAACAATTTCTTCGACATCTTTTTGTTGAAAGGCATTTTGCAAGACCTCAGTCATTAGATATGCACCTAAGGTGTCTTCATCTCGGGTGTTCGTTTTAGGTGATAGTGCTGGCAATTATTTGCAAGCAATACATTTTTTAACCGAAAGATAACTTCTACTGGGGAAGGATGGTCGTAAAAGCTACCAATCCCTCTTATTTGACTAAATAAGCTTTCTAAGGCGTCTTGTGTGAGGCGTGATGTCAATATATATTTTTGTCCTTCAGCTTTCAAGTCTTTCTGAAGGCCTATAATAGATAAAAAAGAAATTATCATTCCTTTTTGAAAAGGGAGCAAACTTTTTTTTCCAGCTACCCTTAATCCAGAAATAACTCCTTTCATTTCCAGTAATTTTTGCTTCTGTCTTTCAAAATAAGGCTCCACTCCAAAAGCGGCTTGCATAGGTTTATGACTAACAGGAATAGGATGGCTACTGTTCATAACGTCAAAAAATTCATCGACTAATTCGAAAAAGTCAGCTACTTTTGTGTCTCCAGTTAGTACAAGAATGGCCTTTGCAGTTGTGGCGGAGAAAAGGGTTTTAGCTGGTGCAACTTTCTGCCTTTCATTCCCTTTCAAAGTCAAGAAACTGGGTTTTAACTTGTGGCACAATCAAAATTCCCCACAATCTTTTTCGAGGACGCTCTTGATAACGTTTTGCCAAATTTCTGTGCCATCTTCTAATACTAACCCTTTATCGATAAAATGATTCCTTAAAAGTTTAAGATAGTGAGGAGGATCAGCAAATACCCATATTCTTCTTTTGGGGGCATTTGGGTGATCAAACGAAGATTTTTCAGTTGAGATGTTTAACTGATTCCACAAAGTGGAACTTCCTCCTAAGTCGGACACAATTGCCTGCACCAAAACTCCTGTTCTTTCTAATGCCTTAATAATTTTAAAAAGTAAATCCTTTGTCATGCATTTGTCAAAGTCAAAATATATTGGTTGCTTCCAAGGAGACATAATACCCCTTGCTAGTACAAATTGTACTTTGGAATGTTTGCCCAAAACTTGATCCGCTTGATTATCATATGCCAACTTGCTTTCTATGTGCATTTCATCAAAACTTAAAATGCAAATTTTTTTCAATTTGCTAATAATTTCACATTTTTGCTTCATTAACAATAAAACTGTTTCCAAAATTCCAGGTCTAATTGAAATTTTAGAGCACCATCATTTTAGAGTGGTGCCACTGGGCATTAGAATTCCAATTTTGTTTCTCCAAAATTCATAAGCTTTTCTTGATATTGCCCTGGTCACAATGCCCCTTGAAATATCCTCAGCTTTCCATTTTATTTTCTTTTTGTTGTAAATGAGCGAGTTTAACTGCGTCATGGTCAACACCTTTTTCATCCGTATGAGAATTCGTTTGTTTTTAGCTTCTAGAGATTTTGCTTTTTTCTTTAACGCACAATTTTAAAACTTTGTTCATTCTTTTACGCCTTTTATTCAGCTTCACCTTCCTCATTTTTAACAGCAGATCTCTTTCCCGCTTAACTTTTTCAAGTTCTTGTTGTAGATTTTTCATTTCTTCGAATTGTTCACCTTTGGCATTCATATTATTTTCAGGAGTCTCATCAGACAAATTATCTAATAGAGCATTAGCATCTGCTAAATGTCCGCTACACACATCTTCAGCACGCTTTTTTGGACTTATCATTTTTAATCTTTCTTTTGCCTTTTCCAGAATATTTCTTTTCCTTTTTCTTGAAGCTCTCTCATCCACAGTTGTTTCTGTGGCATTTTCATTGCCAAGTGAAATTTTCAAAGTCGGCACGGCCCCAGATTTCAGAATTTTGTTGGTTTTTATACAATCTAGTCTTCGTATCGTCTTCGTAGTCGTCGATTGAAAAATGTTCGCTACAAATTCTAGCATTCATTTCGTTTACTGGATCTTTTCTCTTGCATTTCTGCAGCCATATCTTTTTTAATTATAAATCCTTTGGAAACACATGGTAAACAATACCACTATCTTTTGTTTTACTATAATACTTACCACAAACAGCAACTGTACAGCTAGCCATCTCTCTTTAAAGCAAAAAGTAGCAAAGCACACAGTCAGAAATGAGAATCAGAATGAATCGGGAATGTCACCGATCGCCCGTTTTGTCAACCCAGTGACGTCAAAACAGGTTTTCCCCCTTTCGAAACTGGTCGAAAGTCGGCACTCATTTTTACAAAGGAGTGGACCAGCCCTTGTAAATATCTGTAGTCCTGCCCTGAATACTATCATCAGCTACTGGTTAGCCATAACCCCCCTCTCCCCAGGGATATGGAGAATGATATTCCTTATAGTCGCTTAGTATCCTTTCTTTGTTCAGTTTTAAGTGTACCCTTACTTCAGTTGTTATAAAGGAGGATGTTATTTGTTATCTTATCTTGATCTGAAACTGCAAATGCTATCACAAATTTTGGCTCAGAAAAATGCTATTACTCCTATCTGCATATTATTAATAAGTTGTTTATTTTTTTCTTATTGTTTTTATTTGCATAATGCATCTTTGTAAAGGTATTAGAAAAATATAATTTCCTCAGCTTTAAAAATGTAAATTTGTCATTGGCCATTTACATACAACAAGGCAACAGCTTAAAGTCCTATACCAAACAATAATATCTATGCCGTGGCCATGATTCAATCCGACGCCCATGGCACGTGAGCTTTCTGTTTAGCACAAATACCTTCGCAATTATTTTTTTTAATGAACGCATATTTTTTAAAAATTTTAATTTAAATAAATGATGGTAACATCCAAAGTTTGTATTTGTTGAATATACAAAATATACCCCATGTTTCTATATTTAACTTGTTGGTGTGGCAACACACTTTTGTCTGTCACCATAACTGTCGGAATTCGAGCGCTTGTTGTAAACATGTAGCATCGCGGTGAAAGGTGTTCCTGAAAATGAAGTCTGGCTTGCTGACAGTGGAGCTACCGCTCACATGACTACACATACAGAATATTTTACTTCCTTTGAGCCTTTTGTGTCACCTCGTAAAGTATTTGTAGGAAATAGTGAAGCAATACTTGCTTATGGGCAAGGTACAGTCAATGTAGAAATGAAAATTAATGGTAAATGGGACAAAAATTATCTGAGTGAAGTCTGGTATGTTCCCGACATAAGTAGAAATTTGTTTTCTATTGGACAGACTTGATCAAAGAACTTTGAGTTCAAAGCAACTAAGGGAGCATGTTATTTTACAAAAGATAACGTTCGTCTTAAGAGGGATCCAGACTGTACAAGTTCTGTATGCTCTTGAGATGAGTCAGGATGCCTGATGTTTCTGCAGAAGTCTGTGTGGCCACTGCATATAAGTCAATGCAATTGTGGCATGAAAGGTTGTGTCATCAAGGAGAAGCCCATGTGAAAGGTATTCTAACAAAGTATGGTGTTCAGACCACTGCAAAAGAAGCTGGGCTGTGTGAAGGTTGCTGTTTTGGCAAACAGTGCAGAAAACCTTTTGAAACAAGAAAGCAGAGGCCTCTTACACCTGGGGAGTTAATTCACGCTTATGTGTGTGGTCCTATGCAGCAGCAGTCTCTGGGTGGTGCAAGGTATTTTTTGTGCTTCAAAGATGATTTTTCAAAATACCGAAGAGTTTTCTTTTTAAAGTCTAAGGATGAGGTTCCCAAGTGCTTAGAAATATTTATAAAAGAAGTTAAAAATTCTGGGTATTCTATCAAAGTGTTTTTAAGTGATGGCGGAAGAGAGTTCCAGAATATTAATGTTCAAAATATTTTGCAGCGAGAAGGAATTTCCCTTAGAATGTCTATGCCATACACTCCTGAACAAAATGGAGCAGCTGAAAGGGAAAACAGAACCTTAGTAGAAAGTGCTAGAAGCATGATTTATGCCAAAGAACTCCCTCTGAAGCTGTAAACACTGTTGCTTATGTGCTCAACAGGTATGGCCTTACATCTGTTAAAGGCAAAATTCCTTTTGAACTGTGCTTCAGAAAAGATGTGAAATCTATCGATTACTTACATGTGTTTGGCACTGAATGCTATGTGCATATCCCTAAACAAAAAAGAAGAAAATGGGACAAGAAGAATGTCAAGGGTATCTTTGTTGGGTACAGTGGAGAAGATGGTTTTCGCATCTGGATCAAAAATCAAGACAAGGTAGTATTAAGTAGGGATGTGATTTTTGATAGTGAAATTGTAAATTATGTTTCTGAAAAATCCTCGGATGCTCAGGATACTGAACAAGTAATTAATGTTCTTATGAATCATGAAGAAACTTGCGACATTCCTGTTGAAAACACAAATGATTCTGAAGTTGAGGTTTCAAACAGTGAAAAAGAGGATCAGAAAGTAGATGTAAGTAATCAAGATGTAGCAGAAAACACTACTAAGTTGAGGGACAGATCCAAACTGAAGAAGCCCGAAAAATTAGAGAACTATGTTTTGGTTCCTGACTCGTATGCCTCAGCTGTGAAATCAGAGTATGCAAGAGACTGGAAGTATGCCATGAATGAAGAATTGCAATCGATAGCAGAAAATAAAGTGTGGCATCTTGTGGATTTACCACCTGGAAAGAATCTTATACAGTCGAACCCCGATATAGTGAACCGTCTGCGGACTCGTCAGTAAGTCTACTATATCCAAATTCTTTGAAAAAAGTCTTTCTTTTTAAATATGACTGCAGTTTTGTTAGAAATGGTACATAAATTGCTTATAAATACTTAATTAATCAAATAAACATTAAAAAGAAAAAGAATCAGATGTTACTTACAAAAACTTGATTTTATTCTTACTTTCTATGCATGAAAAAAATTAGTAATTTTAGATTGAACAGATTTCGATTTTAAATATAGTTCATCAACTTTTTTATCGACAATCAGCAAAGAGTCCAATACCTTTTGATACGCACTCTCCATTGAAAAAGAAATGTTCAAAGTATTTACTGCTGATTTCACATCTAAGATAGAGGGTGTCGATATTTCCTGTTCTTCTTCAACACAGTCTTCTAAACCTTCATCTTCGGCATCGTTTTTTTTTTATTGACTTCAGAAATGATGTCATCGTCAGTGGGAGTGCCAGAAGTGCACACATCGTCATCACAAGACTCTAAATTCTCGCTGATGTCCTTGGGAAAAACATTAACACCATTCCTTTCCAACCACAGTGATATTGGTAGGTTTTCTTCATCATTTTCATCCTCCACGGGAGCGTCTATTCCTTCAAACAACACATCCTTTGAAATACCTGCACGTCGGAAACGGTTGCGGATTGTTGCTGATGTCACCTGTCTCCATGACTTTTCCAACAAAATTATTGCTTCTAGAAGAGAGATGTTACAGTCCGTTTTGTTCTCTTCGTAGTTTTCTAAAATACGCATCACCAGCTGTTTCCAATAGTGAGACTTCAAGCTGCTTATAACTTCCTGGTCTATGGGTTGCAGCACAGAAGTCGTGTTTGGTGGCAAAAAGACGAGCTTAATGCACTTTAAATCTTCTAAGTTGGGATGAGCAGTGCAATTGTCGACAAGAAGAGCAATTTTACGTTTTTGTTTCAACAAATCATTGTCGCAATTCTTCTTCAAAAAAACTGGAAATCATCCGTGCTTTTTGATTAGCTTTGTAGTTGACGGGCAATTTCTTGATGTTTTTAAAACATATCAGTCTTTGAGATTTACCTACAACAGTTAGTTTTCTCTTCTCTGTGCCTTGCATATTCGCACATACGAGAACAGTTATTCTCACTTTGGAGAGTTTTCCCTGTTTGAGCACTTCTCTTCTTTAAATTTTAAAGTTTGATCTGGAACCATTTTATAAAAAAATCCTGCTTCGTCAGCATTAACTCTATAAGTCCGAGGCCGGCCGAAAACGGCTTTGTCAGTTAAGACCGAAGTCGGCCGTTATGGGCCGTCAGACGGGAAGACAGGGGTGGAAGGCAGAAAATAGAATTCCTGTTGTGAGGAAGGGGGACCCCTGTGGTATCGGAGATCTTTCTCTTGGGGCTAGTCATTAGAAAGTGACACTGATGTGCAAACATGGATTGATGGCTGAACTACTTGAGAATCGGCTATTTCTGCAAGAAGCAGGAAATGAAATAAGTATCTCATCATTCCAACTTTGAAATACGAACAACATCTGTTTAATTCTGATCATCTCAAAGAGGCACCTAAAGGGCAAAGACATCTATTGAAATGCTGTATAATAACGAATTGCTTTTTTAAAATGCATCCGAAGAGAATAATTAGCCTTCTAAATTATGGCTTTTTTCGGGGGGGAGGGGAGCTCCATACCGATCCTATTTGAAAATAGCTGCTCGCTATACTATAACAACAAATCTCATTGAACTTCGTAAAAATACATTTTTATTTCATAGTAATTTTGTGGTTTTTTGGTTTGCCGTAGGATTTGGTTATCCATTATGCGAAGGAAAAACGCACAATTTATTGAAAAATCCTATGTGATAGTCAGTAACCCCCTGCAGTAACTGATTTTTAACAAAATGTCCAACTTAAAAAAGTATGTTTTTAAGAGCGCGTTTCGGGAGGGGGGTGCCTTGCTTTTCTACGCGTTTGACACCGTTGTTGTGGAGGGGGAGTTGCAGTAAAATGTGTTCTGTGTACTAGACGTTTAATTACGTATGCGAATACGTCGTTATAGTTAGATCAATGAAACACGCTGCTTTTCGGGGGGGGGGGGGGAGAAAGATCGGGAGCGGGTTGCGGGAATATATTTTCTGCGCACGTAATAAGGGCTGCATCAGGAGGACCGGGCGGCGCTCTTCTTGAACGTCGTCACAGGCGACGTTTTTTAAGCTATTCGCACGGGCATCGCCGTGCTGGTATCGCTTGTTATTTTACTTCATTATTATTATTATTATTACTAAATTAATTTTTTCTTAATTTTAATTTCTTTATTATTATATCTATTTTATAATTATTATTACATTTTATAAAGCACCTTCATACTGCTTTTTTTTTTTCATAAAATCTGTTTGACTTCCATCTTTCTAGTCGGCCATATGGCAAACTGGAATTTTTTCTACGTACAAAATTTACATTGGATTTGCTAGAGTTTTCGAATGTGGTAGTTTATACATTTTAAGTTACGCTGAACACTTATGGACATATTTGAAAAATATATGTATATGTGCTTGTGTGTCTGATGTGGTAACCGCTTTATGGTAACCACTGTAATTTAAAAAAAAAATGAACGAAATTCAGTACACAAAGAGCGATCCCGATGAAAATTGGTGATGAAAAATAAAAATGAATGGTGATAGATGCAATCGTTCATTATTGGAGGTGCAATTGAAAAATTATTATTTTCAGCGTGATTTGTTTATTTCGTTGAAAGAATATGCAAATCATGCTTTTCACGTATGTCTCTTGTTCAAACAATAAAGGACATTAAAAAAAAAACTAGCAGATAGTAAAAATTCAAAAAGCCGCCTCCCCTCTCCCTCCTGCAAAATTTTTTGCTCGAAAATGTATGATAAATCTTTTTGAAAATCATTTGTCCGGAATCTGACAGTCTACAATGAGCCAAAAAGAGGAAACTACAAAAGTATTTGAAAGAAAATTACAGATAATAGAAAAGAGAATATTCTGTAAATTGATAGCAACAGATAATGAGCCGCAATAGTGGCTCCCTCCGAACAAGGCCGTATTCAGAAACTTTTTTCGGGGGGGGGGGGGGGGGCTGAGTTTTACACACTTATGTCAAGGAAACTTTCAGGGTGGGACGTATTCTTCATTGCGAAAAATTTCAGGATTTCGGAGGGAGCCCGTAGACACCCTCTGGATACGATCTTGCCTCCGGTGTTGCAAAGATTATGACGGCTGGGCTTGCCTACCATTGCTAAAATTAAAATGCTCGCCAGCAATATACAGTGCCTTTCTGAACAATTTTTAAACTGGTAATCACAGATCTCGAGCGCTCAGTTTTACGCAATTTAACAAATCTTTCTCTGTAGTTGTGCAGAGTGTACACAGAAAAACAAGAATTTTATTGAAAAATTGTTATAAAAAAAACTAGATTATTTGACTTGATACAAGTTCTTTGTAAACTTACAGAAATACTAAGATTCCTTTCTGTACCTGTTTCAGAACTTTTTTACAATGTAAAAAAAAGAAAAGAACACTTCATACGAAAGATATAGAAGAAAGTTACGTGAATCTAAGCTACCTCAAAACTGTGCTACAATATGCAACCAACATATGCTAACATATTATGAACTCGGAATGATTTTAATCATTTATTAATTATCTGGAAGTTAAAAAACTGAAAATATGCTCCTAATTAGCTACTGATGCTGTTTTCCAAAGGATGTTTCTTTAAGATAAACTATAAACGGGTTCCCACGAAAAGCTGTGGGTTAAGATTTATGAACATCTTTGCCAGTTATTAATTTTTTATATATCCCAGCTACAGTATACGCACATTTTTTTAAATACCAGCTACTTTTCTGGAATTCTTTTTCCGGCAAATTATATCGACAAAATAAAATTGAGGTTGAGTTAATGTCTCAAAAATAGATTTTAAAAAAAAGGATATTTTTTCCTTCCTTCTCATTGAATAAATATTTCCAGCTTACTCAAATTTTCAACTTAAGATTTCTTACGGAATTTTTCGGTATGATAATTATTATATGCAATTTCTTTCAATCTATTGAATGATTACATTTCTAGGCTATGAGCAATTTATTTCACCTATGAAAAATGTGGAAAACAAGTTCATAAGGGAAAAAAGAGAAAAACTCACACACACACTCAAATTATTACAAATCTTTCAAAATTTAGTTTTCTCTCTCGCTGACTGAAGTGGACGTCATTACTAATATTTCGCGGGTAGGGTACTTGGTGCTGAAAGATCACCCCTCAAAACAAAAAAAAACAAACACCTTTCTTCTGACGAAACGCTTTCATCGAGTGACGGTGATTTACATTTGCCATAATGGCAGGTGCCCTAATGACAACATAATTACTGTGATTGATGGCTGTTATCAACACGAGAAGATGCGCGATGTCCGAAAGAAAGAAAATGACAAAATTTGTTTTTCATTCTAGTTTTTTCATTCGTGCGACTTGTTTGACTGCTAGCACTACATTTGAGAGTTTTCCAAAATTTGTATGGTTCAGCAATCAGCATTGTCTCTATAAGATATAGTTTTGATATGTCTAAATGTCACAGACAGCTAACACAGCAAGAAATTGATGAAATTTTATTTGCATCAGGAATGGAAAGTGAGCTTTCCAGTGAAGATGATGGTTGGCCTAAAGGTGTAAATGTAAATGTAAATACATCTTATATTGCTGACCCAGATTCAGAAGACGATATTGGTTTGGACGAAACTGATCTCGTTGAACATGATGAATCAGAAAAAGAAAATATTTCTTGCCAGGAAAATGAAGTTAATAATGCAAAAACGAAAACTCGATGCTCAGATTTGAAATTAACATGGTCTGAGATCATTGACAACACTTTAATTAAAACAAAACCTGAAAATTGCAAAGGAGGACTAATACACAATCTTCCTGTCGGATCCAGTGCCGATTCGTATTTCAAGCTTCTATTCACAGACGAAATTATTTTGAGGAACACTAACAAATATGCCGAATATGCTCACCGTCCTAACTCTCAAAGTGGAAAAAAACGTAACTGGTCTCCTTTACAACACGTCCAAGAGCTGTGGAATTTTTTTGCCATTATATTAATCATGGGAATAGCCAAACTTCCTAAACTTAGAGATTACTGGTCGGAAAATCCCATTTTGGGAAATGATAAAGTGAAGGAAATAATGACAAGAGATCGTTTTTTCCAAATATATAAATATTTTCATTTGTCAGACAGGGAAGAAGAAGTACCTCCAAGCAGTGACAAATATTACATGATGCAAAAAATCGATCCCTTCATGACGGAGCTAAGGAAAAATTTCCAAAATCACTTTTGTCCCTACAATGATTTATCCATCGATGAAGCCATGGTGAAGTACAAGGGCCGCTTGGGAATAGTGCAGTACATGCCAAAAAAGCCAGTTAAAAGAGGCATTAAGATTTGGATGATGTGCACTCCATTTTTAGGGTACACATACAATTTCAAAGTATACTGTGGGAAAAAAGACCAATTGCCCCGTTCCGGTAATGGACTAGGCTACGATGTGGTTAATCATCTAACAAAAAATTTGGATGTCGGACACCGGGTATATTTCGACAGATTTTTCACTGGTGTTCCTCTAATGCAGGATTTGTTAAAAAGAGGAATTTGTGCAAGTGGAACAGTTATGACCAACCGCAAGGATCTTCCGTCCAGATTGAAAAAACTAAAATTGAAGACAACGGGAGAATATGAAGCACTGCAGTGCAAAGAATATCCAAATTTAACTTGCACAGTATGGAAGGATAAAAAGGAAATTTTTATGCTCTCGAATTATTGTGAGCATGTAGAAGTAGCAGTACACCGAAGAATTGGAGGAGTAAAAAATGCCATTTCTTGCCCATTAGTTTTCTCTTCCTACAATAAAAACATGGGCGGCGTAGATCTGGCAGATCAAAACAGAAAGTATTATGATGTTGCTCGAAAATCTAGAAAATGGTGGGTATATCTCTTCTGGTTTTTATTCAATGCTGCTGTGAATAACTCGTTCATTTTGTACACAGTATCCAATTTTCCTTTAGAGAAAAAACCTCTTACTTTGCTAGAGTTTCGCATGCAGTTGATCGAGTCTTTTGCTGCGAAAAATCGTAAAGTTAGAAAACTGAACTCGAACAATGACTCCAATCAGCTCCGAGTGAAAATTATAGTACGCAAAAAGACATGTGTACAATGCCGGAAATTAAAACTCACAACTTTTTCCAACAGACGAGTAGAGAGCTCTTGGATGTGCACAACATGTCAAGTTTGCTTATGCATAGATTGTTTCGGTCCATACCACGAAAATTTCAAAATGAATTGAGTATAAAGTCAGTAGATTTCGTGCTTCTGCAGTTGCATTTCCTTTCAATGCAGAATTTTTATGTATTTGAATTCCTATTAGAAAATTATTATTATTTGTATATTTGTGACGCTAATTTGTTTTAGGCATGCTCAATTTATATTTGTATAATTAATAATATTGTTTTGTTTCCTTTTCCCAACTCCGTAAGTTCACGTTGTAATGTAAATATGGATATAATCGATACAGGATTGCCAAACAATTTTGGCATATTAATTTTAATTTTACTTTCTTGTGTTTCTAATCCCTGTGTTTACTTATCAGAAATTACAAAAAAAAAATGTATATTAATACGTGTTTTAGAAATATTTCGGTGGAATATTTTTTACTATAGTAAGATATTTTTAACTATACATTTATGATTGACTTAGCTGTTTTAGTTTTTTTTTTTGGATAGA
Source organism: Octonoba sinensis (assembly GCA_038502835.1). Lineage (NCBI taxonomy): Eukaryota > Metazoa > Arthropoda > Arachnida > Araneae > Uloboridae > Octonoba > Octonoba sinensis. Next base: position 77,586,314 of record CM076605.1, on the reverse strand, counting down.
AAACAAAAAATTTTAGTAAATTGCGAATGCACATCTTTTCTTTCTTTTCATATGTTGGAATTTCCAAGACGTATTTTTGGTTGCTTATTCATATGTTTGTTTTAATTATGTTATAGTCTTTGTTTGTCTGTTTGTAAAATGAATTGCAGGACACTTCTTTTTCCTTTACGAATTGGAGTAAGTTCAAATGACATCTGAATATATAATGTACCCTTCATAGTAGACAATTTTCGTGCGTTGATTGATTCGAATTTTGGTATTCTGCTTATTAATGCTTTAGTTTTTTTACTTTCTATATCCTTATGTTGTAGAATAGCTTTAGTTTATATCATGAATTCTAATACATATTTTAGTATCCTTTCATCTAACCACATTTCTGTGGAGTATTTTTTAAAAAGATAGTAAATTTAGTGAATTACGAACGCATTTTACTTTGCTGTTCTCATGTCTATGTGTTTCCGTGGGTTATTTTTTAATTGTTGTACATTTTCATAAATAATGTTCTATTTGTTTTAATTATTCTTACGTTCAACGAGCACTATTTTTCCTGCTTCAATCTCAGTAAGTTTAAATTGTAGACAAAGATGTAATGTATATTGCATTGCAGTCAATTTCCGTATATTCATTTTATTTTAATTTTGGTATTCTTATGAAAACCTTAGTTTTTGTACCTTTTATGTATTCTCTCTAGGTACTGTTGAACTGCCCGTGTTTACGTATCACAATACAAAATTTACTATGAGTTAATACATGAAAAGGTAAAAAATATATTTGGACCTAGACAATCATGATTTGCTTAGTTTCATTTTGTCGAGTAGAAAACAAGTAATGGAGAATGCATTTCAGTTCACTATTTTCATATTTCCGAGAGTTTAATTTATTTTAAATTGTTATAATAGTCTATTTGTTCTGTACTTTTGAATTGCCTGCGTTTATGCATCATTAATTATGAAACTCATTTTAAATTGATACAAATTTCGCTACTATTTCATAGTACTATTGCATTTCATATGTTAGTAAATGCATTAGTAAAAGGGAGGTTTTTAACCACACGTTTACAATTTACTTATAAGGTTTAATTAAAATGTAAAAGAAGTAATTTCAGTAACTAAGATTTCGTTTTACTTTACTATTTTCATATGTCCGTGTTTCAGTGGGTTATTTTTAGTTAGTACATATTTATAAGACCCTGATTTGTTTTAATTTCCTTTTATTTACAGTTTTACTTTTTTCAGGTGAATAATAATCTCGCTCTCTCTCTTTCAAAAATGCGTTAATTTCACTTTCATTCATATGTGTGATTTCTTGAGTTTCCTTGTCTTTTAAAATTATTTTTCAAACTAAGTATAGCTGTTTGTCACGTGTGGGACGCGAATGTCTTGTTTTATGGGATGACTCTAATGCAAAATTTTCTTAGTGCTGGTATAGTTGCAATTTCAGAAGTATGTCTAATAATATGAGTATTTTTATGCACCTTTATATTTTTGTTATGTTTGTTCATTTGTTTATTTGGTAAACGGTCTGCAAAATATAACTGATAGTTCTGCTTTTGTGCTTTCAAGCACAAAGGAAGTATTTTTAATGTAACTCAAATTACTTTCACTTCACAGCAAAATTTTGTATGTCAAGCATCTATAAGCCATTTTTAATTGGTGTATGTTCATGCGTTGATTTGTTTCAACCATGCTCTTTCTTGCCATATATATAAATATACTGCAATTTCATTTGTAGCCTCGTAAGTTCACTTTTTAATTAAAGATATAATACAATTTTGCGTGTGTGTGTGTCATCTTATTATATTTAGCTTGCATTTCTGTCCTAAAAACAGGAAGCATTGCACATTCGATGTTAGTTCCATCTTTTCTCAAGTTAATCGTATTAATTAAAAATAATTACTCGATAATATTTGTGAGTACATGTAATTAGCGGTATACAGTTGGCAGAATTTTGAAAATGTTGAACTGATACATGCAATAGAGAGATATTACTAAACCAGTTTCTCTTATGTAGCTTTTCTACATCTACAGATCAAATTATTATAACATCGGAAGAGCAGTGGCATAGGAAAGAAGGCCCTCGGTCTGCCCCCTTTCAGCAGAAAGTTAAGGGGCGGCGCTCCTTCAAATTTCTAGTATGTTATATTATTCTGGGGGCGTGAATGCAATTTAAGATTTGGGGGCGCTTTCATGCTGCGAGGAACGAGGGGGAGGGGCGAAACAAGCAAGTCAAGCCCCCCTTCCAAATGCGCCACTGCAAAAGAGAGCATATTTTATTTGATACATCAATAATTAGCTCTTCTTTACTTTCTTTTTCTTTCCCCAATGCTGAGAAGATTAATTACTTTCGTAACTTTAATGCCTTCTCGTACATAAATTCAGTGTGTTGATGTTTTTATGATTCGTAAAGTTTCAGTATCAGAAAACTCAAATTACCTAATAAATCTCAATCTGAATACAGTATATATACACATACAAATTTCTTAAGAAACAACAACAGTGCTTCAAATTACGGAAAGACATAAGGAATAAAATGAGAAATACAGGCCTCCTATTTTCTGCAGTATGTGAATGAATAAGTTTTAAGTTTCAACCACGAACAGTTTGCTAAAATTATTAACATCAAATTATCCGTATAGATAATTCTATATGGATAATAATACTTCCAGATTATTATTCAGATAATAATACTTCCAATTGAGATACAATTTGGAATACGATTGCAATTGAAAAATAAAGGAAAGTAACAATAAATATATTATTTACTTTCTTGATTAAATTACTGTTTGACAACTTTTGAGCATGAATATAAATAGGCGCATTATAATTTATCATTATAATTATTTACTTTACATTCTCCAGAAAAAAATTGTTTGCGAACTCATTTAACTTTTTCCCGGGAAAAAGTATTCAAGAATCAATCAGCGAAACGAGTTGCCCACTTTTGAAGCGTTACAATGACAGCCTACCACGCCTCTGCAATTAGGAACGAGGAGATCACCGTAGGGGGCTGCAGGGTATTCACAATGGGCGATTCCACTTCGGTAATCGCCTAGTAGAAAAAGTCAGGATTTAACTGTAGTAAAAATTTCCTTCCTCCCGTACATAAAGAGTTAAAAATATCCTTTTCTTCGTACTCTTTAATTCCCACACTTGAGATTTCCAATTTTCCACATTGGTTGCACAAACACTTGCTGCTTCAAACAATCTTTCCACAAGAAATATTGTTTCTCTTTTTCCATCGATCCAGCCATCCATTGGAACACACAAAACCTTTTTCTTCAAATTTTTCAGCAAACTCTTTGGGTTTTACCCAGCATGGGTCCGGATACAGGAAGGTTTCTATTCCGTTGAATTGTAAACCATTTTAGTAGAGCTTCTTCTACATTTTCTCTTTCAGCACAACTTAGTTTTTTTTAGCAGAATCCATATTTTTATCATGCGCAGCAAGAATTGCACTGTGATTTTTCCAAATGTTGGAAACGGTAGATTTGGATAAAGAAAATTCCTTTCAGAAAACTGATTGATGTGTGTCTTCAATCCATTTAATAAGTTGCGCCTTTTCTTCGATTTTAAATGCTTTCCTTTTTAAAGTAGTCATTTTCGCTGAAGTTGGAAAAAAGGCGTCTGCTCGCCTCAAATCAACTCAAACATAATGAGGAGAGGCACTTGAAAACGAGGGAAATTTTTGGATTGATCCAGTTACCGGTTTCAAGGGGTGATTTGTAATGAATAGAGCGGATGTAGAAAATAAGTGGATTCCTAGAATTTAGTGAGAGGAGCAAAGGGGAAAAGAGCGAACAATTGGGACTGTTACCGGATGGGGGGGGGGGGGAGGAATGTTCTGCTTAACAACTTGTTTGCACTAGTTTAAGACGATAAGCATGAAAGAGTGAAATTTGACACAATAGAAAGAAATGCTGGCTTTTCAATCACAACACGTGAAAGTTTACAGTTGGAGAACTGGAAAAAAAATCCAAATGAATGAAATTTGAGTTCACTATAAACGAACTACCAATTTCTCAATTGTCCACTATAAGCATATAAAATAACATTAGGTTAATAGGAGTTTGGACGGGACCACTAAAAAAGTTCACTACAACCGAGTGTTCACTATATCCCAGGGTCATTATAGCGGGGTTCGACTGTATCTAACCGCTTGGTATTTAGAATAAAAACAAAATCCAATGGAAGTGTAGACAGCTTCAAAGCCAGACTTATGGCTAAAGGTTACAGTCAGAAGCAAGGCATAGATTATGATGAAACCTTTAGTCCTGTTGCTAGATTTGATACTGTAAGAACTGTACTGAGTGTAGCTGCATCAGAACATCTTCAGCTACTGCAATTTGACATCAAGACTGCCTTCCTGTATGGAGAGCTTCAGGAAGAAGTATACATGCAGCAACCAGAAGGCTACAATGACGGATCAGGTCGGGTTTGCAAACTTGACCGAAGCCTTTATGGTCTCAAGCAGGCACCTCGACGTTGAAATGAATGATTTGTAAGCTTCATTAAGAATCAAGGTTTCATTTGTAGTGCTGCAGATCCTTGTTTATTCTACTGTAGCAGTGCAGACAAATTTTTGGTTGCCATCTATGTAGATGATGGATTAGTAGCTGGTACCTCTGATTGTGAAATTGGAAATTTTCTTGAACAATTGAAATCCGAATTCAAAATTACAATTGGTTCGTTAGAAAGCTTTCTTGGTATGCACATCATCAAACAAGATGATGGTTCAATTTTTGTTTCGCAAGGCAATTACATGAAGAAAATCCTTGATAAATTTAAAATGACTGATGCGAATGTGGTCGCAACACCAAGTGAGAAAACTGAGCCATGTGATAAGGAATTGAGTGAAAAAGTTCCATATCGAGAAGCTGTGGGTAGTCTCATGTACCTTTCCACAACTACAAGACCCAATATTGCCTATGCTGTGAGTATAGCGTCTGAAAACTTGGATTCTCCATTGCTTTCACACTGGCAAGCAGTAAAGAGAATATTTAAGTATTTGAAGGGAACTATTCACCATGGCTTGTTGTATCAAGCCAGTAGTATACCAGGAGAACTCCAAACTTACAGTGATGCTGATTATGCTGGTGGAGCTATTACATGGCAGAGCCAAAAGCAGAAAAGTATTGTACTTTCTACTACAGAAGCCGAATATGTAGCAGCCAATGAAGCTACTAAGGAAATTATCTGGCTTAAAAGATTACTAGGAAAAATTTAAAGTCTTCAGTGGCATTCCAACTCTCAGAGTAGATAATGCCAGTGCTATAAAGCTTGCAAAAAACCCAGAGTTCCACAAAAGGTCGAAGCATGTAGATGTACGGTTCCACTTCATACGTGAGAAATATCAGGAGAAAGTCCTGAACATCGAACATATTGATGGTAGTGACCAGGTTGCAGACATCATGACAAAGCCTTTGCCTCGAGCTCTCTTTGAAAAGCATAGAGATGCATTAGGACAAGTTGAATACAAACCTTAATTTTTAAAATTAATGAATTAGTTTTTTTAAAGTGTTTTGTTTCTGTTGTAATGAATGTTCTATTTTCATGTACATGTCATTTGTATGAGGTCAAGGTAAGTCTATTTTGAGGGGGAGTGTTGAATATACAAAATATACCCCATGTTTCTATATTTAACTTGTTGGTGTGGCAACACTTTTGTCTGTCACCGTAACTGCCGGAATTAGAGCGCTTGTTGTAAACATGTAGCATCACGATGTGAATCTTTTTTCTATACTTCAATAAATTCAGTTTTATATGATCTTGTAGTGTATAGTATTCACAGTTGTGATCCTCTAACCTGCTTAAACGAAGAGTATTCAATCCTGGTTTTATTTCATGTTTACATTTTTATGTCACTCATAATCAATGTTTGCTTCTTAATTTTCATTCGAGTTTAAAATTATTCTTATAAAACATAATCGCGTCATATACACTTGCAGCAAGGGATATGACGTAAGATTATGAATAAAACTTGGGAAAAAAAATTAAGCTTTTATGCCCAAAAATATGAAGGAAATAATCCTTTTCCCATTGAAAAACATTGATCAATCCCTCACTTGCTTCCACAGTGACGTTACGGAAACCCACGGATTTCATTCCCCCAAAGCTCTTCTCGCGACATGAGCCAGCCCTTCTCCCTTTCCTAAGGCCCTGGTGATATCCCTGTTTTTTTCACCGTCAAACCCTGGGCTGCGTTGTTCTTACCCCATTTTCCAGAACCTTTGGTGGTGATCTTGCGGTGGGAACACAAGCCTTTTCTTTCAGTAGAGAATTATTCATTTTGATAATCAACAATCAATATTGAAAGAACATTTTTTCGACGTTTTATAAGTGGCATCTAACAAAAAATCGATTCCTAACTTACGAAGATAGGATAAAGGAGTATGAAAGTGGTAAATCCGAAAGGAAATCGGCAGAAAAATTTAAATGCGGGAAAACTTGAATCCATGACAATTTAAAAATCAAGGCAATGCTCATCAAAGAGTGGGCACAGTCAGAGAGAGTAGAGATCAGAAAATTTTTCTTTTTGTCATTTCGCAGGTTATGATGATAAAGGCATTTAGAATAATTTTTTGTGTTTTAACCAGCGGAAAGTTTAACAGAAAAGTCGGAGGGTGCAAAAAAGAGGAGGAGGAACGAAAGAACTCTTATCTTTAGTTTTTTGAGTGAATGTGTTAGGTGAGAAAGAAAAAGGCTCTTGTGATCGCAAAATCTTTAAAATCACTTATGTTCATTTATTTAAATAATTATTATTTATTTTGGACACTTCTGGATATGTTTAACGTTATTATTGAATATTTTCAAGTAACCTCCGTTGAGCGACCACCTCCCTAAACGATCACTTTTCGGCGGAACGAGAGGTAGTCGCTTTAGAGAGGTTTCACTGTAGTTAAGTTAGAAAAATCACTAAAAAAAGAGAAAGAAACAAAAGTTTCTAAATTCGCACCAAATTTTGCTTCATGACATTGAGATCATTTTGAAACCAAAGGAAAAAAAATGCCTATAACAGCAAAAATAATGCATAGTGCAGGGGTCCCTAACCTTTTTGTACCTAAGAGTACATACCAGAATATCGGTCGAATGGCGGGCACCATTTATTTTTTCAAGATAAATTTATAGTTGGTGGATATAGTTAATAATACACACTTCATATAGTGCACAAAAAATTTAATTTTTAAAATTAATTTAAGTTATGAATATAATTAGTATTAATATTTTTGTGTAAAATAAATTACTAAATTGCTTGCAAAACATACGAAGTATAAAAATTATTTATAAAATATATAAAATACAGTCAATGTGATCTTTGCATTGCATTTCACTGGCCAGCGCTTCATAATTGGGAGAATATGATGAAATTCCTGCTTGCAAGCAATCGTCAAAGTGTTCATCTGTAAGAGTCGTAATCTATATTTTTATTGTATGATATTCATTGCCATTTATCATAAAAGGGTTATTCATAGTTATTTGGCCCTACACTCTAGATTATAAATGTTCTCTAGTTTAAAATGGAAAACTGAAATATTTAGGTACAAACAGCGGGCGCACTTAGACCGATCGACGGGCGCCATGGTGCCGTGCCCTCAGGCATAGGGTTGGGCACCTCTGTTATTGTGAATTGAAGGTCTTTAGTAAACATTCTAAGCAGTATTATTTAAAGAAATGGAAATTTCGGGATGGATGAACAACCTCATAAAAGTAATTCTGCTTAAAGTTGCAATTTTTTAAAATTAGATTTGAAAGTTATGAAATTATCATGCATTTCCTTTTTCTTTTAACTCAATTTAGTTCCTTTCGCCAACCAAATTACCAAATTTCTAGAACTCTTAAAATTTAATTGTATACTTAAAATGAAAAATTATCAAAATCATTTTGATAATGTTTCATGCATGTCAACAAAAAGAACCCTAAATTTTGAACACTTGAAAAGATTTTTCATATTTCGGTCTTTTGTTCTCTTGCAAATATAGCATTTTTTTTAAAGAGTTGAAACAATATTTAATATTATACAGATTATGTTTTGTTTAATTTTTTTTATCATGTAATTTTTTTTTTTTTTTGTTTAAGCATAAAACATTTTTACAAAATTCTCTCATTTTAGCTATGTTTTGAGATTGCTTAAATGTATTTTTCAAAGTCAAAAAAAGAAATAAATAAATAAAAGAAAAAGATGTAAACTTCTACTTCTATGCTTATTGCTATTTTTTAAACTATGCAGTTTTCTGTTATCTTTGTGGTATTGAATGTCACAGCTGGAGAACATGTCAGTAGCTTCTGTAACTAGGTGCTGGCTCACAGCTTTGTCACTTTATATGTTCTGGTATTTTGATATGTTTGATGAAGTATCTTTTCTTTATCTTAAAAAGAAACTATTTAACACTAAAAAAATATTTTTAAATGTTACTTTCCCCCCTTTGTTTTGATTTAAATGTATTTTGACTGAAAAAAGGGCATTTATCACCTTTACTAACTAAATTACTTTTGTATCAGTCCAAGACTGATACGTAAATTGAATTGTTCTGCTTAAATGATGCAGAAGTGGAAATTTTCTGCTCCAAGACTGATACAAAAGTTAAATTCTTCTGCTCCAAACTGATACAAAAACAACATTTTACCTGCTCCGAAAGGTGCTATAAAGTGTTAAGGCGGTGGAAGCCCTGCATTACGCCTATAAAATCGGCAACAGAGAAGACCATATAAATCATTTTATAATCTCTCAATTTAAAATTCCAGAAGCTGTAGCTTTAAATCTGCTGTATGTTTAGTTTGGGAATGGGGTGAAATTATTTGCTCTAAATGAGAAGTACTTGCAGCTTAGTTGTGGATTATTGGCTATATTGAGGCTTGCAATCAGTCTGCCCATCTTGTATTGCAAATTGGCTTGAAAGTTGAAAATTTGATGGCAAATGCCTCAACAACTTTTTTCAACTCCCTTATCAATTTCGGACTTGTTTTGTAAAAGGAGCTTACAGATTTGACGAGAGAAATAACAGCAGCATTACATGATTGTATTGTGTCTTTTACACAAATCAAAAACATGATTGTAGCATGTAATAAAGGTAGGGGTGCCTATTTTTGCAACAAGGCCCCCTGTTTGTCCTACATTAACATTAGTGCCATCCACAGTAGTGCAAATCAATTTTTCCTTCCAGTTTCTAATTCCAACTGCATCTAGAACACTTGAAATGGCCTTTAATAGTTCATCAGCATCAGCACTTATATCGAATTCTCCAGTCCAATAAACTGAACATTTATTTGAGGCTCCCCATGCAACAAACATATCGGTCTGGTTCCATTGGTTCAGGGTTATCTACAGCTTCAGCAATTCTGTCAAAACTTTTGTGAAAATTGAAAATTTAAACATATAGTGATGAAATTTTTTATTAGTATTTGCCACTTTTTAATAAATAATGGTGTAAAGAGTACAATTTGGATACTTAGAATTTTGGTCCATTTTGATTGATTTGAATCTTGCTAAGGGTCCTACAGCAGACCCGAATTCACTCTGGTGTATAAATATAATAAACACCCCCCTAACCCCCAGGAAAAATTTGTCTTGAGTCAGCGTAAAAACTGTTCAGTCCTTGCAACTTCCTGGCTTAGTAGCAGAATTTTCTGTATCAATCTGCAGCACGTTTCAGAAGTCAAAATTTATCTGTGGCACCAAATGATGTGGAACCAAATTTACAATCGTAAAAAAAAAGCAAACTTAGCATTTTAAAATAGTTGACATATAACAATAATACATGCAGACAATAAATAAATATTATCATTATTCAATTTATAAATAAATTAATAAAATCTAAAATTGAACATGCAATTAATGAAAGCTAAGAGAAAATGAAGTAAAGACAATACAACACGAAGATTAGTTATTATATAAGTTAGTGAAAACAGGATAAACATTTATCTGATTTATTAATAACCCTACTAACTAGTAGTTAGTAGAGTAGTAGTAGCAAAAAACTAAGTAAAAAAAAAAATAAATTGTAAGGTGGCTAATTAATCTGCAGCGCTTGCTGCCATACTGCACGATTTCTGCTACTGGACTTCCAGGACTTGCACCCATAATCGGACAAAAAATTAAATTAACAACTTTATATCTTGTTCAAGACCTATTTTAACGTTAATCTAAATCATTAAAAAATTAAATTACAAGTAAATTTTATGTAATAAGTCATCGAAATAATTTTTAAAGAAATATTTAATTAAAAAATTAGCCCCGGGCATGTTGGGCAATATAATTTGAGCGCTGATACATACAAAAAATAACAAAAGTTGATTACAAACAAAACATTAAGTTTGAACGATCATTTAATTCACTTCATCTTCTAATTTATTTTATAAAAAATATTTTTCTTTCAATTTTTTGGATTTTTGTCGGTAGATGTTGCTTCAAGAAATGAATACCATTACTGGTTTTTATCTTATACCTAATAAATCTTAAGATACATAGATAAATCCTTATTTAATAGATATTCAACTGTTATTGATCTTTAATGTACAAGTTTGTTTCATATTAATAGTAGTTTTGCTATTCTCTTTTAGGATGCAAAGAAAATTCCTAACAGTATCAACTCCCCTGTAGATTTATCTTTATATTTGGCAGTAAGTACATCTCAGTTTTACATAGAATAAAATTTACTTTAATTGAATATTTGATTTGCATTCACAATAAAATGTAATTTTTAAAAAAGAACTTGATCATAATTTTTTTCTTCATATTCTTTTAGCCACCAAAGCATCGAAAAAATTCTCAGTTCACTCCGTCTATTGTAAGTATTTCTCTCTCTCTCTCACTCTTTTATTTAAATTAATTATCATAGTTTTAACTTTTTTTCTTGTAACCATTTTAAAAGTAAGTTAAATTATCATTAAAAACTCACTTTGTGAAACATCTTTTAAGTATGTATTAACCAGGTAGATTTTAGAGTGCAAAACTGGGAAATTACGCCAGTGGCCAGTAGAGGCAGATTTTGTACTGGCCACTGTTTTAGAAGCAGTGGTTAACTTTTTTGTATTGATTAGTGTAATAATATAAAATTAAATAACCCAATTAATTGTGCTTTAAGTGGGTTTAAACTTTTTTTGTATCGATTAGTGTAATGATATAAAATTAAATAACCCAATTAAATGTGCTAATATATATAAAATTAAATACTTTTTTTAAGTTATTAAAATATAATTATAAAATTTAAAAAATTAATTTTTTTAAATTTCACAAGTTTTAATTTTGAAAAAAGAAAAGAGTTAAAATAAGATCTATTAGACTCCCCCCCCCCCCACACCAAACTTATGGAGCAAAAAATTTAGAATTAATTTGCAAAATTGACAACTTGGTGAGACTTCAATGATTTTACAGGAAAAAAAGAAAAAGAGCAATTAGAGGGGTGGGGGGTAGCAAGAAAGTACATGTCTGAACACCTAATAAAAGATTTTACATTATAAGAATGAGCTAAATTATTTTATGTTCATGAAGGATATATATTATTTTCCCCATATGCTTTTGACAAAGAAAATAAAATATTATAAATAAATGCATTATGTTTTGTGATTCTGAGCAAATATTTTAAGCTAGTTTATCACTAAAGTTATCCTTACATTATGCAAGTCAAAGCAATTTAGAGGAAAAACATGGGTTCCTTCCCAAAGATCTTTTGTTATTCTTTCTATAAATCACCCACAAATATCGACTGTTATTTAAAAAGTTTGCTATTTTCATTCATTAATTATAGCAGCTACTGACTCAGCATAACGGATATGAATGTATTTATCCATTAATATTATACCAAACATATGCAAAAACGAGCACGGTGCAGTGTTTACAATTATGATTTCATTTAGCTTTGAACTTTGAATGTGATACTGAGTGGGCGCTGCCCCATTATGCAATGAAATAAAGGGGGAAGGAAGGGAAAGTGCTTTCTCTCTTTTTGCTCTTGGTAAAAGTTTGAAGTTTGCGGGAGAAAAGAATGGGGAAATACGATTGTTTTTGGAAGAACGCACTTTATTATTTTTTTATTTTTTAGTGTTGACGAAAGTGGCGATTGTTAGGTAATATTTTAGTGGCCGCTTCTTTTCACAGGTTTCATACTCCACCTGGAAATAATGGAAAACTTGGAAAAGTCATGGAAATTGATATCCTTTGCAAAAGCATAGCCCCCTTAACTAGATGCCCTAGCGATTTGCGGGGAAAGTTGGCGGCAGGGTTTTAGTTACCTTTTCTCCCACCAGGAAACACTTTTTCCCTTATTTTTAATAATTTGATTTTTTTTTTTTTTTGGGTTAAAAACGGTCCTTTTCAGGACCAATGTATCTTAAAGAAAGATGGTTTACTGTGTTGTTCCACTTTGCACATCAAATTGAGTAAAAGAAAAAAAATAGTTTCAATCGGACATTAGTTTGCGTGAAAAATGGATCTTCGCTATATGAAGACAAGGGAAATTATTATTATTATTGTTATTTTTATGTGTGTGTCTTTCATAACGTCTATTTGGCAAAAAAAAAATGTAAAAAATTAATTAATTAATAATAATATAGTACAAAACAATTTTTATAACAAATATACATTATTTATTATGTTGTCCAATCTTTACTGTAGCTTGTCCTTGGAATACGGTTGATTATATATTATGATGCATTTTATATTATGCAAATATTAATTAAAGTGAACTTATTGATTTTTTATTAAAAAATTTTTAAATAGTTATACGAAGACATGTATGAATCAATAAGAAATAATGAAAGTTAGTAAGGAAAGAAATAAAAATTATTATTCATGCATAGAATCAAATTCTAATCATATTTCAAGAACATATCTAATTCTATGGATGAATTAATGAGAATAATTTGGAAGTAATATTTGTCCTATTTTTCATGCCTAAAATATCACTTCAGTACAATGTATAATAAATTGTAATTATTCACATATTTAACCATTTTTATTTTATTAGCCTACTTTCCCGTAAAAGTATAAAAAAATTATAATAAAGGGATGGGAAAAAAGTATCGTGAAAATATCGTTAGAAATTAAGAAAAGTCAAAAATAAGTTAATTAATTAAAGAAAGATTGAAAAATAAAAAATTTGAAAGTAGGGTTTTGAGATGGGGGAAAAAGGGGGGTGGGCGGTCTTTTTTCCCCCCCCCCCCCCCCGTAATAACTTTTGAACGAATTGTCCGATTGGAAAAATTCTTTTTGTATTCGAAAGATCTCGGCGAGGATATCTTATTTCCATATTTTACTTTTTGATTTGAACAAGTTCAAAAATTTTTAACATTGGCGCCTATGGGTGAAAATGAAGCAAATTATGTAAACTCTGGGTACAAGATATAAGTTCCTATGAACAAGCTCACTGGAAGAAGTTCTTGGCGTGAAATAATGATTTGAACAATTTTTGTTCATTTTTGAACAGTTTAAAAAAAACTTACATTGCGCCTTTCGGAGAAACTTTTAATACCCATTAATTCCCGATCTAAAGGACCCCATTTGCTTGGAACAAACTTTATCGGAAAGCTCTTATAACATAGAACATGTACAAATAGAAAGTTAATCCAGAACTAACGAGCCTATTTTCCTATAAAATTTGTTTGATCGGGATTTTCAAGAATATTTTTTAATTAATGAATGATTAAATGAATAAGCAAAAGAATGAATGAATAAATGAGTGAATAAATACATTAATGACTTAATAAATAATGATTGAATAAAATATGTATTAACCGTTGAAAAAGGTATATTTGAAGCAATTAAGAACTAAAGCTAAATGAGAAAGACAGAGAGAGATATAGCTAGATTATAAATTTGAATTCGGTGTATACGGGAAAGTAGGCTGGTATAGTTCTAGACGGAACTTCTTGTTTATGTATTATTTTGATTTATTTATTTATAATTTTATTTATTGAAACCAAAAGGACTGGTTTTTCTTTTTTTGGGGGGGGGGGGGGGAATAGAGCAGATTCTATGATAAGATTAAATTTGATTCTATTATGAGAATGAAAACTTCTTTTATGCAAAATGTTTTTGACTTTTAAAATTCAGGGAAAAAATTTTAATTCTCAAGATCACTATAAGTAAATAATAATAATTACAAGGCATTCTTTTCTAAAACAAATGAGTCCATATAACTATCTACTCATATATATCACATGTATAGCTTTGTTGTTAACCTTTAGATTACGGCGGTACAGCATTTGTACCAGACCTTTCGTCCCCTTCCTGAGCGGAAGGGAATCACCAGGTGGTGTGAAAATTACTGAGAGTTATTAGCATTTCCTGTCCTCGCGAATAGTCTTGGCGAAATACGCGGTGTTGATTTACTGTCTGGCGGGTATTTGGAATGTTTCTGGTTTAGACACACATATATTCGCCGGATACCTTTTATTATAGTCATATAAATACTCACTGAAACATAGCCAATCACTTGAACGATCTCGGGGGGGGGGGGGGCATTGCGACCTGAATATTAGATATATAATGTTTTTATATGCGTGTTTACGTACTATTACGTGTTGTTGCTTTTTATCTATAAATTTAATATGTTCCCTTTGCTCCCCCCTCCTCCCCCTCCCCGTAGAAAATATTGAAATGACAGGCGGATTAAAACTTTTAATAATTGTCATCTTTTTGTTATTAATTTTAAAGAGTTATTCTGTCGCGCTCAGAACTCTGCCGCCCTGGGTTATAATCCAATTAGCAGCTCGATGCGCTGGAGGTAACATGCTATGGTTCTTAGTTTTCAAATAAAAACCACATGTACATTACGCGTGTCGAAGTCGAAATAATATGAGTCCACCCCATGTCATACATTCCGGTAAGTGCATTCAACTAAAAATACAGCAGTGAAGCAAAAGATAAGATTAACCGAGGAAGTAAAAGAGTGATTGGGAGGGGAATGTAAGTGCAATAGCTGGACATTCGGTCTTGCTTTTGTTAACAAAGGACCTCCCCCCGGAGCCATCAGCAGACAGGGGTTTGTTAGAAGTATAATAGCAGGCAGTTGGAAACGAATCCCGATTATCTTCGGTGAATGACCACTTTCCAGTTACTATACGAGTAAATCAACGAGTCATTGTGGTGAAAATAGCAAAGGAAAATTGCCTATCCATACCTGCAATTTTTAAGTGAATTAGGATAAAGTAAATCCGTTATAAGGATATCAGTTTCAGCAATGAGGAGATACTTTACTTCCTTGTTCAGTTCGTGATTGTTTCAAATTCGGACTATGAAATACCACGTAAAGCAAGAAGTTAACTTAGGAGAAAAATAATAATCTGTTACGGAGGGTGGGTGGGTGGGTGGGGGGGGGAATAAAGCGCTGTGAATTATAGTGTTCGTGTACTAATAATATACTTAAAATGTTTTACTTGTTTATTGAAGTTGTTGATAAGCCGTTCATAATTTCACCGTTCATAAATGATGTCACGCTTTTTTCCCATATATTTGACTCCCCTCCCCCCCTTCGTCACGCGTCACGCTATGTTGCATAATGCATGATGTCACACTTCTTGCTACCCCTCCCCTCCTCTTGTCACACTTTGTCACAATATCACGAACCCCCCCCCCCCCCCTCGCAGCGTGACATCATTTATGAATGATCCCTAATGTATTTTGCAGATATTTAATATAAAATGCTGTCATCATGACTTCGCACCTGAGATGTTTGTCGAAAACTAGGCAAATTACGTACATGTCCCGAGAGAATACAAATCAAATGTCACAGAGCAGAAAAATCGCAAAAAAAAAAAAAACGAAAATATTGATGCTCTAAAGCAATGAAAGGGCACTACTATTCAACTATATGGAACAGCACTTTCTATTGTTAATTTTAACTCTAATTTGGGCAGAAATTTTGATTGCCTTTTTCGCTTGGCAAAATTTTTTAGACAAACACAGGGAACCGCACATTAGACTTCAATAATAAGCTGCAGTTTAAATGAGGAAGAAAAAAAGCTGCATGCTTCCAAATTATTATTATTATTTTGATTTCTTCCATTTTTACTTTCGTTCGGAAATTTACTTTAGCAATCATTTAATTACTTCGAATTGGCGATTGGGAGCAAAAAAAATAGCAACTGATTAACGAAAGTTTATATTTTGGCAACCCTTCTAATGAAGTCAATCACACTCAAAAGAATTATACTGGGAGTTAAGGACCCCCGTGGTTACACTGAGGGGGAAAAAAATTCCGCAGTTTTGCCGTTGTATGGATGAAACTCGGGAACTCGAGCGCCGTAACCTAAAGGTTAATCGATCATAGAAGTGATACATTACATCTTCTCAAAAACTTTCAAAATGCTCCAACTAAATCTTTAATTATTTTAACCATAGCATCGTTCTGAAACAAATATTAAAATTAAAAGTTTTTGTCAAGAGCTGGATTTTTATTTGTTTCCTTACATCGGTAAAAATGCCAGTTGGAATTACGTGTATTATATTCTTTACGTATGAATTGCATAAATAATTATTCTCTTTTTTTCGCTGCTTTATTTATTTATTTTTTTTCTAAAATTTTTTAATGTTTGCAATAGAACCTTCGATTGTAACAAAACTAATATTTCGTAAGTTCGATTTTAATTTGAAATCTGAAAGTATTTGAAGTAGTATCTCGTACTCGAAATTTGACGTATTGTCCGTGGTACAGGTTGGTTGAGTACGCGAGTGTTCTCGACTTTTGCAACTGGTCGTATAGAAAAAAAATGCTAAAAATATATTTTTTTAATGGAAATGCTTAAAAATTCTTCTTTTAACACTTTTTTATATAAATATTCCATTAAGCTGGAAAATAATAATAATAACAAAGTTAAAAATAAGTGATAACATGCAATTATAATTTTAAGTGTATTTATAGATTACAGAAACGATTTTATTTTTTTGGTAGTTGAATGAAAGTGATACAGATTTTTATTACATAGCTATTAAAGGATGTTGCTGCACAGTACGTTTGCAAATAAAGAAAAAAAAAAACAATTGTTTCTTAAGGGAAGTTTCATTTTACAGACTAAAATATTTAAATCATTACTTTAAAGAAAATTCTGTTAATTTGTGTAACAACATTTTTCTTTTAAAATAGCTACAATTAGGAGAAAACTTCTTTAATAAAATAAAAGTTTTAAGTTGATGCTCCGTTAAAATGCTCCTAGACTAACGAGATATCAAAAATTAGTAATATCAGTATGTATCTTAATGAATTGATGATCTTTAGCAAATATGTTAAGTAATATTATTAGAATAAATAAATATTTTGTTGTGGAGGTACGACCTCATAAAATTACACTTGCTTAAAGTTTCAATTTTTTAACTGGATTTGAAAGTTATGAAATTATCATTTTAATTAATGATAAATACAAGGGTCGCAGACCTCCTTTTTTCCTATTTTTTTCTTTTTTTTTGAAACATGCTCCTTTTTTCCTTCGTTTAAATCCTTTTTTTTAAAACACTCTTCTTTTTTTGTTTTCTCCTGTTCGCACTTCTTTTTTAATTGCCCTAAATGTTGTTTTCTCGGCAATTTCAACTCTCATCGTATGATTCCTTTCTTCAAGAAAGCCAAGGTTTCTTCCCCTTGTAATAGTGAAATACGTGTAAATTTTGCTATGATCAAACAATACCCAATAGCTATCCTTTTACAAACTCTCAAAGCATCCTTTTTGTAAGAGGTGCGAGCTTGTAAAGTGTTGTTTTAGAAGGCAAACACGTGGCTCTTCGATATGGGCGTTAGTAAGAAGGAGAGGGGGGGGGGGGGGTCCAGCCCAGGATTTTTAAAAATGCCATTTTTTTTCATAAATTTTTATAAATAAAAGCGTTTAAATAAAAAAAGTTTTCAGTAAGAGAAATATAATTTCACGTTAATTTAAAGCACAAATGAGCATTAAAATGCAGACATGTTTCGGGATTGCTTGGAATCTCTTTCTCAATGCGACAGGGAGCTTCTAGATGCAAAACATCCAAATGAAGCCTTGTTTGCTTTTTTTCCCCCTAAAGTTTTGAAGTCCCAAATGCAACTCCTGAGTCCTCAAAATACACCAGCTTGCATATAGGTTTCAAACTTTTTCCGGGGGAGAAACCCCCGAACCCCCTTTAACTGTCAGAATTTCAATCTCTTGTTAAGAGATGCTGAAACAAGACAAACTTAATGCCTTGGTACTTCTTTGCATTGAAGCAGATTTGACAAGATCTGTTGACTTCAATGAAACTATTGAAGAATTTTCATGGGCGAAATCACGGAGGAAAAAATTTTAATTGTAATTTTTAGATAAATTAAAAGAAATTATGTAGAAAATTTTTATTGAAAATGTTATTCAAATGTCCATTAAGTATATATGTTTCAAAAATTCTTACTGTATATTAAATCTAATGTTATTTATTAAGTCAAAAATTTAAATGGAAGAAAGGGGGTGCAAAATGGGGCTTTGGCCTAGGGTGTAAAAATATGTAAATCCATCCCTGAATAATGGCCACAAATACAATAATTTCAAATGATGCATTTTTACCAAACAATTCAAAAATACAATGAAAAATAAACCATTTTTATCTAAAGTTATTGGGGCTTAGGTCTTAGTAAAGGCGGTCACCCCAAAATGTCTTGGTGGTATACCGGTCGATCGTGATTAATTTATTGCCCACCCCTGCTAAAAAACTAAAAGCCCTCTAAAAAGCTACGGAACAAACGATGTTACCCCTAAAAATCCACAAATCCCCTGAAAACACTCCCGCCGTAAAAGTTTCAATGGCAGAGTCTGCCCCATGCTTCCCCCCCTTCCGGGGGGAGCTCCTCAAAACGATGTCCGAGAACCTCCTGAAATTCCTCCCCCAGTAAAATTTTGAATGGCATAGTCACCCCCCCCCCCCCCCACCCCGATATTCATATTCATCGCAAGATCTTCTCTAGCACAGACGCTCTCAATGGCTTGTGGCCCCCTTGTATGTCAGGGCTATAGAGAGAGAAGAAGGGCTAGTTCATTCGCTTCTCTCCCGTGGAACCGGGAGGAAACAAGTGATGACGTAGGCATGCTGACAATATAGAGATCGCAGGAGAAAAAACGCGTACTGCTAAGAACAAAATTGATAAAAAAAGAGTTTTTTTTCAAACGCAAACAGATTTTGGAGTTATGAGGTGGTTGTAATATACTTAAGAGAGGAGAGCAATAAAGAGTAGTTGATTCAATTTTGATACAGACAAAAATGAAGTTCTAATAGGTTGAGAAAAAAAAAGAGAACATTTCTTTTAGTACAATGCAAATTAAAATACAAATTAAAAAAGGGATAATGACTTAGATTCTTTGTTTCTAAAATTTTTTGTACCAACATGATATCATTAAGGACACTAAATTTGGAATTAAAAAAAAAAGGAGCTTACTTGATTCAAGTTTTTATCTTTTTCGATTTCACCCATTTTTGAACTTTCTGCATTTCTTTGCGCTTGGATGAAACTGAGTTTTTTCTGTTGATTTGCCGGATCCTTATAAATGTTCTCAAGCGGCAGAACAGCCGAATTGCGCTTTTTTCAACTGTCGGAAAACGTTCTTGAAGTTTCTTACTAAGTTCCTGAATGACTCCTTTACCCTTTCGGAATGAGGATCCATGAACACACCGAAATATGCTGTCCATCTCGTAAACGGTGTTCATCCAAGAAGATGATGGAAGAGTAAGTCCGCCCAAAGACAACATTTTAGTCCACTTTAAATGGTCATCCTCTTGTTGAGATTTGGCCGATATTGTTCCTAAGGAGCTATCGACGCTCCTAACCTTATGGGCAATATATCCAGCGATGTAGGCTAACGCTTCTTTTTCCAGAGTTTCAATATTTTCATTTTCAGCCGGATTCATCATTTCGATTTCCTAAGACATTGGAATGGGATCGTCTGTGAGAAGAAATTCCTCTTCATTTGAATTTTCTACAACAATGTTCTCCTGAAACTCATTTTCAAAAGCATTTTTGAGCAATTCAGCACTTAAATAGGCACTTTCTTTTTCGCTGTGGCATTCTGTGTTTACTTTGGCTGATAAATTAGGGAGCTTGTTACACATTAATAAATGCTTCAACCGTTTAATTACTTCTGAAGGGCTTGGGTGATCATCAAATCGTCCAAGTCCTCGTATTTGACTGAAAAGGCTTTCTAAGGCATCTTGCGTGAGCCTAGCAGTAAGCAGATATTTTGCTCCATCGCACTTTAAATCTTCATGTAAAGCTAATAGAGAATTTATAGAAATTATAATTCCTTTCTGGAATGGTAGGAGCCCTTTCTTCCCTGTAACTCTCATATCGTTTATCTCTTCTTTTACTTTAAGTAAAATATCTTTTTGCTCAGCAAAATGTTTTGGATTTCCAAATGCCGCTCGCAAATTTTTCCCTGGGGGTGGATCGTGATGCTTACTGTTCATTATATCAAAAAAACTGTCGATCAATTTGAAAAAATTACAAGCTTTAAGATTCCCAGTTAATCTTAATATGCCTGTTGCTACAGTAGCTGAAAACAATGTTTTTGCTGGGGTAACTTTTTGGCGATCATTGCCTTTAACATGTAAATAGGCTGGTTTCAGTTTGTGGCATAGCTGAACTTCACCATTGTCTTTGTTCAGTAGTTCTTCAATAATTGCAGTTGTTATTTTTGTCCCATCTTTTAAAAGCAAACCACTATCTAAAAGGTGATTTCTGAGTAATTTTATGTAGTGGGGCATATCTGCGAACACATGAATTTTTGAAGAGCTTTTCACAGGATTGAAAAAGAAGCTTTGCTGCAGTGTTATATTTAATTCCTTCCAAAGCGTTCCGCAACCTCCTAAATCGGAGACTATTGCTTTGACGCTTACATTAATGTTTTCTAATTGTGTTATGATTCTAAAAAGTAACTCTTTGTCCATTTTCACTTCGAAATCATAATAAACTGGCTGCTTCCAATTCGAGAACAATCCCCTTAAAAGGACAAATTGCACTTTTCTAAACGGACCGAGAATCTCGTCCATTCCAGTGTCGTAACATAAAGTTGATGACACATGCATCTCATCAAAACTCAGAACACACATTCTTTCTAAATTAGTTGCATTCTCCGAATTCATCTTCATCAGCAACAAAACATTTTTTTGTAAACCAGGGGCACAAGAAAATTTTGCGCACCAACGTTTCAAAGTGCTTGCGCTAGGCAGTGGAATCTGCATCTTAAATTTCCAAAAATCATAAGCTTTCGCAGACAGAGCGCGAATAACTATGCAACGAGAAATGTCTTCCACAGTCCATCTTATTTTTTGCGATTCTCTCTTTAATGCCTGTATTTGCGTTTTAGAGAACATACGACTAAGTTTTGTTTCTAAATTATGTTGCTTTTTTAGTTTTAAACGCATTTTTCGTATTTCACTCTTTTGCTTTTGAATCTTATTTAAGAAAGACTTTCGTGATTTATTCCACCGCTTCATTCGCCGAAGAGATTCTTTTCTAATTCTATTTCTGTCATTTTTTGTAAGTTTTAACTCATGTTCTAGAGCTTCTATTTTATTTTTTAAGATCAAAATTTCAAGATTGTCATGGTCAAGAAAATCTATATTTTCTTCAGCTTTGAACTCTGATGATGATAACTTTTTGGGGCTCACCTTGTTTAATTTCTCTAAAGCTGTGCTTAACGTACTTCGTTTTTTCAGCCTTTGCATTCGAAGGGAGTTACTCTCAGAGGTAGCAGAAGAAATATCAATCTTCGGCACAGCATCAGATTTTAGAATTTTCCGCATCGGGAGTCCCAGCAAGCGATTTTTCATATCATCTTCATAATCAGCCTCCGTAAAATGATTGCTGCATATTCTGGCATACTGAATGTTCACAGAATCTTGGCGGCGGCATTTATTGAGCCATTCTTTGCACAGTAAACTATTTTGTTTTGGAAATGAATGAAACGTTATACCTTTACCTTTTGTATTTTTATGAGTATTCCGGCATGTTGCTACCGCACAGGATGACATGTTAAAGTATAACCGCAATGAGCTTAGAGCATCTGCTTTCTAAAAAAAATACGAGAAGGCCAAAAAACTGCTGAAATGTAATCTTTTTTGAGCTGGCGAACTGAGCCTCGTGCTGACGCGATTTAGTGTTTTTTTATAACTCCATCTCTCTTCTTATTTCTTGAAATGTAAAAAAAAAACACACAGCCGAGGGAAACTCTGATTTTGGGCGTGGTATAAAAATCCCTCCCCACAAAAATTACTGGTTCAAGGGAAATTTTAAAAATATTATTTGCTAACTACATTTTTGGGCGTGAGTAAAAATAATTCCCAGGGAATCTAATTCGTTTAATCAGTTGAACATTATACTGAGAACATTCGACCCTTTTTTTGTAAACAACGTCGAAAAAACAGGAAGTTCCCACAAGAAACAGGAACACCCCTGTTGCGCCTGAGAGTGGTTCTAATTAAAACCAGCAATACTGCAGGCAAGAGAGCAACCAGATGCCAACAAACTGCATTCTCACGAAACCCAAACATTTTAAAATTTAACTTCAGAAAATTATTGATATGGACGCAAGGAAAAATATTTCTAATTATATTTTTCTCAGCGTCCAAGCACTCGGGCACCATCTAGCCACCTCCTAGGTTCTCCAAGGTGGTCAGTCAGCACAGTGACGTCACAGGGAGAAACCGGAGGAACCACATCGGTGAAGCGCTTCATAAAGAAATGAAGTAGCCCTTCTCCTTATCTTTATAGCCCTGCTTGTATGTACCAAATCTTGTCGTGTCCTCGAGTTTATACATATATGTATGCATGTATAAATTAACTTATTTATTTGTGTTTAAGCTAGTTTGTTTGGTCCCGGGTCCCCACTGGTGTGTGCACATAAAATAGAATAAAAAATATTCGAATGATAAAACGGTCTTACGATCTAACTATAAAACTAATGATGATTGGGGGGGGGGGGGGGAGAATTAAAAATTGCAAAACACTCGAATTCTAAGAATCTGAGAGAATAATAATAACAAAATTAATAATAATAAAAATACACAGAGGGAAATAAATGAGAGGAAAGGAGTAGACAAGTTCTTCCAAAATGTGAAAAGCTTTCTGAATATAAATTTCGGAAGGAAAAAAAAGTAGGGGATCATTCATAAATGATGTCACGCTTCGAGGGGGGAGGGGTGGTTCGTGAAATTGTGACAAGGGGAGGGTGTAACAAGAAGTGTGACATCATGCATTATGCAACGTAGCTTGACGCGTGACAAAGGGGGGAGGGGGGTCCGCTGAAGTGTGACATATTGTGACAAAAGGGGGAGGGGGTCAAATATATGGGAAAAAAGCGTGACGTCATTTATGAACGGCCCCTAGTTCATTCAAGTATACGTGAATGAAAACAAAGTGAATGAAAACAAATACACGTATGAAATTCTGGTATTACACTCAATGTAATCTCAATTTTATAAACTTTTATTTTTTATTATGATTTAATTACGATTGATTTAATAACTACCTAAGTATTCCACTGATATTTTGTATGTATAATCGACTACAGTAAACATACTCTTATTTCCAGGGAAAATACAAACTGTCATATGTAGACTTGTAACAGATTTGGTCAAAATAATCTGCAATATTTTCTTTGCCATTGTGAGAAATATTTTATCAGTTGGAAATGATTGTACCATGGTCTCCTTTCCGAGCCTCGTGGGTCTCCGATTTTACTATTTTCTACTGCAGCCCCTCAGATTTGTTCTGTGCCCCCAAAGTGGCCATATGGCTCATGTTGTAAAACCCTGCTCCAGCATTTTCCAAGCACTACGATCTACTGTAGTAATGAAAAAAAAATTTGAAAAGTATGGAGAGGCTTGTGTTAGAATCAAAAGACATTTAATAGAATAATAGTTAGACACCCTGCCCTATTCGCATTATATGTCCATCTGTTTTTGGTGTCACCAAGGAAAGTCTAATATGCGTTTTTAAAATTTCAATTTCAAAATATTTCTGGGGGGATCCTCTTCCCCCAAAGCCCTTTCCGTCCCCTCACATTATCAAAAATCATCAAAATTGTAGTTTTAGAACATCATATTAGAAAATTTTTAACTGTCTCTTAACGTCACCAGAGATTGCCTTATGTAAGTTTTATGACTTGAATTTCAAAACATTTCTGAAAAATAGCCTTGAATCCCACCTTGGTCTAACAGTATAAAGGGATGTCATTGCGAATTTCCGGGAAGGAGCCCTGAACTCTGCAATTTTTTTTTTTCGACGTCACCAAAAGCTGCGTTCACATGGGACTCTTATAACCCGCTTGTACCCTGCTTATCCCCGCCTTTCGGTTTTTTCCGGGTAAATGGTGGGTCTAGTTGCCTCCTGCCCGAGAGCAGGATTTTTGCGGGGGTTCTACCCAGCATGCCATTCGCGCAGCACTCTCGATTCCCCATGAGTTAACTTTTGATTGACAGTTATTGCGTTCCGTATGGTGTGCGCAACCTGAGGATTTTAAATGAAATAGGTTAGAAGTACAGCAATAAAAATTACTTCTTACTTGTAATTTTTTCTATGTTTATTCTTCAATTTTATGTAAATCTTTTGTCATCTCTAGATGTAATAAATTTAAGAAAAATTAAGATGAAAAATCCTATGATCTTGTACGTTTCCATACATGTTAGTACTAAGGTAGAAGAGTATTGTTACTTTTATTTTTTCATTCATTATTGAAAAAGTAATTTCTTATCTTGAAACGCAGAAATAATTTGTTGTACTCATCATAGTGGCATCGGTTTGTTCATTTTTATTAGTTCATGTCCTTAAATGTCTTTAAAACTAAAGAGTAAGAAACGCATAAGGGTTTAAACTTTAAAAAAACGTATCTTTTATTTTTGGAAATGACGCATGCGATTAATATGTAAGCATAATTTTGTTGGCTGTGCCATACCAGGTTTTTTTTACACAACCCTCTGGTGTTTATAAATAAAACTAACTGGGGTTAGAAATTACTGTTCAGAATTTTTTTAAAAAGTAATTGAGATTTTCAAAATACCTTATACATAAATAACATGCATCAAAATAAAATAATTTTTGGAAAAAATAGAACCGACTTCAAATTATAAATTGCGCTAAAAAGTGAAAAATAAATTAATTCTTTAACAACACCGATACGATTTTTAAATATGACTTTTGAAGCCTGCACACAATTACCTAATTACCATTAAGTCATGTGTTACTTTACATTGAAACTGTTACAAACTCTGATCCATTTATATTTGTAATTTATTCATGATTACAAAAGTAATCATGAATCAAAACCTATCGTGATTTTGCACCGACTTCAAAAGTTATTTTTAAAAATCGTATCGATGTTGTTTAAAGAATTAAATTAGTTTTCACTTTTTAACGCAATTTATAATTTGCAGTCGGTTCTATTTTTTTTCCGAAAGCGACTTTATTTTATTTTTGGTGTAAATCCATTTTTTACATAAATACTCTATTTTTAAAAAATCTATATCAAAAGGCAAACCTTCTTTGAGTGAATGGCTAATCATTTTTATGATAAATT
This sequence comes from Octonoba sinensis, assembly GCA_038502835.1. Lineage (NCBI taxonomy): Eukaryota > Metazoa > Arthropoda > Arachnida > Araneae > Uloboridae > Octonoba > Octonoba sinensis. The sequence continues at coordinate 77,560,824 of CM076605.1, read as the reverse complement.
CCATTTGGAAATCTTGAAAATCGGCTCATCCTGTGAGATGTTATGGGTGGACAAACAAAAAACCGACATCCATACGGTGTGAAGTTGGTTAAAAAATAGAATATAATAATTATCTGAATATTCGGCAATTTCTCCTAGGCCGAAGCCAAATATTAAAATTTCTAGAAAATCGTGGTAATAGGAAGTATTTTCCAAATTTAAAAGTATTCAAGTAAAACACCAATTTCACACAATAATCTATGATGTATGATTTAATTCTGTTTAAGAATCCAGAACTACCTAAAATTAATGTATTTTCTGTATTGTTTTTAATGCAATAAAATTGAGAATTTCACCCACAATTGGAATAGAAATGGCAGGTTTTAATTCTAAGCATTAGCATTATTTTACTAATTTCTAAATTCAAATTAAAGGAATACTATTGTTTAGTTAATTTTTACCTTGCTTCAAATAATTTCATGAAGATATTTTAAAAGCTATAAAAGTTAATATTTTAATTTTATGGCTTTTTACATACCTATTTTAAAAGATCTATTAAAATTTAATGCATTTAACTGGAATACATTTTTAAATTTAAAAAGCCCAATAATTTATGCTATCTTAATATTCATGATATGTTCTAGGCTTTTCCCATTGCTCTCCATACTAGATTTCAGCTCTTACAAAAAAGCATTAACAAAATAACGTAAACATGTTAAACAAAAGCAATTATATGTAATTTTTAAAGGGTGAATGCAATTATTTTTTTCAAAAACTCAGGACTAAAACAACCTCAGCCGAGTATTTCCCTAGAATTTGTTTTAAACTGTAACATTCAGAAAAGCGAAATCAAGAAAACTGCAATAGCATGCGCAAAAATTGTAAACAGTGCGCAAAGGATGACTGGTAAACCGCTTTCCGAGACAAAACCTTTTCTCATGTGAACGGGGTTTTTTCCAAACGGGTTTTTTTCGGAATTGGAGAGGGGTTTTACGGGTTACAAAAGTGCCATATGAATGGGGCTAAAGAGAGACCAGCCTAGCCGTACACCTAACGGCATCAAAGATAGTATAAAATTGCGTTTTTCAAATTTAATTTTCTAAAATTTTCGGGGGAGATTCCCAGTACTCCCCTCTATTTATGCTATAATATTATACTTATGATCAAGTTCATATTGATAATTTGAATTCTCTTTTTTCCGCATATATAACGCAATTCTCCCGAATTGTTTGCTCATATTCTAACAATGAGCCCTTACCATACCAGAAGCCGGAATCTCGTTCATATTACATGTATACGTATATATATATATATATATATATATATCAATATTAAAACTATGAATTATGTATAATAACTTTTTATGCCATATATAGGGGCCGTTTATAAATGATGTCACGCTTTTCCCCCATATATTTGACCTTCCTCCCCCCCCCTTTGTCACAATATGTCACACTTCAGCGGACCCCATCCCCTCCCCTTGTCACACTTTGTCACAAGTTCACAACCCCCCCCCCCCCACCCTCGAAGTGTGACATCATTTATGAATGATCTTATACATGCATACGCTCATATATCATATACATATGTATACGTTTATAAAAACAATAAAAGGGCCACCAAACTCATAATCCCCCTTGATTTTTTTTTTATTTAGTGTACTTGCTTCTTCCGTCTAAGACTTTCGGATGGTTTTTCTATTGTTTGTTATAAACACATTTTTATGGTGTGTTACTCACACTACTATGAAAAATCACTTTCTATGCATGAACTCTGTCCATCAGTGTAAGCTGTAAGGTCAAATTTGCACTTAGTGTCCCACACCAACAAGCGAATGCAAGAAGCAGAAGTAAAAAGGAAAGTTGAATGCTAAAAAAAAGAAATCTTCTAAATGATTATGTATATAAAAGACATCCCTCCCCCCTAAGTGCAATGGCGCACCTTCGCCTCAAAAAGAATCCCCCCCTTCCTAAAAATGCCAATGGCGCAATCGTTCAGTTGACACAGCAAGTTGCAATTTCGTTCAGTTGAAATTTATTAAACTAAATTTACAAACATTTAATGAATACGATTTTCGTTTGTTTGTAATTTAATTAATTAAATATCGCAATTACTTAAAAAAAAAACTTGCAGAAATTCATTGCAATAAAATTTGTTCAAGCACATCTGCTTAACGCATACGTTAATTGAATTAATAAAAATGCATATTCATTTTATCCCATGATGTGCTACTGCAGGTTTTTTCCCTTGTTAAAGGTAATATGAACCGGTTGAGAATAATGTTCTACATCTACATTAAGAGGTGGGAGTGGAATTTTTAAGAATTTCAGACATTAATTTAAATTGAAGTTTGTAATAAAGATAATTGAAAAACATTTAAAGCAACTAACATCGCTAACGAACAAGCAAACTAGGCACCGCTACATTTCGCCTCTTGTAATAAGACGCATATTTCCTTTAAAACATTTTAACAAAGAACCAAAACCAGATCGCACATTTTTGAAGATTCCGAAATGACCGGCTGCGAATCAAATGTACGCTCAGGCATGAAAGTTTTCCGCTTTTCTGCAGAAATCCGCTTTTTTGAAAGCCTTTTTGGCTGTTTTTGAGATCGATGCAAAACCGTCAAGATCTCATGACCAAAAATGGGGGGGGGGGGGGCGGCACCGCGAGATGATCATCGTTTTCAGGTACCTCCGATTTTAATGCCGATATTTTACCCCCAGATCCAAAACGATAAGCAGCCTTCGTAGTACAGAATGAAGGCGGGGTCAAGGTGGGTGGAGCTAGTGACGTACGTTCCAATAAGGATCGCTTTTCGTTTTCTAACAGTAGGTTGAAGTAAATATAACTTCTACTTTTACTTTCAGCGTCTTGTCCCACGTGCTGTTTTGAATTTGGATTCGGAATTCGGCGAATTTTTTTTTCAACTGTAGTACGCTTTGAGAAATGTTGTAGTAAAAAGGATGTTTTGAATGTTCATGAAGAACATAAAGCACGCGAAATAGATTGCGTGGAAAAAAAACAAATTTAAATTTGCATGGTTGGATAATAAAGTAAAAATAAAAGTGAAAGATTAAGAATTTGAAGTGACTGTGAAGGACTGCATTCGAAAGATCAACGTAAGTGGAAAAGCGAAATGTGCAATATGTTCGGAATTCATTTATTATGGTAAACGAGGATATTCTGCAATTAGCAGCCACATGCAAACGAAAAAGCATGCCGAGAAGGAGGTAATCAAGAAAAAGAATTTTGCTTTGCCTTCATCATTTTTAGTGAATCCCCAGCATAAAGAGACGGCGATTATTTGCCAAAATGTACCACTCTCGGACAGAGTATCAAATCTGGAAGGCATGTTGCTAGGAGTACTAGCCGAAAATAATCTGCCATTCACAGTTGCTCCTGTTTTGATCGAGTTAAGTAAGGAAATGGCTTCTGACAAAAAAGCTTTGTCACATTTGAATGTCACGTACCGCAGCTTCTTACAAGATGAGACTGGGTATGGGCAAAACTTTTTTTAATGAAACTATCTCAAATTTTTTAAAGTTAAAAAGAAGTTAAATTTTCCTTAAATATTGATGAGGCAACGAGCAATAATCGAATGAGGGTTTTGTGCATTTTAGCTAGCTATTTTTCCTCAGAACACAGTAAAGTTGTAATTGACCATGTAGCCTCCATTAATGTTTCAAGGTTGTCTGCAGATCAGTTATTTAAAGAGATTGAATTTATTTAGCACAAATGAATTGCCATTTGAAAATTTAGTATCTATTTTAATGGATTCTTGTAATGTAATGCGAGGATCTAAATCTGGTTTAGAAACCCGAATTCGCAACGAAATGGCTCCTCATTTATTAGACATTGACGGTGATACGTGTCATCATGTCCACAATGCAGTGAAAGCCTTCTCGAAACCATTTTGTGGATTTGCAGAAAATTATTTTAAAGATCTGCATAGTGATTTCAACTGGTCTGCAGATCTCAGAGAAAAGCTTAAAGAGACCTGTTTGACTTTTAATGTAAAATATACATCAGTAGAGGATATGGTAAAGCATCGCTGGCTCTCAATGTATAACGTCACATTAAGTAATTTGATGATATTTGACTGTTTAACAATATTTTATTATGGATTTTTAAATGAAAGTGGCAGATTGTTGTATTTAAATATTTGTGTTAGTGTTTTTAAGCAAAGAGATATTAGTAGCCAAGGTAAGCAGGAAATTAAAGAAATTTGGAAGTACCTTCAAAACAAGAAATTAACTAGTGGTGGTAAGAAAAGAAAAGAAAGAATTATTCAAAAACTGTTCTATTGTAGAAGAAAACTTCAGCTAATTCTGCAGTTTTATGCATCTGTTTTTCCATTACTGAAGAAATATGTTTGTCTTTTTCAAATGAAGGAACCATTAATTTATAAATTGTATGATGAACAAAAGCATGGGCTAATTGTGTAGCCTTTTGTGCAGATAATGTTTCTGTAATGCTAGGAGAGCATAAAGGAGTCCCAGCAAGCAAAATATGCTGCCACAATATTGCATAAAGGTTGATATATCAGCATGGATAATCTTGCATATATACTGCCTCAACATTGTTATGTTACTCCATTTATACTGCCTGCAGGCTGCCACAAGATTGACTGTCAAGGTGTATGCAGTGTAATGTCAGTGTAAAATCAAGGTGCCTTATTTTTGCAATATTGCATTCACCTTGTTCCCGACAGTAAATACTGATATGACAGTATAAAAGCAAGGTGCCTTACTTTCGGAATATTGCATTCATCTTGTCACCGACAGTATACGCTGATATGACAGTGCTTTGTCAGTATAAAAATCAAGGTGTCTTATTTTTGCAATATTGCATTCACCTTGTCACCGACAGTATATACTGACATGACAGTATAAAATCAAGGTGCCTTTTTTTTTAAATATTGCATTGTTCTCATTTTATTCGACACTTGATTTACACTAGACCATCATGCCGCGTTTGCGTTATGCTTCCATTCTTTTTTCATAGTCTTCTCAGTAGATAACCACACATCTACTGTCCTGGGTTACAATAATAAATGAGATAATGCATACATAATTATTGAAGATAATATTTCCCTACACTACTCTGTATTGTTGAACAACCAACAAACGAGAAACCACGTGTGAGTGTGAGGAGAGACACGCCGCCGATTGGAACGATGGGTAAAATTCTTTCTACCCCAACGCATGCGCAGCTCAACAGCTTTCCATTGGCTCTTACTTACCCTGACGACAACAGCATTGAATCAATGTTGATTTGAACTATTTTTTGCAATATTGCTGCAGATAACACTTATACAGTGTTGATGATGTAATATAATATCAATATTGTTATTTAAAGGTAATTACCATGTTGCATACATGCTGTTATTGCAGTATTGTTATATCAACATTTATGCAACCTTTCAACAGTATTTAAGAAGTTCATATTGAAGCTGTCAGTATATTACCAAGGTCTATCAAGGTTGTTGCAAGATGTTTTGCTAATAGGGGTTGCATCTTTCTTAAAAAAGGAAAATGCAAACATTTTTATTTATGGTTGTGGTTGTCACTTAATTCATTTAGCAAACGTGTCAGTCTTCTCAAATTGTGTGAAGAAGAATATGATTTATCAAATCTCAAAATTCTTAAATATGGAGCAACAAGATGGTTATCACTAGAGAAAGCTGTTGATCGTGTCCTTGAGCAATGGGCTGCATTAAAGATGTTTTTTTGTGAAGAAGAGAAAGGAACGTCATCCACAAATTTGAGTGCGTGCCCTTTAACTCTACTCTACCTTTAGTTCTTGCAGTCTGTCATTCCAATATTTCAAGCTACCAACATCATGATGCAACAGGAAGCTCCTCTTATACATATTTCATACCTGCCAACTCTACCGGTTTTTCCAGGAGACTTATGGATTTTCCCCCTTTTCTCCTCGTCTCCCAGTTTGTATTTAAAATCTCCTGGTTTTCATAAATTTTGGTGTAACCCCCTTATAAATAGGTAATTTTATGAAAAACACTTCAGCAATGTTATTATCCTATTTAATTTATTTGACAAATGGATTCATACAAGAAACTTACAGTTTTAGACATTATAAAATCAATTATGACTTTAGACTTTAGAGGACTGAATATTTTGTTAGTTACATTGGGAAACATATCATATAAGGAATTTGACGGTGGTTGTAATTTAAGTGATTGTTAAAACTCCTCATTTCCCCCAAAAAAAAGCAATGAAAAATACATGGGAAATTGAGGTGTATTGTAATTTGCTGGATTTTTTCCTTGAAATGTTGGCTTGGTAGGTATGTTATATATATATATATGTGTGTATATATATAATATACAAAATATTCAATCAGGGAAATTTTCTGAAAAAACCCTGCAAATCAGAGGAAAGTCGGGGAATTTTGCTTCAGATTCTGCAGTCACCCTGTATAAGGATTGACTCAAGAATTTAGATTGAATTTTTACAATTTCAACTTGTATTCATGACATGCACTTTTCCCGCATTTCTCCACCCCCTCACCCCAAGAGGAGAAAATTCTGATTATGTTGTGTAAGAACGGCTTCTAAAATTCTTGTAATTCCCAAATGAAGAAAATAAAAAGATTCTCACCTGAGAACTTCTGACTCTAAAGGCCCGGGCTTATGGTAATTCAACCAGTTCTGGGTGTATCCATAATATTTCTTGTGCACATGAAGACGATATCTCTAATTAACTGAGACACAATAAGTCCACGAGTCTGAGATACATGAAAAACACACATATTCTTTAAAAGTTACACGCATATTAATAAAAAGGACATACGCGACTAAACTAACTATTTACAAATTACAGATAAAATTTCTAGTTCTTGTTTCTTCATATCGGGCGATTACGACAAAAAGCCGCAGTTCTAGAGGCTAGTCTCTTCTGTCTGGGTTCTAAAGCCGATCTCCCCAGAATTACGTTTCATTCCCACTAAAAGAAAGGGATGACGTCACGGGTGTTCTGGCGTTTGTTGATGGTATATGTCTGGCGCTCTGCAGTTTGCGCTGAGATGAGAGAGTGGAATTTCCAACATTCTTCCACCTTGAGTTGCGACTATTTGGAGGAACTCAACAGTCCAAGTTGGAGTCGTTGAGGGGGCTTCACCACTCGACCCGTCCGGGTCACCACTGGAGGACTGTAACTGGGATCTTCTGGTGTGGGTTTCTCCTTGCTGATGCTGACAGTTTCTGGAGGGAATTCCTCTGGTTCTTTTCTTTCGGAGTGGAGTCTAAGTTTCTGTGGGCTGTTGTCACTTCTGGAAGTCGAAGGAGTTAGCTTTTCTTGAACTGATTTTTCTAACGATGAGTAGTTCTTAAATTCTGCAGTGTCAATTTCCAAAGGAAACAGTCTTTGTAATGGACAGAGAAAAATTCCATTTTCAGTTTTCACTTTGGCTAAACAATGAATCTTTTCCTGGATATAATTCAATGACTTTTGCTAAAGGCCAGTGAATACGTTTCTTATTGAAATCTTCCAGTAGGACTATATCGCCGACTTTCAACTGCTGAAGTTTTCCAGTCTTGGAAGCATGTTGTCGTAATTGTCCTAAATATTCGCTTCGGAATCTATTTCTCAATTCTCTAATAATTTGTCGATATTTGGCTTTTCTGTTAAGCCCTTGAGAATCTAAGGTATCTATATCAGGAACTCCTGATGTTGGTAATTCTTGTAAGAACATCATTGGGGTTAAAGGTAACGGATCTCTGTTATCTTCGGAAACATAAGTGATAGGTCGAGAGTTAATTACTTGTTCACAGTCACATAGTATGGTGCAAAGTTCTTCATAATTCAAAGATGCACGACCTAACTTTCTTCTTAGGATTCCTTTAACCATACCAACAAGTCTTTCCCACCAACCGCCCCACCAAGGTGCTGCGGGGGGATTGAATTTCCATTTTATCTTCTGTGTTGAAGCTATGTTTCTGATGGTTTCCCAATCTACACTCGAGAGAGCTTTGCTGGTTCCGATGAAGTTCTTCCCGTTGTCGGAATTGACAACATATGGTCTTCCTCTTCTTGCTATGAATCTTTGCAGAGCCTGGAGAAAACAATCCGTAGACAGAGACGTAACGGCTTCTAGATGTATGGCGCGGTAAACAGCACAGGTAAACAAAGTTGGCCAACGCCTACCACTTCAAAAATTGCTGCTTCTCGTACTCTGTCCTCGGGTGGTATTCCAGGTTCAACATCTGTTTTGGAAGTCTGAAGTTTTCTGCAAATTACGCACTTTCTTAAGACATTTCTGATGCATTTTCTAGACTTCAATATCCAAAATTTTTCTCTGAGCTGTGCCATTAGAATGCTGACTCTAGCGTGATGGTTTTCTAAATGTTTCTCAAAAATCAATCTTTGGACGACAGGATGCTTAGAAGGTAGAATCATTGGGTATCTGAAATTTTCACTGTCATTTCTCTGGATTATGTTGGTTTTTGCTCTTAAAAGACCGACTTTATCCTCTACAGGCCTTAAATTTCTTATTTTGGAATCTGTTCTTCCTGAAAAGGATTCTTGTTGTACTAATCAGAGAAGTACGTTTTCGGCCTTTGAAAATTCTTCTACTGAAATATCAGAGTCGGATATTTTCTCAGTATTCTTCAAGTTATGATAAAATCTATATATCCAAGCTATCATTCTAACTGTTTTCTTGTAAGAAGAGAATTTTTGATAAAATCGATTCAAATTATCTTCCTTTTTATCTAAAAGTGTTAAGACTGCCTCCTTTTTTTCTCTATTTATAAGGTCTTCACTTGGGTCTTCTTCTATTTGAGGCCAATCATTTTCGTGTAAGTAAAGCCAATCAGGGCCCTCCCACCATCTCAATTTCTGTAACTGTTCGAAAAAACATCCTCTCGATGGGAGATCTGCAGGATTTAAATTTCCAGGTACATGTCTCCAATTTTGAACTTCTGTCAAATTTCTAATTTCTAATACTCTGTTGTGTACAAACGTACCCCAGTCTTGTTTTCTTGTTATCCAATCCAAAGCTGTGGATGAATCAGTCCAAAAGATCGTACTTATGTCTTCTAAATGTAAATCGTTTTTCACATTTTTGGCTAATTTTGCACCTATAAGACAAGACAAGACAAGAGTTCGAGTCGAGGTATAGTTAATTCTTTAACCCGGGGGAACGCGCGCTATATGTGCTTACGCGAGGACGCGCGCTGGGTCTATCAGACCCGGTTATCCATTTTTCTTAAAAATACTGCCCAGAATGTCTTTGACCATAGTAAATGTATTTTCTATGAAGGAACATACACTATATATATACTAAAAATTGATAATTAAAACATACTTACAATTTATTCACAATTTTTACAAATATAGATGGTGTGTTCACTACAGATATTTTTATCGCACTTAGCGCAACAAATAGCAGAGTTTCTGTCCTTTTTATATGAACACATGTGACATCTTTTCTTTTGGACACATTTTTGTTTCTTCTTTGGTGGCTCACTAGTTTCACTTGAACAGTGTTGCACTAGTTTTTCCTTCAATTGTCTTGGAAGTGATTGCTGTGTGCTTCTCTTTTGCACATGCTCCTTTGTTAGTTCTAACGCAAGTTCTTTCAAAAAATGCCTGCGGCTCGTAGGTTTTGTTTGATTATTAGCAGACAATAAAAGTACTCGAGCATTTATTGCTGCGGTGTTCAGAACAGAAAAGAATATTGTCATTGGCCATCGTCTGCTTATTCGTGCTGTAGAAAAGTTCGCAGACATTTCATCTACTACATCAACTGCTCCCTTGGTGAGATTATAAAATGTTATGATCTCGGGCTTTTTAGCGTCGCCAGTTTCGGAGTCGATTGAGTCGTCATAGTGCATTGTTGATAAAACGTTTACGCATTTGTTCTTTTTTGGTACATAAGAAACTAATGTCATGTGTTTCTGAAAACCGAACAAGGAGGAATGTATTTCTCGGTTTTTTCCTGTGATGAATTCCCGAGGTAATTCCCGTTTATTTTTTCTAATTGTTCCGACAAGTGTGATTTTTTTCTTTAGAAGGTCTTTAGCCAAATTATAACTTGTATACCAGTTATCCACTGTTAGATTTCTGCCAGAATTTGAGAGCTTTTCAGTTAATCTCTTTACAATTTCATCAGTGGAATTACTGATTTTATACGGACCATCAGGTTGGGCCCCTGCATATATTTCTAAATTCCAGGTATAAAATGTTCTGGAATCTACGACAGCAAAAATCTTTATGCCATATTTAGCAGGTTTATTAGGAATGTATTGACGAAAACAGCATCGTCTTCTAAAAGATTCAAGCTTTTCATCAATTGTTATATATTCACCCAGAGAATAATATTTTTGGCAGTTTCTTACGAAAGTCTCAAACATATCTCTTACTGGAGCGAGTTTGTCTACCTCTCTTCTTATAGCACGGTCTGTAACATTATCGAATCGTAAACACCTCAAAAGGAACAAAAAACGCTTCTGAGACATAGTACGATGGAAAATGTCGAGACCTGTTCCATCTGTAGCCCAAAGGTCTTTCACATTTACATGCGAAGATTTGTGGAGCCCTCCGAAGTATAGAAGTACAGTGGCTAGAATACCTAGTGTGCCGTTCGGTGCGAAAATGTTGAAAACGAAACTAAGCCCCCAGTAGGTGGCGCTAGCATCGACAGCAAGGTAACTGATTAGCAGAGCGAACGTTAAAGAATCATTTACTCGCCTTAGTTTTCGCACTTTTTTCAGTACTAAAAAAAGGAGGTGCAAAAAAAATGGGACTTTTTAAAAAATATTCAATTACCTGTTCTAGAAAAGAATTTGGAGCAATAAATAGACGGCTGTCGTTTAGGTGAACACAAGCATGAAAGATGTTTTTATTTAGTTTTCGGAAGCAGTCTTAAATGAAAACCATGTATTTTGTTAAGAGAATATTGTTATACATTTTAAAGACAAATGTTTTTTAGTCCAATATAGTGTGAATGAGCTGTTGAAAATAATTGCATTATTATGCTCATATTACCTAAAAAAAGAAAGGCTATATGTCTATGTACTATATTTTAACATAAATAAATAATTAAAAATTAACAGTAATTACTATCACATAAGTTTTTTAAAAAGCACATTGCAATCTGACGTATATTTAAAAAAAATAATAAACACTTGCATGTCATTTTTTAAATGAACTGCATGCTTAAAATTTTGTGTTAGATTTTTCTTCTTAAATATAGATTTAATTTTTTTTTTTTAAATTTACATTTATTTAAAAACACATTATGATGCACAAAGTTTTGGTCAAGTTTCAATTACATACAAAACCAAAATAGAAACAATTAATAAAAAAAATCTTGAACCAAAGCAAAAAGCTTAGCTTTAAATTTATTTTGTTGTTATGACAAGAACAATTTCATTTTGATATAACATTTCTTCTTCTTTAACGTCAATATTGTTTCATATATAAAGTTTAATTTTTGAGTAACATCTTTTAAAACTTGTTGTAGTTCCAGACAAATGTAGAATTTTGTTAGAAAAACTGAACCCCCCCCCCCCCCCCAAATTTCCCCGCCCCCCTGGTGGGTACCTTTGTCACATTATGATACACAAAATGTTGGTCAAGTTTCAGTTGTAAAAAAATCTTGAACCAAAGCAAAAAGCTTAGCTTTAAATTAATTTTGTTGTTATGACAAGAACAATTTCATTTTGATATTACATTTCTTCTTCATTAACGTCAATTTGCTTCATATGTAAAATTTAATTTTTGAGTCACACCTTTTGAAACTTTTTATAGTTTTAGACAAAGGCAGAATTTTATTCAAAAACAGAACCCCCCCCCCCTCCGAATCCCCCCCCCTTCTGGTGGGTACCTTTGTCACATTATGATACACAATATTTTGGTCAAGTTTCAATTACATACTAAACCAAAATAGAAACAAATCATTAACAAAATCTTGAACCAAAGCAAAAAGCTTAGCTTAAAATTTATTTTGTTGTTATGACAAGCACATTTTCATTTTAATATTACATTTCTTCATTAACGTCAATATTGTTTCTTTATGTAAAATTTACTGTTTTGAGTCACATCTTTTAACCCTCTCATGCATGCATTTATTTACTTGTGTTATAAACAAAAACTTCATATGCCGCAAACTAATTTGGCATCTCCGGATTGTTGTGTAATAATTTATTTTTAGAAATTTTGTTCTGTATAGTGAAAAATTCGTGTTCTTGTATGGAGACGTTTTATGTTTTTTTGCCATATTTATTCAATATAATAATAAACATGGTAAAATTGAATATTCAAACTTCATTTATAAGGAATAAGAAGCTGTAAAATAATAACAAACTTTCCCGTAATGTAAAACACGCTTCAAAATAACTAAACAGAATTTGATTCGAAACTAAGATTTTCTCTTCTTTCTTGAATCATACATGGACGCCCAAAGATATCTTAATCTTTTAACAATCTTGAATACCCTATGAAACATTTTGTGGTTTCCAAGAGTTGTTTGGAATGTCTAGATGAGGACGACATGCAAATTGCAGCACAAAAACGAATCTGCATCAAAATTTGAAGCAAAAATGTGTGTCACCTCATATGAGGCTTTCATGCATGAGAGGGTTAAAACTTTTTATAGTTCCAGACAAATGTAGAATTTTATTAAAAAACTGAACCCCCCCCCCCCCTGGTGGGTGCCTTTGTCACATTATGATACAAAAAATTTTGGTCAAGTTTCAATTACATACAAAATCAAAATAGAAACAAATCATTAACAAAATCTTGAACCAAAGCAAAAAGCTTAGCTTGAAATTTATTTTGTTGTTACAACAAGTACAATTTCATTTTAATGTTACATTTCTTCTTCATTAATGTAAATATTTTTTCATTGTTTTCTTTGAGGTGGTCAGAATTAAACCGATTTATCATGCATAAATTTACAAAGACCAAAAATGGGCATATGTTCCTCTTCATTTATTTATTTTATAGAATAAAAAAATGAAAGTTGTTCGTATACTATTATCAAAGTACGAATGAGGGAGATATTTATTTCATTTCCTGCTTCCTTAGGGGGAAAACTAATCCGAAAGTAGTTAACAGCAATCAATTCATGTTAGTGCTTCAGTGTCACTTGTAACTTTCTAAATGACAATCGGCTAATCGAAAGACTTTTGGTACACAGGACCTTTAATCGCAGCAGCTGGCCCCAAAGCCGTCTTTCGGCGGGCTCGAACTTACCTCGCTGTCGGATAGAGCGCCACCTAGTGGAGGCTTACTTTCGGGTACAGAAAAAGCACTGGAGGACAATGGCGAACGGCACACTATCTATTCTAGCCACTGTAATAGAAGTCCAATCAATGCTTTAACTTCTGTCAGTGAGGTTTCTTTGACATCGCGATCTCTATCAAAATTAGGTGCTATAGTTTGTATATACCCATTCGTGCAGTTGACGATGTTCCCTAGAATAGTATCATCCATTAGTAGCTGCCACGAACCAATAACCGAACAAACGTTTTTTGCTTCATCAATGTTCCCTGGCAATTTTAGTACAATATTTTGAGAGGGAGTTCTAACATTTTGTCGATTTTTATTTTTGCTCCATTTCGTACCGTCTTTGCCAACGTAAAAATTTTGAGACAAACTGTCTGCATCTTCATCTGACTCTGTATCATCAGAACAATCAAATTCTTCTTCTGAAGAAGATTTATGTTCACTAAAAATCTCATCATGTATTTCTTCGTCCTCTTCATTTACTGATTCTTCATCAGTTGATATATCTCTAAGCATGGCTTCAAGCCTCTTCATTTCATCATTGTACGACAGATATCGCTTCATTTTGCTTTCAAGAAAAAACAGAAAGAAGAACAATCATATGAATAACATGAGCACGCGCACTGGGTCTGCGAGACCCGGGCACCCAAAATAACTACAAACGTAAAACTCAGGAATGCGGAATTTCCTATCTTTTGAAAGTGGTTGACCTTGAACACAGCTACTGCGGACTTGGACCACTTCCGATGAAAAGGGGTGTTTCTACGCTATGATTTAGGATCGACTGGGTCTCTAAGACCCAGCGCGCGTGCTCCCGGGTTAATAGGTACGACTTGGCTTCTAGCATTAACTAATTGGATCTGGATGCCTTCTGATGTTTCCGCTCTTAAGAATATGCAAGTGGCATATGCCTGTTTGCTTGCATCAGAGAAAACATGCAACAATATTTTCTTTTCGTTTTCTGGGAAAATGTTAAGCCAACGAGGTATTTGAATTTGGGATAACAAATTTATTTATTTCAGCCAATTAGAAAATTGTTGTTTCAAGGTTTCGGGATGCTCTTCGTCCCACTTTATCTTCTGAATCCACGTTTCTTGAAGGATTAGTTTTGGAATTAAACTTACAGGCGGGGTAAATCCCACGGGATCAAAAATCTTTTGGGCTACTGATAAAACTTTTCTTTTTGTGAGGGGTTCTCTTATTTTCATAGTTTCTTCAGTTTTACAAAATAAGCTGTCATTTTCTAAATCCCACATCAATCGCAACCACATGTATCGCAATCTACTGGATTCTTTCCTTGAAATGTTGGCAGGTATGATATTTATCAAAAGGAACTAATGAGTTTGTTCACTAACATTTTGTCAAGATTTATAGAACCTAGTTGTATAGTGAATGCCACTTCAGTTTTCAACATCAAATTTGAAAAATCAAAGAATTAAAAAGAATGAATTGGTTATCGAGGGCAAAACGAGGCAGCACCTTTCAAGCACAGATATAGCAGAAAAAGATGTGAAGCAATTCTATTCTAATGTCAGAAGCTTCTATATTGAAGCATGTACTTACATGCTAAAGAAATTTCCTCTAAAAGATAAACTTTATGCACACTCTGCCGTTGCGGATATTGCCAAACGACAGGAAGCAAAATCTGCATCCTTAATTTGCTTTTTTGATTTGTTTTCAGTTCCAGAAGTAGAACGAAGCCAAATTGAAGAAGAATGTGCTGCTTATCAAATAGATAAACTGAACAGCGAGATATTATCTGCTGAACGTTGTGACATTGCTTAGTCACTTGTTCCACACTAAAGCTATAAAGTACAAGTGTATGCCCTCCTTAATGCAAACAACCCTTCTTTTCACACATAGCAATGCTGCATGTGAGAGGATTTTTAGCATGGTTAAGAAAAATGTAACAGATTTTCGATCCAGTATGGGTTTGCTAACTCTACAGCATTACTAATTGAAAAATGCAAACCTGACAACAGAGAATGTTTTAACACCGTTTTCACTGAGGAAGAACTAATAAAAGCAAAGCAAGCAACATACAAGTCGTTAAAATCTAACAAATAGGGAAAAAATAATACACGCTTTTTTTAATAGTTGTCTTATCTGGCCCCCGGCCTTGATAATGCATTTTTCAACTTTTTCCCGTCTTAAAGCATTTTTAAGGTTTTTTCCTCGTGTTTCCGAGTAATTTCCTTTTTTTAATTTTATTTACTTATTTATTTTAGAAAGTCCTTTAAGGATGTTGCTATTGTAATTTTTCAAAAAAAAAAAAAAAACCTATTTTAAACGCATTTTTTCAACTGTAATGGAATTTAGGTCATCATTCACCATTCTTGATTTTACTTCTGTCTATTTGCTATTCTTTTATGTTGGTAAGGTATTTAATTTTTCAGGTATTACTTGCTATATTTTAGTTTACAACTTTATTCATTTGTTTAATGCATTTCAAGCAGCAAATTTTAAATTAATGCTATGTATGTCCCTGATTTAATGGAAAGACCGAAATTTCGTTATCATATGTCCTGTTAAAAATGCTAGTATGTTAAAATTTTGGAAAAAAAATTATAAAAATGTAGCGGATGTAAATGCATGCTTTAGAAATAAATATGTTTTGTTTATGCAATGTAGATTTTTTTAAAACTTCACTTAGGACAAAACATTCTATAATTTTCTAAATAATAGTTAATTTGAAATATGCTCCTGAAAAGTTTTGAAAACTCCTGAAATTTGTAGTATCTGCTCCTGAACTGGATTTTACAATGTTGGCAGTTCTGTTATTGTACTGTGTTTATTATACTATTTTACATGGATATAATAGAAAATTACTGTAAATATTACTTGAGGTTCTTAAAATATAATAACAATTAATATTATACAATAACCACTATCATACTAATTGAACATATTTATGTGTCCCAAAAAGAATAGAAGTATAACAGTCATATAATTTATTATTTCTGGCTTATTTCAAAAATGAAACAATTTCACCTTCATGTCTCAAAACTGTTGACTTGTTGCATGAACCAAAAAAAAAAAAAAAAGGCAATAAATGGTTAAAGAATAGTTTTTTGGCAGTGCAGTGAACAACTAAGATTTTTTGAATGCAAATTGTGACTGTAAAAGGGATTAAGAAACCCAAAAAGGGCACAGGGTACCCCATCCCTAATGCATATTAATGGAAGAGTGCTAATAGGATCTGCAATAAGTTGTTAGTGCAATATGTTATAACCTAAACTAAATCTATGCAAAACTCTTTTATAGAGTCACAATAGTATACACAGGGTGCGTAGTGGTTTTTTTAAAAAAATTAATAGTGCTTGTTTTTGTATTTGATTTTAAAAGTGCTTATTTTTCATCCATGTTTGTAAGAAGCTCTTATTTCCTCTTATGCAAAACGATATTTTTTCGTTCGACCGCCGAATGTCGCCATGAATTCCGCGAGAAAGGAGAAAGGGACCTTCTTTTGAATGAGAGAGGGAGGAAATGTGCTTGCGTTGCAGAAGAGTTGCTTTACCGTGAAGTACCGAATAAGAGCCCCTCCCCCTAGAGCTCAAAACTCGCTGTCGCCAGTCGCCAAATGCGACCCATTTTCACGTTTTGTCGACCATTGTTTTCATTGACGTCGCCAATGTCTCTACCATTTGCTAATGTTAAAACCCTTTCTCGACCCTTAATCTTGACACGCGACCTTTTCCCAAATTCTCTTGTCCACTAAAAATTAAATGAAGAAGAAAAAAATGGAGTTAATTTCTTGCGCCACACGGAAACTAGTTTTTCCTCCTATTTTTACTGAAAATTGCTTACCGTGTTTGAAATTTCAATCCTGTTCCATCCTGGAATTATTTCAATTATCTTGAAAGTTGTAAGATATTTTTTGCATGCACAACCTTAAATCTGCTTATTTGTCGTTTCATTTATCAATTAAAAAAGAAAAAAAGTATAAAGATAGAAACAGCCAAAATCATGCAAGTGCTTCGCCGAAAATTGGATTCTACGTTAGAGATTTTGATCCTTTTGCATCGGGTACAAATTTCAATTATTTTCTAAATTAGAAGATATTTTTCCCACATGCTACCCTAAATCTGATTATTTTGCATTTTATTTTAATAGTTTCTGGCTTTTTTGTGCCGATATTGAACACGTGCTTGTCGAATATTGCGTTTATTACTATTATTCACTATTATTGTTTCATTTATTTATTTACTTCAAATTTGATTTTAGTATTGACAGCTATTTACTTTTAAGAAAATACTAAATTTCGGACAAATAAGAAATTTTTAGAAAATTGTTAATTCACCTGGGTCCAACTTCATAAAAAAAAAAAAAAAAACAATTATTGAAAAGAAGTATTATGACAAATCATAAAATAAATAAGGATTTCTTTTTAGTTTAAACATTGTAAAAAATAATAATAATAATAATGTGTGTATATAAATAGAAACTAGCCAGAGTAATTTTGCCAAGGTAGATAATAGTTCAATCAACTTTTAGTAGGAATTTAGGCATTGAAAAGCAAGAGGAAAGGGAGTATTTTTTTAAATTCTGAGAAAATTTAAGTTCGAAAAAGTCCATCCATATTTTTGGTACAGTATCGAATCCCGAAGATCGAAAAATCCTAAAATTCAGCACTTTTACCGAAAATTTCAGAATTTTTTTTTGTAAATTCAGAAAAATATTAATGTAAGAATCTGTTAAATTAATAAATGCCAGTAAATTTGGATTCAAATAGAAGCAATCTTGTTGATATATTTATGCTTTATATGAACTAAACTCAGGAAACCAAGATAAAACCAGAAAACCCTACTACTTTGAAAAGTGAAAATTGATTTCTTTCGTGCTTGACATCGTGCGTCTTTTATGTGTTAAAGCGTTTAAGCTACACCACTGAAGATTTCTGTAAAAGGTACATTGTGGGGTAACTACTAATCAGAAAATCTAAACCAGTCTACAAATATTTATATTTTTAAGTTCAAGACTGCCGTTTTTGAAGAGACCAGAATGCTCTTTTCGAAGTTGCCCCTGGCGGCCATATCATTCTGGAATCAGCACTGCTACTTACTAAGATATAATTTTTCAACTAATTTACAATTTTTAAGCTTTCCGCGCTGCCTCCTGAATCATTCTCGGAAATTCTTCATATTTTAAGCTTCTGCTCCTGAAGTTACTGAAATAAAGTTGGCAACCCTGTTTTGTTATCGTGGTATTTGTGTTTTCATCATAATGATTTGCAGATAAGTTCTATGAATTATTTGTTTGATTTGTTTTTGTAGCCAACAAAAGGGCCCCCAATTGCCAATATAAATACACTTGCAAGATTGACAAATCTGAAAAATACTGGTGTCAATAGGCAGAAGTCATCCATGGTGAGTTGATTTATGTTATTAATTTGTGTTAATTGCGTTTAATAAATTTTTATTCAGTGAGGGAATTAATTGCAAATTAATGAAGTGCAAATTTCTCTGAATATAATGAAGGTTTAATACCTTCAGAAAACATGAATGCATACTGTTAAAAGTTATGTACAAAACTAAAAGAGCAAACTTGAAGAAGTTGGGTAAACCTCAGTCTCGACATCACAAGTAGAACAGAACATGCATCGACTCAAGTAGATGTTGACTTAACTAGGTTTTATACTATACCAGCCCAGCCTAACCAACTCTTGCTGTGTGAACTTGGCCCTCCTTGATACCCCTATGCTAGAAGAGTATCATTTGGAGGGTTGTGGTTCCCTATTGGAGTATATCTGGTACACTACTGTTTGCTAGGCCACAATGATTTTCTTTCATTTTAAAGTTAAAAATACTATGCTAGTTCTGCAGACCCCCCTTCTGCCTTAAGGATTAAGCTTAAAACATTAGTCCAGACATGAATGGTGAGCGCAGGAAAAAATGTCAACCCAAACACCAGTCTTTTGGGGACCTCTAATTCAAAGTGTTTTCTGACTTCTTTCGGTGTTAAGATTCCAAGTTTTTACTGTATTATAAGCCTCTATAGCGTGATTAACAGTGAATCTGTTGTTTTGAAATTCAACCCCATCTCTGTTAATTGTTATGAACCGAGTCATCATTTCCTCCATGTAAATGATACATAATTCTTTCACTGATCCATATTAAGTTGTGATGTGACGCTGTGTCCATAAACAACACTCAGTATGACAAAAATTTAAATTAGCTGCATATTTTCTGAGTTTTTGTAGCATAATTACTATTTTAATTTTTTAATATTTATAATTCATTTCTATTTATATCAGCATTATTATCTAATTTATATTTCTGATTTCATTTAGGAAATTCCAGTATCATCTGACAGCCCAGCTACTGCCAGTCTAGACAGAGTGAGATTTAATCTTGGAGATTTTATGTATGTCTCTTTACTTTTAATTAATTTATTTTTGTACTTTGCTTTTAAAGTTCTTCAGATATATATCTTTTTAATGCCATGCATCATTTATTTCAGTAGTCCATCCCAAACAAGTAATCCAACTGTTACAAATTTCCCTTTGTTACCATCTAAAAGTTTCATGGAGCAAGTAAGATCACTTAATATTACTCTTTGCTTTCTTCTACACTTTGTTTCTTTCATACTCAGTGTTAGAAATATGCGATTGTTAGTTGCATTTTGCAACCAGAAATTTTCGATTTGACACTTAAAGTTTTGGAGTAGCAAAAGCTAAAACTGCCCCGTCTTTCCAAGGTACTTAGCTACTGTTTTTATGTGAAACAGATTCTTCTAATTTTTATGAAAATAATCTGGAAAATTCTACTGATTTTGCCGTTTAACTCTGCAGAGTGAGATTGTGGTGTTAGCCAGTTGAACTTAATAAAAACTGAAAAGAGAAATCATAAGAAAATTGATGATCTGATCAAGCTTAATGGCCTGAAACCAAACAATTCTAATCCAAGCAGTTCAATTAAGTTACAGTGGTCAGCTGGTTTATCGACGAATAAATTTGTAAAAGTGATTTTTAAATACTATCAATTTTGCATTTGTAAAAAGTCCTGCAGATAACTGAAAACCTTAATATCAACAGCCAAATTTCTGAACTGCCCAAAAATGTATGAGGTCTACTGACTTTGATTCTATTTAACATGGAGATTGATTCCATTTTCATAATATTTTTATTTACATATTGTATGTATATAATATTTTATTAAATGTTCTTTAAAAATAAAAATTAAATTAAGTTTTCTTTTATTAACTGTTATTTTTATTTGACTTTGGAATTTATTTCTTCAGTGCCATTGATCAGTTGTCATTCAATGAATTTTATTGACAGACCATTTTTAAGTATTGTATTTGTTTTTACAAAGAATAATTCCTTAATTAACTTGCCTTCCTTTTCTTATATAGGTTTTTTCTTTATTAATGGTATTTATTATATTGTCATGGCAATAAAAGTACCTACATCAGCATTTTTAAAAATATTTGTTTTCATGCATTATTATAGTTAAAAAGCTGATTTGTCCCCACTGGGATCATCTTAATTTTTATTTTATTTTATTTATTCTTTATATTTAACGTTTTATAGTTTAAAATTTGCTTTCTAAAATTTAAATTAAATTTTTTTAAAAAAGATGATGCAAATATAAAAGCTAATATCTTTTGCCATTGGTGTGTCACAAAATTTTGCTTTTGAAATTCTATAGTATAAGTTTGTTATGTTAATGAGCATCTGTGTGGAGTTTTTTTAGTATGAGGTTAATATAATTGTATGGTATAAAATGTTATGGAGGGCGTATTTAATGTACAAGTCGTGCATTTGTTAATAAATATTTTGACTTAGAACGTTAACCTGGAATTCTCTTTGATCTACCTGGAAAAGTCACAGAAATTTTTTTGGCTATTTGAGTATGAACCGTGGAATGAGCAAACAAATAGCGCAATTCAAAATAATAAAAATCAAAGCTTGTATTTTTTAAATCTAATGAAAAGTTTGATCAAATAAATTATATAAATTAAAAGAAAACTGAACCAAAGTAATGACATGCTTCCTTCTAAAGTAAAATTTGTACCAAAATATCTAGGTAATTCATTTTTATGTGAGCGATGCCCATGCAATTATTCTACTAGTGCTCATGGCTAAACATTCAACGAGCGTGGCATCCCTCCTTTCCTCGCCTCACTACCATTCCCTGGCGAGTAGGCACTCTGAGAGTGTGGAGCTGGCATTGCATTTTATGATTCGGGGAATTTTTTATTTCTTTCTTTCTTCTTCTTTTTTTTGCAGAAAATTTCATAGAAATTGTTTGAGTTTTCCCCAGACAGTTTTATATTTTATCTAAGCCTGCCCACTGTCTCTGTTTTGCTTGCTTGGCATCTGCTGATTAGATTGTCATTCCGAGTTAATCAACTCTTTCACATGCAAAATCTTTGGTGATCTTGATGTAAAAACTCCCATTAAATTTCTTCTAATCTAAATTATAGGACTTCTACCAAGGTACAATAAATTTCCACCAGAAGGGTTAGAGAAGCAATTGCAATAATGTAATCATTGGTAATCGTGTGCATTTTGTGCTTGCTGCATGTCCTTGATAGAAAAGGAGGTATAATTTTTGCACTTGTCTTGCATAGCCATTTTTGTTGCTTGAATATTATACACATCTATACTTGAATATGCTTTAAAAGTATTTGGCACGGAAATCTATTATTCTCAAATTTTAAATTAAAAAAAAAATCAATATTTTTTTATTAATATTTTAAGCCTATTTTTCACTCTATTTTTCATAGGCATAGCTGAAAAAAATCCATGTCATTAATTAATTTAACATTGCGTTGTCTACAAAATTGAGTAAGACAAAATTTGTCTACAAACTGTATGGTGTATGCATATATATATGGAAAAAGGAATATTTGCTATAAATTATAATTACTTTTGTAACTTTTTAAATCGTAATATTGATTTTAATACTTCTCATTGGGATAGGTAATTTATTTTGCATTTAGTGGGTCAAAGAGCTTGTGATATGATGATATGTATAAATTGTCATATATAGATTTGTTCATGTTAAATTTTATTGCAGGAAATTCCATCATCTCATCAAGGAGCAGCAGATTTTCTTCAAACTTGTAATCCAGATGGAATGTAAGTAAATGTTTTCCATTTGTTACTTAAATTTTGTTGAAAATGTTTAGAAATGTAAGTTTTGCCCTTTTTTATTTTATTGCAGCCTGTTTTCCTACATGGAAATAAAAACATTAAAAATAATTGAAATGAACCAAAATCAGGAAAAAAATCTTTCCTTCTCTTTTTGTTTTGAATTGAATGGAAAACAGTATAAAATAAATTTTGAAAAATTTGAAAATAGGATTTTGAAAGTTGTGGGTGTTGTGTGATAGGTGCATTTCTTGATTAATAGTCACAGACGTGCCTACTCTCCCGCATTTTGCGGGACACTCCCGAATTTGGGTTTCTTCTCCCGCCCTTCTGAATCGATCCAAAATCTCCCGAATTGGAACTGATCCGGCACCAAATTTAAAATTACTGCATTCCCCCCCCCCCTGAAATTTCCTTCTCTTGCATAACCAACTCATCACCATGCACGAAGTGGCACGGCAGTGAACGGATTAGTGGCGGCGGTGGCCGATGGCGAAGCACGTTACATTAGGAGAGGAAAATTTGGCTCATGTGCTAAATAACGGCGCAAAAATGTATCTTGAAATGAAAGAATATTGGGTGAAATATAAGAATATTTCAGTACGTTAAAAGAAGAATCAATAATTGCATGACAACTCTGAGCCCTTATTAATGTTCAGAGATGATGGTGTTCCGGTTCTACACCGGAGTTCCAGTATTTTATCGCATTGTAATGCCGGAAATAAATTGTATTTTAATACAGGAAATTTTGAAAATCTATATTTTCATAATTTCGAAAATTAGCTAAAATTACTGAAATTCAGCGAATTTTTTTTTTCCCGCTATTGTTTTTAATTTACCGTAATTATCGGTAAATACCCCGCATCCGAGCCATTGAGTTCGGTGTATAATCCGCATCGTTGTATACCCCCCCTAGAACAAAAAACAATTTAATAATCAAATCACTCTGTGAGATACTGTTTGCAGGCATGAGATTCTTCCGACTTTTGTTGGAATTTCCGACTTTTCTGAAATTTGAAATTTCCGATTTTTATCAATAAAAGAAAATCGGACTTATACCTTTTTTTTTTTTTTTTTTAATTCGAAAAAAATGCGCCAAATGGGACATATTTCGCCAAAATGAAAAGTCTCTTTGAAAAGGATCCTTTATGAAAGTTTTTTAGTTCATAGTTGGGAATTTTGCCCCAATTGTGCCGTAGTGCGTATTTTTTTTTCTTCATATTTTTCCTCATTTTTTTTAAAAAGTGCCCTTTTTTTCCACATTTGAATTCCTTTTTTTTTCTCCTGATCGCACAACTTTTTTCATTATCCTGAATGTTGTTTCCTCGGTAATTTCAATTAGCAACGTCTGACATCTTGCTTCAAGATCAACTGGATAACCAATCATAAACGTTTTTAGATGAACTGCTGTCATTTCGTCAAAAATGGCTTCCCGTGTTTGAGATTTCAATCCTTTTCCATCTCTTCAATATTTCAATTTTTTTAATGTTTGGAGGTTATTTTAATATGTTCTACCTTAGAGTAGCTTATTTTATTTTTCATTTTAATAACTAATAAATTAATTTAATAACTTTTTATTTATTGAAGTATTTTTGCTAATGCCATTAATTTAATTTTTACTGAATAAGCTCTCAATTCTTTATTTTAAAATTTGTTTTAAAAACATATTTTAGTAAGTTGAAAGGTTATTATTTATTTATTTTTTCCTCTTAGAAATTCGTTTTTTCCATCTATGTTTTGATACCTTCATTTTTAAAAAAATGCGATCTTTTTGCATCTGTTGTTAGAATTGAAATTTTTTCACAATTGATGTTTATTAAGAAATGTTAAAAGGCAAATTTAAAAATTCACTTTTATTTTCAGTAAAATCTTGATTTGAAATTTTTTAAACGACATTCTGTGCTTGTTAAGGAGTGTGAGCTCTCAGTTGTCTAAAAGTTCAATGCTGAATTGAGGTTCATTTTTATTTGTGTTGATTATTTAAATTTTTGTAATTTATACATATCTCCATCCGTTAAAAAAATTAAAAGTAATAAATACAAATTTAACCAAATAAATGAGACATAAAACTGATATTTAAAAAAAATGCCATTTGAAAAATCCGAATTTGTGACTACAGACAAGTTGCTATTTCATCAAACAATAATCATTTTGATTTGAAGCACATTCTTCACAATGCAGGAATAAGTCATTTCAAGTTTTAAAAAAATATTTTAAATTTATGTCAAGCAAAATGATTCATCTAGTACACATCTTTATTAATAAAAATGTTAAATCTTAGAATCAGTACTCATTTTATTGATTAAGGAGATTTGTTAAGTACCTCCCATTAAATTCTTTTCTTGCTCAGAGGCTCATTTTGAGAATGCCAATAATTGTAATGAAATTCATTAAATTATTACGAAAGAAATGAGAAAGGGTCAATCCATACCACTTCATCCAGGGTATGAAACCTATAATCTCATATTTTAATAATTTTTTTTTGTTTTTTTGTTCAGTTTACTATCGCGATTATCCCTGTAAATATTTTTGTTGCTATCTTTAATAAGTTTTGAGATATTAATTTTCTAAAATGTGTTTAAAGAGACGTCTTCGCTTTACGGACAAATTTTGTGCTAGCGACGTAGTTCAAGCAAAAAATTCATAACTTTGCTAATTTTCATGATATCACAAAAATGTTTTCACTAAAATGTTCAGAATAACTTACAGAGTTAGACAAAAATGCATTTAAACAAATACCTATTAAATGGTGAAGTTAGTATTAGCATCAGGTAGAATGTATTTATTTTCTTCAAAAGGAGATTGCTTCAATCGATCTCCAATGCAAAAACATTTTAAAACAGACTCAAGGGGGGGAAAAAAAGAAAGATATTGTCTCACACAAATTTTTATTTAAAATAGTTTTATTTTAAAAATAAAAGTTACTTTTGGTCATTTGGTATGTCATAGGTTGTAAATAGGAAATGAGCTTGCATTATGTTTAGATACTTTAAAAAATCACGATTCAGTAACTTCTTTTTCTTCCTCAATTTTATGTTTTTTAACTTCATAAACATTAATTTACGAACTTATTTCTTGTAAAAATAATCTTATTTTGCATTATATTGTCTGTGTTTTGTGATTTTAAAGCAATTAGTATTTTACAATAAGAAGCGTAAACTTGTAATGTTGTGAAAGATATTTTGTACATACTTTTAAGTTGTTTACTGTGAAATTAAATATATTGGCAGTAAAAAAGACACCAATTTTATTTCAGAATCTTTTAGTTTATACTTGAAGATTATTAAAAAAAAAAAATTTTTTTTTTATTACTGCAGTGCTTTTTAGTTTTATTGCTGTTTTAAAATTTCATGTTTTTTCTTCAAAATATTTATGAAATCCACGTTTGGGCTAATACTAACTGCACAATTTAATACGTATTTGTTTAAATGCATTTTTGTCTAATTTTATGTTATTCTAAACATTTTAGTGAAAATTTTTTTGTGATATCATGAAAATTGGCAAAGTTATGAATTTCTTGCTTGAACTTCATCGCCAGCACAAAATTTGCCCGTAAAGCGAAGATGTCTCTTTAAACACGTTTTAGAAAATTGATACCTCAAAAAGTATTAAAGATAGCAAAAAAAAAAAAAAAAAATAGCAGGGGTAATTGAGATAGTAAAATGAACAAATAAAAAAAAAAATCATAAGAATCTGAGACCATGGGTTTCATTTTCATTTGTGGCTGGATGATTTGATATGGAATGACCCAAAAGTTTGTCTCTTCTTCAAGGCAAAAATATATGCTCCATTTGGAAGAGCAAAAGAAAAAAAAAAAAAAAACGTTGAAAAGAAAAAAAATTCTGATGACAATAAAAAAAGAAAAGAAAAAAAGAGTTAAGTTATTTAAAACTAAAAAAAGCTTTTCTTCAAGTTCAAGCTGATGTCGCAGTTATGGAAAATTCAGCAGAAGAACTGTGTATTAAGGCAGAGTCATCCAAAAACATTTCACTTTTTATGAAAGCCAATTCACTTCGTAGGGATATTAAAGAGAAAGCATCTGAAGTTAAAGAATTAGACATTAAGATTTCTGAAAAAGAAAAAGAATTTAATTGAAATGTAAATGTTTTTTAATTTATTATCTGCAAAGCTTTTGGTGTGCTTTTAATTGACCATTGATTCATTCATGAAATTTTAACTAACCCACACCACTTTTATTTTTCTTTCATATAATTGCAGATTTTTTTTTTAAACCTTGGATCAAAAAGTTAAAGTTCATGGGCAATTCCACTGACATTAAAATTTAAAATTATGTTTCTAACTTTTAAAATTGCCTTTTTTTTCTGAAATTGATTGAAATTATTACAATGGAGTTATAATAATGGTACCTCACTTCTTTTTTGGCATAAGATTTTGTATGTGAAATTAAGGGGATTTAAAAAGCTTACTGTGACTGTCAAAAGTTACATCAGTCACATTTTTTAATTACCCCCCCCCCCCTCCCTAAGCTTCTAATGCCTGACAGCATGTGACGGTAGTGTTGCTTTACTTTATTATTACAGTGAAACCTCTCTAAAACGACCACCTCTCGTTCCGCCGACAGGCATGAGATTCTTCCGCGGATCCGCGATTTTCCGCTTTTTTTTTAGTTTTTGGAGATTCCGCGGTTTTTTGTTTTTTTATCTTCAATTTTCCGCCTCGGAATTTTTTTTTTTTTTTGCACACAAACGCTGCAAAACTAGGTTCGTTCACGCTGATCACTGACATCCCGATGTTGGAGCCAGTACAATTCTTTCCAACAGCATTTGGACATTAGTAACTGCATGACTTCGGGCTGCGTATTATAAGATGTTTTTTGTAGTAAACTTTTAAACCTAGATTTTTCAAGAACAAAGATCGGAAGCATCGCTGATACTTACTTTTTTTTCATATATTAATTTGTTAAACATTTTGTTAATCAAATTAAAAGTTTTTGAACTTTTATCTTCAGAATTAATTATTACTATTTATATTGTTTTTTTAAGTAATTTTTTTGTATACTACAGTAATATTTGTTCCACAATCAAACACTTTCATGATGAGAAAAAGAAACAATAAATGGCGCCATATTGCAACGTTGATAACATTTTAACTTTCAGTGCTAAAGTTTCCTTACTTTCCTTCTTAATTTTAAACGTTTAAAACCACTCACATTCAGCTGTTATATATTAAGAATCGCAAGTTTATCGCTTATTTTTATGTTTGCTCAATGCCATGTGTTTGCGCAATGTTACCGTTTTGCTGAAATTTTGCGGTAATCCTTTTGCATCTGCTTTCAGTTTAATATATTTCTTATTATTTCCTCATTAGCTCACAATACAAAGCCTACTAAGAAAATATACAAAGCAATTTTTATGGAATAGGATTTTTTATTGCATCGGCACATTACTCAGGGTGCGTAGCGGTGCTTACAAGTGCTTATATTTGAAAATAAAATATAAGGGCCCTTATAAGTGCTTACTTTTCCTTAAAATGCTTATTTTCTTTAAAAAAAATTACGAACGTTTAGTTTCCCCCCCTAGCAGAAATCGAGCGTTAGTTTACTCATCGGATGCATAAAATGGCGTTCCGCTTGCTAAACCAGCTGGCCCAGATCGCCATTCATAGTTAAAATGGAAAAAACATGTGTCTATGAGTGAAGAGAATATTGCAAATTTGGCGTAAAAAAGCGCGTGTCAGCGCCGATGCTTCCGAGACATTTTTGGTTCTGTAAATCCGCCATGTTTGGTCGTGTTCCAAAATCCTGCATAGCGTTGGTGCTGAACTAACCAAATTTGAGGTTCGGTACTGCATACTTGCCAAGTCCACTGTTTTTAACGGGAGACTCCCCTTTTTTGCGTCTGTCTCCCGATTTCCCGTTTAACACAATTTTCTCCCGTTTTTTGTAATTTTCGCTTTAAAATAAATCAATGAAACTTCAATATTTTTTTGCTCAATAGACGGCGCCCGTAATCGTAGTTACTCGCCGAGCAGTTTTCATGTGATTTTTCCCCATTTTGCCGAAATTCCGTATTTTTGAAAAGTCAAAATTTCGGTTCCGCGAATATTCGTAATTTTGGAAAAATTTTCTCCTTTAAATGAGAAAATCTTGAAGTAGCATGCGTAGATACTTGCATTACGAAACTTTTACAAATTAGCAGTAAAACTTCCGCATTTTGTCTTTCATATGCTTTCAAGGGACAGTCCCGATTTTTTTAGAAATCCGATTGCATCCGCTTCGGTAAAAGGCCCTACTTCTTGTGTACTATCTCATTCCATCTCTTGGACATCAATAACTTCTGGTTTACCATTATTTTTATTATTTTTTACGATTTAGCCTCTGTAATAGAGGATTTGCACTTCTCATTTTGCCACACTCACTCGAAATTTCAGTGAAAAATTTTAGCCTTTTTTAAGAATTTTATGGATTTTATTAGTTGGTGATAACTATTAATATTGCATCTTTATTAATAATCTTGTTTTAAAAATATTTTTTTGCATAGAATAATTTTTTTTCCCTTCAACTTAGGGTTTCAGTTTTTTCCTTTTTGGGAGTCATTATGTATTTTTACAAAATAGATAAAGAATATTTCTTCCTATTTTTATTCAATATATAACTAAAAAATTGCTAAATTAAAAAAAAATAATAATAGTTTTTTGCACAGTAATGCATTTTCTGTAAAGTTTAACCAAGTTTCGTCCAATGCTGTCAAATGAAAATCTAGAGAACATCTTATTGCTCATAAAAAATAGTTTTGCTGAAAAATGTTTCGATCAAACATTTGATGATAAAATTTTATCAAATACTGCTGTAATGAACATTAAATTTTTTTTTAATTTGTAAGTCAGTATAATTGTTCAATTTGTATGTGGGGGGGGGGGGGGTATTGATCTTTTTACATCCGCTACAAGAATCGGATTTTTTAATTTCAACCATTTATAATGTTTCTTCTCAAAGTAAATTAAATAAAATTTATTTTTATTTAAAAAAAAAAAAACGTTGTTTTAAAATATATATTTGTCCCCGAAAGTCTTTAGAAGTAGGCTTTAAAACGCTGTAAAATTAAACATTGAATTGCAGCTTTTTTTCTTTTCTCATTACTCTTGAAACTCTGCAATCTATATCATATAACCACAAGCAATTAAAAACATAAAACATTAATATAAAGAACAAAATAAGTAAAAAAAATTACAGTTAAGTTAGAAAAGTCGTTAAAAAAAGCATGTATATCTTAATGCATTGATGATCTTTAGCAAACATGTTAAGCAATATTATTAGAAGAAATGGAAATTTTGGTGTGGATGAACGACCTCATAAAAGTACTCTTGCTTAAAGTTTCACTTTTTAAATTAGATTTGAAAGTTATGAAATTATCATGCATTTCCTTTTTCTTTTAATTAAATTTTGCTTCTTTCAAACTATTTCACAATTCTTAAAAGATGAAATGTAAAAAAAAATATTGTTGGAAAATAAGCTTTAGACATGAAATTATTAACATATAATAAAAAATACATTTTGCCCTGCTATTATAGAACTGAAAAATATAATTTGGTTCTTGAATTGTCTTGCTGCAAAATTATGAAACTTAGTAATTTACTTTTAGTTCCATCAATTACTTGCAAAGCATCTAAGGGAGTATTTACGCTAGAAATTTAAAGGAATATTTCATAATTAGAGAAATAATAAATATTACTGCAGGTAGAAAATCGGATAGACCTCAAACATTTTTGATAAAATATGAAATTATTTTTAGTTCCTTCAAAATTTTACTGTTACTATAATCACAATGGTTAAACATAAATAAGTAGCATTTAAAAAATCAAATTTTAATTGATAAATAGTTTAAAATAGTTGTACCTTTCATATTAGTTTGTTTTTTCTTATTTTCTTGAAATAATAGTGTTTTAGCTATTAAACAAAAAGGAGGGAATGCAATAATTTTTAAAAAGAAGAAAAAATAAGAAAATCTTTTTTTTTCAAAAATATAATCCGTTTCTTGAGAAAAGTATTGAAAAACACCTTTATAAGGGTTATAGGTTTAATTAGTCTTACTTTTTGAGTAGGTTATGAATAATTTCTTTTAAAATATAAAAATAATCTAGTTTTTGAAATAATCTGATCCAGTTTTTGAAGGATAACTGACGTTTACATTTCCTATCATTTTGAAGACTTGAAACTGCTCTTACCCTTGATGTATGAAAATAACATTACTTTAAAGCAGCCATTTAATATTTTAAAAATAAAGAAAAGTCCCCCAAAAATGGTACAAAGTTGATATTTTCGGCTCCTAGACTGATACAAAAGTCGATTTCTTCTGCTCTAAACTGATACAGAAAGGACATTTTACCTGCTCCGAAAGCTGCTACAAATTGTGATAAGGCAGTGGGAGCCCTGTATGGAAGCACGTTACGCTGCGTGTCGGACATATTTGCTTAGGTCGGACGTATTTGATTGCTAACTAACTAACTTAATTCAGGGGTGCAACAGCCCATCGCGTCTGTGCTCATCCCAGTTTTCGAGAAAGTGGGCCCTGAGGTGTAGAAGCAAATTTTCCGGTGAAGTGGTCGGCCTGACGCGGAACCCCCAGTGTTTAGTTCTCAAGAACGCTTGTTTCTCATTTTATCGACACCACTGAAGGGATGAAAGGCTGAGTCGACCCTGCCTAGCCCAGGAGTCGAACTCCGGCCATGTGGCATGGTAGCGCGGAAGGCTACCACTTAGCTACTGCGCCTCCATGTTAGCTTGCACCTGTAGAATAATATGGGCATAATTCAACATGTTGTAATTCAGGAATTTTAGGAATCTTCAGGAATTACTGAGACTTACTTTTAGTCTTTCTTTTTGAATAGGTTATACAGTAGAGCGCCGCTTATTCGGACGCCTTTTAACCGGATGTCTAATCAACCGGATCCGTTGGAGATCATGCGTTTTTTCCCCCTCGCTCTGCAAAATTTATATACAGTAAAGCACCGCTTATACGTTTTTCAAGGGACCGAGCGAAAAAAACGTATAAATGAAAAAACGTATAAACGAAAATCACAAAATCCGCATTAAAAACGTTCCTTGGTTCATATTCTTTTAGGAGTTCTGGCCATTGGTTTTGAATCCAATCATCCACTGTTTCACAATCAACATCTCCTGACTCTCCACTTACAGTTTTGCCTGTTATGCCGTGTCTTAACTTAAACTTATGAAGCCATCCCGAGGAAAATGATGCATCGCATTCTACATTTAACTTCTTCGAAATTTGTTTTGCTTTCTCCATATGCAAAGCACCAATAATGGGAATTTTTGCACTACGACACTGATTAAACCACTGTAAAAGCACTTTCTCTACATCCGAAAATTTTCCGTTTTGAACTCTAAGTTTCTTTTGAAGCACTAGCACCACTTTGATTATGGGTTTCCTCGATGATCTTACGCTTATAAACTATGGTGCTTAAAGTTGAAACTGGTAAACCTAATTTTTTGGCTAGGTCAACTCTTTTTAAATGTTGGTTTTCATCCGCTTCTTTTAAAATGCACATTTTTTCTTTCAGAGATTGAGATTTTCTACTATGCGAGCTCGAAGCCATCGTGAATGCTAGTGAAAGAAAGATCCCAGAATTTTATAAAGTTGTTAGGAGCAGGTTTGTGCAGGGTTGCCATAAAGTCCCCAGGCTACTTACTGAAATTTAAGGGCGCCTGCCGTGGCAACACTGGTAGGAGAGGAAAAGCGCTTGTCACCTGCTATTTCTAGGTATTGCACCGCAATCAGAATGCTCTTATCTGTGAATTTGGGATATTCGCATTCTTCCGGGGTGCTCAATGCTAACTACAGCCCTACCGTATATAGCATCTGGGCCTTCACGGATTACACCCCAGTATGAGGGGCACGACTGCAGCGCTGTCCTCCTTGTCTTCCCATAAACTCTCTGACAAACTGACAACCAGCACCAGCCATAGGGGATGTCTTTTGCTCATTTAGGCAGGTGCGTGACCACCGTAAGTGGTCACAGCAAGTGTGGGTCAAGGTCAAATGCGATTTCTAAACTGGACAATCGCTAGCGTAGAATCACGTTAAAATGTGCGTTTTTCTTTATGACTTAGGGGGAAAAAAACGTATAAATGAAATTTGCAATTTCAGGTAAATGTATAAACGAAATTATTTAACATTAACTTGTATGAGATTTCGCCGGGGCCGTGCCAAAAAACGTATAAATGATAAAAACGTATAAACGAGAAACGTATAAACGGTGCTCCGCTGTATATATTTTTTGAAACACTTAAGTCCTGACCTTCAGATTGGAGGTTGAGAACCACCTTCCTTTGCCTTTTGGCGTTCCAAGAAAGAGGGCTCAACCCCCCCCCCCCCACACACACCTTCCCCTTAGGTATGTTCCATTCAGTTACAATTATCATGGGGAGTAGCAGGAACTGAACAAAAGGATTAAGATTCTTTTTAGAGGCATTAGAGCGAAAGTAAAGTATTGAAACTAACAGAAGAAAAATGGTGGAAGTATTGCATTCACTGTCAAGGGGTCCAGTTAAATTATTTATGCTTAACTAAATTTCTAGGTAAACTGTTGTTGAGAAAGTCACTTGAATAAAAGATAGACCGGGCACCTCGCGAAATGATCACGTAGTTGTGCGCTTCCATACTAGACACGTGTTACACAAAGCTAAAGGAACCCGAATTTTTCTGATTGCGATCTGTTAGAAGGTGTTTTTTAAACATGTGTGGGAAATGCAAAAGAGTAGTGTTATGTTTCGATAAAAAAATAGAAATTGTGAAAAGATTTAAAAAAGAAAATGGAAACAGCATAGCCCTTGAATATGACATCGGTGCATCAACTGTGTCGGATATTTAAAAAAAAACAGCAATGCAATGGCAAACACGCCATTTGTAATGTGATAAAATATGCACTACGACAAATGCTAGTCCTAAGCCTGGAACAAGTGTAAAGGGAAGCTGCCTGAAAAACCTAGCCCTATATGTGCTTTAAAATTGGCAATCCAATTATCCGGACTTTTCTTTAACCGGATCTGCCTCTGTGCCGACCAGTCCGGATAATCGGCGCTCTACTGTAAATAATTTCTTAAAATATATAAAAATAATCCAGTTTTTGAAGGATGACTGACATTTACATTTACAGTAGTCTCTCGGTAATCCGGCACTTCACTGGTCCGGCCCTGCCAGTCATCCGGCGCTTCATAAGAATCTAGTAAATGCGTGGTAGTAGAGTTGAAAACCTGTTTCTGCGCAGCTATTGTGAGTGGCTTTTGTGCTCTATATGCGCACGTATCTCTGTCTAGCGCCAGTCTGCTACGTGATACGCTTGTACGAAGTTGTGATACGATACTACAATACCACACGACGTAGCCGTTCGTTCCTTCGCTACATCTATTACTTGGGCAGAAGAAAATGACGTCTCTGCTCGTGACATTTTAGTGTTGAAACGTCTTCAAGAAAACGCATTGAAAATGTCATTTAAAGTGAAAAAAAAATCAAAAATAGACAACTATTTCATGCCTTCAACTTCAAAGGAATAATGTAAACAACACTATGTACAACGAAAAAAATAATTTGTCCAGGTATTTATATGCGTATTTTTATAGTACATTCCAGTGATCCGGCGTTTTCGGTAATCCGGCAGTACCCCAAGGGCGGATCTAGAAAATCTTCAGGGGAGGGGGGGGGGGGCGATTTTGGAAATCTCGGGGTTCAATGTAAGGATGGATGGAGGAGATTCTTCATTCCTTTTCAACAGTTCCCCCCCCCTTTTTTTCAAACAGCAGGAACAATGCATATACGTTGATTCAAAGCCCTTATAAAAGGAACACAAGCTGCCGTTTTTTTGCTTTCGCAAATCTGTCTTTAATTTTTTCAACGTCCAATGTAATATCTTTATGGATATGCAATAACGCTAATCCAGTGAGTCTATCATCACTCATTCTGCTTCTTAGCCAAATTTTAACCAAGTTAGGATTTCCTTCAAGCTTTTTCAAGAAAAATGTAGGCTTGTAAATACATTTTCTAAATTTGAGTTGATATGTCTAAATTACAAAATAATAGCAATTTTATTAGTAATATATTTTCTAAAATTATTAAAATGTAATACAAAATATGTACTAAAAAACCATCAACGTGTATGTGCAATTTATATAAACATCTGTAATTCTGAATGTTCAATGAAATGCTTCAGACTTCAAGTTTTTAGATTAACGGTTTCAGGAATTTACACCATGTGCAAAGGGTTGGCTAGCTGTCACCAGTTGATAGGTAGAAGAAAAGAATAGGGAATCTCTTTCCCATTACTCTGAGGATTAGCAACTCTGCAATACTAAGAGATTACAAAGGAGACAGGGGGGAAGCATAGAACTTGAAACTGGGCTATTAGGCTGGGATTCCAAGAACATAAAAAAATGGCTGGTCCCGGGGCACAAAGAGTAAAAACTCACTTAGGAGTATCGATGTAGTATCCACTTGAATCAGCCCAAGGGCGCCCCCCCCCCCCCCCCTAGATCCGCCGTTGCAGTACCCTGGTCCGATATCTGCTGCTTGAAACTGCTCTTACCTTTGATGTATGAAAATAACATTGCTTTAAAACTGCCATTTAATATTTAGAAAATAAAGAAAAAAATCCTCCAAAAATGGTACAAAGTTGATATTTTTGGCTCCTAGACTTATACAAAAGTCTATTTCTTCCGCTCCAAACTGATACAAAAGCCCATTTTTTCTGCTCCAACTGATACAAAAGCCATTCTCTTTTATTGCCCTCCTGAATTCTTGATCAGAAACCTCCTGCATTTCAATTCTGGCAAGTTGGCACGTCTGTAGTCTTCATTAAAAGACCAAGAGAGAAAGAAAAAGTAGTAGCTTTTTTTATTATTATTATTATTTAATATAGGGTTTTTTTTTTGGGGGGGGGGAGATGTAATAAAAAATTTTCATGCAGTAGAATCTCAATTGATCACTCCTTTCATTTAGAATTATTGATAAAGGAAAACAACCAACGCTGCTCAACATAATTCTTATTTTACTGCTCCCTCAGAGGAAGAATAACTGAGAGATTCAGATCTGGTCCAATTCATCCACCTCTAAAATTTCATCATTTGCAACAGGGTCTTCTTAATGCTTGCACCCATTTTGAAAAATACATTGCAAGCATCAAAATCTCTTCTTTGTTCCTAGCTATTTTATTTTAAGTTTATTTAATTAAGTTTTATTTTAAGTTAAGTAAATAAAACCAGAAAACCCTACTATGTTGAAAAGTGAAAATTAATTTCTTGGGCTCAGTTAAGCATCTTTTTTTCCTATAAAAAAATTATTTTTTCCCTTAAATTCTTAAAATTTTTTTTTCAAGTTTTATTCCCTGGAAAAAGAAAAAAGAAAGAAAGATAAAGAAAGAGTTGATGTTTTCGTAAATCCCGCCATTTTTGGTCGGGTTCCGAAATCCGGCAAATTCCGAAATCCGGCTTGGCGCCAGTCCCGAGCATGGCGAATTTGGGGTTTGGTACTGTAGTACGAAAATGACATCACCAAACATAATTGCTACAACCTAAAGTATCTAAGGTAACAAACACAAATAATAATGATTAAAAATAGCCTTAGTGGTTTTACTAACTCTTAATACTGAAATTACTTGTAATTGTTTAAAATATGTAGCGACAGCAACTTTGCTGAAAATACGTATGAATTATTATATGTTTATGAACTGAGAAAAATGTAGGAATAAGTCATTATCACTTAATTTGGTCTAACCTTTTACACTTTGTGAATGAAATGTATATTTAAAAAAAACGGTTTCAATTAACTAATGTATATGTTATTTACAAGCTTTAATGCTTTTTTAAAATGTCGAGGTTTAGAAGAAAAGTTTTTACAAATGTCCTGCCCACAAGGGCATTTGCCCAGCCCACATCACTATTCCTGAGTAAATATTATTATGAATAAAGTAATGTCCATGAATGGTGATCAAATTTAAGTAAGTCATAATTTAAATAAAGTAAGTCCATGAATGGTGATCAAATTTACTTTATTCTATACTAATATTAGCTATTTGAAGTAAACCTTTAGAATTTCCATTCATTAGAAGGGTTATTGAATTGTTTTTTGTTTTTAGGTCAAAGGTCGGTGGTGGTGGTAAAATTAAAACTAAGCTGAATCAAATGCATTATACATCTAAAGATAGTGAATCACAGGTATTTGTTAAGTGATTTTTACCAATTATGCTAATGTTTTATGAATAAAATTTTTAACCTTTCAGAACTTGCACAATGAGCAATATATTCACACCAGGGGAAAGTATATTTGGTATTCTAAACCACTGATCTCTATACTAACCTGGATCTCCTACTACACCCTGGCCAAGTGAAGCCTCTTTTCGGGTGTAGTTCCAGCTCCTAGTTTGGCTACTTTATCGTTAACTTGGCAGAAATTTGGCGAAGGTGCCTGGTTGGCGCTAAAAAAACCCTGTAACAATTAATACAATGCCGACTTGTAGCGCGAATAATAGTTTATTATTACTATTTTTTAAAGCATAAGTACTTTCATCATTACTTTTTTAAATCATAAGTACCCCCTCCCTGACTTAGAAACACTATGACACAATCCATATATTTTGATGCTTCTTTTTTTCTATAATATGTAAAATATGTAACCCCCCCCCCCCCCCCCCCGGGAAATTTCGATATGACGAGCCAGCTTGTAAAAGAAGTTCATATGCCAAGGTATATATATTCAGTTTACATAGATATATTAAATTATATGTTGCTTTAAGGAAGTGAAATTTTTTTTTTTAAATATTATCAATCAAAATAGTTTATAAAATACGTGACTGTTTTCAAAATTGATATTATCAGAAATGATTATTATTTTATTGCTTTACAATGAATTAAAATCACAATTTTATTTAAATATTGGTTAAAATATTAATATAGAACAAATAGTCTATTATTATTTTAATCAAGGTGTACTGTATTATTATTTTTTTTAAAGTCATAAGTCGCCCCCTCCTGACTTAGAAATGCTATGACTTTACACACAGGCGTATTTTGATGTCTTTCTTCTATAATGGGTAAATATGTATCCCCCCCCCCCCCCCCCCCGGAAATTTCCATATGACGAGCCAGCTTGTTGATTATTATTTTATTGCTTTATAATGAATTAAAGTCACAATTTTAAGTATTAGTTAAAATATCAACATGAAAGCATGAAACAAATAGTTTGTTATATTTTTTTAAATCATAAGTACCCCCCCCCCCCCTTGATTTAGAAACACAATGATTTTATACACATGCATACTTTTTAATGTTTTTTCTGCTATAAAGTATGATTTTGTTCCCTTTGCCCCCCCCCCCCCCCCTCCCGGGAATTTTCGATATGACGAGCTAGCTTATAAAAGAAGTTCATATGTGAAGGTACATTTTTATTCAGTTTACAAATATATATTGAGTGATGTGTTTCTTTAAGGAAACGAAATTTTGTTTTTTAAATTTTATCAATCAAAATAGCTTATAAAATTTATTTTTTTTTCAAAATTGATATTATCAAAAATGATTGTTATTTTATTGCTTAAAGTCATACTTTTATTAAAATATTAGTTAAAATATCAATATAAAACAAATAATTTAGTATTACTTTTTTAAAAAATCAAATAAATTTTTAAGAAATCATTCATATTGTATCGCTTTGTATAATAATAATAACATTGTTGATCCCCAGCTTGTAATTATGCTTACCGAGAAAGAAGTTCATGTGCAAATAAAATTAAAAAGAACCCAGCTTATGTAGATGTACATAATGATATATTTCTTTAAGGAAATGAAAAAAAAAATTTTTTTACATATTAATAAACTACATATTATTTAATTTTGTAAATATTCCTTAATTTTTTTAAATGATGATACTAAAAAATTATAATTTTATTGTTTAAATGTTAATTAATAATCAATTTAATTTACATATTAGTTAAAATACCAATAACAAATCATTTCATATTAATTAAAAATTATGAGTGCCCTTAAAAATCATTTATTATGTGTAGGAATACTAATTTTGCCCGAAAATTTCACTTCTCTTTGTTTGTCATTTTATTTACTACTTGCTATTAGAAAAACCACACAAGAAAATTTTATTCGAAAATATTGTGAAGTTTATAAGTCGTATCATGGATTGTTAAAGAAGATCGTTTTCTTCAAGCTTTTTTGTATTCAACAGAAAGAAAAAAAGTTGAATTTCGCTCTTCTTAACAAACGCGCGGGAAACCGAAAGTAACTTGGTGAGAAAAATCCTTGAGGATAAGTTATATTTTTTGAAGTAGTAAACACAATCCGGTGCCCATAAACAAAATCTGATGCTAACAGCCCAGAAAGTAAAGAATGCTTAATCATTTCATGTCTTCCCAAACGTTTAAAATAAACCATTACTCCGCATTTAAAATCATGCAAAATCCCATAGAAAACAATGTAAATGATTCTCCGCTCGTGATGAGTTGGGGCGTTTCCTGTAGGGTTGCAGGCCTTCATCTCCTCTACGAGCGTTGGCGAGAAGTCGTCAGTCCAGTTCTCTATTGAAGTCAATGTTCTAAACCAGTGGTTCTCAACTTTTTTTGAGTTGTGGCCCCCTAATGAGCACCAAATTCTTTCATCCCTCCCCCTAGAGGGCAAAACTGGGAAATTTCACTAGCGGCCAGTAGAGGTAGATTTTGTACTGGCCACTTTTCTCGAAGTTTCACTTTTCTCAGTGAAAAATGCACAACAATGTTTTAAACTTTTTTGTATCGATTGGATTAGTACCCAGACAGCACAACTTTGTCCTTGACGTCCAAATGATGTCATTTCAGGACTTCCTCGAAAAAACAGGTCATCCTAGGGACGTGTTTTTTTGATCCTGCGACATCCAAATGACATCCCAGGGAGCAACTACTGTCCGTGGATTGTCTGTCTTCAAGTGGTCCCAAGGACGTCCAATCGTTCATGTTTAGGATATATTTCGGACAAGCACGCTGTGCGGTCCGCAGGACGTTAAGAGGACAACATATCAAAACGTCCTAAAGACATACCAGTGAGGTCCCTGGGATATCCAAATGACATCATTTCAGGACTTCTTCAAAAAAAAACAGGTCGTCCGTAGGACATTCTTTTTTTATCCTGCGACGTACAAAGGACATCCCAGGGCCAAGAACTTATGTCCGGAAATTGTCTGTCCTCTAATGGTCCCACGGGCATCCGGATCGATTTCATTCGGCTATATTTTGGACAATAGCGCTGTGCAGCCCCCTGTACGTTAAAATTAGTAATTTTAAGCGCCCTAAAAATGCTCCAGTGAGGTCCCTAGGACATCTGTGACGACTGTTCCGGCCCTCTTTTGGATCTATGCGTCATTGCTCTTCAGGACATTGGAAATACAGCATATTTGAATGCCCACAGGACACTGCCCTCGTTAGAATGATATCCCAAGGATGTCAATGAATTGTTTATCCTCCCAATGTCCTTGAGACTACTTTAGAAAATTCCCATCACTTCGTTTAGGTATTATTCGTTGTTTATACCCACAAGATGCAATTTTAATTCATCAACTCAACAGTAATTTAACATATTTTTTCATGTATATAATTCTTCTGATTAAATGTTCTAAAACAGTTATCTTGTAAATGTAAATTTGCAGCTTGCAGCAGGAAATACTAAAGTTTTAACCAAATACTACTTTGAAAAAGAAGTATCCACATAACAGCTACAGAGCTGAATAAAACCAGTTGTGAATAATATTTTTAATGTTAATGCTTTGAGCTACATAATCATATACCGTTACATGTAATTTATCATATGTTCATTATGAAGATGATAATAAGAGTACTTTAATGAATATAGTGAACAGGGCTGGCAAGTTTCTGCCGGGGTGGTTAAAACCAGTGGTTATAACCGGTTTAAACCGGCATGGCAGAAACTAGTTTCTGCCAGTAAGTGGCAAAAATTGGCAGAAACTAAGAAATAATACAAATAAGAACTTTAATTCGCGATTCATAATTCACACATGTATTTGACATGTAAACACTTAGGTAAAAAATTAAAACTAAAGGTAAAAAATTAAAACTAAAGATAATGAATGTATTTAAAGTAGCAAAAAGTTTCAAAATGATCATATAAATATACTTTGTTTATATAATACTAATTTTCTTTTACTTAAAAAAAAATCATAATGGTAATGATGCTGTACAAGTTTAACTATTAATATTACTGTTTAAAGTTGAATTTCTATTTAAAAGTAAAAAAATTACAAAAAATTCTATGATATTTTAACAAATCACTTTTCAGAGTATTTTTTAATAAAAATACAATGGCAATGGCAATAACTTTAAGATCATCTATTATGTACAAATAGAAATGGTTCTTGAGAAAAATATATCACTAAATAATTGAAGCACATAAAATATCAGAGAAAGTTTTTTAAATGAAATATCTCTTACAATTATTTTACAAAATTAGTACTCGAATTCAAATACACTATCGCTTTTAACACTGAGCATATTATAGCATACGGCTAATTTTAACCTTTCTGAACCCAGACTGTTTCTTAATTTGTTCTGAATGGAAGAAAAGCTTTAAAATATTCTTTCAAAACCAGCATTTCTTTGCTGGAAATGTCATTATTGTGGATGCAAAGGTTACTAAATTTAAAAAATCTTCATTGTTACCAGTATTCGTTTTTAAAGACGACATTACTCATTTCTCTAATACAAATTTATTTTTTAATTAAAACTATCCACAATATTTTTTATTTGTTATTTATTCTGAATAAAATCTACTTTAAAAATTTAATACTCATTTAATACTACTAAAAAATTCTCAGATAATGTAACAAAATGTGTTTGTGCCAGTTATTGCCAGTTTCTGCCGGTTATAACCACTTTCTGCCACTGTCACGGCAGAAACCATTTTCTGACGGCAAAAACCCAGCCCTGATAGTGAAACAATTTTTGCATACAATTAAATAGGGACTACTCCATATATCAGCAATTTAAATATATTTTAATCAAAAATTTGTCTCTAAAATCTTTATTTGAAATTTCCCTTAAGCAACCCATCTTTATATTTTTAAATTCTACTCATTTGAAATACAAGTTATACCATTATCTCAAGTAAATAATTTAATGCATGAGAAAAATATTTTCAGAAAACTTGTGATAACTTTTGTTTCTAATTTCATGTAACCTTGGAATTTAATAACAACTGATAATTATTGCTTAGAGAAAATAATTATTCATACTTACTTTAAGAACATTTTGTACTGTTGGATTCATATTCATTCTTATTTTGATACTTCACAATACACAGTTTAAAATTTCAATGAAGGACATATATCTATATATATATCATTTTGAAAATGCATCAGGAAACTTTACTATAAAACAATTCTTAATATATAAATATAATTATATACATTCTATATAATTATGAGTTTTTTAATTAAATGATAGTACAAAAACTAAAATCAGAAATGATATATGCAATTAGTTTATGAAGTGTAGAAAGTGTAAAATAAACCAGTTCAGAAGGGAAAACCATTTTTTATTGAAACATAATAGTACATAAGTATAGGAATTATAGAGATGGGAAAATTTTTCAACATTTTAGTTGCTTTCTCCTTTTTTGAACAGACAAAAAATTACGAAAACAAATAATCATTCACATGTTTAGAAGTAAAAACACAGTACTAAAAGAGGAAAATAAATAAAGATAACTCTTTTAAACTTCACTTCACCTAGCTTTGTTTCCTAACAAAAATTACCCCCCCCCCCCCCTCCAAGTATTTTTAGGTTTTATGAGAATTACTTTTTGTTTTGCAATAGTTTATTTTAACATATTGTTTGCCAAAGCTCTATATACCATTACATGATTTAAAGTACAAGTAATATACTTCCAAGACTACTGAAAATGATATTCATGACAATGATAAATAAAGTGGCTTATTATT
The DNA here is from genome assembly GCA_038502835.1 of Octonoba sinensis. NCBI lineage: Eukaryota > Metazoa > Arthropoda > Arachnida > Araneae > Uloboridae > Octonoba > Octonoba sinensis. The sequence goes on along the minus strand of CM076605.1, from coordinate 77,518,537 downwards.
AATTAAATTTTTATAACTAATAGGCATCTGAATGATGAGAATCGATTTTCTTAATTCATAAAATATAGTTCAAAGAAATTCTGGAACTCATCAAATTAAATACAAGAAATGACAAACATCTTTTAAAAATATAAATAACGAAAATAAATGCCAGTACGGACAAACTGATATAAGAATAATTGTTAAATACAATCATTCGGGGAACTTTGAACAAGGGGGGGTACATTGAACGAATTCATAATTTTTAGTATATTTCACTAAACTTAAAAGTTAAGAGTAGACAACTGATTTATAACCTATTTGGCTGGGTGCAGCACATGCATGACCTTCTATTTTCTTTAACCAAATATGCTAAAAGAAATAACGTTTTTGAAAGCTACCCTGAATGACTGTACTACACATATACTTACACATATAGTTTTTAAGCTTGCCTGATAGGAATTGTCCTGGGATTTTCCTGATCGTTAGGCAAATAGTAAAATTGTGATTACAGCCCTCTATAAACAAGTAGTGATACATAAGAAATTTATATGAAGTTCAAAATAATAACACAGACACTTAATGCAGAAAGATATAGTTCAAAAGCAACCAATTTAATAAAAGTAAATAAACAGAAATAAAAAAGAACAGATTAGATTATAAGATAGAAGGAAATTGCTATTTAAATTGACATTCCAAATAACAATTTTACTATTTTTTTATTGTTCGTAATGACTATTAATCTTGTTATTTATGATGGTAGTCAACTTGAAAATAAATAATGAGATAAATAAGGTGTTAAAATAATTAGGGGTAAAAACTAAATATTGAATAATTATTAAATACTGCACATACATAAAAATAGAACTTGCCCTGGCTTTCTCCTAACTAGTATGCAATTGGCATGAAATTATTTTTGTGACGCAGTAATGATGCCAGGAAATTTAGATTAAAGCTCAAAATAACAATACAGAAGCTTGATATATGATTCAAAAGTTGCCATCTTAAAGATAAAATTGATACAACAAAAAAATTTATATTTAGAAATAAAAGAGAACTAACATATAAACACATTTGCTATTCAAGTTGAAATTGCAGAGAAAATTTAACAATTCATCGGAAGACAAATTTTAACTGGAATAAAGAAAATCAGATCCTTATTTAAAAAAAGTACATTATATAAATTTAATTACAATAAATTAGCTACTGGTTACCTAAAAACAAAATTAATCTTTACCATTCTTTGACTTATGTAATTAGTACTTTCTTGTCTCATAACCTAATAAAATTTAAATACAATCAAGGTAAAAATCTTGAAAAAAATAACGGCGGAATAACAAAAACAAAATATTACCTAAATATTAAATACTGTCCCTTCTTTTAAAATTGTAAAGCTGCCTCATAATTGTCTTGGTTTTCTTCTAATCACTATGCAAAGTAGAGTACTTCTTACAAATCCTTTAGCAAGTCACAAAATAAATTTTTTCATTTTTTTGTGTCATGGGCAATGTTCTTTTCTTTCAGAAATTCTAACATTGTTAATTTTGTTGAATATTTTGTAGGGACGCGACCGCTTCAACAGTATAACAAAAATCCATTTTTCGAACTGCTCCCCATTCCTTTCGCTATGGCAGTCACCAGTATTTGAAGATGCTTTGTAAATAAGTTCAACTCCATCGATTAAATCCATCTGTTGAACCTGCGTACACAATTGTTCTCAAATATTTATTCCTATAGAACATAATGTCGGGCTTTTCAATAAGAACTCTTCGTGTGTTAACACATTTCTTCCATCGAAAATTAATTGAATGCAGTTTTCTTCAGGGATTATTCTCGAGCGTGAGAATACAGTCTTTCCCCTTATAAACGTAGAAGTCATTTTTACAATTAGAAGAAATTTTAAAGTGCAAAAGTATTTATGACTACTAGTAACAAATCCACAAACGAATGAAAGCAATTTAAAAAACGAGAAAGAAAGCGAGGTACATAAAATATTAAGCAGAAATGAGTGTCTAGCAACGACCGAAGTACAAAGCGAAATGCAAATCTCGCCTATTTCTTTGGCGCCAACTCGCACAAAGAATTCATAGTCTTACCTAAACTGCTATGGAATAATCCATTACCATAGTGACCGCTACTCGTTTGTCTGCTGTCTGAGGATAGAAAGGTTGTGCAAAAATATGTGCAGAAAAATTACTCAATTTTACATCAGCAATCTCAATTTTAGAATAACTTTTGAAAATATAAATCAGCTTTAATTTTCCAACAGTTTTGTCTATTTTTGTTTGAAATAATAAAGATTTAAACTTTTTAATAAAAATCTTAACCCTGCTTTTTCTTTTGGTAAGCCGTGAAATAAAAAAAGGAAAATAAGAAGGGAAACTTAGAAAAGAAAAGTTTGGTTTCAACTTGAAAGATATCCTAAAAACGTATGATTTAGTTCAAACACGTTATATGCTTTAAGTGAAGTTCCTAGGACAGCTGACAAGAAAGTCCGTGGTACGACCTGAAAGGATTCGGATCACTTTTAGACATCCATAGGTTAAGCAAAATGGTTGTTCCAGGGACGTCATGCTTGACGCGTCCAAGGATGTCAAAATGTGGACATCCTGATTCTTACGATAAAAATTGGATGGCTTATGCGAAATTTTACAATATCGGAGAAAAATATGTTATTATTAAATCTATTTTTCTACTGGTAAATACAAATAAATACAAATACAAAAAGTACACCAACAACAGGCGCTAGGCCCAACAAGGTTGGCAACAAGGAACAAGCAAGCTAGGCACCGCTACGTTTCGCCTCTTGTTATAAGACACATATTTCCTTTGAAACATTTTAACAAAGAATCAAAACCAGACGTCACATTTTTGAAGATTCTAAACGACCGGCTGTAATTGTACGCTAGTGGAGGGAGATAATGAAGAACGCCCCAGAGGAAAGAAACGTTGAAGGTGAGAATAGGGAAACAAGGAAGTGTGTGTGAGGAAAACCAAAACCGGGAATTTAAACCAAAATAAAAAATCCCCAAATTAGCTTTTGATTGCAGCGCCATCTAGATGTCAGAATTCCCTACATTGGGAGCTTTCAAATCCCCTTAAGAGCTGTATCTCGACAAAAGCAAATTCGAAAGAGATGTGAATGCTGAAAGGAAAATTTAATACACTGAAAATGCAAGGAAAATTTAATTCTTATTGCGGAATCCTACCTACAGCTCCTAATGTGAATGGGATCATTGCTTAGTTATGAGCAGAACAAAGAATATTGCTTTTTTTACAGCATTCAATGCGACAAAAATGATAATCGGGTCAATGTTCTGACATGAACATACATATTTTTTTATTCTTAAAAAGATTCTCCTACGCTCAAGTCATATTTGTTTTTCTAGTGGTGTCTCTTGGCTATTTCAGTTGTGAAAGTTTTCTCTCTGACTCTGATTTCGACTCCGTAAACAACACCTCTTTATAGGTGGGCGAGGCATTTTGAATGAAACTGTAAAAATTTAAAATTTTGTTACAAACGATGAATACTTGAAATTGTTGTGAACGTTATCCTTTTATGTTACAAATGATGAATGGCAGATTTGAACTCTTTCAAAAAGTATAATACCTATATTTTCGAAAAGAAAATTAGTGTACATACCATTTTAGTGCATCTTATTATGAATCCTGGCATTTAGATTGAAAATAATCCGTAATAGTGGATTGTTTTTTATTCATGAAGTTCAAAGTGAATGCTGCATTTTCCAGGATTGAAATACTTTGCAAGCATTTTCCCTAGTCCTTATAGGAAAGAAACTAGTTTTCCACTATTTGTAAAATGTCCACTATATGTAAGCCGTTCTGTCCAATAAGAGTACAGTACATAGCACATAATACTAAACGCGACTGCTAACGAAATCTTCTTTAGACTCAAAGTAGGAGCTTTGCTGGTTTATAAAATGGCAAAAAGAACGAACTTCTCCAGTTCAATACTGGAATCTTTTTTCTCTTTCAAGGGAAAACATAAAATATGGGGAATTCTATAAATGACAAATTTAGAATCTGGGATATTTTAGCATCAATTAGGATACGGAAAAACTGGGACCTGAAGAAAAAAAACGTAAAATGCAGGAAAAACGTAGATTGGCGGGACGTTAAATCAGGGTTTCACTGTAGATATGAAAAACTTTTCAAATATGATAGAATAATGATAAATGATGGATTCTTGAAATTGTTGTAATGTTATCCATTTTTAATACAAATGATGAATGGCGAATTCTTGAAAATTATGTGAACAATGTATGTTTTAACAACGCAAATTTATTCAAGTGAGTGAGTATATTTAGAAATAGTAATGAATATTTAAGTAATCACAAAACATTAAACAAACATTACAAATTTACATAATGCCTCAACTGTTTTTAAAATTCTTTATTCAAAAACAACGTATTTATTTTATTTTGAATGTGTGTATCATGGGAGGTTGCAACCATCCACCCCTACAAATTCGTCACTGAAGCAATGCCCCCGTCAACATGTTCAAAAGGAACATTAAATTCTTCATCGACGAGTGAAAGTTGTTTGCCACTTGTTTTTTGTAATTAATGAATATAATTTTTATAAATAGATACCAGGGTTCCCACGGCCCTAAAAGGCCTTATTTTCTTCCAAAAACTCTCAAAAGGCCCTAATTTTTATTTTTGAGGCCTTAAATTTATTTCCCCTCCTCCTTTTACAACTCAGAAGTCATAGTCATGGAACACTAATGATTCATTCATGACATGGATGTTTCAAAACTGAAACTTGTATGGATTTTCTATTCTAAGTGAATTTTCATTTGTTGTTATGATCGTTCTGGAATTTTACAAATTATCTCGGAAGCTAAATGGTCACAGAGAAATCAAGGATACCATGAAATTGCTTCAGAAATCTTGGAAAATAAAAAAGAATGAAGAAACATATCCACAGTCAGCATTTTTTCTTAACTTAACATCTTTTACTTAACCCAAACTTTCGACGTTCATGTTAATAATTACACTGGTCTACAATACAAAAAAAATCTTTTTTTCTGCCCCAAAGACTTTGTTAACTGATCTTAGAAGTATTTTTCACGCTGAACTCGAAAACGAAAATCATTTTTCTCTATCACGTAAATATTTTCCGTGCAATGTGCTGTAATAGTTGACATTAATAACATTTACCCTAATTATTGCAGTACCTTATAAGCAAAACCCTTAAGTAATAAGGAAAATAGTTTTCATTTTCTAATTCAGCTTGGAAAGTATTTCTAAGATCAGTCAATCAAGTCCTTAAGACCCCCCCCCCCCCCTTTTTTTTAAGGGCATTGTAATTTTTACATTGGAAGCATTTCCACCAAAAAACCAAGTAATTTTCTATTTACCTTAAAAGGGTTTATTTTTGACATGTTCTGGCATACTTTGCCTCAGGAATGTCCCTTTTTAATGTCCAGCAGTAATCTGCTAAAATATTTGCACTCTACTTCCCTAGATATCACTTTTTAACCGACTTCACAACAAAGGAAGGAGGTTATACATTCATATTGTATGTATGTCGTTTTTTTTTTTTGTGTTTGTTTGTCCACTCATAACTTCTCACTGGATGAACTGATTTTCATTATTCTTGTTTTAATCAATCGAGGGTGGTTTCCCATAGGTCCCGTACTTTCGTTTGACCATATTCGATAATTAGAAAAATTGTTATGGATGGAAATGTAGTTTTTTTTTTTTTTTCACTCAAACTTTTGACTAAATGAACCGATTTTGATGATTTTTTCTTTAATCGATAGAGGGTGGTCTAACTCAAATATTGCACATCCATTTGACTACATTTGTTTTTTGGAAAAAAACGTTACGGGTGAAAAATAAGTATTTTTTATTTTAATTGGAAAGGCTGTGCTTGATTTTTCTTTGTTGGGAAAACGAAAACTATTAATAAATATAAGTCATTGTTAAAAAAGTGTTGGTTCCATTGGGCTGGGGTTGGCGCAAGTCACTTTTTTCACTAAAAGTCACTTTTTTTCATTGGTCACTTTTAGTCACTTTTTAAAAAATCGGTCACTATTTTCACATTTTTGCTCTTTCTCTAACAGAGCAACCAAAAAAAGTTACTTTGTCTGTCTATAAATTAAGAAAACATTGCAATATTGCATAAAAAAACGTGTGTCAGGGTTGAAGCTGCCGCGTATCCGCCATTTTTGGTTCTGTAAGTCCGCCATTTTTGGTCGTATTTTGAAATTCGGCATGGCGCTGGAGCCGAGTGTGTCGAAGTTAAGGTTTGATATTGCAGTGGTGCAACCAGAAGTGGAGGCATAGAGGGTCCGTAACCTCTGCCCCCCCCCCCCCCATTAGAATGATGATTTGAATTGTTTTTAAGTTTTGTTTTACTCGAGAAGAGCAAATCCTGAGAAAATAAAGCTATATTTAAATTAGGAAAGAAAAAAAAAATCAGACTGAAAATTTTTAGCGCAGTTGCATATTACATCACTCAATAAAATAATTTTTATAAAAAAACAAAACCGACTTCAAATAAAAAATTGCGCTAAAAAGTAAAAAATAAATTCATTCTTTAAACAACATAGATGTGACTTTTAAACATAGTTTTCGAAACCGGTGGAAAATTAGGATAGATAAAATATTTTGTAATCATAAATCAATTACAAATATATATATTTCCGCAGAATTAGCAACAGTTCCAATATGAAGTAGCAAATGGTATAATGGTAATTAGACCCATAATTTTGCACCGACTTCTAAAACTATGTTTAAAAGTCACATCGATGTTGTTTAAAGAATGAATTTATTTTTTACTTTTTAGCGCAATTATTAATTTGAAGTCGGTTTTGTTTTTTTATAAAAATTATTTTATTTTATTCTTTTTAGTGTAAATACATTTTGTATATAAATACTCTATTTTTTAAAAAATCCATATCAAAGGGCAAAATTTCTTTAAATTAATGGCACTAAAAACTAATCATTTGCATGATAAATTCCCTTTTGAAGTCTATTTTAGCAAACAAACTGATTGGATTAATTTTTGACACAGAGAAACCTTCAGTCAAACTCTTGCTGTAATTTCTTTTAATATTATAGCCCATGACAACAAACATGTTTTTAAGAATGCTTTTATATTTATTAATAGATTTCCCAACAAAGAAAAATCAAGCCAAGCCTTTCCAATTAAAATAAAAAATACTTATTTTTCACTCGTAACATTTTTTCTAAAAAACAAATGTAGTCAAATGGATTTGCAATATTTGAGTTAGACGACCCTCTATCGATTAAAGAAAATATCATCAAAATCGGTTCATTTAGTCAAAAGTTATGGATGAAAAGACAAAAAAATACTACATTTCTGCCCATTACTTTTGTTCTAATTATCGAATATGGTCAAACGAAAGTATGGGACCTATGGGAAACCACCCCTGATCGATTGAAAGAAAAATCATGAAAATCGGTTCATCCGGCGTGAAGTTATGAGTGGACAAACAAACAAACAAAAAAAAAAAAAATGACATACATACAATACGAATGTATAACCTCCTTCCTTTGTGAAGTCGGTTAAAAAATTACCTTAATTTATCTTTTCTTTCGTCCCCCCCCCCCCCCCCACTCCCGAACTAACTGTCACAATCACAAAAGAAAATTTTTGGAGCTCAATCGGGGATTTCTCAACGAAAAGACAATACGCAACGAAAGACAATACGTATCTTGAGAAAATAAAGTTATATTTTTATAAAGAAATCATTAAATAATGATGGAGGGGAGGGGGAATCTAAATTCTTTAGACCTGAAAAATTCTTAGCTGTGGCAGATTATATATACTCCTCAGAAAATTACATTATGACCTCTTTTTATTTCCATCCTCCCCCCCCCCAAAAAAAAAGAGGAATTGCACAAAGTTCAGATGGGAAAAAAAATAGTGCACCCCCCCCCCCCCCCCGTAAAGAATTTTTCTGATTGTGCTACTCATACTGTCATTATGCATGACACTGTGTAACTATCACAACTAAAATTATAAAATCATAGAATTGTCAGAGATTTTTTTTCTTGGATTTTGTTACTACCATGAAATTACAAAAACAGTATCGAATAATCAAACGGTTTGTTTCCTACAATGATACAGAAGACTAACACAGTATTTTCAGTCTGAATAATTTTGTTAAAATATCAAATTTAGATTTATTTCAAGTGAAATTTTCTAATCCTTTAACAAGTATAAAAAATATTTTAAAAGTTGCATTTGCAAAAAAAATTTTATTCAATGTTGAACTTTATGTTCAACATTGAATAAAATTTGAAATTTCTGCTGATTTGAATAAATATTTATTCATTTATATTTTTAAATAAGTAACAATTTGAGAAAGAAATTAATTTAAAAAAATAACTTTTGTCTCTTTCACTCTTAGCCATTTATGAGTTTTGAAAAAGGTATTTATGAACATAGTTATAGGTATAAAAATTCTTATTTTTGAATAGGCTATGATTTTTTTTTTTTTTTTTTAAGTTGGGTAAAAGCTCTATTTATTCAGGTTTAGTTTTCAAAAGATGTCAAAACTGCTCTTTTTCAAGTTATATTTAGTTTAAATAAAAAAATAAACACACACACACACAGAAGTTTACATTTTAAGGGTCACTTTTTTAAAAGCTGTGGTCACTTTTTTCACTATTTTAAAGACTCCAAAGTGCGCCTAGCCCTGATTGGGATATAGTATTATTAGTATATACTAAGGCAAAAATTAATCCAATCATTGTTTGCTAAAATCGACTTCAAAACGGAATTTTTCATACAAATGATTAGTTTTTAGTGTCATTCATTCAAAGTTTTGCCCTTTGATATGGTTTTTTTTTAAAATAGAGTATTTATATAAAAAATGTATTTACACTAAAAAGAATAAAATAAAATAATTTTTGGAAAAAAATAGAACCGACTTCAGATTATAAATTGCGCTGAAAAGTGAAAAATAAATTAATTCTTTAAACAACATCAATGTGACTTTTAAACGTAGTTTTAGAAGTCGGTGCAAAATTATGAATGAGCCTAATTACCATTACACCATGTGCTACTTCATATTTTAACTGTTGTTAATTCTGGGCCATTTATATTTGTAATTGATTCATGATTACAAAAGATTTTATCTATCCTAATTTTGCACCGACTTCTAAAACTATGTTTAAAAGTCACATCGATGTTGTTTAAAGAATTAATTTATTTTTCACTTTTCAGCGCAATTTATAATCTGAAGTCGGTTCTATTTTTTTCCAAAAATTATTTTATCGATAATTGAAATGTCCTGACGTTCCACTCTCCATGTTCATTGGTTATACAGCTCTCATGTTTTCATGGGTTATTTTTACACACAACAGGAGACTTCTATGATAAAAAATAGTAGCTCTTGCTCATTAAACATGTCATACAGTATCATTCTAAAAAAGAGAATCAAATTTTCCACCTCTCCAGTAAACCATGGGTAATTCGAGGTGAAAAAAAAAATTTTTGGAACTTCACACAAAATTTTGAGAAAGTATGCGCCCTCAATTTAAAAAGTATATACTTAGGTTAATAATCCCCTTCCCACCTCAGCGCAACAATACATCCCCAAATATATATATATAAGCTCAAAAGTAATTCTTCAAGCGATTAGTTAAATGAAAGGTCTGATATATTAATACCAGAAGTTTTTTTTTTTTCTGGAAAAAATTATTGTATTGAGTTTTTTAAAGTAGTACAAAATATTTTCCTTGTCTGAAGGTAGAAAGAAAAGCAGATTTGAATTGTAAAAAAAATATTTAAGATTAATGCTTAAACAATTTCTGATAACTTTTTTTTTTTTTTTTTTTAACTTTCGAACAAAGTGCTCGAAAATTTTCGGAAATGTCGAATCAGAATCACTTGTCCAGTAAACATTATTTGCTACTGATGTAAACTTTTGGTAATTGCAATTTTTAATGGATTGCAGCAGATTCACAAAATTATATTTTGTGTATGTTGACTCTTAGTTAGGGTGATGGATAAATATAACATAACCCTGCTTACAACAATAAAACTTTCTTCAGACAATGGTTATATCATGTTTCATTATAGTCTTCATTACATGCAACGGCAGGCGCAAGGCACTGGCCCTCGCCTCATGGCTCAAACCATGTTTACATTCAACTACAGTGGCTCGCCCCTTTCGGCCATGCTAGGGTCACCGCCGCTTATTTTCACTTCAATTCTACAAACAACTCGTTTCTTTACTCGTGGAGTAAAGAAAATACTGGAGGATTCATAGTTTTAAGTTTAAAAAATATTAGGGTCGAATTTCAAAAAACGGCTTCATTTTGCAAAGCATCAAGCTATAATAGAATTTTGGTCCAATTTTTTGTAATCGTATGTTGTGTAGATTTTGCTGTAGAGCGCACAGCCACAACGTCAAAAGTTCATTTTATATATATATAGATGTACAGCCTGATAAATATTACAATTTTCTAAAAATAAAAATATATCAGAAACATATCTGTAGAGAGCCATAGTATCTCGAGTCCATTTTTCGAGTTTTTGCAATGACGTTAAAAAATAAAAAATTTTAAACTAAGTGTAAACTCCCAAAAACTCGAAAACTGGACCTCAGATACTGTGGCTCTCAGGGGCCCCTCTAAAGGCCATATTTAGTAGATAAAAGCCCTAAAAAGTAATCAAAGGCCCTATTTTTCAGCATTTGCTTGAATCATGTGAATAAAAATACACCATATCGTACTATGTTTGAATCTTAAATGTGAGTCACAGCAATTGCTAAATTGATGAAAAAAAATTGACCACTCTGATTCCCAATTACACAAATCTTATTCAAAAATTCTAATGTACAAATATTTAAAAGTAAATACTGTAAATAATTGAAGCTCTTTGAGCCATTCTAACTTCCATGCATTCAATTTTTTTTAATTGAACTGAATTCAATAGTAGATGTATTTAAGCAAAAATAAGAACATGTATAATAATCAATGTTTTTTTCAAGCTGATACGTTCCATGCACTGAAAATTCTTGGTGTGAATGGAAATAATTAAATTTTGCTTATTTTTATGCAATTAAATACGTGGACATTTTACAAATATCGAAATTTTTGATATATTAAATTCGTAAAATTATCATTTGAGTTTATAGGTGTGTTTTGTTAAGAGGAGTAAATACCTTCCTTCATGTTTAAAGTTCATTTAAATATTTGTATTATTACACGTGTATTAAAATTTATTATTAATAACATTCTTTTAATTAAAAAAATCAAGTTAATGAGAAATCTGAAAATTTGAGGTTTTTTAAAACTACGTAATTAAGAATTTTAAAATACCTTCTACTTTTTATTAACCAATGTTTCATTACCAATTTTTTTATTGTGGTAGCCCCCCAGATTGATGGTGCAGCCAACTGAAAAGCAACGGAGTACTTGAAAACGATGACCCAAAAAATAGATCAAAGCTGTTGCTAATTATTCTCAACATTTATCATTCAATTTTTTGGAGGGATGTTTTGGAAGATTTTGGCCAATTTTTATGGGTGTGGTCGTTATTTTTTCATGTATGGGTGGCTCCAAACTTTTTTAGGGGATTAGATAATTAATAAATTGTTTGAGGGGTGTATTTACAGGGTTTTCCAATTCTTAAGGGTACGGTTTGGGGGGGGGGGGGTTGCAAAGCTTTATAGTAGTTGGATAAATAAATTTTTGGGGATGGTTTTCAGGGGGGTTTGACTAATTTTTGTGGGTGTCATCATTTTTTTGCGGGGAGGGGGATCTGTAGCTTTATAGGCAATGGAAAATTTGTAAAAGGGGGGGACTTTTTATGGGATTTTGGGCGATTATTGTCGGTGTGGTTGGTTTTATTATGAGGGGGGGCTCCGTAGCTACTTAAGGGGTGGTAATTTAAAAACTTGGGAGGTTGGCAATTTTATGGGGTGCCATCTGTTGGGGCTCAGAGGTATAAACATGAACACAGTAGACTGTATAAGTAAACACACGCTCTTTTGTAACAATCACAACATTATTTATTAAACTTGGAATCGAAACACAAGGATCGTACTTGCGTACGTCCGCACACTTTTGATCCTACCCGAATACTAAAACGTTCACTACTGGAGGGTGCTGTGCGAGCAGGCGTGAACATACCGCCCGGCGTTGACATGGTAACATTCAACAGTTTGTTAATTCGCACATAAATTCTAACACAAACTAATACAAGAATTCAATCGAAAGGTTAACATTAAATCACACTAAATAAATGATAATACATAAAGGGGTTTTTTTTTTCAGTCTGGCAAAGGCACAATACAAATTTTGTTTATGGATCTTTTAAAGATTCCATTTTTTGTTTTTACTAAAACCACTCTCACCTTGTTGTCCTTTCCTGGAAAGGTTTCCATAATTCTGCCAAGTGGCCAATTACATACTGGCACATTATCTAATTTTAGAATTACCAAAGTTCCCACTTTTACATTATCTTTTGCAAAAAACCATTTGCTTCTTTCTTGCATAGCACTCAGATAATTATTGGACCAATGCTTCCAAAAAGATTGTATTATTTTTGTTAATTTGTACCAACCTTTTAACCTGTTATCACTTACATTTGATGTTGGGTTCTGCAATTGCAGTAACAGGTCTACCTATTAAAAAGTGGCCAGGTGTCAAGATGTCAAATTCATCTAAGTCAGATGATAGAGGATGCAGTGGGCGAGAATTTAGAATAGCTTCAACTTGGTTGATTACGGTCAAAAACTCCTCAAATGTCAATTTCAAATTGCCCACTACACGTTTTAGATGATATTTGGCAGACTTTACACCTGCCTCTCAAAGACCACCGTGATTGGGAGCTCTAGGGGAAAGAAAGTCCACTCTATATTTTCACTGGATAAGTAATTACCTAATTTTTCATCTGGTTTGTTAAGTAACTTACTCAATTTCTTTAGCTCAGAGTTGCTGCCAACAAAGTTATTAGCATTATCAGAAAATATTTGGGCACACTTGCCTCTTCTGCCAAAAAATCTCTTCAATGTGGCAATAAAGGCATCACTAGAGAGGTCTGATACAAGTTCTGACAAGCTTTAGTTACAAAACAAATAAAAACACTCACATACACTTTATTATACACACCTTTTCTTTGATTGGGGTACTTTACGAAGAATGGACCAAAAAAGTCCACTCCAACACAATTGAAAGGAAAATTTGGAGTAACTCTTTCCTTTGGTACATGACCCATGAGTTGTTGACAGGGTACTGGCTTTGCCTTAAAACAAACAACACATTCATGCACTAATTTTCTGCAAAGGTTACGACCAGTCAGAGGCCAATACCTCTGTCTAATGAGAAACAATAAGCCTTGTGGGCCAATATGCATATATCTTTTATGATACATTTCTGCAATTAGTAAACTCAATCTATTATCCTTCGGTAAAATTATTGGAAATTTTCTATCAACATTAAACTTACTGTTGGCAAGTCTTCCGCCAACTCTTAAAACACCATTTTGATCTAAAAATGGAGAAATTGATTTTAACTTACTGTCACCAGGCACTTTACCTTCTTTCTGAAGACCTATTATCTCTTTTTTAAAGACCTGGTGCTGGATTACCTTAATTAACTTTAGTTCCGCATTCTCCAATTCCCTGCATTGAAGAGGGCCAGTAATCTTCTTTTTATATTTACACATGTTAAAAAACCTGAAAAGAAAGGCTGCAATACGAACAAGTTTAGTATAGTTATTACTCAAATTAAGTAAATCATCAACAAAAAGGTTCCACTTGTAAACTAAAAGAGTTTGAGTCACTGCTAATTTTAAACTCATTCGGGAAGTCCTTTACAATGACTTCATCAGGGATGTCTCTGTTTGGATAAGTGTCCTCCATCAAGAAATTAGGTCCATGCAACTATAGTTCACTTTGGCTGAGTTTGTCTGCATCTACACCCCTAGATATGAGGTGGGCTGGGTTGTCACTGGATGGCACATGTCTCCACTGATGGTCACTTGTCAGCTCTTGGATGGCTGCAACACGGTTGGCGACAAAGTTCTTTAACTGGCAGGGCTCCCTGCGTAGCCAACAAAGCACTATCATGGAATCACTAAATAAAAACACATTGTGGATCGTAATTTCTAGAGCAGAAATCACTCTCTTTACCAATTTGGTAAGAAGAACAGCAGCACAGAGCTCCAGACGAGGAATGCTGACATGCTTGATTGGCGACACTCTGGATTTTACTGGTTACAAGACTTATTTTTGTTTCACCACACGCAGAACGGGACTTGCAATATATTACTGCACCCTATGCTGCCTCGGAAGCATCACTGAATCCATGTAGCTCAACTTGTACTGCTTGAGCAACAAGAATGCACCTGTCGACCTCTATATTGCTTAGTAACCGCATCTTACTGGAGAAACGTTGCCATTCCTCAGCCTCCTTTTCTGGAAGTGGATCATCCCAGTTCAGCTTTAGCAACCAAAGTCTCTGCAGAAATATTTTAGCTTTGCAAATAACTGGTCCTAATAACCAAATTGGGTCAAAAAGTTTTGCAATGGTCGATAACACTTGACGCTTAGTGATAGCTGCTTGGTCAGTCAATTTTACTTTAAATGTAAAACCGTCTTTTTTGGCCTTCCAAGAAATTCCTAATGTTGTCGTTTCTTCCGGATTGGAGAAAGGATACATGTTTTCATCTACTGCAAGCTCAGAAGTATTACTGCACCATTTGTGCAGCGTCATACCTGCACTTCTTAAGATACCAATTAATTGAGATTGTAGCTCCTTTGCACTACTCAATGTGTCTGAACCACTCAGGACGTCATCAACGTAGAAATCTTTCTGTAGCACTGGTGCGACTAATGGGAATTTTCCCCCCTCGTCCATAGATAACTGTTTAAGGGTTCTTATAGCCAAATATGGCGCACTGACTGTCCCATACGTGACAGTAGCTAATTCACATATTTTAACTGGCTCATCTATTCCTGTTTTCCAAAGAATTCCCCTGCAGACTCCTCTGGTTAGGGTTTATCTCTATCATTCTGTACATCATCTTGATGTCTGCTCTGAAAGCAAACATGTGCTTGCGGAACCTAACCATAATTGTGAAGAGGTCATCTTGGATAACTCCTCCATTGTACTGCAAGGAATTTAGTAAATTCCCGTTTGACGTTAAACTCGAAGCATTAAACACAGTTCTTAACTTAGTAGTTGTTTTTTCAGGCCGATACACGCCCTGATGGGGCATGTAATACACTGCACTAGGTTCATTTTTATCAGTTACCTCACTCATGTGCCCAAGATCTTCATATTCCCTTAAAAAATCTTTATACAGATTTAAATATCAGCCTGAGAATATCGATTTCGTCAGAATCCGTGAATTATCTTCAACAGCAGTAACAATGAAACTTGAAGCTAAAGACGTAGCGGTGCTTACAAGTGCTTATATTTGAAAATAAAATATAAGGGCTCTTATAAGTGCTTACTTTTCCTTAAAATGTTTATTTTCTTTAAAAAATTACGAGTGTTTGTTTCCCCCCTAGCAGAAAGGTCGAAGAAGTCGAACATTAGTTTACTCATCGGATGCATAAAATGGCGTTCCGATTGCTAAACCAGCTGGCACAGATCGCCATTCATAGTCAAAATGTAAAAACATTTGTCTATGAGTGAAGAAAATATTGCAAATTTGGCGTAAAAAAACGCGTGTCAGCGCCGATGCTTCCGAGAATCCGCCATTTTTAGTTCTGTAAATCCGCCATGTTTGGGCGTGTTCCAAAATTCTGCATAACGTTGGTGCTGAGCTTGCCAAATTTGAAGTTCAGTACTGCATTCTTGCCAAGTCCACTGTTTTTAACGGGAGGCTCCCGTTTTTGTCTCTGTCTCCCGATTCATATTTAACACAATTTTCTCCCGTTTTTTTGTAATTTTCGCTTTAAAATAAATCAATGAAGCTTCAATATTTTTTTGCTCAATAGACGGCGCTCGTAATCGTAGTTACTCGCCGAGTAGTTTTCATGTGATTTTCCCGTATTTTGCCGAAATTCCGTGTTTTTGGTATTTTTGAAAAGTCAAAATTTCGGTTCCGCGAATATTCGTAATTTTGAAAAAATTTTCTTCTTTAAATGAGAAAATCTTGAAGTAGTATGCGTAGTTACTTGCTTTACGAAACTTTTACAAATTAGCAGTAAAACTTCCGCATTTTGTCTTTCATATGCTTTCAAGGCTCAGTCCCGATTTTTTTTGAAATCCGATTGCATCCGCTTCGGTAAAAGTCCCTAGTTCTTGTGTACTTTTCTCATTCCATCTCTTGGACATCAATAACTTCTGGTTTACCATTATTTTTAACAATTTAGCCTCTGTAGTAAAGGATTTGCACTTCTCATTTTGCCACACCCACTCGAAATTTCAGTTTAAAATTTTAGCCTTTTTAAAAAAAATTAGTGATTCTATTAGTTAGTCATAACTATTAATATTGCATCCTTATTAATAATCTTGTTTTAAAAATATTTTTTGCATTGAATTAAATTTGTTTTCTTTTCCTTCAACTTAGGGTTTGGGTTTTTTCATTTTTAGGAGTCATTATGTACAAAATAAATGAAGAACATTTCTTCCTATTTTTATTCCCTATATAACTAAAAAATGGCAAAATTTAAAAAAAAACATATTTTGGGATAATTTATTTGTTAAGTGCACACCAGACGTGGTCGTGATATTTTGTCTGAATTGTTGTGGTGTAGATGTAAGCTGGTAAGTATTTGGGAGAACTGGCGTTTTATAATCTTAATAAATGTAATTCTTGGGATTTTGTGCATTCCGCACAGTAATGTATTTTCTGTAAAGTGAAACCAAGTTTCGTCCAATGCTGTCAAATGAAAATCTAGAGAACATCCTATTTTGCTCATAAAAAAGTGTTGCTGGAAAATGTTCCAATCAAACATTTGATAAATAGACACACGATGTTTTTTAATACTCTTAGCAAGGACAGCGACGTTTTTAAAATTCAGGCCGGGCAACGCCGTGCGGGCACTGCTACTTATCTATAATTTAATCTTTTTTTTTTCTTTCTTTTAGCTGCCAAAGCCACCTGTGTTTGAGATTGACAATAGTAAAATTGTGCCCTTGTCCATCACACAATTGCCAACAATAAATTTTAGTTCAAATAAAGAAAAACTGGATGAAGTTAATTGCGATCCTACAAACTTCACTTTTTCAAGTCCAACTAATATCAATCCAACATCTACTTCATTATCCGTGCTACCAAATTCTGTAAGTAATATTTTTAAAAAATTGAATCTTTTGAAAATGAGTGGCAAAATAAATAAAGCTTCAAATTAATGTTTTATTTACATAAAAGGTTGTGAATTCTCAAGGAAAGAATAATGACCCGGTTGCAAAGTCTTTTGTTTTTTCCAAGCCAATAGATGTTTTATCAAGCTCGAATTTACTTGTTTCGGACTCAAGCATTGTAAGTATCCTGTTTCAAAATTAATGACATAACCTGTGTATATTATCCTAATTGCACATGAATTAGAACTAAGCATTTTTAAAAGAATGAAAGTATAATCTTAAAAACGTATTTGAGATCGCTCTTTTTATCACGATTTTCGTTAAAAGTTCGTTTTTGCCTTTGCAAATTTTGTTAATTGTGTTCCTTGTTCATAATTTCAACAGCAATCTAGATAAGGGGTGGGGAGTATTCGGTAATTTCACCTAAAGAAAATTCTAGGAAAAGAGAAGGGGCGCTTGTTTGGCATTTTACTCTCCTAGTTTCATGGTAAAATACATTCAAAAGCAAAGGTTTTTTTTAATTAAAGGAAATTTTTTTGTCTTCCTTTCTAGACATTTCGCCGTAAAAATGATTTATAACAACATTACACATTGAAAGCTAGATTTTGTACAAAATGTGAAGCATTATTTTTTATCTAAAAATTAGGGTTCGTTGATTTAAATCAGCTTGATTTAAATCAAGTGATTTTTTTTTTTCAAAAAAATCATTGATTTTACTATGTTAGAAAGTGTTGTAAAAATGAAATATGTTGCAATTACAACTACTGTTTCAAACACAACTTCTTAGGTCCATCTGTCTGTATCATAACATATTTCATAAGGTTAGAATTAATTAGTATTCTTTTAATTTGACAATATTTTTTTTTTCTAATTTTACAATATTCTTCAAGCATCTTAACAGCAAAGCATAATTCATTCATTCATTCAAATTACAATTCATAATACATAATCATGAACCATTCTGTGTTTTTTATCTAAAAAATAGTATTTTATATAAATTTAATCAATGCCACACAATAAATAATTTGGAATGATAGTGTTTAAAACAACAATTGTTAGAATTTAGAATATATGTCTTAAAGTTTCATCCACGTCCCCTAATAGCTTAAGTTTTTTCCCTTCTAAATTATTTTTTTTATCATAGAAGTTTTCAATAAATATACTTGATTATTCCTGGTAGGGTTAAGTTTCATTTGAGTCATGCATTTGTATTCAAATTTGTTTATCATTATTACTATTAAAAATATTTATTGCTGTGAAAATAGCTTAAAGTGTTTTTGCATATTGATTAAGATTCCATATTGTTTCTATGAATGTAACATAATAAATATCCAAAATATATAGGGTCTTTTTTAAAAAATCAAAAAAATCTGATTTAAATTTAAAAAATCCGATTTTTTTTTTTTTTTTATTTTTTTTAAAAAAAATCACGAACCCTGCTAAAAATGCTTCTACTTGTAGTAATGAGCCTGTGGATGAATCCATTGAAAAATAATTTGCAAAAAATTTAATGAAAAGTCAGTTTTATTACCAATGGTTGTTAGATAGTAAAAGCAATGATGCAGTGTCTTTTCCACATGGACTGGAAGACATATTGAAATAGGATTGTTATTGCTCAGCAGTGATTGTATTCCGGGTGTACCCCCGAAATCTGGGTTTTTCCTATTCTCCTTCCGTGTTTTAGAAATCGGAGTTTTTAGTCTTCAAAATTAAAAATTTAGCGGAACAAAAAATACGCCGAAAAGCGATAAACATTCCCTTTGTGGCAACCCTTTACGCAGCAGGGGTTGTAACGGCACCAACCATCTTTGTTCCGAACACGAACGATACCAGGTGCTTTCGTTGTTACTGATAAAAATCAAATCTCAAAATGTTTTCTCCTTAAACAGCAGAGTGCTTATGCAAAGTTTGTATTAAAGTAAGACTGACGAAAGTTAAAATCATCCAATACATTTATTGGTACGGCACAATACATTTAAATAAAAATATAAGAACGTGAATTAATTAAAATCAACATGATAGACTAACAAAGATTTTTGACTGACGCCATGAAAAAGTTAAGTAACACTTCTTTAAAGATTAAATACAATCATCAAACTGAAAAACATGTCAAGCATGGCAGCTATCTGCCAATACCGACGGCCTAAAAAAAAAAACTCCGGAAAGGAGCAACTCGGTAAGCGAGCAAGCAAGTAGAAAAGGAACAGGATGAATCACAATACACACTCTTATATACCCCGCTCCCAAGGGCGGATCTAGAAAATCTTCAGGTGGGGGGGCAGGGCTGCAAAAAAGCCGGCTTTTTTTAAAAAAGGCCGGTCTTTTTTAAAAAAGGCCGGTCTTTATTGGCCTTTTTCCATTAGGCACAATACTATTTACTATTTGCACCTATACTATGTCCATTTATGTTGCTACTGTTAATTTGTGTAAAATGAAGGTCAAATCTTTCTTTTAATGGAGTTAATTTAAAATTAGATTCAAAATTATTTTGTTACACAACCTGAATGCATTTTACAATACCGATTACCATTTTCCTGTTTGTGTGCTTAATTTCGTGAGACTCTCACATTAAACTCTTGCCTAATATTATAGCTATACAGAATCGATATTTTTCAACACAAAAGGAGAAGGAAATTAAATCCAGGTTGGGAGAGGAATCAAATTTGGTTTTGTCTATAGTCGAGCACAATACCTTATCTTAATACATATGAAAAGCTCTCCTACTACAGATTCAAGTACATACTTCTCACTTAAAATTGATATTTTAATGTTAAGAATTTAGTTACATTACAATATGTTAGAATACTGAAACTTGCAATAAAGAACCATATACATTAATTTTTTTCTATCATATGTTTTACACTACAAACAAGTCTTTTGCTCAAGGCGAGAAGAGTAGGAAAACAGTGATTTGAAGTATCTCCTTTCCTTTAACAAAACACTACTTACATAATCCTAATTAGCTAAACTAGTGTTTACGTATAGCACTACTCATATCAAAAATTTAAAAGAAGTCGTCTGTGTTGAGTAGTTGGCTCGTTTTTATATATAAGGATTTCTTTTATACATACATAACATTAAACATTTTTAAGATTAATATCATTCTAGTACAATTTAACGTTGGCCAGCTCATCTGCTTCAAGATGAGCATCTTTTAAATTATGCAATTGATTTGACAAATTGCTAATATTTTTATTTGGATCTCTTTACTTATTTATGTCAAAACCATACCGTCTCTTTTCTAAACATTAAAATTTACATTTAAACATTAGTTTGATGGGAGGAAAAACTCGGCTACTGATGAGAAAGGAAGGAGCAGGTTGCTTGTTTTCTAGGAATTGGAATTCGGCTATAGCTTGGGGTCATAAAATGACCCCCTGCGTTCTCTCGGGTTAAAAAAATAAAGGTGCTTTAAAATATACAAACGATTATGAGTTAAAGACTAAGGCAAATGATTGGTAATCTTTAGTGCATATAGTAGTGTCAAGTGAACTTTTGAATTCTTAGTAAAAATCTTTGAAAATAAATTGCTTAAATTGCATTGAATCTAAATAAAGTTCTAATAAGCAGCACTTTTTTGCTATTTCTGTAATGAATCATTCTATTAAATAATTTTCATTCTTATTTCAAGTATTTTGCTATTGCAGTAATAATTTAATTGTATAAATGATATAAATGTAATTTTTTATTTAATACTTTTTTTGAAAAAAAAAATTTAACATATTTTTTTAATAAAAGCCGGCTTTTATTTAAAAAAGCCGTCCTTTTTTAAGCGGTTTAAACCAAAAAAAGCCGGCCGGCTTTTTTTGGCCTGGCTAAAATCCGGCAGCCCTGTGGAGGGGGGATTTTGGAAATCTTGGTGTTCAATGTAAGGATGGATGGAGGAGATTCTTCATTCCTTTTCAACAGTCTCTCCCCCCCCCCCCTTTTTCAAACAGCAGGAACAATGCATATACTTTGATTCAAAGCCCTTATAAAAGGAACACAAGCTGCCGTTTTTTTGCTTTCGCAAATCTGTCATTAATTTTTTCAACGTCCAATGTAATATCTTTATGGATATGCAATAACGCTAATCCAGTGAGTCTATCATCACTCATTCTGCTTCTTAGCCAAATTTTAACCAAGTTAGGATTTCCTTCAAGCTTTCTCAAGAAAAATGTAGGCTTGTAAATACATTTTCTAAATTTGAGTTGATATGTCTAAATTACAAAATAATAGCAATTTTATTAGTAATATATTTTCTAAAATTATTAAAATGTAATACAAAATATGTACTAAAAAACCATCAATGTGTATGTGCAATTTATATAAACATCTGTAATTATGAATGTTCAATGAAATGTTTCAGACTCCAGGTTTTAGCGTAAATGCTGCAGGAATTTACACCACGTGCTAAGGGTTGGCTAGCTGTCACCAGTTTGATGGGTAGAAGAAAAGAGCAGGGAATCTCTTTCCCATTACTCCGAGGATTAGCAACTCAGCAATACTAAAGGACAAAGGGACAGGGGGAAAGCATAGAACTTGAAGGGCTATTAGGCTGGGATTCCAAGAACATAAAAAAATGGCTGGTCCCGGGGCACAAAGAGTAAAATTCACTTAGGAGTATCAATGTAGTATCCACTTAAATTAGCCCGGGGGGGGGGGGGGAGATTAACAGTTACAGATAAATGGCATTGGCGTAATTTTTTTTTTTTATCGCCAAACTCCGAATTTATTCGAATAAATAAATTAAATTTTTCTTATTAGTTAGATGTAGCTAAGTAAAATATTAAATTTGATTTCAAAAGTTGTTTTAAATATGCTGTTGTAACTACATGTGTATAAAAGCGGTTGTATAATTTATGGTGCATAAAAGGTGATACCGACTTTTTGCATAAACAATTTTCAGAGTTTTTTACTTTGTGTCGCAATCACCCCAGATATTGCTTTAATAGTTTTTGTGTTATGAGAATTTTTGGTTTTGACAAAAAAAGAAAAAAAAAACTTTGGTAAACAATCAAAATGACCATTTCTCACAATATGATTTAGTATCTTTATGAATGTAAGCTGCATGCTGCAATATTGGAGATTGCTCTCCTCCAGTAACATACCAGGTGTGGCAATTAAATTCCAAGAATATTTAAATAAAACACAGGAAAATCAAGTTAACAGGAAAATAAACTTTATTAACCGCCTTCACAGTAGTCCCCTACTAAATCAGAATAACGTTTCTCCCATGATTGGAAGCTGCCTTGATAGTCATCTTTCTAGACGACAGTTTGTACACTTCTTGACTGTTTCTACACTGTCATGATCGGTTCCCTTGACATGAAGCTTCATTTTAGGGAACAAGAAGTCGCAAGGGGCCATAGGCTGAATGCGGTAACGTTGGGATACTTTCTTTCACCCCCCTTGCAGTCAAGAAGGAATCGACGCATTATCGTAGTGCAAGAGCCAGCCACTTGCGGCGAGTTCGGGTCGTTTATGCAGGGGTTGGCGCGAGTCACTTTTTTCACTAAAAGTCACTTTTTTTTGCATTGGTCACTTTTAGTCACTTTTCGCCGGCCCCGAGTGTGCCGAAGTTAAGGTTTGATATTGCAGTGTGGTGCAACCAGAAGGGGAGGCCTAGAGGGGCCCGTGATCTATCCCCCCCATCTAGAATGATAATTTTAATTGTTTTTAATTCTTTTTTACTCGAAGAGCAAATCCTAAGAAAATTAAGCGATATTTAAATTAGAATAGAAACTAAAAATTTTTAGCAGTTGCAGATTATTTCACTCAGAAAATTAGCTTAATTTCTCTTATCTTTCATCCCCCCCCCCCCCCCCCACTCCCGAACTAACTGTCACAATCACAAAAGAAAATTTAGTTAGGGGATTTCTCAACGAAAAGACAATACGCAATTTTGAGAACATGAAGTTATATTCTTGTTAAGAAATCATTAAATAATGATGCAGGGGAGGGGGAAATCTAAATTCTTAAAAAAAAACTTTAGATCTGAAAAATTCTGCATTTGCAGATTATATATATTGCTCAGAAAATTACATTATGATCTCTTTTTATTTCCCCCCCCCCCCCCCCCACCCCCAAAAAAAAGGAATTGCACAAAGTTCAGGTAGGAAAAAAAAATAGTGCACCCCTCCTCCCCCGTAAAGAATTTTTCTGATTGTACCACTCATACTGTCATTATGTATGACAGTTGTGCCGTGTAACTAAAATTATAAAATCAGGGAATTTTTTGGAGCTCAATCAGGGCATTTTTCTTGGATTTTGTTACTACCATGAAATTACAAAAACAGTATCGAATAATCAAACGGTTTGTTTCCTACAATGGTACAGAAGATTAACACAGTAATTTCAGTCTGAATAATTTTGATAAAATATCAAATTTAGATTTATTTCAAGTGGAATTTTCTAATCTTTAAACAAGTATAAAAAATATTTTAAAACGAGCATTTGCAAAATCAATTTTATTAAATGTTGAACATAAATTAAAATTTGAAATTTCTGCTGATTTGAATAAATTTTATTCATTTTTAAATAAGTAACAATTTGAGAAAGAAATTAATTAAAAGAAATAACTTTTGTCTCTCCCACTCTTGGCCATTTATGGGTTTTGAAAAAGGTATTTATGAAGATAGTTACAGGTATAGTGTAAAAATTCGTATTTTTGAATAGGCTATGAATTTTTTTTTTAAAGTTGGGTAAAAGCTCTATTTATTCAGGTTTAGTTTTCAAAAGATGTCGAAACTGCTCTTTTTCAAGTTTTATTTAGTTTAAATGAAAAAACACACACACAAGTTTGCATTTTAATGGTCACTATTTTGGTCACTTTTTTTAGAGCTGTGGTCACTTTTTTCACTATTTTGAAGACTCCAAGTTGGGCCGAGCCCTGTTTATGGAAAACACATTGTCGTAGCACCCCCAAGACTTCAACATAAAACTTTATGCCAGCTCCAGACTCTCGCGGAGTTGCCCTGTACCCGGGGAACGGTGATGGGGGAGAAAAAAGACGAGGAATGAAGGCATCCACACTCTCGCCGAACGTATGGCCTAGTGGTGGGCATAATCGAGAGGTTTCAATAATCGAGTGGTTAGTACTCGAGTGATTATCTCGAGTTCTTGATTGATCATTTCGAGTTCTCGAACGATTATTTCGAGTTCTCGAGCGATTTCAGAATGGAATGAATCTCTCACAGGGACGTCATTTAGTAAGTCAGAAGGGAAAAATCTCCACCCCCTCTCAAGCCTTAATATAATGCAGGGTTCGTTCGGTCCTTAAAAGTCCTTAGAAAGTCCTTAATGTTAATTTTCATTTTTAAGGCCTTAAAAAGTCCTTAAATAGTCCTTATTTTTTATTCCAGGTGCTTATTTTTTTTTGTTAAACTAAGAAGGTACCTATGCGCTCTATTTGTTTTGCTATGTTTTGTATTCTTCACAAGAATCAAACTTCTTTCATTTCAACTACTTAATCGAACCTCAAATTTGGTTTGCTCGGGTCCAGTACTATCGCGGCTTTCGGAGAGACCCAAAACGGCGGATTGACAGGACCAAAAATGGCGGACTTACATAAACATCATCGCATTTTTACTACCAATTTCAGTGCTTTCTCAACTGGTAAATAAATAGGTAACACTTTATTTTTTTGAAAAGTTATAAGTAAACTCATGTGTTATATATTTTGACAAAAAGAAAAGGTTCATGGATTTTGATAAAATGCTTCAAACTACAACACCCAATTCAGTTAAAATTAACTTGTACCCACTCACATGGCAGCTCCCAATTTGCTATTTCCTGCAATTGTATGAAAAAGAAAATCGAGCTACATCTAAAAAATAAAAAAAAAATATTAGTAAAAGAAATCGAATCAAAACACAAGCATTTGTACAAAATGAAATGGTGCCCAGTAACTGGGTATCATTTAAGACCACAGAAAAGTAAATCACACAAGTTCCCTCATTTTGCTTTTAAAAAGGAAAAGAAAAAGGAATAAAATTTGAAAAACGGACTTTTAGGGACTCGAGGGGAAATTTTTTTATGAATAAACAAAAATCGGGAATTTTCGAAAAAGAGCCGAATTTCGGGATTTCAAATTTGTTATTCGAAATTATTTATTAAATTTAGTTTCAAAGTAAATAAATATGTTTTTTGCATGGAAATTGTCACTAAATCATCTACATTCTAAACAGTTATCAATAAAGCAAGTGGGAGCAGCTCTTAAACAAGTAATCAGTAAATAAATATTGCTTTTGAAACTTTTTTTTTAATTTAAAGCGCGGGGGGGGGGGGGGGGGGGTAATACTTCAAAGATGCATATTGTTGACATCTAGCTCAATAAAAGAGATGCATTTAACTATTATGTAGACAAAAAAAACCTTTCAGCTTTTTTTTTTGTTTGGCCAATCGCATGAATGATATTATCGCTTCTTTATACTGTTGAAGGTAAAAGAAAAAGAATGATTTATTTTTATATCATTTTTATTACACCACCTTACACTATAATAAGCGGCGAGTTGCCAACTCTCCCGATCGCCTTTTAGCTGATCTTTCGCTAAACAGTTTGTTCTCCCATTTTTTTTTAAAATCAAATAAAAAAATATATATCTAAAAAATTAATTTGTTTTAAAGTAATGTTTTAATATTTAGTAAATTTTTATCAAGCAATTTGGCTTTGTGATCGTTCGCTGTGTGGTTTTGTTGTGTGGGAGATGATGGATATTTGCTGTATTAATCAAGATTTGTATCTCGTGAAATTTCTTAATTTGCAGTAAATTGAAGGAATCGACCTCTTCTTAAACCTGTACACCGTAGTTGCCAAATGCTCCGTTTTCCCCTAGTTTTTTTTTTTTTGTGAACTTCCAAAATTTGATTTTTTGCAAAAAGATCCGATTTTTCAAGCTGATGTACAAGTATTTTTAACTAAAGGCATTGTACTACAAAACAAGAAAATTTTTGAAGAAACTTTTTAAAAAGACGTGTATTAATTTACATGAATTTTCATAACTTATAACGCGAAAATGTAAAAGCCTGTTTTTCGGAAACTTGCTAACATCTAGCACGTGCTTCGCCGAAAATTGCTCGCAGCTTTTGAGACTTCTATCTTTTTGCATCCTGTAAATATATCAATTATTTAAAAAGTTGACAGTTGTTTTAGTATTTGCAGCCTGTAGTCTGCTTGTTTTATTTTTCATTTAAAAATATTGTTCAATTTTTAGAAACTTTATTTTAGTTAAATTTTGGTAGTTACTATTTGAGGGTAATGTACAAAGTTTTAAGCGAATAAGCTCCATTTTTTATTTGTATGTTGTTTCCAAAATGAAATATTTTTCTCAAGTTGAAAAAGTTTTTTCAGAATTTTTCTAAGCTCTTCTAAATAATTTTAAAAACATATTTATGTCAGAGATAAAAATTTAAGTAAGCCTAAATTGAGATGCTGGCAACATAAGTTAAGTAAAATGAAAAAAAAAAATCTAAATTAAACACAAATTCTCAAGACAAAGTGCAGCGTTTTCTTCAACAATTTTTTTAATTTAAATTGTTTTTCATTTAACTTGTGTTTTATACCATTAACCATTTTTGATACTTACAGTTTGTATATTGCGAAAAATTTGCGAGGTCCTTAAAATTTTTTGTAGGTCCTTAAAAAGTCCTTAGAAAGTCCTTATTTTTGGTTTTGCCAAAAGCGTACGAACCCTGTAATGTATTTCTCCGTAGATGCAATTATTTTCGTGTCAGGGAATTGAAGCAACAAAATCAGCAGCATTTTTGATGCTGCATTATTTCAAATAATTTCTGGGCATGAAATTAAAGATGACCCCCTCTCACCGCCCTCGAAGCATACAGATTTATGGGCGTTGAAGGGATTTCGGCAAAAGAGGAAGTAAGGAGTAGATGAAAACTTTTAAGCGGAAGGGCGAGTAGTACAGGAATATTATTTATACTACGTTCATACATTATACTATGCTGACCTAGGGCTGGCTACATTTCACTAATTTTGTTTCGTGCTAGATATGTTTACCGCTTAATGCTTATGATTATTTTCTGAATAACCAATAAACGTTCTTTATTGATTGCATATTGCAAACATTTGTTTATTTATTTATTTATTTTACTGGTTAGTGAAGTAACAGCAGTTTTAGTAGAAAACTCACCTATGTCCCTTAGTATTTATTATTTTTCTACATCCAAAGGACAGAGAAAAACTATCTGGATGCATATATATGTCACGGTGAAAGACCGAAATTGGTTAATGTCAACATTCAACAACTAAGTCCATGAAAGTCCGAATATTTGGTTATATTCTTATATATTTGGACATTCAACAGTGTATGTCGACAATTACAGATGGGCTCTGGTGAAAGTCGAAAAAAAAAGCCGATGCCAATAGAGTTGCGGCAGTCTGACGAACTCTAGTCCAGTGTTTCTCAACAGGAGTGATATGGCCCCCTTGGGGCCACGGAAAAAATCTGGGGGCATTAAAATGCAGACATGTATTTCGGGATTCTAAGCAATCCCGAAACATATGTTTCCATTTTAATGCTCATTTATGCCCAGGGGTGTCGGTGGGTACTCAGAGAACTGGGTCCCAAGGACCCACAATTTAAAAAAAATTGAGTCCCATCTTGAAAATTGTGGGTCCCCAAAGCATTTTTTCCTAGCATTTTCGTATGTTGCTATTGCTTCACTTTGTAAAAGTACAGTAACCATAATGCATCAAAAACAGAGATATTCCTTAATATAGCCCTAAAAACAACCTTTCTCTTTTATAAAAACAGTTACCGAAATTCTATATTATGTACTAACTATATAACTACTTTTCTCTACCAGACCCCTACCTGTTAGCCGAGGCCTTAGGATTGCTTACGCACGGGGAGAGGTAATGGGGTCTACGGATTTTACATGCACATATCCCCAAGTATACATGGTGGTCTTCAGTAGGTATCGAACGCGCGTCCTTCCAGGTGGAAGTCCGACGTGCTAACCACTAGGCTACCACGGCCCACTATATAACTACTAGGTAGAATAAACAAAATTCCTAATCAATAGAATGAAAACAGACTCCAAGAACTCGCATATTTAATAAAGATGTGTGCTAAATTAAACAATGTTTTGAAATGAATTTTAAATAATATAACCTGGAAATGCACTATCAACTCATGGTAATAAATAAATGACTTTGATTTAAGGTGATTATCGCTATGATAAAGCAGCAAGGCACTGATCTAGATAAGGTTTGGGGATAAAACCACCCTGAAATGATGAAGATTGTCTAGAATTTGACCGATTTTTCTTCTAAAACTATGAAATTAGCTCATTTCTTCAAAGAAGCTCCCTTGAAACGGTGAAGATTATCTAGAATTTGACCAATTTTTCTTGTAAAACAATGAAATCAGATCACTTCTCCCGAAGCAGCCTCCTTAAAATGGTGAAGATTGTCTAAAATTTGGCCATTTTTTTTCTGTAAAACAATGAAATTTGCTCACTTCTCCTCAAAATCCGGGTCTAGCTACACCACTGCAGCAAGGTGTGCATAAGCACCAATTTTTCTTTTCAGACTTCTTCAGATGTAACGTTAATTTTTGTCAGTTTCGTTCTTTATTTGAATCCATTTTGAACGACTGGACTATATATTGCAAAAATTTAAAATTATTGAAACAAAATAAAAGTAAACCTGCAATTGAGCATTCATTATTTTTTACTTTTTTAAGCTTGCACTCTTAACGATCACACATTTTTTTTAAACACCTTGTGATTAAATTTTGATCAAAATAAATATAAATTTAATTTACAGTATGGGACCGCAAATTCAGAATCCCGAAATCCAAAAGTTCCAAAATCCGGAACTTTTTCAAAAAAAATCTGGAAAAAAAAAAAAAAACAGCTTTTGCAATTTTACAAGAAAAATTGGGAATTATTTTGCACCGTTTTTTTTTTTTTTTGGAAATGGGCATTTTAAAAAGGAAGGAAAATAAAATGTGATGAACATGTTCAAGATCGGAAATGGGCAGTTTTCAAAAAAGTTATTTCGCCATTTTCTGAAAAGGGCTTGTTTTTGCAATTGTTTCTCGGATTTTTACGATAGTCTGATCTTTTACTGTAATTAAGTGGCTGGAGAATATAAAATCACATCAGAATTTGACGGAATTCTTTTCTTTTATTGTTTAATTAAAGGGGTTAAAATAATATAGGGAAAAGTCTAGATTAATGTTTCGCCTCAAATGTAAGCCGACTCCAACTTCGTTTTTCGCGCTAAATTTCGCGACTTTTCGGCGAGTATATACGATAATAAAAATGCTATAAATGAGCAAAATGCTAATAAAAACTTTCAGAGCAAATTATACAGGCTCTGATACTACTTACGAAATTTTTAGAATGTGGACCCCAAAATCCAGAAAATTCCGAAATACGGAAAAATCGCGACCTCGAGCGTTCTGGTTTTGAGGTCCCATACTGTATTTGCCTTCTAACAAAGCTTACTAAGCATAAAAAATGAAAAACTTCCAACTTCCAGAGCGGATGCAAAAAGATTGCATTTTTCAAAATGCGATCGAAATAAAAACCGGGAAATAAACGAATTTCTCTGAATAAAATAATTCTAGAATTGCACTTAAAACATTTCTCCGGTTATCTGAAGCAATAATTGTCAACATAGTCGTACCAAATTTGGAAAACGCTTAGAATTTTTTTTCCAAGTACCTGAATTTGGTGTATAATTGGAGCACAATCACTTCCAATACTGTTTTAAAACTATTAAAGAGCATGTGTAGAACACTCACGGACGTCCGAGCGTCGGTGACTGACACA
The DNA here is from genome assembly GCA_038502835.1 of Octonoba sinensis. NCBI lineage: Eukaryota > Metazoa > Arthropoda > Arachnida > Araneae > Uloboridae > Octonoba > Octonoba sinensis. Next base: position 77,488,505 of record CM076605.1, on the reverse strand, counting down.
TGCCTGTCGTAATGAAGGGGGTGAGGGAGGGGCTTTGAAAAGAAAAGAGGAGATATGACATTTGTATGGTAAGATGGCAACCAGAGTGAGATTTTACCCTGGGGACAAAGATTGAGCCCCCTGTGAGGAATATGTTGGACCAATTGTGTATAGTGGGAATGAATAGAAGAAAAATACTGATAAGGAAGGTTGTTCTCAGTGGATAAGGGAGTTTTCAGGAAATAGTAATCCTTTGTAGGAAAAATAACTTCCATTCTACTCTGGTTTTACTTTTAAGAAACTTGAAAGAAAGTAATGAAAGGAAAATAACGCGTCCTTTAGGACGCGTGAGGTTTCAAATATCGGGTCTTTTTCGCGAATCACGCGCTATAGCGCGTCGGCGACACCCCTGATGCCTTTTTAACGTGAAAATTTTTATTACAGTTTACTTGCACAAAGTTACTTTATTTACTCCTTACAAACCCCTAACGTTGCCCTAACATTTCGCAATACAGCTTAGGAGTCATTCATAAATAATGTCACGCTTCGAGGGGGGGAGGGTTCAAGAAAGTGTGACAGTTCGTGACGAGGGATGGAGGGGGTTACAAGAAGTTTGGCATCGCACATTTCGATTTCTATAAAAACATTTAAAATCAGCAAATTAAACTTATTTTATGCTAATGTAATTTAGCGTGAGATGTGACAAGGGGGTAATGGGTATGTTGAAGTGTGACACTTAGTGAAGAAGAGGGGAGGGGGCCAGATATATTTAAAAAAGTGTGACATCATTTATGAACGGTCCCGAAAAACCCCTATTTTAGAATGTCAATTTAAACAACTTTTCAGTGCTAGAGCAACCGAACCCCTTATGCTCTTACCCCTGATGACACACTAACGATAACCTAGAAATGCGTTTGTAAAACTTAAATTTAGAAAAAATTTGGGAACATCCCCCCCCCCCCCCCTCCGTTTCCCCTACATAACGTCATCAAAAAAAAGCTTACCATTCCGTTTTCTGAAATTTCCGGGATAAGTCCCCTACCCTCCTCCACCCCTTCCCATCACCAAAAATATACTGAACTAACGCACATTTCCAGAGATAATCCCGAATATCAGCTTTCCCAAATAGCTCTATAAATACAGTATTAAGCTACGAATTTATCACTTAAATTTCAAAAAAATTTCTATAAATGTGCCCCTCCCCCGTAACGCCACCAAAGAGTTTAAAACCATGATTCTCGTTCTTCAATTTCAAAGTAATGCCCCATAAAAATCCCTACTTAACCCTAATATAGCACCACCCAAAATTGAGTTTTCATTATTTCAATTTCGAAAAAATTACTGTCACTTTTCTTTTCATTAAGATGATAAAAGTAGTCTCAATTTATATTTTTATACATTTAATTCTAGAATTTTTTAAGGAGAGACCCCCTCCCCCTCTTTTCCCCTGGAAAAATAGCCTAAAGTAATGTTCTCGGGAGATCCCTTTTTTCCTAACATCTGCAAAATGCAACACAAAACTGCGATTTTAGCGTATAAATTTCTAAAACGTTCGGAGAAATTGTATAAACCCGTTCCCCTAAAGTCTCCAGCGATAGCTTAAAGATATATTTTGAGGATTTTAATTTAGAAAATTATCCTCAAAGAGTCCCCCATGAAACGCCCCCCCCCCCTTTTCTCTAGCACTTCAATTCTATAAACTTTTCAATGTGAAGTGATATGTAACCACACCTAGATGTAAAGCAATTCTCTGCGAAGATTAAAAAAAACGGGAGGTGCGAATCAAATAAACATGTCCATTAAAAAAATGTATTACTTTTGAAATGACCCTTTACTATATACGTTAATTTATTTATCCATTTGTTTGTTCTCCCCGCCACTCCCGTCCTCTAAATTTGTTTCTAGCAATTACTTCATCTTAAATAAGAAACTATCCGCCTTTGTTACCTACTCACACACATAGCCATTTTCTTAATCACGTGACTATGAATCAGCCAAATGTATTACAGAGAAGAAAATCATCAGAGACATTCATTCGATTCTATCTTTCGTGAAGTAAACCAACCGAGTTCTCGAGAGGTTTAATCGAGTTCTCGAGAGGTTCAACCGAGTTCTCGAGATGTTTAACCGAGTTCTCGAGATGGTTAATCGAGTTCTCGAGAATTTCAATCAAGTTCTCGAGATGGTCGTCTAAATCGAGTTCTCGAGTTATCCTGAATAATCGAGTTCTCGATTATGATCACTCGATTATGCCCATCACTAGTATGGCCACGGGACAGTAGTAGAAGCATTGGTGCATCGCCAAGACTCATTTCAGATGAAAAGTAACGCAATAAATGACGCCGTGCTACAATTTGGCAGTGTTAAATATTCTTTGGTGACAAGTCTGACCCTACTTATGGTTTTGTTCCTAAGTTTTCTTAACTGATCCTTCTACATGTTATATTACATTTTCAAGCCTTGACAATGTCTATTTCTTTTTTTGATAAATAGACACACGATGTTTTTCAAACACTGCAGGCTGGCGAATTTATTATTATTTTTTTTATTATTATTTTTTTAATACTCTTAGCAAGGACAGCGAAGTTTTTAAAATTCAGCCCGGGCAACGCCGTGCGGGCACCGCTAGTTATCAATTGTTTCATCTTTTTTTTTTTTTTCTTTCTTTTAGCTGCCAAAGCCACCTGTGTTTGAGATTGACAATAGTAAAATTGTGCCCTTGTCCATCACACAATTGCCAACAATAAATTTTAGTTCAAATAAAGAAAAACTGGATGAAGTTAATTGCGATCCTACAAACTTCACTTTTTCAAGTCCAACTAATATCACTCCAACATCTACTTCATTATCCGTGCTACCAAATTCTGTAAGTAATATTTTTAAAAAATTTGAATCTTTTGAAACTGTTATATCATCAGAAAATAACTAAAAATGTTCTTATGTTTGTTTGAGTGGCAAAATAAATAAATCTAATGTGCTTCAAATCAGCGCCGGCTCTGGCCCTTGATCAGGGTAGAGCGAGATTGTGTTTCGGCGCCCTTTGGTCGACGCTTTCACTTCACGTAAATTCTACTTTGGTTTTATGTTAAATAAATAATAGTTCACAAATTTTCAAAAATCAACTTTTATTGCAAATATCAACACTTAATGACACTTTAATACTTAGAAAGCTTTTATTGCTATATATAATTAAATTAGTATTTGGTGTGAATTTCAATCAGTCACTAAATAAATATGTTACCTATGTAGGTATTGAAATAACTAATTAAAAGAAAACATTCCTTATGTCGATCTAGATTTACATTAATCTATACAAAGTTTACCTTTCTTGCTTTTCACTGGCAAATTTTTCAATTAAATTATCTGTAGGTATGGATTGAGCAATATCATTTCCAATTGGTGAAATTGCCAGTTTGACAATTTTTCCTGAGCTACGGTCGATCTTAGGTAGGTTTTTTTCAGTTTAAGTTTACTAAAACTTTGCTCACCTTTTGCGACACTTACTGGAATAGTTTGTAGTATCGGAAGGGCAGTCCAAGTGTTTGGAAACAAATCGCACCAATTATTTTTGTTCAAGACATTAAGAACATCTTTCGGGTGTCCTTGGTCTGTATCCAAGAATCTCTGCAGGCTTAGTATTTCTTGAGCTATAAATTACAATGTATTTGCAAAAAAATAAATTAATTAAATTTTTCGTATTAGCTAGAAGTAGGTAAAATATAAATTTTCATTTCAAAAGTCATTTTAAACATGCCGTTGTATATACTGTATTTGTATATATTTGTACTATATTTGTATAAAAGTTGTCGTATAATTTATGGTGCATAAAAAATTATACTGACTTTTGGCATAAAAAGTTTTCAGGGTTTTTTACTTTGTGTCGCAATCACCCCTGGAAGTGGTCCTCAGAAGAAAAATTAAATTTGGAAGGGGAGAAAGGCATTTCTGAAGGAAACAATATTTTAAGCCTTCATACACTGGAAAATATGTTTACTTTGTAGGAATGCTAAAGAATTTGGAATACAAAGGTTTATAATGCTATAAATGAAGTTACACCCACATAACTGAACTTCTGAAAATGGAAGACAGTTAAGCATTGAGCTGAACAGTTCCCGACAGATTGAGCTCCTCCTACGTCCAGAAAAACAAGTCTGGGCGATTGCACCCGATTTTGCAATCAAGCTGTAGTGTCATAGGTTAAAAGACAAAAAGCATGGAAAAGGTTTACATCAGGCCTATCACAATAGGGCTTTATCTGTTAGGGGGGGGGGGGGGGATGGTTGCTCTTTGGCTAGAATATTTGTGTGCTCCTGCTGGTTTTATTTACAATGGTAAATAAGGAATCACCTTTAAATGGCAATGATAAAGGGTGGTTTAAATGTTGGGGGACATGATAGTCTCTGCCGTATACTGAGGCGTGGTATAACAGATTTTTACTGTATCCTGTTTTGAAATTAATAACAATTTGTGTATATTATCCTAATTGTAACTAATTTTGTCTTTTCTAGGTATGTGATGACACTGCCAAAACAAAACTAACTGATTCAATCTCTGTTGATGAATCTGTAAGTTTGCTACAAAATAGTTTTTGTAATGTAGTACTAGTGATTCAACATGTAATTTTCATTTTTTATATTATTGCATTTAATTTCTAACTTTAAAAACTATCTATCTAGAACAATTGACTTTCTTTTGGCAAGACAAAAATTAAATCTATTTTTTATAAATATCTAGACCAGCGGTTCTCAAAGTGTGTTTTGCGGAACCCTCGGGTTTCCGCAGAAGGATGGTAGGGGTTCCGTTGGCAAGTTATTATTATATAAAATTATGTTCAGAAAATGTTTTATGATGAAATTTTGCTGAAAGTGGTAGTTAATTTCCTGTCCGAAAATAAAAATATATTTGGAGGAAGCAAAATAAAAAAAAAAAAAAACTGTTCAGAGGATTTTTTAAATTAGTTAATTAATGTAAAAATTGTAAAATGACTTTTTGCTCTGATTTAGAAGACTCTGAAACTCTAGGGGCGTTATGGGTTTATTAGGGTGGCTAAATGAGACTATACATCATTTGATGATGAAAGGTTGACAATTATATGATAATGACCAATGATCAAAGAAGAGAATTTAGTTGGTTTTGTTGTACTTTTGACATGATCCCCAAAAGAAGTCGAAGAGTACGGTTTAGCAAACATTTTTTCTATGGGCTACGTCATTAACTTCTGCAGACCTAGTGCATTTTCCGGAAACTGGCATCTAATCTTTCAAGTTGCTCCTTAATTGGCTGAAGCCGTTGCCACATGAGAATTTCGACGTCTAGTTTCTTCACTAGAAGGTGAAGCGCTTACAATGCGAAACTGCACTAGGACTCTGACGATTTCAAAACTGAACAAGGAATTTAATTTAGCCAAGAGTACCCCAAGCAAAATAGATACTCAGGGGTTCTTTATGTGCAGGCACTATTCTGAATCTTGATAATTCCCCAACATGGTCAGGGTTGAAACCACGATCTGGGGCGTACAAGGGCCGCGCCTTACACGTCGCCACCATGCTGGCTACTTTTAGTAAACTATAAACTAGTGTTTTGATGATGGCACTTTTCTATGAAAACAAATTTTTTCCATTTGCCTCTTGCTCATATTAATGGTTCACAAAAGTTTGAAGCTTGTGTGCACAATCATGTCTCATTTGTTTCCTGTTTATGATTTTTGCACTAAAAATTAAATTTTTCTGCTGGACAATGCTACATCAACTTAACTCAACTTTCACATCAACACTTCAATGACATTACTCGAACAGTACATTAGTTTTGAATTTTTTCGTTTTCAATCCGATATAAACAATATAAAGAACAATATTCTTAAACAATAATTTTACCAAAACGGTAAAAAGTCAATTGGGGAAATAAAACTGGCCATGCGGAAAGCTTTATTTGGACCAGAAATAGTATAAAATATGATTTTATCGGTGGAACACAGCATTTCACTTTATTAAGTTTAATTTATTAATTAGAAAATTCAATGATTGCTATTTAGTGCAATGGAAACATTCATTTCAAATACTTAATTGTTAGTATAGATAAAACATGATTCATGTACTTTTCACCCTATTTAAAAAACTATTAATTTCAAATAAAGATTTCAACGTTAGTTTGTTAAAACTGCAGTTTTTAATGGGTATGAAAGTTATTAAAATAATAGTCACTAGGATAGCTTTCATTTCATAGTTTACTTTGACATTCAGTATAATAACTTGAAGTGGTTGCAAGCATAAATACAAAAACGCTCACCATGCTGAATAGTAAGAATCACTAATAAGATTTTAGAGAGACCAGTGGTGCACCCAGGGGGGGGGTTGGTGGTTAGAACCCCCCCCCCCCCCAAAAAAAAAAAAAAAAAACTTGACTTTTGAAAAACGAGTAATACCCTTTTTCCCCTGAAAAAAATGTTTACATATATATATATGTGTGTATACATATAACATTTAAATACCACAACCACCCTGTATGTATTAGGGCTGGGTTTTTGCCGGCAGAAACTAGTTTCTGCCATGTCAGTGGCAGAAAGTGGTTTTAACCGGCAGAAACTGGCAATAACTGGCACAAACATATTTTGGGACATTATCTGAGAATTTTTTAGTAGTATTAAATTTCCAAAGTACATTTTATTCAGAATAAATAAAATATGTTGGGGATAGTTTTTATTAAAAAAATAAATTTGTATTAGAAAAATAAGTACAAGTAAAAATGAAGATTTTTTAAATTTAGTAATTTTTGCATCTGCAATAATGGCATTGCCAGCAAAGAAATGCTGGCCTGGGAAGAATATTTTAAAGCTTTTCTTTCATTCAGAACAAATTAAGAAACAGTCTGGGTTCAGAAAAGTTAGCAAAATTAGTCCTATGCTATGAAATGCTCCGTGTAAAAAGTGATAGTATATTTGAGTTCGAGTGGTAATTTTGTAAAATAATTGTAAGAGATATTTCATTAAAAAATATATCTCGGATGTTTTATGTGCTTCAATTATTTAGTGATATATTTTCTCAAAACCCATTTCTATTTGTACATAAAAGATAACCTTAAAATTATTGCCATTGCATTGTAGTATTATTTATTTAAAAATACTCTGAAAAGTGATTTGTTAAAATATCATAGAATTTTTGTAATTTTTTTACCTTTAAATAGAAATTCAACTGTAAACAATAATATTTATAGTTAAACTTGTACAGCATTAGATTACCATTATGACTTTTTTTTTCAAGTGAAAGAAAATTAGTATTATATAAACAAAGTATATTTATATGATCATTTTGAAACTTTTTACTACTTTGAATAATACTCATTATCTTTAGTTTTAATTTTTAACCTTAATTGCTTACGTATCAAATACATGTGTTAATTATGAATCGCGGATTAAAGTTCTTATTAGTATTATTTCTTAGTTTCTGCCAGTTTTTGCCACTTACTGGCAGAAACTAGTTTCTGCCATGCCGGTTATAACCACTGGTTTTAACCACCCCGGCAGAAACTTGCCAGCCCTGGTATGTATAATATTCACCAAATTTCAGTATCGACGTGAAACTTTATTTATTCCATCAGTATAAACAAAAGACGACATTAGGATCAAGAGAATTTTCTCTGTTTTTTTTTCTTCTGTTTGATAGGCATGTGGTCTTAACCTAAATAAACTAAACCCCCCCCCCCCCTTCAAATAGGTTATCTTCATAGGCTTTAATTGTTGTGGGAGGTTGACCCTAGGGATGGCTTCCGGGTGCTCGAAGGTCAGCTAATAGCCCCTTCGAAATATAAAAACTTTCTTGCCTTTTCATTCACTTTCACTTAACTGATAAAGTTAAATGTAGGAGTTGCACTTGCCCCCCCCCCCTCAAAGAGTCCCCCGTGAAACGCCCCCCCCCCCTTTTCTCTAGCACTTCAATTCTATAAACTTTTCAATGTAAAGTGATATGTAACCACACCTAGATGTAAAGCAATTCTCTGCGAAGATTAAAAAAAACGGGAGGTGCGAATCAAATAAACATGTCCATTAAAAAAATGTATTACTTTTGAAATGACCCTTTACTATATACGTTAATTTATTTATCCATTTGTTTGTTCTCCCCGCCACTCCCGTCCTCTAAATTTGTTTCTAGCAATTACTTCATCTTAAATAAGAAACTATCCGCCTTTGTTACCTACTCACACACATAGCCATTTTCTCAATCACGTGACTATGAATCAGCCAAATGTATTACAGAGAAGAAAATCATCAGAGACATTCATTCGATTCTATCTTTCGTGAAGTAAACCAACCGAGTTCTCGAGAGGTTTAATCAAGTTCTCGAGAGGTTCAACCAAGTTCTCGAGATGTTTAACCGAGTTCTCGAGATGGTTAATCGAGTTCTCGAGAATTTCAATCAAGTTCTCGAGATGGTCGTCTAAATCGAGTTCTCGAGTTATCCTGAATAATCGAGTTCTCGATTATGATCACTCGATTATGCCCATCACTAGTATGGCCACGGGACAGTAGTAGAAGCATTGGTTGCATCGCCAAGACTCATTTCAGATGAAAAGTAACGCAATAAATGACGCTGTGCTACAATTTGGCAGTGTTAAATATTCTTTGGTGACAAGTCTGACCCTACTAATGGTTTTGTTCCTAAGTTTTCTTAACTGATCCTTCTACATGTTATATTACATTTTCAAGCCTTGACAATGTCTATTTCTTTTTTCGATAAATAGACACACGATGTTTTTCAAACACTGCAGGCTGGCGAATTTATTATTATTTTTTTTATTATTATTTTTTTAATACTCTTAGCAAGGACAGCGAAGTTTTTAAAATTCAGCCCGGGCAATGCCGTGCGGGCACCGCTAGTTATCAATTGTTTCATCTTTTTTTTTTTTTTCTTTATTTTAGCTGCCAAAGCCACCAGTGTTTGAGATTGACAATAGTAAAATTGTGCCCTTGTCTATCACACAATTGCGAACAATAAATTTTAGTTCAAATAAAGAAAAACTGGATGAAGTTAATTGCGATCCTACAAACTTCACTTTTTCAAGTCCAACTAATATCACTCCAACATCTACTTCATTATCCGTGCTACCAAATTCTGTAAGTAATATTTTTAAAAAATTTGAATCTGTTGAAACTTATATCATCAGAAAATAACTAAAAATGTTCTTATGTTTGTTTGAGTGGCAAAATAAATAAATCTAATGTGCTTCAAATCAGCGCCGGCTCTGGCCCTTGATCAGGGTAGAGCGAGATTGTGTTTCGGCGCCCTTTGGTCGACGCTTTCACTTCACGTAAATTCTACTTTGGTTTTATGTTAAATAAATAATAGTTCACAAATTTTCAAAAATCAACTTTTATTGCAAATATCAACACTTAATGACACTTTAATACTTAGAAAGCTTTTATTGCTATATATAATTAAATTAGTATTTGGTGTGAATTTCAATCAGTCACTAAATAAATTTACCTATGTAGGTATTGAAATAACTAATTAAAAGAAAACATTCCTTATGTCGATCTCTGAAAAGTGATTTGTTAAAATATCATAGAATTTTTGTAATTTTTTTACCTTTAAATAGAAATTCAACTGTAAACAATAATATTTATAGTTAAACTTGTACAGTATTAGATTACCATTATGACTTTTTTTTTCAAGTGAAAGAAAATTAGTATTATATAAACAAAGTATATTTATATGATCATTTTGAAACTTTTTACTACTTTGAATAATACTCATTATCTTTAGTTTTAATTTTTAACCTTAATTGCTTACGTATCAAATACATGTGTTAATTATGAATCGCGGATTAAAGTTCTTATTAGTATTATTTCTTAGTTTCTGCCAGTTTTTGCCACTTACTGGCAGAAACTAGTTTCTGCCATGCCGGTTATAACCACTGGTTTTAACCACCCCGGCAGAAACTTGCCAGCCCTGGTATGTATAATATTCACCAAATTTCAGTATCGACGTGAAACTTTATTTATTCCATCAGTATAAGCAAAAGACGACATTAGGATCAAGAGAATTTTCTCTGTTTTTTTTTCTTCTGTTTGATAGGCATGTGGTCTTAACCTAAATAAACTAAACCCCCCCCCCCCCTTCAAATAGGTTATCTTCATAGGCTTTAATTGTTGTGGGAGGTTGACCCTAGGGATGGCTTCCGGGTGCTCGAAGGTCAGCTAATAGCCCCTTCGAAATATAAAAACTTTCTTGCCTTTTCATTCACTTTCACTTAACTGATAAAGTTAAATGTAGGAGTTGCACTTGCCCCCCCCCCCCTCAAAGAGTCCCCCGTGAAACGTCCCCCCCCCCCCTTTTCTCTAGCACTTCAATTCTATAAACTTTTCAATGTAAAGTGATATGTAACCACACCTAGATGTAAAGCAATTCTCTGCGAAGATTAAAAAAAACGGGAGGTGCGAATCAAATAAACATGTCCATTAAAAAAATGTATTACTTTTGAAATGACCCTTTACTATATACGTTAATTTATTTATCCATTTGTTTGTTCTCCCCGCCACTCCCGTCCTCTAAATTTGTTTCTAGCAATTACTTCATCTTAAATAAGAAACTATCCGCCTTTGTTACCTACTCACACACATAGCCATTTTCTCAATCACGTGACTATGAATCAGCCAAATGTATTACAGAGAAGAAAATCATCAGAGACATTCATTCGATTCTATCTTTCGTGAAGTAAACCAACCGAGTTCTCGAGAGGTTTAATCAAGTTCTCGAGAGGTTCAACCAAGTTCTCGAGATGTTTAACCGAGTTCTCGAGATGGTTAATCGAGTTCTCGAGAATTTCAATCAAGTTCTCGAGATGGTCGTCTAAATCGAGTTCTCGAGTTATCCTGAATAATCGAGTTCTCGATTATGATCACTCGATTATGCCCATCACTAGTATGGCCACGGGACAGTAGTAGAAGCATTGTTGCATCGCCAAGACTCATTTCAGATGAAAAGTAACGCAATAAATGACGCTGTGCTACAATTTGGCAGTGTTAAATATTCTTTGGTGACAAGTCTGACCCTACTAATGGTTTTGTTCCTAAGTTTTCTTAACTGATCCTTCTACATGTTATATTACATTTTCAAGCCTTGACAATGTCTATTTCTTTTTTCGATAAATAGACACACGATGTTTTTCAAACACTGCAGGCTGGCGAATTTATTATTATTTTTTTTATTATTATTTTTTTAATACTCTTAGCAAGGACAGCGAAGTTTTTAAAATTCAGCCCGGGCAATGCCGTGCGGGCACCGCTAGTTATCAATTGTTTCATCTTTTTTTTTTTTTTCTTTATTTTAGCTGCCAAAGCCACCAGTGTTTGAGATTGACAATAGTAAAATTGTGCCCTTGTCTATCACACAATTGCGAACAATAAATTTTAGTTCAAATAAAGAAAAACTGGATGAAGTTAATTGCGATCCTACAAACTTCACTTTTTCAAGTCCAACTAATATCACTCCAACATCTACTTCATTATCCGTGCTACCAAATTCTGTAAGTAATATTTTTAAAAAATTTGAATCTGTTGAAACTTATATCATCAGAAAATAACTAAAAATGTTCTTATGTTTGTTTGAGTGGCAAAATAAATAAATCTAATGTGCTTCAAATCAGCGCCGGCTCTGGCCCTTGATCAGGGTAGAGCGAGATTGTGTTTCGGCGCCCTTTGGTCGACGCTTTCACTTCACGTAAATTCTACTTTGGTTTTATGTTAAATAAATAATAGTTCACAAATTTTCAAAAATCAACTTTTATTGCAAATATCAACACTTAATGACACTTTAATACTTAGAAAGCTTTTATTGCTATATATAATTAAATTAGTATTTGGTGTGAATTTCAATCAGTCACTAAATAAATTTACCTATGTAGGTATTGAAATAACTAATTAAAAGAAAACATTCCTTATGTCGATCTCTGAAAAGTGATTTGTTAAAATATCATAGAATTTTTGTAATTTTTTTACCTTTAAATAGAAATTCAACTGTAAACAATAATATTTATAGTTAAACTTGTACAGTATTAGATTACCATTATGACTTTTTTTTTCAAGTGAAAGAAAATTAGTATTATATAAACAAAGTATATTTATATGATCATTTTGAAAATTTTTACTACTTTGAATAATACTCATTATCTTTAGTTTTTATTTTTAACCTTAATTGCTTACGTATCAAATACATGTGTTAATTATGAATCGCGGATTAAAGTTCTTATTAGTATTATTTCTTAGTTTCTGCCAGTTTTTGCCACTTACTGGCAGAAACTAGTTTCTGCCATGCCGGTTATAACCACTGGTTTTAACCACCCCGGCAGAAACTTGCCAGCCCTGGTATGTATAATATTCACCAAATTTCAGTATCGACGTGAAACTTTATTTATTCCATCAGTATAAGCAAAAGACGACATTAGGATCAAGAGAATTTTCTGTTTTTTTTTCTTCTGTTTGATAGGCATGTGGTCTTAACCTAAATAAACTAACCCCCCCCCCCCCTTTAAATAGGTTATCTTCATAGGCTTTAATGTTGTGGGAGGTTGACCCTAGGGATGGTTTCCGGGTGCTCGAAGGTCAGCTAATAGCCCCTTCGAAATATAAAAACTTTCTTGCCTTTTCATTCACTTTCACTTAACTGATAAAGTTAAATGTAGGAGTTGCACTTGCCCCCCCCCCCCATATCATTCTTTCCAGGATCCATATCTGGAATCCCCCCCTCTCTAGTTCTCCCATATATATTTTTTGTGCACCCCTTCCACACACTCATTTTCTACTCCTTGTCGTACACGTCTTTTTATCTATGCAAACAAATAGAATCATCTTTTTAATCATTTCCCCCTCCCTATTCCGAATAGATCCATCCACACACATGTACGATTCCCGTGTTTTTCTATGAGAAGCAAGCAAGTTTCCAGGCAAGTCATTTTTTGTGAAATTTCTCTCTAATCTAGGTATTTTCTAGAATCTGTGGTAGGAATGCGATAGTCTTCCTATTCCTAGAAAAGTTGGTTAAAGGACCTAATTTTGAGCGTCATAGGCCCACAAGCCTTACTAGAGCCTGCACTTGGGAGAGAGTTGAAGATTCACATTTCTTTTGACATATTGTCAGATAGCACGATAGATCGTGTAGAGTTGCTTTACTTAAAAAAGAAAAATATATATTTTTTACCATGTACAGTATATGGGACCTCGAATCTGGAACGCTCAGGGCCGCGATCTTTCCGGATTTTGTGTCCTCATTCAAAAAATTTTGTAAGTAGCATCGGAGCCCATATAATTTTCTCTAGAACTGTGTATTAGTATTTTGCTCATTTATAGCATTTTTATTATCGTCCTATAAGTAGTGAAATTTAGAACAAAAAACGAAGTTGGAGTAGGCTTACATTCGAGGGAAAGCATAGAAACATCTAGACTTTTCCCAATGTTATTTTAACCTCTTTAAGCAATAAAAAAAAAAAAGAATTCTGTCGAATTTTGATATGATTTTATATTCTCTAGCCTCTAATCTAAATTGTAGTGAAAGATCAGACTATCGGGAAAATGAGAGAAACGCGGATTTTCAATTTCGCAAATGTTCTGTATCATTTGCAAAATTAAATCTGAGCTCATTTCAAAAAATAAATTTAAGAAAACTACAAGGAATTAAAAAAAGCAAAATTTAACGATATTAACTCAGAATTAAAGCAATAATTAAGAAAAACTAATCGCAAAGACGAACCCTTTTCAGAAAATCATGAAATATTTTTTTGAAAACAGCACTTTTTTGTTCATTACATTTTATTTTTTCTTTCTCTTTAAAACGCCTGTGCAAAACATTTACCTTTTTTTTTTTTTTTTTGTAAAGCAGCAATTAATAGAAACTCTAATCGCAAAAACAAACCCTTTTCAGAATGCGAAATATATTTTTTTAAAATAGCACATTTCCGATTTTAACATGTTAATTACATTTTATTTTCCTTCTCTTTAAAACGCTTATTTCCAAAAACATGATGCAAAACAATTCCCGATTTTTTTTTTTTTTTTTTCAAAAAACAAAAGCCGTTTTTTGAAAAAAGTTCCGGATTTTGGGATTCCGTAATTGGGGTCCCATACTGTAGATGAAACACCCCCCCCCCCCCCCAAAAAATATATTTCTAGGTGCGCCTATGAGAGAGAGTAAAGGCCTTATTACACGAGGCGATTCGCTGCAACTTCTCGCTGTAACTCCGGTTCTTTGTACGGGAGAGAAAATTGCAGCGATGCTGGCGACAACGGGCGATGTTTTCGAGTCAACAGGAAAAAATTGCAGGTTTAAGCCAATGAGAACTCTTTGAGAGCATGACGTCAGTGACGTCAGCTTTTCCCCCCTCCGCCTTTCTCCTTAGCAAACAAACATGGCGACCATGAACGCTGCTATCCCTCTTCCATGCAAATTTTCGTCGGAAATGGAAAGTTTCTTAATAGAATCAGTACAGGAAAACAGAAGCTTATGGGATCATAAACACCCCAACTACACCAAAAGCATACTGAAAGGGAAAATATATGGAGATATTGCGGCTGAGATGAGGCAGAGGTGGCCGCAGGCAACTTTTCTTACTGCAGGTAATAACTTTTTGTTTTACTCTATTTTATATTGTAAATATAATGACATATACAGTTTAAAAAATTGCTTATATGTTCTTTCCCCATTTGTTCTTTCCTTTTTCTTGTTTTTAAAAGGCACTTTCCAATTGACAATTATGTGTGTTCTAACAATTGTAGTAATTTGGCGATAACTTTTCTCGCCAAGCAAAATTTTTGTTTACATATTTGCACTTCGGATTTCTATTCCAGTGATATTCATTTTCGTTTAACGAAACTAAGTTCAGAATTAAAATACAGTTGACGCTCGATATAACGACCACCTGCGTCCCTCAGAAAAAGGTCTTTATAACGAGTGGTCGCTATAAGAGGTAGAATTTTCTAAAAAGAATATACATGCATCAGGCATGTTCCGTAGTTACATTACAATTAATTTTTCAAAGATTCGAACTACGAGAAATTTTTTTTTTTCAATCACTGGAATTTAAAAAAAATATCAGTGCAAAATATTAAACAGATTTTAACGTAGAAAATATAGAATGAAAAAAAATACATGCATATTTCTGGAAGCAAAACTTTAGCTGACATGACACCTGGCACGGAATCATGACTCCTCTTATTTCAGAGAATCGACCCTTGGAAAACCATTTGGTTCAAGCGACAAACTACCAATACATCTGTCAAACCCTTTTCCCGGAAATTCCACGTTTGATCTCCCTCTATTCTTTCCTTACTGTCATAAGTAGTAATCCACCCCCCTGACAAAGTTGAACTGAGCACTGAAGACTTCATGTAGCTATCTGCGAACTAATAATCAAGCTACAAATTTGGAAACACTATTTGAAAAAATACCAAAAATACTGTCAGCTGAATTCGGTCGCTGTATTGGATTAGACGATACAGAACGGTCGTTATACCGAAAGCAAATTAACATAGACTTCATAGGGATAAAGATGGGACTTTTACCAGCGGTCGTTGTAATGGAAGGGTCTTTATAATGTGTGGACGTTATAACGAGCGTCAGCTGTAGTTATACTGCACATCTCTCACACATTTTTATTTAAAACGAAGCATATGTTTTCTAAAAGCAGTTTTTTGTTCCACTCGAAATTTTACTGTCTTTTAGAAAAGTCTTTTGAAAGTGTTCCTTGTAGATACATCTTGTACACCCTTGTAGATTCTGTTGCTGACATTAAAACAATTAAATGTTAGGTGCCCGTATTTCAATGTAGCGCATAACAAGCTGCCTTTCATTTTTTCAACTTAGATTAAAAATAAATGAAATAGGTACAGTGTTGAATTTCGATTTGTTGAATGAACAATGCCATCTAATGTTTAAATTCAAATAATACTCATTTGATTTTTTTTCTTGTATAAAGCATGTCTGAAAATTTTAATATACATATTTACGAGTAGCGCTATTCCTAATCATGTGTCATTTTAGTAAAAAAAAATGTCTTACATGAATGTATTGCTTCAGTTTTTGCAACACATTCAATTTTTTTTTTTTTGATTCGCATAGAGACAAAATTCTAAGCCTTCTAAAAATTATGTTTAATGAATTTGGAAAATATTACAGGACATGTGACTATGCAAAATCTAATATTGGATTATCAGGGACATGAAAGTTCTGTGAAAGTTGAATGAAATCGGTCATAAAATAATGAAAGGGTCTCACAAATTACGAGTGAGTCACGATGATTTTCCACTCAATAAAAATGAGGCAGTGAGAAACAAAAGGAGGTAAGCCATCAAAAAACGATTCTGAGAAAAACACGTTCAAAGTTTGGATCTTATGGGACTTTTAATGTCGATATTTTTCTAAATCACGATGGGCCGGAGCACCTGTTAAAGCGATAACTAACATCTCTTGCCCAAGGCCATATCCAGATAGGGGCCCCCTCCAAATTTCTCGCAATGTAGCATATATTCCTCCCTGAAACTTTCCTTAACAAAAGTGTTTCAAAGTCAGCCCCCCCCCCCCCCCCCCCCCCCGAAAAAAATTTCTGGCTACGGCCTTGCTCTTGCCACAATATAGAATGTTGCTTTATCTATCATTTGTGTTAGTTATCTCCAAATTTTCAATTTATTTTGGGCATGAGAAAACCTAAGTTGGATTTTAAACAAGTTTTTATGCATGATATTTACAGCTATGGTTAATATTATGGTTTTTAGTGATTGGGTGAATTTTTATTTCTTCCAGAGTCGGTGAAGAAAAAATTCCGAAACATGAGGACATATTACGTCAAGGAGGCAAACAAGATCCGGAATCTGCCGAGTGGGTCTGCTGGGGTCCCTTTCACCTCGAGGTGGGCCTATTACAGCCAAATGTCTTTTCTCGAAGAAGTAAACGAGGCTGAGAAAAGCCTCAGCAACATTCCAGATACAATGGCTGTAGAAGAGAATTTAAATTATGTAAGTATTCTTTTTTTGTTCCATGTTATTTCCCGTGTAAAATGATTAAAACAATTTTGTTAATGAACAGCATTTGCAAATGATTGTAGATGTATTTTGCTCCTTTTCCCCACGTGAAAGTATTATATTCTCTGTACAAAGGAACTGTACTAAGTAGAGATGGGAGGCGGGAATATTCTCTGAGAACGAGCTGAAATTTGGAGAATAATCAAGAAGATTTTTTCTTGCAGATAAAATATTAAAAAAGCATATAAATCGCACTTGTATATGAAATGTAGTCCATTTATTATATAAAACAGATAATAATAAAATTAAATTTAAGTACACTCACCATATAAAAGATAATTAGTAGCTTTTTTATCTTGAGAATATTCCCTGAAATGTGATTCTAACAGATTTTATTTTAACTGAACAAATGCTTTTGGTTCTTTTTTTTTTTTTTTTTTTTGCTTTGAAACACAAACATTTAAAACAGATAAAGATTAAAAGCTTTTAATGTAAGCTTTATTTTACAAAAAACAAATACCAAACAATATGGAAGAAATTCAAACTTCGTTAAAAAAAAAGCTGACAAAATTTGTATCAAAATCAAAGCTTTTTTAAATTTTTTGAAACAAAATTTTATATAGTTGACTCTGTATCACATATATTTTTTTGAAACTCAGCCATGCTGCTTTGACTTCCTGGTTTTAAAAGCTTAATGTTATGGGCCACAACATTTATACATATTTGTATTGTATAAAACAAATTTTACTAAAAGTATTTAGAATAATTAATGAAATTGTAAAAAAAAATGTTTATTTTTTGCAAGTTAGTTTTTATTGAGAAGAAAATATTTTATTATTTTTCATTTTCAACTTGTGATGTTTCAATTACTATGTTTTGTATGAATATTTTCATAGATTTAGCTTATGTACCATTCAAAATTAGGGAAAGTTTTCTTCAGCCTGTTTCTGACCTTGTTTTTGTATGTTCCATTAGTTCATTCTCATTTCAGTTTGAGGCAGGCGAATAATATAGATTGAAGCAGAAATGTTTAGCATTTTAATTAATTTTTGGTTTCCTACTGTTTTTGTAACCAAATTTTGCTAAATAGATCAAGCACAAAGTGTTCTCATCACTGAGATGACTAAATTAAAAATTACCTAACATGTAATTCAAATATTAAGTGTTTTGTTACATTGTTTTTTTTTTTTTTTTTTTCTCAGTCTTTAGAAGATTCATTCTCAGTCTTGGAAGATGTAGAAAATGTGGTCCCAGCAGCCCATCAGCTTCCTGAAACATTTCAGCCGCCCACAAAAAGGACAAGAAAAAATGACTCGACATCAAAGGCAACAACCTCTGCAAAAATTTCAATGGCGATTGACCTTGCCCATAAAGCATTGACTGAGAAGGAGGAAGTCTCAGTGACTAGTGCATTTGGCACTTATGTTGGGAAATTACTCGAAACGATCGAAAATGTCAAAACCAGAGACGTTCTGATGAAGGACATTACAAACTTAATTTTTAAAAAAATGTATCCCGAGGATTTTTTTTAATAATGTATATATATTTTTTTCTTTTTTGTAATTTAGTTTTTTTTTATGATGTTTTAAAAATAAATTTGATGTGTTTGTGTTATTTAGTTTTTATCTGTATTTTTCATACGCAATGAAGTTCTTTTCAAGAGCTTCATGTATTCATTAAAAAAAACTATTTTTTAAGGAAAAAAAAAAACTAGTTCAGCTACAATGAAATGCAATGTTTCAGAACTTTTGGAATGATTAGTAAAAATATCTCAATAAGCCGAGTTTTTTTCTGAATGTGAAATAAGGTTTTTGAAGGATGCAATCTAATGCAATAGCTATACTCTTTTGTTTTAAAATAAATGATGAAACTATTTTTTTAGCCAATGAATAAGAACTTGGAAATGTGGCATGCATTATTTGTATAAAGCATTGAGTTTTGTTTTCTGTAAAAGTTTATTTGCAGAGATAAAAATAAGATATATTTAATTATCAGATTGTAAAAAAGTAGAAGCATTTTCTCTTTTTGTAACATTATATCTAAATTTTTAAAGATTTATACATCTTTTAATGAGAGAATAGATCTTCAATCTAAAGCTTAAATTCCATACTTTTGAAGTGAATGCAATACTGGTATATTGTAGAGTATGTTTGGCATGTTCATTTAGTTTGTTAAAAGAGAAATTTTAAAATTAACATAAAACTAATTTATTGCAATAATTTAAACATTTCAATTGAAACTACATTTTCAGTGCAGCTGAGACAGACTTTCTTGCCATGGCACTGCTCCTACAGAATTAAAGTACTTGCAAAACCACTCTCGTACTTGTTTAGCATGGTGAGAGCCTTGTCTTCCAGAATATGTTAGCAAAGGCCTCAAACAGGAGACGATGCTGGAAATTGGTGCAATATCTGGGTCATCGTCACCACTGTGTGCAGCTTTTGATAAAGATCTGGATCGCAAAAAGTTGTGCAGAACACACGTTGCTAAAACATAATATTTTGCTTTTTGTGGATTTGTCAATATATCTGACTTGTATATGCGAAACCTATTTGCTAGCAAACCAAAAGCATTTTCCACAACTCTCCTCGCTCGCGATACTCTGTAGTTAAAGATAATTTTGGATTTATTCAAGTTTCTCCCTGAATAAGGTTTCAAGATGGTGAGCATCAAAGGAAAAGCATCATCTGCTACCATAACATAAGGCACTTTAACATAAGTACCGGGGAGAAAAGCAGCATCAGGAAGGTTGAGCTTAGATTGCTCAAGGGCCTTCTTCAAATCACTTATGGCCCATACTCCACCATCACTGCACCTTCCATTCGACCCAATATCTACATACAAAAATTTCAAATCAGCATCAACTAATGCCAACAAAATGATGCTGTATGTCCCTTTATAGTTGAAAAAATGCGATCCAGATCCTACTGGTGAAGAGATCTTCACATGCTTGCCATCCAGAGCACCAATGCAAAATGGAAAATTCCACATACTTTCAAAAGAATGTGCAATTCTTTTCTATTGATCCTCTGTTGATGGCACGCTCATGAAATCTCCCACCAGTTCCTCATACAGAGCCCTACACACAGTGGCCAAGATGCCAAATATTGTGCACTGAGCAATTCTGAATTGAAAAGCCACAGAGCTTTGTGTTTCCCCTGAAAATAAAAATATCATATAATACAACGTTTTAAATAATTTAATCAATGACATCAATTGTGTGCTTCTTTAGGGTTTCCAAAAGCAGTTTGGAGGAATGCATTTCACAGTAAACCAACGAGGGATGAAATACCTGAATTTCTATGTAATTAACCATCATGCACGTATTTATGTCGGTGCTATTACTTTTAGAGTTTAATAACATTTAATGTTATCAAACTTTAACGAGCTACAGGGTGCTTAAAACATTAATGATGTGCAAAACTGACACTAAGGATACACAGCGTGAAATGTCAACAAATATTATAAGTAGCACAAAGTTAAGGAAAAATTAATATATATGTGTCGTTATTTATACAGTAACATATTGTGTATGCATCTTTATTCTATCAAAAAAATAAGAAGATTGTTTGAATTAACATGAAGCAAAAAAATTTTTTTTTACAACATTCATTAAAAAACTATATTTCACGTTTTTTTCTGAAAGAAATGTTTCATTGCTTGCCTGATACTAATTCAATTAAAATGAAAATACTGCAGTGTTAATATTATTTGTTTATATGAATCCAAAATCAAGAACTTTCCTTTTTTCTCTTTCTAAAATCTTCCTTATGCATATGAAAAATACGTAATTGGGGTTCAAAGCATAGTTAATGTTCAAGTGTGAAAACTATTTAGGAATGCATAAACTGCATTCTTAACTCGTTTCTAAATTACTTACAACAGAAAGCAATGATAACAAATTAAATTTGCGGTGGATAAGCTTGATGTAAAAAATTCTTAAAAAGTTAACTGTGGATAGATAGGATTGCCCTACATTGGCAACACATGTGCAATGGGGTACCTGGTGGAAAAAAAAGAGAGGATACTTTATGTGAACGTGAGGCATTAAAAGGTGGGGTGACAATGTCTCTCCTCGACTTCACCATTGCTCTTATGTGGTTTAAAACATTAAGGAAATGTTGCTTGAAATGTCAACAAATATTATATAAATAATATAAAAAAGGGCAAAGATGATATGTATGTATACCTGTTGCAAGAAATCTCAAAGTCAGAGCCAGCCTTTCTTCTGCAGGAATTGCTTGTCTCATATTTGTTTCTCTTTTGTATTTTATGAGCTACTTTATTCAGTAGGAAATTAAATGAATCCACATCCATGCGGAGACATCTCCTGTAAGCATCTTTATCCTATTAAAGAAAGAATTCTAAAGTCACTTCTTTGAATTAACAAAATTTAAAAATTTACAAGTGAAGTATCAATTCAATATATTTCATAATGTTCCAGAGATAGTTGCATATTTGATTTTTAAAACAAAACAAAATCATTAATTATAATCTGCAGCTCTATTTCTAGATTTTTTTTTTCTACCTTCGCTTGTCCTGGACAATAACATTGGAGGAAAATTACTGATTAATTCAGTGAAAGAATTGCTTGCATTTCATAATATAATAATTTTAATATTTTTAAATTTGATGGTGTAATTGGGTGTGACAGGGCCCTAGTTTTAAATGTTAACGCAAGCATTCCATCAATTTTATTTTTTTTTCCCTTTTAATAGGAGTATTTCATCATTTTGTTTAAATTTTAACACATGAATTTCATCAGTTTATTTATTTATACTTTAATTTCAGAACAAGGTCAATGTTCAATAATATCAATTTAGAAATAAATAATATATTGATTCAACATAATTTCTTATTTAACGTAGTTTGTTTTCTAAGCACAAATCAGCAAACTATACTTGGACTTACTTCTAGAGCTAGCTCTCTCATTAGATTTTCGTAGCATCCCAGATGTTTTCTTTGCAGCCATTTTCGAACCCACATTTTTCTTTTCTTCTTCTGAAAATCTTCTGCTGCAGATAAAGCTAGTAGCATTGCTAGTTTTGCTATTTTGTTTCTCCTGTTTCTAGAATTTGCAAACATTTTCGTACTCTAAAAGAAACACACACGTTCAAGTAAAAAGCTTTGTAGCGTGGTAGCAGAAATGTCCGTTCAGCGATAATCTAGCACAAGCGCCAGTTTAGCGATAATTTACCTAATCTGGAACGACAAAACTCGGCGAACCACTACTGCACACGGCAAACCTGCGAGAGGGCGGGGAAATCGCCGTGGAGTTGCAGCGACGAAATTGCTCCGTGTAATAAGGCCTTAACATAATTTTCCAGTTCATCTTATTTGAAACAATCTTTTCATTATATTTCAATATTTCATGCAATGAATGTTTGTTTAAAACTAGGGGGAAAAAATTGAAAACCCGTATTAAAGTAAGCAAGCTATATTAATCCTTCTCCCCATTGCAATAACATATTGATGCAAGAAACCAAGATATTTTGGCCTGTGCATATTTAAACCCTAATTCAGATCTAGATTGGACGCTGCTCCAGGTCTTTGTATTCAACTATCTGAGATAAAAGCTTCTACCTTTACAGTCATTACTAACAATGCAGTGACAGGTGTAATAATTTGTAAAAACTTCGCAATTAATTCTTATTTACAAAAGTATTTCATTGACAGCCCCATAAATTAAAAACAGGTTAAAGATAATTCAGAAGGATAACAAATGGCCACCATTTTTGAACTTTTTAGTTGACTTCGAAATCCAGGGGAACTTATTGGCATTTTTTTAGGGGGTGGAGACGCAAGGGGAAGCAAGATAAACATGAAAGGAGCTTGCTAATTTAGAGTTTTACAATACTGAAAATCTTCAATTCATGTCAAGTAGTTTTAAATTTCTTTCTGGTGGGGGGGGGGGGGCTTTAAATAAGTCTTGCTCAGATTGTTAAATTTGATTTTCAATATGAACACTAATGGGGTTCCTCAAAGTAAAAGGGAACCGTTAAGGGTTCCGTGGTCAAAAAAGTTTGGGAACCGCTGATCTAGACAACAGTTTTCTTTGAAGTTGTATTACTTTTTGTTTGAACAATTGTGGAATTCTGTGATATTCAAACAAACAAGTCTTAAGTTTTCTAGATTTTTATACCAAATTGTGCGGCTTTTTGAGATATAAATAGTAGATTTAAATTTGGGCAAAAATTTGCTCTCAAACAAAAAGATATTAAACACATAAAAAAAATTAAAACAGTACTGAAGATTGTCTTCAAAAATTTTCAATTATTAATCAAATTGCTTTTGTGACATGCTTTGTCTTCAAAAATTTTCAATTATTAATCAAATTGCTTTTGTGACATGCTTGTCTCCCTGCTTCCTTGCCATGTTTTCCTCACAGAAAGATTTTATTTTTCATTTTGTTTCTGTAGACACCTAAAGAAGTTACTACTCAGGCTGATTCTTCTAAGCAATCAACTCATTGGACGTGCGCTGAATGCTGGATCAGGAATCCATCCTCTGAACTTAAATGTTTGGCATGTGAAACTGTTAAAGTGAATGGAAATAATAAGAATTCTGATGGTAAAATGGATTCAAACTTTTGTTTTGAAGTTGTGAAGAGGGGGCAATGCAGTTTTTGTTTTCCCCACTTGAAATGTTGTCAACTCCTGTTTTAATGAATTTACAAGAGAAATCTTTTCACGGCTGGAAAACTTTTTTATATTGATATTACACATTTTTACAAAACCAAAAAAAAAAATTGTTATCAGAATGACATTTAGAATATAGCAGAGCCATGTTTTATTCTAAGAATATTTACATAAGTTGTTGATATTTTATAATATATATATATATATATGTCATTAAAATTTTGATAGGTACACACTGCACTTCTAGGCATCCCGAAACATATGTCTGCATTTTAATGTTCATTTGTGCTTTAAAATAACGTGAAATTTTTTTTAATTACAGTATATGTCACTGTTTATTAAAAGTAATGAAAGCGACAAGCTTCCCCCCTTTTTAAGCTCAAGAAAATAAGAAGAGAAGGTAAAAAATAAAAAGAAACAAAGCTGAAGTAAAAATTAGTATCAGTTAAAGAAATTAATCTGAAAAATTGAAAATTTACAAAAAATACCTTTTCAAATATGTTTTTAACTGAAGGTAACCAGTGATTAAAAATCACTGAAATCTAAAGTTAAGAATAATATGAAAATTAATTCTACGATGATTGAAACATCAATAGTAAAAGAAATAAAGAATATGCGTGATAAAGTACTTGCAATAAAGTTTTAATTTAAAATAAAAAGTAAAAGATTATAGTTTTATTTAACATTTAATTTTTTTTCTTTTGGTGTTGCTTTGTTTTCTTTCTTACATGCTACTTGATTAGGAGTATTATCTGCATGCAAACTGAATACCTACTACATTTTATATGTATATATATATATATATATATATACAGAGTCAGACCTCCGATATAAAGTCCCCCTGCATATAAGGAAACTTTTCTAAAGTCCCGGCTCTTTGAATATCAAATACCGTAAAATCCCGAAAGAAACCCCCCTCTTTTTGAAAACCAATCTGGCAAATTTCAGATAGGGGGGGTTATAATCGAGATTTTCGAAAAAAATTATTTAAAAAAAATGTTTTTAGTATTAATTAAGAGCATCTACTGAAGATAAGTAATAAGTATAACCCATTTAAAATTATTTTAAATAATATAAAACAAGATTCAAAAAATAAATAAACAAAAATCTGTCTTATAATTTTCTAATAGAAAATTGATCGCATGGGGATGGCATCTTTGACTGAAGAAAGAATTCAGCACTTAAGTTAGCAGAAATCCCTATAATTTAAATTTAAAACTCATAAAACGCAAATTTGGCATGTTCGAGGCCAGCGCTATATCAGTATTTCGTAATGCGTCGAATTTCATAACACGACCAAAAATGGCGGACTCACAAGATCAAAGATGGCGGCTAATGAACGAATTAACGCCGAGTACATGAAATTTATTTTTAAGCATATAGAACTTGAATATTTATGAATAAATAAACAAATAAAATAAAACACAAAATACAAAAAGAAATTGGGCATATTTAATCTTTATCATAAGAAAATAATACAAAATTTGTTTTAAAATCGTCAGCCATTTGGGGAGAGGGGTTATATTAAGGAATATGGAATGATTCCGACTTTCGGCGCGAAAGGGGGGGGGGGGTTACATTCGCGATTTTACGGTATGTATGAACTGGTTATAAGGTTATTTGCGTTAATTCCCAAGGAGTGGTCTTATATCAAGGTCTGACTGTATATATATGTATAAAAATTAAAATTTTTAAATCTTAATCACAATTTCCAGAATTTTTCATTTGTGCTTAAATACTGACTTAAAATTCAGGGGGGGGGGGATGGCAGGATTAGAGGATTATGTCACAAATTTTTCAGATCTCTGACAGATATAGACAGGTTGGTGAACTCCAATCCATGGAAGAGAAAAATTTTGGCTTAAACAAACTTTATTATACACTCTTTGGTTAAAACCATATTGCCAATCCTAGTATGGTAAGAAATATGTATGTAAGAACTGTTATAACTCCCACAAGGAGAAAATTCTACTTTTCTAGTAGAAGAAGAATTTATTCTTGACTAGGATGTAAAAACTTTTACAATCAAAAAATACATAAAAGACCTGAAAAAATCAAATTATTTTTCCATTATGTCTCCCTTCTGAAAATATGTAAAACTATGTATAAAGCTTGGAGGAACTGAATAGATAGCAATTAAGTGTATATGTATTGCTCTCCAAGCAAATACCTTGAAATTTCATTATGAGCACTTAACTTTCTGCAATGATTCTAGTAAAATTTCAGGCATAGAAAACATTGATACCTGAGACAAAAATATTTTTATGTTTTCAGTTGTTAATCTATGAAGCAAAAAATGTCAAAATAGTGGTTGAAAAAATTCAAAAGATTGAAAGCTTTGTCAGTCTGATCTTTCCTTTGTGGTAAACTAAAATTTGAGGACATTAACTAATGGTTTTCTCCCTTCAAATGTTTTGGAAGGATTCAAGTATTTTTAAAGTAAGATGGCAATTTTGTTTTCCTATACTTTTTTTACTACTGCCCTTACCTTAAAAGCATCAGAACCATGCCTTTTTTTTTCCTATTGAAATTCCTTTTTTTTTATATAAAAATCCCTTTTTTCCTTTTTTTTTCTTCCAAATTTTCGCTTCTACCCCTGGATTTATTTCTCATCGGCAAAAATAAATTGTGCAAGATAAAGGACTCTAATATTTTGAACCAATCTAAATCTTATTCCAATACTTTGTTGTGTTTCAGAAAGCTATTGTATACCTAATTTATTGTATTTTATATTTTGTAAATTTTAAAATCTTATCTAAACATTCCATATTTAATTTATAAGACATTTAATTGCGTTTACTTAGTATCAAAAATAAATAAATGGAAAATAAATTCTAAATTACTTTTCTTAATTATTCTAATATTTTGAATCGGAGGTGTAGTAGTGCAATTGCCTTAACTGCAGTACCACATGTTAAAAGTCTGCCACTGTTATTTTTCTCGCAGTTGCCATGGTGACAAAGCAGGAAACGCGTCCATAACACACCTATTCTATTACATTGACTGTAGTAACTGCAATAGTGTACAACCTTGATTAATAATCAATTCTGCAGAGAAAGAAACTTTCCTTTTGCTATATTTTTCTTGCAGATGATATGTACAATTTCATAGTAGATACAATATTATCTTTAATTTTATCAAACTTCATTCATAGCTCCTGGCATTTCTTGAGCTTCCACGACAATTATCGCTTCAGACGCGAATTTCTGGTCTGCATGGTTCAAATTTGTGGCTCATGGTTTTTTCGTCCTTAAGAAAGTCATCCACTTTAGGACAGTTGATTGTATTTCCGGTTGCAAAGGTATTTGAGCAACCAGGATTAATGCACCATGTGCATGCAAGAATATCAGCTATTTATATTTACAAAACCAACTTAGTTGTAACTTTCTTTTATCAGGTGGTCAATAACCCGAATCTTTTCAAATCCTTTTTTAATTGAAATTTGATCGAAGTTTTCTGAATGAGAGGGCTTCTTCACAAAATAATTAGAAATAGGCTGATATGCATGTGTCATTTCTTACAGTTATTTCTGGTCTCTCTCTTACGGGAAGAGTGAATGAATTTTGTTATGCGTGGGGCGAAAGGTGAAACATCTTGCTGAGGCCACGTTGTTACTACAACCGGCATTTCTCAGAGCGGGTAATGACTAGGAGATATGGCGTTGCTCTATCTCTCGACCTTGTGAAAATTTTTGCAATCTTGACATAATTTTGAGGATCAAAGGATTTTTATTTGGGGGGGGAGGGGGGTGATTTTGGAGAATTATCTGTTTTCGAAATCTTTTGACATAAAATGGAGGATGCAGTGGAGTATTTTGTTTTTCTTGATGGAAATTTTGGAGAATTTTCCTTTTGCCAAATCCGAGTTTGTTTCACCGAATTTTCGATTTTTTTTTTTGCATTTGGTCATTTATATTCGCTTTGCAAATGCATACTACAAGCCCAGGTTTGACTGTGTATATATATATATATATGCGTATGGGTACTGTTGTGTTGAAAAGGGAATTCTTAACCTAAGTATGTAGTTTTTAATTTCAAATTGATGGCTCATACTTTTTTCGGAATTTTTTTTTCTCTTAGAAGCACCCATGAAACAATTACTCTTTCCCCCATCAAATATTAATTAATTATTTATATTGAATAGTATAAAATTCAGTTAGATAGAAGCAAGGTTAACAGAAATAAAAATATGTGCATACATCCTTTCTTAGAGAAAAAGAGGCAGAAAGTTGAGAATTTGCACTAGTTTACAAACTGCAATAATATATGGTATTAAATCTATATTATTTTAAAAGCAAAAGAATGATCTGTACTGCTTTATTATTAATCTAGGTTCATGTCTCACTTGAAATTATTTTATGTATGTTGATAAAATTTTTTCACTGTTAAGTAATCATTTCATTTATTTTTTTTAGAGTTTGTTTTTAACTTTACCAAAACCTTTCATTAATATATTTTATTATTTCTTTTTGTCCATTTTAGCTCCAGTTGTTGATTTAACAGAAGATTCAGATAGTGATTTAATCATAAATCCAGCAACTTGGGAATGCAGTTCATGTTGGGTACGCAATCCTGTTTCAAAGCAAAAATGTGCAGCTTGTGAAACTTTTCAACATGAAGACAGAAATACAAGTAAATTCCTACTTCTCTCACATTATAGATATATGTGTGTTTGTGACCACAATTCTTGCTCTTGGATATAGTACCGCTGTTGGATCAATGTAGTCTTGTAAACAATATCTGTATGCTCAGGCATGGCTGCCTACGATCCTACAGGGTCTGTCCAAACGGGTGAAAAAGTGCGTTCAAGCAGAACTTATATTTTCTGCCACTTCAGTCAATTGGCGCTGTTAGTATGCACTTAAAAGCAAGCATTAAAGGGCTAACCATAGCAACATCATCGCGTATAAAGGCTTGAATTTCAAAACAGGTAAACATTTAAGTGTTGAGGGCAAAAGTAACAATCAAAATAAGTTTTAGGGTTACGGGTTTGCCATTAAAACGTTTTTAATACAGAGGAGATAATAAAAAGATCGTCTTTTCTGTAGTACAGTGAACCTCGGTAAGTCGACATTTCAGTACCTTATGGTTGGCCTTATGCTAATTTCAATGGGTGAAAAACTCTTTAACTTGACACACAATTTCAAGGAACCCCTATAAAACGACCTCCATTTTGTATTCCTATTTACTTTTTCTTCCGGTGTTTTTTCACGGTGTACAATTCTCAGACTTTTACAGTGATGCTTCTTTGTCCATAAATCATGCTCTTCGTAGGTGGTCAAGGTGACCTCTCTTTATCTTGTCAGTCACTGCTTGACACTCCCTCCAGTGTATGAAAAGGTGCAAACAGGCTTCCTGCATGCGCTCATGCGATAGCACATATAATCACTGAAAGCTGGAATAGCCGCGCTTTATGCTTTTTGCCATTTGTTCTTATCTTTGTCAATCAGTAGACGTGTCCGCAATGGCTCCTTGTAAACTGACTACTTTGAGCTTTAAATCGAAAGTAAAAATTATAAAAAAAACTTGAAACGGGTAGGACTCAAACTGATCTAGCTAAAGAATATGGAATAGCTAGAAATACTATATCCACATTTGTTAAGAATAAAGAAATAATTTTGTCGTCTTTTGAATCTTCATAGCACAGAGTAGAAAAAGAATTAGGAAATCTGACTTTAGTGATGTCGAGGCTGCAACTTTAATGTGGTTTAAATCAGTTCGATCTCGTTCAATACCAGTAACAGGACCTATAATTCAGGAAAAGGCAAAGGAATTTTCAAGAAGCCTTAATCAAAGCGACTTCCCAGCGAGCAACGGGTGGTTGGCCCGTTTCAAAGAGCGCCATGGAATTGTTTTCAGAAATGTGTGTGGAGAGGCAGCTTCTGCTTCCGAAGAATGTGTTGTGAATTGGCAAAATGAAGTTCTCAAACCATTAATGAAGGACTGCAACGTGTCGGATGTGTTCAACCGCAATGAAACTGGAGTGTTTTTCCGCCTACTACCAAGCCAAATTTTAGCTTTTAAGGGAGAAAAATGCATTGGAGGAAAGAAAAGCAAAGATTGCATAACAGTTATTCTTGCAGCAAACTCAGATGGCTCGGAGAAATTGAAGCCACTTGTAATTGGCAAGTCAAAGAAATCCTAGATGCTCCAAGGATGTTAAAACTTTACCTGTTGACTATGAGAATAATACAAAGGCGTGGATGACTGCTGAAATTTTTGAGCGATGGTTAAGAAAACTAGATAGGAAATTTTCTAGTGAAAAGGGAAAAATCTTCATGGTTTTAGACAACTGTACAGCTCACCCGCAAATAAAGGACTTAAAAGCAATAAAACTATGCATTTTGCCGCCCAATTCAACATCTCTTTCTCAACCACTTGATCAAAAAATAATTCGCACCATGAAAGTGTTTTACCGAAAATTACAAGTCGGAGGGTTTTGTGACTTAGCAGATGATGGTCAAGAACTGAAAGTTTCTATGTTAGATGCGATAGAAATGATCGATTCGGCCTGGAAATCAGACATGTTGGGTACAAACCCATTATATTTTTATTAGTTCTCAGTACACTTGTAATGTGAAAGTATTTTAAACTAGTAATGTAATGTTTTCATTGAGGTTTACCTGTTTCCTTTGTGTGAACGGCTTTAAAGTCTCAGGCCATTCTTCAGGCACACGGTTTTTTCAAAATCCTCGCGCCATAATAGCAATGGCGAGCGAGAACGATGTCAACAATTGCAATGTGTTCGATCCGGTGTTGCCAAACCGGAAGAAAGTTTCTAGGAATACACGACCGCATGGAGGAAAGACCAGTTTCATCAACTATGCAAATGAAGTGAAAGTTGAAGTGTTTGATTATGACGTCACTAAGATCGGACGGGTATAAAAGCACGATGCACGAACTCTCTCGCTCTCTCTTCTCTTCTCTGCTCGGTCGACCCGACACGTGTTGCATCTGCCAACTACTTGGGCGTTTGCTCGCTGAGAGCTCGCCGTTCGGCTTGAACAGCCCGATGTTGTAGTGATAGGCATTCTTATTTTTTGCCATGTGGCCGACCCATTGATGTTGGAATTATGTTTGAATGATCGTATTCCTGGCAGGTCGTGTATTTCAACTTACAACTGGCATGTTCAGAAATTAGAATGTTGGCGACAGATGTTTGTAAATAATTATTTTAGAAAAGTTTTTAATTGTTTTTTCAAAGGTAATTTGGTTTTTAAGATTTGTTGATCTCACTTACATCTATTTTTTAAAAATTGTTTGTCTTCAACTACCCAAGATGTCATTTGTTCAGTGACTATCAACACGAAGAATTCACTGAGTTTTCACTTTGTTTTCATGGAAGAATTCAAGCACTTTCTTCATTTAATCCCGATTCAAATGTGAAGGTGTGACATTGGACTTTTGGGAAAAAAAATCTATCTTCATGTATATTGAGAAAAATTGTTGGACGACTGACTGAAAGTAATGTGCTGTGGTCAACATGTTTTTTTAAAACCAAATCATTGTCCGTTTGTAAACCACCATCGGAGTCCATGTGGTAATGTATGTTTTTGTTCGAAATATTTAATAATAGTTTGTAAATAAATCCAATTTTTCATAAAAATGTTTCCTGTATATCTCCTGCTGACACAACCTCTAAAAGCTCATGTTGGATATTAATTAAACTTAGATTTTTTTTTTGAATCTAAAAGAAAAATTAATTTTTAAGACCAACAGATTGGTAGCAGAGCGTTTGGTACAAGTGTCAGTATTTTTGGAGAATCAGGTAAACAAATTGAAAAATTATGGATAGGGACTATAGAAATATAGCTAAACTTAATTCCCGCAATTGGGCGACCTGGTCCAAAAATATGAAGATGGTTTTGATTGAGCGCGATTTGTGGGAAATAACCCAAACAAAATTGATTGGAGACGCTACTCCAGAGGTCAGAAAAAGTAGGGGCCAAGCCGTGGCAATAGTCTATCTGAATATTGAAGAGGACTTAAAAAGATTGATAGATGACCTGGATGACCCATATGAAGTTTGGAGTGCATTAAAATTAAATTTCGAACCTCCATCTTTGGCCAGGGTTGCCGGGTTGTGGGAAGAGTTTTTTTCATGCAGGATTTCCGATGGTGAAACCATAGGCATATATGCCGCCCGCCTGAAGAACATCCTGAGACAATTGACCGATAACGGTTATAATATGGACGAAAAATTAAAATCGTTCCAATTAATTAGAAATTTACCGCAAAATTTTAAGGGAATTGTTCAGGGGATATATAGGTGGGAGGAAAGTAAATTTAATTTTCAAAATGTATTAACAGAACTTTTGGCAGAAGAGGGAAGAATAAAATATATGGGGGATGAATTTTCAGGAGCCAGTAATTCTAGGCTCGATGCTTTTACCGCGAA
Organism: Octonoba sinensis; assembly: GCA_038502835.1. Taxonomy (NCBI): domain Eukaryota; kingdom Metazoa; phylum Arthropoda; class Arachnida; order Araneae; family Uloboridae; genus Octonoba; species Octonoba sinensis. Next base: position 77,456,492 of record CM076605.1, on the reverse strand, counting down.
AAGTAAGCCTTTCACAGAAAGGAGAGCAGGTAAAAGTCGCATTTGTTTTTCCTGTGGGAAAAAGGGTCATATTGCCGCTCAGTGTTGGAGCAAAAATAAAACTAAGAATAAAGTGGGGAATCAAAATTTTGAAAAATCTAATAGAAATCCTCAAGCGGGTATGTTTTGTACAGTTTCAAACATCCCGGAAGTACAAGCCAACAGTACAGACGTAAACCAAACGAATTCCGACTGGATATTAGACACGGGGGCAACTGCCCATTTTTCAAAAGACCGTAGTCTGTTTACAGAGTTTAAACCCGTCGCGAATACTCAAATGGAAGTTGCCGTTGGTAACGTACTTAGCAAAGTTGAGGGAATAGGAAAAATTATTTTTCAAATTTTGTCGGACGGTCAAGTTGTGACCATAACTTTGAACAACGTATATTACGCTCCAACACTGAGGCGCAATTTATTGTCAGGTTCATGTATTGACAATTATGGTTTTGTATTAAAATGGTATCCAAGTAGGATATGTGTTTTTAATAAGGAAAAAGTTAAATTGTTTACTGCCCAATTATCAAATAAATTGTATTATGTAAAACCTTTCAAATATCTAAATGTTCAAAGTAATCATGTTTATACACAAGTTAATTCTGTGGATGTGAAAGACAGCAATTTGAACCTGGGATTGTGGCACGAGCGATTTTGCCATTTAAATGTTGATTCAATTATAGAAACAAGTAAATTGAATTGTGTTCACGGACTTGAATTTAAGGACAGGCAAAGGCCTGATTGTGAACCTTGTATTTTGGCTAAAAAGAGAAGTTGCTCGTACAAGCCCATCCCAGGGGTAAGGTCAAAAGCCCCATTGCAATTGATCCACATGGATTTAGCTGGGCCACTCCCCCATGAATCATTAGGCAGCAAGAAATACATTTATACTCTGATTGACGATTTTTCTAGGAAGTCAACGGTGTATTTTTTAAGGTCCAAAGACGAGGCCTTCCAATTTTTTTAAGGTTTCAACGGAGAGTTGAACGATTTTTAAATCGAAAAATTTTGGCAGTTCGTTCAGATAATGGGGGGGGGGTTCAAAAATTCAACATTTGAAAGTCACCTTTCCAAAGAAGGGATAAAAATTGAGAGAACCAACGCATATTCACCGCAACAGAACGGTGTTGCGGAAAGGTTCAATTTGACCCTAATGAATGGCGTAAGAGCCATGCTTAAAGACTCAAATTTACCCGAGGAGTTTTGGGCGGAAGCCGCATTATGTTTCAACTATGTGAGAAACCGCACAGTCCTAAAAGACAGGGGAAAAACCGCATTTGAGTTATTCGGCGGAAAGAAACCCTCGGTTAAACATTTAAGAAAGTTTGGGTGTGTTGCTTACATGAAAATCCCCAAACAAAAGTTGAGAAAGTTGGACATGCGGGCCAAAAAGGGCATAATGGTTGGATATGCAATTCAAACCAAGGGCTATAGAATCTGGGACCCAGAGGAAAGGAAAGTGACTGAAACAATAAATGTTGATTTTAAAGAGAATTTAAAATGGGGGGAAGAAAATTTTTTAAAAGTAAATAAAGAGGAAAATTATTCTTTCATAAAACCCCTAAGTGAAATAGAGCAAGAAAAGAAAGATGAGCAAGTAATTCCGTCAACCCCGTGCAATGAAATAAAATGGGTGAGGGACGCAGTGAAAAGGAAAACTGGAGACCGTGTAGATATTTACTATTCTATTATGGGCCAAAAAGTAAAGCTCAGGTCAAATCAGGATGCCCGAAAATACTGCAATGCCAATAATATAATTTTTGACCCAACAATTTTTGATTTCAGCACTAAAAATGAAAAAAAGGGGGAAGTTTCAAAATTACAGGAAAAGGACGGAAGTCCAGATGAAATAGAACCGGAGGCAAACCTAATAGAAATTGAAATTCCTCGCTCATATAAGGGATGTCTAAGAACCCCAGAGGTAGAAAGTTGGAAACAAGCAATGGCAGATGAGATCGGCGTAATTCAGGAAAGGGGGGTTTGGGAATTGGTCCCACCACCTAAAAGGAAGCCAGTTTTGAGCAGCCGATGGGTTTACGATGTCAAAAGAAATGATAAAAACCAAATCGTAAGGTATAAGGCCAGACTTGTAGCCATGGGGAATCGACAAATAGAAGGGGAATCATATTCAGAAGTATTTAGTCCGGTTGTTAATTTTATGCTCATACGTACATTTTTTGCAATTTTTATTAGCTTTTTAAAATGGCAGCATTTTCAGTTAGATATAAAAAACGCGTACCTATATGCTGACCTGGAGGAAGAAATTTACATGAAACAGCCGCAAGGCTTTATCAATTTAGAAAAATCAGATCACGTATGCAGACTGAGAAAATCACTTTACGGATTACACCAATCTGGGAGGAACTGGTACCTTGAAATAGATGAAGTTCTCCATAAATTAGAATTTTTAAAGTTAAATTGTTGTAATTGTATTTATACTAGAAATAGTGAAGTGTTTTTACTCATTTACGTTGATGATATCTTGATTTTTGGTAAAAATGATAATGTAATTAAAAATGTTGTAAATGATCTAGGGAAATACTATGATATAAAAGAATTAGGCAGGACGCGAAAGCTTTTGGGGGTTGAATTTGTAGAAGAAGGGGGGAATATTTTTATTCATCAAAATACTTATATCAAAAAGGTTTGTGAAATGTTCGAGCATTACGTATACCCGTATTCGACGCTTCCGATTGCAAAATGTGTGATCTTGTCCAAAGAGGATTGTCCGCAAAATGAGGATGAAGTCAGGGAAATGAATAGTATTCCTTTCAGAAATTTGCTCGGTTGCTTGTCGTATGTTGCCGGAAAAACAAGGCCGGACATTTCCTATACTGTTAACCTTCTATCGCAATTTCAGGCCAACCCAGGTAAAAAGCACTGGATTTGTCTACTAAGACTTTTGGGGTATTTAAAATATACCTGTTTTTATAAACTAAATATCAGTGCAATTGACAAGATTATCATAAATGGGTTTGCTGACTCAGATTACGCAGCAAATAGGGACGATAGAATTTCAATGGGGGGTTTAATAGTTTTTTTAGACAAGGTTCCCGTTATTTGGCGTACTTTCAAGCATAAGTGTGTGGCTCTATCCACCATGGAGGCTGAGTACATCTCTTTAGCCGATGCTGCAAAAGAGGTTGTATGGCTCAAAAGAATTCTTGAAGAGATTGCCAATTTAAAAATAACAGGGTATCAGTTTGAAGACAGTTTACTTCATTGCGATAACATCGCTGCTATTAAATTTTCAAATGCTCCTATCGAAAATTCAAGAACTAAACACATAGATGTTCGTTTCCATTTTTTAAGAAATCTTGTCGAACAAAAATCTTTCAAGTTAAAATATGTCAAAACTGAAGAAAATCCTGCCGATATTTTTACAAAACCAATGACGCGCCATAGCTTAGATAATATGTGTAATATAATTTTTGGCAAATTTGACAAAAGAAAAATGAAGTTGTGATTAATTTAATTTTCAAAATTATTTTTTAAAATGTTCACAATGTTTTTCAAGTTTTTCAATGTATTTTTCAAATGTGTGTTTTTTCAATGTCATTTTGTAGTTGTATACAGTGTACTGAGAAGGGGGGAATTTGTTGGGTACAAACCCATTATATTTTTATTAGTTCTCAGTACACTTGTAATGTGAAAGTATTTTAAACTAGTAATGTAATGTTTTCATTGAGGTTTACCTGTTTCCTTTGTGTGAACGGTTTTAAAGTCTCAGGCCATTCTTCAGGCACACGGTTTTTTCAAAATCCTCGCGCCATAATAGCAATGGCGAGCGAGAACGATGTCAACAATTGCAATGTGTTCGATCCGGTGTTGCCAAACCGGAAGAAAGTTTCTAGGAATACACGACCGCATGGAGGAAAGACCAGTTTCATCAACTATGCAAATGAAGTGAAAGTTGAAGTGTTTGATTATGACGTCACTAAGATCGGACGGGTATAAAAGCACGATGCACGAACTCTCTCACTGTCTTCTCTGCTCGGTCGACCCGACACGTGTAGCATCTGCCAACTACTTGGGCGTTTGCTCGCTGAGAGCTCACCGTTCGGCTTGAACAGCCCGATGTTGTAGTGATAGGCATTCTTATTTTTTTGCCATGTGGCCGACCCATTGATGTTGGAATTATTTTTGAATGATCGTATTCCTGGCAGGTCGTGTATTTCAGCTTACAACTGGCATGTTAAGAAATTAGAATGTTGGCGATAGATGCTTGTAAATAGTTATTTTTAGAAAAGTTTTTAATTGTTTTTTCAAAGGTAATTTGGTCTTTAAAATTTGTTGACCTCACTTACATCTATTTTTAAAAATTGTTTGTCTTCAACTACCCAAGAAGTCATTTGTTCAGTGACTATCAACTACCTGAGTTTGTTTGGAAGAATTCACTGAGTTTTCACTTTGTTTTCATGGAAGAATTCAAGTATTTTCTTCATTTAATCCCGATTCAAATGTGAAGGTGTGACATTGGACTCTTGAAAAAAATCTATCTTCATGTATATTGAGAAAAATTGTTGGACGACTGACTGAAAGTAATGTGCTGTGGTCAACATATTTTTTTAAAACCAAATCATTGTCCGTTTGTAAACCACCATCGGAATCCATGTGGTAATGTATGTTTTTGTTCAAAATATTTAATAATAGTTTGTAAATAAATCCAATTTTTTCATAAAAATGTTTCCTGTATATCTCCTGCTGACACAACCTCTAAAAGCTCATGTTGGATATTAATTAAACTTAGAATTTTTGAATTTAAAAGTAAAATTAATTTTTAAGACCAACAAGACACAGATGCTACCATACGTAACTGTTTTCACCATGTTGGTTTCCATTCCGATTCATCTAATTCTTTTAACACTCAAATTGCTGCAGGCGATGCCATTTGTGAAGAATTTGTAAATATTGACGATGACAACACCATTTGCGAGGAGTATGTGAACATTGATTCTGAACTGATCACTTCAGGACCTCTAGACGATAGAGATATCTTGGAAGCTGTAAATCAAAATGCTGAAAACGGATCAAGTTCGGACGACGATGATCAACAAGTTGCAGCTCTGTCCAAGCGCGAGGCATTGGAAGCTGTAGATGTCGTCCGCCGCTTTCTACGAACGTAAGAGAAAAGCGAATTGCCAATTAGCAATCTTAATAGTGTTGAGGAATTTTTGTTTTCTCTTTAGAGGGAAAAACAAACCAAAATTATGGATTTTTTCACATGAGGTATTTTGAGTTGATGTACTATATGTTTATATATTTATTTAATTGTAATGTATAACTTTTCAAAATAATAATAGTAATAATAGATAAATAATAAACGGGGATAATTTATTCACTGGAATTGGATTTTATAACTTTAATGGTAAATAAATAACAATGCAAACCAATATTAGCAATTGAAATTACGGAACCTCAGTAACTTGACACCCGCTTATCTCGACATGTTTTCGTGTCCCCTTCGGGTGTCGAGTTATCGAGGTTTCACTGTAACACATGAACTTCGAAGCTGCTCGTTAAAATGAAACTTTTCTTACATACGTATACTTTTATGTATAATGAACACAGAGATTTTTTTTTCGCAATTGACTGATCATATTATGTCTTCAGATTTTTATTTTGAACTACAATAATTGCGCCTAATTTCATGAAATACATTTATCTTCTCATATTGTGTAGCGCAAATAAATAGGCTAGCATGTTTTTGAAAGCTGTATTGTATGGTCTTTAAATTGTTATTAGTTACTTTATTATTAAGCAATTTTCAATACATTCATATTAGTACTACAACAGCAGTTAAAAGAAAAATGACTTAGGTTATGATTAATAGTTATTTTAAATATTTGTGTTAATTGAATTATTTCAATTCCATTTATTGTAAATTTAATTATTACAGGAAAGTGGAACAGCAGGGTGTCTAAAGAACCGGGAAATCAGGGAAAAGTCAGGGAATTTTATCGATCGGGAAAAGTCGGGAATTTCGAAAAAATAGCAAAAATTTAGGGAAAAGTTATCAAATGAAAAGAAAAAAGGTTTTTGCCTTGAAAATCTGAGTAATTTTATCCAGAAAGGCAATATTTCGGCTAATATTCGGCTTTTTCATATCCTCCCGTGTTTTAAAAATCTGAGTTTTTAGTCTTCAAAGTTAAAAAATTTAGCGGACAGGAACAAAAATACGCCGAAAAGCGATAAACATTCCCTTTGCAGCAACCTTTTACGTAGCTAGAGTCGTAACGGCGGCAACCATCTTTGTTTCGAACAGGAACGATACCACGTCCCACGTGCTTTTGTTGTTGCTGATAGCTGAGCCGTGGCGCCATTTTGGAATTTTTTTTCGGCGCCAAACCCCGGGGTTGGCGATGTTTACATTCCCGATGTAAACATCGCCAAAAGCGGTAATGCAATGTTTCAATTCGTTACCTTTTCGAAATACCACCTTTTAATAATAAATACGATTTAAATCATCTTAAATTTAAATAAAATTAATTGTTACAAATACCAGAATACGTAGCGGTTTTTAAAAGTTCTTAATAGTGCTTGTTTTTGTATTTGATTTTAAAAGCTTTTAAAAGTGCTTAGTTTACATCCATGTTTGTAAGAAGTTCTTATTTCCTCTTATGCAAAATGATATTTTTTCGTTCGACCGCCGAATGTCGCCATGAATTCCGTGAGAAGCGAAGAAGGATGGTCGCTGGATTTAACCATACTGTTCTAGTACAATTAAATAGCAGAGTGAGTGTCAACCTTTTTACTACCACCAACTGAATTCCCAACTCAACTGCCTCCTGATGCAGGCAAGTACTCGTTTATATATGCCTTGTCATTTACATAGTGAGGCACGCTGGGAAACTTGCGTTAGGCACCGCCCAGCCACGTGCCGAAGGACACAACTAATAAATTTGCATAATCCTTCATACAGCACTGCCGCCTAGCAAGTAAATGTTACCTAGTTGTTTATGCATCGCTAGGAATAAATTAAATAAGTATAAAAAATAAAATGAAAGTAAATTAATAACTACTACAATATGTTCTTAAATAGTTGGTTAAATAATGATAATGAGTGATAAGAAAATGACAGACAGCAGATAGGCTGCGCAACTTCTATAAAATTACTCTTAACCCGGAGCCGTAGTTTTAATTGCGGAAATGAAAAATCAAGTGAAATCTATAAAAATCGATATGCAAAAATATTTTTGCATGTCCATTTTTTCCCCAGCTTTTTTTAGATGAAGAGCGAGTAGGGAAACGGCGCTAGCTCACATTGACGCCCGTTTCCATTCCTGAGCTTTTTGGTTGCAGCGGCGCAGATAGACAGACGGCTCTGAATGGAACTGATTTCTCTTGTGAACAATACGTCGATTCAATGCGCAAAGATTTCTTTAAGGATATAGTCAACTTGATGTTTTAATAAGGTCGGAAATATGAGTTTTTTTTTTTTTAAACTGTGGTGTGAAAAGGTGTCGATTTTGCGACCGCGAATTTTCGTAAAGCCTTCGTTTTCGCGATTAAGAATTTTTCTTAGCTTTTATTTTGAATTAAAATAATAAATACAGGGTGTGCACGTGTCCTGAAAGTCCTTGAATTACATAATTTTTTTTCAAGGCCTTGAAAGTCCTGGAAATTTGGAATAATGTACAAAAATGCCTGGAAAGTCCTTGATTTTCTCATTTTTACTATTACTTTGCAACTTATCAACAGGAAAGTTCACCTTTCTTCACATATGATTTTTCCGTATTTTGATGGAATTCCGTAGTTTTGGTAATTTTGGAAATTAAAAAGTTTGCTTCCGCAAAAATTTTTAATTTGGATTTTTTTTCTCTACTTTTTTAACCCTGTGAACATTTTTGAAAGTAGCCTGCTTGCATTCCTGCGAAATTTCACAAATTACGAGTAAAATTTACACATTCGGTCCGTTTTTTGCGCTTTTAAGTGTCAATCCCGATTTTAAAGCATTTCGAAATCCGGTTGCATCGGCTTCTGCAAAACTTCCTAGTTCTCGTTTAATATCGGATTCTTCCCCTTAGACATCAATAAATTTGAGCTTATCATTATTATTAATCTTTCTTAAATTTTAGCTTCTGTAAAGGACTTGCAGAAACGTCATTTTGCCACGCCCACTCTAAATGTCGCCGATAATCAAGGTTAGCCTTCAAGTTTTAGTGATACAACAGTTGATTATAATTATTAAATATTAGAGCCTTATTAAAAATCTGTTTTAAAATTTTTTGCCATAAATGCTTCGTTTTTTTTTTAAATTGTTTTTCTTTTTTTTATTGCATGTAATTTAAAATGTTTCTAAATTTTAGATCATCTTTAGCATTAGGGTTCCAACCCCCCTTTTAAGTACTCATTTTACATTGTTACAAAATTAATAAATAATATTTTTTTTCTATTTTAATTCAATAGATAAAATCATGTAAACAAATATTCACACCTAATTTTGAAGTTATTTCATTTCATTAAAATTTTTATAGTTATCAAGTATGGCATAGTGTTGGCAACAGCCCGACGTTTGCCGAGCAACATCTCGTTCTAGAGTTGAGAGTCGATTAACGGCCGTCGCCGGTGTAGTTAGTATTTCTGAAATGTCTTGTAAATATGTATAATAAATAGCCCACTTTTCGTAACAAATTATATTTGTTGTATTTGTGCCAAACATCACAATCACGTCAAGATACAACAATGTGGCGACGAGGATTTTCAAGAATCTTTTACATTTAAAAGTCTCAAAGTATCAGCAAGCGTAAAGAAATGGCTACAACTGAAGATTTGTTACAGCAGCTGACGGCTTTGGTAATCTCAACAAATAAACTACTTGAACTTTTGGAAGAAACCAGTCGTCAAAGTTCCTCAACAACTGCAGTTTCAAATGCAGCCGATAATATTGAGTTTTTAATGGAAACTTTGGCTAATGGAATCAGTGATTTTGTTTATGACGCAGAAAGTGGACTGTCGTTCAATAAGTGGTACACACGGTATGAAGAAACTTTCATTACCGATGCAGCTAAATTGGATGACGCCACAAAGGTAAGATTGCTTCTACGTAAGTTAGACCTAGCATCTTACAATAAATATATCAATTACATTCTTCCAAAGAAATTCAAAGATGTGTCCTTTAACGATACAGTTAGCCAGCTGAAATCTATTCTTAGTCCCAAACAGTCAGTATTTCATAAAAGATTTAACTGTCTTCAAATTAAAAAGAATGACTGGGATGATTTCGCCACATATGCAGGCATTGTTAATAAAAAATGCGAAGATATTGAGTATAATCAACTCGATGTAGAACAATTCAAGTGTCTTATTTTTATCAGCGGCCTTAACGCGCCAAAGCATTTTGAAATTCGTGCCATATTGCTGCAATTAATGGATAAACAATCTGCCACATCGCCAATTGACATTCGTAAATTGGTAGAAGAATGCCAAGCTTTCACTTCATTAAAAGAAGACACAGCGATGATACAACAGTTCAACCCCACAAAATCATCAATTAACAAAGTTTCAAATGAAAAACTTGCAAAATTTGGCGAGGAAAAATTTGGAGAATCCCGCACTGTAAAATCGTCTGATTTTAAGTTTGGAAAGAATTACGCCAAGCGTGGTGCGTCATCGCCAAAGCAAGATAACGGCGGACTAAAGTCGCCAAGATATCCTTGTTGGTTTTGTGGTGAAATGCATTTCGCAAAGAACTGTACTTATTCGAAGCATCAGTGCCAAAAATGTCATAGAATAGGACATAAAGAAGGATATTGTAATAGCGGTTGCCAAGCAATTCCGACTAGACGAGGGAAAAAGAAAATAAAGAATTTTTCGCCAACTATTCAAGCAATTACGACTAGACAGGTGCAAAAGGAAATAACGATGTGTTTGCCAAATACTGAAGCCCTTTTTGCTGTAAATAAAATTTCTTTCGAAGATAAAAGGAAATACATTACAGTTAAAATAAATAATGAATTAGTTAGAGTACAATTTGACACAGCTTCTGACATCACCATTATTTCTGAAAGTACATGGGAACAAATAGGAAAACCTATGGCGAACAAAACCAAATTTTCTGCCAACAGTGCATCTGGTAATCCAGTAAAACTAACTCATAACTTTGACTGCGAAATTACAATTAACGATACTACAAAAACTGGAACTTGTTTCGTGACAGAGGCGCCAAATATTAATTTATTTGGAATACAATGGATAGAACTTTTCAACTTGTGGGACATTCCGATGTCTTCAATATGTTGCAGTGTCCGCTCTGTATCGGACGAAAATTTTAATTCGCAACTTGTCAAGGATTTCCCTGCAGTGTTTTCGACAGAATAAGGTCGTTGTACAAAAACAAAGGTAACACTACAGTTAAAAGATGGTGTTCAACCAATTTTTAGAAACAAGAGACCAGTGTCTTATGCAGCACTTCCAAAAATTGAAGAAGAGTTAGATAGATTGGAAAAGTTGGGAATAATTTCACCAATTGACTATTCAGCATGGGCAGCACCTATCGTAGTAGTCAAGAAGCCTAATAGAAAATTACGTATATGTGCAGATTACTCAACAGGACTGAATGATGCATTAGAATCGAACAATCATCCGTTACCTGTTCCAGAGGATATTTTTGCAAACTTAGCTGGAAATTGTATTTTCAGTGTGATAGATTTGTCCGATGCCTATTTCCAAGTTGAAGTAGATGAACATTCAGGTAAAATGCTTACCATAAACACTCATAAAGGTCTTTATAAATTTAATAGATTGCCTTTTGGAGTAAAACCAGCACCTGGAGAATTTCAGAAAGTTATTGATGCTATGATTTCTGGTCTTAAAAACACCAGTGCTTACCTTGATGATATCATGGTCGCAAGCAAATCTGTTTCTGAGCATAAACGGCATTTAAAAGAACTTTTTGCAAGGCTTGAGGACTACGGTTTTGTAGTGCGTCCTGAAAAATGTCAACTGTTTTTACCCCAAATTGAATTTTTAGGGCACGTAATAGATGAAAATGGACTTCTTCCAAATCCAAAGAAAATTCAAGCTATTAAAAGAATGCCTGTTCCAAAGAACATTTCTTAGCTACGATCTTTATTGGGAGCTATAAATTATTATGGAAAGTTTGTACACAGACTTCAGCAACTCAGACAACCATTAGATAATCTTCTTCGTAAAGATATTGAGTGGAAATGGACTAAGCAATGCGACAAAGCTTTTGATGACATCAAGAAAATTTTGCAAAGTGATCTTCTTTTGACTCGCTATAATCCAGAATTGCCAATCATTGTAGCAGCTGACGCATGTAATACTGGAATTGGAGCTGTAATACATCACGAATTTCCAGAGGGTTCAAGAAAAGCAGTTTTTCACGCTTCACAAACTTTGTCAGCTACAGAGTAAAAATACAGTCAAATAGAAAAAGAAGGACTTGCATTAATTTTTGCCGTAACAAAATTCCACAAAATGATCTATGGTCGGGAGTTCATTCTGGAAACTGATCATCAGCCTCTGTTACGCATTTTTGGATCATCAAAAGGTATTCTCTCTCATACTGCAAATAGACTTCAAAGATGGGCTTGTATCTTATTGGCCTACAATTTCAAAATTAAATATATTTCCACTGATTCTTTTGGTTATGCAGGTATATTATCAAGACTGATTAATTCCAAAATCCAACCAGAGGAGGAAATCGTCATTGCCTCAGTTCAACAACAGTAAATCAAATTTTGGAAGATTCAGTTAATTCAGTCAACATCACGCACAAATCTATCCAGGAAGAAATTAAGAAAGATGAAGTCGCTCAAAAAGTTATAGAGTTTCTTCACCATGGTTGGCCATCACATAAAAATCAAATTCCCGAAGAGATTCGACCATATTTTAACAGAAAAGATTCTCTATCAGTTGTGAAAGGATGCCTAATGTTTGGTGAACGAGTCATAATTCCAGATAAATTTCGAAGCAGAATTCTAAAAGAATTGCACAAAGGACATCCTGGAATGGAACGCATGAAGTCGTATTCTAGAACAAGGGTTCTCAACCGGTGGTATGCGTACCACCGGTGGTACACGGGGACATTTCAGGTGGTACGCAGTCATATATTAATAATAACAATAACAATAAAAACTGTTGAATGTGAATAACATTAATTTACAGTTACGATGTAACATTTCCGCGTTAAGAATACAATTCCTCCATCTGTGTTTTACATAGCATAGTGGCAGTTTGAAGCTGACCTTGACGCTACACAAACAACCCGAGTGACTCAATTAATTCTCCCACTCCTCACCCCCCGCCACTCATCACGACCATCCCACACCGTCGGTTTTGTTTTGACAGTGGCATGAGCTGGTGTCACGTTCTCTTGTGATACTTTCTCACCCAGTAGTTTCATTTTGATGCCAATGTTAGCTGCTTCTCGATTGCGTTCCATGAAGTGAAGTTTAGTTTTAGTTTTTAGTAGTAATTCAGCATTAGTTTTTAGTGGACATTATGAAGCGATATTTGTCTAACCCCTCCACCTCTTAAGGACAGTCAAAAAAAGATTAAACCTCAGCCAAATCGAAAGTACGATGCAGCGTATTTACAGTTAGGATTTATAGTAAAACCTGGCACAGAAAATAACGATAATCCTATTCCACAATGTGTTGTATGTTCAGAATCATAAATTTTTAAATTTAACTAATGTAAATATACATCTAAGGTTTTGTTTTACGCAGTTGTGAAAATCAAATAAGGTAGGTACGCTCCCCATTTCCCATACACTGAAAATCGATTTCTGTTGATTGTCACAATCCTTACCTGCATAACAGCAGTTGTATTTTAGGTGATGTGGGGTTCTTGAGTGGTTGGCATAAAGGTGGGATTTCAAAAGACCCTACAAGAAAATACCATAAGGGGTCAAATCGGGGGAGCGTGCTAGTCACCCAAATTACAAAACATTCGTTCAAAAAGTAGGTTTTGATAAAAGCGTATGCTCCTCACTATTTCTAGGCATGATGGTGACTGACCAAAGTTGGGAACAAAACTTCAGAACCATCCCTCTAGAATGAGATCACTCCGGTCCCGCATTAACATTTATGGCCCGACACGCGTGCATTTAAAAAAAGGAAATTATGCTGCCGCACACTGTATATTAGGGTAAAGTGAACGCTATTGGGATGGTTTTTTTTTTTAATTTTAAATCGGCAGATAGAAAAGGTGCCTTTGGTGGTTCAAATGAACACATGCAAAATTTCAGTGTGGAATTTTAATATTAAGATGTGCCCCAAGCCACTTGAAATATTTATCATTGCGCTGAATGATGGCAATGTGCTGCTTCAACTAAAGCGAAAATTTTTTTGTGCTAAACGATGTCAAATAAACTTTATCGCCATGGAAACAACACAAATTACCTTTTATTTCACTCAAAGTATGGAAGAAACTCTTTTAATCGCAATTAAATTACGAATACTATGACTTGCAAAAAATATTTTCTGAAAATTTTTAAAGCATGTCGTGAACATGAAAATTCAGACGTACTCCCTATGAACACAAATTGTTGACCCGATTCATACTATTTCTAGAGGAAAGCTTAGCAAGAATAAATCCATGTCTCTGCTTTTCATCACAAACATGTCCTGAAGCCTCAGTTACAAGACGAACACATCGTTTTGTTTTTTGAGAGTGGCAGGGGAAGTTTGGAAGTTCAACTTGGACTTCATCTGTAGGTGAATTTTCCAATTCTGCATGTCTTCCGTGGAGAGATTTTTTAATCACAGGTGGTTCACATATTGCTTCATCATGCCAACTTATCATGTCTGTGTATTCTACTCCATCTAGGTTTAGAGGAGGAAACTTAAAACTTCTGAGAGTTGAAATTTTCTGCTCTCTTGCTAACTGCATTAGTTGTATTACTTGTTTTTTTAATATTTATTCTGTAATATTTGAGCATAAAAAGCAGATTTTCGGGATGAGCATAAAAACTATTTCTTTTTAGAACAGGGTCAATTACTTCATTTAAATTGGGATCGAAGTACCTAGAATAGGATATAACTTTCTAAAAATTACCGCCCCCTTCTTCACAATGTTGGTTTTCTTTAATTAGAAACCAGATTGGAGCATATACTTTCATTATAAATGTTGCTAGTGTCCCAAGGTTTCTGAAAGGGTTTTCCGTTGCAACATGCAATCGAAGGATTCTACTTGCAGTTGTTAGCCATCTGGAATGTACTTTTGGTCCAGGTTTGCAATTTGCCAAGTCATCAGAACAATTGCCTTCTGAAAAAACGAAACAAATGCAGAGATGCCGAATGCTACGGATTCTCCGTAGTTACTACCGAAAAATTCAAAAATTTGAAGTTGACTACGAATTACGGAAAGCGCTTTTTTTTTTCTACGGAAAATACAATATTTTAGCAGAGTTCAACTTTTTGCGTTGGTGCACATATAAAAAAAAAAAAAAGATTCACCAACTGTCGCCAAAACGAGCGCTTACTGACTATTCCTGGTAGTTTAGAGCAGCGAACAATAGGAGATTGGCGACGGTAGAAAGCTCAAAATTCCGGTTCTAACCGGAATTTCTCCCGTAGCGCAATATTTACAGCAACCTTACCTTGTTCTACTCGGCGAGTGAGTTCGGGTTCGGGCAAAGTTCGGATTTTTTTGCTTCGCTCACTTGCACGACACAACACGTGCTTTTAGCCTTTTAGCATTATCAGTTGCTTATTGCATTCTTCATTATGTATGTTGTTTGCTCGTTTGGTTTTTAACTATTTGGTCCTAAATTAATTAAAGAATTCAGTTAGAAATTAAATTTGTTTTTTGGAAAATAATCTTATTGGTTGCAAACATAACCGGGAAATCGGGGAATTCTCAGGGAAGTTTTATGTTTTGGAAAATATCAGGGGATATTTAAATTTTCTCCAAATATCAGGGAAAATTATTCAAACCGGCAAGCGTCCGGAGTGTCATCTGCGAAATTTCCTTTCGTTGTGCGTGGTCAGCTAGCTCGATTGCTGATTTCCCATTGGTTGAAAGCGCTCTTTCTCTGATTAAGCAATAAAAAAGGTCACTGTTTTTGTATTTGAGTTAAGAAGACATTGCAATCTTACGTGAAAAAACGCGTGTCAACGTTTGTTTCCGAGAATCCGCCATTTTTGGTTGTGTTCCAAAATTTCGGCATAACACTGTTCTCCAGCGTGCCGAATTAGGTGTTTGGTTCTTTGCATTATACTGTAGGGGCGCCACAAGGGGAGGGGGCACAGAGAGCCATGCCCCCCCTCATCCGCGTGATGATTTTGAATTTTTAAAACTGTTTTCTTTACTCAATACAGGAAAGCCAAAGTTCCGGAAATTTTATTTTGCTTCTTGACCCTAAATTTTCCGCCCTCATTTGTTTTATATTGCAGCAATGCATATTTCTTAATTGATTTATGCAATTCTTGAAACTCTCGTGGGCCTTTTCACGTGCAAGCAAGAAAACGTTATGCGTTCTTTTCTTTTCGCAATCTTTCTGCATCCTGTACAAGAATCATATTTTTTCCATTTTAACTTTTTTTTTAAATTTAATTATAAAGTAAGAAAAAAAATCCTTTTTATTTTTATCAATATCTTACCGTATATACTTGCGTGTAAGTCGATTCGCATGTAAGCAGAACCCCCAACTTTCAGACAAACAGAAACCTGCGTGTAAGTCGACCTTGCAGAGATAAAATCAGGAACGTTTTTGACGGCGAATTTTTAAACATAAAGGTTTTTAAAAGAAGGGGGATGAATTGTAATTCCAATTAGAAATTTGGCTATGATGTGGAGTTTCATTTCGGCGATCGCGATTTTCGTAAAGTGTTCGTGTTTGCTGTTGATTGTTAATTGTTGCTTTTATTCTGAATCAATAAAAAGAGCTTTTGGGTTTTTTTTTTCTTGCAGTCTTATTAAATGCAATAAATAATTTTAGTAATGTTTTCTTCATCATTTGGATGATTTTTTAGAGGAAATTCTATTTTTTTTAATAATCCACACATTTCATTAAAATAGTAGGCCCTTTTTCCAAAATTTTCATGTTTTCTGATATTTTATACATTTTCCATTGCGATCCCTGTTAAAATAAGTACATTTTCCATTTCGCCTTATATGCCACAAAATACAGTACCTATGAAAACATTTGAGGTTCAGGAAATTGTTTTGAAAGTTCAGGAAATGCAAATCCTTACTACTACCACCTGAGCCTTCACTGAAAAAAGGAATTTCACAAAGTTCAGTTGGAAAAGTAGTGTCCCCCTCCCAAAATATTTTTTCTGGTTTCACTACTGTGATACTGTCATTACACATGGCAATGACACTGTGTAACTCACAATTTAATTATAACGTCAAGGAAATTTTTGGAGCCCAATCAGGGAGTTATCAGCGGTTTTTTTTTTCTTGTATTCTGTTGCCACCATGGTTCAGCTGAGGCAAATATATGAGGTTGAATATTGAGTAGTTTTTATAACTCTTAACAAGAACAAAAATTCATTTAATGTATTTGTTCCGTCAAACTTTGGTCGGGTTGGGGCGCATCTTAACTTTGTTCAAACTAAATAAAATTCCACCATTCGCAAAACGGTACGCGTCGTTTTACTTTACATAACGACTTTGTGGGTTTATCGCCATCGCTCCTCATTTTGACTAGCTGATATGGAAAATATCCTATTTGAAATGAATGAGTTGTATCATACTAAAAGTTTCTTTGAACAAATTAGGGATGACTCAATAAGTATAACTAGAAGATTAAAAGCTAATTGGATGATGAATCATCAAAATAATGTTTTACATGCATTTTAGATCGCATAACGGAAGTTTCTTTTCGTGGTAACTGTTAATGTTATTTTTGTTTTAATTTGCACTTATTATTTTTACTTCATTTTGAAGAGAAGCGAATAAAAAAAATAAAGCAGAACTATTTAGCTCGATAAGAAAGCTTGGAAAAATAAATAATTTTTTACCGCATTAAAGCCTTCAACTATAGTCATAAAGAGGACGCTCTATATGTACTTTTTCTCACTTTTACTTTTCTAAGCCTTCCAAAATTTTCTGATTTCTGCAAGAATTAAAGGGGTTTTTATATCGGTATTTTTCAGATATTCTTCCTTACTTACAACGGAAAAATGCTTTTTTTTTTTCAGTAGATATTTCGGACAAATACTCTTTATTTTTAAATGAAGGAAGCTTAATGTTTTCCCCGAAAAGCGGCGAAAAATGCCGGGAAAATAGGCGATCGAAAATATTCTTGGTTTTCTGGATCGGCCATTAAATTTTGGTGGGAAAATATGCATCAGGCAAAGCCATTTCATTTAATTTCTTAATCAACCATAATAAGCTAGTCACAACTGATCTCCCCCCTCCCCCCCTCTTATTATTTGTTAAATATCAAGTCCTTTTTTACAATCAAAACTCGGTTTTTCCTTTACTTTCGTTTAAAAAGAACTTTTCATTATTTATTATTATTATTTTTATTTTACATTCTCGTGATTGATACATATTCACATGTTCATTTATTAATTATAATAATTATATTTTTAGTACATAAAAATCATACATGTACAGTATGGGACCCCAAATTCTTAATCCCGAAATCCGGAACTTTTTCAAAAAAAATCGGCAGCAGAAAAAAAAAACAGCTTTTGTTTTTAGAAGAAAAATTGGGAAAAATTTAGCAGTGGTTTTTGGAAATAGGCATTTTAAACAGGAGGGGGGGGGGGAGGAAAATAAAACGTAATGAACATGTTTAAGATCGGAAGTTTTCAAAAAAGTTATTTCGCGATTTTTTGAAAATAGTTCGTTTTTGCAGTTAGTTTTTATTAATTGTTGCTTTGATTCTAAGTTAATATCATTAAATTTTGCCTTTTTTTCATTTCTTGTAGTTTTAATTTATTTATTTGTAATGTATTAATCGTAAACGTATTGTGTTTTATTGAGTTTTTGTATGGCAACAGCATAAGTGTTATTCTTCTCAGTCTTCTCGTTCTCAATGTAAATAGTAGTCGTTTTCATGTAAGTGTCCTCAGTAGTTGTAATAAATGTTCTTTAAACGGTATCTACAGCCTGGATTAATGACGCCCATTATAAAGAGTAAACCCTAGCTCACATATATAAAATTGGCGACGAGGTCGGGATGCTTCATAAAAGTCAAGAAAATTCGAATGGGCCGGAAAGAAATGGCGTTATCGAAAGTAACGAAAGGCGCCAGTGAGGCAGACAGCCTTGAAGTGTCTAAGGAATCATTCTGAAAGTTTATTGTATTGTGATACCAAGACTTTGAAGTTTCTCTTGCTAATATTAAACAAGATACAAGAACTTTGAAGCTTCTTGCTAATAATCAAGATTAAAGAACATCTCGTATTTCGTTTTGTAATTATGGCTACTATCGGAACACTAGAACATTTCGATACTCCAAAACCTTTGTTATGGGACTCATACTATGAACGTATGGAATGTTATTTTGAAGCGAATAAAATTGAAAAAGAAGACCAAAAACAAGCTGTATTTTTAAGCGTATGCGGCCCTGATACGTATTCGGTTATACGGTCGTTAGTATCTCCAGACATTCCAACCAAAAAAGCTTACAAAGATTTAATTGAACTAGTAAAGAGTCATTTTTGTCCTAAACCCTCGGAAATTTTCCAAAGATATTTATTCTATCGAAGAAGACAACTCAACGAAGAATCGATTTCTTCATTTGTTTCGGAATTGAGAAGATTGGCAGAACATTGTAATTTCGGAACATCTCTCGAGACTATTTTACGTGATAGACTGGTCTGCGGGATTAAAGACGAGAACCTGCAATGGAGACTACTATCTGAAAGTTCTCTTACGTTTTCAGATGCGCTGGATAAAGCTATCGCAGCAGAAACTGCCAGCAAGAATGTCAAAGAAATCAGAAGTTCCGATTCCTTATCTGTGAGACCCGTACATGCTAGGACAAGTAATTCAGTGCAAAAGTGGCATCAGAAAAGTAATAAAAATAAAGAATCATCAAAATCAAAGAACTGTTCTGGATGTGGGGGTTTTCATTCAAGAGCGCAGTGCAAATTTAGGGAAGCTGAATGTTACGTTTGTAAGAAGGGTCATATCGCCAAGGTATGTAGAAATAAACCTCTTCCAAATAATAAAAATGTAGTTAAGAAAAATTGGATCAATAATTCTGCAAATTTAATTGACATTGTTCCTGAGCTTGAAAATCTTCAGTTAAAGTATTTATGTGTAAATAATGTGAATCATTCAAGATTAAAAGCTACTGTTTTCATAAATGACACTCCGGTTCTAATGGAAGTCGATTCAGGTGCTAAGGTTACTATTATCGATAATTGTAGATTTAAAGAATTATTTCCTACTCGTGCTCCCAAGTTGGAAAAATGTCCGTATGAAATCAGAGATTATAATAAGAATTCGGTTAATATCTTAGGACAATGTGATGTTAATGTTGAGTATTCATCTTTCAAAGGGACTCTGCCTATTTTGGTTGCAAGGGAGACAAGAGAAAGTTTACTAGGAACAAATTGGTTCGAACCGCTAGGAATAGGATTGACAGGTGTGCATTCCATCAGCAAAGTAAACCTCGACAGCGTTGTTAAAGAATTTTCAGACGTCTTCAAGGAAGAATTAGGAACTTTTAAAGGTGCTCCAATATCGCTTAAACTAGACCCAAAAATTCTCCCTATTCAGCTCAAGGCAAGACAAGTGCCGTTTGCTCTAAAGCCAAAAATTGAGAAGGAATTGCAACGATTGCAAGAACAAGGTGCAATTGAGCCTGTGGATTACTCGGACTGGACAACTCCAGTAGTTCCTATTCTAAAGTCGAACAGAGAAATTCGTCTCTGCGGTGATTACAAGTGTACCTTAAATAAAGCTTTAGGTCAATATCCTTATCCAGTTCCTGCTGTAAATCAAGTGCTAGCTGAACTAGCAGGTAGTCGTTTTTTCATTAAACTTGATCTTTCGCAAGCTTACTTACAACTAACTGTAGATGAAAACAGTGCAATGGCTCAAACTATTGTTACTCATAAAGGAGCATTTAAATGCAAGAGACTTCAGTTTGGAATATCTTCCGCTCCAGGCATTTTTCAACAATTCATCGAAAGATTGTTATCCAGTATCACAGGAGTACTGCCTTATTTTGATGATGTTTTAATCAAGAGCTCATCCTTAGAAGAACTCACTGATTGATTCAGACAAGTCTTGAAGAAATTTTCAGAATCAGGTTTGCGGCTTAACAAAGAAAAGTGCATTATCGGTGCTTCAAGTATTCAGTACTTGAGATTTCATATAGATCAACATGGAATCAAACCAACCAAAGAGAAAGTAGAAGCTATTCATAATGCACCAACTCCTAAATCCAAAGAAGAACTCCAGGCATTCTTAGGACTCTTGAACTTTTATCACGTATTTCTAAAAAATAAAGCAAATATAGCCGAACCGCTTCATCGTCTCTTAGACAAAGGTATACCATGGAGTTGGACAAAAACTCATCAGTCTGCTTTTGAAAGGGTAAAAAGGCTCTTATCAGCAGAAACCCTACTTACTCATTTTGACGAGAAGAAGCCTATCATACTAACTTGTGATGCATCAGAATTTGGAATCGGTGCAGTGTTAAGTCATCGACTTGAAGAAGGAGTTGAAGCTCCAATTGCCTATTATTCTAGGACTCTGAACAAAACTGAACGTCGATACGCTCAGATCAACAAGGAAGCCTTAGCAATCATCCAAAGCATAAAAAAGTTTCATAATTATGCATTTGGCCATAAAATTGAAATTCATAGTGATCACAAACCATTGTTAGGACTTTTAGCTCCAAATAAGCCCATACCTAACATGCTATCTCCAAGAATGCAAAGATGGTCAATCATGTTAAGCTCTTATGACTATAATTTAGTTTATAAACCAGGAAAAGAAATCACTAATGCCGACGGTCTTAGTCGTCTTCCACAGCCACTGACAGTAAATGAAGAAACTCCTCCTAACGAAATTTTGTTATTGGAAGCTCTGAAGAAACCGCTCTTAAAATCAGCTGATTTGGCCCGTCTGACAGCTCAAGATCCCATTCTATCGCGAGTTTTCAACTGGGCATGGAGGGGATGGCCTGTAGAAAAGCAAGCTAAGGAGTTTGAACCGTTCAACATAAGGAAACTAGAACTGTCCGTCCATAAAGGCTGCCTACTATGGGGCTCAAGAGTGATTATTCCTAAAAGAGCTCAAGCTGACATATTAGAAATTCTGCATAATACTCATCAAGGTATTGTTAGAACTAAAGCTCTCGCTCGGCCAGGCATTGACAAGGAAGTGGAAAGAGTAGTCAACTCATGTGAAATTTGTCAACAAACCCGGAAATCACCACCAAAGGTTTTTATCCCATGGGAAAACACAAAGAAGCCGTGGTCTCGAATTCATATCGACCATGCTGGTCCTTTTCAGAATTCTTTGTTTCTTATTGTAGTCGACTCATATTCTAAGTGGTTAGAAGTATTTAAAGTTCCTTCTACGGATTCGTCAGCAACCATCAATGTATTAAGAAAGTTATTCGCCACTCATGGAATACCTGACATATTGGTCTCGGATAATCGATTATCCTTCACGTCAGCTGTATTTCAAGATTTTTTGCAAAGAAATGGTATTAAGTTCATTCCTACTGCTCCTCAACACCCATCTTCAAATGGACAAGCAGAACGCATGGTACAGACTACTAAGAATTCCCTGAAGAGGATTATTTCTGGAAACTGGGAATATAGACTTGCAGCATTCTTAATGGCACAACATACAATTCCGAGTTCCTCAACAGGAATGTCTCCTGCTGAATTACTAATGAATCGGAAATTGAAAACCTGTTTAGACAAATTGCATCCTGATTTATCAGAAGAAATTAACGTAAAAAAGGATGGTGACAATCTGAATAATCGCACAAAGATAAGAATGTTTGCTCCTCTCGATACTGTGTATGCATTAGGATTTCCTCCACATAAGAAATGGGTTCCTGCTACAGTTACGGAAGTCTTGGGTTTGACCAATTACGTAGTACAAACAAATGATGGTCTTGTGTGGAGAAGACACGTTGATCAACTGAGAAGTCGTGTTCCAGGAGTCACAGATGTGACTGATGATCCCGAAGAGATCAGCCCAACAATTCCACAACGATCCGAATTGTCTGCTCAGTCTTCAAGTGTACCATAAAAGCCACCGCAATCTTTATAGGAGTCTTCACCTGTGGATGAGGCTGCAAGTAGTCCAGCATCTTCAACAGAAGATGATGTTCATGTTCCTGATCCAGATGATGTGAGTGAACCTCAACAGAGCTCGCCTTCTCCAAGGCCTGTCAGAAACAGGCGTCCACCGAGTTGGTTAAAGGACTATAAAACTTAGGGGGGAGGGATGTAATGTATTAATCGTAATCGTATTGTGTTTTATTGAGTTTTTGTCTGGCAACAGCATAAGTGTTATTCTTCTCAGTCTTCTCGTTCTCAATGTAAATAGTAGTCGTTTTCATGTAAGTGTCCTCAGTAGTTGTAATAAATGTTCTTTAAATGGTATCTACAGCCTGGATTAATGACGCCCATTATAAAGAGTAAACCCTAGCTCACATATATAAAATTAGTTTTTTTAATGAGCTATAATTTTCGCGCGATACAGAATATTCGCGAAATTGAAAATCGGCCTTTCTCGCATTTTCCCGATAGTCTGGTCTTTTACTGCAATTTAGTGGCTAGAGAATTAGAATATAAAATCATATCAGAATTTGACGGAATTCTTTTATTAGTCCAAACGTTTGGATGCTTTGCCTCCGAATGTAAGCTGACTCCAACTTCGTTTTTTGTGCTAAACTTCACGACTTATAGACGAGTATATACGATAATAAAAAATGCTAATAAAATCTTCCAGAGCAAATTACATGGGCTCTGAGTCGGGTGTTTCTTATCAGAAGTATTTCACCCTTTTTTGTTTTGCTTCTAGGAATTCGTTCTCTGCTCTTTCCCCTATTGCTAAGATTCCAAGAAAACATTTCCCTTAAGGTATACAGAGGATTAAATGTGGGGCTAGGGGTGGGCTTGAGATTGACGGACATCGGCAAAAGTTGCGGTCCAATAAGAGTACAGTTCGCAGCACGTTGCTTTTTAAAATGGCAAAAAGAACGCACTTGTCCCTTTCGTTTAAAATGGTGTCTCTATCGTTTTGCCAACACTTCCGTTCCCCACCCCAATGATTAAAATGGAGATTACCCAAAAATTCGAAGGAGATCCCAGCACATCGAAAATAGCTTTAGCTAAGCAATTTTATATCCCTGAATCGACATTGAGGGGCATTTTTAAAAATCGGGAGACAATAATTATGGCTAATAAAGAATGGAATCCAATTAAAAAAAAAGAAGTTGGATTCAAGGTGGAAAGTTCGAACAGTTATGTTACTATAGTTTAAAGAAGCTCGTGCCTTGAACATCCCTATTAATGTTGAGCTCCGTAAGTGAGTTTTCGATATGGATCTTGCCAATAAAAAGGCGAGTGTGAATGAAGGCACAGTTGAACAATGGCGAGAAAACTTAGCTTCCTTGACGCTATGGACGTCTCTTTTCCCATTTTTCACTACAACTAATGCATAATATATTACTTAACAATTATTGTCTACACTAAACTGATGTTTGCTCTTAGCTCCCTTTTTTGGTTTTCCACTTTGGCGCGCTTTTCATTTATGCGCGTTTTTCCGGCGGGCCCCTGAGACCGCGCATAAGTGCGAGATCACTGTACTTGAAAGGAAAAGAATAGTGGCATAGCAATGAGGTTATATCAGCTCCCCCCCCCCCCCAAAAAAAAAGTAGTAAAAGTTTTACCATGTGTAGGTCAAAGTTAAATCTTTTTGCTTATATTAGGTCCATTCAGCATTTTGAACAGGATCCTTTTTTTTGTGAATTTTAGAGAGATTTTTGTGAAAATTGAAAATTTTAAACATATAGTGATGAAATTTTATTATTATTTGTTACTTTTATAATAGATAATGGTGTAAAAATTTGGATGCTTGGAATTTTGTGAAGGGTTGCTTGCTAAGGGTCCTAGAGCAGACCCGAATTTGCTCTGGCGTGACAACTGTATATATATAATAAATACCCCGCAACCCCCCCCCCTCCCCCCATGAAAAATTTCTCGTTAGCAAGGCTGCCAGGGCTGCGCCAATTGCGCAAAACTGCTCCAAAACGATTTTTCTGCTACATGCTGCTACAAAATGCATTTTTTCGGAAAATTTGCGCCAAATCGCGATTTGCGGGAAAAAAATCGAAGATTTTTAACCTTAAAATTGACATCAGTTGTTACATTTTTCCTTTAGCCAACTAATTTTTCTCCTTCGAAGTAGTTTTTTAAAGAATATTAGCTCTACCCTCTCTTAAAAACCTCAAATATGGATGAGAAAATTGAGCAGAATGAGTGATGGTATCCCACGCCTGTAGAAGAAACAATGAGACTATTTCTAATATTTTGTAGTATTATAGAGAGAAAAATCGTTCATCTTATCAGTATTTATGTTAAGCATTTTATTTAGTAAGTTTTTCTTGAAATAGTTTAAAAAATTTACAATTTCATAGAACGTGGGTAAAAAAACTTAGCGTTTTCCCACAGTGCACTTTGTGTTTTCTAATGTTTAGGAAATACTAATCAATCTGAAAAATCACTAACAGAACAGATATTTAAAAGAGTGCTGCTCCATTATAATAATTCTTTAAAATTCCTTAAGCCTTCTTTCCACGTGCAAGCAAAGGAGCGCATACTTTTTGCAATCTTTTTTCATCCGCCACAAAAATCGGATGTTTTTCATTTCAAGCATTTATAATGTTTCTTCTCAAAGTAAATAAATAAAATTTATTTTAAATAAAAACATTGTTTTAAAATATATCTTTGTTCCCGAAAGTGTTTAGAGGTAGGCTTTCAAACGCTGTAAAATTCAACATTGAGTTGCAGCTTTTGTTTTTTTGTTTTTTCTCATTACTCTTTAAGCTCTGTCATCAATATCATATAACCACAAGCAATTAAAAAACATAAAACACAATTATAAAGAACAAAATGAATAAAAAAATTACAGTTAAGTTAGAAAAATCATTAAAAAAAAGCCTGTATATCTTAATGAATTGATGATCTTTAGCAAACTACATGTTCAGCAATATTATGAGAAGAAATGAAAATTTTGGTGGGGATGAACGAACTCATAAAAGTACTCTTGCTTAAAGTTTCAATTTTTTAATGGGATTTGAAAGCTATGAAATTATCCTGCATTTCCTTTTTCTTTTAATTCAGTTTAGTTGCTTTCAGAATTCAATAACTGTAGCCCTAGGGCTCTTAAAATTTAATTGTCACTATTACACAATTTTTAAAAGATGTAAAAATAAATTGTTGGAAATAAATAAATAAATTGTTAGGCATTAAATTATCAACATATAATAAAAAATACATGTTGCCTTTCTATTATAGAACTGAAAAATACAATTTGGTTTTTGAATTTTCTTGCTGCAAAATTGTGAAACTCGGCAATTTACTTTTGGTGCCATTTACTTCCAAAGCATTTAAGGGACTATTTAGGATAGAAATTTAAAGGCATATTTCTTAATCAGAAAAATAATAAATATTGCTGCAGGTGGAAAATCGGAGACTTCAAACATTATTCGATAAAATTTGAAAGTATATTTAATTCATGCAAAATTTTACTGTTACTATAGTCACAATGGTTAAACCTAAATAAGTACCATTTAAAAAACAAATTTTCATTGATAAATAGTTTAACATAGTTGAACTGAACCTTTCTTATTAGTTTGTTTTTGCTTACTTTCTTGAAAGAATAGTGTTTTAGCTACTAAACAAGAAAAGAAGGAATGCATTAATTTTTAAAAAGAAGAAAATTTTAAGCTTTCTTCCAGCTATTCTTAACTATTAGCAGAGGAAAAAAACAAGAAAACTTTTTAAAAATATAATCTGTTTTTTGAGAAAAGTATTGAAAAACACCTTTATAAGGGTTATAGGTTTAATTAGTCTTACTTTTTGAATAGGTTATGAATAATTTCTTTAAAACTATTAAAATAATCCAGTTTTGAAAGAGAGCTGACGTTTACATTTCCTATCATTTTGAAGACTTGAAACTGCTCTTACCCTTGATGTATGAAAATAACATTGCTTTAAAACAGCCACTTAATATTTAAAAAATAAAGAAAAAAAAATCCTCCAAAAATGGTACAAAGTTTATATACAGTGATGGGGAAAAAAATCCCAACACCAAGAAATAATTATGGTAGAGTAATGAAATTTCAGCAATACATTAATATAGGTAACGTACGTAATTGATTACAATTCCAAGATCACAGGTTAATTTAAGCCCGAGAGGAGCCATTGTAGAAGTGAAATACAGGTACATTAATAACCGGTGTAACCGCCAGAATTTTGAATGCAAGCATACAAACGTGCATGCATTGAATCATACAGGTGCTGGATGTCCGTTTGTGGGGTGGAGTTCCATGCCTGTTGCATTGACGGTTAATGCTGTTTGTGGATGACGCTGGGGTTGTCGTCCAATGATGTCCCATACGTGCTCAATCGGAGACAGATCTGGTGATCTGGCAGGCCAAGGCAACATGTCGACACCCTGTAGAGCACGTTGGGTTACAACAGCAGTATGAGATCGAGCGTTATCCTGTTGGAAAACACCTAATGGAATGCTACTCATGAAAGGCAGAACAACAGGTTGAATCACCAGACTGACGTGCACATTTGTTGTCAGGCTGCGTGGGATAACCACGAGAGTGCTTCTGCTGCCATAAGAAATTGCTCCCCAGACCATAACTCCAGGTGTAGGTCCAGTGTGTCTAGGCCGCAGACAGGATGGCTGCAGCCGCTCACCTAGCCTCCTCCTAACCAACACACGGCCATCACTGGCACCAAGGCAGAACCGGCTTTCATCAGAAAACACAACAGATCTCCACTCCGTCCTCCAATGAGCTCTAGCCTGACACCACCGTCGTCGCAACCGGCAGTGGTTTGGCGTTAGTGGAATGCACGCTACAGGACGTCTGGCTCGGAGCTGTCCTTGAAGTAACCGATTGGTAACAGTTCGTTGTGTCACTGTGCTGCCAACTGCTGCTCGAATTTCTGCTGCAGACGCAGTACGACTCCCTACGGCCATACGCCGAACACGGCGGTCTTCCCTCTCAGCAGTGGCACGTGGCCGCCCGGAACCCGGTCTTCTTGAGGCAGTGCCTTCCCTTGACCACTGCTGCCAACATTCATGCACAGTGGATGCATTCCTGCCAAGCCTTTCTGCAATCTCGCAGAAAGAAAACCCACCTTCTCGTAGGCCTATTAGATGACCTCGTTCAAACTCAGTGAGCTGTTGATAATGGCTTCGTCGTCTTCTTAAAGGCATTGTGGACTAACATCAACTCACTACATCAAATCTAGACGCTAAACAACGCTCAGGAACGTTACAGCGCGTATTTAAAGCAAACCTGATTTGCATCTTCCGTGTGTCGCTACTAGCGTCACACTGATGCGGCGAGCGCAAAATTTGAATCGACGTCATCTTTCAGATGTATAAACACGCCTGCCAAATTTCGTTTCGCTAGCACAACTCCTTCTTGGTGCTGGGATTTTTTTCTCCATCAGTGTATTTGGCTCCTAGACTGAGACAAAAGTCGATTTCTTCTGCTCCAAACTGATACAAAAGCCCATTTTTTCTGCTCCAAACTGATACAAAAACCCATTTTTATCTGCTCCAAAATCTGATACAAACTCTGTGAGGCCGGTGGGAGCACTGCGTTAGTCAGTGTAGAAATTTTTCAGTCCTGGCAACTTCCAGGACTTGCACCCATGCGTGATCATCAATTACTGATTCTGGAGGAAAAAAGTACTTGAATGCTTTATAATGCATCTGAAGGAATAAAATTCAACACCAATAAGTTTATAGTATGTATAAAAAATTTTTTAGCTTAAAAATAAGAAAAAAATCATTTACAATAAAACACCTTTTATGTCTTTTACTCTTACTTATATCGCCATCTGTCAACATTTTGCCTAAATATAAGAAATAGCTCTCAAACTGTAGAAATTTCAGAACAAACTGATCTAAAAAAAATGTTTTTATTATTATTTACTAAATATTTCAATTGCAATTCGTCAACGAAAAAATTCTGCTTCAGAAAAAATGTTTACGAGTTTCTACGTTTAGCTCATTTCTCGTGTATCTGTTCCAGATATTTTTTTCATTATTGATGAAAAGTACTTTTCAGTAATATTTTTCCTTAAAAGTACGCAACTTAACTTCAATTAATTTAATGTACGCTGTTCTTTACATATTCATGTGACACAGTGCAAAATTTCATTAAAATATCATGGTTAGATTTTTTGCAAATCGGTTCCCAGTATCTCATGTTTATCATGATTTCCACAAGAACTGCTTTAAGGGAGAAAATAATTAACTTTTATAGGGAAAAAGATACTTAACTATGCCCAAAAAACCGATTTTAACTTTTTAACATAATAGGGATTTCTGGTTTTATCTTGGTTTCCTGAGTTTAGTTCATATAAATCAGAAATATATCTTTGAGATTGCTGCTTTTATTTGAATCAGAATTTACTGGTATTTTTTAATTTAACAGCTTCTTAGATTAATATTTTTCTGAATTTACAAAAAAAAAAAAACTGGGAAATTTTCGGAAAAAGTGGCGAATTGTAGGATTTTCCGAATTTGGGGTTCGGTACTGTATTTCACAAAGAGTTTGCAATCAGTTATGTCCAGGGTTCGTTGATTTAAATCAGCTTGATTTAAATTGCGATTTAAATCAAGTGATTTTTTTTTTAAATCATTTATTTTACAATGTTAGCAAGTGTTGTAAAAATGAAATATGTTGCAATTACAACCACTGTTTCAAACAAAACTTCCTAGGTCCATCTGTTTGTGCATAACATATTTCATAAGTTTAGAATTAATTACTATTTTTTTAATTTTACAATATTTCTCTTACTTTTCAAGCATGTTAACAGCAAAGCATCATTCATTCAATCATTTAAATTAGAATTCATAATAATCATGAACCATTTTGTGTTTTTTCAGCTTAAGAATAGTATTTTAGATCAATTTTATAAATGCTGCACAATAAATAAGTCGGAATGATAGTGTTTAAAGCAACAATTGCTAGAATTTACAAGATGTATTCCTAAAGTTTCAACCATGTCCCCTAATAGCTTAAGGTTCTTTTTCCTTCCAAAATATTTTTTTCTATCATAGAAGTTTTCAATAAAGATATTTGATTAGAACACAAAGTTTCAGTTTTTAGTAATGGTGTGAGCGTATAATTTTACTAAACCTGGTAGGGTTAAGTTTCATTCGAGTCATGCATAAATTCATTTCATGTCATAAGTATTAAAATTTGTTTATCATTATTATTATTAAAAAATATTTATTGCTGTGAAAATGGCTTAAAGTGTGTTTGCATATTAATTAACATGCCATATTGTTTCTATGAATGTAATATAATAAATATCCAAAATATTTAGGGTTTTTTTAAAAATCATGAACCCTGGTTTCGTCCCGTACGCATCCCGAAAACCCATAGGCCATATTTATCGATTTATCATAGTTTTCTATGATTAAACTTTGTTCATAAATTATATATTAATATATTAAGTTAATGTATGTTCAATGGTTTTTGATGATTGAGAGAAAAGGGAAAATATTTTTCTTGAAAATCAAACTAAGATTGAAAAAATCTAATTTTTAAAATTTTATTAATATTAGCACATTTAACTAGGTTATTTAATTTTATATCATTACTAAACGATACAAAAAGTTTAAAACACCATTGTGGGCCCTTCTCCACTGTAAACTCTCTGAACTCCAATTTTTTTAAAAACTTGTATATTTTTTTTATTTGTGCAATATTAAAGTACATAAGTTGAACCTCATTAACTAAAATAAAATGTTTGTTTCAAATAAATCTTTTAATATGGAATTAATTCTTGAAAGTTTGCATTACAATTTTTAAGTTTTCACAATACAATGAACATATTTGCGTGCTTTCCCTAACTGGAAAAACATAGTTGCATTTAATTTTTTGTAATTTTTAAATATATCTATATAATGTTCTTAATTAGTAATAAAAGAAAAAAAATAAATGTCACAATAAAATTTTGCAGAAAAAAGAGAATTTATTCGAACCAGAATTGTCCCGTGCATAACACAAAAACATCATCTTTTTTATGTTCCATGCTTATTTTTAAGGTAAAACAGAAACTATTAAAAATTTACTTTCTTTTTCTTGATTCCAATGTATACTGTAAAAAGTTTTACTTCAAGATTAATTTAAAAGGAATTATTAGTATTTGTTTTCTTGTCCCGTTCATAACACCAATTTTTTAAAAAACAGGAAAATCAAAAATCCCATGAGCATTTACAACTGTGGGTGGTTTAATAACTTCACTCAAGTTATAAAATATTTTATCTTTTTGTATTGGCCATTTCCAAAACTTCCCTAACTTTTCCCATGGCAGAAACTTCAGTGTTTTCACCTGAAATTTGCGTAACTTCACCAGCACATAAGTTTTCGTCAAACTTGACCACTACCGAGACCGCCGCGAGTAGAAAAGAGAGGGTTAAAACATATAGTGGGCCTGGTCCTCGCGAAACGGGAGATTTGTTAAGTGATGAAAAGCAACGCTGTGTTTCGATAAAGTTTCGTTGCTCTATGAATAATTTCATTAGTTACATAGATAGCAAGTGTTCTTGCAGCAAACGTTTTGTTCTTAGAATTGAACAGGAAACTTAAAAATATGTTCTTGAATATGATAGCTACATTAATTTTTTTATTCCGTATTTTTATTTTTTAAGTTTTGAATTACTTCCTTTCAAAGTTTTAAACTTTGCCAGAGCCATGTTAGCCTACTGAAAAAAATTCTAGCGTTTTCCGCGACGCACCACGAGGAGGTATGGTTAGTCTTTGCTCTCGACCCCCCCCCCCCATAAATTATTCACTTTAATTATCTTTAAGTTAAATTATAACCTGTTATTTTAAAATACAGATATTATTTTTCTTTGTTAAAAAATCAATAATATTTATATTATTCGGCAGAACTAGATTTCAAAGTCATGCACTTGCGCTTTTTCCTTGATTGATACTCGTTTTGTATAGTTATTCAAAAAAAACGTTCAAAATTGCAGAAACACATTTCAAAACTAGTTTTCTTCCAGAGCGATTGCACCTTTTACACTCTTCATTCATCGTATCATATTCTTCAAGTTTTTCTTTGATCGCAGCTTTCAGAACACCTTTGACGTTCGGTAAAAATAAGTCCTCGTGATTGCTCCAAAGAAACTGAAACATTTTCTTACTAATTACAAAAGCTTTCCCAAGTTCTAGATTGAGATGGGTTAATCGGCTTCTGGCGATGTCAAGAAGATAATTTTCTGTCATTTCAAACAAAACTGATTTTTCTGAAGCTAAAAATGCAACACAAGAATGACACTGCAAGTGGTTTTTAATTTTGTAAGCCGCATAACCAGAAATATAAATAAATAGAGGTACATTATCGTCTTCCTCTTTGGTGTAATTACAAAAATCAAGCCCATGAAAACTTATTTCTGTTTCAGTATTTTCATATTTTTCTTTGGAAAAATCAAGCAAAAATTCTGAAAGTGTAAACGATCCATATTTTGTAGAATGCAAGTTGATAAAACTTGTTAACTGCACATTTTTTTCTGTTCGTATAACCTCTTAAATAGTTAAATTATAATTTCCCCCGTGGAGTTGAAAATATTGGTCTGACATGACGGAGACGATTAACAAAACCACAATCTTGAATGACCAAAATCATTTTCCGCGTCATTTCAAGCAATTCGTTTGCATTCATAAATTTTACTGGAAATAATCCAGCAACAACTTTATTTTTGGAATGGCCTAATGATATCATGAATTGCTTGCACACTTGTTGTTCTTTGGTGTTGTCTGTTATAAATGCTACTAACTTAACAACGTCAATATTTAAATGCACATATATCGATTACGAATTCATTAAAACATAAAATCTAGCTAGGGAGATCAGCTCACACATAGGAAAACAGTAAAAATACTATTAATCGATAAAGGATTTTCTAATTTAAATATCGTACATCGATTTGATTACAATTGGTTTTTAGAAAGTACGTTATGGGAATGAAAATTTTTTCTTTTAATTGGAAAGGCTTGCCTTGATATTTATTTGTTGAGTAAATTATTAGGTAATAAATATTTAGCTCATTGTTAAAGAGCATTGTGAAAAAATTGCCATAAAAAATCATGTGCCACTGTTATTGGCACATAAGATATGCAAAATTGAACCGATAAAATAAGCAGAAATACAAGTAGTGCTATACGAGACAGAAGAAATTTCCCATCGCTTAGCATTCGTTAACATGGCGTTTAACAGGTTTTTGCCAGGCCCACGACGAAAAATTTCCCCTTTCTTCTCTTCCCCTCCTACAGAACAAAACCATAAATACAAAACTTGTGTTCTTATTATTTCCGAAGAGAAAATATACCTCCATAAAATTGTTGTTGATTTCGAACAGGAATGAAATCCTTGAAGAGATTCTCTTACAATTAATTTTATAATAAGACTGAAGAGCTGCACTTTACAATCGCGTTTTTTCCCCAGTTCATTAGCTATTACATGCGAGAAACGATCCCCACTACAAGTCAAGGGCGGATCTAGAAAATCTTCAAGGGGAGGGCGATTTTGGAAATCTCGGGGTTCAATGTAAGGATGGATGGAGGAGATTCTTCATTCCTTTTCAACAGTCCCTCTGCCCCCCCCCCCTTTTTTTTTCAAACAGCAGGAACAACAAAAAAAATGCTAGTGTAGTGATATTTAAAATTTTACTACCACATTTTTTCAATGCATATACGTTTATTCAAAGCCCTTATAAAAGGAACACAAGCTGACGTTTTTTTGCTTTCGCAAATCTGTCTATAATTTTTTCAACGTCCAATGTAATATCTTTATGGATATGCAATAACTCTAATTCAGTGAGTCTATCATCACTCATTCTGCTTCTTAGCCAAGTTTTAACCGAGTTAGGATTTCCTTCAAGCTTTCTCAAGAAAAATGTAGGCTTGTAAATACATTTTCTAAATTTGAGTTGATATGTCTAAATTACAAAATAATAGCAATTATTAGTAATATATTTTCTAAAATTTTCAAAATGTAATACTAAATATGTACTAAACGAACCATCAACGAGTATGTGCAATTTATATAAACATCTGTAATTATGAATGTTCAATGAAATGTTTCAGACTCCAGGTTTTAGCGTAAATGCTGCAGGAATTTACACCACGTGCTAAGGGTTGGCTAGCTGTCACCAGTTTGATAGGTAGAAGAAAAGAGCAGGGAATCTCTTTCCCATTACTCCGAGGATTAGCAACTCAGCAATACTAAAGGACAACGGAACAGGGGGAAAGCATAGACTTTGAAGGGAGTTTAGGCTGGGATTCCAAGAACATAAAAAAATGGCTGGTCCCGGGGCACAAAGAGTAAAAACTCACTTAGGAGTGTCGTTGTAGTATCCACTTGAATCAGCCCAAGGGGTTGCGATCGCCCCATCGCCCCCCCCCCCCCTCCTAGATCCGCCGTTGCTACAAGTGCAATAGCATGAGTGCTAGATAGGTATAAAAAGTATTCAATAATACTGCAAAAGTTTGCGTAGTTCAAATTATTGCCTGTAATCGGGTCTCAAACTCTTTAGCTTTTTGTATTTATTACTATATCTTGTTCTCCAAGTACCCTCTTTCCGAACATTTTGATGTCCCTAAGCTGCGTTTGTGGGCAGCAGGACAGACTACCCATAAAAACAGGGTTGTCTTTCGAAACTGACCATCATATTTAGTGAAAGAGTTCACGATGCCAAACTTGCCGAGCGATGCGGCAGGAACATATCCGAATTAAATACAAACAGCTCTATTTTCTTGAATGAATTTAAAGAGATAGTTATATTTTATGTATTGACAGGGCTGCCACTCTTCCGTCCTGGAGACGGAAATCCATCTTTTTACGATGATCCAAACGGAACTTTCTGTCTCACAATTTATTACTTTAAAAAAAGGGGTCTTTTAAAAAAATTTGTAAAATAAAATTTTAGGCTTGAAAACACTAAAGCAATTAATTTCTTTCATAATAGCATTTTCATCGTGAATCACGAGATGCAAATCATTCAAGCTGACCACTCAAATGTTTCTTCCCCAATCGCTGAAAAAATGTAACTAGTAAGGGCTGCTCTAAGCGCATCCAGAGGAAGAGGACACTTGAACGGTGCGGACTCGCCTTGGTTGGGTGAAAGGAGAACTAGCCTAGCGTCTTTCTAGTCGGTGCTAGCCATTTCGCATGCGGGAAAGTTTACATTCAGAGATTATTTTCCGAGAAAATTTACTAAAGTTATTGGGTATTTGGGTAGGTATAACTAAGGGTAGTTAATAATTTATTTGTTTCCCCTTGGTGAAAGTACGCTTCGAAATGGAAGGCTGTGTGATTTAACTCGTGTTGTTACCCCCTTCCATGCACGAAATGGATCTCTTAAGCAGGAGCGGATTTACAGACCAGTCAAGGGGGTGAGACGGCTAAAAATTTGCCTGTCCCCCCCCCCCCCCCCCCCCCGACCCAACTCAACCTTTTCGACATTTAAGTCCGAAGACAGCGTTTAAAGACTAATTTTCAGGCTAGCTTTAGTAATGTGATAGGGAGGAAAAGGGGTACATGAAAATGTACATAACTGCAAGTGTTTATTTTTTCGTTTATCATTTGTCAACCTGTTTCAGTTTGCGCATGTAGACGTTATATTACTATTTGAGAATCAGAACCTCCGAATTTTGCTTGTGATGTCGAAGTTCATTGTTAAAGTGAGTTGCTTCCGACTGTGAGGAATTATGTGCAAAAATCCTCAACAACATTTTTTGTCTCCCGTAAAATACCTAACATGCGCCCAATTCTCCTTTTCCTTGAATTTACATAAGTTGAAAGTACTGAATATTTGCTCTGTCAACTTGAATTGTTATTGAAATTTGAAAGAAGGAATGAAAGCAAACAATCAACAAAAATCACTTTTGAAAAAACGAACCCTTTAAAAAAATCTCGATCGAAAAATTGAATGTGAGCACGAACCCCTCAACTTAGATTGTTATCAAAATTATAAAATAATGAACCAGAGGTGATTGTATTCCGGTTATACACCAGAACTCCGGTATTTTTCTGTATTGTAATACCTGAAATTCGATATTTTCAAAATTAAAAAAATTACCGATCTCGGCGATTTTTAAAAAATTCTTTTTAATTTACTCCAAATTTTCGGCGATGCCGATAATTATTACTATTGATAATTAGAGTAGAAGCATTTATTCATTAAATTTGAAGAGGCGGAAACGAACTCGCACAAAATCGCGATCGGAAAAACAAAGTACCAAAATTCACATTACTGAACTTAAATTTCGTTTATTGAATTTTACTTTAATTCTTTTCAAAATGTTTATTTCCGACCCTTGCGCTATTTTAAAAAGAACGCATTTTTAAAACGGCGTGAAACTTATAGGGGCCAAAGACTTTTTAGTTTTGCAAGCACAAACGGAAATTTTCGATTTGAAAAGTTAAAAATTGAAGGTGTTAATGTTTCTTTGTATGAAAATTAAGGATACAGTATGCAACAAACAGTCTGGCAGTCCGCTGAGTTGGAGGAGGATGAATCAGTGGTGTAGTGCTGAAAAAAAAGTTGGGGAGACGCATAGACATAAGATAAGCAATTGAAATCAAAAGTGGGGGGACGCTTATGTTAAAATGTAAAGCATATGAGGGGACGCTTGTATATAAATAAAAAGGTGGAGGGACGCCGTCCTCCCTCAATTACACCTCTGGGATGAATTACTAGAACGAATGTCAAGCATTAGCGTTAACGCTTAATATTCACTTGAAAAAAATATTGGTACATTCAAGTATATGTGTGTATCTTAAAAAATTCCGCATTTTTGTAAAAACTTATGTATTTTTGCTATGCGCATCAGTGGTGTAGTCGAGGGGGGCGCAGGGGGACGGCATCCCCTACCTTTTTATTTTAATACAATCGTCCCCCCACTTATTTTGAATTTTGACATAAACTTCCCCCCCACCTTTTTTCCCAGGACTACACCACTGATGCGCATGGTAAACAAAAGTTCAGTCTAAAAATTTTTGAAGAGTGGCACCGCTGCATTGACAATTTAATAACACCTCATCATATTATTCAATATTTTATTTAATCATCTTTTACTTTGGAATTTTTGCATGATTTACTTCTGTATAGTGCAGAACATTCAAATTTTCTCTTTTCATCTCCCTTTGTATCATTTATGACTTAGTTACCTAGCATTAAATCAATCCATTATTTCCAGACATACCATTTATTAATTTATTTTTTTAGGTACTGTTCCATCATCAAATCTTTCATTTACAGGATTTCAGCCTAGTCAAGCAGTTAACCCTTCTTTCCAATTTGGTAATCCACAAGCTAGGAATTCTACAGGATCGCAGCCAGTGTCAGCTTTTGGCTCCACTGCTTCTAATTTTTCATTTGGTGTTAAAAATGAACCAACCAATCAAGTGTCTAATCAGGCTTTACAAGCACCTGCACCTACTTTTGGTGGTATGTCAGTGCAGCCTGTCATTGGCAATACAACTGTTTCAACCTTTGGCAGATCTGAACAGTCATCAGGTGGATTCAATTTCAATGCTCCATCTGCTCCATCAAATCAAGTTTTTCGCTTTGGGTCACTTGTAAGTTTCCTCACTGATGTTCAAATGATTATGAGAATAAGATACTGCAATGTACATATATATATATCACTAGTTTTAGTCAATCCTGTATTCAGTATATTTTCCAAAGTGTCATGTTGCTTAATTTATCAATATTTTCTTTTATCCATGAGTTATTTTCAAAGATTCATTGTGCAAGATAGTTTTAAAATTGCCAATAATAATTTTTAAAAATTCTAACTGTTTAGATATTGTGATTATACCAAAAGAGAGAAGTTTTGCTAAATCCTGAAGATTTATAATTTTTGTCATGATTATTCTACTTTTTTAATAAAAAAAATTCTGAAAAACATGTAGAACTTCCAAATAGATGTAAACTAATACTACTAAGCTGAATTTATGTAAAAAAATTCAAATCGAAGCATAGTACTCAGAAAATCACAAAGCAAAATGAAATACAATAATATTCTTACCTCGATAAAAAGGAGAATTAAAATTTTAAAAACTCATATCATCCCATCAAACCAAAAATGAATTTATAAAACCTACTAACTTTCTACCATATGTACCCAACTGCAACTAGCTTGTACAAAATTGATGTTCCTTTGTGTGAACAACCAACCAATCCAATGTTCCCTACTACCAAGGGCTCTAAAAAATTGTTACAATTCTTTAATTTGTCCAGTGTTGAGAATTTTCTGCATTTTAGTGGATTTTTGTTTTCAAGTAGAGAAAATCATTTTCCTCTTTTTCAAAAGAAAAAAGCTTTTTCCCAAACAAAATTCATTTTTTTTTTCTATTCTGAATTTTTAATAAATTAAACACTTAGTACATTAAGAGATTTCTTGCTTTACTTGAACTTTCATAATTTACAACACATTTAATTCAAAACCTTTTTTTTTTAGAAACATGTCAGCTGCTCCTAAAGTTGCATGCCATGCAGCAATTACGGGCTTTTTGAATCTTGTGAATACAGCCGAACCTCTATTTAACAGTCTCGAAATTCAGCGAAAAAGTTTAAATAGAGATTTACAATTTTTATAACCCTTTGGCTACATAAAAACTCATTTTAAACTAATAAAAGCTCTACATATCATGTAATAATAGTTATAGCAGTTAATAAAGAATAATCATTATAATCTAGAATTAAGCTTATTCACTACTCTAAAAAATAAATGCTTATATTTATTTTAAGACAGTGTACATAAAATTACTAAATTGGTAGACATTCCTATGCTGTTCATTTTAGTTTTTGAAAGAATTCGTTATAAAAGTGTATTCCTTCAGCATCTTTGTTTAGAATCTTTTCAATGCTTTAAAAATTTCACTTTTTTTATCATCATTAAAAATGTTTTCTGACTTGTACTCCTCCAGAATTTTTCTCAATGTACCTGTTTTCAAGTTTTCACTAACATTATCATCCACGTCTTCATTTTCTCCAGATATTACTTTTGCTACAATCCTGTTTCTTCTTTTACATTTTTCAAACTAGCCACCTGCTTCACCGAAATACATCCTGACCTAGTTGTTTTGCAAGTTCAAGTGCCTTCTCCATTATGAAAGGTTCAGACACAGAAACATATTTTTCTTGCACTGAGCATATCCAATTCAAAACTCCTCATTCACATCTTCATAGACGCATGTTTTTAAACGTTTTGAAGAATCATTCTCTATCCTATTGCGATTTTTTAATGTGATTGATAAACTGTTTGGTGGAATACCAAATTTAGAAGCATGATCTTTTTTCTTCACATCTTTGTCAACTTCATCAAGACTCAACATTTGTTCTTTGATGTTTAAACACTTTCATTTAGCCGTTTTTATAAGCCAATGAACGAAGTGACAAAGTTCGAGGTGAACAGAGCAAAAATCTTTACCAAAAGTTCAAGGACTATCAAGGTTAAAAGATATGACAGCAAATTCCTGGAAATTCCTCGAAAAGGTCCATCCCCTTCCGGATTATGTGAAATAAAGAGAATGGCAATTCTATTCATTTTCCAGGTATACATTCTTGAAAAAACTAGTTTTATTCCAATAAGCTTCAGAAAAGGTGTTTAAAGAAAGAAATACTTGAAAAATAGGGTGGAAAATTTTTTTAGATTACCAGAAAAAATTTTGTTGAATAGATGTTGTCTACTTAGAGGGTTTTTTTTGCATGGAGAAAACCTTAAATATTCTTACTGCCGAGGGAAAAGTTCGTAAAATATATGTTCGACTGTATTTTTATTATCTTGAAAATGTTGATGGGAATAGCTATGTCAATTTGACAGTGAATGAACCCTCCTTTGAAACTTCGTAACATTTAAAAATGCAAAAATTAACCATTTCTGCAAGAAAATTCCTCACAGCCAGCTATCATCCACAATTGATACATAGACTATGTGTGACGTGACTATTATTTTCTTTACAGATAGGGCCTATATTTACAAAATATGTTACAAGATACAAGTGAAGTCTACTGCATAAATGTCAAATTAATTTTGTTTATCTTATCACTTATCATTTTTTAATTTTACTTTACAACATAAAGTTTTCTTATTAATATTTTTTGCATTGTTAATTTTCCAGTTTGGCAGCCAACCATTGGGAAACTCTACTGCTTCACAACCAGCTCCACCAGCTTTTGGTTCCATACAAACTCCTTTTAATTTTGGAGCCAAAGTTAAAGATACAAATCAGATACCAAACCAAGCTCCTCAAGCAACATCTTCCCCTTTTGGTACCACGGCAACGGGGCCAATCATTGGCAATTCGTCTGTTCCAGCTTTCGGTAGATCAGAGCAGCAGTTGACAGGTGGTTTCAATTTTGCTTCATCGAATGCAGCAAACCCAGTTTTCCAATTTGGTGGACCTGTAAGTATGATACTGCTCACCAAACCTTATTTAATGCTTTATGCTTTAAATAAATTTGTACTGTATTTATTTATTTATTTTTTTTTTCATGTTGAGTCATGGTAATTATTATTTACTTTAATGGTTCATTTATTTATTCATTTAAAGGATTTGGAATGTTTTATTATCTTCCTTACTCTTGTTCACATAATGTTAAAAATTCGATCTTGGTTTTAGAAAATCCACATTTGCATTAGTCTACCTACTTTCATGATAAGGACACAGCCGGGAGATCTCCGATTGTGCCAGAGGAATCTTCCAAAACTATGAATTTGACGTTGTTGAAGCAGTGGCAACTTTCTTATCAAGAATATCAGTAATTTCATTTTTGTAGAGTCCTATATCAAACCACTGAAAGTAATCTAATCAGGGGAGGAGGAGCAGCTTATGAGCATTTATGATCGACGCATCAGCTCTGTAACCAAGATGCTGAATGGCACTGAGGCTGTCAGACAAAATCCAAATATCTCCAGAAGGGAAGCTTAACAGGGTGTCTACAGGCCACAGCAGTTCCGAAAAAGTCGAGAAAATGAAAATAGGCCTCCAAAATATTTTATCCAATCCTCTACAAACCTCTTCAACCACTCTATTTTCATCCCCCCTCCCTCCCCTTCCTTTGATAATTCTTTTGAGATTTAAAGTGTTCTACATGACCAAATTTAGACTTTTTCAGAACATTTCCTTTTTTTAAACATTTTGAAACAAAAATATGATTTTAAAATTTACATTGTAATGTAGTAATGTTAAAGTTAAGTTCAATCATTAATCGAGTCAAACAATCTGAAAAATTCAAACATAACTTTAATGAGAGCAAATTGCAATAGGAAATACTGATTCTAGTAAAACCTAAACTAACTTTCAACTAAATTGTAAAATTTCAAGTATTAATTAAATTTACTCAAATTGAAAAATTTCACAATTTTTATATGATGTTTCATTTTCAAAAAATATACATAACACATATAGCATTTCAATTTATTTATTTACTAACATATCAAGTTAGAGAATAAAACTCAGGAATCCAATAATAATCAGACTAACTGGCAGATATAAAAACTGCAATAATTCACCTTCTACAAAATTGTTTTACATGTAATCACCCCTCTTTTTATAATTTTTCTAATGTCAAGAGTTAGGTATTTGAGTTTGACAGTTTCAACCAACACTATTATGTAGCATAAAAATTAAAAACAAAACAATTGGAAAAAAAAAATCATTGTTGCAAAAAATTAAGCCAAAATTAATTACATCAAAAATATGCACACTTGCATATTATATTTTCAAACATGTAAGATTTAAAATTTTCAGTCTGTATCAGTCCTACAAGTAAAAAATGGCGTTACATTTCAATTACACTGAGCAATTGCTCAAAATAGATAGTTTCCTTTTATTGCTCCTAGAATAATAATCCTTTTTTGCTTTTGTATAATTATTAAGAAATAGATGAGATATTCCTGATAAACAATACTCAATATGACTTAAGACATAAGTTCCACAATTACATTTAATTAAAAAATCCATCCCCATAATTTCCATTTTTTCTATTGCAAGCCGTACTATTAAATTCCTGGGCTCAGGAAATTTTAAAAATAACTTATCATACTCTTTACTCATTAGTTTCCAAAATAATAGTATATACTGATACATCTATCAATAATTTATTGGGAAATTTTAGTCTGCCTTCTATCAGTCGGTAACAAAAGTTGATAAATATCCGGGCTCTCAAATTCCAATATTTTGTCAGATATTAGCATAGAAATTCAATCTAAACAATACACCTTGTGGGATAATTTATAACCTACATAACCAGCAATATAAACTAAAACTGACATTTCATCATTGCTAACTTTATCATCAATATTGCAGTTAAATACACCATAGAAGTGTTCTGGTATTTCAACTTCATAATTGGCAGTTAATTCTCCACAGTTAAAATTCTTTAAATTAAACTGGCCACACCACGCCAGTTTGCTCGTATGCCGTATGCTTGAAGCAGGCCCGGTAGAAAGGGAGAAACTGTTGACTTTGTGATGGCCCCAAATAAAGACTACCCCGATAAACGCCATGCTTATGTTGACTATTAATAGACCACTAAAAACTGGTTCGAGAAAAGGGCATAATTCTCTGTGAAAAGATAAGTAGAATACCTGAATCTCTTTCTCTTTAGAACAAGGCTAGCCGAGACTGGGCTAAAAATTTAAAGACCCAGTTAGGTTTCTTTCAGGGAGTCCTACAGCTAAAAAATTCACTTGGCTTACATTACGAACCAGAATACCTCATTCCACTGCAAAACCCATCAAATTTGAAACCTGCCCGGATAAATCTTGATCTGTGTCAACGGGTAACTAAAAGTAATATGGACCCTACCATTATGAAATACCTGGCTCTTGAATTATTAAACATCCTTTACCCTGAACCAGAGTAGCTACGGAACTATACCGATGATTCCCTTCTATCTGATAGCCCTAACGCAGGTGCTGGAGTTTTCACTGAGATTTTTTCATTTTACCCCCCGTTGCGCTGCGTTTGATGGGGAAGTTGCTGCAATCCGTACAGCACTATGCCAACTTCACTGCCATCAGAATAAATTTTCAAGAGCAGTTATCCTTTGTGTTTCAAGATTTGCCCTTATGGCTATTGATTCCGAAAAAAATCCCCTAACACACGACATATTGAACTGTCGACATCACCTTGAGAGCTTGGCATCATTTGAAAAAACCATTGTCCTCCAGTGGGTTCTTCCTCACTGTGGGGTACCAGGTAACAAAAATGTGGACTATCTGACCAAGAAGGGCACCTTGATTAAACAGCATCCCTCTCGTCCTGGCCCTGCTATACTTTCAAACATCTCGTTAAAAAGTCTGTTCGAGCTTCAGCTCGAGACGATCTTTTTATCCCTCAAGCCATAGAAGGACGCTATTTTGACTTTACGTAAAGGCAGATCCACCACCAAGTCACAGGGTGCATACGCGGCCTGGAAAACCTTGAAAGTCCTTGAATTACATAATATTTTTTCAAGGCCTTGAAGATCCTGGGAAGTTGGAATAATGTACAAAAACATTTGGAAAGTCCTTTACTTTCTCAGTTTTACTATTACTTTGCAACTTAACAACACAAAATTCACCTTTCTTCAAATTCCTACCTGCAGACATGTGATTTTTCCGTATTTTGACGGAATTCCATAGTTTTGTAATTTTGGAAATTAAAAATTTCGCCTCTGCGAAAATTCATAATTTGGATTTCTTTCTCTCTCGTTTTTTACCCCTATGAGCATTTTTGAAAGTAGCCTGCGTACATTCCTATGAAGTTTCACAAAATACGAGTAAAATTTAGACATTCGGTCCGTTTTTTGCGCTTTTCAGTGTCAATCCTGATTTTTTAAGCATTTCGAAATCCGGTTGCATCGGCTTCGGCAAAACTTCCTAGCTCTCATTTAATAGCGGATTCTTCCCTTTAGATATCAATAAATTTGAGCGTATGATTATTTTTAATCTTTCTTAAGTTTCAGCTTTTATAAAGGACTTGCAGAAACGTCGTTTTGCCAAGTCCACGCTAAATGTCGCCGATAATCAAGGAATTTTTAGCCTTTAAGTTTTAGTGATCACATCAGTTGATTATAATTATTAAATATTAGAGCCTTATTAAAGCTATTTTTGCCAAAAATGTTTTGTTTTTTAAGTTGTTTTTTTTCTCTTTTTTTTTTTTTTTTTTGCATGTTATTTAAAATGTGTATAAATTTTAGATCGTCTTTAGCAGTTAGATTTACTTCATTTGAACCACTTGGTTTTTGCTATGAAGAGTCCTGGAAAGTGCTTGATTTTTACTCAGAGAATAATGTAGGCACCCTGAAGTCACTTTTTTCGCTTAAAAGCACTTTTTTTTTTCATTGGTCACTTAAAATTAGGGATGAAACGGATATCCGATCCGGTCAGTGACTAAATTATCCGGTATCCGATCTGGCCCTGCAAAAAATATCCGAATATCCAGCATGTTAAGAAATGTATCCGGTCGAATATCCGGCAGTAATTTGGGGAGGAAAATTTTCCATTATGTCCTTCGAGAAAATTTTCAGTGCCAAATAAAGTAACTTTATGCCAAAATTTTGCATGGCATAAAACTTTTGATATTTCCTTTCATTGATCAACTTCAGCTTTTCAAGCAAAAGTAACAGGTTATAACTTCAACGTTCTACTGAACATTTCTGGGAATAAATTTCTTAGTTTTAATTAATATTATTAGGTTGCATCATCTTTAAATAATAATAAGGCATTTCCCAATTTAAATAATGAAAAAGCCCTCACAGAAAATGAATAGGCCTTTTCTAAAGTAAAAAGTAATGAGATGTATCAGAATCTAATATACCATCACTAGTAGCTTGAATTATTAAGGTAGTTTTCCTCTCACACAACAATAAATTGCTATATTAGAAAGTTTTCCACACTATTATCTGGTTTAAGATTAATTACTTGTTTTTGAATTCCACTTTCTTTTTACCTTAATTCTGCTTCTTCAATCCTCATGAGGCATGAAGTTTTGCGCCTCATGAGAATTATGATCATAGACAAAAGATAAAGTTAGACAATTTGTTCGACTGGTCTCAAATTTGGTTAAACAGAGTTAATTTCACTTCACAGTGACGGTGATAGAGGCACCCAATTAAGGCCTTCTCATCCCTGCCATTTTTTTTTTTTTGACTTTAAAATTTGCTGTTTGCTGCTTCTGTATGAGCATGCAATTTATCTGCATGAATAGTTTGTGATTATGATCACTTCTGTTGCCTCTTGCTACATACAGCAGTGGAAAATCTGCACCAAATTTCAATCCCTGTTACATCTGATGCAAAAAGGGCTAAACTCGATATTTCTGCGCCAAAATTGTGATTTTAAATTTTAAAAGGTGTAATAGGTAAAAAAAATAGCAGCTAATTGCACTTGTCACTGAAACCCACATAAAAAATAAATAAAAAAAAAAAGCATTTATGCACTTTTTAGGGCTATGAATTGAGAAGGTATTATGACCACTCCCACTCAAATATTTAGTTTTAAGTTCTTTTCTATCAGTGCACATGTACATTCTCTAGTTTTTCCATTACATTTACTTTAATTTTACAAAATGTCAGTAAAGACTTTTTTTTTCAAAATGTCGGATTGAACATGT
The DNA here is from genome assembly GCA_038502835.1 of Octonoba sinensis. Classification (NCBI taxonomy): domain Eukaryota; kingdom Metazoa; phylum Arthropoda; class Arachnida; order Araneae; family Uloboridae; genus Octonoba; species Octonoba sinensis. Next base: position 77,411,664 of record CM076605.1, on the reverse strand, counting down.
TCTTTGCTCTTAAAAGTTGAAATCGAAAAAAAAGTGGATGTATCCGGTTTTCAATCTTAGACGACTCATATAACTAGATTCACTATATTTAACTAGCATTTATTCATGTAATACAGTGGAACTTGGATAATTCGAACGTCTTTAAATCGAATTTTTCTTTAATTCGAAGATTTCGCTTGGTCCCTTGAACTTTGTACTCAAATCAATAGTAAAAGTTTTGGATAATTCGAAGTTCAACTTCTTTAATTCGCAGGTTTTTCTCTTCCGAAATCGACAAAAGTACGTTGAAATACTTTTTTGTCTGCTAAAATTTTCCCCTATTTGTTTGTTTGCAGCATATTGAACTCTAGTTAACAGTAAATCACGTCTAATCCCTCTCTCTTTAAGTTTCGACACGTGACTAATTATTGGTTGCTCGAATGGTCAGATCATGTGTAGAAAATGTTTTTCGTTTTTGTTAAAATCAAAAGACAAAATTCAGCGAAGCAATCCAAAATTTCTCAAATTTTTTTAAAACTGCAGCAGGTAATTTTTTACATGATTTTAAAACTTAACCAAAGAATATTTCGTAAAAGTAATACGCTACTTATATATTCCTATTTTCATAGGTATATGCTATAGTTTTATTTTTTATATTATGTACAAACTAAATTTTACTTCCTGGACAAATACAATGTTTAATTATTTTATATACATGCCTTGACATTTTCCAGAAAAGGTTATTGACGTAGTTTTTGACATCATAAACATTATCGGGCTTTCGTGGGCCTTAAATTAAGCTAAAAATATTCGACTTCTGTAATTCAAAGTTTTGGATAATTCGAAGTTTAGCTGTGGTCCCTTCAGCTTCGAATTATCCAAGTTCTACTGTACATTGTTTTTGAGAAATTCAAAAAACAATTATTGATGATAAAAAATAGTTACAAAAGGTTTTTTCACTACATTTTATTCTGCTATCTCTATTATTTTCCTACACGAGTATATATAAAGAAATTTGATAAAATAAAACTATATGTGATTTATAAAGCTGTTAAATAATAGTAATAATTAAAACACTGAATTACACTTTTTTTTTGTTTGTTTTGTGGAATTCACCATAAAATACTTTATACAAAAAACTACAAAAATAAGAATTAAAAAGTGCATTAAACCTATATTTTTTGGAAAATACTTCTAAATTAGCAATAGGTAGATCACAAAACATTTTATGTTTAAAGTTTGCTTCGTTTGAATTCCATGCAAATAAAAATGGTGTTTTAATACAGGATTCACGCTAGGCCGCGAGATTGCATGATTCCTGCAATATTTTTTGAAATCCCATTCAAAAAAAGTTTGTTTGTGTGCTGTTCTCGCAACTAGTGGACGCGCGTACAAAAGATAGCGAAACTGCCCCTATTCTACCCTGGGCCCCTATTCCAAGATCGAAATCCCGACGGCGGGATTAGTTCCAAACTGTTCACTAGATGGCGCTGAAGCGAAATTCACAGGTACGGAGCAAAAATCTCGCCTTCATGTATTCCAAACCGGTCGGGACGAGTTTAGCGCGCCTCTTTTGGTCGAAGCGAATCTCGCCGGCAAGTGAGGTGGCGAGATTGATAAAGATGTCTGCGTTTGTCGACGGGATTTTAATTCAGCGTCTTTTAAATCGCCAAAGTGCTCGAAGAAGACCAATCTATAGGACACGAGAAGACGCTTTTGGTCTTCCGGATGATATATTTATTCGGTGTTATGTAGAGTTATTTTTGTTTATGTTTTATTTATTTATTTTTTTTAATTTAATATCTTCAAGAACATTTTGTGTTCTTAAAATAAAGTTTCTTTTCACTAAGTAAACTGCCGTCAAGGTCTAAAATGCAATTGTTTTTAATTGCTCTTGAACATTAATATATTTTACTGTTATAATTATGGTTTTTTTGTGTCATATTATGTTTTTTCGTAACTCTTATCTCATTTTATTCAAATTAAGTGCACACATCATCATCCTTATTATTGTTATTAGGGCTCGACCGATGGCATTTTTTGGCCGATGCCGATTGTTCCGAGATCGGCCGATTGCCGATTATTCTCTTCTTCCATCGGCCGATGGAAAAAAAAGTCGCTTTGAACTTTAAACCATTAAAACAAACGTGTAGAATACTTGTCAAAAATGTCATTTAAATCATTTATTTATTTTTATGTTTATAAAAACATAAATTCATTATTCGAACGCCGTAAAACTGTTTGGGAGAAGTTTACATAATTATTAAAACTAAAAGAATCACTCGCGATTCTAGTAAAATAAATAAACTATTTGGAGGTTGAAAAAATGCTATATCAGAGGATTTTTAATTCTTTTTTCTTATCTTTGCAAAAAAACTCAACAACTATTGGATCGGCTCAGGTCTAATTCCCTTTTTTTTAACATTTTCTCTTTATAACACCTGCACCGCAAATGCCAAGTGCGGCTGCCTTTATTTTCTTATTTTTTTCATGGAGAGGAATGCAGATGTTATAATACAGACTAACAAATAATGTGGGTTTGTATCTTTAACGAAATCATCTCGGATTTTTTCATAATTCAGCCCCCCCCCCCCCCCCCCCCCGTTTTTTTTAAAAAGAAAAGCGGGAACGATTATATGCTTATTTTTCATTATAAAAGTTATTTTAACTAAAAATAGCTCTTTTTCTAAAATAAAAATAAAAACATACACATGAGATTTTTTTGTCAGTACAAATGAATGCTGGGGGGGGGGGGTTCTTAAGAATTAATCTTATTAGCTTTTTTTTCTTTTGAGTTGAAAATTACTCTGAAATACTTGACATGTTCTTTATATTTTCATGAGCACAATGTAAGGTCACCGAAATAAGCCAATATTTTTGAGCACCAGCAGTTTTCTGTTGACAAATATCTTCTGAAAAACAAGTGATCGTTTATAAAAATTAAGATGTATTTTGAAAAAATATATATATATTTATATATACGTTGTCAATTTTTGAAATTAATGAAATTGTAGTATTTTTATTATTATTTCACTCTGTGACGCAAACTCGTTTTTTAAGAATTAAATTTTTGAAAATTGCAAGTCGAACTTGCACACATAAAATTTCGATCGATAAACATTTATACTGAAAAATTTATTCATATTTTTTATCAATATGTTCTATGTTGTAAACTAGCAATAAAATAAGAAGAAATATTCTAAACTGAAAGCAGATGCAACGAGATTGTTGTACAATAGCAGAAAAACTGTCAACTGTCTAACACGTAGCATCAAAGAAGGCAAAAAAATGCGCTAAAAAAACGAAGTATACACGGTTAAAAATTAAAATAATTATCGTATAAAAAGTTAAGATGTATTTTGAAAAAAATATACATTGATCAATCTTTGAAAATAATGAAATTTTAGCATTTTTATTAAGATGTTATGAAATCCTGTCGCGCGAACTCGAATTTTGAGAAATCAATTTTTAAAAATTATTGGAACTATTGTCATATCAGATGCAAATCATCCAGTTCTAAAATGTTGCACGAGAGCATTGCAAAATATCATAATTGAAAACAGTAAGCTAAGTTATAGGTAAATATTAAGTATTACTTTATCATTTTCTGTTTACTTTTTTTTCGTCCATTTGTAATAGAAAATACAGTACTTCTTAAAATTTACCGTTAACTGCTGTCATTAAAAGTAAACAAAAAAAAATGTCTGCCAGAAGGCTGTGTGTTTATCAGTTTACAAATGTCATTTACTACAATATGGGTAAAACTTTATTCATAACATTAGAAAATGAAAGATATTTTCTGTCACAGTTAGTTGATGACAACAGAAATGGGCCAATATAACCCTACTTATACTGGCAGCATCTCAGTTTCAACTTCGAGTTTGCATTTTCACTTTTGGATCTCACTCGCTTATTTTTGTTGCTGTTATTTAAGTTCATTAAGTGAGAAATCTATTTTATGTATATACTTTTGTTCTGAAAATTTTAAGTTTTATCAATATTTAAAAACTTTACTTCTTATTGTAGTGTATTCAAAATTTATCATGACAAGTTAAGAAATTTGAATTTAACATTTGCATCTTGATTTGCTATGTATTCATTAAAAAAATAAATAAAAGTAATAACACTTCCATGAATTTTTCATTCTACAGTCATACAACAAATAAATGTCATACAATCCTTCAAATTCCGCCCCCTTGTTTTTCAAATCAACTCTCGTAAAGTTTTCCTACAAGCGGGCTCTATTGAACATCTGGATTTTCCTCCATGAAATCAAGAATCATTTCAATATGATCCTTGCTCATATATCCAGTGCCATTGTGCAGAAGCGTAGCAATTTTAAAATCATGGGGGGGGGGGGGGCAAATGATCGAAATTATTTCCAAGAAAAACCAATTAACAATCAAAAAGTAATTAGTATTCACTCATTGTTATTAACATTAATTACAAACAGTGGCGTTTAGACCCGGATTTGGGGGGGGGGGTTCTTCGCTAGAAGTGAGCTAATTTAATTGTCTTACAGGAAAATTGGTCAAATTCTAGACAATTTTCACCATTTTAGGGGGGTTTCTTCAGGAAACGTGAGCTAATTTCATTGTTTTCTAAGAAAAATTGGTCAAATTCTAGATAATTTTCACCTTTATTAGGGAGATTTCTTCGGTAAAAGTGAGCTAATTTCATTGTTTTATAGAAAAATTGGTCAAATTCTAGAAAATCTTCACCATTTTAGGAGGGGATTTATCCCCAAAGTCCTTCAGTGATTACAAAAAATCACTAATTAATGAATATTTTTATAGATCATTAAAATAAATTCATAGTTTTCACAAAATAACTGAAATCCTTACGCATTCATAGTTAATCAACACTACACTTCAGAACTACACATAAATGTATAGTTTAATCAACGAATCGTTGATTTAACTATACATTTATTAAATGTGATTAATGTAAAACAAACAGTAACACTTTTTTGTTTTAAATCTGCATCATTTGGTATAAAAATGAAAATTTCCTGATTTCTAATGTGGGGGGCGGGGCTCCAAGCACCCCCCCCCCCCCTCCCCCCCCTGCCTTTCCTTCGCGCCTACCATTGTGACAAAATAAGGTAGCGAGCAAGCTCAGAAAAGAGAAACGCGCACAGTAAACGATTGAACTCTCCGCGCTTTGTCTTCAATTTCGCTCCTCTAAAAGGAGCATTCTGATTGGTTCTTTCCGCGGAAACCTGTCACCCCTGCCATTTTCTCCGGATGGACTTGATGGGCCATTATCCCTTCTAAAGGACCCATTATTTTTGCTAAGAAATAATTCGAAGCTAATACAATTCTTAAAAGAATAGCAGAGATTTATTTATGAAAAATATTTCAATAACTTTACAATACAACGTTAAAAATATTACCTAAAGCCATTCGAAAAAAAAAAATAAAGTTGACTAGATTTTTATATTTTTATGAATAAAATATAACTATCGGGCATTTCACACAAAGTCGATGCAGCTCGAGGAACAACTATCCCTAAGAAAGTATTCTAAGGCACATGGTCCATCTCACCGGGTAAAAACGTCAACTTCCCGCTCGCTCTCTGAGCGAACGTCTCAAGAGAAGTTCTAAAAGGATTAAGAGAGAGAAGCAAGCGAGCACTACGCTTAAATACCGGAGGGTGATTTGCGTATACCGCTGAGCACGTGTACGCACATGCGTCGATGACACGTGATGTGCATTCGAGAAAATTCTCGATCGGGAAAACCGGCAACGCCCCCAAGTGGCGGATTTAGCCAACTAATCAGTTTGAGAAAGATTTGCGAGTCGGGAGGTACGTCGCAACTTAGCTGACTTTTACTGTCTACAATGTTAAAGGCTTAAACCAAATAAAGTAGTAAGTTACCGAAATTAATTTTTACTTTTGAATTAAGTGGTGAGAATTTAAAAAATAACATTTCCTATCAGGACTATTCCCGCTTCTTTCGACCGGTAGCCGTCGTGTCGCATTTCGCTTGGAATGCATATGGACTGGATTCCGACGTCAGACCGGCTCTGCGGTCCTGTCATCTCGCTTCTCGCGCGTCGAAAGATTGGACTAGCCACCCTGATATTCAATTCAAACTCAAAAGAGTATGTTAGTTTTCAACTGCCATCTTATCTCCATTAATGAAAATAAGGATTTAGAAATCCTATTTGTGTTCGAGAATGGAATCGTTTCTAGATTTACGATTTCAAAAAATAATTCTTTACAGAAAATCAAGATTGAAAAAAAAAAGATGCATATGAAAGTATCAGCGCTCGTTAACATATCTCCTATGTCTACATTATTTCATTGTGTCATTTACTTCACTTTATAATGGATTAATGTGTCAGCCTGTGTTTTACCAATCAAAAGATCTATTAAAATGCCACAATTATTAGGGAAGTACAAAAGGCAGAATTCCATATGCATAAAACTTTCAGATAATTGAGTGCGTAAAATTCGAGCTAATTTTAAAATATTTAATGCAATAAGGTTTCGAGAAATCAAACAGTAAACTTTGAAACTTTTTCACATAGAATAAAAGTGATAATTTAAAAAAACACACAAAATCGAACCTTTCCGAAAAAATCGCGAAAAAAAATTAAATCTTTCGCAAAAATCGCAATCGTAAAAATGAGCCATTCTCACATAGGAATATGAAATTTCATTTACTTCACAATATTCCTTTTGAATTTTCGCACTATATCTGAAACAATGCATTTTTAAATTTGCGGGAATCGTTTAAGTCGTTACAAGCGATAGACACTGAAGAACCTTCACTTTTACGAGTTATAAGAGAATGCTGGTTTCTATATTGTTTTCATAGAAAAACATCAATAGATAATATGACTTACGTTCAGAAAAAATAAAGGAAATGTTAAACTAATTTTTATTTATTTATTTATTTTTTTGGTAAAAATCACACATCAAAGAATTTCGGTTATTTAAGAGTATTTTTTCATGCTTATAATTTTACAAAGCACCTATTTTTGCAATCGTGAATTTTGTGAAGGATCCGATTTATGTAAAACTTGTTACTGTTTACTCTCCCTTTGGTTATTCTTTCTATGGATTAGATAATCATCTTTTATTACATAGTTAGTATAAACCAAAAAGAAAAGTTCCCACTTAACATTTTGGGCAAGGTAGGAAATCTCACCTTGTATTTTTCCCTAGTGTATAGATTTAATCATACAGATGGTTTGAAAAAATGTTTTTTGATATATTAAAAATGTTTTTAAAGAAATTAGGAGTGAAACTTGTTTGTGATTTATTGTTTTGAGTGTATAGTGTATAAAAAAATAAGTAAATACATAGCAAAACTGAAAGCAAATAGCAGCCGGATATCCGGATGAACTCTGATATCCGTATCCGGCAAAATCACTATCCGGTTCATCCCTACTTAAAATCACTTTTTTTATGGGGTATCTCATAAAGTGATAAATAACCATCAAACGTTTTCCTATAAACACCAGTAAAAATGCAAATAAAATAGTTTCCATAAAGCTACTTGCCGAAGCAAATGAAGGGTTAAAAGAAGGCATTAGAAATCAAGATTTTATAGAAATACAGCTTGCTAGGGCAATGATAGAGGGTGCTAAATATGTAAAAGCTGATGAACATGAGCGCAGAGCAAAGGCATCTGAAATTGAAAAAAAAAGTACAGAAGAGAAAATCTTCCGTAATCACAACATTTTTTCAAAAGGAATCTTAGACTGATTAAATTGGAACTTTTTCAGAATGCTGCCAATTATATACCAGGGGCGAGAGTTTTCTACATTTTTGAAGCATTCCTACTATATTGATTTTTTTTCTGTTTTTGCTTTTTAAGGTATATTCTATCATATCATTTTCAGTTTCACCTTTGAAAGATATGCAAGTTAAAAACTTTTTGCTACAGGATAAGGTCGCACTTAAAGTATACTTTTCAAGTATTTTACTTTTGGTATCTGCACTTTCTAAATTAACTTTGGACGGAGGATTATAATCAAAATCATTTCTAGCGTAGTATGCATTTAATTTAGTGATTTCCTTGCTTGATTTAACTGGGCATTGAACTTTTCCTGTTTTTTATGCTTATAATTGATTTTATTTGCTTAAGTTGTCAATCAAAAGATTTTTATTTTTTACTTACTCTATAATATATAATTTGACATAAATATAAATAGTATTCAAATTAACTTTATTTTTGTAGTAATCCCAATGAAATGCAAATTTTGAAATATTAAACTGCTTTTTTTCTCTTTTGAGCCTTGCACAAGCATGCATTTGAAGTATTTATTTCTGGTGTTTTAATTTTGGCATCAAAGAATGTTCTGAATTAAATTTTTTAATAAAGGATTATAATATTCTTTGTATATGCATACTGGTGTTAATGTATGTTATGTTTCACACATTAGAAAATAAAGTTGATTCTCTAAATTGTTAGCATAATCGGTCACCCCTGGCATATATATGTATAGCTGCTTTCTTTCTGTGTCTGATGAAAAACCATTGTTTTTTAAAAAATGATTTCTTATTTGAGACGATAGTGATGTTTATTTGCGGAAGATTAGTTGAGGATTGAACTTTCTGCTGTTTTTAGCTTACTTTCCCATAAAAAATAAATAAAGTGGGAAAGAAGGCTCAATGCATCGTAAAAATAAAGAAAAGTGAAACAAGTAATTAAATAATTATTGAAAAATTTGGAAGTAGGGTTTTGAGGTGGGGAAAATGTGTGTCTGTCGGTCCCCAAAATAACTTTTGAGGAAAGTGGCTGATTCGAAAGATCTCGATGAGGACATCTCATTTCCATATTTTACTTTTTCATTTGAACAATTTTTTGTTTAATTTTGAGCATTTCAAAAATCCTAATATTAGCTCCTATGGGCAAAATATAAAGCACATTACATAAACTCTGGGCATAAGATCCAAGTTCGTATGGACAAGCTTATTGGAAAAAGCTCTTGGTCTGAAATATTTTTTTGATTTGAACTATTTTTGTTCCTTTTCAAACAGTTAAAAAAAAAAAGAAAAACAGCGCATTCGCGAAAATTTCAATTCTATATAAATCCTGATATAGCTCATGGATTTGATTGGAACAGACTTCATCGAAAAGATGTTTGGCCTAAGAACATGTACAGATACAAAGTTTAACCTGAACTAAATGAGCCTATTTTTTTATGAAGTTTTTTATTTTTAAGGATATTTCTGAAGGAATGAATGAGTGAATGAGTAAATAAATGAATGAATGAATAAATGAGTGAAAAAATAAATAAGTATATAAATTCATTAACAAGTAAATTAATTAATGAGTGAATGAATATGTATTAACCGTTGAAAACAATATATGTGAAGTAATAAAGAACTGAAGAGAGAGAAATAGCAAGTGTATAAATCTGAAGTTGGAAGGTACGAGTAAATAGGCTCGTATAGTTCTAGACAGAACTTTTGTATGAGAAGAAAATATGTTATATTTTTCTATGCTTAAAAACCTATAATAAACCTTTTATCTACATGTGTTTTAGTGGTAATATAAAGCTTATTCTCATTTGGTCACTTTTATTTTTAATTGATCACTTTTTTTATTAAATGGTCACTTTTTTCACTATTTTTTTAATCATATTCTTGGTGGGAACCCTGTGCCTACTGCCTGCAAAAACACCTTTTTAAATTTAAAATAATTGTCTCTTCCCCAACATGTGCTCTGTCAGGGCCGTCTTCAAAGTCGGCAATTTCTCCTTTTCTTCCGGGCCTGCTTCAAGCATGCGAATCGCTAGCATGAGTCATTCAAGTGATCCCATGTTTCTTCCAAGTTCCTACTGCTTGAGGATGGTATACGAGCTAGCTCGGGCCGTGGTAGCCTAGTGGTTAGCACGTCGGACTTCCACCTGGAAGGTCGCGCGTTCAATACCCACTGAAGACCCCCATGTATACTTGGGGATATGTGCATGTAAAATCCGTAGACCCCACTACCTCCCCCCGTGCGTAAGCAATCCTAAGGCCTCGGGTAACAGGTAGGGGTCTGGTAGAGAAAAGGTATAGGAGCTAGCTGGTATGGTGTGTGGCCAGGGACGTAACTGGGAGGGGGGGGATCAGATGGGCTCTGTGCCCCGGCGCCAGATTTTATGGGCAGCTAAGTTGACTAAGTGTGCGTATGTTTTTTTTTTTTTTTTTCAAACTAAAAACCGAAAAAAAAAATTCTAGTTTCAAATTGCTTAAAATAATTAATTGAAAAAAAGTGAAATGCTGAGTCGAATTTAGTATTGGTTTAACGCGAATAAAGAATAGATGGGATGGACGAAGAAAGAAAGAGGGGGTAGGAGGTTTCAGTAAGTAGTGCAAATGTATTTGTATTTCAGAAACCAATGTTAAATGTTTACATCATATCTAAGAATCACGACACCCTACTTGGAGAAGGATTCTGCGACCGAAGGCCGTTGGAAGTAGCGATACAAAACAAGGCAAATGCGTCACAATGCCCCTTTTCTGCAATAAAACCATAAAACTGTCCCAATGATGTATTCCTTTTAGCTTACAATGACAGGTCCTTGTCTAACTATTGGTCTTAAGGGTAGGGCCCTCATGGTCCCTGTTAGTCGTCCGAATTTTTAATTTGAGTAAATTCAATTACTGTAATTATTGGTAAATAGCCCGCATCGTTGTATAGTCCACAGGACGAAAAATTCATCCTAAAAAAATCAAGTTCGGTGTATAACCCGCATCATAGTATAATCCGCACCCAAAACAAAAACAATTACATGAACAAATCCCTCTGTAAGGTACACTGTTTATGAGGAAACAATTTTTAATTACAGAACATTTAACATTTTAAATTATATTGTAAAAATTTTACATTTTACCATATTTTGTTTATAAATGGTTATTTTGTTTACACATTTTGTTTATACAGGGACATGTGCTCTGGTCCTACTATCCTATTGTGATTTAATTGGTGTGGAAGCAAAGGCTTGCATGGGGAATTTGAGAGGGATGGGTGAAATTGGATCATTGTTTCGAAACCTATCGTTTATTTCTTTCAATTTAAAAATCAATTTAATTTTCTTTTTTAATAATAATTATTATTGTTTAAATTCCGTGTATTGCCCGCATCGTTATATTGCCCCTCAGATAGTAAAAAAGGGGGTTTTTTCGTAGATAACCCGCGGGCCATAACACGGACAAGTACGGTAATCAAATATAATTTCACATTAATTTAACGCACAAATGAGCATTAAAACACAGACATATGTTTCGGGATTGCTTGGAATCCTTTTTTCAATGCGACAGGGAGCTTCTAGATGCAAATGGATGTTTTGCATAAATGGATGTTTTGCATCTAGAAGCTCCCTGTCGCATTGAAAAAGGGATTCCAAGCAATCCCGAAACATATGTCTGCGTTTTAATGCTCATTTGTGCTTTAAATTAACGTGGAATTATATTTCTATTACTGTTTACTTGCACCATTTAACTATTACTGTTTAACTATTACATCACCTATTACTGTTTACTGCAACCATTTTAAGTTAAATTATTAATTATGGTAATACTCGCCATTTTACAATTAAGTTGAAACTAGAAACAATATTTTCTATTTCAGTTTGCTCTCATTGAAGTTATGTTTGAATTTTTCGGATTGTTTGAATTACTACCTTACAATGTAAATTTTAAAATCATATTTTTTAAAAAAATGTTAAAAATATATAAAAGTACTGAAAAATTCTATATTTTGTCATGTAGAACACTTTAAATCTCTAGAGAATTATTTTTAAAGTTACTACTACAAAATTTATACTTATTTAATACAAATTTAGATCTTTTAACATATTTATTTATAGTTTAAAAGAACAATTACATATGATGAAAATTAAAATGAAAGTTGATAATTATTTCCATAGCTATTTATTTATTGTTTTCCTAAGAATAATTTTTAAAAAGATGACTTCACTTAAAAGTATTTCCTTTTAACTTTTAAATTATTGACACTTTACTGAATAATTACTGTTAAAAATGACTTCCAAAAATAAAAGCTACCAAGTACTGTAAGTTTTAACTGAAGTCCTATCAGCAATCTAATAAGATTAAAACATTTTAGTACTGATAGTACTGATATTTTAGTTTTGATGTACATATAATGCATATCAAAAAAGCATTTTAGTTTTGCCGTTTTTTCTCTTATTTTAAGAAGGGCCAATATGTAATTTGAACAGTGTAGGTTTCTAGATTATTTTCGTAAAAACCATTTGCAAAAATAAATAAAGAATTACATAATATTTACTCGATTTGTCTGGTTAGATTGCTTTCTTTGCTCAAGAGCAAAATATCGGTTATATTGTTTCAAGCTCTTGATGTATGGTAAAACATGACACAATTGTAGAGTAAAATATACACTCTTTTTTTTTTTTCAGGAAAAGAAACAAGCAACATCTGGTGGATTTTCTTTTGGAACTCCACAAGGAGAGGTGGCAAATTCCTTTCAGCCAGGTTTTAATATAAGCACTCCTCCAAGTTTCAATTTCGGGGCTGCTTCAACTCCAGCTGGGCCATTTCAATTTGCGTAAGATTTGATTTATTGTGTTATAGCAAATACCTCAATTTTTTGGATAAAAAATGTAGGTGTTTAAACCAGGGAGCTAACGAATTGTGACTTGGCCGAATAGCCAAATACCAAATATTCAACCATTTCTTCAAGGTCAAAGCCGAATTTTCGGCTTTGACCTAGGCCGCATCCGAATCTTCAGCAAATTTCATAAGCCAAATACTACATATTTGGCGACCAAATATTAAAATTTCTAGAAAATCATTGTGCTATTTTTGCCTCTTCAATAAGTAGTACAGTATATTTGAGCTTTTCAATAGCTTCTTAGTTACACATTTTTAGTTAAAGGAGCGTAATTCGTGCCCTATTAAACTGGGAAGCTTCAAACAGCAATAATGTTATGTAGAAAAGTCGAGTCATCCGATTGGTATAAAAATGTAAGATGTGCAAGAATTTTGTCTTTCCTTTTTGCAGGGAGATTTAAATTTAAAAGTGTACACAAAGTCAAACGCCAATTCCACTCGGTAATCTATGATTTAATTTTGTTTGTTAAGAATCTAAAACTATCTACAATTAATGTATTTTCTGTATTGTTTTGAATGCAATAAAACTGAAAATTTCACTCACAAGTGGAATAGAAATGACAGGTTTTAATATAAGCATTAGCATTATTTTACTAATTATTTAATTCAAATTAAAGAAATGCAATTGCTTAGTGAACTTATATCTTGCTCAAAGTTTTATGAAGATATTTTAAAAGTTATAAAAGTTAATATTTTTATTTTATGGGGTTTTTACATGGCTATTTTTAAAAGATAGATTCAAGTAGGGGAAAGTTGGACAAAACCGGGTCCCAAAGTGTTTTTTTTTCCCCTAAGCAGTTAAGTGAATGATATTGCTTAACTTTCTATTTGAATGATAAATTAGTTCTTTAGTTACAGAAATAAATATTTTTCAATATGGAAGAACAATATTTTGGAGGATAAATTTTTTTTTTTTTTTTTTGGAAGTATAAAAGTACCCGGTTTTATCCATCCAACCAGGTCTGATAATACCAGGTATGTTTAGGAACACTTAAAAATTTTGTCTTGCTACTGAAATATTTATTTATAACAATAAATTGGTGCAATGGCTCTCCTATGCTGTAAAGTGGGTTAAAAAATATATCTTCGGGAAATTGTATTTTTGAATTCTTTTTTCTGTGTGGACCTTCTTCTTTTTAATTAATTGTCAAAGTATTTCTAAAATATATGTTTAATTTAATATTTTGTGCATTAAAAGCTGGCAAACTGTATGTGTGCTATTTTAACACGTCATATGAAATTAAGTATATATTTTGGAAATATTTTGAGAAATAAAAAAAGAGACATCCTTTAAGAAGAATACACAGAAAAATGAAGTAAAAAATATTAATTTCCCGAGGAGATATTTTGAAAAATACGAATGCATCGCACGCCCATAGACTTGAAATTAGTGAGCTGAATTCGGAAATTGACTGACGAGCCACCTTTCCCATCTTTTAGAGGGGGAAAAAAAAGAAAACTTGAAATATCGTACAATTGCATATAAAGTGATTCCACTTTTCGGCACTTTTGTTGGGAAAAGATTTCATTTTTACATTTTTTGTGAAGGTTTCGTTTTCGCAATGACAAATTTTTTATCACTTAATAAAAAACTTTATCGCAAAATGAATTTTTGTAGAAATTTTGCAATGTTTTTATTTTTATTTAAAAACTTACAAATTTCTTTTTCTAATATTTACTTCATCAACTCCATGAAAACCCAGATTTCCGGTTCTTCTCACACTGCCTGGGAAATGGATTTTTTACAGTAATTAAACTCTAATTAACGGCTATTTGATTTAAAATTGTACTAGAATATGCTAAGTATTGATTATTGGTGTTTATTTTTAAAGAGTTGAATTAAAATCTGGGATAATGTTCAGATTTTCAAGTTGCTCCAAAACACTTTTCAGCGGCATCACCCCCCTTCCATTTTAAGATTCCCTTTTTTTCCTAAACAAAATTTTTCTATTTAAATTTGAGTATGTACAGTAATTTTATTTTTAATTTTCACTTATAAAGAAAAAAATGTGGTGTGTAGGGTCGGAAAATGAATGAAACACCGAACTTCTATAAATAATATTAATAAGCCCAAAATTTAATTTATTAAATAATTAAGTATATACTGCAAGATACTGAAAAAGTGACCTAGATCGAATAAGTGCCGCCCCTCAAAATCAATTCTTAGTGAAATTATAAATTAAGAACAAAAGCTAACAAAATTTGCTAACTCAAAAACAATCTAGTCTAGAAAAATCACGATCGAAAGTACGAATAATAGTACGAAAATGGGCATTTCCGATCTTAAATTCGTTTATTATATTTTGTTTTTATTATTTTTAAATGCTTATTTATAAATCTCCCCCTGTTTTAAAAACAACGCGTGTTATAAATGCAGGGATGCCAATTTTCCGCCGTTCGGCAGATTTCCGCTTAATTTTTACTTAATGTTCGCTTTTCCTGATTTTTCACCGGAAAGTTTCGCTTTTCTCATTAGTTTGAATTTTTCGGAAATTCGTTTTTGTTTCTTAAAAGTATCTTGTTTTAAAGGTAAAATAACTTAAGATTTTTTAAAAGAAATAAATTGTAAATTCACGCAGACTTATTTTATTACATTACAGTAACAAATCTAGAAGTGCCGACAAGTACACACGCGATGCTAGAAGTAATTCAGAGTTTCAAGTGGTCTCTATTTTGCACCATAACATAATATGCGCATTACCGCTCATAAACGATTTTTTCTCTATTGCGCTAAATCATGCTTTTGTTTAAAAAATTTCCACACATAGTTTCTGCTACTCCCGAAAAAGGCACAAAATTGAAAAAAGATTCCGAAAGTCCCAGAAATGCAACAATTTTTACGATGTGCTTTTTGGAAAAAGTTATTGTATTTTTGTTATTCTGATTTGTATTGTAGTAGTCATCTGTTTAAAAAACATGTAATTTGGAAAGCCAATAATCGAGGCTGAATGATTGCTACTTAACTTTTGCAATGATTTTAACATTACTTAAGCCTACTTTCTACGGGCATGCGAATGAATGCACACGTACCTTCCTCTGTGCAATCTTTTTGCATCATTTGCAAGGATCGGATTTTTTTTCTCTTCAGCTATTTGTTACTTTTTTTGATGTGGTAAATAAACACAGATTATAGTTATTTTAATTAAAACTTTAGTTTAAAAATAAAAACGCAATTCCGAGATTGTTTAAGATGGTCTGTCAAATCCTATAAAATTAAATATTGATTCAGTTTCTATATGTGTCGATTTTATTAGTTTTATAGTCACAGTTGTTATAATGAGTTTTAAAAAAGCATTAAGATTGGGTAAAAATTGAGGTTAATTTTAAAAAGATCAAAAAACAATAGTTTTTAACCTTGCAAGGTTTATTTTGTTGTTTGATCAGAGATAATCACCTCGAAAAAAAACCCCAAAGATTGCAACCTAATATTCTTGTTCAGGAACTACGAATTAATGGAATTGATTTTATATTAAAATAAATGTACTACCTGATAACGCTTAGATTGTGATAAATGTGTGTTTTTAGAAGCGTTTTGATGTGCTCTTTATTCACATTGAATTTCAACTTTTTCCCTTTTTAGACACTAACATCCCTGAAAATGATTCAAGACATTTAGGTGCTAAATATTTTTCAAATTTAAAAGTTTAAATGAAACTATTCGATCTGAAGTGAATGAGTTACCAAAAAAATAATAAGGTCTAGATGTAAAGGTCTCTTTGCATCAAAACCAAGGGATTCATTATTCCCAAGACATTCAACAATTTAACGAAGAAAGCAAAGTCCAAGATGGAAGAGGAGGAATTAAGTATACAGTAAAACCTGTAAAGTTGACCACCTGTCTAAGTTGACCACTTTTGTCAGAAACGGAATTACCCCTATATTATAAACCCCTATTTAAATCATGATTTAAATCAAGTGATTTTTTTTAAAAAATCATTGATTTAAATCAAATGATTTTTTTCCAAAAAAATCATTGATTTTACTATATTAGGAAGTGTTGTAAAAATTAAATATGTTGCAATTTCAACTACTGTTTCAAACAAAACTTCCTAGGTCCATTTGGCTGTGTGCATAACATTTTTCATAAGGTTGGAATTAATAACTATTCTTTTAATTTGACAATATTTTTTTTTAATTTTACAATATTCTTCAAGCAGCTTAACAGCAAAGCATCATTCATTCAAACAAATTAAAACAAAAAGTTGCAGTTTTCAGTAATGGTGTGAGCATATGATTTTTCGAAATGGGTGAAAATATTTCATGCTTTTTTATTTATAAAATTGAAAAATGATTAAAGTACATTCAATGTAAAACTTAATTGGGTACTTTTTTTGCAGTTTTCAACAGCAAAATGATTCAGATTAAATATGTTCATATTCTCTGTACTTATGCATGTACTATTATTCCTGGTAGGGTTACGTTTCATTTGAGTCATGCATTTGTATTAAAATTTGTTTATCATTATTATTAAAAAATATTTATTGCTCTGAAAATAGCTTAAAGTGTGTTTTTGCATATTGATTAAGATGTCATATTGTTTCTATGAATGTCATATAATAAATATCCAACTAATTTAGGGTCTTTTTAAAAAAATCCAATTTTTTTTTTTTTTTTTTTTTTTTTTTTTTTTAAATAAAAAATATCACGAACACTGCTGCTAACTAGAGTTTCCTTCATAAAGGGAATCTACTGTTAACCAGTGAAGTGTAAAAGAGCACCTGAAGGATGTTTGGTCTCGGGGGTCAATACAGGAGGTCAGTTGTCACATTCCAAACAGGTGGATGAAATGGATAGTATCTGTCACAATAGAAAGCAAGGCAAAAATCTCGCAAATCTACGCTTTACTAGAAACAAACAAATAGGGTAAGATTTTTGCAGACAAAAAAGTATTTCAACGTACTTTTGTCGATTTCGGATGAGTAAAACCTTCGAATTAAAGAAGTTGAACTTTGAATTATCCAAAAATTTTAACATTGATTTGAATACAAAGTTCAAGGGACCAAACAAAATCTTCGAATTAAAGAAAAATTTGAATTAAAGAAGTTCGAATTATCCAAGTTCTACTGTATAAAGCATATTGAGCTAAAATACAAATCAATTTTTCAGTATTAGAATATCGTTTGGTCGATATTTTACCAGACAAAGTTTGACCTTCATCTTCCAAAAATGAGTCATTTTTTTTCAAATAATATTGATTTATGCGACAAATGCGAGTATGCGCGAGCCCTGCAGGACCTAGCGTAAGGTTCTTTCCTTTTAAATGTCAAATAAAACTCCAAAAAAGCTAAATTGAAGTTAAAAATGTGCACGTATTACCACGGTTTTTAACTCAAATTTGAGCTATTTTTTCTTCGGCTTACGAAAAAACACCTTCTTAAAAATTTCAAGTTTGGTAGAGAAAGGGTTCTTCTATCTAATGAAAGTTTAACGAAGAAAATTCATTAAGTTCCCCCTCAGATATGATGGTTGGAAAATGATCAAAATTGGCTATTTTTGAAAACCGCTGTATGTTTAGATAGATATAAATCAAAACCTAACTTGATGAAATTTTCGAAATTTTCAGCATACGTCGACAAGTAGTTGACTTAGATATATACAAAGTTACAAGTGTATAAGTTTAGTTACTGACGAGTTAGAGCAGTATAAAGTTTTAAAAAAAATTTCTTGGTGGTCTTTGCTATTATATTAAGCACAAATAGTTGTCTGAGCAAAATAAATTTTGGGGTTGTGCTTTTATTATGTGGTACTCCAGGTACATCCAAACATGGCTATTTGTTTTGTTTGTCAATGGCAGCCATTTTGGTTCCTAAGCTTAGGTGCGCCTTGCTACATGAGTTTTTACTTTCAAGGGCTAAAAATTCGGTTAACTTTGTTTTATACCTACCGGAAACTTTGCAAAATTTTATCGAAATTGGAGATGCTCGAGTGGGGATGATTTTTAAAATTGGTCCAGTTGACATGGAGTGACCCAGTACTGAAATGATTGTTGTTTTAAAAATTTGTAGTTTGAGATTTGTTTTTACATTTGTACTTGTCCAAAAAGATGAATATTTAAAGAATAAAAGAGTAGTCACAAATGAATTTTTTTTAAATGTTAAAATTTGATATTAGTGCATATATGGCAGTATATGTACTGTGTAAAATCACAACATTCAGAATAAAATTTTTAAATAACTGCTTTTTAGTTTCATTTTGTTGCTTAATTTCAACACCTTAGTTACATCATTCAGAAATTGTTGTTCCCTTCAGATCCCCATTAAAAATAACATTACACTCTCATTTTTCACATTCAAATGATGCCTCAATTGTTTTCAACTTGTTGTAAATGAAAAAGGTTATAATTCGAAAAAATAAGTAAATAAAAATCTCCCATCATGTTTAAAGTAGAATTTTTACAATTAGGTCAAAAAAAAAAAAAAACATCTCTGCCTAATTAGTTCAGAGTATGTGGATTAAAAACCGATTTTTAAAAATATTAATATATTGGGATTTTTATTAATTATCTCTTAGCTTAAAACTTTGAAAATTAGGTTCATATAAACAATTGCATGTTACATAATCAATGTAAATTTGTTCATGAAGATGTCCATTACACAATAACGGATACATATTTCTAATTTTGATTTGCTAGGATAATTATACAGGGTTACCATAGTCCTTAAAAACTTCTTAATTTTCATTTTAAAAGTTAAGCGCCTTAAAAACACTTAATTTTGGTTCAAATGTCCTTAATTTTCAGTCACCAATCTGTTCCAACACTTGTATCTTCCTCTCGCTGTTATTTAAAACTTCAGGGATACAATTGCCCTTCTAGTTTTTGCCAAAATGTATTTCCAGCACCATGTTATGCCACAAATGCATATTCTGTAAATTATGCCGTAACTGCCCCCGATACTTGGTTTTGCCAATCTTCTCCCCATTAGCTTCAAGATGATCCTAACTTTTTTCTGTAAAATTAGAAAGTTGTCTTATACTAGTAGCATTTGACTAAAAATGCTGCTGTGTGAATATCTGACGTATTCTGCTGTAGGATCTTTTACTGTATTTTTCAGGTTTTAAATTCTTTTAAAATTGGTCTTCAAAAGTCGTTAATTTCTGTTTTGGAAAAAAGAGTGAGAACCCTGTTATAGAGATATAACAGCACAGTTTGGTGTTATATTTAATGTTAGAAAATCCATTTTTAAAAAAATCCTTTCTTTATTAACTTAGTGTGTTACTTGTCTGATGAGCGAGTCAACATAACGTAAAAGAAAGAATCACTATCATTGTGGATTTCAGTTGCAGTATTATCTTGCTCATCACTAAAAATCTACTTCCAATATGCTTCTTCTTGACTTACTTTATTTTTTCATTATTTCATTGACTTAAAAGTGAGTCAATGAGCTAATCTAAGATGAATTTTAAATATTAAAACGTTTTATTGTGAGAAATATCCCCCAAGTGTGCAATCTATCACTGGCAATTTTTGAACAACTTTAGAAATCTATTGAACTTAAAATCAACAAATTCTGGACTTCTATTGAAAATGTTTTGTTGAATGTTAATAATATTGATCTAATAAAAGTTGAATTTGGCTGTTAATACAGGGTTCGTACGGTCCTTAAAGGTCCTTAGAAAGTCGTTAATGTTCATTTTCATTTTTAAGGCCTTAAAAAGTCCTTAAATAGCCCTTATTTTTTATTCCAGGTGCTTAATTTTTTTTTGAAAAAAAAAGAAGGTAGCCATGCGCTTCATTTGTTTGTAATCTTTTGTATTCCTCACAAGAATCAAACTTCTTTCATTTCAACTATTTAATCGAACCTCAAATTTAGTTTGCTCGGGACCGGTACTATCGCGGCTTTCGGACAGACCCAAAATGGCGGATTGAGAGGACCAAAAATGGCGGATTGACATAACATCAACGCATTTTTACTTCAAATTGCTGTGCTTTCTCAACTGATAGATAAAGAAGTAACTTTTTTTTTTGAAAAGGTGTAACTAAATTGATGTGTTCCATATTTTTACAAAAAAAAAATATTCATGGATTTTGATAAAATGCTTCAAATTACACCACCCAATTCAGTTAAAATCAACTTGTACCCAGCCACATGGCAGCTCCCAATTTGCTATCTCCTGCAATTGTATGAAAAAGAAAATCGAGCAACATCTTAAAAAAAAGAAAAATATTAGTAGACAAGTCGAATCAAAGCACCAAGCATTTGTACAAAATGCAATGGTGCCCAGGAACTGGGCACCATTTAAGACCACAGAAAAACAAATCACACAAGTTCCCTCATTTTGCTTTAAATGAAGAAAAGAAAAATGAATAAAATTTGAAAAACGGACTTTTAAGGACTCGGGGGGAAAAAATTTAATAAATAAACAAAAGGCGGGAATTTTTTCGAAAAAGGGCCGAATTTCGGGATATCAAAATTGGGATTCGATACTATTTATTAAGTTTAGTTGCAAAGTAAACAATATTTTTTTGCATGAAAATTGTTACTAAATCATCTACATTCTAAACAATTATCTATAAGGCAAGTAGGAGCATCTCTTAGCAAGTAATCGGTAAATAAATATTGCATTTGAAACATTTTTTAAATTTAAAGGGGGGGGGGGGGGACTTTAAAGAAGCATGTTGTTGACATCTATTTCAATAAAAGAGATAAATTTAACTAATATGTAGGCAAAAAAAAAAAAACTTTCAGATTTTTTTTGCGTTTGACCAATCGTTTGTACGATTATCACTTATTTATTCTGTTAAAGGTAAAAGAATTATTTATTTTTATTAACATTTTCCTTACGTCTTACACTATAATTAGCGCTGAGTTGCCAACTCCCCCGATCGCTTTTCAGCTGATCTTTCGCTAAACAGTTTGTTCCCCCATTGTTTTTTTTTAGATCAAATAAATTCCCGTATCGAAAATTTGTTTTAAAGCAATGTTTTAATATTTAGTAAATTTTTATCGACCGATCTGGCTTCGCGATCGTTCGCTGTGGGGTTTTGTTGTGTGAGAGTTGATGGATATTTGCTGCGTTAATCAAAATTTGTATCGTGAAATTTCTTAATTTGCAGTAAATTGAAGGAATCGACCTCTTCTTAAACCTATACACGGTAGTTGCCAAATGCTCCGTTTTCCCCTACTTTTTCTGTTTGTATTTGTGAACTTCGAAAATTCGATTTTTTGCAAAAAGATCCGATTATTCAAGTTGATGTACAAGTATTTTTATCTAAAGGGATTGAACTACAAAACAAGAAAATTTTTAAAAAGACATGTATTAATTTACATAAATTTTCATAACTTATAACGTGAAAATGTAAAAACCTATTTTTCGAAAACTTGCAAACATCTAGCACGTGCTGCGCCGAAAATTGAACGCAGCTTTTGAGACTTCTGTCTTTTTGCATCCTGTAAATATATCAATTATTTAAAAGTTGACAGTTTTAGTATTTGCAGCTTGTAGTCTGCTTGTTATATTTTTTATTTAAGAAAATTGTTCAATTTTTTGAAACTTTATTTTAGTTAAATTTTGGTAGTTACTATTTGAAGGTAACGTACAAAGTTTTAACCGAATAACCCCATTTTTAATTTTTATCTTGTTTTCAAAATGAAATATTTTTTCTGAAGTTGAATAAGTTTTTTCTGAATTTTTGCAAGTTCTTCTAAATTCTTTTAAAAAATTATTTATGGCAGAGATAAAAATTTAAATAAGCCGAAATTGAGATGCTGGCAACATAAGTTAAGTGAAATGAAAAAAAAAATCTAAATTAAACACAAGTTCTGAAGACAAAGGGCAGCGTTTTTTTTAACATTCTTTTTTATTTAAATTGTTTTTTATTTGACTTGCATTTTATATCACTAACCATTTTTGATAATTTTTCATATCATGATAATTTGCTTATATATGATTAATACTTGCGTTGTGAGCTTCTTATTAATTATATAACTCCAATAATTATTTAACTCCCTGACTGTATTGGACATTAGAAAAGCAACAAGCCAAAGAGAGCTCCATAAAAGTTTGTGTTGTGTTCTTAATAAAAATATGATGTTAAATCAATTTTCTCTTTCAATAATGCTCCCTTTTGAAATAAAGATAACAGTTTGTATATTTCGAAAAAATTGTGAGGTCCTTAAAATTTTTTTGTAGGTCCTTAAAAAGTCCTTAGAAAGTCCTTATTTTTGGTTTTGCCAAAAGCGTACGAACCCTGTAATACAATATTTTTATAGTGTTAAAATTTTTAAAAAAATTAAAATGATCTTTTCTGCCATCCCATATTTGCATTGTATAGCTCAGGTTTATATCAGTATCAAATGTGAATTATGTTTAACTGTATATAATGTTTAAAACTTAAAATATTTTATTTTTCAGAGCGAGTAACGATACTTCTTCTAACCAAGCGTCAGCGCCTCGTAAATATAAGAAAGCAGTGAGAAGAGTGTTAAGGAAACAAGATTGAGTGTTGTTATTAAACAATGACTTCTTGCAAAGTATCCTAGTTGGTCTCCACTCCAACATCTGCATTGAATTGTGTACTGTAGAATAATGTGGGTAACAGTTCTCCCTGAGTTACTCAACTTGCTCATCTGTTTAATACAGGAAACTAAAAGATTGCATAGAGAAGGGCACTAATTGGATCAGAACTTTTTGCATTCTGTAAAATCACGAGGTGCCTAAACCTTGCTTTATAGGTGGGTTAAAGTAAGGAAGTCGGTGTGCTAAAGGCATTCAGATTCAGTGCATGTGATTTTTGCTTTTCATTTATATGTTAAGCATAGACTTTCTGAATGGCATCTACAGAAAATCTATGATATTGACATAAACGTGTTACAGAAAAGATAAGCATTGATACAAAACCAATGCAGTCCGGCAAGAGGTCTTAAAATTTTGACCTGTAAATAGTTTGTATCTTCATTTTAAATTGACATTAATACCTCTGAAGCATCTGGACTCTTTGTGAGAATTAGGTATAAAATAAATGGCGTGAAATATATTGCTGACTTTAAAGTCCTAGGAGCAACAATTCATTCCACATCTTAAATTATCAGAACTATAAATAAATTTCAGACTTTTGTTATGCTTATGTCCAATGAGCAAAATATATGGCACAATTTAAAGCATGTCGTTACCTTCATTATGTGTTGCATAATTTTTAATCATATTTTATATCATTTGTAACTTATATAACATATTATTCGGGCCATCATTGTTCTTAATCATACCTATATTAAATTGATAAATGTTCTTTTCATAAAATAATAAGGATTTTTTTTGAATTTATGCCATACTCTCCTTCAACTATATCCAATAATGTTATTCGATCATAATTAATGAAAAAACCTTGAAGTATTTTTTTTTTATAAAAATTTGCGTTATTTTTCTTGTAGTATAACCCTTTATATGTATCTTTTTTTTTTTCCTGTTTTAGAAGTTAAAGATGTATAAATATTGATTCCGACTTGAACTTCAATCATAGTTCTTTTGTTTTTTAACAAATTATGTGATATATTCAAAATATGTATTTATAATGAGCTTTTTTTTAATTATATTTTGATGTTGAATATATAGTGATAGTGAAAGCAACTTTCACGCACAAAGTATTTCTTAGATATTTTTAGTTTCATAGCCTCCTATTAAAGCTGCAACAGTTTAATCAACTTGTCTGTTGTATTTCTATACATAGAGGAAAGTCCAAAGCATTTATTTATTTTATTTTTCTCCCAATTTTGTACATTTGTTTTGCTTTTACTGAAAGGTATTTTTCAAATTTTCACTGAGCTTATCAATTCAAATTTTCACTGAGCTTAAGAGTGAGATAAAAGTATAATTTGCCTTTAATGTTCTATATAAATTAAATCAGTAAATTATGCTGATTGGTTAAAAGCTCATAATGAGCACACTCGTTTGTTTGTGTAGTTTTAAAAGTCAAGTGAGAAATCTATTTTTGATACGGAATTGGGACAGTTGTGGCTCATTTGATTGATCTCATACTTTTTCTCTTTTCCCTTGTTATAAACTGTAAGAATCAAATGTCTGTCAAAGTTTTTCTCATCACCTTGTTTGAATTTTTTGACAAGGGCATTGCATTCATCTATTTCAAGAATATATAACTCAAATGCTAACATGAGCCAATGGCATTTTGCAATAATAACAATAATTAATATTCATATAAATATTTGATTTTTCAAAAAAGATGGGGAGGGGTTGAGCAGAGCAATTTAATGTTTTCTGCTTGATACTTGGTATCCTCTCTCATTTACCATCTTTCCTACTTTGATTGATTGCTGTGATCATTCAAAACTAACCCTATGTTGAATGACAGAAGACTAGAATTTTCAGAACACATTTATTGCAAGTCATATTTTCAGTTTAATTGGGTTTAAAATTATTTTTGTTCTTTTTTAAGTGAAATAATAATAAGTAATTTGTACTATTTGTATTTCCATGTCTATTAATTTTATTTAACATCAAAATGCATAAAAAATACTTCACTGGCACTAACTGAAGCAGTATATTGCCATTTTTTTTCACTCAGAGTTGGATGATGCATATTTCAATTCATTTGGAGCGCATTTTAATATTAATATACTGCATTGAAATTTTGCATGTGTTCATTTGAGTCACAAATGCAACTTTTCTGCCCCTTCAAAATTCCCTAACTTTTTTTCCCACCATAGCGTTCACTCCACCCTAGTGTACAGATTACTTTGTTGGCAATAAAAACAATACAAAGTAAAATAGATATTTTAAAGCTAGTAAATTATTAACAAATTATTAGGAATAAATTTATTATTGATCAATTAATAAATTCATCAATTTTTACTAGTCCCTGGAAGTGTTTTTTTTTTTTTTTTTTTTGATAATCTAATTGGTTATTTACCAAAAATAGTTTCCTTGTGGAAAATAGAGAATTGTCAACAATTGAAGATTTTTTTTTTTTTTCAGAAATGAATGTAGCTTAAGTTTTACCCTCGAAAAGTGCAAATTCCAGTTGTGCATTTCTTTTACCATGTCAAGATAACAGAAAATGCTTTCTGATTATCTAGTTTACAAAATCAGGGTTGGTATTTTATTTAAAAATACCAGGGTTGGTATTTTTAGGTGGCAAAAACTTGAAAAGAACCAAATCTTTTATCCTCAATTATAATTGAGTTTCGCTGTATTTTAAATTTTAATAAATTTTTCCCTAATCTGTCTGAAATTTTAATTAAAATTCTTATTTGAATAGTAGTTCACCCTACTTTGATTTGAAAAACTAGCCTCATTTTCATACACCTCATGTGTCATATTGAAAATATTACTCTATGTACTTGCATATAAGTTGATGCCCTACTTTTGAAGTGGAAAAAATGAAAATTATTTTCCAAATCACATTTCTCCAGTGACAATTAGTGCTACTGACGGTTTATTGAGTGCATTTTTTTTTCTTCAGTAACTCGTATAAGTGGACTTTCCCCTTTTCGTAGTTTTAAATAAAAGTCATGACTCATACTATGGTTTCCTGCATCCATATGAGATTTCAGTCCATTTACGCTTACTTTCTAACATTTTAACGACTGGAGAAGCCTCTTGGAGAAGCGATTCCCTTCTCTCCGGAGGCCGAAATCCATTGCTTCTGCTGTGCTGGCGATCAACTCACAATATTAATCAGTTTGTTTTTGCAATCAAACCATCAAAC
Organism: Octonoba sinensis; assembly: GCA_038502835.1. Classification (NCBI taxonomy): domain Eukaryota; kingdom Metazoa; phylum Arthropoda; class Arachnida; order Araneae; family Uloboridae; genus Octonoba; species Octonoba sinensis. Next base: position 77,385,425 of record CM076605.1, on the reverse strand, counting down.
AACGTCCACTGAAGAGTCTACTTCTAGAGCACACATTTCAGAACAAATAAAATTTTTATACTAAAAAATGATAGTAAAAAAATATTGTTTTCCTATACAGTAGAGCCTCGATTATCCGAGTGTACCTCGGATAATCGAAAACTCGGATAACACGTACTCTGCAGGGGTGATTATATTCCGGGTGTACCCCGGAAATCCGGGTTTTTCATATCCTACTTCCGTGTTTTAAAAATTGGAGTTTTTAGTCTTCAAAATTGAAAATTTAGCGGATGGGAGCAAAAAATACGCCGAAAAGCGAAAAACATTCCCTTTGTAGCAACCTTTTACGCAGCAAGGGTTGTAACGGCGCCAACCATCTTTGTTCCGAACACGAACAATACGCATGTTCACGATATCTACGTACCATTTCTTCTACAGACCAAATACTGAGACGCGATTGGTCAGAATTTGGCAGATGGCAACCTAACTCAGTTCTCGTGTTTTTACGCCAATTTTGACTTTCCCGTTTTTCGCGGATTTTCGTTCTTGTTATATTTTTCGCTTTTCGTCAAACATTAATTTTTAAAATTTTAATTCAAGTTAAATGTCTTAAATTTGTATTCTGAATGATGACATAACATTTCTTCCTGAGCGATATGACAAAATAGTAGAAAATACTTATGAAAATCGTCTGTGCCCATGTTGTATAATTATGTGGCATGTTAAAGATCTCTTGAGTTATCTGTTTGGTATGGATACTCTCGGCTAAATTAAATTCCTAGTGCCGTTTGCATCAACGAGAACTCGGGTGCCGCCATCTAAGAGAAACTGAGCGTCAAAAAAATTGCGGCAATGGTACCACACTCATTGTGGTGCTACTGAAAGAGTTGGTACGCACTAGGTCTGCAATGGTTGAGGACCAATACTGCAGCCCCATTAGAAATAGAAAGAAAAATTATAAAGCAATAATAGGTTATTCGGGAGGAAATTTTAACACTTTTTAAAATAATTTACTACCTTTTTTGTGGGCATTACATGCCTACACAGATAATATAATTTTATAGAGTGTAGCAATAGGTTTCTTTTTCAAATAATTAGTAGGCAAATTATTTAATACAACAAACTGCTTAATAAGGATAATTTTGCAATTTTACAAATATATATGTATCTGACACATATATAGGTAACAGGAATTTTTTTTTAATTTTTGGAAAAAAGCTTTTTTTTTAATAGTGGTTCAATTGAGATAATTATGAAGCTTTACTTTTTAATTTTCTGCTCTTTCTTGTGGGCATCCATGCATGTAATATTAACCGATATATACAGATAAACCGATACATATAAACCAATGCATATACCGATTGTAAGATTTTGTAAAGAGTAGTGACCGGTTTCCTCTTCAGATAATTAGTTGGAAAAATATTTATTAAACAACAAACAGTTTCATAAAGATATTTTTCTAATTTTACTGATATATCTGTTGCCAACAAGATATTTTTTAGAAAAAAGCGTTTCTTTTACAAGGGCGGATCTAGAAAATCTTCAAGGGGGGGGGGGGCGATTTTGGAAATCTCGGGGTTCAATGTAAGGATGGATGGAGGAGATTCTTCATTCCTTTTCAACAGTCCCTCCGCCCGCCCCCCCCTTTTTTTCAAACAGCAGGAACAACAAAAAAAAATGCTAGTGTAGTGATATTTAAAATTTTACTAGCACATTTTTTTCAATGCATATACGTTTATTCAAAGCCCTTATAAAAAGAATACAAGCTGACGTTTTTTTGCTTTCGCAAATCTGTCTATAATTTTTTCAACGTCCAATGTAATATCTTTATGGATATGCAATAACGCTAATTCAGTGAGTCTACCATCACTCATTCTGCTTCTTAGCCAAGTTTTAACCGAGTTAGGATTTCCTTCAAGCTTTCTCAAGAAAAATGTAGGCTTGTAAATACATTTTCTAAATTTGAATTGATATGTCTAAATTACAAAATAATAGCAATTATTAGTAATATATTTTCTAAAATTTTCAAGATGTAATACTAAATATGTACTAAAAAAACCATCAACGAGTATGTGCAATTTATATAAACATCTGTAATTATGAATGTTCAATGAAAAGTTTCAGGCTCCAGGTTTTAGGGTTGGCTAGCTGTCACCAGTTTGATGGGTAGAAGAAAAGAGCAGGGAATCTCTTTCCCATTACTCCGAGGATTAGCAACTCAGCAATACTAAAGGACAAAGGGACAGGGGGAAAGCATAGAACTTGAAGGGCTATTAGGCTGGGATTCCAAGAACATAAAAAAATGGCTGGTCCCGGGCCAGAAAGAGTAAAAACTCACTGAGGAGTGTCCTTGTAGTATCCACTTAAATCAGCCCAAGGGGGGGGGGGCGATCGCCCCCCCCCCCCCTTAGATCCGCCGTTGTTCTTTTAAGGGATTATTCATAAATAATGTCACGCTTCGAGGTGGGAGGGGGTTCATGAAATTGTGACAAGGGGAGGGGAGGGGGTAACCAGAAGTGTGACATCATGCATTATGCAACATAGCGTGACATGTGACAAAGGGGATGAGGGGGGTCAAATATATGGGAACAAAGCGTGACATCATTTATGAACGGCCCCTTATGAGCAAAACGGAAGACGTGACAAATTTTATTTTCTGGTAAGTTGAATGAAGTTTGTCATTACGCACCCATAGTAGTTTAAGTGCCGACAGGGTGGCCTAGTCGTAAGGCACTGACCTCGTACTTCCAAGTTCACAGGATCAAACCTGTCCCAAGTCTGGATTTTCAAGGCGCAGAAAACCGTCTGCGCCCATGTCGTATGATTATGCGGTATGTTAAAGATCCCTTTAGTATCTGTTTGGCTCGTATTCTGTTGGCTAAATTAAATTTCTAGTGCAGTTTCGCATCAATTAGAACTTGGGTGCTGCCGTCTAGGGGTAAACTGAGCGTGGTTTAATTGTGATAATTATGAAATTTTAATTTTTTGCTCTTCCTTGCGGTGTCCATGCATGTAACATTCATTGCATTCATACATACACAATACACATGCATATACGGATGATATAATTTTGTAAAGTGTAGTAATAGGTTTTCTGTTTAAATTAGCAGACAAATAATTTATTAAAACATAAACAGTTTAATAATGATAATCATAAAATTTTACTAATATATATGTTTGAGTATATGAGGAATTCTTACATTCATGGAGAGAGAGAGAGATATTCTCCTTTAAATTGTGATCACTAAATATAATATGTTTTCATGTGTTCATAAAGCAGTGGAATATCCAGGAATTTTTTCAGGGAGCAGGAGAGGGAGAGAGTATATTGTTTAACTATGTCCAAAAAGGCGGTTTTAATACATCCATTCCCAGGTTCAGTTTAGTCCCGGAAACATTTTTAGACTAACTTAAGAAAATCTGTTAGGAGGGGAGGTGGAGCATTCAGGAAAAAAGGAGCAATAGCTAGAAAACTTGGTATGTTGGAACAATTTATTGAGCTGTATAAATATACCAATCACTAACAGGAGATTATGGCAAAATGCACATTTAAATAGTGAAATCAAGAACAAACTACTGACTAGTAATAAAAAAAAGTAATTTTTTATTACTAGTCAGACTTTTGAAGCATTATATATTCTTCAAATTATACAATAAACTTACATAAAGATTAAAGTAATTTATTAATTAACGCAGTGGCCATGCCATGCTTCATCGTACACACAGTACAGGGAAGGTAACAACAACGCTTACATTGTTGCCAGATACAGCAATCTAGTTTAGTTAAGAAAAGAATACATGGAGAACACAAAATAAGGATAATATTCTAGATTATAATATAATAAGACAAGGAAGAATTCTAATGTTATACTTAACACTCCCTCCAATTCTTACTTGTAAGAAACAATAAAGGTACTTAGTAAAACTAAACATTTATCAATTTAGCATTTAGCAAGACAGTTTATCAGAGTTCTAAGTTTTTCAAATTTGTCTCTAGACAAAGCTTTAGTAAATATGTCTGCTAACTGTTCATTACTATTGACATAATCAATGTTCAGATTTTATCCTGGTATTTTTCACGGATGAAATGATATTTAACATCAATGTGTTTTGTACGTTTGTGGTACACTGGATTTTTGATAAGTTTTATAGCACTTTGATTATCAATATGCAAAGTGACATTTTCACAAAATGATGTTTCACCTATGTCACATAACAGCTGGCGGAGCCATATAACTTCTTTCACTGCAGTAGATGCTGCTATGTATTCAGATTCTGTGGTTGATGTTGGCACTGATGATTGCCTACTGGTGTTCCATGTAATAGCACCGCTTGACAACATGAAAACATACCCAGTGGTGGACCTTCTGGTATCCATGTCGCCTGCAAAATCTGCATCAGAATAAGCCACGAGGTTAGGACTTTCTGATTCAGGCATATACTGGATGCCATGACTAGGAGTTCCTTTTAAGTATTTCATTATTCTTTTAATAGCATTCCAATGCACTTGGCTGTAGTTGTTTTGAAACCTACTTACAAGGTTTACAGCATATGTGATATCAGGGCGTGTGGTAGCAGAGAGAAACAGAAGTGACCCAACAGCTTCACGGTATGGGACAGCAGTTTCTTCGAAAATTATGTCGGGTTCAGATGACAAAATTGTATTGGGATCAGCCGGAACACTAACTGGATTACAATGTTCATGGTTGAAATGTCTTAGAATTCTCTTTATGTATGCTTGTGAGTGGATAAAGATTGACCCATCTTTTCCTTGCTCAATCTCAATCCCAACAAAACAACCTGATTTCCATATAGTGGCTTCAAAGTTCTTGTTCATGTTATTCATGATGTCATTCAAAATTCCTTCATCTTTACATAGTAAAAGAACATCATCAACATACAGAATGAGGAAAACTTTTCTACCTTGGAAAACACCGTAGAATAGGCAAGGATCAGCCACACTCTGATTAAATCCATAATTTATCAAGAAATCAGAAAATTTTTGGTTCCAACATCTTGATGACTGTTTTAAACCATATAAGGATTTTTTTTAACTTGCAAACTAAATCTGCATCAATAGGAAGACCTGGAGGGGGTTGCATGTATATTTCTTCATCAACGTCCCCATGCAAAAATGCTGTTTTTATGTCACATTGCAGTATTTTAAACCTTTTCTGAGCAACGATTGTTAAAATCACTCGTATGGTATCATATCTTATTGTAGGTGAGAATGTTTCATTAAAATCAACTCCCTCCACTTGTGAGAACCCCTTTGCACACAATCGAGCCTTAAAACGCTCTATCTTTCATCTGGTAAATGCTTTATGTTAAATGCCCATTTTGATCCAATTATATTCTTCCCTTCTGGACATTTCATTAGCTGCCAAGTATTGTTTTTCTGTAATGATTCAAGTTCCTCTTTTATTGCATCTCTCCACTCCTTTGACTGTTCCGAGTTAATTGCATCTTCATATGTTTTGGGAATTTCAGCGACATTTACATCATAACGTCTGGGAATTCTTAAATTTTGCCTGGGTCTGAGATTATAAGAGGCATCTTCATCATCTGAGTTCTGCAATGCATTAAGTGCATCATTTGTATCCATCAGTATGTCTTCTATTTTCTGGATCACTGTCAGTATCTTGAGGTTCAAGGTTGCTTACTGAGATTGCTTTATCCTTTTGTAAATGACTTTCTGGTGCACTTGAGCTTTCATTAAATGTAACATTCCTTGAAATTTTTACTGTTTTTGATGCAGGATCAAAAAAGCGGTAGTTTGTTGAATCTCTTTCATAGCCAACAAAAATTGTTTTGGTACTTTTGGGAAACAATTTCTTTCGTAATTGGTCGGGCACATGCATAAAAGCATCTGAACCAAAAGTCCTCAAATACTTCAATGATCTCTGTTTTCCTGTCCATAGTTCAAATGGAGAAGATCCAGGTGTCTGACTTGTTGGTATATTATTCAGAGTATGGACAGCTGTGTGGACTGCTTCAGCCCACAAAAACAATGGTAGGTTCTTGCTATGTCGCATTGATCGAGCACTTTCCATAATTGTTCGCATACTCCTTTCGGCTTTTCCATTTTGCTCCGGGGTGTAGGGAGCCGAAGGCTGAAGTTCTATACCTTTTGCATGCAGAAAACCTTTGAAGTCATGATTAATGTATTCTCTGCCGTTGTCCACTCTGAGAGCTTTAACTGTCGCTGAATGTTTGTTTTCACAGAGAGACACAAACTTCTTAAAATGTTCTATGGTGTCACACTTATGTTTCAGAAATGCAACAGAAACATAACCGCTAAAATCATCTTTAAAAATTACAAAATAGCTAGCACCAGCCAATGAGGATACTGACATCGGGCCACATAAGTCACTGTGAATTAATTCCCCAGGCTTGCTGGATTTGTATTTTCTATGGCTAAAAGGAAGTTTATGCTGTTTGCCATATTGGCAGCCTTCACAAAAAAATTTATCAGCATCTGAAAAGTCAATTTTATCAATGAATCCTTTTTCACTTAACTCCCTCAGGGCCTTGAGATTAACGTGACCCAATCATTGCAATGGCATCTTCCTTTTTCCATTTCTCAGTCGCTGCAGCGTCGCTATCTGGCCTTGCTTTCGTACCGCTTGCAACGCCGTAGACACCTTTTGCTTTCAAGGCACAATTTACTTGAAAACGCCACTGGGAATAATTTCTTCCATCGAACTTATGCATTGATGAAATGTCCAGTCCAGCCATACTTATTTTATGCTGTATGCGTAGCTGATGTATTTTTATATGAAAACGGAATGTTTACGAATATTCCGTTAGGCTTAATGACCGGCGTGAGCAACAGACGCTACGAAGATAAACTAACTATTCGTCTATTCGTTTCAAACCAAAGTTGATGGCATGGGCGCGAGTACTGGGAACATAACCTCTTCAAATTATACAATAAACTTACATAAAGATTAAAGAAATTTATTAATTAACGCAGTGGCCATGCCATGCTTCATCGTACACACAGTACAGGGAAGGCAACAACAGTGCTTACAGTGTTGCCAGATACAGCAATCTAGTTTAGTTAAGAAAAGAATACTTGGAGAACACAAAATAAGGATAATATTCTAGATTATAATATAATAAGACAAGGAAGAATTCTAATGTTATACTTAACATATATGACTGTTTTTAGGTTTCTAAAAATTATTTGCATATTTATAGTCCACATGTATTTTCAGCATTATTATTTGTTACGCTTGGACATGGGGGTTCATCTAATTGTGCCTAAAAGTACAAGTTAGTACAATCTACTCTTGATATCTCACACTTCCTCAAAGGTAGAAAATAATAACTCAAGACATTGAAAGTTCTAATAAAATGGTTTTGACAGAAGTAGTGTTTTAAAATACCCAGGCATTTATAAGTTGGGGCAAATGCCCAGGTAAGATGGCGGGGCGCATCTATCCAAAATCCATAAATGCTCGGAAATTTATGCATTTTTTATAGAAATACTGAATATTGTTAAACAGTCAAAGATTCTTATGAATAATTTGAAGTACTTCAAACCTGATAAATATAATGTATTTTTTTAATAATTTATTTGTTAGAAGTAGTTATTAATATTGTCACCTGCAGATATTAAAAAAGCTTTTTTTTTTTGTTTAGGCTTTGGGTAAATTGATTTGAGTTTGAGTAACATTTGAGTTCTCTTCTGATATTCTGTTATAAATAGGCTTACAGCTAACCCCTAACATATTTTAGGTTTTAGAAATAAAATTTCACGTTAAATTAAAGCACAAATGAGCATTAAAACGCAGACATATGTTTCGGGATTGCTTGGAATCTCTTTTTCAATGCGACAGGGAGCTTCTAGATGCAAAACATCCAAATGAAGCAGACAGAACAACAAAAACAAAGCTTATATAGCCTAAGAATTAACTGTAAACCAATGAGAATAAAAGCAGTGTGAAGTGGAAGTAGAAGTAGTAGGAAAGGCACCAATAAGAGAGCAACAAACGAATGCAGTTGGAAGTACAGAAAGTAAAAAGGAATATCAATAAAAAGAAAGCAAAAAAGACAACAGCGTGCATAAAAATATGAAAATACATGAAAATTGCAAAAAAATAAAATAAAATACAAAGAATAAAATTGAAATAAAATAAGTACAGAAAATACCAAAACAAAAAGCAAAACAAAGTACACATGCAAAAGAGGGGGAGGGGGGGGAGAGAAAAAAAATTGACACAAAAAAGGAAAACTAACAAGAAAACCAAGAAAGAACAACAAATTAAAGGAACTTATGCCAGACCTGTGAAAAATAAGGAGTTGAGGAAGAATCATTAACCAAATTAGAACTATTCCTGTTAATATGATAAGCTTCCCAAAAGTCAAGTTCTAAAGGGGAAGTGCATTTTTGAATAATTTTCCCAGAATTGAAATCAAAAGAGTGGTTGGAATTCCAACAATGTTGAGCAATGCTAGACTTATTCAGCTCTTGCTTTCGTACATAACCTTTATGCTCATTTAACCGAATTTTCAGAGCACGTTTTGTCTGTCCAATGTAAGAAAGGCCGCAACGGCAACTAATTTGGTAAATACCCCAAGTGTTAATTTGATTGACAGGATCTTTAAGAGAAGAGAAGGAAAGTTTGTTGCTAGGAGCAAAAACGACTTGAAATTGAAACCTTTTTAGGATTTTAGCAATACGAAAACTAACAGAATGAAAGAATGGTAATACAACCAAATTCTTTCTAGAAACCACATGATTAGGACCAGAAGTTTTTATGGAAAGTTTGTTATAAATAGAATCAATTAAAGAGTGAGAAAATCCTCTATCAACAGCTACAGCTTTCAGATAGTTGAGTTCAATCTTGAGAAGCTCAGGAGAAGAGCAAATATTAATAGCACGATGGACAAGAGCATTAAAAGCCGAATATTTTTGGTTGGGAGGACGAGACGATAGTCTGTGAGGAGGTAAAGAAACAGCGAAAGGTTTACGATAGACAGAAGTTGTGAAACCAGACTCACTCCTAGAAATCAAAACATCAAGAAACGCGAGGCTACTATTAAGTTCTTTCTCACAAGAAAACTATATTAGAATCAATGGAGTTCATAATCGAAAGAGCATCATCAATACCTAACAAGTTACTGTCCGTTAGGACAAAACAATCATCCACATAACGAACATAAAATTGAAATTGCAATTTTTGGAATAGTTTTTCCTCAAAATAATGCATATAGAAATCACTTAAAATAGGACTAAGAGGACTTCCCATGGCCAGGCCATCTACCATAGCATAGAATTTACCATTAAATACAAAAGTGCTCTGTTGCAAGCACACACGAGTAAGAAAAACTAATTCCTCAATTTCCACAGAAGTAAAATGGAATTCAGGAAGCCTTTTTCTGAGGCAAGTCAAAGCGCCATCAACAGGAACATTAGTAAACAAAGAATTAACATCAAAAGAGGCCATAACCGAATTATTCGGAACGAAGTTATGAAGTTTCTTAACAAAATCGGTGGAATTTTTAACAGTGAAAACATTCCGACTCCTAAGTGGAGAAAACACAGAAACTAAATACTTGGAAAGTTTATATGAAGCAGCGCCAATATTGGAAACAATTGGTCTGAAAGGAATACCTGCCTTGTGTACCTTCGGTAAAGCATAGAAACGCGCACAATTAGCAACAGAAGGAATCACAGACCATTTAGCAATCAAAGGAATAGAATGAACAGACTTAACAGCAGAAGAAAAAGCTTTTAACTCCTTGTCGCTAGGATCTTTATAAATTTCAGAATAAGGACCAGAAGCAATTAAATCATCAGTTTTTTCAACATAAGATGATTTATTAAGAACAACAATCTGACCACCCTTGTCAGCTTTGGTAATGACCAAATCAGAATTTGAAACTAAATTATTGACACAGCGTTTCACAGAATGGGTAAAATCAATATTAGGAACTTTTGAATTGAAATCAACATTGGAAGCAATAAGATGCCGAACTGACTTTTTTTGAGTGGAAGTTAAGGCACTAAATTTGAAAGCTTTTTCAACCGGAGCAATAAGTTCAGAAAAAGAAGCCTTTTTAGCCAAAGCAAAATTGTTATTACATTTCAAAGCATTAATTTCATTACTATTCAAAGGAAATTTCGAAAGATTTACAACCGCATTCCTATTAACAAGAGGCAAATCAGCCGGAACAGGAACATTTGAATCGTTACACAACTTGGTAAATTTCTTATTTAAAGTAATTTTGTGACTGTCAGATGAATGAAGAGCTCTCGCTCATGACATTCTATCAATAGAATCAAAATCGAAATTAGAATTAGATACAGAAAGATGTAAATCATAAAGTTCACGTTGTATGAACAAAAGTTTTTTCCTAGTTTCCTGGATAGAAGCGCATAGATCCCTGGATAGATCCCTACGCATTGAAAAAGGGATTCCAAGCAATCCCGAAACATATGTCTGCGTTTTAATGCTCATTTGTGCTTTAATTTAACGTGAAATTTTATTTCTATTACTTTGCACAAAGTTTAATCATTACTATATTTTAGGTTGTATACCACTGTCTCCTATTTATTAATAATATTACTGAAACACACACAAATGAATAGATATTGGTTATTTTTTTCCTTCGCTTCATTCTTACTGTTACTGCTGTTCTCTGAGGTAGTAGCTTTGACATTTAGCCATTGACATTGGCCCATGCCCAATTCATGAAACTGTAGAATTTCATTTTCTTTCGCAACAGGGTTTTCTTAATTTTTTGACCATTGCAAAAATCACCATTGCTAACATCAAAATTATCTTCCTTCTTTTTAGGGATGTGTTTAGAGTAATTCCCAATGTGCCATCTTCTTTTCTTAGTGGAATTTTGCACCTATGTAAATCAAAAATGAGTACAGAGGTTTCGAATAAAATTCATCTTCTCCCAAGTCTATATCAGTAGTACAGTCGGCCAAAATATTTTTCGAGTGACGGGACCCCTGAGAAAAATCGAATAATGGCTAGATGCAAGATTCTTTTTTTAAAAAAATATATATAATATCACACAAGTTCTTTTTTTTAAAAAAAAAATCCAATATTGGCTTGATGCAAGATTTTTCTTTAAAAAATATATGGTCACGAGTTTTCTAAAAATTATCAATATATAATCCAATATTGGCTTTATACTAGTTTTTTTTTTTTTTTAAATGGCTAAATCCGAGAGATTGCGATATCAAATAATGGTTTCACACAAGTTTTTTTATTATCAAATATATATACATACAAGATATTTTTAAATATATACAATATATATATATGGCTTTATGCACAAGTTTTTTTTTTTTTTTTTTATGATCCAATATTGGCCTTTAAAAAGAGGTTTTTTTTTTTAAAAATATATACACAAGTTTTAAAGTACCTTTTTTTTCTGTTATTCATCCAAGTAGGCACTCAAATCTTTCATTAGTTCATCGTACGTTACGATCGGAGTTCCCGGTCCGAATTCCGAAAGCGTACTCGGTGGCGGATCCATCATCATCATCGTAGATTCTTCTTCTTCTTCTCCAAACTCAAAGTCACTCATAAATGTCAGTACCGGAGAAGTTGGTTCCAAACGGGTAGATGGAACTGGTTCGAAACTGGTAGAGGGAACTGGTTCGAAACTGGTAGAGAGAACTGGTTCGGTTTCAGGAAACACTAGCACTTGTTCGGGATAAACGTGGCTCGTGGACGGCACCGCTAGTCCATTGTTTGGCATAAAATCGTGGCTCGTGGAGGGAAACGGTACAAGTTCGTGGCTCGTGGACGGCACCACTAGTCCATTGTTTGGCACAAAATCGTGGCTCGTGGAGGGAACCGGTACAAGTTCGTGGTTTGGCGCAAGTTCGTGGCTCGTGGAGGGAACCGGTACAAATTCATGGTTCGTATACACAGGTTCGGAATAAACGTGGCTCGTGGAGGGCACCGCTAGTTGGGTTTCTTCAGGATACACTAGCACTTGTTGTTGTTGCAGCCGATAATAACCCGTCCATGCGTTGTTGTCGATATTTTCGTACGGCTGTGGAAACTCGACGAGACCCTCCATCGCTCGTTCATCACGCCTGCATCTGTAGACCGGTGCCCCGTCTTGATGCGATTCAGCGTTGAAATATTCCGTTTCGTCGTCAAACATTTCCAGAGCCCATTTCGCTTTAAGGGCGTCGACGTCTGCAATCTTGATTCGAAAAAACGAAAACAAACATTTCTGTGGAGCTATTATTAAATAGGTCGTACCGGGTTTCAGGGCAAAAGACTTGTTGGGCTTGAGAATGTAATGTTCGAACTTGTGAAAATGCATGTACGAAAAACATCCGTTTGTCAGATTGTCAGGATCACGGAAGAGTCTCTTTTTCCTTTTGTAGAACAATAGCGGCACCGATCGCGTCTGTATGATATGCTTCTCGTCCTCTGCCACGGTCCGATATCCGAACGTAAATCCAAATTTTACCAAATACAGATGGTCGTACATAAAGCACAGCCGTTGATCCGAATTGTTTTTCTCCACATTTACCGGATTTTGCAGTTTCTGAGTCAATTTGTACCACCTGAAACGCTTCAGAGGATTCTGTTTCAGTCCATCTTTAAAAGTTCTTTGAAAATTATCGCTGAGCAACGGCTTGTCGTTACTGATCGGTTCAAAGATTACATTTCTATCTTTCATGCGGACGATGAACGGAACGGCTTCTGCACAAAACCTCTGCACGTAACTGGACGCATGCTTCTTGCCGACTTTTAATTCGTGCAAGTTGGCGACTCGAGACACTTCTTGCGGCACAGAGGGAAACATGATGATGATGACGATGATTAGGCGAGACCGACCGAATGAATGAAGCGCGGCGCGCGTCTCTCTGTTATATACGCGCGAAAGTAGGTCACGTACAAGGAAAAACAAACTTCTCTCGCCGCATTTAATGTTACAGCGGGTAGGAAATGGGCTGTGCGACGTATATCGAGGTCAATGATGTTTTTTTTTTTCTTTTATTTTCCCAGACGTACAAGGAAGGAAAAAAAAACACAAACTAAAAATACTTTTTCTCTCGCCGCATTTAATGTTACGGCGGGTAGGAAATGGGCTGTTTTTTTTTCTTTTTGCCAGACGCACAAGGACACATTTAATTTAAGGCGGATAGGAATTGTTGTCTAGTTTTAAAGCAATTTTTTTTTTTTTTTTTTTTTTTTTTTTACGGTTTTAAAAACTAGACATTCCATCTTTTTTTATACAATGTTTTCATTTTCTCGACTATCCCAATATTCATTTTTTATATTCCGTCTTTTTTTTCAGCGTTCAAAATGTGTTGTAATTTAGAATCGAATTTTAGATTTTTTGGAAATAAAAATCTCTTTTTCTTCAGACACTTTTAAAGGAATTAAACATAGTGTATCAATAAATGAAACCGCATCGCATTTTGTTAACTATTTATTCGATGAACCTGATAATATTGTCATATAATTTGTGTAACTATGAAAAATATGAAGTAATGTCATGTAATTGTTTATATATATATAGTTGAAAGTATGGAGACAAATGAAAAAGTTTCCCGAATGTCCATTTTTTTTTTCTTCTTTCAAAATAATGTCGAAATCATTTCAATATACAAGGAATTAAACATAGTGTATCAATAAATGAAACCGCATCGCATTTGTTAATTACGTATTCGATAAACCTGATAATATTGTCATTTAATTTGTGTAACTATGAAAGTTGGAGGCACAATTGAAAAAGTTTCCCAAATGTCCCTTTTTTTTTCTTCTTCTTTCAAAATACAAGCCCTTGTAACAATCGAAGCTGGCTGAATGTGGATAAATTTTCAATGTAAAATCGGTGCTTTTCTTAAATCACATACATATTGAACTCCCAAAATCATTTTGTAACGATGGCAATCGATGTCCGAGCAACTGGGACACCTGTAACTTTGCTGGCAAGTTTGCACCCGCATCGTTCTTATTTCATTCATCATCGGATACAATATCCAATTTTTTTCCATGACGTACGGTTTTAATAAATCATAAGTAATCCAATCCACAGCCATGAAATACATGCTACAATGTAATCGTTCCATGTCAAACAACAAGTAATTAAAATCAAACGGTCCACCGTCCCGACACAAGTAGGCAAAACCATTGATCACGGAGTATCCTTTCTTGGGATGAGCAGCTACGATTGCTGGAACAAAATCGAAAAACGATACTTTTCTAATTTTCTTTTCTCTTTGTATTTCATCTCGCATCAACCATTGAAATTGTTCGTACGAAGTATTTTCGGCGACACATACAGTTTTTTGCACCGGTTCAGGAGGTAGAAGAGGAGGAGTCGTCGGCCGATGATACTCTTTTTCAAATTGTTCCAATTCTAAACTGGACGGATGAAGAACTAAATCTGCCATCTTTTTTATTTTTTTACAATGTAAATGAAAAGAGTCTCTCGGATCTTTTTAAAAGCTGCTAGCCGTGAAAAAAAAAAAAAAAAAAAAAATTTCCCGCAAAATTTACAATTCGTCTCCAGACTCATCTTCGCTACCGCTACTCGACGACTCTTCATTTTTTTCTCCGATTGAATTATCCTCTTCTTGTTCTTCGACTTGTTCTTTTTCTTCTTCTTCTACAGCTGCTGCTGCTACTGCAATTTCTTCTTTTGTTTGTTGTTTCATTCTCTTGTTGGTGGTCTTGTTATCACATTTCTTTTTTTTTCCTTTTCATTTTTTGATCTTGTTGTTGCCACATTTCCTTTAATGTTTTTAAATGATAATCGACGCAATTCTTGTAATATTCAATCATGTCCTTGTTTTCGGCATTCGCCATCGTCGAATCGTCGTCATCGTCGCCGCTCAATGCACATTTTATAATATCATAAACACATGACGACGATAAACGATGATGTAATTCTCTGACCACGTTAACGTGACATTCCATCGGATCGATCGAAATTATATTTTGAACGGTCATGGGATAACTTAAATTTTCGACAAATCCTTTAAAATCAATTTCATTTTCTTGTGTCCGTCTATCGGATGCAAGCAATTGTTGCAATTCGGACGACAATTCTGTTTTTTTATTCAAAATGTTGGCCAATTTCATCAAATCATATTTTTGTACGTAATCTCTACTCAATACTTTTTCGACAATCGTTTTTTCATCGTTGTTGTTGAACAAGAAACGGTTTTTCCTGTAAATGGATGACAGGAATTGTTGACATTCCTTGTGAACTTTGACGAATTTTGCAGACTCAACTTTTGTTGCCGCACAAAAAGGCGTAAAATGAGTGTGTTCCGGGCACTGCACCTTGATGAGCGGCAATTGTCCTATCGGTGTAGAATCTATTTTGTCAATGTCAATAAAGACTTGTTTCTTCCTGGAAATTGTTTCGAAAAATTTTTTTTTTCGTCACCTTTCACGAAAACGTTCCGGCTGATTGAGCAGAAAAAGTCCACAATTACCTCTAACGAGGAATATGGTAGGTCTCCTTTTTCCCAGGCTATTGCATCTCTGTTGAATTGTAGCCATCTGTTTTCAAGTTGACGTCGAGGTTGCAGCACTGTAAACTCGTGCGGTGTCTGGAACGTCCACCGCCCGTGATTGTCGTTGTAGACGTTCCTGTAGGCGAGTTCTTTCACTACAAACTCGCCGTTGTTGTTGCGATAGCCTTCAAAGTCGACAACAATAAGTCCGGCAGCCATGGTAGAGTTGAACAGTCAGAGAGAGCACGAGCGCGAGCGAGAGGCAGTAGTAGTAGCAGCAGTAGTCCGAATGATCACAGACGCGTTTCTCCTCCCTATATATACCCACACACACGCTGTTTACCTTATCTGTGTGACGCAAGCATCCTGTTTCAGTAATAGCGAGGTCGTTTATTTTATCTGTGTGACGCACGTATCCTATTTCTGTAATAGCGGGGCAGTTGGAACCGGTTCGCATGATGACGCGATAAGGATTTCGCAAGACTTTGGACAAAAAAAACACACCCAAAATGTCTTTTTTAAAAGAACACAAATATATATCGAGCCAATATTGGACTGGTCTGAGAAGCTTTGAAAAACTTTAAACGCTTCTTAAAAAAAAAAAAAAAAAAAAATTTTTTTTTTTTTTTTTTTTTTGAAATAGAATTTCAAATTTCACGGCTCGACAAGTTTTATTTACAGATCAGTTGTGTCTAGACTTTAAAAATGTACACCTTTACTATATGCTTTTAAAGAAATCGCTTTTATTAGAAAATACCCCTATAAAGTTATGTTATAACTGGGAAACTATACTCTGTATGCTAAATAGTCTTATAAATTTTTCCAAATATACAGAATAGAACATATATATATATATATATATATATATATATATTTCTATTTCCATTTTCTATTAAATATTAAATTCCATTTCAAAAGCATTTCAAGTTTCACGACTCGAAACTTTTTTTTTCAAGTTTAGCTCCGTATTTATTGTGTGTTTTACGTAAATTGCCTATCAAACCACGTAAATTGTGTCTTGTTCAAATTTACGTGGTTCGATAGGCTCAATTTACGCAGAATTATTATAGACAGGTATTGTAAAAAAAGTTTTTAAATGTTCTGGAGGAATTTTAAATTAAACAATTTATATGGGTAACTATAATGCTCCCACACACGCTGTTTATCTGGGCGAAACGCCGTTTATCTTATTTGTGTGACGCACGCATTCTGTTTCACTGCTAGCGGGAACCGGTTCGCATGATGACGCAATAAGCAAGACTTTGGGAAGGTATATATAAAGAGAGAGAGCGTCGTCGAGAGAGCTTCTGCGATCATGAATACTTGTCCTCATTTCCAAGATTTTATCGACGAAGTGGACGGCATGAACAATTCCATCCGTAAAATGTACGCAGTCCTCTCTTCAAAGTTGGTACGAGCAGCACCGGTGCCGCGTAGGTTTCCGATGGTTCTACAAGACACGAAAATGGCGGCCGAACTATTGTGTTATACGATCAACAGGTGCCGGGAAAACATGCTGAAAGATCTGACACTGAATCTCGAATCGATAAAGTGTAACTACTGCGACAGAATTATCCCGGATACGGATAATCGTTTAATTTCAAAATTTTGTGAGATTATTGTTAAATATATTGGAAGAATTGAAAAAGGACTGCAGCAAAGGTCACAAAGATGCGGAATGGATAGAAGAATATGATAAAACTATAAGCAATGTATAAAAATGTCTTTATTTAAAAAAACACAAATATGGAGCCAATATTGGAGAGCCGTTTAAAACTTGTCGAGTGTGTAAAAACTTGTGAAGCTTTGAAAAAATTTTTTTTTTTTTTTTGAAGCTTATATAAAGCTCTCCAGGCTCGACAAGTCTTTGCAGAAGCTTCTAAAATTTCAATTCTGTCTCTAGATTTTAAAAATTTACATCTTTACTATATGCTGTTAAAGAAATCCTTTTTATTAGAAAATATCCCTATAAAAGTTTGTTATAGCTAGGAAACTATACTCTGTATGCTAAATAGTCTTATAAATTTTCCAAATGTACAGAGTAGACCATATATATTTCTATTTCTATATATATTTCTATTTCTTATACATTTCTATCTGTAATATATTTTCTTTCCATTTTCTATTTCTATTCTATATTAAATTCTGTTTCTAATTTTTAAAAAAAATAATAATAATTAATATATATATACATATATATATATGTAATATGGAAAAATCCTTTGTATCCTTTGTCAGGCTGTGATATGGAGAAGTCCTTTGTCTCCTTTGTCTGGCTTTTTCCATATTAAACTTGACAACTCAGGGTTGTCTCACTCATAAATTTCTCTAACGCGTTACCATATATGGTCATGCCTAAGCTCAAGTTGGTTTCCCTCATTAATTCCCTCCAGACTATTTTTTTCCCCGTAGACTTAGGCCAGCCCCTGTCTACGGCATTAAAGCCAATAATATATTTTATTTTCCATATGGCCCTCCTATTTAAACCACGTGCTATCACGTGGTGTAGGGAATGTTGTCTGCAGTCTAAGAGATTTTCCCCCATATAAATACGACTGCCCGAACGAAAATCGGGGGTTCTTGCTTCTTGAAACGTGCTGATGACTTCATGTCCTTCGTTCCAACAATATTAATGTTATGATATTTGTGTGTTAAAGTTTACCAATAAAGAATTGCAACGAAACCCTGTGCCTCGTCTTACATGGGTTTTAGCGGCCACAGCTGTAGAAGATAGAACGGGACAGCCGTTCTTACAAGCCGGTAGGATTTATGTTCCTATCCGGACTCCTGCAGGAAAAAAAGAACCATCGAAGAAAAGCAATACTAAATCTGCAATGTGCCGCGCCGATGTAGCAGCGTGGATCATCTTTCCAGACGGTTCAATGAACCGATGTGCGCTTCTTCCACCTGGGGAAAAGCTCGCCCCCGTTGTGGCTTTTAGAAGCGAAGAGTGTTTGCGTTCTGCGGAGTGATTAAACGAAAGGATCGTTATGTGTGGTGCTTTAGAATGGAAATTATTTTCATGTGCTGAAGTGAATGTTGATAGAGTAATTTTTAATGTGTTATTCCAAAATGGTATTATTTCGAATTTTCTTCATAAATATCTTATAATTATATGAATATCTTTTTCTCCCGTTGGGTTTTTTTTACATGATATTGCTTTAGAATTTATTATGATATAAATTGATCATGTGCTTTGGAAGAATAAGTTCTTTATTTGATGATATATTAATTATCGGTTTAAATTTTTAAAAGGGATCTTGTCAGCACGGGTTTTTTTTTTTTTTTTGACATTAAGATGTTTGAAATAGTAAATTTATCAATGTGCTGTGTAATTGAAATTATGGTATATTTTTTGCAGTATTATGAATAGTTCTGTATATATTTTAGTTGTTATGCATTTGTTTACGCGGAATATTTTTGTTGTTAAAGTGGGAAGGTAAAAAAGGAAAAATGTCAAAAATTTGTGTGTTATTAGAATTATGTTATTACGTAGTGGTAAAATGAGCAAGACCATTGAAAATGAAAAAAATTCTGACTTAGAGTCTTCCCACAAAGAAAATTCAAACATGGATGGAGATAACTTAAACCGTAAGGATGCGGAAACTCAAGCAGAGGCAACTGCCGATTTAAGCTTAATAAAAATGGATTCAGAATGTCAAACGATTAGTGATAAAATAAAAGAGATAAGTTTGGCAGATGGCTCTTCTACTTCAAAAATTGAAATAAAAGACAAAAATTCGGGTAGCTCACCTGAAATTTTATTATTTGAACCAGAGTTAGGGATAAATTTTTCAGCATGGTTAGCTCACTTTAACCAGCAAACGGCTCAGAACAATTTAAATGATAATTGGAAATTAAAAAAATTTCAGAAGTTTATTCGCGGGTCAGCCTTAAAGCTCTACATCAATCAATGCCTTTGCTGTAATTCCTTTCATGAAATCATTCAAATTTTTGAAGAACATTACTTTACTCCAGCAAGTAGTTTTCTTGATTTTCAAAATTTAAGATTTTCTGGAAATCCGAAAGAGTTATACTCCTATTTTACGGAAAAAGTAGAAATGGGAAGAAAAATAAAACTTAGTAATCAACATATCCTGGATGGGCTTTCAGTTGGGCTACCTGCCCAAGTTAGGGCATTTTTGGTAATAAAAGAGCCAGAAACTCCCACCGAATGGCTTCAGGTAGTTTCAAAATTAATAAATGAAGTTCCACATGAATAATGTGATATAAGTCATTCACTTTTGAACTGCAACAGAATAATCCAACTGTAATTAAACTGAACTGTAAATACAATTTTGTAAATATCGTTTAGTAAGAGTATAATAATCTGTGATGAAAATGTTCAGTAATTTTTGTAACTGTATAGTATTTCATTCAAAATGTGATATGTTTATATAAAATTTAATACATAAATTTATGTGGGGAAAAAGGCTGCAGATATTTCACTTCTTCAATATTTAAAGTAATAGAACTTTTGGGGAGGGGGGATGTAATATGGAAAAATCCTTTGTATCCTTTGTCAGGCTGTGATATGGAGAAGTCCTTTGTCTCCTTTGTCTGGCTTTTTCCATATTAAACTTGACAACTCAGGGTTGTCTCACTCATAAATTTCTCTAACGCGTTACCATATATGGTCATGCCTAAGCTCAAGTTGGTTTCCCTCATTAATTCCCTCCAGACTATTTTTTTCCCCGTAGACTTAGGCCAGCCCCTGTCTACGGCATTAAAGCCAATAATATATTTTATTTTCCATATGGCCCTCCTATTTAAACCACGTGCTATCACGTGGTGTAGGGAATGTTGTCTGCAGTCTAAGAGATTTTCCCCCATATAAATACGACTGCCCGAACGAAAATCGGGGGTTCTTGCTTCTTGAAACGTGCTGATGACTTCATGTCCTTCGTTCCAACAATATTAATGTTATGATATTTGTGTGTTAAAGTTTACCAATAAAGAATTGCAACGAAACCCTGTGCCTCGTCTTACATGGGTTTTAGCGGCCACAGCTGTAGAAGATAGAACGGGACAGCCGTTCTTACATATATATATTTTCAGAAGCGTTTAAAGTTTTCTTGGCTCGACAAGTTTTTACAGAAGCTTCTAAAATTTAAGTTCTGTTTAGATTTTAAAATGTACACCTTTATTATATACTTTTAAAAATATCTTTTTATTAGAAATTATCCCTATAAAAGTTATGTCATAACTTGGAAAATACACTCTATAAGCTGAATAATTTTATAAATTTTCCAAATATACCAACAGAACAGACCATTTATTTTCATTTTCTTATGAATGTATTTCAAAACGTCTTTAAAGTGGATGAATATAGGTTTCCTTTTTCTTTTTTACCCAGTCAGCAAACTTTTTGCCAACACGGTTGCAAACTTTTACAATCCACCATCATGGCAGTATCATCGTCCGCTGCTGCTGCTGCTGTAGTAGTATCCATTTCTTCTTCTTCCGCCGTATCTATCGTACAGAAAGGAAGAGGAGGAATCGGTGGCAAAAAGTCGTCCGTCGTCGTAAGCAAATCGCCGGCATTATTAGAAGAAGGAGGTGGCGTAGGTGGTAACAACAAAGAGTCTTGGTAATAAGTAGGAGGCGGCACATAGTCGTCGTCGTCGGCACTATTACGATGAGGAGGAGGAGGTGTAGGTGGCAACGTATCTTCATCTTCATCATCTTTTTCTTCCTTCACGGAAGCAGGAAGCAAAGACAAATCCTTTTCGGCAGTCCCGTTGACGAATTTGCTGCAGCAGGATAATAAATGTAGACCGTTTTGCATTTTCTTCCCTACTGGCCACGAGAAGCATCTGCACCACACGCAGTGATGAAGAACATGGTGCACAGTTTTCATATTCGCTCCAGCTCTATTATGGAAAAAGATATATTGCAGTCGTGACAACGGACAAATACGTGGTTTTCATTCCGTTTTAGAAACTTGCGGTACTCGTCGTAATAATCCATGTCTCTCTCTCTAGATGAAAAGGACTGAACTGAAAACATTTTCGACTCTGCTCATTTATATACCCGTCAAGGTCTTCACGAGGCCATCACGTGCGTTTCCTCTTCCGAGACGCGCGTGCTTGTTTATTTCGATGCACGAGGCGATCACGTGTTCCGAGACGCGCGCGCTTGTTTACTTTACCGAGAGGCTGAATCATTGTCGTCGTCATCCGCTTTTCGCAGTTTGTTTTTTTTTCTCTCTTTAATTGCGTCCACGAGTTTTTGTTGTCGTTTCAGACATTTTCCGTATTCTTCTTTCCAACAAGAAATGGATTTATCGGGAAATAAAAAATAGCTTTTGTCGAAACATTTCACGACCAATGCCTTCCACAACACGACGTCGATTTCGCGACGCAAATTCGGATGACTCGTTTCAAATTCCAGTATAGTCTTTTCCGTACAAAATTTTCTTTTCAATTCGGAAATGAAATGATAAAAGTCTACCGTTCCACGTAACTGTAAATGATTCGGTAGCAACGAAACAATTTTGTTTCTGGTCAGTTGATAGAGATTACTACTTATCGGTCGATTTTTATTATCGGCAGCGGCAGCTTTACCGGTATAAAGACGGGTTTTTCCATAGACTCTGAGCATGATGAAGAATAAACTTGAAAACACACATTGAGAAAATAAACTTGAAAAAGAAAAAAGACATGAATGGAAAAGCTGTGAAAGATTTGCAAAGCCGTGAAAGATTTTTAAAACCGTGAAAAAAAAAAAAAAAAAAATTTTTTTTTTTTTTTTTTTTTCGAAGCTTATAAAGGTTTCCAGGCTCGACAAGTTTTTGCAAAAGCTTCTAAAATTTCAATTCTGTCTAGACTTTAAAAATTTACACCTTTACTATATGCTTTTAAAGAAATCGCTTTTATTAGAAATATATCCCTATAAAAGTTTGTTATAACTAGGAAACTATACTCTGTATGCTAAATAGTCTTTTAAATTTTCCAAATATACAGAGTAGACCATATATATTTCTATTTCTATATATATTTCTATTTCTTATATATTTCTATTTCTTATATATTTCTATCTCTTATATATTTCTCTTTCCATTCTATATCAAATTCTATTTCAAATATATATATATATACATTTTCCGAAGCTTATAAAGGTTTCCAGGCTCGACAAGTTTTTACAGATAGTCTTATAAAATTTCAGTTCTGTTTAGATTTTAAAATTTCCACCTTTATTATATACTTTTAAAAATATCTTTTTATTAGAAAATATTCCTATAAAAGTTTGTTATAACTGGGGAACTATACTCTGCATGCTAAATAGTCTTATAAATTTTCTAAATATACAGAATAGAACATATATATTTCTATTTCTATATTTACTTCTATCTCTTATATATTTCTATCTCTTATATATTTCTCTTTCCATTTTCTCTTTCTATTATATATATTAAAATATATTAAATTCTATTTCTAAAAAAAAAAAAAAAAGAAAGAAAAAAGAAAACCTTTTTTTTTTCGAAGCTCTTATAAAGTTTTCCAGGCTCGACAAGTTTTTACAGATAGTCTTATAAATGTTTTCATCCCCTCCATAGTATATAAAACAACAGCCCATTTCCTACCCGCTGTAACATTAAATGCGTCGAGAAACGTTTTTTTGTTTTCCTTGTACGCGCGCTCGCAGGAACGGTGACCTTGTTTCGCGTGTATATATATAAAAGAGAGAGAGAGACGCGCGCTGTCGTTACATTTCATTCGTCTCCAGCATCAGAGCTATGGAGCACTACATTTCTTACCGGAATATGGTCGCTCGTCAGTCCAAGCAAATGTCTCTGATTTACTGTCATTTGTGTAAAGTCCTACTTTTGCCGACGGATATGGAAAGGCATATGAAAAATGTCCACAGAGTCAACCATCTTCGGACATCCGTCTGATCGGGACCGCCGCGAGTAGAAAAGAGAGGGGGAAAACATGTTGTGGGCCTGGTCCTCGCGAAACGGGAGATTTGTTAAGCGATGGAAAGCAACGCTGCGTTTCGATGAAGTTTCGTTGCTCTATGAATAATTTCATTAGTTACATAGCTAGCAAGGGTTCTTGCAGCAAACGTTTTGTTCTTAGAATTGAACAGGAAACTTAAAAATGTGTTTTTGAATATGATGGCGGCATTATTTTTTTTACTCCGCATTTTTGTTTTGAATTACTTCCTTTCAAAGTTTTAAACTTTGCCAGAGCCATGTTAGCCAACTGAAAAAAATTCTAGCGTTTTCCGCGAGGCCCCACGAGGAGGGATGGTTGGTATTTGCTCTCTACTCCCCCCCCCCCTCCTCATAAATTATTTACTTTAATTATCTTTAAGTTAAATTTTAACTTGTTATTTTAAAATACAGATATTATTTTTCTTTGTTAAAAAATCAATAATATTTATATTATTCGGCAGAACTAGATTTCAAAGTCATGCACTTGCGTTTCTTTACTTGATTGATACTCGGGTTCTTTTTTCGTTTTGTATAGTTGTTCAAAAAAAAAAAAAGTAAAAAAATGCAGAAACACATTTTAAAACTAGTTCTCTTCCAGGGCGATTGCAACTTTTACACTCTTCATTCAAATGTATCATATTCTTCAAGTTTTTCTTTGATCGCAGCTTTCAGAACACCTTTGACGTTCAGTAAAAATAAGTCCTCGTGATCGCTCAAAAGAAACTGAAACATTTTCTAACTAATTACAGAAGCTTTTCCAAGTTCTGGATTGGGATGGGTTAATCGGCCCCTGGCGATGTCAGAAAGATAATTTTCTGTCATTTCAAACAAAACTGATTTTTCTGAAGCTAAAAATGCAACACAAGAATGACACTGCAAGTGGTTTTTAATTTTGTAAGCCGCATAATCAGAAATATAAATAAATAGAGGTACATTATCTTCTTCCTCTTCGGTGTAATTACAAAAATCAACCCCATGAAAACTTATTTCGCTTTTAGTATTTTCATATTTTTCTTCGGAAAAATCAAGCAAAAATTCTGAAAGTGTAAACGATCCATGTTTTGTAGAATGCAAGTTGATAAAACTTGTTAACTGCATTTTTTTTTAATTTAAAAAAAACCCCGTGGAGTTGAAAATATTGGTCTGATATGACGAAGGCGATTAACAAAACCACAATATTGAATGACCAAAATCATTTTCCGGGTCATTTTAAGCAATTCGTTTGCATATCTTAAATTTTACTGGAAATAATCCAGCAACATCTTTATTTTTGGAATGGACTGATGATATCATGAATTGCTTGGACACTTGTTGCTCTTTGGTGTTGTCTGTTATAAATGCTACTAACGTAACAACGTCAATATTTAAATGCACATATATCGATTACGAATTCATTAAAACATAAAATCTAGCTAGGGAGATCAGCTCACACTTAAAAAAAGTAGATAATTTTCTAAACTCATAAAATACATTTAAAATCCCTTTTTTCCCACTTACCTTTAATTTAAATCAGTTTATCATGAACAATCCTTTAGACTATTACTACAAATTACACGAACTAATGCATAGGAAACATTAAAAATACTATTATTCGATAAAGGATTTTCTAATTTAAATATCGTACATCGATTTGATTACTATTTGTTTTTAGAAAGAACGTTATGGGAATGAAAAATGAGTATTTTTCTTTTAATTGGAAAGGCTTGCATTGATATTTATTTGTTGAGTACATTATTAGGTAGTAAATATTTAGCTCATTGTTAAAAAGCATTGTGAAAAATTTTGCCATAAAATATCATGTGCCACTGTTATTGGCACATAAGATATACAAAATGTTACTGATAAAATAAGCAGAAATACACGTAGTGCTATACGAGACGGAAGAAATTTCCCATCGCTTAGCATTCGGTAACATGGCGTTTAACAGGTTTGGACCAGGCCCACAACGAAAAATTTCCCCCTTTCTTCTCTCCGCGGGGGTCCCGGTCTGGTGCCGGACTTTTTCGTGACCTGTCGGTACAAAAATGCTTCGAGGAGAACATTTAATCAGTTGCTATAAAGAATACGTTTATCAAAGTTCGAACCCCGCCGCCACCGCCATCTACAGGAATCGACCCGAGGAACTTGTCGAAATAGTGATGCCAGAAACACCTTATCCTCCCCCTGCTGCTGCTGCCGATCACGTCGACGAAATGGAAATTGACGCCGAGGAAGTCAAAGTGGAAATGGATTTCGAAGTGGATCCTACAGATTCTTTTGCCGAGCCTCCTGTAGCAGTGTTTCCTACAGACTCTTTTACAGTGCCTGCGGACTCTGTTGCCGTGCCTACAGATTCTTTTGCCGAGTCTCCTACAGACTCTTTTGAAGTGCCTGCTGACTCTGTTGCCGTGCCTACTGACTCTGTTGTCGTGCCTACAGACTGTTTTTCCGTGCCTACTGACGAAAATGAACCCAAAATGGACAAAATACTTTACCAATGTATAGTCGATAACTACAAGACAGGGAATGAATTTACGATAAACAATGTTAAAGACATTTTCCCTAAGCTTATCCAAAACAAAATTGGGAAAATTGTAAATTGTCTCGAGATTGAGAGAAAAAACGAAAACTTTGCATTTTATGCAAGGGAGGAAAGGTTATGTATATATTTTTAAATTAATAAATGTTTTTACCCAGTCAACTAACTTTTTTTCATTATCTATTTCTTATGACAAAAAAAATGTGAATGAATTCAAATATTTTTCCACCCAGTCAACAAACTTTATATTGATATTCTAATCTTTAAAAAAAAACTGTGAATGGAAACGAGCTAAAAAATCTTATTGATTTTGTAAAGATGTCCACAAACTTTGTATTGACATTCTAATCTTTTTTTAAAAAAACCCCTATTAAAGTAATAATTCCAAGTTTTTAAAAACATATTACTAGTTGATTTTGTAAAGATGTCCACAAACTTTGTATTAACATTCTAATCTTTTTTCCCTATTAAAGTAATAATTCAAAGTTTTTAACCTGAAATTTGAAAAAAAAGCTTATAAACCTCTAGTTTTACTTTCAGCATATGAATAAATTTAAATAACTGTTCTTCTCCCCCGTCTGGTTATGTCTCACAAACTTTGTATTGGCATTCTAATCTCGTTTTTATATAAGAAAACATATTACTAGTTAATTGTCAAATTTATCCACAAACTTTGTATTGGCATTCTAATCTTTCTTTTTTAAAAATCTATTTAAAAATTTGTCAACTATATATAAATCAATATTGGACATGCTTTCTTTTTTTAAAAAAACATACAATTTTATTCAATAATATACATACAATTTTTCTTCAGTCACAATGTAAAAAAACATTCCGTCGCTGTTTTTAACCGCAAGCATATGCGTATGATTGCCGTTTACATTTTCTACGACAGTAGGTAAAAATTGTCTTTAAATTTAATAATGAGTCCTTTATCACCAGTGTCACACCGCTTTTCGCTCGTCCCAAACCTGACGGGATGTTTCGTGCATATGTCGGCGGCTTCCCGTTGATGATGAGTCTCCTCCTCACAAGTGGACATCGGTTCGATGGCTTCCCGTTGATGATAATGAGGCATCGGCTCGATGGCTTTGTGATGATGAGTCTCCTCCTCCTCACAAGTGGACGAAGTAGGCATTTCGATGGCTTCGCGATGATAATGCGTCATTTCGATGGCTTCACGATGAGTAAAAGATGGAGGCACGTCTCCGCGATAATGTTTCTTTAGATACATTTGGGAACAAGTCGTCAAATGTTCGGCATGAAGCATTTTTTTTCCGACGGGCTACTTGAAATTTTTGCACCAAATGCAGATGGTCGAGCCGATGTTTCGTCTTCATATGCTTTTCGAAACTGACTGGCGAAAGCATACTGTTGCACAGGTCGCATTCGACAGATACTTTTTTGGCTTGACGGCAAAGAAAATTGCGGTAAACGTTGTAATCCATAATGTAGCTCACGCACAGAGAGAGAGAGCTTGCGTCTGATGGAAACGGAGAGAGAGCGTCGGCTTTTTAAAGCGGAATTTCGTGATTGAGTTCGGTGGGCGTGCAAAGATAAACACACAAAGTAATTGGATGATTGAGTTCGGTGGGCGTGTAAAAAGATAAACACAAATTTGATGATTGGACGTTTCTCGAGGGAGAGAGAAAGAGTCTCGGAAAGAATGCCAAGACTTTGAAGGGGGAAAAAAAAAATTTTTTTTTTTTTTTTCAAAACCGAGTTTTAGTCGTTCCACGTCTCGCAACGTTTTCTCATATTCATATCCCTTTCTTCAAAGTTTCTTCTCGAGTTTTAAAAAATCTTTTTTTTTTTTCGATCCAACACGACATGGAGGATTCTACCGCCGTATCGGATGCTGTCCAACAACACCAAGTTCCATATTCGCCCGCCGATTCTTCGGATGTTGCTGCCCAACAACAACAAGTTGCGTATTCGCCGTCCCAAGTAGCGTATTCGCCTTCTCGAGTTCCGTATTCACCGTTTTGTGGATCCGATATAGAATTACAAGTTCCGTATTCGCCTTACGATCCTAAACAAACTCTATATTCGCCGTATGCGGCAGCAGCAGCAGAAGAAAAAGGTCGAGAAAAGCATCCTCAGCCGTATAAAAAGTACAAATCTTATATGAATACACGTAAAAATGTATTAATCCCATGTCATACGTGTGGAGAACTGTGCAAGGTGAAAGATTACGAATCGCATTCCCATTTGCAACACGGTATAAATCCGGCCATACGATGCGTATGGTGTCGTGGTAATTATTCGTCGCCCAGATTCCAAAAAATGAAAAATGCACATCATCTCTTTGAATGTTTCAAGAATAATATGACTGACATTGACAATAACGACTCGTCGTCGTCGTCGCCTGCAAAGAAATGGTTAGAAAATGATATCGGAAAACTCACCGTGGTTATTGACTGTTTGGAAATGATGAAAACGGAGAAATTGAACCTGCTGCGAAAAAGATATCACGTTTGAAAAAAAATGATGAGCAATCCTAGATACCTTTGAAAAAAAAAAAAAAAAATTTTTTTTTTTTTTGAATAATCTAGGATTGCTTATTGTTTTGGTTATGCGGTAAATGATGTCCAAAGCTTCTTTCAGCGTTTTTTCAGGTTTTTTTATATTTTAATTTTTTTCATTTCTCTGCTGTCTGGTGCCAATCTGTATTTCCATTCAGTCTTTTAAATTTCTAGATTTCTATTCTGTCTGGCCTTAATCTTCATTTCTCTTTTGTCTTTTCAATGTTTTTAATTCTCAACTGTCTCGTCCCAATATTCATTTATTTTCTGTCTTTTCCATTTTTTCATTTCACAACTCTCTCGTCCCAATAGTCATTTCTATTCTGTCTTTTTCATTTCTTCATTTCTATTATGTCTTTTTCATATTTTTTTTTAAAAATCCTTTCAAGGTTCGAAGCTCTTCAAAGGCGAGTCACGCACCGTCATGCACGTGCCTACCTAACACAAACATTTAATCATCTGAATTGACGTAAACATCTTCCGCCTTTTCCTTTTATGGCCTTCGAGAAGCTTCATTGGCGTCACCGTCATGCACGTGCTCCTATATAAACATTTAATCATCTCCATTGACGTAAACATCTTCCGCCTTTTCCTTTTATGCCCTTCGAGAAGCTTCATTGACGTCACCATCCTCCCTATATAAAGCACGCGCGAGGCCCTCAGATTAGATTCATTTCGCTCTCGCTGCTTCAACAGTCACAACATGTGCTGTGAATTGTGCTCCAATATTTTCAAAGTGCGCACAGCGTTTTCTACAAAGTATAGCGTCATTGTACATGATTTGAAAACGATAATAGATTTACAGGACATATATACTGTCCAATGTTATATGAGTGTGCTGGCCCACACTACTGAAAGCGCCCTTCGAACCATAGAAAATAAATTAAAGAATCCTTTGCCGAGTGTTCCGTCGTCGCCGGATCCATGTCCGATCTGCCTAACAAGTCATCCGGGGTGTGACTGCATAAAGACTCTCCCCTGTTCGCATAAATTCCATTCGGACTGCTTGTCCCGATGGACAAACATAAATCAGACGTGCCCCATGTGCAGAAAAGCAATCGACTAGAAGTATTTGCACTACTTGGATCTGACTAAGCAAGGGAGCCACATAAAAGCATGGGTAGAAGAATTATCTACCCTGAGATTGGCCCTTTCGACGACGAAATTAAAGGACATTAAGAAAATTTACCACATAGCAGCCAAGTCGTGCGGTTTCACTTCCAAAGACCTGGAACAGCAGGAGGAGGAAGAAGAAGAAGAAGAAGACGACGACTACGAAGGCCCATACCTCCCTTACGAGGACTCTGAAGACGAAGTCCTCGAGGACATTTTTTTCTAAATATATCTAATAATGTATTATCTATATGTGTATATATTGTAAATTTTTGTATATATCATTTTTTTTTTGTAAATATCGAATAATGTATTATATATGTGTATATATTGTAAATAAAATGCAGAAAGACACATGCAATGAGAATAATATTTTTCTCATTGCATGTGTCTTTTTTTAAAAAAATCAAGTGTTTAGCCAATAGTGGACTGACACATGCAATGAGTATTTGACACTTTTTCAAAACGTGTCGAGTGTCTTTGAAAATTTTAGAAACTTCTGAAAAAAAAAAAACAAATTTTTTTTTTTTTTTTAATGGAAAGCATTATAAAATTCCACGATCCGTTACTATCGGCTCTCTGTCTTTCACATCTCTGATAACTAAAACTGCTCCAAGATTGCAGTGTTCCTCGACCATGTCTTCTTCTATAGTCATTGATTTCGAAGGATTTAAATACGAAAATGATAACTTTGCAGTGAAAGAACTGGCTTTCCATGGAATTTTTGATAATCAGAATGGATTATGGACTTTTAAACCGCCACATTCATGGCATAAACTGTTACCCAGATATCGACACATCAACACTTGGTTGAAAGAAACTCGACACAATATTGCATGGGAAGACGGAGAATTACCGTACAGGGAACTCGAAAAGATCGTTCAATGTCTCACGACGGCCTACAAGTACGTGTATGTCAAGGGATCCAAAAAAAGAGACTTTACAGAAAAACTGTCTGGAAAAAAAGTCCTAAATTTGGATAACATTGATTATACTTCCGTAAGCAGATTAAAATTGAGAAAAATGTATTGCCCGCAACATCCGGCTCGTTTTCCATTTTGCGCATTGACGAAAGCAGAGGCACTCTCTCGTCTACTATTTGAACTCGCCGAAAAAGAAAAAGAGGATTTTGAATGGAAAAAAAAAAAAAAAATTTTTTTTTTTTTTCAACCAGTCTCGTCGTTATAAAACAATGCCTCCCTTTTCGCATCTTTTCATATTTTTACCTCTAATCCCGTCTCGCATATCGCCGCACACTCATGGATTCAAAACACTCGTCGTGTTTGAAAAATGTCTTGGACGACATGTTTCTCGAAGAATGTGACGCTAACGATAACGAATACTTATCGTATCAAACTTTAAAATTACGTCTACTGGAAAAGACGGCTCGCGTTATCGACAAAAACCGGTTGCTGGTCTTTATTATCGGACATTTTTAAATCTGCAAAGTTCACAAGGAATGTCAACAATTCCTGTCGTCCATTTACAGGAAAAACCGTTTTTTGTTCAACAACAACGATGAAAAAACGATTGTCGAAAAAGTATTGAGTAAAGATTACGTACAAAAATATGATTTGATGAAATTGGCCAACATTTTGAATAAAAAAACAGAATTGTCGTCCGAATTGCAACAATTGCTTGTATTCGATAGACGGACACGAGAAAATGAAATTGATTTTAAAGGATTTGTCGAAAATTTAAGTTATCCTATGACCGTTCAAAATATAATTTCGATCGATCCGATGGAATGTCACGTTAACGTGGTCAGAGAATTACATCATCGTTTATCGTCGTCGTGTGTTTATGATATTATAAAATGTGCATTGAGCGGCGACGATGACGACGATTCGACGATGGCGAATGCCGAAAACAAGGACATGATTGAATATTACAAGAATTGCGTCGATTATCATTTAAAAACATTAAAGGAAATGTGGCAACAACAAGATCAAAAAATGAAGAGGAAAAAAAAAGAAATGTGATAGCAAGACCACCAACAAGAGAATGAAACAACAAACAAAAGAAGAAATTGCAGTAGCAGCAGCAGCTGTAGAAGAAGAAAAAGAACAAGTCGAAGAACAAGAAGAGGATAATTCAATCGGAGAAAAAAATGAAGAGTCGTCGAGTAGCGGTAGCGAAGATGAGTCTGGAGACGAATTGTAAATTTTGCGGGGGAAAAAAAATTTTTTTTTTTTTTTTTTTTTTTTTCACGGCTAGCAGCTTTTAAAAAGATCCGAGAGACTCTTTTCATTTACATTGTAAAAAAATAAAAAAGATGGCAGATTTAGTTCTTCATCCGTCCAGTTTAGAATTGGAACAATTTGAAAAAGAGTATCATCGACCGACTACTCCTCCTCTTCTACCTCCTGAACCGGTGCAAAAAACTGTATGTGTCGCCGAAAATACTTCGTACGAACAATTTCAATGGTTGATGCGAGATGAATTACAAAGAGAAAAGAAAATTAGAAAAGTATCGTTTTTCGATTTTGTTCCAGCAATCGTAGCTGCTCATCCCAAGAAAGGATACTCCGTGATCAATGGTTTTGCCTACTTGTGTCGGGACGGTGGACCGTTTGATTTTAATTACTTGTTGTTTGACATGGAACGATTACATTGTAGCATGTATTTCATGGCTGTGGATTGGATTACTTATGATTTATTAAAACCGTACGTCATGGAAAAAAATTGGATATTGTATCCGATGATGAATGAAATAAGAACGATGCGGGTGCAAACTTGCCAGCAAAGTTACAGGTGTCCCAGTTGCTCGGACGTCGATTGCCATCGTTACAAAATGATTTTGGGAGTTCAATATGTATGTGATTTAAGAAAAGCACCGATTTTACATTGAAAATTTATTCACATTCAACCAGCTTCGATTGTTACAAGGGCTTGTATTTTGAAAGAAGAAGAAAAAAAAAGGGACATTTGGGAAAGTTTTTCAATTGTGCCTCCAACTTTCATAGTTACACAAATTAAATGACAATATTATCAGGTTTATCGAATAAGTAATTAACAAATGCGATGCGGTTTCATTTATTGATACACTATGTTTAATTCCTTGTATATTGAAATGATTTCGACATTATTTTGAAAGAAGAAAAAAAAATGGACATTCGGGAAACTTTTTCATTTGTCTCCATGCTTTCAACCATATATATATAAACAATTACATGACATTACTTCATATTTTTCATAGTTACACAAATTATATGACAATATTATCAGGTTCATCGAATAAATAGTTAACAAAATGCGATGCGGTTTCATTTATTGATACACTATGTTTAATTCCTTTAAAAGTGTCTGAAGAAAAAGAGATTTTTATTTCCAAAAAATCTAAAACTCGATTCTAAATTACAACACATTTTGAACGCTGAAAAAAAAGACGGAATATAAAAAATGAATATTGGGATAATCGAGGAAATGAAAACATTGTATAAAAAAAGATGGAATGTCTAGTTTTTAAAACCGTAAAAAAGAAAAAAAAAGAAAAAATTTTTTTTGCTTTAAAACTAGACAACAATTCTTATCCGCCTTAAATTAAATGTGTCCTTGTACGTCTGGCAAAAAGAAAAAAAAACAGCCCATTTCCTACCCGCCGTAACATTAAATGCGGCGAGAGAAAAAGTATTTTAGTTTGTGTTTTTTCTTCCTTCCTTGTACGTCTGGGAAAATAAAAGAAAAAAAAACATCATTGACCTCGATATACGTCGCACAGCCCATTTCCTACCCGCTGTAACATTAAATGCGGCGAGAGAAGTTTGTTTTTCCTTGTACGTGACCTACTTTCGCGCGTATATAAAAGAGAGACGCGCGCCGCGCTTCATTCATTCGGTCGGTCTCGCCTGATCATCGTCATCATCATCATGTTTCCCTCTGTGCCGCAAGAAGTGTCTCGAGTCGCCAACTTGCACGAATTAAAAGTCGGCAAGAAGCATGCTTCCAGTTACGTGCAGAGGTTTTGTGCAGAAGCCGTTCCGTTCATCGTCCGCATGAAAGATAGAAATGTAATCTTTGAACCGATCAGTAACGACAAGCCGTTGCTCAGCGATAATTTTCAAAGAACTTTTAAAGATGGACTAAAACAGAATCCTCTGAAGCGTTTCAGGTGGTACAAATTGACTCAGAAACTGCAAAATCCGGTAAATGTAGAGAAAAACAATTCGGATCAACGGCTGTGCTTTATGTACGACCATCTGTATTTGGTAAAATTTGGATTTACGTTCGGATATCGGACCGTGGCAGAGGACGAGAAGCATATGATACAGACGCGATCGGTGCCGCTATTGTTCTACAAAAGGAAAAAGAGACTCTTCCGTGATCCTGACAATCTGACAAACGGATGTTTTTCGTACATGCATTTTCACAAGTTCGAACATTACATTCTCAAGCCCAACAAGTCTTTTGCCCTGAAACCCGGTACGACCTATTTAATAATAGCTCCACAGAAATGTTTGTTTTCGTTTTTTCGAATCAAGATTGCAGACGTCGACGCCCTTAAAGCGAAATGGGCTCTGGAAATGTTTGACGATGAAACGGAATATTTCAACGCTGAATCGCATCAAGACGGGGCACCGGTCTACAGATGCAGGCGTGATGAACGAGCGATGGAGGGTCTCGTCGAGTTTCCACAGCCGTACGAAAATATCGACAACAACGCATGGACGGGTTATTATCGGCTGCAACAACAACAAGTGCTAGTGTATCCTGAAGAAACCCAACTAGCGGTGCCCTCCACGAGCCACGAACTTGTGCCAAACCACGAACTTGTACCGGTTCCCTCCACGAGCCACGATTTTGTGCCAAGCAATGGACTAGTGGTGCCGTCCACGAGCCACGAACTTGTACCGTTTCCCTCCACGAGCCACGATTTTATGCCAAACAATGGACTAGCGGTGCCGTCCACGAGCCACGTTTATCCCGAACCAGTTCCCTCTACCAGTTTCGAACCAGTTCCATCTACCAGTTTCGAACCAGCTCCATCTACCAGTTTCGAACCAACTTCTCCGGTACTGACATTTATGAGTGACTTTGAGTTTGGAGAAGAAGAAGAAGAATCTACGATGATGATGATGGATCCGCCACCGAGTACGCTTTCGGAATTCGGACCTGGAACTCCGATCGTAACGTACGATGAACTATTGAAAGATTTGAGTGCCTACTTGGATGAATAACAGAAAAAAAAAGGTACTTTAAAACTTGTGTATATATTTTTTAAAAAAAAAACCTCTTTTTAAAGGCCAATATTGGATCATAAAAAAAAAAAAAAACTTGTGCATAAAGCTATATATATATATTGTATATATTTAAAAATATCTTGTATGTATATATATTTGATAATAAAAAAACTTGTGTGAAACCATTATTTGATATCGCAATCTCTCGGATTTAGCCATTTAAAAAAAAACTAGTATAATGCCAATATTGGATTATATATTGATAATTTTTAGAAAACTCGTGACCATATATTTTTTAAAGAAAAATCTTGCATCAAGCCAATATTGGATTTAAAAAAAAAAAAAAAAAAGAACTTGTGTGATTATATATATATATTTTTTAAAAAAGAATCTTGCATCTAGCTATTATTCGATTTTTCTCAGGGGTCCCGTCACTCGAAAAATATTTTGGCCGACTGTACACCTCTGCTAATTTTCAAAAAAAAAAAAAATAAATAAATAAAAATGGTGAGATTTTGGCACTGTGGTGAATGGGTGTAGTATAACCCCAGTTTTATGATTAATACTTTTCTCCACCAGACCCTACCTGTTATCTGAGGCCAGGGTTGGTTCGATATTGCCCAACCCGAGTGGTTTTTTTAAAAAAAAAACTAGTTGAAAAAAACCCACGCTGGGTTTGGTCAGGCACGGGCAAATGCGTTAAGTGGTTAAAGAATTAATTTATTTTTCCCTTTTTTAGCGCAATTTATAGTTTGAAGTCGGTTTTATTTTTTTTACCAAAAAAAATTTTATTTTATTCTTTTTAGTGCACATGCATTTTAATAAAAATACTCTATTTAAAAAAGATATTAAAGTAGGTTTGCCACCTTCTTTGAGTAAATGGCACAAAAAACTAACCCTTTGTATGATAAATCCCGTTTTGAAGTCGATTTTAAAACGTCACTAGAGCAAACAAACTGATAGGATTGAAATTTTGCTTCAGAGTAGCCTTCAGTCAAAATCTTATTATAATTGTTTTCAATATTACAGCTTAATGGCAACAAACACTTTTTTAACAATGAGTTTCATGTTTATTAATAATTTTCCCAACAAAGAAAAATCAAGACAAGACTATCCAAGTAAAATTTAAAAATACTCTTTTTTCACCCATAAGGCTTGTATAAAACACAAATGCAGTCAAATTGATGTGCGATATTTGAGTTAGGCGACCCTCTATCGATTAAGGAAAAAATCATCAGAATCGCTTCATTTAGTAAAAAGTTACGGATGAAAAAACAAAAAACTGACCACATTTCTGCCCAAAACTTTTTTTCTAATTACACTGTGCAACACGAAAAATGTCCTTTCGATGAAAATGTCTGTTTCTTATGTATTTTTGGCTGAAAATTACGAATCTGCAATTATATTTTGCCTATCACGTACCATTTTCCCAAAATTCCACATTTTAGCTTTTTACGTATTTTCTCGATAATGTTCTTATTTTTGTAATTTATCGACTTAATTTATTATAAATTATATCTTTCTCATTGATAGTGAGATCGTTGCCATTCTAGAGACCTTTTTAATGAAGTTGGATTACTTTAGCGACATTTTTAGCAACAAAAGCTTTATCTACTTCTCGAAGTTTTGAGTCTTTTACAAGACGACAAAGGCATTTTGTAGACTATTTTACGGAGCAAGAAAAAATGGTATGCTGCTGTGATATGAATGTACTATTTCAAGCATTAGGACATGAGCACAATTTAGCAGAGTGGCGCTTGTTTATCAGTGCTCCTCCATCTAAGTATTTTTTTTTTTCCCCTATTCATTCCTGCAGCATATTCTACAAACAGAAAGGAAATTTCAAAATTACAAAATTACAAATGCAAAAGCATATCAAATGAGCCTATGATGATCTACAATGTGCCTTTTTTCCACAAGTGCACATTAAACTTGTTTTATCGGAATATTTGTAAAAGCTCTGGACAGAGAAGGAGTGGCTTTCTTGCATTTCAGGAACAAATTCAAAAATTTAAGTGAGGCAAAAGTAAAAGAAAGGATTTTCATTGCCCCACAACTTAAGGAAGTCCTTTCACGATGAAGAGTATGAAAAGAAAGTCAGAAGCCGAAAAATCAGCATGGCTGGCCTTTAAATCAGTGCGCTCACGTTTCCTTGGAAATGGAGAAGGTTGAAAACTACAAAAATCTTGCTGGTGACATGATAAAATGCTTTTGTATTATTAGGTTGCTATATATCATTAAAACTACACTTTTTGGACTCCCATATGGACTTCTTTCCTCAAAACCCTGGTGCAATTAATTCTGAGCATGGGGAAAGGTTTCTTCAGGACATTTCTGTTTGAAAAGCATTTCAGCGCTGGATAGAAAGGAAGTATACGAATTGAATATTGCTAAACTGTTATCAGGGCAGACTAATAGATGCCCACAAGAAGAATTGGCCAAAAAAAAAAAAAAAAATCATTTTAGCGTTTGTGTTTTCAATAAGTAAGCCCCAGTTGCGTTCTTCTACAACAAAATTGTATAAATATGAGAAGTGTGTCTTCAGCAAAAACGCTACGTGATGGACCATTTTGGTTTGGATATTTGAATCAAGCACCTTTTGTTTATATAGAATCACGTACTTTCATCTAAAGGACAAAAAAAAAAGTTCAAATTTGTTGCACAGTGTTATCGAATATGGTCAAACAAAGGTACAGGACTTACTTCCCTCGACTCACCCTCGATCGATTAATGAAAATCATGAAAATGAAGTTATGAGAGGACAAACAAACAAAGAAAGACGTACATGCCAGTAAGCATGTATAACCTCCTTCCTTTTGCGAAGTCGGTTAAAAAAAGTAAAAAATATATATATATTTGTGCTGAAATGGTAATAAATAAAGATCAACTTTAAATGCATAAAATAGCAGGAGAAGAAGGAAAAGGAGGCAAAATATTTCATTGGTGTAACGTATCCGATAAAAACTCTCCCTGGTGTTTTTTTCCATCCAAGTGCTCATATCTTGTGCACTGAAAAGGATGTTCTTTTCCTTTGAGCCCTTCTAACCCGAGGATATGCACATCTTTGATGTTGCTATATGCTTTTAAGGTATATTTTCATTTTTTGATTTAACGTTAGGTTATATGTCTATTACAGTACATATTCCCGAATTCGGAAATCTCCTCATTTCGACAAAACTAATCTACTCCTGACGGCGAGTTTATCCGTGCGTCATTAACGTACAGTATACGCTTGCAATACTAAATACAAAGCAGATGTTTTAATATATTACAATATTTTTCTGTAGAAGCAAAAAAGAGAGAGAGAGAGAGAGTGAAAAAAAAGATAAGAAAAAATGAAACTTGTATTGCCATACAAATAATTTTACTTACAAATTTAAGGGTATTTACATATCTTTTGAGATACTAACACCGAACATATCTCTTATTTTGCGCAGCTTCATCACGGTGAATTTTTTGACAACAGCTTTCTTCTGTATCAATTGTGCACGATACCGAAAGGAATCCACTGGATACTATAAATTCTTCGCTTGTGTTTCGCTTTATTAAGTACTTAATTTATTAGCGGAGTTATTAAGAACAAGGGTTAAGGAAATAGTACATGACTAACACAAAAAATATGCATGCTTTCTTTGCGACACATACTTTTGATAAAAGTAATTTTAAAACACTGATAACAAAATAATGGATATTTTGGAGAACTCCGACTGTTGGACGTGCGGATGCATTAATATTTGACGCGCTACATTCATACTTACGGTCAGCGCATTCAAAACTATGCTAAAGGACTCGCGCGATTGACAAAATAGTGTCAGTAAAAGCTCTTTAAGAAAATGCCACTCTCGATATCTACGACGCGTAGACTGAACGTCAGATGTGCAAGGTCGAGACATCCGTTGTCTGAAACTTGCTTCCTAGCATTAAGAGCTGTTAGTAGGTGTTCTTCAACAGACAATGCATTATTTTCATTGCTCGTTGGTAGTTTGTCTCCGAGGTATTCTACTAACAACTTTTATGTGAATTTTTGTAGACAATATCGGGGCATGCAAATCTTTTTCATCCTAAGTTTCGAAGTCATTCATCCGACTGGAACAAACTCTCTGTGAGAACTGGGAAAATCCCCTTAGAGCAGTCTATAGATAGATATGAGTTTGAGTAGTAACTTTAACTAGGGGTCGCAACACGCGTGTAAAATATGATTTAGAAAATTTATCTTTTACCTCGCACTGCCCTTCGAAATGATTAAACTACGAATGTCAATTATTTACTGCGCTATTGCGCATGAGCTGTATTTCTGGACAGACTGAATGATTTGCAAGCTAAATGAAAATTAAAGTCAAAATTATGTTTGTTATGAGTTTTTTTTTTTTTTTTGAAAACATGTACATTATCTTAAAAATAGCACTATAAAACATAGATTTACTGCAATTTAAAATTTAAAAAATATATATTAGCTTGTACTTACAAAATAATAATAAAATAAACATTTATGTCATTTAAATCACAAGCTTGTTTATCACTCCTTCTATTTGTTTACTTACTGGAGCAACGCTTCTACCAAGTTTCCAAGCGAACGAGTAATTACTTTGCAAGTTACTTAACTTGTGAGTGGCTGGGAAACAAATCAAGCAAAACAGCAATAGTTTCCAAATTTGAACCGTTGACTAATCAAATTCTTTGCTGTAAATTTTAATTTTCAGTCAAAACTTCTAGCAGATATATCTTTAAAAAAGTTATGACATTAACTAATTTTGCTGCATTTTCATCTCCTTCACTGCTCAAAAACTCTTCATATTGCTAAAAGAGTCACGGTACCTTAGTCCACTTGTGGTATAACCTGTCTTGTCCATGATATTGCCAATTTATTCATACATACCGTATTTTACGAAGCATGAGGTGCATCTTCTATATTTAAGCAATTTTTAAGAAAAATGTAATTTTTAACTCTTATTATTTTATTGCAAAAAAAAAAAAAACTAAAAAAGGAATGTTTTACTACTTTATAAGACCGAACTTGGCCTACCAGAAAATTGTAACCTGACAATTATTGAAAATGTGAGTTTAACGTATTGATTTTATGTCCTTTATTTCAAATTGATTATCAGTAAAATGCGATTTCCGGACGTTGTAATTTCGGGACGTTTGGGGGTAATTTCCTTAAGAAAAAAGTGCGTCTAATGTTTCGAAAAATGATTAATGTATATGTAAATGTAAATTGCATAGTTTTGAAGAAAATCAAACACAGAAGTAAAGTAAGAATTCAAAGCCGTAGCCAGGATTTTTGGCGGGCGGAGGGGGAGGGGACAGCGCGATTGCAAACAAATGGGACTATTGAAAATTGAAAAGTATATATATCTATATATATATATAGCGCAATGAGAAATGTAATATCAGCAAATAGGGTTCCCTTAAAATATTCTTGAAAACAGTGTGAATGCCCAGTATTTGAATTGCTCATTTCTTCATCCAATTCCTATTCTGTACAATTTGCATGAAACATCATTTATTGCGAGGCCCTACCTGAATGCAGGTGGTCTACAGTATGGGGGTAAGGAAATTTGAAGTAATGAAGGGGCCCCCTTCACGTTAGCAGTTCGGATAAATGAGCAAGCAATAATATTTCATGTTGAAGAGAAGTTTTGATTTTTCAAGTTCATACAAAGCAAGTCCAATTGGGCCATCGACCACAGTTATGTCTGACAGTCGTGAAACTTTTGTAAGATTGCGATGGGTGAAGCAGCCTGGGGAAAAGTATAATGAAGCAGATACAAGAAATAAATTGAGATATAAAATAATTTTCCCAATCCCCGTTTGGGGGGCCCTCGACAATCGCTGACCAGGCCAGTATGGGGCTGAAGATAACATACTTGTCCAAGTCCCTGGATGACTCTTGCAGCAATGAGGGCATAGACATTCCACCGGGCTGCCAGAGGAATAAGCAGGGTGAAGATGGAAGTGATGAGCACTCCTATTCCGAACATAAATTTTGCACCCCATTTTTCAGTAGTGATGCCGCCGGGTATGTGCGTAATAACGTAGCCGTAGTAAAAGGAGCCCAAAATCTGCCCTTGAGTGTAAGAATTCCAGTCGAACTCGCCATGATGAGAAGTCTAGAAGAAAAATAATTGCTTCAAAACTTCCAATTATCTAGGTTTTATTGTATAAATTAGAGCCATATCAATCACAGCTGAGCTAATCTACAGATTGAGAGTTGCTAAAAGAAAAAGAATTACTTTGTATAGTAGCTCCTGTAAAGGCGAGTAGATCGGGTTTTGTTTAAAAACTAAAAAAGTCGCCACTCTCAAGAAATAAAAACTTGTAGGAATTAGCTGATATCCCAAGATAAACTAGTTGTTAGTAAACATTGCATTTTCTAGGATTCTTTATTCAAGCAATTTATTAACAAAATTTTTACATTTTACCTATTAAAAATACTCACATTACTGGGATGCATTGCTGCAAACGTTACTCTAAACTACTGAAAGACTTTTAGGAAAGTGATAGCAGGATTTATGAGTCCCATAGAAAATGTAGTTACTTACGGACGATAGCAACAAATCGGAATAGGTTGCATTTTTCCGTGGTCCTAGGAGGTCGAGACAGGCAACTTCTGGACCTTCTTCAGATAGAATGTCAGGATGGGAATCTCGTACTGCCTCTCGGACCATAGCAACCATAGCAACGCTCAAGTTTACCCGCATGACATATATGTTGAAAATGCCGAGGAAACTCCACCATGTCATGGAGTACCTAGCGGGGATTCCTGGAAAAGATAGAAACTAAAATAACAAAATACACTAAAAAACCCTGCAAAATTTGAACGATATTGATGCCTAACGAGCTTGATTTTTGATGACATATAAACCGCATATTACGTATTCCACTCTTCGTTCATTTCGTCATCAAATTGAAGATTTGTTGCTTCATTTGGAGCAATACAAAACAAAGCTCTATCTCTCCCTCTCTCTCCACTCTTCCAGACTCAATGCGATTTCATAATGTATAGAGGGAGGAAGGAGTCACAGGACACGGATATGGAATTTAAAATATTCGGCTTGTAGAGGGCGCAGAAGATGCGGGACGTGGCATTCAACTCTCCCTAAGTTTCCATTTAGTAGCCATCTTGCCGTTGTGGACTCGAGAACACCGCGTACTTGCTTATAACACGCATGTCAAAAATGGTGCACACTTATTCAATATAAGCACAAAGGTCAAAATATAAAGTAAAATGTATTATTAGAAGTTGAAGGATGCAAGAGGAGCGTAATGCAGTCTAATGTTATTTAAGAATAACAAATATGTTTCACATAATCGAAATTTATTTTAAAACAAACAGCGATTTCCGTCTGAAAATCTGCGAGGACGGCAGAACAATCAGATGTAAGAATAATAAGTTGAGATATAAAACCGACCTGTAGAGAACATCTCGAATTGTTTTTCTCGAGAATTGGAGCTTTCTCATTCCCGGCACCTTCCGATTTGACCGGATTCATCGTAGCCTTTGCGTGCTTTTATGCATTATTGATTCCAACAGATAGGACAAATCCGATTACGTCAATAAATTGTCATACAGTTCCCGTACATTTCATTTTGCAGGTACACGGGTCCAATCGCCTTTGCGGTTTGCGTGTCTTGGAATGCCAGCTGGCACTTAGGGTGACAAAATAGTAAATAGTAGCGGTTTTCCAACGCATCGAGGCATCTGTCAAAGATAAATGAGAAAGAGAAAGAGAGAGAGATAGGTAGATTACGAATTTTAAGTTGGAGTATACGGGAAAGTAGCCTCGTATCATTCTAGATGGAACTCCTTGTTTAACATACATTTTTCTTTGTGAATACTTTATCAGTTGAATAGCTAAAAAACGCTACGAACTATACTAACTTAGCACCTACAACTACTTCTTTCCATGTTTTTAAAAATTGCTAACTGAGCCGAATTGACTGCAATGCAAAAGAAAACTATGTCCAAGGCCGTATCCAGAGGGAGGGCCGACGGGCCTGGGACCCCCCCCCCCCCCGAAATCCAGCAAATTTTCGCAATGTAGCATATATTCTTCCCTGAAACTTGACTCAACACTAGTGTTTCAAAGTCAGACCCCCCCCCCCCCCCCGGAAAAAAACCCTGGCTACGGCCTTGACTATGTCG
Organism: Octonoba sinensis; assembly: GCA_038502835.1. Taxonomy (NCBI): domain Eukaryota; kingdom Metazoa; phylum Arthropoda; class Arachnida; order Araneae; family Uloboridae; genus Octonoba; species Octonoba sinensis. Next base: position 77,342,559 of record CM076605.1, on the reverse strand, counting down.
ATTTCGCGTAACGATTGGATTGCATGCCCTGATCGATAAAAACTGCAAATGCACACCTTAGAGTTTGAAGGAAAGTCTTCTCCTGCGCCAGAAAATGGAGCTATGAGAATAATATTTTCCATTTATATGACTTGTTTTTTAATCAATTGACAAAAATTTTCCGTCCTTCCCTTTTTTTAAACTTTTACAAGAAAGTTTCCTAAAAACGAAGTTATTTTCTCTGGAAGCAACCAGGAAGAGGTGTTTGGATGTCAATTCATTTCCCACAGGACTCTTGATTTATTTTTGCCATCAGACAGTATTGTTCATCCTAGTATGGTACATCTACAGTGTACATGTCAAGCCCCTCCTACTCCCCCCAAGAAAAAATTTCGGAGCATTGCTACTAATTCTAACCATTCAATAATTTTATAGTTTCCGGGGTTATTGTAAAGAATTATATATCTTATTTCATTTCACATATTTTCAGATTCCTTCTTGACAGTAGCATGGCCGCACTATGCGTTAGTCGTTATATATGAAGCTTTCTGATAAAAGGTGTTAAGGCTCGATATCCAGCTATAGCATGGATGCGTTTTTTCGATATAGTAGTTCTTTCCCTGATGGTTTCGATATCACTTTAAGCTTAGGTAATACTTGAGACTAAAAAAAATTTGAAACTGTTGGTCGCCACTTTGAACCATGTTTCAAACTGATCCCCTCCTCCCCAACCGCTGCTTCATTTTGCATACAAACATGTGCATACACATACCTCAAACTACACTTTGTCACAAAATTGCACAAAGCCCTATTATTTTTAAAGAACTAATAATAAATTACAAACATTTTTAGTCGCCAGTTTTGGCTACCGATATAACATTTTGTGGTCGCCAAATAAAAATATATATATAGTCGCTGTGGCGACCGCTAGTCTCGACCTTTAAGCTTAGGGGTCCATAGGGGTGCTTCGTGGCCTGCTTAATAGAACAAAAATTCAGGAGACTTGTTTTACAGCGAATCGTCCAAACGCAACAACGGGTAATTTTTTCATCAAATGGCAAAAACATATTTTTTACATATGACTGCATGTTTTACTTCTGATAAACAACATTAAATTAAGTGACAACATTAGAGTTGCTGTTCCCGCATTTTTTACACTTAGCAACAATTTTGCTATCTACAGACATCTTATAAAAAGATTCCCAAATTAGATCTTGTCTTCTTCCTCCTTCATTCACTATTTCATGCAATTTCTCTATTTGCTGCAGTCAAGTTTAGATTATATTGTAAAAGCAAAATGGGGCTAAAGTTGCTTCTCATGCCAACGGTACAAAAGGAAAATGAATTAAAAGCAGGAATTTTGGGCACCTGCTGTTAAACCAAATTATGACTGGCCAGCTGTTAAGGGGGGAGGATCAAAACTTGCTTGGTTTAGGAAAAACAGGTGGAAGCTGGTTTGTAGATGATGAAATAAAGGACAGGTGTATGGAAATCTTTTGGGGAAGAGAAGAAAGTTGTGCAAGAGAAAAAAGAATATTTTTCATTTTGTTTTAATTTATTTTTATCAAGAAGTAGTTAATTTCAATTGTTGTTATTATTTCTTTTCATACACACTACGTCACTGAATTTAGTTATACAAATTTTGGTTTTTACCATCTTTTTCACTGTCCTGTAAAAATGGCCAACCCTGTATCTGGCCGATTTGGCGGTTCATCATCTCGCCCTTTCTTGGCGCTTCCTCGACGAGCTTAGAAATATATGTACAAGTTGCCGGTGTAGACTTTCCATCAGATTTTATATTTACAAGATGATAATTTTACATTTTTGGTAATTGTGACGAATGCTTATAAGCAGTTCATAGATATGGGAAAAAAATCGTTGCTTACCCGACGCGAAAGCAACAGCTCCTACGCTGGGTTCGCGTCGCAGACTCGCAGAAGCAGTCCCTTCTAGAGTCCCTTTATAGAACTTCTATAAGGGGGTAGCTTCTATAAAGGGTAACTAGTTCCTTCAAGCGTCTGTCGGGGTATTCCGCCATGAGAAAAACTAGTCTACATTGCGGAAAAGGGGGTAAATTTCTCCGCTACGTTAAATAGTTCCTGTCTTTAATGTGTGCTAATTTAAATTTATTGTGTCGAATTAGGACGGAACCGATTCTAAAAAATATTATAGTCAAAAGGTAGATACGGAGTAAAATATCTGATTAAAATATGAATTTCGAATGTCGTTTCTTAAAAACAAAATGGTAGAAAAGGTTGATCGCGTAGGCAATTAAAAAAGCAGTAACAAGTAAAAAATGTGGAGGCTTGACTCGACGTATTATGAAAATAACCAATGCATTTGATTAAAATGATTTAAATCGCGAAATATAACAAGTATATCGTTTACAGTAGTATAATGCTTATAATTTAACTATTTGTGAATTAAATTCAAGATAAAATTACGGTTTGTTTGCGCTATGTATGGTGCGTTTTTAGTACACTTTTGAGTGCTTGACTTCATGGCACATTCAAATACAATCCATGAACTCTGCGTCGTATTTGGCTAAAGATTGTATTTGAAGGGAAGTAAATTGGAACTTTTTCAATAAATTACACTGAATGTTTCAATTATTTTGCCCAAAGATAAATAATTCAATAATTTTATTTCAGAACAAAATTTGAGGAAACTTTCAGATAATACTTATTTTATTTGCTAATTAGGTACGTTTTCAGATTTATTCCTTAGTTAATCTACCTTTAATAGTACAATTTAGAGATCTTCTGCTTTATTTTATCAGTTTACGTTGCGGTTTAGATTGATACTATGCTTACTCAGTTGATTTGTTTTGTAACACCTATTTATTGTTTTCCACTTTATTGCATCTCTTTATTTATTAGTTTATTTATTTATTTTTTACTAAAAATGCCTATGTCACAAACTTTTGCACTATTAAACGTTTTGCTGGCATACATGAATTTTACTCTAACTGGTGCCACTTGGACTGAATTTACTTACCTCTTTTGCTTAAGACTATATTTTTAAGTGTCGGTACTGGTTAAGGACTTAAACAGTAAATTTTTTAGCTTAAATATACTAATTATTTACCTTCGGAAATAATGCTTTAATTCCTTCTTCTGTTTTTTTAATTATTATTATTGTAGATTTATTTGATTATAACAACATTGTATTTGATTTTTTATGAAATATTCATATTCTAAAGGAATTTTTTAGAGACTGTTAAGGGACCATTCATAAATGATGTCACGCTTTGAGGGGGTTCGTGTTTGTGACAAAGTGGGACAAGGGAAGGGGAGGGGGAAACAAGAAGTGTGACATCCCTGCTTATGCAACATAGCGTGACATGTGACGAAGGGGGGAGGGGTCCATTGAAGTATGACATTTTGTGACAAAGGGGAAAGGAGGGTCAAATATCCGGGGAAAAGCGTGACATCATTTATGAACGGTCCTTAACCGTGTTGTAGTAAGAGGGTTCTTATGAACTGTTGTCTGAGATCTTTACGTAAAATGTTGGGAATATTTAGCTGTTATCTGTAGACTAATGTGTTTTGCCTAATGAGTATATGTAATTGATTTTTAAGAAGTTTTGCTATTCTGAAGCAGATTTTTAAGCACTGTTTTCTGATCTTCAAATGGGAATTTTTAACCAAATTTCTCCTTATTAACTACAGAATGTTGGACACGTGCCACACGACTTCACTTATTTTCTCCCCCAAGAAATGATGTAATGTTGGAGATATACCGCGCAACACTGGGCACGCGAAGAAGCATTTACTATAAAAGAATGAATGTGATACTAACAGATGGCAGCACTAAAAATCTGTACTTTTTGTAAATGTTTAAAGTACAATAGATGGCAGCACTAAAAATTTTAATGAGCGGGTTCTGTCTCGAAAGGTATCATTCATAAATGATGTCGCGCTTCGAGGGGGGAGGATTTCGTGAAATTGTGACAAAGTGTGACAAGGGGAGGGGAGGGGTAACAAGAAGTGTGACATCATGCATTATGGAACATAGCGTGACATGTGACAAAAGGGGGGAGGGGTGTCAAATATATGGGGAAAAAGCGAGACATCATTTATCAACGACCTCCAAACTGAAACAAATTTATAAGCATTGTGATAAAGGAAATACTGAAATTATGTAGGTATCTTAGTTATTCTTTTTGAATTGTTAGCAAATTAAAAAGAAAAAAGTTTAGAGTTATCTTGTGGAAAAATATTAGTGAGGAACTTAATGTAATAAACGTACTAATAGCAACAATATTCCGGGCACATGTTTCTAAGTTATTTTTAATACTCTGAAGTTTTTTTTTTTTTGCATTGATCAAAAGATACCTTGTTAACTCTTACCCACGTGTTCTCAGTGCTATTGTTATTTGTGAATTCACTACGTTGATTTTCTCATCGTAATAACTAATTAATTTGTTTTCAGAGAAGCATTTAGCTAGTCAATTTAAACTTTTTATCCTCTGGAAGCCTTTCTTCAAGTAGCAATAAATAAACTTTTATTAAAATATTTTTCAAAACGTATTTCAGGAACTGAAGCAAGGGGGTAAATAGGGTAACTCCTTTAGGAACTGTGTCGTCCACGAAACAATTTATTGTTTTGTTATGAAAATGTTGCATGCTTCATAACTAGTATCAAATTTAAATATTTCTTGCTAACTTAAAGGACATTATTTTTCCTTTTGATTAAACTAGAGTTCGAATCGGATTCAGTCGGCAGCCTCAAAGAAATGAAAAATAAAAATCTTTATAGGAAAAACAACTATCTAATAGAAGTTGAACTGCACGAGAAATGCCTCAATGTGATTGGTCAGGCTTACGGCGCGCGTTGATGTAGGTCTTGCTTATCTCGCGTTTAATGTATGACATTACTACGTAAAACATTCTTAAATATTCGAGTTCATTCAGAATTGTTTTTTACTTTACTTTCTCGTCCGTAATTTCCTAAATTAACGGCATTACACTGTCAATAATTAAAAGAAAGTTTCATGCACTTGACTATGATGTGTATTTCCTTAAAAAGACACTACTGTAAGAAATTTATGTAAAATACAGAAAGAAATCTTAGTGTTTCTGTAAATTTACGAAAAACTTGTTTCAAATCAAATCATCACGTTTTTTGATATCAGTTTCTCAATAAATTTCTTGTTTTCCGACACTGCACAACTCCAGAGATCTATTGAATTACGTGTAACTGAGCACTTCAGATCTGTGACTACAAGTTTTAAAATTGTCAAAAAATGCATTATACATGGCGTTCATTTTGTTTTATATCCCGCTCGAATGACTACTGAATATCGTTCGATTTCTTGTTGAAATTCTTGTGATATTCTGCAGTCATTCTTTGGAAGAAAACTTTATTCCTACTCAGTAGCGTAGCTAGACCCAGATTTCAGGGGGGGGGGGGGGTTCTTTGGGAGAAGTGAGCGAATTTCATGGTTTTACAAGAAAAATTGGCTAAATTCCAGACAATCTTCACCATTTCAGGTGGGTTTTATCCCCAAAACTACCCCCTTATCTACGCCAGTGTACCTACTATTTCCATTTTCTGTATAGGATTCCAAATTTTAGCAAAAATAAATTAAGTAATTGTTTTGTTTCGATTGAAGTTTTTATTTTTGAAATATGGTACAGGGAAACTTATTGATACATTAATGGAATTCAATCGCACAACTTAATAAATTATTTATTTCTACTTACAACAAATTCATACAGCTCTCTGAAAGAAGACATTTAACACAAGATGAACCAACCAAAAACCTGCCATAAATAACAATTAAGAAATCACGTCTTAACGTCCATCAAGCCTTTAAAAAATGAATTGAATCGAACGATGTGATGAAAAATATTTCAAAAATGCAGACGAGTAGGGTAAAACATATTTTCTACTTAAATGACTTTAATCCCTTTCTATCATCATTGCAAATGGAAGGGAAAATTGCTGATCGCAGTCACCAACCACACCGTTGAATCATAGTTCTCGTTATTGGGATAAAATGGCTCATATTCAAGAACACCATGTTCTCGGAATAACTTCTTATTTAAAATGACTTAGATGTGAAAATATTATTATATTATATTTTGAGCAATCAAACATGATCCGGTGCGATCCCATTTTTGACACATCACCAAAAAAACTAATAAAATTGTGGGGTATGGCTGTGCCATGGACACGGACGTGTGTTGCACGTGAATACGTTTATGTAACGGGTTATATATTTTAATTAAAATCTTTTTATTAACCGACTTCACAAAGGAAGGAGGTTATACATTCGTATTGTATGTATGTCGTTTTTTTTTTTTTGTTTGTCCACTCATAACTTCGCACCGGATGAACCGATTTTCATATTTTTTTTTCCAATCGATCAGGGGTGGTTTCCCATAGGTCCCGTACGTTCGTTTGACCATATTCGATAATTAGAACAAAAGTACTGGGCAGAAATGTAGTATTTCTTTTGTCTTTTCATCCATAACTTTTGACTAAATGAACCGATTTTGATGATTTTTTCTTTAATCGATAGAGGGTCCTCTAACTCAAATATTGCAAATCAATTTGCTTACATTTGTTTTTTAGAAAAAACGTTACGAGTGAAAAATAAGTATTTTTATTTTAACTGGAAAGGCTTGGCTTGATTTTCCTTTGCTGGGAAATCTATTAATAAATATAAAAGCATTGTTAAAAACATGTTTGTTGTCATGGGCTATAATATTAAAAGAAATTACAGCAAGAGTTTGACTGAAGGCTTCTCTGTGGCAAAAATTAATCCAATCAGTTTGTTTGCTAAAATAGACTTCTAAAGGGAATTTATCATGCAAATGATTAGTTTTTAGTGCCATTAATTTAAAGAAGTTTTGCCCTTTGATATGGTTTTTTTAAAACCTAGAGTATTTATATACAAAATGTATTTACACTAAAAAGAATAAAATAAAATAATTTTTATAAAAAAACAGAACCGACTTCAAATTAAAAATTGCGCTAAAAAGTAAAAAATAAATTCATTCTTTAAACAACATCGATGTGACTTTTAAACATACGTAGTTTTAGAAGTCGGTGCAAAATTATGGGTCCATTGATGGCATAATGGTACCATTATACCATTTGCTACTTCATATTGGAACTGTTGCTAATTCTGCGGAAATATATATATTTGTAATTGATTCAGGATTACAAAAGATTGTATTTATCCTCATTTTGCACCGACTTCTAAAACTATGTTTAAAAGTCACATCGATGTTGTTTAAAGAATGAATTTATTTTTTACTTTTTAGCGCAATTTTTAATTTGAAGTCGGTTCTGTTTTTTTAATAAAAATTATTTTATTTATTAACCAACTTCAAAAAGGAAGGAGGTTATACATTCATATTGTATGTATGTCGTTTTTTTTTGTTTGTCCACTCATAACCTCGCACCGGATGAACCAATTTGCATGATTTTTTTTTTCAATCGATCAAGGGGGGTTTCCCATAGGTCCCGTACCTTCGTTTGACCCTATTCGATGAATAGAACGAAAATAATGGGCAGAAATGTAGGATGTTTTTTGTTTTTTCATCCATAATATTTGACTAAATAAACCGATTTTGACGATTTTTTTTTAATCGATAGAAGGTCGTCTAACTCAAATATCGTACATCAATCTGGCTACTATTGTTTTTTAGAAAAAACGTTGCGGGTGAAAAATAAGTATTTTTTATTTTAATTTGAAAGGCTTTGCTTGATTTTTCTTTGTTGGGAAAACTATTAATAAATATAAAAGTCATTGTTTAAAAAGTGTTTGTTGCCATTGTGCTATAATACTAAAAAGCAATTACAGCAAATGTTTGACTGAAGGCTTCTCTGAGGCAAAAATCAAATCCATTCAGTTTGTTTGCTAAAATTCGACTTCAAAACGGAGGTTTTTATACAAATGATTAGTTTTTAGTGCCATTCATTCAAAGAGTGTTTGCCCTTTGATATGGATTTTTTAAAAAATAGAGTGTTTATATAGAAAATGTATTTACACTAAAAAGAATAAAATAAAATAATTTTTATAAAAAAATAGAACCGACTTCAAATTATAAATTGCGCTAAAAAGTGAAAAATAAATTAATTTTTTTTAACAACATCGATGTGACTTTTAAAGTTTTAGAAGTCGGTGCAAAATTATGAGTCTAATTACCATTACCATTTGCTACTTCATATTGGAACTGTTGCTAATTCTGCGAAAATATATATATTTGTAATTGGATTCATGATTACAAAAGATTGTATCTATCCTCATTTTGCACCGACTTCTAAAACTATGTTTAAAAGTCACATCGATGTTGTTAAAAGAAATTTTTTTGTTTTTCACTTTTTAGCGCAATTTAGAATTTGAAGTCGGTTTTATTTTTTTATAAAAATTATTTTATGTATTTATAATAAATGCAAGGAAACAAATAGTTATTGTGTTACAATATAACTTTATTACTTAATAACTTTATAGTTTTGGCTTTTCGACGCGTATAAGCAGACATTATCTATATATTTTTTATATTTATTTTATTCTGACACCTTATTATATTCACTGTCACTACTTTAAACTAATGTTTTATATACAATCGATAGATTTCGACGACAGCTGATGATTAAAACCTAAACGAACATCGTAGCTTCTACGAGTCAAAAGCTATACTAAATTTCGATACGCAGCAAAGTAACCTGAAAATGGCGGCGCTTCCCTCTTTACCCTCCGCACTGCGTCACTGTTCTCGCTTATCGTAATGAATTCTTTGATCCTTCAGCTATCCAGTGGTATTATTTAATTTTGGATGTAGAGGATAGATTGGAAAGTACAACGCCAAACTGTATCCCCCGATTTTGTTATCATTAGATTTTTTGGATTGCTCCCGTATGGTAGCAAATTTAAAGACGTATTCGTCAAAAAAAAAAAAAAAAACAGATGACTCTTCATATTTGAGGTAACACTCAATAAGAATTAACGCAACATTGTGCGAAGCAATAGTCGGTTGCAGTTGAGAGTCATGTCTTCTAAACTGCAGGTTTCCACTATGACAGGTGGTTGGATTATATAACGTTCAAACGTACCAGCTGCGGGGATTAAAGTACTCAATAGCCAAACTTCGTGCCAAACTTCTTCATAGCCCAATACAGAAAAGCGTTAATTATCAACTTGACCATTTTGTTTTCTTGTTTCACTGCAAGCCGAACAAAGCGATCCGAATCCCAAAGAATATTCATTTTGTATTTTTGCTCTGAAGAGACGAATAGACTACTCACATTTCTGAATCATCGTTCAGACGTCTCGCGTGGTAAATAGTTCCTTAATTTTAATGCAAATACTGTTGTTTGGAAGAAATAGTTATTAAAAATAAGCTCTGTATTAATTATGAACGTAAAATTGCTCTATAAATTTTTAATTTATTGCAGTTAATTCCTGCCCTTTCTGCAACTTTAATTTCTAAGTAAATATTGGTACTTAAAACTGAGAACGTAGCTTGCTCATATTTGAGACAAAATTACTTTTAAAAAATGAGCAGGTATATTTTCTCTTTTTTAAGCACATCTTTTTAACAGTGCTAAGCACGTAAATGGAGCAGTTTTTTTTTTAATTCACATTACCACTTTGCATTCACTTTTTTAATTATAAACTATCTATACTTATAAATAAAATACTAGAAGGAATTTTGGAGGCAGTAGGTAGCCTAGTGGTTTGAGCATCGTTTGAAAACGGGAGAGTCCAGGGTTCGACTCCATCGGCACCATTTGATGCCGGATAAGCAAGATTGCACTTGAGCACTTGCGGAATGCGTACTCGTCAAATATGTGGGTCTGAAAGTACTGTGGACATCCTCTAGCAGTTACCAAAGGTGTAAGGCACTGGAGAAAATTTCCCTCTCATCCAGTACTATGCCAAAATTGTGGAGATGAAAGGTAGATGCTTCCATCCATCGGATGAGGCAGAAGTCGAACTGTTTATTTAATTAGTGATTTCGCGATTAAAAAACTAAAAACACCCGATTGTTTCTGAAATCAATCAACAGATGGTTTACTTGAGTGAAATTTTGAAGGGGAAAAAATTTAGCTATTTTATTTTGTAATCAATTTTAAATCGAAGAACCTTAAAATTGCATCAAAATTTTCTTTGCTTCGCGCGAGAACACAACAACGATTGAGTAATTTTTGGACATTTTGGTGTAAACAATAAAACGAAATTGTTCGTGATAAGGATTAATTTTTGTGGCAAATGAAGCTAAATTGCTTTGTTATACGTGCGCAAATGAAAATAACTAGAACGAGTTACTTTTGAGCAAGAGGCAGAGCGTCAAACGTTAGCTCAAAAGTTTGTATCAAATGATTCGATAAGTTCCAAGACAAGTGCTTCTGCTACACAGTATGGTGAACGTCTGAGAACACATTGCTAGATGTACGTGGGGGCATGACAACATGACGGAACCAGACAAGTTATAAGCAGATAGTCTGATGGACCTTAAACAACGCCTAATGAAATTAAGATTGGAAAAATGGTCATTGCTATAAAATTAAAGGAAAAACTGTGTGGGTAATATCAAATAACAATTGAAATGAAACAGCTGTCATTGCATGAAGTCCAGTTTTTGCATGCAGCACAATCTCGTTCATCCGGACTAACTAAGACGAAAGACAGTCCGGATAATCGAAAATCGGAATAACATGGGCAATAAGTAAGGCAAAAACATGTTTTGTAGCAAAATTACACATAATTCAAGATATTTACAAGTTATTAAAAAATAGAAATAATTTGTGCCATTACTTAGCAACAAAGAATAGGTCTTCTGTTTCAAATGCGTGCTGCGTTTGAATGACGCTCGCTTATTGGCTCCTGACCTGAGCCCACCGTTTTCTCTTTCACTCCAAGACAGCTACCACAATTCTATATATACATACATTCCGTACATATATATGTATAGGTGTGCGCATATATATATATATATAAATATATATAAACAATAAAAGTTTGTCCAGAAAACATTTTTTAAAAAAGCACTGTTGCGCGTGCTTAGTTTTAGTCCTTTCATTTTTAACTTGTAGAGCAATTTGTTGTTTTACCGCAACTTTTAGTGATAATTTTAAAAAGTCATAGTCCAACATTATCGCTTTCTTTAAGATTAAATTTTTAAAAAGTCTACAAATTTGATCAGGATTATCCGAAGATCCGGATCAACTTGGGCCCGGATAGCAGAGGTTGTATTGCACTCCTTTGTACAAGAAATTCAATACTCAGTAGCCATTCCCATCAGCTTCAGACTTGAATGTCCAGCTATCAGATGTACGACTGGATGGTTGATTTAGGACGGAAAATGCAATCAAAATGTTCTATGGGTATTATCTCCGCCAGGAATTTTCAGTTTCTTCCTCATCAGGACCTTGGACAACTATTTTAGGTCCTAGGTTTATGGTTGGAGCTCCCCACGGCTGCAGTTCAGAGGATCCGAAAAGATTGAAGACGCTTCCCGTGAAAAAGTACACTGCAGATGTGGTCACAAAAACGGTGCCCCAGTTTTTCAATGTTTGCTGCAACGGCAAAAAAAGGAAAGGTATATTAATTTATACCTATACAACAAACTAGTCAGTGCAATTCATGAAACAAAAAGAAAATTTAGTATTTCGGTTTAGTATGCTCTTGTACGTGATGAAGCATTTTTGATAAACTTGAGGTGTTGAAAAAAAAAGAAGGCTGTCGGATCGAGTTATGCAGGATTAAGTGAAAAATAGAATTCAGTTACTAAATCCTGATATTCAAGATCCTTAAGAAAAAAACAGTTCTTGAGTCTTAAAACCGTTAATGCTTTTATTGGAAAACTAGTCGACCTGTGCGGAATTCCGCACTAATTACGGAGAAAGGACATTATGAAGAAGAATAGAAAAAAGTAAAAGGGTGTTGGTACAAAAGAACCACATGTAATTAAACACATCAGTACAAATAGCTGTTACTACAAATTTTTTCCCACTATTATTTAGATATTCAAAATAATAAAATAATCACAATAAAAGTGATAATTATTTTTATTATTAGTAAACATTGCATTAAAATACAATGACGAAACAGTTCCATTACTTAAAATATATATAGTTAATGTTGGTTGGTCAGGATATAAATGAAAGTGTAGAGCGTAACGATTGAACTTTAACACGCAACTAAAACTGTCCAATTTGCTACAAAATAAAAATAGAAAATTTTTATGTTTACTTGATAACAAATGGCACCAGTATACACAACACTAATTTCGCATCCATTAAAGATTATCCTTCTTAGATGATTTTAAAGCTCAAATTTAAGAGAAGCGGTACATTTTGAAACCGTGGGTCTACTTTTCGTCATCAGCGGACATGATAAGCTTTTAAATGGGGGGTAAACCATAGAATGTGATAAAGGAATAAGGAAGATCTCGCGAAGCGACAAAAAACAGGCTCGAAAAATAATACATATAGATTAAAATTTAACGTAAAACGTTATTAAAATGTCGATTGCTGTTGAGAATTTCAATATTCATAGTCCTCCGTTATTTGTGGAACACGTTATTGCTCTTTTTTCAGCATTATATATATCTTCAGATTCCATGCTTATCAATGGTTATTCATCAGTAATGTTAAAATTAATTATTGGCGTCTTACTTATATACAATTTCTTTTCCCATTCGTCGCTTCAGAAGGTCGACTTAACACGAAAACATACGTTACATGTATAAGCACAAAGACCCGTCCACATTATGTCTCTGTATGATAATTTTTTAACACTAGATTTACCAGGCGGTTTTAAACCATTTCTAAACTTTCATTTAACACCAATTTGCTACTAATTATATATAATAAAACTTTCAGTGACATTCACTTACTACTTACCGTGTATTAGGAAAAGCCACTGCAATTGAAAGTTGCACTAGTAAAATCAGTAAAAAATTGTGCGAAATAGAAGCTTCGAAAGAGTCTAAATCACTGGTCTGGCAAATCTAGTGTTAATGGAACTAAAAAGCATTACAGATCACCCCTGTCCGATGGGCCGACTCAATGCAGTCAGATTTTTTATCAGTTAACGAGAAGGAATGGCAAAGTTTTATAAGAGGTCAGTGCCGAAAATGTTACAAAGGACTTCATTGGCCCACAGTACTGATAGCCAATTATAATGATGATGTATAAGCGGTAACATGCATTGATATTATGTCGCAGTAAGCCAATGAGTAAAACAGATGGAAAGGCCTGAAACAATGCAGCCAAAAACTACTTTAAAGAAAACTGATCAGAATGAAATCGAAAACGTGCCAATTGATAAATTGTGGAAATCCGACTGTAATCCATTATTTTTCTCAAGTTCAACCTCGAACTTTAAAAAAACTGTTTGACATTTTTAGTTTTCCTGTTTGATAACAGTTTGTTTTGTTTAAATATTTTAATTAGCGATCTTCTTTGAGTTATAAATAGTAAAAAAAGGCATTGTGTATTGTATAAAAATTGTACGTTGTAGATGTAAGGAATAGTATGAAACGTGACGAATAAAGACTTCTAATAAAAAAGGCTTCGAATCTACGTCGAAAGTAGGAGAGAGAAAAAAAGCTATTTCCAGTACTTTTTTATTGATAATACTAAAACTCATCAGTAGCTACTATATAAAAAAAAAGTGAGAAAATTGGTTTACAAACAGAGGGGAAATGTGCACTTAACTGTTTTGTCTTTGCCTATTTATATATAGACAATGATGTATTTTCTACGACGTTTTCGGTGAGTTGAATTAGCCGAAACACAACTTCAGCATCTACAGTTGCTTTCGACTGAGGCCAAAATAGGTATTTAACCTTTTGTTCAATGTCATTTGTTTAAAACTACTACGTTGTAAAACGCTCTTATCCATCTGTTCAAGAAGAAAAATTGCTTCCCTCTTCGCCACTTTTATACAAGAGAGGGGTAAGTTTGGTAATTGTATTTATAATTAAAAACATCCTTTACTTACTCCATCTCTGACAGTCCATCCTACAAAAGCAGGAGCCAAAAAACCAGATATGTTCGCTATGCAATTCGTGATTCCCATCAAAGTCCCTAGAGTCAAAATGCAAGAAAATATTGATTTCCATATTAAGTAGCATAAAATACATTGACTACAGTATTAAATGAATCATTGAACGAACTAGTAGGTTATTCATTGTATTTTTAAGTATCCCCTTCATTCAGATTTCTGTCTAAACGAGCAATTGCATATTTCTCATTTATATTTTCTGCCTTTTTAATGAAAGAAATTTAAAAAAAAAACTAATAATTATTACGTTTTGTACCAATTTTGTTTAATTGAAACTTTGAGGGGCTACAAAATTGAGGTGCTCTAATAACCTTACTCCTCAATTTATGTCACACTGCAATAAAAACATACGGTTTTCTCCTTTTTAACAGAAAAAGCAGCTTTTCCATTAGTGTAAAAATCGATAATTTTTACAACTTAGTGTAGATAACTTTTATTGGTTGGTTCAATTGGTTGCGGCAGGCAGGGCGCACTAGGGTCGGCGCTAGGCTGAGGCGGTGAGGCGCCTGCCTCAAGGCGCGTCGTTCTTAGGGGCGCATTGGCCATAAATATTTACTGCATCTTTTTTGAGTAACAAGCAAGTGTTTTTATTTCAAAAAAAATGAAATAATATTTAAACTATTTAGTTTTACAAATGACGCATCAAAACTTCATCCAATTTCATTTTTGCATTAATATATATTACACGTTTAATTTTGATGAAATCAAACACAGAAACGCATCGGGAACATTTTGAAAAGTTTCCGTTTCTTTCTTTCTTTTGTTGAAAGGATATATCTTTTACTAGGTTATTTCTTGTTTTGCACGTTATTTTTTTCTTCTCCACCGCGACAGGCGGCTTCAATATATCCAGAATTTGCGCTTTATTAGTGTTTGCAGTTCCAGAAAGTGTCTTCTCTTTTTTATGACGAGCATAACGCAATCTATTGCTTTTTCTGTTTTTTTTTTCTTTATTCAATCCATTCTGATTAGCTATTGTTTTCATCAGCCTTTTGAAAGTTAAAATATGTATAACTAAAGTTTGTGTCGATCATCTTTAATCTCTATTCCTTCATAATATATAGTTTATGGAGGAAAAAAGTTTTTTTTTTTTTGCCTCAGGGCGCCATTCGTGTTAGCGCCGGCCCTGGGGCGCGCATCGCAATGGACGTAGGGATAGAACCTTGGACCTATGCAGTGAAAAGTCATTAAATTAACCGCTTTTCTGAATAACGTCTAATGGTCAGGGCAAAGTTGGATTATAAACTGTTGACCACGCACCCCATAGCTTCCCTCAGACGAGCGACCAGGGAGAGCAAGCGATACAGGTATCAGATGGACACCAGCCCGACGGACGTCAGTCGTTCTCACGTAAGAAGCGACTTCAATCGCTTATCCAAAAGACGTCTAATGGTCAGGGGCAAAGTTGTCTTATAAGCTGCACTGCAACGAACTATTGTTTAGAAAGTGTGAGAAAAAGACAGAAAAATGAAATAACTTTGGTTAAGCGTTAAGAGAGAAGTTACGACGATTCCTTTTCAAGTGCCAAAATGCAAAGAGTGACGTGAAAACTTTCTTTACTTCTTAGAACAAATAGTAAGCCCTCACTTTACAGTATACACTTTACTTATATATCGCTCATGGGCTGCAATAGCGGCACAACTCAAAAAATCATGTTTTGAGATAAGCGAGTTTAAAGTTTTCATTGCTATGGAAAATACATAAGAAATGCTTTAGTTTGCTGCAGTCTTACGGCCTAATATTGAATTATGAGTTGTGCTAGTATAGCTCCTGAAAATAATGTGTATTTTCATACTTACATCATTTCTTAGTTCAAAACGCGTGTTTTTTTGAGTTGTGCCACTATTGCAGCCCATGAGCGATATATCTCTTAACTTTAACAATTATTAAAGCTAAGCCCGTTTTCAAAACAAATAACTGACGACATTGACTGTTTATTATAGCAATGCATTTGGTGAGTTTCCAACACAGAGTAAGGTGGAGTAAAATAGGTTATAAAAATAGCGACACCTTTCACGTTTTGCAAGTTTACACAAAATGTTTCGATTTCATTTGTAAGATAAGTCACCCGAGTATGTAAATGCGCGGTCTTTACCACACATTAACGAAGAGATCAATATTCATACGTGCCGTTTTTGACCTATTTTACCTCATGGGGTGCTGTAAACTAGGTCATGCATTGCTAACCAATTTAAAAAATGGTTGCTCTAGATCCCTGGGACCAACAGTCTAACACTAAAAAAAACCGCGCGAAAAAATCTGCAAGCAGCACTACCTGGTGATACTTTCATACAGGTATCCACTTTTGATAACGTTCAGTGATTGTTATGGCCATCAGAAGTATATCAGGATTTTGTGAGCCGCGGTCGGCTGCATGTGTGCATATAGGGTTGTACTTAGCTCATACTTAACTTACCTGCGAATTCCGGACTCATATCGACATGGGTGACGTTGAATCCCGAGTAGATAAAGCCGTTCAATCCTACCGAAAGAGCTAGCAGGGCTACAATGACAGAAGGGTTACATCCCACAAACGCTACAGCCAATACGCCTATTCCTGGACCGTAGAATGCTGAAAGCACACAGTTGCTTTACATCACGTTATTTTAGTGGCACTGTTCAACTCCAGTAAGATAAAGTGTGACCTTGGGAGAGTTCACTTTTTTCTTGGCGAGTTCAGTGACAAATGAATTGTAACTGTCTCGCATTCGATTTCGACAAACATCGTATAGAGAAATGAGCTCTGTAGAGGTCAAGTCTCATCTTACCAGAACCGAACAGTGTCAGATATTTTAATGCCTAAGTACTTCGAGTGGACTTAGCATGAATTGTACCAGGTGAATAAAATTTACATGAATACTAATTATATTCTAAAGGATTCTGGACATTTCACTCACCAACGGAATTGATGATCTTTCGAATGGTGGTAATGCGCATATTAGACTTCGCCCTTAGTTTGTCAGCCACTAAACTGGCAAAGACGGCAAAAACTGCTTGTGTCAAGTAAGGAAGCGCAGAAAGAGTTCCATTCTAAAATGAAACATACACTTGTATGAAGCACATTGTATAAGGTGGTTGTATTTCTATTTTTTATAGTAAAATGTGGAGCTAACGATAAGATTCTTACAATTCTAAATTATATGTGGGGAATTTAGCAGGAATATTTCAGCCTAAAAGTGTACGCACGACTAACGAAGATTAAGCCATTAATTTGTAAAAGCTAGATATTGTTGCCACTTCAAAGCTCATTATTTAAATAAGTATTATTATAGCTTTATGAAAATCCACATATATATTTCACTTAACGTGGACCAGTTACGATTAAATTTCCGGTACGATACGATACTGACATCATGCAAAACACAAACTATGGTAAAACGATATTTAAATTTTTTTTAATGATTGCATAGAAAAGCAGCATAATATTTGTATTTATTATCGTAACTAACGGGACTTTAACAAATTTATTCTGTTTCTTATATATTTTCATTCACAATTCAATTTTTAATTTCCGAGTGTTTTCAGAGGCAACATCTTATTTGTTTACATCGAGGGATCATTTCCATGTTTATATCTAGAGATTTCTTAAGTCTTTCAAATTTTAAGGGGTTTATTATGATTTTAAAATGGTTAATTTACGATCCTTTGGAGTGGCGGCACCTTCGTAACACGTATTATTATTATTATCAGGTGATCTTAAGCCTTTGAAATTTCAAAGCGATTTTTGTGATTTTAAAATTGACAATTATATTTTGCCCTCTCCCGTACCAAGTCTTTTAATGCAATCAATGCAGAACTTGAAAATTGTGTTTTCACAGAAATTTTCGGGCGAAATTTGAGTGTTGAACTAATAGCCCGCAAATGTTCTGTGGGAGGATCAGCTAGTATATTTTAATTCTAGGTACATACCTTTTTCAGATCAAAATGCAAGATGTTTGAGAGGTACGTAGGAAGCTCTGTAAGAAGAGTGTAAAACCCCCAGTTTTGTCCAAAATGCGTGACAACCAGAGCCCATAAGGACCCTGAGGACAAGATGGATCTCCAAGGAACAGGTGCTCTCTATAAAACAAAGATAATGTTCATATAACGGCAATAGGGAGGAATGTGCAAACAAATGGCGTGCTGACACGATTTGTTTGCACATTCATCGTTAACATTTAACGCTAAAAAAGTAGAAGAAATTATTTGTGCTGAAAGGATGAGAAATAACGATCAACTTTAAAAGCATAAAATATCAGGAGAAGAAGGGAAATGAGGCAAAATATTCCATTTATGTAAGGTATTTTTGAAAAACTTTCTGTGATGTTTTTTCATCCAAATGTTCGCATATTTTGAACTGAAAACGGTGTTCTTTTTCTTGCACCCCTATAACCCGTGTTTGTCTAAATGTTTGCTGCTGCTGTATGCTTTCAAGGCTTATTTTAAATTTTTGATTTAACACTAGATTAATTGTTTATTACAGTATATATTCCCAAATCCAGAATCCTCCTGACTTCGCCAAAATTAATCTACTCTCGACGGCGAGTTTATCCGCGAGTTATTTACGTTCAATAGACGCTTGCAATACTAAATAAAAAAAGCAGATATTTTAATATATTACAAGATATTTTGTAAAATCAAAAAACATAGAGACAGATCAAGAGAGAGAAAAGAAAGAAAAAAGAGCTTTTCATTGCAGTACAAATAATTATACTTACAAATTTTAAGGGTATTTACATATCTTTTTCTGAGATACTCAGTCTCTTTACGAACATGTCTCTTATTTTGCGCTGCTTCACTAACGTAATTTTTTTGACAATAGCTTTCCTCATTATCGATTTGCACATTATTCTGAAAGGAACCCACTGGATATTATAAATATTTCGCTTGCGTTTCTCTTTAAAAAGCGATTAATTTATTAGCGAAAGTATTAAGGATATATTAAGAAAGTATAAGAAAAGTATGTATGCTTTCGTTGCGACACATAGTGTAGATAAAAGAAAATTAACGCTGGTAATCAAAATGTTCAGATTTTGAAAAATTACGGATTTTGGACATGCGAATTTGAGGCTCTGTACTGTTATTAATGTTTTAACGCTATATTCATATTTACCGCCATAGAATTTCAAATCAAACTGGAAAACCGCTTGATCGCGGTTGACGAAATATTTGCAGTAAAACCATTTAAAAAAAATTTCACGCTCCATATCTACGACGTATAGGATGGAGGTCAGATGTGCAAGGTCGAAACACCCCTTGTTTGAAACTTACGTCATAGAAACTATTGAGGGCCAACTGACCCTATAGTGTTGAGATCAAAAGGGGCACTTTCTTAAAATCTAAGTCTTAACCTTACTCTGCGACGCTAGATAAGAAGTAAAGTATGAATTCCAAAGTCTGTTGGAATTACGGAAGCGATTGCTAATAGTTTATTTTCGAATTTTCTGTGTAACATTTTTTAATTGAAAACTGTACGTAAAATTCGTATACTTAAACAATAAGAAAACAATGGCCTGTGATGATTATTTTATATTTTATCCTTTACACTATTGTCAGTTTTTTAAAACTCACCACACCTTCCTGCCTGTCCTGTCCTCTTCGAATGTAGTTCAGTTCTCCCTTTGATATGCGCGGATGTTGGTCTGGGCTCTCGTACGCGAAGAAGATCCAGAAGAAGAACCACACGCATCCAAGGGCACCTGTTACACAAAAGTGGAAGAAATAAGCAAATTAAATTTTCTAGATGCAAATTCAAGAAAATTATTGCATAATCAATCAAGAACTTGTCAAAAATAGCATACGCGACCGGCGTATATATATATTTTTTTTTCATGGACCGGGTTAAATTTTGTCTGCTACAAGGATGATATTGGTTGGTACATCACTTCCAACGATCATGTCCCGGTGGTTGCGATTCAACTTAAAACTGTAGGTGTCCCATTTGGTCCATATAGGTACTTCGCACTCGGCCTGTATTATAGCCAAGTTTAAGTACTAAATATAACAATAATTGATACCATTTTACCACCCGCCGAGTACTTCGTAATAAAACAAATACTGCAGAGCACTCTTTTTAACTATTTAAAATTTTTCTTTCCTTTTCCACCCTTTCAGGCTCAAAACGAGCATCCCAAATTCCAAAATCTTCAAATAAATAAATAAACTGTAAACTGTAAGAAAATAATTTTAACTTTCAAAGCCCAGCGCCACTGGTATAGATTGTGGATTAATTAAATTTTAAAGCCTGCTAACTGGTGAAAAGAACAAATATTACTTGACTACTGAATCATCACAAGAAAAAAAATGCATTATGTCCAATTTTAGCAAAGAGAATTGTATGCATAATTTGCCAGGGCAATTTGGAAACGTATGTCGTAACTTTTAAAAGGAATTTTACTATACAGAGCCAAATTTATTCGAAAGCAAAATCAAACGAAGAAAAAACTAAACTAATAATTTATTTTATGACAATAATCCTTAAATAAATGTGTTAACTCGGCATCGATAAGGGAAATGACCCATATTGCAAATAATCAGTGATACTTTTGGTTTTACTCTACTTACGTTTCATCGTTTGAATCTTTTTTCAAATAAAAACACAAAGTGCACTTTTTGAAATAATTCATTTTTAATGATTTTTGCCAAATTAACTTTTTAAAAGTTTAAAAACATTTTCGTTTTAAAATGTAGAACGCAGTTTTTGAAATACTCAATGAACATACCGAACACATAAAAGACAGAAGGCCAACCGCCTAGGAAGCTTGATGAACTAAGGTAACCCGAAAGAGAAAGGGCAACTACAGTCCCTAAAGGTCCACCACTGTACACTAGTGTAGCGAGACGACTTCGCTCGTATTTGGGAGCCCAGCGACCTAAAAGAGCATTCATCGCTGGGTATGTCACCCCCTGGAAAATAATAAACTCTCAAAACACTAGTAACAAAGAAGGAATTTAAGTATAAAATAAATTTGAGTAAAAATTAAAATTTTAAGTTTATTCAATATTAATATATATATACCACATTACGGGGAGGTCCGGGGGAGCATGGAATTAAGTTGTTAAAAAATCGAATCTAATTGTCAGTATTGATTCAAAAATCTTTATGAGAAGGAAATTTTGGCGTACAATATAAAAATAAAAACAATTCTTCACATATTTTAGGGTTAGTGTTTGACATCAGAATGTAGGGACAGAATTCAAAGAATTTTTTAAAATAAGAAAAAATATCTATAGAATATTCGATCAGTAATTTTCCATAAGATGTACTTCAATAAATAACGATACAGATTTCAAAAAAAAAAAAAGAAAAAAATGTCATTTTTGTGGGAAAATTTTATGGCATAACATATGGCATTTGTGGAAAGGCATGAGTCCAAAAATATTAATAACTAAACCTTTTAGTGAAGTAATACTGTTTAGTGAAGTAATACTATTAGAAAGTATACCAATTTAGTGAAGTAATAGTATTATTTGTACGAAAACTGAACATTTATAATAATTCAATAAACGAAACTTACACTCCTCAAAACAATTAAAGGATCACTTCTTTATAAGCTTGTCATTTTTTTAACAGTAAAAAAACTAATTATATGTTATATTATTTTGAAAGGCAATGCAAATGGCTACCAAATCCTTGCTAAATTATTGAATAATTTTTTGCTGTGTATTGGAATAGGTGAGGGAATTAAAAAACTGCCAAAATCAAAATGAAAACCCTTTAATTATTAAAATAAAAAGTAAACAAAAAGTTGCTTTTGTGTTACAATTAATGGCTCAGTATCTTGTGTTTCCTCCTCGGACAGAAATCACAGCTCGGATTCGCCGGGGCATGGTTCTTATAAGCCTCCTGAGGCTTTCTTGAGGCAAACGCTCCCACTCTTCTCGAAGAGCGATTTCCAGCTCATCCAAAGTAGTGGGTTGGTTTTGACGGCTCCGGATACTTCTACCCAGTTGATCCCAGACATGTTCGATGGGATTCATTTCCAGGCTGCAAGCGGGCCACCCCAAAGTGATGATATTGTGGGCTTGTAGGTACTGACGCACGATCCCTGCAGTGTGGGGAAGGGCCCCATCGTGCATAAAAATGAAATTATGCCCTCCTGCTTCTGCTCTGTGATGTAGCTGGACATCCAACACCTCTTTAACATATCTCTGGACGGTCAGGGATCCGTTGCGGATGACTACAAGGTATGTACGATCATTGAGCGTCATTCCACCCCACACCATTATTGATTCACATCCAAATGGGACCCTTGAAGATAAGCAGCAGGAAATAAAACGTTCATTCCTTCTTCTGTATACTCTAGCCCGACCATCATTACCAAAAATAGTAAATTTAGACTCATCAGAAAAGAGTACTTTACGCCAATGCCTTAGCTGCCAACGTCTGTGTGTCCAAGCAAACTGCATTCTTTCTCTTTTGTGACGTGCTGTAAGATGAGGTACTTGGACTGGTCGTCTACATCTCAATCCACTTTCCCGAAGTCGATTTCGTACAGTCTGGTCGGAAATTTGGGTCCCCGTTGCTCGACTTAGCTCATTTTGCAGCTACCTGGCTGTTGAAAATCAGCGTCTGAGGGCACTTAGACTTAAATACCTGTCCTCCTAGGCTGAAGTGGACCTCCTCCGCCTTTGACCTGGCCTTCTATGAACAGTCTCTAGTTGTTGGTAGCGGTTCCAAAGTCTTGAAACCACTGAGTGACTTACACCTAACCTTTGACCCACCTGACGTTGAGAAACACCACCTTCAATCCATGTGACAGCCCTAGTCACATCATTGTCGGAAAGAAATCTTCTAACACTTGCCATGGTACGTAAACAGGACGAAACAAACAGAAAATGAGTGAACTGCACCTTGTAAGTTCGATTGACAACTGGTTAGTACTTAGAATCTTGCTCTTTTTCATTCCTGTTTCGGTGTGTTTACAAAAACATCAGAATTATCTATACTAATTGAAAGCCAAGAAACAAAAACAACCTCTGCTGTTTCTCATTAAAGGTGTCCTGTACCAAAGGTCAAATTCTCATATTTATTATAAAACTTATTCTTGTACACGATCATTCCAAAGTAGTGATCCTTTAATTGTTTTGAGAAGTGTATATATATATTATTTCGCTAACCTGTTTTTGGTCGCTCTGCGAGATCTTTCTTATTCCTTTATCAAATTCCATGATTTGCCCCTCATTTTAAAGCTTATGTCTATTTGGGATGTAAACCTGGCTTATTGGGTATTCATTTGGAGCGAGCCATGTCTGGTAAAGTTCGGATTATAATAAAGCACCAATGTTTAATATCACGTAATCAAGATATAAAAAAAGCATCTATATTGTGCATTTGAAGTAATAAGTTGCGTGTGGTGCATCAATTTGTTTTATTTTCTTCGGGCAGATTATGCGGGACCCCAACACCTGTTTCGAATACTCTACCATTCTCCAGCAAATGGTCTACGATTGTCCATCAAGGTTGGTTAAAAGAGAGTTGAAAGTTCCTCATTTCTCTAACGCGGCTTTTCTGACAAATGTTGAAGTGCGCATCAGTACAGGGACAGAAACGTCCCTAATTTGGTAACATCTCCTTGAGAAGATCTCTTAAAATGCAAATATAAAGCACAATAATTCCAAGAACTTCACAATAACATTATGAATCACAGCTATCCGGCTCATCTCCGACTCTGTAGTCTTCTCTGCACATCTGCGTCAAGGCATTCGGCTTAAAAGAGGGCAGGATGAAAAATGAGATTAAAACCTATTTTAAAGTTTGGCGAAACTTTTAGGAAGCCCGTCACACGATCTGGCTAGGTGACGCCGTAATAAATTTAGGCGCCATGGAGTGACCTTAATGAGCTACTAAAACCAGTGACCAGCGATTAATTTGCGGAACTTTTGCGATCATAGCAACCACTAAATCTGTTGAACTCATGTGCTTACAGCAACCTAGGAACAATTCACTTTAAATTTGATGTTAAAACTCCAAGATAATATAATGTTGAGTCAACAAGACAACATACCTCTCCAAGTCCCTCGATGACTCTTGCCGCAATGAGGGCGTAGACATTCCATCGAGCTGCGAGAGGAGTGAGCAGGGTGAAGATGGAAGTAATAAGCACCCCTATTCCGAACAACCATTTTGCACCCCATTTTTCAGCAGCGATGCCGCCGGGTATTTGCGTAATAACGTAGCCGTAGAAAAAGGAGCCCAAAATCAGCCCTTGAGTGTCAGAATCCCAGTCGAATTCTCCGTGATTAGAAGTCTGGAAGAAAAATAATTGTCTCAAACCGTCATTTATCCACGTTTCATTGTATAAATTATCAAACACAGCTAAGTTAATCTGCCCATTGAGAACTGCGAAAAGAAAAAAAAATACTTTGTATAGTTGCTCCTAAAAAGGGAGTAGTTCGAGTTTTGTTGTAAAACTAAAAAAAGTCTTCATTCAAGAAAATAAAATTTGTAGGAATAACTTTGCATCCAAAGATAAACTAGTTACAAGTAAACGTTGTATTTTCGAGGATTCTTTATTCAAGCAATTTATTAACAAAATTTTACTTTTTTCATATTTGAAATGCACATATTTATTATGTATATTGCTGTGAACCTTACTCTAAACTGCTGAAAGACTTTTTAGTATGTGAATAGCAGAATTTATATATCCAACACAAAAGGTAGTTACTTACAGACGATAGCAAAAAATCCGAATAGTTTGCAATTTGCCGAGGCCCTAGGAGGTTGAGGCAGGCGACTTCGGGGCCTTCCTCAGAGGGAATGTCAGGATGAGAGTCTCGAACTGTCTTTCGGACCATGGCAACCATGGCAACGCTCAAGTTGACTCGCATGGCATACACGTTGAAAATGCCGAGGAAACCCCACCATGCCATGGAGTACCTCACTGGGATTCCTGGAAAAGATGGAAACTAAAATGACACAATGCACTTAAGGACACTGAAAAAGTTGAACGATATCGATCCATCACAAGCTTTCATTTTTCATGACGTACGGGTCGCATATTATGTATTCAACTCTTCGTTCATTTCTTCATCAAATTGTAGATTTGTTGCTGCATTTGTAACAAAACAAAACGAAGCTCTCTCACACGCTCCACTCCTTCAGACTCAATGGGACATTTCATAATGTATAGGATGAGTCACGGGAGACGGATGTTTGGGAACGTACAACATTCGGCTTCTGTAGGGAGTAGGAAGATCACATTTAACTACCCTTGAGTTGCCATTTAGTAACCATCATGTTATTGTGGGGTCGAGATTGCCGCGGGTTTGCTTATTACACGTATGCGAAAAACGGTGAGTCAGTGCGCAATACTCTTTCTCTGTTGCTCCGCTAGTTTTGGCTGCTCCAAGTGGTTTTCTTTTCATTAAAGAACCAGTCCGTTAGTAGTACATTAACCTACTTAAGAATGTTATTGTGGCTCTGGACATCCCCATGACGACCGATGCAGAATTTTGGCCTTCGTTGGGGGTAAATGCCAGAGACTTTGGACAGTCATCACTGACTCACCGTTTTTCACGTACGAGTCATGATCAAATACATGGCACCCTCGAGTCTATAATGGCATGGTGGGTACTAAATGGCTACTCAATGGAGTTAAATGCCATCTCCCTATTCCCTCTTCAAACCAAGTATGGTGCGTCCCAAAAACATTAGTCTCCCGTGACTCAAACTTTTTCTTCACCCTTGCACTCCTTTTTTTCTTTTCTTGATTTTTCGAAACTTCACCCTCGCCTCCCTACCCCCGCACGATGCTAACATTTTACAAATAAGACAGTCACTCGATTTTCGATTATACTACAAACTTCTGAAGTTGCTTAGAGCATTAGTTTTTTTCCAATGCAGGTGAAAACTTGCAATAACAGACAATAAAATGAATTTTTTAATCAATTCTTTTGCAAAACTCAAAGCGGAGTGTTTTCTCTATGTCTTCTTCATAAAAGAAAGGCAAAATCTAATTTCAAGACGCTACAGTTCTTGAAATTTTTCCAAATGATTGCTTAATTTTTTTAACCTTTTCAATGGCAATAATTTCTCGTGAGAGTGGATTTCCAAGCCAGGAAAAATAGCAGAAAGATTCCAGGTTTTTGTCAATGCAACCTTTCTTTAAAAAACGCAAAAATTTTGACAGACTTTTATGTGACGTTTTCAGAAAATTACATTTATTGAATCCCTCTCAGTAAGGGAGAAACGTGTATTTTTTGAAGTCAAGGCAGAAAAATCAGTTTTCGATGAAACACTGAATTTAAGTGAGAGAAATTTAGACAAGTTAAGAGAAGAATAGTTTTATTAATTTGCAGTATTCTTTGATGTCATATAACCTTGGTTTATCTCGAAGACATTCAGTTCGATTTAAAAAGTCTTCCGACTTTATTACAAATTAAAAAAGAAGAAACGAACATTACGAACCATAGCGCTCAGCCTCCCATCTTAAAGTTTTGAAGAGCACATTTCACAACTAGTTATCTGCATTAAAAAATACTTTCAAAGTTATTCGATAAATTTGCGTGTATGAAGATCAATAATGCTAGTATCTGTATGCATTTCAGCAAAGAAGTATCTTATCCAAACGTCGAACAACGAAGGGGTGAAAAACAGCATGTTTTAGCAGAATTTTGGATTTCAAAAAAAAAAAAAAAAAACTTTCGTGACGTAAGCTGAATTGTAACTGGAAACACGTTTTTATGTTTAGAACCGAACATTGGAATCTGGCAACCAAAGATACTGTTTTGACTCTTCGCTCGTAAGTCGACGAAAATACGAAAGTGGGGCCTCGGTGGCCGAGCGGTCTTAGTACCAGTT
This sequence comes from Octonoba sinensis, assembly GCA_038502835.1. Classification (NCBI taxonomy): domain Eukaryota; kingdom Metazoa; phylum Arthropoda; class Arachnida; order Araneae; family Uloboridae; genus Octonoba; species Octonoba sinensis. The sequence continues at coordinate 77,315,767 of CM076605.1, read as the reverse complement.
TCCGCCCGCTGCTTGCGCGCAGTAACGAGGTCGTGGGTTCGGTTCGATTCCCACCTTGCCCTGGGTGTATTTCTGTTATTTCCTCTCTTTGTGATGTAATAAAATCTTTGATGTAATCTGTCATATTGGACGACAGTTCATAAGCGAGTCCCGAGACTAAGCACACGAACTGGGAAATAAATGTAACTCAATTCAATTCAAATACGAAAGCGCTCGTACTGTGTCATTAAAGGCATTTATGGGAAGTTTGTGGCTGTGATAAAAAGCAATTATCAAGCAAAAATAAATGAGAAATGTGCTAATGAGAATAAGTGTCCAGTTTGAGTCGTCGGTTTGAAAAATGTGCAAGATTTGGAGTCTCATGCGTCCTAAGAATCATTAACGTAGTGATAGAGACAGCTTCTGTGCTCTGGACCTCTTTAGAAACTGTACCCAGACTACTGCTTTATCCCGGTCCGTGGAATAAAGGTACTCGAATTTAATTTACTTTCTCCTGTTAGCTATACTTTTACTTAGAATACAGCGCCCTAGAAAAATCTGAATTCTAAAAAAAGAATTCTTGAGAAGATTTGGGTGAATTCCGTGGGTATAATGGAAGGACGTTTTTTACAACAATACAGGACTTTGTGAGCTTGTCAATTGAAAAAAAAAAAACTGTTGTAAAAGAAACTGACAATCAGAGGTTTTCTTATCAAAATATTTTAATTTTTTAATTTTCAACTTGTCATTTATAGCATTTGAAACTTCAAAAAATTTCGGGAGTGGAGGTGGGCTCTAACACATTTTGGTGAGGCCAGTGTTTGGGAGGGTAACAACCTCTCGCGGCTGGTTGCTTGGGATCGAGTAATATATTAAGTTAGTACATGAAAATGACTAAAGTTGAAATTTTACATTCAATAACCTTTTTTTTAATTGAGACTTTAAAATTGATATTGTATCCAACTTTAAAATTTCAGTCTAAAAAAAAAGTTATGTATTAAAAAATTTCTAGCTCAATCATTTTCATATAACTTAATGGAAAGTATAAAGGTTTGATTGTCAGTTTTTTTAAAATAGTTTTTTTTTTAAATTGGCAAGCTCACAAAGTTTTATTTTGTTGCGTCAATCATTTTCATATAACTTAATGGAAAGTATAAAGGTTTGACTGTAGGTTTTTTTAAAAATAGTTTCTTTTTTTTTTCAATTAACAAGCTCACAAAGTTTTATTTTGGTGTAAAATCGTCCTTCCGTTATAACCGCGGAATTTCCCCTTGAGTAACCACTGAGTTAAACTATTTAATGACTTACGCCAGAATTTCAATTAATAACTTAAATGCGGAATTACGCTAACTACGAATTCAAAAGAAGCATAAAAGTATTTTTGATGCACTTAATGTCTTGACACTTCTCTAACTAATAAAAGAATGTTTATTTTGCTTAATATAACTCGTCTTGAGGCTCAGATCTAATTGCCTGCTGTTAAATAATACATAGTTCTTCAAGTACTTGGAGTTACATTATCTAAACACCAGTATTTTTGCAGATAGCATGAGATAAAGTGTTGAATTTATTAATACCTTACTGAATATTACTGCTTAAGGGCTTACCGAAGTGAAATTTTTTGTCTCGTGCATTTAATTGGTTTATGCACCTCTAAGGTCAGAAATACTTATTAGCTTGCAACAGCTTGGAAGTATACATTTTGGGCATCGGGATATCTTTTAAATGCTAAAATATAGCATAGAAGAGTTTCGTAACATGCAAATAATTTCACCACTGATAATCTTAAAAGTTTAAAACAAAACTGACAAAAATGTAAGTATTTATTGATTTTTTTTGTGTGGCATAGTGTAGAAGTGTGCAGTAAAACAACTAGAACTTGCTCGTTAATGGGAGGGGGGGGGGGGAGTTTGCGGTGTATATCGCTTATTTTTCTTACTACCGGAACGTAAGACTGAAGAGAGGAGGGGCAATTGTGTAAAATCTGTGTAATCAGTAGTGTTACTGCACCACTGTTAACATGATGTAATTTATTATAACATTATCTTATTATGACATGATGGCAGTTACAGAATATAGTTCTTACTTATAAAAATTTATTTAATTATATCTCTCATTTACGAAAATGGCTCTTAGAATAACAAAACATTGCATTCGCTTTTTAAAAAAAATCTTATAATGTTATTTGATTTTGTTGATGCTGTTTCCGTGTTGATCAACATTAGCTTTCGTAGTTTAAAGTAACGGTACTTATTATTTGGTGTAGAGAGATTTTAAAAAAGTCTTTTTAGACGGGATTCAGAGTCCAAGCCGAGTTAAATTATGTCTGTTTTGGAAAGAAATTGAGATTTTCAAACAAAATACAGTGACCCCTCGTTATATCGCACCTCGTTATAACGCTCATTCGGGTATATCGCGCTTTCTCTATGTCTCCCAAAATTTTAAGTTTGAGCTCACGCTGATGAATATGATGAGCATGCACAAGCACATGATGCTGTAGACATTAAGCAAGCGGTTCAAATGTTGGAAAAAGCTTACACTGCATACAAACGAATCAAGTCTAACCACGTAACTGCAATGCTATTAATCAATTTTCGATCTTAATAATTAAGTGAAAAACAAGTACACTGTAAAAAATAAACAAGTGTTAAAAGAAAAATATCGGCAAAAGATTTTGGACTTTTATTTCACCAAAAAGCAACCGAAATACGTTCTGAATTTATATTGTAAGAACGGTGTATCAAAATAGCAATTGGTAAGTTTTATTGCTATTTTGACTAAGAAAATGGTCATTATGTAAGATTAAATTAATTTTTTTACGTTGACACTCAATTTACTTGTACTTTTTGTGTTATTTCTGACGACATTGGTTATATCGCACATTCGGATATATCGCGCTTTTTTGCTGTCCCCTGACAAGCGCGATATAACGAGGGTCTACCTGTAACTATTTCTCGACTTAACCGTTTTTTTCTTTTTAATCGGACCTCCTATCTCGACACCACTATACCCCTGATTATCGTACTAGAATCGGCAATACTGCTAAAACCAAGGGTTTCGGGAGTGTTGCCCTCCTCAAACCACCTCGATTGTACTTCTGTAAATGAGTAGTCCAGTTAAATGTTTATTCCCCAATTCGAAAAATGCGGTATTTGATAGTGATGAATAACAACTGTAAACGATTCTTTTGAAAATGAATTGTTTCTAAAAGGAAACGAAGATCGAGTCGGAAATGAATTAAATGGTCTTTCCTTGTATAAGACTTGTATTGCGACCGAGTCACCAAATGATCTGCCTCATTACTTCAAGCGTTAGTTTCCGAATACAACGTATTCTATATAAAAATAAATTTTCTGCATAAATATGAAAAGAAACACTTACATTGGGGAGAGGACTCAAGATCCCGATTAGGGAATTAGCCGGATATAGATTTTACCTGACAATGAATATCAGGTGCTCTTTTCAGATCCGTATCCTATATCCGACTCTAGTGTTTAAAGCTGTAAATTATAATGCATTTAAAAATACCAAAGCCTCCAAATATGTAGTAAGTATTTGATTTAGATAAATTTTCAAACATGCTAATTAGTCACATTTTAAAAATCAAATTTAACACGCCGGATAAACAGATCTGTTGTGCAGTGACCGGATCGGACTCCGGATGTTAAAAAAATCGGATGGATACCGGATATCCGATGCCTTCTGGGGGGGATTCCTTTCGTTGCCTTTCCCCTCTCCCGTCGGTGCGCTCTTAACTTGAGAAATACATTGAAAAAAAAATAAACCGAGCATAAGTAATAGCAATAATATTTTTGCTGAAAGCTGCAATAACAAACATGCATTATCATTCAAACTTGGCTATGTGTCCGAGGGGGATATAACATAGCAATATAAGTTTCTCTTTTTTTCTGTCAGAAAGAACTAGTGCAATCAAAATTCTTGACTTCTTTGCGAAACCCAAAACAATGTCAGAGGAACACTAGAGTTCTCCAGGGAACTTTAGTTAGTGAATGCTGATTTAAATGATTTCGCTTAAAATCGGATTCCCAGATTTCAAATCTTGTCTTGATGAAGGGGTTTAACGTTGCAATCGAGGTAGTAGAAAATATAAAAGCAGTGGCGTTCCCAGCTCGGGTGTCTACCGGCGAGAGTCTAAGTAATGTCACCCCCCTCCCCCCCCCCAAAAAAAAGGCTCCGTAAGAAGGAGAAAATCGATTGGTTACGAAACCCTGGGGATTCAGACGTTCTGATTTTGCCAAAAAGAATATTTTACTCTAAACAGAAAACAAATACAAAGAATAGAGAGAGATAGAGTTCTTACGTTTTAATGTCTGATTTCAGCTATTTTTTGTTTGAGAAAACACAAAGCGTTAAAAACTTAATATAGCTCCTTTGGATGAATTGGAATCTTATATAAATTCTGAATCAGCCATATGTATTTACTTTGAATTTTGCGTGCTTTGTCGGAAAGAGCATGCAACGTAGAACATGTAAAAAAATAGATTTTGCAATTTCAATATGTGAGGGGTTTTTTTTTTTTTCTTTTTTAACATTAGTGCCTACGGGAGAAATTCAAACCTTTTTATATAAATTACCTGTGTCGCTATTGTTTTCATCACTAAAAATAAGAAAGAATAGAAACATGTTTTTAGTTTTCTGTTTTAAAAATAGAAAAAAGTTCTTTAAAAAAAGGGAAACCAAAATCTTTTTCCTGAATGCTTATACTTCCTATTGACATTTATTAATTTAATTTAATCAAAGTAAAATGAAATGACAGAATTATAAAAAAGATATGGTCATTCATAAATGATGTCACGCTTCGAGAACTGTGACAGTTTGTGACAAAGGGGTTGAAGCAGTGTGACTCAGCATTTTGGTTTTTATAAAAACATTTAAAATCACCAAATTAAATTTTATTTTAAGTTTTTTGGCTTTCATAAAGTTTCATTGATCGTTTTGTATCGTAAACACCAATGCTGATTAAGGTTTAAATTTACTTCTTTTTAAAAGTTTAAAAGGAAATTTTCTTAGGCATGTACACTTTTAAGATAAAATTGCGTGGGCTTTTTTTTTCAGAACTCCAACAATTAATACTGCGTACTGTTCTATACCAATTATCTTTCGTGTTGTAAACCTTAACCTCCTTTCATACAAATTGAGTACATGCTAGTCGACCCGTGCGGAATTGCGCCACAATTTGGGAGAAAGAACATTATGAAGAATAGAAAAAAGCAAAAAGGTGTTTTTACAAAAGATGACATATCATTGAACACATCAGTACAAATAGCTGTTACAATTTTTACCCACTATTATTTAGATATTCAAAATAATAAAATAATCACAATAATAATGATAATTATTTTTATTAGTAGAATTCATTGCATTAAAATGCACTAACGAGAAAGTTCCATTACTAAAAATACAGTTACTGTTGGTTGGTTAGGCTGTACACATTCATAATAAAAACGAATGTGAAAGAATATCTAGATTTCGCATATTTTTTTTAAATTTAGCAGCTAATAAATTAATAATAATAGAGTATGTTTGATGAACTCATTCCAAAAAGTTATCTTAGGCAATGAATATTTAATTTAATAAATAATTTTAATACTATATTTTCTAATATTTTTTTAATTTAGTGCATGAAAATAAAATATAAAAGAGCCCTTCTTAAATTTAGTTATCAAAAACCAACGATCCAGCAAAGCATTTAATTGGAGAAAACGTAAACGAAATGCGAATCTCGAACCATGGGCGTTGGATATACTAGCTCTCCTAACCACTCGGCCTCTAAACAGCAAACACAACACCAACTTGGCATCCGTTAAAGGACATCTTCTTAAATAATTTTAAACTTCAAATTTAAGAAACGCTTTCCGTATAATTGTATATTTTTCCGGTGTAGCGGTTAGGGAAAGCTTTAAAATGATGCCTCCTTCATGAAATTTGATGAAGTATTAAGGAAGTTATGGCGTACCGACAAAAGAGGCCTTGAGAAATAATATATATGATGTAACCATTATTATTATGCTTACAAATGTCGCTAAACGTTTAAAAGTAAAATTAGAAACCTGATCCACACAGTGCTTTGTTTCTGAACTGCAAGTACATACGCTCATGTAATATAGCGTGACATGTGACAAAGGGGTATGATGAAGTGCGACATTTTGTGACAAAGGTGGGTAGGGGTATGATGAAGTGTGACATTTTGTGACAAAGGGGTATGATGAAGTGTGACCTTTTGTGACAAAGGTGGATAGGGCTATGAGGAAGTGTGACATTTTGTGACAAAGGTGGTGAGTAGGTGTATGATGAAGTGTGACATTTTGTGACAAAGGTGAGTAGGGCTATGAGGAAGTGTGACATTTTGTGACAAAGGTGGGTAGGGTATGATGAAGTGTGACATTTTGTGACAAAAGGGGGAGGGGCGTCAAATATAGTGAAAAAAATGTTACATCATTTATGAAGCGTCCCTATCCAGAATCCCAGCTATTATTTTTATTTTTCGATTCCAAAGACCTTTTTTTAATAAAAGCAGTTTTTAGATTAAAAACGAAAAATGCTCTTCCGCAGACAATAAAGTTTAAATTTTTTAGATTGTTCCAAAAATGCCCTTGAAATAACAAAATCAAAAAAAAACTTTTCTTGTGAAATGTTCTACGTCAAATGATCTTTACACAATGAAGTTTGTCTGATGCAAATTCATGTATTAGATCAGGAGTTATTTAGGATACAAAATTTCTACATAGGTGCTTAATGTTAAATTTTCTTCGATTGTTTAAATTTGAACGAAAAATTTTTCAGATCAAAAAAAATGAAACAAGGAAATGAGTTTCGGGGAATTATAGTTTGTGAGGGCGGATTTAGGTGATCTCACTTGCAATCGCATTCCCAGTTTTGAAATTTTGTCTTGATGAAGGGGGTTAGCATTTGTCTAGAAAAGGCAAACGCAGCGTTTGTCTGGAAGAGACGAACGTTTCCAGACAAGAGTAGCGCGTAAATCTTTCAGATAATTCCCTTAACAGTAGGGTAATTTTCAAGAAAACGGTCATAAAAGTGCCTATTTTTTTATCCCTGAAAATTATATAAAAATATGTGTATGAACAATATATATATTCATTTTAAATTTTTGATGTGTTTTTATTTTGAAATGTTAAACAATCCAGCCCGAACATATCACGGGAGCGAGAAATAGAAGGCGAAACCTCAGCCCGTCATTTTCCCGGGAACGAGAGGGAAAGGGTTAAAAGCCATTTGTTGGAGTATGGAATGTTTATAGTGCAGATATTATATCCTGTGAAAGAACTGATTATGCAAAATTATTTTCTGTCAAATTTTTCAGAGTTTGGCAACACCGTGGTTAAAATTTAGATTTGAAGAAAGCTTAATGTGATTGATAGATCGGGGCTAGGGTGTAGCTCTACCTTGAGTTGAGGTGTTTTATCACCGCTTCCACATATTTAAATAGAATATACATCAAATGATCCTATTTAAATATTTAATTTTTTATTTTTAGGTCTCCCAAATTTCTAATTTTCCTCGGGAAGAGAGGCAAACAGAAATACACCCATTTCCCTCCTTTCTTAACCCTACCTTCATTTTCCTTTCATTTTGAACTATCAGAATTAAAGTTCGTTCAATTTATTTTAATTTTTAGATACATTTTTGCAAGATATTAAGTTTTCGTTAATGTCGACAGGGTGGCGTAGTGGTAAGGCGCAGGTGTCGTAAGCCACATATCGCAGGTTCGAACCTGGATCAAATCAGTTGGATTTTCAAGATGCAGAAAATCGTCTGCGCCCATGTCGCATGTTTGTGCGGCATGTTAAAGATCCCTTGAGTATCCGTTTGGCTTGACATTCTCGGCTATTCGCATCAGAGGAGAGCTCAGGTGCCGCCATCTAGGGGAAACTGAGCGTGCAAATTCTCAGTGGCAATGGCATCCACCGACAGCGGTGCTACTTGAACAAATGGATACCGATTATCGGGGTACGCACTAGGCCTACAAAGGTTAATGACCATGCGCAGCCCCACTAGAAAGAAAGAAAAAAAGTGTTCGTTAATAGCTTTATACGCTTGTATTTATCCTCCCCCTCACCTCTTTTGAGTCTCTTTCCCTTTCTTTTTTTAACTTTTACAAGAAAGTCTGCCAAAAACGAAATAATTTTTTCTAATTCCATGGAAGCAACCAGAGAGAGGTATTTGGGGGTCAATTTACCTCCCCCCTTCACAAGACCCCTGATTCTCCGTTGCCATCAAGCAGCATTGCTCATCCTAGTGTGGTGCATCTACATTCAGGGCCCCCCCCCCCCCGTAATCACGTATCACAGCTAAAATTTCTTAAGCATTCAATAGTTTCAAAATCCGTGTTATTGTGAAAAATTTTGTAATTTTAACGAAATTCATGTCATTCTTTCTCAAGAATTCCTTTGCAATTAATTGCAAATTATCATTATTTTGGAAATTATCAGTTTGCCCATAAGAAAACTTTCCTTTTTTTAAATCAATTTAAGTGCAAAGGTCTATATATAAACTTAAATTTATTAGTTGTCGAAGAGTGCAAGAGGAGAGTAATGCAGTCTAATGCTAATTAATATAACAAACCTGTTCCACATTTTCGAAACTTACTTAATTTGTAAAACAAACAGCGAAAACTCAGATTTCCGTTTGAAAATCTGCGAAAACGGCAGAACAAACACATATATAAGAATAATAAGTTGAGATATATACCGACCTGTAGAACATCCCGAATCGTTTTTCCCGAGGATTGGAGTTTTCTCGTCACCGGCACCCTCCGATTTGACCAGATTCATCGTAGCCTTTGCGTGCTTTTATGTATTGTTGATTCCAACAGGTGGGAAAAATCCGATTACGTAAAAAAATGTCATACAGTTCCCGTACATTTCATTTTGCAGATACACGATTTTAATGCGGGTCAAATTGCCTTCGCGTTTTGCAGGCCTTGTAATGCCAGCTGTCACTCAGGGTGACAGAATGGTAGTGGTTTTCGAAAGCATCGAGGCCTCTGTCGCACATCCGGCGAGGTATAAAAATTATCGTCTGCGGCAGAATCGTTTTATCATCTTGAAGAGTGGATTCCGAACGCGGCAGTGAAATCAGATTGATAAAGGGAGCATGAAAGTCCTTCGATTTTATTCTTTTTTTTTTAATGAAGATATGTTTTACAAATCTGGCAGCAGAACATTTACATGGAAATGTTCGAGCATTTCAGATTTGACAAAAGTAGAATTTCATTTTTGATAATAGCAATTAATACGCGCGGAGAAATATTACAATGTTTGGTTCTGTTTTGTTGCATATTTTAATTTTCCGATACGTTATAAAATAGGGGAACTAATTTTAGAAAAAACTGATTTTGAGAAATTTAAGACAGCTTTATCATTTTTCTTTATAAATCAAGGAAAATTTCTTCAATTAATTATTAATAACACTACAGCAAAATTTAATGAAGGTTAAATGCACCGATTATATATGATAATCATTTTTTAGCTTTTCCGTAAAAGTCAAAAAGAAGAAAACATTAAAGAAGGTTTATTGTGTATCCTAAGGAAATGGTTACAAATAAAATTTTTGAAAAAGTCAAAAATAAGTTAAGCAATTAAATAGATATTGAAAAATAAAAAACTTTAAAGTATTGTTTTGAGATGGGGAAAATGTGTGTCTGTAAGTTCTGTCGGTCGGTCGGACGGTCTGCCCCCCTTAATAACTTTTAAAGAGAATTGTTCGATTCGAAAGATATATATTTTTTTTCTTTTTTGCATTTGAAAAATAATCTTCCACATATTTTATTTTTTTATTTAAATATTTTGTTGTTCATTTTGAAACAGTTCGAAAAATCTGAACCCATAATTAGCGCCTAGTGGAAACTATAACACAAAGTATATAAACCCTGTACATATTATCCAATTTCCTTCGGACAAGCTCATTTAAAGAGCTCTCTGGATTAACTTTTTTTAATTGAACAATTTTTGTTCAATTTTGAATACTTCAAAAAAGAAAAAAAATTACAGCTCCTGCGGAGGAAATTTGAAACATGTATAAACCCTGATCTAACAAACGCATTTGCATGTAAAAAACTTGATCAGAAGAAGCTTAAAAAGTAAAGCATGTAAAGATACGAGGTTCATCCAGAACTAAACGAATGTTTTCCCACGAAACTTTTTGATCTAAATTTTTAAGGCTATTTCTAAATGAGTGAATGAATGAATGAGTGAATGAGTCAGTGAATGAATGAGTGAATGAATGAGTCAATGAATGAATGAGTGAATAAATAAGTAAATGAATGAATGAATTAATAAACTCATGTTCGTGAAAATTGCAACACCATGAAGGAATCGTCATAATTGAATGAAATTTAATACACAGTTGAGTGGTAGTGGTACAAATAAATGATTAAATTTTCAAAGCAAACAAACAATAACAAGAGATCGGAATCAGTATTTTGTGTAGCCACCACGCACCGTAATAAGTGCTGCTACACGACGTGGCATGGAGTCAAACAAATTTTGAATGTCTGCCTGAGGAAGAGCATTCCATATTGCTTGTATGCGTACCCAAAGTTCGTCTACAGAAGCAACAGGACAAGGATCACGAGCGAGACGCCGACCAAAGAAGTCCCACACATGTTCAATTGGCGACATATCCGGGGAATACGCAGGCCAAGGAAGAAGCTGTACCTGCTGCGTTGCAAAGAAGGATTGAACAGTCCTAGCAATATGAGGGCGGGCATTGTCCTGTTGAAATACAGCGCCTGGCAAGCTTTGAAGGAAGGGAACAGCTTGGGGCTGTAGAACTTCACTGATGTACCGGTTACTGTTCAGATTGCTCACAATTCGTACCAATTGAGATCGTCCGTGACAGGCTATGGCGCCCCAGACCATAGCTCCGGGTGGTCGTCCACTGTGGCGCTTGATAATGCACTCCGGAAGGTGGCGTTCATCGGCATAGCGTCTGACACGAATGCGGCCATCATAGAACCACAAATTAAAGCGGGATTCGTCAGAAAACACGACATGCTGCCAATCAGCACGCCAGGCTCTATGCTGATTGGCCCATTGTAGCCGCAGGCGGCGATGGTTTAGCGTGAGGTTGATCCTGTATAAAGGAGTCATTGCGCGCAGTCCACGCTGCAGCAGACGTCTACGAATTGATGAAGCACACAATGAAACACCTGTAGCTATTGACCACTGTGCTGCCAATTGTCTAGAGGAAGCTGTACGGTCCGTCCGCGCCATGCGGATCAGGTGTCTATCATCGCTAGTTGACGTCACATTTCGGGGTCCACTCCCGGATTTCCGAGTTGTCCGACCCTCGTCCGTCCACTGCTTCCAAACACGCATCCCTGTGCTGCTGTTACGCTGCACACGAGCGGTTACTGCACGATACGACAATCCAGCTTCACGAAGGCCGATGATTCTCCCCCGTTCAAACTCAGTAAGTTGTTCAAATCTCGCTCTCTTTCGTCGAAGAGGCATAAGTAAAGATTGAGCTAACGTTTACCACCAGCAGATAACCATACACGCCTCGCTACAGCCTTCTATTTATTCGGATCCATCCGCCGTTCAGAGGGCGCTGCTCAGCATACGCATGCGCTACGGATTTGAAATTCTAATCATTTGCATACCATGGCGCTACTTTGCATTTCCTGAAAAGTTCAGCTCACTCGCGTAAGTCCTTCATGGTGTTGCAATTTTCACAAACATGAGTTTATGTATTAATTGTTGAGAAAGGTATATTAGAAGTAATTATAATAAGTTAGAAAGAGAGAGAGAGAGACCACTAGATTGTCAATAGTTCTGGAAGGAACTTCTTGCTTTTCTTGAAATTCCTCAAAATCACGTTTTCGAAGTTATTTCGCGATAGCAGCTCCAGCAAAAAATATATAATAATACAGAGTATTGTATATATATACAAAATATAGTTTTGATTTGTTTCATTTGCAACTTAGTAAGAAATGTTTATCAAGTATATTACTGTGCAATGAACCTAAATCTGATGTAGATACAATGCACGTTTAGTAATGAGATGAAAGTTAAGTAAGGAACACTACGTTTTTCAAAGGGAATTTTCAAAAATTCCGCAATAAAAACTTTTTAGTTGCTTATCACAAAAAAAACAAGAAGTTCTAGAACTATACGAGCCTACTTTCCCGTATACACCAGCTTCAAATTTATAATCTAGCTATCTCCCTCTCTCTCTTTCTCGTTTAGCTTTAGTTCTTAATTGCTTCAAATATACCTTTTTCAACGGTTAATACATATTCATTCAATTATTCAGTTATTCAGTAATTCATGTATTTATCCACTCATTTATTTTCATTCTTTTGCTTATTCCTTTAATCATTCATTAATTCAAAAATATTCTTGAAAATCCCGATCAAAAAATTTCATAGGAAAAAAGGCTCGTTAGTTCTGGATAAACTTTCTATCTGTACATGTTCTACGTCATAAGAGCTTTCCGATCAAGTTTGCTCTAAGCAAATCGGTCCGTTAGATCAGGATTTATATAGGATGGAAATTTCCCCGCAGGCGCTATGTTAATTTTTTTGAACTGTTAAAAAATTAACAAATATTGTTCAAATCAATATTTCACGCCAAGAACTTCTTCCAGTGAGCTTGTTCGTTTGAACTTAGATCTTGTACCCAGACAATACATAATTTGCTTCATTTTCGCCCATAGGCGCTAATGTTAAAAATTTTTGAACTGTTCAAAATTGAACAAAAAATAAAAGTAAAATATTTAAATGAGATGTCCTCGCCGAGATCTTTCAAATGCAAAAAGAATTTTTGTAATCGGACAATTCGCTTAAAAGTTATTAGGGATGACAGACGGACAGACCAACAGACAGACCGGCAGACACACTTTTACCCCCTCCCCCCCCCCCATCTCAAAACCCTACTTTCAAATTTTTTATTTTTCAATCTTTATTTAATTACTTAACTTATTTTTGACTTTTCTTGATTTCTAACGATATTTTCACGATACATTAAGCCTTCTTTCATGCTTTATTATTATTATTTTTTACTTTTACGGGAAAGTAGGCTAAAAAAAAACGGTGATGAGTAAAATAATGCTGTAAAAAGAATGGATTCTTCTTGGCATTCTGCCAGTCATCGCTCTTTTTTTAATTTATTTATTTGTTTTTTTTTATGGTAGAACTGTAGCTTAATCTGCTTTTCAGAAAATTCTGTCTCTTAGTCAGACAAACGTTTCATTCCATGGTTCAAATAAGAATATTTTGAGATGAGAAACTTTCTTGGAATGTCCTGCAGACGATTTATTACTTCATCATGCCGCTTGTCGACTTGAGAGTTTTATCTCTTTGGAATAGTGGGATCCATTTTTAAGTGACGACAACACTCTTCTTGAACAATTTGTTTTGTAATAACATGCATTACACAATTCTCCTCACGTGACTGACTGATAACGGCGAAAAGTCGTCGATTGATACTTTTTAACCTAGAAATTTGCTTTTGATAAACGTTCATTATCACGTTCTCGTCAATAATCCGAAACTAAAAGAAAATTTCCCAGTAGCAACCTTCAGTTACTTTTTGATATATTTTTAGGCATATTTTTTTTCGTTTTCACACACTCAATGGAAAAATGACTTTGAAACATGATCATCATTTTAAAACTTTTGCTTGTTTTTTTTTAGACGTTTGTTAGCGGTTGGATGTAAAATTTTTGTAAAATCTTTTAAAATTATTTTTATAAAAAAGTGATTTTTTTTAAACTCTTTTATTTATTTACTAGATACGTCGCTAGCTATCTTAATCTGCTCTTCAAATTAATTAGAAATGGTAGGCTTTGCCTCTGTTAAGATTTCTTTGGTCATTTCTTTACACACGTTAATATTTTCGCAGACGATTAGTAATTGTGATTGACCTCTATTTAATCACGCACATCAGGATTTAATGAAGATGAAATATAGGAATGCCTCAAAATGCTCGAAACGTTGAGTAGAACTTGATTGGTTAAAATGGCAATTGTATTGATTTGCTAAAACAACAACTGTATTGTTGAAATGGCAACAATGAAGATAAAATAAAACTGCGCTTTTAAAACTTTTGCGTTTTTACTCGTCTCATTAAAGTTTCACAGTAATGATAATGGGCAAAATGGCTTCCTTGGAAAAGTTTGAATTTTTTTATACCTCACTCGACCCCTAACTCCCACCCGCCGTTCGTGAGGAGATAGCACGACATATATACATACGTCTGTTTATTCTCAGATTTTAAAATGTAAGATTTGTTAATATTTATGTGAAGAGAAATTAATGCACAAAATCAAATGCAAAATAAAAATTGCTAGTCATTAATAAGAAATATTAATCTCCAGCATAAAATTGTAAAATTGAAACAATAAAGGCAAAATCATTTCATTTTTCAGCTTATAAGTTTTTAAGTCTCACTTATTCATAAGTCACGTATTTTACTTTCACCTGAATAAATCCAACATTTATAAGATAAAATATTCCCAATAAAAATTACAAATGCACTCCTTGGAGTTACATGGAATGTTTTTCCCTGGCCAGACAATGGAGCTATGAGGAAAATATCTACTATTTATATGACTTGTTTTTTAATCAATGCATGCGTTGACAAAAGTCCTTCTTCCTTCCCCTTTTTTCTTTTTTTTAAACTTTTACAAGAAAGTTTGCTAAAAGCAAAGTTCTTTTCTCTATGGAAGTTTTATAGAAGCAACCAGGGAGAGGTTATTCGGGGGTGGGGGGGATCAATTTACTTCCCCCAGGACCCTTGATTTTCCTTTGCCATCAAACAGTATTGCTCATCTTAGTGTGGTACATCTACAGTATACATGTCAGGACGTCCCCCCCCCCCTCCTCCCTCCATGAAAGAAATGTAGCATAGCTATTAACTCTAGCAATTCAATTGTTTCAAATTCCGTGTTATTGTGAAAAATTATGTACCTTATTTCATTTTACATATTTTCAGATTCCCTATTGATATATGCATTATATACATGGATATGATTATTATATGCATGGCCGCTCTATGCTTTAGTCATTATATATGAAGCCATCCGATAAAAAATATTCAGGCTCGATACCCAGCTATAATGTGTTTCTTCGATAGAGTAGTTCTTGCCCTAATGGTGTGGATCCCACTTTAAGCTTTCCATAGGGGTGCTTCATGGCCTCCTTAATAAAACGAAAGTGCACAAGACGTTTGAGTTACAACGAAAGTTCCAAACGCAACAACGGGTAATTTTTTTCCTCAAAACCACGTGGTTTATAATTAATTTAGAACTTTCCGTTGTTCCCAACTTTTATTTCAATAAATCGTATACTGTGGCCACAATTACACTGAAACAATATTTTATCGGATATAATTATTTTTGTGGCAACAATCGTTTTCGGTTGCGTTCTTAATCAATATTTATACAAACTTATGATATTAAACTATCAATATTTATGCAGATATATGAGATTAAACTATCAATACTTATGATTAAACTATCAATTTTTATACAGATATATGAGATTGAACTATCAATATTTATGCAAACTTATGAGATTAAACTATCAATATTTATGCAAATGTATGCAAATGAAAATTCTTTTGAACAACAAATAGTAGTTTACACGTAAAAATCAAACACTCACCTTTACTTTCATTTTCAGAAAATCGTTCTTCTATTTCCATTCTAGTCTTTTGTTGTAGTTTAGTTCAAATGGATCAAGGAAATGTTTTGCTTTTACCACATATTGGGGGTTTTCAGTTAATGAGAAGGTTATGTATCGAAAAATTGTTATACAGAAAGTGCAAATCCTTTGTCCTTATGTGATATCCTTTTCTCAATTTTTAATTTGAAAAAGAATAGGGAATTTTACAAATTTAATAATATAAAATTCAGACCCAATAAGCTAAATAAGTAGTAAAATTCAGAAACGGGGGAGAGGGAGGAAAGAAAGAGAGAGAAAAACGAAAAGGACCATGCAATTCTTAATAATTAAACAAGTGGTGGTCACATGGACAATAACAAACAAAAGAATAGTGTTGCTTGAGAAGGAATTTCAATTTTTTAAGACGTAAATAAAATATTATGCCGAAAAAAATTAAATAAAAATACAAAACTTTTAGAGTAAATGGAGGATTATATCTAAAAGGAATTATCAAAATTTAACATTTAAACTATAAAATGTTGCATCCTTGAACAGTTAAAATTATAATGAAAATAAAAAGTTGCGATTCATATTTAAAGCAAAAGAAAGAAAAAAAAAAGAAATATTACGGAAAATCCCGAGATTTAATTTTATTGTCTATACTAGTTCTAATTATTTTTGTAGAAAAATCTAACCTATAGATAACATTAAGTAAAAATAATTAACATGGATGCAAATTAATAATCAGTATAACGATGCGAACATATCATCTAAAGTGAATTATCAGAAATTGAATTTAAAGGCAGAAAATTTGCATCATTGAACAATCAAAATTATAATAAAAATTTAAAAATACGATTTATATATATATATTTTAAATAAAGACAAATTCGGATATTTCTTATGTTATTTTTTAGTTTAATTTTCGAATGAAATCTAACTTATGGATAATATTAAGAAAAAATAATTAACGCTGATGAAACACATGCGAGAAATTTGCTGTTACTTTACCTAAAGGACAAAGAGATTTGGATTGAAAGCACGCGAAAATAAACTGCCCGGTAGCTTGAAAAATTCCGAATGATTCGCCGGCAAGGCAAAAACCGGTCGAATCACTTTGAAGCTTTCTATATTTTACTCTTTTTACGTAATGGTATTAATATTCAAGCGTAAAATTAATGCACAGAACGCGACCGTGCTGAAAGCAAATAATTGCTTCCTCATGCTGGCCAATCAACTCGCGGTGGAGGAAAATGCAAAATAAATCGCTGATACGAGTGGGCATAAAAATTTGAGGGAGTAAATTACAGCTTTTGTCCACCAGACAATAATTGAAACCACAACCTCTGCTCAGTACTTAAAAATATTCGCATGCAAAATCTGCTGAAGCTTGACTGTGTGGGCAGAGTACGAGCGTGGTTCACTGTGATATGTTGTGGTAGATATCTTAACGTTCCTGTAACATTCATTGATAATGATGCTTTTAATTAATTTAACAATCAAAGTATTAAATTAATGATAACCTAAAGTGTTTAAATAAATGAGAATCACTAAATCAAACTTTTTGCCTTGAAGAACAGATAAATGATGTACGTTTTAAATAGAATGTTTTTTACATGTACTCGCTTAAAGGAAATACGATTGAAGAAATATATATTTGAAACTTCGACACGAGATACTAGACAACATAATACTTATAAGCAGGGTTGCAAGTTGTCGCGCCGCGAATTCTCGCGATGATTTTCGCGATTTTTAAAGCTTTTTCCGAAATTCCGCTAATTTTTCTTATTTTATATTTTTTAAATTATTGCTTCGTGAAATGTCCGAATTTTAAAAGATTTCAGAAAAAATTCAAAATTGTTTTTTTGATATAGATTTTTTCAACCAGCCTCGAAATTTTTTTAGCACGCTGAGTTTTTGATCCTAGTGAATACAAATATTTAAATGTTTTTAACGAAGTTAATAACCCTTCCATTTTTAATAAAAGCCCTATATTTTAGGATGAAGAATAACTTTTATAGCAGATATGCCATATTTTGTTATATTTATGTTCTTGCGAACATTTCTGAGAAATGTTTTCTGAAAATTCGCCGCGAATGTCCCGCGAATTTTGCGCTCTTTTTTTCTGCGACAAACTTGCAACCCTAATTATGAGTCAAATCACATATCTCTGGGCAAGTGTGTTTAGAAAAAAAAAATAAAACTAAAAAATAAAGCATGAATACGTAAATTTTTGCTGAGTATTTTTCTCCCTTGAAAACTCTCAGTGTAGAGCAGTTCTAGTTGCCTACTTTACAGGCGCAGTAATGGAAAGTTAGACATCTATTCCTAACGACTCCTTTGCCATTAGGCTATCAAAGCAAGATTAATTAAATTCTTTAGAAAGCTTATAAAAATAAACAATTTTATACATTAAATAAGTAATAAGTGGTGGGAATTGTGGGCACGGAGGAACAAGTCAGGCAGTTTCAAGAGGATTTAAATCAAATTCTGGGTGGGAAATTAAGTGGAATATCTCTTTTAATATTGGAAAATGTCAAGTGCTTCATTTTGGCCATGGGAATAAACATGCAATCTATTATTTACAAGGTTCCGTCATTAGGGAAGCAGAAGCAGTTGTTGATCTAGGAGTATTGATTAGTCACGACTTCAGCAGTGTAGCATAGTAAGTAACAAAGCTAACAGGATGCTTGGGTTTATCAATAAGGCTATTTCGAACAGGTCTAAGGAAGTTGTGTTGCCATTATACAGAAGTTTGGTAAGACCTGATTTGGAGTATGCTGTTCAGTTTTGGTCTCCATACCTAAAAAAGGATATTACCTTATTAGAAAGGGTTCAAAGGAGAGCTACTAGATTGGTAAGTTGTCTTTCAGACAGATTATGAGGTTAGGCTTAAAAGGCTCAATATGTAAAGTCTTGAGCAAAGAAGAGTTAGAGGGGACATGATTCAGTTGTTTAAATTCATTAAAATGGGAAAAGTTGATGGGCTACAGCTATGTGTTGAAAGAAGAAACAGAGGATATTGTTTTAAGGGGTGTCGGAACGCTCCATATGTTAAGTAGGCGTTTTTCTGAAAATCTGTTGGAAGTACACTCTCAAAACTTTTTCTGCAGGTTAACCGTACCTTAGTGTTATACTGAAATGAGCATTTTGTAAAATTTTCATTTAAAGTTTTTTAAAAAAACTTTTTTTGTCGCATACTCAGAAAACGTTACTTTTTTAGAGAAAAAAAAAATGTTTAAAAAAATGTATGCACGATTTTGCTAAAAGCTCATTTCAGTAAATATTAGGGTACATAACAAATGCGCCATATAAATTTTATGGACATGTGAGTAATACTTTCTGAGAAAAGGCACATCAAACTTCCAAAAATCGACTTTTGAGAAAAACGCGTTTTAGTAAAAACTCCCCATATCAAAACATTTCTGTGCGTTGGCTTCAAAACAAAATTCTCTGACTTCTAATTGAGAAACAGGTTAAAGTAAGGTATTTTTGAAGAGGTAATGAGTTAAACAAGGTAAAAATGCAATAATCTGAAATTAATTTTTTTTGAAGATTTTTGGTTTCCTTAAGCTTTTCAAATCTCAGGCTAATCTTGAAATTAGGAAAAATTACTACTTCAATAGGGTTGTAGACAGTTGGATTAGTTTACCGAAAGCGACTGTTAATTACATTTTGGTAAAAAGTTTTAAGAAAGCTCTTGATGTTCATTGGGGACTGCTAAATTGACGAGGACCAGCCTAGCTGGGCCCTGAGCCTGTTGCTGGTCGTCACCTTTGTATTTGTATAACTTTTTTTTTTTAAATAAGGCAAAAAAAAACTCCCTTTCATAATAAGCACTAGATAAAAGACATCCAACTGAAAGGCTTCAGTTGGATGCTTCTCACCTAGAAATTCACTCTTTTGCACTGAAAAAAGGTGCCTTGAAACGTCGAAACAAGTGTCTGTAATTTTTACCAATTTTTGCTCTAAATTTTATTACGATTTTTATTTTCACTTCGTTGTATAAAGGTTTACATTTTATTGAGAGGGAAAGAGAGCCTTGAAATTACAGATCTAAGTTCACCTATCGCCTGTAGGAATTACCAATTAATTTTAACAAAATCAATCGTTCAGTAACATGATCGAGAGATTTGTCAGAAAGGAAAAAATAAAGACTCGCAATGAAGTCAATTCAAGCAACGTCATTAGTCACGTGGCAGCAATTAAAGCAATGTAAACAAAGGAAGCCGTAGTATCGCTTTACTTAGAGTTCGACAAATTTAATTAAAAACTAGGCCTAAATAAAATGATTCTACTTTACATAAAACCAGCACTAAATAAAACACTATAACTATTGTAATCATTAATAAATTTCTTTTATAATGATTAAATTAAATGTAAATACTGGGTTATGATCAGAAAAAGCTGTGAAAATAGTCTAATTAATTTTAAGACAGCTAATTTTGCCTTGGGAACTCCACGTAGAACTCAATCGAAAATCTTAGTAAACAAAGAGCGGATATCACGTGACAACTATGATCGCTCACCAAAGGAAACATTTTTTCGGGATTTGGTGTAATGGCAATCGGCAGAGGTGTCCAGAGAAATATTAACTCGTACTAAAAAAAATCAAATATCTAATTCATTGAATATTGCATAAATAGATGCAAAATATACACCTTTAGCCGAAAATTATAAAGAGAAATTGAAATATGAAACTTACCTTTCTTTAATATATACTTGCAGAACATTCTGTACCAATTATTACTGAAGTTAAACACTTAATTTATACGATAATCACGAGGAGGGGGGAGTTCTGCTGAATAATTTAAAAGCATTCATTAAAAGAAAAACAGGAAGGTAAGAAAAACATTTAGAGATGTTATTTGCCAGCAGAAAAAAAGTTGGAAAAATAATAACTATGAATGAAATTGTTCATTCGAAATTACTAAAATGTACACAAAAATTAAAGTAATGGAATTCCTTTTAAAAATTTAAAAGTAAATATTTTATTTTCCTTTAATTAAGAGGCAGCTATTCATTTGATATCTGTACCGAGGAAACGGAATGTAAACATTAAAAGAAGTTTTGTAAAAAAAAGAAAGAACATTTTAAAAAAGCTAATCAATTATTGTAGTTTACAAAATTTTTGAACGACAATGAGGAAGAAAGAATTAACAGCAGTCCAGAAATTTAAAATAAAGTCATATTTAAAGAAAAGTTGTTTGTTAAAACGTGCTGAAACTAAATACGATTTTTAAAAAGAAATGTTTGTTAATAGACTAAGGAATATAAAAGCAAATGTAAATTAAATATTAAACAAAATAGGAAAGTGATATTGGGAGGAAAAAAATCAAAGTTATATTTTTTCTCACTCAATTTATATACTGTTACCGTAAATGAAGGCTAAGGTCTTTTTATATGCAATCTGATTTGCGTAATAAGGTAAAAAATTCTAGATTCGTTAATAGTTCTCGAACAATCTGTTTGTTCTTCGTACAAATGAAGGTAAATATTTTTATTATTTTCTTAAGCAACGAGGAAAATAAATCTAGAATTTGCGTCGTTCTTTTAAAACAAATGAAAACATTTTGCGCTGAAATGTGAAAGCATTTAACGCTCAACAATATGTCAGTAAGAAACTTCAAGGGAAATGCTAGCATATTTGATATCATGTCAAATATCAAGTGGAACATAAACAAAGACGTTGAAATGCATGGCATTCTTTTCGCGATAATATGCTTTTGAAGAACCGTTGTGATCGAACAAGGTATAATCACTGATCGAATAAGAATTTTAGCTCTGGCTTAAAATGTAAACAATTTATTGCGTAGCGCTTGAAGAAAAATCTTTTGTTTATAAATACAGTACAGATTCTTTAACCCGGCATCCAAAAACAGGGAATCTAAAAAAAATCTGTGAAAATTTTTGCTTGATTTTCCCGCAATTTCTAAAAAGTATACATTTTTCGTGATTTTCGGGAGAAAATCTCGAATCCTGCAAGTTTTCGATAAAGTGAGCATTTTGCCAAACCATCTGGGAAAAAAACACATTGCGTGCTTTTCCGTAACAAGCATTTAAAAAATGATGCAATGATTTAACACTATAGAGATTAATAATTTTGCAGCTCTTGATTTTTTTTAGCGGAAAAGTATGCATTCAAGAGCATGCGTTCTTAGATTAGTAATTTTAATTGTTTTAGTGTTAAATTATTTTCTTCAAACTGTATCAGTGCGTTTATGGTCTTCAGAATCAAATTAATTTGCGAATTCATGTGCCGTTATCATCAAATCCGCTTCTTCATCTTTTTGAATACCCATGTCCTTAAAACCTTCGACTCCGATTAAAGTAATTTAGTTTAAAATTAGTTAAATTAAGGAATTAAATTTTTTTTAGTATATATTATGCCTCTAGCCTGTTTTTCCGTCGCCCCGCGATATCTTCCTTATTTTAAAGCTTCTCTTGCTGGCTAATGACGAAAAATAGACCCACGGTCTAAAAACGTACCGCTTCTCTTAAATTTGAGATTTAAAATCATCTAGGAAGAGGTCCTTTAATGGACGTCAAATTGGTGTTGTGTGTGCTGGCGCCATCTGATATCAAGTAAACAACAAGAAGCTCTTCTGTTTTTATTGTGTAGTGAATTGGACAGCTTTAGCTGCTCTGTGTGTATAACCTATTCAATCGTTAAGCTGTAAACATTCATTTATATTATGAATGTGTAGAGCCTAACCAACCAGCGGTAACTGTATTTTAAGTAATGGAACTGTTTCGTTATTGTATATTAATGCTCTGAATTCTAATATTTAAAATAATTATCATTATTATTGTGATTATTTTACTATTTTGAATACCTAAATATTAGTGGGGGAAAATTGTAACACCTATTTGTACTTATGTGTTCAATTACTTGCCTTCTTTTGTGCCAAAATCAGCTTACTTTTTTCTATTCTTCATCATAATGTCCTTTCTCCCAAATTAGTGTGGGATTCCGAACGAGTGGACTAGTATAACTTATTAAGCAATGAAATATTTCTTCTCTTTTTCTTTTTTGAATTGCGTGTTTTATTGCTTTTAACGTTGATCGAGAAATATTAGGTGATACTTCAGTGTTGTAGAAATAATTTCGGATAAGCATATCCACTATCTGTATGTGAGGTACTTGTGTAAGTACGAGAGCGAAAATTGAAGAAGTTGCACTGCGTTTTTATATCGACTAGTTCGCTCAACAGTCGAAATTCGACCGTAATAACTAAATTTAGCATTGAAAACATTATGCTGTTTACGTAATAGTATAAGTATGATTCATCAAATTTGGCGATGATAACGTCGAGTTTATTTTGACCATTCTCACTTAAAGCAAACGTATTGCAAATCATTGCCGCCGCAGGGCCAATTGTGCTCATAAATGTAGCCGCTTGTACTTCTGCCAATTTCGTACTTAGTCCAGTGGCAGTTGAATGAAACTTTTATGTTTGCTTCCATACACTATTCTCAATTCGCTCGCTCCTTTTCTTTTCTATTTTCTCAATGTTGGATTCAATGAAAATCCAACATTTTTCTCATTGTTTCGTAGGAGCCTTCACTCAAACTCTTATTATAATTTCTTCTAATATTACTGCTCAGTGGCAACATTTTTTTTTTAACAATGAGTTTTGCATTTATTGCCTAATTTACTCAACGAAGACTTTTCGACATCTGCTATTTATAACAATGTAATATTACAATTATGAATGAGGCTTGCCTGACAAAAGAAAAGGGGAAATAATTAGCTAATAATAAACTTTTTCTAAACTTTTTTAACTCATCTCACTAAAACTCGTCAACACAAAGTAAGAAGATCGGTTGAAAAACAGAGGAGAAAATGGTTCTTAACTGTTTTGTCCTATTCTTATCCAGATGAAATAAACTTTCTGATAACGTTATTTATAATTTAAGTACACGTTAAGTAATTTTTGTCCGACGTTTTATGCATCTTACTTAGTGTTTGTATAAACTATAAAAAAAATGTGCAGAGGTTTTTAACTTCTAATGCAAAAGAGACACAAATCTTGCCCAACTATTTTTTTTTCCTTTTTGTCAAGAGAGGCATGTTTGTCTTTGCCTATTTATGTATAGAGTTATTTATTTTATGTACCGTAAATATAGATCATTTGACTTGGAGAGGGGTATTAGAACTCAATGCAATTGTTTAAGACGTAAAATTACGGTGTATTTGCCTTCTGCATGATGCGTTTTTACTAGACTTTTGAGTGGTTGGCTTCATGGCACATTCAAATGCAACCCATGTACTCTGCGTCATATTTGGCCGTAGATTGTATTTAAATGGATATGTTTTTAAACTTTTTCAATAAATTTCGCTGAATGTTTCAATTAGTTTGTAGAAAGATAAATAAGTCCCTTTATTTCAGAACAAAATTTTGGGAAACTTTCTTAAACTACTTTATTTTCGTTAACTAGGAGCGTTTTCAGATTTATTCCTTACTTAACATTTTAATCTACCGTTTATAGTACAATTTAGACATCTTCTGCTTCATTTTAGCAGTTTCCGTTTCGGTGATGGTTGATATTGCGCTTTACTCAGTTGATTTTTTTTGGAACACATTTTATTTTGTTTGTTTTTACTTGATTTTATCTATTTATTTATTAAGTTGTTTGTTTATTTTTACTAAAAATGCCTATTTCTCAAACTTTCGCGCTATTAAACGTTTTACTGCTATACATGAATTTTACTCTAATTGGTGCCACTTGGACTGAATTTAGTTATCTCTTTTTCTTAATACTATATTTTTATGTATTTACTGGTTAAGGTCTTAACTAGTAAATCTGTTAACTTAAACATACTAATGTATTTTCCCTTGGAAATGAAGCTTTTATTCCTTCTTTTTTTCCCTTAATATATATTTCCTTGATTGAACCACCACTTTAAATGAATTTTTAGAAAATTTTCATATTCTAAAGGAGATTTTTAAAGACTGTTAATCGTGTGTTAAGCTCTTATCCGGTTTTTTTTTTTTTTTTTTAATGAAGTGAGGATTTGGAAACTAGTCATAATTTTGAAAATTAAGTCTGAGGACAACTAATATTTAGGGTTACGTAATTCGGCATTAATATTATTTTTTGAATTATTTTGGCACGATATTCATAGGGGGCCGTCAACAAGCAACGAAAGTGTCAATTTGAGGGAAGCTTTAAATTTTTGCATACAGTGTGACTAATTTCTATTGCTTGAGCACAGAAATGATTTTTACCCTGGTGGTTTGCTATCTATGCGAGATTCTAGGCATTATGCTTTGTTTTACATTTGTTGCAATGCAATGCAGTAGCCCCTCGTTATATCGCGCTTGTCGGATCACAGCAAAAAAGCCCGATCTATCCGAATGCGCGGTACAGCCCATGCCATTAGAAATAACTCAAAGTACAAGTAATTTGAGTGTCAACGTAAAAAAGTTAATTTAATCTTACATAATGACAACTTTCTTAACAAAAATAGCTTAATAATAAATACATGGGCAATATATGTCTCTTTCATTCTATATGCGTTATTATCAATACAGAAAGAAATATCAAGTAAAACGTCCACTGGTTTATGTAGAATCATTCTGCAGGCAGGTAAGTTGGGGTGTGGGAGGAGAATTGTTGCAGTCTTTTAACTGCAGCAAATTCAGAGGGAAGAAAAACATTCCTGTTCGATGGCTTTGTTCAATGGGGGGGGGGGGGGGCAGGGATTTACTTAGAAATGCAATATTTTAACTTTCGAGAACTCAAACTTAAAATTTTGGGAGACATGGAAAAAGTGCGATATATCCGAATGAGCGATATAACAAATACATTTGCAAAAAGTAACATCTAAAGCGACTACTGATTGAAAACTCATTTTAATTTTTCCTTTCGACAAACACTGCTTAAAACTTTGGAAGTTCAAAAAATATAATGCGACAAATAAATGTTTTCTCTATAATAAATGAATTTATTTTTAAATAGAGCGGTTAGAAACTATATTGCATACAAAATTTTTAAATAATTTGAAAAATGAACCCTTTTGAGTTTTCTTTTTTTTGAATTCCAATTTTCTTGCATCTGGTTGCTAGATAGTTAATTCTTTTTAAATTAAACAACTTAAATTACGAAACGTTAAAGGACATTTTTCTCAGCTCCAATTTTACGTCATACAAAAAATTACTTTCGAACGAAATCTTCTTTCATCCCGCCGTTGGGGTTTGAACCAGGGTTCTCTCCGATCTTTGCTCGATTTTTTATCACGAATTCAATGATTAATTTAAGATATAAAAGGAAATACCATGTGACCCCGAATACCAGCCGCCCCCAAATATGACCCGCAATCCTGTATTGTGGGTGCAGAGTTGGTAGAAAATATTCTAATTTAAGGAATATTATTCGATTTCTAAGTGACTGATACATTAAACATCTCAAAACGACCCCAAAATATCTATTTAGACCTTTGTCACAAATCCTCGAGTAAGACCCGCCCCCCAACTTCCAAACCTATTTTTCGAGGGGGAAAAGTGCCGGTGGTGTTCGAGATTGTACGACCACTCCTACAACATTCTTTTTTTTATTCAGTAAATTATCTGCGTGCATAAAAGCCGAATAAATTTTATTGAAATACAAAGAGTGAGAACTCTGCACTAAGAAAAATATGTGGGGAATCGGGGTGTGGTGTTACACAGGGCGAGTTTTTACATTTGTATGCAATTGAGCTGCTGTTCACGATGCAGTTTCAGTTTTCATTCTTGTCGCTTCCTCAGCAGTCCCAGAATTGGATGCAGTCAGTAGCTCAGATAGTGCAATGGAAACGTTGATTTCCTCTTCATTAGTCTTTTTTTCTCATAAACAGTATCCATTTGTATGCGATAAAACTCTTGGACATATCTAAATACCTTATATACCGTGTAAATGCCGAGCTTTCGGGTAAGTGATAACATATTTAAAAGATCTATATGACTTTATTACGTATTTTATACACGTGGCATAATATATGAAATGGTATCATGTGGATAATTTAATGCAACTGCATTTGGTTATTGTAGAGTGAAAAATTCTTACATACACACAAAGATAAGACTTATTATTGTTATTGGTTAAAATATTTTGTTTAATAACTTACTCTGGTCAGTATAACGATATACTCCATTGTAGGGAAAGTTTCTACAATATTAGCTCAAAGTTTGAATTAGTGTTATCTAATCTTTTTTTTAATATGCTATGAATCTAAAATAGTTAAAGTAAATTTTAAACTACTAAACTACTCGCAGTTTAATTACTTCTAGAAAAATTAAAACATTTTGAAACAACCAGCGGTCAGCTCTACATAAAAGTTTTTAAAAACAGTTGAAAATGCAAGTAGCAGTTTCAAGGTTAGACAACAATCTTCTTCATCAGTGCTAAAACTGTCCACTGAAAGTCGAAAGCGAGCGAATGGGAGCAGATGACAGGCAACTCAACCCATTGATTGATTGATCATTTGAACTGTTCTAATTGACTTCTTCGGGTTGTTGGAACGTATGTCGTTAACTGAATTGTATCCACCGGAAGAATTCAGTAGGGAAATGGAACATCTGTCACTGAAGAAAATTATCGTTGCGATGATACTTGAATGTGGATGACATTCAATATAGCCATCAGAAATATAGCAAGCTTGGATGTCCATGTCCCAAATGTGCAACTTGCGTTGGGGAGAAAATTCGATCAAACGGTTCTAAGGGTATGATATCTGCTTAGTGTTTTCGGTTTCCTCCTCTTCGTGGTCTTGGAGAAGTATTTCAGGCTCAAGGTTCCTGTCCGGAACTCCCCACGGCTGGAGTTCAGCTGATCCAAAAACATTGAAGACGCTTCCCGTGATGAAGTAGACGATGGATGTGGTCACAAACACCGTGCTCCAGTTTTTCAGTGTTTGCTACACCATAGAAATAGGAAGACTACATTAGTTTTTAGCAAAGCAAAAAGAACATATAATTTTTCTGTTTGAAACAAAGGGCACTTGAGTAGCTAAAGTTATTAAAAAATTTTTTGGAAAAAAATAGAGCCGACCTCAAATTATAAATTGCGCTAAAAAGTCAAAAATGAATTCTTCTTTAACACGTTGAGGACTGCATGTACCACCGGTGGCTCACATGCGAATAGTTTATCTGGCGGCGTGCACCACTGGTGGCTTACACGCGAATGGTTCATCTGGTGGCGTGTATCACTGGTGGCTCACACGCGAATGGCTCATCTGGTGGGTGTATCACTGGTGGCTCACACGCGAATGGCTCATCTGGTGGCGTGTATCACTGGTGGCTTATAATGGCTGTAGTTTTATACACAGTTTTGTGAGATGAAAACAACTTCATGTGGTTAAAAATAACTTTCTGACTGAAAAATTGAAAAGCTTATTTTTACATGTAGCAAAAATTTGCGACGTCCTCAACATGCAAACAACTTCGACACAACTTTTAAACATAGTTTTGAAGTACGAGTAAAAATAGGACAGTCTGTTTACCCTTGGTAAACAGACTGTGATACTTTTTATTACAACCGTTGCAAACTCTGGGCTATTTATCTTTCTAATTGATTCATGATTACCAAAGATTGTGTCTATCATAATTTTTCACCGACTTCAAAAGTTATATTTAAAAGTAGTGTCGATGTTGTTAAAAGAAGGAATTTATTTTTCACTTTTTAGAGCAACTTATATTTAAAGTTGGCGATATTTTTTGCCAAAAATTATTTTATTTTAATTTCTTTAGTATAAATACATTTTTGTGTAAATACTCTAGTTTGAAAAATCCATCTCAAAGGGCAAACCTCAATTTTGATAAATTATATTATTTATCTCAAGTTTATTTGCTCCAGCTCTGCTCCAGTTTCGAACAAAATCTCGTTTCTCTACTGCTGCGCGCTTATGCTCTACATCCCTGCTTTATAGTATTTCAGTGCGAAAAAGAAAAACAATTTCATTTTATTTATTCGGTAAACTACTTATTTTCAGTTACTATACGTTGAAACAGAATCGATGAAATTTCATAAATCATGTACTCTATGCACCTTCGAATCACCCACAAAAGGGTATCACCTGGGGCGGAACCCTCCACCTTCTAGTGACTCTATGGTCTGGAGTAATACTCAATTTTAATCCAGCAAAACCAGAAACCCTTTGTCTTTTGATGAAATCGCTTTTTAATGACTGATTTTATGAATAGTCATATTTACTTATTTTAAAATAAAACCTCAAGAAGTTTTAGTAAAAATTCATAACGGAAAAGGATTGGTATACTTACTCCATCGCTGATAGCCCATCCTACAAAAGCAGGCGCCAAGAAGCCAGAGGTGTTTGCTATGCAATTTGTGATTCCCATTAAAACCCCTAGAACAAATTTATTAGGTGGTATTAGTTTTCGTACTGAATGGTGCTAAACTAATTCGAAGCCATGAGACAGCATTAAAACAATCATTTAAACGTCACTCTTTCATAATTTAGGCAATTATTAACAACGTTGGTGGATGTATGTCATTTGATATATATATCATGATAAATAATGTGATATACAGTGGAACCCCGCTATTCGTCCGCCTCGCTATTCGTACAACTTTTTCAAGCAAAATTCTGCTCGCCATTCGTACTTCTCTCGATATTCGTACGGCACCAGGGAACAGTTACCAGTATTTTCTTCTTTAAAGAAAAAAATCGAGGAATTATGTTCTTTTTAAACTCGTCTGGGAATTATTTGTTTGGCGTTTTGGATTTTTTTTAGTTTTAATACTTTTTGGGATTTTATTGACGGTTTTAACTTTCTAAACAATGTTTTTTTTTTCAACTTTTGGAAGAATTTATTCTTTTCCTTCCTTTTTTTAAAAATTGTTCGGCTTTTGTTTGGCCTTTTTCAGAACGGTTTGCCTTATCTATCAGCTCTGTCTCTTCTCTCTTCCCGTGCGTTACACTTCATCCACGCAAGATCCGTGCCACGTTGTGACACTTTGTTGTTATTTCTATTAAAAATAGGGCAGCCTTGGGTCCAAAAAAGCTTGATTCGACGAAGCTTAAAAGGAAAGCAGTAAAAACTACAATTGAGTTAAAAAAAGAACTCTTTGCAAAGTTTGAAAGCGGAACCCGTGTGCAGTACTGTACATTTGTTCGTCATAGGTTTAAAGATGCAACCATCTGTGGGTCTGGAACGGATTAATCCAATTTACATTGTATCTTGTGAGAAAAAATAATTCGCTATTCGTACAACTCGCTATTCGAATTGCCTCCTAGAACGAATTGTGTACGAATAGTGAGGTTCCACTGTTTATCATATTTACAAGCTGATATATATCCCGACATTTACTTGTATTAACTCGTCGGACCTCTACTTAAGGAAGTTGCGAAATCCAGAAAGAAAGCTCGTTAAGGGAAGAAGTTCGTAAAATAGAGATTTAAGCTTCATACTACACCCTAAAAAGTTCTAGATCAACCTGTCACCAAATTTTAAGAAAAATGAAAAATTGGTGAAATTTATTTGCAACAAACATTTAGTAATAAAGTTGAACCATTATAATGGTTCCTAGTTTCCCATTCGTGGTGAAAATACACCATTATAATGGTTCAAGTTAGTACTAGATGTTGGTTACAGCAAAATTTCACAATTTTTTCCTTTTTTTTCTCTTTTGGTTGAACTAGAATTTTTTAGTGTACTTTATGTTGTATAAAAACATTTGAAACTCATAAAAGCTATCATGTTAAAATAATTACATTGCTTTTTGAAAGTAAATTATTACCAATTAACTATAATTTTTCAGCATAAAAAAGTAAAATGAATAAATAATAGCTATTACAATTTAGAATTGAACTTATTTTCTTCTTAAAATATTTTTTTTTTCATTCATTTTAAAACAGTGTATAATGAATTATTAAATTTATAGGAACATACCCACCCATGCACGAAGAGAATTTAAGAGACAGAACGAAAATTGGAAAGAATATGAAAACTATAGTTTAAATCAGTGATTCTGAACCTGTGGGGACGCTTCATCCCAGGGAGGTGCGAGCACACGAGAAGGGTAGCGCGAGAATATCCAAGCGAAAATTTTACTTTAAAAAATTGATTAACTGACTACGAGGAACGCACACATACACATAGAAAACAAATTACATTTCGACATATTTTATAACTTATTAAAGTAAAATAAATTACTAAATTAAAACTTTCTCAATGAAAACATACTACATGAAAAACAAAAATTTAATAACTATTAGTGACATCCTTGGGCCCGTCTTGCAAAGCAAAGTTTTTCGTAGGAACGCTTAGTATTAGAAATAGCCACTCTCAGTTGTTTTTATATTTAGCCGAGATCTATAGTTTGTCTTCAAACAAGTCACAGCAGTAAATCCAGTTTCAAAAAAGTAGGTTGTTGAATATGGCAATCGAATGCGAAATGCCCTTGATTTTATTGCAGAAAAATCTTTCTCTACTCCTGCCGAAAATTCAAATAGTGATTTATTACTAAGCTAATTTTATTACTAAATTACTTGTTTTTACTCTTGTTTTAGCAGTTAGTTAAAAATAATTCGAAAACAGAATCCAAAGTACTCAAAATACATTATTGTTGTATAAATTTTAAGGTAAGTGGGGGGCGCGATGAAAATTATTATAGAAAGTTGGGCCGCGAATACTGAAAGGTTGAGAAACGCTGGGTTAACTTTTTTTGAGAAAAAGTGAGATGGCTAACGGATACAGATGCAGCAAGCAATTTTTGCGGACAGATTTTTGATTTCACCCCGCAGTTAACAATGGATGATGATTAACACTTAATGATGATAATATGCGGAGGGTAATCCTCCAAAAGTTATTTTCACAATCCTAGTGTAGTAATAAACATCCATCAGGGTTCGACAGATCACGAAATTCACAAAAGTCCCGATAAAATCACGAATTTAAAAGGCGGTCTCGAAAGTAGCAAAAACGTCGCGAAAATTACGAATAGGTCGGGGAAGTGTTCCGTCCAACGAGACCGCCCCCCCCCCCCCCAGAAGACTTTGGGTGTCTAGTATCCGACAGGTTTTCAAATATGCAGAATGCAATCCAGCCACTGCACGGTTATCCGGCGCGTCAAATTTGATTATTTAATTTTTTTGAAATATATGTGAATTACGGACTTACTACGTATTTAGAGACTGTGATATGCTAAAAAAATGTGTATAGCATTTATATTTTTTAAAATCAGAGCCGGACATCCGGTAAGTGTGTGTCATAACTAAACATTGAATATCCTATCTCCGCCAGAATCAATATCCGATGCTTCACCGAACGGTCCCGAAAATGTAGCGAAATTTCACTTTTGAAAATCTCTCGAAAGCCTGTACATATAACGACTTTTGTGAACCATACTCAATCTCTTTTTTCACCCCCCAGTCCCCACCAAAAGAAAATTATGGTTTTGATAACTTCCACTCAATTGCTATTTCGTTAAAATATTAGTTTTCTAAATTTTTAAGTGGTTTCTTTTTCCTTAGAAAATAAAATTTACTACTATCACCGCATTAAGATATAGAATTATTTTTGTAGTCACAGTCGGTAATGTGTTAAAAATGAGGATTGCAACATTAATAGTAAATAAAAGGCAACAACAGCCCTAACTTGTTCAAGAGTTTAGCTACATGTTTCATAATATAAAGTCATCTGTTGCAATGAATCCAGCTTACCTGCGAATTCCGGGCTCATGTCGACGTGGGTGACGTTGAATCCCGAAAAGGTCAATCCGTTGCAACCTACCGACAAAGCGAGCAGTGCTACAATGACTGCAGGGTTACACCCCACAAACGCTACAGCCAATAAGCCTATTCCTGGACCGTAGAATGCTGAAAACATACACGTATGTTTAATGCTGTCGGTTATGTTAATACTAAGGAATTTAAAACTAAAATCCAACGTTGAAAGAAATAGAAGCTGAATCGTTAACTAAATTAGGCACATTGATTAAAATGTCGAAAACTTTGTAAAAAAATCTTTTTTGCTATTCTAAAGAAACAGACATTTCACGTCCCACACGTAGCAGCTATATTTCTTTTTAAAAAATAAGAATTTAAAAAAGATTTTTTTTTCTTTGCTTAAGAATTCACATATGAGAATTTTTTTTATGGTACATATGAGATTTTTTTTAAGCGAAGAAAGTAGTGGTCTTTAACTTTTTTAGTTAGAATTTGTTTTTAACGAAATACATCTGTCAGGTGTAAGACATAAAGCGTCTGTTTTGCTGCGGAAAAGCCTTTTTTCGGAAAACTTTCCTTATTTTGAATCTGTTTGTTTTCATGTTAACTGCTACATAAAAGAGCAATCAGTGTTTCGCATATTTTATATATACAAAAAAAAATATTATATTGCCTTAATCTGCTACTTAAGAATTAAAAGACACCATGTATTGTGTAGCACATCAAACAATAAATTTTACTTTTTTTTGCGAACTTTTCGGTCGCCAAATTTTGACCTTTTCTACAACACCAACTATGAAAATATACTTTAGTATCTTTGCATTTTTACTCCTGATATGTATACATGTAAGAAACTTTTCAATTACTTCCTCAATTAATCTATCGCTAGTACTGTAAACTCGGCACTAAGAGAAGCAAAAATAAATCTAACAATGGCATTACATACCAACGCGTGAAGACGAATTAAAATGTGGTTTCTAGAATGTGGAAGATATGATTCAATAGCACAGTAATGCTCCTAAGTTTTTTTAACTTACCAATTGAGTTGGCGATCTTTCGAATAGTAGTAACCCGCATACTGGAGTTTTCTCTCAGTTTATCAACTGTAAGTCCAGCAGCGACACCACAAACTGCTTGCGTCAAGTACGGAAGAGCAGAGAGAAACCCATTCTAGAAATATACAAACATTAGCACATAGCAGGCTATAAAAGTTTTATTTATGTACTAATGAGACTTGTATAGCCTGCTTTCAATCGAATATATTAAATGTATTCTTGCTTCATTAGATTTTTAGGTCATGATTTATCTCTTTATATTCGTGTCATGCTTACTGGTTATATATTTTCTTGAACCTATTCAGACCCCAGAACTAAGCACAAACAGTTTTGACGCAATTTTTTGGTTCTCTGATTTAAAAAATGATTACAAAACAAAATAACTAAAACTTTCTTTTTTTAGAATTTTAATTAATAATTAGTTTAAATAATAGTTAATGCCCAATTTCCATGTTTTCCATGTTTAAAACGAAGTAAACAATGTTGATTAATTTCAAAAAACAATTGGGCGTTTTAACTTTTAAATTGCACAAGCAGTAGTTAATAATCAGTATTCTAAAATGTACCCAATTGGGTACACTTGGAATGAAGAGGTTAAAGGGGCTACCACTGTATAAGTAAAAAAGTTATTTTTTTAATTATCTTAAAAATGTGACTTTATCTGTTATGGCCTTTCATGAGTGGCACTAGATTAAAATATGCATTTTTCTGCCTTTCTTATGAGACATTTATTGCTTTATTGTATTTGGGATTATAACAGAATTGTGTGGAATTTGTGAGGGGCCTAAAAATGTAGCTTGGGTAACGTTTGGATAACTTCTGATAAGGAAACCTTATTGTTCTGAGCATTATAATGTTAGAATTACAAGGAAGGGGACTGGGATGTGTTTACTTTCCAGAGGATCAAATTTTTCCTCCGCTGCTCATTCTTTTAAAGATAAGGAACGTTCTTTAAAAAGTAGATTTCAATGAAAAGGACATTGAAATAGCTATGACTTCTTCATGAAGCTGCACAGCGTGTATTTATTTTCTCGTAGTGCGTTTTCGGGCATGATACATGTTTAAAATAAATGACCTTTGGGAACCCTTAAAGTAAGTGGCAGCTTTCTTGATTCAATTGTTCGGTAAAATTACTAAGTAACATTCCAGATTATGGAATTAATGGAGATTTTTTGTTTCACATAATGATGATTCGTTTTACATTCAGCAAAAGCGTAGGCATTTTTAAAGTCTTATTATTACCCTTTTTTCATTTTAAAAACATTCTATATAACTGTATCAATGAGCTGCATATTTGAAAACTATTGCAGTCACATTTATTTTCAAAAAATATAGCAGTAGGTTAAGTAGATCCCCAAGTATAAAATCCCGCCTCATCGAGCTGTTTTCTTTACCTTTTGAGTGTCCTATTTTTTAGAGTTTTCTTGTTATGGTTCAATATATATTAACTTTTTTTTTTTTTTTGCTAAACAGTTTTCCTTACGCGTGTGACAGCTTAAGTCCCAATACTTAATGCTTGTCAAACACGAGCTTGATATTTAGTTAGGTATTCCAAGCATCACTTTCTAATCTTTCCAAGCTGCTAAAAGTTATTCCGGAGGTAATTATGAGGAAATAGGACCTCAGACCATATCAGGGGAGTCAGTCCATCACTTAATATTAGCTTAATGATTAGAAAAGGAAATAAATGTGGGATATCGTCCTGCTCTTTAGTTTGCTTTGTTAAAATCTGTCCCGATTGGAAAAGATTAAAATTAATTGTGGACTAATAATATCAACAAGTTTCAATGCGATGAAGTTATCACTTTAAATAGGAATATAATCGTGCTCTCCTTTACAAATTCAAAGTAAAACAATTTCCGTCTACTTTCCCAAGTAGCGAGTAGTAATGCCTGAACTATTCCCAAATTATCTTTAATCAGGAACAACTTAATGTTTTATTTTTAAAAAATCATCTCAAGCCTTGAGTGTTTACACATCAGAAAATTGTCATAAAGCTCTGCTCGTGTTCTTCAAGCGCGAAAACCTATAGACAATCTTTCTGTTTTCTAAAGATCATATATGTATACCCCGGTAACATTCAGCACACCATAAAATGAAACAAAACTTGAGTTCTTTGGAACCTCAATTACATTTTAAA
This sequence comes from Octonoba sinensis, assembly GCA_038502835.1. Classification (NCBI taxonomy): domain Eukaryota; kingdom Metazoa; phylum Arthropoda; class Arachnida; order Araneae; family Uloboridae; genus Octonoba; species Octonoba sinensis. The sequence continues at coordinate 77,280,272 of CM076605.1, read as the reverse complement.
AGTCTTCGCAACAGTAAGTTTTTGGTGTAGGTACTTGCCTTTTTCAGGTCAAAGTGCAAAATATTTGAGAGGTACGTCGGAAGCTCTGTAAGGAGGGTGTAAAACCCCCAGCTATTTCCAAAATGCGTGATAGTTAGGGCCCAGACCGCTCTTGAAGATAAAATAGCTTTCCAAGGAATTGGTGCTCTCTGAAAAACAAAGATAACGCTCAGAAAACAGGAGTGCACGAACATCTATGTGTGCAAGGGATCGAAAAGTGTCTATAGCGGATTCAGGGAGAAGTGATAACTGAGGTAAACAAAACAACGTGACACTTGGCGATACCATTGCCAGCTTGGCGCTAGGAGGACTGGAAACAGCGTTAATTAGACACAGGGGAAATGTTCATAGCCAGTTTTTCCGGTTCCCCCGGAATCGCCAATTCAGCAAGCAATGTTGGCGACAAAACAGCAACCCTCTATGTTTAGTTCTCGTATCACTTCTACGTGAATGCCGTATAGCAAATCTTTTTTTTCTTGGGGGGGGGGGGGGGGACAGATCATACTAAAATAAGCATTCTGTCTGATAGAATGCAAGAAATTGGAGCAACAACGTATTTGACTTGCTCCAACTCTGCTCCGGCTCTGCGTCGTGCTCCAAGTAAGAACCATATTGTTCATTTAATAATTATATTTATGGTATTCTTATTTAATCAGTAAAAATGTGTTTTATATTGATTCATCCTGTTGGATTCTTTTGAATAAAATAGCAGACAAAAAATCACCTTTCACCCTTTACCGTTGCTCACTCAAAGCTAATTTTAATACGAAATACGTCATTTTGGAAATTTTAATGAAATTCTAATAAAAAAATGTGGGAGCAGTTCTACTTCCGCTTCCTCTCCCAGCAAAAGCTCGTTGCTCCACTGTTTCGTGCTGTGCTCCGATCTCTGATAGAGTGTCAGATAATGATGTGTTATAAAACGCCAGTAGATAGCGCAGGTTATAGCAGTCGATGTCTCTGGATCTAAGGACCTTTTTCTTTTGCTAACTATGCTCGTGTTGGTGCCCTTGTTTTTTCAATTCCTTCAGTGTTAAATTTATACTGGCCTGTATTCCTCTCACCAGTTGTACACGATATAGTCAAAAGTGATGGGAGAAATTTGTTTTTGCATTTTTTTTAATTTCTAGAGAAATATAAAACAAAAAAATATACAACTTGAACCGAATAAAAGACGTGATTTAATTTCTACTGGAAAGTGTGAACTGAAGCGTGCCATTTATATGTTTGAAGTTGCAAAACATTTTGTCCAATATTTCTCTAGCTTTTTTATAAAAAAATGTACAAACAAATTTGTACTATTGCTTTTGGCTATATCGTGTATTTTCCTGAGAATAGTGCTTAAAAGACCCCACCTCACACACACGCTTAAAATGTCAAAAAATGCTTGTTTTAGTCCAAACTTTACATTGATTAGTAGCAGAAAATTTCTTCTATCTTATTGCTCTGATTACACAGGGGCCTAACAACATCCAGTACCCCCAGAAGTATTAATTTTTTGATGAGAACTTTAAGGACTTAGTGACCACGACACATTTCACGTATACAAGAGACTATTAAACAAAACTCTCCACTTATCTCAAGCCAAAAAGAACGTGAACGTGGCCCGGTGGATCATGTCGTGTTAAAATAGAAGATTCCGTACCGCTAGTTCGAAAATGTTTATGTATTGTATGCTCGTTTTATGTATGTATGCACGTTTCAAGAATGTATTAGAGAAGGATTAAGGTGAAGAATATAAACTGTTAATAATTTAACATAAATTCTGTAATGCTTAACTTAAACATAAACAAAATAGTAGCATATATCGTAAGCCTAATTTTTAAGAAAATTAATTCACTGATAAATGATTACACATACATGAAAAAGTAGCTCTAAGATGAAAGTCATTACGCGTTGCACACTTCCGTTTCCAATGCCTTGATAAGGTAATTTGTTCCTTATTTAATTATGATAAAAGAAAACTAGGCCGGATAATACGGAGGCCGGATAGTCACGAACTGGACACTAGAGAGCCCACTGTATTTATAACCCTAATAGTTGACGTTCGATGAAAAACCAAGCGGTAATTAAAATGTTTCAACTTGTTTCGAATACGACAGTTTACAAGGTGTTCTATTGTATACAGTAAAACCCCGTTAAAACGCGGGTGTCGGGGGACATGTTTGGCACCAGCGTTATAACATAACCGCGGCATAGTGAATCTGTATCGCCGAACTATATTCACGAAATAATACTCGCTTTTGTTGCATCATTTTTAACTTTATCAATTACTGGTAATTTTCTTCCTCCTATAGTTATAATTTTTCTCTTCTTTGCTGCCATTTTATTCACTGTAATTTCTGTACAAGAAGCACACATCTCAGCTGCGCAATTCGTCTATCGAGCAAAAGATTATAAACCAACTGTGTTCCGAGAAAAAAGGGGCTTAAAAATCTCTTTATGTTACCAACATGGAATTGTAAAGGGAGAGAAGTTTTAAGAAAACAATTAGATGTGGAAGGGGAGGAACGCACTTCTCAAAGAAACAATGTTTTAAGTGAAGGACAGAAAAAGCGTGAAAAAGGCCTATCTAAAGGCTTTATCTAATAGTGTGTGTGGTAAGGGGATGGGAACATCTTTGCCTATAATATCTCTGTGCTCGGGCTGGCTTTGTTTACAATGGTAAATAAGGAATCACCTTTAAATGGCAACGATAAAGGGTGATTTAAACGTCGGGGGACATGATAGTCACCACGGTATATCCGATTCCGCGGTATACTGAGGCGCGGTATAACGGAGTTTTACTGTAATTACTGTTAATGATTCGAAATTTTGTTTTTTTAATTGGAAATTGCACAGAAAATGTTATAAAAAAGACGCACCATCAGCGATTATGTAATGCAACTTTGTCTCTGACTATTATGAGTTTTTTGGCAAAGCGGTAAAGCACTGGATTACAATCGTGGTGGCCTCTGGATTAAAACATACCGCAGCGATCTCACGCATGTATATTGCCCGCATATGCCGTATATATTAACGATATAAAAAAAGCAACAATGACTACTAAATAACCTTAAATGTAAAGTGTGTTATTTTTGCCTTTTATCCATTACAATGATGCCATTTAAAAAATTAAAAAAAAACTCACCGCACCTTCTTCTCTGTCTTGTCCTCTGCGAATGTAGTTCAGTTCTGCCTCAGATATGCAAGGATGTTGGTCTGGGCTCTCGTACGTAAAGAAGCTCCAGCACAAAAACCACACACATGCAAGGCTACCTGTTAAGCAAAAACAAAAGGCATTAGGGATTTATTTCTCATATTTGTCAACACGTTACACACAACAAAAAAAAAACTTTACTTTTACTGTAGGGCAGAGGACAGATTATAAGCCTGCCTCTTGCGCTGCAATGAAGTAATTTTGAAAAATCCACCCTTTGAGAATTTTTTCTTCAAATACAAAGTGCACTAAGCATACTAAATACAAAGATTATTTTATTTCAATTTATGATGTAAAATTTATTAAACCCCATGCTCCATAGTTATAGTCGTGTAGTCCTGAGGGAAAAAAAGACTAGAGGACGCTTCCATGTACAAGCTTGAATCAAAAAGTGGGATGACTTCTTGCGTGAAAGTAAAAAACTAGGGGAACCCCACTACTACCCAACGTGCAATTATAACAACTAATACATGCTGTATTTTCTAAAAGATAAAGGTCGTTTTCTTTCTGGAGGAGGGTATTTTTTCCAAAATTCTCCGTATAAACTTATATTTTATGAAATAGTGGGAGAACGTTCTAATATAATGATAGTATTTTTTATGATAACATCTAGCCAATATATCTTCTCAGAATAGTTTTATTTATCGTTTGAATGGCCTTTTTAACGAAGAAATATTGAAGGATGATGTTTTTGAGGTAGTTAACCTACTTACCGAAAACGTAAAAGACAGAGGGCCAGCCACCTAGGAAACTTGTGGAACTCAGGTAACCCGAAAGAGGAAGGGCAGCTACAGTCCCCAGGGGTCCTCCACAGTACACTATTGTAGCGAGAAGACTTCGTTGGTATTTGGGAGCCCAGCGACCTAACAGAGCATTCATCGCTGGATATGTCACCCCCTGGAAAATAATAAACTCTCAAAACACTAGTAACAAAGAAGGAATTTAAGTATAAAATAAATTTGAGTAAAAATTAAAATTTTAAGTTTATTCAATATTAATATATATATACCACATTACGGGGAGGTCCGGGGGAGCATGGAATTAAGTTGTTAAAAAATCGAATCTAATTGTCAGTATTGATTCAAAAATCTTTATGAGAAGGAAATTTTGGCGTACAATATAAAAATAAAAACAATTCTTCACATATTTTAGGGTTAGTGTTTGACATCAGAATGTAGGGACAGAATTCAAAGAATTTTTTAAAAATAAGAAAAAATATCTATAGAATATTCGATCAGTAATTTTCCATAAGATGTACTTCAATAAATAACGATACAGATTTCAAAAAAAAAAAAGAAAAAAATGTCATTTTTGTGGGAAAATTTTATGGCATAACATATGGCGTTTGTGGAAAGGAACAACACATTGGCTGCTAAACTGATGTGATAGCAGTAATGGACGATCACTATTTCTCATCGATTGCTTAGGAGTAATGACATAACGTACCTCTCCGAGTCCTTGAATGACCCTTACCGCAATGAGGGCATAGACATTCCAACGAGCCGCCGGAGGGATGAGGAGGGTAAACACGGAAGGGATGAGGACTCCTATTCCGAACAACCACTTTGCACCCCATTTTGTAGCAGCGATGGCACCGGGTATTTGCGTTAAAACGTAGCCGTAGAAAAAGGAGCCCAAAATATATCCTTGAATGGACGAGTCCCAGTCGAATTCACCATGTGGTGAAACCTGGAAAAGGAAAAAATCGTTTGATTTTTTTTTCACATTTTCCATGCGTTTTGTGATATACATTAAAACGCGGCGAACACAGTTAATCTGATCTAGTATGTGTTTTACCAAGGGAAATATTCTTTTGTAAGGTCATGAAACAGAATAGAACACCCAACCAGCCCAGTTCATTCGAAAAGCACTGAGCTTTATTACTAATAGGGATGTTGTCTGCTGCAGAATTTATATTAGAGTTTGTGGTGGCTGGGAAGACACCATTTGCCCACCAGACTGTGTTTTCGGTTTGGAATCTAGTTACTAAAATCATCCGTCGAGCGCATTGATAGAGTGAAATTAAATTTTAATATTTTCTCACTTTGAACTTAACTATGGTGAAGTAAGGTGCTGCGTTGCATGTAGTTGGTTCAACCTTTGAATACAGAACGCCATGTTACGATTCCTGAAGTTAGATTTTTCCTTCACACTTTACCGACCGCTAACCGTTCAACAGCTTACGCAGCTGCAGATCCTCCCTGTCGAAGCAACGCACTTAACGCAAAGTGAACAATGTACCTCAATACTAGTAATAAAATGCAAATGGTATAGCAAATGGCAATGGAAGCAATTCACCGCTAGAAGGACTAGTGAGTGATCACCGTCACGTGATATCCGCTCTTTGTTTACTAAGATTTTCAATTGAGTTCTACGTGGAGTTAACTAGGCAAAATTAGTTATCTTAAAATTTATTAGACTATTTTCACAGCTTTTTCTGATTATAACCCAGTATTTACATTTAATTTAATCATTTTAAAAGAAATTTATTAATTATTACAATAGTTATAGTGTTTTATGTAGTGTTAATTTTATGTAATATAGAAGAACTTTATTTAGGTCTAGTTTTTAATTACATTTGTCGAACTCGAAGTAACTATGGCTTCCTTTGTTTGCATTGATTTAATCGCTGCCACGTGACCAATGACGTTGCTTGAATTGCCTCCATTGTTTATCGCCATGGCTACCGATTGCTAGCCTAGTTTTTAGGTAGCCCCGAGAAAAAAAAGCGATTAATAGGCAATCGGTCGGTAGGCGTTGGCGATAAAAAGCCGATTAATAGGTGATCGGTCGGTAAGCATCGGCAACGAAAGGCCGATTAATAGGTTATCGGTCGGTAAAGTGTTAAGATGTGTTAAAATAAAAATACTAAGTTTGACTAGAAATATGTTGTTGGTAAAACTGGGTTGCTTATCATTTGAGCTTGGAATGAATGTACGGCGAAGTTTATGTGGAAAGCTTTTTAGTGCTCCCGGTTCCGATGTTTTGATTTATGCACGCAAGAATGCTTTTGTATTTAAGATGAAACTCCAAAGTAAACTTAATAAAATGCCATACCCAAAAAATAGTTACTTACAGACAATAGTGTAACATTGGAATAGTTTGTATTTTGTGGGTCGAGGAGATTCATACAAGCAACTTCTGATTCTTCCCCAGATGGGAGATTAGAACTGGAATCTCGAATTCTTTTCCTCACCATGGCAACCATAACAACGCTCAAGTTGACCCGCATGGCATACGAGAAAAAATTGCCGAGGAAACCCCAAAATACAAAGACATATCTCACTGGGAATCCTAAAAAAAGGCGAATTAAACTAACAGCAATAAAAAAGAAATAAAACGGCACGCAAAAATCTAATGAACATAAAATAGAACACATAATAATAATATTAATTGAATAAAGAAATGGTCTGTGAGAAAATGAAAGTAAACAGGAAGAAATATGAAATGGTACGATCAAAAAGTAAATTTAACTCGAAGCAGGTTACAGGCTAGGCACAGTTACCAAATTTTACATAACAAACTAGAAATAAACAACATAAATAAAGCACATCATATATGTTTTTCGCTTTCTCTCTTCCTCTCTGTATATATCGCTGGTTCTAAATTAAAACGACTTCTGCAAAAAGCGATTTTTTTTATTACATCAAAAAAATTCTAACTTTTTGCTTTTTCTCGAAGATATATCGGCATATCTATGGTTTAAGTAATGGCAGCAAGAGAGCAGTAAGTTTGTTTGACACTTGTGTAAATTTCGCGCGCAAATACAGGATACAACGACACAACACCAATGCGTCAGTAACATAGTGATGCTCGGTGAGTGAAGACCTATTCTCAGTTAAGTTAAAACGGACTAAGAGCCGGTATTCTGCATTATATCAAAACTAAACTATTGCTTTGGCTAATGTGTCGATTTAATATTGAATTTCTTGAATTGTTTGCCGCATTATGTTTCAAAATTAAAGTGGTGCTTTGACCAATGCGTCGGTTTATACTCGAATTTGTTGAATTTTTTAATGCATTATGTTGCAAAATCAGTAGAAAAGCCTAGGTTAAAATGACAGATCTGCCAATTTCTCCTGAATAATTTAAGTTTTTTAAAAATATTACGAAGTAGATTCATAGTAAAAAGTATAAAAAATTATTTAACGCAAACAAAAACTAAATGGGCTTTGATTCCACTGAGATAACATTTTTTTTTTTTTGCTAAAAATAACTTTAAAAACGCTCTCCTGAAAAGTAGTAATTTGCAGAAGTGTTGTTAGCCTACTTTCCCGTAAAAGTAAAAAAAAATAATAATAAAGCATGAAAGAAGGCTTAATGTATCGTGAAAATATCGTTAAAAATCAAGAAAAGTCAAAAATAAGTGAAGTAATTAAATAAAGATTGAAAAATAAAAAATTTGAAAGTAGGGTATTGAGATGGGAAAAAAGTGTGTCTGTCGGTCTGTCGGTCTGTCTGTCTGTCGGTCGGTCTGTCTGTCGGTCTGTCCCCCCCTAATAACTTTTGAACGAATTGTCTGATTGTAAAAATTCTTTTTGCATTCGAAAGATCTCGGCGAGGACATCTCATTTCTATATTTTACTTTTCGATTTGAACAATTTTTTGTTCAATTTTGAACAGTTCAAAAAATTTTAACATTAGCGCCTATGGACAAAATTGAAGCAAATTCTGTAAACTCTGGGCACAAGAGCCAAGTTCCTATTGCAAGCTTATTGAAAGGAGTTCTCGGCGTGAAATATTGATTTGAACAGTTTTTGTTCATTTTTTAACAGTTCAAAAAATTAACACAGAGCTTACGGGGAAATTTCAACCCTATATAAATCCTGATCTAACGGACCGATTTGCTTGGAACAAACTTTATCGGAACGCTCTTATAACGTAGAACATGCAGAAATAGAAAGTTTATCCAGAACTTACGAGCCTATTTTGCTATGAAATTTTTTGATCGGGATTTTCAAGGATATTTCTCAGTGACTCAATGAGTGAAATAATGAATGAATGAATAAATGAAAGAGTGAAAGAATAAATCAATGAATAAATGAGTGAGGAAAAGAATGAATGAATAAATTATTGAATAAATGAAAATATAAATAAATGAGTGAATAAATACATGAATGCGTAAATGAATGAATAAACACTTGAATGAGGTAACGAATGAATGAATAAATGCATGGCTGAATAAATGAAAGAATAAATGAGTGAGTGAATGAATACGTATTATCCGTTGAAAAAGGTCTTTTTTTCAATAATTAGAACTAAAGATAAATAAGAAAGAGAGAGAAAGAGATAGCTACATTATAAATTTGAATTTGGTATATACGGGAAAGTAGGCTCGTATAGTTCTAGACGGAACTTCTTGTTTTTTTTAATTTTGAACCAGCGATATATGTGTGTGTATGCGAAATTCCTTACACAAATCAGCCGTATATGTCGTAGTATGTTCCCCAAATTTTGGCATGGGAACTCTTTAGTACGCAAAAATGATTAGGTTTTTGGAATTAAAGGTTTTAAACCTTTCGAATTTTAAAACCATTAAAATCCTTTTTGTATTATTTATTACTGTAACGAATTGTCTAACACGCAAAAAACAGGAAATCTTAATTGGCAGGTTAGGTAGCTCTTGCCGGTGGCAAATATTTTTGGGACGGAAAAATTTACTATTGCTATAATTTTCTACTTTTTTTTTTTTTTTTTGCTACCGTTGAAAAAAAAATCTGTGAATATTTATTTTCTATCAAAACATCTTTTCGTTTCATTAAACAATAGTCGTTTTTTTTTCCATGTCTTGGAAATGAATCAGTCACTAAATAACTTCCCTAAACAAGTATCCGCCCTTTTCATCTCAATAAAGGCATAAATAATATTTAAAATTCAGAATTTCTCTATAAGTTTGATGTTTAAACTTGGAAAACACTTTTTTTATAGCCTGTAGTTGGATCTTGAGATGACAACATCAATGTAGATTTTATTATGAGGAAAGAAGCGGGGAGGGGTCAGATTTCAGGCTTGCTTATGAGAGGCATGAAACTAGATTCACCATCCCTATAATGAACTGCTGTAAATAAAGTTTGTTCGCAGTTTGTATGACAATTAAAACATTTAAAATTATTGTAGCTAACGAAATTCGTGCTTTAAGGGGTCAAACTCAATACATCCATCCGTAAACTTGAAACATATTCTACACTTTATCATCTTATTTCTCCTTAAATTGTCTTCATGATCTTAAATTAGTTTTGTTTTCCTTTATCACTTTGATTGTCGTGCACCGATCAACCACCTTTAGTTAAGGGCTAAGTTTAACTTTTAGAGCTCTTCACTCCAGTTTCTTCACAATTGATAAGAAATTCCAGTTCATTAAACAACTTTTAAATGCCTTCATATTTGTTACGGAAAAGTGCTAAGAATATGTTATTTGATGTAAACTTAGGCTAATGCTGATAGGAAAAATAAACTCGTAAAAATACTTATATTCGTAGTTTAAAAGCAAAATAAAAATTGAATAAATTTGCTTACATTGGGTACCGCCTTCTATTTGCTAACGATTGTTAATTGATAAAAGCGACATATCCAATCGAATTCTGTTGATACGTTGTTCCAAAATTAAACAGTAATGTTTTCTTTAACAATCTAATCGAAATTAAACTTTCAAACTTTGAAAAGAGTTGAAAATATTTATCTTTACTCTGTCAATTGTGATTAGAACTGCTCAACTGAGATAAGAAAAAAACAAACTGTAATTTTAGTTAAAGGAATCAGTAGAAGTTTAATGCGATAAATTCCTTCAGTCTTCGAAATTAAGTTGTGTGTATTGCAATTTCATCATATCTTTACATTTTCTAGTAGTTTTCCAATAAAAAGAACGCTCAAGTGTTTACCGTACTCAATAAACAAAATGCAAACAAGCTCTTAAACGGCAGAGTTTCTGTTGACGAAAATCTATTTAAAGGGAAAATCACTTTATATACAAGAGAGGTATTTTAAAATAAAAAAAGCATGTCGTTTAATTTTTAAATGGTACGTTCTTCGTCTAATAGATTTTATATTTAGAAACCTGCAAGTAGATTTAAAAACAGCGAATTCTACGACTAATTGAAATACAAATAATATACATTACAAAGAAACTCGAGTAGATTTTACAAGTAAAAAAAGCGTTATTTGATTTAATGAAAGAGGTAATTAAACGAACTAATACAAATACTAATATTAAACTTGTTTCAAAAGAAAGTCGAGTAGTATTTACAATATAAGAAATTTCTACCTAATTTTTAAAAATAGAAAATCTACAACTAATAGGAATATTAGTATTAGAATTTATTAGAAAGAAGGTCAAGTAGAATTTACAAGTACTTAATTTAAAAATAACAAATTCCACGACTAATATGTATTCTAATAATTTGTTCAAAATGAAAATGTAGCAGAATTTACAAATAAAAAATCATGTTTAATTTAATTTGATTTTAATAATTAAATTTTTAAAATGGCAACTTATAAGACTAAGAGAAATATTAATAATATATTTATACAAAGAAAACATAACGTAAAAAGAACAAATCGTCAGAACAAACATTGTGTTTTTTTACGATGTTTTTACTTTGCACTCATATTTTAGCAAAGAGCATTTTTGATCATTGTCCTATATTAATAATATAATTTGTTTTTTTATTATTATTACATGGTTTTATTTAACTTGACTTGTGGCGGAATTTTGTAAAGCGGTTTTCGACAACTATTACTGCATAAATTATCTTCAAATTTTGCACAGAAGCTTATCTTCGCTGACAATACAATAATACATCCATTTTTTAATTTATTATAACGTTAATTAGGAAAAAAATTAATAATTTTGGCTCTGAGGAAATTATCAGCATTATCATTTGTCGTTTGGCAACAATAGTTTTGTTTGGATAATGCAACTATGTTTTGTTTGTTACACGGTTTTATTTAACTTAAATTGTCACGGAACTTTGTTACGCAGTTTTCGACCACTATTACTGCATAAATTATCTTCAAACTTTGCACATAAGCTTATCTTCGATGACAATGCAATAATCCATCCATTTTATAATTTATTATAACGTTAATTAGGAAGAAAAATAATAATTTTGGCTCTGAGGAAATTATCAGAATTATCATTTGTCATTTGGCAGCAATAGTTTTGTTTGGATAATGCACCGATGTTTTGAATTTAAATAAAACCATGTAACTTAAAACATTTTTGGCGATTAATATTATTTTAAAGTCAAGTAGTACTTAAAAATATAACAAAGCATGTGGTTTTATTTTATTTAATGGTACGTTCTGTGACTAAGAGTAATACTAATATAGTTACGACAATGGAAAAGTTAATCATGCATAACTTTATGAGCGTAACTAAAATATTCAGGGTGTTTGAGTAAAATTTTTCACTCTGATATCTCCTAACGAGACATTTACTAATGAATGTTAATCGAGATAAATATCGGAGTCCAATCGAATTTGCATACATGTTGCCAAAATTAAATAGCACTGTATTTCTCGTAGTTTTTTAAAACTTAACTTTCACATCTTAAAGAAATGCAAAAATTTATCTTTAATCCAATATTTAAAACTGAAATGTCCCTGGTACCTTTTTGGTATCTTTCATTTTTGTCCTTTTATCCTTTTTAATTATTTTTTGGCAAAATCGCTTTTAATCCTCGTTTGTCTCTACCTTAAAATTCGATTAAAATTCATGTTTCTGCAATGATTAAAGAGAAACACATTACTCGTAGTAATATAAAATACAAATTTTGGGATTTCAAGTGTACAATAAAAGTTCCACCTATACATAAATAACAGGGCGGCAGATAAGTTAACGTGTCGGATAATAAAGATATGTGAAGTGCTATAGTTAATCCCAGAGGAGAAGTAGAATCTTTTGTGAAAGGGGTGGGGAATTGAGAGCAACTCGGTCAATCAGAATTCGGGCGGTGAGGGCAACTGGGTCGCTCAGAATTTGGGTGGTGAGGAGCAACTCGACCCTTTTGCGTTATCTTGATCGCAACTGGCCCAACCCCATACCAACTACAATAATATACAATCAGATAATATTACAACCATGCGTTACAACGAAGTCGGGAAATTAATTGGGGGAAAACAACTTATTGCTCCAAGAGTCAGCAATAAAAATCCTAACCCTACTTCTGGGACCTAACTTCTGGGAACAAATGTTGAACCAGCTAGGGATCAAATGTTAAATAATAAATCCCACTATACCAACCAAACATGACCTGAGCTTGTCTCGCCATTCGTCTGCACGATCCTGAAATCATTCAAAAATGATTGCAATAATGTTAAGAATCGGTCTTACCTTCGCCAAGCGACATGCCCAAGATATGTCGCCGCATTCCACGCTCCTCACGGATCCTGAAAACATTTAAGAAGTGATTTTAATGATTCCAAGAATAAGTGTCATATTCACTGGACGTAATGTCACACCAGAATGCCGCCTCATTCTTTTATCTACGCCATACTAAAGTGTAAGGTAAAACATGAAGTCATTGATGTTCGTGTACCGCCGTACATACCTTTTATTACGGACTATAAGACACGCCTAAATTTTAAAGTCTTTTTATTTCCTTGTACGAAGTAAAGGAAAGGTTGTGTTCGCGAAAAATTCCTACCCAAATTTCCACATTAATCACTCATTAATCAATATTGTCTAGTTTTTCACGATATTTGTACGTACGTGTGAGCCACTGAAATATTCATTTGGGCCACCCCGAAGTCCGTTATGACGAATTTTGCAATGCCGTCTGTATGTGCCTATGTATGTATCTTGAATAAATCAAAAAAAAAAAAAAAGTCGTAGAGGGTTAAAATTTAGTATGTAGGATCTGTACAAGGTGTCTTAGTGTATCTACCCTTTTGGTTGCAATCGAATGTTCTGAAAAATCACTGATTCGATTTTGTGTCAAATCCAAGTCATTTTCAACTAGTTATTCCTATCAAGATATTTTATCGAAGGCATCGCTCAATTCATTTCCATATTTAATTGGCCTCTTTTCGGCGACAACTTGGTCATATCCCCCAAAATTTAGAGATATATAGCCAAATTTTGCGCCAAAAATGAGTTTCCTATTCCAATACCGGTTTGGCGATATTCGGCGTGTTTCCTGTTCGTTATATCTTATGCAAAGTTTGAGTTTTGTCATATCGGTCACACATTCCTTGTTTCATTTCAGGTACTAATTCTTAAAATAACTTAACACATCTTGGTGGACTTACGGATTTGCATCCTCACTTTAAAAATAGTAAAATAATTTTAATCTATGGAAGAAAAATTTTGAATTATCATGTAAAAACTCATGCCGTAATAATTGTACATAGGTTTCAAGGCGTGTTTTTATAAAAGGATCCAAAATTTTGTTCCAAAAAGAAAACTAGTCCTTTCTTCTACTCTAGGTATGAAAATGTATAACCACACCAAAATTTCTTTCGTTATTTTAACGTTTAGAACAAGAAACAAAACGAAATGGGTGTTTTGTCATGCCTTTCATATAAAGCAGGAATTAACTATTTATCACTAGACTGCAAAGGCAGGCTAAAAAACATTTATTTTTTTAATTTTATAAAGCCGAACTGACCTTTAAAATCCCAAAACATCGTCACGTGAAATTTTTTCCTTTGCTCCTAAACTCTTTTAAGACGGGCGAGAATTTTAAATCAAACGCTGGAAATTTCAGTATCGAGTATAAGAGCTCCCTCCGTAGTACTAAATGATTAACCATAGCCTCACTCGGTGTAGTACGGGCCTTCACAATTTACAAAAATCCTATATGTTGAATAGAAAGTGGCCAGTTTCTTAAACTGGCCGCTTGGAACGCTACGAACGGTTCTTTACCATGGCAACGTATCAACGTAGTCTTGACGACGATAGTTTTAGAATAATATGGTTTTCATTCACCACTCTAACTTCAATCGCGTTAAGGAGCATAGATTGTGAAATCAGCTCAAATTATGGATTATCAGCAAAGTTTTCTTAACAAGCTAAGTGAAATTTATTGATTTGAAACTTGCAATAGTACAGTAAAACCTGTTTTTGTGCGGTGGATAGGGACCGCATAAAAGAAATAGCACAAAAAAATATTCGGAAATTTTGTAAATTCTTACATATAATAAACAACTTTGTACGATATACTACCTAAAAATTTTTTTATGCGGGGGATAGGGTCCGCATAAAAAAAGTCGGACTTAGAAAATACATCAATGATTTATGAAATAGATGATAGAATGCTTTCAATTAAATTAAATAATTAAATTAGACCTAAAAAATTGTAAAAATATGTAATTCTTCATTGTACATATACATGGAGAAGTTTTCAAATTATACATTAAATAGTTTGCTCCTACTCGTCGTAATCCAAAACGCGCATCTTCTTGTGACGAATTAGTGGAAAATCGCTTTCGTCGCTTGAAGATAGGATTTCAATTGATTTCTTTTTTGGTACCATGAAGTCAGTGATCAGTTTTTGTGACGACGGTTGACTGTTCAATTGTTTGTAAACTTCACGATAGTGAGACATGCATGATCTCAGTTCTTTTTGGAATTTTAAGCGTCTTTCCGTATTGGTATCTAATTTAAGAAAATGCGTTTCCTTTTTTTTAGAAATCTGGATCCCCGCATATATTTTATCTGCTGTAATAGATTCCGGTTCTTCTTTCCATTTTCATAATCTATCAAACTATTGATAATGTCACTATCATCGATAGTTTGGTCCTCAATCATCTCGTTAAGGTCATTTTCGCCGAAATTATCAAAGCCTTCTCCTATAATTTTTATTTATACAGTAAGCACTTGGGCACTTACCATAAGCTTACTATATAAATAAAAATTATAATTAGTTGTCATTTTTAAATATGTATGTGTACAGTAATAGGAAACATTAAACTGGTGCTAACACCGCTAAGATTCATATACCACATAAAAATTAATCGCACGAAAAAAATCGCACAAAAATAAAATCGCACAAAACCAATCGCACAAAAACAAAACCGCATAAAAAAGGACCGCACAAAAACTGGTTTTACTGTATTGTCGGTAAATTTACTGGTAACTGTTTTTTTTTAAATAGTTTATTTTCTTGTGATTAGAACTCTCAATTTTGTATTATCGCCATATTGGCGATCAAATTTATTTGATAGTTGCTATTTAAAATTTCGCGTTTTTATTCATTATTAAAGTAAGAAACAGTCTACTTATTGATTAATAGAATTCAATGCTTTCAAGCCTTTATTTACACTGTTTAAGATTTTAATTTTCAAGAGAATTCTATCTTTAAAAACATCGGAAAATTGACAATTGGAATTCCATATGACGCATGGGGTATTGGCGTTGTAAGCAGGCTTCTGTAATTCATTCTAATTGTTTTTCTTCAAATAATGATTTTTTTTTACAGTTTTACTTTATTTTATGACTTTTTAAACGGATTTATCTATAATACTTTTCGTATTTTTCGTTCGGTTTTATTCTCCTTCTCCATATTCTCATGCCAAGAGAGTTTTGCATCGCCAAATCAAATGTAAAGAAACATAAATTTTAATTAATGAAAAAACATATAAAAACCGCGAACTCCCTCAGACCGCAAAAGTAACTTAATTTTATATAAATGCAAAATTTATTAAACAAATCATACAACTAGGGTAAAAGTTACGTTGAAATTAATCGCCAAATTACTATATTACTTTTTATTCATTTTTGGCGAAAACCAGAAACAATTTTCATTGTTTTGAGGCATTTTTTTTTATTGGTATTCAACGGAATAGTCCATTACATGTAATTTTAAATCCATTGGCTTTACGATTACAAAATAATATCATTTAAAACTTACATGAATAAATGCTTAACACCAAGGGATATTTGACTTTTGTAGAAATGCTCTTTAACCATAAAACTGTTACAGTCTGCCGAAAATTTATAAAAGGACACCTACTTTTCCTTTTTACTAGACGAGGCAACAAGGCACACAGCAAGAGGGAATTTCGGGAAAATTCATTAAATTTTATCTAGGCTAAGAAGATTAAAAAATAAAAAAAGCCCAAGAGAATGCAAAAAGGGGGTACAAAGTGATTTAAACAACTCTTCCAAGAAGCGAACAGTAAATAGTACTTGAATAGCTTACCCTAAACTAACGCTAGGTGGCGTTATTCTTCGGGGCTACATCTGACCAGACTTACTTACTTGAAACGTCAGTTATAAGTAGGGTTGAAAGTTTGTCGCAGAAAAAAGAGCGTGAAATTCGCGGCAAATTTCGCGAAATGGTCTCAAGAGCAGAAATGTAACAAAATATAGCATATTTGCAATTAAAGTTATTTTTCATCCTAAAACATAGGGCTATTGTTACAAATGGAAGGATTATTCGCTTCGTTAAAACCATTTAAATATTTGTATTGACTAGGATCAAAAACTCTGCATGCTTTAAAAAATGTTGAGGCTGGTTGGCGAAATCTATGTTTATTGTTAGTTTTCAAAAAAATAACTTGAATTTTTTTTTTGGCACTAGAGCCTTTTTAGACTTTGGGTGCTCACAAATTTTGTCCTTGGTTTCTGAAATTTTTTAAAAATCGGACATTTCGGGGATCAATAATTAAAAATAAATAAACTAGAAACATTAGGGGAGTTTGGAAAAAAGCTTTAAAAATCGCAAAAATCATCGCGGAATTCGCGGCGCGGCAAACTTGCAAGCCTAGTTATAAGACCATTTTAGAAGCTGAAATTCAGTTTCAAAATACGTAGCTTTGATCGATAACTTAAAATAAATCTTGTAGTAATAACAAGAGATTCGGCGGTTAACACATAAATGTCGGTTTATAACATTAGCACAGAAATCAATATAATATTACATTATAAATGAGGCTTGCCTGACAAAAAAGAAGAGGAAATAAATTACTAATAGTAAACACTTTCCAACATTTTTTAATTGGTACCACTAAAACTCGTCAATAGCTACTAAACAAAAGCAAAAGAGTAAGCAAACCGGTTGAAAAACAGAGTAGAAAATGGTTATAAACGGTTTTGTGTTTGCCCACAGATGAGAATTGCCACCTATAGTCAAAGGGCATATGAGGAGAGATGTGTATGAGGAAAATGCAATTATAAAAATTAAAAACTGCTATCTGGTAGTCAGAGGATATGTAAGGAAAATATAACTTTTCGAAATACAAATGGTCATCTATAATCGGCGAATATGTGATTAAAATATAATTGTTATCTGTATTACGAAAATATAACTGTATTAAGAAGACATGCTTGGAAAATATAATTTTTTTGAAAAAAAAATGTCACCTGTAGTCATATGTAAAGAGATGTGTGTGAGAAAAATGCAATTATTCAAATTCAAAACTGTCATTTGCAGTCAGAGGATGTGCGAGGAAAATGTAATTATCAAAAATACAAACTGGTTATCTGTGATAAAGAACGCGTGAGGAAAGTATAATTTTTTAGATGAAAATCGACATACGTGTAGCCAGAGAGCATATGAGCAGAGACATGTAAAAAAATATATAATTAGCCAAATTAAAAACTGTTATCTGAAGTTACAGTATATGTGAGGAACTTAGTAATGTCGAGTAACAGTAACGTAAAATAACGAATTTGTTTTATTTCTATGTATAAATAGGCCATAGGTTCTCAACGTGGGCAATAACGCCCCCTTGTGGGCGTTTGAGACTTTCAGGGGTCAGTAAAAGACTCAGAGAAAACTCGGGGGCATTGCGATGGCACAGAGGGGCATGGGAAAATTAATTCAATATAGTCTAAAATAGACTAAACACGCTGATTGTGTACTAACAAAAGTATTAGGTTTATGGTCGATTGCTCAACGATTTCTGATAGCATCCCCATCTCCATATTAAGCTGAACGTGGCTATAGTGCTGTAGCAACATTGATAACCAAAAAGAGAAATCAGCTCCATATTACTGAACGTGGCGACTTACGATTGTTTTTAAACAAAATCGAGCCTGATATTAGCAAACTCCTTAAAAATGCATCAAATTAAACCTTCTCATTGGTTAAGTTACAAACTCAATGTCTGAAAATGTTAATGAAAATACTTTTTAATATAATTAAGTATGCATTTTGATTGCTCTCATTAAAAGTCTTTCTTAAAAACAAAAATAGGATAGGGTCACATCCTATCTACGAATAAAATGTATAATATTACACATTAAAAAACATATTCGTGGGAATCGCTATTTCAGATTCGCAAGTAAAAATATATATACTCAAAGTGGGCGGTGGGCGAAACAAAAGTTGAGAACCTATGAAATAGGCAAATGCAAAAAGAGTTAAGAATCATTTTCTCCCTCTGTTTTTCAATCAATTTTCTCAATTTTCTTTCCTTTGTTTAGTAGCTATTGACGAGTTTTCGTGATATCAATTTAAAAATTTTGTAAACAGTTTGTTATTAGTTCATTTTTTACTCTTCTCTTCTGTCAATGACAAACCTCTTTTATAATTGTAGTGTTTGTTGTTATACACTTCAGATGGCAATATGTCTTCTTTGAATAAGTTATTAGGTAATCAATATAGAACTTTGCAAAAAATAGTTCTTTGTCATTAAGCAGTAATATTAAAAACAATTATAATAAGAGTTTGAGTGTAGGCTTCTTTGAAATGAAAAATGAGAATAGTGTATCTGAGCAAACATTTAAGTTTTATTCAACTGCCAGTCCATTTCATACGAAATCGGCAGAAGTACAAGAGGCTATATTTATAAGCGCAATGGGCCCTGTGGCGACAATGATTTACAATACGTTTGCTTAAAGTCAGGATGACTAAAATAAACTCGGGACGTTATAATCGCCAAATTTGCAAATTTGATGAGTAATACTTATAAAATTATATAAACAGTACAATGTTTTAAGGCTAAATTTTATTATTACGGATGAATTTCAACTGTTAGGATAACTATAGCTATTAGAAACTTACTTAAATTCCAAAAAAAAAAAAGACTGTGGGATCTTAGATTTCATTTCGAAAAAGCGGAACAAATATAGGAATGTGTCATTTCATTTTGAAAAAGCGGAACAAATATAGAAATCTATGATTATATGATTACATTTTGAAAAAGAGGAACAAATAAAAGAATCTCTGATTTCATTTCGAAAAAGGGGAACAACTATAGGAATCTCAGATTTCATTTCGAAAAAGGGGAATAATTATAGGAATCATATTTCATTTCGAAAAAGGGGAACAAATATAGGAATCTCAGATTTCATTTCGAAAAAGCGGAACAAATATAGGTAAGGAAATAAGGTGGGAAAATATGCGAACCTGCGGAACATCTTGTGTTGTTTGTTCCAAGAAGTGGAGTTTTCTCATCAGTCCCTCCCTCCGATTTGATCGAATTTGCGAAATCCATTGCAACTTTCTTACGTGTTTGTGTAACTTGATTTAACAGGGGTGGGATTCACTGGACACTTTAATTGTGTAAAATTATTCAGTTCATTCCACTGGATATATCAGTTTAATGTGGATCGAACGTCCTCCTCGTCTGGCAGGCCTGACAGTGCCACAGGGTGGCAGAATAGAAGAAACTTCTTACCGAAGCAAGACTTTTGTTGCACATCCGGCGGCGTATGAAACTTGTCGTCTGCAGCAGAATCGTTTTATATTCTTGGGGATCGGTTTTTCCCACTTCGGCAGTGAAATCAGACTGATAATGGGCGTATGAAAGTCCTCCTCGATATCGAAGACGTTGAAATCTGGCAACACAACAGGTCGAACTTTTGTTTCAGATTTGACGAAAGCTGAATTTCATTGTTGACTAATGGCAGCAGTGATACGCGGGATGCAATGTGTTACAATGTTTGCTTCTGTTTTGATGTCTCTTTAGACTTTACTGATAATTTTTTTTAATGGACTAAGTTCTGCTAGTTATTGAAACGATTTGAGCAAACTATTTTTTTAGTATTTCATTTTTTCCCAGTACTTATGTTTACTTAAATTCAGAGCCTTGACCCATAAAGGAGCCTTCAGTGCAACGTGAATCAATGTGAAGAAGTGCCATGTCATCTTATCTTCATTGAGCCCTCTGAAAATTTTTTTTTGTTTGTTTTTTCCTATTCAGTACGCAGCTGCGCAGCTAACTCTAAAAAAATCCCTCTGGAATGCAACGTTCCGTCTAGGTCAGTGGTTCCCAAACTTTTTGAAGTCACGACCCCATTTTTAACAAATAAGCAACCCATGGGGTCCGATATACAAACACACATACACACATATGCACATACACTTCCACAGAAGTATTTTGACACAAAAACGATACGTTGGTTTCAAGCTATTTCTGAATCCAATCCTGCTGTAAAGGTTCTTTTTTTTTAATATCCAAGGACTGTAAAATTAAAAAAATTACAGTGGAGTTCGACAGAAAGATTGCATTTTTATTTTGACACTTTTTGTGTCCAACTGAAAGTATAGAGTTTGGAATGGAGCTAAATTTGATTTGCACAGGGATTATAATGAGAAGTAATGCTGATTAGTTTTTGATGGTAATCCCGTCAATAGGGATTGCGCAATGGAACATTTTTCTCCAAACCAATCCAAAGGACTGTTTGATTTGGATTTGTTTGAATCCAAAAGATTCAAACAGATTTGTCGTTGCCATAAATGAAAGAGACACTGCTTCCATTTGAATATTTCTGTAGATGTTTCGAATTTGTTTAGATAATGTACAGATGAATATTTCTCTGTATTATTTGAATATTTTTTCGTACATTTCTTTGATTTTATTCTGGTCGGATATGATGAAAATTGTCGTGTCACAAGACACTTGCTTCGTAATTGTATATCAGGGGTCGGACCCTGAATTGTGCTGCTTGTTTACTAAAAGTTTAATTGGGTCTGAGCAATTGAGATTTCGATGAAAAACAACATTCCATTTTTCAGAACAGTTGATCGAATTTTCACACATAAATACTCTTAAAGTAAAAATCAATAAAAACACCCTCATGAAGAGTTCGGTTGCAGATCAGGGAAAATATTTGACTACAAATAAAAATTTTTTTTGCATTATTTATGAATAAAAGAGAAGTAAAAGTCGAAGAAAAAATCAACACAGTCTGGGAAAAGCAAAGGATAGCTTGTCTCTTCACTACATGCTGTTTAAAATTGAAGAATATAAATTAATTTCTTGAGTAAGAGTGGTCAATAAATACAGGGCAAACTGGTGGTCAGTTCTATTATCTTACTAAGGGTGTATTCATACCAATGGCGACAGAGACGTAATAGACTGTTGCTATAGTTATTAAACTAACAGCGATTTACGTATCTCTTCGATAGTTCAATCGACAAATCACGATCACCTGGGGAATAGTCCCTTTTAATGACGCAATAAAAAAGGCCAATCAATCGATATGAGGGGGTGTGTAGTAAGTTACATAAAAGCAAAGAAATTCCCTGAAAGGTTTCGTCGCTGTTCATTGCCGTTGTTGCGGTTGGTCTGGCCCCACATTAGAGAAACACCTTACAGATGTGAAAAGTAGTTCTCAATACTTAACACTAGTGGAAATCCCTAATTGTTAGTTTTTCAAACACGCTATATGGTGCAGTGAAGGGTTATCGATCATATATTCGAGGGTGTGGGGTATATCGAAGGGTTGTCGAAGGACGCATCGAAGGTATCGATGACTTTCTAAATAGTACTGGTATGTGTCTTTTTAATAGTAATTCACTGGCGCAAGTTAAATGCTTCAAATACTACCCAATAACATTTGTAGAAGATGCAGGGATAGAAATGAAATAAAGAATGATGCAGAAAACCTTGAGGAACGTATTGGGAATTATTACAAAGAAGTTTGCTTTTAATGTACATACCGTTTTCTGTGGGAATAATAATTGATTTAATGTATATTTGTTGCCTTGATAGCGAAATGTAAAAATCGAAATGACAATCATTTCTTCATTCGGAAGAGAGAACTTTTCTCCTGGTAAGAGTGAAAAATATACATAAGCGCACACAATTAAAATTGTAGTGAATATTATTCGCATTAAAAGTAGATATGAAACAAGGTGTAGAGGGATGGAATGAATGACAGTCAGTTTAACTTATAGCGACAAATTAAATTTAAACATTTTATATGTGATCCGACTTGGAAAAATTTTACAAATTAATAAACCCTGAATTGTCTACTCTTCAACCAAACAAAAGTACCTACTAAATGTGTTTATTTATCTTCTTTTAAGACTTGAGCAATAGAATTTGCGCCTTCAGTTTAAAAAAAAAAGGAAAACATTTTCAACTAAAAAGTGTACAACCGTTTAACAAGCGATTTCGAGTCAAGCTTAATATGCAATAATATTTTTTTCCTAAAAATATTGATAATAAATAGGCTTAAACACCCAATAGTTAAAATTTCTGCAGTCGTTTGTATTTAGCTCTTAATCCAAGTTTTTCTAATATTAGTCTCACTGAGTAATTCTTTGCCCTTTAAACAAAGACGTTGAAGGGGGATCACATTCTTCCGCTGATAACGCGCTAAAACCGTATTGTTTGTGTAGTCGTTGATTAGGTAAGTAAGAATTGACGCTCGGGTTAAAAATATAAACATTTTATTGTACACAGCACTTAATGAGTAAGCTTTTAAGAAGAAATAACTGACTTTGTACAATATTCGTTCTAAATATGTTTTTTCAAACTTTATAACAATTTTAACTTTTACCTAACTATATTGTTTTATCGACATCTCTATAACGCAATATTCGAGCAAATTTAAAATCTCTAAAAGGAAAGTAAACATGTTTTTTTTTTTTTTTTTAGATCGTAATAACGAATTCTGAGTACATAATATCACACAGCAACTAAGGTCAAAGGTTGACGAGATATAGCGAAGGTCATTTTTCAAAGGATTTTTGTGATCCATTTTAGTTTGTAAATAATATAATTAAGACAACGATCGCTGTGAATGGACAGCTTTAAAAGTGATAGAATAATTATCAATACCCGAATTAAGAATCTAGTTCTTATTATTAAGGGTCTAGTATAGGGGTTATTATTAAGGGTAACTATAACGGTCTAGGATAAGGATTACTATTAAGGATCACTATTCAGGGTCTAGGATAAGGATTAATATTAAGGATCTAGGATAAGGGTTACTATTAAGGGTCTAGGGTAGGGGTTACTATCAAGGGTCTAGCGCAAACCCTCCTCCATAGGGGCGCTCACGGGGGTCACCAGAAGTAACGTGATGTCCCATTTTGCTCATAGAAATTAGGGATGTAACGAATATTCGGCCACTATTCGGTATTCGGCCTATTCGGCCCTTTGGCCGAGTATTCGGCCTAGCCGAATAGTCATTTCATCACCCAGCCGAATATTCGGCCTGGCCGAATACTGGGTAAGGTCGAATTCGGCCTGGCCGAATAATTATGGACTATTCGGGCGAATAGTTCTGCTGCAGTAAAAAAGTAAAAAAAAAAAAAGAAATTAGTAGATTTTAGACATTTAAAATTGTATTATAATTATTGCAAAAGAACACATAAGTCCACTATAGTTTAAAGAAATAAAAATAATGTAGAATAAATTACATTTTTTAAATCTTGTTTTAGGCTTGACTGAGCAAAAACACATTTTAAAGTTGTAATATTGTATTTTATATTTAGCATTTGCTCCCAAAAGCTGCCAATAGTTAATTATAATAAATAATATAATAAATTCATTTTGTTATTATTAACAAAGTAGAAGCCAGACTTTGTTTGGGTAGACTGATTTATTGTGAATATTGGGTTAGAGAGAAATGTAAAAAGCCCAGAATATATCATGAATATTTAGATAGCATAAGTTATTGGGGTTTTTGAAAATAAAAACATATTCCAGTTAAGTGCATTAAGTTTTAATGGATCTTTTAAAAATAGGTATGTAAAATCCTCATGAAATAAAAGTATTAACTTTTATAACTTTTAAAATGTCTTCATAAAACAGTTTTGAGCAAGATAAAAGTTCACTAAGCACTAGTATTTCTTTCATTGCAATTAAATAACTAACAAAATAATGCTAATGCTTACTACCGTAAAACCTGTCATTTCTATTTTGCTTGTGGGTGAAATTCGTAGTTTTACTACATTAAAACAATCGCAAAAATAGTTTAATTTTAAATAGTTCTAAATTTTTGACAAACAGAATTAAATCATACAACATAGATTGTGTGTAATTGGTGTTTGACTTTGTGAATAATTTTAAATTTGACAAATACTTTCGATTACAAAGATTTTCTAGAAATTTTAATATTCGGCCGCCGAATATTCGGTATTCGGACTAGCCGAATATTCGGCTTCGGCCTATTCGACCTTGAAGAAAGGACCGAATATTCGGCTTCGGCCTGGAAGAAAGGGCCGAATATTCGGTATTCGGCTATTCGGCCAAATCACTATTCGTTACATCTCTAATAGAAATGAATACTAACAAGAAATTAGCAAAATTTTTGTGTTTTAGATTCACTAACTCCATTGTTCACATGTCTGAAAAGTACTTCTCTAAGCTTAATTCTTCAAGATTATATGATTCATGACCTTAATGATTGCCAGGGTGAATGAATGTCTTTTACCTCTGTAGAAGTTTCATCAGCTAATCTTACCAAGTCATTACATACACAGAAGGTAGCACCAAATATAGTATAAGATCGTTGATAGTACTACGTTGTCTAAGGTGGGGGCTGTCAAAAATTAATTTGTTGTGCATGACGAGTTTTTTTTTTACAGATAAGAATCCCAGTTTTCATGGAGGATAATTTAACTTACATGTTCTGAATTTTCGGTAGTTAGACTGTTTTTTTAAAGCAATATGCGTTTTCCTCTTTTTGAAATCCTGATTTCAGTAAAAACACGCATACATTTTGATTTTCATAAATCTTTGTTATGCAGGTCTAGCGATTGCAATGCAGAAGCTACTATTGCATTTGTGCTTCGTATGTTTATTTTTGTTTTTTAATTGCAACATTTTTTTACAAGAAAATTAGAATTTTTTTCCATGTTTTATTTGAACTATTCACTATCAATTATTCACTTAAATTAGTAAATTATTCCCTATATTGCAAATCACTATTATTTAAAATTGCATGTTTAATTCTATACAAGTAACTAAAGCGTCACATGCGGCTCACGAGGCCCCCTACCTACATAACACCTAAACATAAAGGTTCGGTGTGGGTAGACTTCAAAGAGTCTACCTAACTCCTTCAAAATACTTCTGGCTATGTATGCACGAGCATTGTGCAGAAAATATGTTGAAATTTACTTCTCAAATGATTAAATAAATACTCAACCGCTTGCGACAATAATTTTGCTGATACGTTTTATCATTTACGTTTGATCATTAGATACGTAATCCATAATTAGTGAACTTATTTTTTTTCGCTAGGGAAACAATAAAATACTGACTTTTGAATAGTTCCATTTAAATTTTCCTCTGAATTTATTGATTTTCTGACTCATTGTAATCGTTATTCATATTTATTTACTTTATTTTATTTTTATTTTTATTTATTTTTTTCTTGGGGGGGGGGGGAGGGGAGGGAGACCCTTTTATGGGGCTCCCAGGGCTATGGCCCCGTGTGTCTCTGCAAGCTCTCATTTGTTAAATATTTGCTCTCAAAGGGTAGTGTGTACGTGGCAAAAATGCCTCATGTTGTTGTTTTTTTCTTGTTTGTAGCCTACTTTCCCGTAAAATAATAATAACAATAAGAATAAAATAAAGTATGAAAGAAGGCTTAGTGGTATCCTAAAAATATCGTTAAAAATAAAGAAAAGTCAAAAATAGGGGAAGCAATTAAATAAAAAGTGAAAAATAAAAATTTGAAAGAAGGTTTTGGAGATCAGGAAAATGCGTGTCGATCAGCCTGTCTGCCCACCCCTCCTCCGCAATAAATCTTTAAACAAATGTCCTATTCGAAAGATTTTTTTTTTTTTTTGCATTCGAAAGATCTTTGGGGACATCTCATTTTACTTATTGATTTGAACAATTTTTCGTTCGGTTTTCAAAAAATCTTAACACGCCTATGGACAAAAATGAAGCCTATTATGTAAATTCTGGACGAAAGACCCAAGTTCCTTTGAGCAAGCTTATTATAAGAAGCTTTCAACTGGAAACATTTTTTAACTTAAACAATTTTTATTCAGTTTTGAACAGTTCAAAAGAAACTTAACAATTGCTTCTACAGGAAAATCTCAATCCTACATAAATCCTGTTCTAACAGACGGATTTGCTTGGCAAACTTTATCGAAAAATTTTATGACGTAGAAAATGTACAGATGCGAGCTTTAACCAGAACTAAACAAGCCTATTTATCAACGAAACTTTTTTATCTGGATTTTTAAGGACTTTTCGAATGAATAAATGAGTGAGTGAATGAATGAATGAGTGAATGAATATGTATAAAGCGTTGAAAAAAGAAGAATTGAAATAATTAAGAGCTAAAACCAAACGCAAGAGAGAGAGATAGCTAGATTAATCAATTTGATATTGGTGTTAGAACGGCAAGAATTCTCGTATAGTTCTGGACGGACCTTCTTGTTTTTTAATTAAAATGTGACAGTTTTGTGTATCTTAAAACTGCTTCAAAGCAATTTGCTACTTCATACAAAAATCAAAATAAACAGTTGCCATCGTACAAAAACGCCTGCAATTCCTCACACAAAATAATCGCACTTCTGTTGAAATTTTCTCACGCAAAATCCTAACCTCGTCATCCACAGATGGGAAAATATTAGTTCAACTGATGTGGCAACAGTTGTTCAAACAAAGTCCCTATCAGAAGTTGGGGGAAAAAGAAAATCGAAATCGTCTTAAATGGAACTTTCTGGAAACTGGTTCCGACAAAAGTCTGGCTATTTCTAGCTTTTCGGACTTTAAGATTTGAGGGAAACGAACGACCGCTTAACTGTGACTTTGACCTATGGCAACATTTGAAAAGGCCATTGTTCTTTATTGTTCGGCGTTTTCATTGGCAATGTTATGAGTCAATATTTTCAATCATGGCAATCCAAGTTTCACACGTTTAATAACGAAATAGTTTTTAATTGTATGTTCAGGGTATGTTGTCTAAGTTGCCCACTTGCGGTGCAGCACTTTATTGGTCAACTTAGATAGGTGGTCAACTTATAAAACGAGAATTTTTTTTTTTTTGCTGTCATTTCTTACACAATGCATTTATTCATTTGTAACTAATTAAAATAAAGCTTCGTGTATCCACATTAATTTAAAGTAGTAATTAACTTTTTTTTCACAATTACCTAAACTATAATTCGAGAAATTTAACCTGAATGACTTACAATGTGTCATCTTTAAAAGTAAAGTACACGGTTAAAATAAAGATAAATATCTTATTAATTATGAAAGTTACTTATATGATGATAAAGATTTCCTAAAAGTACATGCTTTTTTTTTAAATGGCTACATCAGATAGAAGAAAAAAGAAGAAACCTATTCAAAGAAT
This sequence comes from Octonoba sinensis, assembly GCA_038502835.1. Taxonomy (NCBI): domain Eukaryota; kingdom Metazoa; phylum Arthropoda; class Arachnida; order Araneae; family Uloboridae; genus Octonoba; species Octonoba sinensis. The sequence goes on along the minus strand of CM076605.1, from coordinate 77,252,589 downwards.
AAAAGAGTGATCATAGTAGTTTTCCCATATAGTTAACTTACAGAGGTTTAGGAAAACTTCATATTGATATTTCATCCCTCCAGACAAATACTGATCTAACATTATAGCATACAAAATATTATTCTGGAGGACTTATTTAAGTGTATTTTCATTTTGCTAAAATAGATAAACAAATAAATATAGAAATAATTAGGCGGTCAACTTACAAAGGGTTTTTTTTTTATAATACTCCCACCCAAATTTGGTGTATATAAATAGGTCGAGATAGGCAGGTGGTAAACTTAAGTGGGCAAGTTACAAAGGTTTCCCTTCGTAATAAAACATAGCGCTAATTCCGTTCCTGACAAAAGTGGTCAACTAAGACAGGTGGTCAGCTTACAAAAGTGGTCAACTCTATAGGTTTTACTGTATATTTAAAATATACAACGTAAATTTACTTCTTATGTAAGAAAAACATCATTTTAAGTATTAAATTTGAAATTGAGAGAATAATCGAGAATTATTTTTTCTTCTGAGTAAATGCGAAAGTGCATAAACATTATTAATATCATAAAGCAATATTTAATTATCATTGTCAAAACATATAAATAAAATTATTTTGGGGCTTATTTACCTATATAATAGTCTTTTAACTTTTTGATTTTTTTCTAAACAATAAAATATTTTCGTCAATTAAGTAGTCTTTGTCATAAAAGTGTAGTTAAACAAGAAGTTCCGTCTAGAACTATACGAGCCTACTTTCCCGTATACACCAAATTCAAATTTATAATCTAGCTATCTCTTTCTCTCTCTTTCTTATTTATCTTTAGTTCTAATTATTGAAAATATACCTTTTTCAACGGATAATACATATTCATTCACTCACTCATTCATTCTTTCATTTATTCAGCCATGCATTTATTCATTCATTCGTTACCTCATTCAAGTGTTTATTCATTCATTTACGCATTCATGTATTTATTCACTCATTTGTTTATATTTTCATTTATTCAATAATTTATTCATTCATTCTTTTCCTCATTCATTTATTCATTGATTTATTCTTGCACTCTTTAATTTATTCATTCATTCATTATTTCACTCATTGAGTCACTGAGAAATATCCTTGAAAATCCCGTTCAAAAAATTTCATAGCAAAATAGGCTCGTAAGTTCTGGATAAACTTTCTATTTCTACATGTTCTACGTTATAAGAGCTTTCCGATAAAGTTTGTTCCAAGCAAATCGGTCCGTTAGATCAGGATTTATATAGGGTTGAAATTTCCCCGTAAGCTCTGTGTTAATTTTTTGAACTGTTCAAAAATGAACAAAAACTGTTCAAATCAATATTTCACGCCGAGAACTCCTTTCAATAAGCTTGCAATAGGAACTTGGCTCTTGTGCCCAGAGTTTACAGAATTTGCTTCAATTTTGTCCATAGGCGCTAATGTTAAATTTTTTTGAACTGTTCAAAATTGAACAAAAAATTGTTCAAATCAAAAAGTATAGAAATGAGATGTCCTCGCCGAGATCTTTCGAATGCAAAAAGAATTTTTCCAATCGGACAATTCGTTCAAAAGTTATTAGGGGGGGACAGACCGACAGACAGACAGACAGACCGACAGACACACTTTTTCCCCATCTCAATACCCTACTTTCAAATTTTTTATTTTTCAATCTTTATTTAATTACTTCACTTATTTTTGACTTTTCTTGATTTTTAACGATATTTTCACGATACATTAAGCCTTCTTTCATGCTTTATTATTATTTTTTTTTACTTTTACGGGAAAGTAGGATAAAAAAGCCTTTAGAAGTAGCTGCAATTAAGAAAGCTAAATTTTTAGTCACTTTTTGCACTTATCTTTTTTTTTCCGTTTAAAAAAAAATGTGCGGTTGGAAATTAAGAAAGTGTTACTTCTTTGTTTGATCTCGCATTCGAATATTTGTGATTAGTTTTTAATGTTATATATAAAGGGTGTTTTTTTTTAGAGACATAGAACTTGAAAGGGAAATAAAACACAAAAAATGTCTTTAATATTCATGTAATTTGTTTTATTTGAAGGATAATTTTTTGGCATAAGGTTTAAATATGACTTCGGGCATGTGAACACCGCGGTTGGCACGTACATGACGTAGCCTGGAAAACTGAATTCTGGACCAGTTTTCACACACTTTCCGCAGTAGATCTTTTAACTGGCCGCCTTGTTCTTGCGATTTGACGCCCTTGGATTATTTCCTCTGGGGATATGTGAAGACCTTTGCCTACGCTGATAAACCAGGAACAATGCCGCACATGGAAGTCAAGATTCGGCGCATTATTGTCGATATTCAACCAGATCTACTGCGAAAATGTGTGAAAAAGGGACCTCCAGGACGCCATGTACGGGACAGTCGTGGTGACCACATGCTCTACATCATATTCAAGCATTAATGCCATAAAATTAACTTGCAACTAAAGCAAATTACGTGAATGTAAAAAACATTTTTTTGTGTTTTATTTCTATTTCAAATTCTCTGCCTCTAAAAAAAAAAAACACCCTATAGTTAGTTTTCAAGAATATTCTTCCCCCAAAATTAATTGCACCTAAGTTGTACATAAAATCTCGGAACTATTTTTAAGAACAATTTGTTTTATTTTTGACAATGATTTTGAACATTCAAACTTGTTTGATAAAAATTTTGACTGTTCTAGAACAAAGGATGCAAAACCTTATCGTTAAAATTGCTACTTAACCTTGCAGAAAACCTTTGAACCTCCTTTTTATTTATTTATTTATTTATTATTATTTTTTTTTTTTTTTTTTGAAAAATTCAGTTAGATTAATAATTTTTCTTTAAATGTATTGCTTTTCAAGTTAACTCATTCACATCTTTTTTTTTTTCTTTCTAATGGGGCTGCAGTATTGGTCATCAACCATTGCAGACCTAGTGCGTCCCCAGAGATTGGTACCAACGCTTACAGCGGCACCACAATGAGTGTGGTACCATTGCCGCAATTGTTTTGACGCTTAGTTTCCCCTAGATGGGGCACCTGAGCTCTCGTTGACGCAATCTGCACTAGGAATTTAATTTAGCCGAGAGTATCCATGCCAAACGGATACTGAAGGGATTTTTAACATGTCGCATGATCATACGACATGGACGCAGACGATTTTCTGCATCTTGAAAATCCACCGACTTGGGCCAGGTTTGAACCTGCGATCTTGGGCGTACGAGACCTGCGTCTAACCACTACGCCACCCCGTCGACCTCATTCACATCTGAAATGAGTAACATTGTAAAGTTGGCGGCCGAAAAGGTGCTTTTACCAAAGGCTACAAAGACGATTTTCTTGTCTTTTCTCAAAGCATATTTTTCCTTCGAAAATATGCCCTGCGCTTGCTCAGATTAAAAAAGACCGCAATATTGTCTTTGTCGCCTTTGGTGGGAAAGCACCCTAATAAGCCGAAAAGGTGCTTTTACCAAAGGTTACAAAGACAATTTTCCTGTCTTTTCTCAAAGCATATTTTTCCTTCAAAAATATGCCATGTGCTTGCTCAGATTAGAAAAGACCGCAATATTGTCTTTGTCGCCTTTGGTGTGAAAGCCCCCTAATAAGTCCAGGAAAATATTTTTCAAGAACATTCTTGTAAATGTTCCCCAAAACTTTATTTCCGAGAAATTTGCATCGCTTGTTTTTGAAGAATTCCTTACCAGCCTCACAAGGACCATGGACGGTAAGAGTTTGTTCACAGTGCTCTATTGTTGTTACAAAGCACAGCATAGAGGCACTAAATGGTTGAGAACACTTGCGACTGATTGGTGAGAATCCGCTGAAAGTATTTTTTTTTTCCCAAGAAACATTGGAATACAACTCACTAAATTGTCGATATGTTTCGAGATATTCGCAGATATATTTTTTTTCTTTTTTGAAAATTGAAATTGACAACTTTTTTCGCTTGCTCAGAAAAAAAGTAAGGGATCATTCATAAATGATGTCACGCTTCGAGGGAGGAGGGAGCATCAAGAAAGTGTGACAGTTTGTGACAAGAGGAGGGGAGAGGGTAACAAGAAGCGAGGCACCGAACATTTTAATTTCTATAAAAGCATTTAAAATCAGCAAAATAAAATTATTTTATGCTAATGAAATACAGCATGGCATGGAACAAAGCGGGTTGGGGATATGTTGAAGTGTGACACATTGTGACAAAGGGGGTGGAGGGTAAAATAAAAAAGTGTGACACCATTTACGAACGGTCCCTAATTTTCTTAACGGACTGCTCAGTACTTTTTCTAACATTCTTTTTTAATTTCTAATTTCAATATAGTGATTCTCTTGAAAATTCTCAACTTTTCTGTAAGTTTGGTGAAAGTACGTGCAAAATTATGCTTGGCTATATGCCAAAAGCACGATAGAGAACATGGCATTGGAAAGAAAAGCTTAAAATTTTGTAGATATGCGTGCTAGGTATACAACTAAATTTACGACTAAATTCACAATTTATTTATAGCATTTTACGATAAATGAAGATCGAAAATAGATTTTCTTCAATTTGTTGTTGGTCCTCTAAATGCACGTTGAGGGAATTTTCCTGACGAAGAAATGTTTCGCTTGCATTAAAATTGGGCTGGAATAATATTGTCGTTCAAACTATGAGTACGATTATATTTTTATTGAATAACGTAAGCTTTTTCTCTTTTTCGAAAACATGCTTCTTTTGATTCGATGATTATAAACAAGATTGCCTTTGGCGAAGACGATCTTTATTTTCAAAAATTATTATTACTTGGAAGCTGTGGGTAAAATATTCATAGAATTTGCAGGCTTTAACGTCATCAGAGTCGGATATCCGGTGCGGACCCGTCACTCAATGCTTACCAGATACCCGATATCCGACAAAATCAATAGCATGACAAGAATACGGGACTTTTGCCGTCCTGTATTGAAGCTCCCCGAGAAGCGTTGCAATTACTCAAAATACGAAAATCCGGGACTATCCCGGAAAATCATTATCGTACATCGATTTGACTACATTTCTTTTCTTAGAATGTTATGGGTGAAAAATAAGTATTTTTTTATTTTAATTAGGTAGGCTTGGCTTGATTTTCTTTGTTGGGGAATTTATTAATAAACATTAAATTTATTGTTAAAAAAGAGTTTGTAACCATTAAGCTGTCATTTTTCACAGAATTATGAAACGTTGTATACAAATACAGAAATGACAGCTATAGCAACAGGCTCTGGTCCCCTCTAGGCTGGTCCTAGTGAGTTTACCCAATGAACATCAAGAGCCCTCTTAAAACTTTTTACCCCACTGCAAGTAGCAGTCGCTTCCGGTTAACTAATCCAACCCTCCACAACCCTACTGAAGTAGTAATTTTTCCTAATTTCAAGATTAACCTGAGATTTGAAAAGTTTAAAATAATGACCTCTGATTCTACTTCCTGTACATAAATGTAGCCCATTGAAATTTTCCTTTTTAATGAATTTAAACAACTGCATCATGCCCCCAATAACTTTCCCTTGCTTCAGACAATACATACTGACCCTTCTAACACCCGACCTCATAATCTAAGTCTGCGAGACCACTTACCAACCTATCAGACCTTTTTTGAACTCTTTCTAATCAGGTAATATCGTTCTTAAAGTATACAGACCAGAACTGAACAGCATACTCCAAATGAGGTCTTACCAAACTTCGGCATAAGGCAATACGATTTCCTTGGACTTTTTCGAAATTGCCCTTATTGATAAACCCAAACATTCTGATAGCTTTATTAATCACTATGCTGCATTGCTGACTAAATTTGAAGTGATGATCAACAACTGCTTCTGCTTTAAAATTTGTGATAAGAAAGAAGTAAATTTGATTAGATAGATAACTAGTTTTCCTGTGATGTAAATCAATAAATAAATAGAACTAAATAAATAAATAAATAAAATATTTTAAGGCATTGGTTATTTTAAATCTTTCATGGCTTTTATAGGTAGTAAAAAAAAGTTAGCTAAATCCAAGTCGTCAAGTTTGTAAGATTACATATTTTATAGTAATTTTACATAACTCTGCGAGTATAGCGTCATAAAACATTTGGCTATGAATTACGTGAAGCAGTAATTGTTGTAGATTGACTCTAAACTTGCTCCAAAACAGGAATTGGCTGTAAAGTATTCATTAAGATGCTTATATTAATTTATGCAAATGAATAAGTTTATTACTAATAGATGGCAGCAGTAAAATAAATTCCTTCACATTTGTTGGATTTAAGTATTGCGTAAGCTACACTAGATGGCAGCACCATAATTTTCTATTTGTACTGACTATTTTCAAGACTGTAGCAAAACAAGATCAATTTTAGTTCCATTGATAGCATACACAAATTCACAAGCGAGACCATCCAGAAAAAAAATGAAAGAATGATAATCTCTAATCTTGAAGAATAAAATTAAAAACAATTGGAATTCGATTCTTTACATAATCATAAGTCAAAAACTTTATATTCGTTCGTAATTAAGCCAGGTCCCATTTGTCCTACATAAACTCTAAAGTACTCTGGAAAGTGAAATTTTATCATATACGTGTCCGATTTTCTAGAGTATTTTACCTGTTTACATTTCTTTACATATTTTAAGAACAGTACTTTACTTAAAAATAAAAATCAAAGTAAATTTTGGCACGAAATTTTGCAAACATTGCAGACACGTATTTCGAGGTTACAAGGCACCCCTTTTTCCATACAAAAGAGTGAGCCTCTAGATGAAGTTCTTCAACTAGAAGCTCACTCTTTTGCACTGAAAAAGGGGGTTTCTTGTTCCCTCAAAATACGTGTGTGCAGTTTTCTCAAATTTTGAGCATAATTTTACGTTTGTTTTTATTTTTACTTGTAGTATAAAGATTTAATTTTTTACTTGTTTTCGATTTTCCAGAGTACAAGCACAGACCGCTCTTCCCACCAACTCTGACTTGATTAACCCGGGTCCCATTTGGGGAGGATAAATTTTAACCTCTTCATTCCAAGTGTACCCTATTGGGTACATTTTAAAATACTGTTTATTAACACTGTTTGTGGAATTTGAAGGATAAAACACCCAATTGTTTTTCAAATTAATCAACAGTTTACTTCGGTTTAAACATGGAAATTAGGTATTAATTATTATTTAAACTAATTATTAATTAAAATGTAAAAAAAAAATCAGTTATTATTGTTATTTTTTTGTGATTTTTTAAATCAGAGAACCAAAAAATTGCTTCAAAATTGTTTGTGCTTAGTTCTGGGGTCTGAAGATGTTGAAGTACTGTAAAAAAAATCAAATCATGTGTATTTTGTCATCCTGTGCCTGAGAGAACTTTGTACTATCTGCCCGTTTTTCAATGACCTTGACCACGCAAAGATTGTTTGAAATACCAAATGTGTACAGAGCTCTAAGTTTTGTAAATTTGACTTGGTCTCTAAAATGTTTCTTCAAGAGTTTTTTAAATTGTTAAAAACTGAGTATTTATTTTTTTCTTTTCTGGCTTGCTTGACTTACGACGACGTTATTTATAGTAATTATGTGTAGCATTCGTGAACGCAAATGTACTTATTATGCAAATACAGTTAATGTAAGACGTAAAATACCTTATTATCTACCTTATATATATCTTACACCTAAGATGAAGAAAATGAGAAAAAGCGAAAAAAAAAAAAGAAATGATTCAAGAATGAACAACAAAAGTAGCTGGATATAACAGCAGCTAAAATGACACTATAAAGCTAATAGTTAACGGCTTGTGAAAAAATTACCCGAGCAATAAAGAACGGAATGGCACGAGTGAAATGTTTTTAATTTGTTGACAGGGCAGCAGATGTATTTCTTTCCCTGAAGAATTTCGTCATTTATTTAATCAACATCAGTAGAATATGTACTCAGAAAGCTGTCAAAAAGGTGATTACATTGCAGCTGCTTTTCCAGGAAAGTAGCCAATCAAAAAATACATGTCATTGTAAGATATAAAGTTGATGGTGAACTAAGTAATGGTTATTTACGCCAATGGCATTCAAGTAGGCTTTTAGAATAATAGATGAAAAGGGTAGTTACGTCCAAGCAGGTTAAAGATAGTGCGAAAGTTCTTTAGCGGAAAAAAAAAAGTTTGGCAAAATGCTAAAACGTAATTGACTTATGAGATTGCCTTCTTATGCCTTCGTAGTATACCATGAAGATTCGTCATTTTCATTTGTAAACTAAAGTTCAAAATTTATCTTTAACACATTTGGAGGGCTCAGAATACAAGTGAACCATGTCCATAAAAATTTTCTTTGTGCTACAGAGGATTAAAGTTTTAAAACAAAATTACCTCTTAATTTTTTTTAATTATAAATTAAGCACTGAAATTTTAAGTAGTTAGTGCACGCTATCGCGCTGCTAACTCGAAAATAACAAAAAGTGAACTTCGTCACGTGTATTCTGAACCCTCCATTTAAATAATTATTAATATACAGCAGAAGATATAGACGTTTTTGAAATTTGAAATGGAATTATGAGATAATACAAAGTTTAATTCTACGCCTACTGCAGAAGTTGGCTTATTTCAGAAATTTAGTTCTAAGACACTGTAATGGGCTTATTGAGGGGGAGAAAAGTATACTGCTTGAATACTGAATACGAGCTGCACGAATCGTTTGAGACACCGCCAAGCAATACGGTCTCGATACAACGAATATTCCAAATTTACTCACGATTTTTTCATGAGATCTTTTTAAGTTCTTTTGACGCTCTAGAGACATAATATCAACTTAATAAGGGAATAATGAAGTGGAAAAGACGATATAAGTTGGTGACCGCTTAGAGCCAAAAATATGATGCCAAATGCAGTCAGTTTGGCGATATTGGTGAAAGTGCCATTTTCTACTTACTATATTCTATTGTCACTTATGGATATGTAGGTAAGTGCCATTTTTATACCTATCTCGCTATACTTATAAATTAGGGAATTAAGCGCTTAAATTATTTCTATCAACATTCTGAGGGGGAGATGATAGTAAAATGTTACATCTGTTTTTCTAAAGCCTTTGCTTACGGGTACTATAAGCAGAAAAAATTTTAACCCCGCATCGGTAAGAGGAAAAATTTGGGTTGTCGCTTGAAAATTCAAACATGTTCATTTTAATATGAAATAAGCTCACACAAAAAATCCATTGATCGCATTTTGTAAAAGTATACTCATTTATTGATACATTTCATGCTTTTAATGCAAATAGTATTGAAATGAGAAGAACCTCACCTCTCTCTTTCTCTCTCTCTCTCTTTCTCTGTTGATAATGACCCTTAATTAACTAAATTACAGCAAAAATAAAATTCAACTTTGAAATTCATATAGTAACAAAACTCACTTTCTTAAAACATTTTAAATAAATTTTTCGAGCTATAAGGTAAAGTGCCCTAAATCTGACACCCAAAATACGGTTCCTAAAGCTGATACCTTCAAATGAAAATTCATTTAAAGTATTACCAATTCCCTAAAATATTTTAAAATGAGATTTTCTTTCTCTTAGAATGGTATCACTTCTTAAAGCCCTCCATTTCTTAAATCTGTTTAAATTGGTAATACTTTAAATGTTTTTTTATTTGTAGTTGTCAGCTTTAGAAACCGCTTTTTTTTTGGGTGTCAGCTTTAGGTACTTTACCTTAAATGATCCAACAAATAGTGATGGACTTCGAAAATATTCTTTAGTGAGGTAATGAACTCTAGTTTTATTATGGGTTCTTTTTTAAGGCTAAAAGCAAAATAATTCGGAAAAACGAATGTTTCATTCGCAAAATAAAAATGTTGAAAATTCTTCTGTGAGAAGACGATCAGTTCTTTGGAATCAGGGACTGCTTTGAATAGTGACCATGAAATAGAGGCGACCGAGAAAATTGGTATTGCAGTGTTTCCTCTCTTGACATGCTACATATTGTTATCTTTTCTCATCACAGTCATCAAACGTACCACATCCATCAAATTCATCAGGCATTTCGCTTCTCACTTTTCATGCTGTCCAATATCAATTGCCACGGTCATCATTTGCCTAATGACCCCTTTGAGTACATTCAGTCAATCACTGTTATAACGACATATGTGGGTCGGTATTCGTAACGTTGAAACCGAGATGACATTATCAACGAAGTTGGTCTTATAAAATGTAAATCAAATAGCTTACTACAGTTCTACCACGAAGTTCTGACACTTGGACGCTTCTGCGCATGGCAGAAAAGGACGAATCCATTCGAGTTTTAGGGAGGTTCGTTCTGCAGGTGCGGTTATCAGCATGCGAATCAGAAGGCTTGCTTCTCCGTTTGTTGAAAACAACTAAATTTGTAAAGTGGCAGTTCGGAAGAAATCAAGTCGAGAACAGAAACGGCACATTCCTTATACCAGTCGTTCCTCCCTTGAACAGGAATGGATTCTTATTGGCACTCCTGCCAGACAGAAATATTCATTTTTATTTTATTTTTGTTCATTGTTTTTTATTTATTTTGTTCTTTACGTCTAATGACCCATCTATTTACTCCAAATCATTTTCTATGAGAGGAATTTTTTTATAGTTGTTCCTTTGCTTTTTAAAATTAAGAGATTGTTTTTGGTGCTTAAGGAGAGAGAGAGCTTTTAGTAGGCAGTAGGTAAATACTTTGTCGGGTCCTTCAACCGTATCACTGATTTTGGACATTGTTTTTTTTTTTTTTTTTTTCGTTGTTGATATCATTAGTCTGTATGCCTCTAGATGTCACGTTAGACCTATCACTAGATCAGGGATTATATGCACAAAAAAACATTAAAATATCCACGAAAATAACGTACTAATAATGCAAATAATCTTAAGAATATGCAAGAATATACGTATATTTTTTCCTTACCTCGAAAAAAGTTGTCCCATCTGAATAAGAAAACTAACTGGCATTCAATATTTCGGTTTTAAGGTGATAAATATACTACAGTAAAAGTCATCCTCCCAGACACACCCATCTTTGGAGGACGCTTTTTTAATTCCCCGGCATCAAGTCCTTAAGCCTAAAAAACGCCCTCTATTGCGGACACCTCTCTATTACGGACAAATATTTTTGTCCCGTTGGTGTCCACTGTGGAGGAGTTTTAGTGTATTATTATTCGTTTAATCAATAGGACATACACTGTTTAAAATTTCCGTAAGAAAATAGTAAAATAATCATTTGTTTGATTGTTATTTTACCATATTTAATTACAACAGTTGAATAACCATTAAAAGGATGGTATTCAAACCGCTGATTCTAAAAAAAATCGTTTGTTTTCTGTATATCCTAAAGAACGTTTAATTGGCCGTAATTTTAAAGCGCTCATTAGGAATCGGGTGTCCATCTTGGTTGCGAAACCTTACCGGTCATACGTTGTTGTTCAAATATGAATAACGATTTATCAGTTCAAATCTGCATGTGTATATAATAAAAAGGAGAAGAAAAAAGGGGCTTAAGCAGTGGTTACTAAATAGCACAAGTAATTGATTGAAAAGCACAAGTAATTGATATACACTCGTAAATCAAAAATTGGAGACATCGGATTTCCGAGCTGTTTGCGAATGAGGGAACCCATAATTTAAGCTGCTGAAGCTCGTTTGTATTTTAATTTTTGCAGCAAATAAAATGATTTTCGTCAATATACTGTAAATTTAGATCAAAAATGACTTTGGATCCAATTGAAAAGTAAAATTACAATTTTAATGCACATTACTTTTTGGAAAAGAAGATGTATTGATACATAAACTGTACGTGGTGAAGGTGGCCGAGGGGATAGAGAGCAAGGCTTGTACACCACACATGCGGGGTTCGAATCCCAAGCCCTTTGTTTACGGTTTCTATGCCTCGAAGATTCTACGGCCTGAAATGGTTCAAAAACGGTCAACATTTTGATTTAAAACCATTTTAAAATGGTTATAAAACTGTAAACTTTTCTATTTACGGCTTTTTAACCAAGCTGATTGGAAATGGTTTAGATCCCGTAAAGATAGAAAATTGTTCCAAACCGTAAATTTAACGGTGAATTAGATGGACAGACTGCGGCCGGTTATTTAACCGTAATTTCATGATGAAATTTCTAACAGTGTAGACTCTCTAGACTTTCTTACTTGATTCAAAGAACAGTAAAACTCATCCTTTCGGACATCCCTCTTTGGAGGACAGTTTTTATTTCCCCGGCATCGAGTCATTGAGCATAAAAAACGCCCTCTTTTGTGGACACCTCTTTATTGCGGACAAATATTTTTGTCCCTTTGGTGTCCGCTATAGAGGGATCTTACTGTATATTAAAACATACGATGGAAATACATTCATTGCAATGAATCAAAACATGTTCTTCGAGGTGTCCTGCAGTAGTTAGTGCCTTTTCTGATTTAATCATTTAATTTTTTCGTCCGAACACCGTTCGGGTTCCGCAAAAAGTGACTTTTTCTATTTGCCTGTGCGCGCCTGGGACAGTGCATTTCTGGCTTTTCCACATTTTTTACTTTGGAATGGATGTTCCTAGTATATCTTGACCACCACAAGATGAAATTCATAAGAAAAGGATTGAACGATTCAATTTCTAAAAATAGGGTTTAAGGGAACCATAATTAAAAACTATCAGAAATGAATAAATTCAATACTTATAACAGTTTTGGTTGCTGATTTGAAGTCATATTCGTTAGAATACAGATTTGTGTGTGTGTGTGTTTTTTTTTTATTTATTTATTTATTTATTTTTTTAATGCTTTTTTTTTCGTCGTGATATGATACTTTTTTTCCGTCGGGGAAATGAAAACTTTAAGTGGTTAATACCATTTCTAAAGGTGAAATGTCCTTTCAACTTCTACTTATTGGATAGAGTTAGAAGCATTTAACTTTGTCCTGTGTGAAACACCTGCAGGAAATCACAATGTTTAGAAAGTTACCGATCAATTTAAGACGACATCTTTCGCTTTTACCTAAAATATAGTTGCATTTTTCCTTGACGGTCTCTTTTTAACACAAGTAGTTCTATAAAGTGCAGCTGGTGGTAGTGGAATTTTTTCTATGATCGGAAATTGCAGTCGTCAGGGCTTGCTTTTTTACATTTCAGGCTTATTTTAAGTGAAAATTCGAATAAATATTCTAAAAAATGCTAGTTGGAGTTTTAAAATTCAGTTTAAAAAAAAAAAAATTCTTAAAACTCAAAGCAAGTGAAAAAGAAGGGTAATATGCATGTATTATAACAATTTTCGGTTGTTGTCCATTTATATGCATTAATGTCAAAAAAGCAAAAATAAGCATGTGCATATGTACATAAGCATTTGCATATAATCCGGCATCTACTTATCATACAAAGACAACAATTCAATAGCTCTAAACCTGCTTAGCTTTCACGTACTTCATTTTTCTCTGTTACTTCTCCAATACGAATACGTTATGCCTGCACTTTTTTTGCATTTTAGTGAACTAATCTAACGTAGGTCAAATCATCCAAAATGGCGGATCTTTGCTTGACTCGCTTTTCCGTCTCGCGATCTTGAAATTATAAATAGAGGAAAATATACATTCAGCTCTTGGCTATTGAAACTGGTTGCAATCTTTGTGCTACCTGTTTTATATTCTGAATGAAAAGCAACAGTTTGATGAGCACTTGTTGTTTGAGTGATACCTCGCATTATCTTTTGTATTGTGCTTCAAAACTTGACGACATATTTCACATCAAAGATAATGAAAGTAGTATAGGCGTTTCTTTGACGTTTTGTTAGCCGAATTAATTTCATCAAGACGATTAATTTCTTGGAAAAGAGGTTAATTTTTTATAAGGGTGTACAGCAAAAAGTGCAATAACGTGCAGATACATTATGTGATGCTGTCGTTACAAATGGAACACTAAAAGGGGGATTATTTATTTTTTCGTTTTTTTCTTCATAAATTCAGAGAACATATTTAAAGAATAAATTTTGCAATACTGAAAACAACGGTGTAGTTTTCGGAAAAGGTTTTCTCCTAGTTCCTTGTGTAAGTGATGAGGAAAAAATGAACAAAAGTAAAACCTTTTTCTGCAGTCTTTGACTTCTTAACATAAATTAACCTTTTAATATTTTAATTTTTTAATGTTATTTTCATGTAAAGTTTCAGCATTATTAAAAATTATATGTGTAAAAAAATTGAAAGTACACAAGGAAAGCTAGGAAAAACAAAGTCCTTTTAATATCCACATAGATTATTTCAGTGATTGCATAGTAATATTTTTTTTCGGCACCAAAGCAGTTGATTTATTGAAGTAAACATAAAAATGGATGATTTGGAGGTAAATATATTTTTCACAGCATTTGAGAGGGTAAAACCGACAATGATTTAGTTTCCGAAATTTATAATGAGAGTTGAGAGCTGAACTCGCTCCAAAATAAACGTTGAATTTGGTCGGATGAAAAAATAATTTCTGTTGCCACAAAATAACAGGTTTATGCATAATAATAATTTAATTTTGTGCAAGTAAACTGTAATAGAAATAAAATTTCACGTTAATTTAAAACACAAATGAGCATTAAAATGCTCATTTGTGCTTTAAATTAACGTGAAATTTTATTTCTATTACAGGTTTATGCATGTTCAACAGCATCTTTAATGATCTTTTTAAAATGCCAGTCATTTTGATAATACTAAACCAGCATAAAAATTAGGGACAAAATTTGCAAGACTTGCAGACCCATGTTTCAAGGTTACAAGGAGCCCCTTTTTCAACGTAAAAGAGTGAGGTTCTAGATGGAAAATTTCCATTGAGAGAGGCAAATTTTGTTCCTAATTTTACTTTTCTTTTTTAGTTAGTAACACAAAGGTCTATATTTTATTTAAACCATAGTAATAAGATAAAAGTTTTCACAAAAAATTACATCTGTTTCAGTTAACGAAAAATCTCAGCATCAGTGCGTAGAAATGGAGTTGAAAAATAAAAGAAGCAAACCCTAGTTCGCTAAAAGGGTCCTAAGTGTATATACGTCTGCCGGTTGAAATAAATAAATAAATAAATTAAACAAGGAGTCCCTTGTAACTTTAAAGTACATGTGCTTGTAATTTTCACTGCAGATTTGTGACTTCACGTTTTGTTCCAACTGCCAGCGCATTAACGTTTTCAGAACAACTGATCATTAGTTGCAGTATTAAATGTTTGGATCATTTAATTCCTATTCGGTTAATGCAGAATGCTAAAATTATATTAACTTAAAGGAAGATGGAAATCCGTTAAAAAATTTTCAGAAGAAAACAGTTCCTGCTAATAACATCAAAAGGAAATCCCTAGTAACACATCAGTGGAGTATCGTTTATACGACGCCAAATGGATTGTTGGAAAATGGCGTATAAACGACAACGTTGTATAATCGATTTTCCCTTCTATCTAAATCCAAGAGTTTGGACCATTCTAAAGCGGCGTATAAGTGTCAACGTTGTATAAATGATAGTCGTATAAACGATACTCTTCTGTATATTGTAGTGATAGCTACAGAACATTTACAATATGTTGCTGTATCAAGCGATGTTCTGCCAATGTCCACAGAATATAGAATGCTACTCAAGAAAATATTATGCACAATAGAAACCCGAACAGTTAAAAATTTTGCCAAATGAATGCAATAATTTCATTAAAAGAGAATTATGTTTTTCCCACAATAACACTCAAAACGAAAGAAGTCATCAACCGCTTTGAATGTTAATCTCGGTGAAAGAGAACGTTCAAGTCACTGACATACTGTTACTCGTTGCGGCCGAAATTCAATGTTACGTGACGTCATAAATACTCGACCAATAACGAGCAGCTTCGGACGAAAGGATTCGGAGGAGCGCGATTCCTGAATGAGCGATTTCACTTCGTTGGTTGGGTTTCAGCTCTGGTGGTAGATTCGGTAATTCATTGAAAGGTAAGCGCTTTAATTAAGAAACTAATTAACAGCATTTTGGTACCCGTTACTTTTTAACAGTGAAATACTTTTCTGGGAAATATTAATGATACCTGCAGTACTTAATTACTTTGTAAGTTCGTTCATTGAAATTAATTCGGACCGAGAAAGAGACAAAATAACGGAAGTTCAACTACTTATAATCTGAGAGATAGACTGAAAATTAACGTGACGTACAATTTCGGAATAATAAAAATTTGTATGCTGCGTTTTCATTGGTATTAATTGGGAGCGAAACGAGTAGGGAATAATCAAATTATTAATATTAAAATACTTTTTCTTGGAAATGTTTACTTACATTAATAAGTTCATTGATTAAAATTAATTGGCTCCAAGAAAGAGCCAGAATAACGGAAATCAGTGAATTCCGAGATTGAAAACTAATGTGACGGATAAGTTCGGAATAACGAAAATTAGCATTCTATCGAATTAATTGGGTTAATCGGAATTAATTGGGAGCGAAACAGATCTGGTATGCTAAAACAACTGATTAATCCAAATAGATCGGAACCAGGAGAGACCAAGATTTAAAAAAAATGGTTTAATCCGAATTAATTGAGTTCAGAACAGAACTGGAATAATCCAAATTTTGATCCGATTAATCCCCAAATTATTGTGACAAAAAAAGTTCGAATAACGAAAATCCTCCCGTTGACAAAAGGTGAATTATTTGCATGCAAAAATTACTAAGAATGATAAAATACAATATACTTTATTGAAACATTTTGCTTTTGCCTTTGCATTCATAAACTCGCATCTTTTGCATTGAAGAAGGGATTTATTTTAATCCCAAAACCCGTGTCTGCAATTTATAGTTATAATTTGTATTTTTTGCGTTCATTTTTCCCCAATTAAAAGGTAAACAGTTTACTTCACATTGATATTAACATTAATACAAAAGATAAAACAACAGTAAAAGGATCATTCCATAGTAACGGACGTGACATTTACACAGCATTTTTCAACTTCAACGAGCTTTCTAACAAACTGTTGGTTATTTTTTAGGTTTTTTAATTTTGGCTAATAAAAGTACATGTGTTCTAAGTATGCAAAAAAAAATTGAAGATATATATGTATCTGCTGTCTGTTAAACAAAATTTCAGAGTTTTTTAACAAACAACACATACTTATATACAATTTTTTTTTTTTTTTTGCATACTTAGAACACATGTACTTTTATTAGCCAAAATTCAAAAACCTAAAAAATACCCAACAAGTTTGTTAGAAAGCTCGTTGAAGTTGGAAAAAGCTGTGTAAACGTAACGTCCGTTACTATGGAGTGACCCAAAAGTGTTTTTTTTTTTTGGATGGATCGAAGCTTGTAACAAATCTTATTCTCCCAGTGTTAACGTAAAAAAGTAATTTTTTCACCCTTCTGCTGCAATTTATTTATTTATTTAGCAAACTTAGTCAACTTTTTTCAAAAGATCCGGATTAATCTTCCCTATTACCAGTTTTCTTGTAGTCTTCAGAAATTATTAGTGAAATATGTTTCTATGACGGTAAAATCTCGTTGTTGGTCTGTTTAAAACGAACAAAGTTTTTAGAGTTAAACTTCTCAACAGAGAAGATAAATATAAGAAATTATCTCTTCCAATCTTAATATGTAATTAAACAACAGTTTCATCAAAATATTTGGCATTTCTAATAAAATAACTATTTTTTCACACTTAATTTTTATTATGTTCTGTACACTTTCTTATGTGTTTTTGGTTCTTCACTTTTCTCATCTACTATTGCCTGCATCTGTATCAGGCGATTTTTTTTTTTTTAATCTGAAGAAAAATAATGAAATGAAACAAATGATGACTAATTATTATTTATCTTTTATCTCGATAAAAACAAACATCGTTTACCACCGACAGAATAAATTCATAAGATAGGTACTAAATCTCCATTAAAAAAAACATAGTGGAAATTTTTAAAAAGGATAAAATGGAAAACTGATAACATTTTACTTCAATCAGTTCGTCTAAAATTTTTCGCTTCAATCCGAAGAAAATTTCTTAGATGCCTTTGTTTTTCATATGCAACTTCCTTGTTTGCGACGTAATTAAATGGTCTTAACTTGAACTTATGGTTTCCTTATTTCGTTCCCTTTGATCAACAACTTTTGTGTCTCTTATGTGCTTATATGGAAAGCAATAATTAGGTTTAATAGTGAAACTTCTTCGCTTTCGTAAGTACAGTAACTCTCTAATTCCGTCGAAACCCCCTCTTTTTTTTTTTATAAATACGTGAATGGAAATTTAAACCTAAATATAAATATGTGAATAGAAATTTAATCCTAAATATAAATATGTGAATAGAAATTTAACCCTAAATATAAGCATGTGAATAGAAATTTAAACCGAAATATAATTATGTGAATAGGAATTTAAACCTGAATATAAGTATGTGAATAGAAATTTAAACCTAAATATAGATATGTAAATAGAAATTTAAACCTAAATATAGATATGTAAATAGAAATTTAAACCTAAATACAGATATGTAAATAGAAATTTAAACCTAAATACAAATATGCGAATAGAAAAAATATATCCACATAAATGAAAAGCATGCATGCACAACTTGGACCACCCTAGCTTGTCTGATTTGTATTTTATATTTTTCGAAAAATATTTTTCCAATCAGCAAGATAAAAATTTAAGAAAATAAGTAAATAAATACCCCCCCCCCCCCCTACAGGTAATGAACAGTCGAATAAAATTGTATTGAACGTTAAAAAAAGAAGGAAAAGACAAGAAAAGAAAGAAGGAAAGGAAAAGAAAAATATAGTGTCGCTTTAGCTATTTTCTATTTGCGAAATGTAATTTACTCTTCCGGTTTATCATTATCTAAATTAAGGGCGCATGAGTATGAAGGCCTTGGAAGTGATATCGTAATTCCTTTATTAAGTCATTTATCTTCAACTTTTTCTTTAACTTGAAAAAAACATCTGCTGAGCGACTGATTTTTAAATCCATAATGATATCAAAAGTCTCCCGCTTTGATAGAGAAGTAATATACATCGCTAAAAAAAACTATATACGATCGATTTCCCGAATGAATCATTGAAAAATCTCTAGTTAATCAATGCCAGTGTTGCAGTTATTCTGCATCCAGTTTATTTGAAAAACCCTTTTTGCTTCTAAGGATTGTTCTTCATAATATTATTTTAGATTAGGATGTTGAGTGATGAAAGTGATTATTACTCGAATATCTTTCCTTGGTGCATTTTACGCATTATAAGTCATGTCTTAAGTTTTAAGCTTTCCTTGTTTTTAACATTTATTATTATACTGCAAACCCAGACTAAAAAAGAATAATTTTTTTATTACTTTATAAGACGAAAATGACCTTTAAAATCCTAGAAAATCGTCATCTTAACTTTCTTTTTCTTCTCCCTCTTCGTCGTCATCACTTCCCTTCTTTTCATACATAAGAATGGTCTTCATTGCCATCGAGAGGATTATTTATGTTTTTCGAGATAAAACTCACCTGAATTTTCATGACGATTTCTCGAAAAAAAAAGAAAGTTCGTTTTATAGTTTGTGAAGTAGTAAGTAGCTCTGAATGACTTAAAATTTTGTTGAAATTGATAGGCCAGATAAAGCTGGATTTGTTAATGTTTATTTGATCAATTCCTTATAAAATAGAAACTGTTTATTTAAATATACTATAAGTTTATGCAACCTTAGTTTGTTCTTCCAGAGGGAAAAAAATGAAAAATTAACTAATTAGTGAATTGGAATCGTTCAAAAAAATTAATTAGTAAAAAATCAGTCAATTAGAAGACAGAAAATGACCAAAATAAATACCAATTAGAAACTTAGAGTCGTCCAAAAAATTAATTAGCAAAAGTCGCTAATTAGAAGCATGCAAAATAAAAATTAATTAGTGAAAAAATCAACTAATTAAGGTAAAGTGCTCTAAAACTGACACTTTAAAAAAACAGTTCCTAAAGCTGACATCCTCAGATAAAAAAATACATTTGAAGTATTACAAATTCCCTAAAATAATTTAAGAGGAGATTTTCTTGCATTTTGAATGGTATCGCTTCTTAAATCCCTCTACTTCTTAAATCTCTTTAAATTGGTTACACTTTAAATGTTTTTTTTTTATTTGACAGTGTCAGCTTTAGGGCAATTTACCTTAAAAGCCTGGAATCTCTAAAATAAATTAAGCAGCAAAAAATCAACCAATTAGATGCTTGGAATTGCTAAAATAAATTAAGCAATAAATAATCGACTAGTAAATCTGGCATCGTCTCTTGCAGACGAATGGATTTTCACAGGTTCTTTTAATTGGATATCTTATTTAAAGAATGTGTAATGACAGAGTTTTCCTGATCTGACTTTGGAGACTTGTTTTCCCATTTTAACATGCTCTGGCATTTACTAGACGACATTCTAATTGATTTTAATAAGTTTTTCAACCCTGAATTTGTATCAAATTTGAGATTAAGGAATTTACCATTTAGTTCTTTTATATTGTAGAGATGTTCATAATTTTATTGAGATAATTGTACACATACGAACTCAATATTGTTTGCTCCCATCGGACAAGAAGAAAAACATGAACATTTTGTTGGCATAAAATATGAAAGGATATGAAAGATGCGATAACTTGGCCAGTATTTTTGGTACCCGTTCGTATTTTTTGGTATATCATATAATAAATAATTGAAAATTAAATTAATTCCTTAGTTTGTTTTTTTTTTTTTTTTTGGTTGGTGCTGATGGAGAGAGGGGGTAGCGCGAGGTAGAATTTGGTAACAGTACGTTTGCTCAGTTTCTTTGAAAGTTTGGCGACCACTGACTGTTCTACAAAGCATATCGTGTGATGAAAACCGAATGTGATGAGGTAGAGAATCTGCACTTACTATTTCGATTTCTTATCTGAAAAATCTAGTGTAGCCTTGTTTGTACAGTAGGGCTCCTAGAAGTCCGGCGTTGTTAATTCTACTGACAGGTGGGTGCTCGGCAGCAGACTGAATGTTAAAAAATAAGCTACTATGTAAAACTGGAATCTTGTTACACGACACCGCTGTGTTCACTTACTCATTGTGAACAATATTAATCCAGAATTTTGATGATTTTTTTTCTAACCTTATTAATGAACAAAAATGTTTTTGGCGTCGCATACATACATAAAAAATAATAAGAAGAATAATAATACTGAGCAGACGAACTCTTCGACTTAAAAAAACTTCCTCCTAACCCATCTTTCGTTCCCAAAATAACCGCCAGAAGGATTTGTGCTCAAAAGCTTCTGCTACAACGGACAGCCTACGTTATTAATACATTTCAAAAGCAAAATGCAAAAAAAAAAAAATTGCTCTAAACATAAGAATCTACCCCCGGGGTGAGGAAATCCCAAAAATCACTTGCAGGGAGTGGGGGGAAAAGAATATTTTCTTTGAGAAGGGTCATTCGCGGACGATATGTGTGGAACACCAAGCTGTTCTAAAGTGAAACAAGAACTAACATCACTAGAAGTTGCACAATAACCGGTAATAGTGGATTGTGCCTGTTTTGAATAATAAATACCAATAACAAGAATTCAGCTCGTCGGATGGTTAAATTATCGGGAGGTGGTGCTTTTTAGCGCAAGATGTTTGTTGGAAACTCTAATAAATGACATACGTCAAGAGAAATGCATTTGGAGCCATTTTTCGGAGGAAAATCCAAGAGGCACAGCCTGGAATTCTGGAAACACTTCCTGCGATAAAATAAGTCTTCATATCTGCTGTATAAAAGTTTCCGGAAGAAGTGTAGCCAAAAAATAACATTCTCCCACTGCATAGGATGAAATGAATTGGTAAATGTGATTTTCCGATCAAACATAATTCATTAAAAATACTAAGCTATAGAAGTAATAGGAGTGCGATCTGAGCGATCACTCGCCATCTACTCCAACCGAATAGCAGCCCAAGAAGAAATTTCGCTTTCTAAGTCCTTTATTTTGAGCGCTGAACCACCCGTATGAACGTGAAGTAAGAATGAGGTGCTACCAATACAAAGTCGAATCCTAAGTTTTTTTGTTTGAAACCGGTAGATTCTATACGTATTTTCAACATTTCAAAGCTTCCAAATACATAGTAAGTTTTTAATTTACGTATACTTTTAAAAAATACTAATTAATTACATTTTAAAAATCAAATTTTACATGATGGATAACCGGATTTTTCGTCGTATCAGGTCCCAGATAATTAAAATTCCGAATATCCGATGGCTCCTGGGGTGGACCCCTCCCCCTACTCCGTATTTATGTATATTCCTTTTATTTAATTATATTTTTAAGCATAATAATAGTGAAATTAAGGGACGTGCGTGGTAGGATAATAAAGCTTCGAGCTTCTTACTAATGAAGCATTTAATATTAGCTTGATCATATGATTTAATTACTTCTTCGGAAGGCAACTTAACTTGAATGGGAAGACTCGGGTAATAGTTTATCTTCTGTTTCCTCGATCTCGATATGGTAGTTGGGCGCAGCATGCATAGATTTTTAATTTCTGGTTAAAAAAGCTGTTTATGGCCTTGAATAATTTTGAATCTTTATGTGTTAAGGCATTCCTATTCTGTTACAAGTTATGACCATGATGAGCATGAAGTGTTAAGTTAGTAGCAGCATTAGTAATTTAAACGGAAATAATGTTTTAAAAATCTTACGAAATTTTCCAACGGCACATTACAGCAAAAGATTTCTTTACTGTAATTTCTAATAATTGGTAATTGTCCTCCGGTGCTTTCATCTCTGTAGACCTGTAAATATGTTATGAATATAGATATAAATAGCATGTATGATCAAAAAATTTGAATTGATTGATAAGCTTTAATCTAAAACTCAACAGTATGGGATGAACTATTGATCTGTGCAAAAAAGGAGCCCTGCCCTAACTGGGCGTGCTTTACTCAAAAAGTTCTTTGCCGCTAGAAGCACTCCTGCTGCAGATCTTAGAAATTTAAAAGGCTGCACAACTTGCGTAACGTAACGATCCTAAAGTGCGTACATGGCGGCAGCGCCAAAATCGCCCCTATCGGTAATGGTGCTGTCTTCCTTTTTTTCTTTTTTCTTTTTTTTTCCGAAGAAATGAAAAAAGAATCTTCTTCCCATGTCGTACAAAGTCTGAATATAAAATTTGGGCTCATTCCGTTCGTTATGTTTTGCTACCGATGCCTCTAAACAGGAAAAGATATTTTATGGTCATCCTTAGTACAGGGTGACCATAACAAATTCACTTGACAGATTCAGATATTTAACTGAATAAGTTAATTAGATAATTTTTAAATTGGTAACCATGGATTAAACAGTTTTTCCCCTGACCCTACGAGTAATTTAAAACTAGCTGATTATCTCAGAACATGAGTTTTTTTACCCCTGTTTCTTGCTTTCATTTGACTATATTTAATTGGCCTTTTGATTGTGTTCGACTGACAAGCTAAGACCATTTTAAACCATTCTGGAAATTAAATTGAGATGTTCATCTTTTTATGCATGTTTGCTACTTCTATCCTAGAATTTTTTTAATAAAGTGAAAATATTTACTTTTGATGCTACAGGAAGGAAAATAATTCACAGTTGGGACGTTCCAAGCCAAATCATCCAGGGGTCGACACCCGAGGTCGGCCGATTTTGATGAAACTTCGTGAGATTGTTCTACCCATAGATATAAGAACAACTGTAAAGTTTTATCTCAATATATTGAATAGTTTTTGAAATAGAACACTTTAAAGTTTTGCCAGAAATTTGCAATTCGACACTGATCGCAAATCAAGCAATTGCGCATACTTCTACATTTCCTATCGTAAAACAGTTATTTTTAAAGATAGGTTTTTTTTTTGCATTGTGTTCAGTATTCTTTTGCTTTTGTGAATATAAATATAGCATTAGAGTTGAGATTTAAAGGTATTACGGCAACTTAAAAAATCTTTGAAGAACAAAATTGAGCTGTATTTGATACAATGACTGGCGCTCAGAAACTGCTCAATTGCGTTAAGAACGT
This sequence comes from Octonoba sinensis, assembly GCA_038502835.1. Lineage (NCBI taxonomy): Eukaryota > Metazoa > Arthropoda > Arachnida > Araneae > Uloboridae > Octonoba > Octonoba sinensis. The sequence goes on along the minus strand of CM076605.1, from coordinate 77,228,709 downwards.
ATCCTTCGATTTTAAAATTAATTATACCATTAGAAACTAGATTAAAAATTCTTCAAAGTGGTACATTGAAATTGATGGGGTTTGGACTTTTCATTGAGTTATAGCTGATCAAAGTTATGCCTTTGAAAAGTAACAAAATCTATTCTTCCTAATAACTTCAATTTTCAAAAAAATATTGGCTGCTCTTAAAATGTTGTTATATAGTGTATTTAATTTACATTCATATATATACATTGTACAAAGAGCTTTCCACCAAAACCGAGTGAAATCATAAAATATTCAGAAATATATTTACAGCAATTTTTGGAAAAAAAAATAAAACCGACCTCAAATCATAAAATGCACGAAAAAGTGAAAAATAAATATAAATTCTTTAACCAACACCGATACGGCATTTAAACAGAACTTAGGAAGTCGGTGTAAAATTGTTATATATTTTGATTCATGATAACTTTTGTAACCATGAATCAATTACAGTTATTAATGGCCTAGATTTTGAAACAGTTTCAATGTAAAATAACGCATGGTGTAAAGAGAATTAGACTGTCATAATTTTGCACCGATTTCAAAAATTAGGTTTTAAAGTGCTATCGATGTTGTTAAGAATTAATTTATTTTTCAACAAAGGTACAGGACCTATGGTAAACTACCCTCGATCGAATTTTAAAAAATCATGAAAATCGGTTCATCCGGTAAGAAGTCATGAGTGGAGAAACCAAAAACAATCGGCATATACAGTATGAATATTATATTATATTATTAATATATGTTTCTATCAATTTGATAATTATTATTTAATTAATATATATTTATATCAAATTTGAATATGTTTATATCAAAGTAAAACCTCCTTCCTTTGTGAAGTTGGTTAAAAATACATCGTTTTTTTACAAAATGCTTATGCCATAGAAAGTTCTTCAAACAAGCATGAAACTGCAAGTCTAGACTTTGAAACATGCATCAGATTGAATATTACTAAAGGAATATCAAAGGCAAATATGTTGCCGAATTTTGATAGGAATTTACATAAATTATGTTGTATGCGTTTATGAAGGAAACTGGTGGAGTGGTCTAGTGTTGTTAAAATGAACAAAGATGAAGGCGTGACACAATTGCTTCCATGCACCCGCATGGACCTTGAGAAACATTTTACTGGCCTGAAAGGCAAGAAGAATGCCTGTTCTCCTACAACGTACCTTATGTACTGTTGAAAGTCCAGAAGTAACATCACATATCAGTCGTTTTTTTTTTTCAAAATTGGATCAATATCCATGAAAAATATTAATGAAAGCTAGAATATGTTCAAGGGGAAGTGTTAAAACTGTAAAAACTTGAAAGGAAACCTAGTTTTAGCCTGTTGAACAAGAGAAATAGCCATTTAAATAGATTGATTGAAATTTATAACATTTTCAATCTACGATCTTAAGAGTAGTGATCACTTCAATAATAGGCATCTTAAATATTATTCTAATAAAACCTATATATATATAATTTTCTTATCTTAGTTTATCTAACAAACATGACATTTTCCGAAAAAAGAGTAATTTTTAAAAAACCTTTCTCATGCATTATTGTATATTATTTTGAACTATAGAAGGTCTGGCTGATTTTGTAACTTCGATCAGTTACAACCGAACATGCAGTTTTATTTTCCTAGTTCCATGCTTGTTTGAAGAACTTTCTATAAAATATACCTTTCTATATATGGATGTAAATTAAATACACTATATAACAACATTATAAGAGCAGCCAATATTATTTTTTTGAAAATTTAAGTTATTAGGAACAATAGATTTTGTTACTTTTCAAAGGCATAACTTTGATCAGCTCTAACTCAATGAAAAGTCCAAACCCCATCAATTTCAATGTACCACTTTGAAGAATTTTTAATCTAGTTTCTAATGGTATAATTAATTTTAAAATCGAAGGATACGTTCTTAACGCAATTGAGCAGTTTCTGAACGCCAGTCATTGTATGAAATACAACTCAATTTTGTTCTTCAAAGATTTTTTAAGTTGCCTTAATACCTTTAAATCTCAACTCTAATGCTATATTTCTATTCAGAAAATAATGCAAAAAAATTAACCTTCTATCTTTAAAAATAACTGTTTTACGATAGGAAATGTAGAAGTATGTGCAATTGCTTGATTTGCGATCAGCGTCGAATTGCAAATTTCTGGCAAAACTTTAAAGTGTTCTATTTCAAAAACTATTCAATATATTGAGATAAAACTTTACAGTTGTTCTTATATCTATGGGTAGAACAATTACACCAAGTTTCATCAAAATCGGCCGACCTCGGGTGTCAAACCTTGTCTCCGCTGGATGATTTCACTTGGAATGGCCCAGTTCCTATATTTAAAAACTACCGTCAAAACATAATTGAATGAAGATTTTTAAAAATTTACAGGTGCTAAGAGAGCTCGAGTGAATTGAAGACATTCTGCAATGCGTCAACTGACCCGGCACTTCCTTCTTTGGTATGGTCTTCTGGAGACATTCGTCTTCACGGGCAACATTTTCGGATGGACAGCCCTCCACTATATGCTGAGGAAAGAAGGAATCTACGAGCAAGTTTGCGACGAGGAAAGTCTCAATGTGAATAGTTCTGCATGGAATGCGTCGCTCTGGAATGTAGATTCATCTTCTCCTGTAAACAAATCCATAGCAATAGTAAGAATTTTTCCTTGTTTTGTTTATTTTTCTAGTATGTAATGAAATGTTTATTGACAAAGCATCACCAAATTTTGAGCCAGGCATACTGATTATCCGTTTTAATTATTGTTAAGCTTTACACTCTGAAAAACATTTACAATCTAATATTGGCCTTACGAACCATAAATAAATTCGTTAGTGTGTTGGTTTTGTGTGTTTTATGGCACAAGAGCCTTGTACCGGACCAAACTATTGCCGAAATCTGAAAGAAAATTAGAAAGTGTAAGTCGATGAAGTTATCTAACCCATTCTAAGACTGTGAGAAGTATGCTTCCCACCAAATTCATCAAATTATAGATGTTTATAGTAAGCTATTCTACCCTTTCTGATTGGCAGAATCTTGCAAAGACTCTGGGAAATATATTTACCACTACATGCATCAATATTCAGATATTATAACTATCCCTCCATCAAAGGGAGGGGGGTGGAAAAAATCATGCTAATCTTACTTACAGTCCTATATGATTTTTTTTTTTTTTTTTTTAACAAAACAAAATCTGAAAAATATTTTAACGCACCGATACTACAAAAAAATGGTCCTTTAAAGGGTAAAGGGCCATCTTTGCCGAAAAAAAAACGGAAATACAAAGCTTTATATTTAAAAAAAAACAGCCAGAAAATAATAATAACCGAGACGAAACCAAGACAAACATTATTGAAGATAAAAATCCAATCTCTTGAAAGATGAGGAAAACTTTCATAAGGAGTGTTTCAATTCCTTCAAAGTTGATGGACGAAAGATACCTTCTTTTTCCAATGAGGGGGCACTTGCCTTGTTGACATTCACCCCATTCAAAACCACGGGAATTGCTGCCTATTTGTGAAAAGTTACCAGATAGGCGACCAGCATTAACCCTGATAAGTGGTAGTCGTATGACGCCAGATGGCGCCTCCCCAACCACGTCACTTCCCTTTTTAGACCTGAGACTGAAGGGGAGACAGAAAAATATGAAACGAAATTCGAGCATTTTCATAAAGCATGCAACATGGATGGAAAAGGGGGAAGTTGAGGGGGAGGGGAACTCTTCTACTCTTAATTCTATGAGCACAAAAATTGTGTTCTGGAGCTACTATTTTCTGAGGGGGGGGGGGGCTTCTCCCACAAACCCTTTCTCTGTGAAAATACAATCCTCAATTTGAAGAGTTGATGCATGGCCAACCCCGACACTGACCGATCCTAAGAAGCTCATTTCATTTTCGACATATATGTTCCCTTATCGACCACAACAGTTATAATTTTTCACAACTTTATCTTGGCAATACACACATATAATGCTTCAGTGACTTTTAAATTTTGTTTTTCTTACCGGAAAATCCACAAAGTCGGCGGATAATCAAGGGATTTTTCAAACTACACGGATTATCCGCAAACCATATAATTCGCACAGGCATAAATGTTCGCTTATCTATCCGTAGAGTTATAACTCTTCACAACTTTATCTTGGCAATACACACAGAAAATGCTTCAATGATTTTTAAATGTTTTTTTTAACGGAAAATCCATAGTCATATGAAAATTATCTGATTTTTTAAGGTGCACGCGCGCGGGCGGGCGCGCGGCGGCAGATTATCTGTTTATGCATTTATTACATTGGTTTTGCCTTTATTTGTTTGAAAGAAAATGTCTTCCCAATGCAGTTGCAGAGAGTTTCTTAATAGATGTTAATTAAATTCTAGATTGATCAATAAATTAAATTACTTAAAACGGAATATTCTTTAAACAAACCAGAATGCAAAGGACATATTTTTTATTAATGCTAAGGTTGTAATGAGACTATAATAATAAAACATGGTGTCCTATAAGTATGTAAAAAGAGCAATTAAGTCAGTTTCATAAAAGTGAACAATTTAAAAGTAAGTTTAATAGAGCAAGTATTTGTGTTGTTCCTTTATAAAAAGTTGCGTTTACCAGAGAATAGGACAAGATATGTTTACCAAAAACAAGTATACAAGTTTCTGCTTTTTTTTTCTTTCTTTCTTTTTTAATTTTCTGTTAACATTAATTTTATTTAAAACACGAAATTACTCAAAATTGAGTCATCATGAGTTATGAGAAGAAGAATCGACTTTCGATTTAAGTTAATTTTCATTAAACAAGTCGAGAGTATTTATTGAGCAGATTTCCCTTCATGGAAATTTGAAATTGTTGAATAAATTATTTATTCGAAGGTTGCGCTACCCAAATATTTTAAGTCATGATTGCATGAACAATTACGTAAACCCCTTTCACAATCAATTGTCTAATGTTAACCTTGTGTATTGACCTTGTGTGAATAACCGATTTAGTTTAGCTAACTATTGTCTCAAATTATGATTAAAAAATGAACAATATCATTCTGTCTGGAATTTTAGGATTAATATTGGATTTGTATTCAATTTGGAACCAAAAAAATTTCAGTTTTACAAATTTTGCTTCCGGAACTTGGAAAATGTTTCATAAAAAACCTACCAATTTCAGAAAAGTACTGCCAATTAAATTCCAAAATAAAACTTTTTTTTTTTGGGGGGGGGGGGAGGGGGTGGGGGTCATAGGGTCAAGCAAATTAATTAACATATGTAAGGAATAACATTAATTTACATAATGAAAATAATTACCTCATAATGAAAATAATTATATTCTTTAAAAAGCGAACAATAATATTCTATTGAAAACTTTAGCTCTGAAATTGAATTTGTATTTTATGTAGAATCGAAATATTTTCAATTTTACTGATTTTGCTTTTTGAAAAAAATATTTTCCCCTTCAAATGTTTTCAGATAGCACCTACCATTTTCAGGAAAGAATTTACAAATTAAATTTAAAAATAAAATTTATCTTTGCGTTCATGGGATTAAAAAAAATATTTAAAAGAAGTAAAAAAATAACTCAGTGCTGGTAACTTTTTTTTTTTTTTTTTAAATTTAAATCACAAATAAATTAACAATTTTTTTTTAAATTTCTAATGGGCTGCGTATGTATTGATTCTTAACCATTGCAAACCTAGTGCGTTCCCAGCTACTTTTACCATCTCTTACAGCGGTACCACAAAGAGGGTGGTACCATCGCCGCATGAGAATTTTTGACTCTCAGTTTCCCCCTAGACGGGGCACCTGAGCTCTAATTGATGCAAACGGCACTAGGAATTTAATTTATCCGAGAGTATCCATGCCAAACGGATACTAAAGGAATCTTTAACATGCCGCATCATCATACGACATGGGGCGCAGACGATTTTCTGCATCTCCAAAATCCACCTACTTGGGCCAGGTTTGATCCTGCGATCTTGGGCGTAAAAGGCCTGCGCCACCCTGCCAGCTTCATTAATAAGAAAAATATATTAATATGCTTGATGAAAATCATTACATTCTTAACCCTTTGCCCTACAAAATATTTTACAACAACGCCATTGTACAACTCGAATTTAGTAACTTTTAATGCCGACATGTAGGGTATGGACTCAGGACATATACTGACGTACGCTGCATGTCGACAATGTCGATACGGAAATAAAAACTGTTAATTCATTAACGCATTTTTTTTTTCATTTATTTCCACCACACTTTTCTTTTTTTCTGCTTGGAGAAAGTAAGGCGGAAATAAGAGGGATTGGAGCTAAATGCCCGTGCGTCCCATGAGTAAATACTCATAGAACTCATCAATGTGTAACATAAAAAAAGTAAAAATATTACTTTGCGTAACACTATTTTCAGAAGCAAGGTTCGAAATTAGCGGTCGTTAGTCGTATTCCCGTTTGACGACCGTGGTTTCACATCCAGTCGTCTCTTTTGATGCCTAACCTTCCAAAAAACGTTTGGTTTGACAACCAGTTTTTCACCACAGTCTATATTTATTTTTATTTTTTTAAAATCTGGTATAACTTTGTACGGGGTCAATAATATGAGGACCGAGCTTGCTAGGGAACTAAACACTGGGGGGGGGGGGGGGCGGTTTTCCGCGTCAGGCCGACCATTTGACCGGGACATCTGCTTCTGTACCCCAGCACCCTGAATCTCAAACACCGGGATGAGCACAGCCCATTGGACTGTCGCGCCGCTGAGTTGGGTATAACTTTGTACAATTATATTTTTTTATACATTTTCATCTAATCTTATGTATTTTGAGTTTTTACGATACCCATGAAGATATCGTAACTTCTTGACCTTCAAATTTTTGAAGCGTGAATTTTTACTTACAAATGAAGTTTTGTAAGTGACACTAGATTATAAATAACACTTGAAAGAATAGTTAAGCTCATTAACTCATAGTTTATTTTATTAGGCACTGATTAAAACAGATATTGATTTATAAACTGAAGTAAAATTACCAACTTCTCAAAAGTTCCTAATAGAAATTGATTTTTGAGCATTTTTCTCTTACTTTTATAAATAATTTTTCCAGTAATGTGATGTTTTCTGATTTTTTTTTAACAATTGCACAACTGTCTTCACGGTTATCAGTGGCTATCTCCGCCCAGCAACTTGAATTATTCTAAAATTGCGTCTGGCAGAACATTTTTGGCGACTAAAACAAAACAAATAGTTGCCAATTACGTCAAAAACTTTCGAACTCTGACTTGAAAGGTGTTACTACCTCTCTGAGTTCTTACTGCTGACGAGTGGGTGTTAGAGAACTCATCAAGCCACAACATGGAAATGTAGTAAAAATGTTATTTTAGGCAACATTGTTTTCAGAAGTAATGTAATTTGGAAGACGCAACTACCTATTTACGTTCCTTCCGTAGGAGAGTCGGTGTTAGAAAAACATCTCGACAGGTTGTCAGAAAACATAAAAATGTTATGACTTCAACGTGACACTATTAAAAGTAAAAAAAAGTGACGAACCGGACACTTTTATATAAACAGGTGGACTGGAGTTATGCGTAATGAAATCATTTTTCACGTTCGTCTCGTTTTTTCACATGTGAGGTGGCAATAAAACGTCAAAAACTTCTTCGCAAAGAATGAATGTTTATTCTTTTATGCAGATGTATTTTAACCTAAGAAAATACAAATGCTGTTTTTTAAAACTTTTAACCAATTTTTAATCGTTCAAAAGTTCTCGGTGACGATATAATTTAAAAAAGAAAAGAAGAAAAAGAAATGATGTCGTATCTAGCCTGCTAAAAAAATAGTTTTCCGTGGTGTCAGTGATGTGTTGACTGATTTTGAAGTGTGAGTAACGTGATTAATCAATTGGAAATGAATCTTTTGTTCTTTTTTTTTGCATCAGTTTTCAATTACTTCAACAAAAAAAAATCATCCGAGCTTGATTTGCATCTTAAAATTCATCGGAAACTCAGCCTTATTTTTAAACATTTTTTTAGTATTTCTAATGGGCTGCTGTTGGCTTCTGCCAATTGCAGACGAAGCGCGTTCCCGAGAGGTCGGTACCGTCTCTTTCAGCGGCACCACAATGAGTGTGGTACCATCGCCGCATGACAATTTTGACGTCCGGTTTCTACCCCTGAAAGGGCGAGAACCCAGACTCTGTTGATGCTAAATTACACTAAGAGTTTAATTTAGCCGAGAGCATTCAAGCCAAATGTCTACTCAAGGGATGTTTTAGCGCACATCCTCAGACCTGGGGCGTACGAGCTCCGCGCCTTCCCAAGACGCCATCATGCCGGCTTATTTTTTAACATAAAAATTTTTAAATACTGTCACCAACGAGCTTTTGAAACTTAACCGTCTTAGGAACTTACAATATCTTTTTACCATTTAACTATCTGAGCTCAACACATTTCCAAACTTTTGATCTATCATACATCCAGGCTTGAAGACAAAATCTCCTCTTGTTTTGTGCTTATAGATTTGCAATTATTTTGGAATATTTGGCTTTTCACTCGAGTACCATTTTCACAAAGTAAACCCTTGTGTTGCCAAAAATAAACTTTTTTCTCTTTCGCGCTAGAAGGAAAATTGTTTTGCGCTTTGCGTATAGTGGCAGCATAAACTTTCCGTCGCTGCTGTTGCTATACAGTGTTTTATTCGCAAAGTGTAAAAATATTAACTAAATCCTTCCTTTTTCTCTCCTGATCACATGTATTATTTTTTCTGCTGCCCGATGGTGCACTATTTTCCTTGTACAAAACAGCCATCGAAGTAGGCGATAGCTAAATATGAAAGAATAAGACAAATATACTGTTTTGACATTAAACAACATTAATAATGACATAACACTCTTATGTTAGATTACAAAACGTACTTAGGGACCGTTCATAAATGATGTCATGCTTTTTTCCGATATATTTGACCCCCTCTCTGTCACAAAATGTCACACTTCAACGGACACACCTCCCCCTTTGTCACATGTCCCGCTATGTTCTATAAGCTTGATTCCCACTTCTTGTTACCCCCCTCCCCTTGTCACACTTTCTCACAATTTTACGAACCCCCCCCCCCCTCGAAGCGTGACATCATTTATGAATGATCCCTAACTTAAAGTAGCGATGTTGAAGTTTGGTTTATCGGCTCTGCAATACTGAATTTGTATTATTCTAACAATTACTAACCTTAAATGCTGTTCATCTAAATATATTAGGTACGACTTATTTCTTTCTAAGCGGAATAAAACATACTAGACGATATCCCACAGAACATCTGAAGGTTATAAGTTCAACAATCAAACTTAAGAAGGATCTCTCGATGTAAGCAAACTAAGGTGTTGCCGCTCCAAAGAATCGGAAGTTTAAAGAAAATGGGGTTATGGATGGAAATACATTTTAAGAAATAGAAACAAATGTGTTAACTACCGTTAAGTTACTACTATAAATACAAATATTGTATTACTTTTCTATGCCAATTGTTAAAGAAATTTTTAAATATCGTCTTACCATAGTTTGTTTTTCATGATGTCAGTATCGTATTGTTCCGCAAAATTCAATCACATTTTAAAATCGCAAAAAATAATAATAATAATAAATAATTTGAAAGGCTTAAGAAAAGATCGCATGGTATAAACAAATTAAGGTGTTGCCACTCAAAAGAATTGAAAATTAAAAAATGAGGTTATGGATGGAAATACTTTTTAAGAAATCGAAACAAATGTGTTAACTACCGTTAAGTTACTACTATAAATACAAATATTATATTACTTTTCTATGCCAATTGTTAAAGAAATTTTTAAATATCGTTTTACCATAGTTTGTTTTTTCATGATGTCAGTATCGTATTGTTCCGCAAAATTCAATCACATTTTAAAATCGCAAAAAATAATAATAATAATAATAATAATAATAAATAATTTGAAAGGCTTAAGAAAAGATCGCTTGGTATAAACAAATTAAGGTATTGCCACTCAAAAGAATCGAAAATTAAAAATTGAGTTATGAATGGAAATATATCGTATCGTACCACAAAATTTAATCGTAACTGGTCCACGTTAAGTAATATGTGAGGTTAATATAACGTAATATGTGAGGTGATAGATAACAACATATATATAGATTGTTAAACTTTTTTAAAGCAAAATTGTGCAATTCGTGACCGCAATCAGAGGTCAAATGTGTAAAAAGTCCAGAGGAAAAATGTCTGTTCAATCCGCGGAAATCAGTTCAGAAAAGCAAATTCGCAAAGAAATATGAATGTTTTTAATAACGCTTTTCTTATGGGTAATTTTATCCGTAAATTATACATTAATTGCACACCATTAAAATTCTCTTTATAAACGACTCATGTCACAAATAGTTTAATTTCGTGGAAAACAGTGGACTAAAACCTTTTTTTTTTCCTTTACAGAACTAAATTTTAAAAAGTTCAAATGACGGTCTATCGTTTAACTTTTCCTTCCAATGGGGCTGCGCATGGTCTCTAACCTTTGCAGACCTAGTTCATTCCCCGCAAACCGGCATCCATTCTTTCAAGTAGCACCACTATCGGAGGATGCCATTATCACTTGAGAATTTCGATGCTCAGATGCTCCCCAAGATGTCGGCACCTGAGCTCTAAATGATGCGAAACTGCACTATGAATTTAATTTAGTCGAGAGTATCCAAGCCAAACAGATACTCAAGGGATCTTTAACATGCCGCGTCATCATGCGACAGGGGCGCTGACGGTTTTCTGCATCTTGAAAATCCACTGACTTGGGCTAGGTTTGATCCTGCGAATTTAGGAGTATGACTACTATGTCACCCTGCTGACAACTATCGCTTAACTAGAGCCTATTAGAAAAGCAAATGATTAAATTTCTTACTAATTATGCTTTTATTCCGTTTTCTAAAATGCCTCAATGTTTCCTATTTTTTGGTTATGCATATTAAATAGAAGAAAATTTCCTAGAAAAACTGTCCACATTGTCTAATCCTCATCAGACAATTTGATGAAGCTGGTACTCATGCGTCACATCTACATACTTCTTTGTTAAACAAAGCAGTGTTTGCACTGAAGGAAACAGAATCCGGGAACTTCTGGTTTCAGACAGGGTCTGATTAACACACGGCCCCACGAGTCCGTGATAATTTTAGGGGCACCAAAATAGCATAAATATTTTCGTTCTTCCTTTTTTTATCTTATTTTTATTTATTTATTTATTTTTTTTGTTTTATCTTATTTATTTATTTATTTGTTATTTATTTTATTTTATTTCTTATTTTTATTTTATTTATTTTTTCATTTATTTGTTTATTTATTGTATTTAGTTAGTATTTCTTTTCTTTTTCATTTATTTATTTATTTTTGCACATATTATACCTTGAAAATTGTAACATCAGGGTGGGGAGGAGGTTGAAAAACTTGAAAAGTAAGATAACTCAGCTTAAAATCCTTCAAAATATAAAGATTTTTTTTGCGAGGAGGGCACCAGCTTATATCAAGACCTGGGCATCCCATTGGCTTGAACGCGCCGTTGTTGCGTTGCCGCTATTTGAATAAATTTCACATTTAATGCTATTATTCCAGAAAGTACATTTAGTCACCTTGTAACTACTTGGCGTGCGTAACTCAGATCATTGAAATCATTCTTTAAATAACTCTGTATTTTATTATAACTTCAGCACAATGTCGTCACTTCTTGATGTTTTTATTAGATCCCAACGTATAAAAAGGTTGTTATACAACATAATGAAACACTCAAGGAGAAACAGATCATTGTTGGTGGAGCTGATTCCATACTATAAAAAGGCAAGATCAAGGCCGACAAAACTATCTTGATGAATAGGATGTCAAGGATAATGGACGTCTGCCTTTGTTGTCCAGGTGTTGATGGGAGTGAACTGTTCAACAGAATCGTGTTTCAAAATTTATTTTCTTTTGGTGACTTAATTTCCTCATGTCTGACGCTGAGATACGAAGCAAATTAGAGGTATCGAACAAATTTTTTAATATCAAGGACATGTTTTTTTCTTTATAAAACTGGTACTGTGGGAAAAATACTTGGGATGACTGACAAAATTACAATTTAATAAAATGTTGAAAATAGCATTGTTACTGTAGTTGATATGACTAAGATTCGAAATCTGTCAGGTACTTTAAGCATATGTTGATATAAAGCAAGTGTTCATCAGAATAATAGTGTCTCAAAATTAATTTAATTTTAATGATTCAATTTCCTCAGCGCTGACTGCAAACTTTCAGGAAATTTAAAAGTGTCAAACAAAGTATTTTAAATCAAGGACAGGTCTCTCTCTTTCTAAAGCTGGTACTGAGGAAAAAATACTTGGGATGACTGACAAAATTACAATTTAATAAAATGTTCAAAAAAGCATGGTTGCTGTAGTTGATATGACTAAGATTCGACATCTGTCAGCAATTTTAAACAAATATTGATACAAAGGAAGAGTTCATCAGAATACTAGTGTTTCAAAATTAATTTCGTTTTGGTGATTCAATTTCCTCAGTGCTGACTGCAAATTTTCAGTCAATTTAAAAGTGTCAAAAAAAAGTATTTTAATTCAATGACACGTTCCTCTCTTTTCTAAAGCTGGTACTGGGGGGAAAATACTTGGAATAACTGACAAAATTACAATTTAAAAAAATGTTTAAAAAAAAATTGCTGATGTAGTTGATGTGACTAAGATTCGACTTCTGTCAGCTACTTTAAACGGATATTGATATAAAGGAACTGTTCAGCAAAATAATAGTGCTTCAAAATTTACTTTGTTTTCGTGATTAAATTTCCTCAGTTTTGACTGAATTTTCAGAAAATTTAGAAGTTTCAAGTAAAGTATTTTAAATCAAGGACACGTTTCTCTCTTTTGAAAGCTCTCGAAAGTGGAAAAAAATACTTTGAATAACTGTAGTTTAACAAACTGGTGAAAGAATATTTTGAAGAAAGAAAAGAATGAAGAAGAGCATGTTGCAAGATATTAAAACACTGATGTTGGGGAGGGGGAGACACGTTAGTAGATTATAAGAAGATAGGAAAAAACATGTAGATCGTATGAAGGTAGGAAAAGAAAGGACGCATTTCTGATCATTAAAAAATAGGAAAGAAAGCATTTTTTTCAGAAAGGGTAGAAAAAATTGATAACATGTAAATTATTAAAAATATTGGAAAAGAAAGAACACACGGAGATTATAAGAAGACTGGAAAAGAAAGAATATACGCAGATTATAAGATAGGAAAAGCTGTTGGTCTTTGAGATTTGTTAAGCGAGTGAAGTATTATCGAAGGATTTCAACATAAAGAAATTTTTAATCATCTAGTCTGAAATTATTTTCTGAGCACACATAACTAATAACCTGCGTTATTTATTATTAGAGTTCCGCAATTTCAATATCTTGTCCATTCTGTCATCAGATTTTACTTAAATAATGACATAATAAAAATTGGCAAATGCAATGATGTTTTTCTTGAAAAAACTGTTTTTGTAACAGGTTTTATTATAAAAATAAAATTTCGCTACTGAAGGATGTGTTTTGTTTGCATTGTTTCTATTTTGTCTTTTCTCCTGAAGTCGCAACAGGCAGGCAAACAGCCCTGAGCGTCATAAACCACAGCTGTGCCACTGTCATATTTTCTTTTTTTTTTTTTTCTTCCCCCTACCAATTCTATCGACAATATCCGCTCTCAATAGGTGTAGTCGGTAAAGCCGATGGCTTCCGCGTTCCGAAGGCCCAGGCTCGAATCGGGCAAATGCATAATTGCTATTGATAGGAATTTCATCTGATCATGCTCTCGTGGTTTAGATCCCACTTAAATTTGTAGATCCCCCAACGATACATAGGGCCACTTCGTGCTCGGCCTGTTTACCTAAACTTAAGTGCACAAAGTGGTCGGGTTATTTGAGATATAACCAGAGTATGGAACTTGTCAGTGTTGACGAAAAGAAAGTAGGCATTAACTCCCAGAAAAAATATTTAAAATATAAACATGGACGTCCAACTAAATTTACTGTAATAGATGTGTTTCATGCTTGCGATGGATAAAAAAAAAGCGCCTGCATCCTGAGCTTCACAAAGATATTTGAAAAACTGCATTACATAATTGTATACAATGCTGATATTCGGGTATTTTTCATCGATATCGTTTTTACAGTGGGAAACCCGAGTACTTTTCGCTCAAAGAAATGTTCTATGCAAGGGGAACTCTTGCACCTTGAATTATAATGTTACTCAAGACTTTTGTTACGGTTTGTTTTTAAGGGTTACTCTGTAATTAAATAAAAACGCCGCATCACCTTTACAATCATTATTATGGCAAAGCAAGATTCTTAATGTTATTCTTGATTTTTTGTTGTTAAAGAAAGCGTTCTTCTTTGCCAGTTGCTGTTTTCATGACATTGAATTAAATGAATGGTTATTAATATTCATTAATTCTTGAATACCGTAACTCTTGATTTGAATATTTCAGTGTAGTTTATCACAAGAATTAAAACAGGGTAGAAATAACTTTGTCTTTATCACAGAGCGCTTGCTTTCTTGTACATTGAAACACTGAAGGCCTTGTGTACGCAGGAATTCTCATTTTCTGTGATAATATCTAATAACTTTGATAGTTTTAGGTGAACCAAGTTAATTTTCTGATTTTTTTTAAATTTAATTTAATTTTTTTTTTTATTTACTATTTATTTTGTATTTTATTGCTTGTTATTATATTATTATTATTTTCAATCTTATCCTTTTACTAATTCAAAATAAAATTTGATAAAAATTTTATGTTTTATTTGTACCACTTTATTTCAGCTTTTACATACATACTTAAATTGACAAAAAAATAATATAATATGCCCCCTTTTATCTCTTCACAATTATTTTCTTGAGCACAACTCGCTACTTTATATAGCTGGAGCAAGATAGACGGTTCATGCAGTGGGCTATAAATACTCATCAGCGTAAAAATATTCTAAATATTTCTTTCTCTCAAAATTACTTGATGATTCTGGGACGTGCTTGCGTAAAAACAATGCTCTCCAAATAATTTTCGATAAAATAGAAGGAAAAGACTTAAAAAACCAAACTGATGATGTTTTGGCACGAAAAGCAATGACCTCTTTTTTTTTTCGAACTGGTATTAAAATAATATAATATGCATAATGAAATAAAATAATTCTCAGTAACATTTAAGCTTACTTAAATTCGATTTGAACACAAAGCAAGTACCAGCATGAATTACCAGCAAATATATTTCAAAAATAAATTAATTTTGTGCTAAATGGTATGCAGGTTAATTCCATTTAACACATTGAAAAAGAAAGAAAACTATTAATTTTTACAAAACTTCGATTTAGTCGAACGATTCCTCCAAGATACATACTGCTTATAGAATGCACAAAAAATGTTCTAATAGCAGGTCTAGGTCAACCATTTTTTTTACAAGCAACCCAGCAAAAAGCTTGAATGGGCTTAACAATCATCGCGGGCTGTTCGTTCCGCTACAAATGTACCATTCAAAAGCAATGATGCTTTTCTTGTAAAAACCACTCTACTCTTCCCGGAAAAAAGCTTTACATTGGAGCGACAAAATTTACATGACATTAAAATCAATTTTCAAATTATGCTTCCTAATAAATCTTGTTTGGCGAATTGAGGTCAAGGCATACTAAAATGGTAAAACGTGTTAAAAAAGAAATTAACAGGTAATAGTGAAAAAATAAATTATTTACGTTGAGGTGTGAAAGTGTGGGATGAAGGTTTTAGAATGGTTGATTGCCGATGCGATTACTTTTAAGAATCAATTTTTTTACTGTTTTTTTAATCTTTTATGTCCATGTTCGCAACTTCTTCCAAGCATGATTGATTACAAGTTAGTTTCAGAAAACGTGATTCATTCATTGTTCTGTTAAATAATATTTTGTTTGTGTTCGAAGGTGGCAACAGAAAAGTGGATGAATAATTCGCTTTTAATCCGTTTTTACTCTTAATTGGCAACAGATTATGAGCTTGAAGAACTCTACTAGCTTACTTGAAGATGACTGCAAACTGATTGGATTTGGATTATGGTGTTGTTTGATTGAAGGTCTTTAACCCCATTCGCTGTTTCTCTTTTTACGATTATTCCTCATGTTGTAAATTTAAGAAAATGTTTAAATGTAGAATACAGCGCTTCAGCGCTATGGGTTTGGCTTTGAATCAAACATGGACACTATTAATCGTTAAAGGGCAAAAGTGTAGACTAGGGGTGCATTGGGCGATTGGCGATTTTTTAAATTTTTTCTTGGCGGTAATAGAGAAGCATCGTTCTACGTGGCCGCCATGATTGGTCATAAAGGAGAATTCAAAAAGGTATATAGTTATAAAGTACTTTACTAGTCCCATTGAAAATTTAAAATTTACACATAAATTCTAAAAATTAAATGAACTGTTAGCTATGTAGGCACTAATTTAGTCAAAATGTATAAAATAATAAAAATGCAAACATTTTTAGAATAAATGAAGTTTATATATTTTTTTTTTTTTTGCGGCATATTATATTACTTTGCCGCATAAAAAATGTAAATTTACACCACATAAACTTTTTTATCATTTTAAATTTTAAAAATGAAAAAGAAAAGAACTTTTCTAATAAAAGTTAAGGTTATTAATTAAGGTTTAATAATTAAGTTAAGATGTGCTAAACAGACAAGTAAAAGTAATTAATCTAAACTACGCATCAATAAATACTCATAATAATTATAAAATGAACTATAATTTAACAAAATACATAACTGTAGTCTAGTCGTAATCTATAATGACCCATTTTATATATTAAAACAATATATCATATTCCACTAACAAATGACTAAACATTGCGGAAAACACTAGGGTTGCCATCTATGCATAGAATGTCGCTAATCGCAATTAAGTCCGAGGTTACCAATGCAATAAATTGAATATCTCGCCAATGCACCCTTATTTTACACTTTAGCCCGTTATAGCACTTCTTCTGTACCTGCGTTAGCGATTCCAATGGAGACAATTCAAACGACGTCATTGGTCACGTGGCAGCGATGGAAGCAATGTAAACAAAGGAAGCCGTAGCATCGCTTTACATCAAATTCGACAACTCTAATTAAAAACTAGGCCTAAGTAAAGTTCTTCTACATTACATAAAATTAACACTATAACTATTGTAATAATTAATAAATTACTTTTATAGTGATTAAATTAACTGTAAATACTGGATTATAATCAGAAAAAGCTGTGAAAATAAGTCTAATTAATTTTAAGATACAATAAATTCCCGATTATCCGCTTTGCGGATTATCCGCGGCCTTTCCCGATTTTTTTTTTTTTTTTTTTTTTTTGCGACGATTTACAGAATGTAGAAAAATTAACACAACACGCGTATTTCTTTCATGATTAACGAAAACAAAATCTATTTTTAAATCAAAAATCTGATTGTTTCCTTTTCTTTCAACTCCCTTCCCCCGCTACCCCTTCATAATTGCGCAGATTAGGACCTATCTCTAGGAGTCTTAGTGCAGATCACCGAAACCTGCGCAATAGACGAATATGCGGTTTGTCCAATTGTCACAACTCTACGTAGGTATGTACTATAATTATGATTCCTAAAAATAGTTTGAATGCGTTTGTGTGTTGATGTTTGTTATTTTTCTGCTATTTTGCGGATTATCCGCGAAATTCGCTTATCCGTGGTCATCACGCCACTCTATTCCGCGGATAATCAGGAGTTTACTGTAACTAATTTTGCCTAGTGAATTTTATCAATTACTCGTAAATTTGTTCTATAGTATAATTTTTCTTTTCTTCTTCGTTGCCACTTTATTCACTAATTGCTGAGCAAGAAGCACACCAACTGCGCAATCAGTCTATCGAGAGAACCAGTTTCGTGCGCAAGCAATCCTAAGCCCTCGGCCAACAGGTAAAGGTATGGTGGAGAAAAGTCTATCGAGTGATAGGTTATAAACTAACAATGTTCCAAGAAATAGGGAGCCTAATAGAAGTATCTTTATGCTATTAAAGTGGGATTGTAAAAGGGGAGAGGCTCTAAAAAAGCAATAGATTCGGAAGAAAAGGAATGCACTTCTCATAGAAACAATGTTTTAAACCTGCATACACTGGAAAATATGTTTACTTTTCAAGAATCTGGAATACAAATGTTGATAACGCTATAAAAAAAATTACACACTCATAACTAGACTTCTAAAACTGCTGGCTGGCTTTATTTGCAATGGTAAGTAAGGAATCATTTTTAAATGGCATAATAAAGGGCGATTTAAAAGTCGGGGGACATGACAGTCACCGCGGTATATCCGATTCAACGGTATACTGAGGTGCGGTATAATGCGGTTTTACTGTATTTATATCGCAAGAAATTAGTGTACTTAATTTTACAGTTAAGAGAGAGTATGTCGCTATTAGTTAGGGCGATAATGAGGCCAAAATTTTAAAAACAGAACGAACATTATTAAAATATCTTTAAAGTTTTTCGGGTCACACATGTGTTTAAAACTATAGTGATAAATGCAATTGGACAATTCGGAGGAGGTAAGTTTAATATTAAAAATGCGTTAATAGGCGTTTTGATGAGTTTTGACTTAAAAAAAAAAAAAAACTTTGTAAGACTTGATTTAATGCATTTATTTTTACCATAAAAGAAAAATAATATTATGCGATATAAATAGAAATTATTACTGAAGTGTAATGTGTAAAAAACAACTGTAGTAAATCATAAAGTTAGACAGATTCTCAAACCATCTTTTAATAACGTTTTGTTAATCATGTTAGCATTTTTGTTTTTAGGACTGTTTCCCAGGGTAGGGGAAAAAGCGGGTTAACGGAGACAATTTACGTACATTTTGCAAAAAAAAAAAAAGGAATAAATACCATCTTTTAGAGCATCTCAAGTTTTTTTTTTTTAAACAAGAATTTGAACTTTTACCTGTAATTGTTTGACATACTAAATTATTTTAAAGTATTTACTTTTAAAAAAAATGTATTGCTTTCTAATAGTATTCACATGCTTAGAAAACTGCATGATTATTATTTCTCCTTATTGAATAATATTTAAAATGTGTTGTAACTAGCCTTCTTACCACCTACAAAAAATATATCCCTGCTTGCTGCCTGTTTTCTCACTTATTTTTTCTGCGACTTCTAATTCATCAGTCGTATCAAAAAGGCCGCTTGCGCTTTTATCCTATATGCACTGCATTTTAAATTAATATTTTTAAAACTGAAAGATGAATAGTCTAGTTTGAAACTGCCCACAGTATCCCCACTCCTATATGTCCACACAATCTTCATAGTTTTTTTTTTTCGTAGCACAGGTAAATTTAAACCATGCGGCACAAAATTAAATCTCAAAACATATAGAGATTATATTCATGAATGATATGCTATCCCTCTTCATTTGAAATTTTGAATTAAAATTTCAAATGAAGTCAAAATTACTAATTGAAACACAATTCACGGACTAACTTTTTCACCATAAAAACCCTATTTTATCAATCCGTAATGATTTTTGAAATGTATTTTCATGAAACTGCACATGGAAAACACTTCCGCAAGCATTTACTAAGAAACTTGAACTGAAAAATAACCGAGTTTTTCACGTTGTCCACGCTAGACACCTTCTTCTCTACAGCTTAGACACGTTTCTGTTACGGGGAGGGAACGTAAGAGTTACTTTTTTGTGTACTTCGCAAAACCAAGCAAGTATATGCTTGGAATAATTATTAGTCAACACAGAAATAGGCTAAAAATTTGAACTTCAGCAAAAGTTTGAAAATTTAACGATTTTTTGTTGTTGTTGTTGTTTTTTGGTGCAAAATTAGCCAAAAGATATGACTTGAGGTGAGGAGGTATCAATTCAAATAATGTCCATGGTCTGTCACTAAACAGAGGAATAGGGGTTGAAGGTCTTGTAACTCTAAGGGTGGGTTCACTACGATTAGGACAGCAACTAAATACGAGTGCCACAACGAACTGATGTTATGGCCTGGTAGTTATTCTAATAGCCAGGATTTATCTCTTTCTAATGACGTCAGAAGGCAATCTACAAATCATAGACCTGTGTGTGAAAGTAGTTTTTAAGGTAGAGTAAAAAAAATGCGGAATAAGTAAGTGATTGGCAAAACACGGGAGTGTTAATGAACATTCATAGAACCAATAACGTAAGCAGAAAGTCTACGGCCAACTTTTTGTCGGAGTCGCTATTGGTGTGAATAGATTCTAAAAGTAGCATGAGATTTCATAAAATTGATATTGAAATTATTTTCTTATCCCTTTTTTAATTTTCAGCCCACTTACCGTACTTGCGAAGAGCAAGACCGCATTCTTAATTTGGCCTATACAATTGGAAGCTTTTGCATGGGATCGACCTCCTTCATCTGGGGATTTCTCCTGGACAAATGGGGATTACGTATCGTGCGAATCATCATCAAGTAAGTATTTTTTAAGCTGAATTTTAACCTAATGTTTATTTGTGAAGTAAAACATGAAAAATTATGTTTCCTAAAATACGAATAAGATGAATAATTTACGTAAACAAAAACACAATAGCCATTTAGTAATTTAAGAACAAGTGGAATTAAAACGGTACAAGTACTTGAGATAGTCAAGGCGTGGTCTTGCATCGAACAGTAGTTTTAAAATATCCTTGAATTATCAACCTAAGTGAAGAGCGATTGGGAAATATATCTAAGTAGCATAACTAATTATCATTGGTTCATTTTATATCAATTTATCACTGAAATCTTATGTAAGACACATAAACAGCATCAACATGGAATTAGTCAATTGATCCTGATCATCACATGTTAATGAAAGGTATGTTGATGTCAAAAACGCTATTAATATTTTTCAAGCACGTTCTTTGTGAAGCTTTGTCGAATTATTTCTAACAACAACTTACAGTTGTAATATTTATCACTCTACATTATCAGAAATTTACATTTTAGTCGTTTTTCGTTGGTCTCGTTGACAAGCCGTGTTCCATACAAAAATAGGTATGTAACAAATTTTCCCTGTTTTCCAGAATCACCCATACATGACATTAGTACAATCCCGATTTTAAAAACTTCTAGGGACCGTTAAATGCTGTCTTTAAAAAAGGAGTATCGTTAAACCAGGGAAATACCACATTTATCAAATCCAAATCGGGACTATCGCTAAGTTGAGGAAATCGAATCGAATAACGTTAAATCGAAGTTAGGAGAAAAAGAGCGATAGGAAATATTGACAGAAACGATTGTTAAAAAAGTTTTTCTCGAAAATATTGAGTTTATGAGCCACAGCATTGTAGTGCACTAAAATTGTGTGCACAGGTACATATTTATTTCTTAGACAAAATGTTTTGATAGCGTTGAAATTGATGCAAAAATTAATAGAGAGAATGTAGACGAAAAGAGTGATGCTACAAAGCGATGGATCCGTTGTTCCTTAGAAATAGTTGCCACAGATCAGTATCAGATAGAGTTGTTAGTAAGAGCTCTTTCTAGCATATATTTTGCGCACTTTTACTTGAAATGTCATTTGCTGTTGACGGTGGTAAAGAATAAAAGGAAGTACATAATTGAATAAACATTCTGTACCAAAAATTCTTTATTATGAACATTCAGTTCGTTTTTGAGGTGTGCACAGGGCCGGAGCTACCATTAAGGCAAACTAGGCAACTGCCCAGGGCGCAAACCTTGAAGGGGCGCAAAAATACAAATAGTTCACAGAATACTTAGGACTTTTTGACCCTGTGATGAAAGAATACTTACGTAGAGTTAAGAATAAAGAAACAATGGTTCATTACTTGGGTAAAAACATTTAAAATGAACTCTTTGGGATCTAAGCGAGTGCTATAAAAAAGAAAGTCTTATCAGTAAAAACTTCAAAGTATTATTCGCTGATCTTTGATTGTACACCAGACGTTAGCCATTTTAAACGATTGACCATTGGTGTACGATTTGTAGATGTCATCATACCATTAGATGACCAGATATCTTCAGCTTAAGTTAGAGGACATTTCTTAGAATTTGTTCCCCTAGAAGAATCTGCATGTGTCTTCATTACACACACTCTAATTCAACAGATTGAATAAATGGAATTAACCATTGAAAATCTTCGAGGTCAAGGTTATGACAACGGTAGCAATATGAACGGTAAAGATAAAGGCGTCCAAAAGAAAATTCTGGACTTAAGTCCACGAGCCTTTTATGTTCCCTGCAGCGCTAATTCCTTGAATTTAGTGGTCAGCAACGTTGCTAAATGTTGCCTTGAAGCAAGGCCGTATCCAGAGGGGGGGCCGACGGGCCCGGGCCCCCCCCCCCGAAATCCCGAAATTTTTCGCAATGCAGCATATATATTCCTCCCTGAAATTTGCCTTAATATAAGTGTTTCAAAGTCAGGCCCCCCCCCCCCCCTCGAATAAAATTTCTGGCTACGGCCTTGCCTTGAAGCAACTAATTTTTTCAGTTTAGTGCAACAGATCTACAAATATTTCTCTGCATCGACTCATCGTTGGCAATTTCTATCCAACCACATCTCTAACTTTACAGTAAAGCCATTGAGTGAAACAAGACGGGATAGCCTTAAAGAGTCTGCGGTATCATCTTGGAAACACATATGATGCATTATTAGAGATATTTGATGATCCAAGATTAAACAACTCCTCTGGAAATACTTTTTGAATTGAAGCAAAGGCTCTAACAGATGCAATTTCCAGATTTGAGTTTATGGCATCGGTTGTCATTTAGTACAACATTCTTTATGAAGTAAATACTGCTAGCAAAATACTTCAAGGAATTGATCCTGATTTGAATTCAGCCACAAAGCAAGTGCAAACAGCTAACAATTATTTGTTGGAATGCCGAAATGATAAAACTTAGAGTAAGTTTTAGTGGATGCTGCTGAAATAGCAAAAGAACTAGAGATAGAGCCAAAATTCGACACTAAACAAGCTCGAAAAAGGAAACAGAAAAGACACTTTTCATATGAAGCTTCAGATGGGGCACCAGAAGATCCGAAGCAAAACTTTAAAAGTAGATTCTATTTACTCGGTTCTTGACATCGCCATTCAGTCCATTGATAAGAGGTTCCAACAGCTGATTAACAAAAAGTTACCAATCTCTGTAGTGAGCTTCAAGTATTGGCTAGAAAACTCCCAAAATCAATGCCACTACAACAAGCACTCCTCTTTATACTCGTAGTGCAACAAAAAAATTGAGGATTCCTTACCAAACGTTTTTGTGGCCCTTAGAGTTCTGCTGACTCAGTGGCAAGTGGTGAGTTCAATTTCGAGAAGGAATTCCTTCTCGAAATTGAAACTTATCAAAAATTACTTGCCTTCAACTATGTCATAAGACAGACTCGTAGACTTAGCAATAATTTCGGTTGAGTGTGATGAATCTTCAACTTTAGACTTAAAAGAGTTCGTAGAAAATTTTGCAAGGATGAAAGCCAGAAAAATTAAATTTTAATTTTGGAATCGTGTAAATTTTGAGGAAAGTTAAGTTATTATAAAATACTAATTATTTGTCGATTGCTGTTGTTTTTTAATTTATTTTCAAGGAAAAAATTAAATTTTAATTTTGGGTTAAATGTGTGAATTTTGAAGAATGTTTAGTTAATATATAAAATATACTAATTATTTACTGTTTTTTCAATTAAACTGTTAATTACTGTTTTTTCAATTAATTTACTGTTAATTACTGTTTTTTCAATTAAAAAAAATATTAGCTTGTAAGGAAGGAGCGTGCCAATCACTTTGCCTAGGGCGCAAAATTACCTCGCGCTGGCCCTTGGTGTGCAAAGCAAATAAATGGGGTAAAAGGAGTATCTCGAATACACTTCCTGCACCCGATTTCACATAATACAACTAAGGTCAAATCTCCCTTTTGACGTCCAACCAGTGAAAAAGAACGGCAACTGAATATTTTGACTGAAGAACGTGGAAGGCAAGAGAGAATCAATCAAAACCCAAAATTTTCAGGAATTTCAGGACAAATGATGATATTTTTGGAAATTTAAGGACACTTGATATTTTTTTAAAGAAAATTCAGGACAAGTTAAGAGCCCTGATTAGATTAAAACCTGCTAATGCTTTCAAGTGCCGTTTGAACCTCCGCTATAAGGTTCATGTTTACAACTTCATTAAGGCCTTAATGGCTCACGCTTTTACTTATAGTTTAAGCATAATGAATACAGTTGGACCGCGAAGTTCCGACACTTGGACGCTTCTACGCATGGCAGAAAAGGAAGAGTCCATTCGAAGTTTAGGGAAGTTAGTTTTGCAGGTGCGCTTATCAGCATGCCAATCAGAATGTTTGCTTCTTTGTTTGTTTAAAGCAACTAAATTTATAAACCGGAATACAGCATTATACTGTAAAAAAATATCCTGAAAATAACGGAGAAAGTACGGCAGCAGCGTTGCCGGAAATATTCCGTTTCTGAGCATACTTTCCCGCGATTTGACAGAAGTCCTATTTCTTTTTTCCGTTAATCCAAATCAGGTTGTGAAAATACAGCAACCGCAAGACGGAAAAGTTCCGTTCTCGTATTTTCAGGACGTGATATTTCCGTTTTTAGAAAGAAAAAACCATGTAATGAAGCACTACGGAAATCTTCCGTTAAAATTAGTCAAAAAACACTCTGAAAATTTCCAATTCGGAAGAAATCAAGTGTACTAAACGGACTAGAACGAGAACAAGCGGCATTCCTTATACCAGCAGTTCCTCCCTTGAACATGAATGGATTCTTCTTGGCCCTCTGCCAGTCAGAGTTTTTTTTTCTTTTTCAACTATACTTTATCTGATCAAAGCCCTTGGCAACCCTTGATGATCTTTGGCAATCTTGCACTCTCAGAAATGGAGCTCTCACTTTTGACGATTCTTCAATCGTCAAGAAAATTTCGTCATTTATAACGATTCTTTCCTCGCGCGTTCACGTGACTTTAAAAAGTTACTACACAAATTTCGCAAATTTGACGAATTCACTCGGAGCATTTTTCACGAAGCCATTTCGTCAAATACGACGAATGTTTCGTGAGATTTGAGCACGCGCTTCTGAGAGCATGATTATTTCTTCCGCATCAGAAATCGCAATTAAAACTGAAATATAATGGCTACATAGATGCTTTCCTTCCTATATCTATTGTTTCAGAAGAAAACTTTATTATACTTTGTTCATCAGATATTTTATCGTCTATCTTCGATTTGGTATTGATTGGTTCATTATCGAAGTCGCTGTTGCCTCACAAATTGCTATTATTTATGGCTTTTACTTATACTGAATCATTTCACTGTCCATAAATTATGGGCCTTAAGACTTCCTGAACTAATTCTTCAACGAAAAATTAATTTTTATGTGATTTACTAATTCCGTGCAATTACGCAAAAGAAAAGTCATTCTTTGAAATCTTAGCTGATTAACAGTCGCTGAAAGACAATCAATATATTCTATCTCAAGAACGTTATTAACTTGTTGTTGTTGTCGTATTCTCGCGCGAAGCGAGGAAGAAGGGGTGCGCTGCTCCTGAGTCTGACGAGACCCTTATAGGCAGGAGTCAGACTTTCGCCCCTTTATATTTCGCCCCCCCCCCCCCTGTGTTTTTTTGAACCAGCTCCCAGATGAGAGACAGTCACCTGGGGTTGGCACCCCCCAGAGGTATCGTTTTACTTGGAAGACATTGGAGCAGCCAAAACCTATTTAACGTGCACCAGCTCTCTTTAGCGTACACGGCCTCACAGGAACCAACTGAGAGATGTTGTCACCCTCCCAACCCCACTGACCTAAGTCGATGTTGCTTCACTTTCGGTGCTCTGCGGGAACCGAGCTTCTACCGACTGGTCCACTGCGGGACCGTTATTAACTTTTCAAGGCTATATAACTAAAGCAAGTTAGTCAGTTTTCCAAAGAAGTGCTTCTAGTGAACAGCAGTCTTTGAAAAAGTAAGTAACGTTCTAACCACAAGCTGGTACAAATGAAGCGCATTTGAAAATTAAACCTCACTTAAAATGAAACTAACAAAATAGGTCATTTAATGGATGAAGCATCAATACAACTAAGATGTTGAAATGATTGAGAGTGAAACTAAAATATTAGTTTGGGGGGGGGGGGAAGTACCTAATATTCTTATTTAGGTCAAGGGGGGGGGGCATCATGAACAAGGATACCACAATCAGTGCGAAACAAGGCCACATTTACAATGCATAACATATTTTAAAAAAACTTAGCTAAAATATTTTGATCTGAAAAGTTATGAAGGATTTCTTAAATAATGTTTAGATATATTGCGTTACGTTTAAAGAAACATGCTTCTCTTGTGTATATATGTCAATTTTCAACGATGTAGAAAATTATAAAGTAATAGGATTCTTGTTTCTGCTGAAAAGAGGGCGTTATTTTAGGTTAGGAAAATAAATGAGGTCTCCTTTATAATTTTTGTTGCAGCCAAACATCATTAAACTTGACCGTGAAGATTTCTTTTGACGTAAATCGTTTTGAGTCAGAAATACTTAAAGATAACTGTTTAAACGAAAATAATTTCCTAGAGCAGTCTACAAATAATAAATTTAAATCGAAAGTAAGGGAAATATTACACTAAAAATATTGCGTCTAGTTACCACTATTTTCGGTGTTATTGAACACGATTTTTGGTGTTCAGTTGCTGTAAAGTTAAAAAGTATTACCACTAACCAATTTCCAATTTCCATAACCAAAAATAGTTACCACTATTTTTGGTGTTATTGAACACGATTTTTGGTGTTCAGTTGGTGTAAAGTTAAAAAGTATTACCACTAACAAATTTCGAATTACCATAACCAAAAATAGTAATAGTTACCGCTACTTTTGTTTATGGTAGTTAACCACTATTTTTGGTTTTTGTAAAGTTAAAAATTATTTATTTTTGATGTACTTTAAATTTTTTCATGTGGTTCTCTAAAAAATATACACAGTATAACGTTTCTTAGCACATGAAATTTGTTAACTCCGTTATGTATCGAATTTCATTGCGATTGCTCATTCTTATAAAAATAGGATAAATGAGCAATCGTGAGGAATTTTTGATGCGTAGATGAGTTAACGGACAACATATGCTAAAAAAGCACTCTGCTGTCTGTGCTTTTCAGGCAGATACTTAAAAGAATTTAAAGTACATCAAAAAATTAATAATTTTCAACTTTACACCGACTGAACACTAAAAACAGTGTTCAGTAGAAATAATTTGTCCTCGAGGCGTCACCCACCCTTGCAGTATGCTTGGTGACCGGGCTATAATGCTAAGAATTTTTTACACAAAATTGCATCATCTAACATAATTGATGTAATTTGTAGTCGCATTTCAAAAAGTCATTCTTTATATTTAACGGGGAACAATATAGGTACTTTATAGAAAGATATAAATAACAATCATTTTCTATATCTTTTTTTTTTCTTTAAATAAACTAAGATATAATAGAAAAATTTTTAGGGGTAACCCCTTTTGTTGTGAGAGGTATAAAGCTTTAAAATTTTACACAAAAGACTCTAACAGAACTTTTAAAAAATCCCATAGTCCTTCAAAAAGTATTCTAAAAAATATTTAACGGGGAACAATATAGGTACTTTATAGGGAAAAATATAAATAACAATCATTTTCTATATCTTTTTTTTTTCTTTAAATAAACTAAGATATAATAGAAATAATTTGTCCTCGAGGCGTCACCCACCCTTGCAGTATGCTTGGTGACCGGGCTATAATGCTAAGAATTTTTTACACAAAATTGCATCATCTAACATAATTGATGTAATTTGTAGTCGCATTTCAAAAAGTCATTCTTTATATTTAACGGGGAACAATATAGGTACTTTATAGAAAGATATAAATAACAATCATTTTCTATATCTTTTTTTTTTCTTTAAATAAACTAAGATATAATAGAAATAATTTGTCCTCGAGGCGTCGCCCACCCTTGCAGTATGCTTGGTGACCGGGCTATAATGCTAAGAATTTTTTACACAAAATTGCATCATCTAACATAATTGATGTAATTTGTAGTCGCATTTCAAAAAGTCATTCTTTATATTTAACGGGGAACAATATAGGTACTTTATAGAAAGATATAAATAACAATCATTTTCTATATCTTTTTTTTTTCTTTAAATAAACTAAGATATAATAGAAATAATTTGTCCTCGAGGCGTCACCCACCCTTGCAGTATGCTTGGTGACCGGGCTATAATGCTAAGAATTTTTTACACAAAATTGCATCATCTAACATAATTGATGTAATTTGTAGTCGCATTTCAAAAAGTCATTCTTTATATTTTTTATGTTATAAACACTAGTCAACTAGTGCAGTGAGTTATTTTTTATATTAATATTATTAGTTTAGAAATTTTATTTTGACTAGCGGAAGCTCACAGTTTGAAGACTACAACACTAAGGGTATTTTGTACTTAATTCAACATTAACCCCTTAACGATCGGTTAATTTTCAAGAAAACGGTCATAAAAGTGCCTATTTTTTATCCCTGAAAATTATATAAAAATATGTGAATGAACAATATATATATATATATATATTCATTTTTTTAACTTTTGATTTATTTTTATTTTGAAATTTTAAACACTCCAGCCCGGAAATATCACGGGAGGGAGAAATAGAGAGCGAAACCTCACCCCGTCATGTTCACGGGAGCGAGAGGGAAAGGGTTAATATTCAAGACAGAAGATGATTTCAACGTACGCGATCACTAATATCTTGATAAGTAATCGTTCAATATCTGTTTAACTGCACGTTATGTACAGCATAGCTCTGGTAAAATGACATTTAACCTTGAGAGGTTTTATTTCTTCCTTGGGAAAACAATCAGCAAAATAAAAATATCATTTGCATAGACCCAATAGCCATCACTGTATGTTACTGGCGAGGCAAACATGCTTATCTCACCTTATTACAAAAAAATTGAAAATGACTTGGGCATAAAAATTTGCAAGTCGAGCTCTGTGCGAGACCTCCGAACGGAGGTGTTGGTTCGATGTATTCATTTATTATTACAAGGCATCGGTTAAAAAAACTGACGGTGAGTTGTTAATAAATCATCTTCCAATGGAGGCAATTAATAGCGTCACGTGAAAACGGTGATCGCTGATTTGTTTACCAAATTTTTAATTGAGTTCTGCGTGGAGTTCACGAACCAAAATTAGCTATCTTAAAATTAGACTATTTTCATAGCTTTTTTCTGATTGTAAACCAAGTAATTTACCTTTAATTTAATCATTATAAAAGAAATTTATTAATTATTACAATAGTTATAGTGTTTTATTTAGTGTTAATTTTATATAACGTACAACTTTATTTAGTTCTAGTTTTTAATAACGTTGAATCTTATTTAATCCTAGTTTTAATTAGATTGGTCGAACTCGAAGTAAAACGATACTACAGCTTCCTTTGTTTACATCGCTATCACGTGACCTATGACGCTGTATGACTTGCCTCCATTGATATAATATCACTAACATGTCCATTTAATCACACATAGTTAATTGTGTCATTCATATACCCATGAAAAATACAAATACAAAATACAGTAAAATACAAATGGCTAAGCACTGCTGATCTATTTTGATTATGTATACTTTTGTATTTTCCTGTTTTTCCTCTTAAGATATTTTAAATAAAATTTATTATTATTTATTTATTGAGAAAAAGTATTCTGTATTTTCCAGTATTGGTAGTAATATCAATATAAATGCTTTGTTAGTGCCGAATTTCTGTTTACATTCAGCTGAAACTAATATACGGGTGTTTTTCCACCCATGATCTCATCGGACATTGTAAAGCGTTCAATCATTTTATGCAACGGCAATTCTAAACAATCAATGAGATTTTTTTCCCCACTAGTTCAGAAGTCCAAGAAATGTTTCAAGTTCAGCAAAGAAAGGTTGCCTAATGAATACATTACTACCCGGTGACTTGTTAAGGTCAATAAAACAAGTTAACGCGCTTCAGAAGCAAGGATATTTACTTTTCTCTTTCATACCTTCACTTCTTTTCAAAGAATCTGTTGTCACAAAAATAATGGAAGGGAAAAAATGCTCGATTTTTTTTTTAAAGTGAAAACAATGCTTCTGTAGAATTTTAAACGAAAAGAAAACGAGGGAGGGAGAAATTAGTCATGCAATTGTCGATATTTTTTATTATTGATTTTTTTTTTTTTTTAGAATTTTTTCTTTCCTTGCTACGCATTCAATGTCATAATTTCTAGCTAAAACTAAAAAATCTTTTATATTTAATTTCATAGTCCCAAAACTCGTGCCAGTAATTTCCGTAAAAAAGCCAAACTCTAGGAAAGTGGAAAAAAAAAGTCATCCATCTGTTATGGTTCATTCATAGCATTGACGAAAACGACGGATGGCAGCAACGATTATAGCGTTATTAAAATATGCTTTCACCCAGAGGACCGTTTTTTTCTATTGCATTATGACGTCATTAAGAAGGTGTAAATATTTGCTGTTAGTTTGATGACCAGAACAATGGTTTATTATACAGTAGCCCCTGGTTATATCGCACCTGTCGGGGGACAGCAAAAAAGTGCGAAATATCTGAATGCGCGATAGAAATAACTCAAAAAGTACAAGTAAATTGAGCGGACCTGCGCATGCCCGCTGAGCATGGTGTGAAAACGATGTCAAAGATAAAGGTAACCACTTTCTTTCCAGAAAATTTCTTTACCTATCACTCTCCCTTTCCTGGTTAAGGGGATTGTATAATTTGGATTTCTTCAGCCAAGTATGAATCTTTTCTGTACTAAAAGGTATCCAGAAATGGGTGTATTTTTCTCCTTGGGCAGTACTCATCTGTCTCTTTCATTCGATGGGCGTTAGGATCAATACAAAAAGAACAAGTAAAACGTCAACTATGTTTGAGTAGAATCATTCTGCAGGCCTGTAACTTGTTAAGTAGGAGAAGAATGACTGTAGATTTTAACTGCAGCAAATTCAGAAGAAAGGAGAACATTCATGTTCGATGGCTTTGTTTAGTGGGGGGAAAAGGGCTTTGCTCAGAAATACAATATCTTTACTTTCGAGAACTCAAACTTAAAATTTTCGGAGACATAGAAAAAGCGCGATATTTCCGAATGAGCGATATTACGAGGCGCGATATAACGAGGGTTTACTGTAACAGAAGCAAAATGTTGGCACCGCCATGAAGGAACCATTAATAAGAGTGCTTTCATACCAAAGACATTCTGCTGTCTCCGTCGTAACAGACTGTTGCTGTGGTTATCAAACTAGCAGCAATGACGTATACTTTCGATAGAGCAACCAACAAACCACTGTCGGTTGGAGGAAAGCAATAATAGGGGGAGCAATTTTAAGTTGGGGGAAAGCAATTTTAATGACGCAATAAAAAATTCCAATCACTCAATGCAGGGGCGTGGTTATGAAATTAAGTAGAATCAGTGACATGCTCTGAAAATTTTCGTGTTTGTCATATGATCGTATGTTGCAGTTGCATTCGGTATGAAAGCACCTTGATGATCAAGGTGCACTCATACCTACGGCGACGAGAGACAACGACGAAAGACTTGAACGCGTGTCGTGGGTTCTACATGATTTTACAAACCCGACCTCGTGTTGACTGATTGCCCTTTTT
This sequence comes from Octonoba sinensis, assembly GCA_038502835.1. Classification (NCBI taxonomy): domain Eukaryota; kingdom Metazoa; phylum Arthropoda; class Arachnida; order Araneae; family Uloboridae; genus Octonoba; species Octonoba sinensis. The sequence continues at coordinate 77,197,063 of CM076605.1, read as the reverse complement.
TTATTGAGTCATTAAAATTTACCGTGATTTGTTGATTGCGCTATGATGTCAGTTAGACAAGATAAATCTTTGAAATCAGTTTGCTAACTATAACAAGTCTATCCCGACAGACTGAAAATGTCTCGGTCGCCCTTTGGTACCGAATGCGCCATAAATGTTTGATTTTCGATTTTGCTCAGAAATATCAAGGTATACCTTGAGCAAAAGTATCAGAAAACGTTTTAATAAGGCTCGACCGATGCATCGGCGCCGATTGTTCAACAACGTTGCCATCGGCCATCGGCATCGGCGGCAGATGTTAACTTTAGAAAAACATCGGCCCATCGGCCTTAAAAAACATCTAAAAGCCGATGCAAGGCCGATGTTTTTCGCAGGGACAACTTTCCAGAAAACATTCTGCCTTTCACTTTCTTTTTTTCTCCATAGCTCAATTTCTATTTCCATACAATAACAGGCAGCACATAAGTTGAAAAAAAAAAAACACAAAAATAATGTCATTCTATAAAGTATTTGATAAAAAATTCGGAAAACTAGTTTAAGCGATCGCTGCCCGAAAACCTTCATTATTAAAGTAGTTCTCTGAGCATAATGCTCGCGAAATAGAATATGTTAAAGTAAAAGTTATAGAAGCGTTTTATGAGTGTTATTTGTTTTTCGCACCAGGTTAGTTGCCTCATTTTTGTCCGTTTTTCTTTTAATAATGACTTAGTGCATTAGATGTCATTGTGCAATAATATTATACCATCTGCTTTTAGTTTGTCATGTTTCTTATTATTCCGAAATTGTAAACAATAAAAAGTCAACTCAATCAAAGTACGATAATAATTTTAATTTTTAGCAGCGTAAACTTTTTTTCTCTTTGCGTTTTTTTTTTTTTTTTTTTGCTCTTTCGATCCCACGTGTTACAGTTTTTCGCCAATTGTACAGCAATCTTGCTGCATCTGCTTTTAGTGTTATTTCATTTTTAGTTTACAACATAGAAAAGATTGGTCAAAAATAAGGAAAAAATTTTCAGTATAAATATTTATTGACCGAAATTTTATGTGTCCAAGTTCGACTTGCAATTTTTAAAAATTGAATTCTCAAAATGCGAGCTCGCGCCACAGGATTTAATAACATCTTAATAAAAATGCTAAAATTTCTTTATTTTCAAAGATTGATCAATCCTTTTTTTTTTTTTCAAAATACATCTTAACATTTTATATACGATAATTATTTTAATTTTTCCCCGTTTATCTTCGTTTTTTTAGCGCATTTTTTTGGCTTCTTTGATGTCACGTGTTAGACAGTTGACAGTTTTGCTGCTATTGTACAACAATCTCGTTGCATCTGCTTTCAGTTTAGATTATTTCTTGTACAACACAGAACATATTGTTAAAAAATATGAATCAATTTTTCAGTATAAATGTTTATTGGTCGAAATTTTATGTGTCCAAGTTAGACTTGCAATTTTCAAAAATTTAATTCTTTAAAAACGAGTTTGGGATACAGGGTGGAACAATACCTTAATAAAAATGCTTCAGTTTCATTCATTTCAAAAATTGCCAACGTATATAAAAATATATACATTTTTTCAAAATACATTCTAATTTTTATAAACGATCACGTGTTTTCAGAAAGTTATTTATCAACAGAAAACTGCTGGTGCTCAAAATATTGGTTTATTTTGGTGACCTTACATTGTGCTCAGGAAAAGATAACGAACATGTCAAGTATTTCAGTGTAATTTTCAACTCGGAAGAAAAAAAAATCTAATAAGATTAGTTCTTAAGACCCAGCATTCATTTGTAATGAAAAAAAATATCTCACGTCTATGTTTTTAAAGCAATATTCAGTACTTCTTGGTTATGATCAGGGGATACACTATACAAGGGATAATACTGCGAGCGAAATGTTTTAATATTTTATTTTTATTTCAGAAAAAGAGCTTAAAATAACTTTTTTAATGAAAAATATGCATGTAATTGTTCCCGCTTTTCTTTTAGAAATGGGGGGGGGGGGGAGATCATGAAAAAAAGCTGAGAGGAAGGGGTTGACAGTTTCGTTAAAAATACAAACCCACATTATTTGTTAGCCTGTGTCATAACATCTGCATTCCTCTCCATGAAAAAAATAAGAAAATAAAGGCAGCGGCAATTGGCATTTACAGTGCATGTGTTATAAAGAGAAAATGTTGAAGGAAAGGGAATTAGACCCGAGCAATCCAATATCTGTTGAGTATTTTTTTTTTTTTTTTGCAAAGATAAGAAAAAAGAATTAAAAGTCCTCTGATATAGCATTTTTTAATTTTTTTAACCTCCAAATAGTTTAATTACTTTACTAGAATTGCGAGTGATTCTTTCAGTTTAATTATTATATAAACTTCCCCCAAACAGTTTAACGGTGCTTGAATAATGCATTTATGCTTTTATAAACATAAAAATATATAGTAAATGATTCAAAATGACATTTTTGGCAAGCATTCTACACGTTTTAATGGTTTAAAGCGACTTTTTTTTCCATCGGCCATTGGCCGATGGAAGAGGAGAATAATCGGCAATCGGCCATCGGCCGATCTTGGAACAATCGGCCAACAATCGGCATCGGCCCATCGGCCAAAAAGTGCCATCGGTCGAGCCCTACGTTTTAACATTACGAGGGGGATTTTTCTTAATTTTATTGTGAAACAATTACTGAAAACGAAAATTGGTACATAGAAAGTTATATTTTAATGCACTGTTAGAAATTTCATCATGAATTTACGGTTAAATCACCGGCAGCAGTCCGTCCATCTATTTCACCGTTAAATTTACGGTTTGGAACATTTTTCTATTTTTACGGGACCTAAACCATTTCCAATCAATTTGGTTAAAAAGCCGTAAATCCAAAAGTTTACGGTTTTATAACCATTTAAAAATGGTTTAAAAACTAAATTTTTACCGTTTTTGAACCATTTCGAGGCGTAGAATCTTCGAAGCGTAGAAACTGTAAACGAAGCGTGCGGGAATCGAACACGGGTGTATGGTATACCAACCTTGCGCTCTATTCATTTGGCCATCTACACCACTTAAATCGGCCGTTTATTTATCAATAAATCTTCTTTTCAGACATTCAAACAGCCTTAAAATTGAGATTTCAGTTTTTGATTGGATCCAAAGTCATTTTTGGTATAAATTTACTATATATTGACGAAAATCATTTTATTTGCTGCAAAAATTAAAATACAAACAAACTTCAGCAGCTCAAATGATGGGTTCGCTCATTCGCAAACAGTTCGGGAATCCGATGTCTCCAATTTTTGATTTACGTGTGTATGTGTTTCTATTTAGTAACCACTGCTTAAGCCACTTTTTTCTTCTTCTTCTTTTATATACACATGCAGATTTGAACTGATAAATCTTGATTCATATTTAACAACAACATACGACCGGTAAGGTTTCGCAACCATGATGGACGCCCGATTCTTATTGAACGCTTGTAAATTGCGGTTAGTTAAACGTTCTTTAGGAGAAACAGAGAATAAACGATTTTTTTTCAGAATCAGCGGTTTGAGTACCATCTTTTTAATGGTTATTCAACTGTTGTAATTGAGTATGGTAAAATAACAATAAAATAAATGGTTATTTTACTATTTTCTTACGGAAATTTTTAACAGTGTGTTGATTCCAAATCTGAGATAAAAAATACGAGCTACTGTTTCAAATTTTAATATGAAGACGACCCTTAAACAAATTTTTATAATTTTTATTATATTATTCCTGATAGAGTGAAAAATTTATGTGTCTCTAGTGTGAGAGTACAGGGAACCTTTAAAACCGACTTTTTTAAATATCAGTGAATTATTCTGAAAAGTGTAGTATTTCTTCATATTGTAATTACATATGACTTTGCAAATTTTTGTCAAAATATTTTGAATGGTTCTTGAGATAATTGAAGTTTAAAACATTAAAATTACCAAAATTTAAATTACCAAATTTTAAAATTTTTGGTTTGCGCATAGATTCACCAAACTTTTTCCTTACATGCATAAAAACAACTGTTACTAAAAATAATGGTTAGCTCCTAAATCTTAAGAAAAAAAATTATGATACAAAACTTTTTATCTTTTATTTATTTCTTTATTGAAAAAAAAATTGAAAGATCCATTTTAAATTTGTTATTTGCTTCATGAAAATAACATTAAAGAAAATTTCAGTAACATTTGTTTTTATGCGTCAATGGAACATTTTAAAACTTTGCAATTTTTCCGTATTTTAAACTTTTAAAATTTAATTATCTCAAGAACCATTCAAAACATTTCTTCAAAAATTTACAAAATAGTATGTGTTTACAATATGAAGAAATGACAGAAGTTTCATCTCAATTCACTTATAATTTAAAAAGTCAGTTTTGAAGGAACCCTGTACCTGTGACAAACATTGAAAGAAGAGGGAGTGCTTATTTTTCCAAGACTGTCATGCCATATTTTTACAGTTAGGCGTTTTAATAACTTTGACTTCATCATTAACATGCATCCTTAATCCCCAAGAATTCGTAAAAACTAGCGTCTGGTGTGTATCATGTTGAAATAAAAACTCTTCTTTACTGAAAAGAAATGTTTGGTAACTGTGAATAGGTCTCCTCAATGGGCTTTAACTAAGCCTCTTTCGAATGTAAAAGGAATTAAATGAATTATTTTATGTTTACTACACAAATATATTATTATCTAAGGGTAATTTAACAACGAAGGATTCTAAAAGTAAGCTTCATTTTATGTTTCCTTGTAAACTGCATAACGATTCAAATGACATCGAAAATAACGACCTCGTTGCGTAGAGAAACAAATAGCTTCATAACCATTCGAGCGATTAAATGTTACGAAAACGAAACAGATGGAGTCCCTTCTTATATGGATGGCTCCAGTTGCCAAATCGATTAATTCCACAATCACATCACAGAACTTGAGAAAACCCTTCTTATACGGATGGCTCAGTTACCAAATCGTTTAACTCCATAGGGACAGAATTTGAGAAAATCCTTTTTGTATGATGGCTCCATTTTCCAAATCGATTAAATCCACAATGACAGAACTGGAGAAAACTTAGAAAGAAAATTTTGAACCCCATAGAAATAAACGGGCCTTTGCGTTAAATTTTTTGCTGTCACATGGTTAGGAATATGTTCAACCAACACCTCATTATAAATTCACTTGAACCATGCCAATAGAAACAGCCTTTTTAGAGTTGGAATAAGAATTTTTTTTAGAAGTGGTGGAATCTATTTGGCAGCTGTGCCATCCATATAGTATATATTTTAGAGGAATAATTGTCAATTCTACAACGTTCATTATTCAGTTTTATTTTGAAAAAATATTCGACTGTGTGCAAATCGAAAATATTTATTCTTGTACTGACTTTAAATTTCACTGAAACCAACGTGATTGTAAGGCATAAATTTGCAATGAAAATTCCCTGTACCTGTTCCGGAGCTGAGAGTAGAAAAACTGCTAATTTTCTCGTGTAGCTATCTCTCACTCTTTCTTTTTTCTTTTCTCTTTTCCTTTTTTTAAATTTTATTAGCTGCTTATTGGTTGGTGTGTTCTATCGGTATGAAAAATACTTATTATGATCATACAAAACTTTGTAATAAACAGTGATTGCTACAATCCTCTTGAAAGTGGGAAGTTAAGTTTTGGAAAAGCTGCCAATTTTTAAGCACAAATTAATTGTCTTTTCGTATTTTTTTCAAGTCATAGATATTTGCATATTGCTCCTGCCAACTAATTTATTTTTTTAAAAATCACAAATTATTTTACAGCGGGAGAACAATAGAATTAAAAAGCGATGTAAATGGTAATTACTTTCGTGTAAGTGGCATCACTCAAATTGGAGGTTTCGCGAGTGGCGAAAGATGCGGCATTCGCGCTCAAGTAAGCATGTCGCGAACATTGCGCATTCGAGTAAAACATATCCGCTGTTAGTAGCTTGTTTTCAGTAAAATATCTGGCACGGTTGGTTGCGCATTTGAAGGTAACCTTTTTAACACTTTTTAAAAGGATTTGCGTCTTCTTTTTTTACTCTTAATTTTAAAAAGTGAGAAAATATATAGTAATTTATAAAAATGTATACAAGTTAGAGGTACCCCGATGTAAAGTCACGATTGATCACTATGATCTCCCAAAAAGTTTTCTTATTATTCAAAAGTTTTACCTAACCACTCGGTCAACTTGGAAACAGTATGATACTGCCGTGTTAAGTACAAAAGTTGAACCTGCACTTTTTGGCGAAATTGAGTTATGGACACCACATTGTTCTTTGTCACTACGGTTGCTTTCACAACAAAGGCGACAAAGACGAAAAACTTGTCTCCTCTCAACGAAGAGAAAAGACAAGTTTTTCTTGTCAAAGTCGCCTTTGGTGTGAAAGCACACTTATTTTGCTTAAACGCAATGTTTTCTGGTCATATGGGAAGTATTTTTCAAAAGATTGAGAACGAGTGGTATCTGAATCAAGTATATAGACGGAAAACTTTAATCGTCAATGTCACATTTTGAGCTCAGATACAAATATCATATTTGAGGCACTTAGAAGCAAAGGGGCGTAAGTGACAAAATTGAAAATTGGCGATAACCAGTGCAAGTGGTAGGGAAAGCATTATTCTATATTGTGGCAAGAGATGTTAGTGATATCTCTAAACAGGTGCTCCGCAATAACCTGATTTAGAAAAAAAATTAACATTAAAGGTCCCCTAAGATCCAAACTTTGAACGCGTTTTTCTCGGATTCGTTTTTGGTCACTTACATCCCTTTGTTTCTCATTGTCTTATTTGTGCTTTGCACGGTAGAATAGTCAAGGCCTTGCATATTGCAGTGGACGCCGCTTTAGGTGATTATGGTTAATGTTATCAGTCGTTTAATTATGTTATCAAAATCACCAATTCCTGCCCGATTGTATAAAAATAGATTGAAAAATCATTGGCTTTTGTAATCAAAACTTCGTTCACTGTTATCAAGCGCATATTGATAGCACAAGTTACGGAGATTTCTTTTCTTAAATTAGCAAAAACTGGGGAAAAGTAAACTATCTTTTCCTGTTTGTAAATTATATTCTGAAAGTATTAGTCAAAAAAGGCACTTGGTCAGACGACGAAGGCGCTTCGAATTTTGCTTCGATGTGTGCAGAAAAAAAAGACGCCGATTTCGTAAAATTAGCAGAAAATCAACAATGAGTAATTCCTTTTCTTTTCCAGACAAAAATTTACTGATTCTTTTTATATTTTTCCTGTTACAATTATTTTTTCGCTAAATACCTCTTCAACAACATGTAAGATAACGTTGTATATAGTGTATTTATTTGCTAATGTGCAAAAGTACGGATTTTTTCAGCAATAACGTTTTTATCGTTTATTACTGTCACTCGATGGTTGTTATAAAATTATTTTCGTCCCCATGTGATCACATTAAACGACGCGCACTATATTTTTTAAATAAGTCTTTATCGACCACGTTTTACTATTTAAATTCTACTCGCCTGATTCAGGAAAATCTGGAACTCATTCTTAAATTGAAAACTCCTTCCTTCCCAAAAAATTTACGCTCGGAGCGCACCTGAATACAAGAAATCGTGATAATAAGACTGAAGCTAAATTTTAATCAGAATCTAGTAAACCATCAGCTGTAGCCCCACGAGGAACAATAATAAGGTCATTAACAAGGTTACGTAATAAGATCATTCAATAAGGCAGAAATTTGTAATTAACATTGCATACACGTATGTCCGAATTTCAAGGACCTTCTTTTTCAGTGCAAGAAAATAGAGCTACGCGGGTACTCTTTTTTTTTTTCCTTGCACCGAAGGGATTTCGTAAGAGTGGGCAATTTTAATTGCGAGTATTTGCTTTCATTACTATGAATTTATTGAAATGTTTCGTTGACGTAAAGGAAAATATGCTTATTTTTTCTTGTGTGTGTATTAAAATTGTATGTTTTTTTTTTTTTTTGTAATATATGATAAATAGCATGTAGAATGTTTACCTTTGTATAGAAAAAAATGTGAAATCTATTTTATGAAATTTAAATGGAGGGTATACTGGAAAAACGACCTAAGTCACATACTACTTTTTGAAATTTGCTTTATGTTTTATTCAATTATTTTATAACATAAATGCTAATTTTAACTATACGAGCCTACGTTTCCGTAACACCCAAATTCAAATTTGTAATACATATATTTATAATACATAATTTATATTCATTCATAATACATAATTTATAATAAAACATAAAGAAAAGTTCAGCAAGTAGTATGTGACTTAGGTCGTTTTTTTAGTGGACCCTTCAAATTCTTATATACATGTATTTTGGGCGATATTGTGATGGCTGCTTGGGGGTAATTATTCTGCAATGTAGACGTTCCTTGAAGACGCAAAACACGGGCATAATTTTTTTTTCAAATTTGTACTTTAGTAGCATTGATTCTTATTTATGACACATGACTAATGCAAAACTTTTTTCTTTCTTTCACTACTGATTTATACAATACTCTCTCTTTTGGCAGTGGTTTGATAACAAGTGGGTGCATTCTTCTTTCCTTGACGATAAAAGGTAAGATGACACAAAGAAAAAGAATTTATTATTAAACCCTCTTTCAGTAGCAAGAAAGTGGAATGTTAAGAATTTTCCCTTTTTCTTTTCCTCTCATCATAATCAGGTGTCGCACCAGAAGAAATTGAGTCCGTTTTTGGATCCTACACAAAATACCAATCAATCAAAACGGATCCTTAACAAAATGTCAATCAATCTTCTTCTCGCCACAGGAGCAATTTCAAGCCTATATAAATCCTGAACTAACAGACGGATTTGCTTGGAACAAACTTTATTGAAAAGATGTTATGATGTAGAACATGTACAGATACAAAGTTCAACCAGAGCTAATCGAGCCTATTTAACTATGAATTTTTTTCATCGGGATTTTTAAGGATATTTCTCAATGAATGTGTGAATGAGTGAAAGAATACAAATGCAAAAGTGACGACCAGCAACAGGCACAGGGCCCAGCTAGGTTGGTCTTAGTCAATTTAACAGTCCCCAATGAACATCAAGAGTTTTCTTAAAAGTTTTTACCCCACTGCAAGTAGCAGTCGCTTCTGGTAAACTATTCCAACTGCCTATAACTCTATTGAAGTAGTAATTTTTCCTAAGTTCATCCAGAACTAAACGAGCCAATTGTCCAACGAAACTTTTTGATTGGGATTATATTTCCGAGTGAATAAATGAGTGAATGAATATGTATGAACTGTTGAAAGAGGTATACTTGAAGTAAATATACCAGTATACCTAGTACATATTCCTTTTATGCATATATATATGTACATGTATACATATTTTATATATATATATAATATTGCAGCAAACTGCTTTACTGCGAAGCTTGTTGCAATAAAAGATTCATATGACTGCACTTCACATACTTAAAAGAAACTAAAATCAACGGTTTTAAGCTGGCAGCTGGAATGTTTACTAGAAACAGTAAAACAAAAACACAGAGCAAATGTCCAAATTTAGAAATTTTTATTCATTTTTTGCAGCTATATGCCTCAAAACTTTTATTTAGCAAACTTACTGTATTTTTTAGTTACCAATCTAACCACCGTTAATTTTACGAATAGATTTTAGAGTATATAACAATGCATGAAATTCGCGGGTTTTAATGAAAATTACTCGCTTGGTAATGAATAATTTTAATTGTTGTTATTCAAAATTCTTTATTTCACATTAATAATATTGCATATCTGTTTTTGTGATGAGCAGGCTTTTTCATGTTTTATAGTCGCAGATAAAATATTTATTAATAATTATTTCTGAAGATTACACTTTATTTTTAGAGACTTCTTTCTTCCTTTTCCCATCATTGATACTAATGTGCACAGCTGGCATACCTCTGAGATTGGCGAACATGCAGGTAAGATATGCAATTTTTACGTTTAATTAAATTTTATTTACGAAAATTGATCTCAAAAATAACGTAATTTGTTCTCCGGAACAATTCTGAGAGTTTTTATTTACAATTCAGGGGGGGGGGGGGGCGAGACTTTAATAAGAGTATTCTTAAAACTTGTCATGTATAATTATAATTCGTTTTTCAATATCGTATAATTAGCCGAAGCTACATTTTTAATTTAACTCTATTGAGTCATTTTTTTTTTGTAACATTCATTAAAAGAATCATTTTAATATAAGGATCGTTCATAAATGATGTCACGCTTTTTTCCCATGAAGAGTGACATCATTTATGAATGATTCCATACCACCTTCAATTGATAACTCAATTAGTTTATTACAATGAATTTACATCATTCATAGATAAATAAAATTATCCCTGTACAAATGTCTCCATAATGTTATTTACACAGTTTGACAATAATAATTAAAAATAGTAAAGCTTCTACCTATTAAATATTTCTGTTTTAACTGCAAAATATGGTTAAAAGAATAAAGCAAAATTAAAATTCATCAATACCAGACTCAGAAAACCAATTATTGGTTTTTAATGAATTCTTAAAAATCCCAAGTAAACGGGGTGGAGCTTAATCACTGACGTCACACTTTAGGTTTCACTTTACATTGCTCTTAAGGCTGCTCTTCAGTCAGAGTTTCAAATCTTCGAAACCAATGTTAACCTACGGGAAAAGTTGGACTAAGTTTTAGAAAGTTCCTTTGAAGTTTTCGAGTCCGGAATTTTTTTAAGTATTTTTCAAGCCTATATCTCGGTCTTGTAGTTTTTACTTTTTTAAAATATCACTTACCGTATTTTTAAAAAATCGTTAAAAAAATGAATTTTGGAAAAAACGTGGTACTGTTAGACGTTTCGCTCTATAAAATATTTTCAAAGCATGTTACCGAAATTTGAAAAACAACAAGACCAGCAAAACATTTCCAGCTTTCTTTTGAACTTTTGTTTGAAATAATGCGAACATTTTTAAAGACAAAAAAATCCGTCCAAAGTTTGAAAATATTTTCAAATAAAGCTCGAAATTCCTATAAGCCACGCCTTCCACCGCTTCCCATGCAAGGGGGCATGATTTACGAGGTCGATTAGCTTAATGACTCTCACTCCGGGAAGCGTTGCTGTTTCGGATTCGGACAATGGGGAAAGTGTGGTCCCCCTCTTCAGACCCTCAAACCGGCCAGACACAGAAGACAGACCACATGTTTTTTTCCAAAGGGAAGAAAATTGAGACAAGTCTGCTTTTCCAATGTTTGATTTGAGAACCTATGACTTATATGTAATCCTTTATATGGGCAAATTCCTGTTCCCACGGTACTATAAAAATATTTTTCACGAATTAAATGTTTCTACAATTGGGGAAAAAAACATTTTTTTAAAAATGTAAACTTGAAAACACTACTGCTCTTTAATTAGTAAATCAAATGAGAAATTATTTAATGTAAGTAATTATTCATTAGTAAGTTATTGATTTAATTTTCTTCTACACAATCCATAATTCTTTTCTTCAAAAACTTTCTGAAGAGAAAAGCGTTGCCTTTACTCCCCCCCCCCCCCGCCCTCTTAAAGACAACTGTGTATGCCACAGATAAAACTAGTTAAATTGAGCGAGATAGAATTTTTTTGTTTTTTACTGAAGGAATAAAGGAATGATAAACTTTAAATGTTTTCGTAAATTAAAAAGAGATTTTTGAGAAAATAAATGTATTTTCAAAATTTTATATTGGCCTCTTTCTAAATGTAATGTTTCAATAACTTGAACCGAAAAAAAAATTTAAATATTGATTAAATCCATCAACATCTTCCGGGGGAGCTGGAATTTTGAAAAACAAAATTACATATAAAGGTCGACAGCGGGGGGGGGGGGGGGGGGGTCGAATACTAACAACCTCCTTTCTTTCTTTTATTTCATTTTTTTAATGATTTTTTATGCCATTCGTAATATTTATTAGCCTTTTCTTTCATAAGATTTTTCCATCTTTCGATATCTTTTACTTCTTCTTATCCTACTTTTCCGTAAAAGTAAAAAAAAAAAAAAAAACAGAACGAAAGAAGGCTAATGTATCACATCACAAGAATATCGTTAAAAATAGGAAAAAGTCATAAACAAGTGAAGTAAATAAATATACATTGAAAAATTAAAAAAATTGAAAGTAGGGGTTTGCGATGGGGTAATTGTGTCTGTCGATCTGTCTCCTCAATAACTTTTGAAGGAATTGTCCGATTCGAAAGATTTTTTACCCAGCATTCGAAAGATCTTGGCGAGAAAATCTCATTTTCATATTTTACTTTTTGATTTGAACACAATTTTTCTTTCAATTTTGAACAGTTCAAAAATTCTGAACATTAGCGCCTTCGGGAAAAAATGAAGCAAAGTATGCAAATTCTGGGCAGAATATCCAAGTTCCTTTGAACAAGCGTATTGGAAGAAGCTCTCGGCGGGAAATTTTTTTTATCCACGCCGAATTTCATACAGTTCAGAAAAAAAAAACCGACAGCGCCTACGGGAAAATTTCAGTCGTATACAAATCCTGAGCTAACCAACCGATTTACTTGAAATAAACTTTATCGGAAAGATGTTATGACGTAGAACATATACAGTGGAACCCCGCCATTCGTCCTTGTCCCTCAATTCGTACGGCGCCAGGGGTCAGCTGGGTCGCCAGTTTGGCTTTTTTTAAGAAAAAAATCGAGAAATTATGCTCATTTTGAACTCGTCTAGAAGTAATTTGTTTCGCGTTTTAGATTTTTTTTAAATCTTAATACTTTTTGAGATTTTACTGACAATTTTAGCTTTCTAAGGGGGCATCAAGAGGAAGTGGTTGAAGAACTTTCTTCTTCAGAGGAGGAAAGTAGTAAGAAAAGCATTTCCTTTGCAGAAATTAAAGAGCTGTGTTACTCCTGCAAGAAAACGCAGAGAGTGATGGGAAAACAGCATGCCAACACTGCTGTGGTCAACAGCAAGTTGGGATGCTTTGTTCAACGACAATGTTATTGGCCATTTTAGAAAAATTCTGAACAATCGTCAAAGGCAGACAACATTGGACAGGTTTTTAGGGAAAGAAGCCCAAGATTCTTCTAGTGCAAAAAGAAAGGACAACAGAAAGGGAGAAAACACTTGAAGGGATATTACCTGATGTTTTTATAGAAGGGGCCTCCTCTTCCAGCCCTTTCATTTCCTCATCTCAACATTCCACATATGATATCAGCTCACCTCAGTACAAGCAAAGTGCAGTTAAATTTTAATTTATCTATAATTTCATGTACAGTACTGTACATTTGTTTTTCATAGGTTTAAATAAGCAACCATCTGTGTGCCTGGACCGGATTAATCCAATTTACACTGTATTTTATGTGAAAAAATAATTCTCTATTCGTACAAGTTGCCATTCGAGCTGCCTCCTGGAATGAATTGTGTGCGAATATCGAGGTTCCACTGTACAGTACACTTCCTCGGGGAATGGCGAAAAGCATTGGACATTGTTTAGAGAACAAACCACATGTTTCTTTTCCTGAATCGCAAAAATTATTTTCTTCACAGTTCACATGACTAAACTAAATACAGTGGAACCTCGGTAGCTCGACGCGCAGATAAGTCGACTAACCCTTGGTAAGTCGACATATCCCTCCCCTAATGGTTGGCCCAATGCTAATTTCAATGGGCGAAAAACTCTCTAACTTGACACACAATTTTCAGAAACCCCTGTAAGTCGACCTCCATTTTGTATTCTTATTAACTTTTTCCTCCGGTATGTTTCCACGGTGCACAATTCTGGGAATTTTACAGCGGTGTTTTTTCATCAATAAATGAATTCTTTTCTTGAAAGTGTTCCTAGAAAATGTCCTTATTCCCCTTGTACCTTTCTACGAACACGAGAAAAAAGTCAATTGCAAATTAGCAAGCCTAATAGTGTTGGGGAATTTATGTTTTCTCTTCAGAGGGAAAAGCAAACAAAAATTATGGATTTTTTTTCTCATGAGGTATTCTGATTTAATGTTTATATATTTATTTATTTGTAATGTATAACTTTTCAAAATAATAATAGATAAATAATAAACGAGAGTAATTTCGTACTCTGGAATTCACTCTTATAACTTGAATGACAAGTAAATAACAATACGGACCAATATCAGCAATTGAAGTTACGGAATCTCGGTAACTTGACACCTGCTTATCTCTACGGCTCGCGACTTTTTAACCTTTTCAGTTTAGCCCGCAGCTTTCCAAAGGCTGCCCATTCCTGGTTATGCAATGTTTGCTGTGTGGCACTACGAAATAATATCTTATCATTAGCTAAAGAATAAAAACGGTTTGGTTGTTTCTCATCCATAAGCTTACTTCTTTGCATTGCAACACGGGCTCCTTGTAACTCTAAAACACGTGTCCGCAATATTTGATTATGTTGACGTTTTATTCTTTAGTTTCGCAACTCAAATGAGGACTAATTATTTCTCTACATTAAATTTATGCATGCGAACTCGCGTCATTAAAGAAAAAAGAACTATGTCTCTTATGCAAAATTTCTGCATATAATTTAAGGTTCCCAACTTTTTTTTTCCTAGCGAAGCCCTTCTAAAACTCAGAAAGAAATTGGCGAATCCCTTTGGTAGTCCTTAGTAAACGGGTAGGAAAACAATAAAATTTGCTTGCACATTCATTTTTCAAGCTTCACAACAGTTCATAACAAGCAATGAAACACAATTCTTAAAACATCTAAATGGAAATAAAAACTAACATAATAGCTACAATAATAATATTAGTAATACAAGCATTTTAAAAATTAATTACTTATTTTTATTATCTGTTCTTTTTGTATAATTAATAGTAGCAGTAAACATACGAATTTGCAAAAGCTCTGTTTTTAATAATTATTTCCTCGATACTGCGAAAAAGTTGTGGAATAGTGGAATGACACCAGAAATATAAGTAAAAAAATTTAGAATCAATCAATAAATATCTTAGGGTTCCATTCCCACGTTGAAATATACAAAATTTGCAACCGTTATGGAAATTTACAGAAATATTGGGAAATTTACATGTTTTCAAATTTTCATTGCGATAGGGCAAGAAAGTTGGAATAAAGTATTATTAAAATGTGAGTACAAAATTTGAAATTAAAATATCTTCCTTCGCACTAGCGTAGAAAAAGTGAGAAATGGTAGTAGAAACATACCTCTAAAATTAATATAGATCAATTAATACCTTTTGATCAATAAACCACTTCACGATGCAAATTTTCAAATTTACGCAATGCAGAATTAAGTGCATTTCAAATTTTATGCGTATAGTTCCTATGCCCCACAACTTTTCCGTATTATCGGGAAAACAATTTTATACAAAAAAAAAAAAAAATCATTTTTAATCTCCGTTCTAATATGTATGAACATTTTAAATTTTGTTTTTTGTTTTGCGTTAGCAATTAAAAATCCAGGTATTGCAATATTATATTCGCGATTTGAAATTTTTCCCCTGAAAAAAAAAAAAAACCATTTCCAATGACTGGGTTTGAGCTTAAAAATTCCCTAGTTAGCATGGGAATTAATTAATTTGAAAATTGTTTTGATTTCATCTGTCAGTTTTTGCTCTTTTCACCGGAGAAAAAACTCTCCAAAAAAGTAATAATAATTACGGGCATGTGAACCCGAGTTGTTCATTTTCTCTGTCAGATTACTAATCACTACAATATGGATGCCTTTTCTTTCAAATGGTAAATTTTTTCTTGAATTTTGAAGGTTAATATGACGGGATCTCAATATGCATTAAATTTAACATTGATTTTAGAATTTGAGTCACCATATGACATTTATTTTTTCATTATTATTATTTTTGTTGTTGTTAATATTTTTTTTTACGAAAATGAGAGAAATCCGTTCGTGATGCATGAAAAATTTCAGAATTTAAAAGTTATTGTCTCATTTTTTAACTGTATGTTACATTCCTGCAAATTTGTATTTTGTAATGAAATTTATCTCAACGAATCTTTTTATTTCGCACATCCCAGAAAACACAAAACAAACAAACATGACAAGGAAAAGAACTATGTAGAATTCATTTCAGAAGATAATTCCATACATTACAGGTTTTGCATTTGAATAACTGAATTTGTCACTAAATCTTGTCATTTTTTTGTGCATGTACATTATTTTCAGATTATTCACTGTTAATCATGTACTTCCGTCTTCAAGTTTCAAAATGTATATTGAAACATTTTTTGAAGTATATACTCCGGAAACTGTTTTTAAATGCGCTGTAGATGGACTTCCTTTATTTACTCCTTATTATTTTAACCAGATGTACTGATCTCCTTTTGCGTAAATTATATCCTTCGGGAAAACCGTTGTCATTTTGAGTCGCATCGCATATTGAATCTTTATTGGCTATATTCATTTCTGTTCTATGCTGCTTCAGTTTGAAGTGCGATCTTCCACGCTCCTCCGTTTTTATTTACTGGATAATAAATACAGGCAAGCTCGCACATGAAGAATCGCCACAGAAGAAATGATGCAAATGTGCGTCTCAAGCCCCTCCCCCCACCCCCCCCTTGTCGATGTGCCCAGTCTGTTCCGTATTTGCAGCTTTAAAATTGGCAGCCCTCACCTCAACCTGCAACCCTACAAACTTTATCTCAATTCAACAAGTCTTGGTAAAAAGCTGTCGCCCGGCGAGGTCTTCTAATGGTGTTTTTGTGCATTCAATCATAAGAGAAAACCAGGAAAACTCTCAACTTACTTCTCGATAAGTATTAAATAGAAATTATCACAGCAACCACCTCAGCTCGCTTATCAAAGCAACGTTTGTTGACAGGATAAGAAATTGGGACTTCTGGTTCCGAGGAATATCGCCGCCCCAGTAGTCAGGCTGCCATTTTGAAAGTTTTGAATACCTTTTGCGCAGGGAACTGGAGCAGAGTTATTAATATTATTATCATTATTATTATTTATGTTAATTTATTTTTTTGAGTTGCTATGCTACAGCTCCCCTCCGAATCTTATGTTAAAGTTTCAAGTCCACTCCAGCTCCATTCACTGCTCTGAATAGCTTTTAATGGCAAATACAATATTTATCGCTTTCGTTTATTCAGTGTATTACGGAAAAAATTTAAAAGTCGTTTAAACCCTAATATTTCAATAAATATTTAATGTTTCGTACATAATGAAGGAAAAAAATAATAAATAAATGCACTCGGAAAAAAGGCCACTATTTCAAAACAGTCATTGCCAACCATTTGCTTATTTTCTTTTTTTTTTTTTTTTAAAGTTCTTTTTTTTCCTTTCTTCCCTGCCTTCTTTTTCTTCTTCTTTTTTTTTTGGGTGAATTTGTAATTGTCGCATACTTTTGCAACAGCGAAATTATGTTATGCACATCCCCAGTTTCAAGTTCGTGATTTAATTTTGATGAGTAATATATATTTTACAACATACATACGTAGATACTCATAGGTGTGCGTGCGGGGCTTAGAGATACCATTGTACCCCCATTAGCAAATAAAAATGAAAGCTAATTACAAAACTGGCAACCTCTTTCGCGTTTGTATTCAATAGATATGCTTCTTTGCGTTTAATTTGTCATAAGTTTCCCTGGAGGTGCATTTGGAACCCAAATCTTATGGGCAAGGCCGGCCTTATCAGTGTGCAAAGTACAAAGGCGCCATCACCTTGGGGGCTCCTCAGCGTAAGAGCAAAAAAAAAAAAAACAATAATCCGTGTTTCATAAAATTAGTTCAACAAAATTCTAGTTGTCTTCACGTAAGCAGACCCAATGATAGTGACTCCTATCAGATACTCCATCTTTCAAGTGAAAGAACTTAGCGTCAAAATTCACTTGTAGCGATGGTACTATACCTACTGTGGTGCTTGATAGAGATGATTAGATGGTACCAATCCCTGTGAACCACACTAGGTCTTCAATTACGAGAAGCTAACAGCAGCCCATTAGAAATAAAAAAATTCGGGAATTTTATTTTAAATGACAGAAATATAAAGGAAAGAAATAAAATGAATGTGATGGTCTCATCATATTGATCAAGTATTCAATATGCAATAATTAGCAAAACATAATTGAAGAAGTGTATATAAATAAATAAAATAAAATGCAAAATAACTAAATAAATTATATAAAATAAAGAAAGAAACGCAAACATTCACATTTAGTTTCAGAAAAAAAAATAGAGTAGTGGAGCTTAACAAATCTTCATTTGCTACTCCTGTTTCGAGCAAAACTCGTTGCTTAGGTTACCTCTTTTCTTATTTATTCATTTAATTTTAATCAAACTAACGCAAAAATTTCTGCTCTTTAATTAAGCTTTATACAAGAGACGAATTAGCGCTCTTTATGTAACAATAACTGAGAACAGCATTCAGCAAGTTTTCGCTAAATAATTTTTTTTTTTTTTTTTGAATATCAAGCAATTTATCGCAAATTTTGATTGATCAATTTGTACTAAATTAGGTCTAGAAGCAAGTTCTCAGAAAGACAAACCTTCGTTTTAAAAGTATCGTTTACATTTTCATTTTTACAGCACTAAATATGCAATTTACAAACAATTCGGGAGAATGAAAGAAGGGTAACAATATTTTTTCTTTTCGTTTCAACTCTCAGCCACAGAGAAAAATTTTGGAACCGGAAAAGGAGCAACATTGTGTAAGTAGTAGAAAACACGTGCATGCCGCTAGCTAATACACTGACTGCAGGGGGTCTCGGCCTGAAGTGACAGGTCAATTATGGGGGACAGTAGACTATTCTTCCAAGAGCTATCGTACATTTCATTGGTCGTTGAAATGTCAATCACTTGAGGTTGACACACTCCCCTCATGCCCTTCAAAGGCCATCTTAAGCCTAACCACGAAATTTTTTCTGACTGAAGAGCAGCCTTTTAACTAGTTTGCTTTCTTCTCATAATTATTTTATTGTAACATTGAAATTATATCTTCAGTATGAAACATAGATTTGTGAAAGGTCAGTCAAGCAACGTGGCAAAAGGAACATCACTGGTTTTTATTTCAGTTTATCCATTTTTTTTTCAAAGAAATTTCTTACTATCGGCTTTTATCGCTCGGGAACATTTTAAAGGCAAACCTGATCTAGTTGATTTCTTGCCGTACCAGTTTTTATTAGCGGACATCCCCGGAACCCATTGTTGCAATAATTTAATGATATTTTTCGTTGTTCAGGAAGAAAAGGCAACGTCATGAATATTATTTTATTCTGTATCTGAATCATTTTTCTTTTGTTTTTGAGCTTATACACTTTCTGAGCTTATATATATATGTTACTGAAAATGTTCGAAATCAGAAATGTCGACATACACCAAATACAGAATGTCGACATTTACTATCCATCAGACCGGTGATCGTCGACATTTTCCGATTTCGGACATTCACAAATAACATATATGTTATTTTCTTTTTTTTACTATTTTTCCCTTTTATTTATCGCAACTTCAAGCATTATTTTATTACAAATTTAAGTGAACAAAAAATTGGGCATTAATGGGTTAAAACTACATGTTATATCGTTTTTACATGGGTGAAGATTAGTTTCTCGTAATCAACAACTATGAACTTTATTTTTTAATGTGTATATACGTTACTTATTTATTTTTTACTCGTTGTTAGGAAATTTAATAAGCAAGGAAGAATTTTCTAGAGGAAATACTTATTCATTAAACCAGTAATTTTCATTATATATAAATATCGAAGCCGTCGTTAACTTATTTGAATAAAGTATTGCATTTTTTAAATTAAGTCTATTATGTGATCGCCGTTTTGAGCTATTTTCATAATCGTGAGCACGGAGGGTCATTAGTGGCATTATGGTAGCCACATTAGATCATAAAAAAGAACTCTAGTATGAAAGTAGTGCTATTTTTGCACTTTAGGTTCGTGGGATTTCAAAAATAGATTGTTTACATCTAAAAAAATTACCATAGTGAAGCACTTGGAACCCTCACTTTCTAAGCGCAACTTAAGCCCTAGACCAGTGTTTCTCAAACTTTAGATTTCTGTGTACCCCTTAAACAATTTTGTAAAACTGAGTACCCCTTGTCAAATAAATAAATAAACCAAAATGCAAATAAAAAATAATGTGTTAATAAATATATAAAAATACAAATAAAAAATAATGTATAAATAAATATATAAAAATACAAGTAAAAAATAATGTATAAATAAATATATAAAAATACAAATAAAAAATAATGTATAAATAAATATATAAAAATAAAAAATAATGTATAATAAAAAATAATGTATAAATAAATAAATAAAAGTACAAATTTAAAAAATGTATAAATAACACTTTGGAAAACACTGCCCCAGACCTAGACCCCAGGTTACACTGTTATCCCCAATAAACTCTACCACGCCTATGACTAAAAAAAGATTAGTCGGCAAACAAAATAATTGTAAGAAACTAGCAATTTGTTGGATTAAATTAGACTACATAATTGTGTATCCTCAGATTTCTCTTCCAAGGTCAACTTTTCAAAGAAGCACATTACGTTAACGGTTTGAATAGCGTCTTTTGTTCAAATCCTCCAGTGCCACCAACTCCTCAAAGCCGTGAGCACTTCAGTCCGTAAGGGGTAATTATGCTCAAATAAAAATATCTTCCCGGCCTTGTAATGCAATAGATTGGGAATTGGGAAGGTTCCGCTCTCTGGACAGTTAAAAAGAGTGGAATGGCAAGTTGAACGATTTGCAGGCTTCTTTTCTGCGAACGAGCAACGTTATGAGTTGGCTTGGACCTTGATCTGCCATTCATGTTAATTGCAAGTGGGTGATACTGAGCCGGAGTTCCTTATGTAATGTGGTGTAACTTAATGGCTTTTGTTTAATGTAGCGGGAATTGGTTTTGGGCGTTTCTTATTGCATTTGCTGATAGATTTCGAAGAAACATTCCTCGTTTTTCTTCTGTATCGGACAGTAATTGTTATTAATACCAGGGATCTGGAGCGGCCACTTTTTGTTGTTACTTCGCTCTCTAAATACTTTCTCCGGCTCCGCTCCATGCTTCGAATAATTTCAATAGAGTATATAGATACCTGAGAGCCACAGTTATTAATAGCAGGGATCTGGAGCATCCAGTTTTTGTAGTTACTCCGCTCTCTAAATACTTTCTCCGGCTCCGCTCCATGCTTCGAATAATTTCAATAGAGTATATAGATACTTGAGAGCCACAGTTATTAATAGCAGGGATCTGGAGCATCCAGTTTTTGTAGTTACTCCGCTCTCTAAATACTTTCTCCGGCTCCGCTCCATGCTTCGAATAATTTCAATAGAGTATATAGATACCTGAGAGCCATAGTTATTAATACCAGGGATCTGGAGCAGCCACTTTTTGTTGTTACTTCGCTCTCTAAATACTTTCTCCGGCTCCGCTCCATGCTTCGAATAATTTCAATAGAGTATATAGATACCTGAGAGCCACAGTTATTAATACCAGGGATCTGGAGCAGCCACTTTTTGTTGTTACTTCGCTCTCTAAATACTTTCTCCGGCTCCGCTCCATGCTTCGAATAATTTCAATAGAGTATATAGATACCTGAGAGCCACAGTTATTAATAGCAGGGATCTGGAGCATCCAGCTTTTGTAGTTACTCCGCTCTCTAAATACTTTCTCCGGCTCCGCCTCATGCTTCGAATAATTTTAACAGATTATATATGTACCTGAGAGCCATAGTTATTAATACCAGGGATCTGGAGCAGCCGCTTTTTGTAGTTACTCCGCCCTCTAAATGCCCTCTCCGGCTCCGTTCCATGCTTCGAATAATTTTAACAGATTATATATGTACCTGAGAGCCATAGTTATTAATACCAGGGATCTGGAGCAGCCGCTTTTTGTAGTTACTCCGCCCTCTAAATGCCCTCTCCGGCTCCGTTCCATGCTTCGAATAATTTTAACAGATTATATATGTACCTGGGAGCCATAGTTATTAATACCAGGGATCTGGAGCAGCCGCTTTTTGTAGTTACTCCGCCCTCTAAATGCCCTCTCCGGCTCCGCTCCATGCTTCGAATAATTTCAATAGAGTATATAGATACCTGAGAGCCACAGTTATTAATAGCAGGGATCTGGAGCATCCAGTTTTTGTAGTTACTCCGCTCTCTAAATACTTTCTCCGGCTCCGCTCCATGCTTCGAATAATTTCAATAGAGTATATAGATACCTGAGAGCCATAGTTATTAATACCAGGGATCTGGAGCAGCCACTTTTTGTTGTTACTTCGCTCTCTAAATACTTTCTCCGGCTCCGCTCCATGCTTCGAATAGTTTCAATAGAGTATATAGATACCTGAGAGCCACAGTTATTAATACCAGGGATCTGGAGCAGCCACTTTTTGTTGTTACTTCGCTCTCTAAATACTTTCTCCGGCTCCGCTCCATGTTTCGAATAATTTCAATAGAGTATATAGATACCTGAGAGCCACAGTTATTAATAGCAGGGATCTGGAGCAGCCGCTTTTGTAGTTACTCCGCCCTCTAAATGCCCTCTCCGGCTCCGTTCCATGCTTCGAATAATTTTAACAGATTATATATGTACCTGAGAGCCATAGTTATTAATACCAGGGATCTGGAGCAGCCGCTTTTTGTAGTTACTCCGCCCTCTAAATGCCCTCTCCGGCTCCGTTCCATGCTTCGAATAATTTTAACAGATTATATATGTACCTGAGAGCCATAGTTATTAATACCAGGGATCTGGAGCAGCCGCTTTTTGTAGTTACTCCGCCCTCTAAATGCCCTCTCCGGCTCCGTTCCATGCTTCGAATAATTTTAACAGATTATATATGTACCTGAGAGCCATAGTTATTAATACCAGGGATCTGGAGCAGCCGCTTTTTGTAGTTACTCCGCCCTCTAAATGCCCTCTCCGGCTCCGTTCCATGCTTCGAATAATTTTAACAGATTATATATGTACCTGAGAGCCATAGTTATTAATACCAGGGATCTGGAGCAGCCGCTTTTTGTAGTTACTCCGCCCTCTAAATGCCCTCTCCGGCTCCGTTCCATGCTTCGAATAATTTTAACAGATTATATATGTACCTGAGAGCCATAGTTATTAATACCAGGGATCTGGAGCAGCCGCTTTTTGTAGTTACTCCGCCCTCTAAATGCCCTCTCCGGCTCCGTTCCATGCTTCGAATAATTTTAACAGATTATATATGTACCTGGGAGCCATAGTTATTAATACCAGGGATCTGGAGCAGCCGCTTTTTGTAGTTACTCCGCCCTCTAAATGCCCTCTCCGGCTCCGTTCCATGCTTCGAATAATTTTAACAGATTATATATGTACCTGAGAGCCATAGTTATTAATACCAGGGATCTGGAGCAGCCGCTTTTTGTAGTTACTCCGCCCTCTAAATGCCCTCTCCGGCTCCGTTCCATGCTTCGAATAATTTTAACAGATTATATATGTACCTGAGAGCCATAGTTATTAATACCAGGGATCTGGAGCAGCCGCTTTTTGTAGTTACTCCGCCCTCTAAATGCCCTCTCCGGCTCCGTTCCATGCTTCGAATAATTTTAACAGATTATATATGTACCTGAGAGCCATAGTTATTAATACCAGGGATCTGGAGCAGCCGCTTTTTGTAGTTACTCCGCCCTCTAAATGCCCTCTCCGGCTCCGTTCCATGCTTCGAATAATTTTAACAGATTATATATGTACCTGAGAGCCATAGTTATTAATACCAGGGATCTGGAGCAGCCGCTTTTTGTAGTTACTCCGCCCTCTAAATGCCCTCTCCGGCTCCGCTCCATGCTTTGAATATTTTTAATAGATGACATCTGTACTTGAGAGCCTAAGTCATGGATTAAATACCAGGGATCTGGAGCAGCCACTTTTTGCAACGCTCTCTAAATACTTTCGCCGGCTCCGCTCCATGCTTCGAATAATTTCAATAGATTATATTTGTACCTGAGATCCACACAGTATCTGAAGTCCATTTTTCGAGTTTTTCTGATAAAGTTGGAAAATAAACATTTTTAGTACTTTTCTCCACCAAACCCCTACCTGTTAGCCGAGGCCTTAGGATTGCTTACGCACGGGGAGAGGTAGTGGGGTCTACGGATTTTACATGCACATATCCCCAAGTATACATGGTGGTCTTCAGTGGGTATCGAACGCGCGACCTTCCAGGTGGAAGTCCGACGTGCTAACCACTAGGCTACCACAGCCCACATTTTTAGTACTATAAGATATAGGTCAAAACTGGGAAATTTGGTTAGTCGCCAGTGGCCTGTAGACTCGGTTTCGTTAGTCGCCACTTTTTAAAATTGCCAATAAGAATTGAAAACTAACTCTAAAATTGTTTAGAAAATAAATTAATAGTTAAAATAAAATAAGAAATATGAAGATTTGAATTAGCACATGCTAAAATTATGTCGAACTTGTAAAATTATTAAATATATACAGGTTGCTGAAAGATTGAAAGCTGAAATTCGACATGAAACTTTCGGCAAAGCACGTGCTCAATATTGGCATGCTTCCATGGAAAAAAACCACATCATGGTAAAAAAAAATGAGAAAAATTCATTCCGAACGACGCGAGAAGAAAAATTAAAAATAAAAACCACGATTACAATAGAATATGCTAAAAAGTGACCGTGCAGGAGTGGCGATCGATGACGCATTTTTTAATCTCCACTTTTACTACTTTAATCGCCAGGTGGCGGGTGGCGACCGCTGAGTTTCACCTATAATATAAGAAGAGACTTTTCCGTGATAACCTCAGAATAAAAATGTCCGACGGGAATTTTAACCCTCTCACTGCGTATCCCGCGATTTCCACGGGCAACGTAGAAGTAGCAAAATTTTGCGCAATCTGCGATTTCCGTGGGGATGTATTTTTTCCTTTTATTTAACAACCCGCTCTTCTCCCGTTCGTTGTAAAAACCATAACCGAAAACCTTTTTTTTATATAAACTGATTCCGTATTGAAAAAAAAACTCTTTTGAAAAAAATTTTTGTTATATTTTAACTAATATATATGTAGATTTGAAATATAAAATTTAAAAACGCAATTTTTTAACTTATTTTGATTTAAAAAAACCACGATATGAGACTGTTCAAAGATTGGAGCGATCATGTAGCTCGTGGCTTTGCCGTCTATACTCAGTATGTCCATCAAGTGTAAAACTCGCAAGAACTCGAAAAATTAAACTAGGATATTATGGCTCTTTATTATTTGTTTCTTTCCTTTTAGTTAATTAATTATTTTGTGTAATTTTTTTTTTTTTTTCAAAAATATAAAAACACAACAAATCCCTTTGCTCTGGCTCAGCTCCAGTTTCGAGAAAAATCTCGTTCCACCACTGTTCTACGCTCCTGCTCCAGATCCCTGATTAATACAGATTGGAACCTAGATCATAATTTTTATTAAATGACTACAAATATTGTCACTGACTAGGTACTTAAATAGATCGATAAGATTTAATATCCAAAGGACAGATTTATTTTTCTTATTCACTAGGAAAATTTAATACTATGTAATAAAATAATTAGCTGTTAGTAACTGCCGCCCTTAAGTGCGTTGTGCCATGAGACAAGCGTTTCGCCGCCTCTGCCTCGCGTCGGCCCTTGTCAAAAAATGATGTATCAACCTCTGGAAACCATTTAATAAACATTAATATATGTTCATTAAAACATATATTAATTTAAAAACTACATAAAAGTAATTTCTGACGATTAAACTATTAAAAATTTGATAATTCACTCTAAAGGTGTCAATCACTGGTGAACTCACCTGATACCAGTTAAACTTGGAAACGAACAACATCTTGCGTCAAATGTATGACGGGGAAAAAACCGCCTGGGATAAAGATTGGGCGATTATTCTTAATTTCATATTCAACTAGATGAAGTACCCGGCGTTGCGCGGGGTAACATTGCATTATTCCCACACCAAGTGACACATGTCCGAAATTCTGTTGTAAATATATAAAGAAACACTTAGTCAAAAAATCCCAGTAGAAGGTGGGCAACAGTTCGAAAAATCCCATTTAAACAGTAAAACTCCTTAAAAATCACGATTGTATTAAAAGCAATAGTCTAAAAATTCCTTGTAACCTAAAAATAATAGTCCATAAAAATCCTCATTGAAATGAAAACTACAGTTCATAAAAATCGCCACAGAGCAAGAGCAACAGAAGCAAAAATACGCATATGCAGGACAATAATTCCAAAATAACATCAAGTCCATAAAAATCCCACTTACAATATGGACAACACCACATTTAAAAATTCCCATCAGAATAAAAGCAGTTATCTCTTTAAAAATTCCCATCGGATGTAGAACAACGATCCCTGAATATGTCTGCTACAATAAAGAAAACAATTCTTAAAGCCCCCTCCCCCCCTATTTGAATAAAGACAACTATTTCTAAGCATATCTATTAGAATAAGGACATCGGTCCCAAAAAATCTCCATAGAATAAAGACGTCAGTGACTAATACCCATACTGACTGACCCATATGGTTACAGAACTTTAAGAGCTGCTGTTCCTAAAATTACCAACAGTCCATCTTAAAATCCGCATTAGAATAACGACACCAGTTCCTAAAAATCCTGCTTTGCAAAATTGTCAAAAAATTTCCTGAAAATTCAATAAAATAGCACTTTTATAAAATTCAGCTAAAAACGGAAGAAACAAGAGCATTATTTCCAAAGGCAAATAAACATGCACATTGCACATTTATGTCAGAAAATGTTCAGTACTGAACCAAAACTGACGTGTGAAATTTAAGTTGATAGAAAGAAATAACTAAATTATGTCCAAATGGTTTTAAATAGACAGTGCAAGAATTAAATAAATGATATGAAAAAAATCACTAGAGCAAAATACGGAATCAATTAAAACCGCTACGTTATAGGGTTAAAAGAAAGCAGAAGATCGCCAAATTGCACTATAGTAATAGAAGCATAGCGCAAATGCTCCATGATCCTGTAATGTAAATAACGTATTGAATATATATGAGAACAATATTACTAATAAGGATTTTTGGCGCAGTTTGGAAAAGTTACGAAGCACAAAATAATATATTGAGAACAATTAACAGCATGGGGGGAAACACTTCGCAAATTCGAAATTTTAAATTTCATCAAAAATCAGAGACATTGAAAACTTAACAACCTAGTGTATATGTACACTGTTAAAAAAGAACCTGAATTTTCAGAGTGTTTTTTTACTGATTTTAACGGAAGATTTCCGTAGTGCTTCAATACATGGTTTTCCCTTCCAAAAGCGGAAACATCACGTCCTGAAAATACGAGAACGGAACTTCTGTCAAATCTCGGGAAAATATTATCAGACACGGAATATTTCCGGCAACTCTGCTGCCGTACTTTTTCCTTATTTTCAGGAGATTTTTTTTTACAGTGTATGCCACTTAATACAAAAATAATTTTCATTAGTTTTACGTTAACAGAAATCGTCTATTTAGCGACAAAAGTACTCTTTATTTTGGAGAAAATATTCAAATTGAGCGAATGAACTCCAAAGTAGTTCAAAATGGCAATAATCGAAAAAGAAATAAACGATGAAAATGGTTTGAAATATGAGGTTTTCTAGTTATATCTCCGCTATATTTCAACCAATTTGCACACATTATATACCTTATCCTTCCTCATGAATCACTGTATTGGTGCAAACAGCTCTAAAATCACTTTAGTGGAACGAAAGTCTTTATGCTATTTAGAAACGTACAGTCGTATAATATATATATAAAGATAAAAGCCTTTCAGTAAATAAGGTCAACGTAATATTATGAAAATATTTATGTACCCATTTACTCTTCAACTCCAACGCAAATAAAACCCGAATATGTAAAACAGCAATTTCCTTTGCAGATTCGTTTATTTATGCCGGAAAAACGCAAAGTAAAATATCCATTAAATTTTCAAGTAAATAATTGCATTTCAATTACAGCTACATTACGCAGTTTTTAAATCCTACTTCATTTTGCCCTCAACTTTAAGCATATTCCAACGCCACAACATGATGTAACATTTAAATCATTCAACAAACATTAAACGCATAATCGACCTTCGCTACTAATGGAACCATTCGACTCTCAGGTGTTTTTTTCCCGCCACCGATCTTGAACTTCAGCGGATGGTTTGAGCGAACGATATTTTCTTCCTCTCTTCAAATTATGCATTTCCGAGCCACACGGTCAAATTCAAAACATTGAAGGACACGCCATTCAAGGCCACGGGCGGAAAATTGCTCTCTGTAGACTAAAACAAGATTAACACTACTTAAAACCATCATTATTGGAAAGAATGAATACATTCCAAGACAGAAAATAGAAATAAAAATAGCGTTTATAATTCTTAAGCATATTATGTAAATTACAACGTTAATTGGAGCTGATGAGAAAATATGTTCTTAATGACCTTGTGATATGTTTTTAACTTTTAATGATTAATAATCTTTTTATATATTTCACTTAACGTGGACCAGTTACGATTAAATTTTGCGGTACGATACGATACTGACACGATGCAAAAACCAAACTAAGGTAAAACGACATTTAAAAATTTGTTTGATGGTTGCCATAGGAGAGTAACATAATATTTTGTATTTATTGTCGCAACTTACGGGGCTTTAACAAATTTATTTATATCTCTTAAAAAGCATTTCCATTCATAACTGAATTTTTAATTTTCGATTCTTTGGAGTGGCAACTCCTTAGTTTGTTTATATCTAATGATCTTTTCTTAAGCCTTTCGATTTTTAAAGCATTTTTTACGATTTTAAAATGGTTAATTTTTGGTCCGCAGATTTTCTGCGGGGTTCAGCTAGTAGTTTAATATTATATCTGTTTCCAAGTCATTTCCCGCTATTTTCGTATATTTTCGCGATAGTTAAATTACTTTATTTTACGATTACTATTAGCTTCATGGACGTTATATAGTTCGTGAGTTTATGTAATACTAGTACGCACGGCAGTCATACGAAATGACCGCTGTTCTAGGTATTATAAATTGTAATTAAAGGGATTTGTGCAAAGGTGTCTTCTCATTCAAACTGAATTACCCAGGTCAGGCGGCGAGGACGCCCCTTTGCTTACTGCCCCACACTACTATACATTTATTTACTATATAATCAAATTGTTTGTGAAAAATATATATTTACCATCCAAAGAACGTATTGAAAATTTTATTATGCTTTTCAAAACAACAGTTTTAACGAAACTGGGCAAAAAGAGCGCTGCTACTCTAATAAGAAAAATAAAAAAAGCGCAGACGATAAAGAAATAAATTAAAAAGAAAGAAAGGATTAAATTAAATTCGCGTATGCATTCATTTTTAACGGAAATTGAAAATATAGCGAAGCCTCACTTAATATGCTAGATGAACGTTTTGATTATTATTAGTATATTTGTTACATTTGTTAAATGGCAACTGCATTGATTTGTTTGTTCACACGGCAACTGTAATTATACTGTTGGAAACGACGGCAACAATGCAAAAATAAAATAAAACGGATAAAAAAAAAAGCATTGAAATTTTTTTTTTAATTAACTTAAAAAAAACTAATTGAGTCACAACTTTCATTTTTGCGGCGATGCGTTTCTCGGGTCGTAAACATTAACCGTGCCGAATGTGGTCCCGATCGGTAAAACGGCTTGGGATCCTATCGCGGACGGACAGACAGACAGACAGACAGAATAAAGCGCTTGTATATAAGATTCTTTAAAAAAAAGCACTTCAAATGCTACATAAAAGATGTTAGATTTATTTTTATTTTTTAATGTGAATACATATGTATTCATATTCATACCTTGGTTCATATTATTTCATAATTATACATAGGTGTAATTAATTACTCCATTAACAAAATTGAAAATCAAATGTAATTGAAAGCAAATAAGTAGTACACGTTTTGTACGGTTTAATAAAAACTCTTTAATTTCCACTTTGGAAATTAAGGGTCCTTAAAAATACTTTATTTTTGTTCTAAGTCCTTAATTTTCACGGTCAACAGCCTCTTCTAGCATCTGTATCTTCCTCTCGCTTTTATTAAAAATCCTCAGGGAAGCAACTGCCTCCTCCAATCTTTGCTAAAATGTATTTCCAGCATCATATTCTGCCATTGATTCGGCCGATTTTCTCCCCGCATCATGCTTCAAGATGATCCTAACTTTTTGCTATGTAGTTAGTAATTGTATTTATTAGGGCTCGACCGATGGCATTTTTTGGCCGGTGGGCCGATGCCGATTGTTGGCCGATGGTTCCGAGATCAGCCGATGGCCGATTGCCGATTATTCTCCCCTTCCATCGGCCGATGGCCGATGCCGATGGCCGATGGAAAAAAAACTTCGCTTTAAACCATTAAATCGTGTAGAATGCTTGTCAAAATGTAATTTAAATCACTCATTTATTTTTATGTTTATAAAAACAAAAATGCATTATTCGACCAAATGTTCGACCAAAACTGTTTGCGGGAAGTTTACATAATAATTAAAACTAAAATAATCACTCAGAATTCTAATAAAGTAATTAAACTATTTGGAGGTTTAAAAAAACTTCAAAAATGCTATATCAGAGGATTTTTAATTCTTTTTTCTTATCTTTGCAAAAAAAAAAACACAACAACTATTGGATCGGATCGGGTCTAATTCATGGAGAGGAATGCAGACGTTATAATACAGACTAACAAACCCCTCCTCTCAGATTTTTTCATAATATTCCCCCCCCCCCCCACCCCGTTTCTAAAAGAAAAGCGGGAACGATTATACGTTTATTTTTCATTATAAAAATTATTTTAAACAAAAATAACTTTTTTTCTAAAATAAAAATAAAATATTAAAAAATTTTGCTCGCAGCAACGCAAAAAATACTGAATACTGCTTTAAAAACATAGACGTGAGATTTTTTTTCATTACAAATGAATGCTTGGTCTTAAGAACTAATCTTATTAGTTTTTTTTTTTCCTTGTGAGTTGAAAATTACACTGAAATATTTGACATGTTTTTTATATTTTCATGAGCGTAATATAAAATCACCGAAATAAACCAATATTTTTAAAACCAGCAGTTTTCTGTTGACAAGTAATCTTATGAAAAACACGTGATCGTTTATAAAAATTAAGATGTATTTTGAAAAAAATATATATATATTTATATTTACGTTGTCAATTTTTGAAATTAATGAAATTGTAGCATTTTGATTAAGGAATTATTCCACCCTGTCGCGCGGCGAACTCGTTTTTTAAGAATTAAATTCTTGAAAATAGCAGGTCGAACACATAAAATTTCGATCAATAAACATTTATACCGATTCATTTTTTTTATCAGTATGTTCTATGTTGTAAACTAGCAATAAAATAACAAGAAGTATTGTAAAGTGAAAGCAGATGCAACGAGATTGTTGTACAATAGCAGAAAAACTGTCAACTGTCTAACACGTGGCTTCAAAAAAGCCAAAAAAAAAATTGCCCTAAGTATAAACGGTGAAAAATTAAAATAATTATCGTATAAAAAAAGTTAAGATGCATTTTGAAAAAAATATATACATTGATCAATCTTTGAAAATGAAGAAATTTTAGCATTTTTAGTAATATGTTATTAAATCCTGTCGCGCAAACTCGCATTTTGACAGTTCAATTTTTAAAAAATTGCAAGGTGAACTTGGACACATAAAATTTCGATTAATAAACATTTATACTGGAAATTTTTTTTCTTCGTTTTGACCAATCTTTTCTATGTTGTAAACTAAAAATGAAATAATGAGAATAACCGCACACTAAAAGCAATATGCAACGAGATTGCTGCACAATTGCAGAAAAAATTTAACACGCGGGATCGAAGAAGCAAAAAAAAAAACGCTAAGAGAAAAAAAAAGTTTGAACTGATAAAAATTAAAATTATTATCGTACTTTGATTGAGTTGACTTTGTATTGTTTACAATTTCGCAATAATAAGAAACATGTCAACTAAAAGCAGATGGTATAATATTATTTCACCAATGACATCTAATGCACTATCATTATTAAACGAAAAACGGTCAAAAAATGAGGCAAATAACCTAGTGCGAAAAACAAATATCACTCATATAAGACGGCTCTATTACTTTTACTTTAACATATTCTATTTCGCGAGCATTCTGTTCAAAGAGAAATAATTTTAATAATGAAGGTTTTCCGGCAGCGACCGCTTAAACTATTTTTCCGAATTTTTTATCAAATACTTTGTAGAATGACATTATTTTTGTGCTTTTTTTTAATTGATGTGCTGCCTGTTATTGTATGGAAATAGAAATCTAGCTATGGAGATAAAAGAAAGTTAAAGACAGAATGTTTTCTGGAAAGTTGTCTCTGCTAAAAACATCGGCCTTGCATCGGCTTTTAGATGTTTTTCAAGGCCGATGGGCCGATGTTTTTCTGAAGTTAGCATCGGCCGCCGATGCCGATGGCCGATAGCAAATTTATTGAACAATCGGCGCCGATGCATCGGTCGAGCCTTAGTATTTATTTCACCTGCACAGTATTTGATTATAACTGCTGCAAGTGTGAAGTTCTAAGGCAATCTGGCGTTAGGTGCGCGTTAAAGGTCTACTGTATTTTTCAGGTCTTTAAGTCTTTTAAAATTGGTCTTTAAAAAAATCCCTAATTTTCACTTTAACAATTAAGGGCCCTTAAAAGTACTCCTTAATTTTAGTTCTAAGTCCTCAACTTTCACGGTCAACTGCCTATTCTAATATGTGCATATCCCTCTCGCTTTTATTAAATTCCTCAGGGAAGCAACTGATTCTCCAGTTTTTGTTAAAATGCATTTCCAGTGCCAAGTTGTGCCAAAAATGCATTTTCTCTGCATTGCGCCGTACCAGCACCAATTTTCGATTCTGTCGATCTTCTCCCCACATCACGCATCAAGATTATTCTAACTTTTTGCTGTGATAAATTAGTAATTGTATTTACTTCATACTTGGCAGCAGATGATTCAAAATGCTTCAAGTGTGTAAGTTCTGAGACATTCTGGAGTTAGGTGTGTCTTAAGATCTTCTACTGTATTTTTCAGGTCCTTAATTCCTTAAAATTGGTCTATAAAGAGTCCTTAACTTTTTTTTTTTAAATAGGAACTCTGAATATTAAAATTTTGCCGCTTAAATTAGGATTTAAGAAATTTGCAGCACCAAAAACTTTTTTTTATTTTTTCCAATAATAAATACCCTTCAACTTCATTACTTTCAATCTAAATAATTTCAAACCTCAGACACCTTTTTAAATAACTTGCACTGCTTAATGGACAGCATTCAAAAGCATCATCATTTAAATTCATGGGTAAAGCTATTTTTGCTTATTTTCATTTGTACAAAATGTACATTTATTTGTAGAAGGCTATAGAAATCAGCCTCTTTAAAAACTTATTAATTTAGCATCATTTCTAAGCATCTTATTTTAATTTTACGAAGTGTTGCCTTGTATACATTGTTTTTGAAAACTTTGCATTTTTATTGTATTTTAGAATATTTTATGTGTTTGTATTTTATTGTTCTACCACATTATCTCAATGCATTTTCAAAAAATCAATTTAAAATATCAATCAAATGTGCTAGTTAAAATTAATGTTGCGCTAGCTTAAGACTTGTCTAGCAACAGAAAGGAAAATCCGATTTTTCAGATTTTGGAAGTAAATGTTTGACGCCTTATATGGAATTTTACGAATTATAGATAATGCTTTGTTTTAATAATTTTTGAAACATTTAATTGTAAATGCAGTTGTAATCCGTCGCTTACTAGTAATTCATAATGGGATGTATGCAAGTGTTTCAGTTCGGATTTTCCTCCAGATCCAGTTCCTTACTGACACTGGAATTACGTTGTAACCCTTCAGAACTCGCGCCGTGAGCAAAACACTCACACCACGAAGAAAATAAGTACCGTCAAATGGGGTGATTTTGTCCTCTGGGGTGACTTTGCCCAATTTGGAAATAAAGTTTCGCGCCACCATAGTAAATATCTGATAGGTCGTCTGAGGCATTGCAGTCACTGATACATTCCTCCTCAATGTCTACGAGCTATTCTGCGGTTTGCAAGTGGTTCCTGATAAGTGTTACCACCAATCTTCTGTGTCATTTCTGAAGTGTGTTTTCCATAAAAATTACAGCTCTTCAAAATTAGATACACACAGCTTCTACGAAAACAAAGTGAGTTTCATCAGTTATTATTATTTTTAGTAAATGTAATGAAGAATATAATCCACTTGGAACTTCGTTCCTGCACATAATCTGTTGATTGTCATTTGACTGGGCAATGTCGCCCCATGATTTGTAGGAAAATTGGGGTCACTTTGCCCACCTGTTATTTAAAGTGTTACATCGTAATAAGAGTTTTTTTGGTAATTTATCAAGATGTTTAGGTCAATAATAAAAGCCAAAAGGATTTTTTTCTGAAATGGAGGAGAAGGGAGAAGAGACTGATTCCACCAATTACCAAGAACCGATTACTTTCATAAAAGATGAATTCATTGTGGTGAAAATCCTGGGGAAAAAGCTGTAAAGTATTTTATGGCGAAAATCACTAATGAATGTAGTGATGGAGATTATGAGGTCTCGTACACGAGAACCAGGAGGATAAGGGAAAATCGTTCACTTTTCCTCAGGTGGCAGATGAAGCCAGCGTTTCACGAGACGACATTGTTCTCAAGCCTACTCCGCCCACTGAAAACAGACAAGTTTTTCACTTTACAGACGGCTTGGAAAAAAAAATTTGCACGTAGTTCTTGATAGATTCTTTTTGGCACTTATTTCTTGGTGAACTGTTCTTTATTTTCAGAATTCATCTTTTTTGCCCACATTTTTAAAACTTTTTAGCATTATTTGTCCAAGATTTGCATTAATTTTGTATTTGGGGAGGGGGGGGAACGATTTTCGAACAATTTTTGCGTTTACTGTGACTCTTTTAACACCCTGAAGAGGTGGCTTCCCCCATATTTTATTTACAGCTTCGATATACGAAGGAAACATCTGGTTGACAAAGTGACCCCACGTCACTAGGTGACTTTGCCCACCCGTATTTCTTTTTTTTTAACGAGGGGGAATGATATAAAAATAAAATAACTATATAAATCACATCTAACAACCACCTTCCAAATGTACAAATTTTATCTAAGATATCAGAAAATGGGTTATGGGAAAATTATCAAATTGAATTTTTAAATTGGGCAAAGTCACCCCAGTCGACGGTATATCTGGTATTCTACTTCATAAGCGAAGGTGCTTCTCCTTGTTGCCTTCTCCTGTTGTTCCGATGTGTTCCGCAATCATTAACTCTTTTGTCTGACTGTTTGCAAGTCGGAATAGTGTGAGTGTTTTTCTCATCGTGCGAGTTCTTGTGAAACTTTTTTTTTTTAATGGGAATGTTTTTCTCATTAAGCGAGTGCTCTTTTGATTAACCGAAAACTATTTTTTTCATTTTATTTCTTCAAATATTAAACCAAGTATGTTCCTAAATGGACTAAAAAAATGAATTCATAGTGTAGTTGTTGAATTATCAAAATTTCTTAGTAGTGAAAAATTGTTTCTATTTTCGAGGATGACTTTACGATTAACAAATGGCTCTGACTAAAAATGCTTCTTATAAAACTTATAATATATTATATATAAAATATTATATAATATATATATATATTATATAAAATAGACATACATGGTTTGCATAAACAATTTTTTCTTACGTTTAACATTTTTTACCCCACAAATAAAAAGTGCCTAAGTTGCTTGACATAATATTTCATGAAAACAGTGCAGGTATTCAGGGTAACTGGGGATTAACTTTGAACCACGTCATATTTTTTAGTGTACAATGAAACCTGTGTAAGTTGACCACTTGCGGTGCAGCACTTTAGTGGTCAACTTAAACAGGTGGTCAAATTATAGAGGGTGAAGGGCTAATTCCGCTTCTGACAAAAGTGGTCAACTTAGACAGGTGGTTAACTTTACAGGTTTTACTGTATTCGAATTTATTTAAAAATTAAGAGTAGAAAACTGATTTTATAAACTATTTAGTGGAGTGTATCACCTGGGCCTTCTAGTATTCCTTTTTTTTTTCAGTCATATATACTAAAAGATATAACGTGGTTCAAAGTTACCCCCCATATTTCAAAATTAACCTGAATGACTGTACACCTGTACCATATATTTTGAATAATATTATTATTTTGGGTAACATTTGGGGATGAGAATAAATAAAAATTCTTTTTAGTTTGAAATATTTCATTTACTACTTCTTTTTTTTTTCTTTTCTTTTTTTTTTTTTTTTTTTTTGAGGTAAATATGTGGTGTAAGAAAAACGCTCGCCGCGCGAGTTCTCAGGTTACTCATTTTGACGCTAGTTCTGATGCGATTTATGCAATAATTGGAAGTAAATCAGAACTGAAACGGTTCTGATTTTCTTCCAGATGCAGTTCCTTACTGACACTGGAATTAGGTTGTAATTTGTGTAATTTTAGCTTTTTCTTCCAGATGGCAGATCTGTTCCCGAAATATCGCTCTACAATCATCACTCTTTACAGTGGTGCCTGCAGTGCCTCAGCTTCGATTTTTGTTTTCATTAAGGTAAGTTCAGTCTTATTTATAGCATTGGAGTTGAAAGACTTAGATAAGAAAGCAATAATGCTTTGACTACAATTCACGTGAGAGAGATGTACAATGGATGCAATTCAATACTAGAAGGGCTCATGAGCGAGCATCGTTGTCACGTGATATCCGCTCTTTGTTTACTAAGATTTTCAATTGAGTTCTACGTGAACTTCATTAGGCAAAATTAGTTACCTTAAAACTAATTAGACTATTTTCACAGCTCTCTCTGATTATAAAGCAGTATTTACATTTAAGAGGCCGTAGTAGCCTAATGGTCAGAGCGTCGGACTTCCATCTGGAAGGTCGCGCGTTCGATACCCGCTGAAGAGCCCCCCATGTACACTTAGGGATACGTGCATGTAAAATCCGCGGACCCCACTACATCGCCATTGATGCAGTGAGAAGTAAAGTGACCAAAAAACGATTCTGAAAAAAACGCGTTCGAAGATTGTATCTTATGGGAAGTTTCATTGTTATTATTTTTCTAAAGCAGGTTAGGGCGGAGCACCTGTTTTAGAACTATCGCTAAAATATTTCTTGTCGCAATATAGAATGATGCTTTCTCTGTCATTTGCAATAGTTATCTCCAAATTTTCAATTTTGTCACTTACACCCCTTTGCTTCTGTGTTCCTCCATTCTGGGTAATAATAATCTGCAGAATATTCTCATGAAAGATAATTATTCTAGAATTCTCCTAAAATTTAATTACACTTTAGATGCGAGGTACACAACATTACGCATTTTAATCCATTTAATAAAACATTACACACATTAGAGAATGAATAACTTCAAAATAAAAAAAATATATTATCTAGTTTTGAGAACAACCATTGAGTTAAATATTATTTTTAAAAAAAAAAACTGCTTTTCAGAGCTTTCTGCAAGCAAAAGTTGCTATTCAAAGAATAGAACATTTCATTTACTTCCTTTCTGCAAGAGCAGTCAGAATTGTACTTATAGAGGTTTGAGTTCAAAACTGTCTTCAAAAAGCAATATAAATTGTTCTTAGGAAAAAAAAATCCGGGAGTTTTTATACACGTAAAGTGCAAATGAAGTATTCAAGAAGAATATTCTAAAAAAGTGATTATATTTAAATTTAAACTATTCTTGTTTTTTCACTACAATTTAAACACGACTAAAAGAAAATGTTTTTTTTTTTTTTCTCTCTCTCTCTTTCAAATTATTTTTTTTCTCTGTAATATACAATTTCAAAAAATCATTTTGAAAGTATACCCTTAATTGACAAACATTTTTTCAACTACTTTATTGCAAAGCATAAATCTCAATTGACCAAAATCTTTCACATTCAAAGAAAATTCTCCTGAAGTAAATCCATCTTTAAAAAATGTCAGTTAACCTAAAAATAATACTGTTAACGTTCATGTGCTTTTACAACGATAATTGAATGTTATTTCATAATATTAGTAATTTTAAAATATTTTATATTTACTTAAAAAAAAAAAAAGAAAATCCTCGATTATTCTCCAAATTTCTGCTTTAGGAGAATATCCTCCTCTGTAATCCAAATTTCGGCTTCAGGAAAATATTCTCCATTATTGCCCACGTTTCTGCTTCAGGGAAATATTCTCCATTAATTCCCAAATTTCTGCTTCAGGAAAATATTCTCCATTAATTCCCATATTTCTGCTTCAGAAAAATATTCTCTATTATTGCCCATATTTCTGCTTCAGGAAAATATTCTCCATTACTACCCAAATTTCCGTTTCAGTAGAATATTCTCCATTGTTATAATCCAAATTTCTGCTTCAGGAGATATTCTCCATTGTTATTATCCAAATTTCTGCTTCAGGAGATATTCTCCATTGTTATTATCCAAATTCCTGCTTCAGGAGAATGTTTTCAATTATTGTCCAAATTGCCGCTTCGGTAGAATATTCTCCTTTGTTATTATCCAAATTTCTGCTTCAGAAGAATATTCTTCACTGTTATTCAAATTGCTGCTTCAAGAGTATATTCTCGTTCTCCAAAAGTATTCTTGACTCACCATTTTATGTATATATACATCGAAAGTTTCGTTTTGCAGCAATGGGAATACCTAACAGATGTTTATCAACAAAATATACTCTAATTTATCAACCAATCAAAGATTCCCTTGCTCAGCTGACATGCATTTAAAAGTAATATGTTATCCAAAAAAGAGTACGAAACGCCTTCCTCTTTGCGGAACTTAATGGTGACAGACAATTCAGGAAGTATTTCATATGTTTTTGCAATTAAGCCACATTTGACGTCTGTGTCTGCATAGAATGGTATTCTTAGTCAAAAATAACAAAACGCAAACTAAAAGAAATGCGAAATAGAAATTTACAAATTACCTCAAGGATAAGAGTCACTGCCGCTGTACGGGCTCGATTTATTCAATTTATCTTCATAATGTCAATTTTTTGTTTTTAACCGACACTTTAGATTAAGCAATGACAAGTTCTAGTTATTATTT
The DNA here is from genome assembly GCA_038502835.1 of Octonoba sinensis. Classification (NCBI taxonomy): domain Eukaryota; kingdom Metazoa; phylum Arthropoda; class Arachnida; order Araneae; family Uloboridae; genus Octonoba; species Octonoba sinensis. The sequence goes on along the minus strand of CM076605.1, from coordinate 77,158,057 downwards.
TGAAACTAGTAATTATCTCGCTTCAACACTATTCCGGGGAATAATTTTTTTGATTTTATATTTCAACAAAATAGAAGAAAAATTGGATATGTGAGTGAAAAAATTTACGTAGTTTATGATTTCTGTAATATAATTGAGGACATTTCATCACCAATCAGGCTTGTAAGAAGATTATTCAAAGGTCGTCGATGAATATCAAATAAAAAATTAACACGTTGATTGCCAGCGTGTTTTGTTTCCGGAGGACATTTTGCTTTTACAACAAATTTTCTGAAAGAGCAAATAAAACTACAGTAGAGCAGCGGTTATCCGAGCCCCAACTAACCGAGTTCCGGGTTAACCGAGGTACATTAGTCTTTTTAAAAAACGCCTTTGAATTGTGCCATTTTTTTTCTTTACATTTTTTTTTTTTTTGGTGAATCAATGGCATCATTGCAGGGCTGTACCTCATGCATATTAAACTGTTGTGACTTTGGAGACTAAATTACAAGCCATCAATAGACGTGATAAAGGAGAGACAATTTATAAAGTTGCTTGAAATTTAGGTGTGGGAGAATCGCCATTTCATAATATGTACATCAAATGCCTTTTATCACATCTTTGACGACCTTTTCATTCATTTCACCCATTTACCCACGTTTCCCTCTCGATTCGGACTGAGTCCGTGCTATCCGAATTTTCGATTATCCGAGGTGCCTTCGGTCGACATTACCTCGGTTAATCGAGGCCTACTGTAATTGTTAAAAAAAAAAGGTATAAAAAGAAGAATTTTATCTTTGTTCCGATAACCTCCTTTTACTTCTTACTGCGGGATTCTTAGAACTGAAAACTGAATTCTAAAAATTTTTAGCAACACAAATTGTTTAAATTTTCCGAAATTTCACAATCGAATCACCATTGAAAATTATTCGCCCTATCTTACTAATTAGAATTGGTTTTCCTCTAGCTAACTTCACACAGTTACGTCTACACTATTCTATAAAAACAGAATTAGTTGGTAATATATTTTATTCAACCATATGACTTTTTGCTCCTAGTATGGTTTTGATGCTGGTCTTCCTTGGGAATGGGCTTGTTTCCTGCTGGTGATGTTGAGCGTGTTGATGTTGCCTGTAACCCTCTTCTTGTTGCCGGCGGACAGAATAAAAGAGGAAGATAGCAAAGGAGGGCTTTTCCCTTCCCCTCAGAAGGAAGTTTCATCAGTAGCACCCTTTGTATGGGGGACCTTTACATACATTCTAGATGAATTGCCTTTTACAAGTAAGCAGTTCTTTCGATTAGTTTTTATGAAAATTAGTTAGGAAGAATGCGGAATGATGTTGTAAGTGCTAAGATATTTCAGATGTTTGTTTCAAAATTTGTCTGAATTTCTAGCTCTCTACGGGCTCTGAACAAAGCACTAATTCCCAAAACTTTTACCTACAATTTACACTTCTAGTAATAATAGCAGCGGCGGGCTCTAAATTTCACTATTGGTGTCGTTTGTAGAAAATCAAGGAATGGTGAACCTTGCGAAGAAGTTGATGAAGACGACGCGATAAATAAGTGAAAAAGGTCTTTTGCAAAATTAGCAATGGATCTTTGTTTGGATTGGTGAGGAAAAACTATCTGTTGTTTAGAGAAGTTACTTGAAACGGTTTCCATGAACTATTAAACGGTTGAAACTGAACCTTAGATTGGTTAAACACGCGATAACTGGGAAAAAAAAAAGCCTAATGAGTTTGTAAGAGGGAGAGTACCGTACAAAAGAGTAACTAGCAGTTTTGCCTTTCTTTATGGATAAAGACAACGCGAAATGGGGACTATAATTCAATGGCTAAAGTTATTTAGAAGAAATTAAAGTTATTTACTTTTATACATTCTGCATTTCAGAAGCATCGATGGCATCAGAAAAAAAAGATCCAGCAAAGGACATGAATTTAAAAAAGAAAGGTAAGAAAATTCTAAACATTCCTCCAAAATAATTAAATAAATACGCATTTAAATTAACATTGTTTAAGGAAAACTTTAAATTCTATTTAAAGTGTGAAAATGCTTTTTTTAATTCGAACTAATTTCTTAATGCAAAGCTTTGATTCTGCATCAAAGCTTTGCATTAAGAAATATGCATTAGGTCAAGAAAAAAAAAAAACTTTGAAAACGTTAGTAATATCAATTTTTATTTGAAAATAGCACCGTGCATTGTGTTTTTCCTATCTTATGGCGATGGTTGACTCTAAAGCAATTATTAAATTTAAATTAAAATATTTTAAAAATAATATATAAACGAATTTTAATTATAAAAGTTTTAATACAGCATTTTTTAAAATTTGATTTAATTAAATGTTTACATGTTTGTATGAAAAGATTACTCAACATGACTCGCCATTTTGAAGAAAAAGTTGCTCTTCCATTCAGAAAAAAAGGTATTTAAAGAATCATGAAGCAGCATCTATGTCTTCAAGCAGTGCACTTAATAAATCAATGTTCACTTCTTAAAACACCAATTAATCATGGTTGAATTTAAGGCATTATTTATGGCAGTCAATCATAAAGTTTTTATTAAAATACATTAAATTAATCTTTTAATTAGGTGCTCCTAAGTCATATTTTGCTGCTCCAAAATCACTTTATCTTCTCTAAAAGGTGCTCCAAAATGCTATATTGCTATTCTCACCCCTGTTCGTACTATCATTTGATTCAAGCAAGAATTGACAAACTATCGATGACGCAGTTTGCGTCAATCACCGCAACTTTTGGGAAGCTAGACAAAATGATGGGATTAGATTTTTTTTTTTTTTTGCAAATGCTTGGTGTCGGGGGGAACATGTTTGGCACCCGCGTTATAACATAACCGCGATATAGTGAAACTATACTGCGGAACCATATTCATGAAATAATACTCGCTTTTGTTGCATCATTTTTAACTTTATCAATTACTCGTATTTTTTTTTCAACCAATGGGGTAATTTTTTTTATTTTCTTCTTTGCTGTCATTTTATTCACTGTAATTGCTGTGCAAGCAGCACACATCTCAGCTGCGCAATCAGTCTATTGATAAATTGGTTATAAACCAACTGTGTTTTATGTTATCAACATGGGATTGTGAAGGGGCAAAGATCTTAAGAAAAAAAATAGAGTTGGAAGGGGAGGAACGCACATTTCACTGTGGAATATGTTTACTTTTCAGGAATGGTAAAGAATCTGGAATACAAAGGTTGCTAGCGCTATAAAAGAAGTTACACACGCATAACTAGACTTCTGAAAATGGAATAGTTAAGCATTGAACTGAACAGTCCCTGACAGATTGAGCTCCGCCCATGTCAAGAGAAACAAGTCAGGGCGATTGCACCCGATTTTGAAATCAAGCTATATGTTCTAAGTTAAAAGACAGAAAAAGCATGAAAAAAGTGCTTCACGCCTATCACAATAGGGCTTTATATGTTAGTGTGTCTGGTGAGGGGGGATGGGTGCTCTTTGACTAAAATATTTGTGTGTTCGGGCTGGCTTTATTTACAATAGTAAATAAGGAATCACCTTTAAATGGCAATGACAAAGGGTGGTTTAAAAGTCGGGGGACATGATAGTCACCGTGGTATATCCGATTCCACGGCATACTGAGGCGCAGTATAACGGGGTTTTACTGTATCATAAACAAAAGGGTTATTTTGTAAAAACCACGTCACAGTCATTGACCTTTTACCAGTGGCACATTTAAAAATTGAGTTGGGGGGGGGGGAAGCGGAGCAAAATTTAGCTCCCCCTCGGAAAAAAGGTTCCAAAATAACTTACTAAGTGAGAATTAAAACAATAAATTTTAAAGTTAATAAATTTACTTAGTTTAAGAAACTATACATTTATTTACATGTTTATTCTGTAATGAACAGTTTTTCGACTATTAGATGATTGTTCAAAGTTTACGATTATTTGTTTATCATCGTTTACCACAAAGATTATAATGCAACTTTCAACTTAAATGTCAAGTTTTGCAGTTTTTTCTTTTCTTTTCGTTTTCTGATGCACACATGTGCTAAAAAATGTAGTACTATATATCCAAATATTCAGTGGCGAACACAAATGGGGTTTGGGGGCTTAAACCCCTCTGTTGAAGTTTCGAGTTTACTTAAATAATATTGAAACATTTTACTGAATTTTGTCATTATTTTATTTTTTTAAATTTATTTTCTGTGTTTATAAGAAGAAAGTCCGGTATATGACCTCAATTTTGGGACCAAGAAAGTCATTCCGAAGTTAAGGACTTCACTCCAAAAATGGGGTACATTCGGGAAAATATATGTTTAACACAAAAATAAATACAGTAAAACCCCGTGATACCGCGCCTCAGTATACCGCGGTGACTATTATGCCCCACGACATTTAAACCGCCCTTTATCATTGCCATTTAAGGGTGATTCCTTATTTACCATTGTAAATAAAGCCAGCCCGAGCACACAAATATTCTAACCAAAGAGCACCCATCCGCCCACCAGACACACTAACAGATAAAGGCTTGATGTACACCTTTTTCATGCTTTTTCTGTCTTTCAACCTAGAACATATAGCTTGATTTCAAAATCGGTTGCAATCGTCCTGACTTGTTTCTCTTAACAGTCAGACACATTACTGCATAAAATGTCAGCAAAGAAGAAAAGAAAAAAATATATTATAGGGGGAAGAAAAGTTACCAGTAATTGATAAACTTAAAAATGATGCAACAAAAGCGAGTATTATTTTGTAAAAGGGTTCCGCGTTCTAGTTTCACTATAACGCGGTTATGTTATAAAGCGGGTGCCACACATGTCCCCCGACACCGCGTTTTAACGGGGTTTTACTGTACCTCCCTATATACCACCTTTCTGTGTACGTCACCGAAAATAGGTCCTTGAAAATTTTCAATTGGGTCCTTAAAAAGTCCTTGTTTTTTTTTTTTTTTTTTTTTTTTTTTTTTTTTAATGTGAGAGAAGAACGCACGTGAGTTAAAACGTGTGCCTACATTTTGTTTTTTTGTTTTTGTTTTTTTTTTTTTGTGCTTAATCAACGCCCTTTTTTCCCCTCTTTTTTATTTTTGAACAAAGAAACTCAATATTTATTTTCTTATTATTTCCGTTATTATTTAACCTCTTTTGACACAATCTTTTGAATCTCTGATTTAAAAAATGATTACAAAACGAACTAACTGAATTTTTTTTTTAAATTTTAATTAATAATTAGTTTAAATAATAATTAGTGCCCAATTTTCCTGTTTAAAACGAAGTAAACTATCTGTTGATGAATTTCAAAAATAACTGGGTGTTTTAGCTTTCAAACTGCACAAACAGTAGTTAATAAACAGTATTTTAAAATGTACCCAATTGGGTACACTTGGAATGAAGAGGTTAAAAAAAAAGTCTTCTGGTCGTTCTCTTCGTTTATATTCGTGTGTAAGTAACATACAAAAAAAAAAGAAGAAAAAAGAAAGAAAAGAAATAGGAGAGAAAAAAAATCATTAATATTCAAAGTGGATGCATTCCCAGAAATTAAAACTCGAATAAAACTTCCTTTCTACCATTTTTTTTTAATTTCACGGTCGCCATGTTCAATATGAGTGTGGTTGCAAATGCGCAATACGTTCCCTTTGACTTCTTGTCACGCACGATATCGCTGAGGTATTTCGTTCGCTTTGGGCTAATTTACAAGCAGACCAAGACATTAAACAAAAAAACATACAACATTGAACGCTGGTATTAGATAACTGAAGTTACTGTGTTACACGGAGAGTTGTCTTTCTTCCTTTTTTTGCTTCTTTTCTTTTTTCAAGGGTAAATCAGAGTCATAGACCGTGGATAATTTAAAATGCCAGTGAATATGAAATTCAATTTTTAGAAATGATGAATAAATTTGCATTAAAACTCGTTATGCAGTCACTTTTGTTAATTATACGTCATTTCTTTTTCGTACTAAAAATTAGTAATCAAGAAATGGAAATTTCGAAAATGAACGAGATTTATGCTTATAACAGGTAGCTGGTCATTGACCTGGAATAAAAAATTTGTTTTAATACAAAGCGAAGCAAAAAAAAAAAAAAAAACTGCTCTTTTTGTAGCAAAATGCGCAGTTAAAAAGCAAAAGAACTATGCATGTGAAATTTTGCAATATCGGCAAAAATCTTGGTCAATTGGTTTCTCTTTTAGCAAATGTGATTACATAATTTATACCAGGGATGCCCTGGTACAAAATTTCATTCACTTTTTCAGGCCCGAGCCAAGCATGCTCGGCGCCATCGTGCGAACGCCATTACGTTGCTTACTGAACGCCATTTTTAGGGTTGAAAAAAAAAACCAATTTGATGGTTTTTAGGGGGGTTTTGGGGTTTTATTGAGTGGGGGTTGAGGGAACTTTTTGATTCTGAAGAGACATCCACAGAAAATAGCTCAGAGAATTCTAAAAATCCTAACTGATGCAATAATTTAGATGCAAACTTCGAAAATAAATAAATAAAATTAAGTGAAATTCAAATAAGCCAAAATGCTCTGTACTGCAGCACACCATGCAAAGACTAAAAAAAATATTCCGTTAGGGATCATTCATAAATGATGTCACGCTTCGAGGGCGGGAGGCTGGGTTTGTGAAATTGTTACAAAGTGTGACAAGGGGAGGGGGTAAAAAGAAGTGTGACATCCTGCTTATGCAACATAGCGTAACATGTGACAAAGGGGGACGTGACATATAACAAAGGAGCGTCCGTTGAAGTGTGACCTTTTTTGACAAAGGCGGGAGGGAGATAATTGAAGTGTGACCTTTTGAGAAAGGGGTGAGGGGGTCAAATATGTGGGAAAAAAGCGTGACATCAGTTATGTACCGTCCCTTATCTGTTAAGATAAATGAAAGCTAAGGTACTTAAGAGATTGCTTCGGGAAGTATGAGTAATTTAGTAGAAAAGCATTTTAATCAATTTATTAAAAAGAAAAAAACTTCTTTTTCGTGAAGGCAGATGCACTTGAAAATTTTGACACCCAATTTCCTCACTAGTTGGAGGCACCTGGGCTCTGACGGTGCAAAATTGCACGAGGAATTTAATTTAGACTAGAGTATCTAAGTTAAGCAGATACTCAAAAGATCTTCAACATGTCGCATAATGTTGCGACATTGACGGTTATCTTCATCTTGAAAATCCATCACATTCGGATCGGGTTGGAACCTGTATACTTGCGCATCAGAACTGGTTTTTAAAGTAAAATTGTGTGAAATGAAATATTTCCCACAAAATTACAAATTCTAAGTACATTAAACTCTTAATTTTTCAGAAATAGAAAGTGAATTAATTGCAGAAGAGCGCCCTCTTCGGGAATCTTTATTATCAGCTTCGTTTATGCTGCATCAGTACTGGTTTTGCTGGTTGCTGCTCTACACTATCATCTATATTGGAACTCTTCATTTATGGATTGATAGGACGACAACTAACGAGGATGAAGGTAAACAAAAAATTATTATTTTTCTTTTTTTTTTTTTTTGACTAGGGGGTTCCTGCCCACTGCTTGCTATCGCTCACCAACCCCCGGAACTGCTTACGCAGGACCATCGGATCGCTTCGCGAGTTCGAGCCCTCTTCGCTCGCTCATTACAAACTAAAATAATTTAGAATAGCTTTATGGAAAGAATCGGGTTCTCTGTCAGAAACAACGTTCTATATTACCCATAACTCTTTTTACTCACTCTCATAATGTACATAGATTTTGCAGTGTCAGAAGCGTGGCGAGATTCCGAATAATTATCCGACATGCAGGGTGGGGCGGAAGATATGACCCAGTTTTGAGGGGGTGTAAAAAAACTAATACAATTTGAGACTTAAAACTTTTTATATGTTGATCTGTATATAATCCCATTTTTTACATTAAATTTTGAATACCAATACAGCAAGATGGCGGCCTTCAGCAGCAATATACTGATGCAGTCTATTCTTCCACGCAGAGAGCTCTTCGTGTGCATTTCAATATTCCGCGTAATGTTACGGTCCCTAGCGGAAGCCATTTTCTGTGGGGTTATTTCAAAGCGAAAGTTTGAAAACATCGCCCCCATACGTTAGAAGACCTGAAAAACCGAGGAAATATCCGCCATACCCCTTGAAATACGCAGAAAAGTTTCTCAAAACTTCAGAAACAGACTACATTAGTGTATTGCTGCTGTGCTAAAGGCCGCCACCTTGCTGAAGTGGTAATTAAAACTTAATGTAAAAAAAATGGGATTATATACAGATCAAAATATAAAAAAGTTTTGTATTAGTTTTTTTTTAATACCCTCTCAAAACCGGGTCATTACTTCCGCCTTCCGCCACACCCTGTGTTATGCATAGACTCTTTGCAAAAGGGTATTAGCCGGATATTTAATCCGTTTCCGGAAGCAGGCATCTAAGAAAGAGCCTAAGTAAATCTCCCAATTATCGAGCGAAGCAGATAGGTTACCGGACGCTTCCTTTAAAAAGGGCTTCATATTTACAATACTGTGTACAGGTGCTATGTACAAATAATAAATACCATAAAGATTTCTGCCAAACTATATACAAATAATCAAGCCTATATTTAAAGCCTATTCTGCAAAACTTCAATATAAATAATAGATGTTTTAGTTGCGTTGTAACAAGCAGAAACATATCAAAGCAAAACACGCCAATGCTTGAACTTTAAACGGAAGCACCGCTGATGCGATCTCGCTTCTGATTGGCTGCTGTTATTAGCTGTTATGATTTCATTGGTTCTTGCGACACCATCGTTACATTTTTATAGCAGATACAGTGCCTAAAGCTGACACCCACAAATAAACAAAAACATTTAAAGTATTACCAATTTAAAGAGATTTAAGAAGTGAAGGAATTTAAGAAGTGATACCATTCAAAAAGAAAGAAAATCTCACTTTAAATTATTTTAGGGAATTGGTAATACTTTAAATGTTTTTTCATTTGAGGGTGTCAGCTTTAGGGCACTTTACCCCTATAGTAAGAAACATTCTCTGTTGCTTTTAAGTAAAATTACTACAGTACTACTAAAAATCTAGCCGATGAAAAAGAACGTTTACTAGCCAGAGCTGGTGGTATTAAATTTTATGACACGAGAGCCCTTTTAGACTAAAGTATTGTTGAAAAGATCAACGAGTCGAAAGCTAAGAGCGAAAATGTAAAAAAAAAAAAGGCCAAACAAAAATTGATTAAAACTTAGCAAATATTCTACGAAACTGCAGAATTATCATGGGCACGAAATATCAAAATTTATAAATTAGTTTAATTTGGACTTACCTGCTGCGTAGTTACCTAATGATAGAACACTCTCCATTACGTAAAATTTCTGCATTTTAGTCAAGAGGGAATTCAATATTATGCCTTTCACGGATTCGATGCCATCAAAAACTGGTCTCACTCCTCTTTGAGTTGTAAAGAGGCTATTTCTTTCGTTATATAATCTATATATGTAAAAATGAATGTATGTGTGTCTGTGTGTTATGCATTACTACACCATTCATCCGATCGCCTTGAAACTTTGGGAAGTTGTTGAGTACACTCTTGCGAAGGTTTCTGAAAAAAATCCTACAGGTAGTTCTTTTCTTATTCCTTTTAATCAATTGTCCACATAAATTCCCAATATGGGAGTGAAAAAAACCTTGCACATATTAATGTAATATATCGATCGAAAGCGCTAATTTTTCTACACAAGATGATATTTGTTCTGGGTTTCTAAGTCAATAAGAACGCCCGTTATAAGCTTTATAGTGCGATTTCTTAAGGCTTACCTTGGTCCAAAAATAATAATTAGCAGTTTCCTCAACTCCGGGTAATAGTGTTAGCTTAATTTCAATATAAAACTTATTTTTCAGAATAGAGAGACATCAGTTTAGTTTTCAACGGAAAAACAATAATAAAGCATACCTTCGATTTAACGTTTTCCGCAAATTAGCAATAGGTTTTAAATTCGAGATTGAACTTGATAAAAGTATTGTTTCCCCGATTTAACGATTTCCTTGATTTAACAATAGCATTTAAATATCGCCAGAATAGGAATACGTTTAGTTTATACTTTTCTCCACCAGACCCCTACCTGTTAGCCGAGGCCTTAGGATTGCTTACGCACGGGGAGAGGTAGTGGGGTCTACGGATTTTACATGCACATATCCCCAAGTATACATGGTGGTCTTCAGTGGGTATCGAACGCGCGACCTTCCAGGTGGAAGTCCGACGTGCTAACCACTAGGCTACCACGGCCCCCGTTTAGTTTATACTAGATTTCAAATAACGTGGCGAATATGACACGCTACAATTTGACTTTTTAATGAGTCATTGGCGATAAATCGGATTCGGAACACACTAATGAAATTATGCTTACGTTTTTTAGGTACGGTTAAAATTCAGCACGAGCAGCCCCGTGCGGGTATCGCTAGGTTTCAATATGAAACTTATTTTTCAGAATAGTTCAGTTTAATAAAGATAAAACAATAATAAAGCATATTTTCGATTTAAAGTTTTTCTCAAATTAGCAATAATTTTTAAATTCGAGATTGAATTTGATAAAAGTTCCGTCTCCCCGATTTTACGATTTCCTTGATTTAGCAATAGCATTTAAATAAATATCGCCTCGAAAATTTTACGGACGTATAGTTTATTCTAGACTTCAAATAACGTGGCGAATGACGACACGCTTTAATTTGACTTTTTTAATTAGGCGTTGGTGATAAACCGGCGATAAAGAATACTAACAAAATTGTGCATACGTTTTTTAGGTGTGGTTTACAGTATCATTTAACTATAAATATTATCACCTGCTATTTCATCTCTATGGTACCGCTAGCAAAGCTTCATTTCATTATAAAACTTATCTTTCGGTTAGCGAGATAGTAGTTCACCATGGCTGGAAAATAAAATAAATATGATATTGCATTTTCATTCTTACAATCAATCTAAGGTCATCGCCAAGACCAAGACTCATTCCAGATGAAAAGTAACGCAACAAATGACGCCCTGCTACAATTTGGCAGTTTTAAATAACCCTCAGCTGACAAATCTGGCCCTACTGATGGAATTGTTCCCAAGTTTTCTTAATTGATCCTTCTACATGTTATATTACTTTTTCATTGACAATTACTTTTACATTGACAATGTCTAATGTGTTTTTTTTCTTTTTTGACAAATAGACACACGATGTTTTTCAAACAATGCAGGCTTTATGCCGCAGGCTATTTTTTTTATACACTTAGCAAGGACAGCGCCGTAGGCGACGTTTCTAAAATTCAGCCAGGGCAACGCCGTGCGGGCACCGCTAGTGATATTATAAATATCACTTTTATGTTTCGTTTTGAATAGTGATGATGCATTTTTTTTTCTTTCGTAGTACATCAAAAATATTTTTTTCCTTTCTAGTGAGGTTATAGGTTAGGTTACGTCAGTTCAGTATAATTGTTGTTAAAAATAACATAGAAGTTTGAACGGAGCAAGGCTATATGCTCTATAGGCTATGTGTCAGTGTAATTTGTATTTTGAATAGAAAAGAAAATGATGCTTGTTAGCGTTGATTTCTTTGTGATATTACTGTTAAATAATGGCTAAAGTATTAAAAGAAAGTAATCTGCCATTGCGAGTACTAACGGGTTAATTTAAGTTTTCTTTTTCTTTCCACGTGCAACTTCTTTCATCAAAAGGAACTTATTTTGCACCAGTGACAACTCCCCCCCCCCCCCCCCCCCCCGCTCGCCTTTCTGAAAACAATGTTCGTTCATTGCATGTTTTTGTACAGGAATCCTTAACAAGATCAGTTTCTACTTTACGCAACGAATCAAATGAGCGCACCACATACACAACCTCCGAAGTTCTCGAAAGTTGGTACATTATGTAACATAATTAACAAAACTAGGCTGCATAACAACCTCAAAACTCCACAAAATCTTTACATTATGCAGAAGCAACTAACAACTTGGATCAGGTCAAGTCTAGATTTTTTTTTTGGGGGGGGGGGGACTTCGACACACTTGTGTTAAGGAAAGTTTCAGAAAGGAATTCTATATTGCGAAAAATTTCAGGATTTCGGGGGGGGGGGGTTGCCTGGGCCCCCCTCTGGATACGGCCTTGGTTCAGCTGTTGCTTTAAAGCAGTGTTTCCCAACGCTTCTTCCCTTGCGAACCCCTTCTAAGATCCGAAAGAAAATGGCGAAGCCCCTTCTGGAAGGAATGACAAAACAATAAAAATTGCTAGCACATTTATTGTACAATACTTCATAACAAGAAATGAAAACAAAAAATTGTAAAACATCTAAGCTTAAATAAAAGTAAAATACAACTACAAATATTTTCTTTTTGAATTATTTATTCGTTCTTTTTGAATTAATTAGTAAACATTTGTATTCCTAAAAATTTTCCAAAAACTATTTTCTCGATAGGTACCACTTTCTGATTGAAATACACAAAATTCGGTAAAGTTTTTTAAATTTCAAGAAAAATTAAAATTTACATATTTTCACATTTCTAATTACGATATTGCAGAAAAGTTAGAATTAAGTGTGATAAATGTGAGTCCAAATTTAAAAGAAATCAATAAGTACCTTCTGGTTCTCTTTTAGTTCTTTATAATGATAAATTAGCGTAAAATAATGCAAAATTTTACATTTTATGTAGTAAATTTTCATTTTTCCGGCTCGTTTTTCGCGCTTGCGAAGATAAAGGGGAATCAAGGCCGTAGCCAGAAATTTTTTCGGGGGGGGGGGCCTGACTTTGAAACACTAGTGAAGGGAAAGTTTCAGGGAAGAATATATGCTACATTGAGAAAATTTTGGGGATTCCGGGGGGGGGGGGGCGGGGCGGGCCCGTCGCCCCCCCCCCCTCTGGATACGGCCTTGGGGGGAATAAATGGTAGGAGAAACGTACTTACTAAATTTAAAAATAAATCAATAAATATCTTTCGGTACCAATTTGTGACCCAAATTTTAGAAATCAGCTAGTAGAAATAAGTGCATTTTAAATTTTGTGCATGGCTCCTATACCAGTCCACTACTTTTCTGCATTATCTGGAAAACACAATTTATTTGGAAAAAAAATTGTACTTCTTCATGTAAATTTTTTATTTCGTGTTTTCTTTTACTTTAGCCATAAAAAAATATTGCACTATTATTTTGGCGAACCTATATTTCGCGGTGCAGTATATCTCCGCACAGTGCGAATCCCTGATGGGGGTTCGCGAAAGAACGGTTGGGAAACCCTGCTTTAAAGGATAAAACTTAGTAACTATTTTAATGTCAGGGGAATATGTGGCAAAGTGAAGTAGTAAAATATTTACCATTTCAACTTTGGTAAAGTCAATTGTGTTTGCAGGGCCCACCTATTGAAGAATTTATTTAACTTTACATAACATGAAGTTGATTTCGGTCAAAAAATAGTTGATGCTAAAGATCAAAAGCTATATAATAATAAAAGTCATTTATCATAATTTCAAGCACATGCTTCAATATTTTGTGTTCAGTCAAAAAAAAATCTTGCTATTATAAAATTCCTATTATTAATATTTTAAATATTAATTAAGATCTACTAATGTGCAGTGTTATTTTGTTAGGATTGTTTAGATTTCAAATGGTTTAGTAGTGTTTCCCAACTTTTTTTACCTTGAGAACCCCTTCTAAGATCCGAAAGCAAACGGCCAATACCTTATAACAAGAAATGAAAACATAGTTAATTGTAAAACATCTAAATTTAAATTAAAACTAAAATGCAGCTGCAATTTTTTTCTTATTATTACTTTTTTTTATTTGGTCTTTTTGAATAATTATTATTGCAGTAAACAATTCCAAAAAAATGAAAATTATTCTCCCCGATAGGTTCTACTTTCAAGTTCAAATATACAAAATTCGGAAGAGTTTTGAATTTAAAGAAAAATTAAAATTTACATATTTTCAAATTTCTAATCGCGATATTGTGATAAGGCGGAAAAGTTGGAATAAAGCGTGATAAATGCTAGTCCAAATTTATAATTAAGGAATAAATATCTTCTGGTTCCAATTAAGGGTCAGCATAATGAAAAATTAGAGTAAAATAATGCAAGATATTATCTTTCATGTAGTAAAATTTCATATTTCCGACGTGTTCTTTGCGCTTGCGAGGAAAAAGTGGGTAATGGTAGAAGAAAAATACGTTCTAAAATTTAAAATAAATCAATAAATATCTTTCGGTATCAAATTTTGATTCAAATTTGTACCGAAATGATAAATTTGCTTGTGATCCAAATGAGAAATCAGGCAAAAAAAAGTGCATTACAAATTTGGTACGTGTGCTTCCCATGCTAGTCCACTACTTTTCCGCATTATCTGAAAAACAATTTATTATTATTTTTTTGAAATCCTTTTTGCACTGCTTCCTAATTCTTATGTAAATTTATTATTACGTGTTTTCTTTTACGTTAGAGATTTAAAAAATCTGCCATTGCAATAATCTTTTCGCGAACCCCCTTCTGCACCGCACGAACCCCTGGGGGTTCGCGAACCACCGGTTGGGAAACGCTAGTTTAGTACAATTTGGTTTGTGCCTACGGAAGCAAAGTGAAATTCATATTTAATTTCACTTTGCCCCTACATCAGCCATAAGATATAACGTTCATTTAATCAATCATTTATTTTTTTTACATTCATTCATTCAGTTATTCATCTCCCCATACATAAAAGTCAATGTCTGTGTGTGTGCGATGTCCAGACAAATCTATGACACAGACCAGAAACTTTTATTTTGTTGTTATAAGACTTTTAAACTTTTAGTACCCGAATGTTTCTTTCGCGGTCGAGGGGGGGGGGGGAGGTTTCTGTGTAGTAACTGGCTGGGAGTTCAGCACCATCCGAATTTTAATTAATCTTAAGCATTTTGAAGTGCATACGACTTTTTTAAATTTTGCATCTTGCACTACGATTTTTTTTTGGGGGGGGGGGGGATGCGATAATTTTTAATAAAGTATTTATTCCATTTTGTACTTGTAATTATGAATCATTACATGTTATTTTAACAACCATACAACGACATGCGAATGCAAACTGTAATTTAACCAGTAAAAACTATTTCATTGGAAAATATTTCAATTTTTCACTTTTCCTCACATATAGCGCAAAGTGATAATTTTCTACCTTTACTTTAAAGTACAAGTTTACCGCCTGAAATGAAAAATATTTCAATGCAAATTTTCTTGTAAAATTCATAGTTTCCTTTTTATATACTGTTATTTTCAAAACAAATTTCTAATTTGTTCATTTTGAAAAATGTAATTTATCTTAACTATTTCACTTTCCCCACATCCCTCTATACAAAGAAATTTATATAAGGCAAAATGAAAAACATAAAAAGCGTTTTGAGCACAAAAATGGCCAGAGAGCCATTTGCTAAAAATAAAAATTTGAAGTGTTATTTTTTTTCTCTCAAGCTAAACACGTTCCTACGATTAATTATCCATCAAAATTTTTTCCAGATTCCTTATTTTCTGAAGTGTACGGGCTCTCTCAAGTTACAGGCTTGTTCCTAGCTCCTATTGGTGGAATTTTTATGGATTGGAGTATTAGGAGAGTAGCTAAAAGTAAGTTCTAACTTTAAATGTGGATTTTACACTACAAAAATTAATAAATCATGTAGAAAAGAGAGAGAAAACTTTGTACATTGTAAGCAAATGTGTGTCAATAAGTAATATTTTCGTTTAGTGACTAAATTCCACACTCCTCTCTGTTACATAACATTCAAGTTCCAATGCATAGATTCTAATGGTGTAACTACCTCATTCATTAAAATATTCTTCCTTGAAGAATGTTAAAATGTTAATCACAAGTGAATCTTTATTTTGAAAAGGTTACAGCTCTGAAAGGCAATTTTTTTAAGAGATAAAAAAAAAAAAAATGGCTTATGAAAAGCTGGAAAATTTTACGAGTCTGATCTTTTACTACTTTATTTTAGTAGGTAACAGCAATGCAAAATTGGTAAATTAAAACGATTTTTGATTAATTATGCTATAAAAATTAATACTGAGAGTTCTTTCTTTTTCAAAACAGAGACGTTACCTTTTCGAAATAAACAATTCAATTTTAGACGTAATGAAACTGAATTTCTCATTTTTATTCTGTTCTTTTCCTGTTATTTGTGTTTTTTGACAACTCTTATGCAATGAATTCCATGGAAAATAAAGTCCGAAGTTTTGATTTATCCTATTGTAATTATAGATCGAGTAGGAAAAAAGTTTAAAATGTTTTGAAAAAGATTGATGATGCCTATTAATATGAATGTAACAGTAACTATGTTTTGGTCAGTGGAAGCCTTGTAACTGAAATTAACGAGATGAATCTATTTTTTAATGATAAAAACATAGGTTTAATTTAAGTGTTTGGAATCGTGTCCAGGAAATAGATCTATGCTATAAAAACACTTAAATTTGAAGATTTTCTTGTCTTGAAAACTGAATGTTCATTATGCTGTGAGCTTGAGAGGTAGAACTAATAGAACTGTGAAATTTGAGTTCACATATAGAGGTTACTAAAAGGGAAATTGAAAGTTTGTTTTTGGATTGCATGTTTCCTCAGATAAATGCAACAATTTTCATCAGCATTATAATATCGCTCATTTTCTGCTACGTCAAAGCTACAAAATTATATGATTTTTGAGTTCATACTACAGGATAACCGATCATCATTGTAATTACCCTTATAATATTAACTCAAAAATCATATTTTTTAGAGTTATGATTTTTGACTTAATAGTAATAGGTAATTGCAATCTTATCTCTATATTATTAACTTAAAAATTCATCATATCATGATTTTCGAGCTATGATATTAAATGAGCGATATCCTCAGTGAGTTACGAAGAAATTTGGCATCAGAATCACGAGTAGAATATTGCCTCTGATAGAATCACTCATCTCTATAGAAGTCAATGGATAGAATACTTGCGTTAAACAAGACGGTTGACAAGGTCAATATAGATCTTAAGAGCTCTAGTTTTTTCAATTTTTTGTTTCAAACAATCTTAAAATAATTTAAGAAGAATTTAAAATGCAAAAATATACAACCTACCTACAGTCGACGTCCATAATAAGTCAACCTTAAACACGGAAATTTGAGACAGCTTTTTCTCAAGGTAGCAAATTAAAAATTAAAATTGCACTAAAAATATTCTTTCGTCCTTTTTTTTTTTTTTTTTGGAAGTTAGTGCGATAAAATGTTGTTTTTCCTATTTTCAACTCCTGCAATAAAGATAAATACTGTACTCTATCTTCCGTTGTTGACATTGAAATGTGTCAATCTATTTCAGAAGAAGGAGATGAAGAACAGAATCTATTGCGTGTCATCCGTTCGTGCTTCTGGCCAATGTTCCTGACGACAGTCCTCGAGTTGATCGCTCAAATCTGCAAATTCTTCAACACCAACACCGCCATTTATGTCTCCATCGTCGCCGTTACCATGCTGAGAGCTTTTTTCCTCTCCATAGGAACTGCATACTTACGAATAAGGTAAAAAGTAAACATTTCTTTAGAATCGAAACTTTCGAGTATTTGACATTTTATTGGTGGCAAAAAAGAAAGTGGTATAATGCAGCAAATAAATCCTTGTTTTATATTCTGATCCCTCAAGAACTTCTAATTACCCCTAGGATAAAATTTTTCATTTGAGGTGTACAACTAGAAAAGAAAGCACTAAAATTGTTTTTAAAAAAATTAAATCAAGCAATGACGCGACTAAAAATGAAGTTTTAAATACGACAAACAAACTCAATTCAAAAGCGAAACTTTTAACTAAAATATGTACTCTAAATTCACTTGTGTATTGCATTTATTACAAATTGGAGCAAGTTTGAACTAGATGCGCTAAATTGAAGTATTTCGAATTCTAAGTTCATAGATTAGTGGTACTTTCCTTTTGCTGTTGAGCAATTTCATACGTGACAAAATGACATTTTTGATAAAAATTCAAGTGACTACAAGGAAGCCATGTTTTTCCAAAACATTCATTCCTTTTTTTTTTACATCTCATTAATAGTTCAAAAATGGCAGAATACTGAAAAAACAATTAAAAAACTTTCATTTTTAGATTTGTGACGGCAGCACTTTTCTGTTATTCCATTACAAATAGAAAAATGTGAGGAAAAGATAAATAAATAAATATAAAATATTTCATTTGACATCATTGAAATGTTACCAATGTATGTTTCGACAAAGAAAAAAATGTTTCAAGGAACATAGTTTCACTATAAGCACTGGAATTTTTTTCATAAAAAATGTAATTCCGCCACATGTTGAATTCTTCCATTTGTTCCTACTTTAAAGTTCTTCAACGATTGTTGAATACGATACAACTTTTTGCTTCTAAGCATTCCTGTTTACCCCTAAGCATTGTTAAAATAATCTCAAACATATTTTTTATATCATACACAGGGACAAGATCGTTAGATACATAAGTTGCATTTAGTGCAGCAGTTGCTTTTAATGCAACATTTTGTTCTCCAATATGTCAATACAACTTGGGGATCCAACAAAAGAGAAAACTAAAATGGTTTACTTCAGTCTTTCAGATAATGTAAAATTAAAATATCCCTGTTTAGCATGACATAATGTAGAGAAACCTTTGTAACTTGACCATCTGTCTATGTTGCCCACTTATGTACGCCAAATTTTGGGTGGGAGTATTATAAAAAAACTCTTTGTAAGTTGACCGCCTAATTATTACTATATTTGTTTATCTATTTTTGGAAAAAAAAAAAAACTAAAATAGCTTCTTCAGAATATTTTTTATGCTATAATGTTAGACCAGTGTTTGTCTGGGTGGATGAAACATCAACATAAAATGTGCCTAAACCTTTTTGTAAGTTCCCCATTTGGGAAAAGTACTATGAGCACTCTTTTATTCTTTAAATAAGTTTCTTCTTTTCTCTTTGATCTGATATAGCCATTATGAAAAATATATATTTTTAGGAAATCTTTAGCATCATATAGGTTACTGACATAATTAATCTGATATTTATGTCAATTTTAACTACTTTACTTTTGAAGTTGTATAGGATACATTGTAAGACATTCGGGTTAAATTTCTTTAATGGTATTTTAGATAATTGTGAAGAAAAAAAACTAATCACTATTTTAAAGTAACGTCATTACACGAAGCTGTATTCTAATTAGTTATAAATGAATAAATGCACAGTGTAAAAAATATAAAAAAAGAAGCTTCACCCTCTATAAGTTGGCCACCTGTCTAAGTGGACCACTAAAGTGCTGCACCGCAAGTGGTCAACTTACACAGGTTTCACTGTATATTAGATTGTTCCAATGCATACATGTCATTGAAACTAAGTATATCCACAATATGGACCATAAGGAAAAGAATTCTGCATTAGGCAGCAAGAGGCACACGGCCCACCCAGGCTTGTCCTAGTCAATTTAGCAGTCCCCAATGAAGATCAAGCGCCTCCTTAAAAGTTTTTAAGAATAAAACCTCTTTATCTCTCCTACCCAGCCTGTCTTGATTAAACAAATTATATCTTGCAATACTTACTAAATCCAAATCGTATCATTCACGCTTTCAAAGCGTGTTTAACAGCATCTCCTTTAATTGCAGCAACTTTGCAATGCAAATTGCAGTTGATAGAGAATCACGAAGCCCTCACCTGATGGTAAAAACTTGGAACTCCTACTTTTCTTATTACAAATATCTTTTCCACGTGGTCCATATGACATATACATACCAAGTTCGAATGACATACATCTATTAGAACAAACTCTGCATTGATCCAAGTAGGGGATTTTTAACTACCCTGTTTGTAGAAGTAAAATATATCCTTTGGTGCAGCAAATTAATGTTTACCTCTTCTTTTTTCTTTTATATTGTTAGTTTTGTCAGGAGAGCGTGATTTGAAACAAATTCCTTATATTCTAAGATATTTTTCTCATAGAAAAATGTTACATCAATGTTGAATTTTTTAATCATTTCAATGTTAATTATAATTTAGATTGCAGAAAAAAATGATAAACAAATGGATTATTATTAAGAGAAACATTTTATTTACATCGAAAGTAATGCAGTTAAACATACTTCAATTTGTTTTGGTAATTTCCTTATTACTCACTCATACTGCACATGATGAGCTCATCACAAACCAAGTTCCTTTTTGGATTTCAAAAGGTAGTTAGCATAGATGGTATACAAAATTCCACAGTGAAACAAATCCATTGCTCAGGCATTGAATGGTAAGTAAACTATGAACTTAACTAACTACAGCACTAAACGCAAGATTTTGCTGTAAGTTCTTCGACCTTTTAAAAACAAAAATTGTCTTAAAACCTTTTGTGGTTGTAAGCCCTTCACATACAGGGTATCCCATCGAAACTTTTCTGCACAGCCAGATATTTTGATTGGAAAAAATATCTTTAAACTGTACCACCAGAGACGTAACTAGGTCATTTTCAAAATGGAGCAAGACAAAGCTTTAGTGCCCACTATATACACAAACAGAGTATATATATTTATGTAAACACACACATTTAGTTAATTTAGTGGCCCTAAAATAACTTGGCGCCAGGGGAATACGCCCCTTCTGCGCCCCTCTAGTTACGTCCTTGTGTACCACTACGGCTCCTAGTTATGGAGAAAAATGACGTCATATCTGGTGTACAAAAAGAAAACAATTAGTGTTCGTATACATTTGTGTATGAAGATGTTCAAACTATTCATGTGCAGCCAGAAATGGCTAACTGCATGTTCCTTTCTTACATGCGTGAATGACGTCATACTCCCTCCCCCCTGGAAAATTGTGGGTAGTATGGGTGCAGTTCTGAGGCCATTCTTTTATTACTTCAAGCAAGGTTTTGATGGAACGCCCGGCATATAAAATATAAAATTTATCCAAATGCTGAACTGAAAGAGAATTTTCTTCTGTTCTTTAATACTTGAGAAATAAGAAAATGTTTTATAGGTTCCCTGCAGAGCATTTCAACAGACTTCTTGGAATAATGAGCACCATTTCTGCAGTTATAAGTCTCTTCCAGTATCCATTATTCCTGTGGGAATCTTCATCTCCGAAAAATGTCCTATATGTAAGAAATTCTCATATTATTCCATTTATTTCATCAAATAATTTAAAAATTTTTACATTTAAAATTTGCAGATCATAATGGCGTAGTTAATTGTGGTAAAGTAAGGTTAGTAACTTAGTAAAATCTTAAGAACTTTTAGCCATTTATTACTCTCTTCTGAATAACTAAATTCCGACTATTAATGAATTAAAAAATACTATTGCAGTAGTTTTTTTATATGTCCGCTTATTATATAAAAGTTTGACCGACGAATTTCGGAAAGTTTTATTTTGGATAATACAGGCTTGCAACCAAAAAAACTTGAATGTAAGGTGAGATTCTTAGATACTTTATGATACAAATTTTTAAAAAAAAATGTTTGAAAAATTACATGACAACATTTTGTGACGAAACTTTCGAAGTTGCGGGGGGGGGGGGGGGACACCCCCTGCCCCCCCTCTCCCTGTTAGCGACGACAATGCTAATTCATAACTTTTATTTCACTTAGTTTGTAAATTTTTTACATTAATAAATTCAGTGTATAATTTATATTTGCAATAAACAATGCATTTTGTTTCATTGCCCAATTGAAATCTAGCTTCCAGTATGGAGGTACAGTAGAGCCTCGGTTATCCCAGGTAATGTGGACCGAGGATACCTCGGATAATCAAAAACTTGGATAACACGGATGCTGTGCAAATCGAGAGGGAAACGTGGGTAAACGGGTGAAATCTTTGTCAAAGATGGGAAAAGATGCATTTACTGCACATAATATGAAATGATGCTTCTCTCACACTTATATCTGAAGCCACTTTTTCAATTGTCTCTACTTAATCGAGTCTGTTGATGGCTTGTAATTTAGTCTCCAAAGATACAACAGTTTGTTTGCGTTTAGCACTCATAACGTAACAAATACAGTACAGTACAAACGATAATAAACAAACTGTTTACGAGCAAAATGAAAAAGCACAAGGCCAATATAAAAATAGCCTGCGCCAAAGGCACCTTTTCCCTGCACAAATGTACCTCGGTTAACCTGGAACTCGGTTATTCGGGGCTCGGATGAACGCGGCTCTACCGTATGTGTCCAATGTGTCACCATATGGTTTTCATGCTGTGAAAAAGGTGTGGATGGTGGATTAAAACTAGTAACTTATTTTTAGAATCTGTATCATAAAAAAAGTCAGCATCAACCCCAAAAAGTTTTTTTTTTCAGGTCTGTGTAATTTTGAATTCACTTTTTAATTACAGCTGAAAGTGCAAAAATTTTAACAGTAACTATTGTTTTTAAGCATTGAATTTTTTTTTTTTTAACGTTAAATTATTTAAGAATATTATTCATTTATAAGTGTAAATTCAATGATTGATTTTCCATTGTAATTAAAAAGGGACTCAAAAATGTTTGAAATTAAAATCAATAATTGATAAAAATTTAATATCAACAACATTAGAACGAGGATTACAGTTCCTAAATAACATCAGCAATCCCTTTAAAAACCCTCATGAAAATAAGGACAATAGTTAGGATAGCAAGATTAGAATAGCACAGATTTCAGACAATGTAAACAGTCTTCTAAAAATCTTTATTATGATAATGACACCTGTCCCAGCATCCACTGTAGATTAAAAAAAAATTAATCTGTTTTAGATACATTTAAGTATGATTTAAGGGAGAAATTACCCCCTACCTGTTAGATGGTTCAGGAGTATCCCTAGCTCATGCTAATATGGAACGGGAACTAGTGCTAATATGGAAATGGGATAGAGAAGAAAGATGGTGCTGGAGGAAAAGAGGGTGCTCTCCTAATGATGCCCTGATCCAACACTAAAAAAAAAAAATGCTTATTATAAAGGACAATATCTGGTTCTGAACAACTATAAAGAATCAGTTGTAATGAATAAAATTTAAAAGCTTCCTAAAAATAAATTCAGTAAATGTCGATCAGCTTACTGCTATTTTAGGAAACCATCTTTTTTAACAATAGCTTTTTTCTAGCTAATTGAATAAAATTGATTTTACCACACAAAATCAAAATGTTATTTAAGCACATTCATTTTGTGTAGCATAATTTATTTCAGAGTGATTATTCATTCATAGGAGGTATTCAATCTAAAATTACTTACTGGCAACCGATGGAGGGAAGGGCTGCATTTGCTTGGAGTCTGAAAATATAGATTTGAATTAAGAAACATGCAAAATTTCAAACATGTCAAAAGAAAGTGTTTTCTAAACTTTGCGAAATTTTCAAATAATACGGTAAAGACTAGGGATCTGGAACTTTATTATACATAAAAGAAATATGCTGTGAAATATGATATTAAATTTTCAAGTAATTGTACGTAACATTTAGCTAAAAGCAATAATCAGCATCATCATCATCATCATTCCGTATTCATAAAAAAAATTATGTTTTCAGAAAAATTAAATTACAATGGGCACCCGCAGATCCAGCCTAATGTCGCAGAAGAGCTGGCCGGATAATGGTGCATAACTGACGCAACATTTAGAAAAAAAAGTTAACTTTAAATAATTAGAATAAGTAAAGTATTAAATATAAAATAGTTTCTTTTGCTGTCCTATACAGCTACAATAATACATTAGTATACAGCCTCATTTGAAACCCCATTATTCTACTTGTAATGAGATAAACTTATTAAAACATTACATTGATGGACATATGTACTGGAAAATATAAAACACATTCAAAAATCTGAATTATGAACTTCTGACAAGGAAATTTTTATTTCGATGAAAAAGTAATGCATGCTTAAAAAGATGTACACTTGTGTTATTCTTTGGTGTTAAGCTAATTATTTATGCATACAAAAAATAGTAGTAACTGACGCAACACAAAAGAAAAACCGGGCTTCTAATATTCATCCAGTGACAGCCAAATTGTTTATTGTGAACTTTTTTATCACAAGGGGTGCTTGTAAATAACTTATGTATTCCAAAGAACATAAGAAAGTAATACTTGTTAAAATTTTTCATTTTAATGTTTCCCAAAGAAGTCCACTTTTACATCAAATAAAAAATCCAGATAAGCGGGAGTTCTATGAACTCATCTCTTTGCTCCACTAATAGCAGAAGGCAAAGTTTTTATACCAAAAACCTACTAATTTAATGCAAATTTTCTCATTACTAATTTAATACAAACCCCTTCATTTATCTCCAGCTACACAGAATGTGAACCTGGCCCAGTAAATCGTACAAGCAGTTGCCTTAACATGAGCTAAAATCAGGGTTGGTTCAATTTTGCCCAACTCGAAAAAACCCGGATGGGGCTTTTAAAAAATCCCAGTTGAAAAACCCAAGTGTGTTTTTTCAAAATTATCACTTAAAATTATATTTTACCTAAGAAAACTAATAAAAACACCAATTTAGACCAAATATAAGACATACTTTCATAATATATACATTATATGTCATGGGCATAAAATTTTGAGGATTAGCTCAAAAAAAAGACCTACTTGAAAAAAACCCACAGGTGGGTTTTTGCAACAGTTCGAAGGTAGTTTTAAGCTATTATTTTAGATTTCCATCAACCAGCAAATATCGAGACCAGTTTTAAGTGGTCGTTCACAAATAACACAGGAATTTTTTTTTCCAATATATTTGACCCCACTCCTCTTTTGTCACAAAATGTCACACTTCAAAATATCCCTTACACACCTTGTCACATGTCACGCTATTTTACATAAGCATTTATGCTCGCAGCTCAGAAACAAAACGCTATGTTATAGATCATATTTAAATTTTATTTTTGAGCTTTTAAAGACATTTGTGAACATTAGAAAAACAATGATCATTCGTGTACTTAATTTGTATAAAATGAAATCAAGGCTTACAACAGAAACATAATTAGCATATAGTAGTAAAAAAATTGTTTGAGAAAGAACAGGAAAATTATGCGTAGAAACATTCCACAAACCTATTTATTTCATTTTACACCTATTTATTTTAGGTTTTTATGGTTTTCCTCTAGTATAGTGAAGGTGTCATTCAACTGTTGCTTCATATTGAAAATACATTAAGTAAATAATACAAAACAGTAATGAAATTATTAATAATTATAACAGAAGAAGTAACTTAACAGAAGAAAAAACATATGTATGTATGTTTTGTGCGTACTACTATTGTGCATACACTAATTTCATTCTAAAAAAAAACACTCAATTGCTTTCTTTCCCTCTTATTTCATTTATAATGAAAAAATTCTTAAAAATAAAAATATCAGCTAAAGAAACAATAGAACATTGCAAGGCATAGTTGAATTAATTATGCATAAATTAAAAAGTTACCAAAAAGAAATTTTCTTAATATTTTCTGCAAAGACAGCAAACATCATGCTTTTGTAGTGTAATTGCATGCAAACTTCCTAATGCCAGCAACACCATGAGTGATGACAAAGATAACTAAGCTTTGTACGTGCTTTCCTTTGCTCTGCCTCCGCACCTGAACAGCCACTCCTGAATCGCAGGCAGCCATGCACAGACAAACACACACACATAATTGATGCTTTATTATTAGTACAGATAAAGAAGTCAGAACGAAATATTAGAGATCTCAACAAGAAATATACCTCTTAGCATAAGGCAACAGGTTGGAAAGATTTCAAGAAATGCAAAAAAAAAAAAAAAAGAAATCCTCAATTCTCTTACCAGCAAATCGGCAAAATAGCAGATGCGGTGTATGGCTTCAAAATAAACTTCTATAGGATCCCCGGGGTTGTCCAAGTCCCAGATCTAAAAACAAAAAGAAAGATATATTCATTTATAGGATCGAATTTAATTCCAAAATATGTTATCATACCAAAAAAAATTTCTTTCAAAAGCACTGTGATAAAAAAAGGCTTCAGAATTTTTGTACCTCAAATCAACGAAAAGCGGTTGTTGTCTTTGGACAAATACTTTATAACCCCCATGGTATGAATAGTACTTTTTTCCTACGTAAGGCACTTACTAGCAATCTTGTCCCAATCAATTTGCACATTGCATAGTATAAGTAAAATATGTGGGAGCATAGTTGTCCCTTGTTGAATATCTATCAATTCATTTTACAGGCCATAGAAGCTTTCTGCAGTATAAGTTGATGCTGTGCATGCATTTTAAGCAGCATGAAAACGTGTTAACTTATCAGAATTTATTCTTCACGATTTGAGTTGTGAAATCACTTGAATTTTGGGATAAGAAGCAGGGTATAATGTAACAAGTTAAACCGGATAGACCTAATAATTTTCACAAACGTGCAGCAAAATGTTTTTTAGTTTCTAAAAAAGTAAATGATACATACTATAAACCTATTACGTCTTACCTAAAGAAGCCGACCATAAATCACATAATTGGTGTGCAGGTAAAGTACTACTCTTATTTGAAAATGATTATGCCTGAAAAAGAGGAGGTAGAGTTAATTATATGCGTAAGCATGGTGAATTTAAAATTATGGGGATATACACATGTTCATATTTTAACTAAGATTTTTTTGTATAATAATTTAATAACTTTTAACATATTTGTTCACTAATTTAAAAATTATAATTTTGTATAACGTACACTGTACTTTTTTTTAACTCCTGTATTTGGGAAGGAAGATTTGCTGACTTACTGGAAAACAGCTACACCTATATGAAACATAATTATAATACTTAAATAATCAACAACAAATCTGGACTTGTTGAGCATTTAAATGACATGGGTTGATGACGGCTCTACTTGTTAAAAGCTTGTTCTATTATTTGAGGATCTTTTCACTAACATTACGTTGGATAGACTGAATCAGAAGCAATTTTTATTTCAAAATTATGCTCATGTCCTTAGTATTTCGATGCAGTTTTGGAACAACAGGGCTAGAAGTAGGTTGAAAAGATAATAAGGACACAATTTAGGACTATTTTTAGGATTTCATAATAGCAGACATTTAATAACTAAAACAACACTTTGAGAGAGAAGTTAGACATTTAAATTATTTAGTATTAAAACAAAAGTTTTTTTTTTTTTTTCGTAATGAGGCTGCATATTGATTCCTTACCATTTGAAGGCTTAATGTGTTCCCCAGGGTTTGGCAATCAATTGACACAAAAGAAACACTGCTCAAATTAAATAATTTGCAAATGTGGTTTGTCTGGGAAATTTTTCAACTACACGCACATTGTACCCATTCCTCTATGCTTTCCTAAATTAAAATCTTTTCTGAACCTATACTTTACTTAAGTCAAACGTTACAGCTATT
Source organism: Octonoba sinensis (assembly GCA_038502835.1). NCBI lineage: Eukaryota > Metazoa > Arthropoda > Arachnida > Araneae > Uloboridae > Octonoba > Octonoba sinensis. Next base: position 77,130,827 of record CM076605.1, on the reverse strand, counting down.
TAAATTGTATCATGAATGCAAAATTTACAAAAACATAAATAAATAAAATAAGACGTTTAGGACTGAAATGGAGACCACAAATGTAATAATATTTCTAACAAACACTAATTAATATTAAAATGAGGACTTTTAAAATGCAGTATTTTCAAGTCTATAATCCGTAGCGTATATAGTCTTTTCAAAAAGCTGAAACTGTTTTTTTTTTCTTCTTTTTCTTCTAATGGGGCTGCATATGGTCACTAACTTTTGCAAACCTAGTGCATACCCTGGCAACAGACAACCATTGTTTCAAGTAGCACCACTCTCGGAGGATGTCATTCCCACTTCTGTACTTTGACGCTGAGTTTACCCCTAGATGTCGGGACCTGAGCTCTAAATGATGCGAAACTGCACTAGGCATTTAATTTAGCCGAGAGTATTCAAGCCAAACAGATACTCAAAGGATCTTTAACATGCCGCATAATCATATGATATGGGCGCTGACGATTTTCTGCCTCTTGAAAATCCAATGACTAGGACCAGGTTTGATCCTGCGAACTCGGGAGTACTAGGCCAGTGCCTTTCCACTACGCCACCCTGCCGGCAAAGCTGAAACTGTACAGTCAAAAGTTTTGGTGTAACACAACACCAAAAGTGATGTACAAGTGTTTCCACCACTTTTAGTGTTGCGTCACACCAAAACTTTTTAGAGTGTGCACAACCAAAATGTTTTTAAAATAACCAAAATGTTTTTACTCATATTTGATATGATTAGTTTCAATTTTGAAGAAAAGTGGGTCGTTCTCAACCAATTTTCTGAAAACGTACAAAAGACAAAATATAATTTAAATAAATAAGAAACTGAATAATTATGCGAATTTTGAGTAGTACAATTCTTTTTACTAAAATTTAAAAAAATACTTGGAAAAAAAATTAAAGCAGTTATGTTTTACCATGTGAAGGAACTTTTTTTTTGTAACAGATGTTACTTATGTTACGTAATATTGCTGTGCATGTATTTTAAGCAGAATAAAATTTTTTTTTAATTAATGACATCATGAAAACATGTTAACATATTAGAAATTATTACTTCACTATATGACCCGTAAAATCACTTGAATTTTGGGATCTGAAGCAGGGTATAATGTAACATGTTAAACCAGATAGACGTAATATTTCTCGCAAATGTACAGCAAAATAATTTTCAGTTTCTAAGAAAGCAAACAAATACTTACCACAACTCTTCGCCTTTGTTCAGCCATTTGGGGGGGGGGGGGGGTCCATGACAACAACTGCGATCACTTGCACACTGGGAGGATGCCTAAAAAAGAGGGGGCAGAATTCATTATATGCATAAGCACGGCGAATTTAAAATTATCTGGATAATTGGCTTCTTCTAAGTTTCCCATTCCACATTACTTGGGATCTGAAGCAGGGTATAATGTAACAAGTTAAACCAGGTAGACTTAATATTTTTCATAAACATACAGCAAAATATCTCAAACAAATACATACCATAAATATATTTCTTCTTACATATCTCAGCCTACCATAAATTACATAATTTGTATGCAGGTTGAGGACTGATGCTGAAACGATTACATCTGAAAAAGAAGGGGTAGAATTAATTATATGCATAAGTACATCAAATTTAAAATTATGGTGATATACACACGCTTTTTTGGTTACAGCCACTCCCTTATTTACTGACGAAAATATTATAAGTTCTATTTGATTGGAGAATTTAAGTCATAAATTGATTTTTAAGAGCAAACGTTTTTCTGCATTTCCATAGAGGCAAATTTAAAGTTAACAAACAGCAATTCAGATCTAATGCAGAGCAAAACCAAACATTTACCCATCATAAACGAAAACTTGCAATTTATGGGGAAATATATATAATGCTGCACGTATATTTATTTATTAATTCAGGGTAATTTTATCATTCTTAAGTAATTTTATACTCTACAAATGAATCCTAATTATTTATTTGTTAAATACAACTCTGAGCGAATATAGATATAAATTTAAGTTTAGAACCTAGATATATTAAAGAATGTTACTTATTCGCAGGCAGGTCGAGATTCGGATGATCGACTAAAATAAGGTAGTTAATAAAAATTTTTATTTGAAAACATTGAACATTATTTTAAAAATCTTTTATTATCCAAGTAATCATATCATGCCAACTGAATCTATTATAATGTCAAATTTTGTGAAAAAGTTTACGTATACTTTAAAGAATATACCTATCTACTTGGGTTTCATAATTACATTTTGCATCTAAAACACCAGATCTTAAACTTTAGACTGCTACAACAAACTGAACATTACACCTTCATACTAACCGAAGTAAGATAGAGTTTTTATAAAAGCAATAAAGTAATGAGAATATGAAACACTATGTAAAAATCTATCCAAGTAAGAGGTTGTGTTTTTACATTTTTCGACATACTTTGGTATGTAGAAAGAAGATTTATGGAAACTCACTTCGTGTTATCACACATTTTTTTTCAATAAATTAGACCCCTCTCCCCTCTACCCGCTTAAAAAAGTACAGGATGAGCTTCTCCAATTGAGAGCTCTGCATGCAGAAGTCCACAAAGCTTGCAAGAATTGCAGGATTTGATCAATGATCGCCTGCTGAGATGCTACTGCTCTCTGCAGTGATGCAATATGCTCATTCTGCCGTCGATCCCTGGTCACGACTCTCAACTGCTCCAGGTTCCGAGATTCATGTACATGGATTTTGAAGTTAGTCATATCCTAGCCTATGGAAAGATTATTTCATCTAATTAGACTTTAAATTTAAACAAAACATTGCTTCAGTACTAAAAACGAAATACTTCTTATCTCCAGTGCACCCAGCAAGGAGGGAGGAATAAATAATTGATCCCCCTCCAACTTTAAAAATTAAAGGGCGATTACCTTCAGCATAGGAAGCCTCCTGTTGAGAGCTCTGCATGTGGAAGCCGAAAGTTTGCGGGAATGGCAGGAATTTATTAATGATCGCCTGCCAAGATGCTACTGTTCTTCTGCTGCGATGCAATCAGCTCATTCTGCCGCTGATCACTTTGCTTCGATCAATTCCTTGAGACGGGGATGCTGCGCTGTACACGTACTTGGTTCCATATTCCTCCCTACGAAAAGATTTTTCATCTAATTAGGCTTTAACTTTAAACAGAATATTGCTTTAGTATTAAAACAGAAATACTTGCTATCAGTGGTGCACCCAGCATTTTGCTTTTGAGGAGGACCCCACTGACCTTGGTTCCCGTCAGCCAAGGTCAGGGGGGTCAGAAATTCAGATATTTCCCTGTATACCTCTTGTATGGGTTTTCCGTACCAGATTTCTGGTTCTAGTGTTCGAGATCTATTGACTACACACATATTTTAGACATTCCAACTTTTCCAAATATACACTAGATTTTTCAATTACTTATGCTTTCAAAATATACTAATCATATTTTAAAAATCAAATTTGACATATCAGATAACTGACTGAATTTTGCATGCAGTGACCGGATCAGCTACCAAATGTTTTAAAAAATTGGTTGGATACAATATATCTAATGCCTTCTGGGGGGGGGGGGCGTTAAAGCTCTCTTTTCCCCCCCAAAAGGTTGGTGCGCCCCTGTCATATATCGATAACATCTTACTTGTCATATATCGATATATCCTAATTTGTTGTAACCGTAACTGTATCCACTACAGTTACGGTTACAACAAAATAGGATATATCGATAGTGTTGAATAAATGTTGATGTAATGTAGCCGGCGTATTCTCTGTCTTAAAATTTACTATAATTAATACTGGTTTAACAGTATAATAAACAAGATATAAAACATGGCGCAGTCGGTAGCAGCAGTCGCAATGGATGATGAGGTCAAAGGTAACTAAATTTTATCGCTGAATTGTAAATAACTTTATTGGATTCGCGCCAGATAGAACGTTTTGTTCTTAGTTTCGATTCGCCATGGAAGGATTAAAACCCTCGAATGGTCTTTCTTTCGACGGTAATTTGGCTGTGCACTGGAAAAAATGGAAACAGTCATTTGAAATTTTTTATGATTGCATCCGGTGCTTCCTCAAAATCGGAAGAAATGAAGATAGCGATATTACTGCACGTTATTGGTGAAGATGCAATCGAGAAGTTTAATACGTTTGATCTCAATGAAGAAGATAGTAAAAAGTATAACAAAGTTCTTGAAGCATTTGAAAAATATTGTTTACCACAGAGTAATGAAAGTGTTGATCGTCATATTTTCTTTTCGCGAGTGCAGCAACCTGGTGAAATGTTCGATGATTTTTTAACTCAACTGAAAAAGCTAAGTGTTACTTGTGGATTTGGTGAATTGAAAGATAGTTTAATAAAATATAGAGTAATTAGCGGTATTACTGATAAAGCTTTGAAAGATAGATTATTACGTGAAGGCCAGCTGACTCTGGATAAATGTGTCAAGATGTGTAAAGCATCAGAACTTGCAGAAATTCAACTGAAAACACTAAATGACGAAAATAAAGTAGATCTGGTAAAATTTAAAAAGAATCGAAAATCGTACGAAAAGGAATTTTCATCCAAAAAGAAACTAAGTGAGAATAAAACAAATTCAAAACAAAATGAAAATCCAGGTAAGTCAAATAAAATTTGTAGAAAATGTGGTACATTCCATAAACCTTATAACTGCCCTGCTTTCAATAAAATTTGCCTTTATTGTAAGAAAAGAAATCACTTTGCCAAAATGTGTTTTAAAAATGGTTAACTATATATATAATGAGCCAGTTCCTGTCAGTTACATGAAACCAGATTCTGATGAAGAATATACCTTAGGTGAAATTAGAGGGAATTCAAATTCTAATGATTGGATTGAAAAACTTAAAATAAATATTTCAAAATATCTATATGTTAAATTGGATACAGGAGCACAATGTAATGTTTTGCCATATAAAAAATTTAAACAACTAAAATTAAGAGAAGACAGCATAAAGAATACACAGGCTATCTTAAGTAATTACAATGGTACTAGAATTGATGTTGTTGGTAAATGTATTTTAAAATGCAAAACACAAAAGGGATTAAAAACTGATATAGAATTCCAAATTGTAAAATGCGAAGATAAGGTTCCAGCTGTTTTAGGCTTGAAAACAATACAAGAATTGGGCCTAATTAGAAGAATTGATACTGTAGAATCAGTAGATAATTATAGGGGGTTAGACAAAATTATAATGATTTGTTTATGGGTGTTGGTCAAATTGCTGATTATATATATGATATTAAACTTATGGAAGGAGCAACTGGGACTATAGAACCATGCAGGAAAGTTCCACTAAGTCATGAATTCATTGAAACGGGTAATTATTGCGTATGGAACAAGATGGTATTTTTCAGAAGGTCAACCATCCTACAGAATTTGTAAATTCTCTTGTTATAGTAAGAAAACCAGATGGGAGCCTAAGAGCTTGTTTAGATCCCCAGCGTTTAAATGAAAACATATTACGAGAACATTTTCATATTAAAACTTTTGAAGAAATTGCTTCTAAAATGTGAGGTGCTAAAGTTTTTAGCATATTAGATGCAAATAGAGCATTCTGGCAAATAAAATTATCAGATTCAAGTTCAGACCTTACTACTTTTAATACACCATTTGGAAGATATTGTTTCTTAAAAATGCCATATGGTATAAATTCTGCCCCTGAAGTCTTCCATAAATGTTTTACGGAAATTTTTGGTGAAATAGAAGAAGTTGAAATTTACATTGATAATATACTGATTTGGGGTGAAAATAAAGAAACCCATGATAAAAGATTAAAAGAAGTTTTAGACAAAACTCGACAGAAGAATGTTAAGTTTAATTTTAAGAAATGTAAATTTGGAATTGACGAAGTAAAATACATGGGCCATATATTTTCAAAGGAAGGGCTTAAACCTCATGAAGATAAGGTGCAAGCAATTTTTAAAATGAAGACACCGAGGAATGTTAAAGAATTAGAAAGTTTTTTAGGAATGATTACATATGTATCTCGATTCATTCCAAATGTTTCAGAAAAAACAGCTGTGTTAAGAGATCTTCTTAGGAAAAATGTAATGTGGTAGTGGAGCCATGAACATGAAAAATCTTTTAATGATCTTAAAAAAATATTAGCTGATAAACCTGTACTGCAATATTTTGATAGCAAGAGTCCTATAACATTGTCTGTAGATGCTTCACAATCTGGATTAGGAGCTGTTCTTCTACAAAACAATTTACCAGTTGCATATGGATCTAAATCTTTAACAGAAACTCAGAAAAATTACGCACAGATAGAAAAAGAAACACTTGCGATAGTATTTGAATGTGGAAAATTTAATCATTATATTTTTGGAAATAATTTTATTGTTGAAAGTGACCACAAACCATTAGAAGCTATTTTTAAAAAACCTTTGAATAAGTGTCCATTACGTCTCCAAAGGATGGGAATTCGCCTTCAGCCATATAATTTTACAATTACATATAAACCAGGAAAAGAACTTGCAATTGCAGATGCATCATCTAGATCATTCTTAGAAGTAAAAGATGATCCATTTAAAGAGGAAATTGAAGCTCATGTATGCATGATAAATGCAGAAGTAATTATGTCACCTGAAAAAGAAAAAATGTTTCTAGATGCAACAAGGGATGATGAAGAACTACAAACTCTTTTAAAACTAATTAAGACTGGGTGGCCAATAATAAAGAAAAAGTACCAGCAGAAGCAAAGCCACATTTCCATTTTAAAGAAGATCTGACAGAAATGAATGGCTTAGTTTTTAAAAATTCATCTGTTATAGTTCCCAAAAGTTTACGCAAGTTAATGCTAGAATGTATACATTATAATCACATGGGTATAGACAAATGTAAAAATCGAGCGAGGGAAGTTCTTTTTTTGGCCGGGAATGAACAAGGAAATTGAAGATTTAATTTTAAATTGCTCTACGTGTCTGAAGTATCAAAAACATAATGCAAAAGAACCACTAATGCCAAAAGAAGTACCATATAGATCGTGGGAAACATTAGGTACAGATTTGTTTTATTTAAATGGTAAAAATTATTTAATAGTTATTGATTATTTTAGTAAATTTGTTGAAATTGGGCAGCTGCAAGAAATAACAAGTACCTATACTATTAAATTATTGAAATCTATGTTTGCAAGATATGGTATCCCAAAACTTTTATATTCTGACAATGGTCCACAATATGCGAGTAAAGAGTTTAAGAAATTTGCCAAAGAGTGGAACTTTGCACACAAAACATCTAGCCCAGAATTTGCACAGTCTAATGGTATGGTTGAACGTTATATTCAGACAGTAAAGAAAATGTTGTTAAAAACAGAAGCTGATTGTAAAGATCAATATCTAGCTCTACTTGAATACAGGAACACGCCCATCTCAAACAATTTACCATCGCCTGCAGAAATATTATTTGGTAGGAAAATAAATGGACTACTGCCAATCAAGGAATCATTCCACCAAATCAGCAAAAATATCGATATCAGAAATAAGCTCCTGGACAGACAAGAAATACAGAAATATTATTTTGACAATGGATTAAAAGATCTAAGGCCATTAAATGAAGGAGATAATGTTTATCTTTTTAAATCTGGATCAGGACCTTGGGAAAGTGGAAAAATTATATCAAATGCTAATAGACCACGTTCATACAAAATTTTGAAATCTGATGGAAATATAATTGAAAGAAATCGAAGAGCATTATTGAAAGGTCCTACAAACATAAAATTTCAAATAAGAAAACCCTATTTATCACAGAGCGAAGAAAAGCTGAGTGTAAATAAAGAAGTGCCTGGACAGGAAGTTAGGAAAGAGGTAAAACAAGATCTAAAGGTGAGGGCTACTCCTGATGCTAATATGTGTCCAGATAGAGTATCAATTAATTCTGATCAAGTACAAAATTCAATGTTTACAAGAACTGGTAGACGTGTGAAAAAACCTACATATCTTAGAGACTTTGTAACTTCCTAAATGTAATTTGTTTCTTTTTATTTTGTTTAAATATTTACATTTGTTCTGTTTGTTTGTAAAAAGGGAGATGTCATATATCGATAACATCTTACTTGTCATATATCGATATATCCTATTTTGTTGTAACCGTAACTGTAGTGGAGTGTTGAATAAATGTTGATGTAATGTAGCCGGCGTATTCTCTGTCTTAGAATTTACTATAATTAATACTGGTTTAACAGTATAATAAACAAGATATAAAACACCCCCCCTGCTTCTTCCTCGAAACAATTATGTATGGATGCGAGCTTTCAAACGGAATGAAGTTCAATGCTGAAACACTTTCATTTTTTTCAGTTCTGTTTCAGATTTAGGATAGATTAAATATTCATCTGTAACTTGGCTGATTTGTTTTGTGATTGACAATGAAAGTACAAAGTACATCGGGGTATCTGAAATAATCTGATCTGGTGACATGCTAAATCTTCAGTGTCAGAATGAGCACCGAAGGAGAGGTTGTTGAGATGCAGTCAAACATTATTCTATTTTTGTGCAGTTGCATTTTGTTAAGAACTTATAAATTCAGTACAGAATGAATACAAATTGTAACACTTTACCTTGAAAATTGGAGGGGAAAAAAAGGATGAGTAGCTAAGGTTAGGGGGTGAAAATGAAGAAAAAACAAGAAAACAGAAAATTTTTAAATATATGAATAAAAGAGAAAGAAATTTTTAAATCAAAAACAAACTGAACCTCAGAAATTAGCTTATGTATATTTTAGAGGCCTGAAAAATGTTAAATTCAGATCTTAAAACGAAAGACATTAGAATAGCTCAATGTACGATAGAAAGTAAGGAAGTAATTCAAGTTTAGAAGAAAAGAGAGGGAGTGAAACAATGAAAATGATACATTTTTTTTAACACATTGTAGCAATCTTTTTCGGACAAGTAATCTGGATTCACATGCACTTTTTTTTGTAGTTGTACATTTGATTTAAATGCAACATAAAAAGGAAAGATGTTGGATACTGTAGAATTCTTGTTTTCGGCCACTATTCATTACTTTGTGCAATTAACCAAACAAATATACATGTTTATGACTTTTCATGCAACTTTTTTGTGGCATTTTCCCAGTGACAGACCCGATGCAGATACTTATAAACCTATAGTTTTATTATTATAACTATTTCTTATTGGTTATAAATTATTAGTCAACAGTTAAAAACCAACTGTAGAGTTGAATTCAAGCCATTTTACCCATAGGCAATCATGCTGTAAGTCAGGTTGCTAAGCTTTTGAAAGCATTGATGAAATTTCTAAAGGCAAGAAGCTTGAAGGCTTTTTTTTCTCAGAAATGGCTACCTAGTGAGCTTTCTTTCTTCATCTGTTGATTACATTATTTAGTCTGTGTAGTAAAATCTTGGGAAAAGTTCCCTTTTGAATTCATTTCCCAAGTTGTACCCTCTCCTTTTGAGTCCAGACTTGAACCTCGTATAAAACCATATAGCTGAGGAATATGGGGCAAATTGAAATAGTAAAATATTTATTCCCTGTTTTCACGACCACCTATTTAACAATACTTTAACTATGTCATATAACTTGTAGTTGATTTCAAACAAAAATAGAAAACTTTAACAATCAATCAAAAGCAAAGCCATTTTCAAAATTTGATGCTCATGTTGCAATCTTTTGCAAAATTTATGTACAATGTATGTTGTATTTACTTTTTGATCTGAAACCATCATGTCACAAAAGAAAAAATTGAAGTGTTAGGTGTTTGTATTAGAATCTGCCATGGCTCCAATGTCCTCCAAGTGAGACAATACCTCTGAGGGTGCACACCCCAGGTGATGCACTCCAAGATAGTCTCTCTTATTTTCGTGATTTTTTTTAAATTAGATTGTTATTTATGGGAGTTTTTAATGAAAAACTGTTTATTATAATCTTAGGACTTCTGACTTTTAATATTTTATGATAGTAGTTTTTAAAATTACTTATAAAAGGGTACTATGTTATTTTTTTATTCAAAATGGACACAATACCCTTTACCACCAAGCAACAGAATTATAATACGTATGCAGTAATATATTTCACTTGTTTAAGCAATAATTAGAATTTTTCTGATAATTAACAATACAATTGAGATCTTACAATTTCGTAACAAACTACAGTAACAATTATGATGAGGTAAATATTTTTGGAAAACCGTTTTTATTATTACTAATTTAATGTTATTTGCTTTACAGCACTAAAATATTGCAATGAAACACAGTCTAATGCATCGAAATAATAATTTAGTAGAATAATTAATGTCGTACCTTTTTTTCTTTTGCAGGTAAATGTGTTCGACACTTTCTGTTTGGCAGTGGCTTTCATCCATCCCATATTCCTGGTAGTCACACCTGTACAAAAATACTTTTTAAGGAAAAATTCTGAGAAAAGTAACAAAAAGAATTCAACTATAAGATGACTACATTGCTAACAATATTCTTGAAATTTGTTTTCATCCAGTCTTTCAATTATAAGTAAACAAGCAAAGACCTGTGGAAGAATGTATAATATTTGTTCTTCCCAATATTAATAATGGCATGTGATAAGAGACTAACTATCTTTGAACCGAATTTTTTGTTCTGCATTTATGCTTTGATCAAGCATAATGGGCTTTGAGATTGATCATACTATTGAAAGTCATTAGAAAAATACTTTTTTAAAAATTTTTGGATACAATGTTTTGTTGAACTGCTAAATTGTTTAAACACAGAAAACACTTAAACAGTCGGACCTCGATACAAGCCCACCAGAATATAAGGTCACCCTGCATATATTCTTAAGTCCCAGCTCATTGAATATCAAATGTGTATGAATCCGTTATAAATTCATCCTGCTTATAAGGGCATTTTTGTCAAGTCCTGAGAAGTGACCTTATATGTAGGTCTGACTGTAATATACAATTTTCAATTTGAAGGTTGATGTAGCCATAAAATTTTGTACCTTTTGTGTAAAAAAGTTTTCAGACCTTACATTTAGGTCTGAGTGAAATATGCAATTTTCAATTTGAAGGCTGATATAGCCAAAAAATTATTTTACATCTTTTGTGTAAAAAATAGTTTTCATGATTTTCCCAAGAGCTCTTCAAACAACAGGTTGATATGAAGAGCTTGCTTACAAACTTTGCTTTTTATAGGATTGTAGTAGATTAGAAATTCTGTTGGTATCACCTGATATCACTTCAATATGTAATTGGACTTTTCCTGTAAATTAGTGCCATAGTTGATTTATTGCAAACATAACCTCTTATTTTTGGGTAAAGAATACACCTGGCAAGCAAATTGCTTGAGCTAATTCAAGTAATAAGAGTTGCACCTATAACTATGCAAAATATTTTGAAATTAGTACTTCTACAACACTATCGCTTACAATTTCTTTCTACATTAGAGAAAACTCCATTTGCAAAGTTTAATTACATAGGTAAATATTTGAAATGTACAGTCAAATAAATAAAACGTAAACAGGGTATCAATTTCCAGTTATAATTGCTGACATGTGTTTCAGAGTAGCAAAGAATATCCTCAACCTTAAAAATGGCGCTAAACGAGATGGCTGGCCAAATTGTAGTATTCTTTAGAACCACCAAAGCAGACATTTTGACGGTTTCGAAATTTTCATTTCGCATCAAATTGTTACTAATTATAGTACAATTTTGAGACATGTCAACACAACTGAAAGTTTCAAAACTCAAAAACTAGTTCGGTAGTTGGTGTTAAATTCCAAAGTTTTGCACAGAAGAAATTATTACTAGTCACTCGGAAACAGGTATATGCAACTTTTATTTTGAATTTGTGACCTACATTTTGCTGTATTTTTTCAGGTGCTCATTTGGTGCAGGGATAAATATTTATCATTCATTTTACATTGTATTAACTATGAACGTTCCTGAAATCATTCAAATTCATTGTTGTTCATTGCAATGCAAGGTACAGAAATTCATTCATTTCAAAAGTGGAATTGCTGAATGACTACCCCTTTCGCTGATGAAGAATGACATCCAAAATTCAGAAGTGTTTTCAGGTATATTTGAAAAATTGCACAAAATGCAACATCATTTGTTCAATGCGGGTACTGTTTCTGCGTTCCCTTAACCATATATTGTTGTTCCCGGGTAACATTTTTCAACTTTCTTTGAAATTAAACTTTATTGAGCTGATTCATCCATTCATTTGCATTAGTTTAACAAAACGTTTCATTGAAAGAGTTCTTTTGAATTCAATGTATTATACTATAATATTGAATGAAACAATTGATAATAAAACCATTTTATTTGTGGAGAAGTTTTTTTATGCATTTCTCACTGGCGGATCCACAGGGGGGGGGGGGGGCGATTGGGGCAGGGGATTGGGGAGTAATAGCCCAAAAACAAATAAATGAAATAACTAATGAAGAGTTTAAAAAATCTACAAACACAAGGAAAACTGAATCGTTGCTGGAAATCTACCCATAAACACATTTAATCGCTCCACGAAAGGGAGGTGGAATTCAGTTAACTAGTGTGATTGATTATTCATGTTATTTTGGAATAGCAGTTAAAATAAATCTCTCTACACAAAGATAAACTTTACAAATGTAGAGAGAATACGTTACAAAAACAAGTACCAGTCGATTACTGAAAAACATGACAAATATCTATTACACAAGCAGAACATATGACGAAATAAAGAGAGAAAGAACCATTCAAAAATCAATAAAGGCATTATATTACACTCATTGTGCAAATGCAATTTTGAACAAGACATTACAACACAAAATTTCATATATCTTACATTATATCATGAAGTTTCTTATAGCAAAACATTTAACAATTCAATAAAAAGAATAAGTCGGAAATGTAATAACCAGTGAATGTAAAAAGTATACTCACACATAGGTTTCGGCTTACTCGGCGAAAAGCCAGGATGGAAATAACCGTTTATCCCAGCAACAGACGAATGTCCAACATTCATATTCTATTGAAATAATAAAAGTAATGAATACATTTTCATAAGTAGTAAAATTAACAATTTGCTTCTTATTATATAAATCATATTTATAGGTTTGCGAACAACATGAAATGTTGTATTAAATCCTGATGGACCTGCGGTCATAGCATCAGATCCCTATTTCAAAATAATGAACTAATTGATATTCATGATATTAAAGCAATACATTGAGAATTTTTTAAAATAAAAATTGCTAACAGGTTTGCGAGCACCAGCAAACAGTGAATTTATCCCTGATGGACCTGCGATCATAGCATCAGACCCCTTTTTCAAAATATCGATATACATTCAAAGCAATACATTGAGAATTTTTTAAAATAAAAATTACCTACAGGTCTGCAAGCACCAGCAAATGGTGAATTTATCTCTGATGGACCTGCGGTCATAGCCAGGGCCCGATTTATATTTTGAATCACTATAGGAACAACTCATGTTTGGGGGCCTCTCATGCCATAAAAAATTTTGTAACATAACATTCAGCATGTGTTTGTAAAACTTGCCAGTCACACCAAAATTTGGGGGCCCCCAAAGCGCAAAAACTAATTTGCTTTTCAAATGTCAAAGAGTCAGACTAACATTTGGGAGCTCTCAATGTGAAAAATGATTTTGGTTTTAAATTACAAAAATTTAAATAAAATCCGGGGACCTCTGTAGTGCAAAATAGATTTTGTTTTTCAAATTGTCAGACCAGAATTTGGGGGCCCCTAAGGTGAAAATTCCTTGTAGCTTTAAAATAATTTAATAATACAAATTTTCTGTGAAGCAGCAGAACACTAACAGTTTGTTTTTAAAATATGCTAATTTTAAATATTTTTCTAAAAAATTTTAAATTACAAATAATAATAATAATAACCAAAATTAGGGGGCCCTCAAAGTGGAGGCCCTAGGCCCGGACCTCACGGGCCTAATGGTAAATAAGGCCCTGGTCATAGCATCAGATCCCTATTTCAGAATAATGAAAAATTCAATATTCATAATATTAAAACATTGGATTTTTTAAAAATAAAAATTACACTTACACGTTTGTGAGCACCAGCAAACAGTGAGTTTATCCCCAATGGGCCCACAGCCATAGCATCAGATCCCTATTTTAAAATAATGAATAAATCAATGTTCACGATACCTAAAGTAATATATTATATTAAATAAATAAAAATCCCACTTTTGGGTTGGCGCATTGTTCTTTAACCCAGAAGAGTTAGTCATCATAGCATCAATACCCTATTTAGAAAAGAATTCATAATTTTTTTTTAAAAATAAAAATAATCTGATTTTTTTAAATTTAAATCATTTTTTTTAAATTTAAATCAGATTTTTTTTAAACAGACCTTAAATATTTTAGATATTTCTTATGTTACATTCATAGAAATAATTGGCATGTTAAACAATATGCAAAAAACACACCTTAAGCTATTTTGACATCAATACATATTTCTTAATAATGATAAACAAATTTTAATGCAAAAGCACGACTCAAATGAAACTTAACCATACCGGGAATAATACTACATTCATAGTACAGAAAAAATGAGCAAATTTAATCCGAATTCCTTTGTTGTTTATAGCCATCAATTGTGTGTACTTAATTTTTACATTGAGTGCACTTTAATCATTTTTCTATTTTAGAACTGAAATAACCTGAAATATTTCTATCCATTTAGTAAAATCATATGCTCACTCCATTACAAAAAACTGAAACTTTCTGTTTTAAACAAATATCTTTAAAAAAAATTTCAAAGATTAAAAAATATTTTACACGGAAAAAAAAAACCCTCAAGCTATTATGGGACATGGATGAAACTTAAAGGATACATATTCCATATTCTAAACATTGTTGTTATAAACATTATCATTTTGAATCATTTATAGTATGGTATTCAGATTGAAAGTACTGTTTTTAAAATAAACACAATAGTTCATGGTTATAATTAATTGCAATATGAATGGTTGAATGAATTAGGCTTTGCTGTTAGATGCCTGAAGAATAAGAGTAATATTGTAAAATTTAAAAAAATAGTAATTAGTTCAAAATCTATGAAACGTGTACACACACACAGAGACCATCTGTCTCATAGATGGATCTATAAATTTTTGTTTGAAGCAGTGATTCTAAATAGCACATATTTCATTTTTACAACAACACTTCCTAACACTAAAATCCATTTTTTAAGAATAATTTCAAAAATGATTATAATCAATGAACCCTGATTCAGGATGAATATGTAGTAAAACCTGTAAAGTTGACCACTTTTGTCATGAACGGAATGAGCCCTATATTATCTAATGTAGAGAAACGTTTGTAACTTGACCATTTGTCTATGTTGCCCACTTATGTACGCCAAATTTTGGGTGGGAGTATCATAAAAAAACTCTTTGTAAGTTAACCGCCTAATTATTACTATATTTGTTTATCTATTTTTGAAAAAAACAAACAAACTAAAATAGCTTCTTCAGAATATTTTTTATGCTATAATGTTAGACCAGTGTTTGTCTGGGTGGATGAAACATCAACATAAAATGTGCCTAAACCTTTTTGTAAGTTCCCCATTTGGGAAAACCACTATGATCACTCTTTTATTCTTTAAATAAGTTTTTTCTTTTTTCCTTGACCTGACTTAGCCATTTTGAAAAATATATATTTTTAGGAAATATTTAACATCATATAAGTTACTGACATAATTAATAGGATATTTATGTAAATTTTAACTAAGTACATTACTTTTAAAGTTGTATAGGATACATTGTAAGACATTCGGGTTAAATTTCTTTTATGATATTTTAGATAATTGTGGAAAAAAAAGAAGCTAATCACTATTTTAAAGTAACGTCATTACATGAAGCTATATTTTAATTAGTTATAAATGAATAAATGCATAGTGTAAGAAATAACAAAAAAAATCTCTACCCTCTATAAGTTGACCATCTGTCTAAGTTGACCACAAAGTGCTGCACTGCAAGTGGTCAACTTTCACAGGTTTCGCTGTATTAATTTTTATGATTAAAATGAATTACTAATAATAATGAGAAGTAAACTTGCATATTAAGAATTTATGTTCACAACGGGTCTGGGACGTGGCTGAAATCCAGGTGCTGGAAGAACATCATTCGATTCCATGAAGGCATTTGGAAAACAGACTCCAGCAATGTTCCGGATGATATCATATTCTTCCTTGTTCAACCTAAAGTCCAAAACTATGACAGAAAATAAAACTTTAAAGAAAACAATTATCAATTTTCTCCAGAAAAAAAAAAGGAATTGCAAGATAAAATCAATGAGCATTATATATAAATATCAACTATTACACTTTTTAAACTAAACTAGAATTATTGGAAAAATAATTGAATCGTTTCTTTTGAAAAGGTAACATCTCTGTTTTGAAAAAGAAAGAACACTCAGCATTAATTAATATGGCATAATTAATCAAAAATCCTTTTAATTTACCAATATTGCATTGCTATTATCTACTAAAATAAAATAGTAAAAGATCAGACCATGTAAAGGTTTCCAACTTTTTATAAACCATTTTTTCCATCTCCTAAAAAAAATTTTTGTTTTTCAGTGCTGTTACCTTTTCAAAATAAATGATTCAATTAAGTTCTATAATTAATTTAATTATTCTAACAAAATATCTTTAATGAAAAGAAATGTAATAAGATAGCTCCAAAAAACTGGCGATTTAACTTGTATTTTGTGAGTTATTGTTGTTACCTGTTAGGCCTAACAAGGCGTGGAATAGATAACGTGATTTGTTCTCGATTGTGTGCTTTATCTGTGTTCTGCGATGGGGGTGTTGAAAAATTTAAAAGAGTTGAAGAATGGAAATGGAGTCTGGTATGTTGAATGTGATTATTGTGGAATGCTGAGCCAGGCCGAAATAGATGATAACAGTACAACAGCGAATAGGGATTACGTGTGCATCATGGAGGTTAAAGGGGAGGAGTGAAATCTTCGTTATCTTGAGTTGGCATCATTCCGTTCACCTTTCCTAGAGGGCGCTCGTTCCAAATGCTCCCATGTATGGAGCCAAATCAATGTTAATGATACTGAAAACGGTCATTTTTTAGGAGCTGCTGTTTAAAGCAAAAAACTTTCAGACTTGAAATTGGTGTTTAACATCGGCAAACATTATGAACTAAATATGGTTTTAATCCCAATAAAATGGATGCATTACTTTTTATAGAAAATGCTCAATTTATTTGCTGTTTACAAACTCGCCGAATGACAGATGACAGGTGACAGTTGACAGAAGTTGCCGCGCAATTTGCGCTTTGCGAAGTTTCGTGTACTAGGATTAGGATATTTTCTATTTCGCTCTATAATTAATAGATTAAGCTTGCAGTTTTCATTGAAAATTAAGATACTTGTTTTCTAAGTATTAATTAATTATTTTTTTTAAACCATCATTGAAAATGTAATGATTTTTCGCTTTAAATTCTTTTAACAGGTAGAAAAAGATGCTTATAATCAACAATCAATTTAAAATTTAAAAAAAAAATTAACTTTTTTACAATTTTTAATTTTTTATAACTTTTTCAATTATAACTTTTTTTTAAATTTTTTTTTCCTTTTTAATACTTCCCAAACATTCTAGAAAAAAAAGTTAGCATGGAATTAACTATCTCAAACTTAGTTGAATTTTAATATTTTTTTTCGGTAAAATCTCAGAAAAAAGGACAAAAAATTCAAATTCAAGAATTAAAAAGAGAAAACTACAAACTTCAGATTCAAACCCGTGCTAATTTTTGTCAAATATACTCCGTGGAATGTACATACAAAGTTTTAACGCTGTATCTTTAGCTGAACAAAAGCCTTAGGGATTTTACTACATGTAATTGGTCAAAAATACAAAGCAGAGAAAAATGCATTTAAAGTTTTTAAATGCAGAATGAAAGCATCTAAAGTCATTCACAAAAACTGGAATATCTTTTAAAATATTGCACATAAGTTTGAAATTTTGCATGAAGCTTTAAAATAGTTTTAGGGATCATTCATAAATGATGTTACGCTTTGAGGGGGAGGGGGTAACAAGAAGTGTGACATCATGCTTTATGCAGAGGCGTAGCTAGAGGGGGGCAAGGAGGGACAGCTGTCCCCGGGAGCAGCGTCAAGGGGCGCCAAATTAATGCAAATTTATTTTATTTTTAAATGCGAAAAGAAAATTATTTGATTTGAAGAGGTGTGAATATGTTCGACAAAAAAGTAGGAGCACCAAAAATCATATCGGGAATGAGCAATGTAGCACAGGAGTGCGTGGGAAATCAGACAAATAATTTTGCAAAGCCAAAGTATCCCATTTTTCCCTTAAAAGTAAATGGTCTCTAATAAAAATGAAAGTTAAAAGGCCTGCTTTTTAAAGCTATTTATCATTTAGGAAGTATAAAGTATTTAAAAAATTTCCTTCACGGGCGCCTCTAGGCCCCCAGTGGCACGAGGGGGGGGGGGGTGCAAAATCTTCAGTTGTCCCCGGGAGCTGAAAGCCCTAGCTACGCCTCTGGCTTTATGCAACATAGCGTGACATGTGACAAAGGGGGGGGGGGCGGTAGGGGGTCCTTTGAAGTGAGACAAATTGTGGCAAAGGGGGAGGAGGGTCAAATATATCGGAGAAAAGCGTGACATCATTTATGAACGGTCTCATCTATTGAAATACGGAATAAAAAATTTTCGGTATTTTGAACAATTTTGAGGTACTGTGCCCCCTTAATTTCTAGTTTCCATTCATAAGCCCATAGTAATATTTTACAAAAAGTAATGTGATATGATGATGTTTGCTGCCTAGAAAATAAAAAGTTAAAATTTATCACATTTTTAACTTAATTTCAAACAAACAAGATTTTTCGCCCAATAGTCGTCGTGTGACGGATATTGTGACAAGAAAAATTGGTAGGATACCGGTTATCATTGGACTTCTGGAGTAACCCCCCCCCCCCCCCCCCGGTTCGACCTCACATGATTTAATTACTTATTGATTCATAAAAATCAAAAAAATTAAATCCCAAAACTCTATTTAAATGTTCTTTTCAGATAGATGTTTTATAGAAACCTTTCTCTACACCTGCTGAAAGACATGCAATCAGACTTCACCGTTGAAATTTGGAAGGTGTTTTCATCACCTTGTCTTGATTATTTGTCGGCAAATTTTTAAGCACTTACATTAAAATAAAGTTATATGTAGTTAGAATGCAAATAGAATCATTACTGAAGTGATTTGAACTCCCAGGAAAGCCGCTAAGGATTTTATTGGTCATAATTCATTAAATAAGCACTGTAAATTAAGGAAATGTTCTTATTATGACTTTTTTGTTTAAATTTTTTTAAAGATTGTTTGAATTCTGAAAAATCACCCGCGCTATTGTGTGAGTAAGCGCTTAAGAAGATTTTCTTCTAAATTTTGACTTTTAATTGGAAGTTAATTTAAACCTTACTCAACGTTGATGTTTTCGATACATTGAAATCAATTAAGTTTAAGCAATAAACAAGTAAATGACACTTGATAACAAATATTTATAACAAATACCATTTGGAAAACAAGTTAAGGGCCCGTTCATAAATGATGTCAGGCTTTCCCCATACACTTCCCCCCTCCCCCTTTGTCATTAAATGTCACACTTTAACATATCTCCCCCTTTTGTCACATGCCACGCTATGTTGCGCAAGAATGATGTCACACTTCTTGCTACCGTCTCCGCTCGTCACAATTTCATGACCCTCTCCCCCTAGAAGGGTGACATCATTTGTGAATGATCACTAAATAGAGTTACAAGCATCTTTTTTGTATCAGTTAAAAATAATTTGAAGTGAAATATTATTTAAATTTTAATTGTGGTTAAAAAAAGTAATAATTAATAATAATTTTTAAAAAATAAGTATCTTAACTTCCAATAAAAACTGCAAGCTTAATGTATTAATTATCTAGAGAAGCAGAAAAATTATTATTCCTTGTACACGAAATTTCGCAGAATGCAAAACGCGTGGCATAAATAAATAAATGAAATTAATTAATTAATACTTGATAACTAATATTTATATATATATAAAAATTAGAAATCAAGTAAATAAAATTATAAGCATCTTTTTCTACCTGTTAAAAGTAATTTAAAGTGAAAAATTCTTTCACTTTTAATGATGGTTTTCAAAAAAAAAAAAAAAAAAAAATAATTAATAAAAAGATAAACATCTTAATTTTTAATGGAAACTGCAAGTTTAATCTGTTAATTATCTAGCGAATAGAAAAATTCCCATTCCTTACACGAATCTTCGCAAAGAGCGAATCGCGAGCCAACTGTCAGCTGTCATCGGTCGAACTCGGCGAGTTTATAACGGCAAAAAAATTGAGCATTTGCTATAAAAGTAATGTACCAATTTTATTGAGACAAAAACCATATTTAGTTCAAAATGTTTCACGATGATTAACACCGATTTCAAGTTGTAAAAAAATTTTTGCTTCAAACAGCAGCTGCTAAAAGAATGACCGTTTTTAGTATCATTAACATGGCTCCCACACCCGGGAGCATAGAGAGCGAGCGCCCTCTAGGAAAGATGAGTAAAACGGGTTTACTTTTCAACCCGCGATCTCGTAGAACAGGGGTCTCCAAACTTTCCAGATTTAGGGCCATATTGATTACCCTACAACATAATTATTCAACATAAAAATAGATTACTTCAGTAAACTTAATTTAATTTGCTATAAAAAATAAATATGTTCTCTAGAAGGAGTTTTCTTTCAAGTATGCTAGCTCTCCGCGGGCCGGACAAAATCTGTCCGCGGGCCGGATGTGGCCCTCGGGCCGTAGTTTGGAGACCCCTGTCGTAGAAGATTCGTCTCCTTCTTTCTACTCCCTGGTGTGCATAAAGTGCAGAAAAGTAGCGGAGTTGGAGGCCAAGCTGAAAGAAATAGAGAAAGAAAATAGCAAAAAGGCTGATGTGGTAGCGCATAATGTGTCAACCAAGAGGTGTGATTCTCGGGGACTCATTGGTCAGAGTTATATTAGCAGAGAAGTCGAATCAAATCGCAGCAAATAATGCTTTCAGGAAAGACTTTGTTGAAGTTATCAAATGCATAAAGGAGAAAACACATGATTTGAAAGTGCTGGGTCTCCTGCCAAGGTACGGCACTACATCCGGGTGGCAAAACCAAAGGGCAAAAGTGTTAAACCACATATTAAAAGACCTGCCTGTGTACGGAGCACGGTGTGGAGTTCGTCGACGTATGGAAGGCCTGCAAACGAGATTGGATCTGCGCCGATGGAATTCACCTCAGCCGAAATGGAAACCGGGAAGTGAGTAAAATAATTTTGTGTGGTTTGGGGTCAAAAAACTAATTAGGAATGGGGGTGACTTACGTAATCAGCAGATAGGCAAAACTGCTAGGCAGATTTCGATAAAGGGTTTAAATGATAAATTAAAAGTTTTGTACTGCAATGCACGTAGTGTTAGGAACAAAATGGATGAGTTGAAAGCTTTAGTAGCAATGGAAAATTTGGATATAATCGGGATAACTGAGAGTTGGGAAAAAAAAGACGACTCTGCAATTTTAGAATTAAATAGTTTTTCTGTATTTAGGCAGGATAGAATATTAAGAAAAGGAGCAGGAGTGATATTATATGTTCGAGATCATTTGAGCTGTAGTTAGTTAAATTTTAGTCATAAATCTGAAGCTGCAGAAACAGTATGGGTAGAAATCTTACATCATAATGGAAGAAAATTAGTAATTGGGAATGTTTATAGACCACCTAATATTAATATGCAGCGGCTGTGCCTCAGCCTTGCAACCTTAACTGCAACCAAAGTGAATCTGTTCAACTCAACTCGAGTTGTTACTTTGTTTTGATTCAGTCGAATCTCCGGAGCCATGCTCGGTGTTAGCGTTTTTGGCTTGTCTTATTTCTTAAAGTTGTAAATAGTTTTGTCCATGTAAATAAAGTGTTTTTCTAATGTATAAATGATTTCTACACTGCTTACTGACTCGACAACTGGTGACCAACGGACGTTTTTTCCGATGTAGTAGGATTTTTGGACTCTGAACTTTCTCCGCGCCACTTCCCTTCATGTACGGTAGAAAAGCTTACACTCTGGCGGCGACATTGTTTTCTCTTCTCTTCAAGGCCAGTCTACAGTGACTTTTTAATCGTTCGCTCACTCGTGATTTTTCGTTCTTCTTGTTATTGAAAATGTCTCCCCCACTGGAAGGACAACAGCAGGTAGCGCGTGTTGCTTTGCGCCTGCCCCCGTTTTGGAGGACCAACGTCAGGCTATGGATTGCGCAGTGCGACAACGCTTTTTCGTATAGCGATATCACCAAAGATGACACCAAGTACTCCGCGCTCGTCGCCAACATCGACGCGGAAGTGCTTACACTCGTGTCCGATATAGTGGTGAAGCCGCCGGCAAGTGAGAAGCATAAGACCCTGTGCGATCGCTTGATATCAGAGTTTGAGGATTCTGAAAATAAAAAGCTGCAGAAACTGCTCATGCCAGCCCAAGTTCAAACCGTGCTGTCTGCTTCTAGTGAGCCACTGGACAAGCTGGCGGTGATTGCCGACAAGGTGGCTGAGGTTGTCCTGCCTACTCCAATTTGTGCTACCTCAAGTGCGCCCACAGATTTTGTGCAGCCGAAGGCCGGACCTTCCGTTTCTAAGGAATTCCTCCTCCGGAGAATTGAGGAATTTTCTCTCCAGGTTGCCGAATTGTCGAGAGGCCGGTCCCACTCCCGGCAGCGTTCTTGGAGCCGCCAGAGATCCAGCTCTCGTCAAAAAGGTGAGAGAGTGTGCTATTACCATAGAAGATTTGGCGACGACGCTCGCAATTGTGCCAAACCTTGTAGTTTCAAGCCAAAAAATGCACCGGCCCTGTCATAGCTGGGATGACAGAGGCACCTGGAAGAACCAGCCGTCTGTTTGTGTTTGATCGAAGAAGTGGACAAAAATTCCTCATCGACTCGGGCAGCGAAATTTCGGTGCTTCCTCGTACTCGAAATTCTCCCAAGCCTGTATGCGCGGACTTTGCCCTTTTTGCCGCCAACAACTCTAAAATTCCTGCATATGGCATTGTTAATCGTCAGATTGACATTGGGTTACGTAAACCATTCATGTGGTCATTTGTTGTTGCTGATGTGACTTCTGCTATCATCGGTGCAGACTTTTTGCAGCATTTTAATTTGTTGATCGACTTAAAGAAACGACGGCTCATCAACCCCGAGACAACTCTCCATACAGCCGCTTCCCGTGCAAGGGTTTCTCAGCCCTCAATTCTAACAGTTTGTGAATTGGTGGACTTCAGCAAGGTACTTTCCGAGTTTCCTGATATAACCAATCCTACAATGCTTGGCGCTTCTGCTCCGCACAATACCGTGCACCACATTGTAACCCGTGGGCGACCTGTTGCAGCCAAGCCCAGACGTCTCCATCCGAAGCTGCACGACGCTGTAAAAACAGAGTTCGAGTTTCTCTTAGCTCGCGGTATCATCAGACCCTCTAAGAGTCCTTGGAGTTCACCGCTACACGTTGTGCCAAAGCAAGACTCAACAGTGCGTCCTGTGGGTGATTACCGGAAGCTGAACGCTGTTACAGAGTTTGATAGTTACCCAATCCCTTATTTACAAGATTTTGCACAGGCCTTGCATGGTAGGAAAATTTTTTTCGAAAGTAGATATTTTTAAGGCATTTCACCAAATTCCCATTGCTGAACCTGATATCCCGAAAACAGCAGTAACGACGCCTTGGGGCTTATATGAATATACCTGACTCTGTTTTGGTCTCATGAATGCTCCACAAACCTTCATGCGCTTTATGCATGAGGTTCTCAGAGGTCTCCCATTCTGCTATGTGTATTTAGATGATATTTTGTGTTTCTCCAATGATGCAGAAGAGCACAAGGAGCATCTTCGCACCATTTTTCAACGTCTTAGCACATATGGCCTAAAATTAAATGTCTCCAAGTGTGTTTTTGGTGTAACAGAATTAACCTTCCTGGGGCATCTCATTACCCCTGAAGGAATCAAACCGCTCCCTGAGAAAGTGAATGCTGTACTAGAATACAAACAACCCGACACTGTTTCATCATTGCGGAAATTTCTTGGGTTGTTGAATTTTTACCGACGGTTTTTGCCACATGCCACAAATCAGCAGTACCTCCTACACAATTTTTTGAAAGGATCTAAAGGCAAGAAAGATTCCAGGAAACTCGACTGGACGCCTGACGCAATTGATGCATTTTGTCAGTGCAAACAAGCGCTGGCGAATGCCACTCTCCTTGCCCATCCTTCGCCTTCCTCTTCTCTAGCGCTGCACGTCGATGCCTCTGATTATGCTATTGGTGGGGCTTTGCATCAAGTTGTGGATGAGGCACTGCAGCCTTTGGGTTTCTTCTCAAGGAAATTGACACCAGCGGAGAGCAAATATAGTGCTTATGATCGTGAGCTCCTTGCTCTTTACTCCTCCATCCGGCACTTTCGTCACATGTTGGAAGCAAGGGAGTTCATCGCCTATACTGACCACAAGCCACTCACATTTGCTTTTCGCCAGAAAAACGACAAGTGTTCTCCGCGGCAAATTCGCCAGCTCGACTTCATTTCACAGTTCACCACCCAAATCCGACACATACAAGGCTCCAAAAATATCGTACCTGATGCCATGTCGCGAATATCAGCCATTCATGCACCGTCACGGATCGATTATGCTGCTATTGCAGAGGCCCAGTCGAGGGATACAGAACTAGCCTCCTTGCTAGATTCTTCTCTTGTGCTCAAGAAGGTTCCTCTTCCTGACTCGGAAATTTTCCTGTGTGACCTGTCCACTGGAACTGCACGCCTTTATATCCCTAAGGAGCACCGCCATAGTGTCTTCTCTGCAATTCACAACCTCTCTCACCCAGGCACTCGTCGAACAGCTCATTTGATAAAACAACGTTTTGTGTGGCCTTCCATTTCGAAAGACATAGCCAGGTGGGTCAGGAGTTGTTTACCTTGCCAAAAGTCAAAAATCCAGCGCCATACCAAGGCACCTCTTTCTTCATTTCAGGAGCCGTCTCAGCGTTTTGAACATGTCCACCTGGATATAATTGGACCCCTTCCTCCATCAAATGGGTACTCATATTGCCTGACCATGGTTGATCGGTTCTCGAGGTGGCCAGAAGCTCAGCCTCTAAGAGATATCACTGCCGAAACAGTAGCAGAGGCCTTCTTTTCCTGCTGGGTATCTCGGTTTGGCGTCCCTTTGAAGGTAACGACTGACCAAGGTCGTCAGTTCGAGGCTACTCTGTTCTCTTCTCTTACCAAGATGCTGGGCATTGAACGCTGCAGAACCCCTGCTTATCATCCTCAAGCCAATGGCATGGTAGAACAGCTCCATCGTCCACTGAAAAGTGCTATAAAATGCTATGGCACTGAGCGTTGGACAGAAGTGCTTCCACTAGTTCTCCTGGGCCTTCGTGCATCCCTCAAAGAGGATCTAAAATGTACTCCAGCAGAGTTAGTGTTCGGAAGCTCTGTGCGGCTACCTGGTGAATTTTTTGTTCCTTCACCAACTGAGGGTGGTGGTGCAGATTTTGTTGCAAAATTGAAATCACATATGCAATCTCTTCGACCACAGCCACCCCGACATCATGGCAAACGCCCAACATTCATCCATCCTGAACTTTTTACCTCAACTCATGTTTTCCTTCGCAGGGATATGGTGCGGCGGCCCCTTCAGCAGCCTTATGATGGCCCTTATCTGGTTCTGAGCAGAAAAGAGAAGGTGTTTCACCTTGACATCAATGGGAAGCCAACTCCCGTCTCAATTGACAGATGCAAACCTGCTTTTCTGCTCAATGATATGCC
The DNA here is from genome assembly GCA_038502835.1 of Octonoba sinensis. Classification (NCBI taxonomy): domain Eukaryota; kingdom Metazoa; phylum Arthropoda; class Arachnida; order Araneae; family Uloboridae; genus Octonoba; species Octonoba sinensis. Next base: position 77,105,025 of record CM076605.1, on the reverse strand, counting down.
ATCCCGACCAATAGCCCGTCCTCAACATTCAGCTGACCGACCACAGATGCAAGATGACCAGATCTCACCTGCAGAACCACTAGTTCAGTGTGATCCATGCTCCAATATACTTATTCCCTCTGCAGAACCCCCACCTAACACTACAGAAAAGGATAACCGCCTTCCCCAAACAACACGTTCAGGACGACATGTGCACTTCCCTAGCCGGTATCGTTAACACTGGGAGGGGAGTGTGTAGCGGCTGTGCCTCAGCCTTGCAACCTTAACTGCAACCAAAGTGAATCTGTTCAACTCAACTCGAGTTGTTACTTTGTTTTGATTCAGTCGAATCTCCGGAGCCACGCTCGGCGTTAGCGTTTTTGGCTTGTCTTATTTCTTAAAGTTGTAAATAGTTTTGTCCATGTAAATAAAGTGTTTTTCTAATGTATAAATGATTTCTACACTGCTTACTGACTCGACAAATATTTTACAGGATGAAATTCTATTTAAGTTTATAGAAGAAGCATGTAGGTCAGGGGAAGTTATCTTGATCGGAGATTTTTATCTTCCGGGCATAGACTGGAAAGAAAATTTTTCAGTAAGCGATAGGGAAGAAAAATTTATTAATGTAATACAAAATAACTCTTTACAGCAAATGGTACAACAAGGTACAAGAGAAAAGGCAATTTTAGATTTAATATTTTGTAGTAATGAGGACAGGATTTGTTCAATATGAGTTCTAAGAGAAGTGGACTGTAAATCAATGTATAGAAACAATAACTATTTTATTATCTATTGGATGCATATGCAATTGATGGTACCCGATGGAACATTATATTGTTTGACAAAAAGGGAGCTACATGCTCATTCAATAACAATTGACCTCTTACGGTGTTTATCTTTCAGTTCAACTTCCAACTGACTCTTCTTTTTAAAAACACTTCTTTGCTTGCCACATATTTAGCGAGATTGTCGCAGCACGATGGCTCTTTTCCATACACGGCCGCAACATCCCGGCCCGCGTTGACATGTGGTAACATTTCAACACATTAAGAAAATTGAAAATTTCTCAAACTGTTTTTCAACATATACATTATCCAATTATAACAAATTAAAGAGTTAAATTACACGGTGCATTGTAACACTGACAAATATATAATTTGAATAACACTAACATATGAATGCAAATAATACCAATATAATAACAAATACCCGTTTACTTACATAGAATACATTTCAAATATAATTATCAACTAACACTTAAGTTTTGACATTGTCATCAATAGGAAGAATGCATAATTTGTTTACAGCTCTTGTAAAAATTCCAGACTTTGTTTTTACCTTTGCAACTCTTATTTTGTTATCTGGACCAATTATAGTATCTATAATTCTCCCTAAAGCCCATTTACAAGGAGGAAGATTATCTTCCTCTAGCATCACTATTGAGCCAATTGCAACATAAATTTTACTGAAACTGCCCTTTCTCTGGTTTTTAGATTTAATTTCGAACGGCCAGCAAAAATCAATAACGTAATTAGAAAATGGGGGACTAGGGTTTACACGTTCATAAGGAAGATTACCCATTATCTGATTTCCAACTACCGGTATGTTTTTGAAACATGTCTCACAATTATGCACAATTTTACGAGCTAGAGATCTGCCACTTAAAATTCAAAACTTTTGTCTTACATGATTTAATAATGATTGTGGTAAATTATTTCACTTAACTTATGATTATGAGGTAGGAAAATAGGCTGTTGTGAATCATAATTCATATTAGAATTTTGCAGTCTTCCACCTACTCTAACAACACCATCATCATCAAGAAATGGATTTAAAAAACGTAATTTACTATTACCTTGGATGTTTTCTTCTTGTTTTAGCAACCTTATTTCATTAGGGAAAGATTTCTTTCGTACCTGTTTAATTAAAGAAATCTCAGCTAATTTTAACTCTTTCGCAGACAAATGACCACTAATTTTTCTTTCCTTACTTATGATGTTGTTCAAAAACCTGAAAATAAAACTTAAAACTCTAATTAATTTCACATAGTTATTAGAAGTAGTCAAAAAATCGTCCCAAAATCTACAGTCAACTGTTGCAGAACAACTTCTAAGCTTAGGTGTTTTTAGTTCCTTCTCAAATTCTTTATTTGCAGGAGGTAAAAGTTCATAGGGCTCAGGAATTCCCTGATGTAAGAATTTGGGACCTTGCCACCACAAGTTGTTGTTTCGCAAATCTTCCGGATTTGAACCCCTAGACAAAATGTCAGCTGGATTGTTAGCTGAAACGACATGTCTCCACTCGTATTCACCAGTCAGTTCTTGTATTGTGGCTACTCGGTTGCTCAAAGGTTTTTAACTCATGCTGTGATTTTCGTATCCAACTCAAAACAATAGTGGAATCCGACCACAAAATAATTTTTTCAGTTGAATTATCCAATGTTTGGATTACTTTTTTCAAAAGATTCTAGATTTGCTACAAAGAAGATGAAGGGCGTCTGCACCACTAATCTGTACTGGTTGTGCATAAATGACAGCTCCGTACGCAGACACAGAAGCATCACAAAACCCATGCAGAATAATGCTCTTGTTGTTGGGGAAGTAGCGGGCCACAGAAAGATCTTCAATGTCAGGCAATGTCGAAACAAACTCGAGCCATTTTTTACCAATAGGGTTTGGTAATTGTGCATCCCATTCTAAATTTAGCAACCACAGCTACTGCATAAATATTTTCGCCTTGGCAATAATTGGGCCTAACAGTCCAAGTGGATCAAAAATTTTAGAAATGTCCGCTAAAATGTTTCGTTTTGTCACTTTTTTATCGGGATCACTTGATACTTTGTAGTGAAAGGTGTCATTAAGACTATCCCACAGCATGCCTAAAGTTTTAACAGTAGTTTCCTCACTGTTGCGAAAAAAGGAAAATGATTCTGAATCGGTTTCCTTCTCATTAAAATTGCTGCAAAATTTGTGCAAAGACATTCCCCCCTTGTGTAGTAAATTAACACGTTCTTGTTTAATTAATTTAAATTCATCTAAATCAGACGGAGGGCATTGTAGGCTGAAGGCGGAGGGAGAACAGTTTTATTACTGAAGCATTAAGAAACGCTCTCTCTCTCTTTTCTTTCCACCCAACCGACACCTTAGAGCAGGAGTCACCAACCTTATGCCCAATGGGCACCATGACGACCGTCGATCGGTTAAGGTGCGCCCGCTACTTGTACCCAAGGATAAAATATTTCAGTTTTCCATTTTAAACAAAAGAACACTTAAAATCTTGAGTATATGAATAAAGGGCTATATAAATACAAATTCAATTGCTTTATCTTTGGACTTACTTTGACGATTGCTTGCGAGCAGGAATTTCATCATATTCTCCCAATTATGAAGCGCTGGCCAGTGAAATGCAATGCAAAATTACTGTATTTTATAACACTTCGTATACTTTGCAAGCAATTTAGTAATCATTTACTTTACACATGAATATTAATAGGGGAAAGTTGGATAAAACCGGGACCCAGCAGTTTTAGCTTGATTAGTATTGCTATTTGTCGGAAAACGCTTGAAACTTGTTGCACACAACCGCCATGTTATTTGAAGTTCAATGAAAGGCAGTGTTGTTTATTTGTTTGTCAACGCCGATGTTTTGAAAAATTCGAGTGGCAAAATTTTGATTTTTACACCACCGATTCCACTTTGTAGTTTCTAATTGCTTAGAGATTTGTTTTAGGTAAGTACAACATTTGATAATACCTTTTTCAGCAGTTATTTTAAATTATTGAATCATGTTTGAAATGTGCTAATCCGTTTTTTCTTATTAATGGCGTTGTCGGATAAAACGGGGACCTTGGCAGTCGGACAGGACCGGGTAGTACCCAGTTTTGGACGACCTTTTTTTTTTACTGTGTGAAATATAAATAGTTTAATTTGTAAAATATAAATCTTAAAGAATCATCTCATAAATGGTATAAAATTAAATCTTTATTACTTTTTAGTAGGGACTTAGTATGAATATAGATCACTAGATTATAGTATCCCACTTAGTACGAATATAAAATTAAAATTATTAACGTTTAAAATAAAAATTATTTTTAAAAAATTAAATCGTGTTTGTCAATTTATTCCAAAAAAAGTTTTTTCTTCTTTTTTTTTAAGTAGGGTAGAATGAAAAAATTAATGCTCTTACAAATTTATAATGTTGTTAAAATAAAAATTGCAACCATAAAAATTAAGGCTGCTCGTCAGTCAATTTTCGAATTCAGCTCACTAATGTTAAGTCTATGGGCGTGTCATGCATTCGTATTTTTAAAATATCTCCTCGGGAAATTAATTAAAACGAAGACATCTTTTAAAAAATCTACGCAGAAAAAAGAATTCAAAAATGCAATTTCCCGAAGAGATATTTTTAACCCACCTATGTTTCTCAGTACAGGACGGCCATTGTACCAATTTATTGTAATATATAAATACTTCAGTAGTAAGACAACAACATTTTTTAAGTGTTCCTAAACATACCCGGTTTTATCCAACCTGGTTGGATAAAACCGGGTTCTTTTATACTTCAAAAAAAAAAAAAAAAAAAAATGTATTTACTTTCCAAAATATTGTTCTTCCACATTGAAAAATACTTATTTCTGTAACTAAAGAACTAATTTATCACTCAAATAGAAATTTAAGCAATTTTATTCACTTAACTGCTTAGGAAAAGAAAAAAACACTTTGGGACCCGGTTTTGTCCAACTTTCCCCTACTAATTATATTCATATGTTAAATAAATTTTTGAAATAAAAATTTTTGTGCATTATATGAAATGTGTATTATTAACTATGTCCACCAACTATAAATTTATCTTCAAAAAATAAATGGTGCCCGCCATTCGATCGATATTCTGGAATGTGCTCTTAGGTCCAAAAAGGTAGGGGACCCCTGCCTTAGAGATTGGACAATGCCCGAGCGCAGGAGGAATGAGTCACACTGGCCGAAATGATTACATCGCAAAGAAACGGTATACTGATTAATCGTCTTAATCCATGTTATAGCGTTAGTTCGTTGCAAATTTTAACATAAAAGGACTTAAAAGTTATTTCAATAATGAAATATTAAAAATTATATATGTATTGGGTGTGCATTTATGTATTATTGAATAACTGATAAGAGTTTTTGAGCACGTTACAAAGTAACATGCAACAGTTAAAAATAAATGTTATCTTTATTTTATATCCATTAAAAAATATATACATTTGAGATATACATATATGTATGCATATATATACACATACACAGCGTGTCATCTATGTTGAGAATGGTATAACCTTCATAATTTAGACAATACATTATATTTAGTAAAAACATTTGGATTTTGACAATGAATAAAAGATTGTTTAGAAAATTCTTTTCAAATAGCTTATTTTTCATCATAGCACATTAAATAAATCTTTATTTTTCAGTAAGACGACCGTCAACAGTCGTATAAAACAGAAGTAACTTCTGCACATAATTTAAAACAAAATATCTATACATCAAAAGCAGGATTTATGGCTTTTTTCACTATGAACTGCAATATGAATTGTTTAATGAAGTACGCTTTGATTTTAAGACATCTGAAGAGTAAGAATAATACAGCAAATTTAAATAATAATTATTATTATTAGAACTTAAGCTATGAAATATGTAATACACACATACAAGGGATCTATGTAGTTTTGCTTGAAATAGTTTGTAAATGCAACGCATTTTTTGTTTAAAACCATACTTTCAAACATTTAAATCAATTTCTGGAAAAATTTTTGGTAGGAAGGATTTAAATCAAGCTGATTTAAATCAACAAACCCTGATAAAAAATCAACAAACTTAAAATCAACGGTAATGTAATATTAAAAGTATCATTAGAAGATAGAAAGTTAAATAAAAAGTTTAAAGTTCTTTACAATTGGGGGGTACAAAAAGTAATTTCTAATAATTATTCCAATAAACAGAAGTATAAATTTGAAATCTAATATTTTTAATAACCAACTTGAAATATTTTTTAACTAAAAATATTTTTAAATTAAAAAATATTTTAAGTAAAGTTTATTTTTCTAAAGTTTGCAATTTACGCTTTTTTGGAATATCATTCTTTTCACGACAATAGTTGTTTAAGAAAATGTTTGTGGTTCTCCACACAATGCGTTTTATAATTTCTTGAGCGGAAAGACCTGAGCTACAATTTATTAGCATCCCTAAAAATTTCATCTTCACTTATGATTGCTAATGCCTGCTCAGACATAAAAAAGCGCTGATTTGAAACTTTAAAAAACTGCTCTCATGCTCTTTAGATAAAAGTTTCTGGCCTACTATATGAGTGAAACAAACAATTTTTACCGCATTGGCAATCGGAAATTTTAACACTCCCCTGTTTAAATTTGTTATATGGTTAAAAAAGTATCGTTAATCTCTAAATTCCTATCCATTGTGAGTTGTTCTTCACAATACTCACACTTTAAGTTTTTACAAATAGCGTAAACACATTATCCTGCAATATAAATTAGTAGAGGTAACTTAGGATCAATGTTGGTAAAATCTTGTTCACTTACTGATACCACTGCAGACTGAGGATTTGAAAAATCAGGATTTTCGGTTTCTGGTGTATTTACTGTTAATTTGTCACTTCAATGTCACCAAATTCTACTGATTTCAGTGTAAGAGGCAAATAATTTTGTAGCCTAAGTTTTGCTTCAGACTCAAAGAGTTGCCTCACTGGAATATTATATTGCGAGCCAGACAACATCCTGTACTTGCCAAATCTCTCCTCTAAGGAATCCGTCTGTACTTTGCCAGATAATAAATATTTCATTTCAAGCTTTTCAAAGCAATAACTTGACAGTTCCAAAAGTGCACTGCTGGTATGAACGAGTGCTCTATGTGTTTCGGAAGTCAACTTACCAGTGGCAGGATTACTGTCGTGCCAAATATTCATCCAATCAATAAGTTGCTTTAGGAAAACTCTTCTTTCATCATCTGGTGAAGTAGTTAAAGGTTAAATTTAGCACATTTTTCAACCTCTTACCCTTGTTAGGAGTTTCCACATTTACGACAGACCACCATTTCAGAATTAAAGCAATATATTCTGCAGTTGGCTCACAATAATTCGAGTTGTGTTTTTGTCCAAACTTATTAAGAGCTGTAATGACATGCTCATTAAAGACTTGTAAAACAAGCTTCACATTCTGGCGTTCCAGATTCGTATGCCTTTAAGCTTAGTCCGTAACCAAATTTCACTATATTCCAAAGCGTGCAAATCTTTCCATGTTTTATAACTTGCCGTCTAATTTTGTAATTACATGGGACTTTGCAAGATCAAAACGTGGATAATACATGCACTGTCCGTCATTCTTTTGGTTCAGCCAGTTGTTTCGAATGTTCTTGAAAATATGTGCAGCATCTATGACATAGAATAAGGGCCTCTCAGGATCTGCAGGATGATTGTATTTTGTCAAGAGTTGTGGTGTGTTGGAAAAGAACTGCAGCTAAAGACTTGACAGGAAATACAAATACAACCCTCCCGTTAAGCTTTGTATCACGAAGGAATGAGCACTTGTAGCCGCTGCGGTACTGTCAAAAGCAGCCCCAACAACATTTCCTCCTTTGAAAGCGAAATAGCGTTTCAAGTGAATTTCATCCATCATTAGCATGACTACATTATCTTGAGCACTTAAATGCTTAAACTTTTCTTTGATGTATTTGAGTAAGTTTTCATCCAGCTGCTCACCAATTAATCAAAGGGTTTGTATTAAAGCTTGATATTATCCTTCTTATAGTTGTTGGATGAGGCAAAGTTACAGTTTCGCAGCTTCGAAGAAACTTGTATGCATGAGGTGATATGGAATAGATCAGAGTAGAAAATATGATTTGTTGAGGCGAATATCTAAGTTGTTGTTTTTGATATTTCAGTAGTGATATTTGCTCTTTTAAGAACTGTGCTTTTTCTTGGAAGTTTTCATCACTTAAGTTATCCAAGAGAGTCTCTGAGATTAAAATGAAAGTCCTTTTTCTTAACTTTCTCCCCTGACAAAGTTTCAACATAATCCAGAAGAACTGAAATGTCTTTCAGGCTGTTTGTTAATTTTGGAAGTTGAACTTTGTCGCAAGTTTTAAGTTCTACAGATTCAAATTAAGATTCTTGGTGATTAACACAGATGAAGTGATAAAAGGCACAGCAGAAGAGTTTATATGAGCAAAAATTGTAAATTCTTCCTTGCATATGACTGTCTAAAAAGGAGATGTTTTGAATGTTTTCAAACTGTTCACAAACTAATGATAATCAGAAAACTGTTACGCTCATCGTCAGCCTTTTTACTCTCTTTGCTGATCTTAGTAGCTAACTACAGATGCTCATTTTCTAGTTGGTGGTCACTACCCAACCCTTTTATCCCCGCTTTTTTAACCCTTCCCTACGTAACTACTCAGACCGTAACTATGCACGGCATCCCCTTTCTTGCATCCTCTCATTGTATTGCAATTGTCCATTAAACAACTAATAACTTACTTAAAATGTCGTCCACTTTCTGTCAAACCATCAGTTAGATGCTGAAAAATATATTTTGATGTACTGATATTTGCCTTTCTAGCACCTAAATATTAAGTAACAAGCATATTTTGAGCCTCATCGTAAAATCGAACAAAAATGTTAATTCCTTTGTCTATTGCATTAGATTAGGGGTCTTCAACCTTTTATACGTCTGAGGGCCACATCCGTTAACTCGAGAAGATCGGCGGGACACAATACATTGAGAATCCATGCAAAATTTTCCAAAAAAATTATACACCACGAATTGAAATAATAAACAACAACTATTAGGCATCTCTCCCTCAGTTCTAGATCTTGCGGTTTTGCATGGCGGGGCAAAACTTAAAAATGCCTCCCCGCACCCCTCCTTCATATTTCCTAAACTTTTATGCGCTGGCCCTTTTTGAGTTTTTTTCACTTGTGGGCCATTGATAAACCCATAAAACTATCGTTAATGTTTCCATGGCATGGCCCTTTCAGCTTTACATTAGGGCGGTAGAGCCATATGAAGACTCCCTCCTAAACTGGAGATTTGAAGTTCTGACAGTCAAAGGGTGTCGGGGGATCCTCCTCCGGGAAAATTTTGAAAACTATATGCAAACAGGTGCATTTTGAGGCCTTTGGAGACGCATTTGGGATTGTAAAAATATTAGGGGAAAAAGCAAGCCAACATTTTGTGAAATTTAAATGCTTTTACTCATTAAAATACTTATACAGAACAAAATAACCCTTTTTCTAAACCAAGGGGCAGGGGCAGGCCCCTCTTCCCATTTTACTAACTCCCATATCGAAGAGCCACGGTGTCTGCCTTTTCCACGGTGTCTCCTGTAAAGAGGGGAGGGGAAACGCTTACAAGTCTCCCCCCCCCCCTCTTTACAGGATGCTTTGAAAATTTGTAAAAGAAAAACCACTGTATTGTTTGAGCCTGTCATGAATTAGATTTCACTATCACAAGCTCCACCCCCCCCCCCTTTCGCCCCTTCCCAAAAGGATGTTTCGAAAATTTGTATAAGAAAAACTAATGTATTGTTTGAGCATATGAATTATATTTCACTATTACAAGGGGTAATGACTTTGACTTTATTTTAATTTAAATTTTTAAATTTTGACATTGCAAAATTTTTCGTCCCCTAAAACTGCCTTCCCAAGAGCCTTGTGAATTCCATAGGAGCCGGCCGACTGATCAACGACGCAACATACTCTATTCAGTATGCCTCAATTTGAGGGCCTCATATGAAGAGACATTCCTATTCTCTGGAGACATTCCCCCCCCCCCCCGACCCACCATAGTCCCTGGAGACATGAAGTTCTGACAGTCGAAGGGGGTGCTGGGGGATTCTCCCTCGGAAAATTTTGAACACAATTGATTGGGCGGTGTTAGGGACTGTTTTTTTGTTGCGGGCTATATGCAACAAAAGACCTGGCAATACTTTTCTCCACCAGACCCCTATCTGTTAGCCTAGGCCTTAGGATTGCTTACGCACGGGGGGGGGGGGGTAGTGGGGTCTACGGATTTTACATGCACATATCCCCAAGTATACATGGTGGTCTTCAGTGGGTATCGAACGCGCGACCGTGCTAACCACTAGGCTACCACTACTGGTTGAAGAAATAAACTTCCATTTCTTTCTTTCTCTCATTTCACATTTTTGAACAGGACATTCGTTTTAAATTTTCGAGGTCGGTGGAGAGGAGGGAGACGGGGGAAAAGGGCATATTTTCCCTATACATTGCATTAACCTTTTCCGAACGGCTGATGGATTTCTTACAATATCTCACAGGTTTCTGTTGGGGAGGAGGGGGATATATGGTGATAATCTAGCCCCGAACCAACAAAATGCATGCGCAGCTGGGAATTAATGCGATATTTTCAAGCCCCTCCCCCCCCACAGACCCTCTTAAATGACGAGTCAGTTTTTAAACTAGAAATATATGTTAGTTTTTGTAACATGTTAGTTTTAGTAATGAACAGTGTACTATAAAGTTAAAAGAATACTGTTGCTGTAGGTAGCAAGCACTAAAAACAGTTTGTATGAACTAAACTCACAAAAGGCAATAAGTGCAACTGATTGCAATTCTCTCTGCGTACATGAATGGCACAATCGATTAGGCCATAGAGATATTCAAACCATAAAGAAAGTAGAAAATAAATATTTAGCTACAGGATTAAAGATAAAGCCTTGCAAACACACTGATGTATGCGAGTTCTGCATTAAAAGGAAAATGACGAAAACATCTTTTCCAAAGAAATCAACAACAAAAACCACAGAACTGTTTCAGATGGTTCATTCAGATGTGTGCGGACCGATTCATGTAGCTATTCCAAGTGCAAACAAGCATATACTTACACTAATTGATGATTTTAGCAAATATACAAAAGTTTATTTGATGAAGAATAAGTCGGAAGTTTCAAGAAACATAGTTCCTTATGTGAAACAGGTTCAGACTACGTTCGGGGAAAACAGCAAAAAGTGCATGAGATCAGACAGAGGTGGAGAATACATGAATGCTGAAGTAGATAAAATCTTCATTGATGAGGGAATACAGAGACAAACCTCGGCACCCTATACACCTCAACAGAATGGGACAGCGGAGCGCAAAAACAGATATCTTATTGAAATGACGAGATGTTTACTTCTAGAATCAGGTCTTGAAAATAAGTATTGGGAGAAGCTATTCAGACTGCCAACTTCCTACAGAACAGACTGCCAACAAAACATCATGAAGTTACACCCTACGAGTTATGGCATGGAGAAAAACCAAGTCTGGAAGTAATCAAGACATTCAGCATGAAAGCTTACACCTTAATCCCAGAAGGACAAAGATTAAAGTTACAGGACAAAGCGAAATTGATGACATTTGTGGGTTATCAAGGAGAATCTAAAGCCTTCAGATTATTGCACAGAAAGACCAACAAGAATACCATCAGTAAACATGTAAAGTTTGTAGACAATTTCGAGTCTAATAGTCAATGGGAAACCATTCCCGAGAACTTTGTTGAAGAAGAACCATGCCAATTCGAACTTGAAGAGGAGACCAATTCTTCAGCCTATTTTGATTTTGAGGAAACTGAAGAAACAAATGCAACAGATGAAGAAAGTAATGAAGTTAATCATTATGATATTCAGACAGCATACATAAAGCGTGATCTAAAACTGTTACTTGTAGTATTTTGTCTTGTAATGCAGATTAACTGTGAGAATCTACGTTCATACCCTGGGACATTTTGTTTTGGGACTGGATTTAGTGACTCTTAATTCGATTTTTTGGATTTGGCCGTGACGCTCTTATGATCGTGTTGCTGTTGTGATCAACAGATGTTCGTGTTCTTTTCTTTTCTTTTTTTTTTTTGATATGTTAAGAATATTGCTAATGGGTGTTTCTGTATTTTGCCTATGAAAAGAAAAAAATACTGTGCTGATAATAACACGTTTTTTTTTTTTTTTTTTTTTTTTGTAAAAGGAATCCGACATATGTGTTAAAGCCTAAAGCCATGCGATATTTTTTTCTCGTAGTAATAGTGCTTTTATTTTTTATTAAGATGATGAGAAGGGGAGGCATTGATAGGAAATGTTTTTATTTTGAATGTTTATTTTCTCATCACTTAATTTAAATGTAAAGTATTTTTAACTTCTTTCCTCAAATTTTTAACCTTGTTAAATATCCATAAATGTCATCTTATTTACGACGTACCTCCCGATGCTCAGAGTTTTAGCCAAACTGTTAGCAGATTCCGCCACCTGCGGGCGGAATCCCGATCGGGAAACTTCTCGGAAGTTTTTCACTCATGTGTCATCAACGTTCATGCGTACACGATGCTCCGCGACAACTCGCTATATGCAAATCACCTTCTGGGTATTTAAGCGTGGTGTTCGCTATTCTCTCAGCGCTCTCAGATCTCAACTTTTAATACTTCCTTTCTTACGTACGCTAGGGTGAGCGGACGGGAGTTCGACTTCTTGATCCGGTAAAATGGATCGGCTTTTTTAGGATGTCTTATAATAGAAATAGTTTCTGAGCGGTACCGACCTCTTAAAATGCACGCTGGTTTAGTTTTGGTGTATAATATAATCTCGTCAATTTTACTTTTACTTTGACTTTAGGTTGTTGTTATTGTTGTATTTTTAATCAGATAATATTTGTTGTTTTTACTTAAATAAATTTCTGCTGTTATTTTGGAAGATAGTATCTGCTTCGAATTTTTGCTTAGGAAACTTTGGGTCCTTTTAACGGAATAATAGCCCATCAGAGACCTCTAGAGCCGAATTCATCTACAACGCGTTCGATCGCATTCGATTCGATCGAAAAGCGGGTTCGAATGCGAACGATTTTCCTGCCGTTCGACAAGACGCATTCATCTTCCCCTTCCATCTGCGATAGAACAGAGCAGGGTTGCATTCGAAATGATTTCTCGCCCGCCAGCTCGGTGACGTCACGCACTCTCTTTCGACCAATAAAAAAATTGCATTTTTTAGGAATAAAAGGAACTTCCTAACTGTAACTGTAGCTCAATAACCTACTCATGTGTTTTGAACGTTTCAATCTTGTGTGTTTACGTTTTTCCCAAAATGAATAACGAAACCCCTAGTAAAGACCCCCGCAACTAACGTCCCAAAAAATAGTATAGAAGCACTAGCCACCCTCCCTCTAACAATTACGACGCTTATGCAGGACCTCCAACTTCTGATTAGGAACCTGAATGCCTACCTTGAGAAAGAAAACAATGGCCAACATTAGCTGCTTGCGCATTCTCTCTTGGAACGCGAACGGGCTCTCGCCCGACAAAATCGACGAGCTTGAAAACTATATCACCTCCCTCTCCCCGGACCTTATCCTTATCCAGGAAACCAGTGAGTGCAAGAAAGAATTCCATAATTCAAATGAGATTGTGTCTGAACTGTCTAAGGTCGGGCCATTTTTCTAATGCGTGTAAGAGTTCTCATTGCAAGCAGTGTAACGGAAAACATAATACATTATTACATAAAACACCAGAGAGGGTGAAAACGGAAGAAGATAAAAATGAATCATTGGTATCAAATCATTATTCGAAATCTAATTTAAACGCGCAGAATGTTTTGCTTCCAACTGCTCTCATCAATGCATACGATAAATATGGAAATGCACATATGTTTCGCGCGCTCATTGACTGTGCTTCTCAAGCAACATTTGTTAGAGAGGATTGTTTACAGCAATTAGGGATTTCACGGCAGCTGGTTAGTGTAACTGTTGCAGGGTTATCTTCAAATGAGTCAAATAAGATTTCAGATGCCGCACAAATCAAGATTTCACCAGTCTCAGGTACGGATTTAACTTTGACAGTTGACGCATTAATTATTCCGAAAATCACAAATAATCTTCCTCAGAAACAAGTAGAGGATTCGAAGTTAAAATATTTTAAGCATTTGATTCTTGCAGATAAAAATTGCAATCGACCAAGCAAAATTGATATATTACTTGGTGCTGACGTGTTAGCAAACGTAATGCAGAGCGGACACATTGCTATTCCAGGAGAAAATTTGATGGCTCAGGAAACAATTTTTGGATGGGTTACCTTGGGAAAAGTGGGAAACTCTCAAGACAACGCTAATCAAGTTCACACTCACTTCACTCGTTGCGAGGAGTTCGAAGTTCAGAGATTGTGGGAATTGGAAGAAATTCCGCACAAAAAAATATTTTCTCCTTCCGAACAGGAATGTGAAAGTCATTTTCAGTCCACACATACAAGGAATGATGAGGGTAGATTTGTAGTAAGGTTACCTTTTCAAAATGGGAATCTAACATTGGGTTCATCTCGCGAAGTTGCAGAAAGGCGTCTGATTCAAAATGAAAAGAGTTTTGTCAGATATCCCGAAAAAATGAAGTTCTACACAGAATTCATGCACGAATATGAAATGCTGAAACACATGGAACTGTGTTCTGGTGATAATAAATCTAAAGAAAATTTTTATCTTCCACATCATGCTATCATGAAAACATCTCAGTGTTCTTCTAAATTTCGCGTAGTTTTTGATGCGTCTGCTAAATCCTCAAGCGGAGTGTCTCTCAATGATAAACTCATGATAGGTCCAACTTTACAAGATGACATAGCAACTTTATTACTAAGATTTCGCAAACACAAAATCGCTATGACTAGTGATATTGTCAAAATGTATAGGCAAATTTTGGTTCACCCTGATGACACACGTTACCAACGGATACTCTGGCGAGATTCAGTAGACCCCAAAGTGAAGGAATACAACTTGTTGACAGTGACATATGGCACGGCTTCAGCCCCATATTTGGCAACAAAGTGTCTGCAGCAACTTGCTATAGAAGAAAGTGAGAAATTTCCACGTGCTTCTCAAATCGTTAAGTCAGACTTTTATGTTGACGACCTTATGACAGGAGCTGAATCGGTTGAAGAGGCAATCCAGGTCCAGCAAGAAATAATTGACATGTTAAAGTGTGGAGGATTCGAACTCAAGAAATGGTCATCGAATGAAGAATCAGTCCTCGAAAATATTCCTAAAGAGAATCGAGCTACCTCTTTACCCCTGGAAATTGCAGATAATGTAAGGACCCTTGGAGTTCTGTGGAACCCAGCTACCGACAGTTTCTCTTTCAAATGGAACGCCCCTCCTGTGTCAGACGTTTGCAGCAAACGCACAATACTTTCCTTTATATCTACAATTTTTGATCCTTCTGGTTGGATTTCTCCTGTGATACTCAAATTCAAATTGCTCATTCAACAACTCTGGAAACTGAAACTCAATTGGGACGAGAATCTTCCAACACATCTACAACAAGAGTGGAAATCTTCAGTCGAAGACTTGTTTCAACTAAGAGACATCAAAATACCTAGGTACATTCTTCAACCTCATAGTGATATCATAGAGTTTCACGGATTTAGTGATGCCTCAGAAAAAGCATACGCGGCTGTAGTACATATACGAACGATTTCAAGAGATGGAAATGTAAAGGTACAAATGATTACTAGTAAGACCAGAGTAGCCCCCATAAAGTTCATTTCCCTACCCCGACTCGAACTCTGTGGAGCATTGTTATTAGCTAAGCTTGTTAGCTTCACAACTCGAGCTCTGCAGCTCAGATCAGTTAAAACATCATTATGGACCGACTCGACAATTGTTTTGTGTTGGCTATCTTCACACTCCAGTCGATGGAAAACATTCGTTGCGCATAGAGTAGGAAAAATTCATGAACTTGTTCCCGAAGCTCATTGGAACCATATCGATTTTAAATTAAATCCTGCAGACTGCGCCTCACGAGGAGTGCCTCTTGATCAGCTAAAACATTTCTCTTTGTGGTGGCAAGGTCCCGAGTTTTTATATGTCCGAGAAAACGTTTCTCAAGAACCATTTCAATGCATTGAAACTGATGAAATTCTCGCAGAAGAAAAGAAAACATCTCCTGTAAGCAACGTCGCAACGGCGACTACAGAAAACAATGAAAGCTGCAAATTATTACATAAATTTTCCTCACTTCCTACGTTAAAAAGAGTAACAGCCCTTTGTTTCAGATTCATTTTTAAATGCAGACATTCAAAGGAAAATAGAAATTTCGGACCTTTAACGTCTAAAGAACTTGATCGTGCACTGACCTTCTGGATAAAACAAATACAAGAACAAAATTTCACTTCCAAAATAGACTGTTTAAAACGTTCCCGGACACTTCCTACAAAAAGCAAACTCTTGTCTCTAACTCCCTTTCTTGATGCTGAAGGTTTGCTCAGGGTGGGCGGTCGTCTGAGACATTCAAATTTGCCTGCAAAGCAAAACTATCCAATTTTATTACCCAAACGCAGTTTTTTGACAAATTTATTAATTTCCTCATTCCACATTACAAACTTGCATGCTGGCCCTCAATTACTTCAAGCTTGTATTCAACGTGAATACTGGATACTCTCTGCAAGAGATATTATTCGACAATGCATTAGGAAATGCATGATATGTGCCAAGATTAAAGCTCAAACTGCCAAGCAAATGCTAGGTGATCTGCCAGCTACACGAGTAACACCTTCCCGACCATTTTTGAGATGCGGTGTTGATTACAGTGGCCCTTTCCCCATACGAATGTCAAAGGGGCCGCGAGCTAAAACATGCAAAGCATATCTATGTCTCTTTGTGTGTTTCGCAACTACAGCTATCCATTGTGAACTAGTAAGTGATTTGTCAACTAATGCCTTTCTGGCAGCACTAAAACGCTTTATTTCCCGTCGAGGTAAATGTTCGGACATTTACAGTGATTGCGGAACAAACTTTATAGGCGCAAAGAAAAAACTGGATGACGAACTTCATGCATTATTAAAATCACCGAGGCATAATGAAACAATTGTTCATTATTTATCTGATGAAGGCATCAACTGGCATTTCAACCCCCCAGCTGCTCCATACATGGGAGGCATATGGGAAGCGGGTGTCAAGTCTGTGAAGTTCCATCTCAAACGCATAATTTCAAACGTAACTTTGACTTACGAAGAGTTGTACACCGTCATAGTTCAAGTTGAAGCCTGCCTCAACTCTCGTCCATTGTCACCAATGTCCAGTGACCCAAATGACCTTTCAGTGCTCACACCTGGACACTTTCTCGTAGGTGGTCCACTCAACGCTGTTCCAGAAACAGATTTCACAACATCCAAGATCAATCACTTACCGCCATATTCACCGTCAACCTAACTCCACGCGTGAAACCACGAGATCCGTTAACTCGGAGTTGGGGCTCAGCGCTGCGAAGTTAAAAATCGGTATTCACGGAGAAAAATCAACCTGGGGTTTTCCAACCACGAAGTTAGTCAACTCGACGCCATGTGGGAACGTACGCAGGCCCGTTATTGGTCAAAACTATCACATGATTTTCTTCATGCTTTTTCGCCGCGCAGTGTACATTTCGTTTCCCGTTTTTTAAAATTCCCGTTCTCTGCGATATAGCGATGAATAAAACACGAGTGGTTTTTAGCCCGTTTGAGAAGGTATTACTTCTAGCACTCGTGTAAAAAATTTAAAAATATTGAAAAGTAAAGAATCCAATAAAATTTTTCTCGGAAAATGAAAATATATATATATATATATAACGAATAGGAAATTATAACCAATTTTATCATTGTAATATATCTCTTTCTGACATTAGAAATGTACCATTCACAAACGATATATATATAATATAGAAATGTACCATTATGAACCAAGCAGTAGCGTATTATTGTATCTTTTAAATTTTTATTTGAATATTCTTTCATTAAATCAAGGCTGTAACTAGGGATGCCCACGAACCCCCCCCCCCCCCCCCGGAAAATTTTCGCAATGTAGCATATATTCCTAACTGAAACTTTCCTCAACATAACTGTTTCAAAGCCTCCCCCCTCCCCCCCAAAAAAAAATCTGCTTATGGCCTTGCATTAAATTCATGAGAGTATTTAAAAAATGCATTTGATTTCAATTATAACTATTGTAAATACTTTATTCTTACAATCACTTCGCATTGGCAAAGTACAGTAAAAATTTGGTTTAAGTCTTACAACTGCATGAAACGGCAATTCAAAATTATGTGATTTGGGGTTAACAAGAACCCTTTTTCTAATGAAAATATGAATTCATTAATACAAATACATATGGCGAATATTTTGACTTTTTCAAAAACCTTGCAGTTTACCTTTAAACACAAAACTGCCATTAGCATTATGGATTCATTTCATATGTCTTTTTTTTTTTTTAAAGAAGCGTTTCACATATTCAAAACCTTTGTTAAATTTAAAAAAAAGAAAAGAATATACAAGCAAATGTAAATTGGTCAATGACATAAAACACATGGTAAAGGTCAACAAGTTTATTTTATTCGACATACATAAATCAAAATATTCCACATGAACTTCGCAGGCCCAGAAGTAACCTTGGCAAAAAAAATCAGGACGCATGTTAAATGTTCAGTATATACATGTACACTTTAAAGTAGAATAAAATTATATCAAAAAGCAACAAGGAGAGAGAAAAATAAATAATTAAATAAAAATACTAAAGATATATTACCCCCCATTTTTTGGTATTTCTGTTCAATTAGGAATCATGATAAAGTTTCAAAATCTTTAATGAAGTAATAGCTCCCGAGAGAAAAACATTATCGGAAACACACAAAAGCGACAAAGAAAACATTGAACAATACTAGTTAATAAAATTAAAACAACTCTAAAGTTGTATTTTTTGTAAGGCCTCTTCAGAAATTCAAGATCGTGTAAAGCGAAGAAAGCTCTAAAATCTCAACATATTCCAATTTTCGCAACATCCAGTCCGCCATTGCTAATGTTTACATGTACTGCGCATTCGCTCAAACCTTAACTTTGCTCTGGAGCTTGGTTGAGTTACTCGACCTGGCATGGTTTCGGGAACCTGTTTGCGCGTAGTCAAAGTTGATGGTGAATAGGAAATCCGCGGTAACTTCAGGTTGGAGACCGGTTTCGCGTCAAACCATGAGGTTAGAGTTGACGGTGAATACGGCGGTTAAACCGTTGGCAACTAACGCAGCGCCTAGTGCAACATTTCTGGAAGCGTTGGAGTGCGGAATACGTCACACGCCTTCAACAACGGCCAAAATGGTTTTGCAAGCAACCTAATCTGCAAACGGGAGACCTTGTGTTGGTCAAGAATGATTGTCTGCCCCCGCTAAAGTGGCGTCTGACACGCATTACAGAGGTTTTTCCCGGAAAGGACGGTTGTGTTCGAGTAGTGGCAGTTATCTCCGATGGACGATTGAAAAGACCCATTTCAAAATTGTGCAAATTGCCATTAGACAATGATTAACTATTCATCATTGAACGTTAAACTTTAAATCATCATTGAACGTTAAACTTTAAATCAACTTGTTTATTTTTCATATCACTGTTTTTTTTTTATTCCACTTTATACATTTCATATGTTTATTCATTTTTTCATTGTAGTTTTGCTAAAATTGTAATTTGTTGAAACAAGATGTTCCAAGGTGGGCGGCATGTTTGAGGTAAGTACGTATCGATAATCCCCCAGCAAGAGGGCGCGGATAGCTGCGCATGCTCCGATCTATATTATACATTCAGTTAGCTCTGTAGTCTTGTAGAAACAACTTGTAGATTTTTGTGTGCGCATAAAATTTATGTGGTTAATGTTCAAAGTGTTAAGTTATTGTCCCACACCCCGCATGTCTCGTACAGCAGTTGTCCGCGGCCTCCCCATTCAGACTGACCCCACAGTTCTGAAAGAACGTCTTGAACGTGATTTTGACATTAACAAAGTCACAATAATGAAGAAGGGTAAAGAAGAAATCCCCATGCCCCTATTCCTTGTAAACCTACCAAAAAATACTAAAAATAATAAAATCTATCCTTTGGCAAATTTATTTTATTTCAGGATTAAAGTCGAGCCCCTCAAAAAGAAGGAAGGCCACATCACTCAGTGCTTCCGGTGCCAGCAGCATGGTCATACCAGCCGCTGCTGCACCCGCCCCCCCCCCCAAATGTATGAAATGCGCCCTCCCCCACTTCACGTACTAGTGCACCAAAGACCCTAGCACCGAGGCAAAGTGCATACTCGGCGGCGGCAACCACCCGGCCAACTCGCCTACCTGTGAAAAACGTCCCAAGCCCAAGTCCACCCAAGCCCCAACCCCCCCCCCTCAACCCCCTAGCAACGTATGGAATAACAGAAAACAAGTCCTTGACATCCTATATAACCAAAACTCCCAAGCCGAAAACCCCCAAGATATCGTAAATCAGCAGCTCTCCAAACTCCCCTCCCCCCTGCTCCCCACCCTAGCCAACCCTCCAATAGAAAAGAAGCCCTCCTCGCAGCCTCAAATAATATCTTTACCAATATAATATCCCAAATGCAGGCATCCAAGCCATCTTCACCGAAGCCTTCAATCATGGCCCAAATTAGCTCTTTTCGCTTACTGACCTGGAACGCTAACGGGCTTTTCGGCCGCATCATCAAGCTTTCTGACTACGTCGGCGAGCATAACGTTGACGTGATTCTCGTCCAAGAGACGAAGCTCCTCCCCTCTAACCGTATCTACCCCCCCAACTTCGTCTGCCACCGCAGTGACCGCGGCACCGGCAGAAGAGGGGGGACTCTCATTTTTACCAAGTCGTGCTTCAACCCCAGCTACCTGCACTTCGACTCCCACTCCTTCGAAAACACTGCCATCTCCCTCACCATCAATAACACCCTACTTACTATTTGCTCCCTCTAAGCCCCCCCCCCCAAACCACCATTGATACCGCCGAGCTTGATCATATCTGCTCCCGCAACCCCAACTTCATCATCATGGGTGATTTCAACGCAAAACATGTCCTTTGAAGCAGCGGGCGTCCCAACGCCAAAGGCATTACGCTGTTTAACTATGCCAATAGAAACAACTACGAAATTATCGCCCCTGATTCTCCCACCTTTTTTAGAAATTCTTACTCCGCTACCCTCGACCTTGCCCTCACTAACGTCACCCTCCCCCGCCTTATTCATTCCCTTTCTTCCGACCATAATCCTGTCCTCCTGCACCTCCAGTTCTACGGCCCTCTCCCCAAACTCACCCATAATATCAAAACCACTAATTGGAATAAGTACTACGTATCCCTGCACTCCTCTACCCCCGATAACCCTACCCTCCTTAGCACCAACGACATTGACAACAATATCAGCAAACTCACCTAGGACCTCCTTTCTGCCTATGATCAAGCTACCTCTAACCGCAACACCCCAACGACCCTGTCCGCCTCCCACAGACAGACAGACAGACATGCATGGGAGTCGGGTGGATAGGGCCGAAGGCCCTTTTGCCCGGTATGAGAGAGTGGGTCTTGACGAGCGAGGTGGGAAGGGTAGGAGGGGGGAGAGAGGGGCGGCGAAAGGAAAGGCCAAGGAGGGCAGGTGTAAGAGGAGCGGCCAATGAGCGCCTAGGTGCAGCGTGAAGAGAGGCAATTCTCCATCGAGAGGGTTTTGTAGAGTTTTGCGATTTTATTTTTGTTTAGGAAAAAAAAAAAAGGAGAAAAAGAAAACACAGACGGGACAACACAAAATAAAAAAAAAAAAAAACGCTAAGGATGGAGGAGGGCGCCTGGGCGCCGTGGGTTAAAGTTATATCGTATTTCCATGGATGCCGCCGGAAGGCGGTGTGTGTTATTTAATTGATCATACAGGATTTGTCCTCTGATGAGGGGATTTTCGCTGAATTCAAGGGAGGTGAAGAAGTTGGTTGCAAAATTGATGATAAAATGGGGGATGGTTGACATATCTAAATCGTTGTGGAGTGTTCTGTTACTTACGAACCAATGAGCACCTGTGATTTTTCTTAGGGCCAGATTTTGTAGCACCTGTATTTTTCCTATGTGGGTTTTTGCGGCGTGGCCGAAGATAGAAATTGCGTAAAGTTTTTGTTTTTCAGGCTGAGCTGGCTGTTTTTGTTTAGCAAGACGAAGAGGTATCTAAGTTTTATTTTTGCTCTTTTGACCACATTTAAAATGTGGGTTTGAAAAGTAAGCTTGTTGTCAATTATAATACCAAGATACTTAACATCCTGGCTGTAAGGGAGGGGGGAGTTGTCTATGGTAATTGGTTTAAGAGGGTTACGGGGGGGTGCCTTTAGTAAAGTAAAGGACTTTAGTTTTACCTGGATGAATCGCAATTCTCCACCGGTTAAAGTATTCGAGTACTTGGGTTACATGGTATTGGAGGAAATGGTGGGCGTGATTTTTCTTGGGGTCGGCAGCGATGATAGCAGTGTCGTCTGCGTAGAGACAGGAAAGGGTGAAGGGGTTATCATCATCATCATCACTTTTTTAGACGGGCGATCAGGCCCCCAGAGGGGACCTTTTACCCAGATATCCTTGCTAGTGAGCGTCAGGGGGAAAATCATCAAAATTGCCCGAAGGCGAACGTCAGGTCCCCGAAGGGCAGGGGAAAGAAAAGGGGGTCCGCATCTCGGACGACTGAGAATAATAGTATAGACAATATATAAGTAACTTTTTTTTCCCAACATTTTATACTTTTTTAAATTTTTTCATAAATATATATAAATATTTTTTTTTTTTTTTTCATTTTTATTTTTAAGTTATATGCACATATATACAAGAAGGAACCAAGAGAAAAAGAAAAAGCAACCAAGGAAACATGGGCCGATGCCCAGCGACTATGTTGAAGGGTGCATGTCAAGCTGAGGATTTGGAAGCGGGTTATTTCGTGTACTTAAAGAATCATAGTCTATGAGACAGGTCTTGGAGGGGTAGGGGTACTTTTGGTTAAGGTTTATATAGCGGTCTTGGGCTCTAATTTCTTCGTTAGGGTGGGTTTGAAAGCTACTATAGAGCTTTCGGGCATGCTTAATGATGTGTCTAGAGATGGACAGTTCGTTATGCAGTGATTTGTTTTTCTCATACCAGTCGGCATTTCCGATCTGGCGGAGCGTCCTGTTTTGAAGTATCTGGATGTCGTTTATCGTAGTACGTGCCGCGTGACCCCAAACCGTAAAGCCGTAAAGGATGGTGGGCCTGAGCACTTGCTTCAAAATCAACATTTTGTTCTTTAGGGAGATTTTACTATAGCGTCCAATAAGCGGGCGGAGGAGGTGAATTTTGTGCTTTGCGTTGTCTAATTTGTTAGCAATGTGCTTATTAAAATAAAGACCGAAGTCCAAGGTGATACCAAGATAATTTGCTTGGAGCTTATAGTTTAGGGTAGTACCCTTAAGTACCAGGGGGTCGGGGCTTTTCTTATTTTTACTCTTTTTGAAGTGGATGGCCGTTGTCTTAGTAGGGTTTAGGATAAGCCGCCAATTATCACACCACTTTTCAATTTGGGACAGATGGTCTTGGGCGTCTTTTTTGACCTGGGTACGCTGTTTTTGTTTTGCTGTGATGGCCGCGTCATCTGCGAAGAGGGCAGTCATCGTTTTGGGATGGATTGGGAAGTCAGCAAGGTAAACATTGAAAAGTAGGGGCGATAAGATCGCGCCCTGAGGGACCCCACTTCTGATGGGTTTGGTGGAGGAGGTTTCTTTGTTGACTTGCACTTGGAAGGTGTGATTTTCTAGGTAATTTTTTATTAAGTTTATAAGGTATCTTGGGAACTTTTTGGTGATCATCTTGGAAAGTAGCCCTTCGTACCAGACTTTATCGAAAGACTTCGAAATATCAAGGAAGATTCCTAAGGTTTGTTTACCATGGTTAAGCCCCTCAGTAATAGCATTTAGCACTCTAACGAGCTGGTGAATCGTGCTATGTTTTTCCCTAAACCCGAACTGCTCGGGGGGGAGGATGTTTTTTTCTTCAATGAACTCATGGAGTCTGGTTTTAATTATTTTTTCGTAGATTTTAGAAATATGGGAAGTAAGGCTAATCGGCCTATAGTTATGGGGATCTCACGAATCAGTCGTGGGTTTGTGGATGGGAGTAATTTTGGAGTTTTTCCATGCTGAGGGGTAATAGGAGTTTCTAAGGAAACTATTTATTATTTTCGTAAGACAGGTGAGTGCTTTGAGTGGGATGTTCTTAAGCATCTTGTTCGAAATATTATCGAGACCAGCTGCTTTTTTATTCTTAAGTTTGTTAATAATGTCTGCTATTTCTTTGGGATTCGTGGGCGAAATCGGGGAATGGTCCAGGGGGGAGAGGTCGAAATCCCTGATCTTTCCAAGTACCTCGGAGGTAATGTTAACATTAGAGGAGGGGGGGTTTGGCTGAAAATTCTCTTCGAACGCCGCAGCAAGGGCTTCGGCTTTATCTTTGTCATCAAAATTGATCCTGTCGCTCGTATGGAGGGAGGGAATACTCTTGAACGGTTTTTCAAATGCTTTTGCGAGCTTGTACAGTGAGCCGGTTTCAGGCGATAGGCTGGTTATAAAGTCTGTCCATCTTTGCTCCTTGTACTGTCTGGTGATGCTTTTGATCACTTTTTGAAGTCTATTTACTTCAGTTTTAAGAGTAGGATCACGCGTGTCTTGCCAACGCTTTTTTTTCCTATTCTTCTGGACAATGAGAAATCTGGCATAGGGGGGGAGCCTGATAGGGGCGTGGTTTACTATTTGGGATCTCGTGGAGGATTCGTACGAGCCAATCAGCGTTTCAGTAAACTCTTTAACGCTGTTATCAATGTCCTCAGTGGTGTTTAGAATGGGATTACCTCTAATTTTCTCGCGAATTAAATTTGTGTAGGTGGCCCAGTTAGTGGTCTTCAGAATCCTGTCCACTTTGGAGATTTCATAATTAAGGTTAAGCGTAACCATAACTGGGTTATGGTCGGATGAGAGGTCGGTGTATGCGCTGATCGCATACGGCCAGTTTTTAGTTTTTGCGAGGGCAATGTCGAGGGTAGATGCTTCTCCGGTGCTATAATGGGTGGGGGTGTTCGGGGCATAAATTTGGAAGTCGTGATCAAGGCAAAATTTACGGATTTGGTTCCCACGTCTATTTCTGCGTCCGAAACTCCAGTCCGGATGCTTGGCATTAAAATCACCAAAGAGAATGGTGCTAGGATTAATATTGCTGAGTTGAAGGAATTCATGGACATCCAGATTCGGGGTGCTGGGGGGAACGTAGATGGAACTAACTGTCAGGCGTTCGGTATTCGTAATTTTAACTGCGACCGTAGTATTTTCAAAAGTTGTGGTGGGGTGCTTAATCCCGTTAACGTTAAGGCTATTTCTGGCATAGATGGCAGTACCGCCGCCGCGGCCGATGCCCCGGTCATTCCTGAATTTAGAGAAGTTAGGAATAGTCCTGAGATTCAAGCAGGGTTTAAGTTTGGTTTCCTGGATAAGGATAAGGTCCGGGGAGAGGGAGGTGATACAGTTTTCAAGCTCATCGATTTTGTCGGGCGAAAGCCCGTTCGCGTTCCAAGAGAGAATGCGTAAGCAGCTAATGTTGGCCATTGTTTTCTTTCTCAAGGTAGGCATTCAGGTTCCTGATCAGAAGTTGGAGGTCCTGCATAAGCGTCGTAATTGTTAGGGGGAGAGTGGCTAGTGCTTCTATACTGTTTTTTGGGACGTTAGGTGCGGGGGTCTTTACTAGGGCTCCTGCGTAAGACGAGGGTCGGATGTTGTTTTGGAGGATTTTTTCTTCTTTTGATTTGGGGGTGGGCCTTTTGGTACAATCGGCACTATTGGCTAGGTGCTCCCCTTTGCAATTAGCACAGGTGGGCTTTTCTTCTTTGGGTCTATTGCATTCCCTAGTCCAATGGTTGCTTGCGCATATGAGGCATACAGGGTCTAGTGTGCATAGGTGAGAGCTATGCCCATAACGCTGACATCTGTAGCACTGGGATATTTTTTGTGATTTCCTAAGGTGTTCGACTTTGATTTTATAGTAACTGATTGAATTCATATTGTCAACCTCTTTGTTTTTTTCGACGTCTTTAGGAAGGGATATAACAAAGAGGGGGAGTTTGGTCTTTTGTTTACCTCTAGTCATTTGGTTAATTTTGTTATAAATCATTCCTTTGGCCAAAATTTCTTTACCAATGTCGTCGGTATCGAATTCTAAGGGGAATCCTCTAATAACAACCTGAAGATCCTTATCTTGATGGAGCTGACGAGTGTGTGATTTGAAGTTTCGTTCGCAAGCATAGTTTTTTATTTTACGATAGTACAGTGGGTTTTTAGTTTCTACGACAAGCTCATTATTACGTTTCAGTGTACCTAGAATAGTCGTGCCTGTTAATTCACTAAGCTCTTTTAAGATGGGAGTAGGGTCCGTAATGTCAACAAAGGTTATAGGGGGTGCTTTGTTTTTTGCTGCTGATTGGTAGTTTGAGTTTAAGTCTTGATTTTCCGTGGATTCCCTAAGAGCTTTCTTATTGCTGTTTTTTTCGGGAGAGCTTTCGATATTCCTAACAGACCTTTTCCTGCCGTTTGAGTTTTCCGCATCTACCAGGGGGGGGGGGGGGTTCCGTGTCATCCATCTCACAAGTTTCTTCCTCCAGATTTTCAAAAATGTTTTGGGTGGGCACGGATTGACTATCTATGACATTTGATCTATTACCCCATTTAGTATACTTTCTAGGGGGGTTGTAACTACGGGAGTTTGATGGGGATTCCCTCTCAAGTTGCTCAGAGAGCTTTTGTATTGTCTCTTTTAGGTCGTTATTTTCAGCTTTTTTGGCCTCTAACAAATCCTCATTTTGAGCCACGCGTTCTTCAATTTTTTCTATGCTTGATTTAGCATCTAACATGGTTTTGATCATTATACTGTTTAGGGACCCTATGCACGTATGAAACAATTTGCGGAAATCCGCAAGAAGGCATTTAGTTTCAGCGTCCGCGGGGAGATCTAGGGAATCTTTTTCATTAGCAATAGTCATGAAAGTTTCTATTAGTTCATTTAATTTTTCTTCATTTTTAATTTTATGAATAGAGTTTTTAAGATTTTTAAATGGGGGAAGTCCCTGCTGCTCACATAGAAGGATTAAAGGGTGTTTTACCAGGCTTTCTTTGGTGACTGTCGTCCTCTTCTTTTTCTTCTTTGCGTCTTTTCCTAGGGCTGGCGGTTCGGGGAGGTCCAAGTCCGTGTCCGAGAATTCATCAGGGTGGCTGGGGTCTTGATAGTTGACCACTGGGTTTCTACAGGTAGCCATCTGCCTTGTATCAGTAATATTGCCTTTAAAAAGGCACTTCAATCAAGGTCTTTTGCAGTGAGGCACCGCTTTGAAACCTGACCCGAAACGTTCCGTCAAACCCGCGTAACGAGCCCGATCGCTAGGCGGCGGGTCGACGGATAGGGGACACGGCAAAACCGGTCACGCAGCAATGGGAGAAAGCGTCCTACCTCTTCGGACGCTCAGGCGGGAGCCAATCTGAATGAATGTCTCAATGATTGGTGCTTTGGAGGGGAGGGAGGGGCTTATAGTGGTTCTGAAGGGAGCGGGCAAGCTTTTAGAGAGAGCCGTTGCTAGGGGAAAGGGATAAGATAGTTTGTTCCCAACGATGGTTATTGTATTTAAAAATAAGGGATTTAATAGATGATTGCATATTATTGATTTGAGTTTTGAGGGGGGGATACAGGGTGCGTTGAAATTCTTTTCTCAATTTATTTTTTTGCTTGATAAGGGCGCGGATGAAGGGTCTAAGAGGGTTATTATCAAGGGGGTATTCAGAAGTTGCTGCTTTAAGAGCTTCGGCTATTTTATCAGTGAAGGAGGAAGCGGCCGAATCGAGTTCAGCGGGGGTGGAGATAGAGGGGTTTCCGGGGATGGAGGTAGCAATAATACTTTTAAATTGGTTCCAGTTTGTATTTTTAAGGGTAATATACTTTTTAGGGATTTGGTTGTTAGGGGAAATTATGAGCATCACAGGATTATGGTCGGAATTCAGTTCCGGGATAGATTCTATAAGGTAGGGCCAAGATTCAGTATTTGTTATAGCAATGTCAAGGGTAGAGGGGGTTCCAGTTCCAAAATGGGTGGGCGAAGGGGGGGGGCAGAATATCAAAATTGTTGTTTACGCAGAATTCCTGGATTTGGGTGCCACGACTATTTCAAATACCCGAGTTCCAGTCAGGATGCCGAGCATTTAGGTCACCGAAGACGATGCCATATTTATGCCTATTTAAGAGGAGGCCTAATTCGGAAATGTTTAGGGCATTCCTGGGCGGAATATAGACGGAGGAGATGGAAAGGGAATCCAAGCCGTCAAGGGGGATGGAGATCGTCGTGTTTTAGATGGAGGGGGTGGGGCAAGGATCAAGAGCGTGGCTGATATTTCGCCTGATGCAGAGGGCGGTGCCACCGCCACGTCCGGTAACCCGGTCGTTGCGGTAAACCATAAAGTTGGGTAGATAAAACTTATCACTAGGTTTGAACTTGGTTTCTTGCAGTAAAACTATGTCCGGAGAAAATTCCTGGACAAAGTTATCTAATTCGAGGAGTTTAGGTTTGTTCAACCCGTCAGCGTTCCAGGAAAGCAATTTAAGAGAATCAAACGGGGACATGTTTAAACGGCTTTTGCCAAGAATAGGTTAACGTTATCAAGGAGGATATGAATTTTTGAAAGGAGACTGTGCATAGTGATGGCACTAAGGGGGGGGGGGGAGGCACATTTTGCTGGGCAGCCTGAGAGTAGGAGAAGGGAGGGGGAGGGAGGTTTGGATTTAAAAAGGGGAAATTGTCAAGGTTTTGGGAGGGGGGGGGTTCGGGTTTCTTAATTTGTGGGTGCTTAGGGCAATCTTTATGGTTAGCAGGGTGGGGACCCGAACAGTTGGCACACTTAGGGGAGTTATTTTCAACATTTTTTATAGGGCAATCACGTGTCCAGTGCTGATCGGCACAAATGAGACACCTGGGGGGAAGGCTGCAGAGATGCGAACTGTGGAAAAATCGCTGACAGCGATAACATTGGGTTGGGCCGGGTTTGCGTTTAAGAGGTTCTACTTTAATTTTGAAGCATCTTAGGCTGTAAAGGTTATAGATGTTTTTGTTGTTCTCATTTTTGGGGAGTTGGACAAAAATGAGGGGCATGGGGATTCTCTCTTTACCTCTAGTCATTTGAGTGATTTTGGAGGGGCTAAAACCGGCTTCGTTAAGTGCTTTTTCTATATAATGGGTATTCATATTTATAGGGAGACCTCTGATGACCACTCTGAGTTCCTTCTCTGAGTCGAGTAGGCGGGTGAAGGAGGGGTAGTTATGTTGCGCACAAAAATTCCTAATGATGCGATAAGAAATAGCATTTTGGGGTTCAACAGTGAGGAGTTGTTCAGTAGCCTTATAGTTTCCAATAATTTCTGAGCTGGTGCATTCTGAGAGGGTTTTAAGTAATTCTTGGGGGTTTGTTACGTTTCCTATGGTGATGGGGGGGGGGGGTCTCTCTTAATTTAGTTGGGTATCTTGAAATGAAAATGAAGGAATAGAAGGGGGGGAGGGATTTTGCATATTTGAGGAAGAGGGGATTTGATTTGAAGTAGAGGGAATTGGCTGGGATGAGCTATTACTAGCAGGAGGAGAGGGGGGAGAGGAATCCTTGGTAGGTTCATTATTTTGGTCCGGTGATTCTTCATTCGTCATCGCATCAATATCTTCATGGTTATCCTGTTGGGTGTCAGGAAGGTTGGATAGGGCTTTGAATGAGTTATTTTGGGACCAGGCTTTACTACAAGGAGACCTGTGTGGGAGGGGGGCTTTTTTAGTATTGTTCGACTTTGGGTTCACTTTGGTACTATTGTTTTTAAGGGCAGGAATTTTGGAGGGGGGGTGAGGTATTTATACTAGGATTTGGGGTAGCCAAGTTTTGCTTTTCAATAGCATTACGTAGGCTTTTGAATTGGCTACTAAGTTCGGAAAGTTGGTCCTTGGTACTTTTTAATTCAGTAGTTAATTCAATTTTGTCCGCTTGGTGGTCAGCCACCATTTGCCATAAGAGGCGGCTACGCCTTTCACTTGCTTCAATTCTTAACTGATTAATGGAGTTTAGGATTTCTTGCTCTTGGGTGGTTATTTTAGTATAATTAGAAAGCAGGTGGTGGATTGTGTTAAGTTCTTTCACAAGGGTGTTTAGTTCGTTAGGGTTAAAATTTTTTATTAATTTGTTTGTTAAGGTCAGTGGGGTCAAAGCCATGCATGTTTAAGATCTTACCAAATCGTTTGGTGCATTTGAGAAAGCTGCTGGGATCCGGCAGAGAGTTGGTAGCAGAGGGCGGTGAGATATTGACAATCAGGACCCCAGACTCATTCAACTTATAACAAAACTAACAGATACCACCCTATCTCTTGAGCAACTCAAGGTACTTAGCGAAGAGTTCCAAATTTGGGTAGCAACTCTAGGAAGCATGGTTGTCAATAACCCCTCAGTTATAGGTGACCTATTGTAAGCAGTCGCTGCGTCACAGATGGCCAGCAATAGATTGCTGAGCTTAACAAATGAGATAAATCTGAACAAGATCAATGAGCTCGGAAACGAACTTCGCTTACTCCGAACGGAGCAAAAGAAGGGTACTAAGAAACGTGCCAGATCCAACTCTGATAAGTCCTCCATAAGACTAAATGATAGTAGCGAAGACAAATGCAAGGTTGTCCCCGCCATAACTAATTATGAGATCCCAAGCGACAACGGAATCCCAAGCGGCGACCGAGTCCCAAGCGACAACGGGATCCCAAGCGTCAGTGGAAACTCAGTCCCGTTTCCTAAGTGGAATAAGAATCAAGCTCCTCGCAGGCAAGAGGAACATTACCCTGACCTCTCGTCTAATACCCCCCTAGTCACTACTCATGGGGCAAATAATACAGATCAAACCCCCCAGCAAATAGCTATAGATGAGAAAACATGGATACGGATATTATCGAAGAACCTACGCAACAGGAACCCGGCCCCTCCGGCGATTTCCAACTTGCGAAGCTAAAAACATTCAACAAACCCCCGCCAATCCTTGTCTCAAATGTTACAAACTCAGTAGAGTTTGTCAAGAAACTAAACAAAATCCCAGGGAAGGAGATTTTGATGAAATTCAACGGCCAAAAGCATCAGGTCATCTCCCCAGATACTGATGCTTACAGGCTGCTGATTAAGCACTTCAACGAAACCAATGTTCCCCACCATACCTTCGCGGTGAACGATGAAAGAAAAAAATCTAAAGCTTGTAATTAGAGGACTGTCGGCAGACATAGGAGAAAATTACATAGCTGACGAACTCAGACTTGTCGGGTTCAAATCTATCAAAGTCATCCAGATGAAGGGCAAAAACCGCAGGGCCCTGCCCCTCTATCTAATATACCTGCACCGTACAGCTCATAACGATAAAAGGTATCAACTAAAGGAATTAGGGAGCTTCAAAATCTCGGTGGAACCACTGAAGCTGAAGTCCTCCCCTCAACAGCGTGATCGCTGCCAGAACTATTTTCATTCCAGCGAGCACTGTACCAACGAATATAGGTGCCTCAAGTGAGGGGATAATCACCCCACTAAGGAGTGCAAAAAATCTCCTAAAACACCAGCCAAATGTGCGTTGTGTCAAGGGGCTCACACCGCCAATTACCGGGGTTGTCCTAAGCGACCCCCGGACAGGGTGATGAAAAATAACGACCAGGAAGGCCAAGCCGCCCAACTCAAACCCCAACATCGAGTTAGTGACGCAGAATAGGTTTGAGCCCCTTGCGGACTCTAGAGAAGACTCTGAAACCCCCGATATGTCGGCCAAGCTTCCCAAATTGGACGACCAAATTGTAGATGATTTCCCTACCCCCTTATGGAGCAGGAAAATAATAGTGACTCACCAACTATGAGCAAGTTCCGCAGGGCGCAGCTGGTTCCCAACAACCCAATCCCAATACCCCTGTCGGCGAAGAGCAGAGCTCTTCCCAGGGGTTTAAGCTCCAAAAATTGAGAAAAGATACCAGGCCCCCTCCCATTCTTGTTTCGGACCTTAGGAAATCCATTGAGTTGATAAAAGTGCTAAGTGAGCTGATAAGTCAAAAAATCCAGATCGAATTCAACGGCACTAAACACCAAATTATCGCCCCAGATTCTGACTCTTATAGAGCAATAATAAGGTATCTGGATGAAAATGAAATCCCCCACCATACCTATCCGGTTAGTGAGGAAAAGAACTTAAAAATAGTTATCAGGGGCCTTTCCCCAGACACCCCCATAGACTACATTACAAAAGAACTAATTGAACAGAACTTCCATCCTATTAAAATCATACAAATGAGAGGTAAAAATAGGGCCCCTATTCCTAGTTTATCTACACAGAACTGACTTTAACGAAAACATATATAATGTCAAGTCCCTTTGCATATTCAAAATTAAAGTCAAGTCCCTTAATATTAAAAACAGCCCACCCCAATGCTATAAATGCCAGCAATACTTTCACTCCAGTTACTTCAGTACAAACCCCTTCAAATGCCTCAAGTGTGCAGGAAGTCATAAAACCCAAGAGTGCACTAAACCCAAGAGCTCCCCGGCCAAATGCGCCCTTTGCGGCGGGCCCCATACGGCAAACCACCGGGGTTGTCCTAGACGTCCCCCGGATAGGGTATTCAACGATCCCAACAGTAATCGTAACTCTCCCCCTACTCTCCCCCCTCCCAAGATCACTCAAAACAAAGGTGCGCATCCCAAGTCATATGCGACCGCTGCAACTTCAATCACGGCCCTAGTCGAAGGAGCCCAGAAAGCCCCCAAACTTATGGCGAGCTTTCTGGGCTCCTTCATATTGGCGAGTACCCCAAGGGGTACTCGCCAATATGAAAATGCTCTACGATGGGCTTACTCAACTCAGTGCTATCTTTAGCCATGGGTAGTGGAGCTTTTAACGTCTGTTCGTGGAACGCCAACGGCCTCCTCGGCAAAGCTGGGGAGGTCTCGGAGTTCGTCGACCTTTTTGCCCCCTCTCTTTTTCTCGTGCAAGAGACCCATTTGAAGCCCTCAGACAAGACGTTCTTTCCAGGGTACCGTATTTACCGCTCCGATCGACTTAGTTCGGGGGGCGGCACGGCCCTGCTCATTCACCCCCATATCCCCCATTACCCCATTAAAATTAATTCTACGTCTTTTGAGAATACCGCGGTCCACATCACTGTTGGTGACAAAGTTTTAGTGGTAGTCTCCATTTATCTCCGCCCCCAGAACCAGCTTTCCAAGCGGGAGTTCCTCTCCCTTTTCAATTTTTCCGAACAAACTCTGGTGTTCGGCGATTTCAACTCCAAGCATCGGGCTTGGAGCGCCAGGAACACCAACAATAATGGCACCCTCCTTTTCGACCTTTGCGCCGAGGAAAACCTTAAGCTAGTGTTTCCCAACTCCCCCACCCATTTCAGCAACCATGTTAATACCACTATTGATTTTGCAATTACTAATATTTATAGCCAGATGAGGATCTCCTCCCTGGCGGAGTTAAGCTCGGATCACAACCCCGTTTGGCTGGAGATAGCGTGCCTTGAATGGGACAGAGTGACGACAATAGCGGTGAATTTTCCCTACTGCGCAAGCGCGGCTGCAGGTTTCGTCCAGGTGGTGGGAGAAGCATTTGACGGCTTGGCTGAAAAAACTCGGCTTGATAACTAAAAGTGAATCGTTATCGCTGTTTTGGCAACAAGCGTAAATGTTATGAATATGAACGCGTTTTATTTAAACAAAAAGTATTTTCTACAGAAGCATTTAAAAAGTTGTTTTCCATACACTTTTTCTCATTTTTAAAATTTTGCATTTGAATTGTGACACAGTACAAATAAATTATATACAATCCTGTGACATGGAGAGGGAGAACAAGTACTGCTCACCTCTTCTCCACGTTAGTGTTACAGCGACCTCAAATAAATAAATAAATGATGAATTAAATTTTAAAAAAAAGTAAATGATTCAGCAGATAAAGCATCTTAATAAGTAATGCTCTCAGAATGTTAAATTTCGCATTTTTGATTTGTTAGCAACATCAAAAACATAATATTTCTAAGAAAAAACAAGTTACAAATGGTAAGCAGCACTAATATTTCCTCTGCTTATTATGTGTCGTTAACAAAAGCAAAGTAGATGTTAATTTAAATTTGTCACAAGAAATATAATAAGAAGAGAAGACAATCGTTACGTCAAAATGAAAATTCTTGGTAAAATAATAATTCAATGATATTGTTTTTCATTGAATACATGAAAAAAAAAATACTTGACAGAAATAAATAATCGACTTCTAATGCTTATCGTAAAGTGCAATTTAAAAAAAACGTATTCTCTTCGAAAAAAAAATAGAAAAATAATAAGAAATGTGTATATAAATATATTTTCTATTAATTTTCGCTATGTACAATTTATATGAAAATAAGAACTGAAATAAAACAAAAAGTAAACTATTAACAATAAATAACTTAAATTTACTGTTCTAAGAAGCTTGAAAAATCACAAAAATACTTGTATCTTGCACGTGAGTGGTTAATTTGCTTGAGTAACATCAAATACATATAACATTTCTAAAAAACAGTTTAACAAATTATAAATGATAAGCAATATTTCTTTTGCATATTATCTATGCTCTAATAAAAGCAAAGTAAATGGAATGAATTAATTTAAATTTGTCACATGAAGTATATTAAAAAGAAAAAATCGTTATATCGAAATGAGAATTCTTGATAAAATAATAATTCAATGATATTGTTTCTCACTGCATGCATGAAGGAAAATGCTCCAAAAAAATGAATAAATAACTTTCAATGTCAATTATAATGTGAGATTTTTACGAAATTGATTATTTTTCCAAAAATGTAAACTTTTTCTCAATAGAAGCTACTTTGACAAGTACATCACAGTTTATAACATCAACAAAACATTGATACAAGGTACAGGAGAATTGAAATACATATGCATTAAATACTCATTAATTAGTATTGTTGAGCATAATCATTAGAAGGAAAAAAATGAAAGTGTCTAAAATCAATTAGCTTTTAGAAAATCAACAATATTTTTATAACTTCGTTAAAAAAATCAACCAAAGCAGTCAGGCCATGATTTTTATATCATGTTATATACCATATTTTCATATTCTCAATTGAAAAATGAATACTTCATTTTTTTACTTACTTTAAAAAAAAGGATGAAATTTTCCCATAAGACTACACTTTTTATTGCCCCTTTTTAATTTTATTTTTTACTACATTTTTCGTTTGAGTAATTTCTTTTCTTTTTTTCAACGAAAATATTTTCAGGCGAAAAGAAATAAAGCGATTTTGCAATTTGCTCTTGATATTGTGACAAGTCGGGAACACAATGGCTTGTATGTTAGTATCACTGCTTATATTACCAATTACTAAGTTGACGCAATCTGTGGAAATCAGTAAATGATGTTCTAAAGAACGGAAAATAAGCTCCATTTTCTTAAAAAAACCAAAAGTTAGCTCATTTACATAAAACATACAGTTTGGCTTATATTCCCGCAATGACAAAAGTTTGGCATACTCCAAGTCCTTTTTTTCCTTGGAACCTAAGGAGTTTATGCATAGGCAGCAGACTTTGTGGTAGTTGGCTATTCTTGTTACTACATAACCTGCAATACTATACAAACAGTTTAGTTCTGCGGTATCAAGCGATGATATACGTGTAGACAGTTTGTCCCACACACGTGGCAGCACAATTTGTGTAGGATTTGTTTCTTTTTTCTGTGGAAACTCAAGAAATCCTCCTAAAATATGACCTTCATCCCAATCATAACTTCCTTTGCATTTCTTTAAAAATTGAGAAACGCAAATCGTTTTGAGATGATTTTTGAACTGTAGTGACGTTGGTACTGCTTGTCGTGAGCGAACGAGGCTGAATAAATTTTCCACTGCATCTTGAGAAAATCTGGAAGTCAATAGAAAATTAAATTTTTTGTCTTCAAGAAATTTCTGTTGTAATTCCAGCACAGATGTAGTTGACAGGATAACTCCTGTCTGGATAGGTTTCCAGTAGGCTTTTTGGTTTTTACCCACTATTTTTAGCTCTCGAAAAAGCTTTATAATTCCTTCAAGGGATTGAATTGTCTCTGAGTAAACTTTTTTATTTTGTTTGCTCAGAGCCAATGCGTGACACCTAGACGACATCAAGTCGAACCACTTGTCAACTTGCTTCACAAACCATGCAGTGGTTAAAAGGTTTGGATCATTGTCCATTTCTGCCAAAAATTGTAATGCAGCACTTACATCATGACTTAATAGTTAAGCAGCTGGTGTTACCTTCATTTTGTCAAAATGCGTCAGATTAAGTGCATTTTCTTTTAATTTTGGTGCAAGCTTTAAATCATTTTTTCCCTGAAATTCTAATAATTTCTGATCGTGCTTGCTGTCTACGATACAGCTTGGCAGATTATGTTCTTCTTTAACAGATTCGGGAATAACAAAATGTTCGTTATTTAACAAAGCGGAGCGGATATTTTTTAGTAAATGTGGTGGATCTGCCAAAATCTGTATCGTATCAGACGCCCTGCAAGGATGAGGAATGGCGTTTTTGCACTGCAATCTGTTGCACGATATGCTGAATGCCCTCCACATGCCCTGGTTACAAGACGACATGTCAGAAGTAATGCTATTGACTTTTAATCCAACATTTTCGGCCATTTTATTTATGTCAATAGTAATTTCGTTCATGCGTTCTCCTTCTGGCGCATCTCTGGTGTAGTGATAGGCGACGACCTGCTTCCACCGGTTGTAGATTCCAGCCAACATAAAAATTAAAACATGGTTCGCCATTTTGTCACTTTTTGGAAAAGTAGTTTTTCCGAAGTAAGAGCTAGAGGAAACTTCATATTCAATGGCTTCTGTTATTGCCATTTCATCCAATAAAATGACACATTCCTTTTCAACCTCTCTGAAGGTTGTGACCTTAATTTTTAGCAACTCAAAAACATCAAGCAAAATTCCACATGGAAATTTTAAATTTTCCATGCGGCGCTGAAGGGTTCTAATGGACGGAAAAGGGAAATTCAGTTGGAGCAAACTCTCATAGCCCCGTGTGCCACAAGAAAATCTTAGGCCCAAAGCTACTTCTACGGTTTTACTGGACCATTTTGTGAAGTACATTTTTTTGTTTTTTTTGCTTAGCGCTGTCAATTGGTCTGCATTGAATAAATCCCACAAATATTTCAGCTTTCCAGCATCAGATGATATTTTGCTTTTCTCGTACAAGCATTTTTCCAAACTCGAATTCAAAGCTTTTATTTTGATGTTTTCAGCAGTTATTATACTATTAGCCTCATTCAATGCATTTTGAAGATCTGAAATGCTTTTTTCTTTATCAGCAATAATTTGCTCTTTTTCGGAAATTATTTTTTCGAATTCCAGCTTTTGGAAATCTATTTCAGAAAGAGCTCTTTTATTGTTAGAATCTCTGTCAAACGGCAGTTTCCTCTTTTTAGTAGTTGCATGACTGAATATCGTAGGAATAGCAGTCTTCTTTAAATTTCTTCTACCATCGGCTCCTACTATCCATTGATCGTCGTCAAAATGTTCCTATCGAAGAAAAAAAGAGGAATATGTATTGATGCTCTAAGGTTGTAACAAATTGATGCATTAAATTTGTTTTTTAGAAAATTATAGAATGAAAAAAGAAGTGACATTCATACCTCACAAAGATAGCTATTATTCGTTGCTTTCCAATGTTCTCTTTTTACTTTAGCTTCCCATAGGCTTCTTCGAGTTGAATCGCGAGGAAAAACTTTCTTTAAGAAACCTTGCTCGGATCTGTTAACGCAATCAACAGCAACACAGCCAGGCATCCTATAAAAGATATTCTCTGACTTAATTCCTTTCCTTTCTTTCTTATATATATATATATATATATATATATATATGTTTATGTACATAGAGGCGTCACTACAGGGGGCAGAGGGGGAGGATCACCCTGAGTAACAACCGTTTATTTTTTTTGGGGGGGGGGGGGATGACACCCAAAATAAGACAAAAAGTTTTTTAAAATACATATACTTGAATTAGAAAATTATACTGATGCTATTTCAACGTACCATAACCGAAAATAAATATAGCTTACTGAAAGTTACACCAAATAAATACAAAATGTAACTCCTTAAGTTTTTTCCCCCACTACTGAAAATAATATAAACTACAAAACTGCAAATTTACACCACACAACGTGGTTTTTTGGAGGGGGAGGTGACACCACAAATTACCGCCCAAGATGACACTCAAGCTAGGAACGCCACTGATATGTATTTATACACATAAGCTGTAAAGTTACACTTTTGTTTTTGTTTGTTAGGAGCAATTAGAAATGAATCAATGTTACGTAACACTTAGAAAAACTTTTCCCCAGAACCTCTTTAAATGCCCAATACCCCCCCCCCCCCTCAGGCTATTCGAACTATTTTCAAGTAAAGCTTCCTTTTATATAAAAGGCTCCATGCTCCGTTTTAAAATGAAAAAAAATATATCAAAGCTTGAAATAAAGATTGTACTAACTAAATTAGTCGTGCTATTAATTTTTAAATGATCTGAGTGAAATTTACTTTAATTTTATGTAAACATGCATACTATATTGCAACATTTCTCTTGTATCGATACTCTCCTGCATAATCTAGCTTTAATAAAGTGCTTAAGATTACTTTACAGACATTATAAAAAATATAAATCCTGAATAAAGTGCTTCTAAATTAAAAGTGTCTAATGACACTATGTAAACGTTTGAATTTCAAGTCTAGATAAAAGAATGTGGTTTTATTAACAATATATACCAACATAAGAAAATTGGTTCACAGAATACAAATAAAATGTGAAAATATTACTTTTAAAATATGAAAATGAGGAAAAATAAAGCATTACTCACAGAAATTAACTGTTAGCTAATTCTGGAAAGAAAAAAATCGCAAACAAAAAGAATTGTGATGGAGAAATGGTAGTATTAAAAATAACTATCATTATAATTAATCGACGGCAGATTAATCGTTTATCTACCAATTTGCATATCGCTAGTACAAGAATTATACTGCGAATCCAAAAATATTATAAGGTGAAATCCATTTATAAGAAGTGTTTTAACGGAAGTACAAAACAAATTTCGAAACGTCAATAGAGTACCATCCGTATTTCTTATATGAATATAAAGATCTAAAAAGAATTTGAAAAGAAAAAGCAAACGCTACTGAGTATGGTTGTCCTAATATCAATGTAGCCAAAAAACACGCCAAGCCTATCCGAATCCAGTATCCTAAGATTAATGAGTTATAATTAAATAAATATTTCAATTTGAGTGGTAAAAATAAGTACAATAAGTAGCATATACATTAATGAACTTCAAGTATAAAATAAAAAGTTAGTACATACCTGGTAATTTACATAAAAAACATTTTTCCGGGATCTTTCCAATTTCCTATGTTAAGTCTACGAGAGTTTCGTCAAGAAGCCCTGCGGCGGACGAGGGTTCTTCCCCTCTCCTCAGTGGGGAGTCCGTATGTCGTCACTCTGGTCCATTCAAGGCACGCTAGCTGGAGATAGCCCTAAATGCTCCTCTCCCCCCCAAGCCCAATACCTGCACGTCCATTCATTGGGACAACTTTACTACCGCCGTTGCCAACGTAGTGAAAGGCAATCCCCCCATCCGCTCTACGGATGACATTGATAATAATATTACGGAACTGACCGAAATTATCCAAAAAGCCATTCAGCAGTCTACAGTGACTAAAATTGTCAACCCCCTCCCCCCCCCCCCCAAATAGACTTCCCAGCCACATCACCAGTCGCATTAGGGAAAAAAATAGGCTCAGGAAACAGTGGCAAGTTACCAAAGACCCAAATATTAAAAACAGAGTAAATAACCTTCAAAGCGCTATCAAGCGAGAAATAGCCAATCATAGGAGTATATGCTTTCTTAGTCACATGCAAGACATTGCCGACGATAAAAAAGCACTTTTCAAGCTGGCTAAAGCCCGTACTAAGCCCTTCACGGACATTCCCCACCTCCATGCTATTTCTGGTAGACTTGTTTTCTCCCCCCAAGATAAAGCCGAAGCCCTGGCTGATCACCTTGAGAATCAATTTGATCTCAATGCTGACCAATATAATAATGCTACTATCAATATGGTAAACAGAAATATTAACAGTTTTTACGCCAATAGTTTTAACATCTCTGCCCTCCCAGTTATCTCCCCCGCCCAAATTATCGATATCATTTTAAAATCTAAGAATCGTAAGGCCCCCGGCCCCGACAATATTAATAACTGTCATCTCAAGCGCCTGCCCCTGAAGGCGATTACTAATTTAACCAAAAACATTAACGGCATGCTCAGGCTAGGGTACTTTCCCAATTGCTGGAAGAAAGCACTGATCGTGCCAATTCACAAATCCAAAACCGATGCTGCCTGTCCTTCAAACTACCGCCCCATTAGCCTGATAAGTTCCCTAGCTAAGATTGCAGAAAAGGTTACTCTGAAATTCATCAATAAACACATTGAAGAGCATAACCTTATTCCTAAGTTCCAATCTGGGTTCCAGCCTAAACATTCCACCTCCCACCAGCTACTCAGAATAGTTAACTACATTAAAGAAGGTTACCTCGCAAACCAAATAACCATCGGAATATTTTTTGATATCGAAAAGGCCTTCGACAGAGTGTGGCACGAAGGCCTGGTGCACAAATTAATTTCGATGAATTTCCCCCACTATTTGATTAATCTGATCAGTAGCTTCCCCCTCCAGACGAGATTGATTTGATTTGATTGACACCGACTGATCCTGACCATGGCTCTCAATTTTGAGAACATACATACTCGGCACACAGTGCAAGAAATCATGGAAAGCCAAGAGCTTAGAGCCCATTACACGTCATATGTCAGATGAGGAGCGATCACTTGTGCTGACACACTATCGATGAGAGAAGACTTACTTGAGCACTTAGACATGAAGATTGCGCACTGCCAGGATGATACATCCCTTCGACAGTGGGAGGAGCAAAGAAACAGGCTGCTTCTGGGACTTCTAGCCCGGGGTAAGCATGGTTTTACTACCCCCATACGTGAGCACTCCATGATCCACACGTACGAGATCAATTGCCCTAATCTAGAAGTCTACTTCATCCCGCCCCTTCCTAGTGCTTCATTTAAGCGTCCTCTCGAAATTGATCTCGGGATGGACACGAAGCAGATGATGAAGGGTTTCAAAAACCAATGAAAACTTGTAAACAACCAAAGTTGGTGGGACCTGTAGTGCCCACCAGTTGTGTAAACACCTTTGCTCCTCTCACTAATGAGGGGGAAATAACGATGGAGCAAGAGACCACAGAGGTGCCACCTCCTGCCTCCAATTCAGTAAAGAAGCCCCCCCCCCCCTATCCGTACCCAATTTCCGACCCAAAACTATAAGTCTTGGCTAGAAAACATAAAGGCATCTTCTAAGATGGACTTTAGAGTCAAAATGTCTGGGGAGTTTGCCAACTTCTATGTTGACACACCCGATCAGCATAGGCAGCTCAGCCAGTACCTTTTAGATGCAAAAATACCCCACTATGTCACCCCCTACAAGGCCGAGGTACCCCTTAAAGTAGTGGTTAAGGGGTTGCCAAACTTTACCGAGCGATCGGACATATCGGCCGACATTGAAGCTCTCGGATTTAGCGTTGTGCGAGT
The DNA here is from genome assembly GCA_038502835.1 of Octonoba sinensis. Classification (NCBI taxonomy): domain Eukaryota; kingdom Metazoa; phylum Arthropoda; class Arachnida; order Araneae; family Uloboridae; genus Octonoba; species Octonoba sinensis. The sequence continues at coordinate 77,063,474 of CM076605.1, read as the reverse complement.
TGCCCAATTGACCCGAAAGGGTAACATCCCAATACCCATCTTCCAAGTCCTTCTCAAGAGGAATGAGGGAGTTGATGGAATATACCAAGTGAAACAACTATTGCACACAATCGTTAAGATTGAGGCATTTAAGAGGAGGAAGGGGCCTCCTCAGTGCCACGCTTGCCAGAGACTGCACCATTCCTCATTTAATTGTAGGCTTCCGCCTAGTTGCGTAAAATGTGCAGGGGACCATTTAACCACCGACTGTCCCCACAAACAGAAGATGCCATCCCCCCTTTGCTGCAACTGTAAAGGCAGGCACCCGGCCAACTACCCGTGGTTGTGAAATTTTCAAAAATAATACCCGAAAACCAGTCGAAAAACCTGGTGACGCTAAGAAGGGGACCCAAAGGCCCCCGATCAAAATTAAAGAGGTGCGGCCGGACCTCTCATATACCACCGCGGCATCTCCCCCAGCGGAAAAACCCGCTCCTAGCACCTCTGCGAGCTCGACCAATAAGGTTGCTCCGGTGACTCCTAAAGCCACACCCACCCCAGTAGGAGACAGCTTCTCATTCTTTGAAGTAATTAAGGAGGTCAGAGAACTTTTCTCTGATTCAGATTTAAAGAACTTCCTCCAAATACTCAAGCAGGTTCACCCTGCAGTTAAGCAAGCTCCTACTGGGCTGGATAAAATATTCATCATCATCGCGGCCTTTATGCAGGCAGAGCCTAAAGTTAATAACTCTGCCTGATGTCTTTTCGCCTTGTCTGTTGGAACGTCAATGGTCTCCGTACCAGGGTCCCCGAACTCAGGTATTTCCTTGTATATCAGTATCCTGACATCGTAGCTCTCTCTGAGACCCACCTTTCCCCAGGGGAGGCTGACCCATCCCTTGAGGGTTATTGTATATACAGGAATGACAGACCTAGATCTGGTCGCCTTGTTGATATTAGAGGATATAGAGTACGTCAGGGTGGCGGGACGGCACTACTTATCAGGGATAATATACCCCATCACATCATTGCAACACCAACACTGAGGAGAGTCGAAGCCACTATAATCCAGATTACCTCAGATGTTGTTTGCCCCTACGCTGTAGTCTCCATCTATATAGCCCCGGAAAGCCATGGATCACGAAACACACAGACACAAGAGATTGAGTTTGATCTAAGGAAATTACTCTCTCTTGATGCCATTTGTGGTTATCATTTGTGGAGACTTCAACGCTAGACATACCTATTGGAACTGCAGGAGTAACAATAACTACGGCAACACCATACTCAACTTGGCTCAACGCTTAAACTTAACTCTTGCAGTTCCCCCTACACCTACACGGATAACTGATCGGACGAGCTCTGTGATTGACTTCGGGTTAATTAAGGGTTTCCCTTATGAATTCGAAGCTACATCGCTTGCGATGCTTAGCTCGGATCATAACCCGGTCAAGTTCACTTTTCTCACCGATCGGCTCCTTGCACCAGAACCTCGCAGACTCATCCCTGATTGGAGGAAATTCACCTCCGATCTTAACTCCACCGACTTTGATTACGCAAACATTAACACAGGGTATGAGCTGGATCAAGCTGTATCTTCATTTACTGAAGCTATCAAACAAACCCTTGACCGTAATTCCTTAAAGTTATTTACGGTCAATAGCAGGCACAATTTACCATCCGATCTGTGTGACCTGATCAGGTTTAGAAACAGAGCGAAGAAGCTATTTCAGAGAACGCGAGATCCAGCTCACAAAACTGTTCTTAACAGAGTCAGTAGCCAACTCCGAAAACACCTACATAAACATGAAAACAAATCTTGGAGCACATATCTGTCTTCTCTCAATCAAGACGACAGCTCCATATGGAAAGTAGCTGAACGATTGAAGAGAAGCAGGTCATACATTCCGCCCCTTAACGGCCGAGCCAGGGTTGCATACTCCGATGCTGAAAAGGCAGATCTCTTTGCAGATCACTTTCAGCATCAATTCACTAATAATGACATACATCACAGGACAACAGAACAAGCAGTTGATACTACGATACAAGGACTACTTCTAGGAAATTACGCAAACACACTCAGGGTATACCCAACCCAAGTGCTGGACTATGTCAATAAGGCCAAAGTCAAGAAAAGCCCGGGCATTGACGGCATTACAAACACCATCCTCAAAAAAATACCCCTACGCACAATCTTTACACTCACGCAATTAATTAATCACTCACTAGCTCTAGGTTACTTTCCTGCACCTTGGAAATTAGCAGTGATAACAACGATACATAAACCAGATAAACCGGCCGATAAGCCTGAAAATTATCGGCCAATTAGTCTTCTCCCTGTTTTTTCCAAGGTTGCAGAGCACTGCATTTCAGTACACTTACATGAGTGGATTAACCACAACAACATAATACCACCAGAACAATTTGGATTCAGAGCCAAACATTCCACAACACTTCAACTACTTAGGCTCGTTGAATCCATTAAATCTGCACAAAACAAACACAAACGCTCAATTGCCCTCTTTCTTGACATAACCAAGGCATTTGACAGGGTTTGGATACCCGGACTAATACATAAACTCGTACACCTTGGGGCACCCCATGCACTCACACAAATTATAACGTCTTATCTTACGAATAGGCAATTTGTCGTTCGTGTTAAAAAAACAATATCCACACAGAGGCCCATCCAAAGTTCTGTACCGCAGGGTAGCCTACTCGGGCCTCTGTTATACAATATTTACACGAGCGACATCCCACGACTCTACAACACTGAGCTATTCACTTTTGCCGATGATACAGCAATCCTGGCTCACGGCGAAAATATTAACACAGCCATAGAAACAATTCAAACGCACATTAATTGCGTGCCGGCGATTTTGAAGGATTCAACAGATGGAGCGCGGATGACTCAGCAATCTCCATACAGCTCCACACCTTGGCTCCGCTGGACGAAAATGGTGAGAACCCTCTGGTGTTGCCACTAGTCAATAATAATAACCTAATCCCCTCTAACCCTGATAGAATTCCAAATACTAACAACACTAACACCAATAACTCTCCTCCCCCCATTCTTGAGAAGAGAAAAACAATCTCTGAATAGGAGATGGCTCTGGGCGGTCAGGGCCCGAAGGGCCCTTTTACCCGGTGTGGGCGAGATAGTGTGAGGGATGGGGTGGCAGAGGGCGCTGATTGGTGGTCAAGGGAGCAGAAATTGCCGACGCCTCATTGGCCGGAGTATGGTAGTTGGGAAGTGCCGAAACAGGAACGGGAGAGTTGATTGTCGAGGAGCATATTGTGGTGGGGATATAGAAATAGTGGTGTGAAGGAGGGGGTGCCTGCAAGGACCTCGTAGCAGGAGGTTTTTTTTTTTAACACATAGGTAGAGGACACATCAGTACAAACACAAGGACAGACAGATACGGGGCAACCATATTATGGCCCGGAGAAGGGAGCTAAGTAGGAGCCGTAGGGGGGGGGGGGCGGCGTGCGGTGCCTTCTTCGCCGCCTGAGGTCGAACTCTAGGAACATTGATTGATCTGGGAATCTGATCGTCTGGGTGGAGAGATTGCTACACTGAAGCTGTTCGCGGATAAGCTGGTTGTGGTGGTCTTCTATGTTAGTAAAGAACTGCGTTGATGCTTCGATAATAAATTGATTGAGATATTTTATTTTTAGGTCGCGATGTAGGGAGTCAAAGGTTATGTACCAGGGGGCGCCGGTTATGCGCTTGAGTGCGGCGTTCTGGACTAACTGTAACTGCATCAAATTGCTTTTGGCCGCCGAACCCCAGATTGGGATGGCGTACGTGAAGGCGGGGAGAAGGAGGGACTTGTACATATGGAGTTTCGTACTTAGTGAGAGGTACTTTTCGTTATTAAATATGATATGGAGTAGCCCAAGTTTTAATTTTGCTTTCTTAGTTGTGTTCTTAATATGTCTATGGAACTTTAGGCTTCTGTCGAGGGTGATGCCCAGGTATTTCACTTCGAGTAGGAAAGGGAGGGGGGTGCCATTCAATATTAGCTGAGGGGGGAGGATCCTAATATAACCCTTGCTGAATGCAATCACTTGGGTCTTTTCGGCATTTATTTTTATCCTCCAGTCGTTGAAGTAGGTTTCGATCGTCTTGAGGTGCCTCTGGAGGGTATTGCGGGCACGTTTTCTGTTCCATGACCTACACAGTACCGCGGTGTCATCAGCAAACAGGCTGGTGACCGTCGTGTCGCTGGACGGAAAATCAGCCGTAAATAGGCAGTACAAGGTTGGGGAGAGGGAGGAGCCCTGCGGAGCCCCCGCCCTCATGGGGTGTGGCTCCGACTGGGTGCCGGGGAGTTTCACCTGGAATGTTCTATTGCGAAGGTAATGATAAATTAAGTTAATTAGATAGTGGGGAAAAATATATCAAAGCTTGAAATAAAGATTGTACTAACTAAATTAGTCGTGCTATTAATTTTTAAATGATCTGAGTGAAATTTACTTTAATTTTATGTAAACATGCATACTATATTGCAACATTTCTCTTGTATCGATACTCTCCTGCATAATCTAGCTTTAATAAAGTGCTTAAGATTACTTTACAGACATTATAAAAAATATAAATCCTGAATAAAGTGCTTCTAAATTAAAAGTGTCTAATGACACTATGTAAACGTTTGAATTTCAAGTCTAGATAAAAGAATGTGGTTTTATTAACAATATATACCAACATAAGAAAATTGGTTCACAGAATACAAATAAAATGTGAAAATATTACTTTTAAAATATGAAAATGAGGAAAAATAAAGCATTACTCACAGAAATTAACTGTTAGCTAATTCTGGAAAGAAAAAAATCGCAAACAAAAAGAATTGTGATGGAGAAATGGTAGTATTAAAAATAACTATCATTATAATTAATCGACGGCAGATTAATCGTTTATCTACCAATTTGCATATCGCTAGTACAAGAATTATACTGCGAATCCAAAAATATTATAAGGTGAAATCCATTTATAAGAAGTGTTTTAACGGAAGTACAAAACAAATTTCGAAACGTCAATAGAGTACCATCCGTATTTCTTATATGAATATAAAGATCTAAAAAGAATTTGAAAAGAAAAAGCAAACGCTACTGAGTATGGTTGTCCTAATATCAATGTAGCCAAAAAACACGCCAAGCCTATCCGAATCCAGTATCCTAAGATTAATGAGTTATAATTAAATAAATATTTCAATTTGAGTGGTAAAAATAAGTACAATAAGTAGCATATACATTAATGAACTTCAAGTATAAAATAAAAAGTTAGTACATACCTGGTAATTTACATAAAAAACATTTTTCCGGGATCTTTCCAATTTCCTATGTTAAGTCTACGAGAGTTTCGTCAAGAAGCCCTGCGGCGGACGAGGGTTCTTCCCCTCTCCTCAGTGGGGAGTCCGTATGTCGTCACTCTGGTCCATTCAAGGCACGCTAGCTGGAGATAGCCCTAAATGCTCCTCTCCCCCCCAAGCCCAATACCTGCACGTCCATTCATTGGGACAACTTTACTACCGCCGTTGCCAACGTAGTGAAAGGCAATCCCCCCATCCGCTCTACGGATGACATTGATAATAATATTACGGAACTGACCGAAATTATCCAAAAAGCCATTCAGCAGTCTACAGTGACTAAAATTGTCAACCCCCTCCCCCCCCCCCCAAATAGACTTCCCAGCCACATCACCAGTCGCATTAGGGAAAAAAATAGGCTCAGGAAACAGTGGCAAGTTACCAAAGACCCAAATATTAAAAACAGAGTAAATAACCTTCAAAGCGCTATCAAGCGAGAAATAGCCAATCATAGGAGTATATGCTTTCTTAGTCACATGCAAGACATTGCCGACGATAAAAAAGCACTTTTCAAGCTGGCTAAAGCCCGTACTAAGCCCTTCACGGACATTCCCCACCTCCATGCTATTTCTGGTAGACTTGTTTTCTCCCCCCAAGATAAAGCCGAAGCCCTGGCTGATCACCTTGAGAATCAATTTGATCTCAATGCTGACCAATATAATAATGCTACTATCAATATGGTAAACAGAAATATTAACAGTTTTTACGCCAATAGTTTTAACATCTCTGCCCTCCCAGTTATCTCCCCCGCCCAAATTATCGATATCATTTTAAAATCTAAGAATCGTAAGGCCCCCGGCCCCGACAATATTAATAACTGTCATCTCAAGCGCCTGCCCCTGAAGGCGATTACTAATTTAACCAAAAACATTAACGGCATGCTCAGGCTAGGGTACTTTCCCAATTGCTGGAAGAAAGCACTGATCGTGCCAATTCACAAATCCAAAACCGATGCTGCCTGTCCTTCAAACTACCGCCCCATTAGCCTGATAAGTTCCCTAGCTAAGATTGCAGAAAAGGTTACTCTGAAATTCATCAATAAACACATTGAAGAGCATAACCTTATTCCTAAGTTCCAATCTGGGTTCCAGCCTAAACATTCCACCTCCCACCAGCTACTCAGAATAGTTAACTACATTAAAGAAGGTTACCTCGCAAACCAAATAACCATCGGAATATTTTTTGATATCGAAAAGGCCTTCGACAGAGTGTGGCACGAAGGCCTGGTGCACAAATTAATTTCGATGAATTTCCCCCACTATTTGATTAATCTGATCAGTAGCTTCCCCCTCCAGACGAGATTGATTTGATTTGATTGACACCGACTGATCCTGACCATGGCTCTCAATTTTGAGAACATACATACTCGGCACACAGTGCAAGAAATCATGGAAAGCCAAGAGCTTAGAGCCCATTACACGTCATATGTCAGATGAGGAGCGATCACTTGTGCTGACACACTATCGATGAGAGAAGACTTACTTGAGCACTTAGACATGAAGATTGCGCACTGCCAGGATGATACATCCCTTCGACAGTGGGAGGAGCAAAGAAACAGGCTGCTTCTGGGACTTCTAGCCCGGGGTAAGCATGGTTTTACTACCCCCATACGTGAGCACTCCATGATCCACACGTACGAGATCAATTGCCCTAATCTAGAAGTCTACTTCATCCCGCCCCTTCCTAGTGCTTCATTTAAGCGTCCTCTCGAAATTGATCTCGGGATGGACACGAAGCAGATGATGAAGGGTTTCAAAAACCAATGAAAACTTGTAAACAACCAAAGTTGGTGGGACCTGTAGTGCCCACCAGTTGTGTAAACACCTTTGCTCCTCTCACTAATGAGGGGGAAATAACGATGGAGCAAGAGACCACAGAGGTGCCACCTCCTGCCTCCAATTCAGTAAAGAAGCCCCCCCCCCCCCTATCCGTACCCAATTTCCGACCCAAAACTATAAGTCTTGGCTAGAAAACATAAAGGCATCTTCTAAGATGGACTTTAGAGTCAAAATGTCTGGGGAGTTTGCCAACTTCTATGTTGACACACCCGATCAGCATAGGCAGCTCAGCCAGTACCTTTTAGATGCAAAAATACCCCACTATGTCACCCCCTACAAGGCCGAGGTACCCCTTAAAGTAGTGGTTAAGGGGTTGCCAAACTTTACCGAGCGATCGGACATATCGGCCGACATTGAAGCTCTCGGATTTAGCGTTGTGCGAGTTGCCCAATTGACCCGAAAGGGTAACATCCCAATACCCATCTTCCAAGTCCTTCTCAAGAGGAATGAGGGAGTTGATGGAATATACCAAGTGAAACAACTATTGCACACAATCGTTAAGATTGAGGCATTTAAGAGGAGGAAGGGGCCTCCTCAGTGCCACGCTTGCCAGAGACTGCACCATTCCTCATTTAATTGTAGGCTTCCGCCTAGTTGCGTAAAATGTGCAGGGGACCATTTAACCACCGACTGTCCCCACAAACAGAAGATGCCATCCCCCCTTTGCTGCAACTGTAAAGGCAGGCACCCGGCCAACTACCCGTGGTTGTGAAATTTTCAAAAATAATACCCGAAAACCAGTCGAAAAACCTGGTGACGCTAAGAAGGGGACCCAAAGGCCCCCGATCAAAATTAAAGAGGTGCGGCCGGACCTCTCATATACCACCGCGGCATCTCCCCCAGCGGAAAAACCCGCTCCTAGCACCTCTGCGAGCTCGACCAATAAGGTTGCTCCGGTGACTCCTAAAGCCACACCCACCCCAGTAGGAGACAGCTTCTCATTCTTTGAAGTAATTAAGGAGGTCAGAGAACTTTTCTCTGATTCAGATTTAAAGAACTTCCTCCAAATACTCAAGCAGGTTCACCCTGCAGTTAAGCAAGCTCCTACTGGGCTGGATAAAATATTCATCATCATCGCGGCCTTTATGCAGGCAGAGCCTAAAGTTAATAACTCTGCCTGATGTCTTTTCGCCTTGTCTGTTGGAACGTCAATGGTCTCCGTACCAGGGTCCCCGAACTCAGGTATTTCCTTGTATATCAGTATCCTGACATCGTAGCTCTCTCTGAGACCCACCTTTCCCCAGGGGAGGCTGACCCATCCCTTGAGGGTTATTGTATATACAGGAATGACAGACCTAGATCTGGTCGCCTTGTTGATATTAGAGGATATAGAGTACGTCAGGGTGGCGGGACGGCACTACTTATCAGGGATAATATACCCCATCACATCATTGCAACACCAACACTGAGGAGAGTCGAAGCCACTATAATCCAGATTACCTCAGATGTTGTTTGCCCCTACGCTGTAGTCTCCATCTATATAGCCCCGGAAAGCCATGGATCACTAAACACACAGACACAAGAGATTGAGTTTGATCTAAGGAAATTACTCTCTCTTGATGCCATTTGTGGTTATCATTTGTGGAGACTTCAACGCTAGACATACCTATTGGAACTGCAGGAGTAACAATAACTACGGCAACACCATACTCAACTTGGCTCAACGCTTAAACTTAACTCTTGCAGTTCCCCCTACACCTACACGGATAACTGATCGGACGAGCTCTGTGATTGACTTCGGGTTAATTAAGGGTTTCCCTTATGAATTCGAAGCTACATCGCTTGCGATGCTTAGCTCGGATCATAACCCGGTCAAGTTCACTTTTCTCACCGATCGGCTCCTTGCACCAGAACCTCGCAGACTCATCCCTGATTGGAGGAAATTCACCTCCGATCTTAACTCCACCGACTTTGATTACGCAAACATTAACACGGGGTATGAGCTGGATCAAGCTGTATCTTCATTTACTGAAGCTATCAAACAAACCCTTGACCGTAATTCCTTAAAGTTATTTACGGTCAATAGCAGGCACAATTTACCATCCGATCTGTGTGACCTGATCAGGTTTAGAAACAGAGCGAAGAAGCTATTTCAGAGAACGCGAGATCCAGCTCACAAAACTGTTCTTAACAGAGTCAGTAGCCAACTCCGAAAACACCTACATAAACATGAAAACAAATCTTGGAGCACATATCTGTCTTCTCTCAATCAAGACGACAGCTCCATATGGAAAGTAGCTGAACGATTGAAGAGAAGCAGGTCATACATTCCGCCCCTTAACGGCCGAGCCGGGGTTGCATACTCCGATGCTGAAAAGGCAGATCTCTTTGCAGATCACTTTCAGCATCAATTCACTAATAATGACATACATCACAGGACAACAGAACAAGCAGTTGATACTACGATACAAGGACTACTTCTAGGAAATTACGCAAACACACTCAGGGTATACCCAACCCAAGTGCTGGACTATGTCAATAAGGCCAAAGTCAAGAAAAGCCCGGGCATTGACGGCATTACAAACACCATCCTCAAAAAAATACCCCTACGCACAATCTTTACACTCACGCAATTAATTAATCACTCACTAGCTCTAGGTTACTTTCCTGCACCTTGGAAATTAGCAGTGATAACAACGATACATAAACCAGATAAACCGGCCGATAAGCCTGAAAATTATCGGCCAATTAGTCTTCTCCCTGTTTTTTCCAAGGTTGCAGAGCACTGCATTTCAGTACACTTACATGAGTGGATTAACCACAACAACATAATACCACCAGAACAATTTGGATTCAGAGCCAAACATTCCACAACACTTCAACTACTTAGGCTCGTTGAATCCATTAAATCTGCACAAAACAAACACAAACGCTCAATTGCCCTCTTTCTTGACATAACCAAGGCATTTGACAGGGTTTGGATACCCGGACTAATACATAAACTCGTACACCTTGGGGCACCCCATGCACTCACACAAATTATAACGTCTTATCTTACGAATAGGCAATTTGTCGTTCGTGTTAAAAAAACAATATCCACACAGAGGCCCATCCAAAGTTCTGTACCGCAGGGTAGCCTACTCGGGCCTCTGTTATACAATATTTACACGAGCGACATCCCACGACTCTACAACACTGAGCTATTCACTTTTGCCGATGATACAGCAATCCTGGCTCACGGCGAAAATATTAACACAGCCATAGAAACAATTCAAACGCACATTAATTGCGTGCCGGCGATTTTGAAGGATTCAACAGATGGAGCGCGGATGACTCAGCAATCTCCATACAGCTCCACACCTTGGCTCCGCTGGACGAAAATGGTGAGAACCCTCTGGTGTTGCCACTAGTCAATAATAATAACCTAATCCCCTCTAACCCTGATAGAATTCCAAATACTAACAACACTAACACCAATAACTCTCCTCCCCCCATTCTTGAGAAGAGAAAAACAATCTCTGAATAGGAGATGGCTCTGGGCGGTCAGGGCCCGAAGGGCCCTTTTACCCGGTGTGGGCGAGATAGTGTGAGGGATGGGGTGGCAGAGGGCGCTGATTGGTGGTCAAGGGAGCAGAAATTGCCGACGCCTCATTGGCCGGAGTATGGTAGTTGGGAAGTGCCGAAACAGGAACGGGAGAGTTGATTGTCGAGGAGCATATTGTGGTGGGGATATAGAAATAGTGGTGTGAAGGAGGGGGTGCCTGCAAGGACCTCGTAGCAGGAGGTTTTATTTTTAACACATAGGTAGAGGACACATCAGTACAAACACAAGGACAGACAGATACGGGGCAACCATATTATAGCCCGGAGAAGGGAGCTAAGTAGGAGCCGTAGGGGGGTAGGGGGGGGGCGGCGTGCGGTGCCTTCTTCGCCGCCTGAGGTCGAACTCTAGGAACATTGATTGATCTGGGAATCTGATCGTCTGGGTGGAGAGATTGCTACACTGAAGCTGTTCGCGGATAAGCTGGTTGTGGTGGTCTTCTATGTTAGTAAAGAACTTTTTTTTTTTTTTTTTTTTTTTTTTTTTTTTTTTTTTTTTTTTTTTTTTTTTTTTTTTTTTTTTTTTTTTTTTTTTTTTTTTTTTTTTTTTTTTTTTTTTTTTTTTTTTTTTTTTTTTTTTTTTTTTTTTTTTTTTTTTTTTTTTTTTTTTTTTTTTTTTTTTTTTTTTTTTTTTTTTTTTTTTTTTTTTTTTTTTTTTTTTTTTTTTTTTTTTTTTTTTTTTTTTTTTTTTTTTTTTTTTTTTTTTTTTTTTTTTTTTTTTTTTTTTTTTTTTTTTTTTTTTTTTTTTTTTTTTTTTTTTTTTTTTTTTTTTTTTTTTTTTTTTTTTTTTTTTTTTTTTTTTTTTTTTTTTTTTTTTTTTTTTTTTTTTTTTTTTTTTTTTTTTTTTTTTTTTTTTTTTTCAAGAAACGGATTATTAACAAAAAAAGTTTTGCTGTTTTTTTCTTTTAATAGTTAAGAATAGCTGGAAGAAAGCTTAAAATTTTCTTCCTTTCAAAAATCATTGCATTCTCTCTTTTTTGTTTAATAGCTAAAACACTATTATTTCAAGAAAAGAAGCAAAAACTAACTAACATGAAAGGTTCAACTATTTTAAACTATTTTTCATTAATTAAAATTTGTTTTTAAAATAGTACTTATTTAGGTATAACCATTGTGACTATAGTAACAGTAAAATTTTGAATGAATTAAATATCATTTCATATTTTATCAAAAAATATATTTGAAGTTGATCCTATTTTCTACCTGCAGTAATATTTATTATTTTTCTGTTTAAGAAATATTCCTTTAAATTTCAATCCTAAATACTAACTTAAATGCTTTGGAAGTAATTAAATTAATGGAGCTAAAAGTAAATTGCTGAGTCTCATAATTTTGCGACAAGAAAATTCAAGAACCAAATTATATTTTTCAGTTCTATAATAGAAAGACAAAATGTATTTTTTATTATAAGTTGATAATTTAATGTCTAATGATTAATTTTTTCCCCAACAATTTCTCTTTACATCTTGCAAAAATTGTGTAACAGTTACAATTAAATTTTAAGAGTTCTAGGATTACAGCAGTTGGATGCTGAAAGAAACTAAATTGAATTAAAAGAAAAAGGAAATGCATTAAATTGAATTAAAAGAGAAAGGATAATTTCATATTCAAATCTAGTTAAAAAATTGAAACTTTAAGCAAGAGTACTTTTATGAGGTCGTTCATCCACAACAAAATTTCTATTTCTTCTAATAATATTGCTTAACATATTTGCTAAAGATCATCAATTCATTAAGATGTACATGCTTTTTTTAATGATTTTCTAACTTAACTGTATTTTTTTAACTTATTTTGTTCTTTATATTTATGTTTTATCTTTTTTAATTGCTTGTGGTTATATGATATAGATTACAGAGCTTAAAGAGTAATGAGAAAGGAAAAAAAGCTGCAATTCAATGTTTAGTTTTACAGCGTTTGAAAGCCTACCTCTAAACACTTTCGGGAACAAATATATCTTTTCAAACAATGTTTTTATTAAAAATAAACATACATTTTATTTATTTACTTTGAAAAGAAACATTATAAATAGTTGAAATGAAAAAAATCCGCTTTTTGTAGCGGATGCAAAAAGATTGTAGAACGTATGCGCTCCTTTGCTTGCACATGGAAAGTAGGCTTAAGGAATTTTAAAGAATTGTTATAATGGAGCAGAAATCTTTTTAATATCTGTTCTGTGTTTGATTCTTCCCATTGATTAGAATTTCCTAAACAGTAGAAAACAAAATGTGCACTGAGGAAAAACGCCAAGTTTATTTTTTCCACGTTCCATGAAATTGTAAACTTTATCAATTTCAAGAAAAACTTACTAAATCAAATGTTCAACATAAATAGTGATAAGAGGAATGATTTTTCCCTCTATAATACTACAGGGGTGGTACTGGCCCTCCCCAAAAAATCCTGAAACTAATTTGCAGAATCTTTAAGGTTGAAACAAAGTTTTAAGCTATATATGTATATGTACGGTATTATTACTATTTGTAAAGAAAAGTTATATTCTGAATCGTCATTTGTCACATAAAAATGCAGGTACATCTTTTGTAAGAATTGAATAAATTTTTATGTATTCAACAGATATATTAATCTTTGAAGAACATACTGAATGCACTATTAACTGCATAACTTCCATCTTACAGTTCCAAACAAAATACAGATAAAACCTATGAAAAATTCATCACATTTTGCAAATTAACTTAACATATTTCACAAAATTTTCAAAAACAATTTGTTTAACCCTTTTTTCACACACAAATGTGCAAAATTCTCATGAGTAATAACCATGTTTAAAAACAAAACCTATGAACACTACTTTCTCCACGTGTAAATGCATATTAATTTAACACCATGAAAAGTATGTCATCAAGGATGCCCATTTTGTACTCCATAGAGATTCGCCACCACTGCATATCAGGACAAATGTTGCCGGACACCAGTTTGAGCTCACAACTATTGCCTACAGTTTTTCTGTTTATCTTCAGAATGGAGAGCTATTGATTTTTGTGCTACTTTGCGGATTTAAAACTTTACTTTCCTAGAATACAATTTGTAGTCAAATTAAATAAATGAGAACTACACAAGCTGAGGAACACAATCTAAAAATGCTCTATGTTGATTAAAGTGACAGGGACTGAAATTCAGACCAAGATGGTGGCATTTCCTCCGAAAATTCTAAGACTCGGAAAAAGTCGAGTGGAGAAGCGTCCAAAGATTAAACACGTGTGCGACACGGGAATCGACTTTTTAAAAAACTTTTGCGTTAAGGAAATGGTATTATTAAAAGAAAGTAAATATTTTTTTATGTATGAGGTGTTGCAGGTATTGCTTTTGACACACAATTATATGTATGTTTAAAATGGCAAAGCTTGTTTTCATTAAAAAAACTTTTTTTCCCACTTCAGCCTTTAACTTTTTATCCTTTGAATAGCAGCAGTTATGAAATGAAATTTGCAATATTTTTACATTCTCAATAAGAATTAGAGTTTTTTCTCTCTGCACTTTTCCTTATGAATATTTTTAATAATTAAAGTTAATTTTTTAAAGTGCATTATTGGAAACATGATAAATTTGTACCTGATTAGAGTTTAACATTTATTAAAATTATGAATGTCGTATATGAATTCAGTTGAATATAAGTAAAAAAATTTTAAGAGTTCAAATAAAGTAGAAAAGAGGGACCATTAAACAAACTTTTAGATCTCTTTTGAATAATAAATAAAATCAAAACTGATGGCCAACCCTCGTTAATAAATAATCCCCCTCTTTGCGAGACCCATAAGCAATAAATTGGGTTATTAATCATTCTTAATTCTGGTATTAAAGCAGTGGAAAAATTAAGGAAACACTTGTAAAAATTAAAAAAAAATGAATTCATTTTCTAAAAAACATGAGAGGCTTCCTCCTTTGATCTGGGATAAAACCATCCGTACTAAACCGATTGCGTAGCGCCGATAGCTGCGGAACAGCTTTAAAGGCTGTATGCTTTTAAAGCTCTTCTGATCTGCTTAATCAACCGATGAGTTCATGGCTATAAGTAGCCCATATGCTACTCGACCCAATGATTGACAATAATTACCCTTGATATTTACTGAATCTTGACTATGGTGGGTAGTGCGGGACTTAATTATTTTATTCTTTAAATTTATGCTTTCACTCGTTGATGCTCAGCGATCCCGTCCCTGCTGCACGGCTCCTTCATCATTTGTTCTCACGGCTGATGTGACCTCCTTTTGTCATCTTGCCATGTCCGGAAATTCTTTTTCAACTCCTCCACACCCCCTTCTTCATACTAAATCCCATATACAGAGCAAAAGAGCGCTAACGGGCTCTGCGAGCTCGATAGCGATCTCCAATAATGTGAGATTTCGATCTTTACGATATGCGAGATGTTTGAGCTTCGATTGAAGAATACCGTAGAAGAAAAGTATGTGAGTATGCTTTACCAGAGTAAGTTAACAATTACAATTAAATATTGCTTGGTACACTTCCATCATCCTGGCGCAAACCTCACCAAGCGGACTTATTGGCGACAGCACACCCAAAAGGTTTACAGTCACGATATTCCTTTAGGCGTTGGTTGCATTATTATTGGCAACTTTATCCCCTACACCGGGATAATAGAAAAGTACTTATTGCTTTTTCTTATCATAGCAGTTAAGCTTTCATATTTATGTCGACAGGGTGGCGTAGTGGTAAGACGTAGGTCTCGTATGCATAAGATCGCAGGTTACAAACCTGGCCCAATTCGGTGGATTTTGAAGATGCAGAAAATCGTCTGTGTCCATGCCGCATGATTATGCGGCATGATAAAGATCCCTTGAATATCTGTTTGGCATGGATACTCTCGGCTAAATTAAATTCCTAGCGCAGATTGCATCAACGAGAGCTCAGGTGCCCTATCTAGGAGAAACTAAGCGTCAAAAAATTGCGGCAATGGTACCACACTGATTGTGGTGCCGCTGAAAGAGTTGCTACCAATCTCTGGGGACGCACTAGGTCTGCAATGGTTGATGACCAATACTGCAGCCTCATTAGAAAGAAAAAAAAGTCTTCGAGTGAATTTTTAAGTAAACATTCGAGTCAAGATCAGTTTCCACTGCCAGGGATGACAACTAGTATTTTCTCGAGGTGGAAACTTAGTTCAGAAAACATAAAATGAGCTAGCATGTTCTTTCGCTATATCCACATATAAATAAGGGCTGATTATGCTTCTGAGGATCTGAATTTCCGGATTTCTTTTTCCCTCCGATTTGTGTTCTTTTAGTTTCAAGTCCTAACATGAAGCAACAAAAACAGAAATGCTGCGTCTGTCTCGAGAAGTACGGAAAGCCAATTCGACTGAACAGAACTTGACGGAAGAAATTATTGATATTACCGTCACATATGACGGAACATAAACGAGGTCATTCCTCTTTTTATGGAGCGGCACCGTTATCGATATCATGACTAATCTCGTTGTTGATTACGAGATATTCTCAAAATATTCCCCCGATTGCATCACAGCAAGACAGCAGTTAAGTGAAACAAGTCCAGAATATGAGTATGGAAACACGGACATTAAAGAAAATGTCAGCAAAACTAGACTGGTTCTTGCAGCATAGAAATGAATGCTGCGTGTATTTTGTGGAAGAGGTCCACAACTAAATGTGGCATAAGGTATATAACTCTTCTTTCCGATGGTGATGCTATAACGCAGCAAGCCCTAAATCCACACAAAGTTTATGGTAAAGATGTCACTATTTAACAGGAAGAGTGTGAACCACGAGGCCAAACGTTTATGTACTGTACTGGAAAGGAGAGTAACACAGTGAAAGGAGTAACGCTAAATGGACGGAAACCGGGAAAGTTGTCCAAGGAGACTGTAAGGCGAGCTTTCGTGGTGCTCGTACAACCGTGCTATAGCTTGCAATGTGCCGCCAAGGACAACAGTGCGATGCAAACAAAGTTGTCAGAAAATGTGGTCGAGAAAATTATCCCTGGGTATCAGAGACTAGTATCAAATGAAATTCTTATGCGCTGTTCATCCTCCAAAACACAAAATGCAAACGAAAGCCTGCATAGTTGTATTTGAAGTAAGCGCCCCGCAGATGTGTTTGTGTCCAAGAAAAGATTAGAACTTGCAGTTATAGCAGATGTCAGCGAGCACAATTTGGGATACACAGAAACTTTACATTTAAATTACAAATCCCCAAGGTATTGCGTTAGTTACCTCGCAAAGATGAGATGATCGAAGGGATACACAAAAGAAACGCAAAAGTCTGAGCAGTACACGATGCTCAAAAATGCTCAAAAGGGCAAAAAAAGCTCTGAGCAACAAAAGCAGTACCAAAAAGGTACCACATATAGTGCAGGAAAATTGAAAAATTTTATCTTTGTCTGAACATTTTATATGTGTATATTTTGCGTATTTATCTCAATTTACATTGAAATTTAAATATTGATTGAAACTAACCATTGTCAAGAATTTTTTTTTATTATAATTAATCTTTATTTGAGACGTATTTGCTAGAAATTTTGAGTAACTTTGTTTACATTCGGAAAGGAGAGTGAATGTAATGGCAATAGCAGTTTTCCTGACCAACTTCGCTCTCGTAAGGAGCTTTCCGAAATACAAAATCAACTTTTTACAGTAGTAAATGCATACAAAGAATCAAAATAAGCAGTACATTAATCCAGGTACATTGTTTTTCCTTGAAAATGCACGTGTTGCGATGGTGAAATATGTCAGTAATAATTGGAGTAATTTCAGAGCATGGACCAGCAACCAGAACGGCGATCCTTTCGAATCTGAGGAAGAAAATCGCGTAAGTATGCTTCGTTCGACAACTTACCAGGGGTGGTACTGGCCCTCCCCAAAAAATCCTGAAACTAATTTGCAGAATCTTTAAGGTTGAAACAAAGTTTTAAGCTATATATGTATATGTACGGTATTATTACTATTTGTGAAGAAAAGTTATATTCTGAATCGTCATTTGTCACATAAAAATGCAGGTACATCTTTTGTAAGAATTGAATAAATTTTTATGTATTCAACAGATATATTAATCTTTGAAGAACATACTGAATGCACTATTAACTGCATAACTTCCATCTTACAGTTCCAAACAAAATACAGATAAAACCTATGAAAAATTCATCACATTTTGCAAATTAACATATTCCACAAAATTTTCAAAAACAATTTGTTTAACCCTTTTTTCACACACAAATGTGCAAAATTCTCATGAGTAATAACCATGTTTAAAAACAAAACCTATGAACACTACTTTCTCCACGTGTAAATGCATATTAATTTAACACCATGAAAAGTATTTACAAAAGTTACTTATAGCATTGAGTTATCCCATACATAAATATACAATTAAAATTAATACAGATAAATTTAATATTTTTTTTAATTACAAATTGAGATTAATTTTTCTTGAAAAAACTAGCAATTTTTGTCTGCTTAACAGGTTTACTACTAATTTCCTCATGTGAAAGAGCACGCTTTTTTCTTTCATTATTGCCTCCACAGTCTACAGGCTCTATTTCACTTTCCACAACAACTATCTCTTTGACAGCAGATGTAGAACATGATGGTTCATTCTGAAGAGTGGCTGTTGAGGGTTTTCTTCTCTCCAAAGCATTATGGTAGGATGCACGACCTTTTAACAAATTGAGTTTCAATTCTTTCTTTACTGGCTCATGCATAGGGTCGTCTGAGCCAAACATTTCACATGAGGTAGAACTTTTTGACATTAAATAATACTTTACTGTTTGTATGGAATCTAAGCTCTCCACATTCAAGGATGTTCTGCTGGAAGTCATGATGTTATTCATATGGTTGAAAACACTTTCCACAAGAGGTCCATGGAAGCAGCTCAAAACAGCTTTAACTAGTTTTGACAATAAGGGATATTTATACAATCCAGAAAGCATCTTCATGTTGAAAATTTTCAACCAAAACTTTTCTACAGCTGCAGCATCATTATTTAGACTGATTAAAACATCAGTCTGATAAAGTCTAATTTCTTTATCCAGCTCTGAAGTTCCAGATTCAGAAATGACATTGGGCATAGCATCAGAGAGCTTACTCAGCGCGGAGAATGTTGTAGTTTGGCCTCTTAATGTTGGGTCTAAGCCTGTAAACTTTATGAATGATGAATTCTTCAATGGTAATTTCTGAAGCATATGCGAAGCACACCTTGTATAGGCCGCTCTAAGCATTTCAATGCATTCTTTTACGCATGGATCATTCTTGCTGGCTTTTTTAATTATTTTACGTGCATCTGAGCCAGTAAACAGTAAATCATCTGATAAATAATGTTTAGCATTGAATAAATCTAATTTTGTGAGGTCATCAATTGTTTCACATTTCGCCAGTATTTCATGCTTGATAAAAAATGCTAGGAATTGCTTTGTCAAACTGTACAATTCCGAGTGAATACTATGCAACAACATTCTTTTTTCCTGAAACAATTTGACAAAGTTATCAAAATGAGGCAACATTTCCTTATAAATACTTAAATGTAACCGAGTTTTCTTATTTTGTTTAAATAGCCTGCCAACTATCCTTTGCTTTCTCTTTTTTCCATCTTCAGTTAGAGGTTTTCTTTTTAATACTGTTTGAATTTTCTTAATTTCTGCTGTTTGTGACTCAGACAAGTTATGTTTGTTAAAAACAAACAATAAATCCTCATTGAAAAGTTGCATTTCCTCAGCATCAAACCATGAGCTGTAAAACAAAATTAAAATGTCCCACAGATATTCAAGACGTTCTAACACTATTAATATATAAAGCCACCTATGATCAGGCCTAGACAAAGGTTTGAGAGGTTTTACGCCAACTATTTGGCACATCTTAAAAAAAAGTTTCCTTTTGTCATTGCTTTTTAAATCAAAATAAATATTGTCACACAATATTTCAAGGTGCTTCATGAACGGTTCTGTAAACTTTTTTGCGCTATTATTAACCGTGTGACAGGTGTCACCATCGATATCTAACAGGTGAGGTGCTTTCTTAGACCTTATTTGTTTCTCAACTCCATTTTTAACGCCTCTCATTGTGTTACACGAGTCCATTAGAACAGAAACTAAATTGTTCCATGGGATTTCATTTTCCTCAATAACTTTAACAACAGCATTATATATCTTTTCTGAAGAACAAGCCTCCAACTTCACCGATGCTAGATGGCGCAAAGTAATTGATTCTTCTTGATCGTCAAAATATTGCACGAGTATAGCTAAAATGCTTTCTGAAGCTTCATTTGTTGACTCGTCAATATTAAGAGAAAAGAATGATCTTTTTAGTGCATTTATTTGCTCTTCTTTTATGGTTTTAGCCAATCCATAATTTAGCTTATAGGCAGCTGTAGATCGGCACATTTGAGTAGCATTTAGCGCTGTCATGTCTTTGGCCAAACATTTTGCCAGTTGCAATATATCTGGAGCCATTGAGAACGGCAGGGAATGTTCTGAAATAAACGATGTTAAAACTGCATCCGTTCGGCATTTTCTCGTCGCTAAATCAAGATTGCGATCAGCTACACTTTCGTCATTGTTGGGTACAATAGATGAGTGCTTTAAAAGAGCTTTCACTCCTTCTGTGGCATAGCTGATTGAACTATTGCAGCAGGTACAAAAACATAACCCAGAAACATCGATTTTCTTGCACCATGCGGATAACGTCTCTCCTAAGTAGTCATCTTTTTCCAGCCAGTCAAATCTAAATTTGTTTTTAACACCTGCATCTAACTTCGTAATATCTTCACTATTTGTTAAAATTTTCATTATCAGCAGTCAGCAACTTAATTTACCAGTAGCACCAAATCGCATTTGAAAAAAAAAAAAAACCATGTCAACAAGTGTACACAAGTTTCACGGTTCGATCCTTTATTTTTCCAGTTAAGTTCAACGCGTTTATACCTCACTGAGCCGGAGTGCTATCTGACCCTGAAACAGAAAATTTGATGCAAAATTTAGGCGAATGTTTTTTAGCTCTTTGTGTTTTAATTTATGCAAGGATGTTTCCGTATTTAAAACTGAAACTTCAAAGATAATAAAAAAGTCAGATTCCCGAAAGTAGACTCGCTACAAACGATTTTACAGCTCAGCATAATAGGCCGGTTTCAACCGATGCGCAGTTTACACACGTGACGTCAGTTATCGAACGGAAGAATCGCACTCTTTACAGATGTGACTGCACATGGGTTGAAACTGGATTGTGCTGGTAGAATTAAAAAGCGTGTAGCCGTAGCCATCCATTTGCACGATGGGCGGCAAAGTTACGTATTTTTGTAAGAGTGGCGATGGCGTTTAATTTCAGGATAGCGCTAAAAAAATTGGAAATAATTTTTGAAAATCCGGAATTCCGGAGTTAAAAGCCTTAAAATACCTGGAGTTCCGGCCTATGGCCGGAAAAGTACCAGCCCTGATACTAAATAATATTAGAAATCGTCTCACTTTTTTCTACAAGCGTGGGATACATCACTCAATTCTGCTCAATTTTCTCATCCATATTTGATGTTCTTAGGAGAGCGTAGAGCTGATATTCATTAATAAACTGCTTCAAAGGTAAAAAATTAGTTAACTAAAGGAAAAATGTAACAAATGATGTCGATTTTAAGGTGAAAAAAATATATTTAAAATTTTTTCGATTTTTTTTCCGAAAATCGCGATTTGGCGCAAATTTTCCGAAAAAACGCATTTTGTAGCAGCATGTAGCAGAAAAATCGTTTTGGCACAGTTTTGCGCAATTGGCGCAGCCGTGGGAGCCCTGGTGATCTCAGTTGCAGTTAATTTACGTTTCGTTCACAAACAGCGGTTTACAGTTAAATCCAATAATTACAGTTACAGTTATTTTTGTGTTCGATCCGAAGTAGCGGTTTACAGTTAAACGTTAAGCTTGTTGTCTAGTGCGAACAGCATTCAAAGTTAGTGCGCTTAACACTTAAGTTCGTTGAGGGTTTGAGCGTACTTACTTCACAGTGCGAACGGGGTATTACACAAATCCGAAGAGAGGTTAAATGCGAAAAGGCAGTTCCCATTTATATAACCTTCCCTCGATATGAATAGTCCTTGGCCGTGTTTTTCTGTTACGGAAAAAAGACTGTGATATCCCTTAATGCAATTGTTATTTTTTAAATCTAGTTCCAGCGGGTTATGAGGTTTTGGCTGATCGTCGACATAAAAAATTGATATTGGAAAAAAAAATTGATATTGAAATGCTTAAAATCAAAGAGATTTTCCCAGAGTGCCATGAAATGCATCATTATCTAGGCAACCTATTATTAATTTCTTCGGCATCGAACCGCTAAAGATCTCCTGAACCATACTCATTGAGCCTTGAGTGACAGAATATACTTTACATAGTACTCGATTAATTGGATACTTTGCTGTTTCTTTTTCTAACGCCTTAACGTGTCCTAAAATTATACCAGGACTGACGCGCACTTTTCTGACGAATAAACTTATTTTCTCGATAATTACTTTATTTACCTCATCTCCTTGCAAACAAAATTCCGATTTACTTCGAATCAATTTTATTTTGCCGTCTACTAAATTCAACAGTAATCTTTCCTGATGAAATAAATCTGTTTGAATCCCACCAATCATATCAACCGACGCGCTCAGCTTAAAAAATTTCGATCGTTTCTCAAGGCCTCCATCAATGTCTCTGTAAAACATTTCTGCCGATATATGGGAAGTCTTGTAGTACACGGCGCCCTACAGGTGACACGCTGTAGGGCTTCCGTCAACTACTGTTGTGAAAGATGGCGGACAAACTTTTTTCGCGTTGGCACCACCGCTATCCATTTTCTGTGTAAAAGATGACGGATAAACTTTTTTCGCTTTGGCAACACCGTTTGTCCATTTTTCTGTGTTGTTTTTTATGCAAGTGATGGCAACAATGATTTTCGTAATAGCTAGGTTTAAAAAAAAATTGGCGGGATTTTTATTTCCCTTTGGATTTATGTTAATAAAATAAGCGCTTGGGTAACAGCGGATTTATCGGAGGGGGTGGTACAGAGGGCGCTGGTATCGTTCTTCAGGAGAAAAAAACGGTGGTTACAATTTTTGTTTAGTACCAAGGACATTCGTTAAAAAATATACATGTTAATGGATGCAGTAAATAATAATACGAGAAAACAAAGCGATTGGCGAGAATATAATTATTGGCTAAACTTCTAGTGATCATTTTTTTAGGGTTTAACTCTTACAGGTAGCTCCAATATCGTTTCGTATGGAAATAAAGCGGTGGTTACTCCCTTTAAAAAAAAATATGTATTCGTTCCAGGGCTTTTTAGCTGGGCCAAAAAAAGCCGGCAGGCTTTTTTTGGTTTAAACCGCTTAAAAAAGGCCAGCCTTTTAAAAATCCTTTTAAAGAAATTTAAAAAGGCCAGCCTTTTTAAATTTCTTTAATAAAAGCCGGCTTTTATTAAAGAAATTTTTAATCATTCTTTTTTTCCAAAAAATTATTAAATAAAAAGTTATATTTCTATCATTTATACAATTAAATTATTACTGCAATAGCAAAATACTTGAAATAAGAATGAAAATTATTTAAGAGAATGATACATTATAGAAATAGCAAAGAGAAAGTGTTCCCTATTAGAAATTTATTTAGATTCAATACAATTTGAACGATTTATTTTCAAAGATTTTTACTAAGAATTCAAAAGTTCACTTGACACTACTATATGAATTAAATATTACTAATCCTTTGCCTTAGTATTTAACTAATAATCTTTGGTATATTTTAAAGCACCTTGATTTTTTTTTTACTTTTTTCAGAACCTTAACTAGTCCTCTGATCCAAATAAAAATAAAAATGCTATTTGTCAAATAAATTGCATAAAATAAAAGATGCCCATCTTGAAGCAAACCAGCTGGTCAGTGTTAAATTGTACTAGAATGATATTCATCTTTAAAAAATTTAATGTTATATATATATAAACAAAAAATTTCCTTACATTAAAGCAAGCCAACTACTCACCACAGACTTCTTTTACATTTTTGCCATGAGTAGTGCTGTAGGTAAAAACTAGTTTAGAAAGTTAATTCGGATTATGTAAGAAGTATTTTGTTAAAGGAAAGAAGGAAAGGAGATACTTCAAATCATCGTTTTTCCTAATCTTCTCGCCTTGAGCAAAAGACTTTTTTGCTTGTAGTGTAAAATATATGATAAAAAAAATTAATGAACATAGTTCTTTATTGCAAGTTTCAGTATTCTGAATTATTTTGAAGTAATTAAATTTGTAACATTAAAATATCAATTTTGAGTGAAAAGTATGTATTTGAATCTGTAATAGAATAGCTTCTCATATGTATTAACATAAGGTATTGTGCTCGACTATAGAAGAAGCCGAATTCGGTTTCTCTCCCAACCTGGATTTAATTTCCTTCTTTTGTGTTGAAAAAAATCGATTCTGTATAGCTATAATATTGGGCAAGGGTTTAATGAGAGAGTCTCCCGAAATTGCGCACACAAACACAAAAATGGTTATCAGTATTGTAAAATGCATTATTCAGATTGTGTAACAAAATAATTCTGAATCTAATTTTAAATAAACTCAATTGAATTTGAGCTTCATATTACAAATTAACAGTAGCAACATAAATTGACATAGTACAGGTGCAAATAGTATATAGTATTGTGTCTAATTGAAAAAGGCCAATAAAGACCGGTCTTTTTTAATAAAAAGCCGGCCGATCTGGCCTTTTTTTAAAAAAGCAGGCTTTTTTGCAGCCCTGATTGGTTCCTAATGCAAAAAAATAATATGTGTACAAAGAAAGTATCAGACAGACCTGGCAGTCGTTCGAGACACCGTTATAATAAAATTGTCTTTTTTTTTTTTTTTTTGCGGTTTCAACAAACTCTGGCTGATATCTCCGTTTTAGCCCCCACTTTCAATATTGTCGTATTTCCAAAACTTTGCAAGTTCTGTCGCAATCGAGTGCTTACACGTTCAGACAAAACGTTATTGCGAAATTTGATTTGAAATCATAGCGCAGTGGCCCCGAAACATTTTTCCCCCTCTCTTTCTCAGCTTAGCGCCTGTCTTTATGAAGTTAATTAGTAATTTAATGGTTTTTTCTACTTAAATTTTTAAAATAAAATTAACCCCGGTCGCTCCTGTTCCTGCATCGCTGATTGGCTGACGCGTTAACAAGAGCGGACCAGCTCTACCCCCCGAAGCAAGCGGCCATTCGTCAAGCCGGAAGATTCGTCAAGCCAATTGTCTCGTCAAGCCGGAAGAAGAGTACTTAAAGCGGAGCACGCCAGACCGGATCAAGCACCTGTGGGCTTCGTAGAAGTGTTAGAGACACCGCCTGGGTCCTGGGAGAAAGATCTGTCCTGAGGATGTCGTTCTTCGCTGCAAAAAGAAGGAACTTTACCGAAACGGAACCATCAAGAAAAAGACCATGCAAACCGGGTGGGGGTGGGACAGCGGCGGAGAACATGTTTGACCTGGGACGGGATACATAAGTATCTATCAGCAACTTCAAGAATAAAACCCGTGTACACGTCTGAGTGTACACCAAAGACGACCGGAACGCGTTACACCCTACGGAGGTAGGAGTGTCTCTGCGACCAGAAATTTGCAGCGCGTTAGTGAATCGCCTTAATAACTTGAAGCTGCAGAGCACCAGTTTCGATACTGTAACCGTCATCAAGAAGAAGCTCGCCCTGGTGAATCAGATTTCGGACTTCGTGACTGTGTGACACCTGGGGACGAGTGTTCGAAGCGGTCCAGAAAGACCTTCTATGCAGCACGTTCGCCGCATGTGTTACGCAGGAGATCCAGAAGAACCCGCGGGTCGACATCGGTTGGGACGCGAAGAGTCCTTCGGCATCCTTCGAGTTGCAAGACGGCCTGGCTAGGCAGCAAACCCGACACCTCGGGGACCAAATTTCTCTTTTGGTGAAGAAAGAATGTCTGGATTGCGTGCTGGGGCTGGCCTCTCACGACTGCCCCCTCGACGTCCGGAGGAACTGTTACGGCATCTACTTCGAGCAGGCCCTGTACAACATGGACTGGCAGGGTTTAGCTGCAAACTTTGTGCAGTCGAATGTGAGATGTCTCACGGTTTTGAGGTGCGAATTTTTCGCCATGTTGGACTGTAGACTTTTCTTCAAGAAAGCCGAAGAATTTTTTGTAAATAATTTTGATAATGATGTTTTATGTAATTTTAATTGTTTACTTAAATAAATAATTTCTGCTTTTAACTTTAAGCTGCTGAAGCTCATGAAAATTTCATTTTTATTAGTTTAAGAAAAAAAACTCGTAACTTTTTCATTTTATCTACATAGGTTCTGATGTTTAAGAAAAAATAATAATTAAGGCAATATATATATTTCTAATCTTAACTCTAACTTTGTCTGATATAAAAAATATTTTCTCTTAGAAAATTTTTTTCTCCTGGTTTTTAAAGATGTCTCTGCAGCAAATGTATAGTGACCCTGGTCAACCAGCAAGTTTTACAGGCTTGAACCCCTTAAAGAGAGTATTAGGTTAAAAAGTTAGAAAAAGTGACAAAAAGCGGTGGTTAGAGAAAAAAGATTCTTACACTCTGAACAGGTCTGCAGCTCGTCGATTTCAGAGGAATCGTGTTATAGTGGGTGGTATTGATGAACAATTTCAGGCTGATTTGTTAGACTTGCAATCCTTGAGTCGTTTCAATAAAGGATTTAAGTTTCTACTTACCTGTATAGACACATTTTCTGAATATGCTTTGGCTATACCCTTGACCACATTCATTGGAGCAAAAAGACAATTATCTGAATTATTTAAATTTGTATAAAAAATTAATGAAAATGAGGATGTTTGTTTTTTTTTTCTTTATCAAATGGAATTTGAATGGCATTTTAGCCCTCTTTAAGTCCATACTTTGGTGGATTGTGGGAAGCTGGGGTACGTTCTGTTAAATTCCATTTAAAAAGAGTAATTGGGAACACTAATTTAACTTTTGAAGAGTTTAGTACTTGACTAAGTCACAATGAAGCTCTCTTACATTCCAGACCCCTCACTGCACTTGAGAATGATAATCCAGAGAACTTGGAGGTTTTAACACTTTCTCATTTTTTAGTTGGCGAGGTTATAACTGTTCCTGCTGAGCGTACTAATGAGAAGTTGTCCTTGCGTTCTCATTGGGACATAGTGCACAAGTTAAAATTATGTTTGTGGAAAAGGTGGCTGTTGGATTATCTAGATTCTACTGCAAAGCAGGAAAAAATGGAACATATACAAATATAATTTGGAAGTTGGTGATTTGGTTATTATCAAGGAAGATAATGTTCCTCCTGCAGTTTGGCCCCTTGGAAGAATCATAGCAACTCATCCTGGGAGAGATCGTTTTGTACAAGTTGCTACTATAAAACTGTTAGAGGTGACTTTAAAAGGCCAATAGTTAAACTGTGCAAGCTTCCTCTGCATCAAGAATAATTTCTTGATGGGTGGGAGTTATGTTCCTGGCTATTAGCAATTTTCGTAAATTCCCTTATGACCTTATCCATACTAATTTAATTTTCGTTGTACTTGCCAATTTTTCTAGATGTTTCCTTGTATTCTTTATCATTAGGTCTTTTTTATTTGGAATTTTTAGTGCGTTTATGCTACTTTGTGAGTCTGTTAGAATTATCGATGGTTATCACTTAGCAGCAATTTGGTACTTAACAAAATTCCTACTAATTCAGCATTTCAAAGAAAATAAAAAAAATTAGGTGCACAGTTGACCATCTAAAGAAAAACAAGGGAAGAAGAGCTTACCGAGAAACCATATCAAAATGGGAAAAATATGAAGAAATAAAAATAAAATTAAATTGGATAAACAAAGAAGACCTTGATACAGTGGATATGAAAGAAAATATAGAATACATTGCACAAGAATTCCAAAAAGAAAAAAAATGAGCTAATTTTAAATTCCTTCTTTACAGAGTTCCAAGAAAAGTACAAGAATTTTAATCTACGGTTCACAGATGGATCAAAAGAAAACCAAGTATCATTTGCAATCTTAAATCAAAAAGAAAGAGAAACCAGAAATTTAAAAATACTGCCTTTTTGCTCTGCAGGTATCTGATAAGGTCGTTTGGAGCAAAGTTGTTTACTCCTAGTGATTTTCTATGGTGCTAAATTTTTGTTTATTCTTTTAAATATCCTCGGGGGACAGACCGATGCAGAAGCCGGAGAACAGACCGATGACACTGAAGAGGCATCTAATACAAATGCCTCAACTACTAGAGCTCCTGTTCACAGACACCGACTCGCTAATATACGAGATTAAGACGGAGGATGTCTATGAAGATATGAAACCCAATCTCCATCTATATGACACGTCAGAATATCCCATGATCACCCACTCTATAGCAGCGCTGCAAAGTTAAAAACTATTATTCACAAACAAGAGGCCTATAAGGCCATTGCGAAAGAGTTCAACTCCCACAATGGAGTAATGAAAAGGACGGCGAGCCAATAAAAGAATTGTTATTTTAACATGAAAAAAAAGCAAGCAAACAGTAGGCCGAGCATCGAGCCGAAGTTATTAAAACTGGGGGTGGCTCCAGTCTATATCGAATTCCAGACGGACTGGAAGAGCGAGTCTCGGCTGTGGGAGCAGTAACGACACACTTATTCACGCAATATGATTCGGGCACAAGTTTCCTGGACTATGATGATGAAAAGTTTTTTATGTCTTATTCAATATCTGAGAGTACATATATCCATGAAACATTTTCCAGCCAAAGGTGAACAGTAGAAGTCGTACAAAAATTGTAAATATTCATCTGTATATATCATTTCTTCTTTCATCTGCATAATGTTTTATTCAAGTGCAATATCACATTTGCATTATTTTATTCAAATGCAATAGGACATTTGCGTTATTTTATTCAAGTGCAACAGAACATTTGCATTTCATTTTTCATGCTTTTCCAGCATTCGGGTTTTTGGCCACCAAGGGGCCAAGTGTTGCATGCCAGTGTTTCTGCTCCTACTGAAATTAAGTATCTTTTATGTATTTTTGGATATTTTCTGTTTAATTACTTGTATATTTGTTGCAATTTAATATGTAATTAGTATGTTTTAATTTTGTGAGACTGAAACTCATTCTATTTGCTTTTTTGGGGTATAATTCAATTTTATCAGTTAAGCCTAACCATGTGTTGATTGTGTACATTTTGTAAGTCTTGGGGAACAGCCTGGTTTTGTTGTTTACTGTAGTTATTTGTGTTTAAATTCCAGTTATTTGCATTTTTTTATGTAATTTGTGTTTTTAATCAGAGTAATAGCTTAAATTTGCTGATTTGTGTATTATTTTGCTTTTTTGATTGTTTGCATTAGATTTACTCAGCTATGGGAGTTATATGTTTAATGAAGGAAATTAAAAATGGTAATGGGAGTTGGTGGATTTGCTGTGATAGGTGTGAGATGTTTAGTAAGTTGGGGGGAAACACTAATACAGCTACAGAGGAGGAATATATTTGCACAAAATGTGCTGAATTATTAGAGTTACGTGTCAAGGTGGTAGCATTGGAAGCCCAATTAGTTAGAAATAACTTGGGTGAAAATTCTATAAAAGAGGTGGGGACTTCTTGTGATGGGCTTGTTGGGGAGAGTGAGGTTGCAGAAGGATCTAGTATGGGGAAAGGTAGAACTGTAGACCTAAAAACAGAGGGTGTCATTATAGGGGATTCTATGGTACGCGGGATAGGTAATGTGGTCGGGAGAACTAGGCGCAAGGTGGCTAGGTGCTGTTTACCAGGGGCTCGGGGGTAAGCCCAGGGGTAAAATATTAAGCAATAGTAACATTAATAGTAGTGATTTGAGGCATCATAAAATGTTTCAGACAAGCAAAATGGGCATTCTCAGGTTTCTATATACTAATGCTCGCAGTATCAGGAATAAGATGGACGAGTTAAATAGTGTTATCGCAGGTGAGGAGTTGGATATTATTGGAATTACGGAAACATGGGTTACTGATGATGATAAAGATTTAGTGAGCATTGCTGGATACAATTTGTTTAGGCAAGACAGGCTGGGTAAGAAAGGTGGAGGGGTTTTATTCTATATTAAGGACACTTTTATTTGCAATGAATTGGTCATTAATAATAAGCCTAATGATATTGAAATGATCTGGGTGGAGTTGGTGAGCAATAAGGGGGAGAAGTTATATTTGGGAAATGTTTACAGGCCGCCTAATGTTAGTAAGGATCAGGACGAGGAGATGTATAGTGTTATTAGGGACAGGTCTGGTAAGGGCTCGGTCATCATGATGGGGGATTTCAATTTCCCGGGCATAGACTGGAATAGTTTTTACACTAGCAATGGTAGGGAAGAAGATTTTCTGAAAGTGATTGGGGACTGTTTTTTGGATCAAGTTGTTACCCAGGGGACTAGGCATGGTGCTGTCTTGGATCTAGTTTTTTGTGATGTCGGAAGTTCTGTTCAGGGGTTGAATATAGGGGAACATATTGGAGATAGTGATCACAATACTATTAGGTTTTGGACCAGCTTCGATGCTCACAAAGGTGAGCATTTCAGATTTGTACCTAACTTCAGGAATGTTGATTATGTTGCACTTAGGCAGGGTTTGAAGGAGGTTTTTTCTTCTGGGTTGGAGAATAGTGAAGCTGATCTTCAGTGGGAAGAGTTTAAGGGGAAATTGGAGAAAACTGATGGATTATGTTCCTTTTAGAAAGAAAGGGGATTTCACGAAAATTTGGCCCATGTGGTTCTCTAGGGAGGTGAAAGAAGCTCTCAATTATAAGCAAGCCACTTTTTGGCGACTTAGAGACTGGGTGCCATGCTGACAGGATTTTGTATTGTGAAGCTAGATGTACTTTCAAGTATTTGGTACGGAGTAAGAAAAGGGAATTGGAGCAAAAGCTTGCAGATAACATCGAAAGGAATCCTAAGAAATTTTTTGCTTATGTTAATTCAGTGCTCGTAATACTCAGGTAGGCCCACTAGTGGATGAGAACGGGAACTTGATTCAAAATGAGGGAGATATTGCTGATATTCTAAACAATTTTTTTTCCAGTGTATTTAACAGAAACTGTATCTCAACAGTTGACATAAGCGAGACGCAAGCTAATACACAGCTTGAGGATTTTGTATTTTCTAGGAATGATGTGTTGTTTCATTTGAAAAAGATTAAAGCAAATAAGGCTCCAGGACCTGATAATGTTTATCCAAAAATTTTAGTAGAATGTGCAGAAGAATTAGTGGATGTTGTCTTGACTATTTTCATATCTTCATATAACTCGGGGACTGTGCCAGTGGATTGGAAGCTGGCAAACATAACGCCGCTCTTCAAGAAAGGGTGTAAAACTAAGGCAGGAAATTATAGGCCTGTGAGTCTTACTTCCGTTCTTTGTAACATTTTTGAAACTCTGATAAAAATCAAAATAGTGAATTTCCTGGAGGCAAATGGAGTGTTAACTGATTTTCAGTATGGTTTTAGAAAGGGTAGGTCCTGTACAACTAATTTGTTACATTTCTATGACAAGGTTACCATGGCACTAGATAATAAAAAGTGCGTAGATGTTGTTTACAGTGACTTTCAGAAAGCGTTTGATAAAGTACCGCATGAAGCTCTTCTTCGCAAACTTGCTTATATTGGTACTGGTGGAAAAACTTTAATTTGGGTTAAAAATTGGCTGACTGGGAGGAAACAGAGTAGTAGTGAAGGGCAATTAGTCTCAGTGGATTGATGTTTTGAGTGGGGTTCCACAAGGTTCAGTTCTAGGGCCAATATTATTTATCATTTTTATTAATGATATTACTCAGAGTATTTCTGGGAACATCAATATTTTTGCTGATGATGTCAAAATAATGGGAATTGTGGACATGGAGGAACAAGTCAATCAGTTTCAAGAGGATTTGAATCAAATTTCTAGGTGGGCAATTAAGTGGGGTATGTCTTTTAATATTGGGAAATGTCAAGTGCTTCATTTTGGTCATGGGAATAAACATGCAACCTATTATTATATACAAGGTTCTGTCATTAGGGAAGCAGAAGCAGTTGTTGATCTAGGAGTATTGATTAGTCATGACTTCAAGTCCAGTCAGCAGTGTAGCATAGTAAGTAACAAAGCTAACAGGATGCTTGGGTTTATCAATAAGGCTATTTCGAACAGGTCTAGGGAAGTTGTATTGCCATTATACAGAAGTTTGGCAAGACCTCATTTGGAGTATGCTGTTCAGTTTTGGTCTCCGTACCTAAAAAAGGATATTACCTTATTGGAAAGGATTCAAAGGAGGGCTACAAGATTGGTAAGTGGTCTTTCAGACTTAGATTATGAGGTTAGGCTTAAAAGGCTCAATATGTATAGTCTTGAGCAAAGGAGAGTCAGAGGGGACATGACTCAATTGTTTAAATTCATTAAAATGGGAAATGTTGATGGTCTACACCTATGTGCTGAAAGTAGAACCAGAGGTCATTGTTTTAAACTCTTCAAATCTCAGGCTAATCTTGAAATTAGGAAAAACTACTACTTCAATAGGGTTGTGGGCAGTTGGAATAGTTTACCGGAAGCGACTGTTAATTGCAGTGGGGTAAAAACTTTTAAGAAAGCTCTTGATGTTCATTGGGGACTGCTAAATTAACTAGGACCAGCCTAGCTGAGCCCTGAGCCTGTTGCTGGTCGTCACTTTTGTATTTGTATTTGTATAAATTTGTTTGTGACTGCTCTTTTGAACATTACTGTATTGTATATGATGCGGTGTAGATCAACCTCACCGTGGTGAATCCTGATAATTAACTGTAATAGATATATTCTGAAAAATGTATTATAGTATGGCAAATGATGGACTCTTTTAATAATAGATTCATTTAAAATTGAAGCATCTTGGATGGGATGACCTGTAAAAAGCTAGTCCCCTTTTAGAAAATTTCATTTTTATATTGTTGAAAAGGAAGTTCGAAGAAGAAGTACTATCGCTTTGCGAGATGTTTTACACCGAGACAAACTGGAATAAAATTTACATCAACAGTTGACAATGTGAAAAATTCCAATAAACTTAAACAATGAGCAAAGTATTAAAGAATATTCATATCTTTGATTTTCGCCACACGTTAGTCCCGCTATTTAAGAGCCACACCTCGTACATATATATATATATATAGTTCTTTTTCTGTTAAGTTATTTCTTCTATTGTAATTATCAATGTTATTACTGTTTCGTATTTATTTATATATTTATAAATTTAATGTTTTTTCAAAACACCCATTTCTCTGTATATATATCAAGACAAAAAAAACTTCTTTTATTATGAGATACTTATCCAATTATTATTTTGAATAGGTTAATGAATTGAGTAGACCACAGCCTGTGGCAGAACGGCGTAGCGCTGTGCAACGCCCCATCACCAGTGGATTGCAGGGTCCTTCGGAATGAGTCGCAAGCTGTCGTCAAGAAAAAAAGCAAAAACTGCATTTGAAAAAGATTTTTTTGAATTAATGAACAATAGTATCTATGGTAAAACAATGGAAAATATCAGAAATCGTGTTGACGTACAATTAGTCAATAATGAAAAAAAGGGAAAAATAGTTGCTGCTCCTTTAAAACATTTTCAATTTTTGACAACGATCTCGTCGCTGCTGAACAAGAAAAAGATCTCTCACTTTGAACAAACCCATCTATGTCGGATTTTCCATTCTTGAACTGGGCAAATTATTAATGTATAACTATCACTATAACATAATAGAAGCAACATATGGAAGCAAAGTCACTCTGCTGTTCACAGATTCATTAACATATGAAATAGTAACAGAAGATTTTTATAACGACACGGCTAGGCATAAACATACCGCCTCTAACTACGATGTAAATCGTAAATCACCCATTGAATTTCCATTGAAAACAAGAAAAAAATAGGCTTCTTTAAGGATGAACTTAACGGGAAACCTATTATAGAGTTTGTTTTATTGTAGACTATAGTTTTCCTCGGCTGGAGGAGTTTTCTGTGACATGGGGTATTGAATAAGGTGAAAGTTTTCCGTCATCCGCTTTCTTGAGCGAAACAACGCCATATCCTTGTTGGCTTGCATCGATGTGTAGTTTGGTCCTTATCCCTAGATGAAAAATGCTTAACACGGGACTTTCAGTCAATCGTTTCTTGAGCTTTTCGTATATGCTTGGGCTTGTCTTTCCTTGTTAGATCACTCAGAGGTTTAGTTATTTATGAGTACTCTGGAATAAATTTTCGTAAGTAGCTGGTTAGTCCTAAAAAACTCTGGACCGGCTGGACCGTTGTCGGCACTGGGAACTTCTTGACGGCTAAATAGTCTTCCCAACTGACGGGCGTATTGTTCCGTTTTGGACGACGTGACCAAAAATTATTTCTTCCTTAGGAATCGACATTTTTCAACCTTTATTTATAAGCTATTCTGTGAGGAACCTTCAAACACTTTTAGTTTTTCTAAACCTTCTTTTTAATCTTTTGCCAGAATTATCAAATCGTCCATGTAAATTACTACAATACTTATTCGCATTAGTTCTCAAAAATACTGCACACATATCTTGGGAATATGCTGGGGCTAGTGCTAAGGCCGAAAGGTACTCTATTAAATTCGAATTTTCCGTCTCGAACAACGAAGGAGGTGAGACAGTTGCAGTCTTCATTGACATCATCATGGAAAAATCCATTTCACAAATGTAACATAGAATACACCTTTTTCTCTTGGAGTATATCTAATCCGTCTTCTATCAACGTCAATGGAAAACGATCCTTCAGTAGTTTCCGATTTAACTTTCTTTACTAAAATTCCTG
Organism: Octonoba sinensis; assembly: GCA_038502835.1. NCBI lineage: Eukaryota > Metazoa > Arthropoda > Arachnida > Araneae > Uloboridae > Octonoba > Octonoba sinensis. Next base: position 77,029,001 of record CM076605.1, on the reverse strand, counting down.
TCGTCAACTTTCATCATTTGAAAACATTTTCTTTTCTTCCTTTATGAAGAATTGATAAAATTGACTATAATTTTTTTTCTAAGGGAATAGTCTTACTTTCTGCATTAAAAACTTTCATTTTTAAATTTGTGGACGTAAGTTTTGGAACGCTGTCTAATTTATTCAAATCTTTGCTTGCAAAAGTGAATTTTCCAAATGTAGATTCTTTGATAGATGGCTCAACTAGTTCTGAATTTGAAACCGGTGTACTAAAACCACCAAAGGACATTGAAGTAACTGAAGTCGGAACAGTACTTTCTTTTCATACACCAAAACTAAATCCCTCTGAAGGGTTTTTAATTTCAGTTGTAACTGGTGTTCAGAAACTGAAGTTTGAAGTAGACACATATCAAATCCTACTCGAGATAGGTAAAAATTCTCATTTTTCTAGTAATGCTTTGATATAGGTTACATCTATTGCAAATGAACTTCATAAAGATGCCTACAATTCTATTCTGATTTTTAAGCCACAGAACTCTCCAACTATTTATGGACCTTCGAATTTAAATCGCTTGCCAAAGTCAGATTTAACGTTTGCTTCAGGAATTAAAACTAAAGAACAAAGAGATAATTTTGAAAGTCAAGCAATACAATAGTTTGCATTGATTCTACACACAAAACTAATCAATATGATTGTTCCAGATGAGTTCAGACAAGGTTATGTCTGCTGGCATTCAACCATAAAGGTAAACTGCGTAATGTCCGATGATGTTAAGGTATTATACAGTGCATTCAGTAACATGTTTGGAAATGAGGTTAAACATTTGTCATGTAAATGGTATGTGAAGCCAGTAATTAAAACTGCAGAGTTAGTAATAACTAACTACGATTTTTGCTGAAACCTCAATTGTTTCAAACTATATCTGGAAAGCATGTTCAAAAGTTTCAAGAACATTTGTCAAAACTTTCTGCAGAGTTTGTGTTAGCCCCTCGTTTTTAGATTTTTTTAGAAGTTACTATGGTACTCGATTTCACCTATGGGCAGACTGCTATGAACATTTGCACGTGCTGCAACTAATACAAATAATTATTGTGAACCATTTCACAATCAATCGACTTTATTTTGAAAGAAGAAGTAACAGACGGCACTCTTATTTTGACTCTCGTCTTGTAAAAGAGACACATATTTGAGCCATAAATATAAAATGCTTAGCAATGTCCCTTTAAAGTTAAATCAAATAAAACCCATTCAGGAAAGTGATTTGAAATCCAAGAAAATACTTGATAGTGATATTATTAAGGTCTCTCCGTGTGGTTTGTTTGCTCACAATCTCGAAGCAATATTTTTCGCAAAGTAGAGAAAAACTGTACACATATTGTCCTTTACCTGATTTTTGTTATTTCAAATGTACTGAAATAAGTTGTACGCGCTGTGTAGTCACATGTACCAGTGCACTTGTCATAATGCTGAAAATTTATGTTAACATATAGATAGAGTACATGCTTTCAATATCACAGGCAACATTAAACATGAAGCTGAGATTTTAACAGAAAATAACTTGTTAACTATCAATCTACCTAATGCAGAGAAAAAGAATTTGAATAAAGCTCTTGGGGGGAAAATATACTTTGAGCTTAGTGAGTTATTAGAAGATCCAAAAGTGAAGAATTATATGATAAATATTGTTACGCAATTAAATATATTCATATTTGGATACCATGGATTAATATGCTCTACACCCAAAGCCAAATCTGAAAACATCCTTGCATGAAAATATCATCTAATCAAAAGTTTGTCCGTCAGAGTAACTTTTCAAAGACTCGAACAGAGTGAAAGTAAATTAAAATTTTAACAGAAGAGAAGGTTATAATATTGAAGATTGGATTACTGATTTTGTTAGAGGTTGGTTGTATGATAGTTTTTCAGAACAAGTATGTAAAAATTCATTCTTGCATTACTTCTGCAGTTTCAGTTACTAGTCAGCAGAGAAATTAACAGGTATGTTGTTTTTGCCTCTCTGCATTGGAAATCACTGGTGGTGTACAAAAAAAACTACAGATTGAATTTTAATGATCCTTAATGTTATTTCATAGCTGATAAATATTTACGGCTGGTAAATTAACTTGACAATAAGTTCAGGTAGTGTTGAAAGTGAAAGAAAATGGGAGGTTACTTCCTAACAACAGGTTCAACAAACAGATACAGTAAGTTGTGGAGTTTTTATTTGTTTCTATGCATATCAATTAGTACGAAATTTAAGTGTTATTGAGCCATTTGATGTGATAAAATTTCGCAAGTTATATGTTTCATTTTTTCTTCATAATGATCATGTTATGTTTAATTTTCATGTGATAAATTTCCTGTAATGCATGAGTCGTCAAACATTCTTGAAAGTTAACTAACAATGTTTTGAATATTGTATCTATAATAAATGATAAGAAAATTCCTCTGTATGCATTAAAAACATTAAATATGTTTTCGACTAGAGAAGAAAAATAATTTTAAAAACTGTCACCATCTTTTCAGAAAGGCTGGTCGTATGATAGCATCATTGATTCTTTGTTTAAATGCACAAAATATTTACATAATGTACGGTCTGTTGAATCTTTTTGCTCTTTCCTCATATTAAATGATAAGCAATTCAATTTCAATGTACTCAAACATAATTTAAATTTATTACAGCTAATATTAATTATCATTGGGTTATCTTGTTTGCAGGCATTACAAATTTTACTGCTGAATTTTATAATCCTCTGTACCAAGGGCTGAGCAATGAAGTGCAACATCTGTTATACAAATGGAAGATTATCTTAAACAAACAATTCAAAAGTGTTCAACAGTGGAAAATCATTTTTCCGTTTGTATTTTTCCTAAAGCAAACGAAATGAACTGAGCAAGAACCCTTTTTAAAGAATGCCAATTTGAGTTCTGTTTAGTTTTTGGGCCGAAGTAGCATAATGTTTTAATTAGATCCGAAATCGTACTATTGGGTTGGAAGGAAAGTTCTGACATATTTTAAATAGGCAGATGATTTTTCTTGTAAGTAAAAAAACATCTGACTAGTGAGTCATTCGGATCTTTTTTTTTTTTTTAAGCCGATGTATAATATAAAATGAGTCCTTTTTTACCGTTCATTATTTACTTGTAATGTTTAAAGTGAAAAATATGTCAGTAGATTAAGTGCATTTACGACACTGCATTTTGTATGAATTCCAAAAAGGAAGCAACTCATTGGTTATGTATGTAAAAATTTATGTGCGGTAAAGATATTGTAAATGTTCGTACTTGTCAAAGATGGTTTAGCAAATTTCGTTCCGGGGATCTGAGCCTACAAGAAAGTGATCAATCTGGATGACTATCCAAGATTGATAATGATGTTGATCCATGTTGGAAAATAATCCACATTTAACGAGTCGAGAAATTGCAGAAGAGTTTGGCATTCATCATACAACTGTTGGATATCACATTAAATCTCTTGGGTTTGTGTTAAAGCAAAGTGTTTGGGTTCTACATGAATTAACGGAAAATAATTTGTCTGATCGTGTACGAATTTGTTCATCACATATGATTAGACAAAATGTGGAGCCGTTTTTGGACAAGCCGATTATTGGGGATGAAAAGTGGATTCTTTACGAGAATATTAAGAGAAAAAAATGTTACTGCAAACCAGGAACATCATCAGCAACAGTTCCAAAACCAAGTATCCATCAACGAAAAGTACTGCTTTGTTTGCGGAGGGACAGAAAAGGTCCAGTGTACTACGAGTTGCTGAAACAGGGAAAAGCCGGAAACGCGGAACTGTACCGCAATCAGCTGGATAAATTGAATGCAGCTATCAAAGAAAAAAGGCCAGCATTAGCGCCCAGAAAAGGAATATTGTTCCACCACGATAATGCTCGACCTCATACTGCAATTGTGACTCATCAAAAACTGAATGCGTTGAGATGGGAAGTCCTTAGACACCCACCGTATTCACCTGACATTGCAACCATCTGATTATTACCTGTTTAGATCTCTGCAAAATTATCTAATGGGGAAAAAATTCAAGTCTTTTGAAAGTCTCTAAGGCAGTTGCTGACTACTTTAGCTCCAAGGACGAAAAGTTCTACAAAATAGGAATTCACAGGTTACCTGAAAGATGGCAACAAGTTGTAACAAATAACGGAGGATATATAATTGATTAATATTAAACACATATTTTTTTTCATGAATTCAAATATTTTCTTTAAAATACGACAATTTTCCCTCCAACCCAAAATTTTAAAAGGAATATATAAAATGCAACTTGAACTTTACAGAGGGCGTAAGCCATCAGTGTAGCGATGAAAGGTTTTCGGATGTATAGCATATGTCGGGGAGCCAAAAAAAACTGAAGAAACTTAACATGCGGGCTTTAAGGGGATAATGATAGTATGTGCCAAAGGTTACAGGACTTGGAACCCTGGTCCCATCATCCACTAATCTTTCCACTGGCTCCATTTTAATATATAGACAGCAGGAAAACAGCGGGCTCGATCTGCTAACAAAACAGAGCTTTACAAGACGATTATCCGACCCACATATGACTACGCCTGCGGCTGTGGAGCATCAAGTAATATTATTGAAGTTGCCCCCTCACTCAACCCATGTCACTCAGCCCATGGATGTTGGAGTTTTCAAAGGATTAAAATCAGACTGGAACAAAAAACTCGTAAAGTGGCAAAGGCAAAATCCAAGAAAGAATCCCCAAACAAGAATTTGTGAACATCTTAGTGAGTGCTTTTGTTGAAGTTAACAACCAGAATGTCAAGAATGCTGTTAAAGCTACTGGACTCTATGATGAGTAAACAGGGAGGCCGAACAGACAAGAAGCACTGAAAAGATGCAAATTTAAACCTAGTGAATTAGAAACTTACAACAAAGCGCAACTCAGGATTGCAAACAAAGACTAAGTTTCTGATAACCAGGTAGATGCAGACAGAATTCCCCCGTTCCAGGCGATACTGCCAGAATCTCCGATGTTCCAGATGATATTGCCAGAATCTCCAATGTTACAGACGATAATGCCAGAACCTCTGTCGTTCCAGGAGATACTGCCAGAATCTCCGATGTTCCAGATGATACTGACAATGATCTAAATATCTCGACTGGTGAGATCCTTGACCAGAGTAACACCCTTGAATTTCAGGTAAATGACAACCATACCCCTGATGCTCACAAAAAAGCTGAAAAGGTCAATCAAGTTGTTCATACCCCTGCTTCCAAAGTAGTAAAACGAAGTTTTGAAGACATAACTGCTGAAATGTTCCATAAAAACGAAAGGGGAAAAGATTCCAGTAAAGATCCTAACAAGAAAAAAAGAAAAATTAGCTCAGGAGCTCTGAGCATGTAGAAAAAAGAGGATTTGTAGAAAAAAAGAGGATGGATGACAGGTGAAGTTTTTCCTACAGTTATGAAACATTTTACTTTTCACAGTGGATCTACTGTCCTAAATCCAACCATTTTGATTTTGGACAATCACAAGAGTCACTTGACTATAGAAACACTAAATATGGCTAAAGAAAATGGTGCCATAATAGTTACATTACCTCCTCACTGTAGTCGGAAACTTCAGCCATTAGATGTGAGTGCTTTTCAGTCATTTCAAGCTCACTACAATGCTGCTGTGGATTCATGGTTGCTTCATAATCCTGGCATTCCTATGACAATTTACCAAATTGCCAGTTGCGTCGGAATAGCACATGAACGTGCAATGACCCCATCAAACATCAAAGCTGGTTTTCAGAAAAGTGGCATTTATCCATTCGACAGAAATGTATTTAATGATAATGATTTTCCAACTAGCTATGTTACTGACCGTGAATTTGATAATGAGCATGATGACTTGTGTGAAAATTTAGTAAAAGAAACTGAGCCTACAACTTCCGTCATTTCAGCAAATATTGTATCGGATGAGGTTGTAGAATCTTCATCAGCATCTATTTCGTCAAACAATAATCATGATGTCTTCATTGGCCCAGAGGATTTCAAAGGGTTTCCTAAAGCTGGTAAAAGGAAGGGTGCTCTTAAAAATAGAATGAAATCCTATAGTTCTATTCCAACTGACACCCCTGAGAAAAGTAAGCTTCAACCAATTTTTAAAAATTGAGAATTGCTAAAGCGTAAAATACCCTTTGTAAAAAAAGGAAAGAGAAGCACACAAATTTCTGAAAGAAATTAAAAAGTTGAGAAAATCACAAGATTACTTCAGTGATTTAGAATCTGATGTCAGTGTAGAAGAAGTGAGCGAGTTTCCCAAAGTAAACTATTCTTTAGATACATTAGCTGTCGATGATTTTGTTCTAGTTCAATTTTCTACCAAAAAGACAAAAATCCACTATGTTGCACGGATTGAAAAACTGGAATCAGGGGAAGTTTATGTTAAATTTATGAGAAAAAACTAATGAAACCTTTATATTCCCACAAAATGATGACACGTCAGTGGTAAAAACAAATGATGTTATTCTTAAATTGCCCCAGCCATCTGTTTCAGGGGGTACATTTCGAGCTGCAAGTTCATTCTCTTTTGCTGTAAAACTAAACCAATATAATGTCCGTTAATTGTCTGCATAATTTGACACTTTTTTTTTCTTCACTTATACATGAACCTTATTTCTCAATGCCCTAGATATTGCATTGGTGTTCATACCTACTACTAGTATTTTTAAAACCAATCATTTTATATAAATTTAGTACAACATTTTAAGGTTATTTAGCTGTCTCATAGTGGCCCACCCCAAGGCCACAATGACTTTTATTCATTTTTTTTAAATGTAATAAAAATACTTGTTTTCATACACATGAGGTTAAAAATTGGTGCAATGAATAAGTATTTAGTGAAATATTGTACCTGATATGTTTTTTGTACCATAGAGTTCAATAAAAAAATAAAAAATGTTAAGTGTTTTTTGTCTTATTGTGGCCCACCCTCCCCTAATTTAGGGACTGAAATCGAGCATTGTGTACTAGAAAATAGTGTGAAATTTCCCTTTTACTTTATAAAAAAAGGATTTCATTGTTTTTCAGACAAGATGAACTACGGTTAAGACGAATTTATCTTTAAAGTCCCTTTGGGTTTGTTTTAACGAGGTTCGACTATAATTGTTTATTTCTCGCTTTGTTTTTCTAAATATATTTACATTTCTTAATCAAAAGTAATGTAGTTTAAATAAACATTCTCATTAAAATATTTCATTTAAATCTATTCTCCATGATTTTTTTTTTCTTGTTTTACTTTAACCGTTTTCATGAGGGGGGTGACACTATCAATATCCGCCCCAGGTGTCACCCGTGCTAGCTACACCAGTGGGAACACATTTCGGGTATAGATTTTGAATACTGCACAATTGATGCCTACAAAGAAGTTGAAAAAATACTGTCGACTCTGTTCAATGAATTGAAAACAATTATGAGTACTCAAAAATTGCACTAATTTTGTCCAATTTCTGAAAAACAGCTTGTGAAGCATTATTACAATGATAAGCACCAGTTTACTGAATGTGTTAATAGCACTTGACTATATCACACAAACCGATTTAATAAAAATTAAATCTGGAATTGTAAGTGCAGTTTATGGTGATTCTTGGTGGCTTGCCTGTATTCTTGCAAAAAAACAGATGAGTATAAAGAAATATTTATAAAGTAAGTTTCCTACATCCAAAAGGACTAGCTTCTTTTTATTATCCATAACCGAGTGATATATTAAAAGTGACAAGTGATACATTTTTTCAGAAAGTTTATCCCATTACTTCAACTGGGAGAGTTTATATTCTGAGTAATGAAGAAATGAGAATATCTTCACTTAGTTTGGAAAAATAAAAGCCTTAAAAATCTTTGAGAAGTTCTGGATTTTTGCTTTTATATAGATTGTAAAAAATTTCAACTTTGAGTAATGTACGTGTAATATTTTAAATAAAGAAATTCATGTGTGTATTGAATATATGAAACACGGGCATCCATGAATTAAGAACAGAAAAGTTTAATCAATTGGATTCCAAGCATAATGTGCTTTTCCTCTAATTATCTAAAGCTTCAAATTTAATGGAAGCTAGCTAATGAAATAGTTATATATTAATGGGGGTCAAGCTGTTTTAGTGGACTTTTACTAATTTACCTGATCTCTACAGGCTAACTTTATGTTGATTATGGTAAGTTATTTTATATAGTGATCTCTTAATTGTTTAATTTCAAAGTATACAATGTATTAGTATACCTACTTTATTGTCATTAAATGTAAAAACTAACATTTTTTTCAATTTGTTATTACTCTATATTAAATTTTCATGTTTATAGTGCAAAAATTACAAAGTAGTTTTGTAGTATGTAAACTTTACCCAATGAGCATACAGTTATGCTTTTAACACATAGAAAACAAGTAAATACACCAAATTTCACATATATCAACAATATAAAAAATTATATCATTCTGATTGGCAGTTTTTTGACTTGCACCAAATTCTGATTGGCTGTTTTTGACCAACAGAGAAAAATTTTAGTATCTTAATCTTTTGAAATTATAATTTAACCGGAAAAACTGGTTTTCCAATTTCTATAGGATGCTCTCAGTAGGTGGTCGGTTTTCCTTTCTTTTAAAATCGCTTCTGTAGGTAAGATAAATATCAACTTTTTTTCATAATTGGGAATTCTTGAGGAAGAGAGCTATTGCCGATTGGTGAATGAAGGAGGGATTGATTGCTTCTAAGTATGAATGTCCAATTTGTAAAAAAGACACTCATTTGACCGAGCATAATGACTGATCAGATAGGTATGAGTGGATTTGTCGTGTGAAAGGAGATAATCCCCATTGTGTGAAAAGGTCTGAAAGAAAAGGCTCCTGGTTTGAAGAGAGTAAGTTGAGCTTAATTGATATTCTGATTTTTCGTACTTGTGGGTGTATGAGGCTGGCATGAATCTCATTATGAATGAGGAAAATGTTAATAGGGATACAACTATGGCTGGTTGGAGGAATTTTTGTAAAGAGGTGTGTGTGTGGATGCTTGCTTTAAAAAGATTCTCCATGGTGTTAGGTATTCATACTATGAATAAGAAAATACTTGCAAAATGGCTAAACACGTTTTGCGGCGAAGGTAAATCAACCGAATAACCACACGGCAAACCACACACTTGCTCACACATATTTTGCAGAATTTCATAATTTGCAGGTGCACCCACTTCTGGAGTAATCCCAAATATATTTTTCTGGAATCCACTATAATTTCAGACTGTTGGGGAAAGCGTACAATCGCCTTTCAGGTTAAGGCTTTCAACATCTTACTGTCAATTAGTCTGCATTTTAAGGATCCCGATGCAGGTGCTCCCACCAACAAAATAGAATCAACGTGGAGCAGAAAAACGAAGAACGGCTTGGATTATTATTTGGCGAAATATGTGTGGCGTAAGAAAGTCCAAGGAAAGAAAAACCTATTTATGGCTTTTTTGGACGCCATTATCCGCAGTTAAAAGCAAATGCGCCAAAAACAGCAGAAAAGTAAATCGATTGCTCATTTGTAGGACGGAGGGGACGGTGGTGATATTCACTAAAAGCGCTTTTTAAGAACCATTAAGTTTTCTTGCCTCTTAAAATGTCATCTTGGCTACACTTTAAAAACGGTCCTGTTGGCGACAAACGGTGGTCCAGCTGTCATCTTAGTTTTTAGAGTAGAAATCAGCATGGGAAAAACATCAAGATTTTAAAATTTTAAATTTAGGCTCTTCAACAAAGAAAGTTCACTTAAAACAAAGAAAATAATAAGTTATTACGGAACTTTTGTTGATTGTGCCATAAATTGAATATTTTTCTCCCAAAAAATTGGGGGGAACACTTTTCTGGTTTTGCCCATTACCGTTGGGTCGACAACACTGAATAGACGCAAAACCTTTCCAATGAAATAAAAAAAAATCAACTGCTGTTAACTTTCAGTTCAGCGCATAAGTGAAAATGAAAATACCTTGTTGCAGAAGTTAAACATTTCCTACATCTTAACGACTGGAAATAATTTAACTAGTACTGAGGACGTCAAACAATTGTTACATACTACGCTTTGATACGATCGTAAATAAAAAAATCTTTCTTGCAAACTGGTCTCCAGTTATTAATTCATGTTTTACTAAATTGCACTAAGGTCTTCACAACAAAATAAGTATTAATCTGAGTAATAAATAGGTCACGCTCACTGATATCTATAGTCACGCTAGGCAGGCACGCTTTAGGTCTTGTTCGATCCCACTAGCGTCTAGGGAGAAACCATGGAGGCACTCTGCTCCTCACCTCGATGACGTATTGAACGCAGATGCGAGCGCTGAATTTTTCCATGCGCAAGCTAACGGAGAAGCGATTCCCTTCTCAGGCCGAAATTGTGTAGTTATGTACATTTAACGAGTACATCCGAGCGCTATAGCTGGCGTAAAATATATACTTTAATTAGCACAAATGGTTCTTAATAACAAAGACATTTAATAGCAACCAAAACGATACTAAAACTACAGCTACTGAATATAAACAATACAAAGTCTTCTGTAATAAAGTTACAGTTAATCTTGAAACCACCACAACCACAACTCAGCATCAGACCATGGAGTATAGCATTATGACTAATGCCACATCTCCCCTTTTAAAGATTTAGCCTCTGTGGAACTTTCACAACTCTACCACTCCGAGTGACAACAGGTTGATTTATTCTTGGATTTATGTTGTCTTCCTTTTTATTCTCCTTCAAACACTTTGGTTCTCTTTCTTTGTTACCAGGAGTATCCACTGAAAAATCTTCCTCTAAGTAATCTGATTTCTCCTCTAACTTTGTACCAGGTATCAGATGCTTCCTATTTCGCCTAAGGACATTGCATCCTTCCTTTACCAGGTATGATCTTGGCGAATCTGTTTCTCTTTCCACAGTACCTACTGCCTTCCTATCAGTTATCCATACTTTTTCTCCTGGATCTAGTACTCTCAGCTGATGGGTACGATGTCTTCGATTAAAATCTTCCTCTTGTTTCTTTACTCTATACTCTTCCCTCTCCTCCAATCTTTCTGTTGGAAGGACTTTGGGTTGTAGCTCTGACAATGCAATAGGCAATGTTGTTTGCAGACGTCTTCCCATCAACAGTTCAGCAGGGCTATAGCCATTTTTCAATGGTGAAGCTCTATAGCTCAACAAAGCCAAATAAGGATCTTTCGACTTTTTCAATCTCTGCTTGATTATCTTTACAGCTGCTTCTACAAAACCATTACTTTGTGGATATCTTGGGCTTGATGTAATGTGCCTAAAGCCATAGGTCTTAGAAAATTCTTGAAATTCACCCGTTCTTGTGACTTCAAATTGTGGTCCATTGTCGGATCTCACAATATCAGGAATTCCATGTCTTGCAAATATTGATTCGCAATGCAAAATAGTTTCACTAGAAGTCAGTCTGTCAAGCTTTGCTATTTCAGGGTAACGAGAGTAGTAATCTGTGACAAGTAAGTACCAATCTGAGTGAAGTTTGAACAAACCCATTCCCACAATTTCCCATGGTCGTTGAGGAAAATTCGTTGGCATTAGAGGTTCGGAACAGTTCTTTGCTTCCTGAATGCATGATGGACAGTCTCGAACAAGTTGTTCGATTTGTTTACTGATCCCAGGCCAGTATACTGCAGAATTTGCCAAAGCTCTGCATTTAGTTATCCCTTGATGTCCTTCGTGAATTTTATGAAGTATTTCGAGTTGTTGAGACTTTGGAACGATTATTCGACAACCTCGCATCAAAAGCCCGTTTTGCATCGAAATTTGATGTCTCAAAGGCCAGAAAGACAAACAAGAAGGATCAACTTTAGTTTTCTCAGTCCACCCTTGTAAAGCATAACTTGTTAGCATCTTGCACGTTTGATCTTGTTCTTGCTCCGACTTTAACTTTTAAAGTCTTTGAGGAACGACAGATACTGTTTCGGTTATGAGATTAATATAGGCTTCCACTTCCTCTTCTAATTCCAGGTTTGGAACTTATTCTTAATGAGGTGCTCTAGATAATGCATCTGCTGCACATAGATTTTTCCCAGGTGTGTGAAAAACATCATAAGAATATCGCATTAGTCTCATCTTCAATCTTTGAAGTCGAGGCGTCAAATCATCAAGACATTTACTTGTTAAAATGGGGACAAGAGCTTTGTGGTCTGTTTCCAAAAGAAACTTGGTACCCATCAAATAATTGCAAAACTTCTCGCAAGCCCAGGTTAGTGCAAGTGCTTCTTTCTCGATCTGAGCATAGCGTTGTTCAGTTGGCGTTAAAGTTCTGGAAGCATAAGCTATTACTCTCATTGTTGAATCTTCCTGTTTTTGACATAATGTGGCTCCTAGACCATAAGACGACGCATCAGCTGTTACAGTTGACAATTTGTTTGGATCATAGATTGCAAGTACTGGTTCAGATGACAATATCTCTTTCAGCCTGCTTAATGCACTTTCTTGAGGAGTATCCCAGACAAAATTGTTCTTTGTTGACAACAATGAATTTAAAGGCGCCACAGTATCCGAAAACTTAGGAACAAATCGTGCTAAATAATTTGGGCCCTATCCCCAGCAATTGTTTGAGCTCAGTTTTGTTGCTTGGCGTTTTAAACATCTGAATGGCTTTGATTTTATCATCATCTGGATGTATTCCCGACTCATCTATTTTGTGACCAAGAAATTTGATGGACTTCACGGAAAAACAACATTTGTCTTTATTTAAGGTAATACCCGTTTCTTCTAAACGTTTTAATGTCTTTTTAAGACGCTCATCATGTTCTTCCTGAGTTACAGTTAATCTTGAAACCACCACAACCACAACTCAGCATCAGACCATGGAGTATAGCATTATGACTAATGCCACAGAAATCGGCACTAAGTTTCCCGTCTCTCCGTAGGCCAAAATCTATTGCTTCTGCTGCGCTGGCGAGCAACTCACATTATTAATCAGCGTGTTTTTGCAATCAAGCCATCAAATAACGTCCACTGAAGAGTCCACTTATAGAGCACACATTTGAGAACGAATAAATTAGGTTCTATAGTAAAAATTGATAATAAAAAAATATTGCTTTCCTATACTACTTTAAAAAACACTTTTTATTAGTATAGGTTATAGGAAAATATTTTTGTGTTACTTATGGGGGGGGGGGGATTTTTTTTTTCTATTCTATCCTCTACAGAAGCATAGAACCTCAAGTAGAAAAAACTGATTGAAATAAATTATTTGAACATTTGTTATATTTTTTGAATGTGGGAAGTGACATGACACTTCTATTGGTAATAATAATAACTAATTGAAAAAATAGTTATTATTCCAAAATTGAATTTCATTTAATTTTAAAATTTTCTTATATGCCTTAGCAAGGATACAGTGTGGTCGATAAGGTGTTTCTACACTTTTCTATTAGGTGGAACTTTGCTCGAGTACTTTGAGTATTATTTGTTTTTATTTTGTTTCAAAATCTGGACTTCGCGCAAAACAGACTAATTTGACTCGGTTTATATTTGATTTTAGCTAATTTTATTTTAAGATTGTGTCTAATTTTAATATAATTTAACCTATTGGTTCCATTATTATTTATTTATATTGATAACCAAAAAGTGACATATTTTTTATCGCAACTATCTTATAAGTTAAGTTAATGTATGTATTTATTTCACACAATTAGAATTACAGGGTTTTGAGATTTAAATCAAGTGTTTTGAATCACTGATTTAAATCATTAAAAAAAAATCATGATTTTTATCAAAAATTAAAAATTTGCCTGAAATTTGTTATTATTATTATTTTTAAAATAAATTATACAAATTTAATATTTCACAAGAGTTATTTTACATATGATTCTTTTTTTGTTGAAGAATTTCTTTGCCAGTATTTATTGATATACAAAGCATAACGAGAACAATGTTCTAGTTTTAAAATTTTCTTTCTAAGTCTTGCGGTCTGGAAAGAAAAACGTTTTAGCACTACAAAACTTTGTAATTAGTGTTAAATACCCTAATCGGTGTACTTCATAAAAACCCAACAACACATTAGACGGGCGATTGCATTTCGTACAATTTCTAGTATCACTTTCTTCGAGTTTCTTAGTATTTTTCATTTAAAAAATGTATTATGCCGAAATGCCATATGTACTAAAGCACAGACGAAAGATTCTTTGAATTGCTTATAAGTCAAATTGAGAATAAATAGCGTGTTTCAATCAATTAATTGATTAATTATTTTCTTGGACTTCTTACATGGTTCTTGCATGATGAGTTTCTTCATTTTGCTGTTACATGATTATTCATCATAACATTAAATAGGATCATATTTTAAATGGTATTTATTCACTTCCCATTGCAATATGTAACGTTTATGTTGCAAATATAAGTTTTTTCATAATATAAATCAAAATTTAAGTAAATGAATATTTCTTTCATTTCTTTCCTTCTTTCTTTTTAAAAAATTTGTAATTCAGATCAAGTAATATGCTAAATTAATAGTTTCAACCTAATGACCCTTATTAATTAAGTAATTAGCCTTTTAAATATATTTTTTAATATTTTACGTTTATATTTCAAAGCTATTTAGTAAATACGGGTTAGTTATATTTATCCAGAAAATTATTTCATCTAAATATATTGCTGCATATTGACTGCAATGAATTTTAGTTTTCCCAGTGAAATATTTTTATAAAAAAACTGTTTGACTGACTTTCCTAAATTCAGTATTTGAACCTTTCACTGATTAATTTTTAATAAATCAAATTTAAATGTTAATACTTCAATTGTTATATGAAGTATAAACACTGCTTTTAATATAAAGTGTCCGTATACTAGTCCCCGCTCTCGTCCTCATAAAAAATATTTTAACAACAAACACAATGGTACAATGTTAACCACATGTTAAATGTTTTAATTATATTGATTATTTTTTTACATTTTCATTCACGGAATTAAATCTAAACTTTAAAACTAAGACAATGTAACTACATCTGCTTTTAAATAGGGATTATTTTCTGAACCAAAGGTATGCCTACTTGAAACTTTAGAGAAGCTGAAATAATAATAATATTAATAATAGGCTAATATGATGTGAGATGCCTGAGGTTTGTGGATCAATGTCAGAATATCAAACAGGATAACCCACATTATACGGATTGTTTACTTATAAATTAAATGCTGCACTGCAAAAGATGTGAGTGTGTGTTTTCCCCAGGATCTTCAAATATTTTGTTGATATTTTTGTTTATTGAAATATGTGGAGGGTCCACTGCAAAAACGACCTAAATCACATACACGACTTTATGAAGCTTGCTTTATATCTTATTATAAATTATGTATTATAAATTTAAATTTGGGTGTTACGGAAAGTAGACTCGAATAGTTAAAATTGACATTTATGTTATAAAATGAATGAATAAAACATAAAGCAAGTTCATCAAGTAATATGTGAGTTAGGTCGTTTTTCCAGTGGACTCTTCATATGTGAACCAATTAGTTTGACTGAAATGACAATTCGTGATTGTTAATTAGTGACGCATAGACGTTGCTGACTGCATATTATTAGGGGGGGGGGGTGCTATTGCCGTAATGCAGGGGGTATTACAGTCCCTCTCCTTCTCCCCTCACCACCAGTATTTTAAGAAAAGAGGTCACTAATTCTGCTTCAGTGATGTAAAAATAATCCTTATATATAACTATCCTAATAATTAGTGGTGTAGTCGAGGGGGGACGCAGGGGGACGGCGTCCCCCTACCTTTTTATTTTAATAAAATCGTCCCCCCAGACTTTTTACATTTTAACATAATTAAGCGTCCCTCCACTTTTAATTTCAAATGCTTTTCATATGTATAAGCGTCCCCCCCCCCCTAAACTTTTTTTCAGGACTACACCACTGCTAACAATATTTCTTTTTTTTTTTTTTTTTTTTTTGAAAAGGTGAGAAAAAGTAATACGTAGCAATTAAAGTGTTAGTGTTGCCCCTTTTAAAAAAAAAAAAAAAAAAACCTACTGTATCTGAGTGAGAATGGCAGGCGTTATTATTTTTACATTAAGCATCAAATATTTCAAAGCAAAAGTCTACTTTGTGCATTCAATTAGAAGTTTACTGCATAAATTTGAATAGTCGCCTCTATTTTCCAGTTAAAACAAAATTTCCAATACTGCAGCATAACCATTTCATGCAAAACAAACTAGGTTATGCCATGAAGCTATGTTTCCAAGCCTGAAGTAGTGGGGTTGTTCTTCTATAACTGATTTACTGATAATTGGAGTCAAAGTTTTCCAAAGGAGGCATTAAAACCTCATGTGTCACGTAGATATCGTCCTATATATATATATATTATGTGTGTGTGTGTGTTGTTTTTAATTTCATTATTACCACTTTTATGATTATTCAAACTTTTTTTAGTAATTTTTTTAAAGTAAAAGTTCCGCCCTTTGGTTAGCTGGTCCACCACCTTCTTAGGAGTCCCAGTCCATCCCCGAATGTATAAACTGAAAAGCACCGACAGAGAAATTGTTAAAATAATAGTAGGACCGCCTCTCGCTGTCATACAGGTATTCAGAAGTTGATCTATACAAAAAGACTTGCTACAACTCGTCTGGGGACTTTCTTTAAATTAAGAGCATAATCTTGTGTTTGCTGCTTCAAATTGTTGAACATTAAATGATCGAAAATCATTTGTTTGGATCTTTAACAAAAATTAAGTTTAAATGAAAAAATAAATAAAACCACACATTTTCTCTCTCAATAAAATTTTAAACACAATGATTTTTTAACTTTGCACATAAACAAAAAAAAATAATATTAATACATGAAGTTAAATTGACTTTCTAAGCATTCAAAATGATACACTTTTTATATAATCTTATAATATCAAAAATGCATTAAATAACGCAACATAATTCCTTAAAAAGCGTTTGTTGCTGAATGATGGTTGAAGGTGAAAATTTCATTGGTAATTTGATCTGAAATCTTGCTTCTTTTCAGTCATGCAACGAATTTGCAACATGCATAACGACAACCAACTATAAGAAAATTATAAGGGATTCCACTGAAATTATCGAGAAAAAAAAAATGTGTCTTTTAATTATGTTAAAGGTCGGAGCTTCCGCCGACTTCGCGGATTTCAAGAGCCTGAGCTTTGTTTTGAAGCAGACGACGAGATCACGTGATTCAAAGATCATGTGACCTGTGACGTCAGGTGAAGAGCAAAAGTGCATTCGGGTTTCTCCCTAGACGCTAGTGCCTAACTATACATTGCATTGCATTAGATGTTTTGACGTTTCCTATGCGTACACAACTTAAGACATTTAAAAACCAAGGTGTCTTCTCTCAAATAATGATAGAAATACTCTTCTGACACCAGCAATTCATACATTTGGTATTCAGTGTCAACGGTGTCAATCATTGGCTTTATTATTCTTTTTTTTTTATTTATGTGTTTACTAAATTTATTAATAGTGATTACAGGGTGCAGAGTAGCTTACGAGATATTGCGCTACGCCCATTTTAAATAAATATCGTTTCTCATGTAAATGATCTTATGCATTTTTTTTTTTTTTTGGCGCAAAAAGGAGGGAAAAAAGTTTTCCTCTGTCTTTCAAAATATTTCCTGACTAATTGTTACATTTGAAATCACTTTTGCTAAAACCATATACGCATATTGAGCTACTGGATTGAATTAACTGCTGAATTAGATTGCTTTTGTTCCAGAATTAATAGGGTGTCTTGAATTAGCATGTTCTAAAACAGTGCTTTTTTTTTCCTTGTAACTTTTTTTAGAAGGGAAAGAAAGAGATGAAGTTATTGAATTTTGAGGTACGGTTTTATGTATATATTTCGCGAAAACAAGAAAGAAAAAAGAAAAAAAGTTAAAGAACTTATCAAAGACTGATTAGCAGGGCGGGGCAGCCGCCCCGAGCGAGCCCCGCGCAAAACCTCAAAATCTTAAAAATATGTAAAGAGAGAGAGATAATTTTATTTATATAATTTCAGTCTTTCATGTTTTTCCATATGGTTAGATCATATCTTAGATCAATAAATTTTTGAAATTTTTCTTGATTTTATTGGCAGTAAGTAAACGTTTTAAAATAGGAATAGAAATCTCATTTCCATTCGTTGTGTTATTACAAGACCAATCTTAAGCCGATTGGACTGATTGTTCTCAATAGGAGGGCGCCACGTTTCAGGAGCCGCTGCTTAAATTTTTTGAGGCGAAAAAAAATTATTGTTTTTATAATTAAACAAAAAATAAAAATTAAAATTAAACAGTAAAAAATCTATCTTATAACAAGGTTACAGGGTGTCCGTATGAGTACCTAAATTTTGGACCTGTGAAAATACATTAAGAGAAAAAATCAACCTTTATTAAGTGAAGAAACCACGTGATAATTTAAAAATATTGTCTTAACTATGTATATATCTATGTAATATATCATGATATGTGATAAAGTGTGGTAGGACGGTCCGTTGAAGTGTGAATGTAACATTTCATTTCGCAAAAGTCAAACCTCGAACATTGCTGAAAATTAAGGTTGACTACTGAAGGTTGAAGTAAACAATAAATAAATGGATCACACACACTGAAATTGTTTGAATTCATTTATTGATATAATAAGAATTATTATTGCAGTATAACCCCGTTAAAACGCAGGTGTCGGGGAATATGTTTGGCACACACGTTATAACATAACCACGGTATAGTTTAACTATACCGCGGTTATGTTATATATATACCGCGGAACCATATTAACGAAACTTTCGTTGCCTCATTTTTAACTTTATCAATTACTCGTAACTTTTCTTAACCCTTTTGTATAATTTTTTCTTTTCTTCTTTGCTGATATTCACTGTCATTGCTGTGCAAGAAGCACACATCTCAGCTGCGCAATCAGTCTATCGAGCGATAGGTTATTAACCAACTGTGTTCCGAGAAAAAATAAAGGAGCTTAAAAATCTCTTTATGTCATCAACATGGGATTGTGAAGGGAGAGGGGTCTTAAGAAAAAATTAGATTTAGAAGGGGAGGAACGCACTTCTCACTGGGGAATATTTTGGTGAAAATATTTGTGTGCTTGAGCTGGCTTTACTTACAATGGTAAATAAGGAATCACCTTTAAATGGCATTTAGAAAAGGTGTTTTAAACGTCGGGGGACATGATAGCCACCGCGGTATATCCGATTCTGCGGTATACTGAGGCGCGGTATAACGGGATTTTTCTGTATTATAATAAAGCAATATTTAATAACTGAGTTACTAAAGCAAAAGCATACTTTTTAAATGCTAACTAACTCTGCGATTTATAAGGAAAAAAAGCGAAAAATTTAGAGAACCCGGATTTCAGTCGTCAATAGAAAGTGCTAAGTTCATGAAAAAAAAAACTGAAAGTCACACCGGAAACAGCCCTTTTCTAAAATCAAAATAATTTTTCGCATCTTTATGGAAATTTTTTCTCTGCAATTAGAGTAATTTTAACGCAGTCAATACCCGTAGCAACAGCTGAGAGAACTTTTTCAATGTTAAAATCAATAAAAATGATTTACGATCAACTTTGAAGGCCAGGAAAAGTTGATATCTTTGGCAATCTTGTCGATTGAATCGGAATTTGTAAAGAAGCTAAATTTTGATAGGGGTGTAAATGAATTTGCTTTAAAGCATTCAAGAAAGTAAATTAATTTTAGTAAATGCAGTTTAAAAAAAAATTAATTATCATTATTCATTAACCTGTAAATAATACATTTTCCTTAAGGAAGGTGATTGCTTGAAATGAAATATGTTAAGAGGTAAAATATTCAACAGAAATCAAAATGGCTGTACAAGATATAAATCGAAATTTGTAAAAAAAATGACTAATTTTTTGTTGTTGTTGTGGCTGTTAACTACTGTTCCATTGGAACTTTTCAACCTCGTTTAGAGAGCGAACCTACACACGCACATATATATATATATATATAGCCCCGCAAATAATTCCGCCCTGGTCCCCGCTTTTAGTTAGGCCGGCCTTGTTGATTAGTCTATTTTAAGGGCGTCTCAACGCTGCAGTCTACAATCGACAGAAAAGATCTACCTCGTTATTTTTAACTGAAACAGAAAGCCAAAAAAGGATTAAATTACTTTTACTTTTTGTGGATGAACTTTAAAAAAAGAAACGAAAAAAACTGAAATTAAAAAAAATTTTGGCATTTTTTTTTTTTTTAATGTGTTAAAAATAATAATAATAATAAATGTTTAGGTGCTGCAACAATTCCTTTAATAAACTTTTTGTTAGTTCACTTTTCAGATATTTCAATACTGAAGGAAAAAATTTCGGGGATTTTAAGTCAGTACTATTTGTCCCCCAAATATTATTTTAAAATTATCTTTTAGTGTAAATACATTTTGCATTAAACTGACTTTGAAGGACTTGCACTAAAAAGTAATCATCTATCTATATAAATAAAAATGTAAGTGTTAGTTTGTTCATAACCGCAAATCTCCGAAATTACTTTACCGATTGCTTTGAAATTTTGGCAATACACAGAGTGATTCAAGACGAAGGTTTATAAATCCGTTAGAAAAAATTCGTCGGGTAGTTTTTTTTTTATCCCAATTTTACGCAACTTTACACTTAAATCCCCCAGTATGGGGGTGAAAAAAATCCTTGCACATATTAATATAATATATCGATCGAAAGCGCTATTTTTTCTGCACAAGATGAAATTTGTTCGAAGCTTCTGAGTCAATAACAGCGCCAGCTATAAGCTTTTTTGTTCGATTTCTTAAGGCTTACCTTGACCAAAAATAATAATTAGCAGTTTCCTCAACTCCGGGTAAATAGTGTTAGATTAATTTCAATACAAAACTTATTTTTCAAAACAGTTCAGTTTAATAAAGATAAAACAACAATAAAGCATATTTTCGATTTAAAGTTTTTATCAAATTAGCAATAATTTTTAAATTAGAGATTGAACTTAACAAAAGTCCCGTCTCCCCGATTTAACGATTTATTTGATTTAGCAATAGCATTTAAATAAATATCGCTTCGAAAAATTTAACGGACGTATAGTTTATTCTAGACTTCAAATAACGTAGCGAATGACGACACGCTACAATTTGACTTTTTTAATTAGGCGTTGGTGATAAACCAGCGATAAAGAATACTAACAAAATTGTGCGTACGTTTTTTATGTATGGTTTACAGTATCATTTAACTATAAATATTGTCACCAAAGATTTCCTCTCTATGGTACCGCTAGCGAAGTTTCATTTCATTATGAAACTTATCTTTCGGTTAGCGAGACAACAGTTCACCATGGCTGGAAAATAAAATTAATATGATATTGCAATTTCGTTCTTGCAATCAATCTAAGATCATCGTCAAGACTCATTTCAGATGAAAAGTAACACAATAAATGACGCCGTGCTACAATTTGGCAATTTTAATTACCCGCTGGTGACAAATCTGACCCTACTAATGGAATTATTCCTGAGTTTTCTTAATTGATCCTTCTACATGTTATGTTACTTTTTCAAGCGTTGACAATGTCTAATGTTTTTTTTTTTTTTTTTTTTTTTTGACAAATAGACACACGATGTTTTTCAAACACTGGAGACTTTATGCCGCAGGCGATTTCTTTTATACTCTTAGCAAGGACAGCGCCGTATGCGACGTTTTTAAAATTATTCAGCTCGGGCAACGCCGTGCGGGCACTGCTAGTATTGAATAAAATGAAAGAATAAGTAGTGTTAAAAAGGCAGTTAATATAACATAGGTAAAATTTTGATTTACTAGGCCATCTTCAGATTTCAATATGAGAATAAAAAATATTAACCCTTTCCGAGTTCTGCCGTTTAGTCCGCCTATCTGAAGCTTTTCATTTTAATTTTTATCAGTACAATATAAAAATAACTCATTTTTCTTCCAATCAATATTTTGCCCCCTCTAGTAATATGCTAATAAAAGAATAAAATAAAATTTTTTTATTCATTAGAAGTAAGTTTTCAACTGCAGAGAAAAACTGCATTTTAATTCAAAATCAGTAAAAGTTCATACATTGTTAAACATTATTATAACTTAATTAAATACATCCGAGGTTAAAAGTATTCCTTTATATTTTATGTTTTCAGCATTGTATTTGTGAGTAAGCAATAAAAAAAATAATATGTATTTGAAAAAATTCTTGTTAGTTTTTGTTTACATTAAAACTAGTTACGATCGATATTAGTGCATAAAATTATTGAAATTAGATGTGTTTTAAATACTACATTCTATTATAATCTTTTAATTTTTATAAATTCAGAAACATTGATCAGCTCTCATTAACGTACACGGTCCCGGATTGAATCAGTTGCGAATTGTGACCTTCCCAAACACTGATCTCGGTTAATATTACTTCACTTTCGGTGTTTCTTTGGGGACCGAGCTTCTACTAACTAAAAAAGGCCCGGGCTCTACTACTAACGGGTCCATTGCGGGTAGCGTTGCAAGGCTTTCAAAACGCCTGATTTATTCCCGGAAAAAACCGGTTTTCTCCCCGAGAATTTAAAGCAAAATCGGAAAATTTCACAGTCCCCCAGAACTGGGAACATTTGATTTTTTTCTCCAATAATAATTTTAATACATCAATGATAAATAATTTTTTTATGAAATCTTCGTTATAATAGAATTACTTTACTGAACCTTATTATTAAAACATTTTTAAATAGACAACATATTTATTTCGTATTATGCCCTCCTGACTTTTAGATATACAGTCAACGCTCGTTATAACGACCACACATTATAAAGACCAGTGATAAAAGTCCAAACTTTATCCCTATGAACTCAGCGTTAATTTGCTTTCGGTATAACGACCGTTTTGAATCGTCTAATCCAGCGTTTCCCAACCGGGGGTTCGCGTGGTGTCGAAAGGGGGTTCGCGAAAATAATATTGCAATGTCGGAATATGTAACTGCTAACGTAAAATAGGAAAGAAATAATAAATTTACATAGGCATTAGGACGGAGGGGGAAAATGACTTTTTTAAATAAATTGTCTTTCCGATAAATGCGATAAAAGTTGAAATGCGAAAAGTTCCGATAAAAGTTGTAAAACTGGCATACGTACAAAATCTGAAATGCATTTATTTGTGTTGTTGCTTGAGTTCGAAAATTTAAATTTCAAAGTGGTATCAGAACATATTCATTGATTTATTTCTTATTTTGTACGATTTGACAACCATTTCTCACTTTTTCTATCCTGGCACGAAGAAACAGTTGGGAATCAGGAAAATTGACTAAAATGTAAATTTTTGCATTATTTTCGGCCAATTTATATACAAACCTCAAAGTGGAACCGGAAGATAGTTCTTCATTACTTTTAAATTTTTTACTTGTAAAGTTTTGCTAAGAGCTATTGTGCAACATGGAAAACAAATGTTCTCGAAAATTTTATCGTTTTGTTACCCGTTACTAACGATTACAAAAAAGGTTCGCGATTTTCTCCGGATCTAAGAAGGGGTGCGCAAGCAAAAAAAGGTTGGGAATCACTGGTCGAATCCAATACAGCGACCGCATTCGGTGGACACTTTCTACCTTTTCTGGTATTTTTCCAAATAGAGCATATGTTTCTAAATTTGTAAACTGAAATGACCTTGATTATCGTTTACGCAGAGGCGTAGCTAGCTACGCCTCTGCGTAAACGAGTAGCAGTGTAAACGTTTCAGCGCCCGGGGACAACTGAAGATTTTGCGCCCCCCCCCCTTTGCCCCTGGAGGCCTAGGGGCGCCCCTAAAGGGAAGCAGCTCCATATCCTTAAAAAAACTTTTAGGCTTCCTAAATGTTAAATAGCTCTAAAAAGCAACCCTTTTAACTTTCATTTTTATTAGCGACCATTCACTTCTAAGGGAAAAATGGGACACTTTGGCTTCGCAAAAATATTTGTCTGATAATATGTGTCCGCCAATATGGCGACTCCAACGACTGAAAGTAGGCGTGGCCCAAATCGTTCAATGGAGGATCCAAGCCTGTAACCTGTGCTTGTTGACTATGGCCGTGCCCTTATGATTGATGACAATATTTTGATTTGTGAGGCATGAAACAAAATTATTCCATATAATATCAATGGTTTGAGATTTATGTGTGTGTAGAAGACTATTAAGGTTCTCGCTGCTTTGTTAAAGATGAGAAAATTTTGAATTTGAAACATTTTTTTAGTGTTATGAAGTGGCGGCAAAGATCCGGATAACTTTTCATTGTGCTTACATACGACTTCGTTAAATATTCTATGTTTTATTTGATTACAGCAATTATAAACAAAGAGTGACTGGGCGTCAATTGTTAAATATCCTGTAATAATACAACTAGCATTAATAGCGAGTGCTAAGACTTTTGTTACAGTGTAATCGGTTTGTATAAAAATCGTTAGCTTGAAATAGAATTTTGGCTCAGATTGAAAGTTTAAAGCTTCTTGAATTTCCTTAATGCCAAACATGGTTATATAGAATGTATTTTTAATGGTGTTTTGAAAATATGAATCCTATTCTGTTATAACCAATTCCTAACAAATTATATTTTTTGAATATGAAATACTTCAGTTCAGTATTGTTTATTTATTATTGTTGCATGTATATTTTTCTGAATTTTTCTTGCAATCCGATTGAAATGTTCTGTTTAAAAGCAATTAATGATGTTTATTTTGTAGTTCAGTAATTGTATAAGCCTTTGTTTCGTAGTGTTTTAAAATTATTTACAGTGGAGAACTTTTTTGACTTTTTAAAATCTTCCTGAAAACCTTTGTATCTGTTGCATTTATAGTACATTTAAATTTTTAATTAACTTTAGTTTTTGATTCTAATTTTTTTAATATATATAAAAAAAACCTTTCAAATATGCTACGTGTGATTCAACTTTGACTCTAGTTGATTCTTATAGAGGTGCCCTGCTTCTTTTACACTAATGTGAAATATAGCATATAATTTACAAATATTATCTACTAACGTATAAATGTTTAAGAATTTTCATCTAAATTTCTGTGGATTACTGAAATTGAGATCAAATTGCATATATATAATTTTTAAGTTAAAAGAATACTTCCTTATGCAAGTAAGTGAATGGAAGAACCATGTCACAAAAAACATTTTGTTGCTCTTTTGGACAATATCAAAGTCAAGCTTAAAACCTATCTTTCTTAATGTGTGTTAATGCATGTGATACCATATACTTCAAGGCTAGCTGGTTTATCAGTAATGGCAGATAAAATATAGGAAATTATCTGTCATATTGGTAAATGTGCTGGTGAATTATTTCCTATTTTCATTGAAACCTGAAATGAGTTTCCCTATGGTTGACTAAACACTTTTGCTTAACAGAGAAGGCAGTCAAAATTAAACATTAAATTAACAATAAAAAGTGCTGTTCCACATCGGTAAATAATAGTGACTACTGTAGAGTTTCGATAACTCTAATAACAATAAAAAACAGATGTGGTATTTCTTTCACGAGTTTTGCTGTTGTAGGTCATTTGGGAGCTAAGCAGATATTGTTTTGCTAGCTCGTATTAATGGGAAACTCGAACTATTGAGACTCTACTGTATTCATCTTTTGAAAGTGTCAACAAAGTAGGTTTTTCTGATCTGTGACATTTAATTTGCTTCAACTTTCGGGACTTGTACGTAATTTTTAATTTTTGGAACTGATTCTCCGTCTTTCTTACTGCGAAAAATCATGATGACAATATTTTATATTAATATCTACAAAAATACATTCTCAACAATCTCAATAAACAAGTACAGCATTTAAAGTATATATTAGTACATGAATTCTGTAATTATCAGTGCATAAACTCCCCCCCCCCCTCCACATAGATTATTTTTCTACCAAGTTAACTTTTTGCTTTACGGGGGGTTCACAATCCTAAGTTATCACGAACTGAGCAAGGAAGTAAAATATTAAATCTAATCATAATGGATTTCCTTTACTCTAATTAACTTAAAAATTACAGGTATGAATAGACAATTTTCGTTTGCTATTTTCACCACAATGACTTGTTAATCTACTCGTGTAGTAATTGGAAAGTGCTCATGCACCGAAGATAATCAGTATGCACTTTGAACTGTCTGTTGTACTTCTGAAAAAGCCCCGCCTTCTGATGGATGAGGTCCTTTGTTAAAAAAACAGGATTGAATGTGATTCAATGATTCTCAACCTGTTTTTTTTTTTTTTTTTGTTGGAGCACACTTTTAAACGATTTCAAAATTTGGCGACACAAAACTGCCACGGCAGTGGTTGAGAATCACTGGTCTAGCTATAGTACTTATGCTCTCCTCATTTCGTCGGTTTATTTTACCATTTGCTTCACTGTTGCATTTTTAGTTCAATTCCCTTACCGGAACTAATGACATGGGGTGGACTATTTCGACACATGTACCTGTGCTACTTATTAGAAAACCAAAGAAAGAATTAGAAAAATAGTATGTTACCTCCAGTGCATCGAACTGCTAATTGGATTATAACCCAGGGCAGCAGGACTCTGAGCGTGACAGAATAACTTTTTATTAAAATTAATACCGAAAGATGAAAAATATTGAAAGTGTTTTTGTCAGCCTTGTCATTTTAAAATTTGCTACCGGTGGGGAGAGGGGGAAAAAGTTATATATTAAATTCATAGGTAAAAAGTAACAAAATGCCTAAGCACCATGTATAAATGCATTATACAATCAACGCTCGATATAACGACCATCTGCGTCCTAGAGAAAAAGGTCTTTATAACGAGTGGTCGCTGTAAGGGGTAGAATTTTCTAAAAAATATATACATGCATCATACATGTTCTGTAGTTCCATTAAAATTGGTATTTTTTCAAAGATTCCACATAAATGCTCAAAATCTTTTTTATTTTTGGAATTTAAAAAAAATTATCGGTGCAACATATTATAACAAAATATTAAACAAATTTTAAAGTAAAAAATATGGGGTAAAAAAATTACATGTTTCTGGAAGCAGAACTTCTGAGCTGACATGACAACGGGCACGGACAGCATGACTTCTCTTATTTCCGAGAATCGACCCTTGGAAAACTATGTGATTCAAAACTACAAACTGCCAATACATCTGTCAACCCCTTTTAACAAAAAATCCGAAAATTCCACATCCCCCCTCCAGTTGAAGTTATAAATGAACACAGAAGACTCCGTAAACTATAATCAAGGTCATTTCAGTTTACAAATTTAGAAACATACGCTCTATTTAGAAAAATACCAGAAAAAGTAGAAAGTGTCCACCGAATGCGGTCGCTGTATTGGATTAGACGATTCAAAACGGTCGTTATACCGAAAGCAAATTAACAGAGTTCATAGGGATAAAATTTGGACTTTTATCACTGGTCGTTATAATGGAATGGTCTTTATAATGTGTGGTCGTTATAACGAGCGTTGACTGTATAGCTAAAAGTCAGGAGGGCATGACCCTCCCCCCCCCCCACCGAAAGTCCAAGTGATTTGCTTTGTCTCAGCGAGTATATATCGCTATAAATGTTATCCTGACCGAGTATATGTGTGTCTAAACCAGAAACATTCCAAAATACTCGCCAGACAGTAAATCAACACAGCGTATTTAGGCAAAACTTCATCGTGGGGATAGGAAATGTTAATGACTCTCAATGTATTACATATGCTCAGAGTCCGACAAAAAGACCAAAGTCTTAGGAGCCAGCTATAATATTTTCATTTGCGAACTAGTCGCCAAGGCATTTTTTTAGTCGCCGCGGATTTGTCGGACCCTGCATATGCTGCACCACAGACATAAAGGAATTCCAAATTTTCTGGGTATATATGCTGCACCACCAAAAGCTAAAAAAACTGCAAGCACTTCATCACTCATGCCATTAAATAAAATAAAACAAGTACTAAAGAACCAATTGTCTTTCTCATGAAGATAATATTACACAACACATTACAGAAAATTCTCACTGAAATTTGCTGTAACATCACTTTAGTAGACTCATCAACAGTAGTTTATTCAGTCACATTTAGATGTTTTTGTTTATTTTCAAATTTTACATACCAGTAAGATTGTTCTTGAGGCAGAAAAAAAGGCAAAAATCATTTCTGACTCTGCAACAATCCAACTAGCAAAGTAAAATGCATAGTCAATTTTAGAAGGATATAAAAGGAATAATAAAATTCAACACACTTAATTCACAAGAAAAATGGCTTACGAAGAATTAAACGATAATTAAATGTATTACATCACTTCTTTCTGAAAGCAAAAAGTTAGTACCAGCCGTTTCAAAGCATATCTAATTTTAACACTATACATCTGTAAGCAATAATTTGTGATAAGAATGTCATGGTGGCAAAAATTAAGTACATTTCATAAAACAACAGTCTGCGGAACTGTAAAATGAAAGCGAAGCTAAATTACGTTTGATAGCCATAACTTGCAAAGTAAGCATTCACAACCCTTCAAATTGTTACAGGCTATGAAGTGTCGACCATTGTACGTTCTGCAACACCGTACCCTTGTAAACAATCATTTCAAAAGGAATATTTTGAATAAAATACACACAGAAGGTACTCTATTTGAAACGTGCAATCCATCTAGAACACAAATAATTTGTTGATTTGACCAAAAAACGTACTCAGGCATTAAAAAATGCTTTTAACGAAACATCAAATAACATGCGATTGTGGATCAATGGAGCAGCAGTTACAGGCTAGCTCTAATAAAGCAAATCTTCAAACTTCACAAGAGGGCGTCTTGGACCGCTGGAATCGCCAAACCTTTTTTACTTTTGATCGATTCATGATTAAAACTAAATACAATTTTAAAAGTATTCGAAAAACAACGAAACGAGCTAAAAACTTCGTACAACTTAATGCTACAGCATTTAAACTCAGACCCTGGGAGAGGGGGGAAGGCTTGACATCACGGTGTCGATCTTAATCTTGCTGCTTTAGAAAGGAAAATTAAAAAATATTCTTACACCCCCCCCCCCCACACAAATTCGCCTATGTTGCGATTGATTGTTTGTTTGTAATAAACGACCGTTTCAGGTCAGTTATTTTCAGTTTATTTGCTATTATGAAGGATATGCCTCAAACTCTCGTCCGATATGACAGATAGAACGAGACATAACGACTCCCTGGACAGTACAATAGAATATTACAATACTGAGAAGGCTATTCACTCAGGGGAAAAGAGGGAATCGTACTCACGCCTTTTTCGCTGCGCGCAGGCAGCGGAAACTGGTTGTAAGATAGGGTGACCATATTTCTGAGTGCCAATTTGGGAACATGTCCCCAAATCCAAGAACAATTTTAGGGACTCAAGAAAAAAGTTTTGGGAACGTCTTTGGGGACATAATAAACTAACATATGGAGGGGTCAGAGCAACAATCAACCAAATATTTAGATTTCCATTATCCATGGAAAAAAATCCATTATTCCCAATAACATTTCCTTGAACCAAAATTTTTCTATGGAGTTCAACTACTTAAGTAAAAAAAAAAAAATATTTGATAGATCAAAGGGTGTAAAAGTTATGAATTTTTAACTTTAACTCAATTTTTCTCAGCTGTTACTTTTTTGGACTTGGTTGGTTTTTGCTCTGACCCCTCCATATATACACCTCTATTGTGGAAAATTAATCTCATTATTAATTTCTAAGGTTATGCAAGCATATTTCCTGCATAATTTATGCATATTTTTTTAGTTCATTGTCTGTTAGAAATTGTAATACGTAGGATTGCCATATTATTATCTGAATTTTTACAAAATACTATCTTTAAGTTTAAAATTGAAAATCTTGAAGCAATTTAGAGAGAAAGAATAGAAAATTTTAAATTTGGGGACTTTTTGCGTCCCCAAGAAGTTAACGTGTTTTTGGGGACAAAGCATTAAAAGTATACAAATTTGGGGACTCCCCGAAATTCGAGGACGTATGGTCTCCCTATCTAAGACCGCTCAGCCGCTGAGGCCAGATGACGCGTTAGTTACTTTTTTTTTTGGTATTCTCTAAATGCTATATAGTATATAGTTTACTAAACCATACCTCAAAATTCAATATGTGTATACTTCATTTCTTTCTTTCCCTTTCCACTTTAAAACTTACCCGCGAAGTTGCGCAAGTTGCGCAAGCTTTTTACTGTAACCGTATTCGATAGCTTTAATTCGGATTACAGTGGCTAGAATACCTAGTGTGCCGTTCGGCGCGAAAATGTTGAAAACGAAACTAAGCCACCAGTAGGTGGCGCTAGCATCGACAGCGAGGTAACTGATTAGCAGAGCGAACGTTAAAGAATCATTTACTCCCCTTAGTTTTCGCACTTTTTTCAGTACTAAAAAAAGGAGGTGCAAAAAATATGTGATTTTTTAAAAAATATTCAATCATCTGTTCTAGAAAAGAATTTAGAGCAATAAATAGACGGCTGTCGTTTAGGTGAACACAAGCATGAAAAATGTTTTTATTTAGTTTTCGGAAGCAGTCTTAAATGAAAACCATGTATTTTGTTAAGAGAATATTGTTACACATTTTAAAGACAAGGGTTTTTTAGTCCAATATAGTGTGAATGAGCTGTTGAAAATAATTGCATTATTATGCTCATATTACCTAAAAAAAGAAAGGCTATATGTCTATGTACTATATTTTAACATAAATAAATAAATAAAAATTAACAGTAATTACTATCACATAAGTTTTTTAAAAAGCACATTGCAATCTGATGTATATTTTTTAAAAAAAAATAAACACTTGCAATGTCATTTTTTAAATGAACTGCATGCTTAAAATTTTGTGTTAGATTTTTTTTTTTAAATATAGATTTAATTTTTTTTTAAAATTTACATTTATTTAAAAACACATTATGATGCACAAAGTTTTGGTCAAGTTTCAATTACATACTAAATCAAAATAGAAACAAATAATTAAAAAAAATCTTGAACCAAAGCAAAAAGCTTAATTTTAAATTTATTTTGTTGTTATGACAAGAACAATTTCATTTTGATATGACATTTCTTCTTCTTTAACGTCAATATTGTTTCATATATAAAATTTAATTTTTGAGTCACATCTTTTAAAACTTTTTGTAGTTCCAGACAAATGTAGAATTTTATTAAAAAAAACTGAATCCCCCCCCCCAAATCCCCCCGCCCCTCTGGTGGGTACCTATGTCACATTATGATACACAAAATGTTGGTCAAGTTTCAGTTACATACTAAACCAAAATAGAAACAAATATGTAATAAAAAAAATCTTGAACCAAAGCAAAAAAGCTAAGCTTTAAATTTATATTGTTGTTATGACAAGCAGAATTTCATTTTAATATAACATTTCTTCTTCATTAACGTCAATATTGTTTCATATATAAGATTTAATTTCTGAGTCACATCTTTTACAACCTGTTGTAGTTCCAGCCAGAATGTAGAATTTTATTCAAAAACTGAGAAACACCCCTAAGGTCCCCCCTCACCCCCTCTGGTGGGTACCTTTATCAGAGGATCTTTAAGCCAAACTACCATATTATTTTAATATATTATTATAATGACGTTCCAACAAGCCTCTACTTAATTTTCTTGACTGGTTATAATTCATAGTATATTCCACACAAAATTTGAACATATTATCCCATATAATCCTTTAAAGTTTAGCCCTTCCATTAAAGTTTAGTAAGTTCAAACCCACATTTAGGTCACCAATATGAGAGCCAAAAAAAAAAAAAAAAGCTATACTTTCGAAAGCAAATTATTCTGTTCGGATGCAGATTTAAAAAAACCACAGACATTTATTATAGCATTGCAAGACTTTGCCCTTTAGAAATTCTTGTTTTCTTTGAGGTAGTCAGAATTAAACCAATGTATCACACATAAGTTTACAAAAACCAAAAATGGACATTTGTTCCAAAATCCTTTTCACTTATTTACTTTATAGAATAAAAAATGAAAGTTGTTCGTACTTCAAAAGTTCGAACGAGTGAGATATTTATTTCATTTCCTGCTTCCGTACTGAAAAAACTAATCTGAAAGTAGTTAACAGCAATCAATTCATGTTAGTGCATCAGTGTCACTTGTCACTTTCTGAATGACAATCGGCTGAACGAAAGACTTTTGGTACACAGGGCCTTTAATTGCAGCAGCTGGCCCCAAAGCCGTCTTCCGGCGGGCTCGACTTACCTCGCTGTCGAATAGAACGCCATCTTGTGGAGGCTTACTTTCGGGTACAGAAAAAGCGCTGGAGGACAATGGCGAACGGCACACTATCTATTCTAGCCACTGTAATTCGGATCACGGATTCGGATTTTGCCTTGTCAGCGAGTCAGCGTAGTCTCGTGGTGCGCTTAGTTTCATTTTATGTTGCAATGTATTTAGCTTTCCATTGTGTACAAACAAACGGTCCTTTACAGGACTATCCCAACATCAGTTTCCGTCATTATTCTAGCAATTAAAAAAAAAAATTCATATATATATATAGGCTTGTGTTACTTGCAATAGAGTGAATATTTGTGAGAACTAATTTGTACCGGATTTGATGGATAGTTAGCTGCCAATTCTGATAATCTGTAGCTGGTATTATTTTTTTTGTAGAAACTTCAGTTAATTATCTTTCGTATGGCTTAATTTTAATAATTTTGGAACAGGCTCTAATCAAAATTTTCTTATTTAAGGTCTTATTTTCTAATGTATTCGTTTTCGATGAATATGGTGACATTTTTTATATGCACGATATCTATTGTTCTATAAATTTAACAATATTACACTATACAATTTTAGGTTTTCAAAATAGTAAATCTAAAAATCTCATCCTGGTAAGCACATGTGTACTTTTCTGCAAAATCGACTTGTGAAATTGCAGTTTTGCTGTTGAAGAATGATGACACTGCTGCTTCAACTTGTTTTCTATAATGAAGTCCCTGTTCGCGTTCAGTGTAAACATGTCTAGTAAAATGTGGGATGAGTTTCATAATATGGCCAAATCTTCCAAACTTCGTTCTTCCAAAAGTTTTTCTGGTTTACTTGCTTCATCTGATTTCCAAACATGCCAATTTAGATCATTAATATTTTCATTTTGAAATATTTCATTCATGGTATTTTCAAATTAATGAGAACAGCATGCATTCTCCATACGAACATTTGTTTTTTTCCGAGCATAAAAAAAAAAGTCTACTAAAGATGAAACATTGAAATTTCCCGAATGCTTTAGTAGCTAAACTGAAATTTTTGTGATATTTACAAAGGCATACATTTCTTGGAAGTTTACTGCTTATCAAAATATACTTAGGGCGGAGTTGAAAAAATTACTTTTTCCAATTTTACCGTATGGAATTTCTTCCAACATTCTATGCATTTCTTGAATGGAAAGATGTCTTGCTTGTACTTTTGATTTATCACCACTATTATCTCTAATTATTAAAATGTCTTTAACTCCAGGCGCTTGTTGTGACACTTCTTCATAAAAATGTTTCAAGTTTTTAATTGTGTTAATCTTTAAACATGTACTACTTCCATTTTTGACAGAAGTGCTCGGTGTTTCCTCATTTTCCACAGCTACAAACTTCTTGTACAATTTAGTCACAATTATCTTTTTTCCCCTTAGAGTTTGGTAAAGCACGATTTGCTTTAGTAGTAGCATTATCAAAACTGCTTCTTGCCTTATATGGTTTGGGGGAATTTGTACATCTGCAGTTATTAAATCTGCCGATTTTAGTAGCCGTCGGTGTGCATTTAGCAATTACTTGCAATTGTTTGACTATAATTGAAAAATTGACTCATGCCCAACACTGTCTGATTTAACCACTCTAAGCACTGTACCTGGGAAGCAAATTATCTGGACAGGGACGGGTCCTGGTAAAAGTTAGTGACTCTTCACAAAAAGATCCTTATGTCTTTAAAGTTTTTGTATGCTAGAAAAAGCAGTCGTATGTGCCGATATACTTTTTATTAATCCTGATAAGAGGGATTCTCCATCAGTTTTCAAGCAACTGCAGAATTTGCTTTTATACCAAGACAAAACTAGTAATATGAGCATTGTTTCTTTACATTCTCTGTTTTCTTTTTGGGCTTAGCAGTGGGTACATTTTGTATCACTTTAGAAGTGTCCGCAGGTTTGTTGGAAAGGTCAATGACCAACAACTCTTGTTAAATACGTCATTTTTGGGACTAGGATTTTGATAAAATAGGATTTTCTTTGCTTGGGATGTTAAAGCCTTTTGGATTACACCAGGAGGCAAACTCATTTACAAATTGAAATTTTCTTTAAAACTTCTATCGATTCAACGTGCGTACTTTTAGAAGATGTTATTTCAGCTTAAAGTTATTGTACAAATATTCGCTAATTAATATTTTCAGGTATCATTCATGACTTGTTCGAAACATTAAAGCTGAGAGACGAGCAATCTTCACGGTGTCTTACCATCACATGTAGGGCCTTTCCTTTAGCTACAAGTTACTCTGGTTTCTCTTGCATGGGCCACTTGCGAAGTTATTGTTGGTAATTAGATTTTAGTGTATCCGAAAACATAAAGCCAGACTTTTTTCTGGTTATCTTCCGATAGAATGGAGTACATTTTTGCTCTTAGATCCACAAATTCTTTAATTTGTTTGGAGTTCAGTTCATCTTTAAATGCTCATGTTTTCTTATTTAAAATGCTGTAGTGCTGATGATCAGAAGTGTAATCTGAAAAATTGAATAAATTAGAATGTAGGGGCATATCCTGATAGTGTTTTCAATTTTACCATGATGCGTGAGGGAAATTGCATTGGTGCAGATTATCTTCAGGTAGAATGGAGTACATTTTTGCTCTTAGGCCAATGAATTCTTTAATCCGTTTGGAGTTCATTTCATCTTCAAATGCCCCAGTTTTCTTGTTTAAAATGCTATAGTGCTGATGATCAGAAGTATAATCGGAAAAATTGAATAAATTGGAATGTAAGGCCATATCCTAGGGAGGTGTTTTCAATTTTACTGTGATGAGTGAGGGAAATTGCATTGTTGCAGATTATCTTCAGGTAGAATGGAGTACATTTTTGCTCTTAGGCCAATGAATTCTTTAATCTGTTTGGGAGTTCATTTCATCTTTAAATGCTCCTGTTTTCTTGTTTATGCTATAGTGCAGATGATCAGAAGTGTAATCTGAAAAATTGAATAAATTAGAATGTAGGGGCATATCCTGATAGTGTTTTCAATTTTACCATGATGCGTGAGGGAAATTGCATTGGTGCAGATTATCTTCAGGTAGAATGGAGTACATTTTTGCTCTTAGGCCAATGAATTCTTTAATCCGTTTGGAGTTCATTTCATCTTCAAATGCCCCAGTTTTCTTGTTTAAAATGCTATAGTGCTGATGATCAGAAGTATAATCGGAAAAATTGAATAAATTGGAATGTAAGGCCATATCCTAGGGAGGTGTTTTCAATTTTACTGTGATGAGTGAGGGAAATTGCATTGTTGCAGATTATCTTCAGGTAGAATGGAGTACATTTTTGCTCTTAGGCCAATGAATTCTTTAATCTGTTTGGGAGTTCATTTCATCTTTAAATGCTCCTGTTTTCTTGTTTAAAATGCTATAGTGCAGATGATCAGAAGCATAATCTGAAAAATCGAATAAATTGGAATCATGATTAAGTGTCTTCAATTTTAATGTGGTAAGCGAGGGACATTGCATTGGTGCAGAACAGTTGCAGTTTTGCCTTGGATTTTTAAAATGTGAAGATCTTCATGAGTTGAGAAAATGTAAATGATCTTCAGGTAGAATGGAATACATTTTTGCTCTTAGACTAACAAATTCTTTAATCCGTTTAGAGTTCATTTCTTTAAATGCTCCCGTTTTCTTGTTTAGAATGTTATAGTACAGATGATCAGAAGCATTATCTGAAAAGTCAAATAAATTAGAATGCAGGGCTATATCCTGATAGTGTTTTCAATTTTAATGTGATAAGTGAGGGAAATTGCATTGGTGCCGAACAGTTGCACTTTGCCTTAGATTTTTAAAATGTGATTATAGTGGAAATTGTACATTAATGTTTTAACTCTAGAATTTTAAACCAACCTAAATAGGTCTGTTTAAAACAGCATTCTTAAATTTCAACTAAATATTTGTCGAAATTTTTAACAAATATTTAGTTCTGCAACTAAAAATTTTTGACATATTTAGTTTGACAATTAATACTGCGGCTCCTACCATGCAAACCACATGGTAGGAGATGCAGCTATCTTTCTTTCCTTTTTATCAGTTTGTCAGAAAAATTGTAGATGTTCAGTTATCATTCTCCATAGTTATACTTTAGGTTCTACTTGGGTTTTAGCCGTCAAAAACTCAAAAACTAGTTTTTGACATGACATAAATTTAAACCAGGTTTAAACCGTCAAAAACCCCAATACAAGTTAAATATGCTAAAAATAAAAAAGGCAGGAAATAAGAGCAAGATACAGCATTGTTTTTGCTTAATTATAATGTTCCTTAGTTTTAGTATACATTGAATTATAATGAAATATTAATTGATGTACTTTTCTTCGACTTAATTTTCAATTTTTTATAAATTTCTTTCTGGTGTGGATGTTTTGCATACTTCCAAAGAATACGGGGAGAAATTAAGAAAAGCTGTTTTAGTGTCAGTATTTCTTTGTACTGGTAGGAAAGCATCTTTGAATATGCCCTATCCCGGGGAAAGTACATACCTTAATTAGATTTCAATTGTGATAGATTAGTTTCTGCTTCTATCCATAAAAAAAGTTTTAAAATCTAAATTTATTTCTGTAAAATATTAGATTAAACCTACACAATTTTAATTACTACAAATATAATTAAGGATTTATTTACTGTACATCTTTGCTGTAAGTAATTAACAGTATGCATTCGCAATTGATTCATTAAATAAGTGTTTGACAATTTCTATTAAAAAAATCGTCACATTATAGTCTATTGTCATTTCACGTTCACAAAATATTCTACAAATAGAATATATCTCAAGAATGCGCCGACAGGGCACGGAAAAAGATTTGTTTTAGGACTTAAAATCCCTCCTACAGCATCAGAAAACAGAAACCCCGTGTTTGTACACATATAAGCAATTGACTGATTTTTTAAAAAAATTCTTATGAATAAAATGGACTCTCAGGCATAGATTCTGGCTGTGCTACAGCAAGAATATATTTTTGTAGTTTATACTCGGCAGCTTTAATGCATTTATGCTATTTATTTTAAATTTATTAAATTCTATCCAATTATGCTAAATTATTTCTTTGATAATTTTTTTTACAAGTTGGGTTTTTGACACTTTGACGTTTTCGACAGAGAGGTTTTTGACAAGCCGGTTTTAACCATGGTTAAAACCGTGGCATGTCAAAAACCTGCCAACCCTGGTTTGAAGAAATCCCAAATAAAGATTTTTTGCTTCATATTTTCAACCACAATTTCTGGCTTAATTTTTCAGTTTTATGAAATTTTGAAAGATGAGATACAGTTGGAGATTTTTATAATAAATAAGCAGTATCTTTTCTTGCTTTTCAAATTGGGCACTAATTTAGTAGTTGAAGCAATCAAGTTTCACGCATATTCAGAAGGTATTTCCTTGTTGAAGGTAGTTTTAATTTATCGATAGGACTGGTTAAGAATTTTTTCACCGGAAGTTAAGTAGTTACCTAATATCAGAAGCATGTAGTCTATCTTCAATATTTTTACATTCCATCCACCATTATTAAAACGTTCCATCCAAACAAAGCTGCTATAAGGTATTGCTTGAGTCATGGCTCCCACCTGTGTAATTTACTAATATCCCAAAACATGTAACTGGATCCCTCGTTTAGATTATATTTGTTTAAGAATGAAACAAACATTTGGCGCAGTGTAGCTTCTGGATGCCAATAAACGTAAAGAAACCAATCCAAACCTCAATTACATTATAGTTATTTGTTATTGGCACTAACATATTTGTCTTATCATGGAGATTGCTTCTTGCTTGCAACATGAATGCATGTCATCTCCATGAATAATTTAAAAGGTTGTTGGCTTAATTTTTAATTGCATTGCCAGCCTAACCCTGGAGTCGTCTGAGATGTGCATCAGTATTTTTATATTTTTCTGAAACATTTTCAAATACTTGGCCAATTAAAGTGCATTACTCTTAACATAACCATGTTGTTCCATATTCTTAATTGCGAATTGGCCATTTTTAACTAAAATGCTGTTTCTCCGACTGTTGTGAATTTTGTTAGCAGCCAGAGCAATTGATTTTAAGGAACTTGAACTATAAACTTTTCTTTGAGGTTGTTGCAAACTTACCTTAGCTCTCTCTTTATGCCTAATGTACATAATCAATTCCTTAGAGTAGAAGCAACTTTTTAAAGTAAAAGAATATAATTTTCATTATCTTCTAGGTAGGAGTCCATACCCGGGTACAAAGCCCTTTCCTACCTAACTGATTGATATTTATGCAAATTTATATACTTTTAAAGAAAAAAAGAATATTATTGATTCTTGTTCAGATGACCCTTTTAACTTCATATAAGTATTGTAAACTTGCATCTCCACAATTGTATAGTCAAGTGCACAACATGTAATAAGAAATAATTACTGAAGGATTAAAAAAAAATCAAATTAAAACTTGTGATCGTTTACTGCCTTCTTTTAAAAGGCACAAGTTTTATCATACAATTTAAGTCAAATATTCATTTAAAGCATGTATGAGTAATTTCCAGTAATTATTTTAATACTCACTGCTGTATGTATCAATTAAATTCTTTATAATGATGTTACTCACAATGCAAAAAAAGTAAGAATATTTGTAAAAAAAAAATTCATTAGATTTAAAAAAAAGTAAAAAACATCCTTCAAGTTTGCTGTGAACTTGGGCACTACACAATGCAAAATGACCCGGCAACTGTTTGAGATACAATAAAGAATAAAGATTAGCAGAGAATAATGACCATAGGCAGCCCCATTAGAAAGGGAAAAAAAAAGGAGATTAACAGAGGAAAAATTGTAGGGATTACAATGAATTAACTCCACATACCTGATGATCCCAGGTGTTAATGCTACTACACTAAGATTTATATTATTAAAAGTAAGACTAACTGTCATGTTTGTTTTTCTATGTGAAGGTAATAATAATCAGACTTTCCTCGTACAAGACTATTCTAAATATGTCCTGCATAACAATTCTTCACCAGGAAGTAAAAACTGCTGTTGTATGTACATTCACTCAAACTATACATCATGGTGACATAAGTTACTTTGCAGTTGATCATTGCGAATTTAACTTCATTCAGTCTAGTCTTTAAGGTCTAAGTACTTTTTAAATTGCATCATCTGGCACAAAATTCTAGTAATTGTATGGTTGAAGGAAAAGCAATGCTAGCCACTCCATTGAGAAGCACACTTTGCCAATACCTGAAACTACATAATCATTATTTTTTTAAAGGAAAAATCTCCATATTCCAAAGGGAGTCTCCATTCTCCGAATAAAATAAACCACTAAACACTATGTGCCAGTTTATAAATTTAGTTGCTTTCAACAAACTGAAAACATTCTGATTCAATTACTAAATAAACGCACCTGCAAAACGAACTTCCCTAAAACTCAAAAACTTTCCTGCCATGAGCAGAAGCGTCCAAATATCAAACATCCGTGCTCAAGCTGTAAAATTTTCATTTTAAAAGTAAATTTTTACAAAAACTATATCTTACGAAAGCATTTTCACTTAGTCTGGATAGGGTGCAAAATAATGTACAATGAGGGAAATATCGCTTATAGAAATGAAGTGTCATATCTGCAAAAAATAGCTTTCTTTTTGGTTTTTATATCAAGATTTTCAGATTTTTGCGTTCTTTATATTGGTTATACTTTTCTCCACCAGACCCCTACCTGTTAGCCGAGGCCTTAGGATTGCTTACGCACGGGGAGAGGTAGTGGGGTCTACGGATTTTACATGCACATATCCCCAAGTATACATGGTGGTCTTCAGTGGGTATCGAACGCGCGACCTTCCAGGTGGAAGTCCGACGTGCTAACCACTAGGCTACCACGGCCCTATATTGGTTATACTGTTGTAAGTAAAAGTTCAAAAATTAATGCTAGAGAAAACTAGTGTCACTATGCGTTTTGACTGAAACTGCCAAGTCTCACGTGTCAACACCGCCTTATTGCAGAATAATTCGGTTGGTTATAGAATTTCAATGGCATAGCATCCCGATTTTTGCAAGTACAATGTTTTATCAGCTTTAATTTCAAAGTCCATGTAGTTTATATACTCATAATACATGGAACCACTGACTAACATCCGATACGACAGTATTCATTTCAATTTTTTATTTTTTGACGTCCTTCATTAAGGTGAATACCGTCAGTTTGGTAGATACGGCAGTTTCCATTTCTGATTTATTATTACGTTTCAGCAGTTTTGTCGAATTGTCGAATAAACTTATGGTTGATTGGTGCATAAGGCACTATTCATTTCAACGTTTTTATTTAGTTGGTTGCTTTGTTAATGGTGCTGCAGCAAAACGGTTACAATGTGCATTTCATAAAAAATAATTAGAATTGCATTACTATTTCCAAAGTAAATAAACTTTTATATTGTTTTACTTTTTCTTTTAAATGCTCTTTAGCTTGTTTTTTTTTTCCAGATAACTTATAGGTAGTGTGAAGGCCTAATTAAAGCTTATATTAAACAAATATAAACATGTTCCACGGGAAAAGTTGGATCATGTTACCCCCATTTAGCTGCAATAACGAACAATACTTAGTCACTGTACTACTTTTTTTTAAAGCTTAGCATCTTTTAACATCCCTAATGTAAGAGAAACAAGCAATAATTTTCCGAACAAAATCTATTGTACTAATAATTAAAACCAATTGTGAAAAAGCTTAAACTCTCCTGAAAAATGTGCATTTTGCAGATGTGACAGTAGGTAACAATTGACAGTTCACCGACGTCAGGCGCAGTGTGCCACGCCCTCCTCCGCCTGCCGAGTAGGGTTAAGTAGTAGGGTTCCTGCTGCTGAAGTCGTAACCTTTTACGAGGGTTTTTGAGTGGAGTTGAGTTGTTTTTCTTGTTACACTGCGTCTGAAGTTTAGTTTTTTCGGAATGGCAACGGTGATACCGCATGTAACAGCCGTCATGACAACGGTAACCATGACAATTTAAATTGCTCATGGTCCCATCTAGTGAGAGAAATTATTTTTTTTTGACAGAATATTTTACTCAATTACTTCCTGAAAGTGAAAATAAATTTAATTTTTAAGTTGATGGTCCCACCACCATAAAGGACAAAATTATTATGCACCATCTAAAAAGAGAAACTGTTTCGTTAATGTTTGACAAGCATACACTAAGGTACCTTTAAAAAAAAAAATCTTTTAGTTTTCATAATTTTTCAATTTTTACATTCATCTTTAGAAAAGATGTAAATATTTACAATGTATGACTCCCACCTCAGGTGTATTTAATTCGATGGTGCCCATAAGCTAAGGTGTTGACATAATCACCTTGAATATATATAACGCTTATCATCGAACGGAGAGAGAGATGTTTTATTCAGCTTGATGGTGTAGAGTTGGTGACACTCATTACCAATTTTGACCATTTCTTCACGGGTTGTCTGCACCTCCTCCAAGCATTTTCTATAATCGCAATGTTGGATGCGATTTTTCACAACCCGTCTAGGGACACTTTTTGCAGTCTTTTTCTCTCGACCCCCAGATTTAATAGAATACATCTTTGAACGAAGCCCTATAAATTCATCAATTATGGCACCATTCATCTCATCTTTAAATTTCCCAATCTTCTTGTTTACTTCGTTGTATAGGGGATGATTCTTGGGGTAATCTGAGGGTGGCATATACATGTACACGTTGTTGCATGTCATCATAAACTTCCGCAGTCTCAATCTCATACATGAGAGAATCGGTGTCGGTGAATAACAACTCTGCTTTCTCCCCATACACGTGTCTGATGTGGTTGTAGTTTAAGTCATACATGAGGAGTTTACTCAACTCCAGAATAACAAAACCAACATACCTGTATATTGGTCTGTTAAGCAAGATTGAGATTTTCACCCTTTCAACACCCGCTAGCTCGTGTGAGAAAATTTTTGCAGTACAAAAGCTAGGAGCCGCTGCCACTTTTAATGCCCTGCGTTCAGTATGCACCAATTGGATTTCTACTCTATTCCGTAGGTTTTCCATTGTCTTCCCATGCACAGTTCTTCAAAAGCTTAAAAAAACTTTTTCAAAATTGTTGGATGCCATCTTCTTTTTCTCTGTATTAAATTCTATGTACGGTTTCAGCCAAGCTTTCTGTTTGAACGCAAGGACACGATGAACTTTTTTCAACTTAAAACCAACTGAGAGATACGATTGTAAATTTCGGTGGTAGGTAATATAATTGTGCGTATCGCACAAGTTTGGTACCAACTTCTCACATGGAGTGATTTTGCACCTTTGACAATATCTCTACAGCAGTTGGGGAGAGCATATTTTCCAATACTTTAATTTTCTCAGCGGCTAACGGGTACAAATTATGTTTCTCATGCAGCTCAGCCCCATATTCAAGATCCACCTTTAAAACGTAACCCATGTCACTGTTTGCTTCAATTGAAGCAATCCAAGCCTTATCCACCTGGTCAGCATCGATGAATTTAAACCCACCATAGGGAAGTGGCTGCGACATAGCCCATCCATATAAATTATTCGCATTCAAATACATGATGTATTTGGATGGGCTTGCTGGATTATAATCTGGCATATATTTGTTATTCGCTTTGGCATATCTTTTTGAAATAACCGAAATACCCCCGGGAATGCCACGTTCAAAAAACAGATGCATGTTAATATCCGTGAGCAATTCCAGGGGTTGCTCGGTCATTTTTAAACAGTCTTGCCATGCTAGACCAGGTGCAGTGAAGAAATGGGAGGGGTCTATCTCATATTTGAGGCAGATTTTTCTGAAGTTCTCAAATGCGTTTGCAAGTTGCAGCACATCACTTGTAACATACAAATCATGGTATTCACCCATTGTTTGAATGTTAAATTCACGCCACACAGTCTGTGCATGAGCGTATGCATCATATGAAATATCTTCTTCAGTTAGGGAGCTATAAAAGACAGATGTGGGTGGAAGAGATTTCTCCTCGGATTTTTGGAATGAATCCATGTATTCGTATGGATATACCCCTTTTTGTGGTAGAAGGTGGACCTTATCACTTGGCATTGCCTTATTTAGCAATTTGAATTCGGCATGGGAAAGATTTGAAACTAATTTTTCCAATGAGGTAGGAAGAAACTGCAGACTATCAAGAAAAACCAATGCCACATCTTCCCCTCATTTCTCCGTTTTGCTTTTCATGGAGAAGGAGATATACAGTCAGTCACAAAAGTCTACGTACACCCGCTAATATTTGCAGATCTAGCACTTTACTCATATTTTTGAATATACAACGTTATTTTCGTTAACATCTTGGATAATAACTCATATCTAACAAAAAAAATTATGAACAAATTCGTTAAAATATAACAAAAATTAACAACGTATTAAATTATATAGTCACAAAAGTCTACATACAGAGACAGAAAAATACAAACTTTCAGAATTAAATGCCAAAAAATGTAACATTAATACTTTGTATTACCTCCCTTTGAAGTAACAACTGCCTGAATTTGGTTTAGCATCGACATAACCAGATTTTTTGTTGTCTCGGGTGTAATTTGAGACCATGCAAACTCTATTGCCTTCTTTAGGGTTTCTTTGCTTGTTACCGATTGCTTCCCGAACTCTCCTATCAACTTCCTCCCAAAGGTGCTCGATGGGATTAAGGTATGGGGACTGTGG
Organism: Octonoba sinensis; assembly: GCA_038502835.1. NCBI lineage: Eukaryota > Metazoa > Arthropoda > Arachnida > Araneae > Uloboridae > Octonoba > Octonoba sinensis. The sequence goes on along the minus strand of CM076605.1, from coordinate 76,985,261 downwards.
AAGCGAATGGAGCTGTTTAGGCGTTTTATAGAGTAGCCATTCCTTAACAATCTTAGCTGTATGTTTTGGTTCCTTGTCTTGCAAAATCAGGTATTCAAATCGATTTATTATGCCATCGATAAGCACTAAATTGCCCACTCCAGCGGCCGCCATTGCTCCCCAAACCATAACAAAGCCTCCACCGTGTTTCACAGTTGGAGTCAACTTCTCGGGATTCATTTCTGTGTTTTTTTTTCCTCCAGAGTTATCAGCGGTCATCACTCCCGAACACGTTGAGCTTACTCTCGTCTGTAAAACCAACTGTTTTGCAAAAATTAAAATCTTGGTCAATATGTGCATAAGCAAAATAATGTCTCTTTTGTTTGTTAGTAGATGAAATGAACGATTTTCGTCTAGAAACTCTCATTGTAGCCGGCTGATCGAATAATTCTACGAACAGTTTCTGGACGCACTTTCTTTCCACTAGCTGTTGCAATTTGATTCGCTAATTTTGGAGCACTAATTTTCGGATTTTTCTTCACTTTTCTTACTATGGTTCTTGCATCAAGATCATTAAGCTTCCTTGGACGACCACAGCGATATGTGATAAGCACATTTCCACGCATAACATAATTTCTTTAGATTGTTTGAACAGTTGACCGACTTTTTTTTACAATTTTTGCAATTTCTGCATCAGATTTCTTTTCACATTTCATTCTTACTATCATATTTCAAAGTTCTAAAGATGTTTCCTTTCCCTGACTCATTTTGTTGAAGTTACAATGTCAAAAAATCTCGGGAAATGAAGATTAGAATAGATAACGAAACATGTAATCTCAAACTAAGACAATCTTCCAAAATAACTTCGCATGCAAATTTTTTTCCGTCCGCCAATCAGGTGTATGCAGACATTTGCGACTTGAAAATTACTATACAAATGACAAAATTACCTAGAAATTATTATTTCTGAATTTATTATGGAAAACAATTTTTTTATAGAAAACTGAAGGAGTGATATGATTTTTAAAACTGAAATTTAATTGCTTTTTGAGAAACCTTTATTTTGATCAGTGTATGTAGATTTTTGTGACTGACTGTATTTCTCCATGTTAATCGGGATGAGTTGATAGTCATATTCTTTCTTTGAAATCACCCAGTGTCTTTACGATGTGGTGTGCATCGTAATTTTGTTGCTCTTCTGTATTTCCTTGTGATCATGATCACGCACACGATCGCTGCGGAGGGACTTACGACAAATATGACATGTCATAGCCATTTTAAAATCATTTTCCTCCTGAGAGAATCATTGGCTTTATCTCATTCAAAATTTCGGAAATTTCTATCTGTTCCTCCAACAATTTCTCCACGAAATGTATTGCCGTCTTTTGTGTGTAAGATGATGAGCTTGTTGTTTGGGTAGATTGAATTGGGATTATTAAAGATTCGAAATCTGCATAAATAACGTGGGGACCGGATGTTGAAAATGAACATTTTCAAAGTGTAAGATATTCTCACCCTGCTTCGGTGACTTGACCCGTTGGGGGGCAACATTTCCACAATATTGATGATGCTCTTTAAGCAAGAAATCACTCGAAAAGCGATGGAGACATCGATAGCAATAAAAATGCTTCCCATCGTAATGGGTGAGGTCTCCCAGCAGCCTACTCATATTTCTTATTAGGCAGTAATGCTGTCGCTCTTCCTCTGCAATGAGTAGCAAATTTATAGCATCGTCATTTTCTCGTTTTGAGATATAAATCGGGAATATCTCATCATCTTCACACCCGAACACGTTTATTCGTAAGTTATTATGCTTCTCAACAAGTGGGATTTTGGAGACTGGAACGGGGAATTCAAATCCATCTATTTTTATTTCAGCTTCATAAGGGGTGTAATGATACATTCGTTCAGGGTGTTCACGCCAATGAATATTAAGCTTGTGAGCTAACAAGCACTAAAGCAGACATTTTGTATATTTAATACAGCCTTTTTGGCTTGTATTTTTTTAGGGAGCGTGATAAAATTTCTCCCTGCCAGTAGAGTATATTTCGCCTTTAAAACTTCCACATTAGTAACTTTATCGAGGGTCTACCCCGACCCCAACTGGAGAAACTCCTCAAGACATTTCTCCACTTTTGAGATTGCCTCATCCAAATGCTCTGCAATTGTTTCTTCCACCAATTCGATTTGGCAACTGCTACCGAAATATGAGGTAATCTTCTCCCTTTCCCCATTGACGGCTAATCTCGAGAGTTGCGCCATTTGAGCGCACGTTTCTCTCGCATATTAATAAGGAGCTCCTGAATTTGGGGTCTCAATTCCTCGAATGTTAGCTTAACATCCCTCTCGTTTTCTTCACTGGGAGCGAGGTTTTCGGAGGAGAAAACGCAGAGAGCTGTTCGACGGTGGATGGGACGTGGGCGGGACCCTGATAGACGGCTTTACGCTTCAGTGGAGCGCTATGCATAACCCGTATGTGTTGCATGAGGTGCGACGTGATTCTGAAAAGCTGGTCACAATGGGTGCATTGTAATTGGGGCTAAGCGTGCACAGTGCGCATATGGATATTTAAATTGTCTTGCCGAGTAAATTGTTGCTGACAGTCGGGGCACTCGACTGTAGCAGGGTTATGCACTTTTGTGTGCCTATTTAAATCGGCGTTGCGAGTAAAAGTCTTTCCGCATTCTTCACAAGCAAAAGACTTAACTACCGAATGTGTTTTTGCATGTTGATTTAAATTGCTCCGTGAGGAGAAAGATTTTCCACATGTATCACAGAGCTATGAAAGAGATAAAAAAAATCTTTTAGAATAATGCGTAATCAAAAGCAAAAACTATAATTTTACTAACCAATTTCCTAACTCAATGTTAACAGAATCTAAAACATCACTTACCATATAAAAAAACCTGAAAATCCTAGCAAAACTTGTAAACATAGAATATACAATTTTTCAAAAAATTAAATTCCCATTTTCGTAATCTGAAATGCAATTCACATTCAAAATATAATTCACACGCAATTCGACTTCTTTCATTCACTGGAGAGAGGGAATTTCCGGTTGACTGAATTTGAAAGTAAACAACTTTCTCCTTTTCAAGGGAGAGAAAACGCATCACGCTCTTTTCTTATCAACATAAACAAGCGAAAGAGAGGGAGCGAAACAAACAGCTAATTCACCCGGAGTTTGAAAAGATAATTCATCGAGAAAGAATGAGAATTTTTTCATGCGTATTTTAGTCGAAATATTTTTGATTCGAATATTTTGATTAATATTTGGTTCTTCATTTTTGCGGGGCATCAAAGCGCGGAACTCTTCGAAGTCCGGCACCTAACGAAGACCGTTGTCGACTTCTCCTGGGTGGTCATCTAAGAAAATTTGAATTGCATTTGAAATTTGAGTAAAATAGCACTTTCGATTCTTTTGATGTTTAATTTGCTGTTCATTTATTGCTTTTTTAATGACTTTCTTGGATGTTGAACGGAAAGACTAACTCTAATGGAGCCCCGCACAGGCTGCCTCGAAACACAATTTAAGAAACGCTGCTCTAAGAAAAATGAATAAAGTGGATTTGCCTGGCATATCCATTAGAAGAGACATGACCCGGTCCATGCCTGACCTCATTCCAGCAGTTACTACCTCTCCTTGCACAGAGAGGTGGTTTTGCTGAGCCTGGATCAACTGGCTTAGCAGTGTGATCTTCCGCTCGTGACGAGCGTGTCGATGATTTGATTCTTTATTTTTGCGGAGCATCAGAGCGCGGAACTCTTCGAAGACCGTCGTCGACACTCTAATGATTCCCCACTCAGGCTTCCTCGAAACACAATTTAAGAAACGCTGTTCTAAGAAAAATGAAAAAAGTTGATTTACCTGGCATACCCATTATAAGATACATGACCCCGTCCATGGCAGACCTCATTCCAGCAGGTACTACCTCTCCTTGCACAGAGAGGAGGTTCTGCTGAGCCTAGATCAATTGGCTCAGCAGTGTGATCTTCCGCTCGTGTCGAGCGTGTCGATGATTTGATTCTTTATTTTTGCGGAGCATCAGAGGGCAGAACTCTTCGAAGTCCGGCGCCTGGCAAAGACCGTCGTCGACACTCTAATGATGCCCCACTCAGGTTCCTCGAAACACAATATAAGAAACGCTGTTCTAAGAAAAATGAAAAAAGTTGATTTACCTGGCATACCCATTAAAAGAGACATGACCCTGTCCATGCCTGACCTCATTCTAGCAGTTACTACCTCTCCTTGCACAGAGAGTTTGTTTTGCTGAGTCTGGATCAACTGGCTCAGCAGTGTGATCTTCCGCTCGTGACGAGCGTGTCGATGATTTGATTCTTCATTTTTGCGGAGCATCCGAGCGCGGAACTCTTCGAAGTCTGGCGCCGGGCGAAGACCGTTGTCGACATCTCCTATGGGGTCATGTAAGAAAATTTGAATTGCATTTGAAATTTGAGTAAAATAGGACTTTCGACTCTTTTGATGTTTAATTTGCTGTTCATTTATTGCTTTTTTAATGACTTTCTTGGATGTTGAACGGAAAGACTTACTCTAATGGAGACCCCGCTCAGGCTTCCTCGAAACACAATTTAAGAAACGCTGTTCTAAGAAAAATGAAAAAAGTGGATTTACCTGGCATACCCATTAAAAGAGACATGACCCTGTCCATGCCTGACCTCATTCCAGCAGGTACTACCTCTCCTTGCACAGAGAGGAGGTTCTGCTGAGCCTAGATCAATTGGCTCAGCAGTGTGATCTTCCGCTCGTGTCGAGCGTGTCGATGATTTGATTCTTTATTTTTGCGGAGCATCAGAGCGCGGAACTCTTCGAAGTCCGGCGCCTAACGAAGACCGTTGTCGACTTCTCCTGGGTGGTCATCTAAGAAATTTTGAATTGCATTTGAAATTTAAGTAAAATAGGACTTTCGATGTTTAATTTGCCATTTATTGCTTTTTTAATGACTTTCTTGGGTGATGAACGGAAAGACTAACTATAATGGAACATTTGAGGGATCTCCGTGGAACTCCGCTCAGGCTTCTTTGGAACAAAGAAAAATAAAAAAGAAATGCATTTACCTGGCATGCCCACTAAAAGTGACATGACTTGGCCCATTACGGACCACATTTCAGTAACTACCTCTCCTTGCAGAGAGAGTTAGTTCTGCTGAGCCTGAAATAAATGGCTCAGCATTATATTTCTGTGTTCTTGACGAGCGTGTCGCTGATCCTGCTGAGAAGTTTTGCTTAGCATTAGAGCGCGGAATTCTTCAAAATCCCATGCTCGACGAAGACGTTTCTTTAATTCGTCTTCTTAGTCATTTAAGAAAATTTGAATTACAATTGAAATTTGAACGAAACATGACTTTCGATTTTAAAGGAGGTTACTTAAGTATTATCCTTTCGACCATTTTCGCCAAATGTAAAACACGTAGCCAAAATGCCATATGCCGCCAATAATGAAAAAAAAATGTGTATGCTTAAGACCATAGGACAGAAGTGAAAACTTCAACAATGCGAAATTAATACGAAATACAATTTTTTTTTGCGTTTTATATTTCGGCCGGAAATGTTTGAACACCAAGCGCTCCTTGGAGTATTATGCAGGGAAACATACATAATAATCGTTAATCGATTCAAAACGATTTTTAAATGTTTCTTTTTTTTTCTTTTGATAAAATAAATAATTGCGTATGAAACTAAAGAGCTTCAGCTTCACATTCAAAGAGCCGCATGCGACTCGCGTCCCCTGATCTATACCATTGTACGCATGTCCTCGTCCATCGTTTTATCTAAAAACAGGCTATTTTACGGACTACAAAGACAGGTATTGCGAGCCCCCCTACTTTTTTTGAGAATTAGGAAAAGTACGTAGATTTCTTAGAAACTTGTGTGACCTCACCTCCGTAAATGTATATGCTAACAAAATTAGTTTCATATAAAATATAAGCAAGCTGTAGCAATTCCCTCTGAGGTTTGAAAGGAATATTAGAATTAAAGCAAAACATGAAAATTTATATCACGCGGGAAATTGCGTGTGCTTGTTTTTCAAGTATTAAGTATAAGCCCTTGATGTTACAGAAAATAAATTTAAATTTAATTTCGCTAAATAATAAATTTCATATAAATTGCAGTCAAATACTAAAATGCTACTAATTTGTACCATTTGTAGGTAATGAAACAAAAGAATAACACAAATTGAGCATATAGCGTCGTTAAAATTTGCGCTGAAAAATTGAAATGAGCAAAGATCTTTTTCTTCACATTACCTTTTTTAATTAGAATATTCTTTAAAGGATGCACTCTCCATTATTCAGGGCCAAAAGTTCCTCAGTCCTACGCCAACAGTTCATCAATCCGACGAATCTAGCAGTCAATCACGTCGATGACTCGCCCTTGACGACGCAAGAAGCTCATCATTTCGATGATGCATCATATACTGACAACTTTAACAGTTCATCACCCAGACAATGCATAATGTACACAATGCTATACTATAAGGTACGGACCTTATAGGAAGTCCAGCAGTTGACGAAAGCAGTTCATCACCTTTAATTTAGAGCAGCAGCCTTTATCGCTGAAACGGATCATTTAACCACTTGGTGACTAATATGGCACTAAAAGAATTACTTTGACGACAAGTTCTATGTAATTTTTACAGCATCATTCGTCTCACCAAAAGAAACCAACGCGCAGATTTAAATCCCAAGCGGGGAAACACTTTTCCCCCGCATCAGCGAAAATAAGATTCCTATAAACTAAGGTTTCGATCCCAAGCGGGGGATGACTTCTCCCCCACTTCAGCAAACACAAAAATAGAAACCAACAAGCAGATTTAAATCCCAAGAGGGTGATGACTTTTCCCCCGCTTCAGCAAACATAAAATAAAAATGAGCATTTATTTCCCAAGTAGGGGAAGACTGCTCATTAGTGTGATCACCGGAAGTAGTAAAGAGAGCACCAGCAGAGACACGAGAGCACTGGCACAGCCAGGAGAGTCACGAGATGAGTAGAAGCGCCAAGAAACCACTGTAACCAAGAACAATATTTAGTTGTGCATCAGTTACACACCAAATGAGCAATTTGTAACTGCAATAGTTATCGATTCATACAGGAATATATGACACAGTATTTTTAACATATAGTGCTCTAAAAGTTGTTAAAATTATATTGCAGTTTAACATTGCAGATGCTAAAATTTACTGTTGTTGGATCGTCCGTACTTTCTCGCTCACATGTTAAGGCATGAGCTTACTTTTATTCTTGCGATTTGTAACATTTCCAAATTTCCAAGGGCAAGTTTAAACTAATTTCCAAAATTTCCTAATTCTTTTGACAAAAGTATCTAGTGAAGAATATAGTGTTTTTTGTCTGACATGTCTTAACAATCATTTTCACCAGAAATTTTATTTACGTTTCTGCCAGCTAACATTGTACAACAAAGAAAATCAGCAATTTCAAGGCACTATACTTGTATTAAAAATGTTCCATCCTTCCTATCGATTTTTCTAACAATTCCCTCCCTTGACATGGTGCCTTAGAACTAGTTTTCCGTGCTTTGTCCAACGCAGGGGATTGAGAACTGGTCATCTGGGGGGTAAAGACAACACCTCCCTAACCTCTATTATGTGAGACCGGTCATACTTGTCCTGATGCTTGATGTTTTGTGGAATACTTCGTCTGAATTTGAGGATGTAAAAAATGCCTTACGTTCGAGAGAGGACTTCAACCAGAGGATTCCTCTCACATTGAGATGGAGTGTAAGCGTAATTGGAGTCATTTCCCTCTTGATAATGTCCTGTGTAATAATATAATTTGCGTGAAAAATCTTTAACCCCTTAACGATCGGTTAATTGCTCTTCTCTGTAAATTTTCACTCCACAAAGCTTTACTTTTTAAATCGATCAATTGCATTTCTAGAGATCCAGTATCAATTCCAAATGGCTCAATGTGGATTTCGTTACTATTTGTATTGAGAGGGTTTATTACGAATGCTAAAGTGGTTTTGAATCGCTCAAATCTGTCAGCATATTAGTCTTTAGTTTTTTTTTTTTTTTTAACTGTGATAAAGTAATTTGTGTTAACAGTTGTACTGGTTTCATCGTGATATTGCTTTAGAATTTGAAAATAGATAATTTACCGCTGTGAATATCTTTCTGCCAAAGAATTATTTTTTCTTCGAAACAAACCAATTCTTCTACCAAAACATAGGCTATGTTTCCCTTGCCATGCAGTTTTAGATTCAGCTCATTTAATTTCGCTGTGATATCCACCATAAAGTAAAATTTTTGCAACCATTTGTCGGTTCTAAAATTCGGGGGATTACCGCCTTTTTCATTGAGGAATGTACTTATTTCATTCAAGAACGAAGCAAAACGTTTAAACACCTTATATACCTTTGGAAAGCCATCGCACTTTATTGTGAAAAAGGATTTCGGAATACTGAGTCCCCATTTCGTTTAAGAGTTCTTTAAAGTGACGATGGTAGAGTGCTTTTGACAAGATGCTGTTAGCAAACTTGAGCATCAAATTCATGACAACTATTTCGGCCGGAAATGTTTGGACACAAAGTACTTCTTGGAGTATTATGCAGTGAAACGTACAGAAGAATCGTTAATCGATTCAGAACGATTTTTAAATGTTTCCTTTTTTTTTTTTTTTTGATAAAATAAATATTTGCGTATGAAACTAAAGAGTTGCAGCTTCACATCCAAAGAGCCGCAGGTTGCCGACCCCTGCACTGGGTAAACCTAAGAGCAGTGTACCGCTTTTATATTTGGCAGTTCTAAGAAAGTTCACAGTTCACTATAGTTCAGAGTACAAGTTGCGTCGATGGTTCGATATTTCTTTTACATTAGCACTTGTCAGTCCATCAACATCAACACGAGGCGCTAGGAAGTTTTCCGTGCATCTATTGTCCAGCTACAGGCTCCATTGTAAATCCTGTTTCCTTAATGAAATCAAGTGGCAGGTGAAGCACTGCAATGAATGGTCAAAACCAGGGGAAAAGGTTTCACGCTCTAACTACTTCTATTTTTCTTCTATACTTCTATTCTTTTAGAAGTAACACGTCTCGCTAGTGCCTCCCGTTGTAACGTTTGTAAAAATAACACCGTATGTATTAAAACATTTTACTCTCCCTAAAACCGACACAAGACAAAAATGGCAAATCTTCTTACATTTTAAAATCCAATTCCCATGCTAAACTGATCTCGATCTCAAGTCTTTCACACTAAGGTCCGGGGTATCTACCGGGAGCCTAGTAACGACTTTTGACAAGACATCCTTTTCACCAACTTAAACTACAAAAGCCATCTGTAAGCAGGGAATAAATTGCTTCCTGTAGTTTTAGGCAGGTGAAAGTAACATGTCAAAAAGTGTTTAAAGCGAAATCTTGGAAAATTCAATGTTTGCTGGTTACGACAGCTTACCGTAGAATGGGGTGAATAGCAACAGTTTTGAACTTCAAGTTTAAATATCAAAAGTACTATAAGAGATATTGAATTGAGACCTACCTCGGTTTATGGGTCTTCCCGTCCTCTACAAGCCTGCAGCTTCATATTTTCTTTTTATGGCAAGGTAAAATTTAAAAAAATTGAAAACATGCTGTTTCTATACACCCCATCGAGCGGGGTCAATAGAAACAGGCATTGTTTTTCACGTCTGTTTCTATTTCAGAGTTTGTTGGGGCAATAGAAACAGTAAGTATTGTTAAGGGATGGATAGAAACACAAACGAGTGGTAATCAGAGCAAAAAATTTAATTACAATATATCGTAACCGATACCCAAAAACAAAAAGAACAAAAGTGAGAATACAAAGTTTAGTCTAATAAATTATGAAGGCACTTAAGTCATCCTGAAAACAGATTTTGTCTTTCCAGCGAGAAGCAGACTTTGAGGTTTGAACAACTGGCATCAATTTTTTAATTACATCATCCTTGGAGAAAAATGATTCTTCATCAGTCAAGGAAAACATATTACTGCTGAGGGTTTTCTTGCAAAACAGTCCAACATAACCGTCATCTTGAAAGTCAGTGACTTTGGAGACATACATTCTAAATACATTTTTAGTTTTTCCATATACCTTCACGATTACAAAATCGTCAGGTTGGATTAATCTGTCAAGTTCTTTTGAAAGTTCGGCATTTGCAGAAGAATCGGATAATGTGAGATCTGAGTCACTGTCTTGCACAGAATAGTCCGAATCTTCTGGTGATGATTCTGAATCGAGTTTTTTATTTTTCTTTTTCCTGGCACTTACACTTTGTTTTCTGGTACCTGTGGAATTATCATTGTCAGTGCTTGTACCAGCAACAGATGTGCTAGGTCCAGCCTGATCTGGATCCGGTGGAAAATCTGCCACAGAAACACTTTTTCATGGACCAACATCTACTTTCACTCGCTTTTTTCGAGCTGGAACTGTTTCTGTGTGTCTTAGAGCTGTTAATAGTTCCTTGAAGGAAGCATCAATAGCAGCAACAGGAGATAGTGCTGGTGTTGTGGCTCTTGAGGATTGGGTTGATTCAATAGACAAATCTGAGGAGGGTAGCATCTTTAGTACTTCCTTCCGATTTAGGGGCACAATACCACATTTTCTAAAGCCAGAAATTACATTTTCCGATTTGCATGATTCACACAGTTTCTTTAGCAAACTAGGAAACTTGCTCTTTTGAATGGTAGCTTCATTCTTGCCGGGTCCTTTTTTCCAATCTAGAAGGATTGAACGCCATGCCATTTTGAGAGGGCGAAAGAATGCCACGTCTAATGGTTGAGTGAGGTGCGTGGAGTTTGCTGGTAAAAATATAAAGTGGACATCATTTTCTGCACATTTTTTAATGAGATCAAAGGACAAGTGGCTAGATAAGTTGTCTCCAATCATGTACTTTTTGCCAGGTAAACGTCTAAGATAAGGAAGGGCTATGGTTTCAACATAATCAGAAAAACAAAAGTTGTCGAACCAACCACTTTTGGTCCTATTGTATCTGGACCCATCAGGGCCTCCTTCTCTCCAACTTTCATACAAGTGTAAAGATTTATAGACTACATATGGGGGTAAGAGGTGACCATCACCAGCAGCTGAAAACATGACAGAAATGGAGCATTTGGTTGAGTTCATCACCCTTTCTGGGTACTTACATCCACGCTTAGTTATTACTTTGTTTTCCAGGATCATCAGAAAGGTTCGTTTCATCATAATTAATAATGTTTGATGAAGGAACGTCTCTGAGCTCTGCTTCTAGTCTGTCAAAGTACTCATTGATCGTTTCTGGGGAGACACCTGCTCTGACCCGTTTAATGTTTTGGCATAACCTTTGTGACAAGTCAGCCTTATGTCTATTCAAAAAAGAATAGACAAAATCACGGCCAGGAAAGTTGTCTTTGAATTTTTTTATGGTTCTACCTTGGCGGTCAAGCGATTCTTTGACCAAAATTCGCAGAGTCCACGAATCAATTGGGTAGCCCCAGTCAGCACAAATAATAAGTCTACTCGCCAAAGTTTTTTCCTCTTCTTCTGTTAAAGCGGTTTGCCCTCCTTTTTTCTTAATTTGATCACCTTTTTTCAAATGTCTGTAGAGGACACTATAATGGATGTCATATTTTGCCGCTGCGTTTCGAAGGCTAAGGCCATTAGTTATGTCTTCAACAGCTGCCTTAATAACCTCTGGATCTTGTACTTTGTTCGGTTTTAATCGTTTGTAACTCCTTGGCATGCTGAAAGAAAACGGTCACATTATAGCTTGTGCCAACTAATATTCCTCAATTGGATAACTATTGGTTGTATATTATATATTTAATTGTCTTTCAGCTGTGACATTGGAAAATAAACACAAAATAAAAACTTTACGATTTGTGGGGTGAATAGAAACAGCAAAATAATGTGTTTCTATTCACCCCACAGATTCAAAATATGGATCATAACCTAAAACAAAAATTGAAACAAAGAAATGGTTTTGTTTACACTATATTAAACAATGTGATATCTTCTACAGGTATACAAGGTATAAAAAATAGTACAATTCAAACATGTGAAGTGATGAGGTATGGTACTTACATGTAAAGTTTGGAAAACGATGAAAATCGGCTGAAACAGAAGTTGCTTTGTCACACCACTGAATCTGAATCTCAGTATTGCCAACCACACAAAATCACATTTCCCTTAAATCTTACCTTATTTCCATCTCATAAAAAAAAAACCACACAAAATCACATTTCCCTTAAATCTTACCTTATTTCCATCGCATAAAAAAAAAATATCCCTGTCTGCTTTACTTTAACCCCCTATTACATAATGTTGAATTTTTTCAGAAGTTTCGTTTCTATTCACCCCACTGTTGCTATTCAACCCATTTTACGGTACCTTTGGGCTGCAACAAAACGTTTTATAGAGTATCTGAAGGGGAATTCAGCTGTGAGACGAAAAATTCCAAATCTTCTGTGTTGAATATGTCTGATATGGCAATATCCTCTTTAATACAAGTATTGGTATTAAACGTTGGTAAGAATTCATGCATTACGAATGAAAAAATCTTATTTTTTCAAATGAAGATTCGCCCAGAAACACTTTAAAAAAAATTAAAATATTATATCCGAATTATTTGTTGTATTTATACAAAACCATTTTTTGGAAAAAAGAGAACAGACTTCAAATTCTAAATTGCGCTAAAAAGTGAAGAATGAATTAATTCTTTTACAGCATCGATGTGACTTTTAAACAGTTTTAGAAGTTTGTACAAAATTAGGATAGGAAAAATCTTTTGTAATCATGAATCAATTATAAATGGCCCAGAATTAGCAACAATTCCAATGTGAAGTAGCATATGGTGTAATGGTAATTACTCATAATTTTGCACAGACCCCGTGATAAAGGTTGGGACGTGGACATGAACTGGCTGACCTTCTTGCAAACACTGCCACCAAGAGGGATTACGACCTAAATATCCATAAGAAGACTACAAATAACTAGTGAAGTTTTGAAAACAAGATTTCATCCGTTCAAATCATTGAACTAGAGGGAAGGTGGAATGACTGCTGCCAGCATCTCTCTGTGTTAAGGGAGCGAGCCGGTTTTAGAACTGGACGCTGTTTCTGGCACTCGCGATCAGGGAGCGACAGGTCGATCGACGAACGGATCGATTTTCTCCTGCTGATCGATTCTCGCGTTGAAAGTGTTTCTCGGCGCAACTGAACGATACAAGCGATCGGAGGAACGTCGGTCGATCCCGGAGGAAATTCCTCCTCCTCATTAAGTAATCCGATTGACTCTCAACCAATGAAAAGCTTGTATCGTTATCGGAATCGTTTTTCCACATGCTTTTTTCCACGCGTGTTTATTTACTACAGTAACCGCCATGGCATGTAATAAGCGATGCAAACCCATGTCGATCTCCCAAATGGAGATTATGCTCCAATTCATGGAGCAAAATAGAGATTTTGCTTTAAACAAATTGAATAACAACATGACTAAACAGACAAGGAAAGAACTGTGGGACATTCTTTCTACGAAATTGAATGCCGACGGATGGGGCTCACAGAAGAGCAGTGGAAAAAAGTAAGTCTACATATTTTTATAATTAGTTTCTTGTCGTTTTAATGCGTATTTTCCCCATAAATTGCATGCTTTTAGTTACTCGGAACTGTAATGAGAACGATTTCAAAGCTTTTTCATTGATGTGGTTGTGTATCTTCGTTTAAAAAAATTTAAATTCTGCTGTAAATTTTTAGTTTTTTTCCCTATAATATTGCACCATGCACACATTTGAAGTCCTTAAAAAAATATGACAAGTGCAGTATAATCTCCCTATAACGAAATCGATTAATTCCAATTCCACCATTCTCTATAGAGAAAATTTTGTTGTTGGCAAATGAGATTTTTCCAGCTTGTTTAGTGTTTGTTAAATTCTTAGTATTGCTGTCGGGAGTTATCAGCTGCTTAATAACATATTTATCAACAGTTTAATAATTACATTGTTATCGACACCCTGAATATATATATGCATACATGTTTGTGTCTGGAACTGTAGCAATCAATCACCAATAACTTTATAATAGTGGTATTTCAGTAAATTCTAAAAGTATTAATGGCCAAAGAAGGAGCTTACACACAGGATCGCAAATAAAAGTTAACCAAAAATTATAAAGATACCTAGGGGACAACAGCAAAATAATTTTAAAATGAGAATGCATGAAAAAATTTAGTGCCAAGAGTGTTATCCAAATACTCCCCACTTTTGATATTTATCTGCAAAAGTTAGTTTAATGAAATCCAATAAAAGGAAAACATAGCAATTGTGTCAGTTAAGATTTGCCATTGTTTGAATTTTAAATGCTTACACCGCTGATGCAATCTCGCTCAGATTAGCCGTTACGATTTCATTGGTTCCTGTGACATTTTTATCTATATAGAGACGCAGGAAGAATGAATCAAAAATACATAATCTTGCTTCTGAGGATAGTTTTATTACACATGGTCATGTCATTTTCCTTTATTAACTACGGTTTATGCAAGGCGGTAACCAGAAATTTTTTTCGGGAGGAGGGGGGGGGGCGACCTTGTGGGCCCCCTCTCTGGATCCGGCCTTTGGTTCATGTGAAGATAATAGTTGTAATGTTGCAATTTGTAAACAACCTTAAATCAATTAATTGTTGGATTTGAGAGAGTAAAAAATTATGATTGTATGTCTCATAACATATACCCTAATGTTTATTATTTCTTTCATCGATTCTAGTCTTGGACGGATTGGAAGTCCAATGTTAGACACAGAGCGGCCGAATATAGGAAAAAAAAAATGAAAACAGGAGGTGGTTGCTCCGCAATGGAAAAGTTGTCGCCCCTTGATGAAAGGCTGCTGGCTTTCATAGGATGGGTGTCAGCACTCGGGGAGACGTCCCTTCCCGAAGCAGGACTGCTTCATGTGGTGAGTTCCAAATTAGAAGAGGAAGTTTTGTCTCTATTTTTTCATTGATTATTCATTAATATACGATATGTTCCATTGTTTTGCAAATATGCTATTTCTGTTAGATTTCAATTTTGCTCTGGTCACCAGAGAAATGTTTGGTTTTTTTTTAAGGGAAAAATTAATTCTTTACTCTAAAAGTTTTTGCTATATTTATGCAAAGTATTTAGCTAAATTTTACAAATTAATTTCAAAAAAATTTAATGAAATGCATCAGTATGTCTGAAGTCATCTCTACAGATTCACTAGCAGATAGCTATATAAAATATATAGCTGTTGTTAGAATGTTTGTTCTGTTTTTAAAATTTTTTAACGGAGTTGAAAAAAAATTAAAGTTACTGTTTAAAAAAACCCTACTTTTCCTTTCTTAGATGCAAGAGTAATTTCTGCTCTTTATTTTCACAGCCTTCCATCACAGTGCCACCCCCCTGTGGAGGTTATAGAGTGTGTGCCCTCTAGCTCCAGCTTCCTGAATGACCACCCATATGTCAGGGTGGTGTGTCCTGAAAGCATTGCAAATATGTCTGCTTTCGAGTAGGAACTCATCTTGGAGGAGAACGTTTTTCCGGAGACATCAATAACAGAAACTCCTCGGCCCGAGAGGCCACATGACACATCTCTCACAGGTACGCATTCAAACTATTGTGAAATTAGACATTTCTTGAGGTCAGCTATATAAGTGCATTTATTGTGTAACTTTATATTCAAACATTAATCTTGTTCAAAACATCATTCTTGACAGTTTTAGAACATTTGTGTGTGCATTTAAAATTTCTCTTGCAATCTTTTATCTTGTTTTTAATTATTTAGTAAAGAATGCGGGGCCTGCGGAAGGGGCAGGCGATCGCCCGGAGCGCTAGATCAGGGGAGGGCGCCAAAAGAGACCAAATCGATATTCTCTGAACAATTTATTTCCTTCTATTTTATGAATATTGTCGTTAAAAGAAAAGTTCATATTTTCATAGACTTTTCTTAATGTATACTCTTAAATGCACTTTTTTGACGGGCAAAGTTCTCTATGTAGAACAATTGTGCTCCGTTATTCGATTTGTGGATAATGAAGATGCAACGATTAAAGAACATTTCTTAACGTATCGAAAAGCTGAACAAACTACAGGCGAAGCCTTAATTCATTTCATTTTAAAAGAGATGGAATAAAGCGGTCTTGACATGAAAAACGGTCGTTTCTTTTCATAAGTTCTTTCGTAGTACATAGGTCACTAATTTTTAAGATATAAAAATATTGATGTGTTTAACTTTTTTGCTGAGTAGCTTTCAAGGTTGTGTATGTTGTACAAATCTTTTGGTAAATGTTGAGCCACTAGTGCAATGGTGTAGCCCTTGGAAAAAAGAGGAGGATGCTTCTGTTAAAATTCAAATGTAGGGGGTGCCGTCTCGATTCGACTGCACTAGTGGCGATGGGTAAATAGATATTGGTCATCAGTTCATTTCCTCTGCTATGTCATAGAAAAGTATAAGAAATGAACCCACAGTTTTAAAAGAAATATCTCTCTAAAAATAAATTTCTGATTACACTAGTACTTATGATTTAATGAGGAATGTCTTTTTTTTATTTCTAGTGAGACGGAAGAGGAAACAGTGTGCCCAGCAGAGGACAGACAATGCCCAAAAATTAGCAACTAAATTTGCCTCCTTGGAAGAGGAGAAGGTTTCGGTCCTTCGCGAGATTTCAAATGCAGTCAATAAAATGGCTGAAGAATCTGCCCAACAAACCCACATTTTACGCCTTTTGGCAGAGAAAAACAATATTAACATTTAAAACTCAAATAAGATGTCTTTTTTATTTAAAATACATACATTTTCATACAAAATTCAATTTGGTATATATGTTACCGTAAAGTGATTCAGTTTTTCATGAAATAAACAAACGAGGTTAAAGTATATAATAAATTAATTCACAACCAAAGAAAATTGCTAATGTTTGCTGTTAATATAAATTAAATGGGAAAAAATATTGGTGATTACCACATAGAACGGCAAAGAAAAATACACAATACATCAATAGTGGCACAAAAAAAAGTATGAAAACGGGGGGGGGGGGGAATTAAAATCTTATTTATTTTGAAATTAAATCTATTTGTGAATGCACAATTATATTTAATGCTTTTAAATAAAAGATATTCTTAAATGCGGTCCAGGGAGCATATCATGTAAATCAAGCTTTAACAAAAATCAAAGTGACCAGAATGTTGAAAAATTTTAGAAATTGATTGCTCAAAAATAATTTTGAAGGAACATGGCATTGGAAGAGAACTTACGGAATCTGCTCCATCAATTCAAACTAATCTCCATTCCTTTAGATTTTTTGCAAGCAAATAGAAATGTAGCTGAAGCTGTTAACAATTACTCCCAAACATCTACAAAATTACCTAATGCAACAAAATATTCATGCTTTTTAAGAAAAGCACAAACAGGCGTTATTTTTTCCCCATCTCATATCCTTAAAATGCAAAGCAAGAGATATTTAACAGTGAATTTTTTATTTGAAAATAAAATTTATGTCAACATTACAATGATAGAAAACTAGCTGCTGTAAAATGCATGGGTGATATGTTTTCCAATAATTATCTTGTTTAACAACATATATATTAGATTTAAAATATAATGTATTATATTAATTTATTTTTAAAACGAAAACTATTATTTGCATTTAAGAGTTATTTGCAATTGCATTTTTCTCAGACAGGCAGTCTTGGGTCATGCATCTAGGTTCAAAAAAAAAAAAAAAAAAACAATGCTACTTGATAATAAAATAATAATAAATCCGATTTAAAAAAAAATGCATAATTTCTTTTTGCACCCTGATGTAGTTATAATGTGAACTCCAACAAGACGTACAAATTATAAGAACTAGATGCAATGATTTTACGCAGAAATATGTATAAATAAATACAAATAAAAAAGAAAGTGGGAAAAATCTTTAATTAAACAATTTAGGAGCAAAATAATAAGAATAATAATTTAAATATTTTACGCCAAAAAACAATGTTTTGTAACAACATAGTTAAGAGTTGATAATTATTATTATCATTATTAAAAAAAGAGTAACAGATTTGAAAGATTAGAAAAGTAAGCCAATTTATGGCCGTTGCATTATAAATTAGAGGCGATTCTATTTCTAATTCTCTTTCCAGCCTCTAAGATGTTATTTGGAGTCGCATATGGAGGCTGCGTAGTAGGAGGTTGAATGGTAGGATCTTCTTCAGACCCTTCCCACTCAACCTTTTGAAGAATGCACATGTTGTGCAGGACGCAGCATGCTAAAATCATCCTGGAGGCAACATGCGGCTGATAGTGTAAAGTCCTATGACGCAATAAACATCTGAAGCGCGACTTCAGTATCCCATTGCACCTTTCCACGCAAGATCTTGTGGAAGCATGCTTCCGATTGTATCGGTCTTGAGTAGAATTTTGGGTGACCGCAAATGGTGTCATGAGCCACGGCTCAAGTGGGTAACCACTATCACCTAAATCATACAGAAAGGAACATTTCATTCTCATCACAAGTTACATGCTTTTAAATTCAATTTGAAAAATTTGCTGACGGGAAAATAATAGATCAGGATGCCGTGATGTTTCCAGAAAAACTTTATACTTATGACCAACACTTATATTCTTATGACCGGTGAAAGATCTGTTTCTCCATTTCAATATATTACATGATATAAAATACAGACAAAAAAAAAAGACAGCAAATGTTTCAAAAGCTATGAATTCAGTTAAATATTAAAAAATTATGTAAAAAAGCAAATAGCAATAAAACTAACATTTTGATTATGTACTCGTCCAACACCGAGCAGTAGCAAGAATTATACAATTATAAGTATCACTGAAGTTAAAAGAACTTCATTCATAGAGTACGACAGTCATACATTTATATGTTCAAGCATATATGTGTTGTTTATACCATGCCAAAGACACGAATCTGCAACTTTGATTAACCACCTCTTTCATTTAACAAATTTGTGCTTGCAGATAACTTGCCAGAGACAAGTTGCCATCAAAGTCATCTCTAATATAATACTCATAATTTTAATCACTGTTTTGTTTTCTGGACCATGTTAGTACCGATTGCAAATTTCACAGCTAGAATTTTGAAGATTGAAAGGTGGTAAAAATATGTAGAAGAAAAATAGTCATCTTCAACATCTTATAATTGTAGGAGAAAAAAAATATATGAAGCTTTTACACTATTTAATAAACTTTTGCTCTAAACAACACTCGTTTCTGACTAGGATATTCCAAGTATCGGAAAAAAAAATATAATACATAAGTTGTTTTTAATTATCCTTTCTTTTCTTTTTTCATACATCTTGAAAATAATTCTATTTTTATAAAATTTTTGACTTAACACAATCTTTAAAGGGCCTAGATGGGCATTTTTTGTACAATTAAATTTCATGTTGAATTTAATTTAAGAAATTATTTTATGCTCGAAAACCATTCTTTTTGCTTTTTAAGACCATCAATACTCGGGTAAAGTTATAAACATATCCACAACTGTTATTGCTTACTCTGAAACTCAACGCAAACTTTAAATTCATATATAAAATCAACATTAATGTAGCCAACTTTTTTTAGGTTAAATAGTTAATTACAATCAAGGGGTTAATACCTAACATATGTCTAAGAAATATAATTCCTCATCAAGATAATAAATATTTATGTACTGTAAAATTTGTAATTTCAATTGTTCGTATTAAATAAATTTAAAAAATAAGTTGCACAAATTGTAAAAATAAATCTTACCTATTAACCACATGTTGGCACCATCTTACTGATGTTTATTCTCCAAATACATCCTAATTTGGCTGCCCCTCCAAATGAATGAGTCATGCACACTTCCTGGATATCCAGCTATTGCACCCAAGATGAGCATCTTTGAATCCACTATCTGAAACGCAATTGGATTTGTGAGAAACCATCTTCAGTAACAAATAAAGCATTAAAATGGAATCGGTGGGAATTAACTACACCAAAACAAGGAAGATAGAAGTTAAAACGTAATATTAGTACCATTTGTTCTATCAACAAATTTCTTATTGATAACCTATGCAACATTTTTAACAACTTTTATGAACCAATAAAATGATATTCTATAACAATATTTTTAAAAAATAGTTCTTAAATAAAAATACAAGTCGAAAGCACAGGTTAAACCTAAGGATAAATGAAAATCACATTACAATAAGATATTCGCAAATACAAGAGTCTCCCCAAATTTCTTACATTTTAACAAAAGCGTCTCCCCCCCCCCCCACTTTTGATTTCAATTGCTTATCTTTATATGCATATGCATCCCCCCAACTTTTTTTTCAGGACTAGAACACTGGATATTTGATATTTTCAGCAGCCACTTCTGTTATGCGCAAAAATGAACAGCAGTGGCACATTTATCACTAATAGAAGAAACTGTATATTAATCTATTACATTATTGTTTAATCAATAATGTACATTAATAAAAATTTTAATCCAAAATATTTGCTAAGCAGTTATTTATGAATTTTGACTTTTATGTAATTAGTTCAAAATTAAAACTTATGAAGTTAACAGAATATTAGACTGTTTCACATGTTGCATAAAGGCTCGGTCGCTACACTTTTAAAGTCATGCAACTTTATAAGATAATTTTTAGTAGACTGAATTACTAATTAAAAAGAAAGAGGAATTTAATTGATGTGGGATTCTAAAACAAACACGTTAGGGGATTGAGACAATATAACAATCTCAAAGTTTCTTACCAATTGAACATTAATGGAATGGTATATCTTTCGGTTGACATATGAAGAGCTGTTCACAACATATACGGAGTCATTTCTTTCATTTGGCGAAACGATGGCAACATGAGTGCAATCAATTGCTCCCACCACTCCAGGAAATCCATACGTAGAATAAAATCCGAGTTTTATTTCTTCGATTTCTTCCTGAGTGGTTGGGAAACAAATCATTTTGGGGAGCAGGTGGTTCAGGATGCTCCGAGTCACAACCTTAATGTTGCGACAAACAGTTGATTTGCTTACTGCCGGGAACAAATCATTCGCAACAGCTTGCTGGTAGCTCCCTGTTGCAAAAAACCTTACAGCTATAAGAATCTGAAAGAAAAAAATTATGAAAGCAACCTATATAAAAATACACACATTTATATATACATATACAGTTGAACTTTCTTATAGTGAGTTTGTTTGTAGTGACAACTGTTACAAACATAAAAAAAATTTTGTGCCCTCATTCATCAATACACTTTGATGTGTATTGCATGTAGCCTGCCTTGGCTAGTATATCAAAAACATTTCAGTCTGTTGAATGATGTTATCGAAAATTTGTTGGATATTGAACCCTTCTCTTCAGTGCATCACTAATTATAATGGTGCTAACAAAATATACAGAATTCCCCACTGGGAATCAGGCAGGACTTTTCAAAAGTGACACCCTATACGCATGATGACCTTCAATGCAAGTGACCATATAACAAGGTTCGACTATACTAAATTATAATGGCAGCATTCTATGGTGTCTTAATAAATATCGCCTCGAAAAAAAGTCAGCCAGCAGATTTGTTTATTCAGGGCATAATTTATAACAAGAGTCATACATTCCTTACAATAATTAGAACTCCAATTAATAGGTGTAGTATTACACAAAATTGAAAAGAATACATGGAAGCTTCTGTGAGCTCCCATGAAAAAATGTTATAAAATCTGGTCAAGAAACAAAAAAGAAATAGGACTAAGAAAATTGCATATGCACAAACAATTTAAATTCTGAACAGCATACTGCGGCCTGTTTTCAACATATTTTTCAATTTTATTCATTCCTATCCTTTTTGACAACTGAAAATCACGAATTCAAATCAATAGTGTAACAATTAAGTGCTATTATACATGATGCATTTCCTCCAAAGCTATAAATACATGTGAGTAATATACCATGAGTCACCAAAGCATTTGTAAACAACAAAATTCGTGTTTACAATTACTTTGCTTTTTGTAAACGCCATTAATCTAAGTGAATGCAAGAAACCTAACAACATATGCACAATTGTAACAAATAATTAAAGTATCTAAATAACTGTAAACTACTCAAGAATTGCTAATAACAAAAAATATTGCGAATACTTACTCGAATATAATCTGGGATATTCGAAGACGGGAGCTTCAGTTCTAACGTCAGTTGATGCAGGATGCATTTATTTATTCTGAAATAATGTTTAAATACGTCTTCTTCTAATTTTAAGGGGTCGCTTCTGTCACGAAGCACCCGCCGTTGTAGCGGAGGATCGATATTCTGAATTAAATTAACAATAAACTGCTGAAGCGTGTTCGCCATATTGATTTCGTTAATTTAGCACTATCGCTTCGTGATCGCCTGCCACAGACCACACGATCATCGAACGCGAGTTCGATCGTGATCTACTGTCGCTCAAAGAGCGCCAGAAACACTTTTGATCGAGAGGTAGACGAAAACGTCACAGGATGACGTCGGGATCTACAAACCACGCCTATCGCCCGCGATCGTGAGTGGCAGAAACAGCGTCCTGGTTTCAGGCAGTTGACACGAGCGAGGACGGCAAAACATAGCATCTTCCGTATTGGAGACACACGAACTTGAGCGATTTCAATCTCAACAAATTGCAATTAAAATGATAGTAGAGGATTCTTTTTTACAAAGATCTACCTGACATCAACTTTGGAGAAGGGAAAAAGAGAAATCGTCGGTAAAATTCGGCAAGTTTAATAGTTGGCGCAAAATTTGATTTGATAATAAAAATGTGTTTATTTTCAGTGTTTTCTTTAATTTGTTCAGTTTTTTTATTGTTAAACCCTTATAAATTCATCATACAAAGCATCAATTACCCATCATTGAACATATTTTACAAAACTCAACAAATAACATTTCTTAACAATGAAGGTAACTATAAATTATATTAGGACTAGATTTTAAATTATAATAAGATAAATTTATGCCTTGTTAACAAAAAAAAAAAAAAAAAAAGAAATCATTTCAATAATAGTTCGCATACAATCTGCTTTAGAGTGCACTTATAAAAATAAGTTTTCATCGTTAGCTTGATAACTAATATTTCTTGATAAAGAAATGTAATTTACTCATTAAAAGTTTGTTTTTCAAAGCGATGTTTTGGAAGTATTTTCTCTTGATTATTCCTTTCAATAATTCTAAAGTATTGAGTCTACGTTTTTGATTAAATTATTCCCTACTTAAGTAAACAAACCTAAGAAGGGAGAGAAAAAAACGTCCTTAAACTAAAAGAAAAATTTTATATTTAAACGTTAAATAGCACTGTGAAAAAAAGAACGCTGCAAATTCGTTTCCTCATAAAAATTGTTTGTTACTAAATAATCTATTTTCATCTAAGCCTAAAAAGAGGAAGGATAATTTTGCAAACAATTTTACGGTTGATCTTTGCAGTTAGGTTCTTGGCTATATTTCTTTATTTACATTTATTCACTTCGCTGCCTATTTACATATTATTGACAGCGGTTCAATTTCCACATCATTGAGTTCTTAGATGTTTCAAAGCTACGGGCACAAGCTCTCCCGTTACGACTACAGTTCTTTGGTATTTCTTACGGGCACCAACTCTCCCGTTACGTTACGTCTGGATGGGCGCAACTCCTCCCTGTCCAGCATTCGAAGATCTCCTGCTCATCCGACCGCAACCTCGTAGGCAAGCGAAAGTCGATCTCCCCGCCCCCACTTTTGAGAGCAGCTTATATAGGGGGTGCCTGACCTTAGGCCGACATTGAGGGCAAGGGGACACACGTGCACCATTTCCTGTCGTGTGGACCCCTTCGTCTTGTCACGTAGGCCCCGTAAGTTTGCCGGCCTAGGCCTAACCTGACACCCCCCGCCCAAAACTGACTACTGGGCTAACAGCTCTGTAGGCAGTCCAGCAGGTGTACATTGGGAGTCCCCTAAACCATCTCCCTCCGAGAGCATACCTTGGATGTCACCATCCCTCTCTTCATCATTTAAAAATAACCTGGAGAGCGCATCGGCATTCTGATGCGCTGCCCCTTTACGATGGGTAATTTTTAACTTATACTTTTGTAACGCGAGGGCCCATCTCTGTAACTTCGGACTTGGAGATGCATTCTGTGATATAAAAGTTAGGGGATTATGATCTGTAATTAACTCAACCTCAGCCCCAAAGGTCCAGATCTCAAATTTCTTTAATGCCCTTTACCGCTGCATAGGCTTCCCTTTCCGCCACTGCCCAGCGCCGCTGCGCCTGACTAAATTTGACACTGGCGAAAGCAATCGGATGTGTTTTTCCATCCTCCCCTTTCTGAGCTAAACATGCACCGGCCCCGAAATCACTAGCGTCCGCGTACACGATGAACGGGCGACCCACCTCCGGCGTATACAACGCTACTGCCTTACACAGCAGTTCCTTCAACTGTAGGAACGCTTTCTCCTCTATCTCTGTCCACGGTATTATAGTCGGTACTCTGCGCTTGGTCAACTCAGTCAGTGGCAACGCCACTTCAGCAAATTTAGGAACATAGTCCCTGTAATAGTTGAATAAACCTAACGCACTTTTCAATTCTTTTTTCGTAGTTGGGGACTTTAAGTTTTGAATTGTTTTGATTTTGTCTCCATCTGGCTCATGCCTCCTTGATCCTATTTCATGCCCTAAATACTTTACTGAATTAAGAGCAAAGTGACACTTTTTTAAATTTACGGTTAAACGTTTTTCCCTCAAAGTGCCCAACACTGCATCCAGATGTTTAAAGTGTTCTTCAAGTGAACCCTTTGTGAATATTGCAATGTCATCTATGTATGCCATGGCATATGCTTTATGGGATTCTAACGTTTCATTTAACACTTTCTGAAAGGTCCCTGAACTCCCAATTAACCCAAACGGCATGACTAACCAATCGTATACACCATGATGTGTTACGAAAGCTGTCAGTGGTATGGCCTGTTCCTCTAACGGTATCATCCAATACCCTTTCAATAGATCTAAGGTGGTTATATAATTCGCTTCGGCAACTTTATAAATCAGTTCCTTTGCATTCTCCATTGGAAACGCAGGTGCGTCTGTGATAGCATTCAGTGCCCTGTAATCAACGCATAGTCTAATTTCCCCATTACGTTTGGCAACGCACACTATAGGGTGCGCCGCTGAACTTTTACTCGGTCGTATTAGCCCTTCCTTTAATAAATCTTGTATTTGTTTATCCACGGCATCTTTTAACGCCTCAGGCACTCGGTACTTATTAATTTTTCCCAGTACCGCTCCCTCTTTTAATTTTATTTCGTGCTTCCCCACTCGTGCTGTTTGTAGCTTATTAATAAATAACTCCTTGTGTTTTTCAAGCATTTTGCACAATTTAGTTTTTTCTACCTGACTTAATTTCACGCAATTGTTTTCTAGATTTTCCCGTATTTCCCCAATCTTTTTGCAATCCGCTTTTGTTGGCACGCAACTTATGTTTCCCATTTCTTTATCTTCAAAAATTACCCCCACAGCATTTACTCTTTGTTTGAATAATCTTAGTTTGTTTGCGTGGACGTGCTTCTTGCATCCATCCTCCAACTGTACTATGTAGCTATGCGGTGGTATTCTTCTGATTATTTCCCCAGGTCCGGTCCATTTTGCTAACATTTTACTAGAGCTATCTGGGATTAAAATAATTACCTTGTCCCCTACCTGATAGTCTCTAAGTTTTGACCTTTTGTTATAGTACCTTGCCATATTATTTTGATTTTCATCAGCGGTTAATCGAGCTGCGTCTGCCGCTTCCTCTAGATTTTTCCTCAGTTCTAACAGATATTCTGCCGCACTTTTACTCTCTAAATTTGGCACCCATTCTTCCCCTGTGAAACTTTGTTTTAGAATTGACAAAGGCCCCGTCGGATCCCTCCCGTACAATAACTTAAACGGTGCTACTCCCGTTGTAGCATTCGGGACTTCCCTGTACGCCCACAATAAAAACGGAACTTGTATATCCCAGTTTTTAGGGTCATTTTTCATGACGTGGTATAGCATACTCCTCAGTACACCGTTCCACCTCTCTACTAAACCATTCGATTCCTTATGCCCCGGCGTCGAGAACCTTGGAGTCGTTCCCAAAATTTTTAGAAATTCCTTCGTCAATTCTGAAGTAAAATTGGTCCCTCTATCAGTGCATATCATTTGCGTAATCCCAGTTCTCGAAAATATCGTTAACAACGCTACACACGTTTCCTTAGCAGTTAACCCCTTCAATGGTACACACTCAGGCCATCTTGTATGCTGATCTATCATCGTCAATGCATATCTATGACCCCTCCCTGATTTAATATCCAGTGGCCCCAGAATATCACAATTAACGACCGAAAACGGAATCTCCGGTCTTACAACAGGCGTGATAGGTATTCTATCCGCTGTCCTTAATTTCCCTCTAAACTGACAATCGACCCGTCAACAAATTCTCTAATATCCTTATTCATGGCTGGCCACGCAAAAGAATATTTTATCCTTTCTGCAGTTTTACGAAACCCTAAATGTCCTCCGAACACTGACTCATGCGCTAGTTTTAAAACTGTATTTCTTTTTTCTAACGGCAATACTAATTGCTCTACTTTGCTTCCACCTACCGCCCCCTTACTGTATAGAATTCCATCTATTAAAATGCAATTTCCCTTTCCTTTCTTAATTTCATCCCAAATGAATTTTAACGTCTCACAATTTCGCTGCTGAAATTTAAATTTTTCTCTTTCCGACCGTGCTCCTAATTCGGCCTCTGCACTCCGCAGGGGTTCCTCTTTCCCTTTCCCTGGTGGCACTTCATCACAGTCAACCGCGAACACCCCTTTTTCACTCTCCCCCTCTGTGCTTTCTTCATTTACCGGACAAAGACTCTCGGCTTGGGCCTTAAGTGCTTCATGATCCCCAGGGGTCAGCAACAAAGTTCCGTTTCATTTTGGTGTGCTCGCTACCGTTACATAAATTTCTGGTTTTAATTGTTTGAAATATTCATTTTCTAAACTCAACGGAATATTTATAATATCAGCTTCTATATGCTCACCAAATGCCGGCTCTAATAATATTTTACCACTTGGTTATATATCAATTTCTTGCAAAAAATTCTCATTTATTACGGAAATTTCGGCTCCACTGTCAATTATCCCTTCTATTCCTTTGTTTCTGTAATTAACCTTTACCTTAATAAGATCTGTCACAATATTTTCTTTTCCCTTTACACTATTCCCCAACAATTCTTTATATCCTATCCCTATTTTCTTTACAGTTTTTCGCGATATGACCTTCCATTTTACATTTATAACAAGTTACTTTCCCTATCGCATCATATCTTTCCATTTTGAACTTATTCCTCTCCTTTGATTCCGGATTGTATTTAGTTTTAATTGAATAGGAATTTTCCATAGTCTTTTCATGGATTTCCGCTAAGTAGGCCGCTTCACTAAGTTTAAAAACCTGATCCTTCTCCTGAAGCCCTACATAGCGTTTAGTTTCTAGTGGCATCTCTGCTTTTAGCCTGTCCACTACTATTATGTTATTAATTTCTTCTGCCGTTTCCGCATTTTTACTTTTAATGTAAAACGCCCATAAGGAATTAATTCTGTCCGCGAATTGCGTCCATGACTCATTCGGTCTTTTTCTAGCTTGATCAAATCTCTTTTTATACTCGTCCGGAGTTAACCTATTATGCTTTAGAATTTCCTCTTTAATTCTCGCGTACTGATTTAATTCCTCCGTTTTCAAATTCACAAATAACGGTCTCACTACGTGACCTAGCAATGGTACAATCAACCTCCCCTGAACTTCCTCTGGAACCTTTTGCGAAGCAATAACCCCTTCCACTGTTTCAAAAAACAAATGTAGATCTCCAACGTCCGAAGGTACAGGTGGGATTAAAGATTTCAAAACCTTATGGAATTTTTCCACATTATCCATAATTGGATTTTCTCTTTCTCTCTGTCTAAAATGTCCATTATTTTCTTGCTCTAATTCTAGTTTTCTAATTTCTAACTCCTTCTCCCTTAAAGCAATTTCTTTCTCCCTAATTTCTAGTTCTTTCAATTTTAATTCTAATTCACTAGTACTAGCCCCATCCATTTTGCTATTCTTACTTTGACTTCTCAGTACAGGTGACATGCAAAGCAAACCCCCAAAACGGGAACAGTTTAAATGTGGGGACTTACCCTAAACAGCAATCTCTGGATCTCCGCACGTTGACCACGCGTTGATGTCTCAGCGATGGGTTTCCCTTTCACTACTCGCTCCTCTGCTCCAGGCGTTACTTCCGGTGTCCGTCAGTCTGCAGGGTCTCTCAGCGTCGTAATAAATTTCCCTCGGGTAATCTCGTAATCTCCGGCACTTTTTCCGAGAATATTCATCTCACCAGCAATCCTCTTGCTATTCTTCAATTTCTCCGATGAAGTCCCTTCATTAAGCGATAATTCATATCTTTTTATCACTTGTAGTTTCTTTCTCAGGTTGGGTCGGATCCTACCGTGGTGCGCCAGTTAGGTTCTTGGCTATATTTCTTTATTTACATTTATTCACTTCGCTGCCTATTTACATATTATTTACAGTGGTTCAATTTCCACATCATTGAGTTCTTAGATGTTTCAAAGCTACGAGCACAAGCTCTCCCGTTACGACTACAGTTCTTTGGTATTTCTTACGGGCACCAACTCTCCCGTTACGTTACGTCTGGATGGGCGCAACTCCTCCCTGTCCAGCATTCGAAGATCTCCTGCTCATCCGACCGCAACCTCGTAGGCAAGCGAAAGTCGATCTCCCCGCCCCCGCTTTTGAGAGCAGCTTATATAGGGGGTGCCTGACCTTAGGCCGACATTGAGGGCAAGGGGACACACGTGCACCATTTCCTGTCGTGTGGACCCCTTCGTCTTGTCACGTAGGCCCCGTAGGTTTGCCGGCCTAGGCCTAACCTGACATTTGCTATGAAATTAGACTCGTATTTTGAGGTAGTATACCGATTCACAAGAAAAGATAATCATGCCGTCCTCGCTCCTGTCAAACGGTGGAGAAAAATCAGCTTGCTTTTTCCCCCTGCGCAGTCATTCCACCTTCCGTATAGTTCAATGGTTCAAATAAAGAGTCACCTAGAGATTCTTTCTCTCATTAGAATGAGAATGCGATCACTTTTTTACTGGTTACCAAAAGATCCAATTCCTTATGGGACATGGCAAATGCGAGCGGATTTAATTAGCTTTTTGCGATTGTGAGGATAGTGTTGGTCGCGTGCAGAGAAAGAATACTGGTCATATTCTATTCTATTAATTTAAATTCAACAATCAAAGAAAACTCTTAATATCCTTCCAGCGGGCTCACGCTGGAAAGTTAAAATTTGCATGTTAAAAATGTGCTATGTTTATAAATTGCATAGTGATAATGTTAATTCCAAAAAAAAAAAAGAAAAAGGAAAAAAAAAAAAGCAGACACCTTCTAAAGAAGACACCTACTTAAATCAGAAGGTTCTTAAAACGTTCGTTGGCGTAAAGCTATATAAAGCGAAGTTACTCAGTTACTCACTAGTGTACCTATCCGATACGCGCGCCCGCTGGAAGGATATTAACCTTTAACGAAAGATTGCCGCCTTACTCGCGACATTATAAATATTCTAAATAAATCGAATGCTGCCATATAAGCGGCATGACGTGGTATTTTAGGAAATCTTTTAGGTTTGGCCTTAATTATACATGCAAGAATTAAAGGTGAATATCCCTTTGTATGGACATATAACACCTATTATTACTGGGGTGATTTTCAAATTTGTTGACGGGGGGTTTGAACACAATCTGAATTTTTGTTGCAACAAACATAAAAACTTGCCTACGTATGAATACCTTATAATTTACTGCATTCTGAGCAGGTAGTTTTTTTCGAGTTAATTTATTTACATTTTAGATATTTCAAAAAGTGTTGACAAGTGATTGCTTTTCTCATGAGTGTTACCGTTATTAAACTTCCTTGCTTCCGTTTTAAAATTTATTTTATTGCTTAGTTTTATTTACTTTACACTTTTATAAGCCTCGTGTGATGCGATGTGTTTATGTGTTTTAATTATATATGTATTGTATATACAAACTCCAGTTGTAATGACATCACACGTCATTCCGTGTGACGTCATTCGTGTAGTTTCTTGCATGTTCGCATATTATTCAGTTTTTCTTTAAACGTCACTGATTTCACCTAATAATTGTGAAAAAAAAGCTGTCATCTCATCTTTTCTTTACTTCCTTGTTCGCACCTGTGTGAATTTACAAGGTTGCTTGTTCTGAAAAGAAAGTCGCTCATTTCGTGCGATTACATGTTCTTTTACCCACTTTTGTTTAACCAGATTGTAACGTTGAATTTTTCAGCATGTTCAAAAACTGTGTATTTCTCTTAATACATTTTTTCTCAATAGAAGCAAGACCTGGGGTATAAATTTTAATTTTTGTAGAGTTAATGTTTTAGTTTTAGTTCAAGTACGTTTTTTGAGTGCCTAAATTTCTTTAAAAATATCTACCGATATGATTTCTTGAACTATTATTCGCTTAAATTGTTTTTGTCTAATTTAAACACGTTGGTTTAATGTACTTTTTGATATTTAATATACAGGAGTAATTTTTGTTTCTCTCTTCGTTAATTTTATTGATCATTTCTTTCTCGTGAATGCACAAATTAATTTTTATGTATAGAAAGTAAGAGAAGTGACACACTTTACTTAGTGATTTGTTACGTAACTTCTTAGTAAAAGTTTAATTATTTTTCAGCGATTGTTAGAGGACAGATTGAATATTTATATCTTATTAGTGAAATAAATGACTTTGTAGTAAACTTTTAAGGCAAAATTTTATTTTCAAATACTGATTTATTTGTTTAAATACAATACAAAAGTATGGTAACTTCATTTTTTGTTCTCCTTAGAACATATATTTGCCGGAAGATACAAGTGAGTAACTTTTTATTTTGAAACAAATTTTCATTTTATTCCTCGTAGTTGACCCAAATAACTGCATAGATATATGCAGCTTTTCTGAATTTTATCTTTAATGCGTTCGTCTTGCTCTTTTGCGATCATGTACAACATGTTTTCATATTTTCAGGACCTATGTGCCCCTGTGGTAAAAACGAAAGTGTTCAGACTCGAGTTGTTGGTGGTCATGATGCAGGTCAAGGACACTTTCCCTTTGCGGTAAGAATAAAACTGGTGTTATATAGCTGCTCGGAGTATTTTAATTATTTTCGATGAAATTAGTAAGCGAGAACAAAATGCAGGGAACTGCAGAGGTAGTAACAGGAATTAAATTATCGTACGTAGCTCGTTTACGTGATAGAGGTTTCGTAAGTAGCAGCATGCTGAAAATTGCCTTGTTATTTCAAACATGTTTATTTAGCTGTCCATGTGCAGTTTAAACCTTTATTCTGGTTATTAGCAGAATGTGTTTCTATGTCTTTTTCATGCATAATGAATTCTTTTAATTTTTTCAAAATTCCGGTAATAAAACTTGATCTTACAAGTCGGAACTCACTCTGCTAGGAACACTTTTTAAGTCTCCTTCTAAGTTATCAATTGGTCTGCCACAATCTGCTCTTCCGAAGTTTGTTCTATTTAATTCTTGTCTTCTGTAGACAATCACTGACTTTGATTTCTTTATTCTAAGTAGGCTGCGAAACTGCTCTCCAAAGAATGAAATTGTGACGAAAATCATTGAAATTTAAAAGAACTAAGAGCAGAATACAACTGTTCCCGGCAGTGAGGCAACTCAAAAATCTTAATTCCCAACAAATAGACAAATAAAAACCTCATAATGCTGCATATTGTAACCAGTTAATTTTTATTATCCCTAATATTTTAGCTCCGTTACACGTGTTAATGTTTTCAGACTGATATTACATTGTTTTGTAATATTTATACTATTACTACTTATAGTAATAATAATACATAGTATAGTAATACTACTTATAGTAAAAAATTCGAAAGATTTTAGTGTGTCTTTTATGTTTCCGAGATACGATGTGTAATTTGAGTAAACAATTATTTTCAGCCTTTGTTGACTATCCGTCGAATGCAAGTTGAAGAATAAGCTACAAAAGTTAAAAATAGTTCTGTTCCTCAAACGATCTTTAGAAACAAAAATGAACCGAGACTTAATGTAGTTTTATTTCATTAAACTGTTACTTTTTCGCCTGTGCCTAGATATATGTTCAGAAACAAAACTCACTACTTTTAATAAAATTTGATATCACCTTTCCTTTGTTTTTTAAGTGTAATATTAAATGTCATCAAAAAAAAAGGATAAGATTTTTTCTTGAGCAATGGCATAAAAGATCCTACCCTTTTAAATTGTACTCTATTTCATATTCGACTTATTAATATTATAAAAAGAGGCATTTCGCCTTTTCAGACATATGTATTGACTTGTATATTTATTCCATGTCGCAATCAATTGCAGAGTGGTTTGTTGGATGATGCTTCAGTCACAGGACGCGTCGGAGACTTAGCACTATACTGTGGAGCTACTCTTATTACGGACATTCATGTACTCACAGCAGCTCATTGCGTGAGAGAGTATGGATTTTTTTTCCTTCTTTTTAATTTCAAATTTATGATGACAAAATCCTTTTATCCATCGTTCAGTATTTATCATTTCCCAGCCACACTTCAGTATTCCTATCTTTTTAAATTTTCTACTTTATATTTAACCGCAAGTAAAATTAACAACATATATGATTTTATAAAACCTGAGGAAATGTAAAGCAAGGCTGATATTGAGGAAAAATAAATAAGGAGGGTTTTCATTAGAACTGCAAAATATAATATAAAGATGGCAATAGAAATGATCACTTCACCTGGCATAAGTGTTAACTCAATAGCTCGATGTATGCAGCTTTAAGATAAATTATTCACCAACTGACAATTGAAAAAATTCTTTGTTACCCCTCGGGATAAATATGCATCTTTTTTTTGTAAGCTAATTAAAAACTTATTCACCTTTGTCGAGTCTGACTTTTGCAGCTGAAGAACGTCGGAGATTTTAATGGTTTGACAAATAATTCTTATAGAAAACGCAGCAGTAAGGCTAATCAATGTCATTTATGAAAAGACTTATAATAGAAAGCTAAAGCATTATAACAAAATCAAGAAAGGAAAAAATAAAGTTTAAATAAAGTACGATTGTTAAGTAATAATAATTTTGCATGTTTTATAATTATATAACAAATACACTGATCCGTTATCATTTTTCCCTTTAATTTAACTGCTTTGTAAAATTATTTGTAATGTTTATTTATTGTTTAGCCGAATGGCGAAGGAAGTTGCCATCGATGTCGGTGATTATGACCTGCACAATACAGACGAAAGTGAAATCCGAGCAGCGCAGAAATTAAATATGTTTCCCGATTACCGAGTAAAAAGTTTCCATGATGATATTGCTGTCGTGGAATTTGAAAATCCTATCAACTGGCAGAATGGAGTTAGAGCCGCGTGGTTACCTCCACCAAACATGGAATTGGAACCTGGGACCCACGTATCTGTGTATGGATGGGGACGCTTGAATTACAGTAAGCAGTTCACTTTAGTACAGCACTCTTATACAAACTGTGCTCTTTGTTTTTGTTCATTTATGTCAACTTTTCATTCTTTCGCGACGGGAGGCGCCAAACGTTCTGCCTTAAAAGTTTTTCATTTCATCATATAGCTATCCAGTTCATATGCATAGCGCGCTTACCGCTCAGGCCGAAGGGTTTTCTTCTCTTAAGCCTCATTCACATATCGTCCGTCCGTCACTCTTTCAGAATAACCGGGCACCCGACGCAGACACAGGGACATTCACATGCAGCGTCCGTTCCTCAAACATGTGATAATTTTCTCCACTAGAGAGAAAGAGTACTCATCGGGCGGAAACCAATGAAATGAGATTTTTTACGCAAGAAATCTAGGGTAAAATTTGCACGTGCATGCAGCATGGCAAGGAAGCAAAAGTTTCAGGTCCCCTACTCTAAAATTTCACTTAAAAGAATAATTCTTTACTTTCTGTAAAGATTATTAAGTATACTTTTTACCTCATTATAATTATTTCTTATGTTATGACATTTATCTATAACAGGAATTTTAAAGAACCAGAACTGTTGTAAATTGAAACATGTTAAACAGGAAGAATGAAAAATTTTGAACTTGCTTATTAAGATTGGAAAGCCAGCATTAAAATTATATGCTAATATACTTTTGAGTTAAATTTCTAACAACATTTTGAGAAAGATTTTGTAAAATAAAAACCTACTTCTCGAACGGTACACTGGGCTCAATGAACTTCATTAGTTCGTAAAATGTCCACTGGCACCTTGATGAAGAGTCACCAGTTCTACTGGGCCTATACACGGAGTATTCTTTTTTTTTTTCTTTGATATTGGTCCCGCAAGCTTGTCCATCGCTAACGGGACGTCAGTTCTGAAAAACATTGTTTATAGTTATTAAGCAACTCATTGCAAACCCAGAAGTGAATTAATGACAATAATTTGAATGAAAAACATATACTTACCATCTATGCGCAGAGTACTTGCTATTGCAAGACAGGAGTTATTTCTTTTCATAATATCCTTATAGTCACTCCTGTGGCTGTCATATAACCAAGGGTATTTCAGCACCTCGCAAATTGAACTTTCATTTAATACATTGTTGGCTTCAGTCATGACAGATGAACGGAACCAGATGCTGCAATATAAATTGCTGGGAAAAAAAAAAACAATTCCGCGCCTCTACTCAAAATAAACAAAATGGCGCCCACCTTGTCTCTAATTGGCTGTTCATTTCTGGACGTCCGTCAAATTGTCTTGCTGTCATGGCAACGACTAGAGGAAACCGGTTTTGGGTGAAAAAATCGTGCGGAACTTCGACGGGCGGACGATATGGGAACGAACCTTAAGTCCATGAAGTTTCCGAAATATGATGCCTTCCTTGTTGGCAAAATATGCCTATTTTATTTTTATTATTGTTTCTTGACGTTCCTAATGCAAAATGTTTACTCACATGTACGGGGAATTATCTCCAGGGTTCGGGGTGAAATTCATTTTAAATACCTATTGCCGAACATCCCGACCTCCGTAAGATAGCATGTGCTAAAAATGTAAACAACTTTCACGGTTCTAACCGTTAAACGAACAGTGAAAAAAGTGAATTCGTACAGTTAAGTTTCCTATTAATGTTATTTATTTCCGATGCGAGTTTGTAAAAATAGTGTTGCCACTCACACGGAAGGATTGTTTGCTGAAGTTTTTTTAGGATATTTCAAGCTGGAAAATGCAAATGAATCGGTGACGGATGAAACGTTTTTGCTATAAAAGCTCTGTGATGATTCCATCCGATCTCTCTCTCTCGGCGTTCTCCCTCTACCCATCTTGGTCCCAGCGATAAGCCAGCCAGCTTTGACTCTGACGTGCAGTCTGGATAGACCTTTCATCTATTACCTAAGGATGATTTACTGGGATGAGCCTGCCGTATTTCCTGAAGAGTTGATTGTTCGACAGTGATGATATGTCGTGTACCTAGTGGAAAGGATTTGACGTGCCATGTGTTTCCTGGATATAAATCATCAAGATTGTGTGTACGAAATAGTCGAGCCCGGTGACAAGATGAACTTTAATGTGGTATAGATTTTTATTTTACCGTACTGTACAGCTACGCGGAACTTTTAATCAAATTTTTCTACAATTGTTGTTTCTATTTTTAAATGTTAAAATAAATCTATTTGTTATTTTAAAAACGCTTTCCTCATGTTTTTACCAGACACTTATGGCGAGGTCCACACACCCCTCTGAATCTTGTTTTTGTGACTTTTCCCTAACTCCTTAACACATTTGCCCGTGTCTGACAAGGGCGAAAGTTAACGGAATGTTTGCCCATGCCCGTGCTTTATTTTATTTCCAATGCTCATCTGAGGCCCGTTTACACTTTGTTTGTATAGTTTATTTTTTCTATGTATTTTTTATTCTCCCCCTCGCTTTCTAGTCATCCGCCAAAACCTGAAATTGCAAAAAAATTACATTACTAGTTCTTCAGATAAAAAACTCGTGCTTTAAGGTGTCAATAATGCTTCAGTAGAGCATTTAAATGGAAATATCTTTATTTAGCCTGCCAGTCCGAAACATAACTTTCTCTTTATGCATATGTAATCAAGTTACTCTCATTTCGAGCAGAAGGTCAAATACGCATGTATTTCGAATCCTATGCACATACAAAGGTCATGCTGTGGCTGTCAATGTAGCTTTAAAAAAGTTTCAAGACACTGGCGCTTATACATATCGTTCGGGGTAGCGTGCGCGTCTTGCTGTATGCGTGGCAGTCGGCGCATAAAGTTTAAACGCACTCGCTTCATTTACTTAGCTCCGTGTAGTTGGATTTCTCATTAAATGTTAGAACTTTCGTAAGGCTGTTGCTAAGAAGAAAATGAATGCGGTGAGAAACTTCACCTGAAACCCTTCCAGGCCTTTTTAAAACGTAGGTTAAAACTCCACTTACACAACTTTAATAAATTGTTTCTCCTCTTAGGTGGAAACCTATCTCGTATTCTACAGACTGTGGAACTTCCTATTATCCATAAAACTGAATGCCAAAAAGAATTTGACACAGTGATTGAAGATAATATGATTTGTGCTGGCGGTGATCCTGGAAAAGATGCTTGCATGGTATTTTTAAAAATATATTTAAATTTCATGCAACAATTCATAAAGTTTTTTGAATAAAAATTTGAAATACTTTTGCTACGTTTCAATCGGATTTTTTACATCCCCAAACGTAGAACTGCACACATTGATAAAGGGGTTCCTTCTAATCTCGAAACTCGCGTGCTTCATGTTTTTGCCCTTTTTTTTTTTTGCTTTTGTAACATTATATTTTGCAATTGTATCCAAATAGTGTGTACTTAACATTGACCTTTACATGTATCGTAATTGTGTGTTTTTTAATACTGAACCAACCAATCGAATATTTAATTATTTGATTCTTTTTTTTTTGTATGCGAGTTATAATCATTCTTTGTTTTTGTATCTGCTATGCATATTTTAAATCTACAACAAATTTTTTCCTTTGTTTTTTCTAATGTTCAACTCCGAAAGAAGAATTCAGCAACTCCAATTAAGAGTTAAAAAAATTACTTTAAGCATTTTTATGCAAATACTTTTTTGACCTACGAAATTTCCAACGAGAAAAAAAGCATCTTATTTTTTAAATAAGATTCTTGGCTAAATAAAGCTTAAAGTAGCAAAACCACGTACTACCTTTTTTAAATTAACTTCTCTTTAACCTGTTAAAAATGTCAGGGGAGATGGGTGGTCGGAAGTGAAACTAAACATCTTATGTTCATTGCGATCTTCGTTCAGTGAAAATAAGGAGTCCTTGTCGTTCCCAGACATGTGTAACCGATTTCCTTTAGCCAATGTTTTTTTTTTCTAGATTTCAGATTTTATGTTAAAAACGTTTTTGATTTATTTCAATTTTGTGTTACGAAATGTATTAATAAACATTTTCGTTTTTCATAGGGCGATTCTGGCAGTGGTCTTGTAGCTCGGGTGAACAATGATTACGTTTTGTACGGCGTTGTTTCCTTTGGTCGCCGATGCGCCTTACCTCATGTTCCTGGTGTTTATACTCGGGTTTCCAATTTTACAGAATGGATTGTAAAACAAACTGTATCAGCCCATTGTAAGCCTTGTATCTATGATCGAAGTAATAATAATTGAAACTTAGGTAAACTGTGTGGTAGTACTTTTCACTGATATTATTGTTGTTCCCGTGAAAATAAACTAAAAATTCTTTACTAAATTGGTTGGTGCATGTCCTTGAGAAACGATACATTTAACAACTCTTTGATTTTTGTTTACGTGTCTAGTTTTCTTTCGTGTTACTTAATAATCAACTTAAAAATTTCAAATTGTTATATTTCACAATGGAAAATCACTCAAAAAATTTAAAGTTTTTTCATGGAAGATATTAAATTACCTGCCACTGAAAAGTGAGAATTATTTATTTAGAAATGACTTCAATACATTGGTTTATTCTTTCTTCATAATTACGAGTGAACCCTGTTTTATACTTTATTATCAGGAAAGCAACTCGCTAATTCCTTTCTGTAGCACGCGAACTGGATATTTTCCCAATTTTCCTGAGGCTCTGTCAACTCTTATACCATTTTCTCTGTTCTGACAGAGGCTGGCCAATATCCTGCCTTCTCATTTGGTAACAACTTTCAGGAATGACTCAAGGAACATCTTTTTCGTTCATAAATAACACTGCTTATATTCTAAAGTTAAAAAAAATCCAAGATTGAGTATATCCTGTAGAGAATGAGACTTCAGGAAGGATATGAATGCCTGGTTGGCCTTTTTCATAGTTCGGAACTCATGCTCCTACAACTGAAGGAAGTGGTATCCGAGGATTTGAAGCTTCTTGACTGTTTTTTCGGTTCTTCTACGTAATGCGCTCATTGGTATATCCTTCAAAAGATGTTTTGTATCAGCCGCAAAAAGGTGTCACAATGATGAAAGAAGCATCCCTAAAGAGAAAAAAAAAAAATATTCTAACTAAACTACTGATTTCTAAAATGCCTAATATTAATTTTTTCAAACCTGGTATTGGCAGACTTAATTTATCTGCGCAGAACGTCCACTGAAATTTCGGTGGATGGGCGATTCGGTAATTTTTCCCTTATGCTGAAATCAGCCATGAGCAAAATTCTGCTAATGATGCCTTTGAGCACCTTTTCCCTGCCACCCGCATACTGGTCGACCACGCAGTTTACGATGTGCTCCCTAGCTGCTTGGTCCGTTTCAAAGTTGAAAAAGGCGATTTTCTTGCTCGGCTTCTTTTGTGGTATGTAGCATTGATGCTCCTCAGCTACAACATACTGCTCACAGGATGAGCATTTGATGGTCCCGCAACAATGACGGTCTTTCGGGCAGCCACGTCGTGCAACAGATTGCCTTGCAGCTGTCTCTGCACTGGTACATCTAGATAAATTATAGATAATTAAAATGATACATTTAAAGCAACACATATATTAATGCACTTACCCGATCGCAAATCAAGAGTTCTTGTTTTCCTGAAACACTTTTTGTGGGCAGCAAAACATTCTTCGGAACGGCACAACCTATCATAATCATCACACCGTTGACGCTCTACGGTGTCGCACCCCAATCTTAAGCAAATAAGGCTAGAATCTGCGGAGCGATGTTACCCTATTTTTGTGATATGGCTTTTCACTCACAAGTGTGTGCCGTAGAATCCTGTCAATTTTTCGATAACTTCAAAATGCACGTCACGGAGCCATAAATCGATTCTTCTCTTTAATACTCTTTCAGGACACCTAAATAAAAAAAATGTAACAATTAAATTCATTCATGTATAATTTCTTCCATAAATACTTTTAAAAATAATCTTGCCTCGTTCAGGTTATCCGATGCAAACAACACAATTTGCATATTTAAGTGCTCCTCAAATAGCGCCACTTCAGTGTAGGTACAAGGTCCCAACCGAACCCCAGCAGATCCGTCGATCCTGCAGATTAATAGTAGCTGTATGGTCGTTTTCCGAATGTGCCAAAGTGTAGACAATGGCAAAATTTTCAACTTAAGAAGATTTTCTTATCCCATAAAGGACTTAAATGGGAACTGATGTGATATAATCCCCCCTTGGCGCCAAGAAACTCACCAACTAAACATAATTCATCAATCTTGGCTATTTTTATCGTCAGCATTATCCCACCATAAGCATAACAGTATCAAAAAAAAAAAAAAAAAAAAACCATTCGCCAAAACAGAAAACAGCATTCCTTTCACAAAAATTTACTCACTTATTTCATTCCTTGCCGATTCTTTCTGCATAAAAAAATTGAATTTTCCACAAAAACAATACATAGGTTTTTTTTTCTGTATAAAAGCACTATTTTTTAACAATTTGGTAGTCCTCCTAATTTGTCGCGTACTATTTCTAAAAAAGGGGTATATTTTTCAACATTTTTAAAAGGTAATATGCTAAATGAAATTTAAAATCCCCCTTCCTATTATAAGTCGATAATGCACTTTTGACACGTCTCTATGTGCTTTCAATTGGGATCCACAAAAAATAAGTCGTGATTAACTACCAAATGTTCAAAACCCTCCTTACCCAAAGTACTGTACGCTGCCCACCCGTCGGAATATATGGTACTTCCCTTTTCAATCCAGTTTAATAACCGAAATTTAAGTGTCCCTAGTCCTATCGGCAACTGCCACGAAAAATATTTTCCCACTCCCTCTTTCAATCCCCCCCCCCCAAAACCCACTGCCCCTCAACTGCATGACCCCTATTATATTTAAGTATTCAAATTTTGACTCGTCAATTTCTACTATTTTACCCCCACCCCCACTTTTTCTAATTTTAACTCAATATGGTTTGAGATTTCTTCATTATCTTGGCGCCAATCGCACAATGTGCGAGAAGCAGAAAAATATTCTCTTTCTATTTCTGAAGTTTTTATCAGTAATTATTTCGTACGTCAAAAAAAAAATATATATATATATGTATATTCTACTTTTAATTTGCTCATGCTGAACCAAGACCCTTTCCTAATTGTTTCTTTCCCACAAACCCTTCCCTCTATAGTCTTTTTGCAAACAAAAATCAGATTTTTTTTTAAAATTTTGATTTTATTTCAGACCCGCATTTAGCACAATCATTTCCCTTGTCAATAGACCAGCGTCTTTCAAAAAATCCTCTTATTCTCAGCGTGGCAGCTGGTTCACCCCCAGAGCCAGCGCGTAGTTTGAAGAGTCAGACGGCTGCTGATGGACGACACCTGCGTACCTTCCTCATGTTGTTCCTAACTCTGAGCCTTTCGTGTATGGGCTAGGAGGTGTGTAAAAGCAAGGGTTAAAATATTTGTATTTGAATTTAAATATCGATTCAGAGGCAGAAAATTTGTATTTCTTAAAAGTTTCCTAAGCCTACTTACCAAATGTACGAGTTGACCCATCTAACATTTTGTATTGAACTTTTATGGGGGAAAAGCTAAGGATTATGTAAAATTGCTAAATCCCGACAGATTAGGGAAAGTTTAAGCAGCTAAGCAGCAGTAGGGATGTTGTAGGAATTATCTATTGAAACCTACATTAAAACGTAATTAGAGTTGCAAAAACAATTTTTGAAAACCTCTAATGGTAACAAAATATTAAAACGCGTACAATTGTATTGGTTTTTGATATTTTGTGAGAAAATCACTATTTCAGTTTTAATCTGAAGTATGGTAGGCTGCACGTTTACACACTAATAAAGCTTGACACTCTTGTGAGTTACGTAGACATTTTCTGTAGTTTGCCTCCTGCAAAATACCTGGAAAATAAGTATTTATTTTAATGTACTCGTATATTTATATAAAGTCATTACTTTGTTAAAAGCTCTAAGTCAGCTCCTGAAAATTTTTGTAAATCGTTAGAACTAAAGTATTTTAATACAGATTTAAATGTGTTATAAATGTTTTTTCGATAAAGCTTCATTTAAAAGCTTAATATGTGATGATGTTGCAAAATTTAGTAATTTTGTTAAAATACTTAAGACGAACATTTGAAAAATCCCTCTTGAGTTCCCACCTTAATTATTAAATAGTGTTATTGCTAATATTAATCTATTATTGGGTGGGGGGGGGGAGAGATAACTAATTTATACATGCAATGCATTAACAAAATTTCTAGAAAATGCATGTTTAACCCTGCTTAAAATTTAAAATCACAACGAGGATTAGCACGGTCTTATTAACCACTCCAGTCAACTGTGTTCTTTTCACAGTTCCTCTGGTGTCGTAAATGTCTGATTTAAAGGCTTAGGCCGACGTGAGTTTGACTTATTGTTGTTGATGTGGCAATTTATGCAAGAGGGCCTTGCGTAGCACGTTTGTCCTCTATGGGATTTGCTGCAGTTTTGACAAACTGGCAATGGTGCTACGCAACGTTTTTGTGTATGACCTAATCTTTGGCACCTCTTGCACTTCTTATTGATATAAAATGTTGCATAAAGTATGCTTTGTCTCTTATTTTGACGACCCGTATCTTAGTGCTTACCTGACTGTCTAAATTGCCACTTTCTACTATTAGTGTTTTGTTTATGTCTGATGTTATCTTATGTGCTATGTTAAATTTTGAAGTTTGATTTTTATTGATTGTATTTATGATTTCCTCGTCTGAAATATTATTAGGAATTTCTTTTATTTTAAATTGTATTTTGATTTTTGGTTGGTTTTGATTTTGTGTGTTGGTTTGTCTGTTATTATTTTGGTTAAGATTTTGTTGTTATCTATTAGATCTATTTTATTTATGATTTCCTCTTTTTTTGATCTTAGTTCTAGGTTATCTTTTTCTGTTATTTTTGGGTCAAGTTCGTAATCTATACCCTCTTTTAGATGAGTGTTTTCTAGTTCCAACTTTAGTATTTTCCTTATATCCGTTTGTTGGTGTTTTGAGTCTTTGGTTTCTATCGATATGTAGATATATTCTATTTTTTA
The DNA here is from genome assembly GCA_038502835.1 of Octonoba sinensis. Taxonomy (NCBI): domain Eukaryota; kingdom Metazoa; phylum Arthropoda; class Arachnida; order Araneae; family Uloboridae; genus Octonoba; species Octonoba sinensis. Next base: position 76,942,798 of record CM076605.1, on the reverse strand, counting down.
AGTTTGATTTGTAGTAGCCTCCTTTGTTTTGGGGTTTGGGCTTTGATTATTCGAGTTCGATTGGTCTTGAGATTGAGTACTTTGATTAAGGGATTGGATACTTTATTTCAGATTTTGGTTATTTTGTTCTATACTGATTTGGTTGAAGTTGTGACGCCTGAAGAAACAAATTTCCATCTCCCTATGATCTATAGTTAGTCTATCTTTTCTTTGCTCTTCGGTCAGTAATTCTATTTTGTGTCTTAGTTTATCTAGTTCTCTTAAGTTGTCTTGATCTATCCTTTCATTGTATTTAATTACGTATTTTAGTTCTTTGCTTAGATTTGCTATTTCCTGGTCCTTTTCCCTCTGGAAGAGGGATTCTCTAATTTTGTGCTTTTCCTCAATTTCTTTGATCAACTCTTCCATGTGTTTGTTTTAATTTTCAAGCACATACTTTGAGGAATTTCAACAACAAAACTCCTCTTCTAGGTTAGATTCAGTAGTCTAGTGGTATCGTTTTAAATCTAGGTACTTAAAATTTTTTTTGCTAATTGGAATGTTTTTCATAAGCTTTAAATGGGAATCTCTTGCACTTTAGCTTTCAGTGACTACATTGTTGCATATAAATGTTGTCATCAGAATTTTATGTTTCAAAACATTTCTTCTGTAATTGTTTCAGCATTTCATGCATCATATGGAATATTTTTGGAAATAGTCACAGTTCACACCTCCATCACAGTTACAAATGAATTCTCAACTCAGTGTTACATAAAGCTTCTTATAATTATAGTTCACACTAATCTGTATTGACTTACAAAAAAATATAAATTAACTTTTTTCTTACTTGCGAAAACTCGCAAGTATTTATACCTTGTGATAGTATTGTATAAAACTACATTAATATAATTGTAAACTACAAAGTGACAAGTTTGAATGGTTTCTATCGATTTTTAACTTGGGAAAGTAATATCATGGCACTAAAGTACTCTTTCGGGACTTGGAGTTGACATAGGAATAAAAATTACTTTTTAGTTATTAGAAATATAAATTTCACGTTAATTTAAAGCACAAATGAAATGCTCATTTGTGCTTTAAATTAACGTGAAATTTATATTTCTAATACTGTTTACCAGCACAAAGTTAAATTATTATTACTTTTTACTTGCAATGTTAAATTATCTTCTTTTCAGTTTAAAGTACGTTAGAAGCAAGTGGATTCTGAAGTAGGAATTATGTCTTTAGCAGCAATGTAAGACACGTTGCTACTGCAACTATTGTGACACTTGTCGTGAAATTACCCCAGAATAGCGTTCCTGAACGGTGAGAGTAGCGGTTCGGGACAACACCTGTTCGCATTTTTTCTATTATCATTGAAGAGCTTAGTAGGCTAACAAGTAAATAAGTGCTTCCCTGTTTCGCGATTCCCATTTGCGCGAAATTGGGTTTCCGTTCCGTCCAAATACCGTTTGCAGCCTCTTATATTTGCATCGGAAAATAGAGCTTGTAAAGTTGAAATAACTGCAACTTCAAAATCCTAAACAATTTCTTGTAGATTTCAATTGGCAATTAGATTCTTAATTTTAGAAGACAGTTTCTTTCTTTTTAATTTCAAGCAATGCAACTACTACTGGAACAACATTAATTTCAGACACTGCATTTCCAATATCCGAGTGTATAATGTGCAGCTGTGTGAATTGTTGCGGGAAAAATTTAAAAGTTCTGGCCATGGTAAACGTGTAGGATTTACCTAGAGCTAATTTTCCCTTCTGTGTATCAAATGCTAAACTTCTATTTCGGCTTTCTACACCAAAAAATAAAACTGGAACCGCCATTTAGTTCTGAAATTTCATCTCGTAGTACAAGACCTTTGGCGTCCGTCCGTTCTTTCACGTATCTTGTGTTTTATGTCTGGAGGGTATGTATAAGGAACTTTCAATACTTGCAAATGCTGGTATATTCGAAACCAAAACTAGAGCTTGATTACATAGTAGACTCATTTCTCCATAAAAATTGTACTTTCTTCTTCTCCCGCACTCTTCTTAGCAGATAATATTTGTTTTTTCACTTCACATACGGATATGTCGGGTACACAAAAATGCAATGCTTCGTGTAAAGCAATATTATCCTTAGTTTTTTATTCCACCTTTATATTTTCTTTCTTTTTTTCTTAAATGCAGACCCATGTGTTACTTTCTTTGCCATTATGCTGTGGTGATGGCTTTTATAAAGATCAATTGGCTTTCCTTTACTTGTTTCAACATTTTCTATTTCATCCTTGCCTAATTTTCCACATGTACAGGAAGTAATATAGTGATACTTGTAACACGACGATTTCTCAAATGTCGTGCTGCCTGAGGAAATTCCGAATAGTAGTAAAGAGGTCACTTAAAATTTGTTTGCGCAGTCTTAACTTATGAAGAAAAAGGGAGAGCATCTGCATACCCGCCCGACGTGTTTCGGTCGCGGAAACGGGAATTTTTCCTACCAAATTTGAATCACGCAACTGGGGCCAACTCGACCACCTGACCGGAACATCTGCTTCTGCACCCTAGTGCCTTTGGTTTCGAAAACTAGGATGGGCATCTTTTTTCTAACACTAAAAGAAAACAAAAATAAAAAGGATTCAATCAAACAACTTTATTCAGGATCTTTTCTTTCTATATGTGATATATTTCAGCTTTTTTTTTTTATTGTCAATTCTAAGACTTCCTCCGATACAGTCGTATTTTTTTGAAATGCACCTGGAAAATAACAATGTAGAAAAAGATAAACAAGAAATCACAGAAATTAAGGCATAACACAGTTTCATTAACATGGAAGGATAAAAATTAAGAAAAATCACGGGGAAGATTGAAAATAACTTGATTTAACTCAGTTTAACCTGTTGCCACTCAGTCATTAACCTATGTAGCTTTTATCATGTTTATGATATAATTCGGTAATATATAAAAATTAGTGAATTTTTTAATATAAATCATATTTTACACGGGCAGCTTCCAATGGTTACCGTAGCCTAAATAAAATTTTCAGCATCAACTACCAATGAATGACGGGGCACTCGATGTATATATAAGACCATTTTAGGGAAATGTGGCTAAAAAAGAAAACTTTAGTGAGTCTATGTAAAGTATCCAACTTGACATTTTCAAAATCCTTACTTAAAATTGGGAAAGAGCACAGGGTAACAGAAGGAATGTCGGAGGGAGTCATCCTTTGACAAATAGGAAAAACAACTTTGAATACATTGATGAAAGATATTTTGCATACATTTTTCTGTTTTTAACAAGCTACTCATCTTATTTCTATAGCAACCAGTTATTCTAAAATCTCCATATATATATATTACACAAATTTCCAATGATGGATATATTACAAATTACGAATTCTTACCTTTTTGCAATTCCATTTTTGCATTGCGTACATTTATTTTTCCATTTCGGTCAGCACAATTTAGGGTGGAGGCCAAGTTGTTTGATAGTACTAATTTCAATGCTCTCTCTGTTGCATTACCATTTTCAATTTTGGATGACAAGCCTGGAAGAAGAAACCAGTAATATTTAACAAATTTCGAATTAAGTGTGAACAAAACACTACCTACAATATTTAAATTCCTTGCATGTTATATACGTATATATTACAAAATTACACCTCGGGCCTTTAATGTTACTTGCCAGAAATGAACAAATTATTTGAAACAAAAAACCTCCTACTCAACCCAAATTTTTTTTCTCTAAAGCTTCATATTTCATCATATAAAGTAATGCAATACTTCCATGCTAAACACAAATGGGGTATACTCAACATACAAAATTAATCGATTTAAGAATTACTTTGTACTTTATTCAGATACCAATTTTTCAAAAATCGTTTTCATTCTCATAAGACCAAAAACATTGTACTTGGATTAAAAAAAAAATGGAGGACAAATTACCCTTTCTTTTATTCAGGAGTGTTGCACTTCTGAGACTTCTCAGGATCGTCTCATAGCAAAACTCTCCTACGATGATCATTTTTTAATCATGAAACAAACTGGATATTGTTACACTGAAAAAGTTAGAAAAAGTGACGTAAAACATAAGGGGTCGTTCATAAATGATGTCACACTTTTTTCAATATATTTGACCCCTCCTCCCCCCTTTGTCACATGTCACGCTATATTACATAAGCATAAATACTTTCAGTTCAGAAACAAAGCACTACGTTACGGATCACATTTACAATTTTATTTTTGAACTTTTATGATCATAACAATAATAATATTTCTATTCAGTTTGTGTAAAATAAAATTAAGGTTTACAATAAAAGCAATTAGCAAATGATATATTAGTAAAAAATATTAATATAGAAGAACAATTGAAAACAATGGAATTTTAGATCTTTATTTAGTTTGCTCTAGAAACGTTATACTTATTTTATGTACACAAAGTACTCTTTTAAAAGATTAAATTTCAAAATAACAAAACCCCGCCTCGATATGAATTTACATAATTGAACTGCCTTCTCATTTTATTCTTCACACGAATTTATAAGTAATATATATATAATTTTGTGCAATATAATTTAGTAAATTTTACATGATTTTATAAATGTAAAATTTATTACATTTATAAAATTTATACACAATTATAAAACAGAAAATTATTTGTAATCATTATTCTTCTCCTTGTTCTTCCTCCCAAGGTGAATATAAGTGCTCGTTCATAGAGTACACGGGCATTTTGAAATTGTGTTGGGGAGTCAAATATATTGAAAAAAAAGTGTGACATCATTTATGAACGACCCCTAAGCAACGATTGAAGGTACGAAATTTTAGACTAGCAATTAGCTCTCGAAAGAATAGTATCTGCTTGTGCAAACGCCAACTCGCATACAGGCCAGCCCCTTCATATATTTCAAAAGCCATTAGACAAACACCAGACTATCCTGGGGAACCAAATCCAACAATAAAACTTATTTTCTAGACTAAAAGCAAGCTTCTCGAAATCCACACGATCTCAAAACTTGACACATTCTCTAAAAATCTAGGGGAGAGGCAAAAGAGTAAGGAGCCAGCTCCCATGTGAGTATTGAGAAGGAGGGGCGTGACAGTGAAATATACCCCTTCGCACATTTTGATATCTAAATGAACCCATTTAGAAAACAGGCATCAGTAAACTGCTTCCACGTGATAGCTCCAACTAACCAAGTAGATCATCCAAGTGATGACATTTTAAAAAAAAAATGCAGAATAATCCTCGTGTATTTTGGCGCCAGTACTGAATATCTAGTCGGGGCTCGGTATTTATCGAGCCCTGCTTTAACTGTTACGGAACCTCGTCGAGTGTGGTAGTTGTAATGCACAAGGAAAAAAATCAAGGATATCGTCTACGCCATAAATATTTTATTTTCATCTTAGAATTTAGGCAAAAGAAAAGTTTGATATTGAATTCGACTGCTTGTGTTATATCAAAACGACTTGCTTAAAAAAATGAATGAAATAATACTAATTATTTTTAATTTGTATTGAGTAAATTCTGTAAAAATGTTCGTGCAAAAACAGAATTAGGTGGTATCATACTGTCTCGATACTTTTGCTCATACGTGTGGATTTTATCAAAATAGTTAAGAAAGGAAACCAAAGATGAGATGATGCTTGTTTTGGGTTTAGCTGCTTTATTTTGATATTTTTTCTCTTAAGATTGTTCGAAGTCAGTAAATATGACCAGCGCTACTTTGTCTTAAAGATCTAAACACCCAAGATTTCTTTTTAACCTCTATCTAGAAGATAATTTCAGCCTTTCATCCCAGCAGTGGGGTCGATAAAATGAGGACCAAGCATGCTTGAGAACTAAACACTAAGGGATCCGCGTCAGGCCGACCACTTGACCGGAACTTCTGCTTCTGCACCCCAGGGCCCTCGGTCTCCAAAACTGGGATATGCACAGTAGGCTATGGCCCTCCGAAAAGGGCTGGTGTGCCACTGAGTTTAGTTTTAGTTTCTAAAAGATAATTTAAACCTTAATCAGCAACTATGTTATCGATAAAATCAGTAAGAATACAAAACAAATTTTAAAATAAAAAAACAACAAAAATATTGAATTTGCTTGATGTTAAGTACTTTTACTTTAACCAAAATGGGTGATGTGACACTTCTTGATACCCCCTCCCCCCTTGTCACAAGTACTAGAACCCCCTCCCCCCCTGGAAGCGTGACATCATTTATGAATGACCTCTAATTGAATAAAAGAGAGTTTATATTAATAATGTCTTACCAGCAATTATAGATTGGCTTGGATACGTGTCAAAATGCAGACTGCAATCGCTTAGTGATAAAGGTTTTAAAAATAAGTATGTACCTAAACAACTCTTCACTGAAATAAGTATATTCTTCTCCCATAGAAACAATGTTTAGATGCATTTACTTATTTTTTTCAACAAAGTTCTAGCATGTTTCCCCAAATATTTTGCAAATTGCCAGTTTATAGCTATTGTTGAAATATTATTCCGAATAGCCCTCCTCCACACCTGTTCCCGATAGGTTTCGTCAGTAATGCGTTTCGAATCCCACAGAGGGTAATATGAATTAGCTGAATGAAATTAGTCAAGTCACAAGAACTGTCTGAATCAGATTCATGGCACAATGGCGATATGAAAGAAAACGAATCGAAAAGTTCATGTTGATTAGAAATAATCCCCTATTCATTGTGAGAACTGGACTGGACACTGTTTCCAGGATTGGAATCCGTGAAAACATTATCATTTAAAATTAACGAATTACTTGGTTTTAATAAAAAATTGTTTTTTTTTTCTGCCTATGGCAACAACTCCCAACCCTGTAATGGCCAGTCGCGGATACACAGAAAAGCACCGAGAACATTGTTTTACCTCCAATAGCATATTCCATATACTCATTACGAAATCTTTTTTCAACTTACTGTACTAGAAATTGGATAAGTCGACAAACCACCCTCGTCAGCATTAAAAATCTTAGCTCGCCAATCATATCAATTGTATTTATTAAGAATGTCTTCATACATAAGAAAAAATTCATCAATAACTTCTTTGCTGAGGCATCATCAATCTTTCGTTTCTCTAATTCTTTTCCCCAGCTCTTTTCAATAACTTCACTTGTCCAATCTGGGCTTGGGCAGTTGTTTGGAAAAAATCAGCTTAGGTGTTGTTTTTCGGGGTTTTCCCTCGAACTTAACACCACATGGTGCCGTGACCAGGATCTGTGATGCCACCAAAGATGGGGATAGGGAGATGTTGACGGCAGGGACTAGAAGTGGTGATGGCACCGGCACTCGGAGGTTTAGCTGAAGTTTCGTTCACAGCCGGAGCTCGGGGATTTAGCGGAAGGGGGTTCGCCGTAATGTGTGTAGTGTCCGCAAAGAAGTTGTCAGTCTCCCGCATTTTATTCTGTATGGGGGAATTACTGAAAACGTTCAGGAGGAAATGAAGAGAAACATTTTGAAATTAAATGGATTCTCCAAACTGCAGAAGGAATATGCCGAAACGGAACCCATAATACTCTCTTGCTTGACTTATACTGAATTACAACAAATCTGTGATGTTCTAAACATTTCCGGTACGGACAAATCTAAAAAGCGGAGATTGAATAAAATTGTGAAGTTTTTGTATTCACCCCATCAGCCTCCAGATTTCAGATCTAGACTGGAACGCCGGCAAAAGAAAATGCCTTTTAGGAAAGACAAATCCAAGTCGATGAATGAATCGGTTCGGTCAAGATCTAATTCTTCAAAAACACAGGAAATCGAAGACTTCATTTTAAATTTGCAGAAAAAACAGTCTCAATCTTCTGCTATTTGAAAGGTAACTGCTTCTCTGATCCAGAACTAAGAATATTAAACTGCTACACAAATATGACGAGTAAAAAGTAAAGTGGACTGTATGGTTAAGAAATTTATTTTAACTAAAGAATTCAATACATCCATATTTTTGCTAGTTGCTCAGTAGAGCGCTAAAGAACATGCTTACTTAATGAGTGATGAAGGCACACTTAACATTTCTGCAACTCACCACTAGTGGGCGAGCCCAAATGGGATACCCATAAGTTGGGAACCTATAAGTTAGACAGAAATGAGTGGAAAATATTTTCAAGAAAATTAAACACAGTTTCCCAATCTTTATCAGTTCATTAAACACAACATAAAAATAGGACAAATTTCTATGAACTAGCTTGACAAAATAAGAAATAAACAGGCATATTTATAAAATGGGACAAGCATTTTCATTATCTCATTACCAACACGCTTTCCACCTGTTTTTCAGCTTGTCCCCAAGGAAAAGTGGAGAATTAATTAAAAAAAAGGGACTTATTTACAAGGGAATATTATTAACAATCCGCCCTATTGGCAAGTGCATAGAAGTTATAAATCAAACCTCTCAAAACTATCTTGTTCATAAAGAAATACAAATAACTGATAATAAAATTGAAAAGTTGCCGCAAAATGCCGTCAAGGAATTCTCAAAAAAAAAATATGAGAACAAAATGCAATAAAATTTTTTTGACACTATTGCTACTGTTTTACATTTCAATATGTTTAAAAGTACATGTGTAGAACTGCATAGATTATTACGAGCAATTTAACTTTTTCAAACAGAACTAATGTACCAGTTTTGTACAATTCTTTTAAACTAAAATCATAAAATAATTATGATAATAGTTACAGCCTGAGCAATAAGTAAGTGCTATGCAATTTAAAAAAAACAAACATAAACCAATTTGTAATAATTGCCAAAGTGTATTTAAGAGATGGGAGGCGACTGAAGTTTTACCTGACCTTCCTAATTTCTTACACTACCTGCTGCCAAATTAAGGGGGGGGGGGAGTCCCTTAATCTCCATTGGTTTCTACGCTAGCCATTTTTAACCATCCAACAGTCGTGATCGCTTTAAACTTCGAAGCAGGTTTTCCAGGCCATTTAAAGGTAAAAGGTAACACTGCGATTACAGCGCCGTCTGTTAACAGCTTTTGTAACTAAAATTTCGAAACTTCTCTACACCATTTTTACTGATCTTTGTTGTTAAGATATCTAATTTTGAAATCAGGGCTCATTCGCCGACCACCCTGTACTAAAGTAAATCGGTTTTGACACTGGGCCCAATATGGTTCTGTTTGAAAATTACTAGTTTTATGATTTTTAGAAAAATAAAATTAAGTAGTACATGAAGAATGCATTTTAAAAAGTTTCCTACAGTAATGATTAAAATGAAAGAACAAAGGTAAATAAATTTTAAATGGGTTCATGCAAAAGTTTTATATTATGTTTTAAATATTTCAAAACTGCAATGGTACATACCTTCGTTCCCATGCGGAAGGTTTCTCTCCAAAATATAAGTCCGAGTGCAGGCGATTCTGTCTTCCAGAATCGCGTCGATTTGTTTGTTGTGGGGGAACTTAATATTGCTCCATGCACCACTTGCTTTTGAACCGTCCGTTGCTTTTCTGAAGTCTTTAAGTGCTTTAATCTTGATGCGCACTTGCTAGACGGATCTGGGCACTCCGCTTCGCTCTAATTTTTGAGCAATTAATTTGTAAATCTCTGCATCTCTAATCGTGCCGTCAAATTTGCTCTGTATCTGTTCATCTCTCCATATAAATATGAGGGGCTTTGTTTCATCATCAGTCCAGCGACTGCTGACACCCGACTTTTCCATTATTAAGGCGGTATTTAAAACTACTGCAAAATAAAATAACTACGATGCCTGCTGAGAAATCGTCAACACTATAACGGACTCACGTTACTGCGCAACCCACTGTTGGTGTAAAATCCACCAATATTCCCTCGATAATGCAGGAGAAAATTTTTTCTTGTGATTGAAGCCGGTTTCAAGCCGGGTCGAATGCATAAATACATTTTCGGCGAAGCCGGTTTAACACCTTTTGTGAATCCGGCTGCATAAAAAGGGCAAGATTCTCTGACAAGGTTAACATCCTGTTCATACACTGTTGGTCGTCCCGTGTTTCTTTCTTGACAGACACGTCTGCTTTCTTCGAATTGCCTATACCATCAGCGGGTGTTTTTACCATAAGGGGGTTCACATTTAAATTTAAATCACAGAATTGACTTTCGTTTTTGCCATTTACGATTTGGGCTAAATCTAATGATTCACTTACCGATAGAAAGTCCTCCGATGTCCTGATTTTTTTCGCCCTTTGCTCGGTGTCATCGTCCGATTCCACGTCTTCATCAATTTCTCTTGTTTCCATAGGGAGTCCTTGAAATTTATTGCCGGTGGGAAGTTCGTCCTGGTTCACTGAATCCATGCCTGTAAGAGCAGTAATTTAGTCTTGACAAAGACTCTTTACTGCAGGGCTTTTTAGTCAGGGGGACCCGTTATTTCGTAAGCAACAACTTGTTTCCAGGGGGACTTCAGACCTCGTATCATGACCACAGTATAGTGGTTTCCCACAATTTCGTTGTTACCTCTAGTAACATTTCCAACAAATGCTTTTGACGAAGTGTCAAAATCTAAGTTGGGGGCTATTTCCATCTCATCAATGAGAAAGGAACAATACCTATCAAGGTTAGGCATATTCTGCACTTTAGTACGTAAAATGTCAATAAAATTGATCAACACTCCAAAATCGATAGTTAAACTTTGAATCCGCCGATTCAAGGTGCTGTATGCTGGTGTTGGGTAAGCTGTCGACCTAAGAAAATTGTACCCAAACTTTCCTAGGGCAAAGCGAAGTTTTAGGTCTTTAATAATGCCATTATTCGACCACTGACTAATGCTTCTCTTGCTCTTCCCAGCAAACTGAACTTGCTCCTCAGACAAAAAAGATAAGCTGACATCTTTGCATTCTAGTTTAGCCTTCAAATGCTTATTTTCCTCTTCAAGAACTTGTTTTCTGCAGGAGATATTGTTTCTGAAAGAAAAGTACAATGCATAATTTCATGTGAGGTGTTATAAAGATACTACAAAGCAAAACACAGTTGAAGTACAAATTACAACGATTACTTGCTTTCAGTGATGCATCTAGGTTGTGTGTAAAAACCATTTTTTTAAAAGGAATATTTGTGCATTTTAGTCCAGCTATTAACAGCTAATTACTTTGGTGTGTAAAAGAAGTAGATGTTGTACTCGTAATAAGAAATATTTTCACGTTAAGCAAGCACAAATAAACATTAAAATGCAGACATATGTTTCGGGATTGCTTGGAATCCCTTTTTCAATGCGACAGGGAGCTTCTAGATGCAAAACATCCAAAGAAAGCACAAATAAGCATTAAAATGCAGACATGTTTCGGAATTGCTTGGAATCCCTTTTTCAATGCGACAGGAAGCTTCTAGATGCAAATCATCCAAATTCCATCCGTCATTTGGATGTTTTGCATCTAGAAGCTCCCTGTCGCATTGAAAAAGGGATTCCAAGCAATCCCGAAACATATGTCTGCATTTTAATGCTTATTTGTGCTTTTTTAATGTAGAAATTATTTTTTATTAGTTTACTTGCACCAAGTTAAATTATTATTATACCACACCACTGATAAACAGTTCTTGAATTAAAAAAGAGGACTTTCAAATATATCGCTTAGATTAAAGCGATATATGTTGACATGTGAAGGATAGCAATTTGCCTGAATTTGGTGTAGCGCAATTGTTTATGCATAATTGCGCTATACCCCTGGGGGAGGGGGTGGGGGAGACAACAGGTAGTGGTTCCCCCGTATCTAAAACTTCACATCCTGTGAGGTGAAATGCACGGAATAGGATGGCACAAAAAAGGTTTCGATAGCATAGCAAAAGAACTTTAAATAAATAAAATTTTAAATTATGAAAGTTACCTCTTCAGGATCAACACTATATGGTGAACAATCATCTGATGCTAAACTTTCATCTAATAGTGTGTCTGGCTATGGAATACCAATTCCTTTTATGCATTGGGGGGTCAAAAGTGGAGGAGGATTTGGAATATTAAAGGTTGGCACTGCATTGGGTTTGAGCTTTTTCCAACCGTCAGCTCGATTAGCTAAAAACTGTGATTCTTCAAAATGTGCCTGTTAAAATAAATTACACATTGTTAGTTGGAATAAAAATTAAATTGACATGCAGTAAAATATATAGGTATAAAACTAAATAACTATGAGATTGTAAAATACACATAGAATGTTACAAACTAAGTCAGTTTTTGAATCACAAATTTTTAATTTAAATTGGTACAGTAGAGTAGTATTGGTACAGTAGATAGGTACTTAACTTAATACTAGTTTCATTTGAAACCTTTTGTACAGTTAAAGTTAGTTTTAGGAGACACATTGAGATTCTTTAACACAAATAAAATATATACACATATATATATAGTACAGGCAATTTGCAATAGCTCGAAGTCCAAAAACTCTAATAATGTAACTAATATTTTGTCAGGTCCCTACCCTCTTCTCTTCAAATTCATGTGAATTATTCTCCGTATCTCGCTGTTTACTTCCTTTAACTTGAAGTTTTTTCAACGATGACTCTTGAAATTTGATAGCTGAAGGAGCGGAGAAACTTTATCCTATGATAAGTAACAAAGTGAAGAATTCTTTCCCTCACTAGATTCGAATTATTGAGAATTGACTGTACGTATATACACACACACACACATTATATATATATATATATATAGCAGAAAAACGATAATCTACAAATGTTACATTCAGTTTCAATTATTATACTGAAATCATTTCTATAAAAATTTGAAAATTAAAATATACTGTTTATAGACTCAAGCGCTTAAGGTGTTACTTTTTATACTTATTTTACTTTGGAATTTTAACAATTAAGTAAATAGCAAGTAAGAAATTTAATTTTAATAATTATTCTTTTTATATAATTTCACTTCACGCCAGTTATTGTTTCATTTTATTAACGGAGAATAAAAATAAATGATTTTCTGCATTCAAATTCCGCGATAAATTTCTGTATTGTGTAGGTGTATTTAAAAATGTATATAAAATAGCCAAATTTTTATACTTGTGTTAAGTATCATGCATTATTTTATCGTAATATATTTCGCTCAAAAAGAACAATACAAAAATTGCTAAATTTACTGAATTTAGTTCAATTGGCGACAAGCACATTTCGTCGCCAACGATTGTTGCAAACCTTTTATTTCATAATTTAATGTTTTTTTAAAAATTAAATCCATATTTACAATATTCAGATTCATTTTTTTTTAAAGAAAAAAATACGAAAGTAATTCATTTCAGAAAGGTAAAGCATTAGAATAAAATCAAGTGTACTTACAATGCAAAGTTGCGAATGTTTCGTTGGTATCCAATTTTGACGCCGGCAATTTATAATCCATTTTTTCCTTCTTTCTTCATCTGTTGGAAAAGTAAACAATCTCCACTTGTTTCTGGAGTGATTGTTTCAATTAACTGCAGCACAACCACCCATTTTTCAATCGAAAAAGCTAACGAAATACCAAAAATCCAGTCTTAAGCTAGCACAACGCAATACGACCCAGCGAACGAGCGGGAAAGAAAATGGCTGACGAGTCAGCTCGTAGTTATAGGAGCCTTAGGTCTTACAACAGAAGCGAGATGGTCACACAGTGGCCTGACCCCCTAGCCTGCGTAGAGTAGCCCGACTGCCGTGCACCGTTGAGCGGTCGAACGAGACGGGGACGCGGCGAGCCGGTCCCAGGAGCAGCTTTTCACCAACCTTCCTCCTTCGCGTCACAGCGAGTTTCGGGAGTTTATCATCATCATCACATATTTTTGGAGGCCAACAGGCCCCGCAGGGCCCTTTTACCCAGGTTCCGTGCGAGCATACGTCGGAGGGTATCTGTCATTAACCCTACACTGCGCAATTTTTTTTTTCTTTGTAAAATATTTTTTTGTGTTTGTTTGTACTAGTTATAAGTGGGAAAAATACTAAAAAAATTCTTATTTAATTCGAAAAAGTAGAATTCGAGAAAAATTGACATGTTGTTTAAGAAGAACACTGCTCATTTAGGGGTAACAAAAATAATTCTTTTATATAATCATTTTAACAAATGAAACCAAATTTTAATAAATAGGCATGCATTATAATCATAAAAGAGCACTAAAATATGAAAAATTATTAAAATAATTTATTTTATTATTATTTATAAATTTATAAAATTTATTAAAGTAAAAATTTGCAGATGTAACTAACAATCATTAGTTACATGTGCAAATTTTTACTTTGATTACCAATAAAGTTTAATAATAATTTCACTAAAAGAGTTTAAACAAGAAACCTAACATCTGTAGGGGTCTATGCGATAATGTTCGTTTCTTCTTTGGTTGAGCGTGAATTGATTTTAAACAAAATTCCTAAATAATAACTTAATCGACCACTTTAAGCTAATTTGTGAAATATTAAACAATAATCTTCTAAAACAGGGGTCTCCAAACTTTCCAGCCTTAGGGCCATATTGATTACTCCAGTAAATTCCAAGGGCCAAAACCATATTATCATTAATTGTTGCCGGTGGTGAAGAGTTGAATCAGTCCACTAGTGGTGTAAAATATGATTACTTTTTTGCCAGATGCCATTAGCGACGGGGAAGCTGATGTATTTTCTGTATCGTATGGGTATCCGTTATAATGGGGTACCCGCATCGTATCGCCATAGTAATCATTGATTACAAAAGTAATGAAATACACAAGTAATCATTGATTACTTTTTTCTTCAGTAATCGTTACTTCGGTTCCTAACGAGTACTCAAGTAACGAATGAGTATTTTTTTACATGAAAAAAAAAGTCCGAAAAAGTACGCCACGTTTAAAAAAGGCTGCAAATCGAACTAAAGTCCGCAAAACGGCAACACTGCATATTATTAATTTTCCTGTCATTATCTGTAATTTCTAGATTAGTCGTAGAATACGAGCGAGCCATGAGGAGTAACGTGACAGGACATCTGGTGGACACAAGCAGAAATAGGTAGTACCTTCTATCCCTAACAGATGGCGCTAATAGCACTTACAGAATAATCTCGTTGGTTCGATAAAGTTCTGGTGTCTTCCACTCACTTCTAGATGGCAGTAAGTGAAATATATAAGAAGGCTAGTGGCGCAACCACAAGTCAGTTCCTATGACACTGCTGTGAAATAAAATAGTGCGTACCTCCTTAAAACGTGTTTGTGCGTGTTTAAGTTTAAGACATCTTTGTAACAATATTTTTATTTGAATTGTTGCTTTTGTGTGTGATTTAGTAGAATGGAAAAGAAGCGAAAAATTGATAGTGAATGCAGAAAATTCAAAGATCAGTGGAACATTCAGTATTTCGTAATTGAGCCCAGTAACAAGGCGCTATGTTTGATTTGCAATGAAAGCATAGCCGTTCTCAAAGAATATAACATTAAACGTCATTATGAAGCAAAACATTTTCAAAATTACTCAAAATATACAGGAAGTTTGCGGACAGAAAAATTCGAAGCTATGAAGCGCGGATTGAAATCGCAGAAATCTTTATTTACAAAACTCAAAACTGAACAAGAGGCTGCAACTCGTGCCAGCTTTCGTGTGGCTCTTGAAATTGCAAAACGTGGAAAACCATTCACCGATGGAGAAATGGTCAAAGAATGCATAATCGCAGTAGCCGAAGAAATGTGCCCTGAAAAGGTAAATTTATTAAAAACTGTCAGTATGTCAGCAAACACTGTGGCTCGAAGGGTAGAAGACATCGCTGAAAATATATCCTCTCAACTGTTCAACAAAAATGGACATGTTGAGTGGTTTTCTTTGGCCTTGGATGAGTCAACGGATGTGTCAGATACGGCTCAGGTGTTGATTTATATTCGAGGAGTAGATAAAAGCTATGAAGTGCATGAAGAACTTCTTGATATGTATAGTATTCATGGCACAACTACTGGTTCAGATATTTTTAAAGGAGTTGAAATGGCCATTAAGCAAAAGAACCTTCGATGGAAAAACTTGAAATGTATTACAACTGATGGAGGCAAAAACGTGAGTGGGAAAGATAAAGGAGTGGTCGCTCTTGTGTCAAAGGCTGTAGAAAATGACGGTGGTTCAAAACCAATAGTCTTACATTGTAATCATTCATCAACAGTCTTTGTGCGGAAAATGTTTGGATATGTCTGAAGTTCTGAAACCAGTCATATCAACTGTTAATTTTATCAGATCTTTTGGGCTGAATCACCGACAATTCGTACAATTTATTAAAGAGATTGGAGAAAATGACTTACCTTATCATACTGCCGTACGTTGGCTTAGTTGTGGGAAAGTCCTTCAGCGCTTTTTTGAACTTCGAGCAGTGATCGAATTTTTTTTGAATGAAAAGCATCGCCCTCTTACTGAATTGCAAAACAACGCATGGCTGTGGAAGTTAGCATTCTATGTTGATTTGACAAAACATGTGAACGAACTGAATTTGAGATTGCAAGGAGAAAACCAGCATCTTCCTGATTTATACAATAATATCAAATCATTCCGGAAGAAATTGATACTGTTTCAATCACAACTACGAAGTAAATGTTTTTCACATTTTAAAACATGTGAAATATTTAGCCACACCACTGAGACCGAGTTTCCTATCGATTTTGCAATCGAAACTTTGAGTGCTTTGAAAATAAATTTTGATACTCGTTTCTCGGACTTTGATGCCATTGCGAATCAAATTAAGATTTTTCAGAACCCTTTTGATACTGACATTGAAACCCTAGCCCCGGAACTTCAAATGGAAATGATTGATCTACAGTGCAGTGATATAATTAAGAACAAATATCAAAACTTATCTTTGTTGGAATTTTATAAGTGTCTTCCACTGACACAATTTGATAATTTGCATAAATTTGCTCGTGGGCTGTTTTCTGTTTTTGGTACTACTTATTTGTGTGAGAAGACCTTTTCCAAAATGAAGTACACAAAAAATGTTTACAGATCTAAATTAACTGATGAGCATCTTAAATCTCTTTTAATAATTGGTACAAGTAAAATTAGTCCACAACTACAAACTATTGTCAGTGGAAAATCTCAATTACATAAATCTCATTAGTATTTCATATGTCGTTATGCTTGTTATAAGTTATCTTTTCATTTAAAATGTATAAAATGTTAGTTGGATTCATTTCAATAATTTGTTAGTTAGTAAATAATAACCTACAACAATGTTATGAGTAGTTAGCCCATGACCATATCAATGTAGATGTCATATTAATAATTATTCAACATAAAAATAGATTACTTCAGTAAACTTAATTTAATTTGCTATAAAAAATAAATATGTTCTCTAGAAGGAGTTTTCTTTCAAGTATGCTAGCTCTCCGCGGGCCGGGCCGGGGGGATGTGGCCCTCGGGCCGTAGTTTGGAGACCCCTGTTCTAAAAGATACTAAATAAAGTGAAATAGAACAACCTGTGACACCTGTTCTTGTTTATATTGCGAATAATACAGGAGCATAAAAATTGCCCCCGAATGCGCGGTGTTGTTTTAAAACAAGGTGCCTTAATATATATTTTTCCCGAAAATTTTCGGATAACTTATATTTATTTTATTTTAAAACTATGTAAGCAATTAGAGACTATTTTTTAAAATAAAATTGTTGCTTAAAATTTGTAGGAAAAAAAATTAAGAAGTTACTGCTTTTTTACGAAATCAACATGTCTTACGATTTCGTGAAAAAAGATGAACCTTGAGTTCAGTTTACAAGATCTAGGGGAAATTATATTAACTAATATGATCATACATACAAAATGAAACGAAAGAATGCGCCACATGTTACAAATATTACAAAATAAAAGCTTAGTGAACGAAAAACCCAGGTGTTGTTTAAAAACAACACGGCGCAGTTTAGGGCTAATATTAATATCATTGTCCATGGAGGGCGAAAAAGTCCAACTCATGGACGGTGGTTAGTCACAATACAACGATTAAATAGTTTAAACAATAAGATATATTTTTGTACTTTTTAAAAATTTTATTTTTTTTTTTCCATTTTCAGATACGTAAATATCTTTTTTTTATTAAAATTAAAAAAGAGTTAAAAATATGTAAGAAAAGGCTCCAAGTAAATCCTACAGTAACGAGTTAATTTTTTAAATATTTGTTTTTTTTTTTTTTTTTTTAATTTTTTTCATACCAAATTCAAAACACTAAGAGAAATGATAAAAGCCAAAAATTAGGTGACCGCGTGAAGGGCCGGGTTAAGTTGGGGTTTGGGTAGGGGGTTATTTTTAGTGCTTAATGAATCGTAATCGAGATAGCATGAGTGAGCGGGGTACGGATACTTATGGCTTAGGTTCCTATAGATTGCTTGTTTTCGAATTTCTTCGTTCTGATGGTATGTAAAGCTGTTGTAGAGCTTTGTTGCATTTTTTATAATTAGTCGAGAAATGGAATCAGTTTTAAGTTCTTTATGTATAGATTCCCCTTTCTCAAACCAGCGGGCACCTGAGATTTTCCGCAACGTTTTGTTCTGAAGTCTTTGGATACCTATAATAGTAGTTCGGGCGGCGTGTGCCCAAACAGGGGTGCCGTAGAGTATTGTGGGTTTCAGGATTTGGTTGTAAATAAGCAGTTTGTTTTTTAAAGGTAGTTTGCTATGATACCCTAGCAGGGGTTTTAAAAGGTTTAATTTATGCTTGGCGTTATTTAGCTTATTTTCAATATGCTTTTTGTATGCTTTTTGTTCTAGGTTTTCGGGACCCAATTTTTTTTTGTTTTTCTTAAAGTGAATAGCAACTGTTTTATTGGGATTTAGATTTAATTTATATTTCTGACACCACTCCGTAATGCTTTTTAGGTGTTCTTGGGCGTACTTTTTGACGAGGGTTTTGGGGTCACGTGGAAGGTGCGTCCTTTCAGGTAATTAGCAATCAACTTAATTAGGTACTTTGGGAAGTTACACTGCATTAGTTTAAAAATGATGCCTTCGTGCCACACCTTATCGAATGCTTTCTGGAGGTCGAGAAAAACCCCGACTGTCGTTTTACTTCTGTTAAAACCTTCAGTTATTGCGTTCGGAACCCTAATAAGTTGATGGATTGTGCTATGGTTTGGTCTGAAACGAAACTGCTCAGGGGGTATTATATTATGACTTCCGATGTGGGTTTCCATTCTGGCTTTAATCACTTTTAAAAAATTTTTTGAGATGTACGATGTTAGGCTTATAGGCCTATAATTTTGTCTATTCCTTGAGTCCTTGCCTGTTTTGTGGATGGGCGTAATTTTCGAAATTTTCCATAACTTCGGGTAATAAGACATTTTGAGCGAGCTATTAATGATTTTAGTAAGGCATGTAAGGGCATTGATTGGGATATTTTTCAGCATTTTATTGGATATTTTATCCAGTCCTGGTTGCTTTTTTGTTTTTGCTCTTTTTAATGAAGTAAGCGATTTCTTTGGGGGTAGTGCGGATAATATCACTTTGGGAGTGGGGGTTTCGACGTAGTCGAATGTTTCTTCCAGTACGTGGTTGCAGAAGGGGTCGTTAGGGGGTGAGGGGTGGGTTTGAAGTTTTCCTCAAAAGCTGCAACTCGCGTTTCTGCTTTCTCGATGTCCGTGCTAAGAATTCTGCCATTATGGTGTATGATGGGATGGACCTGAAGGGTCTTTCGAAGGCTTTAGCCAACTTATATAGCGAACCTGTTTCTGGAGCAAGGCTTTCAATAAACTCCGTCCACCTGTTTTCCTTGTGCTGACTTGTTATAGATTTAATCATTTTCTGAATCCGGTTAACTACCTTTTTAAGGGCAGAGTCATGAGTATCTGCCAGCGCTTCTTGATCCTATTTTTTTTTCAATTATTAAAATGCGAGCATAGGGGGGCAGGGGTATAGGAATGCTGTTAATTTTTTTGGACACTGTGGCTTCATTGAAGGAACTGAAAAGTACATCTGTAAACTTATCCACGCAGTTATCGATATCAGATCTGTTAACTATTTGGGGGTTGCCCTCTATTTTTTCATAAAATAGGTTCGTATACTTATTCCAATTAGTAGTTAGGAGTTGCTTTTATTTCTTGGGAATCTGGTAATTCAGGTTAAAGGTAACAGTTAGTGGGTTGTGGTCCGAGGACAATTCGGCGTGAGTGTTTATTGAGTAGGGCCAATTTCTAGTTTTAGCTAGGGCTATATCAAGGATGGTGGGTTCCCCTGGGCCATAAAGGGGGGGGGGGGTATTGGGAGCAAGAATTTGAAAACCCTGGTCGGCTCTAAACTTCCTTAGGTTAGTTCCACCGTTAGTTACTTCTGCCGAGACTCCAATCTGGATGTTTGGCGTTGTAGTCCCCGAATGACATCGTCGTGTAGATTAAGGTTCCAATCCGAAGGAGTTCGTTTTCGTCGAGGCTGGCAGAGCTAGGGGGGTGGGGGCATAGATGAATGAGATAGTCATGTACTCTGTATTACTAATTTTGAGGGAGATGTAGTGTTTTTGAAACTGCTGGTGTGGATTTCAATTTTGCTGGTTTCAACTCTACGTCTAGTAAAGATCGCGGTAACACCACCGCGTCCAATGCCTCTGTCATTTCTGAAAGAGTTGAAGTTCGGAATACTTCTGAGTGTAAGACCTGGCTTAAGGTGGGTTTCCTGAATAAGAATGTCTGGAGAATGTTTATTAATTGAGTTCTCCAGTTCATCTAACTTGGCAGGGGAGAGCGCTTTCGCGTTCCAAGAAAATAAGCAGAGAGAGCTAATTTTAGCTATTGTTCTGTTTCTCAAGATAAGTATTTGGATTTCTTACTAGAATTTCGAGGTCACTCATCATATTGGTTATAGTCAAGGGGAGTGTTGCTAGGGCTTCTATGGTATTTGTGGGTGGTTTGGTAGAGGGTTTGGTAGTACTATTATTAGCTACAGAGGAATAAGCTGGCTGGTTGCTTACGTTAGAGTTGTGAAAATTTTTTTTGGCTTTTGATCTTGGGTTTGGTCTTTTAGAACATTCAGGACTGTTAGCAAGATGCTCGCCTTTACAATTTGCACATGTCGGTTTGTCATCTTTAGGGCGATCACACTCTCTTGTCCAATGAGCTTTAGCACAGATTAGTAGTCTTATTGTTTGGGGCCCCATTGCTCCAAAGTTTATCTTTGCAGTTGAAATCGCTTATAAGGAGGCACATGTCTTTAAAATTCATTATTCTGTCTAGGTCGGCATTACGGTGAAGATATATTCGAGTATTTTTAACCATTAACTTTATTTTAAATGGAAGACAATTAAAGTCGTATTTATTACTAAAATGCGGATTTTTGAAAAGGTAACGAATCGGAACATTGCATGCACTTACCAGCCTGGAATAAAAATTCATCTTAAGATAGTGTGTTATTTTCTCGTATTATTAAGTAATTATATTCAAAATTTCTTTAGGGGTGTCTGTTATTTATTTATTTTTTTATAAAGTGAATTGAATAATAATAATGATGCAAGGGAAACTATTCCGTTCTCAAATTAGGCTAGTTGGACAAGAAAATCAATGCTATATTAATTTGTGTTTGTTAATAGGTATCCCTCTTCGTTTTTTACAATTAATAAATTTTTGAGCAAGTTCGTCGAGGTTTAAATGATGAACCCTGGCGCTTTCTATGATTGGTGCCTCTCAAGCCTTTAACGAATTCGGTTTACCATTATATCAATAGCAGCATAGAAACTTTAAAGGAGTATTATGGATCCTTTAACTGATAATCTTTTTTTAGTTCATCGAAAAAACACTTAACATGCATCTTTCTCTTAGAGGGCAATGTAGTTTCAGTTTTGCATATACCTGCAAGCTCTCTTGCTTCATTCACTAAGCTTCATAGCTGCCAACCCTTCCTCATTTTGCAGAAGCTTTCCTCATTTAGTGTCTATTTTCTGCTTTTCTGCACTAATGATTATTACTCGTAGCAAAAAATGAGGAAGATCTAAAGTTTGACACTCAACTCTTAATGCCCATCCAGATTAAGACGCCCATGCACATGCGTTGGAAAACCAAGTCTGATCTGAGTTTGTACCAATAGGTTCAGAACTCGAACTATCGTCAGAGCAACGTCTGGTTTATAGTTTAGCTATATTTCACCCCTCATAGCGATATGTTTAAACATGATGATTTTTTGCACGAGATATAAAGAATTCATTTGTCTACATGTATTTACTTCTTAAATTTGCTGCATTTTCTTTCAGAATCGATAATTAAAGGTGTTGCATTTTCTTATTAATAATCAAGGCAAAAGATGTGTTTATAATATAATTAGACCAAATCCCTCATTTTATAAACATGTGTTGTGTTGAAAATGTCAACATAAAATAGCTGTATATATTGACTAATAATAACAAAACTTAAATTTTAGTTACATGGTATAATTCGGCATCGCATAAATCTTCTGCATTGTACGTCATTTTTTCTGCAAAGTTTTAGATGATCTTCTGCATTTTTCAGAATAGGCGTTGGCAGGTATGAAGCTTTCAAAGTTCATACGAAATGTTTGAAGAAAAGTTATATTCATCTCTAGAAGACAACTGGTTTTTATCCAACGATACTCCAGGATTCTGAAGTGTTTAACTTTAAATTGATATTTTCTAGTATTTTGCGTTGAAATCCTAGCTTAAAAAGGAATTTAAAGAAAGACATTTGTTTCTGTAAGTACTTGCTTTTTGTATTTTTTCCTTGGCTTGAATGACATTCTCAATTATATTTTTCAAAAATCGATGTATGTTATACTTTGCCGGTTTCTAATTTGGCATTCTATTGAATGCCTAGGCAATGTGTGAAATATAAATCGTTTCATACATTGCCGGCTAGTTTTAGGCATTATAAACAATGTCTGGGCATTCTTATAAAATGCCGGATTTCAAACTTTGCCGGTAACATTTATATTGTAATTCATGCAGTATTTTTTGTTCCTCCCCCGCGCCGCAGGGGTTGCGGGATGTTATTTACGCCACTGTGCAGTCTAACATGATTGAATAATAGTTTGTTGTTTAATAGGTAGAGGAAAGAGAAAAGTCCACATCACTCCTACATTCCTCGGAAAATGCTCCAGGATTGATTTTTACCCATTAAATGAAAATGTACGGTTCTCTTCCTGTTAAAAATATGAAAAGCCTCGTGAACGTAGCTTGTCAATACTGAGCAGGGAGGGGGGAGTGGGGGTTACAGGAGCAAGAGGCAAGAACTCTTTCTAGAAGTAAGTTCTTGACCAATATCGACTCGTTACCGTAGGCAATAAGTTCAACATACGTGATGTTTAGTTGGGAGGAAGGGGCAGGTTGAAATTCACGAAGCCCATCCGAGTCTGATTACCATTCTCTTCCTCTTTCATACAATGAAAAGCGACATATTTGTTTTTTTAATCAAACCTAAATTATTTTAGCAAATGGAATGTTTATATATCTGCCACATTCAAGGGCGTATTTAACAAGTAGGGAGGTTTTATTCTTATATTAACAGAAAATTAAGATCCAATTTTGGTTTTGAAGATAAGATATTAGGGAGGGGCACAATTCCGGGGGGGGGGAGGCCCCCTGCTTGGAGAGGCTCCAAGCAAGCGTGTTACATCATAAAAATATGCACGCTTCAACCGTTTTTATGACAGCAATGTAATTTTACTTTTCATTTTCCCCCCCAGGTTTTACGTTATTTCGTCCCATTTCTTTGTTTCAGATGAAAAATTGAGGAAAATTCTTTTAGGAAAACTTTAGGCGTAAGATCAGTGGCCTAACTTAGCTTAATTTTCATTCCCCCTGCAACTTAAATCTGGTGCCCTTATTACACATAATACGTGGAATCATAGAATTCGAGTCATAGAGTTCGAAGTTCGAAGAATACGAAAACGAAAAATACAAAGTTTACAACATGTAAATCCGAATATAAATGATT
Source organism: Octonoba sinensis (assembly GCA_038502835.1). NCBI lineage: Eukaryota > Metazoa > Arthropoda > Arachnida > Araneae > Uloboridae > Octonoba > Octonoba sinensis. Next base: position 76,919,046 of record CM076605.1, on the reverse strand, counting down.
TCAGTTCCTTAAAATTAAGCAAAATAAAATTGCATTTAAGGATTCTCTACTTTTGTGATTACGCATTACACAACATAGTCCGATACTTTAACTTATTATGTTTTAATATTGTAAATTAGTATTGAAATAACAATTTTTCAAATCAAAAGCAGATTCTAAAAGATTGCTGCACAAAAACAATAAAGCCTTAATATTACGTATAACACGTGGGGTAGAAAAATTAATTAAAAATTCAACGTTCTAACGCAAAAATACAAAGTCTACACAGATTTATATCAATCTTAAAAATAACCAAAACACCGAATTTTCACTGAAAAGCGGTAAACTTTCATTTCGGCAATTAATTAGAGCCGCACTAAAGATAAAATATGAATTTAACGGCTCTTTCCCGATCTTCCTTTTCTCCTTTTCAAGGCCAATGGGAGGATGTTTTTTCTAAGTTAATATCGGCAGCCGACATTGAAGGCTGACTTTTTAAACAAACATTTGATTTTTTTTTCTATATTCTTATCACTGGCGACTGGCGTCACAACTCTACTGGGGGGGGGGGGGGGAGCCAATTTTTTACTAATTTTTCCAAAGAGTAATTGAAACTGTTCTTATTATTTCATCAATAGTATTTCACATTTTTTCTATCCATACGAAAAACTATTTAAACTTGTGTTAACTATTTACTTATTTTGTAAATTCAATTTGTATCAAAAATTAGATGTGATCTAGAGAAATGAAATATGTTTAAGGGTGATTTTCAAATTTGTTGACGGTTTTCGTTCGACACAATCTGAAAAATTTTTTTGCATGAAGCATAAAAACTTGCCTACGTATGAATACCTTATAATTTACTGCATTCTGAGCAGGTAGATTTTTTCGAGTTAATTTATTTATGTTTTAAATATTTCAAAAAGTGTCTTGACAAGTGATTGTTTTTCTTATGAGTGTTACCGTTATTAAACTTTCTGTAAAATAATCCTTATCAATAATTAATCTAAAAAATCTTGTTTAAGTAATCTTAAATACTTTATAATAAGCACAAATAGTATTAAAATTGACATATTTCAAATTTTTAAATTATTTTAATTGCACTTTATCTCATGAGTGTTACTTTGTTTCTTAAATGAAGCATATAACTTTCAATAAAAATGTATTTTATTAAAAATTAAATGTTTTCACTGCAGGTATAAGAAGTAACTGGATAGACTTAACTAGAAAACCATTTTTTAATTATTAACTATCAAATACATTAATAAAATTCTAATTTCTAGCTACAGTAATACTCATGAGAGATGGTAACATTCATGAGATAAACAAGCAATCCGCTTGCTATAAGGTACCAAAAATAATAATAGTAATAAAAATAACAATAATAATAAAATGAGAGACCAAAGTTGAAATTATTTTACCCCATTAATTGCTATGTTACATTAAAAATGTAATAAAACATCACTACTCTCATGATTCTGATCCAGAAATAGATGTTTTTAGACAGAACTAATAAAAAATTAATTTCAGTTTTAAAGTAGGCAGTAAAAATATCGAAATAAATAAGTCTAATTCTGCAAACCATATCTTTAATTTAAGTAAAGTGAAGATAATAGTTTGCAACACATCACTTTCTTTTTTACATAAAGTAACAACTGGCGTACCCGAACAAATGTTTATTTTTTTTACTCATTTCTTTCTTTCTTTTTTTTGGGGGGGGGGTTACAAGTACGGGAGTTTTTCTTTATTTGCCCCGTAAGAATAAAGCATTTCTTAAAAAAAAAAACCACACAAAAATCATATTTGCCAACATAAAAATTTTGTGTCAAGGTGTCTCTTTTAATATATATATATATATATATATATATATATATATATATATATAGGAATACAATATAATTTTGAATAAAAAACAAACAGTTTGAGTTAAAGCTCAACAAATATGTATTTTTGCTGATTTATTTATTATTTGGTTGTTTTCAATCATGATTGTTACTTCCTTCTCTTAACAAGTAACACTCATGAGATTTATTGTGAAATTCTTTACTAAAAAAAATTCTGACTGTGTTCCTAAAAAAATAATTGCATCGACTGATTCCTCTACAAGAAATACACTATTGCTGAATTGCTTCTTTTTATGCTGTAAAAAATATTGGGAAATAAATGAGTAACACTCCTGAGAAGTAATAAAATACGCATCATGTTGAATTATATGTTCCACTATAAAACAGTAAAGGAATAAAACTAACCCATTTTAGATGGTACGAGGTTAAAAGAAACGTACTGGGCTTCCCTACCACAGAAAATAATTACAATATTTAAATATTTTGAATGTTGAATGATAGGAACTGTCTCGAGGTAACACTCATGAGCTGCATGTCCGGACAAAAACTTTCTTTGACTTTTAAAATATTAGATAAACATTTCACTAAAATCACTTGCATTTTTGTTAAGTAAACACATTATTTCATGTTTTATATCATATTGAATAAAAAAAAATACTTGGAATGATAAAAAACGACTCGGGTTCTGTGAATTTTTTGCTCCGGACACGCAATTTTCCATTTCTTTCCAACTAAAGTAACAGAAAAAGCCTACTAATTTCACAACTTCGAAAAAATGTAATGAATGCACTTAATTCACTATGAAGTGATGCTTCCCTACTGGTTTTTATAATGACAGAATAATAGTTTTATCGACAAGAAATTCAGATTTTATACTGCGGACATCAAACTGTCAATCTTTTTGAAAATCACCCTTATAAAACATTTCATTTAAAAACATTTATTCAAAAAAATAAAAATGTTTATTTTACTCTGTACAGAATCATTTTTATATGGTTTATACTTAATGATATGTATACGGACTCATTTCATTTCTTTTCTAACCCAAAACATTTCTTCGACTTGGTAGAAATGATTTTTTTTTTTTGTGTTGGTTGCGTGTGAAATAAAACTTCAACTTGATCGATGACATCTTGATGAACGAAACATATCGCAACGTGATCCAATCACTTTTGTGTCATTGTTGAGCGCAAATACGACTTCAGCTCCCTTAATGCGCTGAAATTTCTTTCAGCCTCACAACTGGATGCTGGAGACACTAGCAGTAGTCGTACCGGAATTTTTATATTAGAAAATAATCGCCTAGATCCTGCTTCCATTTGTAGTAGTGCGCTTCTGACATCATCTGCGCAATTTATGTGTTTAGACTCCTTTTTGAAAAGTGCAAGTTGAATTTTAATTTTGAAATATTAAGTTCTGGGCAGTGGCGTAGCCAGCATGGAGGACAGCCGGGCGGGAATTGTTGGTGTCACCCATGTAAAAGATTCTACCAAAAAAAAAAAAAAAAAAATCATGCAAGTTTGAAGTATGCAGTTTAATGCAACCTATTTATTTTAAAAAATCGCAGCTTTGAATAAAAAACAGTATCATGCGCATTTAAGGTATTTGTTGACGGCAATGGTGTGGTTAGCGTTCAAAAACACTTTGAATATAGTTTGAAAAGGTAACACTTTCTTTAGTTAAAAATAGAAATGAAAATTATAGAAAAACAATATACAATTTTAAGTATTTGTTTTATTCTATGGAGCTTTAAAAGATTTTTTTTTTCGTGGCTGGGTGTCGCCCCTAAACGGGTGTCATCCGGGACGGGCTGCCCCCACTTAGCTATGCCACTGGTTCTGGGTAGTTGACTTCAAGGTCCAGACTCGCTTCATAAAGTAGCATCCTTTCTAATTCAACTTTTTTTTTTTGAATTCCTTTTTGATTCAATATGCGGTTTTTTAGTCCAGAAGTTGATATATCAAGTAAGTAAACATAAGCGTACCCCCACTTTTTCATGCTCGTACACAAACCCCCGCACCTTTTTTCTAGAACTACACTACTGGAACCACTTATTTCTAAATTTTCGTGTGAAAGGAGGAGATTGTCCCCGCTACCAAATTATTGGGGGGATGCGTCCCCGAATCCCCATAGGTCGTGACGATCACGTTCTTACTGATTCTGATATTCAACCTATATTTTCTGTTTCTTGGTCACCAGTGAATATTTCATAGCCTGTAATTTTCGCCTTGTACACTTTACTCACCTCCTGATTTTGATAATTTACAAACATGTGAGAAAAATTCTGAATCTCTCTGCAAATGTTTCTTAAAAGTCCTAAACTTGGTATTCCGTAAGCATTCAAAAATTAAATATGACTACAAAGCCTTGAAATCCATCCACTCCTTTCTGAAGAAATCTTCAAGAGATATGTAAACCGAAAAGCATATACAGAAAGGTTGGTATTAATTAAAACCAATACTTCATGTTATATACTATTCAGTACTGAAATTAACTTAGACAAAAAAAATGTCGAACAATTTTCCTTTACACTTTATCCCGGCTTAGGACTAGCAGCAATGCTGGCGTGTTTAAAAATTGTTTTAAAAAATGGATTCCCTTCAACTGACAAGCTTTGACCTCTCTGTGGGTCAATAAATATAAATTCTACCACCTGTGTGACTTTTCTTATTTTCTATTAAATTTTGATGTTTCAGAAGCAGTAGTGATTGGAGAATCATGAGAAAGAATGGTTGTTTTGATTTGTCTTAAGGCTAAAAACAGAAAAATCATCTGCAGGATGGACAAAACCAATATTTTGATGGTGGAGAAATAGAAACGTAGTCCAATTATACCAGTTCAGCCACAAGTCACACTGAATAGAATTATCTTCTAAATATTTCAGGCAGTCCCTGCACTTCCATCCCATTCGGATAAAAGCGTATTTTAATTGCTCAATCATTAGAAAAGCATCTGGTTGAAAATATTTTTGAAGGGATTTTAAGTTGACTCTTTCTCCCACAGACGTTGCATAGGTACAATTTCGGGAATTACAGACACTTCTTCTTCCTCGATTAATACGCCGCTCATCGCTTTTCTTGCAACATCTGGATCCACAACATACTGCAGCACAATATTACTTTTTTCATTTTCCGATTTGTTTTCAAAGATGTTACCACGATAAATCTGGGGTTTTTTCCTCTTCTTTCATCTTTCCAAACGAATAACTGTTTGACCAAATCCCTTTGCATTGCCTTGTTTCTTTACAGGCTTGGTCAAAGTTATCGAAGAAAGTTCACAAAAAGAGTTGGTTTGTGCAACTGCATCAGCTGAAGGCTTTTCCCCATTGCCTGACACAACTGCTGAATTTTGGGTCTGTTCTACATTTTGAACTACATTATCACATGATTGTTCTGAAATGTGAATGAGTTTGTCTGATGACAACAAATTTTCAAAATCCGTCAGCTTCTGTATGTAGTACTCATAGTTGTCATTTGGCAAAACGGATAGAACCGAGTTGATATTCTTCATTATTTGGTTTGCCTCGCTGTATTTTTCACGTTCTGTTTTTCGTTTAGAGCCAATGTTCACATGTCCTTGGGGTTTGATATTTCTGAAAACAGGATGGGCGGAAAAATAATATGGTCTTGTCCATCTGAGACGACACAGCGAATCAAATATTGGTTGATTCTTTTGTTTCCATACTGCCATAATGTGGCGACAAGGCAAGCCCATGGAAGAGTGTAGTCCACATGTGCACGAATCCTCTGTTGTTTCAATTACAGTTGAACGAGTATTGAAACTATATACCTCATTCTTTACAGAGGAGAATATGAATAAAAGGGGTTAATACGGATGTGCCATTTCGTGAAGTAGTCATGAATTTCGTCTACGTGACGCTGCAAGTATAGACGAGCAAAGGATTTGCTGTGGGCTGTTGCGAGGACAGCCGTGTCGTCTGCAGACAAGTAGTTGGAGGTTTGGGTGTTCCTGGGGAAGTCAGCAGTGTAAATATTATATAGTGTTGGGGAGGCTACGGATCCTTGTGGGACAATGGCTTCAATCTTGCGCCGTTCAGATAGGGTTTCCCCCACTCTTACTTGATACGTGCGTCTTTGAAGGAAATGGAAAATGCAGTGTATTAACGCTGCAGGGAATTTTAAGGTAATTAGCTTGTACAACAGACCTTCGTGCCAGACTCGATCAAAGGCTTTTTTAGTATCAAAGAAAATCCCAATGATTGCCCGTTTGATTAAATTTATCTGGTTCGTGATTCTTAGCAGCTGGTGGACAGTGGAGGGCTTTAGTAATGATCCAAGCTTTTCTTAGTCGGTTCTTCCTTTTGATTTTCTCCCTGACCTCCACGGGGAGTCGGATAGGTGCCGTTTGGATTCTTTTTGCATGGGTTGCAAGTTCGATTTCTGTTTGCATATTCTTTGTCATTTTGTCAACTTCAGAGTCGATTTTTTCCGGGGTTGAGATCTGTCCGATTGGGCGAGTGAGCTCACTGACTTTCCGTGTGAAGACTTTCCAATGCACGGTAGTCACTGATTGGCTGACAGATGGGAAGTGGGACGTAAAATAGAGCTCTAGTAATATTGGGTTATGGTCGGAGGTTCCACCCCCTCTGTTGTTACGGTCTGAGCGGAAAATGTGATAATTGGGAAGCCAGAATTTCTCTGGTCCTCCGAAAGTCGGGGGAATAGTCGTCAACAAAAGTTGGGGCCTGACCCGTTTTTTGGGCAAGGCCGTTCGCGTTCCAAGACGCTACGGAAAGCGGGGGAAGACTCTCATGAGAGAACATACTCCTGACGGACTTCAGCTCGTCAACGAGCGTCATTATTGAATTGCAGACCTTATCTATGATGACAGGCACTATCTGGACTTGGTTTTCTGGACCGCGAGTTGGACTTTCGGTCAGAGGTTTGGGGGCCTGCAGCTGCGCTGCTTGCCCGTCGGAGTTCTTGTCTCTCATTTCCCTGTCGGGGGGGGGGGGGGGGGCTCTTGGGGCATCCTCTGTAATTTGCTGTATGCGCCCCTTGGCAAAGTGCACATTTTGCAGGGGTGTTCGGAGGTTTCTTGCACTCTTTTGTAGGGTGATTTTCCCCACATTTGAGGCATCTAAACTCGTTGGTGCAATGGACGCTCGAGTGAAAGTAATTCTGGCAGCGATAACATTGCTGCGGGGAAGATTTAATTTTTAATGCCTCAACATTGATTTTAAAATTTCCCAGAATTTTGAGCTTATACATGCTTTCATTGTGTTCGGTACGTTGCAGGTAAATTAGGAAGAGGGGGAGAGCCCTGCGATTTTTTCCACTCATCTGAATAATTTTCAGTGGGGAGAATCCCACGAGCCTGAGTTCATCACCTATAAAGTTGATTCTGTGTCAGCAGACAAACCTCGAATCACTAATTTCAATTTCTGCTCCTCATTAATGGGGAAGGTGTGATGAGGGATGTTATTAGCGTTGAAGTGGTTGATCAGGAGCTGATACGAGTCGGCGTCGGGGGGGGGGGGGAGCACCTGGTGCTTCTGTCCGTTGAACTTAAGCAGTACTTTGGTACCTGTCAATTCATTGACTTGTTTGTCAAATTCTACTGCATTCGTGATGTTGGAAACAATAATCGGGGAAGGCTTGGAGGGTTTTCTTAACTTGGATAGCACAAAATTCCCTTCAGCTGCGTGTACGTCGTTTGCCGTTTCTGTGCGGGGGCTCCCACCAGTCTCGTTCAACACTGGGTCGGTGTTGCCTCCGGATACAGTTAAGTCACTGATTTGGGTTTGAAGCATTAGTGGGAGGGAAACGCTCGGATTGGCCTGCTTCTTCCATATCAATTTCCAGCTCGCTCTCTTCTGTTTGGGTGAATTCTTGGGGGTTCACTGGGATTGACTTCCCGGTAGCCCAGGGTTTGTCATTTTGCGTTCCTTAAGTCATTTTTCGCTTTCTATCTGGTTCGGCCAGCGGGCTAAATTTGTTCTGTGTTGGGATGTCATCCGCCGATTCACCGTCGTCAGTAGATGATTGTAGCGTGCTGAATTTGTTTTGGGTTACAATGTCAGTGTTTGTTCCCAATTTTTCAGGTGCGGTAGTTTTTTGGCTGGCCTTTTTCATTGTGGGGCCTTGGTCTTTTTTTGTAATGCCTCAATTGGGTGTTTAGGTAGTTTATGCTGTTTTCAATTTCTCTTATTTGATTGAGGTGATTCTGCTGCGTTTCACGGAGAATGTCCGCCTGCACTAAATTAGGGAGTGAGGAGAGACTCATGAACTTTCCTATCGCTGAAGGGTCGGAGATTATTAGGTGGCCAATAACACCTCGGTAGTAGTTGTTAATTTCTGAAGTTAAGTTCATCAGGTGATCAAGATTGAAGTTACGTTTGTGATAATCCTGCCAAAGTTTTGTTAGTGTGGGGTCCTGAACGTTAGTATTGTTAGAGATAGAGGGGTTGCTTACCGCAGGTAAATCCACCGCCGGGTCGTTGGGAGGCAAAGAGTCCTTCATCGGGGTGTCCATGGCTGAAGAGCTGCAAGGGAAGACTTTGGGGGGGGGGGGGCTCCTCCATAGGGGAGTGCTACTAGTAATAGCCTTTAAAAAGGCTGTATCGAAAGGCGCCCTATTTCACCGGAACGAGTTACCCGACCGAGGCCGCGGTAACGGAACGGGCTAATTTCGGGAAGGGGATCCTTAACTCTTCACGGTAGGCTCAAAGACCACGCCGCACCTACGGGCGCGGGAGAGGAATACGTCCCGTCGGACGTCTGAGGAGAAACACGTCTTTCTAGGACGAGAGTCAGTAGGCGAGTGATGAATGATGGAATGATGAATGAATGTGAAATGACCGGACCCGAGACAGATAGACAGACATAAATGTTTATTGGGTGGATAGGGCCGAAGGCCCTTTTGCCCGGTATGAGGGAGGGGGACATGACGAGCGGAATTAAGGGGGTGAAGGAAGGGGAACGTGGCAAAGCGGGAAGGAGGGGGCCGAAGCCGGAAAGCAGAGCCGCTACTCCGCAGGGAGACTGGAGCTGAGCAGGCGGAGACTTGTGAGGACTTGAGCAAGCACGGACCTAGAGCTGGGCGCGGTTGTAGGGCCGGGAACTGTCTTGAGTTTAGGGGCTTTCTTGATCAGGTTCGTATATTTGTTCCAGTTAGTAGTCAGGAGTTTCTTCTCTCTCTTGGGTATTTGGTAATTCAGGTTGAAGGTAATGGTAACTATGTTATGATCTGAGGATAACTCGGCGTGGGTGTTTACTGCGTAGGGCCAGTTTCTAGTTTTAACAAGGGCTATGTCCAGGGTGGTAGGTTCTTCAATGCTGTAATGGGTGGGAATGTTGGGAGCAAGTAATTGGAAACCATGGTCTGCAGTAAATTTTCTTAGGTTTGTTCCATAGCGGTTACTTCGGCCGAAACTCCACTCGGGATATTTGGCGTTCAAGTCCCCGAATAATATCGTCGTGTAGCTTAAGGTTCCTATCCGTAGGAGTTCGTTTTCGTCTAGGCTGGCAGAGCTAAGGGGGGGGGGGGCACAGATGGATGAGATAGTCATATACTCTATATTGCTAATTTTGAGCGAGATAGTTGTATTTTCGAAGCTGCTGGTATGTAATTTAATCTCGCTTGCTTCGAGCCCACGTCTGGTAAAAATTGCGGTTCCACCACCGCGTCCAATGCCTCTATCGTTTCTGAACGAGGTGTAGTTCGGAAAACTTCCGAGTCTGGTACCAGGTTTTAGGTGTGTTTCTTGGATAAGAATAATGTTTGGAGAGTGTATAATAATAGAGTTCTCCAGTTCATCAAGCTTAGCAGGGAAGAGTCCGTTAGCGTTCCAAGGGAATAAGGAGAGAGAGCTAATTTTGGCCATTGTTAAATTTTTCCAGATACGTATTCAGGTTTCTTACAAGGATTTGGAGGTCGCTCATCATATTGGTTATTGTTAAGGGGAGACTTGCTAGGGCTTCTATTGTATTAGTGGGGGGTTTGGTAGGGGGTTCGGTAGTAATATTACTTGCTATCGAGGCATAGGTTGTCTGGTTGTTTGCATTGCAGTTGTCTAAAATTTTAACAGCTTTAGATCTTGGGTTCGGTCTTATGGTGCATTCGGGACTGTTCGCAAGATGCTCGCCTTTACAATTGGCGCATGTCGGTTTTACCTCTTTAGGTCGGTCACATTCTCTGGTCCAGTGGGTTTTTGCACAAATTAGGCAAACTGGGTCTAATGTGCACATGTGTGAACTATGTACATATCTTCGGCACCTGTAGCATTGAAAAATAGGCTGAGTTTTTTAGGTTTTCTACTTTAATTTTGTAGTATGAGATGCTTTCTAGGCTATATATTTCTTTATTCTTGTCATTTTTTGGGGGGAGATGTAGTACAAAGAGTGGTAATTTTTCTTTCAGTTTTCCTCTCATCATCTGATTAATTTTGGTTATTGTGAATTCTTTTTCTTTCAATTAATTAGTTATTGCGTCAATGTCATAATTTATGGGCAGGCCTCTAATAACCACCTGGATAGCCTTATCTTGGTGTAATTTTCTGTTATGTGATTTGTAATTTTGGTTGTCGGCGTATTTTTTTATTTTCCGGTAATAAAGGGCAATTTTGGTGACAAAGCGAAGTAAAGGAAGGCACACTTACCTTACTCTTCTTCTTGTAGCTGTTTCTCGAGGCGTTGTTATTTGTGCAATTCCAGGTAACATGATGAGCATTAAAATCGCCAATCATGACAACATTTGTGTTAAGATCGGATATTGATTTTAGGGCACTGTGATATATGCTATTTGCCGGGTGAGCATAAATGGATGCCACAATGAGCGATTCATTTTCACCTATTTTGAGTTTGATGCATGACTTTTCAATTGAAATTGAAGGAATAGGGACACTTGATATTCCAGACTACGTCGTACATAAGCTGCAGTGTTGCCGCCGGTCCTAATACCGCGGTCCGTTCTAATACACGAGAAATTTGGAATGTTATATCGGACACCCGTACGGAATTTGGTCTCTTGAACTAGAACGATGTGGGGTGAGTAATTTCGCACAACATTTTCAAGCTCGTACAGTTTAGTTTTGGTCAGAGCGTTAGCATTCCATGACAGAATTTTCATAAGCCGATGTGCCATGATGTAGAGATGAAAGCGGGGAGAAGTCACAAAGAGAATAGAATTAGTATTCGTCAAGCTGCTTTTGGAGGGCGCTTATAATAGTGGAGAAGGTATTCTTCGTTTTGTCTTTTTTTGAATCGGTGCTAGAATTTACGGCTTTAGCATATGCTTTGTCAGAATTTGGTAAATTTTTGTTTTCGTTGACAGCGTTGAGAATCTGGAATTCTTCTGCTCTTTTTTTCCAAACGTTTTGGTTATGCTCTTCTTTTGTGATATGCTTTGGCCGTTTAATGCAGTCGTTCGAACTCGCAATGTGGGCATCGCCACAGTTGCAACATTTGGGGGTGCTGCTATTTTGTTTAGGACATTCGCGACTGAAATGCGGGCCAGCACATTTAGGGCATCTGGGATTTCAGGTGCAGAGATGTTGGGAATGCCCCCATCTCTGGCACCTAAAGCATTGGGTTACTTTGCCTTTTCTCTTAAAAGATTCGATCCTCACTTAAAGTATGATATCACTTCAATGTTGTAGAAGAGCTTATTTTTCTCATTTTTTTCAAGATTTATGAAGAAGAGGGAGAGAGCGATTTTTTCTTTCCCTTTTGTCATTCTATCAATTTTTAGTGGGTTAAAACCCAATATATTTAATTCTTCCTTTAACTCCTCTTCTTTATATTCAATCGGAAGTCCTTTTATAACGGCCCTAAGCGTCCTATCTTCTTCTAATTGACTGGTGAAGGATTGCAGTTTCTGTTCGTTTGCTATTTCTCTCATGAGTTTGTTGTTTAGAGTTTTCTGGTTCAAGGGCTATTTCGTTATTTTTGATTGTGCAAGTTATTATTTTCTTGAGGTCTTTTGAAATTTTGTCGAGAAGAGGTTTTGGATAGTTTTATTACGGTAATTTTAGGAGTCCTATTTTTCTTTCTTGTGTTTTGAATCTGAAAATCATTATTTGTCATTATAGCTTCATTGTTTTCGCTTAACGGAATTTCGTCAGCTGTATGATCACCTGTACGGGCAACTTTGTTGATTCTCTCAGTTGGTTCATCGTCGTCTGAGTTTAAGCGTTTTTTGTTATTTGCTTGGGAATGGCTATTTTCTATTCATTCTCTTTCTAGCTGATACAATCTTTCTTCAAAAGTGGCCTTAAATTCTTCTGGTTCTAATTTGATTTTTCGTTGTTTTCTTTGTAGCTACTTGATTTTTGCATTAATTCGCGGTTTGAATCGTATAAACTACTGATTTCCTGAGCTTGCATATCAATTTTTCTTTGCCTATGGAGCTAAAGATAAACTTATGCAGCGTTTAGTAATTGCCTGGTCTTAGAAAGGTATTGAAAATCACCCTTACCCTCAGGGAGGAAGCTAGTATTTTCTAAATACGCGAGAAAGTTATTTATTTGAGTTATTTTAGTTTCTACAACTTTTAAATCTTTAACCTTAATTAGTGATTTACTGATACCCTCAGTATTAAATTTTTTGATCTGGACAATCTGGTTTAGAGAAATGGATATGCTTACCACCCGATAGTCGTCTTTCATGCAGTAGCTGCCTGCGTCTCCACATCTGTCTCAGGGCCCTCGATGTCCATCTGCAGGGGTTCGAACATGTTGTTTTCCATCTCCGCTTTCTTAATCCATGCCTATGCTAAGTAATAAGGCCTTGAAAAAGGCCCTTCGCAAAGGTTTTTAGACGAGGGGGTACCGCTTTCGTCAACCTGACCCTAACCGTTCGGCTGTGCCGGCGGAAAGAGCCCAATCGCTAGGCGGTAGGGGAACAGCGGGGTAGGGGACGCGGAAAAACCGGTCCACGCAGCTAAGGCGAAAACGACCTTCTCCTCGGACGCGCTCCTGTTTAGATGTTGTTTCTATGGAAGATGGGCTTGGGCGCACAAGGCCCGCAGGCCCCTTTCATCCGGTGTGAGTGATGCGGTATGAAGGAGTGGGTAGTACATACATTTAATGTTGAGCAGGAGTGAAGCAAAAAAGCCTCTTTTCCTGATAAAATGAGGGGGGGGGGGGCGGATGCTGGACGAGTGTGCAAGGCACGTCAAGGAAAGGGAGGAGAGGAGGTGGAGCAACTAGGGCCCCTGGTACGCAGCAAAAGCTGCCAGCAGCACTTGAAACTGGCTGCAGAGGTTGTTCATCATGGCCATGAGGGAGGCAAAGTCAGGCTTCCGTCCTTGGAGCTTCTGGAGAGTGACTGGACGCGGGAGTATGGGAGGGGTGGTCTTGGGAGCAGCGAGAGGCCTTTCCCAAGCGTTACCTTGCTGGGGTTTGAAGGTCTTTGGGGGAGGAGTCTTGGGCTGTGGGCGTTTCGGGAAGACAGGAGCATTCGAAGGGTGCGCTCCATCACAGAGGGCGCATTTGGTCGGATCAGTACGAGGCATAACACATTCGAGAGAGCGGTGATAACCAGCGCACTTCATGCATCTGGGCTTCCGATGGCATTTAACAGCAGCATGACCATAGAGTTGGCAGTTGAAGCACTGGATGGCAATTTATATTATTGCAATTATGTTAGGGCAATTTAACCCTGACTCTAAAATGAGTGGATTATGGTCTGAGTTTAGTTCATTTAATGATGTTGTATTATTATCCATGGTGAGGTTGCTGGCAAGACCGAAGTCGAGCGTAGAATTAGAGTTCGCACCAAAATGGGTAGGGCTGTCAGGAAAAAGTATCTTTAAATCGTTTTTAGTAGCATATTCCAAGACCTTGTCTCCATTAGCATTTTTCCTTCCGTGGCTCCAAAGAGGTTTACTGTTAAAATCCCCAAGGACTAGAGTAGTATGAGACATATTGAGCAAGAAATTGCAATCATTTGGCTCAAAAGTGTTATTTGGAGGTAGATAAATAGATGCAACACCAAAGTGAAGGTCGTTGACTTTTATGATTACAGAAACACATTCTAAGTTTTGAGTTGCAACAGGACGGGGGTAGTGGATTAGGCTTCTTTTAACAAAGATGGCAACGCCACCACCAGGACCATTCATTCGGTCAAAACGGTAGCAGAAATAGTTTTGTAAATAAACATTTCTACAGTTGACAAGATGAGTCTCTTGAACAAGGAAGATATCCGGGGAGTATTCATTTATAAAGTTGGTGACCTCCCCCATTTTTTGGAGGAGGCCGTTGGCATTCCAAGCAATAATTGTAAAAAAGTTCGTAGCCATAATTAAAAAGTTTGCTGAAAGTATTCATTTCTGTCATCGTGGTCTGGATGCCCTGTATGACTTTTGCTATAATTATCGACACTTTCCCGAAATTTGCAAAACAGTTTGAAACATCTTGAACCTGTGCGACATGAGCACACGAGGGGGATGTATTAGCACCCTGAGTTTCAGTCGTTTTTCGGCATGGGACAGTCCGTTCGGGCTGAGGCCTTGTAGATGGTTTAAGGTTGGCTTTTCCTTGAGTTGCACTTTGACTTCCAGGAGGGTTTTTAAACACTCTGTCTGCGGGCCGCTTTAGGCAACCGCCGTAGTTTGCTGTGTGATTATCGCCACAATTAGCACATTTGGCGGGGGTGGCCTTAGCTTTTTTACAAAATCTTGTGTCATGCTCCTCACCGCATTTAAGGCATTTGTAAGGATTTTTACAATAAACACTTGAGTGCCAAAATTTTTGGCAACGGAAGCATTGAGTTGGAGAGGTCTTAGGTTTCAGAGGTTCGAAGCGGACCGAGTAGCAGCCAAGGTAACGCTCATGATATATTTTTGCATTTTCATCATTAGGTAAATTAGAAAGAGCGGGAAAAGTTTTCGTTCTTTCCCATGCATTTAGGATATATTTGTGGCGTAATAGCCAATAGTTTCAAGTTCTTCTTTTATATAATTTAATTCAGTGTCAATTGCCAGGCCTCTTATGACAACTTTGAGTGCCTTGTGGTCATTCATTGCATGGGTATGATGGTTAATATTATTTTCTTCATGGTAAGCAGTAATTTTTCTGAAAGCATCGGTATTAGGAGTTTTAATATGGAATTTATTTCCAGTGTACTTAATTATAATTTTGAACGCCAGTCAATTCGGTCGTTTTCTTTGCAAATTCAACTGAATTTGAAATATTCTCGATCAAGATCGGAATGGTTTTGTTGTACGTTTAAGTCTTTGGAGGCGAAAGTGTTCATTGTTCATAATTTCTTCGCTAGATGGCACCACGTCCCTGGTCTCCATTAGCTCGGTATTCAATATTGGGTTTACTTATTTTATGTTTGGGCACCGGCCTTTTTTCACAGTCCTTTTTATTCCCTAGGTAGTCTTTACCACAGTTAGCGCATGTGGGTTTCTCATTTTTATCACGGTTACAGTCTCTAGTCCAGTGATTTTCGCCGCATACCAGGCAGACTGGGTCAAGTGTGCATAGGTGGCTGCTATGGCCAAACCTTTGACATCTGTGGCATTGCGCAATGTGATTTTTCCTTCGGAGTTGCTCTATTTTAATTCTAAAGTAAGAAATGCTTTCTAAGTGGTATATGTCCTTATTTTTGTCATTTTTGGTTAAGTGAACCAAGAATAACGGGAGTTTGTTTTTGTCTCTACCTCTAGTCATTTGTTGGCTCTTGGTTAGGCTGAAGCATTTTTCTTTAATTTCTTTAGCTAGGTCTCCGATGTTGAAATCTATGGGTAGACCCCTAATACCTACTTGTAGTTCTTTTTCTTCATGAAGTTGCCTAGTATGAGAGTGGAAGTTGTGAGCGTCTGCCAAAATTTTTTATGAGGCGGCAGTTATCTGCATTTTCCGTCTCTATTTGCAGTTCATTGTTTCTTTTAATTTTTGCGAGAATTTTGCTACCAGTTTTTTCCGATAGTTCTTTCAGGATGGGGGCGGGGTCAGGGATCCCAACTAATGTAATTAGCGGAGCTTTATTTTTTCTGGTGTTATTTAGCTGCAGGCTTTTGTTTGCTGAGCTGTTTTGATTAATGGTACTTGCTCCTATGTTAATTTGTGCTGTTGCGTTTGTTTTTCTTTGTTCAATGTTTAATGGTCTTTTCAAAGGGGGCTTATTCCTAATCGTTTCTTGCATCAGTGGGCTGAAGTTGTTGGCCAATGAGGTTTCATTACTATGACTTGATCCTGGGGGCGGTTTAGTTTTCCTGGGTCGCTTAGTTGCTTCCCTGCTTTGGGATAATTTAGCTACAATTTTGGTTAGATTAGCCAAGTCCTTAGCTAGTTTTTCATTTTTTTTTCCTGCCTGTTAATTTTAGTATGTAATTTTTCATTCTCACTAGTGTAATTAACTTGTTTTTTGTCTAGTTCGTTTTTTGATTTCTCTAAAGATTGAACGAGTCCGAACAGTTTATTTCAACATACATTGCAGAAGTAATCTATTAATTCAAAGACTTTAACTAAATTTATCCTCGTCTGCTCAGAGTGACCTAGTTTTTTGTAATTGAGTTTACTTTTAACAGCGTCAAATGTTTTCGCGATTTGACTAAACTCTTCTTCCTCGCCTGCGTTATTAAAATCTGTCTTTATATCCTGTCGTTATTGAAGCCTAGATCCCTACAGAGTTTTATAAAAGGGCATATTATCAGCTCCTGTGAAGTTCGTCCCTCGTTGTCCCGGGGATTCTCCTCTGCTGCCATATCCTCTTCTTTTTGATAGTCCACTACGGGGTTGATTGTAGCCATGCCTAATATCAGTAATATGGTACTGAAAAGTACTCTTCACTTAGGACTTTTCTGGAGCAGTAGCCGCACGAAAAACCTGACCGCCTTGCCGTGCCGGGACGGCGAAGTGAGCCCGGCCAACGTGCAACTAAAACCGGTCGAAGCGTCGAGGGGACTCGGCGAGCCGGTCCCAGGAGCAACTTGCAGCACGTCCTTCCTCAGCGGACGCTCACGTCGGAGAAAAATGTCGAATTTTTTTTTTGTAGAATAGAGCATTTCGGCAGCGCGTAGCGCTTTTACCGTGTTTGAATGGGACGTGGCTTTGGAGGCAGTCAGAGGTGCGAAAGGGATGTGTCAATAGTTGGTGAGTATGTAACGAACATAAGAGAGAGAGAAGAAAAGGAAGAAAACAAAAATTCTATAGATGAGGGAAGAGTGAAGTATATACATAATTACATTATTTACATGACCGAAAATTTGGGCTTAAACCCGCAACCAGCGGATGGTAGGGGAGAATGGAGGTTCGAAGTGAGCATGGGAGGGGAGTGACGCACCCGTAGTGCGCCGTGGTATGAATAGAGGAGGACTGGGTTAGCTGCCGGCAAGCGGCGGAGCCGCACGACGTCTTCGAGTTTGAACGCTGCGACGAATCAGATACATGGTATCTGAAGGGTATGACGTGTTGCCGTGATTGGCGGCGTAGGTGATCTGGTCCCTGACGAGAGAGTTGGGATGCGTCTCAAGTCTGGTGTAGAATTGTGTTGCCTGGTTCCTGATGTGGTCTGCTAGATAATCGATCTTCAGGTCTTTGTGAAGCACATCGTTCCGGACGTACCAACCACCGGTGATACGTCTGAGGAACCTGTTTTGTATCACTTGGAGAGGAGCTAGGTTAGTTGGAGCCTTGTGCCCCCAAACATGGATGGCGTAGTTAAAAGTTAGTCGGATTATCGTCTTTAATATATTAGTTTTGTTCTTGAGGTTGAGTCCTTTGTTCTTCATTAGCATGCAGCTGATGTATCCTATTTTTCTTTTAGTTTTCTTGGTCAGGTTTGCACAGTGAGCCCCGTAATTCAGGGGTCTGTCCAACGTGACCCCAAGATAAGTCACATCTTTGGAATAGAGTATATTAGTATCGTTTATATTGATGAGTTTTGGGGGGTTTCTCTGGTTGGGCTTATTGAAAGAGACTATTTTAGTTTTGGTTGGGTTTATTTTAACTACTTACTTCACCAAGTGGAAAGTGATCTCGTTAACATGCCTTTGCAGGTATAGCCTGGCGAATCTCCGGCTGGGCGCTCTGGCGATCACAGCCGTGTCGTCGGCGAATATGTAGTTCGTTGTAGGTGGGTATGTCGTGGGTGAAGATATTGTATAGTGTTGGGGATATTACTGACCCTTGGGCAATCCCAGCTTCTGTGCATTTCTTGTTTGATAGGGAGGTACCAACCCTAACCTGGAAGGTTCTGTCGGACAGAAAATGGTAAATTAAAAGGATAAGGTAGTTAGGATATTGGAGTTCGATGAGTTTGCACAGAAGGGCCTTATGCCACACCCGGTCAAATGCCTTCTCTATATCGAAAAAAATCCCCACTGCGGTTTCATTTTTCAGTCGGGCATCAGTAAGATTATCTAGAATTCGTAGTAATTGGTGGGTGGTGAAATGGCGGCTCCTGAAGCCTAATTGAAAATTTGGGATACTGTTAGGTCTGTTCGTAAATCATCATCATAGCATAGATTTGTAATGGGCCGTCAGGCCCCGAAAAGCCTTTTACCCATTTTTCTATAGTAGGGCACATCGGAGGGTAGGCATGAATGGGGTGGACTTCATCGTCCCCGAAGGGCCTAGAAAGGGAAGAGAAAAGAAAGAAAGGTGAGCCAAAGCTCAGGGGGTGGGGACAGCAATCAGCCATCCAGTTCTTCATCATATGCCCGGAAGGCGTTCCTTAGTATCGTCAAGATGTCATTGGATCTTCGGTGGGCGGAGGCTCGCTTCTTGGAGGCGACATCCATCTTGGGAGCAGGTTTACCGTCGATGGTGCTTCGTGGTCGTCGGGGGCTTAAAAAAACTTTAGATTTAAAACTTTCAGCAGTTGCAGATTATATTACTTAGAAAATTAAGTTATTTTCTCCTCCAGGAGTGCTAGAGCTCTGGAAAACCGAAAATTTCAGGAATTTTTTTTGCCGAAGTTCCGGAAATTTTATTTTGCGTTTTGACCCTAAACTTTCCGCTCTCATTTTTGTTTTCTTGCTTTAAATTGAAGCAATGCATATTTCTTAATTGATTTGTGCAATTCTTTAAAATATCGTGGGTTTTTCCACGTGCACGCAAGAAACGTATGCGTTCTTTTCTTTACGCGATTTTTCTGCATCCTGTAAATGAATCGTATTTTTTCCATTTTAACTCCTTTTAAAATTTTAGTATAAAGTAAGTAAATAAAATTCCTTTTTATTTTTATCAATATCTTACCATTTATACTTGCGTGTAAGTCGATTCCTATGTAAGCAGAACCCCCAACTTTCAGACAAATAAACAGAAACCCGCGTGTAAGTCGACCTTTCAGAAATAAATCGGGAACGTTTTTGCCGCGAATTTTTAGACAAAAATGTTTTGAAAAGGGGGATGAATTGTAATTCCAATTGGAAATTTGTACCTATGGTGTGAAGTTTCATTTTTGCGATCGCGATTTTTGTAAAGGGTTCGTGTTTGCTGTTAGATTGTTAATTTTTGCTTTTTTTCTGAATCAATAAACAAAGAGCTGTGGGGTTTTAATTTCTTGCAGTCTTATTAAATGCAATAAATAATTTTCGTAATGTTTTCTTCATCATTTTGATGATTTTTTAGAGGAAATTGTATTTCTTTTAATAATCCACACATTTATTAAAATAATTTCCCCTCTTTGCACCATTTTCCTGTTGTCCTATATTTTATAGATTTTCCATTGCGACCCCTGTTAAAATAAGTACTTTTTTCCATTTCTGTCTGAATCAAGTAGTTTTCATAAATTTTAACTAGATAAATTACATTTCGTCTTATGTGCCAGAAAATACAGTACCAATGAAAAAAATTCCAGGTTCAGGAAATTATTTTGAAAGTTCAGGAAATGCAAATCCTTACTACTATCACCTCTGAGCCTTCACTGAAAAAAAGGGAATTGCACAAAGTTCAGTTGGAAAAGTAGTGTCACCCTCCCTAAATATTTTTTCTGGTTTCACCACTGTGAAACAGTCATTACACATGGCAATGACGCTGTGTAACTCACAATTTAATTATAACGTCAGGGAAATTTTTGGAACCCAATCAGGGAGTTATCAGGGGTTTTTTTTTCTTGGATTCTGTTGCCACCATGGTTCAGCTGAGGCAAATATTTTGCTTTTAGGTTGAATATTGTGTAGTTTTTGCATCCACGTTTCTTCGGTATTATAAACTACTAATAAGAGCTGAAAACTACTGAAAATCATTCAGGTTACTACTGAAAACCTTAAGATTACAGTGGCATCTCTGTACTCATAAAGAGAAAGTCCCCCTTTCCTTCAGGGAGAAAAGACATATTCTCAAGGTTAACATACAAGTTGTTAATTTTAGTTACTATTGTTTCAATTACTTTAAGATCTTTAGTTTTAACTAACGTTTTGTTAATTTCCTCAATATTTAGTTTTTTGGTCTGGCGCACCTGATTTAGAGTCAAAGAAACACTCACCGCTAGGTAATCTTTTTTTCGGCTCGCCTCCATTTCAATCTCTTCGTCAGACTCCTTTTCTTCAATATCCATATTCAGCGGCTCGAATTGGTTTCCAATACATGGTATTCCATTACCTGTAATCAGTAATACGGCCTTGATAAAGGCCCTTTATAAACGTCTTAAGAAAAGGGAGTACCGCGGTCAAACCTGACCCCAATCGTTCGGCACTGCCGGCTAAAGGAGCCCGATCGTCGAAGCGGTGTGGGATCGGCAAGGGGTGGACACAGCGCAGCAGGTCCTTGCAGTGGGAGAAAAATGCGTCCTTCCTCCTCGGACGAGCGAGTGTGTCTCCTCAGGACGGACGGACGGACATGCATGAGAATCGGATGGATAGGGCCGAAGGCCCTTTTGCCCGGTATGAAAGAGTGGTACTGGACGAGCTGCTAGTGAGTTGAAAGGGGGGGGGGTAGAAGGGGGAAGAGAAGAGCGGCGAAAGGGAGGGCCTGGGTAGAGGGTGTCAGAGAGTCGGCAATATGAGGGCCGAGGCGCAGTAGAATGAGAGGAAGGCTAAGTTACTCCAGCGAGAGGGTTTTGTAGAGTTTTACGATTTTTTGGGAGGGCGCCACGGCCATTACGAGGCCATTTACGAGGGGCCCATTTACGGGCCCCATTACGAGGAGGGCGCCGTGGATCAAAATTGTAGGTACTAGTCATGGCTGCCGCGGGAAGGCGGTGCTTATTGTTCAGATTGCTAAATAGACTCCCTGATCAGGGGGTTTTCACTGAATTTTAGGAATGTGAAGATGTTGGTGGCAAAGTTGATGATGAAATGGGGGATAGTCGATATGTTCAGATCGTTATGGAGTGTGCGGTTGCAGACGAACCAATGGGCACCCGCCATTTTTCTTAGGGCGAGGTTTTGTATTACTTGGATTTTCCCAATAGGAGACTTTGCTGCGTGATCGAAGATGGGAATTGCGTTAAGCATGGCTGGTCGAATGATGGTGGTGTAGATAAGTCTTTTATGCCTAAGACTGAGTTGACTATTTTTGTTTAAAAGCACAAAGAGGAAGCCGAGTTTAGTCTTTGCTTTCTTGATCACATCCCGGATGTGGGATTCGAAGGTGAGCTTATTGTCGATCCGGATCCCAACTTATTTAACCTCATGGTTGTATGGCAGGGGTGTATCGTCAATAAGAATTGGCTTGAGAGGTTTTCTGGGGGTGCCTTTGGTGAAATGAGGGGTTGTGGTTTTGCTGGGGTTGATTGCTATTCTCCAGCGGTTGAAGTATTCGAGAGTTTTTGTAACATGGTATTGGAGGAAGTGGTGGGCGTGGTTTTTCTTGGGATCGGCAGCAATTATGCTCGTATCGTCCGCATGTAAGCGTAAAGGGATTTTCGGGAAAGTCATGGGTGTATAAATTATACAAAAAGTAGATAAAGCGGAACCTTGGGGTACGCCAGCAGCAATCAGGCGTTTTGTAGAAACATGGTTAAATAGTTTGACCTGAAAAGTCCTGTGATGCAGGAAAGTATGGGTGAGTTTTATAAGATAAGGGGGGAAGTTCAGTTGTATCATTTTATAGATTAGGTCTTCGTGCCACACTCTGTCAAATGCTTTCTGAATGTCAAAAAATATGCCAAAAACGTGATGTTTCTTGTTCAGGGCATCGGTTATAAAGGTAATTAATCTCAGGAGCTGGTGGGAAGTGGAGTGTTTCTTTTTGAAGCCAAATTGAAAGTTGGGAATTGAGATATTTGAGTTGAGAAAATTGTTTATATGGGTTTGAATAACTTTTTCAGTTACTTTAGAAAGTGAGCTTAGTAGGCTAATCGGCCTGTAGTTTTCGGGGAAGTGAAGGTCTGAATCGGGTTTGGGAATAGGGCAAACCAGGGCATTTTTCCAGATATTTGGGAAATAGCCGTAGGCTATTATTTTATTAATGATTTTTGTGAGACAGGTTATAGCATTAAGAGGGAGGTTAAGGTAGGCGTTCTTAATAGGTCGATGGTGTCATCATCATAAGTGTCGGGGTTTAGTTGAAATTGTAATTCTAGACTGTCGGCTATTGCTTAGGCTTTTTCGTCGTTGGTATAAACAACTTGGCCGTGTCGAGCGTGGATGGGGGCATTCTTGAGTTCTTGCATAGACTACTAATCATCTTATACATGGCCTTTGGTTCTCCATTGAGAGAATTGATGAAGTCGTCGAAGGTTTTATTTTTGAACTTGGTCGTTTCTAGTTTGATTTTGCTTTGAAGCCTGTTTACTGCTGTCTTAATACTGGGGCTCTTTGAGATGTTCCAAAATTTTTTGAGTTGGTTTTTCCTTTTATCATGTTGACAATTTCTTTGGGAAGTCTGGCGGGGTGGTTAGTAATGGTTTTCGTTACCTTTGCTTTTTCAATAGCTTGATTGATGTTATCTGTAAGTTTCTTGGCGTGCTGTGGTGGTGTATAGTGGTTAGTTTACTAAAAAATATTGCGTTGTGTTAAGATATAAAATGTGTTAGAGCATTTATGCCAAACTGGTACTTATATATCATAAGTTAGAATGGCAGATAATTCAATCAAACTATTCCAAATATAAGATCAGACAATTATCAAATAATATCAAAGCTATGATGTAACTCTGAATAAATAATTTTATTTGACATATTAGGCATAGTAGAAAATTAATTAAATTGGTATACCAACTACTTATATTTTTTACTTCAGTAAATCATCAAAACATTTGTAACTGAAAATATTGCATCTGGGATATATATATATATATATACAAAAATCATACATACGAAACGCATTCACATTGGTTGTTAGGCGGAGTCATCGGTAGAAAAAAAACACAGCTCATCATCTAGTTTCAGGTTTAAGTTCTTGCACACTGTATCTAAAAAAATTCTTTGAATACGTGTTCTGGAACGGGATGGCGATTTAAATAACGTTTTTTTAGAACCGTTAGCTGGCGTGCTTCACAACGGTTTTTTTGTAAGCACCGATTTCTTCTGTAGCTGCTCTCTCCGCATACTTCCAATTTTTTAAATTGCAGATCGATGTGATGGTAGCCCGTCGGCTCCAGAATATAGCTTGATTAAATGAAGGATAATGCCGAACTCACATTGACATTTTTAAAAAAAACTTGTAAAACTACTTGCATATCGCCTGTGCAATTTTGATATTTCCGTAAGTGATCAACGTGAAATTGTCCACAGGTGATCAAAAGCATATTGATGACATGGTCATACACATATCGATTATAATTGTTAGGCTGGTTAGATTAAATTGCACTTAAAGTTTGCTAGCATGTAATTTCATTGTTTTGTTATTGGTCTCATCTTTAATTAAGTAGTTGTCGTTTCTAAATTTTTTTATGACTTCATGAGGTCCATGATACTTTTGTTGCAATGAGTTGGGATGTTGAAAGGCGGTAATAAAAACTTTATCCCCAATTTCAAATTCTGGTTTCTTTCTCCCTTTTATATTTTTTTTTCTTGATTCAAAATATTGATCCTCGTGCTTGTTAAAATTGTCCCTGGTTTCTTTGATTTCATTGGAAATCCTGTCTAAGTACTCCTTGTGATCCTCAACCAGTTTTGGATCATTATGCATGTTAATTGGTATGTTGAGTTCCCTGCCAAAAAATATCTTAGATGGTGAAAAACCTGTAGCTGAATGAATTGCATTATTATAATGGAGTTTGAAAATTAACAATTTTTGAGACCATTCAAAAGTTTTGTTGCATATTGCAGCAATGCTTTCCTTCATGGTTCTATGAACTCTTTCAAGGAGTCCATTAGATTGAGGAAAATAAATTGAACTCTTCCTGTGCTCAATATTTAATTTTTTCAGAAATTCTGCAAATTCATGTGAACAAAAATTTGACCCATTGTCAGAAATCAAAACTTTGGGAATCCCAAAAAGTGAAAAATATTTGTCTAGAGCTTTAATGATGGAATTGGTTTTTATGTCAGTTAAGGGAATAGCTTCTAGGAATCGAGAATAATGATCAATAATCGTCAAAATAAATTTTTTATTATCTAATGAAAGTGGAAGTGGCCCTACGATGTCAATCGCACAGTAATCAGAAGGGTGTAGGTTCTTTTTGGATATCAGATTGTAAGTTGTTGAAGTTTGTTTTGGTTTGTGCTGTAGACATTGACTGCAATTTTCACAAAAATTTTTTGTCATTTTGAACATGCCTTTCCAATAAAATCTCTTTTTTAAGAATTCATAAGTTTTTTGAGTCGCAAAGTGAGGTGCATGAGCCTCGGTTAAACAAATTTTGAACATAGAGCTAGGAACTAAAATTTTGTTTTCCAAACTGTTGGATTTGAATTTTTTGTTTTGATTGATCAATTTGATCATGACAAGATCAGTATGTGAATCAATAAAATATTTAGATTTTGTCTTTTCTGAATTGTTCTCAATGTCCTGAATGATTTGTAAACACCAGCTGGATAATGCTATTTTTTTAAGAAATCAATAAAAGAAACAAATCAATTTTTCCCTGCAATAAGCCATAGACAGCAAAATCAGACTTAAGGATTTCATTAACTATCACTATAAAAATATAATAAACTATGAGAAATGTTACAGAAGCTTGTAAGCTTAACACGGGCTTGAAATAGAAAAATTAATCAGCCAGAACCTGTTTCAAAAGTCATTATTGGAAAAATTGTTTTTTGAAAAGAAAAAAAAAGTTGAATTCTAACCATATAAAAATAATTTTAAAAAAAGAAAAAGTTACAACTTATATAAGTTACAGTTAAGTTCTATATTTTTGTACATAGTATATACATATTCATACGTGTTTGCTTACAGTGGCAAGGTAAATTATTCACAATATCTTAAGAATTTTCAAGGTTCAATTAAACTGAATATTAGAGCTTTTTGCTGCATTAGTACATTTTTAAGCCCAAAGTTTAACAGATCGTATTATTTATTAAAGTTTTCTTCTAGAAAAAATTGTTCTCTGTACATGACTTTAAAAAAGGCAACCTAAATGCTAAACCATTCTTAAATAGTTTCTCAAGACAATTAATAATAATATACAAGTCAATGAGGATGAATAAATTTCAATAAGAAAATGCAAATATAAATTATGCTGCAAGAGAAACATTTTTAAAAAAATGCATCAAATTGGTTCAGAGGTACTCAAAAATAGAAGAGGGAAAAACAAAGTAACATGCAAGATGAAGACCCTCTCTTCTATGAATCCCTTAATCTTTTTAGACAGTTAAATAATATGCCAGACAAAATTCTTCAGGTTCTTCCTTGAATGAAGCGAGAAATTACACAACATTTACACTGCATTCCAACAGTTAAACCTGTCCATATTCCTATATTTATTTCATTTTTTTAAAAATGTTTTTACAAGGAAAAGCATACTTTAAAAAAATCAATTTTGAAAGCTTCTGTCGCAAGGAAGGACTTTTTCAGTCTTTTTTGTTGGGCTCTTGCCACTTCAGGTGTAAAGCTCAGATAATCAAGGTCATCCCTTCAGCATTTCATTTGCCTCCATCTTGACAAGAAAACTTTAATAAAGCTAAAAAAAAAAAAAAAATTCAATGTACCCCTTAACATCAACTATATTAAAAAATGGATTATTATAACAATGTTTTAACTGTTTTTATTTATATTTGAGACTTTTATAGCTATCAATTTTAAAATAAAATTCATTAAATTATTAAAATTAACGGTTCAGGTAGTAGATAGTTCTAAATCTGGAAGGTGTTGCTGGTGAACCATATGGTTGCTACAGCTTTTGATTTACTTCCTTGGCAAGAACTTTATCAACTCTCTCGGAGACAACTTTATCAACTGATAATTAAAATGGTTAATTAATTATTTTTTTCCAAATTCATAGCTCAATCCACAGGTGATATTAAATGTTTCAGTCGCACAATTAAATACACATAGCAAAAATGATAACCTGATCAGATAAAAAAGAAAATTTTGTTTTTACATTCTTACAGCTCTTTCGCCATCACATAATAACTCTATTTTGCTTATTTTTTTAACAATCAGGTCAGAGTTTTTAAAAAGCATGATTAATTTTTCTTCTTCATCACAAATTGCACTTGTGTTTTCATGTAACCATAAAAACAATAACAATGTGAATCAAAGTGGTGGAAGTAAGGAATAGTCATCTTTAATAATAAGAATTTAAAAACCGATTCACTTTTTGATATATCTATAATGACAATGAAAAAACAGATGAAGATATTTTATATTGATTAAGTATAGAATCCAGTTTGGTTTTGTGATATACTGAACAGCTTTTTCTTAAAGAAAGGTCTCTGTTTAACTAAAAACAAAATATTTAATAGAGAAGTAAAATCTGCCTTAATATGTGACAAAGGGGGGAGGGGGGGTCAAATATATGGGAAAAAGCGTGACATTATTAATGAACAGCCCCCAAAATCAATTGGAATATCAATAGATAAAATTCAAGAAGTCCTAATAGCAACAAACAAAATTTAATGATAAAAAAAGAATCTTATTTCTTGAAACATTAAACAGAAATCCCTAAATTAAATATCCTAAAAACTAAATACATATCAATCGATAATATTCAAGAAAGTACCACAGCAACAAAATTAAATATGATACTAAATATCAGATAAATAATAACGAATTTAAAAAAAACCCTAATTAAATTATAAAGCAAAATTAAAGATTTTTCTTAGAATCTTAAAAATTAAAATTGCATCTTAGTACGAGAAAAAGGGAATCTAAAAACAAATTAAAAAGAAGTTATTTTAACTCAAATTAAATACATATCAATATATATAAAATTCAAGAATTACAACAAACAATGCATCTAAATTTCACAAAAATGATACAATAGCAAAAATTAAAAAGCGAATTTAAAAAGAAAAAACAAATACAGAGTCAATTGATCCAGTTTCAAAATTAATTTAATAAACGAAATTAATATTCAAGAGAAAATTTAAAAAATAAGAAACATTAACAAATAGAAAATAAAAAATGCAACCTCTATAATTATCTGAATATTTTACAAAACAAAGAAATTCAATCTCGAAAAAATGGAAGTTTTTATTAAATAAATGCAACAGACAAAATTTGAAAACTAAAAAATAACGACACAAAGAGAAAATTAAAAATGCATCTATAAATACGAGATAATGAAATCTAAAATCATCAGAATATTTTTAAATAAAAAATTCGTGTTTGAGGAAAAATCGAACATCTACTAGTGAAATAACACGATAGTAAATTACTTAAATGAATAAATAGCTACATCACTAATAATACAGTACATACTAGTCAACCCTTAAATCTTTCACGGCCAGCATTTTAGAAGTACAAAAATGAATCGTTCTTAAAATATTACATGCTAAAATTAAATCTCAACAAATTATGTACCCAACAAATAAGAAAACATACTCACATCATGGATGGTGGGTGTTGCCTGATGCAACATTCGCATTCTTTACCGCCAAACTTCCACTCATGGCCTGCGCATGCGTTGAATGACAGACTTGCAACAGTTTTGCAGCAAAATTGTGTTGCAAGGAAGTGATTGCTCAAGTTGTCAACCTTGCTACAGTTTTGCCACACATTTGTTGCGTCTAATTTGTCGTAACAAAAGCATATCATGAAAAAATCAAACTTGTTGCAAGTAAGCATGCTATCTGGGTGATGTCAGGTGTGCGCGATTAAATATTGTAAAAATTCAAGAAAACTTTTTGTGGGTTGTAAATGAGCGATTTTGTTGCATTTTTATTGTGTGCCAATAACAATTTAAGAGTTTATTTAAAAAAATTAGTAAATGCAAAATGAATTTTTTTTCTCGGTTTTTTCTGACTTTTAGTGTCAAAGGGGTGCGGCTAAATATTGAGCAATATTCAAGAACAGCTTTGTGCGTTCTAACTACCCCAGTCATTACAGATCTTTTGCACCCTATACCATCATCGATTAAAAAGAAAAAAAAGTGTTTTCTGCCACCCCCCCCCCCCTACTGCGCAAATAATATTTTATTGTTTGGAAGCACGTAGTGATAAGAAATTACTTTTCTTTAGAATTAATTTGTTAAAATTAAAATTTAACATGTATTATTAGAAAATTTTAATTAAGAGGGTTGTATTGAAAATACATTATCGCATACAAAAATAGTCTATCTTTGATTTGTTTACCTCCCTACAAAACACAGTACGCTTGGCTGAATTTTATTTCTTCCTTTCTTTCTTTATTTTATTTTATTTATTTATTTTTTTTGATGATGGGTATTGCGGAAAATGTGCCGTTGATGCCACAAAGTGCATATAATAAAATTGAAGTTTGTTGGACGATATCTTGATTTTCTACAAATGAACAGATGCCTCTCTAATACTGAGAGTGGAATTTTTCAAACATCACAAGAAAATGATCTCTGTATTTTTGCCTGCGATGCGGACAATAAAATAGAACTTTTAG
Organism: Octonoba sinensis; assembly: GCA_038502835.1. Taxonomy (NCBI): domain Eukaryota; kingdom Metazoa; phylum Arthropoda; class Arachnida; order Araneae; family Uloboridae; genus Octonoba; species Octonoba sinensis. The sequence continues at coordinate 76,890,403 of CM076605.1, read as the reverse complement.
CATGGAGTATATCGGGCATGAGTTGTTTCTTTATTCAATAATTCTCAAACATGAAAGCATTTGGAACAAAATTACTACTTATGATTTTGTGATTATTTTTTGTTGAAACATTTATTGCATATTAACCAACACGATACCAACAACCTGATACACTTTTTTTTAATATTTAGAGTATGTTTTCTCTATAATTATTAAGGCTCGACCGATGCATCGGCGCCTATTGTTCAACAAAGTTGCCATCGGCGGATGATGTTAACTTTAGAAAAACATCGGCACATCGGCCCTGAAAAACATCTAAAAGCTGATGCAAGGCCGATGTTACTGCAAGCGAAATTTTTTAATATTTTATTTTTATTATATAAAAAGAGCTATTTTTAGTTAAAATAACTTTTATAATGAAAAATAAACATATAATCGTTCCCGCTTTTCTTTTAAAAACGGGGGCAGGGGAATTATGAAAAAAATCTGAGAGGAGGTGGTTGACAATAACGTTAAAGATAAAAAACCACATTATTTGTTAGACTATATTATCTGCATTCGCATTTGTTAGACTATATTATCTGCATTCCTCTAAATGAAAAAAATAAGAAAATAAAGGCAGCTGCACTTGGCATTTGCAGTGCAGGTGTTATAAAGAGAACATGTTGAAGGAAAGGGAATTGACTAGACCCGATTCGATCCATTAGTTTTTTTGCAAAGATAAGAAAAAGGAATTAAAAATCCTCTGATTTTGCATTTTTTAATTTTTTTAACCTCCAAATAGTTTAATTACTTTACTACAATCGCGACTGATTCATTTAGTTTTAATTATTATGTAAACTTCTCCCAAGCAGTTTTACGGTGCTTGAGTAATGCATTTATGTTTTTATAAGCATAAAAACTACTAACTGATTTAAATGACATTTTTGAAAAGCATTCTACGCGTTTTAATGGTTTAAAGCGACTTTTTTTCCCATCGGCCATCGGCCGATGGAAGAGGAGAATAATCGGCCATCGGAACAATCGGCATCGGCCCATCGGAAAAAAAATGCCATCGGTGGAGCCCTAATAATTATGCATCATGTAATAATCTTTTTTTTTCATGCAACCGTTTTTATAACTTCAAGTAATAAATATTAAAATAACTAAATAATTTATGATGTGTTTACAGATCTTCATGAGAAGTCATAGATCAGTCTATGAAACAAATATTTTGAATTGTATTTTGTAAAACCATTCGTTGACAGACATGAGACAAAATGACAATTCTCTCACGGCATGTTCTACATAACACTTCAAAATATTTATTCCTCATACTAAAACTCGTCCGCTATTTTTAAAATAGGCATGAAGATCTGTAAGCACACCAAAATTTATTTCGTTATTTCAATGTTTCATACCTGAAATGAAACAAAGGTTTGCTCTGTCATGTCTGTCACTCATCGAATTAACATATGGTTATTTGATTCGACATCTGCACAATTTTGTTTCTATGCATCCTAAGATATAAAATGCACACATACATGCTAATTAAATTCATCAAAAACACGTGCTTTATAAAAGTCTGTTGATTTCAAATTAATATTCAAAACATTCTTAAATTTTACAAACAAAAGGTAAATACAAAAATTAGTAAAAAAATATAACTAAATTTATTGCATTAAAACACATTTTAACTAAACTAAAAACATTACAAAGTTATTTTTAAAATATATATATATTTTTAATGATATAATTTAATACTGCAACTATCGATTGAAAACGGATATTTTTTACTTTTAGGTGTCAACCCCCATTTCTTACTGGACTGTAACGATAAATTTTTAGCTTTTAAGGTATTATATATATCTATATAATTTTATTCCTACTTTAAAAGAGCAATTTATTGTAGTTTTATTGACTTAGTCTTCAACAACATCTTTTGGAAGTTCTTAGATGACTCTTTTTTTAATTGATAGAGAGTGATCTAAATTGATCTCCGTACTTTCGTTCTTCGTTTAATCATATCTATAAAATTGTTTAGAAAGTTGAAGAAAACAAAATTTTCATGTTTGGATATCAGCAAAGCTTACATTGATGGTTTCTTATTGAGTAAATGATTAAATATACAATGCATTGTTTCAAACCAAAACTTTTTTCCTAACAAAGAACAAGACGGTACTCATTTTTTTTTTCTAAATGAAACTAGTAAAAACTTGCGCTTCTGATTTGCGATATCAGAGCGCATATCCGGAGAGGGGGATCCCAACGAAATGTTGACGTGTAACTTAAATTTCACGTCACAGAAAAATAACAACAATAATACAAAAAGTTTATGCAATTTGTTTCAAGTTAAATTTTATAATTTTCTCACGACATTTCCATGCATTTTGCTCTCTACTGCTTGGGCGATCCTTTACTTTCACTTTCGCTCTGTTTTAGAACTTTCAAATATAAGTACGGCTTTAATTAACTTCCACTAAATTGACGCTCATGCTCAGGGTCTGCGAAAAACGGGAAAATGGCAAGGGATCTTCGACATAGATGATGTGACAAAAGTTCATAGCACCAGTTTTCGTAGCGTGGAATCTATTTATAAAAATGCCCACGTACAAAAACTTAAATTGCAACTATGAATTTCGTTATAAAATAATATTAAAAACAAACATTTAAAGATAATTATTACGTTGTTTTTAAATTTCGAAATAAATAATTTCACAAATCAATTGCCATTAAATATTAAAAAATATTTATTCTCTCGCATGAAAAGTGTGACAAAATATTTATCAAAAATATCTGAAACAATGGAAGTACATTTATCATTGTGATGTTTTGTTACATGTGCTAAAATTGTTCGATATTTTTTAAAGTTTAAGGCAATAATTTTAAGATGATATTCAAAAGTTTATTTCATAAATACATTTTTACAACATTTTTTAAAACAGTGATTGTATCACATCATTATTTTATTTTAATGTTTAGAACTTAGACGCTCCAAAGATTTCAATTCCCTTGCTTTTATAATCGCTCCTTATAGCTGTTGCTACGGTAGCAAAAACATAATAAAGAAAAAAGTTTACGTTTTAAATTACAGGTTGGAATACTAAAGCCACGTAAAATGAACTGTGAGCAAAACTTACCCTAAAAGCACAGTTAGAGAAAAATTGCGAATGAACAAATTGAATAAAAATACATTGATCTCGGACATACAATACATTGATCATGAAATGCCTCATTCAGTTTCAAAAAAAAAATAATAATAATAATAATAATAAATTTTCTGCTACTTTTTCCTTCGGGCATTTAGTCTTAATTGCACAGGCAGTATGGTGTGAAAATAACTGTACGGCATAGCACTCTTTACCGCTCCTCACATTCTTTTACTTCTAAATGCTCAGCGCTTAATTTTGGACAAAGACTAAATTCATTACTATCCTTTCTCAAAGTTATTTCAATAATATCTTTGTTGATAAAGTTATCACCAAAATATTAAATCCTTGATCAATGAAATGATTACGCAACAATTTGATCAAATGTGGTACATCTGCAAATAGCCAAACATTTCTTTCGTTCGTTGCAAAAATTTCAAAATATGTCTTATCTGTACTAACGTCCAACTGTTTCCATAAGCTTTGATTTACGGCCCCCATATCAGTTACGATTGCAACGGCTGTGTCCTCGATTTCGTGTAACATACGTATTATACTATTCAAACAATGAACAGTCATTTTTTTTTTATCGTATTCGTATTAAATAGTTAAGCTAGTTCTTAAGCAAGAACAACTTGGACATTTTTATGAGGGCCCAAAACTGCATCAGCTGCATGATCATAACAGATATCATTCATGACATTCATCTCATCAAACGAAGAACTGTTCATTTCAGCAGTTCTGAAAGATTTTTAGCTTGTTCTTTGATCATGGCAATAATTTGGTTCAATGTTCCTGGTAAGCAATGAAAATTTTTAGTCCAAGATTTCAAGGTGCTGATGCTTGGCAAGGGAAATTTTACATGACTTCGCGAATAAGCATAAGCTTTAGATGATATTTATCTCAAAACAAGAGAACGTGCTATGTCATCAGAAGACCAAGGTGCCTTTTTATAGCCGTTTTTCAGACGCTGCAGTTGTCCCAGCGTTTTAAAATTACTAATAATAAGGAATTAATAGAATCATTAATTTTTTGTTTAATTCTTCTTCCCTTTTTGAAGCCTCTTTTAACAATTCTTTTAATTTTATATTTTCTTCTATTGCTTCTTTTCCTCTTCAATCGTTAAAATACAGGGATCTTTTTCTTTCAGTGGTTTTTCAAGTTCTAAAATTTTACTGCACAAACTTTGATTTTCAAAATACATATTTTGATTTAAGAGCTCAGGGTCTTCATTCGCTTGCATAATCGGAATCTCTCGTAGAACATCCGAAAGGGGAAAATAAGATGCATTCGCCTGCAAAAGTTCTTCGACGTTTTTTTTTTTTCCATGCACGTTTGTGTACTTGAGTTTTTTTCTGCATTACATGAATTTTGCATAGATGGAAGATGCAACGTAGTTAATGTATCTGGCTTCAGTCGCTTCTGTGGTTTCGTTTTCAAAAGTTCTGATTTAAGTCTCGGATGTAAACTTCATCTTCAAAATGTATAAGGGTGAATATTAGGAAAAGTGCCAAATTGAGTATGAAATATTTCAGTTTTTAAAGGTTTTTTAAAATTGATATTTATAGTGCATTTTAATTATAAATTGGCTATAGTTTTTAAAAAAAATTAGGGGCAAGATCAAGAGGAAGAATTACCCCCCTTTTTGAAAGGTTCAATTTCTGTACTGTTACAGATCTGATGCCAATGATACAGAACTGACAATTGTTACAGTTTCTGCCCTTAATTTGTACAAAATATACTTCCCATATTATTTACATAAAATAATATAATATAGAACAAATAAATATGTATAATAATCATTTGTAAATGGTAATGTTGTTGAAATTTTTGCAAAAAATTAGGTATTTTATAAAAATGTTACATTGAAATTTTCGATTCAAAAAGATTTTCAGAAAGTGAAATTATTCTTCTTTATAATAGATCAAGTGTGTGGGTGGGTGAAGGGATAGTTCTTGAATGAAAACACTAAACGAATAAAGCACTCGTATCTTTAGGGAATATTGTTTATGTTACTTATGTACATAGATTAAACCGCCGTTCGCTTGCCCGCTGCTCTGCTGTACTTCAATTTGCTTGAAGTGTTATCTTGAAATTTCTTAAGGTAAATAGCACGATCAAACAGTTATAATTACATTATGTCACACTTATGTTACAAAACAAAGTAAAAAATGTTTTACGTATTCTTTCCTTTGTAAAAGTATAAAAAGGACCTGAACATAGATTTTGAGCAATTTGAAACAAGGTGAACAGAAAGATTCACAATATCCAGAAATAATGTGCAACTGAATGGTACCAAGAAAAAGAACTTAAGTACAATCTAAATGTTTGACCCATTCCAAATTTAAAGCTAACTAAGTACTACTGTAAAGCAGTTTGAATCAATATTTCTATTTAAAGAAAGAAAAAAAAAGGATACTGTGCATAAGAACATAGCTTTTCTTAGCCATGAAATGTGAACATACATCTCTCTGAAGGCAGCTGAAGCAGGAGAGGTCTTGAGTGGCTATTTGTTTCTTTTTTGAAGCATGCCAGATAATTTGATGTTTTTTCATTATACTTGCAATCTGAGGGACATTTTTTCCCCCCTTCAAATTTGCAATGTTTCCTATTTTGTACAGCTTCACTTTTGTTTCATTTTTCTGGATATTTTGTATGAAAGAGTTAGAATCAATCATATCTATGCCTCTGGCAACCAAAGTATCCGCCAGTCGCTTAAGGGTTCCACCAACACCATCCATTGCCCCTTTTCCATGGCCTGCTGCAGAAAAGTTCCAGGTACATTTTTCAATTCCAGGACATAAATGTGGTAGAAGTTCAGTCATGTAAAAAAAATTAAAACGGTTTTTGTATTGAGAAGTAGGCCCATCAGACCAAAAGTGTACAGTGTCCACTTTTGATGGAACATTGTTTGGAACCAACTCTTCTAATATTGGTTTCAGATGTGCCCAAACTGCATGAGCTCCATGGTCCAAATTTTCAGACACAGTACAGAAAGATAGATTTTTTACACCATAGTCAGCTTCTGTATTCTTATCAAGATTTTTATTACTATTTTTAAAATATAATATCCCTGTATGTAGGGATAGTTGCTTTTTTGAAGCACCAAAGTGAGCAGCCTGAATTTCACTATAATACTTTAAAGCATAGTTCTCAGAAAAATCAATGTGTAAAACTATTTCATTCGGAGACAAATTCTTTATAAGATGCTTTCTTTGATTATTTTGGTGTTCTATTACAAAAATATGTTTTAGATACACTGGGAGTACGTTGTTTAGTTCCTTTAACAAGGTTTCAGCTCTATTTTGGATAACAATCTTAGATGTAATCATAACTTCCTTCTCTTTCTCTTTCACCTGAGCTATTTTTTTTGTTTTTGTCCATTTTGAATATTTTACTTCACAATTTTTAAATGCATTTGTTTGGTTGACCATTTCTATTTTTTTCTCCTGGCAGTGTCTGCATCTTCGAAACATACAAGCATATGACCTTTTGCAGCATATTGCGTTGCAAATATCTTCGGTGGTGCTTTCTTTAATTATTCCGTGCAAATGTAGCTTTTTTAAAAGTTCTTTTGTATTACAGTGCAGTACACATAAGCATGTTTCTCTGTCTTTCAAAGTAGGCTGAACCACCCAAAACGGACGCAAAAGACAAAATTGTGTATAAGACATAAATATACCAATATTATTTATGTATTTTTTGTGCAAATGTTTCAAGCTATCCAGCAATACCCTTTTTTGCATTTTCTTTCCGCCTCTTGTGATGGCGTCTTTTTTGCCCGGACACATGCGACTGTGCAAATCATCTTCAAGAAACTTCTGAACTGATTTTCTTACTTTAATCAAATTCTTTTGACCTTTGTATGACCTTCTGAGATGCATTTTATTCATTTCTAATACTTTTTTGTAATTTTTGTAGGAAACTAGATTTTTAAGTTGGCCTATCATTCGATATTTTTTTATAATTTTATTTGAAACCAGTACAGCAAATAACTTCCTTTCTCTTTCTGTTTTGCTCTTTTTTTTATTTTCTTCTAGACCTGACATGCATGCAAACTTAAAAAGTAAATTTTTCCTTATTTCTGGTGATACCATTTTTTTCCCAATTAGTTTACGTACTTTAGTAGCAGGGGATAATGAATTTTTCGATTTATTCTTGACTTTTAAACGATATATTTCTTTCCTTAACTTTTCAATTTTCATCTCTTGTTTACGAGATTTAGCAATCGTGGTTTTCAGCTCATACCTCATGGAGCTATAAGTACGTTTTGCTTTTTTTCTGCCAGACTTAATCCGTGGAGATTTTCTACTCTCAATAGGTGTTTCTTCCTTTACAGGTGTTTCTTCAGCTTGTTTCAAAGACTTTCGCTTTCTGTAATTGCGGGAATCTTTCTTCCACTGCTTTCTTTTTAGAAGCTGTTCTCTTTTGGAAAGGTTGCATACACTTTTAATTACACCCCTCTCCCTCATTTTCCTTTTACGTTCTCTGTCTTTTTCTCTATCCAGAGCTTTCTTCTCCTCTGACATGTTTTTCCTACATTTCCTGACACGATCACGACAATTTTGTCGCCTTTCCTCTATTTCTTTGGATGTTAGTTTTTTTTTTTTTTTAGCTTTTTCTGAGCTTTTCTTTAATTTATTCATGTTTTTGCAAATGCATAATAAACTAAAAGCAAAAAAGGATAATTATTTATTTACACCAGTTTTTATGTTTTAAAGGAAACAATTATTATTTAGAATAGATAATTTTTTGCACAGCCTAGTATTAAAACATAAAGAACAAAATTAGTAACTTATGCCTACAGATAAAATAAGTATATTTCAAAAACATTACAGGTGAATAGTTTTTAAGACATAATAAAATAAAATCATTCTCAAAAGAGTTTTAAAGAATGGAACTGATTTAGGATACCGTATTTTCGAGAGAAGTGCCACGGCAAATATGGGGGAAAAGTTTAAAAAATTGTTAATGCGGAGCTTCTACCGGGCAAAACAGCAATAAAAACGCGTTTTAATAGCGGAACCACATCCTTTTCTTTAAATATCAAAAGGAATATCTTTACATTTTGTTGCTGCGGTAAGTGAAGTAATAATAAAAGGGTATAATAAATTTTAATATTTAAAAAAACCGTTAAAACAAGTTATTTTATTTAATTTAATGTTTCTTTGGCAATTAATATTTAAATTTTTAAATTTTGGGTGCGGTGCGCACAACAAAAAAAGCTTTTCTTTAATACAAATTGCGAATGTGGCGCTTACTACTGAAAATACGGTAATCACTTTTTTTAGGTGGGAGGGGGAGAAAGCACAAATGGTTCACATATTTTTGAACGCAATGTTGTGTTTTCAGAAGCCTTGAAAATCAAAGTTCCGAAAATTTATAGAAAAAAGGTCTTATTTCTTCAGAAACTTACATTTTCGGAATTATTCAAATTTAAAAAGTAATTGAAAGTTTGGCTACGATAGTGATGCATTTAAGCTCATCTTATTCTGCAAAAAAAAAGCAACTCCTAAACATATAAAAAGAAAAACTAAGAATGAAAAGAAATAGGAAACGCAAGCATAAGTTCGGCAACAAAGAGCTGCTTCATTGTTACAGATCTGATTGTTACAGAACTGACAAATTTCCCTCATTATATTCGCTAAACATCCTTACTTAATAGATTGAAGCCAAAAAGTGCAGCATTCTGTTCAAAACATTCAATTCCTTTTCTCATAGACAAACACAAATTAAAAAATCAATTAATTTGGGTTTTTACTTTCGTTACGGAACTGATCTTTCATTTGGTAGACACAGTAAAATAAAGATTGAAAAAAATCTTACCTGTTATTCTGTTGAACTGAAGTTCAAACTTCGAACTGCTACTTGCACGTGGCAAGAATTGGCTCTAGCATACGTAGTTAGTTGGCGCCAAAAAAGTTTTCTTGACCGGAAATAATACATCAGAAGTCCGTGTTACGGATCTGATACGAAAACTTGGGACAAGGATAGATTTTGTTTTTTTTCGATGTACATTTACGTTTTCTAAAACATGAAAGTCAATTATTAAAAATGAACATAAAATACATTGTTTCCGCTGACAGTTGTTTTTCTCGCGATGTTATATAATGCACAGTTTATTTTTAAAGATCGCGATTCGTAACTGGGACACGTTACAGATCTGATTTTGGACATATAAAAAGCTTCTTTTGCCATAAAGTAAAGTAACAACTTGGAAATTTTGCCATGAATTGAATGTAAAACGAAGTTAACACTAGTAAAAAAAATATTTCTTTGGTATTTAATAGAAACTTTTTCAGAAATTTCTCTGGGACTCAAATTGGCACTTTTCCTAATATTCACCCATAAACAAATTCTGGAGTTTTCAAGTAAAAATGTATCTTGACGGCGGCAAATAATTATCCACTGTTTCCGAATCTCGTCGTTTATTGGAAAACGATGGAGCATCACATTTTTGCAATCTGCTACAGCAGAGGTTCCCAAACTGTGGTACAACACTACCCAGGTAGCACAGAAACGTTGGGACAACGTTTTTTCCAAACGTTAAAATAACGTTAGAACGTACGTTACATGGGTTCGTTAGATTACGGTAATTTAACGGTTGAAAATTGGTTGATTTTTTACGTTGTCGCAACAATGAAACAACGTTATTTCGTCACCATTCCTCAATGTTATATTAACATTAAAACTACCCATTCTCAACGTGATACTAACGTTTAGCATGACGCTTAAGGGGCCGTTCATAAATGACGTCACGCTTTTTTCCCATATATTTGACCCCCCCTCCCCCCCTTTGTCACGCGTCACGCTATGTTGCATAATGCATGATGTCACACTTCTTGCTACCCCCCTCCCCTCCCCTTGTCACACTTTGTCACAATTTCACGAACCCCCCTCCCCCCTCGAAGCGTGACATCATTTATGAATGATCCTTAAGTACCCATTCTCGACGATATCCCTAACCGAAAATTCAACACTTTAGTAACGTTAAATACAACATTAAAGAAACCGTTTTAAAATGTTATACCAACATTAAGATCAATGAACAACTAATTATTCTGCAATATAGTATTAACGTTTACTTGCTCCAGTAAACTATCCATACTTAACGTAAAACCAACATTAAGTACAAGCATGAATAAACATTTCAAGTAACATTAATTAACCCGTTTTTAAACGTTGTGGTGACGTCAAATAAAATAATAAACTGACTATTTCAAGTGTTAACATTAACGTCAGGTGAAACTATGAAACAATCAATCTAAATACTATACTAATGTTAGGTAAAACGATCAATGAACCACATTCTATGAGTGTTAGTTACGTTAAATGCAATATCCTAACCTTTCTTATTGTTAGTAGTATAATATAAGGTTCAGTATTAAACCAACCGCATTCTATGCATTGTTTCAAAGTGTAATGCAGTGATAAACTAAATATATTCTAATTGATAGTAATAATGTCAGGCAAGTTCTTTAATTATAGGGTGATTTTTAAAAAGATTCACGGTTTGATGTCCGCAGCATAAAATCTGAATTTCATATCGGTAAAACTATTATTCTGCCATTATAAAAACCAGTAGGGAAGCACCATTTCATAGTTAATTAAATGCATTCATTACATTTTTTCCAAGTTGTGAAATAGTAGTCTTTTTCTGTTACTTTAGTTGGAAAGAAATGGAAAATTGCGTGTCCGTCGCAAAAAAATCACAGAACCAGCCTTTTTTTTATCATTCCAAGTATTTTTTTTATTCAATATGATATAAAACATGAAATAATATGTGTGTACTTAACAAAAATGCAAGTGATTTTAGTGAAATGTTTATCTAATATTTTAAAATTCAAAGAAAGTTTTTGTCCGGACATGCAGCTCATGAGTGTTACCTCGAGAAAGTTCCTATCATTCAACTTTCAAAATATTTAAATATTGTAATTATTTTCTGTGGTAGGGAAGCCCAGTATGTTTCTTTTAACCTCGTACCATCTAGAATGGGTTAGTTTTATTCCTTTAATGTTTTATAGTAGAACATATAATTCAACATGATGCGTATTTTTATTACTTCTCAGGAGTGTTACCCATTTATTTCCCAATATTTTTTACAGCATAAAAATAAGCAATTCATCAATAGTGTATTTCTTGTAGAGGAATCAATCGGTACAATTAATTTTTTAGTAACAGTCAGAATTTTTTTTAGTGAAGAATTTCTTAATAAATCGCATGAGTGTTACCCTCTCATGAGTGTTACTTCTTAAGAGAAGGAAGTAACAATCATGATTGAAAACAACTAAATAATAAATAAATCTGCAGATATAGATATTTGTTGCGCTTTAACTCAAACCTTTTTTTTTTTATTCAAAATTATATTGTATTTCTATATATATTTTAAGAGACACCTTGCCACAAAATTGTTACGTTGGCAGATATGATTTTTTTGTGGGCTTTTTTAAAGATATATTTTATTCTTAAGGGGTAAATAAAGAAAAACTCAAGTACTTGTAACACCCCTCCCCCCCCCCCCCCAAAAGAAGAAAGAAAGAAACGAGTAAAAAAAATAAACATTTCCTCGGTTATTCCAATTTTTACTTTATGTAAACAAGAAAGTTTTTGTGTTGCAAACTATTATCTTCACTTTACTTAAATTAAAGATATGGTGTGCAGAATTAGACTTATTTATTTCGATATTTTTACTGCCTACTTTAAAACTGAAATTAATTTTTTATTAGTTCTGTCTAAAAACATCTATTTCTGGATCAGAATCATGAGAGTAGTGATGTTTTATTACATTTTTAATGTAACATAGCAATTAATGGGGTAAAATAATTTCAATTTTGGTCTCTCATTTTATAATTATTGTTATTTTTATTACTATTATTATTATTATTTTTTTTTTTTTTTTGTGCCTTATAGCAAGAGGATTGCTTGTTTGTCTCATGAGTGTTACCATCTCTCATGAGTGTTACTGTAGCTAGAAATTAGAATTTTATTAATGTATTTGATAGTTAATAATTAAAAAATGGTTTTCTAGTTAAGTCTATCCAGTTATTTCTTACACCTGCAGTGAAAACATTTAATTTTTAATAAAATACATTTTTATTGAAAGTTATATGCTTTAATTAAGAAACAAAGTTACACTCATGAGATAAAGTGCAATTAAAATAGTTTAAAATTTTTAAATATGTCAATTTTAATACTATTTTTACTTATTACAAAGTATTTAAGATTACTTAAACAACATTTTTTAGATTAATTATTGATAAGGATTATTTTACAGAAAGTTTAATAACGGTAACACTCATGAGAAAAACAATCACTTGTCAAGACAGTTTTTGAAATATTTAAAATATAAATAAATTAACTCAAAAAAAAACTACCTGCTCAGAATGCAGTAAATTATAAGGTATTCATACGTATTCAAGTTTTTATGTTTGATGCAACAAAAATTTTCAGATTGTGTCAAACCCAAACCGTCAACAAATTTGAAAATCACCCATTACCAAAAGTAAAATTTTGAGCAGTATAAAGAAATTGGAATTTCTTTAATGATTTAACATAACTGTTAGATTATACCCAGTCCCCTGAAAGACTTCTTTTTGTCTAGAATATAGGATAAGATAAATAAAACGCAAGTGTTTTGCAACTAATTAATCAATGTCCCTTCTGGGATTCATTAATTTTCCAATTTCTCCCCCCTCCCCTTTCTTTCCAACTCTGTTATGAACAAAATGTACAGTTTTTTGCATCTTTTCTTCATGGCCTTCCAGTCTGAATACCAAGCTCTTCATTTCACAACCTTACAGGTGGAGGGCAAAGGGTTAAAACTCAATGCACATTGCATTAAAAAAAGCAACAAAATTCACATGCATATAAATAAATGTATTATATTTCCCATTTATATTATACATTTATTTATATGCATGTGAATGTTAGATGCATGTGAATGTAGGATACATGCATATAAATATTATACATTTTTTTATATGCATGTATCTTACAATATTATTACAAATAATATAAGAATATTATTTGTAATAATATTGTAAGATATTATTACAAATAATATTCTTACAAAAATTACATAATAAAATTTTTATTTTCAATAAATATTACGTAAAAAAGTGAACCCCATTGATATTTTTCAGACCCATCAGACCCCATTCTTTTCAGGCGTAAGTGGGAGGGGGGGGGGGTTGGTAATATTGGCTGTTTTGAGCTATTTTCTCCGCTCTTGATTTGGGATTTGGTGCACACTATACTGTTCGTTAGATGGTCTCCTTTGCAATTGGCACACGTAGGCTTTTCCTGTTTTGGTCTGATACATTCTCTGGTCCAGTGCGCGTCAGTACAGATCAATCATACCGGGTCAAGGGTGCACATGTGGGAGCTGTGACCATATCGTTGGCAGCAGTAGCATTGGGAAATGTGTTGGGTTTTTCTTAGGTGTTCGATTTTGAGTTTGTAATAAGAAATTGACTCAATATTGTAAATTTCCTTATTTTTTTCATTATTTTTAGGGAGGTAGAGAATAAAAATTGGAATTTATTCTTTTTGTTTCCCTCTGGTCATTAGCATGATTTTATCACAGCATAGTCCTTTCTCTTCCAATTCTTTATGAATTTCATCTACATCGTAGTTAATGGGCAGTCCTCTCAAAACTACTTGCAAAGCTTTATCTTGTTGGAGTTGTCTTGTGTGGGATTTGTAGTTTTTAATATCTGCATAAGTTTTAATTTGACGATAGTAAAGGATTTTTTTTGTTTCCACCACGAGTTCACCGTTTCTTTTAAAGGTTTCATAAATTTTCGCTCCAACCAATTCACTTAGCTCTTTCAGTATTGGGGATGGATCGGTTATGTCTACAAAGGTTATGGGGGGAGTTTTTTCCTTTTCAATGTTTCTGTACTGCATTATTTTCTCTGAAGGGTTTTTTGCTTTTGTCTTTGTTTTTTTCCGGGGAGCTATCCAGATTACTTGCGGGTCTTTTCTTTCTATTTTGTGGCTTTTCCGTATGATCTTGGTTTGTTTCATCGAGCTCGTCTTCATCCATTTCATAGTTATCAATTTCAAGACTTTCGTACGCGTTTTTGTTTCTATCTCAGGGTCTTGGGATTTGGCCATGTCATTTTTATTTCTATATTCAGCTAGTATTTTTTGTTTCCTAGGGTGGGAGAATGGCTTGGGATTCGTTTTTATCTGTAAGGGAAAGGATTAAGAACCTTAGTTCTTCCTGTTCTTGCATCATTCTTTTTTGGGATTTTTTAAATTCTTTTTGTTCGCTTAATAGATTTGTTATTAAGTTATCTTTATTTTTATTTTCTTTTTGGAGGCTTTTACATTATCTATCGCTTTTTAAGCTGTTTTTAAATAGAAACTCCTGTCTAGCTATATTAACTCTAGAAAAAGCGTCATTAAATTCCCTATCAAAATCTATCATTTCTTTGTCATAAGTTAAGTTTAGTCTTTCTTTTTGGATAATTAGTTTATTATATTTTTTGATGATTTCTTGGAAATGGCTAACCTCTTTAGCTTTTTTGATTAAGTTGTTAACTAAACCTGCCTGCTCACATGAGATACGGAAAAGGATTTTTCTCACCCCGGGGCATTCTGTAGTACTTTTCGTCCTCATCTTCGGGGATGTCGAGGCTGCTGGGGGGCTGGAGCTCTCTTCGCTGGAGTCCAGCAAAGCCAACTCGTCTTTTGAGACGTAATCAATCACAGGTATGATAGCGGGTAATGCCATGCCTGAGCTCTGTAAAATAGCAGTGAAAACTGCTCTTTACTCAGGTCTTAAATCGCTGCTGCTGGTCACACAGTGGCCTGACCGCCTAGCCGAGCCAGTCGGTGTAGTGAGCCCGGCTGCTGTGCACCATTGAAAACTGCCGGGATTAGTGATGGCACTACACTGAACTTTAATTTTCGTCGGGCGTACTGTGGAACCCATTTACCCGAAAATAGTCATAGTCGTGATTGCAACAGGCGGGAGGCACGCAGCCTCTTTACCTAACACTGTGGCAGAGTTAATGACATGAAATGAAGTTTGGAAATAAGGACCATGATTAGAATTTAAGTTTAAAAAAGAAAAATAAAAAAGTAAAAAAAGGCTGTCTGTAGGGCCACACAGGGTTAGAAAACATTTAATGATAAGCACACAAGAAGTACAAATTTTTTTTATTTCATGACACAAAAGTTGGTTAGTGAGACAAAACGAATAACTGGATAGCTACCAGTATGTAGCGCATTAGTGGGTGATAAAAAGAGAACTGTTGGAAACACCACCGAGAGGGAAACTGGTAGAGAGCCAGCGGAGAACAAAAAAAATGGTAGTAGAAGAGAACTTCCAATGAGCTTAAAAAACGTTAGAGAGGATCATAATAGTATTGGGGATTGGGGAGAGGGTTATTTTTGGTACTGACTGTGTCGAAATTGATAAGCCTGCAACTGGAAGGATATTTGTGCGTAAAGCTACTGTCATTTAGCCTGAGCTTTGATTTGGATGGGATTCAAGTGAGGAGTAGAATTTAGGAGACTGCTGAATAACTAGATGGGACATGAAGGGGACTTTGAGACCTCTCTATAGTCGATCTTTTGGGCAGCGCCGAATGCGTTCTTTCCCGGTATGAAGGGGTGGCATATCTTCGAAGAAGGTCAGGGCTGGGATTGGTGTGATGGGAAGGGAGTGGTTAGCGTTAGCGGGACAGAAATAAGAAGAGAAGGAAATAGTACAATTAATAATAATAAACCGTCAACTCGAAGGGGTTCTCAAAAATGATTAAGTATGAGAATAGATGTGAATATAAATATGAATGGATGAATATGATAGCAAAACGTAAGTACATATTTACAAGAAGCTTAACCCTGCAAGAGCAGAATGAAGTGAGGGTAGGTTACGCAGTAAGCTGAAGAGCGGACCCGGCGCTAGCTGCCTTCAGGCGGCCTAGGCGCGTGGGCCCTTAGTCGGGTGGGATCGGCGTCTCTTCGTTGACGATTGCAGAAATCGTGATGAAGATACATAGTATCTGAATAAAAGTTCGTGTTTCCGTGTATGAAGACGAATTCTAATTGTTTACGTATTAGTTTGTTTGGGTGCTTTTCAATCTTCGTGAAAAAATTGGTTGCAATGTTGCGTATATGAGGAACAATGTATTCCACCTTCAAATTTTTGTGGAGCGTGTCATTGCTGACATACCATGGGGCGCCAGTTATGCGCCTGAGGTATTTGTTTTCAGCGATTTGGAGCGGTAGCGAGTTAGTCTTTGCCACTGGTCCCCAAATGCGACAGGCGTAGTCGAATGTGGGTCGTATGACTGTTATTAAAGTCTTGTCTTTGCATTAATGTCTAGACCACTGTTCTTGTGAGTTAGTGCAATAGTCCTATTTTTTGCTTCGTCTTCGTGTGAATTTTTTCCATGTGCTTTGCCGTAGCAGAGGGCACTATCTAGAGTTATTCCGAGGTATTTAACTTCCTTGGTGTAAGGTATTACGGTATCGTTTACGGTGATAGGTTCGAGTTTTTTGCTTTTGCAGCCTGTGTCGAATGTTACCAGTTTGGTTTTTCTCGCGTTGATTTTAATCCTCCACTTGTTGAAGTAATCGACGATTTCTTCTACGTGTCTCTGGAGGTATAGATGAGCATAGGGTCTACTAGGCGCTGTGGCAAAGACAGCAGTGTCGTCTGCAAAGAAAACGCTTTCTGTGTGGGCATTTGCTGGGAAATCATATGTATAGATGATATAGAGTGTTGGGGAGGCTGCGGAACCTTGTGGTACCCCCGCCACAATTCTACGGCGGTCTGAGAGAGTTTTTCCCACTCTGACTTGAAAAGTCCTTCTCTGTAGGAAGTGATATATACAGAATATCAAGTAGTTGGGAAATTTGAGAATAATCAGTTTGAAGAGTAGGCCTTTATGCCAAACTCTGTCAAAAGCCTTCTCTATATCGAAAAAGATTCCGAAGGTAGAGTGTTTGGACTTTTTCACTTGGTTTATGTGGTTGGAAATCCTTAGCAGTTGGTGTGTAGTGGCATGCCTGTTCCTAAAACCAAACTGGCTGTCGGGGATGATATTATTTTGGTCGCAATGAAGTTGTAGTTGGAATTTTATTATCTTTTCTACTATTTTTGCCATTATCCTCAGCAAGCTAATGGGCCGGTAGTTTTGTGGGAATCTGTGATCTGCCTCAGGCTTTGGGATGGGTACAACTATAGCGTTGCGCCAGTCATTAAATAACTGCCGTAGCTCGGCAGGTAGTTTAATTGGGTCATTTTTTATCACTTTACTGAATTTCGCTGTTTCAGCAGCAGTCTGTATAGTTTTCGTCAATTTCCCGACTTCATTGTCAATGTCCTCTTGGGAGGTAATGTTGTCTATTTCTTCGGTTAGGTCACTAACTTTGCTCGTAAAGAGACACCAGTGCATGGTCGTAACCGTTTGGTTGATGGTTGGGAGGCGTGTCCCGAAGCTTAGCTCCAATAGGACCGGGTTGTGATCAGAGCGCAGTTCGGAAAGTGATGAAATATTAAACTGGTTATTGATATTTTTTGAAAGTGCAATGTCCAGCGTTGTGTTGATGTGATTTGCAAAATGGGTGGGAGTCGGGGTAATAGATGTTTATTTCGTTATCTACGAAGTAATCGTTTTGGTTGGCGCTTCCATTGCTCCATAGTCCGTGCTTGCAGTTGAAATCTCCTATGAGTGCGCATTTGTCTCGGAAATTGGAGAGAGAGTCCAGTGCATTTGTAGTTAGTCTGTTTTGCGGTGGGATGTAGATTGAGGATATAAGTTATTCCGTGTTGTGAATCATCATTATAGCGGAACAGTTTTCTATGCCAGGGGCATCTATCTTAACCTCAAAGCAGTTGAAACAGCTTTTGACGCAGATTAAGGTTCCCCTCCTCTGACGTTTCTGTCTGTGCGGAAAATCGTAATTAGGTAGCCAGAATCTCTCCGGGCCCGCAAAATGCGTTTCCTGTATACACAGGACATCAGGGCATCTTCAGACATCTTCGATGAATTGTGGGACCTCGCCCATTTTTTTGGCGAGGCCGTTGGCGTTCCAGGACGCGACAGAAAAAAGAGAAGGACTACTCATGCCGGAAGAATGAGCTGATGGTCTTTAGGTCCTTGGCTGTGTTAAGTAGCGATTCGCAAACTTTGTCCAGCATACTTGGAACTTTTTGCATGTCATTGAGAATGGTGTTTGCATCCTTGACTCTTGCCACGTTGGCGTAAGAGGCTTGTTTTTGGGTCTCTGCAGGAGCTTTTTTTTGACTTTGCTTGGGTGGGGGGGGGGGGGGGGGTTTAGAGTTGGCAGCCAGCAATTGCGCACCCTGTCCTTTTGAGTCTTGATCATTAATTCCCTGTTGGGGGGTCTTTTGGGGCAACCCCTTAATTCGCAGTGTGTGCACCTTGGCAGAGGGCGCACTTGGCTGGTGTCCTGGGTGATTTTTTACAGTCCTTGGTTGGGTGATTTTCCCCGCATTTTAGGCATCTGTACTCGTTGGTGCAGTGTTCGCTTGAGTGGAAGTAGTTTTGGCAGCGGTAACACTGCTGGGGTGATGTTTTTATTTTTCGTGGCTCTACAGAGATTTTGAAGTTTCCTAGCTCCCTGAGGTTGTACATAGAGTTGTTGTGGGCGGTGCGTTGTTATTTGTGCAATTCCAGGTAACATGATGAGCATTAAAATCGCCAATCATGACAACATTTGTGTTAAGATCGGATATTGATTTGAGGTCACTGTGATATATGCTATTTGCCGGGTGAGCATAAATGGATGCCACAATGAGCGATTCATTTTCATCTATTTTGAGTTTGATGCACGTGTTTTCAATTGAAATTGAAGGAGTAGGGACACTTGATATTCCAGACTACGTCGTACATAAGCTGCAGTGCCGCCGCCGGTCCCAATACCGCGGGCCGTTCTAATACACGAGAAATTTGGAATGTTATATCGGATACCCGTACGGAATTTGGTCTCTTGAACTAGAACGATGTTGGGTGAGTAATTTCGCACGACATTTTTAAGCTTGTACAGTTTAGTTTTGGTCAGAGCGTTAGCATTCCATGACAGAATTTTCATAACCCGATGTGCCATGATGTAGAGATGAAAGGGGGAGAAGTCACAAAGAGAATAGAATTAGTATTCGTCAAGCTGCTCGGCTAAATTTTGGAGGGCGCTTATAATAGTGGAGAAGGTATTCTTCGTTTTGTCTTTTTTTTGAATCGGTGCTAGAATTTACGGCTTTAGAATATGCTTTGTCAGAATTTGGTAAATTTTTGTTTTCGTTGACAGCGTTGAGAATCTGGAATTCTTCTGCTCTTTTTTTTCAAACGTTTTGGTTATGTTCTTCTTTTGTGATCTGCTTTGGCCGTTTAATGCAGTCGTTCGAACTCGCAATGTGGACATCGCCACAGTTGCAACATTTGGGGGTGCTGCTATTTTGTTTAGGACATTCGCGACTGAAATGCGGGCCAGCACTTTTAAGGCATCTGGGATTTAAGGTGCAGAAATGTTGGGAATGCCCCCATCTCTGCATCGGGTTACTTTGCCTTTTCTCTCAAAAGATTCGATCCTCACTTTAAAGTATGATATCACTTCAATGTTGTAGAAGAGCTTATTTTTCTCATTTTTTTCAAGGTTTATGAAGAAGAGGGGGAGAGGGATTTTTTCTTTCCCTTTTGTCATTCTAGCAATTTTTAGTGGGTTAAAACCCAATATATTTAATTCTTCCTTTAACTCCTCTTCTTTATATTCAATCGGAAGTCCTTTTATAACGGCCCTAAGCGTCCTATCTTCTTCTAATTGACCGGTGAAGGATTGCAGTTTCTGTTCGTTTGCTATTTCTCTCATGAGTTTATGTTGTTCAGAGTTTTCTGGTTCAAGGACTATTTCGTTATTTTTGATTGTGCAAGTTATTTTTTTCTTGAGGTCTTTTGAAATTTAGTCGAGAAGGGGTTTGGGATCGTTTACGCCTATTACGGTAATTTTAGGAGTCCTATTTTTCTTTCTTGTCTTTTGAATCTGAAAATCATTATTTGTCATTATAGTTTCATTGTTATCGTTTAACGGAATTTCGTCAGCTGTATGAGCACCTGTACGGGCAACTTTGTTGATTCTCTCAGTTGGTTCATCGTCGTCTGAGTTTAAGCGTTTTTTGTTATTTACCACGGTCTTACGAATAGGGAACACCGCAATCGCACACCTGACCCTAACCGTTCGGCTAAGCCGGCAGAAATAGCCCGATCACTATGCGGCGGGGGACGGGGGTAGGACGCGGCGCTCAGCGCTCCTCTCTTGTCTCGAATCTGTCTGTGTTTGGGGTAGCAGCAGCAGCACATGATTTGTAGCGGGCGTACAGTGAGTAATACACTTTTACCCGATGTACATCAGAATGATCTTGACGTGAAAGTTCCTGGTAGCTAAAAGCTAAACATCTAGTCACCCCAAAGGGGTGCAAAGAGGGGTGGTGAGCATCACTCACCGGATGAAAGCTTCGAGCCCCCAAAGGGCGCTGCGAAGCAGGACGGTTGACTCAGCATCGCGGAAGGGGGAGCGAGGGCCCCGGTCCTTCTGGATTTGGAGTGGGACTTATTGCCCTGTAGAGGGATTTATTCTCAGGTTTTAAGGATTTGATGTATTTTTCCCATTTGTTGTCCTTGAAGTGTTGGATAAATGCTTTAATATCATTTTGTAGCTTATTGGTTTGGGGATTAAGTAAATTATTTCTAGCTAGCCTCCTTTCCTTTCTTACAGCACGATTCCCGACACCACGATTGTTTTAAATTCTCTTTATTCGGTGCTGGGGCAGCCACCTTATCATAGGATTTTCCCGAGGGGGGAGAGGAATCATCAATTTCGGCAGTTTGACTGAGAGCATTAAGTTCCATAGCTCTTTTGTTCCAAATGTTTTGGATCCTTTCAACTTTGGTAGTGGGCTTCGGGCGCCTGACACAATCGAAATAGCTTGCAATGTGGGCATCGCCACAGTTACAACACTTTGGAACACTAATTGAGGGCATTGTACATTCACGGCTTATGTGAGGGCCAGCACATTTTAAACAGAGGGGGTTTAACGTACATAGTGCTGGGAATGGCCCCATCTTTGGCACCGAAAACACTGTACAGCAGCAGCACATCATTTTATGCGGGCATACAGAGTGTCAATACTCTTTTACCCGATATCCGTGGCCAGTGATCTGAGAACTTATTACTATTCCTAACGAGAGAAAACATCTTGGTGGGTGGTGAAGATCGTTAGTTCGTTCAGTACTCATAGTTAATTGCCGGGTGTTAAACACAGCTCCTGTGGAGAATTTTGATCTTTTAAGATTTTTTGTCCATTTTTTAAAAATTCTGTACGTTTTTTTTTTTTTTTATATATTTATTTTAAATTTAATATAAAATAAAGAAAAATGAGTTAAAGGAGGAAAAACGTGAACATAACGTTCATAGCATGATAGGGAGACACCCTCTAGGAGAGGTCAAGCTGAGGATTGGGAAGGGGGTCTCTTCTGGTACCAAGAGAGTCATAACTTATGTGTTGGGATTGGTGGGGGTACCTGTACTTATCATTTCTTAAGAGGAAAACACTTTGGTTTTGAACTTTGGGGTTGGGGTGGGTTAGGATGCGGGAGTAAAATATTTTTGCTGTTTTTATGAAATGTCGGGAGATAGAACTTATACCAATTTCGTTGTGCAAATCTTTGCCTCGCTCGCGTCTACCAGCTTTTTGAATTTGACGGATCATTTTGTTTTGGATAATCTGTAGTTTGTAAATGTTTGATTTGGCGGAAAAACCCCATATTTCAGCACCGTAAAGTAGGGTAGGACGGATGATCGTGATGTAAAGCAGTTTTTTATTTTTATGGGAAAGCTCACTACGATAACCGAGAAGATGTTTGAGATCGTATCCCTTTTGTTCTGCATTTTTGACAACATTACTTATATGGGTTTTAAAATACATCCCCTGGTCGAGCGTGATACCAAGATATTTTGCAGTTCTTGAGTAACCTATCTGGTTACCGTTGATTGTCATAAGTTTGGGATTTCTTTTATTTTTGTTTTTCTTGAAGTTGATTATTTTGGTTTTGGAGTGATTGAGATCAATACGCCATTTCTTGTACCATAATACCAGTTCGTATGGGTATATTTGCAAAGTAGAAGCCGCAATTCGTCTGTTGTGATGTTTGGTTAGTACGGCATTATCGTCAGCATAAAGGGCCAGTAATATGTCTTCTTTTTTTGGCAAATCATTGATATAAATGTTAAACAAAGTCGGGGCAAGTAGGGACCCTTGTGGGACCCCACTTTGTATAACACGGGATGATGAGAGGGTATCCCCTATTCTTATCTGAAAGCTTCTGCCTGTGATGTAGTTTGCGATCATGCATATCAGGTAGTAGGGAGTATTAATTTCTATCAGTTTGTATATTAGCCCTTTATGCCATACCTTGTCGAATGACTTTGTGATGTCAAGAAAGGCGCCAAGGGTACATTTTTTCCTGTTAAGACCAACAGTTATGTAATTAGAAACCCGAAGAAGTTGATGAACAGTGTTATGATATTTTCGGAAACCAAATTGTTCATTTGGGATGACATTACATTCATTGAGGTGGATATCCAATTGCTTGCGAATGAGATTTTCAAATATTTTCGATATTGCTGGAAGTATAACGTGAAGTGGACCGGCCAATGAGAATGCACTAGCCGCAGTAAGCTTGCAACGAAAGAAGGGGGCGAGGGTCTAGGAAAAAAAAGACCGTCGTCAGGGCCACACGGTTAGTGGGGACGAAAAACATGGGTTAATTAAAAGCAAAATGAAGCAGCAAAAGTTTAAATACATGATTGATAAAAAATGGTTAAAAAAGAAAACATTTTTTTGTTAAGTTTTGAAAAATTTTATGAATATTTTTGGTCAGTTTTGGATTTTATAATTTTTTTTTTTTTTAATAAGATACAAGAATAAAGGCAGCACGTATCACTCAGCAAAAGATGAGTGGGTGACAGAAAGAAAAACTGGTAAGTAGGGACATGGGGATAGTCTGTTGGGAAGTAAACCATGGGGAGGAAACAAAAAGGGGGTTACGAACACCAGGAATTAAAATGGTTCATAAAAATACTGGGGGTTAGGCAGGGGGTTATTTTTGGAGCTAAGTGTGTCGAAGTTCAGACGCCTGCAACTGGATGGATAATTATGGGTGTGCACAATGTTAGTGCGGTTGAATTTTGCTTGGGATTGGATAAGGGGGTTGGGATTGGCATCAAGGGTAGCGTAGAACTTTCGAGATTCTTTAATGATGTAATGGGAAATGGAGGGAGTTTTAAGTTCTCTATGGATGTCCTTGCCTCTGACGTACCAGGGGGCAGCCATGATCTGTCTAAGAATTCTATTTTGGGTGGTTTGGAGGGGTTTAAGTATTCTCTTGGAGCTAAAGCCCCAGATAAAGACAGCATATAGGAGAATGGGCCTAAGGATGGAAGTTTACAGCAGCAGCTTGCTTTTACGTGGGAGGAAGCTAAATTTGTTTATCAGGTTTTTCATTAGGTGGGCACGAAACTCGGTTTTTTTGACTAGCTTATCCCTTTGCTTTGAGAAGGTACGCTTTCTGTCTAATACAATGCCGAGGTATTCAACTTCAGTCATATACGGGAGCAGATCGCCATTTACTTTAATTTTTTTGGGAGCAGCAGCGCCACCTTTAGTGAAATGGATACATTGGGATTTTGCAGTGTTGATCCCAAGCGCCCAATCAGCATACCATTGGAGAGTTCATCGACATGCCTTTGCAGGTAAATTCTGGCATAGTTTCTACCGGGGTTCCTTGCGAGGACCGAGAGGTCGTCGGCAAAAAGGCAGACAGACAGACAGGAGATGGTTAGTTGGGTAGACATAGACGTGAATGAAACAGGCGGGAGGCACGTAGCCTCTTTACCTGACACTGTGGCAGGGTAAATAACGTGAAATGGAAGTGAATTGAATGGACCATGGTGAGATTATGAGAAAAGTAAAAGAAAAGAAAAGTAAAAAAAGTAGAAAATATAATAAAAGGATTAAATAAGGGCCGTTAGAGCCACGGGGTTAGTAAGCATGTGGTGATAATATAGGCAGTATTTTTTCACTATCAATCATTGTTAGTATAATATAGATATTTTTTTTTTTTTTAAATATAAGTATAAGCATAAAAGGCTTCAGTAGCATAACATACTGGAAAAAGCGTAACTGAAGCAAAAAAAAAAAAAACTGCCAATGAGGAAGCGGTTAATAATTGTAAGCCGAGGGAGACCCCT
Source organism: Octonoba sinensis (assembly GCA_038502835.1). Taxonomy (NCBI): domain Eukaryota; kingdom Metazoa; phylum Arthropoda; class Arachnida; order Araneae; family Uloboridae; genus Octonoba; species Octonoba sinensis. Next base: position 76,866,014 of record CM076605.1, on the reverse strand, counting down.
CGTGAAAAGAAACTGGTAGCAAGCTGCAACAAGGCGACGAAAGAAAAAACTGGTAGATGAAAAAGACTTCCCTGGAGCAACGCAGCGAATTAAGGCGGATCATAAAAGTACTGTGGGTTGGGGAGGGGGTTATTTTTTGTGCTGAGAGTATCAAAGTTAATTAATCTGCAACTGGAGGGGTATTTATGCTTTAAGCTGTGGTCAATTAGATTATACTGTGCTTGGGCACGGATTAGGGGGTTGGGGTGGGACTCTAAGGAGGAGTAAAATTTCCGGGACCGTTTTATGATGAGGTGGGAGATGGAGGGGATTTTTAGGTCTCTGTGGATGTCACGGCCTTTGATGAACCAGCGAGCTGCCGTGATTTGCCGCAAAATTCTGTTTTGCGTGGTCTGTAGAGTTTGTAAGATCTTTTTTGAGCTGTAGCCCCAGATGTAGGCTGCATACATGAGGATAGGGCGGAGCGTGGTGGTGTATAGGAGCAATTTACTTTTTAGGGGAAGATGATTATACTTGTTGATGAGATGCCTGATTTGGTGGGCACGGAATTTAGTTTTATTAATTAGGGTATCTTTTTGCTTGGCAAAAGTTAGTTTACTGTCAAGAGTGACACCCAGGTATTTGATGTCAGGGCTGTAGGGGAGCAGTTCGTCGTTAATTTTAAGCCTTTTGGGATTCTTGGCCCCTCCCTGGAGAAATGGATGCATTGGGTTTTGGTGGTGTTAATTTTTAACCCCAATCAGCGTACCACCGGGAGATGTCGTCGATGTGCCTCTGCAGGTAGGCTCTGGCATAGTTGCGGCTAGGGTTCCTGGCGAGGACAGCGAGGTCGTCGGCGAAGAGAGACAGAGATGTTCTGGGGTTGTTGGGGATGTCACTCATATATATATTGAAGAGGGTGGGCCCAAATACGCTGCCCTGCGGAACGCCACTACTGATGGGGTGGGGGGGGGGGAGTAAGAATTTCGAATTTTTACTTGAAAGGTCCGATTCTGAAGGTAGTTATATAAAAGAAGAATCAAATAGGGGGGAAAGTTGTGGTTGATGAGTTTGTAGATCAGACCAGTGTGCCAGAGCCTATCAAAGGCTTTACTGATATCCAGAAACACCCCCACGGTGTGCTGATGGGTGTTGAAGCTCTCGGTTATATAGTTAACGTTACGCAGGATTTGGTGGATGGTGCTGTGGTTCTTACGGTAACCAAATTGTTCGTCCGGGATGATGCCGTGGGAGTCGGTATGAGTCAATAACCTGCGATTAATGACTTTTTCGAGTATTTTGCCCATGGCGCTGAGAAGGCTGATTGGGCGATAGCTGTTGACGTTGCTGAGGGTGGAGTCTTTTTTGGGAATACAGATAATGATGGCATTTTTCCAGATTTGGGGGAAGTAGCTGAGCTTTCGGCAGGCATTAATAATTTTCGTGAGACACGTTATTACTTTAAGGGGGGAGTTTTTTAGCATGGAAGTGGAGATGCCATCGCTGCCCGGGGCTTTTTTGTTGACTAGAGCTTTTATAATCTGATTGATTTCTCCAAGGGGAGCAGGGTAACTGTGACTGCAGAGAAAGTTATTGACTGTTGAGTTGATGGAGCTAGTAATGGGGGAGGTGAGGGTATTGCTAAAATTTGTTTCGAAATGCTTAGCGAGAGCTTCGCATTTCTCAAAGTCGGTGGTAGCAATGCCAGTAGGGGTGACAAGATTTGGAATAGGGTTATTGGGGTTGCTGAAATTACTGGCAAGGCGATAAAGGGTTCTATTGTCAGAGGGGAGGTTCGAAATAAAATTATCCCAGCTGTGGGAACGGAATTGGGTGATGAGGTATTTGATCGTTGTGTTTAGGGAATTCATCTGGGATTTCAGAGGGGGGTAAAGGGTCCTGGACCACTCTTTGCGGAGACGGTTGCGACTGCGGATGAGGCGCCTGATGTGAGGGGGAAGTCTGGACGGGGCGGTACTGGAGATAACTGTTTTTGTGGCAGTGATGTAGGCATCATTGAGGGCTTTTGTTAGGTTATAGATTTCGGTATTGATCTCCGTAGCGGAGGCGAGAGGGGGATTACCAGAGACCTTATCGTTGACCAGGCAGAAGAAGTGGTTCCAGTTGGTGGTTTTGGAAAAATGCTGGGAGGTGGGGATGGCGCCATTGAGGGAAAGGGTAAGAACTATGGGATTGTGGTCAGAGCTGAGAATGGGGTTGGAAGTAATAAGGTAAGGGAGGGTGAGGTTGGTTAGCGCGAAGTCAAGGGTGGAGGCAGTCGTGGGGGTGGAGGGGGCGAGAATAGAGAAGTTATTGTTTGTAGCAAAATCATAGATTTGTAGGCCTTTCGTGTTTTCTCTGCCAATGTTCCACAGTCTATGTCTGGCGTTAAAATCGCCCATGAGGATGAAAGTTTCATAGCTGCCGCAGAGAAGAGCAAGGTCAGCCAGATTAAGGGTGTTGTTAGGGGGGATGTATACGGAGCCAATCAGAAGCGGCTTGTCGTGAAGGCGAACGACAAGAGCAGTATGCTCTAGACTGGTGGTTTGGAGGGTATGCTCATAGTGGGAAATGCAGCTTTTAATGTAGATGAGGGTCCCTCCTCCACGGGAGTGAACCCTGTCCGTGCGGTAGCAGTTGTAATTTGCCACCTTAACCTGGTGGGCAGCATTGAGGTGGGTTTCTTGGACTAGGACAAGGTCGGGGGAGTACTCCGCGATAAAATCACGAAGCTCGCTGATTTTGTAGAACAGCCCATTGGCATTGTAGCTGACGATGCGCAAGAAATTAGTCGTCCTGGCCATCGACGAGGCTGTTAATGAAAATATGTTGCAAGGCCTGCATCTGCTTAATCATGCATGTGAAAATTTCATTAAATTGTTTAATTTGGAAGGCTTTGCTTTTACTAGTGACCTTAGTGGGGGGATTTTTGGTGAGGGCGTCCAGGGTGGCGTCAATGTCAATAGGGGGGTTTGGGGGGGAGTCTGCGGAGTTGTCCTCACTTTTTTCAAGGAGCTCTCTTCTGCTGGCCCAGATATTTTTGCGGTTCCTGCCGCTGACAGTAGGGCGTTTGGGGCATTCGGCCGAATTGGAGGTGTGGGGGCCCTGGCAGAGGGCACAGGTGGGAGGGACTTCCTTGCTCTTGGAGCAGTTGTATGAGAGATGGCCCAGGCCGCATTTGAGGCACTTGGGGGGACGGGTGCAACAGCGGCTCGAGTGGCCGTACTGTTGGCACCTGTAGCATTGCGTTATATGCCCCTCCTTTTTTTTTCAGTGGTTCAACGTTGATGCGGAGATGGGAGATGGAACGAATCTCAAAAATAGACTTGCTTGCATCGTTTTTGGGGAGGGTGACAAGAAATAGGGGCATGGGAACCTGATGCTTTCCTTTTTTCATCTGAACTACCTTTTTGGGTTTGAGGTCGAGCTCTTCAAGCTCGTGTTGAATTTCCCAGGGTTTCATGTTAATAGGGAGGCCTCTTATCACGACGTTTAGGTCTTTGTCAGAGGGAAGGGGGTGGGTGTGGGAATCGAGCTTGTGCTCTTCAATGTAGTTTCTTATGTAACGATAAGCAGGAGGAGAGAGGGGGGGGTAAACAATGAGCATGGGTTCCTTGGTGAGGGAAGCGTTGCTAAGGCGCCCAGAAATTTCGCAATTGCATAATGTATTTAATTCTTTTAGGAGAGCAAGCCCGTAGGGGGGGGTTGTAGATGTGAATGGGGGGGGGACATGTCTATCGTTAGCTTCTTTGTAAGGCCTTCTATTCTGGTTCTGGGTAGTTGGTTGAGAGCGGCCTGCTCTGAGCGTAACTTCTTCCAGGTTCTGAAAATGGTTATTGAGGGGCATTTCCTCGTTTTCACTGGTGATGTTTTTTGCAATCTTGTTGCGGGGAGGGAATTGGAAGCCAACGTTGTCGTCAGGGTCGCTAAGTACTCTTTTAGAGGTAGAAGGGGGGGAAGGATCCTGATTGGTCAATGCGGGAGGCAAAGCATCATGAGTGGGAGGAGCCTCCGAGGTCGTGTCTGATTGGCTACTAGGTAGCTCAGGGAAATCCTCTTCGATGGGGTTGCATTTGGTGCGTAGGTAATAGATTAGGTTATCTTTAATATGGTCTCTTTTGGCACGGCAAGTTCTGATCTGATTTCTTATTTGCCTAATGCTTTTGCTATCCCTCTTTTTTAGAATAATAGACTCGCTACCAATTTCTAAGCTATCTAGTTGTTCGAGGATTTTATCAGTTTGGTCCAAGGTTGTAGCGGAGGAAATCTTACGATCAAACGTCTCCTTTTCACGTCCTGGCACAGTGAGGTAAAAGAGGGCATACTCACCCGCGCTGCCTTCTTGTATTTGGCTCTTGAGGCTTCAATGGCCACGTCATTGTCTATATCCGAGTTTCCATCTTCTGATAGCGATGATCGGGAGCGGGTGTCATAATCACTTGTGTGCATCTTGAAGTGCCTGAGATCAGTAATAAAGCCTTAAAAAAGGCTCTTCACACAGGTCTTAGAGGGGAAAGCCGCTTTCGCCACCTGACCCGTCCGTTCAGCTCAGCTGGCGGAAACGAGCCCGATCGCTAGGCGGTAGGGAGAGCGGGGAAGGGGACTCGGCAGAACCGGTCCGAACAGCAGCCGAAAAAGCGTCCTTCCTCGGACGCGCTCCTAGTGGGAATGAATATGGAAAACGTGTGGTTAGTTGGGTGTGCACGGCCGAAGGCCCTTTTGCCCGGTATCAGGGGGGTTGGACGTGGCAAGAGGAGACATATTCCCAAAAGGGGGAGGAGTCAAGGGAGTGGGTGTGTCGAAGGGTAGAGCGAAAAATACAGGTAAAAGCATGCAAAGAGAGTAAGTATGAGAGACTAAATGAGAGTAGATGCGGATAAATGAGAGTAAATATGAATGCAAAAACCATATACAGCTATATACAAAAGTGCAAGCAGACCGTGCTTAAAACTGCACCTCCAGAGGAGAAAGGTGGGAGGGGAGAGGGGAGGTATCAGGGAGGGGCCAAGCGTTATGGAGCCCGAGCGGGCAGGGGGCGCGTTGGCGCCTAGGTTTACTGGCAAGCTTATAAGGAATAAGCATAGAATTTGAGGGGTAGGGATGAGTCCCAGTGTTTGTAACAAATTCGAGCTGGGCTCTTATTAGTGGGTTAGTACTATTTTCGAGCTTGGTGTAAAATTGGGTGGCTAGATCAATTATACAGTTCGTAATAGGGCTTACAACAAGGTCTCTGTGGATTGCAGCGTTTCTTACAAACCATCTGGCTGAAGCTATTTTTCTTAGTACCCTGTTTTGAAGGACTTGAAGTTTCCACAGATGCTTTTTGGTAGCATGACCAAAAATGGTTATACCATAGAGGAAGGTGGGTCTGACCACCATAGTGTAAATTAGTTTCCTTATTTGAGAGGGATAAGGAATTCCTCTTGTTTAGTATTGTATACAAATAACCTACTTTTGTTTTGGCTTTTTGTATGACATTATTTATGTGTTTTTCAAAAGTCAGCTTAGAGTGTCCAGGGTAACTCCGAGGTATTTTTTCCTCATTAGAGTACGGTATCTCAATGTCATCCAGTAAGATGTTCTTTGGCTTAATTCTCACGTTGCCTTTGCTGAAGCAGACGAGTTTTGTTTTATCGGGGTTAACCGCAATGCGCCAATGTTCAAAATATTTCATTACTGCGTCAACATGCCTTTGAAGAAGTTTAGCAAGGAATTTCTTGTTTCTGTGCGAGGCAACGATGCAAGTATCGTCCGCAAATAAGCACGTTAGGGTAAAAGGGTTATCCGGAAAGTCGTGCGTATAGATGTTATACAATAGTGGGGATAATACAGAACCTTGGGGCGTCCCCGCAACAATTTTCCGTTTGGTTGAAAGGAGATTCCCAATTTTTACTTGGAAGGTCCTATTATGCATGAAAGCGTGCACTAGTTTGATTAGGTATTTTGGGAAATTCAGTTTTATCATCTTGTACGTGAGCCCGGCGTGCCAGACACGGTCAAACGCCTTTTGGATATCAAAGAATATCCCCACTGAGGTTTTCTTTTCGTTAAACCCTTTGGTGATGTGGTTGGTTATACGCAACAGTTGATGGGTGGTTGCATGATTTTTTTTGAACCCAAATTGGAAATTGGGGATAATGTTGTTGCTTAATACGTGGTTTTCTAGAAGCTTGAGTATAATTTTTTCAGCAATTTTTGCTAGCGAGCTGAGCAAGCTGATTGGTGTATAGTTTTGGGGCATATTAAGTCCGGTGTCAGATTTTGGGATAGGGCAAACTAGCGCGTTTTTCCAAATGTTAGGGAAGTAGCCAAATGCAATAATTTTGTTAATTATTTTTGTCAAACAGGTGACGGCGTTTAGAGGGAGGTGCTTCAATCTTTTATTGCTTATTTTGTCATCACCAGATGACTTCCTTTCATTTAGGTCCCGAATGAGCTTCATTATCTCAATTGGGGGAGGGGGTTATGGGAGGGGGGGGGTGTCGATTATATTAATGGTGCTATTGAATCTGCGAATGGTACGATGCACTTTTTCGATTGTATCTTCGTTATAGGGTTCAGAATTGTGTTGAAAGTTGTTTTCGAAGTTGTCCGCTAGGGACTCTAACTTTTCTTCTGGTGTGAAGACAATTCCACCGTGGCTGGAGTGAAGGGGCGGCATGACACTATTTTTCTTAATTAATTTTCTCACTAGGGTGAACATGCTTCTTTTGTCGTCATTGAGAGAGTTCAGGAAGTTGTCAAAGTTCCTATTTTTGAATTCTTTGGTTTCCTTCTTGATTTGATTTTGTAGTCTATTTATTTCGTTCTTAATATGAGGGCATTTAGTAATGTTCCATTGCTTCCTCAAGCTATTTTTGTGCTTTATCAGGTCACTGTTTGTCTGGGTAGCCTCATTAGGTGGTGTTGAGTATTTTTTGAGTATTTCGCCTTTTCCATGGCAGTTTCTATATTGTGCGGGAGGGTTTCAATATTCCTTTCAATATCATTAAAAGAGTTTATCATGGGGTTTCCATTTGTAGTCTGGTGCACTATATAGGTGAAGTACGGCCAGTTTATCGACGTTTGCTCAGTGCTTTTAACCGGGAGGGGGCTATTAAGTCCGAGCTCAATAAGTATGGGACTATGGTCCGAGTTCAATTCGTTCATTGAATCGGTATCACTGTCTAAACTCAAGTTCTAAGCGAGGGCAAAATCAAGAGTGGAATTTGCAGTTGGGCCGAAGTAAGTGGGGAATAGTATTTTTAGGTCGTTATTGATGACGTAGTCTAGGACTTTGTCGCCGTTAGTGTTTTTTCTGCCTACATTCCAGACGGGGTGTTTGCTGTTGAAGTCGCCAATGATGAGCGTGGTGTGGGAGATATTAAAAAGCATATTGCAGTCGTTGGGATCAAAGGTATTGTTAGGGGGGAGGTAGATTGAGGCTACACTAAGGTGCAGGTTGTTGACATTTAGGACTACCGAGATGCTCTCCATGTTCCGTGTAGTAACTGGGCGGGGGTAGTAGCTTAGACTTCTTCTTACGAAGATGGCCACGCCACCACCTGGTCCGTCCATACGGTCGGAGCGATAACAGTAGTAGTTCTGAAGGAAGATGCGATTTGCATTAACAAGGTGGGTTTCTTGAACCAAGAACAGGTCAGGGGAAAATTCTTCAATAATATTTGTGACCTCCCCCATTTTTTGGAGGAGGCCGTTAGCATTCCATGAGACAATTGATAAAAAATTCCTAGCCATAGTTGAAGAGAGAACTCAGATTATTCATCTCAGTCATCATAGACTGCATGCCTTGTACTACATTGGCGATAATTATTGGCACTTTGCCGAAGTCGGCGAAAAAGTTGGACAAGTCTATGACTTGGGTGATTTGTGCATAGGGGGGGGGGGGGAGCTTTCATTTTTACTTTCGTTTGGTTTGGCCCTAGGAGCGGTTTGTCCAGGACTCGGCTTCCTAGGCTGGTTTTGGGGGGGATTCACTTGGGTAGCACCAAGGCTGCCAGGTGGGTTTTTTAGAACACGATCGGCGGGGCGCTTTGCACATCCGCGAAAATTTGCGGTATGATTTCCGCCACAGTTGGCGCATTTGGCCGGGGAGGTCTTGAGTTTAGTGCAGCTTCTGGTATCATGCTCTTCTCTACATTTTAAGTTTTTTTTTTTTTTTTTTTTTTTTTTTTTTTTTTTTTTTTTTTTTTTTTTTTTTTTTTTTTTTTTTTTTTTTTTTTTTTTTTTTTTTTTTTTTTTTTTTTTTTTTTTTTTTTTTTTTTTTTTTTTTTTTTTTTTTTTTTTTTTTTTTTTTTTTTTTTTTTTTTTTTTTTTTTTTTTTTTTTTTTTTTTTTTTTTTTTTTTTTTTTTTTTTTTTTTTTTTTTTTTTTTTTTTTTTTTTTTTTTTTTTTTTTTTTTTTTTTTTTTTTTTTTTTTTTTTTTTTTTTTTTTTTTTTTTTTTTTTTTTTTTTTTTTTTTTTTTTTTTTTTTTTTTTTTTTTTTTTTTTTTTTTTTTTTTTTTTTTTTTTTTTTTTTTTTTTTTTTTTTTTTTTTTTTTTTTTTTTTTTTTTTTTTTTTTTTTTTTTTTTTTTTTTTTTTTTTTTTTTTTTTTTTTTTACTTCAGGTAAAAATGTTATATATTTTTTAAAACCTACATTAGTTTCGTGCAAGTAACTTTTAACTGCACTCACACACAAAACTTTGTGTTAGGTTGTTAAAAACAAATCTAATCTGTCCTGTCATTATTTTAATCTTTTACTGTCAAAATTGTGATCATTTAAAAATCCAATTTTAGGAACTATACAGCGAACTTTTAGTAATAAAAATATCCATTTATTAATTTTGTGCACAATTCTAATCTTTATTTTTTTAAAATTAATCATTCAAATTTTCTGACCTTTTTTACTGAAGTATTATCTGCACTTTCCATAATTAATGTGTCGATAATACTTCAGTATATATACAAATCTAATGTAGCTTAAGAAGATACAAAAACAAAGAAGTAAATAAAAAAAAATCAGCAGCAAATACAACACATTGCGACGCCTCAATTTTTTCGGAACAGCGTCTCAAGTGCTGCGCAGAATGAAGAAACCTTTCTTCTACGTGAGAACCAACTCCGACAGTTGAATGCGAGAATTGCATGACTTTTCCCTCCGCCAACTGTTGCTGCGACTACTTGCTTGCAATTTTTGCTGTAGTGTGAACACTCTAGCAACAACTGTCGGACATTTTCGCGTGAGTTTTCTCGCTCGTCAGAACGCGCCTTAAGCGGCTTCCCAATGTCGCTCAAGCAAAGTGGATTTCTGGATGCGCAAAGTGAATGCGCAGAAGACTTGCGGGAAACTGAGTGGCTTTATTCCATCAGTGCGAACGGGGTATAACGGTTGACATTTAAATCTGATCAAACAGGGCAATTTGCGGCTGGAAATAAAATTTGCTCAACCGCTTACTAGCACCATATGTGTATTAATTTTCGCAGAGTTTGATAATGTCATTGAAATCAATAAACACAGAAACATTCTGTTCGATTTTGGAAATTAAAGGGGGTGGGGAAAAATGGACGGAAATCAAATACAGGGTATTTTATCACGAGATCCTGATACTGTACCGTTTTTTCGAGGTGTGTTTCCCTCAGATAAGATCCTACGTTTGCCTAAAAATAAATAAGCAATCGTTGTGAATTTAGATGAATCCTCCGAACCAGGTTCACACTGGCTGGCATTTTACTGCGAAGATGGAAAAGTTATCGAATTTTTCGATTTATACGGAAATTCTCCCGAGTTTTATGGTGAACGATTTCAGCTCTTCACTAAATACTACCATTCTGTGTGTTGGAATTCTGTGGTTCTGCAAAGTTTAACTTCGAATGTCTGTGGAGCATACTATATTTACTACATTTTAAAACGTTGTCAAGGCCACTCTATGTATTTGATTGTAAACAATCTGAGTTTCTGTAAAAACAATGATTTTCTTATGTATCAATTTGTAAAAAAACGATACGATGTAAGATTTGTGTTTAAAAAATAAAAAAAAATAATAATTTTGAAAAAAAAACACTGAGTTTTTTTTTATTTGTGTACTTTTCTTTTTTTCATTAAAAAAATATTTGTACAAATAATATTATATACGAATATATTTTTTCACGATGGATGGAATTAGTATAAATACACACGACTTTCAACCTTTACAAACCAGTTTTGACCATAAACCCCTTAAAATTAAGACATCCTGGAAATATCCTCCTAGCTGGAGTAACCGGCTGTGGAAAAACACAACTGTGTAAAAAAATTATTGATTTTCAAATGATAGACCTTTTTCCCCCTAAAATCATTTGGTGTTATGGAGCTTATCAAAAACTTTACCAAGAAATGAAAAATGTTGAATTTTATGAAGGTTTACCTTCCAATATTAATACTTTATCAAATGCTTTAATAGTCATAGATGATCTTATCTCTGAGCTTTCAAATGACAACAAGCTAACTAAACTGTTCACAAAAGGAAGTCACCGCCGCAATTTGAGCATTATATTTATTGTTCAAAATATATTTCATAAAGGGAAAGAAATGAGAGATATTTCTCTAAATTCCCATTATTTGTTTATATTCAAGAATCAACGTGACAGGTCTCAAATTATGCCTCTAGGCCGACAGCTTTACCCAAACAAAGCTAAATTTTTCCAAGAAGACGAAGATGCGACAAAGAAACCGTTCAGTTACCTGTTAATCGATTTGAAACCGGATACGGAAGAATTTCTGCGCCTGCGCAGTGGGTTATTTCCTGGTGATAAATACTACGCTTACCAGCCGCGATAATTCAGTTCTTCAACAGAGAGGATGAGGGCTGCTGTCTTAGACTCCGAAGGATTTCAAGTGAGCCCGAGACAATTTGTCATCAAAGAAATGGCTGTTTATGCCGTGAATGATGACACTTCCCGCGGCAGGTGGATATTTAAGTCACCTCATTCTTTCGAACTATTAAGCCATAGAAAAGAACTAACCTATTCCTGGGTTACCCGGAATTTGCATCATATAAAAAGGGATGAGGGAAGACTACCCTACGGAAATCTACGTTTCATACTGGATATGGTCATGAATGTGTTTTCATTTATTTACGTAAAGGGCTTGGAAAAAAAGAAATTTTTGGAAGAGTTGACCGGACGAGAGCTGATCAACTTGGAAGACCTGGAATGTCCCAAGGTTTCCGATCTACCAAAAGCGGGAGTGACATGTCCGTTCATGCACGGACAAGACTTTGAACATTGTACTGTATATAAAGCACACGTCTACTCGAAATTTTTGGAATCCGCTTAACTTGAGACTGAATTGTCACCGTTAAGAATGTCGGCTTGTACACAACAGCAACTGAAACATTTGAAATTGATTATGAAAAGCAAGTCGAAAAAATCAATTTTGAGAAAAAGTCCCAATAGTGTTATAAAATCTTTATGCGAGTGCGCTTTAAACTTATTGCGGGGAAATGTACCCCTGAGTAAAAATCAAAAAGCGAGATTGGCCCCTTATAAAAGAAGTCTCAGAAAGCTTTCTGACAGAAATCCCTCTGTACAAAAAGAGATAACTGCTTACACAACGTGGAGACTGTTTTTTAAGTTTTTCATTCCCGCTGCTATTTCCGTCATAAGTTAATTAATCAATGGAGTACAGTAAGAAAATGATCTTAGTTCCCGAAGGTCGTGCAGAATTCCTTGATCATTTATCTCATTTAGATGCTCAAATGAATGAGATTCTCCGCAGAAAAGATTTGACAGAAAGCGATAAGGTAAACAATTATTTACAAGTTCTCCAAAAGTTCATTAAGATTCAACATCCTCCAAGCGTACAAGAAAAAGCGAATACTACGCCGAATGAGCACTATGAAGCGGAGAAGAAAGTAGACGAGAAGAAAAAAATGAAGTCATCATAGCGAAAAATATTTTAACAACCGCTCCAGCAAGATACGTGGACAGTGCAAAAAATATTTTGAATTTTTTGAAAGAAGAGCAAACAGTACTGTCATAGACTCCGGAAGGTGAAATGATTTACAAAGGTCAACGATTTCTCGAACAAATATTGTAAGATTAGTCACTGATTTAATGCGTAATAGAAAACAGTCCACCGGGAGCAAAGGAATTTGGTTTATCTCTAAAAAAAAAATGAACTTACCGCCTAGTTACATTATAAATAAACATGTTTCAAGAAAGTAAAATTGTAAAAAGTAAAAACAAAAAAACTAAACGTATGTATGCAAAAAAAATCCCTCCTGGGTTAAATATTGATTTAATAAATTTTGTTTGAAAGAAAGTTTAGTGTGTATTTATTTCTGTGTTTGCCTATTATTTTTGTCTTTTTTTCCCCCCAATCTTTATAAAAAGAATGTATCTGTACTAAGTGTAATTAAAATAAATAATATAGGCAAGACTTTTTAAAAATCAACAACAAGGGTTTATTAATACACAAAGAAAAAAATAAAACAAAAACAACACTTTCATTTACGTTATTTTTCTTACATAACGTTTACATTTTCCTTCACGTTATTTTTTTTTTACATAACGTTTACATTTGTTTTTAACACAAGATGTAAAAAAAAAAAAATCAAAGCATTTTTTCCCTCTAACCTTAATACTCGTAGGGTAGGTCTCGTAGTCTGGTTGAATTACTCTTTTGTTATACATAACTTTGTACAATTTGTCTTCCGTTTTATTTATGACTTTTCGCCTTTTCGCTTCTCTGATAATTTTAGATGGGTTATGCACGCTGATAGATGACCCGTCTAAATTCAGTACGAGCTGTTTTATGGAGTCCAAGTTCAGGAGTTGGACATTCCTGGGATTCAACGTGAACCCTCGGATCTTGCAGCAGGTCTTTCCACTCCTCGTGCTATAAGCATAATTTTTGGGTCCGCCTGGAAATAAATTTAAAAAAAAGAAAATCAGGAATATGTCGAGAATATTAAAAAAATATAGTTTTTATTGCCAATTTGCAGAATTAAAAGAGAACTTACCAGATACAAAGGTAGTGATAATGTCGCCATCTATTTCGTCAGTGAAATCCCCCAAGAAGTTGCCTAGAGGTGGATCGTTTAGACCGTGACTTGTATAAATTATGCTGTCAGTGTCGTGACATAAAACGTCACTCCCTAGCTTGTCCATTTCATGGTATAATTTCAATCGTGCCCAGGCTGTTGTAAAAGCAGCTACAAATATGTTTGTGCTCGTATTTTGCTTTACAAACTCTGCTGCAGACACAAACTGCAAGGCAGCCAGCTCTTCAGATGGGAAAAAAAACATCTTTGATCTGAAAATACACAAAAGAAGAGAAACATAACTAAACGTTACACACACTCAAAGTAAAATAAATAAATTTAAAAAAAATTTCTTTTTAGGTTAAAACTTCTTATTTTTGTAGAGTCAGTGAGATATTTGTTGCATGTAGGGACATTATTAACAAATACCATACTTGATTTGTTCGTATACATGCCAAGTTTTTTATTGCTTAGTTTTGTTGTTTCAGCACTATCTCAATGTGATATTTAAAGCGAGGGAGAAATTATTTAGTCTTACCTCCCCCAAAAGCTGTTTAGAGCCAGCTTGGCGACTTGTCTTCTCCCTGGATTTTTGCATATGGCAGCACTGTTTAGTAATACACCTTCCTTGGCTTCATACCTCAGGATGTATTCTCTCTTTTCCTCATCCGTTTGACATTCACGCGGCCAACCGCTACTCTCTTGCTTGATTTACAAAAAGAGGTCAATATATGCCCTAAACAGCGCATTTGAGGTTTCCGTGAAATGGTATACTTCATACATCTGCTAAAAAAAAAAAAAAATATGATTTAGTTTTGAGAAAACAAATGAAGGAAAAAACAACGGTTAAATAAAATTAGGGAGGGAAAAAAAACCTTCGTCGGTTATCAGGTATCCTTTTCTTTTTGCCAGCTTCTGTTCTTCACTGACCCATGTACCAGTTAACGCTCTCTCCCTATCATCATGTGTGCATGGGGTTTGCTACGTGTTCTCTGCACACGTGCGACAAAGAGGAAACATGAGTTTGTCCTGGATTCGGCGAGGTAGCACCGGTAAATACAATCCCCGAGGAGGTACTACGCGGCACTTGACGATTCCAATGTATTCGTCTATGTCATCAAACCCCTCTGTAATGACATTAGGGAGACCGATAGGGTATGTGGAAGTACAGGGAAGTAAAATCGATGTATTTGGCTGTACCCCCTGAGAGCATTCTTCCTACCCCTGAAAAAAGCATCTCTTGGGTTTAATCTGTCTTGTATCGTGTGAGACGTTAAGAAGTCTTGAAGGCGGGAGTCTTCCTTCTTCAACTCTTGCTCCCAAATTTCAACAACTTGGAAGCCTTTCGAACGAAGACAATCTATTGTCCTTTGACACTTTTGCCCGAGTGTGGACATCGTCACACATTTGAGAGTGTGAATGGCGTCCCCATCAAAGCAACCGTGGTAGAAACAGCCCTGAAAAGAAAAGGAAGAGCAGACATTTTTTTTTCTTTCTTTTTTACTTAGATTCTATTAAAATTAGATTCTTATTTCATAAGAATAAAAAATAATAATAATTTGGAATGCTCACTTGAAATTGATAAATGGTATTTATTTCTGCACAAAACCCGTCTACGGACAGACCATCCACTTTTTCTCCGCATCCGTTTCATCACTCCTTCTGTACACTCCTTCCTCCCGCATGTACACTCCTTCTGTGGAGGCAACGAAGTTCAGCTATCGAATGCTATCGGCAGAATAGCTGGTGCTGTTTACATACCCGTTCACCGGGACCATGGTAATATTATTGGGGGTGATATGCAGGCTTCGAAAAACTGCCATACACGTCGAAGCAATTGTTACATATCTTTTAAAAGAACAAAAAATACAATAAGTTAAAAAACTATGTTCAATAAAAATGAAGTATATCGATTTTTTTTTGGACACTTACGTGAAACGATCCATTCGAAATTTCCAAGAATTGAGATCGAAATTCAATGCAGCACCGACGCAGAATATCTACATCTGATCTAGAGAGGAAAAACATTTTTTTTAATAAATCGAAAATAAAATGGGTGACCCTGAAACATAGTTTTCTATGTAAAATATGTACCTGCAATACGATAACATTTCATCTTGGAAAATAAAGGTCTCATCTTTATGGGCTTCATACCATGCCATGTTTCTATGTCCCCCCTTCTAGCCGATGGGCTCATTGCATCAGGGCCATAATGCTTCGAGTCTGGAAGTCTTCCTTCATAGGTCTGGTTGATTCTGGTGTTGAATAATGCGGAAAGTATCCCTTCCGCAGTTCATTCAAACCAAAGCATCCCGGAAGCTTCGACAGGTCCATCGGAAAAAAGTTCAAGGAGTCAATCACCCTTATTTTTAGCCCCGGTAGCACGATTGACATGATCATTGACCCGTTTGGAATGATTTTAAGGAGTATTGCCTTGCTCCAGCAACCATGACATAATAAACTGGCCGTCAAACCTATGATAGAGAGAGAGAAAAAAAAATTGTAAGCAACAAAGTATCACAATATTGCTTTCAAAAGGAAAAGAGAGGAAAAGACTGACCCTTTCATATTATGTGCCACTGCCGTATAGCCCTTGTGCCGAGGTGAAAACAGCCATGCGCAGAAGTCATGGCAAGCCGTGTAACCCTTGAACACGCTCTTACCACCACCGTAGTACTGAGCTAAGGCAAAATTTACTAGATGCTCTCCTGTCGACTGGTCGGTCTCGAAATAAAAAAAAACTTAATTTTCGTTGGGTCTTTTAGGGTTCACTTTCTGTAGGAAGCATCGGTGTTCCGAAGCAACAACGAATTGATCGCAAGACGGACATTTCGTCGTTCCACAACGATGCAACTCTCGCGGACACTTCTGCCTTTGAATAACTTTGCAACAGTGTTCACACTCATACACCTATGGATTTCTGCTGATCGTCAGTACAAGCCTTGTGTGCTTGAAAGCAATCACTGGATCGGCAGAGTCTTCCACAGCCGTTGCATCGTACGCTTTCACCAAGCGAACACACGGACCGCAAACATATGTAGCAGGCGTCCGGACATCTATGGTTTTCCGGTTGTTATACGGCTTCTCACATCGTTCGCAGTAAAAATTGAAACTGAAAAATCCCTTCAACACCTTAATGGCGTCGTAATGTCCCTTATGAAGCCAAAGGTTTATCCTTTTTGGACGTGGCTTCCCTTTCTAAGTCACCTGAAAACATTGATAATAATAATATGAAGTACATGAAAAAAAATATGAAACAACGAAAAAAAAATCCCCCAATATAAAAGTATTTACCTTTTGTAAATTTTCAGCCGAAAATACAACAATTTGAACATTTAAATGTTCTTCAAATTTGGCAACTTCTTGAAAGGTACAAGGACCAAAGGGGGGAAAAAACCCCAAAAGGGCGGGGCCCCCAGGGTTAATGCTTTTTTAGCTCTTTTCTTTTTAGGCCCCAGGGATTGATCTTTCCTTTTTTCATGGCATTTAAAAGTTGAAAATGTTTTTTAGTACTTTTCTGCAATTTTTTTTAACCCCCCAGATGTGACTATAGATCTTTCAAACTTATTTCTTAAAAAACTAACATACTTGAAATGTTGTAAATCTTTTTTCCTTTTTCATTTTTGTACTTTCTCTTAGCTGAAAGTTTTTTATCTTATGACAATAATTTTTCAAGCTTCTGTCTTGTAAAAGTTTTTTTCAAAATTTTTCTCATATGAAAGTTTTTTCCTCTTCACAGCTGAGTGAAGAGTAATGATTGATTGAACCAAAACCTCGTTTTATAGATCGGTGTTATGAAAATAGATTCCGTTTTTCTTTTTAGTTCGCGGAGTGAGAGGAAACGGATGTGGTGGTTGTCTGCTTTCCGCTTAGCAAGGAAAAATCTTTGGATCATTGTCACACTTTAGAGCAATGAATAATTTACAATTTTTTGAAAATGTACCAGGTGTTCTTGCACTAGAGTATAATGCCTATACGTTAACAAATGGATGTGCCTTCATTGCAAGAGATACTTATGACGTTAACGATCTTTTCATTGATATTAAAAGATTACACATTTCTATAATTTACGTTTGTGATAAAGGTACTTTAAAATATTTTGAACAACTAAATATTCCAATTCCTGTGCGATGTCTTAATATACCCGATGTTGGTTGTTGTCCTTTATGTGACAACTTATTCTGCCACAGATTCGTTGCTGTGTGTGGACTTAAACATCTTGTAAATTACAGAGTAAATATGATTCCTCATTTTTCAACATCTGTTATGCGACGTCAAAGAATGGAGACTAATATTATGAATCTTTCTGATCAGTTTTCAGATGTAAAAATATAAATGACTTACGTAACATATATTATTTTGAAGTTCAGTTCATGTTTGAACATGATACGCAATCTGTACTGTAAACGTTCATTTTTTCCATGAAATAAAAAACAAAAAACATTTCGTTTAAATAATGTGACGTCAATTTTTAAAGAATTTTACTCTGTGGGTATATATACAACATTGAAAATGAAAACTTGTGAGTTACATATTAAACGTTGATGAATAATATTATCTCGAGTTGAATTCTTTTAACATTTCGTTTCATCATGACAGTTGATTGGCATAATTTTGGTAAAGATACACAGTTATCTGATTCTATAATCAGAGAACTGAAAAATGTGATTGATTGGAAAACTATATCGGAGTACCAACAATTGTCTGACGAGCTTATAGCCAAGTTTTAAAAATAGTGTTGATTGGTCATTAATTTGAAGATATCAAAAGCTATCAACAGCTTTCATAAATGAGCACAAAAGTTTTGTGGACTGGAAACTGATATCTATACATCAGATACTTGATGATAAGTTCATGTTTGAAAATGCAAATGAATTAGATTGGAAAGAAATTTCAAGGTATCAGAAACTTAGTGGTGATTTTATTAGAAATAATGCTGCTGTTTTGGATATGACATTAGTATCGGAACATCAAAAGTTGGATGAAAAAGTGATCCTTCAACTAGAAGATGTGCTGGATTGGGATAAAGTGATAATTCATCAAGATATTTCTGAAAACTTTGTCATGCGTAATATAGAAAGAATAACGTCTTGTAATGTGATGTTAAATAAGTACTTTTCTGAAAATGTTATCAACACATTGTATAAAAGATTAGTTTTAAAATACCTTGCAAGTATATGTAAAAAAATGTAATTAATATTGTTAATAAATGATGATTTGAATTTCATTGGTTGTTTTTTTCCCTCACCACCATTGATGTGAATCACTTTAAATATTATATCAAACTATGATTGGGTGTTTGAAGAATGAAAATGGATATTACAGTTACTTTATAATTTAAACTACAAAAGGAAAAACTTTAATGCAACGTGTTTCAGTTGTGCGAACGAGTCGGAGTGATAATATCTTTCCAGTTAAATCATTTAAAAAATACTTTTTTTGGTAGCTTCGTTTCTGACAATTTTCCAATTCCATCTAAGTAGGTGAATGGAAATACAATCAAAAACTATTTATGGGTGTATTTGCATCGGATGATTTACCGAAGTTTAGAAAGAAACGTGATTTTTCTGTTATTGTAAATTTAGATCCGAAAAATAAACCGAGGAGTCATTGGGTTGCACTTCATTTCGAAAACAACAAATGTTTCTACTTTTGCAGTTACGGAAGTGATCCAAATGAACAAAACATAATTAACTTTATCAAAAGAAAGTGTGACTGTGTGGAATGGAATAAGAGTCATTTTCAAAAGTTTGCAATCACAAACGTGTGGGAAATTCTGTCTTTATTTTCTTAGTAAAATTTCTCGTTCAAAAAAATGGATTTAATCAATAAAAATTTTAATTACAACGAAAATAAAGTAGAAAACTTTTTTGAAAAATTATCGAATATTTCTTCAACCTCAACAAAAGTACAAAAATGTTCTACGTCACAAAGCCGTCAGAGTTATTTTCACTGTTTAGGTAATCTAAATTTATAATTTTCGAAAGTGAACGCATATTCTTAGACATTTTTTATGAGAATTATGGATTCTATGAATTTTCGTAAAATCTGTCAAAATATTTTCATTGGATGATTCGACTGTGACATCATAGTAAGACCTAATCTATAAAAGCTAGGACTTGACTGAAGAAGGTTGTTCACACTGCAACATGGAGAAATTCGGATTTTTGGTGATGCACAAGCGCAAATTGGAAGATCCCTACTCACTTCATAGTACATGTTCCAAATTATTTTCAACGTTGATGGAGTGTCTTAACACAGCTTCAAAAATGTCTATCGATGTTCCTGACCATCCCGACTACAGATTAAAAATTGCTTACTTCACGGTTCTCAACAACAAGGAAATTGTTAGAGAATTACATACAAAGAACTGTTTTGAATTGAATGAATAGAACTTTTGTGTGTTTTAATTGCAATGTGAAAATTATTTTGTAATTAAAAGACTGATGAAAAAGTGTCATTGTGTATCAGTCATTCATATTACAATTGTAACACATGTATTTTTGAAACTTATTAAAATAAACATTATTTGTTTACTTTGTGTCATGTGTTAATTTACAGTACAAATGAATCATAATACCTTATTGTCTTATCTTCGTTAAACTGGATTGATGATGCACGACAGACATTTATTATTAATACCATATTGATCTTGTTCAAATATAAAAAATCAATACGATATAATAATCAAAGTGTCAATCGTTGACACAACTGGATTCGATAAAATTGGCTTCTTTTTCTTCAGCTTTAAAAAAATGATGAAGGAGACTCTTTAAAATCAGTAAAAAATTTATAAAAAAACCATCATAATACCTTATTGTCTCATTAATTTGTAGATATCAAAAGCTATTAACAGCTTTCATAAATGAGCACAAAAGTTTTGTGGACTGGAAACTGGAATCTATACATCAGATACTTGATGATAAGTTCATGTTTGAAAATGCAAACGAATTAGATTGGAAAGAAATTTCAAGGTATCAGAAACTTAGTGGTGATTTTATTAGAAATAATGCTGCTGTTTTGGATATGACATTAGTATAGCATTGGATGTCACGAATCTTTATGGGTATGTAATGTCAAGTTATCTTCCCTACGGTGGCTTTAAATGGTTGACTGAAACCGAAGTAGAAAATTTTGATCTCTTTTCTTTTGATGCGAATTCTGAAAAAGGTTTTATTCTAGAAATTGACTTAATTTACGATAAGAAATATCACAATATTCACAATGATCTTCCACTCGCTTGCGAGCATATGACAATCAATTATGATAAACTGTCACCATATCAAAAGATGTTGATGAAAAAATTAAATATAAAACCAAACTCATCAATAAGAAAGCTTATCCCAATTTTAACGATAAAAAAAATTATGTTACTCATTATTTAAATTTACAATTTTACATTAGTCATGGAATGACATTGAAAAAAATTCATCGAATCATTTCGTTTAAACAACCCCCATGGCTAAAGCCATATATTGATCTAAACTCATACAAAAGACGAACCGAACCAGGTAAATTTTCTAAGGATTTTTACAAACTTATGAATAACTCCTACTTTGGAAGATTGTTGCTAAATGTAAGAAAGCTTAGAAATGTTGTTGTATCTACCAATGAAACACAATGTAAAAAGAATATGGAAAGCGCTACCTAGAATATTTTCAGTCAATCAATGAAAACTGTGTTCTTTTTAAAAAAAAGAAATAGCTTGTTCTTAAACAAACCCATATATATTGGATTTTCTGTTCTAGAATTATCAAAATTACACATGTATCGAATTTTTTATGATGTTTTTAAAAAATTTTATTCTGAAAACGTATCTTTTTGTACTGTGATACCGATTCTCTTTTTCTTGAATTTAGCTGTGACGATCTTTATCATGATCTATATATGGGTTTTGTTTTAAGAACAAGCTATTTCTTTTTTTTAAAAAAAAAACTGGAAAAACACAAACCCACAAACCGATTTGTTATGCATTAATTGTAGTTGATGATGAAAAAAAAATTGTTTTCCATCGGTATCATTCGGGTGAAAATTGTGATCATGACTTCTTAAAATGTTTGCATACGTAACATATATTATTTTGAAGTTCAGTTCATGTTTGAACATGATACGCAATCTGTACTGTAACTACTTCATACCTTATTGTCTTATCTTCGTTAAACTGGATTGATGATGCACGACAGACATTTATTATTAATACCATATTGATTTTGTTCAAATATAAAAAATCAATACGATATAATAATCAATGTGTCAATCGTTGACACAACTGGATTCGATAAAATTGGCTTCTTTTTCTTCAGCTTTAAAAAAATGATGAAGGAGACTCTTTAAAATCAGTAAAAAATTTATAAAAAAACCATCATAATACCTTATTGTCTTATCATCGTTAAACTGAATTGATGATGCACGACAGACATTTAATATTAATACCAGTTCTTTTTTTTAAAAAAAAGAAATAGCTTGTTCTTAAAACAAAACCCATATATATTGGATTTTCTGTTCTAGAATTATCAAAATTACACATGTATCGAATTTTTTATGATGTTTTTAAAAAATTTTATTCTGAAAACGTATCTTTTTGTACTGTGATACCGATTCTCTTTTTCTTGAATTTAGCTGTGACGATCTTTATCATGATCTATATATGGGTTTTGTTTTAAGAACAAGCTATTTCTTTTTTTTAAAAAAAGAACTGGAAAAACACAAACCCACAAACCGATTTGTTATGCATTAATTGTAGTTGATGATGAAAAAAAAATTGTTTTCCATCGGTATCATTCGGGTGAAAATTGTGTTCATGACTTCTTAAAATGTTTGCATACGTAACATATATTATTTTGAAGTTCAGTTCATGTTTGAACATGATACGCAATCTGTACTGTAACTACTTCATACCTTATTGTCTTATCTTCGTTAAACTGGATTGATGATGCACGACAGACATTTATTATTAATACCATATTGATTTTGTTCAAATATAAAAAATCAATACGATATAATAATCAATGTGTCAATCGTTGACACAACTGGATTCGATAAAATTGGCTTCTTTTTCTTCAGCTTTAAAAAAATGATGAAGGAGACTCTTTAAAATCAGTAAAAAATTTATAAAAAAACCATCATAATACCTTATTGTCTTATCATCGTTAAACTGGATTGATGATGCACGACAGACATTTAATATTAATACCAGTTCTTTTTTTTTAAAAAAAGAAATAGCTTGTTCTTAAAACAAAACCCATATATATTGGATTTTCTGTTCTAGAATTATCAAAATTACACATGTATCGAATTTTTTATGATGTTTTTAAAAAATTTTATTCTGAAAACGTATCTTTTTGTACTGTGATACCGATTCTCTTTTTCTTGAATTTAGCTGTGACAATCTTTATCATGATCTAAAGTTTAAGCTTCAAAACATCTTTGATTTTTCAAATTATGATTCTAAACATTTTTTATATAATTTAGACAATCATATGACTGTGGGGTATTTAAAAGATGAAACGGCGGGTGTTCCAATCATTGAATTTTGTGGCTTAAAGCCGAAAATGAATGTCTTAACACAGCTTCAAAAATGTCTATCGATGTTCCTGACCATCCCCGACTACAGATTAAAAATTGCTTACTTCATACCTTATTGTCTTATCTTCGTTAAACTGGATTGATGATGCACGACATACATTTATTATTAATACCATATTGATTTTGTTCAAATATAAAAAATCAATACGATATAATAATCAATGTGTCAATCGTTGACACAACTGGATTCGATAAAATTGGCTTCTTTTTCTTCAGCTTTAAAAAAATGATGAAGGAGACTCTTTAAAATCAGTAAAAAATTTATAAAAAAACCATCATAATACCTTATTGTCTTATCTTCGTTAAACTGGATTGATGATGCACGACAGACATTTAATATTAATACCATATTGATCTTGTTCAAATATAAAAAAATCAATATGATCTTGTTCAAATATAAAACATCAATATGATATAGAAATAAAAGCGTCAATCGTTGACACAACTGGATTCGATAAAATTGGCTTCTTTTTTCATCAGCTTTAAAAAAAATGATGAAGGAGACTCTTTTAAAATTAGTAAAATTTTATAAAAAAACCAGTATTATATTGAGTTCAAAGAATCTAACATGTCACAGGATGGAATCATCTAAAAAACTATGAAGAAACATTAATAGATTAACACACCCATCAACTCTTTTCCTCGAAGATCTTTTTTGAATCATCGACTCATCTTTCTCTGAAAAGAAATGTTTGCTTCACATCGTGGATTACTATATAAGACTCCTTTTGCTACTGGTAATCCAATGATTTCTGGTGGATGCATGTCATCATTCCATTGACTGTAAGTTTATATCATGTCCTTCGAAAATATTTTTTGGATATCAGCCTCTATAACTATGTGTCTAATTGGAGCAACTTTTGCGTCTAAAATTTTTACTAGATCTATTTTATGGTGATGCCATGTGAGTATTTTTTACATTATCATCTGAATGATTTGTAAAATTGAATGTTATGTTATATGTAATGCAAGGTAAGTTTTATATTTTGTTCATATACCAATGAATTTAAGCTTAACGTTTCTCTTAAAACATAATCATAAATTAAAATATAAATTTTTTCATATTTTGATCATGATTTGATTTTGTGATTTATTATGTAAATGAATGACATAAATGTCAAAAAATTTCTTTTAATTGTAATTAGAAAATTATTTGTGTTAAAAAAAATTGAGAGACAATGGTCATAAATTAAATATAATTTTATTCATATTTTGATATTGCTTTGATTTTGTAATTTATCATGTAAATGAATGACGTAAATGTCAAAAATTTCTCTTAATTGAAATTAGAAAACTACTTGCGTTAAAAAATTGAGATAATGATTTATATTTCATATTTCGTCATAGACATTGTGTGACAAACTGATAGATGGTTAATTTTTTTCCTTGAAAGGTAATGTTTAATTTTGAAGTATATTTTTTCTTCATACTTTCAATTATCGATTTATCACGTAAGTAAACTTTTTGCTTTTGTATAACATTTTTTTTTTAATTAAAAAATGACTAAAAGTTTATACTATTTTGTTATTTTACTTTTAGAGTTTCATCATCATCATTTACGTTTCGAAGAAAATTGTAAAAGAACTAGACTGAAATCAAAAATGAATTCCTTTGCAGGTGAGTGAAGTTTTATATTTTTAATTGTAATGATTGTGTTTCGAATGTCATAAACATACAATAATAATGAATCAGCTATTACTTTTCAGATTTTGATAAGGTAATCAAAAGTAAACCATCAGATTCCTCATCTGAATATAAGAAGAAAAAGAAAAGACACATCAATGATGACCAAACAGAGGAAAAGCATGAGAAGATAAAAAGAAAAAAAGTTCCTGTGGACGATTCGCAATCCAATCAGTCTTCAACCACAAATGATCAATCATCTGGAAAACCAATTGCAGCAATCACCTCACCATATGATGTGGTTTTGTGTGAGGATAAAGTCAACGAAAAAGGTATTCCACCATACTCTGTCTATATTGGAAACGGATTCGCATTGAATGTAAAGGAATTTAAGAATGTTTATTATGTATGCATGTCAAGATCTCATAATGATCTTATCAGAAACCGCTTTAACATTCCTATAAGCCAGCTGACCGATTTCATGCAAGCGTTAGTATTAACAAAAAAGCATATTAGTAATTTTACACTATGATCAAATTTTTATAAATGTTTCAATGTTGTTTTTGCTCATGTTTTCATTTTGACATTAGAAAAAAAATTAAAAAGTTTTGCTTTATCTCATTTTGAAAATGTTCATCCTTCATAACAGCTCATTTAATGGTTTTGCAAAAACTTTTAAAAAAGAATTATATAATTACATTGATGCTAATCAAGCATTTCTTGATAATAAAACAGAAATTTTTAACGTATTAAGTAATAGTAGAATCGATCAACGTTTTAGATTTTTAATATGTTCATGCGTAGAATTTATTAAGTTCATAAATATTGAAAAAACTGAATTTAAATTACAAAATTTTTATTTTGCGTCGTGTACTGAAAGAGTAATCTCACATTATCAAATAAATGATAAAATTGAAAGCGCAATCAATAAAATTCTGGTGAACATAGAAAACTTTATAAAATTAGGAAGCGGATGGATAGTAAAAAATATTTCATGCATTGATGTTCATGTTGGAAACTATGAGGGGATGAGCGGTGGTTGTGGACGAATAAGTTTACCACAAATTTTAAAAAATAAAAAATGTATAATTCATGTTAAAAGCGACGACAACAAATGTTTTCTGTATTCAGTAATTTGTGGTTTGTTTAAGGTGAAACATAATCGAGAATTACAAAGAACATATAAAAAATACTTGAAATATATAAACTTTAATTTTTTAAGATTTCCTGTTAAAGTGACACAAATCCCAAAGTTTGAAAAATTAAATAAAGTAAAAATCAATGTCTACGGTTATGAAAGAAATGTTTTTCCGATTTATATCAGTAAATTTAACAATGCTAAATGCGAAATCGATTTGTTGTTATACAAAAATCATTTTTTTTATATTTCTAATTTTAATCGACTTCTAAATAATAAGAGATTTTATCATTATTATTGTAAAAACTGTCTCAGCTCATTTAAAGGAGAAAATTCAAAAAACCTTCATGAATCATTTTGTTTCAGAAATGTTGCAGAACGCATTAAAATGCCAAACAAATATGAAAATACCTTATTTTTTCAAAATTACCATAAAATCATGAAACATTCGTTTGTGGTATACGCAGATTTTGAATGTTGTATCATTCCAACACATCATAAATTAGAGCAAACAGAAGAAAGTTATTCGATAAAAACACAAACCCACAAACCGATTTGTTATGCATTAATTGTAGTTGATGATGAAAAAAAAATTGTTTTCCATCGGTATCATTCGGGTGAAAATTGTGTTCATGACTTCTTAAAATGTTTGCATCACATTAAAGAGATTTTGTTAGAGTACATGCAAAGAGATATCCCAATGAATGGAACTGACATTTTTCCATCATTGTCAAGTAGGTGTTCAATATGTAATGTGCAATTTTAAAAAAATGATATCATTGTCAGAGATCATAATCATCAAACAGGAAAATTTAGAGGCTATGCTCATTCTTCATGTAATTTAAACTTTAAAGTTTCATATTTTTTACCTGTGGTGTTACATAATTTAACTGGGTATGACTCTCAT
Organism: Octonoba sinensis; assembly: GCA_038502835.1. Taxonomy (NCBI): domain Eukaryota; kingdom Metazoa; phylum Arthropoda; class Arachnida; order Araneae; family Uloboridae; genus Octonoba; species Octonoba sinensis. Next base: position 76,839,780 of record CM076605.1, on the reverse strand, counting down.
TTAATTTTTAAAAACTTATCCAATAAATTCGCAAAAAATATTAAAGTGATTCCTATAAATAATGAAAAGTATACCACTTTTATAATTGACGATTTGAAATTTATCGATAGTTACAATTTTTTACCATCATCATTGTCAAAACTTGTTGAAAATTTAAAAGCTACACGTGATAATTATCGTATCCCCTTTCCAATCTTATTTGAGTTTTTTAATGATAAACGAAAATGTGAACTGTTGTCACAAAAAGGTATATTTCCATACAACTACTTAGATGGAATTGGAAAATTGTCAGAAACGAAGCTACCAAAAAAAAAGTATTTTTTAAATGATTTAACTGGGAAAGATATATCCGACAATGAATATAATTATGCAAAGAAAATATGGAAACGTTTCAAATGTAAAACATTCGAAGACTATTTGAAAATATATTTGTTCACCGATGTGTTGTTGTTGGCAGATGTTTTTGAAAGTTTTCGTAATATTTCATTGAACATATATAATTTAGAACCTGTTCACTTTATCTCAGCACCTGATCTGTCATGGACAGCAGGTCTAAAAATGACAAACATCAAACTCGAACTTTTTACGGATGTAGATATGTATCTGATGATTGAGAGCGGAATACGAGGTGGAATATGTATGGTAGGAAAACGCTTTAGTAGAGCAAACAAATATTTGAATGAACTTTATGATGAAAAAAAAAAAAAAAGCTTTATCTTAGCATTGGATGTCACGAATCTTTATGGGTATGTAATGTCAAGTTATCTTCCCTACGGCGGCTTTAAATGGTTGACTGAAACCGAAGTAGAAAATTTTGATCTCTTTTCTTTTGATGCGAATTCTGAAGAAGGTTTTATTCTAGAAGTTGACTTAATTTACGATAAGAAATATCACAATATTCACAATGATCTCCCACTCGCTTGCGAGCATATGACAATCAATTATGATAAACTGTCACCATATCAAAAGATGTTAATGAAAAAATTAAATATAAAACCAAACTCATCAATAAGAAAGCTTATCCCCAATTTTAACGATAAAAAAAATTATGTTACTCATTATTTAAATTTACAATTTTACATTAGTCATGGAATGATATTGAAAAAAATTCATCGAATCATTTCGTTTAAACAAGCCCCATGGCTAAAGCCATATATTGATCTAAACTCATACAAAAGACGAACCGAACCAGGTAAATTTTCTAAGGATTTTTACAAACTTATGAATAACTCCTACTTTGGAAGATCGTTGCTAAATGTAAGAAAGCTTAGAAATGTTGTTGTATCTACCAATGAAACACAATGTAAAAAGAATATGGAAAGCGCTACCCTAGAATATTTTCAGTCAATCAATGAAAACTGTGTTCTTTTTAAAAAAAAAAGAAATAGCTTGTTCTTAAACAAACCCATATATATTGGATTTTCTGTTCTAGAATTATCAAAATTACACATGTATCGAATTTTTTATGATGTTTTTAAAAAATTTTATTCTGAAAACGTATCTTTTTTGTACTGTGATACCGATTCTCTTTTTCTTGAATTTAGCTGTGACAATCTTTATCATGATCTAAAGTTTAAGCTTCCAAACATCTTTGATTTTTCAAATTATGATTCTAAACATTTTTTATATAATTTAGACAATCATATGACTGTGGGGTATTTAAAAGATGAAACGGCGGGTGTTCCAATCATTGAATTTTGTGGCTTAAAGCCGAAAATGTATTCAATTACATATGGGACGCAGTGTAAAAAAACAGCTAAGGGAATTAAATCATGTGTTTTGCAAGATCTAATGCATGAGACATATGTAAAAACACTCAAAGACGATTTAGTTCATAGAGCAAACTTTAAAAATATAGTTTCACGAAATCATGAAATTTCAACTATTGCTGTTAATAAGATGTCGTTAAATAGTTTTTATGACAAAAAATTTCTTATGAGCGACAAAATAAATAGTTATTCATTTGGACATTTTAAAATTGCTGAAATTGAATCAGATGAAGAAATCTAACTTTATGTGAAAAATGAATACAATGTAAAAAAGCTGTTCATCTAATAGATGAAATATGTAACATAATGTAAAAAATTGATGTGTAACTTTATGTGAATATTGTAAAAAGTGGAAAAAACAAGCTGATCATCTAATGAATGGAAAATGTTAAAGCAAAATCAGTGTAACATGAATATAAGTAAAAAATAAAAATGTTTTTTATTTATTTTGTGTTTTTGTTTTATTTTAATTTCAGACTCATCTAAACAGATTAATAGGACTTTTTTTCAAAATGAATATTTAACTTCAACTAAGAGATGTCCAGAAATGAGTGTGAAGGAAATGATTAATATCTTTCATTCGGGGTTTTATACTGAACAGTAGTGAGTTTTTTTTTTTTTTTTTCCAATCAAATTTGTTAATATTAGAAAAATAAAAATGAGATCAATTTTGAAAAAGAACATATTTTTTAAATTACACATTACATATCATCTTCATTTTGAATGAGTAAAAGAAAATAAGATTTTTAGCACAAGGGTGTGTAGTCGAGAGGATAAACGCACCGGACATATCCGCTCATTACCCACCCTTTTGCATCATCGCGGTTCGAATCCACACACACACACACACACACACACACAAATTTATAAGTCAAAATAAAAACAATTTTGATTTGAACAAATATTCATAGTTTAAAAGGATTATTAATAAAAAAATCAAATAAAATTTTAAAAGAATTTTTAAATATTAAAATAATGAAAAAAAAAAAATCATAACAGAAATCGAAAATGACTAACCTTTGACATCATCAAATCTGTTTTCTTAATTTTCTCACACACAGTTTTCAGATGAAAATTTTGTATCGGAATTAACCAGACAAATCACACCACCAACTAAAAACAACCATGCACCACAACTCACATATACACTGATTTTGTTTCTGTGTGACATTCTCGCTTATATGTAATCAGAAAACAACAGTAGGATGTTAGATCGGAAAAAGGGGTTATACAACGTTTCCTCTGTAGTGTATTCATATCACATCCTCGACAAACAACTAAAATAATTCTCTCACCATTCTAACTTATCAGTTGATTGTGTTCAGAAAATAAAAGCACTCGGAAGCTGGATCGGAAATCAACATTTCCTCTTTCCTTGCAAAGGAAACGCTGAATCGTGGTCTGAAGAAACAAACAAAATAAAAATAAATCCAACGCATTTCCTTTTGTGAATATCTCTTTCTGAAATCAGAAAAAATGAGGCCTTCGATTGGAAACAATTTTGTCATACAATAAAATTTTCTGAAAGAGAAAGTACAAATATTTAAAAAGGTAAAATGATTTACATTTTTTCATATTCCACACAGAGGGAAAAAAATAATGAGTAGAAGTTTAGTGATACGATAAAAACGTTCAGCTAAGAGAAAGTACAAAAATGAAAAAGGAAAAAAGATTTACAACATTTCAAGTATGTTAGTTTTTTAAGAAATAAGTTTGAAAGATCTATAGTCACATCTGGGGTTATAAAAATGCCAAAAGTGCTAAAAACCATACTACTCATTGATGGCTGTGACGTCCTTGCGAAGATGGGCTAGTGCAAATACGATGGCTTTTGCACAACATAAGCCCAATCGATCTGTGGGGATGGAAAGAATGGACCTTTTTCGAAGCCTGTCCACTTCGATATTTTCAACTCTGTTTTTCCCTGCACCAACAGGGCGTCGTACGGTGACGACATCCACACTGAAGGTGGAATCCAGTTTTATGTGTTTTTTAGATTGCAACACCACCTACTAAGCTTATTGGCCACGCTGATGAAATTTGGTTCACTGATGGCTCTAAGACTTCTCATGGCACTGGCTATGGAGCCTTTTGCCCTAATAGAAAAATTAGCATCAACTTTTCCCCGGGAAGACTAGCAACTGTATACCAGGCTGAAGTGATGGCCATCCTGGCATGCGCAAGTAACTGTCTGGATAGAGGCATCTCTGGCAAATCCATCAAAATCTTCTCTGACAGCCAGGCTGCCCTCTTAGCGCTACATAAACACTGCTTCTCATCAAAAATTTTTTGGGAATGCTATAACACTATTGCCAAATTGGCTGCAGTGAATAAAGTGAGTCTTTATTGGGTCCCTGGACACCGTGGCATTTATGGCAACGAAATGGCTGACCAACTTGCTAAATTGGGCTCTGAAACTCCTTTCATTGGCCCAGAACCAGTTCTTGGCCTGCATCACAATAAGAAAAACAATAAAGGAAGTCCTTTGAAAAATGACTCACAGCGCTTGGCTTAATTACAACAAAGAGAAGCTAAGAAGCTTCACCAAAATTACCCATGGTTAAGATGAAAAGAATTGCTGAAACTCAGTGGAAAAGAGATAAGGATGATCATTGGTCTTCTAACCGGTCATTATAATCCGAAGAGACATCTCAACATCATGGGCATTCCAACTGACCCGCTATGCAGAGGATGTCATGCTGCAGAAGAAAGCTTCATAGCACCAGGCTTATCTACTTATTTAATCAGTGAACCAGCTTCCATACAATTCTTGCGTACAAACTTTTTGTTTGCTGAAAGTAAAATTGACCTGTAACCTTTGCATTACATGCTTTCAATAATGAACTTATTGCTATATCCCATACAGATGACATTCCTGTTTAGAATAATAAGTTCTCATAACGCTGGAACTTTAGTTTAGTTTAAAACTTCTGATTAAAAACATTGACAAGTAAAGTTTTAACAAACAAAAAAGGAACTATAAGTTTAACAAACAAAAAAAGGAACTATACGTGTTGAGGTTGAAATAAGTCATCCTTTTCTTTTTCATTATTTAATAGCATTTTATCTAAGTCCACTTAAAGTGAGGCTGAATATGTATTGTTGGTCATTTGTTGAAATGACAACGAAATTAAAAGTCATCATTTCTTCAGTAGGAAAAGCTTGCATAATTTTATGTTCTTTGGTTTTTAATAATATTAATTAGAACATGCATGTTGTACTAAATGAGCAATAAGTGCTGAAAACAAGAAAAAGTACATTTGGGGGACACTCATGAGGAAATGGCAAGTTAAAATTCTTATTCTGTTTGAAATATGCTATAAATGCTAAGAATTTTTCTAATCCACTATGTGCAATCAGACATTTTCTTAGTATTAATTACATATAAAACTAAAAAAGAAATAATATTCCTGACTATTAAATCTTAAATAATGACGCTCCCCAAGTTTTTTTTTTGCCACATCAAATGATTTTTTTTTCTGCTAACAAAAAAGGCTCTTAAGGGCTTTCGAACGTATTAAACTTTGACAAAATTTTGCGGAGCTATCCAGTCAATTCATTTCAAGTGTGATTCAACAATAGGACTAAGGTAAAATGTCATTTTTATATTTCAGTTGAACCAAGTTGCCCACCCCCCTGTTTACAGGAAATAATTTTAATATAAAAAGCATTATCAAACTTCTATTGTTTCATGGTGTATTAGAATGTTGCATAAATTTAAATACCATAACTGAGCAAAAGCCTGCTGCATTACCAGCAAAAATTGGCTGTTGTGTTTGGATATAGTAAAAAAGCAAATCTCTCATTTTAAATTTGAATTCCCAGCTGTGTGTAAAGATTTTTTAAATTCTGGACCATCTAAAGTTGATCTCAGATTGATATATAATTAAAATTTCCCAGTTTATTATCTTGGTAAAATATCTAGAATAAAGGTTGGAATCATACTTTGCCATAATCCAGCCACATTTATATTAGCAACACCAACAGCTGCATGTTTATGTATTTGACTTTTTTTTATTATTTAAAACAAAATACAGCGGTAGTTTAAAAAATGCAACAGTGTTAGAAGTAAAAAACTTTTGGGTCAGATATACATTTTTTATTTAAAAAAAATCAATATTTACAGAATTAAAGTAGGCTATATCAGAGAGATTGAAAATCTTGTTTTGCATTGAAAAGTATTGATTCAGCGCATAATTAAGCGTTTTGGTATTGGAGATCAAGTATTTGAAGTGCCTCATGGAAATTCCTTTACAAATCAAATTTTAATAGTTCTATATAATTTTGCAAGACAATATTAGTATCTATATTTTGACAGAATCAGTCTTGGCTTGTTTTCATTCTTTTAATGGTGGTTCTTCCATACTTTCCGGACGTAGATCACGAACGTCACCTTCTTGAAAAAGATCAGGATGAGAAATCTTAGCTTTTTGAATAGTTTGATCTTCATATAAAGGCTTTGATGATTTATCTACCATTATAATGAAGTTGTTTCCTTCATTTTGAATAAGCCTCATTTCCTTTGAAACAAATATTGAGCCATCTAATATTAGTGTTCCATCTGGACCAACTTCCCCAACTTCTAATAATGCAATGATGGTCTCTCCTCCTTTGTCATTCTTTTCAACAGTGGGAAGATCTGATTCTAAGTCAACGTCCGAAGCCCCACGTTTAAGGCTGTCGTTGTTCAGGGGATCCTTATTTTTCGTAGACATCTTATTAGTACATGTACAAATACAAAAAGCTAAATTAGACATCTAAAATAGACAATTTTAGTATTACAATTAAGTTAAATAAAAAATTTGAAATAAGCTACCGAATACATAGAATGTAGCCTGTGTGTATGTACTTTTTAAGTAAGCTGCATAAAAGAAATTAGAGGTCGAAATTCGACCGTAATTCATTACATTTTCCAAGTTCAGCCTTGCGTGTTTAAACAACTTTTAGACATTTTAGTTTTTCTGTTTGACAACAGTTTGTTTAGTTTAAATATTTCAATTAGCAATAATCTTTACTCTATCTGATTGACCACAGTTATTTAATTTCATGTACAAGCTGGTTAGAGAATCTTTGAAGCAAAATTCCCTGTTTTCCAGAGATTTTTTTCAAAAATTTTCCTGAAAGAATGATTTTTTTGTAATTATACTCACACACATATATATGTATACACACAAAAGGATAAAAGCAGACTTATTTAAAACACAAATAAATGCTACATTAAAATATTAGATATAACAAAATTTACAATAAGTGACATTTTCTAAAATTTAATTTTGTTATTTTGAAGAAAGAGGCATTGGTAACAGCAGTGAAACATTTTTGCAGCATAAAAATAAAGTATCAAATTAGTTTTATACTAGTTCTAGGGAAAGACAAAATAATGCATTTTTAACCACTTGTTACTTGTTAGCAATTTAATGTTCAACAAGCACAGCATTTCTCTTAATTCTGCTTCCATTAAATTGAATTTTATGCTATTCAACATATATAATTAACAAATATTTGATGGAGGAAAGAGTAATTGCTTAAGAGAAAAATGAACATGCATAAACATTTAAATTTCTTGTTTCAAGTGCCTAAATTTTATTAAAAGAAAACTATGCTTTTTTTAACATTATAAAAGCATTTAATTCTATTATGAAATACCAGGCTCCAGAGTAGATTTTTGATCAAAGATTAAGTGTGTGTGTGCTAGTATGTCAAAAAATTGAACTGTGCACATGAAGTAGGTAAATTTCTTAATCTACATCATGAGAATTTATTCTAAGATTTAACATGCGTACTGAATATGAAATAAAATAAATGAATTTAACTTTTTAGTCCTTTTTAATTTTATTATTTATTTGTGTTTAACTGCTGATATTTAACATGTTCTTCCTGAGCAGAATCAATGGTGAATGAATGTGTGTAATAGAAAAATCTTTATCTCCATGATGAAGCCAAAACTTGCGCATAGTTTTTTTTTTTCTGACTTTTTAAAATTTAAACCTATTATTTTACAGTTTCATTTTTTATTTCAAGTATTTTAAACCATCTGAAGAATTACGCATACGTTAAAAAAATTGAAATGAAAAATAAAACGAAATATTATCTTCGACATTTGAAAAATCGCCCTTACCATCACAAAATTTAGATTAAAAATTCCAAATTAAATTTTTAATGAAAATAAAAACAAATTTTATTCTTTTACTTTTTAACAAAGCATAAGAAACACCGAAAATTTAAAAAGTCTAGTTCCATCGCGGATGCAAAAAGATAAAATTTTTCGATGTGATAACAACAAATGTATGAAAAGCGGCAAATAAAAGAGTAAAATAATTGCAGAATTGAATTTTGGTAAAGGAACGTTGATTAATATTAATGATTACAGATAAGATCATAAGAGGGGCCATGGTAGCCTAGTGGTTAGGATGTCGAGCTTCAGATCGGAGGATCTCGGGTTCGATACCCGAGCCGCTGTACATGTGCTGATACGTGAATGTAAAATCTGTGGACTCCTGAAGTTCCCAGGGTACCGGAGGGTGAAGATTTTCCCTCCCCTTAACTCTTAGGTCAAAAGAGGAAGGTGGCGTATTTGTGGTGCGCCATCTGGAGTCAGCCAAGTACATTATGAGCCAAGTCATACTTCCACCGTTGTGGTGCTCATCTCTAAATGGAAGTCGCTCCGTACTGCCTTAATTCCTAGTCGCTCTGCGAAGGGGAGCTTGGATATCCAAGTGACATTAGAAGCAACAACAAGATCGTTAGAACTTCGGGATAAATCCTAAACAAAGAAAAATTCCTTGATTTTAGCAAACTTCCCTGCCATTTCTTCGATTTTTCCACAACACCGGAATTCCCTGACGTTTCCCTGATTTCCCGGTTCTGTCGCCACCCTGCTGTATTTATAACAAATATTATACTACATAAATTTTCTCTTTCTGATATCCTTCTGATATAAAGAAAAAATTCCTGCCATCCTATTATTATTCAATAAATTAGAACTCACTTTCAATGTAATTGAGAGTTCAAAACGCTAATGCAAATGAACAAACTTACACGACATCGCACTTATTATCTCGCTTCATATTATATTGGACAATCGTTACCTTCAAATTGTATTTTATTTCACTTTGTACTGGACATTTTATTACCATATATAGTATATATTTTGGAAATGGATCAACCGATGCTATAAGATTAGTATTACTTTACTTTGACATTCATTTGAATTATTACATTTTCCGTTTTATGTTCTTGACACTTTTTCATTGAATTATAAATAGTAACAAATTTATTAAGTATTGTACACATGGGTGATTTGACTTTTTTGACAGTTAATATTTGCTTTCCTTTCTACCTTTGGACAAGCAAAATATTTTGTACTACTTAAACTTTCAATACAACAATCCCCCCTCCAAATTAAAAGACTTCTGGTATTAATGTATTAAACCTTTCATTTAATTAATTAAAGGATTAATTTTGATCTTATACATATATCTATATGCATATGTATTGTGTGTTGAGAAGGGGGGGGGGGCTTGTATATTACTTGTAACTTTAATTGATTGATTTATTTTTTTATTTTATTTATTTATTTATTTTTTTTTTTTTTTGCAACTAATAGGTGAAACTTTATTTATTTTATTTTTTTTTTTTGCAGCTAATAGGTGAAACTACACAACAGTTTTTGGAACATGATGAAGAAGTAAGCTTCTTTTACATTTGTCGATCTGGGCTATAATAAAGTATATGTAAATCATTATAAGCACATATTTTTAAATTTCAGATACAGATACTACAGATTAACATAAATATATAAATTGTTGGTACATACTTTTCCCGAAAATTTTGTGTGAAGTTCCGAAAAAATTTTCTTCACTTGGAATCACCCATGATTGTACAAATATTGTAGATGTAATGAATACTATGAAAGTGTGACAAATAAAGACTTCTAAAGAAAAAAAAAAGGCTTTGAATCTACGAGGAAAGTGTGGGAGAGAGGGAGGAAGGCAAGAATTTTCGGCTCTTTTAAAGAAAATATTGGTACATTCAAGTATGTGTGTGTATCTTAAAAAAAATCGCATATTTGTAAAAAAAAATACGTGATTTGGCTAGTATGTGCATGGTAAAAAGTTCAGTAAAATTTTTTGAAGAGTGGCACCATTGCAACACCTTGATGATGGCAGCCAGGATCTTCTCTACTGTCAGATCGGAGAGAGGCATGAGCGTTGTGGAGATGGAAACATCCAAATCATCCGACTGAACACAGAAAGGTATCAGATCGTTAGGAGACAAACCAGCCGTCGTTCTCGCGATAAACATTAGGAAGAGCTCTCTCACTACTCCAAGGATGGTTATTAACGGGATTCCAGTAACGCTTCCAGGTAGGCGTTCTGGATCCACTCTCGCTTCAAAAATAATTTGTTGCCCTTGGTATTTGATATTATGTCTGCAAGACTTTTCCCTAATGATTATGGCATTTTCTAACTGAAAGGAAAGAAAAAGAAAATAGTTTTAGGACACATGTCGTAATTTTAAAAAAAAATCTAGATTCTGATAATGGATGCTTACTTCGTTTCCACCTCCCACTTGCGGAGTTGATATGTCGTCGGAAAATTGAGATGCCTCTAGGAATGATTGTGTACTTTCTCCAATAAGTTTTCCATCGGCCACTTCCAAAAATGATTGTGTCAAACCTCCTAGCAGCTAGGAGAAAAAATAAAATAAGTATTATATGAACAAACAAACCCTAAAATCAAAATATAAAAGTTAAAAATCTTACATTATCGTCATCTCCTTCTTCTAAAAATGTCTGTGTTGCTTCTCCAATGATCTAAACGAAAAAAAAAAAAAAAATCTTTATATCACATTCGTTTTATAATATTCAATGAGAGAGATAAGTGCAAGGTTAAAATTTCTTAAATCAATATATGCTTTCTTAAGAAGCTTATGTTTAATCTAATTTTTTTCCCCCATTTGAAAAAAAAAAAAAAAATATAATCTCTTCAATTTTAAAATCTCGTTTGTCTGGAATAGAAAAGGCAAGCCACATTAGTGGCCGTTAACTGTTTTCTGCCTGGATGTTATTTTGTATAGTGGGTGGCAGTATCTGTATCTGAAATTTAAAAATGTGCTTATAATGATTTACATATACTTTATTATAGCCCAGATCGACAAATGTAAAAGAAGCTTACTTCTTCATCATGTTCCAAAAACTGTTGTGTAGTTTCACCTATTAGCTGCAAAAAAAAAAAAATAAATAAATAAAATAAAAATAAAAATAAATAAATAAATCAATTAAAGTTACAAGTAATATATAATACATAGCATGAAAACAACATTAATAAAAATAAGTAAAACCTAATTCATCATCACTCATCTCCAGGAATTCTTGTGTACATTCACCTAAAGGCTACAGAGAGAGGGGGAAAAAAATATTTAGTTTTACGGCTACTGAGCCATTCTACTAATTATAAATATTTAAAATGAAACTAACTTCTTCATAGTCATCATCTATAAATGGTATATCTTCATCTTCGAACAAAGCCTGAAAAGAAATATATTTATGAGTTTTATTGTGTCTGAGTTTCATTTACATTAGCCTTTCTTTTTATTGAAGACATGTTACTCCTTCAGATGTTCAAACTTCACGTCTCCGATTGAAGATATGATTTCTGCCGCAGATACCAACTCTTAAGAAGTCCCAATCCGGCTTGAAGAGGCAACCAATGGCCGCTTGCTTCGGGTTGTAGAGCTTGTCTGCTCGGATTAACGCGTCAGCCAATCAGCGATGCAGGAACAGAGGCGACCAGGGTTTATTTTATTTTAAAAATTTAAGTAGAAAAAAAAACATTAAATTATTAATTAACTTCATAAAGACAGGCGTTAAGCTGAGAACGAGAGGAAAACAAATGTTTCGGGGCCACTGTGCTATGGTTTCAAATCAAATTTCGCAATAACGTAACTGTGATATTGAAAGCATGTACTCTATGTATATGTTAACATACATTCTCAGCATTATGACAAGTGCACCGGTACATGTGACTACAGAGCGACATACAACTTATTTCAGTGCATTTGAAATAACAAAAATCACGTAAATGACAATATGTGTACATTTTTTCTCTACTTTGCGAAAAATATTTCTTCGAGATTGAGAGCAAACAAACCACACAGAGAGACCTTTATAATATCACTATCAAGTATTTTCTTGGATTTCAAATCACTTACCTGAAATTGTTAAACACTTTATATTTATGGCTCAAATAGGTGTCTCTGGTACACACCAAGAGAGTCAAAATAAGAGTGCTGAGAAGTCTATTACATCATCTTTCAAAATAAAGTCAATTGATTGTGAAAGGATTCACAATAATTCTTTGTATTAGTTGCAGCATGTGGCTAACACAAACTCTTCAAAAAGTTTAGACAAATGTTCTTAAAACTTTTGAACATCCTTTCCAGATATAGTTTGAAACAATTTAGGTTTCAGCAAAGATCGTACTTAGTTATTACTAACTCTGCAGTTTTAATTACCGGCTTCACATGTCATTTACATGACAAATGTTTAACATCATTTCCAAACACGTTACTGAATGCACTGTATAATACCTTATCATCATCTGACATTACACAGTTTACCTTTAGGGCTGAATGCCAGGGGACATACCCTTGTCTGAACTCATCTGGAACAATCAAATTGAATAAATAGAAATAATAGATTAGTTATGTGTGTAGAATCAATGCAAACTATTCTATTGCTTGATTTTCAAAAAGTATCTCTTTGTTCTTTAGTTTTAATTCCTGAAGCAAACGTTAAATCCGACTTTGGCAAGCGATTTAAATTCGAAGGTCCATAAATAGTTGGAGAGTTCTGTGGCTTGAAAATAAGAATAGAATTATAGGCATCTTTATGAAGTTCGTTTACAATAAGATGTAACCTATGTTATTAGAAAACTGAGAATTTTCACCGACCTCGAGCAGGATTTAATAATTTTAGGTGAAACATGCTTCTTTTGACTGGAAAAAAATCTTTATTTTCTCGATTACCTATTCTCTCATCAGCAGGAACTGATAACAAGAAGATAAAACTCCGTATGAGTTATGGTATGGATAATCAGACAATTTTAATGTAAAACGTTTAAGAATATTTGGAACAAAATGCTATGTACATGAACCAAAACAAAGACGTCAGAAATGGGATAAAAAGTCTATAGTAGGACTGTTTGTTGGATATGAAGCTTATTATTTATATAAAGTATTTATTCCTTCCAAAAATAAAGTTGAAAGAAGTTGTAACATCATCTCCGAGGTTCACACCCCCATGTTCCAAACTAATTTCGTGCCAAATTTCATGAAAATCCGCTGGGCCCTACGCCGGACATAGACGGACAGACACACACACACATGTTTTCTGCTTTATTATTAGTAGAGATATCACAAGCATTATATGGACCTTGATAACACTGTTCATCACCCTATGAGTTTATATCTCCTAGTAAATTTGATCAAGTCGAGCTTAATGTTTTCGATTGAAATTAAGAAGATCAAGGAAATTTTAAGAAACAAATATGGATCGAGACAAGATAGAACTTTGCTACCACATTCTAAAGAACAAATAGTTTCAACAAGTGTATACAAGCGTATTCAAGAAATCTTAATGCTGCAAAATGATTCAGAATCTGTTGTTAGTTTAGTCGGGAATTTAAGCTCTGAATCATATAATCCAATATTAATCTTCAAGCTTCTGTTCAATGACACTATGTTTGGTCCTATTGATTTGGATGATCTCCACAATAAAAAATTACTTTTTTCCTTTGGTCTTCAAACTAAAGAGCAAAAAAGCATGATGTCAAATGCAAGTAACTGAATACTTGGCATTGATTCCACTCATCTTCGAATTGGCCCGGTTTTTATTTGCTAACCATTATTATTCCCGTTGAGTTTTGCAAAGGGTATCCTGTTGCATTTTTTGTCACAAATTTTCTAAATTTTAGCTTATATTGTCTCTTAGAAGAGTTTAGCTTTGCGAAATGAAAAATTACGAGGAAATTACGTTATGGCAGACGACGACAAAGTAACATCTAAGGCTGTATTTAATTGTGACATGAAGTTTTCACTATGCAAATTCTATATAATGCAACCTTCGAGTAAAAATTTAACTGCAAAGGTTAGAGACGGTGCTATTCGTAATTTAGTAAAGTAAGACTAGATACAATTAAACTACCAGATCTGAAGTCCTGTTCCCCAAAAACACGATAAGTTCAAGAAAAGGATGAAAATAATTGCATTGAGTTCATACAGTATTTTACATCGGAATATTATTCTAGAGCTGAATTATTGGCTGCACGTTATAGTACGTCTTACCATTGTCATTCTGATACACATAATTACTGTGAATTTTTTTTGAGTAACACAAAAGGAACTATTTAGAGCGTCGCTTTAACCGTCGCTGAGAGTCTCGTCTCAAGGTTTTACTTGATGTTGAACGGGATATCTATGTTAATCACCCAAGAATTATGTTGTAAAGAAACAATTGTTATTATTAAAACCAAAGCATGATCAGCTAAAGCATGCCTGATAGCAGTGTTAAACTTACTCATAATCTTTGGCTAGTAAGGCGGAAACTCACAAATCTGTAAAGTATTCCACAACTAAATTGCAAAATACAGCTGCAGACCCTGATCATTGTTTCTTTCGATGTATAGTTTCAAATTGTTTTGATTTGTGCTGCCATTTGTACATATGTAGTTGTTCTGATGTCAGCAAATACATGAAGTTCATAGTTAGCAATTACCTTGAGTGAATTCAGCTAGTGACAGCAGCAAGACATTTGTAATGTAACTACTGACATCATAAATGAAATTCAACTTTCTAGCAACGACATCCTGGAAAATATCAATGAAGATGAGACTTGGATATTAAACAAGTTATTTCAAAGAAGCGCTATTCTACTAATGTTGATGAGTTGTACAAAAAATTAAAACTTTTTTCGAAAAATTCTAATCTGCCAGAAGCTATAAAGAAAAATAATGTGCATTTGTTTCATCATGTGATGATGCTCTGCGCTCTAAAAAATGTTAAATCTGATGCTCCAAAACGACAGTTCCTCCTAATCAAAAGTGGACTTTTCAGCTGATATTTATTACCAAAAAAGAGATGCATGAAAAGGAAAAAAGTTTAGAAGCAAATGGGCATAATGAGAGCATGAAAAATGAAGATAGTGGTGAAAATGAAAGATATGGATATTCTTTAATACTCCGCTCATTGTTTAATTTTATTTGAATTTTTCAAATTGTCAATGTGAGAGTGGGGACAACGATACATCCTTCAATGACGAGTTTTTCACGTCTAGCCCCCTAAAAAATCCTTGTGGTACTCCGAAAGGGTTAGTACATTTTTCCGATCCAGCTCGAATAGAAGAGCTGGAAAGCTTTTTTATTCTAACCAAACAGACGAAGAGCAAACCAAAAAATTGTATTATATTAACATTAAAGCCGATTACTTCGGCTCATTTAGTTATACGTGCTCATGTTCTACTGTAACTTTAACAATTGTTACGTATCAAGCGGATTGGCGATTGGCTGATGTAAAAAAATATTTTTTTTATTGAAAATCACCAACCATTTCTAATTACGACCACTTTATCCTACCCCATGAGGTAAAGTGGTCATAAATACATCCCAGAAAGAAGGCTTATAAAATTATTTCACTTAATTTTTTTCTGCACAAAATTTGGATTTTATGATTACTTGAACCCTTGACTCTATACATGCAAAAAAAGTTATGAATATAATGACTAAGGGCCCCCGCAGACTGCAGACTTTTTAATCGGCCGATAGTTTTGTCGGGTTGGACTGAAAGTGCGCACACCGAGCCAACTAAAGAGTTTGGTTGGTGAACCGGGCGCAGACTATTCAACAGCCGGCCGACTATTCTCGAACTAGTTTGTAACTGACTGTTGAAGCGGTCGCGCAATGAAAATATTGTCCAGAAAAATTATTGCTCTCATCATACTCCGGAGGAGGAAAATCAAGAAGAGATTCCGAGAGTATTGGGTGCATCCCATTCTCAGTGATAGATTAGTTAGTGGAAAATTTTACACTATGCATTCCAAATTACTTGATTACCCGAAAATTTTTTTCGCCTATTATCGAATGAGCATTACCAGCTTCAATGAACTTGTCAAGCTAATTGGACCAGCAATAGCGAAGGAGGATACAAATTTAAGACTTTCTATACCTGTGGAGGAGAGATTGAGCGTTACGATAAGGTAAGATAAACCAAAAATACTTTTCAACTATTTTTATTAGAATTACTATTACAAAATTCGGCGTTTTGAGAAATTAAGTTATTTACAAGTCATATATTTGCGATTTATCTGAAAAATTTGAATAATAAGACTGGGCTGTATCGTTGGAGTTGCCAGGTGATGAAATGTTTTGAATGGTTGTCGGTTGCGAAATTGGAAAAGAGTACAAGGGTTGCTGTACTCTGTTGTACGTACATGTTGGCGTAGAAGTAGACTGAACGCACCTAGCTAATCTTATCTGTTTAAAAACGTTAAGAATACTTATTTTAGCATCAAGTTTTTCTTCTGCGGTTAAATTTTGGAGTGAAGGGACCAGTGACAAAGCAAAGTTCACATCTTCATCAGTATTAGGCTCATTTAATGCCTTTAATAATGCTTCATCCACGTCCGTCTGCTTCGGTACATTAGGTCTCTTTTTCCGCTGACGAATAGGGGCGGGAGTGGATGAACCAGCTTGATCATCATCCTCATCATTTGATAGAGAATTGTCCTCTTCCAGGTTACCTTCAGTAAGTCGGTTTTCCATGCATGGAAGTAAAAATAATAACTGTTCTAAGTAGACATATTTACGCCTTTTATTCGCAGCTTGCCCCGACTTAGTGTTCTTTTGAGCGTTTAATTCGCGACGAAAGCAAGTCCTTAAATTAGCCCATTTTTTTTGCACATCACGACCTGAAAAATATTGAAATTTAATTCATTTTTAATTTTTTACAGATATTGAAATATAATTAATTTTTATTTTTTTACAGATATCTGGCTACAGGAGCTAGTTTCAATACATTATCTTTTGATTATCTGATGGGAGCTTCTACAATACGAGATATTACTAAAACTACATGTGAGCAAATATGGAATATACTTCAACCATTGTATATGTCAACCAAAGAAGAAGGCGACTGGATTAAAATCGCAGACGAATTCTATAGTCGCACAAACTTTCCAAACATCATTGGAGCAATTGATGGCAAACATATAGGGATGATACAGCCAGAACATTCCGGTTCATCATATTTTAACTACAAAAAGTTTTTTTCGTGCGTGTTAATGGCTTGGACAGACGCAGATTATAAATTTGTAGATATAGACGTTGGTTCTTATGGAACAGCTAGTGATTCAGAAATATTTAAATCATCAGAAATGGGTAAACGGCTGTCCCAAAACCGATTAAATATTCCCTCCGGAAGGCATTTGCCTAATGATAATGTCGGAGATGTTATTCCATTCTCTGTCGTAGGGGATGAAGCGTTTGGACTTGGCAATCATATACTACGTCCTTATGCAAAAAGAAATTTAAACTACACCAAACGAATTTTCAACTATAGACATACAAGAGCTCGACGAATGGTTGAGTGTACTTTTGGGATTCTTGCTAACAAATGGCGTATATTTCACCGACCAATGGATGTCAATATCAATTTTTGTGTCAAAATAATTAAAGCTTGCTGTGTCCTGCATAATTATGTAAGAATCAAAGATGGAATAAATTTCACAGAAACTCTCTACAATTGTCCCATGAATAACTTAACTATAAATGAAGGCAACCGAGGAAGAAGTAATATGAATAACGTGCGACAGTAACATGTCGTCATACTTTATTTCTCCCGGAGGCGCGATTCCGTGTCAATATAACAAAGTGTAATAATTGTAAATAGATAAATAAATAAAAATTCACATAAATACTCTAATATTTTTATTTTTACGTTCCTACCTTTGTTTGTTTTTTCCTCGGCGCTAAGCCGATTCCAATCAAGAACAACTGCTTCGCAAACTTCCTCCCACAGTTTTTTCTTCACATTCGCGTCGGAGTACTCTTTTAATCTTTTTTTATAATACGCAGGTCTTTTCTCGACTTCTTCAATCAACTTTTCGACGGAACTTTCTACAATCAACAATTGTGATTTGGGCGACGCCATATTCAAAATACACGCACACGACGCCAAATAACAGAGCGAACTGAACTATCGGCCGACTAAACAATCGTCATGTATGCGCAGGCATGCGCCAATACTGATTAAAAAGTCGGCCGATAGTTGGCCGACAGATTAGTTTGAATGTAATCGGGTAGCCCATCAAACTTTTTTATCGGCCGATACTGAATCGCTGTAGTGTGCAGATATGCATTCCTCTCCATACTGATTAAGAAGCCGACCAAACTATCGGCCGATAAAAAGTCTGCAGTCTGCGGAGATTCTAAAGGAATAGTGTAAAATAAATTAAAAGTCTAGGATTAGTATTAGACTATGGAATTAAGAAAAACTCTGTTTGGTTATTAGAAATATTAGATATTTACCACTTCAAAATAAACGAAAAGAATAATCGTAGGTATATTATGTTAAGGAAAAAATGCATCCATGTAACTTCTTGAATTCCTAAAACTTACAATCCATCAATTCCCCATGGTTCAACAGAGCAGCACGATAAAAGGGTTTGCCCCTGGTAGAATGAACGATCCATATTTGGCCGAAGCAAAATTTGAAAGAACTCTCGTGATGAGAAGAGGTCGTCCCTACCATTTTAGAAACAACTTCTATGACGGACTCCTCGGCCGCGACAGTTTTGTAAAGAGCGGCTGACCCCTTATCGGCCAAACCAGAGAATGGGTTAATGTCACTTCTGATTAATGCATCGCGCATCGCATTTACCAGATGTTCTCGAATTTTATCATTTCCATAAACTTTAGGTGAATTAAAATCTGCTGCGGTATGATTGAATCATATTCTTTGGAAGAATTTTTTTTTCAGATATTTTATTTTTTATATATATTTAAACAAATTTTAATAATGCCTTTTCAATGAGAGTTGAACTGTTACTTGTACATTTTGAAAATAAATCCAGTGTTTGTAATGGAGAAATTTTGCACTCAATATTAAGATTCAATACAACTTCATTACATGCAACTTCATTACTTGCCTCTGTGAAAACTTGAACTAAAGGGGAAACTGCGACTGCAGGGGAACGATTGAGTCCTCGTAAGAACTTTTCAACTAAAAATTAGTAAGGTGGCGACATCTGTGTGAGGACGCCACATGAAGAATTGCAGATTTTTTCTGCTGAAAACTGGTAAATTGAGCAAAGGAAAAGCGAGGAAATCTTCCTCAAGAAATAAAAGATCTTTGGGCATACTGTTGCGAAGAGATAGTCTTTGATCTTCCCAGCTTTTGCATATACAGTAGAACTTGGATAATTCGAACGTCTTTAATTCGAATTTTTCGCTTGGTCCCTTGAACTTTGTATTCAAATCAATGCTAAAATTTTTGGATAATTCGAAGCTCAACTTCTTTAATTCGAAGGTTTTCCCCATCCGAAATCGACAAAAGTTGTTGAAATACTTCTTTGTCTGCTAAAATTTTACCCTACCTGTTTGTTTGCAGCAGATGGTAGATTAGCGAGATTTCTCTCTTGCTTTCTATTGTCAAAGATTCTCCCCTTTCTTCCACCTGTTGGGAATGTGACAACTGACACCCCGCATTGACCCCTGAGACCGAACGTCCTTCAAGTACTCTTTTACACTTCACTGGTTAACAGTGAATCACGCCAAATCCCTCTCTCTCTCTTCACAATGTTTCGACACGTGACTGATTATTGGCTGCTCGAATGGTCAGATCATGAGTAGAAAATATTTGTCGTCTTTGTGACGTCATGCTCATTCTGAGAGTTTTCTAGTTTATTCTTCACTTTTCCCTTTTCCACCATGAGTAAACCACGTATTCCTTACAAAACTTTAACATTTTCTGAAAAGGTCGCCGTAATTCGTGAAGTGGAAAAAGGAGTAGAAAGAAATGGGAAATTGCCAAAGAATATGGGATAGCACCTACCACATTGTCTACGTTTTTAATAAATAAGGACAAAATTCTGAGTAAGGGTGTTGACAGTGGTAAAGATCGCAAAAGGAGTAGAGATCCCAACAACCCTGAAGTAGATGAGTGTGTGCTAAAATGGTTTAAACAAGCACGAGACAAAAAAATTCCTTCTCTTATCAGAGCAAAAGCAGAAGAGTTTTCTGCCGGCATGGGGAACACAGATTTTAAGGCTAGCACTGGCTGGCTGGATGGCTTTAAAGAAAGAAATAAAATTTCTTTTAAGTCAGTGTGTGGTGAAAGCGGAACTGTCAATCAAGAGGCAGCAACTGCGTGGAAAACCGAACTTTTAAAACTGATTGAGGAAACACCGGCCAAAAACATCTTTAATGCTGATGAAACTGGTTTGTTTTTTAAATGCACACCAGACAAAACATTAGCTTTTAAGGGAGATCATTGCAGTGGAGGGAAAAACAGCAAAGAGCGAGTGATTTTGCTGGTTGGAGCCAACATGGACGGCACCGAAAAGCTACCTTTGTTGATGATTGGCAAGTATGCCAATCCAAGATGCTTCAAAAATGTAAAATCTAAACCACTGGAATATAAATCTAATAAGAAAGCCTGGATGACTGTGGAAATTTTTAGAGATTGGTTGCTGAAAATTGAAAAATCCTATCGAAAAAAGAACCGAAAAATCCTCTTGTTCATCGACAATTGCACTGCACATAATTGCGTTCCACCTATGGATTATGTAAAGGTTATTTTTTTCCCTCCAAACATGACTTCAGTGGTTCAACCTATGGATCAGGGCATCATAAAAAATTTCAAGCATTTTTACAGGTGCCTTCTTGTTCGAAATCTTTTAACGGATTCATTTAAAAATTCAGCAATAACTGTGCTAGATGCCGCGCGAATGAGTGACAATGCATGGTCACAAGTCACACAAAAAACAATTGCAAATTGTTTTCGAAAGGCCGGATTTATAGAAAAAGATTAGGCATCTGAGCTCGAAGAGGAAAATTTGCCCGCACCAGATTCATGGGATAGAAACATGGGGTTAACTTTCGAAGAATACGTCGATTTGGATGAAAACGTGGATGTTTGCGGAGAACTATCCGATAAAGACATTTTGTCCGAGGTATTGAACAATAAGAATACCGAAGAAGACAACGACGTTGTGGAGGAGGAACAACAAGCACCACCACCAATTCCAACACCATCGGAAGCACTTGCTCATTTAGCGGAATTTCGCCGTTTCATCGAAGGGCAAACTAATGTGAGCGAGACTACTTTTCGTTCTTTGAATATCCTGGAAGATTTTGTTAAAATCAAAAGACTCAATTCAGCAAAGCAATCTGAAATTTCTCATTTTTTTTAAAAACTGTAGCAGGTAATTTTTTTATATGTATAATTTTACTACTTAACCAAAGAATATTTCGTAAAAAAATACTCCACTTAAATATTCCTATTTTCGTATGTATAGTTTTATCTTTTATACTATGTGCAAAATAAATATTATTTTGTTGACAAATACAGTGTTTAATTATTTTATATACATAAATGCCTTGACGTTGTTTTTGACGGAGTAAATATTATCGGCATTCGTGAGCTTTAAATTAAGCTTAAAAAAAAGACTTTTGTAATTCGAAGTTTTGGATAATTCGAAGTTAAGCTGTGGTCCCTTCAGCTTCGAATTATCCAAGTTCTACTGTATGAAGTCTGTGGTATATGGAGTCTTTGGCTGGGCAATGTTTGCATTTTGGAGGGATTTCCATCTTTAATTAAAATAGTTTGTCTTTGGTTATTAGTCTGTTAAGTATTACTTCCTGATTTCTATTTTTGTTTTTTATTGAGAAACAGACTTCTGTTCTTGAATTTGTTGTGATATTTGCTGTCTTTTCAGGTGTTTTCTTTTTCTTTGTTTCTGTTGCTTTTTATATGGTTTTTGTAGTCTTTCCAGGTGGAACAGGCGATTTTTGGGATTGCGTGGACTGGGAGCCACCCCCAGTTTTAATAACTTCGGCACGATACTCGGCCGACTGTTTGCTTACTTTTTTTCATGTTAAAATAACAATTCTTTAATTGTCTCGCAGTCCTTTTCGGTACTCCAATGTGGGAATTGAACTCTTTCGTAATAGCCTTATAGGCCTCTTGTTTGGGAATAACGGTTTTTAGCCTACTTGTAAAAAAAAATAATAATAAAGCATGAAAGAAGGCTTAATGTATCGTGAAAATATCGTTAGAAATCAAGAAAAGTCAAAAATAAGTTAAGTAATTAAATAAAGATTGAAAAATAAAAAATTTGAAAGTAGGGTATTGAGATGGGGAAAAAGTGTGTCGGTCTGTCTGTCTGTCTGTCTGTCGGTGTGTCCCCCCCTAATAACTTTTGAACGAATTGTCCGATTCGAAAAATTCTTTTTGCATTCGAAAGATCTCGGCGAGGACATCTCATTTCTATATTTTACTTTTTGATTTGAACAATTTTTTGTTCAATTTTGAGCAGTTCAAAAAATTTTAACATTAGCGCCTAAGGGTGAAAATGAAGCAAATTATGTAAACTCTGAGTACAAGATATAAGTTCCCATGAACAAGCTCACTGGAAGAAGTTCTTGGAGTGAAATATTGATTTGAACAATTTTTATTCATTTTTGAACAGTTCAAAAAAATTAACATACCGCCTACGGAGAAATTTCAATCCTATATAATTCCTGATCTAACGGACCGATTTGCTTGGAACAAACTTTATCGGAAAGATCTTATGACGTAGAACATGTACAAATAGAAAGTTAATCCAGAACTAACGAGCCTATTTTTCTATGAAATTTTTTGATCGGGATTTTCAAGAATATTTTTTAATTAATGAATGATTAAATGAATAAGCAAAAGAATGAACGAATAAATGAGTGAATAAATACATGAATGACTTAATAAATAATGATTGAATGAATATGTATTAACCGTTGAAAAAGCTAAACGAGAAAAACAGAGAGAGAGATAGCTAGATTATAAATTTGAATTCGGTGTATACGGGAAAGTAGGCTCGTATAGTTCTAGACGGAACTTCTTGTTAACTTTGCAGCTCTGCTATAGAGTGGATGATCATGGGGATATTCTGACGTGTCATATAGAAGTCATTAAAAGTTTTTTTAAAAAATCGAGAAGTGGCAAACCAATTCTCGTGGCACAAGAATCTCACACACTAAAGAATTTACTAACCTCTGATGCTTCGAGATCATCATGATCTGGAGTAGGAGCAACTCCCGATTCGGAGGGTTCTTCACGTATTGGAAGGGGAATCATGTTGTGTTCTTCAGCAGGCAACTGATGGATATATATGAATAAATTATGGTTCAATTGCATATTGAAAGGAAAAAAGAAGAAAAAAAAATCAAACACTAAGAAAAGAGCCCAAACTTTATTTTGTTCGGTATGATCTTGTGCTGCAGTAATTTCTTCCCCTTGAAAAGATAGAAGCGACTCTGCAAGGAAAATAAAGCATATTGTGATTTATGGGTTAAAGATTTAAACAGAAAACAATTTACATGATTTAGAAGTTAGATTGTTTATGCTCACAGTTCTCATCCACCACAAAGCTACAATTGAAGCTCTCAACCATTGTTGAGGAGTCTTGGCTGGGCAAAAACCCTATGATCTCATGAACCGTAGAGGAAAATTTCCAATTTGATGGTGCACCACCAGTGGTGCGCCTTTTAGTTTTCTCGTCTCTGCAAATAAAAAATTTATTCTATAGCAAAAAAACAAGTCAACACAAAAAACTAATGCATATTAAGTTAAATAAACCAAATCAAATAGGAAAGTTTTGCTAAAAAAATGCTCTTTTTCTTTTCTTGAAAATTGTACTTTACATGACATGAAAATTACACCCCTGACAGGGTTTTAGAATTTTACAAACTGTCTGAAAAAATTTCAGGTATAGTTTTAATGAGTAAATCATGCAATAAACCAGCAATTTTGTGACATTTTATTTCAAATGTGGCAAGTATGATCTGCTCTTATTTATCTTGTTTTTATCTTTTTCTGAAAATATCAGGTTAGGGCTTTACATAAAAAAAATGCCTGTTTTTCTGCACTTTTAAAGAAAAAAAAATCTCCTATAACTCTGTGTTACGGGGTTTAATGTGCATGATAGCGTTTTGGCCACACCATACCAAGGTATTTCAGAGAAATATTCAAAGTCTTTTATGTAAAGAAATATTGCAAAGTTCTGGCAGTACACTCGTGTATCGGGGCAAGTGCGTGTAATGCCAGACTACGCATTTCATATTTACATTAGGGATGTACCGAGTAGCACTTTGGCCGAGTAGCCGAGTACTCGGCCATTTACTACTCGGCCGAGTAACGAGTACCGAATACCGAGTAGTTGTGAATAAAACAAAATATTGATGTGCACATGAAAAATTTTGTATATATTTTAATGAAAACATACATTTTAACAACATATATATAAACTAATAAATAAACTCCTGGAAGAAAATTAATGTAAGAATTCCTGCTGATAATTTCCTTACTTTAAAGTCATGTTTTTTTCTTTCCAGTTTCATAAATGGAGCTTTTATATAACTAGATTTTGATTTTCGTTTAGAATTTATATACATATTGTATTCAGTTACTCAAACAGAAATCATATTTAATGCAAATAAGTTACCAGAAATTAATACATGGAAAAGGTTTATGTAAAAAACCCAAAAAGACAATCTTTTCTTCATCAGGCATTCAAAAAGATTGCCAGGGTGTAACAAACGAGTTTCTGACATGTTTCAGCGATTTGTTAAATCAAACATGTTGGACACTACTCGTACAGCTTAAAAAAGTACCAAACAAAATGTAGAAACTGGAAAAAATAGTCGAATTAGCATATTATTGTACTAATCAGTTATAAATTTATCTACTATTAGTAATCTTTAAAAAAATTACGGAATTTTTACAACTAATCGGTGCATCCCTAATCTACATTTCAGATAATCGGTACATCCCTAATCTACATTTCAGATACATATGATGACACATATATGAACAGAAAAAGAAATCATGTTTTACCTATAACGCCGGGTCAAATTTTGAATTTTTTTAGAAATCTCTGCCGGTGTTCGATTAAATCCATATCCTTTTAATGCCACTTCCATTCCTTCGTACACCAGCCTGTTCCTTTTATTTTTTCCTAATTTATGCAAAGAGTCTCTATACAAATTTAATTTAGTAGAGCTAAGGTTTCATTATCGCTCCAATTTTCTCTTCTTTTTGCAGTTGATGAGGACGGAGTAGAACTCATTGAAGCCGCCATCTTTTTTGAGCCAATGTAAATAAGCTCTGAGCGGCTTCCCAATGTCGCTCAAGCAAAGTGGCTTTCTGGATGCGCAGATGACTTGCGGGAAACTAAGTGGCCTTATTCCATCAGTGCGAACGGGGTATTAGACTTAGTTTTCTAAGCTTTTAAACTCCTTTCTGGCTCAGGTTCACACTCAACTGACGGCATGCGCATTGAGTCGCTGTCTTTTTCTTTAAAGTCTGCGCACACAAAGTCACCTTTTTTTTTTATTTGTTTCTCTTTTGCACGATGAATGCTGTTCTCCGTTTTGGACTAGACAATGCACGATCGCTAAATCTGGAAAATTCTTTACCTTTTACATATTTGATGGATTTTTTCTTTCTTGATACCTTGGGTTTAGACGTTGTTTGCGGTGTAAGCCAATACGAAAACCAAAAGATTGTAGGAGAATCCAGCATATCTTTGATCATTGAACAAAAATCAATTTTAATGCCAGTAGGTTTCTCTTCAAGTGTTTCCTTTTTCCTGTTTTGACTGACATCGGTCGGAATGTTTTCAAGAAAGATATTTCGTATGGTGGCTAAAGGAGTTGGGGGAAATAAGTCTAGAAGCTTTTCTCTAATACTTTTGTTTCTATTTGTCACGGGTGCTGATTTGGTGTGATCTACTGGAAACCATACTTTCACGGCCCAATCGGGTCTTGGTTAAACATTTTTACACTTTTCTTCTATTGTTACGTCGCGTTTCCTTTTGATAGAGGAATACTGTTTAGGTTTTTGAAAACTGGGAGCACAATTTTTTGACTGATTATGAGGATCAGAAAAGCATTCGATTTCTTTCCTGATTGGCTCAGACTTTCTTTCTTTCTCATAATGTGAAAAATGTATTTTAGACTGCAAAATTTGCATTTTTGACTTCTTCACTCACATTCCTTCGTGCAATCGGTGCAAACTCCAGAAATTCATCATCTTCTAGTTCCTCATCAGTGTCACCCAAAAATTCATAATCATTTTCTTTTGCAAACAAATCAAGCTCGTATTCATCCTCTCCTCTTTCACTATGATCCATTAACTCCTCGAATTCAGCGTCTCTTTTTTCACAATTTTCATCGAAAAATTCCGATTCATTCACTCTTAGTCTTTTCACAAGTTGTATCCAACACCTTCAAATCGAACTCTCTATCAATCTTTTCACAACTTGTATCCAGCATGTCCAATTCGTCTTCACTCTTAATCTTTTCATTACTTGAATTCTCCATTGAATCCATTACTTGAATTTCTTTTGCGGCATTACCCATGCTTTCCTTAGCAGCTTCATGTGCAGCCCTGTGGATCTCATCGAAATGTTCTTTTGCAAAGGAATGGCATATCAAACTTTGAGAACAATCCTTTCCCTGCCGTGTAACTTTTCCCTATCAGCCTCAAAGCATAAACAGCAAGGGTATTTATGCTACTAGATTTAGCCACTTTTTTGAGGATGAAAAACATATTGCATAAGAACACTTTTTGCAGCTCAGCTGAAAATTGGAACACATACCAGAGCGAGAATCTTAGATTAGACACAGCTTGTCAGCAAAACAGACTGGATAGCATAACATGGCAAACACGGACAATAAAACTTCAATGTTCAACATTCGATTTTCCACATAGTTCATTCTTATTTGAATTTTCATTTAAAAGATCATCCTTTTTGCTCTGGTGTTTCGATGAACATGCGATTTCTACTGAGCTGGTTTCAACTGATTTCCTCAAGACTAAAAGAAATCGTTTGATACATGAGAAAAATGACTTTCTTTTCTTTTAATCGCAGTCCATTAGAAATAAAGGTCCGAATTGAAAACTTGACGAGGACAGAATTAGTTTTAGGCCGTCGTTCATTGTTTCGCATGCATGGACGAAAACTGCCCGAGATGCAGGGATTGCTTCTTCAGGCAGATTATTTTCCACGTGGCAGATCATAGTGGCAGAATTAATGATATAGGTCGAAATGGGTTCAATTGCAAGGTCTTTGTGGAGAGTGCGATTTCGGATAAAACCGGGGGAGTCGGTCATATTCCGAATAACTTTGTTATGCAAAAATTGGAGTTCCTCTATATGCATCTTGCCGCACAGCCCCAGACTTCAATCGTGTACAGCAGTTTGGAGCGTATGAGATTCATTTCTGTGTATAAATTTCTTTGCTGAATAAGCACTCTAATAATCTTCGATCTTCATTTTACTTGTTAGGGTCTGTTTTTTTAATTCATTTTAATTTTTTTCTAATTTATCCTGTTTTATATGCATACATTTTCGATTTTAAGCCTACAAATTCTATCATTACTCAGCCCTTGTTCTCATATATTTCATTTATCCGACCACTTTTTTATTTACTAACAGAATATTCAAAACGTTGTCAGCGGAATAATCAGAGGTAACATATAAATCGATTCGAGTTTTTATGTCTTCATAAACGTCTTTAGTTTCTATGTCGTAAATAAATGAATCCGTGTCTGTGTACTTAAGTCGAACTTATGAACCGTATGTCTCTTTCATGATGTTGTAGCGAAATGAATACATTAATGTTTTAGATACTTCGAGTATCACCATACCTACTTTATTGGGTTTGCGAAAATTGATTTTTTTTACATGTTTAATTAAAATTAAATTAATTAAATTTTCAGCAAATATGGTTGTGATCAAAATTTGGTTTAGCAATAAGTTTTGACGCTTGTTTATCGGATGAACAAAGTCGAATGTCAACTCGTCGCCTTATGTTCTCTATCTTTTTTCCGAATATGCTGTTGTTCATTAGTTTACAAAAGTATGTATGCAAGTCCGTCGTGGAAATTGTCCTCATAAGATTACAGTAGTCTTCATTTTTTCGGGGCTAACGAATATAAATTGTGCTTATCATGCAACGATTCAGGGTAATGCAAATTAACCTCGAGTACGTAGCGAACTACACTATCTGCAGGTATTGATGAAATCCAGGCTTCAGTTTCAATTTTGAGGCTGATCCATTTGAAATCCCCATAAAGCAGAGGCTGTAACATTGCCGAACCATAGAGATTGTTCGCGTTCAAATACATAATATAGTTGGACTATTTGGATGTGTCATATACATCCATGTATTTGCTATTTGCCGCAGCATTTCTTTTTGGTATAACGGAAATTCCGTCTCAAATACCCTGCCCGATGAATAAACGCATGGGTATATGCGTTAATAACTCCAAGGACTGGTTCGTCATCTTAAGGGAGGCTTGCCATTCAAGTCCTGGTGCTGTGAACATATGGGTAGGCTCTAACCTATAGTACTGCATACATATTCTTCTGAAATTTTGAAAGACGTTGGCCAATTGGAACACATCACGTGCAACATAATGTTAAAAGAAATACCAGAAAGAAATATACTTATCATAATATAAAAAGAAACCCGTAGAGAAATGTGAATATAATATTAACCTGACACAACCACACATTCTCTCTTTGATACTCGTAAAAAATTTTTGTCTCCCGTAATTAGAGACAGCAAAAGATTTACAATAGTTAAGAGTTTTGAACAGAGAAAATGTAAAATTTCCAAACATACAAGTGTTGTTGACTACCAGAACGAATGCACAAGAAGAGTTAGAGAATTCTCTACGTCTTTTACGTCTACCTGCTGAAACCCTTCAAATTAATCCATTTGTAGCATGCCGTTGCAAAAAAAAAAAAAAAAGTGTAAAACCGAGAAGATTTGATTAATTTTTATCCAAAGAATTAAAGCAAATGCTAAAAAAACTGCCTCTGATCTACTAAATATGACTTTCAGAAGGGTCTATAAAAACCAGCCCTAAAAATAGGGCCTTTTTATGGCCCGTGGGCGTATAAAGCGGAGGGCCTTGAGGTGTAGAGATACGATATCTGTGAAATAGTTTGACCTCAAAAGTCCGGTAAGGTAGTCCACTGAAATAATTTCTGAACATAATGTTAAAAGAAATACCAGAAAGAAATATACTTATCCTAATATAAAAAGAAACCTGTAGAGAAATGTGAACATCATCACCTGAGCTTTAAAGCTCATGACACGTGGACGTCTCGTTCAAGATTTCTTCATTTGGGCTTTTTTTTTTTTTTTTTTTGATGATCCGGGTGCCAGCCTCTTCGTCAAACTCCACCTTGAAGTCTACATTCAACGTACATACATATATTCAGACATTTATGAAATAAAAATATTAAATAAAAAAAATCAGCTTCTGAAACGAAAAAAATATATTGTGCCCCATCTGAAAAGAGAAAAATTGTTTCGTTAAAGACAGTTGAAAGAAAAAAGTTAATGTTTCATACAAAAGCACTAAAATACATTTACAAATAAAAACAATAAATAAAAATAATGAAAAGTAAAAGTCAAAAGTAATTCAAGAATCTTCACCAAAAAAAAAAAAAAATAAATGCTGAAGAACAACTTTAAATGGCCATTATTTAATTAAATTAGAAATGAGCTCACATAACAAAATAGAAAAGTCCTATAGCAGCTTGCTTCTTCAGATTTTCCATATCATCAAAACTTTTCCATGTCATTAAAAACTCCTCATATCTTCCATGTTCATCAATTCCTTCCCATTTTCAATCATAATCTTCAAAAACTTCTCTTTTTATTTTTTTGCAAGTTTTCAAAAAAAAAAAAATTTTTTTTTTTTGTCTTTTTAAATTTTTTGTATATACTGTCTCCTAACATTTTCTTGTTTGACAATCAACGTCTTCTTTTTCCATAATATTTTCTGCAGTTTATGAATGCAAATTATATTTCAAAATGACCATAAACATATGATTGTATGTTTATGGTTTATGCTGCCAGAACGAAATATACTTATCATAATATAAAAAGAAACCTGTAAAGAAATGTGAACATCATCACCAGAGCTTTAAAGCTCATGACACGTGGATGTCTCGTTCAAGGTATCTTCATTTGGGCTTTTTTTTTTGAGGAGGATCTTCTAAGAGGTATCGTTTATCATGAAACTCTGACAAGCTGATTTTATTACACGATATTGAGTATAAATGATGATTCTCACTTTATATGAGATGTTGCATGTCTCTTCTGAAATTGATGATGTTTAAGCATTCTTTATAATTTTCATGTTTCAGCTTATGTTTGAAAACTGAACGAGCTACCCCTTTTGCAGTTTTCTTCTCTCCCCCCTCAGAGAGGAAAGAATACATCTTGACCCTCAGTCCTATGAATTCCTTTATAGATTTGCTGTTCAACTCATCCTTGAAGCAGCCTAATTTTTTTCTTATTTATTTTATTATGGAGCAGATGGGTCAGGTGGATAATTTGAAATGCGCAGCCATGTCTTTGTAAATGTCTTCAGTTTTTATATGATATGGGAGAGAATCTATATCTGTGAAGAGAAGGGTTGCCTTTTCGCCATAGGTTTTTAAAATATAATGGTAATGAAATCGATTCATTAATATTTTACTCAATTCTAATATAGTGAAGCCAACATAAATGGGTCTATTTAATAATACTACATTTTTTAATCTGCATACTTACCAGATTATTGTCGAAAATATTCAATGATTGCAATGATAGAGCAACAACTAATTTATTTGTTTTCTTTTGAGAATTTGTAAATTGTACATCATATGTCTTCTTACATTTTCCATGGTTTTTCCATAAACACTATTATTCATAAGTTTAAAAAAATCTTGTTCAAATGATGATTAAGCATTTTTCCTGTGCTCTGTACTAAAATCTATGTACTGTTTTAACCATGGTTTTTGCTGAAATTTTAAAATTTTATAAAACTGAGAAAGTTGAAGATTTTTATAATATAAAACATAATTTTTCTTATTGTATAAATTTGGAATTAGTTTGGTGGTTAAAATAAATGATGATGAGGAATCTATTAAATGTAATGCATAATTTGATAGCATTTCTTTTCGAATTTTTAACTTCTCTGGAGCATGTGGATAGCTGTTATGACTGATGTAAAGAAGATCAACCTCTAGAACATAACCAACATTGCTATCTTCAATTAGTTTTCAGGATTTCTTCGATGATTTTTTCTGACAGCATGACGCATTTAAAATTATCATAGGCAGGCCTAAGACATGGCCCACCCGTACAAATTATTAGCGTCCCAGTATTCTTATACAGTAACTCCCAGCATTTATCAGTTCCAACCCTGTACTTTTATCAACAATCTTTTTATGTAAAAAAAAATAAATACTGGTATTAAGATGTTTTTGTTTCACTTCTAACAGTAATGCATTTTTGCGAGAAAGAAATGCAAAAAGATAACATACATGAAAAAGAGAGGACATACTTAATGAACTTCAATATTGGTTAACTATATAAGTAGATTCTTCATCAGGGTTATAATCCGTTAAGTATTTATTATTTGCTGTAGCTTGATGATGACTAATCATGGAAACTTCCCCTCGAATGCCACCTTCAATGAATAAATGCATATCAATACCCGAGAGGTTGTTGGCTAATTTTAAAATTAGCCTGCCAAGCTGATCCAGGGACCGTCATGAGGCGAGCACAATCTAAATTATAATGCATTTTACAAATATTTCTAAAATTCTCGAAGACATCGGCGAGTTGTAAAACGCCACTCTTTACGTAGAGATCGTGATACTAGCTCATATTTAGAAGGTTAAATGATGTCCAGATATTTTTTGCATGTTTATAATCTTCTATGAAAATATTTTCGTGGCTTAAAGTGCCCGACTACCTTCGGAGGCCACATTTTGAAAATTTTGATTAACACTTTTCAAATGTGGATTTATATATGTATTATGGACAAAAACATTATCTGAATGCATAAAAACTGAGAAAAAAAAATTTATTATTTCTGGGGGGCGACTTTTTTTTAAAAGCGCATAACTTCATAACAAGCTTTTATTTTTTCATTTTGTTTGCTTTATCATGACCGTAAATATTCAACTTAGGGAATAGACTACAAGTTTAGCTATAAAATATTCAAAAAATAATATTATATCAATGTTGTAACAGATTTGGTAAAAACGGCCAAAATTTTTAATTAAATTTTTTTTGTTTGGATGTAAAATGTAAAATAATAGTTTAATCAGCTAGTTTGTAGGCTATTCCCTTGACACATATATATAGAGCACCGTTGCAAAATTTCATGAAAATTGAACTAAAATGTTATGAGTTATTTCATTTGGAATGAAAGAAAATAACGAAAAACTATGTTACCAGATTTAGGCCAAAAAAGGCCGGATCATCCTTTCATCAATATTTCATGCAAAATAAACCTCCAAAACTAACTCTAATAATATTAGCTAACATTTCTACTTTATAAATAATTTTTATTTCTCTAGATGCATTAGAAATTTTTTAAACTCTATTTACAGTTATATACTATAATCAAGCAAATCAAGTTTCCATATCCCGCATGCAAG
Source organism: Octonoba sinensis (assembly GCA_038502835.1). Lineage (NCBI taxonomy): Eukaryota > Metazoa > Arthropoda > Arachnida > Araneae > Uloboridae > Octonoba > Octonoba sinensis. The sequence goes on along the minus strand of CM076605.1, from coordinate 76,807,243 downwards.
TCCACTAGACTTCTTGGTGTAGTACATGCATATTAACAATAGATTTGTATTTATTTAATTTGATGTGCCTGAAAATGATAAAACTGAGATGTAGAACTATGATTTTGATAAGTTGTTAAGAGTTTTAGAGCTTGTTCGAAAAATAAGAAATGAACATTTTGTTATATACCATTAGAAAATTCAAACCTATTTGTAGTCAGAGACCTGAGTTATGTACCGTAGATTAATGAAATAGAATTTCATGTAATTTAAACAAAATCTTTCTTCTGCAAATAGTGTGTTAAAATTAAAAAAAAAAAATAATAATAATAATAATAAAAAGACGCTTTGTCAAAAAAAAGCAAAAATATAAAGTTAAAACATGTCATATTTTGTACACATAACTGAGCCTGTCATATTAAATTAAAACAGCAAACCATATAATAGAACGTTCTGCATTTATGAATAAAATCAAGCCGCTTATGAATAGTGACAAATATCCAAACATATTTGCAGGTATAACAGTTCAAAGAAAGTAAACATACGCTTTTGAAACTTTTCCAAACAGTCTAAGCTCTAGCAACAGTCATTCCCCTTGTAAATAAAAATTAAAATCCGCCGGCTTTGTATGTAGTGCCCTCTTTAGTTTCGAAGTGTGTATTTCTCTTTTTTCGAGCTGCTTTCAAAAATTTTCTGCGCTTTTTAGCACTAACAGTCGAGTTTCGTGAGGAGTCTGATACGCGTATTATGTCCAGACGTTGATAACCTTTGCATGTGAAATGTCCTGGATTAACTTTTAACTTCTTAAAAACAGATAAACACCCTAAATAACCATTATTAATTTGAATAACAGCATCATATGCCCCAATTTTTAATGCTTTCAATGAAACAAAAATATCCTTAGGCACACGCCTCCATATAATGCCATTGAAAGACTCATTGGCATTTTGAGTTTTTCCATGGAGGCACTTTGATAGCAGTTCCCTGGAACACAGAGCAGGGGTGATTGTATTCCGGGTGTACCTGGAAATCCGGGGTTTTCATATCCTCCTTCCGTGTTTTAAAAATCGGAGTTTTTAGTCTTCAAAATTGAAAATTTAGCGGATGGGACCAAAAAATGCGCCGAAAAGCGACAAACATTCCCTTTGTAGCAACCCTTTACGCGTTAAGGGTTGTAACAGCGGCAACCATCTTTGTTCCAAACACGAACGATACCACGTCCCACGTGGTTTCGTTGTTACGGATAACTGGACGTTGGCGCCATTTTGAAATTTTTTCGCCGCCAAACCCCGCGTTGACGATGTTGACATTCCTGATGTAAACATCGCCAAAAGTGGTAACTTTTTTTCCCGGATTTTATTTTTATTTTTAAAAGAACGATAAAAAATAGGAGTTTTTGTTTGGATTTAGTTATTTTTCCGATAAACATCGCAAAAAGTTGAACTCATTTTCCGAACTTCATTTTTCTTGTATAATAGCGCATTTTTACGTCCTTTTCCTGAAATCGGTGATGGACTTCGAGTTTTTTTCTCAACTTTTGTTTCAAAAGTTGCAGATATTTGACAAATAAATGGAAAAATAATAACACTAAACAGGAAAAGTATTTCACTGCAAAAATTTGGCAAAAAATATATGGTCATGTGAAATTCCTATTCATTATGTTTTACTATAAATTACAATTTATTTGCAAAAAAAATAATTAAATAAATTTCAGGGTTTTTTACTTTGTGTCACAATCACCCCTGACAGAGCTAAATAAGTTCCTTTTACTTTGTTCAAAATTGCTTGTGATAAGCCAGTATTTTTTTCTATGTATGGTTTTCCTTTATGCATTGCTCGCTGATATGCGCACCAGCTATCTTCTCCTAGAGGACATTGACCATGCATCAAATTCTTAGCACTTCATGCGCAATGAAACAATGCAGCTATTGTACTTTGCTGCATTTTTTCCAGATTTTCTACAGTACTACGTATTGCAATTCCGTAGTAATTTTGGAGACTGTCTATGATACCATCCGTAAGCCTTCCTTTTCCTGATAGTCCTGGTACCTTGGTTTTTAGTTTTCGTAGGTGTGAGCCTACTCTTTTTTGGATATGCCCGATGCATTCAATTTTGACCACACTATATTTTCCGTACGTATCTTTAACTTTCTTAAAACCTTTGGAGTCTCCATCTCCAAAATATGAGGTGTATTTTAGGCCATTTTGTTAAAATTGAACGTTCAAAAGTTTTTGTTGCGCCGATAACTTCCATGTGAGAAGCGGATCCTGTATAATATTTTGAACAGTCATGATCGGCTCTAAGAGAAAGCTGAACTGCCTTGCCTTTCTCTCTTTCAATAGCTCTACATATTTTGCAGTAGGAAGACATTATTTCTACGTCCAAAACTTTTCCGGTGTCAACTGAGAGTGCAGCAACACATCCATTCAAGGAAGAGTAGCCACGCTTCTGCCAGGTTCCGTCAACCGACACACCGCACTTTGACTCCTTTAGGACAGAAGAACTAATTTCAATAATTTCTTCTGCAGCTTTTTTCATTGACTCATGAGCAACACTAGATACAGCAATTAATAGCTTTTTCTGGTGTGCTGTAAAAGCTACCTTACTCAAAGGGGGAGGCATATTTAATGTGGCACAGAGTTTTTTCGAAGCTTCATGGCCTTTTCCAATTTGCCTCATCGCATAAATGAACCTAGAATTTATTTCTGCAACATTATCTTTTTTTTTGAAGAATCAAATCCTTTGAGAAATTCACACTGAGTACACTTTCTTGCGAAGTGAGAGCAAAGTCCATATCTGCTATCCTCAACAAAATGAATTCCATTCGAAAATCAGCAGAGATCAGCAAATAGTGTTTTCAAAATGTCAACATCAACAATTCTGTTACCAGTTAAAGTGTCACAAGAAGTAATTTCTTCCTTTTGGAAATTTAATTTAGTAGCACTCACAGAGGATGTAGTATTATTGTCCTTAGGATCATTATTCCCCCACCCCCCCTTCGAAAATCTATTTCCATAAAACTTCCGCTTACGTTTGTGTGAAGCAGATCTAGCCATAATAAACCATAGAAGGTTTATAAAGTCTTTCAAAATATAACAAAAACAAAAAAATTAACAAATTACCATAAATAATAACAATATAGCAATGTTTAAAAAAAACTTAACGATAGAAATCAAAAGAATAGCTGTGTCAGAAGTAAATAAAGGATAGTCAGTGTTGCCAGATTTACTTAGATAAAAATGGAAAACAATTGTTGCCAGATTATTTTTCATATTTTTAAAACTTAATTTGATAAAAAATATTATTTTATGAAGCTTTTTAACGAAAATGCGAAAACGAAAGTTGTGAAAAAAGCCAACTTCCGGTCCAGAATCCATACTTCAGGTTAGTCAAAAGAGGAGTAGATGCTTTTTGAAATCGCCATAACTTGTGTTCTATTTGACGTAGGCACAAAATTTAAACGGTTTTAGAAAGAGAAAAGTCCACTATTTCATTTTAAATAAAAAACAGAAAATTGATATTTTAGTTAAAATTCGTCAAAAAAATGTAGTCGGGTACCTTAATGTGCTATAATATGATTCAATAGGTGGGAGAGAAGTTTCTTCAAATTTATTAAAACTTTCTTTTTAGCGCTGGAAGGTAGTCGTCTTTTCAAGGGAACTTGTAATTGCATGGCACAGAGGGAATGAAGCAAATTTAAGCGAAAATCGTTCGCTGTTTTAATTTCATTTCCTGTCAGCATTTTATGAAGTATGTAACTATTAATAACAGCTACATCCAGAAAATGAAAAACAATTCGATGCCACCACTTCTCGCTATTGCGGTCGACTTCATACAACGATTTCAGTTGGTTGAATTTAACGACAAACCCCATGTTTGTGTTGTACGTAGCAATTGCTTTAGGACAATTTAATTGAACTTTCGTTCCGTCCTTCTCTTTTCATTCAACTTGAATGAGATCAACGGAATCAAGAAGGACAGTTAGGACTGTAACACATCGTTTGTCCTTCCATTTCAGGCAAATTAAACTGTCATTACTGACCGCCCACAGTCCCCTCTTTTCAAGTCCTTGTCCTCGGAAAGCAGGACTTTGGTAGATTTTTGAGTCCAATAATAGCAGTTCCACAAGCATCAATCTTTTTAGTTTGTAAATATCGGAACTGCTCATATGTTGTGAAATAATTGTTCATGAAGACACGGTGATTTTGACGCTGAATGCATTCTGTCAATCTTTTCACAACATTTTCACCCAGGTTTTTCTCCACAACTTCCTTTTCCCCTATAAATTTCTGAATAAATTTCGCATTGCAATGGCAGTGGCTATGCCTCTCATCTCGTCCAAACTTTGAAGCCCCGTTTTACGGGTTTTTTTTTTTTTTTTTTTGGCATATATTGCTTGGTGGAGCTTCGACCCTTGAATTTAATCATCGATTCATCAATCGACTGGTATTCACTTGGCTGTAAGGCATCGAAAAAACTTTTCGAAAATTGGTCGAACTTTACATAGACGGTCCAAATTCGGATCTCCTCTTTTCGGCTGCATCGTGTTATTATTTAGGTGCAAATGACTGAGAATCGTGGCAATTCTTCGGCCTGACATATGCCGGCAAATAAATTGGTCACGCAAAGTTTTCTCATTTTCCCAGTTATTTTTATAGCTAGGCAATTTCTTTATGCCCATCAGCAGATTTATCAGGCAGTCTCTGGAATAATCCATGCCGGCTCCACATCATCTTTCTTTTGTTCACAAATGTTATTTAAAATGCAACATGCTTGTATCACTTTTGTTACATTTCTAATAGAAAAATCCATCTTTTGCAAGCAACGAAAGCGGGCTTTAAGCCTTCCAAAGGCATTTTCCATGACAATCCATGCTCTGTACAGTCTGTAGTTATAATGCCTCTGGTATTCCGGGAAGTTGTTGGTTTCAAAGTATGGTTTCTGCAGAAATGGCAGCAGAGGGAATGCAGAGTCTCCAATCAAACACACTAGAACAGAAGTGTTAGTCAGCATTCTGTTGAGTTGTTTAACAATGGCGCTTCTGCGGAAAAATGCATAAATGCTGGAATTTTTGAAGACGAGTGCATCGTTATTTCTTTGAGTTGCACCAACCTTCATGTAGAGAAATTGATATTGTGCATCAACCACTGCCATGAGGATGACACTGTAAAACTGCATATAGTTGAAGTAGCAGGTGGCATTTTTTAAAGGGGTTACACTTTAATATGGGAACCGTCAATGGCTCCACAACACTGAGGAAATCCCCAATCCTCATCGAACTTGGCAACAATATCTTGGAGATCCTCCTTCGTGCTTGGGAATTTGATGCATTCCTCTATTTAATTGTCCATCAATAAGGTGCAAAATTCCATGACACATTCACACACATTGGACTTACTCACACCAAAAAGGTTCCCAATTGTTCCGTACTCAGCTGACGAGCTGAGCGTATAAATCGCAATTGCTATGCGCTTTCCTAACGGAAAAGCGCGGCTAAAATTGCTTGATTTCCGCTCCAGTTTTTCAGAACGAACACAAAGATGCAAGTAAACGTTTTTTCCAACTTTAAACTTCTCCTTCCACATTAGTTTTTTCAATTATTACATCAGCAAGATGCTGAAACAATGATGCAGAGCTTTTTGCTCCTTGCACCAAACGTGTAAATGCATAAGATTCCCATGGAGTGACAAAAGAAAACTTTTCTCAAATGTTATGGCATTTCAATTTGGTGATATGCTCATTGTAAATCCAAAGATGTAAAATATTGATAATGTGAAAGTAAATAAATCAGTGTCTATTTTAGGTAAAGGATAAGCTGAATGTGTGATTAATGAATTTAGGAGACGAAGGTCCAAAGCTAAACGATATTTTTGTACACCAGAATTATTATTTTTTTTACGAACAAGAGGCATTGGACAACCATACTGATCTTTCCACGCGAACGGCTTCTTTAGGGGGTTAGGTTCTTGCAGGTCGATTTATGTTTTTGCAGTACAGTGTCGGTCGAAAAAAATTGCAAACACCCGTGGCAAATAATTTGTTTTGTAATTAACTAGTCAAAAGTTTTGATAAATTCTTAATCCAGCAATAATGACTTGTTTTTGTAGAAGTTATGTATAGGAGGTCTATATGTTTACCCCTCTCTTCTGTTATTTTCAACGGGTAAACTTTGTTTCGTTCTGTTAAACCGAACAAATTATTTAAAATATTGTTTTTATTTTCAAATTTTGCGACGTCTCGAATCTTCATAACAAATTCAAAGCCTCAAAACTTAAGTTCATTTTTATATTATAACTAATTGTTTATTCGATCAGCGTTATTTTCAACTGGATGAAGTGCGGATAGCAGAGCCCAAAGAAAACATTTACCGTCGGAATTTTTGACATTGACAACGGCTTTATTTTTCTGAATGGCTTAAGGAACTTCAATATAAGAAGAACCTTTCAAAATATTATACTTATTTATTTTAATTTCTAAGTATTGAATCTCTGAAAGCGTGCAACCGCTTTCCTTTTCTTCAAATTCGGTGCCTTCCTTGATTAGTTTCTCTATCACATCATCATAAAGCTCCTTCAAGTCTGATGATAAAGCAATTATTGCACTCATTGTTTTAAAACTCTTTTGCTCCGAAATAATTCGTTCTGTCACGGCTTTTTCACACATGCAGAAATGCCAGCAATTAACAATTAACTCTAGCACTGCAAGTTCTTCCGTGAAGAGTTTTTTGTTATTTTCTAAAAAGTCCTTAACACGTTATGAACGGGCGACGTAGAACGCGCAACTATGTTGCGTAGCTGGACTAAGTTAAAAGATGTTCTAAAAAATACACCAATTTATACATTATATGAAACATTATTTATTTCCTTGTGTGACTTGAAAGTGGTTTTTTTAAACGGGTACTAGTACCTGCTGTTTCCGCTCATAATGTGTTAACATGTCTTTCCGCGTTTTCCAAAATGTATAGATTTTAAACGTCCAGACAGAGCTGTTTCTCTAGGATGAATGGTATGGCTGTTCGATGTTGTCGGTGAAGAATGCCGCTAATCTTTTAACAGGCCTTGCTTCGCTAGAAATGCTGAGTTTTCTTTTTCCTGGACGAGAGTGCGTTTTTTGATGCTTGTAAAGAATATCTTTTCTGTTAAATGAAGCTCCGCGTTCTGGACAAGGGTGGTTCTCCGATCCAAGCTTTGATCTTCGATGTCGATTTAAATTTTTTCGTGCAGTGAACTTGAGATGTTGCAAAACTCATAAATTGGGTTTTTCATCGTGCAATTCGGAACCAAACGCACATTTGCGCGAAATCGATGCGAAGACGGAGAAAATTGTAAACAATAATAGAGAATATTCCGATGGAAATGTTTAGCACAGAAAGAATGCGTGATGGCATTACCCCTTTGAAACCTCGCTCCTTTCATACTAAGAATAAAAAGTCACTCTTCAAGTTTCGCCCGTCCCCTACTACGAAGAATGAGTAAATTTCTAGAAACTGGTTTATGTAAAATATAGGTATATTTTTGGCTTAACCATTTGCCCAAATTTTTTATTTGATTTTTTTTTTTTTTTTAATTCAGTGCGTGTTTTGTAGCATTTAAACCGCTAAAACGCGGTACTTTCCGGATTTTTATAAAAAGACTCCATCAGATTCATGTTATCACAACCGGTGCTTATCTACCTAATGGGAGAAAAGTTTTTTGAACACTTGCCTTCTATACCGATCAGAAGTAAGTAAATAGTTAAATAAAGACATTACACAAAAATACAATTAATTTGTTTTATTTAAATTCTTCTGCACAAATATTAAAAAAAATTTTTTAAAGAACATTTCAGTAACATACATATATGGTTTCTATGCTAAAAATGGCTCTTCTACAAAACGTATATTATAAAACTAATTAGCTAATTGCAGTATATCAAAAGAGCAAGCTAACGAATTAAATGTTTCTACTCGATTTGCCCAAAGTTCTTTAGCCCTTGTTTCTGGTTCTTGCATTCCGTTTTCTTTAAATATATCTCAAACTGCATTTTCAAAGTGATTGGGTACGCCTAAACTCACATCTAAAGAGCTTGGCAACGGATCTTTTTAAATAGGCGCATCAATAAACGTGCTGTAAGCTTTCAACAAGCCAGCTGTGCGAAATGCAAGATCCAACACATAAGAAGCTGTAAGAGGAATGGAGTTACTTAACGCAGTACATCATATTCCTGCATTCACAAGCAATTTCCTATAAGCAGAACGAAACTGTCGTGCAGTGGGATTATCATTATTTCCCCCCTGCAAACGATCAGCGGAAAACAATAACTCAACATGGTCCCGACTTACCTTGTACAATGGGAAGTAAATGAGAGCAGGACATTCCAAAGAAATTAATTTAGCTACAACAGCTTAAAAAAGTATTTATGCATATAAGAAGAAGCCCGTTTTTCGTTTCGATTCCAAAATCGGGAGACCACCACCGCTTTCCTTAAGTGAAAGGGCATAAGATTTTGCTTTATCCATAAATTTTAAGTGCAGATCCATATTTTGCTTGGACACTGCCTTCTTTTACCCGTACTGTCGAATGGACCTAGAATTTAAAATATCAAACAACATATTAACTATTATAAATGATTTCACGTTAAGAAAGCACAAATTAGCATTTTGGCTTCATTTGGATGTTTTTTCATCGAAAAGCTGACTGTCGCATTGAAAAAGGGAATAAAGCAATTCCGAAACATGTCTGCATTTTAATGCTAATTTGTGCTTTGTTAACGTGAAATAATTTTTTATTACAGTTAACTTAGCACAAAGTTAATTTATCATCTAACGTATTAACTAGTCGTGAAAATTCAACCGTTGCTTCGCTCCCTAAAAAATCCGGCAAGTTTTTTTTTTGCAATACTCAATCGCATTAGCTATATAATTGTGCAGCTAGTTTCACATTCATCTTCTCTTGGGAAAAATTTATATGACTTCCTCTCAAGTTGTTGCTTTAGTGACGATATTCATTCTTGCAATTTGTGCAAGGCTTCCACATTGTTGCTTGAAAAGAATAGTGACGCAAGCAAAAAAGCAGCTTTTTCAATTGTTGCGATTTGTAATTTATCGTTGTTTTATGCATAAAAATTCCTAATTATTGTAATGCCCCTTAAAAGTGGTTAATACTATTCTTTTTGTTTCTTTCATGCGGTTTTTGTGCTAGCCTTTTAGGGTTCCTATTAATTTTAATAAAATTTAGGACACTTTGTGTTGTCTCTTTCGAATAAAAACAAGAATTTTTCTGAAAAACAGTTTGAGGAATTGTAATAACCCTGTAAAGTCTTAAAAGAATTGTAACATTAAAATTAATATAAACACAACTCCAAATATGTCTCTATTGTGCATAATAAAATTTTATGAAAAAATCCTACATTAACAGCAATATAGATACAACACAAAATGGGTCTCTATTGCTCTAGAAGGGATTATATCACTTAAGACCTAATCGGAATAGTGCCTTTTTTCAATAAATTGGCAGTACTTACTCACGCAGCAGTCGAAACACAACTGATGAGACACGAATTATGCCTCTGTTTAACAAAAAAATGGCGTTTTATTTTCATTCTAAAAAGACACTTGTGCTATCTACCGGCAATTTGCCATCTACGACTTGTGTCTTTATTCCATATAAAAGATTAAATTTTTAAAAGTATTATCAATTAAAAATCTCATTTTTGGTATTTTTTGAGTTGTGTCACTATTCTTTTCAAGCGACGACATATCTCCAGTCGATTAGTTCTGTAGAGAAAATACTTTTTCTCTCCAACTGTGCTGAGCACAACTTTCAGCATATGAGGTTGGTCAGGAAAATCTGCAATTTTGTGACTAGAATCACTAGGATGCGGAAAGCAGGTTGGTTTTCAACGCACTCACATCATCAAAGTTACACCCAGGTTGTTAAGCCGTTAAAAAATTAGTTGAGAGGCAATCATATGTTAATGACACAACATTTACGCTATTTTCATGCGACAGAGACAAGCAATGTTTATGAGCATCTGCTTTTGGGCGGAACTCAATCCATCAGACAAAACATAGCTAACTGGTAATTTCCAATCGCTATTTATGCAAAGAAAAAAGCAACTCAAATGCTTCTTCAGCCAATGGCTGGCTACCATCGGAACTTTCATCAAATCCCAAGTTTATTCTCTACTTCCGTAATACTACGGAGTATTTTATCAATTAAAAATCTCATTTCCGGTATTTTTTTCGTAATACTATAGAGGTAGCGATTTATTAGGTCATGAATTTCTCTGCCATCAAATTCTACTTGCTGGCGAAAAGACATCTCACCATTATCAATGAGAACAACAAGGGATTGGGAGAACATTAAATTTTTACTGCTGAAGCATCTGTTCGCGCCTGCGCGCACTTCGCTCTCTGGTAGTGAGAGTTCAGTGTTCGGTTAGTTTTCATAGTGTGCGGACGTACGCAAGTGGGATCCTTGAGTTTCTTAATCATATGAGTAAATAAATAGTGTTTGATTTTCAAAAGAGTATTTCCTTCTACAGTTTACATTACTTATGTTTATTTCTCTGAGCCCCTTCATAAAATTGTGGTCCTGGAGCTCGGAGCCCTATGGATATTAAGTTACTACCCGAAATCAGCAACAGTGAGTACATTCAAGGTGAATTCTCTGAGCATTTTGTAACTTTAAAATTGTTCAACTCTAGTGCATTCTCATCTGTACTGTTCTGTGATATTGCGATATTGAGAATTTCATTTTTGAGAACAGTTTTTGAGTATTTAACGTACTAGAGTTATTCTGTGTAATACTGTACAGTATTTTTCTTTTGGAGGAAGTACGGTTTCTTCAAATTTTGTAAAATCATCCATATATTCATATGGGTAAATACCCTTCCTGAGTAATAAATTTAAATTTTCTGAAGACAATTTTTTTTTTAAATTTTAAATTGTGATTCATCAAGATTTTCGACAAGTTTTTGGAGACTGGTATTTAAAAATTGTAATGCGACTGTTATTTTATTATATTGTTTAGATGCTGAAAAAGACATATATTTTTCCATATTATTAGCAATAACATGGAAGTCATACCCTTTGATATTACCCAAACCTTGCATTATAAGATGGGCATCGTAGTGTTTCACGTTGTGAAACACTACGGGTATTTTTTTCTGAAGTCGAAATTTAAGATTACATGAATTATGGAGAGCCCCTCGATATTTTCCAGTGAGATGATCGTGGTCTCTCACACGATCTCCTTTAAGCATATCTTCGCATAAAAAACAAAATGTTGATATTTTGAATTGTTTCTCATCTTCATCTGTCATTACTATAGGGATTACAGTAGTTAATATTTGAGCAAGTTCCTCTTCTTCCTTCAAAATAGATTCAATGAAATGGTTTACTGAATTTGGACCTCTATACAATTGAATTGGTTTGAAATTTTCTCCATCTGGTCCAATTACAATATAAGAGTATCCACAAGCCTCGTGATGTTGTAATTTTTGAGTATATGATGAAGAAGAATCTGGAGTACATGTATCTATTTTTTTAATAAAACACTCAAAGTCTATATAAATTATGTAAGGAATTGGATGTTGAAACTGGTGATTTGAAAATTTTAAGATGGAGTCTTTTCCTTGAGGCTTCGTAATTTTTTGAGGTGTATGTAAATTACAAAATTTATCATGATTATCTAACATTTTTTTTCGATGAGAACCGTTGAAGACATCTGTAGCAGTAAAAACTTTCGCCATCATGTCGTGTAAGATGTCCTAAAAGTCTTGACTTATTTCGAATCAAGCAATAATGTGTGTCATCATTGGCAATGAGTAATAAATTTGCGACGTCTTCATTCTTCTGAGTGAAGATATGCAAGGGAAATATGTCATCTCCTTCATAGCCGAAAATATTTATTCTTAAATTATTTAGAATCTCAATTTTCTCTATTTTTGATAAAGGTATCGGACATTCTACATCAGTGGTCGGCAACCCGTCGATCGCGACAGCATTTTGGACAGTTTATAGTTTAAAAAAAATAAATAAAATAACTTTTGAATTGGATGGCTAATTTATTTTCCCTTCACATAGTGTTTATTAGTTTGTCAGACCATTCACCGGACCTAAAAGAACTTCCAATAATATGGAATGTCAGTCGTCCCCTTAACTGTGCTCTCGGCGAGAGTTAATTCAAGAATGTAACTGAATTTCACAAGTGTGTTTTAGTTTTAAAAAAAAACGGTGTTAACAAATCATTATTTTAGATATTGTAAAGTATTTTTTTTATAAGCATCAAAACTTGTTCTGACTAGAATTAACTTACAATTTGAAGACAGGTGCAATCCCGACATCCCCTAATAATAGTGTATATTACCCCCCCCCCCCCCCCATCCTCCGAGTCGATCTTGATGTTCGCCGAACTTGGAAAGTAGATCTTTAGCCAATTTAGGTTGCCGACCGTTGTTCTACATCTATTTTTATGTCATATTCATAAGGAATATAATGATGCAACCGTTCGGGATGTTCATTCCTATCAATGTTTAATTTATATGAAAAAGACACCAAACAAGACATTTCTGGTCGTTGTTTTGTATATTTAAAACAGCTTTTTTAGCTATTTTTTTAGGAAGTGGTATATAACTGCTAGCTGCTAAAGGTAGATATTTTTCGGTGAGGACTTCAATATGCTGTATTTCATCCAAAATACATCCCGATCCCATTTTGATTTTTCTATAGATATAAATGCGTCTTCCAAATGATATGATATTGTGTGGGATGTTAGTTCGATAAAACATTTGCAGCTAAAATATGTGGAAATAATTTCTTCTTCACCATCTGATCCAGTGCGTGTAAGTAAAGCCTTTATAATCATTCTCCATTTAATTGCAAACTTCTCGTCTAGTTCTTCAGCCAACACTCTAATAATTTGAGGTCTTAACTCCTTAAAACTTATTTTAATATCCCCGGCATTCTCTTTTATAGGTGTCAGAAATTCTGAAGCAAACATGTCGTGAGTACTGCAACGTGAAGGTTTTTGGCGTTTAGAGCAGGACTCTGTTTGACGGCTTTTTTTTTGAGCGGGGCATCGTGTGTGACTCTATGCTGCATCAAATTTGACATTTTGTGAAACACACGATCACAGTGTTCACATGTATGTTCGGACTGCTCATTAACTGTACGCATGTGTGCTTTTAAATTATCCTCTGAAATGCATTTGACATTCGGGGCAATCGAATCCGGATTATTCACTTCCATGTGCCTGTTTAAATCAGCATTGCGAGTAAAAGCCTTCCCGCATTCTTCACAAGCAAAAGACTTCACAAGCAAAATGTGTAGAACAGCCGATTGTTTTTAGTTTCATTTTCTTTTTTTTAAGTTAAAAGATTTTGAAGCTTTAAATGCATCTGCAGTAAAATCTCGATTAATTAAAGTAGTTCCGAGTAAACCTCCGTGAGCAAATCCAAAATGCAATATAAAAAAATAGAGCATTAACTCTTGACTGACAAGCAATAGTTTTCAATCAAAATAGTATGAAGTTTATATCGGGGTTATATCGGGCACAGCACTGATCTTCCAAAATGTCACGGTTGAGTATTACAGGATGATTTTCAAATTTGTTGACGGATTGGGTTTGACACAATCTGAAATTTTTTGTTGCATCAAACATAAAAACTTGCCTATGTATGAATTCCTTATAATTTACTGCATTCTGAGCAAGTAGTTTTTTTCGAGTTAATTTATTTATATTTTAGATATTTCAGAAAGTGTCTTGACAAGTGATTGTTTTTCTCATGAGTGTTACCGTTATTAAACATTCTGTAAAATAATCCTTATCAATAATTAATCTAAAAAATCTTGTTTAGGTAATCTTAAATACTTTGTAATAAGTAAAAATAGTATTAAAATTGACATATTTAAAATTTTTAAACTATTTTAATAGCACTTTATGTCAGGAGTGTTACTTTGTGTCTTAAGTGAAGCATATAACTTTCGATAAAAATGTATTTCATTAAAAATTAAATGTTTTCTCTGCAGGTATAAGAAGTAACTGGATAGCCTTAATAAGCAAAACATTTTTTAATTATTAACTAACAAATATATTTAGCTACAGTAACACTCATGAGAGATGGTAACACTCATGAGACAAACAAGCAATCCTGTTGCAATAATGAACCAAAAATAATAATAGTAATAAAAATAACCATAATTATAAAAAGAGAGACCGAAATTGAAATTATTTTACCCCATTAATTGCTATGTTACATTAAAAATGTAATAAAACATCACTACTCTCATGATTCTGATCCAGAAATAGATGTTTTTAGACAGAACTAATAAAAAATTAATTTCAGTTTTAAAGTAGGAAGTAAAAATATCGAAATAAATAGTTCTAATTCTGCAAACCATATCTTAATTTAAGTAAAGTGAAGATAATAGTTTGCAACACATCACTTTCTTATTTACATAAAGTGACAACTGGCATACCCTTGTTCGGGTATGCCAGTAAAAAAAATAAACGTTTGTTCATGTTTATTTTTTTTACTCATTTATTTATTGATTTTTTTGGGGGGTGGAGGGGGGGTTACAAGTACGGGAGTTTTTCTTTATTTACCCCTTAACAATAAAACATATCTTAAACAAAGCACACAAAAATCATATCTGCCAACGTAAAAATTTTGTGTCAGGGTATCTCTTTTAAAACATATATATCGAGAAATAAAATATATTCTTGAATAAAAAACTAATATCAGCTTGAGTTAAATCTGCAGATATAGATATTTTATGAGCTTTATTTATTATTTGGTTGTTTTCAAACATGATTGTAACTTCCTTCTCTTAACAAGTAACACTCATGTGTGGGTAACACTCATGAGATTTATTAAGAAATTCTTCACTAAAAAAATTCTGACTGTGTTCCTGATAATTTAATTGGACCTATTGATTCCTCTGCAAGAAATACACTACTGCTGAATTGCTTATTTTTATGCTGTAAAAATTTTTGGAAATAAATGGGTAACACTCCTGAGAAGTAATAAAAATACTCATCATGTTGAATTGTATGTTCCACTATAAAACAGCAAAGGAATAGCTAATACGGATTTAAAAGAGACATACAAGGCCCCACCGCAGAAAATAATTACAATATTCAAATATTTTGAAAGTTAAATGATAGGAACTTTCTCGAGGTAACACTCATGAGCTGCTTGTCCGAACAAACACTTTTTTTTAAATTTTAGAATATGAAGATAAACATTTCAGTAAAATCGCTTGCATTTTTGTCAATTAAACGCATATTGCTTTATGTTTTAAATCATATTGAATGAAAAAATTACTTGGAATGATTAAAAAAAAGAAACTGGTTCTCTGAATTTTTTGCTCCGGACACGCAATTTTCCATTTCTTTCCAACTAAAGTAATAGAAAAAGCCTACTATTTCACAACTTGGAAAAAATGTAATGAATGCATTGAATTAACTATAAAATGCTTCCCTACAGGTTTTTATAATGGCAGAATAATAGTTTTACCGATAGGAAATTCAGATTTTATACTGCGGACATCAAACCGTCAATCTTTTTGAAAATCACCAAAATAACTTGACAGTTAAAGGGTTATGGGCCAGCCCAGAACGGTGGCAGTAGTTAATTGTGATAGAGAATAAGATACTTTTACTTTGTTGTTATTGACTAAGAGAAAATCGATCTTTGTTTGGGTAGATTGATTTATTATGAATGTTAGTGGAAATGTGAAAAGCCAAGAATGTTATATTGTAGATATTCAGATAGCATAAGTTATTGGGGGTTTTTGAAAATTACAATACATTCTAGTTAAATGCATTAAACTTTAATAGATCTTATTTTAACATTCAGCCAAATCACTATTCCTTATATCCCTATTTCTAACAAATAAATTACAAAAAATTAAGTTATATTTAACTGGTTTGAAGTATTTCCAATTAGTAGTAAGAATTTGACAGTTGAACAACAATCAATATTTCTATTATTTTTTAAAAAATGCATGAATGCCCGGGCTTTTATGGATTTTGGGCATTTGCCCTTATTTATGAATGCCTGGGCATTTTTCAAAACTAGTTACAATTGTCACTTTAGAACAAAATGTTGTAGAAATATTAAGTATAGAAAGAATCTCATTTTTCCAAAATAAAAAAAAAGTAGAATAATTTTTGAAATTAATAACAAAAATAATACAACATAATGCAAGAAATTATTTATTTAACACATGCTCGGTCAGTAGGACCATGCAATCGGCAATCACTTGCAGGCTCTCTCCTATCGAATCTATTTTCTCGGATTGTTTTTTAATTTCTTCGTACATTTTATTAGCATTTTCTTTAGCTTGAGGCAGAGCCCTCCTTCTATTTCGGATTCTTCTTTGCTCTATAATATAACTAATGATCATCGATGTAACAACATGAAACAAAAGTCATAAAACAAGAATTCAAGCAACACGTTTTTGAACAAGAATAAAGTTGGACTTGGACAGAGGGCATTTTTGCGATTCCCGCTCATTTATCAAAAAAAAAAAAAAAAAAAAGGGACCCAAATGAAAATTTTCAAGGACCTATTTTGATGTTAAGTACACATGTTTCAAAAGGGAAAAAAAAAAAGCTACAGAACTTAAAAATTAAAGTTTAACTTGTAGCTTCAATTTCATGATTTTTGCGGTAAACAGATAATAAATAAGCGATACATAAACTCAAACAATCATGCAGAAACAAGAAAAGCCTTGCAACGATATTTTCAACCCATGCTGAGTTACACATGCATTTTCCCGACATTTTAGGCTGTAAATTAGAAGACAAGCATTGATAATAGGAGCTAGTTCAAAAAATAATCATCAGTCCCACTAGCAGTGGCGTTTGAACTCTGGCCGAACTATACGAAAATTAAGCAAGCTTTTGAGCTCGGAAGAATTGCACTCAGAATTCAGGAATCACAACATTAAAAGGGTTCAGGAATCACTTTTGCTTTTTTAAAGGGGGATTGGGGTTTTGCAAGTTGGTTTTTGAGCAGATGTTTTTCCTTACTTTTATGAAAAATCAAGGACTTTTTCAGTGCTCTACAGACGTTTTCATGGACTTTTGGGGGCCCCGAGTTGTTTAAATGAAATTCAAGGTTTTTGAAGGACCGTGGGTTCAAACTCTGTTTGACAAGCCAAAATACCTACCGTTTAATGCAATCTGATTTTCTTTGTATGAAAGTTGGCTGTATTACGAAGAATATCTAGAGTAGTTGAATTGATTAAAACAAGATTCTTTTTCTTTTTTTTTTACCTTTGCATGAATTGCATTTTTAGAAAATGAGTAACTTTTGGGAAAGACAATTGGGATTAATAGGGAATTTTTTTTTTTCAATATCAAAAGGACTGTAATGAAAAAAGGTTGAGGTCCCAAAACCATAGTGCAGTCAACAGAAATATTGTTACGAAGAAATAAATTTTTCTTACTTGATCTCAAGACTGGGGTAATTATATCGCGGTGCATTGGCGTCACTGCTTTTTCCAGTCGGCCATTCATTTCTTGCAGCAGTCTTATTGTGTCGATGGAGGTGTCTCCGCCCTCATGACTGGGAGCGACGGTTGCAGCAGCCTGTAAATATCTAATTTTAAGTTTCAGAAGAAGCTCATTAAGACTAACATAGGAAACTGAAAGTTCTGTATGTTATGACATTGTTAGTTGTACTGTAAATTCGATTACTGGAACTAAGGACTAACTAAAAAGGATTCTCTAAAAAAGGGCTATTCACATTTGTCTGTTAAAGTATGTCGATTGTTAATTTAACAAAATACATTTACTATAAGCTATTTTGAAGTACTGAAATTGTCCTCATGTCAGGCATGAAAGTGACCCCCCCCCCCCCGGTTACGCCTATGTGTCGAACTACTCTGATACCACATCATTCAATTGGAATAATTTTGGAGTTAAATTTTTATTATAATTAAATAACAAACCTCATCCACATAGAAGGCTTCCTCTATGGTTTCCATCCCATTAGCTGCTGCCGTCCCAGTCAGGAACAGAATGCGTTCCTCTACCTCTGTGAGTTTTGCAGAGGTGGCGGGTCCGCCTCCAGTCTCCCTGCGGTCACAATTCAGCCGGGCCATTTTGGCCCTGGATGTGCTTTTGTGATCGTTCCAGCACTGGAAAAGATAGACTAATTTAAACAATTGAAAAGTTATAAGCAATTATTACGGTATAATACAAAATCAACTTTAGAATGCATAATTATGCAAGTTATTGTACACACTTATTTGTTCCATAAACTTAGTCAAATCTAAAAATTATGTCCATTCAAGCAAAGAAGACAGAATTTGGCATGCCCTGTGCTTTCTCGAACATAACTGATCATTTATTGCTAAACTAAGATTGCCCCTATAAATTTCAGATGATCATGAGCTGAAGCGATGAGTTCATTCCAAATCATTTACTTCTATGTATAAAACATCATTTGCTTCTATGTATAAAATAGAAAATGCAACAAAATGTTAAAAATCAAGTACTGTAGAGCCTCGATTATCCGAGGTAATGTGGACCGAGGGTACCTCGGATAAACGAAAATTCGGATAACACGAACTCTTGTCCAAATTGAGAGGGAAACATGGGTTGAAATGAATGAAAATGTCGTCGAAGGTGTAAAAAAAAGGCATTTACTGTATATATTATGAAATGAGAAAATGATGTTACATACATACAACTATCTAATTTTACGTGTACACATCAGAAGAGTGCATGTTCCAGTTAAAGTTGTTTCTGGAAGCAGTTTATCTATATATATATTACTTTCTGTTTAACGGAACTCGCTCGCTTCTTTGCTACTGTGCATAATTTCATTTTGTTCCTATATCTTACTCTATTTTAGCTGGGAAGCAATACCTTTTTCTCTAGAGCTGCCACTGATCAAATTTTGGGTTATTTCCATCAAATTCCATCACTGTTGATAAAATTTTGAGCCCTTTTGCCAAAGATTTCAGTTTCGGGCATCTGTTGATCATGCTCAAAACTGTCGTTTCACTGGGTACTATTTCCAATATGTGAAGTTTAATTTATGGAACTGCTTTTTAGCAGATTGGAAAACTCTGCAGTTGCTTATAAAATATTGCAAAAATGACTTTAGAAATTTGTGCAGTTTTAGTTCTTCAAATTATTAATGGAAGAATTAGATTTTAATAGAATAAATTTTAGTTCATCAAAGAAAAGCATTTTTCTAAGAACCACAAAAATAATCTTAAAAAAACATCTCAGTTATACTTCAGACTGCATAGATAATTTTACAGAAACATAATTTAAAGAAATTTAGTTACAACAACGACGATACAATACAAACATTATCGATTATAACACAAAGCAAACATATTACTTTTCATATCAATAGCTCTTAAAAAATCATGTAACAAATTATAAATATACACACATTTCACTTAAATTGTCATACAGCAAAGTACGACAATTTAAGCAAAGTATTACATTAAGTATGCAATTAAAGTATAGCATCAAAAGGTTTAACTACGGGAGATGTTTAGAAACTTATAAGTAGTTGTGCAATAGCTATTTTTTAAGCTGCAGTTATGTTTACTTCGCTATGAGTCACAATATTTAAGAAAAATAAACTATTTCCTATGATACATCGAACATAAGTAAACAAATGTAATACATACTTTTCGCCACTGCTCTGCCGTTTTTTGAGACCCTTCGCCGTCGGAGTTCAACAAAGAGGCGAGCTCCTCGTATTTTCTTTTACGATCTTCTTTGGTGAACTTGTTGTTCAATTTACCTTTGTTGAGGTTCGTATTATTTTCCATGAATTGGCTCATCATTGCAATTTGATTACAGTTTGCTTTAGTGGCACGTCTCTTCTGCTCCATGCCCCGTGGCAGAAACGCGGCGACAACGTCGCAGAACGGCAAAGATTTCTTGCAGAAAGATTTTTATATTTTAAAAAATTTGCATGTTTGGGAGAATGAATTCACATGCTGCGATCGTTCTGTATAATTACTTTGCTTTTCTGCAGACAATGAATCATTTTCTAACATCCTGGATTAGACAAAAATACAAAAGTAGATTATACATGCTGCTACAAAAGGAGTTTTTTCGGGAAATGTGCGCCAAATCCCGATTTTCGGGGGGGGGGGGGGGAGGGGGTCGAATAAATTTTAGATGTTACATTTTTTTCAATTTAAAATCAACATCATTCAAAACATTTCTCCCTCAATCAATTAGTTTTAGGCCTTTGAAGTAGTTGATTAGTAAATATTAGCTCTATCCTCTGTTAAAAACATAAAATATGGATGAGAAAATTGAACAGAATGAATGATGTATCCCCCTCTTCTAGCAGATTTATTTTACGAATATTTTGTAAATTTTTCATGAAATAGATCAAAAAGTTCACCATTTCATAAAACGTAAAAAAAAGAAGAAAAATGGCGTTTTTCTTTGGTATACTTCTTATTTTTTAATATTTAGGAAATAACCAATATGAAAACCAATAACAGATGCACAAAAAAATGTTGATCCATTACAACAATTTATTAAAATTCCTTAGCCCTACTTTCCACGTGCATGCGAAGAAACGCTTACGTTCTGCAATCTTTTTGCATCCGCGACAAAAATCGGAATTTTTTCTTTTCATCCATTTTGTTTGTTTCTTTTCAAAGTAAATAACATGAAATAAATCTTTATTTTAATTAAATACGTAGTTTGAAAATATTTGTCCACAAAAGTTTTTAGTGGTGGCTTTCAAATGGTATAAAATTAACTATTGAATTGCACCATTTTTAAATTTTCTCTTTACTCTTTAAGTTTTATAATGTAGTCTTAAGCAATTAAAAACCATTAAATATAAAGAACGAAAAATCAAATAAATTATTAGACAGTGAATTATTAACATAAGAAATAAATTTGAAAATTAAAATCAAATCAGGGCAAATTCGTATTGCGAATTCTAGCCTAATTCTACAAAATACTGCTTTTGGTTTCTTTGTCTAAAGCGGAGTTTCCACACCAACTCAGAGTAAAGTTCATTGCGGTATTGTTACAGAGGACAATAATTTAGACCAAACACTTAAATCAGTTTGGTAAATAGAAAATGTGAGACCATTGTTCCAAAAATAAAGAAACTGAATTTTGTGAGGAACATTATGCACGAACACACATGAAAAATGATAAAGGGAAATAAATATACAGTTACAATACAATAAATATACAGTTACATGCTTGGAAAAATCCAAGCATATTACCCTTAAACGTTTAAATTCGTTGTGGAATAAGCTAGGAAGGGATCCTGAATATTTAAATCTGTATAAAGATTTTTTAAGGGAATATGAAGAGCTTGGGCACATGAACGAGGTAACTGAGAAAATGAACCTAGCGCAGTGCATTACATGCCCATCATGGCGTGTATCGGCCTCAAAAAACAACTACTAAATTAAGAACTGTATTTACTAATTCGAGTTTAACGTCAAACGGGAATTCACTAAATTCTTTGCAGTACAGTGGAGGAGTCATTCAAGATGATCTCTTCACAATTATGGTTAGGTTCCGCAACGACATATTTGCTTTCACAGGAGACATCAAGATGATGTACAGAATGGTAGAGATAAACCCTAACCAGAGGAGTGTGCGGCGAATTCTTTGGAAGACAGAAATAAATGAGTCAGTTAAAATGTATGAAGTAGCTATTGTTACGTATTGGACTGTCAGTGCGCCTTATTTAGCTATGAGAACCCTTAAACAGTTATCAATGGACAAGGGGGGGGGGGGGGGAATTCCCATTAGCCGCACCAGTGTTACAGAAAGATTTCTATATGGATGATGTCCTGAGTGGTTCAGACACATACTGTACTGAAAAGGAGCTGCAATCTCAAATAATTGATATCTTAGTAATACTTCTGGGCTTGCAGTGGATGAAAACATGTGTATCCTTTCTCCAATTCGGAAGAACCGGCAATATTAGGAATTTTCTGGGAAGACCAAAAAAGACTGTTTTACATTTAAAGTAAAATTGACTGACCAAGCAGCTATCACTAAGCGGCAAGTGTTATCCACCATTGCGAGGCTATTTACTCAATTTAATTATTGGGACTAGTTATTGCTAAAATATTTTTGCAGATACTGTGGTTGTTAAAGCTGAACTGGGACGATTCACTCCCAGAAAAGGAGGCTGAGGAATGGCAACGTTTCTCCAGTAAAGATGTACAGTCGAACTTCGATAACTCGAAGTCCCAGGGGACCCCCTAAAATATTCGACTTATCCGAAGTTCGAGTTATCGAAGTTTCCTCCCATTCCTCGGCACTTGATGTTCGACATGGTTTAAGTGGTTTGATATGTGCCATAATATTACAGTTGCAAGCGTTTCAATTTTTTGATAGCCTATGTAAACAACAAGAGAAGAATGGGGTGAAAAGGTTTATTAAAAGTCACAATATTTGGCCTCTTACATATTAGTATACATACCATGTAAATCTCATTTGAAAAAAGCAGTTAATTTTCGTTGTTTGCATTTTTTAAAGTTGTTGGCATTCACAAAGTCACCTAATTTTTGAACACAGTTAAATAGGGTGTTGTCTGTACCTTCGGTGGTCTCCAGGTATTGTTGTAAGATGTGAACAGCGTCCTGTGCTTGCTTACTTGTTGGAGGTGGGGGGATTTCAGCTTTGTCTTCGTCCTCATCTCCTTCGGGCTCTCCGCAAATAGCATTAATTATTGCTTCGTCAGACAAGGGTTCTGACGTTGCAATGTTGTCATCGATGCAAATGAAATCTTTTTCCCAGTCCATATCACGCATGCCTTCAATGTTGTGATCGATGCACATGAAATCTTTTTCCCAGTCCATATCACCCATGCCTTCTAAGGGATCGCAATTGTCGTCTTTCGCTGCATTGTCATTTGAAATGAAGAAACCAGTTCTTGATCACCGTTTGAGAAACATCACTCTCCCAGGAGCGCGAAATGAGGCGCATGGCATCTAGCACATTGATTTTGTGCTCTACGCCATTCTCCACTTCCTCGATGGATTGGCGCACTAAGCGTTTTCGATAGGCATGCTTCAGGCACTTGATGATTCCTTGATCTGCAGGCTGAAGTTTTGCCGTTGTGTTGGCCGGCAGGAAGAGCAACTTAATCGCGGACAATATCTTTCAAAATCGTAGATAAAGTGTTTGGAGGTATGGCGTACTTAGAAGCCACATCTTTCTTTTTCAACTAAGGATTTTTTTCAATCTCTAAAATAAGCTTTGCTTTTTGATCTGAAGTAAGCGTGATCAATTTCCGTTTAGACATTCCGGATACAAAATGCTGATTAATTCAACAAGCGCAATTCAAAGAACGCAACTGCAACGTCACGGAGTCAAAGAAACAAGAGCAGCCAGCTGGGAATCCTTATCAGGAATGTGCAACTCTTTCTACACGCTGCCGGGAAGGACCCAATTTTCACAAAACAGGTGCTCTCCGCCCCCCCCTACAATCTCCAAAGTGAACCCACCCCCAAGACAGTGACCATCTTTGTTCAGTCCACTCCAACCTCCCCTTCCCCCTTCCCTCCACAATCTCTTATCTCTGTTTATCCTCTCGGACAATGGAGGGGAGGGGGTGAAGGGTATTCCAAGAATGTGTGACATAAGTGGATGCCATTGCAATTCACAGAAGGAAGACATGAGTGAACTGGCATTCGAACTTTTGAACTGAATCGTTTTTTTTTTCGGGGAAATCTATCGCAAAAACTTCGACTTAGAAGATGTTCACTTCGAGTTATCGAGACAGTTTTTTAAAGAAAAGTATAGAAATGATTCGGGACTTGATTAAAAGTTCGAGTTAGCGGATTATTCGACTTATAGGAAGTCGAGTTATCGAAGTTCGACTGTACTTATTAAGTAAAATAGAGATCGACAGGTGCATTCTTTCTGCTCAAGCAATACTAATAGAGTTACATGGTACTCAGTGATGCTTCCGAGGCAGCATATGTTGCAGTAATATATTGTAAGTCTCGTTCTACATGTGGTGAAACAAAAATCAGTCTAGTAACCAGTAAGTCCAGAGTGTCACCAATCAAGCGTTCGTTTTACATGTGGTGAAACAAAAATCAGTCTAGTAACCAGTAAGTCCAGAGTGTCACCAATCAAGCGTGTCAACATTCCTTGTTTGGAGCTCTGTGCTGCTGTTCTTCTTGCCAAATTGGTAAAGAGAGTGATTTCTGCTCTAGAAATTAATATCCGGTGGGTACAGTTCACTCAAAACGATTGTCAAATTTTTGACAACCGCCTAGTCGGACGTGTATACCAAGGGATCCAAAAAAGTCAAGTTTTTTAAAAGACTGTCTGGAAAAAAAAATCTCAATGAGATAGACTCTACACCTGCTACTAAATTAAAGCTTCAAACAGTGTATTGCCTGCAGCATCCGGCCAAATTCCCACATTGCACCTCGACAAAGGCGGAGGCGTTAGCTACCGTCCTTTTCTAAAGAGAAATACACCTGAGGTAATAATGTCTGAAAAAAGCAAGTGTGTGTATATTGAGAAGAGAACGTGTTATTAGTGCCGTAAAAAAAAAAATTTGGAAATACTTGTACCAGTTGACGGATAGAAAATTCCTGTACGAGCTTCAGCGCCGGCAGGGCTTCCGAATGCAAGAAACGCTAAGTCGTTTGTAGAATCAAAAGAAATAATATTCGCTAATATTGAAGTTTCTACTGCTTTAAAAGCAAAACGTGAAGTGAAACGTGGGCAGTATGCAGTATATGAAGGAGTGCTGAGGTCCAAAGTGGGCCGATATGCTACTATGAACGGAAATTCTGCAGCAGTGAACCATTTCACCTCTGAACTGGGAAGTTCGCAAGTCTTGTTCTGACGTCATATTTCGATTTCTCCCATGCCGATGAAACGATATTGGATTGCGACGGTCGCAGATCGCAGCCCTCGCTTACGAGTGGTGAAGAGGTCCCACAAGCCTTGCCGCAAGCTGTAAACAAACAGCAGTAGCGGATGTTTGGCTGCTGCGTGAAATAAGACGTCGTCGACGTAATCGCGAATATGCAAGACATTAATGACCCATTTGAATTAAGCGAGAGGAGCTTTATAAACAAATTTCACCTTTGTAAAAGGGCTGCAGCCGGCTTATGCGACAAACTAAGAACTATGTCTGAAAGAAACGGATATGCAATTGAAATATATGCTCCCATTGTCGGTTACAGTAGCCACGATCTTATCCGGAGACAATCCATACTTACAAGTAATCCCATGTAATGTGGTAGCGATCCTATCGTATGTATGCGAGCCTTTGAATCGGCTGCACGCTAGAGCTGTTGACTTCTTTTCGTTATTTTCGTCAATCCAATGTGCTGGCTTATTTGGCCAAACATACACATTTTCGAATTGTTTTTTTTTTTAGGTACTCTATTTATATCATGCAGAGGTGATGATCGGGCGTAAGTGTGATCGTCACCAGTATTACTTGCGATAACTACTCCATCAATAATTTCTTCTGTAATGTCATTCATTTCTGTCAAATCTGGTTTCCTCAAAGCATTTACGTTTCGTTTTTTACAGCCTTTAATTGCTTTAAACCTTTTTTGGGGGAACCTCTTTTTATTATAAGGAACTCGTCGGTGTACACTTTGAGTATTAATATTTACATTGTCCATTTCTCGTGCATCAGATCGTTTACCTGCTTAAGAAAGGACTTCTAATACTTGTTTATTTATAAGTATCATTGTATTTGCAGAATATGCACCCGACTTGGTTTGTTTTTTTTTAGGTGTTCAATGTTATCTAACAGTTCTTTTTCTGTATGTTTGGAATTTTCGTGAGTCAATGCTCTAGTTAATTTTTCCAAATAGTCATGAGTTCCTTCTGATGAAGTAGAAGGGGTAGGATTTTCCCAAGTGTTAGTTGGGGAAGCCTTACAGGCTGCGTAAATATGCTTGCAAATAGTATGCTAAATAATCACGAGAAGAGGAGAAAGAATGAGTGCATATTTTACACTGAAGCATTTCAGTGTCCCCCCCTTTTTTCCTGTCGATAATTGATGAAAGGCGTTATCATGAGTCATTTTCAAAATGACACCTATTAGTTTGTCTAACCTTTCTCTCCCCCCCCCTGCAAATACACTGTTTTTAAAACTTTACGCATCGCGTCAAGATACATATTTGTGTTGATGTCACAGGCTGAGCTGTAAAAATAGGCCGATATTTCTTTCCGGATAATAATTTTTTTTCAAAATAAATGAAGAATTCCGTCATATCATCTGTGTCATTTGCAAGCATATCACTAGACACTTTCAACAATTTAAAAAACTTATTACAGTTTCACATTGTAGAAGAGTACGAAGCAATTTATACACTGCAGCTTTTGTTTCGGGCTCAAATTCGGCTGAATTAATCCTTTTCTGCCAGATTTGGTCCATGTGCCATGCACATAACAAATGCTGTTTGAGAGCACCAAAGACTTGCTTTCCATGCATTAACCTAAACAGGTGTATCGTCGGTCATTAACCCTCCGACGAAACAAGATATTTTCAAAAACCAGTTATAGAAAACACGAGGGGTGTGAACAAAATATGCCCTTCAAATGGTCACATATTTCCCCGGCCCAAGAATTCTTTCCCGCTCTTGAGGTTTGAGTTGAAAGAAACTAATCCCCTTTATTTAGCATGACAGGTGGAGTTTCCACTCCTCCCCACATTTCTTCTTTTGAGTGTGAAAGTACTGCAGACACGTGACTTTTCAAATTTTGTAACAAACACGAACTTTTTTTCCTTAACAAATATCAATGTACTGCCTGAAACTAAATGAATTTGTCGTATGAACTGTGTAAATAATTTTTCTGTATTTATCTTTTTTTTTTTTCATACCATAAATAATTATGATTATTAAAACAAACTATCGAGTTTGCTGCGAGATGAAATACTTCATATGAGAATAAGGTATTTAAAAAAAAACACACAAGGTATTTAAAAAAAACTTTAATTTCCTGTTAAATGTTTCATTTCTCAAGAGCAATTTATGCACTAATTTTTAGGTAAAAAATATTAAAGTTTGAAAGGGAAAAAGGAAAGAGGGTGCTCAATGCAAACCACGGCCATACTGACTGAACCTTTTCGGTTATCTCAGACTACCCCCCAGTATGAGGGGGTGCGACCGTGGCGCTGTCCTCCTTCGATCCTCCCACAAACTCTCTGACAAACTGACAACCAGCACCAGCCATAGGGGCTGGGCTGGCAGAGCTTTGCCGACCTGCTTTACCGACCCGGGGCCATAGTCATGCTACAAAGAAAAGCCTTACGTCACCCGGATCGGATTTTGCTATTTTAGTCGCCTCTTACGACCCGCATAACTACGCTGGGGCTATTCTATCATCCCCGGCCACCATACGGGGGAAGGAAAGAGGGTATGGGTTTGAAGAATTTTTTTTATCAGAAAAGATAAACTACATTAATTATTTAACATTAGTCACTTCATGCACATCAAAAGGACTCCCAGTCTTGCGCGCAACCTTCATCATATCTATGTATTGAGACGGAACATATATTCGATCAAAGAGCTTCACTTGTCTCTTAACTGCAAAAAAGTCTCTGTCACAGGGAAGAAAGCTATGGCTTCTGACAGGGTAGTATTAATGAATTTGTGAAAATCTACCATTCATTGTCATTGCTAATAGAAGTCAAGTAACTGAATGGTTTCTGTTCTGACCAGAACCATACTCCAAATATGCAAAATAGTTTTATAACAAAATATATTTTATTGATTTAAATATTGTGCAATTTGAGCTCTAATCTCACATGCTCGTATATACTGCCGGTTCACCGGAGTTATAGGAGCATCTGTGTTTCCTGCATCATCCTCATCAGGCAGCATTTCATCAAGAGGTACATTCTACACGAATGTTGTGCAATATTGCACAAGGCAAGATGACCTTACAAGCTTTCTCAGGCTTATAAATTAAACACCTTCCTGATTCATGGAGACACCTGAAGCGAGACTTCAGCAGTGCATTACATCGTTCGATGGTGTTTCACACGGAACGAAGTTCATCATTAAAACGTTTTTCGGTAGCATTTCGTGGGTTACAAAAGGGTTTCATGAGCCAAGGCTCAAGGGGGGAGATATCCAGAATTTCCAAGTAAGAAGTCATTCCCACCAGTTCCGGAAGCATGATTTCTTCTTAATCCAGACACACTGCAACTGTGTGCATCATGGCAGCTCCCTGACCACCTTGCCACTATGTTGAGGATTCGATAGTCTACATCACATACCTGTAAGACAGAAAAAAGTAACTTTAAAATTCTCATAGTTATTTCCAAATTTAAATAATGTGCTAATATGTACACAACTAGAAGTGGCAGAGTTACTGTATTAAAAAACCAACCACAACATAAGTTGTGGTTGGAGAATTGTTTGATAAATGGAGTTGGGAGCGAAGGGCCATTAGTTTTTGCTGTAACTATTCTTTGTATCGTACAATGTAAAAAATATCCGTTATTGCTACAGACTTTTCCCGTATATTTGACGGTAAAAACCCGTTTTGTTGACAAAACGGTTTTTAAACTTTATGAAATAAATATAAAGGGCAGAGATTATAAAAAAGGATGTTTTTTACCGATGGCTGTAGATGATGATCTTTCTTTTTGTGAAATTTTGATGATTCTTCTAAAAAATAATACAGAAGTATATTTTGTTGTGCAAAGTTTAAAGACATCATTTATTAATCAATTAGGTATCTATGAGGTTCGCTTACCAGTAAATAAAATTTTGCTTCTTAATAAAAATGACTAAATAGATTATTATCTCTTGTATGCATATGAAGTTGGAAGCTCACATTATATATGCTTGCATCATGCTATCGAAAATTAAACACAAGGACAAAAATGACATACAAGATACCAGTATTAATTTGTTTAAAAAATTTTTGAAAATTATAAAACTTATTCATCAGCATGTATAACAAATTTAAACTTGAATTGAATCTGCATCTCGATCTAGTGCCAGAGCCATCCATAATTATCTCAGTTTCAAACAATTTCTTAATTACTTGTTCAATGTCAATCCAACATGTCTTCGTTTTCAGGAAAAAGGTAAATTAAACCTTGATAGTTTGCTTTCACAAACAAGTGCTAACCACACAAGTCTTTTTACTGTCGCACAAATGCCATCCACAGCTCCTTTTCCTTGACTGGTGGCAAAGAAGTTCCATGATACTTTAACATTATATTGCTCTTCCATGACAGTCAGATTTGTAAATAAAAAATGCTGCTTAAATTGGCTTGCAGCCCCATCACTAAAAAGTTATGTTTTCTATGTGTGGAAACATACTTTTTATTTCTTTCATCAGGGTACCAATGCAACTAAAAACTGCCATTTTTCTGTGATCCAGTTCGTTGCTTACCAAAGCATATCCCTAACCTTTTTCTCCACCAAACCAAACACACGCAATGAAGATAGTAACTTCTTGATGCCAATGTGCGGTTTCAATTTCATTTTATATTTTAATATCAAAGTTTTCAGCAAAGTCTACTTGAACAACAACTCTTCTCAGCTTTTCCTTTACACACTTCAAACAAATTGAGCTGTTGACATTTGGTGAAAGTGCTTTAAAAATTTGCACATTTGATTTTTAAGAACATGAATGCATTCTCTAACAGATCCTTAATGTGATCTTTGAAACCCTTTTTGACTATATTTAACCCACTGTTCCATTTTAAAATGTTGATTTTTTTTGTTAGCTTTCATATATTTATCATGAAAATATGTATCACAAACAGTGCAATTGGTGAACATCATTTTCTTCATCACATACTATGCTAGAAATATAATAGTAACAGTTATTTGGAAAATCCTGAATTATTGTTGTTAAACTTTGAATCACTAATCTCACATTTTCATGGTATTTATTCACAGATAGAAACATTTTGTGGTCGATCCTTTCTTAGCAAAACACATTAAATTTCGACCTACACATTTGAAAGTCAACACTTTCATGCACAAATAAACTATTAGCTTTGATTTTTAAGAACATGAATGCATTCTCTTAAGCCCTTTTTATGCAGCCAGATTCACCCCGGCGTTAAACCGGCTTCGCCGAAAATGTCGCATTCATGCATTCGACCCGGCCTGAAACCGGCTTCAATGCAGGAGGAAATTTTCTCCTGCATTATTGTAGGATTATTGGTGGATTTTACCCACAGTGCAGTGCGCGGTCACGTGAGTCCGTTCCAGTGTTGACGATTTTTCAGCGGCCATTTAAATTTCGTAGTTTTCATCTTGAATTAAAATGGAAAAAGCAAGTACAAGCACTCGCTGGACGGATCAAAAAACGAAGGCCCTCATATTTATATGGGGAGATGAAAGTATACAATCAAAATTTGATGGTACGATTAGAGATGCAGAAATTTATAAGTTGATTGCTCAAAAATTAGAGCAGAGCGGAGTGTTGCGATTCGTCCAGCAAGTGCGTACAAAAATAAAATCATTGAAAAAAGACTATCGCAAAACAAAGGATGGGCTAAAAGAAGTGGTGCGGGGAGCACTGTGAAATTCCCCCACTTCAGCCAAATAGATTTTATAATGGGAGACAGAATCGCCTAGCACTCCGACATGCATATTGGAGAGCAACATTCCAAATGGGAACGAAGGTATGTACCATTGCATTTTTCTTTTCTGCACCGATGAAGAGGCACCATTGTATCTTCGAAATAGCTATTTGTGTTACTTTTCATTCTGAATTTGCTTTTTTACATTGTTTTAATTTTGTCCTTACATTTTAGCACAAAGCTTTTTGATCATTTGTACTTACATATCAACATTTCTCATAGCTTATTCAGTAAAAAGCTGATAATTAACGTGCCAGTACAGTTTAAAGTTATTGGTTAATGATCATGAAGCATGCACAAAAATTTGATAATGTTGTTCATTGTATGTGGGGAGGCGGCCAAAAAAAAAAAAAAGCTAGAGACCAAAAGCAATATTTCTTTAGGAAAAATTTATTCATACTACTATCGATACATATAGCATTCAAATCAGCCTTTACATAGTTTGTGCTCAAATACATCAAGCTCTAGATTATGATGGCAACCTTTTTATTGAGGTTAGATACAAGATAAACAAAGGTAAGATTCCATATACAAAATTGACAATAAAATGAGTATATTACAGTTAATATTCTAAAGCCTTTATAATTTAACACTGAAATCAACCTTTGCATATTATATAATATATGAGTACATCATACCTTTTAGCCTGAGTAACAGTTCAGAAAATGAATACTTTTGTATATTTGTGTCATGGGTAAGAAAACAGGCATGAATAGAGAATCATTTTTATAAACATGAGAAGTAAAGAGCATGAACTCCACCAAATTAATACAAAAACATTCCTATTCCAGTAGTAGGACAAGGTGTTGTAACTTATTAAATTTCAATAAAATTAATAAACTGTGGGGTCAAAAATGTAGATGTACCGACTTATTTTGCATTTTCTCTGCAAGTTCAAATAAATGATGAAAACAGAAATATTAAACTGACAGTACATTTAGCATATAGCATTCAATCAACTTATCAAATATTGTAGTCACCAAAAACTGAGAAACATTAGTTATCAGGACCATTTAAGATGAATTTGCAATGTGGTTATCTTTCCATTTAAAGTGACTTAAAGCCATTTCAGTAAGACAATTTAAAATATATATCAGGGTTTGAAAATTATATTGCCCGACATGGCCGGGGCATGCATTTTTTTAATCAAATATTTCTTTTCAAAACTTTATTATTTTCTATTTTATTGAAAAATCACAGCATTCATATCGCATCAAAATTTGCCCACATTTGCTTTTAACACTAAACCTACCGAGTACCGGTCAATTTGACCTTTCTCAAACTCTTATAAGAATAACAACTTTAAACATTATATCACTGTTATAATTCTTAGAATATGCATATAATATTTTTTTCACTCTGTACTTGTAGTTGTTTTCTCTCTTTTCCAAGAATTTTTCAAAAAATTTTAAAAATATTTAATGTTTTAGCTACCGGTCAATTTGACCGACCCTGGTAGAAATAGGTTCACATTTACGTCGGTAGGTTTAGTGTTGAGCATTGCCGCTAAAACCAAGCTTTAAAGTAACTATTGACAAAATGTGGGCAACATCATCAAACCTTCGACTGTTTAGTGTGATCGGACATGCATGGCAACAATGAAACTGGTAATACAATTTAAATTTTGCAAATTTCGACTTGTAGCGTCTTATGTAATATTTATTCGTAATGTAATTTTTTAATGATTTAGATTAATGTCTAAATAATTCTTGATTCAGATATAAAGTTGTTAATTTAAATTTTTGTTTGATTAAGGCTGTACGACAACTTCTGGGCATGTATTTTTTAGACAAATATACCCGGCAGGTCATATAAAATTTTAAGATTGTACGAGGCCTGTAATATATTAGTAATATATAATAGTTAGCAACTTTTTAACCAAAAAAATAATAATTTTATTATCTCTTAAAAATAGGTTTTATTGCTGATGAGTGAAACATATTGTAATGAGAATTGTAGGCAGTGGCCGATCACCGCACAGGCGCATGCATAGGGCCTCACTAAAGCAGGGGCCTCGGAATCGTCTAATGTCTCATTCTCAGAACCAAAAGTTCCGTTATTACGGTTACATGCTTGTTGATTCTTAATCAAAAAACGAACCATTCTATTTTTAGCATGGTCAATAGAGGGCCTCCAGATCAAGTTGCGCCTGGGGCCTCACAAAATCATGATCCGTCACTGATTGTAGATTATAAAATAAGAAACAATTTATAATTATATACAGTCAAACCTGTCTATCTCGAATCTCACGGGAAGGGAAAAAAATTCGAGATAAAAAGGTTTCGAGTTATACAGGTTCACAAAAAAATGCAAAAAAAAAAAAAAATAATAATAATACTTACTTTTATTGTAGATAAATACATACTGCTGAATGATTTTTAAATGAAAATAGTCCTTCAAAGTTTTTTGATGCCTAACTTTCTTCACTTCAATTAACTTTTTAATATTTGCAAGAGCTGCAAAGCTGTCAGAGCCAACATTTTCCTGAGCCTCAAGAAAATTTGTCAAGAGTTCCACGGCCTTCTCAGCTTCTTTCGCTGTCACTTTAGGTGAATCGGCTTCGGTTTCTTCGATTTCGTCTTCTGACATGTTTTTCACATTATCGATGATCTCCGCGTCTGTCAAGGTTCCACATGTTGCTAGTGTATCATCCACTTGCAAAAATTCTTCTAAAGAAATGTCAACATTCAATCCTGATTTCAAGGTTCTCCATTCTTGAGAATTAATTTCCACCGCTTCATCAACAGTTTCTTCAGCTTCTTTTCCGTGCTCATCGCTGATCTTTCTCTTCTTCGCATTGATTATCGAACCCCGCTTTCTTGAAACTGCTTTGGATTGTTTTCTCTGTGACACATCTCCATGCATAATCGGTCATTCTTATGGCGTCTAGCACGTTCACCTTTGGAAGAACACTTCCCTCATGAATAGCATCGATTAGCTTACGGATTAATTGTCTTCTATAGTTCGCTTTAAAGCTTCTTATTACCCCTTGATCCATAGGTTGTAGTTTGGAAGTCGTGTTAGCAGGGAAGAACTTTACACATACGTTTTTCAAAGAAGGCAAGTTGTTATGTGCGCTGCAGTTATCTACAAAGAGTATAATTTTCCTCTTTTGGGCACACATAGATTTGTCTAAAGATTTCAACCATTCACCAAAGATTTCACTAGTCATCCAAGCTTTTCTGTTTGCTTTGTACTTGAAGGGGAAAGACTTAACTTGAGCAAAACACCTAGGTTTTTCTGAGCGTCCGATCATCAGCGGTGGAAGTTTTTCTGAGCCGTCTTCATTTGCAGCGAACAGCAGGGTTAAACGGACTTTGCTTTGTTTCCCCCCCTTACACTCTTCATCCTTGAACATGGCAGTTTTTTCTGGCAAGCACTGATAAAATAGCCCTGTTTCATCAGCGTTGAAAATGTTTTTTGGTTTGTATCCTTTTACGAGATGAGGAATATTTTTTATAAACTCTTCACATACATTTTCTGGGACTGATGCGCTTTCTCCACAAAGCTTGCGGAAAACAATGTTGTGCCTCTTTTTGAAACTTTCGAGCCATCCATTGCTGGCTTTGAATTCTTCTGAATCATGTCCAAGTTCTTTAGCGAAATCTTCTGCTTTTTTCTGTATCACATGCCCACTGATAGGGATTCCTTGGTCTCTGCACTGTGTAAACCATTTCAAAACGCATGCGTCTACATCCGGAAAATTGCATTTTCTCCTTTTTTTTCCTTTTTTGTTGCTTAGAAACTTTTGCTCTATACTTTCGCGGTTTTTGATAATTGTCGAGAGAGTGCTGGCTGGCACGCCAAACTTTTCTGCGATTTCGCCTTTTTTCATCAACGGGTTCTCATCTAAAAATGTCAGAATTTTCATTTTATCCTCATTTTCTAAAACATTCAATTTTCTTTTTACTCCTGCCATATTCGCATTTGCCAACCACGTACCACGGAAGAAAATCAACAATAGGAATGAATTTCAACTTTCCAGACTTCTTATCTATGTGTGTGGAAGCTGACCCCCTAGTGGTCACATCCTGCTTAACCAAACCCTCCATTGCACTCTCGCTTCTTGGAAACGCTAAAGAATGATGACTGGAGGCGTCCCGGGAGAGATGACAGTAGGAGAGAGGTAGAATAGCGATAGTGACCAGAATTCCAGGAAAAGTCCCCTCCAGCTTCCTTTATCTGTGCGGCCACAGAATTTATGTTTTCCTAAACTCTTTTGCAAAAGAGGCTTCATTGTTTTCTGTAACTGACCCTATTTCCCAAAATTCGAGAAACACAGGTTTCGAACAAAATTTTTTCGAGATAAAAATGTAAAATGCACTGAATTTAGATAGTATGCGAAGGAAATTTCAGAAATTTCGAGATATAGAAGTTTTCGAGATTTACAGGTTCGAGATAGACAGGTTTGACTGTACAATTATGTGTACAAAAATAATATACAGAGTTTTTAGCTTTGAGTTAACATTGAGGAAATTTTTTTCCTGTATTAACAAAATGCTAATAATGATTCTCGAACATCAGATGCTGATATGCCAGATTGAGAAGTAGATGCTGCTATTGCATCGGCTTCTGATACTTAATCATCTTCTGGTTCAGACGTGTTTATGTCGACATCATCATTCCACTCTTCAAGATACACGTGCTCTTGCTCTATATAAATGTTATGAAGCGCACAGGGCAGCCTTGTTTCTAGACCTCAGACTTTATCTTGTGTGGTCGCATGTGGTCTAGTGGTTAGGATTCCTGGCTTTCACCGAGGCGGCCGGGGTTCGATTCCCGGCATGGGAAGAGGTTCCATGGTGTAACGGTTAGCACTCTGGACTTTGAATCCAGCGATCCGAGTACAAATCTCGGTGGAACCTTCATTTATTTATCATTTTATTTTTACGGGGAAGCTTCGCTTCTAGAACTCAGACTTTAACTAGTGTGGTCAGATGTGGTCTAAGGTGGTTAGGGATTCCTTTGGGCCCCCTCACCCCGGAAGCCCCCGGGTTTGAAATTCCCGGGCATTGGAAAGAGGTTCCATGGTGTAACGGTTAGCACTCTGGACTCTGAAACCAGCGATCCGAGTTCAAATCTCGGTGGAACCTTCAATTTTTTATCATTTTATTTTTACGGGGAGCCATGTTTCTAAAACTCAGACTTTATCCTATGTGGTCCCATGTGGTCTAGTGGTTAGGATTATTGGCTTTCACCCAGGGTTCGATTCCTAGCATGGGAAGAGGTTCCATATTGTAACGCTTAGCACTTGGACTCTGAATCCAGCGATCCGAGCTCAAATCTCGGAGGAACCTTCAATATTTTATCATTATTCTTCATTGGAGAAACGTATCTCCTGATGTCACGCCCAATGTGCTCCCATGTGGTCTAGTGGTTAGGATTCCTGGATTTTACCATGCGGCTCGGGTTCGATTCCCGGCGTATGAAGAGGTTCCCTGGTGTAACGGTTAGCACTCTGGACTCTGAATCCAGCGATCCGAGTTCAATTTTCGGTGGATCATTCAATTTTTTATCATTATATTTTTACGGGGGAACCTTGTTTCTAGAACTCAGACTTTTATCTTATGTGGTCCCATGTGGTCTAGTGGTTAGGATTCCTACCTTTCACCCAGGCGGCCTGGTTTCGAATATCGACGTGGGAAGAGGTTCCATGGTGTAACGGTTAGCACTCTGGACTTTGAATCCAGCGATGCGATTTCAAATCTCGTTGGAAAATTCGATTTTTTATTATTATTTTATTTTTGCGGGAAAGCCTTGTTTCTAAAGCTCAGACTTTATCTTATGTGGGCCCATTTGGTCTAGTGGTTAGGTTTCCTGGCTTTCACCCAGGCGGCCCGGGTTCAATTCCCGGCATGGGAAGAGGTACCATGGTGTAACGGTTAGCACACTGGACTCTGAATCCAGCGATCCGAGTTCAAATCTCGGTGGAACCTTTAATATTTTATCATTATTCTTCATGGTACAAACGTGTCTCCCTATGTGAGACTTTGCCTAATGTGCTCTCATGTGGTCTACTGGTTAGGATTCCTGGCTTTCACCCAGGCGGTCTGGGTTCGATTCCCGGCAAAAGAAAAATCCCCCGATATTTCTTTTGGCTTATTTTTTGTTACTTCTACTCATAACATAGCCTTGTAGGTATTCGTTCTATTCCTTATCGAATTTCAAGTCCATTGAGATTCACGGTTATCTTCTTTCTACACCCCTCTTCGTCCTATTCCACCCCAAAGAGTTCCCTTTCTTTAAAGGGCACTTTTAAGGGTGTTCCTGCAGAGATAGCGATCTAAAAAATTTACCCAGACCCCCTTCAACGCCCCCTCTAGCTGACATCACAGGCTTCATTTTAAGACATTCGACGTCCACCTACATAAATTGGTTGTTTTTCACAAATATAATTAATTATTCGAATCATTAATATTTCTTTTGGCTTATTTTTTGTTACTTCTGCTTATAACATAGCCTTGTAGGTATCCAATGCTAACCACGACCATCTGACTGAACCTTTTCCGTTAGCTCAGACTACCCCCCAGTATGAGGGGGTGCGACCGTGGCGCTGTCCTCCTTCGTACTTCCCACAAACTGACAGGGTTCATACTCAGATAGGCAAAAAAATTTCCATGACTTTTCCAGGTTTTCCAGGTAGATCCAAGCAGAATTCCAGGTTAACGGTCTAAGTAAAAATTTGTATTATCAAACGTACTGCATGAACATTAAAAATAAATAGCCCCCTCCTATTACATTTTATACATACAATTATATTAGTCTCCTGCTAAAAAAAATTACACACATGTTTATTAAGACACCACTGTGTCTACAAAATTTTGAAAGTGAAATTTTTTCTGACATACCACTGACAAAAAATATTAGTTTTAAATTTCCATACATCTTTTTTTTTTTTTTTTAAATTTAAAGCTATAAAACATAAAGTGATAAATAAATAAAATAAAAGTTAAGATGATCCCAGTAAGAACATATTCGCTTTTTGACTAGTATAATAAAGCGTGAGAACATATTTAGAGAATTGCTGATGTAAGCTCTATCATGCCATGACGATTTAATAAACACCATTATATATATTAAAAAAATCTATAAGAAAAGGAAGTCAGGTTAATTAAGGATTTTTTAAAATACAAATACATTGGTTAAAAATGATGTGATAATAAAATTCAGTGAATGACAACTGCTCATGGCGCTAAAGAAATAAATTTGAAGCTCAAAAATAAAAGTAAACAAAAGGAAACTTAATTTTTATTTTTAAAGAATGTTTGATAAATATTATATACATTATGTAAATAAAAATATTACGAAAAAAAAAAGGAAACAATCTCCATGTCAAATAAAATCAAAGTCAGTAGACTAAGTTTTTACTTCATAAATTTTTGGACAGTTCAGCAATTTGGCTGTCAATATTAAGGTTTTCAGTTGTTATCTGGGCAGAAAGTTTAATTTTCTTTTCTTTCAGTTTTTTTATTTGTTCTAATGCTTTGCGTTTTTCAGTTTCTTTTTTGTTCAGTTCTTGATCCATTTTCTTTTGCTCCTCTAAAAAGGTATGATACCTACCTCTTGCCATTTTTGCATGACTTAACATTTCTTTGGTTATATCTACTTTTTCAACTCCACCCGAGGCTCTGATTACATCATGCACTACTCTTAATGCAACTAAAGATTTGTCAGTGAGGTTCTCAACCAACATATCCTTGTTGATTGAAAACCCACTCTAAACAGAGGCATTTCCGTGGGAAAGAATTAGAATCAACTTCACTACTACCCATAATTCCTTAAATTCTTCATCCTGACACAATATGTTATAATAGAATGTATCCAAGCGACATTCTTGTTGAGAAAAAGATTTAAAATCCTCTTTTTGCTCATGTTTGGCTTTGTGACAAAGAGTGCTGAACTGTGTTTTTGCACTATCAGCAACATTGGATGTTATACGTGCTTTACTGTAAAGGCTTTCTAACAGTTTATGCATCCGTTTTTCGGCAAGAACAGAGTTTGTATAAATTAATTTGGGATCAAGAGCCGATACGTATCTTACAATCGGATATTTAATTGGAGCACGCTCCAAAATTTTTAAAGCAACAGTCTGTAAAAATTGTAAGCATTCTACTCTGAATTCTCGCTTCTGTGCTTCCGTGGCAGATGATTTGGACAGCAAATTTGATGCTGCATATATTAGACTTATCCATTAAGTCTATCTTCAAAAACTTTTCAGGAGTTTTTGACGCTTGGAATATATCTGCTTTAAGAAACTTTTTCATAACTTGGTTAATAAGAATATATACAGGGTGATCAGCGAATACGCCCTGATTTCAAAATTAAATATCTCAACAACAAAGATCAATAGAATTATGCGGTAAACGGTACGTTTATTAGCAAAACTGTAAAAATGGTGTACAGGAGTTTCAAAAATTCATTTACAAAAACTGCTAACAGATGGCGCTCTGCGCTGAAAACTCTTTCTCTAAAAGGAGGCTAAACAAAAAATAATAAAATCAAGCAGTCTTTGCAATCAGAACACAATTTTTTCAAAATGTTCACCGTTCGAAGCAATGAGGTGGCGTAAACGAACAATAAAATTTGACATCACGTCTTGCAATGTCTCAACGGAAATGGAATCACATGCAACACCAATCGCCGATTCAAGCTCATCCAGAGTAGCGTATTTGTTTCTATAGACAGTGTCTTTCAATGCGCCCCACAGAAAGAAGTCACAAGGAGTTAGATCGGGAGAATATGGAGGCCAATCTATTCCTGTGTTTGTACATTTTGGATAATCTAACGCAATTACTCGATTCCCAAAGTATTCATGAAGAAAGCGAAAAACTTTATCTGTTCGATGTGGTCGAGCCCCATCTTGCATGAACCAATCTATACCTGGTCGATCCTCCAACGCTAGTTGTGTGCTGACAAATTGTTCCAAAATTGTAACGTAGCGTTCAGTAGTAATCGTTTCTCGCACGAAGAAGGGTCCGATAATGCCTCTGGCGCATACCGCAGCCCATGCAGTAACTTTAGGCGAATGCAGTGATTTCTCTTCACACAAATAGGGATTTTCGGAACCCCAAAATCTCCAGTTTTGTTTATTTACGAATCCATTCAAGTGGAAATGGGCTTCATCTGTGAACCAGATGCTACCCACATCAAATCCTTCGTTGTCGATCATTGTGAGAATCTGATTCGCAAAGTCAACCCTTTGTCGCACAGCTGTCATGGGTACAGCCTGATGACTTTGGATTTTGTATGGAAACATCCGTAGGCTACCTCTCAATATTTTTTGCGTG
Source organism: Octonoba sinensis (assembly GCA_038502835.1). NCBI lineage: Eukaryota > Metazoa > Arthropoda > Arachnida > Araneae > Uloboridae > Octonoba > Octonoba sinensis. Next base: position 76,767,409 of record CM076605.1, on the reverse strand, counting down.
CTCGTGTACTTCAAACCAGCCTCTGATGCAATTCTTCGGATGCTTTTCTTAGGATTTTTCCGAACAATTCCACAAACTTTGGCTTCATTTTCAGGAGTAACTACTGTTCGCGTAGGCCCAACATTTCCCTTTCGATCATCATCCACGCTGCCAGTCCGTTCGAATTTGGCGAAGAGCATGCGAATCGTTTTCGCATTGGGTCCAACTGGAACATTGAATCGCGTTTGGAAACTGCGCCTTGTTGCCGTAGGACTGTGTTCTAATCTGTGGTACTCCAATACCAAAAAAACACGTTGTTCAATAGTATACATCCTTTCAATTTGTACGTTAGCTTCTTATCTCTATGCAACAGTCGTGATCGCTTTAAGCTTCGAAGCACACTTTACAGGCTATTTATACATTGCTAAGGTAGCACTGCGATTACAGCGCCATCTGTTAACAGTTTTGTAACTGAATTTTCCAAACTTCTGCACACCATTTTTACACTTTTGCTAATAAACGTACCGTTTACCGCATAATTCTATTGATCTTTGTTGTTGAGATATTTAATTTTGAAATCAGGGCGTATTCGCTGATCACCCTGTATGTCTTCATACAAAAAGGGGATGAGGGGCTCACTCGTTTGGTACTTCTTTAAAAAGGGCTTTAATTAAGAAGACATGGAAGAATAAAATGCCATTTGAGGCAGCAGCATTTTATTTTGGGATGCTTTTTGGATTGTTTCCAAAGTTATAGTTTTGGGAAGAGTAGACTTCTCAATGTACTTTTTGATGTCATTAAATATTTCAATGCTTCTTTCAGCTACAGTTCCATTTTCTAGCCACCTTACATCACAAAATTTGAAGGGAAATTTTTTACACCCTGTAATTGATGTAAAATCTGCTCTTCTGGCGGGGCTATCTTTAAATAACCTATATAAGGATCTAAAGACGCTATCTAGAGCCCAACCAGTGGATTTATGCCCTGCCCTCAAAGCACCATGTATTATATGTAAACCACAGGTGCCCAAATCTAAGAGTTCACAGGAATGCTCTGATGAAATCTCTTCATTTAATAGCCTGGACATCTTCAGATTTACATTTGGCCCATCCATCGACACTTGGATTAGTTTTGCTATGGAAAGACCCTGTGCCTGTACTCCTTTGTAAAAATTTTCTAATAAATCCTGAGATGTTGAATGGCCTAAAAAGAGAGAATTTAAATATCTAGAGCATACCGTATTGGAATTTTTACCCCAATATCTTATTATCAGGCCCATTTGTCCCTTTTGGGAAATCTTATTTAAAGCTTCATCGAAACATATCACATATTCTGTTTCTACTATTTCTTTTCTGAGCGTAGCTGAAAAATACTCTGCTAAACCGAAACAAACAAGGTATGCAATTTTTGATGGGCTAAGTGTTAAAGTTTGAGCAATTTTGCTATCGGGAAACATTAATTTAAAAATGCTTGAAGCATCTTTTGAAAAATTAAAAGAACTATGTGAAGACACCATCTTCAATGCCCACAGTATTTCTGATTTTAATGCTGTTTCTTTCAAGATAAACCCATCCAAAGTTCTTGACGGAGTTGCCTCAAGAGTTGTAACTGCTAAGTTTTCACTTAAAGGTTCACTGACAGTGCTGTGACTAGAACTCTCAGCAATTATCTCTGCACCTGCTTTCGGAAAATTTTTTTGTAATTGTGATGAAATAGAAATAGCGTGAATACACTTTTTATGTTTGGGTCCAGCTTCATGACTGCGTAGACCTGCTTTGGCCATGTTGCTTAAATTAATGTTTTTTACATGCTGTGCAGTATGCTTTATTGGGATTATCAGTATCTTCTTTTAGCCAAGAATTCCACTGTGGATATAGCTTAGCATCAAGCCAGTCAGGATTAAATCTGGATTTTTTGTTAGCCATATTGGATCTTTAGACTTTATCCCTAAAATTTTTTAAAGAATTAACTTTAATTACTGAAATAACATTTCAAATAACTTTCTTAAATATTAAAATTTAATGAAAGTATTCATAATCCAGTGTAGTACATTTTTAATGTGTCAGATAAAAAGTTGTCAAAGACCATAAACGACGTCAGTATAGCCAAGATCAACTGTACATAAAAAACATTTAACAAATCTGTTCTTAGTCATTTTTAAATTTACAAACTGGACTATATTTTTGTCACCAGTGGTGGATTTATCATTTCTTCATTAAAACAAAATTTTAAATTATAATCATAATTTACAAATTTAGTAACAAATTTTTTAATAATAATCATTTAAGTGTATTTTATCTTGAGTTAAATCATACTTAATGATTATGCAAAGAACATACTCCTCCTCCCCTCGCACCGACACACACACAAAAACAAGTAAATGATTGTTGCATTTTTCCATTAAAAAACTTAAAGATATTTTTGATTTTAATGCAACTGGAGCTTTATTCAGTTCTTATTTTCACTGTTGATTGTGTATGTATTTAAGTGTAAACAGCGTACATTCAACTTCAAAAGTAACCAAGTAATTACATTCACTCTTATTGAAACTTTCAAACAAAGTCGAAATAATATATATATATATATATATATATCAACATAAGAAAAATATTTTGTTTTGACAACAGACAAATGAAAGATGAGGCAGCTTAGGAGCTTATATGCTTGATATTTAGTACATTGCCCACCTTCCCCCCTTCAAAAAAAAGAAAAGCAACTACTAATAATTTCGGAATTAAAAAACAAAAACTGAATTTAATTTCGGAACTAAAAATTTAAATTAGTTTTAAAAATAAATAATTAAAATAAGCAGATTTGAGTTCGATACTGTTTAAATAACTTCCAACTTTCAAAACAATTGAAACATGTACTGGATGCAAAAGGATTGAAATCTCAAACAATGCATGCATTTTTTGGCGATGTACGTGCTCGATGTTGGCGAAATTCCTAAAAATCATTTTCCTACACGCACTATTTTAAAAGTTCATCAGAGTTATTTATCTGCAAAATAAATCAAAGTTTTGTAAAACGATCTTTTCAGGTAGAAAATATCTTCAGCGTAAAAAAACTGAAATTTCGGAGTTCACAAAATAATTGGAATATAATCCGGGAAAAAAGAAGTGCTTAAAAGCTATAGTAACAATATTAAAAATTACTTTTGCTTTGTTACCACGCGCTCACATTTGTTCGCGTGGAAACTTAAATTGAGATTTCTCCTCATTGAAAAAACTACTACTCGATAATAGTGGATCACATTCGGTAAATTGAATGCATTAAGTAGTTTACTATTCCGCTTTGTTAGATAATATTATTTAATGCTTTTTGCATCATATTCATTTACGAAATTAAAATCAAATAAGGCATAAAAATCAAAATTAAATGGCTTGACTCACCTGTTTTATTTCTCGCAGAAACTGTGCATATTTAAAACTTTCTTGAAACACCACCTGATAAATTTCATTCCACACTCTAATTTGATCCAGTTTGACCTTTGCACCGTACTTTTAACGTCTTGCGTCATATGGTTGCAGGGTTGCATGATTTTAGAGGAAAATAACTAAAAATATTTTAGTTAGAAAAAAGTATCAACGAGCTTTGACATGTTCATCAGTCACTTTCTACTCTCCTTTTTTAACACTTCAATTCACTTGTGAACGTCATTTAGCCGAAGAAATAACAGTTTTGGTTTCGAAATCCAGATTTTGCAACGATTTCAAAGTCGGCTCCAGCAAAAATTATCCCGATTCGCGATTTTTCGCCAATCTGGCATAACTACTCAAAAGGAAGATGACATTGCAACCCTTTAGTTCCAAGCTTCTTAAGGTTACATTTCTCCGCCGCCGTCGCGTCCTCTCCAGCGAAATTCAGCAGGGTTGCAACTGTTGACACCCTTTTGCGCTCATTTTTGGCTGCTGCAGCGCAAACGAAAAATTACCGAAATTGAAATGGGGATGCCGCGTCGAACTTTTTTTTTTTTTTGGGGGGGGGGGGGAGTAATCTCACATCGATCCTGACCAGCACATGCTACTTCTAATAGGTATGGGGGGAGGGGGGAATCCCTGACTTTTCCAGGTTTTGGCAAAAATTTACGTTTTTCCCTGACTTTTGCAGAGGATTTCAATTTCCATGACTTTTCCAGGTTTTCCAGGTGGCGTATGAACCCTGAACTGACAACCAGCACCATCCATAAGGGGCTGGGCTGGCAGAGCTTTGCCGACCTGCTTTACCGACCCGGGGCCATAGTCATGCTACAAAGCAAACCTTACGTCACCCGGATCGGATAGTGCTATGTTAGTCGCCTCTTACGACACGCATAACTACGCTGGGGCTATTCTATCTTCCCATTCGTTCTATTCCTTATCGAATTTCAAGTCCATTGAGATTCACGCTTATCTTCTTTCTACACCCCTCTTCGTCCTATTCCACCCCAAAGAGTTCCCTTTCTTTAAAGGGCATTTTTAGGATTTTTCCTGCAGAAATAGCGGCCTAAAAATTTTTCCCAGACCCCCTTTAATATATCACCCTTAGTTGTCATCACCGGCCTCATTTTAAGACATTCGACGTTCACCTACATAAATAAGTTCATTTTTCACAGTTTGATATAATTAATTATTCGAATCATTAATATTTCTTTTGGCCTTTTTTTTGTTCATTATTTCTGCTCATAACATAGGGTTGTAGGTACTCGTTCTATTCCTTATCGAATTTCAAGTCCATTAAGAATCACGGTTTTCTTCTTGCTACACCCCTCTTCGTCCCATTCCACCCCAAAGAGTTCCCTTTCTTTAAAGGGCATTTTTAAATGTTTTCCTGCAGAGATAGCGGTCTAAAAAAAGTTTCATAGACCCCCTTCAATAACCCCCCCCCCCCCCTTCTTAGCTGAACAACCAAGTTTTTTAGATGCAAGATTTTTTTCTTTTATAATCAAAATGGGTGGGAGAGGATGGATTATCATGGGACAAGACAAATGTTACACTGACCTTGACATTTAAAATGTGTCTGGTTTTTTTTCTCCATATATGTGTGGAATATATATCTTTAGCTTGGAAACTCTTGAACTGAGAGGTTTAAATTAGAATTTCATATGAACAATAATTTTTATTTCGTACTGTTGCAAGTGAATTATCAAACCAAAAATTTTAATGAGAATTTCAGGTGTTTTTATGACACACTTAAAGACTTGTTAAATTAAATAGGTAATTTGGAAATGTACTCAAATTGTACTGTTTAAGATACATGATGAATAAGAAAGACTCTTTAACACAAACACAATAATTGAATGATTGGATTTAAATCAAGATTTAAAATGATTTAACGATTTTTGTGACTGGACACTGGAATCAAAACTATAAAAGTTGAAATTTCAGATAAAGCTAAATTTTTTATTTAATAGTGTTGGAAGTTCCTATTTAACTGTATATTTTGATTAGAATTTCAGGTGCAGTTTTTTAAATATACTGAAACACTTTTGCATGTAAAAGTGGTTTTAGTATCTCCTGATACAAGTTTTCAGAAGGTTCACATACAAGTTTTATTGTGTTTTTTAAAAGAAAGTCTTTTGTTTTTATTCAGCATTCAACCATTGAAAGTCAAAATTACAATAGTAAAAATGTTATAAACCATTATAATGGTTTTGAAAAAATGTTGAATAAAAATTTGTTTACAGTTAAGAAAACATTAAACCAACCACGAAGCTTCTTAATGGAAAGCCTATATCGCGTAATGTCGTTCAATAGCATAAAATGACGTAAGGGGATAGTTTTCAATGGCACACCGATGACATGAGGTGATATAAAAGAATATAATGGTTTCCAGTTTTCTGATATAGAGAAATGTCGTTAACAATACCGAATGATGACGTGTAAGTGATATAGAGAGATATCAGAACTATAGTTTCTCAAATGACGACATATATCGTTTACGATGTCGACGCAATGTCAAAAATCGACATGGGTCGATCTAAAAAAATCTGTCGGTTTTGACGCAGTTTTGATATCGCGATCTGATGTCGGCGCGATATCAGATTTCTCATTTTTACGATATCGTTGAACGATATGTGCTCGTGGGGATATTAATTACCATGTAGATTATGCAAGATATTTCGTTTTTAATGTCAAATCTGTTATCATGTAACTAGGAGGAATACAAAAGTCTGGATCTTTGCGGTAAAAATATGTAAATAACATTTTTTTTTGGCATTAGAAATATGCTGTGTAGTGTATTAGTTATTTATTTGCTAGAATTAGTTTTGCCACCTGCAGATATAAAATGTTCTCTTTCTTATGTTTTGTTTAAAATGGATTTAGTTGGTTTTTGATATTCCGTTATAAGTAGGTGTACAGCTAATCCGTAATAAGTAGGTGTACATACATTAGGTTGCATACCGCTGCAACCTAATAATAATAAAATTACAACCCACACAAATGAATTTAAATTGGTTATTTTTTTCGTTTGCTTCATCTTATTACTACTGTTGCTCTCTGAGGTAGCGGCTTTTAACATACAAATCGGCATATGCCCAATTCATGAAACTCTAGAATTTCATTTGCAACAGGGTTTTCTTCATCTTTGAGCCATTGTGAAAATTTCATTCCAAACATCGAAAGTATCTTCCATCTTTTTTGGGGAAGTTACTAGAGGAGTTCCCATTTCGTCACCTTCTGTTCTTAGTGGAAATTTTTCACTCCTATAAATCAAAAACGAGTAGGAGTTTCGTTCCAAGTGAAGTCTATACCCAGTTGTATCCCTCTGCTAATTTTCAAGACAATATGAGATGGAGAGATTTTGGCCGTGTGTTGGACATAAAGTGACCCCATGTTTCATGATCAATACAGATAAAAGTATGGCAATTTATAAGCACTTTTTACTTTAAACGATGAAATATATATCGTAAAATAACTATATTGTTATTTATAAGCTTTAACCCTCGTTAAAAATGTTAAAATTATAAAAAAAAATCTATTTTCATAAATGCCCAGATTTTGGGCACTTAAAAATGCTTTGGACAAATGCCCATTGATAAATGTCCTATTCAGTGGGCATTTGCCCGGCCCACATCATTAGTAGTGTAACCTAAAGAAATGTAATATTTACAATCAGTTGACATTAACATAATCACTTTTTTAACTCTGGGACAGTATGTCTGCTTTTTCTGAAAATAACCCACCTAATTTGGTATACCGTGATTTACTGAAAATAAGAATTTGCGTGTTCTGTGTGAATAATTCTTTTCGTAATATTCCATCACTTTTTACTAAAATGTGACAAACAGTTTATTACAGCTGCTTATCTCAGAAATTTTCAATGCATAGCTATAAACTTTTTAAGAACTGAAAAAAAAACAAATAAATAAATAAATCATGCATGAAAAACTTGCATCTGTCTTTCAAGTAGACTTTAATGACGCAACACCTACCTTTTTTTTTCTCAATTAAGTATAGCAGAATAAAAGTTTTGTGGCATTCACAAGTGACAGTTTTGTGAAGATTCCAGAAACTTCATTTTCCTGTATATGGATATACACTTTTCCTAGAACCATCCAACTCGAAAAAAAATTCTGCTCAGAGCAATTATACGATACTTTCAGTAATACCATTAATATTTCATTTACAATTTATTTTATGGATAAATGAGCACATTTGCAATTCATTTTTAGTATTGCAAGTTCCTTATTTTATTCTAAATTTTCGATTAACAATAATTCTATTTTTAATCTTTCATTAAAATGTACTTCACTAACATTTATTTTTCCCCTTCTTTAGTAAGTGTATGATTTTAATTTTAATGCTTTTAAAATAAATTTTTCAATCAATTTTCTCTTCAGCAAATATATTCATTTTGTATCACTTTAATTTTAACCTTTCTAACACTCACAAACATTAACTATGTAACCTTAAATATTGTATGTTATGCTCAAAGCTTATTTTATTTCCTCGTGTCAGTACTGTACAAATAAATACTCCCTTTTATTATGCATTTTAAAGGAGAGAATTTTGTTACATGACTACATATTTTTTTGCTGCATGATAGTAACTAAAAACAAATCTATTAATGGAAATTTGTTTGCAGCAGCCCAAATGGCTTCGAACTGCGGGCGTCGAAAGAGTTTATGGGGGAAAAATAATACAATTTCATTAATTCACTTGTGGTTATTAACTATATATATATATATACATAAAAAAATTGAATGCAACTGCTGGTAACATCAACAGGTTGGACTTTGATAATCGTGAAAAAACGAAAAGCACTTGGACATCCATAATTCATTTCTAAGGTTTGAACTGTACAACTTTAATAGGGAAGAATTGTTCCTGAATCCTGTTAAATTTCAGATTTACCTACGAAACTCCTGGCACCGAGCCATCATGAATCTCCTCGCCTGGGCCGATTGAAATCTTAGAGAAATCAGCTCTGCGTAGTAGGGGAAGTCTCGCTCCAAAATGCTGCACGACACCTCGGAGACGCGGAGCCACCCGGCTCACGTGTCGCGTCACGAGTTCGTAACACGACAGGGAGGAAGCTCCTACCCTGGTTTCCTTCATGAGTCGGATCTCTTCATGACATTCTGAGACTGCTGCGACGCAGAACCGCAGGTCGTCACGCGAAAGCTTTAGCTCTCCCCACTCAACTGCAACGCCTTTCAAGGCATACCAGGAAAGGATTCTCCTCGGGACGCCACGCCACCCCTGCTCCAGGGCAAGATGAATTGGATTCTTCCCATCGCCATCTCTGATGCGTGGATCCAGGTCATTACGTAGGAGTGCTGCCACTATTCCTGAATAGCCCCTCTCTGCAGCAATATGAAGAGGTGTTGTCCCACTCTGGTCGGGATGTCAATGCTGCCGTCTGCTTCCACAATGAGCTCTGCTATGGCCACTTGCCCAATGTACAGAGCACCGTGGAGCGGCGTGTGGCTCCATCGGTCCTGGACCCGCATTCTTGCCCCGCCGGCGAGGAGCGTGCTCACTGCCTCCATGTGACCTGTCATTGCAGCCCAATATAGGGGCGTCCATCCAAATATATCCCAAACGTCATTCCCGGAGTCCACTTCTGCCAGGAGTTGGCCGCTGCTTCCTTCCTCGCCATCAGAGCCAAGTGGAGGGGCGTCATGCCCCATCTGTAACAGAGGCGTGTGTCTGCGCCTCTCACGATCAGTTGACTCACTCTCTGCACACTTCCCTCCATTGCTGCGTGGTGCAAGAGACTCCTTCCCTCTCCATCTGTCAGAGACACATCCTCCTCCGATGCCCTAGTCGACACGGGACGCATTTTCCTGGAAAGAGAAACCAATGCACGTCAAAGGTGTCATACCTACTGACGGGACCCAGAGTTTTGCTATTAAAAGTTAAAGTTGAAGGTGATACATTGATCTTCAAAAGCAACAGTGGTTTACTCAACTGAAGTGGCTAATAGTAACATTTAGTGGCACTAACATACATTTGCTTTTTTTCTTCCTTTTCCCATTTGCGCATGGGATTTATTTGAAAAAGAATAGAAGGCATCGGTAAATAAGAAATAACGTGCAATGAAATCCAATATTTCTTGTTGATGAAAAAACTACTATTAATGATGCATAAAGATTTGAACAATTATTAAAGAAAGAGAAAAAACACAGCAGTCTATCGTTATTATTGTAGAATTTAAGACAAAAGCATAAATTAAAAAAAAAAAATTACTTGAGAAAGGAATTTGATAAAAAAAACATTACGGGGGGAGGGGTCATTTTTTTAGAGCATATTAGAATTCAAATTGATACATGTGGAAAAATTAGCATAAATATACAGTCCGACCTCGATATCAGAGCACCCTGCATATAAGGTCACTTTTCTTCACTCCCGCCTCCCTCATTGAATGGTAATCCCATCTCATTGATTATATCAGATATATGGTCACACCATCGGTGATTCTGAGTGAAAAAATAATTTCGGAGCTTTACACAAAATTTTTGGGAAAAGTATGCACCATTAACAAAAAAAAATATATACATAGGTTAACAAGCCCCCCCCCCCCCTCAACACACAATGCGTATATAAACATATATAAGCTCAAAAATAATCCTTCGAGTAATTAAATGAAAAGTCTAATACTATTTAATACGAGAAGTCTTTTTTGTCCAGAAAAAAAATATAGCATTGAAAGTTTTTTAAAGTAGTACAAAATATTTTGCTTTCTGAACGTAAAAAGAAAAGCACAGTTATTAATGGTGAAAGAAATCCTAATATTAATAAATAAAAAAAAATTCGGGAAACCAATTCTTTTTTCTTTAACTTTACGGAGCACATGATCGAAAATTATAGGTCACGGCTTAAATACCATCATCGCATACAAAGTCACTGTTGTCTGATTCACTTTTGGAAATTTCAGAGCCACACTGATTAAATTCCAAGGAGTTTCTCGGGGGGAGGGGGTGGCAGACATGTGGTAGCGCCATATTGTTCTAATTTAGAACAATGAGGACACCTACAATTGCTTTTCCATATTCTGTCATCATTTTTAATATTTTCATTGATGGTTGAAAAATGATTATTTATTAAAATTGGCAGAAATTTCAACTTTTAAACTTTTAATTTTTTCAAAACTTTAACATTTATTTCGCAAATGACACTGTTCTTTTATTTGTTCAAGATTTGTTCTAGATGTTTGCCTTATTACGAATAATCCTGTTAAAATTTGATGCTCCATGTATTGGAATAATTTTTTTTTTTTTTTCAAATGCTTCTGGATTTGGATCATTTATTGAAATGCGACCAACCAGTATAATTCATCTGTGCTATTCATAAAAATAATAATCATTCATTACAAAAAACAAGTGGCAAACAACTCTCACAAGAGTGGTGAAGAATTAATTTTTTCTTTTGACAGGGCACTGCTTCAGTGACGTTATGGGGGGGGGGGGGGGTGTCCCTCATATGATGCCCACATTTAAAATAATATAAGTACGTTGTTTTTAAATAAATGATTTACAATATAATGAAGATAATTTTAGAATCCCACAGAAGAATGTAAACAGCATTGGGGTCTCTTGTTGTTTTGTAACGATTCAATGTCCGCCGATTTAATTTTTTCATTCTAGATGTTTGCCTTATTACGAATAATCCTGATAAAATTTGATGCTCCATGTATTGGAATAATTGTTTTTTTTTTTTCTTTTTCAAATGCTGCTGGATTTGGATCATTTATTGAAATGTTCGATATTTTTTTCTATCAGAATTTTTTTTTTTTAAATTTACCTTTTTTATACAGAATAATAATTTAAGTTTCATATTCATTTTGTGTTGTTTTTGTTATACGCTTTTGTTTTTCTAGAAGGACTTCTAGGAATCAATGCTTTATTCCTTGGAATAATAATATTCTTTTTTCCCTTTTGGCGTTTTTTTTCTGTTAATTTGCTTTCTATTGGGAAAGTGCATAAAATCAGCTTACAACTTATTTGCAAGTGTTGCAACATTGTGTGTTTACACAGATGATGCAGTGTTAAAATTTGCAGTTTAATCCTTATTTTTAGCAATTAGTTATCAATTTTGCTTTGATTCCTAAAAAGTGCATTATTACCACAATTTTATGTTAACTGCATTGGTCAAGCGTTTATTTATCTTTTTAAAAGCACTGTCGGTCACATGTAAACAGGTCCGGAGCAAGTATAAGCGTTGCCATGAAGCAGCAAAATATTCAGTGCCCCTACTTTATGTATTTTGTTGAGAATAGCAAATAAAAATATTGTCATTAATATGTATTTCTGTATTTAAATAAATCATTTAAAAAATAGTTGAGGTATTTAGGCATTTTAATTATGTTAACTTCAAATGTCTGCTTAATATTTTATGATTACTTACATATTCATTATTAGTTCTAAATATTTCCACTTGATTAGAAACTGGAAAATTTGAAGAAACCGAGAAGCCTCCTTCGATTCCATGAACAATGCCAAATATAGAGGGGCAAGCTTAAGTGTGAAGCCTAAGCATGAATCAAAACGGGGATCATGACCCCTCTTAATGTGACCAAAGGTAGCCTGAAATTAAATTTCTGGAACTTTCACGTCAAAAAGTTTTCTGGAAAGCTCACAACTCCTCCCTCTTCTCTTAATGCCCCCAAACATTGCTCAAAAGTGTGTTTTAGGACTTGAATAAAAGCTTCCAAATTGCTTTACCTTCAGAATGGAACCCGAACATCTCTTCTTTTTGAAAATTTCATAAAATGTTGCGCAGAGAGCCGCTGAATCTCCTAATGTTCTTAAGATGGCCTAAAGTTGTGTTTTGAAGATTTCGAATTTAAAAATTTCTTTTGGAAATGACCAAACTGTCCTCTCTTTCGTCACCAAAGTTAGAGTAAAATTTTTTCTTAAGAGCCTCAATTTCAAAAAATTTTAGGTGGAGACTTTTTGGTCATTCTCCTGTCTCCTAGAAATAGACTAAAAAATTGATCTTCAAATTTCAATGGCAAAAATTTTCTGGCAGTTTGAACCTTCCCCTTATGTTGATAATATACCTAGCTTAAATAAGTATATGCTTTTAGTATTTCAATTTGTAAGAAATACAGGAAGAGAGCTAGGACCGTCCACCTTCCGCTAAACCCCTCGAATGGCAGCCTATGCAAGTAATTTTAGAACTTCAATTTCAAATTTTCGAAGAAGAGCCCCCTTTCCCTTCCCCTAATCTTACCAAACAGTGTAAAATTGAGTTTTTCGAATTTCAATGTCGAAAAACTTCTATGGAAGAGCTGTTGCCGTTTTTCTTCCTATTACATAACTAAAGATAACCCAAAATTGTTTTTTTGCTACTTCAATATTGAAAACCATTTCATTTGGAGGTGGCAAGAGGCACGATTTTCAACCGCCGCCCCCTTGACTGGACTGTAAATCCGCTTTGCCATACAAATATCAATGGTTACAATCAGTATTATGCAGTTAAGTGTTGTATTTGATTGTGGAGGGAAATTTCATACTTTAGTATATTGGTTAACCTTTCTTCATTTTTTGAGATCTAATGAGAATTTTTAATACGTTAACGTCCACTTGCTTGAAAAATAATGGAAGAAAGTAGGATGCCAGCATAAAACAAGACAAGGTATCTTAGATAAAAAGATCTTTTTTGTATTATATGGGGCTACTCTATTATCAAGCGGAGAGCAGACAGTGTCTGTAGGAAAATTTTTAGTTTTAATCTTATACACAGGATATTGCAATATCCGCTACCAAAGAAATGTCTATTTGACTTTAGGGGTGACACCCAGCCAGGACGGAGAACAAAAATAGAACCTTAAATATTATGAGGCTCATGATACAAATGGTGTTTTTATTTTTCAATCTGCAATTTTTTTAAAAAAATTATATTATATTTCCTTAAAACTCATACTTTATGCTTACATGATTTGTTTTCTTGGAGGCGGTAATCTTTACCACGGGGTGACACCTATCACTACCCGCCCCGGGTGTCAGTCATGCTAGCTACAACACTGCTTTCCATACAATTTTCACTATCGACATACTTCACATCAAGCCTTCACTTTTTTTTTTTTTTTTATTTCATCAAACTGTCTACATATACAGTCCAGCATTTCTTCAGCGGAGCTTTTGTTTTTCTTTAATAGGCTAAGGGTGATCAGTAACTGTTAGATTTTTCAGATGATCTTTACTAAATGGCATTGTCTGATCAATTTATCAATTCTCCATTTAGCTTACTTTAATTTGTAGCAGTTAAAATTTCATATTTAAAATTATATCAATTCTTTTTTCTGATTTGATTTCAAAATATGTTTATGTATAAAACTACTAATATATACTTATTTTTTACTTTTTGTATCACAATTTATTCTTTTTATTGGTTGAAATAAATATTTATGAAATAACATTTATATTTTTGAATTCAGACTCAGAAAGCTGTGCTACTGTACTACTGCTTGCTATCTATCAGACTGAGAGTAAAAAAAACCTATGTAAAAGTTTTGATGATGTAATAAAGATAAATATGTCACATGATACAAATATAAATCAATAAATATAGGTTATTAGTGAGTGATGGATTGAAATAATTTTATACCTAAGTCAAAGTAGATATACATTTGTGGAAAAAGACTGGCTGAAATAAGTTTTTCATCGGCTTAGAAGCGACTTCAGAGGTCGCCTTCGGTGTCTTGCTTGGGGGAAAAAACAAGTTGCGCCACAGGCGCCGCTATTTTAACTTTGCACGGGCAACGCCGTTGCGGGTACCGCTAGTGATGTATATTAGACAAAAACCAGTGTTGGGATGGCCATGTAAATTCAACTTTCCAAAGCCAGTAACTGGGAAACATTTCATTGTAAAGTCAACCAACAAGAAAAGACTACAAAGCAGGCATTACCACAGACAAACAATTTATTGATGTAGTATTTGCAATGTTGCTTTACAACATGACTGCAGTGAAGCATATCATGCATGATAAACAGTTACTGATTATTTTCTCAAATGTGTAATTTCACAAGTGTGCATATATCCTTATGATTAATAAATTTTACTATCCTATAAGGTGTAAAGCATGTTTTAAAACTATAATAATGCTCATAAGATTTTCTAATTTTTAAAATACATTGAAATCTCAGCGTAGTTTTTGACGAGAATTTCTTTGCATCCATACTCCTTTTCCGCTGACGTTGCGTCAACGCAACACCCCATATTTCTAAAGATAGTTACCATTTTCTTCTTTTTGCAGCATATTACTATTGTATGTGACCTAAATAACAACTTTTGAAAATTGTATCGAAAACAAATAACGATTTCGACTTTTGGCGGTTAATGGGTTAATAAATGAGATAAAACCAAAGCAAAAAAAAAAGGCACCAGATGATTAATATTTGTCTGTCTATGTAGTATAGCTCTCTAGTGGTGGCAATGTGAACTTTCGTACCGCCATGTTTAGCACCAGATCTGCTGCGATTGTCTGATGACAACAGTGCAAATTTTTCGAATGTTTATTGTAATTTCATTGTTGAGTTTCCTAAGAACACACTGAAAGGTATTGAAAATTTAAAATTTTGATTAAGCAGGTATTTACTACTTTGTTTTGGACATGAAGTGTATATAAAGTTATTTAAAATAACCTAAAAAACAAAAAAAAGTAGCTGTTTGGCAGTGTGTCAACTACTGAAACCTTACATGACATAATATTGAATAGTTGACATGGGGTGTAAACTTGTGGCTAGTAATTTAATTTAATAATACTGATTTATTTGAGCGTTATTTAGCTGCGTACAAAGGAAAACCTTCTATTATAAGCTCTGAAATATTTTTAAACTATCATATCTAATAGGTAACAGAGGGTGTCAACTATTGGAGGTACAATGTGTCAACTACTGAATGACTCCCTCTTTCATTTTTTAGATGCCTCCAACAAAGGGAAATTTTATAAATTTTACACCAGAGGCAATAAAAGTGGCTGTGGAAGATGTACGGTTCCATAAAACCATATAAAACTGCAGGCAAAAAATGTAACGTTCCAAGGATCACTTTGAAGTAAATGAAGAGTAGAGTGTCAACTACTGACCCATTGTCCTTTTTATAAAAAAATCCTATTCATTTTATTAATGTAATTACCTGTTTGAAATGGGTCGTTCTTTTTTAGGGAACTGCCGCTGGAAGAGAAGGTGCACTGTCAGCAGGTGAAACCTCCAAGTGTCACTCTGAAAATTCAGAAGAAGAACCTCCGAGGTGAGATCTCCGCTGATGAATCATTCCAAACCGTAACCTGAGAGCATCTTTTGCTCCTTCTACACTCTGTGTGTTTGTTCAACAATCCCTCCCTCCTGTGAAATTTAAGATTGCTCATTCCTACTACTTGTTGCTATCGATGCACACCTCCAAACATGTAAATCTGTCAAAATTGGAAAATTTTCCCGAATCCAATACTTTCTTATATACATGAGATATAGAACAGGGCTGGGTTTTTGCCGGTTTTAACTTGCAATAACTGGCACAAACACATTTTGTGACATAATCTGAGAATCAAAATGCTCAAAGGATCCATATTATTAAAAGAAAAACTGCTGCTACATGCTTAACAACATTGTCATCAGTTAAAAATGATGGAAGATTGCAATTAATCAATAAAAATTTTCAAAAATGAAAGATTATATATATACACTCAAATATAATATGTTGTCCAACATGCCCGGGTCATACAACAATGTCTTATTCGGGTTTGTATACATTTTTACTATATGACTGGTCATGTATTTTACTGTAATTTAACAATAAGTATGTTAAGGGGAGACTTCAGTCAATCTCCCAAATCGCGAAATCACATGTTAACCTATGGGGGAATTTAAACATAGTCCACGAAGTGGAAATTTCAGGTTTTACAACTTAAAAATAAAATACTTTAAATTTAGATAATCCCCATTTTTTAAACCGCAATACAAATTTATCAAACGTCATCTTTCAGATGGTGAAAACCAAATTTCGATATCTGCATTAGATAATGAGTAATTAGTGTAATGAGTTTTCCCATAGGTTTAACATTAGCACTTGTGACCACGAGGGTGCTCTGAAGTATCCCCTTAATGTGCTTATAACTGTAAGACCAAATTTACTTAGAAACAGCGCTGTTTCTAAGTAAATGTGGTCTTACAGTTATAAGCACATTAAATCAGGATAATCATTTTGCGACACCTTGTCAATATTTTTAAAAAACGGATTTCTCCTAAGAACAACAGGCTACCGTAAATATACATAAGTTTCAAAAACGGATTTCTTTTAAAAAATGGATTTTTTAGCGCAAATTAATATAACTTTCTGTAAACGGATATTCTATTAAAAACGGACTTTCTACCACAAATTAGCATAACTCCGTATAAACAGTTTTCTGTTTAAAAACGGACTTTCTCAGACAATTTAACATAACAGCCAATAAACCGAATTGTTTAAAAACGGACTTGTTTACACAAACTTACATACCTTCCTAAAACGGCTTTCTGTTAAAAAACTGACTTTCTAGCATAAATTTACATAACTTCCAAAAAACGGATTTTGTAAATTGACGGTTTTAATTATGTAGTTATAAAACTGATATATCCGTTTAAAAACGGATTAGTGCTGGAAACTCAGCTGCCAGCACTTTGTCCGTTTTTAAACGGATTTTTTTTCTCAGTGTAGGTAATAAGTTTACAATTAGGGTCACTTGGGGTAATTGTAAACGCTTTTCCAATGTTTTCACTTTTGACACTTCCCTATCTCTTGAATGAATCGAGAGATAAAATGGTGAGGGCATCGCAGCCAATACTGTACTTCTTATGACTAAATGTGTACAAAATTCACTTTGGCTATTTGTCAGGTAATGAACTCGTGTTTACATTTACCCCAGAGGCTCTGAAGTAAATGTAAACAGAGATTCACTTTCGAATGAGGTTCATGCAAATAGGAAACTATAGGAGGTCCGCTGAGTTATTTTTGATTCTGACGAGATCATTTAATGAGAAATATCTTGCAAAAAATCCATACAACACCTAAAGTGAAGCACAACTAGCAGTGGTCAATGCTTGGGTTAAATTAAGTTTACTGAAGTAATCTATTTTTATGTTGAATAATTATTAATATGACATCTACATTGATATGGTCATGGGCTAACTACTCATAACATTGTTGTAGGTTATTATTTACTAACTAACAAATTATTGAAATGAATCCAACTAACATTTTATACATTTTAAATGAAAAGATAACTTATAACAAGCATAACGACATATGAAATACTAATGAGATTTATGTAATTGAGATTTTCCACTGACAATAGTTTGTAGTTGTGGACTAATTTTACTTGTACCAATTATTAAAAGAGATTTAAGATGCTCATCAGTTAATTTAGATCTGTAAACATTTTTTGTGTACTTCATTTTGGAAAAGGTCTTCTCACACAAATAAGTAGTACCAAAAACAGAAAACAGCCCACGAGCAAATTTATGCAAATTATCAAATTGTGTCAGTGGAAGACACTTATAAAATTCCAACAAAGATAAGTTTTGATATTTGTTCTTAATTATATCACTGCACTGTAGATCAATCATTTCCATTTGAAGTTCCGGGGCTAGGGTTTCAATGTCAGTATCAAAAGGATTCTGAAAAATCTTAATTTGATTCGCAATGGCATCAAAGTCCGAGAAACGAGTATCAAAATTTATTTTCAAAGCACTCAAAGTTTCGATTGCAAAATCGATAGGAAACTCGGTCTCAGTGGTGTGGCTAAATATTTCACATGTTTTAAAATGTGAAAAACATTTACTTCGTAGTTGTGATTGAAACAGTATCAATTTCTTCCGGAATGATTTGATATTATTGTATAAATCAGGAAGATGCTGGTTTTCTCCTTGCAATCTCAAATTCAGTTCGTTCACATGTTTTGTCAAATCAACATAGAATGCTAACTTCCACAGCCATGCGTTGTTTTGCAATTCAGTAAGAGGGCGATGCTTTTCATTCAAAAAAAATTCGATCACTGCTCGAAGTTCAAAAAAGCGCTGAAGGACTTTCCCACAACTAAGCCAACGTACGGCAGTATGATAAGGTAAGTCATTTTCTCCAATCTCTTTAATAAATTGTACGAATTGTCGGTGATTCAGCCCAAAAGATCTGATAAAATTAACAGTTGATATGACTGGTTTCAGAACTTCAGACATATCCAAACATTTTCCGCACAAAGACTGTTGATGAATGATACAATGTAAGACTATTGGTTTTGAACCACCGTCATTTTCTACAGCCTTTGACACAAGAGCGACCACTCCTTTATCTTTCCCACTCACGTTTTTGCCTCCATCAGTTGTAATACATTTCAAGTTTTTCCATCGAAGGTTCTTTTGCTTAATGGCCATTTCAACTCCTTTAAAAATATCTGAACCAGTAGTTGTGCCATGAATACTATACATATCAAGAAGTTCTTCATGCACTTCATAGCTTTTATCTACTCCTCGAATATAAATCAACACCTGAGCAGTATCTGACACATCCGTTGACTCATCCAAGGCCAAAGAAAACCACTCAACATGTCCATTTTTGTTGAACAGTTGAGAGGATATATTTTCAGCGATGTCTTCTACCCTTCGAGCCACAGTGTTTGCTGACATACTGACAGTTTTTAATAAATTTACCTTTTCAGGGCACATTTCTTCGGCTACTGCGATTATGCATTCTTTGACCATTTCTCCATCGGTGAATGGTTTTCCACGTTTTGCAATTTCAAGAGCCACACGAAAGCTGGCAAGAGTTGCAGCCTCTTGTTCAGTTTTGAGTTTTGTAAATAAAGATTTCTGCGATTTCAATCCGCGCTTCATAGCTTCGAATTTTTCTGTCCGCAAACTTCCTGTATATTTTGAGTAATTTTGAAAATGTTTTGCTTCATAATGACGTTTAATGTTATATTCTTTGAGAACGGCTATGCTTTCATTGCAAATCAAACATAGCGCCTTGTTACTGGACTCGATTACGAAATACTGAATGTTCCACTGATCTTTGAATTTTCTGCATTCACTATCAATTTTTCGCTTCTTTTCCATTCTACTAAATCACACACAAAAGCAACAATTCAAATAAAAATATTGTTACAAAGATGTCTTAAACTTAAACACGCACAAACACGTTTTAAGGAGGTACGCACTATTTTATTTCACAGCAGTGTCATAGGAACTGACTTGTGGTTGCGCCACTAGCCTTCTTATATATTTCACTTACTGCCATCTAGAAGTGAGTGGAAGACACCAGAACTTTATCGAACCAACGAGATTATTCTGTAAGTGCTATTAGCGCCATCTGTTAGGGATAGAAGGTACTACCTATTTCTGCTTGTGTCCACCAGATGTCCTGTCACGTTACTCCTCATGGCTCGCTCGTACTCTACGACTAATCTAGAAATTACAGATAATGACAGGAAAATTAATAATATGCAGTGTTGCCGTTTTGCGGACTTTAGTTCGATTTGCAGCCTTTTTTAAACGTTGCGTACTTTTTCGGACTTTTTTTTTCATGTAAAAAAATACTCATTCGTTACTTGAGTACTCGTTAGGAACCGAAGTAACGATTACTGAAGAAAAAAGTAATCAATGATTACTTGTGTATTTCATTACTTTTGTAATCAATGATTACTATGGCGATACGATGCGGGTACCCCATTATAACGGATACCCATACGATACAGAAAATACATCAGCTTCCCCGTCGCTAATGGCATCTGGCAAAAAAGTAATATTTTACACCACTAGTGGACTGATTCAACTTTTTACCACCGGCAACAATTAATGATAATATGGTTTTGGCCCTTGGAATTTACTGGAGTAATCAATATGGCCCTAAGGCTGGAAAGTTTGGAGACCCCTGCTCTAGACAATTGGCAGCACAGTGGTCAGTAGCTACAGGTGTTTCATTGTGTGCTTCATTAATTCGTAGACCTCTGCTGCAGCGTGGACTGCGCGCAAGGACTACTTTATACAGGATCCCCCTCACGCTAAAACATCGCCGCCTGCGGCTACAATGCGCCACTCAGCATAGAGACTGGCGTGCTGATTGGCAGCATGTCGTATTTTCTGACGAAACCCGCTTTAATTTGTGGTACCATGTTGGCTGCATTCGTGTCGGGCACTATGCCGGTGAACGCCACCTTCCGGAGTGCATTATCGAACGCCACAGTGGACAAACACCCGGAATTATGGTCTGGGGCGCCATAGCCTATCATGGACGATCTCAATTGGAACCAAAATTGTGGGCAATCTGAACAGCAACTGGTACATCAGTGAAGTTCTACAGCCCCAAGCTGTTCCCTTCCTTCAAAGTTTGCCAGGCGCTGTATTTCAACAGGACAATGCCCGCCCTCATATTGCTAGGACTGTTCAATCCTTCTTTGCAACGCAGCAGGTACAGCTTCTTCCTTGGCCTGCGTATTCCCGATATTTCGCCAATTGAACGTGTGTGGGATTTCGTTGGTCGGCGTCTCGCTCGTGATCCTCGTCCTGTTGCTTCTGTAGACGAACTTTGGGTACGCATACAAACAATGTGGAATGCTCTTCCTCAGGCAGACATTCAACATTTGTTTGACTCCATGCCACGTCGTGTAGCAGCAAACTTATTGCGGCGCGTGGTGGCTACACAAAATACTGATTCCGATCTCTTGTTATTGTTTGTTTACTTTGAAAATTTAATTATTTATTTGTACCACTACCACTCAACTATGTATTAAATTTCATTCAATTATGACGATTCTTTCATGGCGTTGCAATTTTCACAAACATGAGTTTAGTTATAAAGCTTGTTTACACTTACCCCATTTTTGCAATTACCCCGATTTACCCTAAATATTTTCATTAGTTAATTCAGTGTTCACCACTTTGCGATTCATGATGTGTTAAGTCATCCATTTAATAGGTGACTCTGGGACTGTACAACCGCAGGATGGTTAATAATCAAATTTTTAACATGCTGGATAACTGATTGAAACTGTATCCATGCATGGAAAAAATATATCCAAATTGAAACCATCGGTACAGTATTTCAAAGCCAGAATCCTTACAACATAATCCAGTTTCATAGTGGTGAAAAGCAAATTATTATTTTTTCTCGTCAAAACAAGCGATTGCTTCATAAATTATAATTATTATTTATTTACTTTTTTTCATGCATGTGCTCTATAAATTAATTGGAATCTGATATTGAAGTTCAGATTGTTGGTTGATGTGATAAGGTTTTCCCATTCGAGAAAATTCAATATTAATTTTTTTTTAATTAAAATGTCATTTTAAATAAATTTGAAGTAGGAAAAACTTGTAACAAATTATTTGTTCTGTCTCTATGTATTGTTTTTAGTGCTACAACTACGAGGGCCATTCAGAAACTAACCTCCGATTGGTCACAGTGCGGGTAGTGGGGGGAGTAGCGCGCCATCTGTGCATTCACGCGCTCAGCAGGTCAGTCGGCATCAAGCCGTAGTCGAGTGAACATCGTACCTGCGCTAGTTTAGTTTTTGTGGCAGTTTGAAATGTGTGCTGCAATAGAAAATCCCGCGAAATGTGAGGTGCGTGCTGTTATAAGGTTTTTTACAGCCAAAGGATACTCTGCAGCAGCTATTCATCGTGAGCTTTGTGCCGTGTATGGACCAAAAGTTATGAGTGAAGGAGTTGTCCGTGAATGGGTACGTTTATTTAAAAGTGGACGAGAAAACGTTCATGATGAAGAGAGGAGTGGTAGACCATCATTGGTGACTGACGAACTCGTTCAGACAGTTGATGCAAAAGTTCGTGAAAATCGACGTTTCACAATGGCGGAGTTGTCTACTGATTTTCCACAGATTTCTAAGACTCTTTTGTACGAGATAGTGACAGCAAGATTGGGTTACCGTAAGTTCTGTGCACGATGGGTGCCCAAAATTCTTACCGACCACCACAAAACTCAAAGAATGGCCTCTGCATTAGACTTTCTGTCACGTTATGAGGACGAAGGAGAACCATTGTTAAACAGAATCGTGACCGGTGACGAAACCTGGATTAAGTACGTGAACCCTGAGACAAAAGAACAATCAAAGATGTGGGCACATTCAGATTCGCCTACCAAACCAAAAAAAGCCCGGCAAGATTTTTCTGCCAGAAAACTGATGGCAACGGTGTTTTGGGATGCCAAAGGGGTGTTGTTGGTTGAATTCATGGAACGTGGGACGACCATTAATCAAGACGTGTACTGTGAAACACTAAAAACATTACGACGGGCTATACAGAACAAACGCCGTGCTGACTTCCGGTATCGTTTTTTTGCACGATAACGCCCGTCCTCACTCTGCTCGCAGAACAACAGCCCTTCTTGAGTCCTTCAAGTGGGACGTTTTCAACCATCCACCTTACAGCCCAGATCTGGCGCCAAGCGATTATCACCTCTTCATGCATATGAAGAAATGGCTCGGGTCCCAGCGGTTTGATGACGACGAAGAGCTCAAAGATGCGGTCACAGGCTGGCTCAAGGCACAAGCGGGTGATTTTTATGCAGAAGGAATTTCAAAGCTTGTGAAGAGATACGATAAGTGCCTCAATCGTTATGGAGACTATGTCGAAAAATAGTGCAAAGATGTAGTTGTAAGATGTATATATTAAAATATTTTTACTTAACTTGGTGTATTTTTTTCAATCAACCGGAGGTTAGTTTCTGAACGGCCCTCGTATATATATAGATTTTACAATTGCAGGTTCTTAATACACTGCGTGTTCTTGGCACCGGAACTTTTCAAAGTGTGATTGGTGATGGCTACATAGCCGAAATTCACCAATCCACTATTTCCAGACATATGGATAGAACAATTAATGCTGCATTGGAATTAACAAGGGAATACATTCATTTCCCAAGTACAAGTGAAATCTCTTTGGCGAAGTCTCAGTTTTATATAGATTTGGGATTTCTCAATGCAGTTGGGGCGATAAACTGCACTCATATAAATATTGAACGCCCTGCTAGTCAGGACTGGTTTATGTTCCTGGATAGGAAAACACATTTTTTCCTTAAATATTCAGATGGTAAGTGGTGCTTAAAATATTTCTTTTTTTTTTTTTTTCTTTTTACACTATAGAATTCATTTAGAACTTATTCAGTTAAAATAACCGAAAAAAAGGGTAAAAATTGCAGTGTAATATGTGTCCATTTTGTGCAATGTCATTTAACATTTTAATGTTGAACCGTTGTTCTTGCTTACTGGCAAGGTTTGTGACATACAAAGTATAATATAAGAAATGCATGATTCTAATTAAATTTTAACTCCACCAGGAATAATAGCAGTCTAAGCAATGAGAAACTAAAACAAATCAAACAATTAAGCTTCATTCCCATATCGTCCGTCCGTCGAAGTTCTGCACGATTTTTTTCACCACAACCGGTTTCCTCTAGTCGTTGCCATGACAGCAAGACGATTTGACGGGACCCGTTTTGTATCAGGAAATCTTGATATTTGAGGGACGTCCAGAAAAGAGCAGTCAATCAGAGACAAGGTAGGCGCCATCTTGTTTGTTTTAAGTAGCGGAGCAAATAAGTAGTGTTTCTTGCATTTGTATGACATTGAACATAATGACCGAAGCCAATAATCTGCTCAGTGAAACCTTAATATGCGAAGTACGAAAGTACCCGTGGCTATATGACAGTCATTCATTCAATTCTGGGTTTGCAATGAGTTGTTTAATAACTATGAACTATGTTTTTCAGAAATGAAGGCCCGCGAGCGATGGGCAAGCTTGTCTTGTGTTTTACTGCTTTTCAAGTATTGCTGTGCCACAATGATCAATTGCTATTAATTTGTACTACTAGCATATCAAACGGGAAGTTCATTTTTGTTTTGTCATTCATTATCTAAGGCAGACTGATGTTGAAATAGCATTCCGAAATTTAAATGCATGTGTTATCAGCCTATGTGCAGAATCATTGGAGGGAGATGGCAGTTAAAAAAGCCTCCAAAGCACTTTGAAAAGATTATGGAACACAATGCCCAATGGCGTAGATAAGATTTTGGTTTAAAATCCCCCCGAAATGGAGAAGATTATCTAGAATTTGACCAGTTTTTCTTATAAAACAATGAAATTAGCTTGCTTTTCTCGAAGACCCCCCCCCCCCCCCTCAAAATCCTGGTCTAGCTACGCCGCTGACTACGCTCATGCCCAAATGTTAATTTAAGAGTTCTCTCCAGGATTTCGATATAACTGTGACTACCTATCATCTTGGCTTTCTGTGATTGCTATATATAATTGTTTAAAATTAAATTCTTTTGCTTATATGCATTTCATTTTCCAGTCCAAGTGGAAACATGGAGGACGAAGAAGCGTTCACGGAGTCACAAGTGTCTGTAGCCAGCAGTTTTGATGCAGGTGAATATTGTTAAATATTTAGTAGTATATTATGACAAAGCTCTGTTTATGTAAGTAAACTTATAATATTTGACTTTTAACAGGTACAAGGGAAGCATTTAATGCAGACGTAGTGGAGGAAAACTTTGAAGCTAATGAAAGCATTGAGGAAATTAGTGAGTTTCCAAATGGCTTGCAATATTGTTTTCACTTTTCTTTATTATTAAATCCTGCCGCTTTTCAAGTAATTACTATTTTGTGAAGTTGCATAACCTTATCAGCCCTTATGTTCAATATATATATAATATATTATGCAACCTTGCCTGTTTATGGTTGAGTTAATTATGCAACCAATGAAAAATTTGTTATTGCAATAGTTTCCTCGAGTTTACAACACAGTAAGACATAAAAATAATAATCAAATTACATTTCTTGTTTTTTTGTTTTGAAAAAAGCTGTATTATTTCTTTGATTTTTTTTTACAGAAAGCATGTGAAAGAACAAGCACTTGTGGTAGAAACCAGTTGCAACAGATCTATTTGTGCACATGAGCCCTCAAAGAAAACAAAGAAATAAATTTAATATAATATAAAATAAAATATTTAAATCAGTGGTGTAGTCCTGAAGAAAAAGTTGGGGGGACCCTTATGCACAGAAAGTTAAGCAATTGAAATCAAAAGTGGGAGGACGCTTGTATTATAATAATAAGGTGCGTCCCCCTCTACTACACCACTGTATTAAATGCAATAAAGTCCAAAATAGCACCTGCACTTTAAAAAAAAGAAGGGTTTGTAAATTGGGATGCGGATTTTTAATCGGGGATTTAGTATTGTGACATTATATTCTTTTTTCGACTACACATAGGGTAGGCAACCAACCACCTTTACATGCGTGGAGGGTTGACATCTGTACCAAGTTTTTATGTTGTGTGTATATTTGTATGTGTGTGTGTATTTAATATATATATATATATATTTGTACTTTAGGAAGGCCACCAAAGAAAGCAAGGACCAATTATCAGGATGAATTGCTGAAGTACCTTGCTGCTCCTACAGAGGACAAAATTGCAGGGTCCTCCCAGTACCACTATTTTATGTCTTTGGTGCCCAGAATGGAGAGTCCCCCCCTCCCCCCCCCCAGAGCACAAGCTCTGTTAAGAATTAATATAGAGAAGCTTTTTCATGAAGCAGAAATAAAGTATATATTTTTCAGTTTGAGGCTTAGAATTTAGTTTGTCAACAAAATCCAGGATTCATTTCTGAAAAAGGGCTCCTCGCTGGAAAGATTGAATTTACTAACATATGTAACGACAGTACAAGGCATATGTTATATTACAATAGTTGTAAATCACAGGATTTTTTAGAGAATTTTAACCCCCCCCCCCCCAAAAAAAAAAAAAAAAAATCAGTAGGGCATATTTTGTTTCTTCTTTCACTAACCTACCGTTAGTCATGCTCTGATTTCGGACATGGTTAGGTGCTTCTGGTTTTAGAAAGCCAAAACAAATTTTTCTGATTTAAACAATTAATCGAGACTTTGATCAGTGAGGTAATTAAGGAATCTATTTCAAAGGAAGGAAAACATAGTTTATAAAAATATCACACTTACAATATTTAGCTAATGATCACCTTACACCTGAAAGTACAGTTACGATGTACTTGTGAAGTGCTGTGCAACTAACAGAAGGTTAAATATTGTTAAAATATAAACTAACATCAAAAGTTTTGCGCTGATATGAAAAATATAGCAATTATGTTATGGAGACCAGATCATAAAATACTTCAGCTGATTGATTAGTAAGATTTTCTTAGACTGATTATTTTGGAGTGGTTTATGTTTATTTCCTCATTTCATACTAACTTGTTTATGTTTACTTTCTATTAACAGGGCTCAAGATCAAGGGGAACCAACAAATGTGTGAACATTTTTATATGTAAAAAATTCTTATCTTGTAAATAAATTTATTAAAATAGTTTTGTCTTTAAATGTGATAACATGTTTTTGCTTTACCTAGTTCTGGCTCAATTTAAGGAACTTTTTTGGCATGTGTGTAGCCAACTTTTGTTTGCTTTCATGTGCCTTAGCCACCAGTTCTTCGATTAATTGAAGAGACAGCCAGCCCAAAAGGGACTTGAATACAAATTAAAATTTTTTAGAAAAAATTCCTAGAATAAAAGGCTACAAATTTTGCAATGTTAATTATGGCATTTCATTTATAATTCAATCATATTTCACTGCGAATTTAAAATATATCCTTCAAAGGGGAAGAAAAACTAACAAATGATTTTTTGAGAGAAAGAAAAAAAAACCCCAAAGAATGTAAAATATTGTCCACAACTCTTACAGGGAAAATATATTTTAACTTCAAAAGGGTGTATTTACCTGTTTTTCTCAAAATTTAATTTTGGCATTTATTTTGTATTAAATCTATTAGTTATATTTTATGTTACCATACCCAATTATGCATACTTATTAATTTATTGGGAGTAAATAAATATGTATTGCTTTTAATCTATCTTAAGTGTAGAAATATTTTTCTTACAGACTTGATCAACTTCTCAGCAAAGCGGAACCTTTTCTTCGAAGAAAAAAAACACCCTATCGTGACGATTTAATCTCTCCTGCTGAGAGACTAGCATTAACTATAAGGTAAACCATAAAAGTTTTAAGTATATAAAATCTAAAATACAAATAAAATTACTAACAACACAATTTCAGTCGGCACAAAGCAACAAATAATTAAGAAAAATATATAAGTAATATAAGGAATTTTTTTTGTTTTAGACAGAAAAAAAAATATCCTTGCTTAAAAAAAGTCAGGGAAATATAAATGAGATAGGACTCATCATTCTTAGTTTTATACTTCGATAAATAAGAAAGATGTAAGAACACCGACTCCACAAAAATTAAAAAATTGCAAGCATTACAAGTAAAGTTTGGGCTGAATTAACCACCAAGGAAGTAAAATAATTTTTAAAAAATTTTTATACAGACATTTATGTTGGTGTTTTTTTCTTAATTAAAGTATATATTTTGAAACATGTTTCTAAACATTATACAGCAAAGTATTTATTACAATTGACAGTCTGAAATATTAAGGATTCAAACTTTTGTTCTTACACTATCTTCAACTACTGTATTATCTTTATTTGATTAGTGTACTAGTTGCATTGATCTGAGAACTATAAAAGATTTATCACACAGCATAGTCATAGTTGCACTAATTTCCATTTTGACTTACTAAGTGATATTCAAGGCTGAAGTTACTTACATGAAACTCCCCTTTTCTCATTAATTTTTTAACATTAGGTAAAATCAATTTTCCTGATATTTTAGTTCAATTTACTTTGAAAATTGCACTGAGGTACTTCTTTTTTGGGTAGGTGAGGGGGGGGGGAGGATAATTCAATGATGATTACTTAATTCAATTAACTTTATTTTATGAATTCAGCTGAGGCAGTGCAAGAAGCAGAAATTGTTTTCTTCATTTTTTGTTTGTTTAATGATATGGACTAATCTTTTTTTTCCTCCCTTGAGATAAAAGCATCATTTGGATTAATTTTAGTATGTGAAACATTTACTTATTTAAATTTTTGTATTATGTGACACCTTTTCATAACGCAGTATCAGAAATTTCAAGTAATATTGCTTAAATTTATAGTATTGTAATTTCAGATATCTTGCTCTCGGTGACAGCCAGAGGATGTTGGGCATCTCTTATCGAATTGGGCAATCTGTTTGCAAAATTATTCAATCTGTTGCAAAACTGTTACTGTTTGCAAAATTATTCGATCAACTTGCCAGGTGCTATGGGAAATTCTATCACCAGAGTACTTACCGGTAAATAAATTCAATTATTACAAGTTTATCAGGATTTTCCTCACACTTATGCTGTACAGGTACATTTTTAAAATTCAGCAGCAAAAACTTTTCTTTTTGTATTCTTAAATAACTTTCTGTCGAGAATGCGATATTGACAAACGGTGAGTAATTCATAATCTTACGACATATATCGTCATCATTCAAGCAAGCAACAGAGTTGAAAATTTTAGTCGTTAATCATCGTTAACAACATCATATGTAACTTCAGATATCAAATTCTTATAAATTTACATTACTACGTTTATTTTAACTGGATCATGAAACAATTCAGCAAAAGTCGAACTGAGCTGCAGTAGTACTAGGAATGATTTTTGTGAACTTAAGTCACTTTTGCTGAAAGACTATATCCTAAACAATATTAAGAAAATGCTTTTACATTATTCAATTAGTTTTCATCCTGCTCACTTCCTAATTTATCTTTCACATTACTGTAAATGTTTTCTATCACAAAATTGAAGAAAAAACTAATTTGCATTTTCCAAAAATACTGGAAGTTAAAAAAAGCATGTAACTATGTATGTTCAAGAATTAAATAGAAAAACAAAAAAGTTCATGCAAAGCATTATAATAAATGTTTGATCAGTGGTGTAGTCCTGGAAAAGAAGGGGGTGGGGTACGCTTATATATACCATTAAAAACTGGGGGTACACCTATGTTAAAATTCAAAACAAGTGGGGGGACGCTTGTGTTAAAATAAAAAGCTAGGGGGACTCGTCCCCCCTCGACTACACCATTGTGCTTGTTGCACGAAATAGCAGCAAAAAACATTAAGTAGTACTAAATCATTTTTTTCTTTCTAGGTTCCGGATACTTCCACTTGGGAGAGCATAAGCGAAGAATTCTATGAAAAATGCAATTTTCCAAACTGTGTGGGGGCGGTTGATGGGAAACATGTGGCAGTAAAGAAGCCAGACATCTTCCTATTTCAATTACAAGCACACCAACAGCACTATACTAATAGCTGCTTGTGATGCAAATCTTAAATTCACCTTAGTTAATGTTGGTGAGCCAGGAAGATTCAGCGATGGGGGACTCTTCAGTGTTGGGCTTTTTAAAAAAAA
This sequence comes from Octonoba sinensis, assembly GCA_038502835.1. NCBI lineage: Eukaryota > Metazoa > Arthropoda > Arachnida > Araneae > Uloboridae > Octonoba > Octonoba sinensis. The sequence continues at coordinate 76,737,670 of CM076605.1, read as the reverse complement.
AGGTTAATTTAAATTTGGAATAAAAATTCCGAATTCAAATTCCCAACATGAGCTTTCAGAGGTGGTGTCAGTTAGAGGTAAACAAGAAACATTTTTAACGAAATTTGGATTTATTTTAAACATTTAACAATACAATAAACATAAGTTACCACAGGAACATTCGATGAGAACAACAATACAATATCTAGTCAAGTCTACCATCTCAGGGAACTTCTCAAATTGCAGTAATTAAAATATCACAGTCCTTTTACTCGACCACGAGTATGGGTACATCAAATTCACGACCATTCAAAGTCAGTCCACTTTACTTGTACTGGAACGAGCGCTGGTTCTGTTGAAGCCACAAGTCAGCAAGTAGACAGTCCAGTAACTTAAACCATGGCCGTACGAATCACTGATGCTATCACCGGCAGACCTGCCAAGTTCCAGAAATGAAAAAGCAGGAGACTTTTATCGACATACCGATGCACGCATGCACATATATAGATCTACATATATATGCGTTATGTACATACATATGCGTACATGCATTAGTAATACCAGAAATCAAAAGAAAAAAAGGGACAAACAATATTTTGAATGCACTGTATACAATATTTATTCAAAAAATTGGAAAGAAATCTATCAAGCAAATGAATCAACACACAAGTTTAAAAAAGTAATTTTGAACATTTATGAAAAATATGAGCTAAAGGAAAAGCAGACAATACTTTTGATATAATAAATAACAAAGGAACTTTGTACACAAGTAAACTAAAAAAAAATACATAATTAAAGCCCAAATGAGCACTAAAATGCAGACATGTTTCCGGATTGCTTGGAATCCCTTTTTCAATAAATAGTGGTACAATTTGCAACAGTGGAGCTTTTAGATGCAAACACATCCAAATGAAGCTTTATTTGAATGTTTTTGCATCTATCAGCTCCACTATAGCATTGGAAAAGGGATTCCAAGCACTCAAGAAACGTATGACTGCATTTTAGTGCTCATTTTGTGCTTTTAATGCGTGCAATTATTTTTTTACAGAATACTTTTGATAATTACTCCCTATTAAACACCCTTTAAGTTTGCCAAATTTGTGGCTGATTTTGCTCTCATCAAAAACCCATTATCAAACTCTTCTTCAAAACATGACTTTGACATGTGAGATTTTACAGTTAGTAAACTTTCTAGAGTCTTACAGCTAAGTTGGGACCTAAATTGTGTGTGAGTTTTCGTAACAAAACTGAAAGTGCGTTCGCATTCTGCATTGCTATGGGGGATAGTTAAAATAGAAAGCATAAGCTTGCATAGCAAACTGTATTTGCCGTCATAAAAATCACACACTTTAATCCACATTGTGTCCATCCTTTCTTCAGATTTAACAAAGTCGGGTATTTCTTCAACTTGCATAGAGCAAAACTGAGACTCTAGAGTATCAAGTAACATATCTTCAGTATCAAAATTGAGAATTTTAACTAGAGATGGAAATCTTTTTACAAAATATCTAATGCTTGCAAATGATGTTTTCGTTATCTTATTCAAATCTGCAACTTCAGCATTAATAAGGACCTCATCCTTAAATGGAAATTTATTCCGCATGTAATCACAAGCTCTTGCATAGTAATCTCTTACTGTAGCATAAAAATGCACTTTTTTTCTTTCAGGAACCTTATGAATAATATTTAGCGCAGCTTGCCCTATCACCAATTCACTATCCAATTTCTGATTTTCTTGCAAATGATAATTAACATCTAAAATAGATGCAGTTGCTTTAATGGCTTCAGGTGATACAAAACGTACCAAAAGGCGTTTAAACATGTCTAATAGCAACTGCCTGAGGACATGAATTTGGGGTTTACTTGTCTGTAGAGCTTCATTTGGTTCTTCAAATACAGGCAAGGTAGTCATCAAGAAAAATGCATACGCTTTACTAACATTTGAAGATAAAAACATGAAAAGTCTCTCTTCACGTGACAAAGCTTTTTCCTTATTTGAATCTTCAATATTATTTAGATAAGTAATCTTTGGTTTCTTTGCTGCTGGTGAAGCATAGTAGGGAGATCCTTTTCCCACAGCAACATTACTTGGGCTTTTCATTTCACTACTTGAGGAATCTCTGCCTAGTTTAGGAATCTTGAAATCCTGCAACTGTGAGTCAGATTTTGTAACTTTTAATCTTTGTTGGACTTCCTCTTTAAAAAGTGATGTTAATGGGTCCCACTGCTCTAGTAACCTTTTTATACAGCGACCTAGGGACAGCCAACGGGTGGACACATGCTTCAGAATCTTTTTCATTTCAGTATCAAACATAACTTGATACTGTTTTAATTTCTCTTTCCTTTTGGCACTCTTCTCAAGATAATAAAATATATCAATTAAAATTTCATCGATACTGACTGGCAGGCATGATGCACCTTTCTCTGCAGCCAGATCGATTAGGTGGCACAGGCAACCTTGTACATATAAGTCTGGCATCTCTTTACGCAAAAAAGCAGCTACTCCAGCTTTCCTCCCAACCATAACAGGAGCATTGTCTACCCCTAAAGACAGACAATTTTCTAGGGGTATGTTTAGGGATTTCAATGTATTTAACAGCAAAAATGCGATATTCTCACCTGTGCTGTCTCCTTCAAGCACAGGTACAGAGAGTATAGATGATTCTATTAGTCTCCTTTCAGTATTATGAACTGTAATGACTATCGGAAACAACTTTTTATCCCCTTTGTTGCTGCCATCAGTCGAAAGGGAAAAGGGATTTTGTTTGATGGAATCTACAAGTCCTGTTCTTTTTGTCCTTGCCATTTCATTTACGATAGCTGTTGACTTAGTTCTGGCACAGCCATATTTTTTTGCTATGGAGCTATCAGGAAACATTTTTTTAAACAAATGTCCTACATGGTCTGCAGCAGCTATGGATATGTTGTGCTCTACTAGGAATCCAGTGAAAAGGCATTCGGCACGAATAACACTGAAATCATCCTTCTTTTGAATAAAGTCGATTTTTTTGTTGTCGCCCAAAGTTCTTTCGGCAGCAAGATGTTTATCACGTTTGACGTGATTAATCACATCGCCTCTTCCGCGATGTCAAATCAAAAAGTCCGAGGAGCACAGCGAGCAAAAAGCATATTTATTGCCCTTTTTTGAGCTTAAAATGCACGGAAAATCTTCAGTGTATGACTTGTTGAAGATGGTTGCATATTTTTTCTTCTTACAAGTTGATGGTCCTGACGCCATTTGTAGCAAAAGGCAGCTAAACAAAATCGATATCACACCAATAAAATAATAAGTGGAATGCAGGAAGAAAGTAGAAATGCATCAGCGTTAATCAAGCGAGCGAGCTTTCAAAACACCACGAGGCGACCACGATTCATTAGACGTCTAAAGAACGACTTGTTCCAAGTGTTTGCGCATATAGCTTTGCGCAGAGCCGGAACCAAGACTTCTAGGATTGGACAGCCGCATTAAGACGCTCTTAAAAGTGGGCGGAGTCTATGACGTACAGACAAATGACGTAGCAAGCATCTGCAGAACCAACCTACCGGAGGATCTAATACTTTGCGCTGTAAACGCTCCGGCAACTCTCCTGTAGCGTATTGGGCGAGCGTCTATTCCGATGACTCAGTGGGCTACTGAGCTCAAAACTTCCAGCGTACGAAACCAAAAAGGCGGAGGTTTTTAACGATAACCCGGAGACATAAAAATCAGTAAAAAAAGCGGAGACTCCGGCCAAAAACCGGAGACTTGGCAGGTCTGCACCGGTAACTTCAAGTCGGTAAAATGCAATTATGAAGATAAAATACTATAACATTTTGATGGTGAACATCTTGACTAGAAACCCTTTTAAAAAACTGATGTATATATAAAAACTCCATTCTCTTCTAAAAGCAAAACATCTGCATGTATTGGAACATTTTCACAAAAATTGGAGCGTGACAAACGGGGAGAGAAGACACTTCCAAAAATTAAAATTCTAAGGTCGAACATTACGAATATGTTCGAAAATTTATTGCCAAGCCATCAGCCTCATGGCAGGGAGACTAACTCAAAAAGAGGGAGTGACGACCTAGGGGTCGAACGAAATGAAACCAGTAAAGTCCGTGCACTCACATCCTCCCTTTATACTCGCCAAATCATATGACGCGATGGTGACGTCATTTTTAATAACTTTCACTTCAACCTCATTTACATACACCTTGAGGTTGACCTCCTCTCCACGCAAGTCACGTATTATAACCAAGTTGCCTCGGTTTGGCAACACCGTGGCGATGCTTACATTCCACATTTCCGCCATTGGCTTGGCGCGTGTAGTTTGAATGCCTGAAGAGTATCCTAAGACTTGGAATCTTACAAGCCGTCCACAGAAAAGAAAGTAGGTACTTAATATACATTCAAACCATACAATTGTGCTAGAGAATTAATAAAATTATGGGTTTCTACCCAACATTCAGTGCTTGCCTCTTTGGTCAGAAAATAGAAAGAGGAGAACTGCAACTGCCCACAGCATCCACACTGCCCTACACAAACATAGCTGCCCCATACTGCTTTGTGGCTGATGAAGATTTCCCCCTGCTCCCAAATTTGTTAAGGCCCTATCCTGGGAAAAACCTGCCAACCAGTGTTGCAATTTTCAACTATAGGTTTTCCAGGGCAAGAAGAACTGTGGAAAATGCCTTTGGCTTACTGGTAGCAAGGTGGCGAATTCTTGAAAATAAAATCAATACATCTGTGCCAGTAGTCACTGGCATTGTAAAAGCCACCATTTGTCTACATAATTTTTTACTAACAGAAGACTCTGTTCCAGGGCTCCCACCGCCTTAACACAATTTGTAGCAGCTTTCGGAGCAGGTAAAAGGGTCCTTTTTGAATCAGTTTGGAGCAGAAGAATTTAACTTTTGTATCCGTTTGGAGCAGAAGTACTGCAGCATCAGTTTGGAGCAGAAGTACATAAACTGCTTCAAAAGTAAAAAATTAGTTGACTAAAGGAAAAACGTAACAAATGATGTCGATCTTAAGGTGAAAAAAAATATATCTAAAAATTTTTCGAATTTTTTTCCGAAAATCTCGATTTGGCGCAAATTTTCCGAAAAAAACGCATTTTGTAGCAGCATGTAGCAGAAAAATCGTTTAGGCGCAGTTTTGCGCAATTGGCGCAGCCGTTGGAGCCCTGCTGTTCTAAATGACGGACATTTGTATTGCCCTACAAATTTCGTAGATTATGAACATGAACAGGGCACCCTAATTGCAGGCGCATGGTGCCACTAGGTACAAAGTCACAACTCCAAACTTAACCAAACCAACCTTTGCCTCTTTGCGACCAGCGCATCGCAATGGATTCCGACTAGGTTACTCTGCGCCTCCTTACAACCAGAGCACCGCAATGGACACATACGAAGTTGCCTCCTTGCGAGCAAAGCACTGGAATGGACTCCGACGAGGCTGCTGTAACGCCTCCTTGCGACAAGAGCACCGCAATGGAACACTACGAGGCTGCTGTATCGTCTCCTTGCAGGGTTGGCAAAAACCCGGGATTTTTAGAATAAACCCACCCCAAATGGGTTTTTTCAAGTAAAGTATTAAAAAAACCTCAGTTTAACTGGGTTTTTTCAAATTTTTTTGAGAGAAAACTTTGGTAAAACTGTTTTATTCTTTGAAACAAATACGATATTATTAAAATATTAACATTTATGGCACATCTGATTGCATATGCATATATTATTTCACAAATTTAAGTTTCAGAAAATTATGAAAAAAAGGATTATTTTCCTTTTCTCAATTCAGCAATGTTATTTAAAACTTTTAAAATTATGTATTAAACTTAAATATTTTGCCTTACTTTCTCTTAAACAATTGTGTACTCTGTTCCTTTTATAATCATAGAATAATAATTTTCTTATAGTAGCAATATACATCAACAGATGGCAGCACAGTTGCATTCAGGGTCTTTTACGGAGTGTCTATTGAACCGAACAGTCGGTTCAATAAGACTTCATTATGCTATTGCGCCGAACAGACTTTTAACCAATCACAGACTGGATTTCTTTCACGTGATTTTTTTCCTGCTTTGTATTTATTGTAATAATCATGGCGGCCACATTAGCTGTGTGTGCATGATTTTATTCGTATGAGGAATTAAGAGAAATCTGTTTCTCAATTCGAAAAAGAAAATCAGATAACGTTCTGGAAGAGGGAGTCGAAAACATTAGCTAATGCAGCTAACAAATACAAAAATGTAGACCGTTCACGACTCGAATTGAAATATTATACGATCAAGTACAAGTGCATTGCAGGAGGAAGATTACATAAAAAGCGATGCACGGATGGAAGCCGGCAATCCAAGTATGTCTATTTCTTAAAAATAATTTCACAAATTAATTAGTTAATATGTTCTTGCCAAAATTCTCTCAACGTTACTGATTTTGAGGATTATTAACTTTTTCTATGTAGTTGCATACATATTTCCTCCCCCCAGAACCTTTCGCCACGATTGTCCGGCTCACATTAATGAGCTGCAGTCTTCCGACAGACAGTTCTTGGAACTAAAATCTATAAATGATGACCACAAACATGTGGTTTCAGAAACCTTATTTAATTCTGTACCGAAAGAACGTTCACTTCCAGCTGACTATCAGGAGAAAGTCAAAAAGTATTTGAATCTACAAGTATGTTTTGGTTTTAATTTATAAAAATCAAAATTTATGCTAGTTTTCCTTATTTTCGGCATTAACGTATGTTTTTCTTACAAGATAAAGTATTATTCTTTTGTTACTCGCAGTGTAGTACATGGTTTTTTTAATATCCTTAAAAGTATTCAAACCTATAATTACTGCTCAAGGTATTGTTTTGCTTTGACATACTCTTGAGTGTTTTAGCTATTTCTGTATGTGTAGAATAATTCCGGTACAGTTGTAACTTTGAATATATGTTAAGCCTCAATGTCAATTTTTATATGAACTCCATAAAAATTGTATACAAGCAGAAACACAAATTAAAATTCAGACACATATCAAATGATATGCTTATTAAAATTTAAAGAGAATTGCTACTTTTCAACTTCTCTTGAGGAGCAGACTTTTCTTAATAAAAGAAGTTTCTTTGAAAGTTTGCCTGCTGTATATTTTTATCAATCTTAAATAACCCCAAGTCCATCAATTTAAAAAAGCAACTTTGTTCCAAACATCTTTCCAACTCACTTTATACCAAAATTATTCTCTTATATTAATTTTTTTCTTACATTAATTTAATCTGCAATTTTACACCCAAATAAATTTTCTGGTCAAATTTGTTTTGCATACGGATAAAACGGGTATGTAATAGGTACATAAATGTCGAGTACGATTAGACAAATAAATTACGAAATTAATAATTATTTTTGTACCCTATTTTTATATTTATATATATACAAGTTGGAACTGATCTAGGGGCTTGCCCTCCCCCCCCCCCCTCTTCAAAAATGTTTTAGGTAAACTAATGCTTCTGAACACATACGAGACAGTTTAAACTGAAATTGAGTTTAATTATTGACAATATTTTTTCAATATGCTTATAGATGTGTATTGAGCAAAATTAAGGAATGCGCGCTGTGGATACTGCAAAAAAAAGGGAAAGAAAGAAAAAGTAAAGATTAATTCAAACTGAATTATCAATCGCAATTTAAGAAATTATCAAACAATAATCAATTCGTTCAATAATGTTTCGACTTGGGATTCAGGAAGGTTCAAAAACAATACCGCTACTGAACCGAACACCAAACTCATGTGCGGCAGTTTAAGATCGGTTGAATAATGTAACTGCTATTGAACCGACCAAATGATCGGATTAGTTCTTTTAAAGTGGCGCTGTTGTCACTGCTCGGCAAAATAGCGGTGGAGTTATTGTACCGACTGTTCGGTTCAATAGCCCCGGCCTTTATTTTATAGGTATTTTGAATAAAGTACAAAACATGTTCTACAGTTCTGTTCTTGATGCAAGGTTATGTATTTTGCTTTTTAAATTTTCAAGTTTCAAGTCTTTTCATTTCTGCTCTATTAGACATTTTACGAAAGGTAAAGTATTACATTTCTTCATTTACCAATTGATTTTCTGTAATTTTTTTTCTCTTTATTCTATAAATTGAGTATTGTGGAATTCTAAAACTTGATTTACTAAAGTTTAAGAATTCTCAAATTTTTTCTAAAATAAAAATACATTAAATTTCAAGTGTAGAATGAACAAATTTATATTAGAATTAGGTGTATTTAATGTAATATGTCATAAACAAATTATTCAGGTTAATTTAGATGATAAAAATGTTCCAAATGAGAAAACAAAACTTCTTTATTGTCTTAAAAGAAAGATTTTTTTTTTTTAAATAAAAAATCTTTCTAAAAATATAAAAATAATGCAATTATACATTCCTAGTCCATTAAAATACTGTTAATTTTATTTTTATTATGATCACCCTCCCCCCTACAAATTGAACATTGTGAAATTAGTAGGTTAAATTGAGGAGGAAAGTGTTGGGATTTAATACTCTTACATGCATTAAAGTTAGTACATACAGATTTACATTTATATTAAATGTAGATGTAATATGATACAAATAAATTATTCAAAACAATTTATGCGGTAATTATCTTAGACATAAATCTTAAAATATTGTAAAACAAAAAATATATTTATTTATTTTGTTTTTTATTTTCCATTAAATTATTTTATTATCAAACTTTCTGAGAATAACATAATGCCACTTGGTATTTCTATTTCCTGGTCTGGTCTAGTAAAGAAATTCTGTTAATCTACAGACATATAATTCTCAAAATGAAATTATGACATGGAAATGGAATAGTTTAAAGACAACAGTGTTGGAGAATTTATAATTCAGTATTCTTTTTGTTTTTGTGAGATTAAACATTAAAATGCATTAAATATTAAAATAGCAAATGCATTTATAGCAATTTATATTAGATGAAATAATAATGTAAACAAATTATTTAATTTAATTTATATAACAATGCTATCCTTAAATGTTCTAAAAACGAAACAAAATGTATATTTTAAAATTTAGATTAAAGATACTTCATAATGTTTTCTTTTTATTTCTAGGAATATAATAATGCCATTTGTTCCTGGTTCTGGGCGGAGACAAGCTGTAGAATGTAGATCCTTCATGTCTTGGCAGTAGATTGTCAGTAGAGCAAGAAAATAAGGGTGAAATGTGGCTGCAAACAATGAAACCAGAATATGTACCTGGTTTTTTAGAAGTAAACGGGAGAGAATGATGCTTAATAATCTTATACTTGTAAAAATTATTAAAATGAAAAATAAATCATTTTAAATCTAACCTGTCTGTTTTGTAAAGATAATAATAATAAAGTTCAAATTGCATAAGTATTTTAATAATTTTATCAAAATAAGTCTTATCAAGTTGAAAAACCCAAAAGTGGGTCCAAAATGTGAGTTTTTTCGAACGGGTTTTTTCAGAAAAAACCCAATGGGTTCGACCCAGCCAACCCTGCCTCCTTGCGACCAGCGCATCGCAATGGATTCCGTCGAGGTTACTGTGTCGCCTCCTTGCGACCAGAGCACCGCAATGGACACCCACGAGGTTGCCGTATCACCTCCTTGAGAGCAACGCACTGGAATGGACTCAGACGAGGGTGCCGTATCGCCTCCTTGCGGGCAACGCACTGGAATGGACTCAAACAATGGGTGTATTGGTGATGTTGCACTCCTGGTTCATGAAGGGAAGGAACTTAAGGAGAAAGCATGTCATCCAGTACTCAAGACCTCAATTGAACGTACTGGCGATGCTGCACGATTTGGTAATGTAGACGAAGAACCTACAGATGAAATTCCATCGGACTTACCTCCCCGTACGAGATTAATTACGGTAGTACGTTTCTGCGCTCAAGTAACTATTTTTCCACGTAAAAAACGTCGTCCTATTTTCGGTCTCTTTAAACGCCCAAACACCAGACCCCTCAAAGAAAAGCCGAGAATACAATCTAGCAAGCTATATCGCGTATCGGAGCTTGAACTTGAAAAAAGATTTGGAAGTTTAAAAGAGAGAAAAAGAATAGAAGCATACCTTGAGAGGATAAAAGCTGAGATCGAGAAACAAATGGCAATTGCCGAAGGGACAAGAGTGAAAACTCGATTTGAACGACTAAGCAGTGAAATAAAAAAAAGCATTTAATAGAGTCATGAAGCCTTTCTTCGTGCTGAAAATGACAGCAGGTGCTTCTCAATAGCCCAAAGATGCAGATGGAAGCTCTTTCTTGGACCATATAGGTAACGTTTTAAAAACCTTTTCCCTACTTTTTTAAAAGCTCAAATCAATCTTTTCACTAGAGTATTTTCTTAAATTTTCAGCTTTGGAGAATTACTCTCTTTAGACTTCCCTTTTTATACGTTTTCCTATTGCAGCATTTTTTTGGACTTAAAAAAACGGGAGAAGTTTGGTTTTGCATTGCCAGAAAAAAAATGAATTAAAGTATGACTTTTCCTCAATTTAAATTCTGTGAAGCTGATGGTGAGGCTTCAACTAAGCACAACTCTCCCTTTTTTGAGACATGAGTTTGTTAAAAGTAGCTAATAACGAAACATTATATTTTGTGTATCGGATAGAAGCACATGAGCATTTTCATGTTCTTTCCAACAGTTCAAGGCGATAATATTCACGGATTTTTTACGCAGACACCCAGTTTAATATTAGAAATGAAAACTAATAGCCAACCTGCGGTTAAGCAGAACCGAAAGTTGCATTTTAAATGGACGATATATCCCGTCAACAAACGCGAGGCGATAAAAACTGGGGCTACCGATTTGTTTAAGTCCGAAAAACAATGTATCACTGTCTGTAGGTACTTCATGATATTATTTTATTGCTTTGTTTAAGAGTTGAAAAAGTTTGGTTGAGGGAACAGCAGGAGCTCACCTACGCGAAAGGGGTGGAAGAGAGGAAGGGAATCGGACCCGTCCCTTCCCAGAAAGCATCGCATATCCGGTATCTGACCGAGTTTTAACATTCGGAGTCCCATCTGGCCACTTCACGAAAAAGTCACTTATCCCCATGTAAATAACTTAAGCCCTGGTTTCCTAGGAGAGGAAAAGCGAAGCACCGTCACAGCTTTCCGCGCTGGAAGAAACTCAGTGCTTCTGCGCATGCGCGAGCGGAGTAAACCGATTTTCTTCATAATTTCATTTTTCAAATCAACCGGATTTGGATTCCACCGTTCGCGTTTGACGCCATTTTTCAGCCGAAAAAAAAGTGTCCGAAAAAGTGGACGAAGAGAAATTAATCGAATTGGTGCAAAAGTACCCAATTCTCTTTACAGTTTCCCGGAAGGGATATAAAGACCTCCAAGCAAAAGAAAACTGTTGGATCAAAATAAGCCGCAGTCTGAATTGTTCAGGTAATAAAAATTTTTTATCATTTATGTTTGTCCATGTGGAACATAAAATGTAAGAAATAAACTTCCTTTTTCAGTGGGAAAATCTCTTTAAAAAATTCGTTTGTTTTATTATTAACTGATTTTAATCAGTATGTAAGCTTGAAATATGTTCCCTTTTTAAACAATTAATATAATCATCATTTATATCCTACCCGATGAAACAAAAGATACAGAAAAATTAAAAACTTCCCTAGAAATTCATAAATAAAATTAAGGACCTGCATTAAGTGCTTAGTAGGAATTAGAATGATTAAATTATTCATAATTTAAAACGAATATGAAATAAATGCAAACTAGAATGCATTTATTCTTATTTTTTTCCAGTATTCCAAGAATAGAGGTAGTATTAGTGAAAAATGATGCATAATTGTTAAGTATAATATAATGCGTCTCACAACAAGATATTATAATAGTTAATATGGTATAGTGTTTTGTATTACTATTAAATTAATATAAGTAAAACAATTAATTGACTGTTTTGGAAGCAAAAACTCGTGCTCAGTTTCAATGGATGAGTTGATAGGATTTAATTCCATTTTCTGAATTCTTGTTTTATTATTTGTATTTCAGGGAAACAAGATAATCGTGTTTTGTGATGAATGTCTTTCCATTAATTTTAGTACTTATACAAAAAGTAAAGGCTGAGTTGTCAGAACAACAGCAATGGCAATCACAGTCAAAAATTTTCACTAGTTGAGAGCAGTGGTGTAGTCTAGGGGGGACAGTGTCCCCCTATCCTTTTATTGTAACATTAGCATCCCCCCCCCCACTTGTTTTGAATTTTAACGTAAGCGTACCCCCATTTTTTGATGTTCGTTTATGGAAACGTCCCCCCACTTTTTTTTCCCAGGAATACACCGGTTGAGAGCATTCATCATTATATTTTCAGCAGTGGTGCAGTACTGGGAAAGAAGTTGGGCACATGAGCACGAATTAGTGTAATAAAAACATAAGGGGACGGTTGTGTTAGAATTTAAAGAAGTAGGACATGCTATCTCAAACTGTCCCTCCTTCCCAAAGTCAAATTTTCCGCTACATACTTTTAAAAATTACCAAAAACATTTAGACAAAACCTAAATTGTTTCCTTCGTAAAATTTTAGCTTTTTCTACCTCATATTTAACGTGATTAATTGTATTTATGTGTTTTGTATTGATTTTTGACACATACAAAGTATGATGAATTGTAAAATAAAATATGTTTTCTGTTATTAGTGGAAGCGTGCAAAGCAAAATGGAAGTATTTCGGGACTATTTTACCAGAAGGAAAAGCAAGCCAACCGGAACTGCGGCCGATTTTAAAAATTACAAGGAGCAGCAGCGAATGGAGGGCCCCTTCCTTTCTGGGAAATACATACTGCATTGAAAGATCGTAAGTTCAACACTTTTCAACCTCAATTTCAAATTTTATACAATACTGTGGAACCTCATTCAAACGAACCCAAAGGGACTTTTTAAAATAAATTTCTTATCGGAAAAGGAATTAAAACCTCCTTTTAGAAGCAAAATTGGGATTTCAAGCTGTTTTCCAGTACACAATGCTCGATTTAAGACCCTACTGTATATGTAAATCAATGCTATTGATTTTGAATTTGTCATAAGTAAGAAAAAAAAAATGCTGGTTCTCAAACAAAATGTTTTAAAAGTAAAAATTCAGTAACTGTAATCGTTCATGAACTGGAATTACTCTAGAAGTCTTCAATGACATATAAATTGTTTAGGTATTCTGATGCATTATCCTTTTTTTTTTTTTTTTTTTGCTGTGTGGTCAAAGTAAAAAGCGATTTTTGTTTGTTTCGTATTGAATTGAAGTGCCAACGGCAGGGAACACGAAAAGTTAGAATGATCCGATAGTTTGAATTAAGAGTGTTCGTCTTAAACGAAGAAAATAGCTTTATTTGTTAATACATTAGGCCGGATATCGTAAATGTCTTAGCAGTAAATCGTTTTAAGCGTGTTTGAATTAACGAGATTTGACTGTATTAAAAAGGAGCATATCAGTATTTTTTTCATTTGTACCCAATATAAAATTATTTAATCTCAGATTTAGACAAAAGAAAAAAAAACTTTTCCCCTATGTTTTTATACAATTTTTTAAGTAAAGAATAGTGAAGAAAAATTCAAAATTAGGATAGATCTAACAAAAGTACAAATTATTTTGCCTTGGAGACAAAAAAAACTTTCAATTATTACTTTTACACTGCGAATACAGAATATTGCTGAGAAGGGGCGATTTCATAGTGATCAAATGTATTTGCTCCGAAGGGGGGAGGGGATTTCAGTTTTGTATTGTCTATGAGCAGTGTGGTAGCTAGAAATTCCTGAAAAGAGGGGATCAGCATGCAACAGTGGCCTAACTTGCCTTATCTGTACCCCGTCGCTCCTTCTTCGCAGCATGAAAGAGCCCCCATAGTTGTAAATTGCTTTCCCGCTCCTAGAATGATATAGCATATGACTAAGCACCCCTGAACCTCCTGCTGAATGCAAAACGTTTTACGAGAACTTAAGCAACCATTTGATATATAGACTGTACCGAGTACTTGGTATATACTCGGATAGAATTCTATTACTCGGCAAGTAGCCGAGTACTTGTAAAAAATGTTGTAATTTGTTTTTAAAGATTACTAATAGTAGATTAAATTTATAACTGATTAGTACAATAATATGCAAATAAGTTTTTCCACTTTTTATGGAGACAGGTGATTTTTTAAAAATTATAAATGTATTTTAAAATGTTCTTTTTATGCACAACTACTGCGTATTTGGTACTCGACCCAGTGGTAAATAACCGAGTACTCGGCTACTCTGTACATCCCTAGTTATAACACACACACAGGTAGAGTATATATTCGCCAAACATTAAATTAATAAAATATAATACCAATATGTTTATGGTTTCTACAATGTAGCCTTTCTTTTTCAATGTTCATTTTTAGTAAGTTTTTAATGGAGTAAAATTATATTCATTTCTGTAATGCATTTCGAACTAAAGTATTCAATAATTGGGCATGGGAAAATGTATGCAATGAAATAGTAAAGGGATGTCCCCTTCTCTCTTTATAGCTCAATTTCAAATATGGATGAAAGTCCTTATCTCATCCAGAATGCGGATCAAGAATTTGCAGATGTGGAAGTCGTCCCATCAATTTCTCAGGAGACAGCTGCCGAGCGGCCTACTATAGAGTGGCTTACAGTAACGTGTACTGATCAGCAGCCTGCTGATGCAGTTATGCCTAAACATGGGCAACGTTCAACTGCTGCCTGGGAGACTGCACAGCAGAGCCTGAAGAGTTATGCGGGGAAAGCGCTCAAAAGCGCCGGAGATAAAGCGAGACGAGTCCCTTCCCCAGCAAAAAACAAGCGTCTATGAGATACAAGATTCTGAAAGAGATGAGGGACAGCCAGAAAGAGCGCACCGAGTGCATAAAAGCTCTGCTGGCTGAACCACATGGTGGCAGAAACCATATTGATGACTTTTTTCTAGGGACGGCTTCGAATATGAAAACTTTGCCCAACCCCTAAATGTTGAGGGTAAAGCATGACATTTTTAATGTCATGGCCAGATATGAATTGTTGGCTGCAGAAGAAAACAAATAAATTATAATAATGTTCCGTATGTATAAATGGTTATCTTACTTTCAACATTAAAAAAAAAAGAAACAATTTATGTGTGTATATATATATATTTCTTCTATTTTTGTTCATTTTTTTCAAAAAATATTTCTAACAGATAATGCATACATTGTAAACATATTACTAGATTGTGGGAAAATAGCAAATTGGGATACTTAGAGTCATGACTGGTGATCAAAAATTTCATTAATAAGTAGGAGCAGTGTATTCAAACAGAGAACAATTAACATTTTTTAAAAAATATAATTAACTTTCAATCATTTAATTAAATTTTTCTTGTAATTATACAATACTGAAATTTAAAATATGCTTTGCTCCCTTTTACTTATATATTAAATGTTATGATTTAGCTAGAAATGGGCTAGAACAAAATAAAAAAAAATATATGAAGAGATTAATATGAATGGTGGTAAAAATGCTACATGAACGTAAATAAATTTTACACTAAATAAATTAAGAAATAAGAATAAAAGACCAAAAAATTAATACATAACATTCTTGCTATTTACATGCCATTTCATCTCAAGCATTTACACATAAAATTGAACTGTATCGCCAATTAAACTCTAGCACAAAGAAGAATATTATTTATAGAAATCGGTGTTTCATTCATTTTCTTCTTTTTTTTTTTTTTTCTAAAAGAAGGGAAACAGAATCATGTGACACATGGCACCGGATCAGCTTCAGATTGGGAGGAAGGAAAGTCTAGACACTTGTTCTTTTTTTTTTAAATGCAAAAATAATAAAAATATGCGCGAGAAAATAAGAACATATTTTTAAAAATAAGGAAAAAATTGAAAAAGTAGGAAGCCGTACGAGCCCTGCAAACATTATATTGGAGTTTTTGAGGATGTTGACATGGCATCTCCAACAAAGGCATGCCAAGTCTTGAATATCGCTAAAACAACAGAGTGAAGCGAATGGAAAAAAGGTAGAATCCTTAAAGGAAAAATCAAAAAGACTTAAAAA
Source organism: Octonoba sinensis (assembly GCA_038502835.1). NCBI lineage: Eukaryota > Metazoa > Arthropoda > Arachnida > Araneae > Uloboridae > Octonoba > Octonoba sinensis. The sequence goes on along the minus strand of CM076605.1, from coordinate 76,721,655 downwards.
GAAGGTGTCTTCCCTTAAAGAAATTTTGACTGAAGTGAAGAAGAAATCTTTGATTGCTCAGTCTGCTTGTGATGTTTTGGAGGTAATTATTTAATGATTAAAATTTTAAATTTCTTATTTATAGTAATTTATTTTACAAAGTGTTTAAAGCTTTGTTCTTGATAAAATAAAATTGAAAAATAGAAAAAGGTGTTATTAAGAGAGAACGAAATTAGCCCTACATTATTTAATGTAGGGAAACCTTTGTAACTTGACCACTTATGTATGCCAAATTTGGGTGGGAGTATTATAAAAAAAAAAAAAAACCCTTTTTAAGTTGGCTGCCTAATTATTACTGTATTTATTTGTTTATCTATTTTAGCAAAATGAAAATAAACTTAAATAAGTCCTCCAGAATAATATTTTTTATGCTATAATGTTAAACCAGTATTTGTCTGGATGGGTGAAACATTAATATAAAGTTTGCCTAAACCTCTGTGTAAGTTAACCAAAACTACTATGAGCACTCTTTTGTTCTCTAAATAAGTTTCTTCTTTTTCTTCTAATTGATCTAGCCATTTCGAGAAATTATATATTTTTATGGAATCTTTTCCATCAAATAAGTAACTGACATAATAAGATATTTATCGTTATTTTAACTAAGTGATTTAATTTTAAAGTTGTATAGGATACATTTTAAGTCACTCAGGTTAAACTTATTTAATGAAATTTTAGGTCATTTCGGAGAAAAAAAAGCCTATTACTTATTTTAAAGTAAAGTTAATACATGGAGTTATATTTTAATTAGTCACAAATGAATAAACGCAAAGTGTGAGAAATGACAAAAAAAATAAAAAAATCTCCACCACCCTCTATAAGTTGACCACTAAAGTGCTGCACCATAAGTACGCGTTTCACTTTACTTACGCATGTTTCACTATAGGTAACTTTCTGAAAAAAAAAAAAAAAAAAACTACATTTATAAGGTAATTAAAATTCAACTTAGTTATTTAATTAATTATCAATAAATTTATTACTAATAACATTTATTCACAAGTAATGATCTAAAATCTCAATGATTTTCCAAAAGTCAAATTGTTTTGCCTACAAATCCTATTTAAACCAAGGAAACCCGGTTTAAACCAAAAAACTGGGTTTTTCGGTTTAAAAAAAAAAACAGGTTTTTTTCCAACCCTGGTTTATTCACGACTCTGGTGTGGAAGTTGTGAGCTTGACGTTTGGCGGAGCAAGCGTGAATTTGGCAAGTGCTAAAATGCTTGGTGCGGAGTTTGATCTGGCCAACCTCAGACTTTCCTTCTTGCATCCAATTACAAAACAAGAAATTTTTGGTCATATTGGATCCCAACCATATGCTGAAATTGATTCGTAACACTTTGACTTCCAAAGAGTCAATTTGGCATCCAAGAGATGGTTCTCTTAGAAGTATATCATTCTTCTAGAGCAATTGCAAAATGAAGAATACCTGTAAGCTGCCACAAAACTCAAAAAAGCTCATGTTGAATGGTACCGAGAGAAAATGAAAGTTCGTTTGGCTGCCCAGACATAGCAACAGTAGCTGATGCACTGGACTATCTTGAAAAGGATGCAAAAAATCCCAATTTCCAGGGCTGCGGTGCTACTGCCACATTTATAAGATGTTTTAATAATCTATTTGATTAACTAAACTCCAGGAATTTGACTAGTAAGGGCTTCAAAAGCCCATTTTGTAAGAAAAAGGAGGTTGAGTTCTCTCCCCTGATGAAAAATGCCGAATTGTATATTGAAGAGTTGAGTACGGCACCATATGGAGTACCCATCCTGGAAAGCAATAGGAAAATTGCATTTTCAGGTTTCCTAATTTGTAGTAGTAGTGTCTCTTCATTATACAAGAAGCTAGTTAATGGTCCTGCTGCTGAAATGTCATTTTTGATGACGTACAAATTCTCCCAGGATCACCTGGAAATGTGTTTTTTTCGGCCATAAGAAGTAAAGGAGGCTTTAATAATAACCCTACCTGCAAACAATTTCAAGCGGCTTATATAAGACTTCTTTGTCATGCAGAAATTGTAAATATGGGGAAAAGAAAAATGTACAACATTAGATTCCTGTTCAGTTTTAAAAATATCAACTTCCCACAATGTTTTTAACAAATGCATTAATGCGGATGGGATGGCAAAATTGAGAATGATGAAGAGTTAAAAACACCAGAAGTTCACTTAAATGAATATGTGTCTGTTGTTTCAGCTCATATTGCAGGGGTTGTCAGCCGTAAGCTATTAAAGAACATCAAATGCAACTCTTCTGCATCAGTTTTAACATCTACACCTCCTACCTCTACTCAATCGCCAAAAAATTGCAAATTAACATGGAGAAAAACAAGAGCGGGTTAGTTTTCCAGATGTCCTCAAAATCTGCAAGATTGCAGAACAAAAAAAATAAGAATGATGCAAGCAGCTGGAAAATTACATGAAAAAAACGTAGTGCAAAAATTAATGACATCAAGTTTGCAAACAATCAATTCCAACTCAGTTATTTAACAATTTAAATGAACGTTCCGACAATTCACTCAATCCATTAGCAAAAGTTGATGGCTATGTAAAGAAGTCTGTTCTTTTTGACTACATAAAAATTCGCCTTTGCCATATTGGCAAACTTCTCACATAAAAGTCACGATCTTCGCCAAATATTGCACACCCGACCAGGCCAAATACCACGTGATCTGTGATTAACTCTGGCGTCTGTTTTTCGAGGAAAAAGTGCTCACTCGCGTCCTCTACGTACTATCTCATCTCTATGAAAGAGACCCGAGCAAAATATAATACACATTCTCTCAATTACTATTAGTTTTTCTGAGAAATTGGTCGTTAAAAGTGATTTTTTCCAAAAAATAAATAAATTTTGATTTTTAAATTTTGCTGGGGGGCACATTCATTTCAATGAATGTTAAGGTCATAAGTACAGTAGAACTATGAGACACTTACACAAAAATAAACAAAAAAAATAATTTTACCAACACTGTAAATTTATATACATAACGTAAATTTATGTTCATAACGTTTTCATCTTGTGGAGAATAAAAAAATCATACAATAATAAAAAAATTGTTTTATATTTATGGACGGATTAGATATTTGTATATGGACTAATGGTGTCAATTCATCACCAGATGGCGCTGAAATAATGATCACGTGATAGCTCCATAAACAAACCGCATACGATTCTAGGATTTCTGCTTGCCTATCGCTCCTCGTCAAATTTTTATACGACTATTTCTTATTTTTCGTAAATATTAAGTAAAACGCTGCGATCGATCATGTCTTTTTCCGGGCTTGACTCCAGAAAAGGGGTGTTCCAGGCTTGGCTCTAGAAAAGGGGGCCCCCGCCATATTGGCGATAAATAGTTCAATCCTGCACCCGACTGTTTTTCCCTGATATAGCTCTCCTTCTCTAAGCTGATAACTCAGTATTTACGGATTTTGCACCTCATTCTGATTGGCTGTATTGACCAACGGAGCGAAATTTGAGTAGCGGTCTTTTCAAATCGGAATTAAACCGGTAAAACTGGTTTTTCACTTTCCATTGCATGCTCTCAGTAGGTGGTCGGTTTTGTTTTAAATCCCTTTGTTAAAAACGGCTCCTGTAGGTAAGATAAATATGAAATTTTTTCATAATTTGGAACTGTTGGGTAAGAAAGCTATTGTTGATTGGTGTATGAATGAGGGATTGATTGCTTCTAAGTATGAATGTCCGATTTGCAAGAAAGATATGCATTTGACCGAGCGTAATGATCGATCAGATGGGTATGAGTGGATTTCTCGAGTGAAAGGAGATAATCTTCACCGTGTAAAAAGGCCTGTAAGAAAGGGTTCCTGGTTTGAAGAGAGTAAGTTGAGCTTGTTTGATATTTTAATTTTTACGTACTTGTGGGTGTATGAGGCTGGCACGAATCTAATTATGAATGAGGTGAATGTTAGTAGTGATACAAAAATGGCTGATTTTGTAGAGTGGTGTGTATGGATGCTTGCTTTAAAAAGAGTGAAAAGATTGGTGGACCTGGTGTGATATTTGAAATTGATGAGAGCAAGTTTAGCAAAAGGAAGTATAACAGAGGTAAAAGAGTGAATGGAAAATGGGTGTTTGGAGGAGTTGAAAGAGGTAGCATTAAATGTTTTTTTGCGGTGGTAGAAAATCGCACGAAAGAGACGTTGTTGGATGCTATCAAGGAAGATATCTTACCACAATCCACGATCATGTCCGACTGTTGGAAGTCGTATGATTGCCTTTCAGATAACGGTTTCGTGCATCTGAAGGTAAATCATTCAGTGACATTTAAAGATCCTATAACAGGAGTCCATACGAACACCATTGAGGGTCTCTGGGGCTTAGTCAAGAGCAAATTTCGAAAACAGGGCCATCGCCAAACCAAAAGCTTGTTCGACTCGTATTTTGCGGAATTTATGTGGCGCCGCAGATACAAAAATGCATCTGAGTGTCTATTTCGATCCTTTTTGGCCTGCGTAAATACTTTATACCCCACATACTGCCGATGAGGCGAATTCGACCGGAGGGGATAAGCCGACGGAAGAATGAAGTAAGTTATTTTAGATATGTTTTTTCTTTTAAAAGTGCTATATTACGCACGTACCAACACTTAAAATTGTCAATGTTTGTTTTTCTATTTAAAATGATGAGCTTTGTTATTTTCGGCCGTAAAAATCATTAACAGAAGTAAGCAAGCGCTATTTTTAAGGTAGGTTGCGCATTGCAGTTGGCGTAGATCACGCCAACAAAAAATTGCCAAAAGTCGCCAAGGTGCACCCGTTTCTGGAGTAATTCCATTTTCCATTTTGGAAAAACCTTTGGACCTGAAGAATTTTGATATGCTGAGCATTCTGGAGTAAAGCGAATTGTACAAAAATATTACGAGCAATGAAAGCGTCATCATCCATGTGAAAAAAAGGTTTGCTGCTTTTTTAAGAAAAATTTGTGAGCAATGTCAAAATTTCGGGACCCATCATTGAAAATAATGTGGAATTTTTTAGAATATGGGTTACTGTGAAAGCCGAGATGGTAAAAACCAGGCGATATGAGCCATCCATTCAAGATGCAACAGATTGTAAAGTAAGTAATCTTCATTTCTCTTGTTTTATGGTAAAAAAACTAGTTTCACCTTGTATAAGAACTAAATTTATGGGGGAATTAAAAGTTACTCTTCCATTAACTTTTTGATGGCATGGTATTTAAATACGAAGTGTGTTTATTAATTCGCTTTACATAGTCCCTCCCCCTTTTACTCGCCAAAGTTCTTAGTTATATTTTGAAGAATAAACTCTTATCTATAGTATATTTTATTAATTTTGGTTTGATATATATCAGGGGTGGCCAACCTGCGTCTCGCGAGCCACATGCGGCTCTTTGAAGAATTATTTGTGGCTCTCGATAAATGTACCCGAGTTCCCTTTTTATTTTTGTGCTATTATATTTTTAAAAATTATTATCGTTCCGTATGCGTTTTAAAATGTCTTAAAGTACTGACAACAAATATGAAAGAGTAAGTGCAACGTTGTAATAAATTTCATTTCCGACCAAGTTAAGAATGATATGACTCATCGAAAACTGCACGAACGAACATAAACAGAAATCAAAAATTTCCTTGAAGAATTATCGGGACGAAGAACTTCCAAATGACAATTTATTTTGCATTGTTAGATATGGTTATCTACCTACAACGTATTAAATCGTTATGTAGATTTGTTTGATCCGAAAACTGCATTTCTAAAAGAAACGAAATAACCTATTCAGAATTAGACGATAACGAGTGTTACAAGACTTAATGTTTTTGACTGATGTCATGGAACATTTGCAAACACTGAATTTACAATTGCAGGGGAAAGACAAAATAAAATCTGACTTTTCACGGTGTATATTTAGTTTTCAAAGTAAAATTCTTTTTTTTTCAAAAGGACATGAAAAATAGAACATTTTGTCCTGCTCCTCAAATAAAAAAAATTTGTTCCAATATTGAACAAGAAAAACTCAACGAGTATTTAAGAAAGCTGGAAGGAATATTGAGGTCCAAAATAGATTTCAAGACTTGAAATATTTTAAATCGTCTCTTGATTTTTTTCTGAATCCATTTGAAATAGCCATAATTCAAGGTGAGTTTTCCATTTCCAATATAATTATGACCCAAAAATCATCTGCAGATTTAGAATTAATAGAGATGCTAGATAATCAAGATCTACAATTAAAATATAAGTCGTCGTCGGTTACTGAATTTTGGAAATTAGTACCAGAATCGAAGCATCCTCTATGAAAAAAGGCTGCTTGTCGAATTATTTCAATATTCGGAATTATTATTTTAAAATTCACGAAATCCAAACAACGATCAGTATTAACTAACCAGTATCTCAAAGAATTACTAAGAAGCGCTGTCACCAATTATTCACCAAATTTTAAAGAATTATCAAGAGAAGTCAAATAAATGTGTATAATTTTTAATATTTAAATTCAATACACATATTTTGTACTTTTATTTATATGTTTTCCGATAGAAATTAACAGTATCGAAGTTAATGCACGAACACCGCTTCGTCCCATAGCAACAACAACGAGAGGTTGCGTAAGAAAAAATGAAAGAGAGCCATATGGCTTTCTTTTCCTAAACTAAAACCTGTGACGTGGCAATTGCCATGAACTATCTTTTCTGACTATGAAGCTACAGCACTTCAACTGTTGATTCCAAACTGATACAATGTACACGCTTAATTATAACTTCTGGCATATATATAATCAAGAACTAAATATCTGCACCTAATTGAAATGTAAATTTCAACAAATGTTTATTATCAAATCTAAAATATTAATTATTAAATATCTTTTAAGTGCAAGCTAGTACCTGTTTTTCTGGAGTTATTGTATGTGTGTGTGTGTGTGTCACTTACCGCCTTATTCACAATCGTGAATTGGCTGCGGAATGATTCCAGAATTGAAGTATCGCGCGATCGCGAATAATTCACCGTCCTTATTCTCCAACCTTCTGCAAAAGCGGATAGATGAATTCGATGGTTTTTTCCCTCATCGATGTAAAGGCTTCTGTGATTGGCCGCTCTGAATCATGTGACATTGTTTATACTCGGAGTCGGACTCGCGTGTTTATTCACACCATTTTGAATGATTATGGCTGCTCATGTTGAAGCAAAGACAAGCACACACTTTTCCATTTTCGAGATGGAAATCTTGACATTATTAGTTGACAAATACAAAAACATCATTGAATGCAAGAGCACTAATGCGATTGCAAACAAGCAAAAAGAAGATACTTGGGCCAGATTGGCCGCGAAATATAATGCTGTTGGCTCTGTCCCGTATCGGACACCCAAACAGATCAAAAATAAATTCAAAAATTTGAAGCAAGGCGCACAAAAGCGCAAAGCTAATGAAAAAGTGGAGATTTTTACCACAGGGGGAGGCCCCAAACGATCCTTTCTGTCTCCCATCGACGAACGAATCATAAATTTAGAAGTGATAACCACCCCGCTGGAAAACCAATTCGACTCCGACCATCTATACGAGCGGCGGATCCAAACAGTCCTCGGTAAGTTGCTACCTTATTTTTTCCGTAATTTGTTTTCCACATTCAAAATGAAACCTTTTGCAACTTGCAGATAAAATAAACTGTTTATTAATGTGCAATAGCTAGTGAAGCCGCTTTTTGAGCTGCTGAAAAAATAGTGAAATTAATTTATAGTAAGTGAGCCTTTCTCCAACTATTTTACAGAGCAAAATAAAATGTAATGCTTATACTACAAAAGGGATTAATTTCTGAAGTTTTAAATGCAAGAATACATATCTATGCATAGCCCTTTTCTATCATATGCCCCTCCCTTCCCCATAAAATATGAGTTTTGAGTTTTAAAACCTTTTTAATTTAACTTGGGCATTTGATATGATTACGATCCACAATGTACAATATATATGGTTTGATTTTGATTTCATACTCGGGCAGACCAATCACTGTTTATATTTCTCCTCTCACATGTGTGGAAGGTTTCCTAATAGGTAACATTAACGAGATAAACATTTTAGAAGGTGACTATATAAAAGATTGAAATATATTGCTATTTATTCTCCTCCCCAAAAATTTTATTCCATACAATGTAGTACAATGTTATAACTTGGATATATTATATAGTGATAACTTTAATCTATAATTTTAAAGTAATCTTTCTGTCTTTCAGATAATGACCCGGACATACTTTTAGAGGATGCTGAGGGTATTCCAGCGGATAGTAGCAATACTACAGTGCTATTTTTTGTGAGTACCTTTTTGGTCACACGAATGCAAATTTCATTGTAAATGCCTATACATAGATATGCATCAGCCCCTCATGTAGGGGGTTTAGAAGAAATCTGCACCCTCCTCTCTTGGCTTTCGGACAAACACAGCACAACCTTGAGTTATTTCTTAAAGCTTAAAAAATTGAAAGAAATGTGGAGCCATTAGTGTAATTTGACAATGAAATGTTTTCCCAAAACTTATTAATTTCAAAAATTAGGAGGTCAGTTTGCAGATGAATCTTAAACAGTATGACTTTTCTGCGTTTCAGCAATTCGCGGATTTCTGGTCACTGATTTGTTTGCATAATTTTTAATGGGGATGTACCGAGTACTCGGCTATTACCAAGTAGTTGTAAAAATTTCGTATTTTTTTTTTTTTTTATTACTAATAGTAGATACATTTATAACTGATTAGTATAATAAAATGCTAGTTCGACTATTTTTTCCATTTTCTACATTTTGTTTGGTACTTTATTACGAGTAGCGTCCAACTTGTTTGATTTAACAAATCGCTGAAACATGTCAGAAACTTGTATGTTACATCCCGGCAATCTTTTTGAATGCCTGATGAAGAAAAGATTTTTTTTTTTTTTGGAGGGGGGGAGGGTTTCATCTGAACCTTTCCATGCATTAATTTCTGGTAACTTATTTGCATTAAATATGATTTCTGTTTGGGTAACTGAATATAAATTCTAAATGAAAATCAAAATCTAGCTATATAAAAGCTAGATTTATAAAACTGGAGAGAAAAATCATGACTTTACAGTAAGAAAATTATCAGCAGGAATTCTTACATTTATTTTTTTTTTCATTAGTTTATTTATTAGTTTATATACATGTAGTTTATGTTTTTATTTCAATATATACAAAATTCTTCATGCGCACAACAATATTTTTTTTTATTCACAATTACTCGGTATTCGGTACTCGGCACATCCCTAATTTTTAATATTGCAATAAAAATAATGCCATTACTTTCAAATAAATAATTAATCCTTAAAATGAGAACTAAAGTAAAGTCGAGTCTTTATTTTTAATATGTAACATTCATAATGTATAGCTGTCAACCCTTCTACATTTTGCAGAAGCTTTCCTCATTTAGTCCCTATATTCTGCATTTCTGCGCTAATGGTCAGATCTTCCTAATTTTTGAGTAATAAAGTATGACACGCAACGTTTTAGACACATCCACATAAGGATTCACAGCACATGCGTTGAAAAACAAAGTCTGAACTGAGTTTTGGTCGCATGCGCCGTGAATGTTTCTCAACCTCTCCATAGATCATCGAATGATCACGCATTCTTGCTGACCAATTTGCTCATTACTCAAACTATTGTCAGCGCTGCGTCTGGTTTACAGTTTAGCGGTATTTTTCCTCTCATGATGATATATTTGAACGTAACAAGTTTTTTGCACAAGCAGTGGTATACGCAGGGGGGGGGGGGGTTAACCCCCTAAGATATTATTCATCAAATAAATCTTAACCCATTAAGCGCCAATTATACTGTTAAATTTTCTTGAAACCTCTATGTTTGAGACAACTTCTGTAATTTTTTTAAAAAGCTCGTTTGCTAATTAATATTTTTTATAAAAATGTTAAAAACTCGAAATTTGGCTTTTTGTACACATCTCAGGGTTCCCACCAAGAATATGATACAAAAAAAGTGAAAAAAGTGACCATTTAAGAAAAAAAAAAGTGACCAAAAAAGTGACCAAATGAGAATAAGCTTTGTATTACCACTAACACATATGTAGAAAAAAGGTTTATAGGTGTTTAAGCATAGAAAAATATACCATTGCATTTATTTTCTTCACATGCAAAAGTTCCATCTAGAACTATACGAGCCTACTTTCGCACATTCCAAATACAGATCTATACTCTTGCAATCTCTCTCTCTCTAAATTCTCATTTAGCTTTAGTTTTTGATTACTTCAAATGTATCGTTTTCAACGGTCAATACATATTCATTCACTCATTAATTAATTTACTCTTTCATGACTTTGTACACTTATTTATTTTGCACTCATTCCTTTATTTAGTCATTCATTCTTTCACTCATTCAGTTATTCATTGATTCATTCATTCCTTGAGAAATATCCTTAAAAATCCCGGTCAACAAATTTCATTAAAAAAATAGGTTCGTTTAGTTCAGGTTGAACTTCGTATCTGTACATGTTCTTTGGCCTAACATCTTTCCGATAAAGTTTGTTCCAAGTGAATCCGTCAGCTAGGTCAGGATTTATATGTATCAATGTAAAGATTTTTATTTTTTACTTGCTCTAACATATGTAATTTGACATCAATATATAAATAATATTCAAATTAACTTTATTTCTGTAGTAATCCCAATGAAAGCAAATTTTGAAACATTAAACTTTTTTTTCCTCTTTTGAGCCTTGCGCTAGCATGCATTTGAAGTTTATTTCTGGTGTTTAATTTTTAGCATCAAAGAATATTCTGAATTAATTTTTTTAATAAAGGATTATAATATTCCTTGTATATACATACCTTTAATTTATATATAAAGTTTCAAATATTTATCACATGCTCCTCTGATATTCTAAATGTTTTTATTAGCAATAATTAATTTTATTTTAGTGATCAAACAATATTAAAAATAAAGTTGATTCTGTAAATTGTTAGCATAATCGGTCACCCCTGGCTGGCTGCTTTCTTTTTGTGTCTGATGAAAAACCATTGGTTTTATAAAAATTATTTTTTGTTTGAGATGATAGTGATATTTATTTATGGAAGTTTAGTTAAGGACTGAACTTTCTGCTGTTTTTAGCCTACTTTCCCAAAAAATAAAGTGTGAAAGAAGGCTTAATGCATTGTAAAAATATTATTAAAAATATTTAGGGGTATGCATTTAGGGGTTGAAATTAGGGAAATTAGAATTTCAGAAAAAGAAGTAGGAGCAAAATCTGTTACATCAAATGGATGCTTAAAAAATGTTTACCAATTTTAAAAGATATTTCCGCACAAGCAGAAAAAGATAAATTTGAGTTAACAGTGCGAATAGTCACTAACCGAGATAAAAAAAATTGACCAAATGTCGTTTTCTATCTCATGGAATACAAAATTTGGCAATAACCAAATGCTAGACCCAGAATCTAAAAGCATAGGGTATTCTACATGTGCAATTGAAACATTTAATATTGGTAAATCATGATTGGTGAAAACATTGTAATTGAGTTCAACTTTTGGTTACTTTGGTTTTGAAAAATCCAGTAAAACTTCCTTAATTGTTTTTTTATCAATTGAGCCATTTAAAAATTTGTCAATATCAGGATAAGTTGAACATACATTAGAATGACACAAATCATTTGTTCTATGAATTTTCGATGAACGCTGAAAATTTTGTTGCCCTCCTGTCGATTGAAATCTGTTTCTATTTTGGAAACACGGAGCAGGAAAAGCTTGATTTTGTGAATTAAAATTAGCGCGAGGCCGAAATGGAATACGCGGAGTGAAAAAAGATGAATCAGTTTGTTGAGAATTCGAATTTAAAGAATTTGGAATGTGAGATCTGTTATAAAGCCGGCAATTAATCATTAAGTGGTTAGATTTACCACAAAAAAGACAAAAGATAGATTCGGAATTTTGATTTTGTTGGATTGAATTTTGTTCACACGTCCGTGAAACAAATTTTGCCTCGGCAGAAGTACTGACCCTAACAAAAAGAGGACAGTCCTTAAGAGGGTGCTGTGTGTCGCCACACATGCGACAAGATGTCATCATTGTCGTCAGTTGATTAGTCAAAATTTTGACATTTTCTGTTAGAGACTCTAACTGCTGTTGTGTGTTAGACACACTGAGACTTATCAGTACTGCATTTGCCATATTTGGCTGATAACAAGCCTGAAGACAATTTAATTTGTTGGCCTTATCCAGCAGATTTTCAAAATTAGCAGTGTCAACATAGATAAGTTTGTCTTTAATATTAATGGGCAATGCCGCCAAAAATTGCAACGACTTTATTTGATTCAAGGAGGTCATATCTGGAACAAAGTTGTAAGCAGTATGTGCAACACGCTCGATACGATGAGCAAGACGATGCTAAGTCCCAAATTAAAGACCCAGACGTCTCGAAACAGGGCAATTACTCCAACTGAGAAACTTTTAGCCGCTCTGCGATTTTTTGCATCGGGAGGACTGCAAATTAATATGGGGGACATCCAACAAATGAGCCAGCCATCCATCAGTAGAGCAGTTACTGATGTGGCTACCTGTCTTGCGGAGCTTGCTCCTGATTATATATGTTTGCCACAGACGGAAGAAGACTTGTCTTTCAATTGCAATATTTAATTAACCCGCGAAAACTCGCGCCTCTATTTGTCACACGAGTACTCGCGCGGGGTCGAAAACGGCATTGGGAAGCATTGGGGACTACAGCCTTCTAATTTATCATGCCTGCAAGCAATCAGTTGAAGCAAAGCAAGGTGTGATGATACCATTACCAGCCTCTGTTTGCAGTGGCAAGGCATCAGAACTACCAGCGACAATGTGTCATAATTTTAATGAACGTTTTTTTTGTCACGCAAATTACTTCAAACCGATTGAAGAATTAATTGAAATAGAAAGTGCGAGAATTAATCAATGCAACAGTGTGCAATGGAAAAATTTAAGGCAAGTTAGGTTAACTGCTTCCATAATAAAACGTATTGCGACACGAAGAACAGATTTTGCTCAGTTAGCTAAAAATCTCATCGAAAACAAAGATAATGACATATCTTCTATTCCTGCTGTAGCTTACGAGCTAAAAAACGAAACATATGTGAGGGAGGGGTACCAGAAGCAAAACATATCCTTCATAATTCGAAAGACTGGATTAGTGCTTCATCCACTCCACCAGTTCATAGCCGCTTCTCCAGATGTTCTCATCAAATCAGGAGACAGTTATATGCTTCTGGAGATTAAATGCATTTTTAATCCAGAGCATTTAACACTACTAGAATTGTCCAGCAGAAGAGCAGATTTTTGTTTGTTGAATGCAGATGGTACATTTAGCATTAAAAAAAATACGTACTACTACCAAATTCAATGCCAGTTGGCTGTTACCAACTTGACTACTTATATTTTGGTAATTTTCTACTATGACGATTAGTCGAAAAGTAGTGAAGAAAAATTTTTCGTGGAAAATTTTTTATTCGATAATGATTTTTTGGCTGAATGCTTTGTGAAAGTAAAACAATTTTTTTTTTCAACATTTCTTACCCCAAATTGTGCAGTAGTTGTATGATTTGTTTATTGCACACATATTTTCTTGATCCAATTGTCTTTTAATAAGTACCTATTATTTCATTTAAACATTCAAATAACATTGTCAAGGAAATTGACTTTTTATTTTTTGTGTTTATTGTTAGTGTGCTTGTTCTAATTATCATCTATTATAATCACTCCGATAATGTTACAGGGATCACAGTTCTGCATCCAGCAGCATTAACCATGGCGAAAATTATGATTTAAGATTTCATTCATGTATTTTTAAATAGTATTCAAGTTTTAAAATGTTGAGCTATAATACAAATTTTAAAATATCAACCTTTTTTTAAAAACAATATTTTAGACATTTACTACGTACTGCACTGTATTGTGTATCGATTTCTTTATTTTCCTTTGCCCGAGTAAGTTAACATTCAATTTATTTTATACAGTGGTGAAGTGACAGAAGTGCAGAACAAAAAATGAGGAGACGGCCATTCCCATTCGTAGACTAGCCGCATCATACAAGTCCTAAAGGCAATAGCCTTGAAGTTGATGCCAACATACTTGCAGGAGCCGTCACAGGAAAACTTTGAGAAAGCAGCAGAAGATTTAAACAAAACTGGAATTTCCCCAACTGTTGCGGTGCCATAGATGGCAAACATGTTAGGCTAGTGTGCTCAAAGAATTCAGAATCAATCTTCTAAAATTATAAAAATTACTTTTCTGTAATACTTTTGTCCATAGTAGATACGCAGTATAAATTTACTGCAGTGGATGTGGGATCTTTTGGCAGGGAAGGGGATGCTGGGATTTTCCCAAAATCTGAGATGGGGAGAAAAATAATAAACGATCAGTACCCTTTCCCACCCCCATGCTTTCTTCCCCACTCAAATACATTGGTTCCTGTAACAAGATGCTTGGTACATCTCGCGAATTTAGTTTTTTTAACCGAATACATTGGTTATTCGCTTAAACCATCTTGACAAGCCTCACTATTTTTACTCACGGTTCTTTCCGATTAACCGCCAGGCGTAACCACGACTTGTCACGTCTTTTTTAATCGCCTACGCGACCAAAATTTTTATACCATTTTATTTTTTAGAAACACCATTTCAAATTCCTTTTTTTATTAGCTTTTTTACTCCATATTTACCCTTTAACCACCTTTTATTTTTAACTTAGTTCCGTCGCATTTTGACTTCACAATTTCAACGCGACGGGAACTATTTACTTTCTCGGATTAATCTTCCCCTTTTCGCGCCTTGCAAGTGTGCTTTATCTCTGACGAATTTTGCCTTTCCCTGGCATTACAACTGGAAGCTGGTGAAGGTGTTTGACGCTAGCCCGGGGTTGGGGGCATTCGCCTCTTCTCCGGGTAAGCAACCGTTAATTTTTTTATAGTGCAAATCACTCTGCCATCATATTATTTTTAATTGATCAGTGAGTTGCGATATCTTCAGTAGGCTTGTGATCCCCCGTCTATAGTTTCGTTTTAATCATCTGTATGGCAATATGAAGCATTGCATATGCAAGGTGTATGCAGTCTAAAAAGATTTCAAAAACGTCAATGTAATTTTGGCGATATATTTATTTATTAAAGATAACTTCGATAGCCGTCGGGCTACCATTGCATCGATCTGTGTATTACAAGATTGGAAGGATAGCGGTAAGATCAACTATTGAAGAAATCAATGCTTCCAAAAAAAAAACCGTTGCAATTATGAATCACGCTAGCTAACGGTACTCCAAGGACGCTATTTTAGTAGCCGCCCCGTAGCTGAACTCGCATATAATAATTCATCTTTAATAGAAAGTTGCGAAAAAAGGAACTGAACCAATTTCGCACAAAATGCTTCAAGAACTTTTTACAGCTTAATTCGAAAATTTCAGAGACACTTTGTACGAACTTAAACTTGAGATTAGAAGATGAACCGATGAAAATATCTGCTGATGATTCTGCCATCCAACCAATGTGAATGCAGGTTGTATGTATCTTTTTGTAAATATATATATTCCAGATGCAATATATTTTTTAAAAAAATGATTTGATGATTTGCTGATTTAAGTAAAGACATAAGTATTGGTATACCAATTTAAACAATAACTTTCAACTATGCCCATATATATATAAAATAAAATTGTTTATTCAAATTTATAATGTAGCTTTGGTATTATTGGGTAACTGTGAATTTATGGTTTCAAATAGTTTTGATCGAATTTTCTGCCACTCTAACTTATTATATATAAGTTCCAGTTTGGTATGAATGCTCTAACATATTCCATCTTCATACACACAACGCAATTCGAGTACTAAGTTATATAACGATACTTCCAAATTAAACACTTAAAAATAACACACCACAGTTCCCCACGTTTAATTGGGTGATACTGCTTTTGCGTTGACCAAAAGCATGATGAAGCCGTTCCCCGTTGATGCGGCACAGAAAGACAAAAAAAAAAAAAAAAAGCCGCTTCAATTATAGACTTTGCAGAGCTAGAAAAACATCCGAGAATGCATTTAGCATTCTTTGCCAGTTTTTCGAGTGTTCTTCACTCCCATAGCCCTCAAAGTCGAAGCTGTTGATTTCCTAATTATGTCACGCTACATACTGCAGAACATGCTGAGAGAACACAACATAAGTGGACTCTATGATGTAGACTAGAGTTCCTTTATAAGACGTAGTCTTCAGAGTAACGACAGATCGGGGGAAAACTGCCTCCGGACGAAAAACAGGGTAGCCGCCGAGTGCAAGGTTGGCTTCATACTCGCTCAAGGATTTCCGCTAAACGATAATCGTAATCTTTTATCTCCAGATCCAAAACCTGGAAAATCTTTACCGGAGTTAGTAATACAAAAAGTCCTTGAATTTTACAACAGTGACAAAGTAAGCCGGATAATGCCAGGGAAGAAAGATTACGTGTCGATGAAAACAGATGTTAATAATAAACCTGAACATGTGCAAAAGAGGCTAATTTTAGGAAACCTAAAAGAAATTTATCGTTTATTCAAGAATGAACATCATGAAGATAAAATTGGGTTTTCGAAGTTTGCCGAGCTTCGGCCTAAAAATTGTGTTTTAGCAGGAGGAAGCGGCACACATTCTGTATATGTGTGCACAATTCACTAAAATGTTAAATTGATGCTAAGTGGAAAGATATTTAAAGAACTTGTTATGAATGATGGATCTTGCTTCGGTGACTACAAATGTTGTCTTAAGAAAGTAATGTGTTTATCACCAAGTCCGAAATGTTACTTACATGATTGCGAAAATTGTCCAGGAACAAAACACCTAAAAGATCATCTATTAAATGCTCTAAGCGAACAAATGATAGAAACTATTATATATAAGCAGTGGGTGTCAGTAGATAGATGCAATTTCGAGACCATTATAAAAACATCTGAAGATTTTGTTGACACACTCTGTGAGAAGCTTTTAGCTTTGAAGACTCATTCTTTCATAGCCAAAGAACAATCTGCATATTTTTCCTACTTAAAGGAAAACATGAAATTAAATGAGGCTGTCATCACCTTAGATTTTTCAGAAAATTACTCATTTGTGGTCCAGGATGAAGCACACTTTTCATTGGACGAATGACCAGGCTACAGTACATCCATTTGCTGTCTATTACAGAGATCTAAGTGGAGTAAAATATAAAAGTTTTGTGTTCATTTTCAATTGCCTAAAGCATGATACTATAGCTGTCCATCTCTTTCAAAAGAAACTTATTAAATTTTTCAAAGTGCATCCCAGTATAAAAATCGAAAGAACTTCGGTAATATTTGCCTTCACCAAAAAGATTTCAACATACAAGCAGAATGGCATTTCTATGCCACAGCTCATGGAAAAGGAGTGAGTGACGGCTTGGGTGGGACAGTGAAACGTCTTGCTGCCAAAACCAGCATTCGAAAACTGCATACAGATCCAATCCTCACACCAGTTCAACTTTTCAACTGGAGTGTTATAAACAAATAAACATTCCTTCTATTCAGTTTTTCTATTCAACTATTGAAGAATATTCAGAGGAAAGAGAACTATTAAAAGATAGACTTCTAAGAGCACTACCTGTCAGAGGAACACAGAGGTTGCACAGTTTTGTTCCATTCAGTGAAAAAGAAATTACTGCAAAAGTGTATTCACATAGCAATAACTTTAAAAAACACAAAGTCTTTGAAGAAAGTTCAAATGTTTGACAAACCTAAAAGGGTATATTACATGCTAATATGATAAAAAGTGGTGGCTGGCTGAAGTAATTTCAACAGATGTGCAACAAATTAGTGAATCTCAATTTCTTACCTTCAGGAAAATCATCATTATTTTTTTACAGCAATAGTAAATAATTATATATATGTAGTGTCGTTTCTAATATTACAGTTGATTTGACAAAATATTTTCTAAAAGGTACAGTAAAAGAAGTGAAATTATAAACAGGCTGCATGTTTTATTATTTTGTATTGTGAAGTAAAAGTTACATTTTTTTTTCTAAGAAGGTTTTTAATCCCTACTCTTAGATGGGACACATTACTTAAGTTCTGGAGTACATTCTTACTAAGAAATTACACTTACTTAAAACTACCTTAAAATTGCTTGAATCTGAAAAAAATGCATTTTTTTCCTAAATAGAATATTTTTGAATATTCGGGAAAATATGATCCCATTGAGTGCCCAAGTTGAAATTTTGCATAGACAAAGATAAAATGCACAGAAATTTTTGAGAATTTTTTTTAAAAAATTGAAACTACGTTTTTCGAGAAATTTAAAATTTAAATTTTAAAGTCATTTTTTTAAATTTAAAATTTTTATAAAATTTGTCATGATGCATATCATATGAAACGGCATTTAATATACTTCAAAATGCTTTTTACTAGAACTTTTTATCTCTATTTGTTGATGAGTTATGCCCTGTTTTAGGTTGAGGCATACATGTAAAAATGTGAGTTTTTTACAAAATCAAAGCCTAATAACTAAAAAACTAAACAAGATAAAAATCTAAAAATTTGGATTTTTAATTACCTTGAGGGGTACAGTTGATGAGCCAAATTTGAAAGAAATAAAAAAGGGTGAGGTAAATTTTTTCTAAAATTTTGGATCACTTGACATGGAATGACCCTATTGTGAATTTCAACATTCGATAAGGATTTTGTTATACTTCCCGATGAGTCCCGATAACTTTTTTACCATGATTGGTTGTTCAAGTTATGTGGTAAATAAATATTAAATCAATAGCCGCCAATAACCGCCACTCTCGAAAATATTGATTTTCTTATCCTGCAAATCTAAAGAAGTGATTTTTTTTTTTTTTTTTTTTAAATCTGAAAAAGGATTTTTTATATATTTAGCTATTTTCATTATTTAAGGGCAATATTTTAGGGCCATCTGGAGTCAGAATTCTTATAAGACGGGACCTTTTTGACCTTATGGATAGCCAGCAACTTCCCAGTTTCGACAAGAAATTGGAATTCAAAACCAGAGGTCCTAGATTTTTTCGAATATTTTTTTTTCAAAATCAGCAGTCTAAAATTAATAGAAAATGGTGATAAAATATTTTTGGAGGGCTAGGCCTGTCAATTACTCCTCTGTGCGTCGGAAGAAAAAAAACCTGAAAGATCCTGAAATTTCTTTTCACGAATTTCTAAGAGATAGCATACTCGCGGAACACAATGGATCACAAAGATATCTAGATTCTAGACTAAGAAAGTTTAATAAATTGATTTCCAAAAACTACATTTTTAAGTGCTTCTTATTTTATGCATCCTATTAGGTATACTCAATTTCATTTATTTGTAGTCTTTTAATAATTATACCTGTACGAATCAACCTATTTTTTGATTTGAAAATTTTTTGTTCATTTTTGAACAGTTCAAAAAAAGATTTCACATTAGCGCCTACGGGGAAATTTCAATCCTATATAAATTCTGATCTAACAGACAGATTTGTTTGGAACAAAATTTATTCAAAAGATCTATTGACTAGAACATACAGATACGAAGTTCAACCAGAACTAAACGAGCCTATTTTCATATGAAGTTTTTTGATCGGGATTTTAGGATACTTTTGAATGAATGAATAATTAATGTGTGAAAGAATGAATGAATAAATGAGTGAAAAAATGATAAAATAAATAAAAGTGAATAAATGAATGGATAACTGAATAAATGAAATTAATGTATGAGTGAGTAAATGAATATGTATTGATCGTTGAAAAAGGTATATTTGAAGTAATTAAAAACTAAAGCTAAAAGAGAAAGAGAAAGCGAAAAATAGCTAGATCATAAATTTGAAGTTGGTGTATACGGGAAAGTAAGCTAGTATAGTTCTAGACGGAACTTCTTGTTTTAATTTCTAATAGAGTCGTTATACATATACGCAGAAACAATTTTCAATAGTTACTTTCGCGATATCGGGAAAAATTGTGGAATGGCATGAGAAATCAAAGTACAAAATTTTGAATCAATCAATCAATATCTTTCGGCTCCAATTCCATGATAAAATATACAAAATTCACATAACTTATGGAAATTTACAGAAATATTAAGATTTGCATATTTTCAAATTTCTCATTGCGGTAGTGCAGAAAAGTTAGAATAAGGATATAAATAAGAGTACAAAATTTGAAATTAAATATCTTCCCGTTCCCGTTAGGGGTCGATAGGGGAGAAATTAGAAGAAAATAATACAACATTTTACATTTAAGTAACTTTTTATATTTTCGACTCTTCTTCGCGCTAGTGTGGAAATGGAGCGCCCAAATCCTATTCGTGAGGGATGGGAAGGAGAAACATATTTACAAAATTTAAATTTAAGTAATGAATAGCTTTCGATCAATGAACCCACTTCATAATCCAAAATATCAAAATCAGGCAAAAAAAAGAAAAAATTGCATTTCAAATGTTTTTTCCATTTCTATGGAAGCCCATAACTTTTCCACATTATCCGGGAAACAATTTATTTTTACGCTCTGTTCCTTGTGTACATGAAAATTCATAATTTCGTTTTATTTTTTACATTTGCAGTTAAAAAATTCTGCATATGCAATGTTATTTTCACGAACCCCCTTTCTACTTCGCACAAACCCTGGGGGCTCTCGAACCACCGGTTGGAAAACGCTGCGCTGTCGAAAAATGTTGTATGTGCTTTACATAGTAGTGTTGCTATTTTGTGTAAGATATAATTTGCAATTTTGGTATTGTAGTGGCTTTTAGTGATTTTTCTTGACATGGTTGTTATGTGTATGATGTTATATTATTGGTGATAAAAATAATCACCAAGAGTGATGATGTACATTCTATTTGAAGTTGGCGACATAAAAACCCTGTTAGGGGGGGGGGGGGATTATATCACATCAGTTCCAATATTGCTAGCAACAAACTCGGAAATGTAATAAAATTTTGTTATATGCTTTTAGTGCCCTTATGTCAAATTCACCAAGGATGAGGAATATTGCCAAATAAGTACCTATGCAAATTCTATTTTCTTGAATGAATTCTCTGGCTGTTGACAATGAACTCATCAAATCTTTCGAAGTGTTTGATAGAACATAGACTGGTAAACCTAGCTGCAAGAGTGAATTAAGTTCGTGGACCTGCTTTAAAGCTGCCGACGTGGGTGACTTATGGCTTCTTATTCGCTATCGCACTCTTTATTCGGATTAAACAGAACTTTGGTCCGAATAATTCGCAATAAGGGAGGGTATAATAATAATCCTACGGCAAAGCAATTTGAAGCAGCATATAAAAGGTTTTTAGGCCATGCCAAACTGTTAGGAGAAAAAGTGCTAATTGTATCCCACTGGATAACAGCAGCATATTAAATGTTTCCTCTGCTGTAAATATTTTTAATTCAATAATTAATGACGAGCCATTGAACGAAGCTAGCACATGCAAAAAATGACTCTTCAGATTTAACTTTAAATTAGTACATTTGTGATGTGAGCGAATATATTTCGGGCTTTGTCTGCAAAAAGCTGACAAAAACTTTAAAATGTATGCCATGTCTTTCTGCTCTTGAAAGCCACAAAATGACTGGCACATTCAAACAAAAAATACAAAGGTGGCTTAACTTATCCCTCAGAAGACGTCATAAAAACTTACAGTTTAGCAAAAAAGGGCTTTCGAATGTTTCAAGCTACTGGGGGCTTAAGAACAAATTACATTATGCCTAAACTTATGGCATCTACAGGTATTTTTGTTTCTTTGAATGATGTGCACGTTTCATACATGCACGTTTTAATGTGCTTTTTTCCCACGTCCCGCTCAGCTCGCGATTTTTCCCTGGTTTTTCTTTGAACTCCTCATTACCTAGTACAAAAGTATGTTGTTATTTGTAACCAAAACAGGGTTAAAGCTTGTTTTGGTTACAAATAACAATATACTTTTGTATCACTTAATGAGGAGTTCAAGCAAAAACCAGTAACTATTTTTGTTTTGCAGTTGTTGTTTGTTTCTCAATTATAAAAAGAAATTTCAAAAAAAAATTATATATAGTGAGCAAAAAAATACGAAAAGGAAAAGTTTTAACTCTTATTTTGAAAATGTTTCGTTTTAAACACTCCATAAATAGGGGTTAGGGACAGTCATGCTTTCTTCAAATATAGCTGACCCCCTCCCCCCTCAGTCACAAAATGTCACACTTCAACATACCTCCCCTCCCCCTTTGTCACATGCCAGGCTGTTCCATAAGCGTGTCAAACTTCTTTCACAATTTCCCGGACACCCCTCTTCCCTCGAAGCGTGCAGTCATACATGAATGATCACTTACCCTGAGTGCAAAATAGCCAATCGGATACTCAGTTGCCGCGCTGTGTGGGGCTATACTGAGTGTGACTGGCTTTAACGAAGCATTAAAGATTTAGCTGGGAGTTGGAAGTATGCCGAAAAATCCGACGCGTGGTCATCTTAATGCCAGTACGGTGGCCCTATTGCAGTGTAATAGCTTGGATTCCAACAATGCCATCACGCGCAAATCTTGTTCCCGGGATTTTGGCATAAAAAAATCATTGAGAACCCATTTACGCATACATACTGTTAAGTGCCTTTATTTATTCGGACCTAAGGAGAACCGTATGGAAAATTTGAAGTCGCGAAGGCGCCCTAACGCCAGTACGGTGGCTCTTTTGGAACGTAATGGGTGAGATTCAAAAAAGCGACATAAAATGAGACGTTTGTTTGCAAAATTTTGGCACCAGAAAATCACAGAGGTTCAATTATCGCATCCATACTACTAGGTGCTTTTATTTTTTAATTCAGGAAATTGTATTAATATAGTCGACCCACAGTCAAGGCAGTAGCCAGAAATTCGGCCACCAGCTCCCAGCTTCGGAAAAAAGGTGTATGGGTGTCTGGCGGACTAAAGTAGATAGAAATTGCGGGAGGGGCGGGGGGCAGCCTTTGAAACACTTAAGTTGAGGAAAGTTTCAGGGAGCAATATATGCTACATTGCGAGAAATTTGGGAATTTCGGGGGAGGGCGGGTCCGTCCCCTCCCCCCTATGGATACGGCCTTCCCCACAGCGGTAGCGAATATTCAGCGTTCATAAGGTTGCTAGATATAAGAGCTGGCGAAGAAGCTGAACCAGCAAAAGAGATAAAGAAACAAATTACAGATGAAAGTGGTGAATCAAAACCTGGAAGAAAAAGGAAAGACTGTTTTGAAGAAGATGATGATGATAATAAAGATTTTGAAAATGTGTCAGATGCAGATATCCAAAGCAAAATTTGTTTTTTTTTTTAATCAACTTTATGACAACTAGTTTTGAAATAAAGGGTGATCAAATGAAAAGGTACGAAACGACGTAAAAACGTAACAGTTAAATATTTGCATATTCCGCCATGGAAGAACGTAGCGAGACATCTCGGGATGCGATCGGAGCATGCGCGGGCGCCCGCATGCGCAGGAAAGAGCAGAGGCTGTTATCAAAAGCGGCAGTCCGTATGAGGACAGGATGGCGTTCGCTTTGCTAAATTCGACGATTGAGGAGCAGCGAGGTGTTTATCCGTTATCCGATTTCTGACAGCTGAAGGTGAGAAACCGGCAGCTATTCATCGCCGAATGGTTATAGTTTACGGGGAGAAATGTCTCTGACAAGTCTGTCAGAAAATAGAGTGCCCGTTTTAGTGCAGGCCGTGAGAGTGTGGGTAATGACCCGAGACCAGGCCAGGCAAACACTGTCATCACGAGCGATCTCATCGACAAGGTGGACGACCTAGTGAGAAGTGATCGGCGTGTCACACTAGCACTGCAACATCTGTTTCGGTATGAGTAAGACCCCGCTTTCATGGAGCGGATCGTCACTGGTGATGAGACCTGGTGCCATCACTACAAGCCAGAAACAAAGCGGGACAGCATGCAGTTGAAGCATGCGTCGTCACCCTCCCCCCCTAAAAAGTTCATAGCAACACCTTGTGAGCAAACACCTTGCCAGCTGGGGCCGTCAGCAGGCAATGTGTTGCTCACTGTTTTTTTTTTTTTTTTTCCCAATGTTTAAGGTTCGCTACTTGTGGAATTCCTCGAGCACAGAAAAACCATTTACTCTGATGTGTACTGTGAGACACTCCGACGCCTACGCAGGTTCATCAAGAACAAAAGACCGGGGCTACTCACGGAGGGTGTGGTTCTGCTCCATGATAACG